>CM066032.1:1174764266-1184764266 GCA_033557465.1 Ichthyophis bannanicus
GTTCTTTTTTTTTGTTTTATGTTTTGTTTGTTTTTTTGATTTTTTTTTGTTGTTTTTGTTTTTTTTTTTTTGTGTTTGTATTGTGTGTTTTTTTTTTTTTTGTTGAATTTTGTGTTGTGTTTGTTTTTTTTTTGTGAGTGTGATGGTTTGAACTTTTGATGGATGAATTTTTTGAAAAAAATTTTTTTTGATGAAAATGAGAGAATTGCTTTTGGATTTGGTGGTGGAATTTGTGTGTGAATTGTTTTGGGTTTTTTGATTGTTTTTTTTTTGTTTTTTTGGGTTTTTGGTTTGGTGTGTGATTTTTTGATTTTGGATTTTTGTTTGAAATGTTTTGATTTGGGTTGGTTTTTCTTGATTTGTGTTTGTTTGGTTTGTGGTTTTTTGATTTTTGATTTTGTTGTGTGTGTGGTTTGACTTGTGGTTTTGTTTTTGTTTTTTTTTTTTGAATTTGTTGATTTTGAGTTTTTTTGTGTTTTTGGTTTGTTTTTGTTGTTTTTTTTTGTGTTCTGTCTATGATTTGATTGTATTTGAATTGTTTTTTTTGGTTTGTGTTTTGGTTCCCCAGTTGTGATTGTTGGTTTTTGTTTAGAGTTTTTGTGTTTTGGTTTTTTTGTTTGATTTGATTTTTTGTGTTTTTTTGGTGGTTTTTTTGTTTTTGTTTGGTTTTTTGATTTGTGTTGAAAATGTTTTTTTGTTTTTTGTTTTTTTTTTGGATAATGAGTTGTGAGAAGGAATTTTTTGCAAAATGTTTTTTTTTGTTTGTGGTTGTTTTTGATTGATTTTTTGTGTGTTTTCTTTTTTTTTTGAAACAAATGTTTTTGTTTTGCTTTATTTTGTTTTGTTTTTTGATTTTTGTTTGATGTTTTTTTCTTGTTTTTTTTTTTTGAAATGTTTTGGTTTTTGAAAGTGTTGTTCTTTTTTGTTTTTTTTTTTTTTTTTTTTTTTTGTTTGTTGTTTGTGTGTGTGTTGTTGGTGATTGATTTTCTTTTTTTTTTGATTTGTGTTTTTGATTTGGTGAAAATTGTTTTTTGTTGGTGTGGTTTTTGTTTGTTTGTTTTGCTTTTGGGTTTGGTGTTTTTTTTTTGGTGTTTTTTGGATTTGGTTTTTTTTTGTTGTGTTGTTGTTGTGTTTTTTTTTTGTTTTTTTTTTTTTTGTGGTGTGATTTGTTTTTGATTTTGATTTTATGGGGATTAACTCGAGTGAAAATTTTTAATAGGAAAAAAGTATTTTGTTTTTTTTGTTGTGTTTTGTGGTGTGAATGTGGTTGAATTTGTTGTGTGAATTTTTTTTTGGTTTTTTTTTGTTTGTTTGTTGTTTTTTTTTTTGCGGTTTTTTGTTTTGTGACTTGTTTTGAATTTTGTTGTTTGAACTTGGATTTTTTTGATGTTTGTGGTTTTTGTGTTTTTGGTTTTTTGTTGATGATTTTTGGTTTGTTGGTTGATTTGATTTTTGGTGTTTTGTTGTTTGGTTTTTGAATTTGTTTGTGTTTTTTGTGGGTTTTGGTGTTGTTTGTCGTGTTTTGGTTTTTGATTTGTTTTTTGGTTGATGAATTTTTGTGTTTTTGTGAAAAATTTGATTGTTTTGTTGGTTTTTTGATTGAATTTTTTTGTTGGTTGGTTTTTTTGTTGGTTTTTTTTTGGTTTTTTGATTTGTGTGGATTTGTGGTGTTTTCGGTTTGTGTTTTGTTTGTTGAATTTGTTGTTTTTGTTGTTTTGTTTTTGGTTTCCGATTGTTGTTTTTTTATGGAGGTTTGTGGGTGGTTTGTTTTTTTGTTTTATTGATTGTGTGTGATGCATTTTGTTTACGTTTTTTGATTGGAATTGGTTTTGTTTTTTTTTTATTTTGTTTTGGTTTTTTTTTTGGGTTTTTTTATTTTTTTTTGACTTTTTTTTTGTTGTGATTGCAGGTTTTTTTTTGTTTTTTTTGTGTTTTTTTGTTTGTGTTGGGGAGAAACTTCATGTTGATTTGGTTTTTTTTTTTTTTTGGTTTTGTATTTTTTGTTTTTTTTTGTTGGATTTTTTTTTGTTTTTTTTTTGTTTGGTGGTTTTGTTTGTTGTTTTTTGTGTTTTTGAAATTGTGATTTTTTTTTTGTTGATTTGTTGATTGTTGATTTTTTGACTTTTTTTTTTTGTTGGTTGGGTTGTGGTTGGTGTGATTTGTTTTTGTTGTTTTTGTTGACTGGATTTGCTGTTTGGTTTTGTGATTGTTGATGTGTTTTTTGTTTTTGTTTTTTGTTGTTTGAATGGTTTCTTTTCTTGATGTTTTGGTTGTACATGTTTTTGTGTGATTTTTTTTCCTCTTTTTTTTTGTTTTGTTGTGTTTGGTGTTGTATTTTTTTGTTTGATTGTGATTGGTGGATTTTGTGTTTTTTTTTGTCTGATTGTGTGTTTTTGGTGATGTTTATTGTTTTTGTTGGATTTATTTTTGGTTGCTTTTTGTTTTTTTTTTGTGTTCGTTGGTGTGTGTTGTTTGGTTTTTTTGTTTTTGGTTTTTTTTGGATGTTTTTGGGTTTTTTTTGTTGTTTTTTTTGTTGGAATTTTTTTTGTTTTTTTTTGTGTGTTTTTTGTTTTTGTTGTTTTTGAAATTTGGTTTGAAGTTTTTTTTGTTGTTTTTTTTGTTTTTTTGTTTTTTCTTTTTTTTTGGTTTTGGGGTTTTGTTTTGAGTGTGTTGTTTTTTTTTTTTTGAAGGTTGTTGTTTTTTGTTTTTTTTGGTTTGTGGTTGATTTTTGAATTTTTTGTTTTTGGTTGTTGTGATTGTTTGAGTGATTTTGTTTTTTATTTGGATTTGTTGTGTGTGTTTTGTTTTTTGTTTTTGTTTGTTTTTTTGAAAATTTTGAATTTTGTTTTTTTGGTTTTTTGTTTTGAATGATTTTTGTTTGTGTTTTCTTTTGTTTTCGTTTTTTTTGTTTTTTTTGTTGTTGGGTCTTGTTTGTGTTGTGTTGTTGTTTTTTTTGGGTGTTTTTTTTTTTTTGATTTGTCTTTGTGTGTTTGGATGATTTTTGATTTGATGGTGTTGTTTTTTTGTTTTTTGGTGTTTGTTTTTTGTTGTGGTGTTTTGTTCGTTTTTTTGTTTGCTTGTTTGTTTTTGTTTGTTTTTTTTGATTTTTGTTGTTGTTTTGTGTTTTTTTTTTTGGTTTTTTTTTTGATGTGTTTGATTTTTTTTTTTTGTTGTTGAATGTGAATGTGTGTTTTTGTATTTGTTTTTTGGAATTTTTTTTTGAAATTTGTGGTTTGAATTTTTTGGATTGTTGTTTTTTTTGTTTTTGGTGTTTTCTGATTTTTGAGTTGTTTTTTTTGAAAAATTTTTTTTGTTTTTGATTTTTGTGATTTTTTGTTTGTTGTGTTGAATGTTTTTTGTGTTTGTTGTGTTTTGTTTTGTGATTTGAAAAATTTTGGTTTTTTTTTTTGAATGACTTTTTTTGATTTTGTTTGTTTTTTTTGAATTTGTGTTATTTTTGGGAATTTTGAATTGTTGTGAATGTTTTTTTCCGATTTGAAATTTTTTTTGGATTTTGTTTTTTTGAAATGATTTGATTTGTTTGGGTTCGTTTTTTTTTTTTGTTTTTTTTTGGTTTTTGTGATTGTTTGATTTTTTTTTTTGTTTTTGTGTGTTTGGATTTTGTTTTTTTGAGTTTTTTTTGTATTTTTTCTTGTGTGTTGTGGGATTTGTTTTGTGTGGGTTGTTTGTTTTGTTTTTTGTGTGTTTGTTTTTTGTTGTTTTTTTTTTTTTTGGTTTTGCTGTGTTTTTTGTGAGGTTTTTTTTTTGTGTTTTTTTGTTTTTTTTTTGTTTTTGAATGTTGAATGATTTGGTTTTTTTTGTTTTTTTTTGTTGGTTTTTGAATGTTTTTGTGAATTTTTTTGTGTTGAATTTTTTGATTGTATTTTTTGGTGTGAATTGTGGGTTTGATTTGTTTGAAGATGTGGGTTTTTTGTGTTACTTTTTGGTTGTTTGTTTTGTGGGTTTGTTTTGTTGTTGTTTTTTTGTTTTGTGGTTTTTGGTGTGTTGGTTTTTGTGTTTGATGTTTTGTTTTTTCTTTGTTTTGATTTTTTTTTTGGTTGAAAATTTGTGGTTGTTTTTGTTGTGTGATTTGATTGTTGTTTTTTATTGCAAAAAAAAAAGTTTGAACTTTTGTGAGGTTGGGTTTTGAAAATTTTTGGTTTGTTTTTTTGTGCAAATTGTTTTTTTGTTTGTTTGGATGATTTGTTTTTTGAATTTTTTTTTGGATTTTGGTGTTGTTGTTTTTTTTTGAGTTTTTTTTTTTGTGAATTTTTGTTGTTTGTTGTTTTTTTTTTTTGTGATTTTTTTTTGTGTTTTTGAATGAACTTGTTTTGTGAGTTGTTCTGTTGATTTGTGTTTTTTTTTGTGTTTTTGTGGAATTTTTTTTTTGATTTTTTGTTAGAGACACTTTTTGTTGGAATTTTGTTTTTTTGGTTTTTTGTTGTTGTTTGTTTTTGTTTTTTTTTTTTTGTTTTGATTTGGTGTCTGTTGAGATGTGGTTTTTTGTGAAATTTTTTTGTTTGGTGAAAAATTTGATTGTTTTTTTTTTTCTTTTTTGTTTCGTGTTGATTTTTTTTTTTTTGTGTTTTTGAAAATGTGATTTTGGTTTTGGGTGGTTTGTTTGTTTTTGAGCTTTTTGTTTCGAAAAATTGAATTTTTTGTTTTGTGATTATTTTTGTTTTTGATTGGGATGTTTGTTTTTATTTGTGGTTGTTCGTTTTTGGGGTTTTTTGTTTTTGTTTTGATTTTTGTTTTTTTGAGTTTGATTTGATTGCTTTTTTGTTTTTTTTTTTGTTGATTTTTTTTTTGTTTTTTTTTTTGTTTTGTTTTTGTTTGTTTTTTTTTTTTGATTTGTTGTGTTTTTTTTTGTGTTTGAATGTTGATTTTTTTGTTTTTTGTTTTTTTTGTTTTTTTTGATTGATTTTTTTGTTTGTTTGTTGGTTTTTGTTCTTTTTTTTGAATTTGATGTTTTTTGTTTTTTTTCTTGTGGTGTGATTGTAAAATTTGTTTTTGAAAATTTTTCTGTGTTCTTTGATGTTGTTTTGTTTGAGTTTTTTGTTTTTTTTGAATTTTTTTTGATTTGATTTTTTGTTTTTTTTGGTGTTTTTTTGTGGTTGATTTGATTGCCCCTGGTTTTTGTTGTGTTGTGTTTTTTTTGATTGTTTTTTGTTGAGTTTGGGTTTTGTGTTGGTTTTGTTTGCTTTTTGAATGGTTTTTTTTTTTTGATTTTTTTTTTGTTTTTTGATGTTTGTTTTTGTTTGTTTTTTTTTTTGAGATTTTTGTTTTGTTTTTGTTGTTTTTTGGGGTTTTTTTTTTTGGTTTTGTTTGGTTTTTTTGGATTTTTTTGATTGCAATTTGTGTTTTTTTTGTTTTTTCTTGTTTGATTTTTTTTGATTTTGAAAAGTTTTTTTTTTTTTTGAAATTGATTTTGGTTGTTTTGTTTTTTTGTGGATTTTTTTTTTGTTTTGTTGTTTTTTTTTTGAGATTTTTTTGAAATGGTTTTGCTTTTGGCTTGTGAATTTTTTTGTTTTGTTTTTTGGGTTTTTTTTATTTGTTGTGTTTGAATTTGAAAAATTTGTTTGTTGATGAAAATTTTGAATTTTTTGTTGATTTTTGTTGGGTCATTGTTTTTTCCTGTTGTTTTTTTTGTTTTTTGAGTTTTGTTTGAATGGGACTTGAATCTTTCTCTGTAAGAAGAGTTTGTGTCTTTGCAGTCAAGGAAGAGTCCAGTTGGTCTCGGGTAAGAGAAATGGAGTTAACCATTTGTAGGTCCTTGGGAGATAATTTACTTAATATTCACGCTGGAGTGTATGACAGGCTGACTTCTTTTCTAATGTTGAAGAGTTGTTACACTTATACTCTGATCACCTAGTTTGTTTTCTAAACTCCCTTAGTTCTAGTGAGAGCCAGGGGTTTGATCTGTTTGCTCACTTAATCTATTTGAGGGGGGTATTGGAATGTAGGAATTTCTGAAGTAGGATATTCCAGGCTGAAATCTTTATTTATCAACCATTAAAGTGGACTAAGACAGCAACCACTCTATCTAGTGATAATATAGTCAGAGGCACCCTGAGCTGCACAAAATGTATGTCTAGATATGAGTGCAATACTTCTAAAAAGCTGATCAGATGTGGAGATGAGGATGATCATGGAGTTTCTATGGTGGCCCATCTGCTTACCGGAATTTAGCACTTTTAAGATGCATTGAACAAATATTTATTTTATTTATTTATTTATTTAACAGATTTTATATACCGACTTTCTACAAATCAAGACGGTTTACAAGGAACATAACAGACAGTATATTTCAACTGAATACATTGTAACATAAGAACACATTGTAACTGATTAACAAGAAACTTGCTCCTAGTGGAGGCTTGAAACTATTTACCTGGCAGGTTAGGGACTATTTACATGGGCAATTATAGGGGGTTTAGGGAGAGCTATGTAAGGAGGGAGAAGTGTTCCTGGAAGAGATGAGTTTTCAATTTCTTCCGGAATTCGGAGTGATTGGGGCAGTTCCTTAGTTCATGAGGTAAGGCATTCCAGATAGATGGAGCGTAAAGAGAGAGTGCCCGATTACAGGTAGTTTGGCTACTTTTTCTCTTAGATGTTGGAATGGATAGAAGGTTTTTGGTGGTGGTGCGGCGTGATCTCTTGTTGTTGGAGTTAGAAAGGAGTGAGGAGAGGCAGGGAGCAGATTCATTTGAAATGATCTTGTGAATGAGGGTGATTGCTTTGAATTTGGTTCTGGCCTGAATGAGGAGCCAGTGTAATTCGAAGAGGATTGGAGTTATGTGTGAGCGCCTAGGGTTATTTGTGATGAGCCGAGCTATTGTGTTTTGTGCCGTTTGGATGGGATGTAGGCTGTTTTTAGGAAGGCCATAATAGATGAGATTGCAGTAATCAAAGTTTGGGATGGTGAGGGCCTGGCAGACAGTGTGAAAGGAGTCAGGGTTTAGAAGCGGTTGGAGGTTACGGAGAGTACGTAGCTTTGCATATATCATGTTAGAAGTTTTCTTTATCTGTTCATGATAAGTGAGGTTCTGATCAAGGATAAGACCAAGATATTTCACTTGGCTTTTTATGGTGAGAGTGATATCTCCAAGTGTAAGGGTGTGGGGTGGGGTGTAGGAAGTGTTAGTGTATACTTGAAGTGCTTCAGTTTTTAGTTGGTTGATTATGAGGTTATGATTTGAGAGCCAAGACTTCAGGCTTGTAATGCATTCAATTAGGTTTGAAAAGTTAGGGTTTGTTAAATTGAAAGGGGTATAGCACATAATGTCATCCGCATATAGTTGGTAATAGACACCATGATTTTGAAAAATTGTGCAAACTGGTTGAAGGAATATATTAAATAGAAGCGCAGATAAACTGTAACCTTGGGGAACTCCCTGTTTTAGGATAAATGGGAGGGATGTGTCATTACCTATACGGACCTGTTGAGTTCTGTTTTCTAGGTAAGAGTGGAACCATTTTAGTGTTGTATCCCTCAATCCTATTTCATGGAGTCTGTCTAGGAGTAGGTGGTGAGGAAGGGAATCGAATGCTGAGGATAAGTCGAGGAATATAAGAATGCATCCTTGGGTGTGATTCTGGGTAAGTTGGTACAGTGAATCTAAGAGGGAAGCAAAGAGGGTTTCCATGCTGTGGTTCTTTTTGAAACCATGTTGGAGTAGGTCGAGAGGAGGGTGCTCATCTATGAAATTTTGGAGCTGATTTTGTACTAGCTTTTCGGTTTGATATCTTCTGTTTAATGAAGAGCAATATTTGTCAAACATCTAAATATCTTGCTATTATTTCCTTTCAAGATAAAAATAATTTTGGTGATTTTAGTCAATTGTGCCTGAGTCAATGAAACTAATGAAGAAACTAAGCAGTATTAGCTTCTGGTATGCAAAAGCTCTAATAGAGTAGTTGATCTCTAAGTCAAATCAAATATCACAGAAACCAGATCTTACCATAACATCAACATTTCCAACGCACTCAAAAGCATAGTCCACTCCGCCTTCAGTCATTTCAGCCAGCACTTTGTCAATGGGCTTGTCATAGTCTCGAGGGTTGATACAGTGTGTGACTCCTACTTCTTTTGCCTTTGCAAACTTGTCCTTGTTGATGTCAATTCCAATGATACAACTGGCACCGGCTACTTTACAACCCATGACAACAGAAAGGCCGATTCCTCCCAAACCAAATACAGCACATGTAGAACCTGGTTCAACCTTTACAAACAGAAACAGAGAAACATAATGTGAAGGCCCATTTTACATAGCATGTTGAGATGGGAGATGACCAATAGAAGATAGGGAAACCAACTAAATTGAGCAAGCATCACCATAGAAACTTATCTTTGTGTCGGATGAGCTGTCAAGGGGAAGGAATACTCCACTCCCTCAAAACAGAACCTCCTTTTTTATATTTTTTTAATTCAAGGAATTGATAAAACTTCACTCAACCGAATAAGCGCCAGGAGCCATCCAAGAATCCAGCCACGACGTGTGACGTTTCGAGTCTGCTTCAGGTGTTTTAAATACTTTTGCTCCAAAACAATAAAAAGCACTTGTAAAAACCGCTCAAGCCTGCTCCATTTAAAGCTTAAAAGCTCCAAACTTAAAGCTTAGGTGTCTTGCCCATGGATATCCTGGAACGATCATTATACACGCTTATAAATGAGCTCGTTATTCCCATCATGAGTGGCTACTAAAGGATTGATCCATCACCACTCTTCAAGGGGATGAAAAAGTGGTCGTGTACTTCCTTTCATGCAGGATGTTTCAAAAGTTACCCATCTGTTGCATAAACAATGGCCGATTCTTCATCTACACCCTTGTTGTTGCAAACCTTTAATGACTGCATACTTTCAAGGTACTAACATTCGGGACAGAAATGTTCATTCTACTGTGCCAATGGACCATTCCCCTCCTTTGCATGACCCTCTGGGTCAGTTTGCTTGTGGCAATTGTAGATATTGCACATCCACCTTAGAGGGATCTATTTGGTTTGAACCCATTGGCGGATGACATGTTTATCTAGTTTTGCAGTGTACTTAATAGAATACCCTTGCGGGCTACTTTATGTTGATCGCACCACTAGATCATTGAAATTGTGCTTTGGTGTGCATACCTCTCACTTAAATACATCTACAACTACTGCCCTGATGGTAACACACTGTCTTCAATATAACCACTTGTTTCAATAATTGCGATGGTGAATCATTGATCATGTACCTGCTGACCAGTGAAGGAGTGATCGGATCGCCAAGCTCTAATGGGCTGAACAGTGTTGGATATTTAATTTATGGACAGTCTCCCTGCTTGGCTTAAATTAAGAATTGGATTGGCCCAGTCTTTTCTGAAAGAACCAATCACACAGGCAGTGACCTGTTGATGGCATGTAGCCTGACGCAATTGGTTCTTGATGTCTTGCTTATACTAGACGCTGGATATTTAAACAGAGCAGGCTTGAGTGGTTTTTACAAGTGGTTTTTATTGTTTTGTAGTAAGAATCTTTAAAACACCTGAAGCAGGACTGTTGTAAGCTCAAAACGGGTCACACATTGTGTCTGGATTCTTCAATGGCTCCAGGAGCTTATTCAGATAAGTGAAGCTTTATCAATTCTTTGAATTAAAAAATATAAAAAAGGAAGTTCTGTTTTGAGGGAGTAGAGTATTCCTTCTCCTTGACAGCTCATCTGACACAAAGATATGTTTCTATCGTGTTGCTTGCTCGATTTAGTTGGTTCCCCTATCTTCTGTTGGTGATTATTTTGGGGTGACCAGTTTTGGGTTTTGGTTATAGGAGATGGGAGATGAGACATCCAGGCCCTATTGTTTTACAAATGGCTTTGCCAAATAAGGAGCCTTTTGAAAAATAACTAGAAAATATGCAGGGCTGCACTTGTATTTGTTGGCATGTCTAGTGGGAGCAGCGATTATACAAAGCTGCATATGGGAAAAAAGAGCACCATGCTCTCTCCAAATTTCCACGTCTGCAGTTCTTTAAAATAGCTCTTCATGACAGCATTGACCCATCCAATCCCCACATCCCCTCTCAACAAAGGCAAATCCCCACACCACTTACATACCCAGGGACTGCTTAAAGCAATTTGCTGCTTGAGGTAAAGGATGAGATGATGTCCCTCTCTCCCCAAAATATTCAAAAAGAGAAGAGGGATCCTCAGGGAGAAGGGAAACCCTCTACTTAGAGCACCAGCCAAGCAGCTGCCCCAAGAAAAAAGAAAGCAACTTATATTCCCTGTCTGCATAATTAAAAAAATATATTTCCAATTGCTAGTTATACTCAGCAAAAACATCAGCAGTCTCATTATGTAGTCTGGGATTCTAACATCAAAAATATTAACCCCTGATATTGCACACTGGACTGTCATGCTGTTAATGAAGATCCCATCCCAATCTTAAAGTTGCTTTTTCAGATACCAGTTAGAAAGAGCAAACTTCAAAAAACTGGATGACTACAAAAAGTTTTTATCCAAAAATCACAGCTCCAAGATAGTACAAAAGTCCTGGAGGAAAAAGACCTCAGAATATTAAGCCAACACAATGGTCATCAATATCTCTGTATCAGCCAAACTTGTCCTCACAGAAACAGATTAATGATATTTCACCATCATAGGTCAGAAAAAATCTCCAGCACAAGTCACCTTGTATTCATAAAAAAAAAACCTTATTATCGGTGAACCCAACATTTACAACCCAATCTTACTTACATAGCCATTTAAGCAGCAGTGACATAGGGGCTTGTTTACAAAGCTGCGGTAGCGGTTCGCGATCGTTATCGGAGCCGCGGCCCCATTGATTTCAATGGGGCCGCGGCTCCGATAACGATCGCGAATCGCTACCGCGGCTTTGTAAACAAGCCCCATAGTATTGTACCTAGCTACTGTCTGCTCACACTCTCAAAAATTCAACAAATCCTGCAATCTTGTTGTCAATCAATTTCCAACATAACCACAGTTCAACTCCAATGCCGGGCGTTTCGTTATCACTGCTTCAGGGAGCTAAACCCATTGCCCATATTCAATACACAAACAGCAGTTCAGCCATTCCTAAAACCAAAAGCCAATATCAGTACAGTAACTTGGTGCTGCAAACGCGCCTTAGTGGAAGCAAGATGGTGGACTGTAAAAGGGGGTGCTTGTTATGAAGGTACTACTATCTTGGCAAGTATGCAAATTAACTGTCTTGCAAAAGATTGTGGTTATTGAAGTCCATTCACACAAAGCTTGCCTTTTTAGAATAATGAAAAGTCTTGTAGTTGGTCGAGTGTAGACAAAATTAGAGTTTATTTATGGGGTGATTATCCGACATACAGATATGCTTGGTAACACCTTCCAGATAACTTCTCCAGGGTTTTATTCAACACTAAATAAGGCAACTGAAATTACTTGTGCAAATAAGAATCAAAGTCCTTTATGGAACAGAAAGGTTTCTTTCAGCCACTGCTAATAAACTCCTTAGCAGTGCTGGGGAAAAACAAATCAAAGAGGGAAACTTCTTTATACAAAAACAACGCTCACTTTCTCCATACAGAAGAGAACTTTTTAATCCTACGTGTGCACGGCTTGTGCTAGGCTCTCCTCCACCAACAGGTGCAAATTAACTGCAATCAGTAGCTTGATTTCAGTACACGTGCAAAACTTTCCCAAAAGCTTTTTCATTCAACAAAACTTTATGGGAAGCCAATATTTAGAATGTTTCCTTTTGATGTTTGCTCTGATATTTAGGATTTTCCTAAAATAACAACCGACTCAAAGAACAGTCCATATAATTATCCTCTGTATCAGATATTAAACCTTGCTCTTGAAATTGCATAGATTCTGTTTCTCCGTCTGACTCAGAGGGCTTTAGGAACTGACCTCTGCATGGAGAGAAACTGTTTCCCTGCTGTTTGCACTGCTCAAAGGTAGAAAAACGTTCACAGTTCCTACCTGAATCCAGGCAAGCGTCAGGCTGCTTCTTCTGGTATTCTGGCCAGTATGCAATACAGTTTCTGTGTCCTGTCCTCCAGTTCGTATCTCTGGACCTCAGGATCCTTTCTCCAGACGTCCTCCAAGAGGTATTTGGACTCCTTTCCTCCTTAGCTGCAACAGACCTCTTCCTAGGTGTTGCTTGAGGGTCCCTGGCTGTGGATCTACAGACCTCTGGCTTTTTCCAGTCCTCTGAACCTTTCCCCCAGGTATCTCTCCAGGCATAGGTACTTTTCTGAGCTCCTCTCTTGGACCGTCTGCTTCCTTGTCCTTGTTCCTTCAGGTTCCGGTTGTTCTTCTTTCTGTTCTCATTCTCCTTCTGATTCCCCTTCTCCTTCCAGTTCTGTCTTCCTGAAGATTCCCTTCTAGCTTTAAAGGGCTTAGATTGCAACTCCACCCTTGCATTCTTCAGGTGTTTTGGATTAATCATTCTTCTAGAGGCTGTTTGATTAGGGATGACATAATGCTTTCTCTGATTAGACTCATGCTTTTCCACTCTAGCTCCCCTAGGGACTTTTTTCATACTAGTGCATTCTGGTACATGTAGTCTTTTAGGGAAACAAGCTGTCTTAGTTCTATAACCTGCCAGCACAGGTCCCTTAATCAGAGTAAATTCTCCTCTTTTGGCAATATTCCCTGAGCTTTGATAAGCTTCCTTATCACAGGACACATGGGTGCTCTGAGCAGAGCTCTGTCCAAGCTGCAGTTTTTATTGCCAGTTTTTATTTCTTACCCCCCATGGCTCAGGACACTCCCCTTGACACGGCCCTATAAACGGGTTCATATGTGGAAAGCAGTGGGAGAGACTGCTGGAGGGCAAGATCTCACTGAGCCCAAAGGAGCACTATGTCCCTGTGGATCCAGCAGCTGATGCCATGTAGAGAACAAGTAAGATGCCGGATATCGGTGAGGGCAGGGCTGCCATTGCCAACCTCAAAGGTGCTGTAGCCGGGGCAAGTATGACCTCTGCCCCAACAAAATCCTAGGCTGAGTTTCTGCCCGAGTGGGTTATTCAGTAGCACATACCCAGTATGTGCTGCTGAATATCCCCTCCAAAGTCTTCTGAATGTTCTGACATTAACTGCTTAGCATTGGGCATTCTGGGGTGGCATCCATGGTAAACTGGTTATGGTGATATTGAGCCACTAACCAGTTAACCTAAACCGGCTGAAGTTGGGCCAAAAAATAACTGGACTAACTTTAGCTGCTGTTATTGTATTGATCTATCTCATTGCTGGCCTTCCTCTTTTGCGTTGACCTTCTACCTTGCCAAGCATGATGTCTTTCTCTAATGATCTCTCTCTTCACATGATGTTTTTAAAATATGAAAGTTGAAGTCTTGTCATCTGTGCTTCTGAAGAAAGCTTTGGTTTGATATCCTCTGGTACTGACTGGTTTGTTCTTGAGCAGTCCATAGTATACACAATAGTTATCACCAGCACCATAATTCAAAGGCATCGATTTTCTTCCTGTCTCCTTTTCATTGTCCAACTTTTGCATCCATAGGACGTTATTTAAAATACCATGGCTTGAACAAGTCAAATCTTTGTATGTATGGAGAAAGACATCTCTGTTCTTGAGAATCTTGTCTACGTCCTTCATAGCCATTCTGCCGAGAGCAATGCATCATCTGATTTCTTGATTGCTCATTGTTTCTTTATTGATAGTTGATCCAAGTAGGTTAAAGTCCACTATTTCGATTTCTTTTCCATTAACAATGAACTTATTGATTTTGCCAGTTGTCAGGATCTTTCTCTTCTTTACATTAAGATGCAGGCCTATTTTAAGACAATATTCCTTGATCATGAGAAGCAAATGTTTCAGATCCTCTTCACTTTCAGCCAGTAATGTGATATCATCAGCATAGTGAAAGTTGTTGATTAGTTTTCCACCAATCTTGATTGATGATTTGTTCTGTATATAAATTAAACAGGTAGGGGGAAAGTATGCAGCCTTGTCATACACCTCTGCTGATTTTAAACCATTCTGTTTCTCCTTGTTCCATTTGAACTATTGCTTCTTGATCAATGTAAAGGTTTTGCAAGAGAACGATCAGGTGTTCTGTTATATGCATGCTGCTTAATGTGGCCCAGAGTTTCTCATGGTTTACACAGTCAAAACCCTTGCTGTAGTCAATAAAACACATATACATATCCTTTTGGTATTCTTTAGTCTTTTCAAGGATCCGTCTCACATCCGCTATTATTTCTTTTGTTTCTCGCCCTTTCCTGAACCCTTCTTGCACTTCAGGCAGCTCTTGTTCCAAATATAGTTGTAGTTGCTGAATAATCTTGAGTAAAATCTTGCTGGCATTTGGGATTGGAGCAATTGTGCGATAATTTCCACAGTCAGTTGGATGATCTTTTCCAGTCAGTTGGCCATGATGTTGTCTTCCAAATTTCTTGGCAGAGCCTTTTAAGTATGGTAACAGCTGCATCAGGTTGCTGTAATACTTCAATGGAAATGCCATTGATGCCTGGTGCTTTATTCTTTGATAAGGCTTTCAATGCTGCTTGGACTTTCATCACCGATGGTTCCTGATCATAAGGTACAGATTGAAATGGTTATTGGTCCAATTGATTTTTATGGTATAATGACGCTGTATATTCTTTCGACCTTTTCTTGATCTTCTCAGCATCATTCAGCATGGATCCTTAAGCATCTTGTAACATTCCAATTTGAAGCTGGAATTCTTTCTTTAATTCTCGTAGCTTTAGGAAAGCCTATCTTCCTCTAATAGTTTCTGCTTCTGTTTCCTTGCATTCATTATTGTAGTACTTCTCCATGTCTTGTCTTGCTGCATGTTGGAAATTTCTGTTGAGTTCTGCGATTGTCTCTCTTTCTCCTCTGGCTTTAGCTTCTCTACATTTCTGGGTAATTTTCTTCCGTCATCCATTTTGGCCTTTTTGTTTTTTCATCTTTTGCAGAGACTTCTCACTTTCATCTAACACAACCTTCTTGATGCCATCACATAACTCTTCTGGAGCTCTGTCATTTGTATCTAAAGCAGTAAATCATTTTTGCAGGCAATCTTTAAATCTGGAGGTATATTCTCAAGGTCATATTTTGCTACATTCATTAGTGGCTTGATCTTTTTCAACTTTAGCTTGAGTTTGCATACTAGTAATTGGTGATCTGTATCACAGTCAGCTCCAGGTTTTGTCTTTACTGATGTTATAGAGCTTTTCAATCTTTGACTTCCACAGATGTTATCAATTTGATTGTTGTACAGTCCATTGGGTGAAGTCCATATGTACAGTCACCACTTGTGTTGCTGGAAGAAGGTGTTTGAGATAAATAGATCATTGGTCCTGCAGAATTCTATCAGTCTTTCTCCAGCTTTTTTTCTGATGCCAAGTCCATATTTTACAACCACTGCCTTCTTCGTTGTTGCCAACTTTTGCGTTCCAGTCTCCCATGACTATCAGGATATCCTGTTTGCATATTCTGTCAATTTCAGCTTGCACTTGTTCGTAGAACTCATCAACATCATCCTCTTCTGCAGCTATTTTGGGGCATATACTTGAATTATAATTGTGTTGATGGTCATTCCTCGCAGACAAATAGAAATTCAGCTTTTCACTGATTGCATTGTATTTCATTATAGTTCTCACAAGTTTCTTCTTAATTATAAATGTAGCAAGCATTTCTTCTTTGTCTTTCATTTCCAGCATAGTAGACCATGTGATTATCAGATTCAACGTGCCCGCTGACAGTCCATTTCAGTTTGCTGACACCCAACAGATCGAGTTGTACGCATTCCATTTCATTCTTGATCACCTCCAACTTCCCTTGGTTCATGCTTCATACATTCCATTTCCCAATATATAAGAAATTTTTGCAGCTTCTGACTCTCATTTCATGCACATCTACATCAGCAGTCAGACGTCCCGAGGGCTTTGATCCAACCACATCATGCATGCTGGCTTTACTCTAAAACGTCTTCAGCTCCTCCCCAGTAGCCAGTTGAGTGCCTTCCGACCTGGGGGTCTCATCTTCCAGCACTATAGTGAAATTTGTTTTGTTGTGACTATTCATTGGGTTTTCATTGCAAGATACGGAAGTAGATTGCCAACCCTTTCTTCTGTGCAGTTTAATTTAGTATTGTTGTGATCCTCCGCTGCCAACACTGTCCCATTCTTCTGCTGCCCAGATGGGTGGTTTATCTTGGTCTGGCACCTCAGCTGAGATCTGTCCATTTTGGGAGACCGTGCCAGTAGTTAAGCTACCGATAGCTTAGCCCTCAGCTTCACTGATGCACACAAGCCCTCATAGCACGAGAAGCTGCAAACCAAGTGAGGGACCGCTGAATATTCACCCCAGTAAGTCTATAAAAAGGGAATCATAATAATTACATTGAATATTGAAGTTACTTGTCATTTTTTGTATTTCTTCTTGCTTTTTAATTTTTTATATTTCTTTATTTTTTTAAATTTATTTTTCCAAGTCTTGGATGAGCTTTAGCATTTTTGAACATTAATCTTGAGTGTACATTGTTTTGTCTTCTGTGCATGTGATCAAAGCCCCTGAAGAAGGCCTTTTGCCAAAACACGTTTAGGGCAGATTCACAACAATAAAGTACCTATTCCTTTCAGTGGACTTCCATCTCCCTGCTTCTTTTTGTGTCTGGCTTATCTGCAGGAGGTGTGCCTTCCTATTTCTGTTCATTGTGTAAAAGGAGGAGATGGGACTGGAATAAAGAAAGCAGAAGGCTTTCAGGAAAGTTACAGTATCTATAGAGGAAATAAAATCACTCTGTGAAACTGTTTTGGTGCATGATACTAAAATGAAAAATCCTAGTTAGAAATACTATGGGCTCAATTTTCAGTGATGTGCTTAACAGCAAAATAATGCACATACAGTGTCTTATTTTGTCGCATTACAACCTGCAATTAAAATAGAGTTTTGAGGGTTAGCACCATATGATATACACAACATGCCTATGTCTTTAAAGATGCAAAATATCTTTTATTGTCACACAAACAATAATTAAGACAAAAAACAACAACAACTGAAAGCAGGAGTGTGCTTATGTATTCACCCCCCCCCCCCCCAAAGTCAATAGGTTGTAGAGCCATCTTTTGTTACAATTACAGCTGCAAGTCTTTTGTAACTTAATTTATTTTCTAAACTTATAACTAAAGAATTAAAAAAAATTAGGAGCCATTAATGTAGGATGAGATAGAGAGAAAGAGAGGGATCCATTCTGCAGACTATACATATAAGCAGCTTTCATGTGTCCTGTAAGGAAAAATGAAGGTATACAGCTCTATATTTAGAGGCAGTTTTTCAGTTAGCAGCATCTGCTAACCGGAGAGTGCCAGAGTGGTCTGGGGGTGGAGTGTAAGTGGTGCCGGGAATTTCTGGAGAGAGGTGATTTTCAGCACCACTATCCGGATAGCTATCCATATAACTTAGTTCAGCAAAGACTGCTGATGTAAGTGCTATGCGGACAGACTATCTGGTTAGTGGCTGAATATCATTGTTATCCAGATACTCGCTGCTCTGACCACAAAATTCCAGATATTTGGTGCCAGCCACAATCCGTTACCGCATTGAATGTTGTTAGATGCCGTCGAGTCAGCGTCAACTCATGGCGACCCTCTGGATAGTTGTCCTAAATTGTGTTCAGTCTTCAGTCAGATGGCTCATTGTTCACAGTGTAGCACCCATAGCTGCTGCTATTGTATTGATCCAAATCACTAACCAGTTAACCTAAACCGGCTGAAGCTGGGCCAAAAAATAACTGGCCTAACTTTAGCTGCTGTTATTGTATTGATCCAAATCATTGCTGGCATTCCTCTTTTGCATTGACCTTCTACCTTGCCAAGCATGATGTCTTTCTCTAATGATCTCTCTTATCGCATAATGTATCCAAAGTATGAAAGTTGAAGTCTTGTCATCTAAGCTTCTAAGGAAAGCTTAGGTTTGATCTCCTCTAGTAATGGCTGGTTTGTTCTTTGGGCAGTCCATAGAATACACAGTATTCATCACCAGCACCATAATTCAAAGGCATCGATTTTCTTCCTATCTATCTTTTTCACTGTCCAACCTTTGCATCCATATGATGTTATTGAAAATACCTTGGCTTGGACAAGTCAAATCTTTGTATGGAGAGAGACATCTCTGCTCTTGAGAACGTTGTCTACATCCTTCATAGCCATCATGGATAACATGTTAAAACCCTCCGCTAAGTGTGCAATGGCGGCCAAGAGAGCAAATAGAATGTTAGGTATCATAAGGAAAGGAGTGGAAAATAAAACAAAGGATATTATAATGCCTCTGTATTGTTCCATGGTGCGACTGCACCTTGAATATTGTGTGCAATTCTGGTCGCCGTATCTTTAAAAAGATATAGTGTTATTAGAAAAGGTACAGAGAAGAGCCACCAAAATGGTAAAGGGAATGGAAGGATACTCCTATGAAGAGATGTTAAAAAGGTTAGGGCTCTTCAACCTGGAAAAGAGAAGGCTGAGGGGAGATGTGATAGAGGTCTATAAATTAATGAATGGAGTGGAATAGGTAAACATAGATCAATTGTTTACATCACCAGAATATAAAAAGACTAGGGGACATGCAATGAAGCTACAGGGTAACCTATTTAAGACTAATAAGAGAAACTATTTTTTCACTCAACGTGTAATCAAACTCTGGAATTTGTTACCGGAGGATGTAGTAAAAGTTGTAAGTGTAGCTGGGTTTAAAAAAAGGTTTGGACAAGTTCCTGGAGGAAAAGTCCATAAACCATTATTAAAAGGACATGGGATATCAATGCTTGACCCAATACAAATATTGAGGAACCTGTGTCTTTTGGGGAAACTGCTAGATATTTATGACCTAGATTGGCCACTGTTGGAAACAGGATACTGGGCTTGATGGACCTTTGTCTGACCTAGTATGGCATATCTTATGTTCTTATGCCAAGATAAAAGCGTCATCAGATTTCTTGACTGCTTGTTGTTTCTTTATTGATAGTTGATCCAAGTAGGTTAAAGTGGTCCACTATTTTAATTTCTTCTCCATCAACGATGAACTTATTGATTTTCCCAGTTGTCAGAATCTTTGTCTTCTTTACATTAAGGTGCAGGCCCATTTTAAGACTATATTTCTTCATCTTGAGTAGCAAATGTTTCAGATCATCTTCACTTTCAGCTGGTAATGTGGAATCATCAGTATAGCAAAGGTTGTTGATGAGTCTTCCACCAATCTTCACACCTCGGTTGTCTTCATACAATCCTGTTTCTCTGAGGATTTGTTCTACAAATAAATTAAACAGGAAGGGAGAAAGTATGCAGCCTTGTCATACATCTTTGCTGATTTTAAACCATCCTGTTTCTCCTTGTTCCGTTTGAACTGTTGCTTCTTGATCAATGTAAACGTTGTGCAAGAGAACGATCAGGTGTTCTGGTATACCCATAATTCTTAATGTTGCCCAGAGTTTCTCATGGTTTACACAGTCAAAAGCTTTGCTGTAGTCAATAAAACACATATAGATATCCTTTTGGTATTCTTTAGTCTTTTCAAGGATGCATCTCACATCCGCGATGACATCTCCTGTTTCTCGCCCTTTCCTGAGCCCTGCTTGCACTTGATGTCTCTGCTGAATAATCTTGAGTAGAACCTTACTGGCATGTGGGATCAGAGCGATTGTGCGATAATTTCTACAGTCAGTTGGATCAACTTTCTTTAGTACTGGTATAAACTCAGATCTTTTCCAATCAGTTGGCTCTGATGTTGTCTTCCAAATTTCCTGGCAGAACCTTGTAAGTATGGTAACAGCTGCATCGAATTGCTGTAATATTTCAATGAGACTGCCCAGTGATTTGTTCTTTGATAAGGCTTTCAATGCTGCTTCATCTTCTTTCATCACCAGTGGGTCCTGATCATAAGGTACAGGTTGAAACATTTGTTGGTCCAATTGATCTTTATTTTATAATGACTCTGTACATTCTTTCTACCTTTTCTTGATCTTCTTAGCATCATTCAACATGGATCCTTGTGCATCTTATAACATTCTAATTCGAGGCTGGAATTTTTTATCTCTCATAGCTTTAGGAAAACCGATCTTGTTCTTCCCCTAATAGTTTCTGCTTCTATTTCCTTGCATGCGTCATTGTAGTACTTCTCCTTGTCTTGTCTTGCTGCACGTTGGAAATCTCTGTTGAGTTTTATGATTGCCTCTCTTTCTACTCTGGCTTTAGCTTCTCTGCATTTCTGGGCAATTTTCAGAGTTTCTTCGGTCATCCATTTTGGCTGTCTTTGCTTTTTCACCTTTTGTAGAGACTTCTCATTTTTTCCAACACAATCTTCTTGATGTCATCCCATAACAGTTCTGGAGCTCTGTCATTTTTATCTAAAGCAACAAATCAATTTTCCACGCAGTCTGTAAATATCAATGGTATATTCTCAAGGTCATATTTGGCCACTTTCATGAGTGGCTTACTCTTTTTCAAATTTATCTTCAGTTTGCATACTAGTAGTTAGTGATCTGTACCACAGTCGGCTCCAGGTTTTGTCATTGTTGATGTTATAGAGCTTTTCCATCATTGACTTCCCCAGATGTAGTCAGTTTGATTTGTGTACAATGCATTGGGTGAAGAACATAAGAACATAAGAAATGCTATACTGGGTCAGACCAAGGTCCATCAAGCAAGGTATCCTGTTGCCAACAGTAACTAATTCAGGTCATAAGTACCTGGCAGGTACCCAAAGTCCATGGCTTCCACAATGCTGGGGTAAGCAGTGGATTTTTTTTATTAGTCTTAAATGGGTTACATTGTAGGTTCATTGCATGTCCTTTAGTCTTTCTACTTTTTGATGGCATAAACAACCAATCTATGTTAACCTGTTCCACTCCATTCATTACTTTATAGACATCTATCATATCTCTTCTCAGTCTTCTTTTTTCCAAATTAAAGAGCCTAAACTTTTAAGCCTTTACTCATAGGGATGTCATAGGAAGTCCATGTGTACAATCACAACTTGTGTTGCTGGAAGAAGGTGTTTGAGATAAATAGATCATTGGTGCAGAATTCTATAAGTCTTTCTCCAACTTCATTTTGGTTGCCAAGTCCATATTTTCCAACCACTTGTGACTATCCATTGTTTTTTCTTGGCAAGATACAGAAATAGATTGCCAAGCCTTTATTCTGTGCAGGTAATTCTAGTGTTGTTGTCATTGTCACAGAAATGTGATCCTCTGCCGCAAACACCGTCTCATTCTGATGCTGCCCAGATGAGTGGTATGACTTGGTTTGGCACCTCAGCTGAGGACTATCCATTTTGGGCTAAGCTATCGATAACTTAGCCCTTGGCATCACTGATGCACACAAGCCCTTACAGCATGACAAGTGAGTGACCGCATTGAATATCTTGATTTAATTCAACATTTGTGGTGTGTATTTAAAAAAACTTGAAGCTGAATATCAGCTGAATCTTTTTTTTGTGTGTGCGTACTGAGAGAGAGAGATAAGGAATCTTCCCTCCACCGTCTATCCTCTATCCCTCCTTGTCCCAATAGTTTAAAAACTTGCTGTTCACCCAATCAATATCCCATCTTCAAGTCTAAAAGTAAAAGCAAGGCCCCTTCTCAGTCTCTCTCCTAACCTATTGTAGATATGCTGCTGGGACCCTCCAGAGGTAGGAGGAGGTATGCTTACTTCCTCCATGCTGTAGCCTACATCCCACATCTGACAGTAACAGGGCTAAGAACATAACATAAAAACATAAGATATGCCATACTGGGTCAGACCAAGGTCTGTCAAGCCCAATATCCTATTTCCAACAGTGGCCAATCTGGGTCACAAGTACCTAGCAGGGTCCACAATGCTTTTATTGGTGCAAGTAGTGGATTTCCTGAGCCCTCTTTAATAATGGTTTATGGATCTTTCCTCCAGAAACTTATCCAAACCTTTTTTAAATCCAGCTACATTAACAGCTTTTGTTACATCCTCTGGTAATGAATTCCAGAGTTTGATTACACGTTGAGTGAAAAAATATTTTCTCTTATTAGTCTCGGAGTCATTATGGATCACCAACTTAACTTCCAACCACATATAAAGAACACCACTAAGAACATCTACTTCAAGCACAGAAACCTCGACAACCGAGTTTGTGTCTGCCAGGCTTCCATTACATTCTTGCTCGACTACAGCAACTCCATCCTTCAAGGACTTCCCAAAACTACCATCGCCTCTCTGTAGCTAGCCAAAAACACAGCAGAACACACCATTGCCAGAGTCTCCAGATACACCCATATCACCCCCATACTAAAATCCCTCCATTGGTTTCCCATAGCATCAAGAATCAAACACAAAGTTCTCACTATTATCCATAAGGCACTAATTAACACCACAGCCGAGCATCGCCAAATGCTCATGAGACACCCAAACGCCAATAGACCACACAGACAGAGCACACTCAACTTTCTTCTCCCACCTCAAATACGCAACAGCATACAACATACCCGTATGAGAGCCTTCAAACTTTATGCTCCCATGCTCTAGAATAACTTCCTATGCTACGGAGCATCTGATCATATAAGGTCTTCAAAAAACACTTCAAGACACACCTCTTCGAAGAGCACTACAGAATACCCCCTCCAACAGATTCCCAACAAGAACATCTGCCACTCTCACTGATCACCCCCATCTGCCTCCCACCTGACATCTAGCCCTACACCAAGTATAGTAACCTCTTGTTTATTGTATCATAAGGTCATTGTAATATAAGTTCTAATGTAATGATTCTGCATGCTCCCTTAATCCCCTGTTACATGCTGTTCTACGTCTAATAAGCTCAATGTAACCTGCATGCCTCATTGTTCAATGTAAATCATTTTGACTGGTAGAAAAATGGTATATTAAAACCAGTTAAATAAATAAATAGGTTACATTCTAACTTCATTGCATGTCCCCTACTCTTTCTACTTTTTGACATAAGCAATTGATCTACGTTTACCCATTCCACTCCATTCACCAGTTTATAGACCTTTATCATATCTCCCCTCAGCCATCTCTTTTCTTTAAGCCTCTCCTCATAGGAGCATCCTTCCATCCCCTTTATTATTTTGGTGGATATTCTCTGTACCTTTTCTAATTTCGCTATATTCTTTTTAAGATACAGTGACCAGAATTGCACACAATATTCAAGGTGCAGTTGCTCCATGGAACAATACAGAGGCATTATATGTAATATCCTGAGTTTCATTTTCCATTACTTTCCTTATGATACTTATATTTCTATTTGCCTTCTTGGTCGCTGCTGCACACTGGGTGGAGGGTTTCAACATGCTATTCATGATGATGCCTAAATATTTTTTTCTGGGTGGTGGTTCCTAATGTGGAACCTTGCATTGTGTAACTATAGTTTGGGTTGTTCTTTTCTAGGTGCATAACTTTTCACTTGTCCACATCAAATTTCATCTGCCATTTCAACGTCCAGTCTTCCAATTTATCAAGGTCCTCTTGCAATTTTTCACAATCCAACTTTGAATAATTTTGTGTCATCTGCAAATCTGATTACTCACTTGCTATTCCCATTTCCAGGTCATTTACAAATATGATAAAATGCAGCAGACCCAGCCCAAATCCCAGCGATACTGCACTCTTCACCTTTCTCCATTGGGAAAATTGGTCATTTAGTCCTACCCTCTGTTTTCTTTTAACCAGTTCCTGATTCACAATAGTATGCTGCCTCCTATCCCATGACTTTTAAGTGCACCAATATTCTCTCATGAGGGACCTTGTCAAAGGCTTTCTGAAAATCCAGATACACTATATGAACTGGCTCATCTTTGTCTACCTGTTTATTCACACCTTCAAAAAAGATAACATTAGTAAGACAAGATTTTCTTTGGCTAAAGCCATGTTGGCTTTCTCCCATTAAACCTGGTACTGACATCAGGATCACTGGTCTTTGGTTTCCCGGATCACTTATAGAACCCTTTTTAACAATTGACGTTGCAATGACCTTTTGCCAATCTTCAGGTATTACAGATGATTTTAATGATAGTCCACAATCTAATAGTAAATCTGCAATCTCATATTTCAGCTCTTTCAACATCCTTTGATGTATATCATCTGGTCCAGAGTATTTGCTACTCTTTAGTTTATCAAATAGTTGTAATACGTCTTCCCAGTTTATCTATATTTTTTTGAGTTCTTCCGATGCATCATCTTTCAGGCAGGGTAACTTCCCTACATCTTCTTCAGTAAAGACCAAAGCAAAAAATTCATTCAGGCTTTCTGTTATGGCCTTGTCCACTCTTAGTATCCCTTTTACCCCTCTATCATCTAATGGTCCAACTGACTCTTTCATAGGTTTTTTGCTAAGATTCTACTTGAAAAAGTTTTTATTATGCGTTTTTGCTTCCATGTCAAGCTTTTTTTCAAATTCTCTCTTTGACTGCCTTATCAATGTCTTGCATCTAACTTGCCAGTGCTTATATTGTATCCAGTTTTCGTCATTTGACACCTTTTTCCATTTCCTGAATGTTGCTTTTTTGGCTATAACAGCCACTTTCACCTCACCATTAAACCATGCTGGCAATTTTTTAGCCTTCCTTCCAATTTTCCTTAAAGTGTGAAATACAGCTGTTCTGAGCTTCCAAGATAGTATTTTTAAACAATGCCAATGCTTGATATAAATCTTAAACCTTTGCAACTGCTCCTTTTAGTTTTTACATAATTATTTTCCACATTTTATTGTGGAGCCCAATTCAGGCAGGGAGACATCTGGGCTGTCTGGACATCCCTGAGGAAGATGGGCCCATTTTGACCTGGTTCTGGAACACGGGAACAAAACGTTCCCTCGGTGTGCAGAATCGGGCCCGTGGACAGCCTGGCATGCCTCTGAAGCCTTTGGGAACATTCTCCCTGCAAGCACCCTGACTGCCGTGGCTTCAGCACCCCCTTTTCCCCACTGCCCGACCCACAGCTGTTCTGCCGGGGCCTGGATTGGGCAGCGGGGACTCCCCTGCACCCGTCTGTTGGGGGGGGGGGGGGAGTCCCAGGCTCAATCGCCAGATTTGTGCTGCTTATTCCACCTTTGAGGTGGAATTAGCAGCATGTTCCCTTTGACCCTGCAGGATGTAAAAGGCTGTGACCTGAATCGGTCCTCAATGCCCTGCTGGGCTGACCCACCCCTGCTCTGCCCAGATCTCGCTCCCTCCTGAGCCGTGCCAGCTCTCCCCATCCTGATGTTCAAGATGTATGGGGAGAACCAAAGTGGGAATCAGGCCCGGACAGCTTGTGAGGCTGCACGTCCTGCCGGGACATACAACCCCACAACCCGCATCCCAAGATCAGGCCCATAGTCTTTTTGAAAGTTTAAAGGTAGTATTGTGGATTTCCTTGCTGTTCTTTCTCCATTTATTAAATCAAAAGCGATTATGCTATGACTACTATTGCGAGCGACCCCAACACCCTTATCTCTTGCACCAGATCTTGGGATGCACTATGGATTAGGTCCAAAACAGCTTTCCCTCTTGTTGGTTCATGAATCAGCTGCTCCAAGAAGCAGTCATTTATTTCATCTAGAAACTTTATCTCTCTAGGATGTCGTGCTGTGACACTGACACAGTCGATACTGGGGTATTTGAAATCACCCATTATTATTACTGTGTTGTAACATTTGTTAGCTTCCCTGATTTCTTTAATATTTCATCATCCATTTGTTAATTCTGGCCAGGCAGTTGATAGTATACCCCCACTGCCATCGCTTTCCTCTTTTTATATGGAATTTCAATTCATAGAGATTTTACAGTATATTTTGTTTCCTGCAAAACTTTAATCCTTTGTGACTCAATGCCCTCTCTAACATAGGGTGGAAATCCTCCACCAATTTAATCTACTCTAGCATTGTGATATAATTTGTACCCAGGTATCACAGTGTCCCATTGGTTGTCCTCCTTACACCAGGTCTCTGAGATACCAATCATATCTAACCTCTCATTTAGTGCTATATATTCTAACTCTCCCATCTTATTTTTAGACTTCTAGCATTTGCATGCAAGCATTTTAGAGGTTGTATTTTATTCACATTAATCTAGTTATCAGTAGACAGGGGTAATTTGGAATCTTTAAGCTCTGTCTACTCTGTACTTAAGGTCATTTGGGTTCCTTTTGTCTTGGAACCTCTCTGATGATATGCCCTAACTTCTGTCTTTTGCTAGCATCCTTCAAGGATACATCCTTCTGAACCATGCTCTCTTGTGTGACTGTCAGCTTTCCACTATTATGTAGTTTAAAAGCTTCTCTATCTCTTTTTTAAAGGCTAATGCCAGCAGCTGGCTCTGTCCCAGTTAAGGTGCAGTCCATCCCTTCAGAAGAGCCCCATCTTTTCACAGAATGTTGCCCAGTTTCTAACAAATCCAAAACCATTTTCTCTGCACCAATATCTCATCCACACATTGTGACTCTGGAGCTATGCCTGTCTTTTGGATCCTGTACATAGAATGGAATGTATTTCTGAGAATGCTACCCTGGAAGTTCTGGAATTAAACTTCCTACCTAAAAGACTGAATTTGGTCTCCAGAACCTCCCTCCCACACTTTTCTATGTCATTGGTACCAACATGTACCAAGACAACAGACTCCTCCCAAGTGCTATCTAAAACCTTGTCAAGGTGGCATGTGAAGTCCAGGCAGGCATGTGACTAGACGAACCTCATGTCCACCAGCCACCCAGCTATCTACATGCCTAATGATCAAATTGCCAACTAAAACGACTGTCCTAACCCTTCCCTCATGGGTATATGGCCCTGGAGAAACCTTCTTGGACTGAGAGGGTTTTATATCACCTGGAGGACAGGTCTTAGCTACAGGATCACTTCCTACCACATTAGGATGATGTTCTCCTGTCATGTGACCTCTCTCCTCCATGGCAACTGAGAGGCTGCCAGCCTGGAGGTGAGACTTCAGAACTACGTCCCTGTAGGTCTCGTCTATATACCTCTCTGTCTTCCTTATGTCCTCCAAGTCTGATATTCTAACCTCCAGAGATCAGACTCGTTCCCTGAGAGCAAAGAGCTCCTTGTACCTAGTGCACATGTAAGGCCTCTCAACAACTGGGAGAAAATCATATATGCAACACTCATTGCAAAAGACTGGAAAGCGTCTATCTTGCTACTGGACTGCTGTCTACATCTTAGTTTTAAGGTTTTGTTTAGGTATTTAAGCTGTTAACTTATTTAAGTTTGTTGGGGATGCTTATACTAATACAACTATACCCAATACGTATAATGGGATTTGTTCACCTCAGGTCCTTAAGTAATCTATTCCTGATGAGGATAACCAGCCACACCTGAAAGTAAATATGGGCACTTCCTTCCCTTTAATTGGTTTAAGAGTCTATAAAGCTAAGATTATCCCTGGAGCGGGTTGGAGTTGGGTTTGGAGGGATGGAAAGAAGATTTAATAAAGCTGGCTTGCTACACAGTGCCCTGACTTGAGCTTTTAAGGTAATCACTTATCAATTTCCTGGGTGGTTCATATAGCCCTTGGTTTGGAAAGAGGGGGCCTTTCAAATTGCCTCTGTGATGAGTCACTTGGTTTTACAACCTATTTAAGACAACCTCACAGATATTTTGCCCCCAAACTGGAAGTCCTCTTTATAAAAGTCACTAGAAACAAATTTATTTCTACTCAGAGGCTATTTATTCTACTTATGCTAAGCTATACTCTCATTTGATTTAAATAATAAGCTCTCTAGAAACAAATTTATTTCAGTGACTATTCCATTTTACTTTAGATGCTAAGCTGTATTCTGATTTGATTTAAATGAAAAGCTCTCTGGTGGTACTAAGACCTGACTGACTCAGCAAAACAGCGAATTCTAAAATACACAGATTTATCATTTTAACCCAAAGAATTCCCTTTTTCTCCAAGATCTGGAGTATATTCCAGAAGATAAATATTTACAAGTGCAGATCTTTATCCAGTCTGAGGAAGTTTAGTAATAATTTATTTGCTGCACTTCAGGGTATGAGGCAACCCGCATTTAGAAAAGGAACCAGCCCCTGCTCCTTCCTGTTCGTCACTCTGGTAGCATTGTGGTGCATACCTTGGCAGTACGGACTACAGAGCCGTAACCAGTGGAAAACCCACAGCCAATTAGACAGACTTCATCTAAGGGAGCAGCATCATCAATTTTGGCAACTGCAATTTCATCCAAAACAGTGTATTCAGTGAAGGTGCCGGTAGATATAAATTTATAAACCAACTGTCCTTTGCAGGTAAAGCGGCTGGTACCATCTGCCATCAGTCCAACATATTTATCAACGCTACGCAGGAGAGAAAGTCACAGAATGATTAGATATTGTGAAGCAACAGTGAAGTCTTTGAATAATGACTGTCAATATCAAGGTATAAATTAACAAATGAAAACTGAAACAGACTCATTTTGAAGACAAAGATTACTCTTTGGGTTCCGACAGCAGACACACTTTCCACATTGTGGTATGCAGAGTGGGATGACTTTATCTCCTGTAAAAAAAAAAAAAAAACAAGAAAAGTTAAAAACAGAAACATTTCAAGTATTATCCATAGAACACTTTAATGTGCCAATTTTTCGAGCGATTTTGGTGGCAAATAGGTCCTTCCTCACTTCCCCCTCTGTATGAAAATTTCCCAACCCACGTACAGTGAAAGTCTGAGCAGCTGTCATAACACATGAACTTTTAGTGGCATTAAAAAATAGCACTGGGGTGCACTTATTTGTCAGGGTACACCAATGCTGGAACACATGCGTGAGCGTTCCTAAAGTATACAAGATATTTTGCTCCCACTCAGCTGCCCACTCAAACTGCAGGTGTGGTGTAAAGTGCCAGGTCAACCCGCACCACTTTGAAAATCGAAACTGGTAGCGTGGGAGCAAATGGGACTGCTCCTGCCTGAAAACTATAACACAGTTTGGATGGGTAGTGCATGTGGAGGAGAGACAACTGGGGTGAGTAGAGGGAAAGAGGACACGGAGGCCTGAGATCCACCAAGTAATCTCCTAGGGCAGGGGTTCTCAACCCAGTCCTCAGGACACTTAGCCAATCAGATTTAAGGAGAGCCACCGTGAACAGGCATGAGAGAGATTTGCATTTAATGGTGGCAGTGCATGCAGAACTCTCTCCGGCATATTCATTGTGCTAATCCTGAAAACGTGACTGGCTAGGAGTGTCCCGAGGACTGGGTTGAGAACCACTGTCCTAGGAGTTAGTAGGTATGCTGCTGCCAGGAGTGGGGAAGGGTAAGAGGGGATGAACGTGCTGCAGTGCCTACAAAATTCACTGAGAAGCTGTGGGTGACCCTTCTTTAACTACGGGGCTGGTGCTACTCGGTAAGCTGGGTAAGCATGGCAGAGGGGGCCGGTATTAAGAGGCGTCAAAGTTGCAGCCGCAACGGGAGGAGAAAAGCAGTGGAGTGGTGCCTGTGCCTGCATGAGCAGCCTGTCCCACGGGCACACAAAAGTACTCCTGGCGTCGATCGCAGTTTTCTTTTGGTCTTCAGCCTGCGGGACAGACTGCTCCCATGAACCAAAGAAGAAAAGATGACTGCAATCGCAGCCAGCAGTGATATATGGCCTGCAGGAGCTGCCTGCTCAATAGCCTGAATGGATTGCGGCCAGCAGTTTGTTGCGGGCCCATGTGAGCAGCCTGTCCCACGGGCTGAAGGGATCATGGCCAGAAATTTGTTGTGTGCCTGTGGGACAGACTTTGCTCTCAAGCTTGGTGCCTGTGCCCACAACAGCAGCCTATCCGATGGCACACAAAAGTACTGCTGGCCCTGATCATTGCTTTCTTTTGCTCTTTGCTCCATGGGATCGGTCTGTCGCATGGGCCGCAGAGAAAAAGAAAGCCTCTGTTGATGCCTGTGGTACTTTTCTGTGCCTGCGGGACAGGCTGCTACCAGGGATCAAAGAGGTGATGGCAGCCAGCAGTGGTACCTGTGCCCGCAGCAGCAGCCTATCCTGCAGGCTGAAGAGAAAAAACCTGTAATTGGCAAGAATGCTACAGGAGCTGAGGCCAGAGAAGCAGAGGAGGTAGGACACATTATAGGCGCAGTGGTTTGGGGAAATAAAATAGGGGGGAGGGGAATGGAGGCGATTCTGGATCCCTCTGCTCAGCAGTTGTTGTTTTTTGCCCTCGTAGTGATGTCTTTCTTTTACAAATGTCCTTTGTAATCCATGCAAAATCCGCAAAACTATGCCAACCTGTAATGTTGCTATTACCCCACAGCTTGAGCTTGTGGAGATAAGCAGCCTGATTCCTTATTCAGTTAGTAAAATGGTGCTTGGGGAAAGCACTGCCTTCTGGGAGTTGAAGTTTTTTCACTATCCGAAATAAAGAGAGTTGTGGAGCTCGAGTGTTCAGGCAAATAACAGGATTTTAATTCCCCTTCCCAAACGGTTTTACAAATGGAAAATAAAGAACAAGGGCCATACAACTTCTGGCATGAAATAATATAAGAATGTAACACAAACAGCTTCTTATATCAGCATCACTATAATCCAACTTAAAGAGCACTTTTCTGTTCCAAAACCTTTGGTGCTTTTTCCTTCCAGCTGCTACCTGCAGCTCTCTCTCTCTCTCTGCACAGCTTAATCTTATTACACAGGTCTTATCTTCTCAGACACAGACATTGTACAGTCCATTGACTCAATAGGCAGATATTCTACAGATGGCTCAGTTTCCATCGGTTCATATTGATTCTCAGCTGGAAATGTCTGCAGTTGCTTACAGGGTGTTTCCAAGCACACACCTATTCCTTCAGCATTAGACTTTTCCCCGTAGCCTTCTGCTACACACGGCTTGTAATTGCCACAGTGTTCACCACATGGAAAGCCCCACCCTTCTGGGCTAATATCAGAGCACTTCTTAAAAACAGCTTTACTTTTATACCAGTCACTCAGCCTACCTCTTGGCTTTCTTATGAGAGATTCCTTCTGCCCTCCAGGAGCAGCTACAGATGTAAGCCTTGGAGTTTCTACGTGCACACAAGTCTGCCTTCTTGGTACATTCCCCTTATGGCTGCCTTTTACCCACGGCACCAAACCTGGGCTGCTTGTACCTGGCTCCTTTGCACGGACTCTCTGCTCGTCTCCTTTGCTGATTTCCCTTTCTGAGTTAAAGGTCAGAGAATCCTCTGTTACCATGAATTCCTCTGTATCTTCACTCCAAAGCAAATCCTCTGTTTCACGTGACTGCTTTCCTAGCTGTCCTCGTGGCTGTGCTCTCAGCTGTGCTTCCAGTTGTCCTTCTCTCAGCTGGCCTTCCCGATGTGCTGGCTCCCTTCCTAATGAGCTTCCCTTAAATCTCTGGTTTTCTGGGTTTAACCTGACCCCTCCCTCCAGCAGGTGTCCAGCCTTAGCTCGTGATTGCTGAGCTGAACTGCAGCAGGGGCGTGTTTTCCTCTCCTCTAATCTGCTCTGTTTGTGGTTTCCCTGGAAACCAGGAACCATGTGCATTTGTTTTCTTTGCTCAACTGAAGCTAAATCCTGCATTTTATCACTCTCTAAGGGATCTGAGGGACCTTCTACACCACATATCCTCCCCCTTAAGATATTACGGGCTGCCGTATATTTTAACGGACAGCACGTAATCCTGGATAGTGCGTCCGCATTACCATGGAATTTGCCCGCCCTATGCTGTACCACAAAGTCATATGCTTGCAATGCCATGTGCCACCTAGTTAACCTGGCATTGGCATTTTTCATATGATTAAGCCATTTTAAAGGCGCGTGGTCTGTGACTAAACAAAATTTCCGTCCTGTAAGATAAAATCTTAACGTTTCCACTGCCCATTTGATTGCGAGGCATTCTCGCTCTACAGTGGAGTATTTTTGTTCTGCCTTAGACAATTTTCTGCTAAGGTAGGTAACTGGGTATTCTACCCCCTCAAATACTTGGGACATTACGGCCCCCAACCCAGTCTCCGAGGCGTCTGTTTGTGCTATAAATGGCAATTCGAAGTTAACCCCTCTAAGCACAGGGGCCCTACACAACTTCTCCTTTAAAGATACAAATACCCTCTCTGCCTCTGGAGTCCATTTTATTTTTTTTTTTAAACTTTTATTTTCATTTTGCAACAAACAAAAGAAACAACACACCAAAGGAGACAAAACAAGTATACAATAAGGAAAAGTAAACCCAACTACCCCCCACCCCGATGCTTCTTCTCTACCCGATTAGATCAGCATGTGGGCGCTTCCAATTAACAGTGATTATACATCAAACGATCAAAAGAGCATCTACGATACAGCATGATCATGGGACAGAGATATACAAAGTTAGACAGTCAGATGAGAGCATTTAGCAAAATGTACATAGTCATTAAGCATCTTCCATTGAGACCAATGAGAAGGAGTCTGAACAGGGGAAGCGAACAGACGAGGTATTTGTGCATATTTACTGCAAAGACAGGCATGATTCCACCATTCATTGGGGCTCAGAGGGGAGCTAAATTTCCAGTATTACTTAATTAGGGAAATAGCAATGCCAAGCATAAAGTTCGAAAGGAGATAAGCCATTTTTGGGAGAGAGGGGATCCCCGCAACTAGGCAAAGTCCCACTATCCTCCAAAAAAGGGGCTCCTGAGAGTGCGAGATAGACTAAATACGACCCCAGACCCGACGCCAGTAATACTGTAGTGTGGGATATTCATGCACAACCTGAGGCAATGAACCAGTGGCCGCAGGACATGTCCAGCAACCATTGCCCTGAGTAGTGTTCCATTTGTCTAATCTGGGAGGAGTGTAAAAACACCAGTGGGCTAGAAAGAAGAGGGTCTGAGTGAATGAGGCGGATCGGGAACCCGTGTCCCTCTACTCCAGATAAGGCTCCATTGCTCCGAGGTCAAAGTCACATGCAATTCTCTCTCCCATACTTTCTGCACTATAGGGGTATCTCTAGTGATAGCATTACATAAGGTTTAGTAAAAATTGGATGCTACACCCGGTGAACTACCGATAGATCGGAAAGTCTCCAAGCAACCTTATGTAGAGAATGCCGATGGCGGGAGTACCCTAGTACTCCGAAGGCGATGCTGAAGTTGCACTGACCAGAGTCGGGAGTCTAAAGATTGCATAAGAGTATTAAAGGCACCTAAAGTGTCTAAAAGCATTGGTGGATAGTGGGAGTCTGATGGGAGAGTCATACCAGGGAGAAAAGTAAGAGGAATCGGTTTGCAAAGGCCCGCTTCTATATCTAGCCACACAGGTCTACTCGGTACTGGATATTCCAGCCAACGAGCGCCTTATTTGAGAAGAAAAGATTGAGGGAACACTGGAGTAAAATCGCCACCAAGTATTAATGGAGCATTGGCAGAGGCCAATGCCAACTGCGCAATACTTGCATAGTAAGCAGGGTTGTCCACATTCGGGGCATAATGCAAATACACGTGAATTCACTATCTCCAACCTCAAGGTGTACACGGGCCCATCTACCCTCTTTGTCAACGCTAATATCAAGTACAGTAGCGTGCAAAGACTTCTTAACCAGCATGGCTACCCCGTACCATTTGGAAACGGTGGGAGAATGGGCAGCTACCATGTAAGGCTTAGCATGGAGTTTCAGTGTTTCAGCAGAGTTTAAATGCGTTTCCTGAGGAAACACTAAATCAACATGCTCATGGCTAAGATAGCTAAGGATGTTCTTTCCTTTGAGTGGACCATTAATGCCTTTTACGGTGATTGATAAGATTTTACATAAGGCCATTTAGAAAAGTTAAAAATTCTGAGCATTATAGCACACATAATTTCACTATGTCCCTCAAACTGACTGTATCTGGCTGTACACATGACATAAGAAAATAAGCTAATATAATACAATGAAGCGCCCCACATTAACAAAGAAAACCGCAGTAAGGTAGAGGAGAAGCAAAACCCCAAAATTACTGGCGACCATGTGTCTGCGGGGAGAAACCCCAGAGAAGGCCGAAATTGAAAAAACACATAACCTGTAGGACTGTGCGTGCTCCGAATCCGACCGAGGCACACATCATGAAGGGATAGGAGACCAAAAAACAGAAGTCATATAAAGAAAGAAAGAAAGTCCAGGCAATCTCTGTGCTTGGCTATGACCGCCGCATCGGGCCCCTCAAAATGGCGGACAGAGCCGACAGATAAGAGTCCAAGATTTGGGATTAGCGCATCTGCTCTGCTTCTTTGGAGTCTAAAAATGTTGATAGTAGATCAGGATCTTCGAACGTCCTGGTTTGGTTGTGGAGAGTCACTCGGAGCTTCGCTGGATACAACAGGCCAAAGCGAGCCTGTAGCTGTTGAAGTCGAGGGCGAAGGGCAAGGAGTTTCTTCCGACGGTCAACGGTAGGCTTTGCCAAATCAGGAAAGAAGGAGACTTTACGACCTTCAAATTCCAAATGATGATTCGCTCGGGCAGCATTTAAAATTTGTTCCACTTGTTGATATCGTAGCAAGCTAAAGATAATAGGCCGGGGGGTTGTGCGGTTGGGCGCCATGTGGGCAGGAACACGGTGTGCTCGATCGATTTCCAGTTCTCTATGAAAAGTGATCTTCAGCAAGGAGGGAAGAGTTTTGAGCAAGAATTCTCTTATATCTCCTGCTTCCACCCCCTCCGGCATTCCGAGGAGCCTCACATTGTTGCGACGGGCTCGATTATTGCTATCTTCTAACTCCTTTTGAAGATTCTGTATCTGGCGCTCAGCCTTGTCCAGTTTGCCCAAGCGCACCGCGTGCGAGTCGAGGACCCCCGCCATGTTGTCCTGCCGTAATGAAAGACTTTCAAGTCGGTCCTGGAGCACTCCAAAGTCTTCTCGCATGGCTCGAAGCGCTTCTCCATTGGACTGCACCAATTCCTTCACGCCGCGTATTTCCTCCAAAATCTCCAGGTGCATTTCGGGGTTTTCACGAAATGGAACCATCTTCTGTGGGGAGGACACCTCTGTTTTGGAGCGTTTTCCGCGAGAAGAAGAAGGAGACCCGAAGTCCAAGCGCGCTGGTTTATGGGCCGCCATCCCCCCCGAGGTACCCCGGTCAGCTCGGAGCAAAATAGTAAGTTTGTATAGGTATTAAGTCAGGATTCTAAGTGGGCCTCTCGGGAGCTTCAACGCAAAGCGTCCTACCCGCTGGACATCAGGCTCCGCCCCCCTCTGGAGTCCATTTTATATTGTTTGGGGCATTCTTTCGGAGCATTTCTGTGAAAAGAGTACTCTCTTCAATAAATCTCGGAATGAATCTGCGGTAATACCCCACAAGGCCTAAAAATCCCCTCATCTGTCTTTTATTTTTCGGTTGGGGAAAGTTTCTCACGCTTTCTATTTTACTAGCCAATGGTTTCACCATCCCTCCTCCCACCATGTGGCCTAAATACTTCACCTCTTTACTGGCAAAGAGGCACTTCCCAGGGTTTAGAGTTAAACCCGCTCTCCTTAGTGCTCGGAGGACGGCCTTTATTCGGGGCAGATGTTGAGCCCAAGTGGTGCTATAGACGATCACATCGTCCATATAGGCCATTGCATTGCGTAATCGTGGTGGGGTCTGAGAACTTGGTCAATAAGCCTCTGGCAGGTGGCAGCTGCCCCGTGGAGACCAAATGGCATGCGTTTGAACTGAAACAGACCCACCGGGGTGCTGAAGGCTGTTTTAGGCTTTGATTCTCTGGTCAAAGGTATTTGCCAGTATCCTTTCGTAAGGTCTAAGGTGGTTAAATACCTTGCCTGGCCTAACCTATCTAATAAGTCCTCAATTCGAGGCATAGGATACGCGTCAAATTGAGAGATGTTATTAACTTGCCGGAAATCTATACAGAAGCGTAAACCTCCGTCTGGTTTAGGCACCAAGACTATTGGGCTTGACCATGGGCTCTTAGATTCCTCTATTATGCCCATTTTTATCATATCCTTCACTTGTGATATGATCTCCTTTTTCTTGGCTTCTGGCAAGCGGTAAGGCCGTTATCTGATTATCTTTCCCGGCGTGGTGATAATCTCATGAGCAACTATATTAGTCTCTCCTGGTACCGTTGTCAGAACATCTGCAAATTTGCCCAATAATTTACCCAGCTCTTGTCGCTGCTGTGGCGACAGTTCGGCACCTATACGAGGTTCTGGATTTTCTCTCCAGTCTGCTGGCTGTGGTCCTAAATCTTCTTCCTTTCTTTCTTCAGAGATGGCTGCTAGGCCTCTCATCTCCCCTGCACCAGTAGACCCAAATCCCCCCTCCCCACAACTCATGGGGGTCAGTGAAGATACCTCTTCTACCTCAGGGAACCCCACTCACTCACACACCAGTTGAGCGATTCTATCGCCTGCCTTCACTCTGAAGTCTTCCTTACTGAAATTAAACATCAGGACCATTACTACTCCTCGGTAGTCAGGGTCTATGACTCCCGCCCCTACGTCCAGGAAATATTTAGTAGCTAGACTGGATCTGGGAGCTATGCGTCCATAACATCCGTGAGGAAGCTGTATCTTTACCCCCGTATCTAGTAGGGCTTTCCCTCCTCGTGGCACTATCCCAGCCTCCGCACTAAATAAATCGTAGCATGCGGCAGCTTCTGAAGCTCACCGTGGGCCTTGGGCCTGAGGGGAGACCTTACAATATCTCAAAACAAATTTTTGTTTTCCCAGGGATGCTTCGCCTACTTGCGGCTTGGACTGCAAACTAGCTTTACTGGGCTTGCCTAATAAAGGAGCAGGGATCTTGGTTGCAATGGCTTCTACTTTAGGGATATCCTGTGGCTCTCTCCTTACAGCTGGGGTTTCTGCCTTGGGTGAAGTGGCTGTTAAACCTGTTTTCGCCCTAATGCCCTTCTCTATCCCTTGGCTGAAAGAAGGCCAATCTCTTCCGAGGACGATATCCTGCGGAAGGCGTGGTACCACTGCCACCAATACTTCCTTTTCGGTGCCCAACCTTTTTATTGACAGGCTATACACTGGGTAGTATGAGGCTGCCCCATGTACACATCGTATCTTGACCCGCCCCACTGCTTGACTTGGTGCTGAGGGCAGGTGGGCTTCGATGGCCTGCCAGAGCTTTTGGGACACCATGCTCTGGTCAGCACCGGAGTCAAGCAGTGCCTGGGCCTCAACACCTTCTACTTGTACTTGCAGCACAAATCCCTCACGTGTTTGTTTCACACCCCCAGACACTAGCGCTGTGCGCAGTGCACAATCCCTGCGATAATGTCCCAATTGGCCACAATTGAAACATTTACCTTTTATCACAGGTACAACATTGTCATTAGGTAACTTATTCCTTGTAAACTTATCTGATCTCTTAAAGTAAGAGGTTTTTATCCCTTTCAGAGCTTCTGGTTTTGAGGCCTTAGCCAATTCGGCTTCAAAATACCGCTCTGAGAGATTAGCTGCTTCCTCAGTAGTTTTACAACTTTGGAGCATCAGAAAGGTTTTTACATCTGTTGGTACCGCATTCATATACTGCTCTAGTATAATTGTATCCAATACAGTTTCTAGAGACTCCTGTCTTGGACTAAGCCACTTCAATGCTAAGCCTTTTATTCTATGGAACAGCATTTTAGGGGTTTCATTGGGCTTTAACTTAGCCTCCCTGAACATGCGTTTATAGAATAAAGAGGTTAAGCCTAGTCTGTCTTTGACAGCTTCCTTAACTGCATTATAATTAGATGCAAGCGTTGCAGGCATAGACTTATAAGCCGCTAAGGCTTCACCTCAGAGCGACATGGCGAATCTCACCGCCCATTGCTCCTCAGGCAACTTAATAGCCTCTGCAATGCGTTCAAACGCTTCTATGAAATCATCTAAGTTGTCAGTTTGAGTAAACTGTCCCAGCACCATAGTGCTACCATTAGGCAGTCCTACCCCCTGGTTAAATGAGGGTACAGGTGGTTCCGGCTCTCTTTGTTTCTTGAGCAGTGCCTCCATTAGCTCCATAAGAGGTTTCTGCTGTGAACAGATGGCAGCTGCAGTCTGTTCCTGGGTATGGCGTGTCAGCTCCAGTTGTTTGTCCCACTGGCTTGACATCCACCTGAGCAACTCTTGTGGATCCATCATGGAAACAACTGTTCCTGCAAGAAAACAAAAACACAAAACACACCAAGTGCGGTCCTACAAACCAAAAAAAAAACTTTTCCTTTTTTTTTTTTTCAATGGCTCCCTGCTGCAGCAGATTAGTGGCTCCCTTTCTCCCTAATTATCCTCCCACACCTGTGCCCAGCTACCGTTACCTCGGCATAGTGCAGAGTCCAGCACTGAGAAAGTAGCCTTTAATCCCCCTGACCGGTTGTCAGGCGATTCTGGATCCCTCTGCTCAGCAGTTTTTTTTTTTTGCCCTCGTAGTGATGTCTTTCTTTTACAAATGTCCTTTGTAATCCATGCAAAATCCGCAAAACTACGCCAACCTGTAATGTTGCTATTACCCCACAGCTTGAGCTTGTGGAGATAAGCAGCCTGATTCCTTATTCAGTTAGTAAAATGGTGCTTGGGGAAAGCACTGCCTTCTGGGAGTTGAAGTTTTTTCACTATCCGAAATAAAGAGAGTTGTGGAGCTCAAGTGTTCAGGCAAATAACAGGATTTTAATTCCCCTTCCCAAACGGTTTTACAAATGGAAAATAAAGAACAAGGGCCATACAACTTCTGGCATGAAATAATATAAGAATGTAACACAAACAGCTTCTTATATCAGCATCACTATAATCCAACTTAAAGAGCACTTTTCTGTTCCAAAACCTTTGGTGCTTTTTCCTTCCAGCTGCTACCTGCAGCTCTCTCTCTCTCTCTGCACAGCTTAATCTTATTACACAGGTCTTATCTTCTCAGACACAGACATTGTACAGTCCATTGACTCAATAGGCAGATATTCTACAGATGGCTCAGTTTCCATCGGTTCATATTGATTCTCAGCTGGAAATGTCTGCAGTTGCTTACAGGGTGTTTCCAAGCACACACCTATTCCTTCAGCATTAGACTTTTCCCCGTAGCCTTCTGCTACACACGGCTTGTAATTGCCACAGTGTTCACCACATGGAAAGCCCCACCCTTCTGGGCTAATATCAGAGCACTTCTTAAAAACAGCTTTACTTTTATATCAGTCACTCAGCCTACCTCTTGGCTTTCTTATGAGAGATTCCTTCTGCCCTCCAGGATCAGCTACAGATGTAAGCCTTTGAGTTTCTACGTGCACACAAGTCTGCCTTCTTGGTATATTCCCCTTATGGCTGCCTTTTACCCACGGCACCAAACCTGGGCTGCTTGTACCTGGCTCCTTTGCATGGACTCTCTGCTCGTCTCCTTTGCTGATTTCCCTTTCTGAGTTAAAGGTCAGAGAATCCTCTGTTACCATGAATTCCTCTGTATCTTCACTACAAAGCAAATCCTCTGTTTCTCATGACTGCTTTCCTAGCTGTCCTCGTGGCTGTGCTCTCAGCTGTGCTTCCAGTTGTCCTTCTCTCAGCTGGCCTTCCCGATGTGCTGGCTCCCTTCCTAATGAGCTTCCCTTAAATCTCTGGTTTTCTGGGTTTAACCTGACCCCTCCCTCCAGCAGGTGTCCAGCCTTAGCTCGTGATTGCTGAACTGAACTGCAGCAGGGGCGTATTTTCCTCTCCTCTAATCTGCTCTGTTTGTGGTTTCCCTGGAAACCAGGAACCATGTGCATTTGTTTTCTTTGCTCAACTGAAGCTAAATCCTGCATTTTATCACTCTCTAAGGGATCTGAGGGACCTTCTACACCACAATATACATACATATACAGGGGCGGCCCAAGGGGGGTGCGGAGCCATGTGCGGAGATTCGGTGCGGGGGCCTCATTTGCATAAGTGGTCTTATTTGCATAAATATTTGCATAATGTTACCATTCACTAACTTTTAGCAAACATGTCTCTTAATGAGTGTATGGATAAAGAAAGACTAAAAGATTTCTACATTACTATAATCCAGTGCCAACCGCCAGGCACATTAGGAACTACTACAAACGCTGCCCATTTAGAACCCATAGCAAACCCGCCGTATCCTGACAGCATTACCAGGACTCACAAAGCACCATACCCTACCTATCAAAAGGCAACACTGCAAATATTAAACCAATACATTTCAGAGAATACTGGGGAAAGAGAACAAGTGGCAACGTCAAATAGGAATTACATAAACAGAATACCTCAGCTCAGTTACACATGCAGAACATAGACCATCACCAAACAAGGAATCACAATTTAGAAACAGGAAGGCAATAATTAAACTGGGAACCCCAAAAGCCAAACTTGGAATGTACAACAACACTGTAGAAATAAAACTATAAATTAATTTCCTCTTGTACCAAACAAAGCGCAGATGTTAATGATGCACATTTCCCAGAGCTGACATATTCCAGTTAATAAATTCAAAATAAAGAGATATCTTTCTACCTTTTGTGCATTTTTTTTTCAGTTGCAATTGGTCCAGCCACTTTCTTCTGGTTTCTTCATGTTTTCTGCTAACTCTCCATCGTCTGCTGTCCATTTGTCCTTTCTTCTCTCTTCTAGTTTTTTTTTCCATTCTCTCTCTCTCTACATCTGCTTTAACATACTAATCTTTCTCCTTTTGCTCTTTCCTCATTCCTATTTCATCCACACAAATTTTACCCCTCCATCCTCAATCCCCAATTACTCTCCCAATACCTGGCCAATTGTAGATTTTTCATCCCTCCTACACAAAATATTTTTCCCCTCTCCATTTTAATCTCCCAGCCCCATCCCATTCTAATCCTCCCCCAACATCAGCTCCCTTCTAGTTCCAGTCTCACCCAGCATCCATTCCCTTCTAGTCCCTGCATCAGCCCATTTCCAGTCCTAGCCCCCCATCAGCCCATTTCCAGTCCTAGCTCCCCCATCCATTTCCAGTCCAAGTCCCTTCATCAGCTCATTTCCAATCCTAGCCCCCCATCAGCCCATTTCTAGTCATTTCCTAGCCCCACCATCAGCCCATGTCAAATCATAGCTCCCCTCCACTCAGCCCAATTCCAGTCCAAGCCCCCCCATGAGCCTACTTCCAGTTCTAGCCCCTCCATGAGTCCATTTCAATTCAAGCCCCCACCACAGGCCATTTCCAATCTTAGCTCCCCCCAACAGCCCATTTCCAGTCCTATCCTAGCTGTTCCATCAGCCCATTTTCAGTCCTAGCTCCCTTCCCTCACAGCCCATTTCCATTCCAAGCCCCCTCCCCATCAGCTATTTGCAGTTCAAGTCTCCCCTTCCACTCAGCCCATTTCCAGTCCTAGCAACCCCCCAATCCATTACCAGTCCTAGCCCCCCATCAATCAACTTCCAGTCCTAACCCCCATCACCCCATTTTCAGTTTAAGCCCCCCCTATAACCCATTACCAGTCCTAACCCCCCATCAGCCCATTTCCAGTCAGCCCCCCATAGCCCATTGCCAGTCCTAACCCCCCCATCAGCCCACAGCCCATTACCAGTCCTAACCACATCAGCCCACCTCAAGTCCTAACCCCTCCCCATCAGCCCATTTCCTGTCCTAGCCCCCCCATAACCCATTATCAGTCCTACCCCCCCATCAGCCCATTACCAGTCCTAACCCCCCCCATCGCCCATTACCAGTCCTAACCCCCCTCCCCAGCCCATTGCCAGTCTTAACCCCCCCAGCCCATTGCCAGTCTTAACCCCCCCTCCCTAGCCCACTGCCAGTCTTAACCCGCCTCCCCAGCCCACTTCCAGTCTTAACCCCCCTCCCCAGCCCATTGCCAGTCTTAACCCCCCTCCCTCCCTCCCTAGCCCATTGCCAGTCTTAACCTCCCTCCCTCCCTCCCTAGCCCATTGCCAGTTTTAAAAACCCCCCATAGCCCACTGCCAGTCTTAACCCCCCTCCCCAGCCCATTGCCAGTCTTAACCCCCCCATAGCCCATTGCCAGTCTTAACCCCCCATAGCCCACTGCCAGTCTTAACCCCCCTCCCCAGCCCATTGCCAGTCTTAACCCCCCCTCCCTCCCTAGCCCATTGCCAGTCTCAACGCCCCCTCCCTCCCTAGCCCATTGCCAGTCTCAACCCCCCCTCCCTAGCCCATTGCCAGTCTCAACCCCCCTCCCTCCCTCCCTAGCCCACTGCCAGTCTTAACCCCCCCATAGCCCATTGCCAGTCTTAACCCCCCTCCCTCCCTCCCTAGTCCACTGCCAGTCTTAACCCCTCCCATAGCCCATTGCCAGTCTCAACCCCCCCTCCCTAGCCCATTGCCAGTCTTAACCCCCCTCCCTCCCTCCCTAGCCCACTGCCAGTCTTAACCCCCCCCATAGCCCATTGCCAGTCTCAACCCCCCTCCCTAGCCCATTGCCAGTCTCAACCCCCCTCCCTCCCTAGCCCATTGCCAGTCTTAACCCCCCTCCCTCCCTCCCTAGCCCACTGCCAGTCTTAACCCCCCATAGCCCATTGCCTGTCTTACCCCCCCCATAGCCCACTGCCAGTCTTAACCCCCCTCCCCAGCCCATTGCCAGTCTTAACCCCCCCCCAGCCCATTGCCAGTCTTAACCCCCCCCTAGCCCACTGCCAGTCTTAACCCCCATCATAGCCCACTGCCAGTCTTAACCCCCCTCCCCAGCCCATTGCCAGTCTCAACCCCCCTCCCTCCCTCCCTAGCCCATTGCCAGTCTCAACCCCCTCCCTCCCTGGCCCATTGCCAGTCTCAACCCCCTCCCTCCCGGGCCCCGTGCCAGTCTCAACCCCCCTCCCTCCCTGGCCCATTGCCAGTCTCAACCCCCCTCCCTCCCTGGCCCATTGCCAGTCTTAACCCCCTCCCTCCCTCCCTAGCCCATTGACAGTCCTATCCGCCCCCCCTCGGATCATGGCAATTAAAAAAAAAATAAAAAGCTGGCCGCTGCGGCATGGAGTGTCCCGCGGGGCTCCCTCTGCCCGGCGGAACTCTCCCGGTGCGGCTGAGCCCCTCTCTGCCGGCTTGCAGATACGCGAAGGGAGAGAGTCTCCCTCGCGTCTCTGTTAAGCCCGCAGGGGCTGATGGGAAGCAGGGGCTGATGGGAAATTTCCCATCTGCCCCTGCGGGCTTAACAAAGACTCGAGGGAGACTCTCTCCCTTCGCGTATCTCTGCAAGCCGGCAGAGAGGGGCCCAGCCGCGCCGGGAGAGTTCCGCCGGGCAGAGGGAGCCCCGCGGGACACTCCATGCCGCAGCGGCCAGCTTTTTTTAATTTTTTAATTCAATTAAGAAAAAGCAGAATGTTCTTTGCGCGGGGCCCCCCGAAGCGCGGGGCCCTGTGCAAAAAACATTCTTGCTCAATGGACAGGCCGGCCCTGTACATATATATATACATACATATATGGATTCACCAGAGGCAGGTCTTGTCAGACAAATCTGATTGACTGGGTGGCCAGAGAGTTGGACCAAGGGAGAGCACTAGATGTAGTATATTTAGATTTCAGTAAAGCCTTTGACACCGTTCCACTCTGGCGACTTATAAACAAACTGAACATTCTAGGGATGGACCCTAAAGCTACTGCTTGGGTTAGAAATTGGTTGAGTGGTAGGTGACAAAGGGTACAGATAAATTGAGCTCACACTGAGAAGAAGGAGGTTAATGATACTGCAGAAGGGCTATTAGGTAAGGTTTGCCTCTTTGCGATGATAAAAAAATCTGCAATAGAGTAGACACCCAGGAAGGTGTAGATAACATGAGGGGGGATCTAGCTAAGCTTGAAGAACCATTTAGAATTTGGCAGCTGAGATTTAATGTTAAAAAATGCAGGGTCATGCATTTGGGTTGCAGCAATCCAATGGAGTGATATAGTTTAGGGGGGTGAAGTACTTCTGTCTACAGATGAAGAGCGAGACCTAGGCGTGATTGTGTCTGATGATCTTAAAGTAGCTAAACAGGTAGAAAAGGCGACAGCGAAAGCTAGAAGGATGCTTGGGTGAATAGGGAGAGAAATGGCCAGCAGAAAAAAAGGAAGTGATAATGCCTTTGTATAAGTCTTTGGTGCGACCTCATTTGGAGTATTGTGTGCAATTCTGGAGACCGCACCTTCAAAAGGATATAAACAGGTTGGAGTTGGTACAGAGGGTGGCCTCATTAGTAGTCTTCATTATAAAGCCTATGAGGACAGACATAAGATCTTAAGGGGCCCGATTCGGTGCCGGTTGTGTGGGGAAGTTAGACGGGGGCTGGGAAGGGGTGGCTCGGGGGCGGAGTTAGGGTGGTCACCGGCCCTGGACATACAGGGACGATTCTAATGTCCGAGGTGGTATAACTTCCCTGGACATGTTTTTTTTTTCAACTGCTAAGGCATGGGTGGGGCAGGGGGGGGCGGAGGACATTCCCCGCAGCCTGACCCTGGCCTTATGGGGCCAGATCGGGGGTCGGGCGGTAGGGAATAAACACTTTTATCTGGCGGCCGGCATTGAGGCTTTTAAATGGAGCCGCAGTGCCATGGCAACCGGATGCCATGGCACAGCAGATTTATTTATTTAACATTTTTTATATACCGTCTTTCTACAAATCAAGACGGTTTACATAGAATGTTTCAAGGCAGTGTGTTTCAACTGTTTACATAGAACAAAGTAACAAGGATACATAGGTGAACAATATGAACTATTTACAATGTTCAATGATCAACTATTTACATATATATATACAGAGCTACACATGGCAGATCCATTTAAAAGCCCTGACTGAGATAGTCGGGTAGGTTTTGTAAGTGCAGCCTGGACTGAATCACAGTCCCGGCCTGTACGTACATGATTGATCGCGATTCTGACCCCTGTGGGATCAGAATTGCGTTCTCCTCTGTACGTCCAGTTCAGACCGAACATACAGAAGGGATTCTACATCCGGAACGGAATCAGCCCTAATATGTATACTTTAGAGGAAAGGCGGGATAGAGGTGATATGATAGAGATGTTTAAATACCTCCGTGGCATAAATGTACAGGAGGAGAGCCTTTTTCGATTGAATGCAAGCTCTGCTACAAGAGGACATAGGATGAGGGTGAAAGGGGATAGACTCAGGAGTAATATGCAGAAATAGTTCTATATGGAAAGAGTGGTAGATGCATGGAATAGTCTCCCAATGGAGGTGGTAGAGATGAGGACAGTATCTGAATTCAAAAAAGCATGGGACAAACATAGAGGACCTCTAAAGGAAAAAAGGGGGCTGTTGTGGTTGATATGGAAGGGCAGACTAGATAGTCCATGTGGTCTTTTTCTGCTATCATGTTTCTATGTTTTCATATATATACATAACATCAGTTTTAAAGATTTCTCATACAGCCCCTACTACCATACCAAGACACATTTTAATCATCTCTCTTCTCCCACTCATCTCTTCTTTTCCGCCCTCTCACTCAGATAGGTATGATTTTGAAAATGAAGTAAGGGGAAATGCATCACTTTTTTGCACCCTAAGCACATGCAGACAGTCCCCCAACAGATGTTAACATAGACAGCCTCACACACACACATCCTTCTAGCTTTTGCAATTGCCTTTTGTGCCTGTTTAGCCACCTTAAGATAATAAAAAAACAATCACCCTCAGGTCTTGCTCCTCTTTCATGGACAGAAGTACTTCACCCCCTATGCTGTACAGCTCTGTTGGATTTTTGCAGCCCAATGGCATGACTCTGCATTTTTTTCACGTTAAATCTCAGCAGCCAAATTCTCGATCATTCTTCAAGCTTCGCTAGATCCCTCCTCATGTTATCTACAGTACGTCCTAGCTTTGTTGTGTGTCTCCTTGTCTATCTACTTTTCTATGGAGCAAACAACTGATCTACTTTACCCGCTCCACTCAACTCATCATTTTACAGACCTCTATCATATCTCCCCTCAGCCATCTTTTTTCCAAGTTGAAGAACCTTAACTTTTTAAGCCTTTCCTCACAGGGGCATCCTTCCATCTCCTGTATCATTTTGGTGGCTCTTCTCTGTACTTTTTCTAATTTTGTTCATACAGTGTTAAATATTTAATCCTCAATACTGATTTTATTCCAGCAATGCATTTGCCCTTCACTGAAATTTTATTGCTACAATATTGGATGTGAAGGAGAAATACTAGCATCATGTGAACAGAGTTCACAAAGGAGTTTTGGGAAAGGGGGAGATACAGCCTACCATTAATAGTAATGAGGGAGGAGGGGCGCTGTTCTCTAAGTTGCAGGGGACAGCAGAGACCCTAGCATTGGCCTTATTTAACTGATTAGATTTGGGTCAATATATCATGGGGCATTTTAGCAAATAGTGCTGCTTAATGTGCTTTGTGGTAATTGATTTTAATATTTATATATGCACTTTTTAAAATGCATTTGCAAGAGTTAAAGAACATAAATAGTTTCTTTTGGACTTATGGGGTAAAACGTAAATGTACAATACAGGTATATAAATAGCAAGAGAGGCTCTTACAGCTGAAAGAACCTCTTTCAAAAATGGAAAAGAATCTGAATGAAGACAAAAGGAAACAGCTTAAGCACCAGCAAATTAGATGCAAAGTATTACAAAGACAGAATTTGAAAAGAAGCTTGTCATTGAAGCAGATATAATAAAAACGTTTTCAGATACATTTGAAGCCTATGGGAAATTAGATGACTGAGGGATGGATGACTGATGATTAAGGGAGGACAAGGCCATAGCAGAGAGACTAAGGGGTATGTTTACTAAAGGGCGCTAATGTCACAGCGGCGGAATTAGCATGCGATAAGTGATGTTATCAGGCGATCAAGGCGCGTTATTGCGCGATAACGCCACTTATTGCATGATAACGCGCCTGCGGCATTAAGGCACCCTAACGCTATGAAATCTGGCGCTGAAGGGCGGAGGAAGGCTTCCAAGAGGGCGGAGAGAAAGGGTCAATGGGAGAGTGGGAGGGGAGAGTCTCCATGCACACTAACGCTGTGGAATACGGGTCTGATCACTAACGCCAGTGAAACCCTCGCGTTAAGGCACATTTGCAGGAAAGAGAAACCATTTACGTCAGCAATGTACAGCAAAGCCAGGGAAACCTAGAAAAAGTGATAGTTGTGATACATGTGCACGGAATAAAAAGGCAAAAAAACACGGAAAATGACCTGAACAAAATTTAAAATCCCCATAACCAAGCTGGCCAATAGTGATATTAATGGTAAAAATAAAAAAAACACTACTGAGAAAGCTAAAAAATATATATATCTTTTTTGGAAGGGTCTATGCTCTGTCCCCCTACAAGGTGAATGATCCCACATTGAAATAGCGCTGATCAGGGTTTTCCCTTTATATTGGGCATGTTTCTTATGGTGTGCACATGTGCCACAACAGCAGGGTGGGCATGTTGGAAAGGGCAACTGTACAGATGCTGGAAATGGGATACAGAGGGCTGCAGGCGGCACATGCCGTGGTCCAGCTGGGGCACAGTGCGGACTAGGGAGATGCCGAGGTGGCACATAGGAATGCTGAAACTGTAGAGCAGCCAGACAGCAACTGATGAGGGCCCAACATGGGCACGAGTGTGTTTCTCAGAGTGTCTCAGGGGATAGTACCCAGCAGGTACCCCCAAGGGCACAGAACATTGTCAGGCAGTGCTGGGGGGGGGGAGCGCGAACATCTATGCAGGCACCCTTACCCCAGATCCCACACCATAGGCAGCTGCCTACCAGCACACTGGATGGCCTGAGACTGCGCACCACTGGCATAATGGCATATCAGCATGGTGGCGGAGGGGTGTTGGTGGCGGATGGGGCAGTGGCATCTGCCCACAGCAGACCATGGCCTAGCCCCATTTAGGTGGGTGCTGTGAACTGCAAAAGACAGGGTCTGTCTGACGAACAGTCATGGTATCCCCAGGGAATGAACCAACAGTGTGGTGCAGTACACACAGCCAGTATGTTCAGGAGCAGAAGGTCACAAGTTCAAGTCCCAGCTGTAGCTCCTGTCAACCCAGTCCCCATATTTTATCCAGTACTCAACCGTGGTAATAACGATGGAACCTTTATTGCAGATAACATAAACATGCCTGAAACACCTATATTTTACCCTACAGAGCACAGATACCATAAACATGTGCAAAACCTAGAGCAGATTTTCCCAACTCCAGTCCTGGAGGGCCAAACACCATTCAGGTGTCATGCTTTCTCTAATAAATATGCCAGTGATGAATTTGCATGCGCCACCCCCATGGTATGCAAATGTATCTCATGCATATTCATTAGGGACAGCATGAAAACTTGAACAGTGTTTGGCCCATCAGGACCGGAGTTGGGAACCCCGGCCCTAGAGCAGAGGCCAACAGGGGTACAAACACCCACACCCACAGGCTCCACTATCCAACGCCTCATGGAGAGGCAGGCTGTTGGGCCCTGCATGCAGCAGCATCTTCCAATACTAGCACTTGCATACCTTAGCAATGCTGCCCTAAACCTGGGAATACGTTACACAAATATCAAAAAGTTGCTATGATTAATGGCAGATAGCAATTTCTAAGTTAAGCACAATTTGCTGATTGAGCTGCATCATAGCAACCTGTCTGATATCTGTGGAGTGTGTTCAGTTTTGGTTTCTGACAGTGTTTACCACCCCAGGGAGTGACCCCAACTGTACTGTGTACCATAGCCATGCTTGCACCATGCTCAGGACTGGTGTGGTGACCAGGGCTGCCAAAAGCCTCGATATTTGCACAATGCTGGCATAGGTGTGGGAGTGTGTGTCTGTCTAACTCTGTCCAGTGTGTGGTGGCTGCCAACACCTTACTCAGCCCACACTGCTTGCACTATTTCCAGTGTTAGCCTGCCAATGTGCATAATGAGGAGCAAGGTACTGTGGGTATAGCCTGGACAGGGTGGTCTGGGCAGGATGCATCTGCACAGGGCAATGGCTGGGATATTGTAGTGCCCGGCCACCACCTGCATGGACAGGGTGGCCACAGCATATCCTGCTGGGAGGTCACTCTCACCCTGACTGAGCAGTGACCATGGCATGGCTAGGTTCCCCTATAGTGCTATGTAGTATTTATCTCAAGTGATATTTATGTGTTCTCTTTTCTGGGGCCCAATCACTGACTTATCTGCTTGGTGGGTGTTCTCACATCCTCTCCAGGAACATGCACTATGGACTAGCTAGCAGACTGTCTGCAGTTAGTATGTATATGGCTGGAACCCCTTGCAGGGTGCAGCGGCTGGAGACTCACTGTGCTTGCTGAAGGAGAATGTCAGATAGTGGTGGGGGGCACCTGAGCATTTCCAGGCCTACTGTCTGTCTGCCTGCCTGTCATTGCCTTATGGACTTGTACAGATCTGCATGGACTGCCGTGTAGGGTGTCTGTTCTCCAGCAGGACTGGGGAAGATGGTCCCCTCTACTGCCACCATTGCAGGGATGTAGAATGTGGATCTGTTGGTGGGAGATCCTGTTCCCCACCCTGAGCCACAGAGGGCAGGTTGGGTGGCGGTACATAATCTGCCTATGTATCCAACCCCCCCCCCCACTTCACGTAAATCATGTGACCATGGTACCCACAGAGAATATGCACTATTCTGGGTGCATCATAGTCCATAAGGGCTAGATGTGACTGAGAAATACAAATGGACACAGGTATCATCCTAGGTGTGTCTGCAGGAACTACCTATCACACACTGGCACTGATGGGGACCTGCAGCATGGCCTATCTCAACCGTGCCAGGTGATGCGCACCTGGTGCTGGGCACCCCACCTCACCTTCAGGGTGAGCACAGTACCCCCACAATGTGACAGTCTGTAGCTACTCTGTGCCAGTGACACACACGGTCAGTTCCCCCTACCAGGCCTAGGTGATGTGGGGGTGCACACTCCATCTTGTAGACTGCTGATTTGCATGTGCAGTGCATCATAGCTACGGGTGGGTTAAGCCTATCCTGGTAACCACAGCAGACAGTTTGTGTGGTGAACTGCAGTCCTTCTGTAGCCAGCCAGGGATCTGTTAGCAGATTTAGAGATGTAGCCCACTGGTTACTTCACTGCCTGTGGAGCCAGTAGTCATGGGTTTGATCCCACAGAGGTGTTATTTGATAGGGCTGTCTGAGGCATTTTCTTTTTTAATTTAAATTAGTGCTGCCATCAAAAACACACTCACAGTGCTGTAACCTTCAGGTGCCTCATAAGGCACCCCATAAAGCAACCTATAAGGCGCCCTATAAAGCGCCTTATAAGGCGCCCTATAGGCAACATTATAGGGTGCCTTGGCGGACAGTTCACTTTATAATGTGCCCTCTGGAGTGCCTTATAGGGCACCTTATGCGGCACCTTAGGTTACGGCACTGTGAGGGTGTGTTTGCTGGCAGCACTAATTTAAATTAAAAAGAAAATGCCTCAGACAGCACTGATTTTAAGTAAAGGGCAATGCCTTGGACAGTTTTATTCATTAAGCCCACTGGGGGATCAAACTCATGACCCCTGTACCATCAGTCATTGTATTAACCATTGTGTTACACCTCTGCTGCTGTGTTTGTAGGTCAACGCACCTACTTAATACTAACATGCGTTAACGTGGCACGGCTCCCTCTATCGCGTGATAATGTGCGCGGCACACTTTATTGCGTGATTGCTACGTTTAGACTGGAATGCCCACTCATTTTATGGCATCCTGCACATTATCGCTGGTCGCACATTAAGACGGTTTAGTACACATACCCCCTTGTGTAACTGTTTATCCAGTTATTGCTATGTGAAAAGGCTTAGCGCACTGGTTAATACAATGCCTTCAGAGCCAGTGGTGATGGATTTGAGACCCCAGTGTGTCAACACCGAGATCAATGCATAATAAGCAAATTGTGTTAAGAAAGGTCAGACACATCACTGCAATGTGTGTCTGCAGCATAGATCTTTATATATATTGATTGTGACACCATTTCCTCTGTGGCACGGGCACCTTGCTAGCGTGCTGCACATGTTAAGGCGTGGAGGCGCTGCTGCACGCATTACGGCGCACATGTGCTTGCGTGCGTGCATGAGCAAGGCATTGCTGGAAATGGCTACTCGCTCCAGAAAGCCAGCGTTCACTCATCGGGAGCTACACCACTTTGCAGGGCTGATCTGCACTAGGCAGACTAAATTGTTTCTGGGGTCATCTAAGCGGCAGGACCTGGGTCATGTCCGGAGGGCCTGGGACCACGTCACAAGGTGATATAATCATCTTGCAGACTACCAACATGAGGTAAGTGTATGGGGACAGGTCAGTATATCCATATACATATCCATTGTTGATTGTAGCTATGCATGCTGCTGTGTGTAGGCATTCTATTTCATTTATGTTTATTAGTTTAACCCACGTGATATACCACCTATGTATCACATCAAAGTGGTTGGCCCTATCCCCAGGAGGCTAAGGACCTGATCACAGAGTTCCAGATGTCATCCTGGTGTTATGGCAGCTGCTGCTGTTGATGTGTTAAAATACACCGTAACACAAGGAGCCCCTAGATCTTCCTAAAGATGTTTGGTAAACATCATGCTGATATGGTAGGTTCTGCAGTTGCAGGGTCACACATCTGCCCTACCCCTAGGGGTCCTGAGACCTGCTCCAAATGGTCTGTCAGTCACCCTGGTGATATGCTTTTGTGTGCATTTGCAGGTTAAAACATCTGCCCTACCCCCAGGAGGCCTGACACCCCATCAAAGTGGGCTGTCAGTCATCCTGGTGATATGGTTGTGTGTGCATTTGCAGGTTAAAACATCTGCCCTACCCCCAGGAGGCCTGACACCCCATCAAATTGGGCTGTCAGTCACCCTGGTGATATGGTTTATGCTGCTGTTGCTGTGTTATAATCCACCCTATCCCTAGGAGTCCTGAGACCTGCCCAAAGTGGGCTGTCAGTCACCCTGGTGGTATGGTTGTGTGTGCATTTGCAGGTTAAAACATCTGCCCTACCCCCAGGAGGCCTGACACCCCATCAAAGTGGGCTGTCAGTCACCCTGGTGATATGGTTTATGCTGCTGTTGCTGTGTTATAATCCACCTTACCCCCAGGAGTCCTGAGACCTGCTCAAAGTGGGCTGTCAGTCACCCTGGTGGTATGGGTTATGCTGCTGTTGATTTGTTATAATTCACCCTACCCCCAGGAGTCCTGAGACCTGCCCAAAGTGGGCTGTCAGTCACCCTGGTGGTATGGTTTATGCTGCTGTTGATTTGTTATAATTCACCCTACCCCCAGGAGTCCTGAGACATGCTGAAAGTGTTCTGTCAGTCACCCTAGTGATATGGTGTATGTTGCTGATGATGTCTGCTAAGACACCCTACCCCCAGGAGGCCTGAGACCTGATTGCAAAGGTGGGTATGGCATCTAGATAATGTGGTAGTGTATGGTGGGTTTGGACACACATTTGCCCTATTCCCCGGAGGCACAGACCTCATTACACATGTCTGTTATGGATTCTGATGTTATGGTAGGTGCAGCTGTGGATATGCTGTAAACCATCCCACCCCCAGGAGCCCTAAGACCTGATTACGAAGGTCTTAAACAAATCCATATATCATTGAAGTGTATGCAGTTTCTGGTCACACATCTGCCCACTCCCCAGGAGCCCCATACCTGATTGCAGAGAAACATTATAGATGCTGGTGTAAAGGTACATGCACCTGTTGGGGTTGCACAGCTCTGCCACAACCCCAGACAGAAGCACAGATGTTAATAGGCCAGCTAGGTGTGTTGGGCCATGCTCCTGTTGTAGTCAGCCATAACTGCCCTAATCACAGGAGGCCCTAGTCTTGACCATAGAGGTATAGTATAAAGCCAAGTGTCATGGTATTGGTGTCTGGCAAGGTGCACAGGGCCACCCACCTTCCACTGTATGTTACAACACATCACCCGTGCGTGGTAGGATATCATGGTGCCATGGTGGTTGTGTCAGCTGATGTGTGTAGGTCAAGCAAACACACACGTGTTTGCCAGACCACACAGGGGGTTAGGGAGGACCTCCCCTAAACACCAGCATGGCCAAACCATACGTTACATGGTGCTGCCATGTCATGCAAGGAGAGTGTAGGAACAGGGTATGGTGCGTCCAGGGTGTTACACACAGTACACATATGTGTCACTGCACACATGCCCAGACCCACAGCCACACATGCAGGTGGCACTGGCAACCATTAGTAGAGGACACACTGACCAGAGGAGCAGGAGCAGCATGATGCTGCGCACAGAGATGTGTGATATGTGTTGGCCACCCACCAGAGATATATGGTCATTAATGCACCCTCCCATTGCTTTCCCCCACTAGGTAGAGGACCTACGGAAAAAGGGTTGGGAGTTGCAGCTGCACTGCCCGGAGGTCCTTGCCCGCCTACAGAGGCGGGCAATGTCAGATCGTGGAGGTGAGTGTTGCGATCTCTGCAGCTCAGTAAAAAATGTCACAGTGGCCCACCAGCCTGTGCACGGACAAACTATGTACATGTGGTATGTGACTCACATAATAGTGTGCTAATGACTGTCATCCCCCACAGAGGATGCTCCTGCTGCCGAGGGCCCCTCCACATCACCGACACGCCCCACTGCCCAATGCCGAAGAGAGGAGGAGGAGGGGTGGAGGAGGAGGAGGAGGAGGTGGCAGAGGCGCTGGAGGCTGAAGAGGACAATGGGGAAATGGAGGGGGTGGAGGGTGGGGAGGGAGGGGAGGGTGAGAGTGTGTCTGTTGTGTGTGGGGGGGAGGAGGAGGAGGGGAGCGTGGAGGGTGGCAAGGGTGGGTGGGAGGTGCCGGGGGGGGGGGGGAAGAGGAAGGGGAGGAGGGGGGTGTGGAGGGGGGAGGGTTGGGAGGGAACACAGGATAGCACAGGGCACTGTGGGTCTCTGCCAGCCACCGCATGTATGTGGCAATGGTGCCCGACTGGGTGTAGCTACACCACCCATTGCCACAGACACACAGATTAGCAATGTCGGCACTGTGATCAAGACCAGTGCGGCGGGTAGGATTGTCAGCCACCTCCATCTCTGCACAATGCTGAGATAGGTGTGGGAGTGTGCGTATGTCTCTCCATTGTTTTGTGTCTGCCAACACCTCACTGAGCCCACATTGCTCACACTGCTTCCAGCATTAGCCTGCAAATGCACATAATGAGGAGCGAGGTATTGTGGGTATGGCCCAGACAGGGCGGATTGGCCAGGATGCATCTGCACAGGGTGGAGGGCAATGGCTGGGACACTGTAGTGCTCGACCACCACCTGCATGGACAGGGTGGCCAAAGCATGTCACACTGGGTGAGGGGGGGGATCACTCTCACTCTGACCGAGCAGTGATCATGGCATGTCTATGTTCCCACATAGTGCCACACATTACTTGTTTCTAGTGATACCTGTGTGTTTCCAGTTCTGGGGTCCAATCACAGAGCTACCTGCTTGGTGTCTGTACTGTGCATTCCACCTCTGGGTGCACAGAGTTCTCCTGTAAGCATGCACTATGGACTGGTTAGTGGGTTGTCTGCAGTTTGCCTGTGCATGGTGGGAACACCTTGTAGGATGCTGCAGGTGCAGTCTGACTGTGCTGTCTGTTGATGAATGGCAGACCGTAGCATGGGGCAGTTGAGCCTACCCCAAGTATCACTGCTGGTCTGTAATGGTTACAGGTATGGCATTGGCCCAGCAGCCCTGGAGGGCTGTCATCAGCCAGCAGGACTCTGGTTGCTGGTACTACAGCCAATCTGCAGGGTGCAAGCACCTGCCAACCACACCCTCATCTACAAAAGGGGTGATTGAGGCCTCTTGGGGTATATAGTGCATACCACTTAGACCCCATAGAGCTATAGCCTACTGGTTACTACATAGTGGCAGTGCTACATAACCCTCATGCAAGTCTAGACACCACACTGCCCTGATAACAGGTACCCATGGCAGCAAGATTTTAACACCAGGTATACACTAATCTGGGTGGTGTCTGGTCACACAGGGCCACATGTGACTGCAGCTGGAACATATGTACCTTTGGTTGCACTGCTGGGAACACCTATCACACGCTGGTAGCAATGGGGATGTTCAGCAGGACCTATCTCTAGCACCACCTGTACTGTGGACCTAGTGCTGGGTGCCCATCCTATCCTTCAGGGTGAACATGGAACCTGCACAATGGCATGGTCTGTAGCTACTCTGTGCCAGTATCACGCACTGTCAATCCATCTTACCATGCTGCAGTAGCGGAGAGGTGCAGACCCCACTTGGTGGTCAGCTGTAGGCCGCTGTTCTGCATATGCAATGCATCATGGGTGCTGGTGGGGTTACCCTATCCTGGCACACAGAACAGACGGTTTGTGCGGTGACCTGCAGTCCTTCTGTACCCAGCCATTGCCTTGCAGCAAGCCATAGAGGTATAGCCTACTGGTTAATACACTGACATTCTAGACAGAGGTTATGGGTTCAATTCCTTGTTGTTCCCTCCCGTCCAAAGCAGATATTTTGCTTGCCCGTGACAGTCATATCTTTGCAGATCTGTGCTGCCAGCCCATAGTACCCTCACCACAGTTACCAACAATCCTTATAAGGCGTTATAAGGCTCCTAATTAGGCACAGTACAAGGCACGTGCTTTGTACTGTGCCTGATAAGGTGCCTTATAACGTGCCTTTTAACATGCCTTATAACACGTGTTACCTGACACGGCTTGCCATAATGATGCCCCGCCCACTCCCTTTTATGGGTATCTGCATCATCACCACGGAACATAACGCGAGTTACGTTACCGCAGTTTAGTAAACATGCCCCTATATTTTACCGGGACCGCACATTCTTATATGATCTATAGTTTTCAAGGGAGAAATGAATTAAATTTTAGCCCTATTCACAGCATTGAAATGCTATAACAGATTCTGAATGTTTCTGAAGGTGCCAAAATCATTTTTGCAATTTTGTAATCCATTAGATCGTTTGAATACCTAGTTGGGAGATTAGCATTTGTCACCATTGTACAATCTGGGTGTTTGCTAGGTGTGAAAATATCTTTTAAGGCAGCTCAGGCATGTACAGGGTGGAGTTTAGGCAGAGCACAGGCACAACTGTGAAGTATGCGTGTAGATTATGAGCACCTAACTCTATGCGCTTAATCTCGACAGAGGCATTTACATCTGCTCTCGAGTAGGCATCATGTCCGCACCTGGAATGTAGCCATGATTTATGCAGGATTTACACTAACATTTTATAAAGACAATAGGTACTTACTTGTCTTTATAAAATGTCTTAAATAGTTGGCTGCTAACCCACTTAACCTAGGCGCACTGTTATAAAATAATGTTTTCAGTTTGCAAAACTAAATTAAAGGTATGCCCATGGTGTACAATATTCCTCACCTGGTTTTAAGTCAGTTACTCCTTCTCCAACACTCTCAACAATTCCAGCTCCTTCATGGCCCAAAATGACTGGAAACTTGACTTTAGATAGAACTCCCTGCAACACATGGTCATCTGAATGGCAAATCCCAGAAGCCACAATCTATGGTAGTAGTAGAAAAAAAAACATATTAAGCCGGTGGGACAATGTCTTAAAACATACAGCAGGCCTCAACAAAGTTTCTTTGAATCTAAGGAACTGACCTCTCTCAAATCTCCTCCCCCCAAACAATGGTGACTTTTTTTAGAAACTGATTTACTAAGGCTCTTTCTGCATTCTTTGTCTATGGGCAAAGAAAGTGTAATAAATTAGTCCCCTAAGGTGCCCTTGTACATCACTGGCAGAAGCCAGCAGTCCCCATTCCTGAAGCATCTTGTCAGCTGAAGGACAGCACCCCCTTGATAGGTGAAACAAAGATGCAATTGCTTCTTTCCTTAACATTGACCTGGGTCCCTAACCAATTTCTCTCTCCTCCTGTAAGGTTATTAGATTTTTTGCAAGAAAATCTGGGATACTTATCGGAAGAGTGTGTATGTGTGTGTGTGTGTGTGCGAAGGGACATCTTAGTTCCAGGAATGAGCAACAAGGCATGGAGGAGGGAAGAGGAGCCAATATCCTGTCTCTCCCCCCCCCCCTATCCATTCCTTAAGTGTTGCATTTCCCCTGTACTATGCAAAATAGAAAGATCATGGATGTAAATTCTAAAACCTGACATATTCAAATCGCTAAATATAAAATCAATTTTTTATCCCCCTCTGTTCTCATTGCTGAAATCGGGGACAGATGACTGCCAAATAAGTAGGAGTCAGGGATGAAGCTTGAAAATCAGGGACAATCCCCGAAAATCAAGGACCTCTGGAAATCTTTTTCTTACCCCTCATCCTAGGCTTCACCCCAATCTCTTCCTCTCAGGGCCGGTGAAGGGAGCTGTAGGTAGGTCCTCCATCCTGCTGCCTCCCCCACCCTGTGGCCCTCTCCGGAGCCTGCAGAGATGGCAATGGCTTCCGAACTGTGACACAGCACTTACCATGACACCCTGGAGCTGCATTGCGTTTCCTTTCTTTCACTAAGTTTGGTTTCTGGAGGGGGTGCAAATAGCACTTAGTGAAAGAAAGGAATCACGACACAGTGCCAATGTGTACTTATGTGTACTGTGTCGAAGTTTGGGAGCCGGAGTGGGCCAGCAGCAGTGGCAATGGGTGCCCCTGGAGGGCTGGCGCTCTAAGCACCTGCCTAGTTTGCCTAATGGTAGTGCTGGCCCTGCTCCCTTTATCATGCCCTTCAACCCAATTTTTATTCTCTCCTCACCTTTGCTCTCTCCAAAACAAATAAACCCTCCATCTGCACTGTGATGTACAGTGCTTTGAGGCTGCTTTTGTCACCTTTAAAGAAAACAGAGCTCTCTTACACTTTCCATTGTGTGATTTGGATCTCTTTAAGTATGAGCCACACAGTCAAGGAACTTCCAGCAGGTCTTACAATCTATGTTTTGTGAGACTTGAGGCTGCACCACAGGGCTTAAACTTACAGGAAGCCGAATTATGCTCACCTTGGGGAGTGTAAGAGAACGCTGCTTTCCTCTGCAGGTGGCAGCCAATGAGAACAAAACAGAGCATATAAGCCCAGACAGCAGGATGCAATTTCTAGTTGCCATGACAACCTGACACCCATGATAGGTTGAGTCCTGATATAGAGAAAAGATTGTATATCTTCTTTCTGATAGATAAGGGCTGGGAGAAAAGACATGGAGACACATTCCAAATGGGACATCCCAGTGCAATCTGGGATGTCAAAGCCAGAACGTCTGAAAAGAAAGGCAGACATGTGGATGTGCCGGATATGCACGTTGTATCAAATGTCTATATAGTTGTCCCCAGAAGAGCATTTAAAAGCCAAAACATCTAATAGCATAATGGTTAGAGTAAAGACATACAAGCTGGGTGGCCAGGGTTCAAATTCAGGTCTAGGACTTTGTAATCTAAAGCTACTCACTTCTCCATCTTCTCTACAATCTCTGGATGTTTTAAGGTGAAAACAAACACTTTCCTGATACCTGTGTGTGCCTGGAGCAGGAATAAACATGCATGTGCCTACAGATGGCTTTGCTGCTTCTGGGATTGAACTGGACATGTAAGCCCATTGTCCCTCCCCAGAAAGGCCTCTGCCACATCCCTGTGCTTACTTGATCGCCCTGTACATCAGACCTCTGCAAACAGCATTTCTTGGTTACGGAGACATGTCCATGATTTCGATGTCCATCTGCAGAGGTCCAAACCATGGTTTAACCTTCTAGAATGACTCTTTTAGAGGCCCATTTTGAGCAGGGCATGACCGATCCATCAGATATTCAAAATCTGGATGGCCGGATTTGCATCGAATTCTGCACCAGTGAGTGCTAGACATTCTTGCAGGAGCAGAATTGGGGCAGAGGGCTTGGATGGACCAGACAGGCCCCAATTCAGCTGCGCTGCATGTCTGGCAACCTCCCTGCCAAACACTGACAATGCTCCTGCATGGAGCCTTGGTGCCGCGGTGTCCTGTTGCCATTGCCCTGAGATGCCATGGAGGAGCACTGTTGCCCCTCACAGTTTCAAAACTGTTTTTCTCTGCCGCCTGACCCCCGAAGGGGCCTGCCAAGACTGGGATTGGGCATGCGGGGAACCCCCTGCTGCCTCTCACCTTCCCGGTGTAGTCCTCTGTTGCTGCTCGCCACAGTTGGGGGGAATAAATCCAGCTATCTCCTCCAAGCCAGATGTACAGGGCTGTGACCAGAATTGACCCTGTACATCTGGGGTCATGGGCCCGCTTCTGCCCCGTCCATGCTTCTTCTCCGGCCCACCCCCTCCCACCCCTGTCCAGAGCTCCCCGCACATCTCCTCTGTATGTGCGGGGAGCGTTGGGAACAGAATCAGCCCCAGGCGAATAGCGGGGGTTGGATGTCCAAGCTAGAGATCCATCCCTACTATTCGCGGTTTGGGATGACCCCCTAAGTGAATCACTCTCCAAATAGCAAGAATTCCAGAGGAGAATGGATACAGTGAAGAGGATGATCAGAAAAAAGCTATCTTAAACAAATACTTTTGCTTAGGGTAACAAATCAATGGCTGAAGGCAAGGACATAAGATACTGTGGCATGAAGTGAACACATCACCATTTGTTGAGGAAGCAGTATTCAAACCACTCGTACAACTGTATGTAGGCTTTCAGAAAAAGAAAGAAATAATGGATTCATCTAATATTTATTAAGGGTATGATATTCATCTGGGCAGGGCTAAGCACTGTAGCCGCTTAGCCCTGCCCGCCCACTCCTTAACCCCGGGTAATCACTTCCACGGCGACAGAAGTAAATATCCCGGTCTGGCAGCACTATCTTATAGGCACCAAGCACTAACCGTGCAGCTCCTAATATTGATGTTGCATGTTTAATGCCCGTCCCCGCCTCCATTCCACCCTGGAATGCCCCCAGCTAGCATCGGCTAGCATCGGGGTGCATAGAATATCATACCCTTAATAAATATTAGATGAATCCATTATTTCTTTCTTTTTCTGAAAGCCTACATACAGTTGTACGAGTGGTTTGAATACTGCTTCCTCAACATCTTTTTAACATCTTTGTTAGTGATATAGCGGAAGGGCTGTCGGGTAAGGTTTGCCTCTTTGCGGATGATACCAAAATCTGCAATAAAGTAGACACCCAGGAAGGTGTAGATAACATGAGGAGGGATCTAGCTAAGCTTGAAGAATGGTCTAGAATTTGGCAGCTGGGATTTAATGTTAAAAAATGTAAGGTCATGCATTTTGGCTGCAGCAATCCAAGGGAGCAATACAGCATAGGAGGTGAAGTACTTTTGTCCACTAAAGAAGAGCGGGACCTAGGCGTAGTTGTGTCCGATGATCTTAAAGTAGCTAAACAGGTAGAAAAGGCGACGGCAAAAGCTAGAAGGATGCTTGGGTGCATACGGAGAGGAATGGCTAGCAGAAAAAAGGAGGTGATAATGCCTCTGTATAAGTCTTTGGTGCGACCTCATTTGGAGTATGGTGTGCAATTCTGGAGACCGCACCTTCAAAAGGATGTGAACAGGATGGAGTCGGTGCAGAGGGTTGCTACTAAGATGATTAGTAGTCTTCATTATAAAGCATATGAGGACAGACTTAAGGATCTTAATATGTACACCTTAGAGGAAAGGCGGGATAGAGGTGATATGATTGAGATGTTTAAATACCTCCGTGGCATAAATGTTCAGGGAGAGAGCCTCTTTCAATTGAAAGTAAGTTCTGCGATGAGGGGACATGGGATGAGGGTGAAGGGAGATAGATTCAGGAGTGATATGCGGAAATATTTCTTTACGGAAAGAGTAGTGGATCCGTGGAATAGTCTCCCAGTGGAGGTGGTAGAGATGAGGACAGTAACTGAATTCAAAAAAGCATGGGACCAACACAGAGGATCTCTAAAGGTAAAAAGTGGACTGTTGTAGTTGTTGTTATGGAAGGACAGACTAGATGGGCCTTGTGGTCTTTTTCTGTCATCATGTTTCTATGTTTCTATAGAGGACTTAGTTGGGGATATTTGATGGCACTATCCATGTAAGTGCCGTTGAATATCCGGTTAGCCAGCATTTACATGGCTAACTGGCTGTTAACCGTGTAAATGCCTTTTGAATATCGGGCCCTAAGTATTTAAATATTTACAATTACAAGATTTGGGTACATTTTATAAGGCATTTTTGAGAGTAAAGCCGCATTTTATAAACATTTTTAAAACTGTCTGGGGTTTATGCATCTAAGGATATGAATATATTCTGTATATCCATATTTTTATCAAATGTGGTCATTGCTGGAAGTGGGGTTTGTATATTCCTTGCACTTGTATGCATATTTTGTAAAAAAACATTTGAAAATGTCTGCATGACTGAAAGCAGATGTTAACTGTGTGCATGGGCTTTCCATGGGGTAATTTTCAAGAGAGAAAGTATGCGTATAAGTTTCCTGTTGCCGATACTGATGCATGAGGCTGAGCTAGGTTGAAAATTTCACTCTTGCAGATTTCCCGCCATGAGGCCAAGTACACTGTTAGCTGTGGTTTGCTCACTGCTGCCAGACCCCCTGTGTTGAGAGACTGAAAAACCCGGAGTTTCACTTTCAAACTTCCTCACCATGATGGGGGTGGGGAAGTCTGAATGAAAATTATTTCTTGATGTTGATGGTAGAGGATTTCAGCCCTCATATGGATCATCCAGATGTATATGTGCCTGCATTTATGGATGCATTTGCGATATGGAGGGTAATTTTATAACAGGAAGATGCCTATTTTACAAAAAACAGTAGGTGCTTATTTGTCTTATAAAATACTTGTGTAAATCCTACACAAATTGCGGCTAAATGGCAGGTTCAGACAGTACACCTGCTCGAGGGTTTTGTAAAATCCCTAAATAAAACCCACCATAATGGAGCAATTAGTGCACAAGAACAGCAATTAGTACACAAATCCTGGCAGGCCACTTTGCTTCTAAGCTAAAAAGTAACAAACCCACATCCAGCTTATCACAGTTAAGTCTACCCACCTCTAGCAAATGGAACTCTTTTTATATTATCAAGGAAAAACAGTTACTTAAAAGCATCACTAACATTAATACCACCACTTCTCATCTGGATCCTTGCCCTGTGGCTTGGATAAAAGGATCCAAAACTGAACTAGTTCCAATCATTTTCAACATAGTTAATCAATCCCTCCTCCAAGGAACTATGCCAAATGACCTCAAACAATCCGCCATTCTCCCACTACTCAAGAACAGATCCCTAAATAGTGATGACCCCACCTCCTATACTCCAATTGCAAGCATCCCCTTCTTAGCAAAAATCATTGAAAAAATAGTCCAAATAAAATTGCAGGACTTCATCGATATAAATGCCCCTCTGGACGAACACCAATATGGCTTCCGCCCATGTCACGGATTTGAAACGTTACTATTGGTCCTATTTGACTCCCTCATCTGTGGCATGGACAATGTGAACCAATCATTCCTACTTGTCTTCATAGACATTGCCTCAGCATTTGACAACATTGATCAAGAGAGCAAATAGAATGCTAGGTATCATAAGGAAAGGAATGGAAAATAAAACAAAAGATATTATAATGCCTCTATATCGTTCCATGGTGAGACCGCACCTTGAATATTGTGTGCAATTCTGGTCACCGTATCTTAAAAAGGATATAGAGTTATTAGAAAAGGTTCAGAGAAGAGCCACCAAAATGGTAAAGGGGATGAAAGGATACTCCTATGAAGAAAGGCTAAAAAGGTTAGGGCTCTTTAACCTGGAAAAGAGACGGCTGAGGGGAGATATGATAGAAGTCTATAAATTAATGAATGGAGTGGAACGGGTAAACGTAGATCGATTGTTTATGTTATCAGAATATAGAAAGACTAGGGGACATGCAATGAAGCTACAGGGTAAACTATTTAAGACTAATAAAAGAAAATATTTTCTCACTCAACGTGTAATCAAACTCTGGAATTTGTTACCGGAGGATGTAGTAAAGGCTGTTAGTGTAGCTGAGTTTAAAAAAGGTTTGGACAAGTTTATTATTTTATTGACAATCTCTTATATACTGTGCTATTCTGCATCAGTGCAGTTTACATTGAACAAACTGAAATTACATTGAACATGGCATTATAACTTGGAGATAACAATTTTACAAGGAACATGGATGGTTAAGTAGCTTGCCCAAGACCACAGGGAGCACCTGTGGGACTAATACCCCAGTCCTTCTGGTCCAAGGTTGCTGTCTTCTAGTGGGATTTGAACCCCTGACCTTCTGGCCTGAAGTACCTTGCCCCAACCACTAGGCCACTCCTCCACTCCTGGAGGAAAGGTCCATAAACCATTATTATGAAGGGACCCAGTATATCAATGCTTGACCCAGTACAAGCATTGCGGAACCTGTGTCTTTTGGGGAAACTGCTAGGTACGTATGATCTAGATTGGCCACTGTTGGAAACAGGATACTGGGCTTGATGGACCTTGTTCTGACCCAGTATGGCATATCTTATGTTCTTATGATCACAATACTCTCATCACTTGACTAACACAAATAGGAATAGCCTGTACTGCGTTAAAATGGTTTAAATCATACATCTGCAATAGGCACCAATCTGTAAGAATTAACCATGAATCCTCCATGTCCTTTCCTCAAGAACAGGGAATCCCCCAAGGTTCAGCATTGTCAGCCCTTCTCTTCAATCTTTACATCCAGCCAATCTGCTCAATTTTCAAAAGACACAAAATTGAATATCTCATATATGCAGACGATATTATGTTATTTCCTCCTGTAAACATAAAAAAACCCCATTTACAACAATATGATTGACTGCATTCTTGAGGCAGAATCCTGGCTGGGTAAAAACAACCTCCATATCAACTTAAAAAAACCTGAAATTATGTTCCCAACAAGAAATTTAAGCTTCTCCCCTTGAATTGAACATACAAAATACCACACTTCCGGTAAAGCAGGGAGGTGAAATACCTGGGAATCATTCAGACAGATCCCTCAGTATGACATCTCATATAAAACAAACAGCCAGGACTATATTCTTTAAACTAAGAACCATCCAGAATCTCAAACCCCTCTTAGATCCTAGTGATTTCCGAAGTCGCCCAGGCCCTTATAACCCCACACTGGGACTATTGTAGCAGCTTATTGCAAGGCCTCCCAATACCTTACAAGTAGCCCAAAATGTGACCGCTAGAATTATTTCCAAAACTTGCCTCACAGAACATATCACACCTATTCTTAAGAATCTACATTGGCTCCCGATAATGAGCAGAATAAAATATAAAACAATAATCGCCACGTTCAAACTACTCAATAACATTTCACCCTACTTCCTCTCATCTAGAATTCACATACAAACAGATTCTAGGAACAGAAGAAAGAACCACCAGAACATACTTGCCATTCTGTCCACAATCCATAAAACAAAGCAAATAACCAGTAGCAGAGCCTTTACTTACACTGCTCTGACACTATGGAACTCTCTGCCAGACACCATCAGATCAATAAAAGACCTCCAGACATTCCGGAAAGAGCTAAAAACACTTCTCTTTGTTGAACACTTTAACAACAATGACTGATGCACAATTGTTCACCCTGTCTAGATGCAACCCTTACCCACATGTACAGTATATAGTTGATATCCTCCTAATTGTCCAGAGGCAAGATGATACATTGTATATAGCTGAATGTTTTTTTCTGTAACTGTACATAGTTATCTCATGTTCTCTGTAAAATGGTTTGTTTAATGTAAACCACCCCCCTGATCTCTGGAAGGACGTTGTGATCAATGAAGAAAAACAGCTTAAATAAATGAATAAATTAAGTGACTGCACCCAGATTATGGAAGTTCTGTACTGATTAGCATATTTCATAATCAACACACACATAATGCTACTCTGTCCCTGTGCATGCCTACTGTAGAGGTATACATCAACTTGCCACTGCACAGACCTTTATGCCCTACCCAATTTTATAAGACCCATTTACATGTGTGTACGTAGATGACCACATAGGCCAGGGGTGGCCAACTCCAGTCCTAGTGCACCAGGATCCAGCCTGGTTTTCAGGATGCCCCTAATGAATATTCATGAGATATATTTGCATACAATGGAAGGCAGTAGATGCAAATATACTTCATGAATATTCATTAGAGACATTGTGAAAACCAGGCTGGATTGTGGTGCACTAGGAACCAGCTTGCTCATCACAGCTTCAAGAGACTACACACTCAGCTAAGGCTTTCAGACTTTACAATTGCCTGTTTTTAATATAAATTGTAATTGTTTGAATAAAGGTTTTAGGCATATTCAGACTGCCTACATTTCTTGCATAGCCTTTAAATCAGATATCTGAGGGTGTATAATGTCTACTGGCAGGGACACTTGTGATATATAGCTACTTGGAATAGAATTATTTGCTTTAGGTTTGCAGAGATCTGGTCTTCTACTTAGGTCTCCTACTTAATTTTGCAGCAAAGGTATAAATTTTAAGGTTACAAGGACCTTTGCAAAGTGGGCTGATACACAGTAGTAAGATTTCAGTTTGAATATTTCAGTTTCCAATGTCTGTTACAAGCCTGCTTCATAGGGTGAGACTAATTGAATCAACTGACCAAGTACTAGAACCAGCCTGCTCATCACAGCTTCAAGAGACTACAAACTCATCTAAGGCTTTCAGACTTTACAATTGCCTGTTTTTAATATAAATTTTAACTGTTTGAATATAGGTTTTTAGGAATATTCAGACTGCCTACATTCCTTGCATAGCCTTTAAATCATATATCTGAGTGTGCCCTCAGTTCATAGAAGGTCTATTGGCCAGGGACACTTAAGTTCCCGCCCACCCTGCCTCTCACCCCACCCACCCCAGGGTTGCATTGCTTATATAGTCATCATATACATTGACATCTGTCCTTTAATTAGGTGTTACACCCACTTTTTCTCCTTTTCTCCTCCTAGGACAGCTAAATCAGCATGGTGTGTATTCAATGCAATAACCGTGGTGCTTTCATTCTGAGAAGAATCATTTGGAACCTAAGAGCTTGCCCTATATGCCTCAGGTTATCCTCTATGCATAAAGAATTGACTCTACTAAGGGAAGAATTAGCTGCAATTATCACACCTCCTCTAGGGTACGAACTGAACAAAACCCACCACTGCTCCCACAAAGAATCAAACAGCACAGGAACAAATGGATCACAGTGGGCTCTGGTAGACTGCGACCTATAATGCAGACACCCTATACATCAAGAGATAACTCTGCATAATGCCTTCTCTGCCATGGATAATGAGGGTGCCCAATCTGTGGAAACTGAAGTGCCCTTAAATGAAAGACTCAATGCCAAATCTACTGACAATGCACCAAATAGGAAGAATAAATCACAAAATAGAAAACTACTACTACTTGAAGATTTCATCATCAGAGGCGCCAACTTGGGAACACAGCTCAAAGGAGAGAAGATAGTCAAATGCCTCCCAGGCTCTTCAACCAGCAGGAATATGAACCAAATTGTTGATATAATTAGTGAAGAAAGCGAGCACTCCAAAACTGATGTTGTCATCCACTTGGATACAAATGACCTGACTAGAAACAGTGCCTCTGAAGATCGAAGGGACTTCCAGACTCTGGGAGAGAAACTCAAGCTCATTGTTAACACTATAGCATTCTCATAAGTTCTATCTGTTTGTGGTAAGGGGGCAGAAAGGCTGCATCACATAAATAACTTTAATACATGGCTGCAAACCTGGTGGAAAAAAGAAGGATTTAGATATATAGGCAACAAAAGACTATACTCTGCTGATGGACTACATCTCTCCATCACAGGAAAAAGAATCCAAAATGAAAACTTCAGGCAGTATGTGGATAGGCTTTTAAACTAGGGAGAAGATATTACGGATGGAGAAGGACGTCACTCCCAGCAAAAGCAAAATGACATTGGAAACAGCCCCACTTTTAAACCATACATCAATGGCTAGTGGGATGGGGCATGTAGAACAAAATTCATGCAAAACAGAGGCAAGCCAGTCAACAAATGCTGGAAAGCAATGAGCACAATTGCTTGAAGTCTAGCCAACAAAGTTCCTGATCTGGAAGCCCTAATGGTGGAAATGGACTTGGACATTATGGCCATTACAGAAACATGATTTAATGAATCACTTGAATGGGATATAGCCATATCTGGCTATAATCTATTTAGAAGAGATAGAGAGGGTAGAAAAGGAGAAGGAATAGCCCTATATGTCAAAAGCAATATTAAAACTGCTGAAATGCAGGGGATGTGGGGAAAAGAAGAAGCACTATGGATTGTGTTGGAAGGAGGAGATGGCTCTGTCATTCATACTGCTGTAGTCTACAGACCTCCAACTCAAACTGAAGAAATGGATAGTGAATTTATTGCTGATATTGCAAAGATAACCATGAAAGGGGAAATGATCATATTGGGTGACTTTAATCTACCCGATGTGGATTGGAGTATTCTTTCTGCAAATATGGAAAGAAGTAAAAAAATTGTGGATGCCTTCCAAGATGCATTACTTAGACAAATATATAGTAACTTAATATATGATGGCAGATAAAGAGCAGTATGGTCCAACTAGTCTGCCCAGCAAGGCGGCAAGAGTAGGTGCACCTGCCGCTCCGTGTAGGTCCCCCCTATTTGTTGAGTTATAAGAGTTATGTTTATTTTGATTGTATCTTGTTGTTATAAAGGGATCCACTGTGTCTGTCCCATGCCAATTTGAATTCTGTCATTGTATTTGCCCCCACCACCTCCAATGGGAACAGACCAGGGAGAGCTCGGTGCTGGATTTAGTGCTCACCAACAGATATAGCATGTAGAATATCCGGCTGGGTGCCCATGTGAGCAGCAGCGATCATCACACGGTGTGGTATGAGATAAAAGCCAAGGTAGAATCCAATCACAGCAAACTCAAAGTCCTAGACTTCAAAAACACTGACTTCAGTAAAATGGCCCAGTACCTGAAGGAGGAGTTGACAGGGTGGGAGGGGATAAGGGGAGTGGAATTGCAATGGGCTAAACTAAAGGAGGCAATAAAAGGGGCAATAGATACTTATGTAAGGAAAGAAAATAAAAACAAGAGGAAAAGGAAAACTATTTGGTTCTCCAAAGAAGAGACTGCACAAATAAAGGCAAAAAAAAAAAATCAGCTTCACAAAATTCAAAAGTTTGCAAACAGAGGAACACAGAAAAGAATACAGGATCAAACTAAACGAGACAAAAAGAGAAATAAGAATAGCAAAATCAAAGGCAGAAGAAAAGATGGCTAAAGACGTGAAGTGGGGTAACACAACTTTTTTCAGGTATATTCGCGAGGAGGAAAATCAGAGGTGGAATTGCAGAACTCAAAAGTGCTGGGAATGGGTTCATGGAAAGCGACATTGAAAAAGCGACAATGCTAATTTTATTTATTTATTTATTTAACAGCTCTTATATACCGCGCTATTTGACATCAGTGCGGTTTATATTAAACAAAATACACTCAGATTTAGAGAACTTGTCCAAGTTACAGGTAACAGGGGAATAAAACAAGGATTAACTGGGGAATAGCATATAAATAATTAAATAAAAGCAATTACATCAGACTAGAGATCTTGAGTGGGTATAGAGACATGTCATAAATAACATTTAACAGAGACGGTATATACAGTGAAATATCATAAGGTCTAACGGTCTAATCAAATACTTCTGCTATGTTTTCACTAGAGAAAATCCTGGAGAAGGACCTCCTGTGATTTACAAATATACAAATAGGAATGGAGTAGATACCACACCATTCCCAAAAGATGATGTGTTAGAACAGCATGCAAAACTGAAAGTGGACAAGTCTATGGGACCAGATGGGATACACACCAGGATACTGAAAAAGCTCTGAGAAGTTCTTGCAGGGCCTTTTAAGGATGTTTTTAATAGATCCTTGGGGGACAGGAGAGGTTCCACGGGACTGGAGAAAGGCTGAAGTGGTACCTCTCCACAAAAGTGGTAATAGGAAGAAATGACAAACTACAGGCCATTAAGCCTTACCTCTTTGGCATGAAAAGTAATGGAGGTGCTCCTGAAAGAGTGAATAGTGGACTTCCTCGAAACCAGCAGGTTACATGATCTGAGGCAACGTGGTTTTACCAAAGGATGATCTTGCCAAACAAATCTGATTGAGTTCTTGGACCTGGTGACCAGAGACTAGATCAAGGGCATTCAATGGATGTGATCTATCTAGATTTCAGCAAAGCCTTTGATACTGTTCCTCATAGGAGGCTTATCAATAAACCCAACAGCTTGGGGATGGGTCCCATAGTGGTGAACTGAATCAGAAATCGGTTGACTGACAGACAACAGAAGGTGATGGTAAACGGAACTCACTCGGATGAAAGGAAGGTGATTAGCGGTGTGCCCCAGGGTTCGATTGAATATACTATTTAATATATTGGTAAGTGATATTGCCAAATGGAAAAGTCTGTCTTTTTGCAGATGACACCAAAATTTGCAACAGAGTGGACTCCCCTCATGGAGTGGAGAACATGAGGAAAAATCTACAAAAGCTGGAAGAATGGTCTAATGCTTGGCAGTTACGTTTTAATGTGAAGAAGTGCAGTGTCATGGACTTGGGAAGCAGAAATCCAAGGGAATTGTATGCGATAGGGGGCGAGAGTTTGATGTGCACTGACCAGGAGAAAGACCTTGGTGTGATTGTTCCTGATGATCTCAAGGTGGTGAAACAGTGTGACAAGGCAGTGACAAAAGCCAGAAGGATGCTGGGTTGCATACAGAGAGGAATTACCAGCAGAAAGGAAGAGGTACTAATGCCACTGTACAAGTCGCTGGTGAGGCCTTACTTGGAATATTGTGTTCAGTTTTGGAGACCATATCTCTAAAAGGATATAAAAAGGCTGGAAGCGGTTCAGAGGAAGGCAACCAAAATGATTTGGAGCCTGCATCAGAAGACTTATGAGAAGAGACTTGAAGACCTAAATATGTGCACTCTGGAGGAAAGGAGGGACAGGGGAGATATGATTCAGACCTTTAAATACTTAAAGAGTATTAATGGACAAACAAACCTCCTCCAAAGATGGGGAAGCTGTAAAACTAGAGGGCATAACATGAAGCTGCAAGGGGGTAAGCTGAAAGGCAATGTCATGAAATACTTTTTCACTGAAAGGGTGGTGGATGCTTGGAATGCCCTCCCAATGGAATGCTCGATGGAATGTCCTCCCGAGGGAAAAAACACAATGAAAGAATTCAAAATGGCATGGGACAGACATAGTAGATCTATTTATAGCAAAAGGATAAAATCAAAATAAGCATATCTCTTATATCTGAACAAATAGGGTGACCTACAAGGAGCGATAGGTACACCCCTAAACAAAGGCATGGGGAGAGGTGATCTGCATGGAGAGGCAAGTTCACCTACACTTGCCGCCTTGCTGGGCAGACTAGATGGACCATGCTGGTCTTTATCTGCCATCATATACTATGTTACTATGTTTCATATCCCTCTCCTTTCTCCCTCTTCTCTTCCTTTTTCATGTGACTTGTGGAATGTACATCTCCAGTAAACTTGCCTTTATTCATCACCTCTTTATCTCTAATACTCTGCATCTCCTGGTTCTTACTGAAATTTGGCTTCTCCCTGAAGACTCTGCTTTAGTTGCTACCCTTTGTCATGGAGATTACCTATTTTCCCATTGGCCATGTTGGTGGTGTTGGGTTTCTGCTCTCTTAGACCTGACAATTTCAGCCCTTCCTTATGGCTTTGTCTAATTCCTTTGCTTCCTTTTAAGTCCATGCCATCTGTCTATTTACTCCACTATCTCTCCAAGTAGCTGTCATTTATCAAACCCACAACAAGTCCACCTCTACCTTTCTCACAGACTTTAAATTTGACTCTCCTCCTTTCTGGATGCATCTTCCTCTTTCCTTATTTTTGGGAATTTTAATATTCATGTTGATGACCCTTCTGACCCTTATGCCTTAAAGCTCCTTTCCCTAACCTCCTCATTCAGCCTTCAGTTGTGTTCTACCACTCCTACTCACAAGCATGGCCACTGCCTTGACCTTGCCTTCTTCTCCAATTGCTCAGCCTCAAATTTCTCCACCTCATTTCTTCCCTTATCTGACCATCACTTGCTAACCTTCTCCCTTAACCACCCCCCTTCTTGGTCTCACCCGATCTCCACCAACATGTTTAGAAATCTTCACACTATCAATCCTTAAGCTCTCTTCACTGCTGTCTTATCACCCGTTTCCTCCACTATGTCATCTGAATCTGTTGATGAGGCAGTATCTTTCTATAACATCAAAGTCTCCTCTGCTCTAGATACACTGCATCCTTCCAATCCACGCCCTGTGAGACGTACCGTATCTCAACTCTGGCTGTCCTCAACAACCCGCTACCTACATTCCTGTGCCTGCTTAGCTGAGTGCCTTTGGGTTAAATCATATACCCTTGCTGACTACCTACATTTCAAATTCATGCTAAGCTCTTTCCAGTCAGTCATAGCAATTGCCAAGCAAGAGTACTATGTCCATCTGACTAACTCTCTTGTGTCTGACCTTTGCCATCTCTTTGCTATGCTCAACTCTCTCCTCAAGATCCCACCTCCCCCAATCGCTCCTTCACTATCTGCCCAGACCTTGGCTGACTATTTCCATGACAAAGTCCAGAAGATTAACCTTGAATTCTCTACAGGTTCATCTCCTCCTCCCCTCCCCCTCTCCATACCACTCCCTCTCTTAAATCCCAAAGCCTACCCTTGCTTTCTGTCATCCTTTCTTCCTTTTCTGAAATCACTGAAGAGGAAATTACTAATCTTCTCTCCTCCTCCAAACTGACTACCTGCTCCTCTGATCCCATTTCTACCCGTCTATAAATTCTATCTCTTCCACCATTATATCTTCCAACTGCAACTGTTGCGGTGGCCTTCAAACATGCTCTGATCACACCTCTCCTCAAAAAGCCCTCACTAGACCCTACCTGTCCTTCCAGCTATCAGCCTATCACTCTCCTTCCCTTTGCTTCAAAACGTTTTGAATGAGCAGCTCACCGCCGCTGTCTTGACTTTCTTTCTTCTGAAGCCCATCTCGATCCACTGCAGTCTGACTTTCGTCCTCTACATTCCACAGAAGTGGCTCTTGACAAAGTTTCCAGCGACTTATTCCTCACCAAATCCAAGGGCCTTTATTCAATCCTCATATTTCTTGACCTTTCTTCTGCCTTTGACACTGTTAATCACCATATTCTCCTCAATAACCTGTCCTCACTTGGATTTAGGGGCTCTGTTCTGTCCTGGTTTTCTTCTTATCTCTCCCATTGCACTTTTAGTGTATTTTCTGGTGGATCCTCCTCTACTGCTATCCCACTTCAGTTGGTGTACTTCAGGGCTCTGTCTTGGGACCTCTCCTTTTCTCTTTATCTTTCCCCCTAAACCCCCCTCCTCCTCCCTCCCTTCTCTGTTTCTGTGGATGACACTCCGCTCCTCCCTGCTTCTTTAGCTCGCAACCTTGGGGTCATCTTTAACTCTACTCTCTCTTTCTCTATGCACATCTGACAGATAGCTAAAACCTGCTATTTCTTTCTCTATAACATCAGTAAAATTCATCCTTCCCTTTCTACTCACGCTACTAAGACCCTTATCCAATTGCTAGTCACTTTCTGCCTTAACTATTGTAACCTGCTCCTTGCTGGTCTCCCAATGAATTATCTCTCTTCAATCTATTCAAAATTCAGCTGCATTGCTTATCTTCTACCACATAACCCATCTTCTCAGCTGCATTGCTGTACTCACATAACCCATCTTCTCAAGTCACTTTACTAGCTCCCTATCAGTTTTCAAATCCAGTTTAAACTTTTCCTACTGACCTACATGTGCATTCATTCTGCGGCTCCTCACTACCTTTCCTTTCTTATCTCACTCTACACCCCTCCTTGGGAACTCTGCTGCTACGGTTTTTTTTTGTCTTGATTAGACTGTAAGCTTTGATGAGCAGGGACTATGTATTTCATCTATATGTACAGCGCTGTGAATGCCTTGTAGCGCTATACAAATAATTAGTAGTAGTGTAAGAAACAACTTTTTACACAATAACAGACTCCTCAGTGAGGCAGAGTTAGTTTAATTACTTTCTTGCAAGGAAGGATGAAATGCTTGACTGAGCATTCACACTCATCTTCTGTTTCATTTATTTATTTATTTATTTATTTTATTTATTGACAATTCTTATATACCGCACTATTAGACATCAGCGCGGTTTACATTAAACAGAAAACATCCAACAGTTTACATCTGTCTGGTCATTACATTTAACAGGAGGTATAACTTGGCGAAATAGGGGAAACTAAATACAATGGTGGTTTATCTATTAAGGGATATCATGGTTAACTCCCCCTCCCCCAACATTACACATGCCCCCTTTTTCAGCCATCATCATATCTAAAATCATTCATGGTTCTTTTATAGTACACTATGTCCTCACCTACTTCCAGCATGTCTATAATTCATTGGTTAATATTTGTCTCACTCCACTTCTTTGTACTTCCGCACCTGTGACAGGCTACATGTTATTAGCCACGTAGACTTTCCCTTCCCAGGATGCAGACATACAGCAAAGGAAGTCAGAGTCATTACATACTATTCCAGCATGTCAATAACTCATTGGTTAATACTTGTCTCTCTCCACTTCTTCGTACTTCCGTACCTGTGACAGGTCATGTATTACTAGCCATGTAGTCTCTCTTTCCAGGATGCAGGCATACAACAAAGGGAGTCAGAAAGTCATTACATACAAAATTATATTACAGAATGGTGAATGAATGGAATACAAGAATTATATTGCATTGTAAAAATAACATATCACATTTGTTTATATCAAACCCCTCCCTTTTTCTTTTTAAAGTTTTCTTGTTACTTTTTACACATTTACTCTACAGTTCCATAGGAGGCATCTAATTTAGATAACATCCTTCCTGACTCTCTCTTCCCCTTTATTGCCCATTAATAACATTGCACCCTTGTGCACTGGAGATGATACAATCATTTGTTTAGTGCTTGCCGTTTCTATCAATCTTTGAGTTAGCTCTCCTATACACGGTATTATGCAACACCCCACTGTAATTAATACTCCAATTACAACAAGTACAGAGGTAAATATAGATACTACCACCCCATTCCACTTCCCAAACCATGACTCCAACCATCCAGTGAGAGAGGTATCCGTACCTGAATTTTCTGCCAATTCCTCTGCTAAGGTAGTTAGTCCTCGCAGGGCTTTAGTGATCGTACCATCAGGGGCTGTGTTATTGGGGATGAACATACATTCCCTCCCCCAACATTACACATGCCCCCTTTTTCAGCCATCATCATATCTAAAATCATTCGGTTCTCCCAGGCCATTCTGCTAGTAGCGTCCAATTGTTCTGCGATCACCTTTATTGCATCCCGGGTATAATTGATATAATTTATCTAATCTACATTTTTGTTTATCGTGATTACCCATAACAGGGATTCGAATCCAGCTGCAATCTGGTTTCGTGCTTTATACTCATCCGGGACTCCCCGAGGGACTCCTATTGCGTCTATATATATCCTGTCATCAAATGAGGTTCCCAAGGTACTCCTCCTTTCCCTTTGTTTTTGTCCCTTGTCCTGTTCTATGAACGCCAAGGTGAAAGGAACTGCCAATTGAACTATTGCACATGTTCCAGACCATAGGGTAGGCAATGTTGGTCTCAACATCTGCCCTCCACAGTACCACCACAGGTCTGCCCTAGGGATTACCAAGTTGGAGTAGTTCTTCTCTTCTCCTTCCATCCCTGTCAGGTTTAGGCTTAGAATGCAGATATTCAGTTCTCCCCACTTCCCTCATGTAGTTCTTCCCCTGCCTGGTGAGGCAGGCGGAGTGTTTTCCATACACGGCTAAAAATGTGGGGGGAACTTTTACCTCCTTCAATACCTCCTTCAAGTCTGTAAGGGGAAAGAGCAAATTCAATGACTTGCAACTTTCATTTCCCCAAGCTGTTTTTCCTGATAGAGAGATATGAGGCATCTTATTCCATCGGGATCTGTATCCCACCTCAAGGGTAAGGGCACAACCTGTGCAATGGGTCTCCCGGAGGCACATGCATAGCAATTGCTATGGTTGAGACTTCCTATGGTATATTTAACCCATTCCACCCAGGCGTTCACATCCCCATAACCCTTTTCCATCTCTAGAGTGTCCCTCAAATCTTTAATCTCCACTATCTTGGCTGCCTTAGGGTCCTTATTAGGTTCAAAGGATATGCTGGGGAATAGTGTGGAGACCTGAGTCTGATTCTTAAGGGTTATTTTTATCCTCAGTCTTCCCAGGGGATCTTGCCCACTAACTTCTATTCCTAGTCCATAGGTACCATCCAGTGAGTCATTCCTTCCAGAGAGGGTGACCACGATGGGGTTGCAACTTCCTGGGTTACATTGTTGAATGCTGTGTTTCTTTATCATTGTTATTTTCTTTTAAACTGGGTGCCCCTTCCCTTCTGGAGAGACCCAGCCTCCATCCTCGGTGGTCCACCAAACTTGTGACCACTCGTAACAGCGCATCCCGTACACAAGTGTCTGGGCAGTCTCTGGACACATATACTTATGACTATTTCCCCACAACTTTTCGTAGTATCCCCCATCATAATTTATCACTTGGCAGGCATCAAATTTTAAGCTCACTGGTCCCTCTCCCTATGGTACGGCTACAGTAAATATGTTAGGGTACACCCTTCCCCATCGTGTCTGTGTTTGTATTTGTTACCCTGTCCATCCCTTTCCCTGTCCTAAATCCCATGTCATTCCCCTTAACAAAGAAAGTGATCCCCCCCATCATAGCAACATCATCCACTTTTATTTGTCCATGTTATAATTTTTATTTGTCCTTTTAACCAACTCCTCTTCTGTTCTTCTGTGTTTCCTTGTTATTTTCAGGCGCAGAGGGTCATTAGTTCTCTGGACCTTCCATTGTTCATCTGAAGGACCGACCGGACCGGACCGGACCTTTAATTTGTGTATAATGAATCCAACCTTTTTCCGCAGTTCTCTCAGCAGTCTCAGTACTCAGTAAGACCTGGAACGGGACTTCCCAGTCTGGTTGCAATTTGGACTCCTTCCAGGATTTTATCAAGACCCACTGTCCTAGTTTGAAACCGTGAACTGCAAACTCCAATGGGGGTGTTTGTGCCAACAGTCCTTTATTCCTGAGAACAGATAAAGAAGAGGACAGCCCAAGTATATATTCTTTAAGAAACTTATCTTTGGTTTCAAACTGAGGAGGTTCCTTTAATTGTCCCATATAATTTATTTATTTTTTATTTAACACTTATTTATATACCGCATCTTCCAGCGATCAGTTGCGGTGTACAATTAACAACAATTAACAATGCAGAGCTTGTTTTACATAGAACAATTATAACTTTTTACATAGAACATCTTAACTTGTGCAACAAAGGGTTTAAAGATTAAACAGAATGATTCAGTAAATCAACTAACACTGTATTACAATTTAAACAGAAGTACTGTCTCTAAAACAGTTGTAACTATATACAAGTGGGGTATCAATGCATAGGAATGGAATGATTATTCATTTAAGTTTGTACATATTGATTATAGAAGGGAGTATAATCTTGATTTTGAGCAGGTTCATGTTTATCCTTTATCTAAGTTGAGTGGAGGGTTTTCTATGGTATTATAGTGTTTAGTGAATAGAAAGGTTTTCAATTTTTTTCTGAATTCTATTATCTCTGTTAGTGATCGTAAGTCCTCTGGTAAAGAGTTCCAGACTGTTGGGGCTATGTGGGAAAAGGCTCTATTATTTGTTGATTTGTGAGTTCGTATATATTCTTTTGGCATCTTAAGTTTATTTGATTGTCCTTTTCTATGAGTGGGCTTAGGTGGTTCTTTGCTTATTAGGTTACAGAGTGTCTTCGGGGCCATGTCATTTAGGGCTTTGAATGTAGTTATTATTGTTTTGTATGTTATCCTGCTTTGTATTGGTAACCAGTGAAGGGATGCCAGTATCGGTGTAATGTGTTGGAGTGAATTTATCTTTAATATAATTCTAGCTGCGGCATTTTGCGCAAGTTGGATCCTTTTGATGTTTTGTTTTGAAATGCCTATAAGTATTAAGTTGGCGAAGTCGAAGTGTGGAGTTACGGTAGCCTGTATTATATTGATAAAATCTTGTATAAATACAAGGGGGCGTAATCTGAATAAAAAAGGTAATCTGAATAAAATTTCGCAGGGGGACAATCCTAAATCTTTCCGAGGCGCTGTTCAGATTCTTAACAATGCTAAGGGCAAACACTTAGTCCAAGGTAATATTATTTCTAACATCAATTTGGCTTACTGCTTCTTTATAGTCTGATTCATGCGTTCCACTCTCCCTGAGGGAGGGTGGATGCCACGGAGTATGGAAATCCCAGGATACTCCCAGAGCTTACATTATGTTTTGCAATACCTTGGCTGTGAAGTGACTTCCCCGGTCCGAGTCAATGTGACCTATCATTCCATATCTTGGAATGATTTGTTCCAAGACTATTTTTGCTACTGCTATTGCCGTGGCAGCTACCATGGGATATGCCTCCACCCATCCCATCGAATGGTCCCCTATTACGAAAAGGTACTTCACCCACCCAACCAGAGGCAACTCACTGAAATCAACCTGTATACTTTAGAATGGACGAAAACCAGGGTCTCTGCCTCCCTGTGGTTGTTTCCTAAGGACCTTTTTGTTTATTTTCTTACAGATTATACACCTCTCACACACTTTTTTGGCTACTGTGTATATTCCCATACACTCCAGTGACTCTCTTATTTATTTATTTAACAGGTTTTATATACCGCTTTATCATTTCAATCAAAGCGGTTTACATTGAAACTTAAACAGCAGACCCAGAAGAACCCAAATCTCCTCACCCCAGCCGGATACCACAAAACGAAGCAATCAACATCCAGGAGAGCCATCTCATTTTCAGCGCTGGACCTTTGGAATACCCTCCCTGAAGAACTAAGAGCACAAAGGGACCTCAAGGACTTCTGAAAATCACTCAAAACCTATCGGTTCAGGGCCTCATTTGAATTGAACAACAACCTTAACTCCCACCCTGCCAATGAAACCATCGTCCATCCTGGGGCACAACCCCCCAGAATATACATATGTAGCGTCTCCGATGTTAAATGTACTACCTCGTCCCCCCTACCACTTTGATTGAAGGATAAGGTGGTATACAAATCTGGCTAAATAAATAAATAAAATGTACATTAAAACAGGGATGTTGATAGCTTGGATTTTTCTGAGACAATGGAGGGTTAAATGACTTGCCCAAGGCCACAAGGAGTGCTAGTGGGAATCAAACCCTGGTGTCTGGGTTCCTATTCCAGTGTTCTTAACCATTAGGCTACTCCTCCATTCTTGCTGTAAAATGGTCATAATTTCTCTCACTATTTGTTTGTATATCATCTGCCTGTCATCGAGTAAAACCCATTTCCCCCCTTTCAATTTCTACTGCCCCTATATCTTCGAGTTTTCATTTTTCCCTTTCAGTAAATAAGAACATAAGAACATATGATATGCCATACTGGGCCAGACCAAGGTCCATCAAGCACAGTATCCTGTTTTCAACAGTGACCAATCTAGGTCATAAGTACCTAGCAGTCTTCCCAAAAGACGCAGGTTCCTCAATGCTTGTATTGGGTCAAGCAGTGATATCCTGGCTCCCTTTTAATAATGTTTTATGGACTTTCCTTCAGGAACTTGTCCAAATCTTTTTTTTTCTTTTTTAAACCCAGCTACACTAACAGCTTTTACTACATCCTCTGTGTAATAAATTCCAGAGTTTGATTACACGTTGAGTGAAAAAAAAATATTTTCTCTTATTAGTCTTAAATATTATACCCTGTAACTTTATTACATGTCCCCTAGTCTTTTTATATTCTGATGACATAAACAATTGATCTAGGTTTACCTGTTCCACTCCATTCATTAATTTATACACTTCTATCATATCTCGCCTCAGCCTTCTCTTTTCCAGGTTGAAGAGCCCTAACGTTTTTAGCCTCTCTTCATAGGAGTATCCTTCCATCCCCTTTACCATTTTGGTGGCTCTTCTTTGTACCTTTTCTAATAATGCTATATCCTTTTTAAGATATGGGGATTTACTGCCTGACTCCCTATTTTTTGGGGTTAAATTGTATATAGGGTTAAGTCTTCCCCTAAGGCAGCTCCCTTAGCAGTCTCATCTGCTAATCTATTTTTCTCTGGCTTCAAAAGAATTCCCTGCTTAATGACCGTTTTCATGCACCACTGCTCTTCCTTTTTGGCAGTAGCAAACACTTGCTACTGTCAGAGGATACAGCTGTCTATGCATGTAGCAGCCTGACATAGATCTGAAATCCATGTGCACATCCCAAAACACCCTCAGTTCAGTTGGCCAAACCAAGGTGCCCTGTAAAGTGCCCTAGCTGTGTCCGTACACTAGCCTGGTAAGCAGAGTAGAAAGTGTATGTAGATGACCTGGTGTAACTGTTTAGCCAGCCAATGCTATGTGAAAAGGCATAGCACACTGGTTAATACAAGGCCCTCACAGCCAGTGATGATGGGTTAGAGACCACAGTGTGCCAACACTGAGATAAATGCATAATAAACAAATTCTGGTAAGAAATGTCAGACACATCACTGCAATGTGTGTCTGCAGCATAAATCTTTATATATATATATTGACGGCGCCACTGTTTGCTGTGTACCGGCCGTGGCACGGGCATAGACTGGTAGCTAGCGCACCTTAATGATGTGCGGTGGCATGCCAGCACATGTTGAGGCACGCATGTGCACATATCCGACGTGTGTGCGTGAGCAAGGCATTGGTGAAAATGGCGACTCGATCGAGAAAGCCTGCTTTCACCCGAAAGGAGCTGCGCCACCTTGCAGGGCTGATCTGCACTAGGCAGCAGAAGCTATTCCCTGGCTCCTCCAAGCGGCAGGACTTCAGGCGCGTAAGGAGGGCTTGGGGCCGTGTCACATCCTTCTGACATTGTGTTGTTGTGTTTTGCCCATGTGTGTGACATGGAACGCAGGATACGCTCATCTGTTTGTTTCAACACGAGCATACAGTCATGAATGTTGCACAGAGGGAGCAATGGAGAGGTCCTCTTGTCCATTTCCACCTAGCCACCACTTGGACATGAAACAGTATTTGCCACAACACCACTTTACTGCACACCAACATCTTAGATTGATGTTTGCAATCACCAAGGGTGTTACAGTGCATGTGTGGCATCACTGTATCATGTTTCAACATACACGGTGCATGTGCATGTGACTGACTATGTTGGTGCAACACAGCAGGTTGCAATATGGCTTCTATGTGGGTTATTGTAACATGTTTGACCTTTCTTTCCATTTCTTTCCATACAAGTTATTGTGTCTGTTTACTGTACAGACGTGACGCTCTGCATTGATTTACAAACCTAGCATTGCATGTCTGTACAGTCCTATTTATCCCCTGAGGTAACGACACTCACATTGCCCCGTTATATTTGGAGTGTGGCAGTGTGAGTGTCCATTTTCTTCCTTCATTTGTGCATTCCAGGTACCGTGATATATGTGTAAGGACACTGTATCCACACCAGCCAGTGCAGGGGGACCTTCTGCATAGTGTTATCTCTGCATGTTTCTGAAGATGGTTTCATTTGAAGTCTCTGTGTTCATGTGCCTCTGCTACCTGTTAGCATATCCTCATTGTGTATTTGACGATTGTTTAGGGTTACATTGTTGCAGCTTTGATTCCTATATCAGGCATTATGTGACAGCTGAAACATAAATTTCGATATGTATGTTTACACTTTCTTAATTTTAACAACATATGCTGTTTCATTTGTGTGCCTCCTGTGTTGGCAGACAGATATGTTTTAAGGAACAGATCATGATTGATGTGTGTTGGGCCCTCATCATGCACCACCTACTGTCTACATGCACATATATGTAACTAACACATTTGAACCCAGTCACTAATACGTGGTGGTTAAAACCAAAGGATACTTTTATTAATTCCAAAACCTGTATCCTTTGGTTTTAACCACCACGTATTAGTGACTGGGTTCTTTCGAGCAACGTGGTGAGGTGCTCTTTTTGGTGGACCAGATCCACTAACACATTTGAGGCATGCAGCAGCATGTGGGGGGTGGGGGCCCAATGCATACTGCACACCATGCACCTGATGTACATTATCTCTCCTGCCCATCATCTGTAGACGTGCCAGTGACATTTCAGTAACATGTGGGTTGCTGCCCTGCAAAATGTGTTTTCCGATTTTCACCTGGGATCCACTCACCTTGATATTATGATAGGCGGTATCTACACTATCTGTGATGATTAACCAAAATAAAAATATGTTCTTGACGTACATTTGTCTCTGCTGCTGCTTGATCACACTGACACTTGTATTTAGTGATTTCCTGGTCATGTACATGGGCCACCTGTGCTCACATCCTTGTACGGTGCCAGCTGTCTATCTACCAGCCATTTGCCACATCACTGGGTGTTACAGGTTCCCATACACACCTTCCCTTTGAGGTACTATTATTGCATTGTGTGCCTTGTGGTTGTTTGGGATAGTGGTTACAGACATGTGTTATAATGCCATAGGTTGCAGGTTTGATCCCCACATGGGGCTTACTTTTTTTTTTTCTTTTGTGCTAACCTGACCATTAGGTACCTGCAGGTTCATCACCTATGCACACACCCTTCCATCTCTTCACTGTACACCAAAGTGTGCCCTCTGTGCTGCCTATCCATTACATATTAGCTGTTACATATGTCTCTTTCTTTATAGGGTTTACATGGCAGTCCACTTGGGCGATTGGCATTGCTGTGGTTCAGCTGGTCTTTGACACACCTGTCTGCAAGTTCAATTCTCTCCTTTCTGTTCCATATTTTGCCCTGCTCCACAGAGGATCCCCTGCCACCCTTTGGGTTTAGGTTCTTTCCTCTTTTGCATGTTGTATCCACTGCATAACATTTCATTGTGTGTGTGCATGTAGTTATATGTGGCTCTGGTCCCAATTACAGACTGTGATCTGATCTGTACACACCAGATCTGCATGTGCATTTTATCATGGTTACTGTTGGAGGTTTGCCTATCCTGGCAGACAGCAGGCTTCTTGTGTGATGCCCTGCAGCATTCTTATATGCAGCCTTTGCTAATGGCCTCATGTTAGTGGTGTGGCCTATTGGTTTGTGCATTGATGTTTGTGCTAATGGTCATAGGTTTGATTCCTCTCTGTTCTCTTTCATTTGTATGCCTGTCCTGCACAGCTACTTTTCATTCCTGTGACAGTCATATCTGTGCAGATCTGTGCTGTTAGCACATTGTACCCTTATCACAGTTGCCAACCATCCTTCTGTCCATCTATGTGTGTCTGCCAGCTGTGTGCTGTCCCACCCTGATGTGCATGCTGCTACCCCACGTCCTGCACTGCTACACATTTCTGCATTGCAGCTCTCCCTGTTTGCCTCTCCTGTGTGTGCTCTGCATGGCACTGCTACTCCTCTGTCCTCCTGTCATTACACCAATCCTTCCACCTCTACCTCCTCTGCTGGAACGTCTTCCCATCCTCTGCCACACACTGTCATTGTTGCATAGTACATTACCATCACCCTGTGCATCGCTACAGCTGCCGCCGATATGTTTTGTCCATTTTTCCAGCTGCCACATGGGCTGGATGCAGACTTGTCTGGTCCATCAGCTCAGATCTACTTCCTTCCATTACCTCTGTGTGGGTCTTTCCTTGTTGCTCTGTGCAGTGTTAGGGTTACATCTGTGTTTGGCCCATGCCTTTTTTGCTTTTCAACTTGGGGACCTTACTGCCCTTGGCCAACATTTTTTGAGTCACCTATACATCCTTGGGGCATCTTAAGCCACACCTTAGATTCAGCCAGCTTATGGGGTGCCTACTATGGTGCCTTGGCAGTTGACAACCTTTCGACATGGCCTCTGGGGCACATTATAACTCACCTTGGCTGACGTGGTGGTTTAGGATGTGCCTTATGGTGTGCCCTAAAAGGTGCATTAGTTTATGGCACTGGGGTGCGGGTATTTTTAGCTAGCAGCACAGATTGTTGGACTGTTTCAAGAAGGAAGAGGAATTGCCTTGGCCATCCTTATTCATAAAGCCCATTGGGTGATTGAACTCATGACACCTGCTTCAGCAGTCATTGCATTAACCAGTGTTCTACACCTCTATTGCTATGCCTGCTGGTCAGCACATGAAGTTGCGGTTAACGCGCGGTAACGTGCGCGGCTCCCTCCATCATGCGAAAATGTACACGGCGCACTTTATCGCGCGATAACCTGCGATTGCAACCTTAAGACCGGAACGCCCACTCCTTATATGGCATTCTTCACATTATCGCTGCAACTAACGCCGGTAACATTAATTCGGTTTAGTAAACATACCCCTAAATTTAATATGGACAAGTGCAAAGTTATGCACCTAGGAAAGAACAACCCAAACTAGGAATCAGAAGGAAAGGAATGTAGAATAAAACCAAGGATATTATAATGCCTCTGTATTGTTCCATTTTACAATTGCACCTTGAATATTGTATGAAATTCTGTTTGCCATACCTTAGAAAGGATATAGAATTTGAAAAGATACGGAGAAGAGCCATCAAAATGGTAAGGGGACTGAAGGATACACCTATGAAGAAAGGCTTAAAAGGTTAGGGCTATTCAACTTGAAGAAAAAGAGAAAGCTGAAGGGAGATATGATGGAGTTTTCTATAAATTAATGAATGGAGTGGAACAGATAAATGTAGATCGGTTATTTACTCCTTCAAAATGTAGAAAGACTAGGGGACACGCAATAAAGCTACAATGTAGCCCATTTAAGATTAATAAAAGAAAATATTTTTTCACTCAACATGTAATCAAACTCTGAAATTCATTACTGGAGGATGTAGTAAAAGCTGGGACATGTGAGATGGCTCTGATGCTATGCTGGGAGAATGTAATGTGATAAACGATGATAGTGCTAAGGGATGGCATATGTTGACGTCATACTCCCTGAAGCAGCCAAAGCGAAACACTGAGCGTCCGAGTAGTGACTATGCTATCAGCCCAGCACTAAAATAAGTAATATTTGTCCCTAATGAAGTTTATTAATTATATATTATCTGAGCAGATTTTTTAGGACCCACGATGTAGTTGCATGAATGCCATTTTTATGGCTGGAACTGGTTGTGAAGTTGGATTGTACATTGACTTTCTTCAGTACTGAGGTCTTTTAATTTCAGTTATTTATTTCTTTGCTTTGCTTATATACCTCTTTATCCTGCAGTCAAAGCGATTCACAGAGAACTCAACATAAAGTATTTCATTCAGAATATTATTGGTGAATATGAGATATCAATTTATGCTTGATTTCTGTATATCTACTCTTGATTCTGTATTTTAAGCTTTTTTGATAGTGACATTTTGTGGCTTTACTCTATTAAGGTTGTACTTCTTTTGAGGATCTACCCAGTGATACACATTTGGTATGTGGTGGTGTTGGCATTTCAAGGAATACACATCAGTTTGTGGGTCCAGGAGTGAAACTGCCTGAAATAAACTTCCTCTATCTTTACGTCAAGTCAAATCTCTCTCCCTCTTCAAATCCATGCTAAAGGCTTAACTCTTTGAGGCCACTTTTGGATTCTAATCTCTTGTTCCTCTTGTGTCTCCTCTCTATTGAACCCCTTATTTATTTTGTACTGTGCTGTCTGCCTTTAACTAGATTGTAAGTTCTACGAGCAGGGACTGTCTTCTTTATTTGTTTGTACAGCGCTGCATATGCTTTGTAGCGCTATATAAATGCAGGGCCGGCCCGTCCATTGAGCAAGAATGTTTTTTGCACAGGGCCCCGCGTTTCAGGGGGCCCCGCGCAAAGAACATTCTGCTTTTTTTTTTATTACATTTAAAAACAAAAACCTGGCTCTAGCTGCTGCCGCTGCCGCGTCCGTCGCAGCAGCGGCAGAATGGCGTGTCCCGCGGGGCCCCTTCTCCTCTTCGAGCCCTCTGCAAGGGCTTTCAGATTCGCGAAGGGAGAGTTGTGCTCCCTCGCGTCTCTGTAAAGCCCGCAGGGGCTAATGGGAAATTTCCCATCAGCCCCTTTAGACGCGAGGGGCTGATGGGAAATTTCCCATTAGCCCCTGCGGGCTTTACAGAGACGCGAGGGAGCACTCTCCCTTCGCGAATCTGAAAGCCCTTGCAGAGGGCTCGACGTGGAGAGGGGGCCCCGCGGGACACGCCATTCTGCCGCTGCTGCGACGGACGCGGCAGCAGCTAGAGCCAGGTTTTTGTTTTTAAATTTGCCGGAAGGGAAGGGAAGGGGGGGGGGGGCTGATGGAGGCTGTCTGGAAATGGGGTGATGGGGGGTTAGGACTGGAAATGTGCAAGGGGGGGGTTATGACTGGAAATGGGCATGGGGGGGGTTAGGACTGGAAATGGGCTGGGACTGATGGAGGCTGTCTTGAAATGGGCTGGGGGGGGGGGGTTAGGACTGGAAATGGGCTGGGACTGATGGAGGCTGACTTGAAATGGGCTGGGGGGGGGTTAGTACTGGAAATGGGCTGGGGCTGATGGAGGCTGTCTGGAAATGGGCTGGGGAGGGGTTAGGACTGGAAATGGGCTGGGGGGGGGTTAAGAAAGCTAAAGGGCTGGGGCTGATGGATGCTGACTGGAAATGGGCTGGGGGGGTTAAGACTGGTAATGGGCTGGGGGGGTTAAGACTGGTAATGGGCTGGGGGTTGATGGAGGCTGACTGGAAATGGGGTGATGGGGGGTTAGGACTGGAAATGGGCTGGGGGGGGTTAAGACTGGTAATGGGCTGTGGGCTGATGGGGGCTGTCTGGAAATAGGGTGATGGGGGTTAGGATTGCTAATGGGCTATGGGGGGGGTTAGGACTGCTAATGGGCTATGGGGGCGCTAGGACAGGAAAAGGGCTGATGGGGAGGGGTTAGGACTTGAGGTGGGCTGATGTGGTTAGGACTAGTAATGGGCTGTGGGCTGATGGGGGGGGGGTTAGGACTGGCAATGGGCTATGGGGGGCTGACTGGAAATGGGCTGATGGGGTTAAGACTGGAAGTGGGCTGATGGGGGGTTAGGACTGGTAATGGGTTATAGGGGGGGGGGCTTAAACTGAAAATGGGTTGATGGGGGGCTAGGACTGGTAATGGGTTGGGGGATTGCTATGACTGGAAATGGACTGAGTGGACGGGGAGGCTTGAACTGCAAATAGCTGATGGGGAGGGAGTTTGGAATGGAAATGGGCTGTGAGGGAAGGGAGCTAGAACTGAAAATGGGCTGATGGAGCAGCTAGGATAGGACTGGAAATGGGCTGTTGGGGGGAGCTAAGATTGGAAGTGGGCTGTGGTGGGGGCTTGAATTGAACGGGACTCCTGGAGGGGCTAGAACTGGACGTAGGCTCAGGGGGGGCCTGGACTGGAATTGGGCTGAGTGGAGGGGAGCTAGGATTTGACATGGGCTGATGGTGGGGCTAGGAAATGACTAGAAATGGGCTGATGGGGGGCTAGGATTGGAAATGAGCTGATGAAGGGACTCAGACTGAAAATGGATGGGGGAGCTAGGACTGGAAATGGGTTGATGGGGGGCTAGGACTGGAAATGGGCTGATGCAGGGACTAGAAGGGAATGGATGCTGGGTGAGACTGGAACTAGAAGGGAGCTGATGTTGGGGGAAGATTAGAATGGGATGGGGCTGGGAGAGTAAAATGGAGAGGGGAAAAATATTTTGTGTGGGAGGGATGAAAAATCTACAATTGGCCGGGTATTGGGAGAGTAAGTGGGGATTGAGGATGGAGGGGTAAAATTTGTGTGGATGAAATAAGAATGAGGAAAGAGCAAAAGGATAAAGATTAGTATGTTAAAGCAGATGTAGAGAGAGAGGATGGAAAGAAAACTAGAAGAGAGAAGAAAGGACAAATGGACAGCAGACGATGGAGAGTTAGCAGAAAACATGAAGAAACCAGAAGAAAGTGGCTGGAGCAATTGCAACTGAAAAAAAATGCACAAAAGGTAGAAATATATCTCTTTATTTTGAATTTATTAACTGGAATATGAAAGTTCTGGGAAATGTGCATCATTAACGTCTGCGCTTTGTTTGGTACAAGAGGAAATTGATTTATAGTTTTATTTCTACAGTGTTGTTGTACATTCCAAGTTTGGCTTTTGGGGTTCCCAGTTTAAATTATTGTCTTCCTGTTTCTAAATTGCGATTCCTTGTTTGGTGATGGTCTATGTTCTGCATGTGTAACTGAGCTGAGGTATTCTGTTTATGTAATTCCTATTTGACATTGCCACTTGTTCTCTTTCCCCAGTATTCTCTGAAATGTACTGGTTTAATATTTGCAGTGTTTCCTTTTGATAGGTAGGGACTGGTGCTTTGTGAGTCCTGGTAATGCTGTCAGGATACAGCGGGTTTGCTATGGGTTCTAAATGGGCAGCGTTTGTAGTAGTTCCTAATGTGCCTGGCGGTTGGCACTGGATTATAGTAATGTAGAAATCTTTTAGTCTTTCTTTATCCATACACTCATTAAGAGACATGTTTACTAAAAGTTAGTGTATGGTAACATTATGCAAATATTTATGCAAATAAGGCCACTTATGCAAATGAGGCCCCGCACCGAGTCTCCGCACATGGCCCCGCACCCCCCTTGGGCCGCCCCTGTATAAATGATTAATAATAATTATAATAATAATAGTAGTAATAGTAGAATGATACTGGGACTTCACAGCACTGTTTGCATACTCATAACTGACAGCCCCTTCTGCACACAGAACCTAGAAAGACAGGTGAGTACATGTGTACAACAGGATATTCGGGGCCTACAGGCACATGATATCCCGTTGTACAGTGACAAGCCAGAGATGTCTGCTTCATGATGGACATCAGCACAGCATTCAGCGCAACCATGGAATTCGACACTCTAACACACCACCAGTCAGCAACCACAGCTTATCAGTATTAATATTGTGAACGTACATCTCTGCATCTGGTGACATTGCACTGCCATCGAGTTACGGCGGCCGGGGAGCCAACATGTGTTGTTGAGAGGCACCATGACTGTTAACACTGCAGCACTTGTTGCTACACACACACATGTGGTGATGGTACTTTGTCAGCACATTAGTGGCTTTGACCATAGAAGGTTTGTGGTTTGGAGCCAGGCAGGCGAGTGATGACAGTTGACCCCATAGTCTCATTTTTTGGCATGCCAGATATGTCATCTAGTATATGTGCACATACATGCTGATTGTAGTTGCTCCATTCCCTATCATCCGGAACGCAGGGGCGGCCCAAGGGTGGTGCGGGGCCATGTGCGGAGACTCGGTGCGGGGCCTCATTTGCATAAGGTGCCTCATTTGCATAAATATTTGCGTAATGTTACCATACACTAGCTTTTAGTAAACATGCCTCTTAATGAGTATATGGATAAAGAAAGACTAAAAGATTTCTGCATTACTATAATCCAGTCCCAACCGCCAGGCACATTAGGAACTACTACAAACGCTGCCCATTTAGAACCCATAGCAAACCCGCCATATCCTAACAGCACTACCAGAACTCACAAAGCACTAAACCCTACCTATCAAAAGGCAACACTGCAAATATTAAACCAATACATTTCAGAGAATAATAATACATGACCTACTGGAGAACGAGAACAAGTGGCAATGTCAAATAGGAATTATATAAACAGAATACCTCAGCTCAGTTACACATGCAGAATATAGACCATCACCAAACAAGGAATCACAATTTAGAAACAGGAAGACAATAATTAAACTAAGAACCCCAAAAGCCAAACTTGGAATGTACAACACTGTAGAAATAAAACCAGAAATTAATTTCCTCTTGTACTAAACAAAGTGCAGACGTTAATGATGCACATTTCCAAGAGCTGACATATTCCAGTTAAAAAATGCAAAATAAAGAGATATTTTTCTACCTTTTGTGCATTTTTTTTTCAGTGGCAATTGCTCCAGCCACTTTCTTCTGGTTTCTTTGTGTCTTCTGCTAACTCTCCATCATCTGCTGTCCATTTGTCCTTTCTTCTCTCTTCTAGTTTTTTTCCATTCTCTCTCAACATCTGCTTTAACATACTAATCTTTCTCCTTTTGCTCTTTCCTCATTCCTATTTCATCCACTCAAATTTTACCCCTCCATCCTCAATCCCCACTTACTCTCCCAATATCCGGCCAATTGTAGATTTGTCTTCCCTCCCACACAAAATATTTTTCCTTCTCCATTTCACTATCCCAGCTCCATCCCATTCTAATCCTCCCCCAACATCAGCTCCCTTCTAGTTGCAGCCCCACCCAGCATCCGCTCCCTTCTAGTCCCTGCATCAGCCCATGTCCAGTCCTAGCCCCCCATCAGCCCATTTCCAATCCCATCCTAGCCCCACCATCAGCCCATTTCCAGTCCTAGCTCCCCCATCCATTTCCAGTCCTATCTGAGACCCTCCATCAGCTCATTTCCAATTCCAGCCCCCCCATCAGCTCATTTCTAGTCCTTTCCTAGCCCCACCATCAGTCCATGTCAAATCCTAACTCCCCTCCACTCAGCCCATTTCCAATCCAAGACCCCCTTGAGCCTACTTCCAGTTCTAGCCCCTACATGAGTACATTTCAATTCAAGCCCCCACCACAGCCCATTTCCAATCTTAGCACCCCCCCCAACAGCCTATTTCAAGTCATATTCTAGACCCTCCATCAGCCCATTTCCTATCCTAGCCCCACCCACTCAGCCCATTTCCAGTCCTAACTCCCTCCCCTCACAGCCCATTTCCATTCCAAGCCCCCCTCCCCATCAGCTATTTGCAGTTCAAGTCCCCTTCCACTCAGCCCATTTCCAGTCCTAGCAACCCCCCCAGCCCATTACCAGTCCTAGCCCCCCATAGCCCATTACCAGTCCTAAGCCCCCCTCAGCCCACTTCCGGTCCTAACCCCCATCACCCCATTTTCAGTCTTAGCCCCCCATCACCCCATTACCAGTCCAACCTCCCCATAGCCCATTACTAGTCCTAACCCCCCATCAGCCCATTTCCACTCCTACCCCCACCCTATAACACATTTCCAGTCCTTAGCCCCCCATCAGCCCACTTCCTGTCCTAATCCACCATCACCCCTTCTTAGGTCTTAGGCCCCCCCCCATAGCCCATTACCAGTCCTACCCCCCCATCAGCCCAATTGTATTTTTTGCCCCCCCATAGGCCATTACATGTCCTAACCACCTCCATCAGCCCACTTGCAGTCTTAGCCCCCCATAGCCCATTACCAGTCCTAACCCCCCATCAGCCCACTTGTAATCTTAGCACCCCCATAGGCCCCCCATAGCCCATTACCTGTCCTAACCCCCCCCAATTAGCCCACTTCCAGTCTTAGCCCCCCATATCCAATTACCAGTCCTAACCCCCCCCATCAGCCCACTTGTAGTCTTAGCCCCCCCATGGGCCTTCCCATAGCCCATTACCTGTCCTAACCCCACCCCATCAACCCACTTCCAGTCTTAGCCCCCCCCATAGCCCATTACCAGTCCTAACCCCCTCCCCCATTGGCCCACTTCCAGTCTTAGCCCCCCCATAGTCCATTACCAGTCCTAATCCCCTCCCCCCCCATCAGCCCAGCTAGGTTAAAAAAAACAAAAACCGGCTGCTGTTGCTGCTGCTGCCGCCGTGGCAGCAGCAGAATTGAGCATCCCGCGGGGCCCCCCCTGCTCTGCAGAGTCCTCCATGCGGCCTCAGCACGGGCTTTTCAGAGCCACGCGAAGGGAGAGTTTCCCTTTCTCGTGGCTCTGTTAATCCCGCCATGGGGCTGATGGGAAATCCCATCAGCCCCGCGGTGGGATTAACAGAGCCGCGAGAGGAGAAGCTCTCTCTCTTCGCGTGGCTCTGACAGCCAACACTGAGGCTGCATGGAGGACTCTGCAGGGCAGGGCGCCCCGCGGGATGCTCGATTCTGCCGCTGCCAGCGCAGATAGCGAGGAGCCTTGTGGAACACCTTGTTGTTCGTGGAAAGGTACAGATGTGTTGGACCCAACCCGGACATGCTGCCAACGATCTGTTAGGTAAGACCTACACCATTCCCAGGCGAGGCCACGGATACCCTTCTCGTGGAGACGGGTGAGAAGTTGATTGTGATTGACGGAGTCGAAGGCGGCAGCGATATCCAAAAAAATGAGAGCAAAGCCATTCTCGACATTGTCTAGTCCTCTGTTCAAGGTATTGGTTAAGGTGGTGAGCAGTGTTTCTACTCCATGAGATTCTCTAAACCCGTGCTGGCAGGGGTCAAGAGGGGCCGCTGTATCAATGTGTTGCTGGATCTGTCTTTGTACAACCTTATTTATTTATTTATTTATTTATCTATTTCTTCTATACCGCCCAACCTTCTCAATTATTTTGGCTAACAAAGGTATACTCGAGATTGGGCGGTAGGATTCTGGCTTCAGTAGGTCGAGTCTGATATTCTTCAGGAGTGGTCTTATTGATGTTTGTTTGAGGAGTGAGGGGAATGAGCCTGTTGCAAAGGATAGTCCAATGATGTTCATAAGGATTGGACATGTAAATGTCTGTGAGTTTGGGGTGATATGTCTGGCATTACAGCGGAGGTACTTGGATGTGTTGTGAGGGATTTAACAATAGAGAACAGATCTTTTGGCTTATTAATTGATTTCATAAGTAGCTTAGCGTGATAATCCTTTTTAGCTAGGTTAATGTGGTGCCGATATCTGGAGAGCATGTACATGTATTTGTCTCTATTGTCTAGAGTTTTCATGACCCTCCAGGACCGTTCTAGCTTTCTCAGTTCTCTTTTCATTAATCTCAGCTCGTGGGAGAACCATTGTTTGGAAGGGTTTTTAGAGATGTTTGGGGAGTTCTGTGGCTTAGTAGCTATGTTGTTAATGGAAGTGTTCCATTTGTTTACTAGAGTGTCCAGATCATTTGTATTTAAGTCTAAGGACCTGAGGAGCTCATCCGTAAAGGTTTTTTTGTCTAAATGTTTGAATTTAGAATATATTTTGGGGTGATTTTGATCTGAGTTGGTTTGGAGTACTTTAATTTCAAGAGTGAATTCGATGAGATGGAGGTCTGACCAGGGAACTGGGGTTATCTTGGGAGGGATGCTAGAGAGTAATTGAGTTTCGTGAGGTAAAAATATGAGGTCTAGGAGGTTTCCTTTTTTATGTGCAAGGTTTATTATGATTTGTCTAAAGTTTAACTCTTCCATTGCACTAGTGAAAGTGGATGCTCATATGTTTTACATTGAAGGGAGATTGAAATCTCCAAGTAGGACAACCTGTTTCTTTGGGAATATGTTAACAATATCGTCAATAATGTTAGTTAGAACATCAGCATTGGAAGTTGGTGGTCTGTATAATAGGTATAGCGCAAGGTTTCCACTGTTGATTATTAGCCGGTCAATGTCAAATGTAGTACCAGAGTTGAGAAGTCGTGGTTCTAATGAGTCTTTTATTATCATCAGAACGCCTCCCCCACGTTTAGTTGTTCTGGGGGTATGGAATATTTTATAATTGGGGGGACATAGTTGGTTTAGTAGAATGCTATCTAGTTCATGAAGCCATGTTTCAGTTACAAATATTATGTCAGGGTTGACTGAATTTATGTAACCTACAATGATTGGTATCTTCTTTTTTATGGACCTTGCATTTATGTATGCACATTTAAGTGATGAGGTTTTGTTGGGGCAAGACTGTGTCATGTGGGAGATTAGTGGAATGGGGTTGATGCAGATTAGTCTCCATATGTGTGTGTCACGGGATGCTTTGTGGTATGGTTTGTAGACATTCCTCTTTTTAGAATATCGCAAGGGCGGGGACATCCCAGCTGTTTAATAAGTTTATGTCTCCAATTCAGGACATGCGGGTGCATCCATACTGGAATTGGGTTTAAAACATCCCCGTCTCCGATTTGGAATGCCCGTGGTGTGGACAATGATGGCCTCTTGGGGAAAAACAACCCAAACTACGATTATATGATGCAAGAGTCCACATGCCAAGTTAATAATGATTTATGGACTTTTCCTTCCAGGAACTCAACCAAATCTGTTTTAAATCCAGCTACACTAACAGCATTTAGTATATTCTCTGCTAATGAATTCCAGACTTTGGTTACATGTTGAGTGAACAAATATTTTCTCTTATTAGTCTTAAATGAGTTACACTGTAGCTTCATTGAGTGTCCCCTAGTTTTTATACTTTTTGCTGGTATAAACAACCAATCTATATTTACCAATTCCATTTTCCCAGTTGAAGAGCCCTAACCATTTAAGGCTTTCCTCGTAGGGATATATCATAAGAAATGCCATACTGGGTCAAACCAGAGATCCATCGAGCTCAGTATCATGTTTCCAACAGTGGCCAATCCAGGTCGGGTTCCCAAAAGGTGGAAAGATTTCATGCTGCTTATCACAAGGATTAGCAGTGGATTTCCAGAGTCCAAGTTAATAATGGTATCTCCAGGAACAAGCAGGAATGAGTCTTCACATATGGTTTCGTCGGTACCGACGGAGCCTGCATGGGAACGCTCCCCAGCGTCCAATCAGAAAGCCTTTGGGAGCATCCCACAGCGCCTGCGTGCTGCCTTCCCGCCTTTCCCAAATGTCTCTCCTCAGTTCTTCTTTTTCTGCGGAGCCAGCAGGTCGTGTTCCTGTCACCGCAGAAGAATTTCTTTATTTTTCTTTATTTCTTTTGTGTTGCGTCTGCCTTCTTCGACGTTCTACCGGTACCGCCGGTCTTTCTTTTCTTCTTTTAAAAAAAAAAAAAATAATAATTTTTTCCTTTTTCTTTTTTCTTCAGGTGCACTTGCGTTTTGGGCCTTAGGCCCAAAACATTTTTTCCTTAACATGGAAAAGCCTGCCTCAGGGTTTAAGAAGTGCACAAAATGTGGCGGTACCATTTCCATCACCAACACCCACGACTGGTGTCTAAAATGTTTAGGTCCTGACCATTCCATCACAGATTGTATGTCCTGTTCTATGATGTCTAAAAGAGGTCGGCAGAACCGAGCTGCCAAGCTCAGTACCCTGTTTCCCTCTGATGCGGCTTCGGTGGCATCGACGTCTTCCAGGGCTTCTTCTGCCTCACATGGATCTCAGGTAACTAAACATAAATCCAGCCGGTCCTCGAAGGGTAGATCTCCTTCTAAACATCGAGATGCCTCTAGCGTTGCCCTCGAGGATTCTGCACCGGCAAAATTACCCCGGCGGGAGGCTTCAGCCTCTAAAGCATCATCATCGGGGTTCCAGGATGATCTCGATGGCCTGGTGCCATGCTCTGGAGTACCGGTGGCTTCCCCCGGTACCGACTTCCAAGCATTGGCGGCGTCGATGGATCAGAGGATTCTGTCCATAGAGCGCAGTCTGGCAGCTTTCCTTGTGGCATTGACGCCCCTGGTACCGCAAAAGACTACTTCACCGGTACGGCTCTAGCACTGCCATCGGTGCCGATCCCGGGTCCGGTGGCATCGACATTGGCTTCGGTGTCCGCTATGCCGGTACTCTGTCCTCTGAAGCCCTCCGGTACCAATACCCCGGTACCGGTTATTCCCGATACCGATCCCGGTCGGTACGGGTATCGGGCTTTGCAAGAGCATCCGGACAGATGATACTTCGATTCCTCTGAAGACTCTGAGGATTCTGAAGAGTCTGTCGATGCAATGATGCTTCTTCCACAGGAGGAGTCCTCTCCTAAACGAAGGATGTCTCCTCCAGAGGACTTGTCTTTTCAAGACTTCATCAGGGAGGTGGCTCAGGGCCTATTCATCACGGTGGCCCCTGAGACAGAACCCAAAGCCAAGGAGTTAGATATTTTACAATATCCTAAATCTCCTAAGGAGGCAGCTACCTTGCCTGTTCATGAGATTTTGTATGATCTCATGTTGAGGATGTGGGAAGCACCTCTTACCACCTCTCCTCATTCTCGCAGGTTAGATACCATGTATCGTGTCCCTCCTTGTCCTGGTTTCCATAAAACTCAGCTTCCTCACCACTCTATTGTGGTTGTGTCTGCTATGAGAAAGATTAGAAGTGCCAAAAGACATGCCTCTAATCCTCCAGGACGTGAATGTAGAACCCTGGATGCTTTTGGACGCAGAGTCTTCCAAGCTTCCATGCTTGCTGCGAGAATTAATTCCTATAGTCTTTACATGGGAATGTTCCTAAAAGAAGTCATTGATCATTTGCAGACTTTAAGTCCTTTCATTTCTGAAGATAAAAGACAGGACTTTCTCACTTGGCTCAGAAATGCCCAAGATATCTCCAAATTCTCCAACCGTGCAGCTTTCGACTCCTTTGAATGTGTAAGCAGAGCCTCGGCTATTGCCATAGGTGCACGTAGAATTGCTTGGCTTCAAGCATCTGATTTGGAGATCTGGGTACAAGATGAATTGGGAAATATCTTTTGTACAGGTGAAAACCTGTTTGGTAAAGATTGGCAAGCAAAGGCCAATCAGATGGATGCTGAAAATTCTGCCTTGGATAGACTATCCAAGTCTACAGCTGCTCCTGTTAGGAAAAGGTTGTTCAAGAAAGCACCTTTTTCTAAAAAGGGAAGATTTTATCCTGCTTATGGTCAGCGGGCATCTTCTGCAGCACAGTTCCCTACCAAACGTCAGCAATCATCTAAACAGAACAAAGCAAAGGCTGCTAGGCCTCCTCCAGCCTAGCAACCTCAGCCCCCTCAGGGCCTTTGACTTTCCGCTAGAGAACTTAGCCTTCCTGGCTCTGGAAGGACCAGAGCCCTCCACCATTCCGGGAAGGTTATGTCATTTTGCTCCCAGGTGGGGACAAATTACAGCAGAGCATTGGACATTCTCCATCATAAAAGAGGGGTACAAACTTCATTTTTCAAGCTTGCCCCCTCACACAAGAGTGCACCAGTTCAATTCTCCAACCTCCCTCCTCAACCTGATGGGGGAGGAGATTGCCACCCTTCTTGCCCAGGGGGCAATAGAGGAAGTGCCTCTTCAACAACAGGGCACAGGTTTCTACTCCCCCTATTTTCTTATTCCAAAGAAAACAGGGAGCTACAGACCCATCTTAGATCTCAGAGAATTGAACAGATTCCTAGTCAAGGAAAAATTCAAAATGATTTCTTTGGGAACTCTGCTGGGGAACACAAGAAGCAAGAGCTGTAGATTGGTGAGGACTGCTTTATTGGAAAATACCCCTACACGTTTCGGCAACGCCTTCCTCAGGGGGCATACAGCAGAGCTCCACCAAATTACTACAATGGTAAATGGTAATTTGGTGGAGATTTGCTTCTGTCAGTTACTTTGTCTAATTACTGTGCAAGACTTTTCTTCTGGCCTGTATTTTCGGCCAGTCTGATGTACACAGTACTTTTGCATAATTGATTACACAGGTACACTAAAAAATTTATTTTTAAACTGCCTCTAATGTTTCGATTGATTTTTACGTTTTTTGGTGCGCTGAATCCAAATCTGGTAACCAATTTGCTCCATCACGTACAGATTTTTTGCTACATTGGGTTAGCAGTTTGAGGTGAACGTTTCAGATTGAGTGCGATCGAGATAAAAGTTTCTTGGATGAATTCTTTATACTAATTGTTTAGTAGTTATTCAAATAAGAATAAAGAAAATTGTAACAAGGCAGCACATAAGAATAGAATAATGTCAACAAAACACACTGTGATGGTAGCAAAATTGTCTGCACTTAAAGCAGCCACATACATGTGCACAAACATTGAGCATATAAGAGCGAGGTTAGACACAAAGCAAAGCAAAGAAATGTGCAAAAAATGTTGTACAGGTATGTATGTAAGAATAGAAAACGCAAACCGCACCATTGCAATACATGAAGACAAACACCCGATGGTGTGAAAATAAAATTCTAATAAATGAGATCCGACACTGTGGTAATAACTAGCAAATTTTTATTTCAAAGTTTAGTAAAAACACGATATTTGTCAACACAGTTTAGATTTTAAAGTCATTCTTGGGTCAATCAATCTCCTGGTGGGCCCGTTTCTTCTTCCCCCGAATGCTTCTCTTGGTGCGCTGCTTGGTGTATTTTTCATCTGGGGTTTCCCGCAGCAGCAACCAGCAGAAATCAGCCATCATAGTGGTGTTCCATCTTCCTTGGTACCTTCTCTCTGCGTCCTTGATGTCCTGGTGAAACCTTTCACCTTGTTCTTCACTGTACGCTCCCAGGTTTTCGGGAAAGTAGTTCACATGGGAGTGCAAGAAATGGACTTTCAGGCTCATGTTACAGCCTTGTTCTTTGAAGGCATTGAGCATCCTGGCAACAATATCCTTATAGTTCTCATCCCGCCTGTTCCCCAAGAATTTGAGAACAACATCCTTGAAGGAATCCCAGGCTTCTTTTTCCTTCTCAGACATCGTTTCAGCGAATGCTCCATCTGAAATGAGCTTCCTTATATCAGGGCCAACAAACACTCCTTCCTTTAGCTTTGCTTCAGAAAGTCGGGGGAACTTTGAGCAAAGGTACCGAAAGCACTCACCATCTTTTGGAAGGGACTTGATGAATTGCTTAATGAGACCCAACTTAATGTGGAGAGGTGGTAATAGAATTTTATCACGAGGTACCAAGCTCTCATGAAGAACATTTTTCTCACCGGGTCTCAAATACTCCCGAATTGGCCAGTCTTTTTTCCCCCAGTGTAGGTCGCGGGCCCGGCTATCCCACAAGCAAAGGAAGCAGGGATATTTGGTGAAATAGCATGGATAGATAGATAGATAGATATTTGGTGAAATAGCATGGATAGAATTTAAAGTCTCCACAAATCATCCACTTATGCTCATCATAACGAATCTTCTGAAGAATCAGGGCCAAATTCTCGTATTTTTCTTGGAGAATAACAGAGTGAGCAATAGGAACTGAAGCGAATGTGTTGCCATTATGAAGAAGAACACCTTTTATGCTGTCTTTTGACGAATCAATGAACAGCCGCCATTCAGCAGGATCATACTTGAGTTTAAACTTTTCCATCACTCCGTATATATCGTTGCAAAATACCAAATCTTCCTCTTTGCTGAAATACTTCAAAAATTGTGTCTCGCGGTTGCGGTACCAATAAAAAGTTGTTCCTGGTGACAATAGATTTTTCTGTTTAAGCCGAGAACCTAGCAGTTGGGCAGCATCTTTTGGGAGTCCTAAATCCCGGACTAAATCATTCAATTCAGCGTGAGAGAAAAGTTCAGGTTTCGGATCTGGTTCAGTTTCAAACTCGGAAGTACTGGACTCATCGGGAAAAGCCATCTGATGAGTCTCATCATGATCAGAACCGTCCACACAAATATGATCCAAAGATTTTGGTGGTTCAGGCACAGGTACTTCGTTGCTATGAGGCATAGGCCTAATTGCTGAGGGAAGGTTGAGGTAACTTATTACGTTCTTATTTTTTAAGTTGTATCCCTTCACAATGCAAGAGCAAAAATAGCAGTCACTGCTGTGGTCTCTTTGTTCACCCACATCATAGGTATTCCGAAACGAAATGCTTGTTTTTTACCTTTCATCCATAAGCGTAGATCTTCCTCACATGTCTTGCACACTTTGTGAGGAGCCCACGGTTTGTCTTGATCGCCTAACTTCAAACCGAAATAGGCGAAATATACTTTTTTAATAAATGCAGAAATGTTCCTCTGCCGCTTTTTCACGGTATATTCCCCACAAATAAAACAAAAACTGTCCGGAGAGTTGACGCAACCTCTGGCTCTGTGAGCCATCACAAATACACAGCACTGCAAACTACAACTGTAGTGAACCACTTCGGAATAAAGCTGGATTACGACTGAGCAAACAAAAGGTAATAATGAACTTGCAAGAAACTGAAATTTGACAGGAACGTTCATGTCGCAACCACCGTGTTTGAGCGAGCGAACGAGGCGAGGCGAACAGGAAAGAACATGCGCCAGCGCGAGTACTGGATTTAGCCCCCCGCCTCCCAATTGTCCTGTTAATGTATAAAATGAATACAAACACTCTAAAATATCATGAGGGAGTGTTTCTAGTTAGTTAACCATTACAACCTCTATTTTGGGCCAAGAAAATAAACTGCAGTCGGCTAAAAAGAAATTATGTGAACATTCCTTATATGGGTAAGAAATCTAATTTTGCAAGAAAACGTGACGTGATGGAACATTTTGGCTATTTTTCCTGGATTCAGCACCCCAAAATCTATAGGAATCAGTTGCAAAACTGGAGGCAGTTTTTTGGTAGTGTACCTGTGTTATCAGATTCAATTACGTTCATCATAGAAGCTTGACACAATTGTCTTAAAGAGACACTTTATCTGGTGAAGCTCTGCTGTATGCCCCCTGAGGAAGGCGTTGCCGAAACGCGTAGGGGTATTTTCCAATAAAGCAGTCCTCACCAATCTACAGCTCTTGCTTCTTGTGTTCCCCTCCTGTTCTGCGAGTGCAGTGTTCCTCCTTGTCTACCCCTTTGGGAACTCTGCTGCCATACCTTCAGAGTCAGGATTGGCTTTGCTCTCTAGATCTCAAGGATGCGTACACCCATGTTCTCATCCATCCAACTCACAGAAGTTTCCTTCGGTTCCTTTTTCAAGAGAAGCACTATCAATACAGAATGCTCCCTTTTGGTCTGGTCTCTGCACCAAGGGTGTTCACAAAATGCATGGCAGTGGTAGCTGCATTTCTGCGCACTCTGGGAATATTCATATTCCCTTATTTGGACGACTGGCTCATTCAAGCTCCCACTCAGTCAGAGGCCAAGAGTTCTCTAGCCTGCACAATGCGTATCCTTCAGTATTTAGGGCTGATAATAAACATCCCAAAATCCAATTTAACCCCTACTCAGTCCCTGGAGTTTATAGGGGCTTTGCTGGATACCACAAAGGCAAGGGCCTATCTCCCCCAGGCCCGTTGCCTTCGCTTGGTGCAGTTAGCTTCTCAAGCAGAGTTGAAGCCCCACTTAACTGCTCGAGAGATGTTACAGTTACTAGGCCACATGGCATCCACCGTGCATGTGGTACCATATGCTCGCCTTCACATGAGGGCAGCTCAGTGGACTTTATCCACCCAATGGACCCAGGCATTTGACTGCCTGTCAGACAAAATAGCAAACACAAGTCGCCTCATTTTGTCTCTCCAGTGGTGGAAATCCCCTCAAAACCTGTTGCTGGGGTCCCCCTTTCAGCAGTCTCTACCCCAAGTAACTCTTACAACAGATGCTTCTCCAATGGGGTGGGGAGCTCATCTGCAAGACCTCTCCACCCAGGGCATCTGGTCCCCACAGGAGAGTTGCCTACATATCAATCTCTTGGAACTCAGAGCAATCTTCCTTGCTCTGCGGGTGTTCCACACCCTGCTCAGCTGCAAGACAGTCCTTATCCACACGGACAATCAGGTAGCCATGTTCTATGTGAACAAGCAGGGCGGAACTGGCTCTCTGTCGCTTTGCAATGAAGCTTTGTCACTGTTGGCCCTCGCCAGAGAGCATCAGATTAATCTTCTGGCAGTTTATCTTCCAGGCGTTCAAAACTCCTGGGCAGACAGGCTCAGTCGAGTTCTGCTTCCACACGAGTGGTCCCTACATGTGGACCAGGTGTCCAGGATTTTTCAGATTTGGGGAACCCCGGACATAGACCTCTTTGCAAGTCCGTGGAATGCCAAACTTCCCCGGTTCTGTTCCAGAACTCCGGCTCAGGGATCTCAGGCAAGGGATGCTTTCCTCCTTCACTGGGGTCAAGACTTCCTGTATGTCTTTCCACCCATTCCCCTAATTCCCAAAACCCTGTTCAAGCTTCAGAGAGACAGAGGCCACATGATTCTCATAGCTCCACATTGGCCACGGCAAGTGTTGTACCCTCTGCTTCTACATCTCTCTCAAGCTCCCTCCCTGGAGTTAGGGTCTGCTCCAGATCTCCTATCTCAAGAGGACGGAAAGTTATGGCATCCCAATCCCCACTCTGCATCTCAGGGCTTGGTTGCTGAAGGCCTAGATCTCCAAGATCTTCATCTTTCTCAACAGGTGAAAGATGTTCTTTATGCTTCCAGAAAACCTTCCACTAGACGTTCTTATGCTTTCAAGTGGAAGAGGTTTACTATCTGGTGCTCTGAGAAGGGTCTTAACCCCGTTGCCATACCTCTGGAATCTTTGCTGGAGTATCTCCTCCATCTGTCTAATGCAGGCCTTAAGACAAATTCAGTAAGGGTCCATTTGAGTGCTATTGCAGCTTCCCTTAAGCCTCTAAATGGACAACCTATTTCCTCTCATCCTCTTGTAGCAAGGTTCATGAGAGGCCTCCTTTTAACAAAGCCTCCCATTAGACCACCTCCGGTGGCATGGGATTTGAACCTGGTTCTTGATCAGCTTATGAAGCTGCCTTTTGAACCTTTGGCTACCACCTCCTTGAAATACCTTTCTTGGAAAGTTATCTTTCTCATTGCAATCACATCAGCATGTCGTATTAGTGAATTGCAAGCACTCGTAGCTAATCCACCTTATACAAGGTTCCATCATGACAAGGTAGTCCTTAGGACTCATCCACACTTTATGCCTAAGGTGGTCTCGCCTTTTCACCTCAACCAGGAGGTCTACCTACCTGTCTTTTTTCGAGGACCTCATGCATCAAGTGCAGAGAGGAATCTTCATACCCTGGACTGTAAAAGAGCTCTGGCTTTTTACTTACAGAGGACACAGCAACATAGAAAGTCCTCTCAGCTCTTTGTTGCCTTTGATCCTTCTCATTTGGGACTACCAGTCTCCAAGAGAACACTATCTAACTGGATTGCCCAGTGTATTTCTTTCGCCTATCAGAGTAAGAACCTTTCTCTGGAGGGCCATGTCACAGCTCACAATGTGAGAGCCATAGCAGCCTCAATGGCTCATCTGAACTCTGTGTCTATTGACGACATCTGTCGAGCAGCCACTTGGGCCTCGGTTCATACCTTCACAGCCCATTACTGCTTGGACAAGGACTCCCGCCGGGATGCCTTGTTTGGTCAGGCTGTTGTCAAACACCTGTTCCATACTTAATCAACTCCTACCCACCATTCCTGATGGGATGCCAGAGATCCATGGGGGGAAGTGGAGCCCTGTTCCAGGGACACACAACTTCTGGTGTCTCTCCCTGGCATCTAAAGCTAGGGAGTCCCCATATGTGAAGACTCGTTCCTGCTTGTTCCTGGAGATAGCACAGTTACTTACCTGTAACAGGTGATCTCTGAGAACAGCAGGAATAAGTCTTCACAACCCACCCACCTCCCCTAGGAGTTGTATCTCTCTATCTATCTTTCCTTTCCCTCTCTCTCTCTCTCTTTGTCTCAGCTTTAAAACTCAACTGAGGAGAGACAGTTGGGAAAGGTGGGAAGGTAGCATGCAGGCGCTGTGGGATGCTCCCAAAGGCTTTCTGATTGGACGCTGGGGAGCGTTCCCGCGCAAGCTCCGTCGGTACTGACGAAACCATATGTGGAGACTTATTCCTGCTGTTCCTAGAGATCACCTGTTACAGGTAAGTAACTGTGCTTTATGGACTTTTCCTTCCAGGAACTCAACCAAATCTGTTTTAAATCCATCTACACTAACAGCTTTTACTATATTCTCTTCTAATGAATTCCAGACTTTGATTACATGTTGAGTGAACAAATATTTTCTCTTATTAGTCTTAAATGGGTTACACTGTAGCTTCATTGTGTGTCCCCTAGTTTTTATTCTTTTTGCTGGCATAAATGACCTATCTATGTTTACCCATTCCATTTTCCAAGTTGAAGAGTCCTAACCTTTTAAGCCTTTCCTCGTAGGGATATCCTTTCATCCCCTTTACTATTTTGGTCACTCTTCTCTGTACCTTTTCTAATTCTGCTATCTCCTTTTTGTGATATGGTGACCAGAATTGCACACAGTATTCAAACTGCACCATGGAGCGATACAGACGATGTTATAAAATCCTTGGTTTTATTCTCCATTCCTTTACTTATGTTACTAGCATTCTATTTATTTTCTTGGCCACCACTGCACACTGAGCAGAGGGTTTCAATGTACTATCCATGAAGATGCTTAGATCCTTTCCCTGGGTAATAGTTCCTAATGTGGACTCTTGCATCATGTAATCGTAGTTTGGGTTGTTCTTCCCTAAGAAGCCAATTCTATAACATTATTGTCCAGGCCGCAGGCATGTCCAAATCGAAGACATGGACGTTTTAAACCCGATTCCGGTATGGATGCACCCGTGAGTCCTGAATTGGAGACATAGGGGTATGTTTATGATGCGTTAACGATCGTAAAGCTCCGGGGTGCGGTAAAACACGGCAGAAGGTGGAGAGAGGGTGGAGAGAAGGGGTCAATGGGCGGAGTGTGGGCGGGGAGAGGCTCCCTGCACACTAACGCGCTGGTCTGAAGAACTAAATCCTAACGCGAATGAAAACTTGCCGTTAAATGCACAGTTCAGGGGAGAGAAACCATTTAAGTGTCAGCAATGTACAGCATAGGCAGGGAAACCTAAAAAAAGTGATACGTGTGATACATGTGCACAGAACAAAAGGGCACATAAACATTGAAAATGACCTCAACAAACTGGAAAAAAAACATAACCAAGCTGGCCAATAGTGATATTAATGGGTACCATCAACCCCCCCCCGGGAAAGCTCTAAAAAAACGATATTAATCGTGGAAGGGTCTATGCTCCGTCCCCATACAAAGTGAATGAGCCCACAGTGAAATTGCGCTGTGCAGGGTTTTCCTCTCCATTGGACAGATGTCCTATGGCGTGCACATGTGCGGCAACAGCAGGGTGGGCATGTTGGAATGGCAACTGGACAGATGCTGGAAAAGGGGATACAGAGGGCTGCAGGTGGCACATGCTGTGGTGCAGCTGGGCCACAGTTCGGACTAGGGTGATGCCTAGGTGGCCCATACGAATGCTGAAACAGCAGAGCAGCCAGACAGCAACTGCTGAAGGCCCAACATGGGCATGACTGTGTGTCCCACAGTGTCACAGGGGATAGTACCCAGCAGCTACCCCCAAGGGCACGGAACATTGGCAGGCGGTGCTGGGGGGAAGCGTGGACACCTATGAAGGCACCTCTACCCCAGAACTCGCAACATAGGCAGCCGCCTACCCGCATACTGGATGGCCTGAGACTGCGCTCCACCAGCACCACCTGCAGAAGGGAATGTCAGCATGGTGGCAGAGGGTTACTGGTGGTGGAGGGGGCAGTGGCAGCTGCCCAGAGCAGACCGTGGCCTAGCCCTGTGTAGGTGGGTGCCATGCACTGCAACAGACAGGCCCTGTCTGACCAACAGTCATGGTATCACCAGGGAATGCACCATCTCTGTGAGAACATGGTGGTGCAGTACACAAAACCAGTGTATTCAGAAGCAGAAGGTCACAGGTTCAAGTCCCCGCTGTGGTTTCCACCAACCCAGTCCTCATATTTTACCCACTACTATAACGTGCTAATACAGACAGAACCTTTATTGCAGATGACGTAAACATGCCCAAAACACCTACATTTTACCCTACAGAGCACAGACACCATACCCATGCGCATTACCTAGAGCAGAGTCTCCCAAATGCAGTCCTGGAAGGCCAAACACCATTCAGGTCCCATGCTGCATCTAATAAATGTGTCTGTGCTGTCTTGCTTTGCACCGCCCCCATGGTATGCAGTTGTATCTCATGCATTTCATGAGAGACAGCATGAAAACCCGAACAGTGTTTGGCACACCAGGACTGGAGTTGGGAACCTCTGCCGTAAAGCAGCAGCCAACAGGGGCAGACACACCCGCACCCACAGGCTCCATTATCCAATGCCTCCTGGAGAGGCAGGACACTGGGCCCTGCGTGCATCTCCCAATACTAGCATTTGCATACCTTAGCAATGCCACCCTAAACCTGGGAATACGGTACACAGCTATCACAAGTTTGCTATGATTACTGGCAGATAGCAATTCCTAAGTTAAGCACAATTTGCTGATTGAGCTGCAGCATAGCAACCTATCTGATGTCTGTGGAGTGTGCTACAGGTCTTGTGTCTGGCAGTGTTTACCACCCTGGGGAGTGACCCCAACAGTATTGCTTACCATAGCCATGCCTGCACTCTGCCCAGGACTGGTGTGGTGGCCAGGGCTGCCAAACACCTCTATAGCTGCACAATGCTGGCAAAGGTGTGGGGAGTGTGTGTCTGTCTATCCAGTGTGTGGTGGCTGCAAACACCCTCCACAGCCCACACTGCTAGCACTGTTGCCAGTAGTGGCCTGCCAATGTGCATAATGAGGAGCAAGGTACTGTGGGAACAGCCTGGATAGGGTGGCCTGGCCTGGGTCCATCTGTACATAGCATAGGGCAATGGCTCGGACATTGTAGTGGCTGGCCACCACCTGCATGGACAGAGTGGCCACAGCATGTCCTGCTGGGAGGTCACTCTCACCCTGACTGAGCAGTGACCACGGCATGGCTAGGTTCCCCCATAGTGCTGCATAGTATTTCTCTCATGTGATATTTATGGGTTCTCTTTTGTGGCCTGATCACTGACTTATCTGCTTGGTGTGTATGCTGACCTCCCAGTTTTGGGTACACGCATCTCCTCCAGGACCTTGCATTATGGACTAGCTAGCAGACTGTTTGCAGCTAGTATGTGTGTTGCTGGGGCACCTTGCAGGGTGCAGCGGCTGGAGGCTTGCTGCTGGAGAATGGGGGGGGTGGCGGCGGCGGCGCATTTCCAGGCCTTTTGTCTGCTATTGCTTTATGGATGTGTACAGCTCTGTAGCGTGTTTGATCCCTAGCAGGACTGGGGTGATGTCCCCTCTACTGCCACCATTGTAGGGTGGGAGATCCTGAGCCCCAGAGGGTGCATTGGGTGGTGGTATGTAATCTCCCTGTGGGTCCCAACACCCCCCTCCCCTTCACTTACATCATGTGACCATGGCACCCACACAGGGTATGCACTTTTCTGGGTGCATCATAGTCCACAAGGGCTAGATGTGACATACAGATGAACACAGGCATATCCTAGGAGTGTTTGCAAGGACTACCTTGGCACAGGCATATCCTAGGAGTGTTTGCAAGGACACATTGGCGGTGATGGAGACCTGCAGCATAGCCTATCTCAGCAAAGCCAGGTGCTGTGAGAATGGTGCTGGGCACCATACCTCTCCCTCAGGATGAGCACAGGACCCGCACACTGTGACGGTCTGTAGCTACTCTGTGCTACTAACATACACCGTTGGCACCCCCTATCAGGCTGAGGTGCTGTGGGGTGCATACCCCATCTTGTGATCATCTGTAGACTGCTGATTTACATGTGCTGTGCATCCTGGGTACGGATGGGTTGACCCTATCCTGGTAACAACAGCAGAATGTGGGTGTGGTGCCATGCAGTCCTTCTGTAGCCAGCCAGGTGTTTGTTAGCAGCTCTAGCCCACTGGTTGCTTCACTGCCTGTGGAGCTGGACGTCATGGGTTCAAAACCCACAGTGTGGTTCATTGATAGGGCTGCCTTAGGCATTGTCTATTTTTATTGTATATTAGTGCTGCCAGCAGAAACACCCTCAGAGTACTGTCACCTTAGGGTGCCTCATAAGGCGCCCCATAAAGCGCCTTATAAGGTGCCTTATATGGTGTCCTATAGGGGACATTATAGGGTGCCTTGGCAGACAGCGCACTTTATAATGTTCCCTATGGAGTGCCTTCTAGGGTGCCTTATGTGGCACCTTAGGTTACGCCTCTGTGAGGGTGTGTTTGCTGGCAGCACTATTAAAGTACAACTAAACTTCCTCACAGCCCAATACTTAACCCTTTCCAGGCCAAGCCCAAAACCTTCGGGATCCAAACTTCTGCCTAAATATTCCTATCAAATGGTATATAATACTTGACCATGGCAGAGGGAACGTCACTATTGGAACATATTGAATAAGACGGGTACAATTTTCCTGAAATATGCAAACATTAACCCGGCTGCAGAATGTGGATTAAAATATTATAGTAGGCCTTCAAAGGGTTACACATCGTGCCTCAGCCAGCCTTATTCATTAGGCACACTGGGGAATCAAACCCATGACCCTTGTACCATCAGTCTGTGTAACAACCATTGTGCTACAGCTCTGTTTCTGTATTTGGGTGTCTGCGCGCCTTCTTAAGCTTAACACGCAGTAACGCGCCCTGTAACGATCGTTGCTGCGCGGCGCCTTATAACGCGCGTTATCAGTAACGATGTACCGCCCATGTCCTTATTTGGGGTTTCTGCCTCTAATGCGGATCCTAACGCGAATCACACTAACGTAGTTTAGTAAACATACCCCATAGGCTTATTAAACAGCTTGGATGTCCCCGCCCTCACAATATTCTGAAAAGAGGAATGTCTACAATGCTACCCACCTCTGCCTCCCCTGTTAAAACGTGCATCCCCTAAGCTGCTCCTCTCATGCATTCTGATCATACCTAAATGAAGATGCCAACAAGACTAAACATACTTGTCTGTTGGATGCCCAGAACACTGCAAAGTAAGTTCAGTGCTGTCATTGATATAATAATAGCAAGTCTAATGTGATCTGTTTGTCCTGACATAGCTGCCATCAGAACATACATGGCAGTAGAAGGACTCCTCAGTTAATCGTGCATTGGGCATCTCTGTACATTATGGACCAGTAGAAATAAGCAAAGGATCTCAGTAGCAAAATGTGAAAACTTATCCCTGTCAAGAATAAGGGACCAGTAATACAAAACGCCAAAAATGGGCCAAAACATCAACTTGCCCTAAAGTGCTCTTTTCTTTTAAGAATAAGCTACATATCTCATAGCTGATGCCTAAAAGAAGGGAGCACTTTACTCTAGGGCAAGTTGATGTTTTGACTCCATATGTGGCATTTTGCATTACTGGTCCCTTATTCCCGACAGGGATATGTTTTCACATTTTGCTATAGAGAACCTTGGCTGAGTTTTCTGACCCCGTCACACTGGCACCTGGTGACGCAGTGGTCATCCCTATAGTCCAGGTACTGGCCAGGCTTTCATGTCCCCCCAGAATGATGGCAGAGCACACAGATCCTCCCGTGCAACCCTCACACACACACAAACACACTTTCACTTGCACTCACATTGAACATACTTCTGCCAAAACGATTCCCTGCACCTATAAACAACAGCTGGTATAATATAAGAGCATGGCGTCCCAGGGCTGCAAATCTGATCTGCTTTTCTCATTCGAATGAGAATCTTTTCCATGCTGAGTCTCATATTAGCCCTGAATCAACAGTTTCATTTTCCAGAACATAGGACATGTTAGGCAACCCTGGAAAAGCGTCATTGGCACAAGCTGCAAATGTCAGCATAGCCAGAATAAACACACTTGCTCCTCTCAATGTTTCTGTAGGGGTGCTTCATATTGTTTTTATACCTTACAATTTTCCCTCACTTTTCCTTTCTTTTCTTTACACCTGCATCTTGTGATCCTCCAGACTGCAGACACGGTAGTTCAAAGCATACTTGTCACAACCTTTCTTCAATACAGGATGCTTTGAGCAGAGCAGAAATTTTTCTACTTTTATTCCATGTTTCTTTTTCCTTTTTTCTTTTTTATATTGAGGTTTCAGATTTATACAAATCAAGTAAATAACGAGGTCATGTATTAGGTAACATATCCCACTAAAGGAAAAGCAAAACAAGCATCTACATTCTTAGCATTAGTGCACATCACGAGAGACTGAGGAGCACAATTATTCCAGAAATTAAAACATGAAACATCCTTGGAGGTCAATGAGGGAGAAACCACTTATCAGACCGGCAGGCAAACCAAAACCTTCAAAAGGTACCCAACTCATACAACTTCCTATCCAATATAAACTTCTCTAACTGAGAAAAATCAAAAAAGTATGTTTTCTCTGATGTGTAATAATACACTTACAAGGGTAGAGTAGAAAAAAAAGTTGCTCCCAATTCAGTAACCTTAGATTTCAATGCTAAGAAACCCTGTCTACGCAATTGTGTATTCCTAGAAACATCTGGAAATATATTCAACCTCTGACAACAAAAGGGTTTCTCCTTATTTTTAAAAAGGACTTCAATACCTGGAATTTGTCTGCAACTAATAGAAAAGAAACTAACTAACAGAGTAGCCCTCTTTGCAATAGTGTCAGTAGAATCCTCCAGGAAATTAGTTAAATCCTGATTAACATCAGATTATAATATATTCACTCCTCCCCTCGTTTATCTGTCAGCCGCTTGCCCAAGCATAAGTAAAAACACTTTTGGGTTACAATTTTCTGAGAAAAAAGCAATCCTTCCTTGAAATATTTATCTAACAGAACTTCAGTCGATAATAAGGATGTCTTTGGAAAAGGTTATTGACCCTGGTATAAGTTTCCAGAGCCTCTAACTTATAATGAACTGACAATGAATCATTAATAGCAGCAACCCTGCTTTGCTGCCTTTACTGCAGCTGATCTCCCAACTTAGTAACTTTTAGAGTCAATATTCGCTAATGCTATCCATAAATCCTTCAAGGTAATATCCTCAGGTGGCTCTTTCAAGTCACTTGATCCGCCTTCTAAGGCAACTGGCCTTGGCAAAGGACCAGGGGAGGATGACACCAGTACTTCTGGGGCAGCAACAAACACAACAGTTGATGACAATTGTGGATTGGGAAACGGAGGTGGTGACCTCCCCATGGAGCTGAGTGATGCTCCTTCATGAGATATTTGCTGATCTGGCAGTGTAAGGAAATGTCTTTCAAGTCGGCCAAACATTTTACCCTCAGATGCCAGCGAGACGGCAGTCTCAGTGATGCTTTTCTTGGCTTTATGTTTCCCCATCACCCAGATACTGTAGTATGTAACCAAGCACAAAGTTAATAAATACACAACAGTATCTTTTTATGCGGAATCCAACTTCACAGACCTAGTACTCCCTCGGTAAGGGCCTCAGAGGCCGATGTTATAAGCCTGTAGGACCTGCTTTATGATGTTCTGGGATAGATTTGGTGCCAGCCAACTGCCATCAGCCTTACTGAAACTCCAGCCAGTGGACTTCCTTCTGCTCACGGCACAGCTTCAGCCGCTACCCGCACACGAGATCTTCAACCTGCAATGGAGAAGGCCTCAGGGGCTGATGTTATAGGTCTGCAGGACCCGCTCTCCAAAGTTCTGGGGTTGATTGGATGGCCAGCCAACTGTCTGGAGCCTTGCAGCAACTCCCGCTGGCAGACTCCCTTCTGCCTGTGGCACAGCTCCAGCTGCTACCCTCACACAAGATCTTCAATCCCCTATTCCATGTTTCTGCAGGAATAACATGGACGTCTGTGGGAAACACTGAAGACATACAGGGGCCTACCCTGAATACACTTTATATGTCTCCTATTCTGCCCCTGTTCTGTTTAATGCTGCTATACCCCTGTTCTGACCCTGTTCCACTCCTCCCGCCCACACTTTAGATCCCCGTGCTAGTGCGATGTACGTGCAGGACTGTGAGGCTTCAGAACATGATTGTAGACGTTTTTCCTAGTCACACATCTATGCTGCACATCCAAAGGGCTTATTTGTGATCTGGAATGACCTCCTAAGTGCATAAACTTTGCAGTTGTCCACATTAAATTTCATCTTCCATTTGGATGCCCAGTCTCCCAATTTTTCAAGGTCCTCTTGCAATTTTTCACAATCCTCTTGTGTTTTAACAGCTTTGAATAATTTTTTATCATCTGCAAATTTGATCATCTCACTCATTTATCCCATTTCAGGCCATTTTAAATATGTTAAAAAGCAGTGAGCCCAGCACAGATACCTGGGATATTCCACTATTCGCCTTTCTCCATTGAGAAAACTGTTGAAAGCCCTACTCTCAGTTTTTTATAGTTTAACCAATTCCTAATCCACAATAGTACCTGCCTCCTATCCCATGACTTTTTCATTTCACCAAGAGTCTTTCACGAGGGACTTTGTCAAAAGCTTTCTGAAAATCCAGATGCACTTTATCAACCAGCTCAACTTTATCTACTTGCATATTCGCACCTTCAAAAAAATATAAGAGATTTGTGAGATAAGAATTTCCTTGGCTAAACCAATGTTGGCTTTCTCACAAACCATCCTCCCTCAAATCATCTCACTCTCTCTCTCCAACCATCCCCTTTCAGTTCTCACCACCATTCCCTTTCCCTTCCTACCCGTTCCAACTTCTCCCATCCCCTACACTTACACCTCATGCGCTTCCATCTGTGGAGGAATGGCCTATTAGTTAAGGCAGCAGCTTAGAGGCAGAAAGACCAGGGTTCAAATCCCACTGGCACTCCTTGTGGCATTGGGCAAGCCACGTGACCCTCCATTACCTCAAGTATAAACTTAGGGCCTGATATTCAAAGGCATTTACACGGTTTACAGACTTGTAAACTGTGTAAATGCCACTTAGAAAGATATTCAGTGGCACTAACGCAGAGGAGGTAAGGGAAGTGGAATTGCAGTGGGCTAAACTAAAGGGTCAACACATACATATGTAAAGAAAATACATAAAAACAGTAGGAAAAGGAAACCTATTAGTTCTCCAAAGAATTGGCTGCACAAATGAAAGCAAAAACCACAGCTTTCACAAAATTCAGAACTTCGCAAACAGAGGAATACAGAAAAGAATACAGGTAAACCTAAAAGAGACAAAAAGAGAAATAAGGATAGAAAAATAAAAAACAGAAGAAAAGATGGCTGAAGATCTAAAGTGTGATGACAAAACGTTTTTTCAGGTATATACAGCAGAAGAGGAAGATCAGAGGTGGGAATGTAAGATTCAAAAGTGCCAAGAACAGATTTGAGGAAAGTGACATTGAAAAACCGAAAATGCTAAACAAATACTTTGGGGCATGTTTACTAAACATTCCTAACGTGCGGGGCCGTGCTAGTGTGCCTGTGCCATATAAGGAGTGGGCGGTTCAGGCAGAAAATAGAAAAAAAACGGTAGTAAGCAACCGGACGTGTGTGCGTCGCGCTAATGTGCGGGGGTCGACATTAGCGCGTGGAAAGGCAAAGTGGCGCGCTGCTGAGTATACAAAACAACAGAGCCGTGGTACAACGGTGAAGATACTGACCAATGGTGCAGGGGCCATGGGTTCCATCCCCCAGTGTGCGCAACGACAAAGGTCAGCTGAGGCAGTAACTGTAATGATTAACATTGTTTTAGGAGGCAAATTAATTTGGAACGGCATAAGGCGGCGCACAGTTATTTTGGGCGGCAGAAGGCGGCGCACAGTGCTTTTTGGGCGGCATAAGGCGGCGCACAGTTATTTTTGGGCAGCAGAAGGCGGCGCACTGGTCCCCTTGGGCGGCAGAAGGCGGCGCGCTGATAGGCACAAGGCGGCGCGCTGATAGGCACAAGGCGGCGCGCTGATGCACAAGCACAGGAACAGAGCCACAGCACAATGGTTAAAACACTGACCAATGGTGCAGGGATCAGGGGTTCAACTCCTCACAATGCCCAGTGAAAAATGCCTGCTGAGGCAGTATGTATTATGTTGTGGAGTGCTGTAGGAGGCTGTATAATTTTATTTTGTTATCACTACTAGCAAACGCACTCTCCCAGCATGTTAACATACGGCGGCCCATAAGGCACATGTTACAGTGCACTGTTCGCCAAGGCACCCTTGAATGACCCCTATAGGGCAGCATGTATGTTGCGACACAGGATAATGTATAGTGCACCCTATAGGGATGGCAACCATAAGGTGGCCTACAGGGCGCCCTATGAAGCACCCTCAGAGGCACCTAATGGGTATAGTAAGCTGAGGGTGGTCTTGCCGGCATAGACATATGTACAGTAAATAAAAATAAAGCTGTGGACAGCCCTACCAAAGGGCCCCACTGTGGGTTTGAACCCATGACCTCTGGCTGCACAGGTAGTGATGTAACCATTGCGCTACAGCTCCATAGCTGTAAGTAGGCCCCTGGCTGGCTGCAGATAGCCTACACGTCACCTCACAGACAGTCTGCTGGTGTCAACAGGATAGGGTTAGGCCACCCGTACCCATGATGCACTGCACATGCAAATTAGCTGTCCGCAGATGGACACAAGATGGGGAATGCACCCCCACAGCACCTCGGCCCTGTTGGGGGAAGTGACCAGGTGCACCCACACAGCACCTTGGCCTAGTAGGGGGCACTGACCGGGTGTTTTACTGGCACAGAGTAGCCACACACCGTTACATCATGCGGGTACTGTGCTCACCCTGAGTGTGCAATGAGGTGGCCAGGACCAGGTCAACAACACCTGCCATGGCTGATGGAGGCCAAGTGGGCATTCCAAAGCAGTGTTAATGTGTAAGATAGCTAGTTTCTGCACAAACACCATGGATATCCCTGTCTGCCGCCATCAGGCACCCCCCCCCAGTGGCAAACATGGTCCCCATCAAGGGATCCACACTCTACCTCCCTGCAATGGTGGCAGTAGAGGGCAACATCAACCCCAGTCCTGCTGAGGAACACCACCACCACCCCCAAGGCAGGCAGCTCCATACACAGCCATAACACAATAGCAGACAGACATAAGCCCAGGGTATGGTAAGCTGCACTCCACCACCAGATATTCCCCTGCAGCAAGCCAACAGCCACTGCACCCTGCAAGCCATTATAGCAAGACATTTACCAGCTACAAACAGTCTGCTGGTCAGTCCATAGTGCATGTTCCCAATGGAGATGCATGCACCCAGAACTGGGCTGTCTGCATACACAGCAAGCAGATAGATCAGTGACTGGGCCCCAAAGAGAAACCCATATCTATCACATGAGAGAACTACTATACAGCACTATGGGGGGGCCTAGCCATGCTGTGGTCACTGCACAGTCAGGGTGAGCGTGATCCCCCAGAAGGACATGCTTTGGCCACCCTGTCTGTGTAGGTGGTGGCCGGACACTACAATATCCCAGCCAATGTCCCTGCCAGGGCCCTATGCCCAGTGCAGATGCATCCTGGCCACGCCACCCTGCCCTGGCTATACCCATGGTACCTTGCACCTCATTATGCACATTGACTGGCCAATACTGGCAACAGTGCTGGCAGTGCGGGCTGTTGAAGGGGCTTGCAGCCAACACCCACTGTATAGACAGACACACACTTCCACACCTCTGCCATCATGGTGCTACGATTGAGGGGGTAAGTAGCCTTGCCCACCAAACCGGTCCTGAGCACGGCAAGGCATGGATATGGTACGCATTACAGCTGGTGGTCACTCCCCAGGGTGGTAAGCACCGTCAGAGGCCAGGCCTGGAGCATGCCCCGCAAACACCTAACAGATTGTTTGGATGGGGTCAACTAGCAGTATGTACGTAACGTATGGATAACTGCCTGCCTGTGCTCCTAGCAAACGTCTCCGAGCTGTGTACCGTATACCTCAGGTGTAGGGTGACATTGGTAAGTTATGCAAGTGCTCGTTGTGGGTGCTGCATGCACGGTCCAATGTTCTGCCTTTCCAGGAGACATTGGCCAATGGGGCCTGTGGGTGTGGGTGTGTCTGCCCTTGATGGCTGCTGCTTTACGGCACAGATTCCCAACTCCAGTCCAGGTTTACATCACACTGTTCGGGTTTTCCTGCTATCCCTCATGAATATGCATGGGCTACATCTACATGCCATGGGGGTGGTGCATAGATATACAGCACAGGTATTTGTATGAGTGTCAGCATGGAACCTGACTGGTGTGTGGCCCACCAGGACTGCATTTGGGTGATTCTGCTCTAGGTACTGCCCCTGTTCATGGTGTCTGTGCTCAGTGGGGTAAAAGATAGATGTCTTACCATTGCATATGTCCCCGCCATGAAAGGTGTGTCCTTACTATCACTGTTTAGTTGTGGGAAAAATATGTGGGCAGGATTGGCAGTAGCCCCAGCTGGGCTTTGAACCTGTGACCTTCTGTTCATGTATGTACTGGCTGTGTGCACTGCACCACTGTGTAGCCACAGATTGGTTGGATTCCCTGGACTGTCCATGACTGTGGATCCGGCAGGACCTGTCTGTTGCAGTGGACTGTGCCAGCCTGCACATGGCTAGGCCTCTGTCTTCTGTGGTTAGCAGCCACTGCCCCCTGCACCACATGTACTTGTCCGCCAACATGCTGGCATTAACTTCTCTCAGAAAAAGCAGTTGACCTGATTGCAATGTGGCAGTATGGGACTGCATTTGGGGGACTTGGCTGTAGGTAATGCCCATTGTTGTGGTGTGTGTGCGGTGTTGGGTAAAATATGGGTGTTTTCCCCATGCATACAGGGGTGTCTGCGCTATCTTTATTTAGTGGTGGGTAAAATATTGGGACTGGGCTGGCAGGTGCCCCAGCTGGGTTTTGAACCTCTGCCCTCTGGTCCTAGAGATAATGACTCTGTCCGCTGTACCACACAGACAGTGCAGCCCCTGGAGGCAGTAAGCCTGGCAGGATGGAGTCACAAACCCTGCTCTACGCAATTCTACTGTGGGCATATGCACCCTGTCTGGTGACAAACGTGCACATAAACCCCGGAAATGACCACGGGAAATGTGGGACAAAATATCACCACGCTGGGCAACAGTGATATTAATGGGCAACCATAGCAAACACTCCCAGGAAAGCTCCAAAACGTGGAAATGTTTTTTGGAAGAGTCTCCTCTCAGTAGACCCTTCCAAAATTCATTTCTTTTTTCTGGAGCTTTGCTGGGTGTGATTTCTGTATTTTCCCATCACTATAACTGTTCCCCAGCTGAATTACTATTTTTAATAGTTCTGTTGTGGTCATTTTCTATTTTTATTTTCACTTTTGTGCTGTGCACATATATCACACTGCTCACGTTTTGCTGGTTTCCCCGGTTTTCCTGTACATTGCTGACGGAAATGGTTTCTCTTCCCTTTACATGCAAATTCGGGCCCGATACTGTGCGGGGAGCCTCTCCCCTCCCACTCTCCACCCATTGACCCCGTCCCTCCGCCCCTCCGGAGCCTTCCTCCGCCCTCCTTTCGCCGTTCCACGCCTCTATCGGACATTTGCGGGCCCGCACTTGTACGGGGCCCATTAGTGAGCCGCGTACCTGTGCGGGGGTGACACGCACGTGTGCGGGGCGTTTAAACGTGTTTCTGCGCGTTTCAGTGCCGCGTTGCTGTGCGCTATTTTGCGGCGCGCTATTTTGCGGATTTTAGTAAACATGCCCCTTTGTTTCTATTTTTACTAAAGAAAATCCCAGAGAAGGACCATCTGTGATTGACAAATATACAAATGGGAATGGAGTAGATACTACATCATTTACAGAAGATAATGTGTTTGAACAGCTTGCAAAACTGAAAGTGGACAAGGCCATGTGACCAGATGGGATATATCCCAGGATACTGAAAGAGCTCAGGGATGTTCTTGCAGGGCCTTTAAAAGGTGTTTTTATAGATCCTTGAAGACAGGAGAAGTTCAACAGGACTGGAGAAGGGCTGATGTGGTACCTCTTCACAAAAGTGGTAATAGGGAAGTAGTGACAAACTATAGGTCAGTAAGCCTTACCTTGGTGGCGGGAAAAGTAATGGAGGCACTCCTGAAAGAGAGAACAAAGAACTTTCTCAAAACCAATAGGTTTCATGATCCGAGGCAACATGGTTTTACCATAGGACGATCATGCCAAACAAATCTGATTGATTTATTTGACTGGGTGACCAGAGAATTGGATCAAGAGCATGCGATGGATGTGATCTACTTAGATTTCAGCAAAGCCTTTGATGCTGTTCTTCATAGGAGGCGTATCAATAAACTGAACAGCCTGGAGATGAGTCCCAAGATGGTGAACTGGATCAGAAATTGGTTGACTGACAGATGACAGAAGATGATGGTAAATGGAACTCACTCAAATGAAAGGGAGGTGATTAGTGGCGTGCCCTACGGATCAGTCCTGGGACCAGTACTGTTCAATGTATTTGTGAGTGATATTGCTGAAGAACTGAATGGAAAAGTCTGTCTCTTTGCAGATGATACAGAAATTTGCAACAGAATGGAATCCCCTGAGGGAGTGGATAACATGAGGAAAGTTCTACAAAAGCTGGAAGAATAGTCTAATGCTTTACAGTTAAGATTTAATGTGAAGAATTGCAGTGTCATGCACTTGGAATGCAGAAATCCAAGGAAATTCCATGCAATAGGGGATGAGAGGATGGTGTGCATGGACCAGTATAAGGACCTCAGAGTGATTATGTCTGAGGATCTAAAGGTGGCGAAACAGTGCAACAAGGTGGTGGCCAAAGCTAGAAGGACGCTGGGTTTCATACAGAGAGGAATTACCAGCAGAAAGGACGAGGTAGTAATGCCACTGTAAAGTCAATAGTGAGGCCTCACTTGGAATACTGTGTTCAGTTCTGGAGACCATATTTCACAATGGATATAAAAAGACTGGAAACAGTTCAGAGGAAGGCGACCAAAATAATTTGGAGCCTGCGCCAGAAGACGTATAAGAAGAGACTTGAAGACCTAAATATGTATACGCTAGAGGAGAGGAGGGACAGGGGAGATATGATACAGACCTTTAAACACTTAAAGAGTATTAATGAACAAACAAACCTTTTTCAAAGATGCAGAAGCTATAAAACTAGAGGGTATAACATGAGGCTGCAAGAGGGTATACTGAAAGGCAACATCAGGAAATACGTTTTCACTGAAAAAGTGGTGGATGCTTGGAATGCCCTCCCAATGGAAGTGTTGGGGGCAAATACAGTGGCAGAATTCGAAATGGCATGGGATAGACATAGTGGATCCCTTTACAACAACAGGATAAAATCAACATAAACTTAACTGTCTCATACCTCAACAAATAGGGTGACCTGCACAGAGGCAAGGGAAGGGGCGACCTGCATGGAGAGGCAGGTGCACCAACTCTTGCCACCTTGCTGGGCAGACTAGATGGACCATACTGGTCTTTATCTGCCATCATATACTATGTTACTATGTTTGTTACTATGAATATCCCCGATGAACTCTGCAATATGCCCCGATGCTAACTGCTATAGCATTAGGGTGTGTCATGGGCTTTCTGGGGGTGGCACATAAATAACTGGACAGCGGTGATGTTGCACTACTTCCCAGTTAGCAGCCCATTGGGTAAAGATAGGCACAGCAAAAGCTGGCCTATCTTTACCCGTGGGAGCTAACTGGGCAGCAGTTCAATATCACAGCTGCCCGGTTAGCTTGATGTTCTTCTGGAAAGGTGTGAACCAAATACTAATAATAAACAAATTCCTTCCAACTGCTCCATCTGTGATCCGATCACTCTGTCTCCTCCATTCACCGCTTTGTTTCCAACCTCCAATTTCCTTCCCAGTTCTCAGTCTCCCTTTTGTCATCTCGACTAATCAGCTTTCTAACTCCCATTCTCATCCCCATCTCATCCCTCCTATTCCCTTCTGTCTCTCAGTCTTTCATCAGCCATTCCCACCTTCTAACTCTTACCCCATTGTCATGTCCACTGCTCTGTCTCTTATACATCAGTCATACTCCACACTGAATTACTGAGTCTCCATCTAATCTCCTAGACCCTCCTGTCCCTGTCATTCAAAAGTCTCTACTCTACCTCCCAATCCCTGCATTCCCAATCTCCAAAGTCCCCACTCATTCCTGCAGTCCCCACTCATATCCCCAACCCAGTTCTTGAGTCCCTGCTATTCTTCTCCCATCTCTCCCCAAATCCATATTCTATCAAGTTCTACTCGGTCTCTGAGCCTTTGCTCTTCTCATCCCTTAATTGCCCCTCCTCCAAGTTCTCACTCAAACTCCTTTTATATCTCTAACCCAAATCAAGATTTCCCACTGTCCTCCTGCTCCTAAATCTACTTGTACTCAGCAATTGCCACTTCTTTCCATCAAAGATGTTCATTCAGCAGGATGATAACCCAGATATCTATATAACACATTTGTGTCAGGACCTTAGCAGCAAACAAGCTCTATTGCTATATTATCAGATATTTTGGATTCAGAATCAAAGGGCCTCATGCAGAGATGCGGGTTGTGGTGCTGCATGTCCTGCAAGCTGTCTGGGCTCAATTCCCCCTCCTGCTCTCCCCATACAACCTGAGCAGCAGGGCAGGGAGAGCCAGCAGGGGGTGGGAGTAGGTGGGATCCGGGCGGAGCGGGGGCGGGCCAGCAAGGCAGGACATACAGGGCCAATTCTGATCATGGCCCTGTAGGTCCCATTGGATCAAAGGGAACATGCTGCTTATACCACCTCAAAGTTGGTATAAGCAGCACCGACCAAGTGATCGGTCTTGGGGATCCTCCCTGGGGCCGGGGCCGGGTGCAGGGGGGTCCCCATTGCCTGATTCAGCCATGGGTTGAGTGGGGGGAAGAGGAGGGTCTGAGTCGCAGCAGCCAAGGAAGCCTGTGGGGAAGACGTCCCCGAAGGCAGATAGGGACACATCTACATGCCGAATTCTGTGCACCACAGGAACGTTTTGTTCCCGCGGTCCAGAAGTAGTTCCAAATGGGCCAGTCTTGCTTGGGGCCAACTGGATGGCCCATACCCATTCCTCTGTGAATTCAGCTCCACATGTCTCCAAGATTTCATATACAAACTTTTACAGCTCTTCACTGTTTCATTCCCAGGAAGCTATCTAGAGATAAGCTTCTGCTGCTTTTTACTCTGAGGTCCTGATGGTGCTCCTCACTCTTCTCCAACCTAAATGTAACTCGGTATTCCTCTAGAGATTATCATGTTCTGTGGCTGATGCATACCAAAATTACAAATAAAAGGGTACATAGAACCAGAGGAATACCATTTTTAAATTAGGACACAGTTGCAAATTGCATAATAAAGTGGAAGTTATAGACAACAGGGCTAGAGCTCGGAACCTTCAATTTTTGAATGTTCCAGTAGTTTGTTTAGTTTCTCCACTGGAATTATTATTTAAAAAATATGTGAAAGAGGCATTATTATATTCTTCATTTCATGATTCATCAGTTATTTCAATATTCTATGTGCCTCGTGGTTTTTACTGTTCCTAATCCAGATGGAGATATGGACGAGCTTGTAAATGTAGACTCTTTGGAGTTGACACAATTTCTTGCAGAGAAGTGTGCTGTTATGATGTTATATTTTAAAAAAAAGACCATACCCTTCTGTGGGCAGCCCTTGATGGCTTTCCCAGATGTGCCTTGTGTTACTCAACTCCGCCAAAAAGCTTTTTTGCAGCTTAAATCTAAGGTTCTAGAAATAATGGGGTACATTTTATTTGAAGTTTCCTTGTAAATGTTTGATTACATATTCTGGTAATAGATTCTCCTTTCAGGAGGCTTCACAGATGGAGCAATTTCTGGTGGATAAAATATATTGATGGTTTGTTTTTGTTTAGTGTTAGTAGGTCTGGGATTATAAAAGGGGTTAAAATAGTACTTCTGGTCCCTCAGTTTATGTTGATGTATCGTCCCTTGATGTGGATTTATGCTATATCTCTTTGTTTTTATTTCTTTTCTTATTTCCTCTTTATTTTTGTATGTTTGAGGTATTGTTTTTCTTTCTGGTTGCCCTGATGTAACATGTTAAATTTTCAAATAAAAATTAAATATTAAAAAAAATTAGGACACAGTTCAAGCACACATTTATTAAGAGACTACAGGGACCTTACATTGGTAAGAAATATAGATGACCACTATATATTAAAGATCACCATGACATCTCTAACTCCTCATCGATGCTAAATATCGTAGACACCTGTCAATGCTTAGGGTTTTAGCACTTTGTAATATATGATAAGATACATTGATTGTGTGAATGTGAAATGAGCAGGCCCTGGTGAAAATGGACAGACCCTGGAAATTGCCCATTATCATTACGCTTGGTACAAATTTATAATGTTATACAAAAAGAACTTTAATTTATTGTAAGTTTATCAGTTTCTTCCACTTGCATTGGATACCAATACTTTACCTTGACACGGACTTCATGGGCCTTTGGTGGTGCGACCTCTATCTCCTCAATGGAGAGTGGCTTATGGGGTCCCCAGGCAACAGCTGCCTTGCATTTAATAACCTAAAAAGAAAATCAAAGCATAAAACATTTCTGTTTATTTTCTTTTTACCAAACACAGAGACTATTAGAAATTAATAATACAAATGGAATTGCTTTACAGTTCCTATGGCAGTTTGAAATCCCTCCCACATTTGCCTTGCAGCACTGCTTGCCAGTTCCGCTTTTCCAGGTTCTGGCAGGTTTCCTCTCTTTATTGTGCCCTTTTATGCCAAGCTAGCCTGGACAGAGCATGATTAACCAGGCTTACTCTTTAGCTCAATGTACCTGTGAGTCATTATAGGCAGGCCTAGTCACTCCACAGCCTAGTGACCTTACCTGCCATCAGGAATGTATGTTTATGTTATTTAAAATTTCTTACACCGCCCTATGCCCTTACTTACAGAGTGGTTTAAGAGTTACAATTAAAGTTGAGAAAAGAACTCCATTGATATATCTGGCAGCATCCCTATTGCCATGGAGGAGAGAGGTCACGTGACAGGAGAGCATCACCCTGGTGTGGCAGAAAGCGATCCTGTAACTAGGACCTGTCCTCCAGGTGATGTAAAACCCTCTCACACTGAGGATGTTTCTCCACGGCTATGTGCCCATGAGGGAAGGGTTAGGACAGCTGTTATAGTTGATGATTCGATCATTAGGCATGTAGATAGCTGGGTGGCTGGTGGACGTGAGGATCAACTGGTAACATGCCTGCCTGGTGCGAAGGTAGCGGACCTCACGCGCCACCTAGATAAGGTCTTAGATAGTGCTGGGGAGGAGTCTGCTGTCTTGGTACATGTCGGTACCAATGACATAGGAAAATGTGGTAGGGAGGTTCTGGAGGCTAAATTTAGGCTTTTAGGTAGGAAGTTGAAATCCAGAACTTCCAGGGTAGCATTCTCTGAAATGCATCCCGTTCCAAGTGCAGGGCACAAAAGGCAGGCAGAGCTCCGGAGTCTCAATGTGTGGATGAGACGATGGTGCAGAGATGAGGGTTTTGGTTTTGTTAGGAACTGGGGAACAATCTGGGGAAAGGAGGGGCTCTTCTGAAGGGATGGGCTTCACCTTAATCGGGATGGAACCAGGCTGCTGGCATTAACCTTTAAAAAGGAGATAGACAGCTTTTAAACTAGATAATAGGGGAAAGCCAACAGTCGCCCAAGAGCAGATGGTTCGGAAGAATGTATCCTTGAAGGATACTACCAAAAGCAGAAAGGTTCCAAAAAGAGTAAAGTAGCCCAAATGCCCTCGAGTATGGAGCAGACAGAGCTTAAAGATCCCAAATTACCCATGTCTACCAACAGCCAAATTAATATGAATAAAATACAGTCTCTAAAATGCTTGTATGCAAATGCTAGAAGTCTAAAAAACAAGATGGGAGAGTTAGAATATATAGCACTAAATGAGAGGTTAGATATGATTGGAATATCAGAGACATGGTGGAAGGAGGACAACCAGTGGGACACTGTGATACCTGGGTACAAACTCAATCGTAATGATAGAGTTGATCAAATTCATGGAGGGGTTGCGCTCTATGTTAGAGAGGGCATTGAGTCAGAAAGGATTAAAGTTTTGCAGGAAACAAAATTTGCTGTAGAATCTCTATGGATTGAAATTCCATGTAAAAAGGGGAAGGCGATGGCAGTGGAGGTGTACTATCGACCGCCTGGCCAGAATGAACAAATGGATGATGAAATGCTCAAAGAAATAAAGGAAGCTAACAAAAGTTACAGCGCAGTAATAATAATGGGTGATTTCAATTACCCCGGTATTGACTGGGTCAGTGTCACGGTAGGACATGCTAGGGAGATAAAGTTCCTAGATGAAATAAATGACTGCTTCTTGGAGCAGCTGGTTCATGAACCGACCAGAGGGGAAGCAATATTAGACCTAGTCCTTAGTGGAACATCAGATGTAGTGCAAGAGATAAGGGTGTTGGGGCCACTTGGCAATAGTGATCATAGCATGATCGCCTTTGATTTATTTAGTGGAGGAGGGATAGTAAGGAGGGATAGTTTCTATGTTTCTATGTAGTTGTTGTTATGGAAGGACAGACTAGATGGGCCATGTGGTCTTTTTCTGTCATCATGTTTCTATGTTTCTATGTAGTTGTTGTTATGGAAGGACAGACTAGATAGGCCATGTGGTCTTTTTCTGTCACCATGTTTCTATGTTTCTATGAAATCCACAGTACTACCTTTTAACTTTTGAAAGAGAGACTATGATAAAATGAGGAAAACAGTTAAGAAAAAACTAAAAGGAGAAGTTGCAAAGGTTAAAGACTTACATCAAGCTTGGGTGTTGTTGAAAAATACTATCTTGGAAGCCCAAGCCAGCTTTATAAAATGCTTTAAGAAAAGTGGAAAGAAATCAAAAAAACTGACAGCATGGTTTAAAGGTGAGGTCAGAGAGGCTGTTGTTGCCAAAAAAGCATCTTTCAGGAAATGGAAAAAACAGCCAAACGATGAAACCTGGAAACAGCACAAGCACTGGCGAGACAAATGGAAGGCATTGATAAAGCAGGCAAAGGGAGAATTAGAGAAGAAGCTTGCTGCGGAAGCAAAAAACATAAAATAAAGATTTTTTCAAGTACATTTGCAGCAAAAAACCTGTTAGAGAGTCAGTTGGTCTATTAGATGATAGAGGAGTTAAAGGGGCACTAAGAGGATACAAGGCGATAGCGGAGAGACTGAATGACTTCTTTGCTTCGGTCTTTACTGAGGAAGATATAGGGATGTTACCAATGACTGAAGTGGTATTTAAAGGTGCGGAAGAATTGAAGGAAATATTGATACATCGGGAAGATGTATTACAGCTATTAGATAAACTGAAGAGTAGCAAATCACCTGGGCCAGATGGTATACATCCAAGGGTGTTGAAAGAACTGAAATATGAGATTGCAGACCTGCTATGAGTAATCTGTGAACTATCATCAAAATCATCTCTAATACCTGAAGATTGGAGGATCGCCAATGTAACACCAATTTTTAAAAAGGGTTCCAGGGGTGATCCGGGAAACTACAGACTGGTGAGCCTGACGTCATAAAGAATAAAATTACTCAGCATTTAGATAGTCATGGCCTAATGGGAGACAGCCAACATGGCTTTAGACAAGGAAGATCTTGTCTTACTAATCTGTTATGTTTTTTTGAAGGTGTGAATAAACAGGTGGACAAAGGTGAGTCAGTTGATATAGTGTATCTGGACTTTCAGAAAGCCTTTGACAAGGTCCCTCATCAGAGACTTTTGGCAAAACTAGAGAGTCATGGGATAGGAGGCAGTGAACTACTGTGGATCAGGAACTGGTTAAAAGATAGAAAGCAGAGGATTGAGCTAAATGGCCAATTTTCCCAATGGAGAAAGGTGAATAGTGGTGTACCCCAGGGATCTGTGCTGTGTCCGCTGCTTTTTGACATATACATAAATGACCTGGAAAGTGGAATAACGAGTGAGGTTATCAAATTTGCAGATGACACAAAACTATTTAAAGTTGTTAAAACCCAAGAGGATTGTGGAAAATTGCAAGAGGATCTTGATAAATTGGAAGACTGGGCATCAAAATGGCAGATGAAATTTAATGTGGACAAGTGCAAAGTTATGCACCTAGGGAAGAACAACCCAAATTGTGGTTACACGATGCAAAGTTCCACTTTAGGAACCACCACCCAGGAAAAAGTTTTAGACTTCATTGTGGATAACATGTTAAAACCCTCGGCCCAGTGTGCAGCGGCAGCCAAGAGAGCAAATAGAAAGCTAGGTATCATAAGGAAAGGAATGGAAAATAAAACAAACGATATTATAATAATTTAGCTGTATTTATATACCGCTTTTCACCGGGTCAAAGCGGTGTTACATAGGGGTGGGGGAATTAAGTATAAGGGTGGGGCCATCACTGGGGAGGCAACATTGATGATTTTGACATAGGACAGACTTTGGACAAAGGACAGACATGGGACATAGACATGGTAGTTTCGAGTTAGAGGGTCATTGTGGGTGAGCTCAGTGGTTTGTGGGTTTTTCGGTGGGGGTCGAGTTGAAGTATTCCTGGAAAAGGACGGTTTTTAGCTGTTTTCTGAAGGATAGAAGGTTGGTATTGTTCCTGAGATAGCTCGGTAGAGAGTTCCATAAAGATGGGGCATAAAGTTCAAAGGCTCGGTTGCAGGTCCGTTGCGAGCATTTGGTTCTTTTGTGGGGGATGGTGAGGGAAACGCTGGAGGCTTGTCTAGTAGATCTGCCGTGGGCTGGGCGAGCTAGTAGGGTGCGAAGCTGGGAGTCCTGTGTTTGATGGATAGCTTTGTGGGTGAGAAGGATGGCTTTGTATTTTGTCCGTGCTTCAAGGGGGAGAATGCGTAGTTCTTTCAGTATTGGGGTGATATGGTCAGTTTTCTATGCGCTCTGAATGATTCTCGCAGTGGTGTTCAATGCAGTTCGGAGGGGGTTGGTGTGTGTGGCTGGAAGTCCATGGTAGATTATGTTGCAGTAGTCCAGATGTGGGAGTGTCATGGCTTGCATCACTGTTCGGAAGTTTTGATATTCCAGGAGGGGTCTGAGACGTTGCACTGTTTTTGCCTTATGGAATATGGTTCCGGAGGTTTTAGTGATCTGTTGCTTTAAGGTGAGGGCTTGGTCAATAATAATGCCCAGGTATCTTATCTGTGGTTGTATTTGGATGCTTGTAGTTCCTATGTTGAGGTGTGTGGGTGGTGTGAAGTCAGGGTCCTTTGCGACTATGAGGGCTTCAGTTTTCTTTATGTTGATGGATAGGTTGTTTGTTTTGTAACCAGTTAGAGACTGCGGTGAAGCATGCTGATAGATGCCTCTATATCGTTCCATGGTGAGACCGCACCTTGAATATTGTGTGCAATTCTGGTCGCCATATCTTAAAAAGGATATAGCATTATTAGAAAAGTTTCAGAGAAGAGCCACCAAAATGGTAAAGGGGATGGAAGGAAGAAAGGCTAAAAAGGTTAGGGCTCTTTAACCTGGAAAAGAAACGGCTGAGGGGAGATATGATAGAAGTCTATAAATTAATGAACGGAGTGGAACGAGAAAACGTAGATCGATTGTTTACATTATCAGAATATAGAAAAACTAGGGTACATGCAATGAAGCTACAGGGTAAACTATTTAAGAATAAAAGAAAATATTTTTTCACTCAACGTGTAATCAAACTCTGGAATTTGTTACCGGAGGATGTAGTAAAGGCTGTTAGTGTAGCTGGGTTTAAAAAAGGTTTGGACAAGTTCCTGGAGGAAAGGTCCATAAACCATTATTAAGAAGGGACCCAGGATATCAATGCTTGACCCAGTACAAGCATTGTGGTACCTGTGTCTTTTGGGGAAACTGTTAGGTACGTTTGACCTAGATTGGCCACTGTTAGAAACAGGATACTGGGCTTGATGGACCTCGGTCTGACTCAGTATGGCATATCTTATGTTCTTATGTTCTTATAAGAAAGAAAAGAAGACTGAAGGAAAAAAGAGGAGTAGATCAGGGGAAATAATTGTGAGCTCTCTCCACTCTAAACTCGAGACACCCTTAAAAGTTCTTTTTTAAAAGTGAGTTTTTAACAGGGCTTTAAATTTCTTATAGGATGATTCCATATGGATATGGGTTGGTAGGGAGTTCCAAAGAGATGGAACTAGGAGGTGAAAGGCTATGTGACAAGAAGCTTCCATATGTGAATGAAAAATGGTTAACAGATTAGCATTTTGTAACTGAAGAAAACAAGACAGACTGACAGATAGAAAGATAGATAGATAAGTAAACCAGTTTAAAAGGCCTTTTGGCTAAGCATAATGACCTTGAAATGAAATAGGAAGCCAGTAATGTTGGAAGAAGAGGGGGTGATGTGATAGGAAGCCAGTAATGCTGGAAGAAGAGGGGGTGATGTGATAGGAAGCCAGTAATGCTGGAAGAAGAGGGGGTGATGTGATAGGAAGCCAGTAATGCTGGAAGAAGAGGGGGGGGGGGGGGGGGGGGGGGGGATGTGAGAGGAAGCCAGTAATGCTGGAAGAAGAGGGGGTGATGTGATAGGAAGCCAGTAATGCTGGAAGAAGAGGGGGTGATGTGATAGGAAGCCAGTAATGCTGGATGAAGAGGGGGTGATGTGATAGGAAGCCAGTAATGCTGGAAGAAGAGGGGGTGATGTGATAGAAAGCCAGTAATGCTGGATGAAGAGGGGGTGATGTGATAGGAAGCCAGTAATGCAGGAAGAAGAGGGGGGATGTGATAGGAAGCCAGTAATGCTGGAAGAAGAGGGGGTGATGTGATAGGAAGCCAGTAATGCTGGAAGAAGAGGGGGGGGATGTGATAGTAAGCCAGTAATGCTGGAAGAAGAGGGGGGGGATGTGATAGGAAGTTAGTAATGCTGGAAGAAGAGGGGGGGGGGATGTGATATGAAGCCAGGAATGCTGGAAGAAGAGGGGGTGATGTGATAGGAAGTTAGTAATGCTGGAAGAAGAGGGGGGGGGGATGTGATAGGAAGCCAGTAATGCTGGAAGAAGAGGGGGTGATGTGATAGGAAGCCAGTAATGCTGGAAGAAGAGGGGGGATGTGATAGGAAGCCAGTAATGCTGGATGACGAGGGGGGATGTGATAGGAAGTTAGTAATGCTGGAAGAAGAGGGGGGGGATGTGATAAGAAGCCAGTAAATGCTGGAAAGAAGAGGGGGGGGGGATGTGATAGGAAGCCAGTAATGCTGGAAGAAGAGGGGGGGATGTGATAGGAAGCCAGTAATGCTGGAAGAAGAGGGGGGGAGGATGAATGCTGGAAGGAGGGGGTGATGTGATAGGAAGCCAGTAATGCTGGAAGAAGAGGGGGGGATGTGATGGAAGGAATGCTGGAAGAAGAGGGGGGGATGGGAACCAGTAATGCTGGAAGAAGAGGGGGGATGTGATAGGAAGCAGTAATGCTGGAAGAAGAGGGGGGAGGGGGGGATGTGATAGAAGCCAGTAATGCTGGAAGAAGAGGGTGTGATGTGATAGGAAGCAAGTAATGCTGGAAGACGATGGGGGGATGTGATAGGAAGCCAGTAATGCTGGAAGAAGAGGGGGGGATGTGATAGGAAGCCAGTAATGCTGGAAGAACAGAGGGGGATGTGATAGGAAGCCAGTAATGCTGGAAGAAGAGGGGGTGATGTGATAGGAAGCAAGTAATGCTGGAAGAAGAAGAGGGGGGGATGTGATAGGAAAGCCAGTAATGCTGGAAGAAGAGGGGGGGATGTGATAGGAAGCCAGTAATGCTGGAAGAAGAGGGGGGGGATGTGATAGGAAGCCAGTAATGCTGGAAGAAGAGGGGGTGATGTGATAGGAAGCCAGTAATGCTGGAAGAAGAGGGGGGGATGTGATAGGAAGCCAGTAATGCATGACGAAGACACGGGGCGGTGATGAGATAGGAAGCCAGTAATGCTGGCTGAAGAAGAGGGGGGGGTGATGTGATAGGAAGCCAGTATTGCTGGAAGAAGAGGGGGGGGGTGGATGTGAAAGGAAGTTAGTAATGCTGGAAGAAGAGGGGGGGATGTGGTAGGAAGCCAGTAATGCTGGAAGAAGAGGGGGGATGTGATAGGAAGCCAGTAATGCTGGAAGAAGAGGGGGGGATGTGATAGGAAGCTAGTAATGCTGGAAGAAGAAGGGTGATGTGATAGGAAGCCAGTAATGCTGGAAGAAGAGGGGGGGGGATGTGATAGGAAGCCAGTAATGCTGGATGAAGAGGGGGGATGTGATAGGAAGCAAGTAATGCGGGATGAAGAGGGGGTGATGTGATAGGAAGCCATTAATGCTGGAAGAAGAAGAGGGGGGGATGTGATAGGAAGTTAGTAATGCTGGAAAAAAGAGGGGGGGATGTTATAGGAAGCCAGTAATGCTGGAAGAAGAGGGGGTGATGTGATAGGAAGCCAGTAATGCTGGATGAAGGGGGGGGATGTGATAGGAAGCCAGTAATGCTGGAAAGAAGAGGGGGTGATGTGATAGGAAGTTAGTAATGCTGGAAGAAGAGGGGGGATGTGATAGGAAGCCAGTAATTCTGGAAGAAGAGGGGCGGGGGATGTGATAGGAAGCCAGTAATGCTGGATGAAGAGGGAGGGATGTGATAGGAAGCCAGTAATGCTGGAAGAAGAGGGGGTGATGTGATAGGAAGCCAGTAATGCTGGAAGAAGAGGGGGTGATGTGATAGGAAGCCAGTAATGCTGGAAGAAGAGGGGGTGATGTGATAGGAAGCCAGTAATGCTGGATGAAGAGGGGGGATGTGATAGGAAGCTAGTAATGCTGGATGAAGAGGGGGGAGGTGATAGGAAGCCAGTAATGCTGGAAGAAGAGGGGGGTGATGTGATAGGAAGCTAGTAATGCTGGAAGAAGAGGGGGTGATGTGATAGGAAGCCAGTAATGCTGGATGAAGAGGGGGGGGGATGTGATAGGAAGCCAGTAATGCTAGAAGAAGAGGGGGGGATGTGATAGGAAGCCAGTAATGCTGGATGAAGAGGGGGTGATGTGATAGGAAGCCAGTAATGCTGGATGAAGAGGGGGTGATGTGATAGGAAGCCAGTAATGCTGGAAGAAGAGGGGGTGATGTGATAGGAAGCCAGTAATGCTGGAGGAAGAGGGGTGATGTGATAGGAAGCCAGTAATGCTGGATGAAGTGGGGTGATGTGATAGGAAGCCAGTAATGCTGGATGAAGAGGGGGTGATGTGATAGGAAGCCAGTAATGCTGGAAGAAGAGGGGGTGATGTGATAGGAAGCCAGTAATGCTGGTTGAAGAGGTGGTGATGATGTGATAGGAAGCCAGTAATGCTGGAAGAAGAGGGGGGGGATGTGATAGGAAGCCAGTAATGCTGGATGAAGAGGGGGTGATGTGATAGGAAGCCAGTAATGCTGGATGAAGTGGGGGTGATGTGATAGGAAGCCAGTAATGCTGGAAAAAGAGGGGGGGGGGGGGCTGTGATAGGAAGCCAGTAATGCTGGATGAAGAGGGGGGTGATATGATAGTAAGCCAGTAATGCTGTAAGAAGAGGGGGTGATGTGATAGGAAGCCAGTAATGCTGGAAGAAGAGGGGGTGATGTGATAGGAAGCCAGTAATGCTGGATGAAGAGGGGGGTATGTGATAGGAAGCCAGTAATGCTGGAAGAAGAGGGGGGGATGTGATAGGAAGCCAGTAATGCTGGAAGAAGAGGGGGGATGTGATAGGAAGCTAGTAATGCTGGAAGAAGAGGGGGTGATGTGATAGGAAGCCAGTAATGCTGGAAGAAGAGGGGGGGGATGTGATAGGAAGCCAGTAATGCTGGATGAAGAGGGGGGGATGTGATAGGAAGCCAGTAATGCTGGAAGAAGAGGGGGTGATGTGATAGGAAGCCAGTAATGCTGGAAGAAGAGGGGGGGATGTGATAGGAAGTTAGTAATGCTGGAAAAAGAGGGGGGGATGTTATAGGAAGCCAGTAATGCTGGAAGAAGAGGGGGTGATGTGATAGGAAGCCAGTAATGCTGGATGAAGAGGGGGGGATGTGATAGGAAGCCAGTAATGCTGGAAGAAGAGGGGGTGATGTGATAGGAAGCCAGTAATGCTGGAAGAAGAGGGGGGATGTGATAGGAAGCCAGTAATGCTGGAAGAAGAGGGGCGGGGGATGTGATAGGAAGCCAGTAATGCTGGATGAAGAGGGGGGGATGTGATAGGAAGCCAGTAATGCTGGAAGAAGAAGGGGTGATGTGATAGGAAGCCAGTAATGCTGGAAGAAGAGGGGGTGATGTGATAGGAAGCCAGTAATGCTGGAAGAAGAGGGGGTGATGTGATAGGAAGCCAGTAATGCTGGAAGAAGAGGGTGTAATGTGATAGAAAGCCAGTAATGCTGGAAGAAGAGGGGGTGATGTGATAGGCAGCCAGTTATGCTGGATGAAGAGGGGGGATGTGATAGGAAGCTAGTAATGCTGGATGAAGAGGGGGGATGTGATAGGAAGCCAGTAATGCTGGAAGAAGAGGGGGTGATGTGATAGGAAGCTAGTATTGCTGGAAGAAGAGGGGGTGATGTGATAGGAAGCCAGTAATGCTGGATTAAGAGGGGGGGGGGGATGTGATAGGAAGCCAGTAATGCTAGAAGAAGAGGGGGGGGGGATGTGATAGGAAGCCAGTAATGCTGGAAGAAGAGGGGGGGATGTGATAGGAAGCCAGTAATGCTGGATGAAGAGGGGGGGATGTGATAGGAAGCCAGTAATGCTGGAAGAAGAGGGGGGGGGGATGTGACAGGAAGCCAGTAATGCTGGACGCAGCTGGGGTGATGTGATAGGAAGCCAGTAATGCTGGAAGAAGAGGGGGTGATGTGATAGGAAGCCAGTAATGCTGGAAGAAGAGGGGGTGATGTGATAGGAAGCCAGTAATGCTGGAAGAAGAGGGGGTGATGTGATAGGAAGCCAGTAATGCTGGATGAAGAGGGGGGATGTGATAGGCAGCTATTACTGCTGGACGAAGAGGGGGGATGTGATATGAAGCCAGTAATGCTGGAAGAAGAGGGGGTGATGTGATAGGAAGCTAGTAATGCTGGAAGAAGAGGGGGTGATGTGATAGGAAGCCAGTAATGCTGGATGAAGAGGGGGGGATGTGATAGGAAGCCAGTAATGCTAGAAGAAGAGGGGGGGGGGGGGGGGATGTGATAGGACGCCAGTAATGCTGGATGAAGAGGGGGTGATGTGATAGGAAGCCAGTAATGCTGGATGAAGAGGGGGTGATGTGATAGGAAGCCAGTAATGCTGGAAGAAGAGGGGGTGATGTGATAGGAAGCCAGTAATGCTGGATGAAGAGGGGGTGATGTGATAGGAAGCCAGTAATGCTGGATGAAGAGGGGGTGATGTGATAGGAAGCCAGTAATGCTGGAAGAAGAGGGGGTGATGTGATAGGAAGCCAGTAATGCTGGAAGAAGAGGGGGTGATGTGATAGGAAGCCAGTAATGCTGGAAGAAGAGGGGGGATGTGATAGGAAGGCAGTAATGCTGGATGAAGAGGGGTGATGTGATAGGAAGCCAGTAATGCTGGATGAAGAGGGGGTGATGTGATAGGAAGCCAGTAATGCTGGAAGAAGAGGGGGGGGGGATGTGATAGGAAGCTAGTAATGCTGGAAGAAGAGGGGGTGATGTGATAGGAAGCCAGTAATGCTGGAAGAAGAGGGGGTGATGTGATAGGAAGCCAGTAATGCTGGATGAAGAGGGGGTGATGTGATAGGAAGCCAGTAATGCTGGAAGAAGAGGGGGGGATGTGATAGGAAGCCAGTAATGCTGGAAGAAGAGGGGGTGATGTGATAGGAAGCCAGTAATGCTGGAAGAAGAGGGGGTGATGTGATAGGAAGCCAGTAATGCTGGAAGAAGAGGGGGTGATGTGATAGGAAGCCAGTAATGCTGGAAGAAGAGGGGGTGATGTGATAGGAAGCCAGTAATGCTGGAAGAAGAGGGGGTGATGTGATAGGAAGCCAGTAATGCTGGAAGAAGAGGGGGTGATGTGATAGGAAGCTAGTAATGCTGGAAGAAGAGGGAGTGATGTGATAGGAAGCCAGTAATGCTGGATGAAGAGGGGGGATGTGATAGGAAGCTAGTAATGCTGGATGAAGAGGGGGGATGTGATAGGAAGCTAGTAATACTGGAAGAAGAGGGGGTGATGTGATAGGAAGCTAGTAATGCTGGAAGAAGAGGGAGTGATGTGATAGGAAGCCAGTAATGCTGGATGAAGAGGGGGGATGTGATAGGAAGCTAGTAATGCTGGATGAAGAGGGGGGATGTGATAGGAAGCCAGTAATGCTGGAAGAAGAGGGGGTGATGTGATAGGAAGCTAGTAATGCTGGAAGAAGAGGGGGTGATGTGATAGGAAGCCAGTAATGCTGGATGAAGAGGGGGGGATGTGATAGGAAGCCAGTAATGCTAGAAGAAGAGGGGGTGATGAGATAAGAAGCCATTAATGCTGGATGAAGTGGGGGGGTTGTGATAGGAAGCCAGTAATGCTGGATGAAGAGGGGGGATGTGATAGGAAGCCAGTAATGCTGGAAGAAGAGGGGGAATGTGATAGGAAGCCAGTATGCTGGAAGAAGAGGGGGTGATGTGATAGGAAGCCAGTAATGCTGGAAGAAGAGGGGGTGATGTGATAGGAAGCCAGTAATGCTGGAAGAAGAGGGGGGGGGGGATGTGATAGGAAGCCAGTAATGCTGGAAGAAGAGGGGGGATGTGATAGGAAGCCAGTAATGCTGGATGAAGAGGGGGTGATGTGATAGGAAGCCAGTAATGCTGGAAGAAGAGGGGGTGATGTGATAGGAAGCCAGTAATGCTGGATGAAGAGGGGGTGATGTGATAGGAAGCCAGTAATGCTGGATGAAGAGGGGGTGATGTGATAGGAAGCCAGTAATGCTGGAAGAATTGGGGGTGATGTGATAGGAAGCCAGTAATGCTGGATGAAGAGGGGGTGATGTGATAGGAAGCCAGTAATGCTGGAAGAAGAGGGGGGGATGTGATAGGAAGCCAGTAATGCTGGATGAAGAGGTGGTGATGTGATAGGAAGCCAGTAATGCTGGAAGAAGAGGGGGGGGATGTGATAGGAAGCCAGTAATGCTGGAAGAAGAGGGGGTGATGTGATAGGAAGCCAGTAATGCTGGATGAAGAGGGGGTGATGTGATAGGAAGCCAGTAATGCTGGAAGAAGAGGGGGTGATGTGATAGGAAGCCAGTAATGCTGGATGAAGAGGGGGGGATGTGATAGGAAGCCAGTAATGCTGGAAGAAGAGGGGGGGATGTGATAGGAAGCCAGTAATGCTGGAAGAAGAGGGGGTGATGTGATAGGAAGCCAGTAATGCTGGAAGAAGAGGGGATGATGTGATAGTATGTGGAATCATTCCTCAGTAAGTGAATCGCAGTATTTTGAATTAATTGTAATTTCTTGAGATTTGTGGATCGAGATCACAGTAAATAGCTTTACAGTAATCAAATAGGATGTGACTAAAGCCTGAATGACAGTGTGCGGGGCTTGAAAAGACAGAAATGCTATTATTGAACAAATTTGGTGTGGAAAATAAAATGAAGACTGAACTGTAGCTGCAACTTGGGAATCAGAAGATAACTGGGTATCAAAAATGACTCCGAGATGTGTGAGGGAAGTGAGCAAGGACATAGCAATGCCTTAAATAAAGTGACCAACTGAGGGAGGCGGAGCCAGCGAGGATACAAGATGGCTGCTTAGGAGCTTTGCTGGCAATCCCTGTTAAGAATCCTGCGAATTACCCACTAACAGTCAACTTCACACTGCATCTGAATCATATTCAGCACTGTCAGGTGAAGTAAGGGCTATGTCAAGTGGAAAGCCCACGAAATTAGACTTTGGGGTATGTTTACTAAACTGCGGTAATGTCACCAGCGTTAAGTCAGCTTTAAGGTACCTGAAGCCATAAAAGGCAATGGGCAGGTAGGGGGCGTTCCGTCAAAAAGGGAGCAATGGGCGTCATGGCTGTTTGGCATAAAAAAAAGAACAAAAGGGAATCAAAGCCATGACCCTTGGCTTGGGAAGCATCAGTACTAACCAGTAGGCTGCACCTCCACAGCTCTCTCATCTGCTATCTGCTGGATACAGAAGGATGATGTGTTGGGACAGCAGCTTAGACGGGCTTCCCCATGGCTGATGTGCAGTCCTATATTAATCTGAGACCTAGTCTTCCTCTCAGATTCTGTTTCTGTTTTGTGCTTCAGTATTTTCTACCATATGCATTTTGATATTAGGATGGAGTGATTGTTTCTTATCTCCGGATATAGAAAGACTGCAGGTCACCGCACAACATGTCTGCTGTGGTTACCAGGATAGGGTTAACCCACCAGTACCCATGATGCAATGCACATGCAGATTAGCAGTCTACAGCAGGTCACCAGATGGGGTATGACTCTCAGCTGTAACTGTACCGGAGGGCGGAGAGAAGGCGGAGAGAGAGGGTCAATGGGTGGGGAGTGGGCAGGGAGAGGCCCCTGCTGCACTAACGCTGTCACATTAACGCTGGAACAGTACCATGAGTGAAAACCTGTTGGTAAATGCACATTTGTAGGAGAGAGAAACCATTTCCTGTCAACAATGTATATCACAGGCAGAGAGCCCAAAAACAGTGATAGTAGTGCTACATGTGCAGTAACACCATACTGTAGTGCCCAAGTATGAAAGGGCACTATGGAGATGCTGCAAAGGGGCTGCAGGTGGGACATGGAAGGGGGGCAGGTGGGGTATAGGGCAGACCAGGCAGCCACCTAGGTGGCACAGAGGAACATAGAAAATGGAAAACAGCAAGACAGCGGCTGACCAAGGTCAAACTTGCCCAGTAGTCTGTGCTCCACAGTGTCCCACCCAGGGGAGATGTACCCTGCAGGTATCCCAAACGTCACACAGGAAACACAATACCTGTAATGGGGCAAGCAGTGCACATCTGGGAAACACTCTAATAGGGGTCCACGTACTCACCCCAGGATACATCCCAAACTGTCCGAACACCCAGCTATACGAACACCCGTCACACCAGCCCCTGGGAAGGACAGTGCAGGGAGCAGCCACGCGTTGCCTGACACATGTATACACCCAGCAGTCCAAAGTAGCCGCCTTGATTACAGGAGAAGGCTTTATATAAATCCTTTTAAATAAATAAAATAAATAAAGTGGATACACTGTACCCGCATTGCACACCCTAGCCTGTCCACAGTCTGCTGGCAGAACACAATATATCTACCAGGCCGACCCTAGCCAATAGTTGCTAGATCACCGACCTGCCACCCCCAACCATCTCCCCCCCATGTGAAAGGGCCATAATAGTGGCAGGCGGTGATGGGGGGGACGTGTGGATGTCCATGTATGCCCCCCCACCCCAGACCCCACACTCTAGGCACCCGCCTACCTGAACAGTGGATGGACTGGGACTGTGCACCACCAGCACCAACAGCATATGGGCACATCAGTATGGTGGGGGAGGGGGCGTTGGTGGTGGAGGGGGCCATGACACCTGCCCACAGCGGACCAAAGCCATGCCCTGTACCAGTGCATGGTGTGGCAGTGCAGCAAAGGTCTGTCGGATGAACAGCAAAGGTAGCCCCAGGGTCTACTATGCTTCTGTGGCAACAGTGTGCTGCAGTACACACAGACAGTGTGCCTTGGAACATAAGGTCACAGGTTCAGGTCCCAGCTGTGACTCATGTAGACCATGTCCTTACAATTTACCCTACATTGTAAATACAACATCATCATGTGCACTCTCCAAAGCATCAGCCAACAGGAGCATAAACACCCACACCCACAGGCTCCACTATCCAAAGCCCCATGGATTGTCAGGTTGTTGGGCCCAGCATGGAGCAGCAGTTTCCAGCAAAGCAGCACTACTAGCACCTGCATACCTTAGCAATGCCTTCACTGTGCCCAGGACCAGTGTGACGGACAGGGCTGCCAACCACCCCTATCTTTGCACAATGCAAACATAGGAGTGGGAGTGTGCGTATGTCTATCCATTGTTTTGTGGCTGCCTACTCCTCACTGGGCCCACAATGCTTACACTGATTCCAGCATACCCCTAAGTTTCAAATTAGTTTCAAATTAAATTTTAACCCAATAAAGTTGGAGGATTCCCCCCCCCCATTTTTAATGAACCTTCTATCATTTACTTGGGTGTGATCAACTGTTCAGCAAATTAAGCAAAAACAAAACAGAGAGACGAAGATCCAGTAAGAACTGCGAAGGGAAATGGCAAGTACATTTTTTCTGAAAGTTTTATTGAGTAATAGCTTTCTTTAACTGTCTTAATAACTTTCTTTAACTTTTATTGAGTAATTTGTGTTAAATTTAGGTCGAGTATTGATCCAGGCTGATCTTGCACAATCTTTAATATTTCGCTCTTGATCATTAGTGAGACGTCTGAGCCTGCATTTCATCCACCAGCTTTTTGAAGTTGGGTGAATATTGCATGAGGGCCAGTCTCAGGGAATCCTGGAGATGTTTATCTGTCATGTTGGAATGTTGTGTACTCTGTCATTTTCAGATGGGAAACGCAGATTTATACAAATAAGTTGAACCGAAACAGGAGTGTACAGCTTCACTGCATCTTCTCAATTTGGGAAATTTGTCTCTAGGCACTAGCTTCCAAAACGATTCTTGCTCAGCACGGGTCTTGAGAAAAATATCATTTTTAAGGGTTAATATTTCGTTTTCAAGAGATGGCTTGTTCAATGAGTAATTTTTACTTATAGCAGCTGCAGTTTCTTTAATGTCCACATCTACTTTGAATGGGTATGACAAGTACTCCACAACTGTTCCAATTTTTTGGAAGTCACAGAATCTATTTTCGAATTCCTGGATAACAGAACAGATTTCTGTCACATACTTCTCGTTCTAAAAAACAAAATTTGGATATTGTTCCAGATGGTCCTGCGTATTAGGAAAATGATCAAAAGTGTTGTTTGCAAGGTCAGTCATCATTAGCTCAAATTTGCTCTTGGCGGATGAAACTGTACTCATCATCTTGCCAATGCATTTGTTTTTACCTTGTAGTTCAAGGTTCATATCACTTAGTTTGCCTGTAAAGTCAGCGAGAAATGCCAGATCACATAACCACTCCTCATCTTCCAACTCTGCTTGGTCATCTCCCCTCTCCTTCAAAAAACTTCTTATTTCATTCAGCAAATCACGAAATATTTGCAGAAATTTGTGCCTACTTAGCCACCTTACATCTGTGTGCATAATGATTTCCGCTGCCCCTTCATCAAGAGTAAGATTGAAAAGCCGTCTTTGAAGTGATCTTCCACAAACTGAATTTACAATTTTGAACGTGATGTCCATGACAGTCTTTGTATTGAGTCTCTTGCTTGCCAAAACTTACTGGTGAATGAACCAGTGGTAAAAAAGGAAATCTGGGAAGTCGTCATGTTGTCTACAAGGGGCTATGAAACCGTTAACCTCTCCTGTCATTGCTCTTGCTCCATCAGTAGTTATGGAAACAAGCCTATGCAATGGAAGATTACACTTTGTCACAAAATAATGGAAATAACTGAATATTTCCTGACCGGTAGTTCTCCCTTTTAAAGAAATCAGTCCAAATAGTTCTTCTTTAACACTGAAGTCTTCAAAAAGCATCTGGATAAAGACTAGTAACCGGGCTATGTCTCTTATGCCTGTAGATTCATCCAGTTGGAGTAAGAAAACAACACAATTTGAAACAATTGTTCAGTTGTGTCTCCATACATCTTTTCTATTCACCGCATGACGGTGTTCTTGACAATTGTACATCTTGAATAGCAGCTATGATCTCTTTCTTATTTTTAAATCCTTCAAAAAGATTGTCAGCTGCTTCAAGAAAACAATCTTTTACAAATTTCCCTTCAGTGAAAGGTTTGCATTTCTTTGCGATCAGGTTGCTGACCCTGAAGGATGCTATTGTTGCATTGACCGAATGTGACCTTGGCTTCGCCATCAACTGTTGCTGAGTAGCCAATTTAGATTTAAGTTCTTTGAGCTTCAGTTTACGAATTTCACTTTTGGGTGGAAAATCAGCATCAAACTTATTGCTATGCAGAGCCTTATAATGATGTTCCAGATTACCCTTTTTGGGCAAGGATACTGGGACATTACAAATTAGACAACAACACTTGTCTTTCACCATGATGAAGAAGTAGTCCATTTTCCATTCATCATGAAAGTGGTAGGTTTTGCTCTTCTTTGGAACACTCATCTTCGTTATACTGGGGTGGCTGGATGTAAGAAGGCCAAATCTGCTAAGCTAGTATAAACACTGGCTGAATCTTGTCCAAAACTGTCACTATCCCAAAGTATTAAAGATCAAGAGGAACTGAAAATCTCTGGATGATGTGTAATACAAGGACTGGAGATGCCAAAACCACACATGCAATTCTAAAAGTAAAAAATAAGAATTCATCATACTGGCATCAATACTCAAATACCACCAACCAATCATCAAAAAAACACTCAAACACCTGTCCAGCAAACCAGATAAAATCAAATACTGCTAAACAAGTTCAAATACCACCACACTCGATTTAATAAATTCTGCACACAGTGTAGAATCAACACAAAGGCAAGGCAAAATAAAATTGCAGTGTAGAATCAACGCAAAGGCTAGGCAAAATAAAATTGCAGAGGCATGCAAAAGTCACAGTGGTTTGAACCAATTCGAAGGCAAATTATAAATTATAAATTCATAGGCAAATTAGAACAAAATTGGAAAAGCCCACCAAAATCACCAAATTCTTGACACTTTGGGGTATGTTTACTAAACCGTCTTAATGTGCGCCCGGCGATAATGTGCAGGATGCCTTAAAAGGAGTGGGCGTTCCGGTCTAAACGTAGCAATCGGGGATTATCGCGCGATAATGTGTACAGCGCACGTTATCGTGTGATAGAGGGAGCTGTGCACGTTAACGTACGGTAACCTTAAGTAGTCGCGCTGAACTACCAATACAGCAGCAGAGGTATAGCACAGTGGTTAATACACTGACTGGTGGATGAGGGGTCATGAGTTCAATCCCCCAGTGGACTTCATAGATATGGCTGTCTGAGGCCTTATCCTTTACTTTAAACCAGTGCTGTCTGAGGCTATTTCTTTTTTATTTTAAATTAGTGCTGCCAGCAAACACACCCTCACAGTGCCGTAGCCTAAGGTGCCTCATAAGGTGCCCTATAAGGCACTCCAAAGGGCACATTATAAAGTGCACTGTCCACCAAGGCACCCTATAATGTTCCCTATAGGGCGCCTTATAGGGTGCTTTATGGGGCGCCTTATGAGGCACCTTAAGGTTGCAGCACTGTGAGTGTGTTTTTGCTGGCAGCACTAATTTAAATTAAAAAAAGAAAATGCCTCAGACAGCCCTATCAAATAACCCCACTGTGGGATCAAACCAATGACCACTGGCTTCACAGGCAGTGAAGAAACCAGTGGGCTACAGCCACTAACAAACCTGTGGCTGGCTACAGAAGGACTGCAGGTCACCACACAAACTGTCTGCTGTGGATACCAGGATAGGGTTAACCCACCCGTACCCATGATGCACTGCACATGCAAATCAGCAGTCTACAGATGATCACAAGATGGGGTATGCACCCCCACAGTACCTCAGCCTGGTAGGGGGAACTGACCGTGTGCACCCCCATGGCACCTCAGCCTGGTAGGGGGTACTGACTGTACTGTGTTACTGGCACAGAGTAGCTACAGACCGTCACATTGTGCAGGTACTGTGCTCACCCTGAGGGTGAGGTGGGGCGCCCAGCACCACGTCCACAGCACCTTTCATGGCTGCAATAGGCCATGCTGCAGGTATCATATCAGTGTGAGTGTGTGCAATAGGTAGTTTCTACAGACACACCTAGGATGCATCTGTGTCTATCTGTATTTCTCAGTCACATCTAGCCCTTATGGGCTATGACACACCCAGAATACTGCATATCCTGTGTTGGTGCCATGGTCACATGATATAGGTGAAGTGGGGTGCTTGGACACATAGGCAGATTATGTACTATCACCACCACCCAACCTGCTCTCTGTGGCTCAGGGTGGGAGACAGGATCTCCCACCAACAGATCCACATTCTACCTCCCTGCAATGGTGGCAGTGGAGGGGGCCATCAACCCCAGGCCTGCTGGGGAACAGACACCCTACAGGGCAGTCAATGCAGATCCATACACATCCATGAGGCAATGGCAGACAGACAGTAGGCCTGGAAATGCTCAGCTGCCCCCCACCACCACCATCTGACATTCTCCAGCAGCAAGCACAGTGAGTCTCTAACCACTGCACCCTGCAAGGTGTTCCAGCAATACACATATAACTGCAGACAGTCTGCTAGCTAGTCCATAGTGCATGTTCCTGGAGAAGATGTGTGCACCCAGAACTGGGATGGGAGCACACCCACCAAGCAGATAAGTCAGTGATTAGGCCCCAGAAAAGAGAACCCATCAATTTCATTTGAGAGAAATACTATATAGCACTATGGGGGAACCTACTCAGGGTGAGTGACCTCCCAGCAGGACATGCTGTGACCACCCTGAAAAATGCAGGTGGTGGCCGGGTACTACAATGTCCCAGCCATTGCCCTATGCCCTGTGCAGATGCATCCTGCCCAGGCCACCCTGTCCAGGCTATACCCACAGTACCTTGCTCCTCATTATGCACATTGGCAGGCTAACACTGGAAACAGTGCAAGTAGTGTGGGCTGAGTAAGGTGTTGGCACCACCACACACTGGATAGACAGACACACACTCCCACACCTATGCCTAGCATTGTGCAAATATAGAGGCTTTTGGCAGCCCTGGCCAATGCACCAGTCTTGGGCACAGTGCAGACATGGCTATGGTACGCAGTACTGTTGGGGTCACTCCCCAGGATGGTAAACACTGTCAGAAACCAGAACTGAAACACACTCCACAGACATCAGAAAGGTTCCTATGATGCAGCTCAATCAGCAAATTGTGCTTAACATAGGAATTGCTATCTGCCATTATTCATAGCAACCTTTTGATATATGTGTAAAGTATTCCCAGGTTTAGGGCGGCATTGCTAACGTATGCAAGTGCTAGTATTGGGAGATGCTGCTGCACGCAGGGCCCAACATCCTGCCTCTCCATGAGACTTTGGATAATGGAGCCTGTGGGTGCGGGTGTTTCTGCCCCTGTTGGCCACTGCTCTAGGGCAGAGGTTCCCAACTCCGGTCCTGGTGGGCCAAACACTGTTCGGGTTTTCATGCTGTCCCTAATGAATATGCATGATGAGATACATTTGCATACCATGGGGGCGGCGCATAGAAATGCAGCACAGGCATCATTATTAGAGACAGCATGAAACCTGAATGGTTTTTGGCCTTCCAGGACTGCATTTGGGAAACTCTGCTCTAGGTAGTGCACATGTTTATGGTATCTGTGCTCTGTAGGGTAAAATATAGGCGTTTCAGGCATGTTTATGTTATCTGCAATAACGGTTCCATCTTTATTACCATGGTTTAGTACTGGGTAAAATATGGGGACTGGGTTGGCAGGAGCCATAGCTGGGACTTGAACCTGTAATCTTATGTTCCTGAACACACTGGCTGTGTGTACTGCACCACACTGTGGCCACAGGGGCAGTTCTTTCCCTGGGGATACCATGACTGTTCATCAGACAGAGCCTGTCTGTTGCGGTGCATGGCACCCACCTAAACAGGGCTAGGCCATGGTCTGCTGTGGGCAGATGCCACTGCCCCCTCCACCACCAGTACCCCTCCGCCACCATGCTGACATGCTCTTATGCTGGTGGTGCTGGTGGTGCGCAGTCTCAGGCCATCCAGTGTGTCGGTAGGTAGCTGCCTATGATGCGGGATCTGGGGTAGGGGTGCCTGCATAGACGTCCGTGCTTCCCCCCCAGCACCGCCTACCAATGTTCTGTGCCCTTGGGGGTACCTGCTGGGTACTATCCCCTGTGACACTGTGAGAAACACACTCGTGCTCATGTTGGGCCCTCATCAGTTGCTTTCTGCCTGCTGTACAGTTTCAGCATTCCTATGTGCCACCTGGGCATCTCCCTAGTCCACACTGTGCCCCAGCTGCACCACAGCATGTGCCGCCTGCAGCCCTCTGTATCCTGTTTTCCAGCATCTGTACAGTTGCCCTTTAAGACATGCCCACCCTGCTGTTGCCGCACATGTACATGCCATAAGATACCTGTTCAATAAAAAGGGAAAACCCTGATCAGCGCTATTTCAATGTGGGATCATTCACCTTGTAGGGGGACAGAGCATAGACCATTCCAAAAATTATATCTTTTTTTTGGAGATTTCTCAGTAGTGTTTTTTTATTTTTCCCATTAATATCACTATTGGCCAGCTTGGTTATGGTGATTTTAGTTTTTGTTCAGGTCAATTTCAATGTTTATTTGCCCTTTTGTTCCGTGCACACATGTATCACAACTATCACTTTTTTTAGGTTTCCCTGGCTTTGCTGTACATTGCTGACGTAAATGGTTTCTCTTTCCTGCAAATGTGCCTTAACGCGAGGGTTACACTGGCGTTAGTGATCAGACCCGGATTGCACAACGTTAGTCTCCCCTCCCACTCTCCATCCATTGACTCCCTCTCTCCGCCCTCTGGGAAGCCTTCCTCCGCCCTTTAGGGCCGGATTTCACGGCGTTAAGGTGCCTTAGCCGCAGGCGCGTTATCGCACAATAAGTGACGTTATCGCGCGATAACGTGCCTTGATCATCTGATAACGTACCTTATCGCGCACTAATTCCGCCGCTGCTATGTTAAGACGGTTTAGTAAACATACCCCTTTATTGTGTCTGCCCGAAAACGTTTAATGAAAGCGAACTATAAAGCGACCAACGACCAGCACACGACACAACTAATACGGTACGTGTATTCAGGTAAAGCCAGGGCGAATGGATATCGCCGGTATATAACACACTTCTAAGGGGTGTTGGGGTGGGAGCAGGAATGGGTGATTCTGAGAGGCAGGAGACCAGGTATGACGCCAGGCCTGTGGCGTTTCATCGCGGGATGCAGGCGGCGGCCCCCTGGGGTACCTACAAACTATTGGCATGAAAACAACAAGTGCCCTCAATACACGCACAGGTAAGATTCCCACAGGCAGGGAAAAAGGACAGTCAAAGGATCAGCAGCGGCGTCAATGCCTCGGCAGATGACCTGCTGGTACGAGCTCTCTCCTAGTGACAGGGCGAGCTGCTGGAGAGATGGAGCCAAGTGGGGCTGGCGATCTACCTCTGACCCCTCCGCGATCTAAAGGTAGATTGCGATCTACCTGTTGGACATGCCTACTCTAATGTTTGCATATTAATATCTTTAAGTCTGTCCCCATATGCTTTATAACAAAGACCACTAACCATTTTAGTAGCCACCCTCTGCACTCACTCCAACCTGTTTATATCCTTCTGAAATGAGGTTGCACCAGAGACTTATACAGAGAATGGGTCCCCTAAGTATTTGGTAAAGACCAGGATATAACAAAGAAGTTTATGTATCTGTTGACTGCAGTCAATGGCCCACACTTACAACACAAAGTTCTTTTAAAATGAAGTCCATGGCTCTCACTGTCTGTGAATTACATCTATATAATATTTATTAAGTTTTCTCATTTAACATTCAAACAGCTAAATGACAGGAAACATGGTAATACAATAATGCAATATAATATTACACCATACATAGACAGGAAATAATTTCTTGTTAATACCATAAATTAGACCACAAAATAGGGGGGAGGAATCAGGAAAAAAAAATTAGAAAACAAGAATTAAAGCAATGCAGGACTTATGCGTCAGCCATAGAGGAGGAAACTTTCACATCAATCTCTTCCCTAGCTACGAGAAATTCCAAGAGCTGAGAGGGCTCAAAAAAAAAAAAAAATTCCCATCATATGTAACACAACATCGTGCAGGAAACTTTAACAAAAACGACCCGCCCATAGAAAGTACCCGGGGTTTATACCCCAAAAATTCCTTCCTCTTAAGCTGGGTACTCCGTGCTAAATCAGGAAAAATCCTTACATTTGCTCCCATAAACTGTTCCTGGAAATTTCTAAAATACAATCGGAAAATTAGTGCTTTATCAGACTCGAGGGCAAGCATAATAAGGAGGGTAGTATGGGCCGTGACTAACTCCAACGAGCTCTCTAGGAATCCCGTAAGATCCCCAGAGGCCCTCCAGGGAAGATTATTATTATTCACTTGACTACCAGTGCCCAGCAGGGACTCACTTCCCCGGAGAGAGCTACCCGGCATCTCCGGGCCAGCTCCAGATCGACCTCGGGTTCCAGGGACCCCACTCGGAGCATTCGCCTCAATAGAAGAGCCCCCGACACTCTCCTGCCGCAGCGTACTTGTCACCACGCCAGCAGGAGAATCCCCTCTAACGGCCAGAACGCTTCCGGGGCATGGAGGGGGGGCCCGCTGCTCCGGAGAAAGAAACACCCTGGATACCGTGCTCAGGTCCGAAGATCCCTCCGGACCCGCTGTAGACGCCGCTCACTCCACCGGACCCGAAAAACCACACATCTGGAGAGTCCTCTGTTCCGCAGCACTAGAAGCAGGTTCCCCCGAGGGAAGGTAAGCCTGCTTTCTCTTTCTCTGGCCCATATTGGCCTCGGAACACGGCGCAGAAACAAACAGACCCCACAGAATGTGTGGTCCGACCGGTAGAGTCACACTGCCGCCATCTTGCTCCTCCCCGCCATCTTGCTCCTCCCGTGAATTACATAATCAGCTTGTGTGTCAGAAGCGTGCATTTGGAAAACTGTTTTAAGTAACTAAGATTTCTGTGCTCTTCCTTGATGAAATCTTTTCAAATGATCTCAATAAAATTATCAAAACCTATAAAACTACAAAATTAACAATAAACAAACCCAAAAATATAGCCCCCCCAAATCTTTAAATTAGTTAAAAAAAAATTTTTATCAAATACTTTTACATTCTATAACAAATACAGAATAGAAAATCAACAATAGCTCATCTTCCCAAATACTTTTACAAATAAAAACCCATTCTTAAATGCTCTAATGCATTCTCAAGTGCTCCAGTACACTTATGCCCTAAACAATATAATCCACACAGATTCTCCAGACATCTATAATGATATCCGCAAAATGTCTCCAAACAAAACAGACCAAACTGATAAATGATCCTGCAATCAACAGTTCAACAAGCAAAAACACAAATCATTAAAATATTAAATACAGTACTCAATTATTGCATTCAAAACTATCAATCAGCTATCACTTTATAATTTACCATGTTACATAGTATAGCCATAATCTAAAAGAAGGAAAAACCCTAATGTTGTGCATACTGCAGTGTTACACAATATACTCAAAAGACATCTGCCGACACTGAAACATTGCAATTGAAATGAAGCTGCCTTCTCACATTACAATTGTTCACAATGAACAACCACTGTATCACTTTAAAAAAACTGAGGGGTATGTTTACTAAACTGCGGTAACGTTACATACCGCGCGTTATGTAACGTTAATGATCGTTAGGTAACGTTAACGCGCGGTATGTAACGTTAACGCTCATTAACGTTACTTAATGATCGTTAACGTCCCCGGCCACGGTAAACACCGCAGAAGGTGGAGAGAGGGCGGAGAGAAGGGGGTCAATGGGCGGAGAGTGGGCAGAGAGAGGCCCCCTTCACACTAACGCGCTGAACTGAAAGGCTGAATCCTACCGCGAATGAAAACCTGCCGTTAGATGCACATTTGCAGGAGAGAGAAATCATTTAAGTGTCAGCAATGTACAGCCTAGGCAGGGAGCCCAAGAAATGTGATAATAGTGCTCCATTTTCAGCAACACCATAGTGCTAAAGTATGAATGGCCACTATGGCGATGCTGCAAATGGGGCATAGGGGGCCGCAGGCGGGACATGTAGCATGGGCAGCTGGGGCACAGGGTGGACCAGGCGGGCGCCTAGGTGGCACATAGGAACATAGAAACCGGAAATCAGCAAGTCAACAGCTGACCAAGGCCAAACACAATCCACCTATATCTACCTGGTTCACCCTAGCCAATAGTTGCTAAGGCACTGACCTGACATCCCCCCAGCCATCCCGCCCCCATGTGGAAGGGGCATAATATTGGTAGGCGGTGATGGGGGGATGTGAGGATGTCCATGTATGCCCCCCCACCCCGGGGTCCACTCCCTAGGCGGGCACCTACCTACACAGTGGATGGCCTGGGACTGCGCACTACCAGCACCGACAGCAAATGGCCATGTCAGCTTGGCAGGGGGGAGTGTGCCCATGCTGGAGGGGGCAGTGCCACTTCCCTGCAGTGGACCTAGGCCATGCCCTGCATCAGTATGTGGTGTGCAGTGCAACATACAAAGTCTGGCTGAGGAAAAGTACAGGTAGCCCCAGGGACTATTGTGCATCTGTGGCAACAGTGTGGTGCAGTACACCCAGCCAGTGTGTCTAGAAGCAGAGGGTCACAGGTTCAAGCCCCAGCTGTGGTTCCTGTAGAGCATGTCCCTATATTTTACCCTACAATGCAGATACAACAGCAACATGTGCAAAGCCCAAAGCAGCGGCGAACAGGGGTAGAAACACCCACCCACACAGGCTCCACAATCCAAAGATACATGGAGAATCAGGCTGTTGGCCCCAGCATTGAGCTGAAGTTATCACCAGAGCACTACTACTACCCCCTGCACAGTTTAGCAATGTTGGCACTGTAATCAGGACCAGTATGGCAGGCAGGGTTGTCAACCACCCCTATCTTTGTACAATGCTGCAATAGGAGTGAGCGTGTGTGTATGTCTATCCATTGTTCTGTGGCTGCCCACCCTTCACTGGGCCCAAAATGTCCCACTGTTACCAGCGTTAGCCTGAATAGGTGCATACTGAGGAGCAAGGTATTTTGGGTATGGCCCGGACAGGGCAGATTGGCCAGGATGCATCTTCACAGGGTGTGGGGCAATGGCTGGGACACTGTAGTGCCTGACCACCACCTGCATGGACAGGGTGGCCACAGCATGGCATGCTGGGAGGGCACTCACTCTGACCGAGCAGTGACCATGGCAGGTCTAGGTTCCCACATAGCGCTCTACACTATCTGCCTCCAGTGATATATTTGTGTTCCCCAGTGCTGGGGTCCCAATCACTGAGATGCCTGCTTGCTGCACATAGTTCTTCTGTGAGCATGTACCATGGACTAGCTGGTGGACTGTCTGCAGCTAGACTGTGCATGGTCAGAACAACTATAAGGTACAGTCTGACTGTGCTGTCTGCTGGTGATTGACAGACAGTGGTGGGAGGCAGTTGGGGTTTTCCAGACCTAACCCCAGCATTGCTGCTGGTCTGCCACTGCCCCAGTCATAGGTATGGCTCTGGCCCACCAACCCTGGAGGGCTGTCTCATACAAACAGGATAGAGGTTGCTTCCCCAGGGTGGGGGCACCTGTTCTTTACCTACAAAAAGGGTGATGTGGGCCATTTGGGGTATGTAGTGTATACCACTGTGACCTATGAAGGCACTGCTACACACACCCCTCATGCAATTCTAGGAACCCCTCTGCCCTGATAACAGCTGCCCATGTCAGCCAGACCCTAACACGGGGTACACACCAATCTGGCTGGTGTCTGGTCCAAGAGGACCACATGTGACTGCAGGATACAGATGGACACCAAATTACCTTCAGTTGCACTGCAAGGAACAGCTGTCACACACTGGTAGTGAGGGGGACGTACAGCAGGACCTATCTCTAGCACCACATGTACTGCTGACCTAGTGCTGGGCACACATCCTATCCCTCAGCGTGAACACAGAACCTGCACAATGGCATGGTCTGTAGCTACTCTGTGCCAGTATCATGCACTGTCAGTTCGTCTTTCCAAGCTGAGGTACCGGAGAGGTGCAGAGCCCATTTGGTGATCAGCTGTAGACTGCTATTCAGCATGTGCATTGCATCATGGGTACTGTTGGGGTTACCCTATCCTGGCACTCAGAGCAGACAGTTTGTGCGGTGACCTGCAGTCCTTCTGTACCCAGACATTGCTGTGACATACACCATGGAGGTATAGCCTACTGGTAATACAAGGCCATTCTTGGCAGTGTTCATGTGTTCGGTTCCTCATTGTTCCCTCCTCTCATGCCTGTCCTACTCAAATAGTGTGCATGCCTGTAGAGGTCATATTTTTGCAAATCTGTGCTTCTAGCCCATAATGCCCTTGCCACAATTGCCAACATTCCCTCGGTCCGTCTATCTGCGTCTGTCAGCTGTGTAGAGTCCTGTCTGCCAGTGCAGGCTGCCACCCCATGTCATGCACTGCTACCCTTTCCTGCATTGCGTCTCTTCATGTTTGCCTTGCCTGTGCCTGATCTGCATGGCACCACCACTCCTCTGTCCACCCATCATTGTAACTATCCTGCCACCTCCGCCTCCACTGGGGGACACGTATTCCCATTGTCTGCCACCAACTGTTTTTCTGGTACTTTACATTGCCAACACCCTGTGCAGTGGTACAGCTGCCCCACCATGTTTGCAGATGACAGAAATATATTCAAAATTGTTAAATCACAAGAGGATTGTGAAAAATTACAAGAGGACCTTGAGAAATCGGGATACTAGGCATCCAAAAGGCAGATGAAATTTCATGCAGAAGAGTGCAAAGGAGTCAACAAATAGTCTAGTGGTTAGAGCACTGGCTTGATAACCAAAAGACCAGAGTTAATTTCCCACTAGCACTCCTTGTGGCCTTCGGAAAGTCACTTAACCATCATTTGCCTTGGAGGAAAGGCCTGGCAATCTACTTCTGGTCACACTGCCAAGAGAACCCAGGAGCTGCTGGATCACCAGGATTCAGTAGTGAATTGAAAGCACACTTCATATTGCAAGTGTACAGTTACACGCTAAAGAAAGAACAACCCAAACTATAGTTACATAATGCAAGTTCCACATTAGGAACCACCACCCAAGAAAAGGATTTAGGCATCATTGTGGACAATATGTTGAAACACTGCCCGGTGTGCAGTAGCAACCAATTAGTCAAATAGAATGCTAGGAAAGGAATGGAGAACATTATTAAGCCTTTTTATCTCTCCATTGTGCAACCACACTTTGAATGCTCTGTGCAATTCTGGTTGCCATATCTCAAAAAAAGATATTGTGCAATTAGAAAAGATACCGAGAAGACTCATCAAAATCATGACGAGGACAGAAGTATACCACTATGGAGAAAAAGCTAAGGTTAGGGATCTTCAGCTTGAAAAAGAGACGGCCGAGAGGAGATATGATAGAGGTCTATAAAATAACTAGTGTAGTGGAATGGATAAACGTAAATCAGTTGTTTACTCCTTTAAAAAATATAAAGACTAGGATGCACACAATGAAGCCACAATGTAGCACATGTATTTGGAGAAAATATTTCTTCACTCAAGACGTAATCAAACTCTGGAATTCCTCACCAGAGCATGTAGTAAAAACTGTTAGTGTAAAGGAGGTTTGGCAACTTCCTGGAGGAAAATTGAATAAACCATTATTAGAGACTTGGGAATTCTTCTTCTTAGCTTTGGGATAAGCAGCATGGAATCTGTCACCCTTTTGGAATCCTGACAGGTACTTGTGACCTAGATTGACCACCATTGGAAAAAAGATACTAGGTTTGATGGACTTTTGCTCTGAACCAGCATGGAATATCTTATGTTCTTGTGTTCACTTCTCTCTAGCCACAGACATTCAGATGAACAAAAAGCACCAGGGAAGGAGAATAGGCATATTCATACAAACCAAGCAAACCAATCAATGGCAAAGTAAGATATGCTATGAAGCCCATAGATTAGTTGGGTTATGCAGGGGCAATGACCAGATGGCCACAACTATTGAGTGCACCAAATAGTCACTGGAGAAGGGACACAAGGCAGTAGGGGCACCCAGGGCACTCATCCCCATTGCTCCAGATGCGATGACACTGCTATGAACACATGTGCTGCCTGCCATAGAATGGCCCTCCCCTTCCCCACATATATACATATATATAAACATATATGCACAGTAGAAGTGGTTTGGCCCATGCCATAGCAAAATCAAGGGTGATGCATGGCAAGGATATAAGGAGGTGCAGGTTGTGGAACATGAAGATTAGTGTTAATGACATGAACCATGACCATAGACTGGCAAAGAGATGCCTGCATGCCTGCAATATTCTTTGAAAGGCTCCACCCCCCATCCCCCAGGATAGGATGCATGCAGATCACAATGATCACACAGGTACAGGCAGGCACAGAGAGCCACATCAGAGTGAACCCATTCACACTGTGGCAGCAGAGCACACAACCACAGATGACTGACAGCAACTAGGCACAAGGGTGTGCAGGGCACCAAGATGTCCAAGATGATGGGTGACAGATGTGTCTCAGGGCTGTTAGCCTGGCACTCTCAATGTCCGCGCGATCCAGCTCCCAACAAGAGGAAGTAATAATGAGAGACTGGGACCAACCCAACTGGAAAAAAATTAGACAAGAAAGGTATAAAAGTGTGTCAGTTTTTAGAGAATGAAATAGGTCAGCTTTGAAAATGTGCATATAGTTCATTACAGGATGAAATGTATTTCTGTTTCTCTTCTTCCATGTTTCACAGCTCAGTGTCTGATTTTTGAAAAGCTGCTACCGTATTCTTTGGAGTGCCTTTCTTGGGAGCTTCTTAAATGTGGTGGGAGATAGAGAGAATTCTTAGTTTCACTTTTCCCTCTACTAGGAACATTAGGGTTGGGCTTGAACAGTCTCTGCCTCAAGCTATGCTCAGTTGCTATCCACGCTGGAATAGAGTCACGTAAAAACTTTTCCTGGCTCCTGCCTTTAAAACCTCTTCCAGATACAGGCTTATGCTCAGGTATAAAAGCTTTACTGTTTTTCTGCCAGTTGTTTGTATAAAAACTTTCCTCTGGCTTCCTCCAGCTAACTTCACCATTAAATGTTTGGTTACCTTTTTGATAGCATTTGCTGGGCTTTGACGCTCTCAGAGTTCTGCTCTCAGCTCCCTTCCAATTAGAATTTCTCCGTTTGTATCTCTGGCTTCCAGCCACACAGCTGCCTGCTCCTGTGCTCCAACCGGGTTCTATTTCACTCCTGCTGTGTCCTGCGTATGTCTTCTCTCTCTCACCTTCACTCTCACTCTCACTTTCACTCCTGTTTCCACGCTCACTCCATCTGTTGCTTGGACTCTCAAGCTGGCTCCGTCTCTCTCTAGCCCCACGTTGGCTCTCTTGCACACGCTGGCTCTGTCTAACCCCACGGTGGCTCTGTTGCACACACTGGCTCTCTCTAGCCCCACGTTGGCTCTCTCTAGCCCCACGTTGGCTCTCTCTGGACTGACTCTCTTGCACACGTTGGCTCCCTTGCACACGCTGGCTCTCATTAGCTCCTAATTCCTTAGGCTTTCTGTTGTTTGGGCGTGTTTCCTTTGCACGTGAGCTACTTTGTTTAGGTTGCCTATGGCAACATCCTACCCTGTGTTCCTCAGAACTGTCATGATCAGTCCTATTTCCTGCATTTCTGCTGGTTTTCAGGGGCTCTATAAAAGCTGCCCCGTGACAACGGACATGCAGCTCCCACACCGTCTAACCCTCCCAATGCTCCTGCATGGGGCCTTGGTGCCACGGCGTCCCATCACCATTATTTATTTAAAATCCTTTCTATACCGCACTCTTTAGAATCAGTGCAGTTTACTTGTAACATTAGGTCATCAATAATACTTTGAAAGTGAGCCTGCAGTGGATCGGAAGCCAGTGGAGGTGTTTCAAAATTGGGGTTATGTGGTCTCTTCTGGAGGCTCCATGCAGGATGCGGGTGGCAGCATTCATTTCTAGCTGTAGTGGGTTCAGTGGGTTCTTAGAGAGTCCGTGCAGAATAGAGTTGGCGTAGTCAAAGTGGAGGGGTTACCAGTGCTTGAAAAATCATTCGGAAGTCGTTGGGTTCCAACAGGGGTTGTAGGTGACGAATTGTTCATATCTTGTGATAGATTCCCTTGATGGTGTTGCTTATGTGAGCCTTCATGTCAAGCTGTTGGTCTAGTGTGATACCCCGGTAGCGGATGGTGGGCCTGCTCGGGAGCTTGGCGTCTCTCACTTTTATTGATGCGGGAGGGGTAAAGGCTTGATTTATGGTGATGAATAGGATGTCTGTCTTGTTGAAATTGATTCTGAGGCTCTGCGTGTGGAGCCAGTCAGTGACAGTGTAAAAGCAATTTGTTAGTGTTGAGAAATCAGGCTTGTCAATGGAGAATGGCGTAAAGAGAAGTACATCGTCAGCATACACCAGGCAGGAGATGTTAAAGGAATGGATGATTGAGCAGATGGGCTGCATATATATATTGCACCGGGACTCCATGGCACTGGGACTACATGCAGGAGCCCCACTGCCCCACACAGCTCCAAAACAGCTGTTCCCCACCATCCGACACCCGGAAGGACCTGCCAAGGCTGGGATCAGGCAGGGGAGATCCTCCTGCGATTGATGTCGGGAAGACTTATTCAACTTCCGAGGCCCCAATTCCTCTGAGGTGGAATAAGTCCCATGTCTTATCTCCTCAAGCTCTGACGTACAGGGCCATGACTGGAATCGGCCCTGTATGTCTGGGGTCATGGGCCTGCTTCCACCCCACCCATGCTCCTCCTCCAGACCAGCCCCACCCGCCCCCTTCCAGAGATCCCCACACATCTTCTCTGTACGTGCAGGGAACATTGGGATTGACATCGGGCCCAAGCGTTTGGCAGTGGATATACATCCAAACCGGAAGTACATCCCCACTAAATGCTGTTCGGAGTGACTCCCACAATGTCTAGCTCTGGAGGGAGTTAGTGGTGCTGTCACTGACATGAGACAAGAATTTGAATAGAATGTTTTTCTGCTCTGCATCTGTTGCTGGGAGAGCGTTCCATATGAATGAATAATTATGTCCTATCAGACTGGTATTTCACTGTCCAACTTTCACATCCATATGACGTTATTGAAAATACCATGGCCTGGACAGTCAAATCTTTGTATGGAGAGAGACATCATTGCTCTTGAGGTTCTTGTCTAGGTTCTTCATAGCCCTTCTACCAAGAGCACTATGTCGTCGGATTTCTTGACTACTAGTCCTTTCTTTATTGATTGTTGATCCAAGTAAGTTAAAGCTGGCAACTAATCAATTTCTTCTCCATCAATGATGAACTTATTGATTTTGCCAATTGTCAGGATCTTTGTCTTCTTAACGTTAAGGTGCAGACCCATTTTAAGACTATATTCCTTGATCATGAGAAGCAAATATTTCAAATCGTCTTCACATTCAGCCAGTAATGTGGTAGGTATCATCAACATAGCGAAGGTTGTTGATGAGTCTTCCACCAATCTTCATACCTTGGTTGTCTTCATACAGTCCTGCTTCTCTGATGATTTGTTCTATATATAAATTAAAGAGGTAAGGGGAATGTATGCAGCCTTGTTGTACACCTTTGCTGATTTTAAACCATTCTGTTTCTCCTAGTTCCATTCAAACTGTTGCTTCTTGATCACTGTGCAAGAGAACAATCAGGTGTTCTGGTATACCCATGCTTCTTAATGTGGCCCAGAGTTAATTTGGAAGACAAATTCATGGCCAACTGACTGGAAAAGATCTGTATTTATGCCAATACTGAAGAAAGGTGACCCGACTGACTGTGGAAATTATCGCACAATCGCTCTGATCCCACATGCCATTAAGAGTCTGCTCAAGATCATTCAGCAGAGATTACAACCATATCTGGAACGAGAACTGACTGAAGTGCAAGCAGGGTTCAGGAAAGAGTAAGGAACGAGATACATTATCGCGGTTGTGAGATGGATCCCTGAAAAGACAAAAGAATATCAAAAGGATATCCATATGTGTTTTATTGACTGCAGTAAGGCTTTTGACTGTGTAAACCATGAGAAACTCTGGGCCACATACAGATAATGAGAAACAAAGAAGCTGGTACAAACACTGACGGTCAACAGGACTTTATTGGACCCCAACATGTTTCAGCTTTCCAAGCCTTCATCAGGGGGAATAAATAAATTAAGCATATTTCCCATCAGCCCCGCAGCGGGATTAACAGAGCCGCGAGAGGAGAAGCTCTCCCTTCGTGGCTCTGAAAAGCCCGCGCTTTTGGAGCTGATGCTGAAAGGAGGCCTCTGCAGGGCAGGGGGGGGGGGGCCCCGCGGGGTGCTCGATTCTGCCGCTGCCACGGCGGCAGCAGCAGCAGCAGCCGGTTTGTAGTTTTTTTGGATCTAGCTGGGGGGGGGGGGGGGGGGGGTTAGGACTGGTAATGAGCTATAGGGGGGGTAGGACAGGTAATGGGCTATGGGGGGGCTAGGACTGGAAATGGGCTGATGGGGGGCGTTAGGATTGGTAATGGGCTATGTGGGGGGGGGGGCTAGAATTGGAAATGGGCTAATGGGGGGTTAGGACTGGTAATGGGCTATGGGGGGGCTAAGACTGGAAATGGGCTGTTGGGGGGGGGGTAGGACTGGAAGTGGGCTGATGGGGGGTTAGGATAGGTAATGGGCTATGGGGGGGGGGCTAAGGCAGAAAAATAGGTAATGAGGCAAAGGAATGGAAGGGGGCTCATGGGGGGGGGATTTGGACTGGTAATGGGCTATGGGGGGCTAGGACTGGAAATGGGCTGATGGGGGGCGTTAGGACTGGAAATGGGCTATGTGGGGGGGCTAGGACTGGAAATGGGCTGATGGGGAGGTTAGGACTGGTAATGGGCTATGGGGGGGCCAAGATTGGAAGTGGGCTGATGGGGGGGGGGGGTTAGGACTGGAAGTGGGCTGATGGGGGTAGGACTGGTAATGGGCTGTGGGGGGGGGTAAGACTGAAAATGGGGTGATGGGGGTTAGGACTGGTAATGGGTTTTGGGGGGGGCTTAGGACTGGTAATGGGCTGGGGGGGGGGGTTGCTAGGACTGGAAATGGGCTGTGGAAGTGGGGCTTGCTCTGCACGTAGCTGATGTCGTCGGGGTCTTGGATTTGATATGGGCTGTGCGGGGAGGGAGCTAGGACTGGAAATGGGCTGAGTGAGGGGGCTAGGACAGGAAATGGGCTGATGGAGGGGCTAGGATAGGTTTGGAAATGGGCTGTTGGGGGGTGCTAAGATTGGAAATGGGCTGTAGTGGGGGCTTGAATTGAAATGGACTCATGGAGCGGCTAGCACTGGAAGTAGGCTCATGGGGGGCTTGGATTGGAAATGGGCTGAGTGGAGGGGAGCTAGGATTTGACATGGGCTGATGGTGGTGCTGGGATTGGAAATGAGCTGATGGAGGGACTCGGATAGGACTGGAATTGGATGGGGGAGCTAGGACTGAAAATGGGCTGATGGTGGGGCTAGGACTGGAAATAGGCTGATGCGAGGACTAGAAGGGAGCGGATGCTGGGTGGGGCTGGAACTAGAAGGGAGCTGATGTTGGGGGAGGATTAGAATGGGATGGAGCCGGGAGAGAGAAATGGAGAGGGAAAAATATTTTGTGTGGGAGGGAAGACAAATCTACAATTGGCCGGACATTGGGAGAGTAAGTGGGGATTGAGGATGGAGGGGTAAAATTTGAGTGGATGAAATAGGAATGAGGAAAGAGCAAAAGGAGAAAGATTAGTATGTTAAAGCAGATGTAGAGAGAGGATGGAAAAAAGCTAGAAGAGAGAAGAAAGGACAAATGGACAGCAGACGATAAGAACATAAGAACATAAGATATGCCATACTGGGTCAGACCAAGGTCCATCAAGCCCAGTATTCTGTTTCCAACAGTGACCAATCTAGGTCATATGTACCTAGCAGTTTCCCCAAGAGACACAAGTTCCACAATGCTTGTACGGGGTCAAGCATTGATATCTTCGGTCACTTCTTAATAATGGTTTATGGACCTTTCCTCCAGGAACTTGTCCAAACCTTTTTTAAACCCAGCTACACTAACAGCCTTTACTACATCCTCCGGTAACAAATTCCAGAGTTTGATTACACGTTGAGTGAAAAAATATTTTCTTTATTAGTCTTAAATAGTTTACCCTGTAGCTTCATTGCATGTCCCCTAGTCTTTCTATATTCTGATAAGGTAAACAATCGATCTACGTTTATCCGTTCCACTCCGTTCATTAATTTAGAGACTTCTATCATATCTCCCCTCAGCTGTCTCTTTTCCAGGTTAAAGAGCCCTAACCTTTTTAGCCTTTCTCCATAGGAGTATCCTTCCATCCCCTTTACCATTTTGGTGGCTGTTCTCTGTACCTTTTCTAAAATCGCTATATCCTTTTTAAGATATGGCGACCAGAATTGCACACAATATTCAAGGTGCGGTCTCACCATGGAACGATATAGAGGTATTATAATATCTTTTGTTTTATTTTCCATTCCTTTCCTTATCATACCTAGCATTCTATTTGCTGTCTTGGCCGCCGCTGCACACTGGGCCGAGGGTTTTAACATGGTATCCACAATGACACCTAAATCTTTTTCCTGGGTGGTGGTTCCTAATGTGGAACCTTGCATCGTGTAACCATAGTTTGGGTTGTTCTTCCCTAGGTGCATAACCTTGCACTTGTCCACATTAAATTTCATCTGCCATTTTGATGCCCAGTCTTCCAATTTATCAAGATCCTCTTGCAATTTTTCACAATCCTCTTGGGTTTTAACAACTTTAAATAGTTTTGTGTCATCTGCAAATTTGATAACCTCACTCGTTATTCCACTTTCCAGGTCATTTATGAATATGTCAAAAAGCAGCGGACCCAGCATAGATCCCTGGGGTACACCACTATTCACCTTAGTTAGCAGAAGACACGAAGAAACCAGAAGAAAGTAGCTGGAGCAATTGCAACTGAAAAAAAATGCACAAAAGGTAGAAAAATATCTCTTTATTTTGAATTTGTTAACTGGAATATGTCAACTCTAGGAAATGTGCATCATTAACGTCTGCGCTTTGTTTAGTACAAGAGGAAATTAATTTATAGTTTTATTTCTACAGTGTTGTACATTCCAAGTTGGGCTTTTGGGGTTCCCAGTTTAATTATTGTCTTCCTGTTTCTAAATTGTGATTCCTTGTTTGGTGATGGTCTATGTTCTGCATGTGTAACTGAGCTGAGGTATTCTGGTTATGTAATTCCTATTTGACATTGCCACTTGTTCTCTTTCCCCAGTAGGTCATGTATTGTTATTCTCTGAAATGTATTGGTTTAATATTTGCACTGCTGCCTTTTGATAGGTAGGGTATGGTGCTTTGTGAGTCCTGGTAGTGCTGCTAGGATACAGCGGGTTTGCTATGGGTTCTAAATGGGCAGTGTTTGTAGTAGTTCCTAATGTGCCTGGCGGTTGGCACTGGATTATAGTAATGTAGAAATCTTTTAGTCTTTCTTTATCCATGCACTCATTAAGAGACATGTTTACTAAAAGTTAGTGTATGGTAACATTATGCAAATATGTATGCAAATGAGGCACCTTATGCAAATGAGGCCCCACACTGAGTCTCCACACATGGCCCCGCACCCCCCTTGGGCTGCCCCTATGGGTAGTTTGTCAAGATGTGACTGGAAGTTCTTCTTTATTAGGCCTGTGGCTCCCAATACGATGGGAAATATTTCTATATCTTTCTGCCACATTTTCTTGGTCTCTGACTGCATTTCTTGGTAGTTCAGAATCTTCTCCCTCTTCTCACAACTCACAGAATAATCACTTGCAACTGACACCTCTAATATCAATGCTGTTCTGGAGTTTTTCTCCTTTACCGCTATGTCGGGTTTCATCACATCCAGTTTCTTATCTGTTGGAATGGGAATGTTCCAAGTTATAACTTCTTTATTCTCTTAGCGTCATGATATCTGTGCTTTTCTGGTACAGTGATGTTATACTGCTTATAAAATTTCCAGTGGATGAGACGTGTCACCTTGTTATTTTTTTTTTTTGTATAGAAATTTTCTGCCATCAGAAAACTTCACAGCCAGCTACAAGATGAGTAACCATTTCCAGCTGTTTCTTACAGAATCTGCATATGTCTGATTTACCTGTTTTCTCTATGCTCACTGAGAACCACTTTGTTTATCAATCACTGTCCTGGGCTGCAACTATCAATCTCTCATCTTTAGGTTTCATTTCACCTCTCCTGTTTGGCCAACAAATGGCTCCTGAAGTAATACTTTATATTTCCCACTGTATTTATGAATTTTTTACTTATGGGCCATGAAGAGGTCATCTGGACCATGAGGAGGTCAGCATGAGTACCTATAAGAAACAGAAACTCTTGTTGGGCATATGTCAGAGACTAAATGCCATCTATCACCACAACCAAGAGCCCAAGGACATGAAATGCAAGTGAAGGGAGGTCATGAGGAAGACCAAGTTCAGGGCCCTAGATATAGAACCAGATGGCCAGCCACAGACTCTCACTAACCTGGAGAAACAGGTACTCAAATCAATTGATGAGGTGACTGTCAGGGGACTTGGCAACCTGGGTACAACAACAGCCTCCCAGGAACACAGTATCTGTTTCATATCTGCCTATACCTGTCTTCCCCTCCCTGCATGCCCTACCACCTCATGTTGCTACCTCCCTTCCACCTAGGTGCTATGTGTAGACATGGAACCACCTCACCCACATGGGGCATCCATTGGGGATAAAGGTGCATGGAGCAAAAGAGAATTGCACAGGGATGGTACTGGGAGATGGGGGTGGTGGTATGGCCTGGGCTGGACATGGAGAGGGAGGGAGATGATGGAGGATGGGCACTTCACTGTAAATATTTTATGTGTCAGCAAATAAACTCCTGCCTTCACATGAAGTGCCTGTATATGAAGTCATCTCTTGCTACAACTCCTAGTTGTTGCAGTTGCTAGGTATCCTCCTGCCTTGGCCCTTCAGTATTTGCATCATGGTCCAGCTCTGATGTATCCTGCTGTTCAGGGATGGGTTGTTGGCACTTAAGTGTCAGATTGTGAAGCATGTAATAGACCATGAAGATCTGAGATATCCTGGTAGGGCTGGAGTTCATACCCAGATCAGTCAAGGTACCAGAAGCAGCTCTTGAGATAGCCAAATGTCCTCTCAGTGATGGAATGCATGATCTTTGGTCCCTGTTGTATTTAATAATTTATTTATTTATTTATTTCACTATGCTTATATACCGCTTTTCACCGGGTCAAAGCGGTTTACAATAAACAAGAGAGACATCAAACAGGTCATAATATATTTACAGGGAGGGTTATACATTCACCATGGGGTTTAGCTTATTTACATTCCTGATTTGGTATATATCAGGCTTTTCTAATTTATCTACAATTCTCCTTTGTCTCTCGGTCTCAAACTTATCTGGTGCTCAACTTGGTCATGCATTCAATGGGTGGCGTTCTGATCTGTCCTAAAATGTTCTCTGAATAAGTGGGTCTTCAATTATTTTCTAAATGAGGCGAGGTCCTTGTTATTCTGGATTTTGGTTGGAAGAGAGACAGGGACAGGGCATAGAGGTCAAATGCATGGGTACATAAGAACATAAGATATGCCATACTGGGTCAGACCAAGGTCCATCAAGCCCAGTATTCTGTTTCCAGCAGTGGTCAATCTACATCATAAGTACCTAGCAGTTTCCCCAAAAAACACAGGTTCCACAATGCTTGTATTAGGTCAAGCAGTGATATCACGGGTCCCTTTTAATAATGGTTTAAGGACCTTTCCTCCAGGAACTTGTCCAAACGTCTTTTAAACCTAGCTACACTAACAGCTTTTACTACATCCTCCAGTAACAAATTTCAGAGTTTGATTACACATTGAGTGAAAAAATATTTTCTCTTATTAGTCTTAAAAAGGTTACCCTGTGAAGCCGTGATTGTTGGGAAAGGTTAAAGGCAATGCCCTTTAACCTTTCCCAGCATTCGCGGCTTCACAGAAATAGCTGCCAGCATAAAGGAAAAGGATCTTCATGCTGGTGGATGTACAGAGGGAGTCGGGGCCTCGCATGGGCTTCCCCGGCTCCCTCTGAAGCCCCTCAGACAGCTGTGGGGCTGGTCCGGAGAGGGGGGCAAGGAGTTGATGGGCTGTGATGGGGGGGCTAGGACTGCAAATGGACTGTGATGGGGGGGGGGGGAACCTGGACTGGAAATGGGCTATGTGGGGGGGGGGGACCTGGACAGGAAATGGGCTATGGGGGGGGGGGAGGGAGGGGAAACCTGGACTGGAAATGGGTTGTGATGGGGGGGGGAACTTGGACAGGAAATAGGTTGTGATTAGGGGGGCTAGGACTGCAAATAGGCTGTGATGGTTGGGGAGGGGGGAACCTGGACTGGAAATGGGCTATGGTGGGGGGGGGGGACTTGGACTGGAAATGGGCTGTGATGGTGGGGGAGGGCTAGGACTGGAAATAGGCTGTGATGGGGTGGGGCTAGGATTGAAAAGAAGCTGTGATGGGGGACTTGGACTGGAAATTGGCTGTGATTGGGGGGGGGCTAGGACTGGAAATGGGCTGTGATGGGAGGGCTAGCACTGGAAATGGGCTGATGAAGAGCTAGAATAGGACTGAAAATGGGCTGATGGGGGCTGGAATAGGACTGGAAGTGGGTTGACAAGGGGGCTAGGATTGGAAATTGGCTGATGGGGGAGCTTGGAGTGGAAATTGGCTGATGGGGGATGGAATGGGACTGGAAAAGAGCATATGTGGGGCTAGGACTGGAAATGGGCTGATGAGGAGATGGAATAGGACTAGAAATGGGCTGATGGGGGAGCTTGGACTGCAAATGAGTGATGGGATAGAATAGGACTAGAAATGGGCTGATGTGGGGGCCTGGGAGAATGGGACTAGAAGGGAGTGGATGCTGAGTGGGTCCAGAACTATAAGGGAGCTGATTTTGGGGGAGGACTAGAAGGGGATGGGGAATGAGAATTGAGAGGGGAAAGGATATTTTGTGTGGAAGAAAAGTCTACAATGGGCAGGGTATTGGGAGAGAAAGAGGAGATTGAGAATGGAAGGGTGAAATTTGAGTGGATGATAAAGGAATAAGGAAAGAAATGGGGGAAAAAGCAAAAGGGAAACAATCAGTATGTTAAAGCAGATATATAGAGAGAATGGAAAACATCTGAAAGAGAAGAAAGGACAAATGGATAGCTCGCAGAAGACACAAAGAAACCAGAAGAAAGTGACTGGAGCAATTGCAACTGAAAAATGAAATGCCCAAACAGAAGGTAGAAAAATACTTTTGAATTTATTAACTGGAATATGTCTGGTGTGGGAAGTGTGTATTACTAACATCTTTGTGTTTTTGTTCAGTGCAAGAGGAAATTACTTTACAGTTTTATTTCTCCAGTGTTGTACATTTTATGTTTGGCTTTTGGGTACCCAGTTTAATTATTATTTTCCTATTTCTAAATTGTGATCTCTTGTTCTTTGTGTGGTGATGGTCTATGTTCTGTGTATTCTGAGGTATTCTGTTCATGTAATTTCTGTTTGACAGCCCCACTTGTTCTCTTTCCCCCAGTGAGATGTATTAGTATTCTCTAAGATGTATTGGTTTAATATCTGCAGTGTTGCCTTTTGATAGGTAGGGTTTGGTGCTTTGTGAGTCCTGGTAGTGCTGTTATGATAGGGTGGATTTGCTATGGGTTCTAAATGGACAGTGTTTATAGTACTCCCTAATGGGCCTGGCGGTTGTCACTACAATATAGTAATGTAGAAATCTGTTAGGCTTTCTTTATCCAGACACTCATTAAGAGGCATGTTTACTAAAAGTGCAAGTTAATATTATGCAAATATTTATTCAAATGAGACTCCTTATGTAAATGAGGCCCTGCAATTAATCTCCGCACATGGCCCCGCACACCCCTTGGGCTGCCCCTGCATAGGGGTATCCTTCTATTCCCTTTACAATTTGGTGGCTCTTCTCTGTACCTTTTCTAATAATGCTATATCCTTTTTAAGATACGGCAACCAGAATTGCACACAATATTCAAGGTGTGGTCGCATCATGGAATGATACAGAGGCATTATAATAGCCTTTGTTTTATTTTCCATTCTTTCCTTATGGTACCTAGCATTCTATTTGCTCTCTTGGCCTCTGCTGCTCATTGGGCAGAGGGTTTTAACATGTTATCCGTGATGACCCCTAAATCCTTTTCCTGGTTGGTGGTTCCTAATGTTGAACCTTGCATCGTGTAACCATAGTTTGGGTTGTTCTTTCCTAGGTGCATAGCTTTGCACTTGTCCACATTAAATTTCATCTGCCATTTGGATGCCCAGTCTTCCAATTTATCAAGATCCTCTTGCAATTTTCCACAATCCTCATGGGTTTTAACAACTTTAAATAGTTTTGTGTCATCTTCAAATCTGATAATCTCACTCATTATTCCCTTTTCCAGGTCATTTATTAATATGTCAAAAATCAGTGGACCCAGCACAGAGCCTTGGGGTACTCCACTATTCACCTTTTTCCATTGGGAAAATTGGCCATTTAGACCTACCCTCTGCTTTCTATCTTTTAACCAGTTCCTGAGCCACAATAGTACACTGCCTTCCATCCCATGACTTTTTAGTTTTTTGAAAAGTCTCTGATGAGGGACCTTGTCAAAGGCTTTCTGAAAGTCCAGATACACTATGGGGTATGTTTACTAAAGTGCGTTAGTGAAATTCGCGTTAGGAGCCGCGGTAGAGACAGAAACCCCAAATAAGGACATGGGCAGTACATCGTTACCACTAACGCGCGTTCCAAAAACTAACGAGCGTTACAGGGCGCCATGGCGCGTTACCGCACGTTAATCTTAAGAAGGCGTACAGACACAAGTCACTGAAACAGAGCTGTAGCACAATGGTTACGTCACTGACCGCTGTTACAGGCAGCATGGGTTTGAGTCCCCAGTGTGCCTAACGCAGAAGGCTGGCCCAGGCATCACCCTGTACATTACATAGGGAATGAGGAGGCATGTTTTTCTTTACCTTCAGTAGTATTGCCAGAAACACACCCTCACAGTGTGCGTAGCCACGTGCGTTGGTGCGGGCGTGTCTACGTGCGTTGTTGCGTGCGTAAAATCGTGCGTTGGTACGTGTGTTGTTACCAGCGTGGGCACTTTATATTACAGACTCTTTAGGGTGTCTTGCACCTATGAATTATGCTAACAGATGTAAGTGTGATGGCCTATGGTTTATCAGAGCCTGTGAGCAGGTGCTGGATTTTCACAGGGTTGGATTGGGCCAGTCACACCCATGATGCACTGCACATGCAAATCAGCTGTCCACAGATACACAGCATGGGGAATGCACCCCCACAGCACCTCGGCCTGGTAGGGGGAACTGACCATGTGCACCCCCACAGCACCTAGGCCTGGTAGGGGGTACTGGCCGTGTGTTTTACTGGCACAGAGTAGCTACACACTGTCACATTGTGCGGGTACTGCTCTCACCGTGAGGGTGCAGTGAGGCGCACAGCACCAGATCCACAGCACCATCCATGGCAGACATAGGCCATGCTGGACATCCACAGCAGTGTTAATGTGTGGGATAGGTAGTTTCTGCACAAACACCTTGGATATGTCTGTCTCAGCCAGGTGTAGTCCCCATGGATCCCCAGGGGGATCATGGTGGCAAACAGGGTCTCCCATCAACTGATCCACATTCTTCCTCCCTGCAATGGTGGCAGTAGAAAGGACCATCAACCCCAGTTCTGCTGTGGGAGAGACACCCCTCAGGGCCATCAATGCAGCTCTCTGCATATCCATAGCACAATAGCAGACAGAAATTAGGCCTGTATATGCTAAGCTGCACCCCCACCACTATCTGATATTCTCCTGCAGCAGGCCTTCAGCCACTGCACCCTGCAAGGCTCTCCATCAAAACACATACCAGCTGCAAAGTCTGCTAGCTAGTCCATAATGCATGCTCCTGTTGGAAATGCATGCACCCAGAACTGGCCATGGCTAGCAACATACACAACAAGCAGATAAGTCAGTGACTGGCCCCCAAAGAGAAACACATAAATATCACATGACAGAAATACTATGTGGCACTATGGGGATGCCTATCCATGCTGTGGTCACTGCACAGTCAGGGTGAGATTGATCTCCCTGCAGGACATACAGCGGTCACCCTGTCTGTGTAGGTGGTGGCCGGGCACTAATATGCCGCAGTCAGTGCCCTATGCGCTGTGCAGATGCAGCCTGCCCAGGCCACCCTGTCTGGGCTATACCCATGGTACCTTGATCCTCATTATGCACATTGGCAGGTCAATACTGGCAACAGTGCTGGTAGTGTGGGCTGTGGAAGGTGTTTGCAGCCACCACACACTGTTGAGACAGACACACACTCCGACACCTATGCCAGCATTGTGCTACTGTAGAGGAGTTCAGCAGCCCTGCCCACCACACCAGTCCTGGGCACAGTCAAGCATGGATATGGTCCGCAATACTGTTGTCCATCTCTCCCCAGGGTGGTAAACACTGTCAGAGACCTGACCTGTAGCGCACACCGCTGACATCAGAAAGATTGTTATGATGGAGCTCAATGAGCAAACTGTGCTTAACGTAGGACTTGCTATCTGCCAGTACTCATAGGAAATGTTGGATAGGTGTGTACCATATACCCAGGTGTAGGGTGGCATTGCTAGGGTATGCATGTGGTAGTATTGGGAGATGTACGCAGGGCCCAATGTCCTGCCTCTCCAGGAGGCATTAGCCAATGGGGCCTGTGGGTGTGGGTGTGGGTGTGTCTGGCCCTGTTGGCTGCTGCTTTACGGCAGAGGTTCCAGTCCTGGTGTGCCAAACACTGTTTGGGTTTTCATGCTGTCTCTGATTAATATGTATGAGCTACATCTGCATACCATGGGGGTGGTGCATAGATATGCAGCACAGACATCTTTATTCGCGGCAGCATGGAACCTGAATGGTGTGTGGCCCTCCAGGACTGCATTTGGGAGACTCTGCTCTAGGTAATGCGCCTGTTTATGGTGTCTGTGCTTGGTGGGGTAAAATATAGGCGTATTAACCATGCGTTTGTTCTCAGCAATAAAGGTTTGTCATTACAATCACGGTACAGTTGTGGGAAAAATATGGGGACTGGATTGGATTGGATGTAGCCCCAGCTGGGCTTTGAACCTGTGACCCTCTGGTCCTGGCTGTGTCCGCTGCACCACACTGTGGCCATAGAGACAGTGCAGTCCCTGGAGATAGGACACCTGGCCGAAAGAGTCAGAAACCCTGCTCTGCACATTTTTACTGTGGGCTCATTCACCTTGTATGGAGACATAGGTGCACATAAACCCCGAATTTGACCTCGGAATAAGGGGATAGCAACATACCCAAGCTGGCCAATAGTGATATTAATGGGCAACCATAGAAAACACTCCCAGGAACGCTCATAATTAAAATTAGGGAATGATTTTTGGAAGGGTCTATGCTCCGTGAACCCTTCCAAAACTCATTTCTTTTTCTTGGAGCTCTCCTGGGAGTGTTTTGTATGGTTGCCCATTAATATCACTGTTGACCAGCTGGATTATAGTTTTTTAGGATGTTGTTGTGGTCTTTTTCCATTTCTATTTGCTATTTTGTTCAGTGCACATGTATCACACTGCTCACATTATGTAGGTTTCCCCGGTTTTGCTGTACATTGCTGACGGAAATGGTTTCTCTTCCCTTTAATATGCCTTTAACGACAGGTTTTCATTCGCGTTGGAATTGAGCTCTGAAATTCAGCACGTTAGTGTGAGGGGAGCCTCTCCCCGCCCACTCTCCGCCCATTGACCCCATGGGGAGATAAGACATTTTTCAGATATATTAGTGAGAAGAGGAAGGGCAAAAGTGGTATTGTCAGACTCAAGGGTACAGGGGGGAAATATGTAGAAGCTGATAAGGATAAAGTGGAATTGCTTAACAAATATTTTTGTTCTGTGTTCACAGATGAAGAACCAGGAGCAGGACCTCAGAAAACACCCACAAATAAGAACAGAAGCGAGGGACATCTTGAACAATTTTCAGAAAACTGTGTTCGTGAGAAACTAGCTCAGCTTAAAGTAGACAAAGCGATGGGACCGGATGGGATACACCCTAGAATACTGAGGGAACTTGGGGACGTTCTAGCAACTCCACTGACTGACCTTTTCAATGCCTCGTTGGAGTCGGGAGTGGTGCCAAAGGACTGGAGAGAGGCTCATGTGGTGCCTTTACACAAAAGCAGAAGTAAGGATGTGGTTGAAAACTACAGGCCGGTTAGTTTAACTTCGGTGGTGAGTAAATTAATGGAAACGCTGTTGAAAGAGAAAATAGTGAGGTTTCTGGAGTCCAGCGGATTACAGGATCCGAGGCAGCATGGATTCACCAGAGGCAGGTCTTGTCAGACAAATCTGATTGATTTCTTTGACTGGGTGACCAGGGAGTTGGACCGAGGGAGAGCTCTAGATGTGGTGTATTTAGATTTCAGTAAAGCCTTTGACACTGTTCCTCACAGGCGACTTATAAACAAACTGAGCACCCTAGGGATGGACCCTAAAGTTACTGCTTGGGTTAGAAATTGGTTGGGTGGGAGGCGACAAAGAGTACAAGTAAATGGAGCTCACTCTGAGGAGAAGGATGTTACCAGTGGTGTGCCCCAGGGATCTGTCCTTGGTCCGATTCTTTTTAACATCTTTGTTAGTGATATAGCGGAAGGGCTGTCGGGTAAGGTTTGCCTCTTTGCGGATGATACCAAAATCTGCAATAAAGTAGACACCCAGGAAGGTGTAGATAACATGAGGAGGGATCTAGCTAAGCTTGAAGAATGGTCTAGAATTTGGCAGCTGGGATTTAATGTTAAAAAATGTAAGGTCATGCATTTGGGCTGCAGCAATCCAAGGGAGCAATACAGCATAGGAGGTGAAGTACTTTTGTCCACTAAAGAAGAGCGGGACCTAGGCGTAGTTGTGTCCGATGATCTTAAAGTAGCTAAACAGGTAGAAAAGGCGACGGCAAAAGCTAGAAGGATGCTTGGGTGCATACGGAGAGGAATGGCTAGCAGAAAAAAGGAGGTGATAATGCCTCTGTATAAGTCTTTGGTGCGACCTCATTTGGAGTATGGTGTGCAATTCTGGAGACCGCACCTTCAAAAGGATGTGAACAGGATGGAGTCGGTGCAGAGGGTTGCTACTAAGATGATTAGTAGTCTTCATTATAAAGCATATGAGGACAGACTTAAGGATCTTAATATGTACACCTTAGAGGAAAGGCGGGATAGAGGTGATATGATTGAGATGTTTAAATACCTCCGTGGCATAAATGTTCAGGGAGAGAGCCTCTTTCAATTGAAAGCAAGTTCTGCGACGAGGGGACATGGGATGAGGGTGAAGGGAGATAGATTCAGGAGTGATATGCGGAAATATTTCTTTACGGAAAGAGTAGTGGATCCGTGGAATAGTCTCCCAGTGGAGGTGGTAGAGATGAGGACAGTAACTGAATTCAAAAAAGCATGGGACCAACACAGAGGATCTCTAAAGGTAAAAAGTGGACTGTTGTAGTTGTTGTTATGGAAGGACAGACTAGATGGGCCTTGTGGTCTTTTTCTGTCATCATGTTTCTATGTTTCTATGTTCTCTCCGCCCACTCTCCACCTTCTGTGCTGTTTTTACGCGCCGCGGGGGTTTACGATCGTTAACTGCGGTTAACACGCGCAACGTACGGTTAACGATCGTTCGCACGTCAGAACGCGTGTTATGACATGCGAACGATCGTTAACCGTACGTTACGCGCGTTATTCACGATTACCGCAGTTTAGTAAACATACACCTATATCAACTGACTCACCTTTGTCTACCTGCTTATTCACACCTTCAAAAAAACATAACAGATTAGTAACACAAGACCTTCCTTGGCTAAAGCCATGTTGGCTGTCTTCCATTAAGCCATGACTATCTACATGTTCAGTAATTTTGTTCTTTGTGATGGTTCCTGCCATTTTTCCCGGTACTGACATCAGGCTCACCAGTTTGTAGTTTCCAGGATTACTCCTGGAGCCGTTTTTAAAAATTGGTCATCCTCCAATCTTCAGGTATTACAGATGATTTCAATGAAAGTTCACAGATTACTAATATTAGGTCTGCAATCTCATATTTCAGTTCTTTCAACACTCTTGGATTTATGCCATCCGGTCCAGATGATTTGATACTCTTCATTTTATCAAATAGTTTAAATACATCTTCCCGGTATATCAATATTTCTTTCAATTCTTCCACAGTATCACCTTTAAATACCAATTCAGTCATGGGTAACATCCCTACATCTTCCTCAGTAGAGACCGAAGCAAAGAATTCATTCAGTCTCTCCTCTATGGCATTGTCCTCTCTTAGTGCCCCTTTTACCCCTCTATCATCTAATGGTCCAACTGACTCTCTCACAGGTTGTTTTTTTTGCTATGAATGTCCTTGAAAAAGTCTTTATTATGTGTTTTTGCTTCCACAGCAAGCTTCTTCTCAAATTCTCTCTTTGCCTGCCTTGAATCTAACTTGCCAGTACTTGTACTGTTTCCATTTTTTGTCATTTGGCTCTTTTTTCAATTTCCTGAAAGATGTTTTTTGGCAACAACAGCCTCTCAGACCTCACCTTTAAACCATGCTGGCATTTTTTAGACTTCCTTCCACTTTTCGTAAAGTGTGGAATACAGCTGGTCTGGGCTTCCAAGATAGTATTTTTAAACAACACACAAGCATAATGTAAATCTTTAACCTTTGCAACTTCTCCTTTTAGTTTTTTCGGAACTATTTTCCTCATTTTATCATAGTCTCTCTTTTGAAAGTACTGTGGATTTCCTTACCATCCCTCCTCCATTAATTAAATCAAACGCAATCATACTATGATCACTATTGCCAAGGTGGCCCCAACACCCTTATTTCTTGCACCTGATTTGGTGTTCCACTAAGGACTAGGTCCAAAATGACTTCCCCTCTGGTCAGTTCATGAAACAGCTGCTCCAAAAAGCAGTCATTTATGTCATCTAAAAACTTTGGGGTATGTTTACTAAAACCCCGGTAAAGTGCGTGCCGCAGTAGTGTGCGTGTGCCATATAAGGAGTGGGCGTTCCGTCCTGAAAAAGAAAAGCTGGAATCTACATATGCGCTAAGGTGCGCGGCGCCCATGTGCGCCCCGCACCTTAGAGCATGAGATAGTTGCGCGGGAGGCATAAGTGGCGCGCTGAAGTGCCAGAAAAAGCACAGAGCCACAGCACAATGGTTAAGACACTGAGCAATGGTGCAGGGATGAGGGGTTCAATACCCCACAGTGCTCAATGGAGACAGCTGGCTGAGGCATTATTTTAAGAGCCATTTAAATGATGGGCAGCATAAGGCGGCGTGCTAATGTTTCTGGAGGCCTTCAATATTGAAAGGCATAAGGCGGCGCGCTGATGTGCAATCACAGGAACAGAACCACAGCACAATGGTTAAGACACTGACCAATGGTGCAGGGATCAAGGGTTCAATCCCCCAAAGTGCCCAATGAACAAGGCTGGCTGAAACATAACATATTATGGGGAAGATTGCTTTAGGAGGCATTTTATTCATATTTTAATTATCACTACTAGCAAACGCACTCTCAAAGCGTGTTAACATAAGGCGCCCTATAAGGCACATTTTAAAGTGCACTGTCAGCCAAGGCACCCTAGAATGTTGCTTATAGGGCGCTGTAGAGGGTGCCGTATGAGGTACCGCAAGGTCAGTGTACTGTTTTTTAGTTTAAGGAATGAAAAGCATAAGTAGGTGCGCTGACAGGCAAGAAGGAGCAGCAGTGGAGCACAATGGTTAAGGCACTGACTGCTGATACAGGGGTCATGAGTTTGCTCCCCAGTGTGCCTAATATGTAAGGCTGGCTGTGGCATCAGCTTTGCATTGTACATATTTTGTCCTGCAGCACTTTATTTTTATGTTATTAATTGCTGCCAGCAAACACGCCCTCACATGCCGTAATTGAAGGTGCCATATAAGGCACCCTATAAGGCACTCCATAGGGCACATTATAAATTGCATTGTCCGCCACAGCACCCTAAAATGTCCCCTATAGGGCACCCGATAGGTTGCGTCACAGGATAATGTATAGTGCACCTTATATTGACGGGAACCATAAGGTGCCCTATAGGGCGCCCTATAAAGCACCTTCAGAGGCACCTTTTGGGTACAGTACGCTGAGGGTGTTTTTGCTGGCATCAAAATATGTACATTAAAAAAAGATAATGTGTTGGACAACCCTATCAAACAACCCCACTGTGGGTTTGAACCCATGACCTCTGACTTCAAAGGCAGCAAAATAACCATTGGGCTACAGCTCTATAGCTGCTAGCAAGTCCCTGGCTGGCTGCAGAGAGCATGCATGCCACACACAGACAGTCTGCTGTGGTCACCAGGATAGGGTTAGCCCGCCCATACCCATGATGCACTGCACATGCAAATCAGCTTCCACAGATTAACACAGGATGGGCAATGCACCCCCACAGCACCTCGGCCTGGTAGAAGGAAGTGACCATGTGCACCCACACACCACCTCGGCCTGGTAGGGGATACTGACCGTGTGTTTTACTGGCACAGAGTAGCTACACACCGTCACATTGTGCGGGTACTGTGCTCACCCTGAGGGTGTGGTGAGGTGCCCAGGACCAGGTCCACAACACCTTCCATGGCTGAAAGAGGCCATGCTGGAGGTCCAAAGCAGTGTTAATGTGTGAGCTAGGTAGTTTCTGCGCAAACACCTTGGATATCTCTGTCTGTTTCAGTCAGGTGTAGCCCCCATGGACCCCCAGGTGGGCAAAGCACCCCCCCCCCCCAGGGCCAAGGGTGGCAAACAGGGTCTCCCATCAATAGATCCACATTCAACCTCCCTACAAAGGTTGCAGTAGAGGGGACCATCAACCCCAGTCCTGCTGAGGAACAGACACCCCACAGGGCAATCAATGCAGCTCTATACACATCCATAACACAATAGCAGACAGACATTAGGCCTGGATATGGTGAGCTGCACCCCACCACTATCTGATATTCTCCTGCAGCAAGACATCAGCCACTGCACCTTGCTCCATCAAGACACATACCAGCTGCAAACAGTGTGCTAGTTAGTCCACAGTGCATGTTTCCAGTGGAGATGCATGCACCCAGAACTGGGATGTCAGCATACACAGCAAGCAGATAAATCAGTGACTAGGCCCCAAAAGGAAACCCATATCTATCACATGAGAGAAATACTATATAGCACTATGGGGGTGCCTAGCCATGCTGTGGTCACTGCACAGTCAGGGTGAGAGTGATCTCTCAGCAGGACATACTGAGGTCACCCTGTCTGTGTAGGTGGTGGCCGGGCACTAAAATGTCCCAGTCAGTGCCCTATGCCCTGTGCAGATGCACCCTGGCCAGGGCACCCTGTCTGGCCTATACCCATGGTACCTTGCTTCTCATTATGCACATTGGCAGCCCAATACTGGTAACATTGCTGGCAGTGTGGACTGTGGAAGGTGTTTGCAGCCACCACACACTGGATAGACAGACAGCCACCCCCACACCTATGCCAGCATTGTGCTACTATAGAGGAGTCCAGCAGCCATACCCACCACACCAGTCCTGGGCACAGTACAGGCATGGATATGGTACACAATACTGTTGGGGGTCACTCCCCAGGGTGGTAAATACTGTCAGAGACCAGACCTGCAGCGCACACCGCAGACATCACAATGATTGTTATGGTGGAGATCAATGAGCAAAATGTGCTTAACGTAGGAATTGATATCTGCCAGTTATCATGGGCAACGTTTGATAGCTGTGTACCATATACCCAGGTGTAGGGTGGCATTGCTAAGGTATGCAACTGCTAGTATTGGGAGATACAGGCAGGGCCCAATGTCCTGCCTCTCCATGAGGCATTGGCCAATGGGGCCTGTGGGTGTGTGTGTGGGTGTGTCTGGCCCTGTTGGCTGCTGCTTTACGGCAGAATGTCCCAACTCCAGTCCTGGTGTTCCAAACACTGTTCGGGTTTTCATGCTGTCCCTCATAAATATGCATGAGCTACATCAGCATACCATGGGGGTGGTGCATAGATATGCAGCATAGGCATCTTTATTAGTGGCAGCATGGATCCTGAATGGTGTGGGGCCCTCCAGGACTGCATTTGGGAGACTCTGCTCTAGGTAATGCGGCTGTTTATGGTGTCTGTGTTTGGTGTGGTAAAATATAGGCGTATGAGCCATGCGTATGTTCTCAGCAATAAAGGTTTGTCCTTACTATCATGGTTTAGTTGTAGGAAAAAAATATGTGGACTGGGATTGGCAGTAGCCCCGGCTGGGCTTTGAATCTGTGACTTTCTGTTCCTGCACACACTGTCTGTGTGCACTGCACCACCGTGTTGCCACAGATATGCTGCGTTCCCTGGGGAGTCCATGACTGTACATCTGACAGAGCCTGTCTGTTGCGGTGGACGGTGCCAGCCTGCACAGGCCTAGGCCACTGTCTGCTGTGGTTTGCAGCCACAGCCCCCTCCACCAACTGTATCCTTCCGCCAACATGCAGACATGTCCCTATCTGGGAAAAAGCATATGACCTGATTGAGTTGTGGCACTCCAGGACTGAATTTGGGGGACTCGGCTGTAGGTAATGCCCATTGTTATGGTTTGTGTGTGGTGTAGGGTAAAATATAGGTGTTGGAACCATGCTTATGTTCTCTGCAATAAAGGAGTGTCTGTACTATCACTGTTTAGTGGTGGGTAAAACTATGGGGAATGGGTTTGCAGGAGCGCCAGCTGGGATTTGAACCTGTGACCGTCTGGTCCTACAGGCACTGGCTGTGTCAGCTGCATCACACTGTGGCCACGGAGACAGTGCGGTCTCTGGAGATAGGAAACCTGGCCGCACGAGGCAGACACCCTGCTCTGCACAATTTTACTATGGGCTCGTTTACCTTGTATGGGGACAAAGGTGCAAATAAACCTCAAATATGACCTCCAAAAAAGGGGAACAAAACCAAAACCAAGCTGGGCAACAGTGATATCAATGGGCAACCTGAAAAACACTCCCAGGAAAGCTCCATTAAAATGCAGTGCTTTTGAAAGAGTCTACGGAGGGTAGACCCTTCCAAAAATCATTTCTTTTTTTTGGAGCTTTCCTGTGAGTGTTTTTTATGGTTGCCCATTAATATCACTGTTGCCCAGCTGGATTATAATTTATTTGGAATTTGTTGTGGTCATTTTCAATTTATATTTGCTCTTTTGTTCTGTGCACATGTATCACACTGCTCACGTTTTTCAGGTTTCCCCGGTTTTGCTGTACATTGCTGACGGAAATGGTTTCTCTTCCCTTTAAATCGGCTCTAACGCGAGGTTCTCACTCGCGGTATTTTTTTTTGCCGAAATTCAGCCCCGCTCCTGTGCGGGGAGCCTCTCCCCTCCCACTCTCCATCCATTGACCCCGTCCCTCCGCCCCTCGGGGGCCTTCCTCCGCCCTCCGTATGCCTTTCCCCGCCTCTATCGCACATCAACGCACCGCACACTTGCGCGGGTCCTTTAGTGTGAGGTGCACGTGTGCGGGGGCCCGTTAGTGTGACGCGCACGCGTGCAGGGCACTTAAGAGCACTTAAGTGCATCATTAGCGTACGCTACTGTGCGCCGCGCACGTGTGCGCGGTTTAGTAAACATACCCCTTTATCTCCCTAGTATGTCCTGCCGTGACACTTACCCAGTCAATACCGGGGTAATTGAAATCACCCATTATTATTACTGTGCTGTAACTTTTGTTAGCTTCCTTGATTTCTTTGAACATTTCATCATCCATTTCTTCATTCTGGCCAGGCGGTCGATTGTACACCCCCACTGCCATCGCCTTCCCCTTTTTACATGGAATTTCAATCCATAGAGATTCTGCAGCAAATTTTGTTTCCTGCAAAACGTTAATCCTTTGTGACTCAAAGCCTTCTCTAACATAGAGCGCAACCTCTCCACCAATTTGATCAGCTCTATTATTGCGATATAGTTTATACCCAGGTATCACAGTGTCCCACTGGTTGTCCTCTTTTCACCTTCTCTCTGAGATTCCGTTCATATCTAACCTCTCATTTAGTGTTATATATTCTAACTCTACCATCTTATTTTTTAGACTTCTAGCATTTACATACAAGCATTTTAGGGACTGTATTTTATTCATATATACATCTTCCTCAGTAAAGACCGAAGCAAAGAATTCATTCAGTCTCTCCTCTATAGCATTGTCCTCTCTTAGTGCCCCTTTTACCCCTCTATCATCTAATGGTCTAACTGACTCTCTCACAGGTTTCCATTTTGCTGCGGGTCAAGCAGGTTGTTTCTGTCCATGTAGATCAGTAGTTGCTGTTGTACTGTCTTCTCGATGACTTTTGCAGTGAATGGGAGGCTCGCTATTGGTCTGAATGAGGTAGGATTTGTAGGTCAAGTTCCAGTTTTTTGAGGGTCAGGCAGATGATGGACATTTTGAGGCTATTGGGCATCCGACCTTGTTTGAGAGATTCATTTGCCATGTTGGTGAGTGCTGGGCTTAGCTCCTGTTTTATCATCTTAATCCAATTAACTAAGCAGGGGTCAAATGAGAGGTGGTGGTGTTGAGTATTGATATAATGGTTTCAATTCTCTCTTTGCTGATTGTTTCAAACGTGCCCCATGCGGTATTGGAAGTGACAGTCTAGTAGTTTCCTGTTGTTGTGGGTGAAGTGTTGTGATTTGGTTGGATCTTCTTATATTGTGCTGTGAATTGCTGTGGTGGCATGTTTGGGAGTTGGTTAAAATGATTAGAGATTTTGGTCAGCTATTGGACTATTTCAAAATCTCATGTGGGCAGTTAAGAGATGTGTTTATGAGCTTTGTGGGGTAGGCTCTTTGCGTGTTGTCTATTTCAGTGCTGTAGTTGTTTAGAGCATCCATATATTTTGTTCCGTCTGGTTCATTTTTGATTTTTCTCCATCTTCTCTCTGTTCTTCTAAATTGTGTTTTCAGCTTCCGTAAGGTGGGTGTGAACCAGCGTGCTCTTGCTGGTCTCTTTTTTTTATTCCTTTGGGGACTATCGTTGATCATGCTGCTGTAGCTATTATGGTGTTCCATTTGTTGGTTAATGTTTTGAGATCGGACTGTCCTGATTGTATGCATTGTAGGACTTGTTTGAGGAAGCTGTCTTTATTAAATGGTTTGAATTTTCTTGTCAGGTGTGCATCCCCCATGGTGGTCATTGGTTGATAGGATGTGATGAACATGATAAGACAGTGGTTGGACTGTGGCACATTTGTGATTCATAGTAACATAGTAACATAGGAAATGATGGCAGATAAAGACCAGCATGGTCCATCTAGTCTGCCCAGCATGATGTCAAGAGTAGGTGCATCTGCCGCTCCATACAGGCCACCCCTTCCCACGTCCCTGATTAGGGGTGAACCCACCACTCAATGCAGGACACCCCTATTTGTTGAGAAATTAGATGATTCAGTTTATTTTTATTTTATCCTGTTGCTGTAAAGGGATCCACTCTGTCTGTCCCATGCCATTTTGAATTCCGTCACCATGTTTGCCCCCACCACTTCCATCGGGAGGACATTCCAAGCATCCACCACCCTTTCAGTGAAAAAGTATTTCCTGATAAAGCCTTTCAATTTACTACCTTGAAGCTTCCTGTTGTGCCTTCTAGTTTTACAGCTTCCCCGTCTTTGGAAGAGGTTTGTTTGTTCATTATATCCCTTTAAGTATTTAAAGGTCTGAATCATATCTCCTCTGTCCCTCCTCTCCTCCAAAGTGTACATGTTTAGGTCTTAAAGTCTTTTCTCATAAGGCTTCTGATGCAGGCTCCAAATTATTTTGGTCACCTTCCTCTGAATAGCTTCCAGTCTTTTTACATCCTTTGCAAGACACGGTCTCCAAAACTGAACACAGTATTCCAAGTGAGGCCTCACCAGTGACTTGTACAGTGGCATAAGTACCTCTTCCTTTCTGCTGGTGATTCCTCTTTGTATGCAGCCCAACATCCTCCTGGCTTTTGCCACCACCTTGTCGCACTGTTTTGCCACCTTGAGATCTTCAGAAATAATCACACCAAGGTCTTTCTCCTGATCCGTGCACACCAACCTCTCGCCCCCTATCACGTACATTTCCCTTGGATTTCTGCTACCCAAGTGCATGACTCTGCACTTCTTCACATTAAATCTTAATTGCCAAGCATTTGACCATTCTTCCAGCTTTTGTAGATCTTTCCTCATGTTAACCACTCCCTCGGGGAGTCTACTCTGTTGCAAATTTTCGTGAAATCTGCAAAAAGATTCAGGGAGTCTTGTATGAGATGGAAGTTTGGGGATTGAGGAATATGAGATCCAGGGTATTGCCCTTCTCATGTGTTGGTGCACAGACAATTTGTGTTAGTTCCATGGCTTCCATTGCTTCAAGCAAAGCATTGCATGTTTCTCTTGCATAGACGGGAGGTTGAAATCACCAAGGATTATCAGTTCTTTCATAGTGTTGGCAATATCTGACACTTGTTTGAGAATATCTGATAGGTCAGAGGTTGCTGTAGGAGCTCTGTATATCAGGTAGATTGATAGGTGTTTGTTGATGATCGTAGGTATGTCTGACTCCTCTGTGCTTTCTGTTGCATGGTTTTGGAGGTGGAGATTTGATTTTGCTATTATGGCTGCACCTCCTCCTCTGGAATGTGAGTGAGAACAGTTGTAGAGGCTGTATCCTTGAGTTATGAGCTGGTTCATGAGTACAGTGTCTACCTCTGATAGCCGTGTTTCTGTTATACAGAGGATATCAATCTTTTGAGATATGATGAGGTCTTGGATTATGGGGAGTTTATTCCTTACTTATTGTGTGTTTATGAATGAGATTTGAAGTGCTTGTGTAGCTACTGGTGTTGTGGTGTGTTCTGGTATGGTTGGGATAGGTGTGAGTCTTCATTGAGGTTGTGCCTTGGAGAGAGCGCTTAGTACTAGTTGTTTCTATGTTGTGCTATGTGGGAGATATTGTGGTTTGAATATTGCATTTGCATGGTTGTCTATGTAATATTGTGCAGGTGGAAATGCTGCTAGCTGATATGTTGGTGCTAGAAAAGGAAGCATGTGGTCTGCTGTACCTGGGTTTGTTAGTTTGCTTTGGTTGGATTGGTCATAACTGTTTTGTTGGTAGTCCTTCCCGGTTGCTGCTTTGAAGTTATACTTCTTAACGTTGATAGTTTGTCCAAGATTGATATGGCTGTATCTTGTCAGGGCTTTTATTTGTCCTCTCCTGCAGCCCTCGCCTAAAGGCCATGCCAAAGGGCACTCTGCTGAGGCCCTCAAGCATGGGCCCACCAAGCGCGGGCGCGCCTGAATGCCTTTGTTTAAATTCCATGCTGCAGTGTCTTTGTTGGTGGTAAAAGTGTCCTGATTGGCCTGATGCAGCAGAGGAGCGGGAGAATCCTGCATTCCCACTCCTGTGCTGTGGGATACCAATCAGGGCATCAGTGTCCGGCTCAAGAAGTGCCTGAGCGCCTTTGTTTAAAATCCCCTGCTGTGGTGTCCTCGTTGGTGGTAGAAGTGTTGTTGCATTGCTCTGCCTCTGTGCAGCACCATGATGTGTTAAAAGATAGAAAACAGAGAGTAGGGCTACTTGGCCAATTTTCTCAATGGCAAAAAGTGAATAGTGGAGTACCCCAGCGATCTGTGCTAGGCCTGCTGCTTTTTAACATATTCATAAATGACCTGGAAATAGGAATAATGAGTGAGGTGGTCAAATTGAGTGAGGTGGTCAAATTTTGCACACAAAATTATTCAAACACAAGAGGCTTAAAAGGTTGGTGCTCTTCAACTTGGAAAAGAGACGGCTGAGGGGGGATATGATAGAAATCTATAAATTAATGAATGAGAGGTATGGGTAAACGTAGATTGGTTGTTTGCGCCATCAAAAAGTAGAAAGACTAGAGGACACACAATGAAGCTACAATACAACCCATTTAAGACTAATAAGAAAAAAAATTATTTTACTCAACGCGCAATCAAACTCTGGAATTTGTTACCGGAAGATATAGTAAAAGCTATTAGTGTAGCTGGGTTTAAAGTTCCTAGAGAAAATGTCCCTAAACCATTATTAGAGAAGACCCGGGAAATTCACTATTTGCCCCAGGACAAACATTGTTGAACCTGTGTGCCTCTTTGGGAACCTGCCAGGTATTGTGGCCTGGATTGGCCACTGTTAGAAACAGGATACTGGGTATGATGGACTGTAGTATGACCCAGTAAGGCATTTCTTATTTTCTTATGTGGATCAGTAGCCAATATCTCAGTGGGTAATCTCTATTACTTGCATATGCAAGGGGAGAGAGGACACATACTGTATGAAGGTATTGCACCAGGGTGTTTTATGTGCTTGATAGACACTGCAACTCTGGGCTCTTTGGGAAAAATGCTGCAGCTCACAGGGTACAGTGCAACCTCCAAGCATGTGCATGTCTAGGTGATGGAGAGGTCTGGTGTGGGGCATACCTAGCGGTTATGCACTGGTGATATCTCCACTCTCAAACCTCTCGTAGATGCCAGAGTAGGTGAGGATGTAGGATTCATGGCAGAAACCTGGAAACCTGGGGAAGACATTTATTATCTCCTCCTGTGCTTTGCAGACTATCAGCATGTTCAGTGAGTGGAATATCTTCCTGCTATGGTGGGTGGCCTCTTTCCCTCGAAGGGGCCCGAGAGTCACATCTGTGCAATCAATAGGCCCCAGCGGAGATGGAAAGTGGGCCATCTCATGGAAATGGATCATGGTTTGCTGTCTCTGCTGCATAGCCTGTGGGAAGTCAAAATATGGGGCAGTGTGGGTTAGAAAGACTCTCAGGAACTGTGAGATGGATGACTGGCTACGACCCACAGTGTCAGCAACACAGACCGGAAACTGCCAGTAGCTAGGAAGTCCAGGGCTGTGGTGATCTTGAAGTAGACAGGATGGGCAGCCCCTCTGTAAGGTGGAGCAAAGGAGTGGCTCTAGTTCCTGGCAGAGATGGTGGATGTCTGCCTTATCAAAACATATCCTGGTGAGGCACCACTCATCCGTGAGGTCCAGAAAATCAATCCTGAACTTGTGGACCTTCTGATATGGATACCTCTTAGTGTCTCTACTGTGATTTCTGTGGGCCTCATGCAGCAGGGCAAGTGCAACAAATGTGTTCATCTTATCCATGGCTCCGACAGCAGTACCCAGGGACTCCCACCAGCAACATCCACAACACCTGCACATGCACCTCCACACACATGCACACTGACACCCATAATCCCCTCCCCCCCCCACCCCCCACACACACATGCACAGAGCCAGTAGAGACCATTCAGAGACACAGAGGCTGCAGGAACACTGGGCCATACACAAACAGGCAACAGAGAGGCAGCTGCACCAAAGGCCAGGGATTGTATCACAGGAGGTTTGGGACTGACACAGCTCTCGGGGAGAAGATGAGGGAATGCAAAGCTAACATGGTCTTGGGAAGGGGGAGGAAGATTGGGGAAGAGCAGGGCAGTACCAAGCCATAAACGTACCCTGTGTGATTTGCAAGCCTGGTGCCCCTCCCATTGACATCAGGATGATTGCTCTGATCCCTCCCTCCTCTGATGTATGTTCGTGTCAGAGGAAGGAGGGACCAGACCAATCTTTCAAGTGCAGAATTACAAGACACGTGTTTTGTTTTGTTTTTATTTATCAATTTTTCAAACAAAACAATCAAGTAATATACTTGTACAGAAAAGATGCACCACATGATAATATACAAGAAAAGAAATACCATAACTCCCAAACAGTGACACATCTATAGTCCTCATATAAGTGAGGGGAGCAGTAAACAAACAAAATCACTAGGGAGGGAGGACTCCCCAGGCCATACATAGGAATATATTTAAAGCAAAAAAGGTGGGGGCAGAGATAAGGAGCATCAAATGAGAACCCAAGCTACCTCATGTGGGCGAAGATGTTAATAACTGAGCGCTGACATAGGAAGATAAATCCCCAGGTTGAAAGAAAATATATTTAAGCGAATTATGTAGTATAATACATTTACATGGAAATCTTAACAGGAATGTGGCGCCCAAACTAAGAACCCCAGGTTTTAACAATAGGAAGGCCTTACGCCTTCTCTGAGTATCCCTCGAGATATTGGGAAAAATAGAAATCCTCTTCCCCATAAACAAAATATTCCTCTTCCTAAAATAAATTTTTAAGAGCCAATCTCTATCAGAGGAAAGGGCTAGAGTCACCAATAATGTGGAAACTTTCCCTTCTTCCATTGGAGGGGATTGAAGTAATGCAGACACATCCAATGAGTCCATCTGTAACTCCCCAACAGCACATTTCCCCTCTTTTTTTTACCAAGGGGCAGATAATATGCCTTCGAAATGGGAGGTAGCAAGTCAGTTGAAATCATCAGGGACTCCTGTAAATATCTTTTAAATAGTTCCACCGGAGCTACCGCAGGCACAACAGGAAAATTCAATAAACGTAAATTAGAAGCGCGGGAAGCATTCTCCAGAGTCTCGACTTTGCCTCTCAACATAATATTATCCTTCACCAATGTATCCGTTGTATCAGAAACATGCAGAAGCCTTTGTTCGACAGCCCCAACTTGATTCTTAGTTTCCACACAGTTAGTATTCAACTCCAATATCTTATTATCCATATTTACAAAAATAGAGGAAGAATTGGCCAAATGTAGATTCATGAATTGGGAGAGCTGACTTATTGCTTCCCAAATATTCTCGAGGGTAACTTTAGCTGGGCGCACTAGTGCTATGACCGGAGGGCTAGCAGAAACCGCCAAACCGGGGGTCTCCCTCATCCTGTCAGGCTCAGTCCCCAAACCACCGGTAGGATCAACCTCCAGGCCACGATCACCCCCAGGAATTACTACCTGGCTCTCAGCTCCGGACTTCCGCCCACCGGCTCCAGCCTCTGGAGCGTCCCACTCCGGACTCTCAGAAAACACCTTCTCTGGTGGAACTGAAGATCCACGCTCCGAGGCACCGACCTGCAGCGCCGGAGCTACAGGAGGCAAACGGTCCTCAGGGGAAAAAGAGATTTCCAAGGCGGGGGCCGCCGATACCTCCATAGCCGGCGCCACCAAACCCCGCCAAATTTCCCCTTTCTTCTCCTCAGTCAGCAGAACGAAACGATCCATCGGACCCGAAGACGAAGGCGCAGGCTCCGCGGGAACAGCCCGAGCCTTTCCCTTACGTTTAGGCATTGCTGCTTAGAACCTCTCTGCCCGACACGTGTTTTTTTTAAAAGTTGTAGGCCTTCTGCCACTACAGCTGCTGCCACCAAGGGAACAGGAAAAGCTGCAGCGGGGGGAGCGGGGGGGGGGGGGGGAGATGAGGCCGGTGGTCGGCAACCCTATTTTTTTTTTTTGCACCCTGTGCAGCTGCACCACTCGTACAGGCCTAGGTATGGCACTGGAGAAGGGCACTGGATACACTGCAGAGGAACAAACAGCAGATCAAAAGACACCTACATTCACCCAGATGACAGGCCAATAACTTTCAAGCCAGGCCCCCCAGTCCCATCCACAAGCAGCCCCAAAAAATAACAGTCCCATCCTTATTTGAGATTTATACCAGGTGTAGATTAGCACACGTAAAAAAATTTGTCATGCACGTCTCCAGCTATGTGAAATATGTCTAGAAAAGCTGGTGCATGCGCTTCCCAAGCCACACCCAGAAACGCCCGTTGCGCTCCAGACAGTGACATGCAGAGATCCATGAGCCGGGCGCAGGAACATGCATTATGTAGCCTTTCTGAAATGGTGTTTTTCCGTTACTGCATCCACTCTTAAAGGGCAACTTAGGGGCATGTTTACTAAAGTGCGATAAACGTGGCTAACGCGCGTTGTACGACGTTAACGACCGTAAGTGCTGTATTACACGCGTACCGACGCGCTAACGACCGTTAACGTAATACTACGCGCGTTAAGCATAGTTAACGATCGTAAAGTCCCGCGGCGCGTTAAAACAGCGCAGAAGGTGGAGAGTGGACGGAGAGAAGGGGTCAATGGGCGGAGAGTGGGCGGGGAGAGGCTCCCCTCACACTAACGCACTGAATTCCTGAGCTCAATTCCAACGCGAATGAAAACCTGTCGTTAAAGGCATTTAAAGGGAAGAGAAACCATTTCCGTCAGCAATGTACAGAAAAACCGGGGAAACCCACAAGACGTGAGCAGTGTGATACATGTGCACAGAACAAAATTTCACATAAAACGTTAAAAATGACCACAAGAAACATTTTAAAAAGCATAATTCAGCTGGGCAACAGTGATAGCAATGGGCAACAAGGAACAACACTCCCTGGAAAGCACCAAATAAAAAAGAAATGATGTGTGGAAGGGTCTACGCTCCGCAGACCCTTTCAAAGATCATTTCATTGTAATGGGGCTGTCCTGGGAGTGTTGTGTAATGTTGCCTAATGATATCATTGTTGCCCAGCTTGGTTATGGGTGTGTGCCCCTTTTTTGAGGTCTTTTCTGAGGTTTATGTGCACCTTTGTCTGCATACAAGGTAAATGAGGCCACAGTAAACCTGTTGCAGAGCAGGGTTTCTGACTCATCAGGCCGGTTTAACTAACTCCAGGGATTGCACTGTCTCTGTGGCTAAGGTGTGGTGCAACAGACACAGCCAGTGCCTGTAAGACCAGAGGGTCACAGGTTCAAATCCCAGCTGGGGCTCCTGCCAACCCAGTCCCCATAGTTTTACCCACCACTAAACAGTGATAGTAAAGACACTCCTTTATTGCAGAGAACATACGCATGGCCTATATTTTACCATACCAAACACAGACACCAGAAACAGGCACATTACCTAAAGCAGAGTCCCGCAAATGCAGTCTTGGAGGGCCCCACACCATTCCGGCTTCATGCTGCCTCTAATAAAGATGCCTATGCTGCATAGCTATGCACCACCCCCATGGTATGCAGATGTAGCTCATGCATATTTATGAGGGACAGCATGAAAACCCGAACAGTGTTTGGAACACCAGGACTGGAGTTGGGGAACTCTGCCGTAAAGCAGCAGCCAACAGGGCCACACACCCACCCACAGGCTCCATTGGCCAATGCCTCCTGGAGAGGCAAGACATTGGGCCCTGCCTGTATCTCCCAATACTAGCAGTTGCATACCTTAGCAATGCCACCCTACACCTGGGTATATGGTACAGAGCTATCAAACGTTTCCTATGATAACTGGCAGATATCAATTCCTACGTTAAGCACATTTTGCTCATTGAGCTCCACCATAACAATCATTCTGATGTCTGCGGTGTGTGCTGTAGGTCTGGTCTCTGACAGTGTTCACCACCCTGGGGAGTGACCCCCCAACAGCCTTGTGTACCATATCCATGCCTGTACTATGCCCATGACTGGTGTGGTGGGTATGGCTGCTGACCACCTCTATAGTAGCACCATGCTGGCATAGGTGTGGGGGTGGCTGTCTGTCTATCCAGTGTGTGGTGGCTGCAAACACCTTCCACAGTCCACACTGCCAGCAATGTTGCCAGTATTGGGCTGCCAATGTGCATAATGAGGAGCAAGGTACCATGGGTATAGGCCGGACAGGGTGGCCTGGCCAGGGTGCATCTGCACAGGGCATAGGGCAGTGACAGGCACATTGTAGTGCCCGGCCACCACCTACGCAGACAGGGTGACCTCAGTATATCCTGCTGAGAGATCACTCTCACCCTGACTGTGCAGTGACCACAGCATGGCTAGGCACTCCCATGGTGCTATCTAGTACTTCTCTCATGTGATAAAAATGGGATTCCTTTTGGGGTCCAGTCACTGATGTATCTGCTTGCTGTGTATGCTGACATCTCAGTTCTGGGTGCAGGTATCTCCACTGGGCACTAGCAGACTGCAGCTGGTAGGTGTTGTGATGGAGTGGCTTGTAGTGGCTGATGGCTTGCACCAGGGGAATATCAGATAGTGGTGGGGTGCAGCATACCATATCCAGGCCTAATGTCTGTTTGCTATTGTGTTATGGCTGTGTACAGAGCTGCATTGACTGTCCTGTGGGGTGTCTGTTCCTCAGCAGGAGTAGGGTTAATGTTCCCCTCTACTGCCACCTTTGCAGGGAGGTAGACTGTGGATCTTTAGATGGGAGGCCCTGTTTGCCACCCTGGGGGAGGGGGGTGGTGGTGGTGGTGCATGGGGGGCTACACCTGACTGAAACAGACAGAGATGTCCAAGGTGTTCCTGCAGAAACTACCTATCTCACACAGTAACACTGCTTTGGACCTGCACCATGGCCTCTTTCAGCCATGGACCGTGCTGTGGACCTAGTGCTGGGCGCCTCACTGCACCCTCAGGGTGAGCACAGTACCCGCACAATGTGACGTGTGTAGCTACTCTGTGCCAGTACAACACACGGTCAGTACCCCCTATCAGACCGAGGTGCTGTTGGGGTGCACATGGTCAGTTCCCCCTACCAGGCCGAGGTGCTGTGGGGGTGCATTCCCCATGGTGTGTATCTGTGGACAGCTGATTTGCATGTGCAGTGCATCATGGGTGTGACTGGCACAATCCAACCCTGTGAAACTCCAGCACCTGCTCACAGGCTCTGATAAACCATAGGCCATCACACGTACATCTGTTAGCATAATGCATAGGTGCAAGACACCCTACAGAGTCTGTAATATAAGATGCCCACACTGGTAAAAACACACGTACCCACACGCACGATTGTACGCGCGCAGCTACGCATGGGGCTACGCATGTACCAACGCACGCAGCCTCGCACGCAACCTCTCACGCACCAACGTACGTGGCTAGGCACACTCCGAGGGTGTGTTTCTGACACCAATACTCAACGTAACGAAAAACATGCCGCCTCATTCCCTCTGTAATGTACAGGGTGATGCCTGGGACAGCTTTCTGCATTAGGCACACTGGGGACTCGAACCCATGCTGCCTGTAACAGCGGTCAGTACCGTAACCATTGTGCTACAGCTCTGTTTCAGTGCTTTGTGTCTGTACGTCTTCTTACGATTAATGCGCAGTAACGCTCGTTAATTTTTTGAACGCGCGTTAGTGGTGACGATGTACCGCCCATGTCCTTATTTGGGGTTTCTGTCACTACCGCGGCTCCTAACGCGAATTGCACTAACGCAGTTTAGTAAAGATACCCCTTAGACTTCTAAAATGTTTTTCATAAAACAAAATAAACTTAACAACTTGGGAATATTTTTGTGTTTCAGGTATATCATTGTAGTTAGATGCATTCAGGAAAATCTTTTCACTTGTTTGTCTTTTATTTAAATTATTTGATTAGATATAATCATCCTGTGACTTGATATTAACATTATGGCTGACTCAGGCTCTATAAGGATCAAATGCACTACTTGTTTTCTTTAGAATTTTTTTCTTTATAAAACCCGGAGAGGGAGTTTCAAAGCCAATACTCATGTATATTTGCTTGTCTGAAAACTTCATTTATTTCAACTAAAAGACCCGCTGGCTTCCATAGCTGCAACTGGAGGAAGCATTCAGATCATGAGGAAAATTATTCATGCACATGGCATTTTCTAAAGTATGTACACTTCTACCCTTCTCAGTGGCCTGTGCAAAATGACAAATATAAAGTTCATGGGCATTTTAATGTGCATAACTTACACAGATTTTCAAAGACAATCTAGCTGCCTTGTGTCTCTTTTTAAATTAATGTAAAAGTTCACACACTAAGAACAGTGAACTGTATAAGTCTTTGGTGCGACCTCATTTGGAGTATTGTGTGCAGTTCTGGAGACCGCACCTTCAAAAGGATATAAACAGACTGGAGTCAGTGCAGAGGGTGGCTACTAAAATGATTAGTGGTCTTCATTATAAAGCATATGAGGACAGACTTAAGGATCTTAATATGTACACCTTAGAGGAAAGGAGGAATAGAGATGATATCATTGAGATGTTTAAATTCCTTCGTGACATAAATGCACAGGAGGAGAGCCTCTTTCGATTGAAAACAAGTTCTTCTACGAGGGGACATGGGATGAGGGTGAAAAGGAATAGACTCAGCAGTAATATGAGGAAATATTTCTTTAGGGAAAGAGTGGTGGATCCATGTAATAGTCTCCCAGTGGAGGTGGTAGAGATGAGGACAGTTTCTGAATTCAAAAAAGCATGGAACAAACACAGAGGATCTCTAAAGAATAAACAGGGACTGTTGTAGTTGTTGATATGGAATGACAGACTAGATAGGCCATGTGGTCTTTTTCTGTCGTCATTTTTCAATGTTTCTATGATGGGCTTTACAAGCACATAGGCTCTTCCAAACTTACTCCTGAAAAGACAGTATTTACACAAAAAGAGCCTTTTGTAGGATAAACTATAACCCTCAAAACTAGGAAGAGTCCTTCCTTTAAACAGAAGTTTTCCTTTTTTTCTGACAAATACTACATTGCTGACTTTAGATTAGGCAACATCACATAATGCTGCATAACTGATCACATGTTATTAGACAGAAATGACTTTTACGTAAAATTGTTCTCTTCTAACATTTCCTTGACCTTTAAATGCTTCTGTTCTCCAGAAGAGAGGTAACTTATCTACGATAAATAAAAGCTCTCAGCTCATTTATATTGTTCCATGCATGCATACATGTTTCCAGAGAGTATTAAACTTCTCTCTACTTACTTTCCCAGCAGTTTCCATATTCTTCCCTTTTCTAGCTCAGCACTGGCAAAATGTCTTATCCAAAGCCTGGAAATCCTGCAGTGCACTGTCTGCTGCTAGATGTAAATTTGCTTTGTAGGCAAGATTGATAAACCTAACTACACCCTTCTTGAGCCTGCCTTCCTGGCTTCTAGTCCCACCTCCTTCTGTTTGTGCAAACTAAAGAAAGAAACCCAAAACACCTGCTTAGCAATTCATTTTTTGAGTACCAGAAAATTAAATATAAAATAATAAATAGTTGAGAAACTTCCAGACTGAGTAATAATTAGTGGTCTACACTGAGAAATAATTTGTTCTCCTGTACAGCTGAACAGCATGATACTATGTTGAAGAACACTAACGTTTATGCTAATTCAGCCCCTTTTTACATATGTTAATGTGTGTCCAAAATATTACACATATCATAAGAACATAAGATATGCCATACTGGGTCAGACCAAGGTCCATCAAGCCCAGTATCCTGTTTCCAACAGTGGCCAGTCTAGATCATAAGTACCTAGCAGTTTCCCCAAAAGACACAGGTTCCACAATGCTTGTACTGGGTTGAGCAATGATATCCTGGGTCCCTTTTAATAATGGCTTATGGACCTTTCCTCCAGGAACTTGTCAAAAACTTTTCTAAACCTGGCTACACTAACAGCTTTTACTACATTCTCCTGTAGCAAAATCCAGAGTTTGATTACACATTGAGTGAAAAAATATTTTTTCTTATTAGTCTTAAATAGGTAACCCTGTAACTTCATTGCATGCCTCCTAGTCTTTCTATATTTTGATGGTGTAAACAAGCGATCTACGTTTGCCCATTCCACCCTATTTGTTAATTTATAGACTTCTATCATATCTCCCCTCAGCCGTCTCTTTTCCAGGTTGAAGAGCCCTAACCTTTTTAGCCTCTCTTAATAGGGGTATCCTTCCATCCCCTTTACCATTTTGGTGGCTCTTCTCTGTATCTTTTCTAATTCTGCTATATCCTTTTTAAGATACGGCGACCAGAATTGCACACAATATTCAAGGTGCAGTCACACCATGGAACGATACAAAGGCATTATAATATCCTTTGTTTTATTCTCCATTCCTTTCCTTATGATACTTAGCATTCTATTTGCTCTCGTGGCTGCTGCTGCATACTGGGCAGAGGGCTTTAACATGTTATCCATGATGATCCCTAAATCTTTTTCCTGGGTGGTGGTTCCTAATGTGGAACCTTGCATCGTGAAACCATAGTTTGGGTTTTTTCTTTCCTAGATGTATAACTTTGCACTTGTCTACATTAAAGTTCATCTGCCACTTGGATGCCCAGTCTTCCAATTTATCAAGATCCTCTTGCAATTATCTACAATCCTCATGGATTTTAACAACTTTGATTAGTTTTGTGTCATCTGCAAATTTGATAACCTCACTCGTTATTCCCTTTTCCAGGTCATTTATGAATATGTTAAAAAGCAGCAGACCCAGCACAGATCCTTGAGGCACTCCACTATTCACCTTTCTGCATTGGGAAAATAGGCCATTTAGCCTACCCTCTGCTTTCTATCTTTTAACCAGTTTCTGATCCATAATAGTACACTGCCTCCTATCCTATGACATTTAAATTTTGCCAAAATTCTCTCATGAGGGACCTTGTCAAAGGCTTTCTGAAAGTCCAGATAGACTATATCAACCAACTCACCTTTGCTTACCTGTTTATTCACACCTTCAATAAAACATAACAGATTAGTAAGACAAGTCCTTCCTTGGCTAAAGCCATGTTGGCTGTCTCCCATTAAGCCATGACTATCTACATGTTCAGTAATTTTGTTCTTTGTGATGGTTTCTACCATTTTTCCTGGTACTGAGGTCAGTTTCCTGGATCACCCCTGGAACCCTTTTTAAAAATTGGTGTTACATTGGCCATCCTCCAATCTTCAGGTATTACTGATTATTTTAATGATAGTTCACAGATTACTAATAGTAGATCTGCAATCTCATATTTCAGTTCTTTCAAAACCCTTGGATATATACCTTCCGGTCCAGGTGATTTGCTACTCTTCAATTTATCAAATAGTTGTAATAGATCTTCCCGGAGTATCGATATTTCTTTCAATTCTTCCACAGCATTTCTTTTAAATACCATTTCAGTCATGGGTAACATTCCTACATCTTCTTCAGTAAAGACCAAAGCAAAGTATTCATTCAGTCTCTCCGTTATGGCCTTGTCCTCACTTAGTGCCCCTTTTACCTCTCTATCATCTAATGGTCCATCTGACTCTCTCACAGGTTTTTTTGCTACAATGTACTTGAAAAAGTCTTTATTATGCATTTTTGCTTCCACAGCAAGCTTCTTCTCAAATTTTCTCTTTGTCTGCCTTATCAATGCCTTGCATCTAACTTGCCAGTGCTTATGTTGTTTCCAGTGTTTCGTCTTTTGTCTCCTTTTTCCATTTTCTGAAGATGCTTTTTTGACAGCAGCAGCCTCTCTGACCTCACCTTTAAACCATGCTGGCAGTTTTTTGGACTTCCTTCCACTTTTCTTAAAGCGTGGAATATAGCTGGTCTGAGCTTCAAGATAGTATTTTTAAGCAACAGCCAAGCTTGATGTAAATCTTTAACTTTGGCAACTGCTCCTTTTAGTTTTTCTGAACTATTTCCCTCATTTTATCATAGTCTTCCTTTTGAAAGTTAAAAGGTAGTACTGTGGATTTCCTTACCTTCTCTCCTCCATTTATTAAATCAAATGCAATCATGCTATGATCACTATTGCCAAGTGGCCCCAACATCCTTATCCCTTGCACCAGATCTTGTGTTCCACAAAGGAATATGTCCAAAAGATTTCCCCTCTAATCGATTCATGAACCAGCTGCTTCAAGAAGCAGTCATTTATTTCATCTAGAAACCTTTTCTCCGTATCATATCTTGCCGTGACACTGACCCAGTCGATACCGGGATAATTGCAATCACCCATTATTATTACTATGCTGTAACTTTTGTTAGCTTCCCTGATTTCTTTGAGCATTTCATCATCCATTTGTTCATTCTGGCCAGGCGGTTAATAGTACTACACTGTAATTACAAAATACTCTGCACTACAACAGAAAAGTGTTCTGCAATCTTCCTTATGATTTATCTCAGGATATCAATAAACTTAAGATAGCATTTAAAGCGGTTAGAGAGGTCTCAGACACTCGGGCAGCCATCAACCTCTGGTATAAAACCACATGCATGGACTAACCCACACACATCAACGACCCTCTATATATCACCACTTATTTGAGTTTGCAGAAAATTTAAATGCTTAGCTTATATGTCTCCGGCTTCTGGCATCCACTGACATCACCTTCCCCTTTTTAGATGGAATTTCAATCCATAGAGATTCTACAGTGAATTTTGTTTCCTGTTGTTGTTGTTGTTGTTGTTAAGTGCCGTCGAGTCGGAGTCGACTCATGGCGACCCTCTGGATAGCTATCCTAAATTGTGTTCGGTCTTCAGTCAGGCGGCTCATTGTTGACAGACTGGTACCCGTAGCTGCTGTTATTGTATCGATCCATCTCATTGCTGGCCTTCCTCTTTTGCGTTGACCTTCTATCTTGCCAAGCATAATGTCTTTCTCTAATGAGCTCTCTCTTCGCATGATGTGTCCAAAGTATGAAAGTCGAAGTCTTGTCATCTGAGCTTCTAAAGAAAGCTTAGGTTTGATCTCCTCTAGTACCGACCGGTTTGTTCTCCGGGCAGTCCATGGTATACACAGTATTCCCCGCCAGCACCATAATTCAAAGGCATCAATTTTCTTCCTGTCTATCTTTTTCACTGTCCAGCTTTCACATCCATATGATGTTATTGAAAATACCATGGCTTGAACAAGTCGAATCTTTGTATGGAGAGAGACATCTCTGCTCTTGAGAATCTTATCTAGGTCTTTCATAGCCATTCTGCCAAGAGCAATGCGTTGTCTGATTTCTTGACTGCTTGTTGCTTCTTTATTGATAGTTGATCCAAGTAGGTTAAAGTTGTTCACAATTTCAATTTCTTCTCCTTCAACGATGAACCTGTTGATTATGCCAGTTGTCATGATCTTTGTCTTCTTTACATTAAGGTGCAGGCCCATTTTGAGACTATGTTCTTTGATTGTGAGAAGCAAATGTTTCAGATCATCTTCACTTTCAGCCAGTCATGTGGTATCATCAGCATAGCGAAGGTTGTTGATGAGTCTTCCACCAATCTTCACACCTCTGTTGTCTTCATACAATCCTGCTTCTCTGATGATTTGTTCTGCATATAAATTAAACAGGTAGGGGGAAGTATGCAGCCTTGTCTTACACCTTTGCTTATTTTAAACCATTCTGTTTCTCCTTGTTCCGTTCGAACTGTTGCTTCTTGATCAATGTACAGATACTAAAGAAAGGTGATCCAACTGACTGTGGAAATTATCGCACAATCGCTCTGATCCCACATGCCAGCAAGATTCTACTGAAGATTATTCAAAAGAGACTACAACCATACCTGGAACAAGAACTACCTGAAGTGCAAGCAGGGTTCAGGAAAGGGCGAGGAACGAGAGGCATCATTGCGGATGTGAGATGGATCCTTGAAAAGACTAAAGAATACCAAAAGGATATCTATTTGTGCTTTATCGACTATAGCAAGGCTTTTGACTGTGTAAACCATGAGAAACTCTGGGCCACATTAAGAAGCATGGGTATACCAGAACACCTGATCGTTCTCTTGTGCAATCTGTACATTGATCAAGAAGCAACAGTTCGAACGGAACAAGGAGAAACAGAATGGTTTGTTTCCTACAAAACTTTAATTCCTGTGTGACTCAATACCCTCTCTAACATAGAGTGCAACCTTTCCACCAATTTGATCTGCTCTATCATTACAATATGTACCCAGTTTGTACCCAGGTATCACAGTGTCCCACTGGTTGTTCTCCTTTCACTATGTCTGCGATTCCAATCATATCTAACTTCTCATTTAGTGCTATATATTCTAACTCTCCCATCTTATTTTTTTAGATTTCTAGCATTTGCATACAAGCATTTTAGAGGCTGTATTTTATTCATATTAATCTGGCTATCGGTAGGCAAGGGTAATTTGCAATCTTTAAGCTCTGTCTGCTCTGTACTCAAGGGCATTTGGGCTACTTTTGTCTTTATTGGAATCTCTCTGCTGATATGCCCTAACTTCAATCTTTTGCTAGTATTCTTCAAGGATACATTGTTCCGAACCATGCACTCTTGGGCGACTGTCGGCCCTCCCCTATTATCTAGTTCATCTTTCTAGATAAAAATTTAAAATTCAGAATTTCATTCATTCTTCATGAGGATTCCTTCACATAATTAAGGAAGGTAAATCGTCTTCATTCTAAGATTAATTCTGAAACAATTTTAATAGAAAGCTGCACAGAAATCAGCCTTTAACCCTTGGCCATCTTACAGCATCTGCTGAATATCAGGGTCTGCAGCAGTTCCACGGCATTGAAGATGTAAGGTCGGTGTTGCAGCTCTCTTGGTGTTCTTGGTGCAGTGGAACTGTATGCATTGTGGTGACTAAATCGTTGTTGTACTGGAGAAATGTAGTCACTAGTGGAAGTGCACAGGAGGAATGATTATGCCATAAGATTTCCTACTTTTAACCAGAAATCTCTGAAGCAATGCTCAAACCCAGAGGCAAAATTAGGTCGGAGCTATATAGGAGATGTGGGCAGGACATATGAGGGTGGTGGAGTGGAACTTGCAATGGAGATGGGTGGCTCAATCTACACACTGTGGGGGCAATGCACTGTATTTCCCAGATTATAAGTCGCCTCCGCATATAAGTCGCAGTTCCTCAATTTGGCATTTTCACATTTAAATTACTAGTAAATGTCGCCCCTGTGTATAAGTTGCAGTAACAAAAGATAGAGCGCAAGACAACATTTCTGTTTCTTAAAACTGGATTTATTCTGTTTCACTTTCACTTTACAATAGCACTCATTCCACATCAGATTTGTTTAGTATCACTCTCGGGAAAGCCTTTGAAGTCCTCTTCTTCGGTGTCACTGTGAAATAGTTCTGCAATTTCTGGTGCCAGTTTGTGTTTGTTATTGACTTCTTCTTCTTCTTCATTGTCTTCATCTTCACAGTTATCAGGGCTCTTTTGGATCTCAGCCTTCACAAAACCCGATTTGATTATTTTTTTCACTCATAGCCACCCCCCCCCCACCCACCACCATGCTGTCACAACCCACCCCGTAACTTCTCCAAATGTGGCGTGGCATATAAGGAAGGTACTCGTGAAACTGTGTTTTCCGTGGCACATTCAGTTTTTCCATAGGCGACGCAGGATAGCTATGAATCTTCTGTTGATGGAAATATCAAGTGGTTGAAGCATTTTTGTCATACCACCAGGTATAATAAATGGGACAGTGTCAAGAGATTTTATTTTCTTCTTTATGTCTTCAGTGAAATGGGCTCTCATGCTATCCATGACAAGTAGTGCTTTCCGTCTCTTGACCATTCACAGAAGATGATGTGTTTGATCAGCTTGCAAAACTCAAAGTGGACAAAGCCATGGGACCAGATGGGATACATCCCAGAATACTGAAAGAGCTCAGAGAGTTTCTTGCAGGGCCATTAAATGATGCTTTTAATAGATCCTTGGAAACAGGAGAAGTTCCACAAGACTGGAAAAGGCCCAATGTGGTACCTCTTCACAAAAGTGGTAATAGGGAAGAAGTGGCAAACTACAGGCCAGTAAGCCTTACCTCAGTAGTGGGAAAAGTAATGGAGGTGCTCCTGAAAGAGAGGATAGTGGACTTTCTTGAAACCAAATAGGTTGCATGATCTCAGGTAATATAGTTTTACCAAAGGATGATCATGCCAAACAAATCTGATTGAGTTCTTTGACTGGGTGACCAGAGAACTAGATCAAGGGCATGCGATGGATGTGATCTACCTAGATTTCAGCAAAGCCTTTGATACTGTTCCTCATAGGAGGCTTATCAGTAAACTGACAAGCCTGAGGATGGGTCCTAAGGTGGTGAACTGGATAAGAAATTGGATGACTGACAGACAACAGAAGGTGATAGTAAACGGACCTCACTTGGATGAAAGAAAGGTGATTAGTGGTGTGTACCAGGGATCGGTCCTGGGGCCGGTACTTTTCAATGTATTTGTGAATGATATTGCTGAAGGACTGAATGGAGAAGTCTGTCTTTTTGCAGAAGACATGAAAATTTGTAACAGTGAGGACTCTCCCTGAGGGAGTGGATAACAAGGAAAGATCTGGAAAAGCTAGAAGAATGGTCTAATACTTGGCAGTTAAGATTTAATGTGAAGAAGTGCAGTGTCATGTATTTGGGATGCAGAAATCCAAGGAAATTATATGAGATAGGGGGCAATAGGTTCGTGTGCATAGACTAGGAGAAGGACCTCAGACTGATTGTTTCTGAGGATCTCAAAGTGTTGAAACTGTGTGACAAGGCAGTGGCCAAAGTCAGAAGGATGCTGGGATGCATACAGAGAGGAATTACCAGCAGAAAGGAAGAGGTACTAATGCCACTGAACAAGTCACTGTTGAGACCTCGCTTGGAATATTGTGTTCAGTTTTGGAGACCATATCTCGCAAAGGATATAAAAAGACTAGAAACGGTTCAGAGGAAGGTGACCAAAATGATTTGGAGCCTGCACCAGAAGACGTATAAAAAGAGATTCCAAGACCTAAATACGTATACTCTAGAGGAGAGGAGAGACAGGGGAGATATGATACAGACCTTTACATACTTAAGGAATATGAATGTACAAGCAAACCTTTTTCAAACACGGGCAAGCTGTAATACTAGAGGGCATAACATGAAGCTTCAAGGGGGTAAACTGAAAGGCAACGTCAGGAAATACTTTTTCAGTGAAAGGTGGTAGATATTTGGAATGCCCTCTCGATGGAAGTGGAGGGGATAAATACAGTGACAGAATTCAAAGTGGCATGATAGATACAGTGGATCCCTTTATAGACACAAGATAAAATCTAAATAAAGTTAACTGTCTCTGATATCTTAACAAGTCATGGTGACCTGCACGAGTGGTGGGTACACCCCTAAACAAAGGCATGGGGAGGGGTGACCTGCATGGAGCGGTGGGCACAACTACTTGCTGGGCAGACAAGATGGACCATACTGGTCTTTATTTGCCATCATATACTATGAAAAATCTATCCAGCTGCTTACTAAAGCAGTGCTGCAGCCATTTCAACATCATGCTCTCAGTGATTGGACAGATCTACCATACCTCTCCTTTTACAAACAGCCACCGGTCTAGAGCTCCAGGTGAGGCTTGAGGCTGGTGGGCAAAGGGAAAGGGAGATGAGTTAGGAGACAGGTTATTAAGGATAAATCCATAAGCTTCACTGGTTTATTTAAGTCATTACCTATAAGGTTATAGTTGGTTGTATATCTTATCCTATATTGCTATTTCACCTTTCCTGCTTGAACCACTTATCATACTACGGGTCGTACATACTGCATTATTTTATCACAATACTTGACATATATATTTTGGAAATAAATTGTAAATACTATTTAAGACAGCCTTGTTTACAGCAGTGTTTTTTGAGAGTTTCCTGGGGTGAAAGGAGGGAAATCCTACCTATTAAATCATTTTTTCCCCAGATAGGGGCACCAGGCTGCAAACAATCAAGGACCAATGGAACCTGCCCTTGAAGGTGCTCCAGCCAGACCGGTCCTGGACCCAGAAGCACCCAAGAGGGAGTTACAAATGCAAAAAGGGGACGGCGATGGTTGTAGGGTGTACTATAAATGGATGATGAAATGCTCAATGAAATCAGGAAAGCCAACAAAAGTTACAATATAGTAATAATAATGGGTATCGACTGCGTCAGTGTAATGGTAGGACATGCTAAGGAGATTTCAAGAGGTTGCATTCACTTAAGGTAAAACCTCTTTCTCCTAGACTCGATGGACCCATCTTGTACCCAATATAGGGGTAAAATTCTCCTTACTTTCTGATATGAAAGAGGTTATTAATGGTTAGCACACACTATCTGTCACAAGATTCATAGGAATAAAATGGGCCATCTCCCCCACCCCACCCCCAAAATGAATTAGCATAGTTACATAAAACCTTCAACACTTTAGATTTTAATATTGCTGTTATTCAGCACTGTGGCAATAATATTAATCTGTACCTATAAATACAGATATAACTAACCTATCACAGGGTACTCTTATCCAATTGTGTACCAGTTGCATTGGGTACAGAGACTGAGGCCCGAGGAATAGCCTATTTGAATCTCTGAACTAGCTTGATGATTCTGTCTGCATGCATCAAGGAACAGCCAAAATGTGTCAGTCTAGGAAATATATTACATTCCCATGCAGTGTCACAGAAGTGTATTGTGCACTATTGTAATGAAACTATTTCATTTTACTCTTAATATTATTATTGCCAGCATGGTTTAAAAGTGAGGTCAGAGAGGCTATTGTTGCCAAAAAAGCATCTTTCAGGAAATGGAAAAAAGAGCCAAATGATGAAATCTGGAAACAGCACAAGCACTAGCAAGTTAGATGCAAGGCATTGATAAGGCAGGCAAACAGAGAATTTGAGAAGAAGCTTACTGTGGAAGCAAAAACCCGTAATAAAGATGTTTTCAAGGACATTCATAGCAAAGAACCTGTGAAAGAGATAGAGGGGTAAAAGGGGAACTAAGAGGGGACAAGGCCATAGGGGAGAGACTGAATGAATTCTTTGCTTTGGTTTTTACTGAGGAAGATCTAGGGATGTTACTCATGATTGAAGTGGTATTTAAAAGTGATATTGCAGAAGAATTGAAAGAAATATTGATACACCGGGAAGATGTAATACAAATATTTGATAAACTGAAGAGTAGCAAATCACTGGGACTGGATGGTTTACATACAAGGGTATTGAAAGAACTGAAATATGAGATTGCAGACCTGCTATTAGTAATCTGATCTGTGAACTATCATTAAAATCATCTGTAATACCTGAAGATTGGAGGATGGCCAATGTAACACCAATTTTTAAAAAGTTTTCCAGGGGTGATTCGGGAAACTACAGACCGGTGAGCCTGACATCAGTAATAGGAAAAATGGTAGAAACCATCATAAATAACAAAATTACTGAACATGTAGATAGTCCTAGCTTAATGGGAGACAGTCAACATGGCTTTAGACAAGGAAGATCTTGTCTTACTAATCTGTTATGTTTGTTTGAAGGTGTAAATAAACAGGTAGACAAAGGTGAGTCAGTTGGTATAGTGTATCTGGACTTTCAGAAAGCCTTTGACAAGGTCCCCCATCAGAGGCTTTTGGCAAAACTAAAAAGTCATGGGATAGGAGGCAGTGTACTATTGTGGATCAGAAACTAGTTAAAGATAGAAAGCATGTCCCTTCCACTTAAACAATCCTTCATCTGACCTATCCTAAAGAAACCAAACCTCGACACTGATTTCCCGACCTCAAACAGCCCCATCTCCAGTATCCCATTCATTGCCAAAATCATTGAAAAAGTTGTAACCGTGGCAGGCCGCATCCGGTGCCCTAAAGCCCTCATTTCAAACCCCCTCCCCCCGCCCCTGCCTTCTCACTCCCCCCGCCCCCCCCCCCCTATCCCAACCATAAATTTCAAAGACAACAATTTTCTTATTGGAAGTACCAACTGGTCGCAGCTTTATTATATTTAAACAATTAACTTTACATATCAAAAACAGTTCTGTTAACAATCTCCCACCAGCGGAGCGATGCCCCACCAGCCATAATTAGCAAAGTGGGGGTCGCATCCGCTCCGGCCGTGTTCGACCACCGGCCAATTTCCTACCGCCCTTTCCCCGACCTCGCCATGTGATAGCAAAGGCCAGCAGGGCTTATCCGGGTCAGGGGCACCCCGCCCCCACCCAAATATGTGCTAAAGGCTCCGGACCCCGGAAACCTCCGGGATCCCGCCTTGTAACCCCCCCAAACTGCGACACCCCGAAAAAACTGCCCCCACCCGAGCTTAAGTTGAGGGGAGGGAGGGGGGGAGGCCGGCAGCATCAACAGCCGCCGAAGAAACATGGGGGGGGATGGAAAGCGATCCCCCCCTTTTATAGCAACTCCTACGCCGGCAGCTCTGATTGGCTCCGCTCCCACAGACTGCGGAGCCAATCAGTTTGAATGATGCTGCCGGCGTTAACCAACCCGCTCGCCTGCTCACCCTCCCTCCCCTATTTCCGAGGCCAGAAGGACGGGCCGGGACCGGGGCGACCGCCCGGTTACCGGCGTCCTTCACGACTCTGCGTTCGTCCTTTTATTAACCGTGGCAGGCCGCATCCGGTGCCCTAAAGCCCTCATTTCAAACCCCCTCCCCCCGCCCCTGCCTTCTCACTCCCCCCGCCCCCCCCCCTATCCCAACCATAAATTTCAAAGACAACAATTTTCTTATTGGAAGTACCAACTGGTCGCAGCTTTATTATATTTAAACAATTAACTTTACATATCAAAAACAGTTCTGTTAACAATCTCCCACCAGCGGAGCGATGCCCCACCAGCCATAATTAGCAAAGTGGGGGTCGCATCCGCTCCGGCCGTGTTCGACCACCGGCCAATTTCCTACCGCCCTTTCCCCGACCTCGCCATGTGATAGCAAAGGCCAGCAGGGCTTATCCGGGTCAGGGGCACCCCGCCCCCACCCAAGTATGTGCTAAAGGCTCCGGACCCCGGAAACCTCCGGGATCCCGCCACCGGCACAGGCATATTAGTGCCCCTGTGCCGCCCCCCCACTGCCTTGCTGCGACCAGTCAGCCTCCCGTTGGAGAACACCTTCCAAGGCCTCTTGCCAATCGTTCAAAAGCAAATCGACACCTACAGGGGACAAATGAACTCCATCGAGCCTGTACAGCCCAGCACAAGCCACCTCCACCCACGGGTGTAAAACTTGAACCCCACCCTGCCCCGTTATCCATCGCCCTATTTGTCGATTTACTTTTGTGAGACCCCGCGACCAGCGCCGCTGGGCCGCGCAAGCAGGCCTTGGAATAATGTCTGACCAAATTAACAGCACCTTTGGGAACATACGCAATATCACAGCTACATCTTTTATTACAGTACTGATAAGCTGCTTACAAGTCCAGGCTACCAGGTCGTTGCCACCTAGATGCAAAAGTAGCAGCCTCGGCTTGCCCCGCACTCGCTCGTGGTGCCGAAGCAAGGGAAGGAGCTGAGACCATCTCAACCCTCTCTCACCCAGCCATAGAAGCGACACCTGAGCAGGATCCAACCCCAGGTTAGGCCCAAATGGCCGGACAGCCGCTCGCCGACCGGCCCAAAACACGAAAGAGTGCCCTATTATCCAACAGCGGTGGGCACTCGTGTCTCCAACTGTAAAAGAAAATAAGAATCAATCCATGTAAAATGCTCACCCCCCCCCACCCATCACAAACGAACGTAACCCCGGAAAGCCTGGGAACGCCACCTCCCAATACTCCGTATGTCTTGCTGTGACAATCCCTCCGCAGCCGCACTGGTGGCCGCGCCGATGCGAAAGGAATGAGCTGCATAACGTTCAGGGCACTCTCCTACGAATTGCAATGCCAACCGCAGTACCGCCACCACCTGAAAACGTGTAAGCAGCCGCCCGTCCGCATGCAGAAAGAACCCCCCATCCAACGCAGGGCGTACCCGTAAATACGCCCGCATTGCGCTCACCGGGCACGTGGCAAATCCCGGAATCCCGTTCAGACGAACCCAGAAACCTTTGCCCTGTGGGTCAGTTTTAGATTTTGCCAACAAAACTCTCAACTGCCCCTTCTCAAGCAAACATGTTGCCGCTGTAGAATCCCCACTGCTCCAACCCTGCTGGATCTCGAAACCAACTCCCCCATGCGAAATGCCCCAAAAAATGCCAGACTGAAAACTGCCCGAAATAGCACAGCCTCAAACTGAGACGAGGCCACCCCCGGCAATGCCATGCACAACCTCTCTAATAATTGATGCGTGATCGGCTGTCGAGCATCAGGATGAGCCGGTGCCGCTCGACCCCACCCTTGCAAGAGCCGGCGGGCTAAAGAACCCCCTGATGGTAAGCCCCAGCCTACAGCTTTCACAAAAAATTCAAAGCCTGCCAAGTGACTACGCACTGCCGAGCGGGTCAATCCAGTCTCCTTAGCCCAGACTACATACTGTCCCAGCAACTGATCAGAAAACTGGCCCGAACTGCCAACCAGCGCTTTCCAGAAAAACCTCCACTTTCCGACATCCTCGCAGATACGCCGCCCATGTCCCAGCAGCTACGGAGCTCTGCAGCAAGCTCTTCATCCCGGGTGACCAAGACTCCATAACTTCCAAGGGACCTCGGCACCTGCTGCCTCCGCCTGAGGTGCCAATCGTCGGAAATGATCCAGCTTGAAACGGGAAAGAGAATCAGCGATCGCATTAGCATAACCAGGTATATGACGGGCCCTAAGGTACACATTCAATCGTAAACAGGCTAGAATTACTTCTCTCATCAAGTTAGCCACAACGAGACAGTGCGGCGAATAATGGTTCACCAGACTCACAACTGCTTCGTTATCACACCACCAAAGAACCTTTTATTACGAAATCTGTCTGGCCACAACTCCAATGCTACTAAGATGGGAAACAACTCTAAGAACGTTATATTACTGGTGAGCCGCGACTCATGCCAAGCCTGCGGCCAGCGCTCAGCACACCACGCACCACCGAAGTAAATACCCAAGCCTATGCCTCCCGCCGCATCTGTATACAATTGCAATTCCGCACTGCTGAGCTCCGGCTCCAGTAAAACTGTGGTCCCATTAAACTCCTCCAAAAAAACCTGCCAGATCCGCAAATCAGCCCTAATTGACTTTGAGACCCGCAAATGATGATGAGGCCTACCCACCCCGGCCGTAGCTGCTGCCAACCGACGCAAAAATACCCTTCCCATTGGGATCACCCGACAAGCGAAATTTAACGATCCTATTAAAGATTGCATCTCCCTCAACGTTAACTTCGAAGATGCAAGCACGTTAGCAACCAACACGCGCAATCTGCAAACCTTGTCCTGAGGAAGACGTGCCACCATCGCCTCCGAATCCAGCTCAACTCCCAGGAACGTAATCCTCGTGGTAGGACCTTCCGTCTTGCCTGTCGCCAGAGGGACTCCCAATTCCCGCGACAATTCCACAAAACCGTCGAGCAATAAACGGCATTCATCAGATTGCGCCGACCCGACAAATAAAAAATCATCCAAGTAGTGCACTACCTTCTCTATCCCCACCTTACTCTCGACCGCCCACTGCAGAAAGGTACTGAACTTCTCGAAGTATGAACAAGATACTGAACATCCCATGGGCATGCATTTATCGAAATAAATTCCATCTTCAAAGCGAAAACCCAACAAATAAAAAGAGGAAGGGTGGACTGGAAGTAGCCTGAAAGCCGATTCAACATCAACCTTTGCCATTAGCGCCCCATGCCCGGCTGACCGTACGAGGCACACCGCCTTGTCAAACGACGCATACCGCACAGAGCACAGTTCCCGCGGGATAGAGTCATTGACCGACGCTCCTATGGGACTAGACAAGTTATGAATCAAGCGGAATTTCCCCGACTCCTTTTTTGGTATTATTCCCAATGGAGAAATTATCATTCCTGGGAACGGTGGTACCAAAAATGGGCCCGCCACTCTCTCCAGCATCAATTCACCTTCCAACTTTTCTTTTACCACGGATGCGAAGCGCCTAACCGACATGGCATTCCTCACCATCTTTCCCTCCACCTGCCCACACACTGGGATTACAAAACCAAAATTAAAACCAGAATACAAAACTTCCCGATCCTGTTGTCTAGGGTACCGGCCAAGCCAGATATTCAGTACTTCTACTTTGATTGGCGTGGGAGCGAGGCGAAATAGCCCCTCATTACTTTGAGCCTGGGGAAGGGAGCTGGGTGGCTCCCTTTTTAACACATTTGACTGCAGAATGGGGTCCCCCACAAATGGAACAGATGTGCCTAAATTTGCAGTCTGGGAAAGGGCACGAGGTCTTGTTAAACCTCCAGCAAACATCGCCTGCCCCATTTCCACCTGCACGCTGCTGCCCGAAACTCCCTCCCCCGCGAAAGGACCGTCCCACCCCAGCCGAGACCCCAACTGCAGGTTTAACCCCTCCCCCTCCTCCCCCACTCACCCTGGCTGACATCTGTGTCAACCACAAATTAATGTCCTGCATACCCCAAGACACAAGTCTATTCTCTTCCATCTTGTCCCTAAATTTTTCGTCATAGTTTAACCATGACCATCCTTCGTGTGTCTGTGAAGCTTCTAAGATTGAATCAGCATACGATAACAGCATCTCGTATTGTCCCGGAAAATTCTGCCCCCAAACACTGGCCAAACGCAGAAACGCTCGGGTCCAATTGACTACATTCCGCGAAACTTTCTTGACGCGCCCAGCCTTTTCATCCTCTTTACGTTTTTTTCTACTTTCCCCCGAACGCTTGCGACCTTCTAGCAGACGGAAAATGTCAATATAACGACGCTTTTTAATCCTGCGACGTAACTTCCTCGGAACCCCCTCCCATAACTCTGAAATAGCCACTGCTGAAGGCAAACTACCCCCCTGTCCACTTCCTAACACCCCGTTATCGCCCCCACTCTGACGACGCATGCTATCTTCCGCTGAAGTCGACGAGGAAGACGAAACCGAGGACGACACTGACGACGAGCTCGAACTACGACGCCTCCGACAGGAATGCTTCTTTTTTTGTAATCTTTTTTTCTTTCTTCTTTTTACCCTCTCTACTCCTCGCACCATATTCGACAGGTAACTCACCCGACACACTTGCCGCAGACGCCACCACATCCGCAGAGCTAACATCCACCATGCTGAGCTCACTGTCTTGCCCCTGACCACCTTCTCCTCGAACCGCACCTCCACTGGTCCTCGCCCGCTGCCTAACAGGATTCATATCCATGTGCTCCGCTTGCGGCTGTCCCAAGTCAGCTCCTTCTGATAATTGCGTTGGGACCTGTGGAGACAAAATAGGAAAAAGAGGGGGGGGAACAGCAGAGGGCCACCCTGGCTGCCACGCGTCCAACCATTCTGCTCGAGAGGAGCCCTGACCACCCCCCACCCAGTGCCTCCATTGAGAAGGGCCACTCCAAGCCCCGTAGTTATAATGGCCCCATGGCGCGCTGTCACAGGACGCCATGACCCCAGGATGCAGGTTAGGCGTTCCAGGAGGTCCTGCCCTAGGGCCCCACCTGAAATTGCCCGAACCCCACCCCCCTTGAGCTACACTCCCCTGCTCCTGCGCAAGCCCACCCTCCCCCAAAGCCCCCCCTTCCCCCACCGTTCCTTGCTCTGTAAAAACATCAGGCACCGGCCCAGTATTAGCCCCTACACCCCTTACTTGAGACTGCCCACGCCTGGTTTGCCCCTGCCCCCGAGACCCAGAAGCCCCTTTTTTCCTTACAGCTGGACCCCCCCCCCCCGCCCTCGTTGAGGCAGCTTTGCCCGTGGCAGACTTCTGCTGGAAGATCCGCGCTGCCCCCGCCCCCCACCTCTACTCCCACTTTCAGTAGCCCTGCCCCTAGCTGCACCATGAGCGCCTCGTGCATTAAAACTCCTTGTCGGCTTATCAGGGGCCCCCGTGCCAGCCCTCGATCCTCCCCGAGCCATCTTGCAGAGAAAACCCCAGGGCACTAGCGACGTTGAAGTCAGGGAATAACTAATTAAGCTTAGGAGCTTTCAATAACTCCTCCTGCACCTCACCCAATAAAACTACACACCCCGCGACCCCTTCACTCAGATCACCGCGTCGGGAAAGCAACCCCCGTCCGCATTAAAGTTACACCGAGATATTCCCACCCTGCACGAAATCCAGCCTCAAGAGAAGCAGGCTTACCCCGACGAAGCAGGCCTAACGGAGCTGCCTCCCGACGAAGCCCACAGACAAACCTTCACCAACAACAGCCGCCGAAGAAAAAAGGGGGGGGATGAAAAGCGATCCCCCCCTTTTATAGCAACTCCTACGCCGGCAGCTCTGATTGGCTCCGCTCCCCACAGACTGCGGAGCCAATCAGTTTGAATGATGCTGCCGGCGTTAACCAACCCGCTCGCCTGCTCACCCTCCCTCCCCTATTTCCGAGGCCAGAAGGACGGGCCGGGACCGGGGCGACCGCCCGGTTACCGGCGTCCTTCACGACTCTGCGTTCGTCCTTTTATTTCTGGAGCAACTTCAAGATCATCTGGACAAAAACTCTCCTCAGACATTTACCAGCATGGTTTCGCCCACATCACAGTGTAGAAACCTTCCTGACTTCCCTACTCAGTACCCTAACAGGATACTGGGCTTGATGGACCTTGGTCTGACTCAGTACAGCATATCTTATGTTCTTATGTTCTAATCAAGGGCACTGAATTAATGACACAAGGATTTATACTCCTTTACCTGGATATCACGTCTACCTTTGACTCCATCTCCCATCAACTTCTTCTAAACAAACTTCACAACATCAGGATCCAAGGAACTCCATTAAAATGGTTCACTCCTATCTATCAAACCGCATTCAACAAGCGAAAATTGGCGCCACAATTTCTACACCATTCTCCCTCAGCCAAGGAGTACCACAAGGATCTGCACTCTCCTCTGTCTTGTTCAAAATCTACATACAGCCACTCTGTGACATCATTAAGAACTTCAGTGTCAACTACCATTTATATACAGATGACATAATATTTAACCCTTTCACCACAATATTGCTAGACTACACCAAAATCTCAAACTGCTTTGCTGCAATCAACTTCTGGCTCAAAGAACTCAGCCTCATGATTAATCACAGCAAATTGTATATACCATATATTTCGGGAAATAAATTCAGTTTGCCAACTACAATCATGATACATAACAATCCAATCTCTATCAAAACCTAAGTCAACTATTTAGCAGTCACACTAGATCAAGAACTCAGCTTTCAGCCTCAAATAAGCCATGTCACCAAATCTGTCTATTTCAACCTCTGCGCTCTAAAGAATCTATGCAAGCTCTTATCCCCCATGGACTTCTGCACAGTCTGTCAGTCAGTAATCACATCTGTATTTGATTATTGCAACTCCATCTACCACGTTCTCCCAAAGAGCACATTATACCCTCTGCAGCTAGCGCAGAACACTGTAGCAGGAATCATACTGGTGAAACACAAACAAACCCACATTATACCTCTCCTAAGCAGCTACATTGGCTTCCCATTACAATAAGGATCAAGAACAAAATCCTACTCAGCACTCATAAAATATTAACCCGTCAATCTGCAGACAACCTCACTTCATTATTAGTGAACAACAGCTCCACCAGACCCAGAAGAAGCACCACAGTAAACATTCTGGAAATACCCACAGACAAATCCTCAACAATCGAGCTTTCTCTCTATATACCCCACCCTTGGGGGCATGTTTACTAAAAACCTCTAATTTGCACGCCGCAAAATAGCGCACTAAAAGCGGTACTTAAGAGCGCTTAAACGCCCCGCAATCGTGCGTGTCACCCCCGCACAGGTGTGCGGCACAATAACGGGCCCCGCACAAGTACGGGCCCGCAAATGTCCGATAGAGGCGTGGAACGGCTAACGGAGGGCGGAGGAAGGTTCCTGAGGGGCGGAGAGACAGGTTTAATGGGCGGGGAAGGGGAGGGGCGAGGCTCCCCGCACATTATTGGGGCCGAATCCCAAAGCAAAACTACCGCGAGTGAAACACTCGCAGTAGAGGGCATTTAAAGGGAAGAGAAACCATTTCCGTCAGCAATGTACAGCAAAATCGGGGAAACCTGCAAAACGTGAGCAGTGTGATACATGTGCACAGCACAAAAGTGAAAATAAAAATAGAAAGTGACCACAACAAAAATATCACAAATAGTAATGCAGCTGGGGAACAGTTATAGTAATGGGCAAATATAGAAAACACACCCAGGAAAGCTCCAGAAAGAAGAAATGAATATTGGAAGGGTCTACGGAGCGGAGACTCATCCAAAACAAATGTCCTTTTTGGAGCTTTCCTGGGAGTGTTTGCTATGGTTGCCCATTAATATCACTTTTGCCCAGCATGGTGATATATTGTCCCCCAGTGTCTGTGGTCATTTCCGGGGTTTATGTGCACGTTTGTCACCAGACAGAGTGCATGTGCCCACAGTAAAAATGCGTAGAGCAGAGTTTGTGACTCCATCCTGCCAGGTATACTACCTCCAGGGGCTGCATTGTCTCTGTGGCCATAGTGTGGTGCAGCGGACAGAGCCAGTACCTCTAGGACCAGAGGGTCAGAGGTTCAAATCCCAGCTGGGGCACAGCCCAGCCCCTATATTTTACCCACCACTAAACAAAGATAGCGCAGACACCCCTGTATTGCAGGGAACATAAGCATGGGGAAAACACCCATATTTTACACAACACTGCAAAAACACAACAACAATGGGCATTACCTACAGCCAAATCCCCCAAATGCAGTCCCGTACTGCCACATTGCAATCTGGTCATCTGCTGTTTCTGAGAGAAGCTCATGCCAGCATGTTGGCGGACGAGTACATGTGGTGCAGGGGACAGTGGCTGCTAGCCACAGAGGACAGAGGCCTAGCCATGTGCAGGCTGGCACAGTCCACTGCAACAGACAGGCCCTGCCGGATCCACAGTCATGGACGTTCCAGGGAAACCAGCCAATCTGTGGCTACACGGTGGTGCAGTGCACACAGACAGTGCATGCAAGAACAGAAGGTCACAGGTTCAAAGCCCAGCTGGGGCTTCCACCAATTCTAGCCACATATTTTTCCCACACCTACACAGTGATAGTAAGGACACACCTTTCGTGTCGAGGACATATGCAATGGTAATACGTCTATCTTTTACCCCACTGAGCACAGACACCATGAACAGGGGCAGTACCTAGAGCAGACTCTCCCAAATGCATTCCTGGTGTGCCACACACCAGTCAGGTTCCATGCTGCCACTCATACAAATGCCTGTGCTGTATATCTATGCACCACCCCCATGGCATGTAGATGTAGCTCATGCATATTCATGAGGGACAGCAGGAAAACACGAACAGTGTGATGCAGACCTGGACTGGGGTTGGGAATCTCTGCCGTAAAGCAGCAGCCAACAGGGGCAGACACACCCACACCCACACCCACAGGCCCCATTGGCCAATGTCTCCTGGAGAGGCAGAACAGTGGACCCTGCGTGCATCTCCCAATACTAGCACCTGCATACCTTAGCAATGTCACCCTACACCTGAGGTATACGGTACACAGCTCTGAGACGTTTGCTAGGAGTACTGGCAGATAGATATCCATACGTTACGCACATACTGCTAGTTGACCCCATCAGCACAATCTGTTAGGTGTTTGCGGGGCGTGCTCCAGGACTGGCCTCTGATGGTGTTTACCACCCTGGGGAGTGACCCCCAGCAGTACTGCGTACCATATCCATGCCTTGCCGTGCCTAGGACAGGTTTGGTGGCCAAGGCTAATTACCTCCTCAATAGTAGCACCATGCTGGCATAGGTGTGGAAGTGTGTGTCTGTCTATACAGTGGGTGCTGGCTGCAAGCCCCTTCCACAGCCCACACTGCCAGCACTGTTGCCAGTATTGGCCTGCTAATGTGCATAATGAGTAGCAAGGGACCATGGGTATATCTCAGACAGGGTGGGCTGACCAGGATGCAGCTGCACAGGGCATAGGGCACTGGCAGGGACATGGTAGTGCCCGGCCACCACCTACACAGACAGGGGGACCTCTGTATGTGCTGCTGGGGGATCACTCTCACCCTGAGTGTGCAGTGATGGCAGCATGGCTAGGCACACCCATAGTGCTGTATTGTGTTTCTCTCATGTGATATAATGGGTTTCCTGTTGGGGCCTTTTCACTGACTTATCTGCTTGTGTGTGCTGCCACCCCAGTTGTGGGTGCATGCATTTCCATCAGGACCAACCAGCAGACTGAGCACAGATGGTATGTGTCTTGATGGAGTGCCGTGCAGTGGCTGATGGCTTGCTGCAGGAGAATATCAGATAGTGGTGGGGTGCATCTATGAATATCCAGGCCTAATGTCTGTCTGATATTGTGTTATGGATGTGTGTGGAGCTGCTTGGGGTGGGGGGGGGTCTGCTTCCCCAGCAGGACTGGTGTTGATGGTTGACTCTGCTGCCAGGGGGAGGGGGGGGGGGGTGTTCCACTAACTGTGGCAGACAGCAATCTCCAAGATGTTTATGCAGCACCTACCTATTTCACAGGTTATTGCTGCTTTGGAGCTCTGGCATGGCCGCGTTCAGCCATGCAAGGTGTTGTGCACCTGGTCCTGGGCGCATCATCACGCACTCAGGGTGGGCATAGTAACCGCACAATGTGATGGTGTTTAGCTACTCTTTGCCATTTGTCCACCCACTCAGGACACCCTACCAGGCCGAGGTGCTGTGTGGGTGCACAAGGACACCTCCCCCTACCAGGCCGGGTAGCTTTAGGGGTGCAGTTCCCATCTTGTGTGCATCTGTGGACAGCTGATTTGCATGTGCAGTGCATCATGGGTATGGGTGGCCTAACCCTATCCTGTTTACACCAGCAGACTGTCTGTGATGTGACGTGCAGGCTATCTGCAGCCAGGCAGGAGCTTGCTTACAGCTATAGAGGTGTAGCCCAATGGTTACGCCACTGCCTGTGCAGCCAGAGGTCATGGGTTCATACCCACAGTGGTGTTCTGTGATAGGGTTTTCCAAAGCATTTTTTACATTTACTGTACATATGTTGATGCCTGCAATAACACCCTCAGCGTACAGTACCCATAAGGTGCCTCTGAGGGTGCTTTATTGGGCGCTCTATAGGGCACTTTATGGTTGGCATCCATATAGGGTGCACTATACATTATCCTGTGTCGCAACATACATGCTGCCCTATAGGGGACATTCTAGGGTGCCTTGGCGGACGGTGCACTGTAACATGTGCCTTATGGTCCGCCTTATGTTAACATGCTGTGAGAGTGCGTTTGCTAGTAGTTATCACAAAATAGAATTAAAAAGCCTCCTAAAGCACTCCACAACATAAAATATACTGCCTCAGCTAGCCTTTTTCAATGGGCATTGTGAGGGATTGAACCCCTGGTCCCTGCACCATTGGTCAGTGTCTTAACCATTGTGCTGTGGCTGTGTTTCTTTGCTTTAGCATTAGCGCGCCACCTTGTGGCCATCAGCGCGCCGCATCCTGCTGCCCACAATTAACAGTGCGCCGCATCCTGCTGCACACAATGAACAGTGCGCCGCCTTATGCTGCCCCAAAATGAACAGTGCGCCGCCTTATGCCGCCCCACAATGAACAGTGCGCCGCCTTATGCCGCCCCACAATGAACAGTGCGCTGCCTTATGCCGCCCCAAAATGAACAGTGCGCCGCCTTATGCTGCCCCAAAATGAACAGTGCGCTGCCTTATGCCGCCCCAAAATTATTTTGCCTCCTGACACATTTTTCCACATTCAAGGTGGTGCCTCAGCCAGCCTTTTTGGGCTGCACACACTGGGGGGATTGAACCCATGGCCCCTGCACCATTGGTTATTGTCTTCACCGTTGTGCTACGGCTCAGTTCCTATAGGTGCCCAGCTGTGCCCCACTTAGCCTTCCCACGCGCTAATGTGGGCCCCGCACATTAACGCGACGCGCACACATACGGTCTTTTTTTTTCCTTTTTCGGCCTGAACCGCCCACTCCTTATATGGCACAGGCACACTACCGCGGCCCCGCACGTTAGGAATGTTTAGTAAACATGCCCCTTGGTTTCTACTACTTCAAATAAGATCCCTTCAACTCACCAGAGACATAAAAACATATGAACATAGGGAAAGGTTAGGACAGCCGTTAGAGTTGGTGATTCGATCATTAGGCATGTATGATAGGTGGGTGGCTGGTGGATGTGAGGATCACCTGGTAACATGCCTGCCTGGTGTGAAGGTAGCAGACCTCACGCGCCACCTAGACAAGGTATTAGATAGTGCTGGGGAGATGTCTGCTGTCTGCTATCTTGGTACACGTTGGTACCAATGACATAGGAAAGTGTGGTAGGGAGATTTTTGAGGCCAAATTTAAGTTTTTAGGTAGGAAGTTGAAATCCAAAGCTTCCAGGGTAACATTCTCCGAAATGCTTCCTGTACCATGCGCAGGACCCAAAAGGCAGGCAGAGCTCTGGAGTCTCAACGCATGGATGAGATGATGGTGCAAGGAAGAGGGTTTTGGATTTGTTAGGAACTGGGGAACATTCTGGGGAAAGGAGAGGCTATTCCAAAGGGATGGGCTCCACCTTAACTGCACTTGAACCAGGCTGCTGACATTAACCTTTGAAAAGGAGATAGAACCGCTTTTAAATTAGATAATAGGGGAAAGTCGACAGTCACCCAAGAGCGTATGGTTCAAAACAATGTACCCTTGAAGGATACTAGCAAAAAAATTGAAGTTAGGACATATCAACAGAGAGGTTCCAATAAAGACAAAAGTAACCCAAATGCCCTTGAGTACAGAGCAGAGAGAGCTTAAAGATTCCATATAACCCCTGCCTACCAATAGCCAGATTAATATGAATAAAATACAGCCTCTAAAATGCTTATATGCATGCTAGAAGTCTAAACAATAAGATGGGAGAGTTAGAATATATAGCACTAAATAAGAGGTTAGATATGATTAGTATCTCAGACATAGTGGAAGGAGAGCAACCAGTGGGACACTGTGATACCTGGGTACAAACTATATTGTAATGATAGAGCAGATCAAATTGGTGGAGGAGTTATACTTTATATGAGAGAGGGCATTGAGTCACAAAGGATTAAAGTTTTGCAGGAAACAAAATTCACTGTAGAATCTCTATGAATTGAAATTCCATGTAAAAAGAGGAAAGAGAAAGCGATGTTAGTGGGGGTGTACTATCAACCGCCTGGCCAGAATGAACAAATGGATGATGAAATGCTTGAAGAAATAAGGGAAGCTAACAAATGTTACAGCACAGTAATAATAGTGGGTGATTTCAATTACACCGGTATCAACTGGGTCAGTGTCACTGCAGGACATGCTAGGGAGATAAAGTTTCTAGATGAAATAAATGACTGCTTCTTGAAGCAGCTGGTTCATGAACCAACTAGAGGGGAAATCATTTTGGACATATTCCTTCGTGGAACACAAGATCTGGTGCAAGAGATAAGGGTGTTGGGGCCACTTGGCAATAGTGATCATAGCATGATTGCGTTTGATTTAATAAATGGAGGAAGGACGGCAAGGAAATCCACAGGACTACCTTTTAACTTTCAAAAGGGAGACTACAATAAAATTAGGAAAATAGTTAAGAAAAAACTAAAAGGAGCAGTTGCAAAGGTTAAAGATTTACATCAGGCATGGATGTTGTTTAAAAATACTGTCATGGAAGCCCAGACCAGCTGTATTCCACACTTTAAGAAAACTGGAAGGAAGTCCAAAAAATTGCCAGCATGGTTTAAAGGTGAGGTCAGAGAGGCTGTTGTTGCCAAAAAATCATCTTTCAGGAAATGGAAAAAAGGAGTCAAATGACGAAAACTGGAAACAACATAAGCACTGGCAAGTTAGATGCAAGGCATTGATAAGGCAGGCAAAGAGAGAATTTGAGAAGAGGCTTGCTGTGGAAGCAAAAACGTGTAATAAAGACTTTTTCAAGTACATTCATAGCAAAAAAACCCTGAAAGAGTAAGTTAGACCATTAGATGATAGAGGTGTAAAAGTGGCACTAAGAGGGGATAAGGCCATAGTGGAGTGACTGAATGAATTCTTTGCTTCAATCTTTACTGAGAAAGACATAGGGATGTTACCCATGACTGAAATGGTATTTAAAGGTAATGCTGCAGAAGAATTGAAAGAAATATTGATACATCGGGAACTATTAGATAAACTGAAGAGTAGCAAATCACTTGGACCGGATGGTATACATCCAAGGATGTTGAAAGAACTGAAATATGGGATTGCATACCTACTATTAGTAATCTGTGAACTATCATTAAAATCATCTGTAATAGCTGAAGACTGGAGGCGGGCCAATATAACACCAATTTTTAAAAAAGGTTCCAGGGGTGATCTAGGAAACTACAGACCAATGAGCATGACGTCAGTACCAGTAAAAATGACAGAAATCATTATAAAGAACAAAATTACTGAACATATAGATAGTCATGGCTTAATGGGAGACAGCCAACATGGATTTAGCCAAGGAAGGTCTTGTCTTACTAATCTGTTGTGTTTTTTTGAAGATATGAATAAACAGATAGACAAAGATGAGTCAGTTGATATAGTGTATCTGGATTTTCAGATAGCCTGTGACAAGGTCCCTCATTAGAAACCTTTGGTGAAATTAAAAGTCATGGGATAGGAGACAGTGTACTATTGTGGATCAGGAACTGATTAACAAAAAGAAAGCAGAGGGTAGTGCTAAATGGCCAATTTTCCCAAAGGGGAAAGGTGAATAGTGTAGTACCCCAGGGAACTGTGCTGGGTCCGCTGCTTTTTAACATTTTCATAAATGACCTGTAAATGGGAATAACGAGTGAGGTAATCAAATTTGTAGACGACACAAAATTATTCAAAGTTGTTAAAATCCATGAGGATTGAGAAAAATGACAAGAGGACCATGATAAATTGGAAGACTGGGCATCCAAATGGCAGATGAAATTTAATGTGAACAAGTGCAAAGTTATGCACCTAGGAAAGTATAACCCAACTATGGTTACATGATGCAAGGTTCCACATTAGGACCCACCACCCAGGAAAAAGATTTTAGCGTCATCGTGGATAACATGTTAAAAACCTCTGCCCAGTGTGCAGCAGTGGCCAGAAAAGCAAATGGAATGCTAGGAATCATAAGAAAAAGAATGGAAAATAAAACAAAGGATATTATAATGCCTCTGTATCGTTCCATGCTGTGACTGCCCTTGAATATTGTGTGAAGTTCTGGTCACCGTATCTTAAAAAGGACATAGGGGTATGTTTACTAAACTGCGTTAGTGCAAATCGCGTTAGGAGCCGCGTTAGTGAAAGGAAAGCCAAAAAAGGACATGGGCGGGACATCGTAACCACTAACGTGCGTTCCAAAAACTAATGAGCGTTACAGGGCGCCGTGGCGTGTTACTGCGCGTTAATCATATGAAGGCGTACAGATACAAATCACTGAAACAGAGCTGTAGCACAATGGTTAGTGTACTGACTGCTGTTACAGGCAGCATGGGTTTGAGTCCCCAGTGTGCCTAATGCAGAAGGCTGGCCCAGGCATCACCCTGTACATTACATAGGGAATGAGGAGGCATGTTTTTCTTTACATTGAGTAGTGGTTACAGAAACCACTACTCAATGTAAAGAAAAACATGCCTCCTCATTCCCTATGTAATGTACAGGGTGATGCCTGGGCCAGCCTTCTGCATTAGGCACACTGGGGACTCGAACCCATGCTGCCTGTAACAGCAGTCAGTACAATCGTGCGTGGGTACGTGTGTTTTTACCAGCGTGGGCACCTTATATTACACACACTTTAGGGTGTCTTGCACCTATGCATTATGCTAACAGATGTACGTGTGATGGCCTATGGTTTATCAGAGCCTGTGAGCAGGCATTGGATCTTCCCAGGGTTGGATTGTGCCAGTCACACCCATGATGCACTGCACATGCAAATCAGCTGTCCACAGATACACACCATGGGGAATGCACCCCCACAGCACCTCGGCCTGGTAGGGGGAAGTGACCATGTGCACCCCCACAGCACCTCGGCCTGGTAGGGGGTACTGACCGTGTGTGTTACTGGCACAGAGTAGCTACACACCGTCACATTGTGTGGGTACTGTGCTCACCCTGAGGGTGCAGTGAGGTGCCCAGCACCAGGTCCACAGCACTGTCCATGGCTGAATGAGGCCATGGCACAGGTCCAAAACAGTGTTAATGTGTGAGATAGGTAGTTTCTGCACAAACACCTTGAATATCTCTGTCTGTTTCAGTCAGGCATTGCCCCCCCCCCCCATGGACCCTCCAGGTGGCCCATGCACCACCACCCCCACAGCACCTCGGCCTCATAGGGGGGACTGACCGTGTGTGTTATTGGCACAGAGTAGCTACAGACTGAAACATTGTGGGGGTACTGTGCTCACCCTGAGGACGAGGTGGGGTCCACAGCACCTGGCTTAGCTGAGATAAGTTATGCTGCAGATTGCCATCAGTACTAGTGTGTCAGGTAGTCCTTGTAGACACACCTAGGATAGACCTGTGTCTATCTGTATTGCCCAGTCATGTCTAGCCCTTGTGGACTATGATGCACCCAGAATAGTGCATATCCTGTGTGGGTGCCATGGTCATATGATTTACGTGAAGGGGGGTGTTTGACCCCATAGGTGGGTTATGTAGCACCACCCAACCCATCCTCTGGGGCTCATGGTGGGGGACAGTATCTCACACCAACAGATCCACATTCTACATCCCTACAATGGTGGCAGTAGAGGGGACCATCAACCCTAGTCCTGTTGGGAACAGGCACCCTACAGTGCAGTCAGTGCAGATCTGTACAAATCCATAAGGCAATGGCAGACAGACTGTAGGCCTAGAAATGCTCAGGTGCCCCCCACCACTATCTGACACTCTCCAGCAGAAAGCACAGTGAGTCTCCAGCCACTGCACCCTGCAAGGTGTACAGCCATACACATACTAATTACAGACAGCCTACTAGCTAGTCCATAGCACATGTTCCTAGAGAAGATGCATGCACCCAAACTAGGATGTGAGCAGACACACACAACAAGCAGATAAGTCAGTGAGAGGGCCCCAGAAAAGAGAACCCATAAATATCACTTGAGATAAACTATGGGGGAACCTAACCATGCTGTTGTCACTGCTCAGTCAGGGTGAGAGTGACCTCCCAGCAAGACATGCTGTGGCCACCCTGTCCGTGCAGGTGGTGGCCGGGCACTACAATATCCCAGCCATTACCCTATGCCCTGTGCAGATGCATTCTGCCCAGGCCATCCTGTCCGGGCCATACCCACAGTACCTTGCTCCTCATTATGCACATTGGCAGGCTAACACTGGAAACAGTGCAAGCAGTGTGTGCTGAGTAAGGTGTAGGCAGCCACAACACACTGGATAGACAGACACACACTCCCACACCTATGCCAGCATTGTGCAAATATAGAGGCTTTTGTCAGCCCTGACCACCACACCAGTCCTGGGCACAGTGCAGGCATGGCTATAGTATGCAATACTGTTGGGGTCACTCCCTGGGGTGGTAAACACTGTCAGAAACCAAAACTGAAACACACTCCACAGATATCAGAAAGGTTGCTATGATGCAGCTCTTTTAGCAAATTGTGCTTAACTTAGGAATTGTTATCTGCCATAGCAACCTTTTGATATATGTGTAACATATTCCCAAGTGTAGGGCGGGATTGCTAAGGTATGCTAGTGCTAGTATTGGGAGATGCTGCTGCGCGCAGGGCCCAACAGCCTGACTTTCCATGAGGCTTTGGATAGTGGAGCCTGTGGGTGTGGGTGTTTATGCCCCTATTGGCCGCTGCTCTAGGGCAGAGGTTCCCAACTCTGGTCCTGTGGGCCAAACACTTTTCAGGTTTTCATGCTGTCCCTAATGAATATGCATGAGATACATTTGCATACAATGGGGGCAGCGCATGCTAATGCAGCACAGGCATATTTATTAGGGACAGCATGAAACCTGAATGGTGTTTGGCTCTCCAGGACTTCAGTTGGGAAACTCTGCTCTAGGGATTGCATATGTTTATGGTGTCTGTGCTCTGTAGGGTAAAATATAGGCATTTCAGGCATGTTTATTTTATCTGCAATAAAGGTTCCATCTTTATTACCACGGTTTAGTACTGGGTAAAGTATAGGGAAAGGGTTGGCAGAAGCCACAGCTGGGACTTGAACTTGTGACCTTCTGCACCTGAATACACTGGCTGTGTGTACTGCACCACACTGATGTCACAGGGACAGCTCATTCCCTGGGGATACCATGACTGTTCGTCTGACATACCCTGTCTGTTGCATTGCACGGCACCCACCTAAACGGGGCTAGGCCATGGTCTGCTGTGGGCAGATGCCACTGCCTCCTCTGCCACCAGCACCCCTCTGCCACCATGCTGCTATCCCATTATGCCAGTGGTGCTGGTGGTGCGCAGTCCCAGGCCATCTAGTATGCTGGTAGGCAGCTGCCTATGGTGTGGGTTCTCGGGTAGGGGTGCCTACATGGACATGCGCGCTTCCCCCCCGCACCGCCTGCCAATGTTATGAGCCCTTGGGGGTACCTGTTGGGTAATCTCCCCTTTGACACTTTGGGACACACACTCATGCCCATGTTGGACCCTCGTCAGTTGCTGTTTTGCTGCTTTACAGTTTTGGCATTCCTATGTGCCACCTAGGCATATGCCTAGCCCGCATTGTGCCCCAGCTGTACCATAGCATGTGCTGCCTGCAGCCCCCTGTATCCCATTTACAGCATCAGTATAGTTGCCCTTTCCTACATGCCCACTCTGCTGTTGCTGAACATGTGCACGCCATAACAAACCTGCCCAGTCTAAACGACAGAAACCCTGATCAACGCTATTTCAATGTGGGATCATTCACTTTGTAGGGGGACAGAGCATAGACCCTTCCACACATAATATCTTAATTTATACGCTTTGTCAGTAGTGTTGCTTTATGTTTATCATTAATATCACTATTGGCCAGCTTGGTTATTGGGATTTTAAATTTGGTTCTTGTCCTTTTATATGTTTATTTGCCTTTTTGGTCCCTGCACATGTATCACAACTATAATTTTTCTGTGTTTTCCTGCCTTTGCTGCACATTGCTTACTGAAATGGTTTCTCTTTCCTGCAAATGTGCCTTAACGCGAGGGTTTCACTGGCGTTAGTGTTCAGACCCGGATTTCACAGCATTAGTGTGCCTGGAGCTTCTCCCCTCCCACTCTCTGCCCATTGACCCCTTCTCTCCGCCCTCTGGGAAGCTTTACCCCACCCTTCTGACCCAGATTTCACAGCGTTAGTGTGCCTTAATGCCGCGGCTGCGTTATCGCGCAACAAGTGACGTTATCGCGCGATAATACCACCGCTGTGCTGTTAAGACGGTTTAGTAAACATACCCCAAAGTCTAAAATGAGGGGCAAAAACTCAATGAGAGACCATATGTTCAAGATCAAGCATACAGGTCATTCCCTCAAATAGACAATTTAGGTTAGAGTGGACCCGAGGTTCTGCTTTTGCCTGTTTTGCTCCTTATTTTTGGAATTCCCTACTATTCGATCAATATTTATAGGCCTCACATAAAAAAATTATAAAAAGTCCTCAAAACAGTTTTGCTATTCTTAAGCTAATTTGTTTTCATCAGAAAGAAAATTTTTGGAAAAAGGACAACCTATACAATTTTAATTTCCTTTACACCTTATTTATATTTTTAAGTGAAATGAGTTTTTATATATGCCCTCTCCTTTTGTATGCTACTTTACACGTCTTTTTTGGAAGAATTGTTGTGCTATAGGAATGGAGGAGTAGCCTAGTGGTTAGAACACTGGCTTGGTGACCAAGCATCTAGGGTTCAATTCCCACTAGCACTCCTTGTGGCCTGGCAGTCTACTTCTGGTGACACTGCCAAGAAAACCCAGGAGCTTCTGGGTCACCAGGAGTCAGGACTGACTCAAAGGCACACATTGCATCTTGTTGTGCTATTCAAGTCCTTCTGTTTTTTTAGTGCTAATTTGTTGTTTCTATGACCTCTTACCATGTAGGTGTATATATGTTCCTTGTGTATTTTAAATCAATTTTGTACCACATTGGTGCCATACACTGTTTGAAATGTGGTATACCAAATACTCCCAAATAAATAAATAAATATCAAGTGCCAACAATTGATAAGTTGTTCTGGACACCAAAACACCAATGCTCCTTTAACAATTGTAAAAATACAGTTAATAAAATATGTATTAAATAACTGATTATGAGGCTGGGGATGCCCTGGGAAACAGATTCATCACCACAGACAGTACTTAAGTCTTCGTTGACTTGGTATGCACCTAGGGGTCAGGTCATTCCTAGAACCTTGAGATAGTTTCTTGTCTTTCCTCTTATCTTTTTCCTGCTACACTGCTTCCTCTACTTCTGGACTTTCTCTTCTCCATCGACCTCCCTTGTCTGCATACTCCTTGATATTTGTAGTGGGCTGCAGAATCAAACTTCATTCACCTACCTTCAGCTATTATTCAAACCATAAACAAAACAGATTTGATTTTCTTGCTTAAAAATGTTCGCCCTCTAATCACAAACTCTGCAAACTGTGAACATTCAGCACAGCTCTCGGGTATTCTTTTTTCTTTCTTTCTTTTTTATAGCCTTTCTGGCTATTCTGTTACCAAGCAGCTTCATTTTAAATGTCCCATTAAATTCCTGGGGGGCACAAACTTTTGCTACTTTCCTCACTGAAACACAATCCTAACTGACCAAAGAAGAAACTGTTAGGAATATGCATGAGGAATGTCAGGTTGCGTTCATTTTCAGATCCGAACAATCTTTGTTGTGTTCATATCATTCAGATCCACTGAAGTCAATAGGGAAGCAATTATGCACTGTAACAGTGGGGTTTTCTATGTCTTTTTAATAAAACCTGCTGGCTGGCATGAGGAGAAGAGGGCAATGGCACTTCATGAAATCAAGGGTGGGCATGAGCACTTGACAGCACTTAAAGAAGGACAAAGGACACTAACAGTGGCATGAAAAACCCAAGCCCCACTGAGAGGAACAAAGTAATATAAACCATAGAATGGACACCCCAGGGAGAGGAGCAAAACATCACGAACATTGGCAGGAATACCCTAAGGCAATGAGAACAAATATTTGGACGCTGGCGTTCAATGGGGGCAGGGTTACTTCACAATGACTTGACTACTGGGTTTCAGTGGCCAGGACAGCATTCCACATGGCATCAGCACTCAAAGGTCTCATGAGGTTCTCAGGTACAACATTTGTTAGCCTATAAAATGTTATCCTTGTTGATAGGAGGTGCAGCAATCATTTCTTCTCTGTACGGTGAAGGGAAGAACACTCCAAGGCACAGCAGGAGGGGTAAATCAGCAACCGTTCTGCTGTTTGTTCCGTGGGAAAGGCTTGCTGTACTCTTGCGCCTCTAGTATAGCTGATCTTGGTTTGTGGAACTCCTTGCCCACCAAGGTCCAACTTGAACTTGAGCTTTTTCATTCTACCTTAATTGTGTAATTTGTAAATTTTATTCTTTAGGTGCTAGTGCACCTTAATTTTTAAATTTGTTTTTTAATGTTTTTAATTGTTATATATTTTTGGCTTTTAAGGGGTATGCTTACTAAACTGCGGTAACGTTACATAACGCGTGTTATGTAACGTTAACGATCGTTAGCGCATCATAACGCGCGTTATGATGCGCTAACGATCGTTAACGTTACATAACACGCGTTAATCAACATTAACGATTGTAAAGCTTCGCGGCGCGGTAAAACACCGCAGAAGGTGGAGAGAGGGCGGAGAGAAGGGATCAGTGGGCGGAGAGTGGGCGGGGAGAGGCTCCCTGCACACTAATGCGCTGATCTGAAGAGCTGAATCCAAACGCAATTGAAAACCTGCCGTTAAATGCACATTACAGGGGAGAGAAACCATTTCAGTGTCAGCAATGTACAGCCCAGGCAGGGAAACCAAAAAAAAGTGATAAAGGGCACATAAATACTGAAAATGACCCCAACAAACTGGAAAAAACCATAACCAAGCTGGCCAATAGTGGTATCAATGAGAAACATCAACCCCTCCCCCCCCCCGAGTAAGCTCCATAGAACAGATATAAATCGTGGAAGGGTCTATACTCCGTCCCCATACAAGGTGAATGAGCCCATAGTGAAATAGCGCTGCTCAGGGTTTTCCCCACCATTGGACAGGGTTCCTATGGTGTGCACATGTCCCGCAACATCAGAGTGGGCATATCGGAACGGAAACTGGACAGATTCCGGAGAAGGGGATACAGAGGGCCGCAGGCGGCACATGCTGTGGTGGAGCTGGGCCACAGTGCGGACTAGGGTGATGCCTAGGTGGCCCATACAAATGCTGAAACAGCAGAGCAGCCAGACAGTAACTGCTGAAGGCCCAACATGGGCACGAGTGTGTTTCCCACAGTGTCACAGGGGATAGTACCCAACAGCTACCCCCAAGGGCACGGAACATTGGCAGGCGGGGCTGGGGGGAGCGTGGACGTCTATGCAGGCACCCCTACCCCAGAACCCGCACCATAGGCAGCCACCTACCTGCACACTGGATGGCCTGAGACTGCGCACCACCAGCACCACCAGCAGAAGGGCATGTCAGCATGGTGGCTGAGGGATACTGGTGGTGGAGGGGGCAGTGGCAGCTGCCCAGAGCAGACCGTGGCCTAGCCCTGTGTAGGTGGGTGCCGTGTACTGCAACAGACGGGCCCTGTCTGACGAACAGTCATGGTATCACCAAGGAATGTACTGACTCTGTGACAACAAGGTGGTGCAGTGCACAAAGCCAGTGTATTCAGAAGCAGAGGGTCACAGGTTCAAGTCCTAGCTGTGGTTCCTGCCAACCCAGTCCCCATATTTTACCCACTACTACAACGTGCTAATACAGACAGCACCTTTATTGCAGATGATGTAAACATGCCCAAGACACCTACATTTTACCCTACAGAGCACGGACACCATAAACATGCACATTACCTAGAGCAGAGTCTCCCAAATGCAGTCCTGGAGTGCCAAACACCATTCCGGTTCCATGCTGCCTCTGATAAAGATGCCTGTGCTGCATTTCTATGTGCCACCCCCATGGTATGCAGATGTATCTCATGCATATTCATGAGGGACAGCATGAAAACCCGAACAGTGTTTGGCACCGCAGGACTAGAGTTGGGAACCTCTGCTGTAAAGCAGCAGCCAACAGGGGCAGACACACCTGCACCCACAGGCCCCATTATCCAAAGCCTTCTGGAGAGGCAGGACTTTGGGCTCTGCGTGCATCTCCCAATACTAGCACTTGCATACCTTAGTAATGCCACCCTAAGCCTGGGAATATGGTACACATCTATCAAAAGGTTGCTATGATTACTAGCAGATAGCAATTCCTAGGTTAAGTACAATTTTCTGAGTGAGCTGCATCATAGCAGCCTTTCTGATGTCTGTGGAGTGTGCTACAGGTCTTGTGTCTTACAGTGTTTACCAACCTGGGGAGTGACTCCTACAGTATTGCGTACCATAGCCATGCCTGCACTGTGCCCAGGACTGGTGTGGTGGCCTGGGCTGCCCAACACCTCTATAGTTGCACAATGCTGGCATAGGTGTGGGGAGTGTGTGCCTGTCTATCCAGTGTGCGGTGGCTGCCAACACCCTCCACAGCCCACACTGCTAGCACTGTTGCCAGTATTGGCCTGCCAATGTGCATAATGAGGAGCAAGGTACCATGGGAATAGCCTGGATAGGGTGGCCTCTCCTGGCCGCATCTGCACAGGGCATAGGGCAATGGCTCGGACATTGTAGTGCCCGGTACCACCTGCACGGACAGGGTGGCCATAGCATGTCCTGCTGGGAGGTCACTCTCACCCTGACTGAGCAGTGACCATGGCATGGCTAGGTTCCCCCATAGTGCTATATAGCATTTTTTCCATGTGATATTTATGGGTTTTCTTTTGCGGCCCAATCACTGACTTATCTGCTTGGTGTGTATGCTGACGTCCCCATTCTGGGTACATGCATCTCCTCCAGGACTATGCACTATGGATTAGCTGGTGGACTGTCTGCAGCTAGTACGTGTCTTGCTGAAACACCTTGCAGGGTGCAGCGGCTGGAGGCTTGTTGCTGGAGAATGTCAGACAAAGGTGGGGGGCAGCTGAGCATTTCCAGGCCTGCCGTCTGTCTGCTATTGCGTTATGGCTGTGTACCGCTCTGTCTGTTCCCTAGCAGGACTGGAGTTGATGGTCCCTTCTACTGCTACCATTGCAGGAAGGTAGACTGTGGATCTATTGGTGGGTGATCCTGTTTCCCACCCTGAGCCCCAGAGGGTGGGTTGTGTGGTAGTACATAATCTGCCTATGGGTCTGGGTCCCGGTCCTCTCCCTCTCCCTCTCCCTCTCCCTTTCCCTTCACCTACAGCAGGTAACCATGGCACCAACACAGGATATTCACTATTCTGGGTGCATCATCGCCCATAAGGACTAGACATGACCGAGACATACAGCAGGACACAGATGTATCCTAGGTGTGTCTAACGGAACTACCTATCACACACTGATGGGGACCTGCAGCATGGCATATTTCAGCCATGAAAGGTGCTGTGGAGCTGGTGCTAGGTGCCCCACCTCAACCTCAGGGTGGGCACAGTACCCACACAATGTGACTGTCTGTGGCTACTCTGTGGCAGTGCCACACATGGTCTGTTGCCCCTACCAGGCCGAGGTGCTCTGGGGGTGCATACCCAATCTTGTGCCCATCTCTCGACTGCTGATTTGCATGTGCAGTGCATCATGGGTACGGGTGGTTTAACCCTATCCTGGTAACCACAGCAGACAGTTTGTGTGGTGACGTGCAGTCCTTCTGCAGCCAGCCAGGGCTTTATTCACAGCCTTATAAGGTGTCCTATAGGGGACATGATAGGGTGCCTTGGCGGACAGTACACTTTATAATTTGCCCTATGGAGTGCGTTATGGGGTGCCTTATGCGGCACCTTAGGTTATGCCACCGTGAGGGTGTGTTTGCTGGCAGCACTAATTAAAATACACGTCAAATGCCTCAACAATCACTACTTAAATGTAAAGGGTGCTGCCTCAGCCAGCCTTATACATTAGGCCCGCTGGGGAATCGAACCCATGACCCCTGTACCATCAGTCAATGTTGTAACCATTGTGCTACAGCTCTGTTGCTGTGCTTGTATGCCTGCGCGCCTTCTTAAGATTAACGCGCGGTAACGTGCCCTGTAGCGCTCGTTCATTTATGGCGCCTTGTAACGCGCGTTATCGGTAACGATGTACCGCCCATGTCCTTATTTGGGATTTCTGTCTCTACCGCGGCTCCTAATGCGAATCACACTAACGCAGTTTAGTAAACATACCCCTAAGTGTAAGTAAATTCATTATTTAATGTGTTTGTTGTAATCCCCTCAGAATTCACAATGGGAATGGGTGGAATAAAACAGATTTTAATAAAGGTTCTGTCCTCCCTTTCTCCTCTTGGGCTCACCCCTGCCCGTGGTGTGAGACGTGGACAGAAACATCACCTCCATCATCTCAAACTCCAACTTCAGGTGAGATCTGGCTGCTTTTTTATCATCGTAAATTTTTTTACTGTACTTCTGGACGGTGTGGGTCTCATTTTATAGCAGTACACCAGAAGCCCTAAAATATACTTATGTCTGAGCTAATTTCTAGAGACAAATTAGACGCCAATGCGCTTTTAGAAAATAGGGTTCCCAATCCACTGCTAGGATTGTACAATTGCTGATACACACATTAACAATATAAGCATTGTGGAACCTGTGTCTTTTGAGGAAACTGCTAGCTACTTGTGACCTAGATTGGCCACTGTTGGAAACAGGATACTGGGCTTGATGGACCTGGTCTGTACCGGTATGGCATATCTTATGCTCTTAACACATGCTCCAAAGTTGGTGTAAATGTAGGAGTGTACTTGCATATTTTGGAAAATACACTTGTATATCACAACTCCATCCTTGCTCCACTCATACTATGCCCATAGCGATGTCTATGCATGACACATGGACATATGTATAGTACACACCATCTTGTCGGCATGTGTATTTACACATGGGATTTCCACTGCACAATTTTATAAAATGCTTTTTCTGTATGTAAAACAGACCTTGCATGTGATAAGAACTTCATAAAATTCTCTCTGGTATGCTAGACTACCAGTAACCTATTCCTGCTCCCTTTCATTTTTGCATTAATTTGAATATTTCCATTACAAAGTTTGATCATTTTCCATCTGATTCTTCAGCTGCAATCTTTACTTTTAAACATCTATCTATGATACCCCTTTCAAGCAACCTTTTAATTTATTCTGGAACATTATGCAAATTTAATAACTTGCATACATAAGTGAAACTTTCTGTCTGCATGTTTGGTATCGGAAGGAAATCATCTAAAGCTCCATACCACTGCCCATCTTGAGAGGGCAATCTGTTGTACTTTATATAGGCACATCATATTCCTCAAGTAAGCCAGATTTTTCTGCATTAGTCATGTAAGTAAGGCTGGTGGAAACGTATTTTTCATCCTAGGTACCCCTTTTCAATAAACTTTCAGGCCTCCAACTCCCCAAACAACATTTGATAATTAACTAAACCAATCATTATCACCCCAGCAGCAAATTGAACCTGTACATGAACTTTTTTTGTGGGTTTTTTCTTTTTTTCATTTGTTTTTCTTTTTCAGAATAAACCCCCTCCCCCCCCAAAGGAATGGCAGGACAGCAGATCAGGCTGCGAAACAGAAGACAGAGTGGCCTAAACAGGCCAAGGTACTAAAAGAGGAGCCGAGAAGAACAAACCATGGCATAGTGTGAGCTGATGTGACCAGTTGCCTGAACCTTTGAGCAGACTGAAAACAGCAGATTGCTTGAGTGGTGTGTGTTTGAGCAGTTCCTGTATGTATCATTCTGACTGGTCCAGACATCACTAGTTTAATGCACATTACTTCTCTTTGCCTTTGAATCACTGCTGAATCCTGGCAACACAGCAGCCCCTGGGTTTACTTGGAAGTGTGACTGGAAGTAGATGGCCAGGTCTTTCTTCTGAGGTAATGGAAGGTTAAGAAACTTGCCCAAGGCCACAAGGTGTGCCAGTGGGAATCAAACCTTGGTTACCACTCTAGTGCTCTAACCATTAGGCTACTCCCCCACAATAGCTGTTGTCAAGGTTTATTTCAATTGAAAGAGGCTTTCCTCCTGTGTATTTATGTCACAGAGGTATTTAAACATCTCTATCATATCTCCTCTCTCCCGCCTTTCCTCCTCTGCGGCGTCTGGAGAAGCCATGAGAGGCATATTGTATGAGAGAAAAGCACATTAGGACGCGGGCAGCATCATTTAAAGGCACATTTTACTACACGGGGAGGATCTCCTGATGAAAATCTTTTTGAAACGTCGTAATGGCGCCTGTTTAGAGTGTCGGGATCCGTTTTCCTTGCTGAACAGAGCATTTATGGTGCATTTTTAAGATAAGTTTATTCACTTTAAATATTGATCACACACTATAGCCGTAGAAAAAATTGAGGTCGTTGATGCAAATTATAGCACCGATTTGCTGGACGTGAGTCTGGTTATGAGTGCAATATCAGTCTGAGACCTTACTAAGCTGTGGGGCTATAAGTGTGTGATGTACTCCAGTTTATTGATGTGTTGTACTTGAGCGCAACATTACAGATTTGAGCAGTGACCACGGCATGGCTAGGTTCCCCCATAGTGCTGCACAGAATTTCTTTTAAGTATTATTTGTGGGTTCTCTTTTCTGGGGCCCAATCACTGGCTTATCTGCTTGGTAGGTGTGCTCACATCCCAGTTTTGGGTGCACACGTTTCCTCCAGGAGCATGTACTATGGACTAGCTAGCAGACTGTCCGTAGTTAGTATGTGTATGGCTGGAACACCTTGCAGGGTGCAGTGGCTGGAGAATGTCAGATAGTGGTGGGGGGCAGCTGAGCATTTCCAGGCCTACTGTCTGTCTGCCATTGCCTTATAGATGCGTACAGATCTGCATTGACTGCCCTGTAGGGTGCCTGTTCCCCAGCAGGACTGGGGAAGATGGTCCCCTCTACTGCCACCATTGCAGGGATGTAGAATGTGGATCTGTTGGTGGGAGATGCTGTCCCCCACCCTAAGCCCCAGAGGGCGTGTTGGGTGGTGCAACATAATCCGCCTATGGGTCCAAATACCCCCCTTCACTTAAATCATGTGACCATGGCACCCACCCAGGATATGCACTATTCTGGGTGCATCATAGTCCACAAGGGCTAGACGTAACTGGGAAATAAGGATGGACATAGATGTATCCTAGGTGTGCCTGCAAGGACTACCTATCACACACTGGCACTGATGGCGACCTAGAGCATAGCCTATCTCAGCTAAGCCAGGTGCTGCGGACCTGGTGCTGGACGCCCCACCTCGCCCTCAGGGTGAGCAGAGTACCCCCACAATGTGTTGGTCTGTAGCTACTCTGTGCCAGTACCACACATGGTCAGTTCCCCCTACCAGGCCGAGGTGCTGTGGGGGTGCATACCCCATCTTGTGATCATCTGTAGACTGCTGATCTGCTTCTGCAGTGCATCATGGGTATGGGTGGGTTAACCCTATCCTGGTAACCACAGCAGACAGTTTGTGTGGTGACCTGCAGTCCTTCTGTAGCCAGCCAGGGGTTTATTAGTAGCTATAGTGATGTAGCCCACTGGTTACTTCACTGACTGTGGAGGCAGAGGTCATGGGTTTGATTCCCACAGTGGTGTTATTTGATAGGGCTATCTGAGGCATTTCCTTTTTTTAATTTAAATTAGTGCTGCCAGCAAAAACACCCTCACAGTGCTGTAACCTTAAGGTGCCTCATAAGGCGCCCTATAAAGCGCTCCATAAGCCGCCCTATAAGGTGCCTTATAAGGCGCCCTATAGGGAACATTATAAGGTGCCCTGGCGGACAGTGCACTTTATAATGTGCCCTCTGGATTGCCTTATAGGGTGCCTTATTTGGCACCTTAGGTTACGGCACTGTGAGGGTATGTTTGCTGGCAGCACTAATTTAAATTAAAAAAGAAAATTCCTCAGACAGCCCTGATTTAAAGTAAAGGATAATGCCTCAGACAGCCTTACTCATTAAGCCTACTGGGGGATTAAACTTATGACCCCTGTTTCATCAGTCGATGTATTAACCATTGTGCTAGACCTTTGTTGCTGTGTTTGTAGGTCAGCGCGCCTAATTAAGGCTAACGCGCGTTAACGTGCCACGGCTCCCTCTATCATGCGATAACGGACTTTATCGCGCGATAACCCGAAATGCTACCTTAAGACCGGAACGCCCACTACCTTATGGCATTCATCCCAGTAAGACTGCAACTAACGCCGGTAACATTAAGACGGTTTAGTAAACATACCCCTAGGTCTCAACAAAAACTTATAGAGAGGCACTATCACCTCCTTCTTCCTGCTGGCCATTCCTTGCCTTATGCACCCAAACATCCTTCTGATTTTTTGTATTGTCTTTTCTACCTGTTAACCACCTTAAGATCATCAGAAACAGTCCTACTCTTCTTTCGTGGATAGAAGTACTTCCCTCCCTATACTGTACTGCTCCCTTGGATGTTTGTAGTCCAAATGCATGACCCTGCATTTTTTAGCTACCAAATTCTCAACCATTTTTTAAACTTCGTTATATCCCTCCTCGTCTTATCTACACTTTTCTGGTTGTCTACTGTATTGCAGATTTTAGTATCATCCGTAAAGAGGCAATCGTTACCAAATAGCCCTTCGGCAATATCACTTACAGTACAAAAATGTTAAAAAGAATTGGACCAAGGGCAGATGTCTGTGGCACACCACTGGTAACATCCTTCTTCTTAGAGTGAGCTCCATTATCTGACTGAAGAAAAGATGAAGGTTCATTTCTGATATCTTTAAAACTTTTTGCAAGAATACAATAATTTTAAAAGTACCAAAATCACTCCCATTGGAAGCAATTGGCACTGTGAAACTTCAGTAATGTCTCACTCCTGAGTTATGCTAGCCTTGACCAGAAATTAATATATTCAGCTTTGAGTACTGAGAGAGGTGAATGAAAGAACCTATACATTTGGAGAAATGGGTCTTTGTTGACATATCTGATTAATGAAATATCAATGGTGTCTTTTCCTATGTGCGTCAAATGTTTTTCTGCCAGACTGTAGCAGATATGTTCTTTAATAGCACAATATTTCACGACTATCTGCTTAATATTGGAATGGGTTTTTTTTCCAGTATTTGATCTCCAGAGACCAAAATTAATATATGTGTATTAAGTCTTATCTCTCTGTGTTTAAAGTTCAGATAAAAAAGACATTTTGAGAGAAATTTTAAAACAGAGTCCAAAAGTGCTTTCTGCATTTTTTTTAAATTTGTTACCAGTTTATCTAGCAGAGAAAAAAATAGTGTTACAATGGACATGACATTTCACTTTTAAATGATTTTTGGCTCCAAGCTACAAACACAGCCTTGTATAGATTCTCATAAGATACAATATCTGCTCAGAAAGCTTGCAATCTTGTCAAGATACACAGATTAGACAAATAAGTTTCAGGAGATTTAAAAAATAAGGGTATGATTAGGAAGTGCCAGGAAAGTGGAAGGCAAAGACAAGAGTTGGTGATGGATGAGAAGGGCACAGATAACAGCAGTCATCAGGGAAGGGTGCAGGGATAAGAGGAGAGACAAGGAGGAGCTGCGGAATGAAGGCACTTGTAGTTCAGTAGGAAAGGCTCAAAGGGGTATGTTTATTAAACGGCAGTAAGAGAGCATATCTTTCAGAACTGTAACAGCAGCAATAAGGGGTTACCATGCAGTAAGTATGCTGGGTGTGTTAGAGGCTTACTGGCATTAAGGGGTGGTTGTGGATACTTAATGGGCTGTGCTAGGGGGTGGTAGTGGACACTTATCGTGCGGTAATAGGACATGCTGCGTTAAGGTGTTTTGCATGCACCTTAATGCAGGAAAACCTCTGAAACACTGAAAGGGGGCAGGGAAACCATTGAAGAAGGTATGGATGCAAGCACAGTTGCTAGCTGATGGAGTTGACTCACCTGATGCCTGGCTATGTGGCAGTATGTGTGACGAGCATGTTTGGCCATACAGCAGGCCTGTGCTGTTGACTAGGCAAGATAGGCAGCTGCCCAGTGATGCTGGTTAGTGTGGGTTTTGGCAGTGTCATGGGCGGGTGGCGGCAGCAACAGAGTCAGTGGAGGGATTGCAGCAGTGGGGGGGGGGGGGGGGGGAGCCCTGTGACAAGTGTGCAGTCCTAGAAGCTCCTGAAAGCATATACCATGTCATCAGCTATATTATAGTATCTGTGAGATGTAGACATGTATTCAGATGTACTCTCTGTGTGTGGCATGCCATAGGCCAGGACAGTGTGTCTGGGCGGAGGCAGCATGTTCCTAATGTGGGCAGCAAAGTGAAGATTGTCAATGAGTGCTCATGTGGAGCAGTCACAGGAGAGGTATGCATGATATGGCTATCTGCTGCAAATGACCCTTGATGGCCATGGTGGGGCAGCTTACTGGCAAATTACATGAATCCTCTGATGGCCAAATGGTGGGTGCAAGGCTGTGCCATGCATTTTCCAAGCAAAGAATTTGCAATGTGTGTGGTGAGTGGATGTATGGGATCTTACTGGCCAAAAGCATTTGGTGTGTGTTATCCAAAAGTAGCAGTGCCATGGGCTACATGAAACACCATTTGTAGGTGGAACTGGTGCCTCAGCCTGTGCAACTGCAAGACAATACACCTGACAAAGTGGCATGATAGAAAGGGACAAGTTGAACTCATTTGCCCCATGTGGAGCAAGTAATGATGGCAGTACAGTGCAGGGGATAGCTATGCTACAAGTGTTATGTGCCTGAATGAATGAGATATAGCCTCTTTATGTAATGCTGGGAGACCACAATGATGGCACAATAGAAAATGCATCCATAACAGTTGTCCCAGTGCTGCATATAAATCACTGACCCGCTGCAATGGGCTGTGGCAGAGCCACTAAAGCCATGCTGGGAAATGCCATGTTGGGCTACCTAATGTGTGGCCATAATGCATAGAAACAGAAGGATGATTGTCTGCAGAGCCAGAAATGTACAAAGTGAGCAAGTGACCTGAACAGCACCCAGGCACAAAATGAACAAGTGGGAATGGAACCCTGGACCTTTGACTATGGTGACACTGCACTAACCAGTAGGCTACACCTCCACACAGATGTGTAGAGCCTGCAGGTCTCTGATCAAACTGTTTGCTGTCCGTGCCAGTAAAGGTTGGACCCTCCACTACCCATAAGGTAATGCACATGCAAAATAGCAGTCTGCAGCTGAAGAACCAATGGAGAATGCACTGATCCAGCACATCAGCTCAGTAAGACACATTGACTGCCTGTGCTAGATGCACATAACAACTGCAAGCCGTGCTGCAGACCGGTTTCAGCTGTCACCCTGAGGGTGAGGATGGGTGCTCAGCATCTGATGCACTGAACCTGCACTGTTAGAGTTAGTCTCTGCTGGCTGTGCTGCAGGTCCACATCACTGCTAGTATGTGTCAGGTATTGTCTGTAGTGTGTTATGCTTTTCTCCTTGTTGCTAGCATGTTGTAGGTGACAGTAACAGCTTGGCCCAGTGTTCTATTCATGTTGGACACTAACTCTCCAATAACAGAGCAGGTTAGTGCCTAGTGTCAACATGTTAATGCCATGGGCAACCGCTACAGTGGGGGCATATAGGCTGGCATGGGGCTCCTGCCCCCAACAATTGACCACAGCACATGTAGTAAGATTGCCCCCCCCCCCCCGCATGGGCTGTGTCAACCATGTACAAACCAACTACAGTTGGTTTACTGGTCAACACGTATAGCACATGCTTAGAGCAACCACAAGCACCATGCCTCACTGTTGATGCCCAGTATTTTACTCTGTGAGTGGCATCCCCAGACAGAGATTGCATTCACATCACTGGAACCAGACAGCATACTAGCGCTATATCGATACAGAGCCGTGCCATGGTCACTTTCTGCTCATAGTGAGAGTGCTATCTCGGCATGACATGCTGTGGCCACCCAGGCAGTGCACATGGCAGACAGGCATAATGATGTCTCAGCCATTGACCCTACCATTGCAGCAGATGCATTCAGGCCAATCTGAGCTGTTTCAGGTGATAACCACAATCCTCTGCCTCACGTTATTCACTTTTTCAAACAAAGGCTGGGAACAACTCTGACAATGTGAGCCAAAGTAAAGTGCAGAAAGCCACAGGACAAAGGGGAGTAATACATACACACACACAAATGCATACACTCTGATTGGCGCACTGTGCAAAAGTGGGGATGGTTGGCATTCCTGCTTGCCACTTCTGTTTCAATGTCAGCTCAAGGATTGATAATGTGTGCACTGTGTGCAGGCACTATTGGCGTGCCTTGGCCTCACGGCATGTTGTTACTGCCCAATCAGTTAGTCTCCAACCAACTGTGGATAGTGGAGCCTGTCAGTGCTTCTAGTGGGTTTTTCCACCCTTGCTAACCATCTCCTTGGGGGTTGCACATGCTGGATCTGTACTTGCACTGTTGGCTAAAACTTGTCCACAGGAGCATGCAATACAGAAACCCTAGCAGGGACCTAAACTCTGCACATATACACACCAACTGTATGTGTTGCACCACAGTGCTGCCATAATGTGAAAACACTCCATATTGCTAACATGCTCCCCTTTGGCTGGCCTTTGGCACATTCTGCAATGAGCATGGTGCACAAGACTAGGACAAGGCTTCTGTCTGCTGCAAGCTGGTGCCAATGCCTATGCAACCACTGCCACTACACCATGCAGACATGCCCACATGCTGTCAGTGGTGATGGTGCGCAGCCCAGCATGTTAAACATACAAAGCCCAGATGTGGGGTCAGAGGCACACATGGACGGCCATTCAGCCCCTCCACCAGCTGACTATGTAGAGGCCCCATCACCGCCTGCCACCGATACATCTCAGGTGGAGGATGGCAGCCATTGCTGTGGTATTTCCACAAGCACCTGCATTTTCCAGCTACCTAGAGGGCTACAGCTGCAGGTGCTTTCGGCCTATTCCTCCACAGCTAGATTCAGCAGCACCATGGAAGGGGGCCACCGTAGATCTCTGCCAAGGGTGCCATGTCCCTTGGACCATCCCATGTGGCAGATCTCCTTTCTACAGCTACCTTATGTCTGTGTTTCACCAAAGTCACTGTGTGATCATGACAGATATCACAGATGGTGCAGATGGGGGAATGCCCCTATGTGTGGAGGTTACAATGGTTAGGCCCGTTCAACTCGGAGGACAGATGGCTAAGGGGAGATACGCTGGGGGTCTATGTATTACTGAGTAGTGTGGAATGGGTGAACGTTGATCAGTTGTTTACGCCATCAAAATGTGGGTGGATAAGGGGACAGGCAATGCCGCTACAGTGTAATGCATTCCAGACTGATAGGGGCATATAGTTTGTCAGGCAACACGTAGGCAATCTCTGGCTCTCCAATCATGAAGATGTCATAAAGGCTCCTCATGTAACTGTGCTTAGAGAAGGTTTGGTTAGGTTCTAGGGAAACGGTCATTGCACCATTCTGCAGGGGGCACTTTGGAACCACAGCTTGCCCCACTACAGGCATCATTAAACATGCGTACATTTTAAAGGCCCATTTAGGTACTTGTGAGTGTGATTGGCCACTGTGGGATAGAGGATAAGGGGCTTGACGGACCATGGTCTAACCCAGTATGGCACATTTGCAGATCCTGTGTTTTTATGCTATTATGTGCCACCCGGGCAGCTCCCTGGTCCACAATGTCCACCTGCACCTACCACAACAGAAGCAGATATCACGTAGAATGTAGAAACCAGTGTAAAACGTAATATTGTGGAAAGACAGAACTTTTATTGAACCAATGACAACCCGACACAGGCCGTGTTTCGCTACCCTTCGTCAGGGGTTTGTCTGGCATATGCTAAAAACATACATATATAAATACTTAAAACATAAAAGAACAGATCACTCAAAACACAATCAATAATACAATAAATGAATGAATCCAATGATAAAAACACCAAAATAAAATGTAATCAAAACATGAATTAGAAAACTTTAAATAAAATAAAAAACCGAACAAATGTAACCAAAATGCAGAAATGCTCATATGTCTAAAAATAAATTTATATATTTATTGTTCATAATTGGCTGTTTTTAACTTATTTATTTACATTCCTTTTAGAATGTACAGATTTCTAATAGTTTATAACAGTATGGTACAAGATCTTCTGGTTTAACGTTCTCAAACAGAGGTATTTATTATCATTTTTATGTGTCACATCCTTTTAACCTTTTAATGTTTAATGTTTTTAGACATATGAGCCTGTGTTGGGTTGTCATTGGTTCAATAAAAGTTCTGTCTTTCCACAATATCACGTTTTAGACTGGCACATGAACCTACCACTGCATGACCAATGTGCCACCTCCTTTGCTCCATTGGCAGCATCAGCATGGTGCACTTTCCTACTTGAGTACCATGCTGCTGCTGCGAATGGACCACTGCTATCACTGACTTGGGCTCCCTTATCATTTCATCCACTGCTCATGTTTAAATAGGCTTTCTCCCCTCTGCAGACACCCTTTCCGTGAGCTTTTATATTGCAGTAAGGTTACAGTCTTTAAGGGGCTCTTCGGGGTGTTAATGTAAGAGGCATTAAAGTAACACACGGTGTTACTGCTCCTTTTCCACCCTCTTTCTGCCCCTTCACACCCATTCTCTGCCTCCTGTTCCCTGTACGCTGCAGGAGCCTTTTACGCATGGAAACCCGGCATATTTGTGGGGTTAAGGGGAAATGTGTGCCGTTTCCACATGTAAATGGCACACTTGCTCCCTTTCCGCTGTTTAGTAAACATACCCCAAACTATACAAAGAAACAAATGGGAACTAAAGTAGTGTCTTGAGAAGAGGGGTTCCCTAGTTGGAAAGACAATGGAGGAAGATACGACGTACAGCTGAATTCGGAATAGATTCATTATAATGGAGATATTTGGATCGGTGAGAGTCCTGTGAGGAGCAGGCTAGGGAAGTCAAAGAAAGAGGTGACAGTGGATTAGGAATTTGGATTCAGCAAGAAACAGATGTACTTTGAAGTTATAGAGTAGAAATGTATTTGGGATGTGTGCGGAAAGGAAGAGAGCGGAGTCAGATTGCAGGGTGAGCGTCCTGGGAGGATGACAGCGTTATACAGGGAGATAGAAAAGGAGAATAGGAGAAGCTGGCTTGGGGAGGGAGGAAGCTAAACACCTCTGTCTTGGTCACATTTACCTTTCGGTAGTTTGGATGCAAAAGAGAGGAGGGAAATGGGGCAATAGTTAACAGGGCAGGTAGGGTCTAGTGAAGGGTTATTGAGATGTGGGGTGTTTTCAGCATGTTTAAAGGAAGTGAGAATAGCTGCAGTGGAAGGAGATTGTGGATGTGACAGATGATGGGGCTGAGTGCAGGTGATAAGCATCCCAATCAGCCAAATCTAGCAAAACTACTAAAGCCTCCCATCAGGTCTCTCCCCCCTCCCTCCACAGACCTCTATAGAGCGACAGTAATGCCCATATGCCAGTGGTTCCTGCCTTTCCAGCCTGAAAATTCAAATGGCTCCTTTTGCTTTGCACATGAATTAGATTCTTGAGGAGATATTTCTTAATGCAGAAAGGGTGTTCCAAGCACATTCCAGCAGAGAAGACTTCAAAACTTCAGGATAGTGCGAATACTTAAAGAAAGAAGAAAGTAATATTAGTAACATAATAAACATTCATTAAACCAATTGCTATATTTAACATCTACTAATAATATTTTCGGACAATCTTTTCATTTTATTGTCACTGTTGATAAAATGGCATTAATTTCCTTAACACCACACATATTTAGGAACTTGTAAACAAACAGAAGTGCAAAGTAAGTACAGAGTGAAAACAACAAAATAAAAACACCTCAGAATCATAGTTAGATGAATTTGTTGGCTCTTATTTCAAAAGCTTTACAGTAGAAGTGGAGACAACAGCAAAGGCAAGATCCTCAGAGATAAAAAGAAAACTGGGTAAGGTCAATTGCAATAGTGACACTGAGTAGGGAACAAGAGGAGGAAAGTATTATGTGAAAGAAGTGGGGTTCAAAGGTTCAAACTGGACATTAGAGGGGGATATGGGAGCAGATGCAAAATTACTGTAAGAAACAGAAAAAGAGAACGTATGAAGGAATGACAGCACTGGGTGCACAGAGAGAGCTCTCAGATGGAGGATTAGGAGGAGAACATTTTATATCAATTTTCAGGGACATGTTAGGATGTGTGGAGGGCAATTTTATAAGGGTTGCCCATATTTACACACATTTTCATGCACATATTTCAAGCCTATTTTATAAAGGGGGTCTTTTACAAAAAGGCACTAGTTGGCAGTGCATCTCTGGCATGCACTCAAAGCGCACCTTGGGCATGCGCTGCCAGCTAGCATGGGGCCATGACAGTTTGCTTAGGCAGATTCCTCTACTAACCGCACCTCACAAATTAGGGATGTAAGTGGGTGGATTAGGGATGGAGAATGGGCGTGGTGAGCTCTTCGCAGTTAGTGTAGGGTACATAGCATGCCCCTAAATGTGTCCCATGTTCACCTAACACTGCCTTAATAGGGGGCAAGGTTCAGCTTTAACTGCCAGGAAAATGCTGCCTACACCTCCAACAGTTAACGTGGTGGTGTTGCACCTAATGCACCATGGTTTTGGAGCTATTGGAACGTTAGGTACAACACCCAGGGGGGTACTTTATAAACAGGAGCATAAGTGGTCAAAGACACACATAGAACTAGCCACGAGCGCTCTTGCCTGCCTTATGGCAGGGGTAAATGCCTGCACTTAGTTTTCTCAAGAATGTGCATAAGTTAAATGTAGTTACTCATCTGTAGCAGGTGCTCTCAGTGCAGGAAAAAGTTCTCACAGGTGCGTGACATCCCCCGACAGAGACCGTTCCAGCTACTTCTCAAAGCTTTTGGGATGCTCCTCTGCGCATTGTGTGATCTTCCCGCCTGCTGCTGCGGTACCATTTTCTGTTAGTCTTATACTATAGCTATAGTAGAATTCAACTCCTGGGGAGGTGTGAGGGTTGTGAGGACTTTTTCCTGCTATCCACAGAGAACACCAGCTACAGATGAGTAACTACCCTTTATCCACGGACAAACAGGAAATAAGTCCTCGCTTCTGGGTTTCCCTAGCTACAAGCTACCTGAAACAAAAAGGGAAACAGTTGTTGCCCAACAGTTGGCAACAAGTCTTTTGCATTTTACATATATATGTATATATATTTTTGTTTTTATTTTGGTAGCCTGAACAGAAAATAATGGGCCTGGGGGGATGACGTTGGATTCTATTCCCCAAAGAGTTTCCGTAGTACTGATTGACCAGTTGCTGTTGTGTCGGGAATCTCCACCCCAGACAATAGTAAGATGTGAATGTATGGACTGATGACCACATTGCAGCCTTGCTAATCTCTTCCATTGAGACCGAGCGCAAGTGGGCTACTGACACAGCCATGGCTTTGACATTAGGAGCCAGGGCATGATCCTGTCTGGGCATAAGCCATAAAAATGCAGTCTACTAGGCAAATAGATAATGAGCGTTTGGAGATGGCAACTTCTAGCTTATTGGGGGTCAAAAGAAACAAAAAGCTGAATAGACTTTCTATGGACTTTTGTCCACTCCAAGTAGAAGGCTAAAGCTTGTTTGCAGTCCAACATGTGCAGTGCAGTTTCCCTTCTTTGAGCATGAGGTTTAGGAATCAATGTTGGTAGGACAATTGACTGATTAAGATGAAAATCTGATACCACTTTTAAAAGAAATTTGGGATGAGTGCAGAGGACCTTTCTATTATAGTGGAATCTAGTGTAAGGTGGATGAAATATGTGAGTCTGAAGCTCACTCACTCTGTGATGAAGTGACTGCCACCAAGAAAAACACTTTCCAGGTCACAAACCTCACTGGACAGGAGTTAAGTGTCTCGAAAGGAGCATTCATCAACTGCGCAAGAACCACATTGAGGTTCCAAGACATTACGGGAGATTTGTAGGGCGACTTCAAGAGAAACAAACCCTGCATAAAGCGAACAACTAAAGGTTGTACAGATATGCGTTTTCCTGCTACCTTTTAGTGGTAAGCTCTAATTGCACTGAGGTGAACCTTCACAGAATTAGACTTAAGTCTGGATTCAGAGAAGTGTAAAGATATTCAAACAGTTTTGAACAGTGTGGAACAGGCAAAGGGATCTAGGGAATGGTCCTCACACCACACAGCAAATGTCTTCCATTTGCATGAATAAAATTCTCTTGTTGAGGCCTTCCTGGAGGCCAAAAGGACATCAGTTACCCTGGATGGCAGGTTGAGTTTGCATAGTATTAATCTCTCATCATCCAAGCCGTGAAGGCCAAGGACTTGATGTTGGGATGAAACATCATTTCGTTCTCCTGAGATATTAAATCTGGTGCATGACCCAACTGAATAGGTTCACAACTGGAGAGTTCTGGAAGGAGAGGAAACCATGGTTGTCTGGGCCAGTAGGAGCGATTAGGATCATTGAGCCTTTGTCTGTTTTGGGTTTCAGGAGGGTCTATGAGAGGTCTTGGAGGATACACACACAGAAAACCCTTCCCCTAATTGAGAAGGAAAGCATCTGAGACTAGTCTGCTGTATGATCCCACCCTGGAGCAGAACTGACACACCTGGGCATTCTGAGGAGTCGCAAGAGATCTATTGAGGGGGTGCCCCACTCTTGAAAAATGTGAGCTGCAACGTCCCTGTCCAGTGTCCATTCATGAGGTTGAAGGACTTGGCTCAGTCTTTATGCCAGGATCTTTTGTTTGCCTGGCAAATATGTGGTTCGTAAGTCCATCCCATGGGCGATTACAAATTTCCACAACCTATCTCCTAACACAAAAGATATGAGCATGTTCCTCCCTGCTTGATATCTGATTGTCAGTTTGTATCAAGATAATTTGGTTGGCCAACTGATCTTTGAGGGCCTTTAGAGCATTTGCTATGGCTCTGAATTCCAAGAAGTTGATCTGGTATAGACCTTCTTGGAAGGACCAAATTCCCTGGGTGTGAAACCTATCAAGATGAGCTCCCCAACCTAGTTTGGATGCATCAGTTGTCAACATCTTTTGCAGAGGAGCAATTTGGAAGGGTAGATCTTTGAGCAAATTTGATTAATTGTCCACCATTGCCAAGACTGAGCGAGTGGATTGGTAACATACAGACAATCCTTGAGATGATCTGTGGACTGTGTCTACTGAGTCCTCAGGATCCACTGATCACATTTCATTTATAGATGAGCCAAGGGTGTAACATGTACTATAAAGGCCATGTATCCTAGTACAGTTAGCATCTTGTGATGACTCATTTGAGTCTCCTGCACTATTGCTATCAATCTGTGAAGTCTGTCATGCGGGAGGAAGGCTCTTACCTGAGACGAGCAGGACTCCTATGAATTCCAGTTGTTGGGAGAGTTGTAGATGGGATTTCAGGTAATTTATGATGAACCCCAGAAGTTTCAACACCCAAATGGTCACCTGTGTTAAACATCACCCTCTTTCCTAAATGGTACACTTGATCAACCAATTGTCCAAGCAGGGAAATACAAACACTCAGTTTCCAAAGATAAGCTGATACTACCGCAAAGAATTTTGTAAAAACTCGAGGCTCTGAGGCTAGGCTGAAAGGCAAGACTCGGTACTAGAAGTGATGTCCCCCTAGAACGAATCACAGATACGTCCGATGGGATTGATGTATCTGTATATAGGTATCCTTTAAGTCCAGGGAACATAGTCAAACTCCCTTTTGCAGGTAACACAGCAGGGTGTCCAGAGAAATCTTTCTGACCAGATATGCATTCTGATCTCTTAGATCTAGAATGGGACAATATTTTCCCCCTCCCCCATTTTCTTGGGGATTGTGAAATGCCTGGAATAAAACCCTCACTCTTTGCTCTGGTGGCACAAGCTCCATCACAAGATCTGCCAAGAGAGCAGTGATTTCTCTCTGAAGTAATTTCTGATGCTGAAGGTTTATGGAATGGTCCCTTGGTGGGCAATTTGGAGGAATGTCGAACAGATGTAGTTTGTAACCATTTTAGATAATTTATATGACCCAAGTGTCTGAGCTTATAGGGGGCCACCTTTGGCAAAAAGAGTGAGCCGCCCTCTGACAGGAGGGTCCTCTTCTGCGGTTATAGGATAAATGGCTATGCTCTTTAGGAACCAGTCAAAACCCTGACACAGGCTTTGGCTGAAGAGCAAGCTGGGGTTTCTGAGGCTTCTTTGATTACAGTCAAGGAGCCTGTTTGGGTTGTGAGTATTGGGATTCCATTTAGTACTTACGCCTAAGAGAGTAATAGGTCTTAGATAGTGCTGGGGAGGAGTCTGCTGTCTTGGTACATGTCGGTACCAATGACATAGGAAAATGTGGTAGGGAGGCTCTGGAGGCTAAATTTAGGCTTTTAGTTAGGAAGTTGAAATCCAGAACTTCCAGGGTAGCGTTCTCCGAAATGCTTCCCGTTCCACGTGCAGGACCCAAAAGGCAGGCAGAGCTCTGGAGTCTCAATGCGTGGATGAGACAATGGTGCAGAGATGAGGGTTTTGGATTTGTTAGGAACTGGGTAACATTCTGGGGAAAGGAGGGGCTCTTCCGAAGGGATGGGCTTCACCTTAACCGGGATGGAACCAGGCTGCTGGCATTAACCTTTAAAAAGGAGATAGAGCAGCTTTTAAACTAGATAATAGGGGAAAGCCGACAGTCGCCCAAGAGCGGATGGTTCGGAAGAATGTATCCTTGAAGGATACTACCAAAAGCAGAGAGGTTCCAAAAAAGAGTAATGTAGCCCAAGTGCCCTCGAGTATGGAGCAGACAGAACTTAAAGATCCCAAATTACCCATGTCTACCAATAGCCAAATTAATATGAATAAAATACAGTCTCTAAAATGCTTGTATGCAAATGCTAGAAGTCTAAAAAATAAGATGGGAGAGTTAGAATATATAGCACTAACTGAGAGGTTAGATATGATTGGAATATCAGAGACATGGTGGAAGGAGGACAACCAGTGGGACACTGTGATACCTGGGTACAAACTATATCGTAATGATAGAGCTGATCAAATTGGTGGAGGGGTTGCGCTCTATGTTAGAGAGGGCATTGAGTCAGAAAGGATTAAAGTTTTCCAGGAAACAAAATTTGCTGTAGAATCTCTATGGATTGAAATTCCATGTAAAAAGGGGAAGGCGATGGCAGTGGGGGTGTACTATTGACCGCCTGGCCAGAATGAACAAATGGATGATGAAATACTTAAAGAAATCAAGGAAACTAACAAAAGTTACAGCGCAGTACTAATAATGGGTGATTTCAATTACCACAGTATCGACTGGGTCAGTGTCACGGCAGGACATGCTAGGGAGATAAAGTTCCTAGATGAAATAAATGACTACTTCTTGGAGCAGCTGGTTCATGAACCGACCAGAGGGGAAGCCATATTAGACCTAGTCCTTAGTGGAACACCAGATCTAGTGCAAGAGATAAGGGTGTTGGGGTCACTTGGCAATAGTGATCATAGCATGATCACCTTTGATTTAATTAGTGGAGGAGGGATAGTAAGGAAATCCACAGTACTACCTTTTAACTTTCGAAAGGGAGACTATAATAAAATGAGGAAAATAGTTAAGAAAAAACTAAAAGGAGCAGTTGCAAAGGTTAAAGACTTACCTCAAGCTTGGGTGTTGTTGAAAAATACTATCTTGGAAGCCCAGACCAGCTGTATTCCACGCTTTAAGAAAAGTGGAAGGAAGTCCAAAAATCTGCCAGCATGGTTTAAAGGTGAGGTCAGAGAGGCTGTTGTTGCCAAAAAAGCATCTTTCAGGAAATGGAAAAAAGAACCAAACGACGAAACCTGGAAACAGCACAAGCACTGGCAAGTCAAATGCAAGGCATTGAAGGCAGGCAAAGGGAGAATTTGAGAAGAAGCTTTCTGCGGAAGCAAAAATGCGAAATAAAGACTTTTTCAAGTACATTCGTAGCAAGAAACCTGTGAGAGAGTCAGTTGGTCCACTAGATGATAGACGGGTTAAAGGGACACTAAGAGGCGACAAGGCAATAGCAGAGAGACTGAATGAATTCTTTGCTTCGGTCTTTACTGAGGAAGATGTAGGGATGTTACCCATGACTGAAGTGGTATTTAAAGGTGCAGAAGAATTGAAGGAAATATCGATACATCAATATCATAAGGAAAGGAATGGAAAATAAAACAAAAGATAGTATAATTCCTCTATATCATTACATGGTGAGACCGCACCTTGAATATTGTGTACAATTCTGGTCGCCGTATCTTAAAAAGGATATAGCGATATTAGAAAAGGTTCAGAGAAGAGCCACCAAAATGGTAAAGGGGATGGAAGGATACTCCTATGAAGAAAATCTAAAAAGGTTAGAGCTCTTTAACCTGGAAAAGAGACGGCTGAGGGGAGATATGATAGAAGTCTATAAATTAATGAACGGAGTGGAACGGGTAAACGTAGATCGATTGTTTACATTATCAGAATATAGAAAGGCTAGGGGACATGCAATGAAGCTACAGGGTAAACTATTTAAGACTAATAAAAGAAAATATTTTTTCACTCAACGTGTAATCAAACTCTGGAATTTGTTACCGGAGGATGTAGTAAAGGCTGCTAGTGTAGCTGGGTTTAAAAAAGGTTTGGACAAGTTCCTGGAGGAAAGGTCCATAAACCATTATTAAGAAGGGACCCAGGATATCAATGCTTGACCCAGTACAAGCATTGTGGAACCTGTGTCTTTTGGGGAAACTGCTAGGTACGTATGACTAGATTGACCACTGTTGGAAACAGGATATTGGGCTTGATGGACCTTGGTCTGACCCAGTATGGCATATCTTATGTTCTTATGTAGGTCTTTTTCTGGTTACCACCTTGAAATGTCTTGTGGTAGTAGGCTGGTTTGGATGTGTGCCTTGAGAGTTTTGAAGGGTGACATGCTGCTTTTCAATGAAGCCAGCTTTCTCCTCGAATTGTTCTCCAAAGAGATTCTCTCCATAGCATGGCATTGCAGCAAGCTTAACCTGCACTGGTTGTTTGATGTCTGAGGTCTGGAGCAAGATGAGTCTCCGGATGGCAACACCCATTGCAGAAGCTCTCGATGCCGATTGCTCAGACCACAAATTTCCTGCAGTACTTGTTGCGTTTCACAAGGGAGTGATACTGTTGCAATTTCTCTGGAGGAAGATATTGGGACAGGTCAACTAGGCTGCACATGATGTCCTTCAAGAAGATGCCCATGTAGAGCTGGTAAGAAGCCATGTGGGCTGCAAGCATGGAACTCTGGAATAACCTTCTCCTAAAAGAGTCTAATGTCCGAGCCTCCATCCTTGGGGGCTCCGAAGAGTGAGTTTTGGAATTTTTAGACCTCTTAAGGGTGGATTTGACCACTAAGGAATGGTGAGGAAGCTGAGGCTTCTTGAACTCAGGAGCCTTTTGAACGTGATGCATGGAGTCAAGCCTTCTACTAACTGGAGGTACACTGAGGAGGTTCTCCTACATTCTCATTTGTACTCTCTGAAGGGTGTGGTGTACAGGCAATATCACTGCCTCCTTAGGAGCTGAGGAGTACTGGAGGATCTTCAGTTCTTCTGCCCTGGGCTCATCCTCAGTCTCCAAAGAAAATAGTATGGCCTCAGCTATATCCCTTACAAAATCTTGGAAAGTCATATCCTTAGGAAGTGATTTGTGCCTCTCATGAGGAGGAGAAGGATCTGATGGAAGTACTGGTGTCCTGTCCTCCGACAAGTCTTCAACTTCCACAATGGTGACCTAGTCTTCTGAATCTGACTCAAAGAGGAAGTGAAAATACTTCTGGATTTCTTCCTGGACAACTTCTCCTGCCCCTTAAGGATCAGAAGCTCCTCTGCAGTCTCGATGTATGATGACCTTCTAGGGCTCGGTGGCGCATCGGACCACAATGCACTAGAAAGTGAGATTGGCCAGGCAGGCTCCATTGTCAGGGCTCTTCAGTGTTCCAATATTCATGCCTCTCCTGCAGGCAAGGTGTGTTTCTCAAGGATAGGCTGAATCTGTGCCTGTGCCAATGCAACAGACAACGAGGCATTGACATGCGGCATGGCAAACAATATCGTTATGTGTTCCTCAAGAGCCCTCAGAAGGAGTTTCTCCATGACTGCTGTCTCCAAAGGCTGTGGGGGTGCAGCAACATCGGCTGATGTGCCTGGTGTCTAAGAGGGTGTATCGGCTGCTAAGTCTCGGCATACAGTAGGCTGGCGCTGTCCCTCTGATACTCTAGAGGATGAGCTCACCTCTCTTCAGGACAGCTTACAGGGGTGCTCCTGTGAACCCACTTTGCTCTTGATACCATGCTTTGGAGAGCTTCGACATCAATGCACCAATGTCTCCACTCAATGCTCGGTGCAATCACCCTTTGGCATCGATGATGGTGTACAACAAATCCTTCTTCACCTTTGGATGGACATTGATCATTGCCTGATGTTCCTAAGCACTATGGGTACCTGGCCACAAGTGGGCTCAATAACTCCTCGATGTTGATGCACCACCAGTGTCCAATACAGCCTTAGATGCCATTGAGACTGGTGCAGTCGATGCTGATATTGATGGATCAGACTTACGAGCGCCAAAAATAGTTTTACGCTTCTCACAAACTTTGAGTCCTCTTTTTTATTTTTATTTTTTTAATATTACTGAAAGTTTAAACTAACAGTATAGGCAATAAGAAAAAAAAAACAAGTAACATGCAATAAGCAAAGAAATACATAATACCTACACATCAGCCCACTAATGGGGAGGGAGGCAAGCCCAAGAAATTAAGGAAATAAATTTAAACAAAGGCTGTAAGGCAATGTTGCCAGCAGAATGCACAGTATGGTACACCCCCCCCCCCCCATTAACTCCCTGATTTCCCTCCTTAGAAACAATAAGAACTTTGCTCAATCAGAACACAAAAACACAGTATTACCAAAACTCCTCCTTTACCCCTCAGTTGAAAAATAAAAAAATCAATATGTGGCCAAAACATTGGCGCCTAAGGAGCAGTGGTACCACAGAAAATAATGAAAACTTGAAAATGACTGAAAAACCTACCTGAGAAAGTTACGGGGAAGAAAGAATGATGAGCAGACAAGCAAATTAGAGGAAAAAAATCCCAGAAGGGAAGTATCTTAAAAAACTCAAAATTACATTTTCACGAAGGAGCTAGGTAGAAACATATCTGTTGGGCTCCATGGAAAAACAAAGACTAACAGAAAACGGTGTGCCCATGGCAGATGGGAAGATCACATGCATGCACGAAGGAGCATCCCAAAAGCTTTGAGAAGTATCTGGGAATTACTCCCGTGCTGGTTCTTTGGGGGGATATTACCCTCACGTGAGAACTTATTTTCTGCTTGTCCACAGAGAATATAGTATTTTATAAATTACACACATAAATTTGTTCTCTGCGCGAACTCCGCCCCTGTACATGCCCATAGAGAAAGCACACATCAATCCTTACAGAATAGCAAATGACTACATTACATGTGTAGCTGGCCAGCATGCGGAAATCTAAGCAGCTCTTATAAAATGACCCTCATAGGGGGTAATTTTATAAAGCCATTTTTGAGCTTATGTGGTAATATATGCCCACAAAATAGCTCTCATAAAATTATACTAGGTGTAAAAGTATGTGCAATGGCATATAAACACACTCTTTTACTGTATGCACTGCTGGGGTCAGGTCTAGGTGGAGCATGGCTGGAGTTGAACATATGCATTTACATGCATACTTCAATAATTTATGTGCTGATATTTACACCTGCTTATGACCAGGCGTAATGTCTGTACCTGCAATGTAGATGCCATCTCTACAGGATTTATGCTAGTAGTTTGTAAAGACAACAAGGCACCTGCCAACCTACTTAACATAGCAACCTGTTATACAATTACCCTCATATCACATCTCATAAAGCTAAGTGCATCTGCTCGTTTAACCAAAATGAAGAACAATTCTTGCACTTTTGGATGAGTTAACAATGGCCATGCTACTGATATGTGTGCTGGCCAAATAAGGGATAAGGGGATTTTGAGAGAGGTGATGCTGGACTATAGGATGTAGTGGTGTAGGATTCTGAAGAAAAGTGTAAGGGAAATGACTTTTATTCAATAAGGGGCTGATTCAGAGAAAGGCGTGCTGGTCGGAGTTAAACGCACAACATTTGTACGTCCCCAACAAAGACAAGATTCCGTGCCCAAATGCAACGACGTGCAGCAGTGTACAGAATATGGAACTATCCGTCTATGCTGTTAAACGTGTGGCGTGCATCAAACATAGCGCAGTGTCCATGTGCAACTCGCACGCCCAAATCTGGAACTATGCCGTGTGTGTGCAAATCTGAAAATGTGCATACCTGCACTGTCTCCTATGTGCGATAGTAAACAGAATGCAGTGAGTACCCCCTATCCGTCGCAAGGCCCATTCAACACCTCAGAAAATGGCAACTCATCAGGTCAACTTTTCGGAGGCAGAGACTCGCCTGCTCTGCAGGCTGGTGATAGAGAATGAGCTCCCTGTGGTACACAGACAGACAGCCCTAGCAGCAGCACGCAGGGGCTGGGAGCGAATCAGAACCACCCTAGTGCAGTAAGTAGGACAAAGCAGGAAAAGGGGGAGGCAGGGGAAATGCATGTGGTGGGACAACAAAATTGCAAAGAGCCAGGAAGTAGCTGCAAAGTAAAAGGGCAAAAGGAGCAAGGGATAGCTGGACCCCCCACACCACCAAATGACTGTTAACACATAAAACTGGCCACCCACAGGAAACAAGCAAACAGAAACACAATGGCCAAGAGAAAGGCATGGAGAGACAAAAGTGAAAGCACATATGGAAAGGAAACATGAACACACTGAAACACACCTACTGTGTGTAACAGTGCAGCAACATGGCCCGATGCTGTCATCCAAAACACAGCACAATAGAAACATAGAAACATGATGGCAGTAAAAGAACATATGGCCGAACTAGACTCTACTCTAATAACAACCACCACAACAGTCCCCTGAGAGAACCCTGTCTGCTCCATCCCTATGTCTGAAACTGTCCACAGCACCACCATCTCCAATGGGAAACTATCCCATGCAGCCCCCACTGTGTCTACAAAGAAACAGCCCTGCATACGACACCTGGGTTTATCCCCCTCTACCTCCATCCAATGATGTCATGAAGCAGAGCATGCTGACAATCGAAGGAGGCCCTAACCTGTGCATACATGCCATAGAGGTATACAAATGTTGCAATCATAGCACTGCCAACCTGCTGTCCCGCCAATGTATATCCAAAAAAATCCATAGGTTAGTCAGCAGATGGCCAAGATCTGTATCATCCTCAATCTATGATCAACCATCTGAAGGGGAGGGCACCAGAATTGCATAGAAAAGTACAAATGAGGAAGTACTGAAGACCCACAGTGGCCTGCAAAAGTATTTATCCCCTTGGTGTCAGTCCTGTCATGTCGCCTGATGTACAACCTGGAATGAAGATGGGGGTCAGTCAGATGTTAGGTAAGGGACCTGATAGTTCAGCCAAAAATGGTGATGTGAAAGGACAAACAATACCCCGTATACATAAAGAAACAAGTAAAACCAGAAAATGTGTGAGTGCATATGTTTCAAACACACCATCTATGAAACCTCCAAAGAAGATCAGGTCCAACCAAAGGACCACAGATGGCACATAATGAGGGCAGCAGGGTCCACATGCGAGCAAGCAGTGTTACATGATCGGCCGTATGATGTTTGTACAAATATGCCAGTAACAAAAGGCCCGGACACCGCAACATCACTAAGCAAGCAACAGGACAACCTAGGGGCACTCCAAACAGGTCAGAGACAGAGTTGCAAAGATGTAGAGACCAGAATTGCGGCATAAATCAATATCCCAAAGACCGAAGATGCAATGAAGCACCATAAACCTCACTAAAACAATATATGAAGGACATGGCACAATGACAAACCCGACAATAGAAGGCTGCCACTGAAACTCGCAGACTAGGCAAGAAGTGTATAAAGCAGAGATGCCACAAGGACACCGAGGAGAACACTGAAGGAGCTGCAATGATCCACAGTGGAGAAGGGAGTATCTGTCCACAAGTTGCAATGTGACAAAATAGGAGAAACACAGAGGGGATGACCACCTTTGCAATGCACTCTACACAGAGGCCCTATCACCACCTGTCCTCTGTTGTCCATACCTCACCCAATGCACCCAGGTGTCTCAGGACCATCTGCTGTTGCCTGGCCCACTGACCAGCTCTGGTAAGAGCAGCAGACACAATCATGGTCAGGTCCCACCCCTGAAATGTGCCCCCCTAGATTGCCGCAGCCCAAAAATGTTCCACAATTGTAGAACAGGACATGTTAGAGGCCAGGTCTGAAACTAGCATGCAAGGCCCAAGATGTGAACCACAGGGCAGGCAGCAAATGCAGCAGGGTCCCAGAGGAATGTTGCAGGCAGCACTGTTCCTGTGGCCCCCTCAGCCAATGGCCTGGCTAGTCAGCAATGCAGGCACACAGGACAGAGGAGGCGGGGGGGGGGGGGGACCAGGGGCAAGCCCCAGACTGGGGTGAGGTAGCACTGGAGATAAGGCAGCATGATGTGACAGGGTCAAGTGTATGCAGACAGTGCTATGGCAGGCAGGCAGGCAGGCAGCTGAAGTGACAGACCTGGGGGGAGAAAGAAATGTGTATATGTAAGATACCACCCTTCTGCCTCCAGAGGCATTTGAACATCCTACACGAGACAGAGGCCTACCGGGTGTGTTTCCAGGCCATATGCCGCACACACCCATGGATGTTGGCAAGACTCCAGCAGCAGCTGCAGTGGGAGCAAGGTGAGCGTGGAGGTATGGCACAGAAATGGGACCATGATATGCAACATGGCACTGGCCTGGAATAGCTGGGCATTGCAGGGGCAACAGCAGACAGAGCATGGGGAGGTGCTGGACAATGGGGATATGGCAGCTGGACACTCCCACCCACTATAACTAACAGCTACCTCACTGCATCCCTTACACAGCCATCATGGTCGAGGATTCACCCTCCCTACAGCGGAGGAGGAGAAGGAGGATGAGGAAGATGATGAGGGGGAGAAGGCAGAGGATGAGGAGGCAGAGGAAGGAGATGAGCAGCAGCCATCCCCTAAGTTAGTCAGCAGATGGCCAAAATCTGTATCATCCTCAATCTATGATCAACCATCTGAAGGGGAGGGCACCAGAATTGCATAGAAAACTACAAATGAGGAAGTACTGAAGACCCACAGTGGCCTGCAAAAGTATTTATCCCCTTGGTGTCAGTCCTGTCATGTCGCCTGATGTGCAACCTGGAATGAAGATGGGAGTCAGTCAGATTGTAGGCAAGGGACCTGATAGTTCAGCCAAAAATGGTGATGTGAAAGGACAAACAATACCCCGTATACACAAAGAAACAAATAAAACCAGAAAAGGTGTGAGTGCATATGTTTCAAACACACTGTCTATGAAACCTCCAAAGAAGATCAGGTCCAACCAAAGAACCACAGATGGCACATAATGAGGGCAGCAGGATCCACATGCGAGCAAGCAGTGTTACATGATCAGCCGTATGATGTTTGTACAAATATGCCAGTAACAAAAGGCCCAGACACTGTAACACCACTAAGCAAGCAACAGGGCAACCTAGGAGCATGGCATAGGAATGAGGCCATGATATGCAACATGGCACTGGCCTGGAATGGCTGGGCATTGCAGGGGCAACAGCAGACAGAGCATGGGGAAGTGCTGGACAATGGGGATTTGGCAGCTGGACACCCCCACCCACTATAACTAACAGCTACCTCTCTGCATCCCTTACACAGCCATCACGGTCGAGGACTCACCCTCCCTACAGCGGAAGAGTAGGAGGAGGAAGATGATGAGGGGGAGAAGGCGGAGGATGAGGAGGCAGAGGAAGAGGATGAGCAGCAGCCAGCAACAGCCAGCCCCTACAGCCTGATCACCGTAGACACCGACAACGCAACAACAGTCAGCCCCATAGTGCTATCCAGCACCTTCCCGTCAAGGGAGAGTAGGGAAGAGACCTACAACCTCACCCTCATGGAGGTGCCCCACTCCCCTGAGGGGAGGGACAGGATGGTTCCATGGTGTCTGAGCAGGGCACTCCATAGTGGGAGGCCCTGACCACAGAGGGAGGTACAGCAGGGGCCGAGGATGGGGAGGCAGGGTACACCTGGGGAATTGACACTGAGGAGCAGGGGGAGCTGGAAGAGGAGGGGGAAATCAGGGACACACCACCTAGGGACACCCAGTGGGTTGAGGAGAGGGGGAGCATGGAGGGCGGGAAGGGAAGGGGAGGCAGTGTTGGAAGCAGGTAGGGGGTGGAGGGCAGAGACATGAGGGGGCAGGAGGTGGAGGGAGGGGATGGGAGTGGGCAGGGGGTAGAGAGCAGAGATGTGAGGGGGCAGGGGCAGAGGGAGGGGATGGTGGGGAGCATGGGGTAGAGGGAGGGGACAGGAGGGGGTAGGGGGGTGGAGGGAAGGGATGGGGGACCATGGGATGTGGACTGGGGACCTGCATGGCAATAGCGAGCTGGAGCCAGATAAGCCACTGTGCACTGTGGCAGTTGCTGAGGAGGTACAGGCTGGCACACCACAGCATGGCCGTGGAGCAGACCCCTGCAGCAGCGTGGCCCCTGGAACACATAGCAGAGCACTTTCAGGGCATCATGAGTAACTGTAAGGCCCTCACCCAGGCATTGCAATGACTCACAGAGGAGCTCCTGTCCCCACCCAGGCCAATGGGTTGAGGACTGGAACTAGGTGGCCATTATTGGGGGGTTACTGGGTCAGGACATGGCCATTTGTGTCTCTATATGCCACTGTGCCATAAATAAAAAGCAAGAAACATTGAACACTGTGTCTGTGTATATATCCACATAGGGGCGCAATTGGAGGCCTGAATGGCGGAGATGGATGCCATGTTGGGACATCCATCTCAACCATTCGGCCCCCACTGCCGACCCCGACTAATCTACCAGTACATACACGGTGTTCAAACTGGGAGGCTAGCCAGGGATGAAAAAGTGGTGGGGCGGTACATGAGGGTTCTCCTTGTCATCACTGCAGGTCGGTAGGAGGGACCATGCAATGGCTTGGGGGGCCACAAGCTCATCCACCTTGCCCTCAGACTCACTGACTGCTGTATCAGGCGCAGGCTGCCTCAGTTGCAGGGCATAATTGTGCAGCATGCAACATGCCAGGAATATCTTGCACACCTTTGGCTGGGGCGTACCGCAGCTCCCCACCAGACCGGTCAAGTTAGCGGAAATGGCTCTTCATCAGGCCAAATGTCTGTTCTATGATGGAGCAGCTCAGTTGGTGTGACTGGTTGTACCTGACCTTCTCTGGAGTGCGTGAGTTGATGAGGGGGGTCATGAGCCACTCCCTCAGCGGGTATCCCCTGTCACCTGCAGAGAACAGTGGCAGGAAGGTCAACATGTAGTACCATGGCTAGCTACGCAGGTGTCAGCATACACATGCACCAGGTGCACCCCACCAGGTCTAACACACATGTGCACTTCACCTGAGCCATGTGGTGCCCCACCAACCATGCCTGGGGCCGGCCAGCCCTGACCCCTGTGTATCCCCAGCTGTGGCACATCCCCAGCCCCAAACACATCCATGCTGTGATTCTACTGTCCCCCCCATGACCATGCAATGGTAGGGGCACCAGTGGCCCCCTTGTCACATATGAGCAACTTACAGCCATGGTATGGCCCTGCTGTGGGCATGACTGTCTACAGACACACGGCTGACCATGCCTCTGTGCCTCTGGGGGTATGCATGTATGTGCATGCAATGCTGACCTGTGTCTACTCACCAAGCAGTCAGCCACCGGTGATGGTACCATCCTCAAAGTCAGCATGTATCCCTGACTGTGCCAGGATGTAGGCATCATGGCACGAGCTAGGGAAGTGTGCCACAACATCCAGGATCTCCATCCAGGCATTGAAGATGACCTGCTTGTTCAGGGAGTGGTACGCCTTCCGGATCCTGTAAGCTGCCTCATGCAAGTGCGGTGGGCCACATGAGTGCAACCAATGGCCTCGAGGATGGACGGGAACCCTGTATCCTTGCTGAATGACAGTATGGTCTGCTGCAGCTGCTGTGGGATGCGTGGAAAAGAAATGTAATGTGCAGTACGTCCCACGAAGGCAACCAGGAATTGGCTGATGCTGCATGACACTGCCGCCTGGCTCAGGCCAACTGCCATTTCCACAACAGACTGGAATGTGCCAGACCCCAGGAAGGCCAGAGCTGCCAGCACCTTTACATGGACAGGTACTGTGTCCCATCTGAGTGCCTGTGTAGCGAGCTGTGGCCCTAGCTCCTGACACGGGTCATGTATGGCCTCATGGTCAAATTTGTATGGTGTTCAGCTCAGGTAATCACCAATGCCCAGATACTGGGTAAGGGGCCTGGGGACACTGGCATATGGGTGATGGCGTGCAGCACATCTGCACTCATGGCTGGTGACCACCAGAAGGGCATTGGCAAACAGGGCTCTGGCCCTCTCCTGTGCCATCCTCAGACACCTGACTGCTGCCCTTGGAACCTGTGGGAGGGTGAAACAGGATGATGGTCAGTCTAGGCCTTGGGGGGGAGTGCTACCAACATCCTCCCGATGCCCCTGTGGGTGGCAGGGGGGCAAGAGAAGCGCTAACCCATTGGTCCCACACTGTCCCCCCACACACATGCAAGCAGGGCACCCAGTGGGTGGCCCATCCACCATGCACTATGGACATGCCCATTAGGACTGGATGCACCCCCATATGTGCACCACTAGGTTGTCTTGCACTCCACACACACCAGTGCATCTAGTTGATCAGGTGCTGGTTACAACACACCTACAGGCATGTGCCTGTGGGGTCTGAACATATATACCCCCTGTACAATGACCATGGTGCAGTTACGTAGGCATGGGGCCACAGATGTGGGGGTGGTCTAGTGTATATGGGTGCCATGTGGTCAGGCCCTGCCACATCTTAATGCAAGCCAGTCGCACCCTGCCCCACATTGGCTTGCCCTATGGTGTGTGCCTGCACAGGGCACCTGGCCTCTGCACTCAGGCCCATGCATGCCACTGTTACTCACAAGGCCGCTGATACTGCACACATACATCAGGGACACAGGCCATAGCATACATACCATCCCATTCACATAAATGACCCTTAGTACCTATTGTGTCAGTAGCAGTATGGCTGTAGAATCCGATATCTCGTGTTGTTAGCTCACAGGATGTCGTAGATGCGTTGCTTGCTGGAAAAGAAAGATGTGCAGAGCCGCACAAGCATTTATATGTTGTGTGTAGAACGTGGACGTCTATGTGCATGGACGCGCACAGACATGTTCCATATTCCACGCATTTTGATGTGTATATCGCTGTGCATCCACCCGCTATAAAACATGTAATGCCGGCATAGCCACGCCTCTGTAAATGCCATTTTTCCAATACTGCTTCCCTTGAAGCTACTACCATTCAAGAGCTGCTGTGTTATCTGTTATGGCTCCCAAGGTGTCCTCCAGGAAGCATAATTTCAGTGATGGGGAGCAAACCCTCCTCATTGAGGAGATTCTAGCCAACCTCGGGCTTCTCATGGGCACTGACAAGGCCTGTGTAGGTGCCTATGAGAGGCAGCCCAGGTGGCTTGCCATATGCCACAAGATGAACACCATTTACCACAACAACCAGGACATTGAGGATGGTGTGACATGACACTTGCAGGATGGCACGTGCTGTGTGCCAAGACAGTCAGGGGGTGTGCCTCACTGAACTATAACAGCAGATCCTAGCCACTGTGGACACTGCCACATTGGAGGGTGTCGGGGATGTGGATACATCACGAGGTCCACTGGTCCAATATGTCTCCTGCCCCAGGCTTTCATCTGTGGTGTGGGGACCCATTGAACCACACAGTGTTCTTCTCACACATGCCTCCACTGTTGTGGGGTGGGGCACATATGGCTATGTTGCACTGTCACATCTCCCTCTGCTGGGAGTCTCACTGGGTGGCTCTGTGGTGGTGGCACCTCTGTGGTCTGCGTTGTACTCTCCCCACTGCCCCTCCACCTCCCCTCCCTAGGGCCCTAGTGCACTGCTGCAGCCCATGTGTTTGTGGGGGTCTGCATTAAATTGGTCATCCTTGCTTCTCTCAGCAGATGCCAAAATGAATGCTGGACCCAGTGCTGACCCCATGCATGCCTCACTACTGGAGAATCCTCCACAGCCACAGTCGGTGAACAGGGCTATGGTGCCACCAGAAAGGGGTGCCTCCCAGCCTGCCTGTGGATGGGTTTGCAGAGCTGGCCAGTGGTGCAAAGCCAGAGGGCATTAGCTCAGGGGACACCAAGGACCAGCTCACACCATCACCTAGGTCCCAACTCCTGCCTGTTGGCAGTGGTCACCATGGGCAGTGCCACCCATGCACCTACGTACAGTTGGTACACTGCATGGAGCACATGATTGCCCAGCAGGAGAGCCATGAGGCGCATGCACAGGAAAAGCTAGAGCTCCTCAGATGTACTGCGGCATTGCAGGAACAGCAGTTGGCCCTCCATGACAGGCAGTTGGCAGTCCAGGAACAGCAGTTGGTAGTGACTTGATCACCTGAATGCCTCCATGTGTTACCTTGGGGTATGCATCCACCTGATGGTCACCCATATGGGCAAGCCACAGAGTGCGCAAGTCCCCATTGGTGTACTTGTGCTGCCCTCTATGTCCATGCCTCTGACACCAGTTGCTGCTACTGTGCCCCCTGCTGGTGCTCATGTGCCTCAACCATCTGCCCTGCCATCCACCAGCAGGGTATCTACATGGGCCACTGCATGGGCAGCATCTCTGTCAGGGTCTGCCAGCATGGGGCAGTCCTGCATCCTGGGCCCTGGGCCCCGGGGTGTGGGGCCCCCATTTGTCTTCCCACCATTCCATGAGGCTCATGGGGAGATTAGTAGGGAGAGTAGCAGCAGCAGCAGCCCAGTCTCAGGAAGCATGCCATCGCCCACACCACCCATTGACAAACCGCTGGGGTCTGGTGGTGTTGCCTCTGGGCAGGAGAGGGCTCAGGGGTGGGTCAGGGTATGTGGGGGGTGGAGATAGGCCTGGGTTCAGTTGCCTGCCTGTTGCTTGGGTTGGGGTGGGGGTGGGGGTTCAGGGTGGTGGGGTGAGAGTTGGGTAGTGGGGGTGGGGATGTGGGGTGGTGGGGTGAAGGTTGGGGGTGGGGGTGGTGATGCAGGATGAATGTTAGGGGTGGGGGTATGGGCAGTCTGTGTTTTGCTGTTGGGAGGGCAACTGGGTGTGTGGAGTGGGCTTGGTTGGGCACTGGTGTCAGTTGTGCAGGTGGTACCGTGTTTCGTGCAAGAATCAAACATTTCGCCAGGCACCTACTAGGCTCTGTGTTTCCCTCTGCACCTACCTGTTCCTTCTCTGCACCTTGTACATGTCCCTTCCATGCACATTGCGGGTCTGTACATCTGCATCCTGGGCACTCCGAAATGATAGTAGTGTTACTGCCATAACTCTCACTGGGCTGCAGTGGGGGTCAGGGCAGTATGTCCTGCTTCACTTCCTATCATTTCTTTACTTTATTTTATTCCTTCAATGTCTGTTATTCCATGTTTTAGCAGGTATAATATTGACATCCATGGATATTCCAGCACACATACACGTGTGTGAATGGAATACGAGCTAGACGTTCTCACCATCAGCCACACCCCCATCCCTCCCCCCCCCCCATCACACCCCTCCCTGCTTTCGTGCGTGCAGGTAGGTCCGTGTTTGGAATACTGTCGGGACATCCCTGCTATGCACACGCCTACAGCGTATGTGCAAATGGCTTATTTGCGGTTCAGAATGACCCTGTAAGAGACTGGAAGTAGAGGAAGAAGGAAAGAAGGAATCTACATGGAAAAAAAAGGACTGGAGTTGCATCCTCCACATAATTAAATGGAATAATTTAGCTGCACAGTATTACATTAGCCTAGCTAATGTAATACTGTGCAGCACTTCCATATCTTTGCTACACTGTTATTATATGTTATTTGCTCATTGTTATACTGTTACACTGCCCTGACACTGTTTCAATAGCACATTGCCACTTTGTTGCCATATACCTATTGCTTAACTGTTACAATACTTCGATACTATTTTACTCAACCCATTGCTTATTGCCAATTTATTCGTTTTAAACTTAAGATAGCCTAGCTACCACACTACAGAATCTATCTCCATTTAAAGCATTAAAGACAGTTACAGAGTTTTTCTCGTTACCCCCCACAATGCTTCCACCCACCACAGCCACACTCACATATACCCTTGCCTGCTGCTGCATGATACTAGCGCTGATGCACGGCTCGCAAGCCCTTATCCCAGAACCCCATCCCAATTCTACATGGTTCATGGAGAAGACACCATACACCCCCCCATCACCAGAGAGACCTGGACACATGCCGTACCACCACCTCATCTATATCGCACTACAACAGTCCCACTCTCCACAGCATGGGACATACACCCCTCCCTGTGACCTTAAATGTGCTCTTATAAATGCCCGTTCCATCCGTAAGAAATGGCCTGCTATAACCGACATGCTAGCCGCCCACAATCTTGATATCCTATGCATTACTAAAACATGGATGTCAGCCTCAGATTTTGTTCTCCTCCATCAGTATGTGCCCCCTAATTTCTCCATCCACACATGTCACAGAACTGACCGAAAAGGCGGAGGAACACTTATCCTGACCAAAGACAACCTACAATTTCAGCTAATCACCTCCAATAGCACCCCTCACCTCGATTACATCTCCATAGCAAACAAGCACTGCACCATCAACTTGCTATACAGAGCACCTTCCCCAACACCTGATGACCTCTCCTTAATCATTGACCTTGCCTGCAATCCCATCAAACCACATACAGCAAACTGGCTGTTGGGTGATTTCAACCTCCCCGCCCTTCAAGACACCCAATCCGAGGCCTTCCTCGACGCCTTTAAAGCACTAGGCTATACCCAACTGGTCAACTCCCCCACTCATATCAAGGGAAACATGCTTGATCTTATTTTTGCCCCACAGGTAGCCACCCGCTCCATGCACAAGATAAATCCCTCACTAAGCTCATTCCCTTGGTCTGATCACAATCTAATAAGATTCTCAATGCCCTATCACTTCATGCCCAATAGCCTCCCTACTCCAGACAAACCAACCACTTCAAATGCTAGACGCTACCGTCCATTCAACAAAGAAGAGATCCTTGAGAGAGCACAGCCTCTCCTAGAACCTCCAGAATAAAGCCTTGATGACATGCTATCCTTATGGAACGAGAGCCTCAATGCTGTAATTGACGCCCCCCCAGCAACAAAATGCCTAGCAGAAGGAAGAAGGTACCCTGGTACTCACCCAATCTAACGGCATCCCTCCGTCAACTTAGACAGCTCGAGAGACGATGGCGCCGATCAAGGACAACCGAAAGCCACGAAGCCCACTCCGCTCATCTAGATGGCCATAGAACGGCTGTATCCTCGAGAATGAAACAGTACCACGCAGAGATCTTGCAACAATCCATAAACAAGCCTCACAAGCTCTTCAATCTTGTTAAAACCTTGGCAAAGGAACCTTCCCCCAGCCAATCGCACCTTCCAGACCCACAGGAATATGCAGATTATCTATGAGCCAAAACAAGCCAAGCCGCCACTCCCTCAAGCTCTCAACCCCTAGACCAATCAACTCTATATCCCCCATCATCCTCCCCCCCCATCAACCCTAGTAGATACTCAACATATAATTACCTCCTTCTCCCCCCCAACTGTAAAGGATATCCAAGACATCATCTCGACTATAAATACCACCACAGCACCAAATGACCCATACCCTGCACACTGGATAAAACCCTATGGACTGAACTTAGTCCTTTTTTGTCCAAACTGATAGGTACTTCATTCCACTCTGGAGCATTCCCCCGGAACCTAAAGCAAACATCAATAAGACCGCTGCTGAAAAACAGTAAGCTTGACCCCCGCAAAGATGGACTCCTACAGACCAATATCAAGCATCCCTCTCCTAGCCAAAATCATGGAAAAAATAGTCCAACAGCAACTGACTCATCATATCGAAACAAACGCACCCCTTGACCCTTGCCAGCACGGATTCAGAGTCACACGGAGTGTAAACCTTGCTGACAACTCTATTTAACACCCTTACAATTGGGATTGACAATATCAGACAAGGCTTTGCTCTCATCTTCCTCGACATTGCAGCAGCCTTCAACTCGGTCAGCCACAAGTTACTCTTATCCCGCCTTGCCGATAAGGGCGTCTACGGAAGTGCACTCACCTGGTGCGCTTCATATCTCAACGACAGATGGCAACATGTACGCTCCAGTCCCTCCACATCCATTCCATTCCCGCAAGAGAAAGGGGTTCCTCAAGGATCGTCACTCTCAGCCCTATTGTTTAACATCTATATGCAACCCATCTGCAACCTCATCCGGTCATTCAACATTAACTGCCTAGTATATGCTGATGATGTCCTAATGTTCACCCCAATATCCACAGATCAACCAGACCTCTCCCAGCTTTCAGCTTGCTTTGACACTGTCGAAGACTGGTTACATACGCAAAAACTCAAAATAAACCTCAAAAGACAGAGGTTCTCTTCATCAGCAGAGACCAGACATTCGCCCCACCCGCATCACTCAAGGTACGCAACGCAGAACTCATTTCCAAGATGACGATTCGATACCTTGGCGTAATACTCGACCAGCGCCTTAACATGCACTCCCAAATAGGCAATACCGTAAGGGCAATTTACCACAAAGTTCGGATACTACGCCACATGAAACGGATTCTAGAACCAAATGACTTCCGAACAGTCTTTCAAGCCCTAATAATGCCTCATTTTGATTACACCAACTCTATACTGCTGGGCCTCTCAAAGAGCTCGCTAAACCCCCTGCAGCTCGCGATGAACACCGCAGCAAGAACACTCTATGGAGCATCAAGAAAAGACCATATCACCCCCATCCTCAAATGTCTACACTGGCTCTCTGTACACTACAGAATCACATTCAAGACCTTAACAATGACATTTAAGGCAATTAACAGAAGCACATCCACCTTCCTCTCAGATCTTATACACCCTACCCCCCTCAACAGATCAAGGAGATCTACCGCCTGTAATACCTTACTTCTCCCAAAAGCCATCACCAAATGCTCAAAGACTACGAGAAAATGCGCCTTTGCACTATATGCCCCCTCTTTCTGGAACGCCCTCCCACCAGACCTCCGCGCCATAAGCAACTTCCCTCAGTTCAGGAAGGCACTCAAACATCATCTCTTCCTGCAACACTTCTCCATTTCAGACAACATCACCTAGACATCCTCACCCCGACCCATAGCAGCTCACACAGAGTAACCCCTCCGCTCTACAATTAGTGCACTTAATCCATTCCCTACAATCTTCCCTTAACAAACTTTGAAGTAGTTATAGAAATATGTAGATTTATATAGCCACCATTGAGCTTTTGGTAAACACTGCCGAATATTATGGGCAACCATAATACTAATTTGTACATAGTGTATATAGTTATCCTGTTCACCATGTTTTAACTTCCCTGTTCATTGTATATAGTTATCCTGTTCACCATGTTTTAACTTCCCTGTTCATTGTAAGTCCAATGTTAGACTGTTCTGCATTGCACAACGTATGCTACTTGTGAACCGAGCTGATGATAATAGTGTGGTATAGAAAAGCATTAAAATAAATAAATAAATACTTGTGAACCGTGCTGATGATAAATAGTGCGGTATAGAAAAGCATTAAAATAAATAAATAAATAAAATAAATTGTTTAAATAGTTATAATTGGACTAATGCTTTCAACAAATTTTTAACAATTTATACTTTTGGCAAACAACCAAGAGAGTGAAATGCATTTAAGCTACGATTGTGTTCTAGCGACTATAGGTTAACACAGCTACCGTTCTGCAAGTTTTAGTCTTATGGCAGCAGTCTGCAAAGCTCATAATAATAGCAATTATTTGTAATAATAGGACTAATCAATTACAAACACCATAATGGAAAGTAAGCAAACTGCAAGAAAGTACACTGAGAAAGAGAGAGAGAAAGCCAGAAAGGATGACGGATGGAATGAGGCATGGATATCATTTAAAAATCTCATCCTAGAAGCTCAAAAGAATGCATTCCTTATATTACAAAAGGTGGAAGGAAGGCCAGCATGGCTTAAAGGTGAGGTCAGAGAGGCTATTATAGCTAAGAGAGAATATTTCAGAAAATGGAAAAAAAGAGACAAATGACGAAAACAGGAAACAACATAAATACAGGCAAGGTATTCATAAGGCAGGCAAACAGAAAATTTGACAAGAAGCTTGACATGGAAGCAAAAGTGCATAATAAAGCCTTTTTCAAGTATATTTGTAAGAAAATACCGGTGCGGGAGTAAGTATGATGGAAGTGTAAAAGGTGCACTGAGAGAGGACCAGACCATAATGGAGAGACTGAATGAATTTCTTGCTTCCATCTTTACTGAAGACAATGTACGACAATGTAAGAAACTTACCCATGCCAGAAATAATATTTAAAGATGATATATCAGAGGAATAGAAACCAATCTTGATAAATTGGGAAGACATAATATAGCTAATAGATAAACTAAAGAGTAGCAAATCACCTAAACTGGATGGCATACATCCCAGGGTACTGAAAGAACTGAAATATGAGATTGTAGAACTACCATTAGTAATCTGTGATCTATCATTAAATTCATCTGTAGTACCCGAAGATTGGAGAGTGGCCAATGTAACGTCAATTTTTAAAAAGGATTTCAGGGGTGATCTGGGAAACTACAGACCAATGAGCCTGATTTCAGTGCTACTACTACTACTACTATTAATCATTTATATAGGGCTACAAGGCATATGTAGCACTGTACAGACATAGATAAAGACGGTCCCTACATGTCTATCTAATTAAGACAGACAAGAAAAAAAGATAAGAATTAGAGTGCAATAGGGAAGGGTAAGGAGACTCAAGGAAAGCAAGGAAAAGATGTAATAGGGAAGTGTAGGAGACACAAGGAAAGCAAAGGATCAGGATCCAAAAGCAGCCCCAAAGAGATGAGCCTTTAGCATGGATTTGAAAAGGGGGAGAGAGGATGCCTGATGCACCGAGTCAGGAAGTTTATTCCAGGCATAAAGAGCAGCAAGGTAAAAGGATCAAAGTCTAGAGTTGGCAGTGGAGGAAAAGGGCATAGAGAGGAGTATGCCAGTGTAAGAGTAGAGTTCATGAAGTTGGGTGTTGGGATAGAGGAGAGAGAAAGGTCGGGAGGAGCAGTAGAATGAATGCATTTATAGGTCAGAAGGAGAAGTTTGAATTGGGTATGGAAATGGAAGAGAAGCCAAAGAAGTGATTTGAAGAGGGGTTATATGAGTATATTGTGGCTGGCAAAAGATTTGTCATGCAGCAGAGTTCTGAACAGACTGAAGAGGAGAGAGGTGACTCAGAGGGGGATCAGCAAGAAGGAGGTTGCAATAGTCAAGATGAGAAATGATTAGAGAGTGGACAAGTGTTTTAGGGCAAATTTTGTTAATGTTATAGATAAAGAAATGACAGGTTTTAGCTATCTGGTGGATATGTGAGGAGAAGGAGAGGGAGAAGTCAAAGATGACCCCTAGGTTACAGGCTGAGGAAACAGAAACTAGAAAAGTGGTATCTATAGAGACAGAGAAAGGAGGAAGGGGGAGTAAGGTTTAGGGGGAAAAATAAGAAGTTTGGTTTTAGCTATGTTTAATTTAAAACAGCAGAGAGACATCCAGGTGGCGATGTCAGACAGGCAGGGAGAGAAGTGGGCGATGACAGATAGGCAGGCAGAAAGTGACGGATTCATATTTGGAGAAGAAAGATAGATCTGAAAGACATCAGTTGATACTGAAATCATGGGAGGAGATGAGAGTGCCAGGGATGAAGAGAGAGAAGAAGAGAGGGCCCAGAAAAGATCCTTTGGTACACCAAGAGTGGAATAGCTTTAGAGGAGGAGACACCAGAACGAACAAACACGAAGGAGCGATGTAAGTGATAAGAAGAGAACTAAAATAGCACAGAACCCCTAAAACCAAGTGAGGACACTGTGTCGAGGAGAAGGTGGTGGTCAACAGTGTCAAAAGCAGTGGAAAGGTTAAGAAGAATGAAGATCGAGTAAAAGCCCTTGGACTTAGCCAGGAGCAAGTCGCTGGAGACTTTGGCAAAATGGTAGAAACCATTATTTATTTATTTATCTATTTATTTGCATTTCTTATATACCGCACTATTTGCGATCAGCGCGGTTTACATAAAACAAAAGGTATCCGACAATGAACAAAAGTCAGGTCGTTACATTGAACAGGAACAAGTAACTTGGAAAACAGGGTAAACTATATACATATGCGTAGCATTGAATAGGTAACTATATACATGTCAGATGGAGTTATTGGGTATTGATCATACTTGGTGGCTGGGGTTCGGGGCAGTCAGTGAGGTACAGTATTTGATAAAGAGGAAGTGTTTTAAGGCCTTCCTGAACTGGCTCAAGTTAGGGATTGCTCTGATGTGTGGTGGTAGGGAGTTCCAGAGACTTGGGGCGCATAGTCTAAAGGCTCTGTTCGATGTTGCTTTGGAGCATTTTGTCATGTCTCTCGGTATCACTAGCATGTTGGCTACTGAGGTAAAAAACAAACATAAAACTGAACATGTAGACAGTCATGATTTTTTGAAGATGTGAATAAACAGATAGATAAAGGTGAGCAGGTTGATATAGCATGTCTCAATTTTCAGAAAGCCTTTGACAAAGTCCCTCATGAGAGACTCTTGAGGAAGTTAAAAGCCATGAGATAGGAGGTAATGTATTATTGTGGATTAGGAACTGGTTGAAAGAAAACCAAGAGTAGGGCTAAATGGCCAATTGTCTCAATGGAGAAAGGTGAATCGTGGAGTACCCCAGGGATCTGTGCAGGGCCTGCTGATTTTTAATATGTTATAAATGACCTAGAAATGGAAATAATGAATGAGGCGATCAAATTTGCAGATAACATAAAATTATTCAAAGTTGTTAAAACACAAGAGGACTGTAAAAAAATGTCAAAAGGGCCTTGATAAATTGGGAGACTGAGCATTCAAATGGCAGATGACATATAATATGGAAAATGCAAAGCTATTCACATGGAACCTGATTCAGAAAGGGGCATATCCAGGCCAACTGGATGGCCGAGAAATAGATGGCTCCTAAATGCACCCAATTCTGCCACCGCAGGAGCCAGAGGTTCCTGTGGCTGCAGAATCTGGCACCTAAATGGCCCGGCGTTGCTCCAATTCCCTGGCGCAGGATGTCCACTCAGCACCTCGTCCAGCCAGTCCTATGCTCCAGTCGCTGCCATTGCTGTTGCTTATTTCACCTCTGTGGTGGAATAAGTAGCATGCCCAGCATCCACCCGCTGGACATACAGGGCCATGACCTCAATCAGCCCTGTACGTCTGGGTGCTTTGGCTCGCCCCTGCTTGCCCTCTCCCCACCTCCAGCCCACTCCCGCCTGCCCCCATCCAGCTCTCCACGCACAGTGGCTTTGTGTGTGTGCGGGAGCACTTGAGCTAGCATACGGTCCCGGGGAATAGTGGGGCTGGACATCCAGCCAGGACATAGATCCCCACTATTTGCCTGACAGAATTGGGCCCTTAGGGAAGAACAACCCAAACTACAGTTACACGATGCAAGGTTCCACATTAGGAACCACTGCCCAGGAAAAGGATTTAGGCGTCATCATTGATAATACATCAACACCCTCTGCTCCATGTACAGTGGCCAAGAAAGCAAATAGAATGCTAGGAATCATAAAGAAAAGATTGGAGAATAAAATGAAGGATATTATAATCCCTCTGTATCACTCCATGGTGCGACCACACCTTGAATATTGTGTGCAATTCTGGTCACCATTTCTTAAAAAGGATACAGCAGATAGAAAACATACAGAGAAGAGTGAAAAAATGGTAAAGGGGCTAGAAAGATAGCCCTATGAAGAAAGACTTACAAGATTAGGGCTATTCAACTTGGAAAAGAGACAGCTGAGCGGAAATATTACAGAAGTCTATAAAATAATGAATAGAGTGGAATGGGTAAATGTAGACTGTTTGTTAATCCCTTCAAAAAGTAGAAAGACGAATGATCATGCAATGCAGCTACAATGTAACACATTTAAGACTAATCGAGAAAATATTTTTTCACTCAATGCATAATCAAACTCTGGAATTTGTTACCAGAGGATGTAATAAAAGCTGTTAGTGCAGTTGGAATTAAAAGAGATTTGGACAAGTTTCTGTGGGAAAAGTCCATAAACCATTATTAAAGAGGACCGGGGAAATCCACTGGTTACCCATTGGGCAAGCAGCATTGAATCTCTGTAACTTTTGGGAACCTGACAGGTACTTGTGGCCTGGATTGGCTACTGTTGGAAACGGGAAACTGGGCTTGATGGACCCTTGGTCAGACCCAATATGGTATCTCGTGTGTTCTTATGACTGAACAATGCCAGCAGGGTTAAATGGTGAGATGAAAGAGGCAATTAAAGCCAAAAGGCATCTCTTTAAAAATGGAAAAAATATCCAAATCCAGAACATAGGAAAGAGGATAAACACTATCAGGCAATATGTGTTCCATAAATTACTTCAAGTACATAAACCTTCAAGGACCTTACAATCTTCATAACAATTTTTACTTGCAGTTCCGGGACATGTGAGATTGCTGGGTATCACTTTGCGGCATTCACGTTGTTAGGTCTAAATTATGGAATAGGTTGTTAGATAAGTTACGATTTGAGAGCGATTATCCAATGTTTAAGAGGAAGTCAAAGGCCTGATGTTTTTTAGCTAGGTGTTTACTAGTTAACATGACTAAATTAAGTGTGCACATGGGCAGAATTTGGGCAGAACATGGGTGGACTGCACAGGTATGCACATCGATTATAAAATACTATAATTTATGCACATTTATTTATTTAGCCGTATTTATATACCGCTTTTCATCGGGTCAAAGCGGTGTTACATGCACATACTAGAAAATTCTAGGCATGGGTATTTACATCAGCTCTAGGGCTGTTTTTGTTTTAGGGTTGAATGTCAAATGTGAGAATGTAAATAGGTGCTGTGCTTAGGTTTAATAATTGCATGTGTTTAAATATAATTCTGGCCCTAATCCTTGTGAGACGGCAGTATCAAGATATGATCTGTGTGCAGCTCTCGTACGCTCTATAAAGACAAGTGAACTATTAACAAACTCACCTCTTCCCAGAGCGCAGCAATTCAAACCCTTTATTTATCTCATCAAAATCCAAACAGTAGGATATCAGGTGATGCAGATGAAATTTCTTTGCCAGGAAATCAGAAACGAGTTTAGGGACATCGTCTTTGCCTTTGAAGTCTGAAAAACATTCAGTAGGCAATGAGTTTACAGCAATATTAGTATTCAATGCTATTTTTATTATTATCATTTTGTATTTAGCTCACACCTTTCCAGTACTAAGTCAAAGATAAAAAGAGAAATACAAACATGAAATTAATTCTCTTATAAATCTTTCAGAGAAGGAAAGCTGAGCCAGTGAGGGAATAAAGGCCTTATGACATTCGATGTGACCACATACAAAATTGTAGACATGGAGTGGTGAAACAGCCTAAACATTAGAGCAGTGCACTAGAAGCAGGGAAGCCAGGGTTCAGACCCCACCGCTGGCCACAGACACAAACTGGGGGCAGGAAAATACCTGCAGTACCTGAATGTAACTCACCTTGCACTCCTGAGAAATGGAATGAACTTAATCCATTCCCACCTCCCTCCCTTAACATATTAAAAACAGAACCAAACTTGAAATCAAGAGTTAGTTAATGGTAAATACATGCTGGGATTAATCTGGTCTGAATTTTCCCTAAAATTCCATATTTCAAATGCCCAATATTATTTCAAGCGAACGAGATGAGCCCATCACATTTAGGAGGTAATTTCATAAGGTACTTAGCATGCATTTCTGGCAGTATGCATGCATGAAAGTTGTAAAAGTACACTCAGTGCATTTAGACGTTTACTTGTCTGTAGCTTTTGAGTAGGCATGCTCAGGGTGAGAGTTTGGATGGAGAGCGAGAAAAGTTCTGATTTACGTATGTAATTATAAAATATGCAGAGAGGTGCATACTTTACATGCTAACATTTCCACCTGTTAGATGCCTGTGGCTTCAGTCTAGCCGCTATTTCTGTTGGATTTGTTTTAGCATTTTATAAAGGTCTTTGGCTAAACATAAGCACCTGTGTGGCCTTCCAAAGTAGATGACCTGTTATAAAATTCCCCTTACTTTGGCTTCCACTAAATGTATACAGTAGGTTCCCTATCTGTGGAGTTTTGGCATTATCAGCATAGAGCTGCTGAAAATCTAACTGCCATAGCACTATGCAGGTAGTGCCAGGATGGAGTTAGAACAGAACGGGGGTGGAATGATCAGCGATACAGACAAGGCAAGATTCATCCACTCTCTACATATCTAAGAGGTTTAATGCAGCCTGTGAAAAAGCAGATGGAAATTAAACTGTTTAGTTATACTGTATATATAGGGGGCAATTTTATAGGAAGCAGCCTATTTTTAGGCACCAACTGACATTAAAAAAACAATTACATCATCATCAGAGCTGTCATAGCCAAACACTTAACCCTTTCAATACCAAATTTTTTTATTTCAGTAAAAAAATTCCAGAAAGCAGAACTTTTCTTAGGGATAGTAGGAAACAGAAATGTTCACTTGCATTACACTGGAGTTAATAAATTAGAAGAGGTTTTTTTATCATGGTTCCATTTGGCACCAATGGGACTTGACGGAACTCAATATAAAACATAGTAACATAGTAGATGACGGCAGATAAAGACCAGTATGGTCCATCTAGTCTGCCCAAGAATAAAAGTAAGGCAAGATATATAAAACTGAAAGTTCTTAATGTTTTTATTCAAACTGCTGAAGCAAGTTCTTTCCTTTGTAATGCAAAGGAAAACATTGCATTTCATCCTGACATGAGCTTTGCAAACCCTGCACCATTGTTTCGGGTCTGAGTGAGCTGGAAAGTGTCCTACATCGTCATTTCTGATGCAGGCGTTTGGATCAGACTGAACAGATGATTTTTGTTTTGGCGGTGCAGGGGAGTCATCAGGATCATTCACTTCAGGAGAATCCAGCACTTTTGATGATCACCCTCTTCCTTATCGTCACTCCAGTCCAGTCCCTTACTTCTGGGTTGCGTAACCCTTCCAGCAGCTTGGAGGCTGAGTCCATCCTTTTTGAGGATGGTGTGGTATAAATACCACTGGCACCACCCACAGATCCCACTATTCTCAGCCTCCAGGCAGCTGGAGGGTTCCGTAAGCCAAGTGCTTACTGGAGTCTCCTATTTAGTTTTTCCTTTAATTTAATTTAATTTAACTTTCATCTAATTTTCCTTAGTCTTTTATTTAATTCTAACTTTGAATTCTTGAGTTTACTTTAGTGTACTGCACCTTTAAACCTTCTCCCTCTCCCTCCCCCCCCCCCCCCATTCCAGGCCAGAAGAGGAGGTCTTGTTCGCTCGCGGTAACCAGCTTACCGAGCAGAAGATTTGCCAACAGCAGTGAGGAGGGCCACGAAGTCTTCCCTCTCCTGCTGGGTCAGCGGGCTCCCGTGGATCTCCTTGTGGGCCTGCCTTGCCTCGCGCCGAAGCCCCCTGGAGGCTGAGCGCTTGAGGCGGCAACACGGTGTTCCCCCACATCCTCCGGCTTGGCACGGCAGCTCGGGAGCGTCGGGGTTGATCACCGCCTCAGGGCCCGATTCTGGCGCCGAACTGGCTCTGGGGGCAAGAAAAAGAGAGTCCGGCAGAGACGCCGACCGGTTAGTGCTCCACATGGCCGCGGCCTTCCACGTATGAGCCTCCGGAGTTCGGCGGACTTCTGCGGAGCATCACGCCATTTAAAAGGGCATCAAACAGCAAGTATTGGGGAACTTTTAATAGCGGGTGCTAGTTCTAGGGTTATCTGTTTTATTTTGAATTTATTTTAAGGTTAATCTAAGATTTTCACTTAATTCCCCGCCTAGTAGCAATTGGCCTTCCCGGCTGGAACTCCTACAGACCTTATTTTCATTTTATTTTCATTTTATTTTATTTTATTTTGTTTTAAGGTAAAGCTACCTTTGATTCGCCAAACAGTATTTTTTAATCTTGCCTTTTAATAGAACATGACTGGCAAAACGCGGTGCCCGTCCTGTGGCATTCGTAGGGGTACTACCTCCGAATCAGGGATCTGCAGGGGTTGTGCTGCAGAGGCTGCTTCGGTGGAGCAAGATATTCAATTGTCCATGTCTCAAACCGCTCAAGGGTCAGGGGACCCTCTGGAAGGGGAAAGGGAACCCCATTCTCCTCCGCCTTCTACCTCAGACTTGCCTGCCTCCCCCCTTCCCTTCCCCCAACTGCAGTTGGGGAGGGGAGTGCCAGCGACCTATTCTCTCCGAACTTCGTCCTTTTGCTGCACAAGGCATATTGTATGCGCAAGAAGGGGATTGGGGCAGGAGAGTCGAGTGCAGTGAAGGAGAGTCTGAGGTCCAGGCCCTTGAAGACTAGCTCCCAGGGTTCCGAGGCCCCACCCAAGCGCGCAAGACTGGTGAGCGAGGAGCCTCTCTCGTCCTTCTCGCATGACACTTCGGAGGAGGAGGTCTCGGACAAGGAGCTGGGGGAAGAGCAGGAGGAGCTTGAAGAGGGAGAGATTCCAGAGGAGGACCAATCCCGCATAGTGTGGGTTTTTCGGCTGGAGAAGCTCCCGGCGTTGATTAACGAGTCCCTCAAGGTGCTCAATGTGACCTCCGACGCCCCAACAGAGGAGGAAGCTTTGGAGGATCCTTTGATCCAAGCGGTAAGGAGATCTCAAAAGGTCTTTCCCGTCCACAGAGTGGTGCGCCAGATGATCCAGGAGGAGTGGGATCAACCAGAATCAAGTTTGAGGGGCGTGCGCTCTATGGCACGGCTTTACCCTTTACCGGAAACGGACAAAGAGCTGCTGAGGTCACCCAGAGTGGATGCGGCGGTATCTGCGGTGACAAAGAAGATGACTATCCCGGTCGAGGGTAGCGTGGCCTTGAAGGATTCTCAGGATAGAAGACTGGATACGCTGCTGAAACAAGCCTTTGATATCAGTGCTCTCGCCTTGCAGGCCTCGGTTTCGGAAGCTTGGGTGGCTCGGGCCTGTTTGAGGTGGTCCCAGCAACTCCAGCTGGCGGAGAGCTCCTCGGGGGATGCCCAGTCTATTTCGGCCAGGTTGGAGTCCGGGGCTGCCTACCTAGCGGATAGCCAATACGACCTCATCAGGAGCCTGGCTAAAAACATGGCATCTGTGGTAGCGGCTAGACGATACTTATGGCTACGGAATTGGGCAGCAGATGCCTCTTCAAAGGCGCGCCTGAGTCGTCTCCCCTTCAAGGGGAAGTTATTGTTTGGAGAAGACTTAGATAAGTTGGTAAAAGACCTTGGCGAATCTAAAGGGGGCAGGCTTCCGGAAGACAGACCGAAGCAAGGTCGTTCGCTAGCCCCGATGCGGAGCCAGCCTAGGGACTCCTGGAGGTTTCATCCAGCCAGATCGAATCCCTTTCCTAGGGGCCGTTTCCCTTCCAGGGCACAAAGCTTCAGAGGGTTTCGGGGAGCAGGGAGAGGTTTTGGGGCCTCCTCCTCCGCGGTACCTAGAAAACCACAATGAGAAAATGGGGGTCCAGGTGGGGGGACTGCTGGTGGGGGGGCCGTTTAAAGCAGTTCCTTCCCGCCTGGTCCCGTGTCACGTCCGATCAATGGGTCTTAGAAGTGATCCGAGAGGGTTATGCTCTCAAATTTGCAAAACGAATACGTCCGGCCTTTGTGCAGTCTCCATGCGGATCTCCGGTAAAGAGGGCAGCGATAGATGCCACACTTTCAAGACTTATGGCGCTCGGAGCGGTGGCCCCTGTTCCGCCACACCAATGAGGCTCCGGTCGATACTCAATTTATTTTGTAGTACCAAAGAAGGAAGGATCTTTGCGCCCGATCCTGGATCTAAAGCAAGTCAATCGCTGTCTCAAAGTGCCTCATTTCCGAATGGAAACTCTAAAGTCGGTCATCGTGGTCGTAAGGAGCGGAGAGTTCCTGACTTCCTTGGATTTGATGGAAGCCTATCTTCATATCCCTGTTCGAAGTTCCCATCAACAGTTCCTGAGATTTGCTGTGCCCAGAGGTCATTTTCAATTCCGGGCACTGCCCTTCGGGCTAGCTACGGCCCCTCGGACCTTCACCAAGATAATGGTAGTAGTGGCCATGGCCCTCAGAAAAGAGGGAATCTTGGTACATCCCTACCTGGACGATTGGATGATCCGGGCGAAGTCAGAAGAGGAGAGCCGCTCAGCTACTGCCAGAGTGGTGGAAGTCCTGGAGGAGTTAGGCTGGGTCATCAATCGGGCAAAGAGCAGATTGGTTCCCTCTCAAGAGCTCAAGTATCTCGGAGTGAGGTTCGACACCAGAAGAGGAAGAGTTTTTCTGTCCAAAAAAAGGGCAAGGGACCTAAGAATCCTGGTGTCACAATTCCTGAGCAGGCCAAACCCTTCGGCGTGGCATTACCTCTAATTGCTGGGAACTATGGTGGCAACAATAGAGATAGTCCCGTGGGCCAGAGCTCACATGCGCCCCCTGCAGCGGGCTCTGTTACGTCGGTGGTCTCATCAACATCATCCTTTGACTATGCGGCTGCCCTGTGCTCCTTGAACCAAGAAAGCCCTCCAGTGGTGGCGGTGCTCTCGGAACCTGGATTGCGGGATACCTCTCGAACCCCCGCAGTGGTTACTGCTGACGACGGATGCCAGTCTGGCAAGCTGGGGAGCTCATTGCGAGGACCAGTTCGTCCAGGGTCAGTGGACCTTAATGGAGTCTCATTGGTCCATCAACAGGCTGGAGCTGTGAGCGGTAGCCTTAGCACTCAGGGCACTCGAGCCCTTAGTCCGACAGAGGGCAGTTTGCGTCTTCTCAGACAATGTCACCGCAGTGGCTTAAATCAACCGCCAGGGAGGTACAAGCAGTCCCTCCCTGGAGAAGGAATCGGACAGTCTGTTCCAGTGGGCCGAAGACAGGTTGGTGGCTCTTTCAGCCCAGCATGTGGCCGGAACGGACAACGCTACGGCCGATTACCTCAGCAGGTTCAAGATCGACCACGGGGAGTGGGAGCTGGACCAGGAGGTTTTTGATCAGATAGTAGCCCTTTGGGGCTCACCAGTCATGGATCTCATGGCTCGGTATGCTTCAGCCAAGGCAAGCAGATTCTTCAGTCGAAGGAAGGAAAGGATGTCCGAAGGCTTAGATGCTCTAGCCCAGAGGTGGCCTTCGGAGGGGCTCCTGTATGTATTCCCTCCATGGGCCCTCATCGGAAGGCTTCTTCAGCGAGTGGAAGCCCACCGAGGTTTGGTAATCCTCATAGCTCCGGATTGGCCTCGACGTCTCTGGTATGCGGACCTAGTGAGGTTATCGATCGACCGGCCTTGGCGTCTCCCCTGCAGAAAGGGTCTGTTGAGACAGGGGCTGGTGCTGATGCCTCACGTGGATCGATTCTCGCTTATGGCCTGGCTATTGAAAGGGCGCGGCTCCGGAAGCGAGGGTACTCGGGATCAGTAATCTCTACCTTGTTGAGCGCACAAAAGCGCTCGACCTGTCTCTCCTATGTAAGGGTTTGGCGCATCTTCGAAGCATGGTGTGTGGAGCGCCAGAAGAAACCTCTGTCGGCCTCCGTCCCGGAGGTCCTGGAATTTTTGCAAGCAGGTTTTGAGAAGGGCCTAGCACCCAGCTCCTTACGAGTCCAGTTGGCGGCTATCTCTTGTTACAGAGGTAAGGTCCGTGGAAAGTCCTTAGGGGACCACACGGATGTAGCCAGGTTCCTAAGAGCGGTTAGGCGTCTGCATCCGCAGCAAAGGTCGGTGATTCCCCCTTGGGATCTCAATCTGGTGTTAAATGCCCTGACCAGGGAGCCTTTCGAGCCGGCTAAGAGAGCCTCCCTAAAGGATTTGACACTCAAGACGGTCTTTCTGGTCGCCATTTGCTCGGCCAGACGCGTCTCCGAACTGCAAGCGTTGTCTTCTCAGCCTCCTTTTCTCTCATTCTTCAGAGATAAGGTGGTCTTGCGGACAGTTCCTTCCTTCTTACCCAAAGTCATCTCTCCTTTCCATGTGAACCAGACGGTCTCGTTTCCGGCTTTCTCAGCAGAAGAACGAGAGGGTGATGTCAGAAAGCTACGTCTTCTGGACGTCCAGAGAGCATTGAAGCTGTATCTCTCCCGCACGGCGTCCTTCCGGAGGTCCGAACGTCTATTCATTCAGTTTGGAGGGCCGCATAAGGGGGAGGTGGCGGCCAAGGCCTCTATCTCTAGGTGGATCAGGGAAGCTATTGCTTCTACCTATATCCTGAAGGGGAAGCAGGTTCCAGGAGGTTTGCGCGCACATTCAACGCGGGTGCAGGCTACTTCTTGGGCGGAGTATAGCTTAGTTCCACCGCTGGACATTTGCAGAGCGGCTACTTGGTCTTCGCTGCATACTTTTACCAAACACTACAGGCTGGATATTCAGAGATCAGCTGATGCTCGGTTTGGGGATGCGATACTTCGGTCCGGGATAGCGAACCCCTCCCAGGCCTGAACTGCTCTGTTACATCCCAGAAGTAAGGGACTGGATTGGAGTGACGATAAGGAAGAATTAATTAGGCCTTACCTGCTAATTAGTGTTCCTGAAGGAACGACAGTCCAGTCCCTGTTCCCTCCCAGTTTCCGTCTAGTGTCGTAATGTTTCAGTGGGTAGGTAAAAGTCAGCGGACCGAAGTCAGAGCCGAAACGAAGCAGAAGGGTCCTTGGAGCAGGTCAGGAGGATCAGGGGAAGGAAAGGTCTGGCATGCCTCCTCCTTCTCTCAACCCCCTTTTTTTCCTTCCCTCCTGCAGTTAAAAAGGGGAGAGTTTGTTGTGATCTTCTGTGTTTAAATTTTGCTAATTTTCTTAATTCTTAGTGATTTGGTTTTCTGGTTAAAACTACTTTTTCATTAGAATACTGGGATCTGTGGGTGGTGCCAGTGGTATTTATACCACACCATCTTCAAAAAGGATGGACTCAGCCTCCAAGCTGCTGGAAGGGTTACGCAACCCAGAAGTAAGGGACTGGACTGTCGTTCTTTCAGGAACACTAATTAGCAGGTAAGGCCTAATTAATTCTTTTTCTTTGCACAGATGACGGCACAATGTTTTCTTTGATCAGCGACTCACTAATGCTGATAACAAACTGAAGGAGTGAGAACACTCGAGAATTTGGTACAGATTTCTGCTCACAGTGACGTCTGTAAAGCAACCATCCATTCACAACCACAAGATGAAGGCCCCAGTAAAATATTCTACGGTACCATTTCTTAGTGTGATATAGAGTCATAAGCATATCAAAGAGATCTACACCTCCCATATTTTGACTGTAGTCTTGAACAACAGATGGGCAGGCCACATCAACATAGGCATGCAGTTTCTTGTCCCAACGCTTGATCATAGAAATTGGATCAATTGATCTCAGTGTTGATGAAAGCTGAACAGCTGAATTATCATACCAATGAACTACTGACAAACCAGAGTTTGCATCGACCATAAAATCACTGGATCCTCAACTTTTTTTCTTTAGTTCTTTTTCCGTTTTCATAATGCATTCTCTGATCCTGTTGCACCGTATTCTCCCAGTAGACAGGATGCTCTGTTCCTTTAGCATCAGCTGAAGCTCCAAAAAAGTGAAGTAGTTCTCAAAGTACAGTTTGAAATTCTGAGTGCTAGGTAGTGTCTCGCATAATTTCATAACAAAGTCTTCTGGTTGAAATCCACAGTTTTTCTGCACAACAGGAGCCTTGCCATCATAGAAATGAAAGTCATATGTCACAACACTGACCCCGCATCTAGCAAATACTTTGAAACCCCATTTCTTAGGCTTCTTTGGAAAGTATTGCCTCAAGAGTTTTTTTCCTTTGTATGGTATCATCTGCTCATCAATGCTCTGCTTTTCTTCCAGTTCAACCTTTAGGCAAGCCTCTTGAATGAAATACAGAAGAGGGAGAACTTTACAATATCTATCATACAAAGGGTCATTTCTGTCAGTGACGGCCTTGGTGTTGTCGTTGAAGTGCAAAAACTTGTTGATGTCGGTAAAACGATTTTGACTCATAACATCTGCAACAGGTGGAAAACGGAGTTCTTCTGACCAGTAGCATTTATAACTGGGCATTGGAACCAGGCCCATCTTCAACAACATTTGTATTGCCAAATTTTACACTTCCTGTAACCCTATCACTCACTAGCTCACAGACTAGGCATAAGCACTCTGGCAAATACAATATGAGTTAACCCTGTCACTTACTAGGTCACAGACTATGCATAGACACTCTGGAAAATACAAGTTAACCCTGTCATTCACTAGCTCACAGACTAGGCACAGACACTTTAGCAAATACAATATGCTTTTATTAGATTGAGTCCTTTTAGAATAATAATAAGCACAGAGTTAAGCATCAATACATCACCGGATTATTGTAGCTCACTCCAGGTGGGGGACTGTTCTGCGATCACTCTCAGGAGGAAAATCCGGGAAAAAAACTACAGAGACACGTCTGCCTCGTATATCAGTTGCAGTCCCATCTTTTCCTCCTGAGAGTCCCCCTAAAGTACCTAACTAAGATCGTGCCTGCTGCATGCTATTACAAATAATTGGTTAACATGCTGCATGCTCAAATCAGGATTGGCTAGGGTTAATGCTGTACCCGTGGTCTTGTATAACAGGGTGTCAGCTATCTATGAGTCATTCATTCAGTTCTGTCTGGTTAAAACTGCCTGCCTGCTCAGAGAATTTGTCCTAAAGTAACCCCCAAGCTCAGCTCCATTATCACTCCTCGACCTAAAGTAACCCCAGGCTCAGCTATCAGCTCCTGGGCTAGCAAGCTAATTCCTAATTCAGCATGGCTCAAGAGTACAATATTCTTTGCTGATCCAACTCTCACATGAAATATTCTATGTGCAATATTCTTCGCTGATCCAAAAATCCAAATAAATCTTTAATTAGTAATACAACATTCTATAGTATTGTTCAATTTCTACTGTTGTTGTTCTAAATGAGGACACACACTGAACTGCAAGTAAATTGGTCTGAATCACAATGTGCTCAATAAGTTCAGTGGAAAAATATCTGAGAAAGAATTTTATTGGAGGCACTTCCTCCTCGGATGGATCAGAAACTTTTCCCGACCAGATTGGATCGGAGGTGACTTTTGGCTTTACTCTCCTCCATCAAAATATTACTGCATCTTTTGATTTTGATTTCTTTTTCAATAATCTATTCAATGGAACATTATCATCATCATCATCATTATCTATACCAGCAACATCAGAATCTTTCTGCTTTGCATGATTCCTAACTGTTGATAATGGAGGATCATCTTCTGATTTGTTTGGTGGATCGTCGCTTGACTCGTCCATATTATTTTCCGTCTCTGGATCCTCTACATCACACTCAGGTTCAGAAATGTCAGCATCTGGTAACAAGACAAGCTGAGATTCCATTTTTCCTTTTCTATTTTGTCTGTGATGCATATCACAATCCATCATTTTGCCTGCATCAAACATTCAGCAAATTTCAGAAGGTAACTGAATTACTACTAGATTACTACTTAATTAGCAGATAACATATAAATTTCAAATTTAAATCTTAATAACTGCTATGTGGTAAAATTCACTTAATATTACAAACCACCATTTCTGCAGCAACATGTAACAACACTAAGGGGCTTGTTTACAAAGTCGCGGTAGCGGTTCACGATCGTTATCAATGGGGCCGCGATCGAAATCAATGGGGCCGCGGCTCCGATAATGATCGCGAACCGCTACTGCGTCTTTGTAAACAAGCCCCTAAGTACCAATGGTTCCAAATGGAACCAACTACAAAACTGTCTTATTCAACAACTGTTTCAACAAAAAATGGTGATAAAACTGGCAGAAAGGGAAAACAATACCTGTTTGACTTGAGAGAATTTTCCTGATACAGTGAAACCTTCAGAACATTAAAATTTAACACTAGAACACTTGCAGTAAAATTTCACAATGGCTACCAAAACAAAAGCACAGCCAGTGGCGCCACCTAGTAAGTTAGTGAGTCTAAACTGAATATATTATTTTATTATGATAATAGTAAGAAAATGACTTCTGATGTTTACTGGTTTTAATCCTCACTCAGTTTTTACAAGAAAACTACATGGGTTCCAAATGGAACCACCGGGTATGAAAGAGTTAAAGGAGATTTGCCTTCAAATCAGTTTCTGCGACTGAAAAGGATGTGTTCAGATCCAAATGATTGTGGGAATCTTCCAAAATATGTAGAAGCTTTGAAAAACTTTGGTATCCTCAAGAATGTATTTAAAAAGCATATGAGAGAGCAAAGGTTTCAGATAAAGAAATGTCATCGCTAGAAAGTAAGAGAGAAGAACAATATGATAGTCTGCCCTTTTTCTTTTAGTTATTTAGCCAAGAACATAAATAGAATTTTAAAGAAACGCTGGAAGATCATTCAAAGTTTAGAATGTTTTTCTGGAAAAGAAATGACTGTGACATACAAAAGATGTAAATTTCAGACATTCTTTAGCTTTACCAAAAATTTCTGAAATATCTTCTAGAACTATTAAGGTGCATTACAAATGTGAAGACTGTTCAGTTTGTGAAATATCTCTACAGATACATTTTTGTACTTCCTGAGATGAAAAAAGAACATGAATTAAGAGATTTTTCAAACTGTAACACAGAAAACATCATATATATTACAGCGTGTCTTGCAAAATGTATGTAGGTAAAACCAAAGGGCAATTTAAAGTTAAAAAAATGGATCATAAAAGATTTGAATATTATTTATCATTTGTAATCGTATATATCTTTGTGGTTGGTTCCATTTGGTGCTGGTAGCTAATTTTAGTAAAATATTGACTAGCATAAAAGCCTCTGCATTGTTTGAATCACACATACTTGTACTTTCACTATGGTCACGCACATGGGTGAAGTTTGGGTGGAGCATGCAAGTCTGCGAGTTGATTATAGGATACTTTGATTTACATATGTACTTGCAAAAAGTAGGTGTAGTAATGTACAGCAGCTCTAGGGCTGGTGCAAATGTTCACGCCCTAACTAAAGGTGAATTCTCTGCCGCTTGCGTTATTATTTTATAAAGTCAAGTTGTGAAGGGGTCTATAGAATGTTACCTATCCCTCTCCAAAGGGATTATCAACAGTTCCCTTTAAGAGAGTCTGCAGCCCAAAGTTCAGGGCTGGGAAGGCGTGGCTCAAAAGGAGAGATTAAGAACCCAGCAGAGTGCAGGAGGGAGAGAGGCTTGTGGAGCCAGACGTTCTTTCAAGGTGAGCTGTGCAAAGGAGTTCTGAGGTAAGAACTTTAATTGGTGCTGGAGAAGGTCTACAAGGAGAACCAGCTTGTGGAAGTTTAACAAGCTTGTGGAAGGTCCACAAGGAGAACCAGCTTGTGGAAGTTTAACCAGCACGTGGAAGGTCCACAAGGAGAACCAGCTTGTGGAAGTTTAACAAGCTGGGACAGAATTAAGCTGATTTTGTTTTCCCTGAAATGCTGTCTGTTCTGGATTTTGCTTTGGGAAGGCTTAAGAAGCTGGGACAGAATATACGGTAAACTGCTTTTGTTTTCCCTGAACTGCTGTCTGACCTTTGTTTTAAAGAAAAGCCCTTCTCACCGCACATCACACTACTACATATGGTGGTAGCTTGGGGATTTCCTTTAACTTCAAGACTGAGGACAAAGCCGGGTCAAAGCGGTGAAAAGTGGGATATAAATGCAGCTGCATTTATATCCTGCTAAGTCAGACCAGGAAGATTTCCCAGAGATTTTTCCGCTGGGAGACCCAGATCTATATGTCAAGAATCCCAAGCCTGCTAGGTCCCGGAGTTAGCATCTCTGGGAAAATCTATGTTGCCAACAGAATCTGGGAGTGGTTATGGGGGAGGGATCTGGGGAGGGACAGCTTAGGGAAGAAACCCCTGGGGGTAGCTCTGGGCTCAGCAGTAGTGACCCAAATATAAATGTCCCCTTACCAAAGTGGTGGCTGGGGAAATATCCAGGGAGCTTCAGGCGGGCCCAGCAAGAGGATGAGTCCCTTAAACATGCCCGAGAACCTCTTCTGAGGCAATGGAGGGTAACGTGACTTGCCCAAGGTCACAAGGAATGCGAGTGGGAATCAAACACTGATTTTTGGGTGTTAGGCTATTGCCTTAATCACTAGATTATAGGAGTATATTCTTGGAACTTATTTGCAAACCCAGAGGCAGAAAGCTAATAGAATGCTAGGAATTATAAGGGAAGGAACGGAGAATAAAACAAAGGAGATCATAATGTCTCTGTATAACTCGTGGTGCAACTGCATCTTGAATATTGCATGCAGTTCCGGTCACCACATCTAAAAAAAGATGTGGCAGAATTGGAAAAGGTATAGAGAAGGGCAACTAAATTGATAAAGGGAATGGAAGGAAAGCTCTATGAGGAACGATTTAAAAGGTTAGGATTCTTCAGCTTGGAGAAGAGACTGCTCAGGGGAGATATGATACAGGTCAGTCAAATGAGTGGAGTGAAAAGGGTAAATGTGAATCACTTGTTTACTCCTTCAAAAAATATAAAGACGAAGGGACATGCAATGAAGCTACAATGCAGTACATTTAAGACTAATCAGAAGGGCTGGAATAATCATCAGACAAACTAGGCAACTGCTTAGAGTGCCAATGATTCAGGAGCAGCCCATTGCCACCACTGCTGCCTCTCTTCGGGATCCGCAACAGCGATAATGGGTTCAAAACCCCCACTGCACATGCTTAACCTTCCAGCACTGTGGGGCTGTTTGTGATTCTGCCCCCTCCAGTGCCTGAGGGTGACTTCCTGTGCATTGGGGTGGAAGCAGCTGATCAGTCAATTCTGCTCCATGCAAAAGGAAGTTGGCATTGGGCGTCAGAGGGAGTGGAATTGCAAACAGCCTCACAGCACTGGAGGTTTAGGTAGTGCTGTGGGACTCTTTATTTTATTTATTTATTTATTTATTTTATTTTATGGTTCTTATATACCGCACTCTTAAAAATCAGCGTGGTTTACATACAACGGTTCTGTGCCAAATAGGTTGGCTATTAGGCGCTTACAATGAACAGGAAGTTAAACTTGGTTTTCAACTGGGGGGGACTATATACATCAATTTCAATTTATCTACAGTATGTACATGTGTTGACAGTAGCTCATCTATTCGTAGTTGGGCGTGAGATAGATGAAGTTAGGTTGGTGGCTGAGAGTAGTGCAAGAGAAAGAGGTGGTGTTTTAATGCCTTTCTGAATTGGGCAAAATCTGTTATGGCTCTGATGGTAGTTGGGAGCGCATTCCAGCAGCTGGGAGCATAGAACTTGAAGGCTCTGTTCCTTGTTTTCTTGGTGCATTTTGTTATTTCACTAGGGATTTGTAAGGTATTGGCAGTGCATGTTCTCCTTGCTCTGTTCACTGACATGGGGTGAACAAGGTCTGTTAGGGATGTGGGGGCTATTTTGTTGATGGCCTTGAAGGTTATAATGATTACTTTATAGGATAGCCGGCAGTTGATTGGTAGCCAGTGTAAGTCCTTAAGGATCGGGGTGATGTGATCACTTCTGGCGGCTCCGCTCAGGACGCGTGCAGCAGCATTCATAGCCAACTATAGGGGGTTTAAGGTGTTTTTGGGCAAGCCATGCAGGATCACATTGGCGTAATCAAAGTGGGGGGTAACTAGTGCCTGAAAAACTGATCTGAAGTCGTTGGGTTGCAACAGGGGTCGAAGATGTCGTAGAGTTCGTATCTTGTAGTAGATTTGTTTGATAGTGTTGCTGATGTGTGCTTTGAAGCTGAGCTGCTGCTCTAAAGTAACGCCTAGGTAGCGGATGCTGGGCCTGTTCGAGAGTTCTGCGTCTCTTGTCTTTAAGGTTGGCGGGGGCGAGAAAGAATGGTTTCTGGTGACGAATAGTATGTCAGTCTTGTTAAAGTTGATCTTGAGGCTCTGTGAGTGGAGCCAGTCAGTTATGGCATCAAAGCAATTTACCAGTTGAGAGAGGTCCGGGTCCTCAATCTTAAATGGGGTGAAGAGCAACACGTCATCCGCATAGAGCAGACAGGAGATGTTAAATGAGCGGATTATTTTGCATATAGGTTGCATATAGATGTTGAATAGGAGGGCAGAGAGAGACAAGCCCTGAGGTACTCTATGCTGTTGTTGGAAAGGCTGAGAGGTTGTGGTTCCTGTCCAAACCTGCTGCCATCTATCGGTTAGATAGGATTTCCACCAACGCCATGCTGATTCACATATCCCTTTATCTTGGAGCCGCACTAGGAGTTGCTCGTGGTTTACAAAATTGAATGCAGCAGTAATGTCTAGGAAAATTAGAGCAAACCCTTGTTTGATGTTGTCAATCCCGGTGATAAGCGTATTGATGAGTGTGGTGAGAAGCGTTTCGACACCATGAGATTCCCTGAAACCGTGTTGGCATGGGTCGAGGGGAGCTGTAGAGTCAACGTGATCCTGTATTTGACGTTGGACAGTCTTCTCAATTATCTTTGCTAGCAGTGGGATGCTCAAAATTTCCACGTTCTGAGAGTTTAATTTGGCATTCTTCAAGAGGGGCCTAATGGATGTCTGCTTAAGGCTTGATGGGAATTGACCAGAGGTGAAGGAGTGGTCAATGATTTTGGCTATTATCGGGCTGATTTCATTACGTAGTGACCTTATCCAGAAAGTTGGACAAGGGTCATTAGGGGCAGTGGTGGCATTGATGATAGCTATGATGCTCTCAATGCTTGTATCCGACGGTGTCGAGAAGGAGGTGAGTTGCTTGGGTGGGTTCTTGGTGGGGCGAGATAGCCAAAACCAAGAACGTTAGCAAAGTCACTCTATCATGTAGTCTGCATAGTCTTGAGGGTGTATCGAGGCTGGTTGGGAAGATAAAAGTTCCTTCGTTAGGGTCTTCACTATGTTTAACAAGTCGTGGGGTTTGTTCAAGGAGCGGCTTAGCAGTTCGGAGTAGTATTCTTTAATTTTGGAGGATATTACATTTCAATGTGCTTGCAGGTGGGAGACGTAGAGTGTCTGGTCAGTTGGGGACCTGGTACGTCATCATTTTCTTTCTAATTTTCTCAGCGTTCGCAGTGATGTCTTTAGTTCGGTGGTGTACCAGCTTACAGGTTTTTTCTTTCTTGGTTGCTTATCCATCATATGTGGCTTAGTTTGAGTAGGTATGTGTGCGAAGGAACTCAGGTTGTTATTCCATGAGTTCAACACCTCCTGTAGGTTCGATGATGTGGTCTTGATGTTGGGAAGGACATTTTTGATGATCTCCTCTCTGTCAAACGGTCTAAAGCGTCTGGTGTGGGCTACTCCTGTTTCAGTTAGTTTTGAAGCTTGTTCTCTTTCTTGATGCATAGGTAGTTGAAAACGGATTAGATTGTGGTCAGAGCATGGTACAGGGGAGATAGTTATGTTAAACTTATGGTCTGGTCTGACTTCAGGTCGAGGGCTGAAGATAAGGTCAAGTGTGTTTCCTTTTTTGGTGTGTGGGGGCATCAACTATTTGTTCGTAGTCCAGGTTGCTGAGTGCTTCGAGGAAGGCTCCGGAATGTGTATTGTGTAGGACTGGTAGGTTAAAGTCTCCGAGTATCCAGTTTGGCTTGCGTGTGTTTTGAGGATTTGAAGCTAGTTCGATTATAGTTGTCAGATCGTCGGTGGATGAGTGTGGGGATCTGTAGATAAGGTTAACAGTATTACAGTTGTTCGCTATAGTAATTGTATCAAGGTGAGTTGAGCTGTTGGAACTGATTGTCTGGAAGTGGAGGTCTGTCCTAACCAGAATGAATGCACCGCCTCCTCTACGGTCAACTCTATGGCAGGTGTGGATTGAGAAGTTAGGCGGGGTGAGGTGGTTTATGAGGACTGAGTCTGAGCTGTTGAGCCATGATTCTGTCACTAGTAGCATGTCTAGGTCAAGGTGTGATATGAGGTCAGGGATGACTGGCCACTTTTTACGGACAGACCGTGCATTTATGAGAGCACATTTTAGATTACGTGGGTTTTGGGGTTACTTGGATTTTGTGGGGCGTAGAAGCGGTATGTGGATTGAGGATGGGAGTTCTGGGCGGGCTCTGTTGGTGAGTGGTGTGTGTTGCTGTGGTCTCTCCTCCCTTGTCCTCGTATGATCATAATTGGATTGTGGTTGGATGCAGCGTTGAGGGAGCCATTGAGGGCATTACTGAGTAGGTATAGGATGCTTAGGATTATGCTGGAGGGAAGCATTTTATACTTAGCAGTGGAGAAACTTGCAGTACACAGTAAAATTAGTAATGCTTGCAGTACACAATAAGGTTGGTAATACAGATACTTGACAGTACAGTTGGCTGCAGTACACAGTAAGGTTGGTAATACAAATACTTCCGGTGCACTCTAAATTTAACAATAACGTACTGGTAAACAGTAAGGGTTCATAGAGCATCGATGAGAGAGATACTCACAGAGTGGTAGACTTTGAGTTCAGGGCAGTCGGATTGTGGTGTGTCTTAAACAGTGACTGATTCTGGTGGTCTCTGCAGTAGGCGAGCTCCACCCGGGGAAGGGAAGGGAGCTTAGTTTTCGGTTGTTGGTGTGGCTGCGGGATCAGGGCCACCGCAGGCGGTGTCTCTTACCGGAGTTGTGTGATTAGTAGAGATGGCGGTCGGTGGTGTTGTTGGAGAGTAAGCTCAACCCTGGGGGAGCTCAAGCTGCGGACCCACTGTGCGGCTGTAGATCTCCCTCTTTTGCGTTGCTTAAGCTCCGGGTGTTCTTGAAGGTTTATTAGGACATGGTAGGCCTCAGGCAGTGGGCCCGCGCTTTAGGGCCCCGCCAAAGGGCCCTCTGGCGAGGCCCTCAGGCGCGGGCCTGCATGGCGCGGGTGCGCCGGATGGCTCTTCTTTTAAATGGTGCTCCTCTGCCCTGATTGGGCAGCGGAAAGCGGCGGTGGGAAACTGCTGGGCTGGTCTGATGCAGCCCCGGCTGCTCAATCCCGGCCTGGGAGAGCTGCCGCGGGCTGGGAAGGGTGGCGTGAAGGGACCCTTAGCGCCGGATGGCTCTTCTTTTAAATGGTGCTCCTCTGCCCCGATTGGGCAGGCAGGAAACTGCTGGGCCGGTCTGATGCAGCCCCGGCTGCTCGATCCCGGCCTGGGAGAGCTGCCGCGGGCTGGGAAGGGTGGCGTGAAGGGACCCTTAGCACCGGATGGTTCTTCTTTTAAATGGTGCTTTGAGCTCTTTGCCACTGCTGCAGGTCCCAAGAGGGGCAGAAGTGGTGGAAGTGGGGCCTGGGGAGGGGACAGGAGCGAGAGAGGGCACAAAGGGTGAGGTTCACCTAGGACACCTCATATCCTTGCATCGGTCCTGCTAATTGGAGAAAATATGCTTTCACTCAACACCTAATTAAGCTCTGGAATTCAATGCTAGATGATATAATACAAGCTGTTAGTGTATCTGGGTTTGAAAATGGTTTGGACGAGTTTTTGGAGGAAGGGTCCATAAACCATTATTAAAGTGGACTGGGGGAAATCCATGCTTGTTCCTGGGATAAGCAGCATGCAATCTGTCTACCTTTTGGGATCCTACCAGGTACTTGTGACCTGGATTGGTCACTGTTGGAAACAGGTTACTAGGCTTGATGAACCATGGGTCTGACCCATTTTGGTACAGTGCATTGCAAAAGTATCCATCCCCTCTGTGTTTGTCCTGTTTTGTTGCATTACAATCTGGAATTAAAATGGAGTTTTGGGGGTTAGCACCATGTGATATACACAACATGCCTACTTTGAAGGTGCAAAATATCCTTTATTGTGAGGTAAACAATAATAAGGACATAAAAAAAACCCAAAAGTAGGACTGTGCATATGTATTCATCCCCCAAAGTCAATATGTTGTAGAGTCACCTTTTGCTGCAATTACAGCTGCAAGTCTCTTGGAGTATGTCTCTATTAGCTTAGCACATCTAGCCACTAGGATTTTTGCCCATTCCTCAAGGCAAAATTGCTCCAACTCCTTCGTTAGATAGGTTGCGTTGGTGTACAGCAATCTTCAAGTAATGCCACAGACTCTCAACTGGATTGAGGTATGGGCTTTGACTAGGTCATTCCAAGACATTTAAATGTTTCCCTTTAAACCAGCTTCAGCAGTATGTTTAGGGTCATTGTCCTGCTGGAAGGTGAACCTATGTCCCAGTCTCAAATCTCTGGCAGACTGAAACAGGTTTTCCTCAAGAATTGCCCTGTATTTAGTGCCATCCATCGTTCCTTCAATCCTGACCAGTTTTCCTGTCCCTGCTGATGAAAAACATCCATGGGAAGTGTAGGCTTTGCGCCACACTGCGCCATGATGGCCAAAAAGTTCAATTTTCGTCTCATCTGACCAGAGAACCTTCTTCCATGTGTTTTTTTTTTGGGGGGGGGGTCCGCCACATATTGTTGTGCAAACTCCAAACGTGATTTCTTATTTCTTTCTTTAAACAATGGCTTTTTTTCTGACCACTCTTCCATAAAGCCCCATTCTGTGGAGAGTATAGCTTAAAGTGGTCCTATGGACAGATACTCCCATCTCCACTGTGGATCTTTGCAGCTCCTTCAGTGTTATCCTTGGTGTCTTTGTAGCATCTCTGATTAATGCCCTCCTTGCCCGGTATGTGAGTTTTGGTGGGAGGCCTTCTCTTGTCATGTTTGTATTATTCTTTCTATTTTGTTATAATGGATTTAATGGTGCTCCATGGGATATTCAGAATTTGGGATTTTTTTTATAATGCAATCCTGATCTATACTGTTCCACAACTTTGTCTCTAGCCTGTTTGGAGTGCTCGTTGGTCTTCATGTTGTTTTAGTGTTGTTGCAGAGTCAGGGGGCCTTTCAGAACAGGTATATTTATACAGGCATCATGTGACACTGATTGCACACAGGTGGACCCTAATTAATTGGTTAGACCAGATCTTATTTAGGGGTTTCATAGCAAAAGGGATGAATACATATGCACTTTTCAGTTTTTACTTTTTTTCTCTTATATACAGGGTATTTTATTGTCATTTCACTTCACCAATTTGGGCTATATTGTTAGGTCCATTATCTAACATCCAAATGAACCTCCATTTTCATTCCAGATTGTACATAATGCGACAAAACAGGACAAAAACCAAGGGGATGAATACTTTCACAAGGCATTGAAAATCCTATGTTCCTATACAATGCGAAGCACCAGGTCTGAACCTTATTGTTGCCGAACAGAAAGACATGGGATTTTTCCCCAGTTCTTTTGAGTTTGCTCATAAAGTACCCAGCAGTAACTGTGGGGTATGTTTACTAAACTGTCTTAATGTGCGCCCGGCGATAGTGTGCAGGCTGCCATAAAAGGAGTGGGTGTTTCAGTCTTAAAGCAGCAAAACGGGAGTATCGCGCGATAACGCGCACTGCTGCGCACATTAACGGGCTAAGCGCCGCTAAGCGCGTTAACGCGCGGTAATCTTAAGTAGGCGCCCAGACATGCAAACATAGAAACAGAGGTGTAGTACAATGGTTAATACACTGACTGATGATACAGGGGTCATGAGTTTGATCCCCCAGTGTGCATAAGGCTGACTGAGGCATCAGCTTTAACATTGTTCTTGAGGCATTTTATTTGTATTTCAATTATTGCTGCCAGCAAACACACGTGCCATAACCTAAGGTGCCACATAAGGCACCCTATAAGGCACTCCATAGGGCACATTATAAAGTGCACTGTCTGCCACGGCACCCTATAATGTCCCCTATAGGGCACCCTATAAGGCGCTCCATAGGACAACTTATAAGGCACCTTATATGGACTGTAGCCCTAAGGTGCCTCAGAAGGCGTTTTATAGGGCACCCTATAAAGCGCCTTCTGAGGCACCCTATGGTTACAGTACTCTGAGGGTGTTTTTGCTGGCAGCACTAATGTACATTAAAGATTGACAATGCTCTGGATAGCCCTATCAAATAACCCCACTGTGGGTTTGAACCCATGACCTCTGGCTCCACAGGCAATGAAGTAACCAGTGGGCTACAGCTATAAACAAGCCCCTGGCTGGCTACAGAAGGACTGCATGTCACCACACAAACAATCTGCTGTGGTTACCAGGATAGGGTTAACCCACCCGTACCCATGATGCACTGCACATGCAAATCAGCAGTCTACAGATGATCACAAGATGGGGTATGCACCCCCACAGCCTGGTAGGGGGTACTGACCGTGTATGTTACTGGCACAGAGTAGCTACAGACTGTCACATTGTGCGGGTACTGTACTCACCCTGAGGGTGAGGTGGGGCACCCAGCACCAGGTCCACAGCACCTTTCATGGCTGAAATAGGCTATGCTGCAGGTCCCCATCAGTGCTAGTGTGTGTGATAGGTAGTTCCTGCAGACACATCTGTATTTCTCAGTCATGTCTAGCCCTTATGGGCTATGATGCACCCAAAATAGTGCATATCCTGTGTTGGTACCATGCTCACATGATGTAGGTGAAGGGGGGTATTTGGATCCATAGGTGGATTATGTACCACCACCCAACCCACTCTCTGTGACTCAGGGTGGGAAACAGGATCTCCCACCAACAGAGCTACACTCTACCTCCCTGCAATGGTGGCAGTAGAGAGGACCATCAACCCCAGTCCTGCTGGGGAACAGACACCATTCAGGGCAGGCAAGGCAGACAGAAGGCCTGGAAATGCTATCTGACATTCTCCAGCAGCAAGCCTCTAGCTGCTGCACCCTGCAAGATGTTCCATCCAGACACATACTAGCTGCAGACAGTCTGCTATCTAGTCCATAGTGCATGTTTCTGGAGAAGATGCATGTACCCAGAACTGGGATGTCAGCATACACACCAAGCAGATAAGTCAGTGATTGGGCCCCAAAAGGGAACCACAAACATCACATGAGAGCAACACTATGTAGCACTATGGGGGAACCTAGCCATGCCGTGGTCACTGCTCAGTCAGAGTGAGAGTGACCTCCCAGCAGGACATGCTGTGGCCACCCTGTCCGTGCAGGTGGTTGTCAGGCACTACAATGTCCGAGCCATTGCCCTGTGCAGATGCATCCTGGCCAGGCCACCCTGTCCGGGCTATACCCATGGTACCTTGCTTCTCATTATGCACATTGGCAGGCTTACACTGGCAACAGTGTGGGCTGAGGAAGGTGTTGGCAGACACCACACACTGGATAGACAAACACACGCTCCCACACCTATGCCAGCATTGTGCAAATATTTATTTATTTTATTTATTTACATTCTCTCATATACCGCGCTATTCTGCATCAGTGCGGTTTACATTGAACAAACTGAAATTACATTGAACAGGGCATTATAACTTGGAGAAAACTATTTTACAGGAACATGTATAGATATATATATAGAGGCTCTTGGCAGCCCGGGCCACCGCACCAGTCCTGGGCACAGTGCAGGCATGGCTATGGTACTCAATACTGTTGGGGTCACTCCCCAGGGTGGTAAACACTGTCAGACATCAGACCTGAAGCACACTCCACAGACAGCAGAAAGGTTGCTATGATGCAGCTCAATCAGCAAATTGTGCTTAACTTAGGAATTGCTATCTGCCAGTAATCATAGCAACCGTTTGATAGGTGTGTACAATATTCCCAGGTTTAGGGTGGCATTGCTAAGGTATGCAAGTGCTAGTATTGGGAGATGCACGCAGGGCCCAACATCCTGCCTCTCCAGGAGGCTTTGGATAATGGAGCCTGTGGGTGAGGGTGTGTCTGCCCCTGTTGGCCGCTGCTGTAGGGCAGAGGTTCCCAACTCCAGTCCTGGTGGGCCAAACACTGTTCGGGTTTTCATGCTGTCCCTAATGAATATGTATGAGATACATCTGCATACCATGGGGGCGGTGCATAGACATGCAACACAGCCATGTTTATTAGAGGCAGCATGGAACCTGAATGGTGTTTGGCCCTCCAGGACTGCATTTGGGAGACTCTGCTCTAGGTAATGTGCATGTTTATAGTGTCTGTGCTCTGTAGAGTAAAATGTAGGTTTATTGGGCATGTTTCTGTTATCTGCAATAAAGGTTCTGTCTGTATTAGCACGTTTTAGTAGTGGGTAAAATATGGGGACTGGGTTGGCAGGAACCACAGCTGGGACTTGAACCTATGACCTTCTGTTCTTGAACACACTGGCTGTGTTCACTGCACCACCATGTTGCCACAGAGATAGTGCATTCCCTGGAGATACCATGACTGTTTGTCAGACAGAGCCTGTCTGTTGCAGTGCACGGCACCCACCTAAACAGGGCTAGGCCATGATCTGCTCTGGGCAGCTGCCACTGCCCCCTCCACCACCAGTACCCCATGCTGACATGCCCTTCTGCTGGTGGTGCTGGTGCTGCGCAGTCTCAGGCCAGCCAGTGTGCGGGTAGGCGGCTGCCTATGATGTGAGTTCTGGGGTAGGGGTGCCTGCATAGCTGTCCACGCTTTCCCCCAGCACCGCCTGCCAATGTTCCGTGCCATTGGGGGTACCTGCTGGGTACTATTCCCTGTGACACCATGGGAAGCACACTCTTGCCCATGTTGGGCCCTCAGCAGTTGCTGTCTGGCTGCTCTACTGTTTCAGCATTCCTATGGGCCAGTTAGGCATTTCCCTAGTCCGCACTGTGCCCCAGCTGCACCACAGCATGTGCCGCCTGCAGCCCTCTGTGTCCCCTTTTCCAGCATCTGTCCAGTTACCCATTCCGACATGCCCGCCCTGCTGTTGTGGAACATGTGCACACCATAGGAAACCTGTCCAATGGAGAGGAAAACCTTGATCAGCGCAATTTCACTGTGGGCTCATTTACCTTGTATGGGGACAGAGCATAGACCCTTCCAAAATTCATGTTTTTTTTGGAGCTTTCTTGGGGGTGTTTTTTGATGTTTCCCATTGATATCACTATTGCCCAGCTTGGTTATGTTTTTTTTACATTTTCATCTGGTCATTTTCACTGTTTCTTTGCCCTTTTGTTCGTGCACATGTATCACACTTATCACTTTTTTTGTAGGTTTCCCTGGTTTTGCTGTACATTGCTGACGGAAATGGTTTCTTTTCCCTTTAAATCAGCTCTAACGCCAGGGTTTCACTGGCGTTAGTTTTCAGCCTTGGATTTCACAGCGTTAGTGTGCAGGGAGCCTCTCCCCTCCCACTCTCCGCCCATTGACCCTCTCTCTCCGCCCCTTGGGAGCCTTCCTCCGCCCTCCGGGAGCCTTTCTCCGCCTTCAGCGCTCGTTTGCGCCTTAGCGCGCGTTAACGTGCGCTAAGGCGCCTTATCACGTGATAAGGTGCCATTATCACGCGATAAGGCACCTTATCGTGCGATAACGTGGGAGAGCGCACGTTAAGACGGTTTAGTAAACATACCCCAGTGTTTCATTGACCCTCACGACTTTCTTTTAATCTTGTATAAGCAAATGTGAAGCCTAATTTGGCACAGGGTGATTAGACAGGAAATGGGCATCCAGTATAGGATTGCACAATGTCCCAAGTATTTTATAAAAGGCTCACAAAGTCAAACCTTTTGAAAAATATGTATAAAGATGCTAGGAAATACACGGATAGGTTGTAACCCATCTTGATTTTTAGATGGTGCAGGATATAAATCATTTTAAATAAGCAAATAAATGTACATGTGAAAAATCCACACAATCCTTCTAAAATGCCCTCCACTACATTAACTATTGCCATATCAAAATCATACTTCCAAAAAGAGCTCCTTTCAAGGTGCGTCCTGTCAGCATCAGCATGGGGTCAAAGGACATCTTATCACTGTCAGGAGCTACTCCAATAATCACACAGGTTCCAAATCCAGGATGGGTGGACTGCAGGGCAGATGCCTGATGTACAAATAGAAACAGAAAACTATCAAAGGTCAGGAAACAAACATCCATCCAAATAATTTGACACTGGGAAAGCAGTTGTTTAGGGTCATATACTGGCTATCGTGAGAGGATGAGGTGCTATATCTGAAGGGTTCCTCTGAGTCCCTCCTTAAACAAATACTGGCTGGAGCTTATTGATAAAATATTGGTAGCACCACTGGGTACTAGGAGGAGGGATACAAGCAGGGCAGGATTAATATATAGGCAAACCAGGCACATGCCTAGAACCCAAGGTTAAGAGGAGGCCTGCAGTCCTCTCCCCCTGGAAATGGTAAACCTCTGATATATGTAGGATACTTTGGGTCAAGGTAAGGTTGCCCAGAAACAATTTGGATTAATTAAGGCCATCAGCCAGCAAAATCTGTGACTTGGTAATATAATTGTCAGTAATCTGTTAATGGACTTTAACTCTTCCATTAGATATGGGCTACTGCAATGCCTAACCATGTCCCTCATATAATGTTACGCCCTATGACTAAATATCAATGTACATAGTTTGTTCCCTTGTTCATCCAAGTTTATATACCCTGTTGACTGTAAATTCAATGTAACATATTGCATTGTTGTATGTTCTGTTCAAATGTAGGCCGCACTGATTATAATAGCGCGGTATATAAGAAACGCAAATAAATAAATAAATAAATAAAATACTCTCCTCTTCCCATCTATTAAATAATTTTGCAATAGGCCACATAATTTTTGCAGCTGGTATGCACATAGGTTCCCATAATTTTAAAAGAGAAAGTATGGGGGCGGAGCCTGATGCTGAGCAGAGTGGACGCTTAGTGCGGTGGCTCCGGGGAGATTTCGGCAAGAATCCTGATAAAAGTACCTTCTAAGTTGTCTTAGGACTCCTGAAATCAAACACGGTACTTCTGCTGATGGCGGGCCCTAAACCACAGCGGCTGGACTATGCGAGCGCACTGAACAGCAACGCAAAAAGGACCAAAACAGAGCCCATCTCCCCACAAAAAATGGCGGCTGCACGTGACGGGCCTGATGCCCTCCAGGAACTTCTCACAGAAATTCGTGGCGTTAAGGAGTTGGTCAAAGCCAATGGTGTGTCGCTGAGCTCCGTGCACGAAGAAATTGCAGCGCTTCACAACAAGGTCGAAGGCCTCTCGCTGCGTCAGGATAAAGCGGAGGCAGTTCTTTCTACCCATGAGGCCCGTTTGGAAAAAGTCGACAGGCTCGAGAAGCAGCTTCGTGCGCTGCAACGAGAGGTGGAGGATGGTAACAACCGGGCGCGACGCAACAACTTTCGTGTGGTTGGCCTACCTGAGGGGGCGGAAGGTAAAGATATGAGGGCCTTCCTTATCAAGATGATTCCCGAGGTTTTGCACTGTGCTTTTGAGAAGGACTTTGAAATTGATCGTGCCCATCGAGTCCCCTCTCACAGCGTGCCGCAGAGCTCTAGACCAAGGCCTGTTATTTTTCGTACATTGCGTTACCAGCAAGCTGCACAGATCATGGAGTTAGCGCGCGCACGCGCGCCGGTAGAATTTGAGGGACATAAACTCTCTTTCTTTCCAGACTTGGCCAAACACACTGTCAACAGGCGCAAGAGGTTTTTGGAGTACAGACCCCGGTTGCAACAGCTTCAAGCACGTTTCGGCCTACTATATCCTGCAAGAATGCGCGTCACCCTCCACAACCAAACCCGGACCTTTGATGAGCCTGACGCGCTCTCACTTTACCTGGAGGAAAAGGAAGCCGCCCAGATGCGTTGAGATACTGAGTGTTGACGGCCTGGTTTAGTCTGCTGGAAAGTGGCCTGTAGCACTGTAGGTCAGAGACTCTGAACTTATAATATCTGTTCCACAGAGGACCCTTGTTCTCCGGCCTCACGGATAGTTATATTATAGAGTGTCCAAGGCTGGGGTAGATGTCTGTAGTAATTAAGGGGGGGTGGGCTCTGCTTCATTTTGATTTCATGGATGGCTGGATCTGGCCGTCGTGTGGGCCCACCTATATTCCGGGTCTCCCGAGCCAGCCCTGCCGACCTGTGCTCACCGGTAATTCATAAGGGTTTAACCTCTCCTCCAGGGTTTTTAATTATATTTCAGTTTGATAACTTCAGAGTATTAGACAAGAGCCTCTATCACTTAAAGATATGCATAGATGCGTCTTCTTGTGTTTATGATTTTTTCCAGATGTGCAATGTGAACCTCGCTCGGGCCCTATGGGGTCAGATTAATCGTTGGCTTCAATGACTCCTTGCAAAGTAGTGTCTCTAAATGTTCAAGGGATAAACAACCCGATTAAGAGAAGAAAGATCTTGGGCTATGCGCGTCGAGAATGTGATGATATATTGTTACTGCAAGAGACACATTTAAATCAGAAGGAGTCCTTGAAGCTGGGTGTAAGGCCTTTTGAGGTTATAGCGTATTCTCCGGCTATTAAGAAACATAACGGGGTAGCCATACTTGTTAGAAAATCCCTTAAGACTAGTGTGATGTACCATCGCTCTGATGCAGAAGGACGATGGGCTAAGGTTTTATTGAAACTGGGGGGGGCTTGAAGTGGTCATTCTGTGTTTATATGCTCCCATTACTGATAACCTGGACTTTTTTGTCACTGTTGCGAAAGAATTGCATTCAGATAGCGGGAAGCCGGTCATTGTAGGGGGGGATTTCAATCAAACACTAGACCCTCTGATTGACCGTCAACCGCCTCAGTCGACTAAGCTCTCTAAGGGGCAACTTTTTCTAGCCTCTTTGGCCCAGGAGTTAGCATTAGTAGATATATGGAGATTGCAGCATCCACAGGAGCTGGAATTCACCTTCTTCTCTGCGCCACATGCGTCCCAGTCCCGCATTGATTTCTTTCTAGTTTCTAAGGTATTAATCCTGAATATGGGTCCCACTAGTATTCACTCTATCCATATATCGGATCATGCACCTATTTCACTGGTCCTAAATGATGACTCCTTTCACAGTAAGTCCCCTAATTGGATTTTTGATAAGTCCCTCTTAGATGTTCCTGAATTTCATATGGAGATAAAAGCTGCCATCTCTGAATACTTTCAGTTTAACTCTCCGCAAGCCACCTCAGGTTGGGCCTGGTGGGAGGGCTTTAAAGCCACAATTAGGGCGGCTATCACCAGCTTTAACATACGCTTGAAAAAGCAACGAAAACAACAACTGATTGATCTCGAGCAGCAGATCAAAGTCGGGGAGCGGGTCTTAACGTGGCGGACTGACCCTTGTATCTTGGTGAGGCTTCAACGTTTAAGATTCCAGTATAACGCCATATTGACTACTGAGGCCTCCCAGAGCATTAGGAGGCAACAAGGGAATTATTACCGGGAGGGTAACATAGCCAGTAAGATGCTAGCAACTGCATTAAAGGGTAAACGGGAGGCCAAAAGGGTTAGTGCCCTAAAGACACCACAGGAGACTAGTATGATAGTCAAAGATTCCGAGATTGCCGCTGTGTTCCGTGATTATTATACCCAATTATATAGCTCTGAGCGGGAGTTCTCGCAGGATGGTTTTGATCAGTTAGTAGCTGGCATACAGCGGCCAATTCTTTCAGGGGCACAGAGGGAGGAATTGGATAAGTCACTTACTGAGGAGGAGATCGGGCGAGCAATAGCCTCTATGGCCTCAGGCAAGGCTGCAGGGCCCGATGGGCTACCTGCTGAATTCTTTAAAAGCTTTGCCAAAGACCTCACCCCTCATTTGGTGCTGTATTATCGGATGTTGTCTTTGGCGGGGCAGCAAACGGGTGCTTTCACTTCGGCTAATCTAGTGGTATTCGAGAAACTGGGTAGGGATCCTCAGTCGGCAGCCAACTACCGCCCCATTTCGCTCTTCAATGCCGACTATAAGATCTTCGCAACTGCTTTGTCAACCCGACTCGTTGGGATTATTCCGGAGTTAATCCATCCCGATCAATGTGGTTTCACGGAAGGTCGATCGACTGCTGATAATGCGCGTATTTTGTGTCACATTCTGGTGGGGGCAGAAGGGATGGCGAAGCCTTTAGTGGGTCTTTCTTTAGATGCTGAAAAGGCTTTCGATCGCCTGGAGTGGCCTTTTCTATTTGCGATCCTTTGGTGGTTTGGTTTTTGGGAGGCCTTTATAAGAGCTTTAGAAGTTATGTACACTAACCCCACCGCGCGAGTTTGTGTCAATGGAGCAACCTCTGCGCCATTTAATTTGAAGCGCGGCACCCGGCAGGGTTGCCCGCTGTCCCCTACGCTATTCAACTTAGCGATGGAACTCTTAGCTCTCCTCATTCGACAGTGCCCAGATATCAATGGAGCATGGGTAGCAGGGCAGGAAATCAAACTTTCGGCATATGCGGATGACCTCCTTCTTTTTACCTCGCCTGATTCCATTCCTAGGATATTGGAGCAGATAGAGTATTATTCGCGATACTCTGGGTATAAAATCAACTGGTCGAAGTCCGTGGTATTTCCATTGAATAAATGGGCACATAAAGAGAATCTCAACAAATATCCTTTTATATGGGAGTCAGGTGTTGTAAAATACTTAGGAGTTCATTACCGTTACCCTTTGGAAGAAACGGTTAAGTGGAATGCCGAAGCGATCCTTACGTTAGTCCGAGAGCTGACCACAAAGTGGTCTCCCTTAGTGTTGTCTTGGTGGGGTCGACTGGAGACTGTGAAAATGATGATAGTTCCCAAGGTTAATTACATCCTGGAGATGCTTCCCTGTTATCTTCCTGCCCATGTTTATCAGCAACTTGAGCGGGTGCTTCTTCAGTTCTTGTGGAAGAATAGAACACCGCGAATCGCAAAAGCGAAATTAAAACTTAGTCGTGAGCAGGGTGGCGTGAATTTCCCTGATTTCCAATCTTATCATCATGCTTTCCTTCTCAAGCAAGGGTCTCGGTGGCTGGAGCCTCCGACTGCTGGGAGGCCTATCTGGGTTGCTCTAGAGGAGCGGTTGCTGGCACCTATACCGCTGGAATACGTCCCAGGGATGCAGTTCGCATGCACTTCTTTGATTCCTATAGTCATACTTGACACACTCAAAGCCTTCCAGACGCTTATTAAGGTTAGTGGACCCGATTGTTGCTCCCGGACCCGGTTGCCCATTTGGAACAACCCCCTCTTTAAAATCCAGAAGAAGTCTTTTGCCTGGAAATCATGGTATATGCATGGGATTTGGAAGGTGTGCCAGTTGCAAGCCGCCAATAAATGGAAAGATTTCGGGGAGCTTCAACAAGAATTTGGCCTCCCGTTTACTTCTCACTTTCAGTGGCTTCAGCTCCGGCATTGCCTAGCAGGAGCGGGAATAGATCCTAAGCAGGGCCTGGGAACTGCTGGGGTTACTGAGATTCTTCGCGAAATTGCACAAGCGACGGGAATAGTGTCGCGGATTTATAAAAGACTAACCCTGTCCCCGTCATTATTGATGCAAAAGGTGCAGAAGAGGTGGGAGCGGGAGACAGGGAAGAGGCTCTCTGAACTTCAGTGAAGGAAATTTTGGTGCAAGCAAGTAAGAGTTTCCAGGTTAGCCTCCCTCACTCAGACTCTTTTTTATTTTGCTCACAATTGCTTTTATACACCAGTTAAATTAGCACGGTGGGACAACAGCCTCAGTCCTCTTTGCTGGACATGTGGTACAGAGATCGGCACTCTGGTACATATAGTATACGAGTGTTCGGGGGTGCAGACTTATTGGAATGCAGTGTGGAAGCAAGTGCAACTCATACTGAAGATCAGAGAGTCTCTGTCTTGGCAGATTATAGGCTTCCGCTCAGCAGCGGATATACCCTCTTTACCCAAAGAAGGTGCTTTTTTGCTTGATTTTATGGTAGGGATAGCAATATGCTTAATTATCAGCAATTGGAAGTCTACTGCACTTCTCAATGTCCATGAGTGGTGGAATTGAGTTTGTTTATATAGCCAATTTGAGCAGATCTCTTGCAAAGCTCAGCCACCGTCTGGGAAATTATACCTTAAATGGCAATTGTTAAATGACTTTATTAAAACTGCCAAACTGGGCTAATGCCTAAGGAACTAGGCTTTGCCTGGTTCTTAACTCAAAAGGTCTTGAACCTCAAACCCTGGAGGGGAGGGCTAGGGAGGGTGGGTGGTGGGGTGTTCTCAGGGTTTTTTTCTTTTCTTTTATTGTAGTTCAAGAGGTAGTTTGGTGTTGTCTAGTTGCTACTGTGTGCTATCTGTTTTGTTGTATTGTTTGGAAAATGAAAATAAAGCTTTAAAAAAAAAAAAAGAGAAAGTATGTACTACCTTTTTTTTTAAATTACCCTATGGAAAATTACACACACACACACACACATATATAGAGAGAGAGTAAGCCAAACCTTGCTATTTTATTTTATGTGTTTATGCATCCATTTTATAAAATATGCACATAAATCCAAACCCTGCCCAAACTTTGACCCTGTTAAGGCCTTTGACCAGATCGGACAAACTTAATGGTTTGTTTACTAAGTTGCATTAGGCTTTTGTAGCTAATGCAGTGTTTTAGTGCAAATAGTGCCATGTTAGCTGCAAAAGCCATGTGGTATCTTTTGGGGACGTGCTCAGCATTTCCCCAGCAGATACTGCACAGAAAATGCAGAAAGAGCTGCGGCAGCATTGTGGATGCAACTAATGCACTCATTGCCGTGGTGTTATCTGCATCTGTGCTGTCTACAACTTTGCCAGTTATTGCACGCTGAGTACTCCCATGGCAACTGCACACTGCAGACACACCAACTCTCCACCCATTCCCTACCCACTCTTGTAGTTAGCACGGGATCTTCAGATAGTGCAAAAAATTGCTGCTCTATCTGCATTTCCCATGCGATATCAGTTAAAGCAGTCCAATAATGCACACTATCTGCTGCATTAACAGGTAGCACAGCTTAGTAAGCATCCCTCCATAATGCCCATAAATGATGTATATATCCTCTGCAATTTTAGGAGATCAGGGTTGTATGAGCTGAAGATGAAAAAAACAGAATATAATAGAAAATCATACAGGCATTCTAATGAGAGTCTTGAGGGTAAAAAGATGGGGGGGTGGGGTCAGTGTGAGAGTCGGATGGGAGATCAGAAGGTGGCAAAACAGTAAAAATGTATGGTTTCTAATGTGATATGAAACTCAGAACTTTGTTAAATCCTTTCTGGTCAGTCTGGAAGTGCCTTATTTCAAAAGTCTTCTGTGCCTGGATTGTTTTGAAATTTCCATTTAGGATTTTCATCATTAATTCACTGATGCACAGAGGTGTCCTTCTCGGTCTGCCTTGTGGTGTCTGATATTGTATTTCTGTGATTTGATTCTTGATTTTAACATTTGGCCAGTCTCTCCTTTTTCACATTTTCTGCATTGAATAGTATACAGTACAGTACATTAGATGAACAGCACGAGTAGGATACTCTTATGTTGAATATTTTTCCTACGTGGGTAAATGTTTGGTCCTGTGGCATAAATTGCAGTTTGGGATATTAGAGGGATCTGTGTCATTCTCTTCACTTTTAGGCTTCTAATTTTTGCTTTAGACTGGGTGGTTGTCAATAGGCCAACCCTGGTGGAGCAGGGAAATTCACCCTCCTGGAGAAGAGGCTGTAGGTCTTTTATGATTTCTCTCAGTTTTCCCAGCTCTGGCACTACAAGGGGGACTCTCTTCGCAGTTTCCTTTACTTCATATTGCAGTAGGTTTTCCCAGAGTATTTTAAATGAAGAGGCATTCTTCTTGGAGATGATTTTGGGATTGTAGGCTTTTGTTTGAAGGATTCAGCCAGAATTGGAGGAGTTTATCCCTGTCTTTTGGGTCAGAGCAAATGCAGTGCTATTGTGTTGCTTGGCTGTGTATGACGCTCTTTTTTTTTTATATGTGAAAGGTGAAAGCTGGAATTGCGTAGGTAACTGCATCTTGTCAGCTGGCTTCTTGTATAGTATATAGATGTCTGTATATAGCCATTGTTGATAGAGGTTGTGCTTTTTCTGTGGAGTAGTCTATTTTAAATCTGATCGAAGAGTGTAATGTATTGCAAAATTGTTTGAGAGTCTCTTCTCTCTCGGTCCATATCATAAAAATATAGGGTCCGATATTGTATTTGGCAGGCTGTGCTCTGCTGCAGTGCATAGCCCTGCCTGCTGACCCTTAACACCAGATATTCGATGCTGCGGTGACAGCACTGACTATCCAGCATCGCTGCACATGCCATGGAGCCGCCGAGGCTAACTGGGGAGAGGCAGTATTACATCGCTACCCGCTTAGCATCCACGGCTGAAGCTAGGCAAGCCAAAAGCTGGCCTAGTTTTAGGTGTGGATAGCTTACTGGGTAGCGGTGCAATATTGTCGTTACCTGGTTAGCAGCAGTCTCCACCTCCGGTCCATCCTGGAAAATCCCAAACACACCCCGATGCTAACTGCAGAGCATCAGGGGCTGTAGCGGGATTAGAAGGGGATATTCAATGGCACTAACCATGTAGGTGACATTGAATATTCCCATTTAGGGCATTTACATGGTTTACTGTAAATGCCCTTCAAATATTGGGCCCGTAATCTCGATATTGCAGTATTTAAAGGGGGGATATACAAAGCGATTAATGTGGTTAGCAGACCTACTAACCATGTTAATCATGCTGACCGGGATATTCAGTGGTGCTAAGATGGTTAGTGCCACTGAATATTCACGGGTGCTGCCACTGCAGCCCTGATGCTCACCGGCTAGTATCGAGATGTTCCAAGGGCAGAGCGAGGGTGGCACTATTGAGCTAGTTATCACTATGTGGTGCAAGTTAGGCACTTTAAAGGCTGACCTATCTTTTACCGCTGAAGCTAACTGGGCAGCAGCTGAATATCACCGCTGCCCAGTTAGCTTCATCGCTATCTGGCTGACGCAGATATTCATTGCTGGTGGTCGGATATATTGAATATCTGAGTCTAAACTTCAGAGGCAGCAGCTATCCAAATTAGCATTTCCAGCCACCACCGCATAATATCAGGTGCAAATGTTTCTTCCAGTTCTGCCATGAAAAGCTTGGCATATTGTGGTGCCATCCTAGTGCCTATAGCAGTGCCCATGATTTGTAAATGACTTTCCTTATTGAAGATGAAGTAGTTGTGGGTTAGGATGAATTTGATTAATTTTTTATAGTTTGTGTATTGATGGTCCAGAGTCAATTCCTTTAAAAATTCATCACATACAGTTATTCCATCTGCTTAGGGAATATTGTTGCACATTCACTCTGACCAGAGAGTATCAGGGTAGTAGCTATTTAATGTTTTAGCTTGTTCAGAAAGTCCATGGTTTCTTGAATGAAACTGTTTTAAAGCAGATTTTAGATAGGACGTGGAGATTTATGTTTGTATATGTTTATGTAATTTCTTGATATACCGCCCAGGCTGAAGGGCATCAGAGTAGTTTATACACACTTCAATCAGGTAGTGGATGCAGTCCTTTGTTCCCGAAGGGCTCACAATCTACATGTGTACCTGAGGTAGGCTTGCCCAAAGCCACAAGGAGTGCTTATAGGACGAGAAACCCCAGTCCCTCCAGTCTGAGATTGCTGTCCTTAAGAGGGAATTGAACCTCCAGTTTGGGTTATGTTGTCCCAACCACTAGGTCACTCCTCTCTCTTGAACTGAGATGTCGAGATTGGGATGTACTCAGTTTCCATGGTATTTTAGAAACAGCTCTGCTGGGAGAATATCTGTGCAGTTCCGGGGTCATTGCAGGGGTCTGAATCAGAGCAGGCGCATTGCTCCTCCACATTGGCATGTCGTGGGGGGTAGCATTGGCCATGCAGATCATGGGGGTTGTTGGCGTCCTTTGCCCTTTCTGGGGGAGGGTGCCTCTGCTGTGCTAGGATCACCGTGGAGGTACAGACCAGGGCGAGTGCATTGCTTCTCCATTCTGGTGTGCCATAGATGCCTCTGGTGACATCATCTGCATGGGCCATAAAAGATTCAGAGTTCTTTGTCTTACATAAAGAATACCTCTGCTGTGCTGAGATCATTGGAAAGGTCCAGACCAGAGCAGGCATATCGTTCCTACACACTGGCATGTAATGGACATCCCCAATGACATCATCCGCATGGGCCATGGAGATTGCCAGCATTCTTTGCCTTGACTGGAGAGTGCCTTGGAGGGATCTATACCAGAGCAGGCACATCACTCCTCCACAAGGGCATCCATGCAGGCCATGGGGATTGTCAGTCTTCTTTGCTTGGCTGGGGGGGGGGTCTCTCTGCTCTGCTGGGATCATCAGGGGGTGTCCGGACCATGGAAGGCGCATCACTCCTCCACACTGGAGTGCCATTGATGCCTCCAGTGATGTCATCCTCATGCTCCATAAAAGGCCCATGGTTTAATAGTGAGTGACTAGGGGATATGCCCTTTGTTCTTGACATCTCCCGATGATCCCAGCATAGCAGAGGGACCTTCACCATGCCCTTTGAGAGCCCCATGAACACAGAGAAGTACTGTAAAGATTTTGGGCCATTACTGAAGTTTGTGTGCTGTGGGAATGCCTCACTGAGGTAAGAGAGAGCTTAAAAATGAGAAGTCAGCTGTGTCTGCAACATTTAAGGGCCCAATGGATAAGCATTTGCAATCTAAAACTGTTTCTGTCTCATCCAAATTGACTTCCTCTGAGGAGGCTTCTTTAAGTTTCCTTGAGTGGACCTCCCTTCTCCTCCTGTGGTGTCTGATTTCTCCTGTCCACCTATTATTTCTTCTACTCTGGAGGTGTTGGTTTTAAAGCAGTTCAATTTGATTTGAATTATTTTCAGTCTCTAAAGAACCTGCCCAAGCTCAGGTTTCTTTAACTGATATTTGGAAAGTGGTCTCGCATCCAGAGAAGACTCTTGTTTCTGTGGTTTCTCAATAATGTTCTTTTTCTGAAGAGACCATTGTTAAGTTGAAGGAAGTAAAGGAACTAATTTTATCTTTGTCTGCCAAATTAACAGCACAGGACTCAAAGACTGTGATGTTGCAGTCAACCTCACTTACTGCATCTAAGGATAGTTTATTTCTTCATCACAAGACTGAGGCATTGCAGATTGCTATTCGTTCCAAGAATTTAAGACTGCTAAACTTCCAAAAACACACTTGTTAGCATCAGATTTGTTGTTTAAAAATACTTTAAAAAGATTTTGCAGATAACTGAGATTAATAGTGCATATTATTAAATGCTATTATGTGCCTGAAAAAATTAAACTTGAGAATCCACGAGGAGATGACATGGATGCCCTGGTAGAAAATCCATCTGATAATTTAATGGCATTTTTGGACGACTCCGCAGATTTTATATTTGCCAGAGTTTCCCTGTTGGTCTCTCTTGGTAGGGAGGCTGATAAACTCTTTACTATTAAAATCTTTCTTCTGAAAGGAAAGATTTGTTCTTTTGTGTAGCTAAGGTTTCAGTACTTTCAGATATTTGTCTTGCAACCCGAAGGCAAAGGAAAGCTTTCTTATCTAGGCATCTTCGTAGATAATACATTGAAACCCTCTGCTGAATGTGCAGCGGCAGCCATGAAAGCAAATATATGAGATGCAATAAAAAGTATTGAAACTTGTACAATGACACAAGAAGAATAACACTGACAGTTATTGCACTCAGTCTCCTTCAAAGTAGCCCCCTTCCGATAAAACACACTTACTCCAGTGTTCCTGCTACTGCTAGAAACAATTATAAATGCCTCTCTCATTATGCTATGAATCTGCTGCATTGAATTTTGCTTAATGGTCTCTGAGTCATCGACTCTCCTTCCTTTCAGTGGTAATTTCAGTTTTAGAAACAAGAAAAAGCCACAGGGTGTGAGGTCAGGTGAGTACAGAGGCTGACAGACTTTCTCAATTTGGTGTTTGGCCAAGAACTGCTGGACAGATGTGATGCGTGAGCTACGGCATTATCGTGATGAAGCCAGCATTCACCATTCCTGTGCAACTTTGGCCTCTTACGATGAACTGCATTTCTCAAATGAGTCAGAACTTGGATATAGTACTCCTTATTGATGGTTTGGCCTTTTGGAGCGTAGTCATGATGAACAATATCCTGGTAAACAATGAAAATAGTGAGCATGATACTGACATTGCTTCTCACCTGATGGACTTTCTTGAGCCTGGAAGAGTTTGGAGTCTTCCATTGTCAGGACTGAGCCTTAGTTTCGGGGTCATAACCATAAACCCATGATTCATCACCAGTAATGATCTTTTTGATGAAATCTGAGTTATTTTCAACGCATTCCAACAACTCCTTGGCTGCAGACAGTCAATCTTCTTTTTTGGTTAGGGGACAGGAGTTTTGGCATGAATTTTGCAGACACACATCTCATCTCCAAACTGATAGTAAGGATGGACTGTACCAACCTGAAACTGATGTCCATGTCCTCAACAAGCTCCCTGATAATCAACTGACAATTTGAGCATACTGTGGCATGCACTGCTTCAACTTTGTCTTCATTCCTACTCGTGAATGGCCTTCCAGAACGTTCATCACTGTCAACACTTTGGCAACCCTCTTGGAAGCATTTGTACCAGGCATAAACTCGAGCATGACTCATGCATTCATCGCCATACATTTGCTATAACTTGTCATAAGTCTCTGCACAAATCTCCAAGTTTCTGGCAGAATTTAATGCAAATACACTGTTCAATTTTTTTCACTCATCGTAAATCTGATGAACTGCTTTTACACGATACCAAACATCATATGATTAAAAAAAGTACAGGTGTGCTGCAACCACACTACACTCTGCACATGCAGAGCACATAACTAGGTCACTGTATGCTTAAGAGCATTGCGATGCGACGTATTGTTATATAGATAAATAACAAGCCTCAGTACTTTTTGATCACACCTCCTACTGCTAGAAATCATAAGGAAAGGAATGAAGAATAAAACCAAGAATATTATAATGCCTCTGTATCACTCCATGGTGTATCACTCTTGAATACTGTTGCAGTTCTGGTCACCATATCTAAAAAAGGATATAACAGAATTATAAAAGGTACAGAGAAAAGCGACCATAATGATAAAGGAGGTGGAAGAATACTCCTCTGAGAAAAAGCATAAAAGTTAGGGCTCTTCATCTTGGAAAAGAGATAGATGAGGGGAGACATGATAGAAGTCTATAAAGTAATGAGTGGAGTGGAATGGGTAAACATAGATCAGTTGTTTGCTCCTTCAAAAAATAGAAGAACTAGGAGATATGCAATGAAGCTACACTGTAGCACATTTAAAATTACTTGAAGAAAATATGTTTTACTCAATGCATAATTAAACTCAAATTCATTGCTGGAGGATGTAGTATAAGTTGTTAGTGTAGCTGAGTTTAAAAGAGGTTTGGACACGTTCCTGGAGGTAATGCCCATAAACTATTATTAAAGTGGACTAGGGGAAATCCATTGCTTACCCATTGGACAAACAGCATGGAATCTACCTTTTGGGATCCTGCCAAATACTTGTCACCTGGATTAGCCACTGTAGGAAACAGGATACTGGGCTTGATGGACCTTTGGTCTGACCCAGTATGGCAGTTCTTATTTTCATATGAAGTCTCAGGCACGTGCTTTAGGAGTTGTTTTATCTGCACTTTCCATGTAAATGCATTATTACCTTTTTGGTGAGTTTGCTCATATGTTTTCTTATACAACGGTATGCGTTATCTTTCATCTTGGATAAAGTAGTGTGCTTGCTATGTTTTTCAACTATAATGGTTGATAAAAAGCATGCTTTTGCAATTCACTTACATATTCTGGTATTGTGATCTTTTGCTCATAGTATCTTGACCTAAAGAAGAGGATTTTAATCTTCAAAAGCTAGTTCAGAACTGTATTGGTAGTCCAAAAAAAGGTAGCACCTTATTTTCGTTTGATCTATTTATTTGCAAGAATTTGATATACTGCACAAAGGTTGAAACAACTTCCTGGTGGTTTACAATAATAAAATCTTACTTGCCTAGCATCAGGGACAGTACAGACAAACAATCAGGACAGGACAATCCAAAATTAGGAGAAACACCAAGGGAGTTGGTGTGGTATCACAACAACCCATGAGAAACATGGAATTCTCACTGTATGGGCTACATTTGGGGGGGGGGGGGGCTAGATTAAGTATAGTTAGATAAGGAAAGGAGCATTGTTAGGTGATGCTGAAGGCCTGTGAAAAAAAACAAGTCTTCAGGTCAGTCTTGAACTTTTTAAAAGATGTTTCTGAATGAAAATCTACAGGGAGGTTGTTTCAGAGATGGGGAGGGGGCTTGAAAAAAAAAGCCATAGAGCGGTAGGTTTTGAGATGTATCATGCACCTTGAAGGACGTACAAGAAGGTTCATATTCATTGAGCGGAGAGTGGGCAGTAAGGAATGAGGAGTAAATGTTGGTAGATTGGAAGGCCAGAATAGTAAGCTCGATGAGTAAGTAATAAAAGCTTGAATATTATTCAAAAGAGCATGGAAAGCCAGTGTTGCTCATGGAGTAGCAAGGTAATCTGGATGTATCATTTGGCATTATGCTGTAAATAAGCTTTGCTGCTGTATTTTGAATTATTTGAAGATGTTTAGTTGGGCTGGTGAGATACCAGTTACCAGGGAGTTACAGTAGTCTAGTCTGTTTATAAGTAGTGAATGAAGAACTGTTTTCAAGGCTTTTGTGTGTAGGAAGGGTTTAATGGCTTTTATCCTTCTCAAGGCAAAGAAGCAGTTTTGTATAGTTTTGGAAATGTAAGGAATGAAAGTAAGATGATCAAGTGACTAGGTGCGTGTTTGAGGAAGCCTGAGCAGCCAGTTCTGGTGCTGATCTGCATTGGGGAGGTGAGCAAGAAGGGAAGCCCCTCTCTGATCACTGCCACAAGGCCGATCAAGCCCATCATACCCCAGCAACTTTAAAAAGGAGCGCCGACAGGTGCAAAGAGATTCCCTCTGCACACAGCAGCCCGATCGGCATCGGGGAGGCGAGTGGGAAGGGAAGACCCTCCCAAATCACTGCTACAAGGCCGATCAGGCCCACTGCACCCCAGCAACTTTAAAAAGGAGTGCCGATAGGCATGCCTGCACCTGGTGAGTCCGTGCCTAATGGCCTCATTGGAGGGCCCTTTGGTTCGGCCCTTAGGCATGGGCCCACCAGGTGCGGACCGCATTATACTTGCTAGACACATGCAGGATATTTAAAAAAACAAACAAACCCTCCTCGTACCACCAGATTATCTCCTCACTGCACGGCATCCAGAAGCTTTATCCTATATCATCGGCTGCCACAAAAAAAATAACTCAAGACAAGGCACTTAAGTCCCCCTATAGACAATATCACCAATACTTTACTAGGATCCAGGGCAACTAAGCATCTAAACCACTGGTCCATACACACAAACGTGTCTTCCAGCTGAGTTCCCCCACCTACCTAGACCTACATCAACATACCAACACATCATAAATGCTGAACAATTATACCAATATCTGCTATAACATAGCCCAGTGCTGAAAAGCCCTCCACAGCTACACAGTGCAACAGCGAGCCACAGAAACTAATATGCAACTACTTCAACAATGATCATAGTGCTACTTATAACCTCATTCCTAACAGGAGCCTTAAAAACAAACTTCTGCAACTGTATCCCCATAATTCAGAATCACAGGTATCCCCTAGATGGACCCCTTTCACAGCAAAGAAATACACAGGACCAAAGATGACACTGCTCACTACTACAGATCTTTCAACAGGACAATAGAACTACAGGACCAAATCACAGAAAGGTGTCATACTCCCTGAAATGTGCACTCATAAATGCGTGTTCCGCCCGAAACAAAAATCCAGACTGTCACAGATCTGATACAGGAACATAACCTCTACATCCTATGCATCACAGAAACCTGGCTTACTGACACTGATTCAATTTTACTAAACCAACAATGTCCACCATCCTACTCGATATTCTCTTCAAACAGACTGAATGGCAGAGGAGGAGTCTGTGTAATCTCAAGAGAAAATCTGAAGGTCAATTCCAGCACCACCACAGAAACTAACAGCATAACTGTATCAAACAACTACTTCTCCTTACTCCTTATATACAGAACGCCCTATAGCAATCCATCAGACCTTGCTACCATTCTTGAAGCTGCCTGCTTCACCCTGACAAGGCATCAACCCTTAATAATTCTTGGAGATTTCAACCTTGCATCTGCACCTAGCTCACACTCATACACATTCCTTGAAGCAATGGAAACTCTGGGCTTTATTCAAATACTCATGAAACCCCCACACATGAAAGGAAACATACTTGATCTACTTTTCATGCCAGCAGACCACCCGAATGATCCACAACAAACACCCCATACAATCCTCCCAGTACCATGGTTGGATCACTCAATCATATTCTTTCCCATACTGGTCACCAACAAGCAAACGGTGCAGACCTATTCACAAACCACATATAGGCAATTCCAAGAATTTAATAGTGCGTGGTTCCTCAATACAATCACTCCTCAGCTAAACACTATCAATGCCACAAAGACAAACCTTGAAGACTTCATCCAAGGCTTTCTATAGCAGCCATAGCACCTCAAAGGAATCTGAAAACAAAGCGTAAGGCCAGAGCTCCCTGGTTTTCCACCGACCTCCAGAAGCAAAAGACCGAGCTACAGAAAATCAAAAGCAAATGGAGAAGATCAAAGAACTTAGAACTCCAAACCTTATATATGGAAAAGATAAAACTATACAATGCAGAAACACTCAAACAGAAAAACGGGTATTACGCAAACCTTATAAACAGATCGCTAAACAAACCAAGAGAACTCTTTTCAATAGCAAAATCCCTCATAAAAGGATCAACAGAGGAACCCCATAAGACCAAATATGTCCCCAAAGGATTGCCACTCACCTCTTCATAAAATAACTGAACACCCTTCCAGCGCTTCACTGCTCAGACACACCCAATTGCAAACTAACAACTCAAATGCTATGGACCAAATTCCAGCTTCCATCTATGAAGAACATTGAAGATATGATCCAAAACCTAAATACAACCACATCTCCCATCGAACCCTGCCCTGTAATGTAGGTAAAACACTCCAGACATCATCTTAGCTCTTACCATAAAGATATAGTGCATACCTCCCTGTCCTCAGGTATAATATCCAACCTACTAAAAACAACCTCTGTCTGACCTATCCTGAAGAAACCAGACCTAAACCCTACGTCCCCACATTCATACAGACAGATTTCAAGCATTCCATTTATAAAGAAGCTAATTGCAAAGATTGTTGTCGCACAAATCCAAGACCATTTGACAGAACATGTGCCCCTTGACACCCATCAACGCGGGTTCAGACAACAACAAGGGGTCGAAACCCTCTTTACCTCTCTACTAGATACTCTCCTCACTTCCTCAAAAGACACCAGCAACAGTTTCATCCTTATATTCCTTGATCTCACCTCTGCATTTGACCTATACCACACCACCAACTGCTGTAGGGACTCTCAGAAATTGATATCCAAGATATCACATTCAACTGGTTCCAATCCTACCTTGAATCCCGTAAACATCAAGTAAGCTGTGGGAACAAATCATCTAACCCCTACAACAAACTGGTGTACCTCAAGGCTCAGCCTCTCAGCCCTCCTCTTTAATATGTTTATCCAACCACTATGTCAAATATTTAAGACCCACAAGATACAATACAGGATCTATGCTGATGATGTGAGGCTCTTCAGCCCCATCAACCCCCTCTTTCCAGACCTCTCAAACCTGCAGAAATGTTTCACAGAAGCACACAAATAGCTCAACACACACAACCTGACAATGAATACAGAGAAAACTGAAGCACCATAAGTGACTTCTGAGCCATCCTTCATCCCCCTATCAACACTGAAACTTAACAATATAACAATCAGAGTTAAAACAGAAACAAAATACCTAGGAGTCACTATTGACCAACAACTGAGTTTCCAATCACACATAAAAAGAACAACCTCTGCTCTGTATTACAAACTAAGAACTCTAAAACACCTCCGCCCCTTCCTCTTCACAGAATTATTTCGCACAGTCTACCAAGCCATGATCACTCCAATATTAGATTATTCTAACATCATCTACCACGGTCTCCCAAAAACTACTCTTCACCCTTTACAGATGGCACAGAACACAATGGCATGAAGAATCTACGGAGCCCTTTGCCGAGCCCATATAATTCCTATACTGATCCAGCTACACTGGCTTCCCATCACAGCCAGAATCAAGTTCAAGGCACTTACCCCAATTTTCAAAATAATCCACAACAATCAGCCACAGCCTCCAGACCTTGCTCTCAAGCCTCCAAACGAAAGGTCAAGAAGAAATAATTCCATCAACCTATTCACAATCCCCCCTCAGAAGCTAAAGAGTAAGCAATCTATATGCAACCGTGCATTATCATTATTTCCATTCACACTCTGGAACTCTCTACCATAAACGTTACGAGCATGCACTGAAACAAAAGAATTTTAAAAATCTCTTAAGACACTTATCTTCCTAAAAGAATATAAAACACATTTGGAACCCTGGAGACATCCGGGAAAATCTGAAGTTTCCCACCACAAAAAATAGCATTTTTATGTTGAAAATAACTCCTCATAACCTTGGTAGATCGGACCCGGCATCCTATCCCCCCTGCGCCACACATCTTTACTACCCCCCCCCTCCCCCCCCCACCTTTATCCCCCATTTACAAATCACTCATAGCCTTCTTAACGTGGAAGAACCAACTGGTCGCAGCTTTATTATATTCATAAACAATTAACATTCCAAACATAACAATCTTAACAATCCCCCAAAGCGGAGCCAAACCTCACCCGCCATATGACTAGCAAGGTGACCTTGCCTCCGCTTCGGCCGTGCCCTGGCACCGGCCAACTTGCTACCGCCCTTTCCCCGACCTCGCCATGTGACTAGCAAAGGCCAGCAGGGCTTATCCGGGTCGGGGGCACCCCCACCCCCGCCCAAGTATGACCTAAAGGCTCCGGACCCCGGAGACCTCCGGGATCCCGCCTCACCCCCCAGCTGCGACACCCCAAACCGCCCTCACCTCCACCATATAACCAAAGGGAGGGAGGGAGGGAAGCTGTCCCTCTGCATGCCCGACGCTGAAGAGGAGGGAGCCGCCAGACTCCCCCCCCTTTTAAGGCCTCGGGCGTGCAGGGGCCGCTTCATTGGCTCCGCTCCTCGCTCTTGCGGAGCCAATGAATTCAAATGACGCCGCCGCATCAAGCACGTCCTCCCTTGGGCCCGTGACGTACCCCCCCCCCCCCCAGCCACGCCGCAGGATGCCGGACCCGGGCCGATCCCCAGGTTACCGGCGTCCACCGGGACCTTGCCCATGTCCTTTCCATAACCTTGGTAGATCGGACCCGGCATCCTATCCCCCCTGCGCCACACATCTTTACTACCCCCCCTCCCCCCCCCACCTTTATCCCCCATTTACAAATCACTCATAGCCTTCTTAACGTGGAAGAACCTACTGGTCGCAGCTTTATTATATTCATAAACAATTAACATTCCAAACATAACAATCTTAACAATCCCCCAAAGCGGAGCCAAACCTCACCCGCCATATGACTAGCAAGGTGACCTTGCCTCCGCTTCGGCCGTGCCCTGGCACCGGCCAACTTGCTACCGCCCTTTCCCCGACCTCGCCATGTGACTAGCAAAGGCCAGCAGGGCTTATCCGGGTCGGGGGCACCCCCACCCCCGCCCAAGTATGACCTAAAGGCTCCGGCCCCCGGAGACCTCCGGGATCCCGCCACCGGCACATGCGACATTCATGTCAACGTGCCGCCCCCCCATTGCCAAGCTGCGACCCGTTGTCCTCCCGCCTCGCTAATCCCTCCAGGGCCTCCTGCCAATCATTTAGCAGCAAGTCGACCCCCACAGGGGACAAATGTATGCCATCCTGCCTATATAGCCCGGCACAAGTAACCTCTACCCAGGGATGTAAAATTTGAACCCCGTCCCGCTCACATACCCATCTCCCAATTTGTCGATTTATTTTTGCAAGACCCCGCGACCACCGTCGCTGAGCCTTACAAGCAGGTCTGGGAACAATGTCAGACCATAATAACACCACCCCTGGGAACAAGCGCAACACAATTGCCAGATCCCGCTTTGCTGCGTGGATAAGCTGCTTACAAGTCCAAGCAGCGAGGTCGTTTCCACCCAGATGCAAGAGGATGAACTTTGGCTGGCATCGCACTTGCCCATGATGCCGGAGCAACGGCAAGAGCTGCGTCCACCGCAGGCCACGTTCACCGAGCCATAGAAAGCGACATCGCCGCGAGAGCCAGTCCCAGGTTAGGCCCAAACGGCCTCTCAGCTGCTCGCCTGCCTGCCCAGTAAACGAAGGAATGCCCTATCATCCAGCAAATGGGCGCATTCCTTTCCTCATCTGTAAAAGAAAGCATAATCAGTTCAGGCAGTAAACCCTGTCCCCCACCCATCACAAGCGCACGTAACCCCTAAAAGCCAGGGAACGCCATCTTCCAATATTCTGAATGTCCTGTTGTGAAAGTCCAGCTGCCGCTGCACTGGTAGCCACGCCAATACGAAAGGAATGCGCCGAAAAGTACTCTGGGCATTCGCCTACGAACTTCAAAGCAAACCGCAGCACCGCCACCACCTGATAGCGTGTCAGCAGCCGCCTATCCGCATGCAGAAATAACCCCCCAGCTACAGCCGGCCGTACTTGCAAATATTCTCGCATAGCGCCCACCGGGCATGTGCAAAGGTCACCAATCGCACATAGCCGCACCCACAAACCCTTCCCCCGCTGATCAGTCTTGGACCTGGCCAGTAAGACTCTCAACCGGCCACGTTCAAGAACAACATGCTGCCTCTGCACTGTCCCGGCCACCCCCACGTTGCTCGAGCTTGGCACCAACTCCCCCATCCTGAAGGCACCAAAAAACGCTAGGCTAAAGACAGCTCTAAAAAGGACCGCTTCATACGCAGACGAAGCCACTGCCGCCAGCGCCTGACATAACTTCGCCAATAACGCATGCGTGATCGGTCTCCGAGTGTCCGGCGGAGCTGGAGCCACGCGGCCCCAACCTTGCAAGAGCTTATGGGCCAGGAAGCCATCTACCGGAAAGCCCCAACCCACCGCCTTTATAAAAAATTCGAAGCCCGCCAGGTGGCTGCGCACCGAAGAACGGGCGACCCCCTTATCCTTCGCCCAGGCAACATATTGGCCCATTAACTGAGCAGACACCACCCCATACTGCCAACCGCAGCTTTCGAGAAAGGCCACCACTTTCCGACATCCGCGCACATAGGCTGCCCAAGTCCCGGCAGCCACGGATTTCTGGAGCAAGTCTTTCATCCCGAATGGCCAAGACTCCACAACCTCCAAGGGACCGCGACCCCCTCCGCCTCCGCTTCCGGCGCCAATCTTCGAAATTGGTCCCACTTGAAACGAGAAAGAGAATCAGCAATCGCGTTAGAGAGCCCCGGTATATGTCGCGCTTTCAGTGCTACATTCAACCGCAAGCAAGTCAAGACCACTGCTCTCATTAAGTTCGCTACTTGCAAACAATGAGGCGTGTAGTTGTTCACCACACTGACCACCGCTTCATTGTCGCACCACCACAGCACCCTTCTATTACACAACCGGTCCGGCCACAACTCTAGCGCTACCAATATCGGAAACAACTCTAAAAATGTTACATTCCTGGTGAGTCCCTCCTCGCGCCAAGTCTGCGGCCACTGTTCCGCGCACCATGACCCCCCAAAATAAATGCCCAGCCCCAGGCCACCGGCTGCATCCGTGTACAACTGCAGATCTGCGCTACTACACTCAGGCTCCATCAACACAGAGGTCCCGTTAAAGTCCTCCAGAAAGACCTGCCACACCTTCAAATCAGCCCGGATAGCCTTGGACACCCGAATATGATGATGCAGTCTGCGAACCCCCGCCGTAGAAGCTGCTAAGCGCCGCAGGAAAACCCTGCCCATCGGAATCACCCGACAAGCAAAGTTAAGTGAGCCGATCAATGCTTGCATTTCTTTCAATGTCAATTTTGACGCTGATACTACATTAGCCACTAACACCCGCAAATGCTGTACCTTCTCCGGAGGAAGTCGCGCCACCATAGAATCGGAATCCAGCTCCACCCCGAGAAACGTAATCCGCGTGGACGGGCCCTCAGTTTTGTCTTTTGCTAGCGGCACGCCCAACTCGGTCGTCAATTTCACAAAACCGTCCAGCATGTCGCGGCATCCCTCCGACTGCGCGGACCCCACAAACAAAAAGTCATCCAAATAGTGCACTACCCGAGCTGTACCCCCTCTGCGCTCGATAGCCCACTGCAAAAAGGTACTGAAGGCCTCGAAGTAAGCACAGGACACGGAACAGCCCATTGGCAAGCACTTATCGAAATAAAGCCTCTCCTCGAAACGAAACCCCAATAGGTAAAAGGAAGACGGGTGTACCGGCAACAACCTGAAGGCCGACTCAATATCCACTTTCGCCATTTGCGCCCGCAGCCCCGCCTCCCGTACCAACTCAACCGCTTTATCAAAGGATGCATAGCGCACTGTACACAAGTCACGCGGGATGTAGTCATTGACTGACTCACCGACCGGGCTAGACAAATTATGTATCAATCGGAATTTCCCTGGTTCTTTCTTAGGAACTATCCCCAACGGTGACACTACCATCCGCTCGAAGGGCTGATTCTCGAAGGGGCCCGCTATTCTACCCAACTGCAATTCCTTCCCTAACTTCTCCCTGACCACCGGCGCGAAACGCCGAATGGAGAGGGAATTACGTGCGACCGCGCCATCCAACTGCCTACAAATGGGAATCAGAAAACCCCAATTAAAGCCCGCATACAAAATTTCCCTATCCTTCCACCTAGGGTAGTGGGCCAGCCACTCGTTTAAAACCTCCCGTCGAATCGGCGTCGGGGCCAGGTCCAATAGCCCCTCACTGCTTTGCGCTATGCCCGGGCGGCTGCGCAAACCCTTTTTTAAGAGATTTGATTGCGGGGTGTGCACCCCCGCAAAGGGAGCACACATGTCAAAATTTGCAGTCTGGAAACGGGCACGAGGTCTTGTTAAACCTCCAGCAGAGATCCCCTGTCCCACTGCCTCCAGTACGCTGCAGTCCGAAGGTCCCCACCCCTCGAAAGGAACGGCCCATACCCTGGAGAACCCCCGCTGAACCTTTCGCCGCGCTCGCACCCAACCCACTCGACCTGGCCGACATCTGAGTCAACCACAAATTAATGTCTTGCATACCCCACGAAACCGATCGATTCCCTTCCATTTTTTCTCTGAATTTCTCGTCATAGTTTAACCATGACCAGCCGTCGTGCGTCTGTGACGCCTCCAGAATGGAATCCGCATATGACAGAAGCATCTCGTAATGCCCTGGGCAATACTGCCCCCACACGCTCGTCAAACGCAAAAAAGCTCGCATCCAATTAACCACATTCCGCGCCACTTTCTTAATACGTCCCACCTTCTCGTCCTCCTTACGCTTCCGTCTACTTTCTCCCGAACGCTTCCGGCCTTCTAATAGACGGAAGATATCAATGTACCGGCGCTTCTTAATTTTTTGCCGCAATTTCCTCGGCACTCCCTCCCATAACTCAGATATCGCTGCCGCTGCAAGAACCCCTTGCGTCCGCCCCCCTCCTGAGACTGCTTTCTCGCTCCACGCCTCCTGCCTACCATCGGTCGAGGACGACGACGTAGACGACAAGTCAGAAGACGACGACGACCCCGATGAGCTAGACCTCCTGTGCCTTCGACCCGAATGCCTACGTCTTTTACCCCCCTTCAGTCTCCTCTTTCCCTGCCCCCTACCCTTCGCACCCTCAGCATCTCGCGCCTCAGGTAACTCACCCACTACCGCTGTCGCAGACACCACCTCAGCTGACGGGGTACTGGTCGCCCGTCCAGGTCCCCCATCCTCGTCTCGGGACGCGACTACGACGGGCGGCGTTCGTATGCCTTCATCCTGCGCCTCCTGGTGCTCTGCATACTGCTGTCCTCGTGCTCCCTCATAACCACCCCCATCACGCGCCGCAGCCGGCGACAACATCACTGGAACCTGTGGAGACATAAAAGACAAAGAAGGGGGGGGGGGACAGCAGAGGGCCACACCGGACGCCACGCCTCCAGCCAGTTAGCCCTAGAGGAACCCTGGCCGCCACCCAACCAGTGTGACCAAGCTGGGGATCCAGCCCACGCCCCACCCCCTCCTTGACCGGATAGCCCGCTCCCGGGCAACGGCAAAAGCCCCCCGGTCCAATCCTGTGCCTCCGCCACCTCCTGCACAACTCCCATACCTCGTCCCGCTCCCCCCCTCCCCCTGAGCCAGCTCCCCCGGCCCCTGTACCCCTCCACTGACCCTAGCCACCCCTCTCCCCCTCCCCGCAGCGCTGCCCATGCTGCTACCCCCCGCTGCCACCATCCCAGCCCCCCTGGCCGCAATCTGGCGCTGCCCTTGCCCTCTGGGCCCCCGCCCCCATGAGCCAGCAGACCCTGAGCCGCGGCCTATTGAAGGCCCACCCTTGCTCCTCACAGCGCCCCTTGCCCTCACTGGACTCACCAAGCTAGGCCCACCGCGCCCCCCACCCCCCTGCCTGCCCTCACCCCGTCCTTGGCCAGGCCCCTCCACCCTAGTAGGCCTCTGCGCGTTCCTCCCACGCGCCCCACCCTTCCGGCTGCCCAAGCCACGTGCTCCAGGCCCATCCCCCCCTCGAGCCATCCCCTCAGCTCAGCAGGCCAGGGAAAAAAGAACCCAAAAATTAAACAAAACACAAAAACAAAACAAGGCCTTGCACTGCTTACCCAAGCAAATTGCACCGGCCGGAGACTCAACGGGAGATGGGATGAAGGGGGGGGGGAAGCCCCCGGGCTCCACGCTCCGTGCAAGCCTCGATCACCCGAATGGTGGGGGGGGGGAGCCAAAACACCAGACCCCGCACTCACCCACACCGGGCCGCAAATACCGCCAGCTGGAGCACCACCGCCAACGCCTCTCCTGCCTTAGCACTGACGTTCCGCCGGCCAATCTGCTCCGCACCGACGGAGGTGCCTCGCCACCCAGAAGCCTGCACCGGTTCGCCGACACGCCGTCCAACAAACTGTCCCTCTGCACGCCCGACGCTGAAGAGGAGGGAGCCGCCAGACTCCCCCCCCCCTTTTAAGGCCTCGGGCATGCAGGGGCCGCTTCATTGGCTCCGCTCCTCGCTCTTGCGGAGCCAATGAATTCAAATGACGCCGCCGCATCAAGCACGTCCTCCCTTGGGCCCGTGATGTACCCCCCCCCAGCCACGCCGCAGGACGCCGGACCCGGGCCGATCCCCAAGTTACCGGCATCCACCGGGACCTTGCCCATGTCCTTTCCATTATTAAAGCTTTATCACCATCATTCAAAAGAGAAACAACTAAGGTAGCTCTAGTACAGCGATGGCGAACCTATGGCACGCGTGCCAGCTGTGGCACGCGAAGGCCTTGCAGCTGGCACGCGGGAAGGTCCGCAATCGGAAAAAAAAAAACCCTGTCTGCTGCCGCTGTCGGGGCCGCCGCGGCAGAATCGAGCGTGCCGCGGGGCCCCCCTGTACCCGGCAGATCCTGCCCTCCCCGTAGCAGCTCTCTCTTTGGAGCTACAGTCAGACGCGCCGGCTTGCAGAGCGTGAAGGGAAGAGTTTCCCTTTCGCGACTCTGTTAAGCCCGCGGGGGCTGATGGGAACTTCCCATCAGCCCCCGCGGGCTTAACAGAGCAGCGAGGGAACTCGTCCCTCGCGCTCTGCAAGCCGGCGCGTCTGCCTGCAGCTCCAACGAGAGAGCTGCTACGGGGAGGGCAGGCTCTGCCGGGTGGGTACAGGGGGGCCCCGCGGCACGCTCGATTCTGCCGCGGCGGCCCCGACAGCGGCAGCAGACAGGTGTTCTTTTTTTTAAAATTTTCCCTGGGCTGGGCTGGGCTGGGGGGGGTGGGGGTTAGGAGTGGTGATGGGCTGGGCTGGGCTGGGCTGGGGGGGGGTTAGGAGTGGTGATGGGCTGGGCTGGGCTGGGCTGGGGGGGGTTAGGAGTGGTGAAGGGCTGGAGGGGGGTTTAGGAGTGGTGATGGGCTGGGCTGGGCTGGGGGGGTTAGGAGTGGTGATGGGCTGGGCTGGGCTGGGGGGGGTTAGGAGTGGTGATGGGCTGGGCTGGGCTGGAGGGGTTAGGAGTAGTGATGGGCTGGGCTGGGCTGGGCTGGGGGGTGTTAGGAGTAGTGATGGGCTGGGGTGGGGGGGTTTAGGAGTGGTGATGGGCACTGGGCTGGGGGGGTTAGGAGTGGTGATGGACACTGGGCTGGCTGGGGGGGGTTAGGAGTGGTGATGGGCACTGGGCTGGCTGGGGGGGTTAGGAGTGGTGATGGGCGCTGGGCTGGGGGGGTTAGGAGTGGTGATGGGCGCTGGGGGGGTTAGGAGTGGTGATAGGCACTGGGGGGGCTTAAACTAAAAATTGAGTGATGGGGGATTAGGACTGGGAGTGGGCTGATGGGGAGGTTAGGACTGGAAATGGGCTGGTGGGATTAGGACTGGGAGTGGGCTATGGGGGGCTAGGACTGGTAATGGGTTGGGGTTGCTAGGACGGTAATTGGGCTGCGTGGACGGGGGCTTGAACTGCAATTCGCTGTTGGGGATGGGGCTTGGAATGGAAATGGGCGGCGGGGCCGGGGGGGGCTTGAACTGCAAATAGCTGATGGGGACGGGGCTTGGAATGGAAATGGGCTGAGGGGAAGTGCGGGGCTTGAAGAAGGGAATGGATGCTGGGTGAGACTGGAACTAGAAGGGAGCTGATGTTGGGGGAGGATTAGAATGGGATGGGGCTGGGAGAGTAAAATGGAGAGGGGAAAAATATTTTGTGTAGGAGGGATGAAAAATCTACAATTGGCCAGGTATTGGGAGAGTAATTGGGGATTGAGGATGGAGGGGTAAAATTTGTGTGGATGAAATAGGAATGAGGAAAGAGCAAAAGGAGAAAGATTAGTATGTTAAAGCAGATGTAGAGAGAGAGAGAATGGAAAAAAAACTAGAAGAGAGAAGAAAGGACAAATGGACAGCAGACGATGGAGAGTTAGCAGAAAACATGAAGAACCCAGAAGAAAATGGCTGGACCAATTGCAACTGAAAAAAAATGCACAAAAGGTAGAAAGATATCTCTTTATTTTGAATTTATTAACTGGAATATGTCAGCTCTGGGAAATGTGCATCATTAACATCTGCGCTTTGTTTGGTACAAGAGGAAATTCCTATTTGACGTTGCCACTTGTTCTCTTTCCCCAGTATTCACTGAAATGTATTGGTTTAATATTTGCAGTGTTGCCTTTTGATAGGTAGGGTATGGTGCTTTGTGAGTCCTGGTAATGCTGTCAGGATACGGCGGGTTTGCTATGGGTTCTAAATGGGCAGCGTTTGTAGTAGTTCCTAATGTGCCTGGCGGTTGGCACTGGATTATAGTAATGTAGAAATCTTTTAGTCTTTCTTTATCCATACACTCATTAAGAGACATGTTTACTAAAAGTTAGTGTATGGTAACATTATGCAAATATTTATGCAAATAAGACCACTTATGCAAATGACGTGCTGGCACTTTGAGGAAATTCTTTGGTTTTGTGCGGCAGTTTGGGCACTCGGGCTCAAAAAGGTTAGCCATCACTGCTCTAGTAGTTATAATATCGTGCGAATCCTTTAGAAAAGCTGAGAGAGAGAACTCTGGGCTAATCTCCAGGATTCCCTCCCCATCCTGTTCCGAGGAAGACTGTACTCTTTTATCGCTTCTTAGGTTTCGGGTACTGGGTCTTTCTGGTACTTTCTATTTAAGATTTCCCTGTAAGTGTCTTGTTACACTGCTGGGGGTGAAATATGTATTTCTTGACCCTTCTCAATTGGAGAAATTTCTGGTTAGTAAGGAAATGATTGCCTCTGTGGCTGAGGAAGGTTGAGGGGTTTTAGAGACCTTGTTTTTACATGGTCTCTTTTGGAGATTTAGTTTGCAGCTTTTGTTAGACTATTGTCTCTTGTTTTCCTTTCCATTTGTATTTTTCTTTTATTTAGTCATTGCTCCCTTGATGTGGGCTAACTTCAATTTTTTCTTTATTTATTACTTTTTGGCATGTTTTAATGTGTACTTTATGGATATTTTCCTTTTTCTTTCTGTGTTTTGTTGTTGTATAATTTCAAAATATTAATAAATATATAATTACAACCCCCCCACACACATTTGGAACCATGAAAGCAAACCAATGCTATTATGGCAACCTATCACAATGTGAATAGCCAAGAACTATGAATACTGTTATTCAGTCTTAATATACTGTAGATAGTTGAGAACAATATATACTGTTTATATATTGTTCTACTGTATCTGCGATTCTACTGTTACTATAATTAGTTCTATTTTACTTTGTTCTACTGTTACAATGTTTAGTTCTATGTACAGCTAAGGCTACCACAGCCCTGCTAAATCTTTGTTAAATGTAAACTGCCTTGAATGGTAGAAAGGCAGTATAAAACCAAGTTTAAATAAATAAATCAAGCAGGGCTCCAAGGGAGTGAATGGAATGTCTTATTGTAATTGGTGTGGAAGAGATTTGTGGGCAGTAGGGTGGGGATCTAACATTATTGAATAGCCGGAGTACCTCAGATTTTATGGGGTTTAGGACCATTTTCTGGGTCTGGAGCCAGTCTGATATGGACTGTAATTTGGAGTCAATTTCTAGTTGAAACTGGGGTTCCAATGTGTCATGAGCTGTATGTCATCAGCATAGAAAAAGGAACTTATATTTAGATCTTGGATGAAAAGAGCCAAAGGGGATAAAAATAGATTAAAAAGAATTGGGATGAATATGGATAGAAACTTGGATGTACAATTGGACAGGTATGAATGGAACCAGTTTAAAGCACTCTAAGGGGTATGTTTACTAAACGGCGCTAATGGCGCAGCTGCGACGTTATCACACGATACATGACGTAATCGCACGATAATGGCGCATTACCATGCGATAACGTCACATATCGCGCGATAATGTCTCCTGCGGCGGTAAGGTGCGCCGAGGGTGGAGTAAGGCTCCCCAGAGGGTGGAGTAAGGTTCCCCAGGGGCGGAGAGAAGGGGTCAATGGGCGGGGAGAGGCCCCAGGCACACTATCGCTGTGAAATGAAAGTCTGAAAAATAGAGCGAGTGAAAACCTGGCGTTAGAGGAAAAAGTGAAGGAGAGAGCAACCATTTCAGTCAGCAATGTACAGCAAAGGCAGGGAGACCAAGAACAGTGATAGTAGTGATACATGTGCAGCAGCAGCAGATAGTGCCCAAGTACGAAAGGGCACTATGGTGAGGTTGCACATGTGATACAGGGGGCTGCAGGTGTGACATGCAGTGGTGCAGCTGGAGCAGAGGGCAGGCTAGGCAGATGCCTAGGTGACACATAGAAAAGCAGAAACAGAATATCAGCAACTGATCAAGGTCAAACATGCCCACGAGTGTGTGTGTCCCACAGTGTCCCAGGGGACAGTACCCAGCAAACATCCCAAAGGGCACAGAACATTGGCAGGCGGTGCCGGGGGAAAGCATAGATGTCTATGCAGGCACCCCTACCCCAGATTACACACCATAGGCAGCCGCCTACTGGGACACTGGATGGCCTGGGACTGCACACCACCAGCACCACCGGCATAAGGGCATGTCAGCATGGTGGCGGAGAGGTGCTGGTGGTGGAGGGGGCAGTAGCATCTGCCAACAGCAGACCAAGGCAAAGCCCTGTCTAGGTGGGTGCCGTGCACTGCAAAAGACGTCTGTCTGTCTGACGAACAGTAATGGTATCTCCAGGGAATGACCTGCCTCTGTGGCAACAGTTTGGTGCCGTACATCGAGCCAGTGCGTTCGGGGCAGAAGGTCACAGATTCAAGTCTCAGCTGTGGCTCCTGCAGACCATGTCCCCATATATTAACCAGTACTAAACCATGGTAATAAAGAAGGAACTGTTTTTGCAAATAAAATAAACACGCCATAAATGCCTATATCCTACCCTACAGAGCACATTCACCATAGACATGTGCAGTCCCTACAGCAGAGGCTCCCAACTGAAGTCCCAGAGGGCCAATCAACATTCAGATCTCATGCTGTCCCTAAGAAATATGCTTGAGATGCATTGTTATGTACCACCCCCATTGTATGCAAATGTAGCTCCTGCATATTCATTCGGGACAGAATGAAAACCTGAAACGTGTTGGGCCCACCAGGACTGGAGTTGGGAACCTCTGCACCAGAGCATCGGCCAGCTCCACTATCCAAAGCCTCATGGAGAGTCAGGCTGTTGGGCCCTGCACAGAGCAGCATCTACCAATACTAGAACCTGCATACCTCAGCATTGCCGTCATAAACTTGGAAACACGTTCCACATATATCAAACGGTTGCAATGATTAATGTCAGAATGCAAGTCCAACATTAAACACAATTTGTTAACAGAGATCCATCAGAGCAACCTTTCTGATATCTGTGGAGTGTGTTTGGGTGTTTGTTTCTGACAGTGTTTACCACCCTGGAGAGTGACCCCCAACAGTATTGAGTACCATAGCAATGCCTGCCCTGTGCCCAGGACTGGTGTGGCGGCCAGGGCTGCCAACCATCTCTATATTTGCACAATGCTGGCATAGGTGTGGGAGTGTGTGTATGTCTATCCAGTGTTTTGTGGCTGCCCACACCTTAATGAGCCCACAATGCTTGCACCTTTCCAGTGTTAGCCTGCCAATGTGCATAATGAGGAGCAAGGTACTGTGGGTATGGGCCAGACAGGGCAGCCTGGGCAGGATGCATCTGCACAGGGCATAGGGCAATGGCTGGGACATTGTAGAATCCGACCACCACCTTTACGGACAGGGTGACCACAGCATGTCATGCTGGGAGGTTACTCTCACCCTGACTGAGCAGTGACCATGGCATGTCTAGGTCCCCACATAGTGCTATATGGTGCTTCTCCTAAGTGATATCTAAGAGTTCTCCTGGCTGGGGCTCAATCACTGACATACCACCTCTGGGTGCATACAGTTTCACCTAGAACATGCACTATGTACTAGCTAGCAGACTGTCTGCAGTTAGTATGTTTATGGCTAGAGCACCTTGCAGGGTGCAGTGGGTGAATGTCAGATGGTGGTGGGGGCATCTGAGTGTCTCCAGGCCTACTGCCTGTCTGCCAGTGCCCTTTGTCATGCAAACAGATCTGCAGTGACTACTGTGGAGGGTGCCCTTTCCCCTGCAGGATCGGGGTTGCTGGTCCCACAGCCCTTCATCATGTCCCTCCACCACCACCATTGTAATGATGTAGAGTGTGGTTCTGTTGGTAGCAGATCCTGTCCCCAAACCTGCCCCTGAGAGGGCGGGTTGGTAGGCGATGTCCTCTAATCCACATGTGGGTCCAGACACGCCCCCTACCATATAGGGTGCCATAGGTGATGGCAATGAGGTGAGGGTGTTTCTGCTGGCAGCACAGATTGTAGAGATGTGTCTGACTGTTGCATGCAGCAAAAGATATTGCCTCAGACAGCCTTATTAGATGAGACCTCTGAGGGATCAAACCCATTACCTCTGGCTTGGTGGTCATTGTATTAACCAGTGGGCTATAGCTCCATACGTATTTTCACAGTGCTGTCACAAAGTTAAGGTTACCGCGCGTAAACAGCCAACGTGCCTCCTTTCGGGCGATACACAGTGCATGCTACGTGGACGCTGGCACGCCCACCTCCCTATATGGCATTGCTCACATTATCGCTGGGAGTTCCGCTGGTAACATTAGGATGATATAGTACACATATCCCATAGCAAATAGCAGTGTGCCCACCAAAAATAAACCATCACCTCAGCTGGAAAACCTAAGGTACGCTGTAAAGTACCTTAGCTGGGGGTCTACCCGATTCCAGTAAGCACAGCTGACAGTTACTGGGTTGACCTTCAGTGGTTATGTAGTCAGCCCGTGCTATGAGAAAAGGCATAGCATACTGGTCAATACAATGCCCTCAGTCACTGCTTATGGGTTTGAATCCCCAGTGCACCAACAGCAAGATGAGTACTACTTCTACTATTGAGTGTTTGTAACAATCAGACACATCGCTACAATCAGTGACGCAAGCCTAAAACACCTTTACCTTTGTCCCGTACCTTAAGGAGAGTCATGTCGTTTCATCGCCGAAAGTGCGTCATAAGGCACCGAAAGCTATGGCATACCAGATTCAGCCCAGGCCAAATGGCGTAAGGCATGCAATGCTGTAAACTAAAGCCAGCCACCGTGGCCGCCAATTGCCGTATCCGACATGTATTCATGTGGCCCCAGAGATAGTTCACTGTGTGCCGCATGTGGCGTGTGTGGCGAAGTAGGGTGCGGCATGGCATATGCGTGATATAGTGCATGCATGGCGTACGTGCGTGCCTCACCAACAAATGGTCACCACCCAAAATGGCGATGCAAGCCAGCATTTACCCGCTTGGACCTACGTCAACTGGCAGCATTAATCTGCACCAGGCAGCCGCGCCTCTTTCCAGGCGCATCAAAACGCCAGGATCTTGAACGCGTCAGGAGGGCGTGGGTGCACATCACAAGGTGCTTCAACCATGTAGCACACTACCCACGTGACGTAAGTGTATAGGGACAGGTCACAAAATGGAAGGTGTGCAACATAAGATACAGCAATCAAAACACATAAGATATGCACCACATGGGAGAGATGCCTGTCTGTGGCCAAACCTGTGATCAATCTTTCTGCGTATGTTGCTGTGTGCACGTATGTCCAATCCCCAGGAGCTCCAGACATGAAAACAGAGGTGCAGAGGTCAGCGTGGTGCCATGTTAGCTGCTCCTGTTGCAGTTCACACCTCTGCCCAACCCCCTGGAGTGGCAGCCCCTATGACAGAGCTCTATTAGGCACCCCAGTGTCCTGATGGCTGCTGCTGTGATGCATTACCAGCTCTGGACAATCCCCAGGAGGTCCCAGCCCAGATCACAGTGGTCTCATATGCATCCGGGAGGTATGGTGGGTATTGCTATTGCAGGTTCCCAGCTCTGCTCTATCCCCAGGAGGCCCAAGCCCAGATGACACAGGTCTATTCTACATCCTGGTGGTATGGTGGGTGCTGTTGTTGCAGGTTCCCAGCACTGCTCCATCTCCAGGAGGCCCAAGCCCAGATGACACAGGTCTATTCTACATCCTGGTGGTATGGTGGGTGCTGTTGTTGCAAGTTCCCAGCACTGCTCCATCCCCAGGAGGCCCCAGTCCAGATCACAGTGGTCCGGTATGCATCATGGTGGTATGGGGGGTGCTGCTGTCTATGTGTGGAACGCCACCCCCATCCCAGGAGGCCACAGACCTGAATACAGAGGTCAAGTAGTCATCCTGGGGGTCTGTTAGCCGCTGCTGTTGATGTGTGGAACAGCACCCTATCCCCAGGAGGCCCACAGACCTGGTGACAGAGGTGTAGTACACATCCTGGTGTTATGGTGGTTGCTCCAGGTGCCGTTTCCCAGCTGCGCCCCACCCCCAGGAGGCCCCAGGCCACATCACAGAGGTCTATTACTCATCCTGGTGTTATGGCTGTTGTTGCTGTTGCAGGCTCCCGGCTCCACCCCATCCTCAGGAGGCATCACACCAGATCACAGTGCCCTAACGGGCACCCCGTTGTTATGGTAGTTGCTATAGGTGCAGTGTCCCAGCTCCCCCTCACCCCCAGGTTGCAGAGGGCCCAGCATAGAGGCGTGTACAGGGCCCTGGTGTCATGGTGATGGTTCCTGCTGATGTGGGATCGTCAGCCCAACACCGAGGTGTGTGCTGGACTGCACTGAGGATATTTATTTATTTAGACAGTTTTGTATACCGCCTTATCCTTCAATCAAAGTGGTCACAACACAATTGGGGGATACATTTAACACGCGGGGATATGAGACACATACACTAATACTTACAGGGAACATGGACAATGGAGGGTTAAGTGGCTTGCCCAAGACCACAAGGAGCATCTGTGGGACTAGAAACCCCAGTCCTTCCGGCCCAAGGTTGCTGTCCTCTAGTGGGATTTGAATCTCCGACCCCTTGGAGACCAGAATGGCAATGTCGCACATGCCATGTTGCTGTCATGTCAGGCAAGGGGATGGCAGGTACATGGCATGGGAGTCCTGCGAGGCAACACATAGGGCATGTAGGTGTCACATGACACATGCCCATCCTCATGCCTACACATGCAGGCGGAGGTGTCAACAGCTAGTATGGGACACACTGGCCATACCAGGAGCGGCCCCTGTTGCATGCAGACATGTGTGCCATGTAGTTTGCCATGTGTAGGGATAGCAGTACCCTAATGGCTGCAAACATTGCTTATCCCCACAGGTAGAAAACCTACGCAAGAAGGGGCGTGAGATGTGGCTACACTGCCCTGGGTACCTACTCCGCATGCAGCGTGAGGCAATGGCCGAGGGTGACGGTGAGTGTCCTAGCCTCTGCATGGTGCCACACCATGTCCCAGGGACACGGCAGCCTGTGGTGCCACATGCAATGTGTCTGTGATGTGCGAAACGCATGATGCACTGTTCATGTCTGCCTTCTCCACAGAGGCTGCAGATGCTGGGGATGGGACCTCCACACCCACAACACACGGTGGCAGCCCCCCCGTGACCACTGGAAGGCCGGACGTTGAGGATGGGTCTGCTGAGGCGGAGGACAACATGGATGTGGGAGAGGAAGACATGGAGGGCCTGGATGGTGGGGATGGGTGAGAGGAGGGGGTGTCTGAGGGTGATGGGGAGGTGGTGTGGGTGGGTGAGAATGGTGAGGAGGAGGGTGTGGAGGAAGCTGAGGGGTCAGGGCGGGAGGACCACGGAGAGTGGGGAGGGGGAGCCTGTGTCTTGGAGTGGACACAGGACAGCACAGGGCACTGGGGGCCCCTGCCACCTGCCCCATGTGCATGGCCATGGTGTCAGCCTGGGTGTGGGATCCCCACATGTTGCCACACACAGGGGCCACACAGATGCTACCACCCATACAACAGCCACCTGGTGTGGGTGTGGTGGCAAATGCGTGGGTCTCCTGAGTGTGGCGATGGGCACCGTCATGAGGTCCTTGAGAGACCATTGCCACGGCATCACACAGCTGACAGCTGCTGTTGAAGGTATGGCTGAGGTGATGCACCACCAGCATTATCATGGCATGTTCATGGCGCATCCCCAGCCATACCCTCATGGAGGGCCCCTGGGTGTGTGAGGCACACATGTGCACATGGCACACCTGCCCTTCACTGTCCTGGGACCTGCGACCAGCACATGGGGTCCAATGGCAATTGACCGCATGGGACATATCACTGAACGTTTCATAGTTGTGATGTTTACCTGCCTGTGGGTGAGTGTTGTATTTTATGGACTACCCAACACTTGTATTGCAAGTACTGACACAAATGTGAAGTAAAACATCATGTGGTCAGGAAACCCTTGCAATGGTCATGTGTCCTCTGTAAATACATACTATAGCGGTGAGTGTGACACCTGTGTGCATGTCCCAGTGTGTATGTGTCACACAGACATGGACTAGGGCCCACAACAGGGAGCGCCATTTGCGCATCCGGATGTATCCCCTGGTGACACCCTGACACCCTGTCCCATGGTCGGACCACTATTGTGTCTCTTTTTCTGTTTCCCTACCGATCTCTGATACCAGTGACTCCTCTGCCTCTCAGTCTCCAGTTCGTCTCCGGCGTCACGTTACTCCATCCACTCTCGCTGCTTTTCCTCCAGCTCACTCACTATTTCCAGCAGATTTCTCGGTGCTAGCCCCTGATGCCCAGGCCTCTCTTTGGAATTCGGTTCTTTTGCACACTTTGGACAACTTAGCTCCACTTCGTCCTTCCGGTGCTCCGTCCCGGACTCATTCGCCCTGGTTTCATCAGGGCTTACGGTTGCAATGCACTCAACTGCGCCAAGCACAACGACACTGGCGCTCTCATCCATCTTCAGCTACTATGGCACGCTTCAAACTACTATACTTGGAATATCGCTCCACAGTCCAGTCCGCTAAGCGCTCCTTTTACACCTTAGAAATCTCTCAAGCTGCCAATTCTTCTAGACAATTGCACTCAATTTTGCGGCAACTTTCCTCTACTGTATCCCCCTCTGCTTCTCGAGCTGCTGTTCCAGCCCCCGCATCCCTAGCATCTTTTTTCTCTGACAAAGTTCAGAACTTACGCTCTTCCTTCCATATCGCACCTCCTCTACCTCTGTCTCCTCCCTGCACACCTTCGGCCTCTCCTTCGTCCCTCGCCTCTGAGAAGTCGACCATTACTGAGTCCTTTGTTTCTATTGTTCCCTGTGTGGCTGGTTCTCCTAATAGAGCTCTACCTCATACATGGTCCACTTTCCGTCCCCTCACTGCAGCGGAGGTACTACTCACTCTATCGCAGTCTAGGAAGACCACCTACTCTTTGGATCCAATCCCTTCCAACTGGCTGGTAGAACCTTCTCTCCAATTCATACCTTTCATCACTACTTTGTTTAATTCCAGTTTATCATCTGGTCATTTTCCTTCAGTTTGGAGATCCGCCATAGTCCATCCCCTGCTGAAACAGTCTTCCCTCGATCCCTCTGTACTATCCCACTGGTGCCCGGTGTCTAATCTCCCTTTCCTCGCAAAAATGCTGGAGCGTCTAGTCTTTCTTCAACTTTCTTCCCACGTTGAGGCCACCAATGCCCTTCATCCCCATCAGGCAGGTTTTAGACCAGGACATAGTACGGAAACTATTCTCCTCGCCCTGCTAAATGAGATTCACATAGCCCATGAACGTGGTGACATTACCCTTTTGGTTTCATTGGATCTGTCCGCAGCGTTTGATTTGATTGATCACCGGACCCTTCTGTCACGTCTTTCTGATATTGGTGTATGGGGTGTGGTGTTACGTTGGTTCCGTTCCTTTCTTACTGCTCGTTCTTATGTTGCCCATGCCAATCACCAAACCTCGCCGTCTATTCCGTTGTTATGTGGAGTCCCCCAGGGATCAGTTTTATCCCCTCTGCTCTTCAATATTTTTCTTGCCACACTTCCCCTTTTGGCCCAACAATTTCCAGTTTCCACTTACATTTACGCCGACGATATTGTCCTTCTTTTCCACACTTCCCCAGCTATGATTGATATCACTCCCCTCAATAACTGCCTCTCTCATATTGCCACCTGGCTCTCATCTAATTTTCTACATTTGAATCCTTCCAAATCCTCAGCCATGTGGGTGTCTCTGAGCTCTTCTTGCCCGATTATCACGCCTCAAATTAATTCCACTCCTATTCCTCTTACCTCTTCTCTTCGGTACTTAGGGGTAATCCTGGATTCATCATTGTCTTTTCACAAACACGTGTCCAACTTATCCCGTCGTTCTTTCTTTACATTACGCCAATTACGCTCAGTCTGCTCAATTTTGTCCCCTGATTCCCTTAACTACTTTGGTACTAGCTTTAGTTATGTCCAGATTGGATTATTGTAATGTGGTTTATGCCAGTCTCCCTGCTTACCAACTTAAACGCCTTCAACTTTTGCAGAATACAGCCGCCCATCTTGTTACTTTTGCCCGGAAATCAGATCATGTAACTCCTCTTCTGTTTCGCCTCCACTGGCTTCCGCTCCATTTTCAGTTTAAATACAAGGTTCTTATATTATTACATAGAGTCATCCACACTTCCAATCCGCAGTACTTAGCAAATCTAGTCTCTCTTCACACTCCTTATCGTCAGCTCCGTTCATTGCATGCTAACCGTTTGTTTCTTCCCCCACCCTCACGAGCTCACCTTATTTATTTATTTAACATATATTTATAACCCGCAACTTCCAGAGTTCAGTTGCGGTTCACAATAAAACAACAATCTACAAAGCATAAGCTTAGTTTTACATCGAACATTTTGTAACAATAAAAGTAATGGTTAACAGTATGAACTAGTGCAAAACAACAAACTGGCTTGTAAACTATGTACAAAAAACTATATACAAATACATGTTGGGGGTACTTTGGAATTGGATCATAGTGTTTTTATAATAGTGTATAGTCTGTTAAATTGTTGGGATTAGTATTACTCTGTCATAATTTTTAACCTTTATCTGAGTGTATCCAGGGGTTATCTATGTTGCCGTAGTGCATGGAGAATAAATAGGTTTTTAGTTTTTTTCGGAGTTCCATGATTTCAGTTATGGATCTTAGGTCCTCCGGAAGGGAATTCCACATAGATGGGGCAGCATGAGAAAAAGCTCTTTTGTTAGTTAATTTATTTGCTTTTATGAAATCATTAGGAGTATTTAGTTTATTTGAGTATCCTTTTCTGTGCGTGGTTTTTTGAGATTCCATGCTAATTAGTTTGCTTAATGGGATTGGGGCCGTGTTGTTTAAAGCTTTATATGTAGTTATTATGGTTTTATATATTATCCTACTTTGAATTGGCAACCAGTGTAGGGAGGCTAGTATTGGTGTTATGTGCTGGATAGAGTGTGCTTTCATTATAATTCTGGCTGCTGCGTTTTGTGCTAATTGGATTCTTTTTATGTTTTGTTTCGTTATACCTAAAAGAATTAGGTTGGCAAAATCAAAGTGCGGTGTTATTGTAGCTTGGATTATATTAATGAAGTCAAATTGGTGTACTAACGGGCGTAATTGTTTAAGAATTTTAAGTTTAAAGTATATTTTCTTTATGGTGTTTCTGATGTGAGTGTTCATCGTCAGATGAGTATCTAAAATAACACCTAGGTATCTTATTTCATTTTTTATTTTAATGTCATGGTTTTGTAATGTTATATGGGTTGGGGGGATATATGATTAATTTTTTGTTACAATTAGGACTTCTGTTTTTGAATGATTAATGTGAAGGTTTTGTGCTTTTAGCCATGTAGTAATTTCATTGAAGCAGTCTGATAGTAGTTTTATTGGTAAATTAGGAATCGTGAAAGGGATGTACATCATAATATCATCTGCGTATAGATGATAGTATACTCCAAATTTTTTAAAGATATCACTGACAGGTTTTATGTAAATGTTAAACAGGAGGGCTGATAGTGCGGAGCCTTGTGGGAGACCAATTTCTTGATTATATATAGTTGATGTTTGGTTACCAATTCTTACATTTTGTGTTCTATTATTTAAGTAAGAGGTAAACCATTTATGCACAGTGTCTTTTATTCCTATTTGTTTCAGGTTTCAGACACGCCATTCCGCTTTCTTTTTCTTGGGTCCCTCACTCTGGAATTCTCTGCCTTCCTCTCTTCATCTAGAATCCTCCTACCAACACTTCAAAAACCTATTAAAAACTCATCTGTTCCAACAGGCATATGATCTCCCTCCCAGCAGTCCTGTCTAATTGTTTTGTTTGTCTTTGCGTACTTATGGTTTGTTTGGTTTGTCTACTGTTTGTCCTGTGACCTCTTTGGTCCATCTTTTCTTTATTTTAATGGATTTCTTTTCTTTTCAATGCTTTTATTTATATTATTTCATTGTAAACCGTTCTCACGTTTCGACAAGGGCGGTATATTAAATGTAAATAAAGATAAAGATGTAACCATGTGCTGCACAGTTCAGCAGACATGGAGACATCCATGTTGTCATGGATAGTCAGTCTGTAACAGGGATGTACCATGTGACAGGATGGTGAAGAGGTAAGAGAGTTGTACCCGTGAAGCTGGTTAGATGAGATGGACTCGAGTATCCATGTGTATGATGGGGGTGAGGTAGTGAGACTATGAGAGGGTTTCTCTGCTAGTGTGGGGAAGCAGCAGCTGCTGACAGGTGCTGGAGGGATATAAACAAATGGCCACAGCTAGGTAGATCTGTCCGTCGGGTCTGTAGTCAAAGCTTGTGCGGTTAGTATGACACGGAGACCTTGTTGTGTGTCTGATAGACAGGTCACCCATGTAGATAACTCGATGTGGATGATATGCAGTGACAAAGAGGTGATACCCCCACTATCTCAGTGAGCAAGCAGACATATACAGCAGGTGGGAGGGGGAGGTAGGGTGTAACCCCTGGCATATGTATAGCTGTGCACACATGGCATGTTGCATGGCACACAGGGCATGTGTGGAGCTATCTGTCATGTCGGCTGCTGGTGCAGACACCCTGCCACTCTGAAGCATGGTAGGGTACATGTGCCCATGGTGACCCCAATGGGGACAGACCACCCATGGGACCTCCAACACAAACAGTGGACACATGCACATGGGTAACCAAAACAAAGGCTGTATTTGCTGTGGGTTCCTATCGTACATACACTGACAGCACTACTGCCTGCGTGGCTGCCCCCGCCCTCACCCCTGCCCACGACCCCCCACACCTCTTTGCACCGGGGCCACCAATGGCTTTGGCGCCGCAGCTGGCTGCTGAACCCGAGCCGCCATGGCCTCAAGAGCGTCAGCCACCCAGCCTATCCCCATTGCAATCTCTACGTCTGTCCCTCGCAGATGCCGTGTTTCCTGGTTGTGCTCCTGCATGTCTCTGCAGAGCCCCAGCACCGCCCGAGTGAGAGCCCAGACCGCCTGGCATTGGGCAAGCTGTACCTCCTGCTGTCCATGCAGTTCCGACCGTAGTGCCAGCAATGCCCGGCGAGTGCCTGTGGGTGAGAGGGATTGTGACCCATGAGACATCTGCTGCACACACCCATATGTGCATGACCTGGCCATTCCCCAACATGCCACACCACCACCCCCCCCCAGACATGACCAGGGGGCATATGTATGTGTGGGGGGCCACTGTCATTGTGCATGTGTCTGCCCCCACTGCTGTGTCTGGGGGTTGGTGTGTCACACCAGCACATGCAAGCATCCTGCCAGTTACCTACCTGCAGCATCTCTGTGTGCCAATGCTGTGTGTGCCCTCAGCTTCTGGAGGATGACATGCATTGCGCTTGGTGGTGTGGCTGCAGGCCCTGGTGGTGGCATTGTGGGACTGACCCCCACATCCTCTGGCCCCTCCCCCGCTACTGTGGTGATGGTAGGAGCACACCGCTGTCGTGTGTGTTCATGCTCTGGTGTGGCCACAACCTCAGGCATCACATTGGCCCCTGGGGTGTCTGGGCAGTGCTGGAAGCAGCCTCTGGATACAGCTCCTCGGGGTCCCACACTGGCTCAGGCTCTTCACCATATCCCTCCTCGCCCACCTCGATGGCCTGGATGTCAGCTGGGGTTGGAACAAGGTGCCCAGTAGATATGGAGTTGACACTGACACAGACGTAGAGACCATTGGGACGTCACTACAATGGGCAATGTGTGTACCGCCTCTAGGCGATGTCACACCACCTTCAATGGGGTCAGCACAAGTATGTTGACTATGATGTACCTGGGAGGGGGGGGCAGCACATTGTGGTGCGTGAGGTGCAGCGCCACATTGGCATGTTGGATTCGGGGTCAGGGTAGTGAGTGCTGCACACACGTTGCACATCACCAGGTGCGCACTGTGTGTAAGACATGGACTATGAGCACAGAGCTACATTTGGCAGGTGTGTGCATGGGACCCTGCAAGGTGGGTGGGGCCTGTGACATTGTGAGTGGGTGACAGGTATGCACTGGGGAGGTGCGGGTATGGGCAGTAGATGTGGCGTGGCAGACATCCAGACCTGTGCGGGGACAGGTACAGTGTTGGCCCATGTGTGTCATGGGTGTGGAGCAATGCAGGACTTTGAACCCTGTGGGGGATGGGGGGGCCATGCCATGCATGAAATTGCACTGGGGGGGAGGGGTTGAGCGGAACAGTGTCCCCAGCACTGTGGTGTCTGTGAGGGGGTTGACCCCTGGTGGTGTCGGTGTTGGTGTAGGTGCATCTGTTTCAGGGGCCAGTGGGTCTGGAGATAGGGACATGACATGGAGGCGGGAGGGTGTGTTCACTCTGTCGGTGGGGATGTATCAGTACATATGCCCATGCTTTGGGTGTCCTGGGGTGGTCAGTGGGATGCCTGGCTGACTTGGTGTGTCTGTCGCCTGGTGTGTATGTGGTATGTGTTTGCATCTGTGACAGAGGTTTGGATGCTGCATTCATGCATTTGTCTGATATGTGTGACATATGTGGCGTGTAGGGATATATGCAGCATGGACAGATATGTGGGGAGGGGATTTGGCCATCCCTGTCTGCAGATCATTGTGTTCACCTGTGCACTGTTGGGGAGTGGTGTCAATCTACCTGCCCCACTGAGTGGCTCCCCCTCGTTCAGTACACCTGTTCAGTGCTGCATCATATCCACCACTGTGCATTGGCACAGCACACCCCCAGGTACCTGTCTTAGTCTCCCTGGGGACACATAGCTGGATGTTGCTGCCCCTGTGGTCCCCCCTGCATCTGTTGGGGCACACCTGTTCTCAGGACATGGGCCTGTACCACCCCGTGGCTGACACAGCATGTGCTTGGTGGATAGCTGTACATGTGTGCATGTCTCGGACATACCTGCTTCTGGGTGGGCCATGTCCAGCACCGGGGACAGTCCATGGAGGTAAATCAGGCCTAGATGCTCAGCAAGCTGCAGCTCCAGGAGTGTGAGGCTTGGGGTGAAGGGACCACCCCCTCCAGTGGCGCTAGTATGTCTGCGTTTGGCGGTCATGTGTGCACGGACCCCCTGCCTAATGTCATTGAATCTCTTCCTCAGACTGTCAAGGTCCCTTAGTGGCCCCCCTGCCTGTGCCATGGCCTCCTGCACCTCCTACCACATCTGGGTCCTTATGCTCATAGGTGTGCGTGAGCTTATGCGGCCATAGAGGTCCTCATAGTGTTCAAGGACACTTGCCAGCAGGTTGTGGTTCTCCTGCTGGCTGAATCATATTGCCCTCCTCCTCTCCTCATCAGGCACAGGCTTACGCTTACGCTTGGCTGATTGGTGCCCCTCTGTTTGCTCCTGGGTGGAGTCAAACATACCAGATGGGCCTGCAACCTTGGACACATGGTGTCCCAACCCTCCTGGCTCATTAAGCCGGGTCCCTGGCATTTCCCCGGATGCCCCACCTGTCATGTCAGCCCCCGGCATGTCCGTGCTCTCCCTGTCCCCCCTCTGTATTCCAGCCATGTCTGACCTCCTGCGACTCACATCCCCCACCACTCACCAACCCAGCCACGAACCTCCCCCACCACTCACCAACCCTGCACCCAACTCCACCACCACTCACCTGTCCAGCCACTCTCCTCACCTAACCTGACCCTGTCTCTGTCCTCGTCTCACCACCACCAACACACGCCTTCTCTTTCCGTCGTCTACACAAACCTCTCAGCATGTGGCACTTCTGCATGTCTATTTATGCTTCATTTTACGTCTTCGCGTGCATGCGGGTGTTGCACATGCGCAATGGTGGTGATGCAGCATATGCGCAGCGGCAATGCGTGAGGTGTGTATGCAGAACCTGGCGCCACGCATGCACATGCAGACTATGTTTCTGCGTAGGGGGTGTATGCATATGCGGCGCCAGCTCCCCCAATGCTGTGTCAGTTGTGGTGTGCACGGGATCTGGCACCGCACATGCACAGACATGTACAGATTATGCTCATGTGCACTGCATGGTTCCGCGCATGCTGCAATGGACAGGGTGTTGGGGGAGCTGGTGCCGCACATGCGTCTGCATGCACATGTGCGGCACCAGGTTCCGCGTACACACCTCACGCATTGCGCTGTGTCACCACCATTGCACATGCACAATGCCTGCATGCACACACAGATGGAAAATGAAGCATAAATAGACATGCAGATGAGCCATGTACTGAGAGGTTTGGGTAGGCAACAGAGAAGGAAGGTGTGCGTTGTTTTTGGTGAGGCGAGAAGAGGGACACAGTCAGGTTAGGTAAGGAGAGTGGCTGGGCTGGTGAGTGGTGCTGGAGGTGGATACTGGTGTTGGTGTGCGGTGTTGAAGGTGAGTGGCTAGGTTGGTGGGTGGTGTGGGGGGTAGGTGACAGGGTTGGTGAGTGGTGGGGGGTGCTGGTGTTGGTGTGTGGTGTTTAAGGTGAGCGGCTAGGTTGATGGGTGGTGTGGGAGGTAGGTGGCAGGGTTGGTGTGTGGTGGGGAAGGTGAGTGGCTGGGTTGGTGTCTGGTGGGGGAGTGGCATGGTTGGTGAGTGGTGGGGGAGGTGAGTGGCTGGGTTGGTGTCTGGTGGGGGGAGTGGCACGGTTGGTGAGTGGTGGGGGAGGCGAGTGGCTGGGTTGGTGTCTGGTGGGGGGAGTGGCACGGTTGGTGAGTGGTGGGGGAGGCGAGTGGCTGGGTTGGTGTCTGGTAGGGGGAGTGACATGGTTGGTGAGTGGTGGTGGAGGTGAGTGGCTGGGTTATTGTGAGGTGGAGGTGGTTAGGGGGGTTGAGTTTCTAGTGTCCATTATGGTGGGCTTTCTGGTTGCTTCTTATGCACTGGGGGATGTGCAGGGGCTGCGGTTGCCTGACAAGGGAGATGGTGTTCCTGGAGCTGAAGCACAGGGCATGGGTGCAGTCCCACTGCAACACAGACCTGCAGCTGTGGGGGGAGGCCAGGCAGGGGCTGTGCCGGCACTGCGCAGGAGGCATGCTGAGTTGCAGGCTTGCCAGCCTCACCTCTACAGGCCCAGGGCCCAGCTGTAGGCCATGCGTGAGGACCAGGTCATCTCCCTCTACTGCCTGAGCACAGGGGCTATTAGGGAGCTCTATGAGGATCTAAGACCTGACCTCGAGCCCCTGACTGGTCGGTCACATGCCATACTGGGTCTGGTCAAGCTCCTTGGTGCCCTACATTTCTTTGCCTCTGGCTGTTTCCAGTCATCTGTGGCCGCAGTGGGTGGGATGAGCCGCCCCACCTTCTCATGCTGTCTCCACCAGGTACTGCGTGCCATGATCAGCTGGGTGGGGAATTACATTGTGTTTCCCAACACTAGGCAACAGTGGGGGGCCCTGAACCTGGTGTTTGAGGCATTTGCCGGGATACCACATGTGATGGGAGCAATCGATAGCACACGTTGCCCTGGTCCCGCCCAGAGACAGGGAGGCAGTGTTCCGCAACCGCAGACACTACCACTCCATGAATGTTCAGGTTGTATGTGATGCAAATATGCGCATGCTGAATGTGGTCCCGAGGTTTGCAGGGTCCACCCATCACTCCTATATCCTGCGTCACTCTGCGATATTTGGTCAATTTGAGGCTGGCCAATATGAGGACTGTATACTGATGGGTGGGTATTTGTCATCTCTAACATGCACATCATATACCCCTGACCTACCGTATGCACATATGTTTGTTTTTGAGATGTGTGACCAGTTGTGTGTCTGTGTCATGTGTGTGTGTGAGGGCTAATGCTGGGGGGGGGGGCACTCAAGGTCTTTGTGCTGCGGTGCTGTGTGTTGCCAGCACAATGACCTCTGATGTTTCTGGCCATTTGACATTGTGTGTCTGAGTTGTCATAGTACAACACACATGTATGCTGCATGTTTCTCAACAGTGTAGAGTTGTCTCTGCCATCCTGTCTGGCAAGGTGAGGTTCCTGTTCCTGTCCCTGTCCCACCACCTGTCTGTGGACAGTATCATGAGCTTCACATGCATTCACAGGTTAGCAACTCTTCCCTTGTCCAGGGTGCATTGCATTTCTGTCGCCAATGGGTTCTGGGTGGGCAAGAATATGTTTCCGCCTCTGGTGTCTGGCCATGTGTCTGTAGTGATGAGGGCTTATGTTGATTGCTCTCTTCCTACCTCCCCGCTGCTCAGTCGCTCGCACCTCCAAACACGGGGGCCTAGTTGTTGTATCCCATCATGTGTTGTCCTATGTTTCAGTCTGACGTGTCTGTGGTGTTGGTTTGCACGTACAGTCTTGTATGCATGTGTGTGGATATCAGCGCGTGGTTTAACGTTAAACATTTCTTTCTGCAGGTGATGCAAGATATGGGTGTCGTCCCTGGTTGCTAACCCCTGTGCGTCTACCACAGACACCTGCAGAGATGAGGTACAATGAGGCCCATGCCTCCAGTCGCTCCGTCATCGAGCGCACCTTATGAAAAGTCACTTTAGGTGTCTGGATCGTACTGGCGAGGCCTTACAGTACAAACCTGTGACTGTGGTAGAGATCATCATGGCCTGTTGCATCCTGCGCAACATTGCTCTCAGGCACGATATCGATGTCCAAATTAATGAGGATCTGGAAGATGATCCACCGTGCCCTCCTGTACGTGCCCGTGGTGACACACATGAGGGCACAGCAATCAGGCAGCAGCTGATCGGGGAGCTTTTCTCATATAAGTACTGCATATGTTGGACATAACCTTTTTTTAGATATAAATGTACTACTACTACTACTACTGAGCATTAGTATCACACTAACAGTAATACGCAGCACTGCCCTGACATAGCTGTGACAATTCCAGGCCATGACAGCTTACAATGTAGTCACACCTGTAACACAGCAGGTGTGGCCAGGGGACAACAGGGGGTGGAGGGGATTGGTGTGGGCATGCTTATTAAGCGGTAGCAATGTACTGAGCTGTCACACATTGGTTTGACCTTGTTGGTGGGGATGGCTGCCCTGCAATGACAGGTCGTTAGATGTAGGCATTGGGTGCTGCAAGGTGAGAGGTGTGTGGTCTGTCATCCAGAGTAGGGGAGCAGGCCATGGATGGGAGCAGTGGCCTTGACATGTGGGGATCACATTTGGGGGTTATGAGGGGATAACTTGGGTTGTATGCTCAGATGAGCAGGGACTGTGTGTTCGCTGTGTCGGTATAGCGATGCATACATGTGTTAGCACTATTTACATGCTCAGTTGTAGTGGTATTTGTACTACCAGAGTTATGCGATTAAAGGTGCAGGGCAGCCACAGTGTGACTGCATGTAAGGATCAGCAGGTGCGGCTTGACCTGTATGCATAGACAGATGGGGAGCCAGTGGTGTATTATTGCCATGATGGGGCTACCGGTAGATTAGCCATGCAGTGCTCTGTGGCATACATTGCAGCGGACAGAGAGGATTCCAAAGGCAGATGTAAGTTACATCAGATAGGGTGGCAGATGATGAAGGGGGGCATCTGTGTTTGATTTCTGTGTTCAGGGGTGAGGGCAGATATCTTGATGATGTTTTCTGGAACTACACGGCAGGCACTAGCTATGCGATGGATATGTGTGGAGAGGGGGAGAGACGAGTCATTGACAAACAATACCTTGCAGACAAAGTAGATGGACGGTGTACGAACCTAGACACAGACACTCTAAAGGTTGGGGAGGGTTGGGGGGTGATGATCAGATGTCCGGTATTGGCCATGCTCATTTTCAGGCAGCGGCGGAACATGCAGCCAGCAATGTCAGCAGGCAAGCTGAGATCACGATGTGGATTGTGAACCATAGTTCAGGCATGGGGAGATATGTTTGGGACTCATCACCATACAGCTGCTCCTGAACGCCAGGGGATGAGCTTGCTGCACCGGTGAACTGGGTATGGTGCCAGGGGAACGTAGCAGCTCCTGCATATATCCCTTTGGTGCAGCAACTGTGAGCGGGTTCTCAGGGGAGGTGGAGCCAATCGAACACACACTGAGGGTGCACTGGGAGAGATATGGATGTGGCAGGATTGTACGAAGTCCTTTGGGCCAGGTAAGGACAGGGTAGTGAGGAGACAGTTTCGGTCAATGGTACCAAGGGCATCAGAGAGGGCACGAAGGGGCCCGACTGGCTACAGGTCCTTGTATTTGGCCAGGGACATGTCAGTGGGGTGTTTGGGAGGCGGCAATTTGGTACAGTGTCATGACGAACTGCCAGACTGTGATGGATCGGGGGGGGGGGGGGTATGTGAGGTGGGTACGTGAGGGTGCTGTGTTTGGTGCACAGCTCCAACATAACATATGTATGTTTCTCTTGTGTTTCTCATACCACAGGACATGTTTGGTGACGTTACTGGTGCTGTGGTGCAGTGGCAGCTGTGTGTACATCATTCAACATGCAGGACACTGTGATCAGTGGACATACAGGTAATTTGTCTGTGTGGAGAGTCATGAGCAAAACATGTCTAAGGATATCTGTCTATTGCACATGTGTTGTGGTGGACCTATCTTGCATGCTCCCCCATACACCATATTTTGATGTTGGCACACATATCCACATGTGCTCGTGCACAGTTTGTCTTATCCAGCACTGTTTCTGGGACACATCCAACAGAGCTGCGTGTGACTACAGGTCCTAGGTATTCTGGGGGTGGCTCGCACTTACACCCTTCCCTTACTTTGTAGCATCAGACGGCAGCAATGTATCATCGCATATCAACGACCTTAATCTCCACTGATCCCCAATTGTGCACATACAGGCCGTATGTTACTCTTGGCATGCTCACCTTATCATGTGTGTGCGTGTTTGGGGGAGCCTCAGTAATGATACCGTGTGCATGCCGTTTGCATTATCATGTGGTACACCTGTGGAGCGGTGGTGACTGTGCTATCTCTCCCTTACTAATGCTGACCCTGTGAACATTGTGCGCATGTGTTGAGGGTTGTGGGTTTACCTATCTCTTGTGTGTTGACAGACCACTGCGCAACACCATTTATGTATGACACATATCGCCATTACTTGGACATGCATCAACGGTGACTGGACATGGTGACATGGTGTTTTGACACATTTTGTTGACATCTTCTGCCTTCACAGTGACGTTTTTTTGGCCTTTGCCTGCCTCATAGACTCTCAACCAGACACTTGGTGCTGACACACGGTAGGTTGCACCTTGGTTAATTTGTATGTGGCATCAGCCTTTATATGTTCATGTTTTGCTGTTTGTTTCATGGACCTTTCCTTTTAGGTGTCTGTGCACCAACGCTGAAGGACATGGGGTGGGGCTGTTAGACACCTGTGTGACATGGGCATGGGCATGGACATGACCATATCCATCCATATTGCATGCGGTTCCATTGCAAAATGTCCAGAACATCAACAGTGTTCTGTGCTGTGATCATGTAATGTTTGCCTGTGTGACGTTGCATTACGTAGATATTGATGTTTGACTCCCTGCAATGTGCCCTGATGTTGCGTACAGCATAACAAGACACTATTTCTCCTTATTCTGACACAGGGCCGAGGACACACACAGCACATCTAGTACAGTGCATCTGCGGCCCACATCAAGCACCTGTTGGGGGACACATCAACACCATGCAACTATCCCTGGGAGATGGTGCCATAGGATGTTTTACCTCTGCGAGTGGGACACATGCCTATGATGAACATTACTGTTTGACTGCTACTTTGACTTTACCATGCCTGTCCAACATACTTTTGCTGCTGTGCTCTGGCTGGGTGTCGTGTTGAATGTGCGAGACACACATGACCTTTCGATGACTGTAGCACATTGAGATGTCGCACTTGAATATGCATGCCCATGGATTCACGGACAGTCGTAGCGGGACATGTTGTGTTGCAGATGCCCTTTACAGTGTGGACACTGTGTAATGGTCCCTACGAGTGCAGCACAGACTGACATAGTCACTGTATGTTCTACATCCATCTGACATTTTGTTAGTGTGTGTTGTCCATGTGTGTAACATGCACCACAGGATATCCTCATCTGTTGCGGTCACCCGGAGCATACAGCCCTGTGTGGCAGAGGGGCAACATTATATAGGTACTCTTGTGTATGTCGGCCTACCCTGCACTTGGACATGACACAGTTGTTACCTCCACACCACTTTAATGGCCACCAACATCTTGGAGTGATGTTTGGCTCAACAAGGGGGTTACAGTGCATCTGGGGCATCACTGTGTCATGGTTCAACGTACACAGTGCATGTGCATGTGACTGAATATGTTGCTACACCAGTGCATGTGGCAGTGTGGCTTCTTTGTGGGGTACTGGCCCATCTTTGACCTTGATTTTAGACTCCATATACAGGTCATTTTGTTTGGTTACTGTACAGACATGCCGCTGTACATTGATTTACACACATAGCATTGCATGTCTGCACAGTCAGCCTTATCCCCTGACATTCTGCCACTCACATTGGCCGATTACATTTGCATTGTGGCTGTGTGATTGTCCATATTTCTTCCTTCATGTGTGCATCCCAGGTACCCTGATCTCTGTCTATGGTTCATGTATCCACGCCACCCATTGCAGAGGGACCTCTGCATGGTGCTAGCTCTGCATGTTTGTGAGGTTCCTTTTATGGTGTTCCCTGGGATAATGTGCCTCTTGTACCTGTTTCCATATCCTAATTTTGCAATTCGCCTTTGTTTTGGGTTACATTGGTGACACTTTGATTGCTATATCAGGCATTTTGGACGAGCTGTAACATATCTATCTCTATCTGTGTGTACACTTGCTTACATCTTGCTATTTATGAGTTTTACGGTGTTTGCCTCCTGTATTGGCAGGCACATATGTTTTGGGGGACAATTCATGATTGATGTGTGTTGGGCCCTCATCATGTACCACCTAGTGTCTACATGCACACATATGTGACTAGGCCATTTGGGCCCTGCAGCAGCATGTGGGGGGTGGGGGGCTACTGAATAGTGCACACCATGCAGCTACAGCACATTATTTCTCCTGTCCATCATCTTTAGATGGTGCAGTGACTTTTGTGTGACATGTGTTTACCGCCAAGTTTATGTACCCTGTTCTCTGTAAAAAAACCAATGCTGTTTGTGTCATTGTGTTTAGATTTGTTCATTGTAAACCGCACTGACTAAATAAGCGTGGTATATAAGAAAAATAAATAAATAAAATAAATAAATAAATAATAAATGTGGGTGTCTGCCATGCTCAATGTGGTGTCTGTTTGTTCACTGTAGACCAACTACCTTGATATGGGGAGGAGTAGCCTAGTGGTTAGGACAAGGTACTTCAGGCCGGAGGGCCGGGGGTTCAAGTCCCACCTGGGGACAGCAATCTCAGGCCGGAGGGACTGGGATTTCTAGTCCTATAGGTACTCCTTGTGGTCTTGGGCAAGCCACCTAACCCTCCATTGCCCATGTTCCCTGTAAGTATTAGCGTATGTGTGTCACATCCCCTCGTGTTAAATGTATCTCCCAATTGACCGCTTTGACCCGGTGAAAAGCAGGATATAAATACAGCTAAATAAATAAAAATAAATAAATAAATAAATAAATAAATGATGACAGGCGCTATGTACAATATGTCTCATGATTACCCACAATAAAAAAGAGTGTTTCACGCACATTTGTCTCTGCTGCTGCTTTACCACACTGACACATGTATTTAGTATCCGGGTAATGTACATGGCCCACCTGTGCTCAAATTCTTGTACGGTGGCAGCTGACTATGTGGCAGCCATCTGCCACATCACAGGGTGCTAAGGGTTTCCATTCCGACATTCCTATTGGGGGACATATTTGCTTTGCACTTGCTGCGGTTGTTTGGGATAGTGGTTGTGTACATGTGTTGCAGCACCATAGGTTGCATGTTTTATTCCCACATGTTCTGTTGATTTTTGCTGGTTTTGTGCTAACCTGACCATGAACTGTTATGATTGGTCACCTCTCCACACACCCTTCCATCTCTTCCCTGTACACCACAGTGTGCCCTTGATCCAGCCTATCCATCGCATATTAGCTGTTACATAAGGCTCTTTTTTTGTACTGTCCATGTCAGCTTGGGGGATTGGCATTACTGATCTGATCTGGGCCATGTCTGTTTGTAGGTTCAGCTCTCACATGCTCCTTTTCCGTTCTTTTCCCCATTTTGCCCTGCTCCACAGAGCATCCCCTGCCACCCTTTGGGTTTGGGTTCTTTGCTCTTTTGCATGCTGTATCCACTGCAGAACATTTCATTGTGTATGTGCATGTGTTTATATGTACCTTTAGTCCCAATTACTGACTGTGATATTAGCTGTACACACCTGATCTGCATTTGCAGTGCATCTTCGTTACTGTTGGGGTTGCTCTATCCTGGCAGACTGCTGGCTTTTGGTGTGGTGCCCTGCAGTGTTCTTGTATACAGTCTTTGCTGTGCTGCTCATGTTGGTGTTGTGGCCTACTGGTTTGTGCATTGACATTTGTGCTAGTGGTCATGGGTTTGATTCCTCTTGGTTCTAATCACTTTAATGCCTCTCTTACACAACTACTTTGCATTCCTGTAACAGTCCTATCTGTGAGGATCTGTGCTGCTGGCACATTATACCTTCATCACAGTTGCTGACCATCCTTTTGTCCGTCTGTCTGTGTCTGCCAGCTGTGTGCCATCCTGCCCTAATGTGCAGGCTGCTACCCCTTGTCCTGCACTGGCACCCTCTTCTGCATCACAGCTCTTTATGTTTGCCTCTCCTGTGTCGGCTCTACATGGCTCTGCTAGTCCTCTGTCCTCCTGTCATTGCACTTATCCTGCCACCTCTGGCTCCTCTGCTCGACACGTATTCCCATCCTCTGCCACACACTGTGCTTGTTGTACTTTACAGTACCATCACCCTGTGCATCAGTACAGCTGCCCCTGATATAATTGTCAACTTTACCAGCTGCCACATGGGCTGCATGCAGATTTGGCAGCTCCATCACCTTAGACATCTACTTCCTTACATCACTTCTTCATTGCCTTGCGTTGCTGATCTATTCTATGTTAGGGTTACATCTGTGTTTGACCCATACATTTCATGCTTTTGAGGTTCATGCACCTTACTGCCCCTGGCCAACATTTCTTTAGTCACCTTTACATCCTTGGGGCGTCTTTAGTGACACCTTAGGTATTTCCAGCTTGTGTGGCACCTTATATGATGCCTTGGGGGGTACTACCCATTTGTGGTGCCCTCTGGGGCACAGTCTGATCCGTCTTGGTTGACGTAGCACTTTATGATGTGCCTCATGCTGCGCCCTAGAAAGTGCTTTGGGTTACGGCACTGGGATGTGGCTTTTTTTGGATGACAGTACAGATTGTTAGGATGTGTCTGCCTGTTACATGCAGGAAAAGGAATGCCTTGGCCAGCCTCATTCCATATCCCCACTGGGGGATTGAACTCATGACTGTTTTTATTAGCAGGCATTGTATTGACCAGTGTGCTACATCTCTAGCCCTTTGATCACAGCTCAGCATGCAAACTTAAGGTTACCGCATGATAACGTGGTACAGCGCGTCTATCGAGCGGTGGTGGCCAGGGCGCCCTCTATCACGCGATACCCCACCATTGCTTCCTTTACACCGACACGCCCACCACCTTATATGCCATTCCTCACGTTATCGCTGCAATAGCGCCGGTAACATTAAGACCGTTTAGTAAACATACCCCTAAGTTACAGTATCCCAGATTCTTTTATGCAGTCAAGCAAAAGGGTATGATCTATCACATTGTAGGGTGCTCAAAGGTCTAGTTGGATTAAAAGAATGTTGCAGAGATTGTCTAGATGGGTCGCTATTTCATTAAGGGATGCCTATGAGGGAGGTCTCAGTACTGTATTGTGGTTGAAGGCCTGTGGGTGAAAAGAATTATTTGATTTCCAGAATCTTGATACTTGTTTGTACACAGTTTTCTCAAGATGTTTGGCTAGAAATAGGAGATTAAAGATAGGACAAGTTACCTGGTGTGGACAGATCTAGATTTTGCTGTTTAAGTAGTGGGCAAAATATAGAATGTTTTCTGGAAACAGGTACATCCCCACTAATGAGATTATGGTTAGTTAGTCCCAGTATTAAAGGGGCAAAGTGATCTCAGCAGTTTTTTAAATCAGTTTTGGGGGAGTAGTATCAGCCAAAGAGTTTGATGGGTTCAAAGATTTAAGAAGCTGTGTGGGATGGAAGTCTGTCAGTGGGGAGAAGGACTGAAAAGTGCTTGAGTGGATACCTGAAGAGTTATTTGGGAGATGCTCAATGGGAGGTGGTCTGGGGTGGGGGAGGAATGAATGGTAGCTTCTTTCTCAGTAAGAAGAGTTTGTGGCTTTGCAGTCAAGGAAGAGTCCAGTTGGTCTGGGGTAAGAGGAATGGAGTTAACCATTTGTAGGTCCTTGGGAGATAATTTACTTAAGACAAGGAAGAGTTGCTTTGGGAAGATTTCGTGCTTGTAGATGAGATCAGAGTAATAATTGGTTTTAGCATAGAGAATAAGAAGTTTATATTCACGCTGGAGTGTATGACAGGATACCTTCTTTTCTAATGTTGGAGAGTTGTGCCACTTATGTTTTGATCACCTAGTTTGTTTTCTAAACTCCCTTAGTTCTAGTGAGAACAAGGGGTTTGATCTTTTTGTTCACTTGATCTATTTGAGGGGGATATGGGAATGTAGGAATTTCTGAAGTAGGGTATTCCAGGCTGAAATCTTCATTTATCAACCATTAAAGTGGACTAACACAGCAACCACTCTATCTTGTGATGATATAGTCGGAGACATCCCTGAGCTGCACAAAATGGATGTACAGATATGGGTGCAATACTTCTAAAAAGCTGATCAGATGGTGGAGATGAGGATGATCATGGAGTTTCTATGGTGGCCCCTCTGCTTACCGGAGCTTAGCATTTTTAAGACATATTAAGGAAATATCTTCTTCTGTTTAATGATGAGCAATATTTGTCAAACATATAAATATATCTTGCTATTATTTCCTCTCAAGATAAAAAGAATTTTGGTGATTTTAGTCAATTGTGCCTGAGTCAATTAAACTGATGAAGAAACTAAGCAGTATTAGCTTCAGGTATGCAAAAGCTCTAATAGAGTAGTTGATCTCTAAGTCAAGTCAAATATCACAGAAACCAGATCTTACCATAACATCAACATTTCCAACGCACTCAAAGGCATAGTCCACTCCGCCTTCAGTCATTTCAGCCAGCACTTTGTCAATGGGCTTGTCATAGTCTCGAGGGTTGATACAGTGTGTGACTCCTACTTCTTTTGCCTTTGCAAACCTGTCCTTGTTGATGTCAATTCCAATGATACAACTGGCACCGACTACTTTACAACCCATGACAACGGAAAGGCCGGTTCCTCCCAAACCAAATACAGCACATGTAGAACCTGGTTCAACCTTTACAAACAGAAACAGAGAAACATAATGTGAAGGCCCATTTTACATAGCATGTTGAGATGGGAGATGCCCAATAGAAGATAGGAGAACCAACTAAATTGAGCAAGCATCACCATAGAAACTTAACTTTGTGTCGGATGAGCTGTCAAGAGGAAGGAATAATTCACTCCCTCAAAACAGAACCTCCTTTTTCATATTTTTTAATTCAAGGAATTGATAAAACTTCACTTAACTGAATAAGCGCCAGGAACCATCCAAGAATCCAGTCACGACATGTGATGTTTCGAGTCTCCTTCAGGTGTTTTAAATACTCTTGCTCCGAAACAATAAAAAGCACTTGTAAAAACCACTCAAGCCTGTTCCATTTAAAGCTTAAAAGATCCAAACTTAAAGCTTAGGCATCTTGCCCATAGATATCCTGGAACTATCATTACACATGCTTATAAATGAGCTTGTTATTCCCATCATGAGTGGCTATTGAGGGATTGATCCATCACCAAGGGGATGAAAAAGTGGTCGTGTACTTCCTTTCATGCAGGATGCTTCAGAGGTTATTCATCTGTTGCATCTAAACCTTTGTTGTTGCAAACCTTTAATGATTAAATATTCTCAAGGTACTAACATTCGGGACAGAGATGTTCATTCCACTGTGCCAATGGACCGTTCCCCTCCTTTGCATGACCCTCTGGGTCATTTTGCTTGTGGCAATTGTAGATATTGCACATCCACCTTAGAGGGATCTGTTTGGTCTGAACCCATTGGTGAATGACATGTTTATCTAGTTTTGCAGTGTACGTAATAGAATGCCCTTGCGGGCTACTTTATGTTGATCTCACCACTAGATCCTTGAAATTGTGCTTTGATGTGCATACCTCTCACTTAAATACATCTACAGCTACTGCCCTGATGGTAACACACTGTCTTCAATATAACCACTAGTTTCAATAATTGCGATGGTGAATCATTGATCATGTACCTGCTGACCACTGGAGGAGTGATCGGATCACTAAGCTCCAATGGGCTGAACAGTGTTGGATATTTAATTTATGGACAGTTTCCCTGCTTGGCTTAAACTAAGAATTGGATTGGCCCAGTCTTTTTTGAAAGAACCAATCACACAGGCAGTGACCTATTGATGGCATGTAGCCTGATGCAATTGGTTCTTGATGTCTTGCTTATGCTAAATGCTGGATATTTAAACAGAGCAGGCTTGAGTGGTTTTTACAAGTGCTTTTCATTGTTTTGGAGCAAGAATCTTTAAAACACCTGAAGCAGGGATGTTGTAAGCTCAAAACGTGTCACACATTGTGTCTGGATTCTTCAATGGCTCCTGGAGCTTATTCAGATAAGTGAAGCTTTATCAAGTCTTTGAATTTAAAAATATAAAAAAGGAGGTTCTGTTTTGAGGGAGTAGAGTATTCCTTCTCCTTGACAGCTCAACTGACACAAACATATGTTTCTGTCATGATGCTTGCCCGATTTAGTTGGTTCCCCTATCTTCTTTTGGTGATTATTTTGGGGTGACCAGTTGGGGGTTTTGGTTATTGGAGATGGGAGATGAAACATCCAGGCCCTATTGTTTTACAAAAGGCTTTGCCAAATAAGGAGTCTTTTGTAAAATAACTAGAAAATAGCAGGGCTGCACTTGTATTTGTTGGCATGTTTAGTGGGAGCAGCGATTATACAAAGCTGCATATGGGAAAAAAGAGCACCATGTTCTCTCCAAATTTCCACATCTGCAGTTCTTTAAAATAGCTGCTCACGACAGCATCGACCCATCCAATCCCCGCACCCCATCTCAACAAAGGCAAATCCCCACACCTCTTACATACCCAGGGACTGCTTAAGGCAATTTGCTGCTTGAGGCAAAGGATGAGATGATGTCTCTCTCCCCCAAAATACCCAAAAAGAGAAGAGGGACCCTCAGGTAGAAGGGAAACCCCCTGCTCAGAGCACCAGCCAAGCAGCTGCCCCAAGAAAAAAGAAAGCAACTTATATTCCCTGTCTATAAAATTAAAAAAATATATTTCCAATTGCTAGTTATACTCAGCAAAAACATCAGCAGTCTCATTATGTAGTCTGGGATTCTAATATAAAAAATACTAACCCCTGATATTGCACACTGGACTGTCATGCTGTTAATGTAGATCCCATCCCAATCTTAAACTTGCTTTTTCAGATACCAGTTAGAAAGAGCAAACTTCAAAAAGCTGGATGAGTATAAAACGTTTTTATCCAAAAAACACAGCTCCAAGATTATATAGTACAAAAGTGCTGGAGGAAAAAGACCTCAGAATATTAAGCCAACGCAATGGTCATTAATATCTCTGTATCAGCCAAACTTGTCCTCACACAAACAGATTAATGATATTTCACCATCATAGGTCAGGAAAAACCTCCAGCACAAGTCACCTTATTATCAGTGAACCCAACATTTGCAACCCAATCTTACATAGCCATTTAAGCAACAGTGGCATAGTATTATACTTAGCTACTGTCTGCTCACACTCTCAAAAATTCAGCAAATCCTGCAATCTTGTTGTCAATCAATTTCCAACATAACCTCAGTTCAACTCCGACGCCGGGCATTTCGCTATCGCTGCTTCAGGGAGCTAGACCCATTGCCCATATTTAATACACAAACTGCAGTTCAGCCATTCCTAAAACCAAAAGTCAATATCAGTACAGTAACTTGGTGCTGCAAAGGTGCCTTAGTGGAAGCAAGATGGCGGACACATGGGTGCTCTGAGCTGAGCTCTGTCCAAGCTGCAGTTTTCATTGCCAGTTTTTATTTCTTACCCCACATGGCTCAGTACACTCTCCCTGACACGGCCCTATGAACGGGTTCATATGTGGAAAGGAGTGGGAGAGACCGCTGGAGGGCAAGATCTCACTGAGCCCAAAGGAGCACTATGTCCCTGTGGATCCAGCAGCTGAGGCCATGTAGAGAACAAGCAAGATGCCGGATATCGGTGAGGGCTGGGCTGCCATTGCCAACCTCAAAGGTGCTGTAGCCGGGGCAAGTATGACCTCTGCCCCAACAAAATCCTAGGCTGAGTTTCTGCCCGAGTGGGTTATTCAGTAGCACATACCCAGTATGCGCTGCTGAATATCCCCTCTAAAGTCTTTTGAATGTTCTGACATTAACTGCTTAGCATTGGGCATTCTGGGGTGGCATACATGGTAAAATGGTTGCGGCGATATTGAGCCACTAACCAATTAGCCTAAACCGGCTGAAGTTGGGCCAAAAAATAACTGGCCTAACTTTAGCTGCTGTTATTGTATTGATCCATCTCATTGCTGGCCTTCCTCTTTTGGGTTGACCTTCTACTTTGCCAAGCATGATGTCTTTCTCTAATGATCTCTCTCTTCACATGATGTGTTTAAAATATGAAAGTCAAAGTCTTGTCATCTGTGCTTCTGAAGAAAGCTTAGATTTGATATCCTCTGGTACTGACTGGTTTGTTCTTGGGCAGTCCATGGTATAAACAGTAGTCATCGCCAGAACCATAATTCGAAGGCATCGATTTTCTTCCTGTCTCCTTTTCACTGTCCAACTTTCGCATCCATATGACGTTATTGAAAATACCATGGCTTGAACGAGTCAAATATGGAAATTACACTAACCTGGTAATTGTAGTTCCTGGAGGGTCCAGTTTAGTCCTCCAACATCGGGTAGTGCACCTTCTCCTGCAGCCTGTAGACTGGACCAATCAAATCTTCTGTAGTATATATATACAGGCGGAGCTCCCATAAGCCCCCAGTGTACTAGTAACAAAGCATACTTAACGAAGCAACACATTAGATTAATATACAAAATGACATAATTAAAGAACAATTGGTTCCTCCCAATAAAAATCCAACTCCCTCCCCAAACGAGGAAGTCAGAACACTGCATTGCGCCGGTACCGACGCCTCAGACATCCAAACACCGCTCCCCCCCCGGAATCTCAGGAGCTGACTGAACACCTGAGAAAGGGAAGAGCCCTAGCAAAAAACGTGTTCGGAAAGCGCGCCGCTGTATCATAGCAGATAGTCGGGAGGGAAGGAGGACTAAACTGGACCCTCCAGGAACTACAATTACCAGGTTAGTGTAATTTCCATTTCCTGTTCGGTAATCCAGTTTAGTCCTCCAACATCGGGATGTAACAGAGCAGTTAAGACCGGGCGGGACCTTGCCATCCGGCGCGCAGAACCGCCGAACCAAAACAGGAATCCCGAGCCGCTGACACATCTAAGCGATAGTGCCTACTGAAAGCATGCAAAGACGACCAAGTGGCCGCCCTACAGATATCTGCCGGCGGAACCAGGCTATACTCCGCCCAAGAGGTCACCTGAGCCCTAGTGGAATGAGCCCGCAGTCCCTCCGGAATAGACCGCTGATGCAACAGATACGCGGACGTGATCGCCTCCTTGAGCCATCTAGCAATGGAGGCTTTAGCCGCCGCTTCCCCTTTACGTGCACCCCCGAAGAGCACGAAAAGTCGGTCAGATTTCCGAAAGGACTCGGTAACCTTTACATAACGACGGAGCGTACGACCCACATCGAGCCGGAGAAGACCTTTGTCCGTTGACCCGACAGATTGCGAAGAAATCACTGGAAGAAACACTGCCTGATTCACGTGAAAGGGAGATACTACCTTTGGCAGAAAGGAAGGAACCGGACGGAGAACGATCCGATCCGCAGAAAAAGACAAGAAAAGCTCTCGGCAGGACAACACATGCAGATCCGAAATGCGTCGTGCCGAACAGATGGCTACAAGAAAAACCGCCTTAAGCGTGAGATCTTTCAGGGACGCCCTACGCAGGGGCTCAAAAGGTTCACGAACCAGTGCCCTCAGAACCAAATTCCAGTCCCAAGGAGGAACGACAACTCTGCGAGAGGGCCGCAAATGAAAAACAGCCGTAAGAAATCGACGGACATCCGGATGAGTCCTGAGAAGACGACCCAAAAACTTGCCTCGATAACACGAGATAGCCGCCAACTGGACTTTCAGGGAACTAGCCGCAAGGCCCTTATCGAAACCATCCTGAAGAAAACTTAAAATGACGGAAACGGAAACCGTCGCCGCCCGGACTCCACGCCGGGAGCACTAGTCTTCAAAGATCCTCCAAATCCGAACGTAAGTAAGAGAAGTGGACGTTTTTCTCGCCCGCAGTAGGGTAGAAATCACCGCGGGGGGAGTAACCCTACTCTTTCAGCCGAGCCATCTCCATGGCCAAACTGTAAGCGAGAATCGACCCACTAGGGGCATCCGCAAGGGTCCCTGAAGAAGAAGATTCAGCAGCGTGGATAGGAGCCAAGGAAAGCCGTCGCTCAGCCGGACCAGATCGGCATACCACGGCCACCCAGGCCAGTCCGGGGCCACCAGTAACACTCGACCCCGATGGCCCTCGATGCGCTGAACAACCTGGCCAATCAGAACCCACGGAGGAAAGACATAAAGAAGGCCGGACGTTGGCCACGGCTGAATGAGAGCGTCGAGCCCCTCGGACATGCGCTCCCTTCGCCTGCTGAAGAAGCGTCCTGTCTCGGCCGATTGAAATGTCGCCATGACATCCATGATGGGCGGCTCCCCCCGACGAACTATTTGCGCGTAAACTTGCGGGTTTAGCTCCCACTCTCCGGGGTCCACCCGCACTCTGCAGAGAAAATCGGCCTGAACATTGTCTGCGCCTGCCATAGGCGCTGCCAAGGTGGCCGGAAGACGAGACTGCACCCAATTGACCAAGGCCATCGCTTCTGATTCCAGGGCCATGCTGCCGGTGCCCCCTTGGCGATTGATGTAAGCTACGGTGGTCGCAATGTCCGAGAGGACTCGTACCGGCCGGTCGAGAACTAGGTCTTTGAGGCCAAGAGGGCTAGCCACACCGCCCGTAATTCGAGGCGGTTGATCGACCAAGAAGTCTCCAGGGGAGACCATTCCCCTTGAGTGAAGCGGGTCTCGCAGTGAGCCCCCCCAGCCGGTTAAGCTGGCATCCGTTGTGAACGGAACCCAAAGTGGAGGCTCCAGGGAATCCCCCGCGCCAGGTTCTCGGAGGAGAGCCACCACCGGAGTGATCGGCGAACCGCCCTTGGGCAAGGCAATCCCCTGTTCAATGAGTCGAACTGGTTGGACCAACGGCGCAGCAGAGCACTCTGCAGCGGGCGCATGTGGAAGCGCGCCCAGGGCACCACCTCCAAGGTTGCTGCCATCGTACCGAGGAGCTGCAGGTATCACCATGCAGACGGAGCGGGCATCCCCCTGAAGAGTCGGACAAGAGACCGAATGCGGCGCTCCGGTAGGCACACCAAGCGCCGTGCTGTGTCGAGGCGCACTCCCAGATACTCGAGATCCTGAGTCGGGCACAGACAACTCTTGCATTCTTTCACCACCCAGCCGAGGGACCGCAGCAGAGCCACCACCCTGCTCGTGACGTGCACACACTCCCGAATGGACTTTGCCCGAATCCACCAGTCGTCGAGATACGGATGGACCAGGATGCCCTCTTTGCACAAGGCCGCTGCGACCACTACCATCATGTTTGTGTAGGTGCGGGGGGCCGTGGCGAGACCAAACGGCATGGCCGGAAATTGGAAGTGGCCCCACGGAAGAGTGAAGTGGAGAAACCGTTGATGAGACGGCCGGATGGGAATGTGTAATGTGGTCTGCAGCGGCTGTGGAAGATCCTGCAGCAGGGGCTCTGAGGAGGGGGGAGATAAGGTGCTGAGGGACCCAGCTAGCAACGCAGTGGGTATGGGGAGAGCCTCCGGGATGCAGCGTGCAGGTGGAACACAAGCAAGCTATTAATGTTCCCTTCAGCTGATTATATTTCACATATAATACAGCCAGAGAAAAAAGCATTGTAGAGACTTAAACCACCTTTCCTCTTCTTGTGTGGGGTTTCATTTATTTATCTATTCTTTTTTTTTTTTTTTTTTTGCATTTAAAACAAAAAGCAAGTAAGGCTCAGGGAAACCCAAGACTGTTTAAGAAAAGTATTTTGAAACTCCACGTGCCTCCACAGCATGATTAAGTGCGTGGAAACTGCTGTTTAGAGCTGTTTCCCCTAAAAAGAAACACTGAAGAGAAAAACAAAACAGCCGCTGGCACCGAAAAACTGTCAGGTATTCACAGAACTGAAAAGGGAACTGTCAGTCATTCACTGTGCTGGCATAGAGAAACTTTCAAGGTCAGGGTAAGGCAATTATAGTGACTGAAAGTAGGGAAATTAGAGCGGGATCCCTCCGCAGCCATTCAGACCTCCAAGGTAGGGGCTGAAAGGAGTTTCTGGGGAGGGATGTAGAAGCTCAATCCAGCCGTAGAAAAATTACAGTGAGCATGCATAATTAGGCCGAGCCCAAAACAGTCAGGATCCAAAACACTGACTTAACACCTCAACCAAATGGTATATTGAATAAGACAGGTACAATAATCAGTAGGATGTACAAAGTAACCCGGCTGCAGGTTGTGGACTAAAAAGTCAAAGTAGGAACTACCAAACTCAGGGGCAGCCGGTCCGGATACAGCTGAAAGCATCCCAGAGCAGCTGAGGCAAGGAAGAAAAAAACAAAAACAGAGTACTCACAGTTTTCTCACAGAAAATGATACCTGAACTTCCTGGAGGTATCCAAACTCTCGTGGTAAAGACTCAGTGCAACGTAAAGCCAATGGAGAGCTCCCCCGAAGCCAAGCTCCGGAGTTCCCAAGTTCCTCAGGGGAAGCAAGATGCTGGGGGAAGAGCCGAGCTGGTGCATGAGGTCCCTGTGCTTCTTCTGACAGCCTATGCAGCGTAAACCTGAATAAGGCACAGGGAAAATTAAAAAGAAATAACTGCGTCCCGCAGGAACAGGCATTTAACAATATTCCCCATAATAGGTAATGCCTCAGCCAGCCTTCTTTGTTGGGCACAGTGGGGAATGGAAGCCATGAGCCCTGCACCCTTCGTCAGTGACTCAGCATTGTACTGTGGCTCTGAATTGCATACTGTTCTCTATCCATGCCTTCTGTACTTTTCATCCATTATGTTCATACATAGGCAGAGAAAAAAGTAACCTCTGCCCAACTGACATCTAGCAAGTGTTGTGGAAAAAAAAACTGAAACAGCAATATAGCTGTTAGAAGCCAGCAGAGAAGTAATCTGGCTTCCCGCCAAAAACCGAGGCTCATTAGCTATTCAAAATGGCCACCAGCAAAAATAAAACACAAAAAGAGTGAATTAAAACCCCCAAAAGCTAAGGAATTAACTTAAAAAGTCAAAGAAGAAGGTGGGAGGGTTGCAGGCATGAGAGAAATGCCTAAAATCGCTGAAAAATCAATAAAAATCAATCGAGTTACCACAGAGCTGCAAACAGCAGTGGGAGAAGACATTCCAGTTCTGAAGAAACTGCAGCACAGCTCTTGCAGATGCCAGAGTCAGTCATTGTACCTCTGCGGGACCCACAAATCACACATTGAGGTTTGGCAGCCATGCTAAGGCAACCTGCATCCAGGGGGAAAGAAGGAAACCGGAACAGGGAAGCCCACAGCAAAGGGACTAACCTTATTCAAATCAGTACAGCTTTAAATTTAAAACTTTTTTTTTTTTTTTTACAGAAAACAAAATATTCCCCAGAATCCTAGGGGTTCCCTGAGCAAAATCGCCAGCAAAAGAAACCCCAAAAACGCCAGGGGAACCCGTGCACAAGTGTTAAAAAGTGCCCTTAAAAAGTACACTTTAGAAATCCAAAATGGCCGCCGCACTTTTTCACCCACGATAAAAAACGGCGCGAAAATACAAAGGTAACCAAATAATATGGAAAAGAAAGAAAACGACCCTCTAATACAGGGCAAGCGAAAAAAATCAGGAAAAAGTGCAATTCGGAAGCCAGGGGAGCCGACAGAGCCTCTGACAATGCAAACAGAGAGCTTAAAAGTAAAAGCAAGGAAAATTCCTACCAGCTCAGGAAACAGCAAGGAACTCAGCCAACTTCTCCAAGTGACAGGCAATGCTGAATCAGGTATGGCTCTTCCCCGTACAGCCTAGGGGAGAGCTCAACCCAGGGTTCAGAAATTCCCAGGCAGGAAGGCAGGAGCCCAATGCAGGTCTGGCTTCCCCCAGGATGTCCCCTGTGCAATGCTTTTTTTTTTTTTAAAGATACAGCTACCTAGCAAATAAATGATAAATAAAGGACCAAAAACAAAACCCCAAAAGAACTAACTAACTAATGTTGCTCCTTCAAGTGTCACTTAGTGTGCCCAGAAAGGGCACAGAAGTCTTCAAGCTGCAAGGAGACTGGACACACTGGGGGCTTATGGGAGCTCCGCCTGTATATATATACTACAGAAGATTTGATTGGTCCAGTCTACAGGCTGCAGGAGAAGGTGCACTACCCGATGTTGGAGGACTAAACTGGATTACCGAACAGGAACTTTGTATGGAGAAAGACATCTCTGTTCTTGAGAATCTTGTCTACGTCCTTCATAGCCATTCTGCCGAGAGCAATGCATCGTCTGATTTCTTGATTGCTCATTGTTTCTTTATTGATAGTTGAACCAAGTAGGTTAAAGTGGTCCACTATATTGATTTCTTTTCCATCAACAATGATGTGCTTTGATGTGCGTTGGGCTGCTGACATGCCACGTCACTGAGACAAGAAGCTTGGAAATGCGGGTTTTTTCTGTAGCATTGCGACCATTGCTGTTTACTGTTTCACATCAAGTCCCAACCCAAGAATCAGTGCCTTTTCCTTGTACTGAGTTAAAAAGAGTGCTGTTTCTGCAAATGTTGCTGCATGCCACTATTGGTAAGATCTACTATCAGGTTCCCTCTACTAAAGTGCTTCCGACAATAATTGCATTCTGCATATTGTGGTTTCTCAAGCACTCTAAAATGCTTTCACACCTCTGAGGTTTTACAAGATTTTCCCCTTTACTTCCTTGAGGAGAATTGTTGCTGCTGCTGCTGGTGATGCTACTGCTTGATCTCAGACTGAGGATGGAGGAGAGGATGCGGGATCAGAAGCATCCTTCCCACTCTGTACTGTCTCCTCTATCTGTGGGGTGCTCTTGGCCTGACATTCCCAATATTATTCCTACTTCCTCACCACTTAGGATGCTAAAAACAAGATCTTCAAATCCTTAAACTTTCACTGTCTGATGGTTCTGACACAAATCCTGCCCATGAGGGTTCCTCAGATTCTGTCTGCTATGACTAGTTGCATAGACCTTTGAGCAGGAAATAGAGAATGCCTGCTGACCTTCTCTGCTCTGTTGCTTTTACCCAATGTTTCCTGTTTCTCCACCCTGTGCCACCTCTACCTTCCTTTTCCCCTCTGTGGGGATGGGACAAGACACCTGCTCTTTCACAGGTGCACGGGAAACTGCAACTCTTCCTACTCTCCTCTTAAAGAAACTCTCTGTAGTTTCATTGGTGGACTAAAGGAGGCCACAGACATACCCTGAGAATAACCTGTATTTTTCTCTGCACTTGTGCCGTTGCTACTCTCACCAGCCCTCCCATCTTTATTTCTACAATGATTTAATTTTTCACACCTACTCTTTCCAAGCATAATGATACTATCAGATTAGATTGCTAGTTCCATGGGACAGGCACTGTCTCTTTTATGTTTCTTTATTACAGCACTGCTCCCCAGCCAGTAGCGCTTTGGAACTTGGAAGTACTATACACCCCAATGATAATTTGTCATATATTTGTGCCAGGGGTTTTTGTCATACATTTGTGCCAGGGTTCCCTTCAGAGCTTGGCATAAGCCCTTGAGTATCCCACACCCTTCCCTCTCTGCCGCTGCTATTCTACACACTTGAGAAAAGAAGACTTTGATCAAGGTGGAATTCTTTCTCAAAGCCAGATGATCTTTGAAAATAAAAACAATTCCACTTTCCTGTAGGCAATTTAATTATTTTCTTCTTCTACACTTTAATTCTAGTGAATTATGACTTTTCCTTATAGTTAATAGGTGAACGAGATTGTTATAAAGAAATTATTTCTCTGTATATCTGATTGTGAGATAGATACACTAAGCTGTTGCATTATGGGACCTGCCGCACTGTTTCCAGTGAGTAAAATCAAGGTCTACAAATCCCATACTGCACTGCAATTTAAATTTAAAACCAGAACGAGCTGAAAATCTCAGTCCTGGAAGTGGATAACTTGGCAACTCTGCACTTCCCTGTGCCTGGTCCATCTGGCCCGTCCTATGACTGCCCTGCTCACCTGCCACAAATGTGCACAAACTAGGCAACAAAGCATTTAGTATTGGCAAACTGTAAGCACATCATTCTCTAACCTCTCTGTCACTTTGCTGATCCCTTCCCCCCTTTAGAGAGAATGCCTTTCCCTCTAAGACCAAGCATCCAGCCAGCAACCCTTAGAAGCTTCAAAAGACAGCAGCACTTTCCGTGCTTGCAACTGAGAGGCACTATACTGTATGCAAGATTTCTTCCTTTGTTTCTGCTTCTAAGTGCCATTTTTGCACAAGACGTATTACAGCACTAGCAGCTCCTTTCTTATACCTTTGAAGTCACACCCAAAATGCAGTGGCTTTCCCCCTCCCCCCTCCCCCCCTGGCTGTGATGGGCCGCACCCACTGCCCTGCCCTTGGCGACACCACTGACAAAATGGTTCTCTCGGGTTTGGTGTTATGCTGTGTCATCCAGCAATGACTTCATCACTCATGGGATATGGATAACTTGAAAGTGATTGGTTTCTTTGACTGCTTGTCAAAGAGTTTCAACATGATCAGCTAAAGTGCCTCATGCTTCTTGCTTGCCTCCCTTCCCACCCTCTAAAAGTGGCTGTAATGTGTCTGTTGCATGCACGCCTATGATGAAACAAAGGAAATGAATTGTGATTCATCAAAAAATCCAGTCATGTGCATATCGGGAGCTTTTTGCTAAATGCCACTGATGAGTTAATATGCGTTTTTGCAAGCAGTAACTGGCAGCGACGAACCCTAAGGCATGAGCATACAAGCTACTGACTGCCAAAACAAATACAAATACAACCGCACATAAAGTATCTAGGAATCATCATAGACCAAGCACTAACACTCAAGCAACAAAACAGTACAGCGCCTCAGACCTCTCCTTGAACCACGGGACTTCAGAACAGTGATGCAAGCCATGACACTCCCCCACCTGGACTACTGCAATATAATCTACCATGGACTACCAGCCACCCACACCAACCCACTTCAAACTGCCTTAAATACCACAGCAAGGATTATCCAGAAAGCAAAAAAACAAGACTGCATCACCCCAATACTGAGGGAGCTGCACATACTCCCCCTCGAAGCAAGAATCAAATACAAATCCGCCCTACTTACTCACAAGGCTCTCTACCAAACTCAGACTTCCGAGGTCTGCGCACTACTGCCCCGACCAGCCCACAACAGAACAACCAGACAAACCATCAGCAATTCCCTCACCATCCCCCATAAACGAACCAAATACAACCAACGGACCTGCAACAGAGCCTTCGAACTATATGCACCATCCCTCTGGAACTCTCTACCAAGTCACATCAGAGGCAACGGAGATCCCCTATCATTCAGGAAACAACTAAAAACCGTCCTATTCCAGGAATACCTCGGACCAGAAACAAGCACCCACCACTGACTACCTCCCAACCCCCCCCCCCCCGAACATATTTTCTAAGAGACTGAAATACAATGTCTATGTCCCAAATATTTGTTGAAATCATCAATGTTGGCCACCCGGTGATAGCCCCAACCCCAGAATTTGATTATTGTCCACCCCCCCTTTTAATGTTACGCCGTTTTGACCCGGTGAAAAGCGGGATATAAATACAGTTAAATAAATAAATAAATAAAACACATGTTAACTGGTACTCACACACCAGAGTGGACAGTGGGTGAGTTAGAGGCAGAACATGGGGATGGAGAAGACATTAGCGTGCGAGTGAAGGAAGCATGGCACTTAGCATGGGTTCACCTAACGGCACCTCTATGAGTGTCATTAGGTGCACCCATATTACTTTGCCACTTATTAGGGTACAAAATCACGCATTAGCTGCTGGGAATATACTGGTCAGCTAATGTGAAGGCTGTACTCTTAACGTGCATTGATAATGCTCCTTAAGTGTGAAACCTTAGCAGTATTTCGTAAAAGAGCACCTTTGTTTGTCCCAGAACAAAAGGAGAATGGCGAGATTTGTCATATTTTGCTATTAACTCAAAAACAAATTTACATCCCTAGTAGCAAGAATTTTGTGGTTTATTGGTACATAAATACTATACAAGGGATGGAAAACACTGACCTCATATGCCCCAAACATGGTATGGTTCTAAAGGATGTCTGCAATGAATAGCCATAAGAAATATTTGCCTGCATTTGATCCAAGAGCTAGATGGATCTAATGGGAAATAAAAGTATTTAAAGCACTAAGCATAAGAACTATCGATCTGTTCATTGTGTAAAAGGAGGAGATGGGATGGGAATAAAGAAAGCAGAAGGCTTTCAGGAAAGTTACAGAAAGTTACAGAGGAAATAGTCACTCTGTGAAACTGTTTTGGTGCATGTTGCTAAATGAAAAATCCTAGTTAGAAAAACTATGGGCTAAATTTTCAGTGATGTACTTAACAGGAAAATCATGCACATACAGTGCATTGCAAAAGTATTCATCCCCTCTGTGTTTGTCCTATTTTGTCGCATTACAATCTGCAATTAAAATAGAGTTTTGGGGGTTAGCACCATATGATATAGATAACATGCCTATGACTTTAAAGATGCAAAATATCTTTTATTGTGACACAAACAATAATTCAGACAAAAAAAAAACCAACTGAAAGCAGGAGTGTGCATATGTATTCACCCCCCCCCCCCAAGTCAATACATTGTAGAGCCATCTTTTGCTACAATTACAGCTTCAAGTCTTTTGTAACTTAATTTATTTTCTAAACTTATAACTAAAGAATTTAAAAAAAAATTAGGAGCCCTTAATGTGGGATGATATAGAGAGAGAGGGATCCATTCTGCAGACCATACATATAAGCAGCTTTGATGTGTCCTGTAAGGAAAAATGAAGGTATACAGCTCTATATTTAGAGGCACTTATTCAGTTAGCAGCATCTGCTAACTGCAGAGTGCCAGAGTGGTCTGGGGGTGGAGCATAAGTGGTGCCAGGAATTTCTGGAGAGAGGTGATTTTCAGCACCACTATCCGGATAGCTATCCATATAACTTAGTTCAGCAAAGACAGCTGATGTAAGTGCTATGCGGACAGACTATCTGGTTAGTGGCTGAATATCATTGTTATCCAGATACTCACTGCTCTCACCACAAAATTCCAGACATTTAGTGCCGGCCACAATCCGTTACCGCATTGAATGTTGTTAGATGCCGTCGAGTCAGCGTCAACTCATGGCGACCCTCTGGATAGTTGTCCTAAATTGTGTTCAGTCTTCAGTCAGATGGCTCATTGTTCACAGAGTAGCACCCATAGCTGCTGTTATTGTATAGATCCAAATCATTGCTGGCATTCCTCTTTTGCGTTGACCTTCTACCTTGTCAAGCATGATGTCTTTCTCTAATGATCTCTCTTATCGCATAATGTATCCAAAGTATGAAAGTTGAAGTCTTGCCATCTGAGCTTCTAAGGAAAGCTTACGTTTGATCTCCTCTAGTAATGACTGGTTTGTTCTTTGGGCAGTCCATAGAATATACAGTATTCATCACCAGCACCATAATTCAAAGGCATCAATTTTCTTCCTATCTATCTTTTTCACTGTTCAACCTTCGCATCCATATGACATTATTGAAAATACCTTGGCTTGGCCAAGTCAAATCTTTGTATGGAGAGAGACATCTCTGCTCTTGAGAACCTTGTCTACATCCTTCATAGCCATCGTGGATAACATGTTAAAACCCTCCGCCCAGTGTGCAGTTGTGGCCAAGGGAGCAAATAGAATGCTAGGTATCATAAGGAAAGGAATGGAAAATAAAACAAAGGATATTATAACGCCTCTGTATTGTTCCATGGTGAGACCGCAGCTTGAATATTGTGTGCAGTTCTGGTCACCGTATCTTAAAAAAGATATAGCGTTATTAGAAAAGGTACAGAGAAGATCCACCAAAATGGTAAAGGGGATGGAAGGAGACTCCTATGAAGAGAGGCTAAAAAGGTTAGGGCTCTTCAACCTGGAAAAGAGACGGCTGAGGGGAGTTATGATAGAGGTCTATAAATTAATGAATGGGGTGAAATAGGTAAACGTAGATCAATTGTTTATGTCATCAGAATATAAAAAGACTAGGGGACATGCAATGAAGCTACAGGGTAACCTATTTAAGACTAATAAGAGAAACTATTTTTTCACTCAACATGTAATCAAACTCTGGAATTTGTTATCGGAGGATGTAGTAAAAGCTGTTAGTGTAGCTGGGTTTAAAAAAGGTTTGGACAAGTTCCTGGAGGAAAGGTCCATAAACCATTATTAAAAGGACATGGGATATCAATGCTTGACCCAATGCAAGTATTGAGGAACCTGTGTCTTTTGAGGAAACTGCTAGATACTTATGACCTAGATTGGCCACTGTTGGAAACAGGATACTGGTCTGTGCTGAATAATCTTCAGTAGAACCTTACTGGCATGTGGGATCAGAGCAATTGTGCGATAATTTCTACAGTCAGTTGGATCAACTTTCTTTAGTATTGGTATAAACACAGATCTTTTCCAGTCAGTTGGCTCTGATGTCTTCCAAATTTCCTGGCAGAACCTTGTAAGTATGGTAACAGCTGTATCGAATTGCTGCAATATTTCAATGAGACTGCCCAGTGATTTGTTCTTTGATAAGGCTTTCAATGCTGCTTCAACTTCTTTCATCACCAGTGGGTCCTGATCATAAGGTACAGGTTGAAACATATGTTGGTCCACTTGATCTTTATGGTATAATGACTCTGTACATTCTTTCTACCTTTCCTTGATCTTCTTAGCATCATTCAACATGGATCCTTGTGCATCTTGTAACATTCTAATTCGAGGCTGGAATTTTTTATCTCTCATAGCTTTAGGAAAGCCGATCTTGTTCTTCCCCTAATAGTTTCTGCTTCTATTACCTTGCATGCGTCATTGTAATACTTCTCCTTGTCTTGTCTTACTGCATGTTGGAAATCTCTGTTGAGTTTTACGATTGCCTCTCTTTCTACTCTGGCTTTAGCTTCTCTGCATTTCTGGGCAATTTTCAGAGTTTCTTCGGTCATCCATTTTGGCTGTCTTTGCTTTTTCACATTTTTTAGAGACTTCTCATTTCTTCCAACACAATCTGCTTGATGTCATCCCATAACAGTTCTGGAGCTCTGTCATTTGTATCTAAAGCAACAAATCCATTTTCCAAGCAGTCTGTAAATATCAATGGTATATTCTCAAGGTCATATTTGGCCACTTTCATGAGTGGCTTACTCTTTTTCAAATTTATCTTCAGTTTGCATACTAGTAGTTAGTGATCTGTACCACAGTCGGCTCCAGGTTTTGTCATTGTTGATGTTATAGAGTTTTTCCATCATTGACTTCCACAGATGTAGTCAGTTTGATTTTTGTACAATGCATTGGGTGAAGAACATAAGAAGATAAGAAATGCTATACTCGATCAGACCAAGGTCCTTCAAGCAAAGTATCCTGTTTCCAACAGTAGCTAATCCAGGTCATTAAGTTCCTGGCAGGTACCCAAAGTCCACGGCTTCCACAATGCTGGGGTAAGCAGTGGATTTTTTTAATTAATCTTAAATGGGTTACATTGTAGCTTCATTGTGTGTCCTTTAGTCTTTCTACTTTTTGATGGCATAAACAACCGATCTATGTTAACCTGTTCCACTCCATTCATTAATTTATAGACATCTATCATATCTCCCCTCAGCCTTCTTTTTTCCAAATTAAAGAGCCTAAACTTTTAAGCCTTTACTCATAGGGATGTCATAGGAAGTCCATGTGTACAATCACAGCTTGTGTTGCTGGAAGAAGGTGTTTGAGATAAATAGATCATTGGTCTTGCAGAATTCTATAAGTCTTTCTCCAACTTCGTTTTGGTTGCCAAGTCCATATTTTCCAACCACTTGTGACTATCCATTGTTTTTTCTTGGCAAGATACAGAAGTAGATTGCCAAGCCTTTCTTCTGTGCAGGTAATTCTAGTATTGTTGTCGTCACAGAAATGTGATCCTCTGCCGCAAACAACGTCTCATTCTGATGCTGCCCAGATGAGTGGTATGTCTTGGTTTGACACCTCAGCTGAGGACTATCCATCTTGGGCTAAGCTATCGATAACTTAGCCCTCGGCATCACTGATGCACACAAGCACTTACAGCATGACAAGTGAGGGACCACATTGAATATCTTGATTTAATTCAACATTTGTGGTGTGTATTTAAAAAAACTTGAAGCTGAATATCAGCTGAATCTTTTTTTTGTGTGTGCGTACTGAGAGAGAGAGATAAGGAATATTCCCTCCGTCTATCCTCTATCCCTCCCTGTCCCAATAGTTTAAAAAAATTGCTGTTGCCCCCTAGCAATATCCTATCTCCAAGTCTAAAAGTAAAAACAAGGCCCCTTCTCAGTCTCTCTCCTAACCCCCTTTCCTATTGTAGATATGCTGCTGGGACCCTCCAGAGGTAGGAGGAGGTATGCTTACTTCCTCCATGCTGTAGCCCACATTGCCACATCTGACAGTAGCTGGGCTAAGAACAAAACATAAAAACATAAGATATGCCATACTGGGTCAGACCAAGGTCTATCAAGCCCAATATCCTGTTTCCAACAGTGGCCAATCTGGGTCACAAGTACCTAGCACTTTCCCCAAAAGACACACAGGTTCCACAGTGCTTTTATTGGTTTAATGGTTTATGGATATTTCCTCCAGAAACTTATCCAAACCTTTTTTAAATCCAGCTACATTAACAGCTTTTGTTACATCCTCTGGTAATGAATTCCAGAGTTTGATTACACATTGAGCGAAAAAATATTTTCTCTTATTAGTCTCAGTGTCATTCTGGATCACCAACTTAACTTCCAACCACATATGAAGAACACCACTAAGAACATCTATTTCAAGCACAGAACCCTCAACAACCGAGTTTGTGTCTGCCAGGCTTCCATTACATTCTTGCTCGACTACAGCAACTCCATCCTTCAAGGACTTCCCAAAACTACCATCGCCTCTCTGTAGCTAGCCCAAAACACAGCAGAATGCACCATTGCCAGAGTCTCCAGGTACACCCATATCACCTCCATACTAAAATCCCTCCATTGGTTTCCCATAGCATCAAGAATCAAACACAAAGTTTTCACTATTATCCATAAGGCACTTATTTACACCACAGCCGAGCATCTACAAATGCTCATGAGACACCCAAACGCCAATAGACCACACAGACAGAGCACACTCAACTTTCTTCTCCTCCCACCTCAAATACGTAACAGCATACAACATGTCCATATGAGAGACTTCAAACTTTATGCTCCCATGCTCTAGAACAACCTCCTATGCTATGGAGCATCTGATCACATAAGGTCTTCAAAAAACACTTCAAGACACCTCTTCGAAGAGCACTACGGAATACCCCCTCCAACAGATTCCCAACAAGAACATCTGCCACTCTCACTGATCACCCCCATCTGCCTCCCACCTGACATCTAGCCCTACACCAAGTATAGTAACCTCTTGTTTATTGTATCATAAGGTCATTGTAATTTAAGTTCTAATGTAATGATTCTACATGCTCCCTTAATCCCCTGTTACATGCTGTTCTATGTCTAATAAGTTCAATGTAACCTGCATGCCTCATTGTTCATAAGAACATAAGATATGCCATACTGGGTCAGACCAAGGTCCATCAAGCCCAGTATTCTGTTTCCAACAGTGGCCAATCTAGGTCATATGTACCTAGCAGTTTCCCCAATGCTTGTATTGGTTCAAGCATTGATATTCTGTGTCCCTTCTTAATAAATGTAAATCATTTTGACTGGTAGAAAAATGGTATATTAAAACCAGTTAAATAAATAAATAAATAGGTTACATTCTAGCGTCATTGCATGTCCCCTACTCTTTCTACTTTTTGACATAAGCAATTGATCTACGTTTACCCATTCCACTCCATTCACCAATTTATAGACCTCTATTATATCTCCCCTCAGCCATCTCTTTTCTTTAAGCCTTTCCTCATAGGAGCATCCTTCCATCCCCTTTACCATTTTGGTGGCTCCTCTCTGTACCTTTTCTAATTTCGCTATATTCTTTTTAAGATACAGTGACCAGAATTGCACACAATATTCAAGGTGCAGTTGCTCCATGGAACAATACAGAGACATTATAATATCCTGAGTTTCATTCTCCTTTGCTTTCCTTATGATACCTATATTACTATTTGCCTTCTTGGCCACTGCTGCACACTGGGTGGAGGGTTTTAACATGTTATTCATGATGATGCCTAAATATTTTCCTGGGTGGTGGTTCCTAATGTGGAACCTTGCATTGTGTAACTATAGTTTGGGTTGTTATTTGTAGGTGCATAACTTTTCACTTGTCCACATCAAATTTCATCTGCCATTTCAACGTCCAGTCTTCCAATTTATCAAGGTCCTCTTGCAATTTTTCACAATCCAACTTTGAATGATTTTGTGTCATCTGCAAATCTAATTACCTCACTTGCTATTCCCATTTCCAGGTCATTTACAAATATGATAAAATGCAGCAGACCCAGCCCAAATCCCAGAGGTACTGTACTTTTCACCTTTCTCCATTGGGAAAATTGGTCATTTAGTCCTACCCTCTGCTTTCTATCTTTTAACCAGTTCCTGATCCAAGTAGGTTAAAGTGGTATGCTGCCTCCTATCCCATGACTTTTAATCACACCAATATTATCTCATGAGGGACCTTGTCAAAGGCTTTCTGAAAATCCAGATACACTATATGAACTGGTTCAACTTATTCTACCTGTTTATTCATACCTTCAAAAAATATAACATTAGTAACACAAGACTTTCTTTGGCTAAATCCATGTTGGCTTTCTCCCATTAAACCTGGTACTGACATCAGCATCACTGTTCTGTGGTTTCCCGGATCACCCCTAGAACCCTTTTTAACAATTGGCGTTACAATGACCTTTTGCCAATCTTCAGGTATTACAGATGATTTTAATGATACTCCACAGATTACTAGTAGTAAATCTACAATCTCATATTTCAACTCTTTCAACACCTTTGGATGTATACCATCTGGTCCAGATGATTTGCTACTCTTTAGTTTATCAAATAGTTGTAATACGTCTTCCCAGTTTATCGATATTTCTTTGAGTTCTTCCGATGCATCATCTTTCAGGCAGGGTAACTTCCCTACATCTTCTTCAGTAAAGACCAAAGCAAAAAATTCATTCAGGCTTTCTGCTATGGCCTTGTCCCCTCCTAGTATCCCTTTTACCCCTCTATCATCTAATGGTCCAACTGACTCTTTCATAGGTTTTTTGCTACGATTCTACTTGAAAAAGTTTTTATTATGCGTTTTTGCTTCCATGTCAAGCTTTTTTTCAAATTCTCTATGACTGCCTTATCAATGCCTTGCATCTAACCTGCCAGTGCTTATATTGTATCCAGTTTTCATCATTTGATGCCTTTTTCCATTTCCTGAATGATGCTTTTTTGGCTATAACAGCCACTTTGATCTCTGATCTCACCGTTAAACCATGCTGGCAATTTTTTGGCCTTCCTTTCAATTTTCCTTAAAGTGTGAAATACAGCTGTTCTGAGCTTCCAAGATAATATTTTTAAACAATACCCATGCTTGATATAAATCTTTAACCTTTGCAACTGCTACTTTTAGTATTTACATAATTATTTTCCACATTTTATTATGGAGCCCAATTCAGGTAGGGAAACGTCTGGGCTGTCTGGACATCCCCGAGGAAGATGGGCCCATTTTGACCTAGTTCTGGACCACGGGAACAAAACGTTCCCTCGGTGTGCAGAATCGGGCCCGTGGACGGCCCGGCATGCCTCTGAAGCCTTTGGGAACATTCTCCCTGCAAGCACCCTGACTGCCGTGGCTTCAGCACCCCCTTTTCCCCACTGCCCGACCCACAGCTGTTCTGCCGGGGCCTGGATTGGGCAGCGGGGACTCCCCTGCACCCGGCTGGGGGGGGGGGGGGGAAGCCCCAGGCTCAATTGCCAGATTTGTGCTGCTTATTCCACCTTTGAGGTGGAATTAGCAGCATGTCCCCTTTGACCCTGCAGGATGTACAAGGCTGTGACCTGAATCGGTCCTCTATGTCCTGCTGGACTGACCCACCCCTGCTCTGCCCAGATCTTGCCCCCTACTAAGCCATGCTGGCTCTCCCCATCCTGATGTTCAAGATGTATGGGGAGAACCAAAGTGGGAATCAGGCTCGGACAGCTTGTGAGGCTGCACGTCCTGCCGGGACATGCAGCCCCACAACCTGCATCCCAAGATCAGGCCCATAGTCTTTTTGAAAGTTTAAAGGTAGTACTGTGGATTTCCTTCCTGTTCTTTCTCCATTTATTAAATCAAACGCGGTCATGCTATGACTACTATTGCCAAGTGACCCCAACACCCTTACCTCTTGCACCAGATCTTGGGATGCACTATGGATTAGGTCCAAAATGGCTTTCTCTCTTGTTAGTGCATTAATCAGCTGCTCCAAGAAGCAGTCATTTGCTTCATCTAGAAACTTTATCTCTCTAGGATGTCGTGCTGTGACACTGACACAGTCGATACTGGGGTATTTGAAATCAACCATTATCATTTGTTAGCTTCCCTGATTTCTTTTAGTATTTCATCATCCATTTGTTAATTCTGGCCAGGCAGTTGATAGTATACCCCACTGCCATCGCTTGCCTCTTTTTATATGGAATTTCGATCCATAGGGATTTTACAGTATATTTTGTTTCCTGCAAAACTTTAATCCTTTGTGACTCAATGCCCTCTCTAACATAGGGTGGAAATCCTCCACCAATTTAATCTACTCTAGCATTGTGATATAATTTGTACCCAGGTATCACAGTGTCCCATTGGTTGTCCTCCTTACACCAGGTCTCTGAGATACCAATCATATCTAACCTCTCATTTAGTGCTATATATTCTAACTCTCCCATCTTATTTTTAGACTTCTAGCATTTGCATGCAAGCATTTTAGAGGTTGTATTTTATTCACATTAATCTGGTTATCGGTAGACAGGGGTAATTTGGAATCTTTAAGCTCTGTCTGCTCTGTACTTAAGGTCATTTGGGTTCCTTTTGTCTTTATTGGAACCTCTCTGATGATATGCCCTAACTTCTGTCTTTTGCTAGCATCCTTCAAGGATACATCCTTCTGAACCATGCTCTCTTGTGCGACTGTCAGCTTTCCACTATTATGTAGTTTAAAAGCTGCTCTATCTCTTTTTTAAAGGCTAATGCCAGCAGCTGGCTCTGTTCCAGTTAAGGTGCAGCCCATCCCTTCAGAAGAGCCCCATCTTTCCACAGAATGTTGCCCAGTTTTTAACAAATCCAAACCCCTTTTCTCTGCACCAATGTCTCATCCACACATTGTGACTCTGGAGCTCTGCCTGTCTTTTGGATCCTGCACATAGAATGGTATACATTTCTGAGAATGCTACCCTGGAAGGTCTGGAATTCAACTTCCTATCTAAAGGACTGAATTTGGTCTCCAGAACCTCCCTCCCACAGTTTCCTATGTCATTGGTACCAACATGTACCAAGACAGCAGACTCCTCCCAAGTGCTATCTAAAAGCTTGTCAAGGTGGCACGTGAAGTCCAGGCAGGCATGTGATCAAACGAACCTCATGTCCACCAGCCGCCCAGCTATCTACATGCCTAATGATCAAATTGCCAACTAAAATGACTGTCCTAACCCTTCCCTCATGGGCATATGGCCCTGGAGAAACCTTCTCGGTGTGAGAGGGTTTTACATCACCTGGAGGACAGGTCTTAGCTACAGGATCACTTACTGCCACATTAGGATGACGTTCTCCTGTCATGTGACCTCTCTCCTCTATGGCAACTGAGAGGCTGCCAGACTGGAGGTGAGACTTCAGAACTACGTACCTGTAGTTCTCGTCTATATACCTCTCTGTCTTCCTTATGTCTGCCAAGTCTGATATTCTAACCTCCAGAGATCAGTCTCCTTCCCTGAGAGCAAGGAGCTCCTTGCACCTAGTGCACATGTAAGGCCCCTCACCAACTGGGAGAAATTCATACATGCGACACTCATTGCAAAAGACTGGAAAGCGTCTATCTTGCTACTGGACTGCTGTCTGCATCTTAGTTTTAAGGTTTTGTTTAGGTATTTAAGTTGTTTACGTATTTAAGTTTGCTGGGGATACTTATACTAATACAACTATACCCAATATGTATAATGGCCTTTGTTCACCTCAGGTCCTTAATTAACTGACTCAGCAAGAACACTGAATTCTAAACTACACAGATTTATCATTTTTAACCAAAAGAATTCCCTTTTTCCCCAAGATCTGGAGTATATTCCAGAAGATAAATATTTACAAGTGCAGATCTTTATCCAGTCTGAAGAAATTTAGTAATAATTTATTTGCTGCACTTCAGGGCATGAGGCAACCCACATTTAGAAAAGGAACCAGTTCCTGCTCCTTCCTGTTTGTCACTCTGGTAGCATTGTGGTGCATACCTTGGCAGTATTGACTACAGAACCGTAACCAGTGGAAAACCCACCGCCAATTAGACAGACTTCATCTAAGGGAGCAGCATCATCAATTTTGGCAACTGCAATTTCATCCAAAACGGTGTATTCAGTGAAGGTGCCGGTAGATATAAATTTATAAACCAACTGTCCTTTGCAGGTAAAGCGGCTGGTACCATCTGCCATCAGTCCAACATATTTATCAACGCTACGCAAGAGAGAAAGTCACAGAATGATTAGATACTATGAAGCAACAGTGAAGTCTTTGAATAAACACTGTCACTATCAAGGTATAAATTAATAAATGAAAACTGAAACAGACTCATTTTGAAGACAAAGATTACTCTTTGGGTTCCGACAGCAGACACACGTTCCACATTGTGGCATGCAGAGTGGGATGACTTTATCTCCTGTAAAAAAAAACAAGAAAAGTTAAAAACAGAAACATTTCAAGTATTATCCATAGAACACTTTCATGTGCCAATTTTTCGAGTGATTATGGTGGCAAATAGGTAGATAACATGAGGAGGGATCTAGCTAAGCTTGAAGAACCATCTAGAATTTGGCAGCTGAGATTTAATATTAAAAAATGCAGTGTCATGCATTTGGGCTGCAGCAATCCAAGGGAGTAATATAGTTTAGGGGGGGGGGGGGGTGAAGTACTTCTGTCCACAAATGAAGAGCGAGACCTAGGCGTGATTGTGTCTGATGATTTTAAAGTAGCTAAACAGGTAGAAAAGGCGACAGAGGAAGCTAGAAGAATGCTTGGGTGCATAGAGAGAGGAATAGCCAGCAGAAAAAAAGGAAGTGATAGTGCCTTTGTATAAGCCTTTGGTGCGACCTCATTTGGAGTATTGTGTGCAATTCTGGAGACTGCACCTTCAAAAGGATATAAACAGGTTGGAGTTGGTACAAAGGGTGGCCTCATTAGTAGTCTTCATTATAAAGCCTATGAGGACAGACTTAAGATCTTAAGGGGCCCGATTCTGTGCCTGTTGTGCAGGAAAATTAGACGGGGGCTGGGAAGGGGCGGCTCGCGGGGCGGAGACAGGGTGGTCACCGGACCTGGACGTACAGGGACGATTCTAATGTCCGAGGTGGTATAACTTCCCTGGACGTGTTTTTTTTTCAACTGCTGGGGTACGGATGGGGCAGCGGATCCATTTAAAAGCCCTGACTGAATTAGTCGGGTAGGTTATGTACATGAACGCCGGACTGAATCACAGTATCGGCCTGCACGTACATGACTGATCGTGATTCTGATCCCTGTGGGATCAGAATCGCGATCTCCTCTGTATGTCCAGTTCAGACTGAACATACAGAGGGGATCTATGTCCAGAACGGAATGAGCCCTAATATATATACTTTAGAGGAAAGGCGGGATAGAGGTGATATGTTAGAGATGTTTAAATACCTCCGTGGCATAAATGTACAGGAGGAGAGCCTTTTTCAATTGAATGCAAGCTCTGCTACAAGAGGACATAGGATGAGGGTGAAAGGGGATAGACTCAGGAGTAATATGCAGAAATAGTTCTATATGGAAAGAGTGGTAGATGCATGGAATAGTCTCCCAGTGGAGGTGGTAGAGATGAGGACAGTATCTGAATTCAAAAAAGCATGGGACAAACATAGAGGACCTCTAAAGGAAAAAAGGGGGCTGTTGTGGTTGATATGGAAGGGCAGACTAGATAGTCCATGTGGTCTTTTTCTGCTATCATGTTTCTATGTTTTCATATATATACATAACATCAGTTTTAAAGATTTCTCATACAGCCCCTACTACCATACCAAGACACATTTTATCATCTCTCTTCTCCCACTCATCTCTTCTTTTCCTCCCTCTCACTCAGATATGTATGATTTTGCAAATGAAGGGGAAATACATCACTTTGTCGCACCCTAAGCACATGCACAGACAGTCCCCCAACAAATGTTAACATAGACAGCCTCACACACACACATCCTTCTAGCTTTTGCAATTGCCTTTTGTACCTGTTTAGATACCTTAAGATAATCAAAAACAATCACCCTCAGGTCTTGCTCCTCTTTCATGGACAGAAGTACTTCACCCCCTATACTGTTGGATTTTTGCAGCCCAAAGGCATGACTGCATTTTTTTCTTGTTAAATCTCAGCAGCCAAATTCTTGATCATTCTTCAAGCTTTGCTTTCTTCATATTATCTACAGTACATTCTAGCTTTGTTGTATGTCCCCTTGTCTTTCTACTTTTCTAAGGAGTAAACAACTGATCTACTTTACCCGTTCCATTCAACTCATCATTTTACAGACCTCTATCATATCTCCCCTCAGCCATCTTTTTTCCAAGTTGAAGAACTTTAACCTTTTAAGCCTTTCCTCATAGGGGCATCCTTCCATCTCCTGTATCATTTCGGTGGCTCTTCTCTGTACCTTTTCTAATTTTGTTCATACAATGTTAAATATTTAATCCTCAATACTTATTTTTATTCCAGCAATGCATTTGCCCTTCACTGAAATTTTATTGCTACAATATTGGATGTGAAGGAGAAATACTAGCATCATGTGAACAGAATTCACAAAGGAGTTTTGGGAAAGGGGGAGATACAGCCTACCATTAATAGTAATGAGGGAGGAGGGACGCCAATCTCTAGGTTCCAGGGGGGCACCAGAGACCCTAGCATCGACCCTATTTAACTGATTAGATTTGGGTCAATATATCATGGGGCACTTTAGCAAATAGTGCTACTTAATGTGCTTTGTGGTAATTGATTTTAATATTTATATATGCACTTTTTAAAATGCATTTGCAAGAGGTAAAGAACATAAATCGTTTCTTTTGGACTTATGGAGTAAAACTTAAATGTACGATACAGCTATGTAAATACAGTAGCAAGAGAGGCTCTTACAGCTGAAAGACTTCTTTCAAAAATGGAAAAGAATCTGAATGAAGACAAAAGGAAACAGCATAAGCACCAGCAAATTAGATGCAAAGTATTACAAAGACAGAATTTGAAAAGAAGCTTGTCATTGAAGCAGACATAATAAAACCTTTTTCAGATACATTTGAAGCCTATGGGAAAGTCAGTTGGACAATTAGATGACTGAGGGATGGATGACTGATGAATAAGGGAGGACAAAGCTATAGCAGAGAGACTAAATGCATTCTTTCCGTTGGTCTTTACTAAGGAAGATGTAAGGGAATAATCCATGCCAGAAATGATATTTGAAGGTGATGATTTGTAGGAACAGAAACAAATCTCTATGAACCTGGAAGCCAAATCTGTGTATTTTGGAATCCACGTATTTGCTAACTCACTCAGGGTTCAGTAGTATCAGAGAGCTTTTAATTTAAATTTAAACCTAGCCAGGGTTCAGTAGTACCATAGAGATTTAAATTTAAACCTAGTATGGGCTCAATAGCACCAGAGATCTTTTAATTTAAATCAAATCAAATCAGAGTATAGCTTGGCATAGTAGGAAGAATAGGGTAAATATTCTTTGAGTAGAAAGAAAGAAATTGTTTCTAGAGACTTTTACAAAGAGGACTTCCAGTTAGGGGGCAAGGGACCTGTAAAATTGTTTTAAATAGGTGTTAAAGCCAAGTGACAGATCAAAGAGACAGTTTTGAAAGGCTTCTTCTATCAAACCAAGGGCTGTGTGAATCACCTAGGACATTAAGAAATTACCTTAGAAGCACACATAAGGGCAATGTAGCAAATGAGCGTACAGTAAGAGGCCAATTCTGATCGGAGCCTTTCCAGTCCATCCAGAAATCGAAAATATGGATGGACCAGATTTGCACCCGATTCTGCATCCGCGGGAGCTACACATTCCTGCGGGAGCAGAATCAGGGCACTTGGACGAGCCAGATGGACTCCGAGTCTGATGGCCAAGATATGCAGTGCTCTCCCCGGCTAACCCTCACTCTGCTCCTGCATGGAGCCCCACTGCCTTGGCATCTCATCACCATGATACTGGGATGCCATGCAGGAGCGCTGAATGGCCTGGCCCCCCCAGTTCTCATTTCCCCCACTGCCTGGCCATTGGTGGGGGGCAGCCAGGACTAGGACTGGGTGGCGGGGACTTACCTTTAGCAGCCCTGTGTCTTCGGTGGCTCTGCATGCCCCGATCCCTGCCACACATGGGACTTAATACACCTCTAAGGTGGATTAAGTCCCAAGTCCATCCTGACAATGCAACGTAAAGGGCCATAACCTGAATTGGCTCTGTACATCTGGGAGGTGTGCCCTGCCACCATTCTACCCACTCTCAACCCTGATGCTACCCCCTCCTGCCCCGTCCAGAGCTCCCTGTACAAAGGCCTTGTACTTGCAGGGAGCTTTAGATCCTCAATCAGGTCCCTGCTATTTGAGGTTCTGGATTACCCCTTAAGTATTCTTTCTCTCCCACCACCCACCCATCCACCCCGACTCCCACCTATCCCAGGCATAATTTTAGCTTTATGGCCTCTTAAACCTATTAAAGGGGAAGAGGTGGTCAAATTCACTTTCAGGTTATCCTCACAGGAATAGATTAATTAAGGCCCTGAAATTAATTAGTCTTGAGGTAAACTAAGGGGTATGTTTACTAAACCGTCTTAACGTGCGCCCGGCGATAGTGTGCAGGCTGCCATAAAAGGAGTGGGTGTGTCGGTCTTAAAGTAGCAAAACAGGATTAACGCGCGATAACGTGCGCTGCGCACATTATTGGGCGAGATGCCGCTAAGCACGTTAATGCGTGGTAATTTTAAGTAGGTGCGCAGACATGCAAACACAGAAACAGAGGTGTAATACAATGGTTAATACACTGACGGATAATACAGGGGTCATGAGTTTGATTCCCCAGTGTGCCTAATCCATAAGGCTGGCTGAGCCAGTAGCTTTTATGTGTAAGTATTGATTTTTCTTTATCTTTATCTTTATCCTTATTCGTCGCTTGATATACCGCCCAGGCAGGTGCGTCAGGGCGGTGTACAATATAATTAAACAGTAAAATCAGGAAAAGGGAAAAGAACGCCATTACTCAGATAGGACAGCGAGAGACAGAAAAGCAAAAGTGGGAGAGAGACAGGTTAGGGGAGGTACGTGTGGGAAGGCCAGTCACTCCTAAGGGTCTGGTAGATCAAAAGCCTGTTGAAAGAGGTGGGTCTTGAGTAGGGACTTAAGGCATTTTATTTGTAGTTTAGTTAGTGCTGCCAGCAAACACACCCTCACTTGTCGTAACCTAAGGTACCCTATAAGGCACTTCATAGGGCACATTATAAAGTGCACTGTCCGCCAAGGCACCCTATAATGTCCCCTATAGGACACCCTATAAGGCGCTTTAGAGGACACCTGATAAGGCACCTTATAAGGCGCTTTATAGGGCGCATTATGGTTACAGTACACTGAGGGTGTTTCTGCTGGCAGAACTAATGTACATTAAAAATAGACAATGCCTGGGACAGCCTTATCAAATAAGCCCACCATGGGTTTGAACCCATGAATTCTGGACGCACAGGCAGTGAAGTAACCAGTGGGCTACAGCTCTATAGCTGCTAACAAGCCTCTGGCTGGCTGCAAAAGGACTGCACATCACCACACAAACTGTCTGCTGTGGTTACCAGGATAGGGTTAACCCACTTGTACCCATGATGCACTGCACATGCAAATCAGCAGTTGATAGATGGGCACAAGATGGGGTATGCACCCCCACAGCACCTCTTCCTGGTAGGGGGAACCGACCGTGTGTGGTACTGGCTACAGACCGTCACATTGTGCGGGTACTGTGCTCACCCTGAGGGTGAGGTGGGGCGCCCAGCACCAGGTCCACAGCACCTTTCATGACTGAAATATGCCATACTGCAGGTCCTCATCAGTGCTACTGTGTGTGATAGGTAGTTCCTGTAGACACATCTAGGATACATCTGTGTCTTTCTGTATTTCACAGTCATGTCTAGCTCTTATGGGCTATGATGCACCCAGAATAGTGCATATCCTGTGTTGGTGCCATGGTTACATGAGATGAGGGGAGGGGTGTTTGGACCCATAGGCAGATTATGTACCACCACACAACCCATCCTCTGGGGCTCAGGGTAGGAAATAGGATAACCCACCAACAGATCCACATTCTACCTCCCTGCAATGGTGGCAGTAGAGAGGACCTACAACCCCAGTCCTGCTGGGGAACAGATACCCTAAAGGGCAGTCAATGCAGAGCTGTACACATCCATAAAGCAATAGCAGACAGACAGTAGGCCTGGAAATGCACAGCTGTCCCCCACCACTATCTGACATTCTGCAGCAGCAAGCCTCCAGCCACTGCACCCTGCAAGGTGCTCCAGCAAAACACATACTAGCTGCAGACAGTCTGCTAGCTAGTCCATAGTGCATGCTCCTGGAGGAGATGCATGTACCCAGAACTGGGATATCAGCATACACACCAAGCAGATAAGTCAGTGATTGGGCCCAAAAAAGAACCCATAAATATCACGTGAGAGAAATACTATATAGCACAAAGAGGGAACCTAGCCATGCCGTGGTCACTGCTCAGTCAGGGTAAGAGTGATCTCCCAGCAGGACATGTTGTGGCCAGCCACTACAATGTCCGAGCCATTGCCCTATACTATGTACAGATGAATCCAGGCCAGGCCACCCTATCCTGGCTATTCCCACAGTACCTTGCTCCTCATTATGCACATTGGCAGGCCAATACTGGCAACAGTGCTAGCAATGTGGGCTGTGGAGGGTGTTTGCAGCCACCACACACTGGATAGACAGACACACACTCCCCACACCTATGCCAGCATTGTGCAACTATAGAGGTGTTTGGCAGCCCTGGCCACCGCACCAGTCCTGGGTATAGTGCAGGCATGGCTATGGTACGCAATACTGTTCGGGTCACCCCCCAGGGTGGTAAACACTGTCAGACACAAGACCTGTAGCACACTCCACAGACATCAGAAATGTTACTATGATGCAGCTCACTCAGAAAATTGTACTTAACCTTGGAATTGCTATCTGCCAGTAATCATAGCAACCTTTTGAAAGCTGTGTACCATATTCCCAGGTTTAGGGTGGCATTGCTAAGGTATGCAAGTTTTGGCATTGGGAGATACACGCAGGGCCCAAAATCCTGCTCTCCAGGAGGCATTGGATAATGGAGCCTGTGGGTGCGGGTGTGTCTGCCCCTGTTGGCCGCTGCTCTAGGGTAGAGGTTCCCAACTCCGGTCCTGGTGGGCCAAACACTGTTCGGGTTTTCATGATGTCCCTAATGAATATGCATGAGATACATCTGCATACCACAGGGGCGTTGCATAGACATGCAGCACAGCCATATTTATTGGAGACAGCATGGAACCTGAATGGTGTTTGGCCCTCCAGGACTGCTTTTGGGAGACTCAGCTCTAGATAATGCACATGTATATTGTGTCTGTGCTTTGTAGGGTAAAATGTAGGCATTGTGGGCATGTTTACATTATCTGTACTAAAGGTTCTGTCTGTATTACCACATTTTAGTAGTGGGTAAAATTTGGGGACTGGGTTGGCAGGAACCACAGTTGGGATTTGAACCTGTGTCCTTTTGCTTCTGAACACACTGGCTGTGTGCCCTGCACCACTGTGTTGCCAGAGAGACAATGCTATTCCCTGGAGATACCATGACTGTTTGTCAAACAGAGCCTGTCTGTTGCATTGCACGGCACCCTCCTAAACAGGGCTGGGCCATGGTCTGCTGTGGGCAGCAACCACTGCCCCTTCCACCACCAGTACCCCTCAGCCACCATGCTAACATGCCCTTCTGCTGGTGGTGCTGGTGATGCGCAGTCTCGGGCGATCCAGTGTGCGGGTAGGCGGCTGCCTATGGTGCGGGTTCTGGGGCAGGGGTGCCTGCATAGATGTCCACACTTCCCCCCAGCACCGCCTGCCAATGTTCTGTGCCCTTGGGGGTATCTGCTGGGTACTCTCCCCTGTGACACAGTGGGAAACACACTCGTGCCCGTGTTGGGCCCTCATCAGTTGCTGTCTGGCTGCTCTACTGTTTCAGCATTCGTATGGGCCACCTAGGCATCACCCTAGTCCGCACTGTGGCCCAGCTGCACCACAGCATGTGCGGCCTGCAGCCCTCTGTGTCCCCTTTTCCAGCATCTGTCCAGCTGCCCATTCCGACATGCCCACCCTGCTGTTGCGGGACATGTGCATGCCATAGGAAACCTGTCCAATAGAAAGGGAGAACCCTGATCAGCGCTATTTCACTGTGGGATCATTCACCTTGTATGGGGACAGAGCATAGCCCCTTCCAAAATTGATATCTTTTTTTTGGCACTTTCTTGGTAGTGTTTCTTGATGTTTCCCATTAATATCACTATTGCCCAGCTAGGTTATGTTTTTTTCCCAGTTTGTTCAGGTCATTTTCAATCAGCAGTCGACAGATGGGCACAAGATGGGGTATGCACCCCCACAGCACCTCTTCCTGGTAGGGGGAACCGACCGTGTGTGGTACTGGCTACAGACCGTCACATTGTGCGGGTACTGTGCTCACCCTGAGGGTGAGGTGGGGCGCCCAGCACCAGGTCCACAGCACCTTTCATGACTGAAATATGCCATACTGCAGGTCCTCATCAGTGCTACTGTGTGTGATAGGTAGTTCCTGTAGACACATCTAGGATACATCTGTGTCTTTCTGTATTTCACAGTCATGTCTAGCTCTTATGGGCTATGATGCACCCAGAATAGTGCATATCCTGTGTTGGTGCCATGGTTACATGAGATGAGGGGAGGGGTGTTTGGACCCATAGGCAGATTATGTACCACCACACAACCCATCCTCTGGGGCTCAGGGTAGGAAATAGGATCACCCACCAACAGATCCACATTCTACCTCCCTGCAATGGTGGCAGTAGAGAGGACCTACAACCCCAGTCCTGCTGGGGAACAGACACCCTAAAGGGCAGTCAATGCAGAGCTGTACACATCCATAAAGCAATAGCAGACAGACAGGGAATAGCATTGTCTCTCTGGCAACACAGTGGTGCAGGGCACACAGCCAGTGTGTTCAGAAGCAAAAGGTCACAGGTTCAAATCCCAACTGTGGTTCCTGCCAACCCAGTCCCCAAATTTTACCCACTACTAAAATGTGGTAATACAGACAGAACCTTTAGTACAGATAATGTAAACATGCCCACAATGCCTACATTTTACCCTACAAAGCACAGACACAATATACATGTGCATTATCTAGAGCTGAGTCTCCCAAAAGCAGTCCTGGAGGCCAAACACCATTCAGGTTCCATGCTGTCTCCAATAAATATGGCTGTGCTGCATGTCTATGCAACGCCCCTGTGGTATGCAGATGTATCTCATGCATATTCATTAGGGACATCATGAAAACCCAAACAGTGTTTGGCCCACCAGGACCGGAGTTGGGAACCTCTACCCTAGAGCAGCGGCCAACAGGGGCAGACACACCCGCACCCACAGGCTCCATTATCTAAAGCCTCCTGGAGAGGCAGGATTTTGGGCCCGGTGTGCATCTCCCAATACTAGCACTTGCATACCTTAGCAATGCTACCCTAAACCTGGAATACGGTACACATCTATCAAAAGGTTGCCATGATTACTAGCAGATAGCAATTCCTAGTTTAAGCACAATTTGCTGATTGAGCTGCATCATAGCAACCTTTCTGATGTCTGTGGAGTGTGCTACAGGTCTTGTGTCTGACAGTGTTTACCACCCTGGGGAGTGACTCCTACAGTATTGCGTACCATAGCCATGCCTGCACTGTGCCCAGGACTGGTGCAGTAGCCAAGGCTGTCAAACACCTCTATAGTTGCACAATGCTGGCATAGGGGTGGGGAGTGTGTGTCTGTCTATCCAGTGTGTGGTGGCTGCCAACACCCTCCTCAGCCCACACTGCTAGCACTGTTGCCAGTATCGGCCTGCCAATGTGCATAATGAGGAGCAAGGTACTGTGGGTATAGCCCGGACAGGGCGGTCTGGGCAGGATGCATCTGCACAGGACATAAGGCAATGGCTGGGACTTTGTAGTGCACGGCCACCACCTGCACAGACAGGGTGGCCACAGCATGTCCTGCTGGGAGGTCACTCTCACCCTGACTGAGCAGTGACCACGGCATGGCTAGGTTCCCCCATAGTGCTGTGCAGTATTTTTTTTAAGTGATATATATGGGGTTTCTTTTCTGGGGCCCAATCACTGACTTATTTGCTTGGTGGGTGTGCTCACATCTCCTCTGGTAACATGCACTATGGAGTAGCTAGCAGACTGTCTGCAGTTAGTATGTGTATGGCTGGAACACCTTGCAGGGTGCAGTGGCTGGAGACTCACTGTGCTCGCTGCTGGAGAATGTCAGATAGTGGTGGGGGCAGCTGAGCATTTCCAGGCCTACTGTCTGTCTATTATTGCTTTATGGATGTGTTCAGATCTGCATTGACTGCCCTGTAGGGTGTCTGTTCCCTAGCAGGGCTGAGGTTGATGGTCCCCTCTGCTGACACCATTGCAGGGATGTAGAATGCAGATCTGTTGGTGGGAGATCCTGTCCCCCACTCTCAGCCCCAGAGGGCAGGTTGGGTGGTACTACACAATCCGCCTATGGGTCCAAACATTCCTCTCTCTTTTCTTCCCCCCACAAATCATGTGACCATGGCACCCACACAGGATATGCAATATTCTGGGTGCATCATAATCCACAAGGGCTTGACCTTACTGGTAAATATGGATGGACACAGGTGTATCTGCAAGGACTAGCTATCACACACTGGCACTGATGGGAACCTGCAGTATAGCCTGTCTCAGCTAAGCCAGGTGCTGTGGATATGGTGCTGGACGCCCCGCCTCACCCTCAGGGGTGAGCACAGTACCCGCACACTGTGACGGTCTGTAGCTACTCTGTGCCAGTAACACACACGGTCAGTTCCCCCTACCAGGCCGAGGTGCTGTGGGGGTGCATACCCCATCTTGTGATCATCTGTAGACTGCTGATTTGCATGTGTAGTGCATCATGGGTATGAGTGGATTAACCCTATCCTAGTAACCACAGCAGACAGTTTGTGTGGTGACATGCAGTCCCTCTGTAGCCAGCCAGGAGCTTGTGAGTAGCTGTAGCCCACTGGTTGCTTCACTGCCTGTGGAGCCGGAGGTTGTGGGTTTGATCCCACAGTGGGGTTATTTGCTAGGGCTGTCTGAGGCAGTTTCTTTTTTTATCTTTAAATTAGTACTGCCAGCAAAAACACCCTCACAGTGCTGTAACCTTAAGGTGCCTTATAAGGTGCCTTATGGGGCACCTTAAGGTTACAGCACTGTGAGGGTGTTTTTGCTGGCAGCACTGATTTAGATTAAAAAAGAATATGCCTCAGGCAGCACTGATTTAAAGTAAAAAGGATAATGCCTCAGGCAGCACTGATTTAAATTAAAAAAGAACATGCCTCAGGCAGCACTGCTTTAAAGTAAAGGGTAATGTCTCAGACAGCCTTACTCATTGACTCCACTGGGGGAATTGAACTCATGACCCCTGGTTCAGTAGTCAATGTATTAACCATTGTGCTACACCTCTATTGCTGTGTTTGTAGGTCAGCGCGCCTACTTAAGGCTAACGCGCGTTGACATGCCACGACTCCCTCTATCGCATGAAAAGGTACCTTATCAAATGCTAACCCAAAATGCTACGTTAAGACCGACACACCCACTCCTTTTATGGCATCCTGCACACTAACGTCGGGCGCACGTTAAGACTGCTTAGTAAACATGCCCCTAAGAGTCTTACGTGTGCATTAGGTGCAAGGAGCTCTTTTCCCTTAGGGAATGAGTCTAATCTCTGGAGACTATAGTAGTAGACTTGGAGGAATTAAGGAAGACAGAGAGGTATATAGCCGAAACCTACAGGGACATAGTATTGAAGTCCCACCTCCAGTCTGGAAGCCTCTCAGTTGCCATGGAGGATAGAGGTCATGTAAAAGGATGTTGGTGTGGCAGAAAGCGATCCTGTAGATAGGACCTGTCCTCCAGGTGATTCAAAACCCTCTCATAAGGAAGAGGTTTCTCCAAGGATATGTGCCCATGAGGGAAGGGTTAGGACAGCCGTTATAGTTGGTGATTTGATCATTAGGCATGTAGATAGCTGGGTGGCTGGTGGACACGAGGATCATCTGGTAACATGCCTGCCTGATGCGAAGGTAGGGGACCTCACGCGTCACCTAGACACGGTTTAGATATTGCTGGGGAAGAGTCTTCTGTATTGGTATATGTTGGTACCAATTACATAGGAAAGTGTGGGAAGGAGGTTTTGGAGGCCAAATTTAGGCTTTTAGTTAGGAAGTTGAAATCCAGAACTTCCAGGGTGGCATTCTCCAAAACGTTTCCCATTCCACGTGCAGGACCTAAAAGGCAGATAAAGCACTGGAGTCTCAATGCATCGATGAGACAATGGTGCAAAGAAGAGGGTTTTGGATTTGTTAGGAACTGGGCAACATTCTAAGGAAGGCAGGGGCTTTTTCAAAGGGAAGGGTTCCACTTTAACCAGAATGGAAACAGGCTACTAGCAATAAGCATTAAAAAGGGGATAGAGCAGCTTTTAAACTAGATAATAGGGGAATAGTGCGTGGTTCAGAAGGATACAAGTGTATATCCCTGAAGGATACTGGCAAATGAGGGAAGTTAGGGCATCCTGACAGAGATTCCAGTAAAGATAAAGATAACCCAAATGCCCTTAAATACAGAGCTGAAAGATTCCAACTTATCTCTATCAACTGATAACTAGATTAATATGAATAAAATATAACCTCTTAAATACCTGTATGCAATTACTAGAAGTCTTTTTTTTTTTTTTTTTTTTTTTTTTTTTTTTACATTTTTTATTTATGCAATTTTCAAAGAATAACAAGAAGGTTACAACACCAATCCTGAAGTAATAGAAAGGCAACAGAAATAATCCCCACAGCCGGGAATCAATAAAAGAAAAAAAATCATAACATACAACAAATTGCCTATTTCACTCTAGCCCACAATGGGGGGGAATTCCATAGAAATTATACACAATACAAGAAGAAATATGCATGCAGCCTAAACCTGGAGACTAAACTATGAGTCAGAGGGAATTTCCAGACGCTTGGCACCAATAAAAGCCAACAACTGGGAGGGCTCAAAGAAAATATAAGAAAAAGTCTGGAATTTCACCAAACACTTACATGGGTGTTTAAGAAAAAACAGCCCCCCCAGTTGTAATACCCCTGGTCGAAGCAACAGAAACTCTCTACGTCTCTTTTGCGTTTCTCTTGATAGGTCTGGATAAATACGCACTGAAAGACCTCGAAACGAAAGTTTCCGCTTCTGAAAAAACAATTTCAATAACCATTCTTTATCGGATAGTAAAGCAAAGGTAATTAACAGTGTAGCAGGAACCTGTGACTCTAAACCAGAATTTTCAATAATATCTGTAAGATTTAATACATCACTCTGGCTCTGATTTACCCCTGACACACTAGGAGCCGAAACCCGTTTAGCAGTAGGCAGATAATAAATTTTTACCAGGGGGGGAACCAGGTCAGGGGAAACCCCAAGTATCTCAACTAAATATTTAACAAACATATCTCGGGGAGAGATGGAAGACACCTTGGGGAAGTTTATAATTCTTAAATTGTTCACTCGAGTCAAGTTATCTAAATGCTCCATCTTCATCTGTAATGACATTACACTTTTCCTATGGCCATCCGAGTATTCTTCCAAGCTTTCAACTTTGCTAGAAACAGCAGTATGCTCCATTTGGAGCGTAGAAACCTTTCCTTCCAACTCAGTCAGTAAAACTGCAGAAGAGTCTACCTTATTAGCCAACTGGGAAACTTGTGGCAGCAGGGCCTCTCCAAGAGAAAACAATCGCATTCCAGATAGATTCCAACGTGAAGTTCTGTGGCTTCTTTAATGAAAAAACTTCACCTGAGCAGGGAGGGGGCACAGCAGGCTCCATTGATGCACAAGGTCGGTCACCACTCAAAGAGAGAGACAGCTGCTCCAACTGTGTCTCTCCCGACACCGCCGTAAGTCTTCGTGAGCCCAGATCTCCAGAGGGCGCCGCTCCCGACTCTGATGAAACAGCCCAACCTGACCCTCGTGAGGACTTCCCCACCCCCTCCGCAGAGGGAGGAGAAGCCAGCTCCAGGAACCCAGAAGGCAGGGGCTGAGTACGAGTCGACGGAGGTGCAGGACTCAATACGGGGGAGACAGATGAAAGCGACGCAGACACCGGGCACTCCGTCTCCGGTGAGTCAGCAAGTCGCATAGCTCCTCCCGTTTGCTCCGAAGCCCTGATGGTGCGCACGAGGAAAGGATCCAAAGGACCAGATAGAGGTAAATTCGGCGTGGAGGTACCAACGGGCTGTGAGGGCAACGGCCCCGTCTTCCCCTTGCGCTTCCTCCCCATTCACAAACGCCACCCTACAGCGCAGGCTGCTGCCGTAGCCATCTTGGAAACGCCCCCCAATTACTAGAAGTCTAAAAAAATAAGTTGGGAGAGCTAGAATATATAACACTAAATGAAAGGTTAGGTATGATTGGCATCTCGGAGACCTAGTGGAAGGAGGACAACCGATAAGATATGGTGATACCTGGATACAAACTATATTGCAATGATAGGGTAGATCAAATTGGTGGAAGGGTTACACTCTGTTAGAAGAATCACATAGAATTAAAGTTCTGCAGGAAACTAAATACACTGTAGAATCTCTATGGATAGAAAACCCAATAAAAAGGGGAAGGCAATGGCAGTGGGGGTGTACTACTGACCATCTGGCCAGAATGAACAGATGGATGATGAAATGCTAACAAAAATTAGGGAAGCTAGCAAAGTTTACAACACAGTGATAAGGGGAGATTTCAATTATCCCAGTATTGACTGAGTCAAGGTCACATCAGGACATGCTAGGGGCATAATGTTTCTAGATGAAATAAATGACTGTTTCGTGGTGCAGCTGGTTAATCGAACCAACATGAAAGAAAGCTATTTTAGACCTATTCCTTAGTGGAAGACCGGCTCTGTTATGAGAGATAATGGTGTTGGGGCCATTTGACAATAGTGATCATAATGTGATCAGATTTGATTAAACAAATGGAGGGAGGATAGCAAGGAAATACATGGCACTAGCATTTAACTTTCAAAAGGGAGTCTATGATAAAATGAGGAAAATGGTTAAGAAAAAACTAAAAAGAGAAGCTGTAAAAGATTTATATCAAACATGGGTGTTGTTTAAAAATAATATATTGGAAGCCCAGACCAGATGTATTCCACGCTTTAAGAAAAGTAGAAGGAAGGCCAAAAAACTGACAGCATGGTTTAAAGGTGAGGTCAAAGAGGCTGTTGTTATCAAAAAAAGCATCTTTGAGGAAATGGAAAAAGGAGCCAAATGACAAAAACAGGAAACAACATAAGCACTGGCAAGTTAGATGCAAGGAACTGATAAGGCAGACAAAGAGAGAATTTGAAAAAAAGCTTGTCGTGGAAGCAAAAATACATATTAAACCATTTTCAAGTACCTTCATAGCAAAAGACCTGTGAGACAGTCAGTTGGACCACCGGATGATAGAAAGGTCATAGGGGCACTAAGGGAGGACAGGACCACAGAAGAGAGACTGAATGAATTCTTTGCTACGGGTTTCACTGAAGAAGATGAAATGGTATTTAAAGGTGATAAAATGGAAGAATTGAAAGAAATATTGATAAATTGGGAAGATGTATTACAACTATTTGATAAACTGAAGAGTAGTAAATAACCTGGACCAGATGGTTTAGATCGAAGGGTGTTGAAAGAACTGAAATATGAGGTTGAAGACCTGCTATTAGTAATCTGTGAACTATCATTAAAATCATCTGTAGTACCGGATGCTGAGGGCTAAGATAATCGTAGCTTAACTATTGAGAGGGTCTCCTAAGATGGACAGATCTCAGCTGAGGTGACAGACTAAGACAAGCCACCCATCTGGGCAGCAGCAGAATGGGATAGTGTTATCAGCAGAGGATCATATTTCTGTGACAACTGCAACAACATTAAATTAAACTATGCGGAAGAAAGGCCTGGTAATCTACTTCTATATCTTGCCACGAAAATCCAATGGATAGTCATAACAAAGCAAATAGCATTATAGTGCTGGAAGAAGAGACCCCCAGGTCGGAAGGCACTCAATTGGCTACTGGAGAGGAGATGAAGACTTTTCAGAGTAAAGCCAGCATTTATGATGTAGTTGAATCAAAGACATTGGGACATCTGACTGGTGATGTAGCTGCGCATGAAATGAGAGTCAGAAGCTGCAAAGATGTCTTACATATTGGGACATGGTAGATATGAAACATGAACCAAGGGAAGTTGGAGGTGGTAAAGAATGAGATGGAACGTGTACAACTGGATTTGTTGGGTGTCAGTGTACTGAAATGGGCTGGCATCAGGCCTTTGTATCTGATGATCACATGGTCTGCTATACTGGAAATGAAAGACAAGGAAGAAATGGTGTTGCATTTATGATCAAGAAGAAACTTGCAAGAACTGTAATGAAATACAATGCAATCAGTGAATTTATTTTATTTATTTATTTAAGAGGATTTCTATACCACCTTATCCTTAAATCAAAGTGGTTCACAATACAACTAAACATGTCACATAAAACGAGGATGTGGGGCATGCAGGGGGATATTACAATGGGACTTTGTATGAAGTGTTCAGGTTGTGATTTTTGTAATATAACTATGTACAAGGTGAATTAAATACAAAATGAGCTATTTACATGATGGATATTCTGAAAACATCCAAAGGACTAGGTAGGTTCGTGAAATAGGGAGTGGGTTGGAAGGTGAGGAAAAAATGTGAGGGGATTGTGAATGCTTAATTTCTATCATCTATGAGGAATGCCCATAAAAACAAGTATAATTCAAGTATATGCCCCAACAACATCTGCAGAAGAGGATGAAGTTGAGTTCTATGAACAACTACAAGCTGAAATTGATAGAACATGCAAATAGGATATCCTGATAGTCATGGGTGACTGGAACGCAAACGTTGGCAAGAAAGAAGCAAAGTGGTTGGAAAATATGGACGGCAACAGAAATGAAGCTGGAGAAAAAATGATAGAATTCTGAGATTCCAATGATCTATTCATGTCAAACACCTTCTTCCATCAACACAAGTGGTGACTGTACATATGAACTTCACCCAATGGATTGTACAAAAATCAAATTGACTACATCTGTAGAAGTCAATGATGGAAAAGCTTGATTACATCAACAAAGACAAAACCTAGAGCTGACTGTCGTACAGATCACCAACTACTAGTATGCAAACTCAAGCTAAAGTTGAAAAAGAGCAAGCCACTCATGAATGTAGCAAAATATGACCTTGAGAATATACCACCAGATTTAAAGACTGCCAGCAAAATCGATTTGCTGCTTTAGATACAAATGACAGAATTTCAGAAGAGTTATGGGATGACATCAAGAAGGTTGTGTTGGAAGAAAGTGAGAAATCTCTACTAAAGGTGAAAAAGCAAAAGCGGCCACAATGGATGACTGAAGAAATTCTGAAAATTGCCCAGAAAAACAGAGAAGCTAAAGTCAGAGGAGAAAAAGAGGCAATCGCAGAACCCAAGAGAGATTTCCAATGTGCAGCAAAACAAGACAAGGAGAAGTACTACAATGATGCATGCAAGTAAATAGAAAATAAAAAAATTGAAAACCCCTATTAGAATCAAATTAATATACCTAAGAAAAGATTCTGATCTAACTAAGAAACAATTTCCCTTTGTGTACAATCTTTTTGTTGGAGCTGCCAGCCAAAGTAAACATAACAAAATCCGTACACCACTGTGGTTTCTCTGTTATAATCAAATAATTTTTATTTTTTTTAAAACAAGCCAATTGCTTAATAGCTTGTACTTAGCTTTATGTCAAGCTTATAAAGAACTGCCGAGAAGGTCCAAAAATGATGACGTGTCTTTTTTCGGGTTTACCAGTTCCCAACCCTGCCTCAGGTCAATCCAAATGCGGTAGTTACAAAGCTTCAATGAATCCTTGATGAAGAGAAAAATGCCTTAAATATCATGGAACGGCGTCTGACCTCCCTTGTGATGAAAACAGCCATCAACCAATGAAATTGGTTCTTCAGAGAAAGTCAATCAAAAGGGGGAAACCCCACTGTCAATGGAACCCCCCTCAAAATGAGAGGCCTATCTATTGAAGGCCACATGATTGGCATATAGACCAACCAATGGTGAAAGAGTTCCAGACAAAGCATGTAAAGGTATTCTCAAATCGCAAGATGTCAAAAAGTGATCAAATGATCGTATACCAGTCAATTTGAGCATTTAAGCTCCTAGGGCAGACCGTGTCCAGTGAAAAAATCCATTTCTGTTCTAATTTTTGTAACTTTTGAACTCGATCCCCTGCTCTTGGGTCAATCGGTACATTATCCAAAATTCGCCAGTAAAGGGATTCAAAGACATGATTCTGCTGAATACAATGTTCAACTATAGATGCTGTGAGGGTTAGTCCGAAGACGCGACGCATGTTCACTCAACTGTACCTTGATAGATCTCGTGGTTCTTCCAATGTAGTAGAGTGAACACGGGCAGACTATTAAATAAACAACAAACGTGGATAAACAGGTTGTATGCCATCTGGAACGATGGGTTTGTAAAGTGTGGTTATCTACCCATTCAGTTCCAGAGAGCGACATTTGACAGAAACGACAGGTTCCACACTGATAATGACCCCTTATATCCTGTATGTAAGAACGCCGATCTAGTTGAGAAGTGGTCTTCACTACAAAGTCCCGGAGATTAGCCCTGCGGGAATAAGCTATTGTTTATTTAATAGTCAATGTAGTGTTCACTCTACTACATTGGACGAACCACATTGATTGCGTGTGAGTTTATTAAATTATCCTCCTTATGTCTATTCATGAAAGTATACATTAGTAGAATGATGAGATCTCTAAAAACTCAAGTAACAGTGTAAAAGCTGTCTTTCCACTGGTAATGCAACAGCTCCTAGGGTTTCTCATTGCATAGAAGCAGCACACAAATTAGCAATTTGCATTGGCTCATTATTGAACATGTCCCCCAACTTAGCAAAGGAGATCATTCAAACTAAATTAATATGGGTAGAGCAATACTGGTTTGGGTGCAAATACACAAAACCTCATAGTTTAAACGATAAGGTGGAGTGGAATACTATTATATGATGTAATTTAGAGTTCCAACTTATAAGAACACTGATAATTGTCACGCTGCTTATTTTATTAGTGTCAATAAAGTTTGAAAGGTGATGTCATTTCACTGTGTTATAGAAGCACCAAGAGAAGTGAGGCAAGAGGTTTGCTGTGAGAATGATGGAATTTTGCTATATACCTACAACCTGGAAGCCGTTAACAAGAAATGATGGCAGAACTGCCACGAACAGAGCTCCTGACACAGGTTATGAAACTCAAGTTGGGTCGATTCGGGTCATCAACACAATAATTCTCATCTTGGTGCGTCCACAGCATGCTGGATGAATACCCCATGTATTGAAAGCTGAGTGAACTTAAGTTTCATTGAAAGCTAAGTTTATTTAAGCTTTTATATGCTTTTTCAAGGAAAATCTTCTATTGTATGAGTTTTATGATATTGCAAAAAGGATAATATACACTATATTTTACTGGGACCGCGCATTCTTATATGAACTATAGTTTTCAAGGGACAAATGAATTAAATTTTATCCCTATTTACAGCATTGAAATGTTATAACAGATTTTGAATGTTTCTGAAGGTGCCAAAATCATTTTTGCAATTTTGTAATTCATTAGATTGTTTGAATACCTAATTGGGAGATTAGCATTTGTCACCATTGTACAATCTGGGTGTTTGCTAGGTGTGAAAATATGTTTTAAAGCAGCTCAGGCATGTACAGGGTGGAGTTTAGGCAGAGCACAGGCACAACTGTGAAGTATGCATGTAGATTATGAGCACCTAACTCTATGCGCTTAATCTCGACAGAGACATTTACATCTGCTCTCGAGTAGGCATCATGTCCACACCTGGAATGTAGCCATGATTTATGCAGGATTTACACTAACATTTTATAAAGACAATAGGTACTTACTTGTCTTTATAAAATGGCTTAAATATTTGGCTGCTAACCCACTTAACCTAGGCGCACTGTTATAAAATAATGTTTTAAGTTTACAAAACTAAATTAAAGGTATGCCCATGGTGTACAATATTCCTCACCTGGTTTTAAGTTAGTTACTCCTTCTCCAACACTCTCAACAATTCCAGCTCCTTCATGGCCCAAAATGATTGGAAACTTGATTTTAGATACTACTCCCTGCAGCACATGGTCATCTGAAAGGCAAATCCCAGAAGCCACAATCTATGGTAGTAGTAGAAAAAAAACATATTAAGCCTGTGGGATAATGTCTTAAAACATACAGCAGGCCTCAACAAAGTTTCTTTGAATCTAAGGAACTGACCTCTCTCAAATCTCCTCCCCCCAAACAATGGTGACTTTTTTTAGAAACTGATTTACTAAGGGGTATGTTTACTAAACCGTCTTAATGTGCACTCTGCCACGTTATCACGCGATAAGGTACCTTATCGCGTAATAATGGTGCTTTATCGGGCGCAGAGGTACCTTAGCGCGCGATAACGCGCGCAGTGGTGCAAATGAGCGCTGAGGGTGGAGAAAGGCTCCCGGAGGGCGGAGTAAGACTCCCCAGGGGCGGAGAGAGAGGGTCAATGGGTGGAGAGTGGGAGGGGAGAGGCTCCCTGCACACTAACGCTGTGAAATTTGAGGATGAAAACTAACACCAGTGAAACCCTGGCGTTAGAGCTGACTTAAAGGGAAAAGAAACCATTTACGTCAGCAATGTAAAGCAAAACCAGGGAAACCTACAAAAAGTGATAAGTGTGATACATGTGCACAGAACAAAAGGGCAAATAAACAGTGAAAATGACCAGCAGAAAATGTAATAAAAACATAACCATGCTGGCCAGTAGTGATTTTAATGGGAAACATCAAAAAACACTCACGAGAAAGCTCCAAAAAAAATATATGAATTTTGGAAGGGTCTATGCTCCGTCCCCATACAAGGTGAATGAGCCCATAGTGAAATTTGCCCGAGCAGGGTTTTCCCTCTCCATTGGGCAGGTTTCCTATGGCGTGCACATGTTCCACAACAGCAGGTCGGGCATGTCGGAACAGGCAACTGGACAGATGCTTGAAAAGGGGACACAGAGGGCGGCACATGCTGTGGTGCAGCTGGGCCACAGTGCGGACTAGGGGGATGCCTAGGTGGCCCATACGAATGCTGAAACAGTAGTGCAGCCAGACAGCAACTGATGAGGGCCCAACATGGGCACGAGTGTGCTTCCCACAGTGTCACAGGGGATAGTACCCAACAGGTACCCCCAATGGCAAGAACATTGGCAGGAGGTGCTGGGGGGAAACGTGGACAGCTATGCAGGCACCCCTACCCCAGAACCCGCACCATAGGCAGCCGCCTACCCACACAATGGATGGCCTGAGATTGCGCTCCACCAGCACCACCAGCAGACGGGCATGTCAGCAGGGTGGCAGAGGGGTACTGGTGGTGGAGGGGGCAGTGGCAGCTGCCCAGAGCAGACCGTGGCCTAGCCTTGTCTAGGTGGGTGCCATGCACTGCAACGGACAGGCCCTGTCTGACGAACAGTCATGGTATCCCCAGGGAATGCACTGTCTATGTGGCAACAAGGTGGTGCAGTGCACACAGCCAGTGTGTTCAGGAGCAGAAGGTCACAGGTTCAAGTCCCAGCTGTGGTTCCTGCCAACCCAGCCCCCATACTTTTCCCACTGCTAATACAGACAGAACCTTTATTGCAGATGATGTAGACATGCCCAAAACACCTACATTTTACCCTACAGAGCACAGACACCATAAACATGCGCATTACCTAGAGCAGAGTCTCCCAAATGCAGTCCTGGAGGGCCAAACACCATTCAGGCTCTATGCTGCCTTTACTAAATATGGCTGTGCTGCATTTCTATGCCCTGCCTCCATGGTATGCAGATGTATCTCATGCATATTCATTAGGGACATCATGAAAACCTGAACAGTGTTTGGCCCTCCAGGACTGGAGTTGGGAACCTCTGCCCTAGAGCAGCGGCCAACAGGGGCAGACAAATCCGCACCCACAGGCTCCATTATCCGAAGCTTCCTGGAAAGGCAGGATATAGAAGCATAGTGTCACAGGGTGGACATAGGGCAGCCTGAGAAGGTGCAGAGCAGTGTGAATGATCACGGTGAAAGTGACAGAATAAACAGGAGAATGTTTATTGGTTGCCAGGGACAACCTAAGCACACGTGCACAGAGCCCAGAAAGACACACCCAGAGAGTAAAGCAAGGGAGTCTGCTTTACCTAATAGAGTGCACCTGAGGGAAGGTGGAGTCAGGAAATAAACAGATAAAACAGACTACCAAACATTTGGAGATAGGGAATCCTGGAGAGAGGAGCCAAGGAGGGAATCCTGGAGAGAGGAGCCAAGGAGGGAATCCTGGAGAAAGGAGCCAAGGAGGGAATCCTGGAGAGAGGAGTCAAGGAGGGAATCCTGGAGAGATGAGCCGAGGAGAGAATCCCTGAGAGAGGAATTAAAGCAGCAAAGGTCACAAGCTGAAAGGCAGCAGGGGAGCCGGTGTGAATGTTGGAAAGAGTCCAGAGACCTGCGTGGTTCTGGGGGAAGGCAACACCCTGACAGCGTGAATGTGTTTGGAAAGCAAGAAGAATACAGGAAGACTGCAACAGCAGGTACAGGGGCAAAAAGTGGATACAAGGGCTATTTGCCATTTGAAAGGGAAGGGCCCTGGAGGCTTAGAAATAGCCATATAAAGTCCAGATATTCAGAGGCTAATAATAGCTTTTCTCCTGATTATAGAAGTGTTAAAAGAAGAGGGCTTCACTTACCTAGAAAAGCTGAAGAAATCCCTTCTCACGGTGAGTTCCCAGCTTCTAGGGAAACACCGTTACACCGGCTGCAATCAGGCACAGTTGGGCCTGGAAAGCTAGGGCAGACCCGGCAGGGACCCTATCAAAATTACCCAGCTAGCAGGTCAAACCAGGACCTGAGCTATGCATTGAGGCACCAGCGGGGGCAGGGCTCTGAAAGACATCACTCAGAGTTTGGTGATACTCCCCAGAGAGTCAGTGCAGCTCACAGGAAGAGAAACTTCTTGACTGACGAGGCAAGCCTTCCATATTTTTATTCCACATTGGAAGTGGATGGTGGAGATACCAATGAGCAAGAAATAATGGAATATGAGAATTCTGAAGTATTAACAAATACAGAATTGATGGACTGTTCTTTCTCTGTGATAGAGCCAGAGATATCATTAAGGTAAATGTGATTTGTGTAACCTTAAATTCCAGTATACAAGTGGCAGAGCTGCAACTCTCTCCCTCTCTCCAAGCCAAGCAGTCAGTTAGGCTGTTTATTATTTACTTTTGGTTTAAAGTTATCAGCTGAAGGAAGCTACTTTTGTTACATGGTTATCTTTTGTTTGAAGCCAAGTGAGCTGTTAATTTCTGTTGTTTAAAAAGAAGAAACCTCAAGGGACGGGGAATAAAACCCTAAAAGAAAAGAAAGTTCTTCTGTGTGATTTATATATAGAAGCAAGGCACAACTACCACCCTCATAATAGCCCAACAATACCAGCAGTCACGGCTGGGGCGGATGAGGTGTGACAATAGAAACATAGAAACATGATGACAGACCACATGGCCTATCTAGTCTGTCCTTTCATATCAACAACTACAACAGTCCACTTTTTACCTTTAGAGATCCTCTGTGTTGGTCCCATGCTTTTTTGAATTCAGTTACTGTCCTCATCTCTACCACCTCCACTGGGAGACTATTCCATGGATCCACTACTCTTTCCGTAAAGAAATATTTCCGCATATCACTCCTGAATCTATCTCCCTTCACCCTCATCCCATGTCCCCTCGTAGCAGAACTTGCTTTCAATTGAAAGAGGCTCTCTCCCTGAACATTTATGCCATGGAGGCATTTAAACATCTCAATCATATCACCTCTATCCCGCCTTTCTTCTAAGGTGTACATATTAAGATCCTTAAGTCTGTCCTCATATGCTTTATAATGAAGCCCACAAATCATTTTAGTAGCCACCCTCTGCACCGACTCCATCCTGTTCACATCCTTTTGAAGGTGCGGTCTCCAGAATTGCACACTGTACTCCAAATGAGGTCGCACCAAAGACTTATACAGAGGCATTATCACCTCCTTTTTTCTGCTAGCCATTCCTCTCCGTATGCACCCAAGCATCCTTCTAGCTTTTGCCGTTGCATTTTCTAGCTATTTAGCTACTTTAAGATCATCAGACACAACCACGCCTAGGTCCCGCTCTTCTTTTAGTGGACAAAAGTACTTCACCTCCTATACTGTATTGCTCCCTTGGATTGCTGCAGCCCAAATGCATGACCTTACATTTTTTTAACATTAAATCCCAGCTGCCAAATTCTAGACCATTCTTCAAGCTTAGCTAGATCCCTCCTCATGTTATCTACACCTTCCTGGGTGTCGACTCTATTGCAGATTTTGGTATCATCCGCAAAGAGGCAAACCTTACCTGACAGCCCTTCCACTATATCACTAAGAATACTAGCACTTGCATACCTTAGCAATGCCGCCCTAAAGCTGTGAATACGGTACACATCTATCAAAAGGTTGCCATGATTACTGGCAGATAGTAATTCCTAAGTGAAGCACAATTTGCTGATTGAGCTGCATCATAGCAACCTTTCTGATGTCTGTGGAGTGTGCCACAGGTCTTGTGTCTGACATTGTTTACCACCCTGGGGAGTGACTCCTACAGTATTGCGTACTATAGCCATGCCTGCACTGTGCCCAGGACTGGTGTGGTGGCCAGGGCTGCCAAACACCTCTATAGTTGCACAATGCTGGCATAGGTGTAGGGAGTGTGTGTCTGTCTATCCAGTATGTGGTGGCTGCCAACACCCTCCTCAGCCCACACTGCTAGCACGGTTGCCAGTATTGGCCGGCCAATGTGCATAATGAGGAGCAAGGTACTGTGGGTATAGCCCGGACAGGGCGACCTGGGCAGGATGCATCTGCACAGGGCATAGGGCAATGGCTGGGACTTTGTAGTGCCCGGCCACCACCTGCACAGACAGGGTGGCCACAGCATGTCCTGCTGGGAGGTCATTCTCACCCTGACTGAGCAGTGACCACGGCATGGCTAGATTCCCCCATAGTGCTATTATAGTATTTCTCTCAAGTGATATATATGTGGGTTCTTCTTTTTGGGGCCCAATCACTGACTTATCTGCTTGGTGGGTGTGCTCACATCCCAGTTTTGGGTGCACACATCTCCTTTGGTAACATGTACTATGGACTAGCTAGTAGACTGTCTGCAGTTATTATATGTATGGCTGGAACACCTTGCAGGGTGCAGTGGCTGGAGACCACTGTTCCCTCTAAGCTGTGCGTGTGCACACACCTCGCCGAGAGAGCGCACATACTTTATAACAGAGCGCACAAAAATTATGGGTCAGATTCTGATAGAAAACAACACAGACGTCTTAACATTTAAAAATTATGATTGTAATTACTAGAAATTTCCCGCTTCATTTAGTAATCGTCTATTTTCATTTAATTTGATTAAAATCAATGTGGTGTACATACTGTATTCTGACGTGTAGTCAAATTTTAAAGTATACAACTCCGAGTGTCATTATGTGGCGCACAAAAATTTAACCTTCCTTCAAAAGCTGCACACAGCTGATATTTTATGCGCACACAGCCTACAGAAAATTAGAGGGAACATTGCTGGAGACTCACTGTGTCTGCTGCTGGAGAATGTCAGATAGTGGTGGGGGGGCAGCTGAGCATTTCCAGGCCTACTGTCTGTCTGCTATTGGATGCATACATAGCTGCATTGACTGTCCTGTAGGGTGTCTGTTCCCCAGGGGGGCTGAGGTTGACAGGCCCCTCTACTGCCACCATTGCAGGGATGTAGAATTTGGATTAGTTTGTGGGAGATCCTGAGCCCCCGAGGGCAGGCTGGGTGGTACCACTTAAGCCACCTATGGGTCCAACCCCCCCCCCCCCCCCAGTCACCTAAATCATGTGACCATGGCACCCACACACGATATGCACTATTCTGGGTGCAACATAGTCCACAAGGGCTAAACGTGACTGGGAAATAAAAATGGACACAGGTGTATCCTAGGTGTGTCTGCAAGGACTACCTATCACACACTGGCACTGATGGCAACCTGCAGCATATCTTATCTCAGCTAAGCCAGGTGCTGTGGACATGGTGCTGTGCGCCCCACCTCACCCTGAGGGTGAGCACAGTACCCGCAGAAATGTGACGGCCTGTACCTACTCTGTGACAGTAATATACACGGTCAGTTCCCCCTCCCAGGCCGAGGTGCTGCGGGGGTGCATACCCCATCTTGTGATCATCTGTAGACTGCTGATCTGCATGTGCAGTGCATCATGGGTATGGGTGGGTTAGCCCTATCCTGGTAACCACAGCAGACAGTTTGTGTGGTGACCTGAAGTCCTACAGTAGCCAGCCATGGGCTTGCTAGTAGCAATAGAGATGTAGCCCACTGGTTACTTCACTGCACGTGGAGCCAGAGGTCATTGGTTTGATACCACAGTGGGCTCAGTTGATAGGGCTGTCTGAGGCATTTCCTTTTTCCAATTTAAATTAGTGCTGCCAGCAAAAACACCCTCACAGTGCTGTAACCTAAGGTGCCTCATAAGGTGCCCCATAATGTGCCACACAAGGTGCCATATAAGGTGCCTTATAAAGCGCCTTATAAGGCATCCCATAGGGGACATTATAGGGTGGCTCAGTGGACAGGGCACTCTATAATGTGCCCCATGGAGTGTCAAATAGGGGGCCTTAAAAGGCATCCTAGGGTACGGCACTGTGAGGGTATGTTTGCTGGCAGCACTAATGTAGACTAAAGAATAAATGCTGCACACAGCACTGCCTAAATGTAAAGGGTAATGTCTCAGACAGCCATATAGAGTTAGCACACTGGCAAATCCAACCCATGACCCCTGTACCATCAGCTGGAGTAGTAACCATTGTGCTACACCTCTGCTGCTGTACATGCATGGCAGCATGCCTACATAAGACTAATGTGCATTAGCCTGGCACGGCTCTCCCAATGGCCCAAAAATGTGTATGGCGATAACACGCAATTGCCATGTGTAGACCATAGGATCCATTAGTTTTATTGCATCCTGCACATTATGGCTATCCGGACATTAACACGGTGTACTACACATACCCCCTTGTGTAACAGTTTACATAGCCATTGCTATGTGAACAGGCATAGCACACAGGTTAGGACAATGCCCCCACAGCTAGTGGTGATGTGTTCGAGACCCCAGTGTGCTAACGCCAAGATAAATACATCATAATTAAATGGTGTCCAGACACATCACTGCAATGTGTGTTGTCAGCCTCAATCTTTATTTTATACTGATTGTGCCATAAGTTCCTGTATACCAGCCATCACACAAGCATGTTGCTAGTGCGCCGTAATGACGTGCGCTGCGCGCGTTGCTGCGCAGAGTGATGCTACATGCATTGAGGCGCTGTGCGGCGCATTGCGGCACGCATGTGCGTGTGTGCGTGCATGCATGCGTGCGTGTGTGCGTGAGCAAGGCAGTGCAGAAAATGGCTACCCGCTCCAGAAAGCCAGCGTTTACCAGCCAGGAGCTGAGGCACCTGGCAGGGCTCATCTGCAGTAGGCAGACAAAGCTGTTTCTGGGCTCCTCCAGGCGTTAGGACCTGGCCCGTGTGTGGAGGGCCTGGGACCACGTCACCAGGCACTATAACCGCATGGCAGACTACCCACGTGAGATAAGTATGTGGGGGCATGTCAATATATGCATATACATACCCATTGTGGATTGTAGGTGTGCATGCTGCTGTGTGTAGGCATTTGCTCCAAGTTACATTTATTAGTTGCACCCAAGTGATATAACGCCTATGTATCATATCAAAGTGGCTTGCCCCATCCCCAGGAGGCTAAGGACATGATTACAGAGCTCAAGATGTCATCCTGGTGTCATGGCAGCTGCTGCTGTTGATGTGTTAAAAGAAACCTTAACCCAAGGAGCCCCTAGATCTGCCTAAAGAGGTTTTGGGAACATCATGCTGACATGGTAGGTTCTGCGGTTGCAGGGTCACACATCTGCCCACACCCCAGGGGGCCTAAGACGTGATCCAAATGCTCAGACATTCACCCTGGTGATATGGTTGCGTGTGCCTTTGCAGTTGAAAACATCCTCCCTATCCCCAGGAGTCCTGAGAACCCATCAAAGTGGGTTCTCAGTCACCCTGGTGATATGGTTGCGTGTGCCTTTGCAGTTGAAAACATCCTCCCTATCCCCAGGAATCCTGAGAGCCCATCAAAGTGGGTTCTCAGTCACCCTGGGGATATGGTTGCATGTGCCTTTGCAGTTGAAAACATATTCCCTATCCCCAGGAGTCCTGATAACCCATCAATGTGGGTTCTCAGTCACCCTGGTGATATGGTTGCATGTGCCTTTGCAGTTGAAAACATCCTCCCTATCCCCAGGCATCCTGAGAGCCCATCAAAGTGTGTTCTCAGTCACCCTGGTGATATGGTTGCGTGTGCCTTTGCAGTTGAAAACATCCTCCCTATCCCCAGGAGTCCTGAGAGCCCATCAATGTGGGTTCTCAATCACCCTGGTGATATGGTTGCGTGTGCCTTTGCAGTTGAAAACATCCTCCCTATCCCCAGGCGTCCTGAGAGCCCATCAAAGTGGGTTCTCAGTCACCCTGGTGATATGGTTGCATGTGCCTTTGCAGTTGAAAACATCCTCCCTATCCCCAGGAGTCCTGAGAGCCCATCAAAGTGGGTTCTCAGTCACCCTGGTGATATGGTGTATGCTGCTGTTGATATCATATAATCTACCCTATCCCCAGGAGTCCGGAGACCTGCTGAATGCATCCAGTTAGTCGCCCTGCTGATATGGTGTATGTTGCAGATGATGTGTGCTGGGACACCTTGCCCCCAGGGGGCCTAAGACCTGTTTGCAAAGGTGGGTATGGCATCCAGATATTGTGGTAGGTGATGCTGTGTTTTGATGCACATTTGCCCCATTCCCCTGAGGCCCAGGGCTCATGACACAGGTCAGTTCTGTATCCTGATTGTATGGTAGGTGAAGCTGTGGATGTGGTGTAAAGCAGCCCACCCCCGGGAGCCATGAGACCTGATTAAGAAGGTGCAAAACACATCCATATGTCTGTGCTGTGTACCCAGTTTGTGGTCACGTATCTAGTCACACCCCAGGAGGGCCGTAACAGATTGCATAGGAACATTATAGATGCTGATATAAGGGTACAAGATCTCACACTGCCCACTCCACACACCCAACAGGTTAAGTTCCAAATGTGTCCATATTCAGTATCTGGCACAATCTGAGTGTATATATCTATGTTCATAATATGTTTTTAAAGACACAGTACTGCACAGAAGGTCTCAGTAACCATGGCCGCCAACAGCATACCACAGACTAAACTGTCTGAATACACATGGCCGTATAACAGCCATGACCTTCTGTGCACATCACGACAAGACATCCAGACACAATCAATGGGACAGCACCTAACTCCCTAAACTATGCATTGTGGCCCAAAGGGTGGCTGTCCTGACCCACATTGGCCGACGCAGCAACTCAAAACACAGGAGCATATTTGCAAGCACTCCTGCGTCACCAGGGGTAAAGAAACTGTCCATCTAAACATATGACCAACATGAATCATACAATTTGCCTAGACAAACAGCACACTCTAGCACACCCAGCTCATGCCCTGTACTCACCCCTATCCAACGTTAGCAAGGCAAAGAGCCAGGGAATTGTGGATGTCATGTTGGGTATATGTCCTGTTGGACTGGTGCTTTCCCCCTGATGAAGCAAGGATGTATGTGAAACGCCTCTGGGCCCTGCGATGATGTGTCATGGAGTGGGAAGCAGGACGGCCACCCTTAGAGGTGCAAATAATGTCTCTGAAGGTTAAGTGGTGTCACACCGAATGTGTCCGGGTGGCTTGGTGGGATCTGCACTGAAGGTCATTGATGTCATAAGGGCTGGTGCAGTATGACAGTTTAGTCTGTTGTATGTGTGATGTGAGCCGCAGGCCACGGAGACCTTCTGTGCAGTAAGGTATTTCTAAAACCACATAATGAACAGTGATATATATACATGAATGTTGAACTATAGCACATATGGTACGATGAGCAACAGTATCTTATGTTGCTGTTGAGTAGGGAACGTGAAAATATGATGTATTTCACTTTTGGAACGACAGTAGATATGTTGGTGTGAGGGTACATGCACATGTTGTGGTTGCACAGCTCTGTCACATCCCCAGATAGACACACAGATGTTCATAGGCCAGTTAGGTGTGGCGGGCCATGCCCCTGTGGTAGTCAGCCATAACTGTCCTGGTCAGAGGAAACCCCAGTCCGGACCCTAGAGGTACAGTGTAACGGCAGGTGTCATGTCAGTGGCGTCTGGCATGGGGCACCCACCCACCCACCCTCCGCTGTATGCTAGGGAACATCACCCATGCGTGTCTGCCTATCATGGTGCCATGGCAGGTGTGTTTGCTGATATATTCAGGTCAGGCAAATACACATGTGTTTGCCAGACCACACAGGGGATTGGCAAGGTCCTCCCATAAACACCAGCTTGGCCAAGCCACACATGGCATGCTGCTGCCATGTCATGCAAGGAGAGTGTAGGGATAGGGTATGGTGTATCCAGGGTGTTATGCACAGGACGCATATGTGTGGGCGCACTGGCAACTGTTGGTACAGGACACACTGAGCAGAGGAGCAGGATCAGCACGATGCTGTGCAGAGATGTGTTATATCTGTTAACCACCCACCAGGGAGATATGGTCAGTAATGCACCCTCCCATTGTTTTCCCCCCCTATGTAGAGGACCTACGGAAGAAGGGCAGGGAGATGAGGCTCAGATGCCCTGAACTCCTGGAGAGGCTACGAAGGCAGGCAGTGTCACAGCAGGGAGGTGAGTGCCACAACCTCTGCAGCTCAGTAGACGATGTCACAGTGGCCCACCAGTCTTTGTTGGGCCGAACTATTTAAATGTGTCATGTGACTCACATACAAGTGTGCTAATGACTGTAATCCCCCACAGAGGAGGATCATGCAGCTGAGTTCACAGCGCCGACCCCACACACTGTGCCAAGGCCCACGCCCCAGAGACGGACCAAAGGGGAGGAGGAGGAGGAGGATGAGGATGAGGATGAGGAGGCGGCAGCGGCGGTGGCGGCAGTGGCGGCAGCGGCAGCAGCCGAGGAGGAGGGGGAGGGGAGGAGGAGGAGGAGGAGTCAATGGAGGTGGTGGAGGAGGAGGAGGAGGTGCCTGGGGAGGAGGCAGCAGAGGCCCCTGAGTCCAATGGGGGCAATGGGGGAATGGAGGAGGTGGAGGGTGGGGTGGGAGGGGTGAGCGAGTGCGTGTGGGCCATGTCGGGGGGGAGGGGGAGGAGGGGAGTGTGAGGGGCGCTGAGGGTAGGTGGGATGGGCCAGGGGTGGAGGGGGGGGGTGGAGGGGGAAGTGGGGTTTGCTGAGGGCAGGGAGGACTGGGCAGAGCACAGGACAGCACAGGACACTGTGGGTCCCTGCCAGCACACGCATGTGGGTGGGAATGGTGCCCAGGTGGTTGTGGCTATGCCACCCATTGTCACAGACAGGACCCATGCACACGCCACCACATACACACCTGGCACCATGTGTGTATGTGGTGGTAGATGTGTACATGACCTGTCCGTGGCAATGGATGGTGTGGTGCAACGCCTGGGGACCCTTGAACACACCGTGCATGTGCTGGCAGGGTCCATTCAGTGGGTGGCGGTTGAGATGCAGTGTGTGGTGGGTACGGACGCTGCATCTCAACGGCCATCCACTGATGGGCATCCCAGGAGTGTTTGACGGCCCCTGGGGCACCCACAAACGTGCCCTGTGCTGTCCTGTCCTCCATGGCCCAACAGGCCAGCTGGGTCCTGATGATGTGGACTGCCCACTGATTGACATGGAACACTGGGCGGGAATGACCCTGTGTTGACCCAGTATGGCACAACATATGTTCATTTGTAAATATGTTAATATGTTCCTGTACAGTTGTACCTATTTTGTTAATACAGTTTGTGAACAACATCCTAATGGTCATGTGTTGCCTTTACAGACAATGGATGAAAGCATGGGACATGTGTGTGGATAGGTATGTGTATGCAAGGTAGACATGGGTGTCATACATGGACCTTCTCCGCATGCAAGTGTGGGGGCTGGCCATGTGCGTCGGCGTGTGAGTCGACGGTTGCAAATGAGATGTGGCAATGTGGAGCATGTCCCAAAATACCTAGGCACGTGCATGCTGTGTGCAATGTGTGGGAACCATATCTGGTGCACCAAGCTGGTGTGCCAATAGCGGAACCTACAAATACCTATGTCTGTGCTTGGAGGTTAAGTTGGGCTGCTGAACCCAGGATCCGCTCAGGGGGATGGCTTCTGAGGGCGGCCCAGGACAATTCATGTCACAGGGATGGGCGGTGGGTTACTATAGGTGCATGCATGAATGAGCTGCCGACCTGCATAAGCCACCCTTGTCTGTCTGTGCCGCATGCAAGTCTGTGTGGGAGGGTAGCTATGTAGGCCATGTTGCGGGCTGTGAGAATGTTCGCACATGTGTGACCAATGTTGGGGGGTATCAGGGGTGGGAGATGGCGACAGATCCCAACACCAGACATGTAGCACCATGACATTTGTCATGTGCAACAGGGGAGGGTGGATATCCCCCCACGCTGAGGTCCTGGGGCTGGGACCTGCCACAGTCCATGACACACAGGGCATGTCATGACCACTGTGCACAGAGAACTGGCAGTACAGCCACCCCCCCACTGAGGGGCATGAGTGCGGGACACGTGGCCAAGGAGACAACATGTGGTGTAGGCTACGTAGGGCACCACAACCTCACAGATTGGAAACAAACACAGAGGAGGTACAGGTACAAGATTGTTTTATTGCACCCTCACATCTTTCGTGGATGCCCATGCCACCCACGCCTCACATCCCACCCACCCGGCCCATAGGCCAACCCACCCCCCTCTGGTGGCTCTGGTGCTGCAGCCTCCGGTGGCGGTGCTGGCATAGGCTGCTGCATCCGGGCCGGTCTGTTCTCCAGGGCACCCGCTATTCTGAGGAGCGCCCCCGTTATTATTTCATCCATGGCCCGGATCGCCTGGAGCTCCTGGTGTATCTGCAAGAGAGCCTGCCGAGTGCCTGTGGGTGGGACACAGGGTGATATGTGAGATACCCTCCAGACCCAAAAGTCACACATACACATGTCATGCATACTCCACCGGATCAGTCTGCCGAATATCCACGCATGCCACAGTCAGCAATGCATGTCCAGGCCTAGACCTGTGTGTCCCATGAGCCATCTGCATGCCTGAAAGGGGTCATGATGTGTGGTCATGGGAATCACAGAGCTCACACATGGCAGTGTGGCAGGTTGATCTGTTGAAGCCAGTTCTGTACACAGGTTGTCTGAGATAGGCCGTGTGACGTGAGGGGTCATTGCACACACATACATATCTACATCAGGGGTTCACTGACCCCTACAATGCTGGTGCTCAGGGCACATCATGTGGACATACGATGCTCCCAAACGATACCCATGGAGGGATGTCTGTCAGACAGTGTGTCTGGGCGGCCTGTCAATAGTGGCTACCTCTGTCTGATCATCTGGGGTATATGGCCATTCACAGTATGTGTGGGTCTGAGCCCCTGAAACATGCTGCCACTGGGCAGACCATCTGACAGGAGGGTGGAACCCACCAGGCACATGACACCCCTCCCCCTCCCCCAAAAACAATCAGCAATGTCGGCAGCATCCATTCCCCATGTGGATGTTCCCAACACAACCATGGGGATTGGTGTGTATGGAGTTACCCACCCTCAGCATCGTGATGTGCGGAGGCACTGGGGGCCCTCAGCTCAGCGAGTATGGTGGCCATTGTTGTAGGAGCTGCGCCTACTGCGCCTGGGTCCTGCATGGGGTGGTGGCTGTCATCTTGGTCATCGGCCGGCCAAGCCTGTTCGGGGCTTGCACCACCCCCCATCATGGAACTGGCATGAGTGGCCCCGTCCTGAACCTCAGGCACCTCTGAGCTTGGTGGTGTCTGTTCCACAGCACTCGTGTCACCAGACACTGCGGCCTCTGGTTCCTCCTCACCCAGGGACCTGGCCGCATCCTCCTCCGCAGGTGCCTCCATGATACTGTAGTCACCTGGGTTGGGTCAAAGCATACACATCACATATTGTCATTCACGGTTGACCTATGTATACGTGTGCACTACAGCCCCCCCACAATCAATGTGCGCTTGAGGGTGCCCTTTATGTGGGCTGCCCAGGTACTACTACACTGCAAACCAATACTAATATGCAACTATAGGGCACTGCCAAGCACACGCATCACTGTGACTATGGTATGACACACGGACACCCCCAAGATCAGCAGGTGTTAGGATCCTAATGGAGATTGCCATAACAGGTATGGGAGGCATTTTTCAGCATGCGTCAGGAGACATGTCCGGAGCAGATAGGAACAGGGATAGCGTTTGAAACACATGTGAGCTCAGGGCAGGAAAGCACAGTCGAAGGGGTGTGATGCAGTACAGCACATCCATGTGCCCCTGGCATAGGCAAATGGTTAGGGTGCAGAAACAGGTGGGAGAGGTGCAGGCAGATGGCAGATGCCTAGACAAAGGGTATTGCAGACATGGGTTGAGAGCAGTAAGGTGTACGTTGCATGTAATGATTAGTGGTATTACTAAGCATTTATAATGCGCTGCAACATGAGAAGCGCTGTACAAACATAAAAAGAGACTGTCCCTGCCCGTTAAAGCACACAATCTAGTCAGGACACAATATGAAGTAAATTAGATAAGACAAATAACACTCACCAATAAAAGAATAAATGTCCATGGAGAGAACACGTAAGGACTTGTTCGGAACAGGAGGCAATAGAGAAGGAATGGGATTTCAATTTGGAATCTAAGATGCCCAGGGAGGAGGCGTGGCAGACAGAGACAGGTAGAGGATCCCAGGAGATGTGTGCAGCCAGTTTGAAGGACCAAAGTCTAGCATTAGCAGTACAAGTAAAAGGCATAGATAAACGACGACAATTCGATGCGCGGACTAGGCGAGAGGGGGTTTAGGTGGAGAGGAGGAATGGAAGGTACTGAGGGGCAGACGAATGAATACATTTATAGGTTAGATGGAGGGGTATGAACTGGATACGGAAGCGGATGGGGGGCCAGTGAAGTGAAATGAGAAGAGGAGTGATGTGTGCAACACGTGACTGACGGGAAGTCAGACGGACAGCAGAATGTTGAATAGACTGGAGAGGAATGGGGTGGTTAGCAGGGAGGCCAGCAAGGGGAAGGTTACAGTAATCAAGGCGGGAGGTGCTTAAAGAGTGGACAATCAGTTTAGTAGTGTTATCAGAGAGAAAAGGGTGGATCCTGGAAATATTGCAAAGAAAGAAACGGGATGTGTTAGCAATGTTGTGGATATGTAAAGAGAAGGAGAGAGATGAGTAACGGATAAAACCAAAGGTCCGTGTCAAAGAGACAGGAAGGTTGACAGAGTTATTCACAGAGGATGCGAAAGGGGTAGGAGGTGGGGAGGCATCAGGGGGAAAGGCAACGGGTTCAGTTATGGCCATGTTCAGCTCCAAGCGGCGGTAGGACATCCAGGTAGCAATGTCAGAGAGGCAGGCCGAGATCCTAGCTTGACGTCCAGGAGAGATAACAGGCGTAGAGCGGTATAATTGAGAGTGGTCAGCATAGAGGTGACAGTGAAAGCCTTGGGAGGAGATAAGTGCACTAAGGGATTGGGTGTAGAGAGAGAGGAGGAGCGGACATAAGACAGAACCTTGAGGTACACCCACAGGTAAAGGGATAGAGGAGGAGGAGGAGCCACCAATGTACACACTGAAGGAGCAGTGGGACAGATAGAGGGAGGACCAGGAAGGTACAGAGCCTCTGTAAACCAAGTGGAGACAGGGTGATAAGAAGAAGATGGTGGTCAACGGTGTCAAAGGCAGCAGAGAGCAAGAGGAATGAGGACAGATTAAAAGCCTTTGGACATAGCCAGAAACAAATCATAGGCGACTCTGGTACAGCCAGTTGCGGTGTAATGTAGGGGACGGATACCAGATTGTGAAGGATCTAGGAGGGCATGAGAGGAGAGGAAGTTGAGACAGCGGTGGTGGACAGCGCGCTCACGTAATGTATAAATGAGGGGAAGGAGAGAGATGGCATGATAGTTTGAAGGACAGGAGGGATCGAGTGAGAGTTTCCTGAGAAGGGGTGTGACAATAGCATGCTTGCAGTCAGATGGGAAGGTAGTGGTGGAGAGTGATAGGTGGAGAATATGAGTGATGGAGGGGACGATAGTGGAAGAAATGGAGCTAAGGAGGTGGGTGGGCCTGGGATCAGAAGGGCAAGTGGTCAGCCAAGAGGAAGAAAGGGGGAGTGTTGTGTCCTCATCAGAGACCAGAGAGCAGGAGGAAAGGGAAGCAGAAGTAAGGGGGGAGGGTTGGGAAAACAGGGGGAAGAGGAGGAGGTAGGGAAATGGAGGGTGATGTTATGGATCTGGTCATGGAAGCACTGTGCCAAGGTTTGTGCAGGAAGGGAAGTGGGAGCCAGAGGTGGGGGCACACAGAGGAGAGAATTGAGTGTATAAAACAGCGACGGGATGAGAGACACGAGAGTTAGTCAGATGGGCGAGGTGGATTTGTTTGGCAGGTGCAATGGCTGATGGTTCAGAGAGGAGCATGAATCTAAAGTGGAGAAAGTCAGCATGGAAGCGAGATGTGTGCCAGAGATGCTCAGCAGAGCGGGCACAGGAGCGCACATAGCGGGAAAAAGGAGAGAGCCATGGCTGTGGGGAGAACACCTAACAGGACACAGGATGTGGGGAACAAGAAGATCCACAGCAGAGGAGAGTACAGCAGTTGAGGGGGCCACAGCCTCATCAATAGATTTAGAAGAAAGAGTGGATGAAAGGGGTGTGGAAATAGTGGAAGGGACAGCTGAGGGTTCAATAGCAAGAGGGTTTCTAAATAGATTAGTGGAAGCAGGGCGAGGCTGAGTTGCAGAATGATTAATGATGAGGCATAACAGGTGGTGATCAGATAAAGGGGGGGACAGAGTCAGAGTAGTTGGAGGGGAGCAGTCAGAGGAGAAAAGTAGGACAAGGCAATGACCGTGCTGGTGAGTAGGAGCAATGGAAGAGAGCAGAAGGTTATACGAGGAGGTATCAGAGAGTGGGTTAGAACATGGGGGGGTGGAGGGGTCAGCAACATGAATGTTAACATCACCAAGACTGAGGGTGGGGGGGGGAGGGGTGTAGAAAGGTAGACAGTCAGGAATCACCGTCAGAGAGAAAGGTGGGAATAGAGGTATCAGGAGAGCGATAGAGAACAGCTACTCGGAGTAGGGATGGAGCAGAGAGGCAGATTGAGTGGAATCCAAAGGAGAGAGAGGAAAGAGGTTAAGGTAGGATGAGAGACTGGACGTGACATGAGGGAGACAGAGGAGGCACACTACCCCCGCCACAGCCAGTAGGCTGAGGAGTGTGGGGGAACTGGAGGCCCCCATGAATAGGTGCCACAATGGAGGCATTGTCTTCAGGAAGAGGCTAGGTCTCAGTTAAGGCAAAGAGGTGAAAGGAGCGGGGAACAAAAAGGTCATGTACAAAGGCAAGTTCATTAGTGATAGAGTGAATATTCCAGAGGGCACAGGGGAGGGGGAGGGCAGACGGGGAGGGGAGGGGAATGTGAATAAGGTTGGAGGGATTGTGGAAAGGCCTAGTTCTAACATGAGAGAGCTGTTTAGGGAGGGTAGGAGACCTCACAGAGTTAGAGGTAGATTTAAGGAGACCATAACTGGGGAAGACATAGATCAGGTTAGCCAAGTGACGCAGTGGCCTCATCATGAGATAGAAGGGAGGAAGGGACTTACCAGAGGAGAGAGGGATGGGGAGCAGCAGCAGAAGATGCGGTGAGGAGAAGAGAGAGAAGGAGCAGAGGCTGACATACATACCTGCCTGGGGATGGGCGGTGTCCAGGGCTTCTGGCAGCCCCCGCAGGTATATTGGCCCAAGTCTGTCGGCCAGCTCCTGCTCCAGGGGACTGAGGGTTGGAGTGAAGGGGCCACCCCCACCAGTGCCCATGGCATGTTGCCTCTCAGCTACCATGTGTGCTCGCACTCCACGCTTGATATCATTGAAGCGCTTACGGAGGCTGTCCAGGTCCCTAGGTAGCCCCCCTGCCTCAGCCACAGCCACCTGCACTTCCTCCCACACCTCTGTCCATGTGGCCACTGTGGTGCTGCTGCTTAGCCGCCCATAGAGAACCTCATAGTTCTCGAGAACACAGGCCAGCAGTATGTGGTTCTCCTGGGGGCTGAACTGCACAGCCCTCCTCCGCTCAGCGGCAGGCACAGGGACCCGCCTTCTCTTGGCAGTGGGGGGCCCCTGTGTGGGCTGTGACCCACCCGATGTGCCTGCTTCCACCCCTCCAGGCCCACCACTCCCTCCCGCCTGAGCAGGTGGCCGCCCCTCCTCCACCCCAGCCCTGTGCTGCTGCTGCGCCAGCACCCTACGCTGCTCCCCCTCTCCCTCCCTATCAGCCATCCCTGCTCCCACCCCCAGGGCTCCCCCTCACACCTACTCACCGCCTCCCCCTCCCCTCCCTGCTGTCTGCCTCTCACCTCTCCTGTCTCTATCACCTGCTGCTCGCCTCCCTTCCTCTCTCTCTCCTCTGCTTTCTCACAAACCTCTCCACCTGCCTCTGCCCTCTCCAACACCTCTCCAAATGCCACAGACTCTCTCCACCAAGACTACTTCTCCAAACACTATCAAATACTACACGCCTTCTCTCTCTCTCTCTCTCTCTCTCTCCTACACAAAACCCTCGACTTGACCCAGGTGTCCAGACATATTTATAGGTTTATTTCAGGTAACGCGCGTTGTACATGTGCGCGCATGCAGCTTCTGCGTGCGTTGTGCATGCACAGCACAGATGCTGAGGGTGTGGATGCTAATGCATCAACTGGTGTCGCGCGTATGCACCTTCCGTGCCCCTGCGGTGCATGTGCTGCGCATGCACAATGCGCGCAACTGGTGTGCCCGTGTGGCAGCGCATGCACAATGCGTGCATTGTACGTATACCCTTTAAATACACCTGCGCACCTAGGACACATTGAGGGGTTTGCGTTGGAGAGAGAGAGAGAGTCGGTGACGTGTTTGTGAAGGTTGACGCGAGTCAGAGGACGGTTCTTTGTGTGTAGTGGCTGTGTTTGTGAGTGTTGTTTGGCTTGTGTGTCTGGCTGCCTGTGTGTGTGTGTGTGCTGTGTGTCTTAGTCTGTGAGGTGAGTGTCAGTGTTTGTGTGTCATTGTGAGTTTGGACGGGTTGTGTGTATGGCAGCCTTCGTGGTTGCTGCGGTTGCGGAGGGAGCTGAGGAGGGGCTGAAGTTGCCTGATGGGGGAGATGGTGTCGATGTGGCTGCGGCACAGGGCATGGGTATAGACCCGCTGCAACGCTGACCTGCAACTGTGGGGGCAGGCCGGGCAGGGGCTGTACCCGCACGGGGCAGGAGACATGTAGAGGTGCAGGCTCGCCAGCCTCGCCTCTACAGGCCCAGGGCCCAGCTCCAGGGCATGCATGAGGACCAGGTCATCTCCCTCTACCGCCTGAGCACGGGAGCTATTCGGGAGCTTTACGAGGATCTCAGACCTGACCTCGAGCCCCTGACTGGTCAGTCACATGCCATACCGGGTTTGGTCAAGCTCCTTGGTGCCCTACATTTCTTTGCCTCTGGCTGTTTCCAGTCATCTGTGGCCGCGGTGGGTGGCATGAGCCGCCCCACCTTCTCACGCTGTCTCCACCAGGTACTGCGTGCCATGGTCAGCCGGGTGGGGAATTACATAGCCATTCCCCACACTAGGCAACAGTGGTGGACCCTGAACCAGGCCTTTGAGGCGTTAGCTGGGATACCACACATGATGGGAACTATTGATTGCACACATGTTGCCCTGGTCCCGCCTAGAGACAGGGAGGTAGTGTTCTGCAACCGCAAACACTATCATTCCCTGAATGTTCAGGTTGTATGTGATGCAAATATGCATATTCTGAACATGGTACCCAGGTTTTCAGGGTCCACCCATGACTCCTATAACCTGCAGCACTCAGCACTTTTCACTCAATTTGAGGCTGGACAGTATGGGGACTGTCTATTGCTGGGTGTGTATTTATCATTTCTGGTGTGAACATGCTGTTCATGTTACTAACCGTATGTGCAAATGTCTGTCTTGGAGGTGTATCCCTCGTTGTGTGGGTATGTCATCTGTCTGTGTGTGATATCAGGAGGGGGGGGAGCCTCCAACTCTACCTTGCTATGGAGCTTTGTCGTGATAGTTAAATGGCTGCTAGCATTTGTGTCGTGGTTACTGATTATGTTGTTTCCAATCCATACACCGAACACTTGTCGTGTGTGTCAGACCTTCACACCCTGCTGCATAGTTGTGATGTCCCATCATGTGCTGTCATATGTTAATGTCAGGATGTGTTATGCAATTGTTTAGCACATATGTACCTGTGTCCATTTGGGTGGACATGGGCTCCTGCTTTAACAACACACATTTCTCTTTTTGCAGGTGATGCAGGATATGGGTGTCGCCCCTGGCTGCTGACCCCTGTGCGTCAACCACGGACACGTGCAGAATGGAGGTACAATGAAGCCCATGCCACCAGCCGCTCCATCATAGAGCGCACCTTTGGCCTATTAAAAAGTCACTTCAGGTGTCTGGATAGGACACGCGGTGCCTTACAATACCATCCACAGACTGTGGCAGAGATCATCTTAGCCTGTTGCATCCTGCACAACATTGCTCTCAGGCACCGTATCCCTGTCGATATTAATGAGGATCTAGAGGATGACCCTGTGTGCCCCCCAGTGCGTGCCCGTGGTGACACACGTGAGGGCACAGCAGTCAGGCGGCAGCTGATTGCGGAGCTCTTCACATGTACGTACTGCATATGTTCCCATCTACATTTGTTTGAATATGTGTGGACAGCTAATACTAGTTACCATCTGTCTTACAGTATCAGTGAGATGCAGAAATGCACTGACATGTAACTGAGACTGGCTAGCCATACCAGCGTCATATCTACTCATGCCTGATACACATTAGATGTGGGCAGGGCACAACAACAGGTGGAGGTGATATCTGTGTGTGTGTGGCTTTAGGCTTGTGGGAGGTGTCGGCCTGACATACCTGGCTTGTGGCTGCATGTGATAGGGGCTAATGTTGAGCCACACGGTTGTTAGTTTTGATACTTTGGGGGCAGCGGGGTGAGGGGCATGTGGTATGGCGTTCACAGTGGGGGAGCAGGCCATGGATGGGGCCCATTGTCTAGATGTGTGTGTTCATCAGTGAGTGTTCTGAGCTGATTGTGAGGTTGGTATGCTCTGATGTGCAGGGTCTGTGTGTTAGTTGTGTTTGTATGGCGCTCCATGTGCTACGTAGTAATATCTACGTGATCTGTGGTATGTGGATTAATGGTATGTGAGGTCTGTAAGGGAGATTACTGCGACACCACAGTGTGCCTGAATGTAAAGGTCATCACGTGGCCCTCACATGGCTATGGGACAGGGTAGGGAACCTGTGAGGTATGGAATAGCCATGTAGTACAGTGTTGCATTTTTAAAAACCGACAGAGAGTATTCAGCCCAGATCAGCAAAGGTGTAGGTTACAGTAGGCAGGCTGGGGGCTACATATGGGGGTTGCTTTGGGTATTAGTGTGGTTTTCAGGGGGAACATGGCAAATCTGGCTGATGTGTTAACACTATATCCTGGGTCTACTCGCAGAGGGTTTTCAACCAGCCAATTCAAAAAAATTCTACATAAGAATTAAGAACAGTAGTGGTCATTGATGCAAGATGGGCATATTGCCTGAATCTTCAGAGCGTTGCAGATTTGAGTCTGAGACCACAAGTTCTATTGACGAGTTATTGCTAAAATTTGCTCTAGTAGAGATTTTTGCAAAGTTCATCGGGTAGGTTCTTAATACATTTAGAGGGATGTGATTTTTTTGAAATCTGGCTGATGACATCTAGTGTAGCGCCCACTACTGGTTATGCGGTTGCCTAGGAGCAGTGGACGTACCTCTTAATGTCCCTGTTGTCAGCTTAGGTCCAGAGCCGCAGCATCTGGATAGTGTAGTTGTGCAATAAAGAATAGCCGAGGGGTTTCAAAAAGGCAAACAGGAAATTTATTATAATTTTCTTTTCCTAGCCAATGAACTTTTTTAAGGAGTTCAAATATACAGCAAAGCAAAGTCGGATACTTCTCCATTGAAAAACAAAAGGCAACAAAACTTCACAGCAAACTTTCAGAACAGTCAATGCAGCATTGCTTCAGACAGCTTGTTTTAAACCAGCAATAAAGTATTTTCCTTCAGCAGAGATCAGAGCTCCAGGTTCCCAGCTGGGTCTAGCACAAACCCAGGTTTTCACAGTGCTCTAGACTGCACCTTAACTTCTTCAATTCAAGCTGTTAAATATTTTCATTTTGGGTTCAAGGCTCCACATGACCCCTTTGAACCTCTCTATTCAGCTCAAAACGTTAGCACTTTGTTTTAACCCAATTCTCCAGCAGGTCATGCAGTTAGGAAAGCTTCCGGGTTGTTGTTTTTTTTACAACTTTAAAACCCTATAGCCTTGTCACTTCTGGCTTACACAGAATGAGCAATCTATTTCAGAATCAGAGGAAACGTTATCTGAACCACACTCATCTATTCGAATGCCTTTCTCATCTAGGTCAATTGGCACCTGGCTGGGCTCCGTGTGTGAAACAGCAGGTTTTAGTTTCTCTAGTAACTTTAAAACCTTTCCCCCACTGGGATTCTTCTCCCCGCTGAGTAACAGTGGGAGGACAGAGGAGTTCATTATTCTTTAGCAGATTCTTTAAGGCTTCTAATGTGCTCACCTTTTTCCCAGCAATTAGTCTTTTCCTAGGCTTTGCTGAAGATGAAACACTTCCCCCAAGCTCTCTTAAAGACAGTCCCGTACCTTGCTTAGAAACAGCATCTCCCACAGAATGAACTTTCCTGCCTTCCAGGCCAGCTGTAATTCCCCTACCAGCTGTGCTCTCTTCAGGGCTAGAGTTTTCTGTATGCTGAGTGCAATAGGGATTTCTCTTGAGATAGCTCCTGGAGTACCTTCATCTCTCAGGTCTTCTCCTGGTCTCCTCATTCCCTGCTTCCTCACCAGACTCTCTGGAAGTCTCTACTCTCCTGGTAGACTCTCCATTCTTGGTGGAAACCTCCTCCCCGGTGGATGCACACCTCTTCCTTCCTGCTTCCCTGAGCTTATATGAGTGAGACTGTCCTATGGCATCCAACTCCACCCCCAAGCATTCCTCGTCACCTCCCCTGGTTACCTTGGAGCTGGGGCTTGGCTCACTCTCAACAGCTCTGTGAATGCAGTTTTTTTTCTTAACCGGAGTTTTAACCCTAAAACTCCCTGAACTATTTCTCTGCTCAGAAGTGAATGGCTGTTTTTTTCCCCACTTTCTTGGGCTCTATTACCGTCTCATCACCACACTAGACATATACCATTGTACTCACATACAAGCTGGTTAGGTGTGTAGGGGAGGAGAGTGCGATCCGAGACAACTACATTGTGGACCCTGGAGAGGGGGAGTCATGTCCACACACACATGGAGGCTCTGAGGGGGGGGGGGGGAGGTGGACATATAGGCTATCCAGGATTTGACATTATAGGTTTCATGCAGTAGGGTGAAATGCAGTCAGCATGTTACGGTCACATACCCACATCGGGGTATGGTTTGGCAGACATACCTCGGGCGTTGAGACATACATATAATTGCAACTCATCGTCACACAGCTGTTAACATAGGTAAAGGTTTGTGTAATACACGCAACAGACATGTCTATGGTTACAGGATGGGGAGGTGCCCCAACATAGTTCCATGTGTTACCGACATTGACAGCGGGGTATCAGACGACATTGAGACACCAGGACAAACAGTGAGGAGCATTGGGGGTTATATGGGGGACACAGGATATTACTTCAGCCTTGTTGTGATGCAGGGGACATGGTAGTGGTCACACACTTTTGTTCATCTGTTTGTACACCAACACAGAGGTGTGGGAGGGGACGGGCACAGTACAGACCCTTGTAGTTATGCAAACAGACCTCTGAGATAACTCTCACATGACTGGGACCTGTACAGTGTGATGATGTTCACCCAGTCTGTAGGGGATCTTGGGGGACTGGGAGCTGTGGACAGGAAGGTGTAGTGTGTGTTGCACAGCTGGTACATGACATATGTATGTTTTCCTTGTGTTTCCGATTCCACAGGACATAACTGTTGGGGCTCCTGATGCTGTGGTGCATTGGCAGGTGACTGTAGGTCATCCCATTTGCAGTGGTCTGGGGTAGGTGTTCCTACAGTTACATTGTCTCTGACGACATTGATGGAAACACATGTCCTCAGTGATGTGTCATCTTGTACATATGTTGTTGTTCGCCTCTTTTCCCTGCAGCACCATGACCTCTATCCTCTATCTTGCTGTTGGCACACATATCCCCATGTGTTCCTGTGCAGTTTTTCTTCTGCAACACTGTGTCCGTGACACGTCCAACAGAGCTGCATGTGTGTGGGGGTCCTATGGGTTTTGTTGGTGGTCTACACATACACCCTTCCCCGACACTGTACCATCAGCCAATGCCAGTGTATTGTTGAATTTACCAGCGCCTTTAGGTGTCCCAATCTCCAATTATGCAATACCAGCCGTATGCTACTGCTGACACACTCACCTGTGCATACTGTGTGGGTGTGTTTCCCTGGGTTGGCTGTATGCTTGTACAGTATGCAGTCATTTTACATTATCATGTGGTTTGCGGGGTCTGTACACCTGGGGGGTGGTGGTGCGTGTCCTCTGTCTACCTTATTGGTGTTTACCGTGTGACCATTGTGGACATGTATTGGGTGTGGTGAGCAGAGCTGCATCATGTGTTGTGACATACGACTGGTAAACAGCATTTTTGTATCACAGATATTGTCATAATGTGGACATGCATCAACAGAGGCTTGACATGGTCACATGCTGATTCTACACATTTTGATGGCGTCGTCTCCCTTCACTGTGACGTGTTGTGGCCTTTGAGTGACTCATATTTCTTGACCATTCTTCTGCCTTTGCCATTCTTCTGCCTTCTGTTGATCACTATGTTCTCCTCACTTGGATTTAGGGGCTCTGTTCTGTCCTGGTTTTCTTCTTATCTCTCCCATTGCACTTTTAGTGTATTTTCTGGTGGATCCTCCTCGACTGCTATCCCACTTTCAGTTGGTGTACCTCAGGGCTCTGTCTTGGGACCTCTCCTTTTCTCTTTATCAATCCCGCTAAACCCCCTCCCCCTCCCTCTCTTCTCTGTTTCTGTGGATGACTCTCCGCTCCTCCCTGTTTCCTCAGCTTGCAACCTTGGGGTCATCTTTAACTCTACTCTCTCTTTCTCTATGCACATCTGACAGATAGCTAAATCTTGCTACTTCTTTCTCTATAACATCAGCAAAATTCATCCTTCCCTTTCTACTCATGCTACTAAGTCCCTTATCCAATCCCTAGTCACTTTCTGCCTTAACTATTGTAACCTGCTCCTCGCTGGTCTCCCTATGAATCATCTCTCTCTTCAATCTGTTCAAAATTCAGCTGCATTGCTTATCTTCCACCACATAACCCATCTTCTCAGCTGCATTGCTGTACTCACATAACCCATCTTCTCAAGTCACTTTACTAGCTCCCTATCAGTTTTCAAATCCAGTTTAAACTTCTACTGACCTACAAGTGCATTCATTCTGCGGCTCCTCACTACCTTTCCTTTCTTATCTCACTCTACACCTCTCCTTGGGAACTCTGCTCCTATTTTTTTTGTCTTGATTAGACTGTAAGCTTCGATGAGCAGGGACTATGTCTTTCATCTATATGTATAGAGCTGGGAATGCCTTGTAGCGCTATACAAATAATTAGTAGTAGTAGTACTGTTCTTAGCTGATCACCACTGTGCTGATTGCACATGAGCGGCATATACTATTCATATATATTTTACTTTGTATTTGGACAACTTGAAGAAGAAGGAATGGGAGCTGTGGCTCAAATGGCCTGAGAACCTAGCAGAGGTGTTGCAGGAGATGGCCACAGTGGATGGTGGGTATACAGCATTTGACCTGCAGATATGGGAAGGGTGCATGTCATTCAAATGTTCTTCACAGCCTGCAGCAGTGGTCATCATGATGGCACCTTATGATGAGTTGACTTGTGTTTGTGCCATTGAGGGGTCACTTGTTTACGGCTGGATGGGGAGAGACCATGCTTCTGCAGCTGCTGTGGAGTCCTGCAATCTTCAGTATTGCAAGCCATGGAGAGTGAGTTCTGATGGTGTCCTCTTCATCTTCCTTCACAGATGAGCAAGATGAGGTGCCTGATGAGGGAGACGCCAGCTCACAGACTACAACTGCACCCAGGGAGCAAAACAGTGACTCCAGAGAGACAGCAGCCACAGACATACCCCAGCGGAAACTGACAGACAGAGCTGACAGTGCTGAGACCCCTCAACTCACTGACAAGAGTCTCACCTGCAGCATGTGAACAACCCTCCACCTGCTGATCCTGCTCCTTCTGGGGGATTGTGTGCATGTGGGTTAAACATACCACCTGCAGATCCCCCTCCTGAAGTGGACAGATCAGCATTTGAGGGGCAGCAGCTTCCAGGGTGACTTGAGGGATGTTCATCAGGGACTCGGGATGCATAGAAGGGAGGCTGTGCAGCATTGTAACTCTGCCCCTGCTGCACAGCATCCCCCAGACACAGGCATTCCATAGCCAATGAGCCCAGCTGCAGTCTCAGCAATGCACAATGTTCAAATGAGGCACCTATATGGCAGCCATTCTGATTCTTTACATGTATAGCCCTGCAATTTCTTTCGCCTCAGTTATATGTTTGGATTGTTATGTTTACATTAAAGTTATTGTTAGCATTACTGCCTGGGCTTTCGGTGTTTATGTTAGAGTGCATAGCCAGCACAAGCATGCAACATGACATGCTCTTAGAAATCATTGGCAGAATCTCTTCTCAGACAGATGATAATCACAGCTAAGAACGGTGTTGAGTTATGCAGCTACATAAATTACCAAGATGGATCTAGTATGGCTCTGTCCCCACAAGGATGGATCATCATTTCAGCCACATCCCTCAGTGCATGTCATGGTGCATAGGGAGCTATTGCTGTTAGCACTACCTTATCCATAGATAGCGCAGCAACAAACTTGTAGTTATATATGTGAAAATCCTGATGTAGAGACACACACACACACACACCATCCTCTGTGCTGGTAACACTACATGGCACAAATTTGCTATGACACATACTGTCAGGGGAGGTTTGAGGGTTGTGGGACAGCACTGAGAGGCAGTGGTGATGACATGCATTCCCATATGCCAGCAGAGCACTGGACACAGCAGTGTAAGCCCTGAGATATGCACTTTGTGTCATGGGGGACCCATATGCATTTGCGCATGAAAGGTTCTACAAGCATCGTATCTTTATGTTTCCCTTCGATCCATGCACACGTTGTACCCTTGGCAGCTGCATATCTCTCTTATCAACCAAATATCATGCCACAGATGTGGCGTGAGGAGGTGTGGCTTTGGATTTCAGGATGTCACTGGCAGACACCCGCCAAACAAATGTATGGGACTATCAAAAGGAACTGCTACTGCTGGAAAAAGATCTGTATTTATCTTCTGGGAAATACTCTAAATCTTGGGGAAAAGTGAATTCTATGGGTTAAAGCTGATAAATCTGTGTATTTTAGAATTCAATGTTTTTGTTGAGTCAGTCAGGTCTCAGTACCACCAGAGCTTTTCATTCATTCATTTATTTATGTAGTTATGTATTTATTTATTAAACATTTCTTTTATACCACTATTCACAGTATTATAGCGGTTTACATGCAGCTCAACTGCATAGTACATAGAAAATTGCATCAGTAACATGGAACTATTTACATTTTGATCGTCATTAACAGAGATAACTATATACATAGGATTGACTTTTGTAGAGTTTGATTATGTAGTGCATAGATCATTGAGTCTGAACTTGTAGCTATATACATTGTATGTAAGAAGGGTCCATTTGAGCAGCTTAGCATAGGTTGGAATGAGATTTAATATACAATGTATGGAAATCTGAAGTGAGTAGCATCTTGCTGTGGATAGACTATGCAATATTTCCGAAGGTTTCCTTGAAGAGGTATATGGCTCTTAGGGGCATGTTTACTAAACAGCGATAACATTGCAGCAGCGCTGTTTGCATGCGATACGTAACATTATCGCACGATACAGTAACATTATCATGCGATAACATCTCCGGCAGCATTAAGGCACACAGAGGGTGGAGCAAGGCTCCCCAGAGGGTGGAGAGAAGGGGTCAATGGGCAGAGAGTGGGTGGGGAGAGGCTCCATGCACACTAACACTGTGAAATGAAGGTCTGAAAATTAGCGCCAGTGAAAACCTCGCGCTAGAGGCACATTTGCAGGAGAGAGAAAACAGTTCAGTCAGCAATGTACAGCAAAGGTAGGGAAACCAAGAAAAGTGATAGTAGTGATACATGTGCAGCAACAGCATAGTGCCCAAGTACGAAAGGGCAATACGGTGAGGCTGCAAATTGGGTACAGGAGGCTGCAGGTGGGACATGCAGTGTGGCAGCTGGGGCACAGAGTGGACTAGGCAGATGGCTAGGTGGCACATAGGAACGCAGAAACTGCAAATCAGCAAGCCAGCAACTGACTACAGGCAAACATGCCCACAAGTGTGTGCCCCACAGTGTCCCAGGGGACAGTACCCAGCCGGTACCCCAAAGGGCACATAACATTGACAGGCGGTGCCGAGGGGAAGCACGGATGTCAATGTAGGCACGCTTACCCAAGATCCCACACCATAGGCAGCCACCTACTGGCACACTGGATGGCCTGGGACTGCACACCCCCAGCACCACCGGCATAAGGGCATGTCAGCATGGTGGGGGAGGGGTGCTGGTGGTGGAGGGGGCAGTGGCAGCTTCCCACAGCAGACCAAGGCCAAGCCCTGTTTAGGTGGGTGGCATGCAGTGCAACAGACAAGGGCTGTCTGAAGAACAGTGATGGTATCCCCAGGGACTGACCAGCCAATGTGTCAACAGTTTGGTGCAGTACACACAGCCAGGGTGTTCAGGGGCAGAAGGTCACAGGTTCAAGTCCCAGCTGTGGCCCCTACAGACAATGACCCTATATTTTACCCTACAGTGCACATACACCATAAACATGTACACTCCCTAGAGCACCGGCCAACAGGGGCACAGACACCCACACCCACAGGCTCCACTATCCAAAGCCTCATGGAGAGTCAGGCTGTTGGGCCCTCTGTGGAGCAGCAGCTACCAATACTAGCACCTTCATACCTTAGCAATGCCTGCACTGTGCCCAGGACAGGTGCGGTGGCCAGGGGTGCCAACCACTTGTAGCTTTGCACAATGCTGAAATAGGTGTGGGAGTGTGTGTATGTCTATCCAGTGTTTTGTGGCTGCCTACACCATACTGAGCCCCCAGTGCTTGCACTGTTTCCAGTGTTAGCCTGCCAATGTGCATAATGAGGAGCAAGGTATTGTGGATATTTTATTTATTTACATTCTCTTATATACCGCGCTATTCTGCATCAGTGCGGTTTACATTGAACAAACTGAAATTACATTGAACAGGGCATTATAACTTGGAGATAACTATTTTACAGGGAACATGGGCTATGGCCCGGACACGGCGGTCTGGGCAGGATGCATCTGCACAGGGCATAGGGCAATGGCTGGGACATTGCAGTGTCTGACCACCACCTGCACGGACAGGATGGCCACAGCATGTCATGTTGGGAGGTCACGCTTACCCTGACTGAGCAGTGACCATGGCATGGTCAGGTTCCCACATAGTGCTATACAGGGTATTTCCCAAGTGACATTTATGAGTCTTCTTTTTTTGGGGACCAATCACTGGTGTACCTGCTTGGTGTATGTGCATCCATCCTACTTTTGGGGGCATACAGTTCCTCCAGGAGCATACACTATGTACTAGCTAGCAGACTGTCTGCAGTTAGCATGTGTATGGCTGGAACACCTTGCAGGCTGCAGTGGGTGGAGACTGACTGTGCCCTCTACTGGTGAATGTCAGAGTGTGGTGGGGAGCAGCTGAGCTTTTCCGGGCCTCCTGCCTGTCTGCCAATGCCCTATGAAATACATGCAGATCTGCATTGACTGCCCTGGAGGGTGCCTATTCCCTAGCAGGCCTGGGGTGGTGGTCCCCTCTACTGCCTCCAATGTAGAGTGTGGATCTGCTGGTGGGAGATTCTGTTCCCCCCCCCCCCGACCCCAGAGAGGGCAGTTTGGGTGGTACTACATAAGCCACTTTTGGGTCCACACAACACCTTTCTCCTATAACATGTGACCATGGCAACCACTCAGTTTATGCACTATTCTGGGTGCATCATAGTCCACAAGGGCTAGACGTGTCTGGGAAATACAAATGGACACAGGTGTATTATAGGTGTGTCTGCAAGGACTATCTGTCACACACTGGTACTGATGGGGACCTGCAACACAGCCTATCTCAGCTAAGCCAGGTGCTGCGGACCTGGTGCTGGATGCCCCACCTCACCCTCAGGATGAGCAAAGGAACCGCACAATGTCACGGTCTGTGTGCCAGTAACACACACGGTCAGTTCCCCCTACCAGGCCGAGGTGCTATGGAGGTGCATACCCCATCTTGTGATCAGATGTAGACTGCTGATCTGCATGTATAGTGTATCATGGGTATGGGTGAATATACCCTATCCTGGTAACCACAGCAGACAGTTTGTGCGGTGACCTACAGTCTTTCTGTAGCCAGCCAGCACTTTGTTAGAAGCTATAGAGATGTAGCCCACTAGTTACTGCAATGACTGAGGAGGCAGAGGTCATGGGTTCAATCCAGCAGTGGTGTTCTTTAATAAGGCTCTCTGAGGGGTTTCCTTTTAATTTACATCAGTGCTGCCAGCAAACCCACCCTCCCAGTGCCGTAACTTTAAGGTGCCTCATATTATAAGGTGCCTTGGTGGACAGGGCCCTTTATAATGTGCCCTATATGGCGCCTTATGAGGCACCTTAGGTTATGGCACTGTGAGGGTGTTTTTGCTGGCATCACTGATTTAAATTTAAAGGAAGTCCCTCAGACATCCTCATTAAATAACACCACTGTGGGACTGCATTCATGACCTCTGCCTCCACAGTCATTGTCATAACCAGTGGGCTACATCTCTATAGCTTCTAGCACAGCGCTGGCATGGACTTAAGATTACCGCGCGTTAATGAGCCAAGGCGCCCTCTATCGTGCGATACAGATTCTTGCTACCTTGCCGCTGGAACGCCCACTACCTTATATGGCATTCTTCACATGAACGCTGCAACTAGCGCCAGTAACATTAAGACGGTTTAGTAAACATACCCCTTAGTGTAGGTGTTAGTGAGTTCCAATTTGTAGGTCCGTAGAAAGAAAAAGCTCTTTGACAGAGCAATTGAGAGCTTTTTGTTTTTAGAGCTGGGATGGAGAGGAGGTTTTGGTGCTGTTGGCAACGTAATCTTGTGTCCATGTTCCTTTTGATGAATGGAACCAGGTAGTTGCTGAGAGATTGTGCATATCTTTGAAGGTGGTCATTATTGTCTTATATTTTATTCTTGTTCCTACTAGGAGCCGGTGTTGTTGTTTAAGTAATGGTGTAATATGCCATGTTTGGGGGCTTTGCTGATGAGGCAAGCTGCTGTATTCTGCGCTGTCTGGAGAGGTTTAAGGGATAGATTTGGTAGTCCTTGTATGACTGAATTGCAATAATCCAGGTGTGGTGTGATGAGAACCTGGCATATTTATCACCATCAGTAGCTAGGTGAAAGCTTTCTTTTTCAGAGGTAATTTTATAAAGGCTTTCTCATGCTTAAAGTCTGTTTTGCACACAGGAAAGGTCATTTTTTAAAATTGTGTTACCATTATACAGTAAAGCCTGCAAAACTGATTCCAATAGATAGAATCATGAACTGCAAAAATATCACACAGCTTTGACATGTACAGTAATTTGAAACCCAGGACTGGCCAGAAAGTCTTCCTCCTGAAACTAGGTAACGGCAATCTTCCGTTTGCATGCTTATAAGTACACACGCCTACAAGATCGCCCCTGCTTATACATGTATGAGCATAGGCATTCCTGGGAAGGATGTGAACTCAAGAGCATGCACACATTTACTGGTACAACATATTTAGAGCAGGTGCAAACATGTGCTGTTCAATTTGCGTTCTCTTAGGGCTAGTACAAGTGCACATTTTATAAGGGGACAAAGGTGCCTTTGTTGCTTTTATAAAATAAGGATAAAATAGCTGCCTTCGTGGACGTTTCACATTGGTGTCCTGCTATAAAATTGTGCTTTAAAGTTCCATCCTGATATGCTGTGCCTAAATGTAAGTCATCTTGAGTTACCACTGAGCAGGTGTGAGCTAAATAAAAAAATGTAAATGCTGTGAGGACTGATGGGGGATGGAGAGCTCTCTCTCACTGCCTGAACCGTGTCTAATCTTGAAGGAAATAATCATTTCACTTTGCAGGAGACTCTGTAGTTTAGGGGTGACTTTGGATCTGGAGTTAAGGATGGATCATCAAGTTTCTGTGGCAACCAAACAAGATTTTGGGAAATTGCACCCAGCCAAGCAGTGTTAGGGTAAATTGATCTTTATACAGTACGCAGACAGTGGTAGTTTAAGAGTTAGATTACCGTAATGCAGTAGATTTGGAAATCTTGCAGGCTTCTCTTGCTCATCTGCAGCATATTCAAATTTGGTGGCAAAACGTATTTGGCATTATACTGACTCTTGCTGAAATGGATAATTCAGTTTAAGATTCTTTGTCTTATTTTTACAATCCTTAAGGATTTTGACCCCCCTTTATTTTGTTAATAGAGTATCAAAATATGTCCCACTGAGATCTTTGTGCTCTAAGCAAACTTGTAATCTAGTTATTCCAGTTGCTCAAAGGTTTAAACTAGCTAACACACACAGTAAATCTTCTTTAGTTAAAGTATTAGAATCTATGGAATCAGTTATCATTAGAACTAAGGAAAGGTCAATTATCTTTTTCCTTGAAAAAGGCTGAAGACCTGGCTTTGAGTCACTAGTCTAATCTCATGGTGCAATGGCACAAGGGAATGATCTAATATAGCAGATTATCCATATACAGGCTGTAAATTATTTGGTCGGATACACTTGTTTTGTCAAATATGCAAGTTTCTGATTATATTTTAAGGGAGCAAATGATTGGATTTGTCTTATGAGCAGGATGGTGGACACAGCCAAATGTGCATGTAGAAGTATGTGCGCAGAGATCGTGTGTACTGTACATACACCACATGCAGACATTCCTGGGGGCATCATTTGGGCAGAGTCAGAGTGGTTTGGGATATAAAATATGTGCATCTAAACCTCTTCAAAGTACATGCAAATTTGTGTGTGCTACTGAGGCTTGTTATGGGTGCCTATTTTATAAGGGCAGATAGATGTCTACATTGTTTTTATAAAATAGATTTAGAGGGAGTTTTTTGAACTTTGATATAGGTGCTCTGTTATGAAATTATCCCCCACCTGTGAAATGGAAAAGACTGCTTTTTCTTGTTGGGGAGGGGTGAGAATTTTCATTTGATGACAGTATGTTGTTTATATTTGCTTACGTTCTTGTATAGCAACTGTAGCTTTCTAATGCTGAGCAGACTGGGCCTAATCTATGAAGAAATGGTTTAGTGGATGGGTGATGGCATTGCTTTTTTAATTTACATAGACTCTATTTAAGTAGTTGTAATCTGGCTTGCTCTGCCGAGGCATGCCATACCAGCAGAAAGATACTCGCTCAGGAAAGTGTTTGAATCATGAGTCATGCACCTGCAAAACGGCCAAGCATCAAGCACAGCGGCAGGCACCCAGTGCGACAGAGATAGGTAGGTGCAGGATCTAGAACCTGGGCTCGGCACCTAAGCTTGTCCCACAACACCTGTGTATGTTTCTAACTGAGTGGCCATGGAAGCAGGACAGCAAGTATGCATGAACCCATGTATTGTGAGTCTGGCATGTCTGTGCATTGATCACACCATCACGCAGGCCCCACAGACTGCCTATGCAAGACCCCTCTGTGGCTGGGCGGATAGACACCAACAGCATGGCAGTAAGGAGGACAGCAAATTTCAGTCCTGATGAGTCTGAGACCCTTGTCTGATCAATGCTGTGATATGAGGGGGTGCTATACCCCAGGGGAGGCTGGTAGTCAAACCTGCAGCTGGCCATGGCCATATGGAGGGCTAGTGTGTCTGCTAGTGCTGGGGAGCTGGAGATAAATAATGCCCCACTAGCTGAGCTACAATTCACCATCCTGGATGACCCTGTATATGCAGGAGGCACTGATCTGGTCATGGTCATGGTCATGTGTCATAAGAGCAGGGGTGTGTCTGGACTCACATGTGGATAATGTAGCACCACGTATCATACTCTCTGAATCAAGGTGGTGGACAGAATCTGCCCCCAAAAGACCCACACGCTACATCTTTGTAATGGAGGCAGTAGAGGGATATGAGGAGGGGCTGTGGGACCAGCAACCCCAGTCCACTTGCTGAATGGACACCACCCATGGCAGGAGATGCAGAACTGTACCTATCACATAGGTCACTGACAGACAGGCATTAGACCTGGCAAAGCACAGCTGCCCCCCACCACAATCTGATATTCACCATCAGAGGGCAGAGTCAGGCTGCACCCTGCAGGAAGTTCCAGCCATACACATGCTAAATGCAGACAATCTGCTAGTTAGTGCATAGTGCATGTTCCTGGAGGAACTGTGTGCCCCCAAAAATGGGATGCGCGCACACACACACACCAAGCAAGTATGTCAGTGACTGGGCCCCAGAAAAAGAGACTCATAGATATCACTTGAGAAAAACAGGGCATAGCACTATGTGGGAACCTAGCCATGCCATGGTCACTGCTCAGTCAGGGTGAGAGTGACCTCCCAGCATGACATGCTGTGGCAACCCTGTCCGTACAGGTTGTGGTCGGGCACTACAATGCTCCAACCATTGCTCTATGCCCTGTACAGATGCATCCTGCCCAGGCCGCCCTGTCCAGGCCATACCCATAGTACCTTGCTCCTCATTATGCACATTGGCAGGCTAACACTGGAAACAGTGCAAGCATTGGGGGCTCATATGGTGTAGGCAACCACATAACACTGGATAGACATACACACACTCCCACACCTATTTCAGCATTGTGCAAAGATAGAGGTGGTTGGCAGCCCTGGCCACCACACCAGTCTTGGGCACAGTGCAGGCATTGCTAAGGTATGCAGTTGCTAGTTTTGGTAGCTGCTGCTCCACACAGGGCCCAACAGCCGACTCTCCAGGAGGCTTTGGATAGTGGAGCCTGTGGGTGTGGGTGTTTGTGCCCCTGTTGGCCGATGATCTAGGGACTGCACATGTTTATAGTGGATGTGCGCTGTAGGGTAAAACATAGGGCCATTGTCTGCAGTGGCCACAGCTGGGACTTGAACCTGTGACTTTCTGCCCCTGAGCACACTGGCTGTGTGTACTGCACCAAACTGTTGCTGCAGAGGCAGGTCATTCCCTGGGGATACCATTGCCGTTCTTCAGACAACCCTTGTCTGTTGCACTGCATGCCACCCACCTACACAGGGCTTGGCCTTGGTCTGCTGTGGGCAGCTGCCACTGCCCCCTCCCCCACCAGCACCCTTCCCCCACCATGCTGACATGCCCTTATGCCGATGGTGCTGGTGGTGAGCAGTCCCAGGCCATCCAGTGTGCCTGTAGGTGGCTGCCTATGATGTGGGGTCTGGGGTAGGGGTGCCTACATAGACATCCATGATTCCCCCCGGCACCACCTGTCAATGTTCTGTGCCCTTTGGCGTACTGCTGGGTACTGTCCCCTGGGACACTGTGGGGCATACACTCGTGGGCATGTTTGACCTTAGTCAGTTGCTGCCTTGCTTATTTGCAGTTTCTGGGTTCCAATGTGCCACCTAGGCATCTGCCTAGTCCACACTGTGCTCCAGCTGCCCCACTGCATGTCCCGCCTACAGCCTCTTGTACCCAATTTGCAGCCTCGCCGTAGTGCCCTTTCGTACTTGGGCATTATGCTGTTGCTGCACATGTAACACTATCACTTTTCTTGGTTTCCCTGCCTTTTCTGTACATTGCTGACTGAACTGGTTTCTCTCTCCTGCAAATGTGCCTCTAGCATGAGGTTTTCACTGGCGTTAATTTTCAGACCTTCATTTCACATCGTTAGTGTGCATGGAGCCTCTCCCCGCCCACTCTCCGCCCATTGACCCCCTTCTCTCCACCCTCTGGGGAGCCTTACTCCACCCTATGTGTGCCTTAACGCCACTGGCCACGTTTTCGCGGAAACCTCACGCTATAGCATGATAATGTTACTTTATCGCGCACTAACATTACGTTTCGTGCAATAACGTTACGTATCGCGTGCAAACTGTGCTGCTGAAACGTTATCGCTGTTTAGTAAACATGCCCCTAAGACAAATAGGTCTAAGCAACCTAACGCTCAAGTGGTTTATCTCCTTTCTCTCTGACCGGTCTCAACAAGTCTGCATGGGACACATCAGCTCCAACTCTTACTCCCAAACCACATGCCTTCCACAAGGATCCACACTTTCAGCCCTGTTATTAAATATCTACATTCAGTTTGCCAAATCACAAAAAAATACAAGATTGATTATGCCATCTATGCCGATGATATAATGATTTGCATGCCCTTCAACATAATCATACCCAACTTTGACCCCATAATTTTCTGCTTTAGGGAAATAGCCACATGGCTTATAGATGCTGGTTTAAACATCAACTACAAGAAAACAGATGGGTCTATAGGAAGCTGGATTTGTTTTGTTTAAGGCTTTGTTTTTTAGTATTGGACAAATGATAGCTCTTTTAAGTTCACGAGGCATGTACCCTTGAAAAAGTGATTTGTTGGCAATATGTAGTATGAAGGGGCTAATTCAGAAATCGAATCCTTGATCCATTTAACTGGGCAAGGGTCAGTATTGGAGATTGTACTGGCCATATTTACAATTAACTTTTTAAGAGGTTCTGGATGTATTGGATGGAATGTTTCCCAGGGTTCGGTGGGTGTTAATGTGCTAATTGTGCATGGACTCATAGGGTGTGTTGGGGAATTTATTATAGACATGTAAAAGTCTGCGAGAGTTTAGAGTGATATGTCTGGCGTTACAGCAGAGGGGCTTGGATGTGTTGTGAGGGATTTAACAATAGAGAACAGATCTTTTGGATTATTAATTGATTTCATAAGTAGCTTAGTGTGATAGTCCTTTTTAGCTAGGTTAATGTGGTGCCGATATCTGGAGAGCATGTATTTGTCTCTATTGTCTGGAGTTTTCATGACCCTCCAGGATCGTTCTAGCTGTCTCAGTTTTCTTTTCATTAATCTCAGCTCGTGGGAGAACCATAGTTTGGAAGGGTTTTTAGAGATATTTGGGGAGTTCTGCGGCTTAGTAGCTATGTTGTTAATGGAAGTGTTCCATTTGTTTACTAGAGTGTCCAGATCATTTGTATTTATGTCTAAGGACCTGAGGAGCTCATCCGTGAAAGATTTTTTTGTCAAAATGTTTGAATTTAGAATATATTTTGGGGTGACTTTGATCTGAGTTGGTTTGGGGTACTTTAATTTCAAGAGTGAATTTGATGAGATGGTGCTCTGACCAGGGAACTGGGGTTATCTTGGGAGGGATGCTAGAGAGTAATTGAGTTTTGTGAGGTAAAAATATGAGGCCTAGGAGGTTTCCTGTCTCCGATTTGGACATGCCCGCTGTCTGGACAATAATGTTATTAATTGGTCGCTTAGGGAAGAACAACCCAAACTACGATTACATGACGCAAGAGTCCACATGCCAAATTAATAATGGTTTATGGACTTTTCCTTCCAGTAACTCAACCAAATCTGTTTTAAATCCAGCTACATTAACAGCTTTTACTATATTCTCTGCTAATGAATTCCAGACTTTGGTTACATGTTGAGTGAACAAATATTTTCTCTTATTAGTCTTAAATGAGTTACACTGTAGCTTCATTGTGTGTCCCCTAGTTTTTATACTTTTTGCTAGCATAAACAACCGATCTATGTTTACCCATTCCATTTTCCAAGTTGAAGATCCCTAACCTTTTAAGCCTTTCCTCGTAGGGATATATCATAAGAAATGCCATACTGGGTCAAACCAGAGTACCATTGAGCTCAGTATCTTGTTTCAAACAGTGGCCAATCCAGGTCGGGTTCCCAAAAGGTGGAAAGATTCCATGTTCCTTATCACAGGGGTTAGCAGTGGATTTCCCGAGTCCAAGTTAATAGTGGTTTATGGACTTTTCCTTCCAGGAACTCAACCAAATCTGTTTTAAATCCAGCTACACTAACAGCTTTTACTATATTCTCTGTTAATGAATTCCAGACTTTGATTACATGTTGAGTGAACAAATATTTTCTCTTATTAGTCTTAAATGGGTTACACTGTAGCTTCATTGTGTGTCCCCTAGTTTTTATACGTTTTGCTGGCATAAACAACCGATCTATGTTTACCCATTTCATTTTCCAAGTTGAAGAGTTCTAACCTTTTAAGCCTTTCCTCGTAGGGATATCCTTTCATCCCCTTTACTATTTTGGTTGCTCTTCTCTGTACCTTTTCTAATTCTGCTATCTCCTTTTTATGATTTGATGATCAGAATTGCACAGTATTCAAGTCGCACCATGGAGCAATATAGAGGCGTTATAAAATCCTTGATTTTATTTTCCATTTCTTTACTTATAGTTCCTAGCATTCTATTTGTTTTCTTGGCCACCACTCCACACTGAGCAGAGAGTTTCAGTGTACTATCCATGAAGATGCTGAGATCCTTTCCCTGGGTGATAGTTCCTAATGTGGACTCTTGCATCATGTAATCATAGTTTGGGTTGTTCTTCCCTACGAGGCCAATTCCATAACATCATTGTCCAGGCCGCGGGCATGTCCAAATCGGAGATGGGGACGTTTTAAACCCGATTCTGGAATGGATGCATCCGAGTGTCCTGAATTAGAGACATAGGGGTATGTTTACTAAACTGCGGTAACGTTACATAACGCGCGTTATGTAACATTAACGATAGTTAGCGCATCATAACGTGCGTTATGATGCGCTAAAGATCATTAACATTACATAACGCGCGTTAAACAACATTAACGATCGTAAAGCTCCGCGGCGCGGTAAAACACCGCAGAAGGTGGAGAGAGGGCGGAGAGAAGGGGTCAGTGGGCGGAGAGTGGGCGGGGAGAGGCTCCCTGCACACTAACGCGCTGATCTGAAGAGCTGAATCCAAACGCGATTGAAAACCTGCCGTAAAATGCACATTACAGGGGAGAGAAACCATTTCAGTGTCAGCAATGTACAGCCCAGGCAGGGAAACAAAAAAAAATTGATAAGTGTGATACATGTGCACAGAACAAAAGGGCACATAAACACTGAAAATGACCCCAACAAACTGGAAAAAAAACATAACCAAGCTGGTCAATAGTGGTATCAATGAGAAACATCAACCCCTCCCCCCCCCCCCCCCGAGTAAGCTCCATAGAACAGATATAAATCGTGGAAGGGTCTATACTCCGTCCCCATACAAGGTGAATGAGCCCACAGTGAAATAGCGCTGCTCAGGGTTTTCCCCACCATCGGACAGGGTTCCTATGGCATGCACATGTCCCGCAACATCAGGGCGGGCATGTCGGAACGGCAACTAGACAGATGCCGGAGAAGGGGATACAGAGGGCCGCAGGCGGCACATGCTGTGGTGGAGCTGGGCCACAGTGCAGACTAGGGTGATGCCCAGGTGGCCCATACGAATGCTGAAACAGCAGAGCAGCCAGACAGCAACTGCTGAAGGCCCAACATGGGCACGACTGTGTTTCCCACAGTGTCACAGGGGATAGTACCCAACAGCTACCCCCAAGAGCACGGAACATTGGCAGGCGGGGCTGGGGGGAGCTTGGACGTCTATGCAGGCACCCCTACCCCAGAACCTGCACCATAGGCAGCCGCCTACCTGCACACTGGATGGCCTGAGACTGCGCACCACCAGCACCACCATAAACATGCACATTACCTAGAGCAGAGTCTCCCAAATGCAGTCCTGGAGGGCCAAACACCATTCCGGTTCCATGCTGCCTCTGATAAAGATCGCCTGTGCTGCATTTCTATGCGCCACCCCCATGGTATGCAGATGTATCTCATGCATATTCATGAGGGACAGCATGAAAACCCGAACAGTGTTTGGCACCGCAGGACTGGAGTTGGGAACCTCTGCCGTAAAGCTGCAGCCAACAGGGGCAGACACACCAGCACCCACAGGCCCTATTATCCAAAATCTCCTGGAGAGGCAGGACTTTGGGCTCTGCGTGCATCTCCCAATACTAGCACTTGCATACCTTAGTAATGCCACCCTAAACCTGGGAATATGGTACACATCTATCAAAAGGTTGCTATGATTACTGGCAGATAGCAATTCCTAGGTTAAGTACAATTTTCTGAGTGAGCTGCATCATAGCAACCTTTCTGATGTCTGTGGAGTGTGCTACAGGTCTTCTGTCTGACAGTGTTTACCAACCTGGGGAGTGACTCCTACAGTATTGCGCACCATAGCCATGCCTGCACTGTGCCCAGGGCTGGTGTGGTGGCCTGGGCTGCCCAACACCTCTATAGTTGCACAATGCTGGCATAGGTGTGGGGAGTGTGTGTCTGTCTATCCAGTGTGTGGTGGCTGCCAACACCCTCCACAGCCTACACTGCTAGCACTGTTGCCAGTATTGGCCTGCCAAAGTGCATAATAAGGAGAAAGGTACCGTGGGAATAGCCTGGATAGGGTGGCCTGGCCTGGCCGCATCTGCACAGGGCATAGGGCAATGTCTCAGACATTGTAGTGCCCGGTACCACCTGCACGGACAGGGTGACCATAGCATGTCCTGCTGGGAGGTCACTCTTACCCTGACTGAGCAGTGGCCATGGCATGGCTAGGTTCCCCCATAGTGCTATATAGCCTTTCTCTCATGTGATATTTATGGGTTTTCTTTTGGGGCCCAATCACTGACTTATCTGCTTGGTGTGTATGCTGACATCCCCGTTCTGGGTACATGCATCTCCTCCAGGACCATGCACTATGGACTAGCTGGCGGACTGTCTGCAGCTAGTATGTGTCTTGTTGGAACACCTTGTAGGGTGCAGCGGCTGGAGGCTTGCTGCTGGAGAATGTCAGATAATGGTGGGGGGCAGCTGGGCATTTCCAGGCCTGCCGTCTGTCTGCTATTGCATTATGGATGTGTACCGCTCTGTCTGTTCCCCAGCAGGACTGGGGTTGATGGTCCCCTCTACTGCCACCATTGCAGGGAGGTAGACTGTGGATCTATTGGTGGGTGATCCTGTTTCCCACCCTGAGCCCCAGAGGGTGGGTTGTGTGGTGGTACATAATCTGCCTATGGGTCCATACACACCCCTCCTCTCCTACAACAGGTAACCATGGCACCAACACAGGATATGCACTATTCTGGGTGCATCATCACCCATAAGGACTAGACATGACCGAGACATACAGCAGGCCACAGATGTATCCTAGGTGTGTCTAACGGAACTACCTATCACACACTGATGGGTACCTGCAGCATGGCATATTTCAGCCATGAAAGGTGCTGTGGACCTGGTGCTGGGTGCCCCACCTCAACTTCAGGGTGGGCACAGTACCCGCACAATGTGACTGTCTGTGGCAGTGCCACACACAGTCTGTTGCCCCTACCAGGCCGAGGTGCTGTGGGGGTGCATACCCAATCTTGTGCCCATCTCTCGACTGCTGATTTGCATGTGCAGTGCATCATGGGTACGGGTTGGTTAACCCTATCCTGGTAACCACAGCAGACAGTTTGTTTGGTGACATGCAGTCCTTCTGCAGCCAGCCAGGGCTTTGTTCACAGTCTTATAAGGTGTCCTATAGGGGACATTATAGGGTGCCTTGGCAGACAGTACACTTTATACTGTGCCCTATGGAGTGCGTTATGGGGTACCTTATGCGGCACCTTAGGTTATGCCACTGTGAGGGTGTGTTTGCTGGCAGCACTAATTAAAATACACGTCAAATGCCTCAACAATCACTACTTAAATGTAAAGTGTGCTGCCTCAGCCTGCCTTATACATTAGGCCCATTGGGGAATCAAACCCATGACCCCTGTACCATCAGTCAGTGTTGTAACCATTGTGCTACATCTCTGTTGCTGTGCTTGTATGCCTGTATGCCTGCGCGCCTTCTTAAGATTAACGCGCGGTAACGTGCCCTGTAGCCCTCGTTCATTTATGGCGCCTTGTAATCAGTAACGATGTACCGCCCATGTCCTTATTTGGGATTTCTGTCTCTACCGCGTCTCCTAACGCGAATCACACTAATGCAGTTTAGTAAACATACCCCATAGACTTATTAAACAGCTTGGATGTCCCCACTCTTACGATATTCTGAAAAGAGGAATGTCTACAATGCCACCCACTTCTGCCTCCCCTGTTAAAACGTGCATCCCCTAAGCTGCTCCTCTCATGCATTCTGATCATACCTAAATGCAGATGCCAACAAGACTAAACATACTTGTCTGATGGATGCCCAGAACACTGCAAAGTTCAGTGCTGTGATTGATATAATAATAGCAAGTCTAATGTGATCTGTTTGTCCTGACATAGATGCCATCAGAACATACATGGCAGTAGAAGGACTCCTCAGTTAATCGTGCATTGGGCATCTCTGTACATTATGGACCAGTAGAAATAAGCAAAGGATCTCAGTAGCAAAATGTGAAAACTTATCCCTGTTAAGAATAAGGGACCAGTAATACAAAACGCCAAAAATGGGGCAAAACATCAACTTGCCCTAAAGTGCTCTCTTTTTTAAGCATAAGCTACATATCTCATAGCTGATGCCTAAAAGAAGGGAGCACTTTACTCTAGGGCAAGTTGATGTTTTGACTCCATATGTGGCATTTTGCATTACTTATTCCCGACAGGGATATGTTTTCACATTTTGCTATAGAGAACCTTGGCTGAGTTTTCTGACCCCGTCACACTGCCACCTGGTGACGCAGCGGTCATCCCTATAGTCCAGGTACTGGCCAGGCTTTCATGTCCCCCCAGAATGGTGGCAGAGCAGACAGATCCTCCCATGCAACCCTCACACCACACACAAACACACTTTCACTTGCACTCACATTAAACATACTTCTGCCAAAATGATTCTCTGCACCTATAAACAACAGCTGGTATAATATAAGAGCATGGCGTCCCAGGGCTGCAAATCTGATCTGCTTTTCTCATTCGAATGAGAATCTTTTCCATGCTCAGTCTCATACTAGCCCTGCATGAACAGTTCAATTTTCCAGAACATAAGACATGTTAGGGAATCCTAGAATAGCTCCATTGGCACAAACAGCAAATGTCAGCATAGCCAGAATAAACACACTTGCTCTTCTCAATGTTTCTGTAGGGGTGCTTAATATTGTTTCTATACCTTACAATTTTCCCTCACCTCTCCTTTCTTTTCTTTACACCTGCATCTTGTGATCCTCCAGACTGCAGACACAGTAGTTCAAAGCATACTTGTCACAACCGTTCTTCAATACGGGATGCTTTGAGCAGAGCAGAAATTTTTCTACCTTTATTCTATGTTTCTTTTTCCTTTTTTCTTTTTATTATTGAGGTTTACAGATTTATACAAATCAAGTAAATAACAAGGTCATGTATTAGGTAACATATCCCACTAAAAGAAAAGCAAAACAAGCATCTACAATCTTAGCATTAGTGCACATCACGAGAGACTGAGGAGCACAATTATTCCAGAAATTAAAACATGAAACATCCTTGGAGGTCAATGAGGGAGAAACCACCTATCAGACCGGCAGGCAAACTAAAACCTTCAAAAGGTACCCAACTCCTACAACTTCCTATCCATTATAAACGTCTCTAACTGAGAAAAATCAAAAAAGTATGTTATCTCTGATGTGTAATAATACACTTACAGAGGTAGAGTAGAAAAAAAAGTTGCTCCCAATTCAGTAACCTTATCTTTCAATGCTAAGAAACCCTGTCTACGCAATTGTGTATTCCTAGAAACATCTGGAAATATATTCAACCTCTGACAACAAAAGGGTTTCTCCTTATTTTTAAAAAGGACTTCAATACCTGGACTTTGTTTGCAATTAATAGAAAAGAAACTAACAGAGTAGCCCTCTTTGCAATAGTGTCAGTAGAATCCTCCAAGAAATTAGTTAAATCCCGATTAACATCAGATGATAACTCGTAATATATTCACTCCTCCCCTCGTTTATCTGTCAGCTGCTTGCCCAAGGATAAGAAAAACACTTTTGGGTTACAATTTTCTGAGAAAAAAACAATCCTTCCTTGAAATATTTATCTAATAGAACTTAAGTCGATAATAATGATGTCTTTGGAAAAGGTTATTGACCCTGGTATAAGTTTCCAGAACCTCTACCACCAATCCACCCCAACCACCCCACAAAACGAGTTACACAACACATAACATCCACAACAGAAAAATATCCTATTACTCTTATAAAAATGTATATAGACCAATGTAGATAGCTCAACCTGTATAATATATATTGCACCCCAAATCAAGATTTACTTATCCACACACTCACGAACACTACCTTCAAAACCACTGCATGCCGACACCCCCGCACTACCCTACTTGATTGGTTTGAAGTGAAATCCGCTTTGATTCAAGGATAAAGCAGGATATAAATATTTCTAAATAAATAAATAATGAACTGACAATGAATCATTAATAGCAGCAACGCTGCTTTGCTGCCTTTTCTGCAGCTGACCTCCCTACTTAGTAACTTTTAGAGTCAATATTTGCTAAAGCTATCCATAAATCCTTCAAGCTAATATCCTCAGGTGGTTCTTTCAAGTCACTTGATCCGTCTTCTAAGGCAACAGGCCTTGGCAAAGGACCAGGAGAGGATGACACCAGTACTTCTGGGGCAGCAACAAACACAACAGTTGCCGACAATTGTGGATTGGGAAACAGAGGTGATGACCTTCCCATGGAGCTGAGTGATGCTCCTTCATGAGATATTTGCTGATCTGGCAGTGTAAGGAAATGTCTATCAAGTGGGCCAAATATTTTACCCTCAGATGCCAGCGAGACGGCAGTCTCAGTGATGCTTTTCTTGGCTTTATGTTTCCCCATCACCCAGATAGTATGTAAACAAGCAGAAAGTTAATAAACACACACCTTTTTATGCGGAATCCAACTTCACAGACCTAGAACTCCCTCAGTAAGGGCCTCAGGGGCTGATGTTATAGGCACGCAGGACTCACTTTACAATGTTCTGGGGTAGATTTGGTGGCCAGCCAACTGCCTGCAGCCTTGCTGCAACTCCAGTCGGTGGACTTCCTTCCATCCGGGGCACAGCTTCAGCTGCTACCCGCACACAAGATCTTCAATTCGCAATGGAGAGGGCCTCAGGTGCTGATGTTATAGGCCTGCAGGACCTGCTCTCCAATGTTCTGGGGTTCTCGCAGCAACTCCCATCGGCAGACTCCCTTCCGCCTGTGGCACAGCTCCAGCTGCTACCCTCACACAAGATCTTCACTCCCCTATTCCGTGTTTCTGCAGGAATAACATGGACGTCTGTGGGAAACACTGAAGACATACAAGGGCCTACCCTGAATACACTTTATACGTCTCCTGTTCTGCCCCTGTTCTGTTTAATGCTGCTATACCCCTGTTCTGACCCTGTTCCACTCCTCCCGCCCACACTTGAGATCCCCGTGCTAGTGCGATGTACGTGCAGGACTGTGAGGTTTCAGAATATCATTGTAGACTTTTTTCCTAGTCACACGTCTATGCTGCACATCCAAAAGGCTTATTTGTGATCTGGAATGACCTCCTAAGTGCATAAACTTTGCAGTTGTCCACATTAAATTTCATCTTCCATTTGGATGCCCAGTCTCCCAATTTTTCAAGGTCACAATCCTCTTGTGTTTTAACAGCTTTGAATAATTTTTTATCATCTGCAAATTTGATCATCTCACTCATTTATCCCATTTCAGGCCATTTATAAATATGTTAAAAAGCAGTGAGCCCAACACAGATACCTGGGATATTCCACTATTCACCTTTCTCCATTGAGAAAACTGTTGAAAGCCCTACTCTCTGTTTTTTTAAATATTTTAACCAATTCCTAATCCACAATACACGTAGTACTTGCCTCCTATCCCATGACTTTTTAATTTCACCAAGAGTCTCTCACGAGGGACTTTGTCAAAGGCTTTCTGAAAATCCAGATACACTTTATCAACCAGCTCAACTTTATCTACTTGCATATTCGCACCTTCAAAAAACTATGAGAGATTTGTGAGATAAGACTTTCCTTGGCTAAATCCATGTTGGCTTTCTCACAAACCATCCTCCCTTAAATCATCTCAATCTCTCTCTCCAACCATTCCCTTTCAGTTCTCTCCACCATTCCCTTTCTCTCCCTACCCCTTCCAACTTCTCCCAACTCCTATTCTTACACCTCATGCACTTCCATCTGTGGAGAAATGGCCTATTAGTTAAGGCAGCAGCTTAGAGGCAGAAAGACCAGGGTTCAAATCCCACTGGCACTCCTTGTGGCATTGGGCAAACCATGTGACCCTCTATTACCTCAAGTATAAACTAAGGGCCTGATATTCAAAGGCATTTACATGGTTTTACAGACTTGTAAACCATGTAAATGCCACTTAGAAAGATTTTCAGTGGCACTAACGCAGAGGAGGTAAGGGAAGTGGAATTGCAGTGGGCTAAACTAAAGGAGGCAATAAAAGGGGCATTCACATTTATTTCCATGTTACTATCCCTGTTTTATGTAAATACAGGGCAGAACTACCCCTGCCCTGTAGTCAAGTTGTTGTATGTAAACTGCACTGATAACAAATAGCTCGGTATAGAAAAGCTATAAATAAATAAATAAACACATACATATGTAACGAAAATACATAAAAACAGTAGGAAAAGGAAACCTATTTAGTTCTCCAAAGAAGTGGCTGCACAAATGAAGGCAAAAAAACACAGCTTTCACAAAATTCAGAACTTCGCAAACAGAGGAACACAGAAAAGAATACAGGTAAACCTAAAAGAGACAAAAAGAGAAATAAGGATATAAAAATAAAAAACAGAAGAAAAGATGGCTGAAGATCTAAAGCGTGATGACAAAACTTTTTTTCCAGTATATACAGGAGAAGAGGAAGCTCAGAGGTGGGGTCCGAGCCGCAGCAGCCTAGGGAGCCGTGGGGAAGACGTCCCCACAGGTAGACAGGGACACATCTAGAGGCCCGATTCTGTGCACCATAGGAATGTTTTTTTCCCGCGGTCCAGAATTAGGTCCAAATGGGCCAGTCTTGCTTGGGGCAGACTGAATGGCCCGTACACGTTCCTCTGAATTCGGCTCCACATGTCTCCAAGATCTCATATACAAACTTTTACAGCTCTTCACTGTTTCATTCCCAGGAAGCTATCTAGAGATAAGCTTCTGCTGCTTTTTACTCTGAGGTCCTGATGGTGCTCCTCACTCCTCTACAACCTAAATGTAACTCAGTATTCCTCTAAAGATTATCATGTTCTGTGACTGATGCATACCAAAATGCACACATAAAAGGGAACATAGAACCAGAGGAATACCATCTTTAAAATCCCACCGCGCCGGAGAGGCCGGGTCCCAAGGCCGGTATTGTAACCGGGTCCCTGGGGCCCGGATCCCTTGCGCTCGGCAGCGTGGGTGGTGGTGGGAGGGGGGGGGAGGAGATGTGGTAGACGCCGGCACCAGCGGCCCACGTTGGTGACGTGGGGGTTGTGGATTGGCGCTGGTGCTGGTGGGCAGGCCGATGGCAAGCGAGGGAGATCTGCGGCGTGTGTTCTCCCTCATGCCGTCGGACCACCAAGGATAAAAGGTGTGCTGTTGGGGGTGGCTTACTTTGGCCCATAGGTCCGGGCCTATCCCTGCGGGTTCTACATCGCTGTCTGGGCAGTTTTTTCCTTTGCTCGTCCAGAGGCAGTTTTTGTGGGCCGGCAGCTCATCGTCGCGGTGAGTGGCGGAAGGAGGCGGCCTGTCTGGGAGCAGGGCATGTGCATCGGGCCTGTTCCACGTGCGGGCAGGGGCCCAGCGCTTTGGCGGGAGGATCCGACAGGCAGGGTGAGGCTACAGCACCTGGGGTTGAGAGGACTTTGGAGGAGCCTCGACTAGGGCACCGCATGTGGGGGGGGGGGCCATTGCAGGACAAATAGAGCCGAATATAAGAATCCATTTGACCCCTTTTCCACTTAGTTTATAAAAAACAAAAAAAAGGAAAAAGAAAATCTGAGAGGAGGTTTGGGATATATACTAGAAAGTGGGTTGTCTGGGGGTGTTTGCTCTCGGGGTGCTATGGCTCGTAGGTCTAGCAGGAAGAGTGCTGGGAAAGGTGCGGGGGCCTCTAGGGCATGTGCTGGTGGGCTAGGTGCAGGGAGGCATGGGCACACGATGGCGGCAAGGGGAATAGGGGTGGATGGGGGCGCATTGGCCGATAGGGCAGCTCGGTGTGCCCAGCAGGGGCATGGAAGGGGGAGATCCCGGGGGGCAGGGAGCAGGGGTAGAACGGGTCGTGCCCCCTGGGTTGGTGCTGGTGGGTCCCCCCAGCAGGGCCAGGTGTCAGGTGAGCTAGGGCCCCCGGTGCAGGTGGAAGGCGGTGACAGGGTAGGTGTGGTAGTGGCAGTGCCCGCCACTGATGGTCTCGTGGGGGTAGAGGGAGCAGGGCCAGCGGTCAGCTCTGGGGGTGGGGCTGTGGTGCATGTCGACGGCCCGGGGGTAGACGGTATGGCAGGTGGGCCTCTGGGCATATCCCCCCCTCCTTCAGCGTTCAGATTCTACACTCCTGGCTTGGGCACTGAATGTTTTCCGCACTCGGGCCTTTACGGTGCTCCGGGTCCCTGGGCTTGTGGAGCTGGGCCATGGAGGGGTTCGGGGTACTGGGGGGGTGGATGGAGCAACTGGGCGGGGGCGGGATATGTGGGGGTCGGGGGAACCTCGTCTAGGGGTTCAGCAGCTTGGGATGCTGGTGGCCTCGGTTCCCCGGCATGGGGATGGGGGGGGGGAACGGGTGTGGCACTAAGCACTCTCGGGGCTGGTGCTGCTGGCTTCTCTTCTCCTCTTCCTATGCAGGTCCCACAGAGCATAATGCCCAGGATGGACGTGGCAGACCCAGGTCGGGCTGTTGGTGTAGGACCCACTCGTGAGGCGGAGGAGCTGTCCGGTCCGGTGGTGGGGGATCACACTGCGGGTGCGGTGGCGGCTACCGCCCGCGTGGCTGGTGAGTATGAGGGGGGAGGGGGCAGCGCAGAAGGGGGCACTCAGACCCCGCCGCCGGGAATGGCGGTAGGAGGGAAAGCGAAGGCAAAGCAAAAGCGTGGGCGCCATTGTAGGCGTGCTTCTTCATCTTCCTCATTCTCGACTTCATTGGCGGGTTCCTTGGGCGACTCGGCAGTGGCGGTAGGAGAGAAGGGTGAAGGCAAGGGTGCCACAGTGGTGCGCTGTGCCGAGTTGTGGGAGAGGGTGCTGCGAAAGTTGCGCCATCGGATCAAGCGTCGCAGGTATATAGATATTTTCCGCCTGTTGGACAGACAGAAACGCGCAGGAGAAAGCCAGAAAAAGTGTAAAGAGAATGAGAAAGCAGGCCGTGTGCGGAAGGCCTCCCGCAATACCCTCAATTGGACCAGGGCGTTCTTGCGCCTGGCTAGTGTATGAGTACACTATTTCCCGGAGCAGTATGGGGCACTGCTGGCGTACAGGGATACCATCTTAGCAGCATTGCAGGCGCATGAGGGGTGGGCCTGGTTAAATTATGATGAGGAGTTCAGGAACATGATGGAGGAGAATGGGCGGTTATCATGGGGAACGAAGGACATTAATCTGTGGTTAACACAAATGTCGATACGGAGTCGTTTCAGAGGAGGTGGTGGGGGAGGCAGTAAGGTGGGGCCTTCCACGGTGGCAGTGAGTTCGCAGTCCTTTCGAGGGCCGGTGCCTGTGGGGGTTGAGTCAAAAGGGGGTGTCTCGGGGGTAGATGTCTGTTGGCGTTTCAACAAGTCGTCTTGCCCATTTCCCAACTGCAAATTTAAGCACGCCTGCTCCCTGTGCGGGAGTGGGCACGCTGCCATTAAGTGTAGTCGCAAAAGAGTGGCTGGAGCCCCAGTGGGGGGCAAGTGAGGGAGCTCACCGGGCGTTGGCTCCTACGCCCGTGAGAGCCGACGCTATGCTCCCATGGTTAGTGAGGTACAGGCAGTCTCGAGTGGGGGGAGTCATGGAGTTTGCTATTAAATGGCTTTTCGGAGGGTTTTCGGATTCCATTTCAGGGTGTGCCAGTGAGGGGCGGGTCAAGAAACGCTAGTTCGGTGAGATCACTGGCCGTGGTTGTGCAGAAGAAAATCGCAGAGGAGTGCACGCTGGGCCAAGTAGCAGGGCCCTTTCAAGAGCCCCCGTTCCCTGTCTTCATGGTTTCCCCACTGGGGGTGGTCCCCAAGAAGGAGCCTGGCAAGTTCAGGTTGATCCACAACCTGTCTTGCCCTCCTGGAGATTCCGTGAATGATCACATTCCTCGGGAGCAGTGCACGGTGTGCTATGCTTCTTTCGACGCGGCGGTGGTTTTAGTTCGGCAGTGTGGGGCCGGCGCTTTGCTGGCGAAGGTAGACATCGAATCGGCGTTCTGACTGTTGCCGGTTCACCCTTCGGCTTTCCCATTGTTAGGCTTCCATTTCGAATCGGGGTTTATTTCAATAAGTGCATGCCTATGGGCTGTGCGATATCCTGCGCCTACTTTGAAGTCTTTAGTACCTTCCTGCACTGGGTGTTAGAGACGCAGTCGGGTGTCGCCAACATAGTGCATTACTTAGATGATTTTTTGTTCGTTGGGCCCGGTTGGGCGCGAACCTGTGCCTTACTGCTGGAGACTTTTCTGCGTTTGGCAGGTGGCTTCGGTATTCCCATAGCAGCTAACAAAACCGTGGGTCCCGTGACTCGCCTTACTTTTCTAGGGATCGAAGTTGATACCAAGTGCATGGTTGTGGCTTGCCGGAATAGAAGGTTGAGCAACTCAGGGAGCTTGTGGCATTCGTGGGGTCTTCGGACAAGACTACCCTCCGCGTCATGCAGTCACTTGTAGGGCACTTGAATTTCGCTTGCCGGGTTCTGCACATGGGGCGCCCCTTCGCGCGGCGGTTATCGCTCGCCATGGCAGGGGTGCAGCTCCCACATCATCGGATTCGTGTATTGGCGGGAATGCATGAAGATCTGCGGGTATGGGATGCTTTCTTATCTGATTTCAATGGGTGCTCGGTTCTGCAGCTCCCGGAGCTTTCGAACGCCGACCTGCATTTGTTTACGGATGCGGCAGGGAGTTTCGGATTTGGGGCCTACTGTCAGGGAGCATGGTGTGCAGAGCCGTGGCCCAGTGAATGGGTGCAGTCCAGGCTGACACGTAATATCTCCTTTTTAGAACTTTTCCCTATAGTTGTTGCGTTCTGGGTGTGGCCGGAGCATTTGTGAAATCGGCGGGTAGTGTTTTGGTGCGACAACGCAGCAGTGGTCAAGGTTATCAATCGGCATGCGCCTCGGTGCCCGAGAGTAGCTGCCTTGATGAGGGTGTTCGTATTAGCCTGCTTGCGTTTGAATGTTACCGCCAGGGCGCGTCACGTGCCCGGCTCCCAGAATGCCATTGCTGATGCTCTGTCCCGTTTCCAGTGGGCCCAGTTTCGGCTGTTGGCACCGGAGGCAGAAGAGATGGCCTCACCGGTTCCGGAGCATCTTTGGAGGGTTGGGATCCAGATTTGATGGCACTGCTGTCCGCGTCGCTGACATGTGGCACTTGGGCTCGGTATTGGCGAGGTTACTCCCAGGTGAGTGCGTTTGTGAGCGCAAAGGGGTGGCGTGGGGGGTGGGTTCTGGACGGGCTGGTGGGACAATTTGTGGTGTGGGCAAAGAATGAGGGTTGGGCTCGGTCGGCGGTTGTAAGTGCAGTGGCCAGGTTTTCCTTCTTTTGTAAGATGGCCAGGTGGGGGAACCCTAGGGTGTCCTTTTTGGTCAAGCGCTTGCTCGCGGGTTGGGCCAGGGTATACCCCAGGTCACGGGACTGGTGGCTCCTGGTTTCCCACGAACTATTGCTCCGGATTTGCGAGGCGTTACCTTGCATCGCGGTATCGGCTTTTGAGTCGGCTCTGTTTCATGTGCTGTTTGCAGTGGCCTTTTTTGGGGCATTCCAAGTGTGCGAGCTCATGCCCAGGTCTGCACGGTGGGGCGCGTTTGGCGGGATGCAATTTGAGCATGTGACGATAGAGGCGTCTCAGGTTTGGATGTTCATCCTGTGATCCAAGACTGACCAGACGGGTAGGGGTGGCTGGGTGTTCCCGAGTGCTATTTTTCCCTTGCCATCCTGTCCGGTCTATGCCCTGCAGGACTACTTACAAAGGTGGCCTGAGGCCCGGGGCTATTTTTTCATACACGAGGACGGACGGCCGGTAACGCAGTTCCAGTTCACGGCCGTATTACATTTGGCTTTGCGGTTTTTGGGTTACGATGAGTGGCGTTACGCGTCGCACTCGTTCAGGATTGCGGCGGCCACGAGTGCGGCTGTGGCGGGGCTCGAAGGCCGGGTTATCCAGCGGATCGGCAGGTGGCGCTCGGGCATGTACAAGGGGTATCTTCACCCGGATGGTCCTCTGTAGGGCAGGTGGGTGCGGCACGGGGCCGGTACTTGCAGTTACTCTAGGAGCGGGAAAGGGGGGGTACTAATAGTTTTGTTCCCTATTACAGAGTTGCCTCCTGGTGGCAGTACAATTTGTCCTTTCAGATGGTGCGTGCTCCGGAGACTGGTGGATCATCAGCCATTCCTTCGACTATTGGGCCGAGCGAAGAGCTCTAGCACGGCCGTTAGGCATGCACCTTGGGATGGCAGATTCCGGAGTTCGGCTGTGTTGGATGGGACAGCGTAGCATGTGATGGTGGCAACTCTTGGACTTCGTACAGACGCAGATAGCACTGCGGCAGCGGCCAGTCGGGCTGCTGATCCACTTGGGTGGCAATGACTTGGCGAGCTGGTCATGCCGGCAACTTATCAGAACTGTGCAGAGGGATATTAGTTTGGTGCGGGAGTGGCTCTCGGGTGTGGCCATCATTTGGTCGGATATCATTCCACGCCCAGTCCAAGCGGCGGTGGTCGCGGGGCCTGGCCAAGATTAACAGGCAGATAGGGCGATGGGTTCAGCGAAACGGCGGACGGCAGGTGTTGCACCCCTGGGCGGAGGTTAGGTGTGCTGGCTTGTACCGTTTAGACGTGGTTCACCTCGCTCCGGTGGGACAAGATCTTTTGCTAAATGATTGGCAGGAAGCCCTAGAATGTTGGTGTTGGTCGCAGCTTTCTTTAGTGGGGGCGGCGCAAGGTTAGGGGGCCTACCTTGCGCCGGTGGTGAGGTAGCAAGCTGGCGCTCGCCAACCTGGCGTTCGCCGACCTGGCGCTCACCGACCTGGTGGGGCATTTGAGGCTGATGCCTCTTTGCACGGGAGTGGCAGTGCTCCTTAGGTTGGGAGAGACATCACGGTTGGGTCTCTGTCCGGTGGAAGGCACCTTGCCGGCCTTTGCTAATAACATGGCGAGGCGGGCGGTAGGGGGAATGGGGGGAGGATGATGCACCACTTTGCTATAAATGGCTGGTGGGGGGCATCATCCGGAAATGGGGGGGGGGGGGGCAGTTATTGGATTTGAGAATGCTGAGTTGGCCCATGTTGGGCCGGTTTGTTATATGGTTAAATAAAGCTGCGACCAAATTAATTGTTGCCAAAAATCCAGTGTGTGTCTGGTCTTTCCTGGGTGCAGGGGTAAAAGAAAGGGGGGGAGGTATGGGCACAAATTGGGTGTCAATGCCAGTGGGGGAGGGCACAAGGTGGGTGTTGAAGCAAGGGAAGGGCATCCGGGTACCTCGGTTATTAGGACACAGTTGCAAATTGCAAATTGCATAATAAAGTGGAAGTTATAGAAAACAGGGCTAGAGCTCGGAACCTTAGATTTTTGAATGTTCCAGTAGTTCGTTTACTTTCTCCACTGGAATTATTATTTAAAAAATATGTGAAAAAAGCATTATTATATTCTTCATTTCATGATTCATCAGTTATTTCAATATACTATGTGCCTCGTAGTTTTACTGTTCCTAATCCAGATGGAGATATAGGCAAAGCTTGTAAATGTAGACTCTTTGGAGTTGACACAATTTCTTGCAGAGAAGAGTGCTGTTATGAAGTTAATTTTTTTTAAAAAAGACCATACCCTTCTGTGGGCAGCCCTTGATGGCTTTCCCAGATGTGGCCTGTGCTACTCAACTCTGCCGAAAAGTTTTGTGCAGCTTAAATCTAAGGTTCTAGCAATAGGGGGTACATTTTATTTGAAGTTTCCTTGTAAATATTTGATTACATATTCTGGTAATAGATTCTCCTTTCTGGAGGCTTCACAGTTGGAGCAATTTCTGGTGGATAAAGTATATTGATGTTTTGTTTTTGTTTAGTGTTAGTAGGTCTGCGATTATAAAAGGAGTTAAAATAGTACTTCCGGTCCCTCAGTTTATGTTGATGTATCTTCCCTTGATGCGGACTTATGCTATACCTCTTTGGTTTTATTTCCTTTTTTATTTCTTCTTTATTTTTGTATGTTTGAGGCATTGTTTTTCTTTTTGGTTGCTTTGATGTAACTTGTTAAATTTTCAAATAAAAATTAAATATTAAAAAAAAATTAAGGACACAGTTTAAGTACACATTTATTAAGAGACTACAGGGACCTTACATTGGTAAGAAATATAGATGACCACTATATATTAAAGATCACCATGACATCTCTAACTCCTCATTGATGCTAAGTATCATAGACACCTGTCAATACTTAGGGTTTTAGCACTTTGTAATATATGATAAAATACATTGATTGTGTGAATGTGAAATGAGCAGGAGCTGGTGAAAATGGACAGACCCTAGAAATTGCCCATTATCTTTACGACTGGTACAATTTTATAATGTTATACAAAAAGAACTTTAATTTACTGTAATTTTATTAGCTTGTTCCATTTGCATTGGATACCAATACGTTACCTTGACACGGACTTCATGGGCCTTTGGTGGTGCGACCTCTATCTCCTCAATGGAGAGTGGCTTATGGGGTCCCCAGGCAACAGCTGCCTTGCACTTAATAACCTAAAAAGAAAATCCAAGCATGAAACATTTGTGTTTATTTTTTTTACCAAACACAGAGACTCTTAGGGGTATGTTTACTAAACCGTCTTAACGTCGCAGCGGTGGTATTATCGTGTGATAAGTGATGTTATCGCGTGATAACGTCACTTATCGCGGGATAACATGGTGGCGGCGTTAAGGCACACTAACGCTGTGAAATCCGGGTCTGAAGGGTGGAGTAAGGCTTCCCAGAGGGCAGAGAGAAGGGGTCAATGGGCGGAGAGTGGGCAGGGAGAGGCTCCAGGCACACTAACGCTGTGAAATCCAGGTCTGAAAACTAACGCTAGTGAAAGCCTCACGTTAGGCACATTTGCAGGAAAGAGAAACCATTTAAGTCAGCAATGTACAGCAAAGGCAGGGAACCCAAGTAAAGTGATAGTTGTGATACATGTGCAGGATCCAAAAAAGCAAATAAACATATAAAATGACCAGAACCACATTTAAAATCCCAATAACCAAGCTGGCCAATAGTGATATTAATGATAAACATAAAGCAACACTACTGACAAAGCGTAAAAATTAAGATATCATGTTTGGAAGGGTCTATGCTCTGTCCCCCTACAAAGTGAATGATTCCACATTGAAATAGCGCTGATCTGAGTTTTGGTTGTTTAGATTGGGAAGGTTTGTTATGGCGTGCACATGTGCAGCAACAGCAGAGTGGGCACATAGGAAAGGGAAACTGTACTGATGCTGTAAATGGGATACAGGGGGCTGCAGGCAGCACGTGCTGTGGTCCAGCTGGGGCACAGTGCGGACTAGGCAGATGCCTAGGTGGCAAATAGGAATGCCGAAACTGTAAAGCAGCAAGACTGCAACTGACGAGGGTCCAACATGGGCACGAGTGTGTGTCCCACAGTGTCACAGGGGATATTACCCAGCAGGTACCCCCAAGGGCACATAACATTGGCAGGTGGTGCCGGGGGGGGGAGGGGGAAGCGCGCATGTCCATGTAGACACCCCTACCAAAGAACCCGCACCATAGGCAGCTGCCTACCGGCACACTGGATGGCCTGGGACTGCGCACCACCAGCACCACTGGCATAATGGCATAGCAGCATAGTGGTGGAGGGGTGCTGGTGATGGAGGAGGCAGTGGTATCTGCCCACAGCAGACCATGGCCAAGCCCTGTTTAGGTGGGTGCCATGCATTGCAACAGACAAGGTCTGTCTGACGAACAGTCATGGTATCCACAGGGAATGACCTGTCCCTGTGGCAACAGTGTGGTGCAGTATACACAGCCAGTGTGTTCAGGAGCAAAAAGTCACAAGTTCAAGACCCAGCTGTGGCTCCTGCCAACCCTGTCCCCATATTTTACCCAGTACTAAACTGTGATAATAAAGATGGAAACTTTATTGCAGATAAAATAAACATGCCTGAAACGCCTATATTTTACCCTACAGAGCACAGACACCATAAACATGTGCAATCCCTAGAGCAGAGTTTCCCAACTGCAGTCCTGATGGGCCAAACACCATTCAGGTTTCATGCTGTCCCTAATAAATATGCTTGTGCTGCATTTGTATGCGCCACCCCCATTGTATGCAAATTATCTCATGCACATTCATTAGGGACAGCATGAAAACCTGAACAGTGTTTGACCCACCAGGACCGGACTTGGGAACCTCTGCCCTAGAGCAGCAGCCAACAGGAGAATAAACACCCACACCCACACCTACAGGCTCCACTATCCAAAGCCTCATGGAGAGTCAGGCTGTTGGGCCCTGTGCGGAGCAGCATCTCCCAATACTGGCACCTGCATACCTTAGCAATGCCGTCCTAAACTTGGGAACACGTTCCACATATATCAAAAGGTTGCTATAATTAATGTCAGCTAACAAATCCTAAGTTAAACACAATTTGTTGATAGAGATTCATCATAACAACCTTTCTGATATCTGTGGAGTGTGTTTCAGTTATTGATTCTGACAGTGTTTACCACCCCGGGGAGTGACCCTAACAGTATTGAGTACCATAGCAATGCCCGCACTGTGCCCAGGACTGGTGTGGCAGCCAGGGCTGCCACAAACCTCTATATTTGCACAATGCTGGCATAGGTATGGGAGTGTGTGTCTGTCTATCCAGTGTGTTGTGGCTGCCTACACCTTACTGAGCCCACATTGCTTGCACTGTTTCCAGTGTTAGCCTGCCAATGTGCATAATGAGGAGCAAGGTACTGTGGGTATGGCCCGGACAGGATGCATTTGCAGAGGGTGTAGGGCAATGGCTGGGACATTGTAGTGCCTGACCACCACCTGCACGGACAGGGTGGCCACAGCATGTCATGCTGGGAGGTCACTCTCACCCTGACTGAACAGTGACCACGGCATGGCTAGGTTCCCCTATAGTGCTATACAGTATTTCTCTCAAGTGATATTTATGGGTTCTCTTTTCTGGGGTCTAATCACTGATATACCTGCATGGTGTGTGCGTGTGTGCATCCCCGTTTTGGTTGCACCTAGTTTCTCCAGGAATATGCACTATGTACTAGCTAGCAGACTGTCTGCAGTTAGCATCTGTATGGCTGCACCACCTTGCAGGGTGCAGCAGGTGCACACTGATTGCCCTCTGCTGGTGAATGTCCGATCATAGTGAGGTGCAGCTGAGCTTATTAGGCCCACTACCTATCTGTCAGTGGCCCCTGTCCCAAGTGCATATTTTCAGGTGCTGTCTGTTCGCCATCAGGACTGGGGTTGTTGGTCCCACAGCCTGTCCTCATGTACCTCCACTGCCCCCCTTGCAAATGGTGAGAGTACGGGGCTGTTGGGGGCAGATCATGTCCCCTCACCCTTACCCAGAAAGGGTGGTTTGCTATGTACATTGCTGCCATGTGAGCCCTGACACACCCCTGCTCCCTAAACAAGTGACTATAGCAAGCACAGTGGATATGCATTAGGTTGTCTGCATCATGGTCCACAAGGGTCCAGACATGACTGGCAATTACAAATGAACACAGAGACCTCCTAAAAGTGTCTGCAACAAATACCTGTCACACACTGACACTGATGGAGACCTGCAGCACAGCCCACCTCAACCAACACGGCTACTGCGGACCTGGTGCTGGCCACTCCACCTCACCCTCAGGATGAGCACAGAACACGCACATTGGCATGGCCCGTGGGTACTCTGTGCCAGTAACATCATGGTCATTCCTTTTTACCAAGCTTACATGCTGTAGAGGTGCATACCCCATCTGGGGAGCAGATATAGACTGCTGTTCTGCATGTGAATTGCATTATGGGTACTGTTGGTTCTATCCTATCCTGGTAGCTACAGCAGACAGTTTTATGGTGATGTGAACTCTTTCTATAGCCAGGCATTGGTATGCTACCTCCCATAGTGATGTAGCACAATGGTTAATGCAATGACTTCAGTAGCAGAGGTCATGGGTTTGATTCCTCTCTGTTCCCCTTTTTTTATGGCTGTTCTACACAACTACGTTTCATTCGTGTAACAGTCATATCTGTGCAGATCTGTGCTGCCGCCACATTATACCCTCAACACTGTTGCCATCCATCCTTATGTCCGTCTATGTGTGTGTGCCAGCTGTGTGGCATCCTGCCCTAATGTGCAGGCTGCTACCCCATGTCCTGCACTGGCACACATTTCTGCATTGCGGCTCTTCATGCTTGTCTCTCCTGTGTCTGCTCTGCATGGCACTGCTCCCCTCTGTCCTCCTGTCATTGCACTTATCCTGCCACCTCTGCCTCCTCTGGTGGGCACGTATCCCCATCCTCTGCCACACACTGTCATTGTTGCACTGTACATTACCATCACCCTGTACATCGGTACAGCTGCCCCCGATATGTTTGTCCACTTTACCTGCTGCCAAATGTGCTGCATGCAGATTTGGCTGGTCCATGAGCTCCGTCATCTACTTCCTTCCATCACTTGTTCATTGCCTTTCCTTGGTGCTCTGTGCAGTGTTATGGTTACATCTGTGTTTGAGCCATACATTTCATGCTTGTGACTTTGGGGCACCTTTGTGCCACTGGGCACCATCTCCTGTGTCACCTTGGCATCCCTGGGGCATCTTTCATGGCACCTTAGGTTTGGCCAGCTTATGGGGCACCTTATATGCTGCCTTGGAGGGTGCCAACCTTTCCTGCCGCCCTCTGGGGCACATTATGACCTGCCTTGGATGATGTGGTGCTTTATGATGTGCCTTATGGTGCGCCCTAAATGGTGCATTAGGTTGCGGCACTGGGGTGAGACTTTTTTGGCTGGCAGTGTAAATTGTTGGGATGTGTCTGACTGTTACAAGCGGGAAAAGGGATTGCCTCAGACAGTCTTTTAACTGAGCTCACTGGAGGATTAAACTCATGACCACTGTATCAGCAGGCAATGTATTAACCAGTGTGCTACACCTCTGTTGCTGTGAGTACAGGTCAGCGCCCCTAATTAAGGCTAACGCGCGTTAACGTGCCACGGCTCCCTCTATCGCGTGATAACCGACTTTATCGTATGATAACCTGAAATGCTATCTTAAGACCGGAACGTCCACTACCTTATATGGCATTCGTCACAGTAAGACTGCAACTAACACTGGTAACATTAAAACGGTTTAGTAAACATACCCCTTAGGGGCTTGTTTACAAAGCCGCGGTAGAGGTTTCCGATCGTTATCGGAGCCGCGGCCCCATTGATTTATTATTTCGGAAACCGCTACTGCGGCTTTGTAAACAAGCCCCTAAGAAAATAATAATACAAATGAGATTGTTTTACAGTTATTATGCCAGTTTGAAATCCCTCCCACATTTGCCTTGCAGCACTGCTTGCCAGCTCCGCTTTCCAGGTTCTGGCAGGTTTCCTCTCTTTATTGTGCCCTTTTATGCCAAGCTAGCCTGGACAGAGAGGGATTAACCAGGCTTACTCTTTTGCTCAATGTACCTGTGAGCCATTATAAGCAGGCCTAGTCACCCCAGGGCCTAGTGACCTTACCTGCCATCAGGAATGTATGTTTATGTTTATTTAAAATTTAATATACCGCCCTATGCCCTTGCTTACAGAGTGGTTTACAGAGTTACAATTAAAGCTGAGAAAAGAACTCCATTGATATATAAGAAAGAGAGGAAGACTGAAGGAAAGAGAGGAGTAGATCAGGGGAAATAATTGTGAGCTCGCTCCACCCTAACTCAAGCAACCCTTAAAAGTTCTTTTTTTTAAAAGTGAGATTTTAACAGGCCTTTAAATTTCTTATAGGATGATTCCATATGGATATGGGTCGGTAAGGAGTTCCAAAGAGATGGAGCTAGGAGGTGAAAGGCTGTGTGACAAGAAGCTTCCATATGTGAATGAGAAATGGTTAACAGATTAGCATTTTGTGACTGAAGAAAACAAGACAGACTATGGTAGAAAGATAGGTAGACCAGTATAAAAGGCCTTTTGGGTAAGCATAAGGACCTTGAAATGAAATAGGAAGCCAGTAATGCTGGAAGAAGAGGGGGTGACGTGATATTATGTGGAAGCATTAGTCAGTAAGTGAATCACAGTATTTTGAATTAATTGTAATTTCTTGAGATTTGTGGATCGAAGACCACAGTAAATGGCATTACAGTAATCAAATAGGATGTGACTAAAGCTTGAATAACAGTGTGTGGGGCTTGAAAAGACAGAAATGCTATTATTGAACAAATCTGATGTAGAAAATAAAATGAAGACTGAACTGTAGCTGCAACTTGGGAATCAGAAGATAACTGGGTATCAAAAATGACTCCAAGATGTGTGAGGGAGGTGAGCAAGGACATAGCAATGCCTTAAATAAAGTGACCAACTGAAGGAGAAGAGAGGCTCCTGTTACCCCAAGAGCTTGAGAATTTTCTGGATTGAGCTTTAGGTGGTTAGCTGCTAACCAAAGAGCAACTGAATTAAGATGAGAGTTAAGAGGGGAAAGGTCAGGAGTAGATGACGCAGAAGAATAGCAAATCAACAGAATGTCATCAGCACAGCAAAAGGTGCTGATGCCATGATCTTGAATGAGGTTCATAAGTGGAGAAGAAATATATTAAAAAGAGTAGGAGAGACTATGGAAACCTGTGGAGCATCACAGAGAAAAGAGAAATAGAGAAGAGTGTGTTAGCATTAGTTTGAACTTGGAAAGCACGATCAAGTAAAAATGAAAGAAAATGGGCAAGAACTGTGTCTTCTATGCCAACTTCAGGGGGACGATAAATAAGAAAAGAACGGTTAATGACTTCAAAAGCCACAGAAAGATCAAAAGAGTATGCTCCCTTGTATACATCTTCCTCCTCCTCAGCTCACACCTCAAGGAGTTCTACTTCTTGGAAGAAGAATTTAGTAGTTGCGTTCTCCTTGTCCAGTCTATGCTGCATATAAAGGTGAAGGGCAGGAGGGCCACAAACTACCTCATTACCCTGACATTGGACTACTTGTTTCAGTATATTTATGAAAGGTCCCATGGTTGGTTATCAGCATGAACAGCTACTCCCCAATAGTTAGTGCTATAATCCTTCCTTGGCCCATTTAACAGAAAGGGCTTCCTTATTGACCATAGTGTCTCTAAGGATCTATACAATCCAACAGCCCTGGACACAGAGGCATGCGCTCATTGACCAAGTCTATGTAGCCCATCTGATAGAGCTCTAATAGCCACACAGTGACTGGCTGGCTGGAGAGCTGAGTTAGGGCTGCCTCTAGGCTACCCATCACCCTGCTGATAGAGAAATAAGCATTCACTTTGGCAGTGGCAGTTCTGGCAAGGCATCCCTTCCTTTAGTTATAGTGGTGACTCCAGCCCAAAATCCCTCTTTTTCTTGCCAGGACTCAGTAGCTGAGCCAAGAGAGAAACTCATTGAAGAAACACATGGTTTGGGGGAGGGGGGAATGCGCCACTATCCCCCTTCCAAATTCTGTCCATCTTTTCAGTTACTTCTTCCTGCTGCCTCTATACTATTTCTTTGAGCTGAAACAGCACAATGAGCCCATTTGGGCCACTACTGCTGCCTGCTATGGGATGTAACAGGGGAATGATTGGTTGGGGTTTTTTTGTGAAAAAGGAAAATGGTGTTCCTCTTCATTTTCCTCTCAATTTGATGTCTGGCCATTGGTCTTCTCCATAACAGAGTTTCTAAGAGATTTTTGAGACCATGGCATCACATATTCCAACAGTCTCCTCCTGCTGCCCCATGCCCATTGTGATGTAGAAGCCCCTGCAGAGCCTATGGAAATAGAAGTAAAGAAGGATTTTACCTTTAAAGATACTGATAGTCAGCCAGCACACACGTCTCAGTATTTGCAAGAGAGAGGCAAGCAGAGGGAGACAGGAGCTGAGCTGACACACCCAAGCTCTGACGTAGCAGCAAGCTTGGATTTTGATTACTCATACCTGTGCAGGAAGGCAGAGCCAAGCCTCAGGGAACAGAAATTTAAACCCCAGCTAGAAGCTTGAGAAGAGAGCAGGGGAAGAGGCAGAGCTTCCGAAGGGAGGAAGAGAGAGAAAGCTTCTGAGAAAAGGCCAAGCGCTCTAGATTGGAGGAGACGTGGTTGGAGAGGCTCAGAAACTTCCCAGAGTTGGAGACATTGTAAGGAACATAACTGCAGGTCTGAGATTGAAGCCAGCCGAACAGAAGGAGAGAAGGTACAGCCTGTTGTCAGGAACCTCCTGAGGGAGAAAGAGCAGAGAACCCTTCAGTCCTCAGGGCTGGATGAAAGGCTTCAGAGTCTGCCTAGGTGGGAACCCAGCTATAAAGCAAGGAGTTTGGAAAACTCACCCAGGAGCCGAGGGCCAGGGCAGTGCTCTCGACAGGCAGTGCAAACAGAAGAGCAGAAAGTAATTCCTTACAGCTGGAGAGAGCTAGCTGAGAGCCAGAGAGGAGTCTCCACAGCCCCAGGTATTTCTAAACCTTACTGCGCAGAATTGTGTCCAGGGGAAATACCAGAGTTAGCAGAGGGAGGTTACCAGAAACCCTGCTATAACAATTTAAAGCCAAACTCAGTAAGCCCTGATTTTGAAGAAATGCAATGGGACAGTAATGATATTGACTTAGGGGAAGTTCCTATGGATTGCACGTTTTGTCTGGCAGATAATATTGAGTCCCTGCGCTAAAAACCTGTATAAAAGAGCTGAGTGAAAGCAAAGAAAAAGAGGTATTTTTCTTTGGAAGCAGAAGCTGTTTTTGTTTGGCTGTTTTGATTACATGGGATATGCACTGCACATGTTTGAAGCAGAGACTGTGAGAAATGCAGTTACTTTAATTTTCTGAAAATAACTCTGAGCAAACACCTGAAGACTGTCCTATTTTGTTCTGCACTGAATTCTTTTGTGTTGGGAATAAATTCCTTGTCATTTTTGCCTTACTACTCAACTCACAACTATTCTTTATCAAAGGATATAATGGCAGTGCCAACCCTCTTAGCCCTAGGTGGAGGGCTGGCGTCGTGACACCATACAGTAAAATGTATTATGGGAATTATTTTAGAAGCATACGTGTGTGTGAATAGCAGCATTTATATGTGTAGATTGGCATTCATGTATTGATGCTCTTTAAAAAGGGGGCTGTTTACATTTGCTGATGCTCACTGTACTTACTTTGCCAGGAGGCATGGTGGGGATAGGGAGAATGAGTGACTTGGGTGAGCCTAACACATCAACATTGACTCCCCATCTTGAAAGGCAAATCCACGTTGATGTAAAGAAATCAAGATGTTGGCAGTTATACTTGTGCACAGGTATAATTGCTTAGCTGAATGGGCAGGTGTAAAGTTATATTCAGTAATGCCTTTATTTGGCAGCCTAAACCCAAATAATAATATCACAAGAGTTCCACTAGGGTCATGGACACCATTTTGACAGTGGAACCATGCAAAGCAGGAGTGACTGGTTATCACTCCTGTTCATTCTAGACATCAGGAGCCCTTGGGGTAGGGGATCATGTGTGTGTAGGGGGGGGGGTCTTCTTGCTTGGGTAGGGTAAATGGGGAATCAGCTGGACAGGATGGTTGTGGAAGATTGGCTTGATGGGTTGTTTTCTTATTGGGAAGGATCAACTGAACAGGGTTTTTATTGTTGGGGGATCAAGTAGATGGGGTAAGGTTAGCTCTTGTGCCATGGAGATAGGTTGAGGGGGAATGATGTCAAGGAGTGATGGGGGAACTGGAGCCACAGGATTGGGACATGAAAACAGATAGGGGGTCATACTGAGGCACGAATAGCGGGGATGGACGTCCCAATGGGAAGTCCATCCCCGCTATTTGTGCTGGTTTCTGCTCCTGTATAACTTCCCCGCCAGTTGTGCGGGGAAGGGGCGGCATGGGGCTGGAGAGTGGGTGGGCAGTGGGCGGTCGCCAGCCCTGGACTACAGGGCCAATTCTAATGTTGGCCCTGTACTTCCAGGGCTGGTGAAATGGTCAGGGAAGTTATTCCACCCACGGGGTGGATTAACTTCCCTGAACATTTCAATTTCGCTGCTCTGGAGCATGAAAGGGGCTGAGGGGGGGGGGGGGGCAGTGTTAATTCCCCGCAGTCCGAACCTGGCCTTAGAAGGCCAGATCGGGGGTCGGGCTGCGGGGAATTAACAGTTTGGGCAGGCAGCCGGCATCGTGGCTTTTAAATGGAGCTGCAGTGCCATGACAACATGATGCCATGGCACCGCGGCTCCATTTAAAAGCCCTGGCTGAGTTAGCCGGGAAGTGCCTGTATGTACAAGCCGGGACTGAATCGCAGTCCCGGCCTGCACAAAGAGGCTTGTTCATGGTTCTTATCCCAGACGTGCCCCGTGGGATCAGAATCACGATCTCCTTTGTACATGTTTTTTCCCAGCATACAGCTTTTTAAATTCGCTGCTCCCTCTGGATGTGGGAGACATTCATGTGCAATTCCTGCACCTATTTTACAAAAGTTTCTTCCATTAGCTTCTGGTCCTGTCCAGGGGCGGCCCAAGGGGGGTGCGGGGCCATGTGCGGAGACTCGGTGTGGGGCCTCATTTGCATAAGGGACCTCATTTACATAAATATTTGCATAATGTTACCATGCACTAACTTTTAGTAAACATGCCTCTTAATGAGTGTATGGAGAAAGAAAGACTAAAAGATTTCTACATTACTATAATCCAGTGCCAACTGCCAGGCACATTAGGAACTACTACAAACACTGTCCATTTAGAACCATAGCAAACCCGCCGTATCATAACAGCACTACCAGGACTCACAAAGCACAAGACCCTACCTATCAAAAGGCAACACTACAAATATTAAACCAATACATTTCAGAGAACAACAATACATGACCTACTGGGGAAAGAGAACAAGTGGCAATGTCAAATAGGAATTACATAAACAGAATACCTCAGCTCAGTTACACGTGCAGAACATAGACCGTCACCAAACAAGAAATCACAATGTAGAAACAGGAAGACAATAATTAAACTGGGAACCCCAAAAGTCCAACAAAACTGTAGAAATACAACTATAAATTAATTTCCTCTTGTACTAAACAAAGCGCAGACGTTAATGATGCACATTTCCCAGAGCTGGCATTTTTCAGTTAATAAATTCAATAAAGAGATATTTTTCTACCTTTTGTGCATTTTTTTCAGTTGCAATTTCCAGCCACTTTCTTCTGGTTTCTTTGTGTCTTCTGCTAACTCTCCATCGTCTGCTGTCCATTTGTCCTTTCTTCACTCTTCTAGTTTTTTTCCATTCTCTCTCTACATCTGCTTTAACATACTAATCTTTCTCCTTTTGCTCTTTCCTCATTCCTATTTCATCCACTCAAATTTTACCCCGCCATCCTCAATCTCCACTTACTCTCCCAATATCTGGCCAATTGTAGATTTGTCTTCCCTCCCACACAAAATATTTTTCCCTCTCCATTTCACTCTCCCAGCTCTATCCCATTCTAATCCTACCCCAACATCAGCTCCCTTCTAGTTCCAGCCCCACCCAGCATCCGCTCCCTTCTAGTCCCCGCATCAGCCCATTTCCAGTCCTAGATCCCCAATCCGAGTCCCTCCATCAGCTCATTTCCAATCCCAACCCCCATCATCCCATTTCTAGTCCTTTCCTAGCCCCACCATCAGCCCATGTCAAATTGTAGCTCCCCTCCAGTCAGCCCATTTCCAATCCAAGCTCCCCATGAGCCTACTTCCAGTTCTAGCCCTTCCATGAGTCCATTTCAATCCAAGCCCCCCCAACAGCCCATTTCCAGTCCTATCCTAGCCCTCCATCAGCCCATTTCCTGTCCTAGCCCCCCCCCTCACTCAGCCCATTTCCAGTCCTAGCTCCCTCCCTCACAGCCCATTTCCATTACAAGCCCCTGTCCCCATCAGCTATTTGCAGTTCAAGCCCTCCTTCCACTCAGCCCATTTCCAGTCCTAGCCACCCATAACCTATTACCAGTTCTAAGCCCCCCATCAGCCCACTTCCAGTCCTAAGCCCCCCATCACCCCATTTTCAGTCTTAGCCCCCCATAGCCCATTACCAGTCCTAACCCCCATCAGCCCATTTCAAGTCCTAGCTCCCCCATCCGAGTCCCTCCATCAGCTCATTTCCAATCCCAGCCCCCCATCAGCCCATTTCTAGTCCTTTCCTAGCCCCACCATCATCAGCCCATGTCAAATCCTAGCTCCCCTCCACTCATCCCATTTCCAATCCAAGCCCCCCATGAGCCTACTTCCAGTTCTAGCCCCTCCATGAGTCCATTTCAATCCAAGCCCCCCAACAGCCCATTTCCAGTCCTATCCTAGCCCTCCATCAGCCCATTTCCTGTCCTAGCCCCCCTCACTCAGCCCATTTCCAGTTCTAGCTCCCTCCCCTTACAACCCATTTCCATTCCAAGCCCCCCTCCCCATCAGCTATTTGTAGTTCAAGCCCTTCTTCCACACAGCCCATTTCCATTCCAAGCCCCCGTCCCCATCAGCTGTTTGCAGTTCAAGCCCTCCTTCCACTCAGCCCATTTCCAGTCCTAGCCCCCCCATAGCCCATTACCAGTCCTAGCCCCCCCATAGCCCATTACCAGTCCTAAGCCCCCCATAGCCCATTACCAATCCTAAGCCCCCATCAGCCCACTTCCAGTCCTAAGCCCCCCATCACCCCATTTTCAGTCTTAGCCCCCCCCCATAGCCCATTACCAGTCCTAGCCCCCCATAGCCCATTACTAGTCCTAGCCCCCCATCAGCCCATTTCCAGTCTTAGCACTCCCATAGCCCATTACCAGTCCTAACCCCCCATCAGCACATTTCCAGTCCTAGCCCCCCCCCAATATCCCATTTCCAGTCTTAGCACCCCCATAGCCCATTTCCAGTCCTAACCCCCCATCAGCCCACTTCCAGTCTTAGCCCCCCCATAGCCCATTAGTAGTCCTAACCCCCCATAGCCCATTACCAGTCCTAACCCCGCCATCAGCACATTTCCAGTCCTAGCCCCCCATAGCCCATTTCCAGTCGTAGCCCCCCATAGCCCATTACTAGTCCTAGCCCCCCATCAGCCCATTTCCAGTCTTAGCACCCCCATAGCCCATTACCAGTCCTAACCCCCATCAGCACATTTCCAGTCCTAGCCCCCCCATAGCCCATTTCCTGTCGTAGCCCCCCATAGCCCATTTACAGTCCTAACCCCCCATCAGCCCACTTCCAGTCTTAGCCCCCCCATAGCCCATTAGTAGTCCTAACCCCCCATAACCCATTTCCAGTCCTAATCCATCAGCCCACTTCCAGTCTTAGCCCCCCCATAGCCCATTAGTAGTCCTAACCCCCCCATAGCCATATTACCAGTCCTAACCCCCAACCCCCATCAACCCACTTCCAGTCTTAGCCCCCTCCATAGCCCATTACCAGTCCTAACCCCCGCATAGCCCATTACCAGTCCTAACCCCCCTCCCCCCATCAGCCCTGATAGTTTTAAAAAAACAAACCGGTTGCTGCTGCCACTGCCGCTGTCACTGTGGCAGCGGCAGAATCAAATGTCCCGCCACGGGGCCCCGCCTGCCCAGCAGAGCCTCCCTGCAGCATCAGCTCTCGAGTCCCTCCCAATGCGCGGGCTTTCAGAGCCGCGAGATTTTCCCTTTCTTCTTGCGGCTCTGTTAATCTCGCCGGGGCTGATGGGATTTCCCATCGGCCCCGGCGGGATTAACAGAGCCGCGAGAGGTCAGAGAAGCTCTCCCTTCGCGGCTCTGAAAGCCCACGCATTGGGAGGGACTCGGGAGCTGATGCTGCAGGGAGGCACTGCCGGGCAGGCGGGGCCCCACAGCGGGACATTTGATTCTGCTGCTGCCACGGCGGCAGTGGCAGCAGCAGCCGGTTTGTTTTTTTTTAATCTACTTGTGCTAATGTAGAATGTGTTTTGCGCGGGGCCCCCTGAAACACGGGGCCCTGTGCAAAAACATTCTTGCTCAATGGACGGGCTGGCCCTGGTCCTGTCTCTCCTGCCACATCTGCTCTTGATTTCGCTGGCTTTACATATATTTTGCAGCTCCTGCTGACCTAAAGCTGGCACTTGCAGTAACCTCTCCATCTTTCTCAATCTGTTTTAGATGCTTATCACAAATTAAGTCCCAGAGCTATCACCATATGTAGAATTTAAGACCGCCTGTGCTTCCCTAGACTGCAGTAGGCTGCCAAGGCTCTGGAGATCTTATACTCCAGAGAGAAATGTACACTTCATCTCATAAAAATAGATACCCAGCAATCTTAATCTAATCTAAATTTTATTTATTTATTTAACCAGTTTTCTATACCACCTTATCCTTCAATCAAAGTGGTTTACATTATGTAATCATTACAAACAGGTGCTGGATATATTCCCTTGTCCCCAAAGGGCTCACAATCTATCTATTGGATGGGTCATGTCTTTTGAAAGGTAAGCTTATACTCAATGCACATTACAAAATATTAATCACATAGAGGAGTGGTCCTGCCATCAGGCAGAGAGTGGTGGCCTCCTCAGACAGCAATTTAATGGAGATGGCAGCAAGTGTCCCCAAACACCCCTGTGGTAGCCACCTCATTCTGCTTCTGGAGGGGAGCAGAGGCTGGAGCTTGGGCTGTGTTTATTGTTATTTGGTATTGCTGGGAGAGGGACACAGTTCTGAAGAGCCCCAGAATGCAGCAAAAAGGAAGCAGTGAAACCAAAAGGCAGCAAGGGGCCTTACAGTCCCTGTAGTGCTTATGGCCTTCTGCGTCCTGCCTATTCTGAAACAGGAAGTCTAGATCAAACGAGGCAGGATGTGGCAGATTTTCAGCATGTGCAGGGGTGTAAGGGGGGATGCAGCATGGTGGAAGCCAGGAGAAAGGTATAGGAAGTGAAGGGAAATGCTGGACCAGTAAGGAAGGGAAGTGATGGGGAGATTCTGGATAAGGTGTGTGGGGGGGGGGGGGGGGGAATGGAAGCAAGGGGGAGATGAAGGACCCCAGGAGGAAAGAAAAACAAATGGTAGATGCTGGACACTAGGAGGGAAAAGGAAGAGAGGGGAGATGCTGGATCAGGGTAGGAGCAGAAATGAGGAATACAGGCTTGACACCAACATTACCACTAAGGTGTTCAGCAGTCCTCTACCAACATTCCTACCATTGGAAGTGGTGCAGCAATATCTTGTTTTCAGTCATTAAAAGCAAGCAGGTTCTGCAGGAATCCCAGCGGACCTACTCGCTCCTTTGTGACTGAAGTTGTAATCTTCCTGCATCATTTCCAATGGTAGAAACAGAGATAGAAGACTCCCATGCACCATAGAGGAAATGTTGCTGGACTCAGGGAGGGAAGTTGGAGGGGAGGAAGAGAGAGAGAGAAAGGAAGGAAAGTGAAAGGTCAAGAAAAATGGAAGAGATGGAAAGTTGTAGGTAAATGCAGTAAAAAGAGAGAGCTTGAAGAATGGATAGTGAGAAGGAGGGTTGTGACCTGAACGGGTAGAAAGACAGCAAAATAAATGGAAGAAAGCAGAAAGTGAAAGACCAATATCAGAGATGGATGTAAGGGAGGAAGGAAAAAAGACAGGAAAGGTAAAAAGAAAAGGCAAATGGATAGACCCTAGAAACAGAATTAGGAAAAGACAAAAGAAAGCAGAAACCAAAAACTGGGACTAACATGACTGGAACAACAAAGGTAGAAAAGAACTGTATTTTCAATGCAGTGACTGGAAAGAGGCTCAGCTTATTTAAAGGTATTAGAATCCTTTCTTTTTCAGCAGCCTGTTTACACTGAGACTATTTGCTTGCAATGCAGAACTTTTATCTGCCCTGTGGATCTCCACTGGATCCGATTTTCACCAATTCCTGCTCAGATTGTTTTAAACTGTTAGAATGATTGCTTGTGGGGCAGAACCTCTAGATCAGTGCTTTTCAAACTTTGATTCGTATGACCCCATTTTAGTAACTGAAAATTCATGTGACCCCAGATAATGATGAAATCAAAATAATAGGTCTCCAGCCTCTTTCCCCTCCCTTCACTCATCTAACGCAGAAGACAGAAATAACAATAGTGGCAACAGCAGCAGCTATCGGCACAGGGCCCTTTGTATCAGTGTGCAGTGTGTGGCAGATACAAGTACTCAGCATGGGTTTGCGGTCTAACAGGAAGCTTGCCCAGGGAGGACAAGGGTCGATAAATGTTCCCTGGCTCACATGCTACATGCTAACTGGTGACTGCCACTACTTGGCATAGGTCATAGTGAAAGTCCAGAGAGAAAGAAAAATAGCCATGTTTTGTGACATTCTGAGAAGCCTGTTTAAATTCTGATTATTTGCTTGCAGTGGAAACTTTCCTCCAGATCCTCGGATCTTCTGGATTTAGTTTTTATCAGTTTTGCACCATTGCAGTCAAAACAATCTTTATCTTTTTATCTTTATTTAGCATTTGATAGACCGCTACTGTAAAAACATTAAGCGGTGTACAATAAAAACTGGTTAACCACTGCAAACCAAGAAAGAAGAATGCCAAAAATAGACAGGAAAGAGGGGAACAGAGTAGGACAGAGGCACAGCACACTAATAACAAATCATAAAACAGGGTAGCCCATTCGGGCAACACAGACCATAAGGACCAGGGTAAGGAAAGTGGCTTTAGACAGGACAAAAGACAGGGACAGGCAATACTCAGGGAAGGGCCTCAGGGGAGAGGTCAAATGCTTTCTGAAATAGATGAGTCTTAAGTAACGACTTAAACTGAGGATAGGATGGTTCTAACCGGAGGTGAGTTGGCAGCATATTCCACAATAATGGTCCGAGAAAGAAAAAAGCTGAATGGCGTGTCTGTTCCAGATGGGCCTGGGAAGGTGAAGGTAGGGATAGACGGTTAGTATGGATCGAGCGAAGTTGACAGTGAGGAGAGTGTAAAGAGATGCAGTCTGCTAAGTAGAGGGGGTTGCAGGTATAGATAGCGCGATGAACCAAAATCAAAAACTTATAGTGAAAGCGGTAGCGAAGGGGCAACCAATGTAACCGGAGGAGAATCGGGGTGATATGATCAAATGAACGAGAAAAGGTGACCAGATGCGCTGCGGTGTTCTGGATGTGCTGTAATCTTTGGCGTTGATAGTTTGGAAGATTGGCCAAGAAAACGTTGCAGTAGTCTAACCTGCTAATGACTAAAGTGAGTACCAGGGTAACCTAGAGTTAACAATCAGTCTCTGTAGTCAAAATAAAAGCTAGCTGATCCCACAGATCTTATTTAGGATGCAAATGATGACATCTAGGGGATCTGACTTTTGCCTATCTGCGACTGGAATATGTCAGGGCTGGGAATTTATGTTTGTTATCTTTATATTTAACACAGCACAGAAGAAAATCTCTTTCTTTCTATTTCTCTATTGATGTCTATATATTTCTATTTTTAGTTTGTGTAACATATTCTGTACTTGTTGAGGGTCTGCCTATTGTGATAGTGACAGCACCACTGATCAGATGGAATGGGAAAATAGTGAGCAGTCTGCCTTTAAAAGTAAGAGCAAGCTAGGTTCCCATAGCAACAGAATGCTTTCAGCTAGAACGGAGCTCAGCCATAGTGCTGACGTAGAAGCTGAATGCAGCTCTGATGACTTCCACCTGAGTAACCAGAGGGGTGTGGCTGCAGGAGGAAGCCGTTTTAAACCGGCTTCAGAGTCAGACTTGGAGGGAAGTAACTCAAGGAGTGCAAGGAACAGAAGTGACTCAAGTAACTCAAGGGACTGGAGGAGTTCAGGAAACTCGAGGAGTTCAAGGACCTCAGGATTAGAAGGAGGGAAGAGAAAGGAAGGCACAGAAAAGCCTTGACAGCAGTCTGAGCCACTCAAGCAGCAAAGGTACACAGGAAAGCAGCAACAAGGGAAAATTGGGAACCCAGGTCAAGTTGAGAAAGATTCTGGAAGGTCCATTTCCTTTAACCCTGAAACACTGGAAGCAAAGCCTCTATGGAAGCTACCCGAGGGAAAGGTAAAACAGTTTGCCTGCACGAGGGGAGAAAGCTCTCAGTACAGAGAAGCCATTGCCAGTAAAGAAGGTACATCTGCATTATTTCCTAACCAGAAGCTAGCTGAAGAAATAGTACAGCAGTTAAAAGCTAGTGCCAATAAGAACAGAGATAGCACAGCTCTGAAAGCTGCTCATATTAGAAACATTCTTACCAAATGCTTTGAACCAGACATAAAGGCTGTAGTGAAAAGTTTAAGTAAGAACCAGTTTCCTGCCTTAGAAAAAGACACTGCTAATGAGAGGGACGACTTCATAGGGCAGCTGCAAGAAGTTATCCACGAGTTGCAGTCTAAAGGTTCCCCAAAGCAGCGCTACAATGATTACAGTGAAGATATGATTATTGACCCAGAAAACAAGTCTGATATATTGGAGAGTTGTGAGATGGATTGTTCTCTATGTAAGATTGACCATTTGGACTTACGTTAAAAGCCAACTTTGTATGAGGAAAATACAAAGTTGTTCTGCCTGTTTATTTGCTGTGAAGAAACAGTTTATTACCTGCTTTGTTTTCTGACTTTAATTTGCTCCTGATTTTCCTATTGTTTTGCCGTGCCATGTTTTGAGCCATTGAACCCATGTGCAAGGGAAGAATCCCCAAATAAAAATGTATCTGTTTAAAAAAAGGACCCTCGTGCCACAACACATTTGTTGAATAGCTACTTAAACTACAACTCCCAGCAACCCTTGCTGCTATAGTAGTTGATAAGGATGCTTGAAAACATATAAGAGGTCACCCTCGCCATAGAGCCATCGGCCCTAGGCGGGGGAACATAGGACAGATTGGCGTAGTTTTTCGGATTGGCACAACATGCATGTACAGCAGAGGATAAAAGGTGCAAGAAGAAGAGTTTTTGAAAAACAAGCTAAAGGAGAGGTCTAGCAAGGCTACTTCCAAGAGAAGAAGGAGTGTCTGCTACAGGAAAAGACCCACGTTGTTTACAAGCTTGACGCACCACAAGTATCAGGTAATTGGTGGCTAACCAAGGGGTACCTGAGGATACTTGAGTGGGTATCAGTGTAGTTGGTGGAAAAGTTTATAAGACCCGCTATACTGTGGTACCGCACTTGGTGGTCGCATTCTCTGCTTTGTCTTTTCAGGATGGCAACAGAAATGAAAGAAGTGCTCACCTGGATGGCATCCCAGTTCGAGCACCAACGCGAGCTAGCCACGGAAGCTATAGAGCGAGCTACAGCCCAGATGGCAGCGCAGCAGCAGCCGCTCATGCAGCTGATGGAAGCTTGGATCCAGTCTGTGAAGAAGGAGCCAGAGCCTATTCCACCTTCACCAGGTTCAGCAGAATTGAGCCAAGCTCATGCTTTAGGATCTTGGTCAAGAGAGGCATGGAACTTTGGGCGATTATCTGACAGAGTCAATCTGGACGATTACCTCGAAACGTTCGAGCGAGTTGCTCACCTAATGAATTGGCCTAAAGACCAATGGGCGTTCAGGTTAGCTATGTCTCTCACTGGTGAGGCATTGACGGCTTACCAGACCGTACCACCAAATTTAGCCAATAATTATGATGAAGTTAAAAAAGTGATTAAAGATAGAGTAGGTCTGATGTCCTCAGTATACCACCATTTATTTAGAGAAGCTAAATTAATGCTGGGTGAGACGCCTAGAGCCTTACACTATCACCTTAAAGGTTTGCTAAGCAAATGGCTAGAACCAGAGGGTAAAAGCCTGGAAACAGTGTTAGATAGTATACTGTTGGAGCAGTATGTGAATGCTGTCCCAGAGAATGTCCGCACTTTCCTGACCTTGCAAGGTTGCAAAAGCTCCCAGGAGGCGATCATGCTCACTGAGCGATTCCTTGAAGCAGAAGGGAACGCCCAGGATAAAAGCATATCTTCTAGGAGGACAACCAGTGCATTCTCAGAGAAGAACGAAAGAATAACAAATGTTAATGCCTTGTGTTTGCCTGAATGTAAAGGAAGATATGTCAGGAAAATCTGCTTTAAGTGTGGTAGCGAGGAGCATTTACAGCGCAACTGTAGGGTAAAGATGGCGCTAGTGACCACTGACCCAGGACAGGTTAGAGAAGGTTTCCTCATAGCCGTGACAGTCCAAGGGGTGAGCGCAAACGCCTTACCGGACTCTGGTTCCGATCAGAGTATGGTTTCACGTGGCCTTTGGAAAAAAATAGAAGCCCAATGTAAAACCAGACCTGATCTACCCAATGGCACTGTAAAAATCCGCTGTGTGCATGGCACGGCATCCTCATATCCTATTTACAAACTCCTAGTGAAAGGATTGGGAATAGGAAAAGAGATTTCCCTAGCCATAGTCCCACACCTGCCACATGAATTGGTATTAGGCCGAGATTGGCCCCCATTTCAAAAAGGTCTTCAACAACACGTACGGATAAGAGAGGGGATGGTTTCCACGAGAAACCAGACAAAAGCCTTGGAAGATGAAGGAAAATCTTCAACGGCAGGGCAAATAGATTTACCTTCTTATGAAGACCTAATCAATACTCCAGGGGATAAGACCAGGAAGAGTAAGGGAGAAAAATGCAGGGAACGCCAGACTCGCTCTCAGAATAGAGCGCAGGTTAGGGCCGGGTTAGAATTACCATGGGTCCCTGCTGAGCTGATGGACAGGTTCCCCTCTTTTCCTAAAGAACAACAGGCTGATCCAGCTCTTAGTCAAGCTTTCAAATACGCCCAAGAAGGAAGGGATACATTGCCAAGGTTTTTCCTGGATGAGGGTATTCTATTCAGGGAGAGTTTAGAACCAGCTACAGGTAATATACGTAAGCAGCTGGTAGTACCTATTACCTTTAGAACCCTGGTATTGAGACTTGCCCACGATCATCCCGTAGGAGCGCATAAAGGTATTCAAGGAACCTTAGACCAGGTATTAGCACGATTTTACTGGCCAGGCATATTTAAAGAGGCTACTAAATTCTGTGAAGCCTGTCCCTCTTGCCAGAGGGTTTCCCCAATTAAGCCAACAGAAGTACCACTGATTCCGGTACCAGTAATTGCGGTACCCATACATAGAATAGCGGTAGACATAGTGGGTCCCATGATTAAAATGCCACGTGGCTATCAATATATATTAGTCATGGTGGATCACGCTACGCGATTCTCCTGGGTGGTCCCCTTACGCAGCATTTCAGCCCATATGGTGGCGGCAGAACTAATAAAATTGTTCTGTGAGGTGGGGTTCCCGAAAGAAGTATTGACCGATCGTGGCAGTAATTTCATGTTGCGCTACTTAGCTAGGGTGTGGGACACCTTTGGCATCCGACATGTTAAGACTGCAATCCAACGGGTTAGTGGAAAGATTCAACCAGACGTTGAAGAGTATGCTAAGACGGGGGTTGGAGGGTCAAGTGCAAGAGTGGGACACCCTACTTCCATTTGTGTTGAAAGCATGCAGGGAGAGGAAGCAAGCGTCCCTAGGAACCTCTCCATATGAACTAATGTATGGACGCTCACCGAGAGGTATCCTCGATATCCTCCGGGAACAGTGGATAGAACCGGGGGCCGAGGAAATTGCTGTGCCCCAGTTTTTGAGGGACTTAAGAGGCCGTCTAGCACGAACATCCCAAATAGCAGAGAAAAACCTAAAAGCTAGTCAACAGAAACAAAAAGATTACTACGACCACAATACCAAGCCTCGCCAGTTGGCTATAGGCGAAAAAGTTATTGTTAGGGTACCCGGAGCTGTACCTAAGTTTGAAAGGCAGTGGAAAGGACCCTTTCGCGTAGTAGAACAAGTAGGTCCCGTGACCTATGCCGTACAGAATAGGAGAGGCCGTAGTCAGATTTACCATGTTAATCTGCTGAGCCCATGGCATGAAAGGGTAGCACTCTCTCAGCTGGTCACACATTCCCATAGACACCCGGAGAACAAGGGGGACGTCAACAGCTTATGCAGGATTACATGCTGTGAGGATGTCATCAACCCAGCCTGTAATATCTTAAGGGGGGAATTTGTGATAGTGACAGCACTACTGATCAGATGGAATGGGAAAATAGTGAGCAGTCTGCCTTTAAAAGTAAGAGCAAGCCAGGTTCCCATAGCAACAGAATGCTTTCAGCTAGAACAGAGCTCAGCCATAGTGCTGACGTAGAAGCTGAATGCAGCTCTGATGACTTCCACCTGAGTAACCAGAGGGGTGTGGCTGCAGGAGGAAGCCGTTTTAAACCGGCTTCAGAGTCAGACTTGGAGGGAAGTAACTCAAGGAGTGCAAGGAACAGAAGTGACTCAAGTAACTCAAGGGACTGGAGGAGTTCAGGAAACTCGAGGAGTTCAAGGACCTCAGGATTAGAAGGAGGGAAGAGAAAGGAAGGCACAGAAAAGCCTCGACAGCAGTCTGAGCCACTCAAGCAGCAAAGGTACACAGGAAAGCAGCAACAAGGTAAAATTGGGAACCCAGGTCAAGTTGAGAAAGATTCTGGAAGGTCCATTTCCTTTAACCCTGAAACACTGGAAGCAAAGCCTCTGTGGAAGCTACCCGAGGGAAAGGTAAAACAGTTTGCCTGCACGAGGGGAGAAAGCTCTCAGTACAGAGAAGCCATTGCCAGTAAAGAAGGTACATCTGCATTATTTCCTAACCAGAAGCTAGCTGAAGAAATAGTAAAGCAGTTAAAAGCTAGTGCCAATAAGAACAGAGATAGCACAGCTCTGAAAGCTGCTCATATTAGAGACATTCTTACCAAATGCTTTGAACCAGACATAAAGGCTGTAGTGAAAAGTTTAAGTAAGAACCAATTTCCTGCCTTAGAAAAAGACACTGCTAATGAGAGGGACGACTTCATAGGGCAGCTGCAAGAAGTTATCCACGAGTTGCAGTCTAAGGGTTCCCCAAAGCAGCGCTACAATGATTACAGTGAAGATATGATTATTGACCCAGAAAACAAGTCTGATATATTGGAGAGTTGTGAGATGGACTGTTCTCTATGTAAGATTGACCATTTGGACTTACGTTAAAAGCCAACTTTGTATGAGGAAAATACAAAGTTGTTCTGCCTGTTTATTTGCTGTGAAGAAACAGTTTATTACCTGCTTTGTTTTCTGACTTTAATTTGCTCCTGATTTTCCTATTGTTTTGCCGTGCCATGTTTTGAGCCATTGAACCCATGTGCAAGGGAAGAATCCCCAAATAAAAATGTATCTGTTTAAAAAAAGGACCCTCGTGCCACAACACATTTGTTGAATAGCTACTTAAACTATAACTCCCAGCAACCCTTGCTGCTATAGTTGTTGATAAGGACGCTTGAAAACATATAAGAGGTCGCCCTCGCCATAGAGCCATCGGCCCTAGGCAGGGGAACATAGGACACTATTCTACATGTATGATCGAGGTCAGGGATTCTCATAGCCTAGAGCGTCTATGCAGGGTTGATGTTATGGGAATGCAACCCGAGGATACAACCCTGCCCAAAATTAAAGAGGACACAGCCTGCCCATGAATTTTGATTCTCTCTCTCAAATTTCTGTGTTGGGCCCCTGCATCTGAATATAAGAACATAAGATATGCCGTACTGGGTCAGACCAAGGTCTATCAAGTCCAGTATCCTGTTTCTAACTGTGGCCAATCCAGGTCACAAGTATCTAGCAGGTTCCCAAAAAGACACATAGGTCCATAATACTTGTCCCAGGGCAAGCAGTGGATTTCCTGGATCCTCTTTAATAATGGTTTATGGACTTTTCCTCCAGGAATTTGTCCAAACCTTTTATAAACCCAGCGATATTAACTGCTGTTACTACATCCTCTAGTAACAAATTCCAGAATTTGATTATGCGTTGAGTGAAAAAATATTTTCTCTTATTAGCCTTAAATGGGCTATAATGTAGCTTCATTGTGTGCCCCCTAGTCTTTCTATTTTTTGATGGTGTTAACAACTTATCTATGTTTACCCGTTTCACTCCATTCATTAATTTATAGACATCTATCATATCTCCCCTCAGCCATCTCTTTTCCAAGTTGAAGAGCCCTAATCTTTTAAGCCTTTCCTCATAGGAGTATCCTTCCATCCTCTTTACCATTTTGGTGGCTCTTCTCTGAAATGCCAGCCCTGGTTCCAGGTACGGATATATAATAATCAGATTTGTTCAATTTTTCCAATAGGAGTATTGATGTTCTAGGGCCCACTGTAATATTTACAGTGCTACCTTTTTTTAGATAGGGTCCTTGTATATGTTTTGGAAATTACTGCTGTTATGGAATGGTAGATTTGTTTTATAAGTCCTGAGTGGCTTCTTTAGGTTTTTGTATTATGTCCCAACATAGCTGATACCAGAGAAGCTTTATATTGCTATTACTAAGATGACAACAAAATCAGACTTCTTTTTGGCTGCTCTGCACCCACTGTTAGGTTAAAGGGACTTCTGAGAATGCAGAATATTTTTGTCTGCATTTAACACAGTATGCAAGAGTCAATATTTTTATGTTGGAGTCCCAGGCTACATAACTTAAAAGCTACATGTGCTGAATATAACCAGGGATTTCAAAGCCATACAATTTTTATGTTATGTAACCTGTACGTATAAATTATGCTCTTTTTTCTTGGGGTAACTGCCTAACCAGTGTTCTGAGTGAGGGAATCTACCCCACCTCGTTCCCTGACTGGAGCTCTGAGAGGGCCCTTTCTGGGTGATGTCTTGTTGGGGGACACCATCTCATCCATCGCCTCAGGTAACAGATTGCCTTGATCTCCTGATAGCATACATTATATAAAACAATATATAATGCATAGAAAACACATCATCAAATACAATAAAAGAGCAACAAATACATCAAAATAATTCCATGCATGATAACGTAGCATAAAAGCAGAACAAAGAACTTAAACCACTTTGAATTTTATGAGAAGGCAGTATAGAAAACTAGTTAGATAAATAAAAATAATAAATAAATAAATAACTACAACCCAAGTCACTTTACTCTCACTAGGGAGGAGAGGCCAGAGTGCAATTAAAAGAATAAAGCAGCAACTGATATCATTCAAACCCACATGCAGTCTCATCCCAAAATAACTACTTATAGACAACAATTCCCCAGTGTCTCTGGTCACTCCCTAATATAGCAGCAAAACAGATATTTGGGGGAAGGGGAAAGACCATCTAACACCTTTTTTCACGTGAATTGCATTGGTTTCCTTTTCCAGCAGAGTTATTTTTAAGATGTTATATCTGGTTAATAAAATTCTATGGGGCATGTTTACTAAACGGCGATAACGTAGCAACGGCACACTTATCGCACGATACATAACGTTATCGCATGATACGTGACGTTATCATGCGATAAATCAACTTGTTTGTGCGATAATTTGCCGTTTCACCCGACAATGTCCCTGGCGTCGCTAAGACACAGAAAAGGTGGAGTAAGGCTCTCCAGAGGGTGGGGAGAAGGGGGTCAATGGGCAGGAAGGGGTCAATGGGCGGGAAGAGCCTCCAGGCACACTAGTGCTGTAAATGAAAGTCCGAAAAATAGCGCGAGTGAAAATCTGGCGTTAGAGGCAAAAGTGAAGGCGAGAGAAACCATTTCAGTCAGCAATGTACAGCAAAGGCAGGGAGACCAAGAACAGTGATAGTGGTGATACATGTGCAGCACCACCAGATAGAGCCCAAGTACGAAAGGGCACTATGGTGTGGCTGCACATGGGGTACAGGGGGCTGCAGGCGTGACATGCAGTGGGGCAGCTGGGGCATAGGACAGGCTAGGCATATGCCTAGGTGACACATAGAAAAACAGATACGCAATATCAGCAACTGATCAAGGTCAAACATGCCCACGAGTGTCTGTGTCCCACAGTGTCCCAGGGACAGTACCCAGCAAATACCCCAAAGGGCACAGAACATTGGCAGGCGGTGCCGGGGGGAAGCATGGATTCCATGCAGGTACCCCTACCCCATATTACACACCATAGGCAGCCGCCTATTGGCACACTGGATGGCCTGGGACTGCACACCACCAGCACCACCAGCAGAAGGGCATGTCAGCATGGTGGAGGAGGGGTGCCGGTGGTGGAGGGGGCAGTGGCATCTGCCCACAGCAGACCAAGGCCAAGCCCTGTCTACGTGGATGCCGTGCACTGCAAAAGACATTTGACCATCTAGCGAACAGTAATGGTATACCCAGGGAATGACCTGTTTCTGTGGCAACAGTTTGGTGCAGTCCACCCAGCCAGTGCGTTTAGGGGTAGAAACAAAAAAACATAGAAATATGGCAACAGAGAAAGACCACATGGCCTATCTAGTCTGTCCTTCCATATCAACAACTACAACAGTCCTCTTTTTACCTTTAGAGATCCTCTGTGTTTGTCCCATGCTTTTTCGAATTCAGTTACTGTCCTCATCTCTACCACCTCCACTGGGAGACTATTCCATGGATCCACTACTCTTTCCGTAAAGAAATATTTCCGCATATCACTCCTAAATCTATCTCTCTTCACCCTCATCCCATGTCCTCTCGTAGCAGAACTTGCTTTCAATTGAAAGAGGCTCTCTCCCTGAACATTTATGCCACGGAGGTATTTGAACATCTCAATCATATCACCTCTATCCCACCTTTCTTCTAAGGTGTACATATTAAGATCCTTAAGTCTGTCCTCATAAGCTTTATAATGAAGACCACTAATCATTTTAGTAGCCACCCTCTGCACCGACTCCATCCTGTTCACATCCTTTTGAAGGTGCGGTCTCCAGAATTGCACACCATACTCCAAATGAGGCTGCACCAAAGACTTATACAGAGGCATTATCACCTCCTTTTTTCTGCTAGCCATTCCTCTCCGTATGCACCCAAACATCCTTCTAGCTTTTGCCGTCACCTTTTCTACCTGTTTAGCTACTTTAAGGTCATCAGACACAACCACGCCTAGGTCCCGCTCTTCTTTAGTGGACAAAAGTACTTCACCCCCTATACTATATTACTCCCTTGGATTGCTGCAGCCCAAATGCATGACCTTACATTTTTTAACATTAAATCCCAGCTGCCAAATTCTAGACCATTCTTCAAGCTTAGCTAGATCCCTCCTCATGTTATCTACACCTTCCTGGGTGTCTACTCTATTGCAGATTTTGGTATCATCTGCAAAGAGGCAAACCTTACCCGACAGTCCTTCCGCTATATCACTAACAAAGATGTTAAAAAGAATCGGACCAAGGACAGAACCCTGGGGCACACCACTGGTAACATCCTTCTCCTCAGAGTGAGCTCCATTTACCTGTACTCTTTGTTGCCTCCTACCCAACCAATTTCTAACCCAAGCAGTAACTTTAGGGTCCATCCCTAGGGTGCTCAGTTTGTTTATAAGTCGCTTGTGATGAACGGTGTCAAAAGCTTTACTGAAATCTAAATACAACACATCTAGGGCTTTCACCTTGGTCCAACTCCCTGGTCACCCAGTCAAAGAAATCAATCAGATTTGTCTGACAAGACCTGCCTCTGGTGAATCCATGCTGCCTCGGATCCTGTAATATGCTGGACTCCACAAACCTCACTATTTTCTCTTTCAGCAGTGTTTCCAATAATTTACTCACCACCAAATTTAATCTAACCGGCCTGTAGTTTCCAACCACATACTTACTTTCGCTTTTGTGTAAAGCACCACATGAGCCTCTCTCCAGTCCTTTGGTACCACTCCTGACTCCAAGGAAGCATTGAAAAGGTCAGTCAGTAGAAGGTCACAGGTTCAAGCCCCAGCTGTGGCTCCTGCAGACCATGTCCCTATATATTACCCAATACTAAACCCTGGTAATAAAGAAGGAACATTTTTGCAGATAAAATAAACACGCCATAAACGCCTATTCTCTACCCTGCAGAGCACATTCACCATAGACATGTGCAGTCCCTAGAGCAGAGGTTCCCAACTGCAATCCCGGCGGGCCAAACAACATTCAGGTTTCATGCTGTCCCTAAGAAATATGCCTGAGATGCATTTGTATGCACTGCCCCCATTGTATGCAAACGTATCCCTGCATATTCATCAGGTTTAGCATGAAAACCTGAATCGTGTTGGGTCCACCAGGACCGGAGTTGGGAACCTCTGCCCCAGAGCATCGGCCAGCTCCACTATCCAAAGCCTCATGGAGAGTCAGGCTGTTGGGCCCTGTGTGGAGCAGCATCTACCAATAGTAGAACCCACATACCTTAGCAATGCCGTCAGAAACTTTGAAACACGTTCCACATATATCGAGCGGTTGCTATGATTAATGTCAGATAACAAGTCCAAAATGAAACACAATTTGTTAACAGAGATCCATCAGAGCAACCTGTCTGATATCTGTGGAGTGTGTCTCGGTTTATATTTCTGACAGTGTTTACCACCCCGGAGAGTGACCCCAGTATTGAGTACCATAGCAATGCCTGCGCTGTGCCCAGGACTGGTGTGGCGGCTAGGGCTGCCAACCACCTCTATATTTGCACAATGCTGAAATAGGTGTGGGAGTATGTGTATGTCTATCCAGTGTTTTGTGGCTGCCCACACCTTAATGAGCCCACAATACTTGCACTGCTTCCAGTGTTAGCCTGCAAATGTGCATAATGAGGAGCAAGGTACTGTGGGTATGGGTCGGACAGGGCAGCCTGGGCAGGATGCATCTGCACAGGGCATAGGGCAATGGCTGGACATTGTATTGGCCAACCACCACCTGCATGGACAGGGTGACCACAGCATGTCATGCTGTGGGGGGGGGGGGGGTCGTCACTCTCACCCTGACTGAGCAGTGACCATGGCATGTCTAGTTCCCCACACAGTGTTTCTCTCAAGTGATATCTGGGAGTTTCTCTGGTTGGGGTCCAATCACTGACATATCATCTCTGGGTGCACAGTTTTCACCAGGAACATGCACTATGTACTAGCTAGCAGACTGTCTGTAGTTAGGGGGTGTGTGGCTGGAGCACTTTGCAGGGTGAAGAATGACAATGCCCTCTGCTGGTGAATGTCAGATGGTGGTGGGGGGCATCTGAGCATCTACAGGCCTACTGCCTGTCTGCCAGTGCCCTGTGTGATACAAACAGATCTACATTAACTGCCTTGGAGGGTGCCCCTACCCCTGCAGGACCGGGGTTGCTGGTCCCACAGCCCTTCTTCATGTTTCTCTGCTGCTGCCATTGCAAAGATGTAGCATGTGGGTCTGTTGGTGGCAGATCCTGTCCCCCCCCCCCTTGGCCCTGAGAGGGTGGGTTGGTAGGCGGTGCCCCTTAATCCGCATGTGGGTCCCGACACCCCTCCTGCCCCATAGGGTGCAGTAGGTGATGGCAATGAGGTGAGGGTGTTTCTGCTGGCAGCACAGATTGTAGAGATGTGTCTGACTGTTACATGCAGCAAAAGAGATTGCCTCAGACAGCCATATCAGATGAGACCTCTGAGGGATCGAACGCATGACCTCTGGCTTGGTCGTCATTGTATTAACCAGTGGGCTACGGCTCTATACATATTCTCACAGCGCTGCCATGAAGTTAAGGTTACTGTGCATAAACAGCCAATCTGCCCCCTATCGGATGATACACAGTGCATGCTACGTGGATGCCAGCACGCCCACCTCCCTATATGGCATTGCTCACATTATCGCTAGGAGTTTCCCCGGTAACATTAGGATGGTGTAGTACACAGACCCCACAGCAAATATCAGTGTGTCCACCAAAAATAAACCATCACCTCAGCTGGAAAACCTAAGGTACCCTGTAAAGTGCCTTAGCTGGGTGTCTACCCGATCCCGGGTTGACCTGCAGTTGTTGTGTAGTCAGCCCGTGCTATGAGAAAAGACATAGCATGCTGGTTAATATGATGCCCTCAGAGTCACTGCTTATGAGTTTGAATCCCCATTGCACCAACAGCAAGATGAGTGTTAGTAACAGTCAGACACATCTCTACAATCAGTGACACAAGCCTAATACACTATAACCTTTGTCCCATGTCGCTAAGGAGAGGCTTAGCATTGCGTTGCCGAAAGTATGTCATAAGGCGCCGAAAGCTAAGGTGCACCAGATGCGGTCCAGGCCAAATGGCATAAGGCATGCGATGCTGTAAACTAAAGCCAGCCACCGTGGCCACCAATCGCCGTATCTGATGTGTATTCATGCAGCCCCAGAGATAGTTTGCTGTGTGGCATCCATGACACGCGCACATGGTGTGCATGGCGTAGTAGGGTGCGGCACGGCATATCGTGATACAGTGCATGCGCAGCGTATGTGCGTGCGTCATCAACACATGGGCATCCCCCAAAAAGGCGACGCGATCCCGCAAGACAGCATTTAGCCACCCCAACCTACGACAGCTGGCAGCCTTAATCTGCACCAGGCAGCCGTGCCTCTTCCCAGGTGCCTCAAAATGCCAGGATCTGGAACGCATCAGGAGGGCATGGGTGCGCATCACAAGGCGCTTCAACCGTGTAGCAGACTACCCATGTGAGGTAAGTGTATGGGGACAGGTCACAAAATGGAAGGTGTACAAATCAATATCCAGCAATCAAAAGACATAAGACATGCACCACATGGACGAGACACCTGTATGTGTTCAACCCTGTGATCAAGCTATCTGCGTATGTTGCTGTGTGCACATATGCCCAATCCCCAGGAGCCACAGACATGAGGGCAGAGGTGCAGAGGTTAGCGCGGTGTGAGGTAAGCTGCTCCTGTGGCAGTGCACACCTCTGCCCAACCCCCAGGAGTTGCAGCCCCCATGACAGAGCTCTATTAGGCATCCCTGTGCCATTATGGCTGCTGCTATGACACATTACCAGCTCTGGACCATCCCCAGGAGACATCTGACCTGATCACAGAGGTCAAGTTATCATCATGGTGCACTGGTAGCTGCTGCAGTTGGAGTATCACAGCCTTGCCCCATCCCCAGGAGGCATCAGATCTGATGACAGAGGTCCAGCAGTCATCCTGGTGGTGTGGTAGTTGCTGCTGTTTATGTGTGGAACATCACCCTTGGCCCTGAAGGCTCCCAGACCTGTGTACAGAGGTGTATCAAATATCCTGGTGTCAACGTGGTTGCTCCAGTTGCAGTGTCACAGGTCTGCCTTATCCCCAGGAGGCATCAGACCAGCTGACACAGGTCTACTCTACATCCTGGTATTATGGTGTTTGCTGTTGTTGCAGGTTCCCAGCCCTGTCCTAACCCCAGGAGGCATTAGACCAGCTGACAGAAGTCTACTCTACATCCTAGTGTTATGGTTTTTGCTGTTGTTGCAGGTTCCCAGCCCTGCCCTAACCCCAGGAGGCATCAGACCAGATTACACAGGTCTACTCTACATCCTGGTGTTATGGTGTTTGCTGTTGTTGCAGGTTCCCAGCCCTGCCCTAACCCCAGGAGGCATCAGACCAGCTGACACAGGTCTCCTCTACATCCTGGTGTTATGGTGTTTGCTGTTGTTGCAGGTTTCCAGTCCTTCCCTAACCCCAGGAGGCCACCTGGAGTGGAGGAGTGGCCTAGTGGTTGGGGGAAGGTACTTCAGGCCGGAAGGTCGGGGGTTCAAATCCCACTAGAGGACAGCAACCTTGGGCCGGAAGGACTGGGGTTTCTAGTCCCACAGGTGCTCCTTGTGGTCTTGGGCAAGCCACTTAACCCTCCATAGCCCATGTTCCCTGTAAAATAGTTATCTTCAAGTTATAATGCCCTGTTCAATGTAATTTCAGTTTGTTCAATGTAAACCGCACTGATGCAGAATAGCGCAGTATATAAGAGAATATAAATAAATAAATCAGACCAGATTACACAGGTCTACTGTACATCCTGCTGTTATGGCAGGTGCTGCTGTGTATGTGTGGAACATCACCCTATCCCCAGGAGGCCCCCAGACCTGATGACAGAGGTGTAGTACACATCCTGGGGTCATGGTGGTTGCTGCAGTTGCCGTCTCCCAGCTGTGGCCCACCCCCAGGGGGCCCCAGCCCACAACATAGAGGTCTATCAGTCACCCTGGTGTTATGGCTGCTGCTGCTGTTGCAGGCTCCCAGCTCCCCAGGAGGCAGCACACCAGATTCCAGTGGTCCACCAAGCATTCCGGTGTAATGGTTGCTTATGTTGGTGCAGGTACCCAGCTCCCCCACACTCCCAGGTGTCCGAGCCCGCACCTCAGAGGCTGGATCAGCATCCAGTCATCATGGTGATGGCTCCTGTTGATGTGGGACGGGCTACCCAACACCAAGGTGTGTGCTGGACTGCACTGAGGGTATGGAGTCACACCCCCTGGAGATCAGAAGTGGAATGCCGTACATGCCATGTTGCTGTCATGTCATGCCAGCAGATGGCAGGGACATGGCATGGGATGGCTGTGAGGCAGCGCACAGGGCACGTAGGTGTCACACTACACATGCCCAGCCTCATGCCCACACATGCAGGTAGTGGTGCCAACAGCTAGTATGGGACCCATTGCCCATAGCAGGAGCGGCCCCCATTACACGCAGACATGTGTGCCATGTGGTTCGCTATGGGCAGGGATACAGGGCCCTAATGGTTGCAAACATTGCTTATCCCCCCAGGTGGAGGACCTATGGAAGAAGGGCAGAGAGATGTGGCTACACTGCCCTGGATACCTCCGCCGCATGCAGCGGGAGGCAATGGTCAGGGGTGACAGTGAGTGTCCCAGCCTCTGCATTGCGCCACACCATGTCCCAGTGGCACGGCAGCCTGTGATGCCACATACAATGTGTCTGTGCTGTAACAAATGCATGACGCCCTGTTAATTTCTGCATTCTCCACAGAGGCTGCAGATGCTGGGGAGGGGACCTCTGTGCCCACACCACCTGGTGGCAGCCCCCCTCGTAACCACTGGAAGTACCGATGTGGAGGACATACCTGCAGCGGCGGAGGACGCCATGGATGTGAGGGAGGAATATATGGAGGGTCGAGAGGGTGGGGAGGGTGGCGGGAGAGTGAGGGGACCGGCCAGGGCGGGGAGGGTGGGGGGCCATGGAGGGTGTGGAGGGGGACCCCATGCCTGAGGGCAGCCGCAGGTCACCACAGGGCACTGGGGGCCCCTGCCATCTGCCCCATGTGCATGGCCAAGGTGTCAGGGAGGGTGTGGGACCCCCACGCATTGCCACACACAGGGCCCATGCAGATGCCACCACCCAGACCACAGCCACATGGTGTGGATGCGGTGGCAAATGTGTGGGTCTCCTGTGTGTGGCAATGGGCACCATTATGTGGACCCTGAGTGACCATGGCCATGCCATCAGACAGCTGGCAGCTGCTGTTCAGGGTATGGCTGAGATGATGCGCCACCAGCATTATCATGGCATGTTCACGGTGCATCCCCAGCCTTTCCCCCACGGCGGGCCCCCGGGTGTGTGATCCACATATATAGCTGTGGCCATCTCCCAGTGTCTTCAAGGTAGTTAATTGGATGCACAGATGGCAAAGGTGGCAACCCTAATAACCAAATGTATCCCCACTAATGTGTGAGACGGATATACATGCTGGGCTAATGCCAAATGTGAACTAATTCTAATGTTAACCCGCCTGTGGGAGGGTGATGTTCTGTTGTACCTTTTAACATTTGTATGGCACCTACTGACACATATTTGTATTAAAACATTGTGCAGGCAGCCAACTCTTGCAATGGTCATGTGTCCTCTGTACATACATGCTGTAGCGGTGAGTGTGACACCTGTGTGCATGTCCCAGTGTGTATGTGTGGCACATACATTGTCCCTGCCCCACAACAGGCTGTGTGGAGCACCATGTGCGCTGCCGGATGTATCCCCTGATTACATCGTGTTGAAACCATGTGCTGCATCGTCCAGCAGACATGGACACATCCACGTTGTCACTGATAGTCAGTCTGTAGCAGGGATGCACCACATGATAGGATGGTGTATCCCTGAGGAAGTGTGGATGAGGAAGTGTGGATGTGGTACCCATGATGCAGCCCAGATTTGATGTATGCGGGGATCCACATGTCTGATAGGGTGTTAGTCGGTGCGGCTCACAATGATGGGGTCTGGTGGGGTGGAGGAGCAGCGGCTCGCTACAAGCACTGGAGGAGGGTAAACAACTGACAGCAGCTAGGTATATCTGTACTTCATGTCTGTCCGCCAAGCATGTGCAGCATGCCACGGTGACCCTGGTGTGTGTCTGACAGACGGGTCAGCCATGTAGATAGCCTGATGTGGATGATATGCGGGGACAGAGGAGAGCTATACCCCACAATGTTGGTGAACAAGCAGACATATACAGCAGGTAGCAGGGGGAGGGAGAGTGTAACCCCAGGCATATGTATGGCCGTGAACACATGGCACGGTGCATGGCACACAGGGCATATGTGGACCTCCCTGTCATGACTGCTGCTGGTGCAGACACCCCACCAGCCTGTGACATGGTAGGACACATGTGACCATGGTAACCCCAATTGGGACAGCCCACTCATGGAACCCCTGACACAAATAATGGACACGTGCACATCGGTAACCAAAGGTAAAGCTGTCTTTAATGCGGTGGTCAGTCCAATGAACAATCACAGACCTACAGCTTGCATGACTGCCCACACCCATGCCCCTGCCCCTCCCATGACACCCCACACCCCTTGGCGCTGCTTGCTGCAGGATACATCCTGCCACGGCCTCGAGGGCATCTGACACCCGGCCTATTCCAGTTGTGATCTCCACGGCAGTCCCTCACAGCTTCTGTGTCTCCAGGGTGTGCTCCCTGATGCCCCTGCGGAGCCCACACACCACCCGCGTGAGGGCCCACCCTGCCTGGCATTGGGCATGCTGTACCTGCTGCTGGCCATGCATTTCCGCCCGGATAGCTATCAGCACCTGGCGAGTACCTGTGGGAGAGGAACAGAGTGACCTGTGAGACATCTGTTGCTTATACCCCAGTGCGTATCACCTGCCCATTCCCCACTGTGCCATACCAACCACCCCAGACATGGCCAGGGGGGCATATGTATGTATGGAGGCCCACTGTCATTGTGCATGTGTGTGGCCCCACTGCTGTGTCTGGGGGTTGGTGTGCCACACCAACACATGTAACCATCCTGCCAATCGCCCACCTGCAGCATCCCTGCATGCCAATGCTGTATGTGCCCGCAGCTCCTGGAGGACGACATGCATAGCGCCCGTTGTTGCAGTTGATGGCCCTGGCAGTGGCAACATGGGCCTGACCCCCACATCCTCGGGCCCCTCGCCAGCCACTGTAGTGCCTGGGTACCCGCTCCGCTGTGGTGACTGTTCGTCTCTTGGGTGGCCATCTCCTCAGGCATCACATCGGCCCATGGGGTGTCTGGGGCATCTCTGGTGGCAGCCTCTGCATGCGGCACCTCTTCGACCTCTGCTGGCTCGGGCTCACCACTATTGTCTTCCTCAGCCACCTCGATGGCCTGGATGTTACCTGAGGGGGGGGGGGGGTGGTGGAACAGGGTACACAGTAGATATGGGGTTGAAATAGACACATACGTAGAGCATATTGTAACGTCACCACCGTGGGCAATGTGTGTACTGCCTGTACGTGATGTCACAGTGCCTACACTGAGCTACAACACTGTGGAAGCAACAGATCTCGCAAAGCAGAGAAACACCAGTCCAAGGCATGATAAATGGAAAGACAGAGTCCTTTATTGAGCCTTTGACTGCCCGACACAGGCCGTGTTTCGTCACCCTTCGTCAGGGGCTAGCCAGGCAAAAACTAAAAACATAAATGTACAAATATTTAAAATTATAAAAGAACAGGCAAACAAACCATTAAATAAGTACAATAAAAACAATTAAATAGTATCGTAGAACAATGAACAAATAGTAATAAAATGTAAAACCAAATAAAACTGGTATGCTCAGGACCAAAGACAAATATAAAAACGTGTGAATGTGTAGATACTTATAAATAAATGCACATAAATACCAACCTCTGTTGAAGGAAGTGAGAAAAGTCTTACTTCATGTTGTTATAAGAATGTCTAGGTAAGCATTTACACTAAAAAACATAAATAGTCTGATTAAAGACATATTAAAATGACATATGGCGTAAATATACATATGAATAAATAAATAAAACAATCAAAAAGGTGGAAAAAAAGAAGAGAGAGGGAGGAGGCAGGATATAGAGTAAACATAAAATGTATAACTTGGTATGACAACGAACAGTGCAGGAGATATAATCAATAGAAATGGCAGGAGTGAGTCTGTAAACAATGTAGCTAAAAAAAGGGGGGGGGGGGAAATGACTGATTCTGAACTCCAGTTAAAATACATAGCACAGCAAACGGATGTGTCGATACATGACCTAATACTACAAAAATCAGGAACTAATACAAAAAAGCTGATGCATATGGACTTCATACATAACAGGGACAAATAAATAAATCTAATGCATACAGAAAATGTGTATTAAAAGAGAATCAAACTTCTAAGGCAAAAAGGGGCGATGCAATTGTAAACAGAAAATGTTAAAAAAGAATGTCGCCAGCGTGTGCATGGTAGATAGCTGTATGTGTGCTGCATGTCTCGAACATACCTGCTTATGGGTCAGCCGTATCCAGCGCTGGGGAGAGGCCATGTATGTAGATCGGGCCTAGGCGCTCAGCAAGCTGCTGCTCCAGGGGCGTGAGGCTTGAGATGAAGGGGTCGCCCCCACCAGTGTCGCTATCATGTCGGCGTTATGCAGTCATGTGCGTACGGACCCCCCCCACCTGATATCACTGAACCTCTTACGGAGGCTGTCAAGGTCACTTGGTGGCCCCCCAGCCTGTGCCACGGCTCCCTGCACCTCCTCCCACACCTGGGTCCTTACGCTCACAGTTGTGTGTGAGCTCATGCGCCCATACAGCTCCTCATAGTGTTCGAGGACACTTGCCAGCAGGTTGTGATTTTCCTCCTGGCTGAATCGTATGGCCCTCTTCCTCTCCCCATCCGGCATAGGCGTCCACCTATGCTTGCCTGTGTTATGCCCCTCAGGCTGCTCCTGGATGGGGTCAGACATACCCGATGGGCCCGCAACCTCAGCCTCTGGATGACCCATCCCTCCCATCTCTGGGGGCTGCGGACCTGGCGTTTCCCCAGACACCCCACCCATCATGTCCAGCCACAGCATGTCCCTGCTCTCCCTGTCCTCCCTCTGCATCCCGGACCTGTCTGACCTCCTGTGGCCCTTATCCCCTCCCCCGTCATGGTGGTGGGGGAGGTAGATGGCACAGTTGGTGGGTGGTGGGGGAGGTAGGTGGCAGGCTTGGTGTATGGTGGGGAGGTAGGTGGCACAGTTGGTGGATGGTGGGTGTGGTGTGTGGCAAGGTTGGTCGGTGGTGGGGAGAGGTGGGTGGCAAGGTTGGTGTGTGGTGGGTGTGGTGTGTGGCAAGGTTGGTCGGTGGTGGGTGTGGTGTGTGGCTGGGTTGGTGAGTGGTGGGGGGGTGAGCAGCGAGGTTGGTGTGTGGTGGGGGAGGTGAGTGGCAGGGTGAGCGTGAGGTGGAGGAGGTGAAGGGGGTTTGGTTAATGGTGTCCACTATGGCAGGCTTTGTGGTTGCTTCATGTGCACTGGGGGATGTGCAGGGCTTGCGGTTGCCTGATGAAGGAGATGGTGTCCATGGGGCTGGGGCATGGGGCAGGGGTGCAGTCCCACTGCAACACCGACCTGCAGCTGTGGGGGCAGGCCAGGCAGGGGCTGTGCCGGCATGGCACAGGAGGCATGCCAAGGTGCAGGTTCACCAGCCTCGCCTCTAGAGGCCCAGGGCCCAGCTCCAGGACATGCGTGAGGACCAGGTCATCTCCCTCTACCGCCTGAGCACAGGGGCTATTAGGGAGCTCTATGAGGATCTGAAACCTGACCTCGAGCCCCTGACTGGTCGGTCACATGCCATACCGGGTTTGGTCAAGCTTCTTGGTGCCCTACATTTCTTTGCCTCTGGCTGTTTCCAGTCATCTGTGGCCGCAGTTGGTGGCATGAGTCATCCCACCTTCTCACGCTGTCTCCACCAAGTACGGCGTACCATGATCAGCCGGGTTGGGAATTACATTGCATTTCCAAACACAAGGCAACAGTGGGGGACCCTGACCCAGGCCTTTTAGGCATTTGCTGGGTTACCACACATGATGGGCGCTATTGATTGCACACATGTTGCCCTGGTCCTGCCCAGAGACAGGGAGGCAGTGTTCAGCAACCGCTAACACTACCACTCCCTGAATGTTCAGGTTGTATGTGATGCAGGTATGCGTATTCTGAATGTGGTCCTGCGGTTTGTCCACCCATGACTCCTATATCCTGTGTCACTTGGCACTGTACAGACAATTTGAGGCTGGTCAATTTGAGGACTGGATACAGCTGGGTGGGTATTTGTCATCTCTGACATGCACATTGTATACTCCTGCTAGCCATCTGCACATGTCTGTTTTTGATGTGTGTCCCGAGTTGTGTGTGTGTGTCATCTGTGTGTGTGAGAGCTGACGCGGAGGGGGGAGGGCACTCCATGTCTTCTGTGCTGTGGTGCTGTGGGTTGGTGGCACACTGACATTTGACATTTCACACCATTTGACATTGTGTGTTTAGGTTGGCACAGTACGACACACATGTATGCTTCATGTTTATCAACAGTGTGGTGTTGTCTATGCCATCCTGCCTGCCACGGTGGGGTACCTGTTCCTGTCGCACCATCTGTGTGTGGACAGTAGCATGACCGTCACATGCTTGCACATGTGTGCATCTCTGCCCTTGTCCAGGGTGCATTGCATGTGTATCTCTGATGTGTTCAGGGCTGGCGCTACTACCTTTTGGCCTCTGCTGTCTGTCCATGTGTCTGCTGTGGTTCAGGATAACATTGTTTGCACTCCTTCTACCTCCCCCATGCTCTGCATCTCACACCTCCAGACACTGACGCATAGTTGTTGTGTCCCATCTTGTGTTCCTCTATGTTTCTGTCTGACCTGTATGTGCTGTGGGTTTGCACGTACATTCATGTGTGCATGTGTGTGGACATCAGGTCCTGGTTTAACATTCAACATTTCTTTCTGCAGGTGACACAGGATATGGGTGTCGGCCCTGTTTGCTAACCCCTGTGCGTCTACCACGGACACGTGCTGAGCTGAGGTACATGCCTCCAGTTGCTCTGTCATCGAGGGCACCTTTAGCGTTTTGAAAAGTCGCTTCAGGTATCTGGATAGGACCAGCGAGGCCTTAAAATACCAACTCGTGACAGTGGCAGAGATCATTATTGCCTGTCACATCCTGCACAACATTGCTCTCAGGCACGATATCAATGTCCAAATTAATGAGGATCTGGAAGAAGATCCAACGTGCCCTCCTGTACATGCCCGTGGTGACACACATGAGGGCTCAGCACTCAGGCGGCAGCTGATTGAGGAGCTATTTTCATGTGAGTACTGGATGTTTTGGAAATATCATTTGGATAGATATATCTACTACTACTACTACTGAGCATTGGTATCTCACTACCAGTCATACGCAGCACTGCACTGACATTGCTGACACAATGCCTGGCCATCTGAGCTTACAATGTAGTCCAACCACTAAAACAGAAGGTGTGGGCAGGGGACAACAGTGGTTGGCGGTGATTAATGTAGTCAGGATTATTAGGCTTAGGTGATGTGGTAGGCTGTCACACAGGGTTTTGAGATGGTTGGTGAGGGTGGCTGCCCTGAAGCCACAGGTAGTTAGTTCCAGGCGTTGGATGCTGCAAGGTGACAGGTGTGTGGTCACTGTTTACATGCTCAGTAATAGTAGTAGTAGTATTAGTAGTACTTGGGTTATGTGAGTCAAGGTACAGGGCAACCACAGTGTGACTGCATGTATAGCTCAGCAGGTGCATCTTGACCTCGCCTGGAGCCTATGAGGTGTCCTGACAGGTGGAGTATTATTGTCATGCTGAGGCTATTGGTAGATTAGCCATGCAGTGCAGTGTTGCATACATTGCGGCAGACAGAGATGATTTCGAGGCAGACCAGAAAGGTGTAGATTACAGTGACCAGGATGGCGGGTGATGAAGGGGGGCATTAGCATTTTATTTGTATGTTCAGGGGTGATGGCAGGAATCTTGCTGATGTTATCTAGGGGGACACCGCAGGCCTTAGCTACATGATGGGTATGTGTGGGGAAGGAGAGCGAGGGGCCATAGAGAACTGCTACCTTGATGACCACATTGACAGAGGGTGTACCAACCTATACACAGGCACTGTAAAGGTTGGAGAGGGTTTAGGGGCCCTGCCCAGATGTTCGGTCTTGGCCATGCTCAATTCATGCAGTGGGGGAACCTGCAGCCAGCAATGTCAGGAAGCAAGCTGAGATTGGGGTATGGATTGCCAAATATAGTTCAGGCGTGGAGAGATATATTTGGGACACATCAGCATACAGCTGCTACTGATAGCCAGCGGATGTGCCTGCTGCACCAGGGAACTGGGTATGGGGCCAGGGGAATGTAGCAGCCCCTGTATATATCCCTTTTGTACAACACCTGGGAGCGGGTTAGCAGGGGAGGTGGACCCACAGGAACACACATTGAAGGTGCTATGGGAGACATATGGAGGAAGCAGGATTGTACCGAGACCTTTGGACCGAGCACCTACAGGGTAGCACAGTGACTGTTGTGGTCAACGGTCTCGAGGGCAGCAGAGAGGTCACAAAGGGGACGGATAGGCTACAGGCCCTTGGACTTGGCCAGGAACACATCAGTGGTGGGTTTGGGTGGGGGCAATTAGGTACAGTGTCATGATGAACTGCCAGACTGTGACAGATCTAGGGGGTTATGAGAGATGAGGACGTGAAGCTGGTGTGTTTGTTGCACAGCTCCAACATTACATATGTATGTTTCCCTTGTGTTTCTCAATCCACAGGACATGGTTGGTGACGCTCCTGGTGCTGTAGTGCAGTGGCAGCTGTGTGTACCTCATTCAACATGTAGGATACTGGGGTAGGTGGACATACAGGTAATTTGTCTGTGTGGACAGTCAGGAGCAGCACATGTCAGAGGTTATCTGTCTAATGCACATATGTTGTGGATGACCTATTTAGCGTGCTCCCCCTTACCCCATATGTTGATGTTGGCCACACATATCCACATGTGTTCGTGCCCAATTTGTCTTCTCCAGCACTGTCTCTGGGACACATCCAAAAGGGCTGCGTGTGTCTACAGGTCCTAGGTGTTCTGGTGGTGGGCCGCACTTACACCCTTCCCTGATATTGTAGTATCGGTCAACAGCAGTGTATCATAGCATTTGCAAGACCTTTATATCCATTATTCTCCAATTGTGCACATACAGGCCATATGTTACTGGTGGCATGCTCACCATCTCATACTGTGTGTGTGTGTGTTTGGGGATGACTCTGTTATGATACAGTGTGCATGCAGTTTGCATTATCATGTGGTAGGCGGGGTCTGCACACCTGTGGAGCGGTGGTGAGTGTGCTATCTCTACCTTACTGGTATTAGCCTTGTGCACAGTGTGCGTGTGTGTTGTGTGTTGTGGGTTGACCTATCTCATGTGTGTTGATAGACCACTGCACAACAGCATTTATGTATCCCAGATATCACCATAATTTGGACATGCGGCAATGGCAGCTGGACATGGGGACATGGTTATTCGACACATGTTGATGACATCTTCTGCCTTTACTGAGACGTGTTGTGGACTTTGCCTGCCTGTGAGGATCCCAAACAGACATTTGCTGCAGACACACAGTAGGTAGCACCTTGGCTCGTTTGGGTGTAACATCAGCCTTTATATGTTTGTTTTTTGCTGTTTGTTTCATGGACCTTTTCTGTTGGGTCTTTGTGCACCAACGCTGATGGACATGGGGTGGGGCTGTGATATGCCTGTGTTACTTGGGCATGGACATGACCATATCCATGGGACGCGCATCTGCGGTTGCATTTCCAAATGTCCACAACATGCACAGTGGTGTGTTGTGATCATATTATGTTTGCCTGTGTGACGTTTAATTATGTTGATACTGATGTTTGACTCCCTGCAATGTGCCCTGATGTTGCATCCAGCATACCAAGACAGTGTTTGTCCTTATTCTGACACAGGGCAGCGGACACACACAGCACATCTACTTAAGTGCATCTGTGGGCGACATCATCCACCTGTTGGAGGACACAACAACACCATTCAACTATCCCTGGGAGATGGTGCCATAGGATGTTTGAACTCTGTGAGTGGGACACATGCCTATGATGAACATTACTGTTGGACTGCTACTTTCCGTATAACAGGCCTGTCTAACACACCGCTGCTATCGTAGGTTGGCTGGGTGTCCTGTTGATTGCACAAGACACACATGACCGTTAGAGTACTGTGGCACATTGAGATATCACACTTGACTATGTATACCCAGTGATTCACGGACAGTCTTAACGGGACATGTGGGGTTGCAGATTCCCTTTGCATTGTGGACACTGTGTACTGGTCCTTATGTGTGCATCACGGACTGGAATAGTCGCTGTATGTTCTACATCCATCTGACATTGTGTTAGTGTGTGTTGGCCATGTGTGTAACATGCACCACACGATATCCTCATCTGTTGAGGTCACGGGGGCATACAGCCATGCGTGTGGCACAGGGGCAACATTGTATATGTACTCTTGTATATGTCGGCCTACCCTGCACTTGGACATGACATAGTTGTTACCACCACACCAGTTTAATGGTTACCAACATTTTGGATTGATGTTTGCCCTCACCAAGGGAGTTACAGTGCATGTGGGGCATCACTGTGTCATGGTTCACCATACACGGTGCATGTGACTGAATATGTTGGTACACCAGAGCATGTGGCATTGTGGCTTCTGTGTGGGGTACTGGCCCATGTTTGACCTTTCTTTCACACTTCATATACAGGTCATTGTGTTTGGCCACTGTACAGACGTGCTGCTGTATATTTATTTACAAACATAGCATTGCATGTCTGCACAGTCCTCTTTATCCCCTGACGTTCTGCCACTCACCTTCGCCCATGACATTTGCAGTGTGGCATGTGATTGTCCATTTTCATCCTTCATTTGTCCATCCCATGTACCGTGATCTATGTGTACGGTCATGTATCCACACCACCCATTGCAGGGGACCTGCTGCATGGTGATATCTCTGCATGTCTGTGAGGTTCCATTTTTGGTCTTCTCTGCGATCATGTGTCTCTTGTACCTGTTACCTTATCCTCATTTTGCATTTGGCCTTTGTTTTGGGTTACATTGGTGACTCTTTCATTGCTATATCAGGCATTATGGGGTAGCTGTGACATATATATCTATATCTGTGTGTACACTTGCTTACATGTTGCTACTTATGCTTTTTCGGGCTTTTGCCACCTGTATTGGCAGATGGATATGTTTTTGGAGACAATTCATGACTGATGCGTGTTGGTCCCTCATCATGCACCACCTAGGGGTATGTTTACTAAACTGCGGTAATCGTACATAACATGTGTTATGTAACGTTAACGATCGTAAGCGCATCATAACGCGCGTTATGATGCACTTATGATCGTTAACATTACATAATGTGCGTTAACCGTAGTTAACGATCGTTATTCCCCACGGTGCGGTAAAACACCGCAGAAGGTGGAGAGAGGGCGGAGAGAAGGGGTCAATGGACGGAGAGTGGGCAGGGAGAGGCTCCCTTCACACTAACGCGTTGATCTGAAGAGCTCAATTCCAACGCAAATGAAAACCTGCCGTTAAATGCACATTACAGGGGAGAGAAACCATTTCAGTGTCAGCAATGTACAGCCCAGGCAGGGAAACCAAAAAAAAGTGATAGGTGTGATACATGTGCACAGAACAAAAGGGCACATAAACACTGAAAATGACCCCAACAAACTGGAAAAAAACCATAACCAAGCTGGCCAATAGTGGTAGCAATGAGAAACATCAACCCCCCCCCCCCGAGTAAGCTCCATAGAACAGATATAAATCGTGGAAGGGTCTATAGTCCGTCCCCATACAAGGTGAATGAGCCCACAGTGAAATAGCGCTGCTCAGGGTTTCCCCCACCATTGGACAGGGTTCCTATGGCGTGCACATGTCCCGCAACAGCAGGGCGGGCATGTTGGAACGGCAACTGGACAGATGCCGGAAAAGGGGATACAGAGGGCCGCAGGCGGCACATGCTGTGGTGCAGCTGGGCCACAGTGCGGACTAGGGCGATGCCTAGGTGGCCCATACGAATGATGAAGCAGCAGAGCAGCCAGACAGCAACTGCTGAAGGCCCAACATGGGCACGACTGTGTTTCCCACAGTGTCACAGGGGATAGTACCCAGCAGCTACCCCCAAGGGCACGGAACATTGGCAGGTGGTGCTGGGGGGAAGCGTGGACACCTATGCAGGCACCCCTACCCCAGAACCCGCACCATAGGCAGCCACCTACCTGCACACTGGATGGCCTGAGACTGCGCACCACCAGCACCACCAGCAGAAGGGCATGTCAGCATGGTGGCTGAGGGATACTGGTGGTGGAGGGGGCAGTGGCAGCTACCCAGAGCAGACCGTGGCCTAGCCCTGTGTAGGTGGGTGCCATGTACTGCAACAGACGGGCCCTGTCTGATGAACAGTCATGGTATCACCAAGGAATATACTGACTCTGTGACAACAAGGTGGTGCAGTGCACAAAACCAGTGTATTCAGAAGCAGAGGCGTCACAGGTTCAAGTCCCAGCTGTGGTTCCTGCCAACCCAGTCCCCATATTTTACCCACTACTACAACGTGCTAATACAGACAGCACCTTTATTGCAGATGACGTAAACATGCCCAAGACACCTACATTTTAACCTACAGAGCACAGACACCATAAACATGCACATTACCTAGAGCAGAGCCTCCCAAATGCAGTCCTGGAGGGCCAAACACCATTCCGGTTCCATGCTGCCTCTGATAAAGATGCCTGTGCTGCATTTCTATGCACCACCCCCATGGTATGCAGATGTATCTCATGCATATTCATGAGGGACAGCATGAAAACCCGAACAGTGTTTGGCACCGTAGGACTGGAGTTGGGAACCTCTGCCGTAAAGCAGCAGCCAACAGGGGCAGACACACCCACACCCACAGGCCCCATTATCCAAAGCCTCCTGGAGAGGCAGGACTTTGGGCTCTGCGTGCATCTCCCAATACTAGCACTTGCATACCTTAGTAATGCCAACCTAAACCGGGGAATATGGTACACATCTATCAAAAGGTTGCTATGAGTACTGGCAGATAGCAATTCCTAGGTTAAGTACACTTTTCTGAGTGAGCTGCATCATAGCAACCTTTCTGATGTCTGTGGAGTGTGCTACAGGTCTTGTTTCTGACAGTGTTTACCAACCTGGGGAGTGACTCCTACAGTATTGCGTACCATAGCCATGCCTGCACTGTGCCCAGGACTGGTGTGGTGGCCTGGGTTGCCCAACACCTCTATTGTTGCACAATGCTGGCATAGGTGTGGGGAGTGTGTGTCTGTCTATCCAGTGTGTGGTGGCTGCCAACACCCTCCACAGCCCACACTGCTAGCACTGTTGCCAGTATTGGCCTGACAATGTGCATAATGAGGAGCAAGGTACCATGGGAATAGCCTGAATAAGGTGGCCTGGCCTGGATGTATCTGCACACGGCATAGGGCAATGGCTCGGACATTGTAGTGCCTGGCCACCACCTGCACGGACAGGGTGGCCATAGCATGTCCTGCCATGAGGTCACTCTCACCCTGACTGAGCAGTGACCATGGCATGGCTAGGTTCCCCCATAGTGCTATATAGCATTTCTCTCATGTGAGTTTTATGGGTTTCCTTTTGGGGCCCAATCACTGACTTATCTGCTTGGTGTGTATACTGACATCCCTGTTTTGGGTACATGCATCTCCTCCAGGACCATGCACTATGGACTAGCTGGTGGACTGTCTGCAGCTAGTATGTGTCTTGCTGGAACACCTTGCAGGGTGCAGTGGCTGGAGGCTTGCTGCTGGAGAATGTCAGATAATGGTGGGGGGCAGCTGAGAAATTCCAGGCCTGCCATCTGTCTGCTATTGCATTATGGATGTGTACCGCTCTGTCTGTTCCCCAGCAGGACTGGGGTTGCTGGTCCCCTCTACCGCTGCCATTGCAGGGAGGTAAACTGTGGATCTATTGGTGGGTGATCCTGTTTCCCACCCTTAGCCTCAGAGGGTGGGTTGTGTGGTGGTACGTAATCTGCCTATGGGTCCATACTCCCTCCCTCCTACAGCAGGTAACGATGGCACCAACCCAGAATATGCACTATTCTGGGTGCAGCATCGCCCATAGGGACTAGACATGACCAAGACATACAGCAGGACGTAGATGTATCCTAGGTGTGTCTAACAGAACTACCTATCACACACTGATGGGGACCTGCAGCATGGCGTATTTCAGCCATGAAAGGTGCTGTGGACCTGGTGCTGGGCGCCCCACCTCAACCTCAGGGTGGGCACTGTACCCGCACAATGTGACTGTCTGTGGCTACTCTGTGGCAGTGCCACACACGGTCTGTTCCCCCTATAAGGCCGAGGTGCTGTGGGGGTGCATACCCGATCTTGTGCCCATCTCTCGACTGCTGATTTGCATGTGCAGTGCATCATGGGTACGGGTGGGTTACCCCTATCCTGGTAACCACAGCAGACAGTTTGTGTGGTGACGTGCAGTCCTGCAGCCAGCCAGGGCTTTGTTCACATCCTTATAAGGTGTCCTATAGGGGACATTATAGGGTGCCTTGGCAGACAGTACACTTTATAATGTGCCCTATGGAGTGCGTTATGGGGTGCCTTCTGCGGCACCTTAGGTTATGCCACCGTGAGGTTGTGTTTGCTGGCAGCACTAATTAAAATACATGTCAAATGCCTCAACAATCGCTACTTAAATGTAAAGGGTGCTGCCTCAGCCAGCCTTATACATTAGGCCCACTGGGGAATCAAACCCATGACCCCTGTACCATCAGTCAGTGTTGTAGCCATTGTGCTACAGCTCTGTTGCTGTACTTGCATGCCTGCGCGCCTTCTTAAGATTAACACACGGTAACGTGCCCTTTAGCGCTTGTTCATTTATGGCGCCTTGTAACTTACATTCTCGGCGCGTTCTCGGAAACGATGTACCGCCCGTGTCCTTATTTGGGGTTTCTGTCTCTACCGCGGCTCCTAACGCGAATCGCACTAACGCAGTTTAGTAAACATACCCCCTAGTGTCTACATGCGACTAGGGCATCTGGGACGTGCAGCAGCATGTGGGGGGTGGGGAGATACTGCATAGTGAACACCATGCAGCTATGGCACATTATCTCTCCTGCCCATCATCTGTAGATGTGCCAGTGACTTTGCAGTGACATGTGGGTAGCTGGCATGCTCAATGTGTTTTCAGTTTGTTCACTGTAAACCAACCACCTTGATATGATGACAGGTTGGTATATACGATATGTCTACTGATTGACCACAATAAAAGTATGTGTTTGACCCACATTTCTCTCTGCTGCTGCTTGACCACACTGACACATGTCTTTCGTTATGTTCTGGTAATGTACATGACCCACCTGTGCTCACATCCTTGTACGGTGGCAGCTGGCTATGTGGCATCTGTCTGACACATCACAGAGTGCTAAGGGTTTCCATACCAACATTCCCTTTGAGGGGACATATTTGGATTGTGCTTGCTGTGTTTGTTTGGGATAGTGGTTGTGGACATGTGTTGTCACACCATAGGTTGCAGGTTTGAGTTCCATATGTTCCTTCTTTTTGTCCTTGTTTTGTGCTAACCTGACCAGGAACTGCCTGACGATTAGTCACCTCTCCACACACCCTTCCATCTCTTCACTTTACACCACAGTATGCCCTGGATGCAGCCTATCCATCCCATATGAGCTGTTACATATGGTACTTTCTTTGTACTGTCCATGTCGGCTTGGGGGATTGGCATTGCTGTTGTTAATCTGATCTGTTCCATGTCTGTTTGTAGGTTCATGTCTCACATGCTCCTTTTCCGTTCTGTTCCCCATTTTGCCCTGCTCCACAGAGCATCCCCTGCCGCCCATTGGGTTTAGATTCTTTGCTCTTTTGCATGCTGTGTCCACTGCATAACATTTCATTGTGTGTGTGTGCATGTGTTTATATGTGGCCGTTGTCCCAATTACTGGTTGTGATATGAGCTATACACACCAGTTCTGCATGTGCATTGCATCTTCGTTACTGTTGAGGTTGCCCTATCCTGGCAGCCAGCTGTGTTTTGGTGTGGTGCCCTCCAGTGTTCTTGTATGCAGTCTTTGCTGTGGTACTTATGTTGATGTTGTAGCCTACCGGTTTGTGCATTGCCATTTGTGCTAGTGGTCATGGGTTTGATTCCTCTTGTCCACATGTACTTTGCATTCCTGTCACAGTCCTATCTGTGCTGCTGACACATTATACCCTCATCACTGTTGCCAAACATCCTTCTGTCAGTCTATCTGTGTCTGCAAGCTCTGTGGCGTCCTGCCCTACTGTGCAGGCTGCTACCTCATGTCCTGCACTGGCACCCTTTTCTGCATCGCGAGTCTTCATTCTTACCTCTCCTGTGTCTGCTCTGCATGGCACTGCTACTCCTCTGTCCTCCTGTCATTGCACCTCTCCTGCCACCTCTGGCTCCTCTGCTGGACATGTATTCCCATCCTCTGCCACACACTGTCATTTTTGCACTTTACAGTACCATCACCCTGTGCATCGGTACAGTTGTCCCTGATATATTTGTCCACTTTACCAGCTGCCACATGGGCTGCTCGCAGATTTGGCAGGTCCATCATCTCAGACATCTACTTCCTTCATTGGCTTTTGTTACTGCTCTATGCAGTGTTAGGGTTACATCTGTATTTGACCCATACATTTCATGCTTGTGAGGTTGGTGCACCTTACTGCCCTTGGCCAACATTTTTTTGGTCACCTTAACATCCTTGGGGCATCTTTAGCACCACCCTCTTTAGCATCACCCAGCCAGCTTCTGGGGTGCCTTATATGATGCCTTGGAGGGTACCACCCATTCGTGCCACCCTCTGGGCCACATTCTGACCTGCCTTGGTTGCCGTGGCACTTTATGATGTGCCTTATGGTGTGCCCTAAAAGGTGCTTTGGGTTAGGGCACAGGGATTAGCGCTTTTTTAGGGGACACTGCAGATTGTTGAGATGTGTCTGTTACAGGTGGGAAAAGGGATTGGCTCAGACAGCCTAATCACATATCACCACTGTGGAATTGAACTCATGACTGCTGTATCTGCATTCATTGTATTAACCAGTGTGCTACACCTCTAGTCCTTTGATCACAGCTCAGCATGTGAACTTAGGGTTACCACGTGAAGACGTGCCACGGCGCGTCTATCGCGCGATGTTGGCCAGGGCGCCCAATGTCGCGCGATACCCCGCCATTGCTTCCTTTATGCCGGAACGCATACCACCTTATATGGCATTCCTCACGTTATCGCTGCAACTAGCACCGGTAACATTAGAAACATTTAGTAAACATACCCCTGGCCCCTGATTATTTGAATAGAATGATTGAATATCTAGAGAAATGTAGAAAACTATGTTCAGATCAATATGTTAAACTGGCAATTTCAGCAATGAAATATGTTCATTTTAAGTAAACATTAGATACATTATTTTTATACAGAGCTGCTATGGAATGAAATAAGTTATGTATATTTGAGGTATGGAGCATTATAGAGAATTCAGGAATGCTATAAAACACTTCTTTTTCAGAAGTATTTGTAATAAGGTTCTTGTTTATATTTGTATTTTATCCCTTTTGTGAAATACAAATTGAAGAGAATGTGTTTGGCAATATATTTTATGGATTTTGTATTTATTTATAATTGATTCTATTATAATCTGCTCTGAATTTTGTTGAAAAAGTGAAATATTAAACATTGAAATTAAATTAAAAATGTAGACTCATGAATTTTGTGTGCAGAAATCCTAGAATACAGTAACTTGACGACTGAGGCTGAGATACCAATGACAAGAGCTGAAGGAGTGCAATGGGCATAAGGAGAGGTATTACCAATAGAAAAAGGATAGATGATAGTGACTCTGAAGAAATCTTTGAAGAGACCTCATCTTGAGTAATGTGTCCACTTCTGGAGGCATTATCTCCAAGACGATAAAGACCATGAGTGTCAAACTGCAATCCTGGGACGGGAGTCTGCAAAACAGACTTTTTCAGGATATTTCAAGTGAATATGCAGGAGATCTATTGGCAAGCAATGGAGGCAGTGCATATAAATACTGCATAGTCATTAGGGATATCCAGAAAACCTGACTGCTTAGTGACCCTCCAGGATTGTAGTTTGACACCCTTGATATAAACAGAGTAGAAGCAGATTGAAAAAGAAGTATCAGACTGTACCATAAGCCACATTAAATGACACTTAAGGAACTGAATGTAAATGGATGGGGAAGGAGGATGGATATTCAGATATCTGAAATATAGTATAAATTATGCACATTAATGTACACAAAGAAATAATTCTTCTGTGGAAAGGAAGTTCCAGAAAATTGAGTAATGATACTCTATGGGGTATGTTTACTAAACAGCGCTAATGTTGCAATGGCGACATTATTGCATGATAAGTGAGGTTATCACATGATAATGGCACATTACCGTGCGATAACATCACGTATCACGCAATAACGTCTCCGGTGGCGTTAAGGTGCGCAGAGGGTGGAGTAAGGCTCCCCAGAGGGCGGAGATAAGGGGTCAATGGGCGGAGAGAGGGCGGGGAGAAACCCCAGGCACACTAATGCTATGAAATCAGGGTCTGAAAATTAACGCCACTGAAAACCTTGCATTAGAGGCACATTTGCAGGAGAGAGAAACCAGTTCAGTCAGCAATGTACAGCAAAGGCAGGGAGACCCAGATAAGCGATAGTAGTGATACATGTGCAGTAACAAAACATGCAAAAACCAGAGAGATAATGACCAGAACCAAAAGAGAAATACAAAATACCGAGCTAGCCAATAGAAAAAATATTGATAAACGGTAATCAACACTACCCATAAAGAATAAAAAGGATGAAGTCACTTTTGGAAGGGTCAATTCTGATTCCCCCCATAAAGTGAATGTTCCAACATTGATAGTGTTGATGAGGGTTTGCTGTGGTGTATATTGGGCAGCTTGCTTATGTGGCTTTCACATGTGCAGCAACAGCAGAGGGGCCACGTAGGAAAGGGCACTATGGTGATGGCGTAAATGGGGTACAGGGGGCTGCAGACTGCACATGCAGTAGGCCAGCTGGGGCACAGTGTGGACTAGGCAGATGCCTACCTGGCACATAGGAATGCAGAAGCTGAAAAGCAGCAAGACAGCAACTGACCAGGGTCCAACATGGCCACGAGTGTGCATCCCACAAAGTCCCAGGGGACAGTACCCAGCAGGTACTCCCAAGGGCACAGAACATTGGCAGGCGGTGCCAGGGGGAAGTGCTGATGTCCATGTCAGCACCCCTATCCCATATCACGTACCATAGGCACTCTGGATGACCTGAGACTGCGCACCACCAGCACCACCGGTATAAGGGCATGACAGCATGGTGGCGGAGGGGTGCTGGTGGTGGAGGGGGCAGTGGCATCTGCCCACAGCAGACCAAGGCCAAGCCCTGTTTAGGTGGGTGCGATGCACTGCAACAGACAAGGTGTGTTTGACGAACAGTAATGGTATCCCCAGGGAATGACATACCTCTGTAGCAACAGTTTGGTGCAGTACACACAGCCAGTGTGTTCAGGGGGAGAAGGTCACGTGTTTGAGTCCCAGCTGTGGCTCCTGCAGACCATGTCCTTATATTTTACCCAGTATTAAACCATGGTAATAAAGAAGGAACCTTTAATGCAGATAAAATAAACACACCATAAACGCCTATATTTTACCCTACAGAGCACATACACCATAAACATGTGCAATCCCTAGAGCAGAGTTTCCCATCTGCAGTCCTGTAGGGCCAAACACCATTCAGGTTTCATGCTGTCCCTAATAAATATGCCTGTGATGCATTTGTATGCACTGCCCCCATTGTATGCAAATATATCCATGCATATTCATTAGGGACAGCATGAAAACCTGACCCGTGTTTGGCCCACCAGGACCGGAGTTGGGAATCTCTGCCCTAGAGCAGCGGCCAACAGGGGCACAAACACCCACACCCACAGGCTCCACTATCCAACGGCTCATGGAGAGTCAGGCTGTTGGGCCCTGCACGGAGCAGCATCTACCAACAGTAGAACCCACATACCTTAACAATGCCGTCAGAAATTTTGAAACACGTTCCACATATATCGAGTGGTAGCTATGATTAATGTCAGATAACAAGTCCAAAATGAAACACAATTTGTTAACAGAGATCCATCAGAGCAACCTGTCTGATATGTGTGGAGTGTGTCTCAGTTTATTTTTCTGACAGTGTTTACCACCCCGAAGAGTGACCCCAACAGTATTGAGTACCATAGCAATGCCTGCGCTGTGCCTAAGACTGGTGTGGCGGCCAGGGCTGCCAACCACCTCTATATTTTCACAATGCTGAAATAGGTGTGGGAGTGTGTGTATGTCTATCCAGTGTTTTGTGGCTGCCTACACCTTACTAAGTCCACAATGCTTGCACTGTTTCTAGTGTTAGCCTGCCAATGTGCATAATGAGGAGCAAGGTACTGTGGGTATGGCCCAGACAGGGCGGCCTTGGCAGGCTGTATCTGCACCGGGCATAGGGCAATGGCTGGGACATTGTACTGCCTGACCACAGCATGTCATGCTGGGGGGTCACTCTCACCCTGACTGAGCAGTGACCATGCTCAAAAAAGGATAATACCCCCAACTAGGTTAAAACATATCAATCAAAAAGACAACCTAGAAAATAATCACCCACGTTCTTAAATAATTTAATACCCAAAAATAGGAAATTTTTGTTTATATGTTTTTGTCAGAATGGTCAGCTAGGTGAAAAGGAAACTTCTTCTCACTATCGTGACCTCTCCATTTTAATAAGAAAAATACTTTTTGTTTTTGACAGCATTTGTACTTAGCTGTGTATCCAATGAAGGCTGTTTCTGAACTTCAGAGACGGCAGTGCTCCAAACAACGACGTGTCACGTTTCGGGGTTTGCACATTATTCCCCCTGCTTCAGGTCTAAATTCTGCTGTTCGATGACCTGAAGCAGGGGGAGTAATGTGACACGTCGTTGTTTGGAGCACTGCCGTCTCTGATGTTCAGATAGTGGTGGGGGGCAGCTGAGCTTTTCCAGGCCTACTGCCTGTCTGCCAGTGCCCTTATGTGATGCATACAGCTCTGCATTGACTGCCCTGTAGGGTGCCTATTTCGCAGCAGGACTGGGGTTGATGGTCCCCTCTACTAGTACCATTGCAGAGATGTAGAATGTGTATCTGTTGGTGGGAGATTCTGTCCCCCACCCTGACCCACAGAGGGTGGGTTGGGTGGTGCTACATAATCCGCTTTTTGGTCCAAACACCACCCCTCACTTATTACATGTGACCATGCCAACCACACAGGATATGCACTATTCTGGGTGCATCATAGTCCACAAGGGCTAAATGTGACTGGGAAATACAGATGGACACAGGTGTATTCTAGGTGTTTCTACAAAGACTACCTATCACACACTGGCACTGATGGGGACCTACAGCATAGCCTGTCTCAGCCATGCCATGTGCTGCGCGCGCCACCTCACCCTCAGGGTGAGCACAGGAACTGCACAATGTCACGGTCTGTAGCTACTCTGTGCCAGTAACAGACACAGTCAGTTCCCCCTACCAGGCCGGGGTGCTATAGAGGCGCATACCCCATCTTGTGATCAGATGTAGGCTGCTGATCTGTATGTGCAGTGCATCATGGGTACGGTTGGGTTTACCCTATCCTGGTGACCACAGCAGACAGTTTGTGTGGTGACCTGCAGTCTTTCTGTAGCCAGCCAGCAGTGGGTTAGATGCTATAGAGATGTAGCCCACTGGTTACTTCAATGACTATGAAGGCAGAGGTCATGGGTTTGATGCCACAGTGGTGTTATTTAATAAGGCTGTCTGAGGCTTTTCCTTTTAATTTAAATCAGTGCTGCCAGCAGAAACACCTTCACAGTGCTGTAGCCTAAGGTGCCTCATAAGGCGCCCTAAGGGCACATTATAAGGTGCCTTGGCGGTCAGGGCACTTTATAATGTGCCCTATGGAGTGCCTTATAGGGCGCCTTATGCAGCACCTTAGGTTACGGCACTGTGAGGGTGTTTTTGCTGGCAGCACTGTTTTAAATTAAAAGGAAATGCCTCAGACAGCCTCTTACATAACACCACTGCAGAATTGAACCCATGACCTCTGCCTCCACAGTCATTGCAGTAACTAGTGGGCTACATCTTTACATCTTCTAACACTGCGCTGGCATGAACTTAGGGTTAACGCGCGTTAACGTGCCACGGCACCCACTATCGCGTGATACAGATTCTTCCTACCTTCCCTCTGGAACGCCCACTAGCTTATATGGCATTCTTCACATTAACGCTGCAACTAGCACCGGTAACATTAAGACAGTTTAGTAAACATACCCCTATGTGACTCAACAAGAGTGGATTCAGGATTAACACATTTTTCTTCACAAAAAAAGGTAGTGGATACAAGGAAGATCCTTCCAGTGGTGGTAGGTAAAGTGCTGGTAACATAGTACAGAATTCAACAAACCATGGGAGAAGCAAAGAGGATTTACATTTGTTAAAATACAATGGTAGAACCAGAGTTCAAGTAAACTTGCAGTATTGCATCAGGAAGGCAAAAAAGGCAGATTAGACAGACCTTTACTTGCCCTTATGATCTATCTTTTTATAGCATTCTAGCTCTTGAAAGGACCACATTCCTTGGCTGATGGCTCAGGTAGAACAAGCAAGTGAATGTAGTAGTCAGTCAATAAAAGTCCTTATTCAACAAGTACATATACAGGCAATAGGCAACCACACTCGCCACAAAAGTTAAGATAGGGAATATCTGGAAGGAAAGCAAAACAGATGAGCATTGAAACGGTAAGAACAGCTGTCTAACTGCCAAGAGTCTTGTGATTCTGTAAATAAGGATATCATTTCTATTGACTCAGTTTTATAACTAAGTGCACGTGCCCTGAGAAACTAAAAGCAATAGTGAAATATTTATTTTTTTCTGCAGAGAACACCGTTTTCTTATTGGGAGAATCCACTCCTTAAACCACATGACTTTTGCTCTGTCCTGCAGGCTCTTATATTTCCATATTTTGACTACTCTAATCTTATACTTCAAGGACTGCCAGGGTACGCCACTCATCCTTTCCAGCTAGCCATGAATACAGCTGCTCGCATTCTCTTCTAGACCTCAGGATCGGAGCACATTATACCGCTTCTTAAGCAACTACACTGGCTACCAATGTTGCAACGAATTAAATAAAAATCATTGCTTACAACCTTCAAAATCATTCACAGCCTATCTACTGCTTTCCTCAAATCTCTTATTCAGACAATGGCTGGTAATAGAACGAGAAGAACAGGATCCCTTGCACATTGCTAGTCCCATCTGTAAGCGCCAAGATTAATCTCACAACCTTGAGGAGAGCTTATTCCCTCTTTGCTGCAGCTCTTTGGAACATGCTCCTGGGCAAACTCTGCACCATTCATGACCTGTTCGACTTTAAAAAAGACTGAAAACTCACCTGTTTTTAGAGCATTTCTCAAATAATGATTTATAAATGTCAGTTCACTGATTTTATTTACCACTGCTAGTAATTTACTTTTGTTCCATTGTACCTGTGTTGTATTCTATGTAAAGCCTTCTTGGCCTTGTTGTTTTTTTGTAAACTGCTTAGACTTTAGCTCGCTAAATAAATAAATAAAATTCAGACTCAGATCACAAAGGCGATTATGCCTGGTGGCTGTAACTTGGTTTAATGATTGCATAATGTGCACCTAGATTTATTTATTCATAGTTGACATGAAAATGCAGCATTAACTGAGTAATCACTGTGATGGCAGATTTTGATTCTATGAGGTTAAATTCCCTATTACATCCATATTTCACTCAGATGGTAGAAGGGGATATTTACTTCAATGAGTGAAGTGTAAGAAAATAAGGATTAGGCTTACAGTACTTTCTTTAGCGCCTAGATATTGCGTAGTAAGGCATTCATAAAATAGTACCTGTTATAATACAGTGATGATGAACCAATAGTGCAAGCATGCAAAGTAGTGGTCATGGTGAATTCTAGAGGCATGAGTCCAGGGTAAAAAGGAAGTCCAACCTCTCTATCTCCCCACTGACCTCAGGGGTGGCCCAAGGGGGCTGCAGGGCCAAGTGCAGAGGCTTGGTGCAGGACCTCATTTGCATAAGCAGCCTCATTTGCATAAATATTTGCATAATGCTAACATTAACTTTTAGTAAACATACCTCTTAATGAGTGTATGGATAAAGAAAGACTACCGGATTTCTACATTACTATACTCCAGTGCCAAACGCCAGGAAGTACTGCAAACACTGTCCATTTAGAACCCATAGCAAACCCACCATATCATAACAGTACTACCAGGACTCACACAGCACCATACTCTACCTATCAAAAGGCAACACTGCAAATATTAAACCAATACATCTCGGAGAATACAAATACATCTCCTATTGGGGAAAGATAACAAGTGGCACTATCAAATAGAAATTACATAAATAGAATATCTCAGCTCGGTTACACATGCAGAACATAGACCATCACCAAACAAAGAACAAGGGATCACAATTTAGAAATAGGAAGACAATAATTAAACTGAGAAACCCAAAAGCCAAACTTGGAATGTACAACAACACTGGAGAAATAAAACTATAAATTCATTTTCTCTTGTACTTAACAAAATACAGATGTTTAGGATGCACATTTCCCAGAGCTTACATATTCCAGTTAATAAATTCAAAATAAAAAAGTATTTTTCTACCTTTTGTTGTTTGTGCATTTTATTTTTCAGTTGCAATTGCTCCATTCACTTTCTTCTGATTTCTTCTTGTCTTCTGCTAACTCTCCCTTTGTCTGCTGTCCTTTCTTCTCTCTTCTAATTTTTTTCCATTCTCTCTCTACCTGCTTTAACATACTGATCTTTCTCCTTTTGCTCTTTCCTCCACCTCTTCCTTTATTCCTTTTTCATCCAATCAAATTTTACCCCTCCATCCTCAATCCCCACTTAAACTCCCAATACCTGGCCAATCATAGATTTTTCTTCCCTCCCACACAAAATATTTTTCCCCTCTCCATTTCACTCTCCCAGCCCCATCCCATTCTAGTCCTCCCCCAACATCAGCTCCCTTCTAGTTCCAGTCCCACCCAGTATCTGCTCCCTTCTAGTCCCCGCATCAGTCCATTTCCAGTCCTAGCCCCCTATCAGTCAATTTCCAGTCCTAGCTCCCCCATCAGCCCGTTTCCAATCTTAGCCTCCATCTGCCCATTTCCAGTCCTATCCTAGCCTCTCCATCAGCCCATTTCCTTTCCTATCCTAGCCCCTCCATCAGCCCATTTCCAATCCAAGCCCCCCATGAGCCCATTTCCAGTCCTAACCTAGCCCCTCCACCAGCCCATTTACAGTCCTAGCTTCCCAATCCATTTCAAGTCCTATCCTAGCCCCCCATCAGCCCATTTCCAATCCAAGCTCCCCAACTCAGCCCATTTCCAGTCCTAGCTTCCCCCACTCAGTCCATTTCCATTCCAAGCCCCCCTACCAGTCCATGTCCAAGCACCCCTCTACATAAGCTACTTCCAGTCCTATCTCCCCCCACTCAATTTCCAGTCCTTGCTCCCCCCACTCAGCCCATTTCCAATCCAAGCCCCCCTATGAGCCCATTTTCAGTCCTAGCCCCTCCGTCAGTCCATTTCCAATCCAAGCCCGCCCCCAAAAGCCCATTTCCAATCCTAACCCAGCCATCAGCCCATTTCCAGAACAATCCTAGCCCCTCCATCAGTCCATATCCTGTCCTAGCTTCCACCCACTCAGCCCATTTCCAGTCCCAGCCCCCACCCCCAATTTACAGTCCAAGCCCCCCTCCACAGCCCATTTCCAGTCCTATCCCCCCCCCCCCAATTTCCAGTCCAACCCCCCCACTCAGCCCATTTTCAGCCCAAGTCCCCCTCCCCATCAGTTATTGCCAGTACAAGCCGCCCCCCCCACCAAAGAGCCCCGCGTCTGTCTAAAATTCTTTAGAGTGAGCCGGAGAGCCCCAGCTCATCTCTAACAGCTGCCAAAGTGAAGAGCACTTTTTTTCTTCACTTCGGCAGCTGTACTGTAATTTACAACGCTGGTGCGCTGAGGTCAAAGGAGACTTCCTGTTTCCTGGCACTCAGCACGGCAGCATTCTAAACTACAGTACAGCTGCTGAAGTGAAGAAAAAAGGTGCTTTTCACTCGGCAGCTGTTAGAGGTGAGCCGGGGCCTCTCCAGATCCCTATACAGCTGCTCTGTCTGCCAGTATTCAATGCGGGATGTTGTTGGCATGGGGCCCCCTGAAGCACGGGACTCTGTGCATCTGGTGATCACCAGATGGTGTGGTTCAGTATTAGGACTAGGGCTGTTAGAATCCATTCAAAAGCAAGGGTCTTAGACTTAAGGAAAACTAACTTTGCCAAGACCGGCCAATATCTCAGGGAGTCGTTTGGGGCATGGGAACAGCTGAGGGATGTTGAAAAACAGTGGGCACAACTGAAAGGGGATATTTTAAGGGAAACCAACCTTTTTGTTAAAATGGTAAATAAAGGTAAAAGGAAAAGGAGACTGCTATGACTTTCGAAAGAAGTAGCTGAAAAGGTGAGGAAAAAGAGGGAGGCCTTCATGAAATACAAGAGATCACAGAGAGAGGAAGATAGGCATCTATATTTGGAAAAACTTAGAGAAGCTAGTAAAGTAGTCAGGAAAGTAAATATTCAAAAAGAGGAGGAAATTGCCAATGCAATAAAATGGGAGGATAAAACATTTTTCAGATATGTTAGTGAGAAGAGGAAGGGCAAAAGTGGTATTGTCAGACTCAAGGGTGAAGGGGAGGAATATGTAGAAGCTGATGAGGATAAAGCAGAATTGCTTAACAAATATTTCTGTTCTGTGTTCACAGATGAAAAACCAGGAGCAGGACCTTGGAAAACACCCCCAAACAGGAACAGAAGCAAGGGACATCTTGAACAATTTTCAGAAGACTGTGTTCATGAGAAACTAGCTCAACTTAAAGTAGACAAAGCGATGGGACCGGATGGGATACACCCTAGAATACTGAGGGAACTTGGGGACGTTCTAGCAGCTCCACTGACTGACCTTTTCAATGCCTCGTTGGAGTTGGGAGTGGTGCCAAAGGACCTGAGAGAGGCTCATGTGGTGCCTTTACACAAAAGCGGAAGTAAGGATGTGTTTGAAAACTACAGACCAGTTAGTTTAACGTCGCTGGTGAATAAATTATTGGAAACGCTGCTGAAAGAGAAAATAATGAGGTCTCTGGAGTCCAGCAGATTACAGGATCCGAGGCAGCATGGATTCACCAGAGGCAGGTCTTGTCAGACAATTCTGATTGATTTCTTTGACTGGGTGACCAGGGAGTTGGACCGAGGGAGAGCCCTAGATGTGGTGTGTTTAGATTTCAGTTAAGCCTTTGACACCGTTCCTCACAGGTGACTTATAAACAAACTGAGCACCCTAGGGATGGACCCTAAAGTTACTGCTTGGGTTAGAAATTGGTTGAGTGGAAGGCGACAAAGAGTACAGGTAAATGGAGCTCACTGTGAGGAGAAGGAAGTTAACAGTGGTGTGCCCTAGGGATCTGTCCTTGGTCCAATTCTTTTTAACATCTTTGTTAGTGATCTAGCAAAAGGGCTGTCGGATAAGGTTTGCCTCTTTGCGGATGATACCAAAATCTGCAATAGACACCCAGGAAGGTGTAGATAACATGAGGTTAAGCATGAAGAATGGTCTAGAATTTGGCAGCTGGGATTTAATGTTAAAAAATCAAGGTCATGCATTTGGGCTGCAGCAATCCAAGGGAGACATATAGTACAGGGGGTGAAGTACTTTTGTCCACTAAAGAAGAGCAGGACCTAGGCGTGGTTGTGTCTGATAATCTTAAAGTAGCTAAACAGGTAGAAAAGGCGACAGCAAAAGCTAGAAGGATGCTTGGGTGCATACGGAGAGGAATGGCTTGCAGAGAAAAGGAGGTGATAGTGTCTCTGTATAAGTCTTTGGTGCGACCTCATTTGGACTATTTTGTGCAATTCTGGAGACCGCACCTTCAAAAGGATATAAACTGGATGGAGTCAGTACAGAGGATGGCTACTAAAATTGTTAGTGGTCTTCATTATAAAGCATATGAGGACAGACTTAAGGATCTTAATATGTACACCTTAGAGGACAGAGGTGATATGATTGAGACATTTTAATACCTCCATGGTATAAATTCACAGGGGGAGAGCCTCTTTCAATTGAAAGCAAGTTCTGCTATGAGGGGACATGGGATGAAGGTGAAAGGGGATAGATTCAGGAGTAATATGTGGAAATATTTCTTTACGGAAAGAGTGAGGGGTCCATGGAATAGTCTCCCAGTGGAGGTGGTAGAGGACAGTATCTGAATTCAAAAAAGCATGGGACAAACACAGAGGATCTCTAAAGGAAAAAAGGGACTGTTGTAGTTATTGATATGGAAGGACAGACTAGATAGGCCATGTGATCTTTTTCTGTCATCATTTTTCTATGTTTCTATGTAACATTCTCGCACAATGGACAGGCTGGCCCTGACTGACCTTATAATACTAAATATCTGACATTTCATTTTACTTAAGCTGTTTTCAATCACCACTATCTCTGGCTATAGGGTTGCAAATTTTTGAAATCTTGATTTTGGCGGTTAGATGTAGCTCTTGGATCCGTAGTGGGTATTGGACTGGGGAAGGAGGTGGCCATGGACACAATGAGTGCTTCTGTCTCATGCTACTCCTAGGGCATCAGTCGGCCTCTCCTGTCATCCCTTCTGCCCTGGAAACTTGGCAGATCTGAAAGACAGGAAACATAGCAGCAATTTCAGGAATACCATGGCAATCCAGCAAATTAATCTCCTTCATACGGAAAAATGCACCAATAGGGAAACATAGGGGTATGTTTACTAAACTGCAGTAACGTAGCAGCGGCTACGTTGAGGCGCGTTATGTAACGTTAAGGAGCCTTAACGTTACATAACGCGCCTTAACATTCCCGGCCACGGTAAGTCCAGAAAAGGGTGGAGAGAGGGTGGAGAGAAGGAGTCAATGGGCAGGGAGTGGGCGGGGAGAGGCCCCTTTCACACTAACGCAGAGAAAGTAAGGGCTGTATCCTAACACAACTTAAAAAGCTAGCATTAGCACACATTTGCAAGAGAGAGAAAACAGTTCTGTGTCAGCAATGTACAGCATAGCCAGGGAGTCCCAGAAAAGTGATAGTAGTGGTACATTTGCACCAACAGCATAGCGGACAAGTATGAAAGGCCACTATGGTGACAATGCGAATGGGGCATAGGATGCTGCAGGTGGGACATGTAGTGGGGGCAGCTGGTGCACAGGGATGACCAGGCGGAAGCCTAGGTGACATATAGGAACATAGACATGAGAAATCAGCAAGACAGCCGCTGATCAAAGCAAAACACAAACCACAAATACCCTGACCACCCTAGCCAATAGTTGCAAGGGCACACACCGGACACCCTCGCAACCACCCGTTCTCCATATGGAAGGTGCAAAATGTTGATAGGCTGTGATGGGAGTGGGGGCGTGTGGAAGGCCATGTATGACCCTCCCCCATGACACCCCAATCCAGGCACCCGCCTACCTATGCAGTGTATGACCTGTGATGGCACACCAACAACATATGCCCATGTCAGCACAACAGAGGGGGGGTGTCCATGCTGGAGGGGGCAGTGGCACCTGCCTGCAGTGGCCCCAGGCCATACCCTGCACCAGTACGTAGTGTGCAGTGCAATATAAAAGTTCTGGCTGAGGAGACATACAGTTAGCCCAAGGGACCAATGTGACCCTGTGGCAACACTGTAGCACAATACACACAGCCAGTGTGTCCCTAAGCAGAGGTTCACAGGTTCAGGTTCCATCTGTAGGCCCAGCACAGCACATCCAAATATTTTACCCCACTATGTAGATGAATCAGAAACCAGAGGAGGTCCTGCTGAGGAGAAGGAAAGGTACATTCCACTAATTTTCCCCCACCATGTAAAGAGACCAGAATAACAGAAAAGCTTGGGCTGAGGAGAAGGAAATGCCCATCCCAATAATATACCCCACCACATAGATAGAACAGAAAACCAGAAACGGTCTGGCTGAGGAGATGTAAAGGTACACCACGATAATTGACCCCACTATGTAGATAAAACACAATACCAGAAAAGGTCTGGCTGAGCAGACATACAGGTAGCCCCAGGGCCCATTGTAGCTCTGTGGCAACTCTGTGGTGCAGCACACACAGCCAGTGTGACCTGGAATTGAGAGTCACAGGTTCAAGTCCCAACTACAGGCACAACCAAATATTTTACCCCACCATGTAAATACACCATCAAAACTTGCAATCCCCACGGCAGCGGCCAATAGGGGCACAAACACCCACTCAACCAGGCTCCACTTTCCAAATCCACATGTACAGTCAGGCTGTTGGCCCCAGCACGGAGCTGCAGGTAGCATCCCAGCACCACCACCTCCTCCTGCACAGGCCGGAAACATCGACACTGTGAGCAGGGCAGGTTTGCCAAACACCCCTATTAGTGCACAGTAACGCGTTAGGAGTGTGTGTGTGTGTGTGTGTGTATGTATGTCTATCCATTGTATTGTGGCTGCCAATCCTGTCCTGGGCCCCCAATGTGCTGATGTTAACAGCATTAAAATGCAAATTTGCATAATGAGGAGCAAGGTTTTGTGGGTATGGTCAGGACAGGGCACATTGGGCAGGCGGCAGCTGCACAGGGAGTAGGGCAATGGCTCGGTCACTGTAGTGGCAAAAACCACCTGCATGGACACGGGGGTCAAAGCATGTAATGCTGTGAGGCCAGTCCACCCTGATTGTTCAGTGACTATAGTATGTCTAGGTCCCCCCACAGTGCTCTATACTTGTCACCAGTGATGCATGTGTGATCCTAGTTCTGGGGGCTAATCCCTGACATGCCTGCCTTGTGTGTGTGTGTTTTCCACATATGGATGCACCGGTGTGCTCTCCATGAGCCTGCACCAGGGACTGACAAGTAGACTATCTGCAGTTAGTTTGTGCATGGTAGGAGCAACCTGTACGCAGGTGCAGTCCAAAAGGGCTGTCTGATGGTGAATGTCAGATGGAGGTATGTGGCCAGGGAGAATACACAGGCCCATCACCACATCATGGCTGGTCTGCTACACCTGCACACACAACAAGTGGAAAGGACATTTCTTTGGGGTACAACCGGGAGCAATGTAGTCTGCACAGCTGATGCTTGCAGGTCTGCCCTACCCCCAGGATGCTCCAGGCCTCCTTATAGAGGAGTGTCACCCATCCTGGTGTTATGGTCTTGGCTCCTGTTGCAGTTACATAGCCCTGCCCTATCCCCAGGATGCTCCAGGCTGCCTTATAGAGGAGTGTCACCCATCCTGGTATTATGGTCTTGGCTCCTGTTGCAGTTACATAGCCCTGCATCACCCCCAGGATGCTCCAGGCCCCAACACAGAGGGTTGACACCCACCCCGGTCCTATGGTGGTTGCAGCTACTGATGTGTGCAGGCTTGCACTGTCCACACGTGGACCCTGGACCCCAGATGGCATGTTGCAGCACATCACCGTGCAACACCCTGGTGTGTCTGCCGTTGTGCCCAGGGTACAATGGTGGGACACATGAACCACGCCCCCACCACTGAGCACAATGGCACCTGCCTATGCAGCCTCCACATGTGTAGGACATATGTCGCAGACAGGCCCCTGGGTGCAGGTGGCATATCGACACAGTGCATATTTTCGAGCTGGGGCATGTTCCCACACCCCCCGGTGCCCTGTGAACAAGGCATGGCATCATGCAGCCCCCATGGCATGCTGCCCGTGGCACACAGTGTGACAATAGCACGTGTGGCATGGTGGTGAATGGCCATGCATGAAGAGGCTGCTACTCGGGAAGGGGACCATGAGGTGTATGCCCATGGCACATAGGTCGAAGGACAGATATGTGCAGCTGCACTCACACACATGCGGGTGGCAGAGGCAACAGGAAGTGGGGGACAGATAGCACACAGCAGTGTCAGCCAGCAGCTGCACCCAGATATGTGTGATGAGCAACAGTAGATGGTGAGTGATGCGTGCCCCTTAACGGTCTCACCCCTTTCTATACCCACAGGTGGAGGACCTTCGTAAAAAGGGCTGTGAGCTGAGGCTATGGTACCCATGATTCCTGGCACGGGTGCTATGCGACCAACGGCAACAACAGGATGGTGAGTGGCACAGGCCATGCCATGCACCATGACAGGCTCCAGTGGGACAGCAGCCATTGTGGCCACAGGACATGTGTGCATGGTGTGCCAGATGCGTTACCATGGTGCTAATGTATGTCTTACCCCCACAGTGGACACAGCTGGAGACCAGGCACCAGCAGGGCTGGATGCTGGAGATGGCCAGCCAGTGCCAGAGGAGCGATGGCAGATGAGCCCTGAGGCAGCAGATGGCATAATGGCCAGAGTGGAGGGAGGGGACAGCAGCGGGGAAGGGGAGGGGAGCATGGATGGGGAGTGGGGAGTGAGGAGGATGAGGTGGGGAGAGGGGGGAGGGGGAGGGGAAGGCGGGGAATGGGGAGGTGGGAGGGGGCAGGGAGCAGGGAGGATGAGGAGGGGGTGCAGGGAGGGGGGAGGCGGGGGTGGGGGGGAGGGTGGGGAGGGGGATGGGGAGGAGGTGGGTGGGGGCAGGCATAGAGGCGCAGCCAGCCTAGAGAGGCACAGGCCATCACAGGGCACTGGAGGCCCCTGCCATCTGCCCCATGGTGTTGGTGACATACCCTGTCCGGGCACAGAGCCTGCGCACATTAGCATGGAACAGCAGGCTGCACATGCAGCCACACAGACAAGGGGCGATGTGTGTCTGTGTGGGTGCATGTGCGGCCTCCGCATGGCTGTGGCGATGCATGCGCAGACATACACCCTGTGGGAGCAGAGCCAAGCTGTGGGGCAGATGGCAGTGACCATGAGCGTGGTTGCTGACCAGCTGTGCATGCTGTGCGACATACTCACAGCAGGTGCAGCTGACTAGCCACCCAGCCAGGGTGGCCCCTAGGGGGTGTGAGTGTCTGCCAGACCAATGTCACCCCTGCCCTCTGGTGCCCTGTGCCCCAGGGCTGACAACACCGGTGGGGTAGGGCGCGGCAGGGCCAGGGCCCTCGGAAGCACACAGCATGCCAATGTAACCCGCCCTAATGTAAATAAACCTCTGTTGTTGCCATGATCAAAGTGTCCCAGTGTCTCATTTCGCAACATGGCATGTGGGGTGTGATTGCCAGGTGTGTGCATGTCCCTGTGTGTCCCCCAGGGTATACCGATACCAGGAGGTATCACAGCGGTGAGGGGGGAACGTCCTCTGGGGACATGCCCGGGAACGGCCCAAACATCAGTGGGCGGGGGTAGGGTCAGCGGTGTGGGTGGACCTGCGTTTGGGGGCACAGACCACAGAGGGCATAGATGGGGCTGCGACCCAATGTGGACCACTGTTGGGTGCGGGACAGGGGAGCGAGGAGAGGGGTGGGGGTCAACAGAGAGGGCAGTGGGGGGGCCATGAGGGGAGGGGAAAATGGCAAGGGATCCGTATGCAGTACGGTATGCCAGTGGTGTAGGGGCAGGGATGGAGGGCGAGGATGGAAGTGAGTAGGGCAACTGTGGGGCAGGGACAGACTGGTAGGCATGGCGAAATGTGCATGGGGTGCCAGCAGCAGAGGTGCTGCAGGATAGACATGGGTCCTGCTCAGTACGGTGCGTGCAGGTACGGTAGCGACGGTGGTGCTGGTGGGTGTGGGGCGGATCAGACAGACAGGGGCGGTGCTGCCACAGATGCCCCATCTGGCTGAGCTATCCATGGGGAGAGAATGGACCTGCATTAACCCAGGGGCGGCAGTTATGCTGGGGGTGATGGTGGAGACAAGAGTAGGTGGCACTGGGGCACAAGGGGGTGGGGGCTCTGTCATGGCCTGGATATGTTGCCAGTGGCAGGGGATGCAAACACATGTGGGCAGGTCACAGGGCACCTGGGGAGGGGACCTGTGTGCGGGTTGCAGCACAGATATGGTGGGGGAGTGTGAGATGTGCATGACAGGGCTGTGTTCCAGGGGGGCTATGGGGGGGCAGGCACAGGGGAGGGTGTGGGGGCAGACATGGCCATTCTGGGTGACGGCTGTGTGTGCGGGGGTGGCGGAGGGCAGGGGAGGTCCATGTCGCACCAGCAGGGATTGGTAGGGGAGGGGCACCCTGAGCAGGGAAGTGTGAGGGACATGTGCCCAGGGCGGCCACATGTGTGACAGGGGGACATGGGCCATTCAGCCGAAGGCATGGACATGTGGCCACAAGTTACACCTGTGATGACATTATTTATTGTGCACATGGAACCCCCACCTCCCCCCTGTGTCCTCTGCCACATCTGCCACGTCCCCGAGCACCATGTGGGGTGGGTGATGCTTCTGCCACTGGTGGTGCTGCGACCGGCTGGCTGATGTGTGCCAATATGGCCTCATGAACCACCACCATCCTGGCCATGTTGGCTGCCATTGACCCTGCCGTGTCATTCAGTTTCTGCACCTCATGGAGGAGGCTGCCCAGCACCAGTCATTGGCGTCACACCTCATGCCACAGGCGGTCTTGTCCCACCACCATCTCACATAATGCCATCTGTATGCCTGTGGGTGAGACACAGTGGAAGCCGTGAGACATGGGTTGCACATTCTACCTGTACACATGAAATGGCTGGCCAGACGGATTGGCCACTCACCTTCTGCATCCTCATGCGCTGCCTTGGAGTAGGAACACATCTCTCCGATGACCTGGTAGATGGCTGCCTGTGCGGGCCGTGGTGCTGTACCTGGGGATGGTGGTCCAGCTGCGCCACCAGCTGCAGCCCCCACCGTGACATTGCTGTTGCCTGCCTCATCTTCTGCCCCACTGTCCTCTGAGAGGTGGTGTACTGCTGTATCCCCCTCCGCCTCCAGTGCTGCCTCGTCCTCCTCGGGCACCTCCACATCCATGCCTGCCTCGGACGGGGGAACACGGTTCAGGCCCAGAGGGCTCCACCTCTGCAGCCACCTCCATGGCATGTATGTCACCTGTGGGGGTGAGGGTACACAGCTCTGTTGTGCCATGCCTGGCCAGCCACTTACATGTACCTGTCCCATCGTGGCCTGCCAGGAAGGGTGGGCCACAGGATACATAGGGCAATCGGGGCCATCTCCAGCTGTGTATATGTGGCCAGGGACTGTTCCAGGGCAGGGGTGTGTGGTGCACCATCAGTTGTATGTGTCCCCAGTGTCAGCAGTGCCTCACTGGTGGATGTGTATGCGTGCAACTGGATACAGGCTGCGTACACTGCTGGGACTGCTGGAGTACTGCTGGGATTGGTGGCCACCATTGCCTGGGACAGGTATGCCCTGTAGTGGCAGGAATCTGTGCGCAGGGATGCATGCTCCATGGCGGCATGGGGCAGTGTCGGCGCAACCAGCATTCCACATTGGGTGGCTATGCAGTGCAGGTGCATGGATGCGTGTGTGCCACATGGGTCTGGCCTTGCCATGCCAGCCACCCTACTCACGCCACCCCCTGAACGGTGGGCTGCCCCATGTCCAGCATCCGGGGCTGCCCTCTCATCCCCCTTGCCCCTGTCCTACCCACCTCGGGACACCCACCCCATTGATTGCTGTTGCACATTGCAGCTGTACCACCACCACCACCCACTGCACACGTGGGTGCAAGGGGACACCTTCACCAACACACCCTGCATCACTGGGCACTATACTGCCCCCTCACCCCCTCAAGTGTGGCTCCACTTCACATAGGTGGTCAATGATCCCTGCCCCGCCTGTCCCCCTCTGCACCCACCCTCACCCATGTGCACCATCATCATGTCACCCTCCCATGGCCCCCTGGTTCCAGTGTGGCCCACCCTCAGCTGCTGTATCACTGTCACAGGTCTCCAGTGATATGTCTATGACATGCTTCATGGGCTTTCGCTGCTGCCATCACCCATGGCCACTCTGCTGCACCTGTCACTGGTGGCCACATTATCCCTCTTGGTACCCTGTCTGTGCATGGTCCTATGGCAGTGACCTGTCCCTGGCCTCCCCCCAACCCCCATGTGTTGGCACACCCTAGAACACATTCCTATGTCCCACCTGCATGTGGGTCCACTGAATCCAGCTCAGGTGGCAGGCCGTGGAGGTAGATAGGCTCCAGTCTGTCAGCCAGTTGCTGTTCCAGCGGCGACAGTGTGGCCCCGTGTGGTGAACCCCCTCCTGTTGCACGGGCATGGCGCCTCTCAGCGGTGGCACGAGCCCAGACTGAGTGCTTGATGTCGCGGAAGCGTTTCCTAATACTCTTGGTATCGCGGGTGGGTCCCCCTGCTGTGGCCACTGCTGTCATGACCTCCTTCCATCCGTAATTTCTCTGGCTAATGGTGGTGGTGCTGCTGAGCCACCCAAATAGCACCTCGTAGCGCTCCAGGATGGCTGCCAGGAGGAGCTCATTCTCCTCTTGGTTGTAGCGGGCTGCTCTCCTCCTAGCATTGTCTGGCACTGGCCTGCGATGGTGCCTGCCACCTGCCACACCTCCATGCTGTTGCTGCACCCCATGGCTGTGGCTGGATGGGCCTGCCTCACTCCTTCAGGCTCCTCCTTTGTAGGGTACACCGCTGCCTGGTGGCTGCTCAGGTCACTCTTGGTCATCTCTCGTGCTCCACTCTGTGCCATCATGTGCCATCATTGCTGACCTGCTGTGCCCCTTTTAAATACACGGTGCGTGGTTCATCTGACATGCAGCCTGTGCAACGCGCATTCCTACGCCTACAGGGGGTGGTCTAGGTCACGTCTCATGCATGTGTCATGGCGTGCTGTATGAGCCCTGCCCCCCTTCAGTGTTGCTCTATGCTATGCATGCACGCAACGTGCATGTTGAGCGTAACACGATCTATGCCATTACGTACCTGTGCGCATCACGTTCTGTACGTTTGGACCTCTTCACTGTCTGCCCCTACATCCACGGGTGCTGTGTCCTCTTCCGTATTTGGTGCCACACATCTTTCGTTTCTGGTATGTAGTTTTACTCAGTGTACTATGCTGTCACTACAGCATTCTCCACCGCGTGTAGGTACCCCATGCATTGCATCTACGCGTACATTGTGCATGCACAAATGAGTGCAGACATGCCACGTGCCCCTCCCCTTCCTACATGCGCTCCATCCTTCCTATGTGCACTCCACATGATCCAATTGCGAGGTGCGCTTGTGTGTTGTGGTACGCATGCTAGTGCGTGTGCTACGACATTCCGCTTCCATACGTACTGTGCGGTTTGCAAGCCTGTTGCTTGTGTGCATTACTGCATCTGCAGCTGTGTTATGTTGGTTCTGATTAGCTGCCACGCCCTATATTGTATTTAGCTCCCCACATGCTCAAGGCCTCTGTCCATGATGGCTCACACTGACCATGTGGGTTGAGCAGTGGTGGCACTGCTGGGAATCAAAGAGCTGTGGTTGCCTGATGAGGGAGATGGTGACCTTGAGGCTGTGGAACTGGGCATGGGTGCAGTCCCGCTGCAACACCGACCTGCCGCTGTGGAGGCTCCACAGGCCGAGGTATGTCCAGCATGGCACCATAGGCGTGCTGAGGCACGCCCTCGCCTGCCTCACCTCTACAGGCCCAGGCCCCTGCTCCAGGACATTCGTGAGGACCATGTCATCTCCCTTTACCATCTGAGCACAGGGGCTATTAGGGAGCTCTATGAGGATCTGAGACCTGACCTCGAGCCCCGGACTGTCCGGTCACATGCCATACTGGGATTGGCCAAGCTCCGGTCTGCCCTACATTTCTTTGCCTCTGGCTGCTTCCAATCCTTGGTGGCCGCAGTGGAGGGGATGAGCAGGCCACCTTCTCACGCTGTCTCCAACAGGTACTGTGGGCCATGGTCAGCCGGGTTAGGAATTACATTACAATTCCTAACAGTGGGCAACAGTGGGGGCCCTGGGCCAGGCATTCCAGCGGATTGTGGGGATACCACAAGTGATGGGAGCTATTGATTGCACACATGTTGCCCTGGTCCCACCCAGAGACAGGGAGGTGGTGTTCCGCAACCGCAAACACTACCATTCCCTGAATGTTCAGGTTGTTTGTGATGCAACTATGTGTATTCTGAATGTGGTTCCCCAGTTTCCAGAGTCCGCCCATGACTCCCATATCCTGCAACACTCGGCACTATTCAGGCAATTTGAGGCTGGACAATATGGGGACTGTGTCCTGCTGGGTGGGTATTAGCCATCTCTACCATGCTCATGTTGTCTCTGTGTCCTGTGGGCACTGCACCTCATACACGTGGGACAGGGTCACTTTCGGTGTTCCATTTGTGCTTTCTGACTGCATATCCCCTGCGACACACATGATATGGCATGCTGCACCTCAAACGTTTTTGAAGAACACATTGCAGACACAGTCCGTCATGCTGTGGCATATCACTGCCCATCTGATGTCTCTTATACATGGTCCCATTGCTGACTATGACCCCTGCATGCCTTTCCCTGCATTGTGGTTGTGCATCACTGACATTGTGTGGGGTGGTGTCCTTCAGTATGCCATGTCACTGTCACAGGGGACATAGACACATATGTTTGTGTGTTTCCAGACGTAACTATGCTGGCCATATGTGCATCACTGCTCATTTGTGCAGTGCAGGTTATACTGTTTCCAGGTGTCGCTGCTGTACTGCACATGTCTTTTGGTGTGGTCCTCCATGTTGGTGTGAAACACAGATTGTTTGTCATAACCTTCTGTGCACAGCCTGGACTCACACACATATGCCAATGTACATGTGTTGGTCTGGGTTGTGTGTTCCTAGTTGACTCTGTCTGCAAGGTGTGTGTGTGTGCTACTGGAGGGGGGGCCTGGATTGGCTCACATATTCATTTTCATGCTGTGCTGTGTGTTGGGGGGCCCATCCCCATTTAACTCATCTGTAGCATCACGTGGCTGGCATTGTGGTGTGACATTGCATCCCCCATGTCTGCTCTGTGTTGGACAGCGTTGGTGTGTAGTTTCACCTGTCTTGGCTACACCCCTACTGTATATGTTACTGTGCCAGCATGTGTGTGTGCACTGTACCATGGTCATCACATTATTACACGCATGCTGGTCTCTGTCCCATTCCTGGGGCACTGCCATGTATCTGCCTGCTGTGTTCAGGGATGCTACTTGTGCGTGTGGGCTCCAGGTGGTTAGTGATGTGATTGGTCTGGTTACTGTTGGTGTGTGCTGCCCTCATTGCCCCACCCCAATGTCGTGTATTTCACACCCCCAAACGCTGGTGCACAGCTGCTGTATGCTATTATGAGATGTCATCTGTAGGTGTCGTCGTATGTCTGTTGACCTTTCGCATGTAGATGCTTGTGCGCACTTGTGTGACCACCAGTTCATGATTGACCTTACCTCATTTCTGTCTGCAGGTGATATGGGATATGGCTGTTTTGCCTGGCTGATGACCCCTGTGCATCTTCCACGGACACATGTAGAGAGGAGGTACAATGAGGCCCATGCCTCCAGCTGCTCAGTCATCGAGCGCACCTTTGGCGTTTTGAAGAGTTGCTTCAGGTGTCTGGATAGGACTGGTGGGGCCTTACAATACAAACCCATGACTGTGGCACAGATCATTCTGGCCTGTTGCATCCTACACAACATTGTACTCAGGCACAATATCTGGGTCGACATTAATGAGGATCTTGAGGAGGATCCACTGTGCCCCTCTGCAGGTGGCCGTGATGGCACACATGCGGGGACGGCGGTCAGGCAACGTCTGATTGAGAAGCTGTTCTCATGTAAGTCCTGCATATGTGGTGATATGCATATTTGTCTACATGTATATGCTGTGGTGTATGTTTCTGGCCACTCTCTGCACATATGTATGTTTCCCTTCTGTCTTTACATCCCCAGGAGTAGCCAATGTTCATGGCCATCTCAGCGGTGCAGTGGTACCTGTGAGTACGTCCTTCAACCTGCAGGTAACTGTGTTGGGTGAACATAGCGGTATATGTACTGTGGGTGCACTGCGGCATAGCACATTTCTGTTGTTCTCTGTCCACTGCACATATGTTGTTGTGAACCTGTTCGGCCTGTGCCTCCCTACCCCACATGTTCTGTTTGGCAACCTTATGGCCATTATTTCATGTCAGGTTCTTGGTTTTCATAACTGTATTTGTGGCAACTGTGATGGAGCTGTGTGTGTCTGCAGGCGCAGGGTGTGGTGGTGGCGGGTGGCACATACACCCCTTCCCTAGCATTGTGCCATTATACAACATCAATGTCTCCTTGCATGGACTGTGATGTTTGCCTCCACTGGTCTCAGCTTGGGCTCAAAGGGGCCATATGCTACGGGTGGCATGCTCTCCCCTTCTCACTGTGTATGTGTGTGCATCTGTGGTTTTGGGATGTGTCTATGTGATGACACACTCTCTGCTACCTTAGTGCATTGTCTGGTGATGGGATGTGCCTGGACACCTGTGCGGTGGTGCTCATTGCTCTATCTCTAACCCTGTGCTGGTGCCCTTGTGTGCATTGTGCGCACATATTTACGCATGTCTTCTATGTTTTCTACTGACCTGTCTCCTGTTTGCTGCCAGTCCCCTATGCATCAATGCTTCTGTTTCATGGATCTCGCCAGACCTTGAACATGTGGCATTGCCTGCTTGACATGCAGCCATGGTGAATCCACGCATTCCAGTGACACACCCTACCTTTACTGTGACCTCTTGTGGCCTTTGCCTGCCTCAGACAGTCCCTATCGGACACCTGCTGCACACAGATGGTATGTTGCATGTTTGATCTGTTTTGACTCACATCATACTTCAAATGTTTCTTATGGACTGTTTGTTTTGTCGTGGACCTCTGTGGGATTTGTGTGCACCAACACTGCTAGATATGCTGTGGCCCACTGGGCAGCTTGTGTTACATGGCCATAGACATGGCCATGTCAAGATGGCAACCTGGTCAGCCGTACCATCTCCAGCTGCGGTCAACACGCACTGTGCTCTTTGTTGTGATCGTGTCCTGTGTACATGTCTGAGATCTCATTAGTACATATTGTGGTTTTTCTCTCTCCATTGTGACCTTATTTTGTATAAAGCATACCATGACCTGTTTCCCCTTCCTCTATCACAGGGCGCAGTGAACACACACAGCATATCATCTACATTGCAGCTGGCCTACCCATTACAGTACCATTGGTGGACAGAGCACCTCGATGTAACGATCCTTGGGGGATGGTGCCATTGGGTGATGGGCCACAGTGAGTGGGACACACTCCTATGATGGACATTATTGTTTGAATAATACTTTGTGCCGAACAGGGACAACTGACACAACATTGCTGCCGTACTCTGGCTGTGTATTGTGGTCATCATGATGGACACGCAGTACAGTCTGCATTATTGTGGCACACTGAGTTGTCACATGTAACCTTGCATGCCCATGGATCTGTGACAGCCGTACCGGGACATGTGTACTTTTGGATGACATTTTCACTATGGACAATGTGTACTGGTCCAAACATATACAGCAGGATGTCACATACTCACTGTATGTTGTGCATCTATCTGACAATGTGTTGATGTGGGTGGGCCATGTGTGTGACCTGCAGTGCAGTATATCTACATATGTTTGTGTGGAAAGTTGCATGCAGCCATGTGTGTGCCACGGGGGAGCATCCTGTAGGCCCTGTTGCTATGTCTGACTACCTTGTACTTGGACATGACAAACTGTTTGCCACCACACCACTATGATGCGTGCCACCATCTGTGATTTGTGTCTGAGATCTCATTATGTACATATTCTGTTTTTTCTCTCTCCATTGTGACCTTATTTTGTGTACAGCATACCATGACCTGTTTCTCCTTCCTCTATCACATGGTGCAGCGAACACACATGGCATATCATCTACATTGCAGCTGGCCTACCCATTACAGTACCATTGGTGGACAGAGCACCTCGATGCAATGATCTCTGGGGGATGGTGCCATTGGGTGATGGGCCGCAGCGAGTGGGACACATGCCTATGATGGACATAGAAACATAGAAACATGACGACAGAAAAAGACCACATGGCCTATCTAGTCTGCCCTTCCATATCAACAACTACAACAGTCCACTTTTTACCTTTAGAGATCCTCTGTGTTGGTCCCATGCTTTGTTGAATTCAGTTACTGTCCTCATCTCTACCACCTCCACTGGGAGACTATTCCATGGATCCACTACTCTTTCTGTAAAGAAATATTTCCGCATATCACTCCTGAATCTATCTCCCTTCACCCTCATCCCATGTCCCCTCGTAGCAGAACTTGCTTTCAATTGAAAGAGGCTCTCTCCCTGAACATTTATGCCACGGAGGTATTTAAACATCTCAATCATATCACCTGTATCCCGCCTTTCCTCTAAGGTGTACATATTAAGATCCTTAAGTCTGTCCTCATATGCTTTATAATGAAGCCCGTTAATCATTTTAGTAGCAACCCTCTGCACCGACTCCATCCTGTTCACATCCTTTTGAAGGTGCGGTCTCCAGAACTGCACACCATACTCCAAATGAGGTCGCACCAAAGACTTATACAGAGGCATTATCACCTCCTTTTTTCTGCTAGCCATTCCTCTCCGTATGCACCCAAGCATCCTTCTAGCTTTTGCCGTCGCCTTTTCTACCTGTTTAGCTACTTTAAGATCATCAGACACAACCACGCCTAGGTCCCGCTCTTCTTTAGTGGACAAAAGTACTTCACCTCCTATACTGTATTGCTCCCTTGGATTGCTGCAGCCCAAATGCATGACCTTACATTTTTTAACATTAAATCCCAGCTGCCAAATTCTAGACCATTCTTCAAGCTTAGCTAGATCCCTCCTCATGTTATCTACACCTACTCTATTGCAGATTTTGGTATCATCCACAAAGAGGCAAACCTTATCTGACAGCCCTTCCGCTATATCACTAACAAAGATGTTAAAAAGAATCGGACCAAGGACAGATCCCTGGGGCACACCACTGGTAACATCTTTCTCCTCAGAGTGAGCTCCATTTACTTGTACTCTTTGTCGCCTCCCACCCAACCAATTTCTAACCCAAGCAGTAACTTTAGGGTCCATCCCTAGGGTGCTCAGTTTGTTTATAAGTCGCCTGTGAGGAACAGTGTCAAAGGCTTTACGGAAATCTAAATACACCACATCTATAGCTCTCCCTCGGTCCAACTCCCTGGTCACCCAGTCAAAGAAATCAATCAGATTTGGCTGACACGACCTGCCTCTGGTGAATCCATGCTGCCTCGGATCCTGTAATCCGCTGGACTCTAGAAACCTCACTATTTTCTCTTTCAGCAGTGTTTCAAATAATTTACTCACCACCGAAGTTAAACTAACCGGCCTGTAGTTTTCAACCACATCCTTACTTCCGCTTTTGTGTAAAGGCACCACATGAGCCTCTCTCCAGTCCTTTGGCACCACTCCCGACTCCACCGAGGCATTGAAAAGGTCAGTCAGTGGAGCTGCTAGAACGTCCCCAAGTTCCCTCAGTATTCTAGGGTGTATCCCATCCGGTCCCATCGCTTTGTCTACTTTAAGTTGAGCTAGTTTCTCACGAACACAGTCTTCTGAAAATTGTTCAAGATGTCCCTCGCTTCTGTTCTTATTTGTGGGTGTTTTCTGAGGTCCTGCTCCTGGTTCTTCATCTGTGAACACAGAACAAAAATATTTGTTAAGCAATTCCGCTTTATCCTTATCAGCTTCTATATATTCCCCCCTGCACCCTTGAGTCTGACAATACCACCTTTGCCCTTCCTCTTCTCACTAATATATCTGAAAAATGTCTTATCCCCCCATTTTATTGCATTGGCTATTTCCTCCTCCTTTTGAATCTTTGCCTTCTTGACTACTTTGCTAGCTTCTCTAAGTTTTTCCAAATACAGATGCCTGTCTTCCTCTTTCTGTGATCTCTTGTATTTCATGAAGGCCTCCCTCTTTTTCTTCACTTTTTCAGCTACTTCCTTCGAAAACCATAGCGGTCTCCTGTTCCTTTTGCCTTTATTTACCATTTTAACAAAAAGGTTGGTTGCCTTTAAAATACCCCCTTTCAGTTTTGCCCACTGTTTTTCTACATCCCCCAGCTGTTCCCATCCCACTAACGACTCCCTGAGGTATTGGCCCATCTTCGCAAAGTTAGGGGGATGTTTACTAAAGTGCGTTAAACGTGACTAACACGCGTTATACGACGTTAATGACTGTAAGTGCCGTATAACGCGCGTACCGATGCGTTAACGACCGTTAACGTCATACTACGTGCGTTAACCGTAGTTAACGATCGTAAAGCTCCGCGGCACGTTAAAACAGCGCAGAAGGTGGAGAGTGGGCGGAGAGAAGGGGTCAATGGGCGGAGAGTGGGCAGGGAGAGGCTCCCCTCATACTAACGCGCTGTCTTTCAGAGCTCAATTCCAACGTGAATGAAAACCTGTCGTTAAAGGCATTTAAAGGGAAGAGAAACCATTTCCGTCAGCAATGTACAGAAAAACCGGGGAAACCCACAAAACGTGAGCAGTGTGATACATGTGCACAGAACAAAATTGCACATAAAACGTTAAAAATGACCACAAGAAACATTTTAAAAAGCAGAATACAGCTGGGCCACAGTGATAGCAATGGGCAACAAGGAACAACACTCCCTGGAAAGCACCAAAATAAAAGGAAATGATGTGTGGAAGGGTCTATGCTCCGCAGACCCTTTCAAAGAGCATTACATTGTAATGGAGCTGTCCTGGGCGTGTGATGTAATGTTTCCCAATGATATCATTGTTGCCCAGCTTGGTTATGGGTGTGTGCCCCTTTTCTGAGGTCTTTTCTGAGGTTTATGTGCACCTTTGTCTGCATACAAGGTAAATGAGGCCACAGTAAACCTGTTGCAGAGCAGGGTTTCTGACTCGTCAGGCAGGTTTAACTAACTCCAGGGACTGCACTGTCTCTGTGGCCACAGTGTGGTGCAACAGACACAGCCAGTGCTTGTAAGACCAGAGGGTCACAGGTTCAAATCCCAGCTGGGGCTCCTGCAAACCCAGTCCCCATAGTTTTACCCACCACTAAACAGTGACAGTAAAGACACTCCATTAGTGCAGAGAACATACGCAAGGCCTATATTTTACCACACCAAACACAGACACCAGAAACAGGCACATTACCTAAAGCAGAGTCCCGCAAATGCAGTCCGGGAGGGCCCCACACCATTCCGTCCTCATGCTGCCCCTACTAAAGATGCCTGTGCTGCATATCTATGCACCGCCCCCATGGTACGCAGATGTAGCTCGTACATATTTATGAGGGACAGCATGAAAACCCGAACAGTGTGTGGAAAAGCAGGACTGGAGTTGGAGAACTATGCTGTAAAGCAGCAGCCAACAGGGCCACCCACCCACCCATAGGCCCTAATTGGCCAATGCCCCTTGGAGAGGCAAGACATTGGGCCCTGCCTGTATCTCCCAATACTAGCAGTTGCATACCGTAGCAATGCCACCCTACACCTGGGTATATGGTACAGAGCTATCAAACGTTCCCCATGATAACTGGCAGATACCAATCCCTACGGCAAGCACAGTTCGCTCATTGAGCTCCACCATAACAATCATTCTGATGTCTGCGGTGTTTGCTGCAGGTCTGGACTCTGACAGTGTTCACCACCCTTGTGAGTGACCCCCCAAAAGCCTTGTGTACCATATCCATGCGTGTACTATGCCCAGTACTGGTGTGGTGGCTATGGCTGCTGGCCACCTCTATAGTAGCACAATGCTGGCATAGGTGTGGGGGTGGCTGTCTGTCTATCCAGTGTGTGGTGGCTGCAAATACCTTCCACAGTCCACGCTGCCAGCAATGTTGCCGGTATTGGGCTGCCAATGTGCATAATGAGGAGCAAGGTACCATGGGTATAGGCCGGACAGGGTGGCCTGTCCAGGGTGCATCTGCATAGGGTATAGGGCAGTGACAGGCACATTGTAGTGGCTGGCCACCACCTACCCAGACAGGGTGACCTCAGTATATCCTGCTGAGACCTCACTCTCACCCTGACTGTGCAGTGACTACAGCATGGCTAGGCACTCCCATGGTGCTATCTAGTATTTCTTTCATGTGATAAATATGGGTTTCCTTTTGGGGCCCAGTCACTGATGTATCTGCTTGCTGTGTATGCTGGCATCCCGGTTCTGGGTGCAGGCAGCTCCACTGGGCACTAGCAGCCTGTTTGCAGCTGGTAGGTGATGTGATGGAGTGGCTTGCAGGGTGCAGTGGCTTGCACCAGGGGAATATCAGATAGTGGTGGGGAGCAGCATACCATATCCAGGCCTAATGTCTGTTTGCTATTGTGTTATGGCTGTGTACAGAGCTGCATTGACTGCTCTGTGGGGTGTCTGCTCCTCAGCAGGACTAGGGTTAATGTTCCCCTCTACTGCCACCTTTGCAGGGAGGTAGAATGTGGATCTTCTGATAGGTGACCCTGTTTGCCACCCTGGGGGATGGGGGGGGGGGGGTGGTGGTGGTGGTGGTGCATGGGGCTACACCTGCCTGAAACAGATAGAGATGTCCAAGGTGGTCCTGCAGAAACTACCTATCTCACACAGTAACAGTGCTTTGGACCTGCACCATGGACGGTGCTGTAGACCTAGTGCTGGACGGCTCACTGCACCCTCAGGGTGAGCACAGTACCCGCACAATGTGACGGTGTGTAGCCACTCTGTGCCAGTACAACACACGGTCAGTACCCCCTATCAGGCCGAGGTGCTGTGGGGGTGCACATGGTCAGTTCCCCCTACTAGGCCGAGTTGCTGTGGGGGTGCATTCCCCATGGTGTGTATGTGTGGGCAGCTGATTTGCATGTGCAGTGCATCATGGGGGTGACTGGCACATTCCAAACCTGTGAAACCGCAGCACCAGCTCACAGGCTCTGATAAACCATGGCCCATCACACGTATATCTGATAACATAATGTATAGGTGCAAGACACCCTACAAAGTCTGTAATATATAAAATGCCCATACTGGTAAAACCACACGTACCCACGCACGATGCTACGCGTGCAGCTACGCACGGCGCTACCCACGTACCAACGCACGCGCTAGGCACCCATACCCAATGTACTGAAAAACAAGCCTCATTTCCTCTGTAATGTACAGGCTAATGCCTGCAACAACCGTCTGTGTTAGACACACTGGGTACTTGAACCCATGCTGCCTGTACCAGCGGTCAATAACGTAACCATTGTGCTGCAGGTCTACCTTAGTGCTTTGTGTTTGTACATCTTACGAGTAACGTCCGCAGCAACGCACGCACGTACGCACGTGGCTACGCCCCCAGCAACGCACATGGCTATGCCCCCAGCAACGCACGTGGCTGCGCAGCACAAACAGTCTGAAAAAATGGCAGCCATGTCAAGGAAGCCTCCTTTCAGCCAGAGGGACATCTACCACCTAACTGAGCTGTTCTGCCTCCGCCAGCAGAGGCTCTTCCCTGGCTCATCAAGGAGACAGAACCTGGGAAGGGTCAGGAGGGCCTGGGAGCGCCTGGCCCATCGGTTCAACAGGAGCTCAGACTACCCACGTGAGGTAAGTGCATGGGGACAAGTACCCCAAAAGATGAGACAAAACAAAACACACCCAGTAACCACAGCACAAAGACACAATGCACTGACAGGGGATAGCAGGCGCTGACACATCCTGCGACTAGCAACGTCTGCCACACACCACAGAAAAAGACACCCTTGCCCCAGGGGGTAGCTGCAACCATGGCAGAAGTGCATCACGGATCACAGAGGTATGGTATAGGGCACCTTTGCAGGCCAGGGATGTCCCCCATCCACAAGATACCCCAGTCCCACCTCTCAGGCCAACAGGAAAGGAAGGGGTCTGCACCATGTCTCTTTTAAACAACACATTTTCAAAATACATCCGCCGATGCTGCAGGCCCCAAATGAGGGCCCCCTCCCCACCCCTGCCCACTGTCAGCTGGAGCCTTGTGTGATCACAAAAGGAAAAGGCACAGCTTCCAACAGATGCAGGCCCAAAATAAGGGCACCCCTCCCCATCCCTAGCCACTGTCATCAGGTGCCCTGTGTGATCACAAAAAGAAATATCACAGTCTCAAACAGAGGGGTGCCCAAAGTAAGGGCACCCCTCCCCATCCCTGGCCACTGCCAGCTGGAGCCCTGTGTGATCACAAAAGGAAAAGGCACAGCTTCCAACAGATGCAGGCCCAAAATAAGGGCACCCCTCCCCATCCCTAGCCACTGTCATCAGGTGCCCTGTGTGATCACAAAAAGAAATATCACAGTCTCAAACAGAGGGGTGCCCAAAGTAAGGGCACCCCTCCCCATCCCTGGCCACTGCCAGCAGGTGCCTTGTGTGATCACAAAAGGAAAAGGCACAGCTTCCAACAGATGCAGGCCCAAAATAAGGGCACCCCTCCCCATCCCTAGCCACTGTCAGCAGGTGCCCTGTGTGATCACAGAGCGACAAACAACAGCCCCAGGGATGATGCAGTCTCCAAGAGGGGTTCCCTGCACCATCCCGTTGCCCTTGAAAACAGGCCATGTATGGGATCACAAATTGCAAAACACAGGCCAAAGGGGTTGCAGGGAGCACTGCAGGTGACAACCACCCCCACCAACAGTGGCTGCATGGCACTGGCATATGTGTGTTGGTGGCACACAGAGCTGTGATGTGTCATGTACGTGGGGTGCACATACAGGGCACATGGGGCACATACCTGAGAGGCGTGTGTGTGGTCCACACATGGGGCTGTCGCCTGTGAACACAGGGGGCATGAGAGTCTCACGCAATAGGGGCAGGCGCGTGTTTTATGAAGTGTGAGGGTCAGCTGCAGAGGCAGGGGACCCCAACTTGTCCCAGCGTTAGCTAAGGGCAATGTTTGGTGTCACCCCTACAGGTGGAGGACCTGCGCAAGAAGGCCAGGGAGATACGGGCCCGGTACCCCAGATTCGTGGCAAGGGTACAGCGTGAGCAGATGGACCAGCAGAATGGTGAGTACCGTCACATGGCCTTGTAGGGCACCGAGTGGTGGAACCACAGGTCCACTGTGACTGAGGCATATGATGTTCACCCAGGGGATGACATGTGTTACCTCTCCCACAGCTGATGCACGTGCAGACCTGGAGGAGGAGCGGCCGGAAGAACTGGATGATGGTGTGGGCCTGGAGGGGGACCCAGAGAATGTGGGACCGGAGGTCGGCAGAGCAAATGTGGCCCTAAAGGATGAAGAAGGAGGAGGCCATGCGGGTGCACCCCCACACCCCCACGAGGGAGAGGAAGGGGACGAGGGGGATGCCCATATGGGAGGGGATGAGGAGGATGAGGCTCCCATGGCGAGTCCTCCTGAGGAGCAGGGGGATGTGGAAAATGAATGGGTGGAGGAGGTGGGTGAGAGGGGAGGGGAGAGGGGAGAGGGAGGAGGTGGGTGGCAGGGAGAGGGAGGGGGAGGTGGAGGGGGAGGGGGATGGGGATGTGGTGAGGGCGTCGGAGCCAGGGGGGCGGGAGGGTGTGTACGGTGGAGGGGGGGTGTGACTGGTTCCCAATGGCACGCTCCGCCACAGGGCACTGGGGGCACCAGCCACCTGCCCCTTGATCAAGGCGAGGCCCACCCTCTGGACGTGTGCCTACCACACATGGCTGCTGGCAGGTCTGCCGTGCATGCAGCCACACAGACACGGGGAGACGTATGCCCAGGCACAAGCCCAGAGGCAGTTCGCACTAATCCAGGGGCAGGTGCTGGCGACCCTGTCCATGGTGGCTGACCGTCTGCGGGAGCGGGATGAGCGCCCTGCCCGTGCCGCACACGGTCAGCCACCATCCGACAGGGGTCCCCAGGGTGTGTAATGTGTGGACACACATAGCACACCCGCCCTGTGATGGACCGTGCCATTGCTTGTACATGACAAGGGGCACAGGGATGAGCGTGGCAAAAGATGTTTGTCCTAGCAGGCGTGGTTGGCCATGCTGTTGTCAACCACGCCCATGTGTGGCCTCATGTAAATACTGTACATATGTTTCATACTCAAATAGTTAAAGAATATTAATGTTAAACATATCTACCATGTGGTCAGATGTCCCTCATTGCTAGGTGACAGTGATGTGCGAGTGATGGGTGTGGCTGTGTTCACAATGAGAGGCAAGGGGGGATGTGGAACAGGTAAGGTCTATGCCAAGAGCACCCCCACAGACATGTCACAATTACGTTGCTGCGAGGGTGGCCCCACGAGAGGGGTGGAGAGTGGCGTGCATGAGTGACGTTGTGAAAAGGAAGCTTATCATAGCTCAGGAAGGAGCTATAGGAAAGGTGAAGTGACTCTGAACAAGCAACCTGTCAGTTCTGGTAGAAATAAGAAAACAGAATTTTCCCATAAAAGACTACCAGTACCGGAATGCACCAGGTTTCCAACAGCCATTAGAGGAGCTGAAGTGGGGAAACGTGTGTTCATTCAGGAGGGCTATGAGGTAATCCCTAAGCACGCATCTCAAAGGGCAGGGCCTGATTCAGCACAGCTGTGCTGTATTAGGGAGGAGCACTCATCTAAGCAGAATAAGAGTAGAGTTTATTCTACAGATGACCATCTTCATGATCTTCATGATCACCTTGGATATCCAGAGAATTGTCCTCAGTATCCTGAGAATCAGCTTGAGTTTGATCATCAGTTTCATCTGAAGGATCATCAGAAGCAGAAGCCAAACCGGACGGACAGAGAGGGAAAGAGACCCTCTGGAAGAAAGAGGAGAAAAGCCTTTGAGAGGTCTAGAAGAGTCCAAAGCAGTACGTATACTGGGAGGCATTTCAAGGGCCAGCATACACCATTGGATTGGGGAAAGCCAGAGGAATGGTGCTGCAGAGCTAGGAATCACCAGACGCTACCTGTGAGGGAGATGGCTGCACGTGGAAGGGACCCTACGACCTATGCCAGAAGGTATGTGAAGAGGGATCCAGTGTCCAGGGATCTGGATTGGAAGGCTGGACATAAGAACTGGACTACATACTGGCCAGGTTATATAGAGAGGAACTCTAACAGCAATGGCAGCTCAGGTATGAACACTGATCTATGCCCTAGCTATAACCTTGAAAGACAGCAGGGAAACAAGTATTCTCCTGAAAATGCTCCATTGAGAGAGTCATCTGTGCCAATCCATGATATTGAACCCATGCTTGTTGAACAAGGAGGAATAATAGCAGATGAGGATCCTGTTTATATGGACTGCTCTCTATCTAAACTCTGTTGGTAACTTTCTGTTATAAAGTACAGCAACCATCACAAAGAAATACAAATTTGTTCTTTAATCTACTCAGAAAAGCTCCTGAAGCAGGATTTGACCCACACAGTGGAAGGCAAGCCAGCTAAGGGGTTTAAGCTGGTAACTGCTAGCAATTAAGCCTTACGTAATTGCTTGTGAGCTAGGAGAGAATCACTTCTGTATCTATGTGGGAAGTAATCAGAAGTTAACCTGAAAAGAACAGTTTGTTTCTTGCTTTGTGACTTTTCATTTGTTGTTTTCCTGATTTTAACTTGTTTTTCCAAGTTAACACTGAAAGCAAGTAACCTAATTTATGTGCTACCAAGCATATCTGTGTTGGGAGAAATAACCCCATAAATAAATATCTTATTGGCTTTACCCAAGAGCACAACTAAATTATTGTCAGCAGCTGTGTCTGGTGTGAATGAACTACATTGCCCACAATACCTTGCAAATCATATAGAGATATGCACTTGCAAAGACTGTGAAGATTCTCACCCAGGCAGCCGTCTGACAACGTGCAACAGCATATGTGTGGGTCCCTGTGGTACACACAGCACAGAGTGACAATGATACATATGGCGGTGTGGAGCGGGTGGCCTTTGTGTCCTATACAGCATGTCCCCATATTGTTGGCCTGTCTTGGCAAGTGCAGGACGGCTGAGGTGTATGCGTGGCGGTGGGGAGGGGAGGGAACCACATAGTGTGCACCGCAGGGGCTCCTGAAGATGGCGCCTGAGGGGGGGGGAGGGAGCTGAGCGTGTTTTGCTAGGTGTGACTGTGTAGGGCCTGGCAACAACTGTCAATATGTCAGGCACGTGTACCAGCATGCAGGGTGGACATGGTGGATGGTACAGGATGGTCCAATGATCCGCTGCGAGACATATGACCAGCATGCTGTATGTTGTTATGGGTGTACTTGCTGGGCCCAGGGGGTGCAGGAGCATATTGTCGGTGGAGTACATTGGGCCATCGGTGGGGGCACTCAAAGGGGTGTGGGGGTCGGGGGGTGCACACAGCAGAGGGTCAGGACAGGGGCTCAGTGGGATGATGGCCAGAGGGGTGGCACACTGTGGTGTGGCTGTGGATGGTGTGGGCTGGGGTGTGGATGGTGCGACAGGTGACAGTTGCTGGATGTCGGTCCTGGAAACCAATGTGTTATTGGGATGTGCCATGATGGGTGGCAAGGGGGTGTAGGTGTATATTGCGGCCACTGGTGCACAGGGTGATGGGTAGCCATTACCAGGGGTTGACCCAAAGGTGCTGGAGCATGCATGCCTGTGCCCAGGGATCCACAGTGCACATGTGTGACGGTTGAGACAAGGTGGATGTTTGTGGGCGCATGTAAACCAGAGTACATGACCTGTGCAGTGCACATACTGTGCTTGTACAGGGTGCTGTGAGCGGCAAATGTGTCTCCACATGCAGGACATACAGTGCATCTACACCAACACACAGGCCAATGGTGGCTGGGGGTTCCACTGCGTATTGGCCCAGGGGTGTGCCTGGGCACACAGGACACAATGCAGGCCACCACGACATGGGAGTGATGGACGAGCATTGCAGCCTATGGGATTGGCTGCATACCCATGGTGGACATGGGTGAAGGGGGGGGGCGACAATGGTGAATGACATCAGTGGGAGTGTGATGTGCCCTTCCCACGGGCCAGGGGATGGGGGTGGGGTGGGGAGGTGATTGTCATGACACAAATGAGACAGGGAGCACAGGTCACCTTCAATGGCCACCTGTGTGGCCCTTTATTTTGCCCTCCCCCTGCCACCCCTTGTGTGTCCCCGCCCACCCCTTGGCGTCTGCCATCCCCCTGCTGCTGTTGAAGCTGCTTGTGTTGGTGGCATCGCCGCCTGCGGCTGCTCAACATGGGGACCTCCAGCCCCCCTCCCTGCTGCCAGTCTCTCCTGCGCCGCAGCGATCCGTTCACATGCTGTGGCCATGCGGTCAGCATGTGCGGTGAGGGCAGACATGGACCTCTGCAGGCGCCTTGTGAGTCTCATTTGGCGCTTCTGGGTGCGGGCCACGGAGTGCAGTACATGCCGTAAACCTGTGGGGAAAGGCCATAGTACCGTGTGAGTTGGGGGAAACAGCAACACCTGATCAGGGCCACATCTACCATAGCAGCATAGGACACTCACCCTCTGCATCCCGATGGGCCATCGATGAGCTGGCCTGCATTTCAGCGATTACGTTGGCAACAGCAGCCAGTGCCTCGTTGCGGTGTTGATTTGGATCATCCTCAGGCACATCCCCTGTCCCTGCAGTTGATTCTGTTGGCTCCCCATCTGTCATATCAGGGACGTCCATGTCCACATCAGCCAGGGGTGCAGCCTGCCCCTCCTCAGCCACATTCACGACCTGGGCCCCTGTGTCCACGGGGCTTGCTAGATCCATCTCTGTCCCCGCATGTGGCTCCCTGTCATGTCTGATAGCACTGACATCACCTGGGTGACACAGGGTTACATCCGTCAGAGGGGTGTCTTGCTGCCTGCCCACCCCATCACATACCCCCTCAGGCATCTGTGTGATGATGATCCACGTGTGTCTGGGCCATGCCTGTTGTGGCAGCCCACAACGTATGTGCTCACCCCATGCAAGTGTCCCCTGTGGTCCGCCTTCCCAGGGATCCCCCTCACCCCACATCTGGGTGCCTACGCACACCCCTGCCAAGGCCATCACCGCCCTCATCTTGACACAACCCAGCATTTCCCTAGCAGGTGCATTGTGTCCCCAGGTTGGCCAACCCCTTACCCGTGTGGCCCTAGTGCTCCTGCCAGCCCTGCCACGTGAGCCATGCAACATGTAGACACCCTCTGCTGTCAGTGGGGTTAAGACACCCATGCCCAGTCCCGCATGCACTGCCTACTGCCACCCACTGCCACCCAATGACAGACACCCCTCATCATTGCTCCTGAATGGGTGTTCCCTCTGTGTCCCTGTTGTCCCCCTTGTCCAGAACAGCCACCTACTGCCCCCCCCTGCCTCATCGCACACCATGTGACTGTGCTACATTCCACTTGTGATCTGCACCTCCCCCTTACCAGCCTGTGGGTGGGCCGTGTCCAAAGCAGCAGGTAATCCGTGAACATACATGGGCCCAAGTCGAGCTGCCAGGCGTAGCTCCAGGTCAGTCAGTTGCACCACGTGCGCTGGGCCCCCTCCAGTGCCCTGTGCCCCACGACGTTCACGCACCAGCTCTGCCCTTACATGGCGCTTAATGTCACAAAAGCGTTTGCGGATGTTCTCAATGTCACGGTGCGGGCCTTCTGCAGCTGCCACCGCCACCTGCACCTCACTCCATGCCCTTGTGCGCGTCGCAATGGTCAAGGTTGAGCTCTGCCGGCCAAAGAGCAGGTCATATCGGTCCAGGATGTTTGCCAGCAGGAGGTCATTCTCCTGCTGGCTGAACCGTACGGCCCTGCGACGGCTGTCTGCGGGGACAGGAACCCTCGGCTGGCGTGATCGCCCTCCTGAATGGCCACCTGGAGCCTGCTGCACCCCAGATGGCCCTGCAACCTGGTCCTGTGTAGATGTGGCTGGTGCTTCTTGTGGTGGGGGCTGGTCCTGTGGATGGTCCATCTCCTCTGTCTCCTGTGCATGCATACTGTTGAGTATGGCTCTGCGCAAGGGGTTAGCCATAGAATTCCAATCATACAAATAGGTTATCCTAGGGTGTGGCTCGTGAGGCGTTGCCTACGCCCACAGCCACGTGTGCCGTGGGCGCGTTTCTACGCACCTTGTTTCGCGCATTGGGTTGCGCAGGAAGTGACATCATATGTGTGCGTAAGTGACATCATATGTGTGCATTTAGGCAGTAATTGCCCTTTCACGGATTCCTCCTACACATCCCTTTTTGGTTGTTTAGTTGTGTGGAATGCTGGTGCACATTTACACATATTTGTTATGGTTATTTTTATCTGCACCGTAGTTGTAGCATTGACTGATGCTCCACAACGTCACACGTATGCGACCTCACGCTGACGTTGCACGCGGTGGTACGCGCTTTGCACCGCGTCTTCCGTTGCTTGCTCATGGGCACATGCATTCTATGTCATTCCTGTATTGGCGTCTGGGTGTGGCTGCATGTGTGATACGCAGTTTCTATACACCCTGCGACATCGCTCGGAATCACCTACATGAGTGTGACAGGCAGATGATTATCGACGGCTGCATTACTGGAACGCGCGACACAGCGCGCGCTGCACTTTTAATCAGGTACATATTATATTTGTTGCAATCTGGATCATTCTATTTCCCCAGGTGAGTGGCACCCATGTGGTGTCCATCCCCGCCCACACCACTATTTCTAGCCCTGCTATCCTCCACACTGTGTCCACCATGGCTCATACTGCACATGCAGGTGGTGCAGTGGTTGCTTTGATCGAGCTTGCGGAGTTGCTTTACCAGGGGGAGGGAGATGTTGTTCCTGGGGCAGCGGCCCTGGGCATGGGTGCAATGCCACTGCAACTCAGGCCTGCAGCTGTTGGGCCTGCACAGGCGGCTGTGGCTGACCAACAGCGCCGTCGGCATGCTGAGCTCCACCAACGCCTGGGGCATCTCTACAGGCCCAGGGTCCTTCTCCAGGACCTGCGTGAGGGCCAGGTATTCTCCCTCTACCGGCTGGACAGAGGGGCCATTAGGGAGCTCTATCAGGAACTCAGACCTGACCTTGAGCCCCTGACTGCCCGGTCACATGCTATACCGGGTATGACCAAGCTCCTGGCTGCCCTACATTTCTTTGCCTCTGGCTGTTTCCAATCCTCGGTGGCAGCAGTGGGTGGGATGAGTAGGCCCACCTTCTCCCGCTGTCTCCACCAGGTACTGCGTGCCATGGTCAGCCGGGTTGGGGATTACATAGCAATTCCCAACGGTAGGCAACATTGGGCGGCCCTGGCACAAGCGTTCCATAGGATTGCTGGAATACCACACGTGATGGGCGCTATAGATTGCACACATGTTGCCCTTGTCCCGCCACGCGACAGGGAGGTTGTGTACTGCAACCGCAAACACTTCCATTCCCTCAATGTGCAGGTTGTCTGTGATGCTACTATGCGTATCCTGAATGTGGTTCCACGTTTCCCAGGGTCTGCCCATGACTCCTATATCCTGCAGAACTCGGCATTGTTTGGCCATTTTGAGAATGGTCAATATGGTGACTACGTCCTGCTGGGTGAGTATTCAGCATATATGACAATGGTGACTGCATTGTCACCATTTCCCACTGCTTGCCTGACCCTGCAGCGTTATTTGTAGGAGCACACTGTTGGGTGTGGCCCACTACCTCATGCTGGGTCACTGGTGTCTTGGTCACAGACATATGTTTTGTGACACACATCTCTCTCTCAGATGTGTGTTTTTTTCTCTCACATGTGTGTCCCAGCAGTCATGTGGTTTCAGTTTCTCTGTGGCCTTTTCCCTTCTTTATTCAGATCAAATGTGTCCAGGGGTGACCGTGCTGCATATGCTGTGTCCCCTCTATGCCTGTGAGCTACACATGCAACCTGCCCATGGCCTCCACATCTGGGCATGGGCATACTGCACTGGCAATTGTACCCATGTCTCCCAGTGGGGTCAGTCACTTGGCCAGCCCATGTGTTTTATGGCTGTCGGTGAGGCACCCGGGGGGGGGGCCTTGAGCCATCCTCATGGGGTCATTCTGTATACGCGGCCTACTCTTTCTGGCCATGCTGTGGGCTCAACAAGGGTTGTGCTGTGGCCGTTTCACCTATTACACATGTCTGCTGCATGCCTGGGCGCCGTCGTCGGGGTTCACTGTCACCACCGCCTGTTGCTTCCCCCACACCACCCACGCAATATATCCCAGTGGCTTGTGCTGTGTATGCGCCAGATCGTGTCATCCACCTACCTGCACACCTGTGCCTCCCTGCATCCCCGTGTGCTACTTGGCAATGTACGTCATCTTGCCTCACAACGACCACCACTGCTCTTTGTCGCCACAGTTCATGCACATGTCCTGTGTCACGGTTACATGGGTGTTCTCTGCCACTATCGGCATGTCATGGTCAGTTGCCACTGCCCTCAACAGCCTCTGCTGCACTACTACTGTGTGCACTGCATTTGCCTCATATCTGTGTGCATGGCCTCTCGGCTGTCCAGTTCTGCATTGCTACGTCCTTCATTCCATTGTTCGCTCAGCACGCATGTGACATTGAACCATTATGTTCTGCAGGTGATGCAGGATATGGGTGTCGCACCTGGCTGCTCACCCCTGTGCATCTCCCTCGGACAGGAGCAGAGATACGGTACAATGAGGCCCATGCCTCCAGTCGCTCAGTGATTGAGCGCACCTTTGGCGTTCTCAAAAGTCACTTCAGGTGTCTGGATAGGACTGGCGGGGCCTTACAGTATGGACCGCTGACTGTGGCACGGATCATCATAGCCTGTTGCATCCTCCACAACATTGCTCTCAGGCACAATGTTCCAGTCGACATTAATGAGGAACTTGGGGTGGATCCTACGTGCCCCCCTGCACCTGGCCATGGTGACACATGTGCGGGGATGGCAGCCAGGCAACAGCTGATCGAGGACATCTTTACCTGTAAGTTATGGGTGTGCTGGGGACGTGTCACTGGGTTAGCCATGTGTTAGATGGTGTGCGGATTGTGCAGCACTGCCAGCTAATATCTCCATATTTCTGTCCTGTTCCTGGCTCCACAGGATGAGCGTCTGCGTTCCGTGTCCACCCAGTATGCCGTAATATGCTGTCAGCGGCTGTGCTGCATGTGGGGATTGTGTGTTCATATCTGCATCCTTCCTGTTGGCTCTGGTGAGTTGCCAGGTATTTGGGATTGCATGGCAGTCGTCACGTCTATACACATATATGTTGTTTTCTCTCCACTACTCCTATGGTGCTACACATGTATTTGTACCACTGCTCCTTCACCCTTCGCTTCCATCTGTCACACATGTGGCCTTTGCCTGTTCACATCTTTGGGGTCTGCATGGTGTATCTTGCACACATCTTGTGCATCTGTGTGTGTGCTCTGGCACAGGACAGTGTATGGTTGGGGGGTATGCTGATCAGCCACTGCCATTGGGTCATTGGACAGGTTTGTGCCACACATGCATGTGATGTGCTGTGTGTCTCCATTTGTCGTTCAGTGTTTGGGGACAGGACATCTGGTCTTCGTGCATGCGTACCTTCCCACACTGTGTATGTTCCTGATTCTTATTGACCTGTCTACATGACCGTTCAGTATGCGCTACCCTGCCTATCTGTGTTGTAGGGCTGTGTTTGGCCCCCTCCCCAATTATGTTCGAGCATCCATATGTTACCTTCTGTTGGTGGCCGAATGTACATTGTGCACATGTGTCCTATATGTTCCTCAGATGTGTCACAGTTTTGATGGTGATCCAATGTACATCAACATTGTGTTTCCGCAGGACACACTGCACCATGGACATGTTCCTCTCACAGCTATACATGTAGACGTGGTTATGTCCGCCGTCCATTGGTGTCAGGATCCACTTTTGGGGCTGTTTGTGCTTTTGCCTGACACGGACATTCCCAGTCAGGCCACTAGCATACCTTTCAGGTACCCCTCGCCTTCCATTGTCTGGGACATACACGACGTGCTCATGTTGCATTTTGGCTATTGGTCTCAGGCTGCCGTTAGTTGTTATCTAGGTATGTCACCACTGCTGCACATGCCCTGGACCCCTGCGGTATATGCGTGTCATGTGCATGTACATGATCATGTTGGGATGGTGCCGTGGTCTTCACTGACATCTACTTCAGTGGTCCATGTGCAGTGTGCTCAGTGTTGTGGCCATGTTATGTGGTGCTATCTATGCATTCTGTGTGTGGCTGTTTTTAGGTGTGTGTCTCCTTTCTGTCAGCCAGGTGTAGTGGGTGTTTGTGTCGGTCCCTTACCTGATATCTGCATCTTTTCACACAGGACACAGGCAACTATGGTGACACATGTGTTCCACTGCATCCTGTGATCTCGTCATCCATATGTGTTTGGGCACAGCACCCATGTGAGCGTGTTCCCGGATGTTGGCGACCCAGGGGGATAGTCCTCTGCACGTTGGACACAGGCCTTTTTATCAGACGCATTGGTGGCCTATTGTTACTGTTCATGCGGTGCTTGGCCTGTCCTTGCTGCCCAGACCTGTTTTGGTGTTTACTCTTTTGCAGGTGGGGGGTGTAGAGCTGTACATGGCTTGTTGCTTTATGAATTGTCACTGTTGGCATGGCATCTGGCCTTGTCACTCTGCATGCTTTCTCCAGAGTCCTGTGTTTGATGGGGATGGTGTCTGGTGTGCATACAGTGCGTGCATACACTGTGCGGTCCTATCATGTTTTGACCCTTCACCTCACATATTACTGGCTGTTTCCAACATCTACTGTTATTGTGGCTTTGGTTTCTGGGGTGGCAGCAGGGGGTGGTTAGGGTGTGTGGGCTCCACAGGCATAAACAGGTGGGTGGCGTTGTAATGTGTTGTGGGTGTTTACTTGCGACGTTTGCTGCCACACAGGACCCATGTAGTTTTTCACGTCATATGGTACACAGGACTGCAGAATATGCTTTCTGCTTGTGTCTGGTGATTGCCTGTGGGGGACAGATGTATGCACATTCGTGGTGTTGCATATTTGGTGGTTGGATCACCCCATTTCATTGACACCTGGGTGCATGACGTTTTTGGTGGCACCTACACGTTGTCTGTTTCTCCTTTGTGTGCTGCTTACTTGCCCATATCATGTGTGCAGCCCCATCACATCTCCACCCACCCATCCATGTTTGAGCTGTTCAGGTCCGTGTGGCATGTTTGCTGACCATGTGCCACATTGTCTGGACTAAGGGTACTGCTCCTTCTGGGGTGGTGCATGTGCTGAGGTACCTGTGCACTGGTTCTGCTGATGTGTGTTAGCCTGGGCCTCATCCCTGATGTGGTTGGTGATTGACATGTTGCTCTTTTGGTCCTGTGCCCCTTTCCACAGCCCATCCACATGGGCCTCCATTGCCGTATCCAATTACCCCCTCATGTGTCACTTCCCTAATCAATTGCATGTTGTTTACAGTACATTATATCTCCTGGTGTGTGTGTGTGTGTGTGTGTGTGTGTGTGTGTGTGTGTGTGTGTGTGTGTAGACATGTTCATTAGTGTCTTCCATCCCACCTGTGGACTGTGTTGTTGGCTGTGGACCCCTCCTCCACATGTGTACTGAATCTTGCCTACGCTCTGTGGTTCCATCTCCTGACACGCAGCTGTGGTCTTTGATGTTGGCCTGCTGTGGTCCTGTCTGCAGCCATTTCTGTGTGCCTCAGTGTTTTATTCAGGTCATCTCGTCACTCCAGTGGTTTCCATCCGAGTGGTTATAGCTTTACACTCTCTCTGTTCCTCCTTTCCTCTGCCTTTCCCGCACTGATACCTGTTGTCGCTGTAACACTGGTTTCTTGGCTTCTGCGACCTGTCTGGCCATATTCTCGTGATCACATTTGCTGTGCCTCCTTTGGTGCATGTATTTGCATCATTGTGGGGTGAGGTGTCATGTATGTTGGTGTGGACTGTTGCCCCGTATCCTACCCAGCAACCGTTGTCTACATAGCATCTGGTTTTGCTTGTTGGCCCTGTGCCTGCTCTGCATTTTCTGCTCACTTCCCTGGCCACCTCACCCTCCAATGGGGGACACATATTCTCCTCACCTGCCACACACTGTTTTTCCGGTACACCGGGTTGCCAACACCCTTTGCTGTGATGCTGTTGCTACCGGCATCTTTGTCTGCGCTGATGCCACACACGTTTGATGCTGTCAGTTGTGAGGGTCCGTAAACCCCCTGTTCGTCCTCCATCTGTCGCCTGTTCATTGTCTTCACTGTGTGCTCTAGGTGGTGTTTGTGCTACATCTGTCTCAGTTCCACACAGGTCCTGCAGGCTCTCCAGGCACCCCTTACAGCCTATACGGCACATGGACCTTTGCAAACATACCATTTCTGGTGCACCTTGCCATATTTTTCTAGGGGACACAGTTCCATCAGCACTCTCCTGTCATGATTTAACTCATATTGCAGTTTACGTTGGTCACCTGTCTTGACAGTGTCCTAGTACACCTTTTCGGCCTACTTCTTGGCCACACTGTTGTGCTACTGTCGTTTGATGCTCTATGCCAGTGGCGCACATATTGCTATCTCCCTTCCAGCCCAGGCGTTGTGGTGGCGCAAAACCCCCTCCTATGGTCATCTCTGGACTGCTGCTGTGCATCTGCAGTGCACCATGGTTACTGTTGCACACACCCATATCCTTAGCACCCCAGCAGGCCCCTTGGGTGTCGACATGGCACCCCTCGGTGCACAGTCAGGGGGTTCTGGTTCAGGTGTTAGGGACATCTGCATTTTCTTGCGCACACTTACCAGAGTATGTTTGTTATTGCTTTTGCTTTTGCCTGTGACATTCAGTTTTGCAAAGCGGTCTGTGATGTTATTGGGCCTTCTATATTTGGTAATGATCATGACCTTGGTCTTGATTGTGTTTGCCATATGCCCTTGTTTGCTGAGACCTTGCTTTGTTTCTTTGTCAGGCAGCCCTTGCATGTACATAGTGCGACCTCTGTGATTTTGGTTTGGAGGATTGGGTCATTTGGCAGTTTTGCCCCAGGAGATGTCCACCTCATTATTGTGACTGTATTATGTGCACTGGCAATATGGGCATATAGTTGGTTCCATGCGTGTGGGTGGGGCCCAGGTCATGGGTTTTAACACACAGTAGATCATTGTGAGCACCTTGGGGGGCATTTTGTTATTTTGCTTTACATTGATGCTGACAACAACAAGGCCCTCACACTGCAGACTCCTCACAGTGACTCATCATGGACCGTGTCACATGCCCTGTGGGGCGCTTTGTGAAACGCCCTATAGGGTGCTGTGGCAGACAGTGAACATTGGCCTTTGCCCTCTGGTGTGGCTTTCATAAGGATACACCAAGTGACACCTTCCGATTACATCCCTGTGGGTGGATGTTTGCCAGCAGTACTTGTGGGATGTACAAACCAGACTACCTATGACATTACTGATCTAGTGTAGGAGTCAGGACGCGCACTCATCCACAGATACGCCCACCTTGCTGGGACACATCCACCTAGTACTGGGCCCATAGTTGTGTCACACAAAGCATGTCCTGGTGCTGTTTGCTGCTGGATTCCCATGGCAGGGCAATTGGGTTGTCCCCTGCATTGTTTCTGGTACAGTTTGACGTGTTCTTTCCTTTATTACCTGATTTGTGTATATATTTGCCTTTGTACGTTTCACACACCCAGTTCCGGCTGCAGATTCACAGCATTTCTTACCTTTGGGGGCTACGCCGCTTTGACCCGGTGAAAAGCGGGATATAAATGCAGTTAAATAAAAAAATAAATAAATAATACGCATCTCAGGCTTACACGGACACTCCCAACGAGGGGTTGTGGGCAATCCTTCTTACCTCTCATGTTCGTTGTGTATCAAAGAAAATATTGGGTTATCTATGGTTTAGACAGAGGGGTGACTGGTTCTACATATGTGTGACTACTGTTTGTGGAGAGTACTGTTGCAGGCAGCCTTGGTCCTTTGCCAACACAGGGAGAATTGAACTCAGAGACCCTGCACCACCAGGCAGTTCCTTACCCATTGTGCTAATGATCAGTCTGCCTTCACAGACACATTTTCTTGCTTCTTCTGGGGCACCATGTTGGGATACTGTCTGTTACTACTATATGCAGTGCCGCACACAGTCATTTCACCGTACCATACCCGGGGGCTATGTGGGTATGTGCCCCTTCTTGTGTTCATCTCTGGACTGCTGGTCTGCATGTGCATTGCACCATGGGTATGCCTGCATTGGTACAGATCCTGGCCAGAACAGCAGCAGTTAAGTGGTGTTCTGCTGCCCTTCTGTAGACAGCCAGGGGGTGGTTAGCAGCTATGGGGCTGCAGGCCAGTGGGTTATTCATTGCCTGTTGAGCCAGTAGTCATGGGTTCAGACCCACAATGGATTCCTTTTATAGGGCTGTCTGCAGCATTATATGTTTTACATACACCGGACTGCTACCGGTGACAGCCCCTCCGCGTAATATTACCTTACTGCGCCTTATGGGCCCACCATGTGTCACCTTCTCTGGCTCCCTTTACGTTCCCTTATGGACTGCTCTATGGGGGACATTTTGATGTGCCTCAGTGGACACTCCACTTTATAATGTGGCATATGTTGTGCATTATGGGGTGCCTTCTGCAGCAACTTTGGGTACGCCACTGTGTGTGTGTGTTTGCTAGCAAACATACAACACATACATGACATACACATGCCCCCTCACTCACTAGATAACGTGTGGGTGTGTTTGCTTCCACCCCTCCAAAACTAAAACAAATACATGCCCCCCTCCCTTACTATATCATGTACAGGATGCTGCATCAGCCAGCCTTCTGCATCTGGCACCCTGGGGACTCGAACCCATTACGCCTGTATCAGCAGTCACTGCAGTAACCATTGTGCTACAGATCTGTATGGGTCAGGTATGTATGCTAGCAACCCTACAACACATACAGGACATATACATGCCCCCACACTCACTATATAATGTGTGGGTGTGTTTGCTTGCACCCCAAAAGGAAAGAGAACATATACATGCCCCCTTCACTCACTATATAATGCGTGTGTGTGTTTGCTAGCAACCCTACAACACATACATGACATATACATGCCCCCTCACTCACTAGATAATGTGTGGGTGTGTTTGCTTGCAGCCCAAAAGGCAAATTAACATATACCTGCCCCCTCACTCACTATCTAATGTGTGGGTGTGTTTGCTTGCACCCCTCCAAAAAGAAAACAAATACATGCCCCCTCCCTCACTGTATCATGTACAGGATGCTGCATCAGCCAGCCTTCTGCATCTGGCACCCTGGGGACTCGAACCCATTACGCCTGTATCAGCAGTCACTGCAGTAACCATTGTGCTACAGCTCTGTATTGATTATGTATGTCTGAGTGGCTTCTTATGCTTAACGCGCGGTGACGCGCTAACGCGCCATGTATCGCTCGTTAGTTCTGTAACGCGCATTAGGTCTTCCGCTGTCCCGCCCATCTCCTTATTTGGGGGTTTGTCTTATTAACGCGGATCCTAACGCGAACTGCACTAACGCGATTTAGTAAACATACCCCTTAGTCTTCCTAAAGTATAAGATCCTCACCTTGGAATGGATTCTAACAGCCCTAGTCCTAATACTGAACCACACCATCTGGTGATCACTGGATGCAAAATGATCTCCCACTACAACATCAGAAACACTTTCACCATTGGTAAGCACCAAGTCCAGTATGGCCCCTTCACGTGTGGGGTCTGTTACCAATTGCCTGAATAGTTCCCCCTGTAGAGAATCCAGGATCTCCTTACTTCTAGATGATACTGCAGCAGGAATGTGCCAATCAACATCTGGCATATTGAAATCTCCTATCAGTAGCACTTCCCCTTTCCTAGCAATGCTGCGTATGTCTTCAATTAACTCTCTGTCCACCTCTTCCTCTTGTGAGGGAGGTCTGTATATCACTCCAATGCAAATAGACATTAATGTTTGACTAATACTTTGTGCCGAACAGGGACAACTGACACAACATTGCTGCCGTACTCTGGCTGTGTGTCGTGGTCATCACGATGGACACGCAGTACAGTCTGCATTACTGTGGCACACTGAGTTGTCACACGTAACCTTGCATGCCCATGGATCTGTGACAGCCGTACCGGGACACCCTCGCAGGGGGTGTTACAGTTCATCTGGGGCAGCACTCTGTCATGGTTTAATGTACACGGTGCATGTGCATCTGCCTGATTCCAGGTTTGCAATGGTGCATGTGCCTACGTGGATTCTGTGTGGGTTCGTGCACCATTTTTGTCCTTTCGTTCTAACTCCACATATATGTTATTGTGTGTGTTTCCTCTGCAGATGTGCCGCTGTACATTGATTTACCTCCCCATCAATGCATGTGTGCCCAAACCTCCGTATGACATAGCATTGTGCCACTGACATTGCAGCATTACTTTAGCTGTGGTGCAGGGGGTGTCTCATTTTTTTGCCTTAGGTTGTGCATCCCCTGTTCATTGGCATATCTGCAATGCTTCTGTATCCACAACACCCATTGCAGCAGGCCTTCTGCATGGTGCTACCTCTATGTCTGTGAGGTTCAGCTATGTTTGTTCTTTGGCAACATGTACATCTCCTACCTGTTTCCATGTCCTCCTTTTGCTTTGTGTAACTGTTATTGCTCCCATTTGGTCATTAAAGGTGTTTCTCTATATGCATAACTGATGTCTGCTGATTCACACACACATCACAGACTTTTGACTGGCCATCTACACTGCTGTAGGATCCATTGATACACACACATATTGTCTACACAGTTGAGGGCTGGTGCTGGGACATTGAGACATGACAGTTTGTTAATGTTTCTGCATTTGCCTGTGCACTGCAGATCTACATTGCTGTATGGCAGCATGGCATTACATCTAGGTATCCTGCGTTCCGACCCTATCACCTTCTGGTTATGTGGGCAGCTTGGTGCACCTGCCTGGTCCGTGCCCCCTGTTAGTTGTGTGTTCCTGTGCTATTCCCATAATGATGCCGACAGCGCATGTCAGTGCCACCTGGTTCACTCACATCACTGTGTTGCCAGTCGACCTTTCAGGTCGTTGCCCAATGTGTGTGTTCTATCATACACAACATGTGTGTAGTGTATTAGACATTCTGCTGCTGCATTCCTACGCACAGATGGTTTCACTGATGGCAACATACATATTCCATTTTAACACAGGTACATTCATCGCTCCCATGTGCCTGTACAGTTGGATGTCATCTGTTTTGGAGCATTGCAGCTTCTTGTGGGTGGGCATCTCTACTACTTGGGCACATGCATGCCCAGGCTGCTACCTCTATATCCCCGCCTGGGATGTGTGTGTCGGACATAGCTGGCATTGGTGTTCGTTGGCACTAGTGCTGGCGGTGACTGTGTCAGCATACATCAGCATGGCATAGGTGTCATGGCTTTTTCCCCAGACCTTGGATTTCATGCAGCTTTGTTACTCTGGTGATATCAGTCTCCAAAGTTAATGAGGGTAGTTTACAAGATGAGATTAACTCTGACCCCTGGTGATGTCAGTCTCCGGGCCCGATGAGATTGGTCTGCAGCCCCTCCTTGCTAAATCAAGAATAGCAGACCTCAAAGGGAGGTGCTAGAAACAATAGCAGACCTCAAAGGGCGGTGCTAGAGAAAATTCACTATAAAGGACAGAAATACTTCCTCTTTCTCTCTCTCTCTTCCTCTATTCATCGGACATGAAGGACAGGAGGCTCTGATAATCAATTCTCTTCACCCCTCCCCCCTCTCTCTCTCTCATCTCTCTCACACCCACATGCACACACATAGGGGTCTGTTTACTAAATCGCGTTAGTGCAGTTCGCGGTAGGAGCCGCGGTAGTGAAAGAAACCCCAAATAAGGACATGGGCGGTACATCGTTACCACTACCGCGCGTTAGCAAAATTAACGAGCGTTACCGGGCGCCGTGCCACGTTACTGCGCGTTAATCATAAGAAGACGTACAGACACAAAGCACTGAAACAGAGCTGTAGCACAATGGTTACGGTACTGACCGCTGTTACAGGCAGCATGGGTTCGAGCCCCCAGTGTGCCTAACACAGAAGGCTGTCTCAGGCATCACCCTGTACATTACAGAAGGAAAGAGGAGGCATGCTTTTCGTTACGCTGAGTATTGGTGTCAGAAAAACACCCTCGGAATGTGCCTAGCTACGTGCGTAGCTACGCGCGTACATTCGTGCGTGGGTACGTGTTTGTTTACGTGCGTGGGTACGTGTGTTTTTACCAGTGTGGGCATCTTATATTACAGACTTTGTAGGGTGTCCTGCACCTATGCATTATGCTAACAGATGTACGTGTGATGGCCTATGGTTTATCAGAGCCTGTGAGCAGGTGCTGGTGTTTCACAGGGTTGGATTGGGCCAGTCACACCCATGATGCACTGCACATGCAAAGCAGCTGTCCACAGATACACACCATGGGGAATGCACCCCCACAGCACCTCGGCCTGGTAGGGGGTACCGACTGTGTGTTGTACTGGCACAGAGCAGCTACACACCGTCACATTGTGCGGGTACTGTGCTCACCCTGAGGGTGCAGTGAGGCGCCCAGCACTAGGTCCACAGCACCGGCCATGGCGCAGGTCCAAAGCAGTGTTACTGTGTGAGATAGGTAGTTTCTGCAGGAACACCTTGGACATCTCTGTCTGTTTCAGTCAGGTACAGCCCCCATGCACCACCACCACACCCCTCCCCCAGGGCTGAGGGAGGCAAACAGGGTCTCCTATCAAAAGATCCACAGTCTACCGTGCTGCAACGGTGGCAGTAGAGGGGAACATGAACCCTAGTCCTGCTGGGGAACAGACACCCCACAGGGCAGTCAATGCAGCTCTGTACACAGCCATAACACAATAGCAGACAGACATTAGGCCTGGATATGGTATGCTGCACCCCACCACTATCTGATATTCCCCTGGTGCAAGCCATCAGCCACTGCACCCTGCAAGCCACTCCATCACAACACCTACCAGCTGCAAACAGTCTGCTAGTGCCCAGTGGAGATGCCTGCACCCAGAACTGGGATGTCAGCATACACAGCAAGCAGATACATCAGTGACTGGGCCCCAGACAGAAACCCATATGTATCACATGAGAGAAATACTAGATAGCACTATGGGAGTGCCTAGCCATGCTGTGGTCACTGCACAGTCAGGGTGAGAGTGATCTCTCCGCAGGATATACTGAGGTCACCCTGTCTGTGTAGTTGGTGGCCGGGCACTACAATGTGCCTGTCACTGCCCTATGCCCTGTGCAGATGCACCCTGGCCAGGCCACCCTGTCCGGCCTATACCCATGGTACCTTGCTCCTCATTATGCACATTGGCAGCCCAATACTGGCAACAGTGCTGGCAGTGTGGGCTGTTGAAGGTGTTTGCAGCCACCACACACTGGATAGACAGACAGCCACCCCCACACCTATGCCAGCATTGTGCTACTATAGAGGTGGTCAGCAGCCATACCCACCACACCAGTCCTGGGCATAGTACAGGCATGGATATGGTACACAAGACTGTTGGGGGGTCACTCCCCAGGGTGGTGAACACTGTCAGAGACCAGACCTGCAGCACACACCGCAGACATCAGAATGATTGTTATGGTGGAGCTCAATGAGCAAAATGTGCTTAACGTAGGAATTGATATCTGCCAGTTATCAGAGGAAACGTTTGATAGCTGTGTACCATATACCCAGGTGTAGGGTGGCATTGCTAAGGTATGCAACTGCTAGTATTGGGAGATACAGGCAGGGCCCAATGTCTTGCCTCTCCAGCTGGCATTGGCCAATGGGGCCTGTGGGTGGGTGTGTGGCCCTGTTGGCTGCTGCTTTACGGCAGAGTTCCCCAACTCCAGTCCTGGTGTTCCACACACTGTTCGGGTTTTCATGCTGTCTCTCATAAATATGCATGAGCTACATCTGCATACCATGGGGGTGGTGCATAGCTATGCAGCACAGGCATCTTTATTAGAGGCAGCATGACACCGGAATGTTGTGGGGCCCTCCAGGACTGCATTTGCGGGACTCTGCTATAGGTAATGTGCCTGTTTCTGGTGTCTGTGTTTGGTGTGGTAAAATATAGGCCATGCGTATGTTCTCTGCACTACAGGAGTGTCTTTACTATCACTGTTTAGTGGTGGGTAAAACTATGGGGACTGGGTTGGCAGGAGCCCCAACTGGGATTTGAACCTGTGATCCTCTGGTCTTACAGGCACTGGCTGTGTCTGTTGCACCACACTGTGGCCACAGAGACAGTGCAGTCCCTGGAGTTAGTTAAACCGGCCTGACGAGTCAGAAACCCTGCTCTGCAACAGGTTTACTGTGGCCTCATTTACCTTGTATGCAGACAAAGGTGCACATAAACCGCAGAAATGACCTCACAAAAGGGGCACACACCCATAACCAAGCTGGGCAACAATGATATCATTGGGAAACATTACACCACACACCCAGGACAGCTCCTTTACAATGTAATGCTCTTTGCAAGGGTCTGCGGAGCGTAGACCCTTCCACACATCATTTCCTTTTATTTTGGTGCTTTCCAGGGAGTGTTGTTCCTTGTTGCCCATTGCTATCACTGTTGCCCAGCTGAATTCTGCTTTTTAAAATGTTTCTTGTGGTCATTTTTAACGTTTTATGTGATATTTTGTTCTGTGCACATGTATCACACTGCTCACGTTTTGTGGGTTTCCCCGGTTTTCTGTACATTGCTGACGTAAATGGTTTCTCTTCCCTTTAATGCCTTTAACGACAGGTTTTCATTTGCGTTGGAAGTGAGCTCTGACACTCCACGCGTTAGTATGAGGGGAGCCTCTCTCCGCCCACTCTCCGCCCATTGACCCCTTCTCTCCGCCCACTCTCCACCTTCTGCGCTGTTTTAACGCGCCGCGGAGCTTTACGATCGTTAACTACGGTTAACGCGCGTAGTATGACGTTAACGGTCGTTAGCGCGTCGGTACGCGCGTTATACGGCACTTACGGTCGTTAACATCATACTACGCGCGTTATTCACGTTTAGTAAACATAGCCCATAGAGTCTTTTATATACTCTATTCTCTCTCACACTTCACACATGCACACACACACACACAGATTCATTGATGTACACTGAAGCAGCTTTTTAACAACCACTATATAACTCTGTTCTGTACCTATGTAATAAGCCTATTTCTACATAAAGACCTGTTTCCAAGCCACACCTGGTTGGTAGTCTTATTTGTGCTGCTTACCCTATTGTCTCTGTGAAATGAACCCAGGACCAAACAGAGAATAGACTAGAAGATTACAATTCAGAAGATTACATTTTGGGGGCCGTCTCAGACTTCACAGCAGATCTCCAGTTGGGTAAGTAATAATTTTGTTTGATACATTAAAGTGGATTTCACACAGGGTGCGACAGGAAAATCAAAAGCCCTTGTGACCATTTACAATTTACAATTTTGGTTACAGGCTGGATTTAGTGAAAAGTTCCAGTGATAACTTTGTTTTGTGGGTTAGACAAGGTGAGATTTTTATTGTCAAAAGGCTCTGTAATAATCCTGAATTTTAATTATTACCTACACCTAGGGACATTACGTAGGGTGGCTTGCAATTGTCTCATTTTTATGTATAGGCTTGCTACAGATTTTTCTATAGTATTTGAGCTGCTAAGAAAAGACAGAGTTACAAGGGTAAAACAGTCCCTCATTGAATACAATATACATCTTTCCTGATAAAGCTATTACCTCCTGTCCCTTTTGCCTTTTATTTCTCAGTCTCCTGTCAGTAAGTATCTTAGTGAGAGCAGGCTTAAAGCTTGCTGCAATTGATACAATAACTGACAATTCTGTTAATCTCCTAACACCCTTCTTACTATAATTTCATCCTAAACTTCCACCCTGTTAAAAGCTGATAAGCACTTTTTATTCAGGTATAATTTTAAGGCGTGGTCTTTATGCCAGTACTCTTTACTGAACACCCATAAAATTTATGCCATTCCAACTATAATTCTAAGTCTTACTTCTTCATAAAAGTGAGCATTCCTCCTTCCAAGGTTGCACATTTGAGATATTCCAACTACAGCCTTCTTCAGTCTCAAATATGGAAGCCTTTGATTTTAAAGAACTTAAAGAAATTGTAGTTGCATACTGTAAGAGGAAAGGTGGTCCCTTTGAAGGTGAATTCCCTGAGTCATCATGGTTTAATATTCAAAGACAAATGTTAAACCATTATCAAGAATTCAAAAAGAAAACAAATAAAAGAAAATGCCTTTTTATCCAAGGCATGTGCAGGGGGCTCATTAGCATGAAACAGGACAATACTGAACTGACTTCTCATTGTACAAAACTAACTAAAGACCTTGAGGAGGCACAAATTTGCATCTCTATGCAAAGGACTCAAGTGATCCAAGCCACAAATTCTTTTATAACTGTTAGTGAGCAATTAGAAGCACTTAAACTTGAATTGAGGCACGTTAAGGATCAATTGGCCTCTGAAAGACAAAAGAAATATACGCCCATTTCTCCTTCAGCCCCTTATGCCTATGACACACCCTATCAGCCATGCATACAAGCTATTGAGAAACAAAAGAATACTAAAGTATGCATAGCTGGACTTAGGAATGGAAAAAATAAAGCTGAATCAGAGGAAGAAAATCCTGATAATTTATCTCAGCCAGAACAGAGCAATAATCAGGATCTGTGTCAGGAGGATAATTCAGATGGCTTAGACATAGCACCCAGTACTGAACTCAGAGCACCAGTTAAAGTGATGCTGCAGGACAATTTAAAAGACAGAGACATGGAAAGAATAGTTGAGAAAATTGGCCCTATGCCTTTTAATGTTAATGACTGGTGCAAATGGGCCACTGATATTCTGATTCACTGGGGTCTAGGGAAATACAGAAGAAAACAATCAGACTTTGATAGACCTATGCATCTGGCTCTGGGGCCACACTATTATAAAGTTGGCTCCCTCACTCACCCATACCAGTTGGTTAAAAGGGGCATTGAGAAACTATTTCACTGTTCCCCAATGCAAGTATTTAAAATTATTTCACCTCTACCAAATGATACACTGGAAGAGTTTGCATATAGAGCCTGGATTTTAAAAGCAGTTCTTAATGAGCAGGAGTCCTGGCCCAATGCAGAAGATTATGGGGAGAGCATGCATAAGCCATTTTTATTAGAATTGCTATCCCCTGAGATTACAAAACACCTTCTGTTATTTTCTGAAGACCCTAAAGCAACCCCTTTTGATACTTTAATGCTCAGAATTCGGTCTGTTTGGAAGACCCAGCCCTCGCAGGTCATAACAGTATCAGAAGCATGGAAGTGGCAAGCTGAGGGATCCTCCCAATACACAAAAAGCACAGACAAAGGATACAGGGGACAGACACCTTGGAGAGGACAAAGCAGAGGTACTTTTAGAAATTCCTCAGGTTACATTCCCTTTCAAGAGCTCAAAGCACAGACAGATAGATTAGAAAAGCAGAAAATGAAATGGGAACAGGACAAACACCTACTGCATATAGAAATAGATAAATTAAAACAGGACATACAAGCAGCTCAGGACAAACACAAGGCTAGTGCATAGGGATGTCCTGACCTCTTAGGTTCAGATATCAAAATGTCTCAAGCCTTCATAGCCCAGCCTGCCTCCGTTCTCTCAGCAGAGGACTCAATTCCAGAGCCTCTGGATGATGAAGCAGACACAGGCCCAGAATACAGTTTAAGGCTTGTAACATCCTTGATACTGGACTCTTGTGGATGCCCCAGTGTTATCAGTAGAGTAGGGGGTCAGGATAAACTAGCTTTGATTGATACAGAGGCTGGAATTAGTTTTACAAACAGAGCTTCTCCCACTGCAGATCAGAAAAATATGGAAATTTATGAAATTCAAGGAATTAATGACACAGCTTCCAAATGTGTGGCTATTCCAGTTAAATGGGGTATCCCTGTGCACAGTGAACAAAACAAGGAAATGTTAGAAACCACTGCCTCCACTATAGTGAACACACCAAAAGAAATAATTGGAATTGACGTTCTCAACCAGTTAAATTTGGTGGTGGATATGGCTAATCTTAAATTGTGGCAGTATTCAGGAACTTCAAGTGCTTCTAAAACTTTAGTGCATGAAGTCATTCCCATGCAGTTAGCAACTCAGTGCACCAAGGCAGCTCAGCAGTATGATCTGCGTGTAATTCCCTCAGAGGTGGCTGATATTCCAGTCTGGGCACAAGACAAGTTAGATTGTGGGAAAATGCACACAGAGATACTGTTGGAAGGCGAGGATCCTCCACCACAGAAACAATATATTGATGGTAGTAGCCAATGTGAAGTAGGCAGGTGACTAGCAGGTTTTGCAATTGTACAATTGAACCCAAATAACCAAGTGGTACTGCAGAGACAGTATTCCTGTGGGTCAGCGTCAGCACAGTACTGTGAGCTGGCTGCTTTTGTGGCTTGTATGCAACAATATCAGGATTCACACCCAGAGATATAAATCATTTTAGATTCTGATTATGTCTTTAAAAGTGCCATTGCCCTGTTACCCTGGTGGCTGGCAAATAAATGTAAATCTACAGATGGGTCCACAGTGAAAAATTCATCACTGTGGACTATGGCACAAGAACTGAGTGAGAGGTTTCAGAGAGTACATTTAGTTAAAGTGAAGGCACATAGGAAGAAAGGCCCTTTAGTGAAAGGAAACACATTAGCAGACTCACTAGCCAAGGAAGCATGCCATGTAGGCCTCATATGGCCCTGGTATGAGCAGACACGCATGGTTGCTATTGCTACACGTTCCACAGATTATGATCAGATAATACCACCAGATTACTTTGTAGCACTGCAGACAAAGGACCCTGAGCTTTCCAATTTGAGGAAGCTTGTGCAGGACGCCCCAGATAACCTATATCAGCACACACCCTTTCTCACACTCGCTATAGAGAAAGACATTCTATGTGCAAAAAGAGAGGAAGGCTTGGTTATAGCTATCCCTAGAGCTTGAGGTAAAGAGTGGATGCATTGGGTTCATGGTGCAGATGCCATGGGACACCCTAAAGCAGAAGAAATGCAGACTATCCTCAATAGGTTGGTATGGTGGTCAGAAATGAAACATGATATACAGGATCATGTTTCCTCCTGTGTAATCTGTGCTTCATTTGGGAGGCAACCTAAAAAGAGAAGGGGACAGTTAATGAGAGCACCTCCTCGTGGCCCATTTGAGAGATTGCAAATAGATCATGTGGGCCCTCTTCCGTTAACAGCTAGGAAAAATAGATTTTTGCTCACTGTTGTTGATTCCTTTTCTCATTGGGTAGAAGCATTCCCTGTCCCAGATCAAACTGCTCGAACCACTGCAGAAATCCTAACTATGCAATTTTTTACACGCTGGGGCATTCCCAAGACTATTGATTCTGATAATGGTCCTGCATTTGTTTCTCAGCTCATCAAGGAATTGTTTGATTTTCTAGGCATAGAACAACAACTCCACATTCCGTATCATTCACAGGCAGCAGGGCAGGTAGAAAGAATGAATCAAACAATTAAGGCCCACCTCAGCCCTATGCTTAATCTGACCGGGAAAAATTGGGATTTGGTGCTCCCTTTGGTCCTCATGCATATCAGAGCTCATGTTTGTAAATCCACAGGTTTTGCACCCTATGAAGCCTTAATGGGAAGGCCAATGCAATGGTGGGAAAATATGCTGAGTCCTTTTCTTCCAGAGGATCAGATAGTAATTCTCACCAATGAGTGGATGAAATCCCTGCAAGAACATCTAAAAGAAATTCAGACCACTGTGCTAGCTAACACAGAAAAAGCTAGAGATTATTTGCAGGAGGTACATGCAAAAAGTTCTGATTTAAGGCCCCTCAAGGTTGGGAGTAAAGTGATGATTCTGAGACCTAGACCAAACCTCCCCTTTGGAACTGCAAAGTGGGAAGGACCATACTTAGTTACTGATACCTTAGGCCCAAGCCTATACCAAATCCTAATGCCCGACAACCAGCACTATTGGAAACACATCACCCAGTTGAAACCATATGGGTAATACGTGTTTTATCAGTCTTTGTTTTCAGATACCACCTGAAGACAGCACGGACAGCTGCTTTCTGAAAACAGCACGGACAGCTGCTTTCTGAAGACAGCACGGATAACTGCTTTCTAAACAAAAGTCGCTTGAGGATGGTAACTATTTACTTCTGCTGTATAGTTGATGTGTCCTATATAATGGACATGTGTCTAATAGTTATGTAAATAAGTAGTAAACATTATTTCTGTTGTTACATAGTATAAGTGGGGAGCATTAGTTTACTCCCTAGTAGAGTGAAACAAGTTAGCTTTTATTATGAATCGGTTTCCTGTCGTTCTGGTATCTGCTCTCATCTACCCCAGTCTCATTACAGGAACTATCATCCGAATATGCACGATTGGCTGGGCTAACTCCACAGGTGGGGTATATCATTATCAAGAAATACCCTCACCTTTCCCGGATTGCCATTCTGTTTCTTGAGAAGAGCAGTGCTTTCCAGGGCTCTCCCAAAAGGTAATTTTTGCTGAATTTGCTGCTAAATTGTGAGTTTTGTCTGTTTGTCACCACATATTTATCTATCTATTTGCCCTTCTTGGTGGGTTCCCTTACCTACTCCCTTGCTGTGTGCCCACTGTTCAGGAACAGCCTCCATTGCTGTAGAGTTTTAAACTATTTTTCTCTTAGTCTACCTGAGTGACTGCCCCTCCCCCCTGCTGAGGCATTGTTGTAGACCTCCATTTCCTGTTGTGCATGTGGGCTTGCTCAGATTGCCTTTCTGTTTTTGAGAAGAGCAGTGCTTTCCAGGGCTCTCCCAAAAGGTGATTTTTGCTGAATTTGCTGCTAAATTGTGAGTTTTGTCTGTTTGTCTCCACATATTTATCTATCTATTTGCCCTTCTTGGTGGGTTCCCTTACCTACTCCTTTGCTGTGTGCCCACTGTTCAGGAACAGCCTACTGGCCAGAGACACTTAGGCTCCCGCCCACCCTACCCCTCACCCCACCCACCCCAGGGGCTACATTGCCCATATAGTGGTCACATACGTGCCATCTGTCGTTCCTAACTTGGGTAACGCCCACATCTTCAACTTTTCTTATTATTCTTCCTCTTCTGGAACTGCTTAATCAACATGTCATGTATTCAGTGCAATAACTGTGGTACTTTCATTCAAAGAAGAATCATTTGGAGCCTAAGAGCTTGTCCTATATGCCTAAAGTCAGCTGCCATGCATGAAGAACTGACTCTACTAAGGAAAGACCTAGCAGCCATGCATAAAGAAGTGTCTCTACTGAGGGAGGAACTGGCTGCAATGAAGCGCACCTCTTCTAGGATACAAACTGAACAAAGTCCACCACCGCTCCCACAAAGAATCAAACACCCCAGGAACAAATGGATCACAGTGGGTTCCGGAAGATTGCGACCTGTAATGCAGACACATCCTACACATCAAGAGATATCCCTGAAAAATGCCTTCTCTGCCTTGGCTAATGAGGATGCCCAACCCAAAGAAACTGAAGGGCCCTTAAATGACTCAGACAATGCCCAATCTCCTGCTAAAGCACCAAATATGAAGAAAACCTCACCAAACAGAAAACTATAATTACTTGGAGAGTCCATCATCAGAGGCACCAACTTGGGAACACAGTTCAAAAGAGAGAAGATAGTCATGTGCCTACCAGGCTCTTCAGCCAGCAGGAATACAAACCAAGTTGTTGAAATACTTAGCGCAAAAAGTGAGCACTCCAAACCAGATGTTATTATCCACTTGGGCACAAATGACCTGGCTAGAAACAGTGCCTCTACAGCCCAAAAGGACTTCCAATCTCTGGGAGAGAAACTCAAGCCCATTGTTAACACTGTTGCATTCTCAGAAGTTCTACCTGTTCTTGGTAAGGGGGCAAAAAGGCTGCATCGCATTAACAGCTTTAATACATGGCTCCAGACCTGGTGCAAACAAGAAGGATTCAGATTTATTGGCAACTGGGGCAACAGATGGACTAACAAGAGACTATACTGTGCTGATGGACTACATCTCTCTGTCGCAGGGAAAAGAAACCTAAGTGAAAAATTCAGGCAGTATGTGGATATGCATTTAAACTAGGAAAAGAGGGTGACGGATGTGGAAGGTCAACATCTGCATGCCACCCCCTGCAAAAGCAGAACAACATCAGAAACAGTCACACTCTTAAACCACACATCAAAAACAAGTGGGAAGAAGTGGGCAGCATAAAATCAATGCAAAATACACACAAGCCAGGTAAATGCTGGAAAGCAATGAGCACAAATGCTCGAAGCTTAGCCAAAAAAATTCCAGACCTGGAAGCCCTAATGGTGGAAACGGATTTGGACATCGTGGCCGTTACGGAAACATGGTTTAATGAATCGCATGATTGGGATATAGTCATAGCTGGCTATAATCTATTCAGAAGAGACAGAGAAAATGGAAAAGGAGGAGGAGTAGCCTTGTATGTCAAAAGCAGTATTAAAGCTAATGAAATGCAGGGAACATGGGGAAAAGAAGAAGCGCTCTGGATTGCGTTGGAAAGAGGAGATGGCACTGTCATCCATATTGCTGTAGTCTACAGACCTCCGACTCAAATTGAAGAGAGAGATAACGAATTGATTATAGATATTGCCAAGATAGCAACAAAGGGGGAAGCGATCTTATTAGGTGACTTTAATCTACCTGATGTGGATTGGATTACTCCTTCTGCACATCTGGAAAGAAGCAAAAAAATTGTGGATGCTCTCCAAGATGCATTACTTAGACAAATGGTGATGGAACCAACCAGGGAAAGCTCAACGCTGGATGTAGTGCTTACCAACAGTGATAACGTGTCGAATGTCTGCGTGAGTGCCCCTGTGAGCAACAGCGACCATCACACGGTGTGGTTTGAGATAAAAGACATGGTACAGGCCAATCATAGCAAGCTCAAAGTCCTAAACTTCAAAAACACTGACTTCAATAAAATGGCCGAGTACTTAAAGGAGGAGATGACGGGGTGGAAGGAGATAAGGGAAGTGGAATTGCAATGGACTAAACTAAAGGCGACAATAAAAGGGGCAACAGATAAATATGTAAGAAAATAAAATAAAAACAAGAGGAGAAGGAAACCTATTTGGTTTTCCAAAGAGGTGGCTGCGCAAATAAAGGCAAAAAAACACAGCTTTCGCAAAATTCAAAAGCTTGCAAACACAGAAATGAATACAGGATCCAACTCAAAGAGTCTAAAAGAGTAATAAGGATAGCAAAATCAAAGGCAGAAGAAAAGATGGCTAAAGATGTTAAGGGTGGCAACAAAACTTTCTTCAGGTATATTCAGGAAAGGAAGAAGATCAGAGTTGGAATTGCAGGACTCAGAAGTGCTGGGAAAGGACTCGTGGAAAGTGACACTAAAAAAGAGAAATTGCTAAACAAATACTTCTGCTCTGTTTTTACTAAAGAAGATCCTGGAGAATGACCAGCTGTGACTCCCAAATATAAAAATAGGACTGAAGTAGATACCACACCATTCACAGAAGATGAGGTGTTAGAACAACTTGCTAAACTGAAAGTGGACAAAGCCATGGGACCAGATGGGATACATCCCAGGATACTGAAAGAGCTCAGAGAGGTTCTTGCAGGACCATTAAAGGATGTCTTCAACAGATCCTTGGAAACAGGAGTGGTTCCTCAGGACTGGAGAATGGCTAATGTTGTACCTCTACACAAAAGTGGTGACAGGGAAGAAGTGTCAAATTACAGGCCCGTGAGCCTTACCTCGGTGGCGGGAAAAGTAATGGAGGCGCTCCTGAAAGAGCGAATAGTGAACTTTCTCAAAACCAACAGGTTGCAAGATCCAAGGCAACATGGTTTTACCGAAGGACGGTCTTGCCAAACAAATCTGATTGAGTTCTTTGATTGGGTGACCAAGGAACTAGATCTGGGGCATGCAATGGATGTCATCTATCTGGATTTCAGCAAAGCCTTTGATACTGTTCCTCATAGGAGGCTTGTCAATAAACTCAGTAGCTTGGGGATGGGTCCCAAGATAGTAAACTGGATTAGAAATTGGTTGACTGACAGACAACAGAGGGTGATGGTACATGGAGCTCACTCGGATGAGAGGAAGGTGATTAGCGGGGTGCCTCAGGGTTCGGTCCTGGGCCCGGCACTGTTCAATAACATCAGAACAGTAAAAGCCAGTACTAGCAATAAAGCATTCTCATTCTCTGCCCCAATAATCTGGAATCATCTACCACACGAACTGCGAGCTATAAAAGACATAAATGCCTTCAGAAAGAAACTAAAAACCCATCTTTTCAATTGTCACTATAACCGGATGTGAACCAAAGTGGAATCATGAAGCTGATCTGTATATATGTAATTATTGTAGAACTGTAAATATGTAAATACGTAAACCTAACATTGAAGTGCCTAATCCTGCGTGGTGTGCCAGACCCCAAATCTATGTATATACTATCCCAATTTTTCTGTCCTGATTTGACATCTCCCAAATTTGTAATCAAACCGCTACTGATCGCTGGAAGTAGCGGTATATAAGTTTAAACTAAATAAATAAATAAATAAAAATAAATATATTTGTGAGTGATATTGCTGAAGGACTGAATGGAAAAGTCTGTCTTTTTGCAGATGACACAAAAATTTGCAACAGAGTGGACTCCCCCGAGGGAGTGGATAACATGAGGAAAGATCTACAAATGCTGGAAGACTGGTCTAATGCTTGGCAACTACGATTTAATGTGAAAAAGTGCAGTGTCATGCACTTGGGTAGCAGAAATCCAAGGGAAAAGTACACAATAGGGGGTGAGAGGTTGGTATGCACGGTTCAGGAGAAAGACCTTGGTGTGATTATCTCTGATGATCTCAAGGTGGCAAAACAGTGCGACAAGGCGGTGGCAAAAGCCAGGAGGATGTTGGGCTGCATACAAAGAGGGATTACCAGCAGAAAGGAAGAGGTACTTATGCCACTGTACAAGTCACTGGTGAGGCCTCACTTGGAATACTGTGTTCAGTTTTGGAGGCCATATCTTGCAAAAGATGTAAAAAGACTGGAAACTGTTCAGAGAAAGGCAACCAAAATGATTTGGAGCCTGCGTCAGAAGCCTTATGAGAACAGACTTGAAGACCTAAATATGTACACTTTGGAGGAGAGGAGGGACAGGGGAGATATGATTCAGACCTTTAAATACTTAAAGAGAAATGATGAACAAACAAACCTCTTCCAAAGACGGGGAAGCTGTAAAACTAGAGGGCATAACATGAAGCTGCAAGGTGGTAAATTGAAAGGCAATGTCAGGAAATATTTCTTCACTGAAAGGGTGGTGGATGCTTGGAATGCCCTCCTGATGGAAGTGGTGAGGGCAAACATGGTGATGGAATTCAAAACGGCATGGGACAAACACAGTGGATCCCTTTACAGCAACAGGATAAAAGCAAAATTAACGGTACCATCTAACTTCTGAACTATCTAGCGTCTGAACAAATAAGGGTGTCCTATATGGAGTGGTGGGTTCACCCCTAAACAGAAACAAAGACATGGGGAGGGGTGGCCTGCACAGAGTGACAGGTGCACCTACTCTTGCCATCTTGCTGGGCAGACTAAATGGACAATGCTGGTCTTTATCTGCCGTCACTTACTATGTTACTATGTTACTATGGAAGGAAAGGATCTGGTCATCCTGAGTTTCTGTTCCATACAGGACAAGCCAGTGTTCTATTCATTAAACATCACTCAAGTACAATGGGAGACACCAGTTTCCACGTTTCTAGAAAGGACACAAGAATTGAGGGCACCTCCAGAACATTACTTCGTAGGTCCTCCTGCTTTGATTTTGTACAATATTTCCTGTCAGGACAGAGGTACCTGGAAAATAACTTATACATGGGTTGTGAGTGATCAACCGCACATCACTGAGACTTCATTCCTTTTGGATTATCTTGTTTACCTACCACCCCTCATCCCACCCCTCCCACCACTTCTGCTCCTCCTGTACTCTACCTTTCTGATATCCACCCATTTCAGGAAGGACATCCCTTTCATATTAAATATGATGCACCACACGATGTTTTATATGATGTGGAATACCATTTTCTTACTTGGCATCTATTTCCCAAATTGTTTCTAGTTACTCACAAATATCCAAATTGCTCTCAGTTTGTTGCCAACCACATACAAATGCTCAATACTTGATTTAATATGCAGTCAGTAACACCCCGAGCCAAGCAATTTTGACACAAGCGTGAATTAATTGATACAATTTTAGGTGGCACAGGGACTGCACTGAGTGCCCTTAATATAATTGATATAGAGGTGCTCCGTAATAAAATGGGATCCACTGCTCAGCATGCTGCTGATGGTTTTACCTCACAACATATTATTAATGAAGCTTCCTCTAAACTGTCCAATGTAGTTGTAGATACCTTTGCTCTTATATCTCCCATTATAGAACAGAAAATTGTTACCTTAGTACATGCTGAATATAGATTGGGAAAGAATATTTCCTGGGCTTTTGCCTGTGATCAAGTACAGATCGAGCTTATTACTATACTAAAGGAAATTCTGATCACTGCTAAGTTAGGACACTGGCCACCATCTCTCATCCATATGGCTAGTACCAAAATACCTGAATTTGCTATAGCTCACCTTGGTTGGTGGACAGTTAGTGTTCCCATTTGTTTACCACAAGGCTACTCTATCTGTACTTTGATCCCATGGTCAGGACCACACACAGTTATTTATCCTATTGTTAATATTGGGGTGCAGTTTGATAATATGCTTATGTATCCTGTGGACCATCTCACATGGGTGCAGCCACTGGATGACACCTGGACTTCATTCAAGCCGATGGACCCCAGTTTGTGTGAGCAGACTACATTTCAGTTCAAGTGTCAATCTCACCCGTTTAAAGAGGCTGACACCTCCTGCTGGAACAATTCCTCCTCTTGCTCCCTGACTGTTAAGCTCTCATATTCCCTGACTACCTCACACAGTTTGTATTACCTTGGAGCTGGACACTTTTGTTGTCATCTGTTCTTTCCCCAGAATGTTTCTTTTTCGATTGCTCCCAGAATGCATGACATTCGCCTTCCTAAGAACACTTTGTTGTACAGTTCAAACTATTTACCAAACAATACCTGGTGCAGTCATACACCACTGGTCTCCATCACCATTAACGGGACAACTTATTCCACACCACTGGTTACCAATGACTCTATGGACATTCCAGACTTTATCTCATATGCTGTGCATCCATTACCACTTGGCATGGGAGAAGATACACTACATAAACTGCTCAACTTTACAGAACTCCATGCCTATATTGATCACCTTAAAACAACATCCAATGAAGTGAATCACACCATCGCTTATGAGAATGGACACATTCAACAAATTGTTGGACACTTGCTACAAGATGCTCATGTGTCTGTGTGGGAATTGTTATTTGGTTACTCACCTACTGCTGATCATGTCTTTAATGTTTTTATTCACCCTATTATTATTTTAACTGCTGTACAAATATTGCTATGCATTATCATAATTTTCCTGGGTTGTACTTGTCCTTGCAGCAGATGTCCTACAGAACAACAACCTTTTAAGGTAGTTACACGGAATTTCTCCAGCACCTACCTCTACATCCAGGCTCATTTGGCCTGCTAATTTGGCTAATTTGGCATTTCCTATTACACTGAATACCAGAGTCAGCTGCAGTCTAGTATTGCTTCCTATCCTCACTCACAGCATCCTGGTACCTTTTGGCTTTAACCTCCTCAAAACTTCCTGCAGCCCTTATGCACTGTTCACTCTCTCTAAGACGGGCACGGAGGTAGCATATTGGTTTCCTCCCCCAGTGGTGGCTGCCCTACCTAAGACACAAGGTTTGGACTCATAAGGGGACTTGTTTATCTCTAGAACACTAGAGACAGTACTGTGCAGGACAGGGGACCTGCTAGACATAGCAAGGTATTTAATACAGGAGGTATTAGACAAGCTGCCTACTATCATGTAATGGCAGCTGGGACAGGTACCACAGGTTTGCTTCCACCATTTCCAGGCTCAAATAATAAATAAAAATAAAAAAGGTGTGGGAGATGTCAGTATACATCAGCATGGCATAGGTCATGGCTTTTTCCCCAGACCTTGGATTTCATGCAGCTTTTTCCCCAGACCTTGGATTTCATGCAGCTTTGTTACTCTGGTGATATCAGTCTCCAAAGTTAATGAGGGTAGTTTACAAGATGAGATTAACTCTGACCCCCTGGTGATGTCAGTCTCCGGGCCCGATGAGATTGTTCTGCAGCCCCTCCTTGCTAAATCAAGAATAGCAGACCTCAAAGGGAGGTGCTAGAAACAATAGCAGACCTCAAAGGGAGGTGCTAGAGAAAATTCACTATAAAGGACAGAAATACTTCCTCTTTCTCTCTCTCTCTTCCTCTATTCATCGGACATGAAGGACAGGAGGCTCTAATAATCAATTCTCTTCACCCCTCCCCCCCCTCTCTCTCTCTCTCTGATCTCTCTCACACCCACATGCACACACATAGAGTCTTTCATATACTCTATTCTCTCTCACACTTCACACATGCACGCACACACACACAGATTCATTGATGTACACTGAAGCAGCTTTTTAACAACCACTATATAGCTCTGTTCTGTACCTATGTAATAAACAACCAGATGGACCCAACGAAGGAAGAATCCTACCGCCCAATCTCCAGCATTCCCTACCTAGCCAAGATACTTGAAAAGGAAACTCAGAGGCAGATCCAACACCACATTGACACAGCAGCCCCGTTGGACCCATGCCAACACGGATTCCGAGAAGCTCACGGAACAGAAACACTCATGACTTCACTACTTAACAAACTCATCTGTGGGATTGACAACATTCACGTGGCCATTGCAATGATTTTTATGGACATATCAGCGGCATTTGACTCAGTCGACCATAAGATCATGCTAGCTAGACTCCACGAAAAAGGCATCCGCAACCAAGCCTGGAACTGGTGCAAATCTTACTTAGATGAGCGCTGGCAACAGGTCCGTACAGGCAACATTACATCTGAACCCTTCAAACAGAAACAGGGAGTACCTCAAGGCTCATCTCTATCTGCATTGCTTTTTAATATATACATGCAGCCAATCTGCCAAATCACCAGAGATTTCGATATATCTTGCTTATTATACGCAGATGACGTGCTAATATTCACACCAATCAATCTATCAAATCCTGACTACTCTCCACTAATCAATTGTTTCAATGCAATAACCAACTGGCTCCTCAATCAAAACATGAGAATAAACTTCAAGAAAACCGAAGTACTCATAGCAACAAGAAACAAGCAATTTGCTCCGCCAACCACCCTCACAGTAAGAGATGCAGAACTCCCTATCAAAGCCTCCATAAAGTACCTCGGTGTGATACTCGATCAACAACTCAATCTTAAAGAGCACATAAAGAACACAGTAAGGTCAATTTACTACAAACTAAAAACACTGCGCCACCTGAAACCAATGATGGAGACCAAGGACTTCCGTACAGTTTTCCAAGCAATAGTCACACCGCATTTCGACTATGCGAATATCATCCTTCATGGTCTCCCCAAGAATACACTAAATCCACTTCAACTGGCGATGAACGCGGCAGCCCGCATCCTATCTGGAGCTTCTATAAGAGATCATATAACACCAATACTGATCGATCTGCACTGGCTTCCGATAAACTGCAGAATAACATACAAAACCCTCCTCATCACATTCAAGGCTATTAATAAATTATCTCCTGCATCGATCTCAAATCTCATCACCCACACACCAAACAACAGACCCAGGAGACTAGTAGCAGAAAACACACTAGTTACTCCCAGTATCTCCACAAAATGGACACAACAAACTATTAACAGAGCTTTTGTGTCCTATGCTCCCAAGTGCTCTTTTATCTTTATCTTTATCTTTATTAAAAATTTGATAAACCGCTTTTCGTGGAGACATAAAGCGGTGTACAATAAAAGGTTGACAGTGCAAAAACAAAGAAAGGAACGCCAAAAATGAGACAGAAAAGGAAAGTATAAATCAAAGATAAATAAGACAAAAAAATTAAAACAAGCCAGACAAAGGGCCAATAAATTAAGACATAAGTTAACTTAAATATTTAAAACAAAAAATGTCTAAAAGGAGTACAAACAATAATAAAAGGCCCAGAACAGGGAAGACAAGACAAACTATGGGTAGACAAAATACACAACAAACCAATATACAAACAAAACAGTACTAGATACAAGAAACTGAAGGGGCATCAGGGAGGACCATCAGGGGAAAGATGAAAAGCTTGCTGAAACAGATGGGTTTTGAGTAATGATTTAAATTGAGGGTAAGAGGGTTCTAGATGGAGGGACGGGGGTAGTGCATTCCATAACATTGGACCTAGAAAGAAAAAGGCTGCATGACGGGTCTGCTCAAGGTGTGCTGGAACAAACTACCTCCAAACATCAGATCAATCAGGGATATCACCCAATTTAGAAAGTCCATCAAGCACTATCTATTCACTTTACACTTCAAGCTACCATACACACAATAGAATCCGTCTCCCGCATCACTCAGATAACTACTACACATAACAACAATCCAGAACAAAGGATCAAAATGTGAAAACACTATATTCTTATCAAATATCAAAACTTGATGTAACCTATTCAATGTATATATAATTATGTACAATTATGTAGATAGTTATTCCCCAGTTAACACCCAGTTTATCTTCCCTGTTATCTGTAAACCTAGATCAGTCATGGATTGACAGGTATGTTGATGTTCAATGTAAACCACACTGATGATGAATAGTGCGGTATATAAAAAATGTTAAATAAATAAATAAATAAAAAAATGTAATAAGCCTATTTCTACATAAAAACCTGTTTCCAAGCCACACCTGGTTGGTAGTCTTATTTGTGCTGCTTACCCTACTGTCTCTGTGAAATGAACCCAGGACCAAACAGAGAATAGACTAGAAGATTACATATTCAGAAGATTACATTTCAGAAGATTACAGACTGCGTGACTGATTGGATATGCGCCTGCCTCCTTGTCTACACATCATCCACTGTAGAGATGTTGATGTGTTGGTGTGGCACTATGGTTCTCACACTGGTCTGCGTACCTGGGGACCAGGATTCAATTCCCCATGTAGCATTTGTCAGGCCACATTCCCTGCATTGCTCTGACGGGGTCCAGTTAATCATTGTCACCGTTTGATGTAGATTATGAGGGTTATGTTGCCATGTACACTGTTTTGCTTGACATCATGGCCAGGCTCTGACACCCATTACATATATCTGTATGTAGGCTAGCAGACATCTAGCTGTACATGCTTTTCCTGTGTGTCCTGTATTGCCAGGCATGTATGCCTTTGTGGACATTTCATGACTCCTGTCCTCCACATGCAGCACCCACTGTGTACATGTGCACAGCATGCATCTCCTAGACATGATCTGTCCTGCTCCTCATCTGTTCATGGATCAGTGGCTTTGGTGTGACATTTTGGCAGCTGCCCAGAGCAGACCATGGCCTAGTCCTGTGTAGGTGGGTGCCATGCACTGCAACAGACAGGCCCTGCCAGACAAACAGTCATGGTATCACCAGGGAATGCACTGTCTCTGTGGCAACACGGTGGTGCAGTGCACGCAACCAGTGTATTTGGAGGCAGAAGTTCATAGGTTCAAGTCCCAGCTATGGTGCCTGCCAACCCAGTCCCCATATTTCACCCACTACAATGTGCTAATACAGACAGAACGTTTATTGCAGATGACGTAAACATGCCCAAAACGCCTACATTTTACCCTACAGAGAAAAGACACCATAAACAGTCGCATTACCTAGAGCAGAGTCTCCCAAATGCAGTCCCGGAGGGCCAAACACCATTCAGATTCCATGCTGCCTCTAATAAAGATGCCTGTGCTGCATATCTATGCACCACCCCCATGGTATGCAGATGTATCTCATGCATATTCATGAGGGACAGCATGAAAACCCGAACAGTGTTTGGCACACCAGGACTGGAGTTGGGAACCTCTGCCGTAAAGCAGCAGCCAACAGGGGCAGACACACCCACACCAATAGGCTCCATTAGCCAATGCCCCCTGGAGAGGCAGGACATTGGGCCCTGCGTGCATCTCCCAATACTAGCACTTGCATACCTTAGCAATGCCACCCTACACCTGGGAATACGGTACACAGCTATCAAAAGGTTGCTATGATTACTGGCAGATAGCAATTCCTACGTTAAGCACAGTTTGCTGATTGAGCTCCATCATAGCAACCTTTCTGATGTCTGTGGGGTGTGCTTCAGGTCTGGTCTCTGACAGCGTTTACCACCCTGGGGAGTGACCCCCCAACAGTTTTGCGTACCATATCCATGCCTGCACTGTGCCCAGGACTGGTGTGGTGGCCAGGGCTGCTAAACACCTCTATAGTAGCACAATGCTGGCATAGGTGTGGGAGTGTGTCTGTCTATCCAGTGTGTGGTGGCTGCAAACACCCTCCACAGCCCACACTGCCAGCACTGTTGCCAGTATTGGCCTGCCAATGTGCATAATGAGGAGCAAGGTACCATGGGTATAGCCCGTACAGGGTGTCCTGGCCAGGATGCATCTGCGCAGGGCATAGGGCAATGGCTGGGACATTGTAGTGCCCGGCCACCACCTGCACAGACAGGGTGGCCACAGTATGTCCTGCTGGGAGTTCACTCTCACCCTGACTGAGCAGTGACCACGGCATGGCTAGGTTCCCCCATAGTGCCCTATAATACCTTTTTCATGTGATATTTCTGGGTTTCCTTTTGGGGCCCAATCACTGACTTATCTGCTTGTTGTGTATGCTGACATCCCAGTTCTGGGTGCATGCATCTCCTCCAGGAACATGCCCTATGGACTAGCTATCAGACTGTCTGCAGCTAGTAGGTGTCCTGCTGGAACACCGTGCAGTGGCTGCAGGATAATATCAGATTGTGGTGGGGTGCAGCTGAGTATTTCTGGGCCTAATGTCTGTCTGCTATTGCTTTATAGATGTGTACAGAGCTGCATTGACTGCCCTGTAGGGTGTCTGTTCCCCAGCAGGACTGTGGTTGGTGGTCCCCTCTACTGCTGCCATTGCAGGGATGTAAAATGTGGATCTGTTGGTGGGAGACCCTGTTTCCCACCCTCAGCCCCAGAGGGTGGGTTGGGTGGTGGTACATAATCTGCCTATGGGTCCATAAGGGTCAAACCTGACTGAGAAATACAAATGTATCCAAAGTGTGTCTGCAGGAACTACCTATCTCATACACTAGGACTGCTGGGGACCTACAGCATGGCCTATTTCTGCCATGGAAGGTGCTGTGGACCTGGTGCTGGGCACCCCACTGCACCCTCAGGGTGAGCACAGTACCCGCACAATGTGATGGTGTGTAGCTACTCTGTGCCAGTAACACACATGGTCAGTTCCCCTTACCAGGCTGAGGTGCTGTGGGGATGCATACCCCATCTTGTGTTCATCTGTAGATGGCTGATTTGCATGTGCAGTGCATCATGGGTATGGGTGGGCTAACCCTATCCTGGTGACCACAGCAGACTGTTTGTGTGGTGACGTGCAGTCCTTCTGCAGCCAGCCAGGGGCTTGCTAGCAGTTATAGAGCTGTAGCCCACTGGTTACTTCACTGCCAGTGGAGCCAGAGGTCATGGGTTCAAACACACAGTGGGGTTATTTGATAGGGCTGTCCAAAGCATTATCTATTTTTAATGTACATTAGTGCTGCCAGCAAAAACACCCTCAGAGTACTGTACCCATAAGGTGCCTCTGAGGGCGCTTTATAGGGCGCCCTATAGGGCACCTTATGGTTACCATCCATATAAGGTGCACTATACAGTATCTTATGGAGCAACCTATAGGGTGCCCTATAGGGGACATTATAGGGTGCCATGGCGGACAGTGCACTTTATAATGTGCCCTATGGAGTGCCTTATAGGGTGCCTTATGCGGCACCTTAGGTTACGGCACATGAGGGTGTGTTTGCTGGCAGCAATTAATAAAATACAAATAAAGTGCAGCAGGAAACAATACTTACATGTCAAAGCTGATGCTTCAGCCAGCCTTAAGTATTAATGCCTTACTATATGCAGTCAAATTTATTAAGCAAATCACTACAAAACAAGTAAAAATTGGTTATATTGCTTAAATATTCACCCTATAGGAACCAATCCAACAAAATTTTAAAGGCTCTTGGGTCTCAGTATAAAACTCCGCAGTCACTTGCAAGGTCTGAAAATCAACACCTATGCTGAACTGCTGTTCACATCAACAACCCAATGTCGCATGCCTTTAAATTATTTTGGATTAATGTTTTTCTTATTTTTTTCTGCTATATTATTTATGTGTTTTTTATATATATAATTTTTTTTCTTCTTTTCTCTTTTTCCACTATTCCAAGAGGTATTCCAAGAGGTATCAAAACAATGTCCCATATAAATATCACTATTGCAAGTGTTAAAAACACCACCCCCAAACATAAGGCTGTAGTTGATAAATGTCCAGTCGGTATCATCCAAAAATTTTTCAAAAACCGCTAATCTATAAAGCTCAGACACTTATCTTCTCCACAGTGTGTATCTGCCCTCTTATCAATGAGGTGATGAAAACTATAGCCAGCAGTGGAAGTTTTCATCACCTCATTGATAAGAGGGCAGATACACACTGTGGAGAAGATAAGTGTCTGAGCTTTATAGATTAGCAGTTTTTGAAAAATTTTTGGATGATACCGACTTTGGACATTTATCAACTACAGCCTTATGTTTTGGAGGTGGTGTTTTTAACACTTGCAATAGTGATATTTATATGGGACATTGTTTTGATACCTCTTGGAATACCTCTTGGAATAGTGGAAAAAGAGAAAAGAAGAAAAAAATTATATATATAAAAAACACATAAATAATATAGCAGAAACAAATAAGAAAAACATTAATCCAAAATAATTTAAAGGCATGCGACATTGGGTCGTTGATGTGAACAGCAGTTCAGCATAGGTGTTGATTTTCAGACCTTGCAAGTGACTGCGGAGTTTTGTACTGAGACCCAAGAGCCTTTAAAATTTTGTTGGATTGGTTCCTATAGGGTGAATATTTAAGCAATATAGCCAATTTTTACTAGCCTTAAGTATTAGGCACACTAGGGATCAAACTCATGACCCCTGTATCATCAGTCAGTGCCTTAACCATTGTGCTACACTGCTGTTCCTCCTTGCAAGTCAGCGCACCTACTTAAGATTTCCATGCGTTTAAATGCACAGTGCTGCCATCAAAAACAGTGCTATGACCTTGCTGTGCCTCATAGGGCACTCTATATGGCGCCCTATAGGCCACCCTTTAAGCAACATTGTAGGGTGCCTTGGCGGACAGTGCACTTTAAAATGTGCCCTCTGGGGTACCTTATGGGGTGCCTTATGCAGCACCTTATGTTACAGCGCTTTGAGAGTGCGTTTGCTAGCAGCAGTAATTAAAATAAAATTAAAATGCCTCATAATGCAATATTACACATAAATGGCAGTGTCTCAGCCAGCCTTATTCATTGGGCACAGTGGGGGATTGAACCCATGACCCCTGCACCACCTGTCAGTGTCTTCACCATTGTACTGCAGCCCTGTTCCTCTGGCTGCACATCAGCGCGCCTGCTTATGCTTCCCGCGCGCGTTACTCGTGCGCTAATGTGCTCGGCGCACAAGAGCGTGCGTGCTAATCCCATTTTGCTACTTTAAACTGAAATGCCCACTCCTTATATGGCATCCTGCACACTAGCGCTGGGCGCACATTAAGAAGGTTTAGTAAACATACCCCATACTTTTTAAATAGCTCAAGTGGAGAGAGAAGGCATACCATTGGAAAGTTTAACACTCTCAGATTTTTAGCTCTGGATAGATTCTCCAATTTTTCCATCCTATTTTGAAGCACATTACTCTCCTTAAGATAAGAAGAACTCACAACCTGAACATTCTCAGCAGACCCCTCCAACCTCCGGATCCTTTCATCTACAACCATTAAGGACTGCCCATGACCTCGCAAAACATTCACAGTGTCATGAGTAAAACTACACAACTGGGTAAAAGTACCCAAAAGAACACCCTCAACCCGATGTACAGCATCAAACACATCTTTTAAAGAAATTCAGTCAGGATAGAACTAGAAAAGGCTGGTGTCGAACCAATACATGGCAAAGACACAACAGAAGGGTATGAAAGCTCTGAACTAGTCAAAATAGTCTGTCTGACAGAAACCCCATCAGAAAGAGGGGTGGAGATGGCAAACGAACTTCCATCTCGCACAAAGGAGTCACCTGAAGAATGACTATTTCCACCAAGGCTAGGTTGGGGGGGAGGGGTACGGACCCCCAAACTTAAGGACGTTTCTGGTGCGGTCACTAAACCTGGATCCTGCAGAACAGATGATCTTAAAGCAGCAGTACTAACCAGGTGAGAATCCATGGGGCCCTTCACCACCTGAGAAACAACTGGGCCTTGGTTCTTAGCTTTCCGTTTACCCATTCGCAGACACAGAGAGGAACCACTTCCAGATGCTCCCAAGGTGCTCCTAAGGGGCTCACAAGGGGCCAAACTTGCTCCTTAAGGCACGCCCCTTTAGGCGCGCACCCATGGCCGTGACCCGCAGTACCCGCTGACCTCTTATCCTTGGTCTCTGCAGGAAGGAGGATCTATGTTCTGGCCAGGTATGCAGTTGTTGAAACTCCCACTCAGCGTCTCCCGACGTAGGCAGGCAGTCTAGGGCTAGCGTCTCCCTGAAGTTATACTTCTTAACGTTAATAGTTTTTCCGAGATTGATATGGCTGTATCTTGTCAGGGCTTTTATTTGTCCTCTCCTGCAATCCTCGCCTAAAGGCCATGCCAAAGGGCACTCTGCTGAGGTCCTCAGGCATGGGCCTACTAAGCGTGGGCGCGCCTGAATGCCTTTGTTTAAATTCCCATGCTGCGGTGTCCTTGTTGGTGGTAAAAGTGTCCTGATTGGCCTGATGCAGCAGAGGAGCGGGAGAATCCTGCATTCCCACTCCTGTGCTGTGGGATGCCAATCGGGGCAACAGTGTCCGGCTCAAGAAGCACCTGAGCGCCTTTGTTTAAATTCCCCTGCTGTGGTGTCCTCATTGGTGGTAAAAGTGTTGTAGCATTTCTCTGCCTCTGTACAGCACCATGATGTGTTAAAAGATAGAAAACAGAGAGTAGGGCTAAATGGCCAATTTTCTCAATGGCGAAAGGAGAATAGTGGAGTACCCCAGGGATCTGTGCTGGGCCTGCTGCTTTTTAACATATTCATAAATGACCTGGAAATAGGAATAATGAGTGAGGTGGTCAAATTGAGTGAGGTGGTCAAATTTTGAAGATGACTCAAAATTATTCAAACTTGTTAAAACACAAGAAGCTTAAAAGGTTGGTGCTCTTCAACTTGGCTGAGGGGGTTATGATAGAAATCTATAAATTAATGAATGGAGTGGTATGGGTAAACGTAGAATGGTTGTTTACGCCATCAAAAAAGTAGAAAGACTAAGGACACACAATGAAGCTGCAATGTAACCCATTTAAGACTAATAAGAGAAAAAATTATTTTACTCAACGCGCAATCAAACTCTGGAATTTGTTACCGGAAGATATAGTAAAAGCCGTTAGTGTAGCTGGGTTTAAAAAAAAAGATTTGTACAAGTTCCTAGAGAAAATGTTCCTAAACCATTATTAGAGAGGACCTGGGAAATTCACTATTTGCCCCAGGACAAGCATTGTTGAACCTGTGTGCCTCTTTGGGAACCTGCCAGGTATTGTGGCCTGGATTAGCCACTGTTAGAAACAGGATACTGGGTATGATGGACCTTAGTCTGACCCAGTAAGGCATTTCTTATTTTCGTATGTGGATCAGTAGCCAATACCTCAGTGGGTAATCTCTATTACTTGCATAGGCACATACTGTATCAAGGTATTGCACCAGGGTGTTTTATGTGCTTGATAGACACTGCAAATCTGGGCTCTTTGGGAAAAATGCTGCAGCTCACAGGGTACAGTGCAACCTCCAAGCATGTGCATGTCTAGGTGATGGAGAGGTCTGGTGTGGTGCATACCTAGCGGCTATGCACTGGTGATATCTCCACTCTCAAACCTCTCGTAGATGCCAGATTAGGTGAGGATGTAGGATTCATGACAGGAACCTGGAAACCTGGGCAAGACATTTCTTATCTCCCCCTGTGCTTTGCAACTATCGGCATGTTTAGTGAGTGGGATATCTTCCTGGTGTGGTGTGTGGCCTCTTTCCCTCGAAGGGGCCTGAGAGTCACATCTGTGTAATCAATAGGCCCCAGCAGTGATGGGAAGTGGGCCATCTCATGGAAATGGATCATGGTTTGCTGTCTCTGCTGCATAGCCTGTGGGAAGTCAAAATATGGGGCAGTGTGGGTTAGAAAGACCCTCAGAAACTGTGAGATGGATGACTGGCTATGACCCTCAGTGGCAGCCAACACAGACTGGAACCTGCCAGTGGCTAGGAAGGACAGGGCTGTGGTGATCTTGAAGTAGACAGGATGGGCAGCCCCCTCTGTATGGTGGAGCAAAGGAGTGGCTCTAGTTCCTGGCAGAGATGGTGGATGTCTGCCTTGTCAAAACATATCCTGGTGAGGCACCGCTCATCCGTGAGGTCCGGAAAATCAGTCCTGAACTTGTGGACCTTCTGATATGGATACCTCTTAGTGGCTCTACTGTGATTTCTGTGGGCCTCATGCAGCAGGGCAAGTGCAACAAATGTGTTCATCTTATCCATGGCTCCCAGCACCAGTACCCAGGGACTCCCACCAGCAACATCCACAGCACTTGAAAATGCACCTCCACACACATGCACACTGACACCCATAATCCCCTCCCCCCCTTACACACACATGCACAGAGCCAGTAGAGACCACTCAGAGACACAGAGGCTGCAGGAACACTGGGCCATACACAAACAGGCAGCAGAGAGGCAGCTGCACCAAAGGCCAGGGATTGTATCACAGGGGGTTTGGGCCTGACACAGCTCTGGAGAAGAGCAGGGCAGTACCAAGCCATAAATGCGCCCTGTGTGATTTGCAAGCTCTTGTTATTTGCCCCATCCCCCATGCCCAGCATAGTCCTTCTGCCCCCCCCCCCCATCCAGCCTCTCCCCATCTTACCTCACCTCCTCATATCCATCCAGATTCCACCCCCCCCCCCCCCACGCACTGCCTGCCCAGCCTGACTTTGCCCTGCCCTGCTTTTCCTGTTCCCTTGATAGTGGCAACAGTGGACCTCTAATTTTAAAAAAGTGAGTCTTTCCGACTCCACGCTTGCATGATTGGTCTGATCCCTCCCTCCTCTGATGTATGTTCATGTCAGAGGAGGGAGGGACCAGACCAATCTTTCAAGTGCGGAGTTACAAAGACATGTGTTGTTTTTTTTAAGTTGGAGGTCCTCTGCCACTATGGCCTCTGGCACCAAGGGAACAGGAAAAGCGGCAGCAGGGCAAGGGCAGGCCGGGAAGGCAGCATGGGGGGGGGGGGGAGATGAGGCCAGTGGTCGGCAATCCTATTTTTTTGTACCCTGTGCAGCTGCACCGCTCGCACAGGCCTAGGTATGGCACTAGAGAAGGGCACGGGATACACTGAAGAGGAACAAACAGTAGATCAAAAGACACCTACATTCATCCAGATGACAGTCAGGCCAAAAACTTTCAAGCCAGGCCCCCCAGTCATCACTGCCACAAGCAGCCCCAAAAAATACCGGTCCCATCCTTATTTGAGATTTATACCAGGTGTAGATTAGCACGCGTAAAAAATCTGCCATGCACGACTCCAGCTATGTGAAATATGTCTAGAAAAGCCGGTGCATGCGCTTCCCAGGCCACACCAAGAAACTCCCGTTGCGCTCCAGGCAGTGACATGCAGAGATCCATGAGCCGGGCGCAGGAACATGCATTTTGTAGCCTTTCTGAAATGGTGTTTTTCCGTTACTGCATCCACGCTTAAAGGGCAACTTAGACTTCTAAAATGTTTTTCACAATACAAAAAAAACTCAGCAGCTTGGGAATATTTTTGTGTTTCAGGCATATCATTGTAGTTAGAAGCATTCAGGAAAATATTTTCACTTGTTTGTCTTTTATTTAAATTATTTGATTAATATAATCATCCTGTGACTTGATATTAACATTATGGCTGACTCAGGCTCTATAAGGATCACAATGCACTACTTGTTTTCTTTAGAATTTTTTTCTTTATAAAACTCGGAGGGGGAGTTTCAAAGCCATTACTCAGGTGAATTTGCTTGTCTGAAAATTTCATTTATTTCAACTAAAAGTATCCGCTGGCATCCATAGCTGCAACGGGAGGAAGCATTCAGATCATGAGGAAAATTATTCATGCACATGGCATTTTCTAAAGTATGTACACTTCTACCCTTCTCAGTGGCCTGTGCAAAATGACAAATATAAAGTTCATGGACATTTTAATGTGCATTACTTACACAGATGTTCAAAGACAGACTCTTTTTAAATTAATGTAAAAGTTCACAAACTCAGTGAACTGTATAAGTCTTTGGTGCGACCTCATTTGGAGTATAGTGTGCAATTCTACAGTCCGCACCTTCAAAAGGATATAAACAGGATGGAGTCAGTACAGAGGGTGGCTACTAAAATGGTTAGTGGTCTTCATTATAAAGCATATGAGGACAGACTTAAGGACCTTAATATGTACACCTTAGAGGAAAGGCGGGATAGAGGTGATATGATTGAGACGTTTAAATTCCTCCAAGGCATAAATGCACAGGAGGAGAGCCTCTTTCGATTGAAAGCTGCTATGAAGGGACATGGGATGAGGGTGAAAGGGGATAGATTCAGGAGTGATATGCGGAAATATTTCTTTATGGAAAGAGTGGTGGATCCGTGGAATAGTCTCCCAGTGGAGGTGGCAGAGATGAGGACAGTAACTGAATTCAAAAAAGCATGGGACAAACACAGAGGATCTCTAAAGAAAAAAAGGGGACTGTTGTAGTTGTTGATATGGAAGGACAGACTAGATAGGCCATGTGGTCTTTTTCTATCATCATATTTCTATGATGGGCATAACGGACACACAGGCTCTTCCAAACTTACTCCTGAAAAGAAAGTATTTGCACAAAAGAGCCTTTTGTAGGATAAACTATAACCCTCAAAACTAGGAAGAGTCCTTCTTCTTCCTTTAAACAGAAGTTTTCCTTTTTTTCTGACAAATACTACATTGCTGACATTAGATTAGGCAACATCACATAATGCTGCATAACTGATCACGTTATTAGACAGAAATTACTTTTCCATAAAATTGTTCTCTTCTAACATTTCCTTGACCTTTAAATGCTTATGTTGTCCAGAAGAGAGGTAACTTATCTACGATAAATAAAAGCTCTCAGCTCATTTATATTGTTCCATTCATGCATACATGTTTCCAGAGAGTATTAAACTTCACTCTACTTACTTTCCCAGCAGTTTCCATATTCTTCCCTTTCCTAGCTCAGCTCTGGCAAAACGTCTTGTCCAAAGCCTGGAAATCCTGCAGTGCACTGTCTGCTGCTAGATGTAAATCTGCTTTGTAGGCAAGATTGATAAACCTAACTATACCCTTCAGCCTATCATTCAGCATCTTGAGCCTGCCTTCCTGGCTTCTGGTCCTACCTCCTTCTGTTTGTTCAAACTAAAGAAAGAAACCAAAAACACCTGCTTAGCAATTCATGTTTTGAGATCCAGAAGATAAAGTATAAAATAATAAATAGTTGAGAAACTAATAATTAGTGGTCTACACTGAGAAATAATTTGTTCTCCTGTACAGCTGTACAGCATGATACTATGTTGAAGCACACTCAGGTTTATGCTAATTCAGCCCTTTTTTACATCTGTTACTGTGTGTCCAATATATTACACATATCATAAGAACATAAGATATGCCATACTGGGTCAAACCAAGGTTCATCATGTCCAATATTCTGTTTCCAACAGTGGCCAATACAGTATAGGTCACATATACCTAGCAGTTTCCCCAAAAGGCACAGGTTCTACAATGCTTGTACTGGGTCAAGCAGTGGATATTCTGGGTCCCTTTTAATAATGGTTTATGGACCTTTCCTCGAGGAACTTGTCAAAACCTTTTTTAAGCTTAGCTACACTAACAGCTTTTACTACATCTTCCGGTAACAAATTCCAGAGTTTGATTACACGTTGAGTGAAAAAATATTTTCTCTTATTAGTTTTCAATAGTTTACCTTGTAGCTTCATTGCATGTCCCCTAGTCTTTCTATATTCTGATGATGTAAACAATCAATCTACGTTTACCCGTTCCACTCCATCCATTAATTTATAGACCCCTCAGCCATCTCTTTTCCAGGTTGAAGAGTCCTAACCTTTTTAGTCTCTCTTCAGAGGGGTATCCTTCCATCCCCCTTACCATTTTGGTGGCTCTTCTCTGTACATTTTCTAATAAAGCTATATCATTTTTAAGATATGGTGACCAGAATTGCACACAATATTCAAGGTGCGGATGCACCATGGAATGATACAGAGGCATTATAATATCCTTTGTTTTATTTTCCATTCCTTTCCTTATGATACCTAGCATTATATTTGCTCTCTTTAGCCGCTACTGCACACTGGGCAGAGGGTTTTAACATGTTATCCACGATAACGCCTAAATCTTTTTCTTGGGTGTTGGTTCCTAATGTGGAATCTTGTATCGTGTAACCATAGTTTGGGATGTTCTTTCCTAGATGCATAACTTTGCACTTGTCCACATTAAATTTCATCTGCCATTTGGATGCCCAGTCTTCCAATTTATCATAGAAACAGAGAAACAGAGAAAAATGACAACAGAAAAAGACCACATAGCCTATCTAGTCTGTCCTTCTATATCAACAACTACAACAGTCCCCTTTTTTTCTTTAGAGATCTTCTGTGTTTATCCCATGCTTTTCTGAATTCAGATACTGTCCTCATCTCTACCACCTCCACTGGGAGACTATTCCATGGATCCACCACTCTTTCTGTAAAGATCCTCTTGCAATTTTCCACAATCCTCATGGGTTTTAACAACTTTAAATAGTTTCATGTCATCTGCAAATTTGATAAGCTCACTTGTTATTCCCTTTTCCAGGTCATTTATGAATATGTCAAAAAGCAGCGGACCCAGCACAGATCCCTGAGGTACTCCACTATTCACCTTTCTCCATTGGGAAAATTGACCATTTAGCTCTACCCTCTGCTTTCTATCTGTTAACCAGTTCCTGATCCACAGTAGTACACTGCTTCCTATCCCATGACTTTTTAGTTTTGCCAAAAGTCTCTTATGAGTAACCTTGTCAAAGGCTTTCTCAAAGTCCAGATACACTATATCAACTGACTCACCTTTGTCTACCTGTTTATTCATACCTTCAAAAAAACATAACAGATTAGTAAGACAAGAACTTCCTTGGCTAAAGTCATGTTGGCTGTCTCCCATTAAGCCATAAGAAGAACCACAATGGAGAAACGCAGAGGCGCTTCAACAGCAGCGTCGGGACTTTCAGATTTAATAGAATGACTGCAGTATTCTCATAGAACTCCACAACACTACAAGCTAAGTAGAAAATCAAACAGCAAATTGAATTTTTGGTTGATGGATTTTTATAAAAATAGGACGGGTTTATAAGCATTGCGAAAGGGTCATTGATGCTAACAGGCATATCACTGGGGATTGATAATAACCCAGAAATCATTGCCATTGTAAGTCTGAGACCCGTAGATAACAAACCGCACAATTTGGATCCTGATTCATAGAGAAACTATTTTTAGTAAAGTGATAGAGCGTAGGAATTTCATGATATATTGCTGAGCGATTGCTCTGATACAAGACCATATAGATTTGTCGAGTCCCATTAAGCCATGACTATCTACATGTTCAGTAATTTTGTTCTTTTTAATAGTTTCTACTATTTTTCCCGGTACTGACATCAGTTTACGGATCACTCCAGGAACTCTTTTTAAAAACTGGCGTTACATTGGCCATCCTTTAATCTTCATTTATTACAGATGATTTTAATGATAGTTCACAGATTAATAGGTCTGTAATCTCACGTCAGTTCTTTTAAAACCCTTGGATATATACCATCTGGTCCAGGTGATTTGCTACTCTTTGGTGTATCAAATAGTTGTAATACAACTTCCCGAATATCAATATTTCTTTCAATTGTTCCGCAGTATTTCTTTTAAATACCATTTCAGGCATGGGTAACATTCTTAAATCTTCCTCAGTAAAGACCTAAGCAAAGTATTCATTCAGTCTCTCTGCTATGGCTTTGTCCCCTCTTACTGCCCCTTTTACCCCCACTATCATCTAATGGTCCAACTGACTCTCTCACAGGTTTTTTTGCTATGAATGTACTTGAAAAAGTCTATTATATGTTTTTGCTTCCACAGCAAGCTTCTTCTCAAATTCTCTCTTTACCTGCCTTATCAATGCCTTGCATCTAACTTGCCAATGGTTATGTTGTTTCCAGTTTTTGTCATTTTTCCATTTCCTGAAGATGGTTTTTTGACAACAACCTCTCTGACCTCACCTTTAAACATGCTGTGGTTTTTTTGGACTTCCTTCCACTTTTCTTAAAGCATGGAATACAACTGGTCTGGGCTTCCAATATAGTATTTTTAAACAAGAATCAAGCTTGATATAAGTCTTTAACCTTTGCAACTCCTCCTTTTCATTTTTTCTTAACTATTTTCCTCATTTTATCATAGTCTCTCTTTTGAAAGTTAAAAGGTAGTACTGTGGATTTCCTTACCCTTCCTCCTCCATTTATTAAATCAAATGCAATTATGCAATGATCACTATTGCCAAGTGGCCTCAACACCCTTATCTCTTGCACCAGATCTTGTGTTCCACAAAGGACTAGGTGCAAAATGGCTTCCCCTCTGGTTGGTTCATGAACCAGCTGCTTCAAGAAGCAGTCATTTATTTCATCTAGAAACTTTATCTCTCTAGCATGTCCTGCCGTGACACTGACCCAGTCAATACCAGAATAATTGAAATCAACCATTATTATTACTATTGTGCTGTAAGTTTTGTTACCTTCCCTGATTTCTTTGAACATTTCATCATCCATTTGTTCATTCTGGCCAGGCAGTCGATAGTACACCCCACTGCCATCACCTTCCCCTTTTTACATGGAATTTCAATCCATAGAGATTCTACAGTGAATTTTGTTTCCTACAAAACTTTAATCCTTTGTGACTCAGTGCCCTCTCTAACTTAGAGCGCAACCCCTCCACAAATTTGATCTGCTCTATCATTATGATATAGTTTGTTCCCCTTTATCACAGTGTCTCACTGGTTGTCCTTCCACTATGTCTGAGATACCAAATATATCTAACCTCACATTTAGTGCTATATATTCTAACTCTCCCATCTTATTTTTTGGACTTTTAGCATTTGCATACAAGCATTTTAGAGGCTGTATTTTATTCATATTAATCTGGCTATTGGTAGGCAGGGGTAATTTCCCATCTTCCTCATACATTACCCTGAACCTAATAGAAACTCAGCACCATTTGCCGAAACCACCCAAATCACCACTGTCTAAAACCATACAAACACATGATCAGCCTACAAATTGTATATATTGTATATTTTGTGGTTGTACATAGTTACCCTGTTAGCCAAGTTGATTATCCTGTTCATATGTAAACACAAAGTACTATTGGAAATGTGTATGTTCACTGTTTATTGTAAACCGCGCTGATGCTGAATAGCGCGGTATAAAAGAGACTTTAAATAAATAAATAAATAAAATAATTTGCAATCTTTAAGCTCTGTCTGCTCTGTACTCAAGGGCATTTGGGCTACTTTTGTCTTTATCGGAACCTTTCTGCTGATATGCCCTAACTTCAGTCTTTTGCTGTATTCTTCAAGGATACATTGTTCCGAACCATGCGCTCTTGGGCGACTGTCGGCTTTCCCCTGTTATCTAGTTTATCTTTCTAGATAAAATTTAAAATTCAGATTTTCATTCATTCTTCATGAGGATTCATTTATATAATTAACAAAAGTAAATCGTCTTAATTCTGAGATTAATACTGAAATAATTTTAACATAAAGCTGCACAGAAATCAGCCTTTAACCCTTGGCTATCTCACATCATCTGCTGTACATCAGTGTCTGCAGCACTTCCATGACTTCAAATATGTAAGATCGGTGTTGCAGCTCTCTTGGCGTTCTTGGTGCAGTGGAACTGTATGCAATGTGGTGAACTAAATCTTTGCTGTACTGGAGGAAAGTGGTCTCTAGAGGAAATGTACAGGAGGAATGATTATGCCAAAGATTTCCTACTTTGAACCAGAAATCTGTGAAGCAATGCTCAAATCCAGAGGCAAAATTAGGTGGGAGCTATATAGAAGATGTGGGCAGGACATATGAGGGTGGTGGGGTGGAACTTGGAAAAGAAATGCCTGGCTCAATCTACACACTGTGGGGGCAATGCACTGTATTTCCCAGATTATAAGTTGCCCCCACATATAAGTCGCAGGCTCAATTTGGCATCTTCACATTTAAATTACTAGTAAAAGTCGCCCCTGTGTATAAGTTGCAGTAACAAAAGATAGAGCGCAAGACAACATTTCTGTTTCTTAAAACTGGATTTATTCTGTTTCACTTTCACTTTACAATAGCACTCATTCCACATCAGATTTGTTCAGTATCACTCTCGGGAAAGCCTTTGAAGTCCTCATCTTCGGTGTCACTGTGAAATAGTTCTGCAATTTCTGGTGCCAGTTTGTGTTTGTTATTGACTTCTTCTTCTTCTTCATTGTCTTCATCTTCACAGTTATCAGGGCTCTTTAGGATTTCAGCCTTCACAAAACCCGATTTGATTATTTTTTTCACTCATAGCCCCCCCCCCCTCACCCACCACCATGCTGTCACAACCCACCCCGTAACTTCTCCAAATGTGGCGTGGTATATACAGAAGGTAGCTGTGAAACTCTGTTTTCCGTGGCACATTCAGTTTTCCCATAGGCGACGCAGGATAGCTATGAATCTTCTGTTGATGGAAATATCAAGCGGTTGAAGCATTTTTGTCATACCACTGGGTATAATAAATGGGACAGCGTCAAGAGATTTTATTTTCTTCTTTATGTCTTCAGTGAAATGGGCTCTCATGCTATCCATGACAAGTAGTGCTTTCTGTCTCTTGACCATTCACAGAAGATGATGTGTTTGATCAGCTTGCAAAACTCAAAGTGGACAAAGCCATGGGACCAGATGGGATACATCCCAGAATACTGAAAGAGCTCAGAGAGGTTCTTGCAGGGCCTTTAAAGAATGTTTTTAATAGATCCTTGGAGACAGGAGAAGTTCCACAAGACTGGAAAAGGGCCAATGTGGTACCTCTTCACAAAAGTGGTAAGGGAAGAAGGGGCAAACTACAGACCAGTAAGCCTTTCCTCGGTGGTGGGAAAAGTAATGGAGGCGCTCCTGAAAGAGAGGATAGTGGACTTTCTTGAAACCAATAGGTTGCATGATCTGAGGCAACATGGTTTTGCCAAAGGATGATCATGCCAAACAAATCTGATTGAGTTCTTTGACTGGGAGACCAGAGAACTAGATCAAGGGCATGAGATGGATGTGATCTACCTAGATTTCAGCAAAGCCTTTGATACTGTTCCTTATAGGAGGCTTATTAATAAACTGACAAGCCTGAGGATGAGTCCCAAGGTGATGAACTGGATCAGAAATTGGTTGACTGACAGACAACAGAAGGTGATAGTAATTGGACCTCACTCGGATGAAAGGAAGGTGATTAGTGGTGTGCCCCAGGATCATTCCTGGAGCCGGTACTTTTCAGTGTATTTGTGAGTGATATTGCTGAAGGACTGAATGGAAAAGTCTGTCTTTTTGCAGATGACATGAAAATTTGTAACAGTGAGGACTCTCCCTGAGGGAGTGGATAACATAAGGAAAGATCTGCAAAAGCTGGAAGAATGGTCTAATACTTGTCAGTTAAGATTTAATGTGAAGAAAAGCAGTGTCATGCACTTAGGATGCAGAAATCCAAGGGAATTATATGAGATAGGGGGCAATAGGTTAATGTGCATGGACCAGGAGAAGGACCTCAGAGTGATTGTTTCTGAGTATCTCAAAGTGGCTAAACTGTGTGACAGGGCAGTGGCCAAAGCCAGAAGGATGCTGGGATGCATACAGAGAGGAATTACCCTATACTATATTGCTCCCTTGGATTTCTGCAGCCCAAATGCATGACCTTACATTTTTTAACATTAAATCCCAGCTGCCAAATTCTAGACCATTCTTCAAGCTTAGCTAGATCCCTCCTCATGTCATCTACACCTTCCTGGGTGTCTACTCTATTGCAGATTTTGGTATCATCCGCAAAGAGGCAAACCTTACCCGACAGCCCTTCTGCTATATCACTAACAAAGATGTTAAAAAGAATCGGACCAAGGACAGATCCCTGGGGCACACCACTGGTAACCTCCTTCTCCTCAGAGTGAGCTCCATTTACCTGTACTCTTTGTCGCCTCCCACTCAACCAATTTCCAACCCAAGTAGTAACTTTAGGGTCCATCCCTAGAGTGCTCTGTTTGTTTATAAGTTGCATGTGAGGAACAGTGTCAAAGGCTTTACTGAAATCTAAATACACCACATCTAGGGCTCTCCCTCGGTCCAACTTCCTGGTCACCCAGTCAAAGAAATCAATCAGATTTGTCTGACAGGATCTGCCTCTGGTGAATCCATGCTGCCTCGGATCCTGTAATCCACTGGACTCCAGAAACCTCACTGTTTTTTTCTTTCAGCAGCGTTACCAATAATTTATTCACCACTGAAGTTAAACTAACCAGCCTGTAGTTTGCAACCACATCCTTACTTCCGCTTTTGTGTTAAGGGACACATGTGCCTCTCTCCAGTCCTTTGGCACTACTCCTGATTCCAACGAGGCACTGAAAGGGTTAGCTAGTAGAGCTGCAAGAACATCCCCATGTTCCCTCAGTGTTTTCGGGTGTATCCCACCTGATCCCATCGCTTTGTCTATTTTAAGTTTAGCTAGTTTCTCACGAACACAGTCTTCTGAAAATTGTTCAAGATGCCCCTCGCTTCTGTTTCTGGGTGTTTTCTGAGGTCCTGTTCTTGTTTCTTCATCTGTGAACACAGACCAGAAATATTTATTAAGCAATTCCACGTTATCCTCATCAGCTTCTACATATTCATCCCCTTAACCCTTGAGTCTGACAATATCACTTTTGCCTTTCTTCTTCTCATCAACATATCTGAAAATTGTCTTATCCCCTCATTTTACTGCATTGGCTATTTCCTCCTCTTTTTGAATCTTTGCTTTCCTGACTACTTTGCTAGCTTCTCTAAGTTTTTTCAAATACAGATGCCTGTCTTCCTCTCTGTGTGATCTCTTATATTTCATGAAGGGCTCCCTCTTTTTCTTCACTTTTTCAGCTACTTTTGAAAACCATAGCGGTCTTCTTTTTCTTTTACCTTTATTTACCATTTTAACAAAAAGGTTGGTTGCTCTTAAAATATCCCCTTTCAGTTTTGCCCACTGTTTTTCTACATCCCCCAGCTGTTCCCATTCCGCTAACGACTCCCTGAGGTATTGACCCATCTTGACAAGTTAGTTTTCCTAAAGTCTAAGACCCTCCCTTTTGAATGGATTCTAACAGCCCTAGTCCTAATACTGGAGCACACCATCTGGTGATCACTGGATGCAAAATGATCTCCCTCTATAACATCAGAAACACTTTCACCATCAGTAAGCACCAAGTCCAGGATGGCCCCTTCACGTGTAGATTCTGTTACCAGTTGCCTGAATAGTTCCCCCTGTAGAGAATCCAGGATCTCCTTACTTCTAGATGATGCTGCAGCAGGAATGTGCCAATCAACATCTGACATATTGAAATCCCCTATCAGTAGCACGTCCCCTTTCCTAGCAATGCTGCGTATATCTTCAATTAACTCTCTGTCCACCTCTTCCTCCTGTGAGGGTGGTCTGTATATCACACCAATGGAAATAAATTTCTCTTTCCTTCTTTCTAGTTTAACCCAGAGTGCCGTCTCTTTCCCTTTAAGCCCTGTATTTCCATAGCTTTAATATTATTTTTTACATATAGTGCCACTCCTCCTCCCCTTCTTCCTACCCTGTTCTTTCTGAATAAAGTATAGCCTGGTATAGTTACATCCCACTCATGGTTTTCTGAACCATGTTTCTGCAACCACCACTAAATCCAAGTCAGCCTCTCCCATTAAAGATTCAACATCTGGGATCTTATTTCCCATGCTACGGGCATTTATACATACTGCTTTCCATATGTTGTTCCTTTTACCCATTTCCATAAAGATATTTAATATTTCACTTACCTGGGGACTTTCACTTACCTGGGGGCTTTCTTCACCCATCCCCAATGAATCTAGTTTAAAGCCCTCTTCAGTAGATTAGCCAGTCTGCTACAGAAGATATGTCACCTTTTTTGGACAGATTCACACCATCTCTACTCTGCAACCCTTGGAACAGCATCCCATGGTCCAGGAAACCAAAACACTGTCGATGACACCATCCTCTCAGCCATGCATTCATCTCCAGGTTGCAAGCTTCTCTGCCTTGTCCTTTACCCTCAACATGGAGGATTGAAGAGAATACCACCTGCACCCTTATCTGCTTCACCCTTTGTCCCAGAGCCATGAAGTCACTTTTGATATGCTCAGAGGGATACCTGGCAGTATCATTTGTGCTGACATGGATTAGCAACATTGGGTAATAGTCAGTGGGCTTGATAAGCCTCGGCAAATCTCCGTAACATCTCAGATTTTGGCACCTGGCAGACAGCATACCTCTCTGGACATTACATCTGATTGGAAGATGGACACCTCAGTACCCCTCAGAAGAGAGTCACCAACCAGCACTATCCTTCGCTTCCTTGTGGTCACTGATTCTGCAACTTTGGGGTGCTTGAGCTCTGTTTCTTCCCTTTCCAGGGATGCTTTCACCTCCTTCACTTCCAGGGTTGCATAATGGTTCTTCAATTCAAGGGCTGGAGAAGTTGGATTGGTGATTCTGCAGGTCCTGGTGACTCGTGTCCAACCTTCATCATTCTGTAGGCTCACATCTTCTCCTCTGCTGGAGAGCTTGGATGTTGCAAGAAGCATCTCATCAATGTACTTCTCACTGTCTTGAATGCTCCTCAGCCTCGCCACCTCCTCTCTGAGTTCCTCCACTTGTTTCCTGAGAGTTTCTGTCTGCAGACATCCTGCACATGGAACTGGTCCTTCAACTGGCATTGGGACCTCTGTCTGGACAGATGCAGAAGCTGTAATGGGGCAGCTTTGGCGATACAATTTTTCCCAGCCATTGTTTAGTCGGTAGAGCTTAGGTATCTGTTAAAGCAAAAGAGAGAGACCTACCAAAGGATCAGCTGGTTTCCTAGCTGTTCTTTCAGAGAAAAAGCAGTTAAATCTCTTTAAGTGTGTTCAAAATGTGCTGTCAAGTCCCTGTGTGTAGTTAAATGGGGAGGTGCCCTATAAAGCAAGACTGCTCAATAGGGATGGGTGGGAACTAACACCTGATGACATGTCAGTAGTTTCAAAGAGCTGAGAAAGATACTAAAGCAGATTTTTAAACCTGCACCACTAAAGAAAATATTTCCCCTTTTAAAGTAAAGCACCACAAAGAATGTAACTTTGTTTTAAAAATGTACTAAAATCCTTTTAAGAGCTCCCAGGCAGAGAGCTATAATTTAAAAAGCCAGAAACTCTTATCTTTGTTTGAAATGTATAGCCCCTTTTAGGAATGCCTCAACAGTGCAGGGCTCTGAAGCCTTTTATGCAGGCCTCTGCTGCTCTCAGTTCTCTCACAGGCTAGTCAGGCCCATTAACACATCATGAGGTGTCAGTAGCTTCAAAGAGCTGAGAAAGATACTAAAGCAGAGTTTTAAACCTACACCACTAAAGAAAATATTTCCCCTTTTAAACTAAAGCACCACAAAGAATGTAACTTTGTTTTAAAAATGTACTAAAACCCTTTTAAGAGCTCTCAGGCAGAGAGCTGTAATTTAAAAAGCCAGAATTCTTACCTTTGCTTGAAATGTATAGCCCTTGTTAGGAATTGCTTTGTATGGGAGGAGCGGTAGCTCACATACCTCAACTCATTTTATGGACGTGGCTCCGAGAAATGCAATTTAAAATACTTGAGAGAGGGTACATTTTGCTCTACATGGTGTGGAAGGTGGACTTTGCAGTCACGAAACCGGGAAATGCCTCTGGTGTGCTGTTGATCCAGCCTATTTGGGACATATGTTTTGGGGCTGTGTATGGGTAAATGTTTCTGGGCCCAAGTTCAGAGATACCTGGGGGGACTGATGGAGCAAACTGGTGTTCTCCCTCGGCTTTACCATACTGGATGCTCAGGAATCCCTTGGTCTTAGCAGTCCAGGTAGCCGACTATTAATCCACAAGGGTTGCCTCATTGTTAAAGAATGTATTCTCTGCCTCTGGTGGGACCCGGATGGCCCTGGTCTCTGGGAATGGAGGAATGCCCTGAACCCAGCATCGTACCTAGCCCTGTGCAAGCGGTGCAGCCACACAGGCACAAAGGATTAGAGGCGCATTTCGGGCTGCCAGCCTCCACCACTTTTTTTTTTCTCAGTGGAAGTGGCACCAGAAACAGCAGAGCAAACCTGACTTCAAATTTAAAAAAAACCAAATAAAACACGCAGGTCTTTCCGACTCCGCACTCGTATGCAGGTCTGGTCCGTCCCTCCCTTCTCTGATATAGGTTGCATCAGAGGAGGGTGGGACAAGGCCAGCCATTCAAGCACAGAGTTGCAAAGACCCACATTTGAATGACAGGTCTGGTCCCTCTCTCCTCTGACGCGACCTACATCAGAGCAGGGAGGGATGAGATCTCCATACAAGTGAAGAGTCGAAGGACCCGTTTCTTTTTTTTTTAAATTTGAAGTCAGGTCTGCTTTACTGCTACTGCATCCGAGAAAACAAAAGGTGGTGGCATCAGGGCAAGGGCATGCAACCGGCTGGACATGTGTGAGATGGGGGGGGCGCAACAGATGTGCAAGTCATATAGGGTGCAATTATGGCTTGGTATGGCCCTGCCTGCACTAATTGGCAGCCTGGTATGAGCTGGCGTCCAAAAGGGGGGGGGGGGGGGAGGTTAAGAAAAGGGAAAGAGTTTTAATGGTGTATGATCCCTATTTGACTAGTTTATCAACCTAGACACATAATGATTTACTTACATTGTGATTCTACACATCTATAAACATCCGTGACGAGATAGGGGCTGGAACAGTCTTCTTGCGCCCTTTAGTAGGATGACGGCCTTCAAGAGGGGTGTGAGTGTTGGGGGGTTTAGGATGGGCTAGGGCAGTGGCTGGGAAGTTAGGGCTGCTGGCCATAAGAGTTGTGCAACTTTAGGGCAGCTTGGTTGAAGAAGTGGGGGGGGGGGGGAGAGAGGGCGGCTGGATTGGGGGAAGGGTGGGAAGGTATTAAAAACTAAAAAGTACACAAAAATTGTCTAGGCCATGTAGTCGACACAAATCTTGGCTTCTACTACAATTTTTGTCTTCACCCAGTTGTCCTCTAATGGGGCATATAGCTTTCCAGTGGGTGCGTACAAGAGATTAAGAATCGTTTTCTAGATACAATATTGTACTATTATAATTGAACTGTATAGTATACCTCCATTTTGAACTTGAGTGGAGCCAGTGGCTTGTGTATATGGTATTGTTTGCTGTTGATAATAAACATATTTAAAGATAAAAGAACCGTTGAATAAATAAATAAATAAATAAATAAATAAAAGCAGTTGCCTAGCGTCTACGAGACCTGGCCACTAGGTGACTAGCTCCCAACTATTGAGCCCCTGAAGAAATAGTTAAATTGATTGTTCATGAACAATTTATAACTATTCTGCCCTCTAATGTTAGGATGTGGGTTACTCACCAGGGCCCCATATCCCTACAGGAAACAGTTGAAATTACAGAAACGTTTTTAGGGGTGGAGAAGTTCTGGGGAGGAACTTGAGGAAAGGGGGAGCCAAAATGTCCAACTTGGAAGATAGAAGATATGAAGTCAAGATTTAGATTTAGACCTAGGCCCTGACCTGTGTTCCAAGAGCCCCGTGCGCCCTTTTTGGGAAAAAAGCATGTGAGTAGTGGGATCCCTAACCTGTTTAAGCAAGAGACTAAATACAGCTTCAGATTTTTACTTGTGAGGAAGAAAGATTGTCCTTACATGGATTGTTCTTTCTCTGGATGGAGTGTAGCGAATCATTGAGAGTAAGAGAACAGGTGGAGAAAAGAGCTATATGACTATTCGGGACCACCGTGGAAGGCTTGATTAATATAGACAGTAACCAGTCCTTGTTATCACAAGTCCTAGCCCAAAACCTAGGGGTTCCCTCTGGGCTGGAAGGTTTTGTGGAAGGACCGAATAAGATGTGTAAATGGGGATGTGAGAAAATACCCTTAATATGAAGTGATGATATCTTCTGAAGGGCAAATAATTCTGGTAAAGCTAGCTCTAGTAGACCAACCACCCTTCCCCTTGATCCTGGGAAAGGACTGGCTTAGGGAAGAGAGAGACCAGAGTTTAAGGGAAACATGGTTAGCTACCAGAGCCAAGGATTATGTAGAGACCCCAGGGGCTCCAAATTTGGAAGAATTGTTTCCTTTTTCTGGAGGGGAGGTAATAGGACCAGCAGAAGGAAGAAAGAGTAGGGCAGTTTGCCAGACATAAAAACTAAAAAGAGTAGTCACAAAGGTGCCCATGGAAGCTTTGAGGGCAGATGTTATTAAGAGATTCTGCCATTTCCAAAGGATAGATGAAAATTTGAAGGCATACTGGGAGAAGCTCCAGAATATTGAGAATATGGATTGAGATGGTCCCTACCCTTATTATATCTCTCATGGTGGGTTGTTATATCTCATTGAGCAGAAGCAGTCAGGATTAAGGAAGCAGTGACAACTGCTGGTGCCAAAATTGCTCCAAGAGGTCCTTTAACATTAGCTCATGTGCATCCTCTTCCGGGCCACCTCAGATACATAGTACTATAGTCCAGCTGTTACAGAAATTCTATTGGCCACACATATATCAAACAGTAAGAGATTTCTGTAGGTCCTGCTCAGACTTTCAAAGGGTTCCCCAATGTTTACTCCTGAAGAGCCCCTTAATCCCCTTTCCAGTAGTGGGGCAGCCCATGGATCAAGTATCCATAGATGTGGTGGGACCCTTGGATTGTAGTACTGCAGGGTACCAATACATCCTTGTCATGGCAGACTATGCCACGCACTTCCCTTGGGCAGTCCCCTTGCACTCCACCTCAGTGTGTGATCGCAGGGGAATTGTTAAAGATTTTCTGCGAAGTGGGGTTCCCTCAAAGTATTTACTGATTGGAGAACCAATTTTATGTCTAAATTTCTAGATGAGGTGTGGAAGCTATTTGGAAAGACATCTATCACCCACACACTGATGGCCTAGTTGAACATTTTAATCAGACACGTGGAGCCCATTTCCATAAAATGCATGTTTGGCCTGCAAACACATCTAAATTAAAAATGGGCCCCATTTATAGATGTCTTCGACGCGGCACAGGCTACGCGCTATTCAGAAAGCCTGTGCATGCATCCGGCACATGACCTATGCACGAGTGCAGACATGGGCCATGCAATACGGTAACTGCCTTAGCCTAGAGCTTCTATATAGCTAAGACGGTAACTGCCTTAGCCTAGAGATTGTATATAGTTTTCCCCAGTTAACCCAAGTTTTTCTACCCTGTTCTCTGTAAGTCCAGTATAGGCTCTACCTTTACTCAAGGACAAAGTTACTGTTATCTGTAAACCGAGCTGATTTTAAAGAGCACGGTATAGAAAAGACTTTAAATAAAATAAATAAATAAAATAAAGGGGGCGGAGCCTGATGTCCAGCGGGGTAGACGCTTCGCGCTGAAGCTCCCGAGGGGCCTACTTAGAATCCTGACTTAACATCTGCATAAACTTAATATTTTATACCGAACTTACCGGGGTGCCTTGGGGGGAATGGCGACCCACAAACCAGTGCGCTTGGACTTCGGGTCTCCCTCTTCTTCCCATGGAAAACGCTCCAAAACAGAGTTGTCTTCTCCACCTAAGATGGTTCCACCTCGTGTAAGCCCTGAACTGCAACAGGAGATCTTGGAGGAAATACGTGGTGTGAAGGAACTTGTACAGTCCAACGGAGAGGCGCTCCGAGCCATGCGAGAAGACTTCGGTATGCTTCAGGACCGGCTTGAAGGTCTTTCACTACGGCTGGACAACATGGCGGGGGTCCTCGATTTGCACACGGTGCGTTTGGTGAACCTGGACAAGGCTGAGCGTCACATACAGAATCTTCAAAAAGAGTTAGAGGATTGCAATAATCGTGCTCGTCGCAACAATGTCAGGCTCATAGGAGTTCCAGAAGGGGCGGAAGCAGGAGATATCAGAGAATTTCTGGTCAAAACTCTCCCTTCCTTGCTGAAGATTACCTTTTGCAGAGATCTGGAAATTGACCGAGCATATCGTGCTCCTACCAACATCGCACTCAATCGGACGACCCCCCGGCCCATTATATTCCGTTTACTGAGGTATCAGCAAGTAGAGCAAATTCTCAAAGCCGCCCGGGTGATGCCACATCTGCAGTTTAACGACCATAAAGTCTCTTTCTTCCCCGACTTGGCAAAGCCCACAGCTGACCGGCGGAAGGGACTTCTTGCTTTTCGTCCTAGACTTCAACAGTTACAGGCTCGCTTTGGCCTCCTATATCCAGCGAAGCTCAGAGTGACTCTTCATAACCAAACTAGAACCTTCGAAGATCCTGCTCTGCTAGCAACATTTTTAGATTCCAAAGAGGCAGACCGGATGCGCTAAGTCAACAATTCGGATGGACTCCGCTGGAACCGCCCGCCATTTTGAATGGCCCGGCGCGGTGATTGTTGCCTGGAATGGAGACCGCCTGGACCTTCCTTTCTTTTATATCTATCTCTCTTGGTCTCCTTTTCCTCCATGATGTGCACCTCGGTGGGACTCGGAGCACGCACAGATATACCGGTTATATGTTTCAAGTTAGGCCTTCTCTGGGGTTTCACCCCGCAGACATCAGGTCGCCTGTAATTTTGGGGTTTTGCTTCTTCTCTAAGGCACTTCGGTGCTTCTACTGTTATATAGGGCGCTTCATGATTTTTCATTGGCTTATTTTCTATCATATCGTGTGTACAGTCATTTATAGTTGATATGAGGGACATTGCGCAACTCGGTGCGCCATCATGTTCCTTTCTCAGAATGTTTGACTTTGTTGTATGACCTTATGTATGCTCTTAGTATTGAACGTAAGAGGCAACAATAATCCAATCAATAGAATGACCATTCTTAGTTATTTTAATCATGATCATACTGATTTAGTGTTTCTTCAGGAAATCCCTATCACTTCTGTCGAACCACTGAAACTTGCTGCCAAACCTTATATGGTGGCTGCCTATTCTCCCGCCGTTTCTGAGCGTGGTGAGGTAACCATCTTAGTTGAGAAATTTTGCCAATCACTGTAATGGATATTAGCTCTGATGGGGAGGGTAGCTGGGCCTGTGTATATTTTAAGGTTAGAGATAGTGCATTTGCGTGTATTGGTCTTTATGCTCCGAATGTGGATGACCCTGTTATTGTTACTCGGCGGTGACTTCTACCAAGTATTTATTTCTTTGATAGATAGTCTGCCGCCTAGAACGAGTGGTCCGCCCAAGAGTCTCCACACCCTGCCAGCCCTGATGACAGATTTTGCGTGAACTGCTATATGGCAGTTGCTTCACCCCTCAGACTTAGAGCTCACCTTTTCTCAACCCCCCCCATCACTCACATTCTAGATCAGATTTTCCTATCTCCTCAGTACTGCTATCTCATGTAGATAAATACTCCTGATAGGTTAGCCAATTGGAATGCCATCCAGTGCGCTTGATGCGGGACATGCTATGTGGCCTTTGGTCTACTATACTCCTGTTACGTATGATTGTCCCGCATTACAGTATTACTGGAGTCGGGTCCGAGGTCGCCTTCATTCTATTTTATATATATCGGATCCCCTCTTTGGGAAGTTTGTGGGGCTCCGCTTAGTTGCGGGGATCCCCTCTCTTCCTAAATTGGCTTACTTCTTTTAGTCTTTATGCTGGGTATTGCTGTCTTCTATTTTCTCAATCACGAAATATTGGGAAACATATCTGTCTTTATTGTAAATATGTGCAAATACCCAGTATGTCTGCCTCTTCCGGTCAAATTATTCACTATTGGTCTAGCTAGAAGACGTTCAACGATTATGTTCAAAATTTCGAAGCTCTTAGTTGACTGTTTGATTCTGTATTAATCTTTGTCACATGCTTATCCGGTATCATAGATTCTCCTTCTGTTTGTTTGATGTACAATAATTGCTGTATGTAGGCGCTCATATAATGATTCTAATCAGCTTAGAGAAGAAGCATTGGGGTGGGGGGTAATTGGGGATGCTTTCTTTATTGTATGTGTGTACTTGTTTTTTTTTTGATGTGTTGTTACTTTGTTTGTTGTAAAATGAAAATAAATGTTTAAAAAAATAAATAAATAAATAAAATAAAATAAATATAATGGAGAAACATGTCCCTTGTTGATATTATTGGACACAGGTAAACGTTTTGGATGTCCCCAGGCCCACCATATTCTGATAAGTTATGTTTTGGATCCTGCCCATCTCAGCAATGTACCCGTGGATGCCATGTCTCTGGGGAAAAATGTGCATCTCCTACGCTGCTCTTCACACTGACCGTAGTTTGCTGATACAAACTAGACATAAATACCAGTGAGAAATGACTGCTGCTATAACCTAGACCACATACCAGTCCTTTACAGGCCCTGAAAAGTGCTAGGTAATCCCAGCGCACCCTAATATGGTATGAGAGAATGTAAATATGAACACTTCAGGACATATCTTGCATCAAATGCTACTTGGCATTAGAAAACAGCCCCAGTGATTCCTCCCTTGGTCATCTCTACAAACACACTTTATACTGCTAAGGATGAACCTTACCAAGTGCACAAAATCTGAAACTAACATTGCAGTTCCCCAAAGCATATATAATATTGCTGAGCAACAAATGTATCCCCTTTTTGTGCCTCTGGCCTAGAAGTGCACTCATTCTGCTGCTCTGCATTATCGTTCCTCCCTAAATCCCTCCTTGGGAACTCTGCTCTTCTGGCAGATCAATTCTTGTGTGCCCTTCTGTTCTACTGCCAACTCCAAAAGACTTCGCTCCTTTCACCTTGCTGCTCCATATGCCTGAAACAAACTACCTGAATCTATGCGTCAGGCTTCTTCTCTAGCCCTTCGCACATCCAGACTGCGTGCTCACCTCTTAATTGCCACTTTTGGATCTGATCCACCTAATCTCCCTTGTGTTTCCTTGCCATTCCCCCTAAATGTATACTGTCCACAGCTGCTGTGTTGTCTGTCTTGACTAGATTGTAAGCTTTGCTGAGAAGGGACCATCTCTTATGTGTTTCTGTGCAACGCTGTACAAATGATCAGAGATAGTAGGGCCTTCTGTCTATGGCCTCTGATTCCCACATATCTGGGTACTGGCATTTCTCACAGAAGCTTCAACTGTCCCATCGTGGCATATGTTGGTCTGTATACATTCGCTATCTGTGGGGCAATCCTGTCTGTCTTCCCACAGTCTGCCTTGTAGCACTGCTCCCCTAGTCAGGCCTGTATGGGCATGGAAGGGGAGATCCCTATGCCATCACACCAAGTAGCCAGCCTCCTAATTTCCCATCTGCCCCTGCAGGCTTAACAGAGACGCGAGGGAGACACTCTCCCTTCGCGACTCTCAAAGCCGGCATGGAGGGGTTCAGCCGTCACAAAGGGAGGGAGGGAGGGAGGGATTCAGCCGGGAAGAGGGGGCCCCATGGGACAGTCCATTCTGCCGCTGCCGCTGTGCAGAAAACATTCTTGCTCAATGGACAGGCCGGCCCTGCCTCCTAATATATCGCCACTCTCACAGCCCTCATAGATCCTGGACTGGGTAGTTCTGTAGGCCTCATGAAACAATCTGGGGAATGTTGGCATATCACCAGTCATCCCAGTGCCTGGCACAGTGGATGTATGGCTGCCCTATCACACTTCAACAATATATGATCTTCTTAAAGTACCCTATGAGAAATATTGCAGAAGGAATCTGAATAGGTTTCCTATAACTAAATGTCACAACATATCCCTGACAATAATAATGGACCCTCAGAAAATGAGCATTCAGCAGTGAAAACAGCACTAATACATGCTCAACAGCAATATCACTGGTCTCTAAAAATGTACATTATGGGCATGTATTAGTGCTGTTTTCAATGCTGAATGCTCTTATTCTAAGGGTCCCTTATTATTGACAGGGTATGTTTTGACATTTTGCTATGCCGAACCTTCTCCAATTTTGTCTGCCTGATCACACTGGCACCTGGTGACACTGCAGTCCAAGCACTAAAAATCCGTTTCTGAACCATACAAGAATCCATTCCCTACTCACACCCATACTATCCCTATTTCTGCAGTTCCATTTTTCAGAACATGGGACTTGCTTGGCTCTCCTGCATAGGCTCCTTTAAGCACAAACAGCACATTTCAGCATTGCCATAATACACACTATTGCTCTTGATATTTCTGTAAGGGTGTTAAATTAATGTTTCTTTACCTTAAAACATTCCAAAAGCTCTGCTTTCTATTCCTTAAGCCTGCATCTTGTATTTTTCCATACTGCAGTCACACCAGTTCAGCACATACTTAAAGGTGATGCCGCAGACGAATTGAAAGAAATATCGATACACCGGGAAGATGTATTACAACTATTTGATAAACTGAACAGTAGCGAATCATCTGTACTGTATGGTATACATCCAAGGGTGTTGAAAGAACTGAAATATGAGATTGCAGACCTACTATTAGTAATTTGTGAACTATCATTAATATCATCTGTAATACCTGAAGATTGGAGGATGGCCAATGTAACACCAATTTTTAAAAAGGGTTCCAGGGGTGATCCAGTAAACTACAGACCGGTGAGCCTGATGTCAGTACTAGGAAAAATGGTAGAAACCATTATAAAGAACAAAATTACTGAACATGTAGATAGTCATGGCTTAATGGGAGACAGCCAACATGGCTTTAGCCAAGTAAGGTCTTGTCTTACTAATCTGTTATGTTTTTTTGAAGGTGTGAATAAACAGGTAGACAAAGGTGAGTCGGTTGATATAGTGTACCTGGATTTTCAGAAAGTCTTTGATAAGGTCCCTCATGAGAGCATTTTGGTGAAATTAAAAAGTCATGGGATAGGAGGCAGTGTACTATTGTGGATCAGGAACTGGTTAAAAGATAGAAAGCAGAGGATTGGGCTAAATGGCCAATTTTCCCAATGGAGAATCTGTGCTGAGTCCACTGCTTTTTAACATATTCATAAATGACCTGGAAATGGGAATAACAAGTGAGGTAATTAAATTTGCAGATGAGACAAAATTATTCAAAGTTGTTAAAACCCTTGAGGATTGTGAAAAATTGTAAGATGACCTTGATAAATTGGAAAACTGGGCATCCAAATGGCAGATAAAATTTAGGGGTATGTTTACTAAACTGCGGTAACATTACATACCGCGTGTTATGTAATGCTACCGGTCGGTAATGTTACAGAATGCACGGTATGCAACGTTAACGCGCGTTAACGTTACATAACGATCGGTAACGTCCCTGGCCGCGGTAAACACCGCAGAAGGTGGAGAGAGGGCAGAGAGAAGGGGTCAATGGGCGGGGAGTGGGCGGGGAGAGGCCCCTTTCACACTAACGCGCTGAACTGAAGGGCTGAATCCTACCGCGAATGAAAACCTGCCGTTAGATGTACATATGCAGGAGAGAGAAACCATTTCAGTGTCAGCAATGTACAACATAGGCAGGGAGCCCAAAAAATGTGATAGTGGTGCTCCATTCCCAGCAACACCACAGTGCCAAAGTATGAAAGGCCACTATGGTGATGGTGCAAATGGGACATAGGGGACTGCAGGGGGGACATGTAGCATGAGCAGCTGGGGCACAGGGTGGACCAGGTGGGCGCCCAGACGGCACATAGGAACATATAAACCGGAAGTGCAAAATACAGCATCTGAGAAAGGACAAACACAACAGACAAATAACCTGTCCACTCTAGCCAATAGTTGCTAGGGCAGCAACAAGATGCCCCCAAACCCCTTTCACCACCATGTGCAAGGTGCAGAATGTTGCCAGGCGCTGATGGGGGGTGGGTGTGGGAATGTCCATCTATGCCTGCCCACCACAAACGCTGTACTATAGGCACCTGCCACCTGCACAGTGGATGGCCCGGGGGGGGGGGGGCGCACAACAAGAACCATCATCATATGCATATGTTAGCACAGCATGGGGTGGGGTGCCCATGCCAGAGAGGTCCGTGGCACCTGTCTGCAGTGGACCCGGCCCTTGCCCTGGACCAGTACGTGGTGTGCATTAAAAACAGAAAAAGTTCCCCAAAGGAGATGTCAAGGTATGGCCCAGGGAGGGCAGTGCACCTGTGCCCCCACTGTGGTGCAGTACACACAGGCAGTGTGACTCAGATCAGAGGATCATAGGTTCAGGTCCCAGCTACAGACCCTGCTGACCACATCACAAACATTTTCCTCGCCATGTAGATAGAACAGAAAAGGAGGATTAAAAAAATAGAAATGTCTTGCCGAGGACATGTTAAGGTATGGCCTAGTGAGGGCAGTGCACCTGTGGCCCCACTGTGGTGCAGTACACTCAGGCAGTGTGACCCAGATCAGAGGCTAATAGGTTCAGGTCCCTGTCACAAACACTGCAGGACATGGCACAAACTTTTGCCATAATACGTAGATACAACAGAAAAACAGGAAATGTCTGGCTGAAGAGAGGTAAAGGTAGTACGAGGAATGCTGGGGTGCCGTGGCAACACCATGGTGCAGTACACCCGGGCAATGCCCAGGAGCAGAGGGTCACACGTACCGGTCCCAGCAGCTTGAATCCAGACAAGACATCCAAACACATTACCCTATGAAGCACTTACAACCTAAAATCGTGCACCCACCATAGCAGCAGTCAACAGGAGTAGGAACAACCACCCACCCACTCAGGCCCCACCTTGCAAATCATGCTGTACAGGCAGGCTGCTGTCCCCTGAATGGAATTGCAGGTAGCAGCACAGCACCCCTGCTATCACCTACACATTCCAGAAATGTTGGCAGTGTGGCAGCTGGGGTTGCCAAACACCCCGACCATTGTACAGTGCTGAAGTAGGAGTGTGTGTGTAGATGTCCATCCACAGTCCCATGCCTGCCGATCGCCCCCTCCTCTCCCCCCTTGGCCACAGTGTGCAACTGCTACCAGCATGAGCCTGCAAATTTGCATAATGAGGACCAAGGTAGTGTGGGTACAGGGCACATAGTGTGAATTGGCCAGGCTGCATCTGCACAGCGAGTGCGTCAATGTGCGGTACACAATAGGTTTTAACCCACACCTGCATGGACATGGCGGTGAAAGCATGTTGTGCTGAGAGGGCAGTATCACCCTGATGCAACAGTGAACCTGGAATGTCCAGGTCTCCATATAGTTGTCTTCACTATCTGTTTTTAGCAATATCTGTGTGGTCCCACAGTCCTGGGGGTAATCACTGACAGACTGGCTTGGGGTGTGTGCGCTGGCCAGCCTATGTCTGGATGCATGTGTTGTTCCATTGATCATGTACCAGGGGCTGGCCTGTGGCATTCCCTGGTCAGTCTGGGCATGATGAGAACACTGTGTACACCAGTGTGGTCAGACAGTAATGTCTGATAATGCATGGTGGTGTGTGGTAGGTGAGGAGCCACGTGTCATTAATGCTGCCCTGTCAATGCACCAGTCACAGCATAGGTCCCATGGGCACAAACCCCAGAGGTATATCTGTAGCCATCAGGAATGCACATGCCCATCCCACAACCAGACCCATGGTCCCAGGCACCTGTTCATTTCCCCCTCCCCTCTGGGGCTACTGAAGGCACCTTTCATATAGTACCCCAAGCAATAGGGAGACATGGTGCACAACCCACATAAGACAGCAGACAACCCTCCGGCCTGCTAACAGGCGGCTATGGAAGCCAGGCCAGAACACAGAGAGGTGCAGACCCCATCTGGTTACGTGCTGTAGACCACAGTTCCCCATGTGCAATGCATCATGGGTGCAGGTGCAATGAACCATACCGGACACACAGAGCAGATGTCCATGTGGTGATCTGCAGTCCCTACATACCCAGGCACTGCTGTTCAGCAGGCCATAGAGGTATAGCCCACTAGTCCGTACAATGACCCTCAAAACTGTGTCCATGGGTTTGATCCCCTAGTGCGTCCCCCCAATTCTTGACACCCTGTAACATCACCCCCGTCTGTCCACCAGAGGATGACTCACCACAACGTTAGATATGTAGCACAGTGGTTAAGCAGTAGATCAGAGTACAATGCCTTTCGTGTCCTAACCCCAGAAGGGCATATGTGAATGGGACAGAGATGGGGTTAGGGGGATGGGGATCGGACATGTCAGAAACGAAGTATCAGCTGTACACAGACATAGGAAGGGATACCATCAACAAGAGTGAATAGACCGTCAATGCATGGCAACGTATGTTGCAAAGGAGGAGCCTGCGCGCACATACATATATGCGTCAGCGCATGCCTACTCGCCTATGGCTACGCACGGACCTATGCAGCTCACTCAGAAAAGTGTACTTAACCTAGGAATTGCTATCTGCCAGTACTCATAGCAACCTTTTGATAGATGTGTACCATATTCCACGGTTTAGGGTGGCATTACTAAGGTATGCAAGTGCTAGTATTGGGAGATGCACGCAGAGCCCAATGTCCTGCCTCCCCAGGAGGCTTTGGATAACGGGGGCCTGTGGGTGCAGGTGTGTCTGCCCCTGTTGGCTGCTGCTTTACGGCAGAGGTTCCCAACTCCAGACCTGCGGTGCAAAACACTGTTCGGGTTTTCATGCTGTCCCTCATGAATATGCATGAGATACATCTGCATACCATGGTGGTGGTGCATAGAAATACAGCACAGGCATCTTTATCAGAGGCAGCATGGAACCTGAATGGTGTTTGGCCCTCCAGGACTGCATTTGGGAGGCTCTACTCTAGGTAATGTGCATGTTTATGGTGTCTGTGCTCTGTAGGGTAAAATGTAGGTGTCTTGGGCATGTTTACGTCATCTGCAATAAAGATGCTGTCTGTATTAGCACGTTGCAGTAGTGGGTAAAATATGGGGACTGGGTTGGCAGGAACCACAGCTGGGACTTGAACCTGTGACCCTCTGCTTCTGAATACACTGGTTTTGTGCACTGCACCACCTTGTTGTCACAGAGTCAGTACATTCCTTGGTGATACCATGACTGTTCATCAGACAGGGCCCATCTGTTGCAGTACACAGCACCCACCTACACAGGGCTAGGCCACGGTCTGCTCTGGGCAGCTGCCACTGCCCCATCCACCACCAGTATCCCTCAGCCACCATGCTGACATGCCCTTCTGCTGGTGGTGCGCAGTCTCAGGCCATCCAGTGTGCAGGTAGGCGGCTGCCTATGGTGCGGTTTCTGGGGTAGGGGTGCCTGCATAGGTGTCCACACTTCCCCCCAGCACCGCCTGCCAATGTTCCGTGCCCTTGGGGGTAGCTGCTGGGTACTATCCCCTGTGACACTGTGGGAAACACAGTCGTGCCCATGTTGGGCCTTCATCTGTTGCTGTCTGGCTGCTCTGCTGCTTCAGCATTCGTATGGGCCACCTAGGCATCGCCCTAGTCCGCACTGTGGCCCAGCTGCACCACAGCATGTGCTGCCTGTGGCCCTCTATATCCCCTTCTCCCGCATCTGTCCAGTTGCATTCCGGCATGCCCGCCCTGATGTTGCGGGACATGTGCACGCCATAGGAACCCTGTCCGATGGTGGGGATAACCCTGAGCAGCGCTATTTCACTGTGGGCTCATTCACCTTGTATGGGGACGAATTATAGACCCTTCCACGATTTATATCTGTTCTATGGAGCTTACTCGGGGGGGGGAGGGGTTGATGTTTCTCATTGATACCACTATTGGCCAGCTTGGTTATGGTTTTTTTCCAGTTTGTTGGGGTCATTTTCAGTGTTTATGTGCCCCCCTCCCCCCTCTCCCCCCTCCCCAACTCTCTCCCCCTCCCCCCTTCCCCTCCCCCTCCTCCCTCCCCCCTCCCCCCTCTCCCCCTCCTCCCCCCTCTCCCCCTCCCCCCCTCTCTCCCCCCTCCCCCTCCCCTCTGGGGCTACTGAAGGCACCTTTCGTATAGTACCCCATTAAAAAAATTATAAAAAGTCCTCAAAACAGTTTTGCTATTCTTAAGCTAATTTGTTTTTATCAAAAAGAAAATTTTTGGAAAAAGGACAACCTATACAATTTTCATTTCCTTTACACCTTATTTATATTTTTAAGCGTAATGAGTTTTTATATATCCCCCCCCCCTTTTGTATGCAGATTTATATGTCTTTTTTGGAAGAGTTGTTGTGCTATTGAAACCCTTCTATTTTTTAGTGCTAATTTGTTGTTTCTTTGACCTCTTACCATGTAGGTGTATATATGTTCCTTGTGTATTTTAAATCAATTTTGAAGCACTTTGATGCTATACACTGTTTGAAATGTGGTATACCAAATAGTCCCAAATAAATAAATCAATATCAAGTGCCAACAATCGACAAATTGTTCTGGGCACCAAAACACCAATGCTCCTTTAACAATTGTAAAAATTACAGTTAATAAAATATGTATTAAATAACTCTCTGATTATGAGGCTAGGGATGCACCTGGAAGACAGGTCCCTTGCCACACACAGTACTTAGGTCTTTATTGGGATGCACCTGGGGGTCAGGTTATTCCTACAACCTTGAGATAAAGTTTCTTGTCTTTCCTCTTATCTTTTTCCTGCTACACTGATTCCTCTACTTCTGGACTTTCTCTTCTCCATCGACCTCCCTTGTCTGCATACTCCTTATTCCTTGTTATTCATAGTGGGCTGCAGAATCAAACTTCATTCACCTACCTTCAGCTATTATTCAAACCATAAACAAAACAGATTTGATTTTTCTTGCTTAAAAATGTTTGTCCTCTAATCACAAACTCTGTAAACTGTGAACATTCAGCACAGCTCTCGGGTATTCTTGTTTCTTTTTTTAATAGCCTTTCTGGCTATTCTGTGACCAGGCAGCTTCATTTTAAACTTCCTATTAAATTCCCAGGGGGCACAGACCTTTACTACTTTCCTCACTTAAACGCAGTCCTAACTGACCAAAGAAGAAACTGTTAGGAATATGCATGGGGAATGTCAGGTTGCATTCATTTTCAGATCTGAACAATCTTGTTCATATCATTCAGCTCAATGATAGTCTGAAGTCAATAGGGAAGCAATTCTGCATTGTAACAGTGGGGTTTTCTATGTCTTCTTCATAAAACTTGCTGGCTGGCATGAGGAGAAGAGGGCAATGGCACTTCAAGAAATCAAGGGTGGGCATGAGCTCTTGACAGCACTTAAAGAAGGACAAAGAACATTAACAGTGGCATGAAAAACCCAATTCCCACTGAGAGGAACAAAGTAATATAAACCATAGAATGGACACCCCAGGGAGAGGGGCAAAACATCACTAACATTGGTAGGAATACCCCAAGGCAATGAGAACAAATATTTGGACGCTGGTGTTCAATGAGGGCAGGGTTACTTCGCAAAGACTTGACTACTGGGTTTCAGTGGCCAGGACAGCATTCCACATGGCATCAGCATTCAAAGGTCTCCTGAGGTTCTCAGGTACAACATTTGTTAGCCTATAAAATGTTATCCTTGTTGATAGGAGGTGCAGCAATCATTTTTTCTCTGTACGGTGAAGGGAAGAACACTCCAAGGCACAGCAGGAGGGGTAAAGCAGCAACCGTTCTGCTGCTTGTTCCGTGGGAAAGGCTTGCTGTACTCTTGCACCTCTAGTATAGCTGACCTTGGTTTGTGGAACTCCTTGCCCACCGAGGTCCAACTTGAACTTAAGCTTTCTCATTGTACCTTAATTGTGTAATTTGTAAATTTTATTCTTTGGGTGCTAGTGCACCTTAATTTTCAAATTTGTTTTTCTTTTTTCCATTTAACTTTTTATTAAATGTTTCAGTAAATATAACAAACATTTTCTGCCACCACATTGTGCATTATTCACCACAGTCTTACAAGCAAACTTATTCTATCCCCCACTAGCTATTACAACTTTCAATATTGCCTATTCTTCTGTCTTCTCCCCTCCCCTCCCCCTCCCCTCCCCCTTCCCTCCCATCTCTATTTCCCCTTCATTTGTTCATGCTTCTATGTCACATCATAACTATTGTGGTCATCACATATATAAACAATCTTCCACCATTTAGCTCATTAACAGTGCTTCATGCTAATAGCAGTCTTTACTGTGATCCATCCCTCCCTTACTCCATCCTCACCTTCTTTCCCTCTTTCCAGGTTTCCAGCCATTTCCAAACCCTCTTCCATTGTTCCGCACCCTTCTCCCCTTTCCCTTGCCGCAGCCTCATCAGTTGATGCATCAAACACAAGTCTGCCATTCTTCTGCGAAGCCTTCACTTTGTGGTGTAGACGACCCTGTCCAATATTTTGCTATCTCACTTCTTGCTGCCACTATACAATGGTGCAATGCACCCTTTTCCCTCTCCGAGATATCTTCCTCTAGCTGATGCAATAAGCATACCTCTGGCTTTCTTTGCAATCTATGTCCTACCATTTTATATATTATATCCAACACTCTTTCCCAGTATGCTTGAATCTGCCCACATTTCCACCACATGTGTAACATGTCACCTCTCTCTTGACATCCCGTCCAACACAGATCAGATTGTCCCAATCCTGCTTGCCTTTTACATGTCGGTGTCCAATACCACTGATATAACACTTTATAAACATTTTCTTTTATTTGAGTGGCTATAGATATGCCTGCCACTGTCTGTATTACCTTATCCCACACCTCTTCATTCCATTGCACTTCTAAGTATTCCTCCCATTTCTTCATGAACTCTAGTTTACCCTCTCCTCCCTCCATTAACCCTTTATAAATCTTGGACAGAGCTCCTTTTTGGCCTAACTATCCTGAGCAGAGGGCCTCAAACCACCTCTATTATCCCATAGATCCTTCCATACCTTCTGCTGTCGCAAAAAGTAACTTACCTGGATATAGCTATAATAACACAGGTACACTACCAAAAAACTGCCTCCAGTTTTGCAACTGATTCCTATAGATTTTGGGGTGCTGAATCCAGGAAAAATAGCCAAAATGTTCCATCACGTCACGTTTTCTTGCAAAATTAGATTTCTTACCCATATAAGGAATGTTCACATAATTTCTTTTTAGCCGACTGCAGTTTATTTTCTTGGCCCAAAATAGAGGTTGTAATGGTTAACTAACTAGAAACACTCCCTCATGATATTTTAGAGTGTTTTGTATTCATTTTATACAGTAACAGGACAATTGGGAGGCGGGGGGCTAAATCCAGTACTCGCACTGGCGCATGTTCTTTCCTGTTCGCCTCGCCTCGTTCGCTCTCGCTCAAACACGGTGGTTGCGACATGAACGTTCCTGTCAAATTTCAGTTTCTTGCAAGTTCATTATTACCTTTTGTTTGCTCAGTCGTAATCCAGCTTTATTCCGAAGTGGTTCACTACAGTTGTAGTTTGCAGTGCTGTGTATTTGTGATGGCTCACAGAGCCAGAGGTTGCGTCAACTCTCTGGACAGTTTTTGTTTTATTTGTGGGGAATATACCGTGAAAAAGCGGCAGAGGAACATTTCTGCATTTATTTAAAAAGTATATTTCGCCTATTTCGATTTGAAGTTAGGCGATCAAGACAAACCGTGGGCTCCTCACACAGTGTGCAAGACATGTGAGGAAGATCTACGCTTATGGATGAAAGGTAAAAAACAAGCATTTCGTTTCGGAATACCTATGATGTGGCATGAACAAAGAGACCACAGCAGTGACTGCTATTTTTGCTCTTGCATTGTGAAGGGATACAACTTAAAAAATAAGAACGTAATAAGTTACCCCAACCTTCCCTCAGCAATTAGGCCTATGCCTCATAGCAACAAAGTACCTGTGCCTGAACCACCAAAATCTTTGGATCATATTTGTGTGGACGGTTCTGATCATGATGAGACTCATCAGATGGCTTTTCCCGATGAGTTTGAAACTGAACCAGATCCAAAACCTGAACTTTTCTCTCAAGCTGAATTGAATGATTTAGTCCGGGATTTAGGACTCCCAAAAGATGCTGCCCAACTGCTAGGTTCTCGGCTTAAACAGAAAAATCTATTGTCACCAGGAACAACTTTTTATTGGTACCGCAACCGCGAGACACAATTTTTGAAGTATTTCAGCAAAGAGGAAGATTTGGTATTTTGCAACGATATATACGGAGTGATGGAAAAGTTTAAACTCAAGTATGATCCTGCTGAATGGCGGCTGTTCATTGATTCGTCAAAAGACAGCATAAAAGGTCTTCTTCATAATAGCAACACATTCGCTTCAGTTCCTATTGCTCACTCTGTTATTCTCCAAGAAAAATACGAGAATTTGGCCCTGATTCTTCAGAAGATTCGTTATGATGAGCATAAGTGGATGATTTGTGGAGACTTTAAAATTCTATCCATGCTATTAAGGCAGCAATCCGGTTTCACCAAATATCCCTGCTTCCTTTGCTTGTGGGATAGCCGGGCCCGCGACCTACACTGGGGGAAAAAAGACTGGCCAATTCGGGAGTATTTGAGACCCGGTGAGAAAAATGTTCTTCATGAGAGCTTGGTACCTCGTGATAAAATTCTATTACCACCTCTCCACATTAAGTTGGGTCTCATTAAGCAATTCATCAAGTCCCTTCCAAAAGATGGTGAGTGCTTTCGGTTCCTTTGCTCAAAGTTCCCCCGACTTTCTGAAGCAAAGCTAAAGGAAGGAGTGTTTTTTGGCCCTGATATAAGGAAACTCATTTCAGATGGAGCATTCGCTGAAACGATGTCTGAGAAGGAAAAAGAAGCCTGGGATTCCTTCAAGGATGTTGTTCTCAAATTCTTGGGGAACAGGCGGGATGAGAACTATAAGGATATTGTTGCCAGGATGCTCAATGCCTTCAAAGAACAAGGCTGTAACATGAGCCTGAAAGTCCATTTCTTGCACTCCCATGTGAACTACTTTCCCGAAAACTTGGGGGCGTACAGTGAAGAACAAGGTGAAAGGTTTCACCAGGACATCAAGGACGCAGAGAGAAGGTACCAAGGAAGATGGAACACCACTATGATGGCTGATTTCTGCTGGTTGCTGCTGCGGGAAACCCCAGATGAAAAATACGCCAAGCAGCGCACCAAGAGAAGCATTCGGGGGAAGAAGAAACGGGCCCACCAGGAGATTGATTGACCCAAGAATGACTTTAAAATCTAAACTGTGTTGACAAATATCGTGTTTTTACTAAACTTTGAAATAAAAATTTGCTAGTTATTACCACAGTGTCGGATCTCATTTATTAGAATTTTATTTTCACACCATCGGGTGTTTGTCTTCATGTATTGCAATGGTGCGGTTTGCGTTTTCTATTCTTACATACATACCTGTACAACATTTTTTGCACATTTCTTTGCTTTGCTTTGTGTCTAACCTCGCTCTTATATGCTCAATGTTTGTGCACATGTATGTGGCTGTTTTAAGTGCAGACAATTTTGCTACCATCACAGTGTGTTTTGTTGACATTACTCTATTCTTATGTGCTGCCTTGTTACAATTTTCTTTATTCTTATTTGAATAACTACTAAACAATTAGTATAAAGAATTCATCCAAGAAACTTTTATCTCAATCGCACTCAATCTGAAACGTTCACCTCAAACTGCTAACCCAATGTAGCAAAAAATCTGTACGTGATGGAGCAAATTGGTTACCAGATTTGGATTCAGCGCACCAAAAACGTAAAAATCAATCGAAACATTAGAGGCAGTTTAAAAAAAATTTTTTTTAGTGTACCTGTGTAATCATTTTTGATAACCCATATAAATCCTTAATACCCTCAAAATCTCTAACACTCTCTTTAACCACTATTTGGGAAATATGTGTAAGCCCCAACTTTGCCCATCTTCTCAAGATACTTACCTCTGGCCCCTGTCCCCTCTCAAAGCATGCCTCTAGTGTCATCCCCTGTGTATATTCTTTGTATTGTATTAATAATTTCCTATTCTGTTTCCAAACATTTAAAATATGTACAATTGGGGGGTTTATGGGGTTAAGTTCTGATGCTTTACTTCCCTTCCACACAGGGGCGGCCCAAGGGGGGTGCGGGGCCATGTGCGGAGACTCGGTGCGGGGCCTCATTTGCATAAGGGGCCTCATTTGCATAAATATTTGCATAATGTTACCATACACGAACTTTTAGTAAACATGCCTCTTAATGAGTGTATGAATAAAGAAAGACTAAAAGACTTCTACATTACTATAATCCAATACCAACCGCCAGGCACATTAGGAACTACTACAAACACTGCCCATTTAGAACCCATAGCAAACCCGCCGTATCCTAACAGCACTACCAGGACTCATAAAGCACCATACCCTAACTATCAAAAGGAAACGCTGCAAATATTAAACCAATACATTTCAGAGAACAACAATACATGACCTACTGGGGAAAGAGAACAAGTGGCAATGTCAAATAGGAATTACATAAACAGAATACCTCAGCTCAGTTACACATGCAGAACATAGACCATCACCAAACAAGGAATCACAATTTAGAAACAGGAAGACAATAATTAAACTGGGAATCCCAAAAGCCAAACTTGGAATGTACAACACTGTAGAAATAAAACTATACATTAATTTGCTCTTGTACTAAACAAAGCGCAGACGTTAATGATGCACATTTCCCAGAGCTGACATATTCCAATTAATAAATTCAAAATAAAGAGATATTTTTCTACCTTTTGTGCATTTTTTTTCAGCTGCAATTGCTCCAGCCACTTTCTTCTGGTTTCTTCGTGTCTTCCGCTAATTCTTCATCGTCTGCTGTCCATTTGTCTTTTCTTCTCTCTTCTAGTTTTTTTCCATTCTCTCTCTACATCTGCTTTAACATACTAATCTTTCTCCTTTTTGCTCTTTCCTCATTCCTATTTCATCCACTCAAATTTTACCCCTCCATCCTCAATCCCCACCTACTCTCCCAATATCCGGACAATTGTAGATTTGTCTTCCCTCCCACACAAAATATTTTTTCCCTCTCCATTTCACTCTCCCAGCTCCATCCCATTCTAATCCTCCCCCAACATCAGCTCCATTCTAGTTCCAGTCCCACCCAGCATCCGCTCCCTTCTAGTCCCCGCATCAGCCCATTTCCAGTCCTAGCCCCCCATAAGCCCATTTCCAGTCCTAGCTCCCCCATCTATTTGCAGTCCCATCCAAGTCCCTCCATCAGCTCATTTCCAATCCCAGCCCCCCATGAGCCCATTTCTAGTCCTTTCCTAGCCCCACCATCAGCCCATGTCAAATCCTAGCTCCCCTCCACTCAGCCCATTTCCAATCCAAGCCCCCCATGAGCCTACTTCCAGTTCTAGCCCCTTCATGAGTCCATTTCAATCCAAACCCCCACCACAGCCCATTTCCAATCTTAGCACCCCCAACAGCCAATTTCCAGTCCTATTCTAGCCCATCAGCCCATTTCCTGTCCTAGCCCCCCCCCTCACCCATTTCCAGTCCTAGCTCCCTCCCCCTCACAACCCATTTCCATTCCAAGCCCCCGTCCCCATCAGCTATTTGCAGTTCAAGCCCTCCTTCCACTCAGCCCATTTCCAGTCCTAGCCTCCTCATAGCCCATTACTAGTCCTAACCCCCCATCAGCCCATTACGTCCTAACCCCCCATCACCCTATTTCCAGTCCTAGCCCCCCATCAGCCTATTTCCAGTCTTAGCCCCCCTCCCATAGCCAATTACCAGTCCTACCCCCCCATCAGCCCATTTCCAGTCTTAGCCCCCCATAGCCCATTACCAGTCCTAACCCCCCCATCACCCTATTTCCAGTCCTAGCCCCCCATCAGCCCATTTCCAGTCTTAGCCCCCCATAGCCCATTACCAGTCCTAACCCCCCCATCACCCTATTTCCAGTCCTAGCCCCCCCATCAGCCTATTTCCAGTCTTAGCCCCCCCCCATAGCCAATTACCAGTCCTACCCCCACCATCAGCCCACTTCCAGTCTTAGCCTCCCCCCCCATGGCCCATTACCAGTCCTAACCCTCCCCCCCCCATCAGCCCATTACCAGTCCTAGCCTCCCCCCCCATGGCCCATTACCAGTCCTAACACCCCACCATGGCCCATTACCAGTCCTAACCCCCCCCCCATGGCCCATTACCAGTCCTAACCCCCCCCCCCCCGGCCCATTAACAGTCCTAACACCCCCCCATCAGCCCACTTCCATTCTTAGCCCCCCCATCGCCCATTACCTGTCCTAACCCCCCCATCATCCCATTTCCAGTCCTACCCCCCCACTTCCAGCCTTAGCCCCCTCCCCATAGTCAATTACCAGTCCTAACCCCCCCATCAGCCCATTTCCAGTCCTACCCCCCCGCTGCCAGCCTTAGCCCCCTCCCCATAGCCCATTACCAGTCCAAACCCCCCATCAGCCCACTTATCCCCCCCATAGCACATTACCCGTCCCATCCCCCCCCTCAGCCCCCTTAGCCCCCCCCCATAGCCCATTACCAGGCCTAACCCCCCCACCATCAGCCCTCTTCCAGTCTTAGCCTCCCCCCCATGGCCCATTACCAGTCCTAACCACCCCCCCCCCCGGCCCATTACCAGTCCTAACCTCCCCACCCCCCTGGCCCTTTACACTTCCTCACCACCCCCCCCCCATCAGCCCACTTCCAGTTTAGCCTCCCCCTCCCATCAGCCTACTTCCATTTTTGCCTCCCCCCCTCCCATTGCCCATTACCAGTCCTAACCCCCCCCCCCCCCCTATCATTCCAAATTAAAATTAAAAAAAAACCCAAACCGGCTGCTTCTGCCGTGGCAGCTTCAAGAGCTCTGCCGCGGCAGCATCAAGAGCTCTGCCGCGGGGCCCCCCCCTGCCCGGCAGAGCCTCCGTGCATCTTCAGCTCTTCACGTCCAAAACGCGGGCTTTTTTCAGAGCCGCGAGAGTGTCTTTTCTCGCGGCTCTGTTAATCCCGCCGAGGGTGATGGGAAATCCCATCAGCCCCGCGGGATTAAGAGAGCCGCGAGAAAAGAAACTCTCGCGGCTCTGAAAGAAGCCCGCGTTTTGGACGTGAAGAGCTGAAGATGCACGGAGGCTCTGCCGGGCAGGGGGGGGCCCCGCGGCAGAGCTCTTGAAGCTGCCGCGGCAGAAGCAGCCGGTTTGTTGTTTTTTTTTTTTTAACTTGGGATGCTTAAGAATGTTTTTTGCGCGGGGCCCCCTGAAACGCGGGGCCCTGTGCAAAAAACATTCTTGCTCAATGGACGGGCCGGCCCTGCTTCCACACTATCCTTTCCAATCCCCATCCCCTTACTGAGTCTTCTTCCATTTGGACTCATTGTTTCTGTTTCTCTCTTTGCCATTCGTATATTGTTTTCAGCCCCCCCCCCTCCCCCTTACCCTTAGCTCTCTGCTTGATTGAAATAGCTACCCTAGGACTCCTATTTTATTTTATTTATTTACATTCTCTTATATACCATGCTATTCTGCATCAGTGTGGTTTACATTGAACAAACTGAAATTACATTGAACAGGGCATTATAACTTGGAGATAACTATTTTACAGGGAACATGAGCTATGGAGGGTTAGGTGGCTTGCCCAAGACCACAAGGAGCACCTGTGGGACTAGAAACCCCAGTCCTTCCAGCCCAAGGTTGCTGTCCTCTAGTGGGATTTGAAACCCCAACCTTCTGGCCTGAAGTACCTTGCCCCAACCACTAGGCCACTCCTCCACTCCATATAAATTTTGCCATATAAATCAATTTATGATTCTTTGCAAATGCTTTAGCTTTCTATGCGGCACCAGTATCGGCAACATTTGATACAGGAACAAAAATCAGGGCAATAGCATTATCTTTATAGCTGCAGTGCATCCAAACCAAGATAAGTAGCCTTGCCCCCACCCATTCAACAAGCTTTCAACTTGCCCAAATAGTTTTAGAGAATTTAAATCATATAGTAATTCCAACCTATTGCTTATTTGGATCCCTAGGTACCAAATATTCTCCCAAGCCCACCTAAATGGGTCTTTCTTTTGTAATATTCCCTGTGCTTCCTTTTTTAGTGACAAATTCAATATTTCAGATTTTGTCCAGTTTATAGTGAATCCCGACAGCCTTCCAAATTCTTCTAGTTCCCACATTAATATTGGTATAGAAAAACCCGGTCTAGTCATGCTCATAATTATATCATCCGCAAACAATGATACTCTATATTCTTTCTTTCCTACTACTATGCCTTCAGATCTGCCCGTTCTCTCACCCTCTCCACAAATGGCTCCACGGAAAGAGCAAATAGAAGAGGCAACAGGGGACATCCTTGCCTCATCCTTCTCCCCTGCTCAATAAAATTGGAGTAAGCGCCATTCAACCGCACACAAGCTTGCGGTATAGTGCTCGTACCCAACCCGTGAACTCTTCCCCCAACCCCATTCTTTCCATTACCTGAAAGAGAAAAGGCCAAGACACCTGGTCGAAAGCCTTTTCCGCATCTAGAGATAACAGCAGTACCTCCTCCTTACTTTGTTCAATCGACCAAATTGTGTTTAGTATCTTTCAAATATTGTCTGCTACCTGCCTACCTGGGATAAATCCCGCTTGATCTTGATGGATCAATTTCCCTATTACCCTATTTAAGCGCGTAGCCAATATTTTAGCCAATAATTTAGCATCTAAATTTAGCAATGAAATTGGTTTGTACAATGATCATTCTTGCGAGTCCTTTCCTTCTTTATGTATTACTATTATTCCTACCCATCCCATAGTATCGGCTTGCATTCCTCCCTCCCTTAGTAGATTAAACAGCCGCACTAATGGTTTAGTTAATATCTCTCCAAACCTTCTATAAAACCTCGCTGTGAGCCCATCTAGTCACGGCGTCTTATCTACTTTCAACTGTTTTATAGCTTTCAGGATTTCCTCATCTTTTATGACTCAATTTAACTCTTTTTGTTCCTCCTCTTCCAATTTCAGGAGCTGTATGGAGTCTAATTAACTCTGTACCCTCTCCAACTTTGGAGAGTTTCTTGCTTCATACAGCGATTGGTAAAATCTCTTAAAGGCCTCCCTGATATCTCCATCTTTATAAACTAATTTCCCTCCAGAATCTCTAACTTTCAATATATGTGATCTTAATTTCCATTGTTTCAATTTCTGCGCCATATATCTCCCAGCTTTATTTCCCCCCTCAAAAAATTCTTGTCTCAATAGCTGCATGTGATACCGTATAATATCTGCCTGCATTGCATTCATCTGCGCTCTTACTGCCAACACTTGGCCTCTATATGTTCCTTTTCTATCTTGCGCATCTAATTCTTCCAATTTCATTAATCTTTCTCTCAATTTCCTATCTCTTCCCTCCCTTTTCTTCCTTTTGCGTGCCCCCCATTTAATTAAAACTCCCATCACTACTGCCTTATATCCATCCCAAACACCACCCCACGCCACCTCCCCATTATCATTCCATCTAAAATATTATCTTGTTTCCCGCTCTATATCTTCTCTTACCCTCTCGTCTTCTAATAGATATTTGTTTAGCCTCCAGAATTGAACGTCACTCCCCTCCCCCTCTATTGTCATTCTAACTTCCACTAAAGTGTGGTCAGACTACGTTATTGAATCCATCTCTGCCCCTTTAATCGTACCCACCACCTCCTTAGTTACCCAAATGGCATCTATTCTGGAGTAAGAACCATGTACTGGGGAGAAGTATGAGAATTGTCTTTTCCGGGGGTTTTGAAATCTCCATGCATCTATCAAGCAGTGTTGTGTTACAAAGTGGCGATATTTACTTCTATCTGCTCTCTTGCCCTCTTTCTTTTCCCGTAGCATCTCTGGCAGGATTCCAAGTTAAATTAAAGTCACCCCCACAGATGAGATTACCTTCTGCTAGTTTCCCCACCTCTTCAATGAGCTTTGTCCAAAATTCTCTTTGCACCCCTGTAGGCACATATACATATAAGAGGCCCCAATGTGCTCTCCACATCCAGCCCTGCTCGAGCTCTCTCTGAGCTGGATTGAGCCGCAGGGAACCGGATTAAGCCTGCATCGTCCTGCCCAATTGGGGCTGCCAGCAACAGTGCACACACAGGATAAAAGGAATGCCTTCGGGAGCACTACATCAGAGGCCCCAACGTGCTCTCCACATCCAGCCCTGTTCGAGCTCTCTCTGAGCTGGACTGAGCCAACAGGGAACCAGATTCAGCCTGCATCGCCCTGCCCAATCAGGGCAGCCAGCAACTGCACACACACAGGATAAAAGGAATGCCTTCGGGTGCACTACAACAGAGGCCCCAACATGCTCTCCACATCCAGCCCTGTTCGAGCTTTCTCTGAGCTGGATTGAGCCAACAGGGAACCGGATTGAGCCTGCATCGCCCTGCCCAATCGGGGCAGCCAGCAACAGCACACACACAGGATAAAAGGAACGCCTTCGGGCACACTACATCAGAGGCCCCAACGTGCTCTCCACATCCAGCCCTGCTCGAGCTCTCTCTGAGCTGGATTGAGCTGCAGGGAACCGGATTGAGCCTGAATCGCCCTGCCCAATCGGGGCAGCCAGCAACAGCACACACACAGGATAAAAGGAACGCCTTCGGGCACACCCGTGCCTGGCGGGCCTGCACCTGAGGGCCTCGCCAGAGGGCCCTTTGGCATGGCCCATTAACCCGAGGGCCCCACACAACATTTCCACCAGAACCAGCCAGAGAACACCTCTAAACCGCAACACCGAACCACCTCAACAATGCAACAGAAACACCTCAGCTTGAGCTCCCCTGCCAGGGTTGAGTTCGCCAGGACCAGACAACGGACACTATCAACCACCGTGGACCACAGGTACCTAACAGCTTGCACCACATTAAAAGCACCTAACATTGTAAGACTGAAGTAGTGAACAGGGACCACAAGAAAAAAATACTCACACCAGGCAACCTGCCGCTACAACTACCGAAACAAAAACCTGTGTAAACCACAAAGAAACCAACAAAGGAACACAAACTAACATTTAAAGCTGTATCATTAGGAAAACAATTAGCTTTGAATACCCAGAACAATGGAAATTATTAATGCCATACTCTTATTTTGTCTGTGCCTAACAATATCTACCTGCACATGCAATACAAACCCGACTAACCAATTTACCTACACTTGGCAACCCATATATCCTTACACACACTATTCATGATGCCAGCATACGTGGTATACAACATGCATTACCCCACTCACAGTAGCACTGTGCCACAACCAAACCGAGTATTAGCCATCAAACACCGTAACAAGCCACGCAATCACCTTAACCCAAAACCAAAGGAAACGTACCAGCAACTAACCATATCAAAAACACACACAAACCCACTACCCAACAATATTCCCCAAACCCCATATACTTGTATACTAATAAATGCCAGATCAGTAAGAAACAAAACTCACGTTATGCATAATTTCATCACTGATGAAAAACCAGACATCCTTTTTATCATAGAAACATGGCTCACAGACACAGAACCCATTCTACTCAACCAATTAAGCAAACCAGGCTATAAGATATTCAATTGTCCACGAGCCAGTGGAAGGGGAGGTGGAGTTCTAATTGTTGCTAAGAACTCGCTACACCTAACCAACACATCGCAAAACACAGTCGATGGAATAAAGATACTCAAGCTAGAAAGCAAAACACCGGAAGGGAGGGAGGAGTGGCCTAGTGGTTAGGACAGGGTACCTCAGGCCGGAGGGCCAGGGGTTCAATTCCCACCTGGGAACAGCAATCTCAGGCCGGAGGGACTGTGGTTTCTAGTCCTATAGGCACTCCTTGTGGCCTTGGGCAAGCCACTTAACCCTCCATTGCCTCAGGTACACATAGATTGTGAGCCCTTTGGGGACGAGGGAATGTATTCAGTACCTGCTTATATAGTGATTGTAAACTGCTCTGATGCCCTTCAGCCTGGGCAGTATATCAAAAATTGCATAAACATAAACTAATAATTTGCCTCGTCTACAGACCCCCTCCCCCCCCCACTTCATACCACGAAACCCTGGCTGCCGCACTAGAGACAATTTCTACAACAATCAAAAAATACCAAATCATACTAGGGGACCTCAACCTAACATCAGCACCACCAACGCATGCAAGTACATTCCTGGAAGCTATGGACCAACTAGGATTCAAACAAATAATACAAGATGCCACACATAACAAAGGAAACATTCTAGAAATGGTATTTATACCCAAAAAAGACCAGCAAGATGGAGACACCGAACAAACACCACAAATAACTCAAGTTCCATGGTCCAACCACCACCTGATAAAATTCACCATATACTTACCTTGCAAGCCCCCAATGGGATCATTGATGCAACCCAGAAGGAAGTTCCAAAAATTCAACAAAGAAGCACTAAAAACACCATCACAACTCACTTAAATACTGACAACACTGACCTAGAAATCCTAATCAACCAATGGAACGAAGGGATCGAATCAATCTCAGAACTAAAGACAAAAAACACTAAACAATGCAAAAACCAAAAAGAAAACCAAAACCAAGCCATGGTACTCAACAACACTAAACAAAATGAAGAAAGACCTAAGGAAACTAGAAAAAAATGGAGACAGAAGAAGACCCCCGAACACAAAACTGAATACTTAACGCTCCTCTCAAAATACAAAACCGAAATCAACCTTGCAAAAAACCCCCATCATACCAACATACTCAACAAGGCACTGAACAGATCAAGAGAACTATTTGAACTCATCAAATCCCTCACCAAAACTTCCCATGAAGATACCACCGACGCCATTAAAGCGCAAACATTAGCTGACCACTATGCCAGCAAACTCAACCCACCATCAACCAGACACCCCACCCTAAACTGGACCGCTGACCACCCATCTCAACAAGACACGAACACGGACAGGAACAAGGAATGGAACGCATTCTACGAGATGGAAGACAAGCAAATCATAAACATAATCACAAACCTAAACACTACAACCTCCCCACTAGATCTCTGCCCAGCAGCCTGGCTCAAGGCAACAAAACAAGAAGTTGCCCTATACATCATACACATAGTAAACCAATCACTCCAGCAAGGAGTCATGCCAGCCGAACTCAAAAAATCCCTCATTTAATTTAATTTAATTAGTGAGTTTTTATATACCGCACCTTCTATTGATCAGCTGCGGTTTACATGGAACAACAGTAAACAAGGCAATGTTGTTTTTACAGATAACAATGTGAACTACAAAGAAATTCAATCTTACAATTAACAGTTGTAAACTATATACAAGAATCCAGATTATAACTATGTACAAGGTATGTATGTATTCAAAATCATTGGTTTGAGGTTTTATCTTATTCTAGGTTGGAGATAGGTTATGTCAGCTTTGTGAAACTATCCTTTTTCTTGTTGAATAGGTGAGTTCGACAAGGATCCGTATAGTATGTTGAGAATAAATGTGTTTTAAGTTTTTTCCTGAACTCCATGATTTGCTGTAAGGATCTTAATTCCGATGGAAGGTTGTTCCAAATTATAGGGGCGGCATGTGAGAAGGCTTTCTTGTTTGTTGATTTTTTGGCCTTTATAAAATCCTTTGGTGTTATTAGTTTATTTAGTTGGTCTCGCCTTTGAAGATTATGATTGGGTTCTTTATTGATAAGGTTGTTTAAAGTAAGAGGTGCTGTGTTGTTTAGGACTTTGTATGTAGTGAGGAGAGATTTATAATGTATCCGGCATTGAATCGGGAGCCAGTGTAAATACTCTAATATTGGTGTTATATGATGGAATGGTGGGGCATTCATGATTATCCTGGCTGCTGCATTTTGTGCTAGTTGAAGTTTTTTAAAATTATATTTTGTTACGCCTAGTAGGGTTAAGTTCGCAAAATCGAAATGGGGAGTTATTATAGCTTGTATTATGCGTTGAAAATCCTGAAGGTGTATTAGGGGGCGGAGTTGTTTTAATACTTTAAGTTTAAAATAAACTTTTTTTGTTATATTTCTTATATACTAAAAAACAAAACTCTAGAAAAGGATAATCCAGCCTCTTACCGACCAATCTCAAGTATATCATTCCTAGCCAAAATTATTGAAAAAGCAGTACAGCAGCAATTACAGGACCACGTTGACACCATGAACACACTCGATGAGCAACAATACGGATTCCACCAACACCATGGTGTCGAAACCTTACTACTAGTTCTACTAGATAGACTGATCAAAGACTTGGAGGATAAAAAGAAGATGTACATTCTAATATTCATAAATATATCTGCTGCATTCGATACAGTAAACCACAGAACCCTCATCAACAGGCTGGAATCCATAGGAATAACAGGAACCCCCCCTAAACTGGTTCATATCCTATATATATTAACAGAATGCAACAAGTCCAATTCAATAAGGAAAAAGCGAAGGCATTCCCCCAAACCCAGGGAATACCACAAGACTCAGCATTGTCCTCCTTACTGTTCAACCTATACATTAAACCAGTCTGCACAATATTTCAGAAGCACAAGGTCACTTACCACATTTATGCAGACGACATTATGATCTACACCCAACTGGACTCGACCAATCCAAATTACAACCAGCTAGAGGAATGCCTTAATGAAATGCAAACCTGGCTACAGCAAAACAATATGTCCATAAACCACAAGAAAACAGAAGTAATGTACATCTCCAAAAAAACAGATTTCAACCCTCCATCAGCAATCACCATGAACAACAATACCTACAACATAAAGAATGAAATAAAATACCTAGGAGTAATACTCGACAAAAACCTAAGGATAGAGAAACATCTTCGGATGCTTAACCGGGCAATATTCCATACACTAAGGGTCCTCCAACCTTTACGCAACATCATCAAACACTCTGATTTCAGAACAGTAACACAAGCACTCATAACTCCCCACCTAGACTACTGTAACGCCATTCTCCAAGGGTTGCCAAAAAAACCCCTTAACATACTGCAAATGGCGCAAAACGTCACAGCCAGGATTATCCTCAACAGAAAACTCACTGAACATATTACACCTATACTAATTGAGCTACACTGGCTTCCCATTACAGCCCGCATAAAATACAAACTATTAGTAACTGTATTCAAGCTGATACATAACATAGCACCATCCTACCTCTCCAACCTCATCACCACACAACCCCCTAACAGAAGCAGAAGGACTCACAACTTAAACACCCTTCACGTCTCAACTAACATCTGAACTGTAAAGGTTTGCACAAGCAACAGAGCATTTACCTACTCAGCACCCACATTACGGAATCAGCTACCAAACGAACTAAGGGGCTTGTTTACAAAGCCGCGGTAGCGGTTCGCGGTCGTTATCGGAGCCGCAGCCCCATTGAAATCAATGGGGTCGCGGCTCCGATAACGATCGCGAACCGCTACCGCAGCTTTGTAAACAAGCCCCTAAGATCAAACAGCGACCTCCTTGACTTTAGGAGAAAACTAAAGACCCACCTCTTCCAGGATCATTACAACTTAATATAAACAATCCAGAATGAACATAACCTTGCAACCCAAACAAACAAAAGTATTAAGAACCGATTTGTTGTAACCAAAATGTATGTATTGCAACCACTGAAACAAAACTGTACATGGCCCATACTGTTTAAATACTATATAGATGCCTTACACTGTATAAATGAAAACAAAATTTCAGTATTCAAATCTGTAAAAATGCAAGCAAAACAATATAAAATGTAAATATGTATAAATGTACAGTCAAGTACACCTCAATGAAAATGTAAATTGTTGATTCTTACCATATGTAACCAATGTTTGATGTGTAGTATAATCTGCTTCTGATCGCTGGAAGTAGCGGTATAAAAATGAAACCAAATAAATAAATAAATTCATTACACAATACCACTCATTCCCTATATTTAAACACAATAATACATATCTCCCCACTTTATCCCTAACTACTTTCTGTAACTCCATCTTTAATTTTGAGTCTATTAAGATTGCAACAACTCCCTTCTTCTTTTCTACTGTGTTTGATGCATGGACACAGACCCCATACCCCATACCCCTTAGGTTTGACCAGGCATTCTGTCGCCCGAGTAAGGTGTGTTTCCTGTATGAGCACAAGCGATGCCATTTGGCGTGTTATTTCTTTATACAGTTTCTGCCGTTTAAATGGTGAATTAAGCCCTTTTACATTTAATGTTACTATTTTTAACTCACCTTTGAAATTTGTTCCCTCCCACCTTCTCTTGACCCCAGCCTCCCCCATCTCCCTCTCCCTCCCCTCTCTTCCCCCCTCCCACCCTACCTCCCTTCCCCTTCCCCCGTCCCCTCAATGGAGACTCATCTTCCATAAATAGTGACTAACTATCAAACCTCAGCCTACCCTTGCCCTTCTATTTCAACTCCCCCCTCTCTCATTCCCTATCCCCACCTCCAATATCCCAGCCTACCCCTCCTGTTAACTCCACCTCCCCTTCCTCACCCCGCAGCTCTGTACGGTCTTTACCACCCCCTTAACCCATACCTCCCACTGCCCCGCCCCCAACATCCCTTCACAATATTAATATTAACTGTATTTGCAAAGCATTATTATAACCAGAGCCCTCCTCCCCCTCCCCTCCCATCTCTTCCACCTCCCTCCTTCCCCATCTCCTCCTTCTCCCCCACCCTCCTCCCATTCAACATCCCTTACCAGTCTCTTATCAATGTCCTACATCTCAGTTCAATTGTTGATTCTTCTTGTGCCAGGTTTCCAGGGATCTTCCTCCTCAGCCAGTGTCCTTAGCTACTGCTTTTGCTCCTTGGCTGCCCTTGATCAGTCTCGCTAACCTCCGACATTGGCTGGTGCTCTGTGCCATCTCAAGCTGACCGCCCTGGCCCTGGAGGTCATGGCATTCTTTGTTTTTGCTTGGCCCTCGGTGCCCACTGGAAGATTAAGAACATAAGATATGCCATACTGGGACAGATCAAGGTCCATCAAGTCCAGTATCCTGTTTCCAACAGTGGCCAATCTAGGTCATACGTACCTAGCAGTTTCCCCAAAAGACACAGGTTCCACAATGCTTGTACTGGGTCAAGCATTGATATCCTGGGTCCCTTCTTAATAATGGTTTATGGACCTTTCCTCCAGGAACTTCTGCAAACCTTTTTTAAACCCAGCTACACTAACAGCCTTTACTACATCCTCCGGTAACAAATTCCAGAGTTTGATTACATGTTGAGTGAAAAAATATTTTCTTTTCTTAGTCTTAAATAGTTTGCCCTGTAGCTTCATTGCATGTCCCCCAGTCTTTCTATATTCTGATAATGTAAACAATTGATCTATGTTTGCCCATTCCACTTCGTTCATTAATTTATAGACTTCTATCATATCTCCCCTCAGCCGTCTCTTTTCCAGGTTAAAGAGCCCTAACCTTTTTAGCCTTTCTTCATAGGAGTATCCTTCCATCCCCTTTACTATTCTGGTCACTCTTCTCTGAACCTTTTCTAATAACGCTATAACCTTTTTAAGATACGGTGACCAGACTTGCACACAATATTCAAGGTGCGGTCTCACCATGGAACGATATAGAGGCATTATAATATCTTTTGTTTTATTTTCCATTCCTTTCCTTATGATACCTAGCATTCTATTTGCTCTCTTGGCCGCTGCTGCACACTGGGCCGAGGGTTTTAACATGGTATCCACAATGACGCCTAAATCTTTTTCTGGGTGGTGGTTCCTAATGCGGAACCTTGCATCGTGTAACCATAGTTTGGGTTGTTCTTCTCTAGGTGCATAACTTTGCACTTGTCCACATTAAATTTCATCTGCCATTTTGATGCCCAGTCTTCCAATTTATCAAGATCCTCTTGCAATTTTCCACAATCCTCTTGGGTTTTAACAACTTTAAATAGTTTTGTGTCCCAAGTCTCTGAGCACACCCCATGCTTTCTCGCTAGTCTTCACCCTTCTCGACATACAGTACCTTTCACTGTTATTAGTAGGCCAAAAGAGTACAGCCATTTATATCGCACCGCCTCCCTCCACAAGTAGGCTGTCACCTCCTTCATCTCTCTCTGCCGCTGCAATGTGCCCAGAGACAGATCTTGAAACAGTTCCACTGCATGTCCTTCCCAATGAAAATGTCCCAGTTTCCATGCAGCCTTCAAGAGGCTTTCTTTAGTTTTGAAGGATCTCAGGCACACCACAATGTCCGTTGGTCGACTATCTCTTATTGGCCCCAGCCCCCTATGTGCCCTCTCAATTTGCAGAGATTCGCCCTCCCCGCTCTCTTCTAGGGCCGCAGCTTGTAGCAATGCTCCAAACACTTTTGTAATAATTTCTTCACAATTTTTATATTGGGGGTCCTCTGGGATGCCTCTCACTCTTATATTACTTCTCCTAGATCGATCTTCCAGATCCTCCACCTTCTCTTTCAATTCTTCTTGAACTTGATTTAACTCCTCCCATCCTTTTTGTAGATCTTCCAATGCTTCCCCTTGTTGTTCCAACTGATTTTCTGTTTCCTCTACCCAGGATCCTAGGTCCACTATCTCCTGTCTTAAAGATTGCAATGTTTCTTTTAGTTCATTTTTAACTCCGCTGATTTCCACTTTAGGTTCTTCTTTCAGCTCATTCAGCCACAACTTAATCATGTCAGCTACACACGGGCTTCAGGGACCCTCCACCTCCTCCACTGTCTCAGCCTCATGCTCTGCCACTATTTTACCTTCCTTCTCACCTTCTTTCCCTCCTCTCGATGGAGCATAGGAGGATCTGAATTCTGCCAACTTTTTCTTTGCTGAGAGCCCTCCTTTGGACTTCTCCATCTTCCCCCCTTACGCTCCTGGTAGTGCACGCAGGACTTCTGAAATATTCTGTATCCTGGATCTGCAGCCTATTTCTCCCTGTTGGCTTTCCTACTTTGCAATCTGCGGGTATAATTTCTTCCCTTTATATCATTTCAATAGATTTATCAGGGGTTTTTTTTCAATGTAATTGATTTGGCCTGGTTTTGTTTTGTGTAGCTTTATTTTGTTGGGTTCTGTTCTGTTTCTTTAAGAGCTTTACTCCCTGTCCATGTCTTGCCTGTAATAGTCTCTTCCATCGAGCTGTGCCGTTATCACCGCCGTCCCGCTGTTTCTGCACCCTCTCTGGTGACTCTCTGATCCTGCGCCGCTTTCCTTCACCGGCGTCCTTGCCGGGATCGCTCACGCCGTGATGCCCAGGCCACCTCTCCACTCTGCCATGTGCTCCCCTGAACAGCCGCACAGCTTGCCTTGCACCCCACGGTTCCTGCGAGCGCCGCGACTCTCTCTGCCTCCTGCTATCTGCAGGTTGGCTCCTCTACTGTTTCTTCTTCATTTCGCCGCGATTAGCTTCTGCTTTTGGGGATTTCACCCCGTTGATGCAGGCTTTGGCGGCGGAGCTCCGTCTTCATGCCGCCATTCAGCCCGATGACATCACCGGAAGTCCCAAATTTGTTTTTTAATGTTTTTAATTGTTATATATTTTTGGCTTTTGAGTATAATTAAATTCATTATTTCATATGCTTGTTGTAAACCACTCAGAATTCAATGGGTGGAATAAAACAGATTTTAATAAAAGTTCTGTCCTCCCCTTCTCCTCTTGGGCTCACCCCTGCCCTTGGTGGGAGACATGGATAGAAACATCACCTCCATCATCTCAAACTCCAACTTCAGCTAAGATCTGGCTGCTTTTTTTATCATCTTTAATTTTTGAACTGTATTTCTGGACAGTGTGGGTCTCACTTTATAACAGGACACCTAAGCAAGAAGCCCTAAAATATAATTATGCTTGAGCTAGTTTATAGAGGCAAATTAGATGCCAATGCGCTTTTAGAAAATAGGGTCCCCAATCCACTGTAAGTATTGTACAATTGCTGATACACATATTAACAATACCATCATTGTGGAACCTGTGTCTTTTGGAGAAACTGCTAGGTACTTGTGACCTAGATTGGCCGCTGTTGGGAACAGGATACTGGGCTTGATGGATCTGGTCTGACCCGATATGGCATTTCTTATGCTTTTAACATGTGCTCCAAAGTTGGTGTAGGAGTGTACGTGCATATTTTGGAAGATACACTTGTATATCACAACTCCATCTTTGCTCCACTCATACTATGCCCATAGCGATGTCTATGCATGACACATGGACACATGTATAGTACACACCATCTTGTCGGCATGTGTATTTACACATGGGAATCCCACTGTCCATCTTGAGAGGGCAATCTGTTGAACTTATATAGGCACATCATATTCCTTCAGTAAGCCAGATTTTTCTGCATTAGGCATGTAAGTAAGGCTGGTGGAAAGGTATTTGTCATCCTAGGTGCCCCTTTTCAATAAACTTTCAGGCCTCCAACTCCCCAAACAAGAATTTGATAATTAAATAAACCATTCATAATCACCCCAGCAATGAATTGAACCTGTACATAAATTTTTTTTTGGGGGGGGGGGCATTTTTTTTCTTTTTCAGAACAAAACCCCCAAAGGAGTGGCAGGACAGCACATCAGGCTGGGAAACAGAAGACAGAGTGGCCTGAACAGGCCAAGGCAATAAAAGAGGAGCCAAGAAGAACAAACCATGGCATAGTGTGAGCTGATGTGACCAGTTACCTGAACCTTTGAGCCGACTGAAAACTGCAGCATTGCGTGAGTGGTGTGTGTTTGAGCAGTTCCTGTTTGCTGGCTCTCTGTGTTAGGAGATGGGTTGAATGGCCTTGCTCCTTTTCCAAAATTACCTTGGATGCTGCCTCTGCTTGTTTAGAATAGACACACCAAGGAGGAGAGTGTGAACCTGATGTGACCAGTCACCTGAACCTTTGAGCCGACTGAGAACTGTAGTGCTGAGTGGTTTGGGTTCAAGCAGCCCCTGTGTGTATCATGCTGACTGGTTCAGACATCACTAGTTTAATGCACATTACTTCTGTTTGCTTTGACCAGCTGTGCCTGCAGCCGCACATTGCTCTAATTATATAAACTGAGCACCACCCGCTTACTAAACGTTGTTCTGTAGGACACATGTGGTAAATGGTGACTAAGAGAGGCAAAAACCTCATAAACCCACGTTCTTAACTCCTGCAGAGGCTGGTCATCCAGGACAATAATTTCCCAAATGCACTCTCACCATCTTCAGTGCTGTTTGTCTCTTGTCCTGGGACAATGCTGCCGAACACCACCCATCTCCTCCATAGTGACTTCCCTACATGGGCACATGGACTGTTCACCTGCTGCTTTGTCAAACAAATCTAATTTCTTTGACTGTGTGACTGGAGAAATGGACAGAATCTTAGATTGGTATAGCTAGATTTCAATAAAGCTGATCCTCACAGACGACTTAAAAATAAATTGAGCGCCCTAGGGATGGACCCTAAAGTGACTGACTGGGTTAGAAATTGATTGAGTGGGAGGCAACAAAGGGTACAGGTAAACAGAGCTCTCTCGGAGGAGAAGGATGTTACCAGTGGTGTGCCACAGGGATATGTCCTTGGTCCAACTGTTTTTAACATTTTTGTTAGTGATATTGCTGATGGGCTGTTGGGTAAAGTTTGCCCTTTGCAACTGATACCAAAATCTTTTATAGAGTAGACACCCAAGAAGGAGTTAATATGAGGATGGATCTAGTGAAACATGGTCAAGAATTTGACAGCTGAGATTTAACACTAAAAAATGCAGGGTCGTGCATTTGGGCTGCAAAAATCTAAGGAAGCAGTACATTATAAGAGGTGAAGTAATTCTGTCCATGAAAGAAGAGCGAGACCTAGATATGATTGTTTCTGATGATCTTAAGGTGGCTAAACAGATAGAGAAGGTGACAGTGAAGGGCAGAAGGATGTTTGGGTGCATTCGGAGAGGAATGGCCAGCTGGAAGGTGCTGATAGTGCCTCTGTATAAATCTTTGGTGAGACCCCATTTAGAGTGTTGTGTGCAATTCTGGAGACCACACCTGCAAAAGGATATAAATAGGATGGAGCCTGTGCAGAGGGTGGTTACCAAACTGGCCAGTGGGCTTCATCATAAGGTATATGGCGATAGACTTAAAAGAGCTCACTATACATACTTGGAGGAAAGTGGGAGAGAGGAGATATGATAGAGATGTTTAAATACCTCTGTGACATAAATACATAGGAGGAAAGCCTCTTTCAATTGAAATAAACCTTGACAACAGCTATTGTGGGGGAGTAGGCTAACGGTTAGAGCACTAGAGTGGTAACCAAGGTTTGATTCCCACTGGCACTCCTTGTAGCCTTGAGCAAGTCTCTTAATCTTCCATTACCTCAGAAGAAAGACCTGGCCTTCTACTTCCGGTCACACTGCCAAGTACACCCAGGGGTTGCTGGGTTGCCAGGATTCAGCAGTGACTCAAAGGCATACCTTGCCTTTCATTTCTTTGCAGAAAGAGTGATACTGTAGATGCATGGAATAGTCTTCCAGTAGTAGTAGTAGAGACAAGGACAGTATCTGAATTCAAGGAAGCATGGGACAAACACAGAACGTCTCTAAAGGGACTGTTGTAATTCATATGGAAGGACAGACTGGATAGGCCATATATTTATTTATTTATTTAATGTCTCTTCTATACCACGCTCTTTAAAAATCAGTGTGGTTTACAGGTAACAGATTTTTGCAGTGCAGGCGAACCTACACTGGACTTACAATAAACAGGGGATTATATACAGGGTTAACAGGGTAACTATGTACGAGATAACTTGCTGTCATAAGTTATGAGGACAGCTCAACATTATTACACATTGGCTCAGCTATATACCTGCTGTCCTATGTCATGAGGACAGCTCGACTATTTACATATTTACACATATAGTCTTTATCAGCCATCATCTTTCTATGCTTCACTGGGAGAAGAGATTTGTATAACATATTTCATTGTTGTATAGGCTAATATAAAGGTTAGAGTACAGTATATCAAAGTTGTATTTGAAAGGTGAGCACTGTGATCCCTGGGAAGAATAATTGTATAGTATTCAGGGTGCTAGGCACAGGCCATGGTTTGCAGGTTTTATATCCCATAAATTGTCCATTTTGTTTTATTTTGGAGAAGACACTGAGTATAGATAAATCTGTATAACTCAGAGAGAGATTTACATGGTGCTCTCCACCTAGATAGCCAGAGCAGACTGTTGGATGTTTCAGGTAGAACTAGCGTGAACAGGAGATCAAGTGCTTTTTCAGTGATTGCACCAGTGATGTGGGAGTGACTCTGTTTGTCACTGAGAAACTGAGCATTTTGGAAATACTTAAAAACTTGTCTGTTCTCAGGGTGGGAGTAGATATTGTTTGGTCTTAATTCTTTTTTGGTATGATACTTTTAGTTGGTAGTGTAACTTTTAATTTTGCTAGGATAAATACGTTTTTCAGCTATTATGCTTGAGGATTATGTAAACCACTTTGAATCTAAGAAAACTGGTATATAAAAATGAATGAATAAATAAATAGATGGTGTTTTTCAGCTATTAACCTTCTATCAGTTTTGGTGGTTCGGTTTGAATGATTGCCAGGTACAGAGTTATATAAAATTTTATAACTAAAACTAGATAAAATAAATGCATCTTTTGCATGGAAAGGTTTAGGAGTTTTAAAATTAGTCAGCATTGGTTAAAATATGTGAATGTTACAGAAACATAGAAACATGACAGCAGATAAAGACCATACAGCCTATCCATTCTGCTCTTCCATACCAACTATTTAGCTCTGTAGTCCCCTTTTTTTTCCTTTAGAGATCTTCTGTGTTTGTCCCATGCTTTCCTGAATTCAGCTATAGTCTTTGGGGTATGTTTACTAAACCTTCTTAATGTTACCGGCGCTAGTTGCAGCGTTAATGTGAAGAATGCCATATAAGGTAGTGGGCATTCCGGCGGCAAGGTTGCAAGAATCTGTATCGCGTAATAGTGGGCGCTGTGGCACGTTAACGCGCGTTAACCCTAAGTTCATACCAGCGCAGTGTTAGAAGCTATAAAGATGTGGCCCACTGGTTACTGCAGAGGCAGAGGTCATGGGTTTGATCCTGCAGTGGTGTTATGTAAGAAGGCTATCTAAAGTATTTCCTTTTAATTTAAATCAGTGCTGCCAGCAAAAACACCCTCACAGTGCCGTAACCTAAGGTGCCGCATAAGGCGCCCTATAAGGCACTCCATAGGGCACATTATAAAGTGCCCTGTCCGCCAAGGCACCTTATAATGTGCCCTATAGGGCGCCTTATGAGGCACCTTAGGCTACGGCACTGTGAGGATGTTTCTGTTGGCAGCACTGATGAAAATTAAAAGGAAAAGCCTCAGACAGCCTTATTAAATAACACCACTGTGGGATCAAACCCATGATCTTTATCATCACATTCATTGAAGTAACCAGTGGGCTACATCTCTATAGCACCTAATACACCACTGGCTGGCTACAGAAAGACTGCAGGTCACCACACAAACTGTCTGCTGTGGTTACCAGGATAGGGTAAACCCACCCGTACCCATGATGCACTGCACATGCAGATCAACAGCCTACATCTGATCACAAGATGGGGTATGCACCTCTATAGCACCCCGGCCTGGTAGGGGGAACTGACCTTGTGTGTTACTGGCACAGAGTAGCTACAGACCGTGACATTGTGCGGTTCCTGTGCTCACCCTAAGGGTGAGGTGGGGCACCCAGCACCAGGTCCGCAGCACCTGGGTTGGCCAAGATAGGCTGAGTTGGAGGTCCCCATTGCTGCCGGTGTGAGATAGGTAGTACTTGCAGACACACACAGAATACACCTGTGTCCATCTGTATTTCCCAGTCATGTCTAGCCTTTGTGGACTATGATGCACCCAGAATAGTGCATATCCTGTGTGGTTGCTATAGTCACATGTTATAAGTGAAGGGTGGTGTTTGGACCCAAAAGCAGATTATGTAGCACCACCCAACCCACCCTCTGTGGGTCAGGGTGGGGGACAGGATCTCCCACCAACAGATCCACATTATACATCTCTGCAATGGTGGTAGTAGAGGGGACCATCAACCCCAGTCCTGCTGTGGAATAGGCACCCTACAGGGCAGTCAATGCAGATATGTACACAACACATAGGGCACTGGCAAACAGGCAGTAGGCCTGGAAAAGCTCATCTGTCCCCCACCACTATCTGACATTCACCAGCAGAGAGCACAGTCAGTCACCACCCACTGCACCCTGCGAGGTGTTCCAACAATACACATGCTAACTGCACACAGTCTGCTAACTAGTACATAGTGCATGTTCCTGGAGGAACTGTGTGCACCCAAAAATGGGATGTGAACACACACACCAAGCAGGTATGTCAGTGATTGGGCCCCAAAAAAGAGAACTCACAGATATCACTTGAGGGAAATACTGTATAGCACTATGGGGGAACCTGGTCATGCCATGGTCAGTCAGGTTGAGAGTGACCCCCCTCCCCCAGCATGATATGCTGTGGCTACCCTGTCCGTGCAGGTGGTGGTCGAGCACTACAATGTCCCAGCCATTGCCCTATGCCCTGTGTAGATGCATCCTGCCCAGGCCACCCTGTCCAGACCATACCCACAGTTCCTTGCTCCTCATTATGCACATTGACAGGCTAACACTGGAAACAGTGCAAGCATTGTGGGCTCAGTAAGGTGTAGGCAGCCACAAAACACTGGAAAGACATACACACACTCCCACACCTATTTCAGCATTGTGCAAGGATAGAGGTGGATGGCAGCCCTGGCCGCCACACCATTCCTGGGCACAGTGCAGCCATTGCTATGGCACTGAATACTGTTAGGGTCACTGTCCAAAACAAACACTGGAATACACTCTAAAGGTTGCTATGATGAATCTGTCAACAAATTGTGTTTAACGTAGGATTTGTTATATGACATTAATCATATCAACCTTTTGATATATGTGCAGCGTGTTTGCAAGTTTAAAACGGCATTGCTACGGTATGCAGGTTCTAGTATTGGTAGATGCTGCTCCATGCAGGGCCCAACAGCCTGACTCTCCATGAGCCGTTGGATAGTGGAGCCTGTGGGTGTGGGTGTTTGTCCCCCGGTTGTGTGCTGCTGTAGGGTAGAGGTTCCCAACTCCGGTCCTGGTGGGCTAAACATGGTTCGGGTTTTCATGCTGTCCCTAATGAATATTCCAAATAGAGCCAGCGCTAAAAGTAAATTTTTGTCGGAAGATCGGCCGTGGGGTTTAAAAGCCTCTCGAAGCCGTTACTTCCATTTTAATCATTTTTATGAAAGTCCAATAGTATAGACCTCCTGGAGAGCCAAACAAGGTGGAAAAACTAACCACTATTTAGCTGCCACCTTGAATAAGTAAAAATAGTTCATATCATTAAAACATGGTGATTTTAACCAGAGGAAAAAAGGAAAAATAACTTATCTGAACCAACGATGATCAGTGATCTTCAAGCTTTAGATCATTTATCACCTTAATGATCAGTGGTCCTCAAACAGATTGGTCAATAGATCGCTGACTCAGTACTGCGTTTCGGACAACACCAAATTATATGCCCTGTCTCAACACGTAGTTGAACTGCCAAAAATCGCCATACAGCATCCCCACCTCTTACCTCTTGGCTCTATTTGGAATTTTGTCACTCTTCTTTTGATTTGGGACTTTGAATTTGTGGAGTGCTTTTTTTTTGTATTTTTGGTCCCTAATGAATATGCATGGTTACATTTGCATACAATGGGGACGGTGCATACAGCTGCATTGCAGGCATATTTATTAGGGACAGCATGAAACTCAAATGGTGTTTGGCCCTCCAGGACTGCAGTTGGGAAACTCTGCTCTAGGGATTGTACATGTTTATGGTGTATGTGCTCTGTAGGGTAAAATATAGACATTTATGGCATGTTTATTTTATCTGCAATAAAGGTTCCGTCTTTGTTACCATGGTTTAGTACTGGGTAAAATAAAGGGACATGGTCTGCAGGAGCCACAGCTGAGACTTGAACCTGTGACCTTTTGCTCCTGACTATACTGGCTGTGTGTACTGCACCAAACTGTTGCAACAGAGGCAGATCATTCCCTGGGGATACCATGACTGTTCGTCAGACAGACCCTGTCTGTTGCAGTGCATGACACCCACCTAAACAGAGCTTGGCCTTGGTCTGCTGTGGGCAGATGCCACTGCCCCCTCCACCACCAGCACCCCTCCTCCACCATGCTGACATGCCCTTATGCCGGTAGTGCTGGTGATGCACAGTCTCAGGTCATCCAGTGTGCCGGTAGGCGGCTGCCTATGGTGCATGATATGGGGTAGGGGTGCCTGCCTAGACATCCACACTTCCTCCCGGCACCACCTGGCAATGTTATGTGCCCTTTGGGGTACTTGAGGGGTAATGACCCCTGGGACACTGTGGGTCACACACTCGTGGACATGTTTGCCCTTGGTCAGTTGCTGTCTTGCTGGTTTTCTGTTTCTACATTCCTATTTGTCAACTAGGCATCTGCCTAGTCCACCCTGTGCCCCAGATGGTCCACTGCATGTGCCGCCTGAAGCCCCCTGTACCCCATTTACCCCATCACCATTGTGCCCTTTCCTACGTGGCCACTCTGCTCTTGCTGCACATGTGAAAGCCACATAAGCAAGCTGCCCAATATACACCACAGCAAATCCTCACCAACACTATCAATGTTGGAACATTCACTTTGTGGGGGGACTCAGAATTGACCCTTCCAAACGTGACATCTTCCTTTTTATTCTTTATGGGTAGTGTTGATTACCGTTTATCAATGTTTTTTCTATTGGCCAGCTCAGTGTTTTGTATTTCTATTTTGGTTCTGCTCATTATCTCTCTGGTTTTTGCATGTTTTCTTACTGCACATGTATCACTACTATCACTTATCTAGGTCTCCCTGCCTTTGCTGTGCATTGCTGACTGAACTGGTTTCTTTCTCCTGCAAATGTGTCTCTAGCACAAGGTTTTCAGTGGCGTTAATTTTCAGACCCTGATTTCACAGCGCTACTGTGCATGGGGCCTCTCCCCACCCACTCTACGCCCATTGACCCCTTATCTCCGCCCTCTGGGGAGCCTTACTCCACCCTCTGCGCACCTTAACGCTGCCCGTCATGTTATCACACCATACGTGACGTTATCGCACGGTAATGGGCCATTATCACGCGATAACGTCACTTATTGCGCAATAACATCACCGCTGCAACGTTAACGCCATTTAGTAAACATAGCCCTTTGTCTCTATTACCTCCACTGGGAGACTGTTCAACACATTTACCACTCTTTCTGCAAACAAATATTTTTGCAAATTACACATGAGTCTATTTCTTTTCACCTTCATCCTATGCACCCTCATTTCAGAACTTTCTTTCAATTGAAAGAGGCTCTCCTCCATGAAGATATTTAAACATCTCTATCATATCTCCCTTCTTTAAATATGTCCCCATATGCCTTAAGATAAAGCCCACTGACTATTTTGGTAGCCATCCTCTGCACCCACTCCATCCTATTTATGTCCTTTTGAAGATGTGGTCTCCAGAATTGCACACAATGCTCTAAATTAGGTCTCACCAAAGACTTACAGTATATAGAGGCACTATCACCTTCTTCCTGCTGGCTATTCCTCTCCTTATGCACCCAAGCATCCTTCTGACTTTTTCCATTGTCTTTTCTTCCTGTTAACCACCTTAAGATCATCAGAAACAGTCACAGTTAGGTCCTACTTTTCTTTCGTGGATAGAAGTACCTCCCTCCCTAAACTGTACCGCTCCCTTGGATAGTTGTAGTCCAAATGCATGACCCTGCATTTTTTAGCTACCAAATTCTCAACCATTCTTCAAACTTCGTTATATCCCTCTTCATTTTATCTACACGTTTCTGGCTGTTTACTCTATTGCAGATTTTGGTATCATCGGCAAAGAGGCAAATTCTACCAAATAGCCCTTCTGCAATATCACTTACAAAAATGTTAAAAAGAATTGGACCAAGGGCAGATCTCTGTGACACACCACTGGTAAAATCCTTCTTCTCAGAGCTCCATTATCTGATAGAATAAAAGATGAAGGTTCATTTATGATATCTTTAAAACTTTTTGCAAGAATAAAATATTTTACAAGTACCAAAATCACTCCCATTGGAAGCAATTGACACTATGAAACTTCAGTAATGGGGTATGTTTACTAAATGGCGCAAATAATGTTGGGTACTGTGATTTTGCTATAGAAGCTTTTCATGTATTGAATTGAACTTTTGGCTGGTGAGGTCTCAGATACCATAGGCTGCCACTGTTTCATGAAGCTTCAGTGGACTGATGCCTAAAAATACATCAATGACCTCTATCTTAAACATTTAGCCATATACGTCACTCTTGAAACAGCTTTTTTGATGTGAATTGTTGCAATACTTATCTAAACAATTATATTGCTTAATATTGAAAAATAAACCAGTGCTTAGCTTAGCTGTGTGATGAATTTCCCGACGCTATTCCATGCGCTATAAAATGCGCTTCTCCTACTGGTTTCTTCAGGGGAAAGCATTCACATCATCACTATAAAGAAATATATATATTCATTCACCCTTTGTGCATACCAAAATGACAACACCTGTTCAAGCAATAGTAATTACGGAAGACTATTTCACTAGTCCGCATGCGTGGCGTTTTTGTAGCAAAGCATACCATTGACAAAGCTCTATTGAACCAGGCTGGAGCAGTAGGTAGGAGGATCGGTGTATTTCATTATAAATCGTTTTGAAGGAATGGTAATACTAGAAGCATGTAACTAAAGAACTTATTGTTATTTTTCTTTATAGTGATGATGTGAATGCTTTCCCCTGAAGAAACCAGTAGGAGAAACGCATTTTATAGCGCATGGAATAGCGTCGGGAAATTCATCACACAGCTAAGCTAAGCACTGGTTTATTTTCCAATATTAAGCAATATAATTGTTTAGATAAGTATTGCAACAATTCACATCAAAAAAGCTGTTTCAAGAGTGACGTATATGGCTAAATGTTTAAGATAGAGGTCATTGATGTATTTTTAGGCATCAGTCCACTGAAGCTTCATGAAACAGTGGCAGCCTATGGTATCTGAGACCTCACCAGCCAAAAGTTCAATTCAATACATGAAAAGCTTCTATAGCAAAATCACAGTACCCAACATTATTTGCATCGATTGATTCTGTGATAGATAACCACGTTAACACTTGTTAATTACACTACTAAATGGCGCAAACATAGCAGCTGCGACATTATCACGTGATACATGACATTATCGCGTGATAATGGCACATTACCGTGCGAGAACGTCACGTATCGTGTGATAACTTATCCTGCTGCGGTAAGGTGCGCAGAGGGTGGAGTAAGGCTTCCCAGAGGGCGAAGTAAGGCTCCCCAGGGGCGGAGGGAAGGTGTCAATGGGCGGAGAGCGGGCGGGGAGAGGCTCCATGCACACTAGGCCGTGAAATGAAGCTCTGAACAGTAGCGCCAGTGAAACCTCGCGCTAGAGGCACATTTGCTGGGGAGAGAGACCATTTCAGTCAGCAATGTGCAGCAAAGGCAGGGAAACCAAAAAATGTGATAGTAGTGATACATGTGCAGTAACATCACAGTACCCAAGTACGAGAGGGCACTACGGTGAGGCTGCAAATGGGGTACAGGGGGCTGCATGCGGGACATGCAGTGGGGAAGCTGGGGCACAGGGTGGACTAGGCAGATGCCTAGGTGACACATAGGAAAGTGGATGCGGAAAAGCAGCAAGACAGCAACTGATCAAGGGCAAACATGGCCACGAGTGTGCGTCCCACAATGTCCCAGGGGACAGTACCCAGCAAGTACCCCAAAGGGCACATAACAATAGCAGGCAGTGCCGGGGGGAAGCGTGGATGTCTATGCAGGCACCCCTACCCCATATCATGCACCATAGGCAGCCGCCTACCAGCACACTGGATGGCCTGGGACAGCGCACCACCAGAACCACCGGCACAAGGGCATGTCAGCATGGTGGTGGAGGGGTGCTGGTGGCGGAGAGGTCAGTGGCATCTGCCCCCAGCAGACCACGGCCAAGCCCTGTTTAGGTGGGTGCCGTGCACTGCAACACACAAGGTCTATATGACGAACAGTCATGGTATCCCCAGGAAATGATCTACCTCTGTTGCAACAGTTTGATGCAGTATACACAGCCAGTGTGTTCAGCAGCAGAAAGTCACAGGTTCAAGTCCCAGCTGTGCCTCCTGCAAACCATGTCCCTATATTTTACCCAATATGAAAACATGTTAAGAACGACGGAACCGTTATTGCAGATAAAAGAAACACGCCATACACTGCTATATTTTACCCTACAGAGCACAGACACCATTAACATGTGCAATCCTTAGAGCAGAGTTTCAGAGAAACAGGATACTGGGCTTGATGGACCTTGGTCTGACCCAGTATGGCATATCTTATGTTCTTATGTTCTTAACTGCAGTCCCGGAGGGCCAAAACCATTCAGGTTTCATTCTGTCCCTAATAAATATGCCTGTGCTGCATTTGTATGCACCACCCCCATTGTATGTAAATGTATCTCATGCATATTCATTACGGACTGCATGAAAACCTGAACAGTGTTTGGCCCACCAGGACCGGAGTTGGGAACCTATGCCCTAGAGCAGCGGCCAACAGGGGCACAAACACCCACACCCACAGGCCCCACCATCCAAAGCCTCATAAAGAGTCAGGCTGTTGGGCCCTGCGCGGACCAGCATTTCCCAATACTGGCACCAGCATACCTTAGCAATGCCGTCCTAAACTTGGGAACACATTCCACAGATATCAAAAGATTGCTATGATTAATGTCAGATAACAAATCTTAGGTTAAACACGATTTGTTGTCAGAGATACATCATAGCAACCTTTCTGATATCTGTGGAGTGTGTTTCAGTTTGTGCGTCTGACAGTGTTTACTACCCCGGGGAGTGACCCCAACATTATTGCGTACCATGGCAATGCCCGCACTGCGCTCAGGACTGGTGTGGCGGCCAGTGCTGCCACAAACCTCTATAGCTGCACAAAGCTGGCTTAGGTGTGGGAGTGTGTGTATGTCTATCCAGTGTGTTGTGGCTGCCTACACCTTACTGAGCCCACACTGCTTGCACTGTTTCCAGTGTTAGACTGCCAATGTGCATGAGGGGCAAGGTACTGTGGGTATGGCCTGGACAGGGTGGCCTGGGCAGGATGCATCTGCACAGGGCATAGGGCAATGGCTGGGACACTGTAGTGCCTGACCCCCACCTGCACTGACAGGGTGTCCACGGCATGTCATGCTAGGAGGTCACTCTCACCCTGACTGAGCAGTGGCCATGGCATGGCTAGATTCCCCCATAGTGCTATGTAGTATTTCTCTCAAGTGATATTTATGGGTTTTCTTTTCTTGGCCTCCATCAGTGACATACCTGCTTGGTGTGTGTGCTCACATCCCATTTCTGGGTGCACACAGTTCCTCCAGAAACATGCACTATGTACTAGCTAGCAGTCTGTCTGCAGTTAGCATGTGTGTGGCTGGGACACCTTGTAGGGTGCAGTGGGTGGAGACTGACTGTGCCCTCTGCTGGTGAATGTCAGATAGTGGTGGGAGGCAGCTGAGCTTATCCAGTGTTCTGCCTGTCTGCCAGTGCCTTATGTGATGTGTACAGATCTGCATTGACTGCCATGTAGGGTGCCTGTTCCCCAGCAGAACTGGCGTTGATGGTCCCCTCTACTGCCACTATTGCAGATATGTAGAATGTGGATCTGTTGCTGGGAGATCCTGTCCCCCACCCTAGGCCACAGAGGGCAGTGCTGCATATTACGGTGTTGAGTCCAAACACACCTTTTCACCATGGCACCCACACAGGATATGCACTATTCTGGGTGCATCATAGTCTACAAGGGCTAGATGCGACTGAGAAATACAGATGAACACATGTGCACCCTGGGTGTATCAACAAGGACTACCTAGCACACACTAGCACTGATGGGGACCTGCAACATAGCCTATCTCAGCTAAGCCAGGTGCTGCAGACCTGGTGCTGGGCACCCCACTTCACCCTCAGGGTGAGCACAGGATCCGCACACTGTCACGGTCTGTAGCTACTCTGTGCCAATAACACACACGGTCAGTTTCCCCTACCAGGCCTAGGTTCTGTGGGGTGCATACCCCATCTTGTGATCAGCTGTAGACTGCTGATATGCATGTGCAGTGCATCATGGGTATGGGTGGGTTTACCCTATCCTGGTAACCACAGCAGATAGTTTGTGTGGTGACCTGCAGTCTTTCTGTAGTCAGCCAGCAGTGTGGTAGCAGCTATAGAGATGTAGCCCACTGGTTGCTTCAATGACTGTAGAGATAAAGGTCATGGGTTTGATCCCACAGTGGCCTTATTTAATAAGGCATTCTGAGGCTTTTCCTTTTAATTTACATCAGTGCTGTCAGCAAAATGCACCCTCACAGTGCCATAACCTAAGGTGCCTCATAGGGCGCCCTATAAGGCCTCCTATATGGCACCCTGTAACGCGCCCTATAAAGCGCCCTATAGGGCACATTATAAGGTGGCTTGGCGGACAGGGCACTTTATACTGTGCCCTCTGGAGTGCCTTATAGGGCGCCTTATTCGGCACCTTAAATTACAGCACTGTGAGGGTGTTTTTGCTGGCAGCACTGATTTAAATTTCAAAAAGGAAATGCCTCAGAGAGCACTGATCTAAATTAAAAGGTAATGCCTCAGACAGCCTTCTTAGGTAACACCTTTGCAGGATCAAACCCATGACCTCTGCCTCTGCAGTCATTGAAGTAACCAGTGGGCAACAACTTTATAGCTTCTAACGTTGCACTGGCATGAACTTAGCATTAACGCGTGTTAATGTACCACGGCGCCCACTATCGCGCGATACAGATTCTTGCTACCTTGACGCCGGAATGCCGACTCCTTATATGGCATTCTTCACATTATTGCTGCAACTAACACCAGTAACATTAAGACGGTTTAGTAAACATACCCCAGTGTCTCACTCCAGAGTTATGCTAGCCTTGACCAGAAGTAAATATATTCAGCTTTGAGTACTGAGAGAGGTGAATGAAAGAACCTATACATTTGGATAAATGGGTCTTTGTTGACATATCTGATTAATGAAATATCAATGGTGGCTTTTCCTATATGCTTCAAATGTTTTTCTGCCAGACTATAGCAGATATGTTCTTTAAAAGCACAATATTTCATGACTATCTGCTTAATATTGAAATGGTTTTTTTCCAGTACTTGATCTCCAGAGACTGAAATTAAGATATGTGAATTAAGTCTTATTTCTGTGTTTTAAGATCAGATAAAAAGAGAAATTTTGAGAGACATTTTGAAACAGAGTCCAGAAGTGCTTTCTGCATTTTGTTACCAGTTTATTAACAGAGAAAAAAAAAGTGTTACAATGCACATGACATTTCACCTTTAAATGATTTTTGGCTGCAAGCTACTACAACCAACGCTACTATTTATAATTTCTATAGTGCTACTAGACAAACGCAGCCTTGTATAGATTCTTATATGATACAATATTTGCTCAGAAAGCTTGCAATCTGGTCAAGACACATAGATTAGACAAATAAGTTTCAGGAGATTCAAACAATAAGGGTATGATTAGGAAGTGCCAGGAAAGTGGAAGGCAAAGACAAGAATTGGTGATGGATGAGAAGGGCACAGATAACAGCAGTCATCAGGGAAGGGTGCAGGGATAAGAGGAGAGACAAGGAGGAGCTGCGGAATGAAGGCACTTGTAGTTCAGTAGGAAAGGCTCAAAGGGGTATGTTTATTAAACGGCAGTAAGAGAGCATGTCTTTCCGAGCAGTAACAGCAACGATAAGAGGTTAGCATGCGGTAAGTATGCTAGGTGTGTTAGAGGCGTACTGGCGTTAAGGGGTGGTTGTGGACACTTATCGTGATGTAACAGGACATGCTGTGCTAAGGTGTCTTGCATGCACTTTAATGCAGGAAAACCTCTGAAACACTGAAAGGGGGCAGGGAAGCCATTGAAGAAGTTATGGATGCAAGCACAGTTGCTAGCTGATGGAGTTGACTCACCTGATGCCTGGCTATGTGGCAGTATGTGTGATGAGCATGTTTGATCATACAGGAGGCCTGTGCCGTTGACTAGGCAAGATAGGCAGCTGCCTAGTGATGCTGGTCAGTGTGGGTGTTGGCAGTGTCATGGGCGGGTGGCGGCAGCAACAGAGTCAGTGGAAGGATTGCAGCAGTGGGGGGCCCTGTGACAGGTGTGCAGTCCTAGAAGCTCCTGAAAGCATACACCATGTTGTCAGCTATATTATAGTGTCTGTGAGGTGTAGACATGTATCCAGGTATACTGTCAGTATGTGGCATGCCATAGGCCAGGATAGTGTCTGGGTGGAGGCAGCGTGATCCTAATGTGGACAGCAAAGTGAGGATTGTCCATGAGTGCTCATGTGGAGCAGTCACAAGAGAGGTGTGCATGATATAGCTATCTGCTGAAAATGACCCTTGATGACCATGGTGGGGAAGCTTACTGGCAAATACATGAATCCTCTGATGGCCAAATGGTGGGTGCAGGACTGTGCCATGGATTTTCCAAGCAAATAATTTGCAATGTGTGTGGTGAGTGGATGTATGGGATCTTACTGGCCAAAAGCATTTGGTGTGTGTGATCCAAAAGTAGCAGTGCCATGGGGTACATGAAACACCATTTGTAGGTAGAACTGGTGCCTCAGCCTGTGCAACTGCAAGACAATGTACCCGACAGAGTGGCATGATAGAAAGGGACAAGTTGAACCCATTATAGGGAGGAGTGGCCTAGTGGTTGGGGCAAGGTACCACAGCTAGAAGGTTGGTGGTTCAAATCCCACTAGAGGACAGCAATCTTGGGCTGGAAGGACTGGGGTTTCTAGCCCCACAGGTGCTCCTTGTGGTCTTGGGCAAGCCACTTAACCCTCCATTGCCCATGTTCCCTGTAAGTATTAGTGCATGTGTCTCATATTCCCTTGTGTTAAAAGTATCCCCCAATTGTGTTGTGACCACTTTGATTGAAGGATAAGGTGGCATACAAAACTGTCTAAATAAAATAAAACTTGCCCCATGTGGAGCAAGTAATGATGGCAGTACAGTGCAGGGGATAGCTATGCTACAAGTGTTATGTGCCTGAATCTATGAGATATAGCCTCTTTATGTAACACTGGAAGTCACAATGATGGCACAATAGAAAATGCAAAAATAGCAGCTGTCCAAGGGCAGATCACTAATCAATCCACGGAGAGATTGAAAGTATAATCGTATTACGGAGTTATGGAATTTTCCCCTGATGAAGCCATTTTTGGCTAAACAATAGCTTTCGTAGGGCTTTGATTGTAAAATCTTTTGATCTTGGCTATTTTTGAATGTTCCTCTGTTTCATTTAACTGGATGTCTTCTGGTATTGTAAATCTACAGCGTAGTGATTGAGCACCAGGGGACGAACGGCTTAAAAGATTTCAGAGATAAGTATTTTAAAGACCTGTTATGGTTTGTTTTATTCATAGAAGCTTATTTCTTTTCTCCTTCCTTTTGTTGGGGGGTTTATTTTGTTCCAGTGATGCTCAATTGCTGGTTTTTAGTATGACGCTTTTTGGTATGGTTTGAATGTCGTGATTGAAGTGTGTATGTGTTTTTTAGTTGTAATATGTGTTGTTATAGTGTGTTCCCATAGGTAATTTTGTGGTTTAAGATTAATAAAAATTGAAAAATTTGGGGTGAGTGTAGTGGCTATTTGACCTGTGATGCATGCGTCAGCTACTCCCTATAGTGATTAATTCACTACATGTAGGGTTCTAGCCCTTCTGAGGTCAATATTGCCTTGTTTGAGTCATGTGGAATTTATTACTGAAAATTAGCAATAATAGTTGTTGGAGTAAATCTAGTATTGAGGGTAGTCGTTGTTGATTACAATAGAAAATGCATCCAGAACAGTTGTCCCAGTGCTGCATATAAATCACTGACCCGCTGCAATGGGTTGTGGTAGAGCCACTAAAGCCATGCTAGGGAATGCCATGTTGGGCTACCTAACGTGTGGCCTTAATGCATAGAAACGTAGAAGGATGATTGTCTGCAGGTCGCAGCAGAGCCAAAAATGTGCAAAGTGAGCAAGTGACCTGAACAGCACCCAGGCACAAAATGAACAAGTGGGAATGAAACCCTGGACCTTTGACTATGGCAACACTGCACTAACTAGTATGCTATACTTCCACACAGCTCTACATAGATGTGTAGAGCCTACAGGTCTCTGATCAAACTGTTTGCTGTGTGTGCCGGTATAGGTTGGACCCTCCACTACCCATAAGGTATTGCACATGCAAAACAGTGGTCTGCAGCTGAAGAACCAATGGAGAATGCACTGATCTAGCACATGAGCTCAGTAAGACACAATGACTGCATGTGCTAGATGCACATAACAACTGCAAGCCGTGCTGCAGAGCGGTTTCAGTTGTCACCCTGAGGGTGAGGATGGGTGCTCAGCATCTGATGCACTGAACCTGCACTGTTAGAGCTGGTCTCTGCTGGCTGTGCTGCAGGTCCACATCACTGCTAGTATGTGGTAGGTATTGTCTGCAGCATGTTATGCTTTTTCTCCTTGTTTCTAGCATGTTGTAGGTAACAGCTTGTCCCAGTGTTCTATTCATGTTGGATACTAACTCTCCAATAACAGAGCAGGTTAGTGCCTAGTGTCAACATGCTGATGCTATGGACAACCGCTACAGTGGGGGCATATAAGCTGGCACAGGGCTCTTGCCCCAACAATTGACCACAACACATACAGTAAGATTGCCCCCCATTGGGCTGTGTCAGCCATGTACAAACCAACTACAGCTGTTCTACACATAGAGCACATGCTTAGAGCAACCACAAGCACCTGGCCCCAGCATTTTGCTCAGTGAATAGTATCCCCAGACAGAGATTACATTCACATCAATGGAGCCAGACAGCATACTAGCGCTATATCGATACATAGCTGTGCCATGGTCACTTACTGGTCATAGTGAGAGTGCCATCTCAGTATGACATGCTGTGGCCACCCTGGCAGTGCACATGGCAGACAGGCATAATGATGTCTCAGCTATTGACCCTACCACTGCAGCAGATACATTCAGGCCAATCTGAGCTGTTTCAGGTGAAACCCACAATCCTCTGCCTCACGTTATTCACATTTTCAAACAAAGGCTGGGAACAACTCGGACAATGTGAGCCAAAATGAAGTGCAGAAAGCCACAGGACAAAGGGGAGCCATACATACATGCATGCACTCTGATTGGTGCACTGTGCAAAAGTAGGGATGGTTGGCATTCCTGCTTGAAACTTCTGTCTCAATGTCAGCTCAAGGATTGATAATGTGTGCTCTGTGTGCAGGCACTATTGGCGTGCCTTGGCCTCACGGCATGTAACTGCCCGATCAGTGTGCTATTAGTCTCCAACCAGCTGTGGATAGTGGAGCCTGTCAGTGCCGCTGGTGGTCTTTTCCACCCTTGCTAGCCATCTCCTTGGGGGTTGCACATGCTGGATCTGTACTTGCACTGTTGGCTAAAACTTGTCCACAGGAACATGTAATACAGAAACCCTAGAAGGGACCTAAACTCTGCACATATACATACCAACTGTGTGTGTTGCACCATAGTGCTGGCATTTGGTGATAACAGTCCCTGTTGCTAACATGCTCCCCTTTGGCTGGCCTTTGGCACATGCTGCGATGAGCATGGTGCACAAGACTAGGACAAGGCTTCTGTCTGCTGCAAGCTGGTGCCAATGCCTATGCAACCACTACCACTACACCATGCAGACATGCCACATGCTGTCAGTGGTGATGGTGCGCAGCCCAGCATGTTAAACAGACACAGAGGATCCCTTTACAGCAACAGGATAAAATCTAAATAAACTTAACTATCTAATTTTTCAACAGACGGGGGTGTCCTACATGGAGTGGTGGGTTCACCCCTAAACAAAGACATGGGGAGGGGTGACCTGCATGGAGCGGCAGGTGCACCTACTCTTGCCATCTTACTGGGCAGACTAGATGGACCATACTGGTCTTTATCTGCCATCATTTACTATTTTACTATGTATGTTACTAAACATACAAGGCCCAGATGTGGGGTCAGAGGCACACATGGACGGCCATTCAGTCCCCCCCCCCCACCAGCTGACTATGTAGAGGCCCCATCACCGCCTGCCACCAGTACATCTCAGGGGGAGGATGGCAGCCATTGCTGTGGTTTTTGCACAGGCACCTGCATTTTACAGTTACCTGGAGGGCTACAGCTGCAGGTGCTATCGGCCTATTCCTCCACAGCTGGATTCAGCAGCACCATGGAGGAGGGCCACCGTAGATCTCTGCCAAGGGTGCCATGTCCCATGGACTATTCCATGTGGCAGATCTCCTTTCCACAGCTACTATATGTCTGTGTTTCACCAAAGTCACTGTGTGATCATGGCGGACATCACAGATGGTGCAGATGGGGGAATGCCCCTATGTGTGGAGGTTACAATGGTTAAGCCCCTTCAACCTGGAGAACAGATGACTAAGGGGAGATATGCTGGGGGTCTATGTATTACTGAATAGTATTTGACAGCCCGGTTGGTGGAACGTGGTTACCCCAGGTCGGTTATAAGAATGGCGTACTATCGGGCTCGCTTTTCACACCGGAAGTGGTTACTTCATCCCATTGATTCCTCATTGGAAGAAAAACGACATAGTGACGAGATATTACCCTTTATGACACACATGGGTGATGTTTCACGAGTGTTACGAAAACATTGGCAAGTTCTGCAAGTACATGAATGTTTTCAGAAGACTGTACGATTTGCTTATACAAGAGGGCAGAATTTAAGTGACAGATTGGTACAAGTCGCCCCGCGAATGGAGCTTTCTTTTGGGAGTGACTCACATCAGGGCCATTGGGCATGTAACAATTGCAAGTATTGTTGCAATACCTTACATGGCATTCATTGGTCTCATCCCATTACGGCCCATACTTATGTTTTTTCTGGAATTTCGACTTGTCAAACATCTTTTGTTGTCTATCTGCTTCAATGCCCTTGCAATTTAATATATATTGGTAGGACCATATGCCCGGTAAAGATTCGTATGGGCGAACATGCTTCCAAAATCTGAACTAATTGTATTGCAGCGCCAATAGTAGAGCATTGTATGGCTTTTCTCATACTTTCATGGACTTACAATGGCGGGTGATAGATCGGATCCCGCCGCATCCTAGGGGAGGAAATCGTGAACAACAGTTACAGTGGAGGGAGCAACAGTGGATTTACCGCCTGAAGACAGTAACACCATTGGGTCTTAATTTGGAGCAAGACTGGAGGAGTCTTTTATGAATGGAACCTCTTTTGAGAGGAGGGGTTTCCTTCTACGTTTGAATTCCTCTGATTACGTATTTCAGTCGTTTCAGCCAATCATTAGTTACGTCTCAGCTATATGAAGAACCGTTGGGAGATGGGCATATTAGGGCCATTACCTCAGGACGATCTATGGGATCACTTGATACAGGGCCCGGAGGAGGTCCGAAACATGTATGTCGTGTGATGGTGATGAATCAACAAGGGCAGAAAACATGGAATCGCCCTTCTGAAAAGTTTTGCTGGAATGGAATGGCCGTTATTTTAAGTTAAGTGGTGTATTGGTTAATGAACGCCTTCACCCAGTTAAGTGTGCAAGTTACACTAATTTAAAGCGAGGGCTACGGCTCTCTTGAATAAAAAGGGCTCTTCCAACATGGGGAGTTGGGCTTCTCTCCCTCCTCTCAAGTTGGTCATCCCCAACAAAAAAATTGGTGATTGAATTATGGAAATATAGTTACCAGGGTAGCAACTGGTCACCTGTCTTCAATGACTATAGATATTGAATTTAATGTAGTGTCACTGAATTAAGGAGGTTGGGGATATTTGATTCATCACAGTAAGACTACAACTAACACCAGTAACTTTAAGGGGTATGTTTACTAAACTGCGGTAATGTCATGTGCGTTAGGTTCCACAGTAAAGGTACAGATGCCCATATAAAGGTGTGGGTGGGGCATCATTATGGCAAGTATGTCAGGTAACGCGCTTTATAAGGTACGTTATAAGGCACAGTACAAGGCACATGCCTTAACGTGCCTTGTACTGTGCCTAATAAGGTGCCTTGTATTGTGCCCAATTAGGCGCCTTGTAATGTGCCTTGTACTCTGCCCAATAAGGTGCCTTGTAACGTGCCTTGTACTGTGCCTAATAAGGTGCCTTGTAACGTGCCTTATAACGTGCCTTGTACTGTGCCCAATAAGGCGCCTTATAACGTGCCTTGTACTGTGCCCAATAAGGTGCCTTGTAATGTGCCTTGTGCAGTGCCTAATTTGGAGCCTTATAATGCCTTATAAGGATTTCTGGCAACTGTGGTGAGGGTACTATGGGCTGGCAGCACGGATCTGCAAAGATATGACTGTCACAGGCAAGCAAAATATCTGCCTTGGACAAGAGGGAAAGTGAGGAATTGAACCCATGATCTCCACCTAGAATGTCAGTGTACTAACCAGCAGGCTATACCTCTATGGCCTATTGCACAGCAATGGCTGGGTACAGAAGGACTGCAGGTCACCACACAAACCATCTGCTCTGTGTGCCAGGATAGAGTAACCCCACCAGCACCCATGATGTATTGCACATGCAGAACAGCGGCCTACAGCTGACCACCAAATGGGGTCTGTACCTCTCCAGTACTGCAGCGTGGTAAGACAGACTGAAAGTGTGTGATACTAGCACAGAGTAGCTACAGACCATGCCATTGTGCAGGTTCCGTGTGCACTCTGAGGGATGGGATGGGCGCCCAGCACTAGGTCCACAGTACATGTGGTGCTAGAGATAGGTCCTGCTGCACATCCCCAGCACTGCTAGTGTGTGACAGATGTCCCCAACAGTGCAACTGAAGGTACATCTGTTCCAGCTGTGTTCTGCAGTCACATATGGCCCTGGGAGACCAGACACCACCCAGATTAGTGTGTGCCCGGTGTTAGGGTCTGGCTGCCATGGGTACCTGTTAACAGGGCAGTGGGGTGTCTAGACTCGCATGAGGGCTATGTAGCACTGCCACTATGGGTCTAAGTGGTATGCACTATATACACCAAGGGGCTTCAATTACCACTTTTGTAGATGAGGGTGTCGTGGGACAGGTGCCTGCACCCTTCAGACTGGCTGTAGTATCAGCAACCACAGTCCTACTGGCGGATGACTACCCTCCAGGGCTGCTGGGCCAGTGCCATACCTGCAACCATTGCAGACAAGCAATGATGCTTGGGGTAGGCAGAGGAAGGCTCAACTGCCCCACACCACTGTCTGACATTCATCAACAGACAGCACAGTCAGACTGAACCTGCAGCATCCTACAAGGTGTTTCCCCCCATGCACAGGTGAACTGTAGACAGCCCACTAACCAGTCCATAGTGCATGCTCACAGAGGAACCCTGTGCACCCAGAGGTGAGATGCACAGAACAGACACCAAGGAGGTAGCCCTGTGATTGGGCCCCAGAACTGGGAACACACAGGTAGCACTAGAAAAAAATAATATGTGGCACTATGTGGGAACATAGATATGCCATGGTCACTGCTCGGTGAGAGTGAGAGTGACCCTCCCCCCACCCCCCCCCCCCCCAGCATGACATGCTGTGGCCACCCTGTCCATGCAGGTGGTGATCGAGCACTACATTGTCTCAGCCATTGCCCTCCACCCTGTGCAGATGCATCCTGGCCAATCCGCCCTGTCTGGGCCATACCCACAATACCTTGCTCCTCATTATGCACATTTGCAGGCTAATGCTGGAAGCAGTGTGAGCAATGTGGGCTCAGTGAGGTGTTGGCAGACACAAAACAATGGAGAGACATACGCACACTCCCACACCTATCTCAGCATTGTGCAGAGATGGAGATGGTTGACAACCCTACCTGCCGCACTGGTCCTGATCACAGTGCTGACATTGCTAATCTGTGCAGGGGGTAGTAGTAGTGCTCTGGTGATAACTGCAGCTCTGTACTGGGGCTAACAGCCTGACACTCCATGAAGCTGTGGATAATGGAGCCCTTGTGAGTTGGTGCCCATACCCCTGCGTACTACTGCGTTGGGGTTTGCCCATGTTATTGTTGTAGCTGCATTGTGGGCTAAAACTATGGGGAGATGCTCTGCAGGATCCACAGATGGGACCTGAACCTCTGACCCTCTGCTCTTGGACATGCTAGCTGGGTGTACTGCACCACACTGTTGCCACAGCAGCATAGTTGTCCCTGGGGCTACACTTATGTTGCTCAGCCAGACCTCTTCTGTTGCACTACACACCACATACTGGTACAGGGCATGGCCTAGGTCCACTGCAGGCGGGTGCCACTGCTCCCTCCAGCACAATCACCCACCCCCTCTGCCATGCCACCATGACCATATGCTGTCGGTGCCGGTGGTGCGCCATCCCAGGCCATCCAGGGGGCAGGTAGGCAGCTGCCTAAGGTGTGGGTTCTGGGGTAGGGGTGCCTACATAGATGTCCACGCTTCCCCTGGCCTCACCTGTCAATGTTATGTGCCCCTTCGGATACCTGATGGGTAATGTCCCCTGGATGGGACACTGTGAGCCACAGACTCATGGACATGTCTGACCCTGGTCAGTTGCTGTCTTGCTGGTTTCCATTTTCTGTGTTCCTATGTGCCACTTCAGCAACTGCCTAGTCCACCCTGTGCCCCAGTAGCCCCCACTGTATGTCCCGCCTGCAGTCCCCATGCCCCATTTGCACCATCACCATAGTGGCCTTCCATACCTGGGCACTATGCTGTTGCTGCAAATGGAGCACTACTATCACCTTTCTTGGGCTCCCTGCCTATGCTGTACATTGCTGACAGTGAAATAGTTTCTCTCTCTTGCGAATGTGTGCTAACGCCAGGTTTTCAGCTGCGTTAGGATTCAGCCCTTAATTTCTCCGCGTTAGTGTGAAAGGGGCCTCTCCCCGCCCACTCCCCGCCCATTGACCCCTTCTCTCCGCCCTCTCTCCACCTTATTCTGGACTTACCGTGGCTGGGAATGTTAAGGCGTGTTATGTAACCTTAAGGCGCCTTAAGGTTACAGAATGTAATGTTAAGGTGCCTTAACGTTACATGACGCGCCTTAACGTAGCTGCTGCTACGTTACCGCAGTTTAGTAAACATACCCCTAAGACGGTTTAGTAAACATACCCCTAAGGTGCATTAACGCATCCTAAACGTTGAAAGTATGTTAAAAATGCATTAACTGACATATCAGTAACACACATTTCTATGTTACTAGTGACACAGAAAGTTTTGTGGCAACACAATGAACTAGATCAGATGCAGATTCTTGAGGAGATATTGCTTAATGCAAAAAGGATGTTCCAAGCGCATTCCAGCAGAGAAGACTTCAAAACTTCAGGACAGTGCGAATACTTGAAGAAAGAAAGTATTATTAGTAACATAATAAATGTTTATTGAACCAGTTGCTATACCTAACACCTACTAATAACATTTTAGGAAAATCTGTTAATTTTATTGTTACTCTTAATAAAATGCCATTAATTTCCATAACACCACACATGTATAGGAACTTGTAAACAAACAGATGTGCAAAGTAAATACAGAATGAAAGCAACAAAATAAATAACACCTCAGAATCAAAGACCCCTGTCTACTAAGGCACAAAATGGGAAAAATCCTTTAGTAGATGAGCCCCAAAGGGATAGATGAGTTTGGCTCGTATTTCAAAAGCCTTGCGGTAGAAGTGGAGACTACAGCAAATGCAAGATCCTCAGAGATAAAAATAGAAGGGGGAAACTAGAGGAAGAAGGTATTTTGTGAAATAAGTGACTGAAGTGGACATTAGGGGGTAGATTCTGAGCAGTGTTTAGCGGGGATGTATGTCTGATATGGACGTACATCCCTGCTAAACGCCAGGGGCTGATTCTCGATCCTGAGCTCCCCACATGTATAGAGGAGTTATGCGGGAAACTCAGGATGGGGGTGGGAGGGAGGCGGGCTGGAGTAGGAGTGAGGGCGGGCCAGAGGCATGACCCTGACCCCGGATATACAGGGTCGATTCCGGTCGTGGTCATGCACGTCTGGGGCTGCCGACTTAGACGAGGGACTTATTTCACCTTAGAGGTGGAATAAATCCCCCTCGGAGGTAGGAGATCTGTTGGCTGCCAAAAGCAGGTGAGGTGCAGTAGGAGCTTCCCACTGCCCGATCTCAGCCAAGGCAGGCCACTCCAGGGGTCGGGCGGTGGGGAAACAGGACATCTGTTGGCATGTGGGCTATCAGAGCTCCTGCATGGCATCTTGGTGCCATGGTGAAGGAATGCCATGGCACCAGGTTCCATGCAGGAGCCCCGACTGATTTGTATAGGGATCAGGCTGGACATACAGCAGGCCAGAATTGGGGCTTGTCTTGCCCGTCCAAGATCATTGCACCCGATTCTGCTGTTATAGGAGCGGAATTGGGTGCACATCTGGCCCATGCAGATTCTGGACATCCAAATGGGCCAGATCTGCCCTGTGTGGAATTGGTTTCTACAAGGGGATATGGGAACAAATGGAGAACGGAGGAGGGATGCAGAATTAGGAGACAGAGGTAGTGTTTTAGCTAGTATAGGTTAATGTAACTCCCATTCTACAAATATTAGCCTATGATGGTAGCTGCAATGCATACAAACTCACCTCTTCCCATTGCGGAGCAATTCAAATCCTTCATTTATTTGATCAAAATTCAAAAAATAGGATATCAGGGGATTCAGATCAAATTTCTTTGCCAGGAAATCAGAAACGAGTTTAGGGACATTGTCTTTGCTCCTGAAGCCTGAAAGACAATCAGTAGGCAATGAGTTTACAGCAAAATTACTATTCAATGCTGTTATTATTATGATCTTTTTGCATTTAGCTTACACCTTTTCAGAAGCAGATGAAAGGAAAAAAGAGAAAGACAAGCATGAAATGAATTCTCTTATAAATCTTATAAACCAATGAGGTAATGGATAAAGGCCTTATACAGTAATATTCAATGTGAGCACATACAGACTTGTGGACATGGAGTGGTGAAACAGTCTACTAGTTAGAGCAGCAGACTAGATCCAGGGAAGCCAGGGCTCAGAACTCACTGCTGCTCTTTGTGCTCTTGGGCAAGCCACTTAATCCTCTATTTATAGTCATATATATCTTCGTGGTTGGTTTCATTTGGTGTTGGTGATTTTTACCAAATTCTGACTAGCATAAAAGCCCATGCATTGTTTGCATCAGGCATACTTCCACTGTGGACATGCACATTGTGGAGTTTGGGCGGAGCAGGAACGTTTGTGAGCTGACTATAGGATACTCTAATTTATGTGTGTTCTTGCAGTAATTTACACCAGCTCTAGGGCTGTGCAAATGTCCACACACCAACTTATAGGGCATTCTCTGTGTACTTGACGTTATAAAATGCACGTGTGAAAATGTGCATTAAGTAGACATGACTTTCTAAAATGATCCTGAATTTCACTGTTATACATATGGCTGGAGGTGATGCCATCTATACATATGGCGACACTGAATATACATATTTTTGGATGCCGTAGTGGTGTTGTAGGCTTACTGTTGCTGCTGAAAATTGACCCATATGTTTTTAATTTAAATCTTGATTGAAATATGACTTCTCATTGTATTCTGTGAACCTGAGCTCTGCCCATGGTTTTCTCAAGTAGAAGGCAATTTAGAACATTCGGCCTTTGGGATTCTGCTGCTATGTTTTCCAGACTCGGGGTATAAATCAGTTATTTTTCACTTTTACTTTAGTGTATTTACAATGTACTTCTAGCCAGCTTTAAATGCATTCCATATTGCCTAAAATAATCACGTTACTGTTTAAAGCTTCAACTCAGCCACAGAGCCTCACCTAGTGAACAGAAGCTTCAACCCAGTCATTCCAGAACAGCGACACCTAGTGAACAGAATCAGTCCATTCTACCAAGGTAGTTATAATATGTATTTCCTAGTCAAGTACTATAAAATGTATTTAGGACTGAGTTCTGAAACGGGATTGCAAATATCAGCACAGAGAGGAGATCAAGGCAGAATCCCAATGGAGGCATAGACGGTGGTCAGTCCAAGGACTTAGGGCAGGTGATAAGAGAAGTCCTAGCCATTAGACCAGGTAGTAACCTGGAGCAAACGGAGACTCCAGACATACAGGCTGTGCCAAAGGGGTTTAAGGGGGTTTCTGAGAAGCAGAACATTGCAGCAACCTAAAGGCTAACTTGCTATCAAACTCTTTACACCTTGAATCTTGTCTGCTGAGTCTCCTTGCTTTCCTATTTTTCACTTGATTCTTCCTTTTCCAGCTTTGACTAGTACTGCATCAGTTTGTTACATGCCTAATACCAGAGAATATCAGCCACATGGTGTCTGAACTCAATAGTTAGTTTCAAGTTATTTATTTTATTTATTATTTTATTTATAGACTCTTATATACCGCACTATTAGGCATCAGCGCGGTTCACAAAAAACAGTGAGATACACAATTCAACAGTACTTTGTGTTTACAGAAAACAGGAGAATATAACTCGGATAACAGGGTATATAATTAATAAACATAGTCATAATGGGTGTTTGGGTACTGTGCAGTGTTGTCTTGAAAGCAATTGATTGTTCTGATGGCAGTGACAAGAGTTTGACTTTTATCCCTCTTTAATTTAACCAGTGGGCCATAAGCCATATATTGGATAATCCTGCTCTAAACGACCCCTCAAGAGAACCACAAAGCTAAGATTTACAGTTCTGTCTCAAACTGCTTCCATGGTTGCAACAAGTGGAAAACATGTACTGAAGTACAGCATGTACTGAACATTTTGTTCGAAGAACCTCACCACCTTTTCAACAAATCTATGCTGAAAAGGATGTCTGAAGTCATGCCTCTGCCTGCTTTGCCGACTTGTTTCTACTTATAGGAAGGTGAATGTATGCTGTGGGAGGCTGTTGGTTGCTTATAGGAGTATATTCTTGGAATTTAGTTGCAAACCCAGAGGTAGACTAGAAAGCTAATAGAATGCTAGGGCTTATAAGGAAAGGAACAGAGAATAAAACAAAGGATATCGTAATGTTTCTGTATCACTCCATGGTGCAACTGCACCTTGAGTATTGCATGCAGTTCTGGTCACCACATCTAAAAAAAGATGCGGCAGAATTGGAAAAGGGCAACCAAAATGACAAAGGGGATGGAAGGATACCCTTATAAGGAATGATCTTCAGCTTGGATAAGAGACAGCTAAGGGGAGATATGATAGAGGTCTATAAAACAATGAGTGGAGTGGAAATAGTAAATGTGAACTTTTCTACTCCTTCAAAAAAATATAAAGGCGAGGGGATATGCAATGAAGATACAAAGTAGTACATTTAAGACTAATTATAAGAACATAAGAACATAATTGAAGAAAATATTTTTTTCACTCAACGCATAATGAAGCTCTGGAATTCGTTGCTGGAGAATGTAGTAAAAGCTGTTAGTGTAGCTGGGTTTAAAAAGGTTTGGACAAGTTCTTCGAGGAAAAGTCCATAAACCATTATTAAAAAGGACTGGGGGACATACACTGCTTATCTCTTGGGATCCTGCCAGGTACTTGTGACCTGGGTTGGTCACTGTTGGAAACAGGTTACTGGGCTTGATGGACCATTGGTCTGACTGAGTATAGCATATCTTATTTATTTATTTACATTCTCTTATATACCGTGCTATTCTGCATCAGTGCGGTTTACATTGAACAAACTGAAATTACATTGAACAGGGCACTATAACTTGGAGATAACTATTTTACAGGGAACATGGGCTATGGAGGGTTAAGTGGCTTGCCCAAGACCACAAGGAGCACCTGTGGGACTAGAAACCCCAGTCCTTCCGGACCAAGGTTGCTGTCCTCTAGTGGGATTTGACCCCCCGACCTTCAGTACCTTGCCCCAACCACTAGGCCACTCCTCCACTCCTCTTATGTTCTTATAAAGTGTGTAGAATCAGGTCCAACAGTCAGACATGAGATTTTTCCCTAATTCTTTTAAGATGTGTATCAGTAATAACAAATCACAATTTTCTCATACAGTACCCAGTAGTAACCCTCTCTTATTGACCCTAGCAACTTTCTTTTTATTCTGCATTAGCTCATGTGAAGTCCAATGTTGCACAGGATTTTTAAGCAGGAAATGGGCAACCAATTTTGGATGCACACAATGTCCCAAGTATCTTATGAAAGGCTCACTAAAAGCAGAACCTTTTGAAAAATACTTATAGAGATGCTAGGAAATATGCAGATAGTTTGTAACCCACCAAGATTTTTATACAGTTGATCATATAGATCCTTTTAAATAAATAAATTTGCATGTGAAAAATCCACGCAATCCTTCTAAAATGCCCTCCACTACATTAACTATTGCAGTATTGAAATCATACTTCCAAAAAGAGCTCCTTTCAAGGTGCGTCCTGTCAGCATCAGCAGGGGGTCATAGGAAATCTTATCACTCTCAGGAGCTAGTCCAATGATCACACAGGTTCCAAATCCAGGCTGGGTGGACTGAAGGGCAGATGCCTGATGTACAAACAGAAAACTATCAAAGTTCAGGAAACAAACATCCATCCAAATAATTCAGCACTGGGAAAGCAATTGTTTAATATCAGTTATTGGCTATTGTGATAGGATGATGCACTATATCTGAAGGGTTCCTCAGAATCCCTTCTTAAACTATTCTATGAAAACAAAGACTGGCAGGAGCTTACTGTAAAGATATTGGTATCACTACTGGGTACTAGCAGGAGGGACATGAACATGGCAGGATTGATACATAGGCCAACCCAGTACATGTCTAGAATCCAAGGTTAAGAGGAGGCTTGCAGTCCTCTCCCTCCTTAAGACATGGTAAACCTCTGATAGATGTCAGATACTCTGGGTCAAGGTACAGTTGCCAAGCAACAGCTGTAATTAATTAAAGCCATTGGTCAGCGTAACCTTTGAATTATCCTTCCATTAGACATGCACCACTCTCTTCTTCCCATCTATTAGATAATTTTACAATAGGCCACACAACTTGTGTAGCAGGTATGCACATAGGTTCCCCCAATTTTAATGAGAAAATATGTGCTATCTTTTCCTTTAAAAATTACCCCATGGAAAATCACACAAACACATTTATATCTGCTATAAAGTAAGCCAAATTTACCATTTTATTTTATGCGCTTATGCATGTGTTTTATAAAATATGCACATAAATCCAAACCTTGCCCAGACTTAGATCCTGTTAATGCCTTTGCCCAGGTCGGAAGACTTTGGGGTCTGTATACTAAACTGCTGTAGGTTTTTGCAGCTAACGTGAGGTTTTAATGCAGATATTGTAGTGCCGGCTTACTTGCAAAGGTATTCGCTGGGGCGTGCTCAGCATTTCCCTAGCAGATACCGTGTTGTCTGCAACTTTGCCATTTATTGCATGCTGAGTACTCCCTCAGTTACTGTGCATTGCAGGCACTCCCACTCTCCACCCATATCCCACCCACTCCAGCAGTTAGTTCGGGATCTGCAAATAGTGCAGTGATATTTCCCATGTGCTGTCTATGTAAGTAGTCTGATAGTGCACTCTATCTGTTGCATTAACAGGCAGTGCAGCTTAGTAAACAGCCCCCTTGATGTACATAAATGGTGTACGTGGCATGAGTTTAGGTGCATAGACCCTCCATAATTTTAGGAGAGCAAAAACGAATGAGCAAACAGATGAAAATACCAGAATATATTAGTGAATCATAAAGGCATTCTATTAATAGTCTTGAGGGGTAAAAGATGTGTGTGTGGGGGGGGGGGGGAAGAGTGGGAGAGATGGATGGGAGATCAGAAGATGACAAAACAGTAAAAATGTATGGTTTCTAATGTGATAGGAAACACAGATCTTTGTTAAATCCTTTCTGATCAGTCTGAAAGTGCCTTATTTCAAAAGTCTTATGTGCCTGGATTGTTTTGAAATTTCTATTTAGGTTTTTCATCATTAATTCACTGATGCACAGAGGTGTCCTTCTCGGTCTGCCTTGTGATGACTGATATTGTATTTCTGTGACGTGATTCTTGCTTTTAACATTTGGCCAGTCTCTCCGTTTTCACATTTTCAGCATTGAACAGTATACAGTACTCTGCATTAGATGAACAGCACGAGTAGGATACTTTTATGGTGAATGTGTTTCACATGGGGCAGTTTCTCCTAATGGGTTAGTTTTGCGCATCCAGTAAGACCAACTGTCTAAGAGCTAACCAAACCACTATACAAAAAACGCCCTTAGTAAATATCATCAATTACTAATATTTTTCAAATACTTACTAAATAAATTCCTAAACATACCAATGTCACTGTACAAAACTTTCACTAGGCATTAATGACCTCAGGATGGCCTTACCCCTACATGTGGCGAAACTAATCACCATAGGGTTAAAAGCAGATGCTCGCATCATAAGTCACTGGCCTTTATATTCTTTTTATAATTGTATATTGCACAACTTCCAAAATTACTAAGATTAATTAAAACATCCAACATCCGAAAAAGTACTTTTAAGGATTCTTTACTAAACTAAACACTCAGTGAATAAGAAGCGTCTGCACTCCTACATAACACTGGAACCCATGAATCTTCAGTTCATTTTCCTATTATGAAATAGAGAAACTTTTCTGAATCAAGAATATCAATACACTGTTAAATAAATTTACTATCACTTATCTGAATAGATCCATGGAGCCAGAATATGTTGGTAATTGAAACGGCCGTTTCTGCTTATCCGCAAACGCTGCACAACCATAGGCGTCCACCTGCATACCTTAGCAATGCCGTCTTAAACTTGGAAACACGTTCCACATATATCAATGAATAATGTCAGATAACAAATCCTAAGTTAAGCACAATTTGTTGACAGAGATTCATCATAGCAACCTTTCTGATATCTGTGGAGTGTGTTTTAGTTTTTGTTTCTGACAGTGTTTACCACCCCGGGGAGTGAATCTAACAGAATTAAGTACCTTAGCAATGCCTGCACTGTGCCCAGGACTGGTGTGGTAGCCAGGGCTGCCAACCACCTCTATATTTGCACAATGCTGAAATAGGTGTGGGAGTGTGTATGTCTATCCAGTGTTTTGTAGCTGTGTACACCTTACTGAGCCCATAATGCGTGCACTGTCTCCAGTGTTAGCCTGCCAATGTGCATAACGAGGAGCAAGATACTGTGGGTATGGCCCAGACAAGGTGGCCTGGGCAGGATGCATCTGCACAGGGCAAAGGGCAATGGCTGGGACATTGTAGTGCTCGACCACCACCTGCACGGACAGGGTGGCCTCAGCATGTCATGCTGGGGGGGGGGGGGTCACTCTCACCCTGACTGAGTAGTGGAGGAGGGATAGTAAGGAAATCCACAGTACTACCTTTTAACTTTCGAAAGGGAGACTATGATAAAATGAGGAAAACAGTTAAGAAAAAACTAAAAGGAGCAGTTGCAAAGGTTAAAGACTTACATCAAGCTTGGGTGTTGTTTAAAAATACTATCTTGGAAGCCCAAGCCAGCTTTATTCCACGCTTTAAGAAAAGTGGAAGGAAGTCCAAAAAACTGCCAGCATGGTTTAAAGGTGAGGTCAGAGAGGCTGTTGTTGCCAAAAAAGCATCTTTCAGGAAATGGAAAAAAGAGCCAAACGACGAAACCTGGAAACAACACAGGCACTGGCAAGTCAAATGCAAGGCATTGATAAAGCAGGCAAAGGGAGAATTTGAGAAGAAGCTTGCTGTGGAAGCAAAAACGCGAAATAAAGAGTTTTTCAAGTACATTCGCAGCAAAAAACCTGTGAGAGAGTCAGTTGGTCCATTAGATGATAGAGGCGTTAAAGGGGCACTAAGAGGTGACAAGGCGATAGCAGAGAGACTGAATGAATTCTTTGCTTCGGTCTTTACTGAGGAAGATATAGGGATGTTACCCATGACTGAAGTGGTATTTAAAGGTGCGGAAGAATTGAAGGAAATATCGATACATCGGGAAGATGTATTACAACTATTAGATAAACTGAAGAGTAGCAAATCACCTGGGCCGGATGGCATACATCCAAGGGTGTTGAAGGAACTGAAATATGAGATTGCAGACCTGCTATTAGTAATCTGTGAACTATCATTAAAATCATCTCTAATTCCTGAAGATTGGAGGATAGCCAATGTAACACCAATTTTTAAAAAAGGTTCCAGGGGTGATCCGGGAAACTACAGACCGGTGAGCTTGACGTCAGTACCGGGAAAAATGGTAGAAACCATCATAAAGAATAAAATTATTCAGCATTTAGATAGTCATGGCCTAATGGGAGACAGCCAACATGGCTTTAGACAAGGAAGATCTTGCCTTACTAATCTGTTATGTTTTTTTGAAGGTGTGAATAAACAGGTGGACAAAGGTGAGTCGGTAGATATAGTGTATCTGGACTTTCAGAAAGCCTTTGACAAGGTCCCTCATCAAAGACTTTTGGCAAAACTAAAGAGTCATGGGATAGGAGGCAGTGTACTACTCTGGATCAGAAACTGGTTAAAAGATAGAAAGCAGAGGGTAGGGCTAAATGGCCAATTTTCCCAATGGAGAAAGGTGAATAGTGGTGTACCCCAGGGATCTGTGCTGGGTCCTCTGCTTTTTGACATATTCATAAATGACCTGGAAAGTGGAATAACGAGTGAGGTTATCAAGTTTGCAGATGACACAAAACTATTTAAAGTTGTCAAACCCCAAGAGGATTGTGGAAAATTGCAAGAGGATCTTGATAAAGTGGAAGACTGGGCATCAAAATGGCAGATGAAATTTAATGTGGACAAGTGCAAAGTTATGCACCTAGGGAAGAACAACCCAAACTATGGTTACACGATGCAAGGTTCCACTTTAGGAACCACCACACAGGAAAAAGATTTAGGCGTCATTGTGGATAACATGTTAAAACCCTCGGCCCAGTGTGCAGCGGCGGCCAAGAGAGCAAATAGAATGCTAGGTATCATAAGGAAAGGAATGGAAAATAAAACAAAAGATATTATAATGCCTCTATATCGTTCCATGGTGAGACCGCACCTTGAATATTGTGTGCAATTCTGGTCACCCTATCTTAAAAAGGATATAGCGTTATTAGAAAAGGTTCAGAGAAGAGCCACCAAAATGGTAAAGGGGATGGAAGGATACTCCTATAAAGAAAGGCTAAAAAGGTTAGGGCTCTTTAACCTGGAAAAGAGACGGCTGAGGGGAGATATGATAGAAGTCTATAAATTAATGAACGGAGTGGAACGGGTAAACATAGATCGATTGTTTACGTTATCAGAATATAGAAAGACTAGGGGACATGCAATGAAGCTACAGGGTAAACTATTTAAGACTAATAAAAGAAAATATTTTTTCACTCAACGTGTAATCAAACTCTGGAATTTGTTACCGGAGGATGTAGTTAAGGCTGTTAGTGTAGCTGGGTTTAAAAAAGGTTTGGACAAGTTCCTGGAGGAAAAGTCCATAAACCATTATTAAGAAGGGACCCAGGATATCAATGCTTGACCCAGTACAAGCATTGTGGAACCTGTGTCTTTTGGGGAAACTGCTAGGTACGTATGACCTAGATTGGCCACTGTTGGAAACAGGATACTGGGCTTGATGGACCTTGGTCTGACCCAGTATGGCATATCTTATGTTCTTATGTTCTTATGAGTAGTGATCGTGGCATGGCTAGGTTCCCCCATAGTGCTATACAGTAGTGCTCTCAAGTGATATCTATGCATTTCCTTTTCTGGGGCCCAATCACTAGCATGCCTGGTGTGCAGATGTGTGGGCGCGCTCACATCCCAGTTTTGGGTGCACATAGTTCCTCCAGGAACATGCACTATGTACTAGCTAGCAGACTGTCTGCAGTTAGCATGTGTATGGCTGGAACACCTTATAGGGTGCAGCGGGTGAAGACTGACTGAGCCCTCTGCTGGTGAATGTCAGATAGTGGTGGGGGCAGCTGAACTTTTCAGGCCTCCTGCCTGTCTGACAGTGCACTATGTGTTGCGTACATATCTGCATTGACTGCCCTGTAGGATGCCTAGTCTGCCACAAAACTGGGGTTGATGGTGCCCTCTACTGTCACCATTGCAGAGATGTAAAATGTGGATCTGTTGGTGGGAGATCCTGTCCCCCACCCTGACCCACAGAGAGTGGGTTGGGTGGCGCTACCTAAGCTGCTTTTGGGTCTAAACATCACCCTTCTCTTATAACATGTGACCATGGCAACCACACAGGATATGCACTATTCTGGGTGCAACATAATCCATAAAGGCTAGAAGTGACTGAGAAATACAGATGGACACAGGCATATCCTAGGTGTGTCTGTAAGGACTACCGATCACACACTGGCACTGATGGGACCTGCAGCACAGCCTATCTCAGCTATGCCATGTGCTGCGGACCTGGTACTGGGTGCCCCACCTCACCCTCAGGGTGAGCACAGGAACCGCACAATGTCACGGTCTGTAGCTACTCTGTGCCAGTAACACACACGGTCAGTTCCCCCTACCAGGCCAGGGTGCTATAGAGGCGCATACCCCATCTTGTGATCAAATGTAGGCTGCTGATCTGCATCATGGGTACGGTGGGTTTACCCTATCCTGGTAACCACAGCAGACAGTTTGTGTGGTGACCTGCAGTCTTTCTGTAGCCAGCCAGCGGTGTATCAGCTGCTATAGAGATGTAGCCCACTGGTTACTTCAATGACTATAAAAGCAGAGGTCATGGGTTTGATCCCACAGTGGTGCTATTTAATAAGGCTGTCTGAGGCTTTTCCTTTTAATTTAAATCAGTGCTGCCAGCAGAAACACCCTCACAGTGCCGTAGCCTAAGGTGTCTCTTAAGACGCTCTGTAAGGTGCCTTATAAAGTGCCCTATAAGGCACATTATAAGGTGCCTTGGCGGACAGGGCACTTTATAATGTGCCCTATGGAGGTTACGGCACTGTGAGGGTGTTTTTGCTGGCAGCACTGATCTAAATTAAAAGGAGAAGCCTCAGACAGCCTTATTAAATAACACCATTGTGGGATTGAACCCATGACCTTTGCCTTCACAGTCATTGCAGCAACCAGTGGGCTTCATCTTCATAGCTGCTAATACTGCACTGACATGAACTTAGGATTAACGCACGTTAACGTGTCACGGCGCCCACTATCGCACAATACAGATTCCTTGCAACCTTCCCTCCAGACCGCCCACTACCTTATATGGCATTCTTCACATTAACGCTGCAACTAGTGCCAGTAACATTAAGACGGTTTAGTAAACATACGCCTAAGACTGTTTCTGTCTCATCTAAAGTGACTTCCTCCGAGGGGGCTTCTTTAAGCTTCCTTGAATGGACCTCCCTTCTCCTCCTATGGTGTCTGATTAATCCTGTTCACCTATTTATTTCTTCTACTCTAGATTTGGCTTCTGTAAACTCTGCAGGTGTTGGTTTACCTAAAGCAGTTCTATTTAATTTGAATTATTTTCAGTCTCTAAAGAATGTGTTCAGGTTTCTTTAATTAATATTTGACAAGTGGTCTCGCATCCAGAGAAGACTCTTATTCTCAATAATGTACCTTTTCTGAAGAAAGTAGAGAAAGAGATTTCATCTTTATCTGCCAAATTAATAGCACAGGACTCAAAGATTGTGGGGTATGTTTACTAAAGGGCGGTAAGGGAACAAAGGTGCCATTAATCGAAAGCAGAAAGCACTGATAATGCTGGATTAACAAGTGGAAGCTGTGCCCGTAGCGTTAAGGTGAAAGGAGGTGGAGAGTGGGCATTAATGGGATAGAGAGTGGGCAGGGTAGTGTGTGCACCTCTAACGCCAGATTGTTACCATTTATTAGAGCTCCCAGCACTGGGAACCCTAACATAAGAACATAAGATATGCCATACTGGGTCAGACCAAGTCCATCAAGCCCAGTATCCTGTTTCCAACAGTGGCCAATCTAGGTCATAAGTACCTAGCAGTCTCCCCAAAAGACACAGGTTCCACAATGCTTGTATTGGGGTAAGCAGTGGATTTTCCAGGTCCCCTTTAATAATGGTTTATAGACCTTTCCTCCAGGAACTTGTCCAAACCTTTCTTAAACCCAGCTATGCTAACAGCTTTTACTTCATCCTCTGGTAACGAATTCCAGAGTTTGATTACATGTTGAGTGAAAAAATATTTTCTCTTATTAGTCTTAACTAGGTTACACTGTTGCCATCTGAAAGCTCACAGTAAGAGCTATTTCTGAGGGGAGAGAGCCTATTTAAATGTATGCAATGTGCTCCACCCACCGGAGTACCCAAACTTGTGATAGTAGTGCTTCATTGGCAGCAACAGCATGGTACCCTATTAAGAAAGGGCACTATGTTGTTGATACCAAACTGGCAAAGTAGGTGTCACATGACTGATGCAGTGGGGCTGGTGGGTCCACAAGGCTGACAAGGTCGCTGCCTAGGTTGTACATCTGTGATGTCTGGTATGACTCCACTGTGACAATGGCAACACATACACATGCTGCCGCAATCAAAAAGAAGGCGCACCACCCTCACTGCCACCGTGCTGCCATGTCAGGATTGTATGAGGGTAAGGGTGGTGGTCACAGCTGCTGTGGCCAGCTGCAGAAGAAACTTTGTCCTGGACTTGCGTGTAGAATACTGCAGTTGCCACTGTCAGTGGGATGGCAAGTATGTCAGCAGCAGGTACAGTGAAGCACATGTTGATCCCTCTCTACTGAGGTCTAAGGCAGCAGTACGTGTTCCCACATTCCCTGGTGGTGGGGGGGGGGGGGGGAGCAGGTGTAGCAATGTGTGCCTAGCTGCATGTGTGCAACATCAATAAGGCCGCCTGTAGCACTGAAGCAGTGGTTGTGCCATGATGGCAGGGAGGGAGAGATCGTCCAGCATGCTGTCCACCATGATCATTGGACCCTGACACCCAGCTAGTTTTCTAAGTGGATGGGCTGGCCCTGGGATCAGGATGCCCCCCCCCCCCCACACACATATTGAGTGGATATGTGCATGTGGGGGGGGGGGTAAATTTGACACTAAGGCAGGAATGGTATGCAATATAACAGCTATAACAAAAACCTGCTGAAAACCTTAAGAGGTACACAATTCACAACACACAAATACCAAATAATCTTATAATATTTATTACCAGGCAAAAAATGACCTCAGATGTCACAACTCCACATTTAGTGATAAATCACTATATGGTGTTGGTAGACGCTCACATCACCGGTCAAAGCCTCCCTACCATCCTAAAAATTTTTTAATTCAATTCACAATAAATATAGTACACCATAGTTACCACTGGGAAAACATCTCAAGAAATACCAACCAAACTAGAGAATTTCCTAAAAACAAACTTATACATTCACACTCAATTATCATTCAATACCACATACATACAAACACTTTCACACTGGAAACAGCGTCATGTATTATACACTTGCAAGGCTAAACATAGCCTAATACAATCCAAGAGCGATACCTAAAAGCAAAATGAAAATTACTGCAGAATCTGAAAGCATTACTACAAGCATTAAATGCAGATAACTTAGCTTATAATGACGAATTTTCATCCAGCTAAGTTATCTGCATTTAATGCTCGTAGTAATGCTTTCAGATTCTGCAGTAATTTTCATTTTGCTTTTAGGTATCGCTCTTGGATTGTATTAGGCTATGTTTAGCCTTGCAAGTGTATAATACATGACGCTGTTTCCAGTGTGAAAGTGTTTGTATGTATGTGGTATTGAATGATAATTGAGTGTGAATGTATAAGTTTGTTTTTAGGAAATTCTCTAGTTTGGTTGGTATTTCTTGAGATGTTTTCCCAGTGGTAACTATGGTGTACTATATTTATTGTGAATTGAATTAAAAATTTTTTAGGATGGTAGGGAGGCTTTGACTGGTGATGTGAGCGTCTACCAACACCATATAGTGATTTATCACTAAATGTGGAGTTGTGACATCTGAGGTCATTTTTTGCCTGGTAATAAATATTATAAGATTATTTGGTATTTGTGTGTTGTGAATTGTGTACCTCTTAAGGTTTTCAGCAGGTTTTTGTTATAGTTGGATTACTCTCCTCCTGCTTTTGGCTATTGTTTTTGTTTTATGCAATATAACAGCCCATGTCAGAGGAAAAATGTCCATCCTGCCCCCTCACCTGCCAAATAATGACCATAATCTGTGCAGGAACGTGTGACCCCTTTATAAGTAAATACTCTGTTAGTTACAACCATCTGAGCTACATATGAATCCAAATAGGCTATGTTGGTCTGCAAAATATGAGATTATTCCATGACCACCCCTCAAGCGCACACCAGGAAATGGGAACGTTGGTCAATCTCCTAGAACACCCATGGTCTGCAATGTGTGTGTACATGTATCTTGGCCTGCCCCTTTGACTGCACAGATCCCATATGTAAGACATGAATGTCATCGGAACCAGCAGCATAGCAAGGCAGTGCAACGTACAGACCTAACAAGATGTTCCTCTCCAACATCTGCCGAACATACCTTGTCAGACAAGTATGCACAGAGCCTGCAGAGATCTAAGCAGACATAGGCATATCCCAACTTATGCATTCTGACAATGACCACATAAATACCCATGGATTGATGCACCCACATGGCTGTTCTGTGGCTCCAAACACATGACCAATGTGTGTGTGAGAAAAGTGTCATAGGGTCAAGACCAGCCTGTGGATCAAGAATTGTATATTCAGCTGTGCCAACTTTATCCTATGTTTCCAGAACTGTATCAGCATGTGCAACTTCAACAATTCATCCAGCAAGGGCCTACCCATGCAGTTGCCACACTGAGAAAATGCATCACTCATGGCTGGATGGCAGAGCACAATAATAGTACTGGCACAATGAGCAGGCATTGACAGCACCCAAGCATTGAGGGGCACTGATCTGGATAGCAACCAAAAACATTCTTGTACCTTCTCACTTTTCAGCGACACGGGGAATCTCCAAACTCATTGCAGTCTTCTCTCATCTGATCCATCAAAAGATGCCCGCGTCTGCGCTGTCTTAAATGCGGGAAACCAGCGTCATATTCCTAGCATCACTTGTTGCTAGGCAGAACAAGACTCCTCTCGTGTTAATGCCTATTCCATTCATTGTATTACTAGCATCACTTGTTGCTATCCAGATCAGTTTTATTGAAAATGACAGGGTTAGTGTAATGGTGTGGTTGGAATTTGAAATAGAAGATGTTATATGAGTAGTTGAAAGTCAGTGATTAGAATTTATTGAGTGTGTAAATCTATTCTCTGGAGGAACAGATGAAATAATAGGTAAATCCCCTCTTGTTCTCACTCACTCCGGCTCCTAGTTTTAGTATAGTTTTTAATATAGTTTTTAATATAGTGTTAAAAATTAATTGAATATGCATGAGGAAGATTGTAGCCTTGAGAAGTTGATGTAGTGATATGGCAATTTTATCCCTCCTCACTTTGGCTCCTAATTTCAACACAGGAAAGAGTGTATGATCGATTTCGTATGGATGTATTTATTTGTTTATAAGTCCTTTCCTGTTGACATAGCAAGCTCAAATGGTCATATGTTTCTGTTTTGTTTTAGTAAAATCATCATAATAGAAATATCTACTAATTAAGGTACAGTATTAGAACACCCTTTCAAGAATCGTTTATTTTATTATTTTATTGATTATCTATGATAAATTATTTTTTATCCATGTATGTCACACTAGTTATATGGTTTTATGTGAGTAAGGCCCGGTTTTATACATGGTTTATATATGGTTTTTAATTATTTATTATTTTATGTTTATATTCATATTTATGTTTAAATATGTTGAGTTGTGATGTTATTTATGTTTTTAATTATTTATATATTATGGATGCAGCACACCAGAAGCCCCTGACGAAGGTTGATCGAAACACGGCTCGTGTCGGGCTGGTGAGCTAATGTATGTGCAATAGAATAATAAAGAATCCTTCCTGGTTTACCACTAGTTTTAGACTGGGTTCTGTTCTTTACGTGGTTTGGTGCTCCCTTGGTGGACCTTACCTCCCAATATGACACTGTTGTGCAGTTCCCAAATTGGCTGCTGGTTTGACTGGAGTGAGCAGAGGGGGCACATGTGTGTGTGTGTTGCAACCCTCACCTCTGAGGGTAGGAGTGCGGGGAATAGTCCCAACATGTTTAGTATGTGCCCTTCGTAGGTGGAATTGCTGTCCAAAGCCTATGTTCACATGGCCAGAACCTATGTGGGCCTATTCAGCATCTCCTTGTGTCTCCTTTCCATATTGGAACCTCTTGTTTCTCTTATATAGTACTGTCTGTCTTGATTAGATTGTAATCTCTAACGAGCAGGGCCCGTCTTCTATATGTTCATGTACACCTTATAGCAGTACACCTTATAGCACTACATAAATGATTAGTAGTAGTAGTAATAGTAGTCTGCATTTGTTACATCAGAGGGCCTGCATGGCAGCCTCACTGGTTCCCCATGGGCAGCAAGTGTGATAGTCACAAGGATGGTGTTAGGGTACAAAGAGTCAAGGAATGGTGGTGTACGTGTTATCTGCAACTGTTCCAACATCCAAACCCATATCCAACCTGTCATGCTTCCACACGCTCTTGGGGGGGGAGGGGGGAATGCATCTGCAGCATGGGAGAGAGGATGTGCTGCACTGGACAGGTTTGGAGCATCCATGGCTAGGGACATGACATTATATGTGAATACAGGCATGGAACTGGGTTCATTGCTCACTGCCAAGAGCTGTGTAGGGGGACACTGTTTGTGTATATGTGACAGATATAGCCCACTGTGGGCCAGCATGCACTCTCAGTCTGTCTCTGGCCCACTTTCCACTGTGCCTCACATTGCATGAGCTTTTCTCATGTCCAAGATAACAGGGTACATAATGAGGAGCAAAGGATTCTGGATGTGGCCTAAAAACAGAGCGGTTTGCAAAGGATGTATATGTGTCGTAGGTTAGGTCAATGGCTGAGCCATTTTAGGATGGGTCTGCTACAAACATGGTCTGGATGCACACATCTGTTCATGCTGAGAAGCCACTCTTACTCTGACGGAGCTATGACCATGTCATGGCTATGTATTTTATTTTATTTTTATTTGTGTGTTATTTTTATACCGCCCCTTCCAGAGATCAGGAGCGGTTTACAGAGAACATGTCAATAGTTAACAATTAACACTACATGGAACATTACATGGAACAGTGTGCAAAAAACTAACTATATACAAGTTTATAACATCTTAGAACTATGTACATCATTCAGCAAATTTTACATATATACATCTTTAAGGGTACATCATCATTTGAGTTATCATGGTTTGTATTGAATTGACTTAAGTGAGTTTGTATATTCCAATTTATGGAGGTTGGGAGGTTATGGTTATGTTATTAACTGAGTTGGAGAAGTACTGAGTGAACAAATATGTTTTTAGATCCTTTCGGAATTTTTGCATATCTTTCATCTCTCTTAATTGATCCGGGAGTTTATTCCACAGGATTGGTGCTACAAAGGAGAAGGCACTGTTGCTTGTTGTATGTTTAGTCTTCTTTATAATGTCAGGTACTAAGATGGTATTAAGATTCCTTCTGCGTCGTATTCTATTTTCAGGGGGCTATGGATAAGAGTAGTTAGATAGGAAGGGGCAATATTATTAATTAGTTTGAAGGTAGTTAACAGTATTTTATATTGGATCCTGCTGGCGATGGGAAGCCAATGAAGGGAGTAGAGAATCGGGGTAATGTGGTCAGAGAGCTTGGCTTTAATAATTATTCTTGCGTTAACATTTTGGGCCATTTGGAGAATTTTTAGATTCCTCTTTGTTATACCTTGAAGTATTCCGTTACAGAAATCGAAGTGTGGGGTTATTAAGGCTTGGGTGATAGTTCTAAAGTCATCGTATTCCAAGAAAGGCCTCAGCTGTTGAATGGAACGAAGTTTGTAATATATTGTTTTTGTTATTTTCCTAATGCACATGATCCTTTATAGGGTCAGGCTGCAGTGATATGTGGGCTGCTTCTTTCATGGCAGTCCAGTCACTACACAGGCTACTGGTCAACCATGCTGTTTGTACAAAGCCAATTTGTTCATGATGGCTATGTGCACCGTATGGCAACTAGCAAACTGGGCACAGATGGCTACTGAGTGGCTGAAACAGGCTGGTGTTGCCCAACATATGTAGGCTGTCTGGGATTGATCTAGTTCAGGCATGTCCAACAGGTAGATCGCGATCTACCTATAGATTGTGGAGGGGTCAGAGGTAGATCGCCAGCTCCACTTGGCTCCATCTCTCCAGCAGCTCGCCCCGTTGCTAGGAGAGAGCTCGTGCCGGCAGGTCATCTGCCAAGGGCTTGCCGCCGCTGCTGATCCTAAGCCTGTCTTTTTTCCCTGCCTGCGGGAATCTTGCCTGTGGGTGTATTGGGGGCGCTTGTTGTTTTCGTGCCAGTAGTTTGTGGGTACCCCAGGGGGCCGCCGCCCATGCCCCGCGACGAGACGCCACAGGCCCGGCATCATACCTGGTCTCCTGCCTCTCAGAATCACCCATTCCTGCCCCAACACCCTTTAGAAGTATATTATATACCGGGCGATAGCCATTCGCCCGGGCTTTATCTGAATACACTTACCTTATTAGTTGTGTCGTGTGCTGGTTGTTGATTGCTTTATAGTTCGCTTTCATTAAACGTTTTCAGGCAGACACAACAAAGTGTCAAGAATTTGGTGATTTTGGCAGGCTTTTCCAATTTTGTTCTAACTTGCCTATGCCTTGCCTTCGAATTGGTTCAAACCACTGTGACTTTTGCTTGCCTTTGCAATTTTATTTTGCCTAGCCTTTGCATTGATTCTACACTGCAATTTTATTTCGCCTTGCCTTTGCGTTGATTCTACACTGTGTGCAGAATTTACTAAATCGCGTGTGGTGGTATTTGAACTTGTTTGGTGGTATTTGATTTTGTCTGGTTTGCTGGACAGGTGTTTGAGTTTTTTTGATGATTGTTTGGTGGTATTTGATTATTGGTGCCAGTATGATGAATTTTTATTTTTTACTTTTAGAACTGCATGTTTGGTTTTGGCATCTCCAGTCCTTGTATTGCACATCATCCAGAGGTCTTCAGTTCCTGTTGATCTTTAATACTTTGGGACAGTGGCAGTTTTGGACCAGATTCAGCCAGTGTTTATACTAACTTAGCAGATTTGGCCTTCTTACATCCAGCCACCCTAGTATAATGAAGATGAGTGTTCCAAAGAAGAGCAAAACCTACCACTTTAATGATGAATGGTAAATGGACTACTTCTTCATCATGGTGAAAGACAAGTGTTGTTGTCTAATTTATAATGCCCCAGTATCCTTACCCAAAAAGGGTAATTTGGAACAGCATTGCTATGCACAGCCTTATAATAAGTTTGATGCTGATTTTCCACACAAAAGTGGAATTTGTAAACTGAAGCTCAAAGAACTTAAATCGAAATTGGCTATTCAGTAACAGTTGATGGCGAAGCCAAGGTCACATTCGGTCAATGCAACAATAGTATCCTTCAAGGTCAGCAACCTGATCACAAAGAAATGCAAACCTTTCACTGAAGGGGAATTTGTAAAAGATTGTTTTCGTGAAGCAGCTGACAATCTTTTTGAAGGATTTAAAAATAAGAAAGAGATCATGGCTGCTATTCAAGATGTACAATTGTCAAGAAACACCGTTATGCGGCGAATAGAAAAGATGTGTGGAGACACAACTGAACAATTGTTGGAGGATGTTTCAAATTGTGTTGCTTTCTCACTCCAACTGGATGAATCTACATACATAAGAGACATAGCCCAGTTACTAGTCTTTATCCGGATGGTTTTTGAAGACTTCAGTGTTAAAGAAGAACTACTTGGAATGATTTCTTTAAAAGGGAGAACTACCGGTCAAGAAATATTCAGTTCTTTCCATTCTTTTGTGACAAAGTGTAATCTTCCATTGCATAGACTTGTTTCCATCACTACTGATGGAGCAAGATCAATGACAGGTGAGGTTAACGGTTTCATAGCCCTCTGTAGATAGCATGAGGACTTCCCAGATTTCCTTTCTTACCACTGCATCATTCACCAGCAAGTTTTGGCAAGCAAGAGACTCAATACAAAGACTGTCATGGACATCACTTTCAAAATTGTAAATTCAGTTTGTGGAAGATCACTTCAAAGACGGCTTTTCAATCTTATTCTTGATGAAGGGGCAGCGGAAATCATTTTGCACACAGATGTAAGGTGGCTAAGTAGGCACAAAGTTCTGCAAAGATTTTGTGATTTGTTGAATGAAATAAGAAGTTTTTTGAAGGAGAGGGGAGATGACCAAGCAGAGTTGGAAGATGAGGAGTGGTTATGTGATCTGGCATTTCTCGCTGACTTTACAGGCGAACTAAGTGATATGAACCTTGAACTACAAGGTAAAAACAAATGCATTGATGAGATGATGAGTACAGTTTCATTCTACAAGAGCAAATTTGAGCTAATGATGACTGACCTTGCAAACAACACTTCTGATCATTTTTCTAATACGCAGGACCATCTGGGACAATATCCAAATTTTGTTTTTCAGAATGAGAAGTGTTCATGTCATATGTCACATGTCATACTTCATGTGACAGAAAACTGTTCTGTTATCCAGGAATTCGAAAATAGATTCTGTGACTTCCAAAAAATTGGAACAGTTGTGGAGTACTTGTCATACCCATTCAAAGTAGATGTGGACATTAAAGAAACTGCAGCTGCTATCAGTAAAAATTACTCATTGAACATGCCATCTCTTGAAAACGAAATATTAACCCATACAAATGACATTTTTCTCAAAACCCATGCTGACAAAGTATCGTTTTGGAAGCTAGTGCCTAGAGACAAATTTCCCAACTTGAGAAGATGCAGTGAAGCTGTACACTCCTGTGTCGGTTCAACTTATTTGTGTGAATCTGCATTTTCCCATCTGAAAATGACAGAGTACACAACGTTCCAACATGACAGATGAATATCTCCAAGATTCCCTGAGACTGGCCCTCACGCAATATTCACTCAACTTCAAAAAGTTGGTGGATGAAATGCAGGCTCAGACGTCTCGCTAATGAGCAAGAGCGAAATATTAAAGATTGTGCAAGATCAGCCTGGATCAATACTCAACCTAAATTTAACACAAATTACTCAATAAAAGTTAAAGAAAATTATTAAGACAGTTAAAGAAAGTTATTACTCAATAAAACTTTAAGAAAAAATGTACTTTCCATTTCCCCTCGCAGTTCTTACTGGATCTTCGTCTCTGTTTTGTTTTTGCTTAATTTGCTTAACAGCTGATCACATCCAAGTAAATGACAGAAGGTTCATTAAAATGAGGGGTGGGAATCCTCCAACTTTATTGGGTTAAAATTTAATTTGAAACTAATTTGAAACTTAATTTTCATGGTGGTAGATCACCGGCACTTTTGGCTGGAAAAAGTAGACCACGACCTGTTCGAAGTTGGACATGCCTGATCTAGTTGATTGGAATTCCTAGAAAGTGAGGCTAGCAGCTGTTTTTGGGCTGTTGGTAGCCTGCTGATAACCATGGTCTTGGAAGCTCTTCTGCTTGGTGTTAGCACCCTCCTACCCCTGCACAGACAACACTCACTGCATTTTGGCTCCTTGGCAATAGCTGCTGCAACCTTTAGGACCAACATGAGGTAATATAAGAGAGTCCCTAGACAACAGGAGTAGGATACAAGACCCAAATAAAACAGACCACCCCAACAAGCTGAAATTGTAGAGAATACCAAGTGGCTAGCATCATACACTGCAGACAACATCAGCAGTACACTAGCAATGAGAGAGATCATCTCCAGAACCCAGAAAATCCATCTATTGCAGGGCTTGCTCTAGGAACCAGGTGATGTGTACCCTCCCTCGCAATCAGGGTGACTGCAGAAATAGGTCAATTGCACATATTGTAGCTGTAATGTGCAAGATGCACACATTGACCCTGCATATTTCAGTGCTGATGTGATTGATCACTGCATTCTCCATATGACATCGGTTGCATATGTGTGCTCAGATTGTGCGGTGCATGATGGGTAATGGAGGGGCTAACCGATACTGGCACCCAGGGCCCCAGTTGCAGCGACAACTGTGATCACTGGAGCATTGTCCAATACCTGCTTGTCTTCTATGATGGTGGAAAATGTGTGCATGGCCTCCTGGGGAAGGCAGGATGGTCAGCAATGGACCGCAGGGGTCATGAATGTGATTTAAGTTTGGGGTATGTGCAGGTGTATCTATCTTGCAGTGTACAGCAGGTGATAAGGGACTGCACACCCTGCACATGTGCTACCTCAAGGGTTAGTTCCACACTGTGGCGCAGCAGACCTCTGCATGTGACTGTTGTTTAGCATGGGAGGTACAGTGGAGGGACGAGCATCTTGACCTCATATGTGGTTTGACCTTTGGACAAGGAATATATTCTGCAGCTGTGTGTTTGTTATGCAGCTAGTGTACTGAGTGTGCAGTGCAGTGTGTACTTCACGTGTGCTGCTGTAGGCAGGCTGTAGGTGTGGTGTACCACTGTCTCAAACTCTGCCAGCCACGTTGTTTCAAGTTCTGAGTTTTGCCCACTGTAGACAGGGACCTGCAGTCTCTTTGATTCTAGGCAGTTCTATGGCAAAAAATGTGGAGGAATAGCCTAATGGTTAAAGCACTGATTTGGTAAGTAATAGACCAAGGTTTGACTCCCACTTGTTCTCTTTATGATTGTGGGGAAACTCACTTCAGTATACTGCCAGAAACAGTCTTGGGTCTGCATTGACTGGAGAGCACATATTCTATTACTTTTTTATGTGTTACGATAGCACATTGGGTCTCTGCAGACATGCACATTGCAATCATACCCATCTGACAGCATGACTTTATTGGTTCTGCTGTAGCCCATTACAAAGGGTCAAGCATGTTCACTCTGCAGATGTATGACACATGAGTTGTACATGATTAGAATATTGCATCATAACTGACTGAACATCTTTGGCTCCATCACATGTATGCAGTACATGCAGGCAGATTCCACTCCTGGAATGACAACCTGCAGGGATCATCCCGCTTTCCTACTTGTTCCATATGGCCAATATCAGAGACACTTGTCAGGTTGTTATATGCACATGTGTCAGGAGGTTTGTATGGTGGTTTGAACAGCTGACACAGCTGTCATACCCAAATAGCTAGTATTGGAACTGTCCCCGAGGTACAGCTACACTTTTTTAACACACACTACAACTGCATTTGTGCAGTCAGATCATGTACATCGGGCAGCAAGGCCATACTACACTCTCATCTACCGCCACCCATCCTTCAGCCAATCCATCAGCATATGCCCGTTATGTACAGTCATGTATTCTCCTGCCAGCTGCTACTCCATGGCCGACACAGGAAACTTTTATCATTAGGATGTATCACTCACACCTCTCCTGTGAATAATCTGCACATCACCACTCCTGCTTGTTCATCCTTTTGATGCCCAGATTGTGGCCATGCTGGCTCTGCCAGGGGATACTTCTTCCCAGTCCTATGCCACACACTAACATCACAGCATATTACACCTTGAATTTTGTGTGCAATTCTGCACCTCAAATTTTGTGTGCAATTCTGGTCGACGTATCTTAAAAAGGATATAGCATTATTAGAAAAGGTACAGAGAAAAGCCACCAAAATGGAAAGAGATGGAAGAATATCCCTACGAAGAGAGGCTAAAAAGATTAGGGCTCTTCAACCTGGAAAAGAGACATCTGAGGGGAGCTATGATAGAGGTCTATAAAGTAATGCATGGAGTGGAACGGATAAATGTAGATCGATTGTTTATGCCATCAAAAATACAGTGTAACCTATTTAAGAATAATAAGAGAGGATGTAGTAAAAGCTGTTAGTGTAGCTGGTTTTAAAAAAGGTTTAGACAAGTTCCTGAAGGAAAGGTCCATAAACTATTATTAAAAGGGACCCAGAAAATCCACTGCTTGCTAAAATACAAGCATTGTGGAACCTGTGTCCTTTGGGGAAACTGCTAGATACTTGTGACCTAGATTGGCCACTGTTGGAAACAGGATACTGGGCTTGATGGACCTTGGTCTGACCCAGTATGACATATCTTATGTTACATGGGTGCCCCTCACTGATACAGTACAGCTGCCTCCCACATGTGCATCCCACCTACTGACTGACACATAGGATATATTTTGGTCTGACATGTCCATCAGCTCTTACCTTTCCTTCCATCCATCACCTAAAATGTGACTTTCACAGGGGCTCCCTTATCCTGCATTAAGGTGACTGCCATTTTTGGGCATTAAGGTGCATTGCACTCAATGTCCTGTTAGTACCCGATAAAGAGACAAGTGTCCTTACCGCTGGAACGCCTACTAGCCAGCCCAGCCTTACCGCTGCCGTTACCTCTTGCTAACTGGTGCACCCTTACCACCCTTTAATAAACATACCCCTGTAACGTTGCAGACAATCTCACTTACTGCACCTAAGGATAGTTTATTCTTCATCACAAGACTAAGGCATTGCAGAATGCTATTCATTCCAAGAATTTAAGACTGTTAAACTTCCAAAGACACACTTATTAGCATCAGATTTGCTGTTTAAAAATACCTAAAAGGAGGTCTGGTGTCTGGTAGCCAGGAGATCAGTTGGCAGCCTTGGTGAGCTGCCTGACCCAGTGGGACTGGAGACCAGATGAAGTGGGGCTTGTATGAATCCCTCACAGTTTCAATGAGCCATAAGTAGTTTGTCTGATGCAAATAGCAGTTGGCGGGGTGACTTTGGATGTTTTCCTTATGCTACCTAACCAGGTCACCCTCGAATCCAGTTGGTGTGTTATTAAACAATTGGCAGAGGCGTTGTTACTTCAAGTGCAGTCCATGAAGTTACAGCTTCAGTCTACACAATCTGACTATGCTAAGAACGCAGAGAACATTTTGAAACTGCAAGTATTAGCCAATGACATTTCTGTGAAAATGGCTAGTGTGGAGAGTAATGGTGAGGTTACTTATCAAGGACAAACTTCTTTGAGTGAAAATGGAAAAATTGGATAATGTTTTGAGGCTTTCCAATTTGCGTCTTATTAATTTTCCTACATCCTCGATTGTAACACCTAGGAAAATGATTAAGAATTATATGATAGAGGTATTGGGAGTTCCTTCCCATCCTCCGGATACAAATGTATATTACCTTCCACAAGGTAAGCAGGCCCCTGCATCCGAGGGGCCGCTTTCATCTCAACAAATGAAGGTGTTGGATGTTTCCGCAATTTTGGAAAGCTCAGAAATGATTGTACCTGCAACATGCCTAGTTCAATTTGCTCTGTCATCGGTTAGGGATTGGTTCTAGTGTATGTTTTTAGGAAACGTAGTGTGGGATTTTGGGGGTTACAGGTGCAGGCTTTTCCTGATCTGGTGCAGGAGACCCAATGGCGTAGGAAGGAATTTCTTCTTCTTCGACCTCGGGTTTCCCAGCTGGGTGCAGTTTTCTTTCTAAAGTATCGGTGTAAATGCACAGTTAAATTTCAGTTAAATACGTATGTGCTTTTGTACCCTTCTCAGCTTATTTCATTTCTTAATGCTCACCCATGTCTAGGCACTATTATGGATGTATCCAACCTGTCTCAAACTATGTGATTGGCTGTACACTGGCTTCTTATTACCATCGTGTACGTAATTAGGTTTTCTTCATTTGGAACCTCCCTCATGTTGTGGGCTAGGGTTTGGGGCTGGTGAAATTTTTTTTTTGATTGCCTTTTTCTGTTCTGGTATTGTATTTGATATTGTACCAGACTGATTGTTTCTCCCAGCTCCTGTTTTCTTCTACTTTGTTAGGATAGCTATCCAGAGGGTCACCATGAGTCGACTCCGACTTGACGGCACTTAACAACAACAACATAAAATAAAAAAATAACTAAAAGATTTTACAGGTAACTGGGGTTGACAAAATGCATACTATTAAATACTATAATGTGTCAGAAAAAATTAGACTTGAGAATCTTCATGGAGATGACATAGATGCCCTGGTAAAAAATCCATCTGATAATTTAATGACGTTTTTGGAAGGATCCACAGATATACCTGACCCTGTTGGTCTCTCTTAATAGTGAGGCTGATGTGGAGCTAAGGTTACAGTATTTCCAGATATTTGCCTTGCTAGCTAAATGCATAGGAAAGCTTTCTTATCTAGGCATCATCGTAGATAATACATTGAAACCCTTGGCTAAGTATGCAATGGCAGCCATGAAAGCAAATAAAATGTTAGGAATCAAAAGGAAAGGAATGGAGAATAAAACCAAGGATATTATAATGCCTCTGTATTGCTCCGTGGTGCGACCACATCTTGAACACTGTGTGAAGTTCTGGTTGCCATATCTAAAAATGGATTTAAAAGAATTAGAAAAGATACAGAGAAGAGCAACTAAAATAATAAAAGGGAAATCCACTGCTTACCCCTGGGATAAGCAGCACGGAATCTGTATACCTTTTGGGAACCTGACAGGTACTTGTGACCTGGATTGCCACTGCTGGAAACAGGATACTGGGCTTGATGGACCTTTGGCCTGACCCAGTATGGCCGATCTTATTTTCATATGAAGCCTCGGGCACTTGCATTAAGAGTGTTGTTTTATCTGCACTTTCCATGTAAATACATTTCCTTTTTGGTGAGTTTGCTCATATATTTTCTTATACAACCATATGTGTTATCTTTCATCTTGGATAAAGTAGTGTGCTTGCCATGTTTTAATCAACTATAATGGTTGAAAATAAAAAGAATGCTTTTGTAATTCACTTAGATCAGGGGTCTCAAACCCAAATTGCTTTGAGGGCCAAATGAGGACTTATAAAGTAACCCATGGGCGCCTGAACTTTTTTTTACAATGGAAAAATGTCAGTGTCTGCGAAGTACTACTCCCCACCTCTGACAAACATCGCAGAGCCACTGCAGTACAAATCCGCTCACCTTCCACCACATACGGCAGCATAGACTTGCAGTGAAGTGCCGCAACGCTTATCCAGCTCTCACACACATCAATTGTACCAGGTTGATCACAGAAAGCGGAAGGCTGGACATCATATTTCAGCGATCGGGAACCACTCAAAGCAGCATCGGGCTGCAGGCTCACCCTCGGGAGCTGTGAGGGATCGGGCAATCAACACCGGCATAGCGGGGAGGCAAACTTAATTAGCGGCGATTACATACCGGCATCAACTATATCAGAGGTTCTCAATCTTTTGTACCGCAACCTTTTACCATTGGTCAACTTGTGATGACCCCCAATGATAGAATCAAATGCGTCTCTCTTCCTTTACCATTAACGCATTGTCGCTGTAATCATTTGTTGAATTATTAATATATTATAGGCCTTTGCAATATGTTTTTATTTATAAAATTTACTTATTTAAACCACAATAATTAATCACAATAACAAGTAAACAATATTTAATTTCAAAATTATGATGATTTTGTAGTCAAATCACTAATATGAAATAACATTATTTTTTCTACCTTTGTTGTCTGACCAATTTATTCTCTGATCATGCTGGTCCCGATCTGAGGCTTCTGCTTTCCTGTCTTCTCTTAGCTCTCTTTCTGTGGTCTATGGTCCATCTGCCATTTCTTATCTCTTCTTTTGTTTTCTTCACTTCTTTCCATCAGCCTATTTCCAGTCCCCTTCTAGTCCAAATACCATGGCAGCCCCTCTCAGCATCTACTCCCTTCCAGTCCCAATCTCCCATCCCTCGCATAAGCCCATTTGTAGCCCTAGTCCCCAGTTTTCTTCCAAGACCAGCAGCTCTATCCTCCCCTCCCCCCCATCAGCCCATTTCCAGTTGAAGCCCCCCAACCAGCTCACTTCCAGTGCTAGTCCCCCCTCGACCCCATTACCAGTGCTAGGCTCCCCTAATCGGCCCATTACTAGTCCTACCCCCCTCCCCTCCATCAGTCCATTACCAGTCCTAGCCTCCTCTAATCAGCCCATTTCCAGTCCTAACCTCCCCGATCAGCTCATTTCCAATGCTAGCCCCCATCAGTCCATTACCAGTCCTACCTCCCTATCAGCCCATTACCAGTCCCAACCCCCCATTGATCAGTCCATTCCCAGTCCTAGCCTTCCCTAATCAACCCATTACCAGTTCTAGCCCCCCAATCTGCCCATTACTAGTGCTAGCCCCCCCCATCAGCCCATTATAATCCTAACCCGCACTGTCTCTCCCCTCTGTCCAGCATTTATCCCCTGTCTGTCCAGTATGTCCCCCTGTCTCTCCCCTTTGTCCATGTCAGCCCCCCTCCCCCTATCCATCCATCCATGTCAGCCCCCCTCTATCCATGTCAGCCCCCTCCTCCCTCCATCAGCTCCCCTCTGTCCATGTCAGCCCCCCTCCCTCCCTCCCTCCATCCATCTATGTCAGCCCCCCTATATCCATGTCAGCCCCCCTCCCTCCATGTCAGCCCCCCTCCCTCCATCCATTCCTCCATGTCAGCCCTGTCCCTCCCCCATGTCAGCCCCATTGCAGGTTCCCTGTCCCCTCCTCCCCTCTCCCTATGTCTGTCTGCTACTGCCCTGTTCTGCAGCCACGGTTCCCTGTCTCTTAGGGAACTGCGGCTGTGCCGGTAAAGCTATTGCAAAGCCTTCCTGTCTCTCGACGGGCTCCGTGGAGCATTGTCCTGCCTCTAAAGGAAGTTGTTTACCACTTCCTTTGGAGGCGGGACAATGCTGCACGGAGCCCGTCATGAGATGGGAAGGCTCCGCAACATTTTCACAGGCACAGCCGTGGTTCCCTAAGAGACAGGGAGCCGCAGCTGCAGAAGAAGGGAGGCAGTGAGTTTGACGCTGCCGAGAAGTGGACTCGGCAGTGGCAGCAACTTGTGCAAAATGCGTCGCGAGCTGCACAAAATTCTCTTGTGGGCCACGGGCCGCGTGTTTGAGACCCCTGACTTAGATATTCTGGTATTGTGATCTTTTGCTCATACTATCTTGACCCGAAGAAGAAGGACATAGTAGAGGACATAATACATGGACTCAACACAACAACCTCACCTTCAGACCCATGCCCTGTGACTTGGCTCAAAGTCACAAGAAGCCAGCTCTCCCAACACATTCACAAAATTGTCAAAGATTCACTCCAACAAGGATACATGCCACAATCCCTCAAGCATGCCATGATACGACCGATACTTAAAAGCAACAACCTAAGCCCATCTGAACCAAAATCATACCGTCCCATCTCCAGCCTACCATTGCTTACGAAAATCATTGAAAAGACAGTGCAAAGGCAACTTCAGGCCATATTGACATTAATGCCCCACTGGACATCCATCAGCATGGCTTTAAACCCCAGCATGGTGTGGAAACGCTACTCACTTCCGTCTCCTAAGAGGCATAGATAACATAAAGAACGGATTCCTGCTAATGTTCATGGACATCTCGGCAGCCTTTGACACAGTGTCCCATGCCAGTTACTGCAGTGCCTGCAACAGATAGGACTACGCAAGAATATCCTGAAATGGTTCACCTCCTACTTGGAAGATCGAACGCAACAAGTCAAATGCACCCAAAAGAAATCATTGCAGTTCCCCGTCACGCAGGGAATACCATAAGGTTCAGCCCTGTCATCAATGCTCTTTAATATTTACATCCAACCCATATGCAACTTCATCAAATGACACAAACTGCACTATCACATCTAAGCTGACGACATCATGGTGTATGCTCCAATCAACATACTAGCACTTAACACCATAACAATATCCAAATGCCTGGAAGACATGAATGCCTGGCTCACAGCCAATAACCTGACGGTCAACTACGATAAAACTGAGGCAATGCTCGTCACCAGGAACCCTACCTTCATTCCACTACAGACTATCAGCATTCTAAACAAACTCATAGTAGTCAAAGATGAAGTTAGGTACCTGGGCATCACAATGGACAGAGCTCTGAACCTGAAATCTCATATCACCAAAACCGCAAACAAGGCCTATCAATGTTTGAGGACCATAAGAAAGATCAAGCCATTACTCCACCAGGAACACTTCTGCACAGTGTGCCAAGCACTCATCACACTCCTGCTTGATTACGGAAACTCATTATATCAAGGCCTCCCTCAGCAGACCTTACACCCACTCCAAATGGTGCAAAACACTGCAGCACACATCATTACAGACACTCCAAGAACTGAGCACATCACCCCCATCTTACAGCAACTACACTGGCTCCCAGTGGTGGCCAGAGCAAAATTTAAAACAATCCTGATCATCTTCAAAATCATCCACCATCTCTCGGCAGATGCACTCCAAGATATCATAACAAGGGATATCAGTAAGAGACCAAGAAGGACCAATAATGACAACATGATTGGCATACCTGCAGGATACCACAAAACTAAACAAAATACTTCAAGAAGAGCTCCATCACTACTGGCGTCCACACTATGGAACTCCCTCCCAACGAGCCTGAGGGCATTAAAAGACATCACAGACTTCCACAAGGCCCTTAAAACCCTGCTCTTTACAGAAACCTATGAGCAGACAGACAACAGTCCCCACCCGAACGGTATTGCAACTACCTCCGCCAACTCAATACCCAATCATCCCAACTAGACTTACGAGTTCATTGTATAATGTTGTTAAGTACCCTCATGCTAAATGTAACCCTCCACAATGTTGTTAAGTACCCTCATGCTAAATGTAACCCTCTAATTGTGCTGTCTAAGGGGCATGTTTACTAAAGAACGCTATTTGCGCCGCGTTCCGTTATCGCGCGGTAAGGTACCTTATCGCGCGATAATGGCGCTTTAACGGGCGATAAGGTACCTTATAGCCTGTTGAAGCGCCATTATCGCGTGGTAAGGTACCTTACCGCGTGATAACAGAACGCGGCGCAAATAGCGTTCTTTAGTAAACATGCCCCTAAATGTGTTAAATACCCTCATGTTAAATGTTGTAAAGTACCCACGTTAAATGTAACCCTCCAATTGTGATGTAACCACTTTGATTGTAGGATAAGGTGGTATACAAATCTGTCTAAATAAATAAATAAAATAAAAGTTTTAACCTTCAAAAGCTAGTTCAGAACTGTATTGGTAGTCCAATAAAAAGGTATCACCTTATTTTCTTTTTATATATATCAACCATTAAAGTGGACTAACACAGCAACCACTCTGCTTTATCCAGTTATAATATAGTCGGAGGCATCCCTGAGCTGCACATGTCCAGATATGGGTGGGACACCTCAAAGAAGCTGAACAGATGGTGGAGATGAGGATGATCAAGGAGTTTCTATGGTGGCTTCTCTGCTTACCAGCACTGAGCATTGTTAAGAACTATGGAGAAAACATCTTCTTTTGATTAATGATGGATAATAGTTGACAAACACTTGAATACCTCTTGCTATTATTTCCTCTCAAGATAAAGAGAATTTTGGTGCTTTTAGCCAAATGTGCCTGAGTGTATGAAAATGATGTAGAAACTAAACCTTATTAGCATCAGGTATGTAAAAGCTCTAATAGAGTAGTTGATTTATGGGTCAAAAAAGAACATACAGTATAATATATAGCACATGATATCATAGAAAATAGATCTTACCATAACATCAACATTTCCAATGCACTCAAAGGCATAGCCCACCCCGCCTTCAGTCATTTCAGTCAGCACTTCGTGAATAGGCTTGTCACAGTCTCGAGGGTTGATACAGTCAGTGACTCCTACTTCTTTTGCCTTTGCAAACTTATCCTTGTTGATGTCAATTCCAATGATACGACTGGCACCAGCTACTTTACAGCCAATGACAACGGAAAGGCCAATTCCTCCCAAACCAAATACAGCACATGTAGAACCTGGTTTGACCTTTACAAACAGAGAAAAAAAGAAACATAATGTGGAGGTCCATTTTATATAGCATGTTGGGATAGGAAATGAGACATCCAGGTTGGCCCTGGTATTTTATAAAAGGTTCTGCTAATTAAGGAGCCTTTTGTAAAATATCTAGAAAATACACAAGGCTGTACTTGAATTTTATGGCATGGCTAGTGGGAGTAGTGATTGTAGAAAGCTACATATGAGAAAAAATAGCACCTACTCTCCCCAAATTTCCACATCTACAGCTTTTTTTTTTTTTTGTAACTTTATCTTTATTCAAATTTTTCAATACAACGAAATACACAGAGAATAACTCAACCATACTTAACTTTGTCAACCCACCACCCCCCTCCCATGTCCCACCCCCCCAATCAGAACCAGTACACCCCCCTCCCATAATTCCCACTCCCCCTCTCGCCTCTAAACCCCACAGTAGAACATTCTGCTCCCCCCGTACATCAACCCCAACCCTCTCCCCCCCAGTGCCCCCTTCCCCCACCCCCCCACTCCCCTCCCCCCTCCCCTCCACACCTGCACACTTCGCACCCCCACCCCCCCCCCCACTCCCCGACAGCTTCCTTACCCCGAACATCCCCGCCCCTCCCACGCACGCAACCACACATCATAGCCCTGCCACATCAGCCGAAAGCTCTGCACCTGGTGTCTTCCAAAAGCCGCAATTTCACACATACCCCTCAACTCGTTCAGTCTCGCAAGAATAGCCTGCCGAGTAGGCACATCCCTACTTTTCCATTTGGACAAAAGCTCTCCCCGCGCCGCTGCAATACAATAGCCAATTAACTGCTGCAGCCCCCGCTCCTCATCACACTCCGACTCATTCAACAGTGCCATGGCCGGGGTCAGAACCACAGGAACCCCCGTCACCCCCCTAATAACCCCCTCCCAATCCTCCCACATCCTCCTCACTAGTGGGCAATCCCACAGTAGGTGGTATAAATCTCCCCTTCCCTTACACCCCCGCCAACACTCCCCCGTCTCCTCAGTACAAAAACTCTTCATTCTCCACGGGGTCCAGTACACTTGGAACCGAATCTTAAGGCTACTCTCCAGGTAACACGTACCCGGGGCCAGCCTCTTTGACCACCTATAAATATTTTGCCACCTCCCTCTGTCCCACTCCCCCCCAATCTGCTGCTCCCAAGCGACCTCCCCCCTAATACGCTCCCCCTCCGCCGCCCCTGAAAGCAAAGCCCCATACAACACAGCTATAGCTCCCTTCCTTCCCCCACGGTCCAGCAGGGCCTCTACCACCGTCACCGCTCGACCCAAGTCCACCTTAACCCTCTTCAAGCTTAAAAAGGATGCCACTTGAAGGTAGGCGAAAAAACCACTTCCCTCTAACCCAAATGCACTTCGCACCTCCCCCCAGCTCTTCAGCTCCCCCGTCGAATGAAGGAGCTGCCCCATACGCCGCAACCCCTTCCTCTCCCACTCCCTAAACACCCCCCCTCCCCTCCAGGGCCAAACTCCCGTACTCCCACAATGTACATACCCCTAGTATATCGCTTCCCGCCCAACAACTGCTGCCGCGACTTTAACCACAGCTCTTTGGTCACCCCCCTAAACGGATTCCCCTCCCAGCCCCCCTCCGCTACTGTCCCGGGATCCCAAACCCACAGTTCCAACCTATTACCCAACGTGGACTCCTGTTCCAACGCCACCCACCGAGGCTGCTCCCCTAAGCCCTGCCAACTTTGTACGGCCCGCAACTGGGACGCTAGATAATATTTCTCCAGCCAGGGCACCCCTAACCCCCCCTCCTTACTGGACTGGAACATCACCCGGCGCGCTACTCTCGGGCGCTTCCCTGCCCAAATAAACTCCATCAGAATCTGCTGGACCCTTTTCAAATATTTCCGAGGGACTGTACACGGCAATGAGCTGAACAAGAATAAGAAACGAGGGAGAACATTCATCTTTAACACCGCTATCCTCCCCAACCATGTCAGATATAGCCCCTTCCACCTCTGCAAATCCCTACGCACCTCGGTCAACAGTCCCCCATAGTTTGTCCCCCCCAACCCAGCCAGATTTGTCCCCATCTGGATCCCTAAATAACGATACGACCCTTCCACCCACTTGAATGCAAATGCCCCCTTCAACCCCGCCTCCATCTGCCCACTCAAATTGAACCCCAAGATTTCGGACTTACTATTATTAATCTTATACCCCGCCACCTTACTATAGCGCTCTATCTCCAACATAAGTACCGGCAGTGTCACCACTGGCTCCCGGAGCGTGAAGATGACATCATCAGCAAACAAAGTAATTTTCACCTCCTGTGAATTCATTAGGACCCCTTTAATATCGGACAACCCCCTGATCCTCTCCGCCAACGGCTCAATCACCAAGGCAAAAAGCAAGGGGGACAGGGGGCAGCCCTGCCTTGTACCCCTCCCCAACCGGAACCCCTCCGAGTAACTACCATTGACCCGTACTCTGGCCTGCGGTCCCGTATACATCGCCTGCACCCACTGTATAAAATTGGGTCCCAACCCCACTTTCCCCAACACACTGAACAAAAACGGCCATTCCACGCGATCAAACGCCTTTTCCGCATCCACCGATAAGAAGACCGCCTTCTGCCCCGAACGCTGCACCTCCCAAGTGAGGTTGCAAATTTTTCGGATATTATCTCCTCCTTGCCTTCCACTTATAAACCCCGTTTGGTCCGGATGCACTAGAGCGGGATTCACCCCAGCCAGCCTGACAGCCAAGACTTTCGCCAGCAGTTTGGCATCTACATTTAATAAGGAGATGGGCCTATACGACCCACAAACCATGGGGTCCTTACCTGCCTTAGGGATAAGAGTTATCCCAGCTTCTCGCATCGACTGGGGGAGCTCCCCACGGGACAGCACCCCATTAAAAACGTCGGCCAACACCGGCCCCACCAACGAACGGAACACTTGATAGAATCGTCCCGTCAACCCATCTAATCCGGGGGCCTTTCCCCTTTTCAAGGAGCTGATCGCCATTTCCACTTCGCCCACTGAAATGGGGCGATCCAACCACTCTGCCTCCTCCTTCGCCAAGGTCGGCATATAACAGCCTCTCAAATACTCCTCACATTGTGCTTTCCCCCCCTCTGCTTCGCTACTATACAACTGTTTATAGAAATCAGCAAAAGTGGACCTGATTTCGTTGTTCTCATGCACCAGCTTTCCCCCCTCCCCCCGAATCCCCCCAATATTCGACTTCATGGCCCTACTACGCAACCTCTGCGCTAGCCGCCTCCCCACTCTATTCCCCCCCTCAAACCACCCTTGCTTCAGGACCCGCAGCTCGTAGGTTATGTCACTAGCGCGCACCTGTGCCAACTGTCCCCTCAGTGCCCTCAATTCCCCCTGCACCCCCCCTTCCCCCCCTCGTGCGCCTGCTGTTCAAGTCTACTAATATCCTGCAACAAATGAACCTCCTTTGCCTCCTTCCGGCGGTGCTCCCGAGCCGCTTCCTGAACCAAATGGCCCCGCACCACCGCCTTCAGCCCGTCCCACACCATTCCTAGCCCCACCTCCCCATTTAGATTAAACTCCTGATATTCCTTTATCACCTTCCCCAATCGCTCCACGATCCCCGGCTCCTCCAACAGAGCTTCATTAATTCTCCAAAATTTGAGGCCCTCATCCACATACCCCAGACTAAACGTAATACTCACCGGTGCATGGTCCGTCCACGTGATGGAGCCATGCTCGGCCGCCAACACCCTATTCAGCCAGCGCCCCCCCACCCAGACCATATCAATCCGACTGTACGTTCCATGGGGCGCCGAGTAATAAGTATACTGTTTACATCCTGGGTTCTGATTCCTCCAGGCATCCACCACTCCCAATCGCTCTCGCATTCGCACCAATTTCATCCGATCCACCCGTTTACCCAGACCCCAACCTCCCCCATTGTCCAGACGAGGATTGACTGTCAAATTAAAATCCCCCCCAAGGACAAGAGGGGCATCACTCAAGGCACTGAGTTCCGATTTCATCCTCTCATAGAACTCCCCTTGCTTGTCATTGGGGCCATACAAGCTGACAGTCCACACATGCTCCTTCCCGATTTGAACTTTAACCCCGACCGCCCTACCCTGTTTATCTCTATACTCCCGCACCACTCGATTCACCCACTCCGCACCCACCATAATTCCCACTCCCCCCCTGCGAGCCTCCACTCTCCGCCCCGCCAACACCACCTTAGGATACTTGGATGTTTGCAGCATCCGCTCTTGTCCCACCTTTAAGTGGGTTTCTTGAAGGCACAGAAAGTCCGCCCTCATCCTAACCCCTTCCCGCTCCACCAGTCGGCGCTTCCGCCAAGTGCCCAAGCCCCGTACATTCAGCGTGCCTATTACCAGTGTCTGCTGCCCCACTCTCCGCCCCCCCTCCCCCATCCCCCCCTCTCCCCCCCCTCCCTCCTTCCATCTACAGCTTTTTAAAATAGCTGCTCCCAACAGCATTGAGCCATTCCAGTCCTGCACCCCCTCTCTTGACAAAGGCAGATCCCCACACCACTTCCATACCCAGGGCTGTTCCAGGCAATCTGCTGCTTGAGGCAAAAGATGGGATGGTGTCGCACTCCCCAAGACACCCAAAAAAGGGGGACCTCCTCAGGGAGAAGGGAGACTCCTTACTTACAGCAAGTGCCAGGCGGTTGCCTCAAGTTAAAAGAAAGCAATTTATATTCTCAGGCTATATAATTTTCAAAAATCTTTCAAATCACTATTATACTCCTCAGCAGTCTGTGTATCAGCAGTCTGTGTAGTTTGTGAATCTAATATAAAATATTCTAACCCCTAATACTGCACACTGGACCATCACGCTGTTAGTGTAAACATGTGAAACCACATTTGACAAATGACGTCCAAGTGCAATCTGGGACGTCCAAGCCAGAATGTCTGGAAAAAAAGCACAAGCCCATCCAGGTTCAGGCACAATTTCACAAACGTGAATGTGCCCTATATGGACGTCTGAGGGGGTTGTCTACACAGACATCACCAGAATAGTCTTACAGATTGTGGATATCTAGGAATAGCCTAATAGAGTAGAGGTCTAGGCTCAGGTAAAGCAAGGGTTCAAGTCCCACTGCAGCTAACATTGTGATTGTGCAGAGTACTGAGGCCATTTTACGGCAAAATGAATACTTTCATGTCTGGAGGAAGTCTAAACTTGGACAGGGTAGCAAATGTCCCCGATGTTTCTGAAATCAAGCGAGGATGTCTAAGTCCATTGCACCACCCCAGACACTCCTCCACCATGTTCCCTGCCTACTTGGTTATTCCTCAACCAGAGACCTCTTTAAAAGCCGTTTGTAGAATGGCTCCAGGGACGTCTCCATTATTTGGACTTCTGCATGCAAGTTTTCAAATGCCCAAATTTTGACTAAGGCTTTCAAGGTGACCCCCATATTTTGCATCCACAGAAACTCCCATGGCCCCTTCCCCCAATAATAGATGCCAAGTAAAAATAGGGCATTTCCCTAGAGAACTCACCATATAAATGAAAATTCTGGTTTTGGTGTAATCTCAGAAATAACAACAGTACTAGTATATTGTGAAGTAATACAATACCCTACCGAAAAAGTCATTCAGGAACTATTAAGTACACCTACTATATAAAAAAACACCCAACTTACAGAAGTCACACAGAATGGACCCTCCCTAGAAAAAGGCAGCACCATAAGTCCTGCAGTGGGCCCCAGAACATCAATATGCTTATTGGGAAACTGAGGTGGCTGGATTACTTCGGATGCCTACACGGAAACTTCATGCTAACAGAATACCTGGCCTCATTCACACAAACACAGCACAGGTCGACCCTCACCACGTACAGATTAAGTGACAACTAAGCCATATTTTGCATGCAGTGCAACACCAGAGAAAAAAAAAAAACAGTGAAGAATTTCTTCCTGCACTCTGTGAAATATAAAGACAGAAGATGTTAATTTGCTAAAACTGACTTCTTCCAGTCACTAAATTAAAAATAAAATTCTTCTTTTCTTCCTTGGTTGTCTGGCCATTTTATTTTTCTGATTGTGTTGGCCCTAGTTTCTGGTTTCTGCTTTTTTCCATTGTTTCTTAACTCTCTTTCCATGTCTCCAGTCCATATGCACTTCGTCTCTCTTTTCCTTTTTCTCTACCTCACCTACATCCACCTCTGACATTGATCTTTCTTCTTTCAGCTTTCATCCATTATTTTTCTGCCTCTCTATCTGCTCAGATGTCACGCCTCCTTCTTATTATCCAGTCCTCAACCTCCCTCTTTAGACTGACGGCACTTAACAGCAACAACAACCTATATCTGTTCCATTTTCTTTTGCTTATCCCTGCTCTTCCAATCCCATCCTATTATTCCCCCATCCTTTGCTAACTCCCCTATCTCTCTCCCTCCTCCTTCCAGCACTTCCTCTCAACTTCTCTCTCCTCTCCAGTTGCCAGTACTTCCTCTCTCTCTATTTTCTCCCCTTGGCCCAGAATCTCCTTAATCTCTCTCTCTAGCCCCTCCATCCAGTATCTCCTCTCTCTCTCTCCACTTTCTATCCAGCATCTCATTCTCTCTCAATATCTCTCCATCTCCATCCAGCATATCCCCTCTGTCATCCTATTCTCCCCTGTTCAGCATTTCCCCATGCCTCATCCCGCTTCTCATGTCCAGCAACTCTCGTATCTTCTATTCCCCCTCCCATGTCCAACATCCCCTCTCTCTGTTCCTATCTGTCTTCTGTATCCAGCATCTCCCCTCTATCTTCCTGCTTTCCCTATGTCCAGAATATGTCCTGTCACCCTATCCCACCCCCCAATTTCTAGCATCCCCTACTGTGTGCCTATACACTCCATGTCCCTTTTTCTTCCTTCCCCAATCCAGCATCTCCACTCTTTCCTCTCACCCAAACCAGCTCTCCCCTCCCATATTAATCCAGCATTTTTATTCTGTCATCTTACACCCCCTACCTGCTTCCACCATCCATCCTCACCTCCCCAAGTAAGCATATACCCTTTCTTTTCCTTCCCCTGATCCAGAATTTCCTCTCTGAATCTCCTCCATCCAGCATCTCCTTTGTCCCTGCCCCTCCATCCATCATCTCCCCCAGTCTCCATATTATCCCCTGTATCCAGCATCTCTCTACCATGTCCAGTATTTCCCCTCTGTCTACCCACTCCCTTCCATGTCCATCATCTCCTTTCTATCTCTCTACACCCACCTCCCACTGGGTCAGCATATCCCCTCTGTCTCCCTATCCCGGTGTGCCAGCATCTCCCCTCTGTCTCTCTATTTTGTTGAGATATCACAGCAATCACCCCCAGAGCTTAAAAAGGGCTTGCCAGTAAGCCAATTCTTGAGGATTTGACATATATGTTCCTCTGTTGAGGATTTTCAGGTTCAGGTTGGTTTCTTGTACAAGTGTTTTTTGCAGCAAGGCTATCCTTATGATGCGATCCAGAGGGCCAAGAAATGTGCCCACTGGGAATACTGGGAGTAGCTTCTGCTGCCTACCAGTCCAGCCATTGAAGATTGTATTGTTTGTGTTTTTCCCTACATGGATCGCTCCTGGGAAGTAGTGATTTTGATTAGCAAGTTCTGGGATGTGCTATCTATTCACCCATATTTTGGTAATGACCTCTTGTTTTCATTCTCTAGGGGGTCTAGCATTCTGAATCTAGTGGTGTGCAATTGGTGGACCCCATTGCCCAGCAGCAGTGACTCTCTGGGCCACTTTAAGTGCAATGGTTGTGAGTTTTCTGAGGGCTCTTTAGAGGGTCATCAATGGACTCATCTATCCACTGGTAGATTTTATACCATTCGGTTTACCACAAACATTTTCAGCATATCCATGATAGTTTGCTCCTATGGACTCTACTATGTAGGTCAAACCCGACATAATTTAAAGGTCTGCCTATGTGAACATTGGTCCAAATTGACAACCATGATGGTCTCAGTGCCAGTGGTACAACACCATATTGAAATGGCATGTTATAGACCATTGTACCCATTTCTATTCAGGGTGGTTATCAGGAGGAACAGCTTATAAGGAACAATCCTGGATTTTTCATTTAAAGACTGTTCAACCAATGGGTCTCAATATGGAAATAGACTGGATGTATCTCATTTAAGTGTGTTTACATTTCGATGTATTTTGGCCTGTGTTTCCATAGGATAGGTCACCAGTTATATAAGGGTGTGGTGCTGTTGGCATTTTTTCATTTTAACAGTGCTGTGCTCGAAATGAGGGTATGAAGTTTGGTGATGGATTTTGTTGACATTCATCTGGATTACAGATGTTTTCCGTCGCCCTGATGCAGAACTGTTTAACTTTGCTTTAGTATGAAGCATAGGCTATGTTGGCAATATTTTGGCAGTATTTTTGATTCATGGGGAAAGAAAGCATATTTTACCTTTTCAAATTTATAATTAAAATGGACTGTTTGGTGCAGGTCAATCCTGTATTTGGTGACCATATGTTATAGCCTGACAAAAATATAAATTTACCACTCTTTTGCATGGAGGATTTGGGTTAGATTTGTGTATTTCTATTGATCCCTCTTTTAGAGTTTTAAGTAAAATCTCTACTTTCCCCACCCATGTCCAGCATTCCCCCTCAATGTCCTTATCATGCCTTCATATCCAGCATCTCCCCTATGTCCTCCTACTCCCTGCCTCTGGGTCCAATATTTCCCCTGCCATCCTACTCCCTGCATGGTGCAGTATCCCCCTTTCTGTCCCTATTCCTCCTCATGGTGTTCATCTTCCTCCAGCATTTCCCTTCTTTCCTCCTCATCCAAGCCTGTATTTTCCACCAACCTATTCCAGTATGTCTCCTCTTTTCCCCATCCATGTCCATCATCTCCCTTCTGTTACTCAATCCCTCCCACCATGTCTACCATTCCCCTCTTCTCCCTCCCCCCCCCCCCCCCCGGGCAAGTATATGCCTCTTCTTTCTCCCTTTCCACAAGCTAGCATCTCCATTTTCTTCCCCTGGCCAAAATCCAGCATCATACCTCTCTTCTCCCCACTGCTGCTTTTTGGGATGTGTGTCATTGGCAACCAAAGCAGAGACAAAGTGTGGGACCTACCACCTTGGCTGCAACCTCTAAAGGCTCGCTGGTCTCGTCCTCAGTAACAGAAAGTGTATGTCGGGTGGGGCAGGACCAGCAGAGCCTTTAGTGGTGTGTGCAAGATGAAAGATTTTATATCTTCTATCTTCTTTATTGCCACATGACCCTGGAAGTGGCAAAGGTGTGCGATGTGAGAACAGCACTGATGCAGAATAGCGCGGTATATAAGAGAATGTAAATAAATAAATAATAAAAATAAAATAAAACAGGGCAGGGAGCTTGGACTGAAGAGATAAAATGAGGCCACCACTGCGGAGGAATGTTGAGGGCACTTTCTCCTGACCCCAGAGGTATCTTCCTCACTTGACCTAATGATAGAGCACCCCTGCCCCATCCTCTGACACTAATAGCTCTCCCTTGATTCCTCCGACATCAACAGTACTATACCAAACACTCCTGTAACTGCTGACATTATTAGTACCCTCAGCCTTCCTCCTGCCAAAGGCAGACCCCTGAATGAACACTCCCATCCTTGACCTTCCCCGCATCTTACTGGGATCTCTCTGCTATCTTGCTGGGGCAAGAGTACTCTCCAGTCCCCAGCTGCTCCTGCTCCATTGGGTACCGCTCAACTCCTAGTGGTAGTCTTGTGGTACTATCACTATGAGTTGACAAGCACCATTTTGAACCCAGAGCCCAACAAGACAGGAGTAACTGAGGACTGCTCCTGTCACTACTAAACACCACAAAGACCCTTCATAAAACCTAGTGGGGGGGGGGGGAGGAGGAACGGAGAGTATTTATAAGGGGGTTCGTCCTTTGTTAGAAGGATGTTGGGGGATCCGTATGATGTTAGGGGGTGAAGTGGAGTTTATGGGAGTACTACTGATGATGGGGGGAAATGCAGAGAAGTACTAGTGATGCCAGGGGGTTCAGGGGAGTACTATTCATGTCAGAAGTGTAGAGAAGTATGGGGAATGTGTGGGGTACTACTGATGTCAGGGAGTGTGGGGGAATATTATTGATGCCAGGCAGTGTGGGGGGAGGTTGAGGAAGGAGACTTCATTATCTTGGGTGCCCCTTCCAATAGACACTTATCTGTGCCTCAGGGCAGGTGTAAAAGTGGCCATGTTGTATCCATGCCCTCTTGGAATTTCTGCATGGTGTGATTCTTCACATGTAAAAAGCAGCTTTCTAAAATTGCTATTTGCATGTATAGCTGATCTACATGTGTAAACGCTGCTACTTATATGTGGAACTACTTCTGAAATGACCTCCATAGTGTTAGGTATGTTAAATTAGAGATGGACTAATGCAGCTTTGAGGATTTCATACTAAATTGAAGAATCAATCTAGTTTGCAATCAAGGGAAATATGAAAAGATTTTTTTCTCTTATTACCTATTCTTTAGCTTATGTTGAGAACCAATCTCTGTACAAGACAATATTGACTTCCTCCTCATTCTCTCTAATAACAAGTTTATTTCTTTAACAAACAAAGTGATTTTATAACAGGCCTCTTACTTTGTGTAGCAAGTGTGAGCCTACATTGCACTCATTTTCCAAGGAAAAGCTTGTACATACTTTCCTCTTTAAAACTGCCCCATATAAAGTACAGACAGACACTTGCACCCTTCCTGGCTTATTCTGCTTGCATATGTGAATAGTTTGTAAAGTATGTATGTAAACACTAACGCTTCCCAGCCTCATCCTCAGGAACGTCTCTGCTCAGTGGTGATAAACGTGGGACATACGAGCTCTATGAGACTAATTTTATAACAGGGCACCTAAGATAACAGAATCTCACCTCCACCCATAACTCCATCCCAATCCTACACAGTTCGTGGAAGAGACACTATGCCCACACCAACTACCAAACAGTCAGATCCGGGCACACACCACACCCTCACCTCATCTAAGTTGCCCTCCACCAGGCCAAATCCCCTCAGCATAATCCATACACCCTCCTCATGACCTGAAATGCGCCCTAATAAACGCTCGCTCAATCCGAAAGAAATGGCCTGCCATATCTGACATGTTATCTACTCTTGACATTGACATCCTATGCGTCACAGAGACATGGATGTCAGAATCAGACACTGTTCTCCTTCACCAGTTTGTCCCCCCTAACTTCTCCACCACTCATGCCACAGAACTGACAGAAGAGGGGGAGGAGTACTGTGATGGAGAAGGTCCCTCTGACCCCTTAGAGAGAGATAAAACACAGGATCCAGCTTCAGGCTGGGAAAGAAAACAAATGCACATGGCTCCTGGTTTCCCAGGCAACCATAAACAGAGCAGGTCAGAAGAAGGGAAAACACGCCCCTGCTGTAGTTCAGTGCAGCAGTCACGAGTTAAGCCAGAACACCTGTTGGTGGGAGGAGCCAGGGTAAACCTAGGAAACCAGAGATTTAAGGGAAGCTCATTAGGAGGAGAGGCAAGGCAGCTGGGAAGAAGGCAGCTGGAGGAAAGGCAGCTGGGAAAGACGCAGCTAGGAGGGACTCAGCTGAGAGGAGCACAGCCGAGAGGAGCACAGTCAGTAGCTCAGAGGAGAGCTCAACCAAGAGCATGGCTGAAAACACAGCTCTTAGAACCGTCACGAGAAACAGAGGATTGCTTTAGGAATGAAGACTCAGAGGAATCTATGATAATTGAGGATTCTCTGACCTTTGACTCAGAAGAGGAAGTCAGCAGAGGAAACAAGCAGGGAGTTGGTATCAAGGAGCCAGGTACAAGTAACCCGGGTTTGGTGCTGGGAGTAAAAGGCAACCAAAAGGGAAACGTACTGGGAAGGCAGACTTGTATGCACAGAGAAACTCCAAGGCTCACGTTTGCAGCTGATCCTAGAGGACAAAAGGAAACTCTCATAAGGAAGCCAAGAGGTAGGATAAGTGATCGGTATCAACAGAAAGCTGTTTTTAAGTGCTCTGATATTAACCCAGAAGGGTGGGACTCCACATGCTGGGAATACTGTGGCAATTCACAACCGTGTATATCACAAGGCTGGGAGGAAATGTGCAATGCTGAAAAGATAGATGTGTGTTTGGAAACACCCTGTAGCAACTTGCAAACATTTCCAGTTGGGGTTCAGAGTGAACCAATGGACACTGAACCACCTTTAGAATGTCAGCCTACTGAACCAATGGATTGTAAGATATCTGTATCTGAGAAGATAAGTCCTGTGAAATAGAATTAAGATGTGCAGAGAAAGAGAGAGTGCTGCAGGTAGCAGCTGACCAGAAAAGCACAAAAGGGTTTTGAAATAGAAAAGTGTTTTTCATTTGGATTACAGTGTTGCTGAGATAAGAAGCTTGAATTTCTTTTTATATAATTTGGTGCCAGACGTGTATGGCCAATGTTCCTTTTGTTCTACATGTGAAACCACTTGGGAAGGGGAATTAAAAATCCTGTTTTGCCTGAAACACTCGAGTCCACAACTCTCTTTATTTGGGATAGTGAAAAACTTCAACTCCCAGAAGGCAGTGCTTTCCCCAAGCACCAGTAACTTCCTGAATAGAGAATCAGGCCGTCCGTCTCCATAAGCTCAGGCTGTGGAGGCAACAGCGACATCACAGTACTCATCCTAAGCAAGACCGACCTACAACTCCAGACGGTAGCTTCTAGCAGCACCTCCCACCTCGACTACATCTCTGTAGCAAATAAACACTGCACCATCAACCTGTTATACCGAACACCCTCTCCATCACCAGATGATCTTTCCACTATCATCGACCTCGCCTGCAACCCCATCAAGACCCGAACATCAAACTGGATTTTAGGCGACTTTAGCCTCCCCTCACTTCAAGACCCTCAGTCCAGGGCCTTCCTAGATGCACTCAAAACGTTAGGCTATACCCAACTGATCAGCTCCCCCACCCATGTTAAGGGGAACATGTTTGATCTTATATTCGCACCACAATCAGCACACTGCCCCATGTCCAACTTCAACCTTTCACTATGTTCAGTACCATGGTCTGACCATAGACTAATTAGGTTCTCTATGCCAACACACCCCATGCCCACTACCCCCCCAATCTTCAAACAAACCACCAACATTAAACTCGAAGCGCTACCGACCATTCAATAAAGAAGAGATCTTAGAAAGAGCACAACCCCTTTGCAACCTATTTGAACAAAATCTTGATGACATGATTTCGTCATGGAACTCGAGTCTCAATACTGCAGTTGACTCACCCCCCATCAATAAATCACCCGGCAAGAGAAAGAAGGCACCCTGGTACTCGCCTGAACTAAAGAACTCCCTCCTACGACTCCGACAGCTTGAAAGACGATGGCGCCGCTCCAGATCAACCGAAAACCAGGAAGCTTACTTTATCCAGTTGGACACCCACCGTGTAGCAGTTGCAAGGAAAATGAAGCAATACCACGCTGAAGTTCTACATCGATCCCTAAATAAACCCCATGAGCTCTTCAACATTGTCAAATCCTTAGTAAAAGAACCTGCCGCCGACCATTCAAACCAGCCAGACCCACACGAATACGCAGACTACTTGTGAGCCAAAACAAACCAATCCAATTTACCCTCAAACACTGGGTCCCCAGATAAGACGCCAAACCTTTCCCCTTCATCCTCGCCCCTACAAGTCCAAAATACCATCTCCACCTTCTCCACCCCAACCGAAAGAGAGATCCAAGACACCATCATGAATATTAACACCACCACAGCTCCAAATGACCGGTGTCCAGCATTCATGTTTAACATTTACGTACAACCTGTCTGTAACATCATCAGATCTTTCAATGTTCAATGTCAGATATACGCCGATGACATCCTTCTCTACATGCCATTCTCCACAAAGCAAATGGACCTCTCACCTCTCATTAAATGTTTTGATGCAGTATCAGAATGGTTTCTATCTCAAAACCTCCGTATTCAACATAAGAAAACGGAGGTACTCTTCATCACAAAAAATCCAAATTTTACCCCACCACCTCATATAAAAGTGAGAGAAGCTGAACTCCAAACGAAATCTACAATTCGATACTTAGGAGTCACACTAGATCAACACTTGGACATGAAGCTACACATATCCCACATTGTCAGAGCTGTATATTTCAAGATTCGGACACTCAAACACCTCCGATCCTTATTGGACCCAAGTGATTTCCGGACTGTATACCAAGCTCTTATCCTACCCCACTTTGATTTCGCCAATGCCATTCTCCAAGGTCTCCCACAGTCTACCTTGAATCCTCTACAACTTGCCATGAACGCCGCTGCTAGAGTACTATCTGGAGCATCGAGATATGACCACATCACGCCCATCTTAATTCAGCTCCACTGGCTCCCAACACACGGAAGAATACTATTCAAGACTCTGATACTTACCTTTAAAGCAATCAATGGCATAACCGCTTCATCACTAATCTAGTTCAGCCCACTCCGCCTAACAGATCCAGAAGATCCACATCAACAAACACTCTAATTATCCCAAGTGCATCAACAAAATGCACACTAACAACGTCAAACAGGGCGTTCAGTTGTTATGCTCCCAAGTGTTGGAACGCATTACCACCAGGAATCCGAACCATTACCGATCTCACACAATTCAGGAAGGCACTAAAACACTACTTATTTATTCAACATTACCAGATCAACCATACTCCACCATAGCCACACCTCTTCCGCTAGAAACCTTTGTATATTAGTCCCTATTCTTAATATCTTTCCGTAGGTTCATAATCCATTATTCAAAGCTTACTGTTACATATGTAAATAGTTGATGTGCATGTTTCCCCTAAGTTATCCAAGTTGTATTACCCTGTTCTCTGTAAAACCTAACGTTTGTTCATTATGGTTCGTTGTTCCATGTAAACCGCGCTGATGCTAAATAGTGCGGTATATAAGAAACTAAAATAAAATAAATAAATAAATTCTGGATAAAAACCTTACGAATCAAACTCAGTCCCTTCCTGGCAATTCTGATAGGAACCTCATTCCAATCAGGAATTTTCCCCCGAAGCCTAAAACAAACTTCAATCAGACCTCTGCTGAAAAACAATAAGCTAGATCCTGCAAAGATGGACTCATACAGACATATCTCCAGTATCCTGCTCCTAGCCAAAATCACAGAAAAGATAGTCCACCGTCAACTGAACCAACACATAGAGGATAATGCACCACTCGATCCCTGCCAACATGGATTCTGGGAGAATCACGGTGTCGAAACCTTGTTAACAACCCTATTCAGCACACTAACGTTAGGGCTGGACAACATCAGACATGGTTTTGCCCTCATCTTCCTGGACATTGCGGCAGCCTTCAACTCCATCAGCCACGATCTACTCCTGTTCCGCCTTGCCGAGAAGGGAATCCGTGGCACCGCTCTTGCCTGGTGTGCTTCATACCTAAAGGACAGATGGCAGCATATCCGCTCCGGCACTTCTATATCCACACCATTCCCACAAGAGAAGGGTGTCCCTCAAGGTTCTTCACTCTCCGCCCTATTTTTTAACATCTATATGCGACCTATCTGTAACCTCATCAGATCCTTCAGCGTGAACTGCCTAGTATACGCGGATGATGTCCTCATGTTCATTCCAATATGCACGGATCACCCAGATCTAACTCGGTTATCCACCTGCTTCGATGCAGTTACAGACTGGCTGCAAACACAAAAGCTTAAAATAAACCTCAAAAAGATGGATGTACTCTTCATCAGCAGAGATCAAGCATTCACCCCAACCGCTTCACGGAAAGTACGCGATGCCGAGCTCCTCACTAAGACAAAGATACGATACCTTGGAGTAACGCTCGATCAACATCTCAACCTCAATGCCCAGATAAGCAACACAGTAAAAGCGATTTATCACAAAGTCCGGATGTTATGGCACATGAGACAGCTACTAGAGCCAGAACACTTTCAAACAGTCTTTCAAGCGTTAGTTATGCCTCACTTCGACTACGCCAACTCCATACTCCACGGCCTTCCGAAGAGCACATTACAACCTTTGCAACTCGCAATGAACACGGCAGCCAGAACCCTATATGGAGCTTCGAGAAGAGACCATATCACCCCTATCCTGAAAACCCTGCACTGGCTACCAGTCCACTATAGGATCACCTTCAAAATCCTAACAATAACATTCAAAGCCATCAACAAATGCACGTCCATCTCCCTCTCCGAACTCATCCAAATTACCCCCCCTAACAGACTGAGAAGATCTACCACCACCAATACCCTACTACTCCCGAAAACCATCACCAAATGCTCAAAGGCCACCAGAAACCGGGCCTTCGCGCTATCTGCACCTTCCTGCTGGAACACCTTACCAACCAACATCCATGCCATCAACAACCTTCTCCATTTCAGAAAGGCACTGAAGCACCACCTTTTTCTTCAATGCTTCGCCAACTCAGAAGACATCACATAGCCACACCTTACCCAACTACTAAGTAGACACTCCACGCACCTCTTCTGATCTCCTAACCCCCCCCCCCCCCCCCCGGTAACTACCCCTGACTCACTCATGACTCCACGCATCCCTTCGACTTGTAAACATTATGTATATATATGAGTCACACCATTCACTCATTCTTTGAACATTCATTCATTCTTTGAACATTACCAAACCCCATGCTAAACTGTTACTAACTTGTATATAGTTTTATCTGTTCTCCAAGTTAAACTCCCCTGTTTTACTGTAAGTCCGCTGTAGATCCCCCACACCGGACATTTATGTTATCTGTGAATCGCACTGATGATGAATAGCGCGGTATAAATAAAATAAAATAAATAAATAAAATAAGGAAGTATCTAGTTTGAGCCTCTTTTAGAAAGACACATAAAGGCAAATATGTGCATCCACAGTATAGGGGACAAAGAAGCAAAAGTAGATCTCTCCGTCCTTTATAGTATCGTGCTTCTGTTTGCCTGATTTACTGTCCTTGCTTCCTGCTACTTCCATGCACTGGTATTGGAAGAACAAGACAGGCCGAGCTCACCACATTCACTGCTCCTAACCTGTCTCTAATCTGCCTACGCACAACACTAATGTGGGTTGCACAGTTAGCGCAGGAATTGTCTCACACTAACTGTCATTGCCCCGTCCTAGCTAGCAACGTATGTCCCCTGCGCCCCTTCAGTTTGCGCCAGAACATGTCCTGCCAGTTAGTGCCCATTAGTAAAAGACCCACATAGATTTAGAAGGTTATCTTCCTATACAACATTAACAAAATCTGCTCCTTTCTCTCTGAACGCACTACTAAAAGTCTTATCCATTTTTAGTCACCTCCCATCTGCACTATTGTAACCTCCTCCATGCTGGTCTCCCCTGGTGTTATCTTCTCTTCTATCCATCCAGTACTCTGCTACACGACTAATTTTCCACCAGCCCCAATACACTCATATTACTCCTCTTCTAAAATCTGTTCACTGACTCCCCTTCCACTCCTGTGTCCTATTCAAACTTCTTCTAAGTCATAAATGGACTCCTCCCTAGACTTACCCAGGATTTCTCTCTTTTCAACTGTAGCCCCATGTGCCCTGTACATAGTTACGTTCCCACCCCCTGTACATAGTTTTCTTGCCATGTTTACCATTCCATGTACTGAACAACAGATTGCAAAATTTTGCTCTGGCTTGTTTTTTGTTCTATGTAAATCACTAAACTGTAGAAGAGCGGTATAGAAATAAGTGTTAAATAAGAAATAAATGCATTCACTCCACTGCCCCTCATTACTTTTCCTTTCTCCCCTCTTCCTACTCCCCCCGTCGTGAACTCCACTCCTCGGCTGGCTTTGTACTCTCGATGCCCTTTTCTTCTACTGCCAGCTCCAGGCTTCGATCTTTTCATCTTGTTGCTCTTATGCATGGAACAAACTTCCTGTTTCTTTAGGTCAAGTCTCTTCTCCCCCCCTCTTCAAATCCATGATAAAGGTTTACTTCTTCAGATCTGCTTTTGATTCCTAGTCCCTTATTCTCCTTGTGTTTCCTTCCCCTTTTGCTACTTGTTTCTTCTGTCTTGTACTATCCGTCTTGACAAGATTGTGAGCTCTTTGAGCAGGGACCATCTTCATGTGTTTGTGCAGCACTGTGTACACCTTGTAGCACTATATAACTGTTCAATAGTAGTAGCAGTAGTATTTTAGAAGCCTAAGGTGCCTATGCCACTTGGTGGATCACATACATGTGTAAATTGTGAGTTTCACAAAGATTTCAAGGGGGCATGGTGAATGTGTGGTTTGGGCATGACTTGGATGGGCCAAAAATCTACACATGCATTCCTCATTTCACAAAGGGAATCCACATCTCTGGGAATAAATTTCCCATTGGTTTCACAGCTGCAGCTCTGCAGCACATATAGATTTTTAAAAAGTGTTTTTTTGGCCTGGACTATACAGGAGGGATTAAAGGGGTAATTCTGCTTGATCCCCCTTTGTTTATTTCCTCTTCCAAAATGAAAATACATAACTATTATGGCCTCTGGACTTAATTAGTGGCATTTATATGTATAGTTTTGCAAAATGGCCCAGATACATGTGGAAGTGTAGACTTACACTTGGAAACTGCAAAATCACCATTTCCACATGGAAGCTGCTGAGTTGGCGATGCTTCTTTTATCCTATTTCTGGATTCCTAAAAAAGGTCCTCTTGCAGGAGGACCCACGCGCACTCTTGCATTCAGCAGAGCCTTTATTAAAATGCTGCCTGAGCTGAGCACATCCCACCCCGATGTCTCAATTCTGATCTCAATATTCTATGTAAAATGGACCTTCATTCAATGCACAAAACAGGTGTAGAGAGAAAAGTGCTGGTTGTACACAAACTATTTGAAAGTGTGAGCTATCACTAAAGGTTCCCTGCAGTTATTACCACCTCCGCCTCTGTGGGCCTTAAGTGTTAGTGGTTTAGAGTTATCACTGGCATAGCAACTGATGGTAGCTTCAGGGATACTGTCTATCCCTGTGTGCAACAGAAGGTGCATATGTGGAAATGTAGGAGGGGCATATGGAGGTTTATTGAAAAGAACAGTAAAATTCTTTCTTCCAGCTCCATGAGAGGGCTGGAACCTGAAGCTGGTGCTACCAGAGTTCTTGGAATGAGCTCCTGGGACCAGGAGGTCCCAGATTTGAGGAAGTCCAAGGTACCCAACAGATGATTTAAACTCAGCATTCTCAAAAACTTCCTGATATAGGTCAGAAGTCACTTAAGGAGTAGGATATAGGTCAGAAGTCACTTAAGGAGTAATATATATATATTACATAAAGTATAATACAATGGGCATGCAACTCAGCAATAAACAAAAGAACATAAAATAAAACTAAAATCAAGATTAAAATAGATACAACTGTTCTTTTCTGAGACACACAGACTTTCTGAGGGCTACTTTCTTTTATGAAACTGGGAAACTTGTTGATTTCTTTCTTCAGAATGAAGGGCTAGTGGTGCATTGCTTTCTTAACCGGGTTCGATTCACTAAAGTACACAGCCACGTTAGAGCATGCCAATGCTGATAATGGGCTTTATTTTACCTCAGGTCCCAGTGTGTGCAATAGGATCTATTTCCTAATAGCATGCGTTAATGGCATTGCTGCAAGTTCGTGCAGTAGCACACTAATAAATCTATCCCTTAATTACATGAACATAAGAATGTGCGATATTATTCATCATTCATCTCTGTCAGCCAGAGGCAGAAGAATCTTTACTAGCAGAGTAATTAACCAATAATAGCTCACCTTTGAAGATCCAGTTTAATATTAACATTAGGAGTCCTTTGTGTAGGAGGAGATAAAGAGAGATTCATCCTGCAGTCTATATATATACACAGCTTTGGTGTGGCTGGTAAGGGAAAATGAAGGTATAGGGCCTTATATTCAGAGGCACTTACCCAGTTATCAGCATCTGCTAACCGGAGAGTGCCATAGTAGTCTGGAGGTGGAGTGTGAGTTGTGCTGGGAGTTTCTGGAGAGAGGCTATTATGAGCACCACTATCCAGATAGCTAACCATATAACTTAGGACAGCAGAGAAAGCTGCCATAACTGCTATGCAGACTAGCGATATATCAGGATAGTAGCTGAATATTATCACTATCCAGATAGCCCCTACTCTAACCACAAATTCCGGATATTTAGTACCAGCAACAATCCAATACAGCATTGAATATCTGGATTTAATTCAACTTTCGTGGTCTGAATTTAAAAAACTGAAGTTGAATATCTTTTTTCTGTGTGTGCATACTGAGAAAGAGAGACAAGGAATCTTCCCTCCACCCTCTATCCTCCATCCCTCCCTGTCCCAATAATTTAAAAACTTGCTGTTGACCCAATCAATATCCCATTTCCAAGTCCAAAAGTAAAAACAAGACCCCCTTCTCTGTCTCACTCCTAACCCCTTCCCTCTGGTGGATATGCCCCTGGGACCCTCCAGAGGTAGGAGGAGGTATGCTTCCTCCCTCGCTGCTGTAGTCCAAGTTGCCACATCTGACAGTAGCTGGGCTAGCCTGAGGAAGCTTAATCATTTATTTGCTGCACCTCAGGGTATGAGGCAACCCACATTCTGAATAAGGGACCAGCCCCTGCTCCTTCCTGTTCGTCACTCTGCTAGCATTGTGGTGCATACCTTGGCAGTATTGACTGCAGAGCCGTAACCAGTGGAAAACCCACAGCCAATTAGACAGACTTCATCTAAGGGAGCAGCAGCATCAATTTTGGCAACTGCAAATTCATCCAAAACGGTGTATTCAGTGAAGGTGCTGGTAGATATAAATTTATAAATCTGCTGTCCTTTGCAGGTAAAGCGGCTGGTACCATCTGCCATCAGCCCAATGTATTTACCAATGCTACACAAGAGAGAAAGTCACAGAATGATTAGATATTGTGAAGCAACAGTGAAGTCTTTGAATAAACACTGTTTAAGGTTTAAATTAATAAATGAAAGGTATAAATTAACAAATGAAAACTGAAACAGACTCATTTTGAAGACAAAGATTATTGTCTGGGTTCCGACAGCAGACACACGTTCCACATTGTGGCATGAAGAGTGGGATGACTTTATCTCCTGTAAAAAAAAACAAGAAAAGGAAAAAGCAGAAACATTTTAAAGTATTATCCAAAGAACACTTTAATGTGCCAATTTTTCAAGCGATTTTGGTGGCAAATAGGTCCTTCCCCCCTTCCGCCCCTTTATGAAAATTTCCCAACCCACGTACAGTGAAAGTCTGAACAGTGTCATAACACATGGACTTTTGGTGGCATTAAAAAATAGCATTGGGGCACACTTATTTGTCAGGGTACACCAATGCTGGAACACATGCGTGGGCTTTCCTAAAGTACACCAGCTATTTTGATCCCACTCAGCTGCTCACTCAAACCGCAGGTGTGGTGTAAATTTCCAGGTCAACCCGCACCATTTTGAAAATCAAATCTGGTAGCGTGGGAGCAAATGGGACTGCTCCTGCTGGAAAACTATAACACAGTTGGTATGGAGAGTGCATGTGGGGGAGGAATATCAGGGATGGGTAAAGGGAAAGAGGACCAGGAGGCTTGAGACCCACCAAGTAATCTCCTAGGGAAGGGATTCTCAACCCAGTCCTTGGGACACACCTAACCAGTCAGTTTTTCAGGATAACCACAGTGAATATGCATGAGAGAGATTTGCATATAATGGAGGCAGAGCCTGAAAAACTCTTTCATGCATATTCACTGTGGTTATCCTGAAGATGTGACTGGCTAGGTGTGTCCCGAGGAGTGGGTTGAGAACCACTGTCCTAGGGGTTAGTAGGTATGCTTCTGCCAGGAGTGGGGAAAGAGGACATGAATTAGCTATAGTGCCTACCATATTCACTGGGGAGAGGAGATTATAAGCTGGCGTCAATATATCACAGGGTACTTTAGCAAATGGTACTAATTAATGTGATTTTTGATAATTGATTTTAATATTTATGTGTGTACTGTTTTACATGCATTTGCAAGGGGTAGAGAACATAAGTTTATTCTGGACTTATTGAGTAAAGCTTGCATGCACAATATAGATATTAAAGATCTTTTTAAGACCCTTGCACAGGATCTACCTGTGTAAAGAGCAAGAGAGACTCTTACAGCTGAAAGAACTTCTTTCAAAAAATTGAAAAGAATCTGAATGAAGACAACAGGAAACAGTATAAGCACTGGCAAATCAGATGCTATGAGTTGCAAAGAGAACATTTAAAAAGAAGCTTGCGTTGAAGCAAAGACTCATAATTAAAACTTTTTCAGATACATTTGAATCTGTGAGAAAGTCAGTTGGGCAATTAGATAACTGAAGGATGGATGACTGATGATTAAGGGAGGACAAGGCCATAGCAGAGAGACTAAACAAATTCTTTCCTTTGGTCTTTACTAAGAAAGAAAGGAGGGTGTAAGGGAATTATTGATGACAGAAATGATACTTAAAGGTAATTTGCAAGAAATTAAACAAAGCTCTGTGATCCTAGACGATCTAATAGGGCCTATCATATTTCACCAGAGGCTCCACGTTCAGCAAGCCTTTTGTAAAATATGATAGGCTGAAAATTGCATAATGTCCTGACCTTGATATTCCATTACTGACCTAGACGCCCTATGCCAAACCAGACTTAATATGTACTAACACAGATTTGAAGTGTATTAAGCATCAAACTTGGAATTTTACATGCATTAACATGCCTCAGTAAACAGATCAACAGAAAACATTTCCACTTTTCAGTTGTTTTCATTTGAAAATTGTAGCACACCTCTATACCTATCAGTCATGACCACCTTTGTATTTATAAGTTAGAAGTGAATTGAACTGAATGTGGAAGCTAATAAAGAGTTGTGAGAAGAGTGGTAAGATGGTCTTAATGGTGTGAAAAAGTACCCCCACAATTTCAAGGCCTAAAGAAAAACTTCACAATGGAATGTATATCACTGTCAAACACGAATGAAGCTAGAAGGGTAGAATGTTGAATCTCTTCAATTCTGGGGATTTCATAAAAGTCAACCTCTCCCTCTTTCTTCTCCGCCTTTTTCTTAAAGGTCAGTGTGATGAGCCTGTGTATCTTCAGGATAAATTTAGGAAATATGCCTCTCAGTGGACAGTGCATTCTCAGTATGCTAAGTGCCTACCCCATCCTGCTTTTGGTCAGTATACCTCGGGGCTCTGTCTTGGGACCTCTCCTTTTCTCTCTCTACACCCAGTCCCTTGGTGCACTCATTTCCTTCCACAGTTTTCAGTACCATCTTCAGGAGGATGGCTCTCAGATCTGCCTCTCTGCACCTGAAATCTCTCCAGGAATCTAGGCCTGTATCTCAGCCTGCTTATCTGACATTGGTGCCTGGATGTCCCACGACCGTCTGAAACTGAACATGGTCAAAGCAGAATTCCTTATCTTTCCGCCAAAATGCACCTCTGCCTTTCCTTCTTTATCTCTAAAGATAACACTTTACTTCTTCCTGTTTCCTCAGCTAATAACCTTGGGGGTCATCTCTTCTCTCTTTCTCTGCACACATTCAACAGATAGCTAAACTCTGTCTTTTCTTTCTCTGTAGCATCAGCAAAATTTGTCCCTTCATTTCTGAACCCACTACAAGGACCCTTATCCACTCTCTAGTCGCCTCCCTTTGACTATTGCAACCTGCTGCTTTCTGGTCTCCCTCAGAATCATCTCTCTCCACTTCAATCTGTTCAAAACTCAACCGTGAGGTTAATCTTCTACCAGTCTCACTATACTCACATAACGCCTCTTCTCAAGTCATTTCACTGGCTCCCTATCTGTTTCCACATTCAGTTGAAATTTCTCCTACTGATCTTTTAGGCATTCTGTGTCTTAATATTAACAATTTGTGATTCCTTTCCACTCCAACTTGAGGCAATTTCCGTAAGCAGTGGGTATGGGGAAAACAGCCTGTGGAACCCAATATGCAAAATAAGAGAAAGAGGCCATAGGATACTTTGTAAAGTCCCATTACAACCAGTGGGATATAAAAATTTCAAGGTTGATACAGGTGGCAATACCTTGAAAGGTATGCTGGTAAATGTGTGTTCAGCATGAAATAAGATCCCATTCATACTTGATCTCCTTAGGAATCGCAATCTAGATGTACTCTGTGACCAAGTCTTCCTTTCTGGAAACCGATGTAGTACTCACTCGCTAATCCTTTTTCTATCTTCACCAGATTTGTGCCATCCGCCCTTTTTTGTCCCCTCCACACCAACCACTCTTCTCCTCTCTCTGGTTATGTCTAATCTTGACTTCTGTAACCTTGCCTTTCGCTGCTATCCCCCAATTCCAACTTCACCTCCATTTCCAATTAATACAAACTACTGCAGTCAGAATCATCAGTCATGCTACTTGTTGGGATCACATTATCACTTCTCATTCATCTCCACTGGCTTCCCATTGATTTTTGTAACCATTATAAGATTCTTATAGTAACACACCAGGCCATATACACACTCACTCTGCAGTACTTGGCAGTCTCTCTTCAATTTCACAGTCCCACCCATAGTCTCCGCAAAGTTCACATCAACCGTTTAGCTCTTCCCCCTCCACCACGCTCCCACCTGCAGTCAACCCACTACTTTGCTTTCTTTTTCCTGGGCCCCTCCCTATGGAATACCCTCCCTGCTGCCCTCCACTTAAAACCAACCCTTTCCAAATTCAAGACTCTCCTAAAGACCCATCTCTTTTCCTCAGCATTCAACCTCCCTCCTACCAACATTTGACCTCTTCTGGTAATAGTCTCAAATGTATCTTTTTCCTTGCCCTGTATGTATGAATTGCTTCTTTCCTGTCTAACATTGTAGTTCCTTTTCCTTTTTGGCCATGGCCATCTCTATATGCTTTATGAATTGTACACCGCTCTTGTGTTATGAAGGAGTGGTATATCAAGCAATCAAATAAAAATAAACATAAACATACTGATGAATTAATTGAGGTAAAGGACTATAATCTATTTATTTATTTATTCACAAATGGAAAAAAGTGGGGATGAGGGATTTCTTCATGTTGGTAAATATAATGTTTTCATTTTATTGGAGTAACAGTTAAATAAGCAGCAGGGTGTGACATGATGATGATGATAAAGAAAAGGAGACTATCCTTCTGTTTAGTATATAAGCGTCAACTGTGGTATGCATAAAGAATTGACTCTACTAAGGGAAGAACTAGCTGCAATGAATCACACCTCTTATAGGATACAAACCAAACAAAGTCCACCACCACTCCCACAAAGAATCAAACATCCCAGAAACAAATGGATCACAGTGGGTTCTGGTAGATTGCGACCTATAACACAGAGACACCCTATACATCATGAGATATCCCTGCATAATGCCTTCTCTGCTTTGGTTAATGAGGATGCCCAATCCATGGAAATTGAAGGGCCCTTAAATGAGACAGTTAATGCCAAATCTCCTGATAAAGCACCAAATATGAAGAAAAGCTCACAGAACAGAAAACTGCTACTACTTGGTGATTCCATCATCAGAGGCGCCAACTTGGGAACACAGTTCGAAGGAAAGAAGATAGTCAAATGCCTCCCAGGCTCCTCAGTCAACAGGAATACAAACCAAATTGTTGATGTACTTAGCGCTGAAAGTGAGCACTCCAAAATTGATGTTGTCATCCATTTGGGTACAAACGACCTGGCTAGAAACAGTGCCTCTACAGTTCAAAGGGACTTCCAAACTCTGGGAGAGAAACTGAAGCCCATTGTTAACACTGTAGCATTCTCAGAAGTTCTACCTGTTCTTGATAAGGGGCCAGAAAGGCTACATCACACAAACAGCTTTAACACTTGGCTCCAGACCTGGTGCAAACAAGAAGGATTCAGATTTATCGGCGACTGGGGAAACAGATGGACCAACAAGAGACTATACTGTGCTGATGGACTACATCTCTCTGTCGCAGGGAAAAGAATCCTAAGTGAAAAATTCAGGCAGTATGTGGATATGCATTTAAACTAGAAAAAGGGGGTGATGGATGGGGAAGGACAAGTTCAGGACGTCACTCCCGGCAAAAGCAGAATAACATCAGAAACAGATACACTTTTAAACCACACATCAAAGACAAGTGGGAAGAAGTGGGCAAAACAAAATCAATGCAAAATACATGCAAGCCAGTTAAATGCTGGAAAGCAATGAGCACAAATGCTCGAAGCTTAGCCAACAAAGTTCTGGACCTGGAAGCCCTAATGGTGGAAATGGACTTGGACATTGTGGCCATTACAGAAACATGGTTTAATGAATCGCATGATTGGGATATAGCCATAGCTGGCTATGATCTATTCAGAAGAAACAGAGAAAGTGGAAAAGAAGGAGAAGTAGCCTTGTATGTCAAAAGCAATATTAAAGCTACTCAAATGCAGAGGGCAAGGGGAAGAGAAGAAGCGCTCTGGATTGTGTTGGAAAGAGGAGATGGCACTGTCATCCATACTGCTGTAGTCTACAGTCCTCCAACTCAAATCGAAGAGATAGATAATGAATTGATTATAGATATTGCCAAGATAGCCACAAAGGGGGAAGTGATCATATTGGGTGACTTTAATCTACCCAATGTGGATTGGATTACTCCTTCTGCAAATCTGAAAAGAAGCAAAAATAATTTGGATACTTTCCAAGATGCGTTACTTAGACAAATGGTGATGGAACCAACCAGGAAAAGCTCAATGCTGGATTTAGTGCTTACCAACGGTGATAGCATGTCGAATGTCTGGGTGGGTGCCCCTGTGAGCAGCAGTGATCATCACATGGTGTGGTTTGAGATAAAAGCCAAGGTGTAATCCAATCATAGTAAGTTCAAAATCCTAAACTTCAAAAACACTGACTTCAGTAAAATGGCCAAGTACCTGAAGGAGGAGTTGGCTGGGTGGGAGGGGAATTGCAATGGGCTAAACTAAAGGTAGCAATAAAAGGGGCAACAGATAAATATGTAAGAAAAGTAAATAAAACAAGAGGAGAAGGAAACCTTTTTGGTTTTCCAAAGAAGTGGCTGCTCAACTAAAGGCAAAAAACACAGCTTTCGCAAAATTCAAAAGCTTGCAAACAGAGGAAGACAGAAAGGAATACAGGATCAAACAGGATCAGGCAAAAAGAGAAATAAGGAAAGCAAAATCAAAGGCAGAGGAAAAGATGGCTAAAGATGTGAAGTGTGGCAACAAAACTTCCTTCAGGTATATTCGGTAAAGGAGGAAAATCAGAGGTGGAATTGCAGGACTCAAAAGTGCTGGGAACGGATTCGTGGAAAGTGACATTGAAAAAGCAAAATTGCTAAAGAAATACTTCTGCTCTGTTTTTACTAAAGAAAATCCTGGAGAAGGACCACCTGTGACTTACAAATATAAAAATGGGAATGAAGTAGATACCACACCATTCACAGAAGATGATATGTTAGAACAACTTGCAAAACTGAAAGTGGACAAGGCCATGGGACCGGATGGGATACATCCCAGGATACTGAAAGAGCTCAGAGAGGCTCTTGCAGGGCCGTTAAAGGATGTTTTCAACAGATCCATGGAAACAGGAGAAGTTCCTCAGGACTAGAGAATGGCTGATGTGGTACCTCTTCACAAAAGTGGTGACAGGGAAGAAGTGACAAACTACAGGCCCGTGAGCCTTACCTCGGTGGCGGAAAAAGTAATGGAGGTGCTCCTGAAAGAGCGAATAGTGGACTTTATCAAAACCAACAGGTTACATGATCTGAGGCAACATGGCTTTACCGAAGGACGATCTTGCCAAACAAACCCGATTGAGTTCTTTGACTGGGTGACCAGAGAACTAGATCAGGGGCATGTGATGGATGTCATCTACCTGGATTTCAGCAAAGCCTTTGATACTGTTCCTCATAGGAGGCTTATCAATAAGCTCAGTAGTTTGGGGATGGGTCCCAAGATGGTAAACTGGATCAGAAATTGGTTGACTGACAAACGACAGAAGGTGATGGTAAATGGAGCTCACTCGGATGAAAGGAGGGTGATTAGTGGGGTGCCCCACGATTCGGTCCTTGGCCCAGCACTGTTCAATGTATTTGTGAGTGATATTGCTGAACGACTGAATGGAAAAGTCTGTCTTTTTGCAGATGACACAAAAATTTGCAACAGAGTGGACTCCCCTAAGGGAGTGGTTAACATGAGGAAAGATCTACAAAAGCTGGAAGAATGGTCTAATGCTGGGCAATTAAGATTTAATGTGACGAAGTGCAGTGTCATGCACTTGGAAAACAGAAATCCAAGGGAAATGTACACAATAAGGGGCGAGAGGTTGGTGTGCACGGATCAGGAGAAGGATCTTGGTGTGATTATTTCTGGGGATCTCAAGGTGGCAAAACAGTGTGACAAGGTGGTGGCAAAAGCCAGGAGGATGTTGGGCTGCGTACAAAGAGGAATTACCAGCAGAAAGGAAGAGGTACTAATGCCACTGTATAAGTCACTGATGAGGCCTCACTTGGAATACTGTCTTCAGTTTTGGAGACCATATCTTAGAAAGGGTATAAAAAGAATGGAAACTGTTCAGAGGAAGGCGACCAAAATGATTTGGAGCCTGCATCAGAAGCCTTATGAAAAGAGACTTGAAGACCTAAATATGTACACTCTGGAGGAGAGGAGGGATAGAGGAGATATGATTCAGACCTTTAAATACTTAAAGAGAAATAATGAACAAACAAACCTCTTCCAAAGACGGGGAAGGTGTAAAACTAGAGGGCATAACATGAAACTGCAAGGGGGTAAATTGAAAGGCAATGTCAGGAAATACTTTTTCACTGAAAGGGTGACGGATGCTTTGAATGCCCTCCCGATGGAAGTGGTGAGAGCAAATACAGTTATAGAATTCAAGATGGCATGGGACAGAAACAGTGGATCCCTTTACAGAAACAGGATAAAATCAAAATAAATGTAACCATCTAATTTCCCAACAAATAGGGGTGTCCTACACAGAGCGGTGGGTTCACTCCTAAACAAAGAAATGGGGAGGGGTGGCCTGTACAGAGCGGCAGGTGCACCTACTCTTGCCATCTTACTGGGCAGACTAAATGGACCATACTGGTCTTTATCTGCCGTCATTTACTATGTTACCATCTATCCATATTGTTAGATGTTGTAACTGCTACTATAGTAGAACGTATGCAATTACTTATGTTGGGGGACTTAAACTTGTTATCGGTTTATGAGAAAGAAAATAATAGTTTTCTTGACACAGAGCCAGCCCTAAAATTGTCTCAAGGTGTTGCTGCCCTAGGCAAACCTTAAGCTTTACTCCCCCTCTGGCTGTCAAAATGTATTTTTTAGCTTTGGATGCCCTGCATTTTGCTGCCACCCAGAATTGCTGTCCTAGGTGGATGTCTAGTTTGCCTAATGGTTGGGCCATCCCTGTCTTGACGCTAAGGTAAGGACCAGTTTAAAGTGTAAGGCATCGCTTCAGAAGCTTTACTAATCCCTCAAGTTTTGTGTGCAGGACCATTCCATTTCTTGCATTAGCAATAGGTACATGCCATCTTGGTGTAACATCCCCCACTTGTGATAACTGTTTTGATTCTACCTGGCCTCTATTTAATCCCAGTATACAGAACGGTGGGTTTATCAAAATCGCTGGTACTTTTGTACTCTTGCCACATATCCTTGTATCTTCAGCCAACACTGTATCTATTTTATAAAAGGCTCAGTATTTGCCTAAATGTTTGCGACCCTACTTCTATATGCTTTTGGTGCTCAGCCTACTCTTATAGCCTTACTTCATTAGCTACATAGGTTGTGCACATTGTTAATTCTTTTCCTTTCAAGCTGTTAACTTTTGAAACTTGTCAATGCCGATTGTTTTTTGTTGTTAAAAAGCATCTTTTTCCAATAAAAATTATTGTATGGCTTATACATTTAGCAGGATTCTTAGAGACCAATTCTATACTGGCCATACAGCCCCTCGTGCGGCGGGGCAGATTTGGGTGTGCATGGGGGGCTAGACATGCCTGCGGGATCAGAATCAAGTCTACTGGCCTGGACGTGCAGGTTGGTCCTGATTCTGATTGGCTGCAAGCCCAGCCATATATCTGGCTAACTCAGCCAGGCTCCTGAATGGAGCCGCAGTACCATGGCGTCCCATCGTCATGGCACCGTGGCTCCATTCAGGAGCCACAATCTCTGGCTGCAGAAAAGAAACCTTTTTCCCCGCAGCCTGACCCCTGATCTGGTCTTCCAAGGCCTGGATGGGCTGCAGGGAACCCCCTGCGCCCCCTCAACTGCTTCTCTATGTACCACGTTATGATCCCCTGCCATCTAGGGGGACTTTTCCACCTTTGAGGTGGAATAAGTCCCCCGTTTACATTGAAGGCCCCAGATGTACAAGGTTGACCTCAGAATCGGCCCTGTACATCTGGGGTCATGGTCCGCCTATGCCCCGTCCTCGCTCTGCCTCCAGACCACCGCTTCCTGACCCTGTCTAAGGCTCCCCATACAACAGCACTGTTCTCATGGGGAGCCTTTGTGCCAGGAGCGGCAGAGGGAGGAACAGCAGGGATGAATATCCTGCCTGGACATACATCCCCGCTGTTCGTGGTACAGAATGAGCACCTTATTGTCCACAAATGTCAACTGCATTGCATATTTGAAAGCAATGTTAACATAAGGGAAAATGATAATGAATGTTCCTGTCTCCCATTGCAAAATTTATGGCCAGATTGTATCTGAAGAACCTTGAACTTCTGGTCCTTCTTGTTTGCTCTGATAAGGAAAAGCGGGATTAGACAACGTTACACTTACCGCACCCTTTCTCTTTAGCTAAGCAAGATACACATTAAAGGGAACGTTTTATACGTGACTTTTGCTGCAGAACACCAATTTACTAGTTCAGGTAAGGGTTTATAGAATTGCCCTGATGTATCTCTGCATAAAAGTAGGCAATGGGAAAACAGAGCAACTACTTATTTGTGATTTATATATGTGTTTCCACAATTAGCACTTTTGCATCTATGATGCAAAATATATAAAGTTAATCTTGCCTTGGAGCAGATTTAATTGTGCAATTTTATAAAGACACATACTGCTTATTGCCTTTATAAAATACTCAAGAGCCCCTTTTTTAAGATCACACACAAAACTGTACTACAGACGCACATCTTAATGTTCTCACACAAACTGACCCAGATCTTACTCTCCTAGAGATGCCGACGTCATATATTTGCTCACTGCTTTAGAGATTCGAGGATGGAAATGCATGGATTAAGAAGACATGAGCGACTGCCCTATCCCCAGATGCAGAACGGTTGATTTGAAACATGAATTCTTGGCAGGATATCGTATGCTGCACACTGAGTAGATGAGCTATGAAGCTGAATCATGTAAAATATGTAATCTGATACATAACAGCAGCAATATCGCAAAGGGGAGACTGTAGAACTTTTATTGATTGCATTATTTGACTTTTATTGATTGCATTATTTGAACTATATGGTGAAAATCTTGCAAAGGGAAGAATTGACTATTTTTATAGTTCATCATTAGAAAATAAGAAATGTCATATTGGGTCATTCCATCAAGCCTGGTATCCTGTTTCCAACAACTGGTAGGTTCCCAAAGGAAACAGAGGTTCCACAACGCAGGTCCTCTTTAATAGTGGTTTATAGACCTTTCCTCCAGGTACTTGTCCCAACTTTTTTTAAACTCAACTGCACTAACAGCTTTTACTACATCCTCCGGTAACGAATTCCAGAGTTTGATTACACGTTCAGTGAAAAAATATTTTCTCTTATTAGTTTTAAATGGGTTACATTATAGCTTCATTGCGTGTCCTCTAGTATTTCTACTTTTTGATGGTATAAACAACCAATCTACGTTAACCCGTTCCACTCCATTCATTAATTTATAGACCTCTATCATATCTTCCCTCAGCTGTCTCTTTTCCAAGTTGAAGAGCCCCAACCTTTCAAGCCTTACATCATAGGGGTATTCTTCCATTCCCTTTACCATTTTGGTGGCTGTTCTTTGTATCTTATCTAATTTCACCATATCCTTTTTAACATACAGTGATCAAAATTGCACACAATATTCAAGGTGTGGTAGAACCATGAAATGATACAGAAGCATCATAACATTCTTGGTTTTATTCTCCATTCCTTTCCTTATGATTCCTAGTATTCTATTTGCTTTTTTGGCTGCTGCTGCACACTGGGTGAAGGGTATCAACGTATTCTCCATGATGACGCCTAAATCTTTTTCCTGGGTGGTGGTTTCTAAGGTGGTATCTTGCATCGTGTAACCAAAGTTTGTGTTGTTCTTTCCTAGGTGCATAACTTTGCATTTATCCACAAAATTTCATCTGCCATTTGGATTCCCAGTCTTCCAATTTATCAAGGTCCTGTTGCAACTTTTCACAATCCTCTTGGATTTTAACTACTTTCAATAATTTTTTGACATCTGCAAATTTGATTACCTCACTTGTTGTTCCCATTTCCAGGTCATTTATGAATATGTTAAAAAGCAATGGGCCCAGCACAGATCCCTCGGGTATGCCACTATTTACTTTTCTTCATTGAGAAAATTGGCCATTTAGCCTTACTCTCTGCTTTCTATCTTTTAACCAGTTCCTGATCCACAATAGTACACTGCCTCCAATCCCATGAATTTTTAATTTTGTCAAGAGTCTCTCATGAGGGACCTTGTCAAAGGCATTCTGAAAATCCAGATACATTATATCAACAGGCTCACCTTTGTCAATCTGTTTATTTGCACCTTCAAAAAAATATAACAGATTAGTAAGACAAGACTTTCCTTGGCTAAATCCATGTTAGCTTTCTCCCATTAAACCATGAGCATATACATGATCAGTAATTTTATTCTTTATAATGTTTTCTACCATTTTTCCTGGTACTGATGTCAGACTCACCAGTCTGTAGTTTCCTGGATGACCTCTGGAACCCTTTTTAAATATTGGCATTACACTTGCTATTCTCCACTCTTCAGGTACTACAGATGATTTTAATGATAGTTCACATATTTCTAATAGTAGGTCTGCAGTCTCATATTTCAGTTCATTCATTACCTTCTGATGTATACCATCCAGTCCAGGTGATTTGCTACTTTTCAATTTATCAAATAGTTGCAATAGATCTTCCCGGTTTATCGATATTTCTTTAAATTTTTCTGATATATCACCTTTATATACCATTTCAGGCATGGGTAAATTCCCTACATCATCTTCAGTAAAGACCAAAGCAAAGAATTCATTCAGTCTTTCCACTATGGCCTTGTCCTCACTTAGCACCCCTTTTATCTCTCTATCATCTAATGGTCCAACTGACTCTCTGAAAGGTTTTTTGCTACAAATGTACTTGAAAACATTTATTTTTGCTTCGATGGCTAGCTTTTTTCCAAATTCTCTCTTTGCCTGTCTTATCAATGCCTTGCATCTAACTTGCCAATGCAAGGAGAGAATAATCTTAATAGTATCTAAGGAGGCGGAGCTATGGAGTGAATAATAAAAGACTGGTGAGTGCTATCATCCGGGGGAATTTAGGAATCAATCCATGTATCCTTCGTATTGTAGTCAACACGAGGGATACATGGATTGATTCCTAAATTCCCCAGATGATAGTCCTAAATGTTAATGCAATGATATAGTTCATGGAAAAGGTATGATATGGAAATGTGAAATTGTTAAATAAAGATTAAACATAATTGTAATCAAATATTTAAGCTCCAGAAATATTCATTATACAGAACGCAAACAAAAAATGGACAAACAACCTTTAAAAAAAACTAAATAAAAAGGAATTAAAATTCTTTAAGGACAGTAAGATCTATGTCTTTAAAAAATAGGTACAACATATTGATCTGGAAAGCCTAAGCAGCGTTTATAAGATTATCCTCTTAGGAGGTGATTATATAAAGTCATTTTATACATATGTGGCCATATAAAATGGCAATAACATTGTCACAAATTACAAACTGCAATGTCCAGTTAACATAACAAATAACCGCTACCAAACACCCAGATTGTGCAAGGGTGATAATTGCTGATCTCCCAAATAGATATTGAAATGATCTAAATGATTTCAGGACCGTCAGAAATATACAATATCCCTTACAGCATTTAAATGTTGTGACTAGGGATAAAAATTTCATTCATTTGTCCTTTGAAAACTATAGTCCATATAAGAATGTGCAGTCCCAATAAATTATTCTTCCCACTGTACAAGTATGCAAAATGATATTAATAGTATATTTGTTTTGTTTACTTGAATGTATATACAGTAAAATATAGGAGGTCTGAAGACTACCATATATAGAAAGGATGTGGATTGTATCTAACTCTTGTGTTTTGATAGCCATCATCCTAAATGTTTGAAACTGGGTCTTCCTGTTAGCCACTTCCTGAGATTATAGCTAATTTGTTCTTTAAAGAAGGAATTTCAGGCACATCAAAAGATGTTATGATAAAGTGAAGCAACAGGGTTATTCATCTGCGAGCTCTTTTTGCCAGCAGACTAGTCTCAAGATAGGAAAGCCTATGTTTTGGGCTTTTCAAATTTGGCATCTGCTTCTGCTAAGATCCTCAGATATTGTTAGTATATTTTTGCGATTAACTTGATATTTTCTACAGGTCCCTGTATTGCTATTTCTAAAGCGAGAAACATTTGACACCAGATTGTACCTTCTTACCTTCCTTCCTATGATCAAATATACACAAATTTTCAGGGAAATACTGTAATCTTTGTGTAATCTTTGTGGCCAATGTATTTTTTGTTTTCAGACTAAGGAATATACAGAATTAACTAATCCAATCACCACTAAAGCATATAGAATTTGTATTACTACCACTGTACATCATCATTTGTTATTTATATTATTTAGGTGCCAATTTTATAAGGGGTGTATGGAAAGTTACACACTATTTACACACAAGTTCCTATTTTAAAGGACAACTTGAGTGAATGGGCACTTACGCACATGCTTTGGACAGTTGGTATTCTTTAAGTGTGTGTATAAGTTCCATCTCATGTACTTTCCTTGTTGGTATGCAGAGGGGGAGGGGTGGAGGTTGAGTGGAGCATAGACAGAGCATTCATTTACACACATAAGTTATAGAATAGTATATCTTATGCCCACATTCTGTAAATCTAGCACCTATGATTTCGCATTGCAAAGAAGCAGCACACCAATTTAGCAATTTACATTTACTAGTTATTGACCCATGTTCCCTAACTTAGCAAAGAAGGTCGTTCAAACTAAATTTATATGGAGGCAAGGCCATACCAAGCCATAACTGCACCCTGTGTGACTTGCAAACCTGGCTCTCCCAATGACATCAGACTTTTATCAATTGCTCTTATCACCCCCCCCCCCCCCCATGCCCAGCATAGCCCTTCTGCCCCAGTCTCCCCATGTCCAGCATCTCCTCATCTTACCCCACCTCCTCATGTCCAGCCGGCTCCCCTCAGTGCTGTCTGCCCGGCCTACCGTTGCCCCACTGCTACTTTTTCTGTCCCTTTGGTGGCAGTGCCCCTCCAATTAAAAAAAATGTGGATCTTTCCAACTCTGACATATGGAGCTCCAGGGTTTTCTTGGCAGTGTGACCAGAAATGGATTGTCAGATCTTTCTTCTAAGGCAATGGAGGATTAAGTGACTTACCCTTAAGCCACAGAGTGCTAGTAGGAATTAAACCCTAGTTGTTTGGTTACTATGCCAATGCTCTAACCACTTGGCTACTACTCCTCTAGTTTTACTTGTCTATAAGAATAATAATAATTATTGAGCTGCTTATTTTATTAGTGTCATTTCATTGTATTATAGAAACACCAAGGAGGCAAGAGCACATCAGACAGAAGTTTGCTGTGTGAATGAACAAATCGAGCTATATACTTACAACCTGGAATCAGTTTACAAGAACTGATGACAGAGTTGCAATGAACTGAGCCCCTAACACGAATTATGAAACGCAACATTGAGTCAGGTCATCGATACAGTAATCACCATCTTGGTGCATCCACAATGTATCTGAACTGATAAGCTGTTTCCTGAGACCTTGGCCAATCTCAGAGGCTAAGTAGAGTCAGGTCTGGCTAGTACTTGGATGGGAGATCACCTTGGAACACTGTGCAGAAGAAAGGCTTGGCAATCTACTTCTGGTCACACTTTACCAAGAAAACCCAGGGGCTGGATTGCCAGGAATCAGCATTGATTCAACACCACACACACATACTTTTAAGTTTCATTGAAAGCCAAGTTTATTTAGGCTTCAATATACTTTTTCAAGGAAAAGCATCTATTATATGAGTTTTACGATATTGCATAAAGTATAATGTATATTATATTTAATTGGGACTGTGCATTGTTATATAAACTATAGATTTCAAAGGACAAGAGAATTACATTTTTATCCTTATGCACAGCATTGAAATGCTATAAAGGATATTGTACGTTTCTGAAGGTCTCAAAATCATTTTTGTAATTTTTGTAATTCATTAGATCATTTGAATACCTATTTGGGAGGTTAACAATTGACACCATTCTGCAATCCGGGTGTTTGGTAGCTTTATCTTATAAAATTGTGCCAGGTGTAAAGGTATGCTAAAAGGCAGGTCAGGCATGTACAAGAGGATTTTGGAGGCAGAATCATTAAGTATGTGTGTAGATTACGAATATGTAAATCTATGTGCTTAATCTCGGCGGGAGCATTTACACCTGCTCTCGAGGAGGCATAGAGGCCGATTCTGTTTCCCTCACATCCAGCCGGGTATGCGGAAACTGGACCCGATTCTGCCACCACAAGGCCCAGACATACCTGCAACGGCAGAATCGGGGACTTAGACGCCTAGGAGTTCTCCATATGCCAAAACAGATAAGTGTACGGTGAGCTACCCATCCAGACGCCAGAACACCACTGCTGGTGTGAGTTAGCAGTGGCATCCTGGCTCCTTGGCAACAAGCCATCCATAGGACAGCTCACAATGCCATTGCAGACACCTGCCGCTGCAGCCCTCTGTTCAGCAGCCCCTGTGGGCTGGAGGGGAACTGCAGGGGCACAGTGTACCCATCTGTGTCTGCTGCAGAGGTGTGCACTGCTCAATGTGTGGGTCGCCCATGACTTATTCCACTCCCAGGGTGGAATATGTCAGGTACGCAGGTGATAGCCACGGGACATACAGGTGCTTGACCTGAATAGGCCCTGTGTGTCCAGCAATAGCTACATCCCCACTCTGCCCTCACTCCACTCCCATCACAGCTCCCTCCCGCTCACATCCAGCACTCTCCACACAAACCCTTTGTACATTCGGGGAGTGCTAGGGCTGGAATCACGTACCAGCCCTGAACGTAGGTTGGATATCTAACCCTGCTATTCGTGATCTGGAATGACCCCTGTAATGTTTACACCTGGTATGTAGCCACGATTTGTGCAGGATTTACACTAATGTTTTAAAAGGACAAGTAGGTACCTACTTGTCTTTATAAAATAGCTTAAATAGTTGCCTGATAACCCACTAGGTGCACTATAATAAATGACCTTTTTAGTTTAGAAAACTAAATTAAAGGCATGCCCATGATGTGCAATATTCCTTACCTGGTTTAAAGTTAGTTACTCCTTCTCCAACACTCTCAACAATTCCAGCTGCTTCATGGCCCAAAATTATTGGAAACTTGATTTTAGATATTACCCCCTGCAGCACATGCTCATCTGAATGACAGACTCCAGAAGCCAAAATCTATGGCAGTAGAAAATAAACATATTAAGCCTGTAGGACAATTTTTAAAACATACAGCAGGCCTGAACAGACCTTTGAATCTAGGAGCTGGCAGCTGAGACCTCTCTCAATTCTTCTCCCCCCAAACAGTGGGGGTGCAGACTTCCCTCAGATGTGCAGCACTTCTTTTAGAAACTAATTTACTAAGGCTCTTTCCCTATTCTGTGTCTATGGACGAAGAACATTTAATAAATCAACCCCTTAAAGTGCCATTGTACATCACTAGCAGAAGCCAGCAGTCCCTCTTCCTGAAGGGTGCTGTCAGCTGTGAGCCAGCACCCCCTCGATAGGTGAAACAAAGAGACAATTGCCTCTTTGCTTAACATCTTACTATAGAAAGAAACCACCAATCAGATTTTCATACTTTTTTTGTTGGAAAAGCCATCACAGTAAAGAGGACACAACCTCTTACCGCTGCGGCCCGTCCATTTTAATAAGAAAAAACTTTATATCAGTTCATAGCAGCTTATATTTTACTTAGCTAAAAAAAGGGTCACTGTAAAGTTTCCACAAACGACTGTTAATACGACGTGTCACGTTTGGCAACAAAAAAAGTATGAAAATCTGATTGGTGGTTTCTTTCTATAGACTGGGGTTCTTTTATGGTTTAGGTTTTTGACCTGGTTGGGTATTTTTGTATTTTTCTAACATCTTACTATAACTTGGGTCCATGACCATCTCTCTCTCTTCCTTACTCCTCATTGCAGGCTTCACCCTCAATCATCTTTACTCTCTCTCCTCACCTTTGCTGTCTCCAAACAAAATAATCCTTTATCTACACAGTGATGTACAGGGCTCCGTAGCTGCTTGTGTCGCCATTGAAGAAAACGGTGCCCTCTTACACTCCACATGCAAGATTTGTATCTCCTAAGTAGGAGCAGCATAGCCAAGGAACTTCCTGCTGGTCTTGCAATCCATGTCTCATGAGACCTTAAACTGCACCGCATGGTTCAAACTTACAGAAAGCCAAATCATGCCCGCCATGGGGTGTATAAGAGAACGCTGCTTTCCTCTGCAGTGGTGGCAGCCAATAGGAAAATAACAGACATAAATTCACAGGCAGCAGGATGCATTTTCTATTTGCAATGAGAACATGGTTCCCACAATTTGTTCAGTTCTGAAATATATGTATATTTCTTAAGGGCCATGAAGTCACTACTGACCCAGCAGCCCCTGGGTTTTCTTGGAAAGGCATGACTGGAAATATGTTACCAGGCCTCTTCTTCCGAGGCAGTGGAGAGTAAAGTGACTTGCCCAAGATCAAAGGAGTGCTAATGAGAATGAAACACAGATCCTCTTGGTACTAAGCTGTTGGATCTAACCATGGGGTTACTCCTCCACTCAATATATGTATATATTTGGATATATATATCCGTTTTGATAGACAAGGGCTAGGAGAAAAGTCTTAGTGACGGAAGCTCAAAATAGCAAGAATGGCAGAGGAGAAAGGATATAGTGAAGAGGATGATCAGAAAACAACTGATATCTTAAACAAATATAATTACGTAGGGTAGCAGACCAATGGCAAATATTAAGGATATAAGATATTGTGGCATGAAGTAGTATTCAAACCACTGGTACAAATGAATGTAGGCTTTCAGGAAATGAGAGAAGTAATGGATTCATCTAATATTTATATATTTACAATTACAAGTTTTGGGGTCATGGAGAACAAGGACCTCCTCCTCAAGACCGTGGAGTGTGCTCAGATACATAAAGGACCAGAAGAAGAGATCTTATATTTGGAGAACAGAGAAAGGCTGTGCCTTGGAGAGGACAGAGAAAGCATTGTGAAGTAGAGATAAGAACGAGCACATCTCAGTTTGGGATTTACCATTACATTCTCATCTGTCAAGGCATTATAGTTCTGTGCTCAGTTGGAAATGCAGGCTGGAAGAACTAATATCTAATACTCAGCTTCTGTAGATACCCAATGGCAAAATGCGGGGGAAAGAGGAATCCCCTTTTAGGATTCTGAATGGTTGGAAATGAAATAGAAACAAAATGCCGTAGCATAAGACATTTCTCAGGGTAAAGCAGCATTTTATAAACATTTTTAAAACTTTCTGGGGTTTATGCATCTAAGGTTATGTGAATATACTCTATATATCCATATTTTCATCAGATGTGGTCATTCGTGGGGGCGGGGCTTGTGTATTACTTGCACTTATGTGCATATTTTATAAAAAAAAACCACTTGAAAAGGTCTGCATGACTGAGAGCAGATGTTAATGGTGTGCATGGGCTTTCCATGGGGTAATTTTTAAGAGAGAAATTATGCGTATAAGTTTCCCTTTTAAAATTGATGCAGTTTGTGCGCATACTTACAGCAAATGTTAGGTGACCAGTTATAAGATTACCTCCCTCCTGTGACAAGAACCCTTTACATGAAAGGTTGCAGCAGAGCATTGACTTGTTGGAACATCTCTTAGGGGCCCTTTTAATAAACTATGCTGTGATTTCCTCCTAACACGCCAATAGCGTGCAAAAGCAAGGCGCAGTAGGTGCGATACCACCGTGCTAACTGTTAGCGGCGTGGAAAGTATCCTCCCCTCGGTTAACATGCAGCATTGTCCACTTACGCCTGATACATAAGCGCGGTTGCACTTACCTTCACCTGTTGAGGTGGCAGCAATGGCACCCCCGCTAATTTGCCACCTTGCAGTTAACGTGGGCATATTGACTGCAAGACACTCTCCCCCAAACCTGCCCACTTGTCCCCTAATGCACCATGGACAAATAATGCAGAAATCTTGCCTTGCCGTCATGGCACCATGTGTCCCAGCACACCTTCCGAGTGTGTCAGAAAATGCACTTACAGCTAGCGCCCTTTACTAAAAGACCCCCTTAGTACCTAAACCACAGAATATAGGTGCAGTTTCTAAATTATATGCTTTATTATGAGCAAACTTCTTTTTTAAAAACGTGTCATGTGAGACGGTCTAGCACCAAAACAGGAGTGAGGTGAAGATGAAACAGACAACCCACCATATGAATTGTGAAATATTTATGAAATTTATTGTCCTTTTTTTTTTGTTCCACCAAGGGGCCTTGGCGACCCAGGCTGCTCACTTTTAGCTGCAGCCCCATCGTGTTCGTTTTCTTTGATTATTTCCTTCATACTATATACTCCCTGTGATGTGGACTAAATCCTAGGGTGTTTATTTTTCCTTAATGTTTTGTAATTGCTGATGATTATTTTATTTCTTTGTGTTATGGTATTACATATATCAAAAATCCTAATTAAAAAAAATTGTTAAAAAGCAGCGGGCCCAACACAGATACTTGGGGTATTCTACTATTCACCTTTCTCCATTGAGAAAATTGTCCATTTAGCCTTATTCTCTGGATTTTATATTTTAACCAATTCCTAATCCACAATAGTACATTGCCTCCTATCCCATGACTTCCTAATTTTGCCAAATGTCTTTCATGAGGGACTTTGCCAAAGGCTTTCTGAAAATCCAGATACAATATATCAACCGACACATCTTTATCTACTTGCTTATTCACACCTTCAAAAAAAGATACGAAATTTGTGAGACAAGACTTTCCTTGGCTAAATCCATGTTGGCATTTTTGTCTCTCATAAACCATCCTCCCTCAAATTAGCCCACTCTCTCTCTCCAACCATCCCCTTTCAATTCTCTCCACCATTCCCTTTCCCTTTCCCTCCCTACCATTTCCAATTTCTCCCATCTCCTATTCTTACACCTCGTGCTCTTCCATCTGTGGAGGAATAGCCTATTAGTTAAAGGCAGCAGCTTAGAAGCAGAAAGACCAGGGTTCAAATCCCACTGGCACTCCTTGTGGCATTGGGCAAACCACGTGACCCTCCATTGCCTCAAGTATAAACTTAGGGCCTGATATACAAAGGTGTTTACAGACCTGTAAACTGTATAAGTGCCACTGAATATTCCTAATTAACTCTGCTACATGCTCTGAGGCTAACCGCTTAGCATCAGGGGGTGTTCTGGGAATGGCACTAGTCGCTAGCCAGGCAGCAGTGATATTCCACCCCTTCTCGGTTAGCAACCTGTGGATAAAGATTGGCGCAGCAAAAGCTGGCTTATCTTTACCTGTGGGAGTCAAACAGGTAGCAGTTCAATATCACCGCTGACCGGTTAGCTTCTGTGATTTCTTTGGCTGTCCGGCGACCCCGGGTATTTAATGCCTGGTCTGCAGATGACCCCAGCATTGAATATTCAAGATTAAAATTTGGCGGCAGTTGGCTATGCGCCGTAGCAGCACATAGCCATCGCAAATGAATATTGAGTCCTTAGGTTGTAAGCCCTTTGGGGACAGGGAAATACATGCTATACCTGAATGTAACTTGTCTTGATGTTCTCCTGGAAAGGTGTGAGCTAAATACTAATAATAAATAAATTTGTGTGCTTCCCCCTCCTTCCAACCTCTCCATCTAGGATCTAATTTCTCTGTCTCCTCCATTCACCCCTTTGTTTCCAGCCTCCAATTTCCTTCCCAGTCCTCTGTCTCCCTTTTGTCATCTCTTCACTAGTTATCAGCTTTCTAACTACCATTCTCATCCTCATCTCAGCCCTCCTATTCCCTTCTCTCACTCTTTAATGAGCCATTTCCATCTTCTAACTCTTACCACATTATCATGTCCACAGCTCTGTCTCTTCTATATCACTCATAACTCACACTCAATTATTGAGTCTCCATCTAATCTCCTAGTCCCTGTTGTTCCTCCCATCCAAAGTCTTTACCTCCCAATTCCTGATTCTCAATCTCCCAAGTACCCACTCAATCCTGCAGCCCCCACTCATACCCCCAACCCAATCCCTGAGTCCCTGCTATTCTCTCCCATCTGTCCACAAATCCCTATTCTATCAAATCCCTACTCGGTCTCTGAGTCATTGCTCTTTTCATCCCTGAATTGCTCCTCCCCCAAGTTCTCACTCAATTTCCATTAATATCTCTAATCCAATCAAGATTTTCCACTGTCCTCCTGCCCCTAAATCTTCTACTTACACTCAGCAGTTTGCCACTTTTTTCCATCAAAGATATTCATTCTTCAGGATGATAACCTGGATATCTATGTAATACATTTCTGTCAGGACCTTGGTTCTATATTGCTATATTATCAGAATTCCAGGATTCCGTTTTGAAATGTCTTCAAGATTCCATATACAAACTTTTAGAGCTCTTCACTATCTCATTCCCAGGAAGATATCTAGAGTTAAGCTTCTGTTGCTTTTAACTCCGACGTCCTGAATGGTGCTCCTCATTCCTCTCCAACCCAAATGCAACTCACTATTCCTCTAGAGATTATCATGTTCCCTGACTGATGGATACCAAAATGCAAACATAAAGGGGTACATAGAAACAGAGAAATACCATCTCTAAATTAGGACACGGTTTAAGTACACATTTATTAATAGACTACAGGGATCTTATATTGGCAAGAAATATAGATTTATTTGTTTATTTTATTTTATTTAAAAGGATTAAATTTACCACTTTATCTTTAAATCAAAGCGTTTAGCACATCAAACATTCAAGAGTGGGAGGGTGAATACAGGCAGTGGATTCATTGATTTGTGTGGTGTGGGTGATCAGTGTGATTGATTAACTGGCGAGCTATATACATTGTGAATTGTGATGACCACTATATCTGAAAGATCACCATGAAATCTCTAACTCTTCACCAATGCAAAATATCTAGAGAGACACCTGTCAATACTCAGGGTTTTAGCACTTTGTAATTTATGATAAAATACATTGATTGTATGAATGTGAAATGAGCATGCCCTGGTGAAAATGGACAGACCCTGGAAATTGCCCATTATTTTTATGGCTATCTACATACAATCTTGTTCTTTATGATGGTTTCTACCATTTTTCCCAGTACTGATATCAGGCTCACCGGTCTGTAGTTCCCCGGATCACCCCTGGAACCCTTTTTAAAAATTGGTGTTACGTTCGCTATCTTCCAGTCTTCAGGTATTACAGATGATTTTAATGATAGTTCACAGATTACTAATAGAAGGTCTGCAATCTCACATTTCAGTTCTTTCAACACCCTTGGATGTATATCATCCAGCCCAGGTAATTTGCTACTCTTCAGTTTATCTAATAGTTTTAATACATCTTCAAGATGTATCAATATTTCCTTCAATTCTTCTGCACCTTTAAATATCACTTCAGTCATGGGTAACATCCCTACATCTTCCTCAGTAAAGACCGAAGCAAAGAATTTATTCAGTCTCTCTGCTATCGCCTTTTCACCTCTTAGTGCCCCTTTAACCCCTCTATCATCTAATGGACCAACTGATTCTCTCACAGGTTTTTTGCTATGAATGTACTTGAAAAAGTCTTTATTACACGTTTTTGCTTCCACAGCGAGCTTCTTCTCAAATTCTCCCTTTGCCTGCCTTTTCAATGGCTTGCATTTAACTTGACAGTGCTTGTGCTGTTTCCAGGTTTCGTCGTTTGGCTCTTTTTTCCATTTCCTGAAAGATGCTTTTTTGGCAACAACAGCCTTTAAACCATGCTGGCAGTTTTTTGGACTTCCTTCCACTTTTCTTAAAGCGTGGAATACAGCTGGTCTGGGCTATCAAGATAGTATTTTTCAACAACACCCAAGCTTGATGTAAGTCTTTAACCTTTGCAACTGTTCCTTTTAGTTTTTTCTTAACTATTTTCCTCATTTTATCATAGTCTCCCTTTCGGAAGTTAAAAGGTAGTACTGTGGATTTCCTTACTATCCCTCCTTCACTAATTAAATCAAATGCCTACATGCCTAATTATCGAATCACCAACTATAACGGCTGTCCTAACCCTTCCCTTACGGGCACATGGCCCTGGAGAAACTTCCTTGGTGCGAGAGGGTTTTACATCACCTGGAGGACAGGTCCTAGTTACAGGATCACTTCCTGCCACACCAGGTTGATGCTCTCCTGTCACGTGACCTCTCTCCTCCATGGCAACAGGGATGCTGCCAGACTGGAGGTGGGACTTCAGGACTATATCCCTGTAGGTCTCGTCTATGTACCTCTCTGTCTTTCTTATGTCTTCCAAGTCTGCTACTCTGGCCTCTAGAGAACAGACTCGTTCCCTGAGAGCAAAGTGCACACGTAAGACCTCTCACCAACTGGGAGAAAATCATACATGTAACACTCAAAGCATTGCATTGGATACCAATACGTTACCTTGACACGGACTTCATGGGCCTTTGGTGGTGCGACCTCTATCTCCTCAATGGAGAGTGGCTTATGGGGTCCCCAGGCAACAGCTGCCTTGCACTTAATAACCTAAAAAGAAAATCCAAGCATAAAACATTTCTGTTTATTTTTAAACAAACACAGAGACTCTTAAGAAAATAATAATACAAATGAGATTGCTTTACAGTTAATACAGCAGTTTGAAATCCCTCCCACATTTGTATTGCAGCACTACTTGCCAGCTCCGCTTTTCCAGGCTCTGGCAGGTTTTCTCTCTTTATTGTGCCCTTTTATACCAAGCTAGTCTGGTATAAAAGCTAGAGAGTGATTAACCAGGCTTACTCTTTAGCTCAATGTACCTGTGAGTCATTATAAGCAGGCCTAGTCACCCCAGGGCCTAGTGACCTTACCTGCCATCAGGAATGTATGTTTATGTTTATTTAAAATTTCATATACCACCCTACGCCTTTACTTCCAGGGTGGTTTACAGAGTTACAATTTAAGTTGAAAAAAGAACTCCATTGATATCTAAGAAAGAGAGATAGACTGAAGGAAAGAGAGGAGTAGATCAGGGGAAATGTGAGCTCGCTCCACCCTAACTCAACCAACCCTTAAAAGATTTTTTTTAAAATGAGTTTTTGTTGTTGTTGTTAAGTGCCGTCGAATCAGAGTCGACTCATGGCGACCCTCTGGATAGCTATTCTAAATTGTGTTCGGTCTTGAGTCAGGTGGCTCATTGTTGACAGACTGGTACCCATAGCTGCTGTTATTGTATCGATCCATCTCAAGGTTGGCCTTCCTCTTTTGCGCTGACCTTCTATCTTGCCAAGCATGATGTCTTTCTCTAATGATCTCTCTCTTTGCATGATGTGTCCAAAGTATGAAAGTCAAAGTCTTGTCATCTGAGCTTCTAAAGAAAGCTTAGGTTTGATCTCCTCTAGTACCGACTGGTTTGTTCTTCGGGCAGTCCATGGTATACACAGTATTCGCCACCAGCACCATAATTCAAAGGCATCAATTTTCTTCCTATCTATCTTTTTCACTGTCCAGCTTTCACATCCATATGATATTATTGAAAATACCATGGCTTGAACAAGTATTTATTTATTTATTTTATTTATATTTCTTTTATACTGCAATCTTTTTCATCAGCGCGGTTTACATTAAACAGGAATACTCATTGCAATCAACAGACTGTGGTGAGTTTACATATAACAGGAGAATACAACTGGGATTTTAACTTAGGGAAACTTTGTACATATTTGTAACATGTAAAGAACCTATATACACAGGATAGAATTTCTTATCATCATCTTGAGTAAATAAGGCATTTACACTTTTACTGTAAGTGTTAGAGGGTTGATGATGTGCTTTGGAAATGTAGAATAAAGAGGTGGTGCTTTATGGCTTTTCTGAATTGCTTGAGGTCAGTAATCGCTCTAATGTTGGGAGGTAGGTTGTTCCAACAACTGGGTGCGTAGTATGCAAAAGCCCTGTCTGTTGTCGAACGTTTGTATTTTGTGGCCTCAGGAGGTGTAACTAGGGTATTAGCCGCTACTGACCTCCTAGATCTGATGTTGGGAGTGTGATGGAGGAGTTTTGAAATTGATGAAGGAGCTATAGTATTTATCGCTTTAAAGGTCAAGAGAAGGGCTTTATATGCTATTCTGCAGTATATAGGGAGCCGGTGAAGCTCCATTAGGATGGGTGTTATATGTTCGTTCTTTGAAGCACCGTATAGTACCCGGGCTGCGGCATTCATGGCTAGTTGCAATGTATTTAGGGAGTTTTTTGGGAGACCATGGAGTATTATATTCGCATAGTCGAAGTGAGGTGTGACTATGGCTTGGAATATAGTTCTGAAGCTGTCTGGGTCAAGCATATTTTTCAGATGGCGTAGGGCTCTTATCTTGAAATAAATGGTTTTCACGGTGCGGTTGATATGTTCTTTAAAGTCTAGTCGATGGTCCAGTATTACTCCAAGGTATCTTATGGAGGGCTTGATTGTGAGGTCTGCGTCTCGTACTCTTAGGGTCTCCGGGGGTGAGAATTCTCTGTTTTTCGTTATGATCAGTACCTCAGTTTTTTTGTAGTTTATTCACATATTCTGCGTGAGGAGCCAGTCAGCTATTGCGTTAAAGCAATCTACTAATGTTGTGTAATCTGGGAGCTTGACATTGAATGGTGTGAATATTAGCACATCGTCTGCATAGATCAGCGAGGATATGCCAAAGGAGCGGGTGATATCGCATAGAGGCTGCATGTAAATGTTAAATAGTAGCGCAGATAGGGATGAGCCCTGTGGTACTCCTTGTTTTAACTGGAAAGGTTCTGAGGTACCTGTAACAGTCCTGACGTGTTGCAAGCGATCTTCCAGGTATGATTTGCACCATTCCCATGCCAGCCCGTGGATTCCCTTGTCATATAGACGGTTTAGTAGTATTTCATGGTCTACAGAGTCAAATGCTGCAGATATGTCGAGGAATATTAGTGCAAAGCCCTTTTTGATGTCGTCAAGTCCACTGATGAGTATGTTGGTTAATGTGGTCAACAGTGTCTCTACTCCGTGGGCTTCCCTGAATCCGTGCTGACTGGGGTCAAGGGGGGAGGAGGTGTCTATGTGTTGTTGTATCTGATTGTTGGTTACTTTCTCAATTATTTTGGATAGCAGCGGTATACTAGCTATCGGGCGGTATGATTCTTCTTTTATTGGGTCTAGTTGATTGTTCTTTAGCAGCGGTCTTATGGAGGTCTGCTTTAGTGCCGATGGGAAGGTGCCTGTTGAGAAGGACATCTTTATTATTTCTGCTATGACAGGGCTAAAGTCGGATCGCATAGATCTTATCCAGTGTGCTGGGCAGGGGTCGTTAGGTGCTGTGGTAGTATTCATTTTGACGATAATGTCTTCAACGCATTTTGGTGAGGGAGATGAGAGCTGAAGGAGTGGGAAATTTTGTGCTTGTTGCTGGAGGGGACTTTGGGATGAAGAAGTTGTTGTTCTGATAGCTTTAGATTGTATAAAATTGGCATAGTTCTGAGGGTGTATTGGTTCTTGTTGAGGTGGAGAAGGTTCTGTGGTTAATGACTTTACTAGATTGAAGAGCTCCCGAGGTTTGTTTAGGGAGCGGTTGAGGAGTTCGGAGTGGTAGGTTTTTCTTGTGTCCCATATTGTTTCACGATAGGATTGAAGGTGGGTTAAGTATGTTTGTTGATCTGCTGGGTTATGAGATTTACGCCATTTTCTTTCGAGCTTCCTCAATAGAGTAAGAGACTTCCTTATTTCTTGAGAGAACCATGGTGCAGATGGTCTTTTCACTACATTATTCTTCGTTGTTGGGTTTTTGCAGGCTGGCGGTAGGATGGCATATTGGTTGATGGTTTCATTCCATGTGGTGACCATGTCGTTGATGTCGGAGGACGGTTGTTTGAGTATTGGAAGTATGTATATGGAAGTAAGTAGAATCTTTGTATGGAGAGAGACATCTCTGCTCTTGAGAATCTTGATTTCTTGACTGCTTGTTGCTTCTTTATTGATAGTTGATCCAAGTAGGTTAAGGTTGTTCACAATTTCAATGAGTTTTTAACAGGGCTTTAAATCTCTTATAGGACAATTCTATATGTGTATGTGTCAGTAGGGAGTTCCAAAGCAATGGTACTAGGAGATAAAAGGCTGTGTGATGAGAAGCTTCCATGTGTGAATGAGAAACAGTAGGAATGGTTAACAGATTAGCATTTTGTGACTGAAGAAAGCAAGACATAAGATCATAAGAAATGCCATAGTGGGTCAGAGAAAGATGCATCAAGCCCAGTATCCTGTTTCCAACAGTGACCAATCCACATCACAAGTACCTAGCAGTTTCCCAAAAAGATACACAGATTCCATAATGCTTATATTGGGGTAAGCAGTGGATTGCCTGGGTCCTCTTTAATAATGGTTTATGGACCTTTACTCCAGGAACTTGCCCAAACCTTTTTTAAACCCAGCTATTCTAACAGCTTTTACTGCATCCACTGGTAATGAATTCCAGAGTTTGATTACGCATTGAGTGAAAAAATATTTCCTCTTATTAGCCTTAAATGGGTTACAGTGTAGTTTTATTGCATGTCCCCTAGTCTTTCTATTTTGATGCCATAAAGAATCGATCTACATTTACCCGTTCCACTCCATTTATTAATGTCTAGACCTCTATCATATCTCTCCTCATCTGTTTCTTTTCCAGGTTAAAGATCCCTAACCTTTTTAGCCTCTATTCATAGGGGTATCCTTCCCTCCCCTTTACCATTTTGATGGCTCTTCTCTGAACCTTTTCTAATAACTTTATAGCCTTTTAAAGATATGGCGACCAGAATTGCACACAATATGTAAGGAGTGGACAGGACAGGTGCCACTGTCAGCGCCCAGGCATATGTGTGGATAAGAACTTTGTGTGAAACACTGATGGCAGGCAATGCATTGCACCATGGATGCCATGCACTGTATACTGGATGGCTATAGTTAGAGTGGCTTACCAAACGAGGGGTAAGCAATGGATCTCAAGGGTATCTAACAGTCAAATAATGAACAACGCTCAGCAGGAGTTTGCAGTGATGGAGGAAGTCCATGGGCTAGGTACCACAGCAAAGGACAGTAACAATCAGGTAAGGATGTTGCTGCCATGAGGAAAACATACCAGCATGTGAATGGCGCACCCAAAGGGGCCATGACATTGAACACCTGTGTAGCACATCTGCAATCTCCCTCCCTCTACCCTTTATGTTAATTTAAAGAGGAGGTGCATCCCTTTAACACGCAACAGCTGAAATGTGCCACACCAGAGTTGGACACTGTCAGGAGGTACAAATGGCAGGTACCACAGTGGGCTAGTGTTGCCACTACTGACATGTCCACATCTTTTTGATACCAATGTGCTCACTGGTTAGCACTTACTAGGACCTATCTATTTTTCAGATGCAGTGGCCACCACATATGTGCCTCCCCACTACTGCTAGCACCCAAGCCAGCAACACCACCCCCAGAACCCCTGTCAACAACCTGGCAGCCAGCACTCCCACCAGCACCCCAGCTACCACCATGGCCACCACCAGCACTACTGCATCTCCACCATCAGCATCCCAGCTTCTGCCTACCACTACTCCAGTGGTAACATTAAGAACATAAGAAATGCCATACTGGATCAAATCAAAGGCCCACCAAGCCAAGTATCCTGTTTCCAACAGTGGCCAATCCAGGTAACAAGTACCTTTCAGGTTGCCAAAAAGGTATACAGAATCCATGCTGCTTAACCCTGGAGTAAACAGTGGATTTCCCTGGTCCTCTTTAATAATGTTTTACAAAGAGAAACAGAGACCAGAACAAAAAGAACAATCTACAAAAACCTCCTCACTGTCCCGAGCGTAAGGAAGAAACTCAACCACTTGATCTGCAACAGGGCATTCTCTCACTGTGCACCAACTCTGTGGAATGCCTTTCCAGAAAACATGAGAGCCATTAAGGATCTCTGGGACTTTAGAAGGACGCTGAAAACATTCCTTTTTGCAGAACACTATGGATTCATTAATGATCCCAACCATATGGACATATCCAACATCTGACATCTCCCTTCCCCCATTAAGCACCTATATGGATGGAACACTTTAGATAACAACCCTCATTGCTCCAAGTTCTTCTTCCCCTGTTAGCTTGTTTGTCTCCAAGTTATTTGACCTTGTTCAACATAAATTTTGAGTTGTAATGTAAACCGCCTTGAATATATGATAAGGCGGTATATAAAACCCATTAAATAAATTAATTAAAGAAAGAAATAAAAGAAAGAAAGAAAGAAATATAACAGATTAGTAAAGTGAGATTTTCCTTGGCTAAATCCATATTGGCTTTCGCCCATTAAACCATGACTATCTACATGTTCAGTAATTTGTTCTTTATAATGGTATATTGGTTATACATTAGCCTTTCTCCAGTCTTCAGGCACTACAGATGATTTTAATGATAGTTCACAGATTACTAATAGTAGGTCTGCAATCTCATATTTCAATTCTTTCAGCAACCTCCAGCACATGTATACACTCCAGCCCAGGTGATTTGTTACGCCTTAGTTTACCAAATAGTTGTCATACATTTTCCCAGTTTATCGAAATTTGTTTCAATGCTTCTGATAAATCACCTTTAAACACCATTTTAGTGCCTGGCGGTTGGTACTGGAATATCGTAATGTAAAAATCTGGTAGTCTTTTTTTATCCAGACACTCATTAAAGGCATGTTTACTAAATGTTAGTGCATGTTAATATTATGAAATTATTTATGCAATACAATACAAATGAGGCTCCACAATGAGTGTCCGCACATGGCCCCAAACCTCACTCAGGCGCCCCTGCCTCCAGGTAAGCCTCCTGAACGTCTTTGGGGTTCTGCAGCACCACTCCCCTCTCCCTGCATGCACTCATGGGGACCTGGCAATGTCCCTGCACAGGGGCGGCCCAAGGGTAATGCGGGACCATGTGCGGAGATTCATTGCAGGATCTCATTTACATATCCACAAGACCTCATTTGCATACATTTACATAGAAACATAGAAACCAGGACCCCAATTCAGGTCGGTCTGCACATACAGGACTTGTCCGGATAACTCAATCGGGGTCTTTGAATGGAGCTGTGATGCCATGACATTCGGTTGCACCGTGGCCCCATTCAAAAGCTGCGATCCCTGGCTGCCGGACCAAAAAGTATACTCCTCTCAGCCTGACCCCCAATCTGACCTCCTAAGGACAGGGTTGGGCCACGGGGCATTTCCTCTGGCCCCTGCCGCCTCTTTTGGGCCCCGGGTCTGCCCAATCCACCTGACTAGGGTAACTTATTCCATCTCAGAGGTGGAATAAGTTCTCCGTTCAGACCGCTGGCCCTGGACATACAGGGCCGACACTGGAATCTGCCCTGTACATCAGGGGCTGGTGACCACCCACTGCCCGCCCTATCACTGCCCCCGCTCTGCCCCTTTCTTGCCCCCTCTAACTTCCCCGTACAACATGCGGGGAAGTTAGTCGGGGTCGGAAGAAGGCCAGAATAACATGGATGGGCATCCCAATGAGATATCCATCCCTGCTATTCATGCCTCAGAATGACCTTGTAAGCGCATAACTACTCTTGTCCATATTAAATTTCATCTACTGAAAAAGACCACGTGGCCTATCTAGTCTATCCTTCCATATCAACCACTTCAACAGTCCCCTTTTTTCATTTAGAGACAGTCCCCTTTTTTCCTTTATTTTATTTTAAAATGTATTTGTTGCTCATCAAAAATTTTAGGTGGCTTTCAAAGGAGCACTTCACAATCCTCTTTTTTCTCCTGGCAATGACTTAGGGGCATGTTTACTAAATATTAATGTGCGTTAAGTGCCACTGTGCCAATAGAAATAAATGGGTGCTCCTTTGTGAATGTGCATTAACTTTCAGGAAACATGCCTCTTAATGAGTGTCTGAATATCACTTGTATGGGCAGTGAGGATAAAGAAAGACTCACAGATTTCTACATTACTATACTCCAGTGCCAACTACCAGGCACCATTAGGAAGTATCATAGACCCTGCCCATTTAGAACCCATAGCAAACCCGCTATATCATAACAGCACTACTAGGACTCACAAAGCACTAAACCCTACCTATCAAATGGCAATACATCTCAGAGAATACAAATACATCTTCTACTGGGAAAGAGAACAAGTGGCACTGTCAAATAGAAACTATATGAACAGAATACCTCAGCTTAGTTACACATGCAGAACATAGACCATCACCAAACAAAGTACAAGGGATGACAATTTAGAAATGGGAAGACAATAATTAAACTGGGAACCCCAAAAGCCAAACTTGGAATGCACAACAACACTGTAGAAATAAAACTATAAATTAATTTCCTCCTGTACTAAACAAAATGCAGACGTTAAAGATGCACATTTCCTAGAGCTGACATATCCAGTTAATAAATCCAAAATAAAGAGGTATTTTTCTACCTTTTGTTGTTTGGGCATTTTATTTTTCAATTGCAATTGCTCCAGTCACTTTCTTCTGGTTTCTTCGTGTCTTCTGCTAACTCTCCATTGTCTACTGTCCATTTGTTCTTTCTTCTAGTTTTTTTCATTCTCTCTCTACTTATGCTTTAACATACTGATCTTTCTCCTTTTGCTCTTATTTTTTTTTATTTATTTATTTATTTATTTAACTGCATTTATATACCGCTTTTCACCGGGTCAAAGCAGCTCTTTCCTTCATTTCTTTCTTTATTCCTTTATCATCCATTCAAATTTCACCCTTCTATCCTCAATCCCCACTTACTCTCCCAATATCGGCCAATAGTAGATTTTTCTTCTCTCCCACACAAAATATTTTTTAAAATCTCCATCCTCATTCACCCAGCCCCATCCTCTTCTAGTCCTCTGCCAACATGAGCTCCCTTCTAGTTCCAGCCCCACCCAGCATCTTCTCCGTTCTAGTCCCATTCTCACATCCACCCACATCTGCCCATTTCCAATCCAAGCCCCACCCCATCAGCCTATTTCCAATCCTAGCCCCACATCAGCCATTTCCAGTCCTAGTCCCTTCCCAAATCAGCCAATTTCCAGTACTAGCTTCCCCATCAACCACTTCGTCCTATCCTAGCCCCATCAGCCCATTTCCAGTCCAAACCCACCCATCAGCCCATTTGCAGTCCTAGCCCCCCCCCCAGCAGCTCATTTCTAATCCTAGCTCCCCATCATCCCATTTCCATTCCTAGTCCCCCATCAGCCATTTCAAGTCCTTTCCTAGCCCCTCCATCAGCCCATTTGCAGTCTTATCCTAGCCCCCCATCAGCCCTTTCCAGTCTTATCCTAGCCCTCACATCAGCCATTTCCAGTCTTAGCCCCCCTAAATCAGCCCACTTCCAGTCCCTGCACCCCATCAACCATTTCCAGTCCTATACTAGCCCCTCAACAGCCTTTTCCAGTCCTATCTTAGCCCCTCCATCATTCCAATCTCAATCCTAGCCCCCCATCAGCCAATTTCCAGTCCTAGCCCCCTCATCAGCCATTTCCAGTCCTTTCCTAGCCCCATCAGCCCATTTCCAGTCCAAACCCTCCCCATCATCCCATTTCCATTCCTAGCCCTCCCATCAGCCATTTCCAGTCCTGTCCTAGCCCCTCCATTAGATCATTTGCAGTCCAAGCCTCCCAACAGCCCATTTCCAGTTCTAACTTCCACCTCCCCCCCCCCCCCCAAAGAGACCCATGACTGTCTTTCTGGCTATAGAGAGAGCTGGGGAGGCCATGGCTCACCTCTGTACAGCCATCAAAGTGAAGAGTGCCATTTTTCTTCACTCCAGTAGCTGTGTTCAAGTGTAGGCTGCTGGCATGCTGAAGGTTAAAGGGCATTTCCTGTTTCACAACACTTAGTGCTCCAGCGGGCTACACTAGAATACAGCTACCGGTGTGAAGAAAAACGGCACTTTTCACTTTGGTGGCTATATAAAGGTGAGCCAGGGCCTTGGGCCTCCCCGGATGCCACTGAATCCGGCCCTGCCAGGAGCCAAACAGCCGGTCTTGCCAGGAGTTGAACAGCATGTGCGGGATGTTATTGGTGCAGGGCCCCCTGAAGCATGGGAGCCTGTGCGAACAAGATTCTTGCACAATGGATGGGCCGGCCCTGGCTGGAGGATGGGCAGGGGTACAGGAAAAGTACAAAAGGAGAAGTTGCAGGAGAGGGGGAGGAGGAGGGGAAGAGGCAGGTAGACAAGCTGAAAACCCACTGCAGCAGCTAGCGATCCATTCTGTCCAGCCTGTCTCCATGCTGGACCAGGTGTATCAGCATTGAATCCCCAGTATCCTGATGGACCCAGAGGTCTGCCTCTTCTCTCACATTCCTGCAGCAGGAGGTACAACATGGCTTTGCCATGGTCACCAGGGCAGGGCACAGGACCTCATGATCATGCACCTGAAAGGCTTGAGAGTGGAGATACATGACATGGTTGGGGGCCCTGCACCAATTAATGACATGCATCTCCACTCCAGCTACTCCAGTTAAAAAGGGGAAGGGTGAGGAGCAGGGCATCGGTCTGTGCATATGGTCTGTTTGTCAACAGAATAGTGGCCCAGGAAAGCGCTAGAATAAATATCTTTGACTTCAACAATGTACGTCCAGCGTTCTGTGTAGCTGCATAAAAGCACTACTGTAACTAAGCAACTTACCTCTGTCCCAGGATCCCAGCTTGTGCATTGAGGCTCTGCTCTGGGAATCATGAGCACATGGATGCCCAGCATGAGATCCAATCTATCCCTATCCATCTCTGCTACCCCACTGAACCCTGGAGACATCTGGCCAAGCATATGGACTATACAAGGAACAGGGACATCAGGTGTAGCAGACCTCCCTGGCTCTGGCCTGCTCTCCAGGAACACAAGCCTTACATTTTTTTCTTTTGTGCCTTCAAGTCACTGCTGACTCCTGGTGACCCAGAAGCTCCTGGGGTTTCTTGGCAGTGTGACCACAAGTAGATTGCCAGGCCTTTCTTCTGAGGCAATGGAGGGTTAAGTGACTTGCCCAAGGCCACAAGGAGTGCCAGTAGGAATCGAACCCTGGTCTCTTGACTACCAAGCCAGTGTTCCAACCACTAGGCTACTCCTCCACTCTGACCCCTCTCAATTATCCCTGTAGCATATGCTTACTGCCACCATCCATAGTCCAATGTAGAGATGGAGGTAACCTGTGGGAAATGCAACAGGTATGCAGACACAAGACTGGTAGAGGACTACCTATACCTGTGACAGTAGGCACACTATGTCTGATGTAGCACATCATGACCCCAGACCATTGCTCTGTAACAGCCACGAAGTACACTACAAGAAATGACTCCTATGCCAGGGGTTGTCCATCCATAACCATAGCTAACAGTAGTATGAGTCAGGGGCATCAACATCCACACAGGTGTCACCATGTTAGTGGACCACCATTGCCTGCTCAACCATCCACCTGGCTGCAGCCTATATCAACAGAAGCATCACTGGGCAGCTTCTTAATCTGCAGCATGTATAGAGGGATTCACCAGCACTTCATATTGGAGGAATGGCAATGTACCATCCAATAACACAAACACAATGCAGGTGACATATTTAATAAAGGTCCACCCACAATGGAAGCACAACCCAGATGGGTCCATATGAGAATGGATACATGGCAATTGTCAGGCAATCATAACGAGACTTAGGTCCTTTGTCCCTATCAGAAACAGAAACTCTAGCTGGGTATCTATCAGAGACTGAATGCCATCAATCATCACAACTAAGAGCCCAAGGACCTGAAACACAAGTAGAGGGAGGTCATGAGGAAGACCAAGTTCAAGGCCCTGGATGTAGGACCAGATGGCCACCTGCAGACCCTCACCAACCTGGAGAAACAGGTGCTCAAATCAATTGATGAGGTGACTGTGAGGGGGCTTGGCAATTGGGTAAAAGCGACAGCCTCCCAGGAACACAGTATCTGTTGCATACCTGCCTACACCTGTCTTCCCCTCCCTCCATGCTCTGCTACCTCCTGTTGCTACCTCCCTCCCACCTAGGTGCTATGTATAGGCATGGAACCACCAAGTCCATGTGGGACATCCATTACAGGAATGCATGTCTGATGCCCTGATGGGGTGCATGGAGCAAGAGAGACCTGAATCATAGTCACCAATAGTGTCTGACAGGCACATGATTTGGTTGCATTCACTCCTGAGACTGGATTATTATACTGGAAGTCTGCTTCTCTGGTAACCTCACCTCTGGTCCACTCTGTGTGTGCAGAGGTTGTGATCCAAACAGCTTGGCTACAGTGATGAGGCACCTCTCCTCACAGAATCCTATAACCCCTAAAGATGTGTCACAGCATCTGAAAATGGGCCTCCAAGGACCACATGCGCCACTTCCAAGACCCTCTGCTATGGAGGTGCAAGAGCAGGATTCACCTCAGCCCTAACATTTTGGGGCCTGTTCTCTTGCCCTACTCCAGGCTCATCATTACTCTTTTGCCAAACTGCTGGTTTACTACTTGTCAGTCCTGGTACAATTTACAACATCTGCTTAGGGTTGGGGACAGCACACATCTGTGTGATTTTGGGGCAAGTGACACCTCCAGATCCTGCACCTGGCCAACACCTGCTTCTAATTTGCACTGTTGAACACGTGGCTTGCTGTAGACATGCAAAGTGTGTAGCATTGGAGAGCACAACATTTAGACCCAACCACGTTACCTCTGTCCACAGCCTTGGCCCTCACAATTGCATGCTACAGATGACCTTGGCCAAGGCTGATGGAATGAGGCCATGGCCACCACTCAGAATGCCATCTGCTGTCACACACTATATAACACCGCATCAGATGGTTTATGTGTGTAAAAGGGCATGCACCACTAACATGATATGGGGTGAATAGACTGCTGCAACATAGTGAATGATTGCATTTCATTTCCTACTTATAGGAGCTGAGGAGTGTGCAGATGCCCTGGAGGCAGCAGTGCAGACTCGAGCAGCCAACCCCTTGGATAAGGTTCCATGCAGCAGGCCATTCCAACCCGAGATGACAATGGTAGGGCAGCAGAGGTGGAGGATCAGGGAACTAGAGGCCAGAAACATCAAGGTTCTGAGGATGTTGATATTGTCACTGCCCAAGTGAAAACCTGGAGCACATTCAGCACCCCATCCACAGAGCAGCTCTCCCAGATCATCACCGCAATCAATACAAGCACGGCTCCTACAGACCCTTGCCCAGTGACATGGATCAAAGCCACCAAATCAAGCTTTATCCGCACCATACACAACATGGTGCACAGCTCTCTGACACAAGGGATCATGCCAAATCAACTAAAGCTCGCCACAATAAGACCTATCCGGAAGAAATCCACACTCGATAAGAACAATCCAGCAGCATACAGACCGATAACAAGCTTACCCCTACTGGCAAAAATAATTGAAAAGGCAGTACAGCGCCAACTACAAGAACACATTGACAACCACGCTCCACTGGACATCAACCAACACGGATTCCGCCCCAACCATGGGGTTGAAACACTTCTGATATACCTCTTCAACAACATTCTCCGCCTCATAGACAACACCAAGAAAGGAATCCTAATGATCTTCATCGACATTTCATCAGCATTTGACACAGTAGATCACAAAACCCTACTAGAAAGATTACAGAACATCGGGTTACATGGATCCACCCTGAAATGCTTCCACTCATACATAACCGACAGACAGATACAGGTCAAGGTAGGCCACAACACCTCCCGACCCATAAAAGTCCTAAAAGGAGTACCACAAGGATCGGCCCTATCAGCACTTTTATTCAGCCTCTACATCCAGCCAATATGCGACATCATGAAAGAGTACAACATACAATAAACAATCTACGCCGATGACATCATGATATACACACCTATCACAGTCGACAGCCCGGACTACTCCGAAATAACAAACTGTCTTATACACATGACCAGATGGTTTCAAAACAACAACCTCACAATAAACTACAGCAAGACTGAAGCACTAATCATCATTCGAAATGCTGACTTCGTCCCTCCACCCGACATCAAGATAGAAGACACAACCATATCCATAAAAGCGGAAGTAAAGTACCTCGGAGTGACCCTGGACAAGGAGCTGAATCTCCAATCACACATAAGCAGAACCACCAAAAGTGCATACCACAGGATGAGACTCATCAGACAACTTAAGCCCCTCCTCGCCCCAGAGCACTTCCGTACAGTCTGCCAGGCACTAATAACACCACTACTAGACTTCTGCAACCCAATCTACCTTGGTCTATCAAAACAAACCCTCAGACCGCTGCAATTGGCACAGAACACAGCGGCCCACATAATATCTGGCACAACAACACAAGAACACATCACACCCATACTGAAAGATCTACACTGGCTCCTAATCAGCTCACGCATCAAATACAAGACAGTCATAAACATCTTCAAGATCAAACAACACACATCAGCTCTCAGTCTACATAAACTCATACAACCCGACACAAGCACACGACCAAGGAGAAGAGGCACATCCAATCACGTAAACACCCCAAAGGACCTCATCAAGACCTGCAAGGACACCGCAGAATGAGCACTCTCCCTGACTGCCCCAGCAATTTGGAACACCCTCCCAGACGTACTAAGACTAACAACAGACCTCAAAGACTTTCGCAAGCAGCTGAAGACAACGCTATTCACTGAACACTATGGACACGTCACATGAACTACTCACCGAGAAAGAACAAAAGACCCCTCCCACCCCTGACCCTTGTATATAAGAATGTATAATAGCGCACAATGTATAATAGCGCACGATGTAGACAGCTCAACAAGAATCAAATGCACACCACCACAAACACATATGTATCACTGCATGAAAACACATGAACACTCTTATGATTGTTTGCGGTGGAGACCGCCTTGATTGACGGAGAAGGCGGTATAGAAATACTGTTAAATACATAAATAAATAAGTGAAGGAGGAGGAGGATATCATTGAGGGGGTCAATTTATAGCTTCTACTTCCCTCTTCCTTTGATAATACATAAGCAGCTGGGGAAGGTAGAAAGGCAGATGACAGCAAAGACAACCCTAGTGCTACAGTAGTGGCCAAAAAATTAAGGCAGGTATCTTTTTCTACAATTTATTGTTAAATAATGTACTGTGGAGATGTCACACGTGCTTACTTATTTAATCAGCATGGCGATTAGTCACACCATGCATCTGGCATCCATTTTAGTTTACTTACACTCTGTTGTAGGTTTCTTGGATGAAGTTTTGAATTTTTACAACTAGGAAAAGATTGAAAGTTACATGTGAAATATACAATCAAGATGGGTAGAAAGTGCGATATTAATGACTTTGTAAAGGGACAAGTTGTCACACTCCATGCTGAAGGATATTCGCAATGTGCTATTGCAGAACATTTGCTTATATCAAGGTGTGCAGTTCAGAATGTTCTGAAATCAGGTGGTTGTACACGTCATTCAAAATGTGGGCACAGACGGATAACTACTGGATGAGATGACCGATTCCTCAAAAGCATTATTACATCTAGTCCACATACTTCATATCAACGTGTGGCTCAGTTAGCTAATGATCGAGGAATAAAGATAAGTGCCAGATCTGTCCGATGACGGCCTGTGGATGAATTCAAACTCATGGCTAGAAGACCTGCCAAGAAGCCTATGATGACCAGGAAACAAATTGCTGCCCGCATACAGTTTTGTTACAAGATGAAAGATAAATCTGCTGAATGGTGGGAGAGGGTAATATTCACAGATGAAAGTACATTTCAACAAGTATGTGGGAGTGGTTACAACTATGTCCGTCGACCAGCAGGCGAGAGATTAAATCCGAAGTACACGATCAAGACTGTTAACCACCCACCATCGGTCATGGTATGGGGTGGTATCTCGGCGAATGGACGATGTGGCCTACACATTTTTGAGAAAGATGAAAGAGTAAATGCTGCAAAATACATATCCATGCTGAATAGTAAAGTTAAAATACATATGAATGTTTCTGGCACAACTATATTTCAGCAGGACTCGGCACCATGCCACACTGCAAAAACAGTCAAAAAATGGTTCGTGGACAACAAGATCGAACTGCTACCAAGTTGGCCATCGAACTCTCCGGATCTCAATGTAATTGAAAACTGTTGGAATCTTATGAAGAAAAAGGTGGCAGCACACCGTCCAACTTCAGAAGCAGATTTAAAGGACATACTCAAGCATGTATGGGTCAACGAAATCACTCTGGCATACTGTAAAACGTTAGTTAACAGTATGCCTACAAGAATCCAGGCTGTGCTGAAAAATCATGGACACCCTATCAAATATTGACACATATATTGTTTCCTGAATAAAACTTTGAAAATGACATATATATCTTTGGTTCTTAAAGCTTTTGACCATGAAAGTGACAATAACACATACTTTTCTAATAGAATTCTGATATTTTGGACTCTGCCTTAATTTTTTGGCCACTACTGTAGCTGCCGGTCTCAACAGCTTCTGCACTTTGCTTAACACCTCCTGCAGGTCAATGTACAACATTTGGAACAGCACACCGAGAATATAGAGCTGATGAGATGATCACTCACCCTCCAAAAACATGGCCTACAATTCCAGGAGAGACAGCTGCAGTCAAAAGAGACCCTTAATGAGTCCATCATGAGGCTGCGCTGGAATCTGCAGCAATACATACACCCATGGGCCATAGCCTTCCATCATCTCTAGATCCCACCACCATGCCATCTATGCTCCCATCTGCATAGGCCCTGAAGAGGAGGGTGCTCCTGCCATCTATCACCATCATCACCACAATCACATCCACCTCTGCCACACCAGTCTTACCTTCTATCCAGCCACCATCCCACTCTTCCAACATATTTGGACCCATACCTTGTGGAAAGGAGGAACCCCTGAACTTCCCCCTTCTATGAAGCTTCCCAACAGTTAGCTGTGTTGGATTATGTCTACAACCATTCTGCAGAGTCCAGTGATACGTCAGCTAGCAAACTCCAATGCCGACATGGAGTCAGGAAGATGGGGCAGGGAGATAATATGCAGAAGAGTGGGGTCAGCGAAGAGAATGTAAGCAGTATCCTGCATGGAGCCTCCAGAAGAGACCACATAACCCCTATTTTGCAAAATCTCCACTGGCTTCCTATCTACTGCAGACTCACCTTCAAAGTTCTACTGATTACCTTCAAAGCTCTCAACAGGCTATCTTCCACCTCCCTCACAGACCTGGTTCACCCCACTCCTCAGAATAGATCCAGGAGATGAACAGCTGCCCCCACACTCGCTGTTCCCAATGCAATAACAAAATGCTCCCTCGCAACAAAGAACAGAGCTTTTGTGTTTTATGCACCCACTCTTTGGAATGTCCTACCTACCACCATCCGCTCAATTTCTGATCTCGCACAATTCAGGAAGGCTCTAAAGCAGCACCTTTTCCTTCAGCACTACTCTCAGCCCGGTGACATGACATAAGCCAGCATGCCCTCTCTACCCATCACAATGATATAACCCAGCACACCCTTTACCTTTCATGTTGACAAAACCATAGCCGTCGATATAATTACATAACCTGTATATAGTCACCTCTGTAGAAACCTGTATATATTTATCCCTGTTAAAATCCAAGTTTTACCTCCTGTAGAAACTTGTATATAATTATCCCTGTTGAAATCCAAGTTTTATCTCCTGTTCCTTGTAAGTTTCAATGTACATTCCATTCTACATTGTACTATTTATTGTTATTTGTAAACCGCACTGATCCTAAAGAGCGCGGTATAAAAAAGACTTAAATAAATAAGAAATAACCCTGTCTTTCCATGGGCAACATTTGGGGGAGGGGGTTGTATTTAACTCTTTATTCAAGTATACCAACACCAACATTTACAACTCAATACATTCCCCTCAAGTTAGAATACATTTTCATTTTTCACTCAATTAACCCTCCATCCCAACTCCCCCTTCTCCTCCCACCCAGCCAATATTACCCCTTCAGCAACCCCTCCTCCCTCCCCCATCCTATTGACTTACAACTCTTTCCCTCCACTTTTAAATATAGATACATTTATCTATTTTATCTATTTAACAGGTCTTTTATACTGCTTTATCATTTCAGTCAAAGCGGTTTACATTGTAACTTAAATTTGGTAATGTACATTAAACAGGGACATTGATAACTTGGAATTTTCTGAGGCAATGGAGGGTTAAGTGACTTGCCCAAGGCCACAAGGAGTGCTAGTGGGAATGGAACCATAGTCTCTTGGTTCCCAAGCCAGTGCTCTAACCAGGCTACTCCCCCCTCCTCTCTTCCCCTCTACCAGTACATTCCCCCATCCCCCTCTCCCTGCCTCTTCTTCCCTCCCTCCGCTCTTCTCCCCCTTTTCCTCCCTACCCGTCCTCACTTCTCCCCTCCCCCCTCCCCTCCCCCTGTAAGGCAAGCACCAATCCACCCAAATCTTCTTCAAATTTATCCATTTTTTGGCGTCTGAACGCTGTCAGCCGTTCTATCACTATAATATGCATAGCCTTTCTTTGCACTTCCCTATACTAGGTGCTTCCACCTGTTTTCATGCTGCCGCTATCTCACAGCGGGCCACACTGAAACAGGCTATGAGCACTTTACTCTGCTCCCGCCGTTGCTCTCCTCTCTACCACAAAAGCAGATATATTCCCGGGTCTAGTACTACCTTCACCCCTGTCAGCCTCCCTATCCACCCCTGCACCTCCTTCCAAAATGTATGGATTTTGGAGCAAGTCCACCACACATGCCAGAAGGTCCTCTATTCTCCATACTCCTGCCAACAGCTCAGGAAGGCCCCCAGGAACATCTTATTCAGCCTTACGGGCCTATAATACCATCTCATCCTAATTTTATAGCTATTTTCCCTAATATGACTAGACCAGGGCATCTGTCGGATTTGCTTTGCCATCTGCTCCCATTCTGAGCCCAAAATATCTCTACCCCAATCTTCTTCCCATTCCTTCATATATTTTAACTTCCCTTGGTCCCCCCCCCTTTCAAAATTCCTTTGTATAATGCTGTGATCATTCACCTGGAACTATGTTTCCCATACCATATTATTTCCATCTCATGTATGTCCCGCTGTATAGCTTGCTTCCCCACCCCTATTTTAAGAAAATGGCACACTTGATTAAAATAAAACCGGTCCTTTTCCGGTAGCGCATATAATGTTTTGGTTTTTTTTTTTAATTTTTATTTATATTTTCCCACACAACAAAACAACATATTATTCTTCAACACATAACAACAAAAAGCCAACCCACCCACCCACCCAGTCTCCATTGGCCATCCACAATTACAACAGTTATACAGAGCAATATGTAAGGCAAACCCCCCACTTAGTAGCAAATGCCAATTATCTGACACAATCCAAACCAAGCACGAAGAAAAATTCCCAGCAGCAGCCTAGGCTCTGGAAGACACTCTGGCCGACGCCGCATAGGCATCCAAGCACTTCCACTTACTCTCCGAGTCCAACTGTGGAGCACCGCGTCCCCTCCGGCACCTCCGCTCCTGACTGCAAGCCCATGCCTTTTCGTAGCTAGCATACAGAGAAACTAAATTCCACCAGTGGTTGCTCTCCAGCTTGTCCGCATCCTTCCAACAAATCAGGATCAGCTTCAAAGCAATTGCAATCAGAAAATTAAACAAAAAGTGTTTCTCTTTCTGTACAGGCAACATCGGGCTTGCAGACCGAAGGAGGACCAAATCCCACGACAGAGGTGCCAGGAAGGAAAGTACCTTCTGGATTTTACCCCATACCTCCCGCCAAACCTTTTGCACACTAGGGCAACCATACATCATATGCTGCAGAGTACCCAAGGACGCCGAGCACATCCAACAGCGAGCATCTACTCCAGGAGCCCAACGGGAAAGCCGACTAGGCATCAAAAACGCCCTATGGGTAATTGCTGCGGCACTGGAGACTCTATTAGCCCCGGACCAGAGAGTGGACCAAAGTTGGGGCGGGATAGAGAACTCTATCTCAGCCTCCCAGCTCTTTTTCAGACCAGTTAGAGAGGCGGACCATGCATTTCTGAGAGTCGCATAAAGTTTTGAGACTGTCCCTTTACCCTCTGAGCAGGCAAGCAGCACCTGTTGCAAACCCCATTCCTCCGCCAAGCTAGCTGCAGAGAGCTTTGCCTGCGTTAGACAGCTTTTTAGCTGAACCCATTGAAACCGACAGCGATCAGGCAGATCAAACTCCCTAACAAGTGCTTCCCAGGTTTTCCAACCTCGGAGATGGGCTAAGTGACCCAGCGTCCAAATGCCCTTAATATGCCAGCTCCTCCATGAAATCGTTTTGCCTCCAATCTTAAATCTAGGATTATACGATATAGGAAACACTCTGGATACGGGATTCTCTTCTGCTAAAACCTCGGCTAAACCAAAGGAAGCCTGCTGGGTGGCTAGAATAGCGGGAGAGACCATATAGGTGGCAGGGAGTTTCATTCCGAGCAGCAACCGAAGAGGGACTCGCGAGACTATCCTCTTCTCTACTTCTAGCCATATCGGGCTTATCTCTTTGGCCTCCACAGAACACCAAAATGCTCCCTGCTTCAGCAAGAAGGCCTGGTGGTAAGCCCTAAAATCAGGAAAATTAACACCCCCCTGTTCCTTGCTCGCTTTGAGCTTGGCGGTCGCAATTCTGGGGGGTTTCCCTGACCAAAGGAACCAAATCAGTTGCTTCTCCCAACCTCTATACAACCTAGCAGGCAGCTCCATCTGAAGCATCTCCAAGATATAGTTTATCTTAGGACACAGGACCATCTTAATGGCTTCCATCCTGCCCCACCATGTCAGATACAAAGGGGACCACTTTACCGAGAAAGCTCGAAGAAATTCCTCTATAGTTTGACAGTTGGTTGAGATCGTCTCTTCGGCAGAGAAACAATATTTAACTCCCAGATATTTAATGGGGCTTAGATTCCCACACAAAAGGATGATCCCCGAGGGCGGAAGAGAAAGTCGCACTGTTCATGGGAAATATGACAGACTTCCCCCAGTTTATCTTATATCCAGAGATTTCCGAGTAGGCGCCCATAACCTTTAGAACCTCACCCACCTGATCCGGCTGAACAAAAAGCAACAATTCATCCGCATATGCTGACAGTTTTACCTGCAGATCCCCCACTTGGATGCCCCGAATCCCCTCAGAATGTCGAATGGCAATGGCCAAGGGTTCTAGAGCTAGATTAAACAAAATCGGGGAAAGGAGGCAGCCCTGCCTAGTCCCTCGTTGTAAAACGAAGTGAGGAGACAATGTACCGTTCACTAAAATTCTTGCCTGAGGGTTAGAGTATAGCACTTTGATCAGATTTATAAACGAGTCTCCAAAACCAAACCATTGCAACACTCGGTACATGAAGGCCCATTCCAACCGATCAAAGGCCTTTTCGGCATCCAAAGAAAGCCCGACCATGGGATAGTCTTGCGAGCGTGTTAAAGCAAAGAGATCGATGAGAAGACGGGCATTGTCCGCAGTCGACCTCCCCGGGAGGAACCCGCATTGATCCGGGTGAACTAACCCGGAAACCACCTTTGAAAGTCGTCTGGCTAAGATTCCCGCAAAGATCTTGTAATCTGCGTTTAGAAGCGAGATCGGCCTATAGTTTCCAACCTCAAGGGGGTCCCTACCCTCTTTAGCTAGTACAACTATAGTCGCCGCGTTGAAGCTCCCTATTTGTGGGGATTGTTCCACTAGCAGTTGAAAGAAGCAGGCCATCTGGGGAGCTAACTCCTCCTGGAATGTTTGATAAAATTCTGCAGGGAGCCCATCGGGACCGACTGCCTTATCTTTTTTCTGCATCCCTAAGGACCGCTTGGACTTCCACCCCTTCTATTTGGAGGCCTAGTCCCTCCGCCTGCTGGGCACTAAGAACGGCATGAGGCAGGTCCTCTAAAAATTTTAGATAGACAGAGTCAGGACACTCTCCCATTGAAGAATATAGGTTCTGATAGAAAGACCGAAAACTCTCCCCTATCTCACTACTCCTCGTGAGCAGCCCGTGGTTCTCCGACGCTAAGGCCGCAATGTTGGTTTTTCCCCTAGGGGGGCTGAGAACAGACGCCAGCAGCCTGCCGGCTTTGTTTTGCTCAACATGATATCTCGCATCTTGCGCATGTTGAATCTTTCGGACTTCCGCGCTCAAGATCATGTTATACTGATATCTTAGCTTCTGCAGGCGCAAGAGCACACAAGGCTCCATCTTTGCCCTCAAAAACCTCTCATCGGCGGAGATTTGTGTTTCAAGCTCAGCCAACTCAGCTTTCCTTTGTTTGGACCGGTGGATAACATAACTAGTTATTTGAGCACGGATAGTGGCCTTAAAGGCCTCCCACCAAGCCCAACCTGCCGTCTCTGAAGGGAGATTCTTTGCAAAATATTCTTTGATCTCCAATCGGATTAAATCACAGAAGGCCGGATCTCCCAACAGCTCTCTAGGAAAGAACCATCCTGCCTGCCGAGGAGCCACCTGCCCAAGCGCCACACGCAGGAAGACTGCCGCAAGATCCGACACCGTAGTAGCACAGATGCCAGCCTCCGATGTTAATTCCACTAAAGATCTAGATAGTAAGAGGAAATCAATGCGCGAGTGCGACTTGTGCGGAAGGGAGTAGAAAGTAAATTCCTTATCTACAGGGTGTAAGGTCCGCCAAACATCATATAAACCCAAGTCTTGCATTAGAGATAAAAGAACAGACACTGCCCTGCCAGGCTTGGATGACCTGATCGGCTGCCAGTCTAGCAATGGGTCCAAAACCAAATTGAAGTCTCCGCCCAAAATCATGGGGAGGGACCGCAAGTCATGAGCTTCCTCCGCCACCTTCTGAAAGAAGGGTACATTATCACAGTTTGGCCCGTAAATATTCAATACGGCAAGTTTCTCGCCCTTAATATGCATTACAACTTTCGCCAACCTCCCTTGCAGGTCCGCCGACCCTAACTCAATCTTCAGCTGAAGGGCTTTCCGTACCAAAGTTATTACCCCGTTCTTTTTGCCTGCTGCTGCGGCATGTACGGCAACCACATACTGCCCCTTACCCAGTTTCATTGCTTCTGTGGAAGACAAATGAGTCTCCTGGAGTAGAACTACGTCGGCACTCTGCTTAGCACAATATAATAAGATTTTCTTTCGCTTGATTGGATTATTGACCCCTTTCACATTCAGCGAGAGAACCTTAAGGGACCCCATAAAGCTTTAGAAATAAATATACATCAACTGCAGGGCCTTTAATATTTAGCATCAACCTCCAGCTCTGAGCATTACCCCCAACAGTTACCAATGGAGACAACATCCCTCCCAACCTAACCCTCCACCCTGGGTGAACCATCGATCCCACAAGATTACCCTCAGAACCCCGCCCCTCCTTATGAGCTCCTCATACACAACCCCCTCCCTCCCTCTCATAAAGTTAACCTTGTACAACTCGCACCCATCTCAAACATCCACCCCCAAGTATTCCACTCCCCCCAAACAGATGGCCCAGCACCTACAAAACATCCTACGAACACTCACTCACATACACAGCCCACTTACACAGCCACACTCAAATCAAACACTGACGACTAAGGCCAAAGCAACCACTATTGTCCTCGTCACAGCTGGCCCGAGCTCAGCTACAGATAGAATAGACACCATAAACGTCTCCATTAGCACTCTCAGCGCATTACTGTAGCTTCCTGCTCTTCTATAAAAGCCCAAAGGACCTTTGGATCTTCAAAAGACCGAGTCTGATTATGCAACGTGACTCTGAGTCTAGCAGGAGCAAACAGCCCATAGCGAGCTTGAAGGCTTTGCAGCCGCGGCCTTAATGCAAGCATCTGCTTCCGACGGGCCACCGTGGCCTTGTTAAAGTCTGGGAAAAAAGCTATATTCGATCCTTCGAACTTCAACGGCGCCAAAGTTCGGGCTGCCAACATAACTTGAGCCACTTGCTGAAATCTTAACAGCTTCATGATGATTGGGCGAGGCCGCGCTGAATGGGGACTCTGATGCGTAGGTACGCGGTGGGCCCTCTCGATCTCAAAAGGCCGATCAAAAACGATCTGTAATAGATCCGGAACAATTTTGCCCAAAAATCCCAGCATGTCACGACCTTCTGCCCCTTCAGGCATCCCCACTAGCCTGATGTTGTTCCGCCGCGCCCGGTTGTTAAGGTCCTCCAGGTTCCACTCCAAGGCAGAGATACGTTTAGCATTAACTGCCACCTCTTTCAGACGCTCCTCATGTACCTCCACTCTTACGGAGAGCCCTTCCATTTTCTCCGAGAGTGTGTTGAGCTGTGCCTTCAAGTCCTTGAGCTCCGCCACATCAGCTTGCAACCCGCTCAGGGTTTCTCCATTGGCAGTGACCAGCTCTCGCACAGTCCTAATTTCGGCCAAGAGCTCTTGCAGGCCGTCTGTGTTGTCCTTCGCGCCCAAGGCCTTCTGCGGCGAGGGAGGATCAGCTTTCAGCCGCTTAGTTCCCGTGGTTGCGGGCGAACTAAAATCAAGTCTGGAGGGTTTGCTGGATGACATAGCCATAGTCTTACAGACACTGGAGCTCCGATGGCAATAATTCTCCATGGAGGGGCAGGATAGTTAACAGGATTCCGGGGAGAGAAAGGATCAAGCAGCCATCTTGCACCGTCGCAGGCTCCGCCCCGCGCATATAATGTTTTTAATTAATTGAATGTTACCAGTTCCCCCTCATCCACTAACTGGTAAAAGCATCAAAGTCCCTTCCTCCTCCACCCCTCATATACCCCTCCTTCCCACCCTGGTTGAACGTCCCACTGCTCTCTAAGTGGTGTCATTAGCAAGTATTGATTCCTTTCTCCCCCATTCTCCCTTCTCCTCACCTGATCCCACACCCGCAATACATGCCTCATACTGGGCATATCTTTCCCAAGTCTATGTCTCTCCCCCACCCGCATCCACGGCCAAACTCCCTGGAGATAACTACTCTCCAGTTCCACATATCATTTACCTTCTCCCATCTGCCTCTACTCTAGCATATGCCTAATTTGTGCTGCTCTATAGTATTCCTTAATATTAGGTACACCCGATTCTCTTTCTCCTGTGGCAGCATACATGACTGCCCTCACCACCCAAGGCGGTTTACGCTTCCAAATATATCTCTGCAAAGCCCGCAAAGTTCCATCGGGCACAGGCACCGCCAGGACATGAAATATATCCAGTATTCTCAGGAGGATATTCATCTTCACTGCCACTATTCTCCCTAACCATGATGTTTCGTACCCCATCCATCCCTCCAAATCTTTACCTAACTGTGGCAGCAGGCTTGGATAGTTGGCCTTATAAATCTCCTCATATTTATTAGGAATCTGAACTCCTAAGTATGTAATTGTTTGTCTCCCACCTAACAGGGAACTACTTTTGCAATTTTGCCACTACTCCTGGCGAGACTGTTAAGTTTAAGGCCTCTGTTTTTTCAAGGTTCATTTTGAACTCCGAAACCTTCCCGTATCTGTTCATTTCCTCAATTACTGCTGGAACTGACTGCTGTGGATGCCTTAAATAGAGTAGTACATCATCAGCAAACAGTGAGATGGTGTGTTCATGCCCCCCCGCCCATCCAACCCCAATATCATCTCATTATCTCGCACCTTCTGTGCTAAGGGCTCTATTACCAAGCAAAGAGTAGTGGGGACATTGGACACCCCTATCTCGTTCCTCTCTCTACTGTATATCGAATCCCTCTGAATGCCTTCCGTTTACCTTCACCCTAGTTCTGGGTCCATGATATAATCCCTTCACCCACTCAGTAAAATGAGGTCCAAATGCCATCTTCGCCATGATTGCATGCAGGAACGCCCAATGCACCCTATCGAATGCCTTCTTGGCATCTATGGATAGGAGCATCATTTCCTCTGTTCCCTGTTGAGCTGCCCACAACACCGCCACCATTTGCATAATGTTATCCGTGGCCTGTCTCCCCCTTATGAACCCTGTTTGATCTCTATGAATTAACCCCCACATCCAGGGAGCCAACTGCAAAGCCAATACTTTAGCTAAAATTTTTACATCTACATTGAGAAATGAGATGGGCCTATATGGCCCGCAACAGCTTGGGTCCTTCCCGGGCTTCAGCAGTACTGTAATCCCGGCGGTGAGCATCTCTCCTGATAATGTTCCCTTTCCTCCCACCAATCGATTAAAGATTCATGTTAGGAGGCCCCCACCTCACTCAGGAACTTTTTGTAAAAGCTCCCTGGTAGCACGTCCAATCCTGGTGCTTTCATTCTTGCTAACCCCTTCAGCACCTTCCCTGCCTCTTCCTCCATTATATCCCCCTCCAGCACTTCTCCGGCCTCTTCTGGGGAAGTAGGCAACTCCACCCCCTGTAAATATTGCTCTGTCTGCTCCCCACTGATATCCCCCTGCCTTTTATGCAAATTTTGATGAAATTTTATAAATTGTGCTCTAATTTCTTGGTCCCGCTGGTAGATATACCCATTATCACTTTTAATTTTCATGATCATAGCTTGTTTTGTTCTCTGCCTGAGTTTCTGAGCTAATATTTTACTTGCTCAAAATTCCCCAAATTCATAATATATCTGCTTTACCTGTTGCAGTTGAAAGGCCACCACTTCTGATTGCATTTTTTGTAGTTCCATCCTTAACATTCCTACTTGCCTCCAAGCCTTCTTATCTCCTGTTTTCTGAGATACAGCCATTGCCGTCTTTACTGCTTGCAGCAACTCCCCCTCTCTCTGCATTCTCAGTTCCTTGTATTTGACTGCCCACATTATAAACTTGCCCCGTGCCACTGCCTTTAGCCTTTACCATACACTATCATCTTTCACGTCTCCCGTGTCATTGACCAATATATACTCTTGAATATTTCTCTTAATATCCCTAAATATTTCCTGCTTCTTTAACAGGTTCTCGCTTAATCTCCAAAATTGTACACCCCACTGCCCTTCCTGCCTTATCTCTACCCAAACTGGTCTGTGATCTGACCACATGATGGGTTCTATCCTCCCCCCCCCTTGCACCTCATGTATCCACATTTTTTCTATCAAAATCATATCAATTCTGCTAAAGCATTTATGAGGCACTGAGTAAAAAGTGTATTCCTTGCTCTCCGGATATAGTTCCTGCCACGCGTCCACTAAGTAAAATCTGTGAAGCAACTGCTACAGGCTCCTTCTATCCCCCCCACCCTCCATTTTGTGCCTTCACCTGTCTAATTGGGACACATTACCCTGTTGAAATACCCCCCTCCCCCAGTATTAGCTTCCCCCTAACCCACTCCCCCAGCAATTTCTTCACTCCCTTCCATTAGGGGCATATACCGAGACTATAGTCACCTCCTCTCCCCTCATCTCTCCGCTTACCCCTACTATCCTCCTGTCCTGATCCTGAAAGCTTTCCTTAGCCTGGAATTTACTGTCATGCCAAATCAGGATAGCTATCCCCCCTCTATGTCCCCCATCCTTACTCCCAGGATAGTACTGGTGTGGGAACTTCCTATTGTGCATATGCCCTATATCTTTGCATTTGAGGTGTGTGTCCTGCACCAGAATGATCTCCCATCGGCCCCTCTCGGCCTCCCTGAAGAGCTGCTGGGCTTTGAAGGGAGTATTCAACCCCTTTACATTAATTGTACTGACCCGGGTCATGATTCTTTGTTTTCACCCCCCTCCCCCCACACACCCATCCTGACAACTGCCATTGCTTGCCTTCCACTTCCACTGCCCTTCCCTTCCCTCGCCCCTTCCCTCCCCCTTCCACTCCCTCCCCTCCCCCTCTCCCTTCCTTCCCTCCCCCCCTTTTCCATGTAATCTGCCTTTTCCTTCTCCAACCACAAATTCCAGTGAGATCAGAGCCTCTCCCCCCACCCCCGCTCATCCCCATAGCTCCTTCCTTTACCCCCCCCCCCCACACACAGTTCCCCCTCCCTCCTGTTTCAATACCTTTTCCCTCCCCTACTCTTCCCATTACCTCTCCTCCTTCCCCTTATATACTCTACATTCCCCAGTCCTAAACCCCCCTCCCCCAGTCCCCTTCTCCCCTGCAATGTCCTGCGGCTCCACCGCCAGTACCCAGGGACTCCCATCAGCAACATTCACAGCACTTATCAAGAAACAATAAATATAAACAGAAACACTTGCACATGCACCTCCACACATATACACACTGACACCCATCATCCCCCCCTCCCCATAAAAGCACACACACAGAGCCAACAGAGACCATTTAGAGACAGAGGCTGCAGGAACACTGGGCCATACACAAACAGGCAGCAGAGAGGCAGCTGCACCAAAGGCCAGGGATTGTATCACAGGGGGTTTGGGACTGACACAGCTCTGGGGGAGAAGATGAGGGAATGCAAAGCTAACAGGGTCTTGGGAAGGTGGAGGAGGGTAGATTGGAGAAGAGCAGGGCCATACCAAACCATAAATGTGCCGTGTGACTTGCAAACCTGGTGCCCCCTCCCCATCTTGTTATTTCCTCCATCCCCCATGCCCAGCATCTCCCCATCTTATCCATCCTCCTCATATCCAGACGACTCCCCCCCCCCACCCCCTGCCCAGCCTGCCCTTATCTCATCGCTGCTTTTCCAGTTCCCATGAAGGCAGTGGAGGTGGCGTGGTGCCAGCGGACCTTCAATTTAAAAAAAAAGTGAGTCTTTCCGACTCCGCACTTACATGGCTGGTCTGATCTCTCCCTCCTCTGATGTATGTTCGTGTCAGAGGAGGGAGGGACCAGACCAACCATTCAAGTGCGGAGTTGCAAAGGCCCTTTTTTTTTTTAAATTGGAACTCCGCTGCCACTTCGGCCGCTGCCACCAAGGGAACAGGAAAAGTGATGGCAGGGCAAGGACAGGACAGGAAGGCAGCATAGGGGAGAGCTGAGGCCAGCGGTCGGCAACCCTAAAGGCAACCCTATTTTTTTGCACCCTGTGCAGCTGCACCGTTCGCACAGACCTAGGTACGGCATTGGAGAAGGGCACTGGATACACTGCAGAGGAACAAACAGCAGATCAAAAGACACCTACATTAACCCAGATGACAGTCAGGCCAATAATTTTCAAGCCAGGCTCCCCAGTCATTGCTGTCACAAGTAGTCCCAAAAAATACCGGTCCCATCCTTATTTGAGATTTATAGCAGGTGTAGATTGGCACGTGTAAAAACCTGCCATGCTTGTCTCCAGCTATGTGAAATATGTCTAGAATAACTGGTGTATGCGCCTCCTGGGCCACACCTAGAACCAACCCTGTTACACTCCAGGCAGTGACGTACAGAGATCGATGTACTAGGCACAGAAACATGCATTTTGCAGCATTTCTGAAATAGTGTTTTAAACATGGGTGCGGTGTCCATGGTTTTCCATTGCTGCATCCACGTTTAAAGGGCAACTTAGACTTCTAACATGTTTTCCACAATACAAAAAACCATCAACAACTTGGGAATATCTTTGCATATCATTGTAGTTAGATGCATTCAGGAAGCTCTTTTCACTTGTTCGTCTTTTATCATTTAAATTATTTGATTAAATGTAGTCATCTTGTGACTTGCTATGAACATTATGACTGACACTGGCTCTATAAGGATCACAATGGACTTCTTGTTCTCCTTAGAATTTATTTCTTTATAATCCCCAGGAGGGGGAGTTTCAAAGCCATTACTCAGGTGAATTTGCTTATTTCAACTAAAAGCACCCGCTGGCTTCCATAGCTGCAACTGGAGGAAGCATTCAGATCGTGAGGAAAATTATTCATGCACATGGCATTTTCTAAAGCATGTAGACTTCTTCCCTTCTCAGTCGCCTGTGCAAAATGACAAATCCAGAGTTTATGGGCACTTTAATGTGCATAGCTTACACCGATTTTCCAAGACAATTCAGCTGCTTTGTGTCTCTTTTTAAATTAATATTAAAGTTCACACACTAAGAGCAGCGATGAACTTTACAGGTATGCAGGATCTTTCAGTCTTACTCCTGAAAAGACAATATTTACACAAAAAGAGCCTTTTGTAGGATAAACTATCACCATCAAAACCAGGAAGAGACTTCCTGCTTCCTTCAAACAGAAGTTTTCCTTTTTTTCTGACAAATACTACATTGCTGACTTTTTTAGGCAACATCACATAGTGCTGCATTACTGATCACATATTATTAGAAATGACTTTTCCATAAGATTGTTCTCTTCTAACATTTCCTTGACCTTTAAAAGCTTCTATGATAAATAAAAGCTCTCAGCTCTTTTATATCGTTCCATGCATGCATACATGTTTCCAGAGATTTTTAAACTTCTCTCTACTTACTTTCCCAGCAGTTTCCATAGTTTTCCCTTTCCTAACTCAGCTCCGACAAACCTTCTTGTCCAAAGCCTGGAAATAGTGCAATGCACTGACTACCGCTAGATGTAAATCTGCTTTGATAAACCAACTACAGCCAGCCTTCCTAGTTCTTAGCCCTTCCTCCCCCTTGTTTGTGCAAACTAAAAAAAAGAAGCCAGAAAAACCTGCTCAGTAATTCATTTTTTGAGAACCATAGCACTTCCAGGGGCCGCTGGGCTGCCAGGACTTAATAGCACTTAAAAAAAAAAAAGTTGAGAAACACATATTTTCGTGGTCTGCACTGAGAAATTATTTGTTCTCCTGTACAGCATGATATTATGTTGGGGCACACTCAGCCCTTTTTTTTACATCTGTTAATGTGTGTCCAATATATTGCACATATTTTTCTAAATAAAAGTTTAAAATTCAGAATTTCATTGCATTCTTCATGAGGATTCATTCACATAATTAACAAAGGTAAACTGTCTTCATTCTGAGAATAATTCTGAAATAATTTTAACAGAAAGCAGCACAGAAATCAGCCTTTAACCCTTGGCCATCTCAAGCATCTGCTGTACGTCAGGGTCTGCAGCACTTCCACGACCTTGAAGATGTAAGGTCGGTCTTGCAGCTCGCTTGGCATTCTTGGTGCATTCAAACTGTATGCATTTATTTATTTATTTATTCATTCATTTTATTTACTTAAACTTATTTTTATGCCACCTTTCTACTATTCAAAGCAGTTTACATAGAACTACTAAGCTTAACAGGGCACTGAAATGCAGATTGTTGTACAGAGAACCAGTAACATATTAATAGCGATAACTATATGCATGGTAACTTAATAATAATACAATCAACATACGCACATTTGGGAATTGTGCTATGCTTGTTCTGCAAGGCATCCAGAGGGGAGGGCAGTGTCTACAGTAGATGACTGTCTGGGTGGGGTCGCGCGGATCATACATCTGGGATTGAAAATACATTGAAATGATCTTGGAAGAGATGCGTTTTCAGTTTCTTCCAGGAAATCGCTCAGGTCGGAGCATTCTCGTAGGGCTGGTGGTAGGGCGTTCCATAGAGTGGGAGCGAATAGGGCAAATGCACAATTACAGATGACCTGCTTGCTTCTGACCTTCTGAGGCGGGACTGAATGGAGGTTAGCAACAAAGAAACATAGAAACAACAGCAGAAAAAGACCACATGGCCTATCTATTCTGCCCTTCTATATCAACTACAATAGTGTTCTTTTTTTCCTTTAGAGATTCTCTGTGTTTGTCAGTTGTCCCATGCTTTTTTGAATTCAGATACTGTCCTCGTCTCTACCACCTCCACTGGGAAACTATTCAATGAATCTACCACTCTTTGCATAAAGAAATATTTCCACATATTACTTCTGAGCCTATCCCCTTTCACCTTCATCCTACGTCCCCTCGTAGCAGAGCTTGCCTTCAGCTGAAAGAGACTCTCCTCTGTATTTATGCCACAGAAGTATTTAAATATCTTTATCATATCTCTTCTATCCCATCTTTCCTCTAAAGTATTCATATTAAGATCTTTAAGTCTGTCCTTATATGCTTCGTAACAAAGACTACTAACCATTTTAGTAGTCATTCTCTGCACCAACTCCAACCTGCTTTTATCTTTTTCAAGGTGCAGTCTCCAGAATTATACACAATACTCAAATGAGATTGAACCTGAGACTTATACAGAGGCATTATCACCTCCTTTTTTCTGCTGGCCATTCCTCTCCCTATAGACCCCAGCATCCTTCTGGCTTTCGCAGTCACCTTTTCTCCTGTTTAGCTACTTTAAGAACGTCAGACACAGTTTTGCCCAGGTTCCGCTCTTTTATGGACATAAGTACTTCACCCCCTACACTGTACTGCTCCTTTGGATTTTTGCATCCAAAATGCATGACCTTGCATTTTTTAGCATTAAATTTCAGCTGCCAAATTCTAGACAATTCTTCATTTTATCTTCTCCTTCCTGTGTGTCTACTCTTTTGCAGATTTTGGTATCATCTGCAAACAAGCAAACCTTAACCAACAGCCCTTCCACAATATCACTAACAAAGATGTTAAAAAGAATCAGACCAAGGATAGATCCCTGTGGCACACCACTGTTAAGGATGCTGTGGGTTCCAATCAATCACTGTTTGGTTTTGCAATTAAGGTTTGGAGACAGCTTGCTGATTCCCTGTGTAGGACTTTAAATATTGTGATTAGAACCTTGTATCTAATTATTTATTTATTTAATTTATTTATTTATTTATTTGTTTGTTTGTTTTTATATACCGCGCTATTACAGATCAGTGCAGTTTACATGAAAATTATGAACGTGTTTTACAAATAACATTTGAGCAAGGTTTACATATAACATAAAAACTAGATTACATGGTTTTCATATAACACGATAACTAGATGATATCGAACAGGTTACATATGACAAGTTGGTACAACTATGAACATATTTATATTACAGGAATTATAACTAGAAACATATTTACATTGCTGGAGCATATTTATATTAACACAGGATTAAGTTGGCATCATTGGGAGTTTATTTGTATGAGGTTGGCACACAGTGTGCGGCTGATCTAGGGTGGATGGCTATAGGCTGGTTGGAAGAGGTAAGTCTTTAATGCCTTCCTAAAAGATGTAAGATCCCGGATGGCACATATCATAGGAGGTAGGGCATTCCATTGGGTTGGCCCAAATAGAGAAAAAACACGGTTCTTGGTTGATTGCGTACAGGTTCTTACTGTTGAAGGGGTTATGAGAGAGTTTATCATGCATGCCCTCCTGGTCCTAGTCTCCGGTGTTCATTGTATAAGGTTTGAGAGCGAGGTTGCAGACATTCTTTGCAGGGCTTTAAAAGTGAGTAGCAGTGCTTTGTAGGTCAGGCAACTTGCTATGGGGAGCCAATGAAGCTGAATCTGTAGTGGAGAGGAAAATCATGGAGCTCTGTTGTGGTGCTTCGTTGTAATCTTCCTTGGAGGTGCAAGCGCAGCAGGATCTCGTTCCATCTTTTGATCTTGTGATAAGAATATAAGAACATAAGATATGCCATACTGGGTCAAACCAAGGTCCATCAATCCCAGTATCCTGTTTCCAACAGTGGCCAATCTAGGTCATACATACCTAGCACTTTCCCCAAAAGACACAGGTTCCACAATGCTAGTACTGGGTCAAGCATTGATATCCTGGGTCCCTTCTTAATAATGGTTTATGGACCTTTCCTCCAGGAACTTGTCCAAACCTTTTTTAAACCCAGCTACACTAACATGATTTGACCAGGATCTTATAGGAGTTCCTCAGGCAGGAATATTAGGTCAAGCATGTTTCCTTTTTTGTGGGTTGGCTCGGAGAGAATTTGTGAGTACCCAAGAGTTCCCATGACTTCAAGGAAGGCGGTCAACTGAGATGTGCAGGTGGAAGATAAGTTAAGGCCACCCAGCAAGATGAGAGGATGGTGTCTTTTTGGGAGAGTGTAGGCCATTTCCAGAAGTGTGGAGAGCTTAGGTGCATTGCCATGTGGGGCTCTATAGGTTAGACAGAGTGACATTGTGTCGTTTGAAACTATTAAGATGTCTATGTCAGTGGAGGAATAGACATCTGTGGTGTTGAGCTTAAGATTATCTCTAGCTATTAAACAGACACCTCTGCCTCTGCTATTTACTCTGTTACAATGGTGTATTGTATAAGAAAGAGGGCAGAGCTGATTAAGGAGAATGAAGTCAGGTTCGGAGAACCATGTTTCTTTGATGAACAGAATGTCTAGGTCCTGATCCAGCAACAAGTCTACCAAGATCTGGATCTTGTTCTGGTCAGAGCATGCATTAATGAGTGAAGATTTTATGAGGACCTTGGTTTTAGCTTGATTGTGGGGTGTGTAGCCTGAGTCTTGTAATAGTAGGTTGCTAACAAGAGAACAGTGACACATTTGTTTCTGTATTAGCATCTGGTGTGTTTGAGCGCCATCTAGTGGGTGTCTGTGTTTATAAATTATAGGGATGTACAGTAGTAATGATTATATCTGGGGTAGTGGACATCAGAAGTAGGAGTAAGAATGCACTGAAACACTAGCATACCTGTCTTTAATTGTTCCATCCATGATGACTGGGAGTATTAGGGTCTTGTGGAGGCTAGCTTTCTGGATGCAGTTGTTAGAGGGGAGGGAACAAGCCGTTGTGTTCTATTTGGATGCTTTCATAGGTCTATGGAATACATCGTCAGGTGGATGCTTATACTGCCAGTTGTTGATTTCCATTTCCAATAAAAAGATGTTACAGATTATTTTTACTAATTCACTCATGTTAACATGATCAGGAACTAGAAGTTTGGTTTTGTTCAACACAGGAAGTTGTTTTCAGTCTTGTATCTTTCAATGATGATGGAAATTCTGCTGGGGTGATGTTCTTGGATCTGCTGTACATCTTTGCAATGATCAATGTTCAATCTCTGCTTGAAGAGTTGCTCAAGCATCATTGTCTGTGCTCAGCCTCTGTCCTGCGCCGCCGCTGTGGTGAACTAAATCGTTGCTCCACTGGAGGAATGTGGTCACTAGGGGAAGTGGGCAGGAGGAATGATTATGCCATAAGATTTCCTACTTTTAACCAGAAATCTATGATGCAGTGCTCAAACCAAGAGGCAAAACTAGATGGGAGCTATATAGGAGATGTGGGCAGGACATGTGAGGGTGGTGGAGTGGAACTTGGAAGAGAGATGGTTGGCTCAATCTACACACTTGTGGGGGTGATGTAATAAGCTGTGCTACCCTTCGGAGACAAATATGGGCTAACCTGATAGTCCTGCCTAACTAACCCACACCAAAAGCGCCAAGCCTTCCACATTGGGCCAAGCAAGCAGGAGGACCAGTAGCAGACTGGCAGCTTCCCCAGGTGGGCATACAACAATGAAGACAAACAAAAGGGACCCACTCATACCCCCTCATAAAAAATAGAGGTGCAGTCTGAACCGCCCCCCCCCCACCACCACATATTCTCAAAGGTGTCTAGTTAGGCAGGCCAGATAGTAATAAAACAGATCCAGTAGTCCTGCACCCCCATCTTTCCAGATCCCACCCAACAATCCATGTGGTATATGGGCCCTCTGCCTCCCCCCCCCCAAAAATGCAGAAAGCAGCCTATTGACCCCCCCCCCGAAGATCCTTATGCAAAAGTACAAGAACAGCATCTGAAGAATGTACAACTGCTTAGAGAACAACACCATCTTATAGCAGCTGACCCATCTTATTAAAGATGTTTTTATAGTTATTTGTATATAGTTTCTCTGGTTTAGTTGTCTATGACTAATAATGTTATAATGTAAAAAGTTCAAACCCTGTTATATGTAACATGTTGGTTCCTTGTAAACTGCCCCTGTATAGAAATGTGTAATAAATAAATAAATAATTAATTAAAGATAAGGGGTACATCTTCCACACCCTCAAAGTCACTTTGGTATGTGCTACCAGGGGCTGCACATTCTAAGAGTACAGATCTCGAGGGCTCGCCGTGATAACAATACCCAAATACCAAAAGGACCCCTCCGCCCAACATAGTAGAAAGATTCCCTGCCATTGCTTCTGAGCAAGCTAAGGTTTCAGACTTGAGAAGATTCAACTTTCACCCTGACATAACACCAAATTCATGAAATTCCCAGAGCAGAGTCTCCAAGGATGCTTCGATGTTCACCAAATGAAACAAAATGTCATCAGCGAAGGCCATGACCTTGAAAACCTTCCATCATCCATTTTGGCTGTTTTTGCTTTTTCACCTTTTTTTGTAAAGATTTCTTGCTGTCTTCCAACACAACCTTCTTGATGTCATTCCGTAACGCTTCTGGAGCTCTGTCATTTGTATCTAAAGCAGCAAATTGATTTTGCAGGCAGTCTTTAAATTCCAGTGGTATTTTCTCAAGGTCATATTTTGCTGCATTCATGAGTGGTTTGCTCTTTTTCAACTTTAGCTTGAGTTTGCATACTAGTAGTTGATGATCTGTACCACAGTCAGCTCCAGGTTTTGTCTTTGTTGATGTTATAGAACGTTTCCATCGTTGACTTCCACAGATGTAGTCAATTTGATTTTTATACAATCCATTGGGTGAAGTCCATGTGTACAGTCGCCGCTTGTGTTGATGAAAGAAGGTGCTTGAGATGAACAGATCGTTGGTCTTGCAGAATTCTATCAGTCTTTCTCCAGCTTCATTTCTGTTGCCAAGTCCATATTTTCCAACTACTTTGCCTTCTTCTTTGTTGCCAACTTTTGCGTTCCAGTCACCCATGACTATCAGGATATCCTGTTTGCATGTTCTGTCAATTTCAGCTTGTACTTGTTCATAGAACTCTTCAATTTCATTCTCTTCTGCAGATGTTGTTGGGGCATATACTTGAATTATAGTTGTGTTGATAGGCATTCCTCATAGACGAATAGAGATTAAGCGTTCGCTGACTGCATTGTATTTCATTACAGTTCTTGCAAGTTTCTTCTTTATTATAAATGCAACACCATTTCTTCTTTGTCTTTCATTTCCAGCATAGTAGACCATGTGATCATCTGATGCAAAGTGCCCGATGCCAGTCCATTTCAGTTCGCTGACACCCAACAGATCAAGTTGTACATTTCATTCTTGACCACCTCCAACTTCCCTTGGTTCATGCTTCGTACGTTCCATGTTCCAATGCGTAAGACATCTTTACAGCTTCTGACTCTCATTTCATGCGGTTCATCTATTGGAGGTAAAAACATGCAAAGGGTCAGGTCAGCATACTCTTTTTGCCGCTGACACTTGAGCTGACCTACATTGAACAGGTATATCACATGGTATAGGGCTCCACTGTGATAGTCACTGTTTTGTTCCTGAAATGCAAGGTGAGCCCTTAGGTTTATGGAAGGCTCCAGGTGAAAGAGCAGCACATGCATTTTGTTAAGAAGGCATGACTTGAGGTTGATTGAAAGCTTTGTGAATTTTCCCACACTACAAGAGCTGGCCGTGGGAAATGAATCCAGATCTCCCAATCACAAGGCAAACACTCAAACCACATCACTGTTGTTTTTTAGCACTCTTTCAGAGGCTATGTTTGCTTTTTCCAGACTTTGCTGTGACAGCTGTACACAGGGGTACATGTGTTCTTTGCAGATCTCTGAGCACTCACTATCCATCCTTGCTCTCAGTCAACGGTAGTTATGCTACACATTAGCAAAGGTTTTCTGGATCTGCAAAGGGGCCATGCTCCTTGTTGATTGCATGGGTGCTGTGGCTGGCCAGACAGCCGTTGATCTGTTGACTTTCCATGCAATGTCACAATTGTGGCAGTATTTGTCTGCTCTGCCCCAGTGATACACATGTGGTATGTGGTGGTATTGGCATTTTATGGCACTTTATGGGAGTGGAGGAGTAGCCTAATAGTTAAGAGCACTGGCTTGGGAATCCAGAGACCAGGGTTTGATTCCTACTAGCACTCCTTGTGGCCTTGGGCAAGTCACTTAACCCTTCATTGCTTTCGGAAAAAAAAAATCCAAGTTATCAATGTCCCTGTTTAACCCTTTCAAGGCCTACTTTAAATTTTTAATCCACATTCTGCATCCGGGTTAATTTTTGCATATTTCAGGAAAATTGTACCCGTCTTATTCAATATGTTCTAATAGTGATTTTCCTTCTGCTATGGTCATGTATTATATACCATTTGATAGGAATATTTAGTCAGAATTTTGGATCCCAAGAGTTTTGGGCTCGGCCTGGAAAGGGTTAATGTATATTACTAAGTTTAAGTTACAATGTAAAAAAAAAACACTTTGAAATGATAAAGCGGTATATAAAACCTGTTAAATAAAAAAATACACCTAGACTATTGCAATGCTATTAACCAGGACCTCCCACAAACCACACTTCTCCCCCTTCGGACCACTCTCCACACAACAGCATGGATCCTTCAAGCAGCAGCAAGACAAGATCACATCACGCCCATGCTCAAGTGCTTTATTCGACTGGTTACCGCTACCGAGTCGAATAAAGTACAAAACAATCCTCCTGACTCACAAACCCATCTACTCCGACCCCCCCCCCCAAACACACACCTCCACATTTTACTACAGATTCTTCAACCAAGCAGATCAAGACATACCTCCATGATGAATACCCTGGTCATCCCCATGCCAGAACCAAATCCAACCAACAAGACTGTAAATGAGCTTTCTAACTATATGCACCTTCAATTTGGAACACCCTACCAGGCCCATTGAGGATCATCACAGACCTCTCCACCTTCAGAAAATACCTGAAGACACACCTATTCTCAAAGCATTTCAGCCCCACCACATAACACCCCCCCCCCCCACCACCAGTAGAGACATCCCAGACAAAGTCATTGAATATGTATATAGTAATGATCTCATAGTTATCCAATGCATGTTGTATATAATTTAATTGTTACATTGTACTACTTTTGTTTCATGTACACCGTCTTGATCTGGTGAAAGGCGGTATATAAATAAAAACACACCAATTCGTGTGCCCAGCAGTGAAACTGTCAGGAGTGATATTGGGGCTACACAGCACTATTCACACACACATAACTGACAGCCCCCTTCTACACATGGTTAAAATCTGGAAAGACAGGTGAGCACACAGGTATAACAGGATATTCGGGGCCTAAAGGCACGTGATGTCCTGTTGTGCAGTGACACTCCAGAGATGTCTGCTTCACAATGGACAACAGCACAGCATTCAGTGCAACCATGCAATCAACACTCTAACAGATCAGCAGTCAGCAATTACAGCTTATGAGGGTTAATATTGTGAATGTACATCTCTATACCTGGTGACACAGCATATCCATTGAGTTACAGGGGACTGGGGAGCCAACATATGTTGGTGAGATGCACCATCACATTTAACACTGCAATATTTGTTGCTGCATGCACACATATGGTGTCAGCACATTAGTGGCTTTGACCATTGAAGGTTTGTGGTTTGGGGCCAAGTAGGCGAGTGATAACAGTTGACCCCCATAGTTTCATTTTTTGGCATGCCAGATATGTCATCTGGTATATGTGCACATACATGCTGATTGTAGTTGTTCTATTCTCTATCATCCGGAACGCATCTACATCCCACCTTCACTTGTCTTTGATTCTGGGCCACTTCCCCCCTTCACATCCATCTGGTAACCTTTCCTATCCCACATGATAATTCCTCTTGGAAATGCACTTCACACACACCGCACATCTTCCAACCAGCCATATGTCTTGTCTCATGCCATGACACACTATTCAGCGTGCATGCAGGGGCCAAATCCTTCTGCAGCCATGTCTCTCACACAGGGTATGGAGGGTTCATTTGCATGCCACCTAGATGCTGTGAAAATTCCTTTGACATACCTCCCACACACATATTGATATGCTTCTCAGTTGACATTAGACCAGGGTGTACCTGGGGTGTAGATATTCTAAGGTATGTTCCCATTGAAAGATGCCCAACCCTTGTCTCATGTGTTGTGATAAGGAAGCTTATCATAGTTCAGGAAGGAGCTATAATAGAGGTGAAGTGACTCTGAACAAGCAATCTGTCTTTGCTGGTAGAAATAATAAAACAGAATGTTTCCATAAAAGACTACCAGTCCCAGAATGCACCAGGTTTCCAACAGCCACTAGAAGAGCTGAAGTGGGGAAACGTGCGTTCAATCAGGAGAGCTATGAGGTAATCCCCAAGCACTCATCTCCAAGAGCAGGGCTTGATTCAGCACAGCTGCACTGTGCTAGGGTGGAGCATCCCTCTAAGCAGGTTAAAAGTAAAGCTTATTCTACAGAGAATAATCTTCAGGATCATCTTGATCAGCTGGAGCCACAGCAGAGGCAGCAGAAGCCAGAGCTCACGGACAGGGAGAGCAAGAAACACTTTGGAAGAAAGAAGAGAAAAGCATCTTGGAGGTCTAAAGGAGTCCCTAGCAGTATGTGTGCTGGGAGTAATTCCAGAGGCAGGCATACTCCATTGGACTGGAGGAAACCAGAGGAGTGGGGTTACAAAGCCAGGAATCCCCGGACGGCACCTGTGAGGGAGACGGCTGCATTTAGAAGGGGCCCTAAGACCAGCGCAAGAAGGTATGTGAAGAGAGACCCAGTGTCCAGGGATCTTAATTGGAAGGCTGGACATAAAAACTGGACTACATACTGGCCAGGATATTAGGAGAGGAACCCTAACAGCAATGGAAGCTCAGGTTTGAACACTGATCTATGCCCTAGCTTTTCACTTGGAAGACAGCAGGGAAACAAGTATTGTCCTGAGAGTGCTCCATTAAGAAATTCCTCTGTGCCAATCCATGATAGTGATTCTATGATAGTTGAAGAAGAAGGGGATATTGTAAATGAACAATGTGAATACATGGATTGCTCTCTGTCTAAGCTTCTGTGGTAATATACTTTCACAAACTGCAACAACCATCACAAAGAAATATAAACTTGTTCTTTGATCTACTCCGAAAAGCTTTTGAGTAGGATTTGAGCCACGTATAGCAAATAAACCAGCCAAGAGGTTTGCAGCTGGTTAATTGTTAGCAATTGAGCCTTGCCTAATTGCCTGTGAGCTCTGAAGGGACACTTCTGGGTGTGTGTGAAAATACAAGAAGTTATCCTTGATAAAAAGAACAGTTTTTCCTTACTTTGTGGGTTTTGGTTTGTTTTTGAAGCACTGCTAAAAAGATATTAGCAGGAGCCTACAGAAAAGACCTTTCTGTTCCCATCAAGGTCTTCATGGTTTGATTTGATTGCTTAAGAAGTCCAGTTGTTGTTTTTCCTGATTTGTTTTTCTAAGTATAATACTGAAAGCAAGTATCCTGTTTTTGTGCTACCAAGTATATCTGTGTTGGGAGAAATAACCCCATAAATAAAATATCTTTTCTTTGCTTAACACTCGAGCAAGCACAACTAATTTATTGTGAACGGCTGATTCTGGTATGAATGGACTACATTTCCCACAATCCTTTGCAAGTCATATTAATATTTGCCTTTGCCAAGACTGTGGACATTCTCACCCAGCGCCCCCGTTTACAGATGGCGTAGTTTTTCGGATTGCTTTTGCGCAAAGGATTTACATGCTAAGGATTACAACTGAAGTCTGAAGAAAAAAAGAAAGTTCAAGTTAAAAGCTGAAAAAAAAGATTTTCCCTTAACTACACTTTGGAGAAAAGAGGTGGCTGATCCAGGTAGCTGTCCCAGGAGGAAAAGACCCTGTGTAGAGCTGGATTCATCACTGGCATAAGGTAGAATCAAGATGGATCCAAGGGAAATGGCCAGCTGGATGGCAGCCCAGTTTAGCAGGCAAAAGGAGCTAGCGCAGCAGGCTCAGGACACTGCTTTGAAAGCCTTAATGGACCAGCAGAGGCCAGTGCTTGATCTGGTGAAAGCCTTAGTGGCTCTGCAGAACCAAAGTAGACCGGATGCAAGACCAGCAGTAACTACTGGTATACCACATGTGGACAATGTGGGACTCAATCAGGGAATTGGGGCATTTAGTTTTGGGAAGCTAACTCCAGATGATAATGTTGATGATTTCCTAGAATCTTTTGAGAGAGTGGCACAAGCATTAGCATGGCCAGAGACCCAGTGGGCAGTAAGGCTGGCAGCCTCATTAACTGGAGAGGCGCTTGCAGCTTATAGAGCAATGCCAGCAGCTCAGGCTTTGAATTATAAAGATGTAAAGGCTGCTATTAGAGATCGCCTAGGGTTGTCTATTTCAGAGTATAGGCGAATGTTTAGAGCTACTGCATTAAGAGTGGGTGAAACACCCAGGGCTCTGAGTCAGAGAATCAGAGGATTGGCTGTAAAATGGTTGGAACCTGAGGGAAAGACGGTGGAAATGTTATTAGACATTATTATGCTTGAACAATTTATGTCTGCTGTGCCTAAAGATTTGCACACTTTCCTTAGACAGCAAAATTGCCAAAATCTTGGAGAGGCAACCATGCTAGCGGAGAGATTCTTGGAAGCCACGCAGGCTTGCCATAGAATGGGTGGCCCTCTGAAGATTGGTGCTGAGGCAAGCTGTGCTGTATCAGAAAAGAAAATGGTTAAAAATGTTTCTGAGAATAAATGTACTGTGCCAAACCAGATGACACAGTGGAGTAAAAAGAAATGTTTCAAATGTGGAAAATGGGGACATTTAAAAAGGGGATGCCAGGTCAGTGGAGAGGGGGTTACTCCTACGAGAGAGAATTTTAACAGAAGACATTGTTGTGAATAATATACACCTCGACCACGGCCGCGCCCCCTGTGCACAAAATTCGACCTGTCTGAAGAGTGACCCCTTCCTTGCACTTGGTCCGGAAGAGAGGGCAGACGTGTGCGGGAGAGAAGTAGGAGTGAATCAGGTGAAGGTCATGGCGCTTCAACGTCTAATTTTTCTACCGCAAAAGATAAAGTTGAACACTCAAAAGAAAAAGGTAAAGAAAAGGATAGTTCCAATAAGAAACATTTTTTGAACATAAATCAGCTTTGGAAGGGAGGGGGTCGAGAATATTTCAAAATACCAGTTGTCATCAGATGAGTTGTCAGTCTTGAACAAGGGGTTATCTTTTGTCCCTACTAAACCGTTTGATCCCTTTGAAACCCGTGTAGACTTGTATAAATTTTTTAGAAAAATTCGGATTCAGTATTTTTTTACTACCCAAGTAACACCTACTGTGGATGTTTCCGTTATCAGTAAGAGGTCAAAATGGATTCCTCCCCCTCAGACGGACCCCCTCATCGAGGCCTTTGAACGGTTGGTTTTGCAACAAGTAGAGAAAATTGATGTAGGTAAAAAGTTACCGTACCACAATCTGACAAAGGGTGAAAAACAGGCTATTAAATCCCTACAAGCAAATTCTAATATAGTGATAAAACCAGCTGACAAAGGAGGCGCAATAGTGGTTTTAGACACAGATATGTACATAGCAGAAGTCAATAGGCAACTTAGCGATAGAGCCTTTTACCAGCGGTTAGATGGCGACCCCAATGAGGCCCTTAAACGCTGTATTGACAATCTGGTAATGTGTGCATATGAGGTGGGACATATCACCAAAAAAGAAAAAGAATTCCTTATAGTCAATAAACCAGTAATACCTACAATATATGTCATCCCAAAGATACATAAGGCTTTGGATAATCCACCTGGTAGACCCATTGTGTCTGCCATTGGCTCCCTTCTAGAACCACTGTCACAGTTGTTAGATGTTGTTTTGCGTCCCTTCGTCATGCAGATGTGGTCTTTTGTACGTGATTCGTCTAATGCTATACAGATTTTTTCCTCGTTTTCTGATTTAGGTGATGATGTGCTGTTAGTTACTCTAGATGTGGAATCGTTGTACACCAACATTCCGCAAGATGGGGCTTTGAAAGTAATTGAGTACTTTTTGATGAGACAGGACCACGTACGCATTCCCACTAGTTTTCTTCTTTTACTTGCTAAACTTGCAATGTGTAAGAATTACTTCTGCTTTAGGGATCTTTTTTACCAGCAACTAAAGGGGGTGGCCATGGGGTCCTCCATGGCCCCCGATATTGCTAACCTTTATATGTACCAGTTTGAGGAAACTTTTTTGAAGGAACATCCGTTTAAGAAGGAGGTCCTACTCTGGGTCCGTTATATTGATGATATTTTTGTCTTGTGGAATGGCTCAGTAGACATGCTCTATGAATTTAATAACTGGATAAATGCATTAGATGTTAATCTAAGATTTCAGCTCACGTTTGATCCCGTACGTATTTCCTATTTGGACCTTATTGTCCAAAAGGATGGTGGCAAGTTGACTACAACATTGTATAGAAAACCTACGGATAAGAATCAATTTCTTCACTATATGAGTTTTCACAATCCATCCCTTAAGACCAATTTGCCCGTGGGGCAATTTCTCAGGGTTAAAAGAGTTTGTTCCACAGTTCAGGAATTTGAGCATCATGCGAAAGATCTAGCTCAGCGGTTTAGAACACGACAGTATCCCTCTCGGTGTATTGAAGACGCTTATGTGAGAGCACGGGGTGAGTCATGTGATACCTTACTTAAACCACGGACGGGGAACAGTCAGCCCAAATTTGCATGCCCTCTTTTGTATTCTTTACAATCACGCAAGATAGTGCATATTTTGAAAAAGGAGTGGCATCTCATTCAGTCTCTCCCTGCGTTTCATGATACTTCTTTCATTGTAGCGCACAAGAGGAACGTCAACCTTAAGAATCTGTTGGTTCCATCGGCCTTTACCGAATGGAAAAGATTGTCCAAATATAAAGGTCAATTTCAGTGTGGCCACTGTTCGGTCTACCTCAATGTCCTGCCTGTGCGGAATTTTTTTACCCATCCAGGTACCCAGCAGAAATTCCCTATCAATGATTTCTCAAATTGTGAAACAGCTAACATCATATATGTAATACAGTGTCCTTGTGGCAAGCTTTATGTGGGTAAAACTAATCGTTGTATACGTACGCGCATAGTAGAGCATAAGAGTCGTGTACGGAGGCAATTGACGGATAAACCTATTGTACAACATTGGCTCGATATGGGACATACATTGGCTGATATCAAATTTTTTGTATTGAAGAAAGTACAACTTAACTGGCGAGGGGGAGATTTGGTTAAAACCACTGCCAGATTGGAACAGAAATACATATTTTTGTTAAATTCTCTGATGCCCCATGGTTTGAATGTGGACCAGGATCTATCTGTGTTTTTATAGGTTCCCTTTAGGTGGTTCTAGTGGTATTATAACCAATATGATAACCCTCCTTTTTCAGTTTTACATTTTTTATTACTGTTATTCATTTATTTATTTATTTATTTTTTTACATAACCCCACTTTTCCCAGAGTAATCCTTGGATTATACATTTGTTTTTCTGTTTAGGGACAGATTCCTAGTTCGGGTGCATGAGCAGAGGTCAGAATCCTAGGGTTTTAATTGGTTGTCTTTTCTGTTTTGACATTTGATCCTTTTTGGGCTTGTATATGCTTTTAATTTTCTAATTAGTTTCGCTTTTATATTTGTATTTTTTTATATTTTATGGTTACACTTTATATTAGTATGTTTCTCTTTTTATTAGCTGATGTATTTAGCGTTTAACCCCGTTTTATTTAATTTTATTTTTTTCCCGCCAAAAGAAAAGGTTTTTTTAAACGAGTGCGCAGGAGCACACTTCTGTGTTGTGTGAGTGCCGGTATTTGTCCGTGGACAGCGGCGCTTAGGCGTTACAAGGTTTGCTGAAAGTGTTGATGTATAAGATAGCGTTGTCTGTGGATTACAAAGGTATTTTTACAATTATAGGGGAAATCCTTGTTTTAAATATACTTTGTATCGTTCATTGTTTAAAGGAGTGCACACGTTGCCTCACCGCGGTCCTCCCCTTCCATCTGCCAGATATTTTTATAGGGGCTGTGCAATGTAGGTTTTTTGCCCCCGTTTTTTTGGTTACATTTATTGTTTGAACTATAATTCGCCACGTTTTTATAGGATTGTTACACATTCAGACGGCTCCAGCATGAGCATGGCGTTTATTGGTGGACACTGGCTTTTTGTTTTATATGCAGCGTTTTTTTCATCTGTTTTTAATATATAGCTTTTTTGCCTGATGGTTTATTAAGTTTTCTTCACCTGGAAAAGTTTTTTTCATTATTTGATGTTCATAAAACCCGTTGCTAAGTTTTAAAGCTTTTCAGCTCATGAGGATCGGGCCGTTTTATTTATTTAATTATCCATGTTCTTCCTTAAAGTTGCGACGGTCCTGTTTCGTTTGTTTTTTGTATATTCTTTACACAGTCTATAGTTGGCAATTGGTTTTATTTTAGTGGTGGTGATCGCTGCAACCAGCGATAAGTAGCTCTTTCTTATCTTTAATACTTACTTATTTTGTTTTTCTCAGTGTATACACTTTGATTGTAAAGCGATGAAGTATACAACAGTTCACTAATGGTTTCACTCTCTTCAACAATGCTCTTGCTAAAAAGTGCCCGTTGTACCCTATAGGGTTGGTTTCCCATGTATAAGGACTTGGTTTGGGAAAGGTTATGTCTTTTGGTCTGCTCGGTTTTATCTATGTGTATTTTAATTATTTATTTATTTATTTATATATAGTGTGTATCACATCACGAGTTGGAGGCAGGTGTTTTCCATGCTCTGCCAATCAAGGTTTGGTTCAGATTGGCAAGTTGTAATGGTAGGTTTTATATTTTATGAGTGTTTCAGATTTTAGTATTGATCATTTATCAATATTTTTACAGTGGTCTTGCAGATGCTCACTGATGGTAAGGTGCCTTCACTGATTCACTCCTTTTCTACATCACTTCTATTACTTAGTTATTTATTTTTTATTTTTTAATTTTTTATTTTTAATTTCCATGTGTAATTAGTTTTTTTTTATATTCATGTAATGGTAAGTGCCTCTGGCACATCCTTCTCATCCTCCTCGTCTCTCCCTTCTTTACCCCTTTTATTTCTTTTATTATTGCAATTACTTGTTGTTTTTTATTGATATTTTGTGGTATAAGTATTTTAAGTTTGGTCTTTTTATATTGATTTTTTATTATTAATGTAAATTGTCTTAATAAGTATTTATTGCATCATATGTATTTTATCAATAAGTTATCGCATCATAATTATTTATGTATTTATCGTTTTATTTGCTATGGTGGAATTTGTTTTATTCTGTATTTGTATATATGTGTTATTTGCTGTTTTTTCATGGTTATATTTAATGTATATATGAATGCTTTTTAGTGAGCCCTTAACCCCTGAGGAAGTGGTATACGAAACACGGCCTGTGTTGGGTTTGGCACACCTTATTCGTGGAACAAATAAAGGCAATTTTAGAACCTCCTGCCACGTCTCCTATTGGTTCCTCATAGACAACTGGAACACTACGATTTCCACGGCGTCTGCAGCGACAACAAACATAACCATCACCAGCCCCCCTCCTCAAGAGCCAGATGGTATACTCCCAGTCTCCGAAGGCTAAAAACAAAACTCAGGAGAACTGAAAGAAAATGGAGAAAAAACAACAACGAAAATGACAAAATAAAATACCTATACGAACTCAACGCATATTACTATGAGACTGACAAAGCAAAGAAAATCTACCATATGAAAATCATCAATACCTCAATAAACAAACCTCATGAGCTCTTTCAGATAATCAAAAAGCTGACAAAAACGTCACACAACTCCGACCAATTACCGCAGATTCCACCAGAACTACTGGCCCGCCAATACAAACAACTCCAACGACCACAAAACCCGCAACTAAGCTCACAGTCAACTGCAGAGAACCTCCACCCCAACTTGCACAGTGACTGGACCACCTTCAAAGAAACATCAACAGAAGAAATTTCAACCACGATCTCCTGCCTCCATACCACCACCTCCCCGCTGGACCCATGCCCCACCGATTGGATAAAGAAATCAAAAAACGAACTGAGCACACCATTAACCCGTATTGTCAGTGAATCCTTCTCCAGAGGACACATGCCTGATGCCCTCAAAACCACGATCATCCGTCCTTCCTTGAAAAAGCACAACCTAGATCCCCTGGACCCTGCATCCTACAGACCCATAGCAAGTCTACCTTTCACAGCCAAAATAATCGAGAAAATCGTCCAGCAGCAGCTTCAGGAACACCTGGATGTTAACAACATACTGGACCCCCAACAACACGGCTTTCGCCCGCTACATGGAGTCGAGACCCTCATGACTATGCTGATGAACACCCTCCTCACAGGAACTCAAGGAAGACACTCTGGATACGCCATGATCTTCCTCGATATATCTGCAGCCTTTGACACCATCTCCCACAACATCCTCATACACAGACTACAGACTATTGGGATCAAAGACACCGTGCTGAAGTGGTTTCAATCCTACTTAACTAACAAACAACTAATCCACACCAGCGCCTCAACCTCCCCCCCATTCCAGCAACACCAGGGAGTACCCCAAGGATCCACACTGTCAGCTATGCTCTTCAATATTTACCTCCAGCCACTCTGCACAGTCATACGCACCCACAACGTCAGCTTCCACATCTATGCTGACGATATCATGCTCTATGCCCCCATTACCACCACGAACCCAACAAACATCCACCTATCAGCATGCTTCACCGCAGTATCAGACTGGTTACAAACAAACAACCTATCCATCAACATAAAGAAAACTGAAGCCCTCATAGTGACAAAGGACCCAGACTTCACACCACCCACACACCTCAACATTGGAACTACAAGCATCAAAATACAACCACAGATAAGATACCTGGGCATTATCACTGACCAAGCCCTCACCTTAAAGCAACAGATCACCAAAACCTCCGGAACTATATTTCATAAGGCAAGAACAGTGCAACGGCTCAGACCCCTCCTGGAACACCACGACTTCCGAACAGTGATGCAAGCCATGACACTCCCACATCTCGACTACTGCAATATAATCTACCATGGCCTTCCAGCAACACAGACCAACCCCCTCCAAACTGCATTGAACACCACGGCGAGAATCATCCAGAGCGCAAAGAAAACCGACCATATCACCCCAATTCTGAGAGAACTACACATTCTCCCCTTAGAAGCACGGACAAAATACAAAGCTCTCCTACTCACCCATAAAGCTATCCATCAAACACAGGACACACAGCTTTGCGCCCTATTGGCTCGTCCAGCCCACGGCAGATCTACTAGACAAGCCTCCAGCGTTTCCCTCACCGTCTCTCACAAAAGAACCAAATGCTCGCAACGGACCTGCAATCGAGCCTTTGAACTCTATGCTCCAACCTTATGGAACTCTCTACCGAGCTACCTTAGAAACAATGCCGACCTACTATCCTTCAGAAAACAGCTCAAAACCATTCTTTTCCAAGAATACCTCAACTCAGACTCCACCGAAAAACCCACAAACCCCTGATCTCAACCCAATGAACCTCTAACTCAAAGCCACCTCAACCCGTTCATGTCCAATGCCTGCCCCATGTCTTATGTCTGACCAACGTCTGTCTCATGACCTAAGTCTGTCCCATGACAAAATCTTCAATGTTGCCTCCTCGGTGATGGCCCTACCCTGTATTTAATTCCCCCACCCCCTATGTTACACCGCTTTGACCCGGTGAAAAGCGGTATATAAATACAGCTAAATAAATAAATAAATAGAGAATCCAGGATCTCCTTAATTCTAGATGATACTGCAGCAGGAATGTGCCAATCAACATCTGACATATTGAAATACCCTATCAGTAGCACTTCCCCTTTCCTAGCAATGCTACATATGTCTTCAATTAACTCTCTGTCCACCTATTCCTCCTGTGAGGGAGATCTGTATATCATGCCAATGCAAACAGATTTCTCTTTCCTTCTTTCTAGTTTAACCCACAGTGCCACCTCTCTCCCTTTTAAGTCTGTAGTTCCAAAACTTTAATATTATTTTTTGCATATAGTGCCAGTCCTCCTCCCCTTCTTCCTACCCTGTCCTTTCTGAATAAAGTATAGCCTGGTATAGTTACATCTCAGTCATGGTTTTCTGTGAACCATGTTTCTGTAACTGCCACTAAATCCAAGTCAGCCTCTCCCATTAAAGCTTCAACATCTGGGATCTTATTTCCCATGCTCTGGGCATTTATACACACTACTTTCCATTTATTGCCCCTTTTACCCATTACCATAAAGGTATTTAATGTTTCACTGACCTGGGGGCTTTCACTTATCTGGGAGCTTTCTTCACCCATCCCCAACAAATCTAGTTTAAAGAACTCTTCAGTAGATTAGCCAGTCTGCTACTGAAAACACGTTGACCTTTCTTAGACAGATGGATGCCATCTCTGCTCTGCAACCCTTGGAACAGCATCCCATGGTCCGGGAAACCAAAATGCTCTTGATGACACCATCCACGCAGCCATGCATTCATCTCCAGGATGCAAGCTTCTTTGCCTTGGCCTTTATCCTCAACAGGGAATATTGAAAAGAACACCACCTGCGCCCCTATCTGCTTCACCCTCTGTCCCAGAGCCATGAAGTCACTTTTGATATGCTCAGAGGAATACTTGGCAGTATCATTTGTGCTGACATAGATTAGCAACATTAGGTAATAGTCAGTGGGCTTGATGAGTCTTGGCAAACTCTCCGTAACATCTAAGATTTTGGCACCTGGCAGACAACATACCTCTCTGGACACCAAGTCTGGTCGGCAGATGGACACCTCAGTACCCCTCAGAAGAGAGTCACCAACCACCACTACCCTTCGCTTTCTTGTGGTCACTGATTCTGCAACTTTGGGGTGCTTGAGCTCTGGTTCTTCCCTTTCCAGGGATGCTTTCACCTCCTCCACTTCCAGGACTGCATAATGGTTCTTCATTTCAAGGGATGGAGTAGTTGGATTGGTGATTCTGCAGGCTCTGGTGACTTGTGTCCAACCTTCATCATTCTGTAGGCACCCATTTTCTGCTGAAAGCTTGGATGTTGCAAGAAGCATCTCATCAATGTACTTCTCACTGTCTTGAATGCTCCTCAGCCTCGCCATCTCCTCTCTGAGTTCCTCTACTTGTTTCCTGAGAGCTTCATTTAATATTATTTATGAATCTTTTATGTGTCAACTATGTGTGCATATATAGTCCAAAGCCATTCGTTGGCCAATATATTTTTGGAGATACTGGACATTAAGGGGTCGAACAGCTCCCAGAGACTACACATAGCTAAGCTTTCAGACTTTACAATTCCCTGTTGTTTTTTTATATAACTTTTAACTGTTGGATATAAGTTTATAGGAATATTCTGACTGTCTACATTTCTTGCTTAGCCTTTAAATCAGATATATGAGTTTGCCCTCAGATCATATAAAGCAGGGGTTCTCAACCCAGTCCTCAGGACCCACCTAGCCAGTCGGGTTTTCAGGATAACTACAATGAATATGTATGAGAGAGATTTGCATACACTGCCTCCATTATATGCAAATCTCAGTTCATATAAGGTCTACTGGCCAGGGACATTTAAGTTCCCGCCCACCCTACCTGTCACCCTACCCATCCCAGAGTTGTATTGCCTATATAGTCATCATGTATATTGACATCTGTCCTTTAATTAGGTGTTACACTCACCTTTTCTCCTTCTCCTAGAACCGCTAAATCAGCATGTCATATATTCAATGGAATAACTGTGGTGCTTTCATTCTGAGTAGAATCATTTGGAACTTAAGAGCTTTCCCTACATGCCTCAAGTTAGGTGCTATGCATAAAGAATTGACTCTACTAAGGGAAGAATTAGCTTCAATTAAACATGTTTATGTTTAGGTTTATTAGCAAACTTGATATACCACCCATCACAATAGAGTCTGAGCGGTTCACAAAATAAATCAAAGCTGCTAGAAAAGGAAAGGAACGCCAGTATGTTTGATAGGAAAGAATAGAATAGTAGCTAGTAGAGGACAGATGAGGGGCAGAAAAGCGAGGAAGGTGTCAGACTGTTAAGCATCAACGAGGGAAGGGAGAGAGAGGAGATGGGGGTAAAGGAAGGTCGAAAGCTGTATAGAAGAGGTAGGTTTTTAGGTTGGCCTTGAAATTTTTGAGGGATGACTCAAGACGGAGGGCTGGAGGAAGCGAGTTCCAGAGTCGGGGGCTGAGGAAATAGAAGGCGGAGGAACAGGTGGATTCCAGGTGGGCTTGGGATGGGGAGGGGAGGAACATGCAGTTTGTGTGTATGGAGAGGAGGGAGTGGTGGGGGGGGTGGAGTCGGACCAAATTGGCGAGATAGAGGGGAGTGCCGGTGTGAATAGATTTGTGGACAAAGATGAGGAACTTGTATTGAAAACTAAAAGTGAGTGGGAGCCAATGCAAACAGATGAGGAGAGGAGTAACGTGGTCGAAGCGAGAAGAGCAGGTAAGAATACGGGCAGCAGTATTCTGAACTCGTTGCAGGCTTAGAAGCTGTGATTGAGGAAGACCAGCCAGGGAGACATAGCAATAGCCTATGCGGGAGATGACAAGGGAAAGAAGAAGGGTGGTCATGGCGGAGGAAGAGAGGAAAGGACGGACAGAGCGGAGTTGTCTTAGGGTGGAGAAGCAGCGTTGGACAACCAAGGAAATGTGAGCTTTAAAGGATAGTGAGGAGTCAAGGGTCACACCCAAATAGCACAGGGAGGAAACTATTGGGATAGGGGAGGAGGAGAACCAGGGAGCAAGAGGGGGGGGGGCAGGGCTACCAGCGGTGAACCAGATGGTTGATGTTTTAGAAAGGTTGATGTGGAGGAAGTTGGAGGAGAGCCAGGAGGACACACATGAGAGACAGTCATTGAGAGGAGAGATACTGGGGGTAGCAGAGTCGGTGTGGTGAAGAAGAAAGACTTTGTCTGCGTAATAGTAGACAGAGACTCCGTGTTGTTGAACTAGAAGAGTGAGGGGGCAAGAAAAATATTGAATAAGAGAGGCGCGAGAACAGAGCACTGGGGGACACCACAGGGAAGAGGGGTGGAGGGGGAAGAAAGGGGCCCAGTGTGAACAGAAAAGGAGCGGCCTGAGAGGAAAGAGCAGAACCAGCAAAGAACAGTGCCTGAGAGGCCGGCGTCGTACAGATGAGAGCTAAGGGTGCGGAAAATGGATCACAGTGGGCTCTGGTAGGTTGCGACCTGTAACGCAGAGACATACTATACATCAAGAAATATCCCTTCATAATGCCTTCTTTGCCTTGGAAAATCAGGAGCTTAATTCATGGAAACTGAAGTGCCCTTAAATGAGAGAGTGAATGTCCAATCTACTGATAATGGACCAAATATGAAGAAAAAAATCACAAAACAGAAAACTACTACTTTTTGGAGATTCCATCATCAGAGGTGCCAACTTGGGAACACAGTTCAAAGGAGAGAAGACACTCAAATGCCTCCCAGGCTCTTTAGTCAGAAGGAATACGAACCAAATTGTTGGTATAGTTAGTACAGAAAGTGAGCACTCCAAAACTAATGTTGTCATCCACTTGGGTACAAATGACCTAGCTAGCAACGGTGCCTCTACAGTTCATAGGAACTTACAGACTCTGGGAGAGAAACTCAAGCCCAATGTTAACATTTTCAGAAGTTCTACCTCTTCTTGGTAAGGGGGGCAGAAAGACTGCATCACATAAACAACTTTAATACATGGCTCCAAACCTGGTACAAATAAGAAGGATAGAGTAGTTACTCACCTATAACAGGTGTTCTCCAGGAGCTTGTCCTCACATATGGGTGACGTCGGCGCCGACGGAGCCCCCGTGTGGAGCATTTCCCCAACTTTCAAGGAAAGCCTTTTGGAATGCAGCACGCATGCGCGGTCCTCTTCCCGCCCAAGGGTGCCATCTTGCTCAGTTTGATGACATAGCTAAAAGACAGCAAAAAACAAAAATGAAGTATATGACTGCAACTCCCAGGGGAGGAGGGAGGGTCGTGAGGACTGATTCCTGCTGCTCCTGGAGAACACTTGTTACAGGTGAGTAACTGCTCTTTCTCCAGGACCAAGCAGGAAGTCAGTCCTCACATATGGGACTCCCCAGCTCTAGGCTACCGGAAACCCAAAGCTGAAAAAATTAGTTCCCTCTAGAGCCTCAGCATCCGTGATAAGAATCTTCTCTGAGAACACCCCTGTACGGTAGCCCAACACAAGGGCCGGAGGGTAGGAGTTGCCTAAAGCTCAAAGAGATTATGGAGTACCGCCTGTCTAAAAGCACTGTCCCTTTGGGACTCCCTCTTGAGGCAGTAATGGGCCGCAAAAGTCTGGCTTGAAGACCAAGTAGCGGCCCGGCAGATGTCTGCCAACGGAACAGAGCGGAGATGAGCTACTGACACGGCTTTCGCCCTGACACGGTGGGCCGTGACTCGACCCTGCAAGGAGAGGCCAGCTGCCCTGTACGCCCAGGCGATACAATCTGCTACCCAAATGGACAACGTACGCTTGGAGACAGGTAACCCCAGTTTATTAGGATCAAAAGATACAAAGAGCTGAGCAGCCCTTCGATGCCCCTGCGTACAGTCTATGTAAAAGGACAACGCCCTTCTACAGTTCAGGGTATGCAAAACTGTTTCAGCCCGGCTGGTGTGCGGCCTGGGAAAGAATGCTGGAAGAACCACCTCCTGATTGAGGTGGAAGGAGGAGACAACCTTTGGAAGGAGCTTAGGATGAGTCCGTAAGACCACCCTGTTCCTATAGAACCGTGTGTACGGTCTATCAGAAACCAGAGCTTGGAGTTCACTCACACGCCTGGCCGAGGTAAGAGCTACCAAGAACAACGCCTTCCAAGAAAGGAAGCGTAAATGACAGGTAGCCATCGGCTCAAACGGTGGGCGAGTAAGTTGCTGTAAGACCACATTCAAATCCCACTCAGTGGCTGGTGGACGAACCGGAGGCTTGAGCAAAAGCAGGCCTCTGAGGAAGCGGGACACCAAGGGGTGGCCCGACAGAGACTGTCCCTCCACCAGTGAGTGGTGCGCCGATAGAGCACTGAGGTAGACCCGAACAGAGTTGGATTTAAGTTCTAGGTCCGACAGGTGAAGCAGATACTGCAGCACCACCGGCACCAGGCACGAAAAAGGATCCTCCTGGCGCTGAGCACACCAGGTGGAGAAACTACGCCACTTGAGGGCATAAGACTTCTGGGTGGATTGCCTCCTAGAGGCCAACACCACCTCTTCCACTTCCTTAGGTAGAAGTAATGGGGCTAGAACTATCCTTTCAGCCGCCAGGCCATCAGATTGAGGGTTTTGAGGTTGGGGTGCAGGAGAGGAGAGAGGAGAGAGGAGATCGGGTTGCACCCCCAGAGGGAGTGGAGTGCCAACCGCCAGCTGCAGAAGGAGTGGGAACCACGGTTGCCTCGGCCATCTGGGGGCTACCAGAACCACCGAGGCCTTGTCCTGAAGAACCTTGAACAGGGTTTGCGCCACTTGAGGCGTGGGAGGAAATGCATACTGTCAGACGGCTGCCTGGGTGAGAATGTTCACAGTCTTGGCAAGTGCATATATCAATATGAATTGCAAGGGATTGTGGGCACTGCAGTCCATTCACACCAGACACAGCTGCTCACAATAATTAGTTGTGCTTGAGGGTAAAGCCAATAAGATATTTATTTATGGGGTTATTTCTCCCAACACAGATATGCTTGGTAGCACATAAAACAGGATACTTGCTTTCAGTGTTTAACTTAGAAAAACAAAATCAGGAAAACAACAGCTGAACTTGTCAGGCAATCAAAGCAAAAGAATAAAGACCTGGTTGGTAACAAACTGGTCTTTTCTGTAGGCTTTAGCTAATATTTTCTTAGCAGTGTTTCAAACAACAAGCAAAACCCACAAAGAAGGGAAAAACTGTTCTTTTCAGGTTAACTTCTTATATCTTCACACATAGACTCAGAAGTGATTCCCTCAGAGCTCACAAGCAATTACGTAAGGCTCAATTGCTAGCAGTTATCCAGCTGAAACCCCTTAGCTGGCTTGCTTTCTACTGCATGGCCCAAAATCCTACTCAGGAGCTTTTCTGAGTAGATTAAAGAACAAGTTTGTATTTCTTTGTGTTGGTTGTAGTACTTTGTAACAGAAAATTACCACAGGAGTTTAGACAGAGAGCAATCCATGTAAACACAGCCTTCATCTGCAACCTCTCCCCCTTCTTCAACAATCATGGGTTCAATATCATGGATTGGCACAGAGGAATTTCTCAATGGAGTACTCTCAGGACAATACTTGCTTCCCTGCTGTCTTTCAAGGGTATAGCTAGGGCATAGATCAGTGTTCATACCTGAGCTTCCATTGCTGTTAGAGTTCCTCTCTATATAGCCTGGCCAGTATGTAGTCCAGTTCTTATGTCCAGCCTTCCAATCCAGATCCCTGGACACTGGGTCTCTCTTCACATACCTTCTGGCACGGGTCTTAGGGTCCCTTCCAAGTGCAGCCGTCTCCCTCACAGGTACCGTCTGGAGATTCCTAGCTCTGCAGCACCATTCCTCTGGCTTTCCCCAGTCCAATGGTGTATGCTGGCCCTTGGAATGCCTCCCAGTATACGTACTGCTCCGGACTCCTCTAGACCTCCCAAAGGCTTTTCTCTTCTTTCTTCCAAAGGGTTTATTGCCCTCTCTGTCCGTCTGCTCTGGCTTCTGCTTCTGATGATCCTCCAGATGATGAAGCTGTCCAAGATGAGGATATCCAAGCTGATCATGAAGATCTTCCAGATGAAACTGAGGATAATTCTCTGTAGAATAAACTCTACCTTTATTCTGCTTTGATGAGTGCTCCACCTTAGCACAGCGCAGCTGTGCTGAATCAGGCCCTGCCCTTTGAGATGAGTGCTTAGGGATTACCTCATAGCCCTCCTGATTGAACACACGTTTACCCACTTCAGCTCCTCTAATGGCTGTTGGAAACCTGGTGCATTCTGGGACTGGTAGTCTTTTATGGGAAAAATTCTGTTTTCTTATTTCTACCAGAACTGACAGGTTGCTTGTTCAGAGTCACTTCACCTTTACTATAGCTCCTTCCTGAGCTATGATAAGCTTCCTTATCACATACCCCCCTGCTTAATTTATTACGGACTGGTTCAACTGGTGAAACTTCTTTCCTACAGTCCGTAATACCTACGAGAGTGTTTTCCTTTTGAAGCTCACTTACTTCCTGACTGGCTTCAGGGTCATTATTATTTACAGGCCTCTCCTTCCAAGACTTAAGTACATTAATATGGTAGGTCTGCCTACGCCCTCTTGCATTTTCTACCATATAAGACACTGGGCTCACTTGTTTAACAACCTTCCATGGCCCTTTCCACTGTACTTCAAATTTTGGGGCTGTACCTGCTACTTGAACCAAAACCTTTTCACCAATGCTTAATTGGCGGCTTTTGGCCTTCCTATCATACCACCCTTTCTGGCGAACTTGACTGTCCTGCAAGTTCCTCTCAGCAACCTGCGAGGTCCTTTTCAAACGTGCTCTCAAGTCACGTAGAAACTGTGGCACTTCCTGACTTCCTGGTTCAGGATCAATCCATTGTTCCCTCAAAATATCTAACAAACCCCGTGGAGCCCTACCATACATCAATTCATATGGAGTTACACCTAGGGACACCTGAATTCTTTCCCTGCAGGCATATAAGGCAAAGGGCAATAACATATCCCATTCTTTTACCTCTCCTGCTAACCCCCTTCTCAACATTTGTTTGAGAGTTTGGTTGAATCTCTCCACCAAACCGTTTGATTGTGGATGGTAGGCTGAGGTTTTCACGTGATGAATGCCAAAGGCATCCCAGACCTGGGCCAAATATTTGGATACAAAATTGGACCCTCGGTCAGTCAACACCTCTCTTGGGAATCCCAGTTCACAAAACAATTTTACTAGCTCTAAAGCTATTGTTTTTGCAGAAACATTCCTCAATGGTATGGCCCAGGGAAACCTTGTTGCCTGATCTACCATAACTAGGATGTATTGGAAACCTCGGGGCGTTTTGACTAATGGGCCTACAATATCCATGGCAATGCGACCAATTGGGTCTGTGATAATTGGCATGGGAATCAAAGGCACCACCGGTGGGTGAGCCGCTGTAACTTGCTGACACGCTGGACATGCAGCACAAAACTGGGCAGTTTCTTTGAAAATACCTGGCCAGTAAAAACGCATAAGTATTTGATCCAGCGTTCCTTGCATCCCTTTATGACCTCCCACTGGATGATCATGTGCTAATCTAAGTACTAGCCCTTTGAAAGTTGTGGGTACCACCAATTGTTTACGTATGGTCCCATTTCTGGGGTCCTGACTCTCTCTATATAATATTTCATTATCTAGTCTGAATCTGGGCAACTCCTCCCTGACCTCATGAGCATACTTAAAAGCTTGGGTGAGAGCTTGATCCACTCGCTGTTCTTGTGGAAAGTTAGGAAACTTTGCCACTAACTCAGCTGGCACCCAGGGTAAACTTCGACCAGCTAACATCTCAGCCCTACCCTGTGCTCTGCAAAGTCTCTCACGCCGCTTTTGTGCTTTCAACTTTCTTACTTTACCAGATGATGGAGTTATTAAATCATCATGAGAGGGTAAGTCTCCTAATAACTCTGCCTGCTCCCCCTCCTCCTTCTGCTGGCTCTCTACCTTAGCCTGCGAGCGGGTGGATACAAGGCCCCTCTTATTACCCATAGTTTGGCCTTCTGGAAGCTTAACCATCTTTTTAGCTAGGGACTGAGGACTTCCAAAGAAAGGCCCGGGAGCTATTTCCATTATCCCTTCTCCCTCCTTCTTTCCTAGCCCTTCCACTAGACCCTGCTTAAATCTTGGCCAGTCTTTTCCTAGAACCAAATCAAAGGGTAGCCTAGGCACCACTGCTAACAGGACTTCCTCTTGTTCCCCCAGGCACTTAACCTTTAGCCTATAGGTGGGATATGATGTTGCAGCACCATGAATGCATCTGATGTGAACTTGGCTTTCAGGGGTTCTAGGCACAAATCCTTCTTGGGCCACTATCCTCTTCCAAAGCCTTTTTGACATCATACTCTGGTCTGCCCCAGAGTCTAACAAAGCATTTGTGGTAATTCCTTGCACATCAACCATCAAAAGAAATCCCTCTTTGGGCTGTTTTAAATCCAGACCCATTAAGCTAGTGTGTGTCTGGCATCCCTTTTCTAAATGTCCCCATTTTCCACACTTGAAACATTTCTTTCTACTCCACTGTGTCATCTGCTTTGGCACAGTACATTTATTTTCAGAAACATTTTTAATTATTTTCTTTTCTGATACAGCACAGCTTGCCTCAGCACCCATCTTCAGAGAGCCACCCATTCTATGGCAAGCCCGCGTGGCTTCCAAGAATCTCTCTGCTAGCATGGTTGCCTCTCCAAGATTTTGGCAATTTTGCTGTATAAGGAAAGTGTGCAAATCTTTAGGCACCGCAGACATAAATTGTTCAAGCATAATAATGTCTAATAACATTTCTACCGTCTTTTGCTCAGGCTCCAAACATTTTACAGCTAATCCTCTGATTCTCTGACTCAGAGCCCTGGGTGTTTCACCCACTCTTAATGTAGTAGCTCTAAACATTCGCCTATACTCTGAAATAGACAACCCTAGGCGATCTCTAATAGCAGCCTTTACATCCTTATAATTCAAAGCCTGGGCTGCTGGCATTGCTCTATAAGCTGCAAGCGCCTCTCCAGTTAATGAGGCTGCCAGCCTTACTGCCCACTGGGTCTCTGGCCATGCTAATGCTTGTGCCACTCTTTCAAAAGACTCTAGAAAGTCATCAACATTATCATCTGGAGTTAGCTTCCCAAAACTAAATGCCACAATTCCTTGAATGAGTCCCACACTGTCCACATGTGGTGTACCAGTATTTACTGCTGGTCTTGCATCTGGTCCACTTTGGTTCTGCAGTTTAACTAGGGCTTGCACCAGATCAAGCACTGGCTTCTGCTGGTCCATTAAGGCTTTCATAGCAGTGTCCTGAGCCTGCTGTGCTAGCTTCTGTTGCCTGCTAAACTGGGCTGCCATCTAGCTAGCCATCTCCCTCGGATCCATCTTGATCCCTGCAAGAAACAAAGAAAAAAAAACAAAGTGCACCACCTTCCAAACAGGTGTTTTTTTTCTACTTGTTTTTTTTTTCCAATTACCCCTGTGCCTTACTCCCATCCACCACTAGACATGCCCAGGTACTTGTTACCTTATGCCAGTGATGAATCCAGCTCTGCACAGGGTCTTTTCTTCCTGGGACAGCTACCTGGAACATCCACTTCTCCTCCAAAGTGCAGTTGAGGGAAAATCTTTTCTTTCAGCTTTTAAGCTTGAACTGTCTTTTCCTTCAGACTTGAGTTGTAATCCTTTAGCAAGTAAATCCCTTTGCGCAAAAGCAATCCGAAAAACTACGCCATTTGTCAGACGGCTGCCTGGGTGAGAATGTTCACAGTCTTGGCAAGTGCATATATCAATATGATTTGCAAGGGATTGTGGGCACTGCAGTCCATTCACACCAGACACAGCTGCTCACAATAATTAGTTGTGCTTGAGGGTAAAGCCAATAAGATATTTATTTATGGGGTTATTTCTCTCCCAACACAGATATGCTTGGTAGCACATAAAACAGGATACTTGCTTTCAGTGTTTAACTTAGAAAAACAAAATCAGGAAAAACAACAGCTGAACTTGTCAGGCAATCAAAGCAAAAGAATAAAGACCTGGTTGGTAACAAACTGGTCTTTTCTGTAGGCTTTAGCTAATATTTTCTTAGCAGTGTTTCAAACAACAAGCAAAACCCACAAAGAAGGGAAAAAACTGTTCTTTTCAGGTTAACTTCTTATATCTTCACACATAGACTCAGAAGTGATTCCCTCAGAGCTCACAAGCAATTACGTAAGGCTCAATTGCTAGCAGTTATCCAGCTGAAACCCCTTAGCTGGCTTGCTTTCTACTGCGTGGCCCAAAATCCTACTCAGGAGCTTTTCTGAGTAGATTAAAGAACAAGTTTGTATTTCTTTGTGTTGGTTGTAGTACTTTGTAACAGAAAATTACCACAGGAGTTTAGACAGAGAGCAATCCATGTAAACACAGCCTTCATCTGCAACCTCTCCCCCTTCTTCAACAATCATGGGTTCAATATCATGGATTGGCACAGAGGAATTTCTCAATGGAGTACTCTCAGGACAATACTTGCTTCCCTGCTGTCTTTCAAGGGTATAGCTAGGGCATAGATCAGTGTTCATACCTGAGCTTCCATTGCTGTTAGAGTTCCTCTCTATATAGCCTGGCTAGTATGTAGTCCAGTTCTTATGTCCAGCCTTCCAATCCAGATCCCTGGACACTGGGTCTCTCTTCACATACCTTCTGGCACGGGTCTTAGGGTCCCTTCCAAGTGAAGCCGTCTCCCTCACAGGTACCGTCTGGAGATTCCTAGCTCTGCAGCACCATTCCTCTGGCTTTCCCCAGTCCAATGGTGTATGCTGGCCCTTGGAATGCCTCCCAGTATACGTACTGCTCCAGACTCCTCTAGACCTCCCAAAGGCTTTTCTCTTCTTTCTTCCAAAGGGTTTCTTGCCCTCTCTGTCCGTCCGCTCTGGCTTCTGCTTCTGATGATCCTCCAGATGATGAAGCTGTCCAAGATGAGGATATCCAAGCTGATCATGAAGATCTCCCAGATGAAACTGAGGATAATTCTCTGTAGAATAAACTCTACCTTTATTCTGCTTTGATGAGTGCTCCACCTTAGCACAGCGCAGCTGTGCTGAATCAGGCCCTGCCCTTTGAGATGAGTGCTTAGGGATTACCTCATAGCCCTCCTGATTGAACACACGTTTCCCCACTTCAGCTCCTCTAATGGCTGTTGTAAACCTGGTGCATTCTGGGACTGGTAGTCTTTTATGGGAAAATTCTGTTTTCTTATTTCTACCAGAACTGACAGGTTGCTTGTTCAGAGTCACTTCACCTTTACTATATCTCCTTCCTGAGCTCTGATAAGCTTCCTTATCACAATACAGTAGGCCCGTAGACCAAGAGATTAGAAATGCATCTGCTGCTATTCTCAGAGGATGCGGTTGTCTGGAACAGAACCTGGGCAGCTGCCGGTTCAGTGAACTCGCAAAGAGATCGATAGTTGGAAGACCCCATCTTAGAAAGATCTGTTGGACCACTAGTGGATTCAAGTGACATTTGTGAGGCTGTAGAATCCTGCTTAACCTGTCTGCTATGTAATTCTCCTGGCCAGGTAGATAAACTGCTTTGAGAAAGATGCCTTGTTTGACTGCCAGGGAGCAAAGAGCTTGTGCTTCCTGACACAGAAGCCTGGATCCTGTGCCTCCCTGCTTGTTCACATAGAACATTGCCACTTGATTGTCTGTCTGAACTAAGACAGACTGGTGAGAGAGAACATAAGAGAAAGTCTGTAGATCCAAGCGGATAGCTCGCAACTCCAACAGATTGTTCTGCTGTGTTGCCTCCCAAGGAGACCGGAGGCCCTGAGTGCATGCACACTGGCAATGTGCCCCACAACCCTGTAAGGAAGCATCGGTTGTCAGCACCTGTGTGTGTGGCGGCACTTGGAAAGGCACTCCCCTGACAAGGTTTGGGAGATGTAGCCACCACCGCAGGGAGTCCACTAGTAGTTTGGACACCCTTACTCTGTCTCTTAAGTCTTCTGTGGCTTGCACTCATTGAGCTCTGAGGCAACACTGAGCAGGCCGCATGTGCAGACAGGCATTCGGAGATACATGGACTGTGGATGCCATGTGGCCTAAGAGCCTCAGGAAGTGTCTGGCGGAGACCAGAGAACCGCTCTGAAACTGTTTGGCCAAGCCCATCAGCCTGTGGGCCCTGCCCTCGGGCAAATAAGCCTTTGCCTGAAGGGTATCTAGCCTTGCCCCTATGAACTCTATGTTCTATGAAGGGAGCAAAGTGGACTTTGCGAAGTTTATGACAAAGCCTAGATGCTGGAGAAGAGATACAGTGCGAAGGGTGGCTTGTCTAGTCTCCTGTGGAGACTGACCCCTGATGAGCCAATTGTCCAGGTATGGGAAGACAAAGATGCCCTGGTTTCTGAGATAGGCCGCCACCACCGCCAGGCACTTGGTGAAAACCCTGGGAGCGGAGGTTAGGCCAAATGGAAGTACTCTGTACTGAAAATGATTTCCTCCCACTACAAATCTGAGATATTGTCTGTGGTCTGAATGAATGAGGATGTGAGTATAAGCATCCTTTAGGTCTAAGGAGCATAGCCAATCTCCCTGCTGGAGGTAGGGCAGCAGTATCCCAAGGGTAAGCATCTTGAACTTTTCCATCTCCAGGAACTTGTTGAGATTTCGCAAGTCTAGGATGGGCTTGAGGCCTCCTGTCCTTTTTGGTACCAGAAAGTACCTGGAATAGAAGCCTTGCCCGTTCAGGTGGTGAGGCACTGGTTCCAACGCCTGCTCCTTTAGAAGACTTGCCAGCTCCTGAAGGAGGAGGTTCCTGTGAAGAGGGAGTCTTGGAGGCTCCCCTGGAAAATAGGAGGGGGGTAACTGGTTGAAGTGGAGCAAGTAGCCCTTCTGTACTATGCTCAGTACCCAGGTATCCCCTGTTATGGCTGACCATCTGTGGGCGTACAGTGTCAGCCGGCCTCCTGTGCTGAGTGGAGCCAGCTGTGGAGGAGAGGCTATGCAGTGGCAGTCAAAACCACGCTCCCTGCTGTGCAGGAGCCGGAGCTGGCGGCTTGGGGGTTTCTGCCTATGGGGCCCATGTCCCTGCCCCTTGGCCTGCTGACCCTATTGGGGAGCTGTAGAGGCCTGGAATTGAGGGTAGGATTTGTAGGCAGTACCCTTCCTCGGGAAAAAGGGCTTCTTCCCCAAGCTCTTCTTTTTCTGAGAAGGGGCAGAAGTCTTTCTGGACAGCTTTGTCCTGGTGAGAGTCTTAGTCTTGATTTCTGCAGCCTTTTCAGCCATGGGTTTGCCAAAAAGGTTCTCACCTCGGCAAGGGACATCGACCAACTTGCCCTGTACCCATGGCTCCAGATCTGATGACTGTAGCCAGGCCTGATGGCGTGCACCGATGCCGGCCGTGGCTACCCGGGCCGAAGCCTCAAAGCCATCATCGCTGCTCAAGAGAGAAATTTTGAGCACTCTCGAATACCCGATGACAAAGCTTTGAACCTCTACAAAGGTTCCTTGGAGAGGCCAGCTGAGAACCCGGCAATTTCTTTCGCCAGGTCTCGGAGGTACATACCCATGTACAGCTGGTAAGTCTGGACACGGGAAGACAGCATAGAGCCCTGGAAGCACTTTCTACCAAGGGCATCCAGGTTCCGGGCCTCCCGGCCGGGGGGCACTGAGGAGTGCATCTTCTGACTCTTCAGACGATGCATGGCCGATTCCACAAACATGGAGTGGTGCGGTAGCTGTGCCTTCTGGAACCCAGGGCTCTTACGGACTCGATAGATGGAATCAACTTGTTTGTTAAGAACCGGCGCCGAGGCCGGTGCCTCCCACATGCGGAAGAGCAGCCGTTCCAGCATCGGAGGAACTGGTACAGTAAAGGCCTCCTTAGGCGGAGAGTCGTACTGGAGTGCATCGAGTTCTTTGGCTCGAGGCTCCTCCTCGGCATCCATGGGGAAGGCCAAAGCTTTGGCCATGTCCCTCACGAAGTCTGAGAACCGGGTATCCTCAGGGGGGGGACCTTCTCCGAGGCTCAGACTCCGGTGAGTTTGAAGGGACGCACCAGGTCCGGAAGGTGTCCGGGGACTCCTCGTACTCTGTCTCCCAGTCCGACGACTCCGAGGAGGAATCGAGCGGCTTCAGCCATGTGGGCTTCGATGCCACCTGCCCCAACACTGAGGGTATCGTCGTCGACGACCTGGGCCCCGCATGGGAGGTCAATGGGGACCTTGATCGAGGATTGACTCGAGACTTCATCGACTTGAGGATCGACTCGGTCTCCAGGGTCGACTTGGATGTCGAGGTCCCAGTGGTCAGGGCAGATGCACCGGTCAGACTGGCGATCAGCACCCGCTGCTGTTCCATGAAGGCAGCCAAGCTACTCTCCAAGGCCGTCAACCTGAGTCCGAGCTCAGGAGACTCAGCAGCCCCCGACTCAGGCCCCGACGGCATCAGGCCCAACGTTGTCTCCTCCGGGGGAGAGTCCATGAGGACAACTGCACTCATGTGACTCGGGGACTCCGGCTCCACACAAGGTAGCTTCGAAGGCCTCTCCAACTCCGAGAGCCCAGGGCGTCGGTCGGGGCTATGCGACCTGGCCCTCGAGGGGCCAGGAGCGTCCACCAATGTCGCCTTCGCGAGTTTTTTCTTCCTTCTGTGTTCCTGAGAAGGAGACCCCCTCTCAGAGGAGCCTCAACGGTGCTCGGGATCGAACTCCCGAGATGTCAAGGCCTCTGACGAAGTCCGGGCCCAGCCGGATGCGGAGTCAGAAAAGATTCTTTCATGCTGATGTTGATGGCTCCTCAGCGCCTTCGATGACATCTTGCTGCACGGGCCACAGACCAGCAGGTCATGGTCGGGCCCGAAGCATCGGAGGCAGCAGTCATGTGTGTTAGTGAGAGACATAAGTTTCTTGCACAGATCACACTTCTTGAACCTGCTGGCAGCCATCTGGGGAAAAAGGGCCCCTGCAAGGTCAAAAGAACGGACTGCCAGTGAAACACACAAAAAAAGCGTGAACGTTAGTCTCGAAGGACAAAAACCGAAAAACTAACTCCGGGCTCGATACCAGTGTACCGGGCCCAGGCGGGAAGGGGAACCGGCATCGAACTGGTTAAGACCACAAAAAAAGGGGGTGATGGATGGAGAAGGACAAGTTCAGGATGTCACACCCAGCAAAAGCATAATAACATTAGAAACAGCCATTGTTCTCGGTAAAGAAGCTGTTGATCCTGTGAGCGCCCTTGAGAACCATGCAATACTGATTCAATACACCAGCATTGCAGGGTCTCGAAAACATGCCCTGAGTCCGAACAATGTTGTACAATTGGAGCTTCCAGCCGCCGGCAGCGCAATCTGCTCTGATGTTCTTTCAGGCGGACTTTTAAAGCTCGTGTCGTTTTACCTATATATAAATATGAACATGGGCATCTGATCGCATACACAACTGATTTGGACTCACAATCTGTAAAGAATCGCAAACGATATACTATGCCTCGATGAGTGAACTCTGATGTTTCATACGTAATGGTGGATCCACCGGCTCGGAACAGTCAAGCCAGATGGTCTCAATGTCAGCGTCGATTGGCTGGCATGTAAATGAGGGTTCCAGATTTTCACTCCCCAGTCAGTATTTAACCTTTTTCATTGCGCATGTGTAGCGTTTTTCTGAAAGAGAGAATCATTTTGGTAGTTGCATCGAAGAGGAAGTTTTATACCTGAATAATACTTCTCGGTAAATACCATCGTGAGTAACAGTGACTTGTTATGATTAGTCAAATTCATGTTTCAGAGACTGTTAAAATAACGCTGTGGCTATTTGTATTGTTCTAGTGAACATTTGAAGAAACTGCAAGATGAGCAATTTAAAGGTCCCGGAGTGACGCATTGCATTGTTCCCCTTGATAAACCCAGAAGGAGAAACGCCGGAGCGCTTAGAAGATTGAGGCGTCGGGGTCTCCCTGTATGCAAATGCAAAGGGGCTACACTTAAACGCCATCCACAATTAAGATAAGTTGGAATGGCAGTTTATTTATTCATTTTTAAGAAAAAGTAGAAAATTGAAAAAATAGAGCCACACTAGTCCATGGTCATTGATGTAAACGGACACTCGTTGGGATAAGTTTATTACCCATATATAAGTGTCAAAGCAAAAACCGTTTATCTGAGACCGGTGACTAGTTGTTATATAATTATTTGTTTGATCGAAACTGCTAGTGAGTGAATTAGTGCATTTTTTGATATCTATTTTGATTCACTTGGGTAAGAGACCTATCAAAAAAAATTTTTGTTTGACACAATAAATGCAATATTAAAGCTTCTGAAATGCAGGGTATGTGGGGAAAAGAAGAAGCGATGTAGATTGTGTTGGAAAGAGGAGATGGCACTGTCATCCATACTGGTGTAGTCTACAGGCTTCCAACTCAAATCGAAGAAATGGATAGCAAATTGATTATTGATATTGCAAAGATAGCCATGAAGGGGGAAGGGATCATATTGGGTGACTTTAATCTACCCAATGTGGATTGCAGTACAAAAAAAAATTGTGGGTGCCTTCCAAGATGCATTACTTAGACAAATGGTAACGGAACCGACCAGGGAAAGCTCGATGCTGCATTTAGTGCTCACCAATGGAGATAGTGTGTCGAATATCAGGGTGGGTGCCCATGTGAGCAGCAGCAATCATCACATGGTGTGGTTTGAGATAAAATCCAAAGTGGAAGTCCAGTCACAGCAAGCTCAAAGTCCTAGACTTCAAAAACACTAATATCAGTAAAATGGCCAAGTACCTGAAGGAGGAGTTGGCAGGTTGAGAGGGGATAAGGGAAGTGGAATTGCAATGGGCTAAACTAAAGGAGCAAATAAAAGGGGCAACAGATAAGGAAAGTAAGGAAAGTAAATAAAAACAAGAGAAAAAGGAAAACTATATGGTTCTCCAAAAAAACTGACTGCATAAATAAAGGCAAAAAAACACAGCTTTCACAAAATTCAGAAGTTCACAAACAAAGGAACACAGAAAAGAATACAGGATCAAACTAAAAGAGACAAAAAGGGAAATAAAGACAGCAAAATCAAAGGCAGAAGAAAAGATGGCTACAGATGTGAAGTGTGGCGACAAAATGTTTTTCAGGTATATTCGGGAGAGGAGGAAAATCAGAGGTGGAATTACAGGACTCAAAAGTGTTGGGAACGGATTTGTGGAAAGTGACATTGAAAAAGCGAAAATGCTAAACAAATACTTCTGCTCTGTTTTTACTAAAGAAAATTCTGGAGAAAGACCACCTGTGATTGACAAATATACAAATGGGAACGGAATAGATTCCACATCATTCACAGATGTGTTTGAACAGCTTGCAAAACTAAAAGTGGACAAGGAGGATTGTTAAAGGATGTTTTTAATAGATCCCCAGAAACAGGAAAAGTTCCAAAGGACTGGAGAAGGGCTTATGTGGTACCCCTTCACAAAAGTGGTAATAGGGAAGAAGTGACAAACTACAGGCCAGTAAGCCTTACCTCGGTGGCAGGAAAAGTAATGGAGGCTCTCCTGAAATAGCGAATAGTGGACTTTCTCAAAACCAACAGGTTGCATGATCCGAGGCAACATGGTTTTACCAAAAGACAATCTTGCCAAACAAACCTGATTGAGTTTTTTGACAGGGTGACCAGAGAACTAGATCAAGGGCATGCGATGGATGTGATCTACTTAGATTTCAGCAAAGCCTTTGATACTCCTCCTCATAGGAGGCTTATCAATAAACTCAGCAACTTGTGATGGGTCCCAAGGTAGTGAACTGGATCAGAAATTGGTTGACTGACAGATGACAGAAGGTGATGGTAAACAGAACTCACTTGGATGAAAGGAAGGTGATTAGTGGTGTGCCCCAAGGTTCAGTCCTGGGTCCGATATTGTTCAATGTATTTGTGAGTGATATTACTGAAAGACTGAATGGAAAAGTCTGTCTTTTTGCAGATGACACAAAAATTTGCAACATAGTGGACTCCCCTGAGGGAGTGGATAACGTGAGGAAAGATCTACAAAAGCTGGAAGAATGGTCTAATGCTTGGCAGTAAAGATTTAATGTGAAGAAGTGCAATGTAATGCACTTGGGAAGCAGAAATCCAAGGGAACTATATGCAATAGGGGGCGAGAGTTTGGTGTGCACAGACCAGGAGAAGAACCTCGGAGTGATTGTTTCTGAGGATCTCAAGGTGGCGAAACAGTGTAACAAGGCAGTGGCAAAAGCCAGAAGGATGCTGGGTTGCATACAGAGAGGCATTATCAGCAGAAAGGAAGAGGTGCTAATGCCACTGTACAAGTCGCTGGTGAGGCCTCACATGAAATATTATGTTCAGTTTTGGAGACCATATCTTGCAAAGAATATAAAATGACTGGAAATGGTTCAGGGAAAGGAGACCAAAATGATTTAGAGCCTGTGTCAGAAGACTTATGAGAAGAGACTTGAAGACCTAAATATGTATATGTTAGAGGAGAGGAGGGACAGGGGAAATATGATTCAGACCTTTAAATACTTAGAGTATTGATGAACAAACAAACCTCTTTCAAAGATGGAGAAGCTATAAAACTAGAGGGCATAAGATAAAGCTGCAAGAGAGTAAACTGAAAGGCAATGTCAGGAAATACTTTTTCACTGAAAGGTTGGTGGATACTTGGAAAGCCCTCCCAATGGACGTGGTAGGGGCAAATACAGAGGTAGAATTCAAAATGGCATGGGACAGACATAGTTAATCCCTTTATAGCAACAGGATAAAATCAAAATTAACTTAACTATCTCTTATATCTCAACAAATGGGGGTGACCTACATGGAGCGGTGGGTACATCCCTAAACAAAGGCATGGAGAGGTGACCTGCATGGAGCAGCAGATGCACCTATTCTTGCCACCTTGCTGGGCAGACTAGATGGACCATACTGGCCTTTATCTGCCGTCATATACTATGTTACTATGTATGAACTGCAAGGATCGCAATAATGTTGAACACAACTTTATAAAAAAAGTCTAGATGTTGACATTTATACTTGTCCCTAGGCATAAGGCATAAGAAAAGGTCTAGCAATCTACTTCTGGTGATACATTGCCAAGAAAACCCAGCAGCAGATGGGTCACCAGGAAACAGCAGTGATTTGACAACACTAAAAAAAAAAAAAAAAAAAGTTATAAGTGCCTGGCTGAATGGGCCGATGTAAAATTATATTCAGTGATGCCCTTATTTGGCATCCTAATCCCTAGCAATAATGCCACAAGATTATTACTAGTGTCATGGGCACCATTTTGAAAGTGGCACCATGGAGAGCAGGAGTGACTGGGTATCACTCCTGCTCATCCTAGTCACCAGAGGCCTTCACCAGTGATGGATTAGGAGAGGTGAGGGATCTTGCGGGAGGGGGGCTTGTTATTGCTTCGGGGGGGGGGGGGAAGGGGGATTGGCTATGTGGGAGGTTTTCTCATTGGGATGGATCAGCTGAACAGGTGTTTTCTTGTTGGGGAGGGATTGGGTGGATGGGGTAAGGTTGGCTCTGATGGCAGAGGGGATAGGTTGGAAGGGGAAATGATGTCAAGGGAAAATTGAGGGAGGGTCCAGAGCTGCAGGATTGGGATGTGCAGGCAGATAGGGAGTAATTATGTTAAAAAACTGTTCTCACCCGCATGGGCTAATTTCACATTCTTTTTTCCCCAGCATACATTGTATGAGAGGTTCTTCCTCTTCTAAAATATTACTGCAATTGTTCACGTCCCAACTTGGACAGTTCAGTTCCTATCTCCATCTAAAATGCTGCTCCATTTATCCTGGTGACCTTTTACTGCATCATCTATCTTCTCCTTTTCTCACCTTTTAATGCCTTTTCTCTTCCCATAATTCCTCTTCCTTCTAACAACCTTTCTCTCAGCCTCCTCCTCCTTCCCCAGCCTCACACAGTTCTTCTCCCCTCTGCAGCTTGTCTCCTCTCCCAGCCCCTGTTATCACCCAGCCTCTTAGAAACCACCACCCAGGTCTATATAAGATGGCGGCAGTGGAAATCTAACCGACGACGATGCCTAAGAGGAAGGGTAAAGCTAAAGCTCCTCCCGCGGAGCCTTTACCTGTTGCTGAAGGGCCCATGGACCGCTTTGTTTGGTTATCCAAGGAGCAGATGTCGGGGATCCGAGAGAGCTTGGAGACGCCGAAATCTTCCAGTTCGGCTTTCTCCGCTCTGGACACCACGCTCTCCCCGGACGGACGTTCTCCCCCGGAACCTCCCAGACCTCCTGTTGCCCAGTCACTGAGTGCGGACGTCCCGCCGCCTGACCAGGAAGTGGTGTCGTCCTCTGAGCGGGGCTCGCTGCTGGTGAGTGCTCGACGTCAAGTGGAGGATACACAGGCTCCTGGTACGCCGGAGTTGTCTTCTTCGCCTGCAACCGGGGGTATAGTTACAGCTGTGGAGGCATATAAAGTTTCGATGGATAAATCTCATGTAGCCTCATCTACATTTTCTTTTGCCGCTTTTGGGTTGCCTCGTCCAGCGTCGGTCACCCTGGACAGTATTTGGGATGCTATATCCAACCTTTCCACCATGGTTGCAACACAATTTACTGCACTTTCAGACCGAGTTGCTGTTAATGAAGCGGCATGTTGTTCGGTTCCACCTGCCTTGGAAGGTATTATTCTGAAGCAGGCTTCCTCGGACCAGCAGGTCGGTGCTGTTAAGGCTTTAACTGATTCTTTAGTCAAGGATAATACAGTATTGCATGCTAAAATAGAGTCTCTAGAGAACGTTGCTCGTGTTTCCAACATTCGTTTACTACATTTTCCTGTTATTCCTGGGATTGCACCGCTGGAAACGTTTAAAAAATACCTTCAAGAGGTTTTGCTGGTCCCTCCGGAACTGATTCCTCCTGTTTCCAAGATTTATTATCTCCCATTGGGGAAAAGGGAACGGAAAGTTTCTGAAGGGGCCTTGGACATGGATTTTCTCAACGTCTCAGCACTTTTGTCGACCCCTAAGGAAGAGGACTTAGCAGTTTCCACTTTGCTTGTCACACTGGCTCTTCCTTCCGATCGTGAATGGCTATTGAAGCTTTTCTATAAGAAACGCTCTGTTTTGTTCTATGGTAAAAAGGTGTTATTGTTCCCAGATGTTGCCCGGGAGACTCAGAAACGGAGAAGGGCTTTTCTTCTGTTAAAACCTGGGGTGCTCTCTATTGGCGCCACGTTTGTCCTTCGTTTCCCTTGCAAGTGTTTAATTACCTATAAAGCGCAAAAGTATGTATTCTTTTCTCCTTCTGATCTTTCTGCTTTTTTGAATTCTCACTTGTTAGTTGCTTCTACTCCTGAAACTTGAGTCTGTCGAAGTTTTGTAGCCCTTGGAGCGCTGCCCTCATCGGGTATTTTCTTGTTTAATTTTATTCTTTCTAGCATTTTGTGAATGCCGCTTTCCCCAAGTTTTGAGGACTAACTATGATCCTTGCATTTTGTATTTCCCGCATTTATTGTTTCCTTGTTTATTATTGCAAGTATTGTTGTTCTGTACAAGTTTTTCTGCTTGATTTATTGTAAAATGCATAAATAAATAATTGAGAAACCACCATCCAGGAAAAATATTTAGTCGTCATCGTGGATGACATGTTGAAACCCTCCACTCAGTGTGCAGCGGCCAAGAAAGCAAATAGAATACCAGGAAATACTGAGGAAAGGAATGAAGAATACAACAAAGGATATTATAATGCCGCTGTATCATTCACCATATCTTAAAAAGGATAAAGCGTTATTAGAAAAGGTACAGAGAAGAGCCACCAAAATGGTAAAGGGGATGGTAGGATACCAGTATGAAGAGAGGCTAAAAAGTTAGGGTTCTTCAAACTGGAAAAGAGACGGCTGAGGGGAGATATGATAAAGGTTTATAAATTAGGTCTGGAACAGGCAAATGTAGATCAATTGTTTACACCATCAAAATATAGAAAGACTAGGGGGCATGCAATGAAGCTACAGTGTAACCTATTTAAGACTAATAAGGGAAAATATTTTTTCACTCAATGTGTAATCAAACTCTGGAATTCGTTACTGGAGGATATAATAAAAACTGTTAGTGTAACTGAGTTTAAAAAAGGTTTGGACAAGTTTCTGGAGGAAAGATCCATAAACCATTATTAAAGAGGACCTGGGAAATCCACTGCTTGCCCCAATATAAGCATTGTGGAATCTGTGTCTTTTGGGGAAACTACAAGGTACTTGTGACCTAGATTGGCCACTGTTGGAAACGGGATACTGGGCTTGATGGACCTTGGTCTGACACAGTATGGCATATCTTATGTTCTCTCTTACACTCTTACAGGGAGTGCTTAATTTGTGCCAGAATGGGGTTGAATGGCATCCTGGTACTTCTTAAGTTCAGGAAGTAATTAGTTTAGCTGAAGGAACATTTTCATTTGCTTACACCACTGTAGGGTTGCCAACTGGCTCCAGATGCGCCCGACAGGCTTGATCCAGTCCTGGGTTTACTCCATTGCATGCAGGGACATGTAGTTCTGATTTCTCCATTGCATTCCATAAGAAAAGCAAGACTACAAGTCCCTGCATGCAATGGAGTAAACCCAGGACTGGATCAAGCCTGTCGGGCGCATCTGGAGCCAGTTGGCAACCCTACACGGCTGTGATGCAATAAAGCAGCCGAGTCATTGGTATTTTTAGCTTTACTAAAGGGGCCAGGCTGTTTCACTACAGCACAGCTGTGGAAGCAAATGAAAATGTTCCTGCGGCTGTGTTAAGCATTAATACGGCCGTGGTTGCATAAATCACTTCCTCAGTTCAAGAAGTGTTGGAATGTCATGACCATATTAATGTTTAAAACAGCTATGGGAGCATTTTTGTTTGCTTCTGCAGCTGTGCTGCACTAATGCAGCTGGCCCGTGGCATTTTCATGAAAGCAAAAATAAGCATTTCCTGTTGACACAGGAAGTGCTTATTTTTGCTTTAATAAAAATGCCACAGGCCAGGCTACTTCAGTGCAGCACAGCTGCGGGAGCAAACAAAATTACGTTTGTGGCTGCTGCAGGAAGAGGAAGAGAGAAGACAGCTGACTGGGAGTGATGTGGAGGTAGGAGGTGGCTGTTGGATAGATGCAGAGCTGATGGGGGATGCTGGGACTAGGGGTTAATGTAGGATGAAAGAGGGAAGAACTTGAAAAGGATTGGAGCACTGGAAATGGGCTGATGGTGGTGGACACGGGAGAGTATCGGGACTAGAAATGTGCTTGATACTGGGACTGAGGGGTACAGGGACTAGAAATGGGATGATACTTGGGCTGGGGGGGAAATGGGACTAGAAATGGACTAATACTGGGGCTGGGGGGAAAATGGAACTAGAAATGGACTAATACTGGGGCTGGAGGGAGTCTGGGACAAGAAATGGGCTGATACTGGGGCTGGAGGGAGTCTGGGACAAGAAATGGGCTGATACTGGGGCTGGAGGCAGTCTGGGACAAGAAATGGGCTGATACTGGGGCTGGAGGCAGTCTGGGACAAGAAATGGGCTGATACTGGGGCTGGAGGGAGTCTGGGACAAGAAATGGACTGATACTGGGGCTGGGAGGGGGTTAGGACTAGAAATGGGCTAATACTAGGTCTGGAAGAAGTCTGGGACTAGAAATAGGCTGATACTGGGGCTGGAAATGTGCTGAAATTTGGGCTGGGGGAGCTAATTTTAGGACTGGGGGTCTAGTACTGAAAAGAGGCTAATGCTGGGGGGATCAGGGTGTAAAAAAGAAGGAGATGCTGTGGGAGTAAGAAAAGAGAGGAAGACAGATATTGTAGGGGTTGAGGAAGACAAAAAGGGGAAGGTTGAGAGAGAGTGTATAAGATCAGGTGTTGGGGTAAGTAAGAGGAAAGGAAGGATCGATCTGAATTGGAGAATGAGGTAAATAGGTGGGCACTGGGGACATGGGGATGCGAGAAAACAGGGACAGAGGCTTAGATGGAGAATTTAAGATTAGGTGAGAAAGAGAAGAGACTCTTAACACAGAATGGGTATTTGGTTTGTAAGTGGGGACTTGGGGCTTAGGTGGGATTGTAAATGAGGACTCAGAGACCGGGTAGGATGGAAGAGTGGGGCTTTGGTATTGCCTGAGGGGATAGCGAGGAATCTGGTGACTAAGAAATTGACCAGAGATTAAGAGGGCAGTGGGGACAAGGTGATTGGGGAAGGGGTATGAGTAGAGCTGTGAGACCAAGTGCAGAAATATGGGAAAGGGAGAAGGTTGAAGAGCCTTGGAAGGTTTGGGGAGGGATTAGTGGGGTGGTTGAAAAGGACAGAGGGCTATGGAGTGGGTGGGAGCCATATGAAGGGTCAGGCCTTCCTTGAAGGTGGTGAGAGAGGGTAGAAATGGGAGAGATGAAGCCGGATCGGGAGTTGGGCTGCAGGGAATGCAGTACAGGATCTGGCGGCTAGGATTGCAGCTTTAGTTGGGCATGGTCTGTACGTGCAGACTGGGCTGAATTACAGTCCCAGCCTGCACGTACAGGCCTGATCGTGATTCTGATCCCGCGGAGCTAGATGTGCCCTGCGGTATCACAATCACAACGTCCTCTGTACATCCGGTTCAGACCGATTGGGCCTTAAATGTTTAAAAAGGCCTTGGGAATAGCAAAACCAGTCTTCTCTTTGGTGCTTCCCGCCAGTGGCACCTGCTTGTAGCCCTTACTGAGATTCAGTGTAGACATAAAAACATTTCTACCAGAAACGTCTTTATTTCCATGGCTAACAAAGCAGGGTAAACATTGCAGAGTACTGGTGCTAAAAGAGACTGCTGCAGTACCCTCCAGCACACCAGTATATGCTCTGAATATTTCCCTTTCACTATACACATTTAGATCTCTCTGATAAATAGTCTGCAAATCACTCCTGGATGCTACCCAGCATTCCCTATTCCTGCAGACGCTGAAGGAGCTGATGATAGTAGATGGCATGATAAAGGCATCTTTATATGCAACTGGAGCCATAGGCAGAGCCGGTACTACCACTAGGTGAACTAGGTAGTAACCTAGAGTGCCAGCCCTCCACAGGCACCCACTGCCACTGCTGTTGCCTCTTTCAGAACCTGCGGCAGCAGCAATGGCCGCAAACAGCCCTGTAGCGCTTATCTTATGACTTCAGTGCCATGAGGCTGTTGGCTTCTGCCCCCTTTGACACCCAATGCTGACTTCCTGTTTCCTGACAGTACATAAGCTGGTATCGGGCAGTTCAAGGGAGCAGAAGCCAACAGCCTTGCAGCACTGAAGTTATAAGATCAGCGCCACGGGGCTGGCTGCTGCCGCAGGTCCCAAGAGAGGCGACAGCAGTGGCAGTGGAAGCCTCATGGTGTGGAAGTTGTGAGGTAAGCACTGTGGGCTGTTTTCAGCCATTGCCACTGCTGCAGGTCCTGGAGAAGGGCAGCAGCTGTGGCAGCAATGGGTGCTGGGGGGGGGGGGGGGTTGGCACAAGGAATGAGGTTCACCTAGAGCACCTCTTCTAGTTGCAAGTACTTTGATGCCAATCATCATTGCCAAGAGCATAATCTCCGTACTACAATCAGATCAAAAATCCATCTACACATACTTTTCATCCCCTGACCCCAAGATGCCTATGGAAACACCTTCTGTCAATGTGCTTTGACAGAAAGCAATCTTCAGATAGTCAATTAGCACAGATACATGTTCTACCTACATAAATTCTTTTGAAAATTATTCTCCAAATTGGTATCCATGATTTTTCCCGACTCCTTGAAGCAATCTGGTGCCACATCTCCCCAGTTCCCCCACTCCAGATCCTGATTCTTCTATGGGTTCTTTGGTCTTCTGATGAGCCTTTGATAGGAGGTACTGTACTGTCCTGTATTTGTTAGCTGGCCATATCCTGCTATACCTGGACCCTCTGGAAGGCCTTTTCCAGGTCAATGGCTTCTTCATGGGAGAATGGGGGGGGGGGGGTGCTAGTAGATCCATCACATCACAGCAGGTAGACTAGCTACAAGCTGCTCCAACAGGATTTGATTGGCCACAGAATCTGAGCTCAAGAAAGCATGGGACAAGTACAGGGGATCTGTAAGGGAAAGGTCATAGCTGATTTAGAGGGCAGACTGGGTTGGCCTTCTGGTCTTTCTCTGCAGTCATTTTCTATGTTTCTTGGCTTGAACGTTTCTCTGGCTTCAACCATTTGCAGCATGAGTTCCAAAGCTGGACATACAAGGTTCATGGGTGATGTAGGGGCTGTAGGAAGTCCCCTCTGAGCTTAAGATGAAAGGTCTGCTCATGGAATCCCATGTGTTAGAGGATAGCCTGTTTCACTTCCCTCTCCCCCAACCAGCAGACCAGCTAGGTACGGCATCCATATTTCCTATAGTCACGCAGATTTCTTGGGCAACTTATTCAAAATTTGTAAGAAAGATATCTGAGTCTACACAAAGTAAGATTTTCTGCAACACTGATGAAACAGCTGCAGCCCAAACTGCATGTGCCAGCTGTGGAATCTGCTCCTGATTGCACTGGCTTTACACATTTTGCAGCTGCTCCTGGCCTAAAGTCAGCATGTGCCGTAATCTCTATCTTTCTGAATCAGTTTTACAGAAGCTCATCACAAATTAAGTCCCGTGGCTATCACCATATGTAGACTGCCTGTTTTTTTAATTTAAGGCTACCTGTATTTGCCCTAGACCAAAGTAGGCTGCTAAAGCTCTGGAGATCTTATCCTCCAGTGAGAAATGTACACTTCATCTCATGATAATAAATACTCAGCAATTCTAATCTAATCTAATATTAGATGGGTCACGCCTTTTCAAAGGTAAACCCATAGTCAATGCACATTTGTATTTATTTATTTATTTATTACAGTTTCTTATATACCGCGCTATTTAGTATCAGCGCGGTTTACATCATAACATAACGACCATAACGACAAGCTGTCAGGTTTTACATCGAACAGGAGTACAAACTTGGATAACAGGGTTAACTATATACATAAGCTGTTTACACTGCAATGATAGGTAAAAATCAGATAATGCATGTAAGGGCCTTTCTAGAGTGGGTCATTTCTTGAGAGGGATATCTAGGTTCAATTGCTGGCTGGGAAGTATTGGAGGAAAAGGTGGGTTTTGAGAGCCTTCCTGAACTGATATAGATTGGCAATGGTCCTAATGTCAGGGGGTAGAGCATTCCAACATTTGGGGACATAAAACCTGAATGCCCTGTTTGTGGTTGTCGTGTTGGACTTTGTCAATGCCTTTGGTGTTGTTAGCAAGTTTACAGCTGTTGCTCTTCTGGATCTGTTGGGGGGACAATGTGGCTAAGATGCGTGAGTGAGGAGGATGAAATACCTTTGGTTGCCTTGAATGCTAATAGAAGGGTTTTGAAGGTGATCCTCCCATGGATCGGTAGCCAGTGCAGCTGTTTGAGAATGGGGGTCACGTGGTCGTTTCTGGATGCTCCATAAAGGACCCTAGCTGCGGCATTCATGGCCAACTGTAAGGGGGTTAGTGTGGATTGGGGGAGACTTTGTAAGATGGCATTTGCAAAGTCAAAATGTGGCAGGATCAGCGCTTGATATATGGTTCGGAAATCATCTGGGTCCAACAGGGAGCGTAGGTGCTTGAGTGAACGGATTTTGAAACAGACGGCTTTGACTATGTTGCTTATGTGGCGTTTGATATCTAGACGTTGGTCCAAAGTAACTCCCAGGTATTTTATTGCATCTTTAGTTTGCAAGTCAGCTTCCTTGACACTGACGTGGGATGGGGGAGTAAAGTTGGAGTCTCTGGTGATGAATAGCACCTCTGGTTTTTTATGTTGAATGCATAGGTTCTGTGTCTGGAGCCATGTTGAAACTGCATTGAAGCAATCTGTGAGTGAGGCCAGGTCCATGTGAGTTGTAGAGAAAGGCATGTATAGGAGAATGTCATCTGCATATATCAAGCAGTTCACATTGAATGATCTTATGATATTGCAGATGGGCTGCATGTAAATATTGAAAAGTAGGGAGGATAACGAGGAGCCTTGAGGTACCCCTTGCTTTTGATGGAAATGTATTGACTCTTCTGATCCAGACTTCACATATTGCCATCTACCGTCCAGATAAGATTTACACCATCCTAGTGCACTGTCGCAGAGGCCCTTCTCTTTCAGTCTTCCGAGGAGAATTTCGTGACTCACAGAGTCGAATGCTGCGGCGATGTCTAGGAAGATGAGCACAAAGCCTTGATGGATGTTGTCAATTCCTATGATGATATCGTTGAATAGACCAGTGAGTAGTGTCTCGACACCATGATGTTCTCTGAACCCATGTTGGCAGCTGTCTAAGGGGGCAGCGGCATCTATGTGATCTTGAATTTGCCGTTGTGCCTCTTTCTCAATTATTTTGGCCAAGAGGGGGATACTGGCTATTGGCCGATAGGAGTCAACTCTTTGGGGGTCAAGTTTGGGGTTTTTCAATAGTGGCCTAATGGAAGTCTGCTTGAGTGAAGTGGGAAAATATCCTGTTGTGAAGGAGAGCTTCATTATATTTGCGATGACAGGGCTGAACACATCACGTAGCTCCTTGATCCAAAAAGTTGGACATGGGTCAGTCTGTGCAGTGGAGGTGTTGAGAGATGCTATGGTGTCCTCGATACATTTAGTGGATGGTGTGGAAAATATGTTCAGTGGGGATAGTCCCGTTGGTTCTTGATATGGGACTGCTGAAACTTTGTTGATTTGCACAATCTTGGATTGCAGGTAATCAGCGAATTCTTGCGGGTGAATCTGGCTGTGTTGTTCGGGAGATGGTTCCTTTGAGAGGGATTTGACCAAGTTGAAGAGGTCACGTGATTTATTCAGAGACCTCTTTAGGGTGTCAGTGTGATATTGTCTCATTTTGGTAGTGATTGTTTCTCGGTGTATTGCAAGGTGGGTTCGGTAAGCGGTCTGATCTTCAGTTGAGCGCGATTGACGCCATCGGCGTTCAAGTCTACGTAGTTGCGTAAGAGAAGATCGCAGCTCAGGGGAGAACCATGGGGCGGAGCTTCTTTTTGACCTTGCTGTATTCTTAGGGTTCGACTATTAATAGTATACAGGAGTGGCCCTACCATTAGTCAGAGTGAAGTGGCCTACTCAGGCAGCAAATTATTGGGGGGCATCATGCTGGCAGCAAGAGTCCCCAGAACACCCCTGTGGTAACTACCTCACTCTGCTTCTGGAGGGTAGCAGGGGCTGGGGTTGATGTTGTTTGGTATTGCTGGGTGGAGGATACAGTTTTGAAGAACCCCAGAATGCAGCCAATAGACAGCATTAAAAGTAAAAGGCAGCATGGGGCCTTACAGCCTTCTGTGCCCTGCCTATCCTGAAATAGGAAGTCTGCATCAGATGGGGCCAGGAAGTGGCAGATTTTCAACATGCACAGGGGCTGTAAAGCCCTGCACTGCCTTTTATTTTAGGAGGATGTAAAAGGGCAGTAGACAGGAGAAGAGTATGGGAAGTGAGGGAAATGCTGGACTGACAAGGAAGTGATAAGTGATAAGGAGATACTAGATAAAGGGGGAGGGAATGAAAGCAAGGAGGAAATGAAGGATACCAGGAGGGAAGAGAAGCAAATCGCAGATTCTGGAAACCTGGGGGGAGGGGGAAGGGAAGAGAGGAGAGATGCTGAATGAGGAGTGAGAAAGAGATACTTGACATCAATGTTACCACTAAGGTGTTCAGCAGTCCTTCACCAACATTCCTACTATTGGAAGTGGTGCAACAATATCAGGTTTTCAATCACTAATGGCAGACAAGTTCTGCAGAAATCCCAGCAGACCTACCTGCTCCTTCCTTACTGAAGCTGTGATATGCCTGCATTATTTCCAATGGTAAGAACACAGATAGCAGACTTCCATGCACCATAGAGGAAACATTGCTGGGTTTGGGGAGGGGGGAAAGAGGGAGGATGCTGGGCATGGGGAGGGAAAGAGAGGTGGAGTAGATGCTAGGCTTTAGGAGGGAGGGTGAGAGAGAGAAAGAAAAGGGAAGAGTTAGTGAAAGACCGGGGAAAATGAAAGAGCTGGAAAGCTATAGGTAAAAGCAGTAAAAGAGGGAGCTTGAAGAATGTATAGTGAGAAGGGGAGGTGTTATTTGAATTGGTAAAAAGACAGAAAAATAAATGGAAGAAAGCAGAAAGACCAATATCAGAGACAGTATGTGAGAACGTGAAAAAGATAGGAAAAATAAAAAGAAATGGCAAAAAGACAAACCCTGGAAAGAGAGTTAAGAAAAGACAGATAGAGGAAAGCAGAAACTAAAGACTGGAACCAATATGACTGGGAGAACCAAGGTAAAAAGACTTGTATTTTCAATGTAGTGAATGGAAAGAGTGTGTAAAAACTGGATTTGCTAGATTTAAGTAATTCCACCTTATATAAAAAGCATGGATCCTGGTTTTAATGTTTCCAATGTAGATCCAGCTTGCTTAAAGGTATTAGAATGATTGCTTGCAGTATAGAACCTGTGTATTTTTCTCAGCAGCCTGTTTAAAGTGAAACTATTTTTTTGTAATGCAGAACTTTCAACTGCCCTATGGATCTCCACTGGATCCAATTTTCACTAATTCCCACTCGGCTTGCTTTAAATTGTTTGTATGACTGACTGCAAGGCAGAACCTCTAGATTCTTCTGAGCAGCCTTTTAAAATGCTGATTATTTGCTTGCAGAAGAAATGTTCTATTTGTCCTCTGTCCTCCAGATCTTCAGATCTCCCCTGGATCTTCTGGATTCAGTTTTACCAGAAGTAGGTAAAAGCCAGATGCAACAGTGCAGTCAAAACAATAATCTAGTGTCAACCATTAGCCTGTGTAGTCAAATCAAAAACTAATTGATCTGACAGATCTTATTTAAGGTGTAAATGATGACATCCAAGGGACCTGGCTTTTACCTATTTCTGCGATTGAAATATGTCAGGGTGGGCTTTCTTATATTTTGCACAATACAGGAGGAAATGCATCTCCTATTTCACTGTTGTTGCACTGCATGCAGTTTCACTGCTTGGGAGTCCAGTTTAATTTTTGTCTACATATTTTATTTTGTGTAACATATTATGTACTTGGTGAGGGTTTATCTGTATTCTGCATGTGTGATCAAGGCTAGTTATTCTGTTAGCATAGAGCTTCTATGCACGGTTGGTGGTAGTGGGGGATGCAACTAGAGTTACCTTCAAGGCCTTCAACAAAATGTCACCTGCATCTATTTCTGACCTCATCACACACACTGCAAACAACAGATCTAGGAGATCACTGGCAGCAGACACGCTAATAATACCAAGTGACTCTACAAAACCCAACCAGACCACCATCAATAGGGCATTCCTAAACTATGCTCCAAGATGCTGGAACAAAACTCCCTCCCAGCATTACAGCAATCAGGGACCTTAGGCTGTTCAGAAAAGCCCTCAAACACTACCTTTTTCTCATGCATTTTACACATCTAGATACACCCCCCCCCCTTCACCCTCCCTCACACTCACAATCTCATACCACTGCCATATGACTGCAAAAACTCACAGTGAAATTAGCTCCAGTATGTAATGTACTTGAAATGTAAATAGTTTCCCCATGTGTTTACCTCCATGTTAAATCCCTGTTCTATGTAAACGATGGCCAACTTTAGCTGACCGAGTGTTATATTGTTTTAATGTAAACCGCACTGATGACAAAGAGCGCGGTATATAAGAAATGTTAAATAAATAAATAAATAGAGGTCTCAACCCTCCTGAAATTAAAGAGAACATAGCCTGCCAATGGGTTTTGGTTCTCTCTCAAATTTCTGTGTTTCGCCCCTGCAATTGTAATGCCAACCCTGGTCTTAGATAAGGATCTTTAATAATCTGGCTTGTTCAACTTTCGCATTAGGTGTATTGATAGTCTAGGGCCCACTGCTACCTTTTGCTCAGTAAGATCCTAGTGCAAGTTCAGGAAGTTAGTGCTGTTATGCTCTGTAGGTCCTGAGTGACTTTTGTGGGGTTTTGTATTACATCAGAATCTAGCTGGTACTGGAGAAGGTTTATGTTGCTGCTACTAAGATTACATAAGAATCAGAATTTGTTTTGGCAGATGAATTCTATGGGGAAATATCCTAGTTCTGCTCTGCACCCATTGTTAGGCAAAAGGACGTCCGTGGGTGTAAAATAAAGGGCTGCATTTAACACCATGATGATTTTTATTTTATTTATTTATTTAGCTGCATTTATATCCCGCTTTTCACCGGGTCAAAGCGGTTGGGGGATACATTTAACACGAGGGGATATGAGACACATACACTAATACTTACAGGGAACATGGGCAATGGAGGGTTAAGTGGCTTGCCCAAGACCACAAGGAGCACCTGTGGGACTAGAAACCCCAGTCATTCCGGCCCAAGGTTGCTGTCCTCTAGTGGGATTTGAACCACCGACCTTCCGGCCTGTAGTACCTTGCCCCAACCACTAGGCCACTCCTCCCTTGTGTTCAAGGAGGGATCCAGTGTTCAAGGGTCATGGGTCAATATTTTTTTCTGTTGGGAGTCCCAGGTTACATAATTTAACAGCTACAGTTTTTGCAGAATTTTAAAGTTATATATTTTTTATATTATGTAGCCTGGGAATATAAATTGCACTCTTTCTTCTTGGGACAATGTCCTGCCCAGTGTTATGAAGGAGGAAACCTCATTCCCTGACCAGAACTCTGACAGGGTCCTTTTTTGGATGTGTTGGTGGGGGACACCATCTCATCCCTCACCTCAGGTATTGACTGCCTTGAGCTGTCCCTGATGGCATACAATATGTAAAACATCATACAATACATAGCAAACACATCATTAAACACAATGAAACAGCAAAAAATGTATCTTAGTAATTCCATACATGATAGTGTAGCATAAAACAAATAACCTCAATAACAATAACCCAAGTCTCTCTACTCTTGCTAGGGAGGAGAGGCCACTAAAATAATAAATTAAGCAGTAACTCATATGACTAAAACTTACATGCACTCTCATTGTTAAATAACTATCTATAGACAAAGCTCCCAGTGTCCCTGATCACTCGCTAATTAATATAACAGCAAAATTGATATTTGGAGGAAGGGGAGAGACTATGCAACACCTTTTTTATGTGAATTGCATTGGTTTCCTTTTCAAGCAGAGCTATTTTCAGATGCTAGGTATGGTTTTTACAATTTTATATGGGTTGGCCCTTGATTATATGAATATAGATTGATTGAATATCCAGAGAAATGTAGAAAGCTATGTTCAGATCAACATACTAAACTGGCAATTTCAGCAATGAAAATTTTTCATTTTAAGTTAACATTATACAAAGATAATAGACCAATAACTCGCAAGTCAGGCTCCCCAAGTCATCACCACCGCAAGCAGTCCCAAAAGACAACAAAGTCTTTATCTTTATCTTTAGTCCCATCCTTATTTGAGATTTATAGCAGGCATAGGTTGGTCCATTAAAAAAAAATCTGCCACGCATGTCTCCATCCTATGTGAAATATGTCTAGATGAGCAAAAGCATGTGAAATACCCAGAAACGCCCCTCTTATGCTCCAGGCAGAGACATGCAGAGATTGGTGTGCTGGGTGTGGAAATGTGCTCTTCGCAGCCATTCTGAAATGGCATTTTAAATGTAGGTATGGCGTCCACGATTTTATGTCACCATATCCACATTTAAAGGGCAAATAGGACTTCTAAAATAACTCCTTTAGTTAAAAAATACTTTTAAGAACACAAAAAAACACCAACAACTTGCGAATATCTTTAAGTTTCAGGAATACCATTGTAGCTAGATGCATTCAGGAAGTTCTTTTCACTTGTTCTTTCATTATTTAAATTATTTAATAGTAAATGTAGTCACCTTGTGACTTGACATGATCATTATGAATGACTTGCTCAATAAACATCACAATGGAATTGTTGTCCTCTTCAGAATTTATTTTTTATAAACCCCGGGAAGGGTGTTTCAGTGCCATAACTCAGGTAAATTGACTTGTCTGAAAATTTCACTCATTTCAGCTAAATGGCCAACAAACTACATCTTCAACTGCTCCAGAACCAACAAGAAAGGTAGGGAAGGCCTTATATTAGCAAAAAAAACAATCTAAACTTAAAAAAAACAGGATGGACAGCACAGAAGGGCTCAACATAATCATAATATCAAATAAATCACTAACGATTTGATTAATATACAGATCACTATCGGCCAACACAGACAACCTACTAACAATTCTTGAGACAATGTGTGAACAAACAACTCTGGCTCATGGGTGACTTCAACTTCCCCCCGATCCTCCCAGAATACTCCAATCTTTTCCTAGATGCCACAGAAGCACTCTACTATGCACAAATAGTTGACACATGCACCCACGAAAAGGAAAGTTCACTAGACCTTATAGTCACACTCACAGAACTACTCACACAACTCAGCCAGCCTACTTATCACACTGCCCCAGCACCATGGTCAGACTACTACACCATTACAATCCACCTACCTCACAAGCCAAACCAATTAATAACTCTCAAACACAGCAGAATAACAGCCAATTTCGACACTTCAACAAAGAAGCATCCTAAACAACATTCTGCCAGAATTAGATACAGACTCAACTCACATTGATTCACTCATAAACAAATTGAATACAGTTATAGACAAAGCTGCCCAGGCACTACCAAGGCTTGGGATGACAAGAAGACAGAACACCAAAGTATGGCACTCAAAAGAACTAAGACACGAAGCAACAGCTCAGAACATTGGAACATAGTGTCACACACAGAAGACACAAGTCAGAAACACATACTGTAGATGTCCATACTGCAGCAATATCACATTATGGTGAACAAAGCAAAAGAGGATTACCATACAAAACTCATAATCACTTCACTGAATTGCCCAAGAGAGCTATAAGACGTGGAACCCGATTCAGGGAGGGAGATGTCCGGGCCATCCAGACGTCCCTGAAGAAGATGGGTCAGTTAGGACCCGATTTTGGACTATGGGAATAAAACATTCCCGTGGTGCAAAGAATCAGGCTCATGGAAGGCCCGGCGTGTCCCTGTTGCCTGCGGGGACATCCTTCCCGCAGGTGCCCCTGACTCCCACGGCTTAGGCTCCCTCATCCCTGCCACCTGACTCATGACTGGCCTGCTGGGGCTTGGTTCAGGCGGCAGGGACCCTCCCATACCTGGCCCTGACCCCAGGGATGGATCCCCTGGCCCATTTGCTGTGTAGGTGCTGCTTATTCCATCTTCGAGGTGATATAAGCAGCATGTCCCCTTTGACCCAGCAGGACATACAGGGCTGTGACCTGCTGCTCAGGACATATGGGGAGAGTTGGAGGGGGAATTAGGCCCAGACAGCTTGCGGGGCTGCACATCCCACCAGGACGTGCAATCCCACAACCCACATCCCAGAATCGGGCCCATAGGCAAATTACTAGCTAAAGACACTACGGACAACAAGGGGTTTCAACATACCCTGCCCACAAATGTTTTCAGATTTCTACCATGGCAGAAGCAAGAGAAATTAACCCAGCACAAGAAGAACCACAACAAACTGTCCATACCTGCAACACCTACTGTCCTTCCACCTATCCACTGTGTGCAAATAGAAACTATCATGCAGAATCTCAACACCACTACTCCCCTGCTAGATCCATGTCCTGAAAGCTGGATCAAAATAGCTTGAGTTAAGCTAAGTCCACTCATAACTAAAATCAGTCACTTGTCACTTACACAAGGCATCATGCCCACTTCTTTCAAAAGTGCTTCAGTGCGCCCCATACTTAAGAGACGAAATCTAGATACCATGAGCCCGAACTCCTACAGACCCATATCCAGCCTACCATTCCTGGCAAAGATAATTGAAAAGGCAGTTCAATTCTAACTCCAACATCACATAGACTTACATTTATTTTTTATTTATTTATTTATCTATTTCTTCTATACCGCCCCTTCCAGAGATCAGGGGCGGTTTACATGGAACAAGTTAACAGTTTTGTATACTTCTGTATACATTACATAGAACAGAAATTTGTAACTTTTTACAGATAATAGTGCGGTAAACTGTCGGAACTATTTACATTTTGTATACTTTTTGTATACTTCTGTATTATAATATTAAACAAAACTTTTCTAACTTTTTACAGGTAGTTAGGCGAGGAACTGCCAAAACTATTTACAATGGTTATTTACCAAAGGGTTATATACAATGAATTACAGGGTGAAGCTTTCATTAGTCATGTGTGAGTGGTGGAATTTATTTCCAATTTTTTATCGTGAGTTTTTGGTGTGTCTGTGGTAGGTCTGTGTATGGTTAGTTGATTGTGATTTTAAGGGCTTTGTGTTTGTGTGTCTGTGGATGCTGTGGGGTTGGACTTGGGGGGTAGGGGATTTCAAAGTGTTTGGAGAATAGGTATGTTTTGAGTTCCTTCCTAAATTGGGAGAGGTGCACCACTGGACTCTCAATAGCACGACTTCAGACAGCACCATGGAGTTGAAACACTCATTTTTACACTGCTAGACATGCTCTACAAAGGCACAGATAAACCAAGACAAGGCTTCATTGTAATATTCCTAGGAATAGCAGCTACATTTGATTCTGTCTGCCACAACTTCCTCCTAGCTCACCTCCAGATAACAGGAATACAAAATACAGCCTTGGTTTGGTTTAAATCATACCTAACTGGGTGCCATCAGCAGGTAAAAATAGGTCCGCACAAATTCTCCCCATTTGAACAACATCAAGGACTAAAAGGATCAGCACTATCAGCACTCCTATTCAACATTTGTATTCAGCAAATATGCTCACTCATACAGGCACACAATACCCTTATCACATCTATGCAGATGACAAAATGTTCTACTCAGCCTTCTCCACAACAAACCCCAACTACAACACAATAATAGAGTGCTTCAATGAGGTATCACAATGACTCATGGAACACAACTTAATAGTCAACTACAAAAAAAACAGAAGTCCTCTTCATCACCAGAGATACAGCCTTTACTCTGCCTAAAAATATGCAAACTAATGTCGCAAATTTGGAAGTAAGTGCAGAGGTACAGTACCTAGGAATTACCCTCAGTCAACAAATCTCCTTGATATCACACATCAAAAGAACTACCAACTTGGTAATGAAAAGATAAGAATTCTTCACAGACTCTGTGGGCTTAGAGTAGCCCTCCCCTCACCAGCAACCTGCAGGGCTCTTGGAGCTACAGAAAACTACATTCAAAACAATGGGAAGGTAATCTAAAAGACAGCAATAAAATACTACACACTCCTATATAAATACACCAAAGCTTTGGGAGAGAAACAAAGTGAACCAAAGTTCTCTTTGTTTACTCTTACTACTAGCCATGGTTCACTTTATTTATAAGGCTCTTTTGGATGATACAGCATAATTTCACTTTATTATTACACGTCAATTATTACGTCTTTATCACATCATAGGTCAACTTTTAATCAGTGTAGGTCAGTATGAGGAGACATACATGTATTCCAAGACATAATTGTTTACTGCTGACTGCTTGGTATCTACTAACCCTGAGACAGAGAGGCTAGAGTACAACCTGCCCTTTTCTTTATTTACAGGACATGTAAACTTTCACTTACTTAGTAAGCAAATATATGAAGTTTATTTCTAAGCAAAGTTCTGAACAAAATTAACTCTCTCAGGTTTTCTTAGACAGTCTGGTTGTGTACACCACCCTGTACAAACAAACATACTTTCAGTCCCTCCTCTGATTCTGTAAAGAATCATTTCTAAAGAAAGGAAACTCAGACATTGCCATTGAAGTGGAAATAAAACTAGATTCTGGGTCAATCCGTAACATCAATGTAGGGGTCAGTGATTCTACTGCTTTCTTACAGAAAGCTGTGAAAGGTGAAGAGGTGGAAAGAAACCAGTGCTGACATAGAGAAACAGCCCCAAGGTAAAACTGATAATACATAGAGCATTAATACTCCTAGAATGAGAATTCCCAAAATACCAAGCAATGATGCTAACATGCCTTGCAAAGGCCTGGATAATGAATTCCAAAATGAAGAAACAGAATCAAATAGAGCTGAAAAAGAACTTACATAACTCTCACTTGAAACAAAAGTATGGTTCTTAACTCTATCCAATAGGCCTTTTACTATTTTTCCATTATTATCAAACACACTACAACAACAACCAACTATTACTTCACACACACCATTTTCCTTTGCTAGGAGAAAATCTAAAGCCATTCGGTTCTGGGCTGCATAAGCTGACACTTTGTTTACTGCAATACACACTAATTGCCTCAGTAAGAAGCAGAGCAGCCACTATGACTTCATCCTGAGGGGATACATCCCTTTTTCTTCTTAAAGATTTGTTCAGGATTGATAACAAATTAATATAGTAAAGTTCAATACACTATGGGGTATCCACCAGGGCTATATAGCAAGTACCTGACCAACCTCTGGGAAGCTCTGTATACACAAAAGTACCACACACACAAAATAATCTCCTTCTAAAACCACTAAGCTCTCTGCTCAGATTGTCAAATTCTGAGGACAAAATATATTCTGTATACAATTACTCAAAACCACTTTAACTCTGGTTAGGTATGCCTAGGTCAGAACTAGAGGCATCCAAAAGGGTAGCCAGAACTACACACTTGGTTCCCTTTAACTGGCATTAATTGTAAATTACTGAAATATAGAAACCTGTACATGGGATCTTTATACCTATATCTTTAATTATTCTAGGGTCTGTGTTTGTATAAGACCATATGTCACAAAACTCTTCAAAGGTCTTAGGCCTAACTCTTGGTAGAAATCCTTGCTGAGTAGCTGTCACAGTTGGAAGGCAAACAGCAAACTTTGATAAACTGAAATGTTTTTTTCATCAAGTGTAAATGTGCCTCAAAAATATTTGGATATTCCCTCTAACATCCCCAGGATTCTGAATGCAATACTGTTTCATTAATAATATGCCACAGCATCTAGGACCAGATTAGGAAATATGCATAGCAAATATGCATAGCAACAAAAATATTCTAAAACAAACTAAAGATATACCTACCCTTCTTAATACTTTTCTTAAGATGATGAAGAGATATACTATAGCTATACTGGCCCTCTAATTCTCAATTACTTTATTAAGTAGAGGTTAAGTACCTAAAGGTCATTACATATATATCAGGAAAAGACTAATCTAAACTAACCTCATCCCTCTAAGCCTTACTATAAATGCTAAATAAAGCATTTTACATGAATAGTCCATTTAGAATTTACTTAATACAATAATCTCTCTGTAATGTCACTGTTGTTCTGTCAAAAATACTTTAAATCATAAAAGTCCTTTTCTTCAATATCACTGTTGTCCAATAAGTCTCTGCGTTGCAAACTCTTGATTCACCGATACAGGAAACCACCTTCTGATCTTGTGAGGGGGCCACTGTATAAGATGCATCGAATGAGAATGTCTTTTCACTTTACAAGCTGAAAATCCCACCAGGAACACACGACAAAGTCCAGGAACTTGGGAGCCGGAAGTGTCTTCGGATGCAGTCTTAATCAGAACTCAATCTGATGGCTTCACTTCTGATAAAATAATTCTGCGGATCCCGGATATAAAGAACTTGTCATCTCGTTAAGGAGTCACTTGCAATAAAAGGAAAACAAATAGGTCTGAGTGCAACCGTGCACAATAAGTTAAGATATCGCTGCGCAACACCTGGGGGTCTGGGATAACTGCCAAGGCATATGGAGAAGGAGCTAGACATCCATTAACTATTTCAAATGGTGTCAGGCTGGAGGAAATACACACTGCCATAAGGGCAAAAGAAAGGCTTTTATTCAATCGGAGGCTCAATTCTGTATCAGAGTGCATAAGTGACCTTTTGGGAATACTACCTCCCTCCTCTGATACAGGGCAGATCTACAAAACAGGTTGCAAAATCAAAATAAAATGAGTTCAGCAGGCAGGAATATGTATAACTGTCCCTAAACTAACCCTACAGTGCCAGTCCTGAAACAGTACAAACAGATTGTACCAAAGAAAACAATAACAAAAAGACAAAATGCATAACCATGGCGGTAAAGCTTATGCTGCAAGAACAGGGCAAGTAGAAACAAAAGATGGTCAGGGCAAATAAACAGATGATTCTCTTTCCAGCTGCCCGGAACATCACGAAGTCCAAAACTGGGTTTTCAAAAAAAGTATCTTACTATTGCTGCAGGAAGGATGAAAGGAAAAACAAAGTCATCTTTAACAGTGCTAAATACAGCAATGTCAGTGACACTGATACCAAATGGTGTCCTTTGAATTTCAAAACTGCGACGTGTGCTGGCAAAAAGCACCAGAAAATCAATAAGATTCAATTGCAAAAACCATCACTACATAGACATAGCGGGAGTCACTTCATTAATTCACTCTGAATAAGAGCCCACTGGCTTACAACCAGTCGAGAGAGCTCACAAAACACACAGATAACAGAGAAAACAAAAGTAGCCACAAACAATTTGAATGGTTTACAATAACCATGACACTCTTCCCAGTACATTTCTACATTTAAAACAAACCTCCCACTGCGATAATGTGGAAGCTACGCAATAACATTTTGGGAAACAAATTGCAGTTGAGACAGATTTAACCCTCAAACCTAACTTAGCAATATAAGCTAATAAAGACAAGAAATCTGACCAATAACATATGTAATTTAGTCTACATTAAAAACAAATCATTCACATAATAAACTAAAGAGGAATGGTTGAGTCTTACATCAAATAATGCAGTTCTTAGGGCCTGTGCAAATATGCAGGACTAACCTTAAAAAAAAACCAAATAAAAACAAAGCTGCTTTTTCTTTGCCAAGTCATACTGAAAATAAGCAGGTCGCAAATCTACAACAAAAGTCCAGCTGACCCTTGAAAGTACCAAGGGAGAAATTGGCAAAATCACATTATTTACTGCTCACAGGTTTTGCACAAATCTATAAGTCTTACCGTCAGCCTTTAACACAAGAAGAATTGAAGTCTTACATAATGAAGTGATACTTTGTGTCTGGAGATCTTCAAGCATAGAACAACTTCCTTCACTGGCGGCGGCTGCTGGCAGTGGACACAGCTGGCAGTGGACACAGCTTGAGTCTAGGAAACTGAATTCCAGGTTTCACGACGATCCGCACAGGCAGGATAGAGAGGCATCCGATATCTAATCCCAGCATTGTCCATAAAGAAGAAGAAAGCTATCCAGGATGAATGATTTCTGGAAATCTGCAGAACACGGCACTTCAGAGAGAATACAGCTGGAAATATCTTCATACTCAGCCAGGATAGAGTGCAATCAGCAGCTACCGGAGTTCTCTGACCATCAAGACTCCGATTCCGGAGACAGTCTCGCTGCAAATGCTCAATAACAAGCTTATCTGAACTGTCTCGCTGAGGATTCCTATGACCTTCTCTTGCTCTGATCCTATTCCTCCCCCTGCTCCTGGGAGGTTACATAGAAGCAATCTGCAAGTTGAGCAATTTAGTCATTTCACAATGTCAGCTTACTGTACTGAAACTTACAGCAGCTATTCTAGCTGGCCAATCTGTTACTGAAGCTTTAAAAAAATACCTTTTACTCACGGGATTTAAACCATTTACAAAAACAATTGGTGAATCCTGCCTTAAAGATGTTAATCTCAACCAATCCTTTTACAAGTTTGCATACTACTGTAAATAATTCTAACAGAAAATCATTTTCTTTTCTTTTTATTAACCACTAAAACAAAATTATCTCTTTTGAGTCTTCTGTTGGAAATCTATCACAGGGTATGTCACAAACTAGATGAGTGACCCTTATGAACATCAGCTGGGTTATACAACACAGTCCTAAGCAAATTACCTAAATCAGCCCAAGTAGAACAAGGACTATTATGTTGACATAAAACAGTTTGAAGAAAACTTATAGCACCATGTAATTGAATACATTTCTCTCTATAGGTCATAAAAGGCTTATTCAGATCCTTTGCAATATCATCAATAAGTTTACTAGAAATTCCTAATTCCTTTGTAGCAGAAATATCCTTTCTTACTATTCCCTTTAAGGAATCTATTATATGTACAATACATTCTACTTCACGACTAAGAAGGGCATTCATTTCTCTGAGCTGAGAAACATTGCAAGTACCAACATTCTCAATTTGTGCATTCCCCAATATCCTTTGCTTATTCCTTATCTCTTCTCTTAACTTCGCTGCACGAGTGACCTTCTCCCCCTCAGAAACTACATAACTCTCAGAAGAAACAGGGGGAGACGTCGGGAATACACCTGGAACTCTTCCAGCTCCAATTGCAGCCACATCTGCATCATACTCTGGAGAAAAAATGACTGGGAACTTCCCTGCCTGGTCATTATCAATCTCTTTCTCCTGTGGTTCACCCATTTTACCAGCATTCTCTAATATAAACAAATCATTTTTCATAACATGTGCCATTCGCTGCCACCAACTAAACACTAGCCCTTCACGGGCTTCACACATTTTATGTTTAGCCTGCAAAGCATATTTCAGATAACGAAGCTTATCTATAGAAAATGTTCTCTCCAAAGGAAACTGTAAAAGCACATTATCATTAGTCACTGCATACCAGTGCACAATATAATTAGTAGCCATATCCCCATACTTCTCATGCATACAATAAGAAGGGCTACCTTTCTGAACAGCTAAAACCTTAGCTTTGTCATGCCATTCACACAATTGAGACAACTCTCGGTTACCTAACAGATTGCTCATTGCTGGCACCAAATGATACTCACAAACACCTTCCGCCCTTGCCAGGAATGTTGAAATCTGTAGAACGGCACGGCACCAACTGTGGGTTTAGACTAGCCCTCCCCTCACCAGCAACCCTGCAGGGCTCTTGGAGCTACAGAAAACTACATTCAAAACAATGGGAAGGTAATCTAAAAGACAGCAATAAAATACTACACACTCCTATATAAATACATCAAAGCTTTGGGAGAGAAACAAAGTGAACCAAAGTTCTCTTTAGTCTAACTACTAGCCATGGTTCACTTTATTTATAAGGCTCTTTTGGATGATACAGCATAATTTCACTTTATTACACATCAATTATTACGTCTTTATCACATCATAGGTCAACTTTTAATCAGTGTAGGTCAGTATGAGGAGACATACATGTATTCCAAGACATAATTGTTTACTGCTGACTGCTTGGTATCTACTAACCCTGAGACAGAGAGGCTAGAGTACAACCTGCCCTTTTCTTTATTTACAGGACATGTAAACCTTCACTTACTTAGTAAGCAAATATATGAAGTTTATTTCTAAGCAAAGTTCTGAACAAAATTAACTCTCTCAGGTTTTCTTAGACAGTCTGGTTGTGTACACCACCCTGTACAAACAAACATACTTTCACTTGACACCCAGAATTACCATAGTCTTCCAGGCCATGCTACTCCCTCACTTTGACTACTGCAATATAATCTACCAGGGCCTACTAAAACAATCACTACACACCCTACAAATGGCCCAGAATACAGCTGCCTGACACCTACACCAGGCCACAAGATCAGAGCATATAACTCCCATCCTGAAACAACTTCACTGGTTACCCATGGCCAGCTGCAGCAAATACAGAATCCTAACAATGATGCTTAAAATTTCACACAAAATCTCGTTGAGCCACCTCCAAACCATCATACACAAGTCATCCCAAGAACAGAACCCTGAGATTCTGTACTCAAAACACCTTCACCATCCCTGCGATGAGGGCCAGGAAAAAAAAATCAATCAACCTATTCTAGAGCATTCTCGCTGTGTGCACCAAGCCTCTGGAATGAACTTCCAAACAGAACACGTGCCTGCACTGAACTCACCACCTTCCATAAAGAGTTGGAAACATACTTGTTCCAGGAACACTTCGGAACTATAATATAAATGTTGAGAGGGACTTGAAATGGAGTACCAGAGCCCTCTGAAAGGGTTAACATGGACAATGGCTTAGAATTTGCTAACCTGAAGCTTGGCAGTTTGGAATTCACTAAGAGTCTGCAAAGATACGTGTACCCAAAACAAAGGCCATGTTTAGCAGAACAGGACAGAATGTTTTTGCTTCTCATAATTCAGCAGAGCAATATGTCTGTGCTTACTTTGACCTATAACATGACTTGTAAAATGTAGATAAACAAAAGTGATACTGAAGCTTGACATAGAGCTGAATTTGTACTATGTAGCAGTTTTCTCTCAATAAATGAGGTGCTCTGGCCTAGCGAGGACGAGAGGATTTACAGAAACTGTACAAGTTTGCAGAACTGTGGGCCCCTACTACTACTACTACTGAGCATTTGTATAGTGCTACCAGTCGTACGCAGCGCTGCACAGACATATAAGAGATGGCCCCTGCTCATCAGAGCTTACAATCTAGTCAAGACAAAACACAGAGCATAAATCTAGATAAGACAATCTTTATCTTTATTCACCGCTTGATATACCGCCCAAGCGTGTGCGTCAGGGCGGTGTACAATATAAACAATAAAAGCAGGAAAAAGAAAAGAACGCCATTAATTAGACAGGACAGGAAGAGATAGAGAGACATTTGAGCAGAAAGGAGATAAGTCAGGAAAGGTAGTGGTAGAGAAAATCGGTCTTAAGGGTCAGGAAGGTCAAAGGCCTGCTGAAAAAGATGAGTTTTGAGGGAGCACTTGAATCGTTGGAAGGACAGCTCGGTGCGGAGGGCAGACGGGAGTGAATTCCAAATGGCTGGGGCCAGAAAGAAAAAGGCGGAGTGACGTGTTGCTTCCAGGTGAGCTGCAGACGGGGAGGGGAGGTAGAGACAGTAACCGTGCGCTGAGCGAAGGAGGCGGGGGGAAGGCTGTAGATGGATGGAATCAGCTAGATATTGAGGGGAGCCAGTGTGCAATGCTTTATGAGTGAGTATGAGAAGCTTGTAATGAAAACGGAAGTTAAGTGGGAGCCAGTGTAAATGAAGGAGAGGAGTGATGTGATCACAGGGGGAGAAGTAGGTGAGCAAACATGCAGCCGTATTCTGTACCAATTCGAGACACCGAAGCTGATATTGAGGAAGACCTGCTAAAACTGTGTTGCAGTAATCCAACCTTGAGAGTACTAGGGAGATGATTAAGGAGGTGAGAGAGGAGGAAGGGAGAAAAGGCTGGACAGCTCGAATATGACGCAGAAAAAAGAAGAAATGACGGATGAGTGAGGAAATATGATGGTGAAACGAGAGAGAGGAATCAAGAGTGACCCCAAGGTAATGGAGGGAAGAGACTAAAGGAATAGGAGTAGAGAGAAAGAGAGGAGAACAGGTGGGTGGGGATGTGTTAAAGGAGAACCAAAGTGCGGCTGATTTAGAAGGGTTAATGTAGAAAAAGTTATTGCTAATCCATGAAGCGACACGGGTGAGACAGAGATTAAGGGCAGAAAGGTCTGGTGAAAGGGAGCTAGTGTGTTGAACAAGAAGAATGCTTTTGCTGCCGTGTGCTCTCCCAGGAGGGATTGAGCAGGGGACATCGCCGGATCGCCTCCCCCTCATCGGCTGCCCAATTGGGGCAGATCAGGCTGCTTTTAAGGACGCCAGCAGGCGCACCTGCGCCTTGCGGGCCTGTGCCTGAGGGCCTCGCTAGAGGGCCCTTTGGCGTGGTCCTTAGGCGGGGACCGCCAGAAGCTGTTCCGTGAATGACTGCGCCTCACTACACCCTCTGCGCATCAGCTGCAAGGCAGAATCTCAGCGAGCCCAACCCAGAACCCCAGCAGGCACAAACTACGAAGCGGACACTGCACGGAAGAGAGTTCCAGAGTATTGGCGCATACACAGAAAATGTTCTATTATACCCGTCTCGACATCTATAACCCGACATGGATACACAAGATAGTCTGAAACAGCACAAGAAACCAATGATAAGTAAACTATAACTATGCACTGGTACTTCCTGGTATACTATGCCCACGCCTTAATCTATTACTATTAGACCACCATATTAGACCAGCACAATTATATGCTATATGCTAAACAATTACCTACCTGCTCAGAACTGCTTGAAATTGCATTAGGAAATTGTACTATTTGCTCTGTATCCACCTAATGCTACATTATAATCATTCTCTTGTTCAGAACTACCTGAAATTGCAATAAGAATTGTACCGTTTAACTTTGTATCCACCCAATGCTACATTATAATTACATCCCTAGAATTGCATTAGAAATTGTACTATTTGAATTGTACCACTTAAATTTGTACCCACCTCATACTGCCATACTGTACACAACTTCACCTTCTGCTAGTTCCCTTCCGCAAAGGTCTCCCCTACACCCAACCCCCTCCACCAAAATACATAATGGCCCCCATAAAAATTAAAACCCTTCCCCTTCCTCTCCTTCTAATAGCTCTCTTAATACAACACATTTATGCATACAAACCCAACCAAACCCCTTATAACAGCATTCCCGTCATTCATAACCCTAACTGAAATTTACCACATACCCCAATATACACTCACTCTTATAATCAACACTCACGCTACAACTCCCACAGACACTATGCTAGACTAATTCAGATAAACCATCAACATCATGGCAATATAATTGACACCCCCATCATAACTATCAAATTAAAACTTATCCTAATAAACATCCGATCCATACGAAACAAGATACCAATTATCAATGACATGATAAGAGATAAAAATCCTGACATTATCTTCATTACTGAGACATGGCTTGCACCCACGGACACAATACTATTAAACCAGCTAACTACACCACAATATGACGTATTCAACTGCCACCGAGATGCAAAAAGAGGAGGTAGTGCACTCATAATCGCTAAAAAAAGACCTACAATACACCCTAACAAACTCAAACAATGTGGATGGCATGGACATCATCAATATAGAAAATAAAACCCTTGCATTCACCCTCATCTATAGACCCCCATCAACTGATCAAAAAATCCTCACCCCGATCCTTGAACTCGCATGCACAGCATCTCAAAGCAAACCACTCATAATCCTAGGGGAATTGAATCTCCCATCTCTAAACCAATCCCAATCAGAAAACTTCATGGACTCTATGACACAAATGGGATATATACAAATAATCCATGCCCCCACACACACAAAGGGCAACTCATTAGATCTCATCTTCCTCCCTACCCCCTTTAACAACCACCAACTACACACACCCCCAATCATAACGGAAGTACCATGGTCTGACCATCATTTAATAACATTCCACCTCCTGGCACAAACACCTTCAAAATCTACGAGCATAACACCACACCACTCACGTTTTACTCACTTCAATAAGAACACATTCCTCAACAAGGTATTACCCAAACTAACTACAAACCTACAAGACATCAATTCAACTATAAATCATTGGAACCTAACAATCCGGGAAGCAGCTGCCCCTGTAAAACTCCCACATAAACAAACGAAAAAATCAGAAAAATGGTTCACGAAAGACCTTGCCAAGTTAAAAAAACAACTGAGGAAACAAGAAAAAAGATGGAGAAAATCAAAATCAAATGAAAACAAAACCAAATATACAAGCATACTCAATGAATATAAGAATGCAATTAACAAATCAAAAAGAGACTACCACTCCAAAGTAATAAATGTAGCCATCAATCGACCTAGAGAACTATTCGCGATTGTGAAAACATTGACAAAAACGCAGAACTCAGAACCTAATCAATCCACAATAAATGCACAAACTTTAGCAACACATTTTGCCGAGAAACTAAAGAGAAAACCCCTTATTCCAACAACAATATTACAATCAAACACAAAAATCAACAATGAATGGACAACTTTTCACATGGTCGAACAAAAACACCTCCTTAAAATCATAACAATGATCAATACCACAACCTCCCCGCTTGACCCATGCCCAGTATCATGGATCAAGTCCACAAAAGATGATCTTGCTGAAAACATTCAACACATAGTCAACCAATCACTTTCACAAGGCATCATGCCTGATGCCTTAAAGCTTACTTCGATCCGCCCCATCATAAAAAACAGTAAACTCGACTCAAAAGACCCAAATTCATACAGGCCAATAGCCAGCACACCATTCATTGCCAAAATAATTGAAAAAACCACACAACTACAAATACAAGAACACATCGAGCACAAACCCCTTGATTCACACCAGTTTGGATTCCGCCCCTTCCATGGAGTTGAAACTCTCCTAATTACCCTGATGGATTTTCTCATCAGAGGTACAGATGACAACCAAGGCTTCCTACTCCTCTTTATAGATATATCCGCCGCATTTGACAACATAAACCACTACACACTGATCAATAGGCTAGAAAACTTAGGTATAGGGGGACAGTTCTTAACTGGTTCAAGTCATACATCTCACACAGATTAATACGTGTTCAAATAGGTCAAGACACATCTGAAACATTCCCTCAAGGGCAGGGAATCCCCCAAGGCTCAGCCCTCTCCGCCCTCCTCTTCAACTTGTACCTGCAACCCATTACAAGTATATTTATAAAACACAAAATTAACCATTTTATATACGCTGATGACATCATGCTTGCTATCCCTATAAACACTAGCAGCCCCACATATGACATCCTGTCCAAATACATGAATGAGACCACCTCTTGGTTTGAAGCCAAATACCTCAGCATCAACTTTAAAAAAACGGAAGCAATGTTTGTAACAAGAAAACCTGTTGCTGATGACACTTACCCAACAACAATCACAATAAACAAAACAACTATACCTGTTAAAAAAAGAAGTAAAGTACCTAGGAGTAATAATAGACCACACACTCACCATGCTTCCTCACATAAAACAGACAGTAAAAACAATATTCTATAAACTCAAGACAATACAACACCTAAGACCCCTCCTTGATACAAATGATTTTAGATCAGTAGTCAATACACTCATCACCCCCTACTTCGACTATTGTAATAGTCTCCTAGTTGGCCTTCCACTAAAAAACACATATCTATTACAAAGAGTCCAGAACATATGTGCCAAGGTAATTTCAAAAGCTCAACTGACTGACCATGTGACCCCAATACTATTGGAACTACATTGGCTTCCAATAAACAGCCGAATAAAGTACAAAATTCTACTAACAACCTTCAAACTCCTTAACGACATCTCCCCCTCACACTTTTCTACCCTACTACACACCCCATCAGAATCAAGGACACACAGACATAACACAACTCATTCTCTCAACATACAAACAACCATCAGAAAAACAAAGAAAACCACAAGCTCTAGGGCTTTCTCCTTCGCTGCTCCCACCCTCTGGAATGAACTCCCAATAACTCTTTGCGTGATGAATAACCTTCATCAATTCAAAAAAGAACTCAAAACCTACCTCTTCTCCGACCATTTTGAACTCCCCTATAGCCAGCAAACACAGAAACATACCCACAAAGCTCATGAAATCACAAATGATTAACTCAGACAGACCCTCCGCTATTAATACACATCTCTAACGATGGAAAAGGAAAACCCAAAACCCGCACATGTTCAGTTGAAATATATGTTTAATGTCTATTGTCCTATGCAACTCAGTATCTATTGTCTAATGTCTATTTGTCCTATGTAAATAGTTCCTTGTAAATAGTTTGAAACTGTTCCATGCAATGTTACCTGTACATAGTTACAAATACCATTCTATGTAAAGTACCGAAGTATACAAAATTGTTAACTGTTCCATGTACACCGCCCTTGATCTCTGGAAGGGGCGGTATGGAAGAAATAGATAAATAAAAAATAAAGAAATAAAAATAAAGAATGTCATCAGCGTAGAAGTAACCGGAAATCCCTGACTGTTGAACAATAAGTGCTAAAGGGGCAAGAAAAATGTTGAAAAGAAGAGGAGCGAGAACTGAACCCTGAGGAACCCCACATAGAAGGGGTAGAGAAGAAGAGGTGGTTGAGCTAGTCTTCACTGAAAGTGCGGGAGGAGAGAAAAGACCGAAATCAAGCAAGGACAGACCCATGGATTCCAATGTCAGCCAGCCGAGTTAGAAGGGTACGATGATCAACAATATCAAAGGCAGTCAAGGCATATCAATCTAGTCAAGACGAAACACAGATCTTAAATCTAGATAAGACAAGACACAGAAGGTGTAAGCAGGGGTAAAGCAAGGGACAGAAGGTGTAAGCAGGTGTAAAACAAGGGAAAGAAACAAAGGAGATCAGGTGAGTCCAGATCCAAAAGCAGCAGCGAAGAGGTGAGCTTTCAACCTGGATTTGAAGAGGGTTAGAGAAGGTGCCTGGCGTACTGATACAGGCAGCTTATCCCAGGCGTAAGATGCAGCAAGGTGCAAGGAGCGAAGTCTTGGGTCTTAAAGTAATTTCAATTATTTTTTATATTTGAGGATGTGTTTTGGTTTCTAGATAGGTGCACTTTGTTTTGAAAGCTTGGTTTTAGTAAGCCTTAGTATAAAGTAATTATTTCAATGCTGTGAATGACAGCGGATTTCCAGCTTGAGTATTTCTTCTGAATCTATAGGAAGTGCTTCGTTGCCTGATATTATTAACATTTCAATTTGTTGTACTAATTGCCCTTCCTATTAAGATTGTTTCTGTAAAAGGTCTTGAAAGAATAATTTTCATATTGTAAGGATTTTAGTTACATGCTAATTAGAACATACTGTGACAAGGAAGCCTGTTTTGAGCCTATGAGTATAGAAAAGGCCAATGACTTTAACTTAGAGAAAGGAGAAATCCCTGTAGGGCGTGGATTTCAGGCCCATCATAGAGAAAGAAACCTGAGGGAGAGAAAGTTCAGGCAGCCACAACCTAATTCCTATGACGTAACTGCAGGCTTGAGAGGTCATTACAATCACCTGGGAGGAGTGGAGGAAGGGCTGGAGTGGGAAATATAAACCCCTGCTAAAGCAGAGGAAAGGGGAAGCTCAGAGGTCTCGGGAGGTTCAGAGGATTCAGGGGAATCAGGAGTGGAACCAGGAGCACCTGCAGATCTCCAGGAGAGAACCCAGAGAGGAATACAGAGAGCTGTTCCAGAGAGGCTGGAAGGAGACAAGGAACCGCAGTTAGCCCAACCAGGGAGAACTGCCCAGTGCTTCAGGTACTGACTGTCTTTATCGGGGAGAGTTAAGCTCAGGAGAGACATCATAACCCCCAGGGAGGCTGTATTCTGAGCACTGTGTCCAGAGCTCAGAACAGGACACTGCCCTAACAACACCAGAGGATATGCAGATTGAGTTGGCAGGGGAGGAATTGCAAGATCTAGATATCCCCATGGACTGTACCCTGTGTCAAGCTACAAGCATGGAATCATTATGCTAAAGGCTAGCATTGAATGAGAGTGTCCTAAAAGCAGGTAACTGGAATTGAGCCAGGAATTGGGTTTGAAGAAAACTCCACGTGTTTGCATTTCTCAGGCAAAGTGCTGAGTCACGCTGAAGAGAGAGCTTGTGAATGTTTGTTACTTGTTTTCTTATTTTTTAGTTTAAAACCTATCCTGATAGGAAGGAGGGAAAGAAGAGGTTGTTCCAGAGGAACTGAGTTATTCTTTTGCTATTAAGTGCTTCACAAACATAAGGTTAAAAAGAAGTATTTTTACCTTACTGAGCAGAACTGTTTCTCTAAGACTGAGCAACGTTGTTAACCAGCTGAATGTGTTTAAAAGGCTGTGAAGCAGTTATACTGATCTAAATGCTCTGTTGCAAACAATCCTGAATGGACAAAATTCCTGTGTACAGTTTACTTGAACCTTTACTTTAAAATAAATTCTGTCATTTGCCTTAACATTGAACCATGACTACACTTCCTTTTCGCCTCTCCGGGCCAGTCCAGGGAAGGTTAGGTTGTCAATCCCCCTCAGCAGCTGAGGACATAAAGACATCAAGTTTTCTTGCTCGGTGAAGCCACTCCCCCTGAAGTCAACTGCCAGTCTTTTTGTCCTCAGCAGCTAAAGAGGATCGATTTAAATCTCTCCCTTAAGTTTTTGCTATTTATAAATTTATTTGTTGTTTTTTAAGTTAGCTCTAGCAGAGCTGATTTAATTATAGTCCTAACAGAGCATTACTGATTTAATTATAGTCCTAACGGAGCATTTTAGTATATTTACCTGCTTTGCCGGCAGAGAGAATTGGAGCGCGACGGTTTCAGGTAGAGCCTGCCTGTCTTTTTACTCCGTCTCTGACTCCTGTGGCAGATTGAATCTGGGAGCCCCAGTACTTCTTCTGCGTTTGTAATGCCATGCTCTTCCTGCTTCCGCTAGCAGCGGAACAAAACTTTATTAATTCAGCTGTTTCCTGCTTCCGCTACCAGCGGAACAAAACTTTAACAAGTCAGCTGGGTGACTACCAGTGCAGCGTTACTGTTTTGTTACAGCGGCGTGATTTCAGCGAGAGGCATTGTTCCTGCTAATTTGAGCTAGCGGTTTTTCTCCGGTCTTAGCGCGGCACTGATTACTACTGATTTAAAAAGGTGAGATACATCTATGGCAGAAAAACTTGTATTGGATTCAGAAAAGATGTCTTTGCCCGCGGAAAAAGCGGGAAAGGCGGCCATTTTAGTGGCGCCGGCTGTTTTAACGGCTGAACACCAACGGCCTTCAAAGAGAAAGACTAAGTCTTCTAAAGAGGTTTCTTGTCAAGAAAAGCCTGCGCAGCCTCTGCCACCGGCACAGGAAAGTGTATTGTCTTTCTTTTCGCCAGAGTTTATATTGGCTATGCATAAGGCGTTTTTAATGAGATCTTCTGCGTCTGAGGGAGTTATTAAGGACTCTACAACATCTCCTATGTGTGTTTTATTGCCAGAAGATCCTGGAGAAGGTCCTTCTTTAGCTATAGAGGTTGCTAAGGATCCTTTGGACCCTTTTTCTTCACAAATCTCTGTCCCTTTGGGTCAAGAAGAGATGGAAGGCCTGTCAGAGGGAGGTTTGGACCTACCTTCTCAAGAGCTGGAAGAGGGTGAAATTGCACCAGGAGAAGATCCTAACATATTTCGTGTTTTTCGTAAGGAAGAACTATCAGCTCTTATTTTGCAGTCATTATCTGCCTTGCACCTATTACCTCCGTCAGCTTCTCAGGAACCTTTGGAGGATCCCTTATTGCAGGGATTTAAAGCGGAACAGCGCTGTTTTCCCATGCATCGGGTGATAAAGCAGATGATTGAATCTGAGTGGGAATTTCCGGAGGCTACGCTCCGTGGTAGCCGCGCTTTAACACGCCTTTATCCTATGCCGCAGGAGGAAAAGGAATTATTGCGTATGCCCAAAGTGGATGCGATAGTTTCCGCAGTAACAAAGAAAACGACTATTCCTGTGGAAGGAGCAGCCGCTCTTAAAGATTTACAGGATAGGAAGCTAGAAATTCTTCTTAAGCAAGCGTTTGATTCTAGCGCTTTAGCTCTGCAAGCGGCTGTTTGTGGGGCTTATGTTTCTAGAGCATCCATTCGGTGGCTTCAAGGAGAAGTATCTGGAGATTCTGCTTCAATGCAGGGAGCGGAAAGTGCGAAATTGGAATCAGCATCAGCTTATATGGCAGATGCCTTTTATGATCTACTGCGGATTGCCGCAAAAACTATGGCATCACTTGTGGCAGCTAGGCGTTTTTTATGGTTGCGTAACTGGACAGCAGATGTGTCTTCTAAGTTACGGCTTAGCAAGTTGCCCTATAAAGGAAGGTTGCTATTCGGAGAAGCGTTAGAAAAGATTATTAAGGATCTGGCTGATTCTAAAGGAGGGCGTTTGCCAGAGGATAGACCGAGACCCAGGAGAGGTGCAGCAGCTCTTCGGGGTACCGGTCGAGATTTCAGGAGATTTCGAGGGGCTCGCTTTGCTCCCTATTCTAGAGGCCGGGCGACATTTCGCGGTCAGTCCTTTCGAGGAGCCAGAAGTTTCAATAGATCTTACTTCGCGGCTTCTCAATCCGCAGCTAAGAAACCGCAATGAAGGTCTCTTGGTTCAGGCGTTAGTACCTGTAGGGGGACGCCTGCAGGATTTTCTCTCAGCCTGGACCGAGATCACTGCAGACAAGTGGGTGTTAGAAATAATTCAAAAAGGGTATGCGCTGGATTTCGCTTGCAATTTGCTACCAGCCTTCGTTCTGTCTCCCTGTGCGAAGGGGCTAAAAGAGAAAGCCGTGTTAGACACGGTTTTGCATCTATTACAGCTTCGAGCAATAGTCCCTGTCCCCCGAGACCAATACGGTCGCGGTCGATACTCGATTTATTTCGTGGTTCCCAAAAAGGAGGATTCTTTTCGACCAGTTCTCGATCTCAGAGGGGTCAACCGTGCTTTGCGGGTGCCTCATTTTCGCATGGAAACGCTGCGTACAGTGATTCGGGCAGTAAGACCGGGGGAATTCCTCATTTCAATAGATCTTACAGAGGCCTATCTTCACATTCCCATCAGGCCATCTCATCAACAATTTTTACGTTTTGCCCTTCCAATGGGTCACTTCCAGTTTCGGGCGTTGCCTTTCGGTCTAGCCACGGCTCCAAGAACCTTCACAAAACTCATGGTAGTGGTAGCAGCTGCGCTGCGAAAAGAAGGGATCCGTGTTCATCCATACCTCGACGATTGGCTAATCAGAGCCGATTCTCATCTGGCTTCCGTAGTGGCGACGTCTCGAGTTGTTCAACTTTTGGAACAACTAGGTTGGGTGATAAATCAGGCAAAGAGTCACTTGCAGCCAGTTCAACAACTGACTTATCAAGGGGCCTACTTCGATACGGCTCAAGGAGCGGTTTTCTTGCCAGAAAACAGAATAGTCAAGATTTTGCAACAAGTGTGAGCATTTTTAAGAATTCAAGCTCCGTCGGCTTGGAAGTATTTACAGCTTTTGGGTTCCATGGCGGCTGCCTTGGATCTGGTTCCGTGGGTCAGGACTCACATGCGGCCCTTACAACAGGCGCTACTTTCCCGATGGTCACCGCAGCTGCATCCTCTATCACAACGCCTGTTTTGTCCGGAAACGGTAAGGGAAAGTCTAGAATGGTGGTTGGACCCGGTACATCTCAGAGCGGGCGTTCCTTTGCGGGAGCCTGCGTGGGTGTTAGTCACCACAGATGCCAGTCTGACAGGCTGGGGAGCGCATTGTCAGTCGCAAATAGCTCAAGGTTTTTGGTCAAAAGAGGAGACACTGTGGTCGATCAACATGCTAGAGCTACGCGCTGCCCGGCTTGCTCTTCAGCACTTCGAACACCTTCTCACAAAGAAGGCAGTTCGTTTGTTCTCCGACAATGCTGTTACAGTGGCATATATCAATCGACAAGGGGGAACAAAGAGTTCCTCTCTCCTAAACGAATGTCAGAAGTTGATGGCTTGGGCAGAGAATCATCTTTTAGCATTGTCGGCTGCTCATGTGGCGGGCAAAGAGAATGTTCAGGCCGATTATCTCAGTCGGTCTGTCCTCGATCCAGGAGAATGGGAGTTGAACGTAGCAGTTTTTCACGAGATAACCTTAAAGTGGGGGCAACCGGTTATGGATCTAATGGCGACGTTCAACAATGCAAAGTCGAACCGTTTTTTCAGCAGACGCAGGGAATGCATGTCAGAAGGGCTCGATGCTCTAGCTCAGCCTTGGCCGGAGAACATTCTATTGTACGAGGGCCGTTTTTTTTTTCAACCTCCGATAGGCTATAAATAAAAGACAAGTTCATATAAAACAATAATTTTATTACCAAAAGATTGGTACACTTACGGTTACTTTTCGACATAATCACCGAAGAGATTGAGACATTTGTCATATCTGTGGACAAGCTTTTCAATACCCTCTGCAAAGAAAGTTGCCGCCAATGAATTCAAGTAGTCCTTGACGTTGGTTTGAAGGTCCTCATTGGTTTGAAAGCGCTTTTGTGGCCGTCCGTCAACATTTTTGGGACCCAACGTGCACAAAGTTTTTTGTAGCCTAACCGTTCAGTAACAATACAGTACAAAACAGACCTTGAAACCTCTGGAAATTCCGTAGACAAAGCAGTAATGGTGAATCTGCGGTTTTCTTTAACCATTCTGTCAACTCGTTGCACCAGGTCATCTGAAATGACAGATTTGCGTCCTTGGCCCAACACCATCACTCATGAAGTTTTCCCCATACACACGACTCATTCTCCGATGGATTTCTGCAGCACTATGGCCTTCAGCCTGTAGAAAACGAATCACACTTCGCAATTCACACTTGGAGGGAGCATCAATCATGGTGGACATGTTTACGTGGCTGTAGCACAACGCCGACTGACGCCTGAATGTCAACAATGGCGGAGTGTGTAGTGCAAGAGCTGCGCAGTCGCCTACAGTGCATGCCCGCTTTCTGCTGCCCGCGTAGCGTCTGCACGGAGCGATCGGAGGTTGAAAAAAAAACGGCCCTCATATGTTTTCCCACCTTGGCCAATGGTGAGCCGAGTTGTTCAACGCATAGCGAAGCACTGCGGTTCTGTGATTCTGATTGCGCCGGATTGGCCTCGGCGTCCTTGGTATGCCGATCTAGTTCGGCTTCTAATAGCTCCTCCTTGGCGTCTTCCAGTCCGGGTCAATCTGTTAAATCAGGGTCCCGTGCTCATGCCACATGTGGATCGCTTCTTGCTTACGGCTTGGCTATTGAGAGGTCCCGTTGACTCGCAAAGGTTATGCGGATTCTGTAGTGGATACCTTACTTAAATCTAAAAGACCTGGGACATCTCTTGCGTATGTTCGCATATGGCGGTGTTTCGAGTCTTGGTGTGAACGGCGTGATGTTCTTCCTCGTTCGGCTAACTTGCCTCAATTGCTTTTATTTCTCCAGGAAGGTTTGGATAAGGGGTTGGCACTTAATACCCTTAAGGTTCAGGTGGCCGCACTTGCATGTTTTAGGGGATTAGTCCAAAATTGCAGGCTATCCTTGCATCCGGATGTGCAAAGATTTTTTAGAGCGGCTAAGATTATTCGTCCTCCGCTGTGGCACATTGTGCCTCCGTGGGATTTGAATATTGTTTTGGAGGCGTTGTCGAGTTCGTCATTAGCATCGATTTCCTTCCGATCTCCAAAGGAGTGTTCATGGAAGACGGCTTTTCTGGTAGCCTTGTGTTCAGCGCGAAGAATTTCTGATCTACAGGCTTTGTCTTGTCATGAGCCTTATTTGCAATTTCTCCCTGAACGAGTTTTATTACGTACAGTTCCTTCATTTTTACCGAAAGTGCTATCTGTTTTTCATATTAATCAATCAATAGTTTTGCCAACTTTTTCAGATTTATCAAATTCTCCTATTGATAGAGCTCTTCGAAAATTGGATCTTGGTCGTGTCTTAAAGACATACCTTAAAGTTTCGGAACCGTTCCGTAAAACAGATAGCTTGTTTGTGCAGTATGCTGGGCCTAATAAAGGGAAGCCGGCTTCGAAGTCCACAATTGCTCGATGGGTACGATCTGCTATTGTGGCAGCTTACCAGACCGGAGGACGCTCTCCTCCTAGTGGTCTGAGAGCGCATTCTACTAGAGCTCAAGCGGCGTCCTGGGCGGAATTTGCTTTTGTTCCTCCAGTAGATATCTGTAGGGCGGCTACATGGTCTTCGTTACATACCTTTTACAAAGCATTACCGTCTGGATGTTCAGGCCAGGGAAGATGCAAAAGTGGGAACGTCGGCTCTTATTGCTGGACTGGCGGGTCCCTCCCGAGTTTAGGTACTGCTCTGGTATTGCCCTAACCTTCCCTGGACTGGCCCGGAGAAGCGAAAAGGAAAATGAAATTAGTTCTTACCTGCTAATTATCTTTCCTTGAGCATTCTCCGGGCCAGTCCAGGGTCCCACCCTTTAGATGTTTGGATTTTTCATGGTATTCATGCAAGGGGGGTGTATTGGGGCTAATGTTTCTTTCTCAAATTAAGTTGGGATTTATTTAGTTTAAAAAAAAAAAAAAAAATATATATATATATATATATATATATATATATATATATTTTTTTTTTAATAAGCACAAGTTATTTGCTTATTTCTTCCTGAAGGACTATAGAATATAATCAGTTTTTATTATGAGTTAGCTTTTTGTTTTCAATTCTATAATAGTTAGTTGCTTTGTCAAAAGAAGACTGGCAATTGACTTCAGGGGGAGTGGCTTCACCGAGCAAGAAAACTTGATGTCTTTATGTCCTCAGCTGCTGAGGGGGATTGACAACCTAACCTTCCCTGGACTGGCCCGGAGAATGCTCAAGGAAAGATAATTAGCAGGTAAGAACTAATTTCATTTTCTTCTTAAGAGCCGAACTACATGTCCCAGAATCCACCTGAGGAAAAGCTAGTTTATTTGAGCTCACCAAGAGAAGTTCTCCGTTACCTCGCCTCTCTAAACCAGAGGCCAGGGGCAAGGGCGTGACAATATATAGGGAGTTATTATGTGGAATGAACAGAAATAAATTTATATCTGCAGTTCATTTAAAAGTAGAAAGAAGTTTTAATAGCTGTTTGTTTCTTGAAGTCTCAGTCTGTAAGGATATATTGGTATTGTATGAAAGTCCTCTTTAAGATGGCTGCTTCTGTAGTGGGACATTAAGAAATAACTTTGTTCTGTGAGATTTGGTTGTTGTTAAGTGCCGTCAAGTCGGTGTCGACTCATGGTGACCCTCTGGATAGTTGTCCTAAACTGCATTCAGTCTTCAGTCAGACGGCTCATTGTTGACAGAGTGGCATCCATAGCTACTGTTATTGTATCGATCCATCTCATTGCTGTGTTGTGGAGATATTCTTAAAACAGCTGTAAGCTGACACTTTCTGTTTGCCAATGGTTTTCCGTTATAGTCTTGAAGAATTTTATCTGATCCACACAATTGAAGAAATATGAATTTTGATAATAAAATTGATTATTGAAATTGTTGTTTTATAATATAAATTTTAAAAGAATGTGAAACCTGGGGAATAATTACAATTCTTGTCCAGTGAATTCTGTAAAGCCTGAGCAAGTAAGAATACTTAGAGATGGATGACTGATGGAATATATTTTTAAACTACTGTAAATGAAGCCCATATTAGTGTTGGAAATAAGAATAAGATTACTTTCCTTTTTCCTGCTTATTTTGGAAATAAGGTTTTATGATTGATTTTGCAGCAGTAGTTTGCATGTTGGTGCAGCTAGTGATTTTTCCTTGCTATCTGCTTGGGTTTGTGCTATAATATGGAATGGATTCTCTGAGTCAGTGGATTGGGGGCATGCAGCATACACTGCAGTAATAGCTTGATAGAAAAGACAGCTCAGATAACATAATGACAACATAGCTTAGTAGGATTGGGTGTTTACAGAAGGGGAAGACGAGTTGCAGAGTTGTTCAATACCTGCTTGCCAGATTAAGCTTTGTTAGAGAAATTCTTTAAAAAAATTGTTTACAGTTACAGTAAAGCATAATGTAGCTAATTCCCATCCAGTAACAGAAAGGACAACTTTTGATTCCAATTGGAAGCAGTAGAAATAAATATGCACGATTGTGATTTCATTTAAAATTATGTTTAAGATTATTTTACAGGGATCCTGGATTTGACAAGTGTGATAGAGGGAGGAGGAAAAATCCAAAACGATTAACCATTTCTGTATTTGTGTTTGTACAATAAATAAGTTTGATCCATGATGTGTTAGCGTATTCTGATTAAAAGAGTGTGCGTACTCTAGAGTACATATTTTAGAGGGAGGAGTGGCCTAGTGGTTAGGACAGGGTACCTCAGGCCGGAGGGCCAGGGGTTCAATTCCCACCTGGGGACATCAATCTCAGGCCGGAGGGACTGGGGTTTCTAGTCCTATAGGCACTCCTTGTGGCCTTGGGCAAGCCACTTAACCCTCCATTGCCTCAGGTACACATAGATTGTGAGCCCTTTGGGGACGAGGGAATGTATTCAGTACCTGCTTATATAGTGATTGTAAACCGCTCTGATGCCCTTCAGCCTGGGCGGTATATCAAAAATTGCATAAACATAAACATAAACATAATTGATATGAATGACTAGGAAGATCTTCAATGTGTGATAGCGTTTTGATGTGTTTAGATATCTGATAAGTTCTGCGCATTTGTATGATATGACAAAGAAAAGTTATAAAGGTGTTTGAAGGAAATGCATATACAAGTGAAAACTGAATTGCATGTCAAAGTCAAAGCAAGTTTATTTGATTTAAAAAAAAGTAAATGGGAAAAAAATTAAAAAGGAAAGGTATGCAATCTGGGGGTGCAGGTTATCAAGTGTATTTATGTGACAATGCTTGTCATGAAGATTTGATAGTTTGTTGATATGTTATTATTTTTGTTTCTTATTGTAAAAATAAGGAGTGGTACAATTTCATTCTGATAAGAAAGTTAAGTAATTACACCAAGGTGGTAATGTCCTGTTACAAGTGGAATAGGTAAAACAAATGCCAAGACTGATTAACTAAATTAGTATCACTGATTGAGATAGATTCAATGTGTAAAAATATTTCTCTGTGCAAGAGATGAATCAATTCTTTATTAAGCTGATTGTGCTGAATAAAGTGTCAACAAAGAGAGACTGTAAACAATGACAACTGAATTTCTAATTGGTTTAAATTCTATGTTTTCAAAAATTCCTTGAGCACAATTCTATTTATAATGACTATCTATATTTGTTCCTTTATTTGTGTCCTGATTTCCTTCCTTTGTGAGCTGAGATGTCTATGTTAATCAGACAGTGATATTACTGACAATATTCAAGGTAATGTGAGTCAAACCATTTAACTAAGATAAGAGAGCTTTACTAAGAATTTTTAGTAAACAATTGAATGAGTTTAATTGAATTGCTATAAACTGTCAGTTATATTTTGATGTTCGTAACTCCTTAAGAAATAAGATTAACTATATCTTGTACAGTTGTGAACCTGACAAGAGAGGTGTGTCTATTAGCATGTGGCCCAACTTTAATTTGATAGATAAAGAGAAAAATTAAAGAATGTAAATGCAAAATAGAAGTATGATGCAAGCTATCTTGGTCTCCATATAATTAAATAAGTTGTAATAATTAAGTGCTAGCAGTAGATGTATTGTAATTAATTAACATTAGATTAGATAGAATTACTGAATAGAATTCTTATCTTGCCGTTAGTAGTTTTGCATGTTTGCTATTGCAGGGAATCCGAGAAATGTTGTAATGAGTTTTCATTCTGCAAATTGTATATCACGTGCATTGAATCTTATGGGCCAAAGATGACAACTACTGTGAATGAAAGTAAGTCAGCAATACTACTGAAAGCCATGTTGGAGCAAAGATCAGTGAATCCTGCAGAAAGATGTATGTGCAGCAATGAGGCCTGGGTGGACAGTTTCTGACACTCTCTGTCCAAGATGTGCATAGCGCAGCTAAGTGTGAAAGGAGAAGCTGCTGAAGAACTTGGAGTTACCACTGGTGGCAGATGATGTGGGTACAAACTTCTGAAAGATCTTTGAGGGGCCATTGTTAGAAATAGTGTTTGCAAAAATAATTGGTAGAGCTTTGCTCTCTGTACACATTCTTATTGAGACCTTGCAAGGGCAAACAGTATCACATAGTTTTGATCAATTTTCAGGATGCTTGTAATCCTTTTTCTATATTGTCAAATGGACTATATAGCTATAAAGACTTCTTCCAACCAACAAGATGAAGTTTACCCATCGATCAGATGTGCCTAGGACTCAGAAGCAAAGTGAAGTGGAAGATGTTTCCCGCTGTGGCAGATTAATTGTATTTATCAATAGATTTCTCTATTTATTTATTATGTATTTATTTATGTATTTATTTATTTTGGACATGGACATGTTTTATAATGATTCTTTACAGAATCAGAGGGGGGACTGTTGAGAGGGCCTTGAAATGGGGTACCAGAGCCCTCTGAAAGGGTTAATATGGAGAATGGCTTAGAATTTGCTAACAACCTGAAGCCTGTCAGTTTAGAATTCACTAGCAGCCTGGAGAGAGATGTGTACCCAAAAAAAGGCCATGTTTAGCAGAATGGGACAGAATGTTTTTGCTTCTCCTAATTCAGCTGAGTAATATGTCTGTGCTTACTTTGACCTATAACATGACTTGTAACATGTAGATAAACAAAAGTGATACTGAAACTGACATACAGCTGAATTTGTACCATGTAGCAGTTTTCTCTTCATAAATGAGGTGCTCTGGCTAGCGAGGGTAAGGGGATTTACAGGACTTCTTAGCCTGGTCGGGGTAAGCACAGGCTGAGATCCTTTCAATAAAAAAAGATCTCATTGCCTAACTGCAAAATACACCAAGTACAGTTTATGAAGCAACAAATCCCCCAACCTTTCTTCCCAAGTTGATTCACCCCAGTAAAATCTACTTCAAGCAAATAGTTATGTATATTTGAGTTTGAGATTGTTATGTATATGTTCAAGTTCTGAGATTGTTTCATCCAAAACCACTGTTCAAAAATTCGATGTAACCATATATCCAATTGTAAACTGCTTTCAGTCTTAGAAAAGCGGTATACAATTAATTAATTGATGTATGTATGTACTCACTGACATCCATAGCTTCAACTGGGGAAAGCATTCAGGTCATGAGGAAAATTATTCATGCACATGGCATTTTCTAAAGCATGTACACGTCTACCTTTCTTTCAGTCACGTGTGCAAAATGACACTTTTAACATGCATAGCATACACAGATTTTCAAAGACAATTTAGCTGCCTTGTGTCTCTTTTTAAATTAATGTAAATGTTCACACACTAAGAGCAGCGATGGGCTTTACAGACACACAGGATCTTTCAATCTTACTCCTGAAAAGACAATATTTACACAAAAGCCTTTTTTTGTAGGATAAACTATAATCTTCAAAATCAGGAAGAGATTTCCTCCTTCCTTTAAACAGAAGTTTTCCTTTTTTTCTGACAAACACTATATTGCTGACTTTAGATTAGTCAATATCACTTAGTGCTGTATAACTGATCAGACAAAAATAGCTTTTCCATATCTCTCTTCTGGAAAAAAGAAGCATTTAAAGGTTAAGGAAATGTTAGAAGAGAACAAACTTATCTATGATAAATAAAAGCTCTCAGCTCATTTATATCATTCCATGCATGAATACATGTTTGCAGAGATTGTTAAACTTCTCTCTACTTACTTTCCCAGCAGTTTCCATATTTTTCCCTTTCCTGGATCAGCTCTGGCAGAACGTCTTGTCCAAATCCTGGAAATCCTGCAGTACCCTGACTGTCACTAAATGTAAATCTGCTTTCTAGGCAAGGTTGATAAACCTAACTAAATGTAACTGACTTCCTAGTTCCTAACTTAGCCCTACATCTCCTGTCCGTGCAAACTAAAGAAAGAAGCCACAAAAACCTGCTTAGCAATTCATTTTTTGAGGCCCAGAAGATTAAGTATGAAACAATAAATAGTTGAGAAACTCCCATACTGAGTATAATTAGTGTGCCACACTGAGAAATGTGTCCTCCTGTACAGCTGAACAGCATGATACTATGTTGAAGCACACTCAGGATAATGCTAATTCAGCCCCTTTTTACATCTGTTAATGTGTGTCCAATATTTTGCACATATCTTTCTAGACAAAAGTTTAAAATTCAGAATTTAACTGAGGATTCATTCACATAATTAACAAAGGTAAACAGTCTTCATTCTGAGATTAATTCTGAAATAATTTTAACAGAAAACTGCACAGATATCCAGCCTTTAACCCTTGGCCATCTCACAGCATCTGCAGCACTTCCACGACCTTGAAGATGTAAGGTAGGTGTTGCAGCTCTCTTGGCGTTCTTGGTGCATTGGGACTGTATGCAGTGGCGAACTAACTCATTGCTGTACTGGAGGAATCTGTGATGCACTGCTCAAACCAAATGCAAAAGTAGGTGGGAGCTATGTAGGAGATGTGGATGGGACCTGTAAGGGTGGTGGGATGGAGGAGAGATGACTGGCTCAATCTACACACTGTGGGGGCGACGTAATAAGCTGTGCTATGCTTTAGAACAGCTGTTTACTGCTGATTTTCCCATGCTAACTTGATTCCCAGTGAGAGTTTTAGTGGTGAAAAATAGGCAGTAAAACCATTGTTCTAAAGGGCAAGGAGTTCAGCATGCAAAGTGAATGCAAGCCTGCCAAATTAAGAATCAGGGCTGGTGCAAGAATAATAAGTGCCCTAGGTGAACCTTCATTCTTGCTGCTATCCCGGTGCCAACCCTGGCCTCAGCGCCACCACTGCCACATCTCTCTGGGAAATGCAAGCTCTGATGAGCAGGGAGTGTCTTTTATTTGTACATGCACAGCACCGAGTAAGCCTCATAGCACTATACAAATGATAAATAGCAGAAGTAGTAGTATTAAATGCAGCAGCGGCAATGGCAATGAAACAGGAAAGAAGCACGGCATGAGCTCTCTGAATCCCCGCATGCTGTGCTCTGAACATCCAGCAGGTCCCACCCCTTCCCCCATGCAGACTTCTTGTTTGTTTGGTGGTGGTGGTGGTGGGACAGGCTGGACTTTCAGAGATGTTGTGCCATACTACTTTCCTGTTTTATTTATTATGAGCATTATGTATACTGACATTTGAACACTAAAATGACATTATGGCAGTTGACAAATTCATAAGATCCTGCCACTGTCACTGCTGGTCCTGGGAAGATGTGACAGCAGTGGTAACGACAGGGGTGAGAGACTGGAGACTGCTATTGCAAGATATTTCTCGGGAAGCACTGATACCCTCCAAAGCTTGACACTCTAGGTGACTGCCTAGTTCACCTAATGGTAGCACTGGCCCTGCCAGGGATTGCTCTGGGTAGAAAAAGCACTCTTGAGTTTTGCATGGGTTTTTACTTTCCCTTTGGTGCAGAATCTTTACTTTAGCTGGGGGCTGAAGAAAAGATTGTGTGCAAGAGCAGCAGAATCATCTGAGATGAAGTGTAACTCTTCACCTCAGAGAACTCATGGCCCGAGTGGGTCCAGTAGCCACCCTATCCCTAAGGCTATCTAGTCTAGGGAACAGAGAAGTCCTTGACCAGAAAGCCTCCATGCTGCTGGATCCCTCTGGACCCATAATACCTACATTGTTCTTTTCATCCTGCTGACATTTGGACAATGGTGATGCCTGGTTCTAAGTGGTAGAGTATGTAAGGATACACTGCTAGGGGTCAGTCTGTCAAATAAGATAATGCTTCCCAGTAAGGGAGGCAGTTGTTTATTTTCCTGCCCCTAGGGGTCAGATGCTACCATTTTTTCAGATGGTGGCAAGAGGAGAAGAAAGCCACTAGAGGCTTTCTTGGACCAATAAGTGTTATTGATATAGGGAGCAAGGGGCCAGATAGTAGCATGGCAGATCTCTGAGTGAGGGGCCTCCCTGTGCCAGATGCCTGTGCTGGGGCTGGTGCAGGTGCAAGGGTATAAAGCACCTTAGGACAATCTTCAGCCTTGTTCTCCCCTAAAATAATTGTCAACCTTCTAGGCCTGAACCCCCTTCCTCCCCCCACCCCCCAAGATCCGGATAATTAAACTGAACAATCATGACCACCTCAATGCCACACTTCTCAGAATTAGGGAGTTATTTTAGAAGCATCCCAGTGTCTAAATAACAACATTTACACATAGAATACATGTGTAAATGTGATTTTAGAAAGCTGCTAATTAGGGGTGGAAAGGGAGCGGTTTGGGTAGGCCTACAACATTTATGTGTATTACCCATTTTACCAATGGAATCCATGTTGATATAAAAAATCTAGATATCGGCATTTACAGCTGTCCCCATGCACAAATAACTGCCTGGTTGAAGGGACATTTGTAAAGGCCAATGGCTGGCTGCCTCCTCCTGATCACACCTGATTAATCTCCCCCCCCCCCCCCCACACACACACACACACACTCCCTTGAGACATATAATCCCCCCATCCCCCAGAGGCATTGGATCCTTCCACACCCACCCTACTGACAATAAGAGACCCTCCCTGAGGCCCCTCCCCCCAGCAGACCCTCCAATCCCTCACTTCTTCCATCCCCAGCTCTTGCCTGAGTCTCTGGTAGCTAGTGGTAGCAGGAGTTATTCCCAGTTGCTCACACTCATGTCAATCCCAGGTTCCTAGATGGCGTTCCTGACCCTTAACAGTAATCTCAAGCTATTAGCACTGGGAGTCAGACTGCCAAATAAGGGCACATCAATGCCAGCACAGCACACAGACAGGCTTGAAACCATAAAACACCAAATGGAGGCTCAATGCAACAGCAAGATAGGTTGGAAGAGCCCAGGCAGTGGGACAGGAGAATGAGATCAGAGGACGCACTGTGAAGATGTATATAGATATCTAGGAGTAGCGGAAGGAGTGACAATCTAGCATAAACTACTGAGAGAAAACATCAGTAACAAGAGATCAGAATTGGTAATGAAAAGTGCTTTAACAACAAGGAATAAGATACAAGCCATCAAACAATCCCTGCACTTCATTATTTAGTTAATTTATTTAACATTTAATATTCTGCTTTTTGGACTAAATACACAGCAGAGCAGTTTGCAATACAAATCATTTACAGCTTTGGAATGATAGATTGGCCTCTAAAAGATCTTGAAAAAACAGGACGTACAAACGAGAAAACTCCATGCTCACAAGGCTGTATATAAGAATAATGTATAATACACAAGGCTGTATTTTGTTACAGTCAAAGGAGAAAAGTGCCTTATAGAAATAGATTATACATACAGAGCTGTCACCATGGGCCTCCACGTCTACTTAACAGCATTAATAGACTCGAGTGCACAAAAAATGTTGTAGTATGAAAGTAAGCATCCACAATTCATTTTGATTATTAAAATTGGATAGACATTCCAATGAGGTGAAGGAATAAGTGAGAATCCACAAGTACATATAGGAAAGGAAACAACAGAATTTGCAAAACAAGAGAAAAAACTAAGGATTAGATCAGCAAGCAAGTCAAAACAAGTGGCAAATGCACAATTACAGTGACAAATTAAAAGTGTTATTTTGGGAACCATACATATATCAAACCTAGACACAGAGGGCCTGTTTCCATCTGGGACATACAGGCCCTCTGGGCACCCGGTGGGAACTGGACACACAGAGGCCGTTGTGATTCTCATCCGGCAGGGCAAATCTAGCCCTGCAAGATCAGAATTGCAAACAAGCCTGTACGTGCACATACAGGCCTTGCCCGGTTAATGCAGTCAGGGCTTTTAAATGGAGCTGTGGAGCCATGGCATCCAGTTGCCATGGCACCGTCATTCCATTTAAAAGCCGCAATCCCCAGCCGCCAGCTCCCAAAGTGCTTACCCCGCAGCCCAACCCCCAATCTGGCTTCCCAGGGCCAGGATCAGCTGTGAGGAATGCCCTCTGCCCACTGCTGCCCCATCCTAGCCCCAGTCCTGTGGTTCCTGCCGCATCAGGGAAGTTATTCCACCTCTGAGGTGGAATAACTTCCCCGTTCAAGTCGCCGTCCCCGGACATACAGGGCCAACATTAGAATCAGCCCTGTACCTCCGGGGCTGCCGACCACCCATTACTCACCCTAACGCCGTCCCCCAATCCGTCACTTTACTGCCCCTGTCTAACTTCCCTGTACAACATGCGGGGAAGGAGGATGGGACCGGGAGAAGGCACAAATAGCAGGGATGGACATCCCAACGGGACGTCCATCCCCACTATTCGTTGCTCAGAATGACCCCCAGAATGATTAAGGAGAAGAGAACTAAAACCTAAGGCTGAGAGACTGATGGTTACAGTCTAGGACAGTGGATTATGGTTCAGGTAGTTCACAGCATGCATAGAAAAAAACCTGATAATACCAGGGGTGGCTCAAGACAATCTGCTGCCTGAGATGAGAGATGAGCTGGTACCCACCTCCCTTGGCAGCAAAATGGAGGGACCTCCTCAGAACTTCAGTTAGGAGCCAGAGAGTCCATTCACTTATAACACCGATAAGGTGGATTCCCCAAGATTAAAGAAAGCAATATAGAAACATAGAAACATGATGACAGAAAAAGACCACATGGCCTATCTAGTCTGTCCTTCCATATCAACAACTACAACAGTCCACTTTTTACCTTTAGAGATCCTCTGTGTTGGTCCCATGCTTTTTTGAATTCAGTTACTGTCCTCATCTCTACCACCTCCACTTGGAGACTATTCCATTGATCCACTACTCTTTCCGTAAAGAAATATTTCCGCATATCACACCTGAATCTATCTCCCTTCACCCTCATCCCATGTCCCCTCGTAGCAGAACTTGCTTTCAATTGAAAGAGGCTCTCTCCCTGAACATTTATGCCACGGAGGTATTTAAACATCTCAATCATATCACCTCTATCCCGCCTTTCCTCTAAGGTGTACATATAAGATCCTTAAGTCTGTCCTCATATGCTTTATAATGAAGCCCACTAATCATTTTAGTAGCCACCCTCTGCACCGACTCCATCCTGTTCACATCCTTTTGAAGGTGCGGTCTCCAGAATTGCACACTATACTCCAAATGAGGTTACACCAAAGACTTATACAGAGGCATTATCACCTCCTTTTTTCTGCTAGCCATTCCTCTCCGTATGCACCCAAGCATCCTTCTAGCTTTTGCTGTCGCCTTTTCTACCTGTTTAGCTACTTTAAGATCATCAGACACAACCACGCCTAGGTCCCACTCTTCTTTAGTGGACAAAAGTACTTCACTTCCTATACTGTATTGCTCCCTTGGATTGCTGCAGCTCAAATGCATTACCTTACATTTTTTAACATTAAATCCTAGCTGCCAAATTCTAGACCATTCTTCAAGCTTAGCTAGATCCCTCCTCATGTTATCTACACCTTCCTGGTGTCTACTCTATTGCAGATTTTGGTATCATCCGCAAAGAGGCAAACCTTACCCGACAGCCCTTCCGCTATATCACTAACAAAGATGTAAAAAAGAATTGGACCAAGGACAGATCCCTGGGGCACACCACTGGTAACATCCTTCTCCTCAGAGTGAGCTCCATTTACTTGTACTCTTTGTCGCCTCCCACCCAACCAATTTCTAACCCAAGCAGTAACTTTAGGGTCCATCCCTAGGGTGCTCAGTTTGTTTATAAGTTGCCTGTGACGAACAGTGTCAAAGGCTTTACTGAAATCTAAATACACCACATCTAGAGCTCTCCCTCGGTCCAACTCTCTGGTCACCCAGTCAAGGAAATCGATCAGATTTGTCTGACAAGACCTGCCTCTGGTGAATCCATGCTGCATCGGATCCTGTAATCCGCTGGACTCCAGAAACCTCACTATTTTCTCTTTCAGCAGCGTTTCCAATAATTTACTCACCACCGAAGTTAAACTAACCGGCCTGTAGTTTTCAACCACATCCTTACTTCCGCTTTTGTGTAAAGGCACCACATGAGCCTCTCTCCAGTCCTTTGGCACCACTCCCGACTCCAACGAGGCATTGAAAAGGTCAGTCAGTGGAGTTGCTAGAACGTCCCCAAGTTCCCTCAGTATTCTAGGGTGTATCTCATCCGGTCCCATCGCTTTGTCTACTTTAAGTTGAGCTAGTTTCTTACGAACACAGTCTTCTGAAAATTGTTCAAGATGTCCCTCGCTTCTGTTCCTATTTGTGGGTGTTTTCTGAGGTCCTGCTCCTGGTTCTTCATCTGTGAACACAGAACAAAAATATTTGTTAAGCAATTCCGCTTTATCCTTATCAGCTTTTACATATTCTGCACCCTTGAGTCTGACTATACCACTTTTGCCCTTCCTCTTCTCACTAATATATCTGAAAAATGTCCTATCCCCCCATTTTATTGCATTGGCTATTTCCTCCTCCTTTTGAATCTTTGCCTTCTTGACTACTTTGCTAGCTTCTCTAAGTTTTTCCAAATACAGATGCCTGTCTTCCTCTCTCTGTGTTCTCTTGTATTTCATGAAGGCCTCCCTCTTTTTCTTCACTTTTTCAGCTACTTCCTTCGAAAACCATAGCGGTCTCCTTTTCCTTTTGCCTTTATTTACCATTTTAAAAAAAAGGTTGGTTGCCCTTAAAATATCCCCTTTCAGTTTTGCCCACTGTTTTTCTACATCCCCCAGCTGTTCCCATCCCACTAACGACTCCCTGAGGTATTGGCCCATCTTCACAAAGTTAGTCTTCCTAAAGTCTAAGATCCTCACCTTGGAATGGATTCTAACAGCCCTAGTCCTAATACTGAACCACACCATCTGGTGATCACTGGATGCAAAATGATCTCCCACTACAACATCAGAAACACTTTCACCATTGGTAAGCACCAAATCCAGTATGGCCCCTTCACATGTGGGGTCTGTTACCAATTGCCTGAATAGTTCTCCCTGTAGAGCATCCAGGATCACCTTACTTCTAGATGATACTGCAGCAGGAATGTGCCAATCAACATCTGGCATATTGAAATCTCCTATCAGTAGCACTTCCCCTTTCCTAGCAATGCTGCGTATGTCTTCAATTAACTCTCTGTCCACCTCTTCCTCTTGTGAGTGAGGTCTGTATATCACACCAATGCAAATAGATTTCTCTTTCCCTCTTTCTAGTTTAACCCACAATGCCTCCTCTCTCCCTTTTAAGCTCTGTAATTCCAAAGCTTTAATAGTAGTTTTTACATATAGTGCCACTCCTCCTCCCCTTCTTCCTACCCTGTCCTTTCTGAATAAAGTATAGCCAGGTATAGTTACATCCCAATCATGGTTTTCTGTGAACCATGTTTCTGTAACTGCCACTAAATGCAAGTCAGCCACTCCCACCAAAGCTTCAACATCAGGGATCTTATTTCCCATGCTACGGGCATTTATACACACTGCTTTCCATATGTTACCCCTGTTACATTAAATACCTTTATGGAAATGGGTATCACCTACCTGGGGGCTTTCACTTACCTGGGGGCTTTCTTCACCCATCCCCAACGAATCTAGTTTAAAGCCCTCTTCAGTAGATTAGCCAGTCTACTACCGAAGATGCGTTGACCTTTCTTGGACAGATGGATGCCATCACTGCTCTGCAACCCTTGGAACAGCATCCCATGGTCTAGGAAACCAAAACGCTCTCGATGACACCATCCACACAGCCATGCATTCATCTCCAGGATGCGAGCCTCTCTGCCTTGGCCTTTACCCTCAACAGGGAGGATTGAAGAGAACACCACCTGTGCACCTAACTGCTTCACCCTCTGTCCCAGAGCCATGAAGTCACTTTTGATACGTTCCGAGGTATACCTGGCAGTATCATTTGTTCCAACATGGATTAGCAACATTGGGTAATAGTCAGTGGGCTTGATGAGTCTCGGCAAACTCTCTCTAACATCTTGGATTTTGGCACCAGGCAGACAGCATACCTCTCTGGACATCAAGTCTGGTCGGCAGCTGGACGCCTCAGTACCCCTCAGAAGAGAGTCTCCAACCACCACTACCCTTCGTTTCCTTCTGGTCACTGATTCTGCAACTTTGAGGTACTTGAACTCTGGTTCTTCCCTTTCCAGGGATGTTTTCACCTCCTCCCCTTCCAGGGCTGCATAATGGTTCTCAATTCAAGGGCTGGAGAAGTTGGATTGGTGATTTTGCAGGCCCTGGTGACTTGTGTCCAACCATCAACATTCTGTTGGCACCCATCTTCTCCTGTGCTGGAGAGCTTGGTTGCTGCACAAAGCATCTCATCAATGTACTTCTCACTGTCTTGAATGCTCCTCAGCCTCGTCATCTCCTCTCTGAGTTCCTCCACTTGTTTCCTCAGAGCTTCAGCATGCAGGCACCCTGCACATGGAACTTGTCCTTCAACTGGCATTAGGACCTCTGTCTGGACCAAGGCAGAAGCTGTAATGGGGGCAACAGCTTTAGCAATATGATTTTTCCCAGCCATTGTTCTGTTCGTGGAGCTTAGGTATCTGTTAAAGTAAAAGAGAAAGATCTACGAAGTACCAGCCAGTTTCCCAGCTGTCCTTTCAGAGAAAAAGCAGTTAAATCTCTTTAATTATATTCAAAATGTGCTGGTCCAATTCTCTGTGATGTGTTAAAGGGGGAGGTCCCCTATAAAGCAAGACTGCTCACTAGGGGTGGGTGGGAGTCGGGATGGGTAGGGAGGGAACTAACACCTGATTAGGTGTTAGCAGTTTCCAAACCTGAGGAGGTTACTAGAGTTCAGCAACCTACTGTGCTCAAGGAAAGTTCCACTAAAGCACCAAAAAGAAAGTAACCTTGCTTTAAAAAATATACAAAAAACCCTTTTAAGAGCTCCCAGTCAGAGAGCTAGCAATGTAATATAATAAAAACAAACAGACCCTCAAATCCTTACTGTTTGTTGATCTGACTATTCCCAGACCATGTAATTTTGAAAAAACTTTGCAATGCTGTTTTTAGTGCAGCAAAAATTGTAGCAGCTTAATTATGTAGCCTCTAGCAAAACTAATACACAAACCCTCATTCTCTGTCACTGTTCATTGTCAACATAGAAAATATAGGAGACATGAGCAAACCATCTCCTCCACACCCTCCAAATGTCTGTCTGACAAAACAAGCACTTTTCCAATGCCTGTTGTTGCCTGGAGGAAGTATAAACTTAGATATGGCTCAGAACATCAAGGGTATTTCTAAAATTGGGCGAGGACATTCGAGTTCTGGGAACACCCAGGACATGTGTACACTGCCGTTCAGACCTGGACATTCTTGCCCTGAGGATGTCCACAGAGCTGGCTTCTAAAATATTTCTGGGGATATCTCCATGTCTGAATTCAGACATCCAAAGCACGAATAGGGCTGCTAAAATAACCCCCATAAAAACATAAGAGATGCCATACTGTGTCAGACCAAGGTCCATCAGACCCAGTATCCTGTTTCCAAGAATGGCCAATCTAGGTCATAAGTACTTAGCAGTTCCCCAAAAGACACAGATTCCTCAAATGCTTATATTGGGTCAAGCAGTGATATCCCAGGTCCCTTTTAATAATGGTTTATGGACCTTTCCTCTAGGAACTTGTCCAAACCTTTTTTAAACCCAGCTACACTAACAGCTTTTACTACATCCTCCGGTAACAAATTCCAGAGTTTGATTACACGTTGAGTGAAAAAATATTTTCTCTTATTAGTCTTAAATAGTTTACCCTGTAGCTTTATTGCATGTCCCCTAGTCTTTCTATATTCTGATGATGTAAACAATCAATCTACATTTACCCGTTGCACTCCATTCATTAATTTATAGACCTCTATCATATCTCCCCTCAGCCGTCTCTTTTCCAGGTTGAAGAGCCCTAACCTTTTTAGTCTCTCTTCATAGGGGTATCCTTCCATCCCCTTTACCATTTCGGTAGCTCTTCTCTGTAACTTTTCTAATAACGCTTTATCCTTTTTTATATACGGCGACCAGAATTGTACACAATACTCAAGGTGTGGTCGCACCATGGATTATTACAGAGGCATTATAATATCTTTTGTTTTATTTTCCATTCCTTTCCTTATGATACCTAGCATTCTATTTATTCTCATGGCCACTGCTGCACACTGGGTGGAGGGTTTTTAACATGTTATCGACAATGATACCTAAATCTTTTTTCCTGGGTGGTGGTTCTTAATGTGTAACCTTGCATCGTGTAACCATAGTTTGAGTTGTTCTTTCCTAGGTGCATAACTTTGCACTTGTCCACATTAAATTTTGTCTGCCATTTGGATGCCCAGTCTTCCAATTTATCAAGATCCTCTTGCAATTTTCCACGATCCTCGTGGGTTTTAACAACTTTAAATAGTTTTGTGTCATCTGCAGATTTGATAACCTAACTCGTTATTCCCTTTTCCAGGTCATTTATGAATATATCAAAAAGTAGCGGACCCAGCACAGATCCCTGGGGTACTCCACTATTTACCTTTTTCCATTGGGAAAATTGGCCATTTAGCCCTACCCTCTGCTTTCTATCTTTTAATTAGTTCCTGATCCACAATAGTACACTGCCTCCTATCCCATGACTTTTTAGTTTTGCCAAAAGTCTCTGATGAGGGACCTTGTCAAAGGCTTTCTGAAAGTCCAGATACACTATATCTACTGACTCATCTTTGTCTACCTGTTTATTCACAGCTTCAAAAAATCATAACAGATTAGTAAGTCAAGATCTTCCTTGTCTAAAGCCATGTTGGCTGTCTCCCATTAAGTCATGACTATCTACATGTTCACTAATTTTGTTCTTTATGATGGTTTCTACCATTTTTCCCGGTACTGACGTCAGGATCACTAGTCTGTAGTTTCCCCGATCACCCCTGGAACCCTTTTTAAAAATTGGCGTTAGATTGGAGATTATCCAATCTTCAGGTATTACAGATGATTTTAACGATAGTTCACAGATTACTAATAGCAGGTCTGCAAGCTCATATTTCAGTTCTTTCAGCACCCTTGGATGTATACCAACCGGTCCAGGTGGTTTGCTTCTCTTCAGTTTATCAAATTGTTGCAATATATCTTCCCAGTAAATCGATATTTCTTTCAATTCTTCCGCAGTATCACCTTTAAATACCACTTCAGTCTTGGGTAACATCCCTACATCTTCCTCAGTAAAGACCGAAGCAAAGAGTTTATTCAGTCTCTCCGCTATAGCCTTGTCCCCTCTTACTGCCCCTTTTCCCCCCTCTAGCATCTAACTCTCTCACAGGTTTTTTGCTATGAATGTACATGAAAAAGTCTTCAGGTATTAATTATCAAAAGAAATGAGAAGCAGTGTATGCAATAGGATCTATAGAGGGCTGTGAGGACATGTGGTGGGTAACAGTAGTATTTCGGAGAGGGAGGAGCACTTCAAAGGACCTGATTTGGCTTTTGAAGCATCAAGTGGAGATGACAGAGGAACTAGAAGGAGAATATCCTTTACAGGGATTCTTTTTAACAAGAACAGTTAAGGATGAGGATTTTTTTCCCGATATGGAGCCACATGAACACTTTCCATATCAATAGCATCAGTTCAGTTTGGGATCTGAGAAATCCTGGGAGGTAGGATCCAGGATTATAGATCAGGCCGCCCCCCCCCCCCCCCCCCGGAGGCATGGGCAGCAAATGATCTAGATGTGGGATTACATCGGGAGGTAAAAGCAGTGGAGATTATTCTTAAGGAGGGGTGTGAAGGGCCAAGGGTGAAGCAGTATCCTCTGTCAGCAGAAGCATGCAGGGGAATCAGAAAGCAGGTAAAAGAATTGGTGAATCAAGGAGTTCTATATTGTACCCAGAGCCCCTATAACACCCCCATATACCCAGTATGTAAACCTAATGGTAAGTGGAGGTTGGTTCAGGATTTGAGGAAGTTGAATGAAATGGTGGTAGTGGAGTTCCCAGTAGTGCCAGATCCAGTGGGAATGTGGACAGGAGACAGTCCCTTGTATGAGTGGTTCTCTGTGGTGGATTTAAGCAATGCCTTTTGGACCCTGCCCTTAGCCGAGGCTTCCCAGGGATTATTTGTATTTGCATACAAAAGACAGCAGTACACCTGGTCCTTACTACCACAGGGATATGTAGAGAGTCCCTCAATTTTTAACAGAGTTTTGAGTCAGGATCTGCAAGATTTTAGAGAGAGATGGGAAGGGAACTTTGTGACCTTGTGGCAATATGTAGATGATCTTATGTTATATACAGACACACTGGAGAAACATGAGGAAGCCATGGGGATTTGTTACAGGTTTTAGGGGCACAGAGCTATAAGGTTAGTAAGAAGAAAGTCCAAATGTGTCAGCAGGAAGTAGTTTTCCTTGGACAGAAGGTGCCAAGGGATGGGAGGAGAGTGGCAGAAGATAGACAGACATAGTTATGGGGAGTAGCAAAACCCAAGACAGTAACCCAAGTGGATATGCTCCTAGGGCAATTGAATTTTTGTAGGCATTAGGTGCCCCATTATAGTGCAAGAACTGCAGGTTTAAGAAAATTGCTGAAGAGCATGGCACACATTTCCATCATAAATTAATTCAGAAACTAACAGGGGTTGGGGGTGCAACATTCTTTTGTTTGTGTTTTCAGCCCACAAGCAAACGGACTGGTGGAGAGAGTTAATGGATTACTAAAGACAACGCTTTGTAAGATTTTACATTCTACACATTTGAATTGGCTAACAGCTTTACCTTTTGCTTTGTTTTCTCTCAGAAATTCCCCATTGAAGGCCTCTCATCTGACACCCCACCAGCTTGTTACTGGTTGATTGCTGGAACAGCTGAGGCTACCCGAAGCACTGGGGAGGACAGTAGACAACAGTGACACCTACTGGACAGCTCTCCAGGCATCATGGGCAGTGATACGAGAAGCTGTAGATCACCTTCCACCTAATACAAGCATTGAGAAACATCTCTCGTTTAGCCCAGGGGACTATGTGTATCTAAAGAACTATACTCGGTCTAGTTGGACTGAGCCATTCTTTGTTGGTCCTTACAAGGTTACTGTGGTCAACCCCTTGGCTTTGCGGGTGGAGGGATATTTGCAGTGGCATCAGGTTACCAGAGGGCAACCAGCTCCTTACATTGAGACAGCATGAAGTCTCTGTGGACTTTTGTGGGACTCTTTGGGGTGGTATGGGCATTGTTGCATTCTTATACACCATCATTGTATTCTAACAAATGGTATCAGGAAACTAAGCTTTTGAGCAATACTACAAACAGTATAGTATGCAGAGCTTCACCCCCTTCTGCTCTCTCCAGAGAGTACTTGGCGGCTGAACCTGTGCCTGCTAGTGATGCCTTATGTCTGTATACAGCTATGCATCCGGGGAATGAGACTCTCCTGTTTAAGATGGTTCATTATCGTTATTTTGTGAATATACCAGTTCAGCAGATATATGCTAATTGTAATCAGGATTTGGGTATGTGGTCTAAACATCCCCTTGACCCAACGGTTAGTTTTTTTTCTAAAAACTCTTGTCTCTTTGTCAAAATGTTTGAGTCAATGTTCTACACGTTTAGCTTCTATTGTATTTCCATATCATTCTGGTAAGGTTAGACCAGAACCCCTAAGATTCTCCCTTGCTGCACCAGCAAATTTTACATTTTGTTACAAGGGTTCAGGGAACCTGAAGTCTTTGGGTATTTCTTCCTCATGCCAATATTATTTACCTTTTCCTAATTCTTCTCCCTCTTTCATGGATGTGTATTACCAATGTGGTTCTCGTGTTTATGCTTATTTAACTGTAGTTTTCTGGTATTTGTGGGCTTGTTCACCTGCATAAATGATAGCCACCATTTCTATTAAAATGCTCGCTTCAGAGCATGGCCATTTTCCCTCCCCTAACCACACAGATCAGCATTCTCCATTGACTAATATCCCAATTGATCTTTTGTTCTGCCCCCTTCCTCCTGCCTCAGGATTAGTAAGAAGAAACGCTCAAATTATTTTAAAAATTTTGATATCCCTGAATACCAATTGTTTAGTCGTAGTTCTGTTGGTGCAGTTACACTCTGCATCATGGCTTCATATTAGTACTCATTCTCAATGGGTATAGAAGATTAGGTATGATACAATGTGAATGTTAAATTACACTATTGCAGGTTTTTAAATCATGTCTGAAGAATTTCATATGGTTGCTTTAATGTTATATCAGAATCGTTTAGCTCTAGATTGTGTGCTGGCTTCTACAGGTGGTGTGTGTGTGTTATTTGGTCCCTCATGCTGCACTTATATTTCTCCTGACCCATCACATGATAATATTACTGAAGTTATTAAACACTTACAGGAGTTGGCTGATGAAATGAGGAAGGAGGGTGATCCAGTTGAAGTTGACTGGTTTGCTTCGGCCTTTAGCTGGTTTTCTGGTTTAGGTCAAGGCATTTTCTCATTGTTGTTCGACTTGCCCTCTTGTTTTGTATTATTGTTCCCCTTATGCCATGCTGTACCCGGTGCCTACCTCTCCTGTGCCCCCAGCGTAAGTCCACCATGTTCCATGTTCACCATCCTCATAAACCGCAGCATAATCTGGCTTTGCCCATTTGTGACAGTGTTGGACCCAGTGTTTCTCATAAGCCTTTCTGAATCAGTCGGGCGAATGTGCTCCCACATTCTACTCCTGAAGAGGGGGGGGGGGGGGGGGGAGTGTGAAAGCCAGAAGGGAAGGGGTTAACAGTCCAAAATTGCTGGCATTTGCACTGGATGTGCTCCATGAGGTGCTAGAGGTATTAGGTGACATCAAATGGAAGAAATGTGAGAAAAAACACACTTATCTACAGAGCACAGGAGAGAGAAGGCATCATTAGCATGGTTATGCCAATTTGGCATGGGGCCTACTAATGCCTAGTATGGAAACTGTCAGAAGATATCAGAGAACTAATAAGGTATATTTTCTCTATTTCTTGAAAATAAGGGATAGAAAGGCAAACCAGGTAAAAAAAATTGAATAAGTGGGAAAAGGGTCAGATAAGAGGGAATAAATCTGACAAAGGCCTGAGCAAATGGTTATACACACGGCCATAAAGGGTCGGCAGGAATGGGAGTGCAGATATGACAGGACAAAGGAAGGAACGAGAGAGAGAATCCAGATGCCTGGAATCGAAAGCAAAAGGACTAATTAAAGGGACTAATTGGAAAAGAAAAACTAAATAACGGGGCAGAACTTTTAAAGATTGGGAATTTACACCCCATTTTCTGAAGAAGGTGGTTTGTAAATTTCCACTGCATGTCTGCTAATGAGTGAGTGGGTATGATTCTGATTCTTTGTGCTATGTGAAAGGTTTTCCTTAGTTTATCTCAGAGTTTAACAAGGAACCATATATCCTTCTCTTTCACTGTGCTAGGATCTGTCGATGGACTGGAAATCTCTTAATTACTTTATACCTGTAAATTTTTAAGAAGAGGACGAGGAAAATTCTCCAAATTACTTTGTATTTAGTTAGTTTGGTTACGCTTCCTGTATGCTTGCTTCTGTGATATAAGAAAGAAATAAAGGATTTTTTATGAGAAAAATCTGTAAGAATTTTGTGCCAGGTATGAGTATAATCCGCATGAGGTGTGTGTATTGGGAGGAGGTGGTAGGCCCTCCCTGTATATGTGCTAGTTAGCGAGGTTTGTTCCCCTCTTGCACAGAGGAGGAGGATGGTGAGATCCACCTGGCCAACGGAATCGGACCCCCTTGTTCCATACAAAGCCTAGAGCAGGACCCTGTGAAAACAACATGCATAGGGCCAAACCTGTGCACCAAAGACTCTAGAATGGAATACCAGGAATCTACTGAATTCTGTAAGTTTTTCCTTTCCTTTGTTTTTCCTACTTTGGTGTCAGGCACAGAAAAAGGGAATGGCACAGCAGGATGCTGAAAACTACAGAGAGAGTCTCCTCATCTTGTTCCCTAATCTTCCACGATTAGCTAATTTAAAACATGTGAGAGCAAAGCATAGCCTGTACATGTATGAAGCACAGGAGCAGTGTTTTTCTTTAACTGAGATGTGTACACAAGCTGCTTAACAGATGCAAGATGAGGGAAGAGATTCCCTTTTGCCAGGTAGGGATGAGGGCCTGGACTGTTGCAGGTAAAACCCAGACTGGAATAGTTTGTAGAGAAGCTGAAACCCTAAAAACAGACCAGCCTCCTTTAAAGGAAATGTACTGTGGTTTGAATACCTGAACTAGTAAACCTTTTGCTGAGAGTGGCTGTGGACTGGAACAGCCAGAAGCAGATGTAGGCTGCAGAACGGAGGCACTGTGAAGTATACAAATTCATTGCCTTTTGCCTCATTTGTTAGGGAGGGCTAAGCCATACAAAGGATTAGGTGTGGAACCTTCAAGCCAGTATTAAACTTGGAGACCGTGGCCTCTATTTAAATAGACTATTTATTTTCTCTTATTGCTTTGGAAATTAAGAGACTAAAGCCAGCCCTTAGAAGGGACAGTACGGTTTTTCTGCAAAATACAGGTTTATAGTGAATTTCATAAGCAAGAGAATGGAGTCATGTGGATGCAGACCCTCTGTGAAAAGCCCTAGTGATTTTGTTTGATATGCTTTCTTTAAAGTGAGAAGTTCATATTTATTTCAAGGCTGTGTGGAAGATAACAGTCTTTATTTCATTGAGAGTGATCACTGAAATTTGACTTAAAAACAGCACCTAGAGCCACTCACCCTGCCACGTGTCATTATATATCTAGTAGCAGCAGAGGCATGCTGTAAGGTACCTGTGGTACCCCAAAACCAGAACAATGCAATAGGGCTTCCTGTTACAAGATAAAACTCTTTTCTGCTGTTCAAGATTCAAGCCTGCAGATCAAGAAATTCTGCCAAAGTTATGTACCATACAGCAGAGCTTTTGTTTTCGAGCCATGGCTACGTGCAAGACAACTCGCTGCTGAGGCCAGAGACTGTACTACTGGTCCTAGCATTTGCAGCAATGTATGAACCTACATACCGGCATCTTTTATCACCATGGACCTTTATTTGAAGAACCACCTGACAACTGCTGCCTAATTTGCTGAAGATGACACACAGTATCTGAGACCAGCCAATCCTCATGCTGTGACAAAAAAGTCAGGACAAAGAATTCTACGCTGGGCACGGAAGTCTGCAGACACTTTTGGACTCTTTCTGCCACTCTGTAATCTTTAGCCCTACTGCCTGTCTGTCTCCAGCTGGAAAGTCAGACAGTGTGCAAGGACAAGGACAAACCTCGGGCAGGAGTGAATCTCTCCCACAGACCAAAGTTCTGTGTTATCGTACTGCTCAACTGAATGCCTGCAGCCTGCGATAGACTAATATCATCCTTTGGATTTTGTGCCATTCCAGAGATGATTTCTCAGACCCAATCACAATCATCCTTCTATCAAAGCTAAGGTACTGGTCTTCATTCTCCCAGGGCAGGCCTAGCCAGACAGCCAATTTTCTGTACATCTGAGTGGCTTTGGTTACTAAAACAGTGATTTATGATAGCAAGTTATTTAGCCCTATGATTACAATTACAATCTCATAATGCTTTTTCATTCTATATCTGCACTATTTTTCTATCAGCAATAAGGTAAGTTTCATATACACACAAACTTCTCTCCCTCGCGCACGTGGTTCATTGACAGATAGACCTACAGAATCTTGGGAAAAGAGGGAAGTAGAAATTACTTCTGGACCTATTGAGTATTTATATATTTATTTGCTACTGACAATAATCCCCATAGTGCAGGCTGCTGTTGGTAGATGACATGCACATGTACACGTTAGCGTGCATCCACACGCTGTCCGGGCACTGGCTTAAAGAATATAAACGAATGAATAGAAGCAGGTACACGAGTTGTACCACAGGTTGTGGCGGAGGAAAGAGGTGGCACGTGTTAATCTGTGATTCCAGAGTGAGAATGATTGCAGAGGCCTAATGGAGGGGGTGGGGGGAGTTGCGAGAGTGGCTTCTGAGGATGGGTGCCTTTACCAGTGAAATCAAATATGTACGTTTGTGTTTCTTAGAAATCATCAGCATAGAAGCATCGCAAGTTGAATGTAGGATATAAGACAAGCCAAGGTAAGGGTGAAAGCACTAGGGGGAAGTGGTGTTTTTGTGGTGTTTATCTAATAAAAACCTATCTTAATATTTTTGCATCAGTCATCTTATCAGTTAAAAGCTGAAATCAGAAACCCTAAATATAATTTGTAAGAATTGTTCTAGCTTGCTCTCTTTCTGGAAAGTCAAGCGAGGAGTTGTGATGCCATGGAAATTAAGAGGGAGTGTTCTGGAGGAGAATCTGCCTCTTTCACCACCTTTCTGTTAATCTTGTCAGCCCACCCTGCCCCCACCTCCTCTAAATAAAATTCTCCCTAACAGTTGCTCTACCAACCTGCCAAACGTCCCCACTGCAAAAAAAATATCCACACAACTACCACATCACCCTGCTAAATTGCCTCATCCCTAAAAGCTATATCCACATAACTGCCCCACCTCAATAATCTACAAATTACCCCACCCGAAAACTACTTCCTGCAACTCCAACTATCCCACCAGCATGCCCTTTGTCCATTCCCCTAATAAAACGCTTCCTCACATCTGCCCCATAAAAAAATCCCCAAAACTACCCCAACTGTCCCATCTCTCCAACTGCCTCACCCTCAAAAATTCTCCCCACTACAATTGCCCCGCCACTCTACAAACTACCCACTCCCAAAACTACCACTCCAGAACGGTCCCATCCCCAAAACTACATTCTCCGGGTATCCCATCTCAGATATAAAACATGCACAGAACACAGCAACATACATGCACACACACACAAATACATGAACACGACACATACATATACACTACACACAAACATGAACAATGCATGCATCCAGACATAGGGATTATAAATAATTCCCTAGCTGTGATGTATTGTATTTTATATTATTGACATATATTTCATTTTCTTTGCCATTATTTCTACTGTGAAAGCTATTAACTGAATTGTACTGCTTTTTCATTCAGTGCTATATGTACTGCAAGTGAGTATCTGTTGCCAGGGGTAGGGATAGTTTAAGGCAGGGGTCTCAAACTCAAATTGCTTTGAGGGCCAAATGAGGACTTGTAGAGTAACCCGGGGGCCGCACAAGACGCAGGCCTCATTTGCATAAGGGCATCATTTGCATAAATATTTGCATAATGTTACCATACACTAACTTTTAGTAAACATGCCTCTTAATGAGTGTATGGATAAAGAAAGACTAAAAGATTTCTACATTACTATAAACCAGTGCCAACCGCCAGGCACATTAGGAACTACTAGAAACACTGCTCATTTAGAACCCATAGCAAACCTGCCGTGTCCTAACAGCACTACCAGGACTCACAAAGCACCATACCCTAACTATCAAAAGGCAACACTGCAAATATTAAATCAACACATTTCAGAGAATAACAATACATGACCTACTCGGGAAAGAGAACAAGTGGCAATGTCAAATAGGAATTACATAAACAGAATACCTCAGCTCAGTTACACATGCAGAACATACACCATCACCAAACAAGGAATCACAATTTAGAAACAGGAAGACAATTAAACTGGGAACCCCAAAAGCCAAACTTAGAATGTACAACACTGTAGAAATAAAACTATACATTGATTTCCTCTTGTATTAAATAAAGTGCAGACGTTAAAGATGCACATTTCCAAGAGCTGACATATTTCAGTTAATAAATTCAAAATAAAGAGATATTTTTCTACCTTTTGTGCATTTTTTTCAGTTGCAATTGTTCCATTCACTTTCTTCTGGTTTCTTTGTGTCTTCTGCTAACTCTCCATCGTCTGCTGTCCATTTGTCCTTTCTTCTTTCCTAGTTTTTTTCCATTCTCTCTACATCTGCTTTAACATACTAATCATTCTCCTTTTGCTCTTTCCTCATTCCTATTTCATCCACTCAAATTTTACCCCTCCATCCTCAATCCCCACTTACTCTCCCAATACCCGGCCAATTGTAGATTTTTCTTCCCTCCCACACAAAATATATTTCCCCTCTCCATTTCACTCTCCCAGCCCCATCCCATTCTAATCGTCCCCCAACATCAACTCCCTTCTAGCTCCTGCCCCACCCAGCATCCGCTCCCTTCTAGTCCCCGCATCATCAGCCCGTTTCCAGTCCTAGCTCCCTCCCCTCACAGCCCATTTCCATTCCAAGCCCCCTTCCACTCAGCCCATTACCATTCCAAGACCCTGTCCCCATCAGCTATTTGCAGTTCAAGCTCCCCCTTCTACTCGGCCCATTTCCAGTCATAGCACCCCCCCCCAGTCCATTACCAGTTCTAGCCCCCCCCTAGCCCATTATCGGTCCTAAGCCCCCCAACAGCCCACTTCCAGGCCTAACCCTTCCATCGCCCTATCTTCATTCTTAGCCCCCCCATAACCCCATTTCAGTCTTAGCCCCCCAATCAGACCACCTCCAGTCCTAACCCCCATCTGTCCATTACCAGTCCTAACCCCCATAACCCCATTTTCAGTACTACCCCCCCAGCCACACATCAAGTCCTGCTCCCCCCCCCCAAATCGTCCTGCTCCCCCCCCCCCCCACATCGTCCTGCTCCCCCCCCCCCCACATCGTCCTGCTCCCCCCCCCCCACATCGTCCTGCTCCCCTACCCACATCGTCCTGCTCCCCCCCCCCATCAAGTCCTGCCCCCCCCCCCGGGAAAATTAAACTTAAAAAAAAAACAGCTTCTGCTGCTGCTGCCGCCGCTGCCGCCGCCGGCAATAGCAGCAATATCGCAAGTCCCGCGGGCTCCGGCCCCCCCCCCCCCCCCCCTCCCTCCCTCCCTTCCTTCCTTCCCGCTTGCCTGTCAGCCAGTTCTCCGCTTCGGCTTTGGCTTTCAGAGCCGCGAAGGGAGAGCTTCTCCCTCGCGACTCTGTTCAGCCCGCTGGGGCAGATGGGAAATTTCCCATCTGCCCCAGCGGGCTGAACAGAGTCGCGAGGGAGAAGCTCTCCCTTCGCGGCTCTGAAAGGCGAAGCCGAAGCGGAGAACTGGCAGGCAAGCAGGAAGGAAGAAGGGGGAGGGAGGGAGGGAGGGAGGGGGGGGGGGGGAGCGGAGCGGAGCCCGCGGGACTTGCGTTATTGCTGCTATTGCCGGCCACGGCAGCGGCGGCAGCAGCAGCAGCAGAAGCCGGGGTGTTTTTTTTTTCCCCCCTTGCATCGCGGGCCGCACAAAGGACTCTCGCGGGCCGCATGCGGCCCGCGGGCCGCGTGTTTGAGACCCCTGGTTTAAGGCTTCTGCAAGCTAGGGACATACCAAAAGGTCAAAGGTTTAGGAATGAGCTGTCAGATCATGGCTTTTTTCATGATTCTACTGATTTTTACATTATCCAGAAGCTAGAAGGAAGGTTAACATTTTTTCAGAGGTTTCTTTTATTAATTTGTAAACTGCTATGTATGTTTTTCAAAGGACAGTATATCAAATATAAGAAACGCTAAAACCTCAATCTGCAGTTCTCTAACCCTCTCCCTGTGGGAATGAGCCTGCCCGGCTTGCTTCCCATGAAACTAGCAGCAGAGACTCTGGGTAGGGTCCACAGCCAGTGGGAAGCCGTGGGGGTGGAGCACTGCACTGATGCTGTACTCACAGGAAGGGAGGCGATGAGCTGGAGGAAGTTCCTATGTTGCAGAAACACCATCAAAAAATGCCTCAGTACATTTCTACAGAACAGCAGTTCTAGCAACTGCAGCATACTAATGTTGATTCACTGTAACATGGTAATTGTTCTGCCCCCACAATTGTGTGTGTGCATGCTTTCATTGTATTATTAGTTGTTGCCAGTTGTAAGTTAGGGTGTAGCAGCAGATAAGCATGCAATAAATAAATCCAGGAGTCTTTTCAAGGATCCAAGCCAGTTTAATGTGCACATGGCTCAAGCAATAAGCAATTTCAAAATGGCTGAGCAATGGCTTCTAGTAAAACAACAACTTTTATAGCTTTCTTGTCCATTCTAAGCATAGGCAAACTTTTCATTGGTCCCAGTACCCCTCTCACCCATCTATTGGTCCCGGTACTGATATGGCTACCCAATCGGGACTCTGGTCTGGGCTCAGCACCTGGTTGCCCCCCTTCTAGTCCCAATTACAATGGTCAGTGTCTCTAACTTGTTACATCTCTCCTCCAAGGTCGCTTAGCTTGTTAAAACATATGGGAAGCAGGGCACTGTAACCTTGCTTTTTGCAGAGTTAATTAATTCCATAGAAGCATAGCACACCTTATCAGTACCAATTAAACTTGTTTTTCTATATTTTCTAAGTTTCGTTTCTGCTTAGCTATGTTCAGTTAAACTGAGTTAAGTTTCAATTCTATGGTGTCATCATTCAGGGGGGTTTTCATTCCTCTGGGCCTAACTACAGGCTTCAGTTACAGGTCAAGCTGCTCAGGCCTGTCTGCTTAGTTCAATTAGCATGGATCATAGGCCGTCGCCTACCACATTCCCCCCTTTGATTATTCTCACCCGCATGTTAATAAGGTGTGAGAATCAAATCACATAATACTAGGTAAAGGTATCACTCTGTGGTATAGGGTAGTAAGTTCACATAGCTAATATCTTTGTAGCTGCCTTATGCTCTACAGTGTTATTAATAACTGAAGTTATCATTCGCAAGCAAAGTAGCAAGAAACAAGGGAGCAACAAGCAGATAGTCAAAGTCCATAGTTTGGCAAGAGTGGGAAAAAGAACTAAAGGATTAGAAGGTTCAGTTGCATCTTTGTTGTGCTGTTGTAAAGCTTCTGATTTAGACAGACCAGCTGTCTATCCTTCGTAGTAGATTGTGGTCCAGTCCAAACAAAACACAAACTGTCAACAATGGGGTGGGCCAATACCCACTCACTAGTAGTATTATGTAAATCAGTCTGATTGTATAGGATAGAATAGTTCAGTTCTTGCGTCTCCCAGGGCCACTGATCTCCCATCTTAGTTCCTCCACAAAAGAAACAGTCAGAAGTGTGGAGACTAGATGCTATTGCTCCAGCAAGTTCAAGAAACAAGTTCTGGTGGTGGTATGAGGAATTGCAACGGTGGCTTGCATAGCCTTGTAGAAAGTCAAGATCTAGAACAACTTTTGGATTGGAGAGTATACCAATGCAAGTATAGGAAGAATGATAAAACAAGGTCTGAGTGACCTTCGGTCCAGTTCATGTTGTACTTATACAGGCTGCCCAGGGAGATAAGGCAAAAGTCATTTCAAAGCACTCCAAGGCTGCTGCCAAAATAAAGCAATAATAATTCATAATGGGCATAGTCTCTGGAAAATTGGTGGAACTGTCGACTTCCACAATAGATAACAGATGTAGGGTTGATTGTAGATCCTCAAGCTTCTGCCGTACGTAGACCTACCAACTTTTTGGCAGGAGTAGGGCTGTAGATTCCAAAGTATCACTGTCCTCTGGGATGTCTCAATTTCTTAAAATATCATAGCATAGTCTCTTAGGCTATTATTGCTTCCTTAGAGCAGTTCACTCTTTAGGAGATCAAAACAGTCTTTTCAGAGTATTTAAACACAGTCTCTTAGAAGATTCAATTTCTTAACACAACACAGTCTCTTTCTGATGATTGCAGTTTTTTTCCAGATGCGAGGCTTACCTTCAGATAAACAAACAGTCTTGAAATAGTGCAGTTTCTGAGGGACCAATAAGTCTTAGGTCCGTGGTTGTTGTCGTAGGGTGCGGTGCAATGGAGTCTCAGGATGCTGTACAGTAGTCCAGTGATCAGGTTCAAGAGCAGCTGCTGGCTTCACTTGATTATGATGGATCCAAGGTTCAAATTCTGCGACTTTTACTGCAGTTGGAGTTGACAGGATGATGACATAGGGTCCTCTCCAATGCAGGGCTAACAGTATCTTTCTCCACTCTTTGATCCACACCGAGACTCCAGGCTTGAAAGGATGCAGGGGTGCAGGCAAATTGATGAGTAATCGATTTTGTACTCAGGTATGAAGACTCCTGCAAAACAGAACTTAAAACCAATAGTTCATGTCTAATAATTTCAGATCCTATCTGTCTCATATCTCCTTTTATTTCCTATACAATAGGCAGGGGTTGTCCATACAGAATCTCAAAAAGGGAAACTCCTAAAGACTTAGCAGGGGCTAAGTATATCCTAAGAAGGGCTATGGGAAGAACCTGGGGCCACTTCAGGTAAACCTCTTGGCAAAGTTTAGACAACTGAGATTTCAGGGTTCTATTCATACATTCTACTTTTCCTAAATTCTGAGATCTATAGGCAGTATGTATCTATTAATATCAATATCTTGGGGCTATACTTAATGGACTTGCTTCCTAAGGTTATCCACCCTCATTCTTTGTACAGGGCCCCATATGCATGCAAGGTTGTAAGGGTATACTTGAAATCTGGGTACACATTTAGACAGGGCTCTTTTCCTATTGTTAGTGCTCTAGTGAGGACTATCAGTTCAGCTTTCTGTGGTGAAGTTTCTGGGGCCAGGGCTGAGGACTCAACTACCAAATCAGGGGTCACCACTGCATATCTAGCACAACAATGTCCATTGATGATGAAACTGCCTTCAGCCACAAAGAAAGTCTGTTCAGGGTTCTCCAGAGGGACATCAGTCAAATCCAGGTGGCTTGAGAATACAGTGTCCATAATTTCTAAACAGTCATGATCAGGGGATCAAGACTAACTGATAACATAGCAGGATTGAAAGCTTGACTGACCCTTCAGTTGTATCTGGGGTTTTCACACAACATACTCTAATACTTCAACATTCATAGATTTGTTAGCTAGTAATTTCCTTTGTATTTCATATTGGTTAGAACAGAGTGTGGTACAGTAACTTGAAGATTCTGTCTCAAAGGGATTTTTCTTTTAGTTTTTGCTTACTAGGAAGGCTGTAGCTGTAACAGCTTCTCAAATAAGGTCCAAGAGATTGAGTCAACACTCCCAGAACATTTCCTTGTGACTCATGAACATAGAGACTGTAAGGTTTTCTGGACATCGGGTAGACACAGAATTGGTGACAACATCAGAGTGTTTTTCAAAGATCAAAAGACTGCATTCCTATTCAAGTCCCCATTCCAATGGAGACTTTTTCATTCCTTTGGTAGCTTGATACAATGGTCTTGCTAGCAACGCAAAATTGGGGATCCATATACAACAGTACCCTGTGGCACCCAAGAAGGCTCTCACTTGCCTCCTGGTGGTTGGAGTAGGAATACTGCATACAGCTACTTTGCGTTCTGGTAAGGGTTCCAGGCGTCGAATTCCGCTGGACAACTGGAATCCTAGGTATTTAACTTGTTTGACATAATTGCACCTTGGCTCTTGAGACTTTGTATCCAGCCTCATTAAGAGGGTGCAAAAGTTCACTGGTGGCTTGTGGACATTCACTTTCTGAGTTGGTGGCTATAAGCAAGTTGTCCACATATTGCAGTAGAATTCTTTCTCCTGGAATTACTGGATAACTTGTCAAATATTTTTGCTGAGTAAGGCGAGTTCTTGAATTCTTGAGGTAATCTTGTCTAGGTGAGTTGGCCCTACCTCCTTGTAGTGGGGTCTTGGGCTAAGCGTATACAGAAAAAGGCATCTTTTTAAGTCCAGAATGATGAAATGTATAGCTTCAGCAGAGATCAGTTCCAAGAGAATATAAGGATTTTGGTACCACTGGTTGTATAGTTTCAGCTGCATCATTCATTCTTCTTAGATCCTGCACTGGGCGGTAATCACCTGTCCCAGGCTTCTTGACTGGCTTGAGGGTGACAATGGCAGGGGCTATGTTCTTCGCTAGGCCAGGTGGATTATCTTCTGCCCATCCTCCAGGTGGGGCTATGAGGTTGGTAAGTGTACAGCTTGTTGCTTTGGATGCAGGTGAATAGAACCGCCATTCTTCTTCTTGGGGACAGTTAACACCATCAGGCCAGCAGATTTTGAGTTTAATTTTTTTCCCCTTCAACAAAGGATATCTGTGCTTGAAGCTTTGCAAGCAGGTCTCGGCTCCAAAAATGGAATAGGGCATTCAGGCATATACAGGAACTGGTACATTATTATTATTATTTTTTTTTTTTCTAGTTCACACATGCGGTTCTGCAGAAAAGGCTTTGTGGCCTTAGTCCCAGTAGCTCTGATAATGGTGGTGCATCTAGAAAAACACAGGGGCTACTGGCTTTAGTATTCTGCTCCTGTATCCCCCATAAAAGTCCATATATTGGTCCCCTATTTTTCAGACTGACTCCTGGGGACCCAGGGAAACTGGAGAGTCCGGTCTGGCCTAGTCTTCATCCATGCTGTAGCCCTCTCAGGCTGCCACTCACGCTATAGCTGCTCCACTCTCGTGCTGAAACACTGTGCTTGGTTTTATTCTGTCTATGATTCTACAATCAAGTACTCCCTCCTGGGGTGGAGTCAAGATACGGGCATTCACTTCTCTAATGTCCTTCTTTTTCTATAATGGGCGTACTCACACCCAGTTTTTCACTTCCTCTGTTCCTTCGATTAGGATAACCTCCTCACATCATTCAACTAAAATATCATTCACTTTCTCTGTTACATTTATTTTCACAATTCACACACCCTCTGATTAACTTTCATTTAACCATTATGCCCGCAAATTCATCCAGTTCTTTGCAATTTCCGTTCATTAGTTCAATCAAGTCCTAAAACTTCTCAGTGTATAATGCAGTTTTTTTTTCAGTTCTAAACAAGTCTGGTCAGCTGACTTTCACTTCTAGTCCGGAGGGGGTGGACATTCCCCTGTTGCAGAGGTGGCTAGCAAACTACTTGGGAATCTGTAGTCCCCCCCCCTCTCCTGGATTCTGTTTCTCCTAGCAATGCTCTATCCAGGAGGTTGATTTTTTTTTTTTTTTTTTTTTTTAAGGATCCACTTCTCTGCTGTGGGCACATTAGTTCACGCCCACCGGGGGGGGGGGGGGGGGGGGGGGGTTTGACATCATCGGTGGACTGGGCTCCATCCCCCCCTTAAGCACTCTGAACAGAACTACTTACAGAGAGAGAGACGAGACAGGATATCTAGAAATTCTGGGGCAAAATCCTGATTGGGACAGAGACATTTCATAATCTTCAGTAAATCCCTTACTGAAATTCTTGATCATACTTGAAAAGACACTTATTATTTCTGTAAACATAGGGCAGGCAGGAAACACTTAGATTGAGCACATACATCCATTATGCTTCTTATAGAGAGAACTATAGCTATCTGTCAGCATGTCTCTGCAAAAGAAATTATTTTTTAGTTCAGGAAGCAAATATTTAAAAGACATTCTGGATATTTTTCATAAAATACAGTACACCTTTCCTTTTTTTTTAAATACAGAAACACAGATTAATTTATCTTAAAAGCCAATATTGTAAAGGTCAGTGTAGCTAACTGATTTGTTCATTAGTAACCAGCACAGAGGGGAAGCATGCATTCAAATGACTTATACTCATTCATAAAAAGATAAACTTTATTTTTAAAACTTTTGGTTAAACAGAGCTAGTGAAACCAGAGAAAAAACTAATTATAAATTCATCACGCTTCGATTAAATGAAGAGACTTTTCAAATCGGGAGTCCCTTTTCATTCCTAGGAGAAATCTCCTGCAGTCTCCAGCAGTCTCTTCAGAACCCCCTTTTTTTTTTTTTTCTCCTCTGCAGGCTATGTGGAAGCCACACCCCTCTGCTCGCGGGGAAACAATTGAACTGTGCTCATAAAAAGAGACTTCTCATTCACATGGACAGAGATGCCAGAAAAAAAGAATTTAAATCAATGTTAAGTCGTGATCTAATTACTTTGTAGATCAAAGGAAAAACAAAAACAGTTCTTTATCATTTCCTATTTAAACTGTTTCAGTGCTTACTGAAAATTTGAACATACAGCCGACAGAAATTCCTCTCACTTGGTCCGCAACCCATAAGGGATTAATACAAACTTAATCCTTTTCAGGCTAAACCCAAAAACTATCGGGACCCACAATCCTGACTAAACATTCTTATTAAATGATATATATTACATAACCACAGCAGAAGGAACATTATTATTAAAAACCTATTGAATAATACAGGTACAATTGTCCTGAAATAAGCACAAACTAACAGCATTTAGATTTAAGCCTGCACGGGGTTAGAAAAACACTATACATTCTTTCCTTCAGACACGCCCCCTGTCAGCTTTTTCACTGTGCTAAAACCAACTGGGTGAGACCAGCTTTTTGATTTCTAAAAATGACTGTAGGTGTTTTAGGTCTTCATTCTGCTCTATTAATACAATTTCTTAATCAGTGAACTGTCACAAATTACTCAACAGAATAATCTCACATTTATAACAGAAGGGAAACTCGCAGTTTCAACAGATAACAAAAATCAAATACACAGGACGGACAATACACCAAACGCTTCATCCGTTTCGCGACCTAGACGCAGTCACCCGACTAGGAACTGCGCTAGTCCAGAGTCCACTCTCGCTTGGTCCGTGCTGCCAGACCTCTCATTCACACTTCATTCACACAATCATGCTAGCAACGTATCTCAGAATGCATTCCTTTCTATCTATTCTGACTAGTCTTTTTCCCAATTACAAAAAGGATGAGGGTTTCACCCGGCGAATTCCCATGCGGGGTTACTCGGCCCTTCCTTGAGAGGTGATCATGCTCTCTTACCAATTCCCAATATCTCGAGATTACAAATTCCAAGTTCCAATGGCAGTACTGCTTTTTCTATTTCTGTCTAGACATACCAAAAACCCAGGCCTGTCTGCTCTGACCAGGCTGAATCATGATTCTCTATAACAGCTGTACCTCGCGAATACTCATCCAAGGATTTTCAAACAAAGACTTAAGTCTTACCAAACACTGCAGTTCTAACTCATCTGTCTAGACAGGTTTTCAAAACTATACTTACGGATCCGGTCCCCGATACCTCACCAGCTTCTGAGTTGGATCCTGGACTCCCCCGGGTCGGAGGTGTTGTTCCAGCCGGAACCAGTGCCTGCCGAGGCCAGGCAGAACTCCCTCCGATACAAGAGGATCAGTGGGCCCAGGGAATTCCTCTGCGTCGGATTGGCATGGTTCCAACCGGTCCAAACCTCAAGGCGAATTACGTGGATTTATTCACTTGAACACTATCCACCACTCGCACTTCCAGGCCAACGCACCAAGAATGTAGCAGCAGATAAGCATGCAATAAATAAATCCAGGAGTCTTTTCAAGGATCCAAGCCAGTTTAATGTGCACATGGCTCAAGCAATAAGCAATTTCAAAATGGCTGAGCAATGGCTTCTAGTAAAACAACAACTTTTATAGCTTTCTTGTCCATTCTAAGCATAGGCAAACTTTTCATTGGTCCCAGTACCCCTCTCACCCATCTATTGGTCCCGGTACTGATATGGCTACCCAATCGGGACTCTGGTCTGGGCTCAGCACCTGGTTGCCCCCCTTCTAGTCCCAATTACAATGGTCAGTGTCTCTAACTTGTTACATCTCTCCTCCAAGGTCGCTTAGCTTGTTAAAACATATGGGAAGCAGGGCACTGTAACCTTGCTTTTTGCAGAGTTAATTAATTCCATAGAAGCATAGCACACCTTATCAGTACCAATTAAACTTGTTTTTCTATATTTTCTAAGTTTCGTTTCTGCTTAGCTATGTTCAGTTAAACTGAGTTAAGTTTCAATTCTATGGTGTCATCATTCAGGGGGGTTTTCATTCCTCTGGGCCTAACTACAGGCTTCAGTTACAGGTCAAGCTGCTCAGGCCTGTCTGCTTAGTTCAATTAGCATGGATCATAGGCCGTCGCCTACCACAAGGGCAAACAGCTTCATGCTTGTTTGTATTCCTTGTTCATATGGGTTCAACAGGTCCATCTGGCCCACTCCCTCCAGTCTCCTTAATACCTGCCTGGCTTTATGCTTTACTACAGAGTATAATATGTGATCCTATTGGGCTATTGAAGCTCTCTCTCTCTCTCTCTGCCTGCGCCCTTCCCTTCAGTGCAGACTCTCCATTTTGTGGCATGGAGCAAAGTTCTATAGCCCTCTCCTTTTCATTTCTTCCCCTTGGATTTGCATCACCCTTTTATCAATTCAGCTCAATCCAATACAATTTGAATCCACATATAAAACTTAAAACTTAGAAAGTGATGCTGGAACTTCATCCCAATGATTTGAATATAGACATACCTGTACATAGTTAAAAAATCCGTTCTTTGTACTTAGTTTACAACCTGTTAAACGAAAGTTTGAATTCTTGTACATAGTTTACATGTTATAACTGTAAGTTTGATGTTCTTGTAATGCCCATTGTTATATGTAAAAACAACATTGCTTGTTTAACTGTTGTTCCATGTAAACCGCAACTGATCATCGGAAGGAGCGATATATAAAAACGCACTAATTAAAATTAAATTAATTAAATTAGATGGATGTGATTTATATATGTTCCATTTCACCATTTTTGCAACATTTCTTCATAATCCATCTTCAGCTATACTTCAGACAGATCCAGCATGCTACATATCTGTCCAGGAGTGTAGAACCTCTTGATTCAGCTTCCACAGTAAGCTATACAATTTACTTATAATAAATAGCTGAATTATAAGAGACTGGGTCTTTTCTTGAATGTGAAGGATGGATGAATGTGTTTAACTACCTGTGAAGTGTTCGTATCAGGAAACACAGTGTGAGCACAGGAACAGTAGGTACAGAATTGCATCTCTCAAACAGCCCTCTTCTCTCATCTCTTCTCCTGATCAGACACACAGAGGACTGATATACTCACACACACACTTATTTATTTGTATTTAGCTCATGCTTTTCCAGTAGCAGTTCAATGCAAGTTACAATAAGGAACAGTAGTTATTTCCCTGTCCCTATAGGGCTTACAATCAGTTTGTACCTGAGGCACTGGCAGATTAAGTGGCTTACCTAAGGCCACAATGGGCATCAGTGGGATTTGAACCCTGGTCTTTCCAGTTCCAGGCTGCTGCTCTGCATGCTTTCCCCACTTGTTAAAGTACTTATCTTTGTTTAAGGCATTGTTTGGAAAGGATCCTGTGGAATGTTTGACAACATAAACCAGGAGGAACTTTACATTTACATCAGGAATGTGGAGTACAAATGTTGATACCATCCGACTTCAGGATGGCAGAGCCACAGAGGCGAGGCAATATGACAGGGCACAGTTGAGAGGGGTGGAGGACAGAAAGGGAGAGGTACACACACACATATGTGATAAACACTAGAAAAAGGGAACCAACAACATAAGCAAAATATGACAACAGGATGGGAAAAGTTAGAAGAAATGCCGAGAGGATAAAATGGGCAACAGAAGAAAAAACATGGAATCAGGGGAGAGGAAATGTGGACTAAGTAAAATGAATAAGGAAAGGCTAGAGAGTAAAGAATGAAAAAAAAAACAAAAAAGAAAGATAAAAATACATTAAGAAATATAAAGGTTTGAAAATATTTTATTGTGTTGCCCTGTTGTGAAGGTTACAACTAGTGACAGCAGGCCTGGAAGGAGGAGCTAGGGCTGAGGGTGACCGTGTATAACTATTTGGGTGTAGGTGTGGAAGAGAGTGTGTTGGGAGGGGAGGAGCTAAATGATGTCAATCTGAAGTGAGAGAAAGTTCACCTCCTCACCACACCACACCACTAATCCGAGGTCTTTACTCTTGCTTCCCCACTCAAAGCAGACAAATGATGCCTTTAAAGGAAGAGTCTGCAATGTAGAAAGGTAGATTAAGATGGGGGAGGGGGGGGAGAGAGATTATCAAAAGAAACTGAAAGCAGGGAGGAGGTAGAGGAAAAGACATGTGAACTAAAAAAAATGGAGTGGAGTGAGATCCTTGGAGAAAGAGAGGATACTATGACAAGGAAGCAAGACACACAAATGGTAGAAGAAAAAGTTTAATTCAGATATTACATTATTTGCATTTTGAACATTTTAAATGTAGATATGTGAAATCAGAATTTGTTTTTAAAAGACGCATAATTGATAAGTGGCACTATCCTACTCTTGAGCCAACACACCATGAGCAGATTTTATCCATGAAAGTGGGGGCTTTATTGCTTAATATGTTTGCAGGTGAGTCTGCACGATGTTCAATCTGCATACTTTGCCTCCAAAGGCCACAAGTAAGAGGAAGGAACAACATGCACAATTTACTCAAACCTACACTTAACCATCATTACAACAGGCACAATCTTTATAGGGATGTTTTTGTTTGTTTACTCATGTAAAAACCATGAGCAAAAATATCTGCAGAGTTTGCACCAACAAGGGCACATTTTATTACTGACCCCAAAAATCCTTAAATCAAATATTAACATTTTCAAGAAGGTAGGCAAGAGTTTCCTCTTATCAACTTCAGTCTCCCTGAAATCATAAATCAAACTCAGGGGTTGCTTTTACCACAAGCTCAATATGCCTCCAGGTGAAATTCAGAGGAAAAAAAAAACAGTGCTGAAATTCCAAAAGCCCAGGACAAGCACAGAGGACCTTTAGAGGACAGACTCAGACCAAATAGTGTCTGTGAGATATTACTGCAGGTCGATAAAGCGTAGTTATTCACCTGTAACAGGTGATCTCCGGGAACAGCAGGAATTGAGTCTTCACATACGGGTATCATCGGCACCAATAGAGCCCGCGTGGGAACGCTCCCCAGCATCCTATAGGAAAGCTTTTAGGAGCATCCCACTACACCTGCGCTGCTGCCTTCCTAGCTCTCCCTCTTCAGTTGGGTTTGTAGCTGAGACAAAAGGAGAGAAGGAAAGAAAAAAAGGGACAGAGAGAGAGACAGAGATACAACTCCTAGGGGAGGTGGGTGTGTTGTGAAGACTCAATTCCTGCTGTTCCCGGAGATCACCTGTTACAGGTGAGTAACTACGCTCTCCCCAGGAACAAGCAAGAATTTAGTATTGACATATTGGACTCCCTAGCTTAAAGACGCCAGGGAGATGACCCCAGAGAGAGCAGTGAACACAGGCTGAAGTGGGTCATGTTTCCTCCTAAGGATCTCTGGTATTGAAACCCGGGACTGGGGTAGGAGTTGTTCTAAGCCTGAAAGAGATGCTGGAAAACAGCCTGGCCAAACAAGGCATCCGGAAGGGAATCCTTGTCCAAGCAGTAATGGGCCACAAAAGTATGGACAGAGGACCAAGTGGCTACTTTGCAGATGTCGTCAATCGACACCGAGCGAAGGTTGGCCATAGAGGCAGCCATTGCTCTCACATTGTGAGCTGTGACATGACCTTCGAGAGAAAGTCGCTTACTCGCATAGGTAAAGGATATGCAGTCTGCAATCCACTTGGAGAGTGTTCTCTTGGAAACTGGTAAACCCAGGTGACTGGAACCAAAGGCAACAAAAAGCTGTGAAGCTTTTCTATGCTGCCTAGTCCTCTGAAGGTAAAAGGCTAAAGTCCGTTTACAATCTAGAATGTGAAGATTCCTTTCTGCACTAGAGGCATGAGGCTTAGGAAGGAAAACCACATATGGCATAACGTGAGGATGAGTCCTAAGGACTACCTTATCATGCTGGAACCTTGTGTAAGGAGGGTCAGCCACTAAGGCTTGTAGCTCACTAATGTGTCTTGCAGAAGTGAGGGCAATTAGCAAGATCACCTTCCAAGAAAGAAATTTCAGGGATGTAGTGGCTAAGAGTTCGAAGGGTGGATTCATAAGCTGTCCAAGGACAAGATTTAAATCCCAGGGATGTAGTGGCTAAGAGTTCGAAGGGTGGATTCATAAGCTGTCCAAGGACAAGATTTAAATCCCATGCCACGAGTGGTGGCTTAATGGGAGGCTTAGTTAAGAGTAGACCTCTCATAAAACATGCTACAAGCGGCTGAGAGGAGACAGGTTGTCCAGCAAAGGGCGTGTGGAAAGCCACAATGGCACTAAGATGGACCCTTACTGAATTAGTTTTAAGTCCAGAGGATGAGAGGTGGAGGAGATACTCCAGTAACACCTCTAATGGAACTGAAAAAAGAATTAAGTTCCTTCTCTGAACACCAGATAGAGAACCTTCTCCACTTAAAAGCATAAGCACGCCTAGTGGAAGGTTTTCTGGAGGCCAAAAGGATATCTTTAACCTGTTGAGAGAGGTTGATATTGTGTAGTTCTAAGCTCTCAGCAGCCATGCCATCAGGTGCAAGGACTGAGGGTTGGGGTGCAGAAGAGTCCCGTTCTCCTGGGATAGAAGATCTGGAGCACATCCCAACTCCAGAGGTTTGGCTTGAGAGAGATGTAGAAGCAGTGGATACCACGTCTGTCGTGACCAGCATGGGGCTATGAGGATCATATGGCCCTTGTCTCTCTGAAGTTTGAAGAGTCTTGGGAATGAGGGGAATGGACGGGTAGGCATATAGGAAGACCTGACCCCAGTGGAGGTGGAAAGCATCCATTGCCTGACTGTTCCGAGCAGGAATTCTGGAACAGAATTGGGGAAGTTTGGCATTCTGAGGACTTGCAAACAGGTCTATATCTGGGGTTCCCCAGATACGAAAGATTCGAGCAATTTGCTCTGAATGAAGAGACCACTCGTGTGGCAGCAGTACTCGGCTGAGTTTTTATGCTAGGAGATTCTGTTCACCTGGGAGGTACACTGCTAGTAGATGAATCTGAAGGCCTCTTGTAAAAGACCATAGGTGTAGAGCTTCTTTGTACAATGCCTGAGAACCTGTTCCACCCTGCTTGTTCACATAGAACATGGCTACCTGATTGTCTGGACATGAACTGTCTTGTAGTATAGATGGTCCTGGAATACTTGAATAGCGTAGAAAATGGCTCTGAGTTCTAGTAGGTTTATGTGAAGACAAGTCTCCTGCTGAGTCCAGAGACCTTGAGTGGAGAGATTGTCCAGATGAGCTCCCCAACCCAAACTGGACGCATCTGTCGTCAAAGTAGCTTGTGCAGTGGTTGCTGAAAAGGTGACCCTACGAGTAGGTTTTCTAGCGATTGCTACCACTGAAGGGACGTAATGAGGCGTGCCGAGTTTCTGATTTTGTCCCCAAGACGACCTGATGCGAGTCCACTGAGAGGCTAGGGTCCACTGGGCTGCTCGCATATGAAGTCGAGCAAAGGGAACCACATGTACAGTGGACGCCATATGACCGAGCAACTGAAGCATTTCTCAAGCAGTCAGGACAGTTTTCATAGCTGCTTGAGAAGCCAGTTCAATTATTCAAGCACAGTGGAGCTGTGGCAGGAAAGCCCTTGACTGCCACATGTCTAGAAGAGCCTCTATGAACTCTAGGGATTGAGTAGAGGTAAGATGGGACTTTGGGAGGTTTATGACCAATCCCAAATATTGAAGAAGTTGCATTGTGCAGGAAAGAGCAGAGCAGGCCTCTGGAGCTGTTGATGCTCGGATAAGCCAGTCGTCTAAGTAGGGGAAGAAAATTATCCCTAGAGTCCTTAGAAATGCTGCTACTACTGCCATGCATTTTGTAAAGATTCTTGGGGCAGAAGCCAGGCCAAAGGGTAGAACCCTGTACTGGTAATGTCTTCCCTGAAAGAGAAAGCGAAGAAACCTCCAGTGTTCTGCATGAATAAGGATATGTGTATATGCGTCCTTTAGGTCTACAGAACATAGCCAATCCTGACTCTGAATGTAAGGGAGAAGTGTTCCGAGAGAGATCATTTTGAATTTCTCTCGGAACAGAAACTTGTTTAACTCCCTGGAGGTCCAGTATGGGTCTGTACCCTCCTGTTTTCTTTGGTATAAGGAAGTAGGGGGAGTAAAAGCCCAGACCTTGTTGAGAAAGGAGTCCCTCCTCTATCGCACCCTCAGAAAGGAGTGAGGTAACTTCCTGACACAAGAGAGTGGTGAGGGGGGGCCGAGAACTGAACTCTCGGAGTGGAGGGAGGGAGGGGGCATACTGTGGAAATGGAGTTTGTACTCCTCTGTCACTATGGAGAGAGTCCAATGTTTTGATGTCATCTGCTGCCACCTCTTGGCAAAGTAACAGTGTCTGCCTGGAATGTTGAATGGCTCTAGAATTTTTAGAGGTAGGATGACTAGATTCTCTAGGAAGGAGTCAAAGACCTTGTGGAGGCTGTGTCTGCTGAGCTGGTTGAGCTCTAGGGACGAGCCTTTCTTTGTTGTTTTGGCTGCTGTTGCCCCTTCTGGGAAGCATGGACTGGGCAGTGGATCGTATGGGTGTTAGGAGGATAGAATTTCTTCTTCTTGTTGAAAAAGGGTTTCTTAACCATCTTCTTCTTAGCTGGGAGGGCAGTGGTCCTTGAGAGCCTACTTAAAGTAGTGTTCTTGGACTCAAGTTGAGAAGCTTTGTCCTGCCAATCCTTGCCAAAGAGGTTTTCTCCTGTGCAAGGAATATTTCCCAGCTTATCTTGCACCCACTGCTCTAAATCAGATGCTTGTAACCAAGCAATCTGACGTCCACCAATGGAAATAGCAGAAGTCCTGCTGATACATTCAAAACAATCAAAAGGTTGCCCTGTTCATGAACTCAGAAACATTCTGGTCATGTTTAACAAGTGTAAGGAAATCAGCCCTCTTGTCATCAGGGAGAAAAGCAGCTCATTAGTTCCAAATCTTTAGTAACCTCCCGAAGAAACATACCCATGTAGAGTATGTATGAACTTATTCTGGCCAATAACAGAGGCCTGAAAACATTGACGACCAAAAGCATCAAGAGTTCTCACCTCACGGCCTGGAGGATTAGATGAATATGTCTTGGCACTTTTAATTTGGTGCACTACCGATTCCATAACCATGGAATGGTATGGTAACTGCGTTTTTTGGAACCCGGGACACCCTGGTACCCGGTACATTGTATCACATCTTCGAGAATGTGAAGATACCGTTAAAGGTGTCTTCCACATCCTAAGCATGAGGTCATGCAAAATCAGATGTATGGGAAGGGTTGTGGCCTCTTTAGGGGCTACAGGATACTGAAGAATTTCAAATTCTTCAGCTCTCGGCTCCTTCTTGAGGGTCACAGTGATCAAGAGGCCCCGAGGGCAATGCTAGAAGCATCTCAATGCTTAGAAGGAGATCTACCTTTGAGGATCGGCCAGTCTTCGCGGAAGACCTGGGTTTGGTTACCTGAGATCCATGGGAGAAAGATGAAGCCCTGGACGAAATCGATGCAACGGACATTACATCCGAGGCAAAAAGGGTGCGAAGTTTCACAGCTCTATTCTGCAGGCCCCTTTTAGTCATCTTTCTACAGAGGAGACACTCCGATGGAGAATGGCCTGGGCCCAAACATTTAAGACACCAGTCATGGGTGTCGGTAGCAGAAATAGTACTGCTACATTTTGAACATTTCTTGAAACCATTAGCTGGTTTCTCCATTTTAAGAAAAACAGGGCCTATGGCCCAAAATGGTGCTGAGGCACCAAGAGGGAAAAGACCCTCAAGAAAAAAAGCTTTTTTTTTTTTTAATGAAAGAAAGAAAGGAGATGACACCGATGGTACTGGTGTCAGCATCGACGGGAAGGCAGACGCGACCACAAAAAAGAAAATTTTCTGCGGTGACAGGACTTGCAGCCTGTCGGCTCCGCGGAAAACAAAAAATTGAAGAGGGAGAGTTGGAAAGGCAGCAGCACAGGCACAGTGGGATGCTCCCAAAAGCTTTCCTATAGGACGCTGGTGAGCATTCCTGTGCGGGCTCCGTCGATGCTGACGATACCCGTATGTGAAGACTACATTCCTTCTTGTTCCTGGAGATAATGTACCACAGGAAGGACCTGGAAGGCTTTGTCTGCCACCAATGTTTGCGGTTCTATGATCACAAATAAAAAGAATAAAAAAATAAAGAAAAAATTTATGAAGAAATATGGAGGAAGGTGAGAAATAAACTATGCAAATTTTAATTTGTTGTTGTGTACACAAAATAATGTGTAGGTCAGTAATTTATCCCTAAGGTTAAGTTTTGACCATAGAGAAACAGACTTTTCCCTCAGAGGCACAAGCTAGGGAAATGTCTTTTGACGGTTCAACAATACTGACTCTGTCAGAAGGAATCAGGGCCAGCCAATCCACTAGGCAGGTGCCTAGGGCAGCATACCCTAATAGGCAGCATGGTATGATGATCCCTTCATGCTTCTTTAAAACAGTGGCAGAAGCTGCCCCTTCAGCCCAGCGGTGAGCCTTAGAGCACCTGTGTGCACATTTGCAGTCATGGCATTCCGCTCCTGCCCCCTCCGACAGGAAGTAGAGTCGGAGGGGACAGGAGTGGCAGGCTGCGAGTATCCGCATGGGCGAGTTTAAAGGCCCATCGCAATGCTGAAGTGGCAGCATTAGCAAGGAGGGATCACCCTGCTGCCCGTTTCCTCCAGGTGAGAGGATGTATGCCGGGAGAGGGATGGGGTGTGGCTGTGTGAAGGGCTTGTCTAGGGCAACAGAAACCCTTTGACCAGCCCTGTGAGGAATCATGGCCAATCAGAAAACTCATTTCAGGCGACTAGCTTTTCTGTATTCATTATAAGTATGCAAGATGAAGTGTCATGACTATCGAAACACATCAAACTTTGGTTTTAGATTCCAGTAAATAAAACTGTAAAATACACGTCCGCTGGTTTTCACTTTAAGTTGACGGTAATCCAAGAATCTTCCATCAAGGACCTCAAAACATCAGAACACTGCGAATGCTGAAGAAATAAGAAAGGGATGATTAATATTACGCATGATCGTTAAAGTAAATTAGGCAATTGCCTGCCAGTGGGGAATGCAAAGGTCATATGTATTTTCAGCCCTTATAGAGAGAAAAATCAAGCTATTTTAGCTTTCTACGCAGACCAATTTTATTCATACAAAAGGACAAGCGCTGGGGAAAATAAATGATGAAGCCAGCACATACATTTAGGAGGTAATTCTATAACAAGCCATGAACATTTGCACACTGGCAGTGTAACTAAGTCACCTATTTTCAATGACATACACGCAGGGGTGGGCACTTACACGTGACGTTTAGCCAGTTGCTTATTCTGCAAGTACGTGTGTCAGGGTGATGGCATACAGCTTTGGAATGGGTGAACAACGGGACAGAGCTTGGGCGGAGTGAACATTTACACCGATGTATATAACACACTTTGTAAATAGCTGTGTTACTATATTTTCCGACCACATTGTGTAAATCCCCACTGCTGACCACCTGCATGCCCCCTGCCCTTGTTTGATTTAACAAATTTAGTTGTATTGAAAACCGCTTTGATTTTAGGAAAAGGCAGTATAGAAATCCTTTTAAATAAATAAATAAGTTATAGCATTCCATAACTTAAGTACGTTTCTTAAAAAAAATGAATTATGGGTATTTACGCCAAGTCTAGGGTTGGTGTTAAGTGGTAGTGCCTAGATTTGGCACGCTTATCTCGCCATTTGGATGCTTACTCTTGTGATAAGGAAGCTTATCATGACAGAGGATAAAGGAAAGGAATTCACCATTATTAAAGGACCTATTCTACCAGGTCAGAGAAACAGAACACCAATCACACCTAGAAAGCAGGAAATTCCCAGGTTTCAGAGTTCCCCTAGTGGAGAAAAGGAGAGGGAATACAGACCCAGGGTAAAGGACCCTTACATCACTGAGTTCCCTAATTACCCAGCTGCCAGGAGGCAGGCTGATCTCCGTCACCTGAGAGGAGAAGAGGTGGGGGAGGTGGGGCTGGAGCCTTGGGGATTTAAGTCTAGGATAGAGAAAGAAGCAGAGAGGGAAAGGAGGAGGAGAGTCCCAGAGAGAGTCTCAGGGAGAGACCCAAGCAGAAAAACAAGCTGGAGGACAGGACGAGGAAGCACAGGAGAATGGTGGCCAGAGCATGAGGGAGGAGAAGCTGCTATAAGCCCAGGCCCAGGTATGAGCCTTGAAAGCTTGTCTAATACAGAGCAGTACAGCTCTAACAGAAGACAGTCAGCTGAACCCTGTGAACTGGAAGGAGAGGTAGAGCCTATGCAACTAGGTGAACCAGACCTAGCTGTGAATGACGAGGACTCATACATGGATTGCTCCTTGTGTCAATCCTTTACTGCAGAGGGATTGAAGAAAAACCACCCTTAAGAGAAAACCTTCAGAGTCAGGTAACTTTGAAAGCCTGTAGATGGTTTTGTGCATGTCCTGTGTTGAAGAAGAAATATGTTTGCTGAGAAAGCCAGAGCAAGCTGAAGCAGTGCACCGGCAAGAAGCCGAGTTAATGGTGAAAGGAAGTAAAGTTTTTGGCTTTGTTTTTGAATATTCCTAAAGCCTGGAATAGAGCATTATTTGCTTATGAGAATTTTTGTTCCTGTTAAAAGATTTACTTTGTAAGGAGATAAACAGCCTGGAAGTGTTTGGGACTATGAGAACAGAAAACTGCCATTGAGAAATGCTGTTTTTGTTTGCTTTAAACAAGCATTGCTAACCAAGCTGGAAGCATTGACTATTAGAAGGCTTTATCTTTGAGCTGACGAGCACTTTAAGCTGAAAGTTTGCTTTGATTTTATTTATGTCCTGATGTGTATTGTGAAGAATCCTGGAGAAAGAATCCAAGGGTAGTATTTGTGAACCTTTGCGTTTGAGTCAATAAATTCTGTCATTGCCTTACTATTCGAGCCAACTACAAGTGTTTTTACCTGAAGCCAAGTGAATTGTGACTGAACTACCTTTCCCAAAAGGCATTGCAAAAGAACAAGTCAGTAAAAGGCTAAAAGGTGAAACTTTCTATGATAACCACACCACTCCATACTGGAAGTAAGGGGCAAGGGCGTGACACTCTATAAAGTAAACTATGTGCGTACTTTACTTTAAGGAACAGGTGCCAAATAAGCGTGTGACCCCTCGTATGGTTTGTAGTTTGTCGTGCTGTGAGGGCTTGTGTACATCAGTGATGCTGAGAGCTATGCTATTGGTAGTTTCACTACTGGCAGGGTCTCCCAAGATGGACAGGTATCAGCTGAGGTGCTATCTGGGCAGCAGCAGCAGCAGCAGTATGGGGCAGTGTTGTCAGTGGAGGATGACATTTCTGTGACAACGGCAACAACGCTGGTATTACCTCTGCTGAAGAAAGGCCTGGCAGTCTACTTTCATATCTTCCATGAAAACCCAATGGATAATCACAATAAAACAAATTGTGATATAGTGCTGTGTGAAGGGATATATAGGAAGTTACCCGTTCCTCTCCAAAGGGATTATCAGCAGTCCACCTTAAAAGAGGCTTAAGCTCAGAACTCAGAGGTGGGAGGGTGCAACTCAGCTCTCCGGCTCCGTGCTCCCCGATCGGGGTAGAGCACACCTGAGCGGGTGCCACCATCCCTTCCCGCTCAGGAGCCTCCAGCCCAATTGGGGCTGTGGGAGGCGGAGCCCAACGCTGAAAAAAAGAAACCGCCGGCAGGCAGTCAGCCTTTCCTCCTGCTCTCCGGCTCCGTGCTCCCCGATCGGGGTAGAGCACACCTGAGCGGGTGCCACCATCCCTTCCCGCTCAGGAGCCTCCAGCCCAATCGGGGCTGTGGGAGGCGGAGCCCAACACTGAAAAAAAGAAACCGCCGGCAGGCAGTCAGCCTTTCCTCCTGCTCTCCGGCTCCGTGCTCCCCGATCAGGGTAGAGCACACCTGAGCGGGTGCCACCATCCCTTCCCGCTCAGGAGCCTCCAGCCCAATCGGGGCTGTGGGAGGCGGAGCCCAACGCTGAAAAAAAGAAACCGCCGGCAGGCAGTCAGCCTTTCCTCCTGCTCTCCGGCTCCGTGCTCCCCGATCGGGGTAGAGCACACCTGAGCGGGTGCCACCATCCCTTCCCGCTCAGGAGCCTCCAGCCCAATCGGGGCTGTGGGAGGTGGAGCCCAACGCTGAAAAAAAGAAACCGCCGGCAGGCAGTCAGCCTTTCCTCCTGCTCTCCAGCTCCGTGCTCCCCGATCGGGGTAGAGCACACCTGAGCGGGTGCCACCATCCCTTCCCGCTCAGGAGCCTCCAGCCCAATCGGGGCTGTGGGAGGTGGAGCCCAACGCTAAACAAAAGAAACCGCCGGCAGGCGGGCCCGCACCTGTCGGGCCCGCGCCTGAGGGCCCTTTGGCGTGGCCCTTAGGCAGTGGCACTCCGGCAGCACTACAAGCAAAAACAGAGTTCTCCCCTGCAACAGAGCCGTGTCTGGAAATCCCATGCTCTCTACAGCAAGTATAACTTCACTATATAACCACTACATATTATGACTATTTTAAATTTATCTATTTACCATACTGTCATCAGTACTCCTAATTGTACCAGTCTCCACTGTTCAGTGTATTTACCATACTGTTGTCAGTAACCTTTAAAAGCTCCACAGTACTGTTACCAGTAATCCTCCACTGCCAATCAATCTTTACACTGTTGTCAGTAGCACTATCAGTTCCAATCGCCACTGTACTGCTATCAATAATCTACCAATGCCAATAATTTATCCTACTGTTGTCAGTAACCTCACCAGTTCCAGTCATCAGTACACTTCTTACTAGTTATCTAACTCTAACCACTGCCTGTGACTGAAGTGTTGGCTGTGTCCCAGCATACTGCTCTAAGTACCAAGAATCTAACATTATCCTCCTGGTAGTCTAACTTGACTGTCCCACCTCCAATTACATAGCGCTCTTCCAAGTTGGGTTCCCCCATTACCGCCATAATAGGATGCTATATAATCATATCAAGTTGGTTCTCCAACTCTCTCGCCTTAACCCCAGCATCCAACCAGATTCCTATTTTACGGAACCATGGGAGAAGGTGGTCCAGTGCATTCCATGACAACATAACTTGGGATACCCGCCCACACCATCCCCATCTGTTACACATTGCACTTCAACACAATACGAAACCCAAAAACTTGGAAAACCCCTACCCTCATAGCCTAAAATGTGCCCTCATCAACGCCCGTTCGATCAGAAAGAAGTGGCCAGCCGTCACCGACATCATCGCCAGTCATAGCCTTGATATACTCATGGTCACTGAGACGTGGTTATCCGCTGAAGACAACATCATACTCAACCAGCTCCTCCCCCAGAATTTCACCGCACATTCAAGTCATAGACAAGACAAAAGAGGAGGTGGCGTGCTCATCCTCACAAGGTCAGACCTCCATTTTCGAACAGTAGACTCCACCAGTACAAACCACATGGAGACCGTCACCATCTCTAATAAACACTGCTCAATCAACCTGCTTTATAGAGCACCTTCAGCTTCTCCAGATGACCTTTCGGCTATCATCGATCTTGCAGCTAACACCCAGAACCCAAGCATCCCAAATTGGATCCTTGGTGACTTTAACCTGCCTACATTACAAGATAATCAAGCTTCAGCCTTCCTCGATGCCCTCAACAATCAATTTCAAGCAATTAGTTAATGATCCTACACATATTAAGGGTAATACCCTGGATCTAGTATTTGCCCCGCAAACCTCTCTTAACCCAGACCTGGATCCTATAACCTCCATAACTCCTGTTCCCTGGTCAGATCACAAACTGATCACCATCCAGATTCCTTCGTACAAAGCCTACACAAAAATCAATAAAATACAAAGCAACACCACAAGACCGCCCTCTCGATGCTTCAAGCCTTACAACAGAGATCTTATCCTCGCTGAAACGCAACAACTCTTCTCTGAAACCACCCAGAACCTTGATGACCTAATTTCTCACTGGAACAATTGCCTCAGCTCAATAGCCCAACGTACACCAACCAACAGGCCCTCAGGTAAAAAGAGGAGTGCCCCCTGGTACTCAGCTGATCTTAAAGCATCACTTAACCAATTACGGAAACTTGAGAAACGCTGGCGCCAATCTCACTCTCTAAATGACCAGATAACTTACAACTGTCATCTGGCTGCGCATCGCAACGCAATCACCAACTCGATGAAGCAGTACTACTTCGACACCTTAAAGAGATCGCTTAATAAACCACATGACCTTTTTGACATGGTTAAGACCTTATCAAAGGAACCATCCTCTGGACCTCCATTCAAGATACACCCACAAGATTTCGCAACCTATCTCCAATCCAAGATATGCCAGACCAACAGAACCTCTAATACAACCTCCGCAATAGAGCAAGTCTGCCAAACAACACTAACCATGTTTTCTACCCCCACCAAGAGAGGTCTTGAAGACACTATTGCGGCCATTAATACCACTACTGCCCAGTCCGATCCATGCCCAGCCTTCTGGATCAAGGAGCTTTGCAGTCACTTCAGCCCAATACTGTCCAAAATAATTAACCTCTCCTTCTCTTCCGGCTCTTTCCCTTCAGACCTGAAACACACCTCTATTAGACCTCTGCTAAAAAACTGCAAGCTCGATCCCCAACAGGTAGAATCCTACAGACCCATATCCAGCATTCCACTACTTGCGAAGATCATTGAAAAGGAAGCTCAACGTCAACTGCAAGAGCACATCGACTTCGCTGCACCTTTAGACACATGCCAACATGGTTTTAGGGAAGGCCATGGCGTTTGAAACCCTCCTTACCACTCTATTTTGCAAGATACTCACTGGCATTGACGACATCCGGCAAGGATTTGCTCTCATCTTTCTGGACATAGCTGCAGCCTTTGATTCAGTAAATCATGAGCTTCTATTAGGATGACTGATTGACAAAGGCATTAATGGACGAGCGCTCGAATGGTGCAGATCCTACCTGTCCGAAAGATGGCAACATGCTCGTTCTGGAGGGATAAATTCTGAACCTTTCCACCAAAGTCAAGGAGTCCCACAAGGATCCTCCCTCTCGGCGCTCTTGTTCAATATTTACATGCAGCCAATTTGTAATATTATCCGGTCCTTCAATGTTGACTGCATGTTATACGCAGACGATGTCCTGCTCTACATACCCTTCTGGACCTCTCCCCACTGACGAGTTGTTTCAATGCAATATCTGACTGGCTTCTCTCTCAAAACCTCAGAATACAACATAAGAAAACGGAAGTACTCTTCATTACAAGGAACCCCAACTTTACCCCACCGCAATATCTTAAAGTAAAAGAAGCTGAGTTGCAATCTAAATCCTCAATACGATACCTGGGAGTCACCTTAGATCAACGCCTGGATATGAAGGCCCACATAGGAAACATAGTCAAATCAGTCTACCACAAGATCCGCTCACTTAGGCATCTATGTTCCATCCTCGAACCAACTGATTTTCGGACGATTGGTCATACCTCATTTTGACTATGCCAATGCAATATTACAAGGTCTCCCCCAATCTACGTTAAACCCGCTGCAGCTAGCCATGAATGCGGCAGCAAGAGTCCTCCACGGAGCCTCCAGGAGCGACCACGTGACTCCTCTGCTGATACAGCTACATTGGCTACCCATTCGTGCAAGAACTGTCTTCAAGACCTTGATAATCACTTTTAAAGCTGTTCACAATCTCTCACCTGCATCCGTAACCGCCCTCATCCATTCCACATCCCCAAATAGAATAAGAAGATCCACGGCTATAAACTCCCTAAAAGTCCCGAAGGCACTTACCGTCTGCACCAAATCAACAGCCAACAGGGCCTTCAGTCTCAGTGCCCCAAGATACTGGAATGCATTACCCCATGACATCCGGGCTATTAAGAACCTACCACAGTTTAGGAAAGCCCTCAAAACCCACCTCTTCAACAAGTACCTTATAGAGCCTGACTGCATCCCCTAGAACCTCAGGACACCCCGATACCATTCTCAGTCAAATTTACAGTATCACAATCAACTCACCATGTGGATACCCAAACCTATGAAGTGAATTGTGTTTTCTATGCAACTTCTTTGATTATGACTCCATGTAATAAGTTTTGTAAATAGTTTACCCCTGTTATCCAAGTTTCTGTCCCCTGTTATATGTAAACTCATACTTGTTAACTGTAATGAGCATTTTGTTCCATGTAAACCGCGCTGATGCTGAATAGTGCGGTATATAAGAGATTGTAAATAAATAAATAAATAAAAGAAGCCAGCTGTAAGCAAAAGTGAGAGGAAAGACCCTTGCAGAGAGAAAGCTCCTTTCAAGGAGAGCTGGGAGAGGAGTCCAGCTGTGAGGTAGGAACTGGGAACCATACTCAAACACCGAAGACCACTTAGCTGCCTGGACTTTGGGCTGAACTGAATTCTACCTTTACTTTGTGGGTTGGAGGAAAGGCGCAGAGAACCAGCCTGTGAAGGCAACAGGCTGAGGAGTGATATCAGTATAGCTGAAGAACAATAAAGGTAGTTTTGTTTGGCCCTGAACTGTTTGCCTGCTATTTTAAAAGCCTCTTGCCACTGCACACCATGCTATACCACATGTGGTAATAATTAATTAATCACCCCAGGGAAGTTAATCACCATACCAAAAAAACACTCCCCTTCTTCCAAAACCCTAAAAATGTATTATCAAAAACAATTTTTTGTTGGACTTAGTGCCTTGAGAGAAACATCTCCCCTGTAGCAACCACATCTTTTTTATTCATTTTTATGAGCTAAAATACAGTGGTGGCAGCTAACCACGTGATAGAGGGAAAATCCACGTGCCTCCAGGGCTGTGCCTCTCTGCAGCAGGGTAGGATTTTTTTTTTTTAATTGTTTGGGCTAAGAGGACTAGCCTCGCCCTAGTTAGGGAGCTGGAAGACAAGTTTAATCTGTGCTGGACAGGCAGGATTGTGTTTGGGCCACTAAAGGCTGCCAAAGCTTTGGTGGATCTGGAATACTGCAGAGTTCATTCAGCTTCGGAAGAGTGAGCTGTGGTTGGTTTGTGACAAACCAGAATGAAGCAGATCCTCTAGGTTCTGACAGAAGGGCAGCAGCAATTCCAACATGCCCTGTTGGACAGGCAGCAACAACAGCAGTAGCAGATACAGATTCTAGTGCAGGTCCTACAAAGACCATCACTCCTTCCCCTCCAGCGCAAATGCTACTTAAAATGACTACTACTACTACTACTAGTTATAATTATTTATAAAAATGCTATAAGGCGCTTGAAAAGCTTACAATCTAGTTAAGACAGACAATACAATACAAGAGAAATAAAAGTTCAATGGGGAGAGGACACAAGGGGAACAAGAGATTAGGATTCAAAAGCGGCTTCAAAGAGGTAAGCCTTTAGCATTGATTTGAAGAGGGAGAGAGAAGAGACGACATAAGGACAGAGGAAGCTTGTTCCAGGCAAAAGGAGCAGCAAGATGAAAGGAACAAAGTTTGGAGTTGGCATTAGAGAAAATGGGCATAGAGAGAAGGAAACCAGAGGAGGAGCGAAGTTCAGGAGGAGGGGAGTAGAGAGAGAGAAGAAAAGAAAGGTAATGAGGGACAGTAGAGTGAATTCATTTATAGGTTAGAAGGAGGAGTTTGAAATGGATATGGAAATGGGAGCCAGTGAAGTCATTTCAGAAGAGGGGTTATATGAGTATCGGGGCTGATGGAAGATTAACCGTGCAGCTGAGTTCTGAATAGACTGAAGAGGAGAAAGATGACTCTGAGGGAGTCCAGCAAGGAGGAGGTTGCAGTAGTCAAGACGGGAGGTAACTAAAGAGTGGACAAAAGTTTTAGTTGTGTGTTCAGAGAAGGGGCAAATTTTGCTAATGTTACAGAGAAAGAAATGACAGGTTTTGGGAATTTGTTGAATGTGTCGAGAAGGAGAGAGGAATCAAAGATGACTCCAAGGTTATGGGCTAATGAAACAGGAAGAAGAGTGGTGTCAACAGTAATAGAGAAAGAAAGAAAGTGGGAGAAGAGTTTAGGGGGAAAGATAAGAAATTTGGTTTTAGCCAGTGGTGAGACAACCAGGCAGCGATGTCAGATAAGCAGGCAGAGATACGAGCTTGGAGTGTGATAGAAATGACAGAAGATAGATAGATTTGAGTCATCAGCACTGTTCCCTCTAAGCTGTGTGTGTGCGCATACTTTACAACAGAGCGCACAAAAATTACGGTTCTGATAGAAAACAACACATATGTCTTAAAATTTAAGTTGTTGTGTATTTACGGTTTTCACAAGTTCTACAATATTTTCTAGAGCAATCTTATAGACCACCAGGATATAAGATCTTTGGTCTTAAACTTTAATTGGCGCATTGAGAAACTTCCGCTTCCGTACTTTGGCTTGCAACATGCGTGAGTAGTCCAATTGTAATCTGTAATTCGAATTGCATTATTAAAATTTTTATTACATTGAAAACTGAAAGAAGTTAATTTTCAAAATGTCAAAACCGATAGCGATGAGAGGTACAAAACGTAAGAGAAGGGCCGGAGCTTTTAAGCTTGAATGGCTTGAAGAAATTGTTGAAACAGAGACACCAAAATCTCGGGATAAAATGTGCGTTCAACTGCGTGAAATATTCACTTACGAAGAGGATGACGGAATAGTCTGTTTATACTGCCGAGATTAAAAAACTATCGGAGAGTTTTCGAGTGGCAAAGTTTGGGATGATGTGTGGAAACGTGACTTTTTGAAACAACATCTGTCTAGTAAGTCTCATACTGAAAGTGTTAAGAAACCTAGAGCTAAAAATCCAAATTTAAGAGGAGGATTATTTAACTTGTTGCTTGAGAGCACCGCTGAAAAAGAGAAAAGGCAAATTAGTAATGAACGGAAGCGTTCTACACCAGAAGAAATTAAAATTCTAATTGATAGTGTTTTGCTGGCTCTTCGGATGAATATTTCCATGCTCTCTGTTCAAAATAATAATGAACACATGTGCAAGTACATAACCATACCTGAAAGCAGGAGAAACAAAAACTATTCGTTTGAATCTCTTGAAATTATAAACAATGTCCAAGATAAGCTCATAGCAGATGTTGCATCAGAAGCGTATCATACATTAACTATTGATGAAAGCACAGACATTTCTGTCAACACATACTTAATACTGTACTTCAAAAATCGGCCAGTAAATTCATGTCTATATAAAACTTTATTTGGTGGGATGCTACAGTTGGAAGCATGTGATGCTGCATCAATAGTCAGTGCACTCCGGGAATTCTATGGGAAATACAAGCTTGACCTTAACAAAATGGTCATGTTTACTTCGGATGGTGCCTCTGTCATGTCAGGCAGAATAAATGGTGTTGCTGCGCAGCTAAAAAAAAAAAGTTTCACATTTAGTGCAGCAGCATTGTGTTGCCCATTGTGAAGATTTGGGGATCTCTGAATCATGGAAGAAAGTAAAGTTGATGAAAGAAGTTGAAACTTTCATGAGAACTGTTTACACAACCTTCTATCGATCTTCTATTTAAAGGTCACAATTTAAAGAATTAGCAGAGGCTTCTGAATGCGAGTCAATTGCTTTTAGACCTCTGAACGAAGTGTGGTGGTTATCTAGACATTTTGCCCTTCAAGCAATTATTCGAAATTATGATCCATTATTAAAATACTTTGAAGAAGAGAAAGATAATGATCCCATTGCAAAGTACTGTTATAAAAAGCTAAACAGCCATAAATTCCATATAACACTGCAAATTTTGAATGATGTTTTATCTGAACTAGCTTCATTAACAATGGCATTTCAAAAACGTGGGCTAATGCCACTAGAAGCATATCATCTTGCACAGGGTAAGCTGAACAAAATCCGAATGCAATACTGGGTGACACAGTAAAATGGAGTGATAATGTTAAAAATCTTCTCAACAAGATACCTGGAGATGTTTCAGTGGATACTGGTTCCACACTTATTTTCATTAATATGCTGTGTTTGCATTTAGGGGAAAGATTTCCTGAAAATGAAATTGAGGAATGGTCTTGCTTTTGACTTCACAGCAATAGCACAGTGTGATTATGAATTTGGAATTGAAAACGTCTGATCACTCTGCTTAAAGTACAAACAATTTCTTATGGAGGAACATATTGTTGTTATTCAGCAGTACAATGACTTCAAGTTCTTAGTCACAGAAAAAAATCTAAAGCAGATTTCCGGATATGGTGACTCTGGCGTTTCAGAATGCTCACTTTGCAGATTTAGCGAAATTGATGGATACTGGTAGAACATTTTTGGCTTCTAGTGCATATTGTGAACGTGGTTTCAGCTTGATGAACAGTTTAAAAACCAAAATAAGGAATCACTTACAATTAGAACATTTGGAAATGCTGATGCGTGTTAAGAGTCATCTTCAAGATGGCGGATCGGTAGACCTTGCTAAAATTTATTCAGACTAGTTAAATTTGAAAGATCAAAAATAAAAATTTTGAGAATGAACTGTTAATAGTAAGCTCATTCTCTTCTTCCATACATAAGTTATTTACATGAAATAACAATGACTTTCAATAAAAATTAACTGAAATAATACCACATTTGTGATTGTAATTACTAGAAATTTTCTGCTTCATTTAGTAATCGTCTATTTTCACTTAATTTCATTAAAATCAATGTGGTGTATGTCGTGGGACGAGCATCTAGCGAGGTCCGGTCCAGGCCAGATGATACCTGGTAAGGAGAGAACAAGAGCAAGCAAGGCAAGAGAGACAAACAAAATTTCCAGGCAGATCCCTTTTTATTCACTGCTATAGTATGGGCTGGCTCATAGTAAGCTATCAAGGAGTCCAGCACTCACACAGGCTTCAAGCTGGATTTTTATACAGTCTTAGCATAGCAGTTTGTCACATGGGTTAGAGCAGAATAGCAATTTGGAAGAATTCTCTGGGCCCTTTGTTTTTTTCCTTTCTACAGAATTATCTAGGTAGCCTATCTGGAGAGTACCTAACTGCTAAGAGTTCCTGACTGGTCAGTTGAGGGGTGGCTATCTTCTCTCTCCCTGCAGTCTAAGGTGTTTGTGGCTAAGCTGTATGAGGCCCTACATTTTTGTGTGTGTGCATGAGAAGACAACTCTAGCCAAGGCATTTTTTTCTACCTCCCCCTCCCATTCTTTTGTCAGCTTGCGTGTAAAGATAGAAGTTTATCTGTTTTAGCCTGTCCGTGTTCTTATGCTGAAGCTCCTGTCTAAATTATAATGTCTGTTTATTTCGGCATACCATTTATTTTATTCTAGCATGCTATCTCCTTTTTCCCATCTCATTGTACTGTGACAGATGCCTGTCTTGAACCCATGAGAATAGAAAAGGACATGGAATTGGACTTAGTGGGGAGCCCAGTTGTGTATTTCAAGGGTAACCTGAATCCTGCGTACACCGATACCCACGAAATCCCTGCCTGGCCTGGATCTCAGGCCCCGCGAAGGGAGAGAAAGAAGAGAGAGAGAAAGCCCAGGGTGCCACACCCAGACTCCTATGAGGTCCCTGAAGGCATGAGAAGAGATTATTATCACCTGGGAAGGGCCGGAAGGGAGGAGGAGGGACTGGAACCCTGGAGGTGGAAATATAAACCCCTGCTAAGGCAAAGAGAGGGGAAGCTGGAGAAACAAGGGAAGCTGGAGAGTCAAGAGAAGCTGGAGACGCAGCGAAGCCATAGAGGAGAGCCCTGGGAGGAGCTGAACCATAGGGAACACAGCCGAGGAGACGGGCCAAGGGCTGAAGGTACTGACCGGCTGTCTCAGGTAGAGCTGGGAACAGGAGTGACTCTAGGACCCAAGGGGGAGCTGTTTACTGAGCACTGCTTTGAGAACTCAGAACGGGACACTGCTCCAACAATTGAAGATATGCAAGTTGATACTGCTGAGGATGACTTGAGGGCTATGGATATTCCTATGGACTGTACTTTATGCCAAGCCAAGTGCGTTGAACCGTTATGCTGAGGGCTAACACTTTCTGAGAAGGTCTCCTAAAGCTAGAAAGAACAAGACCCAGAGAACCGATAGGAGGCCGGAGATACTTTTGCTAGCACTCGGAGGTTTGTGACGCAGCCAGGAAAACTTGCAGGGAAGCTAAAAAGCTTGGTGAATATTTGCTGCCCGTGTCTCCCATATTTTGATTTAAACTTAATCCGGGAAGGGAGTTAAGAAGAAGCTTTTGTTCCAGTGGGACTAAGTTTTATTGTTGCCATTAATTGTTTTACAAGGCAAGGCTAAAAAGAGGCATTATTACCCTTGCTAAAGAAGTGCTGTTTTCAGGGCTGAAAAACGTTTGAAGCAGCTGTGTGTGTTTGAAGCTTGTAAAGCAGTTATGCTGTTCTAGTGCTGTATTACCAATAATCCTGCATAAGGAGTCCTGTATACAGGGTACTTGAACTTTTGCGTAAGAAATAAAATTCTGTCACTTTGCCTTATCTCCGGACCATGACTACAACTTCTTCTTGAAGCCATTTTTGAAGGCAAACTGCATATCCCAAGATACGCCTGGGGAAAGTTAGTTTGCCCAAGCCAATCGAGAGAAGTTCCTCCGATACCACGTCCCACTAGGCTAGAGGTGGGTGGTGAGGGCGTGGCAGTGGCATAGTTGTGAGGATTTTTGCCTGTGCCAGGATATACAACCTTCAGGATTTTCAGCACGAGTGTGGAGATCCGGGAAGTGGTGCCAGAAGGTTGGTGGAAGCTGCGGCGGGAGTTCGCTGGCAAGGTCGGCCAGGATGGCGGAGCGGTCCTTATAGACACCTCTTCTAAGGCAAGAGTCAACGCTTGAGCCAGGTAAAGGGTACCGAGGCATGGGCTAACCTGGTTCAGAGGGAAAAAGGGAGGAAAACGTGAATACTTCCGGATAAAGAAGGGACATTAGGGCTGTTGGGTGGTACCGCCCTTGGTGTTTTTGCTCTCTCTCTTACAGGTATCTGGCAAGATGGATCCAAAGGAGCTGGTCCAATGGATGGCCACACAGTTCCAGAGACAGCAGGAGATGGCCCAACAAGCGCAAGAGCACGCAACAGCCGCTATACAAGCGCAGCAAAAGCCAGTGTTGGACTTGGTTGAGGCGCGGATTGCCAGCCAGCGGTCGGGGGTTGGAGGAGTACCAGCCCAGCCAGGACTAGTTGTGCCTCAGAATGACAGTCTGGTAGGACCCCAGACAACTGAGACACTCTCTTTTGGCAACCTGTCTACAGAAGATGACATTGATGACTATTTAGAGTCCTTTGAAAGGGTGGCTAATGCGGTAGGATGACCAGTTGGTCAATGGGCTGTAAGGCTAGCCACCTGTTTAACAGGGGAAGCGTTGGCTGCCTACAGGGCCATGCCAGCGGCCCTCACCACTGATTATAGTAAGGTGAAAAATGCAATTAGAGACCGATTAGGCTTGACAAAAATGTTGTATCACCATATGTTTAGAGCCACGGCCCTGAAGGCCGGAGAAACACCTAAGGCCTTAAGTCAAAGAATTAGAGGTTTAGCCTTAAAGTGTCTAGCCCCGGAAGGGAAAACTGTTGATACGGTAGTGGATATGGTGGTATTCGAGCAGTTCATGGCTGCCGTACCGAAAGAGATACAGTCTTTTCTGATACAGCAGAACTGCCAGAGCACATGGGAGGCCACCCTTTTGACTGAGCGCTACCTAGAAGCCGAATTAGCTCGTCATCCAAGAGGGCGCACTCCCAAAATAGAGGCAGACACCAGTTTTTCTCCCTCAGAAAAGGGACAGGGAAATAATGCAGAGTTTGGGAAAACTTCTGTACCGGCTCAGGAGGGAAAATGGTCTGGAAAGAAATGCTATCATTGTGGGAAGATGGGACACCTACGGAGGATGCCAGGCCTGCACGGGGCTGATGGGCGAAAATGTGAAACATCTAGGAGAAGGGTTCCTCTTAAGCGTTAATGTGCAAGGGGTCATTACCAATGCTCTGCTCGACTCAGGGGCCGACCAAAGCATGATGTCACAGAAGCTTTGGAGGGCAAGTGAGGCTCAGAATGAGTCTACCCAGAGGAGGCCGGAAGGTAGAGTCAAAATTAGGTGCATCCATGGGGCTGCCTCTTTCTACTCCCTCTACGAGGTGGTGATAAAAGGGTTGGGGGTACAGAAAGAAATCCTCGTAGCAGAGGTTCCAAAACTCCCCCACGACCTGGTATTGGGAAGAGATTGGCCACAGTTTAGGCAGGGGCTAATGAAGGGCTTACGACAGAAGGTCGTGTTTGTGTCTACCCGGTCCCGGATAGAGGCCCGAGACCAACGGGACAGGTCCCCAGAGGATTCCCTGAGAGCTTTACCCTCACATGATGTCCTGGTGACTCCCCCGTCTTTGAAAATTAAGAAGGGGAGAGCTGAGAAACGCTGCGAGAGGTGATGTAGGACTCAGAGGAGGTCTGCGATTGTAACTGGCCAAGGGCTACCCTGGGTGCCTGCAGAATTGGTAGAAAAGTTCCCATCCTTTCCAAATGAACAACGGGCCGATCCTGCACTTACCCGTGCATTTGAGTACACGTAGGCCGTACGGGATACGCTCCTGAGATTTCTTTTGGACAAAGGGATATTATACAGGGAAAGTCGCGATCCCTGGACAGGGACGGTTAGGAAACAGTTTGTGGTACCTGTAGCCTTCAAAGCGTTGGTCTTAAGGCTCGCCCATGACCATCCGTTAGGTGGTCACAAAGGGGTGCAGGGGACTCTGGACCAGATCCTTGTACGTTTCTACTGGCCCGGTGTCTTTAAGGAAACCGCGGCCCGACTGCCAGTGGTGCCCATGATCCCGACACCCATATCTGACTCTGTCGGGCGAATCGTGATGGACATAATAGGATCCCTGGTAAAAACACCCCGGGGATTCCAATATATATTAGTCATGGTTGATCAAGCCACCAGATTCCCATGGGCCATCCCCCTGCGCAACATCTCGGCCAAAACAGTAGCGTTAGAGGTAGTAAAACTGTTTTGTGAAGTAGGTTTTCCACGGGAAGTATTAACGGACCGCGGGACCAATTTTCTGTCCAAATACCTAGCCCAGGTTTGGGACGCTTTTGGAGTGCAACATGTGAAAACAGCCGCCTATCACCCACAGTCTAATGGCCTGGTAGAAAGGCTGAACCAAACTTTGAAACAGATGCTAAGATGGGGCCTAGATGGGAGCATGACAGAATGGGATATTTTGCTTCCTTTTGCTCTTTACGCCTGCTGGGAGCGGATACAGGGCTCCTTAGGGGCATCCCCCTACGAGTTAATGTATGTTCGAGCCCCTCGGGGCCTCCTGGACATATTACGAGAGCAGTGGGTAGAGCCTGAGAAGGAGGCTATGGGAGTACCTCACTTTCTCCGAGATTTACGAGGGCGGTTAAGTAGGGCCTCCCAGGTGGCCGAAGAGCATTTACAGGCTAGTCAAATGCGCCAAAAGAAGCAATATGATCAGAATGCAAAGCACTGTCAGTTAGCCCTGGGGGAGAGAGTCTTAGTAATGGTGGCAGGCGCCACCCCAAATTTTGAGGTCCAATGGAAGGACCATGGAAGGTGGTCAGACAAGTAGGTCCAATTTCCTATGAGGTAGAGAGTAGCACGGGTCGCAGACAAATTTATCATATAAACGTCCTCAGGCCCTGGCAGGAAAGATTGGCGGGAGCCAGTCTGTCCAAAGTAGAGCGTTGTGCAGGAAAGCTACATCAGAATGCAGATGCCTTGTCAAGGATTACGGACTGTGCGTAGGACCTTCAACAATCTCCGCCAGCCCATAATGTCTTAGGTAGGGGGGGTATGTGACAGAGACGCCCGTCTTGAACCCATGAGAAAAGGACATGAAATTGGACTTAGGGGGGAGCCAAGTTGTGTATTTCAAGGGTAACCTGAATCCTGCGTACACCAATACCCACAAAATCCCTGCCTGGCCTGGATCTCAGGCCCCTTAAAGGGAGAGAAAGAAGAGAGAGAGAAAGCCCAGGGTGCCACACCCAGACTCCTATGAGGTCCCTGAAGGCATGAGAAGAGATTATTATCACCTGGGAAGGGCCGGAAGGGAGGAGGAGGGGCTGGAATCCTGGAGGTGGAAATATAAACCCCTGGCTAAGGCAAAGAGAGGGGAAGCTGGACAAACAAGGGAGGCTGGAGAAACAAGGGGAGCTGGAGAGTCAAGAGAAGCTGGAGACGCAGCGGAGCCATAGAGGAGAGCCCTGGGAGGAGCTGAACCATAGGGAACACAGCCGAGGAGACGGGCCGAGGGCTGAAGGTACTGACCGGCTGTCTCAGGTAGAGCTGGGAACAGGAGTGACTCTAGGACCCAAGGGGGAGCTGTTTACTGAGCACTGCTTTGAGAACTCAGAACGGGACACTGCTCCAACAATTGAAGATATGCAAGTCGATACTGCTGAGGATGACTTGAGGGCTATGGATATTCCTATGGACTGTACTTTATGCCAAGCCAAGTGCATTGAACCGTTATGCTAAGGGCTAACACTTTCTGAGAAGGTCTCCTAAAGCTGGAAATAACAAGACCCAGAGAACCGACAGGAGGCCTGGGATACTTTGGCTAGCACCCGGAGGTTTGTGATGCAGCCAGGAAAACTTGCTGGGAAGCTAAAAAGCTTGGTGAATATTTGCTGCCCGTGTCTCACATATTTTGGTTTAAACTTAATCCGGGAAGGGAGTTAAGAAGAAGCTTTTGTTCCAGTGGGATTAAGTTTTATTGTTGCCATTAATTGTTTTACAAGGCAAGGCTAAAAAGAGGCATTTTTACCCTTGCTAAAGAAGTGCTGTTTTCAGGGCTGAGAAACGTTTGAAGCAGCTGTGTGTGTTTGAAGCTTGTGAAGCAGTTATGCTGTTCTAGTGCTGTATTACCAATAATCCTGCATAAGAAGGAGTCCTGTGTACAGGGTACTTGAACTTTTGGGTAAGAAATAAAATTCTGTCACTTTGCCTTACCTCAGGACCATGACTACAACTTCTTCTTGAAGCCATTTTTGAAGGCAAACTGCATATCCCAAGATACGCCTGGGGAAAGTTAGTTTGCCTAAGCCAATTGAGAGAAGTTCCTCCGATACCACGCCCCTCTAGGCTAGAGGCGGGTGGTGAGGGCGTGACAGTACATACTGTATTCTGACGTGTAGTCAAATTGTAAAGTATATAACTCCGAGTGTCTTATGTGGCGCACAAAAATTTAACCTTCCTTCAAAAGCTGTACAGCTGATATTTTATGTGCACACAGCCTACAGAAAATTAGAGGGAACATTGGTCATCAGCATAAAAATAATACTGAAAGCCATGGGAAGAGATGATGGCACCAAGGGACTAGGTGTGGAGAGAGAAGAGGTGAGGGCCTAGAACAGACCCTTGGGGTACACCAACTGAAAGAGGGGTGGCAGTAGAGGAGGAACCTCCAGAACAAAACACTGAAGTGGTGCTTGGAGAAATAAGAAGAGAACCAAGACAGCACAGAGTCTCTAAAACCAAGAGAGGATAATGTGTCGAGGAGGAGGAGATGGTCAACAGTATCAAAAGCAGAAGAAAGATCAAGAATAAGAACTGTGTAAAGGCCTTTGGACTTAGCCAGGAACAAGTCCCTGGAGACTTTGGCAAAAGCTGTTTCAGTAGGTTGAAAACCAGACTGGAGGGGGATCAAGGAGGGCATGAGAGGAGAGAAATTTGAGGCAGCAGTGTAGAACTGCACGTTCAAGAAGTTTTGAAAGGAAGGGGAGAAGGGAGATGGGTCAATAATTAGAAGGACCAGTAGAGTCAAGAGAAAAATTTTTGAGGCGAGGAGTGATTACAGCATGCTTGAAGGTTGCGGTGGAGAGTGAAAAGTTGAGAATATACGAGATGGAAGGGATAATGGAGGAGGAGATGGAATTGAGCAAATGGAAGGGGATAGGATCAGAAGAACAGGTAGTGAGTTTAGAGAAAGAAAGAAAAAGTGAGGTTTCCTTATCGGATATTTTAGAAAAGGATGAAAGGGTGTGGGAAGTTGCAGGGAAAAAGTCGGCTAGAGTTTGGGCACAGAGAGAAGGAGGGATAGAAGGAAGTGGTGCTTTAAGAAATGAACTGAGAGTAGAGAAGAGATGACGGGGGGTTAGAGACAAGACAGTTGGTCAGATGGATAATTTAGTTTTGCTTAGTGAGTGCAATGGCGGACTGAAAAGAGATAAGCATGAATTTAAAGTGAAGGAAGTCAGAAAGGAGAGCGGGATTTGAGCTAAATACATTCAGCTGAGCGGACACAGGAGCGAAGGTAGCAGGTAGTAGAAGATAGCCAGGGCTGAGGTGAAGTGCACTCACAGGACGTGGAATGGGCGGAACAAGCGTATCCAGAGTGGAGGAGAGAGCGGAATTATAGGATTTAATGGCCTCATCAACAGAGAGGATAAAGTGGACGAAAGAAGAGAAAGTGGAATCAGTGGATTAATAGCATGCAGATTCATAAAACGATAGGAGGAGATAGGGCAAGATTGAGGCGGGGAGTGATGAAGAGTGAAGCTCAAGAGGTAGTGGTCAGATAATATGCGGAAATTAGAAGGTAAATAGAGTGAAAAAAGAGGTCTAGGTAATGACCAAGCTGATGAGTGGGGGCAGAACAGCGAAGATAGAGGTTGAAAAAGGAGGTAAGGGAAAGGAGCTTAGACACCAACTGTAGGGGTCAGAGGGATTATCATTATGAAAATTAAAGTCACCATGAATAAGTGATGGGGAAGAAGAATCCAGGAATAAGGAAAGCAAAGAGTCAAAATCAGTGAGGCAGTTAGAAAGGGACTTGTCAGGAGGTCTATAAACAGCGATCCAAAGAGGAAGGGAATAGAAAAGATGGATGGAGTGGACTTCAAAAGGAGGAAAAGGAATGGGACTGAGGTAGAAGGAGGGATTGAAATTGGCGAGAAGGAGAAAGTAGAAATCCAACACCACAATCACGGCTAATAGCACGAGGAGTATGGGAGAATTGGAAGCCGCCATGAGAGAGGGCAGCAACCGAAGCAGTGTCATCGGGGAGGATCCAGGTTTCAGTGAGAGCAAGTAGATGAAAAGCACGAGATAAAAAGATCATGGGTAAAGGGAAGTTTGTTAAAAATGGAATGAACATTCCATAAGGCACATGAAAAGGGGAGAGAGGAGAGGGGAAAGCGTAGTTACTCACCTGTAACAGGTGTTCTCCAGGAGCAGCAGGAATCAGTCCTCACTTATGGGTGACGTCGGCGCCGACGGAGCCCTCGCGGAGCAATTTTCCCCAGCTTTCAAAGAAAGCCTTTGGGAATTGCAGCGCGCATGCGCGGTCCTCTTCCCGCCCAAGGGTGCCATCTTAGCCAGTCAGATGATATAGCTAAAAAAGACAGCATAAAAATTTGCAAAAAAACTAAAGCAGATGATTGCAACTCCAAGGGGAGGAGGGAGGGTTGTGAGGACTGATTCCTGCTGCTCCTGGAGAACACCTGTTACAGGTGAGTAACTACGCTTTCTCCAGGACCAAGCAGGAAGTCAGTCCTCACTTATGGGACTCCCAAGCTTAAGGCTACCGGAGACCCTAAGCACAAAAATGAGCTCCCTCTAGCTCAGCAGCACAGAAGGAAGGAATCTTCGCTGAATTATTACCCACCGGTAGCCCACATCTGGGATGGAGGGTAGGAGTTGCTCAAACCTCAAAGAGATTACGGAGGACTGCCTGTCCGAAAGCACTGTCCCTGCGGGACTCCCTCTCGAGACAGTAATGGACCGCAAAGGTCTGGCTCGAAGACCAAGTAGCGGCCCGGCAGATGTCTGCCAGCGGAACAGAGCGGAGGTAAGCCACTGTCGTAGCCTTTGCCCGAACGCAATGAGCCGTGACTCGACCTTCCAAGGAGAGTCCGGCTGCCCCATAAGCCCAAGTGATACAGTCCACAACCCAGATGGACAGAGTACGTTTGGAGACCGGGAGCCCCAATTTATTGGGGTCAAAAGACACAAAAAGCTGAGCAGCTTTACGGTGCTCCCGCGTACGGTCAAGGTAGAAGTTCAATGCCCTTCTACAGTCCAGGGTATGGAGGACCGTTTCAGCTCGGCTGGAGTGTGGTCTGGGAAAGAAGGTCGGAAGTACCACCTCCTGATTGATGTGAAAGGGGGAGACCACTTTTGGAAGAAATTTTGGGTGAGTCCGTAGGACTACCCTATTTTTGTAGAACCGAGTGTAAGGGGGATCAGACACGAGGGCCTGTAATTCACTTACGCGCCTAGCGGAAGTGAGGGCTATCAAGAACAATGTTTTCCAAGAAAGAAAACGGAGAGAACAGGTAGCCATAGGTTCAAAAGGCGGACAGGTGATCCGCTGCAAAACCACATTCAGATCCCAGTCAGGCGCTGGTGGGCGGAGAGGTGGTTTAAGTAGAAGGAGACCTCGGAGAAACCTCGCTACGAGAGGGTCGCTGGAAAGAGGTCTGCCGTCCACCGGTACATGATGTGCTGAAAGAGCACTGAGGTGAACTTTGACGGAGTTGGACTTAAGTCCCAGATTAGAGAGGTAGAGCAAGTACTGCAAGATCACCGACACCGAGCAGGAGAAGGGATCCTGAGACTGCTGGGTACACCAAACGGAAAAGCGACGCCATTTAAGGGCGTAGCATTTGCGGGTAGAAGGTCGCCGAGAAGCTAAGACAACCTCTTCCACCTCTGCCGGCAGGAGAAGGGGAGCAAGGACTACCCTCTCAGCAGCCAGGCCATTAGATTGAGAGATCTGAGGTTGGGGTGTAGCAGAGACCCCTGATCTTGAGTGAGGAGATCCGGTTGAAACCCCAGAGGGAATGGATCCTCCACCGCTAATTGCAGCAGGAGTGGAAACCACGGCTGTCTGGGCCAGCGAGGAGCGATCAGGATCATGGAAGCTTTGTCTCGGAGAACCTTGAAAAGAGTTCGAGAGACTAGCGGGATGGGAGGAAAAGCATACAGAAGGCTCTCCGCCCATGAGAGTAGAAAAGCGTCTGCCGCAACTCGAAGGGGATGCGGCTGACGAGAGCAGAAGCGAGGAAGTTGCCGGTTGAGAGAGCTGGCAAAGAGATCCATCGTGGGGAGGCCCCACTTTAGAAAGAGCTTCTGAACTACCAAGGGATCCAGGCGCCACTCGTGCGGCTGGAGGATCCTGCTGAGTTTGTCCGCCAGGCAATTTTCTTGGCCTGGGAGATAAACTGCCTTGAGAAGAACGCCGTGACTGACGGCCCAAGAGCAGAGCTTCTGTGCCTCCCGACAGAGAGGGAAGGAGCCCGTGCTCCCCTGCTTGTTCACGTAGAACATGGCAACTTGATTGTCCGTCTGGACAAGGACGGACTGGTGAGAGGTCAGGTGGGAGAAGGCCTTGAGAGCCAGGCGGATCGCTCTGAGCTCCAGGAAGTTGATCTGCTGAGCAGACTCCCACGTGGTCCAGAGGCCCTGAGTACGTGCCCCTTGGCAATGTGCTCCCCAGCCCAGGAGGGATGCATCTGTTGTCAGCACCCGGGCCGGCTGAGGTGACTGGAAAGGCATGCCGAGTACCAGGTTCGGCCGATGAAGCCACCACTGGAGAGACGAGATCAGCGGCTCGGAGACGCGCACTAGGTCTGCTAGGCCGCCTGTGGCTTGTTGCCACTGCTGGCGGAGACACCATTGAGCAGGCCGCATATTCAGGCGGGCATTGGGGGTCACATGGACGGTGGAAGCCATATGGCCGAGTAGTCTCAGGAAGCGCCTGGCGGAGACCAGGGGCTGGCTGCGAAAACGGTCGGCTAGGTCCATGAGCCGTTGAGCTCTGTCGAGCGGTAGGAACGCTCGTGCCTGAGGAGTGTGCAGCCTTGCGCCGATGAACTCGAGATCCTGTGAGGGGAGCAAAGTGGACTTTGCGAAGTTTATAACAAAGCCCAAGTACTGCAGAAGAGTCACCGTGCGGCGTGTGGCGTTGGTGACCTCCGGAGCGGACGCTGCCCTGATGAGCCAGTCGTCGAGGTAAGGAAAGACATAGAGGCCGTGAAGCCGGAGATGGGCCGCCACCACCGCGAGACATTTTGTGAAGACGCGCGGTGCGGAGGACAGGCCAAAGGGTAGTACTCTGTACTGGTAATGATTTCCGGCCACCACAAACCTTAGGTACTGGCGGTGGCTTGGGTGGATAAGGATGTGCGTGTAGGCATCCTTTAGATCCAAGGAGCATAGCCAATCTCCCTGCTGGAGGTAGGGCAGAAGGATTCCAAGGGTAAGCATCTTGAACTTTTCCCGCACGAGGAATTTGTTGAGGTTGCGCAAGTCCAGGATGGGTCTGAGGCCTCCTGTCCTTTTTGGTACTAGAAAATACCTGGAATAAAAGCCTTGACCTTTCAGGTGGTGGGGCACCGGTTCCACCGCCTGTTCCTGTAGAAGACCTGCTAACTCCTGAAGGAGTAAGTCCCTGTGCAGGGGGGGTCGTGGAGGTTCTCCCGGAAAATAGGAGGGAGGGACCTGGTGGAAGTGGAGAAGATAGCCTTCTCGCACGACTTGAAGCACCCAGGCATCTGAGGTGATGCTGGACCACCTGTGGGCGAAGTGAACCAGCCGGCCTCCGGTGCTGGGAGGAACCAGCGGGGGGGGGGGAGAGGCTATGCTTAAGGAGTCAAAAGCCCCCACCCTGCTGAGCAGGGGCTGGTGGTGCAGGCTTGGGGGCTTGCTGCCTACGGGACCCGTTACCCCGTCCCTTGGCCTGCTGGCCCTGTTGGGGAGCTGCAGGGGCCTGATATTGGGGGTATTGTTTGTAGGCAGCCGCCTTCCTCGGGTAAAAGGACTTCTTTCCCGAGCCCTTCTTTTTCTGGGAAGGGGCGGAGGTCTTCCTAGAAAGCCTAGTCCTGGTGAGAGTCTCCGTCTCAATTTGTGCAGCCTTTTCAGCCATGGGCTTGCCAAAGAGGTTTTCGCCTCGGCAGGGGACATCGACCAACTTGTCCTGCACCCAGGGCTCAAGGTCAGACGACTGAAGCCAAGCCTGTCGGCGGGCACCGATGCCGGCTGCGGCCACTCGAGCCGATGCTTCAAAGCCATCATAGGCTGCTCGGGATATGAATTTTGAGCATTCCCGAATGCCAGTGGACAAGGCCAGGAACCTCCGCAAGGGTTCCTCGGACAAACCAGCGGAGAATCCGGCTAGCTCTTTAGCCAGGTCTCGGAGATACATGCCCATGTATAGCTGGTAGGTCTGGACACGACACGCAAGCATAGAGCCCTGGAAACACTTCTTACCAAGGCCATCCAGGTTACGGGCCTCCCTGCCAGGAGGCACCGAGGAGTGCATCTTCTGGCTCTTAAGACGATGCATGGCCGATTCCACTACCATGGAATGGTGTGGTAACTGTGCTTTTTGGAAGCCAGGGCTCTTGCGGACTCGATAGATAGAATCGACCCGCTTGCTCAGGACCAGCGAGGTGGCCGGACTCTCCCACATGCGGAAGAGTAGTCGTTCCAGCATGGGAGGAACCGGTACAGTAAAGTGTTCCCTGGCGGGAGAGTCATACTGGAGGGCGTCGAGCTCTTCGGCTCGAGGCTCCTCCTCGGGATCCGCAGGGAAGGCCAAAGCCTTGGCCATATCCCTGACGAAGTCCGAGAACCGGGCATCCTCCGGGGGGGACTGCTTCCGAGGTTCGGACTCAGGTGAGTCCGAGGGGACACACCGAGTCCGAAAAGAATCAGGCGACTCTTCCTCTTCAGACTCCCAGACCGACTCCGACGAGGACTCGGTGGGGTCGGCCCGGGCAGGGCGCGGCGCCTGCCGCCCCAACGCCGAGGGAGTCGGCGTCGGTGACCTCGGTCCCGAACGGGAGGCCGAGGGTGACCTCGACCGAGGATCGACTCGAGTTCGCATCGACTCGAGGATCGGCTCGGTCTCCGGGGTCGACTTAGACGTCGACGTCCCAGCGGTCGGGGCAGCGGCGCCAGCGAAGCCAGCGAGCAGTGCCCGCTGCTGGTCCATGAAGGCAGACAGTCTGCTCTCCAAGGCCGTCAACCTGAGTCCGAGCTCAGGTGACCCTGCAGCCCGCGACTCGGGCCCCGACGGCATCGGGCCCGACGTCGGCGGTCTCGGAGGCGAGTCCAGGAGGACCACAGGACTTACCCGAGCAGGCAGCTCCGACTCCAGGCGAGGTCGCTTCGAGAGGTGCTCCTTCTCCAAGGACCCGGGACGGCTATCGGGGCTATGCGACCTGGCCCTCGCGGAGCCAGGAGCGTCCACCGACGCCGCCCTCGTGGGTTTCACCTTTCGTCGATGGTCCCCGGAGGGAGAACCCCTGTCGGAGGAACTCCGGCGACGGTCCGAGCTGGAACCTCTGGACGCGGAGGCCTCCGACGAGGTCCGGGTACGGCTGGGGTCAGCGAAGATCCTATCCCGCTAATGCCGCCGACTTCTCAACGCTTTGGAGGACATTTTGCCTCAGGGCCCACAGATCATTTCTTCATGATCCGGGCCCAGGCAGCGGAGGCAATTGTCGTGTGTGTCAGTTAGTGACATATTTCGGTCACACTGACCACACCGTTTGAAACCACTGGCAGCCATCGGGGGAAAAAGGGCCCCGGCGAGGTCAAAGGACCGGGCTGCCAGGGAAAAACCGAAAACGAAACTGACTAAGTCAGAAAATCCGAAAAAGAGAAGAAGAGGACTCGTGACCGGCGTCGCGAGTCCGGGCGGGAAAAAGACCGGCGTCGAACCGAAGGAAAAAAGAGAAAATATGAGTAAAAATCAACTTTTTCGCGGGGACACGACGGGTACGTCTGTAGGGCTCCGCGGAAAAAAGAAGACTGGCTAAGATGGCACCCTTGGGCGGGAAGAGGACCGCGCATGCGCGCTGCAATTCCCAAAGGCTTTCTTTGAAAGCTGGGGAAAATTGCTCCGCGAGGGCTCCGTCGGCGCCGACGTCACCCATAAGTGAGGACTGACTTCCTGCTTGGTCCTGGAGAAGAAGAGGGATATGGATAAGATTACGGTTGTAGTGAGAAAAATATGAAGGGGGGACAATATTGGGATTAATGTCATCAGAAGACAGAAGGAGAGCGAGGGAGAGAGGAAGCAGCACAGCGGAAACAAAGATGAAGTTGTTTTAGTGAGGAAGGGGAGGGATGAATGAGAGGAAGAAGGTGATGCTTGAGAGCTAAGGAAAGGCTGGAGGAAAAGATGGGGAGGAAATAGGGAGGGTGGAGAGAGGGAAAGAGATAGGAAGGGTAATTGTATTACTAATTAAAATGTATTTGGATCAGCAAGGAATATTGAGCCATCCTGTTAGGAATCATGCTGAGCCAGCTGTTTACTAGCTTACTAGCCCGGAGACCAAAGCTGTAAGGACTGACTGACCAGAATTGTTTATTAACTCAGAGAACAAACAAAGGCTGGAGAAGGACTGATCAAATTACTGTTGAACAAAGGTGTATGGGGTGGAGAATATCTGTAGAGAAAAGCTCATGTGAGGAGTCATGTGGTCCAGCTGCAACACACTTACAGCATATATATAGAGTGGAGGAGTAGCCTAGTGGTTGGGGCAAGGTACTTCAGGCTGGAAGGTCGGGGGTTCAAATCCCACTAGAGGACAGCAACCTTGGGCTGGAAGGACTGGGGTTTCTAGTCCCACAGGTGCTCCTTGTGGTCTTGGGCAAGCCACTTAACCCTCCATAGCCCATGTTCCCTGTAAAATAGTTATCTCCAAGTTATAAAATCCTGTTCAATGTAATTTCAGTTTGTTCAATGTAAACTGCACTGATGCAGAATAGCGCTGTACATAAGAGAATATAAATAAATAAATAAATATATATATATATATAGAGAGAGAGAGAAAATCCAGAACAGAGAGAGAGTAGATATCCGCTTGGCCAGGCGCATGCCAATGCGTGAAGAATCCCACATATTTCTTTAGCCTTCGCTGAGGCTCTCCCAGCTGATGTTAAAGGGCTGCGATGATGGCAGTTTGGTGAGGCATTGTTCTGTTCTTGTAAGGAACAGGGAGTTTGGAGATGCAATATCAATTGTTTTATTGTCACTGTAATATCACTAACTTATTGTTCTATTGTAATGTCACTAACTTATTGTCAGGCTAATTGTCATATTAAATAGCTTATTAAATACCATACATAAGTGGTCGATTGATCTTAAATTTAACAGAATCCTAGGCAATACAAATGGCGACAAGGATTCAATTCAAGATCAGATTGGTTAAGGACTGTAGCCAAGGAAAAGAGCGCTAAAAACAAAAAGGAACTGTTTAGGAAATATGTAATCTTGGGATGCAAAGATGTTTAGTTCAGTGTTTTAAACAAAATGACTCTATCCTGTACAGCTAGTATTAATTATTGGGGAAAATCCTTATAAGTTTATGAAGAAGCGAAGACTATTACTTTTTTTAAGGTCCCTGGTTTTCCAAGCTGTTAAGGCATGTTGCTTTTCAGAGCTACCCAGGGGGAAGGGTCTAGTTCAGTACGCAGGGTGAAATTTCTTAAGAAAAACTCCTTATTCTGATCAGATAGGCTGTTATATGTAAAGGCTAATAGATGCCTAGGCATAATCACTTGTAAGCTTTGATTTGTCTTGTATTTAAATCTGAACCTCTGCAATATATGTTTTAGTCTACAGTATATACTGTTTTTTCTTTCATTACTGGCTGCTCAAGTAAGCTTCATGGCCTCTGGATGCTGAACTGACTAGAGCTCTTTACTAAAGCTGAACGAAACAAACAAAAATATAGAAAATTAAGGAAACGGCTTCTGTTTTCCTTTGACCTTCAAAGTAGGGGTTGAGAGCCCTGTCAGGACAATGGGGCATCCTGAGCCAGTAGTTATGAGATTGCAACTTGAAAATGATTAAATCCTGAGTGAATAAGAAGGTAGCTTGAGTTTTATCTCTGGTATATGTTATGTGTCTGTTCTTTGTCTTTGACTGCGTATGCTATCAAGCAAACGTAAAAGAGGATTTTATATATTGTGGCAAGCACCTCATAGAGGGCATAATTATTGTTCATATATTACAGAAACACAAAGAGCTATAACAATAGGTTTATTTAGGAATTTAATAGTAATCTGCAGTTGCCCTGAAGGACAGAAGAGAGACCTACTGTTTAATTTGCTGTCTGTGTTTAAGATAACATCAAGGTTGGCTGTAATGACTCATTGTTTTCAGATCAGTTTGATACCAATCTCAGGTATTATGCATAAGGTTTTAATTTAAATGTGACAAAGTACTAGCATTTTGGTTAAAAATATAAAAAGGGGAGTATTTGCATTTCAGATATCCACTAACCTTTTCATGAAAAAAGTATCAGTTTTATGTCATTTGAATGCCTGTTTCCTGAACTGTAAGATTCAAGGTAATTACGTTGCATTGTTAAGCTCAGAGCTGATGACTGATGAACAGGACAGTAACACCATAGGCGCTAACTATACTGATCTTTCCAGTTTTATTTGTTACAATATTGGATTTTAGGATGCACCTGTTTTTCTGTATTTGAATTTTACGTGTTGGCGTCCAGAGAAAAAGTGTACTTTGTTTTGAAAGCTTTTTTTAATCTCATTTTCAGGAGTACAGTTCCTGAGAAAACAGAGATATGCTGTAGCACTGTGAGATACTAATTTTCTTTATTTTATACACTTGCACTTATGTTACCAAATACACTTCTTGTAGCAATACATTATGTAGAGGTCCAGTACACACTCAGCAATTACAAGATGAGTAAACATTACTGTTTATTTTGAACTTGCATTGCCCTTACGTTTGCTGGAATTCTGGACAGAGGCTGATCTGAAATTGCTTTGTTCCAGAGCACATTTAGTGGAAAGATGGAACTGAGTTTCCAGAAAATATGAGAATATTTGTAAAGTTATTTACAAATAAAATAATAACACTAACTTGAGTTGATTGGACAAAACAAAATCTTGCTTGTCAGCAACGATCCAGGAGAGGTTTGGGAAAAAGAATGAGAGAGAGGCAGAAGGTGAGGCCACAGCCTAGGAAAAGGCAATAAACATGCTGCTTCGAGTGTGATGATCTGGGCCACCGGAATTCTGACTGCTCTAAGACTCCTCGAGGACCCACAAGGCCTGAAGAACATGAACCTCGTATATTTATGCCTCAGCAGAGACATGAATAGGCAGGGGAGAGCAGGCCAAGAAGAACCCGAGGAAGTATCGACATGGGGCCAAACGACAAATGCCTTGTACCTTCTTAGGCCTCTCACCTCAAAAGGATCTCTTTTGACACCATAACTAATGAGTAGCTTACACAAATCCTTGGACACTGCAGTTACAAGATCAGTCTTCAAATATTTTGAGTTTCCTACAGCACTCTCACTGGGAACAATGTATACGATAGACTCTAGTCATACTTGAGATTTATGTGGCCATCATGTTAGAAGCCATACTTCTTCCTATTGGGATTGATGTTCTAAAATATTGCAAAATAACAGTCTTATATTGTATTCAGAAAGAGCACATGTCCACTTAGTACTGGACCAATTAAGTTAGTGGGACAGGGACATTGTTTACTCATACTGTTATGCTTATTGAGAAGAATCTAAATTGAACACAATCAAGACGCAATCAAGACGCTGGCTAGACGTCTGAGAATGCTCAAAGGATACCCCCCCATAGTTTTAGAGGCTCAGGGCTCTACAGGTGCAGTTGATGAATTCTTCTTGTCTTGTCTACATTTGCTAGGTGAATTGTTCTTCTTGTCTTGTTTGCCAGTGTCTCTCTGGGGCTATGTAGGCGGTTTCTTGCCAGACTACAAAACTGAGGTTGAGTTGGCCCCTGACTCACTGCTGATGCATAATCAGTGGTCAATTTTGGTTCATTTGTACTACATTCAGTTTAAGTTAGTGGAAAAGGGAAACTGTTTACTCATACTGTTATGCTTATTGAGAAGAATCTAAATTTATACTTTCTGCCTACCATTTGTTTACAACAATACCAAGTTTTTAACAATTGTTTAATGTTCTTAGCAGCCTTGCCAAATAAGGATACATCAGTATGGTATAAAAAACATGAAAAGGACCTATGTATGTAGTTGGTGGAATGATGCAAGTGATGAAAAAATGTTGTGAGGGATGAAGTGGGATATTAAAAGGAAGGACTCTGATGGGCAGTAAACTGATGAAGATAATTTAATGATGTGAAGTGATCTATCTGCCTAATGAATATGTAAACGAAAAAATGATGAGCACTTTATTCAACTATGCTGTCTCCAGAATCTTCAATTCAGGAAGTCATCTAAGTCCCAACAGATACTCAACAATTGGAAACAGACACCTGGAGACAGACAAGGTGCATTGTGTACCCTGATGAGCTTTGGAAAACCCACACTGGCCAAGCGGTACTTACAGATGCTTTTTTGCCTCACTTTTCCTCTGTATGTCCTGGCCAGGCATGCAAAGGCAAAGGGGGATGAGTTGATGCACAAATTCTCACAATATTGGTATAATTCTAAACTTTCCAAAATTGCAGAACACGTGTGTGCAACTTGTCTGATCTGTAAACATTTAAAGATCAGTCAAGGGCACAATGGAATATTTCCTACCAGCAAATGAATCTTCAGTGATAGAGACAAGGAGTTTATCAAACTGCGAGACAAGGTTGACACCATACGAGATAGTTACTGGTAGATCATTGAAAGTTTATAAAGCAATATTTATAGGATATGATCTTAGTAAATATGGATGAAATTAAGTTTATCTCATTGTAAAATCTAATCTAGACTATTTAGTCTTTTCATTTAATAATGGTTGCTGCTCTTCTGAATGAGGCCTGGAGCCATGTCATCAACTGCAATCCAGAGATTCCAGCAGAGGGTATTGGCCAGAATCCAGATGGAACAGACCATCCCAAGAACTCCTAACTATACACCGCAGAAATGTGTGAAGGAGTCCCTACCTGGATCCATGCGTCACACTGAAAAAGGGGCCAAGAGAATGAGAGGTTCAACTTTTGGGAGAAACCAAACTTAAACTTCTGAGAAAGGTGAAGCACACTACAAAGTCCTGAAGAACTGCTGAGAAGCAGGACCAAATTATCTGGAAACAGGAAGAGGACTAAGAGATTGATTGGGGGCTTTTGTGAATGCTTTTTTTGTCTTATGTGTTGTTATCATTTTATTATTTTTTCCTTTCATGTGTCTAATTGCTCGTTTCACCTGTTCCCCAGATCTTAGTTACTGCTGTGGCTTCTCTTTCTCCTGCTCATACTGCTTTTTGAATCCACGGGTGGTCAATAGTGCAAACGTTTGGGTAAAATATCCAAGACCAGATTCGTAGTTGGTGGAGGGAAAAGTAGTTGCAAAATGATTGAGATTGTTAGTCCCTCACCACTTGCTCCACTACCCTCTACATGCAACTAGTAGATTGAAATCCATGGGGCAGATATAAGCATTTACCTTAATGTTATCCACTATGTTTTATTGATTGACTTAACCTTATGGAATTGTATTCTCACTTATTGCATTTCCAAATGAACTACAAAGGCAATTCAGACAGTGCTTACTACAATACCTTTGCTGATCCACGGGTGGAATGTATTACTAATTAAAAATTTATTTGGATCAGCAAGGAATATTTAACTTTTGAGCCATGCTGTGAGGAATCATGCTGAGCCAGCTGTTTACTGGCTTACTAGCCCAGAGACCAAAGCTGTAAGGAATGACTAACCAGAATTGTTTATTAACTCAGAGAACAAACAAAGGCTGGAGAAGGACTGATCAAATTACTGTTGAACAAAGGTGTATGGGATGGAGAATATCTGTAGAGAAAAGCTCATGTGAGGAGTCATGTGGTCCAGCTGCAACACACTTACAGCCTATAGAGAGAGAGAGAAAATCCAGAACAGAGAGAGAGTAGATATCCGCTTGGCCAGGTGCATGCCAACGCGTGAAGAATCCCAGACTTTTCTCCAGCCTTTGCTGAGGCTCTCCCATCTGATGTTAAAGGGCTGCGATGATGGCAGTTTGGTGACGCATTGTTCTGTTCTTGTAAGGGACAGGGAGTTTGGAGATGCAATATCAATTGTTTTATTGTCATTGTAATATCACTAACATATTGTTCTATTGTAATGTCACTAACTTATTGTCAAGCTAATTGTCATATTAAACAGCTTATTAAATACCATGCACGAGTGGTTGATTGATCTTGAATTTAATAGAATCCTAGGCAATACAGTAATGGGTGGCAGGAATGAGGGAAAAAGGTTAGGGAGAACCAGAAAAATGAAGATAGAAAGAAGTGGGGCTATAAGAATTGGCAAAGGAAAATAATCAGTTAACAATAGCAGTAATAAGCTAAAAGTCAAAGATGAAAAACATTAGAAACATCAAGGGCTGAATATAAAGTCATGAGAGCACCAACCACAAATACAGGTGCGTTCACAGAACAAAGTTACTTTGTGGTTGCCAGTGCACAACAGCATCTGTCTGACTCTCGGGTACTACAGAGTGTGAGACCCTGGGATACTGCAGTCACAGCTACTGAGTCCAACTGATGATGGAAGGTAGTCCAACGGATCCAGTTCAGACAGTCCCACAAGAAAAAGATTCTATTTGGCTTCGGTGATAACATTACTTGGGTGATCTGAACATGTCCTATGGGCAAGTTCTCTGGAGCTGGCAAAAGTATATATACAGCATCTCTTCTTGCAAACCACTTAACACCCAAAGGAAGCTTTGATTAGGGCCATCAGATTCAGTTTGGGCCAAAAAAACCCTAAAGGCTGCTAAATGTGTCAATTCAAAATCAGCCACACTGTCATAGCGTCCCTCATCAGAAAAGCAGCTCAACCGCCATCTGAGATCGCAGTTGACACTGCCCATGCACCACAGGAGGCACCAAGCTGCAGGACTTTTCGATTTCAGCACCAGTGGAAGCAGCTAGGTGAAGGCACAATGGTGCCTCCTGCATTCATGAATATTCCAAGCTCTGCTGCTCTAGAAAGCAAAAAGACAGCACCGCAGGACAGGCAAGGCAGGTCAGGATCTGCAGCAGCCTATGTAGTTGGAACAGCTGAAGATGAACCTGATCACTTTTTGGTAAACTTTGAGTAAACTGCCTGAATGGCTTGGAGGCTGGAAGAGATATGGACTACTTATTTGGGGAATCTATCAAAAGGTGGCAGTCAGGCTGCATTCCAGGATGCCAACCTGGATGGTCGAGCTACATATGCAGCTGTCAAGGCCGTCATACTGGAACGAGCCAGCTGTACCCCAGAGGCCTGCTGCCAATGATTCAGAAAGGGGAGACTCCAGATAGAAGAGAGCCCTCTGAGGTTCTTCTATCGACTGAAGATCTTGCATGGAAGTGGCTACAACTGGAGGGAAAGACCAGGCTAGAGATAGCCAAGATTGTGCTAGTGGAACAATTTTTAGAGGGCTTGACTGTCCCAATGAAACAGCAAGTACCGCTTACACTGGCGAGTGCTCTGGAAATAGTGGAAGGGTATCTCTCTGGCCACCCGGCTAGAAAGCAATTATAAAAGCTGTAAGATCCTGTTGAAAATGCACCTTTTTGAGCAGCCCAGGGATGATCAATAGACATATGCATATATTGCTCAAATACCATACTGTATCTATCACCTTTTAGTCATCTTTGTAGTACTTTCCCATAGCTATTGTAGTTCTTTTCTTATTTTATTGTAAAGTATTTTTTTTGAATTTTTAAATTTATTATTACTTAATTTTTCTGAATGTTGCAAACCGCCCTGTATGGTTATTACCAAAGGGCGGTACACCAACTAAACTTTAACAATAATGATATCATGAAGCACAGCTGGTAACTAAAGCAGGCAGTGAGAAGAGAAAGTCATCTCTCATTAGCCTCAGAGGATGGAAGGGGAAGCCAGAGCAGATGTTAGCTCCCCTTGTTCCGTACCTGGAAGTTACCTCTGAGGCGAGGGCCCAGCCACGATCCTTTAATTTGTTTTAGCTGTGGAACCTGGGGACACTTTGCCCAGGAATGTCCCCTGGGAACAGAGGAACCAATGGATGCCAGCTTAACTACCCTTCACACCTGCGCTTTGGTGGACATTACCTGACCAGGTGCATTGAACTTTGTGATTCCAGTGGAGCTCGAAGGGACCCGCCTCCAGACCTTGGCAGACTCGGGGAGTGTGCGGACCCTCATTCGCTGAGGAGCCATAATCTGATTTCAGATCAATTATGCAAGATCTAACATATAAGAACATAAGATATGTCATACTGTGTCAGACCAAGGTCCATCAAGCCCAGTATCCTGCTTCCAACCATGGCCAATCCAGGTCACAAGTACTTAGCAGGATCCCAAAAAGGCACACAGGTTCCACAGTGCTTATCCCAGGATAAGCAGTGGATTTCCCAGGTCCTCAATGGTTTAAAGACCTTCCCCTTCAGGAATTTGTCCAAATCTTTTTTTAAACCCAGCTACACTAACAGCTTTTACTACATCCTTCGATAACAAATTCCAGAGTTTGATTACACAATGGGTGAAAAAATAGTCTTAAATGGGTTACACATTGTAGCTTCACTGCATGTCCCCTAGTCTTTCTACTTTTTGATGGTTTAAAGAATCAGTCAGCGTTTACCCGTTCCACTCCATTCATTAATTTATAGACCTCTATCATATCTCCCCTCAGCAGTCTCTTTTCCAAGTTGAAGAGCCCTAACCTTTTAAGCCTTTCCTCATAGGGATATCCCCTCCATCCCCTTTACCATTTTGGCGGCTCTTCTCTGTACCTTTTCTAAATCCGCTATATCCTTTTTGAGATATGGTGACCAGAATTGCGCACAATATTCAAGGAGTGATCACACCATAGAGCAATGCAAAGGCATTATAATATCCTTTGTTTTATTCTCTATTCCTTTCCCATGATTCCAAGCATTCTATATGCTTTCTTGGTCACCACTGCACACTGAGTGGAGGGTTTCAATGTGTTATCCACTATGACGTCTAAATCTTTTTCCTGGGTGGCGGTTCCTAATGTGAATTTTGTATCATGAAACTATAGTTTGGGTTCTTCTTTCCTAGGTGCATAACTTTGCACTTGTCCACATTAAATTTCATCTGCCATTTGAACATCTAAGTCTTCCAATTTATCAACATCCTCTTGCAATTTTTCACAATACTCTTGTGTTTTAACAACTTTGAATAATTTTGTGTCATCTGCAAATTTGATCATCTCACCCATTTCCAGGTAATTTATGAATATGTTCATAAGCAGTGGGCCTAGCACAGATCCCTGGGGGTCTGTGTGCATGGACACTAGAGGCAGTATCCAATGGCACAGGTTTCACTCAAGACTCTGGCAGGGCATGACACCTTTGAGGTCACAGTGCTACCCTGGCTCCCATACCCAGTAGTGATTGGATGAGACTACTCAAGCTTCTGGGCGATATGTCCGGCTAACTGTTGACTCTAAGTTGAAACAGGAAAGTTTCCCAGAAGCTTTCCTCCTAGAAGACCCTGATCTGTATATTGAGAATCTCAAGCCTGCTAAATCCTGGAGTCAGCATCGCTGGGAAAAGCTACGCTACTACCAGAATCTGGGTGCAGCTATAGAGGAGACCAGGAAGGAAAAGTCTAGTGAAGAAATCCCTGGGGACAGCTCAGGTCCCAGCGGTAGTAATCCAACCACACTATTCCCCCTCCCAGAGTAGAGGCTGGAGGGAGACCCAGGGGGCTTCAAGAGGGCCCAGCAAGAAGATGAGTCTAAAACATGCCTGAGATCATATCTTAGAAGTAGATGGGGTTCCAGTAGGCAGTGGAGACTCCCTTGGAAAACCTTTCCCTATTTTGTGCTAAAGGGAGATTTGTTATACTGAGTGGCCAAGGGTTCTGTAGTAGTAGTTGTAGTTCCCTAGAGGAGGAGGAGGTAGAACTGATAGTTCCCCGACCCTATCATCAGCAGGTGCTATTGTTAGTGCATATCCATTTGTTAGGGGGACACTTGGGGGTGGAGAAAACACTAAAGCGTTTTTCAGCTTGATTTTCTGGCCTGGGGTCCATAAGCAGGTGCTGTTGTATTGTCAATCATGCCCCACCTGCCAACTTCACAACCCTGCCAGAGTCAGATCTGCCCCTCTAGTGCCTATGCCCATTATTGAAACCATGTTCAAAACAGTGGCCATGGATATAGTAGGTTCCCTGAAGCGAACCACTCGAGGTAACAAGTATATTTTAGTCATACTGGATTATGCAACCAGTTATCCGAAGGTCATCGCTCTGAGAAATATGAAGACTACTACGATCGCGCATGCCCTCTGGGAAGTATTTTCTTGGGTGGGAATAGCCATCAAGAACCTCACAGACCAAGGAACACCTTTTGTATCCAGAGTGATGAAAAAAGTGTGCGACTTGGTGAAAGTTAAGATGCTGCAAACATCAGTATATCACCCACAAGCAGATTATCTAATCGAGCAATTCAATAAAACTCTGAAGTACATGCTAAAAAGGTTTGTGCAGGAGGACAGGAAGAACTGGGACATTCTCCTACCCTACTTGATGTGTGCCATTCACGAGGTGCTTCAGAGCTCCACAGGGTTTCGCCTTTTGAATTGCTCTTCGGAACAGGTCATATTAGACGTGGTTAAGGGAAACCTGGGAAAAGGAACTCCATCCTGGGCGTAATCTGGTAGAGTACATCATGCAAATGCAAGACCAGCTAAAGAAAGTCAGAGAGGTGGCCATACTCATTCTGGAAAAAGCCCAAAGCAAACTGGCTAAATGGCTACAACAGAGCCAACGTGCACCGCATCTTCCAACAAGGCGACAGAGTTTTAGTCTTGCTGCCCTAGTCAGAGATCAAAGTTACTCCGTAAACGGCAGGGGCCCTTTGAGGTGGATAAGAAAGTGGGGCCTGTTAACTACAAAATTGCCCATCCAGATAAATGGAAGACGGCCAAAATTGACCATAATATACTGAAAAAGTGGACTCCAATGATGGCTGTGGTGGTTCAGGAGGCGTTTGGACTGGAAATTTCAGCCCTGTCTGATCCAGCTCGTCCCAATTGGAAATCAATTCTCTGCGACCCAGAGAGGGCTGATTCACCGGAACCTAGATGTGTTCTCCACCTGCTCAGGACAAACCCACCTCATTTAGATCATTACTGACCCTGGGGTGGTTATCAGACAACGACCCTATTGAATTCTGGAGACCCGGCAACAAGCCATCACCAATGAAGTGCTTTACCTGGAGTTATAGAAGAGTCTGTAAGCGACTGGTCATCCCCCGTCATCTTGGTTTCTAAGCCAGATGGAAGCATCAGATTCTGCATTGACTTCCGGAAGGTCAATGCTGTTTCTAAATTGGAAGCATATCCACTGCCCCGAGTAGATCAGCTAATCAAGTAACCCTGTGCAGCATGCTTTATCTCAGCTTCTGCTGCCTGAGTAAGTAGTTTGATCCAGTATTTGCCATCATGACTTCAAGAGACTCTATAAAGCTAAGCTTTCTAACTTTACTATTCGGCTGGTTTTTTTCTTGTTTTTTTTTCCTTGCCTATTACTTACCTGTTTTATTCTCTTATACTACTACTTAGGCACTGTGGTGTGTTAAGGTAACTGCCCCAAGAGAGAAGGACAAACCCAAAAGAACCAGGGGGGCACTCGGAAGCCCAATGGTGATGGCAGCAGGTTGACACAGCTCCTGCCCCAAAGATCCTTAAGAATGAGATCAGCAGCCTAAAAGACCTGAATTTTGCCGAATTATGTGCTCCTCAACTGGCAACTTCCCTAGACAACATTAATTTAAGGAAAGATTTGAGCGATTGGGCGCTGATCCCTTATCTGCTTCTCTCTATGCCTAAAACTCCGTCAGAACGCGGTCATAGCTACACTCTGACTGGGTAAGATTAAACGATTATGAGGGTTGATATTGTTCGACAATGAATCCGTGATGATATAAGTCCCCTTTGTGAAAGGTTTCAAACTCCCTGCAGCTCTGACTGGAATTTCTACATTTCTCAATGAATAACAATTTTATGACGGTCTAACTACTGCTGATTTGCCTCTCCGTATATTATAGCATTTTCTCAAAACCACGGCTCCTCTGCTGCCTTGTGATCAATTTACAGATCTCACCTGTGATCCCGATGGTCTGGGAGTTTCCTTGGCTTTCTCTGGGGACAGTAGCTATCGCTGTGATGGCTGACGCCATTGTGCATGTGGTGCTAGGCACAGTGGAATGCAGAAGAGCCTTTATCCCAGCGGGAAACTAAGCACATCTGTGGCCACAGGACAAGCTGATTCTGAACATACAGAATTTTAAGAGGTGCTTATTTCAGCCAGGGCTATACAGGAGGGAGTAAGAGTAAAATAGTAACATAGCAAATGACGGCAGATAAAGACCAGTATAGTCCATCTAGTCTGCCCAGTAGGAAAGCCGGAGTAAGATGGCACAAGTAGGTGCCACTCTGTGCAGGCCGCCCCTCAGGCCACCCCTCCCCATGTCTGTTTAGGGGTGAACCCACCGCTCCATGCAGGACACCCCTATTTGTTGAGAAGTTAGATGGTTCAGTTTATTTTGATTATATTCTGTTGCTATAAATGTATCCATTGTGTCTGCCCCATGTTCTTAAATGTTCTTAATCCTCCGTTTCTTCCTCATATTTACAACAAAAAAACCTTTTGGCTGCTTCAGATGCTAATTGCTGCCATTCACATGTGCAGTATTGTGAGACTGGATGACTATAGGTGCCAGCATGTATATGTGGAGGTTGCAAAATGGCCACTTCTGCATATTAGTGCTGGCACTTACATATAGAAGCTGCTGCATGATCCCACTGTATTTTTGCTAATGGAAAAAAAAGAATGTGTGCCTTTGAGTCAATGCTGACTTCTGGCGACCCATTTTGGCAGTGTGACCAGAAGTAGATTGCCAGGTCTTTCTTCAGAGGAAATGGAGAATTAAGAGGCTTGCCCAAGGCCACAAGGGAATTGAACCTTGGTCGCTTGGTTACCAAGCCAGTGCTCTAACTACTAGGTCGCTCCTCTACTCTTTCAAAATTACTGTTTTCCCTTTAAGCGTCAGGAAATACATGTATATTTGCCAGTGTCTTTTTGCAAAGGCTCCGGGTTCAGAAGAGACATTTGTAAAATTCCCATGGAATTGAAAGTCCCAACCTGGATGTTCCAATTCCTTCTCTGATAACCTATACAAAATTAACTTTTAAATATGCACTTTCTAACTTGCTTTTATTTAGCTGAACCAAAATAATGTTTGATAGATTAGATGTGCTGTACAGTTGAGCAGTAATCCATAGCGACAGTTCTTGAGGATTACTGTCAGGCTATCATTTGTAAAGTTTCCAGCTTTCAGCTCTTCTAATACCATCTGTGCACTGAAGAATTTATGTAACATGTATTAGTTGTATAGTCTAATGCAGAGGTTCCCAACCCTTTTGGTTGTGTGGACACCTCATCAACCTCTAAAAGGTTCAGAGACTCCTAGTTCATCCCTAGGACCTTTCCTGGACCCCTTTTTCTCAGTGTCAAACCTGTTCCCACTAGCCCTCTTCATCTCAAGTCCCCTTCTTCCAGCCAGTCCCAGAAGTCTCAATTTCTCTCCCTCCCTCCAATCTCCTTCGCTTTACCCCAGCTAATCCCCACCAGCGTCTCTTTTGTTTCTCTTCTGTGTCCTTCATACGCCCCTCCCTCGGGTGTCTACAAACCACAGATTGGGAACCACTGTTTTAGTTCTTATAAATCACCTTTGTCCAGAACGTAAAAGATCAAATCCTTCGTTGATTTTATCGAAAGATAAAGTGTGGGTCACCAGTCCCTCGATATCAAATTTCTTTGCCATGTAATCAGAAATCAGTTTGGGGACGCACTCCTTACTCTTCCAGCCTGAAAAACACAATTAATAACCAATATGTAATGGCTAAAGGAGAAAGAACCAATAACCTGCCATAGAGATTGGAGACATAGCAAGGACTGAACTAGCAAGCCATTCTAACAACTTGGGGGGTGGTGGGGGATATTCAAAGGCAGATCTGCAAACCATGTAAATGTCAGTTAGGGAGATATCCAGCAGCACTAACGTGATTAGTGCTGCTGGATATCTGCGGGAACCGTGGTTAACACTGGGGCATTCTGGGGGTGTTCTGGGGCAGAGCAGAGGCAGCGGCGATATTGAGCCACTGGCCTAATTTTATCCACAGAAGCTAACTGAGAAGCAGTTCAATATCACCGCTGCCCGGTTAGCTTCCAGCTTCCATGGCAACCCAGATATTCAATGCCGGTGGCCGGATATGGCAACGGCTAGCTGCATTGGCAGCAAGGCTGGTCTGTCCACTAGGTGGGCTAGGTGGCCACTGAGGGCAGTAGACCATGACAGGCGGCTTTGTGTCACCCATTTGGGGCCTGCATTGGGCACCAAAGCCGCCGCTTTTAAACTGCCATGGCCACTGCCAGCCCCCCAGAAGACAGAATCACCGCTGGCGGCAGTGAGAGGGGCAGCTCGGAACTTGGGGGAGGGGGGCCTCCTGCCTGGGGCAGCAGAAACCCTTGGGCCAGCCCTGGTTAGCAGCGCTAGCTGCCGCCGCTGAATATCCCCCCTGTTTAATGCTTAGAGCTTCTCAAGATGATTATCATACATTGAGCAGTATACTGTATACAAAAACATGTAAGTTCTTATCACGAGCACATTGTTCGAAAGTGTTTCTTCCATAAAGATACTATGTACAGAAAAAACTAATATACAGGGTTCACCACACAGTTCACAGTCTTCAGAGAGAGACTGAGACAATCCTGGTCTTTCACCTTTGCAAATATGTACTAGTAGTTCTATTTCTTAAGAAACTGGTCCAACATCAGGTGCTCAATTTATTTATGAATCTCTTAAGACTTGCTGAAATCCAGGTCTACTATACCCAGTGCATGACTCACTCTACTTCTCTGGTCATCTCATTAAAAAAACTGATCAGAATTATTTGACATGTCTCAAATCCTGCATAAAAGTAGAAGTTTGTTTACTGATCTACACTACCAACATGAAAGCGTGGTTACTTACATGTAACAGGTGATCTCTGGGAACAGCAGGAATCAGTCTTCACATAAGGGCATCATTGCAATCAATGGAGCACACATGGGAATGTTCCCCAGCGTCCAATTGGAAAGCTTTTGGGAGCATTCCACTGTGCATTCACATCAGCCTTCCCAAGTCCTCTCCTCAGTTGAGTTTGTAGCTGAGAAATAGAGGAAAAAAAAATACCCTACAACTCCTAGGGGAGGAGGGTAGGTTGTGAAGACCGATTCTTGCTGTTCCCAGAGATAGCGTAGTTACTCACCTGTAACAGGTAATCTCCAGGAACAGGAATTTAGTGTTCACATATGACGACGTCTGTACCGATAGAGCTTACGCAGGAACGCATCCTAGCGTCCAACTAGAAAGCTTTTGGGAGCACGCCACTGCACCTGCATGACTGCCTTTCCAACTTCCTAAGTCCCTCTATTCAGTTGAGTTTGTAGCTGAGAAAACAGAGTAAATGAAACCCTATAACTCCCAGGGGAGGAGGGCAGGTTGTGAAGACTAAATTCCAGCTGTTCCCAGAGATCACCCGTTACAGATGAGTAACTACGCTATCTCCAGGAACAAGTAGGTATGTAGTCTTCACATATGGGACTCCCTAGCTCCAGATGCCAAATGAAGGGACCCCCAGAACCGGTGGAGGTTCGCCTCGGAGTAGGACATGGATCTCTGATATCATCAAAGTCCGGTACGGAGTCAGGGAATTACTTCTAAGACTGAAAGAGGTGCTGGAGTACAGCTTGACCAAATATGGCATCCCCTCGAGTCCTTGCCCAAACAGTAATGGGCAGCGAAGGTATGGCTGGAAGACCAAGTTGCTGCCTTGCAAATTTCATCAATGGCTATGGAGCGTAGGTTTGCCATGGAGGTTGCCATGGAGCAACATTGTGAACAGTGACATGTCCTTCCAGGGAGAGTCCCGCTTTGTCATAAGCAAATGAAATGCAGTCCGCTATCCATGTGGAGAGCATATCTTTAGATATAGGTAGACCTAGGTGACTAGGATCAAATGAGATGAACAAGGCTTTACAATGATCTCAGGTCCTTTGGAAATAGAAAGCAGATGCATGTTTGCAGTCAAGAGTATGCAGAGCTGCTTCTGCTTGAGACACATGTGGTTTAGGAAAGAAGACTAGAAGGTAAATTGACAGGTTTAAATGGAAAGAAGACACTACCTTGGCATAAAGTGTGGATGAGTCTGAAGGAACCGGATATAAGGTGGGTCCACCACCAAAGCCTGAAGCTCACTAAAACGTCTAGCTAAGGTGAGGGCAATTAGGAAGAGTACCTTCCAAGACAGGAACTTCAGTGGGGTCATGGCTCATGGCTCAAAGGGCAGCTTGAGAAGCTGCCCTAGCATGACATTGAGATCCCAAGCCACCAGAAGTAGCCTAATGGGTGGTTTGGACAGCCGGAAACTTCTCATGAAATGCGCTACTAGCAGTTGAGAGGAGATGGGCAGTCCATCCAGTAGGTGGTGAGAGGCCGCACTGGTACTAAGGTGGACTCTCACCAAGTTGGTCTTCAGACCTGTCGAGGATAGGTGGAGGAGATATTGGAGGAGTGACTCCACTGGGGCAGAGAAGAGATTGAGATCTTTCTGGGAACACCAGACAGAGAATCTACACCACTTAAAAGCATATGAATGTCTGGTGGAGAGCTTTCAAGAAGCCAAAAGGATCTCCTTAACCTCTTGTGCAAGGTCAAAGCCTTGTAATACTATGCTCTCAGCAGCCAAGTTGAGAGTGTGGATTGGGATGGAGTAGTGAGCCGTTGTCCTGGGACAGGAGATCGGGCGCAGATCCCAATCGTAGAGGATGAGTCTGAATAAGATGCAGCAGCAGTAGAAACCATGGTTGCCGCGACCAGTGAGGGGCTATGAGAATCATGGACCCCTTGTTGGACTGAAGCTTTAAAAGCATCTTGGGAATGAGGGGTATGGCATGGAAAGCATAAAGTAGACCCTGACCTCAGTGTATATGGAAGGCTGTTGGTTGATGGATGTCGGAGTTCTCGTGCAGAAGCAAGGGAGCTTGGCATTTTGGGGAGTCGCAAACAGATCTATGTCTGGAGTTCCCCAGGTCTGGAAGATGTAGGACGTTGTGTACGGATGGAGAGACCACTCATGGGGAAGCAGGATCCGATTCAGCTTGTCTGCCAAGACATTGAACTCCCCCCCAGGAGGTACATCTCTTGTAGGTGTATCTGATGAGAAATGGCAAAAGACCACAGGTGGAGAGCCTCCTCGCAGAGGGCCCATGTACCTATTCCTCCCTGCTTGTTCACAGAGAACATGGCAACCTGATTGTCTGATCTGACTAGGACCTGTTGTGCCCTGAGGTGGTGTTGAAACACCCGTAGGGCATTCAAGATAGCTCGAAGTTCCAGGAGATTGATTTGGAGCTGTGACTCTTGCGTTGTCCAGAGCCCGTGTGGACAAGTTGCCCAGGTGTGCTCCCCAACCCAGTCTGGATGCATCCGTTGCCAGGGTGCATTGAAGTGGAGGCATCTGAAAAGGTGACCCTTCGGGCAGATTTTCTGGAGAGCACCACCACTGAAGGGATGTGGTTAGAGGTGAAGTGACTTGGATCCTCTCCCGGAGGCAGCCCGAGGCCTGCATCCATTGGGAGGCAAGAGTCCACTGGGCTATGTGCATATGTAGTCAGGCATATGAATGACATGAAGAAACAAAACCAGAGCAACAGGTACCTGCAGCACAGTAACTAAAGAACAAAGGAGCTGGTACACACGCTGGTGGTCAACAGGACTTTACTAGAACCCCAACACATTTCGGCCATCTAGGCCTTCTTCAGGGGGGATCAAGCTTCAAAAACCATTAAAAACAAAAAAAGACATGAAAACATAAAGAAATAAACATATCACTCATGCATAAAAAATATACCGGCCAATGTATATAAACATCAAAACCAAAACAGATAAAAATGCATAAATTAATAATTAAAACATATCATTCATGCATTAAAAATATATCAGCCGAACTGTATGAGCACACAGTAAAAATCATATGTAAGTATACAATAAATTGTATACTTAAAAGGCTAGCAAACGTATATTGCATATCATAGAAAGGAAGGAAAACATCCACAATCAATGCAAACACAAAAATCTTAATAAGAAGTACATAAAAGTGCATAAATAAAACCTCCAACGTCATTTCTGAAATGGAATGAGGACGACACAGGGGAGGGAAGGGGCTGCTATAACTGTATATCACATTTATGTAAAAAGCCAGCCACATTGTTAGACATCCAGAGGGGAAGAGGGAGGGAGCAGAACCGTAAATACCTGTATTCTGGGAGCACCTATAAAAGGTTATAGCCAACCATCCAAAATAAAACAACAAAGTTTCTATAAACTGAAAAAGAACAAAGTAATAAGATGCCATGCATGAATTAGGACTGCCCACAAAATATAGTATAGGTTGTATAAACGGGAGCTTTGTCTGACAGATTGCGAGTGCATACATGCTGTGGTTAAAATCAAAGAGCGTATACGCTCAGCCGGCAAGACTTAAAATGCTGAGCAGAGTTCGTGCCAAACCTGGAGGTCAAGGGTCACCTTCAGCAGCAATTAAAATATTCTAAAATCTGTTATATACTTGATAAGGTGTTTTTTTTTATGAGCGGATCAATACTGTGTATTACTAGAATAAACAAGATTGAAAAACCATCTAAAAATGAAATGGGAACTCCCCTAAATAAACTATATGTGTATCGTCCTTAACTGAAGACTGAGAGGGTACTGAGGAAATGTTATATTAGAAAGTTTTGATGTACCATTATACTCTCATTGTTGATCACCAGTACTGTCCGGACTGATACGCAAATGAGGCATTATGTATGACAATGTAATGTCAATGATAAGGAAGGGCATGGTTGCCTCAAAACTAAATAAGTGTACAGTATCAAAAACACACACAAAATAGAGAAGCCAAATGGAGATGGAAATGGAAAACATGTTTAGACCTACACAATACGCAAGTGTAGGGGTTATTGCTGTAAATAACGATGTAGATATGTTCAGTCCCTGTTAAATCCAAGTTTTACTCCCTTGTTTAATGTAAACCCTATGTGGCCCACCCACATAGTAATATGTTGTTTATTGTATACCGCACTGATTTGAAATAGCGCAGTATATAAGAAATGTTAAATAAATAAATAAATAATAAATAAAATCAAAGCTGCTTTGGATTCTTGGAGGTGTCTCTGCTTTGCCTTGCTCTAGCTGTACCCTGAATTAGTCTTGAGGCCGGCCAAGGACAAGTGGAGGAGATATTGTAAAAGAGATTCCACTGACAGGCAAAGGGGTCAATATGTTTTGGGGGACACCATTTGAAGGCATAGAAACATCTAGTAGATGGCTTGCGTGATGCAAGGAGGACATCCTTGACCTGCTGAGGAAGGTCAAGGTCAGCAAAGATTATGCTTCAGCAGCCATGCCGTGAGATGGAGGGCTTCTGGATTGGGATGGAGGCGTGTCCCGTGATCCTGTGAGACGAGGTTGGGTGCATAGCCCAGACTGAGGTGGAGTCTGTGCTAAGAAAACTAGCAGAGGGAACCATGGCTGATGGGACCAGTAAGGGGCTATTAGAATCATGGAGCCCCAATCGGCCGGCAGCTTGAACAAGATCTTGGTTATTAAAGGGGTGGGCGGGAATCCATAAAGTAGTCCCTTTCCCCAGTGGAGGAAGGCATCCGTTGTCTGGCTGTGTCGGGAGGGCAGCCTTGAGCAAAACAGTGGAAGTTGTACATTCTCCTGGGTGGCGAAAAGATGTATTTTGGGGGTCTCCCACATGTGGAAGATTCAAGTTGCCATTTTCCAATTCAAAGTCCACTTGTGCGGATGGAGGACATGGCTGAGTCTCATGTGGATGGAGGAGATGGCTGAGTCTGCAAGGAGAATGAGTCTGCCTGGGAGATAGACTGCCCTGAGATGTACGTATGCAGGGTGCAATGGAAAAGAACCAGAGACAAAGGGCTTCCTGGCAGAAGGAATAGGAACCCGTTTCCCTCTGCTTGTTCACACAGAACCTGGCCACCTGGTTATCTGTTTGGACTAAAACTTGTTTGCCTGAAAGTTGGGGGTTGAAAAATCCAAAGGGCATTTGTGAGAGCATGAAGCTCCAGGTGGTTGATCTGCAATTGAGACTCCTGTGTCCACTGCCCTTGTGTAGTGAGACTGACGAGATGTGCTCCCCACCCTAGTTTGGGAGCATCCGTTGTCAGGGTGCACTGAGGTGCAGGCATCTGAAAAGGTAACCCTCCGAGTAGGTTTTGAGGGGACCACCACCACAGAAGGGAGTTGACAAGAAGAGGGGTGATGCAAATCTTGTCTGAGGGATGCCCAGTTGCTTGGGTCCACTGAGAAGAAAGCGTCCACTGAGCTTGCCACATACACAGGTGAGCATAGGGGATGATGGACCGTGCAGGCCATATATCCAAGAAGGCATAGCATTTCTCAAGCTGTTACAGCTCTCTGACTCTTTATAGTGTGTGCCAGCTTGATAAGGCGTGCAGAGCAGTCCTGTGGAAGGAAAGCTCCTGACATGTGTCCAGAAGTGCTCCAATGAATTTGAGCCTCCGGGATGGAGCCAGGTGCAATTTGGGAAAGTTTAATATGAATCACAAATTTTGAAGCACACTGATGGTGAAATGAAGAGAGTTTTACCTCTTCTGGGTATTGTCCCATGATTAGCCAATTGTCTAAGTAGGGGAAGTCAAAGATCCCTAAAAAACACAGGTAGGCGGCAATTACTGCCATGCATTTTGTGAATACTCGGGGTGCTGAGGCTAACCCGAAGGGGAGCACCCATTATTGGTAGTGGATTTGCTGGAACCGAAAATGCAGATACCGTCGGTGCTGAGGATGGATCAGCAAGTGTGTGTATGCCTCCCTGAGGTCTAGACAATAGTCAATCGTTCCTCTGAAGGTATGGCAGAAGTATACCCAAAGATATCAATTTGAATTTTTCTCAAACAAGTAATTTGTTGAGATCCCCGATATCCAGAATGGGCCTGAACCTCCCTGTCTTTGGACTAGGGAAATAAGGAGAGTAGAAACCTCTGCCTTCTTGGGTGGGCAGAACTCTATAGTCCCCTGAGCTAACAGGGTGGTTGCTTCTACCGATAGGAGATTGGCCTGCAAGGGGTTTGCAAGATAATCCCTTGTGGAGGTGAGCTTTTGAAATGAAGCAGACAATTTTGAGGGTCCACTGCTCTGATGTGATGAGGTGCCACCTGTGGGCATAGGCACAGAGTCTGCCTGGGGCAGTTTCTCCAACTGGGTTAGTTTTGCGCATATCATGACAGTTGTGAACCTCACTTCTAATGGGGAGTATGATCTCAGTCTCTCAAATTTACTGCTAAAGCTTGGTGTAGTACTTGCATCATTCCAAAGACAGCCTCCTGCTGGAGTTTGTAAGATGTAACATGTATGGGTAGTTTGTAAAGATGGGCTTGGAAATTCTTATCAAGCCTGTGGCACCCAAAAAGATGGGAAATATTTCTGTGTTTTTCTGCCACATTTTCTTGGTCTCCGATTGCATTTCCTGGTATTTCAGGATCTTCTGCCTCTCCACACGATTCACAGAGTAGTCGCTTGGAATCAACACCTCTGTTATCAATGCTGTTCTGGTGTTTTTAACCACTATATTCAGCTTCCTCGCATCCAGCTTTTTAATCGGTCAGAATGGGAGTATCTCAGGCGATCATAACCTCCTTATTCTCTGCAATTCTCTTAGGGTCATGATCCCAGTCCTTTTCAGGCACAGTGATGTTGTAGTGCTTACAGAGTTTCCAATGGATGAGGCGCGCTACTTTACACAGCCAGCTATGAGGTGAGTCACCCTCCAGGTCTTTCTTACATAATCAACATAAGTCTGTGTTGCCAGTTTTTTCAATGCTCACTGTAAACCATCTCATCCATAAGCCGCTGTCCTGGGCTGCAACTATCAACCTCTCATCTTTTCGTTTCAGTTCACCCCTCCTTAAATATTCATTTGTCTGTTCTTGATCAAAAAAAAGGTTCCTGCCTGCTATTTGAAGATGTTGGGGGACCCTGTATTGGCAGAGTAGCTATGTTCTCTTGGAAGCAGTCATAAAACAGGTGCTGGCTGAGATTGTGCAGCTGATTGTGGTGTAGGCATCTTAGGCAACTTGGACTGGAGAGGAACCTGTTGTCTCTGCTGTTGCTGCCGAGATTGGTAAGCAGCTGCAGGTGAATAAAAAGGATAATATCTCTTGTCTTTGGGATAGAAAGACTTCTTGGAATTAGCCTTCCTCCTAGAGGGGTCTGAAGTATTTTGGGAGAGCCTTTTGAGGGTGAGATCATCCGCATCAAGCCCTCCAGCTTTCTCTCTCTAACCCAGTGGGTCTCAACCTTTTTTGTACCGCGACCCCTTTTACCATTGGTCAACTTGTGATGACCCCCAATGATAAAATCAAATGCGTCTCTTTTCCTTTCCTTAATGCATTGTCGCTGTAATCATTTGTTGAATTATTAATATATTATAGGCCTTTGCAATATGTTTTTATTTATAAAATTTACTTATTTAAACCACAATAATTAATCACAATAACAACAAGTAACAATATTTGATTTCAAAATTATGAATTGTAGTCAAATCACTAATATGAAATAAAATTATTTTTTCTACCTTTGTTGTCTGACCAATTTATTCTCCGATCATGCTGGTCCCGATCTGAGGCTTCTGCTTTCCTGTCTTCTCTTAGCTCTCTTTCTGTGGTCTATGGTACATCTGCCATTTCTTATCTCTTCTTTCATTTTCTTCACTTCTTTCCATCAGCCTATTTCCAGTCCCAGTAACCCTCCCCAGTATCAGACCTTTTCCAGTCCTCACTCCCAGTACCTTCCGATGTCAACTTGCATTCCTATGACTGCCACTGGTGTCCATTCCCTTCCAGTCCCCCTCCTTCCCCACTGACCAGTCCCTTCTAGTACAAATACCATGGCAGCCCCTCTCAGATCCACTCCCTTCCAGTTCCATTCTCCCATCCCCTCGTATCAGCCCATTTGTAGCCTTAGCCCCCAATTTTCTTCCAGGGCCAGCAGCTCTATCCTCTCCTCCCCACCATCAGCCCATTCCCAGTCAAAGCCCCCCAATCAGCTCGCTTCCAGTGCTAGTCCCCCCTCAACCCCATTACCAGTGCTAGCCTCACCTAATCAGCCCAATACCAGTCCTACCCCCCATTAGCTCATTACCATTCCTAGCCTCCACTAATCAGCCCATTTCCAGTCATATCCCCCCAATCAGCTCATTTCCAATGCTAGCCTCCCATCAGTCCATTACCAGTCCTACCCCACCCCATCAGCCCATTACCAGTCCTACCCCCCCAATCAGCTCATTTCCAGTGCTAGTCCCCCCCTCAACCCCATTACCAGTCCTAACCCCCCCTCACATCAGCCCACTTCCAGTCCTAAGCTCCCCTATCAGCTCATTTCCAATGCTAGCCCCCCATCAGTCCATTACCAGTCCTCCCCCCCTATCAGCCCATTACCAGTCCCAACCCCCCCTTGATCAGTCCATTCCCAGTCCTAGTCTTCCCTAATCAACCCATTACCAGTCCTAGTCCCCCTCGATCTGCCCATTACCAGTGCTAGCCCCCCCATCAGACCATTATAATCCTAACCTATACAGTCTCTCCCCTCTTGTCCAGCATTTATCCCATCTGTCCAGTATGTCCCCCTGTCTCTCCCCTTTGTCCATGTCAGCCCCCCTCCCTCCCTCCATCCATCCCTCCATGTCAGCCCCCTCCCTCCCTCCCCCCCCTCCATGTCAGCCCCATTGCAGGTTCCCTGCCCCCTCCTCCCCTCTCCCTATGTCTGCCGGCTACTGCCCTGTTCTTCTGCAGCTGCGGTTCCCTGTCTCTTAGGGAACCGCAGCTGTGCCGGTAAAGCTGTTGCGAAGCCTTCCTGTCTCTCGATGGGCTCCGGCAGCATTGTCCCGCCTCCAAAGGAAGTTTACCACTTCCTTTGGAGGTGGCACAATGCTGCACGGAGCTCGTCAAGAGACAGGAAGGCTTTGCAACATTTTCACAGGCACAGCCGCGGATCCCTAAAAGGCAGGGAGCCACGACTGCAGAAGGAGGGAGGCGGTGAGTTTGCTGCTGCCGAAAAGCGGACTCGGCAGCGGCAGCAACTTGGGTGATTTTTTTTTTTTTTTTTAAACTTGGAAAAGTGAGGCGACCCCTGCTAAATCCTGTGGCAACCCCCGTGGGGGTCGCAACCCACTGGTTGAGAACAGCTGTTCTAACCTTTTCCAAAGAGGTTATTCTCCAGAGCAGGAAATACTGGCCAATTTATCCTGAACCCACTTCTCAAAGTCAGATGCATGGAGCCAGACTATTTTGCGAGCACCAATGCAGATTGCTGAAGCTCTGCTGCATGACTCAAAAGCATCAAAAGATGCTCTGGTAAAAAACATGGATGTATTCTGGTTTTGCCAGTTTAAGGCCTGGAATGCATCACATTTGTCATCAGGAAGGATAGGCGCAAGATTCTCTAGATCCCTGAAGATATCCTTGAGATGCATGCCTATGTAGAGGAAGTAAGAAGTAATCCTGGAAGTAAGCATGCATGCCTGAAAGCAACAAGGCACAAAGGCATTGAGAGTTCTGGAGTCCTTGTCCGGAGGCATGGAAGAATGATTTTTTAGAACTCTTGATGTGACACATTGTTGATTCCACCACAATGGAATGATGTGGTAGTTGAGGCTTTTGAACTTTGAACATGGTATGGAGTTGCTTGTTAATAGGCGGAACCATTAGCAGGGCCTCCCCTATATGCAGCATTAGATCCTGAAGGATCCGATGCACCAGTAATATGGCAGCCTCTTTGGGCACCAAGGGGTACTGGAGGATTTCCAATTCCTCTGCCCTTGGTTCTGTCTTGGAAGTCACAGTAATCTACAGGCCCACTGCCATGTCTTGGATGAAGTCCTGCAAAGACATGCCTTCATTCATGAGGGAGTGATCGGAAAGGAGATCCTGGGTTCCCCTGGAATCCTCTGATGCATCATCGGAATCGGAAGAGGTAGAGTCCGATTCCGAGAAAAAGTCGAAGTATCAACTGTTTTGCACCGATGTTGAGGCACAATACCGATACCGATGTTCAGGCAGTGCTGCACCGGGAGCCTGTTGGGTATAGACGATGCCTGCCTGTTCCAAAGCAGGCATCAGAGGAAGAGGATCCCCCGATACCGGTTCAAGGTCTGGCATCGGCCCCAGAGGTATCGACCTTAGGCTGGAAGCCAATACCTGCGTCACTGAAGCCATTGATTCCGTCAGTACGAAAGCTGCCAGGAGTGCTGCCAAGCTCCTCTCGTTAGCCAGGATGCGCTGGGTCGAGGAAGGAGCAGATGCCTGGAACCGTAGCTCTTCGGAGGTCGAGGCCTTGGGAGTGTCCTGGAGCCCCTTTTGTGCTTTGGAGTACTGGTCCTCCCACCGGGGCTGTTTGGCAGGCCGATCTGCATCGATGCACCTTTTGGTGAATCCTGATGACGTTGAAGGGGCTTGCCTCAAACATTGGTATCTGTCTTCGATGCTGATGACTTAGACTTATGTTTGGACTTTGAGGAGACCTGAGAACCAAGAGAGGTTGACGTCCTCGACGATGTGGACACAACTGAAAGAGTCCGGGGCAAACAGAGAACCATACTGTCTGGCCCTGTTCTTTAGGCCCCGTTTTGTCATTTGTTGGCACAAAGGACAATCAATCGGTAAATGGTCTGGGCCCAAAAATTTTAAACCCCATTCATGTTTATCAGTAACTGATATTGTACCAGAACACTTGTTACATTTTTTGAAGCCACTGATGTGTTTTTCCATTGTGCTGAAAAAAGAGTAGACCAAGGCCTAATTTGGTGGCAGAATCACTAAAATTTGGAAAAAATGAAAAATAAATGAAAAAAATATTTGAAAAGAAAAGAAAGAAATCGGGGCCGGAATCAGAGAAGGTACCGGTGTCAATGGAAAGGCAGAGCACAGATTTTAACCAAAAAAATGGGCTTTATTTTTTTTTTTTTTAGCAGTGACAGGAAGAAACCCTCCTGCTGGCTCCATGGAAAACAGAGCTGAAGAGAGGACTTGGGAAGGCAGATGTGCAGGCACATTGAAGTGCTCCCAAAAGCTTTTCAACTGGATGCTGAGAAGTGCTCCCGTGCGGGCTCTGTTAGTACAAATGATACCCATATGTGCAGACTGCATTCCTGCTTGTTCCTGAAGATAGAAGGATTATAGAAATATTCAAAAAGCAGAGACGGCACCAAAGTTGGTTCAAGGTAGTGGTGCCTAAGCAAACTTTAAGCCTTATAAGCCCCACCCCCAGCTGTCAGAATTTATGGTTTAGCTTTGAATGCCCTTTGCCACCCCCAGAAGCTGCCATCCTAGGTAACTGCCTAGTTTCCCTAATGGTCAGCCCGGCCCTGTCAAAAAGTAATTAAAAATAAGAAACCAAAAAGTCTTCATTGCATAAGTTGCACAGCCTTTATTACAGCAAACCCAAGTTAGCTTAATTTTCAATACATTAAAGAGAGCCCCACCTGCATCTAATCACAGTAGTAGTGCTGATTTCAATACTCATGGATGAAAAAAATCAAGCTGATTTGGTTGTACGAAGTAAATCTGAAGCAAGTTTAAGCATGTTGAATAAAGAGCTGCTAAAGAAACTCCCGGGTAAAGTGCTTCTAAGGTAAAGATTAGAGAAAGGCTGTAAGAAAATCTGAGTATGTCTTCAGAGCATGCAGTGTGGTGAAGAGCATCCTAGTGGTTAGGGCAGCAGTCTGGTAACAGAAAAACCAGGGTTCAAATCCCACTGGCTCTCCTTGTGTGGCCTTGGGCAAATCACAACCCTCCATTGCCTCAGGTACAAACTTAGATTGTAAGCCTTCTGTGGACAGTGAAATACCCATAGTACCTGATTGTAACATGTCTTGAACTACTACTGGAAAGGCATGAGCTAAATAACAAATAAAACAATTTAAAAAAACAGTTTGGCATCACCAAAACAATGTCTTGAATAGGTCGTCCTTCCAACGTCAGCAAGGAAGGTCACTGAGAGACCTAAGATTACTTAAAAAGAATGACAGGTCTCTTGTTAAAACAGGGAAATGCTGACTTTAACAATTTCAAGATTACTCCACAAACATGGGGGTGGGTCACTATAGAAAGCCTTAGCATGGCATTTTTCTGGTGATTTTCCTGTGCTAGGCTTGCTCTCCGATGCAGAAAGCAAGCTAATGTGGAAAAATTGCCAGAAAAAACACTGCACTAAACTGCAGTGCAATATGCATGCAAATAACATGCAAAATACAACATAACTAATTGTGCTCAATGTAAGAAACCATGCTGAAACTTAGTGCAGTGTTCTACATTACTTTTAAAGCTGGATCTTTACATCAGCTTCAGACAGGCATAAAGATCCAGCTAGGAACAAAAAGATCATCTGAGGTGAAGTTGGACACTATCTCAGATGATCCAGGTATTGGGGAAGACCCTTGATACTACTGGCACAGCATTGTGGGGCTGGGGCTCCCTCTCCCAAGACACCAACACCCTCCCCTCGAAAGGAATCAAAATAGTTTGTGGCCCTGTGGTCCCCGATCTCCCTTTCCCCTTTCACAAAATCATTGGTGGCCCATGGGCCCCGAAGCTCCCCCAGCCTCTCTAAAAAGGTTATTGGTGGCTTCATGGGCCTCCAATAATCCTCCACCTCCCTACTCCCTCAGGTACCTTTAACTGAAGGGAAGGCTGAAGCGATGCCCAGGTGCCTTCCTGAAAATGGTGGTCCTGACCTATATGGTGCATCCTAAGGATGTACTGCCCGGGGGCCGGTGCTTAGTCTGCCAAATAAGGAAGAAAATGCCTTAATCGGCAGACTGACCTGCCTCCCCTTGCCACTACTACCACCACTGTGGTGCATCTTGGCATACACAATACAGGATCAACTCGAGAAGAAGGAAGTGAATGCCTTTGAATAGCACAACAAAATTTCAGACCTGAAATCAAACCAACTTTGTTGCAAGATCTTCAGACTGTAGTCCACAGATGATTCCAGCTACCTTGAAAGAGCCTGCACTATTCTACCAAGATGAATGGGCAAGTTGCACCATCCCACTCTGCAAAGTTGGTAAAAGCTTCTCCTATTGTATTGTTCTGTGATGCTTGTTCAATGTAAAACGTTTATTCTTGTTCTGTATAAGCCATGCTGGTTTTGAAATAGTGCTGTATATAAAATCAAATAAATATTATTTTTGCTGCAAAATGGGTTTCCAACCAAGTACTGAATCAAGGGGGTGGAGACATTCAATCAAGATCTTTTGACTTATTATTCTTAAGTACTTTTTGAATATCTGCATGATTGTTCTTGCACACTAAAACTGTAGAGTATGTTGTGTAGATTGGTGGAACAAACTCCTGTGTTAATGCATGTTGAATTCTATTTATTAATTAGCAGAATGCAAAAAATGAACAATGGTGGGAAGAATTTTGCAAGGCATTATCAGTATATTTTGCATAAGTACGGTAAATACTCTTGGTATAGAACCAAGGAAATGGATCTCTTGAAGAAGTGAGATTACTGTTTGGCTGTGCCAGGTAGGAGATGTACTTTTAATTAAACAGTTCAAGTTCAAAAGTTGCTACTAATCATTTGTATAGCCCTACAAGGCTTACGCAGCACTGTATTTGTACAGGTAAGAGTAGACCCTATTCAAAGCTTACAATCTAATCAAGACAGACTACGCAACAATAGGAGACTAGGGTAATTCAAGGGGAATGCAAGATACAGATACGTGATAAGCAGGAGAATAGGGGGATCAGGATCCAAATGGAGCCTTGAAGAGGTGGGTTTTTAGCCTGGATTTGAATAGGGCCAGAGAAGGATAGTTTGTTCCAAATAGATGGAGCAGCAAGATGGAATGGGCGAAGTCTGGAGTTGCGGCACAGATTAAAGGGATCTGCCAGAGGAGTAGAGTTACAGAGGAGGGGTGTAGGGAGTAGTAAGAGAGGAAAGATAGTGAGGAGCTGCAGAATGACTATACTTATAAGTCAGTAGGAGAAGTTGGAATTGAATGCAGAAATAGATAGGGAGCCAGTGAAGTGACTTGAGAAGAGGGGTTATATGAGCATAGCGAGACTGGCAGAAGATTAGTTGTGTAGCTGAGTTTTGAATAGATTAAAGGGGAGAGAGAGGATCCTGAAGGAGACCAGAAAGCAGCAAGTTGCAATAGTCTATATAGGAGGTGATTAAAGAGTGGATAAAATCCACTCTTAGCAGTGTGTTCAGAAAGGAAAAACATAGTTACTCACCTGTAACAGGTGTTCTCCAGGGACAGCAGGAATCAGTCTTCACTTATGGGAGCCCACGTGGAGCAATTCCCCAGCTTTCAAAGAAAGCCTTTGGGATTGCTACAACGCGTGCGTGGTCCTCTTCCCGCCCAAGGGTGCCATTTTGCTCAGTAAGGTCCCTTAGCTCGAGCCCTACCAAGCAGATGACAAGGGAAGGACAAAAATTCAGCAACTCATCAGGGGAGGCGGGAGGGTAGTGAGGACTGATTCCTGCTGTCCTTGGAGAACACCCGTTACAGGTGAGTAACTATGCTTTCCCCAGGAACAAACAGGAACTCAGTCCTCACTTATGGGACTCCCTAGCTCCCTGTAACTGAAAGAAAAAATGCCTCCGCGAGGCTGTAAGCAGAAGCCGAAGCCAGAAGGAGCCCGAGCACTCAGGTCCTCAGGGCGAAGCCCTCGGTAGCCATGAAGAAGGGTCGGAGGGCAGGAATTGCATATACCCTGAACAGATTACAGAGTACAGCCTGGCCAAAGGCGCTGTCCCGGCGGGACTCTCTCTCCAGGCAGTAGTGGGCAGCGAAGGTGCTGGTGGAAGACCAGTTCACTGCCCAGCAGATGTCCATTAGGGGCACGGAGCACAGCGAGGCCACCGAGGCAGCCTTGGCTAGGACCCCATGAGCAGTGACTCGACGATCCAGAGGGACGCCTGCCTTTGCATGGGCGAAGGCGATGCAGTCCATTACCCAAACTGAGAGGGTGCACTTGGTGATTGCTTGCCCCTGCCGACTGGGATCGTAGGTCACGAAAAGCCTATCAGACTTGCGATGAGTCTGCTGTAAGTAGAAGGCGAGGGCCCACTTGCAGTCGAGGGTGTGGAGAGCCGCCAAAGCCTGGTCAGCATGGGGCCTCGGGAAGAAGGTCGGGAGCACTCTCTCCTGATTGAGATGAAAAGCTGACACGACCTTAAGTAAGAATTTTGGATGGTCTGGAGGACCACCCTGTTCCGATAAAACCTGGTGTAAGGGGCACCAGCCATGAGCGCCTGAAGCTCATTGACTCGGCGAGCCAAGGTCAGTGCCGCCATCAGGAAGGCCACCTTCCAGGACAAATGCCGGAGCAAACACGTCAACATCGGCTTGAAGGGTGGATGAGAGAGCTGTGTGAGCACCACGTTCAAGTCCCATTCCGCAGAAGGCCCCTCATAAAGCGGGAGACTAGTGGCTGCCCCGAGAGAGGTTTCCCCTTGATAAGGAGATGATTAGCTGATATGGCACTCAAATGAACTCTAACAGAGTTTGACTTCAGCCCTTCCCTCGAGAGGTGGAGGAGGTACTGGAGAACCCACCAAACCGGGCATGAGAAGGAGTCGATCTAGTGCTCCGAGCAGCAGCTGGAAAAGTATTTCCACTTAAAGGCATAAACCCGCCTAGTGGAGTCCTTCCTCGAGGCAAGAAGGATTTCCTCGACGCCCTCAGGAAGGGCCAAAGAGGCTAGAGACACCTGTTCAGCTGCCAGGCCGTGAGGGATAGGGAGGCTAGGTTTGGATGGAGAACCCGACCCTCTTCCTGCGTTAACAGGTCCCTGGCCGAGCCCAGGGGAAATGGAGGTTCCGTCAATAGTCTGAGCAGGAGCAGGAACCAGGGCTGCCGAGGCCACGAGGGGGCCACAAGGATTAACGTTGCCCCATTCCGTTGAACCTTGAACAGCGTCCTCGCAATGAGGGGAAAAGGAGGGAATGCATATAGGAGACTGGAGGACCAGTCCAGGAGAAATGCATCGGGTCCTCCCTGTCCGGATGCGGTACCGGGCCTCAAAAGCGAGGGAGCTGTGTGTTCTGAGGGCTGGTGAAGAGGTCTCTCGCTGGAGTGCCCCAACGGAGAAACAGCCAGCCTGCTACTTTGGGATCCAGCTACCACTCGTGGGGGTTAAGGATTCTGCTGAGTCTGTCTGCCAGACCATTCTCCTGACCCGGGAGGTATGCTGCCCTGAGGGACATCCTCTGTCGGGCGGCAAGAGCAGATGAGGGGGGCACTCGTGAGCCCAGCAAGATGGCCACGGTTCTTTGAGGCTCCCTGTCCGCATTCTCCTATTTTTCAGCATCCTGCTATTTTGTGTTCGATTTCTCTCTGCCTTAGTAGCTTGACTGATTAATAACATGCCCCCAATCTGATTTCTCGCTCCAGATCCGGACTTGGAGAACAAGATGTCTAATAATCTCCTCTCAGTACTCCCCTGGCCCTGACAGGAGCTCCTGAGTACCACCAGAGGATGTACAGCAGACTTGTTTGTTTCACCCCTCCAGCTCTCTGTCAACCAGGGTCTGGCTGAGCTGCTCGCTGAACCCACCCACCATCCTTCTGAAGCTACTTCTGAGTAAATATCTGGTGATTACTTTGAGGGGATAAATTTCCTTATCTAACCTGCTCCGCGACAAAACTCAGTGTTTAAATAATGATAGCACTCAGCCTACCTGTTCCAGCCTCTGCCGATTATTGACAGATGTCTCTCCTGGTTGTTCCGGCTGAATAGGAGGTATTTTAAGATTCTTGAAAGGCTCCCACTGCTGTTAAAATCCGGTGAAACGCATGCTGGAATGCAAGAATGTGCTGATTCCTGGGTGGGAAAGAGACTCAGGGACCTGCTGGAACGCATAGCTGTGCTCCTCTGTGCTGCTTGTCACTCCACACAAAATGGATCCTGGTGTTTGAAATGCACTGCTGGAACACATTCTCGGGTTTCCAAGATGGCCGCCGTCGTCTTCTGATTCGCCGAGGGGAACCATGTGACATTCTGCCCGAGCTTCCTTCTCCTGATTAATCGTTGGCTTGGCTGTTATACTGGAGGCTTGTTCTGCTCCCGTGCACTGTCTGGCTGCTGTTTGGTTGTTCCTCTTCATTTCCGGGAGCTGTGGATCTCTGCAGCCTTTTGTTTGCCTGTGAGTGTGCTCTGTTCCTGATTCATGCATTGCCTTGCTGTGATCTAGCCTTGTTCTGGAGCTCCCTCGTGTGGCAGATTGCAGGTGTTTTCTGTTTTCTCTTCTATTCTTTCTTTTTTATTTTACCTTTCCTTTTCAGCTTACACCTCTTGATCAGCATGGCTAAGGTTAAGTCTTACGCTGCGACACTGTCTAAGTTCTCCAGATCTTCTGAAGACCAGCCAAAACTCTCCAGTGAGGTAGACCAACTTCCTGTGCCGAAGGTTTTGGACGAAGCAGTGATTGCCACATTAGCTACAAAAAATGATCTAGCCGAGATACTACAGGAGCTGAAGCTCTTCCGCACAGACTTTACTAAGGTAGTAGCTGGCATGTGCTCTGACATTAAGGCACTAGATGATCGCGTATCACACGCTGAGAACCTCATAGGTGAACAAATGGATTCCTCAGTAGCCATTCAAACTAAACTCAGGAAGATTGACCAAATAACCCAGGATATGCTAGATCGTCAAAGGACTTCGAAAACCGCCAGCGGAGAAATAATATTCGCAGGTTCTTCAACAGCGAGCTGTACCATACCGCTGGGGCTTCCCCTTCTCATTGAATTTCGAGTGGAATGGAGTGAAGCAGCGCTTTTCAGCTCTTTCGGATGGCTTTACATTTCCTGGATTCCATTCAACTTGGGGACAGATCTCGCATTCACCAGTCTCCGAACAGGGAATGGGAAGTTTCCCTGCCGAAGCATCGAAAAGTTCCCCGATCTAGAAGATCCTCAGAAGCTGATCCAGAGGGTTCCGGAAGTCATCGAATGGACACTACTGCTCCAACTTGAAAGGAACTCTTGGCATGTTGTGATATATTTGAATGGTTCCAGCCTTAGTCCTGTCTGTTTGTACTACTGAGCTCTCCTCTGGGGTGGAGTAGATTGGTTTCTGCCTTCCCACCTTGGAGACCCTCAGTGACTAGAGGTGTGTCTGGTGATACCAAGTTCCTGTCACCTTGAGTTGCTCTGTGCTGAACTAGTGTATAAGTTGCTCTGTTTGGCATTATATGCATTACTAAATGCTATACATGTCACCGTTAGTCAGCAGGTTTACGTACATCTTTTTTGTATTGTTGAAGGGGGATACAGGCGGGGATGGTGCACCCGTTACTCCTGTTCTTTGCGCCCCCCTGGGAGTGGGAAAATCCCCCACTCGACTGTAGGGTTCTCCCTGCACATATCTTCTTAGATGATGGTAACTCTGCAGACCGAGAACGGTCTTTTGTGGCGCTGGGTTTATGGGGAGGGGTTAGGGGGGGAGGGGAAAAGGGTAAGGAGGGAACAAGAGAAGCGGTGTTTCCAAACGCAGACATGGAGGCGGAGAATCATAAGGAAGGAAAATGGGCAAGACCCCTTTGGGAGGAGACGGGGATAGCGTTTACTAGTGTACTCTACTGGTTGGCACCTCTTATATCGGCAGATAGGTTAGAAGGATTGGTTCCATGGTTTTTCAGGATCCGCTTACCTTCCACCTGCGTCTCTCATTTTAGATTTCCCATTTTAGATAATGATTAAGCTAATATCGAGGAATGTCAGGGGCTTACACAGCCCCATTAAAAGACACAGGGTGTTTGAGCACTTGCACAGGGAATGAGCTGACATAGCCTTCCTGCAAGAAACACATTTGGGTCCTGGGACTCACGACTGTTTGCTAACCCGCAAATTTACTGTTGTATATTCCTCTGGGTTTGAGACACATAAAAGAGGGGTGGCCATCCTGTTAGCTCCGAAATGTCCCTTTCAATTACTAAAACAGGTTCAGGATCCCAAGAGTCATTTCTTAATACTGATTGGGACGCTTAAAGGTGTCAGTGTTTCTCTGGTTAACGCATACATTCCTCCTTCCGAAATTGCGCAGTCGGTGTCTCACCTCTTGGAGCTCCTAACTACTCATGTACCTGGGGATATAATATTGAGGGGGGGGGGGTGGATTTTAATTGTGTCCTCTCTGACATGGATAGATCCTCTGGTCTTAAACCGGTTTCCGGTGCTGAACAATCTTTGTCTGCGCTAATCTCCTCCTTGGCTTTAGAGGATATCTGGCGCGTCAGGCATCCCAAGGAGAAGGACTATACCTTCTACTTCACAGTTCATCACACCTATTCTCATATTGATCTGTGGCTGGTCTCCAAGCAGTTAGCTTCGCAAATTGAACAGGTACGGATAGGACCAAGAGGACCCTCGGATCACTTCGTAATCTCTTTAAAGTGTGCTCTGGGAAACACAGAACTCCCGCCGCGCTCATGGTCTTTCACCCAACATCTATTAAAGCATGGGGCAATGGTGAAACAGCTATAGGAATACTGGAGAGACTATCTAGTTAACAATGACACAGGAGAGTCCTCCCCCTTTTCGCTTTGGGAAGCAGGGAAAGCAGTTATGAGGGGTCAAGTCATCTCCTTGGCTGCGTATCGCAAGCGACAGATCTCTGTCGTCCAGGCTGATCTCCGAGCCCAAATTGTTGCTCTTGAATCCCAGAATAAGCAGAGGTCGACCACCTCGAATTTAAAACAGCTTACAGTTCTCCGGGGCAAACTTGAAGCGTTAGAAACGGAGGAGATCTCATCTTGCTTGCTCAGGACGAGCAGGCATTTCATTGATCACGGCAACATAGCTCATAAATTGCTTTTGTGGCAATTGAAACGGCAGAGACTAGCACACCGAGTATCCACTGTTCTGGATGAACACAATCGGCCTCTTCGTAAATCCAGTGACACTGCCCAGCGTTTTGCTAGGTTCTACAAAGATCTTTATTCTTCTCATCTCTCTGCTGATACTACAGAGATCCACCAATTCCTAGCAGATCTGCATTTACCACAGCTGTCACAGGAGGCACGTAAAGCATTAGATAGGGAAATTACCCTTGCTGAGGTTTAGATAGTGGTAAAACAGATAAAGTCTGCTAAGGCCGCGGGTCCAGACATGATTCCGGCAGAATTTTACAAATCTATGGCAGACCTTGTTGTGCCTTTACTAACGAGGGTTTTTAACTCGATCCTCCTTCACCAGAGTTTACCAGAGTCAATGCATCAAGCCCTAATTACAGTAATCCCTAAGGAAGGGAAGTATCCCCTCCAGAGTTGTAGTTATAGACCCATCTCCTTGCTCAATGTAGATTACAAAATTTTTACCAAGATTCTTGCCTCTCGCTTAAACGCTCTAGTACAAGAAGTGGTCAATCCAGACCAGACGGGCTTTATTAAGGGCCGCCAGGGCTTTGAAAATATGCGTCATCTTCTTAACATTTTAGCTCAGGTCAAACAGCTTGAGGGTAATTGCGTGGTTTTGTCTCTGGATGCTGAGAAAGCTTTTGACAAAGTAGAATGGCAATATTTACCCAGTGTGTTGCAACATTTCAGTTTTGGACCCACATTCCTTTCTAGGATTTCAGTCCTTTATAAAGCACCTACTGGTACGGTATAAGTTAACGGATTCCTGTCTACCCAGTTTGCTCTTGCACGTAGTACCAGACAGGGCTGCCGACTTTCTCCTCTCCTTTTCGCCTTAGCACTGGAGCCTCTGGCTGTACAATTAAGAACCCAGGAATCTCTACTTGGAATTCCTTTAGCGAATAAATATCACATAGTATCGCTGTATGCAGACGATACCTTGGTTTTTCTTCAGGACCCTCTGTCTAGTATACCAATCCTAACTTCCCTGCTAATGCATTTCTCCTTTTTGTCGGGGTATACCATTAATTTCCAGACGTCTGCTCTGAGGCCGTGTTTAACGAACCGTGGTGTTTGCCAATTGTAATTTTCCAACGGTTAAAGGATTTAGATATTTGGGTATTCAGATTCCCCAGAGAGTAAAAGAGCTTTATAAGCGTAACTACCTCCTGCTATTGTCTACCTTATCAAAAGAGACTACCACTGCTCCACCACTCACACGACCACGGTGATTTCTCTCTTGTGGTATCTTTGGATCTGTCTTCTGCTTTTGATGTAGTCGATCACCGCACTCTCCTGTCCCGTCCAATGTTCCCTCTAATTTTCTGTAGGCTGTGCGCGCATAAAATATCAGCTGTGCAACTTTTGAAGGAAGGTTAAATTTTTGTGCGCCACATAACGACACTCGGAGTTATATACTTTAAAATTTGACTACATATCAGAATACAGTATGTACACCACATTGATTGCACTAGAAAATATTGTAGAACTTATGAAAACCGTAAATACACAACAACCTTTAAATTTTAAGACGTCTGTGTTGTTTTCTATCAGAATCAGAACCGTAATTTTTGTGTGCTCTGTTATAAACTATGTGCGCTCGCTCGGCGAGGTGTGTGCGCGCGCACACGCGCACAGCTTAGACGGAACAGTGGTCCCGTCTGTCTGATTTTGGTGTTCATGGCACCGTTCTTCGGTGGTTTCATTCCTTTCTGTCTTGCCGTACCTTCTCGGTCCATTCTGGTCCCTCCATCTCTCCCCCATCCCCCTCAATCTGTGGTGTTCCCCAGGGTTCTATTCTCGCCCCCCTACTTTTCAATGTTTTCCTTGCTCCTTTAGCCCTGCTTATTCAACAGTCCGCCATCTCCTTTTACATATACACCAACGACATCCTTCTAGTCCATCACACCTCTTCTTCCTTCCCTGATCTCAGCCCACTCAATCGCTGTCTTTCCTCCGTTGCCCCCTGGTTCGAGTCCAATTTTCTACATGCTAACCCCGCTAAGTCCTCCGCAATCTGGTTTTCCTTTGGGCTCCCACCTCCCAGCCTGTCACCCGTTATGGGCTCTCATTCTATCCCCCTGGTACCAACCCTTCGTTACCTGGGCGTCACCTTAGACCCGTCCCTTTCCTTTCACAAACATATCTCCTCTGTTATTCGTACCTCCTTGCGTCGTATTAAGGCCGTCCGATCACTTCTTCCTCCATCTTCTGTTGTCACTCTCGTCCTATCTCTGGTAATCTCCCGATTGGATTACTGTAACGTTATCTATGCAGGCCTCCCTTTTTCCCAGCTTCGCCGTCTCCAACTAGCTCAGAAGGCCGCCGCCCGTCTTGTCACCTCCTCCCCTGCACGTTCCCATGTGTCCCTGTGTCTCCTCATTTTGCAGTGGCTTCCGATCAAGTTCAGGTTTGTCTTCAAGTTGCTCATCATCACACATAAGGTTCTTTACACTGACACCCCCCAGTACCTGGCCAACATCATTCATCTTCAGTCCTCTCCCCGCCTTCTTCGTTGGACCCACGGTAACCGTCTCTTCCTTCCTTCTCCTACTCAGGCCCACCTGGAATCTACCCGCCGTTCCGCCTTTTTCTTCCTAGGGCCCGCCCTATGGAACTCCCTTCCCCTACCTCTCCACACTGAACTGTCCTATACCCGCTTCAAAGCCCTCCTCAAAACCCACCTTTTTCTGTCAGGCTTTCGATCTTCCTCCCCCTGCTGATGGTGCCTCATCCCCTAGTCGTGCCCTCCATCCTCCATGATTCCTTCCCATTTCCCTCTCCTCCCTTCCCCTTCTCCCCCCCCCCCCCACTTCCCCTCCTCCCCGTCCCTCCTTGGGCCTTTTCTGTTCTCTATCTTATTTAACTGTCTCTCTCTGTCCTATCGTTTTTTGGCGTTCTTTTCCGTCTTTTGTTTCTAGCAGCTGACATATTTGTATTGTACACCGCCCTGATGCTTCGGCCTGGGTGGTTTATCAAGTGTTGTGAATAAAGATAAAGAATAAAGATACCGCTTGGCAACATCTCTCCGTTTTCTGGCTTGGCAGGGTGAATACAATTAAGATGCTTCTCCTCCCAAAAATTATTTTTCTATTTCAACAACTTCCGATCCACCTACCCCGTTCTTTTTTTGTCCAGCTACGCAGGATCCTTATGCAATGTGTGTGGCAAGGACGGAGATCTAGATTAAGTTGGCTCACCATGACTCGGCAGAAGACTTGGGGGGGGGGGCTTCCCAATTTTGAACTTTATTACCTCAGTTCTTGCTTATGAGCCATCCCTCTCTGGCTCTTGAACTGCTCCTCCGCCTGGGTTGAGCTGGAAACACTTACGATTACCCCGATCCCGCTGCTGGCTCTCCCTTTTATTACCGGCAAAGTTCTCCTCCGCGTGATTCGGTCACACCTTTTCTTGGGACCAGTTTGGTCAGCTTGGCGCCGTGTTTGTGCGAGAACTGCTAAACTATCCTACTGGTCCCCCTATACATCCATAGGGGTGTTCCCCTTTTTACAGAGCTTACCGCAGCCCCTGCAACAAACTTTAGATAAACTACACTTGGCCTCCTTACTACAAGACTCCAAGCTTTTGCCACATTCCCACTTGGTGTCGAAGCTGAACTTTTCCTTATTCTCATTCCAGTACTATCAAATCGCTCATTGTTTCTCCTCGCTGCCCATTATGGCGGCCGCCACATGTTCTCCCACCACTTGGGAGCGACTGCTCTATACTCCTAAATCTGAAAGAGCTTTATTGTCGCGACTTTACCGGGCCCTGTCCGGAGATGTTTCTCTGGTTTCTCCTCGCCCCAAATCTTGCAGCCGGTGGGAAAATGACATACAACCTAAAGAGGACGATTTTTGGATTGAGGTGTTTCAATACGCCCATTCGTGCTCTATATCTTTATCCCTAATCAACACAAAATTACGGATTGTTTTGCGGATGTCTATCGTACCGCTCTCCTTATTTCGCTGGGGGTGAATGGATGATCCCTTTGCTGGAGGGGTTAACATAGTAACATAGTAAATGACGGCAGATAAAGACCAGTATGGTCCATCTAGTCTGCCCAGTAAGAAGGCCGGAATAAGATGACAGGAGTAGGTGCCACTCTGTGCAGGCCGCCCCTCAGGCCGCCACTCCCCATGTTTTTGTTTAGGGGTGAACCCACCGTTCCATGCCGGACACCCCTATTTGTTCAGATGTTACATGGTTCAGTTTATTTTGATTTTATTCTGTTGCTATAAATGGATCCATTTTGTCAGTCCCATGCCATTTTGAATTCTGTCACCGTATTTGCCCCCACCACCTCCATCGGGAGGGCATTCCAAGCATTGTGGTGGCGAAGCAGGTTTAGAGTGGAAGGAAAAGGGGGGAAAACAGTCTTTTTTCCCTGAGTCCAACAGAACTGCAGGCACAGCAGGGGTTAAAACTCTAAACAAAGCTAAAAACTCCCTGCACAGAAGTGTAGAACCAGAGACACACCCAGTCCCCATGGAAACCGAGGGAGGTAATGGGAGTGGTTTGGGGGCGGAGTCTAGAGCTATAGGACAGCCCCAAACATTTAAGCAGGGAAGTTTCAGTCACAAGAAGCAGCGTGGCAGAGAGGAGAATCAGTGTGGCAGAAAGCAGCGTGGCAGAGAGGAGAATCAGCGTGGTAAAGAGGAGAGATCCAGGAGGAGGTCTGAGAGAAAGCTGGAGAAAAGGGCAGAGGCAAGCTCTGGGGAGGAATCTTCTGAGGAGGAGATATTCTCTAGAAGCTGGTGGACTGGCCATACAAAAAGGGATTCCTCTTGCAAACAGTACAGAGACAGCTCAAGCCTAGAATGCAGTTCAGCTGACAGGAAGTCTGCAGCTAACGTGGAGCCTTGGAGAGCCTGTTTTAAACAAGGTACTGTTGGGGAGCAGGAGTAAGGAATATTCCTGGGAGGACCAGAAAGCAAGTGTACATCTGTAGCAGGGTCTGAAAGGAGATACACTACTCTGCTAGCAAGGTGAGCCCATTACAAGCTCTTAAAAAGCTTCTGAATAAGAAAGCTCTTTCATGCCCTTCCCCCACAACCTCATGTAGGGAGGGATCTCAATGGGAACAGCTGAAAACAGTGTTGCAGCAGTTGAAGCCTTCCCATGCAGACGCTGTGGATAGCAAGTCACTGAGGGAAGCCCGTGAAGAGGAAATGGAAATAGGAGACAGTTTTATAGAGGAAGATTATTCTGATATGGAAATAGAATGTTCTTTCTGTGCCAGTTAGAAGTAAGAAACTGAAGGGTTTTAAAGTAATTGGGAAAACCCAGAAGTTTTAAATGGAGAACATTCTCTGCTGAAGCTCATGACTTTAATTAGGCAATTAATGAGAGCTGGTTGAATAAGCTTCAAGAGTTAATGGATGCCTGTGGAAACTAAAGTCTGAAAGCATCTTTGGAAAAAGAAAATGTCATAAGTTTTAAACTGTTGGTGGACCAGGAAGTTAAAGTGCGGCTAAAACCTGTGAAAGAAACAGTTAGGTGCTGTGCTGCATCCTGGAGACCTGAGAACAGATTTCTGCTTGTAAAGGAATGATTTTGGAGACGTGTTTAAACTAAACCGCAGAAACAAAGCCAAGGCTTGGACTGTGTATCAAGGCTTATGTTTTTGTGAATGGAGAAGCATACTGAGTTTTGTTTGTAGTAGCTGAATTCCTAACCAAAGAATTCAATTTGGTTATGCAGAACTTTATTTTCCAAATAAAAGAAATTTTCCTGTGACCTTCGATCTCGGCTATAATCTGTAAGACACAACTACATGCGAAGAGGCCAGTTTCGTTAAGAAGGACGATCGGGGGCACCCCCTTACACCTAGGCAACTACCTGGCCACAAGGGGGAGCGCCGACAGCATCCACCACCCTCTCAGTGAAAAAGTATTTCCTGATATTGCCTTTCAATTTTCCACCTTGCAGCTTCATGTTATGCCCTCTCGTTTTACAGCTTCCCTGTCTTTGGAAGAGGTTTGGTTTGTTCATTATTTCTCCTTAAGTATTTAAAGGTCTGAATCATATTTCCCCTATCCCTCCTCTCCTCCAAAGTGTACATATTTAGGTCTTCAAGTCTCTTCTCATAAGGCTTCTGATGCAGGCTTCAAATCATTGTGGTCGCCTTCCTCTGAACAAATTCCATTCTTTTTACATCCTTTGCAAGATACAGTCTCCAAAACTGAACACAGTATTCCAACTGAGGCCTCACCAGTGACTTATACAGTGGTATTAGAACCTCTTTCTTTCCTCTTCGTATGCAGCCCAACATCCTCCTGGCTTTTGCCACCGCCTTGTCGCACTGTTTTGCCACCTTGAACTCTACAGAAATAATCATGCCAAGGTCTTTCTCCTGATCTGTGCACACCAACCTCTCGCCCCCTATCGTGTACATTTCTCTTGGGTTTCTGCTACCTAAGTGCATGACTCTGCGCTTCTTTGCATTAAATCTTAATTGCCAAGCATTTGACCACTCTTACAGCTTTTGTAAATCTTTTCTCATGTTAAGGACTCCCTCGGGGGAGTCCACTCTGTTGCAAATTTTCGTGTCATCTGCAAAAAGACAGACCTTTCCATTCAGTCTTTCAGCAATATCACTCATAAATACATTGAACAGTACCGGGACCAGGACCAAACCTTGGGGCACCCCGCTAATCACCTTCCCTTCCTCCGAGTGAGCTCCATTTATCATCACCTTCTGTCGTCTATCAGTTAACCAATTTCTGATCCAGTTTACCACCTTAGGACCCACCCCAAACTACTAAGTTTATTGATAAGCCTCCTATGAGGAACAGTATCAAAGGCTTTGCTGAAATCCAGGTAGATGACATCCATCGCATGCCCCTGATCTAGTTCTCTGGTCACCCAGTCAAAGAACTAAATCAGATTTGTTTGGCAAGATCGTCCTTCGGTAAAACCATGTTGCCTCGGATCTTGAAACCTGTTGGTTTTGAGAAAGTTCACTATTCGTTCCTTCAGAAGCGCCTCCATTACTTTTCTCGCCACCGAGGTCACAGGCCTGTAGTTTCACACTTCTTCCCTGTCACCACTTTTGTGTAGAGGTACGACATCAGCCATTCTCCAGTCCTGAGGAACTACTCCCTGTTTCCAAGGAACTGTTGATAACATCCTTTAACGGCCCTACAAGAACCTGTCTGAGCTCTTTCAGTATCCTGGGATGTATCCGATCCAGTCCCATGGCCTTGTCCATTTTCAGTTTAGCAAGTTGTTCTAACACATCATCTCCTGTGAATGGTGTGGTATCTACTTCATTCCCATCTTTATATTTGGGAGTCACAGTTGGTCCTTCTCAAGGATTTTCTTTAGTAAAAACAGAGCAGAATTATTTGTTTAGCAATTCCGCTTTTTCAATGTCCCTTTCCACAAGTCCATTCCCAGCACTTCTGAGTCCTGAGATTCCACCTCTGATCTTCTTCCTTTCCCGAATATACCTGACAAAGTCCGAGAACCGGGTATCCTCTGGAGGGGACCTTCTCCGAGGCTCCGAACCCGGTGGGACATACCAGGTCCGATGGAGGTCTGGGGACTCTTCATCTTCCGTCTCCCATGTCGATCCCTCCGAGGAGGAATCAAGCGGCTCGGTCCGCGAGGGCTTCGGCCCCGACTGCCCCAATGCCGAGAGCACTGGCTTCGATGACCTCGGTCCCGAGCAGGAGGTCGAGGGAGACCTTGGCCGAGGATCGACTCCAGTTTAAAGAGTCTCGAGGATCAGCTCGGCCTCCGGGGGTCGACTTGGACGTCGAGGTCCCGGTGGTCAGGGCGGATGGACCAGTGAGACCGGCTATCAGCGCCCGCTGCTGCTCCATGAAGGCAAACATGCTGCACTCCAGGGCCGTCATCCTGAGACCGAGCTCAGAAGATTCCGCAGCCTCCGGCTTGGGCCCCGACACTGTTGGGCCCGACGCCGGCTCCCCTGGAGGGGAATCCATGAGGACAACAGTGCTTACCCTCATCGGCGTCTCCGGCTCCGTGCGAGGTATCTTTGCAGGCCGCTCCGACTCCGATGACCCGGGGCGGCGGTCAGGACTCCGTGACCTGGCCTTCAAGGGCCCAGGGCGATTGGAGGCATCCAACGATGCCGCCCGCATGGGTTTTTTCTTCCTCCGATGTTCCCGGGAGGGAGACCCCCGCTCAGAAGACCACCGACGGTGCTCGGGGTCAGACAGCTCCCGAGACGTCAAGGCTTCTGATGAGGTCCAGATCCAGGGGGGATGCGGACTCCGAGAACATCCTTTCACGCTGCTGCTGCTGCCGCCTACCTCGAAGTGCCTTAGAGGACATTTTCCCACACGGGCCACAGACCTTCGGGTCATGGTCAGGCCCGAGGCATCAGAGACAGCAGTCATGTGTGTTGGTGAGGGACATTAACTTCTTACACTGATCACACTTTTTAAACCCGCTGGCAGCTATCGGGGGGAAAAGGGTCCCTGCAAGGTCAAAGGACTGGGCTGCCAGTGAAAAATAAAAAAAAATAGCGGAAACGCTAGTCACCAAGGACAAAAACATAATCAAACTCTGGAATTTGTTACCGGAGGATGTAGTAAAGGCTGTTAGTGTAACTGGGTTTATAAAAGGTTTGGACAAGTTCCTGGAGGAAAGGTCCATAAACCATTATTAAGAAGGGACCCAGGATATCAATGCTTGACCCAGTATAAGCATTGTGGAACCTGTGTCTTTTGGGGAAAGTGCTAGGTACATTTTCCCATGAGGAATTAGGGACAACGTCCGTTGGGCTCTGCGGAAAAAGGGAGACTGAGCAAGATGGCACCCTTGGGCAGCAAGGGGAACGCGCATGCGCGATGCAACCCCAAAGGTTTTCGCCACCCATATGTGAGGACTGACTTCCTGCTTGTTCCTGGAGAATAAATGTTAGCACATACTTTACATGCCTCCACCCCTGCACATGCTTATTGTATAGTTACGAGCTGACTTGCACCACGTGTACCTAGGAGGCTGCTCTGGCTATAAAAAGCTGGGACCTGATGCAGGGGTTTCATCTTTGGACCCCGAAACATGCCACGTCATTCCTGAAGCGGCATCACTAGTCTTCACAGCCTGCCTCTGTGATAAAACGTTTTGGCGTGTGATGGTCACCGCCGACATTTTCAGCTAAGTGGATTCTTTAAACACTTATATAATGCAATTTTATTATAAGTTTAATTAAAAAGGACTGGCTACAGTGGTTTGGGGTATTCTCTTTCCCCTCACTGTGGTAGCTGCTCCGACAAAAGAAATGAGTTTATTAGCTTCACTATAAGGTTAAGTTTGTATCTCGGCATAGGATTTTGTGATTTATTTACCGGGATTGGGTATAATATAGTTTTTTGGCAAAAGACAGCAAAAAACAAAATAAAGTATATGACTGCAACTCCAGGGGAGGGAGGGAGGGTAGTGAGGACTGATTCCTGCTGCTCCTGGAGAACACCTGTTACAGGTGAGTAACTACTCTTTCTCCAGGACCAAGCAGGAAGTCAGTCCTCACATATGGAACACCCCAGCTCTAGGCTACCGGGAAACCCAAGCTGAAAAAATGGATCCCTCTCAAGAGCCTCAGCATCCGTGATAAGAATATCCTCTGAGAACACCTCCGTAAGGTAGCCCAACACAAGGGCCGGAGGGTAGGAGTTGCCTAAACATCAAAGAGATTACGGAATACCGCCTGTCCAAAAGCACTGTCCCTTCGGGACTCTCTCTCGAGGCAGTAGTGGGCTGCAAAAGTCTGTCTTGAAGACCAAAGTAGCGGCCCGGCAGATGTCTTCCAACGGAACAGAGCAGAGATGAGCTACTGACACAGCTTTCGCCCTGACACGGTGGGCCGTGACTCGACCCTGCAAGGGGAGGTCGGATACCCTGTACGCCCAGGCAATGAAATCTGCTACCCAAGTGGACAACGTACACTTGGAGACAGGTAACCCCAGTTTATTAGGGTCAAAGGAGACAAAGAGCTGAGTAACCCTTCGATGCCCCCGCGTACGTTCTATGTAAAAAGACAACGCCCTCTTAGAGGTCCAGGGAATGCAAGACTGTTTCAGCCCGGCTGGTATGCGGCCTGGGAAAGAAGGTCGGAAGAACCACCTCCTGGTTGAGGTGGAAAGAGGAGACGACTTTTGGAAGGAACTTCGGGTGGGTCTGTAGGACTACCCTGTTCCTATAGAACCGTGTGTACGGTCTATCAGAAACCAGAGCTTTTAGTTCACTCACACGTCTGGCCGAGGTAAGAACTACCAGGAAGAGTGCTTTCCAAGAAACGAAGCGCAAATGGCAAGTAGCCATCAGTTCAAGTGGGCGAGTAAGTTGCTGCAAGACCACGTTCAAATCCCACTCAGTCGCCAGTGGACAAACCGGAGGCTTGAGAAGAAGCAGACCTCTGAGGAAGCGGGACACCAATGGGTGACCCGACAGAGACTGTCCCTCCACTGGTGAGTGGTGTGCTGATAGAGCACTGAGGTGGACCCGAACAGAGTTAGACTTAAGGCTTAGGTCTGACAGGTGAAATAGATATTGCAGTACCAGTGGCACAAGGCAGGAGAAAGGATCTTCATTGCGCTGAGCACACCATATTGTGAACCTACACCACTTGAGGGCATAGGACTTTCTGGTGGACTGCCTCCTAGAGGCCAAAACCACCTCTTCAACCTCCTTAGGTAGAAGCAAGGGAGCTAGCACTATCCTTTCAGCAGCCAGGCCATCAGATTGAGGGACCTGAGATTGGGGTGCAGAAGGGAACCCTGATCTTGAGACAGGACATCGTGTTGCAACCCCAGAGGGAAAGGAGTTTCCACTGCCAACTGTAGCAGAAGTGGAAACCACGGTTGCTTCGGCCATCTGGGAGCTACCAGAATCACAGAGGCCTTGTTCCAGAGAATCTTGAACAGAGTTTAGGCCACCAGGGGCGTGGGAGGAAACGCATACAGGAGGCCCGTAGACCAAGAGATCAGAAAAGCATCTGCTGCCATTCTCAGGGGATGCGGCTGTCTGGAGGAAAACCTGGGCAGCTGATGGTTCAGTGGACTGGCAAAGAGATCAATGGATGTCAGTCCCCATTGTAGAAAGATCTGCTGGACCACCAATGGATCCAACTGCCATTCGTGGGGCTGGAGAATCCTGCTTAGCTTGTCTGCTAAGAAGTTCTCCTGACCCGGTAGATAAACTGCTTTGAGAAACATGCCTTGTTTGACTGCAAAGAAGCAAAGGGCCTGCGCCTCCTGACATAGGAGCCTGGACCCTGTGCCCCCTTGCTTGTTCACATAGAACATTGCTACCTGATTGTCTGTCTGAACTAAGACAGACTGGTGAGAGAGGGCATGAGAAAAAGTCTGTAGAGCCAAACGGATTGCTCGCAGTTCCAGAAGATTGATCTGCTGTGTGGCCTCCCGAGGAGACCAGAGGCCTTGAGTGCACATACCCTGGCAATGTGCACCCCAGTCCTTCAAGGAAGCATCGGTCGTCAGCACCCTTGTGTGTGCTGGGGCCTGAAAAGGTACCCCCCCGTGAAGGTTTGGGAGATGTAGCCACCACTGCAGGGAGTCCAAAAGTGGTTTGGACACCTTTACTCTGTCTTGGAGGTCGCCTGTGGCCTGCGCCCACTGAGCTCTGAGGCACCACTGAGCAGCCTGCATGTGCAGATGGGCATTCGGCGTCACATGTACCGTGGATGCCATGTGGCCCAGGAGCCTCAGAAAGTGTCTGGCAGAGACCTGAGAATTGCTGTGGAAATGGTTGGCCAAGTCCATCAGTCTGTGGGCCCTGTCCTCGGGCAAGTAAGCTCTTGCCTGCAGGGTGTCTAATCTTGCCCCTATAAACTCTAGGTTCTGTGAGGGGAGCAAAGTGGACTTTGCATAGTTTATGACAAAGCCCAGATGCTGAAGAAGAGAGACAGTGTGAAACGTGGCTTGTCTGGCCTCCTGGATAGACTGGCCCCTGATGATCCAGTCGTCCAGGTATGGGAAGACAAAAATTCCCCGATTCCTTTGATAGGCCACCACCACCGCCAGGCATTTGGTGAAAATCCTAGGGGCGGAAGTTAGGCCAAAGGGAAGTACCCTGTACTGAAAATGGTTTCCTCCCACCACAAATCTGAGATATTGTCGGTGGTCTGGATGAATGAGGATGTGAGTATAATCATGCTTTAGGTCTAAGGAGCATAGCCAGTCTCCCTGCTGGAGGTAGGGCAGCAGTATCCCAAGGGTAAGCATCTTGAACTTTTCCCTCTCCAGAAACTTGTTGAGGTTTTGCAAGTCCAGGATAGGCCGGAGGAGGCCTCCTGTCCTTTTTGGTACCAAGAAGTACCTGGAGTAGAAGCCTTGCCCTTCCAGATGGTGAGGCACCGGTTCCACCGCCTGTTCCTTTTACAAGATTTGCCAACTCCTGGAGGAGGAGGTTTCTGTGCAGAGGGAGTCTTGGAGGCTCCCCTGGAAAGTAGGAGGGGGGTAGCTGGTGGAAGTAGAGCATGTAGCCCTTCTGGACTATGCTGAGGACCCAGGTATCCCCTGTGATGGCTGGCCACCTGTAGGCGTACAGGGTCAGCTGACCTCCTGTGCTGAGTGGAGCCAGCTGTGGAGAAGAGGCTATGCTGTGGGAGTCAAAATCCCGCTCCCTGCTGTGCAGGAGCCGGAGCTGGCGGCTTTGGGGCCCATGCCCCTGCCCCTTGTCCTGCTGGCTCTGTTGGGGAGCTGGAGAGGCCTGATACTGAGGGTAGGATTTGTAGGCAGCACCCTTCCTCGGGAAAAAGGGCTTCTTTCCCCGAGCCCTTCTTTTTTTGAGAAGGGGCAGAAGTCTTTCTGGACAGCCTTGTCTTGGTGAGAGTCTCAGTCTCAATTTCTGCAGCCTTTTCAGTCATGGGCTTACCGAAAAGGTTTTCGCCTCGGCAGGGGACATCGACGAACTTGTCCTGCACTCATGACTCCAGGTCTGATGACTGTAGCCAGGCCTGACGGCGTGCACCAATGCCGGCTGTGGCTACCCGGGCCAAAGCCTCGAAGCCATCATAGGCTGCTCGACAGATAAACTTCAAGCACTCTCAAATCCCTGTTGACAAAGCCTTGAACCTCTGCAAAGGTTCCTCGGAGAGGCCAGCTGAGAACCCAGCAATCTCCTTTGCCAGGTCTCGTAGGTACATGCCCATGTACAGCTGGTAGGTTTGGACACAGCAAGATAGCATAGAGCCCTGGAAGCACTTTCTACCGAGGGCATCCAGGTTCCGGGCCTCCCGACCGGGGGGGCACCGAGGAGTGCATCTTCTGACTCTTCAGGCGGTGCATGGCCGATTCCACAACCATGGAGTTGTGCGGTAGCTGCGCCTTTTGGAACCCAGGGCTCTTACGGACTCGATAAATGGAATCGACCCGTTTGCTAAGAACCGGCGCCGAGGCCGGTGCCTCTCACATACGGAAGAGCAGCCGTTCCAGCATCGGAGGAACCTCATACTGGAGTGTATCGAGCTCTTTGGCTCGAGGCTCCTCCTCGGCGTCTGCAGGGAAGGCCAAGGCTTTGGCCATGTCCCTCACGAAGTCCGAGAACCGGGTATCCTCCGGAGGGGGGAGGGGGGGTCCGTCTCCGGGGCTCGGTCTCCAGTGAGTCCGAAGGGACACACCGGGTCCGGAAGGTGTCTGAGGATGCCTCGTCCTCTGTCTCCCACGCCAACTCCTCCGAGGAGGAATCTAGCGGCTCCAGCCGTGAGGGCCTTGGTGCCACCCGTCCTGACGCCGAGGGTATCGGCGTCGACAACATCGGCCCCGCACAGGAGGTCGAGGGGGACCTTGACCAAGGATCGACTCGAGACTTCATTGAGTCGAGGATCGGCTCCCCCGGAGGAGAGTCCACGAGGACAACTGCACTTACGCGACTCGGGGACTCCAGCTCCACACGAGGTAACTTGTACGGCCTCTCCGACTCCAAGAGGCCAGGGTGGCGATCAGGGCTACGCGACCTGGCCCTCAAGGATCCAGGAGCCTCCACCGATGCCACCCTTGCTAGCTTCTTCTTCCTTCTGTGCTCCCGGGTGGGAGACTCCCTTTCAGAGGAACCCCGACGGCGCTAGGGTCAGACTCCCGAGATGTCAAGGCCTCTGATGAAGTCCGGGCCCGGCCAGATGCAGAGTCAGAGAAAATTCTCTCACTTTGATGCTGACGGCTCCGAAGCGCTTTTGACAACATTTTGCCGCACGGGCCACAGGCCAGCGTGTCATGGTCAGACCCGAGGCAACGGAGGCAGCAGTCATGTGTGTCAGTGAGAGACATAGGTTTCTTGCACCGATCACACTTTTTGAACCCGCTGGCAGCCATCAGGGGAAAAATGGCCCCTGCAAGGTCAAAAGACCGGGCTGCCAGTGAAAACACTAAAAGAGCACGAACGCTAGTCACGAAGGACAAAAACCGAAAATAAAAACTCCAGACTCGATACCGGTGTACCGAGCCCAGGCAGGAAGGGGAACCAGCGTCAAAACCAGAACAGAAAAAAATCTACTTTTCTCGGGTGACACGAACTCACGTCCGTTGGGCTCCGCGGAAAAAAGAAAGACCGAGCAAGATGGCACCCTTGGGCGGGAAGGGGACCGCGCATGTGTGCTGCATTCCCAAAGGCTTTCCTTGAAAGCTGGGGAAATGCTCCGCAAGGGAGCTCCGTGACTTCCTGCTTGGTCCTGGAGAACTGCTGGCACCTCTGCCGTGCAATGTATTTTCAAAGGGAAACTCCATGGAGAGTTAAAAAAATTGGCTAGTCACTTCTCCCATCAAAGTGGTACAGGTTCATTGCTTACATATTTGACAGCTGTACTATCCAATGATATAACATCATAAGATATGCCATATTGGGTCAGACCAAAGTCCATCAAGCCCAGTAACCTGTTTCCATCAGTGGCCAATCTAGGTCACAAGTACCTAGCAGTTTCCCCAGAAAACACACGTTCCACAATGTTTGTACTGGGACAAGCAGTGGATATCCCAGGTCCTCTTTAATAATGGTTTATGGACTTTTCCTCCATAATTTTTTTTAAACCCAACTACACTAACCGCTTTTACTACATCCTCTGGTAACTAATTCCAGATTTTTATTATGCATTGAGTAAAAACATATTTTCTCTTATTAGTTTTACATGTCCTCTAGTCTTTCTACATTTTGATGGTGTAAACAATCAATCAATCAATCAATCTACGTTTACCCGTTCCACTCCATTCATTAATTTATAGACCTCTATCATATCTCCCCTCAGCCGTCTCTTTTCCAGGTTGAAAAGCCTTAACCTTTTTAGCCTCTCCTCATGGAGGTATCCTTCCATCCCCTTTACCATTTTAGTGGCTCTTCTCTGTACGTTTTCTAATCCTCCTATATCCTTTTTAAGATATGGCGACCAGATTCGACAGACAATATTCGAGATGCGGTCACCATGGAACGATACAGAGGCATTATAAATACTGTTTGTTTTATTCTCCATTCCTTTCCTTATGATTCCTAGCATTCTGTTTGCTTTCTTGGCCACCACTGCACTCTGGGCAGAGGGTTTCAACGTGTTATCCACGATGATGCTTAAATCTTTTTCCTGGGTGGTGGTTCCTAATGTGGAACCTTGCATTGTGTAACCAAGATTGATTTGCATACAGTGTAGTGAATGCATGTAAATTTCTGTCATGCATGTTCACTGTGGATATCCTGAAAACCAGCATGGCAGGGGGTGTTTCAAGGACTGGGTTGAGAACCTCTATACTAGACCACCGTACTGATTTAAAGATCACAAAATAACACACATCTTTTCTTTAAACAACTGAAACTTTCCTGCCTCCAGCACAGACACTTTGGCCCTTGAGAAAATGTTTGCATTCTTCACACTGTCTCCCAGCACATTTCTAGCCATGTTAATCATTACCTCCAAAAATGCTGCCCTTCCATGTGCGACCTGTGAAAAGCAATGTAGGACTGAAGGAAATCTCGGCTCCGGGTGGTGCTCCTCCAACAATCACACTGGTTCCATAGCCTATGTGACAGGCTTCCAGGGCAGCTTTCTGAAAGGGACAATGAGCAGTTAAAAGCAGTGCAGGAGAATCGCCTGCTCTATATTACCAAGCTAAGCTAAGTAGAATTTGCAGAATTATGTACCAAGAGGGTGAAATTTTAAGAGATGAGCACAGAGCAGAATTTTATGTACTTGGGAAAATTGCTTCGAGTTAAAAGGCACATATAAAGAAACATAACACCTACTTTTATGAGAATCTATGCACAGGTATGTGACCATATACATGTAGGAATGACTTTATAAAAACATTACCTCCTTAAAGGATCAATATCTATGATTAGTCTCCAAATGTAATATGATGGTCCACTATATATGATTAGATATATCAGCTTATAAGGTCTGACACTGTTTTTTGTTTGTAGAACTAAACTGATCTGGTGTTTTGCGTTTGGATCGTTATTGATTTTGACCTTTATAAAGTAGACATGACAAAGGTGCCTAGGTGCCCGGTTATAAAAGTTTCTTTTAATGGGGGGTACTTTTATAAGCACATTACACACTCAAGTGGAAGCTTATAAAGTTGCCCCTACATGTACACACAAAGGTGGAGGAGATCAGAAAACACAAAGCCTATTTTTACGTGTGATACTCCCTATAAGCATTCCTAGGGGTGGAGAATGGATGGACTGGCGACAGGTTTGACAGCAGCACTTATACATGTAGGGCCCGAATTTCAGTTGGGCGGTGCTATGCGCCACTTCGGTGCATAGCCCACTCACCTCCCACCTATCCTGGATTTTCCATGCCAGGGTCATATGCGACCCTGGCATCAAAAATCCAGGTGTCACCGCACAGCAAGGTAGCTGCAGGAGCTACCCGGTTAGTCCCAGTGCCTTAAAGACATGCATGGGAAAACCTTGCCTATCTTTAAGGCACAGAGCGCTAACCTTGTAGCATCGAAAATCAGTGCTACATGGGTAAACGCCATGGCCTGTCTCCACTGTGCCCTGGGACGCCCCCAACATGCCCCGATGCTATGCGGATATCATTGCGGCGCATTAGGGACATATCCAGGATTTTTGAAGGGCATTACCCATGTAGGTGCCCTTCGAAAATCCCAAATAAGGCCTTTACATGGGTAACCAGGGAAGTTACCCATGTAAAGGCCTTCAAAAACCAGGCCCGTAACTTTTTAAATAAACATGCCAATTTTCATTGCCACATATTCAAATATAAGAGCTGCTATATTGGGTTAGACCAAAGACCCATCAAGCCCAGTGTCCTGTTACCAACAATGGCCAATCCAGGTCACAAGTAACCAGCAGGATACTAAAAGGTAGAAAGCTTCTATTCTACTTATTCCAGGGATAAGCAGATTTCCCCAGCCCACTTTTATAATGGTTTATGGACTTTTCTCTTCTCCAAACATCTTTTAAACTCACCTAACAGCTTTTATCATATCCTTCGGCAACAAATTCCAGAGTTTAATTACATGTTGCGTGAAAAAAAAATACTTTCTCCAATTTTTCTTAAATGCACTACTTAATAACTTCATTATGGATCCCCTAGTCTTTCTACTTTTTGAAAGACTAAACATACACAGACACCACATACACACAGTCCATTTAACTGCATATGTTTATTGAATGCTCTGATTAAAGTTAATTAGCTTATCCAGTTTAACCAGTTATGTCCTGCATAATACTGGCATCACTGCTCACTCCCTCTTACTACTGTACTGATGAGGAGAAGCAGAAATGATTGGTGAAAAAAGGGAAGGGGCAGCACATGTGCCATTGGTCAGGCCACTGGTACTGGTCCTGAACTCCTACTGCAATTTTGAAGGAACTGGCCAATTGCCTAGGAAGGACCAGATTTTGCAGCCCTTCCAACAGGCACAGAATCAGAGAACAGCAGGGTCTCTGCTTATCGTCCCAAGGCTACAGCACATTTTCTTAGTGTACCTCAAAGCCTGTTTTCCTGAACATTCATTTGTATTACACTGAATCCAGATTCCAGTAAAGTGCAGACTGCAGGGACTGAAAAAGCCGTAAACTGCCACAGCTATAGACAGGAGACTAGAGAACACAGATAAAGGAAAGAAACAAGAAAAAAAACAGAGAAAAAGAAAAAAAGGAAATGAGGTAGAAATGCAATATTGTATCAGACAAAGAATTTGCTATGGAAGAAAAGAAGAATCAGGATCACAACCAGAGACATTTGTGATAAATGTTTATCAGCAGAAAATGGATCTTGAGTTTATAGATGCCTAGATTTTTATGTAGGATTTACGTTCATAATCCATTCCATTTTACAGAAAGTGTAGTTACTCTCCGAAATTAGCAAGAATCAGTCTTCACATATTTGTGACATAACTGATGGGGCCTGCGTGGGAACGCTTCCCAGCTTCCATAGAATGTTTCTGGAAAGTGCTCCACACATGTGTGCCAGTCTTCCCACCCGAAGAAGCCAGTATGACGACATAGCTTAAGTAAGCCAAAAAAGAAAAACTCCACAAGGAGGAGGGCGAGTAGTGAGGACCGATTCCTGCTGATCCCAGAGAACACCTGCTACAGGTAACTAAGCTTTCTCCAGGACCAAGTAGGATGTCAGTCCTCATATATGGGACTTCCTAGCTACTTGTTACCGAAAAAAAAACTTTTAAAGGCCCAACAGGGCAACCAAAAAACATGAATCAAGAACAGCATGAGCAATCGCCGAGTGGTTCCAAGAGTCAGCATCCAGCACGTTCATCAACATCAGATCGACTCTACGATAGCCTTGATGGAAAGAAGGACCAGTGGAAAGGAGCGGCTTCAATTCCCAAAGAGATGTCAGAGTATGGCTTGGCCAAAGTTGCTGTCATGTCAGGAATCTCCATCCAGACAGCAATGGGCTGTGAAGATTTGGACTGAAGACCACATAGCAGCCCTACAGATCTCCATGTGGAGAATGAGTGCAAGTTGGCCACCGAAGCGGCCATAGCTCGGACATTGTGAGCCGTGACATGGCGTTCCTACGCCAAGCCCAGCTTGAGCATAAGCGAAGGAGATGCAGTCTGCCATCCAAATGACCAGGATGTGTTTCGACACTGCAACCCCCAGATTATTGGGGTCAAAGGAGACAAAGAGCTGGGGGGAACAGCAATGGACCTTTGTCCTCTCCAGGCAGAAAGCCAGTGCTCCCTTAAAGCTCTGTTGGCGTGAGGTCTTGGAAAGAAAGTGGATAAAGTCACCTATTGATTGATATGAAAAGCAGAAATTAATCTTAGGTAGGAATTTCGAGTGAGTGGTGAGAACCATCCTATTATTATGAAACCTGGTGTATGGCGGATGCACCACCAGTGCCACACCACATCAGAAGCTAAATGTCAGATAGCACTAAAGCGTATCTTGCTGTTCTGTTATGCCCTCAAACTTCACGCCGGAGCATATATCTTGCTGTATTACTCCGTTCTCATAAGGCTCACGAACATATTGAATCTACACTGAAATCATAGATATTCTTCTTAAGAGGCACCAATGCTCTCCATTATTAAATGTTAGTTGCTTGGAAACGCGATGTGGAGAGAGAAATGGATTTTGACATGTTTTTGGTCCTGGAAGCAACTTCAGTGGACTCTGAAAAAGCTAAGTATATCTGGGGGATCATAGTATATGCTGTCTTCCAGATTACTTTTAATTAAGGCTGTTGTAGCCTTTACTATAAGATAAAAAGGAGGGCTTACTAAGAGAGAGGTTATCCTTTCAAGGCAAGTAATCTGACAAAAATTTATAATATATTTAAGATTTTGTTTACTAATTCAGGTACAGGGAATATGATTGTTAGATAAGGTTTCACTTTATTTTTAGGATATTATAGCGGTGAACCTTTTGGGTCTTCTTTGTGGGCATAAGTGAATAATCATGTCCTGGCAATGTCCCAGTTTTTATACAAATTTCCTTTTTAAATTGGTTTTGTTTTATTTATTTTGTGTGTCAAATATGTCTGCATATATATTCCAAAGCTATTTCACCTGGCCACTTTTTTTTCTGAGGAGATATTGGACATTAAGTGGTTGAACTGCAAAGGTGCCAATAATGTTGACCACAGTTGTATCTTACTGTCCTGTTAAAAAATTTAATTTATGACTCATATGCTAGATCTAACTGCTGATCACATACCATGACATCCACATTTCCAATGCACTCAAAGGAATAGGCTACTCCTTCACCACCAGTCAATTCCACCAGCACCTCCTGAATGGGCTTGTCATAGTCCTGAGGGTTAATGCATTCTGTTGCTCCAAACTGTTTTGCCTTCTCGAATTTCTCCTGGTTGACGTCAATGCCAATGATCCGAACAGCCCCAGCTGCTTTACAGCCTATGACAACCGAGAGGCCAACTCCTCCCAAACCAAACACAGCACAAGTAGAACCAGGTTCCACCTGAAAGGTTGCAAAGCATAAAGAAACACCATTAGAATCTGGAATAGAGAACACCACGGGGCATGGAATTTCCTGTAACAAAGGGTTTGATTCAAACTATGATACTGTATGCCTCGTCACTACGCATGGATGCACATTTTTAGTTACAAAACAGGAGGTGAAATGTATTAAGGGGCAGTTAAAAATAAGATGAGACAGTGATGGGGCTTCACAGGGTGTCAATTCCTGATGGTGCTTAACACTGACAGTCTGCCAGATTTTTACTGACATCCTAGCTTTGATTTATGGACACATGCTTTCCCATCACCATTTAAGTTCCCCTATTCCTTAGTACCACAAGCATCTGGCACTGGAAACACAGGTCATGTTGCTCATTACATTTTTAGAGAGGAAATTATTTTACAGATGTCTATTTTAACTGTCACTAAATTTACCGACTCCTGGCAATCCTAGTCATTCATCACTTCAAAACAGCTAAGTATTCCTTTTAATAAGCATGTTTTAAGTATGAATATACTGCCTTGTGTATCAGGAAGGTAGTTTGTAAGAATTATAAGCAAACAAATAAATTTGGATTTAGCTCATGGTAAGTTACATTCAGGTATTGTCCTACCCCTAGCGGGCTTACAGTCTAAGTCTATACCTGAGGCAATGGAGTGTTAAGTGACTTGCCCAATATCACAAGCAGAGTCAGTGAGATATGAACCAAGCTTTTCTGTTTCTCAGCCCACTACTCTAACCACTGGACTACTCCTCCACTTTGTTTTCTGTTGTGCGTTTTATAATTAGAGCCACAATGAAAAGAGTTTGATTTATGTTTTTAAGTTTCTTAAGCAAACTAACACATAGTAAAAATGCTAGTTGACCTTCCCCTTCTGGCCTGAGCCCCCTCCAAATCCCCTCAAATACCCAATCTAACAATAAATCCTCCACAGATCTTCACTACCAAGGACTCAGTCCTTGACACAAGTTCCAGCTTCTTACAGACCCCTGATTTAAAGACAAGTTGTTCCCCAAATCCCTTCTCATGGCTCCACAACCCATTTCTCCTTGATGGTGCTCTATTCATACAACCACCCCACCTTACAACAACTCCAATGTCTTCTTCCCTGCTCGTAAGAGCAGTACACCTTATTTCCACATAGCTTTCCCTAGAGATGAAATGGCTGAAATTTTACAGCTAGCAGATAACCATAGTCTGAAACCAAATGTCAGCAGTGATCTGTATCTGCCAAGCTCCCCAGAATAAAGCTGGTTTTAAATGAAGGTCGTTTGTTGCTAAATAAACCAACCCCTGGAGAGGACTAATCATTTGTCTGACTCTTTCAATGTTAATACTAAGTTTACTATTATATATTACCAAACCTAGAGTGAACCCACAGTAACTGAATCATATCATATACTTATTTTTGTCGGAAATTTTAGCCGTGAGAGATTGCTCCCTCCTGAGGCATAACTTCCCTTTTAATCACTCAATGTGGTAACCTAACCACTGTATAAAACCATGTGAAGTAATTGCATACCTAATCTTATGCTACTACACATATACCCAATACCTTATGAATAACTTAAATGCAGAATTCAAACGAACACAGTACTGCGTTTTGAGCCGTTCTTCCCTTTCCGGCCCTGTATCAACGCTTTACTTTCCGCTCCAAATTTTACTTATCTAAAATGAAGTCCAGCACGAAGAATCTCATCTCTCATTCAATCCGCAATTTAGTGGCAGATAACGGAGGAATTTTCTTTGTTCTTTCAAGCTGGTATCTCATCAATCCTCAGTTCAACTTGTTCAGCAAGATCCTAAAAACAGCACATGGCATTTAAAGAATAAGCAAAATCCCGCATCTATGACATCATAGTAGGCTAGCCCAATCAAGTTCAAGGTTTAGCCCCAGGGGTTCCACTGATTTTAATCGGAAAATCCAACTTTGTTCTAATAATTGTAATTTTTGCTCTCTGTCCCCTCCACGGGGATGCTGTGGAACATGATCAATGATGCTCCATTGTAAGTCGGAAAATGAATGATTAAAATCCAAGCAGTGTTGCACGATTGGTGCCGAAAGCACCGAATTACGTAATCTCGAGGCATGTTCTTGTAACCTCAATTTCATCTTGCGGATAGTCTGACCGACATAGATCTTTGGGCAGGGGCACAACAGGATATACACCACATAGACTGAACTACAAGTTGTAGACCATCGGGAACATTGTTTTATAGTGGTAGTCGGAATCACCCAATCCGCCCCCTCAATGGTCTGTTGACAGAGGGCACAGGCTGAGCCTCTAAAACATCTATAAATGACCCTGTGGGAGATTATCATTGGATGATTCTGAACTCATCCATGGTTTACTTATCAAGTTAGCTATGTTGGGACCCCTGGTATAGGCAATTCGCAAAGATTTTTGAAAACAAGGGTGAAGTGCCAAAACATGCCAATGACGTAAAAGAATAGCACGGATTTTGGGAATATGAATCATGTAAGGTAATATACCCGTAATATGGTCATCCTCTTCAGGTCTCCTCGGAAATCGTAACCACTCCCGATGCGTATTTCGCGCTCTCACAAGAGCCTGGCGAACTATGGAGTTTGGATACCCTCTTGCTAACTTGATAAGTAAACCATGGATGAGTTCAGAATCATCCAATGATAATCTCCCACAGGGTCATTATAGATGTTTTAGAGGCTCAGCCTGTGCCCTCTGTCAACAGACCATTGAGGGGGCGGATTGGGTGATTCCGACTACCACTATAAAACAATGTTCCCGATGGTCTACAACTTGTAGTTCAGTCTATGTGGTGTATATCCTGTTGTGCCCCTGCCCAAAGATCTATGTCGGTCGGACTATCCGCAAGATGAAATTGAGGTTACAAGAACATGCCTCGAGATTACGTAATTTGGTGCTTTCGGCACCAATCGTGCAACACTACTTGGATTTTAATCATTCATTTTCCGACTTACAATGGAGGATCATTGATCATGTTCCACAGCATCCCCGTGGAGGGGACAGAGAGCAAAAATTACAATTATTAGAACAAAGTTGGATTTTCCGATTAAAATCAGTGGAACCCCTGGGGCTAAACCTTGAACTTGATTGGGCTAGCCTACTATGATGTCATAGAGGCGGGATTTTGCTTATTCTTTAAATGCCATGCACTGTTTTTAGGATCTTGCTGAACAAGTTGAACTGAGGATTGATGAGATACCAGCTTGAAAGAACAAAGAAAATTCCTCCGTTATCTGCCACTAAATTGCGGATTGAATGAGAGATGAGATTCTTCGTGCTGGACTTCATTTTAGATAAGTAAAATTTGGAGCGGAAAGTAAAGCGTTGATACAGGGCCGGAAAGGGAAGAACGGCTCAAAACGCAGTACTGTGTTCGTTTGAATTCTGCATTTAAGTTATTCATAAGGTATTGGGTATATGTGTAGTAGCATAAGATAAGGTATGCAATTACTTCACATGGTTTTATACAGTGGTTAGGTTACCACATTGAGTGATTAAAAGGGAAGTTATGCCTCAGGAGGGAGCAATCTCTCACGGCTAAAACTTCCGACAAAAATAAATATATGATATGATTCAGTTACTGTGGGTTCACTCTAGGTTTGGTAATATATAATAGTTTAATAAGGGTGAAGGGTGGTAGAATATTTAGTTTAATACTAAGTTTACAGCATTTTAAATAATTTTATTGATTGACATTTTCATAACTGAAAAAAAAAATAGAACTAAAAAATAGATATTGCTGAAAGGGGTAGACTCCAAACATTGAGGGGTCAATGTTTACCAATCCTGGAGGTCTGTGCACTTGGGTTGAAATGATCTGAAGAAATGAAATTCAACAGAAGCCTTGTTGAGCTCTTCTCATGCAGTCCCAGATATGCTTTAATAATATTTATCTGCTGCCATGAGTATTTAGTACCACACAACTATAATGCTTTTCGGTGTTGCTACCCTGAAGAGCTTACAGCTGAAGTCTGAGCACAGAGAGGTTAAGAAGTCAATTTTCAAAAGCCATTTACTCAGAGAAAAACGTTTTTTTGTTAACTGTCCACCCTTTCCACAGATAAAAAGTGCATATGCTGACACAAATATTAGGAGCCAGTGCTTGTGACTTCCTTGCAAAACTCCCCCCTACCCATTGTCTCTTGCGAGACCAGCACCAGAGTTCCTACACTGCATGGCATCTTTAGACAGAAATATATAGATAACAACCGTTATAGCTTCAGATATAGCATAGTTACTCACCTGTAACAGGTGATCTCCGGGAACAGCAGGAATTTAGTCTTCACATATGGGTATTGGCGGTACCGACTGAGCCTGCGCGGGAACGCTCCCCAGCATCCAATAGGAAAGCTTTTGGGAGCATCCCACAGCGCCTGCGTGCTGCCTTCCCGCCTTTCCCAACTGTCCCTCTCCAGATGAGTTTAAAGCTGAGACAAAAGAGAGAGGGAAAGAGAGAGATAGAGAGATACAACTCCTAGGGGAGGTGGGTTGGTTGTGAAGACTAAATTCCTGCTGTTCCCGGAGATCACCTGTTACAGGTGAGTAACTATCCTATCTCCAGGAACAAGCAGGAATGTAGTCTTCACATATGGGGACTTTCTAGCTGTGGATGCCAGGGAGAAGGCCCCAGAAGTTGTGTGCCCTTGTGAAAGGGCTCCACTTCCCCCCATGGATCTCTGGCAACCTACCAGGGATGGTGGGTAGGAGTTGATTAAGTATGGAACAGGTGTTGAAGAACAGCCTGACCAAACAAGGCATCCCGGCGGGAGTCCTTGTCTAAGCAGTAATGGGCTGTGAAGATATGAACCGAAGCCCAAGTAGCTGCTCGACAGATGTCGTCGATAGACACAGAGTGAAGATGAGCCATAGAGGCTGCAATGGCTCTCACATTGTGAGCTGTGACATGGCCTTCAAGAGGAAGGTTTTTACTCTCATAGGCAAAAGATATACACTGTGCAATCCAGCTGGACAGTGTTCTTTTGGAGACTGGAAGTCCCAAATGACTAGGATCAAAAGCAACAAAGAGTTGAGAGGATTTTCTATGTTGCTGTGTCCTTTGCAAGTAAAAGGCCAAAGCATGAAGATTCCTTTCTGCATTTGAGGCGTGAGGCCTTGGAAAGAATACAGGAAGGTAAACCGCTTGGTTTAAATGAAAAGGTGAAACCACCTTTGGCATAAAGTGTGGATGAGTCCTAAGGACTACCTTATCATGATGGAACCTTGTATAAGGAGGATCAGCCACCAACGCTTGCAATTCACTGATGCGACGTGCTGATGTGATTGCAATAAGAAAGATGACCTTCCAGGAAAGGAATTTCAAAGAGGCAGTGGCTAATGGTTCAAAGGGCAGTTTCATGAGCTGCCCAAGAACGAGATTTAAGTCCCATGCCACCGGTGGTGGCTTAAAGGGAGGCTTAGTCAAAAGAAGGCCTCTCATAAATCTCGCTATGAGAGGATGAGAGGAAATAGGTTGTCCATTTAGAGGCTGCAATAGCACTCAAATGAACTCTCACTGAATTGGTCTTACGCCCTGCATTAGACAAATGAAAGAGATATTCCAGTAATGATTCCAGAGGTATCGCAAAAGGGTTAAGACCCTTCTGCGAGCACCATATGGTAAACCTTTTTCACTTAAATGCATAAGAGCTTCTTGTGGAAGGCTTCCTGGAAGCATAAAGGATAACCTTTCCCAGCAGGTAAAGGATAAGACCGTGAAGTTCTAGGTTTTCAACAACCAGGCCCTAAGATGCAGAGACTGGGGATTGGGATGCCTCAGCATTCCGCCCTCTTGAGAAAGGAGATCTAGAGCAGATCCTAACTCCAGAGGCGGAGCTTGAGAGAGATGTAGGAGCAGAGGGTACCACATTTGCCGTGGCCAACGTGAAGCTATGAGACTCATATGACCTCTGTCTCTCTGAAGCTTGAACAGGGTTTTGGGAATTAGGGGAATGGGTGGAAAGGCATACAGGAAGCCCTGATCCCAATGGAGGAGGAAAGCAGCCCTGGCCTGACAACCCTGAGCCAGAATTCTGGAACAGAACAGGGGAGGTTTGACGGAAAAACATAAAGAAGCCCCCTGCTCGGCCACGGCTGAGCGAGGCCGTCAAGATCCTCCGACATGCGCTCCCTGCGCCTGCTGAAAAACCGATGCGCTTTGGCATTGTCGAAGGTGGCCATCAGGTCCATCACCAGCTGACCCCACCTGAGGGTCAAGTTGTGAAAAACTGCGGCATTCAACTCCCATTCTCCGGGATCCACCACGTGCCGGCTGAGGAAGTCCGTTGTCACATTGTCTTGACCTGCCACATGCGCCGCCAACAGGGCAACCAGATGCTCCTCCGCCCAGGACATCAGCTGCTGACTCTCCTCCAACAACACTGCACTCCCTGTTCCGCCTTGCCGGTTGATACAGGAGACCGTTACCGCATTGTCGGAGAACACTCGCACTGCTTTTCCCTCGACCAGAGGAAGAAACTCTCGAAGAGCCAACAAAACCGCTCTGAGCTCCAACAGGTTGATGGAACAATCCTTTATCTCTGGTGGCCAAACCCCTTGAGCAAAAGTTGCCTGACAATGAGCCCCCCAGCCCACGAGGCTGACATCCGTAGTTACTAGCACCCAGTCCGGCTGGCGTAAGGGAACTCCTGCTCGCAAGTGAACAGGATCCAACCACCACTGAAGACTTATGGTGACGTTGTGTAACCTGGGCAACTTGCAGTCCAGAGGATGCTCCTGAGGAGACCATCTGGAAAGCAAGGCCTGTTGCAACGGCCGCATGTAGGCTCTTGCCCACGGTACAAGATCCAAGGCCGCCGCCATGGACCCCAGGAGCTGCAGATAACGCCAGGCTGTTGGTGCTTTGAGACGCAAGAAGTTTCTCACTTGCGACAAAAATCTTCTGCACTCTGCACTCTGGCAGAAAAACCGCCCCTAAATCGGTATCGAAAATTGCTCCCAAGTACAGGAGCCGCGTGACCAGCTGCAACTGACTCTTGGCTTGGTTTATCACCCAACCCAGTTGCTCCAGAAGGCTCACCACCCGCGCCGTAGCCGAAAGAGACTCCGACACGGACGGTGCCCGAATTAGCCAGTCGTCGAGATAGGGATGTACGAGAATGCCCTCCCTTCTTAAAGCCGCTGCCCCACCACCATCACTTTCGTGAAGGTGTGCGTCGCCGTCGCCAGGCCAAACAGTAAAGCTCGAAACTGGAAATGTCCCATGTGCACCGCAAAGCGTAGAAATTTATGGTGCTCTGACCTTATGGGGATATGATAAGCCTCCGTGAGATCTATGGACGTTAAGACCTCGTTCGGTTGCACTGACCGAATAACCGACCGAAGCGTCTCCATGCGGAACTCTCAAGCAGCGGTTCATGTTCTTTAGATCCAGAATAGGTCAAAAGGATCCCTCTTTCTTGGGCACCACAAAATAAATGGAGTATCGACCGAACCCTAACTGGTTTGGAGGAACCGGAACAACCGCCTGCAGACGTAACAATCGCCGAAGGGTATCCGTAACCGCTGTTTGTTTTTCCACCGAACCACATGGAGACACCACGAAAGCATCTGCCAGCGGACGAGCGAATTCGAGAGAATATCCGTCGCGGATAATATCTAGGACCCACTGGTCAGAAGTTATGGTGGCCCAGGCAGAAAGGAAGGCTTGAAGCCATCCCACCGGGAGTTCTGCCTGCACCAACCACACTTCATTGGGGTTTCTTTGCAGTATTTTGCTGGGCTCCAAAATAACCTCTTCCGAAGCCTCGCGCCCCACGAAAGGACTGTCCTCTGGCCACAAAGCGACCCCTTTGGTACGGGGCAAAACGGGAACCTCTGAATCTGCGAAAATCCCGAGACGCACCCCTGTGCAAATTGCTAGGCTTTTGAGATTTCGGCCGGTCCTCTGGAAGTCGACCGCCTTTAGAATCTCCAAGATCCTTGACAATCTTCTCCAACGCTGCCCCAAACAGCAGCGAACCCTTGTATGGAAGCTTACTGAGCCGCGCCTTGGAAGAGGCGTCCGCCGCCCAATTCCTCAACCAAAGAAACCTCCTAGCCGCAACTACCGCTGCTATGGACTTCGCCGAAATCCGCACAAGATCGTAGAAGGTATCTGCTAGGTAAGCTGCCGCCGACTCTAGTTTTGCGTCTTCGTCCTGCTCTGATCGGGGGAGAGAACCTCCCTGGATCCAATGAATGGAGGCCCGGGAGACATACGCTCCACAGATAGCCGCTCGCAACGACAGTGCACAAGACTCAAAAGCCTGTTTTAACAAGGTTTCCAATTTCCTATCCTGTAGATCTTTCAGAGCCGTGCCTCCCTCCAGAGGAATAGTCATTTTCTTGGTGACCGCTGAGACTAAGGCATCCACCTTAGGCATCTTCAGTAACTCTTGCTCCTCTTGCGGCAAAGGATACAACCGGCCGATAGCCCGTGCTCCTCTCAAAGAAGCCTCCGGACATTCCCACTCAGATTCTACCATCTGTTTCATGACTCTGTGCACAGGGAAACACCTCTGCTCTGTCTTAAAGCCCTGGAGAAGAGGATCCTCTAAAGGCTCTTCCTGAGCCACTGGCAAAGCAATATTCAAGGCTGATAAAGTCTAGGCAATAAGCGCTCCTAACTCCTCCTTTCTAAAAACCCTAAACATATTGGGATCCTCGCTGGACCCGAACTCAGCCTCATCCAAATCGGCAGCCCACTCCATACCGGAATCAGAGAGGAGTTCGCCTTCCTCCACTCCTGGGAGCTCCGAGACATGCTGATCAGCCTTATCTGCACTAATCTCCGGTCCGTGGGCTACTCTAGATGAATCTTCTCCTGGATCCGAATGGGAAGGCTTATTCTCTAAGCTTTGCCCGGCTCCAGGGACAGAGCCCTTCTCCTGAGCTTGTTGCCACTTTAAACAATAAGCCTGATGGAGAGCCAAAATAAAATCAGCAGAAAAAACAGATTCTAAACCCTTGTGAACTTCAGACAGAGAATGTAGAGGAGCTTCCCCCACCTGTTCTTGTCTTTTCGACTTGGCTCTCTTTTTCACGGGCTTTTCCTGAGGAGCTGACAGAACGGGAGCTGTAACTGTAATGGCTGACGTTCCCGCCAATTCTAAACTGCCCTGAGGGTGGTCCTCTGAGGTACTTTCCATGACCGCCAAAAAGCAGAAACCAAACAAAGTACCCCAAAGCCAAGCTAGAAATGACCTCTCTGAAAAGAAAAAAGTAGCAAAACCGATAAAGGACCCGGCACAGTAGCACTCAGTGCGAGAAAAGCGGAAACGCCGACAACAAAGAAAAAAACGCCGACAATCACGTTCTGCCCCGACAGGATTAAAAAAGCGTTTAACATACCTGAAACAAAGGCCAAACTGCTCGGAATTATTACTTCTGCCAAGTTACTCTCCCCCACTGCTAGTGGTCGAGGAAACTTAAGCCCGAGGTCGGCAGGATGGTTTCTGGGGCTCCCAGCACCTCTCTGCTTCCTCTACCGGTAACCGGAGCTGCTGAGTAAGGCAGGCTCTGTCTTGCTAGCTCCGTTTTTCAATTAAAGCATTCAAATCAATTTGTGGAGGTGAACCCTGCTAGGGCTCTTCCCTCATAATCACTGCCTGAAAGTAAAATAAAGAAAAGAAAAATCTTCACACTCTAAGGGCTTTCTCAGGAGCCAGCCAGGATTCTGTCCCTTCCAGCTGCTGAGGACTGAAAGACTGAGGGTTGGCCAGCAGGGAGAGCCAGATACCAGATCTACAAAACTTCAGTTTTCAGTCCTCAGTTGCTGGAGAAGATTGACAATCCTCTTGTTCCTGGACTGGCCCGGAGAGACGAGAAGGAACCGCTGAAATGTGCTGGGGGAAAAAAAACAAAAAAGAGGGGGGGGGGGGGAAGAAAATCCCAGGACTAGGTCCAAATTTCTGTTCACCATGGTGACCTGGCGCTTGGGATTTGTCGAGCTGTGGCATAATGCATGGAATGGGCACTACAGTATACCTTCAATAATAAGTGCAATTGCCCATGCGTAGAATATTGAAGTGCACACTTAAATTAAGATATTTTATTATCTATAGATGAACTTCAAGACTCTACCGTGCTCTGCCCAGATTGCACCCCACCAACACTTATGATAAATAGTACACACATGCTTGCCATTTCACATATTTTTACACCTGGCACAATGTTATAAGAGCCATTTTATGTACATATATTGCCAAATACATGTGAAAAGGACTTTATAAAATTATCCCCTTTGAGACCTGATCTAGCAACTATTTGTGGACAAAAAAAAATTGACTTGCTCAAGGTAATGAAGTGAGAGATGAAAAGGAGATACAACCTCTGAGTACACTATACTGCACCAGATTAGCTCATAGCTTCTTGACTGTCCACAGCTTAGGTGACTTTGTTAAATTTTTATTTATTTATTTAACAAGTTTTTATACCACTTTATCATTTCAATCAAAGCGGTTTACATTGTAACTTCAACTTGGTAATGTAAATTAAACAGGGACACTGATAACTTGGATTTTTCTGAGGCAATGAAGGGTAAAGCACAGTTACTTACCTGTAACAGGTGATCTCTGGGAACAGCAGGAATAAGTCTTCACATATGGGTATCGTCGGTACCGACGGAGCCTGCGCGGGAACGCTCCCCAGTGTCCAGAAAGAAAGCTTTTGGGAGCATCCCACAGCGCCTGCGCGCTGCCTTCCCGCCTTTCCCAACCGCCTCTCTCCAGTTCGAGTTTTAAGCTGAGACAAAGAGAGAGAGAGGAAAGGAAAGATAGATAGAGAGATACAACTCCTAGGGGAGGTGGGTGGGTTGTGAAGACTTATTCCTGCTGTTCCCAGAGATCACCTGTTACAGGTAAGTAACTGTGCTATCTCCAGGAACAAGCAGGAATGAGTCTTCACATATGGGGACTCCCCAGCAAGAGATGCCAGGGAGATCTCCAAGGTTGTGAGTCCCTGAGAAGGGCTCTACCTGCCCCCATGGATCTCGGGCATCCAACCAGGGATGGGGGGTAGGAGCTGATTAGGTATGGAACAGGTGTTTGAGAACAGCCTGACCAAACAAGGCATCCCGGCGGGAGTCCTTGTCCAAGCAGTAATGGGCTGTAAAGGTATGAACCGAGGCCCAGGTGGCCGCTCGACAGATTTGGTCGATGGACACAGAGTTAGATGAGCCATAGAGGTTGACATGGCCCTCTAGAGAAAGGTTCTTACTCTGGTAGGCAAAAGAAATACACTGAGCAATCCAATTGGACAGAGTTCTCTTAGAGACTGGAAGTCCCAAATGAGAGGGATCAAAAGCAACAAAGAGTTGAGAGGACTTTCTATGTTGCTGTGTCCTTTGTAAGTAAAAAGCGAGCGCTCTCTTACAATCCAGGGTATGGAGATTCCTCTCTGCACTTGATGCATGAGGTCCTGGAAAAAAGACAGGTAAATACACCTCCTGGTTCAGATGAAAAGGTGAGACCACTTTAGGCATAAAGTGTGGATTAGTCCTGAGGACTACCTTGTCATGATGGAACCTTGTATAAGGAGGATTAGCCACCAAGGCCTGCAGCTCACTGATGCGGCGAGCTGAGGTGACTGCAATGAGAAAAGTAACCTTCCAGGAAAGAAATTTCAAGGAGGTAGTGGCTAAGGGTTCAAAGGGTGGCTTCATAAGCTGGCCAAGAACCAAATTCAAGTCCCATGCCACTGGAGGTGGTCTAATGGGAGGTTTAGTTAAAAGAAGGCCTCTCATGAATCTTGCAATAAGAGGATGAGAGGAAATAGGCTGTCCATTGAGAGGCTTAAGGGATGCTGCAATAGCACTCAAATGGACTCTTACTGAATTCGTTTTAAGGCCTGCATGGGATAAATGCAGCAAATACTCTAGTAAAGAATTCAGAGGTATTGCAAGGGGGTTAAGACCCTTCTCTGCACACCAAATGGTAAACCTTTTCCATTTAAAAGCATAGGAACGTCTAGTGGAAGGCTTTCTGGAAGCATGAAAGATATCCTTCAACTGCTGAGAAAGATGCAAATCTTGAAGGTCTAGGCCTTCAGCAACCAGGCTCTGAGATGAAGAGACTGGGGATTTGGGTGCCACAACGTTCCCTCCTCCTGGGACAGGAGGTCTGGAGCAGATCCCAAGCTCAGGGAGGGAGCTTGAGCGAGATGCAGAAGTAGAGGGTACCACACCTGGCGTGGCCAATGTGGTGCTATGAGGATCATAGACCCCTTGTCTCTCTGAAGTTTGAACAGTGTCTTGGGAATTAGGGGAATGGGTGGAAAGGCATAGAGGAAGTCTTGCCCCCAATGGAGGAGGAAGGCATCCCTGGCCTGAACTCCCTGACACGGAATCCTGGAACAGAACAGGGGAAGTTTGGCATTCCACGGACTTGCAAACAGGTCTATGTCCGGGGTTCCCCAAATTCGGAAGATCCTGGCTATCTGGTCCCCATGGAGGGACCATTCGTGTGGAAGCAGAACTCGACTGAGTCTGTCTGCCCAAGCGTTTTGAACCCCTGGAAGATACACTGCCACGAGATGAATTTGATGCTCTCTGGCGAATGTCCACAATCTCAAAGCTTCGTTGCAAAGCGACAGAAAGCCAGTCCCGCCCTGCTTGTTCACGTAGAACATGGCTACTTGGTTGTCCGTGTGGATGAGGACTGTCTTGTAGCTGAGCAGGGTGTGGAAGACTCTGAGAGCTAGAAGAATTGCTCTGACCTCCAAGAGGTTGATATGTAGAGATGTCTCTTGTGGAGACCAGATGCCCTGGGTGGAGAGATCTTGTAGATGAGCTCCCCAACCCCTTGGAGAGGCATCTGTTGTAAGGGTTGCTTGGGGTAGTGACTGTTGAAAGGGGAACCCCAGCAACAGATTTTGAGTGGACTTCCACCACTGGAGAGATCAGAAGAGGTGACTGGAGGTTGCTATTTTGTCTGACAGGCACCCTGATGCCTGGGTCCATTGGGTGGACAGAGTCCACTGAGCTGCCCTCATGTGAAGGCGAGCGTAAGGAACCACATGTACAGTGGATGCCATGTGGCCTAACAGTTGTAACATTTCTCGAGCAGTTAAATGGGACTTTAACTGAATTTGTGAGGCTAACTGCACCAAGCGTAGGCAACGGGCCTGGGGAAGATAGGCCCTTGCAGTTGTGGTATCCAGCAAGGCCCCTATGAACTCTAAAGACTGAGTAGGGATGAGATGGGATTTTGGGATGTTTATTACAAGTCCCAGATACTGAAGAACACGCCTTGTGCAGGCTAGGGAAGTCTGGGCCTCTGACTGGGACGGAGCTCGGATGAGCCAGTCGTCCAGATATGGGAATACAAATATTTCTAGAGTGCGTAGAAATGCAGCTACTACTGCCATGCATTTTGTGAACACTCTTGGAGCAGAGGCCAGACCGAAAGGAAGCACTCTGTATTGGTAGTGCTTTCCTTGATAAAGGAACCGAAGGAACCTTCTATGTGTTGGATGGATGAGGATATGGGTGTACGCATCCTTGAGATCTAGAGAACACAGCCAATCCTGACTCTGAAGGTATGGAAGGAGAGCACCGAGAGAAATCATCTTGAATTTCTCCTTGCATAGAAACTTGTTCAATTCTCTGAGATCTAATATGGGTCTGTAGCCCCCTGTTTTCTTTGGGATAAGAAAATAGGGGGAGTAGAACCCTGAGCCCTGTTGAAGAAGGGGCACTTCTTCTATTGCCCTTTGGGCAAGAAGGGTAGCAATCTCCTGACCCAGAAGGTCGAGGAGAGATGTTGGAGAATTGAACTGTCTCACCATGGTATGAGGAGGAAGGTTTAAGAAATGAAGCTTGTACCCCTCCCTTATGATGGAGAGGGTCCATTGCTCTGCCGTGACTTGTTCCCATCTGGGAGCAAAGTGGGATAACCTTCCTGGAATGGTGAGAGGCTCTGATTCTTCTAAAGCCAGAAAGGCTAAGTTCTCTAGATGTAAGTCAAAGGCCCTGAGGAGGCTGAGGCTGTTGGGCCGTAGCAGTCCTTGCAGCCTTAGGCTTAGCTTGTTTAGGTTGTTGCTGACGCTTTGCAGCAAAACGACCTGCAGAAGATGCCTGCTGACCATAAACAGGATAATATTTCCCCTTTTTGGGAAAGAAAGCCTTTTTGAACAACCTTTTTCTAACAGGAGCAGAAGTAGACTTTGAAAGTCTATCTAAGGCAGAATTCTCAGCATCCATCTGAGTGGCCTTTGCTTGCCAATCCTTGCCAAAAAGGTTTTCACCTGTACAAGGAAGGTTTCCTAGTCCATCCTGAACCCAGGGTTCCAAATCAGAAACTTGTAACCAAGCAACTCTGCGTGCACCTATGGCAATAGCCGAGGCTCTGCTGGCACACTCAAAAGAGTCAAAGGCAGCACGGTTGGAAAATTTGGAAACATCCTGGGCATGTTTAAGCCAGGTGAGAAACTCCTCCCTTTTATCTTCTGAGATAAAAGGAGATAAAGTTTGCAGATGATCTGTAACTTCCTTTAGAAACATCCCCATATAGAGACTATAGGAGTTGATTCTGGCAGCAAGCATATTGGCCTGGAAAATTCTCCGGCCAAAAGCATCCAAGGTTCTGCATTCTCTTCCTGGAGGATTAGATGAGTGTCTTTTTGCACTCTATCTTCTTCAGAGCAGACTCCACCACAATAGAGTGGTGAGGAAGCTGAGTCTTATGAAAGCCAGGACAAGGAGGAACACGGTACATGGTGTCCAACCTACGAGAATGAGGGGAGATAGTGAGAGGTGTCTCCCATATGCCCAACATGTGATCATAAAGGATCTCATGAATTGGTAAAGTAGCTGCCTCTTTAGGAGCCTTAGGATATTGTAAAATATCCAATTTCTTGGCTCTAGGCTCTGATTCAGGGGCCACTGAAATGGAGAGGCCCCTGGCCACTTCCCTAATGAAGTCTTGAAAAGACAAGTCTTCTGGAGGGGACATTCTCCTTTTTGGAGAAGAGGGCTCCTGAGGATGGATCACCGATGCTTCGACAGAGACCTCTGATTCATCAAAGTCTTCAGAGGAATCGAAGTATCGCCTGTCTAGATGCTCCTGCAGAGCCCGATACGCGTACCGAGTGGTATCGACATCGGGAGTGATCGGTACCGATTCGGTACCGATGGGCATCACAGAACAGGGTACCGCTGCAGTCGATACCGAAGCCGATGTTGATGCAATCAGTACCGGCACCGGAACCGATATCGGTGCCGGTGCCGGAACCGGTACCAACAACGGAGTTTGTTGCGGTACCGGAGGCGTCGCAGCTTGTATGAATGCCGTAATGGCACGCTGCATGGTCAGAATATTCTGATCCATCGACGCAACCAATGTCTGGATGTCGGTACCAGTGGAAACCACCGGTACCCCAGAACATGGCAACAGGTGATCGGTCGAGGCCGAGCCATCGATGTCAACCTGTGACCCCATAGATAAAGCTTTGGAAGCCGGAGCTTCCCGCCGGGGTAATTTTGCCTGTGCGGGATCCTCGAGAGCAAGCCCGGAGGCATCTCGATACTTAGAGGGAGATCTACCCTTCGAGGACCGGCTGGACTTATGTTTGGTTACCTGAGATCCATGGGAGGAAGAAGCAGCCCTGGAAGATGTCGATGCCACCGAAGCTGTATCAGAGGGAAACAGGGTACTGAGCTTGGCCGCTCGATTCTGTCGACCTCTTTTAGACATCATGGAACAGGACTCACAATCGGTGATGGAGTGGTCAGGACCCAAACATTTTAGACACCAGTCATGGGTGTCGGTATAGAAAGAGTACCGCTGCACTTCGTGCACTTTTTAAACCCGGAAGCGGGCTTTTCCATGAGGAAAAATTTTCTAGGCCTAAGGCCCAAAAGGAAAAAATGCACAGAAGTGGGAAACGGTAGGTTTTTTTTTTTCTGTTTTTAAAGAAGAAAGAAGAAAAGACCGGCGGTACCGGTCCGACGTCGAAGAAGGCAGACGCGCAACCAAAGAAATAAAGAAATATAAAGAACTTCTTCAGCGGTGACAGGAACACGACCTGCTGGTTCCGCGGAAAAGAAGAACTGGAGAGAGGCGGTTGGGAAAGGCGGGAAGGCAGCGCGCAGGCGCTGTGGGATGCTCCCAAAAGCTTTCTTTCTGGACGCTGGGGAGCGTTCCTGCGCAGGCTCCGTCGGTACCGACGATACCCATATGTGAAGACTCATTCCTGCTTGTTCCTGGAGATAGTGACTTGCCCAAGTTCACATAGAACCATCCCAGTAGCTCTTGTACGAGCATTAATGAAACAGCTGTCTGTACATATGTGAGGAAGATTTAGTTAGTTAACCTAATGGCTGTTCTTTACCTTAGCAGTGTTGATTGCAGCCCCATAACCAGTGGAAAATCCACAACCAAAAAGGCAGGCTTTATCTACTGGTATGTCGGCATCAATTTTCACAATGGCATCCTCTGGTATAACTGTGTATTCAGAGAAAGTGCTGTTCCACAGGAAGTGATGAACTTGTTTCCCTTTACAGACGAACCTGCTGGTTTTGTCGGGCATTAGGTTCTGAGATTCCTTCAGGCTGTTCAAGACAAATATATAAACTGGTCAGAAAAATGAAAGTTAGGCATAGCAGCATCCACTGTAGTAAGGAAGAGTTTGAAGAATATAAACTAACTGGGTCTTGAAGCAACAGTTGGTCTTTGGGTGCAGACAAGAACTACATTTTCTACACTGCGGAATGCAAAGTGGGATGACTTTGTCCCCTAGGGAAAAGAAACAAGTCTTTTGTTAAAATTATATACTGTAGAGAGAAACATCACCCACACATCAGATAGCTCAGACTCAATCCAGCCTATCACCATAATAGTTCTTTTAATACAGTGTGTATATACGGCTTGAAAATTTTTTTTATAGAAAAAAAAAGGTGTCAATACAACATGTAGGGCTATCCTTAGAAGGTGGAGGGACGCATAATAGCCACAATTCAGAACAAGAAACATGCAGCAAACACTAGAGAAAGAGAAATGCATTTTCTCCTGTACTGTGCAAAATAAAAGATATCAGATATTCTGTGTATTTAAATCCCCAAAGCTGATATATTCAAATTATACCAACAAAACTAAAATAATTTTTTCTCTGTTTTGTTTTATGGACATTTATAAGGGGGTGTCACTGAAACTATGATAATGAATCAACGATATTATTCATTCCTGGGACATGCTGCGCTGATACCATTATAGTAAGCTACAAGCATCTCAGAACAAATTCTCTCAATAATTCTGCCACTATCACACATTTTTCAGATTGCCTGTATACTACAGAGACAATGGTCACATCATAATATTACACCCTGCTGTCCTGAAATCTCTGCCCCCAAATGTTTAGTGCTACGAACAGTAGGAACAGTTCAAGCAGGGTTATTTTTGGTGAACCCTTCTTGAAGCAATCTTCAGGCCATGGTGCTGAAAACCAGACACCCTGAAAGAAGGCCACAAAGCCCAAAGTATTCAAGCTGAGGTCTCTGCTGGACTGGAGGTGTTGTTGCCATATGCTGATGCCATTGAATGTAAGTAGAAATTACAACCAGATTGGGAGATCTTGTATGATGCTCATCAAGTCGCATGCAGTGATGAGCACGCTTCAGGCAGACTACTGCTATTGCTAGATGTCTCAGGAAAGGCTAGCTCATGGGGATCATGTGGCATCTGAAATTCAGAGATTCGATCAATGATTGAGTTGGCTTATTGTAATTTTGCATAATGCCATCGTGGTTGAAATTGTTTCCTGTAACTCTGCAATCTTAGTCTTGGGGAGTCTGGTGATTCCAACTCTGGTGTTGATTTCGATTCCCAAGATCAACAGCACATGGATGGGTCCAGTAGACTTTGTTAGCCAGGGAAATGCCAAAATCAGACTTAAAATGTCTCCAAGTCTAAAGCAGAAATTAGAATGTCCACAAAGCGTAAGTCATCCAGGTAGTGAATGAGAGTCTTCAGGCCTGCCCTTGTCCAGTCGACCCAGTAGAGGAACGTGCTAAATATTTTAAAAATGGAGCAGGATTACTGAACAACCTATTGGCATGCACTTATCAAAATAATACATACATGGAACTTGAACCCAAGAGTGAGAAGGAGATTGGTTGGATCAGCAGTAACTGGATGGCAGATGGTAGGTCACCTTCGCCAGATAAAGAGTTCCTACCTACTGCTCTAATGGTGGATAAGGCCTGATCAAAGGATAAGTACTATACAGTGCATGCCTTTTACCAACTTCCCTTCCAGGAAGGACAGGTTCTGCATCAACCTGTACTTGCCTGGTTCCTTCTTGGAGATTATTGCTAAAGGAGCTATCCTGATACTGGGAAATGGAAGGTCCCAGCTGGATGGACCATCTGGCCAAGAACAATCTCAACATCAATCTTGCTCTGCACAACCTTTGACAGCTGAGCCAGAGGGTGAGAACAATGGGTGGGGTGCCCCTGGGGAGGGGGGTGGTCAAACGGTATGATAAATCCCTTTTTGAAGCCTTCTGCTATTTATTTTTGAGTTGCTCCATCTGTAATATGCAAGTTATGATTCCATATGTTTGAGCCTAATGGGGTTGGTGCCTTCTGATAAATATCATCATTGGTTGGGTAGAGGAGAAATCTTGGGCTGGGGCTTCTTGGCACATGGCAAGGATGGGTGGGGTCCTCAGTGATAGAAAAACATGTGTCAGAATTTGCAAACACGAAAGGAGCAGTTGCCCAGTTGAACCATATGCAGATGTCCTAAGTAGGTGATGATTTGCTGCCATTAGAGAATAGGCACTTTTGGAAGCTCTGACCATGTCAACAGAGCCCCAGGACATCAGCGCTGTCGATTCAATTTCATCTAGAAAGTGTTTGTCATAGGAAAGCCAGACATAGCCCTCAGTATATTCCCTGTGGGGTTTGAAGACTATGTCCAAGTAAGAGAATATGGGCCCTATTTGCGATGAACAATGAACAAACAAACCTCTTCCAAAGACAGGGAAGCTGTAGAACTAGAGGGCATAACACGAAGCTGCAAGGGGGTAAATTGAAAGGCAATGTCAGGAAATACTTTTTCACTGAAAGGGTGGTGGATGCTTGGAATGCCCTCCCGATGGAAGTGATGGGGGCAAATACAGTGACAGAATTCAAAATGGTATGGGACAGACACAGTTGATCCCTTTACAGCAACAGGATAAAATCAAAATAAACTTAACTATCTAATTTCTCAACAAACAGGGGTGTCCTACACGGAGCAGTGGGTTCACCCCTAAACAAAGACATGGGGAGGGGTGGCCTGCACAGAGCGGCAGGTGCATCTACTCTTGCCATCTTACTGGGCAGACTAGATGGACCATACTGGTCTTTATCTGCCGTCTTTTACTATGTTACTATGAGTCCTTCCTCCACGTGATGCTAACAATTCATGCATACAAAAGAGACCAATTCAGGATGTTATATATGATAGGGCAATTAGCTGAGTCCAGGTGGTCACCCCCCCCTTTGCCCTCTTTTTAGCATTGTGCCTTAATCTACTTTCCAGAAGCTTAAATGTGCCAACTTACTCTCGCATTCTAACTTTTTTTTTCTGAGGGACCAGGGAATGCTTTTCCAAAGTCTACTTATGGTGGAAGCATATTAGTCTGTCCATTAGCCCTCTTACCCCTCTCCACCCCAACTGAAGATGAGGACAATGTGAAGGAGGAGGTGAACTGCTAGGAGTACTATGTGGTCAGTTCTTTGTGGCACAACCTCTTTTCCTTGGTGGCGGGTTGTTTTCAATGCTGTGCCCTGAGAAGAGAGGAGTTGGCTGGGTGCATGCCATTGGTTAAAGAGGTTTTCTGCCACAACAGTTGTCCCCTCTATACAGATAGGTTATATATGTCCTCATGGAGTGTGCCCTCACCTTTCATGGGATTGGAATTCAGACAGCAGCTGTTCCAGGAGGAGATGAGTGGAAAAGGCCCATTTCTGGCTTCCAGTAAAAGAATGTCCCCAATGCTATCTGTCTGGGATGTGCAGGGCTTGGGTTCTTTCATTAATACTTGGGGACCATGGGTCAATTTTAGCAAGCAACATAAAAAAGGTACCTGTATGGGTTCTGGTGATGTCAGCAGGCACAATGGTCACTTTTTGAGCGAGCTCAGAGGCAACCCGCTTGAGAAGAGCAATAACAGGTGGCAAAACCCCGACCCAAGGGCTCCAAATTAAATAAAAACACCTGTTGGGAGCCGGGTGGGGGGGGGGAGGGATGTCTGTGAAGAAGAGACTGGCGGAATAGCGATCCCCGTATGCATAAGCAGAGAAGACCAGAAATATGGACGGTGAGGATAAAATGGCCCCTAAGGCGAACGAGGGTGCTGAAACGGAGATAGATGCCACATGGGGAACCGCAGCAGCAGAAACATTTAAGAACTAGCTCAGGGAATTAAAAGAAGATCTCAAAGCTGAAGTGGGGGAACTTAAAAGCAAATTGAAGGAGACCCTGGGGGCAATACGACAAGATTTGTGGATGCACATTTATTTATTTATTACAATCTTTTATATACCGCGCTATTTGGTATCAGCGCGGTTCACATACAACAACATCAACAGAATAACAGGCTATTCCGTGTTTACAGCAAACAGGTATATAAACTTGGGTAACATAAGGTTAACTTATTACAAACATGATTATATAAAAGGTATCATGACAACACAAAAGTCCTAGTAATCTTACTGAGAAAGTGGGAGAGGCTATTTGAAGATAAGGCGTGTCTCTTATTTGGGGGGGCTTTTGCTGGGGGTAATGTTTGGTGGGTAGTATATGAGGAAAAGGTGATATTTAAGTGCTTTCCTAAATTGGGTTAAGTCGGTAATGGCACGAACGCTTGGTGGTAAGGCGTTCCAGCATGTATAGAGGAAAATGAAGGCCAGCTAGAACAACAAGCTGGAATGCTGAGAGAGCTGCAGAATGGCTGGGCCGAATTGAACCATGCACAGGATCTATTAAAAGGCAAAATTGAGGACCTCGAAGATAGGTCATGGCGCTGTAATGTGTGGGTGTAAGGGATCCCGGAGGAGTCACAGTATAAGGACTGCGAAGCTGTGTTAGTACAAATATTCGGTGCACTATTGAAGGCAGCAGAACCTGGAGGTGAATGGGAAAAGACACAACTACAAATGGACAGAGCACACCGGGGCCTAGGACTGGGTAAGGGACAACAGACCTTGAGATGTGATAGTGTGCATGAGATCCTTCAAGATGAAATGGAGACTTTTGAAAGCCTCTCGTAAACTTGGACCCTTCTAAGTGGGAAGGGAGTTCAGTGGAGTTGTTCCAGGACCTGTCCGTAGGCACACTTCAATGCCACCAGGAACTGCGAGAGTTAACAGCACTGCTGCAAAGGGAGGGTTGGTGGTATAAATGGCTATACCCATTTGGACTATTAGTGACAATCAAAGGTGTATCGCAACACATTATGAATGCTGGGGAAGCCTGGCAGGTACTCAAAGATTTGGGAGTGCAAAACCTGCCAGAGGATGCGCCAAACAGACTGCCAAGGGAGCAGAGGCCAGCCCAGAAGAACAAAGGGTAGAAGTGGCAATGCGTGGTGACCAAAAGTCGGTGATTCACCAGGCTGTCTAAGGGCAAGCAGCAACAGTCCGTATCGGAGAATGGAGTACCCTGAGAAGAATACATGGACACACGAGTGTTGAAATTTTTATATATAATGGGAATAAAGGGGTGGAATGTGGAGTACATTGTTGTATTTGAAGAGAAGGTTGTTTTGGGGAGGGGGGTATAGGGCGGGAAGAGGCCCATCTGCATGGGCTAAGATGATGCTGAGGGAGGGAAGGAATGAATGTGCTAGAACTAATCATGTGGGGAAGCATAGAGAGGTGGGGAGGGTTATAAACTCATGGGTGCTGGGTGTAATCAGATGAATCATAGGGGGAGGAGGGAAGCAACGAGGAAAGTGGGGGGGGGGGGTTAAAAGAGATATGTATGAGTGGCTGGAAAGGTGAGGAAGGGGGGGAGGGGGTAGGAATGGAACAACGGGGGGTGTACTCAAAAGCTATATCACTGAGTTACGACTCCGCAGGGAGTAGTAATATTTAGGGAAAGAGAGATGGGGGGGGGATGGAAGCAGGGTGGGAGTAGTAAAGGAGGGGGACAAGGAAGGGGGAAGAGGCACAAGTCTAGCAACTCTTAACCTTTATAGATGGTATGGATAGGCACTGTTAATACAAAGGGCTAAATAACCCATGAAAAAGGCAACCAATGTTTAGGGAAGCAGAGCGGTTGGGATGGGACATCATATTCATCCAGGAGTCCCATTTGAGGAGAAAAGATGAGGGGTAACTGAGGTGGAATACCTACCCACATCAGTACTTTGGAGGCCCATGACGGGAGAAAGAGAGTAAAAAAGGGGGTGCAGCCATCTTGTTGAGGAGGGGCTGCCCGTTCCAAGTGAGAGACATTATGCGGGATAAAGAGGGGCGGATATTGGTATTTAGAGGGGATCTTTTGGGAGAGAAAGTGACGTTAGCTAACATATATGCACCCAATGAGAAACAAGTATCCTTCCGGAAAGGAGTTCGGAAGTTGCTTGATGTGAATGTCCAAAGGAAACTGGTAATGGGAGGGATTTTAACCTAGCCCTCCACCCAGGATGGAATCAGCAGACCTGGGGTGGGGATGGAAATAAAAAAAGCAAAAGGGGTAGAACACCAAATCATGAAGAAGTACCACTTGGGCAATACTTGGAGGCAACACCACATGGGAAGTAGGGATTACACCTTTTACTTAAAGCCGCATGATAGTTACAGTTGGATTGATATACTCAGATCAATTCTGGGAACTAAGGGTTCGGGAGATTGAGATTAGCAATATAACCTGGTCACCATGCCCCAACATGGTTAGAGATAGGAGACAGTAGGGGAGAAGGAGTAGTTAGATTTTGGAGGCTCAATGAAGGCTTACTGAAAAAAAGAGGAAGTAGTGAAAGACACAAAAGCCTGTCTACAGGAGTACTGGCAGGTAAATGATAATGGGAAGGTACGGGATGTGAGCCTCTGGGAGGGAATGAAGGCGGTGGTCCGGGAGCAGCTAATAATGTGGGCAGCCAAATTTAAAAAGCAGAGGGTTGAAAACGAAGACACACTGCAAAGAGATATCAAATGGGCAACAGAGCAGCAAAGAAAGAGGGGAACAGCACAAGGTCTCAAGCAGCTGAATCAACTCTGAATGGAATTACACAAATTGCAATTAGATGCAATCGGATCCCAGCTGAATAGGGTCAAACAACATTACTATGAATGGAGGGATAGGGCAGGGTGGCTACTAGCTAATAAGCTGCAACAAGAGAGAGGCCTTAGCATCTATAACAGCTATTAAGGAGAAAGAGGAAGATACTCTGCAGACAGAGAAGATGATTGGGGATCAATTCTGCCAATTTTATTGGGAGTTATATAAGCAACAAGAGGAGGGGGATCCAAATACAGGGGGAAGAATACTTAGCAGGGATGGAGCGCCCAAGCTTGGGAGAAGCAGCAAGGGAGGCCTTAGAAGAGATATGGAGGGAAATAAGGACTTTCCTAATGGGAAAGCACATTGGGTGGACAGGCTCACTGCAGCTTTTTATAAAACCTTTAGGGAGGACCTCATAGAGGTGCTTGGGAAGTTTTCAATGGAATACAGGAAAGGGGGGGGGGGCACCTCACAATGAGCATGCATGCCACAGGGATTTCAGTCCTACCGAAGGAAGGAAAAGATCACCTGTCCTGTGGGTCCTACCGCCCTATTTCATTGTTCAACGTTGACGTTAACATTTTTGCTAAGGTGCTGGCCACCAGGCTAGCAAGGTGAATGCCCACACTGGTAGGAATAGACCAAACAGGGTTTGTTAAGGGAAGGTAGACATCAGACAATATTAACAGGGTTCTGGAGGCAATCTGGGTGGTACACCACCAACAAGAGGAAATGATGTATTATCAGTTGACGCTGAGAAAGCATTTGATCGAGTAGATTGGGATTTTCTATTTTTGGTTATGCAAAAGATGGGCACTGGCCCAAGATATGTGGGGTGGGCAAAAGCCCTATATAGAGAACCCAGAACAAGGATTAAAATTAATGGGCGATATACTGAACCATTCCCATTGGAAAGGGGCACTAGATAGGGATGCTCTTGTCACCCCTGCTTTTTGCTTTGGCAGTTGAACCCCTGGCGCGAGCTGTGAGGGCAGATAAGATTATGCGGGGAAAAACAGTGAGGGTATGCCAACATTAGATATCTTTATTTGCGGATGATATCCTGTTGGTGGTGACTCACCCTGAGGAGACTATGCCGAGGGTTATGGAGCAGCTGCAGAAATATGGTATTGTATCAGGTTTTAGAATGAACGGAGGCCTTAAACATCTATCTCCCAAAAACGGTCCTGGAGAGGATGAAACAACTATATCCTTTTAAGTGGGCTAAAACAGATATACAATTTTATTTATTTATCGTAAATTTTTATACCTTGTTTTTCCGGCAGATCAAAAGCGGTTTACAAGGAACGAAGGTTTAAATATTACAGAAACACGTATATATTCAGTACATGGAACATTTTATTTTTACCTATGTACAGTAACATTGTTATTATAACAGTGAGTGCTTAACATGAATCTATAAACAACTCTAACATAGAACTATTTACAGGTAATTAGATAGTGTTCAGTACGTCTATTCTTGGGATGCAAAGAGTAGACCAAGGGTGCATATTACAGCACAGTCACAGAATCTATATGCAGTAAACTATCCTACTCTATGGAATGCAGTGTGAAAGGATCTGAGGGATTGGGCAACTACAGAAATATCATGGTTGGGTTACATAGCGGAAATAAAAAATAGTAATTAGGCCTTACCTGCTAATTAGTGTTCCTGAAGGAACTCCAGTCCAGTCCTTTTCCTCTGGGTTGTGCTCCCCTTCCAGCAGCTTGGAGACTGAGTATGTCATCCTTTTGATGACTGAAGGCTATATATACACCACTGGCACCTCCCACCAGCTCCAGTATCCTTTTGAGAAAGCAGACTTAACGGAGAGACAATTAAGCAAAACCAACCAACAAAATACTTCTAAAAGAAAAGCGGGCCCCCCCCCCCTCCCCGGGAAGGGACGTCCTATCTCCCCCCCGGTAAAGGAGGAGGAGTCTTACCTGAAAGAGCCGATGCCCTTGTTAACTCTGCCATCAGGGCCCTCAGCCAGTTTCTCCCGCTCTGCTACCGAGCGCCTCCACTGAAGACCGTCTGCCCCAACCTCCAGACTGTACCCTGTCCAGCTTCAGACCGGCAAACACCCAAAACCCCTGAAACTCTGGGTGGGATCAGGGTCTGGACTGGAGTTCCTTCAGGAACACTAATTAGCAGGTAAGGCCTAATTACTATTTCCTAAGCATCCCTCCAGTCCAGTCTCTTTCCTCTGGGATGTAACAGAGCAGTTCAACTATGGGAGGGACCTGCCAGACCGGAACAAAGTACCACTCCTCCAAACCCAGCATCCCCCGCTGCCTGAACATCCATTCGGTAATGTTTCGTGAAGGTATGCAAAGAAGACCATATCGCCGCTTGACAAATGTCTAGCAGAGGAACAAGACTAAACTCCGCCCACGATATTGCTTGCGTCCGCGTAGAGTGAGCCCGGAAGCCCACCGGGGCCTGCCTCCCCTTCAAAATGTACGCTGGGGAAATGGCCTCCCTAATCCAACTGGAAATGAAAGCCTTGGCCACCGCTTCTCCCTTGCGTGGCCCCCAAACAAAACGAAGAGCCGCTCCGACTTGCGGAACAACTCCGTGCGCCTCAAGTAACGCTTCAGAATCCTGCGTATGTCCAGAAGATGCAACCTCGGGTCAACCTCCCCCTGGCCATCCCCGGCAAAAGGAGGGAAGGGACACCGACTGATTCATATGAAACGGCGAAACCACCTTGGGCAAGAAAGAAGGCACCGTCCGCAAGATCACTTTATCCTCGAAGAAGGGAAGGGAAGAAAAGGAAAGGCTGACAGCAAGACAACACCTGCAAATCCGAGACCTGCCTCGCTGAACAGATAGCAACTAAAAACACAATTTTAAGAGTCAAGTCCTTTAGAGTTGCACGCCCCAGCAATTCGTACGGCTCCCCAACCAGAGAATCCAATACGAGATTAAGATCCCAGGGAGGTAACACGGATCTCTGCTTGGGCCGCAAGCGCCTCACTGCCCTCAAGAATCGATTTACATCAGGGTGCTTGCCCAATGCCCTACCTTGGACCCTACCCCTGTAGCAGGAAATAGCTGCCAACTGTACCCGCAAGGAGCTGGCTGCCAGGCCTTTCTCAAACCCCACCTGCAAAACTCCAATACCTCCGGCACTGAAACCGCCAAGGGCCTCTTCCGCTGTTCTTCACACCAGCTCTCAAATATACGCCAGACTCTCACATAGGCCAGCAGGTGGAACGTTTGCAGGCCTTCAGCAAAGTCGAAATCACTGCCCAGGAATATCCTCTTTTTTGCAGCCTCGTCCTTTCAATAGCCAGGCTGTAAGCGAGAACCGATCCACCTGCGACATCCGCACCGATCCCTAGACCAGAAGATCGTCTCTCGCCGTAAGGCGCCAAGGACGATCAACCAAGAGCCTCATGAGATCGGCATACCACAGCCATCACGGCCAGTCAGGGGCAATGAGAACTACCCACCCCTGGTGGGCCTCTACCCGTTGAAGAACCCTGCCTATGAGGGCCCACAGTGGAAACACGTACAGCAATCCTTCCGTGGGCCACCTCTGCACGAGGGCATCTAGGCCCTCCGACATTCTTTCCTTCCTTCTGCTGAAGAATTGGTTCGCTTTGGCAAATTCCCAGCACGCCATCAGATCCATGATTGGAACACCCCTGCGGCGCTGCACCTGCTTGAAGACATCCTGACAGAGCTCCAATTCTCCGTGATCCACTCTGTGCCTGCTGAGAAAATCCACCATGACGTTCTCCTCTCCGGTCACATGCTGCGCCAAGAGAGCCACCAGATGGGATTCGGCCCATTCCAACAGGTGCTATGCCTCCTCCTCCAGGAGAGGACTGCTCGTGCCACCCTGACGGTTGATGTAGGCCACCGCTGTCACATTGTCCGAGAGCACTCAGAATGCCCTCTGGTGGACCAACCAGGCAAACACCCTGAGCGCAAGAGCCACCTTCCGCAATTCCAATCTGTTGATGGACCACTGCGCCTCCTGAGTGCTCCAGAGGCCCTGGGCAAAACACCCCTCGCAATGCGCTCCCCAACCAGACAAACTAGCATCCATTGTCACCTGTATCCATTGTGGGGATTCGAGAGGCATGCCCCTCTCTCAATTTCCTGAGAGGAGCCACCACTGCAAGGACTCCCGGGTCTCCGGGTAACAGGGCAGCACCACTGACAGGGGCTGACGCTGCTGGGACCAACGATGCAGCAGCGACCGCTGGAGCAGTCTCATGTGAGGCCCGGCCCAGGGTACCAATTCGATCGTCACCGGCATGGTCCCCAATACCTGCAAATAGTGCCAAGCCAATGGCGCCGGCATAGCCATGAACCTGCATACTAAACGCCTGAGCTCCTTCACTCGCTGAACTGGCAAGAATACCTTGCCTTCATCCATATGAAACCTTGCTCTGAGTTACTCGAGCTCCTGAGCAGGAACCAACCTGCTCTTTGCCAGATTGACCACCCACCCCAGACTTCAGAGAAGTCCGGTTACTCTGGCCGTTGCTCCTACACTCTCTTCTTTGGACTTGGCCCGGATCAACCAATCATTGAGGTACAGGTGTACGAGAATTCCTTCTTTGCGTAATGCCGCGGCCACCACCACCATTACCTTGGTAAAGGTGCGCGGAGCAGTGGCTAGACCAAACGGTAATGCCTGAAACTGAAAGTGCCCTTTCAGTACCTCAAAACGCAAGAACTGCTGATGCGATTCACGTACAGGAATGTGCAGATACACTTCCGTGAGATCGAGAGATGTCAGAAACTCCCCCTGATGTACTGCCACTATCAGCGTCTCCATTCGAAAGTGAGGGACCCGCATACAGCGATTGACCCATTTCAGGTCGAGGATCGGCCGAAAGGACCCTTCCTTTTTTGGCACTATGAAATATATTGAGTACCGACCGAAGCCACACTGGTCCTTGGGCACTGGCACCACTGCTCCTAATGCCAACAGCCTTAACAGAGTCTCCTTGACCGCCATGGCCTTGCCCCGAGACCGATAAGGAGACTGCACGAAGGAAGGGAGAAATGGCCTCGAAAATTCTAGGGCATAGCAGTCCTTCACCACCTCCAAGACCCATTGGTCGGACATGACCCAGGCCCAACCGGAAAAGAACTGCCGGAGATGCCCTCCCACCGGCAGACCTCCCTCCCGGACCCCCGTTGTCTCATTGCTGCTTTCTAGGACCAGAAGCGGCGGAAGGACTCCCAAAGCCACTCCCTGCTACTCAAAACCCCCGGAAGCTCTGTCCCTTAGAAGGGAAGCAACCCCGCTGAAATGGCCCCACCCGAGAAGCTCGAAACTTCTGAACTTCCCGTGGTTGAGTTCGCGCGAGAGCAGAGATACAAGTCTGCTTCGGCCTGTCCTCAGGAAGTCTGCCTCCCTTAGACTCTCCCAGTTCCTTTACTAACTTTTCCAGATCTTCACCGAACAGCAACTTCCCCCTAAAGGGGAGCTTGCTGAGCCTGGCCTTTGAAGACCCATCTGCCGCCCAATTACGGAGCCAAAGGTAGCGACGTGCCGCTACCACAGAAGCCATGTTCTTTGATAAATGTCTGATGAGGTCATACTGGCTATTCGCCAGATAGGCCACCCCTGGACTCCAATCTCACCGCCGGCCCCTCGGAGGTGTCACTAGACAGCTGAAGCTGTTGAGACCACCTAAGACAAGCCCGGGCTACTCACGCCCCACACAGCGAGACCTGCAGCACCAAGGCACTGATGTCAAAGGCTTGCTTCAACAACATGTCCAGCTTCCTATCCTGGGCGTCCTTAAGGGCCGCACTGCCCTTGATCGGAATGGTCATCTTCTTAGTGACTGCTGACACAGCTGCATCCACTCTAGGAGACCGCAGCAACTCTTTGTCCGACTCCGGCAAGGGGTACAAGCATGACATAGAGCGAACACCCCTCAAACCAGATTCCGGCTGGTCCCATTCCTCTTGAATCAACTGTCGCACCACCAGTGAACGGGGAAAACCCTCTGCGATTTCCTGACCGCCTGAATAAGCGGATCCTCCAAAACATCCTCCTCCGGAGGGCCTCCTGCTGCAATATTCAGTACCTTCAAGGACTCTCCAATCAAGGCTGGTAATTCCTCTCGGTGAAAGACCCGAACAATCCTAGCCTGTTCTTCCTCTGGGATCTCGCCTGCCTCGAGTTCCTCCTCATCTTCTCCCACCTCCCAATCTGAGCCCTCCTCTCCAAGAGACTCTGACATGGGAGAGTGGGAGGCCACCTCCTGCATAAGCCTAACCCACTTAGGAGGTGCCCCAGTCTCCTCCTGTCACTTGGGTTCTGCCAAACGCTAGGTCCCGCGCCCCTGCGTGGTCGCTAGCTCTTGTTCTCCCTGCTGGCATAGACAAAAGGCCTCGTGCAGCAGAAATGCAAACTGCAGAGATAACCCCCCCCCCCAGCCCTCACCCTCCAGGCCCCCTGCCCCAGAGGAGGGCCTGGGTTGAGGCTAAGAAGGACCCGGCTGTTCCAAATCTGAGGAAGGAGAAGAGTCGGAGGATAGCGTCTAGGAGCTCCATAGCCTCCTGGGAGACGGAGTCCAGCGGAGTCTGGGCCACACTAACCTGGAGCCCTTGCTCCATCGAGGCCGCTTCTACGGCACAGCCCCTGCATATGCTGGCCTCCGAAACCGTTCCGCGCCACGTGCCGCAGATCAAACACTGTGGTCTTGCCAGCATAATGACCCGCAGAGGAAGCCCTACTTTCTATCAATCAAAACCACTAATGAAATTAAATTAAATTAAATTGAAGGGAAAGAAAACTTTTTTTTTTTTTTTATTAAACACCAGCAGGCATTAAACTGGGACCCTAAATGCAGGCAACTGCAGGAGAGCAAATCATTCCAGAAGGCAATTTAATAAAGGCACCTTTTCCCTGCCTTCCCTTCTGCACCTTCAATGTGCTCTTCCCACAAAAGAAGAGGCCCAGCACTCCTGCAACTGCCCCTGCCGAACTGCCCGCTGCACGAAAAGAAAAGGGCTGCACCTGCCTCCTCAATGCCACTCCCGAAGGAAGGTCTGGTCCTGCTCTTGCGCCGGAGACCGCGTGGTCCGCAGCCCTTCTCACGGCTCTCTGGCGCATTACAACTGGCCAGTACTGCCTCCCCCGTGCAGCTTCTGTCTTCCGCCGACCGTGCCTTCCTGTCCTCGTGCTCAGCTGCCGAGAGGGCTCAGCAGCGAGGCGGGAAAGGCTAAGCGCACAGGCCCCTAATGGTTCACAGGCTCCGGCAGAGCTTTCCTCCCGCCGGCCCGGACTCGCGTCTTTTTTTTTTTTTTTTTTTTTAAACTTCTCCGGCCACACGAAGCCTCCTCCTAACCCCCCAAGCCCACTAATGGGAGGGGGTGGGGGGAGAGGCAGTCCCACAGATCACAGATTCGAAAAGGAACCAAATAAAGAAATAAGAAATTTAATTAAAATAAATAAAATTAAGAGCCTATAAACACCTAAGTGTCACTCCAGTAAGCCCAAGATCTGCCTTACTGCTCCCTCCAGCTGCGTGGAGACTGAGTATACTGGAGCTGGTGGGAGGTGTCAGTGGTATACATAGCCTACAGTCATCAAAAAGATGACGTACTCAGTCTCCAAGCTTCTAGAAGGGGAGCACAACCCAGAGGAAAGGGACTGGACTGGAGGGATGCTTAGGAATGAATATTCTTCCAAGGGTACTGTATTACTTTCAGGCCCTACCACTAGCAATTCTGGTTAAACACGAGAGCTTTAGGAGAAAGTCAGTCAGTTCATACGGAAAAAGAAACCTCCCCGGATAGCAAGATCAGAAGGAGGAGGCTTGGGAGTCCCAGACTTTCATGCATACTATTCGGCTACCCAAGTCCATCATGTGATGGACTGGTGGCAGGGGGGTGAAGAATTCTGTAGCTTTGGACGGGGCAATGGGAGGGGGGACACCCCTAGAATGTCTCCCATGGATGGAGAAGGGCGAAAGAGGACCATGGACATAGAAAGACCCCTATATACGCCAAGTATTTCAGATGTGGGATAAGGTTAGAGAAGCAGAGGATAAGAGGGCAGGTTCTAATTTCTCACTAATGCGAGCCTTGTGCCACACGAAGGAATTTCTCCCAGGGTGGGAAGGGGGGAATATATAAAAAATGGGTGAGGGCAGGGTTAAAGTGGTTTCATCAGTTTGTGGATGGGGGGAATGGGTACCATTTGAGGACTTGCAGGAGGCGTTTGGATTGGGGAAGGGAATAAATTTCAATATAGGCAGGTGCTGCATTTCTTAAAACAGAGATTGGGGAAGGAAGGCCTTGAAAGGGATTACTCTAGTTTGGAAACAATATAGTATGGGAAGAAGAAATCTCCAGGGCTAATCTCGGCCCTTTATAAAGTAATACGGAAGCCTCGGTCAGCAAGCACCGCTATATGCTAGAGTGGGAAAAAGATTTGGGGTCTGAAATCGAGGGAAAGCAATGGAAGGCTATATTTGACCAGGTCTGACAACTACCCATATCAGTGGCTATAAAGGAAAACTGGTACAAGGTCACAATGTAGTGGCACTACACACCAGTTCGCTTGCATGAGATGTTCCCAGGGGCAACGAAGCAGTGTTGGAGAGAATGTAGGGAAGAGGGCACCTTTTTCCACATCTGGTGGACCTGTCCTAGAATCGAACCGTTTTAGGAGGGGATATGAGAGTGGATTCAGGAAGTAATAAGGGTAGAAGTGGCAGTGAATCCATGTGTATATTTGATGAGATGGTGGAGGGAGGGGGGCTCGCAGAAAGAGAAGAGGCAAATAATGGCATGCTTAAGTGTGGCACAATGCGAGCTCGCATATGTGGAAGCAAAAAGAAGCCCCACTCTTATAACACTGTGTGGAGAGACTCCGCCAGCTATACCTAATGGAAAATCCGTAGACAACAGATACATTGGTTTGAGAAAATATGGAACAAAATGCTGGTCTATTTGCACAGGGAAGGAGGGGAGAGAGGGGGGAAGGTAAAGTGTGTGGGGGGAATGAGATTGGGGGGAAGAATCTATGGGTTAAAAATTATAAACACAAAAAGGGGGGGGGGGTAATGGTACTTTGAGTATAGGACATACGTGAATAATTTATGTTTGCAATAATGGTTGTAATGGTTATTGTTGAAGTATCAATAAAAAGTTACAAAAAAAACCAAAACAGCCTGCAACTTGGTTACACTTCGAACTAGTCAAGTACAGGAAGTGAAATCAGACTGCTTTTCTTAGGAAAAGCAAATATATTCTGTATGTACGCAGCACTAGTAAACCCGTTTACTATATACTATGCTAGCAAGTGAAGCAAGTGAAATGTTGGCACTTGTAATTCTATGAAATAATCATTCAAGAAAATAATGATCAGTATAAGAAACTTTTGCACCACTATAGGAACAGACATGATTCTGCAGAGATTACCATGTAGTTACTGCGGCATAAGCTACTAAAAAGCTGCAGATAGCTGTGGGAAACTGGGTGTACTTCCAAATAATGCGATGCAATTGCCTGAAAGCACTCAGACAGACAGGCTGTGCCCCCAGAATGCTCCAGCAAATCTGCAGTCTATCACCTGGCTTTACATCTGTCACTCCTTCTCCAGCACTTTCAACAATTCCAACGCCTTCGTGGCCCAGAATCACTGGGAAATCAATGCCTCCCATCGCTTCTTCTAGCACATGATCATCTGTCCGACAAATTCCAGCAGCCAAGATCTATGAAATGTAAAGAAAGGGTTGACAGTTTGTGCGATCACATTTCACTGGGTGTTTTGGGAGGGGGCACTGTTATTTTTCTAATACAACTAGAAAAGAAACTAGTTGCATTCATACCTCTTATCACTACAAACTAAAAGGACATGTTTAGCTGCTTATGTAGCAGACCCTGTTAACACTTTCAAATCTCAGACATTAACAATAGTAACGTAACCCTCATTTTAGATATCTGCAGCAGTGCACAATTAATCTCTTATCTGAATGTTGCATTGGATTTGGGATGTTGCGACAATTCATCAGAAAGAGAGAGAGGCGCTTGGGATGGGAAACTGGTTGAAGTCCAAGGACAAGGCCCACTGAGGTCCTGGACTTCCATCTGAAGCAGCTGCCTTTGCCTTGGGTTGAGGGGTTGAGCGTTAAGGCTAGTGGCCACCAGGTCCTGGCCACACCAGTTCAGCACTTGGGGGGTATTATACTGAACAGAGCATAAACATGGACAAGAAAGAGTAGTTACTCACCTGTAACAGGTGTTCTCCAGGAGCAGCAGGAATCAGTCCTCACATATGGGTGACGTCGGCGCCGACAGAGCCCCCGTGCGGAGCATTTCCCCAGCTTTCAAAGAAAGCCTTTGGGAATGCAGTGCACATGCGCGGTTCCCTTCCCGCCCAAGGGTGCCATCTTGCTCTGTCTGATGACATAGCTAAAAGATAGCAAAAAAACAAAATGAAGTATATGACTCTAACTCCAGGGGAGGAGGGAGGGTCGTGTGGGCTGATTCCTGCTGCTCCTGGAGAACACCTGTTACAGGTGAGTAACTACTCTTTCTCCAGGACCAAGCAGGAAGTCAGTCCTCACATATGGGACTCCCCAGCTCTAGGCTACCGGGAACCCTAAGCTGAAAAAATGGTTCCCTCTCAAGAGCCTCAGCATTTGTGATAAGAATATCCTCTGAGAACACCTCCGTATGGTAGCCCAACACAAGGGCCGGAGGGTAGGAGTTGCCTAAACCTCAAAGAAATTACGGAGTACCGCCTGTCCGAAAGCACTGTCTCTTCGGGACTCTCTCTCAAGGCAGTAGTGGGCTGCAAAAGTCTGGCTTGAAGACCAAGTAGCGGCCCTGCAGACGTCTGCAGAACAGAGCGGAGATGAGCTACTGACACGGCTTTCGCCCTGACCCGGTGGGCCGTGACTCGACCCTTCAAGGGGAGGTCGGCTACCCTGTACGCCCAGGCAATGGCAAGCTGCTACCCAAGTGGACAATGTACGCTTGGAGACAGGTGACCCAGTTTATTAGTAAGAGCTGAGTAACCCTTCGCGTACATTCTATGTAAAAAGACAACGCCCTCTTAGAGGTCCAGGGTATGCACGATTGTTTCAGCCTGGATGGCATGCGGCCTGGGAAAGAAGGTCAGAAGAACCACCTCCTGGTTGAGGTGGAAAGAGGAGATGACTTTTCGAAGGAACTTCGGGTGGGTCCGTAGGACCACCCTGTTCCTATAGAACTGTGTGTATGGTCTATCAGAAACCAGAGCTTGTAGTTCACTCATACGTCTGGCTGAGGTAAGAGCTATGAGGAAGAGCGCTTTCCAAGAAAGGAAGCGAAAATGGCAAGTAGCCATCGGCTCAAACGGTGGGCAAGTAAATTGCTGCAAGACCACGTTCAAATCCCACTCAGTCGCCGGTGGATGAACCGGATGCTTGAGAAGAAACAGACGTCTGAGGAAGCGGGACACCAAGAGGTGAACCGACAGACTGTCCCTCCACTGATAGAGCACTGAGGTGGACATGAACAGAGTTGGACTTAAGGCCTAGGTCTGACAGGTGAAGTAGATACTGCAGTACTACTGGCACAAGGCAGGAGAAAGGATCTTCATTGCGCTGAGCACACCATATTGTGAACCTACGCCACTTGAGGGCATAAGACTTTCTGGTGGACTGCCTCTGAGAAGCCAAAACCACTTCTTCAACCCCCTTAGGTTGAAGCAAGAGAGCTAGCACTATCCTTTCAGCAGCCAGGCCATCAGATTGAGGGACCTGAGATTGGGGTGCAGAAGGGAACCCTGATCTTGAGACAGGAGATGGTGTTTTAACCCCAGAGGGAAAGGAGTTTCCACCGCCAACTGTAGCAGAAGTGGAAACCACGGTTGCGTCGGCCATCCGGGGGCTACCAGAATCACTGAGGCCTTGTCCCGGAGAATCTTGAACAGAGTTCGGCCACCAGGGGCATGGGAGGATATGCATACAGGAGGCCCGTAGACCAAGAGATCAGAACAGCATCTGCTGCCATTCTCAGGGGATGCAGCTGTCTGGAGCAAAACCTGAGCAGCTGATGGTTCAGTGGACTGGCAAAGAGATCGATGGATGGCAGTCCCCATCGTAGAAAGATCTGCTGGACCACCAATGGATCCAACTGCCATTCGTGGGGCTGGAGAATCCTTCTTAGCTTATCTGCTAAGAGGTTCTCCTGACCCGATAGATAAACTGCTTTGAGAAACATGCCTTGTTTGACTGACATAGGAGCCTGGACCCTGTGCCCCCTTGCTTGTTCACATAGAACACTGCTACCTGATTGTCTATCTGAACTAAGACAGACTGGCGAGAGAGGGCATGAGAAAAAGTCTGTAGAGCCAAGCGGATTGCTCGCAGCTCCAAAAGATTGATCTGCTGTGTGACCTCCCGAGGAGACCCAAGGCCTTGAATGCACGTGCCCTGGCAATGCGCACCCCAGCCTTTCAAGGAAGCATCGGTCGTCAGCACCCTTGTGTGTGCTGGGGCCTGAAAAGGTACTCCCCCGAGAAGGTTTGGGAGATGTAGCCACCACTGCAGGGAGTCCAAAAGTGGTTTGGACACCTTTACTCTGTCTCGGAGGTCGCCTGTGGCCTGTGCCCACTGAGCTCTAAGGCACCACTGAGCAGCCCGCATGTGCAGACGGGCATTCGGCGTCACATGTACCGTGGATGCCATGTGGCCCAGGAGCCTCAGAAAGTGTCTGGCAGAGACCTGAGAATTGCTGTGGAAATGGTTGGCCAAGTCCATCAGTCTGTGGGCCCTGTCCTCGGGCAAGTAAGCTCTTGCCTGCAGGGTGTCTAATCTTGCCCCTATAAACTCTAGGTTCTTTGAGCGGAGCAAACCCCAGATGCTGAAGAGAGACAGTGCGAAGAGTGGCTTGTCTGGCCTCCTGGATAGACTGGCCCCTGATGAACCAGTAGTCCAGGTATGGGAAGACAAAAATTCCCTGATTCCTGAGATAGGTCGCCTCCACCGCCAGGCATTTGGTGAAAACCCTGGGGGCGGAAGTTAGGCCAAAGCTAAGTACCCTGTACTGAAAATGGTTTCCTCCCACCACAAATCTGAGATATTGTCGGTGGTCTGGATGAATGAGGATGTAAGTATAAGCATCCTTTAGGTCTAAGGAGCATAGCCAGTCTCCTTGCTGGAGGTAGGGCAGCAGTATCCCAAGGGTAAGCATCTTGAACTTTTCCCTCTCCAGAAACTTGTTTAGGTTTCACAAGTCTAGGATAGGCCGGAGGCCTCCTGTCCTTTTTGGTACCAGGAAGTACCTGGAGTAGAAGCCTTGCCATTTCAGGTGGTGAGGCACTGGTTCCACCGCCTGTTCCTTTAGAAAACTTGCCAACTCCTGAAGGAGGAGGTTTCTGTGCAGAGGGAGTCCTGGAGGCTCCCCTGGAAAGTAGGAGGGGGTAGCTGGTGGAAGTAGAGCATGTAGCCCTTCTAGACTATGCTGAGGACCCAGGTATCCCCTGTGATGGCTGGCCACCTGTAGGCGTACAGGGTCAGCCGACCTCCTGTGCTGAGTGGAGCCAGCTGTGAAGAAGAGGCTATGCTGTGGGAGTCAAAACCCCGCTCCATGCTTTGCAGGAGCCGGAGCTGGTGGCTTGGGGGTCTTCTGCCTATGGGGCCCATGCCCCTGCCCCTTGGCCTGCTGGCCCTGTTGGGGAGCTGGAGAGGCCTGATATTGAGGGTAGGATTTGTAGGCAGCACCCTTCCTCGGGAAAAAGGGCTTCTTTCCCGAGCCCTTCTTTTTCTGAGAAGGGGCAGAAGTCTTCCTGGACAGCCTTGTCCTGGTGAGTCTCGGTCTTGATTTCCGCAGCCTTTTCAGTCATGGGCTTACCGAAAAGGTTTTCACCTCGGCAGGGGACATCGACCAACTTGTCCTGCACCCATGACTCCAGATCTGATAACTGTAGCCAGGCCTGACGGCGTGCACCGACGCCAGCCGCGGCTACCCGAGCCGAAGCCTCGAAGCCATCATAGGCTGCTCGACAGATAAACTTCGAGCACTCTCGAATCCCTGTTGACAAAGCCTTGAACCTCTGCAAAGGTTCCTCGGAGAGGACAGCTGAGAACCCAGCAATCTCCTTTGCCAGGTCTCGTAGTTACATGTCCATGTACAGCTCGTAGGTTTGGACATGGCAAGATAGCATAGAGCCTTGGAAGCACTTTCTACCGAGGGCATCCAGGTTCCGGGCCTCCCGACCAGGGGGCACCGAGGAGTGCATCTTCTGACTCTTCAGGCAGTGCATGGCCGATTCCACAACCATGGAGTTGTACGGCAGCTGCGCCGTTTGGAACCCAGGGCTCTTACGAACTCGATAAATAGAATTGAGCCCTTTGCTAAGAACCAGCACCGAGGCCGGTGCCTCCCACATATGGAAGAGCAGCCGTTCCAGCATCGGAGGAATGTCATACTGGAGGGCATCGAACTCTTCGGCTTGAGGCTCCTCCGCGGCATCCACAGGGAAGGCCAAGGCTTTGGCCATGTCCCTCACGAAGTCCGAGAACCGGGTATTCTCCGGGGGGGGGGGGGGGGAATGTCTCTGAGGCTCGGACTCCAGTGAGTCCGAAGGGATGCACCGGGTCCGGAAGGTGTCCGGGGACTCCTCGTCCTCCGTCTCCCACAGAGACTCCGAGGAGGAGGAATCGAGCAGCTCCGACCATGTGGGCCTTGGTGCCACCAGCCCCGACGCCGAGGGTATCAGCGTCGACGACCTCGGCCCCGCACGAGAGGTCGAGGGAGACATTGACCAAGGATCGACTCGAGACTTCATTGACTCGAGAATCGGCTCGGTCTCCGGGATCGACTTGGACCTCGAGGTCCCGGTGGTCAGGGCAGATGCATCGGTCAGACCGATGATCAGCACCCGCTGCTGTTCCATGAAGGCAGCCAAGCTGCTCTCCAAGGCCATCAACCTGAGTCCAAGCTCAGGAGACTCAGCAGACCCCGACTTGGGCCCCGACAGCATCAGGCCCAACGTCGGCTCCCCCAGAGGAGAGTTCATGAGGACAACTGCACTTACGTGACTCGGGGACTCCGGCTCCATACGAGGTAACTTGGACGGCCTCTTCGACTCTGAGAGGCCAGGGTGGCGGTCAGGGCTAAGTGACCTGGCCCTCGAGGATCCAGGAGCCTCCACCGACACTGCCCTCACGAGCTTCTTCTTCCTTCTGTGCTCCCAGGTGGGAGACTCCCTCTCAGAGGAACGCCGATGGCGCTCGGGGTCAGACTCCTGAGATGTCGAGGCCTCTGACGAAGTCCGGGGCCGGCCGGATGCGGAGTCAGAGAATATTCTCTCACGTTGATGCTGATGGCTCCAAAGCACCTTCGACGACATTTTGCCGCATGGGTCACAGGCCAGCGGGTCATGGTTGGGTCCGAGGCAACGGAGGCAGCAGTCATGTGTGTCGGTGAGAGACATAAGTTTCTTGCACCGATCACACTTTTTGAACCCGCTGGCAGCCATCGGGGGAAAAAGGGCCCCTGCAAGGTCAAAAGACCAGGCTGCCAGTGAAAACACAAAAAGAGCGCTAACGCTAGTCACAAAGGACAAAAAACAAAAATCAAAACTCCGGACTCGAAAGCGGTGTACCGAGCCCAGGCGGGAAGGGGACCCGGCGTCGAACCGGAACAGAAAAAAAAGTCAAAATAGTCCAAAAAAAAAAAATCTACTTTTCCCGGGTGACACAAACTCACGTCCGTTGGGCTCCGTGGAAAAAGAAAGACTGAGCAAGATGGCACCCTTGGGCGGGAAGGGGACCGCGCATGCGCACTGCATTCCCAAAGGCTTTCTTTGAAAGCTGGGGAAATGCTCCGAACGGGGGATCCGTCGGCGCCGATGTCACCCATATGTGAGGACTGACTTCCTGCTTGGTCCTGGAGAAGGGAAGTACCGCACAGAGAACCCACAACAGCCAGGGCACTATAGACACCAGGAGCACAACATGGAATCAGGGCTTGAAGACTAGCACAGCAGGAACTTAGAGTCAGGTAGCAAAGAAGTACATGCTACAGTAGTGAAGGACGAAGCTCTGAACAAGGAGGCTGGCATGGGTGTATGTTTGCATGCGCATATACTGTATAATAGACATATGGGAGGTAATTCTGTAAGGGGCAAATGGATTAACTTGCATATTTAGAACCGTTAATTGCACTTATTCTGTAAAGTCAAATCCGCATGGATCTGACTTTATAGAATAGAGCGCATAAACGGGCTCTAGCATGAGTAAATAAAGCTGTGGTCGCTTGCACCATCTCTAGAACTGATGAAAACAACCACACCTATCATATCGGTGTGGCTATATTCTAAAAGATACATGCAGAAATACACGTTTCGCCCACACTCTGGATACATACATGCTCACACAGAAAGTATAGAATGGTGACCAGCTCCTTTACACATGTAAACAAGTACATGAATCCAGCTGTCCCTTAAAGAATTACCTCTAGCACATATGTGACAATAAAGGCCTTTTAATGGCTTTTATAAAATTAGGTCAGGTATAAACATAGGAAATAGGACTGCAGAAAAACACCAGATGGCCTATCCAGTCTGTCCTTCCATATCAACTACTACATTCCCTTTTTTCGCTTTTGAGATCTTCTGTGTTGGTCCTCTGCTTTCTTGAATTCAAAATACTGTCTTGGACTTCACTACCTCCACTGGGAGACTATTCCACACATCTACCACTCTTTCTGGAAAGAAATTTCCACATATTACTCCCGAGTCTATCCCCTTTCACCTTCATCCTATGTCCTCTCATTGCAAAGCTTTCTTTCAATTGAAAGAGGCTCTCCTCCTGTTCATTAATGCCATGGGGGTATTTAAACATCTCTATCATATCTCCTCTCTCTCGCCTTTCCTCCAAAGTATACATATTGAGATCATTAAGTCTGTCCCCATATGCTTTATGACAAAAGCCCACTGACTATTTGATAGCCGCCCTCTGCACAGTCTCCATCCTGTTTATATAAAGTGTGTGCATTGTCTTGAACGCGCATACTTATACTGAAGGCATTGCCAGGGGGTGTGGTTTGGGGGAGTCATGAAATATGCACCCTGATTATTTATTTGACAGGTTTTCTGTACCGCTTTATCAGTCAGTCAAAGGACAGCTGAGAAAAAGTTAGGGACTTTAGTAGGTCTCTCTCGTTTAGTTCAACAGGTACCAAAGCTCCACCAACTGAACAATGGCTGGAAAAATCTTATTGTCAAAGCTGTTGCCCCCGTTACGGCTTCTGCCTCTGTCCAGCCAATGCCAGTTGAAGGACCAATTCCATGTGCAGGATGCCTGCAAGCTGAAGCCCTCATGAAACAAGTGGAAAAGCTTAGAGAAGAGGTGATGAGGCTGAGAAGCATTCAAGACAGTGAGAAGTACATTGATAAGATGCTTCTTGAAATATCAAAGCTCTCTGTCAGAGGTGAAGACAGGAGACCACAGAATGGAGAGAGTTTGACGCGAGTCACAAGAGCCCGCTGAATCAACAATCCAACTCCTCCAGCCCTTGAACTGAAGAACCGGTATGCAGCCCTGGAACTGGAGGAGGTGAAAGCATCCCAAGAAAGGGAAGAACCAGAGCTCAAGCACCTCAGAGTTGAAGAATCACTGACCACAAGGAAGCAAAGGGTAAAGTGGTGGTTGGTGACTCTCTTATGACCAGACTTGATGTCCAGAGAGATGTGCTGTTTGCCGGGTGCCAAAATCAGAGATATTGTGGCAAGTTTGCCGAGACTCATCAAGCCTACTGACTATTATCCGATGTTGTTCATCCATGTCGGCACAAATGACACTGCTAGGTATCCCTCTGAGTGTATCAAAAGTGACTTCTTGGCTCTGGGACAGTGGGTGAAGCAGACAGGTGCACAGGTGGTGTTCTCTTCAATCTTCCTTGTTGAGGCATCTGTCCAAGACTGTCAAAGTATCTTTTGCAGCAGACTGGCTAACTTACTGAAGAGGGCCTTAAACTAGATTCATTGAGGATGGATGAAGAATTACCCATTTCTACAGAGGTATTTAATGTTTCACTTACCTGAGGCTAAGGGGCAACATCTGGAAAGCGGTGTGTATAAATGCCCGTAACACGGGAAAGAAGATCCCAGATAGCGAGGCTTTAATGGAAGAGGCTGACCTGGATTTAGTTGAAGTTACAGAGACACAGTTTATTTATTTTATTTATTTACATTCTCTTATATACTGTGCTATTCTGCATCAGTGTGGTTTACATTGAACAAACTGAAATTACATTGAACAGGGCATTATAACTTGGAGATAACTATTTTACAGGGAACATGGGCTATGGAGGGTTAAAGTGGATTGCCCAAGACCACAAGGAGCACCTGTGGGACTAGAAACCCCAGTCCTTCCGGCCCAAGGTTGCTGTCCTCTAATGGGATTTGAACCCCCAACCTTCCGGCCTGAAGTACCTTGCCCCAACCACTAGGCCACTCCTCCACTCCAGTTCATAGACAAACATGACTGGGATGTTATTATACTAGTCTATACTTTATTCAGGAAGGACAGGGTAGGAAGAAGGGGAGGAGGAATGGCACTATATGTAGAAAATAATATTAAAGGTATAGAATTACAGGGCTTAAAAGGGAGCGAGGAGGCACTATGGGTTAAACTAGAAAGAGGGAAGGGGAAACCATTTGCATTGGTGTACTATACAGATTTCACTCACAGGAGAAGTAGATGGGGATTTAATAGAAGACATATGCAGAATTGCCATGAAATCACCTATCAGTAGCACCTCTCCTTTCAATATGCCAGATGTCATCTAGAAGTATGTCATCTAGAAATATGCTACGGTGTCATCTAGAAGTAAGGGAATCCTAGATTCTCTACAGGAAGAACTATTCAGGCAATTGGTAACAGAAACCATGCACCCATGAATTCATGCACTTGAAGGGACTATACTGGACTTAACATAAGAACATAAGAGCATAAGATATGCCATACTGGGTCAGACCAAGGTCCATCAAGCCCAGTATCCTGTTTCCAACAGTGGCCAATCTAGGTCATAAGTACTTAGCAGTTTCCCCCAAAAGGCACAGGTTCCACAATGCTTGTATTGGGTCAAGCAGTGATATCCTGGGTCCCTTTTAATAATGGTTTATGGACCTTTCCTCCAGGAACTTGTCCAAACCTTTTTTGAACCCAGCTACACTAACAGCTTTTACTACATCCTCCGGTAACAAATTCCAGTTTGATTAGACATCGAGTAAAAAAATATTTTCTATTATTATCTTAAATATGTTACCCTGTAGCTTCATTGCATGTCCCCTAGTCTTTCTATAACTGATAACGTAAACAAGTGATCTACGTTTACCCGTTCCACTCTATTCATTAAATTTATAGTCCTCTATCATATCTCCCCTCAGCCGTCTCTTTTCCAGGTTGAAGAGCACTAACCTTTTTAGCCTCTCTTCATAGGTGTATCCTTCCATCCCCTTTATCATTTTGGTGGCTCTTCTCTGTACCTTTTCTAATAACGCTATGTCCTTTTTAAGATACGGCGACCAGAACTGCACACAATATTCAAGGTTCGGTCTCACCATGAAACAATACAGAGGCATTCTAATATCCTTTGTTTTATATTCCATTCCTTTCCTTATGATACCTAGCATTCTATTTGTTCTCTTGGCCGCCGCTGCACACTGCACTGGGTGGAGGGTTTCAACATGTTATCCACAATGACGGCTAAATCTTTTTCCTGGGTTGCGATTCCTAATGTGGAACCATACATCGTGTATCCATAGTTTGGGTTGTTCTTTCCTAGGTGCATAACTTTGCACTTGTCCACATTAAATTTCATCTGCAATTTGGATGCCTAGTCTTGCAACTTTCTACAATCCTGACTCACTATTTCCATCTCTAGGTCATTTATGAATATGTTAAAAAAATAATGGACCCAGCACAGATCCCTGGGGTACTCCACTATTCACCTTTCTCCATTGGGAAAATTGGCCATTAAGCCCTGCCCTCGGCTATCTTTTAACCAGTTCGTGATCCATAACAGTACACTACCTCCTATCCTTTTAGTTTTGCCAAAAGTCTCTGATGTTTTCAAAGGCTTTCTGAAAGTCCAGATACACTATATCAACTGACTCACCTTTGTCTACCTGTTTATTCACACCTTCAAAAAAACATAACAGATTACTAAGACAAGATCTTCCTTGTTTAAAGCCATGTTGGCTGGTTCCCATTAAGCCATGACTATCTACATGCTGAGTAATTTTGTTCTTTATGATGATTTCTACCATTTTTCCCAGTACCGACGTCAGGCTCACTGGTCTGTAGTTTCCTGGATCACCCCTGGAACCCTTTTTAAAAATTTGTGTTACATTGGCCATTCTCCAATCTTCAGGTATCACAGATGATTTTAATGATATTTCACATTATTAATAGGAGGTCTGCAATCTCATATTTCAGTTCTTTCAACACCCTTTGACATATACCATCTGGGTCCAGGTGATTTGTTACTCTTCAGTTTATCAAATAGTTGTAATACATATTCCTGGTGTATCAATATTTATTTTCAAATCTGCCACAGTATCACCTTTAAATACCACTTCATTGGTAACATCCCTACATCTTCCTCAGTGAAGACCAAAGCAAAGAATTCATTCAGTCTCTCCGCTATGGCCTTTCTCCTCTTAGTGCCCCCTTTTACCCTCTATTGGTCCAACTGATTCTCTCACAGGTTTTTTGCTACAAATGTACTTGGAAAAAGTATTACGTGTTTTTGCTTCCACAGCAAGCTTCTTCTCAAATTCTCTCATTGCCTGCCTTTTCAGTGCCTTGCATCTAACTTGACAGTGTTTGTGCTGTTTCCAGTTTGTCATTTGGCTCTTTTTCCATTTCCTGAAAGATGCTTTTTTGGCAACAACCGCCTCTCTGACCTCACCTTTAAACCATGCTTGCAGTTTTTTGGACTTCCTTCCATTTTTCTTAAAGAGTGGCCTGGCTTCCAAGATAGTATTTTTAAAGAACACCCAAGCTTGGTGTAAGCCTTTAACCTTTGTAACTGCTCCTTTTAGTTTTTTTCCTATTTTCCTCATTTTATCATAGTCTCCCTTATCAATGGGGAAAGTTTTTCTGATGTCATGGTGGGAGATCATCTTGCATCCAGTGATCACCAGACTAGGGCTGATAAAATCCATTCAAAAGCGAGAGAGTCTTAGACCTTAGGAAAACTAACTTTGCCAAGCTGGCACAATAGCTCAAGGAGTCATTAGCGGGATGGGAACAGCTGGGTATGTAGAAAAGCAATGGGAAATACTGAAAGAGGATATTTTAAGGAAAACAAATATTTTTGTTAGAAGGCAAATAAATATAAAAGGAAAAGGAGGGCGCTATGGTTCTCAAAAGTAGCAGCTGAAAAGATGAAGGAAAAGAGGGAGGCCTTCACAAAATACAAGAGATCACAGAGAGAGGAAGACAAGCATCTATATTTGGAAAAACTTAAGAAAAGTTAGCAAAGTAGTCAGAAAAGCAAAGATACAAAAAGAAGAAGAAATAGCAATGCAATAAAATGGGAGGATAAAACATTTTTCAGATATGTTAGTAAGAGAAGGAAGGGCAAAAGTGGTTTTGTGAGACTCTAGAGTACAGAGTAGGAATATGTAGAAGCTGATGGAGGCTAAAGCAGAATTGCTTAATGAACATTCCTGTTCTGTGTTTATAAAGGGCCGGGAACAGGATCTCAGAAAACACCTACAAACAGGAACAGCAGTGACAGGGATCTTGAACAACTTTCAGAAAACTATATTTGTGAGGAACTAGCTAAATAAAAAGTACATACATCTTAGAATACTGAAGGAACTTGGGGATGTTCTAGCGATGCCACTGACCGACCTTTTCAAAGCTTCTTTGGAGTCGGAAGTGGTGCCAGAAGACTGGAGACACACACATGTGGTCCCTTTACATAAAAGCAGAAGTAAGGATGAGTTTGAAAACTACAGGCCTGTTAGTCTAACCTCTGTGGTGAGTAAATTATTGGAAATGCTGCTAAAAGAGAGAATAAAGAAGTTTCTGGAGTCCAATGGATTGCAGGATCCGAGGCGGCATTGTTTTACCAGAGGTATGTCTTGTCAGACAAATCTGATTGATTTCTTTGACTGGGTGACTAGGGAGTTGGACTGAGGGAGAGCCCTAGATGTGATGCACTTAAATTTCAGTAAAGCCTTTGACACCGTTCCTCACAAATGACTTATGAACAAACTGACCAATCTAGGAATGAACCCTAATGTGACTGACTGGATTAGAAATTGGTCGAGTGGGAGGAGACACACTCAGGAGAAGGATGTTACCAGTGGTGTGCCACAGGGATCTGTCCTTGGTTCGATTCTTTTTAACATCTTTGTTAGTGATATTTGCAGAAGAGCTATCAGATAAGGTTTGCCTTTTTGTGGATGACACCAAAATTTGCAATAGAGCAGACAAGCAGGAAGGAGAAGTTAACATGAAGAGGGATCTAGCTAAGTTTGAAGAATGGCCATGAATTTGGCAGCTGAGATTTAATGCTAAAAAAATGCATTTGGGCTGCAAAAATTCAAAGGAGTGGTACAGTGTAAGGGGTTAAGTACTTCTGACCCCAAAAGAAGAGCAGAACCTGGACATGATTGTTTCTGATGATCTTCAAGTTGCTAAACAAGTAGAAAAGGGAACAGTGAAAGCCAGAAGGATGTTTGGGTGCATAGGAGAGAGATGGCCAGCAGAAAAAGAGGAGGTGATAGTGCCTCTGTATAAGTCTCTGGTGCAACCTCATTTGGAGTTTTGTGTGCAAATCTGGAGGCCACACCTTCAATAGGATGCAAACAGGATGGAGTCTGTGCAGAGGGTGGCTACTAAAATGGTTAGTGGTCTTCATTATAAACTATATGGAGGACACACAAAGATCTTAATATGTATACATTAGAGGAAAGGAGGGATAGAGGAGATATGATAGAGACATTTAAATATTTCTGTGGCATAAATGCACAAGAGAGCCTCTTTCGACTGAAAGCAAGCTCTGCTACGAGGGGACATAAAATAAAGGTGAAAGGGGATACACTCAGGAGTAATATGCGGAAATATTTCTTTACGGAAATTGGCTACTGTGGATGCCTGGTGCTTGCGCTGTTTTTGATTCTGTGGTTGATGTTTCCTTTTGAAGTATTTGTCTGGAGGTTTCTTACACAGGTTTATTTATTTATTCATATTGTTTCTTTCTTACATTCTCCCCCTTAGCACCTCTACTGAAACCCCTTGGAAAAGTGTAGTGCGAAACGCTGAGTTGACGAAATGATTGGCATTGGGGTATGAATAAAAAGCTGTATGATCTGAATCAAGATTTGAATGATGCTATGGAGACCATCCAGTTAAGTTGCATCAATGACACTATAGAGCAAATTGAGTAATGACATGCTTCAGAAGGGAGGAATGTTTATACTGTTTGAAATGTAGATTTAAAATGGTTGAAAAATACTTGCAAATATAAATATAAATAATGTTAAAGGAATTTTTTTGGCTGTTGATATGATGGAGAGGGCAAAGACATGCTTTGTACTGTCTGCCTGACCCATGTAATCTGAAGTCTTTTTTCTCCTTTTAAACCTGTGATAAGATAGGCTAGGTATTAAAGTCCTATACATAAACTATGCTTAGTTTAGTAGAGTGATTTTTTGTTTTGTTAGTTGACAGTACATACAGCAGCCATTAAGAAAGTTCTACAGTCAGCATGTTTCATAGCAGAATTTACAACAAAGAAAATATACACATATCTGAATCACTAAGAGGCAGCCCATCAGGGATATGGGGAGTAGCAGCAACGAGAGAGTTTCTGGTACAGAAAGCATGCATGCAGGACATCCTCATGGAATTATTTTCACTCCCTGTGTACATGTATGCGCCCGTGACCAGGAGAGTATAGAAGAGAAAGGTAGTTTGAAAAGGAAGGGCAGTTGCACTGAGGCTCTAATGAGCGAGTGAAGTGGCTCAAAGAGGGAGAGTTAGATGGCCTTCTCTCCTAGAAATGCATTAGGACATATTTTGGGGGTGCTTATTTCTCTAGAATTCTTAGTTTGATCTTGTCCATTTTTGAACACAATGTGCCTTTTCACCGTGGCTTTTCCCCACACCAAATCTGGTCTCGTTCATTTACATTTTCAAAGTTATTTTGCCCTCAGACAGAGAGAGCGTAGTTACTCACCTGTAACAGTTGATCTCCGGGAACAGCAGGAATTTAGTCCTCACATATGGGTATTGTCGGTACCGACGGAGCCTGTGCAGGAACGCTCCCCAGCATCCAATAGGAACGCTTTTGGGAGCATCCCTCAGCACATGCGCGCTGCCTTCCCGCCTTTCCAACTGTCCCTCTTCAGTTAAGTTTGTAGCTGAGTGAAAGGATAGAGGGAGAGAGGAAAGAGACAAAGAGAGAGAGAGACAACTCCTAGGGGAGGTGGGTGAGTTATGAGGACTAAATTCCTGCTGTTCCCGGAGATCACCTGTTACAGGTGAGTAACTACGCTATCTCCAGGAACAAGCAGGAATGTAGTCCTCACATATGGGGACTCCCTAGCTGAAAATGCCAGGGAGATATCCTCAGGAAGGTGCCACCGTCGAAGGTGAGAATCTTTCCTCCCATGGATCTCTGGCATCCCACCAGGGTTGGTGGGTAGGAGTTGGTTTAGGTTTGAAAGAGATTTTGAAGAACAGCTTGGCCAAAGAAGGCATCCCGACGGGAGGCTTTATCTAGGCAGTAGTGGGCTGTGAAGGTGTGTACCGAAGCCCAGGTGGCTGCTCGACAAATGTCATCGATAGACACAGAGTGGAGATTAGCCATAGAAGCTGCCATGGCTCTCACATTGTGAGCTGTGATATGGTCCTGAAGAGGAAGACCCTTACACTCATAAGAAAAGGATATGCATTGGGCAATCCATTTAGATAAAGTTCTTTTGGAGACTGGAAGTCCCAAATGACTAGGGTCAAAAGCTACAAAAAGTTGCGAGGACTTTCTATGTTGCTGTGTTTTTTGAATGTAAAAGGCTAAGGCCCTCTTACAATCCAAAGTATGAAGGTTTCTTTCTGCATTAGAGGCGTGAGGCCTCAGGCCTCGGAAAAAATACAGGAAGGTAAATTGATTAGTTTAAATGAAAAGGCGAAACCACCTTTGGCATAAAGTGTGGGTGATTTCGAAGAACGTAGTATAAGGAGGATCAGCCACTAAAGCTTGCAGTTCACTAATGCGACGGGCAGAGGTGATTGCAATCAGGGCTGTAGTGGCTAAAGGTTCAAAAGGCGGCTTTATGAGCTGCCCGAGAACTAGATTTAGATCCCATGCTACCGGTGGTGGCTTGATGGGAGGTTTAGTTAATAAAAGGCCTCTCATAAATCTGGATAGGAGTGGATGACAGGAAATTGGTTGTCCATGTAGAGGCTTATAAGAAGCTGCAATTGCACTAAGATGGACTCTTACCGAATTGTTTTTTTTTTTTTATTTAGGTTTTAACAAATAATAGACCGAACTTGGTACACAGGAAAATAAACTCCCACATGCAATTAAAAAAAAAAGTACAAATCAAGTGAAACAAATACATAAGGGAGATTCATAATAGCCCACATCAAGAGAGTCGACTGCTGTAAAAATAGAAAACTAAATACATCATTCTGAATAGAAAAGAAAACAGGTCCATAAGGACCATATTAAAGAAGGTAGTCAATCAAACCAAATTATCCATCACTCTCCCCTACCCGAACTTGCCTATCCAAAAGAAACTTCTCCAGATGAGTCACGTTTTTAACCCAGAATTCGATAAGTGAAGGAGATACTCTAGTATCGATTCTAAGGGTATGACCAAGGGGTTTAATCCCTTCTTGGATCACCATATAGAAAAACGTTTCCACTTGAAGGCATAAGATCTTCTTGTGGAACGTTTCCTAGAAGCCTGAAGGATATCTTTTACCTGCTGGGACAGGTTGAAATCCTGGAGGTCTAAGCCTTCAATAACCAGGCCGTGAGGTGCAGGGACTGGGGATTCGGGTGCCATAGTGTCCTGTTCTCCTGAGAAAGGAGATCTGGAGCATGCCCTAACTCCAGAGGTGCCACTTGAGAGAGATGCAGAAGCAGGGAATACCACGTTTGGCGTGGCCATCGTGGTGCTATGAGAATCATGCGACCCCTGTCTCTCTGAAGCTTGAAGAGTGTCTTGGGGATGAGGGGAATGGGTGGGAAGGCATAAAGGAAGTCCTGACCCCAGTGAAGGAGGAAGGCATCCCTTCCCTGACAGTTGTGCGCCGGAATCCTGGAACAGAACCAGGGAAGTTTGGCATTCAGTGGACTTGCAAAGAGGTCTATGTCTGGAGTGCCCCAGAGATGAAATATCTTTGCCACCTGGTCTAGGTGGAGTGACCACTCGTGAGGTAGCAGTACTCGACTGAGTTTGTCTGCCCAAAGGTTTTGAATGCCTGGAAGATATACCACTAGAAGGTGAATCTGATGCTCTCTGGTGAAGGCCCATAGTCGTAAAGCTTCGTTGCATAACGACAGAGAGCATGTCCTACCCTGCTTGTTCACATAGAACATGGCTACCTGATTGTCCATCTGGACTAGGACTGTCTTGTAGCTGAGCTGGGCGTGGAACACTCAAAGAGCTAAATAAATTGCTCTTAACTCCAGGAGGTTTACATGTAAACCAACCTCCTGTGGAGTCCAGGTGCCCTGGGTAGAGAGATAATTCAGGTGTGCACCCCAACCCACCTGTGATGCATCTGTTGTCAGGGTGGCCTGAAAGCGGGGTTGATGGAAAGGAGACCCTGCTGTCAGATTTTCTCGTGAGTGCCACCATTGGAGGGACAAAATTAGTCGTTGAGAGATTGTTATTTTGTCTGACAAATGACCCGTGGCCTGTGTCCACTGTGTGGAGAGGGTCCACTGAGCTGCTCGCATATGGAGGTGAGCATATAGGACTACATGAACTGTGGATGCCATGTGTCCCAGCAACTGCAGTAGCTCCCGAGCAGCGAGGGAGGATTTGCCTGCTGCTTGGGAAGATAACTGCATTATGCGAAGACACCGGGCTTGTGGAAGGAAAGCCCTTGCCTGTCTGATATCCAGACAGGCTCCTATGAACTCTAGGTGTTGGGAAGGAACTAGTTGAGATTTCGGGAAGTTTATTACCAATCCCAAGTATTGGAGGATTCGCATCGTACGAGACAGTGCAGTGCTGGCCTCTGTCACTGTGGAGGCTCGGATGAGCCAGTCGTCTAAGTAAGGGAAGACAAAAATCCCCAGGGTTCGTAGAAATGCAGCTACTACTGCCATGCATTTCGTGAATACCCTTGGTGCTGAAGCCAGACCAAAAGGAAGAACCCTGAACTGGAAATGACTTCCCCTGAAAAGGAAACGTAAAAATTTCCTGTGATCTGGATGGATAAGAATGTGAGTGTATGCATCCTTTATGTCTAGAGAGCAAAGCCAGTCCTGGCTTTGAAGGTATGGCAGAAGAGTTCCCAGAGAAATCATTTTGAATTTCTCTTGAAACAGATATTTGTTCAATTCTCTGAGGTCTAGAATGGGTCTGTGTCCTCCTGTTTTCTTTGGAATAAGAAAATAGGGGGAGTAGAACCCTGCACCCTGTTGAAGAATGGGTCCTTCCTCTATTGCCCCTTGGGCAAGAAGTGTGGAGACCTCGTAATCTAGCAGATTGTCTGCAAAGGTTTGTGAATTGAACTGCTTTAGAATTGTAGGAGGGGGTAAGCTGTGAAAATGAAGTTTGTACCCCTCCCCTACAATGGACAAAGTCAACTCTTCTGCTGTTATCTGATGCCATCTGTTGAGAAAGTGGCATAACCTTCCGGGAATATGGGGGGGGGGGGGTTTGAGGACCCCTCAGAAGCAGGAAGGCAAAGCTCTCTAGGAAGGAGTCAAAGCCCTTGAGGGGGCTGAACCTGGAGAGATGGTTGGGCTCTCGGGCCTTTTGGTTTCTTTTGTTGTCTAGTTTGTCCCTTTTGGGCAAACTGACCTGGAGTCTGAATCTGGTGGGTATAGGAAGGATAAAACTTCCTCTTTTTGCTAAAAGAGGGTTTTTTATAAGGCCTCCTTTTGGCTGGAGTGGCTGTAGGCTTTGACAATCTATCTAAGGTAGAATTGTCAGCATCTAACTCGTTTGCCTTCTCCTGCCAATTCTTGCCGAAGAGATTCTCTCCCGTGCAAGGAATGTTGCCTAACTTGTCCTGTACCCAAGTCTCCAAGTCTGATGCCTATAGCCAGGTAATCCGTCGTGCACTAATGGCAATAGCAGAAGTTCTGCTGATGCATTTGAAGCAGTCAAAGGCTGCACAATTGACAAACTTGGAGACATCCTGAGCATGCTTTAGCAGAGTAAGAAAGTCTTGTCTCTTATCATCTGGGAGAAATGGGCTCATAAGTCTCCTGTGATTTCTTTGAGGAACATTCCCATATATAGGATATATGAGCCAATTCTAGCTGAAAGCATGGAAGCTTGAAAAGTTCTGCATCCAAAGCATCCAGAGTCCTGCATTCACGACCTGGAGGATTGGATGCATGTCTTTTTGCACTTTTCATTCTACGCATGGCCGACTCCACTACCATTGAGTGGTGTGGCAGCTGAGTTTTCTGAAATCCAGGACACGGTGGGACTAGATACATAGTATCAAGTCTCCTAGAGTGAGGAGAAGTAGTCAGAGGTGTCTCCCACATTCTGAGCATCAAGCTATGCAGAATTTCATGGATAGGCAGAGTAGCTGCCTCCTTAGGAGCTTTAGGATATTGGAGGATTTCCAATTCCTTTGCTCTGGGTTCCTCTTCAGGAGCTACTGTGATTGAAAGACCTTTAGCCATATCACGGATGAAATCCTGAAATGACATGTCCTCTGGAGGTGACATTCTGTGTTGGGGAGAAGAGGGATCTTCTAGGAGAAACTCTCTAGTGCCAGCAGAATTGTCAGAGTCTTCGGAATTGGAGGAATCGAAGTATTCCTGACCCCGATGCTCCTGCAAAGCACGATCCCGGTACCAATCGAAGTCGTTACCGAGGTGACCCGGTACCACTTTATCCACTCCAGCCGGGGGTGGAATGGGAAGAGTTACCATCGGTACCGGCATCGTCGATGTCGGCACCGGTGCCCTTGGGACCACCGGTACCGCAGCTGAGAGAAGAGCTGCGATACTGCGTTCGATAGCAAGAAACCTCTGGTCTATCGACGCTGCCGATTCCTGGGTGTCGGTACCGGTAAGAACGGCTGGAACCCCTGAGCATGGCACAGGTAGTTCTTGCGAGGTTGAGGCCTCGAGAACATCCTGAAGCCCCATCGATGCTTTGGAAGCCAAAGCCTCCCGCCGGGGCTGTTTTGCCAGTGTGGTTCCCTCAAGGGCAATACCAATGCCCTCTCGATGCTTAGCAGGAGAGCTACCCTTTGAGGACCGGCTTTTGTGTTTAGTTACCTGAGATCCATGGGAGGAAGAAGAGGCCCTTGACGATGTCGATGCAATGGATCTGGCATCTGAAGAAAAGAGGGTACCGAGCTTTGCGGCCCGGTTCTGTCTTCCTCTTTTGGTCATCCCATGCAGGAGAGACATTCAGTTGGAGAATGATCAGGTCCTAAACATTTTAGACACCAATCATGGGTGTCAGTGACGGAAATGGTACTGCCACACTTAGTACATTTTTTAAAACCACTAGTTGGCTTTTCCATGATTTTGGAAAAATGGGGCCTAATGCCCAAAATGGCGCCTAGCAACACAACAGGAAAGTTTCTGAAAAGAAACTGTCTAAGTCTAAGGTTTTGTTTTGTTTTTTAGGAAAAGAAAAGAAAAGAACCGGCAGTACCGGTAGGCGTCGTACGGTAGGCAAACGCGACCACAAGAAAGAATTTTTAAAGACGGAATTTTCTGCGGTGACAGGGAACAGGTCCTGTTGGCTCCGCGGAAAACGAAGAACTGAAGAGGGACAGTTGGAAAGGCGGGAAGGCAGCGCGCATGTGCTGAGGGATGCTCCCAAAAGTGTTCCTATTGGATGCTGGGGAGCGATCCCGCGCAGGCTCCATCGGTACCGACGATACCCATATGTGAGGACTACATTCCTGCTTATTCCTGGAGATATGTCTGACCCCTTAGTTATAATTTCTCTCCAACATCGGTTGGGTTGGAAATAATAAAAAGTATAGAATCAGAGCAAAGGAAGTGGTAGTAGTCAAGGACACCTTTCTGCATAGCTTAGGCTAGACGATGCAATACATAGTAACATAGTAAATGACGGCAGATAAAGACCAGTATGGTCCATCTAGTCTGCCCAGTAAGACGGCCAGAGTAAGATGGCAGGAGGAGGCGGAGCCTGCGGGGAACCAACATGGCCGCGTAAGAGAAGCTCTCCTGGCCCATCGGCAGTGAATCCTGGCAAATAACAATCTTACCTGCCTAATTTGTAGAGCATTATAGCACTTGAGTTGGACCATGTCAGCCGGCAAGCAAACCCGGCTCGACTTTGCTGCTGCGGCGGCGTCCGGCACGAAAAGATCTAAAACCGACCCGCTCTCCCCGCAGAAGACGGCGGCGCCACCCGAAGCTTCCGAGGGTCTGAAGGAAGTTTTACGGGAGGTGCGGGCGGTTCGCTGCCGGGTGGATTCAAATGGTGAATCCCTAGACACTGTGCAAACGTGTCTGCAGGAGCTGACTGGGCAGATGCAGCAGCTTACACTACGTGTGGAGAAAGTGGAAAAGGTCGCAGCTGTGCACGAGGAGCGACTGGCCCTCGTTCCGAGGATGAACCGCAAGCTGGAAGGGCTTGAGAAGACCTTAGAGGATATGAGTAATAGAGCCCGCCGGAACAATGTCCGGGTCTTGGGAATTCCAGAAGGGGCCGAAGGGAGTGACCCTATACAATACTTGGAATCTTTGATCCCAAAACTCCTGAAACTAGAATTCTCCCGCCCGTTTGAAATAGAACGGGCTCACCGACTACCATCTACGGCGAATCAACGGTCTAAATTCCCGCGCCCGATGATCTTATGTGCGCTCCGGCACCAACATGCAGTGCAAATCCTGATGGCAGCTAGGGCCGCCCAGCCTCTGCTACCTGGGGGTCAGAAAGTGGCCTTCTACCCGGACTTCAGCAAGCCAACAGTCGATCGGCGAAAGCGATTCCTAGCACTTCGGCCTCGCCTTCAGCGCCTGCAGGCACGGTACGGCCTCTTCAGTCCGGCTCAGTTTAAAGTGACTTTAAACAACGAGACTAAAACCTTTGAAGATCCTGCTGAGCTGGCAATGTACATTGAAGACCAAGAAGCCCTACAAATGCAGTCGAGCTAGAGGGCCATGGTTGCCAGTGGTCGGCTACACGGTCCGAGGACTTGCTGAGATTTGGGCCCTCTGAGGCTCACTACTGTCAGTGGCGGTGGGTGCGGACCTCGCCTGGCGCAGTGTCGGGGTGGGTAGTGTGATGCAGCAAGGGGCACACAGCCCAGGGAAAATAAGATAAAAGAAAGACTTACCTCAGAGTCAGCTGTAGAAAGCAGCACTAGGCACCATGATTCACTGCAGCAAGGGAAATTTTGCTACGTAGCAAACAAAAGTCCCATCAGGAACACCTGAGTGAGAGTCCCCAGGTCACGTGTAGAGCTAGGGATTATTTAAGGCAGGGTTCCAGTCAGTTAGAGGGCAGAGTCAGAAGCAGGAACACCACGGAGAGGAGAGTCAGAAGCAGGATCACCACGGGAAGCAGTAGGAGAGAGAGGAGCAGGAGGTGTGTCCCAGGTCAGCTGAGCAGAAGCCCCAGGGGATTGCTGGGAGGAAATTCTTCTCACGAGGAGTCAGGAAGTGAGTCTGTCTCCAGCTCTCGAGAAGGAAGGTTCAAGGCAAGCTGCACTAAGGGAAGACCTGCTACCAAGAATAGCTTTGGAGAGAAGCCAGGATTACCCCACTACCCCAGAGGCCAGTATTTGCCAGCTCAAGGCAGAGGTCACGGTGAGAGGGAAGTGTTGGGGGATGGGCACTCCATGCATGACTACAGCTTAAGAAATAGGTGTAAAGTTAGGAACAAACATATTCCTGTTCAACCAGCCCGGGAGGCTAGAAGCAAAGGCTATAGAGAGCCAAGCATAAAGACAAGCCCTGCAGAGAGAAGGAAACTTCCCTATAGTAACAAAGAGAAGTTTAAAGCTTATAACTGCAAAGGGCAGGGTTCTGATTACAGACATAAGAAGCAAGATGTTTCAGAGCTAATGTTCTGGGAGTCAAGCCCAGGCAGAACCAGCTACCGAGAGAGATATAGACCCAAAGGGGGAAAAGCCTCCAGTGACTGTTATAGTGAAGTGTCACAAGACGCTATAGCTGAATACCGTTCTCAAGAAGGGTCTGATACCAGCAGTGTGAGTAGTGCTGGGGAAATGATATGGGAAGACGCTGCTAGTCTGCAAGAGGATATTCCTATGGATTGCAGTGTCTGTGTTAAATGCAACCGTATGATGTAAATACTGGATGAAGAGAACTCTGTGAATATAACAAGAGAATATACGTGTGTCACCACTTTTGTTGCTAAGCTTATCTGATTTAAAGTTTCTGTTTCCTTTGACAATGTCCGAGCGGGACGGGGAATAAAACCCACTTTTCATTTCAAGTTGCTCTGAAAGACTTTTTATTTACAAGGCCAGAGCAATTACTTGTGCATACGCCCTAGGCAACCGCCTATGTAGGGCTAAACAGGCCTCTAACCACAGGCCCCATCACAGTAGGCAGACATCTTCTGCCCAACCGGCCTGTGCTGGGGTGTCCCCTGGAGAAGGGGGAGTCTGTTATGCCCCTTGCTTTAATGCTTTCTGTTTTTTTGTATTCATGTGTGCAGTGGGTGGCGGGTAACCTTTATTGGGGCTAGGCTGCGCTGTGTTGGATATTCTTTCTGGCTCACCCAAGTTTTCATTGTTATCAGGTGAAGTTCTGTTGGGGGGGTATTGTTGGCTCTCAGGAGGGGGATATGTGTGATAATTGCTGGAGTAGCCAGCTTTGGGTTGTTCCCTTGGAGCTGTTTAGCTGTGTCCTGCCCTGCGAAGTATGTAGTTTGCTGAACAGCAATGGCTAATTGGCTAAACATTATGTCCTTAAATGTAAAGGGCATTAAAACTCCCATGAAAAGGGAAAAAATATTAGCATATTGTGCCCGGCATCAAGCGGATGTGGTGTTTCTGCAGGAGACCCACCTTACTCTGCAGGAAACTATGAAGCTAGAAGACAAAAAGTATCTGATAGTAGGCTCCTCTCCAGCGGACCATAAGAGGAATGGAGTTGCCACACTTGTGCGGAGGGCCCTGGGGGCATCGCTGATCCATACTAGTAATGATGCCTCTGGGAGATGGTCGCGATCTCTAGTAGAAATTGGTGGTGTTCAGTTTCTCTTTGTTAATGTGTATGGTCCCAACAAAGATGACCCTGGTTTTTTCAGTGCTTTGAACAGTGCCCTGCAGAAGGACTATACTGCCCCAATAATTTTTGGGGGGGATTTTAACTTAGTAAACGAGCCCCTGTTAGATCGCTGCCCAGCGAGAATTACCCGACCCTCCCGGGCAGACGGCGCTCTCTCTGCTCTCAAGGAAGATTGTGGATTGATTGATATTTGGAGGCTGCTCCATCCTACTGAGAAGGATTTTACTTTTCACTCACCAGTCCACAATTCTCTCTCCAGGATAGACTTTTTTTTAGTCTCCAGGTCTTTAGTCTCGAGCTGCTGTGAAGCGGAAATTCTGGGAGGGACTGTATCTGATCACTCAGCTATCACGCTTAAACTCCTGTTAAAGGTGGCTGCTGGGGGCAATCCAGTGTGGTCCTTTAATAGAGCCTGGCTTGCGGAGCCCTCTTTTCAAACTGAGTTAAGGGCCGCGATTGGGGCATATTTTCTGAATAATAACTTAGGAGATACCGCATGTTGGGCCTGGTGGGAAGCCTTTAAGGCCTCCCTAAGGGCTACTATCACTAGCTACAAGATTAAAGAGGCCAGGAGGAGGAAAGAGCAGTTAGCAGCCCTGGAATGTCAGATCAAAGCGGGAGAGAGGCTATGGATTCGGCAGCCCGCCGCTGAGATCCTACTTAGGCTGCAGAGGTTACGATTTCAATATAACGAGTTGCTGAGCTCTGAGATAGAGCAAGTAATGTTGAAACAATCGGCAAGATATCATATTGAGCAAAACAGGGCTAGCAAGCTTTTGGCAAGTGCATTGCGAGGGAGAAGGGAAAAGTCTAGAATTGTCTCTCTTGTAGATGACAATCAGACAAGATTGGTCACAGACGATCACATTTTAGAAGAGTTCTCATCCTATTACGACAAGCTGTACTCCTCGGAAGTGACAGCAGACTCTGCAGCGTTTGCGCGATTTCTCGACTCGCTTAGTCATCCTCTATTGGGGGTCCAGCAAGCTCAGCAGATAGGCCGGCCCTTCTCCCATAAGGAGGTCTCCATGGCAATTAAAGCCATGACGGGGGGGAAAGCTGCGGGCCCTGATGGGCTACCAGCCGAGTTTTATAAAATTCTGAGTGACGATCTGACTCCTTACTTATTGTTATACTATGGGGAATTAGAAAAGGAATCTGGTCAGCCTGGTAATTTCTCAGAGGCTACTATTGTGGTCCTGGAGAAGCCTGGGAAAAGCCCCGAAAATGTTAGGAACTATCGGCCCATATCACTGCTAAATGCAGATTATAAAATCTATGCGAGTATTTTGGCTAAGCGGCTTGCTCTGGTTATAGGGGACTTAGTGCATCCTGACCAGTGTGGCTTTATACCAGGCAGATCCACTTTTGATAATGCCCGGCTCTTGTGCAATTTGATTGATAGGGTGGCAGGGGACACGTCCCCTTATGTTGCCCTCTCCCTCGATGCGGAAAAGGCGTTCGATAGGCTGGAGTGGCCCTTTCTCTTTTCTGTGCTAGCTTGGTTTGGTCTGGGAGAGGAGTTTATCAATAAGGTCAGGTTGCTTTATGCCAGAACTAGCGCGAGGGTTTTTGCAAACGGTTGCCTGCATCGTTCTTTCTCCCTACACCGGGGCACACGTCAGGGTTGCCCTTTATCTCCGCTACTTTTTGACCTGGCTCTCGAACCTTTAGCCATTGCTGTTCGGCAAAGTGAAGCTATCCAGGGTCTCAACATTACTGGAATAAAAGTGAAAACTATCCGCATATGCGGACGACTTGTTGTTGTTTACGCAGCCTCAGGAGATCCCCCAGATTCTAACTCTAATCAATACTTATTCCAGCTTGTTGGGATATAAGATAAACTGGGATAAGTCTGTGGCCTTTCCGCTCAACGGATGTTCGACGGCCGAAATGATGTCCCCCTTCCTGTTTCGATGGGAGCCGACTGGCATTAAATACCTGGGGGCCTGGTACAGTGCCACTGTGGCTGAAACTCTCCGAGCGAACGTGGAGGAGCTCACTCGGATAGTGCGCAGTAAAATCTTGGCATGGTCCCCTTTATATCTTACTTGGTGGGGCAGACTCGAAGTTATCAAAATGGTACTGGTCCCTAAGATCAATTACGTTCTGGGCATGCTCCCTTTTACTATACCGGTAGAGGTCTACACCAGGTTAGAGAGAACCCTTTCGGGGTTCCTTTGGAAAAATGTCCAGCCCCGCATAGCCCTTTGGAAGCTTAAGGCCCCTAAGGATAAGGGAGGAGTCCACTTCCCCGATTTTCAATGGTACCATCATGCACTTCTCATTAAGCAGGGAGTCGCCTGGCTGGACGCAGAGGGGAAGGATCTAGGTCCCAGATGGCTCCAAGTAGCAGCCCAGATGGCATGCCCCTACCCTTTAAGGCATCTGCTAGGGATGCTACATCCTGAGGAAGGGTCACCGGGTAGGGTAATTCGGGCCACCCAGGCAGCTTTTTTAAAATTGGCACAACTGGCGGGTGCAGATGGGCTGCCCTCCAGATGGACTCCGCTCTGGTGGAATCCCTTATTTAAGATCAGGGGTCAACGGTTCGCTTGGAAATGTTGGCAAGAGAGGGGAATATGGACTTTGGGTCACTTAGTAGGGCACAAGGGCTGGAAAGACTTTAATTCTTTTAGGGATGAATTTGCCTTGCCCCAGAGTAGCTACTTTCGTTGGCTGCAAATCAAGCATAGTATCCTGGCAGGCCGGGTTAAAATCTGTAACCTGGTGGAGGAGGGCACTTTGCTTCAAGGTCTCAGAGCCATGTACGAGCAAAAGGGTATGATATCTGGAATATATGCTCTGTTTAGGGACTATGCCAGTCTAGACCCGAGGGGGCTTTATAAGGCTTGGGAATCCGATCTGCCTGTGGCACAACTCTCAGATATGTGGGCTCAGCTGTGGGGCACTGTCACCAGAGCCTCTCATTCGGCATCAATTACACAATCTATGTTCTTCCTGTTGCACAGGGCTCATCTCACGCCAGTAAAGGTATCTAAATGGGACAGATCATCCACAGGGATATGCTGGTCTTGTCGGAGAGCGAAAGGCACATTCCTACATATGTTCTATGATTGCCATTTTGTGCAGCGTTTTTGGGAGGTGGTCTGGTGTAAAATCCAAGCAGTATTGGATATACCAGACAAGCTCTCCAAGAAGGTTGTCTTTCTGCGATCCCTGGGGCTTTCCCAGGGTAGGCATAAGGCCAAGGACTTCCTATTGAACTTTATGATTGCTGTTGCCTTTAAGCTGATTCTGGTCAACTGGAAGTCCTTGGCGAAGTTGCGACAGGGAGAATGGTGGAGTTTGGTCTGCCATTATGCCAAATATGAACGGTTATATGATAAATTACACCAGGGGTGTCAAACTCAAATACACAGTGGGCCAAAATGTAAAACTTGAACAAAGTCGCGGGCCAGCATTGAACAAATGAACCTTTAATATGGACCCAAACAAGATTTGCTTTAACATTGAATATGAAGCAACACTTATTACTATACAATTTATAACTTAATAGTTCAGATATGCAAAAACCAATTTCAAATAAAAAAAAACATCAATGACATTCATTTATTAAATAAGATTTAAATAATAATAAATAATAATTTTTAAAATAAAATAACAATAATAAAATTAATCAACCATTCAAGCCCATGTCTTGGAGTAGCAAGAAAAAGTGCATAAAGAAAACGTTAATTATTGCTCAGTTTGCTGCACACTGATCTAATCTGATGTGCCCAAGCCAGATACCTGGCATCTCTTCTTGGATGATAGTTCATCAATGTCTGGGCTCAGGCTTTGAGCTGAGGAAATCCTCAGTATCGAGCGAAGATGTGAGATGTTTTGGTCATCTTCATCGAGGAGAAAAGTTGCTCACATAGATAAGTGCTGCCGAACATGGAGAGCATCTGAGCAGCTTGGGTGCGGAGCTGAGGCATTGTGTCAGGGATGAACTGTGGAAACTGGGCGGCGCCCACAGCATCATACTTTGACTTCAGTGTGTCATTACACTGGAGTTCAATTAGCTCCATTTGGAGGTTGGTTGGTGCGTTTTCCACATTAACTGCAAAGGGATTACTGAGCAGTTCAAACCTACATTTCTGGACATCAAAGTCGGCAAATCGCCGGCTAAACTCAGCGCCGAGTACACTGAGTTTTTCAGCAAACTGTGTGCATGGGAACAAGTTGGTAAAGAACTGCGTTTTCATGGTTTGGCAGCAGGGAAAATGGCCAAGGTTTCCTTGCAGCATCTGATTCTCCCACAGGCACAGTTTAGTTTTAAAAGCCCTCACTGCAGCGTACATGTCTGTGATGATGCGCCCCCGCCCCTGAAGCTGCAGGTTCAGCGCATCGAGATGGCTCGAGATGTCACACAGAAAGGCCAGCTCACACAGAAACTTTTTCTCCCGAAGCTCTACTGTGTCCTTCCCTTTGCTTTCCAGAAACTGACATATTTCCTCATGCAGCTCAAAACATCTATTCAGTACTTTTCCTCGGCTTAACCATCTCACCTCTGTGTGATACGGCACGTCTGCGTATTCCGAACCACACTCCTCCAGAAAAGACTTAAACTGGCGGTGATTCAGACCTTTGGCTCTTATAAAGTTAACTACTTGTGTTACTGTGGTCATAACATGTTCCATCTTTAGGGCTTTGCCACACAATGATTCCTGATGTATGATGCAGTGATAAACAGTTAGTTCACCTGCACAGTTCTCTTCCTGCATCTTCTCCTGGACCCTGCCCACCAGTCCACTTGTTTTACCGCACATCGCTGGCGCACCATCTGTCGTTAATCCCACGAGTTTATCCCACGGCAGCTTTATTTCAGTTACGCATTTGGAAACCTCCTCAAAAATTTCCTTTCCTGTGGTTGTGCCATGCATTGATTTGAATCCCAATAGCTCCTCCGTAACACACATATTTGAGTCCACTCCACGGATGAAGACTGACAGCTGAGCAGTATCAGATGCGTCGCTGCTCTCATCCACAGCAAGGGAGAATGCAACGAAATCTTTTCCCTTTTCCAAAAGCTGGTCATACAGATTGGTGGCAAGATCACATGTGCGATCAGCTACTGTGTTTCTGCTCAGGCTCGCGTTTGAAAAGGCTTGCTTTTTCTCTGGGCACACGATGTCACAAACTTTCAACATGCACTTTTTCACAAACTCTCCCTCATTAAAGGGCCGGGCTGATTTTGCGATCTCTGCTGCCACAATATAACTAGCCTTTACAGCAGCCTCACTTTGTGATGTGGCTTTTTTGAACATATTCTGTTGTGAAACCAAACTTCTTTTCATCTCCTCCACTTTCTGGCTCCTTTGAGTCATGTCCAGGTCCTTGTACTTGTCATGGTGTTTTGTTTCATAGTGTCGTCGAATGTTATACTCCTTAGTTATAGCCACGTTGACTCCACAAATCAGACAAACAGGTCTTTCTTTTACATATGTAAACAAATATTCTGTCTCCCACCTGTCCAGAAAGTTCCTGTTGTCTGCCTTTCTTTTTGCCATTTTTGGGAAGGGGTTCCACAGTGACAGTTGTAGCTTGAGATCGCTATGACTTCTGTCACACAGGAGAGGGCGTTTCTGGGACCTGTCCTGATTGACGCGCCAAAACAACAGCAAGGCATTATGGGATTTGTAGTATTAGCGATGAATGAATGCGCTGTATAATACCGGCGGGCTAGCTCTAGTAGTCATTTGGTATAGCCTCGCGGGCCAAATATAATTACACTACGGGCCAAATTTGGCCCGCGGGCCAGAGTTTGACACCTATGAATTACACCATCCCGACAGAGGGGAGCTTTGCCATGACAGGTGGTCTCTCCTAGACCAGTATGTCGCCCGCTCTATAGTTGTTTAACTTCTGTAATCGGTCTCCATAATACTGTGATAACTGGTGGTTGTGGTATGGACGCATGGCAGTTCAGGGAGCTGACAGCTACTAGCTTCTTTGATACTGGCGTATTTGTTCATCTTTCTCCTGAGAGCCTGGGGGGGGGGGTTCTTTTCTTTGTTTGCTGCTATTTATTGTTACTTCTGTGTTGATTATTGTGTGTTGTATGTAACATTGGTGGTTGGAAAACTTAATAAAGAAATTTCAAAAAAAAAAAAAAAAAGAGTAAGATGGCAGGAGTAGGTGCCACTCTGTGCAGGCCACCCCTCCCCCATGTCTTTGTTTAGGGGTGAACTCACCGATCCATGCAGGACACTCCTATTTGTTGAGAAGTTAGATGGTTCAGTTTATTTTGATTTTATTCTGTTGCTATAAATGGATCCATTGTGTCTGCCCCATGCCATTTTGAATTCCGTCACTGTATTTGCCGCCACCACCTCCATCAGGAGGGCATTCCAAGCATCCACCAACCTCTCAGTGAAAAAGTATTTCCTGACATTGCCTTTCAAATTTTCCACCTTGCAGCTTCATGTTATGCCCTCTCATTTTACAGCTTCCTCGTCTTTGGAAGAGGTTTGTTCATTATTTCTCCTTAAGTACTTAAAGGTCTGAATCATATCTCCCCTATCCCTCCTCTCCTCTAAAGTGTACATATTTAGGTCTTCAAGTCTCTTCTCATAAGGCTTCTGACGCAGGCTCGAAATCATTTTGGTCGCCTTCCTCTGAACAGTTTCCATTCTTTTTACATCCTTTGCAAGATACGGTTCTCCAAAACTGAATACAGTATTCCAAGTGAGGCCTCACCAGTGACTTATACAGTGGTATTAGAACCTCTTTCTTTCTGCTGGTAATTCCTCTTCGTATGCAGCCCAACATCCTCCTGCCTTTTGCCACCGCCTTGTCGCACTGTTTTGCTACCTTGAGATCTACAGAAATAATCACACCAAGGTCTTTCTCCTGATCCGTGCACACCAACCTCACGCCCCCTAAAGGTGTACATTTCCCTTGGGTTTCTGCTACCCAAGTGCATGACTCTGCACTTCTTTGCATTAAATCTGCACTGCCAAGCATTAAACCATTCTTCCAGCTTTTGTAGATCTTTTCTCATGTTAAGGACTCCTTCGGGGGGAGTCCACTCTGTTGCAAATTTTCGTGTCATCTGCAAAAAGACAGACCTTTCCATTCAGACTTTCAGCAATATCACTCACAAATACATTGAACAGTGCCAGGACTGGGACCAGGACCGAACCCTGGGGCACCCCGCTAATCACCTTCCTTTCCTCTGAGTGAGCTCCATTTACCATCACCTTCTGTCGTCTATCAGTCAACCAATTTCTAATCCAGTTTACCACCTTGGGACCCATCCCCAAACTACTGAATTTATTGATAAGCATCTTTTGAGGAACAGTATCAAAGGCTTTGCTGACATCCAGGTAGATGACATCCATCGCATGCCCCTGATCTAGTTCTCTGGTCAGATTTGTTTGGCAAAACCATGTTGCCTCGGATCTTGCAACCTGTTGGTTTTGAGAAAGTTCACTATTCACTCCTTTAGAAGCACCTCCATTACTTTTCCCGCCACTGAGGTAAGGCTCATGGGCCTGTAGTTTGACACTTCTTCCCTGTCACCACTTTTGTGTAGAAGTACGACATCAGCCATTCTCCAGTCCTGAGGAACTACTCCTGTTTCCAAGGAACTGTTGAAAACATCCTTTAACGGCCCTGCAAGAACCTCTCTGAGCTCTTTCAGTATCCTGGAATGTATCCCATCCGGTCCCATGGCCTTGTCCACTTTCAGTTTTGCAAGTTGTTCTAAAACATCATCTTCTGTGAATGGTGTGGTATCTACTTCATTCCCATCTTTATATTTGGGAGTCACAGTTGGTCCTTCTCCAGGATTTTCTTTAGTAAAACTAGAGGAAGTATTTGTTTAGCAATTCAGCTTTTTCAATGTCCCTTTCCAAGAGTCCATTCCCAGCACTTCTGAGTCCTGGGATGCTACCTCTGATCTTCTTTCTTTCCCGAATATACCTCAAGAAAGTTGTTGCTACACTTAACATCTTTAGCCATCTTTTCCTCTGCCTTTGATTTTTCTATCCTTATTTCTCTTTTTGTCTCTTTGAGTTTGATCCTGTATTCATTTCTGTGTTCTTCTGTTTGCAAGCTTTTGAATTTTGCGAAAGCTGTGTTTTTTGCCTTTATTTGAGCTGCCACTTCTTTGGAAAACCGAATAGGTTTCCTTCTCCTTTTTTTTATTTACTTTTCTTACATATTTATCTGTTGCCCCTTTTATTGCCACCTTTAGTTTAGCCCATTGCAATTCCACTTCCCTTATCTCCTTCCACCCTGCCAACTCCTCCTTTAGGTATATGGCCATTTTATTGAAGTCAGTGTTTTTGAAGTTTAGGACTTTGAGCTTGCTATAGTTGGACTGCACCTTGGTTTTTATCCCAAACCATACCGTGTGATGATTGCTGCTGCTCACAGGTGCACCCACCCAGACATTCGACACGTTATCACCGTTGGTGAGGACTAAATCCAGCGTTGAGCTTTCCCTTGTTGGTTCCATCACCATTTGTCTAAGTAACACATCCTGCAGAGCATCCACAATTTTTTTGCTTCTTTCCAGATTTGCAGAAGGAGTACTCCAATCCACATCGGGTAGATTAAAGTCACCCAATATGATCGCTTCCCCCTTTGTGGCTATATTTTGACAATGTCTATAGTCAATTCGTTATCTAACTCTTCGATTTGAGTGGGAGGTCTGTAGACTACAGCAGTATGGATGACAGTGCCATCTCCTCTTTCCAACACAACCCAGAGCGCTTCTTCTTTTGCCCATGCCCCCTGCATTTCAGTAGCTTTAATATTGCTTTTGACATACAAGGCTACTCCTCCTCCTCTTCCATTTTCTCTCTCTTCTGAATAGATTATAGCCAGCTATGGCTATATCCCAATCATGCGATTCATTAAACCATGTTTCTGTAACGGCCACAATGTCCAAGTCCATATCCACCATTAGGGCTTCCAGGTCTGGAACTTTATTGGATAAGCTTCGAGCATTTGTACTCATTGCTTTCCAGCATTTAACTGGCTTGTATGTGTTTTGCATCGATTTTGTTCTGTCCACTTCTTCCCACTTGTTTTTGATGTGTGGTTTAGAAGTATGGCTGTTTCTGATGTTGTTCTGCTTGTGCAGGGAGTGACGTCCAGAACTTGACCTTCCCCATCCGTCATCCCCCTTTTTCTAGTTTAAATGCATATCTACATACTGCCTGAATTTTTCACTTAGGATTCTTCTCCCTGCGACAGAGAGATGTAGTCCATCAGCACAGTATAGTCTCTTGTTGGTCCATCTATTTCCCCAATCGCCTATAAATCTGAATCCTTCCTCTTTGCACCAGGTTTGGAGCCATGCGTTAAAGCTGTTTATGCGATTTAGCCTTTCTGCCCCCTTACCAAGAACAGGTAAAACTTCTGAGAATGCGACAGTGTTAACAATGGGCTTTAGTTTCTCCCTCAGAGTCTGAAAGTCCCTTTAAACTGTAGTGGCACTGTTTCTAGCCAGGTCATTTGTACCCAAGTGGATGATAACATCAATTTTGGAGTGCTCACTTTCAGCGCTAAGTACATCAACAATTTGGTTTGTATTCTTGCTAGATGAAGAGCCTGGGAGGCATTTGACTAACTTCCCTCTTTTGAACTGTGTTTCCAAGTTGGTGCCTCTGATGATGGAATCACCAATTAGTAGTAGTTTCCTGTTCCTTGAGTCTTTCTTCATATTTGGTACTTTATAAGGAGATTGGGCATTGACTATCTCATTTAAAAGGGTCCTTGAGCTTGAGCGTTTGGATAATCTTCAAACACAGACTATTAAAAGCGCTCACAGAGAACCCCTCCCCCGTTCCTCAGGAATATGTCACAAGTGCATCTTTCCTTGAGAATTTGATTTATTTGCCCTTCAAACCACAGGGATGGATGTTTACTTGCAAGATCTTCTCAATTTTTCAGTTTCAGAAGGCAGGATGGTGAAGGTTCTGGATACGCATCACAATCTAAGAATTATACACCCAACATAAAAGTAATTTGAAGGTGGGGAATGGCAGAAGGAAGACTTAAGGCAGTTTTAAGTGTGCTGCCTAAGGAAAAGATTTTTCACCCCCACAAAGATTATAATTTTGCAGAGCAGTCAAGATCATTATTTTTTTGCCTGTCAGTTTCTTTCTGCTCCCTTGAGCTTCCAAACTTTCAGCTCAAGCAGAATCAGTCTTTCCAGCATCACCAGGAAGGTCAAATTAGACTTATCTGCTAATTGTTGTTCCTTATGGAACTCCAGTCTAGTCCTGAACCTCCTCCTCCAGCAGCTTGGAGACTGAGAAACGTCATCATCTTGATGATGATGCTGGAATAAAGGCAGCGGAACCGCCCCCTCACTCCAGTAATCTATTGACAAAGCAGACTCACCGGAGCAACAATTAAGTAGCTAACCATATATTTGAAACATTAAAGGTACTTAACTCTAACAACTAAAAGTATAGCCTTTCTTCTTTGAACCTCTTTGGCTGACCGCTTAAACGGCAACAAACTACTGTGTGGGTTCGCTTTTCTCCTATCTGTCTGAAGAATATGCACCAGAAGGAATCCCCAACCTCCCATGCCCGCACTTCTATCAACTTACCTGTGAAAACTCTATTCCGCTTCAGGCAAAAGTTCCATAGAAACCACAGGGAGGGATACAGGACTAGACTGGAGTTCCGTAAGGAACAACAATTAGCAGGTAAGTCTAATTTCACCTTCCTTAACGTCCCTCCAGTCTAGTCCTGAACCTTTGGGGATGTAACAGAGCAGTGCAACAAATTAACGGGAGGGATCCGCTAGACCAGCCTGAAGCACCGCTGATCCAAAACAGGTATCCCTTTCTGCTTGAACATCTAGCCGATAATGCTTGACAAAGAAATTCAAAGATGACCATGTAGCCGCCTTACAAATTTCAACTGCCGGCACCAAGCTACATTCTGCCCACGACGTCACTTGAGCTCTAGTCGAATGTGCCCTAAGACCCTCTGGCACCGACTTGCCTTTTAAGAGATATACTGAAGCTATTGCCTCTTTGAGCCACCTCAATGTTAGCACAATGATAGGACTTCATTCTGGTCCAAATTAAAGTGCTATTAGTCTGAGACCTTCGAGCACATATTAAAGTCTTCATATAACTATATATAAAAGTTTTGAGTTTCTTATGGTGAATATTGAGTGAATTTACCTTTATCTGCGTTACTTGAAGTACTCACTCGGAAAAGTGACCAATTATATATTTGTCTTTGAGCCACCTGGCAATGGAGACTTTCGACGCTGGTTCGCCTTTTTGTGGTCCCCCAAACAGGACAAATAGTCTATCCATTTTGCGGAAACCCTTTGTTCTTTTCAAATACCTCCTCAAGGCCCGACCTACATCTAACAGATGCAATTGCTCTTCTGTGGTATCTTCCTCGTTCCTCCCAAAAACAGGTAAAGATACTACTTGGTTTAGATGAAAAGCTGACACCACTTTGGATAAAAAGGAGGGCACTGGCCTCAGTACCACCTTTGATTCCCTAAAAACCAGAAAAGGCTCCCTACAAGATAAAGCTTGCAATTCCGAGATTCTACGCGCTGAACAAATAGCTACTAAAAACACGACTTTGAGAGTCAAGTCCTTTAACGAAGCTCTAGCCAACGGTTCAAAAGGTTCGCGCACCAAGGCCTGCAGAACTAAATGAAGATCCCATGTCGGTACTAGCCATCTATATGGCGGTCTCAGAAGAGCTACCACCCTTAGAAAACGCTTGACATCAGGATGTCCTCCCATCGCCTCACCTTTTATCTTACCCCTATAACAGGAACGAGCTGCTACTTGCACCCTTAAGGATGCTGCCGCTAAACCTTTCTCAAATCCATCTTGCAAGAAAGCTAGCATCTGTGGCACGGACGATCTTAAAGACTCAATCTTCCTCTCTACACACCAAGCTTCAAAAATGTGCCAAATACAAACATACGCTAATGAAGTTGATCTCCTCCGAGCCTTTAATAAGGTGGAAATCACCACCGCCGCCCTCTCGCCATCAAACTCACCCTTTCAAGAGTCAAGCTGTAAGCGAGAACCGATCCACCTGCGACATTAGCAGCGGACCCTGCAAAAGCAGGTCCCGCCGCCGCGAAAGCCGCCATGGTTTCCCTACCAGCAGCCTCATCAGATCCGCATACCAAGGACGCCTTGGCCAATCTGGCGCTATGAGGATTACGTGACCTCTGTGAGCCTCTATGCGTTGCAGCACTCGCCCTATTAGTACCCAAGGTGGAAAAACGTACAGTAGTTGATCTTGTGGCCAAGACTGTATGAGAGTGTCCAAACCTTCCGACATCCTCTCCCTTCTTCTACTGAAGAAGCGATTTGCCTTTGCTGACTGCCAAGTCGCCATGAGGTCCATTACCGGTGTTCCCCAACAGCGCACCAGAGTCTCGAACACCTGCGGATGGAGCACCCACTCCCCTGGGTCCAACCTTACTTGACTGAGAAAATCAGCCTCTACATTCTCCACTCCTGCCACATGAGCTGCCGATATTGCTAGCAGATGTACTTCGGCCCACTCGAACAACTGATCGGCCTCAGCTTCCAGCTGCACACTGCTGGTGCCTCCTTGCCGGTTGACATAGGCTACTGCTGTTGTGTTGTCAGAAAATACCTGAATGGCCTTCCCTCGAATCGCACTCTGAAAGACTCGCAGAGCCAGCGTTATCACCCACAACTCCAACCTGTTTAATCGACCAGACCTTCTCTCGAGCTGTCCACTGCCCCTGGGCGAATTCCCCTTGAAAGTGAGCCCCCCAGCCGGACAGACTTCTATCCGTCGTCAACGGCATCCCCTTTCCGAGATGTTCCACTCTTAACCACCACTGCAGAGACCGATGAGTTGCTGGCATACATGGAAGCATCTGACTGAGCCGGTCCTCTTGATGCGACCACCGCCGGAGCAAAGCTCTCTGCAACAGCCTCATGTGGTACCTTGCCCATGGCACCAACTCCAGCGTCGCTGCCATGGTGCCGAGCAACTGCAGATAATGCCATGCTGTCGGAATCCTGTTTTCCAGAAAACTGCAGACCAACTTCCTTAACCCTCATGCCCGCTGCTGCGGCAGGAATACCTTCCCTACCTTCATACTGAAGTGAGCTCCGAGGTATTCGAGATCCTGTGATGGTACCAATTTGCTTTTTGCCATATTGACCACCCATCCAAGGCCCTGTAAAAACTGCATGACCCTGGCCGTGGCAGCCTCGCTCTCGTCCCTGGACTTTGCCCGAATCAACCAATCGTCCAGATAGGGATGCACCAGCAAACCTTCTTTTCTTAACGCTGCCACTACCACAACCATCACCTTGGTGAAAGTCCGCGGGGCTGTCGCTAGCCCAAAAGGTAACGCCTGGAACTGAAAATGTCCCATCGGCACCGCAAATCTCAGAAACATCTGATGCTCTTGACGGATCGGGATGTGCAGATAAGCCTCCAACAAATCCAGGGACGTCAAGAACTCTCCTTTTCGCACGGCTAAATGACTGACCTTAAGGTCTCCATCCGAAAAGCGACACTCGAAGACAACGATTTACCCTCTTGAGGTACAAAATTGGCTGATACATGCCTTCCTTCTTTGGCACCACGAAATAAATGGAGTACTGACCGCATCCGTACTGGTCTGGAGGCAATGGAACTACTGCCTTTAGGGATAACAGGTTGTCTAAGGTTTCCCGTACTGCCACGCACTTGGAGCGCGCTTTGCACGGAGACTGAATGAAGGAAACTGTTACCGGCCTTTGAAACTCTAGCACGTAACCATCTCGAATAACCTCCAGCACCCACTGATCCGACGTGATCTTGACCCAGGCAGGATAAAACTCGTGTAAACGACCTCCTACTGGCACCTGCCCCACCCGGGTCCTTCTGGCTTCATAATGACTTTCGAAGATTTGAGGTTGTAGAGGCGGCAAACCCTCTGCCCGCACCTCTGAAGCCTTGAAACCCCCGATTCTTATAGGGAAAACATCCTCTTTGTCTTTGACTAAACCTAGGGGACCGGAAATGTTGAAAATCTCTCGGCTGACCCGAGACGAAGGAACTGACCGCCCTTGTTTTTGGTTTATCCTCTGGCAAAAGGCCCCCTTTTGACTCCCCTAAATCCTTCACTAGCTTATCTAAATCTTCTCCAAAAAGAAGCTTACCTCTAAAAGGAAGCTTCCCGAGCCTTGTCTTGGAGGACCCATCGGCCGCCCAATTCCGCAACCAAAGATAGCGCCTCGCTGCTACTACCGATGCCATACTCTTCGACAATCCCCAAATAAAATCATAATGAATATTAGCTAGATAAGCCGTCCCAGACTCCAGCCTGGACGCTTCTTCGGTCAGGTCCGCCTACTGGTCTCCCTGAATCTGCTGTGACCAGCGGAGACAGGCTCTCGCCACCCAAACTCCACAAATAGAGGCTTGAATGGACAGAGCATTGTCAAACACCTGTTTCAACAATGTATCCAACTTTCTATCTTGGGCATCCTTGAGAGCCGCACTACCCTCCACCGGAATGGTAGTTTTTTGGGTTACTGCTGAGACAGCTGCATCAACCTTGGGAGACTTAAATAGTTCTCGATCCTGTTCCACTAGCGGGTAGAGACGAGCCATAATTCTAGACTCCTTAAGGCCTGCCTCGGGCATGTTCCATTCACCTTGAAACATCTCCCTAACCACTCTGTGCACTGGAAACGCCCTCTGAGTCTTCCGAAAAGCCTGCAACGGGTCTTCCAAGGTGGCATCCTCCACCGGTCCCGCTGCCGGCATATTAAGGGCTTTAAGCGTTTCAGAAATGAGGGCCGGCAACTCATCCCTCCTGAACACACGGACCACCCTTGCCTGGTCCTCCTGATCCGTAAGTTCTCCTTCTTCCAGTTCCTCGTCAAGATCCAAGGCCTGATCTGACTCTTCTGAGTGACCACTCTCCGAAGCCACGGACTGCTCCAGACGCTGCTTTTCGCTCTTGGACCTCTTTATAGGTAGCCTGGTAACCCCCACACTCATCGGGGTACCTGGCCTCTTCTGCCCCAGTTCTACTTCCGTGGAACGGGAAGCGGACTTTCCATAACCAGCTCCCAACGTCTCTGCTGTATAAGTGTTAGAAACTCTGGAGAAAAGATGGCAGCCAAACCCTCCGGCCCTTGCCCCCGAGGTGGGGGGAATCCGGAGCGGCTGAAGTCCACGCCACCAGTTCCTGCGGCATAGGGGCAGAGAGCGGTTCAGGCAGGGGCAACGGAGGTCTACTACTATCCTCTATTCCGTCTTCAATGGCTTGTTCCATAGAGGCTGCTTCTTCAACGCAGCCTCTGCAAAACCCTGCCTCTGACACTGCTCCCCTTCTAGACCCACAGACTAAACACTGTGGTCTAGAAGGCATGCTGTGAGACACCAAAAAATTACCATGCCCCACAGTCCTCTGTCTAAGAAATGTAACCACACCAGAAAGCCCTGTAGCTTATGACCAAAATAAAAGGCTGCCTCCCTTTTTTTTTTTTTTTAAATTACGAAGAAAATCCTGTCTACCATCCCCCGATTCTAATTCTGTGGTGGAAAATAAAAAACGCCGCTCTCCCAGGCCTGCACACGCTCCTACAGAGCCTGCCAAAACTACGGAGCTTCCCACGCATCTGACACACGGCATGGCCTGCTCCGATGCCTCCGCTGGTTCCCCCCAAGGTAAATTAGCTGCAAGCTGCACGATCACAGGCCCCACTTACCTGAGACACTGTTTGCCAGTGCTTCCGGAGCCTCTTTCAGCCATGCTCTACCGTCCCTGCACTCAGCCAAATCACGGCTTCGGCGTCGGGGGATAAGCTGCCCTGTTAAAACAGCAGCTGTCTGCCTCCATGCTCTCCCATAATGTCTATCGCGGCTCCACGGCACTCCTTTTCTGTCACTCAGTCGCTGCCGGCTCCTCACCCATTAAAGTGGGTTCGGGAGGCGGGAGCGCAGGCAGACTAGCACCCGATCAGTGAAAACAAACCGGGGGGGGGGGTCGAGGGAGGAAAAGCAGCACCTCAGCACAGCGTCCTTGCTGAATTTAATTTTCCTCACAGAAACCTCTCTTTTTTTTTTCTTTTTTTTTTAAAGGGAAATACACCAGATTAACCTCAAAGCTATAACTAAATCTATCTCTACACTCTCCTCAATTGTTCCTCCTGTGAGCCCCGACCTCTGGGCTCACCAACCTCCAGCTGCTTGGAGACTGAAATAACTAGAGTGAGGGGGCGGTTCCGCTGCCTTTATTCGAGCATCATCATCAAGACGATGACGTTTCTCAGTCTCCAAGCTGATGGAGCAGGAGCAAAACCCAAAGGTTCAGGACTAGACTGAAGGGACGTTAAGGAACCTTCATTTACAATTACTCAGGGTTTTGTCCCTATTTTGGAGTGGAGGAGTAGCCTAGTGGTTAAAACACTGGCTTGGTAACCAAGCAACCAGGGTTCGATTCCCACTAGCACTCCTTGTGACCTTGGGCAAGTCACTTAACCCTCCATTGCCTTGGAAAAAAGGCCTGGCAATCTACTTCCAGTGACACTGCCAAGAAAATCCAGGAGCTTCTGGGTTGCCAGGAGTCAGGACTGACTCAAAGGCACACATTGCATTTATGTCCCCTGAATTCAGCCCAGCTGTTGCAATGGTAGTCCTCGGCAAATGGCCACAAATTTCAGCTCCTTCAGTAATCTAGTTGATATGGACTCTAGGTCTGGTCACTAGGTGTCCCTGTTGTCCGAGGACCGAGACTTCCTCTCTGCAAGGAGCTGTAAATGCAGCCTCCAGAGGATGCTCGGAACCTGCAGGCCCAGGGAGCAGTTGATCGGACCCAGGCATCAAACCCAGGTCCACAGCCTGGCAAAAGCATAGCATAGCTCGGCAAGTGAGCCATTAGTCTGGTCCTAATGTTATTATTTTCTACTGTAGCAGCGTTTGCTTTCTCTGCCTAGAAATATGAGGCTGCAGTGCCAACGGTGGCCAAAAGGTGTCAGTATATTATTTAAAATAGGCAGTTTGTTTTGAACCGGTATGCACATGCAGAACTAGGCTGTGAAGCATATGCACAGTCAGGCTTTGACTTTTGAGACATGATGGGCTTTATGTATTTAACAGGTTTTTGGGGGTTTTATACTGCTTTATCATTTCAATCAAAAGCAGTTTACATTGTAACTTAAACTTGGTAATGTACATTAAACAGGAACATTGATAACTTGGATTTTTTCTGAGGCAGTGGGGAGTTAAGTGACTTGCTGAAGGCCACAAGGAGTATTAGTGGGAATCAAACCCAGGACTTTTGGTTCCCAAGCCAGTGCTCTAACCATTAGACTACTCCTCCACTCCACAGCTTCAAGGTCATTATAACCAAGCAGGCTGCATCAGGAGGCAGGAGTACCAATAATGTGCAGCAGGAAAGCAAGTCAGGCTAAGCCAAGCTTCACGGACAGCAGCCACAGCCTCAACAAAGACCAGCCACATAAGATTTGTTGGCAGTGCGTGATAAGAGAGTAAGGGGCATGACAATCACCACCATTGTGCTTCAGAGGTAGTAAAGGACTGACAACGGTATGCCACAGGGATACTGCCAGGCAGCCTGGGAGCTTTGCATGTGGTAGATGCTGGATAGTAGGAGGATACATTGAGGAAAGTGGTAAGGGAAAACAGGGGATCTGCAGTAGGGAACATTAGGGACTAGAGAGGGGAATCAGGAGCCTTGGAGGAACTGACACAGATTACATACAGTATGTATGTTTGAAAGTGTACCATAGTTAGGCTGGGCAACAGAGAAGACACAAGGGATATGGGTTGGAAGGGAGACATAGAAGACTGAGAGCAATGAGAGGAAGAGGGATTGGGGAAAAGGGAAAGAGCAAGTCCAGAGCTGGGGAGGGGGAAAGAAGGGACATCTTCCTCTCCACTAATCCTTATCATCCCTCCCCATAGGGGTACTCCCCTGGAGTTTGGAATCTGCTTTAGTCTTTCGTGAAAGAGTAACTCTAAATACTGCATTTACAGAAGTACTGCTGCAATAAAAAGATGTCAATTTGACCATAAATGTTCTAAGGGTCTCTGCTAGTGCTCAATAAACCATGGTTCCAGAAGGAAGGGGAGAATTAAATAGGAAAAAAAACCATCAAACCAGTTTACTTAAGATATAAACACTGTAAGCAAAATCTCCATTACCTTAACGCGAACTTCATGTGCTTTTGGGGGATCGACCTCTACTTCCTCAATCGACAGTGGTTTATGAGGACCCCAGGCAACTGCTGCCCTGCATTTAATAACCTAGGAAAAGCACATATACAGTGCTGTTATTTGCATTCATGTTAAACAGCAGTTTAAACTTACAGAACTTGGATTAATGCCTCATGTAATGCAAAATCAGGATGCCATGGCTCGTCCAAACATTGCACTATAGCACCACTCTCTACTGTGCAGGCTGAAACCTGAGACTTTTGGTAAAGCCAGACCCTGAATACCAAGATCACACAGGATGAATGCTGTGTCAATGTAAACCGATTGTAAATTTCTTCAAATTTATAAGAAGCAATGCATAAATTATGTGAATAGATAAATAAAATAATAGATTAAGAGTTATAACAGTGTTGTTGTGTTGTGCTGGCTAAAGTTATTACAAACCATGCTCCTGAATCTCCAAATTCTCTCTGACCTTTAGTACTATCTACTGCTTTGTGAAATGAGAAATATCTATTGTAATGCAACTGAAAAGGAACAGTATTTTTCAGCATTCTTGGGCTTTTAAAAGGACAGCATCACCTGCATGAGTGGAGGAGTAGCCTAGTGGTTAGAGCAACTTCTTAGTACCCAGAAGATCAAAGGTTTGATTCCCACTGGCACTCCTTGTGACCTTGGCCAAGTCACCTTACCCTCCATTGCCTTGGAAGAAAAGGCCTGGCAATCTACTTCTAGTGATACATTGCCAAGAAAACCCAGAGGCAGCTGGGTCACCAGGAGTCAGCACTGACTTGACAGCACTAAAAAAAAATGACTTGCACAGATTTTACATATTATCAGCTCGACGCAGCAAATTGTGCTATGTTCTAGCGTACAGTTTTGCTAGAGATTTTTCTGCGCTCGTCTTGCTTTCCAACATAGAAAGCAAGCTGGCACAGGAAAATCACCAACAAAATCACTGTGCTAAAGTGCAGTGTAGTGGACATGGTGCATGCAAAATAATGAATTCTTAATTGCTCCCTATGTAAAAAACTATGTAGTTCTTTTATCTTCTTTTATTGCTGGATCAGCTTCAGGCAGGCATAAAAATGCAGCAGGGAGCAAAAAAGATCCGAGGTGAAGTTTGACACTTCACTTCAAATGACCAGACCATCCCAATCATGATTCCCCCCATCCAAATGAAGAAAATAGCCCAGCAGCCCTTACCCCCCCCCCCCCCCATCCAATCCACCCAGGAAGCAGTGGGGACCCCCTCGGTAACTTTTTGTCAGAATCAGCAGTGATGCCCGCACGCTCCCAATCCTGCACCGCCATCTTGAGAAATGGCGGTGCTTGGCCCTTTGCGGTGCATCCTCCGATATACCCCAGGAGAGTCAGTCTGAAATCGTATTTTCCTGCGTGTATTGCTTGAAACCTTGTACCATCCTCCCTTGAACTTGAGGATTAGTCAAGAGCTCAGCATTAAACCTCCAATGAGCTTTTGAGTCAGAAGAGCATCCACCCACCATAGTAAAAGATAGAGCTGCATGATCAAACACGACTAATCTTCCCAATGATGGGATTGCTGACATGAGCAAGAAAAGAACCAGAAATTTAAAAGTAATCTAATCTATATAGGAAAACGTACCATGTACTGGAGAATAAAAAGCGTATTCCCATCCCTTAAGATAGTGTAGCTGCCCAGAATCCACCAACTTTAATTCCTGAATAAGCGACTGCAACACCCTGACTTGGGTCATTCTACATTACACCAGAGGGGGTTTCTCAACCCAGTTCTCCGGATATATTTGAGATTTGCATACAATGGAGGCCATACATACAAATCTCTCTCATGCATATTCATTGTGGTTATCCTGAAAACCTGACTGACTAGGTGTGTACCAAGGAGTGGGCTGAAAAACCCCTAAACTACACCAATGACCTAAGAGTATGCCTTACTGCTCAATTAAATCCCCCATCCCCCGCTGAGTGCTACTGGTATTGACCCATAATTCAACATTTCTTCCAGAATGTGGCAAATGCAATCAAGAGAGTCAAAGGTAGGGGAGTATACGAAATGAAATAAAACCAGGTGTAGCTCTCCCAGTTTTACCTCCAACACCACTTCACAAATCTGATGCCTGTCTAACTATAGAAGCCGGCACTATATTCCTAAACAAAATAATTACTCTATTTTTCTTACCTAGAACAGCTGAGAAAATGCTTTTTCCCTCAAAATAAATACCCATTTAGTTTCCGGAATTCAGCAGGTCTCCTGAAAACATACCTCATCTCATCGTTCCTTTTTAAGACATAATATTTTGTTTCGTTTTGATGGGGTTATTTAAACCTTGATATTAAGTATCTTTCTATTTCCCCCCATCATTTACAGAGTATGTAAGCATACCTGTCAAGGATAGGAAGCAGAGCTGCAGACACAAGCCAGACTGAGAAGAATCTTCAGACAGTACTTGAAGCACGTACCCGTCTTGCTCTATATGATCCATGTTTCCCCCGCCACCACTAAGCATATAGTCAACCCAAAGGGATAAAGGAGATGACAAGACTCCCATATGAGGAATGGCTAAAGGGGTTAAGGCTCTTCAGCTAAGAGAAGTGAAGATATGATAGAGATCTATAAACTATTAGTGGAGTGGAATGGTCAAATGTAAACAAGCGGTTTACTCTTTCAAAAAGTACAGAGACTAAGGGGCGTGCAATGAGGATACTAAGCAGTGCACTTGAACAAATAATACAAATATTTTTCCACGCACAGTTAAGCTCTGGAATTCATTGCTGGAGACTGTGGTGAAAGTGACTAGCATAACTGGATTAAAAAAGATTTAGACAAATTTCTGAAGAAAAAGGCATAAGCCATTGTTAAGGAGACTTGAAAAAAATCCACATCCTATGGAATCTAGCTACCGTTTTTGGAATCCTGCCAGATAGCTATGACCTGGATTAACCACTGAAACAGGATACTGGGCTGATGGATCTTTGGTCTGACCCATTATGGCAGTTCTTATGTTCTCATTACCTTGTGCACATTCTAGTCAAACAATCTGGCTTTTGTGATCCTCTTTTGCCATCCAAAGAGTTTCCTTTTTCTTTTTTTTTGCAACTTACGTACGTGCAATACATTATATGACAGCCAATTATGTACAGCTGACAGTGTGACACATTTTCAAAAGTATTAGTGAACTATCAGTCCCAAAGCATATAAAATAGCAGTAAAGACCATACAATATCAAACATAGAAATCTCAAATAATTTTGCCCATTAAGTAAAAGGTAGATTGACTACAAAGGTGAAATGTCAGAGTCTTATAGGATCCTATATCAAAGAGGAAGTGCCAGCAATTTCTTCCTTGGGGGAAAAAATAGATGCAAACCAATTCAAAATCCTCCAGTTCCCAAGCTTCCTAATTCCCAAGGAGGTAAGGTATTTAAGTAAGATATGGTGAGCAAACACTGATGATATAGTCTAAAGAATCGCAAGACTCATGCCCTTATCCATTTTAATCCCTTGATCATCAGACAAGATCACTGTCTCTGTCCCATCATCCCATATAAAGCTCAGTTATCTTTGCAAGAAATGGGAGTTGGACATTGGCATCTTCTCTCCCGACTCTCTGGAATGGGTGTTCATTGACTCCTGGATGGTCTCAATGGTTGAAAGAGAGATCCCAAGGGCCAGGTCAGTTCGGTGGTGGGTGGTGCTTTTTCATCCCCAAAGTATTTAAATGTGCCTATCTAAGCCATGTTCAGATGGTGGGTTCTAATATCTGTCTGGGTTACTATATTAATAGTCAACAACCAACAGATGGCTTAGTGGACCCCTTGAAGTGAAGTGCTCCTTGGCAATTGACCTGCTGTATTTATATCCCGCTTTGACCCGGTGAAAAGCGGGATATAAATACAGCTAAATAAATAAATTTGCAACACTTCACTGCAAGGCTCAAATTGAAGGGTTAACATAAAGATGACTATCTATCCCTCTAAGTGGGAATGACTCCTATCCATCATCATACCAAAACAGTCGCAATTATTTCATAAAGGTCTTTTTATTTATATGATTAAAATGAATGACAAAATCTCATTCACTGGTTGTTCAAGTGAACAGAAAGTTGCATCTTCACATTATATCCTTGGTGTTCACTGCTAGTACTCGAGGGCCACCAATGGGTCAGGTTTTTAGGATATCTCTAATGAAAATACATAAGAGATATTTGCATCCCCACTGCATCCACTGTATTCAGATCTCTTTTGTGCACATTCATTAGGGATATCCTGAAAACCTGACCAGTTGGTGGCCCCATAGACATCAGAACAGGGTGGGCCACAAGGGCCCTGGCCCCACCAAAATTTCCCTGCTGATTGTGGCAGAGAAAAAGCAATGGTCATGATCATGGCAAAAGACTGTCTGTCTACCCGTGGGAGATCAGATCCCTGTAGGCAGAACAGGAGGTGAAGGCCGTGAATGCAGCCTTTTCATGGTGATGCTGGTTGTCGACCCATGGGGATCCCATCTCCTACAGGAAGAACAGAAGGGGAAGGCTGTGATCGCAACCTCAACTGGTTGTCCATGTGAACTAAAGGCAGAGCTTGGGCCTGCCCCTGGATGGCCCTCAAGGATTGGAATAAATACCACTGCATTAGATGGTTGCAGCATAGCATTTGTTTCTAATTGAGGCTAGTACTTATTCCTCTCCAAGTTTTGTGGAACAGACATGGGATAGTACAGCGATAAGGTTAATGTCTTTCTCTTTGAGATAATTTGATGCTAAGCTGTTGAACATTGTCAAATTAGAAACTACTAAGCTCCAACATAAGACAGTCTTACTCAGTGTTCTGTATGGACTGCTGCCCTGTGACCTACTCAGAACCAAAATCCTGACCAAAGAAATGGATTCTTGCTACAGAAACCTCTGATGTATTCCAAGCCTGAGACCTGCTGACCTCCAAACAACTACGTACAAAGTGTTTACAGAAGACTGTTGTTTCCTGCAGCTCTAGTCTGGTTTTGAGGATTATCACAATGAATATCCAGGAGAAATTTAGCCACAATGGGTTTCCAATATATATAACTCTGCATATGGTGCCGAGATGAGAAAGAGTTTAATTGTCAGTGGCAACAGTAGCCTGACTATTAAATGAGAGAAGACACCTTTTAACAAGTTCATTGCTGAAGGTTAGCCTAACGCACCTGCCCTGGAGGTGATAACTTTTTATTGAACTAAATGCAGTTGATTCCCTGAGGAAGGCTGTGCAAATCTATGAAAGCTAGTCACAAAAGGCATCAACTTATAAAGTATAAGGAATACAAGATTACCAAACAAAAAAAGTAATATATCTAAAAGGAATGCTCAAGTTCTAGAAAGGGTCATATCAATGAGCTGCTGTTAAAAGATATATAGCCTGGAGGCTCTCCTCCGGGGGTTGTTTGCTGAATTATTTTTTCTGTCCAAGAGGGTTAAGAGAAAAGCTCAGAACAAAAACTACCCTGTAGTGGTCCAAGACCAAAGGATGCTCACCTTGCTATATGGGCACTGTGTCCAAATCTTTCCATTTTGGAGGAGAGCTTGGTGCTTTGCCCCACCCCTCTCAGAGCTGGATAATACATCAGCTCCAGAACCACATCCCTGCCTTGCCTCAGATTATGTGATACGATTGTGCTTCTCCTGCTGATTTGTTATGCGGAGCTACTGCAGCTTTAGATTGGGAGGGGGGTCAAACTCCCCCAAACACAAAGGCAAAGAGGAAGGAATCCAATTGTTGGGCCTCAGGACTGTGAAAGGTGAAACGTTCTCAGCATGTAGAATGGGATGCACCTCAGGAGAGACCTTTTAACATCAGCCCTTGTTGTGATAAGTCTATTCCATCCCCAGTGGGCATTTCAATGTTGGTAGTGGTACCCTCTATGAGGACAGAGTGAAAAGACATGCCCTCCAAGAAGGCATCCTATGGGGATGTATGGGAGGCTATGACCAGAATGGAGAAGACTATCAGATACTATTAAGCAAACAAGTATTTTCATGTAAGATTCCCAAGATATTATTTCGGGAAGGCAGATTGGGCCATCCTGTGTCAAGAGGAATACTGGGAAATCAGGTTAAAGCTTTACAATCAGCAGGAGCTATATGTATCAAGGATTACTTTAGCCTTTCATACAAGCTACAGAACCTATAGATTACTTGATGTCTCCAAAACTAGACTTTTTTCACCTCATTTATGGAAGATGTAGGTAAGAAGTGTACTGAAGATACCACATGGAGAGAATATTGGAATCTCCAAAAAGTTGTATCTACTAGTTGGGGGATATCAGGAGGATGCTATAGGTAGATGAGTTTCAGTTAACAGTTCGGACTCCTCTGCCTTCCTGGAAACATGTGATTACCAGCTCTACTACAGTCACTCTTTCAGTTTCCCTGACCTCCAGGAATGACAACAGCCTAACTTTGATTTAATAAATAGAAGAAGGACATCAAGGATAAATGGGCAATTTTCTCAATGGAGAAAGGTGAATAGTGGAGTATCCTAGGGATCTGTGCTGGGCCCACTGCTTTTCAATATCTTCATTAATGACCTGGAAATGGGAATAATGAGTGAGGTGATCAAATGTGCAGATGACAAAAAATTATTCAAAGTTGTTAAAACACAAGAGGATTGTGAAAAATTGCAAGAGGACCTTGATAAAATGGAAGACTGGACATTCAAATGGCAGATGAAATTTAATATGGAAAAGTGCAAATTTATGCACCTAGGAAAGGAGAACCCAAAATATGATTACACAATACATGGTTCCACATTCGGAACCACTACCCAGGAAAATGATTTAGGTGTCACCGCGGATAATATGTTGAAATCCTCTGCCCAGTGTGCAGCGGCGGCCACAAAAGCAAATAGAATACTAGGTATCATAAGTAAAGTAATGGAGAATAAAACCAGGGATACTATAATGTGGTTTGTGGTTTAGGCACTTGTTATACCACCCTTTACTGTGTGTATCAGTGCCTCTGTATCATTCCATGGTGTGAATGCACCTTAAATATTGTGTGCAATTTTGGTCGCCATATCTCAAAAAAAGAGATATAGCGGAAATAGAAAAGGTATAGAGAAAAGTCACCAAAATGGTAAAGGGGCTGGAAAGATACTCCTAAAATGTTAGGGCTTTTCAACTTGAAAAAGAGATGGCTGAGGGGAGACATGATAGAGGTCTATAAATTAATGAATGGAATGCAATGGGTAAATGTAGATCCGTTTTTTAAGCGATCAAAAAGTAGGAAGACTAGGGGGACACGCAATGAAGCTATAACATAACCCATTTAAGACAAATAAGAGAAAATATTTTTCACTCAATGCGCAATTAAACTCTGGAATTTGTTTCTGTAAGATGTAATAAAAGTTGTTAGTGTAGCTGGGTTTAAAAAAAAGGTTTGGACAAGTTCCTCGAAGAAAGTTCCATAAGCCATTATTAAAGAAAACGTGGGAAATCCACTGCTTGCCCCGGGACAAGCATTGTGGAACCTGTGTGCCTTCTGGGAACCTGCCAGGCACTTGTGACCTGGATTGGCCACTGTTGGAAACAGTATACTGAGCTAGATGGACCTTAGTCTGACCCAGTATGGCATTTCTTATGTTCTTATGACAAGAGGATGGGGAGGAGGGGGGAAGAGAAATCATCCATGAAATGGCTGCTTAATCAAGTGGCTCCAATGGAGACAGGCTGATAAATGTAGACTGAGCATGTTACACCCATAAAAGCGTAAAGAGTTGTAGTAGCAGCATCATTTCCTTGTGTCATAGCAATGATGATGATGAAAAGTAAAACAGACAATCTGAAAGTCTTTTTCTGGTTCAGTGATAAACAGCAGCAGAGCAGACCCAGAGAGGACCACGTGGCAGGCCGAGTCGAGGAGGACGGCAGCGGTTCAGATTCCTTGAGTGAAGGAAGATTGGATACTGGGAGCGGGCCCGTGATGATGGCAGCAATGCGGAGTCTCTTAAAAGAGCTGAAAGGAGACCAGAAAGCAAAATTACCCAGACAAATGGAGGAAACATGCAATCTGATTGCGGAGTTCCAGGCCAATGTAGGAAAGCTCATGCACCGTGTAGAGGAAGTCAAGCAGAAGGTGAAAGCACAAGAAGAGGCTTTGGCAGCAGTATCCCGGAGAGCAGAAAACATGGAGATGATCTGAAAAGAGCTGAAAAATAATATTAAAAATTATGCACGGTGGAACAATCTATGGGGTTCCAGAACTAGAACAATTTAGGGATGCAGAGTTCATGGCTCGACAAGTGTTTGGGCAAGCGTTATGCAAAATGCCAGAGGAGCTGTCTAACCAAAGAAACCTCTCGTTAGAGAAAGTGCACAGAGCTTTCAGGTTGCCCCATACAGGCAACCGCAGGACATCACTATATGTTTGCATCTTTTCCCATAAGAACATAACATAAGAACATATGATATGCCATACTGGGTCAGACCAAGGTCCATCAAGCCCAGTATTCTGTTTCCAACAGTGGCCAATCTAGGTCATATGTACCTAGCAGTTTCCCCAAGAGACACAAGTTCCATAATGCTTGTACTGGGTCAAGCATTGATATCTTCGGTCACTTCTTAATAATGGTTTATGGACCTTTCCTCCAGGAACTTGTCCAAACCTTTTTTAAACCCAGCTACACTAACCTTTTTTAAACCCAGCTTTACTACATCCTCCGGTAACAAATTCCAGACTTTGATTACACGTTGAGTGAAAAAATATTTTCTTTTATTAGTCTTAAATAGTTTACCCTGTAGCTTCATTGCATGTCCCCTAGTCTTTCTATATTCTGATAACGTAAACAATCGATCTACGTTTACCCGTTCCACTCCGTTCATTAATTTATAGACTTCTATCATATCTCCCCTCAGCCGTCTCTTTTCCAGGTTAAAGAGCCCTAACCTTTTTAGCCTTTCTTCATAGGAGTATCCTTCCATCCCCTTTACCATTTTGGTGGCTCTTCTCTGAACCTTTTCTAAAATCGCTATATCCTTTTTAAGATACGGCGACCAGAATTGCACACAATATTCAAGGTGCGGTCTCACCATGGAACGATATAGAGGCATTATAATATCTTTTGTTTTATTTTCCATTCCTTTCCTTATCATACATAGCATTCTATTTGCTCTCTTGGCCGCCGCTGCACACTGGGCCGAGGGTTTTAACATGGTATCCACAATGACGCCTAAATCTTTTTCCTGGGTGGTGGTTCCTAATGTGGAACCTTGCATCGTGTAACCATAGTTTGGGTTGTTCTTCCCTAGGTGCATAACCTTGCACTTGTCCACATTAAATTTCACCTGCCATTTTGATGCCCAGTCTTCCAATTTATCAAGATCCTCTTCCCAGTTAAAGAGGATACTGAGGCTGGTCCAGGAGATGCCTCAGCTGGAGTTTGAAGGGCATAAAATCACAATCTATGGGGATTTGGCAGGCCTGATTCTGCAAAAGCACAGGGAGTATTGTGTAGGTGGCTATATCTGGACAGACTGTCCTTCACTAAAAAAGGAATTACCATATTTTCATGCAAATAACGCACCAACATATATAATGCGCACATGCATATAACGTGTGAAAATGATGCCATTCCGTTCAAGAATTTTTGGACAACGCGCCTACGTGTATAACACGCATGCGCACACCCTTTCTGCTGCTAATCATGCCAGGAATGAAATGCAAGTTCTACACCGCTGACTTCAAAGTCATTATGAGAGCGAAAGAAACAAGCAACAGAGCGGCAGCAAGAGAGTTCGAGGTTGGAGAGACATCCATTCACAAAAGGAGAAAGGAGAAAAAGGAGCTTGAGAATATGAACCCCTGAAAAAACACACACATCATGGACCAATGCAAAATGGCCTAAACTAGAGAATGACATGAGAGATTGGGTCGTTTCTCAGAGGGAACAAAATCAAGCTCTCTATACTTTTGCAATTCAGATCAAAGCGAAGCTTTTGGAAAATGAAAGAGGAATCACTCATTTCAAAGTGGGTTTCACCTGGATTTTTAGATTCATGAAAAGAAATGGACTTTCAGTGAGAATGAGAACCACTGCAGCCCAGTGACTTCCAGATGACTGGGAGCAAAAGATGAACGACTTCCGTGAATTCGTCTCCAAAGAAATCTCTGAACATGGTATCTCTGCAGTGGATGTTATAAATATGGAGGAGGTTCCAATGTCCTTTGACATCCCTGCCAACAGGACCAAATGTTTCAAATACGAAAACTGTAGCCATTACAACTACTGGGCATGAAAGGACCTGCTTCACTGTAGCCCTTGGATGCACTGCGAGTGGGGTGAAATTAAAGCCGATGGTAGTTTTCAAGGAGTTACCATTCCCCATGAAAAACTGCCCACCAGTATGGTTGTCCACTGCAATAGGAAGGGATGGATGGACTGTGACCATATGAAAGTGTGGGTTGATAAATATTGTAGGGCCAGACAGAGGGATTCTTCTCCAAAAACACCTTACTAGTTTGATGCCATGGCTGCCCACAAAGAAAAAAAAATGTTCAAAATTACATAAACCCCACTGGTGCCCACATATTGTAGCTGTAATACCTGGCAGTCTTATCTGCAAGCTACAGCTGATAGAGATAGTGGTTAAACATCCATTCCAGATCTTCGTGAGAAGAGAGTGGGATGAATGGATGAGAGTCTGGGATTCATGAAGTCACACCATCAGGAAGACTTGTGATAAGGAAGCTTATCATAGCTCAGGAAGGAGCTATAGTAAAGGTGAAGTGACTCTGAACAAGCAACCTGACAGTTCTGGTAGAAATAAGAAAACAGAATTTTTCTATAAAAGACTACCAGTCCCAGAATGCACCAGGTTTCCAACAGCCATTAGAGGAGCTGAAGTGGGGAAACGTGTGTTCAATCAGGAGGGCTATGAGGTAATCCCCAAGCACTCATCTCGAAGGGCAGGGCCTGATTCAGCACAGCTGCGCTGTGCTGTGCTAGGGTGGAGCACTCATCAAAGCAGAATAAAGGTAGAGTTTATTCTACAGAGAATTATCCTCATCCTCAGGATCAGCTTGGAGATCCTCATCTTGGACAGCTTCATCATCTGGAGGATCATCAGAAGCAGAAGCCAGAGCGGACGGACAGAGAGGGCAAGAGACCCTTTGGAAGAAAGAAGAGAAAAGCATTTGGGAGGTCTAAAGGAGTCCAGAGCAGTACGTATACTGGGAGACATTCAAAAGGCAAGCTTACACCATTGGACTGGGGAAAGCCAGAGGAATGGTGCTGCAGGGCTAGGAATCTCCAGACGGTACCTGTGAGGGAGACGGCTGCACGTGGAAGGGACCCTAGGACCCGTGCCAGAAGATATGTGAAGAGAGATCCAGTGTCCAGGGATCTGGATTGGAAGGCTGGACATAAGAACTGGACTACATACTGGCCAGGCTATTTAGAGAGGAACTCTAACAGCAATGGAAGCTCAGGTATGAACACTGATCTATGCCCTAGCTATAACCTTGAAAGACAGCAGGGAAACAAGTATTCTCCTGAAAGTGCTCCATTGAGAAATTCCTCTGTGCCAATCCCTGATATTGAACCCATGATTGTTGAAGAAGGGGAAGGAGCGGTCTTAGATACAGGCTGTGAATATATGGATTGCTCTCTGTCTAAACTCCTTTGGTAATTTTCTGTTACAAAGTACAGCAACCATCACAAAGAAATACAAACTTGTTCTTTAATCTACTCAGAAAAGCTCCTGAGTAGGATTTTGGGCCACACAGTAGAAAGCAAGCCAGCTAAGGGGTTTCAGCTGGATAACTGCTAGCAATTGAGCCTTACCTAATTGCTTGTGAGCTCTGAGGGAATCACTTCTGAGTCTATGTGTGAAGATATAAGAAGTTAACCTGAAAAGAACAGTTTTTCCCTTCTTTGTGGGTTTTGCTTGTTGTTTGAAACACTGCTAAGAAAATATTAGCTAAAGCCTACAGAAAAGACCAGTTTGTTACCAGCCAGGTCTTTATTCTTTTCATTTGATTGCCTGACAAGTTCAACTGTTGTTTTCCTGATTTTGTTTTTCCAAGTTTAACACTGAAAGCAAGTATCCTGTTTTATGTGCTACCAAGCATATCTGTGTTGGGAGAAATAACCCCATAAAAATAAATATCTTATTGGCTTTACACTCAAACACAACTAATTATTGTGAGCAGCTGTATCTGGTGTGAATGGACTGCATTTCCCACAATCCCTTGCAAATCATATTGCTATATGCACTTGCCAAGACTGTGAACATTCTCACCCAGGCAGCCGTCTGACAGACTGAAGCCTGCAAGTGGGTGTCTTCTGCTTGGGGTAAAATAAACACCACAAACCATCCACAATGGCTTCAGAAAGACTGTGATTGTCTACCAGCAGAATAAGACACATTCGGATAGCGAAGACGAAGGTGAAGATGCCAACATCAGTGATGACACATCACTTCAGAAATCACAGAAGAGTGTCTGCAGTTGGCTCTTAGTTATTTCAATGATGACAGTGAGGAGGGAACAGACTTTGAAGGGTTCAAGGAATCAGTTGATAATAGCGTTGACTGAACTGGAATTGGCCTGATCTAATTTAGTCTCATTTACTTGCATTTAGTCTCAGTGAAATTCAGCATTTCAGAAATAAAGAAGTTATAAAAAAGTTAAAAACAACTTTGAATTTCTTTTCATGTTGTGTTGATAACTGCGTATAAAACGTGCAGGGGCGGCGGTTTCTGCAAAAACATATATAATGTGCAATTTGTGTGTGTGAAAATATAAAATGTGAATCTTTGAAGAGGCAGTGAAAGCACTAAAGGAAGTTGGGTTGAATTCAGTTGTGTAGCACAGACTGCCCAAACAGTTATTTTTCACAGCAGCTGTGGCCAAAATGGCAGCAGGTATCAGTTGGAGGCAAACAGCTGAAGCAGCAGTCTGATGGAGCTGACCGTGACATAATCCTGACAATTTGGTTTTGAGTTTTGGACAGCCTGGGCTAGGACATGTTTTTGGCTCAGGGCTTTGCTGAACTTTTGCTTTACAACTCGACGAAGGTGGATGGTCAGCGGAGAGTTTTCAGTTTTGATTTTACTATTCCATTTATTCTGAATATGGGCAGGAACAAAGTGTTTTGCATTCTGCCCTTTTCTTTTCTAAATTGGAGAACGGACCCGAGGATATAAGACTGAAAGGACTCCAGTTTGGTCGGACTCTGATTCTGAGGACATGAAGGGGATTTCAGACTATGAATCTTTTTTAAATAAGTTTAATTTCTTTTTGACTGGTTTTGTCTTGATAGCGCTCTTAATGAGCGAAAAGCAGGAAAGGGAAGCCTTCCACAAAAAACAAAACTAAGAAAACCAGCGGAGGGCAAAGACCACGGCCAAACACTACAGTAAAACAGGAAAACTTTTTGTAGAGCCAACTTTTACAAATTTTGGCCCTAGGCCTTCGTCAGGGGTCTAAATATAGACACAAACATACAGTTAAAATATAAATAACAATAATAATAATACCAGAAATAAAATGAAAAATAGAAAATTTAAAAAAAATTGAAATACATTACCAGGAGGGTACAAATAACTGAGCGTAGTGTCCGTCCTAAAAGGCGGAACAATACCACTCTTTCCAATCTAAAGTAATAAACAAACAAACAAAGAGAAAATGATGAATACATAACCAATAATGGAGGGGGGAAGCAGAGGAGGGGGAAGAAGGGAGATGGCGGGAAAATATGGGAAAAAAATCACATACCAAAAAAAGTGTTTACAAAGAGTAATAAACAAATAAAAACAACCCATAAAAAGCATATGTAATTGCTAACAGTAGATGAAAAAATATTAGAAATCAATCTGGGATTTATATGATAATGAACTATAAGTCTAAAAACATTAAATAAGGGAAAGAACAGACATTCAAAAGCAATAACAATGTATAAAAATGTATAAACACATGGGATCACAATGAAGTGAATAAACTGTGTATGAAAGTGTGAACTCTCTGTGAAATATGACAACATAACACAATAAAATGTACAATTAAATACATCAAAAATACTGAGGGTAACAGCTCTAAAAAGTTAAAAACAAATAGCCAATCGTGTATATAATGTCATTGATGTAAAAACATTCGCTGAAGAGCGGAGAAACCGATGAAACATATGATATTTCCAGATTATCCACTACAGACTGATAGTGTGTATCGTGGTGAAATCTAAAAATAATGAATGCAAAAAACGTCAGCTGTGAGCAGACAAACGTCCAAGGACAATAGCAGTGTGCAAAAGATGAATAAAAATTAATAAAAAAACTTGTAAGGTTGTAAACACGCCCTAAAGAGTAAAAACATATAAAGACAGATTACAAATAGAAAAATCAAAAGTGCTGAGGTAAACGCTCTAAAAAATAATAAGTAACCAATCATATATGTGTAATATGAACAACATGTGGCAGTAAACGGAGAACCCGATGGAGGATAATGTAGATAAGTTATCGAAGACAGACTGATTGTGTATATTGCCATAAAATGACCATGGTATTAAGAAAAGGATTCAAGTCTAAGCCAAAAAAAGGGGGGGGGGGGGGTAATCAAATCTTGTGAAAAAAGGTCCACTATACATGTGTCAAAAGAAAAACAACCATCTGTAGGAAGCGCACTAGGCGGCACTAAGGTAAAAAAGAGACCGGATTCCTTTGTAAAGGCTAAAGGAATAGCAATGAATCGTACCAGGCATAATAGTTGTGAAAGGCTCAGACTCAAAAAGTATATAAATACAAGAATATAAGCAAACTAGTGCAAAGGTTTAAAGAAACAAATTGATGATACATAGTACAATAAAAAGAACAAGAGACGGAGAACTGTACCTGCAGTAGCAATCAGACTCGGGAAAACGCTGCACAGGAGCAGAAGAGACAATAAAAGCACAGCAGGAGCTCCTCCCATCGGGAGAACATCATGCTGACTGACACCGGATAATACGAGTATAACATGTATAAAAAGTAGCATGCAGTTTGGAAACCAAACATTTCCATCAATGAACTATGTAAAGTGCATTGTGAATGAATTAAGACTGCTTAACAAACAAAAATGTCTAGAAACAGCCACAAATAATCACAAAATCATCCAAATAAAGCCTATAAATAATGATTAGAGAATATAGTGTAAGTATAAAATGTATTCAGAAATGGATATACAAAACCAAATGTGCTAAAATAGAATGAATAAAAATAAATTAAAATTGAATAAAAGCAGGAAGGCATGATGCCTCAAAAAAAAAAACATTGTAGTCAATTTCTTTATTTAAACCTCTGGGATACTGTGTTTAAATGGGAAATGAGCCGCTGCTCTTCCTGAAGCAAAATGCGGTCCACATTCCCGCCCCAAGGGGAGGGAGTGACCCTCTTAATTATAAAAAACCTAATGTCTTCAGGATTGTGCTGAAATTGAATCCAATGCTCCACAAGTGGAGCAGTCAGAACTTTCCTTCTGATGCAGCTCTTGTGTTCTTGAACCCGTGTCTTGACCGCTCTAATAGTTTTACCTACAGTCTGTCTGGTTGTGTAAATTGTACTGTTTCTTAGTATGTGGATGTACAAACACATCATTAAGCACAATAGCATATTTGCAGACTGTGCAGTTGTCACATCTATAGTGTCCTCTCTATTATGATAAAGTGGTAGGTACTGATGACATGTAAAATGAAACCAATGTATCTGCTAAACTGCATTCCCTGTTGTAGGCAAAGATCAACATTTATTAGAAAAGCAAGGACATGTTTGTAAAATGTGCCAGTGATTCTTCAAAACTTTCTGAATACGTGAGGACAAGTGAGAAAAACGAAAAAACGCCAGCAAATTTATCATCTGAATTTTTATCTTTGGATAGAAGCAAACTTTGTCTAGAGCAGCGGTTCTCAATCTGTGGGTCGCGACCCCCATGGGGGTCGCCACAGGATTTAGCGAGGGTCGCCTCACTCCGCCATTAAAAAAAAAAAAAAAGCGCACAAGTTGCTGCTGCTGCCGAGTCCGCTTCTTGGCAGCGGCAAACTCACCGCTTCCCTTCTAATGCAGCCGCGGCTCCCTGTCTCTTGGGGAACCGCGGCTGTGCCTGTGAAACCATTGCAGAGTCTTCCTGCCTCTCGACGGGCTCCGTGCAGCATTGTCCCGCCTCCAAAGAAAGTTGTTTACCACTTCCTTTGGAGGCGGGACAATGCTGCACGGAGCCCGTTTAGAGACATAATGGCTCTGCAATGGTTTTACAGGCACAGCCACGGTTCCCTAAGAGACAGGGAGCCGCGGCTGCAGAAGAAGGAGGCAGACATGGGGAGAGGGGAGGAGGGGACAGGGAATCTGCAACGGAGCTGACATGGGGAAGGGGGGGCTGACATGGACGGATGGGCGGGCTGATATGGATGGATGGAGGGAGGGGGGCTGACATGGACAGGGGGGGCTGACATAGAGAGAGGGGGGCCGACATGGATGGAGGGAGGGGGGGCCTGACATTGATTGATGGATGGATGGAGGGAGGGAGGGGGGCTGACATGGACAGAGGGGGGCTGACATGGAGGAAAGGGGGCTGACATGGAGGAAAGGGGGCTGACATGGACAAAGGGAAGAGACAGGGGGACATACTGGACATAAATGCTGGACAGAGGGGAGAGACAGTGCAGGTCAGGATTATAATAGGCAGATGGGCGGGCTAGGACTGGTAATGGGTTGATTAGGGAAGGCTAGGACTGGGAACTGACTGATCAAGGGGGGGTTGGGACTGGTAATGTGCTGATAGGGGGGGTAGGACTGGTAATGGACTGATGGGGGGCTAGCATTGGAAATGAGCTGATCGGGAAGGTTAGGACTGGCAATGGGCTGATTAGAGGAGGCTAGGACTGGTAATGGGCTGATGGGGGGTAGGACTGGTAATGGGCTGATTAGGGGAGACTAGCACTGGTAATGGGGTTGAGGAGGGACTAGCACTGGAAATGAGCTGATTAGGGGAGGCTAGAACTGGTAATGAGCTGATGGGGGGTAGGACTGGTATTGGGCTGATTAGGAGAGGCTAGCACTGGTAATGGGGTTGAGGGGGGACGTGCACTGGAAGCGAGCTGATTGGGGGGCTTCGACTGGGAATGGACTGATTGTGGGGAGGAGAGGATAGAGCTGCTGGCCCTGGAAGAAAACTGGGGGTTAAGGCTACTAATGGGCTGATACGAGGGGATGGGAGAATGGAACTGGAAGGGAGTGGATCTGAGAGGGGCTGCCATGGTATTTTTACTAGAAGGGACTGGTCAGTGGGGAAGGAGGGGGACTGGAAGGGAATGGACACCAGTGGCAGTCATGGGAATGCAAGTTGACACTGGAAGGTACTGAGAGTGAGGACTGGAAAGGGGCTGATACTGGAGAGGGTTACTGGGACTGGAAATAGGCTGATGGAAAGAAGTGAAGAAAACAAAAGAAGAGATAAGAAATGACAGATGGACCATAGACCACAGAAAGAGAGCTAAGAGAAGACAGGAAAGCAGAAGCCTCAGATCGGGACCAGCATGATCAGAGAATAAATTGGTCAGACAAGAAAAGGTAGAAAAAATAATTTTATTTCATATTAGTAATTTGACTACAAAATCATCATAATTTTGAAATAAAATATTGTTACTTGTTATTGTGATTAATTATTGTGGTTTAAATAAGTAAATTTAATAAATAAAAACATATTGAAAAGGCCTATACTATATTAATAATTCAACAAATGATTACAGCGACAATGCGTTAACAGTAAAGGAAGAGACACGCATTTGATTTTATCATTGGGGGTCACCACAAGTTGACCAATGGTAAAAGGGGTCACGGTACAAAAAAGGTTGAGAACCACTGGTCTAGAGGTAGAGCAGGCACAGCTGAAACTTTTTCTGATACATTCAGTCAGATAGCCTCTGACGGAAAACTGTTTTGCCATGTCACTGGATTTGCTCTTAAACTCTGTTACATCAGTACATAGCCTGCGAAGCCTTCGAAACTGTGAGACAGGTAAATTCTTCTTGAGACGGCTGCTGTGAAAACTGTCAAATCTAAGGAGCTTATTACAATCAGAGGGCTTGCGAAAGATGGTGGTACTAAAACCAGATGGTGATTATTTTATGAGAATATCAAGAAAGGATATTTCAATGGAATTAAACTGCATTTTAAACAGATTAATATCAAGAGTATTAAGCCAATTGAAGAATTTTGTAATTTCATTGTCGGTACCCTTCCATAATACAAAATGTCATCAATATATATTTTCCAGGACATGACAGGAGAAAGGAAATGCCTTCAAATGGATCTCTTCAAATTTTGCCACATACAGATTAGTTATGGTGGCACCCATAGCTGTACCTTTGATTTGCTGGTAAAAGGTGCCATCAAAAAAGAAATAGTTTTGAGTCAAGGCAATGCGAGCCAAATCTACTAAAAACAGGGTGGGTATGCGAGAGGGCATCGTGCATAAATTCAGATATTTGGTTATAACTGTAAGGGCATCCTCCTGGGGTTTGTTAGTATAGAGCGATTCAATGTCAAGTATGACCAGGATAAAATCAGAGAGATCTCCTTTTAAACTGTCAAGGAAGGTAATGATTTCTGCTGAGTCTCGGACATATGATAGAATGCGGGGGACAAATGGACGGAGAAAATAGTCAATTCATCGAGAGAGAGGTTTAAGAACGGAACCTATGCCAGAAACAATGAGTCTGCTGGGTGGAGACGTAAGTGATTTGTGAATTTTCGGAATTGGGAATGATGGGAAAAGAAACCTGTAGATATAGGTGTTCACGGTGTGTCAAAAAACCTGCATTCAAGCCAATTAAAAGAAGAGAGTCTATTTACGTTTGATGGCAGTCGTAGGATCACAAGACAAAACTTGGTAAAACTCATCGTCATTAAGTTGGCTCAAAAGCTCCTGTATGTAATAAGAACGAACGATCTAAAATGACAATGCCTCCGCCTTTGTCGGCTGTTTTAATAATAATATCCACCCGTTGTCTGAGAGAATGTAGTGCAGACCTTTCAATCTGAAAGGTTATTAAATCTCCATCTAGACTTGCTTTCAAGTAGTTGTACATCTCAAAGGACACAATCCATAAAACACTGGATAGCAGGGTCAATGGGGCCAGGTGGGAACCACCGAGATTTATTACGTACAGCAGAGGGCTCTGTAGTATTATTGGGTTTATCTGAAAAAAAATTGTTTTATCTGGAGCTTGCAGAAGAATTTATGGAGATCAATACGAGTCTGGAAGGGATCATAGCGAGCTGTGGGGACGAAGGAGAGACCCTTCTGTAAGAAGTCAGTTTCAAATTTAGTAATAGTAACAGAGGAAAGGTTCAAAAACAGGGAAATCAATGTGTTTCCGCATCAGCGCCACAGGCTCAGCTTTAACAGAGACGAGCGAAAGGGGAACACTATCCCTTCGCCACAGCTCTGCAAAACTGAGCCGCCGGGGAGGGGAAACAGGCAGGCTCTCCAGGAGGGCGAGCGGCCGCAGGGCTCCTCATTCTGCTGCTGCCATCGCTGGAGCAGCAGCAGCTGCTTCTTACGCCAGAGGGGTTTTATTAGATTTTCAATTTCCCTGGTTTGGGGGGGGGCTAGGACTGGAAAAGAGCTGATGGGGGGTTAGGACTGGAAATGGACTGATGGGGGGTTAGGACTGGAAATGGGCTGATGGGGAGGTGTTAGGACTGGTAATGGGCTATGGGGGGGGGAACTAGGAGAGGAAATGGGCTGATTGGGGTGCTAGGACTGAAAATGAACTTATTGGAGGGTTACAACTGGTAATGGGCAGATGGGGGGCTAGCACTGGAAATGAGTTAGGACTGGAGTGGGCTGATAAAGGGGATAGGACTGGAAATGGCTAATAGGGGAGGGGAGGAGAATACTTCTGGCCCTGGAAGAAAACTAGGGGCTAGGGCTACAAATGGGCCGATGCGGGGGGGATGGTAGAATAGGACTGGAAGGAAGCGGATATTGAGAGGGTCTGCCAGGGGAAGGAGGGGGCAGGAAGGGAGTTGACACAGGGGAACGAGGGGGCTGGAAAGGATCTGACACCTAGGATGTTCTGAAGGGGGACTGGAAGGGAGCTGACACTTGGGAATGGGAGTGGTAGGTGGCTGGGTAATGGGGAGGAGGCTGGAAGGGAGCTGACATGCGAATGGCACTGGAAGGGAGATGGACCGAGAGTAGGGAGGCTAGAAGGGAGCTGACTGGGGGGTGACAGAGTGGACTTGAGCAGATACCTGGGATGGTATTTGGATTAAAAGGGACTGGACACCAGTGGCAGTCGTGGAAATGCAAGGCAGTTGACACTGGAAGGTACTGGGAGGGGAGGACTGGAAAGAGGGCTGATATCGGGGAGGGTTACTGGAACTGGAAATGGGCTGATGGAAGGAAGTGAAGAAAACAAAGAAGAAATAAGAAAAGGCAGATGGACCATGGACCACAGAAAGAGAGCCAAGAGAAGACAGGAAAGCAGAAGCCTCAGATCGGGACCAGCATGATCAGAGAATAAAATGATCAGACAACAAAGGTAGAAAAAATAATTTTATTTAATTTTAGTGATTGGACTTTGTACTATTTTTATATTTTACACAGTATTGGGGAACTGCATCTCTTATTTATCTGATGTTGCACTACATGTGGACTCTGGCTTCTTGGGGTTTCAGTTTAAATTTTGTCTACATATTTTTATTTTTACTTTAGATTGTGCTTACTTATTCTGTACTTGGTGAGGGTCGATGTGTGTGTGTGACTGAGGTCAGATGTTCTGTTAACATGGAGTTTGTATATAAAGATCTATACTATACCGTAGTAATTTGACTTGTTCAGCTTTTCAAATGGGTGTATGGATGTTCCAGGGCCCACTGTAGTATTTACAGTGACGCTTTTCTTTGGATGGTTTCCTTATGTGAGTTTTGGAAGTTTGTGCTGATATGGTATGGTAGGTTTGCTCTTTGTTGTAGGGTTTTGTATTAGTTCACAATATACCTGGTACTGGAGAATAGTGGTTGTTGTTGTTGTTAGTGAGATGATCAGAATTAGATTTTTTTTTTTAAATATTGAGTTCTGTGGGTGAATGTCCTGGTTCTGCTCTGCACCTACAGTGGATGCAAAATATATGTTGAAAAAGAAAAAGAACCATAACACAGTTTATAACAAAATAAAAATGAGTTATAATTTAGTTTTATAAATTGTGCTGTTGGTTCTTGCTGTCTTTTAGTTCCTTGGTGTGCAAACAGGATCGTACCTAGCCCTGTGCAAGCAGTGCAGCCCCAAAGGGCGCAAAGGCTTGGGGGGCGCATTTCGGCTGTCTGCTGTTTTCCTGCCGCCACTGGAAGGACAATAGCAGGCAGCCGAAATACACCCCCAAGCCTTTTCGCAGCACTTTAAGTAGGTCTGGTCCCTCCCTCCTCCGCCGCAATGTCAGAGCAGGGAGGGACAGATTTTCTTAAAGTGCCAGCGCCTTTCAGATCGGGCGCATACCCCCCTCCACCTCCACATACCTCCGTCCAGCGCTGCCTGCAGATATGGGGGGAGAGGGGGGGCGTGCACCCGAGCTGCAAGTTGCACATGGCGCGATTGCAGCTCGATATGGCCCTGTGTGCAAACATCTTGCATTTCCTCCATATAATCTAATCGGCTTTTTGGTTTGGTTCAGTCTCTGACTGGATTTCTGAAAAAGCCCCATCCCCTCTAAGGTGGGGGGGCACATCTCATTCTTCGCCTCAGGCAGCAGATTGCCTTGAGCCGCCCCTGGCCGAAAGGAAGGTGCAGCATGGCTGAAACGGCACATTAATTACACTAGTTTGCCCCTCCCCTGTGTTTATCGCAAGAGTAAGCAAAATGCAGCTGCAGCCTCCTCCTCTGCCTTCTTAGGCTGACTGCTGATTTGAGCCATAAGCGGTTCAAATCAGCAGTCGGACTCCAGCAGAAAAGGAGGACTCAGCCCAATATGCAACTGCTCCTTATTGTGATTAGTGCAGCAGTGAGAAGTGGCTGCAGAGACTGAAATGGAGAGAGAGGCTAATTACGGAGTGATACCAAGCTGGACTTGTGTACCTGGGAGAAGCAGAAGAGAGAAGGCTAGCAGACAGATAAACAAGTGGGGGTCTTTCTGGGAAAGTTAAATAGAGAGCGAGCTGGAGGTTATGCAGGGGGCTGGCGAGAGTAAACTAGGGAGGGATGGAGAGAGACCTGGGAGTCTTGCTGGGGACAGGGCTGGTTCAATCATTAGGCAAACTAGGTGGTCACCTAAGGTGACAGCTTCTAGAGGTGGCAAAGAACAAGGCATTCAAATCTAAACAATAGATTTGGACAGTCAGGGTGGGGGGGGCATAAGGCTTAAGGTCTGCCTAGGGGACCAACACCTGGTATCAACTCTAGCGCTAGCCCTGGCTGGGGAACAGGGAACCAGAGAGAGGTGAAACAGTTGGGAGAAGAAAAGGATGGGGGCCATGTAAACTGGAGAGAGGGAAGAGAAAGGGGAGGTTGAACCTGTAGAGGAGGTAGGAGTTCACATTAGGAAGCTGATGCAATAAGCTCTGTGTTAAAGCTGTGTGCTGAAACTCAGAACACAGTAAGGATGAGGTTGAGAACTATAGACCGGTTAGTCTGACCTCAGTGGTGAGTAAATTAATGGAAATGCTGCTAAAACAGAGGACATTGAGGTTTCTGGATTGCAGTTGAGGCAGCATGGGTTTATCAGAGGTAGGTCTTGTCAGACAAATCTGATTGATTTCTTTGACTGAAAGATCAGAGAGTTGGACTGAGGGAGAGCCCTAAATGTGGTGTAGTTAGATTTCAATAAAGCCTTCGACACTGTTCCGCACAGGCAACTTATAAATAAATTGACCACCCTAGGGATGGACCCTAAAGTGACTGACTGGATTAGAAATTGGTTGAGTGGGAAGTGACAAAGTGTACAGGTTAATGGAATTCACTCAGGAGGAGGTGGTTACCAACAGTGTGCCGCAGGGATCTGTCCTTGTCCCAATTCTTTTCTAAGATTGTTGTTAGGGATATTGTGGAAGGGCTGTCGGGTAAGGTTTGCCTCTTTATGGATGATACTGTACCAAAATCTGCAATAGACACCCATGAAGGAGTAGATAACAGAGGGATCTAGCTAAACTTGAAGAATGGTTGAGAATTTGGCAGCAGAGATTTAAAGCTAAAAAATGTAGAATCATGTATTTGGGCTGCAAAACTCCAAGGGACCGGTACAGTATAAGGGATGAAGCACTTCTGTCCACAAAAGCGTAGTTACTCACCTGTAACAGGTGATCTCCAGGAACAACAGGAATTTAGTCTTCGCATATGGTGACGTCGGTACCGATGGAGCCCGTGCGGGAACGCTCCCCAGCGTCCAATAGGAAAGCTTTTGGGAGCATCTCACTGTACCTGCATGCTGCTTTCCCGCCTTCCCAATTCTGCTTCCTCAGTTGAGTTTGCAGCTGAGAGAAAAGAAGAGTAAAGAAAACCTACAACTCCTAGGGGAAGAGGGTGAGTTGTGAAGACTAAATTCCTGCTGTTCCCCGAGATCACCTGTTACAGGTGAGTAACTACGCTATCTCCAGGAACAAGCAGGAATGTAGTCTTCACATATGGGACTCCCTAGCTCGAATATGCCAAAGAAAATGACCTCAGAATCGGTGGAGGTTTGCCTCAGGGTAGGCTTCAAGAGGTCATGAGTCCTTTAAGGGTCTCTGGTATTGCTAAGCTGCGGGTTGGAGAGTAGGAGTTGCCCTTAAGTCTGAAAGAGGTGCTGGAGATCAGCCTGACCAAACACTGCATCCCGGCGGGAGTCCTTGTCCAGACAGTAATGAGCGGCAAATGTATGGACTGAAGACCAAGTTGCTGCTTTACAGATTTTGTCAATGCCTACAGAATGTAGCTTCCCCATCAAGGTAGCCATGGCCCAGACATTATGAGAAGTGACGTGACCTTCAAGGAATAGTCCTGCTTGATTATAAGCAAATGAGATGCAATCTGCTATCCATTTGGAGAGGGTACGTTTAGATCAGAGGTTCCCAACTCCAGTCCTGGAGGGCCAAATACCATTCAGGTTTTCAGGCTGTCCCTAATGAATATGCATGGATACATTTGAATACAATGGGGGCAGTGCATGCAAATGTATCTCATGCATATTTATTAGGGACAGCCTGAAAACCTGAATGGTGTTTGGCCATCCAGGACTGAAGTTGTGAACCTCTGGTTTAGATACTGGTAACCCCAGGAAACTAAGGTCAAAGAAAATGAACAACTGTGAAGCTCTACGATGCTCTCAAATCCTTTGAAGATAAAAGGCCAGGGCACATTTGCAGTCTAGCGTACGCAGGGCTGCTTCTGCCCTAGATGAATGTGGTTTAGGAAAAGATACATGGAGGTAAACTGACTGATTCAAGTGAAAAGGGGACACCACTTTCAGCATGAAATGTGGGTGAGTGGACAACCTTGTTATGGTGGAACAGGGTGTAAGGTGGGTCTGGCACCAAGGCCTGAAGTTCACTAATGCATCTAGCTGAAGTGAGGACAATGAGGAAAATGACCTTCCATGACAGAAATTTTAGTAAGGTCGTAGTCATGGGTTCAAGGGGCAGTTTGAGAAGCTGCACTAGAATGACATTAAGATCCCATGCCACCGGAGGTGGCCGAATGGGCAGCCTGGCAAGCAAGAGCCCCCACATAAAGCGTGCAACTAGCAGTTCTGCTGACATAGGCTGTCCATCCAACAGATGAGTGGCCACAATAGCACTTAGGTGAACTCTGACTGAGTTGGTCTTGAGATATGCAGAAGACAGGTGGAGGAGATACTAGAGGAGTGCCTCTACTGGAGCCGAAAAGGGATTAATATTCTTCTAGGAGCACCAGGTAGAGAATCTATGCCACTTAAACATGTATGAACCTTGGGGTGGGGATGGCTTCCTGGAAGCTAAGATAACGTTCTTTGCCTCCTGGGTGAGGTTAAGGTCTTCAAATGCTATGCTTTCAGCAGCCAAGCTGTAAGATGCAGAGACTGTGGGTTGGGATGAAGTAGCGTCCCTCCTTCCTGAGAAAGGAGATTGGGTGTAGACCCGAGATGCAGAGGTTGAGTTTGAGACAGACGTAGCAGGAGAGGAAACCATGGTTGACGTGGCCAGCGTGAGGCTATGAGGATCATGAAGCCTCTGTATGAAGCTTGAAAAGCGTCTTGGGAATTAGAGGAATGGGAGGGGAGGGAAGGCATACAGAAGACCCCGACTCCCAATGGAGATGGAAAGCATCCATCTGCTGGTTGCTGGATATAGGAGTCTGGCATTTTGCGGAGTGGCAAACAGATCCATGTTTGGAGTTCCCCAGGTCTGAAAGATGAAGGAGGTTGTCTCCAGATGGAGAGACCATTCATGGGAAAGATGAATTTGACTCAATTTGAGTGTCAAGACATTTTGTTCTCCTGGAAGATAAACCGCTTGGAGATGTATCTGATGAGCAGTGGAAAAGGACCAGAGATGAAGGGCTTCCTTGCAGAGGGGCCAAGAGTCTGTTCTCCCCTGCTTGTTCACAAGAGACATGGCCACCTGGCTGCCGCCTGGACCAGGATTGTGTGAGATCGTACATGAACCTGAACAATCCTGAGGGAAATGGAGATAGCACAAAGCTCCAGTAGATTTATCTGCAGCTGGGACCCCTGCTCCGTCCAGAGGCCCTGAGTGGAGATAGCGCCCAAATGTGCCCCCCAAACCAGCTTGGAGGTACCCATCATCAGGGTGCATTGATGTGGAGGCATCTGAAAAGCTGACCAGATGAGGAGATTGTCTGGGGAATACCACCAATGGAGGGATGTGACTAGTGGGGCAGTGACTCTGATCTTGTCGGCTTGCTTCCACTGGGAGGCAAGTGCCCACTGGGCTGTGCGCATATGTAGACAGGCGTATGGTGTGACGTGTACTGTTGAGGCCATATGACCTAGAGGTTTCTGCATTTCCCAGGCAGTCAGATGGTCTCTGATTTGCACCTGGGATGCTAGGGGGGTTTGGGCAGGAATGCCCTTAACTGCTGTGTGTCTAGTACAGCTCCTATGTTTGAGTCAGAGCGAGATGGGATTTTGTACGAAGGAGAGACAGGTGGATCTTCTGGGAGGTGCCTGCCTTTATGAGCCAGTCGCCTAAGTAAGGCAAGCCAAATTTCCCAAGAGATCTTAGATATGCGGCTACAACCACCATGCACTTTGTGAAGACTCTTGAGGCAGAGGAGAGTCCAAAAGGAAGAATTCTGTATTGGTAGTTTCCTTCTTGAAATATGAAGAGTAGATATTTCCTGTGTTCTGGATGAATGAGGCTATGCATGTACGCTTTTCTTAGATCTAGAGAACAGAGCCAGTCCTGACTCTGAAGGTAGGGAAGGAGGGTCCTTAGGGAGACCACCTTGAACTTCTCATGGACCAGAAACTTGTTTAGGTTTCTGAGGTCCAGGATGGGCCTGTACCCTCTGCTCTTCTTTGGTATGAGAAAGTACGAAGAGTAAAAGCCCATTCCCTGCTGAAGTGTTGAAACCTCCTCTATGGCATCCTGTGATAGAAGAGAAGTCACCTCCTGCAGCAGGAGAGCATTGAGAGGGGGCTAAGAATGATATTCCCCTGCCAGAGGAGGGCAGGGTGTAAAGATGAAATCTGTACCCCTCCTTCACTATGGTTAGAGTCCACTGCTCTGAGGTGATGAGATGCCACCTGTGGGCATCATGACAGTCGGCTTGCTATGTGGAGGGGATGGGGAACCGCCTCAAGCAGGATGGCTATATTCTTTAGGAAAAAGTAAAAAAAAACAGATGCAGATAGAGTCTGCGGCACTGGTTAAGCCTTAGGAGTCTGAGGCTTCTTCTGTTGTTTGGGAGGCTGTTGCCTCTTTTGAGGACCCTGAGGTTGGTGCTGAGAAGCAGGGTTATAAGAAGAGTAAAACTTGTTCTTCTTAGCATAGAAAGTTTTCTTTGCAGTTGCTTTTTTCCTAGTAGGGATGGCTATAGTCCTAGAAAGCCTGTTTAGAGTGGTATTCTCAGATTCCAACCGAGAAGCCTTATCCTGCCAATCTTTGCCAAAAACGTTTTCACCTCTGCAGGGAATATTGCCCAGTTTATCTTGAACTCACTGTTCAAGATCTGATGCTTTCAGCCAGGCAATCCTACGTGCACCGATAGAGGGGGATGTGGCTATGCTGGTGTATTCAAAGGAATCAAAGGAATCAATCTATTAACAAACTTAGAGACATTCTGGACGTATCTAACCAATGTGAGATAGTCATCTCTCTTATCTGGCAGAAGAGGGGCCATGGCCTCAAGATCCCTGGTTACTTCCTTGAGGAGCATACTCATATACAGAATGTATGAGTTTATCCTTGCTGAAAGCATGTAAGCCTGAATGTACCGATGCCCAAAAGCATGGGAATGATGTTCCTATTCCGAGAAGGCCAGATACCAATTAAAGTCAGTATCGGTACGAGGGACCTGCTTGGACAATACCTCAGTAATGTGAATAGACTCAAGGGCCGGCATGGGTGGCAGTGGACCTAGCAGCATGTACCCTGAAGCAGTCTGCATCAGTACCAGATCGGGTACCATTGTTGGCGGTACCGTCGGTAGTGATTTAACTGGGACCGAAGCCACCAGTAGAACCGCCAGGCTTCACTAGATGGCCAGAATAAGCTGATCCACACAGCCCGCTGATGCTTGGGTATCGGTATTGGAGACTTGCGCTACCGTCCCAGAGCATTTTCACCAGGAGCTCTCCTGAGGTGGAGGCCTCGGGAGCATCCTTCCAGCAGGGTTGTTTGGCTGGCCGATCCACTTCCAGGCAACGCCCGAGGCATCGCTATGCTTAGAAAGAGAGCTACCTTTGGGGGGGATGGCCTGCCTTTGAAGAAGACTCGTGCTTCGATACCGGAGATCCTTGAGAAGAAGACGATGACATCGATGTCAAAGAAACCACGTCTGAGGCAAGAAGTGTGCTCAACTTCAGAAATATCATTATGCATCGATAAAGACTCCATTTTCAACACCCCAACAACTGTCATAAGGGAGGTATTAACGGTAGCAACAGCGTCCCACAGTGCTTCCATATCTACATTAGATGGCTTAATCAAACCTCGCAAGTCTGGAAGCGTAGCTAATCCCTCTGGCAGCTTTGTAGAACTTCCACTCTGTTGGACGTTCTTTTCCACTCTTCTTCCATCTGCAGAGACGTGCTCAGAAGGAAAAAATGCTGACAATTCTCCCACCGGAGCAGTGCCCTCTTCGCTCCCAACCACCAACGAGCATCTCACAGCCCTGGCAGGAAGCACACTGCAAACCGGGTCACAACTTCCAGGTCGAGGGGGGGGGAACATAACTCCGGTGACAACCACACCCCCAATGCACTCAGAGCCGACGCCTCCAGCATCGCCGGCTCCGCCGTAGATGCTGCTCCATTCCCCGCGAAGGTAAATCCGCATGCTGCCAGCGTCTTCTGCCCAGTTGCTCCAGGAGCCGGCAACCCTGAGGGTAAGGAAGCCTGCTTTCTTTTCCGACATCCCATCCCAAAATCGAACGCCGAAACGGCAGCTGGGCACACAACAACCATGGCACCGCTTACCAGCGGAGAAGCTCTGACGCCATCTTGCCTCCTCTTCCACGGAACTGCCATGTTTAGAACATCTCTTAAAACCACTAGTCAGTTTTTCCATCGATTCAGTAGACACAATGGTAGGCCTAAGGCCTAAAATGACATTGATACTCCCGAAGAAACTTTTTTTTTTTTTTTTTTAAAGAAAAGAATAGAACCGACAACGGGAGTCAGTTCCGGCATTGACACTAACCACAAAACAAAAAAAACGAGAATAGAAGAATTTTCTTCATTGACAGGATTTGCTTCCTGCAGGCTCTGTGGAAAACAAGGAATTGAGGAAGCAGAGTTGGGAAGACAGCACACAAGCACAGCGGGATGTTCCCAAAAATGTTTCTACTGGACGCTGGAGCGAGTTCCGGCGCAGGCTCCTTCAGTACTGACATCACCATATATGTGAAGACTACATTCCTGCTTGTACCTGGAGATAGAAGAGTGGTACCTGGGCGTAATTGTTTCTGATGATCTTAAAATGGTTAAACAGGTAAAAAATGCAACAGCGAAATCCAGAAGGATGCTTGGGTGCATAGGGAGAGGAATGGCCAGAAAATAGGAGGCGACAGCGTTTCTGTGGAAGTTTTTGGTGAGACCTTATTTGGAGTATTGTGTGCAAATCTGGAGACCCTACCTTCAAGGGATATAAACAGGATGGAGTTGGTGCAGAAGTTGGTTAGCAAACTGGTCAGTGGTTTTTGTTATAAAGTATACAGGGACAGACTTAAAGATCTCAATATGTATACGTACTTTAAAGTAAAGGCAGGATAGAGGAGGTAAGATAGAGACATTTAAAAACCTCTGTGGCATAAATGCAGAAGACGAAAGCCTCTTTCAACTGAAAGTAAGCTCTGAAATGAGGGGACACAGGATGAGGGTGAAAGGGGATAGACTCAGGAGTAATATGTGGAAATATTTCTTTACGGAAAAAGTGGTAAATGCATGGAATAGCCTCCCAATGGAGGTAGTAGAGACAAGGACAGTATTTTAATTCAAGAACGCATGGGACAAACACAGAAGATCTCTAAAGGAAAAAGAGGGACTATAGTCAATGTGGCAGGACAGACTAAATAAGCCATATGGTCTTTTTCTGCCATCATGTTTCTATATAAAAAATAATGTTTACACCCGATGCAGCAAAAAAAAAAAAAAAAAAAAAAAATGCATGTAAATATTTGCGCACTAAAAATGTGTACAAAGACATAAGTGTATGTCAATTTATTTATTCCCATGGAAATATGCACACATCGGGTACATTTATTTTATTTATTTAACACTTATTTATATACCGCATCTTCCAGCGATCAGTTGCGGTGTACAATTAACAACAGTTAACAATGCAGAGCTTGTTTTACATGGAACAGAATAACTTTTTACATAGAACATCTTAACATGCACACATAGGTTTAAAAACTAAGCAGAATAATTCAACTAATACATGAGCTGCAAAATAATACATGAGCTGCAAAATCATTACTTTGCATAGAGAATGTACCAGGAGCTAGAGAAGTATGTACATTCTGTGGCATAAATGGAATCTATGGAGGGGATATTCAGCGCCGGTAGCTAGTGCTGTTAACATGGTTAGCCACTGGTGCTAAAATTTAAACTGATATCTGACTTCAGTTTTGAATATCTGGGGTCGCCACATTGCTGCAAGGCTAACCGGGCAGCAGCATTATTGAGCCGCTGCCAACTAGCTAAAGAGTCAAAAGTTAGGCCAGGGTTTGCTATGATTCACTTTTGCAGCATATCGCTAACTGGGCAGCGGCTCAATATTGCCACTGCCTGGAAAGCGATGGGTGCCACCTCCACTCCGATATTAGCGGCTTATCAGAGTGTGTAGCAGCAATACTTACATAATAACATAGTAAATGACGGCAGATAAAGACAAGTGTGGTCCATCTAGTCTGCCCAGTAAGATGGCAGGAGTAGGTGCGCCTGCAGGTGTAGGTGTGGCTGCCACTCTGTGCAGGCCACCCCTCCTCATGTCTTTGTCTAGGGGTGAACCCGCCGCTCCATGTAGGACACCCCTATTTGTTGAGAAAATAGATGATTCCGTTTATTTTGATTTTATCCTGTTGCTGATAAACGCCTGTGTCTGTCCCATGCCATTTTGAATTCCGTCACTGTGTTTGCCCCCACCACTTGAATCGGGAGGGCATTCCAAGCATCCACCACCCTTTCAGTGAAAAAGTATTTCCTGACATTGTCTTTCAATTTACCCCCTTGCAGCTTCATGTTATGCCCTCTAGTTTTACAGCACCTCCAGGAACAAGCAGGAATGAGTCTTCACATATGGGTACGTCGGTACCGAGGAGCCTGCGCGGGAACGCTCCCCAGCGTCCAGAAAGAAAGCCTTTGGGAGCATCCCACACGCATGCGTGCTGCCTTCCCGCCTAAATACTTCCCTCCCATCAGTTTTCGTTTTTCCGCGGAGCCGACAGGACGTGTCCTTGTCACCACAGAAAATTCATCTTTTTTATTCTTATTTTTTGTGGTCGCGCCTGTCTTCCCTCGACGCCCACCGGGACCGCCGGTGCTTTTCTTTCTTTTCTTAAAAGATTTCTTCTTTTTTCTGAGAATTTTTTTTCTTATTTACTGATTGACTTTTTCCTGGCCACTAGGCCTCTATCCTTTCCATTATGGAAAAGCCGGCCACTATCCTTAAGAAATGTCTAAACTGTGGCGGTACAACTAAGTTACTAGACACTCATTTTTGGTGTCTAACTTGTTTAGGTCCTGACCATTGTCCTAAAGAGTGTTTCTCTTGTAGGAGTTTAACCAGAAGAGGTCTTCAGAACCGAGCACATCTCGGTACCGGATCTACATCAACCATGATGTCACCAGGCAGAATCTCTTCTTCCTTCTACGGTCAGGTAACCAAACAACAGTCTGTTAAGACTAGCCAGTCCTCAAGAGGTAGATCTCTTTCTAAGCATCGAGATGGCTCTGGCCTTGCCCTTGAGGACACTATGGCTCAATCCTGGCGGGAGTCTTCGGGCTCCAAAGCATTATCAGGATTTCAGGTTGCTCCCGAGGTTTTTACTGCGTTGACCAGTACCAATACCTCGGCATCGGCTATGGTGTTGGATGAAAAACTCCTGTCCATGGAACGCAGTCTGGCGCATCTCTCACCAACAGAGTCGCCGCAGACCGTTCTTCAAACACCGATATCGGCGTCGACGCCGGTACCGGTTTCAATGTTAGCAACGGTGTCGGTATGCGTACCGACATCGGCATTGCTCCCGGTGCCAAATTGGGCATCGTTGCAGATGCCAGTATCGACATCGGTACCGGCATCAATGTTTTCGGTACCTTTTTCAACAGGCTCGCTTCCCTCGATGCCGAGTCTGGAATCGCTATCTAGCCTGGAAGATTCGGTACCGATTCGTTTCGGTACCGACATCGAGAAGTACCGACCACACCTCGATAAGGAGAATCCAATGCTTCATCCTCCCTGGTCTTCTAAGCCCGATGTCGGAGATGCATCCATCGGTACCGCAACTGAATTTTCAACAGTTGCAGTTTGTACTCCTCATTTCAGAGAATTTCTCTTAGACGGAATCTCTTTTCAAGCTTTTCTGCTTGATATGGCAAGAATACTCGCTATATCTATACCTGGGAAGGACTCTATGCCAAGGGATTCAGAAATTCTGCAATCCCAGTGGTTTCCAGAGGAGGCAATCATGCTTCCTCTACATCAGACCTTACAGGATCTGTTATTAAGAATGTGGGAAACTCCCTTAACGATATCCTCACATTCCAAAAGAGTGGACACTATCTATAAAGTCCCACCTTCCCCAGGTTTTCAAAAGACTCAACTCCCTCATCATTCTATAGTAGTAGAATCAGCAATGAGGCATGTTAAGAGTGCAAAAAAGCACTCCTCTTATCCGCCAGGTCGTGAGTCTAGAACCTTAGATGCTTTTGGGCGTTGATGCTTCCAAGCATCTATGCTTTCAGCAAGAATCATTTCATATATTTTCTATATGGGATTCTCTCTGAAAGAGGTTGCCAAAGATTTAAAACTTTTCATCCCTTTCCTTCAGGAACATAAAAGAGCTGACTATTTATCACTAGTCAATCATGCTCATAATATTTCTACATTCCTTTGTCATGCTTCCATGGATTCTTTTGAATCTATTAGCAGATCTTCTGCTAAAGCCATAGGGGCACGACGTTTAGCCTGGCTCCAAGCTTCAGACTTGGATAAATGGGTTCAAGAAAAGCTGGGAAATAGCCCTTGTACTGGAGAACATCTCTTCAACAAGGATTGTCTATTTTAAGCTAGTCAGTTAACCACTGAAAAGCCTACCTTAAGAGGATTGTCAAAACTTTCCTCTGCCCCAGCTAATGAAGGATCTTCTAAAAAACTTTATTCCTCTAGGGAGAAAAAGTTTTATCCATCTTCTTCCTCTCAGGCAGATGTTCCCCAACAGGGGCAGCATCAAACCAGGCTAAGGAAACAGAAACCTCAACGGACTCAGCAAACCCAGTAACTACAGGGTTTCTGATTTCTTTTCTTCCTGTATGAGGTTCAGGACCCATACACCTGCCTTTTATCAAAAGAGGTGTCTGGCTTGATTCGCATCCATGCTGAGACAACATTGAGTTAACTCTAGACATGAATCTCTTCTTCAAGAGAATTTCCTTCTACTAGCTCTAAGAGCTCTTAAAATATCTCAAGCCTACAGGTAATAAGTTTTTTGTTTTTTTTTAAAGGGAAGTAGAAAAACAGGAGGGAAGGTCAATCAAGAAACTTAACAGGCTGAGTGGTACCTTTCACCCTTACCTGTAAGACCTTAACTGTAGAGGACCCTATCCATAAACACTTACTAATTGTAAGTTTCTTCTACTCTGTATTACTTATTTTAGTTGGGACATCTAGTCTCCAACCTGGAGAGCTTCTTATTGAAGCTATAGGAATTCCTATTCCAGTAAATCTTTCCAATACAGAGTTTTTTCCTTTTTGGGTCCTTCTGCACTAGGGATTTTTTACAGGATGCTATTCAGCATTCTGAAAGCCCCACCAGATTTACTCTATACATTTGGGTAAGGTCAGCTCAGAAGGCTTCTAAAACCATCCATACTGGAAATATGAATAACCCACCAAGTGGGTTACATGAGCTTCTTTAAACAGATAGCTCACACATGGGTTTCCGCCTATTCTACGCTACTTGCGCCTCTTAGAGCTGACCCCTCAAATACTTCCATTTTTTGCCATCCTCAATTCTGTTTCAACAGAATTGATTCGGTTGCACACTGGCTACCCAACAGCCAGGTCTCATCCAAGCAACCTATAACATTGCTCTCTGCAAGTATGCAATGAAGCTCTACAACTATGGGCCTTGTCAGAGTGTTGTAGTCCACCCCTGGTAGGTAACTTCATGGCTGTTTGTTCCTAATTTTTCCTTTTTCCTTAAAATTCTTTCAAGGAGAAAGAACCAGGGCCTGGATGACTTCAAATTTAAGGAATAGCACCACTCCTTAAGTGGTTCCTTGTCCCCAAGGGAACTCCTACAACAGGGATGCATTCCTAATCATTGCAGTTGATCCTTATCTACCTCATTGAAGTCTTGAGAAGCAAAGAACGCATGATACTCATACTGCTCTCATAAAGAGACAGACATGGTATCCCCTTACATTGCATTTTTTTCTTCCAGCTTCTATTCTGAAGTAATAAAGGGAATCCTTTATCTTAGGATTAAGGATCTCCCCTGCACTCCTTCAGGTACGTCTCAGGACCTAATTATTTGAGGACTAGTCGTTTTACGGTCTCGACCTCTTGTTACGGGTAAGAAGCATCTTACTGGTTTCCATGTAACCTTGCTTATGTTTCTTATACCTTGACTAATAAGTGATCCTCACTGATTATCTGCAATAAGGTCTTAACTTTTCTTGTTATTACACAAGTATACAATCTGACCTGTTCTTCCAGACCAGTCCGATTTGTCTTTTCTTTTCTTTCCTAAGGCACCATCCTGCTCTAGGGACAGAAATGTTTTACACTTTGGACTATAGAGAGGTTAAACTTCTCTCCAAAAGTCCCAACTTCTTATAAAATTCCCTGGGGTTATCTCTAGACATTAATATTTCTTATTTCTGTCTACATTGCAAAACTTTGTTTCCTTTACTCTTCACGGTAAGGGAATTCCATATGAGGACAATGTGATGGTTCTTTACAACAGATCCATATTAACTTCCCCATATGCCTAGTTTTCTGCAATCCTGCGATAATATCTTTTCTCAAGAGTTGGGATTTCCTTTTCCTTACTAACAGTTATTTCTACACAAGGACACCTTTCCCGATTCCTTGTTAGTCTAGATGTTACACAGCACACCCTTTTACACTGTTAGCTCAACTCCTGCCCTCCATCCCTTGGATGCCTGAGGTCCTTGAGGGGAAGCATGTCCCACCCATTAGTTTTGTTACATGCTTGGCCTCTTCCAGGCATCTCAGCTTGGGAGTCCCCATATGTGAAGACTCATTCCTGCTTGTTCCTGGAGATAGCACAGTTACTTACCTGTAACAGGTGATCTCTGGGAACAGCAGGAATAAGTCTTCACAACCCACCCACCTCCCCTAGGAGTTGCTCTCTCTCTCTCTTCTAATTTGTCTACCTCCCTCCTTCGGTCTCAGCTACAAACCCAACTGATGGGAGGGAAGTATTTAGGTGGGAAGGCAGTACGCATGCATGTGGGATGTTCCCAAAGGCTTTCTTTCTGGACGCTGGGGAGCGTTCCCACGAAGGCTCCATCGGTACCGACGTACCTATATGTGAAGACTTATTCCTGCTGTTCCCAGAGATCACCTGTTACAGGTAAGTAACTGTGCTTTCCCTGTCTTTGGAAGAGGTTTGTTTGTTCATTATTTCTCTTTAAGTATTTAAAGGTCTGAATCATATCTCCCCTATCCCTCCTCTCCTCCAAAAGTATACATATTTAGGTCTTCAAGTCTCTTTTCATAAGGCTTCTAACGCAGGCTCCAAATCATTTTGGTCGCCTTCCTCTGAATAGTTTCCATTCTTTTTACATCCTTTGCAAGATATGGTCTCCAAAACTGAACACAGTATTCCAAGTGAGGCCTCACCAGTGACTTATACAGTGGCATTAGTACCTCTTCCTTTCTGCTGGTAATTCCTCTTTGTATGCAGCCCAAAATCCTCCTGGCTTTTGCCACTGCCTTGTCACACTGTTTTGCCACCTTTGATCTACAGAAATAATCACACCAAGGTCTTACTCCTGATCCGTGCACACCAACCTCTCACCCCCTATTTCCCTTAAATTTCTGCTACCCAAGTGCATTGACAAGCATTAGACCAGGCATGTCCAACTTCGAACAGGTCATGATCTACTTTTTCCAGCCAAAAGTGCCGGTGATCTACCACCATGAAAATTAAGTTCCAAATTAAACTTTAACCCAATAAAGTTGGAGGATTCCCCCCCCCCCTCCCATTTTTAATGAACCTTCTGTCATGTACTTGGATGTGATCAGCTGTTAAACAAATTAAGCAAAAACAAAAGAGAGAGACGAAGATCCAGTAAGAACTGCAAGGGGAAATGGAAAGCACATTTTTTATTAAAGTTTTATTGAGTAATAACTTTCTTTAACTGTCTTAACTAACTTTTATTGAGTAATTTGTGTTAAATTTAGGTTGAGTATTGATCCAGGCTGATCTTGCACAATCTTTAATATTTTGCTCTTGCTCATTAGTGAGACGTCTGAGCCTGCATTTCAGCCAACAGCTTTTTGAAGTTGGGTGAATATTGCACGAGGGCCAGACTCAGGGAATCCTGGAGATGTTCATCTGTCATGCTGAAACATTGTGTACTCTGTCATTTTCAGATGGGAAAACGCAGATCCACACAAATAAGTTGAACCAAAACAGGAGTGTACAGCTTCACTGCATCTTCTCAAGTTGGGAAATTTGTCTCTAAGCACTAGCTTCCAAAACGATTCTTGCTCAGCACGGGTCTTGAGAAAAATGTCATTTTAAGGGTTAATATTTCGTTTTCAAGAGATGGCTTGTTCAATGAGTAATTTTTACTGATAGCAGCTGCAGTTTCTTTAAAGTCCACATCTACTTTGAATGGGTATGACAAGTACTCCAAAACTGTTCCAATTTTTTGGAAGTCACAGAATCTATTTTCGAATTTGTGGATAACAGAACAGATTTCTGTCACATACTTCTCATTCTGAAAAATAAAATTTGGATATTGTCCCAGATGGTCCAGCGTATTAGGAAAATGATCAAAAGTGTTGTTTGCAAGGTCAGTTATCATTAGCTCAAATTTGCTCTTGTAGGATGAAACTGTACTCATCATCTCGCCAATGCATTTGTTTTTACCTTGTAGTTTAAGGTTCATATCACTTACTTCGCCTGTAAAGTCAGATAGAAATGCCAGATCAAATAACCACTCCTCATCTTCCAACTCTGCTTGGTCATCTCCCCTCTCCTTCAAAAAACTTCTTATTTCATTCAGCAAATCACGAAATCTTTGCAGAAATTTGTGCCTACTTAGCCACCTTACATCTGTGTGCAAAATAATTTCCGCTGCCCCTTCATCAAGAGTAAGATTGAAAAGCTGTCTTTGAAGTGAAGTGATCTTCCACGAACTGAAATTAACAATTTTGAAAGTGATGTCCATGACAGTCTTTGTATTGAGTCTCTTGCTTGCCAAAACTTGCTGGTGAATGATGCAGTGGTAAGAAAGGAAATTTGGGAAGTTGTCATGCTGTCTACAGAGGGCTATGGAACCGTTAACCTCACCTGCCATTACTCTTGCTCCATCAGTAGTGATGGAAACCAAGTCTATGCAATGGAAGATTACACTTTGTCACAAAAGAATGGAAAGAACTGAATATTTCCTGACCGGTAGTTCTCCCTTTTAAAGAAATCATTCCAAGTAGTTCTTCTTTAACAATGAAGTCTTCAAAAACCATCTGGATAAAGACTAGTAACTGGGCTATGTCTCTTATGTTTGTAGATTCATCCAGTTGGAGTGAGAAAGCAACACAGTTTGAAGAATCCTCCAACAATTGTTCAGTTGTGTCTTGATACATCTTTTCTATTTGCCGCACAACAGTGTTTCTTGACAATTGTACATCTTGAATAGCAGCTATGATCTCTTTCTTATTTTTAAAACCTTCAAAAAGATTGTCAGCTGCTTCAAGAAAACAATCTTTTACAAATTTCCCTTCAGTGAAAGGTTTGCATTTCTTTGCAAATCAGGTTGCTGAACTTGAAGGATGCTATAGTTGCATTAACCGAATGTGATCTTGGCTTCGCCATCAACTGTTGCTGAGTAGCCAATTTCGATTTAAGTTCTTTGAGCTTCAGTTTACGAATTTCCCTTTTGGTGGAAAATCAGCATCAAACTTATTGCTATGCACAGCCTTATAATGACGTTCCAGATTACACATTTTGGACAAGGATACTGGGGCGTTACAAATTAGACACCACCACTTGTCTTTCACCATGATGAAGTAGTCGTCCATTTCCCATTCATCATGAAAGTGGTAGGTTTTGCTCTTCTTTGGAACACTCATCTTCGTTATACTGGGATGGCTGGATGTAAGAAGGCCAAATCTGCTAAGTTAGTATAAACACTGGCTGAACCTGGTCCAAAACTGTCACTGCCCCAAAGTACTAAAGATAAACAGAAACTGAAGACCTCTGGATGATGTGCAATACAAGGACTGGAGATGCCAAAACCACATATGCAGTTCTAAAAGTAAAAATAAGAAATCATCATACTGGCACCAATAAATCAAATCATCCAAACAAAAACAAATCATCAATCATCAAAAAAACCCTCAAATACCTGTCCAGCAAACCAGATAAAATCAAATACCGCCAAACAAGTTCAAATATCACCACACGCGATTTAATAAATTCTGCACACAGTAAAGAATCAATGCAAAGGCAAGGCAAAATAAAATTGCAGTGTAGAATCATCGCAAAGGCTAAGCAAAATAAAATTGCAGAGGCAAGCAAAAGTCACAGTGGTTTGAACCAATTTGAAGGCAAGGCATAGGCAAGTTAGAACAAAATTGGAAAAGCCCACCAAAATCACCAAATTCTTGACACTTTGTTGTGTCTGCCCGAAAACGTTTAATGAAAGTGAACTATAAAGCGACCAACGACCAGCATACGACACAACTAATACGGTAAGTGTATTCAGGTAAAGCCCGGGCAAATGGATATCGCCCGGTATATAACACACTTCTAAGGGGTGTTGGGGCGGGGGCAGGAATGGGTGATTCTGAGAGGCAGGAAACCAGGTATGACGCCAGGCCTGTGGCGTCTCGTTGCGGGGCGCAGGCGGCGGCCCCCTGGGGTACCCACAAACTATTGGCACAAAAATAGTGCCAATAGTTTGCAAGCAAGCAAATTTACTGCAACCTCGCCACCTCTCTGTCTAAACACAACATGTTGGAAAGCCAGTGTAGAACAGGATCAGGCATAGAGCAAATTCCACAACATTGATGATAAACAAACTATCAACATAATAACAAACATCAATACCAGCACATCCCTGCTAGATCCCTGCCCAGCTGCATGGATCAAGGCTGCAAAAAAAGATATTGTCCGCCAAGTCGCACATATTGTGAACCAATCACTACAACAAGGAATCATGCCCGCGCAACTCAAGAAATCTATAATAAGACCAATTCTAAAGAACAACTCACTCAACAAAGATGACCCAGCATCCTACTGCCCCATCTCCAGCAAATCTCTCCTAGCAAAGATCATTGAAAAGGCAGTCCTTATGCAACTCCAAGATCATCTGGATGACCATGAAATCCTGGATAGGCAACAATACGGTTTCAGACAACATCACGGGGTTGAAACGCTACTAATAGCACTGCTTAACAACCTCCTCAAAGGCCTTGAAGATAAGAAGAAAATGTTTATACTCATCTTCATTGACATCTCTGCCGCCTTTGATACAGTCCATCATGGAATCCTCATAAACAAGCTTGAATCAATAGGGATATCGGGAACCCCCCTAAAATGGTTCTCCTCCTACATATCAAACAGAATGCCACAGGTTCAATTCAATGGCGAAAAGGCAGAAGCATTCTCTCAAACACAAGGAATACCTCAGGGCTCGGCTCTCTCGGCGCTACTTTTCAACATTTATATGCAGCCCCTCTGTGATATTTTCCAACAGCATAATGTCAAATACCACATCTATGCAGATGATATTATGCTATACACGCAACTGGATACCGTCAACCATAACTATACGATACTCGAAACATGCCTGAATGAGATGTTGCAATGGTTGCAGCAAAACAACATGACGATCAACCATAAGAAAACTGAGGTGATGTTTATCTCCAGTAAACCAAACTTTGAACCTCCCGCGACAATTACACTCTGTAACAATACGTAGCACACAAAGAATGAGATAAAATACCTGGGAGTCACATTTGACAACAACCTAAAGATGGAAAAGCACCTACGCAAAACTAACAAGGCCATCTTCCACAAACGTAAGAGTCCTACAACCTCTACGGAACATCCTCGAACCTCACGATTTTAGGACTGTTGCGCAAGCACTCATTATACCACACTTAGACTACTGCAACGCCATCCTGCAGGGTCTTCCAAAGAAAACGCTAAACATACTGCAAATGGCCCAGAATGTGGCGGCGAGGATCATCATGCGAAAAAGCATCGCTGAACACATCACGCCTGTACTGATCGAACTGCATTGGCTCCCCATTACTGCCCGGATACAATATAAAACATTGATAACCACTCACAAACTCATACATAACACAGCTCCATCCTTTCTCTCCACCCTTATCAGCATGCAACCACCCAACAGAGACAGAAGAACCGCCAACTCAGACACCCTACATGTTCCGCCCGATATCAGATCCGTCAAATCCAGTACTAGCCGCCGAGCATACTCTTATTCTGCCCCGACCCTCTGGAACCAACTACCGCCTGAGCTAAGAGCGACCAAAGACCTTATTGCGTTCAGAAAAAAACTAAAGACACATCTATTCCAGTGTTATTACAATTTGATGTAAATCCCAGGGGACTACAAGATGTCACAATTTTCAACATGAATTCTGTTATGTAAAATGTACATATGTAAATTTCTGACTCCTCTCCTATGACCTTATTACTGTGTGCCGTGCTCTCCTTTCAAATCAATGTGTTGATACTCCGAAATTTCTGTCTTGATTTGGCAATTTTCAAGCTATAATCAAACCGCTGCTGATCGCTGGAAGTAGCAGTATACAAATGTATTCTAAATAAATAAATAAAATAACAAGCACCCCCAACACACCAGCAGGCAAAATTCCCGCAGGCAGGGAAAAAAAGACAGGCAATGGCGGCAAGCCCTCTGCAAACGACCTGCTGGCAAGAGCTCTCTCTCAGCGATGGGGCGAGCTACTGGAGAGATGGAGCCAAGTGAGGCTGGCGATCTACCTCTGACCCCTCCACGATCTACCTGTTGGACATGCCTGCTTTGGACCAGTCTTCCAGCTTTTGTAGATCTTTCCTCATGTTAACCACTCCCTTGGGAGAGTCCACTCTGTTGCAAATTTTCGTGTCATCTGCAAAAAGACAGACCTTTCCATTCAGTCTTTCAGCAATATCACTCACAAATACATTGAACAGTGCCAGGCCCAAGACCAAACCCTGGGGCACCCCGCTAATCATCTTCCTTTCATCTGAGTGAGCTCCATTTACCATCACCTTCTGTCGTCTGTCAGTCAACCAATTTCTGATCCAGTTTACCACCTTGGGACCCATCTCCAAACTACTGAGTTTATTGATAAGCCTCCTATGAGGGACAGTATCAAAGGCTTTGCTGAAATCCAGGTAGATGACATCCATCGCATGCCCCTGATCTAGTTCTCTGGTCACCCAGTCAGAGAACTCAATCAGATTTGTTTGACAAGATCGTCCTTCGGTAAAACCATGTTGCCTCGGATCTTGCAACCTGTTGGTTTTCCCCGCCACCGGAGGTAAGGCTCACGGGCCTGTAGTTTGACACTTCTTCCGTCACCACTTTTGTGTAGATGTAGAGGTACCACATCAGCCATTCTCCAGTCCTGATGAACTTGGGTATATTCAGAGGCACTAACTGTGATAGTGCCATAAAGCGGCATTTACATGGTTTACAGATCTGCCTCCCTGTATTTCTGTAGTTGTGTGCAGTGCTCCGGTCATCTAACAGCTATAACACTTTGCCCTTAACCTAGCATTCGGCAAGGCGATCGCCTCAGCTCTTCATCCCCCTGCCGGTTTTTTTTTATTCATTCATCCTCTTCAATACAGTCAAACCTCGGTTTTCATTTGCCCCGGTTTTCATACGCTTCGGTTTTCAACGTCTTTTCTGACTGAGATTTTGTCCCGGTTTTCATGCATTGCTTCGGTTTTCAACGTCTTTTGACTGAGATTTTGTCCCGGTAGCAGGGAAGAAAAGCTGTCAACGTAAGCAGGAGATGTTGCATGAATGTGGGAGGCAGTTCTTTCTCTTGCAGGGTACGTCTGAAGCTATATCATTAAGATTTTCTGCCATTCTGAAGCATTGAGCAGATAATGTAAAGGTATTTTAATGGACTGAATTCAATGTGATTCCGAAGAGAGCTGGGCACAGCAGCTTGTCAGGGGTGGCTAAGGCCAGATGTTAACATACTGTGCTGTACAGTACTGTACTTAGCTTGCTTTCAGTGATGTTAAATGTTCATTTATCCATTTCATTAGTCATTTATATTTATTTCTCATTGTTTTCTGTATGTAAAAATATAGTTATTCTCTATAAAATGTATTTTTTGTGAATATTTTTGGGTGTCTGGAACGGATTAATTGGATTTACATTATTTCTTATGGGAAATATTGCTTCAGTTTTCATACGTTTCGGTTTTAGTCAGACTTTTTCGAACGGATTAATCATGAAAACCGAGGTTTGACTGTACATGAACAAAGTTGCAAGTACTTCATGCTCACACAAGACAGAAGAAACAGGCATGAAACCCTCACTAGCGCTGACCACAGAAGAAGGAGCTAAGTTTTTACTCCTCCTCAGAAAACATGCTAAAGCCCCGATCTTCAGCATATTTCTTTGTATCGGAGTTTAACAGCTAATAACTTAATTACCATTGAATTTAAATAAGCAGTGCACTGATGTCTATGTGAGTCGTTATACACTAGACTCCTTTCCATCTAGGGGGCCTTACTAGTGCAGAAAAAGCCGCAGAACACGCACTAGCCCTCCTGCACTTAATGACTTCACACTGGAATGAAAAAAAAGCTTTAAGAGCAGCAGGGACTAGGACAACCCAGCGACTACAGATTTTGCCTTGACTGGCGACTTGCACGACACCGTTCTCTTGGTATTTTAACTGTGGGGGGTTTTTTACTTGAATGAGATACAGAAATAAATCATTTCCCCAGTCAAATTGATACACTAAATGCTGACTTTAAAACGCTTCTTACTTTCCCAATGGTGGTCATGTTTCTCTTCTTTCCCGCAGGTGTCGTAAAACGGGGACATAAACTAGAGAGACGGTCCAATCTCCCGTGAGGCTGCAGAAGACTCGCCCACCTCCTCGACCGCGCAGAACCCGACCCAGTCTAGAGGAAAGCCCCGCCCACTTCCTGACGGCACCGCCCCTACCCGGCAACTAAAGCACTGGATGGCCCTTGCGGGCAGCATGCGTGTTGAACGGTCCCGCCCACTCCTGGCCAGCAGCGAACCTGGAAAACCGAGGTTATCCCCGTTCATTCACAGGCCAGAGTAGAAAAACTGCTTACACGTATGGTATTTGCATTAATGAAAAGTCATTTCTGTATGGAAGGTGGAAAAGCAGTAGAAAGAGGTATTTTGGACAGATCCCGTTCTGAGCAATAGAATCATAATCATATTCACCTCTAGGATAGTAGTTACTGCCCCAGTCTTTACAGATATTTTCTTTAGACAATTTGTTCTTCTATTTCCTTTTATGTTAGACTCTTTTCATATACAGATCCTTGCTACTCTATTTTCCAGATAGAAATATTATTCTGTTAACCAGGGCCACCCCCCAGAGTTGAATCGAGCTGTTGGTGCCCTAGGGTAGGCAGGTAAATCGCGCCCTATGCGACTTGCACATCGGGCGCCCCCCCTCACGGTGGGAGAGAAGAGGCGCGCCCGATGTGCAAGTTGCCGGCATGCTAAGCAGATCTGTCCCTGTGAATACAGAGAGGTTGAGAATTTGTGAAATGGAAGAGATGACAGAGGAGGAAATGGTAAAATTAACTATAGCTTAGTTATGCTCTAATATATCATAAAAAGAAGCCATTTCTGTGACCTGGACAATTCTCTCCATTAAACAACATTATCTGAGAATATGCATGATTTAATTATAAAACTTGATGAAAACGCTTTAACAGAAAACATTTAGGATTCAGTGGTATCTATGATAAGGAGATTAAGAAACAGCCATGGGAGCCTCAGTGGACCCTGACTGGGTGAATCTCTGTGTAGCAGAGATTTTAGACAGGGGCTATCCTAGATCATACATGGAGAAAAGTTTTAATTAGGCTAAATTTTCTAACAGACAAACAGCGGCAGCTCTATAATGAGGCGAAGTAAGGCGGCTGCCTCAGGCATCAAAGTTTTGAGGATGGCAAAAAACGCCCCCAAAATAGCCACCTCACTTTGCCTTCAAAAGTTTAAAAAAAAAAAAGTGCACAAGTTGCTGCTGCTGCTGAGTCTGCTTCTTGGCAGCGGCAAACTCACTGCCTCCTTTTCCTGCAGCCGCGGCTCCCTGCCTCTTAGAGAACCGCAGCTGTGCTGGTAATCTGCAGTTTAAATAAAAAAAGAAGCTGATGGGGAGTCTTCCCACCTTCGTGAAGGACTCCGTGAAGCTTCATCCCGCCCCCAAAGGGTCTGTGTTCTGAGTGTGTGACTGAGGCCATGTGTTCTATTAACATGGAGTTTGTACATAGGGATCTATACAGTACTGTAGTAATTTGACTTGTTCAGCTTTTCAAATAGGTGTATGGATGTTCTAGGGATTACAGCAGTATTTATAGTGCGTTGTTTTTCTGGGTAGGTTCCTTATGTGAGTTTTGGAAGTTTATCCTGGTATGGTATGGTAGATTTGGCCTTGTAGATCTTCGGTGACTTTGTAGGGTTTTATGACTGGTACTGAAGAATGTTTGTTGTTGTTGTTGAGATGACCAGAATCAGATATTTTTTAAATATATTGAATTCTGTGGATGAATGTCCTACTTCTGCTCTGCACCCATTGTTGAGGGAGAGGTTCCTGTACGTAGCCCCAGTCTGGTCCCGGACCTCTGAGTTGTCAACCTTAATCAGCAGCTTGGAGACTGAGGAACCACCTTCTTTTCATGATGTCACTCCTATATAACTCTGGCATCCGCCTCCCTTCATCAGTTACCTCAGTCTCCAAGCAGCTGACTAGGTTGAGCTCGGGGGTCCGGGCTCACTGGAGGAACAACTAAGCCATAGTTTCAGTGTAGGGATTAGTCTAAATTTGGTTTCATTTGGGTTACAACGTCTTGTTTGCAAAAAAAAAAGAAAAAAAAAAAGATATTAACCAAGAAGGAAATTGAGGTGCTGTACCTTTAAGGTATAGGACCTGTGCCTGCCGGTGCCTTAGGCCTTTCTCTCTCCCTCTGCCCGTCTTCAGCTGTTCGACAGAGTCGGAGGGGTCGGCTCACCCCCGGTTTGGAGCAGGGATTGTGAGCTGGCAGAGTGCTTCGCGTCCAGCCAAGCGCCAAACAGAGGATCTGCCTGTGAGCGCGCCTCTGGCTGGACGGAAAGGGGAGAAGCAGGAGTCGATCTGCCACGGGGTGTGCAAAGTTCTGGGATTGCCAGAAGGGCTGGACTGTGACTCCTTTCGCCCCTCCTTCGCTGCTTTGGCGGCTCAGGTAAGGAAGCGGGGGGGCATGTGACTTCGGCGATCGCTTCTCTCTTCACCGCGGCGCGAGTACGCCTTGCGGCTGTACAGGCCCAGCCACGTGGCACCCGCGCGGGAGTGCTTTTTGGATCCCGTGCTTTTTCCCGGCCCCTTCTGCTCGGCTAGGCCGCCGTGCGGTAGTGCGAGTGGCTCCGGGGAGCCGGCTGGGCGATTCTTGTCTTTTCTAGCAGTGCTTTAAAAAAAAAAAAAAAAAACGAGTTCCTTTTTTCCTGAGGGGCTGCTTGCCTTGGGGATTGGTAGGGCCTTACGTTGGCAGAGCCCTGCTTCGGGACAGTGAAGCCCCCTACCCCTATGTCTCCCAAGACACAGTGTATGATTTGTGGGAATAAGAGATCCGCCCTGTCGGACTCCGGGGTGTGCAAAAGTTGCTCTAAGGAGGCAGCAACTCTGGATCCCCCCGAGGTGAGCGTGGGGGAGCTACCGGGGTCGGAGGTGGGGCCTTCGGTTGGCTCTCCTCCAGGCCCATCCCGGGCGGAGCCGGTGGCGGGACCGTCGACCACCGCAACGGGACAGGTACCCCAGGCGTCCTGGGCGAGCGGACTTGAGTCAATTTTCTCCGCGGAGTTCGTGGCACTGCTGCGGCACGCAGTGGGTGGCCTGCCTCGGCCTCCTGCTGAGGTTTCGGAAGGGGTCCACGCCAAGCGTGGCCCCCCAGCTCTCCTTGCTGAGGACCAACCTAGCAGCAAGAGGCTGCGGTTGGATACGGAGTCACTGGAGCCCTCCCTGGCATCGGAGGGACTCCCGTCGGAAGAGGAAGGCGACGCTGGGCTCCCTGAGGAAGACTTGGAGGAAGGCGAGCTCGACGACAAGGAGGAGCAGGCCAGAGTGGTCAGAGTCTTCCGGAGGGAAGAACTGCCAGCCCTGATCACTGAGACGCTGAGCGCTTTAAATATGCCAGCGCAGGGGCCGTCGGAGGACGAGTCTCTGGAGGATCCTTTGTTGCAGGTCTTCCGCAAGTCTCAGCGTGCCTTCCCGGTCCATCGGGTCTTCCAAGAGCTGATTCAGGAGGAGTGGAACGCCTCGGGGGCGGCCCTGCGGGGGTCGCGGGTACTGGGGCGGTTGTATCCTCTGGTGGATCGGGATCGGGAGGTCTTCACGCCGCCCAAGGTGGATGCTGCGGTAGCGGCGGTGATAAAGAAGACCACCATCCCAGTGGAAGGCGGCGCAGCCCTCAAGGACGCCCAGGACAGGAAGCTGGATGCCCTTCTGCGCCAGGTGTATGACACTAATGCGTTGTCTCTCCAGGCCGCTATTTGTGGGGCCTGGGTAGCCCGGGCCTGTCTTCGCTGGTCTCAACAAGTGCGTCCAGCGCAGGCGGAGGGCAGATCTGTGGAGGCGGCCCGCCTGGAGTCGGGGGCGGCCTATTTATCTGATCTGCACTATGACCTTATGAGGGGTCTATCTAGCAGTATGGCGTCGGCGGTCGCTGCCCGTCGGTACCTGTGGCTCCGTTCCTGGGCGGCGGATTCTTCTTCGAAGACCAGGCTGAGTAAACTCCCGTTCAAGGGACGTCTCCTATTTGGAGAGGATCTGGAGAAGTTGGTCAAGGACCTGGGCGAGTCTAAAGGTGGTAAGTTGCCGGAAGACAAACCCAAGCAAGGCCGTGGCGCCTCGGCCAACAGATCGCAACAACGGGACTTTCGCCGCTCGCGCTTTCCCCGGTTTGCTGCCGGTCAGCGGGGCCGGTTTCCCGTCCGAAACCAGGGGTTTCGGGGCTTCAGAGGAGCTGGCAGAGGTTTTGGGGGGGGGGGCCTCGACCTCCTCCTCCCCCTCCTCAGCCCTGCGCAAGACGCAATGAGATACGGCGGACCCAGGAGCCGCTGGTTCCCGTAGGAGGCAGGCTGCGGGAGTTCTATGGCGCCTGGGTCCATATGACTTCGGATCAGTGGGTCCTGGAGGTCATCAGAGACGGATATGCGCTGGAGCTACAGCGACCAGTGCGCGATGCCTTCGTACGGTCCCCCTGCAAAGCGCTCAGCAAGTGCGCGGCGGTGCGGGAGACCGTGCAAAGGCTGCTGGACCTCCGGGCGATCGAGCCGGTACCGCCAGACCAACACGGTTGCGGTCGATACTCCATATATTTCGTGGTCACAAAGAAGGGCGGAGGGTTCCGGCCTATCCTGGACCTCAAAGGGGTAACTCGGTGCCTGCGGGTGACACACTTCCGCATGGAAACTCTCCGGTCCGTCATTGCAGCGGTCCGGCCGGGCGAGTTTCTCACCGCTCTGGATCTGTCCGAGGCCTACCTTCACATTCCCATTCGACAGGACCACCACCGGTTCCTCCGCTTTGCGGTGCCTTTCGGGCATTTCCAATTCCGAGCGCTGCCGTTCGGGCTAGCGACGGCCCCGCGCACCTTCACAAAGGTGATGGTGGTGGTGGCGGCGGCTCTGCGCAAGGAAGGCGTCCTGGTGCACCCGTATCTGGACGACTGGTTGATCAGGGCAAAGTCGAGGGAAGAGAGCGTGAGGGCCACGTCCCGGGTAGTCGGGTTCCTGGAGAGCCTAGGTTGGGTGGTCAACAGGACGAAGAGCCAGTTGGTCCCCTCCCAAGACATGGAATACCTAGGAGCGCGCTTCGACACGGGAACCGGTCAGGTGTTCCTTCCGCGGCAGAGAGCCCAGAAGTTGCGGCTGTTGGTACGGAAGTTCTTGAAGAGACGGGAGTCCACGGCGTGGCAGTACCTTCAACTGCTGGGCACCATGGCGGCGACCCTCGAGCTGGTACCGTGGGCAAGGGCCCACATGCGGCCTTTGCAGAGGGCGCTTCTCAGGCGCTGGTCGCATCAGCGGGATCCCCTGTCCCAAAAACTCGCATGCCCGGACGAGACGCGAGCGGGGCTGCGCTGGTGGCTGGATCCCCGCTCCTTGCAGAAGGGGAGGCCTCTGGCGGTTTCCGAGTGGATTGCGTTGACAACAGATGCCAGCCTTCTGGGCTGGGGGGGTCACTGTCGGGGCCAATTCGCTCAGGGACGGTGGGACCCCCAGGAGCGCTCGTGGTCGATCAATCGCCTGGAATTGCGTGCGGTGTTCCGGGCGTTGGAATGGTTTCAGTCGATTCTCGACGGTTCGGCAGTCAGAGTATTCTCTGACAACGCCACGGCCGTGGCTTATATCAATCGCCAAGGCGGGACCAGCAGCGCGACTCTCGAGGCAGAGGCCGAGGCCCTGTTCGCGTGGGCCGAGAGGCATCTGCTGGCAGTGTCGGCAGCGCACGTGGCAGGAGTGGACAACTTGGAGGCCGACTTTCTCAGTCGAGTGCGAATGGATCCGGGAGAGTGGGTTCTCCACCCGGAGGTGTTCGCGATGATCACGCGGCGGTGGGGCATCCCCGTGATGGATCTGATGGCCACTTTCAGCTCCACGAAAGCCAGCCGCTTCTTCAGCAGACGAAGGGAGCGCATGTCCGAGGGTCTCGATGCGCTGATTCAGCCCTGGCCGGAGGGCCAGTTGTTGTACGTCTTTCCGCCGTGGGTTCTCATCGGCCGGGTGATCCAGCGAGTGGAGAGCTTCGGGGGGATGGTGATCCTGATAGCTCCGGACTGGCCGCGCCGCCCTTGGTACGCGGATCTGCGGAGGCTTCTGGTCGCGCGACGGTGGCGCCTTCCGGTGCGCCCGGACCTGCTAGCGCAGGGGCCTCTATTCATGCCCCATGTGGATCGGTTCTCGCTTACGGCTTGGCTATTGAAAGGGCACGGCTGAGAACTCGGGGCTATTCCCCGGCGGTGGTTTCCACTCTGTTGAAAGCTCGTAAGCGGTCTACGTCTTTGGCGTATGTTCGGGTCTGGAGAGTTTTTGAGGCGTGGTGCAGTGAGCGGCGCTGGGTGCCTCTCAAGGCTTCTCTCTCTCAGATTTTGGACTTTCTGCAGTGCGGTTTCGACAAGGGTCTGGCGGCGGCTTCGCTTCGGGTGCAGGTCGCGGCTCTGGTGTGCTACCGCGGGCGAGTGGCTGGTACATCCCTGGGCGAGCATCGGGATGTCAAGCGATTTTTGCGCGCGGTGGCGTTAATTTGACCGCCCAGGAGGCAGCCGGTGCCACAGTGGCATCTCCCACTTGTGCTGTCGGCACTGGAGCGGGAGCCTTTCGAGCCTTTGCGCTCGGCTTCCTTGAAGGATCTCACATCGAAGGTCGTGTTTTTGGTGGCCATTTGTTCGGCCAGGCGCATCTCGGAGTTGCAGGCGCTGTCCTGTAAGGAACCCTTCTTGGTCTTTTTCGAGTCCAAGGTGGTCTTGCGGCCCGTGCCGGCCTTCTTACCCAAGGTCGTGTCGGCGTTCCATTTGAATCAGGAGATTTCCTTGCCGGTGTTCCGGTCGGACACGACGGGCTCCGCTTCCAGGACGCTCGATGTCTGTCGGGCCTTGAAGAGGTATCTTCGACGTACGGCGGGGTTCCGCCGTTCGGAGAGATTGTTTATCCTGTTCGCGGGTCCTCGCCGAGGAGAAGCGGCATCCAAAGCCTCCATCGCCAGGTGGATCCGGGAGGCGATTTCGTCGGCTTATTTACTGAAGGGAAGAGCGGTGCCGGAGGGGCTGAGGGCCCATTCCACCAGGGCCCAGGCTACGTCCTGGGCGGAGCTCCAAGCTGTGCCGCCAGCGGAAATTTGCAGGGCGGCCACGTGGTCTTCTTTGTCTCCTTTTATCAGACATTACCGATTGGACGTTCAGTCCGCGCAGGATGCCAGGTTCGGGGCGGCGGTGCTGCAAGCAGTTGCGGCTGGGCCCTCCCGTTAGATCTACTGCTCTGGTACTTACTCAGAGGTCCGGGACCAGACTGGGGCTACGTACAGGAAGGTGAAATTAGACTTACCTGCTAATTGTTGTTCCTGTAGTAGACCCAGTCTGGTCCCGCATCCCACCCGGTGTTGCTGGGGGGGCTTGCAGCACGGTCTTCTGTTCGTTTTCTGATGACAGGTAAGAAAAGCAGTTTCGGTGTCATCTTTGTGGGGGTGGTCGGACAGGTGAGAGGTTAGTCGGGGCACCCTCAGTGTTCACAGTTCGCGAATTTATTCGTGTTCATGTTTCAGTCATGGGGGGTTGGACCTTGCAGTTTGTAAGTGGGGTCTTAACTTATTTGTTGCTCTGGTGAGTCTGCTTTGTCATTAGGGTACTGATGAAGGGAGGCGGATGCCAGAGTTATATAGGAGTGACATCATGAAAAGAAGGTGGTTCCTCAGTCTCCAAGCTGCTGATTAAGGTTGACAACTCAGAGGTCCGGGACCAGACTGGGTCTACTACAGGAACAACAATTAGCAGGTAAGTCTAATTTCACCTTTCTGTGGATGCAGAATATATATTCAATAAGAAAAAGCAAAAACCATAACACAGTATACAAGGGTTTGATTCCCACTAGCACTCCTTGTGGCCTTGGGCAAGTCACTTAATCCTCCATTGCTTCGGAAGAAAGGCCTGGCAGTCTACCTCCGTTCACACTGCCAAGAAGACCCCGGAGCTTCTGGGTTGCCAGGAGTCAGCATTGACTCAAAGGCACACATTGTATTGCATTATAAACTGTGCCGTGGTTCTCACTTTTTCTTTTAGCTCCTTGTTGTGTGAGCATCTTGCATTTGCTTTGTTCTTTTGCAGAATATATATTTACATTAACACCATACTGGTCCAGTGTGCAATTTCAGGAGTTATGTTGGGGTTGCCAAGCCCTTCTTGGTTATAAAGTCTCTCTTGTTTTTCAGAGGGTGGGAAGTGCTGTGTTGTGGTGCCAAGTTGCTCCTGTTTTTGTGGAAATAGAGGTGCTTTAGGGGTTCTTTAGGGTGTTGATTTGGGGGGGACTGGAATATGTATTGTCTTTGAGATTTGCAGTTTTGTGTTCTTTATGCTGCCAGACTGAAATTTAAAATATTTTGTCATGTCAGATTTTGACATTTCAAATTTTAAGGGAATGTCTCAGTTTAATTTTGTTTAGTAGCCTGATAGCTTCACCGCTGCTGAGTTCCGGACTTTTCCAGCTCTAGCACAATCCAATCCAACGTTTGAATTCATGGATACCAGGATTAGTTTCTCATTTTATATCTTCCCTCCTCATATAATCTGGTCATAGCGAAATAAATCTGATGTACAAATTGATGATGGTCTGATTGGAGGGGGGGGCTGTGTAGGTGGTTTTTCATTAATCAAATTTAATGGGGTTTTTATTATGCATTTTATTGTAACATCTGTTTTACTAAATGTCATGTATATGTTTGGAAGCCACTTAGGATTTTAGATTGGTAGCATATATATTTTAAAATAAAGCTAGCTACATTTATGCAAATAATGCTGCAATGAATCTCTACATGGTTCTGCATCACCATCATGCTGCCCCTTGGAGGAAGTAAACAGGTGGAGGAAAGCAGAAATCTCAGATTGGGACCAACACGATCAAGAATAAAATGGTCAGACAATAAAGGTAGAAGAAAATGTTATTTTCAATTTAATAAACAGTCTCGGTGCTATCTTCATATTTTATAAAGTACAGGGAAATGCATCTCTTTCTATTTCTTTGGCCTTGCATTGTATGCAGAATATGACTTCGTGGTTTCAGTTTGATTTTTATCTATATATGTTTATTTTTAGGTTATGGTCACTTATTTGGTAAGGGTCTGTGTCCTGAGTTTGTGGCCAAGGCCAGGTCTTCTGTTAACATGTAGCTTGTACATAGGGATCTGTTCTGTATTAATCTGAATTGTTTCAGCTTTTCAGATACATGTTTGGATGTTCCAGGGCCTACTGCAGTATTTACAGTTATGCTTTTTTTGGGTAGGCTTCTTATGTGAGCTTTGGAAGTTGAGCTGGTATGGTATAGTAGGTTTGTTCTACAGATCCTCAGTGACTTTGTTGTAGGGTTTTGTATTAGTTCACAATATGCCTGGTATTGGAGAATGTTTGTTGTTATTAGTGAGATAGTCAGAATCAGATTTTTTTATTTTTTAAGAAATTGAGTTCTGTGGGTGAATATCCTACTTCTGCTCTGCTCCCATTGTTGAGGGAGGGGGTTCTGCAGATGCAAAATATATGTTCAAAAAAGAAAAAAAGCAAGAACCATAACACAGTTTATAACAACAAAATAAAAATGAGTTATAATTTGGTGTTATAAACAGTGCTGCGGTTCTCGCTCTTTCTCTTAGTTCCTTGGTGTGCAAACATCTTGCATTTCCTCCACATTATCTAATCCACTTTTTAGTTTGGTTCAGTCCCTGACTGGAGTTTTGAGAAAGACACCCCCTCCCTGCTCTGGAGCGGGGGGCGGGGGGTGGGGCATTATCTCATCTCTCGCCTCAGGCAGCAGATTGTCTTGAGCCGCCCTGCAGACAAATTACTCAAAAGTTCCAATAGAAAAGCTCTTGAAAAATCCCTCTGTCCTCTTTGCCCCTCCTCTCCTCCTCCCACTCTCCTTTCCTTCCTTTCCCCTTTTCCTCCTCCTTTCCCCTCCCCATCCTCATTTTCCCCTCTTTCCCTACTCATTTCCTCTTCCCGCCCATTCCCTTTTCTTCTTTCCTTGCTGCCCTCCCCTTTTCCCCCTGCCTGAGTCATTATGCTTTCTCACCATCCCTCAAATGTTGAACAGTAACTATCATCATTAAATTTGGGTGGGTACAGAAATGGACAGTATAATGCCTTTATATTCTGTGTTAGCTGTCTTCTACCCTGCCTATTTTTTTAATTTATCTCTCATTTTTTATATCACCAATTGCAACAAGTTACACACTGCAGTATACATAACATCAGCAAATTACATACCTCAGAAAACCTTCCTCCCCAAACCCACACATCCCTACCATAACCCCCTCCCCACCCTACTCTACTTTTCCATTCCCTCTCCAAATGTTATCTTAAAATGTAGACTTTCTAATGCTTCCTAAAATGTTTATTATCTGATTCTAATCATAACCTGAAAGGGAGGGAATCCCACACTTCCACGAACGTTTCTATGCCCTCATATATATGCTCACACACACACACACATACACAACCATACTACTAGTGTTACTGATCATTTATGTAGCGCTACAAGGTGTACGCAGCGCTGTACAGACATTTTATTTAATTTCATTTAGTGCATTTTTACTCACCCAGCAAATTTCTAAGTGGTTCTAAAGCAATTACATACATAAATAAAAACACGCACACACCACAAAACAATACAAACAACCAATACAAAACCTCTACTAATAAAATATACCTGCTTAAAAACAGATCGGAACACAAGTCTTGACCCTTTTATGGAATGCTAAATAATCTTGAATATCTCATATGACAGTGGGAAAAGCATTCCGTAACTTAGGGCCTACCACTAAAAAACTTTAGATAACACAGATTCAGTGCGAATTTCCAAGACAGAGCATATAATCCGCAAACTTTGAGAACAGGATCCCAACGGACGAGAATGTATAACTGTAACAATTTGTTCCTTGACACTGAATAGGTTAGCTTATAAACATCATTAAACATATACACAGATATGATAGAGATGTTTAAATACCTCTGTGGCATAAATGCACAGGAGGAAAGCCTCTTTCAACTGAAAGAAAGCTCTGCAACAAGGGGGCATAGGATGAAGGTGAAAGGGGATAGACTCAGGAGTAATATGCAGAAATATTTCATTACAGAAAGAGTGGCAGATGCTTGGAATAGTGGAGGCAGTACAGACAAGGACAGTATCTGAATACAAGAAAGCATGGGACAGATGTAGAGGATCTCTAAAGGAAAAAATGGGGAGATAGTAGTTGGTATGGAAGGGCAGACTGGAGAGGCTGTATAGTCTTTTTCTGCCGTCATGTTTCTATGTTTTGTCCTACTCCTCCCATGCAAATATACCTACACAAGACATTCCTATTCACCCACTCATGCATCACCATTTCTACCCACTTACCCACCTTCACACAGATATGTGTATCCCCCATACCATACTCCCTCCACCTCAGCACACCACACCTATACCCCCCTCCAAATTTCAACATGCCCATTCTCCCCACACACAAGCTGTCTTCCCCCACACCTACGTCCCCCTTCTATAAATCTATTTTGGAAAGCATTCCTGACGTCATGCCTCTGCATGTTTTCCTTACTTGTTAACTTCTATGGGCATAAGCTTTTGAAAGCATTAAAATACATAAAGAAATGAAACAAAGAGTGATAAAAGATGCAATTTTATGAAGCAGTCCCAAAGTATTGTTTATAGAATATTCATCCTCGGTGCATGTATGAGAATACATTGCTCTGTTGCAGTGTCTTTAATTTTAGTTACATCAAATCTAGAGCTGCTAAAATTATCCAAAACATTTTCTAGACCGATCGGCGTTCCATAGTGCAGACGAAGCAAATTGATGCTTGCATTTCAGGTACTGGTCTTCCATTGTTTAATTCAGAACCTCAGAATAACAGGACAGTGCGAATACTGAAAAGAGAATTAATGTTACACAAGATACCACTTATGTATGTATTGACTAATATATAGCATTGCTTTTATTTATTTACATATATATTACTGCTTACCATAATTAAAAGCTAAGAGAGTTGCACAATAGAAGCGCAGCCAAGGGTGAACCTGGTGAGCCATGGGCCCTCCATTTTGGTGTCAGGCCTATCCAGTCAGTAGCAGCAGGATAGTTGAATGAGAGGAGAACTGGGGGCGATGTCAGCATTCACACCGCCTTGTGCCCACCCATGATAATCTCAAGCCCCACCATAAAATTAGTCCCTTGTCTACAAACCAATAACACCAAAATACATAAGGGGTGATTTTAGAAGTCTAAATCACATTTCCTACATTTAAAATCAGGGATTTACATGTGAAAATGGCAGTTTTAGAAAGAGCTAAATTTACATGTATATGTCCCTAACGTAGAAATTTCAAGGGGCATTTCAGGGCATGGTTAGGGAGTAGACTGTAGACTGTGGGGGGGGGGGGTCGATAAACTAAACGTGTATTCCCCATTTCATATAGTCATGCACGTGTAAGACGGCAGTTATCTACATTGGGATTACACTTGCTCCCTGGTACATTTTGGTTTTTAAAAAATGCTTTTTTGGCCAGCCCTTTTACAGGAGGGATTAAGGGAATTATCGCCCTTAATCCTCATGGTTTATTTCCCCCTCAAAATTGAAATTAGTTCAAGACAGCGGCACCTGTAGTTAATTGACTTGCATATGCCTTATAGTGCTATGCAATTGATAAGTAATAGTAGTAATCGTGATTGGCAGCATTTACATGTGGATGTCCCCAGTAGAAGGATGTCCACTCTTCATGGGGGCATGGTGGAGGTGTATCCAAGATGTTTTCAAGAACCTGGACGTTGCTTCCTGATCTGAGAAACGTCCTGGATGTCCGGAGTCATGTCTAAGGTTATACCTGCTCCAAGCATGAATAGGCATCGGAAAGTGCTTGTTTGGACTATAAAACATCTGAAGGGTGTAGAGAAGATGGCATTTCACCATCCCCAGTACTCTACATAATCACAATGATACTAGCAGTAGAATTCATACCCTGGCTTCCCTGGTTCTAGCTCACTGCTCTAAACATTAGACTGTTCCTAGATGTCCATAGGCTGCAGTACTATTCTGGGGACGTCTATGTAGAAGCCCCCTCAGATGTCCATATCAGTCACGTCCACATTTATGAAATCGTGCCTGAACTTGGATGTACCTGCTTTTTCAGATGTTCTGGCTTGGACTTTTCAAATTGCACTTAAGGAGAACTTCTTTCGTTTCCACGGCCTGTTTTATAAACAGCCCAAAGGAGTGGCTATGAGGTCAGCTATATGGCTCGTTTTGAGACAGAATTTTTAAACAACCATCTGTTTAAAAAAATGTTAAAGTATGGCAATGGTACATTGATGACGTGCTACTTATCTGGGACGGAGACCATGATATATTGGGTTCTTTCCTGACCTGGCTCAACTCCTTGGACAACAACTTATAGTTCTAGGCACATCCCAGCAAGGAGGAGGGGGATCCCGTATTTGGATATTTTGATCAGGAAGGGCATAAATGGTTTTACAACAGATCTCGTATATCGCAAACCAACTCATCGCACTCGACTTCCATAATAGTTCACTCAAAAAAAACCTTCCTGTCAGCCAATTTTTATGTATAAAACGTATCTGCTCACAGCCTCAAGATTTTGAAAAGAGCATACAAGACATTCCAATCAGTGTGTCCAGAAGGCACACTACAGGGCCATCACACCACTTTACTGAACAAGTCAGCCAAAAGAAGCAATAACAAAATCATTTGTCCACTCCTTTTTCAAATCTCTCTAGGGATATCTCTAAAATAATTAGAGAGGAATGGCACATCCTACAAATGGTTGCTATACAATTTACGATAGCACATAAGAAGAATGCCAACTTGGCAAATTTGTTAGCCCCCTCAGCTTTGCCTGTACATCTTCTTAAACCCAAAGTGGCTGGACACTTCAAGTGTGGCCATTATTCGGTTTGCGCCCATGCCTTGGTTACCAGGGACTATTTTTGTCGTCCAGGAATTATTTCTGTCAGACACAAGCACAATTCCATCTGATGAGTTTTTCCAGTTGTGATACAGATGATGTTATTTACGCACTCTTATGTCCATGCCAACTTATATACATTGGAAAAGCAAGTCGCAGCATTCGGGTATTGAACATAGAAGTTGCTTGAAGACGGGCCTTGAACAAAAGCCATTGGTCACACATTGGAAAGAAAAAGGCCATACACTGTCCGAACTAAAAATTTCTGGCCTTTAAGGTGGTATGGTAGAATTGGAAAGTGGCTACCTGGTTAACACCCTCTTATGGCTTGAACAGAGGTTTATTTTTCAAATGAAGTCTTTACATCCATTTGGGTTGAACCAAGACATAGACTATTCTGTCTTTTTTATAGCTCTATGTATGGTTCAGTTTTATCTGTATCCCTCCTTTTTATTCTACTTTATTAATTGGCCACCTTCCTTTCTTTGTCCTTTAAGGTTTTTATCATCTCCTTTTAAAGATTTTTGATCTTTTTTTTTCATTTTTATTTTTTTATTTTAATTTTTACTTTTTAACTCTTCTCCTTTTAATAGTATTATGGCATTTCCTCCCTTCCCCGTCTCCTCTCTCCTCCTTCCCCCATCCACCCCTTACTCCTCCCTCCCCCCTTACGTATCTGCCCAACCCTCCCTCTCCCCCACCTCCCTTCTTCCCCCCTCTGATGCCTTCCCTTCTCCCTTCCCTTCCCTTTTCTCTCCCCATCCCCTTTTTAGCTTTTTATCCTTTATTTTTACTTTAATTGTTTATTATTGGTTTTTATTGGTTTTTATTTTAATCTTTTCCTTTTTATATATCCTTTGATGGTTTTATGTTGTTTTTATCTCATAAGGACCATCCCCCATGGCCACCTATGAAAGCCTGTTCATCTGTGTTTTATGATTTATAGCATCCTGTTGTATATTTTGCCATTCTCATTTGTTTTTTAGATCTCCATCTCGGTTTTTCATTCATTGCGTACCATTCTCATGTTAGATAATTTGATTGGCATCATATACTGCACTTATTATACGGTCTGTCTTCGACCAGGGTCAGCCCGACTCATGCGCGAGAATGTTGATTGCACAGGGCCCCGTGCCAACTTCATACTGCACATGCTGTCTGATAGATTGAGTGTGTCCCAACTCCTGACCATTTGCAGGGCTGGCTCGCACATGGCCCTGCACCTGTCTGACCAGCTTCAGAGTAAGCCAAAGAGGCCCGAAGCCCCGGCTCACCTCTGCACAGGCGCCGGAGTGAACAGCAGCGTTTTCCTTCACTCCGGTGACTGTGTTCTCTTGCAGCCCATGGGCGTACTGATTACCAGGAGGTTAAAGGGCATTTCCTGTTTCATGCACGACAAGAAATGCCCTTTAACCTCCCGGTAATCAGCATGTCAGCGGGCTACAAGAGAACACAGCCACCAGAGTGAAGGAAAATGCCACTCTTCACTCCAGCAGCTGTGCAGAGGTGAACCTGGGCTTTGGATCTTCCCGGCTCCCTCCGAAGCTGGTCAGGCAGGCACGGGGCTGTTTGGTGGGGGGAGATGCTAGGATTGGAAATGGACTGATGGAGGAGGTTAGGACTGGAAATGGTCTGATTGGGAGGGCTTGGACTGGAAATGGGCTGATGGGGGCTAGGATAAGACAGAAAATGGGGGGTTAGGACTGGAAATGAGATGATGGAGTGGCTAAGATAGGACTGGAAATGGATGTTGGGGGGCTAGGACTAGAAATGGGCTGATGCGGGAGGATGGGAGAATGGGACTAGAAGGGGGCAGGTGCTGGGAGGGGCTAGAACTAGAAGAGAGATGATGTTGGGGGAGGACTAGAAGGGGATGGATCTGGGAGAGTGAGGATGGAGGGGGAAAATATATTTTGTGTAGAAGTAAAGAAAAGTCTATGATTGGCTGGGTATTGGGAGAGTAAGTGGGGATTGAGGATGGAAGGTTGAAATTTGAGTAGATGAAAAAGGAATAAAGAAAGAAATGGAGGGAAGAGCAAAAGGGGAAAGATCAGTATCTTAAAGCAGATGTACAGAGAGAATGGAAAAAACTAGAAGAAGAAAGAACAAATGGACAGCAGACAATGGAGAGCTAGCAGAAGACACAAAGGGGGATGTTTACTAAACCACGGTAAAGTCACCAGCGGTAAGGGCAGTGTTAAAGTGCCTGAAGCCATATAAAGCACTGGGCAGGTAGGGGGCGTTTCGACGTAAAGGGAGCAATGGACTGTTTAACATGCGTTAACGGGACATTGCACCTTAAGGTGACAGGCATGCACTTTAGGGCACGTTAAGCCTGACAACGTGCTTTAAGGTGCTCTAAGGACTGTAAGGCACCTTAACTTAAGGTGCTTTAAGTTGACAAGCATGCACCGTAAGGCACGAAAACAGCTGCAACCCTAACTCTGGATAGAGCACCAAGGAAAAGCAATGTACAGGTAATTAAGGAAGGAGATGTGGGAGCTGATGGACCTGCCATATCTGCGGGCACCCTATGTGGCAGCCAGTAAAGCTGGACAAACATGTTGGAGGCAGCTGTACCAATGCACAGGGTGGTGCCAATGTAAAGTGCTGCAATGACAGTGTGTGGCATAGGATGGGGAAAATGTGTCCCCCAGTGGAGGCAGAAGCGGCAGGATGCTTGCAGCGACAGGAGGATAGAGTAGTAGTGGTGATGTGCAGAACAGGCACAGGAGAGGTGAGCGCAAAGAGCCAAAATGCGGAAAAGAGTACCAGTGTAGGTCATGGAATAGCAGCCTCCACAAGAAAACAGGACTATACATAGCCGACAGAGGCAGATAGATAGGTTGAAGAACGGATGGCAGCTGAGGAGAGGGTGGTATGGGCTGGTAGCACAGATCTGCAGAGCCCTGACTGTTACAGGCATGAAAATGATCTGAGTAGCACAGTCACAAAAAGAACGGGTAGGAATGGAACCCCTGGGGCCTCAAACTAACCACTAGACTACACAGCCATACTTCTTTGCACATCAATGGCTGGGTACAAAGAGACCGTAGGTCACCACCTAAAATGTCTGCTGTGTGTGCTGCTATAGGGTAGCCCCCACCAGTATCCATGATGCAGTGCACATACAGAACAGCAGTCTACAGCTGATCATCGAATAGTGAATGCACGTATCCATCACTTCAGCTCAGTAAGAGGAACCGACAGTCTGTGATACAAGCATAGAGCAGCTACAAACCATGCTACTGACCAGTTTCTATGGTCACCCTGAGGGTGAGGATGGCTGCCCAGCACCAGGTCCCCAGTACCAGAGATGGTCTCTGCTGCAGATCCCCATTGCCACTAGTGTGTGGCAGCTATTGTCTGCAGTGTGATATGGCAGTCAGTTTGCATCCTGCTGTATGTGCTGGTCACATCTGGCCCTGTTGGACTGGGCCCACCAAGAATGGTGCATTGCAATACTCACTGTTACAATGCTGATGCCATGGCTGCCAACTGCCAGAGGAGAGGGGCCTCTGCATGGGGTTATTGTTGGCCCTACCAGTAATACTGAGAGTAGGCCTGGAACACTTCACTTCCCAACCACATAGGTCTAACATTCACTAGCAGCAAACACAGTCAGACTGCACCTGCTACCCACCACTAGGTGTCCCAAAAATGCACATACCAACTCTGGACAGTCTGCTGGCTAATATGTATTGTATGTGCACTGAGTGACTATGTGCACCCAAGCTTGGTATATACAGCATGGCCTCCCAGGACAGGCAGTGCACCTATCTCATTAGAACCAGACACCATATAGCACTATGTGGATACATAGCCATGGTCACTGTTGATCAGAGTGAGAGTGCCCCCCCCTCCAGCATGAAATGCTGTGGCCACTCACTCCATGTAGGTGGCAGTCAGGCACTATGACATTCTGGCCATTGCCCTACCCCCGATACAGATGCACCCTGGACAATCTGCCCTATTCAGGCCATACCCACAATACCTTGCTCCTCCTCATCGGTCCAGACAGAGGTCCTAATGCCAGTTGAAGGACCGGTTCCATGTGCAGGGTGCCTGCATGCTGAAGCTCTGAGGAAACAAGTGGAGGAACTCAGAGAGGAGGTGGCGAGGCTGAGGAGCATTCAAGACAGTGAGAAGTACATTGATGAGATGCTTCTTGCAGCAACCAAGCTCTCCAGCACAGGAGAAGATGGGTGCCAACAGAATGTCGATGGTTGGACACAAGTCACCAGGGCCTGCAAAATCACCAGTCCAACTTCTCCAGCCCTTGAATTGAAGAACCATTATGCAGCCCTTGAAGTGGAGGAGGTGAAAGCATCCCTGGAAAGGGAAGAACCAGAGCTCAAGTACCCCAAAGTTGCAGAATCAGTGACCAGAAGGAAGCAAAGGGTAGTGGTGGTTGGAGACTCTCTTCTGAGGGGTACTGAGGCATCCATCTGCCGACCCGACTTGATGTCCAGAGAGGTATGCTGTCTGCCTGGTGCCAAAATCCAAGATGTTACGGAGAGTTTGCCGAGACTCATCAAGCCCACTGACTATTACCCAATGTTGCTAATCCATGTTGGAACAAATAATACTGCCAGGTATATCTCAGAACGTATCAAAAGTGACTTCATGGCTCTGGGACAGAGGGTGAAGCAGTTAGGTGCACAGGTGGTGTTCTCTTCAGTCCTCCCTGTTGAGGGTAAAGGCCAAGGCAGAGAGGCTCGCATCCTGGAGATGAATGCATGGCTGCGTGGATGGTGTCATCGAGAGCGTTTTGGTTTCCTAGACCATGGGATGCTGTTCCAAGGGTTGCAGAGCAGAGATGGCATCCATCTGTCCAAGAAAGGTCAACGCATCTTCGGTAGTAGACTGGCAAATCTACTGAAGAGGGCTTTAAACTAGATTCATTGAGGATGGGTGAAAAAAGCCCCCAGGTAAGTGAAAGCCCCCAGGTAGGTGATACATTAAATACCTTTATGGAAATGGGTAACAGGGGTAACATATGGAAAGCAGTGTGTATAAATGCCCGTAGCATGGGAAATAAGATCCCTGATGTTGAAGCTTTGGTGGGAGTGGCTGACTTGGATTTAGTGGCAGTTACAGAAACATGGTTCACAGAAAACCATGATTGGGATGTAACTATACTTGGCTATACTTTATTCAGAAAGGACAGGGTAGGAAGAAGGGGAGGAGGAGTGGCACTATATGTAAAAACTACTATTAAAGCTTTGGAATTACAGAGCTTAAAAGGGAGAGAGGAGGCATTGTGGGTTAAACTAGAAAGAGGGAAAGAGAAATCTGTTTGCATTGGTGTGATATACAGACCTCCCTCACTAGAGGAAGAGGTGGACCGAGAGTTAATTGAAGACATATGCAGCATTGCTAGGAAAGGAGAAGTGCTACTGATAGGAGATTTCAATATGCCAGATGTTGATTGGCACATTCCTGCTGCAGTATCATCTAGAAGTAAGGAGATCCTGGATTCTCTACAGGGAGAACTATTCAGGCAATTGGTAACAGACCCCACACGTGAAGGGGCCATACTGGACTTGATGCTTACCAATGGTGAAAATGTTTCTGATGTTGTAGTGGGAGATCATTTTGCATCCAGTGATCACCAGATGGTGTGGTTCAGTATTAGGACTAGGGCTGTTAGAATCCATTCAGAGGTGAGGATCTTAGACTTTAGGAAGACTAACTTTGCGAAGATGGGCCAATACCTCAGGGAATCATTAGTGGGATGAGAACAGCTGGGGGATGTAGAAAAACAGTGGGCAAAACTGAAAGGGGATATTTTAAGGGCAACCAACCTTTTTGTTAAAATGGTAAATAAAGGTAAAAGGAAAAGGAGACCGCTATGGTTTTCAAAAGAAGTAGCTGAAAAAGTGAAGAAAAAGAGGGAGGCCTTCATGAAATACAAGAGATCACAGAGAGAGGAAGACAGGCATCTGTATTTGGAAAAACCTAGAGAAGCTGGCAAAGTAGTCAAGAAGGCAAAGATTCAAAAGGAGGAGGAAATAGCCAATGCAATAAAATGGGGGATAAGACATTTTTCAGATATATTAGTGAGAAGAGGAAGGGCAAAAGTGGTATTGTCAGACTCAAGGGTGCAGGGGAGGAATATGTAGAAGCTGATAAGGATAAAGCGGAATTGCTTAACAAATATTTTTGTTCTGTGTTCACAGATGAAGAACCAGGAGCAGGACCTCAGAAAACACCCACAAATAGGAACAGAAGCGAGGAACATCTTGAACAATTTTCAGAAGACTGTGTTCATGAGAAACTAGCTCATCTTAAAGTAGACAAAGCGATGGGACCAGATGGGATAAACCCTAGAATACTGAGGGAACTTGGGGACGTTCTAGCAACTCCACTGACTGACCTTTTCAATGCCTCGTTGGAGTCAGGAGTGGTGCCAAAGGACTGGAGAGAGGCTCATGTGGTGCCTTTACACAAAGGCGGAAGTACGGATGTGGTTGAAAACTACAGGCCGGTTAGTTTAACTTCAGTGGTGAGTAAATTATTGGAAACGCTGCTGAAAGAGAAAATAGTGAGGTTTCTGGAGTTCAGCGGATTACAGGATCCGAGGCAGCATGGATTCACCAGAGGTAGGTCTTGTCAGACAAATCTGATTGATTTCTTTGACTGGGTGACCAGGGAGTTGGACCGAGGGAGAGCTGTAGATGTGGTGTAATTAGATTTCAGTAAAGCCTTTGACACTGTTCCTCACAGGTGACTTATAAACAAACTGAGCACCCTAGGGATGGACCCTAAAGTTACTGCTTGGGTTAGAAATTGGTTGGGTAGGAGGCGACAAAGAGTACAAGTAAATGGAGCTCACTCTGAGGAGAAGGATGTTACCAATGGTGTGCCCCAGGGATCTGTCCTTGGTCCGGTTCTTTTTTAACATCTTTGTTAGTGATATAGCGGAAGGTTTGTCGGATAAGGTTTGCCTCTTTGCGGATGATACAAAATCTGCAATAGAGTAGACACCCAGGAAGGTGTAGATAACATGAGGAGGGATCTAGCTAAGCTTGAAGAATGGTCTAGAATTTGGCAGCTGGGATTTAATGTTAAAAAATGTAAGGTCATGCATTTGGTCTGCAGCAATCCAAGGGAGCAATATAGTATAAGGGGTGAAGTACTTTTGTCCACTAAAGGAGAGCGGGACCTAGACGTGGTTGTGTCTGATGATCTTAAAGTAGCTAAACAGGTAGAAAAGGCGACGGCAAAAACTAGGAGGATGCTTGGGTGCATACGGAGAGGAATGGCTAGCAGAAAAAAGGAGGTGATAGTGCCTCTGTATAAGTCTTTGGTGCGACCTCATTTGGAGTATAGTGTGCAGTTCTGGAGACCGCACCTTCAAAAGGATGTGAACAGGATGGAGTCGGTGCAGAGGGTGGCTACTAAAATGATTAGTGGTCTTCATTATAAAGCATATGAGGACAGACTGAAGGATCTTAATATGTACACCTTAGAGGAAAGGCGGGATAGAGGTGATATGATTGAGGTGTTTAAATACCTCCGTGGCATAAATGTTCAGGGAGAGAGCCTCTTTTGATTGAAAGCAAGTTCTGCTACGAGGGGACATGGGATGAGGGTGAAGGGAGATAGATTCAGGAGTGATATGCGGAAATATTTCTTTACGGAAAGAGTAGTGGATCCGTGGAATAGTCTCCCAGTGGAGATGGTAGAGATGAGGACAGTAACTGAATTCAAAAAAGCATGGGACAAACACAGAGGATCTCTAAAGGTAAAAAGGGGACTGTTGTAGTTGTTGATATGGAAGGACAGACTAGATAGGCCATGTGGTGTTTTCTGTCATCATATTTCTATGTTTCTATGTTTCTATCATGCACGTTTGCAGGCTAATGCTGGAAACTCAGTGAGGAGTAGAAAGCCACAAAACAATGGATAGACATACACTCACACTCATATTGCCGCAAGGATAGTTGGCATTTCTGCCTGCCATTCTGGTCCCAAACTCAGCTCAGGCATTGTTAAGGTGTGCTCATTGTTCAGGAGCTGGAAGTAGTATTGCTCTGGTGTTATGGCCCCTCAGTGTGCTGGTGCCATCAGCCTGACTCTCCATCCAGCTGAGGATAATGGAGCCTGTCTGTGTGGGTGTTTCATTGGGAGTTGCGTATATTGGTGTTGTACCTGCACTGTGGGATAAAATCTAGGGATATGCACCCATGATCCACAGCCAGGATCTGAACCTGTGACCCTCTGCTCTGATACACAGCAGCTGTGAGTAGTGCACCACCGTGCTTCCATGTAGATACTACATCAGTCCCTGAAGCTGACATGCTTCCCATCAGACAGACCTTGAAACATGTTGCATGGTGCACAGTGCAATGGAGCAGGGTATGGCTTCGTCTGCTGCAGGCGGGTGCCACTGCCCCCTTCACGAACACCCCTTACGCCATGCTGACATGCCCGTGTTCTATCAGTATTGCTGGTGCACAGTCCTAGGCCAGCCAACATGCAGTTAGGTGGATGCTTAGGGTACAGGGTCCAGGTGGCCACACATCCCTCCCCACAACCATCTGCCTCCCCAGGGACCCCCATCTCCACCTGCCAATGTTATTTCTCTTCAACCTGGGGAAGAGACGGCTGAGGGGTGTTATGTTAGAGATCTAGAAAATATTGCCTGGAGTGGAACGGGTTGATTGAGTGTTTATGCCATCAGAATATAGAAAGACTAAGGGACCTGCAATTTAGGAGTACTAGATGAAAATATCTTTTCTGTCAACGCATATTCACACCCTGCAATTCATCACCAAATGGTGTAGTAAAGGCTGTTAGTGTAGCAGGATTTAAAAAATGTTTGGACTGGTTCCTGGGGAAGGTCCATAAACCATTATTAAAGGGGACCCAGGATTTGCACTGCTTGCCCCACTACAAGCATTGTGGATCCTGTGTGTCTTTTGGGGAAACTGCTAGGTATCTGTGACCTAGATTGGCCATGTTGTTGGCCACATGATGATACTGAGAAAAAGAAGGAAGAAGAAAGCCTTCCGCAGATGTACAAATGGAAAAAAACAGCGGAGGGCAAATGCCACGGCCAGCAGGACAATGTAGATAAAACCAACTTTATTGAGGACCCTTTACTTTATGGGTCCTCAATAAAGTTGGTTTTATCTACATTGTCCTGCTGGCCGTGGTATTTGCCCTCCGCTGTTTTTTTCCACATGATGATACTGGGCATGATGGGCCTTGGTCTGATGCAGTCTGGCATATTTTCTATTCTTATGTTCTTATGTGCCCACTAGGCAGCCACCTGATCTGCCCTGTGCCCCCGCAGCTCCCACTGCATGATCCACATGCACCCTCCTTTGCCCCATTTGCACCATCAACATAGTGCCCTTTCATACCTGGGCACTATGCTGTTGCTGCAAATAGAGCACTACTATCACTCTCTTGGGCTCATCTGTCTGTGCAGCGCATTGCAGATGTTTTAATAGACTCTCTCTCCTCACTGTGCACCCTTACTTTCAGGTTTCCCTGGTCTTAAGGTGACAGCGTTTTTTTGGGTGAGGTTGACTACCTCTTCCCAAAGGTCATCCTTGTTAGCAACATCATCTTCTTTCCTGTCGCTGCACACATCCTGCTGCTTCTGGCTCCACTGGGAGACATGTCTTTCCCATCCTGACATTGCACTGTTTTACATTGACACCTCCCTGTGCATCAATGCAACTGCCTCCTATATGCTCGTCCACTTTACTGGCTGCCATGTAGGGTGCCCACAGATATGGTAAATCCTTCAGCTCCCACCTGTCCTTCCATCCATCACCTTCACATTCACTTTCTTTGGTGCTTCTTTATCCAGCGTTAGGGTTACAACCATTTTTGGATGTTAAGGTGTATGCTTGACACGTTAACTCCCGATGTCCTCTTAACGCATGTTAAATGGCCCATAGCGCCCTTTTCGCCGGACACCTCCTACCCCCCCCCCCCCCCCAGCGCCCTTTACACATGTAACACCCCTTATCGCTGCTGTTAAAGAGTAGTTACTCACCTGTAACAGGTGTTCTCCAGGAGCAGCAGGAATCAGTCCTCACTTATGGGTGACATCGACGTTGATGGAGCCCCCATGCGGAGCAATTCCCCAGCTTTCTAAGAAAGCCTTTGGGAATACTGCGTGCATGCCCGGTCCCCTTCCCGCCTAAAGGTGCCATCTTGCTCAGTCCAATGACATAGCTAAAAAACAGCACACAAAAATGTAAAAATAAACTATGTACAACTGCAACTCCCAGGGGAGGAGGGAGGGTTGTGAGGACTGATTCCTGCTGCTCCTGGAGAACACCTGTTACAGGTGAGTAACTACTCTTTCTCCAGGACCAAGCAGAAAGTCAGTCCTCACTTATGGGACTCTCCAGCTTCAGGCTACCGGGGACCCAGAGCTGAAAAATGAGCTCCCTCTAGCCGCAGCATCAGAGAAAGGATTTCACTGAAAACATACCTCTACTGGTAGCCCAACCAGAGGGCTGGAGGGTAGGAGTTGCCTAAACCTCAAAGAGATTCCGGAGCACTGCCTGACCGAAAGCACTGTCCTTACGGGACTCCCTCTCCAGGCAGTAATGGGCCGCAAAAGTCTGGCTTGAGGACCAAGTTGCAGCCCTGCAGATGTCTGCCAGCGGTACAGAGCGGAGATGAGCTACTGAGGCAGCCATTGCCCTGACACGGTGGGCCGTGACCCGACCCTGCAGGGGAAGGTCAGCTGCCCTATAAGCCCAGGTGATACAGTTAGCCACCCAGATGGACAAGGTACGCTTGGAGACAGGTAACCCCAAGTTATTAGGGTCAAAAGATACAAAGAGCTGAGTAGCCCTCCTATGCCCCTGCGTACGCTCAAGATAGAAGGATAAGGCCCTTCTACAGTCCAGGGTATGCAAAACTGTCTCAGCCTGGCTGGCATGGGGCCTAGGGAAGAACGTTGGAAGAACCACCTCTTGGTTGAGATGGAAGGAGGAGACAACTTTAGGGAGGAACTTAGGATGAGTCCGAAGGACTACCCTGTTCCTATAGAAACGAGTGTAAGGCCTGTCACACACCAGGGCTTGAAGCTCACTCACCCTCCTGGCCGAGGTCAGGGCCACAAGGAATAGAGCCTTCCAAGAAAGGAAGCGGAGAGGACAGGTAGCAATCGGCTCAAAGGGTGGGCGAGTCAGTTGCTGCAAGACCACATTCAACTCCCACTCAGGGGCCAGTGGATGGATAGGAGGTTTGAGCAAAAGCAAGCCTCTGAGAAACCTGGACACCAAGGGGTGAACAGACAGAGAGTGTCCCTCCACCAGGGAGTGGAGAGCTGCTAGAGAAGAGAGGTGGACCCAAACCGAATTGGACTTAAGGCCTTGATTGGACAAGTGTAGCAGATACTGAAGCACTAGCGGTACAGTGCAGGCGAAAGGATCCTCCTTACGCTGCTGACACCAGATGGAGAACCTTCTCCACTTCAAGGCATAGGTTTTTCTGGTGGACTGCTTTCTAGAGACCAAAACCACCTCCTCCACTTCTCGGGGTAGGCCCCAGGGAGCCAACACTACCCTTGCAGCCTCCAGGCCATCAACTTGAGAGATTTGAGATTGGGGTGCAGAAGGGAACCCTGATCCTGAGATAGAAGATCAAGCTGCAACCCAGAGGCAGTGGGGTATCCACGGCTAGCTGGAGCAGAAGTGGAAACCAGGGCTGCCTCGGCCACCTGGGAGCTATCAGAAGTACCGAGGCCTTATCCCGAAGAATCTTGAACAAGGTTCGGGCCACCAGAGGCGTGGGAGGAAACGCATACAGGAGGCCCTGGGACCAAGAAATCAGGAAGGCATCCACTGCTGTCCTCAGGGGATGCGGTTGCCTGGAACAGAACCTGGGCAGCTGCCAGTTCAGGGGACTGGCAAAGAGATCTATGGAGGGAAGCCCCCATCTCAGGAAAATATTCTGAACCACCAAGGGGTGCAGTTGCCACTCGTGGGGTTGCAGAATCCTGCTCAACCTGTCCACCAGGAAGTTTTCCTGGCCAGGGAGATAAACAGCCTTGAGAAACATGTTGTGTTTGAGAGCAAAAGAGCACAGGGCCTGCGCCTCTCGACACAGGAGGCTGGACCCCGTGCCCCCCTGCTTGTTCACGTAGAACATGGCCACTTGATTGTCCGTCTGCACCAGAACAGACTGGTGAGCCAAGGTGTGAGAGAAGGTTTTGAGGGCTAAGCGAATAGCCCGAAGTTCTAGTAGGTTGATCTGTTGCGTGGCCTCCCATGGAGACCATAGGCCTTGAGTGCACCGGTCCAGACAATGTGCACCCCAGCCCTGCAAGGAGGCATCTGTCATCAACACCACTGTGGGGACAAGCACCTGGAAAGGCACCCCCTGAAGTAAGTTGGGGGGGGGTGTAGCCACCACTGCAGGAAATGCAGGAAGGGTTTGGGCTCCCTGTGGCTTGCTTCCACTGAGTTCTGAGGCACCACTATGCAGGCCTCATGTGGAGGCGGGCATTGGGGGTCACATGTACCATCGACGCCATGTGGCCTAGGAGCTGTAGACAAAGTTGGGCAGAAACCCTTGGCATGCTGAGAAACCGGGAGGCCAACTCCATGAGCCTCTGAGCCCTGTCTTCTAGCAAGTAAGCCCTTGCTTGCAGAGAGTCAAGCCACGCCCCTATGAACTCTAGGTTCTGGGAGGGGAGCAAAGTGGACTTTGCGAAGTTTATGACAAAGCCTAGGTGTTGAAGGAGTGATACAGTTCGAAAGATGGCCTGCCTGGCCTCCTGGTAAGTCTGACCCCTGATGAGCCAGTCGTCCAGATAGGGGAAGACAAAAACACCTTGAGTCCTCAAGTAGGCCGCCACCACAGCCAGGCACTTTGTAAAGACCCTTGGGGCGGAGGTGAGGCCAAAAGGCAGTACTCTATACTGGTAATGGTTTCCTCCCACAATGAACCTGAGTTCCTTTCTGTGGTCTGGATGAATGAGGATGTGAGTGTACGCATCCTTGAGATCTAAGGAGCATAGCCAATCTCCCTGCTGGAGGTAGGGCAGAAGTGTTCCAAGAGTAAGCATCTTGAACTTTTCTTTCTCCAAGAACTTGTTGAGGTTCCTGAGGTCTAAAATAGGCCTGAGGCCACCGGTTCTCTTTGGCACGAGGAAGTACCTGGAGTAGAAACCGTGCCCCTGCAGGCGAGGAGGTACAGGCTCCACCGCCTTGTCCAGAAGCAGACCTTGAAGTTCTTGAAGAAGGAGGTCTGTGTGTAGAGGAGGCCTTAGAGGCTCTCCGGGGAAGTAGGCAGGGGGCAACTTCTGGAAATGGAGCATATAGCCTCTGTGGACTATGCTCAACACCCAAGCATCCCCTGTAATGGGTGGCCCACCTGTGGGCAAACGGGGCTAGACGACCTCCTGTGCAGGAATGGGGCAGCAGAGGTGGAAAGGCTATGCTGTGGGAGTCAAAAACCCCCTCCCTGCTGAGCAGGAGCCGGAGGATTGGGGGTCTTCTGCCTACGGGGCCCATGTCCCTGCCCCTTGGCCTGCTGACCCTGCTGGGGAGCTGGGAAGGCCTGGTACTGAGGGAAAGATTTGTAGGCAGCTGCCTTTCTCGGGTAAAAGGACTTTTTACCCGAGCCCTTCTTCTTATGAGAAGGGGCAGAAGTTTTTCTGGACAGCCATGTCCTAGTCAGGTGCTCAGTTTCTAGCTCAGCTGCCTTCTCGGCCATGGGTTTGCCAAAAAGGTTTTCACCTTGGCAAGGGACATCGACCAACTTGTCCTGCACCCAGGGCTCGAGGTCCAATGACTGTAGCCATGCCTGGCGTCGGGCTCCGATGCCGGCTGCCGCTACACAAGCCGAAGCCTCGAAGCCATCGTAGGCCGCTCGGGACATGAACTTCGAGCAGTCCCGGATTCCTGAGGACAAAGTCTGGAACCTCTGCAAAGGTTCCCTGGAGAGGCCAGCAGAGAACCCGGCAATCTCTTTAGCCAGGTCTCATAAGTACATGCCCATGTACAGCTGGTAGGACTGGACACGACAAGCAAGCATCGAGCCCTGGAAGCACTTTCTGCCGAAAGCATCCAGGTTCCGGGCCTCCCTGCCGGGAGGCACCGCAGAGTGCATCTTCTGGCTCTTCAGACGATGCATGGCCGATTCCACCACCATGGAATGGTGTGGCAGCTGCGCCTTCTGGAATCCAGGGCTCTTACGGAGTCGATAGATAGAATCGACCCGCTTGCTTAAGACCGGCGCCGAGGCCGGTGCCTCCCACATCCGGAAGAGGAGCCGTTCCAGCATCGGAGGGACCGGCACAGTAAAGGCCTCCTTCGGAGGAGAGTCATACTGGAGAGCCTCGGCTTGAGGCTCCTCCTCGGGGTCCGCGGGAATCGCCAGCGCCTTGGCCATGTCCCTGACGAACTCCGAGAACCTGGTGTCCTCCGGTGGGGACCTACTCCGGGGCTCGGACTGCGGTGCGTCCAAAGGGACGCACCGAGTCCGAAAAGTATCGGGGGACTCCTCGTCCTCCGTCTCCCACACGGACTCATCCGAAGAGGAGTCGGGGGGCTCCGACCGCACGGGTCTCGGTGGCACCCGCCCCGATGCCGAAGGCACCAGCGTCGACACCCTCGGTTCCGAGCGGGAGGTCGAGGGGGACCGTGACCGAGGACGACTTCGAGCCTTCATGGTCTCGAGTATCGGCTCTGTCTCCGGGGTCGACTTCGACGTGATGTCCCGGTGGTAAGGGCAGATGCACCAGCGAGACTGGCCATCAGTACCTGCTGCTGATCCATGAAGGCAGACAGTCTGCACTCCAAAGCTGTCAGCCTGAGTCCAAGCTCAGGAGACTCAGCAGCCACCGACTCGGGCCCCGGCAGCACCGGGCCCGATGTCGGCTCCCTCGGAGGAGAGTCCACGAGGACCACAAGACTTACATGTGCGACGGGTTCCGGCTCCATGCGAGGCATCTTGGATGGCTTCTCCTGCTCCAAGGGCCAGGGGCGGCGATCGGGGGTCTTAGACCTGGCCCTCGAGGAACCAGGGACCTCTTCCGACGTCGCCCTCACGAGCCGTTTCTTCCTCTTACGTTCCCGATCGGGGGACCCCCTGTCCGAGGAACCCTGGTGATGCTCGGGATCAGACTCCCGAGATGTCGAGGCCTCAGACGAGGTCCGGGCCTGGCCGGAGGCAGAGTCCGAGAAAATCCTCTCTTTCTGATGCTGACGGCTTTGAAGTGCATTGGTGGACATTTTGCCACATGGGCCACAGATCTTAGGATCATGATCTGGGCCCAGGCACCGAAGGCAGCAGTCGTGTGTGTTGGTGAAGACATTAGTTTCTTGCACCGATCACACTTTTTGAAAGCACTGGAAGCCATCGGGGAAAAAAGGGCCCCCGCGAGGTCAAAGGACCGGCCTTCCAGGGAAAAGACAAAAGGGGCGTGAACGCCAGCCACGAAGAGCAAAAACAGGAAAATAGAAGACGGGCTCGATACCGGTGTACTGAACCCGACGGGAAGGGGAACCGGAGTCGAACCGGAGAAAAATACACGATGAAATCGCTAGAAAAAACGTCAATTTTTCCAGGTGACACAGACAGACGTCCGGTGGGCTCCACGGAAAAAGAAAGACTGAGCAAGATGGCACCTTTAGGCGGGAAGGGGACCGCGCATGCGCGCAGTATTCCCAAAGGCTTTCTTAGAAAGCTAGGGAATTGCTCCGCATGGGGGCGACATCGATGTCACCCATAAGTGAGGACTGACTTCTTGCTTGGTCCTGGAGAACGCCTGTTACCTTAATGCCCTTTAGTAAACATACCCTTTAGTCTCACATTAGGGCTTAAAATAACTTTATCATCTATATATATATATTAGCTAAATGGTCTATTAATTCACTTGACACTCATCCTTAGTCACCCTGAGTCAGTGCCAGACTGAGAATGAAATTGTTTTGATTCAGCGAAGATCTTTGAAAACCCATTGAATTAGATCTACAGCATTGTTTTTTGGCTAAGTGATGATTATTCTGTAGACTTTCCTGTCCTGCGACACTTGTGCTGTGGAACAGTGCCTCTTACGAGTATGTGTTTTTCACTCTGAAGTGATATTTTCTCATTTATAATGGAAACAATAAGTTAAGTTATAGTACAAGGGTTTATTTTAGAGCTCCAATGTTTTAGTTCTGTTCTGTACTTGGCAGTATCTATAATGCTTCCATTTCTATATCTATTAGGCAGGCAGTACCTTATTTATCAAAAGTAATGTTTACTTAGATAAATCCTCACCTCTTTCCTGCCCGCAGAAGTTCAAACCCTTCATTGATGTTATCAAAAGGCAATGTGTGGCTCACTAGTTCATCCAAGTTAAATTTCTTTGCCATGTAATCAGAAACCAGTTTAGGAACACAATCTTTGCTCTTCCAGCCTGAAAAGAAACAAAACAAAACAGAATTTAGCTAAAAAAAAATGCATTCAAAATGCTTTTATATTGTAATATACATATTAAAGCTGAATTATGGGAGACCTGTAGAGCCTATGAGTGTTAGCAGAAACTAAACAGAAAGAGGGGAATTTTAGAAAGGATGTCCAAGTGCAATCTGGGACATCAAAGCTAGAGGTTCTGAAAAAAATGCAGGCACGTCCAGGTATAGACACGATTTCACAAACATGGACATGCCTGATAAGGACGTCTCTGGAGCATCTACCTAGAACCTGAACATCTAGGAAGAGCCTCATGGCTAGAGCAGCGGTCTAGGAACAGGACGATCAGGGTTCATACCCTGCTTCTGCTATCGTTGACATTGTGCTGAGTAACGGAGATGATGAAGTGCCTTCTTCTCTACACCCTCTGGATGGTTTTCAGCCAAAATGAGCACTGTTTGTGCCTGTGAGCTATTTTTCCTGACGGCATGACACGTTAAGGCAGCGGTAATCTGCATGCCATTAGTTTACTGTATTGGGAGTGAAAATTTGTTTTAGTGCCTATGTTAGAATACTGTGACCTGGAGCGTTTGCTGCATCGAGGGATAAGATTGTGAACTATTTGGGGAAGGGAATTGTTGTACCTGAAACGACGCTATAGACTGTCTTGAGCTGTAACTGAAAAGATTGTCTAGAAATTCAAATGTATATTATTGTATTGTAATTGCACGGTGTCATATCACACAAAACACTAGTGCATGTCAGTTGACACTAGGCAACTCATGTTTTAAATATTGACATTAAATAGCTCATTTTTAGCTTCTCAACACATGCCAGCAAGGCTCCTCCTTTTCACTGTGAAGCAGTGGACAACGTTGATGCTAATTACACCCATGAATGGCTGCCTCTATGTTTCAGAGAGGTAAAGACTGAAAAACTATGCTGCAACTGTGATTTGGTGATAAGTACTGTATTGTATCTTCTAATACGGTTGTATACTACACTTGTTTATATGCATGGGACACCGAGAATCCATTCAGATATAAGAACACGATGAAAGATCTATGAACACCTATAGCAACCAGGCAAACCAATTCCCTTCGTTCTCTCCCTCTATTCCCCCACTTAAAAATAGAGAAAAGGAAAACAAACAAACTTGTGTCGGCCCCTCTTGAGTAGTTACTACTGCTGAGTGCATCCATTTTGTGTTATAGTACCATAGCACTGAAATATGAGATGAGGCAAACTCGCTGCTGCCTTGCTTTTGCCGCTGGCACACAATGGATGCAAGAAGGCTCTTTTAGAGTTAGCAGACACGTAGAAGATATAGTCCTTGCTCTGTGATGCTTGCAATCAAGTTGACAGATTAGTACTGAGGACAGACCCGGAGATGCCAAACTCTCACTCAAGAGTGTGTACCATCCATTTGAAGGCTCTCTCACTCTCACGCTCTTTGAGCCCCTTCTTTTATTCACTATAGCCTCAGTGCTAGTGCACTGCTCCTGATCACTGCTTTCATGAGAGGCACACCCAAGAGAAGGCAAGCCAAGTGGCTGAGCATCCTTTCCTGTGTGCTTTCCCTCCCCCTTTACCTACAGGCACACATTGTGAAACCTATGTGCATGCTGAGCGAAGGGCAGTTTTTGACCCTGAGAATTTACCTGGTAACAGCTAGACAAATTCCTTTGAAAGCTGTCTCAAACTGTCTCCATTACAGAGGCATCAAAGAAAAGCAAAGTACATTTGATTCTCTGTTGCGATTGTCTCACGTTTGCTCTTTCCTTTTCTCTTTCCTGTCTATTATGGGGTTCCTTTCATTTTCTTAATTCAATTTAGAATTGTAAACCGCTTTTGTGTAACTGTAAAAGGCGGTATAGAAAATGAAATAAACCATAAACTATATCATTTTATGCTGCCATTTTTTTTTTTGCAAAGCAATAAAACACTTACATTTTTGTAGATTCATATCCCAGATCCACCAACTGAAAACCTCTTTGTTTGACCTTCACTGTTTCTCTTTAGGACGGTCAATGCTTGGTATCTCTGCCCACAGACACCGAGGAGAAAGCATGGCTCTTGAAATGCACTCATGATGGTAGACCATCCTTTCTTTCTCTCTCTTTCTTCCTTTTGCTACTCATTCATGTAAAGAATCTGTAATAATCTATAAAGCAGTTATTTTCTCCCATACCTCCAAAAATAGACCCTGTCAATGTACGTCCTATGACAACCAGCTTGGGGCTGAATGAGATCTGGGCTGTTGCAGGAGCTATTCCAGCAACCACGCAGGTTCCACACCCGATACGGCAAGACTGGAGAGCAGCCATCTAATTAAAGAAGAAACAGCAGTGAAAAAAAATGTTTAATTGTGTTAAATAGAGCCAAATGAGCTATATCAGCATTTTTGTTTAGAGAGTAATTTTCTTAATCTATAACCCGATATCTCATAATCTCCAAGGGGAGAAGTAATAAACATAAATACAGTTGCAATAAAAACGAATATCAACAAACCCTCTGGGAATTAAGGGACCATCAGACAAGAGCAATTGTACCAACTGTACTACAGCATGAATTTGTGCTCAAAGACTGTCATTGGTCCCAAAATATTATCACAAAATTAACCATAATACCATCTTTTGGTGAAATCTTGTGTGAAACGTTCTGTAAAAATATCTAAGAGGCCCACAAATGAAAACAACATACAGCCCACAGGCCTTGTACTGTGTTACCTGCAGAACAGGCACGTTGTGTGCACCTCAGGGCAAGAGGGGTGTTCATATATCTGTCCCCCATGATGGACACTGAGGACACTCTGCCTGATCCCATACAAGGTCCCCTGCATCTTCAGATGTCACGTTTGCATCCTGTCTCCCACAGTTAGGGACACAGCACAGACTCATTGCATGTGCTTGTTTTTCTGATTTGCATACCCCACTCTCTTGTACTTAGCCCCAGTGCTGAGCTGTGCAGCCAGTTGTACCTGTTCCCGGTCATCCCTCTCTATACTAAACTGGCCAGTTGCTACTTGCCTGCAGGTGTGATTGGGACACATTTATTACTGTCTGCAGTGGTTCCATAGCCCACTGCCAACCTAATAATGTGTTTGTGGCTTTCTCTTGCTTGGTTTGCCTTCATAGTGCGCATATGATTTTTGTTCTATGTGAACCGTGCTGATGCTGAATAGTGTGGTATATAAGAGAATATAAATAAATAAAATAAATAAATATGCTATGCCCATGTGTTTCCTACTACCATGCTAGTGATGCCGCTAGCATGGTGGTAGTAACTTATTGCAGTCGAAGCCTTGCATCTACCGCAACTGCTAGTGTCCACCATGCTAACCATGCATTTACCCTGTGTTACTTGTGGTACTTTAGTAAACATGCTTCTTAGATGAAATCAATGTGAAAGTGGCAATTTTAGAAAGCCGATATTTATGCATGACGATCGTATGACGATCGTTACCACATGAAGATTGCAAAGGGGCGAGGTTTGGGCATGGCCTGGATGGACTCTGTTATAGATAGGGAATCCACATATAGGTTGATAAATTTCAACATCAGATTTTACAGCTGCACCGGGAACAGATAGATTTTTTTTTTAAAAAAAGTTAGTTTTGGCTTATTTCCCCATTGTTTCTTTCCTCCTCTGAAATATAAAAAAAAAAAAAACACAGCCTCAATACTTAAATGGCATCACCTACACATGTAGGTTTACAAACTGGCGTGGCTACACATGGATTTGCCAGCAATTACACGTGGAAGTTTCAAAATTACCATTTCCAGACAAAGTATTGGCTGTTCCATGTGGAAGCTGCTGAGATGGAGCTGTTCATTTTATCTACTTGCAGATTTCTAAAACATGCAATCCTGCACGTCCATACATGTATTTTAGAAAAGGCTCCGCTTTTGGCAGTGCCTTTTATGAAATAGTGGTGGAATTTTGCATGTCCCAACCTGGACATCTCAATTCCAATCGCCACATCCTATTTAAATTCCACGTGTCTTTTCCGCCTAAACTAGGTGCCCCCTAATAAAAATGACCCTCTTTGGAGGTAATTTTAGAAAAGTTGCCTAGGTTAACGCACATTCATGTCTCTTTTTGTAAAGAAAAGTGAGCGCCTACTTTGCTTGGGTGCAAGTCATAAGATATGCATGGCAACCCTGGGCACGACAACTTATGCCAGCCCTAGACTTGGTATAAACGTGCGCATCTAGATTTGTAAAGAATGTGTGTAAGTTACAGTATTGCGTAAGTTACAGTATTCTATAACGTCCGGGCCGAATTTTCATCTGGGCGGTGCTATGCGCTGTGTCAGCACATAGCCCACCTGCCTGCCATCCGTCTAACCTGGATTTTCAGTGCCGGGGTCATATGTGGCCCCAGCATTGAAAATTTGGGTCTTGCCACACAACTTGGAAGCCACAGGAGCCAGCCGGGTAGCAGCAATGTTCGAAAAACCTTGCCTATCTTTAAGGCGCAGAGGGCTAAGTGGTTAGTATCGAAAATCGGTGCTACCCGTTTAGCCCTTTCCTCCACCCCTGCTCCACCCAGGAATGCCCCTAACACCCCCACTGCTAACCACATAGCATCTGGGCGCATTAGGGACTTATCTGGGATTGTCAAAGGACCCTACCCATGTAGGTGCCTTTCGAAAATCCCATATAAGGCATTTACATGGCTAACTAGGGCAGTTACCTCTGTATATACCTTTGAAAATCAGGCCCTATGTGCATAAATTGAAGCTCCATCTACGTTCAGTCCAAGGTCACCCCTCCCCCCCCCCCCCCCCCATTCTTGCCAATTCTAAAAGTTCACGCCCTTGGCCTGATGCACGTACTTATAGAATAGCACCTAACTAAAGTACTTGCATAGAGCCCTATTTGCATGCTTAAGCCATGGAAAAGACACAATTTGCCTGTACTGATGGCACATTACTTTCTGCAGCTTGTTATAAAATTACCTCCTTTATGTGCACGTCTATCAAGAAAATGAATCAAAACCAGGCGGACTGCATGAGCTATTTTGATCTCTGCTGTCTTATAGCATTGTAATGCTTATAATAATAACAGAAGCTTTTAAATAAAACACGCCTGAGTCTGAGATGTGAAACTTCCAAGCTTATTTTTAATGTCTTTGGGAGTGGAGCATCATAATTTTTAATTTCAAAAGCTAAAAATAAGAAAAAATATCCAAAACTATTTATTGTGATTACCAAGCACAGGTGTAAGTTTTGCAGTCATTTGGGCAAATGAGCATAAGGCCTTGCATTGGCAGCAAAATGAAACTGTGATATGCGTTTCCTAGGAAACTAGAAGTGTCCACAAAAATAGTTAGGTTTCTCATCATTATAAATCAAGGTTTGGAGATTTTCATGTGCTTTTTTTGTATGTGTACAAGAACCTTTTTTTGCACAAGTAAACCGATTGTATGCAGGTTGGCTCATAGAAACAAAGACATACAGTAGTGGCCAAAAATTAAGGCAGGTATCTTTTTCTACAATTTATTGTTAAATAATGTACTGTGGAGATGTCACACGTGCTTACTTATTTAATCAGCATGGCGATTAGTCACACCCTGCGTCTGGTGTCTATTTTAGTTTACTTACACTCTGTAGTAGGTTTCTTGGATGAAGTTTTGATTTTTACAACTAGGAAAAGATTGAAAATTAAATGTAAATATACAATCAAGATGAGTAGAAAGTGCGATATTAATGACTTTGTAAAGGGACAAGTTGTCGCACTCCATGCTGAAGGATATTCGCAATATGCTATTGCAAAACATTTGCATATATCAAGGTGTGCAGTTCAGAATGTTCTGAAATCAGGTGGTTGTACACGTCATTCGAAATGTGGGTGCAGAAGGATAACTACTGGACGAGATGACCGATTCCTCAAAATTATTATTACATCTAGTCCACATACTTCATTTTAAAGTGTGGCTCAGTTAGCTAATGATTGAGGAATAAAGATAAGTGCCAGATCTGTCCGACGATGGCTTGTGGATGAATTCAAACTCGTGGCCAGAAGACCTGCCAAGAAGCCTATGATGACCAGGAAACCAATTGCTGCCCACACACAGTTTTGTAGCAAGATGAAAGATAAATCTGCTGAATGGTGGGAGGGGGTAATGTTCACAGATGAAAGTACATTTCAACAAGTACGTGGGAGTGGTTACAACTACGTCCATCGACCAGCAGGCGAGAGACTAAATCCAAAGTACACGATCAAGACTGTTAAACACCCACCATCGGTCATGATATGGGGTGGTATCTCTGCAAATGGACGATGCGGCCTGCACATTTTTGAGAAAAGTGAAAGAATAAATGCTGCAAAATACATATCCGTGCTGAATAGTAAAGTTAAGATGCAGATGAGTGTTTCTGGCACAACTATATTTCAGCAGGACTCGGCACCGTGCCACAATGCAAAAACAGTCAAAAAATGGTTAGTGGACAACAAGATCGAACTGCTACCAAGTTGGCCATCAAACTCTCCGGATCTCAATGTAATTGAAAACTGTTGGAATCTTATGAAGAAAAAGGTGGCAGCAAACCGTCCAACTTCAGAAGCAGATTTAAAGGACATACTCAGCATGTATGGGTCAACGAAATCACTCCGGCATACTGTAAAACGCTAGTTAACAGTATGCCTACAAGAATCCAGGCTGTGCTGAAAAATCATGGACACCCTGCCAAATATTGACACATACATTGTTTCCTGAATAAAACTTTGAAAATGACATATATATCTTTGGTTCTTAAAGCTTTTGACCATGAAAGTGACAATAACACATATTTTTCTAATAGAATTCTGATATTTTGGACTCTGCCGTAATTTTTTGGCCACTACTGTACAAGCAATTTGCATATATTATAAATTTTTAGATGCCCATAAAACACCAAAAGCATGCCCACAAATACACATCCCTATGAAAAAGCATGATCCCGTTTTATAACAAAGCACTACACTAGGTATACGAAACATTATCAGAATTCCTTAGCAGAAATGAATCCCTGCAATATACTTAACTGCAAATTATGCCAGCGCATCACAAGATTCCAGTTACCCACTTGGGAAAGTAGTGGGGCTGCTGTGTTTGTCCACTAATGGTTAATAAATTTAAAAAACAAAGAATATAAGCTGACACCTATTTTATTAGACTAAAATAAAAAAAGAAATCATCTTATATTCTTTCCCCCTTGTGGTTAATAAATTAAAAAAAAAAACCTCTGTGAAAAACACTTCTGAGGACCAGCACACTGCATCAATGATTTTATGATCAAAATTCTAAGAGGAAATTTCAAAACAATCAGGAACATAAGATTTGGGAAACTAAAATGATAAAATACTTTCAGGCTGTCCATAAAGAACTTAAAGATCTAGGTTTCTTTACACATTATAAACCATAAATCTTTACTACTTTGTCACTAACCCAACTCTCCTCCATATATCTCTCCCACTGTTCTCCACCCCCACCTCCTCCTGCTGTGACTGTCTGTCTGATTTGCTTTTGTAATTCACTCACCTATTCTGTTATTGTCATCTTTTGCTCATACTTCCTAACCTAAGGTCGAAGGTTTTAATCTTTGAAAGCTAGTCCAAAAATGTAGTAAGTTAGTCCAATAAAAAGGTTTCACCTTATTTTTATTTTCAACCATTAAAGTGGACTAACATGGCAACCACATTATATTATCTTAGCAGGAATTAACATCCAAATCTTTTTCTCATGGTGGTGTACATTATTGCAAGTGTTTATCAGTTCATATTGGCTAAAAAGTTAAAGTTCAAGTCCTAAGTTGTTACGTAGTATCATATACCATACCATGACATCAACATGTCCAACGCATTCAAAGGCATAATCCACTCCAACGCCATCAGTCATTGAAAGCAGCACCTCATGGATGGCAATCTTATAGTCCTGAGGACTGATGCACTCTGTGGCTCCCAGCTCTTTTGCCTTTGCAAATTTGTCTTTGTTGATATCAATTCCGATGATTTGAGTAGCTCCTCCTACTTTACAGCCAATAAGAGCAGCAAGGCCGATTCCTCCCAATCCGAACACAGCACAGGTAGAGCCAGGTTCTACCTACAATAATGTGTTAAAATACAAAAGCAATGTAAAAAGAAAAACCTCCAAATTGTGATGACACACTAGGAACGCCACTAAAAAAAGTCAAAACAATAAGCCTAACCTGTGAATCCGTTTACCAAACCAAAACAAATTTCAAAACAAACCAACAAAATAACTAGATTATTTTCTGTCGGGATCCGTCGACCTGAGACGGGGAGGAGAAAACCTCCCCTCTCTGTGTCGGCAGAGGCCTTTTATAGAAAACTTTTATCAAAGTATCAATAAATTGTTTATAATAGTGAAAACCACTTATCTAGTGATGAATGAAAAGGGCAAGCACATAACAGCAGAAAAGCAGCGACATGCATGTTTCGAGCCCAAACAAGGCCCTGTATCAAGCAGAAATGATGGACTCAGCTTGATACAGGGCCTTGTTTGGGCTCGAAACATGCATGTCGCTGCTTTTCTGCTGTTATGTGCTTGCCCTTTTCATTCATCACTAGATAAGTGGTTTTCACTATTATAAACAATTTATTGATACTTTGATAAAAGTTTTCTATAAAAGGCCTCTGCCGACACAGAGAGGGGAGTTTTTCTCCTCCCCTTCTCAGGTCGACGGATCCCGACAGAAAATAATCTAGTTACTTTGTTGGTTTGTTTTGAAATTTGGTTTGGTTTGGTAAACGGATTCACAGGTTAGGCTTATTGTTTTGACTTTTTTTAGTGGTGAAAATACAAAAGCAAACATGGTCTAAGACAATGATCGTCTCTAGATTTCAAACAAGGGTCACTTTGGTTAGAAAAAAATCTTTGATGTGAGAGCCAGGACCCTGACCAAGTAAAACAATCTGTGCTTTATGCAAGGGGAAGCATCGCCCTCTGATGATATACGTACAGAGTGAATGCTGTAACTAAAACAAAGTCTGCTCTGAAATATTCTCCTCCTTGCTCAGTTGTCTCTATCTTCCCCTCCCACAGCTCATACCTCTCTGCCTCTAAATTCTCCCCTCTCAATCCCCATTAACCTCCCATCAGCAAGTTTTTACCATACTGTCCTAACCCCAACTCTCCTCCAGTTTGTTAACCCCCTCCTTCTCCAGAAGCTTCTGCTGGCATAGAGTTGCCAACTGGCTCCAGATGCACCTGACAGGTTCGATCCAGTCCTGGGTTTACCACATTGCATGCAAGGATATGTAGTTGTGATTTCTCCATTGCACTCCATAAGAAAAGGAAAACTACAAGTAACTGCATGCTTGGAGTTGGATTTGAAAAAGGCAAGTATTAAGTATAAAATCGAAATCCAGTAAGTTCGAGTCGTTCAGTGTTCAAACCCCTTTGGATGCAGTCTTTTGACAGTAGCGCAAGGGTTTGAGCACTGCATAGTTCAAACTCACTGAGACTGGCAAGGTGCTAGACGAAAACAGAGCTGTATGATTCAGAGGCGGTGCAGTACCAGCAGCAAGTCTCTTGAGAAGTTGAAACGAGTGGGTATGTATCAAAGGAAGAGAGCTAGCCATATTTAGGGGAGATGGAAGTCATCACTGGCTCCAGGCCTTACAATGAAAACACTAGTCTAAGGGGTATGTTTACTAAACCGCGGTAACGTAGCAGTGGCTACGTTACTGCGTGATAACGTTACCAGATGCAACGTTAGCGCACGTTAATGTCTCCAGCAGCGTTAAGTCACGCAGAGAGAAGGGGTCAGTGGGCGGGGAGAAGCTCCTGCTACACTAACACAGTGAACTGAAGGGCTGAACATTACCGCGAGTGAAAACCTCTTGGTAGATGCACATTTGCAGGAGAGAGAAACTATTTAAGTGTCAGCAATGTACAGCATAGGCAGGGAGCCCAAAAAAAGTGATAGTAGTGCTACATGTGCAGCAACAGCATGGTGCCCAAGTATGAAAGGGCAGTATGGCGATGCTGCAAATGGGGCATTGGGGGCTGCAGTCGGGACATACAGTGGGGCAGCTGGGGCACAAGGTGGGATAGGCAGGTGCCTAGGTGGCACATAGGAACGCAAAATCTGGAAATCAGCAAAACAGCAACTGACCAAGGTCAAACATGCCCACGAGTCTGTGTCCCACAGTGTCCCATCCAGGGGAGATTACCCAGCAGGTAAACCAAAGTGCACATAACATTGGCAGGTGGTGCCGGGGGGAAGCGTGGATGTCTATGTAGGCACCCCTACCCCAGACCCCACACCCTAGGCAGCCACCTACCTGCACACTGGACTGCCTGGGACTGAGCACCACCAGCAAATGGGCATGTCAGCATGGTGGGGGAGGGGTGCTGGTGGTGGAGGGGGCAGTGGCATTTGCCCACAGCAGACCAAAGGAAGCAGCTGAGCTTTTCCAGGCCTACTGCCTGTCTGCCAGGGCCTGTGTGATAAGTACAGATCTGCACCAACTGCCTTGGACAGCACCCTTTCACCAGCAGGACTGGGGTCCCACAGCCCTTCATCATGCCCCTCTACTGCCTCCATTGCAAAGATGTAGAGTGTGGGTCTGTTGGGGGCAGATCCTGTCCACCACCTTGACCCAGACAGAGCGGGTTGGTAGGTGGTGCTACATAATCCACATGTGGGTCCAGACACCCCCCTACTCTTATAACAATTGACCATGGTAACCACACTGGATATGCTCAACTTAGGTGGCTCCTGGTCCCCAAGGGTTAGATGTGACTGGGTAATACAGATGGACACAGAATTAGCTAAGGTGTGACTGCAAGGCATACCTGTCACACACTGGCAATGATAGGGCCCTGCAGCAAAGCCTATCTCAAGCAACCCGAGTACTGCGGACCTGGTGCTGGCCGCCCCACCTAACCCTCAGGGTGAACACAGAACCAGCACAATGGCATGGTGTGTGGCTACTCTGTGCCAGTATCACACACGGTCAGTTCCTCCTACCATGCTGAGGTGCTGGAGAGCTGCATACCACATCTGGTGATCAGATGTAGACTGCTGTTGTGCATGTGCATTGCATCATGGGTACTGGTGGGTGCCCGAACTCCAATAACACAGCAAGGATAAAAAGAAGCGCCGCCCCATGGTTCTCTCCTGAGTTGCGATCTTCTCTTACTCAACTACGCAGACTTGAGCGCCGATGGCGCCGATCGCATTCCACTGATGATCAGACAGCCTACCGAACCCACCTCTCAATACACCGCGATGCAATCACAACCAAAATGAAACAATATCACACTGACACCCTAAAGAGATCACTGAATAAACCACGTGACCTCTTCGACTTAGTCAAATCCCTCTCGAAGGAACCATCTCCCGAACAACACAGTGAGATTCACCCACAGAAATTCGCTGACTACTTGCAATCCAAGATCGTGCAAACTAACAAGGTGTCAGCAGTCCCGTACCAAGAACCAATGGACCTAATCCAACTAAACAAATTTTCCACACCATCCACTAAATGCATTGAAGATACCATAGCATCTCAATACCTCCACTGCGCAGACTGACCCATGCCCAGCTTTTTGGATTAAGGAGCTACGTGGTGTGTTCAGCCCCTTCATCGCAAACCTAATGGACCTCTCCTTTACAACAGGATATTTCCCCACAGCTCTCAAGCAGACTTCCATTAGGCCACTATTGAAAAACCCCAAACTAGACCCTCAAAGGGTCGAGTCTTATAGGCCAATAGCTAGTATCTCCCTTCTAGCTAAGATAATTGAGAAAGAGGTACAATGCCAAATTCAAGATCATATAGATTCTGCAGCTCCCCTAGACCACTGCCAACATGGGTTCAGAGAATATCACGGGATCGAGACCCTACTCACTAGCCTATTCAACGATATCATCACAGGCATTGACAACATCCGACAAGGTTTTGTGCTCATCTTCTTAGACATCGCTGCGGCGTTCGACTCGGTGAGTCACAAAATTCTCCTCAGAAGACTGAAAGAGAAGGGCGTCTGCAACATTGCACTAGGATGGTGTAAATCTTATCTGGATGGAAGATGGCAATTTGTGAAGTCAGGATCAGAAGAGTCAAAACGCTTCCATCAAAAGCAAGGTGTGCCTCAAGGTTCCTCGTTATCTTCCCTACTATTTAATATATACATGCAGCCCATCTGCAACATCATAAGATCATTCAACGTGAATTGTTTGATATATGCAGATGACATTCTCTTATACATGCCGTTCTCTACAGCTCAATTAGACCTGGCACCGTTGATAGACTGTTTCAATGCGGTCTCAGATTGGCTCCAATCACAAAACCTACGCATCCAACATAAAAAAACGGAGGTGCTTTTCATCGCCAGAGACCCCAACTTTACTCCTCCATTCCATGTCAGTGTCAAGGAAGCTGACCTACAAACTAAAAAAACAATAAGATACCTTGGAGTTACATTAGACCAACGTCTGGATATGAAACAACACATAAGTAACATAGTCAAAGCTGTGTACTTCAAAATCCGCACGCTCAGGCATCTGCGCTCACTGTTGGACCCAGACGATTTCCGGACCATATACCAAGCGCTAATCCTGCCACACTTCGACTTTGCAAATGCCATCTTACAAGGTCTCCCTCAATCCACACTGAGCCCATTACAGCTGGCCATGAATACCGCAGCAAGGGTCCTCTATAGAGCCTCCAGAAGCGACCACGTGACCCCCATTCTGAAACAGCTTCACTGACTCCCCATCCATGGGAGGATCATCTTTAAAACCCTACTACTATCATTCAAGGCAATCAAGGGTATCTCATCCTCCTCACTCACAGAACTGATTCACTCGGTGCCCCCCAACAGATCCAGAAGAGCAACAGCCGTAAACCTACTAATAACCCCAAAGGCATGGTCAAAGTGCAACATGACAACCACAAACAGAGCGTTCAGTTTCTATGCCCCCAAATGCTGGAATGCTCTACCCTCTGACATTAGAGCCATTGCTGACCTATCTCAGTTCAGGAAGGCACTTAAATACCACCTTTTCCTCCAATACTACCCAACCAGCAATTGAACCTCGGTATCCCGCTGAAGAAATGACCCACATAAGAAATGACCCTTTCGTTCATTATGTGATTGATATCTAATTTTGCTCAGTGTAAATATCTCATGTATATAGTTCACCCCTGTTATCCAAGTTTGTACTCCTGTTCGATGTAAAACCAAACAGCATGTTTTTGTGGTCGTTATGTTATAATGTAAACCGCGCTGATGCCGAATAGTGCGGTATATAAGAAATTGTAATAAATATATAAATAACCTATCCTGGTGGACACAGCAGACAGTTTGTGCAGTGACCTGAAGTCTTTCTGTAGCCAACCATTGCTAAGACAGAAGCCACAGAGGTATAGCCCACTGGTTAATATAATGGCATTCTAGGCAGAGGTCATGGGTTCAATCCCTCCGTGGTCTCATTTTATTAGGCCTGTCCGAGGCAAGTCCTTTTCATTCCTGTGACAGTCATATCTCTGCAGATCTGTGCTGTCAGCACATAGTATCCTCATCACAGTTACAAGCCATCCTTCTGTCCATCTATCTGCGTCTGTCAGCTGTGTAGCGTCCTGTCTTCATGTGCTGGCTGCTACCCCATGTCCTGCAATGGTACCCTTTTCTGCATTGCAGCTCTTCATGCTTGCCTCTCCTGTGTCTGCTCTGCATGGCACTACTACTCCTCTGTCCTCCTATCATTGCAAATATCTTGCCACCTCTACCTCCACTGGCGGACATGTATTCCCATCCTCTTCCACCCACTGTCATTGTCGCACTTTACATTGCCAACACCCTGTGCATAGGTACAGCTGCCTCCAATATGTCTGTCCATTTTTCCGGCTGCCACATCGGCTGCATGTAGATTTGGCAGGTCCATCAGCTCCCACCTCTACTTCCTTCCATCACTTGTCCATTGCCTTTCCTTGGTGCTCTGTGCAGTGTTAGGGTTACATCAGTTTTTTGCCCTTACATTTCATGCTTGTCAACTTGGGGCACCTTACTGTCCTTGGGCACCATATCTTGGGTCACCTTAACATCCTTAGGGCACCTTATATGGCACCTTAGGTTAAGGCACCTTAGAGAGCGCCACTGTCAGCCTTGTAATGTGTTTTGTTTCTCAGCTTTAACGTGCAATGTCCTGTTAATGTGTGCTAACTGGCCAAGGCACCCTTTAACGTGTTACACAGCCATTGCTACCTTAACGCCAGTACGCCCACTTCCTTATATGGCATTACTCACGTTAACGCTGCACTTATCGCCGGTAACGTTACCGCGGTTTAGTAAACATACCCCTAAGAGCTCTAGATTTAAAATGACCAGTGATGCCAAGCTCTATTTCTCATGCTGAAGACTTTTAATTTAGAAACAAGTCCTGAAATATAGGATAAATACAGTATACTGGTTGGGGAAAAAAAGCATCATCCCCTTAAATCCTGTTCCCTGATGTCTAAATAGAATAATAATGCATATTTTTCTAAGAAGTGTGTCTTCTTGCATTTCAAACCTGTTCCCCTGTTGGTACTAGATAAGGCTGAGGAAAGCACAGCGCTGGGAGCGAAGGAATAAGCGGAAGCGCCCTCATGCAAACAGGAAGGCTGCATTGGAGTGGGTGGAAGTGGCTGATCAAAGCCAGGGCCGGCTCAACCACAAGGCAAACAAGGCAGTCACCTAGGGCAGCAACTTCCAGAGGGCAACAAAAGCAGTGCATTCAAAGCTAAATAATAGATTTTGACAGTGAGATTAGTTGGTCACCAAAGCAAAGACTATGAGGTGCTCACCTTGGCAGTGTTGAGTGCTGCTCCATAGCCTGTTGAAAATCCACAGCCAATCAGACAGATTTTTTGCACAGGGGCCATGTCATCAATTTTGGCCACAGCAATTTCCTCCACAACCGTGTATTCGGTAAAAGTGCTGGTACTTAAAAAGTTGTGAATCGGTTGCCCTTGGCAGGTAAATCTAGTTGTTCCATCTGCCATTAGCCCGCGATTCTTCCCAAGGCTGCAAGAGTGAAACCGACAGCACATATATAAATCCTGATTGACATCTGAGCAAGAAATAAATAATTCCAAAGATCAAATAAATAAAATATTGAGCCTAACTCATTTTTAAGGCAGACATTGTTCTTTGGATGCCGGCAACTACTACACTCTCCACACTGGGGAATGAAGAGTGGGATGACTTTATCACCTGCAAAGAAATGAACAATAAATAACTTGTATACCTTTGCTCAAAATCAGTCGTGATTGCTAGAAAATCATATTACTTGACTGACTGAACTTTCCACATTTTCTGCTTTTAGGGTTTCCTGCTGTGATGACTTAGCACAATCTAATTTACTATTGCTTTCTGTGGAAATGGTCATTTTCAGTAATTCATTTATTAGATGAACATTACCTATGTATTTCTATGATTTTGTGTGTACTTTTATGGCATGATGACTATTCATATTTCCTGCACTCGCCATCCCTTTAAGATTTCAGGAAACAGTAGAGTTCAATGATCCTTAGTGCTCTGGACATAAGCATCACAATATTATAACTAAGGCATTTAAATAATGGACCAATGTGATCCTGAAAGCTCATGTATTAAAAATCTGCTTTGGATAATTTCTACATTTGTCCATTAATAGGTGCCATAACCTACAAAGAATCTGGTGTTCTGCAGGATCAATATGGCTGAACTCTAAAGGAGGAGAGTCACAGTCTGGAGTGTAGGTGATTCAGGCCTACAAGGGAGTCAAAAGGAGTCAAAGATAGATCCCTAGAGTAGCCTGAAGGGACATCTAGAGACAAGGGAATCCGCTGCATGTTCTTGATCTGTGCATGTGACTTTGTGTCATATGAATATCATAAGAAAGAAGTTATTTGTCAGTATACTTCATTTATTTTGGCACAACAGCTTAGTGGTGTAGACTGTCATTTCACAAATATTGGAGGGTCACATTAGCTCTAAGGTCCCTGAAGGAATGCATCCTCGTGTCAGAACCACTCCAGGAGCCCCAGGGTTGCAGCCTAGTCCATGAGACATCGGAAGAGGGTTACACACACAGACCTATCTCTCACCATAGGCAATGGAAAGGCCCTGACAACATTTTTCTCAACACAGCATCAGGTATAGAGAGTTTGGGGGCAGGGCTATGGAGATTGGTTTGTTGGGTCCCACCAACTAAAAAGGTGTTCCACCGCCCGTTTCTCAAAGTTGACTAGAAACAGGGAGGATAACACAGTTCGGTATTAGGATAAACAGAAAGAAGACAAAATGTATTTTATTTACAAATTCTTGATTACACCCTTTGCCTTGAGAATCCCAGTGAATTACAGCTACTTTCTAAACACCTCATAAAGCCAAAAATCATTTACTCCCCCACTTTTGAATCCCAACCCTTAAGAAGAAATAGAGCAAAAGTATTCATCCCCTCTATCTTTGTCCTGTTTCGTCACATTACAATCTGGAATTAAAATGGAGTTTTCGGGGTTAGCACCATATGAAATACACAACATGCCTACGACTTTGAAGGTGCAAAATATCCTTCATTGTGACATAGACAATAATTAAGATTAAAAAAACCTGAAAGCGGGAGTGTGCATACATATTCACCCCCCAAAGTCAATACGTTGTAGAGCCACCTTTTGTTGCAATTACAGCTACAAGTCTCTTGGGGTATGTCTCTATTAGCTTAGCACATCTAGCCACTGGGATTTTCGCCCATTCCTTAAGGCAAAACTGTTCCATCTCCTTCAAGTTAGATGGGTTGCGTTGGTGTACAGCAATCTTCAAGTAATGCCACAGATTCTCAATTGGATTGAGGTCTGGGCTTTGACGAGGTCATTCCAAGACATTTACAGTAAATGTTTCACTTTAAACCAGCTTTAGCAGTACGTTTAGGGCCATTGTCCTGCTGGAGGGTGAACCTTCGACCAAATCTCTGGCAGACTGAATCAGGTTTTCCTCAAGAATTGCCCTGTGTTTAGTGTCATCCATCGTTCCTTCAATCCTAACCAGTTTTCCCGTCCCTGCCGATGAAAAACATCCCCACAGCATGATGTTGCCACCACCATTTTTCACTGTGGGAATGGTGTTCTCGGGGTGATGGAAAGTGTTGGGTTTGCGCCACACATGGCATTTCGCATGATGGCCAAAAAGTTCCATTTTTGTCTCATCTGACCAGAGAACTTTCTTCCATGTGTTTGGGAGGTCCGCCACATGCTGTTGTGCAAACTCCAAATGTGTTTTAGTATTTCTTTCTTTAAGCAATGGCTTTTTTCTGGCCACTCTTCCATAAAGGCCCACTCTGTGGAGAGTATGGCTTAAAGTGGTCCTATGGACAGATACTCCCATATCCACTGTGGATCTTTGCAGCTCCTTCAGTGGTCTCCTTGGTGTCTTTGTAGCATCTCTGATTAATGCCATCCTTGCCCGGTCTGTGAGTTTAGGTGAGTGGCCTTCTCTTGTCACGTTTGTAGTGGTGCCATATTCTTTCTATTTTGTTATAATGGATTTAATGGTGCTCTCCATGGGATATTTTTTTATAGATCAGGGTTGCTTAGAATGCAACCCTGATCTATACTTCTCCACAACTTTGTCTCTGACCTGTTTGGAGTGCTCCTTATTTTATTTATTTTTATTTATTTATTTTACATTTCATATATACCGCGCTATTATAATCAGTGCGGTGTACTATAGTGTGATAAGCCACATTGAGTTTACAGTGAACAGGGGTAGTACAAACAAGACGTAACCGGGGGAACTATTTACATATTATAACAACTACTTATATATTATAAATAGGTCATCATGTTGCTTGCTTAGTGGTGTTGCAGAGTCAGGGGCCTTTCAGAACAGGTATATTTATACAGGCATCATATGACAGATCATGTGACACTGATTGCACACAGGTGGACCCTGATCAACTAATTCTGTGACTTCTAAGGTTAATTGCTTGGACCAGATCTTATTTAGGGGCTTCATAGCAAAAGGGATGAATACATATGCACTCACAACTTTTCAGTTTTTACTTGTTTTTTTTTAATATATACAAGGTATTTTATTGTCATTTCACTTCACCAATTTGGACTATATTGTTAGGTCCATTACCGAACATCAAAATGAACCTCCATTTTCATTTTAGGTTGTACGTAATGCGACAAAACAGGACAAAAACCAAGGGGATGAATACTTTTGCAAGGCACTGTATCTAGAAAACTATGATCACAAAGGCCTATGGTCTGGGTAATAAAAACCCTAATTGCAGAGGCAGTTTTAGCTATTGTTGCTGCTGCAGCCCTGGCATAAATTCCACTTAAGTAGCCCCTGCAATGCGGGGAGGCCTTTGCAGAAGGAGGACCCACACAGCAGTGCAGCAATCTTACTTTAGCATGTCTGCCACGCTGCTCTACTCTTGTAAGTTTGCCGCGGAGAACGCGGGCCTGTGTCCCCTGAGGTGAATGTACAAAAGTGGAGCAGTATGGCAAACATGATAAAGTAAATTTGCCACACAGCTACTCCTGCCGCCGCATGAAGAGGGGGCCCGAACACGGTGGCGCACTTCTGCTGCAACAATGAGGGACTCTCAGCAAAATTTTGCTTGGAGGATGCTCATGGTAACTTACGCCACTGCTGCAGAGATGCAGTTCAATGAGATCCAGCTGTATCAAGCTATAGACTGTTTAGGGAAGACAGGGGAGGCATAAAAAATGGCATTAAAAATTAAGGTAGGGCCCATCTAGTTTCCTTCTATAGGAGTGTGTCCCTTTTGAGGAGGGTCGTACCAAGGGAGAGGAGTGTGCCATTTTGCTACAATAACCAACTTTTGTTTATTTACTGCAATAGTGACTCCCAGCTTCTGTATTACCCAGTGACCCCTAGTATCAGCAGTGTAAGTTTAAAAGCAGGGATCCCAAGCAGAATTTTACTGAGGGCTCCCCATCGTGTATGGGGAAGGTCTCTCCTCCTCCCTCTTCCTACCCTCCCAACCAGCCTTACATTTTTAGGAGGGTAGAACATGGCAACCTTGTACTTACCTTTAATAATATTGTTGTGCACGGGGTATGATAGGCTTAAGTGTTTCTCCGGTTCCTGAAGGAGGAGTGGATGTGACAGAGTAATTTAATTAAAGAAAAATGTCAAGAGGTGGTGTAGTAACATGGTTGACGCTGTCGCCATCCCTACAGTGCAGGGTTCACTGGGCCTTCTCCTTGACCGGGCTCACCCCTTGCACTGAGGGGGCTGCTTGGACAGACTTTACACCACTGCCCGGTATCTGTGGAGCCATTTTTAGTTGAGCATCATAAGGAGCAGAAGCTCTAACAGCAGATTCTGCTGCTTCTGATCTCTACAGCCATGTTACTATAGTTTTGTTTCATTTCATAGAAACATGATGGCAGAAAAAGACCATAAGGCCTATCTAGTCTGCCCTTCCATATCACCCACTACAACAGTACCCTTTTTACCTTTAGAGAACCTCTGTGTTTGTCCCATGCTTTTATAAAATTTAGATACTGTCCTCACTCTTCCATCATCACCACTCTTTCCATAAAGAAATATTTCTGCATATTACTCCTGAGTTTATCCCCTTTCACCCTCATCCTATGTCCCCCCGTAGCAGAGCTTGCTTTCAATTGAAAGAGGCTCTCCTCCTGTGCATTTATGCAATGGAGGAATTTAAACGTCTCAATCATATTACCTCTGTCCTGCCTTTCCTCTAAGGTATACATATTAAGATCCTTAAGTCTGTCCTCATATGCTTTATAACGAAGACCATTAACCATTTGGTGGCCACCCTCTGTACCGACTCCAGCCTGTTTATATCCTTTTGAAGGTGCGGTCTCCAGAATTGCACACAATACTCCAAATGAGGTCGTACCAAAGACTTATACAGAAGCACAATCACCTCCTTTCTTCTGCTGGCCATTCCTCTCCCTGTGCACCCAAGCATCCTTCTAGCTTTCGTCATCGCCTTGTCTACCTGTTTAGCTACTTTAAGATCATCAGACACAATCATGCCAAGGTCCCATTATTCTTTCGTGGACAAAAGTACATCACCCCCTATACTATACCATTCCCTTGGACTGTTGCAGCCCAAATGCATGACTCTACCTTTTTTGGCATTAAATCTCAGCTGCTAAATTCTAGACCATTCTTCAAGCTTAGCTAGATCCCTCTTCATATTATCTAAACCTTCCTGGGTGTCTACCCTGTTGCTGATTTTGGTATCAACCGGAAAGAGGCAAACCTTACCCAACAGCCCTTCTGCAATATCACTAACAAAATGCAAATGCAATGTGTGCCTTCGAGTCAGTCCTGACTCCTGGCGACCCAGAAGCTCCTGGGTTTTCTTGGCAGTGTCACTAACAAAGATGTTAAAAAGAATCAGACCAAGGTCAGATCCCTGCGGCACTCTACTGGTAACCTCCTTCTCCTCAGAGTGAACTCCATTTACCTGTATCCTTTGTCGCCTCCCACTCAATCAATTTCTAACCCAAGCAGTAACTTTAGGGTACATCCCAAGGGTGCTTAGTTTGTTTATAAGTCGCCTGTGTGGAACATTGTCAAAGGCTTTACTGAAATCTAAATACACCACATCTAGGATTCTCCCTCTGTCTAACTCCCTGGTCATCCAGTCAAAGAAATCAATCAGATTTGTTTGACAAGACCGGCCCCTGGTGAATCCATGCTGCCGTGGATCCTGCAATCTGTTGGACTCTAGAAACCTCACTATTTTCTCTTTCAGTCGCGTTTCCAATAATTTACTCACCACTGAGGTTAAACTAACCAGCTTGTAGTTTTCAACTACATCCTTATTTCCGCTTTTGTGTAAAAGGACCACATGTGTGTGTCTCCAGTTCTCTGGCAGCACCCTGACTCCAAAGAAGCATGTCATTCAATAAATTTATATTCTGCCTCTCTTTACAATCCTAGGCGGATTATGAGTTTTAGAAGAGCAATCTATGTTGAGAAAGTAAGTAAAAGCAAGTGGAAAGGGAGACCAGTGCAGTGTTCAAAAGAAGTCTCTAAAAAGACAATGGTAAAAAAATTAGCATTCAAAATATTTCAGGAGACCAGCGAAGACTATCTGGAAAAGCTGAGGGAGACAGCTAAAGCAACAAAGGCATAAGCAGCATGTAGAATACATAACTAAGATGACAACTTTCTTTGTCTCAGTGAAATACAGATATGGGATTATAAACTGAGAGGTAAAAATAATGAGTATGTGAAAGTTGGCAAGAAAACAGCAAAAACATTAAGGGGTTTTAGAAGCCCTATTTGCAATTTCAATATGTATAAACAGCCATATACAGTACACCTGTAAATCGTGTTCACATCTAAATGGCCATTCCTAAGTGTCTCTCCAGTCCAGTCCCTTTCTTCTTCTGGGTTGTGCTACTCTTCCAGCAGCTTGGAGACTGAGTACATCATTGTTTGACCACCTCAGGATATATATCACTGGCACCAGCCTCAGTATACTCAGTCTCCAAGCAGCTGGAGGGAGCATTAAACCATAGAGAAGGCTTACTGGAGAGACATTAGTTTAAAGGGGTTTGTTTGAGAAAGGGGTGGCAGCCAGTTCCTTGCGGGTACAGCTAGCGGCTATTTCCTATTACAGAGGCAAGATTATGGGTAAGTCGTTAGACAAGCATCCAGATGTGGTCCGATTCCTTAAGGCAGTGAGGCGCTTGAGGCCACAGGCAAAGGTCAGCCATGCCTCCTTGGGATCTTAATCTGGTGTTAGATGCCCTAGCGGGTGAGCCTTACGAGCCAGTACATCTTGCTTCATTGAAGGATTTGACGCTTAAGACAGTTTTCCTGGTGGCCATCTGTTCGGCCAGGCGGGTGTCTGAGTTGCAAGCATTGTCCTGTCACCCCCCTTTTCTCGTTTTCTTCAAGGAAAAGGTGGTGTTGCGGATGGTACCGTTATTTTTGCCCAAGGTGGTTCCCCGTTCCATGTGAATCAGTCAGTATCTCTCCCTTCCTTTGTTAATTTGGGGCAGGGGGAGGATGATGCACGGTTGCGCCGGCTGGACGTGCGAAGTATTTTGAGGCGTTATCTGAAGCATACTAAGGCATTCCGCAAGTCGGAGCGGCTATTTGTTTTGTTTGGAGGGCCACGCAGGGGGGAAGCAGCGGCCAAAGCTTCGATTTCTAGGTGGATCAGGGAAGCCATTGCTTCAGCCTATATGCTAAGGGGAAGGCAAGTCCCGATGGGGTTCCGAGCTCATTCCACTCTGGCTCAAGCGACCTCGTGGGTGGAGTTTAGTCTGGTTCTTCCATTGGAGATTTGTAGGGCAGCTACTTGGTCTTCCCTACATACCTTTGCCAAGCACTACCAGTTGGATGTTCAGGCGGCGGCAGATGCTGGTTTTGGGGGAGCAGTGCTTCGGACTGGTTTGGCAGGCCCCACCCATTCTTGAACTGCTCTGTTACATCCCAGAAGAAAGGGACTGGACTGGAGAGACGCTTAGGAAGAAGTAATTAGACCTTACCTGCTAATTAGTGTTCCTGAAGGATCTCTAGTCCAGTCTCTGGTCCCGCCCGGAATGGTAAGAGTGAAGAATATATTACCGGTCCAAAGAGATTCAGGAAGGATGGTAAGGGCCGGGGTGTATTTCTCTGCAGGTTTTTTGCTCTCGGGTTTTCGGTGCCAGAGCAGAATAGGCAGTCACGGGGCCCTGATACCAAATTGGCTGTCAAGTTGGCTATCAGAATTGGTAAGGGCCTTTTCAGGTAAGTCTCCTCCTTGGAGGGAGGGTTGGGATATCCCTTTCTGGGAGGGGGGGCTATGGTTTTTTTATAGTTTTACAGTGGTTTGTTGTTTTGCTTAGTTGTCTCTCCGTTAGGTCTACTTTGTCAACATGATACTGAGGTTGGTGGGCGGTGCCAGTGATATATATCCTGAGGTGGTCAAAGAATGACGTAGTCAGTCTCCAAGCTGCTAGAAGAGGACTGGACTGGAGATCCTTCAGGAACACTAATTAGCAGGTAAGGTCTAATTACTACTTTTAGAAAGACTGAAATGTATACGGTACATGGCTTCTGGAGTCAGCAAAGAGCAAGGCATTCAAAGGGGTGGGCATAAGGCTTAAGGTTTACCTAGGATGCCAACACCTTGAACCAGCTCTGGGGCCGACAAAAATCTGCACATGTTGGGAGCATGTTGGGTTGTTGCCTGAGTAGGACAAAAATCTACACATGTATTCTCCATTTCATATTGGGAATGCAGTATACATCCTAAATTATCCACATCCAGATTTGCTCCTGCTCTCTGGCATACAGTAACTAGAGATTTTAAAAGTGCTCCTTTTGGCCAACTCTTTACAGGAGGGATTATGAGCGATATCCCCAGTTAATCTCTCAATGTTCATTCCCCCCTCCAAATTGAAATGCAATCAATACAGTCAATATGGCATCTTCTGTAATTAGTTACGAGCTTCTACATGCCTAGGATTTCAAAATGGGCCAGCTACAGATGTAGGTGCTGACATTTACACATGCCGATTGTGAAATGCCAGCTCTTACATGTAAATATTGCCAGGCCTCCCCCAGTGATTTTTCCCACATGTATCTTTCTGAAAGTATTCGCCCTGCAGCCCATGGAAGAGTATTAGCAGGGTTAACCAAAGAATGGAATGGAGAACCCACGAATATTTGGTGGGGTAGATATCAGCCATTTACAAAATAATGGGTTCACAGGAACGAGCAAACCTGTGGATTTAACCCTCTAACTGTCCCCCTTCTAAGTTGCAAATCTCTGTTGACCCACAGATGTGTTGGCAGGCTGGCCCTATCTAAAGTTGCGGCCACGTAGGAGCATCTAGACTTCCGGTGGTACCCTGCTTGCTGTTGTCCATCATTGTCTAGAGACGCTCCAGACCTTCCACTTACTGTACTTTACTCATTCTTTGGAGACAGGTGTGTTTTTAGGAGGACTGGGGAAGGAAGATGCTCTTCTTCATAAGAAGAGAAAGAACATGTCAGATGGTTGCTGATGAAAGCTCGGATTCACTTTCAGAATGTATGTTTGATTTTGAGGCTGTTATATGACAGTGATCATATCTCTTGATTCTCTATATACCAGGTCATCAAAGCAATTCTTGTGTAAGGTGGTCACAGTGTACAAGACAGCATGCATTTGTTGTTGATTGTGGCACTGTCCTTATGTTTGTCATTGCAACATGAGAAAGATTTATTTAGTTTTTCATAAATACATCTAGGATTAGTTTTATAAATCTAATCTTGATATATAGATGGAATTTTATGAGTAATAGATAAGATTATGCAGGGAGCAAAGGAAGGAGTGGAATGCGTTAGCTATTTTTAAAAAAAAATTATAAATTGTACTATGTTTTCTTGTTATTTATTGTAACTTGTGCTGGAGTGTGTAAATAAGCAGAAACTGTAGACCACTTGGTCTGACCCCAGTAGTGGGTAAATTAATGGCGTTTAGTACTGTCATTTCTTGAATCTAGCAGGCTGCAGGATCCAGGAGAAGATGACATTTCTTGTTGTATGACTGAATTTAGATCAGGTGCGTACTAGATGTGGTATGCTTCGATTTCAGTGAAGTTTTTCAGACTGTCACAAATAAAGAGTAAATAAACTGGGCCTTTGGATGTAGGTCACACTGGTTTAGAAATTGGTTGAGTTAATGAGAGAGTACTAATAGATGGAGTTCACTCTAAGAGAAGAGGGGTTATCGATGAAGTGCTTAGGGATCAGTCTTGGGACCAACACTGTTCAAATTTTTCATGTCATATTGCAGGGAGACCAAGTGTTGCGTGAAGAGGTGCACCTTCAGTTGCTTCTGAAAGGTGGTGGATCTGATTTTGGCAGGGAGTTTGTTCCATGAGGATGGGACATAGAGGTCGAAGCAGCGTGTACAGTACAAGCTTGATTGCTGTGTTTCGTTCAGGCTTGCGAGATGACCAGTGTGTTGTTGGCTGATTGTCTTGTGACTCTCCTGGGTTTAAACTCTTGGAAGAGTGAGCGCAGGTGGGATGAATCTTGATGGTGGATAGCTTTGTGGGTGAGGAGTCTGGCTTTGTATTTGATGTGGCTTTCCAGGGGGAGCCACTGAAGCTGTTTTAGGATAGGTATGATGTGGTCAAATGTTGCTGCTTTCTGTATGATGCATGCTGTTGTGTGGAAGGCTGTGCATAGTGAGAGGAGTGAGGAGTGGAGGGGTCCCTGGTAGATAGCATTACAGTAGTCAAGCTGGGAGAGGGTCATGGCTTGTAGTATTATGCAGAAGTCATGAGGATCTAAAAGGGGACAAAGACGTTGCAGAGTCTTTGCCTTGTAGTGTATTGCTTTTGTGGTTTTGGCTATTTATTGTTCAAGAGATAGGGTTCAGTCCAGGATGATGCCCAGGTACCTTATATGAGGTTGTACTTTTACCTGGGTGGTGCCTAGTGTCTGATGGACTGGGAGTGTGAATGACTGGTCTTTTGTTATGAATAGTGCTTCTGTTTTTTTGTAGTTTAGGGCTTTTATACAAATGTTCCATCATATTTCTGGCCCCTCTGGAAACCTTTTAACTCTACCTAAATCCTATTAGAGGTGTGGCCTCCAGCATTGAGCATACTACACTAGGTGATATTTCATCAGTAACTTCTATAGAGTCATTGTTACCGCCTCCTTTCAACTTTTTGTTTCTCTCTGATAAGGATACGTATTTATTAGTGTGTACAAAATTGATATAATGCACATTAATCTACACATTAATGTGCATATGATAGATTTGTATACATGTCCATTTTTTCAATAAAATAAATCTGTGAAATAAGCCAATCCCCCCCCCCCCTCAAAAAAATCAGGCATCCTCAGGATCATGTGCAAACGGGCAAATCTTTCCTGCAATATGACATCTGAAAAATTTTAACAGTGCTGATCCCAGGACCGATCCCTAGGCACTTCATCGATAACCCCTTTTCTCTTAGGGGCATGTTTACTAAACCGCGGTAGCGGACTCCGCCCAATATCAAGGAATTCAATGGGGCCGCGGTTCCAATATCGCACGGAGTCCGCTACCGCGGCTTTGTAAACAAGCCCCTTAGAATGAACTCCATCCATTAGTACTTTCTCATTAACAACTCAACCAATTTCTAAACCAGTGTGACCTACATCCAAAGGCCCAGTTTATTTACTCCGTATTTGTGACAATCTGAAAAACTACTGAAATCGAAGCATCCGCACAAATGTCCTTTAACCTTTCCCGGCACTTGCAGCTTCACAGAAACAGCCGCCAGCGTGAGGGAAAAGACTGTTCCCGCTGGCGGCTGTGCAGAGGAAGCCAGGGGCCTCGCATGGGCTTCCCCGGCTCCTATTGAAGCCGTCCATTGTGCGAGAATGGAGTTCGTGCGGGGCCCCCTGAAGCATGGGGCCCTGTGTGAACAACATTATCGCATAATGGATATGGACGGGCCGGCCCTGGCTGCACTCCTCCCCTTCAGTGCAGACTCTCCATTTTGGGGAAAGAATGCATGGCTCCATAACCCTCTTTTTCCTTTTCTTTCCCTTGGTTTTGCATTATTCTTTTACCACATTTCGCTATTTCTTGAATATTCCAGCCTGCTACAGTTTGTATCCAGCCATCCATACAACTCCATAATCTGCCTTCTCAGCCATAATTCAGACAGAATCAGCACGCTGTTTGTCTAACCAGGCTTGTAGTACCTTTTGATTAAAACTCTTGCAGTAAGTGCTTCAATTTTTACTTGTTATAATAAACAGTTGGAAAGTAAGAGACTGGGTCTGTCCTTGGATGTGAATTGATTTAAGTAACTGCCTGTGTAGTGTATGACAGAACTACCTGAAAATTGTCCCCAAAAAATGTAAACACATGTTTTACAGAGAACAAAACGCAAACCTTGCTTACCTGGTTTTAGGTCAGTTACTCCTTCTCCAACACTCTCAACAATTCCAGCTGCTTCGTGGCCCAGGATCACTGGAAAGTGAACGGTACTTATGCAACCGCTCAACACATGATCATCTGAGCGGCAGATCCCCGTGGCCAAAACCTACTCAAAACCATGCAAGAGAATTAGAAATCGGAAACATCATTTTTTCACATTAGCTAAAATATTGTGAGGATTAGAAGAGGTGGTGTTCCAGATTACTTTGGAAAACTCTTAGAGAAGACATGAAGAAACGTTGCAGGATTGTTCTGGAAAAGCGGGATCTTGATTAAGCAGTGTGAGGAATGAGGTACTGCGATGCAAGAAGGTCTTTGGTTAAGGAGACAGGCATAATGGGTTTTGAATGGTTAGAATAAAGAACATACTAAGGGAAAGACTCTAAGTATGTACTATAGCATACGTGAAAGAATTCCGATTTTAATTTAGTAAATGTCATACAGTAGATCAAGTGAGTCCTACGAGAGAATATGAGCAATTGGCATCCATCACACCTGGAGGAGAAAGAGAACCAGAGTTCAGCTGCAAAGTATTTCACCTCTGTACCTCCTTTTTTCTTCAGTCTCTGGAAGGACTGTATGCTCACTGTGAAATAAGTGTGCCCCAACCACAACAGCTGAGAAAATCAAACTGCTGAGAGATTCATAGGCTGGCAGAACAAGTCAAACCACAGTGTAGCTAAGCTCCAGGGAAAGAAGTTTTCTTCCTTTTGGTATTTATTACCCCCCCCCCCCCCCGGAACAATTTTGTAAATATCTGTAAATGAAATTACCAGCACAATTTGCATCAAAGTGAGCAAGTGTAAATTATTCTGATAATCATTTATTAGCATTTAGCTCAGGCCTTTCCAGTCATTTACAGATATTCACAGTGCTGTTCTGGTCTCTGTAAATAGGTAATAAATATAAAAGAGGCTCCAGGAAAAGCTAGGCTAGCTATACTGTGGCTTGCCTTGTCCTGCCGGGCTGTGACTCTTTCAGCAGTTTGATTTTCTCAGTTGTATCGTGCTAGAATGTTCTTAGCTCCCCCCCTGTCCCTTTTATCCATAACAGCTTTAGCAGTTTCAGAGCAACAGGAACATTTCATGCCTTCTGTACGTAGCCAACTCCGACTTTGGAGCCCTTGCACTGGTTTGCTTTCTGTAGCCCTACTCAGCCCCAAGCACCCTTCAGAGCTCCCAACCAGTGATTAAGATGCTTATGGTGATATATTTTATTGCTGGTTGGTGTATATTTTGTGTTGGCTGTGTGTTCTTGTATGTAGATTATTTAGGATGTTTTTGTTTTGTTGTATTTTAAACCACTTTGGTTAACTTTAATTGGAATAGTGGCATATAAGTGTGGAAATTAAATTATATTTAATTAAATTTAGTATACTGTGAGTGTCACGTACTTACCCCCTAACACACTTTGCTCACATAGGAAGTGAGCGTTGGTTTCTTCCTGTCTTTTATGCTATTCCTAGTCACCGCTTGATGACGCATCTTGATCTGATTGGTCCTCTGATAATGCAACTTGCTCTGATTGGTCCTCTGATAATGCATCTTGCTCTGATTGGTTCTCTGTACCTATTTAGACTCAGGAACTCCCTTGTTACCTCTGCCTTGGATAAGTGTCACATATGAGTTCCTGGGTGCTTTACTTTTTCTGCTGACCTTTTGCTTGGCTCTTCTTTCTGTTCCTGTTTTGCCCTGAGCTTGATTTCTGACAACTCCTCTGCCTGCTGATTCTGCATTGCTCCTGTTCTGCTTGGATTGCCTGGTGAGTCTGACTGCATGGATGCTGTGGCTCCAGGACCGGATTTACCTATACGCCATGTACGCCATGGCGTAGGGCCCACAGCTGGCAGGGGCCCACAAAAAAAGAAAAAGTTAATTTTTTTTTTTAATAAAATAAAAAAAAAACCTGCTGGCTGCCGCCGCGGGGCCCCCTCTGCTGCCGTGGCAGCACCGACTGACCCGTGGGGGCCCCCTCTACAAGCTGACTCCGTCGGTTGGTTCGTTCCTCCCTCCCTCCCTCCCTCCGTGCAGGCTGTGAGAGACGCGAAAGTGTCTCCTCGTGTCTCTGTTAAGCCCGCAGGGGCTGATGGGAAATTTCCCATCAGCCCCTGCGGGCTTAACAGAGACGCGAGGGAGACACTCTACCTTTGCGCCTCTCACAGCGTGCACGGAGGGAGAGAGGGATCGACGGACTGACGGAGTCCGCTTGCAGAGGGGGCCCCCGCGGGTCAGTCCGTGCTGCCGCGGCAGCAGAGGGGGCCCCGCGGCGGCAGCCAGCAGGTTTTTTTTTTTAAATTAAATTTTACTTTAGGCCGACGGGGGTGGGGGGGTAGGACTGGTAATGGGCTATTGGGGGGGCTGGGGCTGGGACTGGAAATGGGCTGGGGGGGTTAAGGCTAGAGGTGGGTTGATGGGGTTAGGACTGGTAATGGACTGTGGGCTGTTGGGGGGGCTTAGAACTGGAAATGGGATTTGGGGGGTGTTAATAATGGTAATGGGGTTTGGGCTGATGGGGGGTGTGTGGTAATGGGATATGGGGGGCCTAGGACTGGAATGGGGCTGGGGGGGTTCAGGCTGGAGGTGGGCTGTTGGGGTTAGGACTGGTAATGGGCTGTTGGGGGGGTTTAGAACTGGTAATGGGCTTTGGGGGGGGTTAAGACTGGTAATGGGCTGTGGGCTGATGGGGGCTGTCTGGTAATGGGCTATGGGGGGGCTAGGACTGGAAATGGGCTGGGGGGGTTAAAACTGGAGGTGGGCTGATGGGGTTAGGACTGGTAATGGGCTGTGGGCTGATGGGGGGGGTTAGGACTGGCAATGGGCTATGGGGGGCTGACTGGAAATGGGTTGATGGGGTTAGGACTGGAAGTGGGCTGATGGGTTAGGACTGGTAATGGGTTATAGGGGGGGCTTAAACTGAAAATGGGGTGATGGGGGGTTAGGACTGTAAGTGGGTTGATGGGGGGGCTAGGACTGGTATTGGGATGGGAGATTGCTAGGACTGGAAATGGGCTGATGGGTGGCTAGGACTGGAAATGGGCTGATGCAGGGACTAGAAGGGAATGGATGCTGGGTGAGGCTGGAACTAGAAGGGAGCTGATGTTGGGGGAGGATTAGAATGGGATGGGGCTGGAAGAGTAAAATGGAGAAGGGAAAAATATTTTGTGTGGGAGGGATAAAAAATCTACAATTGGCCGGGTATTGGGAGAGTAAGTGGGGATTGAGGATGGAGGGGTAAAATTTGAGTGGATGAAATAGGAATGAGGAAAGAGCAAAAGGAGAAAGATTAGTATGTTAAAGCAAATGTAGAGAGAGAATGGAAAAAAATCTAGCAGAGAGAAGAAAGGACAAATGGACAGCAGACGATGGAGAGTTAGCAAAAGACACGAAGAAACCAGAAGAAAGTGGCTGGAGCAATTGCAGCTGAAAAAAATGCACAAAAGGTAGAAAAATATCTCTTTATTTTGAATTTATTAATTGGAATATGTCAGCTCTGGTAAATGTGCATCATTAACGTCTGCGCTTTGTTTAGTACAAGAGCAAATTAATGTATAGTTTTATTTCTACAGTGTTGTACTTTCCAAGTTTGGCTTTTGGGATTCCCAGTTTAATTATTGTCTTCCTGTTTCTAAATTGTGATTACTTGTTTGATGGTCTATGTTCTGCATGTGTAACTGAGCTGAGGTGTTCTGTTTATATAATTCCTATTTGACATTGCCACTTGTTCTCTTTCCCCAGTAGGTCATGTATTGTTGTTCTCTGAAATGTATTGGTTTAATATTTGCAGTGTTGCCTTTTGATTGGTAGGGTATGGTGCTTTGTGAGTCCTGGTAGTGCTGTTAGGATACGGCGGGTTTACTATGGGTTCTAAATGGGCAGTGTTTGTAGTAGTTCCTAATGTGTCTGGCAGTTGGCACTGGATTATAGTAATGTAGAAATCTTTTAGTCTTTCTTTATCCATACACTCATTAAGAGGCACGTTTACTAAAAGTTAGTATATGGTAACATTATGCAAATATTTATGCAAATGAGGCCCCTTATGCAAATGAGGCCCCGCACCCCCCTTGGGCCGCCCCTGCTGGGGGCCCACAATTTTTGTTGGCGTAGGGCCTCACTCAACGTAAATCCGGCCCTGTGTGGCTCTGTAGGTCTCCTGTCTCTTTCTCCTATCTGGTGACTGGAGCTTATGCTTCTTCTGTGGGGAACACCTCATGCTTGTGCTTCAAGTCATGGTAGCCTCTGTGTACCAGAGGGCTCTACTTAAAGGGAAAGAGCTGTTATAGGTGAACATGCATGACCTAGGGCCCAGGGTCCCTGGTAATCCTCACAGACAGGAAATTAAATGATTTCCTATAGAGCGTGTGTACAGAGCAAGCAGAAGGATGCTCAAAACTTGTAAAGCACACTGTGCCTGGCACATTCAAATGAGTCATTTAAGCATGATTTGAATCCCAACATGGATTTATAAAACACATACACATAAAATGGTGTCTTAACATTGTTCCTGGAAAAATACAAAGGAATTCTGAAGTAGGATTTTTTCTCCTGAAGATTATCACATTACCTTAATGCGGACTTCATGCGCTTGTGGTGGTGCAACCTCTACCTCCTCAATAGAGAGTGGTTTACCAGCTTCCCAGGCAACAGCTGCCTTGCACTTAATAACCTATCAATGTATTAGGACATGATCAGATTTCTGGGTCAGATATGAAAATAAGACTCAGTGACTGACTTGTAAGCAAATTTAGGGAGATGTTTACTAAGCTGTGCTGTTAACGCGTGCTTTAGTGCATGCTAACTAGCTTGCATGAGGCCAGGCAAACAGCTAGTGCACACTCAAAACAGCGCGTGGTTAATACCACGATGAGAGAAATGGATGGAGTTGGGTGGAGTGTGGGCGCTGACTGCATATTGCGGTTAGAATGGGGGTGATTAACACATGGCCATCTTCAAAGCTGCAATTAGCGTGGGTGCATTTATTGCCACCTCGGAGGGAGGCATTAAGTGCATCCGCGATAAGTGCAGCTGCTGCCGGCACACGTTAGTGTATGAATCGGTGCAGTATCTGCTGGAGGCTATGGTGCGCGTGTTGATTTTTGCATTCAGTGTACAGTTTGGTAACCATACTTCTTAGCGTGTAAGCACCTGCTTTCTCTTCATAACTGATGATATAACTGCGATGCCTTGTATTTCTGATTATTTTGTGGAAGGATTTTGACTTTTTATGTGGTATTTTCACTAGAGGTTTAAGTGGCTTTCCGAAGCCTACAAGAAGCATCAGTGGGATTTGAACTCTGGTTTCACTGATTCCTAACTCGGTCAAAGAGATCCATGTGACCAGTTGAATTTTCAGGCTATTCATCGTACCTATGCATGAGATCAGATATTTGCATGTACTGCCGTCATGTCTATAGAAGTATCTCATGTTTATTCATGCAGGGCTCTTAAAGCCAAGGCTGAATGGGTGGTCTTTGCAGACTAGCTAGAGCACTACAGTTCCATACAATCTGACAAAAATGCATACATGTCATCTCCCTACTGCCTTTGAAAGTTAAAAGAAAATGCACCAATTGCACCTTGCACTCATCTGTAGTTAAATAAGGATTATAAGTAACCAGAAAGCACTTTCAACTCCTTTCATGGAACGTTAAAGAGGGTCAGTAAAACTGTTTTTTTATGAGTAATGTATGCAGTGTTTTGCAAGTTTTCTTCCTTTGTCCTTTGCCTTTTTGTCAAAAGATTAATCATTTACAGAGACAAGCATGCTCATTTTATTGCCACACTTAAATAATCATAAACCCAGGTTTTTTCAAATATGGAAGATTAAAGTGCTGAATCAATTCAGGAAAATGCTGTAAAAACTGAAAAGTGCTGTGGGCAATTTTCTCCTGGTCACATTCAAAATCTCTAATGATCCATAAGGTGCTAAAGGCAATACGATTTCAATGGTAAAGTGCAGCCAGTTTGAACCACTTAAAAATTTTCGAAGCTGCTGCTGGAAGGAAATTGCTCACAGCAGTTTATGAATTTTTCAAAAACATTTTAGTGAATTGGTTCAGTGCTTCATTCTTTGCGTGTTTGAAAGAATATAGGGTTATGATTATATAAATATGGCACTAAAGTATCTGAATATTCACAAGTATGAAAATGTATAAAAGTCTTAGGCCAACCGTCACTAGAAGAATTATGATTTATTAGTGTTAAGGTCAGCTGACACCAATAAATCATAGTTCTTCCAGTGACAACTGGCCTCCTGCTTTTTTCTGTGTTGCTTTGGACTAGCAGGAGGGTGCCTCTTCTGTGTCCCTATCTATGAAAGTCCTTACATTCCTTTGAATTTTTGAACTAAAAGATAGAAAGCAGAGGGTAGTGCTAAACAGACAATTTTCCCAATGGAGAAGGGTGAATAGTGGAGTACCCTAGGGATCTGTGTTGGGACCGCTGCTTTTTAATATATTCATAAATGACCTTGAAATTGGAATAACAAGTGAGGTAATCAAATTTGCAGATGACACAAAATGATTTAAAGTTGTTAAAACCCAAGAGGATTGTGAAAAACTGCAAGAGGACCTTAATAAATTGAAAGACTGTATGTTCACATGACAGATGAAATTTAATGTGGACAAGTGCAAAGTTATGCACTTAGGAAAGAACAAATCAAACTATGATTACATGATGCAAGGTTCCACATTAGGAACCACCGCCCAGGAAAAAGATTTAGGCATCATTGTGGATAACACGTTGAAAACACTCTACCCAGTCTGCAGTGGCGGCCAAGAAAGGAAATAAAATGCTAGGAATCATAAGGAAAGGAATGGAGAATAAAACAATGGATATTATTATGTCTCTGTATTGTTCCATGATGCAACCACACCTTGAATACTGTGTGCAATTCTGATCGCTGTATCTTAAAAAGGATGTACCTGAATTAGAAAAGGTACAGAGAAAAGCCACCAAAATGGTAAAGGGTATGGAAGGATACCCCTATGAGCAGGGCCGGATTTAGCTAGTGAGGCCCTACGCCAAGAAAAATTGTGGGCCCCCCCCTGTGTCCCCATGCAGTCCTGGGCCCCCCATGCAATCCTAGGCCCCCCGTGTCCCCCCCATGCCCCCGTGCAGTCCTGGGCCCCCCGTGTCCCCCCGTGCCCCCGTGCAGTCCTGGGCCCCCCCATGCAGTCCTGGGCCCCCCTGTGCCCCCGTGCAGTCCTGGGCCCCCCCCCCGTGCCATCCTGGGCCCCCCCCGTGCCCCCGTGCAGTCCTGGCCCCCCCCCTGCCCCCGTGCAGTCCTGGGCCCCCCATGCAGTCCTGGCCCCCCCCCGTGCAGTCCTGGGCCCCCCCCCGTGCCCCCGTGCAGTCCTGGGCCCCCCCGTGCAGTCCTGGGCCCCCCGGACAGCATCGCGGCTGTCTGAGGGGCTTCAGAGGGAGCCGGGGAAGCCCGCGCGAGGCCCCGGCTCCCTCTGTACAGCCGCCAGCGTGAAGAGCCTTTTCCTTCACGCTGGCGGCTGTTTCTGTGAAGCCGCGAATACTGGGAAAGGTTGAAGGGCAACCTTTAACCTTTCCCAGCATTCGCGGCTTCACAGAAGCAGCCGGCAGCGTGAAGGAAAAGGCTCTTCACGCTGGTGGCTGTACAGAGGGAGCCGGGGCCTCGCGCGGGCTTCCCCGGCTCCCTCTAAAGCCCTCCGGTGGGCCCTTGCCAGCTGTGGGCCCTACGCCATGGCGTACGTGGCGTATAGGCAAATCCGGCCCTGCCTATGAGGAGAGTCTAAAAAGGTTATGGCTCTTCAGCGTGGAAAAGAGATGACTGATGGGAGATATGATAGAAGTCTATAAATTAATTAATGCAGTGGAACAGGTAAACATAGATCGATTGTTTACACCATCAATAAGTAGAAAGACTAGGGGACATGCAATGAAGTTACAGTGTAACCCATATAAGACTAATAAGAGAAAATAGTTTTTCACTCAATGTATAATCAAAGTCTGGAATGCGTTAGTACTTTATAACGACAAGTAAGCATCTTCAAAACCTTCTTAACCTAAGCTCCTCTCTATGTCTATGGGGAAGAAAGCTTAGTAAATCATACCCATAGTTTTATTTCCATTGTGGTAATGACTGTGCCCCTCTTTCAGTCTTAGAAAACATAGAAACATAGAAATATGACGACAGAAAAAGACCACATGGCCTATCTAGAGTCTGTCCTTCCATATCAACAACTACAACAGTCCCCTTTTTACCTTTAGAGATCCTCTGTGTTGGTCCCATGCTTTTTTGAATTCAGATACTGTCCTCATCTACCACCTCCACTGGGAGACTATTCCATGGATCTACCACTCTTTCTGTAAAGAAATATTTCCGCATATCACTCCTGAATCTATCCCCCTTCACCCTTATCCCATGTCCCCTCGTAGCAGAACTTGCTTTCAATCAAAAGAGGCTCTCCTCCTGTACATTTATGCCACGGAGGTATTTAAAATCTCAATCATATCACCTCTATCCCGCCTTTCCTCTAAGGTGTACATATTAAGATCCTTAAGTCTGTCCTCATATGCTTTATAATGAAGACCACTAACCATTTTAGTAGACACCCTCTGTACTGACTCCATCCTGTTTATATACTTTTGAAGGTGCAGTCTCCAGAATTGCACACTATACTCCAAATGAGGTCGAACCAAAGACTTATACAGAGGCACTATCACCTCCTTTTTTCTGCTAGCCATTCCTCTCCGTATGCACCCAAGCATCCTTATAGATTTTGCTGTCACCTTTTCTACCTGTTTAGCTACTTTAAGATCATCAGACACAACCACGCCTAGGTCCCGCTCTTCTTTAGTGGACAAAACTACTTCACCTCCTATACTATATTTCTCCCTTGGATTGTTGCAGCCCAAATGCATGACCTTACATTTTTTAACATTAAATCCATTCCTGTATTACTCTTCATTTTATTTTAATCTACTGATGACCCTATTCAGTAAGGATTTTATGTAACTGTGTGCTCATATAAAATTAATTTGTGTAAAAAAAAATAATGTTGTTGCCACTAGTTAGATAAAAATTTACATATTCCCTTCTATATTCTATCAATAATCATTATTCTACACATATCATCCAATACTATAGTAAGAAGATTCGTGGACAAAATAACTTCCTTCTGTTTGCCAGATTTCAGATATAAAAATTGCTGAAAAGATTCAAATCCATCTTACTTTTCCAGATGTTTCCATTTTTCATTAGTAACGAACCAAGCCTTCAGACACCGAATAGCTTAAGGGCTCCACTGTTAGTCTTTTGCATAAGGTAGATTAAACCAATCATTTAAGATGCAGACAGCACCTCCCCTTCTCCAAATTCATGAACAAAAATCCACTTGATAAACCAATAAACCCTCAAAACCAAAAGTTATATATTTATATGGTAGTTTAGGATAAAAGACCAGTTTGTCATTATGTCCAAGATGCTTCTAAAGGCCTGACAGCTTTTTTTTCACCAAATGATATAACATAGAGCTATCACAAAAATAAAAAAAAAAGTTTACTACTCAAAAATGATTAACTAGGCAAAACAGCTGCTAACTGGATAAATGCTGGCCAGTGACCTATTCAGCACAACTACTGAACATAAAATATGCCATCCTGGGTCAGATCAAGCCCAGTATCCTATTTCCAACAGTGGCCAATCCAGGTCACAATTACCTAGCAGTTTCCCCAAAAGACACACAGGTTCCACAATGCTTGTCCTTGGGCAAGCAGCAGATTTTCCGAGTCCTCTTTAATAATGGTTTATGGACCTTTCCTCAGAGAACTTGTCCAAACCTTTTTTAAATTCAGCTACACTAACAGCTTTTACTACATCTTCCTGTAACGAATTCCAGAGTTTGATTATGCGTTGAGTGAAAAAATATTTTCTCTTATTGGTCTTAAATGGGTTGCACTGTAGCTTCATTGCATGTCTCCTAGTCTTTCTACTTTTTGATGGTGTAAACAATTGATCTATGTTTACCTGTTCCACTTTATGTATTAATTTATAGCCCCAACCTTTTAAGCCTTTCCTCATAGGGGTATCCTTCCCTCATAGGGGTATCCTTCCATTCCCTTTACCATTTTGGTGGCTGTATCTTTTCTAATTCTGCTATAACCTTTTTAAGACACAGTGACCAGAATTTCACACAATATTCAAGGTGCGGTCACACCATGGAACAATTCAATGGCATTATAATATCCTTTGTTTTATTCTTCATTCATTTCCTAATGATTCCTAGCATTATATTTCCTTTCTTGGCCGCTGCTGCACATTGGGCAGAGTGTTTCAACATGTTATCCACGTTGATGCCTAAATCTTTTTCCTGGATGGTACTTCCTAATGTGGAAACTTGCATCATGTAACTGTAGTTTGGGTTGTTCTTTCCTAGGTGCATAACTTTGCACTTGTCCACATTAAATTTCATCTGTCATTTGAACGTCCAGTCTTCCAATTTATCAAGATCCTCTTGCAATTTTTCACAATCCTCTTGTGTTTTAAGACCTTTGACGAAATTTGTGTCATCTGCAAATTTGATCACCTCACTCATTTTTCCCATTTCCAGGTCATTTATAAATATGTTAAAAAAAACAGCAGACTCAGCACATATCCCTGGGGTACTCCACTATTCACCTTTCTCCATTGGGAAAATTAGCCATATAGCCCTACCCTCTGCTTTCTTTTAACCAGTGCCTGATCCACAATACTACACTGTTTCTAATTCCATGACTTTTTAATTTCGCCAAGAGTCTCATGATAAAACTTGTCAAAGGCTTTCTGAAAATCCAGATGAAACTATGGGGTATGTTTACTAAACCGTCTTAACGTGCGCCTGGCGATGTTATCGTGCGATAAGGTACCTCATCGCACGATAATGGCGCTTTACCGGGCACAGAGGTACCCTAGCACGCGATAACGTGCGCAGCGGTGCAAATGAGCGCTGAGGGTGGAGAAAGGCTCCCCGAGGGCGGAGGAAGGCTCCCCAGGGGCGGAGAGAGGGGGTCATTGGGCGGAGAGTGGGAGGGGAGAGGCTCCCTGCACATTAACGCTGTGAAATCCGAGGCTGAAAACTAACGCCAGTGAAACCCTGACGTTAGAGCTGATTTAAAGGGAAGAGAAACCATTTCCATCAGCAATGTACAGCAAAACCAGGGAAACCTACAAAAAGTGATAAGTGTGATACATGTGCACAGAACAAAAGGGCAAATAAACATTGAAAATGACCCCAACAAAATATTAAAAAAACATAACCAAGCTGGGCAATAGTGATATTAATGGAAAACATCAAAAAACACTCCCAAGAAAGCTCCAAAAAAAAGATATGAATTTTGGAAGGGTTTATGCTCTGTCCCCATACAAGGTGAATGATCCCACAGTGAAATAGCGCTGATCAGGGTTTTCCCTTTCCATTGGACAGGTTTCCTATGGCGCGCACATGTTCCGCAACAGCAGGGCGGGCATGTCGTAATGGGCAACTGGACAGATGATGGGAAAGGGGACACAGAGGGCTGCAGACGGCACATGCTGTGTTGCAGCTGGGCCACAGTGCGGACTAGGGTGATGCCTATGTGGTCCATAGGAATGCTGAAACAGTAGAGCAGCCAGACAACAACTGATAAGGGCCCAACATGGGCACGAATGTGTTTCCCACAGTGTCACAGGGGATAGTACCCAGCAGGTACCCCCAAGGGCACAGAACATTGGCAGGCGGTGCCGGGGGGAAGCGTGGACAGCTATGCAGGCACCCCTACCCCAGAACCCGCACCATAGGCAGCCGCCTACCCGCACACTGGATGGCCTGAGACTGCGCACCACCAGCAGAAGGGCATGTCAGCATGGTGGCAGAGAGGTACTGGTGGTGGAGGGGGTAGTGGCAGCTGCCCACAGCAGACCATGGCCTAGCCCTGTGTAGGTGGGTGCCATGCACTGCAAAAGACAGGCCCTGTCTGATGAACAGTCATGGAATCCCCAGGGAATGCACCATTTCTGTGGCAACACGGTGGCACAGTGCACACAGCTAGTGTGTTCTGGAGCAGAAGGTCACAGGTTCAAGTCCCAGCTGTGGTTCCTGCCAACCCAGTCCCCATATTTTACCCACTATTAAAACGTGGTAATACAGACAGAACCGTTAGTGCAGATAACTGCTAGATACGTATGACCTAGATTGGCCACTGTTGGAAACAGGATACTGGGCTTGATGGACCTTGGTCTGACCCAGTATGGCATATCTTATGTTCTTATGTAAACATGCCCAAAACGCCTACATTTTACTCTACAGAGCACAGACACCATAAACATGTGCATTACCTAGAGCAGAGTCTCCCAAAAGAGGTCCTGGAGGGCCAAACACCATTCAGGTTCCATGCTGTCTCCAATAAATATGGCTGTGCTGCATTGCTATGCACCACCCCATGGTATGCAGATGTATCTCATGCATAGTCATTAGGGACAGCATGAAAACCCGAATAGTGTTTGGCCCACCAGGACCAGAGTTGGGAACCTCTGCCCTAGAGCAGTGGCCAACAGGGGCATAAACACCCGCACCCACATGCTCCATTATCCAAAGCCACCTGGAGAGGCAGGATATTGGGTCCTGTGTGCATCTCCCAATACTAGCACTTGCATACCTTAGCAATGCCACCCTAAACCTGGGAATACGGTACACATCTATCAAAAGGTTGCTATGATCACTGCAGATAGCAATTCCTAAGTTAAGCACAATTCTGTGATTGAGCTGCATCATAGCAACCTTTCTGATGTCTGTGGAGTGTGCTACAGGTCTTGTGTCTGACAATGTTTACCACCTTGGGGAGTGACTCCAACAGTATTGCGTACCATAGCCATGCCTGCACTGTGCCCAGGACTGGTGCGGTGGCCAGGGCTGCCCAACACCTCTATAGTTGCACAATGCTGGCATAGGTGTGGGGAGTGTGTGTCTGTCTATCCAGTGTGTGGTGGCTGCCAACACCCTCCTCAGCCCACACTGCTAGCACTGTTGCCAGTATTGGCCTGCCAATGTGCATATTGAGGAGCAACGTACCATGGGAATAGCCTGGGTAGGGTGGCCTGGCTTGGATGCATCAGCACAGGGCATAGGGGAATGGCTCGGACATTGTAGTGGCCGGCCACAACCTGCACCGACAGGGTGGCCACAGCATGTCCTGCTGGGAGGTCACTCTCACCCTGACCGAGCAGTGACCACGGCATGGCTAGGCTCCCCCATAGTGCTATATTGTATTTCTCTTAAGTGAAATATATAGGTTCTCCTCTCTGGGGCCTAATCACTGACTTATCTGCTTGGTGGGTGTGCTCACATCCCAGCTTTGGGTGCACATATCTCCTCCAGGATCATGCACTGTGGACTAACTAGAAGACTGTCTGCAGTTATATGCGTATGGCTGGAACACCTTGCAGGCTGCTGTGGCTGGTGACTCACTGTTCCTGCTGCTGGAGAATGTCAGATTGTGTTGGGGGGCAGCTGAGCATTTCCAGGCTTACTGTCGTTCTGCCATTGCCTTAGGGATGTGTACAGCTCTGCATTGGCTGCCCTGTAGGGTGTCTGCTCCCCAGCGAGACTGGGGTTGGTTGCCCCCCTCTACTGCCACCATTGCAGGGTGGTAGAATGTGGATCTGCTGGTGGGGGAATCCTGTCTCCCACCCTGAGCCACAGAGGGTTGGTCGGGTGGTGGTACATAATCTGCCTATGGGTCCAAACACCCCCCTTCACTTACATCATGTTACCATGGCACCAACACAGAATATGCACTATTCTGGGTGCATCATAGCCCATAAGGGCTAGACCTGATTGACAATTACAGATGGACAACTAATGTATCCTAGGTGGGTCTGCAGGACCTACCTATCACTCACACTCACACACACCTGTGACATGGCCTCTTTCAGCCATGGAAGGTGCTGCGGACCTGGTGCTGGCCGCCCCACCTCACCATCAAGGTGAGCACAATACCCACACAATGTGACGGTCTGTAGCTACTCTGTGCCATTAGCACACTCTGTCAGCACCCCCTACCAGGCTGAGGTGCTGTGGGGTGCATACCCCATCTTGTGAGCATCAGTAGACTGCTGATTTGCATGTGCTGTGCATCATGGGTACAGGTGGCTTGACCCTATCCTGGTAACCACAGCAGAATGGTTGTGTGGTGACATGCAGTCCTTCTGTAGACAGCCAGGAGTTTGCTAGTGGCTGTAGCCCACTGGTTACTTCACAGCTTGTGAAGCTAGAGGTCATGGGTTTGAAACCCCAGTGGGGTTATTTGGTAGAGCTGTCTGAGGCATTATCTATTTTTAATGTACATTAGTGCTGCCAGCAAAAACCCCTCAGAGTACTGTAACCTTAAGGTGCCTCATAGGGCGCCCCATAAGGCACCTAAGGTGCCTTATAAGGTGTCCTATAGGGGACATTATAGGGTGCCTTGGCGAACAGTGCACTTTATAATATGCCCTATGGAGTGCCTTATAGGGTGCCTTATGCGGCACCTTAGGTTACGCCACTGTGAGGGTGTGTTTGCTGGCAGCACTTAATAAAATAAAAATAAGATGCCTCAAAAAGCAATACTTAACCGTAAAAGGTAATGCCTCAGCCAGCCTTATTCATCAGGCACACTGGGGGATCAAACTCATGACCCCGTACCATCAGTCAGTGTATTAACCATTGTGCTGCAGCTCTGTTTCTATGTTTGCATGTCTGCGCGCCTACTTAAGAGTACTGCGCGTTAACGTGCTTAGCGGCTTCTCGCACGATAATGTGCACAGCGCACGTTATCGCGCGATAATCCAGTTTTGCTATGTTAAGACTGAAACGCCCACTCCTTTTATGGCAGCCTGCACACTAGCGCCGGGCGCATGTTAAGACGGTTTAGTAAACATACCCCTATATCAACTGGCTCACCTTTGTCTACCCATTTATTCACACTTTCAAAAAAATTTAACAGATTAGTAAGACAAAACCTTCCTTGGCTAAATCCATGTTGGCTTGTACCCTAGAACCCTTTTAGTAGGTCTGCAATTTCATATTTCACTTCTTCGAACACCGTGGGATGTATACCATACAGTCCATGTGATTTGCTACTGTTTAGTTTATCAAATAGTTGTAATACATCTTTCCAGTTTATCAATATTTATTTCAATTCTTCCAATGCATCACCTTTAAATACAATTTCAGCATCTTCTTCAGTAAAGACCGAAGCAAAGAATTCATTCAGTCTTTCCACTATGGCCTTGTCGCCTCTTAGTGCCCCTTTTACCTCTCCATCATCTAATGATCCAACTGACTCTCTGATGGTTTTTTGCTATGAATGTACTTGAAGTTTTTATTATGCGTTTTTGCTTCCACGGCAAGCTTTTTTCAAATTTTCTCTTTGCCTGCCTTATCAGTGCCTTGTATTTAACCTGCCAGTGCTTATGTTTCAAGTTTTGTCATTTGGCTCCTTTTTCCATTTTCTGAAAGATGCTTTTTTTTGGCTACAACAACCTCTCTGTCCTCACCTTTAAACCATGCTGGCAGTTTTTTGGCCTTCCTTCCACTTTTCTTAAAGCGTGGAATACAGCTGGTCTGGGCTTCCAAGATAGTATTTTTAAACAATGCCCATGCTTGATGTAAATCTTTAACCTTTATGATTATTATTATTACCGTGTTGTAACTTTTGTTAACTTCCTTAATTTATTTTACCATTTCCTCATTCATTTGTTCATTCTGGCCAGTTGGTCAGTAGTACACCCCCCCCCCCCCCCCCCACCGCCATCGCCTACCCCTTTTTACATGGAATTTTTATCCATAGAGATTCTACATTGCATTTTGTTTCCTGCAAAACTTTAATCCTGTGTGACTCAATCCCCTTCTAACATAGAGAGCAACCCCTCTATCAATTTGATCTATTCAATCATTGCGATATACAGTAGTTTGTATCCAGGTATTACAATGTCCCATTGGTTGTCCTCCTTCCACCAGGTCTCTGAGATACCAATCATATCTAACCTCTGATTTAGTGCTATATATTCTAACTCTCCCACCTTATTTTTCAGACTTTTAGCATTTTCATAAGGCATTTTAGAGGTTGTATTTTATTCATATGAATCTGGTTATCAGTTGATAGGGATAATTATTACTGTGTTGTAACTTTTGTTAGCTTCTCTAATTTCTTTTATCTTTTCATCATACATTTGTTCATTCTGGCCAGGCAGTCAGTAGTACACCCCCACTGCCATTACCTACCCCTTTTTACCTGGAATACCAAACAACAGACAAGGCAAACATCACACTAAAATACTCAACTCTGCAATCAACCAACCAAGAGAACTCTTCGAGATCATAAAACGCTAGACTAAAGCACCATCCACCAATAACCAGGAAATGACTCTTACCCTCCAACAACTAGCTCAACATTTATAAATAACTTCATCCCCAACCAGTTATCAATCTCCAACCCCTCATTGAACACAACCACTCAGACCCCTGGATCTCCTTCACCAATGTTACTGAGGACCAAATCAAAAACACCATAGCATCTTTAAACATGACCACGTCCCCTTTGGATCCATGCCCAGTATCACGGATTAAGGTGATGAAAAATGAACTCAGTGGAGTAATCACCAAAATCACGCAGTCGATTCTCCAACAAGGCATCATGCTTTTACACCTGAAAAATTCCTCTGTACGCTGAACTCTGAAAAAAACAACCCTGGACCTTACTGATCCTTCATCTTACAGCCTACCATTCACAGTTAAGATCAGTGAAAAACAGTACAACACCATCTTCAAGATCATATAGATCGACACAACCTACTAGACCCACAGCAATACTGGTTCCGTCCACACCATGGTGTGGAAACGCTATTGGCCACCCTGATAAATACCCTAATTCAAGGAATGCAGAAAACCAGTGAAGGCTTCCTACTAATCTTTTTGGACATCTCATCAACCTTTGACGCTGTAAATCACCAAATACTATTATAATGTCTACACATCAATGGAATTCAAGGTACTGTACTCAAATGGGTCACATCCTACCTCACCAATAGACATCAACAGATAAAGATCGGTCAAAACACATCCACCCCATACTGACAGACACAAGACGTCCCACAAGGATCAACCCTCTCCACTGTATTCTTCAACCTCTACCTGCGACCATTCTGTTCAATCATAAGAAATCACAACATATACATCCACATCTATGCTGACGACATTATGATATATGGTCCAATCAACATAAATCAACCCACTCCATCCACCCACCAGGACTGTTTCACTGAGGTGACCAACTGGCTAAGAGACAATAACCTGCAAATCAACTGCAATAAGATGGAGGCACTCTACATAACAAGGGACACCACCTTTGTCGTCTCCCTCCCCCGCTACAATAGCCCTGAACAACACTATAATCAAAAGCAAAACTGAAGTTGGATACCTTGGGATCACTCTCGACCAACACCCAAGATTCAAACCCCACACATAAATAAAATCACTCACACAATTTACCACAAAACAAAGACTCTCCAGTGCCTCCAACCACTCCTTGAACCTACAGACTTCCGTACTGTACTACAAGTCTCTATAATACCTCACCTGGATTACTGCAATGCTATCTACCCAGGACTACTACAATCCACATTCCTACCATTCCAAACAGCGCTCCATTTGACAGCCAGAACTCTACAAGCAGCAGCAAGGCAAGATGACATCACCCTATTACTAAAAGAGCTCCTTTGGCTCTCACTACAGAGCCATATGACATACAAAACCATCATACTAACCCACACAGCAATCCAGACAGACCTCCCAACACACCTCGATTCATTTCTTCAGCTCTCACAACCACACAGATCAAGATGAACCTCCACATTAAACACCCTAGTTATTCCCCACATCAGAACCAAATCCAACCAGCATGCATGTAAAAGAGCCTTTCAGCTATACGCACCCTCCATATGGAACAAGCTACCAGACCAACTCAGGAATATCACAGACCTAAAGGCATTCTGAAAACATCTAAAACATACTTGTTCACAGAACACTTCAACCCGAGCTCATGACCCCCCGCCCTCCACTCAGAAAGAACTTTAGAAGATAACAACCATTACAACTGTACATAGCCAGAAATGTATATAGTTAGATCTATGGATCTGTTATATATTTAAGAGCCCAACAGTTCATAGTTAGATGTTTGTATATAGTTTAGTGACACAGTTATAATGTACTTTACTTTTGTTCCATGTACAGCTGCTTGACCCGATGAGAGGCGATATATAAATACAGCTAAATAAATAAATATTTCTTCTCTGTACTTAAGGGCATCTGGATTATGTTTATCTTTATTGGAACCTCTCGGGATGCCTTAACTTCCCTCTTTTGCTAGTATTCTTCAAGGATGCATCCTTCCAAATCATGCGCTCTTCAGCGACTATAAGCTTTTCAATATTATCTAGTTTAAAAGCTGTTCTATCTCCTTTTTAAAGGTTACTGTCAGCAGCGTGGTTCCATCCCGGTTAAGATGGAGCCCATCCCTTCAGAAAAGCCCCTCCTTTCCCCAGAATGTTGCCCAGTTCCTAAAAAATTCAAAATCCTCTTCCTTGCACCATCGTCACAACGCATTGAGACTCCGGAGCTCTGCCTGCCTTTTGGGTCCTGCAATGGAATGGGAAGCATTTCAGAGAATGTTATCTTGGAAGTTCTGGATTTCAACTTCCTACCTGAAAGCCTAAATTTGGCCTCCAGAACCTCCCTCCCACACTTTCCTATGTCATTGGTACCAACATGTACCAAGACAGCAGACTCCTCCCCAGCGCAATCTAAAACCTTGTCTAGGTGATGCATGAGGTCTGCTGCTTTCACACCAGGCAAGCTTTTTACCAGGCAATCCTCATGTCCACCCATCTATCTACATGTCTATTGATTGAATCACCAACTATAACGGCTGTCCTAACCCTTCCCTCATGGGCACATGGGCCTGGAAAACCTCCTTGGTGCAAGAGGGTTTTACATCACCTGGAAGAAGGTCCTAACTACAGGATCACTTCCTTCCACACCAGGGAGATGTTTTCCTGTCACATGAACTCTCTCCTCCATGGCAACAGAGAGGCTGCCAGACTGGAGGTGGGACTTCAGTACTTCATCCTTGTAGGTTGTGTCTATATACCTCTGTCTTCCTTATGTCCTCCAAGTCTGCTACTCTAACCTACAGAGATCAGACTCATTCCCTGAGAGCAAAGAGCTCCTTGTACCTGGTGTTCACATAAGACCCCTCACCAACTGAGAAAGAATCATACATGTGACTCTCAGTGCAAAAGACTGGATAGCCCCCATTTCACTGTTGGACTGCTGTCTTTATCTCAGTTTTAAGGTTTTGTTTAGCTATTTAAGTTGTTTACTTACTTAAGTTTGCTAGGGATACTTGTACTAATACAACTATACCTAATGGGCCCGATTCCCATTGCGGCCCATCTGGCCCGTCCAGACATCCAAAATCTGGATAGGCTAAATTGGCACCTGATCCTGAACCCACAGAAGCAGGACATGGACGGGCAGGACATTTCCTGATTCTGGCCCATTGCATATCCAGCCCCCTCCCTGTGCAAACTACCCAATGCTCCTACATGGAGCCCCGGTGCAATGTCATACCTTCACCATGGCACTGAGATGCCATTCAGAAGCCCCAATCGGCCATGAAGGATCAAATGTGCCTTTCCCTGCTGCCCAATCCCCGAAGAGGCCTGCCAAGACTGGGATCGGGCAGTGGGGACACATTGGTGCTATTCACCTGTTCCGGTGTGCCCTCCCTTGTCTGTCTGGCAGTGTTTTATTCCACCTCCAAGGTGGAATATGTTCCCCCATCTAACTCAGAAGCCCCAGACTTATAGAGCCGAGACTGGAATTGACTCTCTATGTCTGGTGTCGGGGTCACACCTCCGGCCTGTCCACATTCCACCTACAGCTCGCCCCCTCCGACCCCCCCATCCAGAGCTCCCCACACATCTCCCCTATACATGTGGGGAGCTTAGGATAGGGAATCAACCCTTGGCATTTAGCAGGGATGTATGTCCAAACCAAATGTACATCCCCGCTAAACGCTGCTCAGAATGACCCCAATATATTTAATGGACTTTGTTCATCTCAAGATTAATTATTTTCAGGTCCTTAATTAATCTATTCCTGATGAGGATAACCAGCAGAACCTGAAAGTGAATTTCACCAGCCCCTTCCTTTAATAGGTTTAAGAGCCTATAAAGCTAAGATCATCCCTGGGGTAGGTAAGAGTCAGGGTGGGTGTGAGGGAAAGAAGACTTAATAAAAGCTGGCTTGCTACACAGTGCCCTGATGTGTGCTTCTAAGTTAATCTCTTATCAATTTCCTGGGTGATTCACACAGCCTAGGTTTGATAGAGGGAGCCTTTCAAATTGCCCCTTTGATCGGTCACTTGGCTTTAACACCTATTTAAGGTAACGTCACAGATCTTTTGACACTTAACTGGAAGACCTCTTTGTAAAGGTCTCTAGGAATAAATATTTGTACTCGAAGACTATTTATCCTACTTTGCATGCTAAGCTATAATCTGATTTGATTTAAATACAAAGCTTTCTAGATACCAATTTATTTATTTCTTCTCAGGGGTTCAGTGACTATTTACTCTATTTTACTTCTATTTACTATTTACTCTATTTTACTATACTAAGCTATACTCTGATTTAAATAAAAAGCTTTCTAGAAACCAATTTCTTTCTACTCAGTCTATTTACTCTAATTTGCTTTGTATGCTAAGCTGTAATCTGATTTGATTTACCTAAAAAAGCTCTCTAGAAACAGTTATTTATTTCTAATTAGAGACTATTACCTCTATTTTACTTTCTATGCTAAACTATACTCTGATTTGATTTAAATAAAAAGCTGTCTAGAAATTTCTTTCTTTCTACTCAGAGACTATTTACTCTGTCTTACTTTCTATGCTAAGCTAAACTCTGATTTGATTTAAATAAAAAGCTATCTGGTGGTACCAAGACCAACTGACTCAGCGAAAACACTGAATTCTAAAATATACAGATTTATCAGCTTTAACCAAAAGAATTCTCTTTTCCCCAAGATTTAGAGTAATTCCCAGAAGATAAGTACTTACAAGTGCAGATCTTTTTTTTGAGGGAGGATGACAGTGGTATCCACAGAAATAAAGAAAGAAGGGGAAAGTGGATTTAGGGAGAAAGAGAAGAAGCACGTCTTGGTCATGTTCAGTTTCAGATGGCAGTAGGACATCCAGGCAGCTACATCAGACAAGCAGGCTGAGATTCAGACCTGGATTCCTGGAACGATTTCTGGTGCAACTTGCAAGAAGGTAAGTCTGAGAGTCATCAGCATAAAGATGGTGCTGAATACCATGGGAGGAGATCAGGGAACCAAGGGAGCAGGCACAGAGAGGGAAGAGAAGACATGACTGACAGTGGGCTAGCAGTGGAGTTGTAGCAGCTGTTGTAGATGTTTTCCTTTCTGAAAGAGTAAACAATCGATTCACATTTACCCGTTCTACGGCACTCAGGATTTATAGAATTCAGTCTTATGTGCCCTTAGCAATCTCTTTTCCAAGCTGATTGCCTTTCCACATAGGAGTGTCATTCCATCCACTTTATTATTTTGGTCACCCTTCTCTGTACCTTTTCTAACTTTACTGTATCTTTTTTGAGATTTGGCAACCAGAATTGCACAAAATACTCATGGCGTAGTTACACAGTGAAGTAAAACAGAAGTATTATGATATTCTTCGCCTTCTCCTCTATTCCTTTCCTAATAATTTCTAATATTCTGTTTGTTTTTTTAGGCCACAGCCGCACATTGAGCTGAAGATTCCACTCTATTGTCTATAATGATGCCTAGATTCTTTTCCTGTGTGGTGACTGCTAATGTGAAACATAGCATCATGTAGCTATCATTTAGGTTATTCTTCTCTGTGTGCATCACTTTGCACTTGCTCACATGAAATTTCATCTGCTATTTGGACTCGTAATGTCCTTGTCTTGCAAGGTCCTCTTGCAATTTCTCACAGTCTGCATGTGATTTAACAACTTTGAATGATTTGGTGTCATATGCAAAATTGATGACCTTACTTGTTGTTCCCATTTCTAGTAAAAGGCCTTCTAGTGCAGGACAGATAAAGAACAAATTACAAAAGTAGGTCCATATGTGTAACTAGAGCTCAGATCTGACTGCAGCAACTCGCGGGGGTGGGGGGAAGGGAATGGCAGGATTCCAAATCACAATCACAGACTCATTTAGATATTTAAGCCCAGAGGTCAGAGAAACCTTTTAGCATGGTTTTAATCTTCAAGATATCATATTTCACCCTATGTAAGCTGACTAAGATAGGAAGAGTTTCAGTTCACAGCTTTCAGATTCAATTATTCAGTCTTTGGTCCTTAACTCTGAGTCCTTGCTGTACTGGATCAGGCTGTCTCTGAGAAGATCCCATGCTTAATATATGGTGAATGGAGCAATCCTATACACCCCTCAGTGATGGGGAGAGACGGAGAAGGGATTCCAAACAGTCCCACCAATAAACAACCTTCAGATGGAAGCATCTTTCTCTCTAACCATCCCTCAGAGCTCAGCAGCTCCTCTCTCCCTTTCGCTCCTCCAGTTTAGTATCTTCCCTTCCCCTTTCCCTTGTAGTTCAGCATCTTCCTGCCTCCTCCTTCTGTTTCATCCCCCTTCTCTTTTCCTCTGCTTACCTTATCACTGCCACTAATTTCAAAAGGAAAAATCATCATAGGGCTTTGATGCCTATGTACATACTGTGCACATCTGATGAACAATAAGATATGTCATACTGGGTCAGACCAAGGTCCATCAAGCTCTGTATCCTGTTTCCAACAATGGCCAATCTAGGTCATAAGTACCTAGCAGTCTCCCCAAAAGACACGGGTTCCACAATGCTTCTATTGGGTCAAGCAGTGATATCCCGGGTCCCTTTTTAATAATGGTTTATGGATCTTTCCTCCAGGAACTTGTCCAAACCTTTTTTAAACCCAGCTACACTAACAGCTTTTACTACATCCTCCGGCAACAAATTCCAGAGTTTGATTACACGTTGAGTGAAAAAAATACTTTCTCTTATTAGTCTTAAATAGGTTACCCTGTAGCTTCATGGCATGTCCCCTAGTCTTTTTATATTCTAATGACGTAAACAATCGATCTGTGTTTACCCGTTCCACTCCATTCATTAATTTATAGACCTCTATCACATCTCCCCTCAGCTGCCTCTTTTTCAGGTTGAAGAGCCCTAACCTTTTTAGCCTCTCTTCATAGGGGTATCCTTTCATCCCCTTTACCATTTTGGTGGCTCTTCTCTGCTTCTCTACCCCTCAGGAACTGGAAGTTGCATCGGAAGAGGCAGGCATATGCCGGACATGCAACATATACATGGGCTCCTAAATCCCATGCTGATTTTCACTTTTTCCTGCTTGTCTGCATTCTGCTGCCTCACAGCTAGGCCTAGCCAACTCTCTGTGCCAACAGTGGCACTGTCTCATGATTGCCACCACATGCAAGTGCATGGTTTGCACATTGAGTCACGCTGTCCTAGCAACAGCAGTGGCCTAAGTTTTCTCTAAGCGCAAAGGACTGTTACTGGAGCACCAAACCTAACATGGTCTATGATAGCTACTTCACAAGAACCAAGGCAATCCAAGCCCCAGCACAGTAATGCATAAGGATGTGCACAGCAAAAATGTTCAGTTTGGTTCAGATTTGAGTCAGTGGCCTTGTGGTTCATTTTCAGATTCCACAAACCTTTCATTCAGGTCCATTAAAGTCAATGGGTGAGGCAATTTTGCATTCTAATAGTTGAGGTTTTTATTGACACTTGCTGAAACCTTGCTGGCTGGCCTCTGCTACAGAGGCACCAGAACTACAAGACATCAAGCATGGCATGAAGACCCTAAAGCAGCAGGAGAGGGGCAAATCAGCACCAATATTGGCAGGAAGACTTCCAAATCCTCTGAGCATGTGGCAAAGAAGCACCAAGAGTGCTATATCAGGGTTGGAGTTTTCTGGAAAAATTAATTTAATTTTTACATTTATATTCTGCATCTTTCAGTTTTACAACAGTACAGAGTGCATTAACTTTTCAACTGATCATCTACCCTTACTCCCCCCATATAGATGCTGAAGCTCAGGCTGTGGTCTCCCTGTTCAGGAGAGCACCAGGCAATCTAGAGATTGTCTGATGAGAAAAACAGGGAAAACATAACCTGAGCTTTACCATCATTGATGTCCACAGATGTAGTCAATTTGGTTTTTGTACAATCCATTGAGCAAAGTCCATGTGTACAGCCGCCACTTGTGTTGCTGGAAGAAGGTGTTTGAGATGAATAGATTGTTGGTCTTGCAGAATTCTCAGTCTTTCTCCAGCTTCATTTCTGTTGCCAAGTCCATATTTTCCAACCACTTTGCTTTCTTCTTTGTTGCCAACTTTTGCATTCCAGTCACCCAGGACTATCAAGATATCTTGTTAGCATGTTCTGTCAATTTCAGTTGCGGAAACCCAAGAGAACATTGAAAGAAACTCTATGGGGAGAGCATCTTTAAATTCAGAAGAGACCCTTCTGATCTATGGGAAAAGAGACTTCTCCAGCCTTTCTCCAATGGATTTTCATTCTGAAATTCTAATTCAAATTCCCTGCCTCAATCCTACCAATCCGATTTGAGGACTACTATATAAAAGAACAGACATCCACTGCTTAACCACTTTACCCAGAAGAAGATCTCCATGTCACCATAGGAAAAAATAAAGCACTATCTTTAAATGTCTATCCATGACATTTCATTCAAATCATTTTATAACTTATTCAGTAACATTACCAGAAATATCAAAACATGGCTAGTATGTACCCCTGAAGATGCAGAGAAGTGGGGGCTTAAATGGGCATTTGCAGGGTTTCTGTATTTGGGGATAGAATTTCATAGAGATCGGGGAATCATGGTGGGGGTTAATATGAGAGAATTTGCAGTTTAGTAAAGGACACCTGCTAGAAGTAGAGCCCTTGAGCTATTATCTCCAGGAACAAGCAGGAATGTAGTCTTCACATATGGGTATCATCGGTACCGACGGAGCCTGTGCGGGAACGCCCCCCAGCGTCCAATTAGAAAGCTTTTGGGAGCATCCCACAGCACCTGCGTGCTGCCTTCCCGCCTTTCCCAACTGCCTCTCTCCAGTTCTTCATTTTCCGCGGAGCCAGCAGGTTGTCACCGCAGAAAATTTGCCTATTCTTCTTTTTTGTGGTCGCGTCTGCCTTCCTCGATGCTATACCGGTACCGCCGGTTCTTTCTTTCTTTTAAAAAAAAAAATATATATAATAATTTTTTTCCAAATCTTTCTTCTTCAGGTGCACGCGCCATTTTGGGCACTAGTCCCAAAATTTCCTTTACTATGGAACCCGCTTCGGGTTTCAAGAAGTGTACCAAGTGTGGCGGTACCATCTCCATCACCGACACCCACGAGTGGTGCCTTAAATGTTTAGGTCCTGACCACTCCATTTCGGAGTGTATGGCCTGTGGGATGATGTCTAAGAGGGGTCGGCAAAACCGAGCTGCTAAGCTCAGCACCCTTTTTCCCTCCGATGCAGCCTCTGTGGCATCGACATCTTCCAGGGCTTCGTCTTCCTCCCATGGATCTCAGGTAACTAAACATAAGTCTGGCCGGTCCTTAAAGGGTAGATCTCCTTCCAAGCATCGAGACGCCTCTGGCGTTGCCCTTGAGGGTCTTGCACCGGCAAAATTGCCCCGGCGGGAGGCTTCGGCTTCCAAAGCATTATCGGGCTCCAGGATGTTCTTGAGGCCTCAACCTCGGCAGAACTACTGGTGCCATGCTCTGGGGTACCGGCCGCTTTCTCCAGTACCGATACCCAGACATCGGCAGCGTCGATAGACCACAGATTCCTGGCTATTGAACGCAGTCTGGCGGCTCTCCTTCTAGCATTGGTACCCTCGGAACCGCTTCAGACAGTTCAACCAGTACCGGCACTGGTTCCGGCACCAGTATCAGTATCGGTACTGACATCATCGACATTGGTGTCTGCATTGCCGGCACCCAGTCATGCTATGCCTTCCGGTACCGATAGACCAGTACCGATTCCCCCCGACACTGACTTCGGTCGGTACGGGTATCGTGCTCTACAAGAGCATCTGGATAGAAGGTACTTTGAATCCTCGGAGGAGTCTGAGGATTCTGACAGCTTGGTCGGTACCGGAGTACTTCTCCCGGAGGAGCCTTCCTCTCCTAAACGTAGGATGTCTCCTCCAGAGGATATATTATTATTATTTTTTATTTATTACATTCTCTTATATACCGCGCTATTCTGCATCAGTGCGGTTTACATTGAACAAACTGATATTACATTGAACAGGGCATTATAACTTGGAGATAACTATTTTACAGGGAACATGGGCTATGGAGGGTTAAGTGGCTTGCCCAAGACCACAAGGAGCACCTGTGGGACTAGAAACCCCAGTCCTTCCGGCCCAAGGTTGCTGTCCTCTAGTGGGATTTGAACCCCCGACCTTCCAGCCTGAAGTACCTTTCCCCAACCACTAGGCCACTCCTCCTACTTTCAGGATTTTATCAGAGGTGGCTCAAGGTCTTTCCATTACAGTGGCTCCTGAAACAGAGCCCAGAGAAAAGGAGTTGGAGATTCTACAATATCCCAAGGCTCCTAAGGAGGCAGCCACTTTGCCTTTTCATGAGATCTTACATGATCTCATGTTAAAAATGTGGGAAACACCTCTTACCACCTCTCCTCACTCTCGTAGACTGGATACCATGTATTGAGTGCCTCCTTGTCCTGGCTTCCAGAAGACTCAGCTTCCTCACCACTCCATTATAGTGGAATCAGCTACGAAAAGGATCAGGAGTACAAAGAGGCATGCCTCTAATCCTCCAGGACGTGAGTGTAGAACTTTGGATGCCTTTGGACGTCATACTTTCCAGGCTTCCATGCTTTCTGCCAGGATCAGTTCCTATATTTTATATATGGGAATGTTCCTTAAGGAAGTCACAGGAGATTTGGAGATTTTAAGCCCTCTCCTTCCTGATCATAAGAGCCAGGATTTTCTCACACTGGTTAAACATGCCCCGGATGTTTCTAAGTTTGTCAATTGTGCAGCTTTTGACTGTTTTGAGTGCATAAGCAGAACCTCTGCCATTGCCATAGGTGCACGTAGGATTGCCTGGCTCCAGGCATCTGACTTGGAGCTCTGGATGCAGGACAAACTGGGCAATATCCCTTGTACAGGTGAAAATCTCTTTGGCAAAAATTGGCAAAAGAAAGCCAATGAACTGGATGCTGATAACTCCACCTTGGATAGATTATCTAAAGCTACAGCTGATCCTGCAAGGAAGAAATCTTTCAAAAAAACATTCTTCTCCAAAAAGAAGAAGTTTTACCCCTCTTATACCCAGCAGGGATGTTCTGCAGGTCAGTCTGCCCGAAAGGGTCAGCAACCACCTAAACAAAGGAAAACAAAGACTGCTAAGCCTCAACCGTCTCAGCAGTCTCAGCCTCCACAAGGCCTTGACTTCCATCTAGAGAACGTAGCTTTCCTGGCCCTCACCGGACCAGAGCCTTCCACCATTCCAGGAAGGTTGTGTCATTTTGCCCCCAGATGGGGGCAGATAACAGCAGAAAATTGGACTCTCTCCATTATAAAAGAGGGGTACAAGCTTCACTTTCTTTGCATGCCCCCTCCTTCAATGGTAAGGCAGTTCAATTCTCAGACCTCTCTCAACAAGACCTTTCTGTTAGATCAAGAAGTCACTATGCTTCTTGCCCAAGGGGCAATAGAAGAAGTACCCATTCCTCAACAGGGTACAGGATTTTACTCCCCCTATTTCCTTCTCCCAAAGAAAACAGGGGGACACAGACCTATTTTAGATCTCAGAGAATTGAACAAATTCCTGTTCAAAGAGAAATTCAAGATGATTTCTCTGGGAACTCTGCCGCCATACCTTCAGAGTCAGGATTGGCTTTGTTCTCTAGATCTCAAGGATGCGTACACTCATGTTCTCATCCATCCAGCTCACAGAAGATTCCTTTGGTTCCTTTTTCAAGGAAAGCACTACCAATACAGGGTGCTTCCTTTTGGCCTGGCCTCAGCACCAAGGGTGTTTACGAAATGCATGGCTGTAGTAGCAGCATTTCTTCGCACTCTAGGGATATTCATCTTCCCCTACTTAGACTGGCTCATTCGAGCCCCATCAGAGTCAGAGGCCAGGATTTCTCTATCGTGCACAATGCGTATCCTTCAGTATTTGGGTCTGGTCATAAACATCCCAAAATCCAGCCTAACTCCCACTCAGTCTCTAGAGTTCATAGGAGCTTTGCTGGATACCAGAAAAGCAAGGGCCTATCTTCCACAGCCCCGCTGCCTTCGCATTGTGCAGTTTGCCTCCCAGGCAGTGTTGAAAACTCATCTCACTGCTCGGGAAATGTTACAATTACTAGGTCACATGGCATCTACCGTGCATGTGGTTCCCTATGCTCGCCTCCATATGAGAGCAGCCCAATGGACTCTATCCACTCAATGGACTCAGGCATCAGGCTGCCTATCAGACAAAATAGCAAACACAAGTCGCCTTATTTTGTCTCTCCAATGGTGGCAGTCAACCCAAAACCTGTTGGTAGGGTGCCCTTTCCAGCAGCCCCTACCCCAGGTCACTCTAACAACAGATGCCTCACAGCTTGGTTGGGGAGCTCACCTGCAAGATCTCTCTACCCAAGGCACCTGGACTCCACAGCAGACCCACTTACATATCAATCTCCTAGAACTCAGAGCAATCTTTTTTTTTCTTCGAGTGTTCCCTACCCAGCTAAGCTACAAGACAGTCCTAATTCAGACGGACAATCAAGTAGCTATGTTCTATCTGAACAAACAGGGAGGAACAGGCTCTCTGTCACTTTGCAACAAAGCTTTGCGACTTTGGGCCCTCGCCAGAGAGCATCAGATTCATCTCCTTGCGGTGTATCTACCAGGCTTTCAAAACTCTTGGGCAGACAGACTCAGTCGAGTTCTGCTCCCACACGAATGGTCTCTCCATGCAGACCAGGTAGCAAATATTTTTCAAATTTGGGGAACCCCGGACATAGACCTCTTTGCAAGTCTACTGAATGCCAAACTTCCCCGGTTCTGTTCCAGAATTCTGGCTCAGGGTTCTCAGGCCAGGGATGCTTTCCTCCTCCATTGGGGTCAGGACTTCCTATATGCCTTTCCACCCATTCCCCTAATTCCAAAAACCCTATTCAAGCTTCAGAGAGACAGAGGCCATATGATTCTTATAGCTCCACATTGGCCACGGCAAGTGTGGTACCCTCTGCTCCTACGTCTCTCTCAAGCTCCATCTCTGGATCTCGGATCTGCTCCAGATCTCCTGTCTCAGGAGGACGGGATGTTGTGTCATCCAAATCCCCACGCTCTGCATCTCAGGGCCTGGTTGCTGAGAGCCTAGACCTACATGGTCTTAACCTTTCTCAACAAGTAAGGGATGTCCTTTATGCTTCCAGGAAACCTTCCACAAGACGCTCTTATGCGTTCAAGTGGAAAAGGTTTTCCATATGGTGTTCGCAGAAGGGTCTTGACCTCCTTGCGATACCTCTGGAATCATTACTGGAGTATCTCCTTCATTTATCTAATGCAGGACTTAAGACTAACTTAGTAAGAGTCCATTTAAGTGCTATTTCAGCTTCTTTAAAGCCTTTAAATGGGCAGCCTATTTCCTCTCATCCTCTCATAGCGAGATTTGAGGGGCCTTCTGCTAACTAAGCCTCCCATTAGGCCACCACCAGTGGCATGGGACCTGAATCTGGTTCTTGGCCAGCTCATGAAGCCGCCTTTTGAACCTTTATCTACTACCTCCTTGAAATTCCTTTCCTGGAAAGTTATCTTTCTCATTGCAATCACATCAGCATGTCGCATCGGTGAATTGCAAGCATTGGTTGCTGATCCTCCTTATACGAGGTTCCATCATGATAAGGTAGTCCTTAGGACTCATTGACACTTTATGCCAAAGGTGGTCTCACCTTTTCATTTAAACCAAGCAGTTTACCTGCCTGTATTTTTTCCAAGGCCTCATGCTTCAAGTGCAGAAAGGAATCTTCATACTTTGGACTGCAAAAGAGCACTTGCGTTTTACTTGCAAAGAACACAGCAACATAGAAAGGCCTCTCAAATCTTTGTTGCTTTTGATCCTTCTCATTTGGGACTTCCAGTCTCCAAGAGAACATTGTCCAGTTGGATTGCACAATGTATTTCCTTTGCCTATCTGAGTAAGAACCTTTCTCTGGAAGGCCATGTCACAGCTCACAATGTGAGGGCCATGGCAGCCTCAATGGCTCATCTACACTCTGTGTCTATTGACGACATCTGTCGAGCAGCGACTTGGGCCTCAGTTCATACCTTCACAGCTCATTACTGCTTGGACAAGGACTCCCACCGGGATGCCTTGTTTGGTCAGGCTGTTCTACAACACCTGTTCCATACTTAATCAACTCCTACCCACCATTCCCGGTAGGATGCCAGAGATCCATGGGGGGAAGTGGAGCCCTTTCACAAGGGCACACAACTTCTGGGGTCTCTCCCTGGCATCAGTAGCTAGGGAGTCCCCATATGTGAAGACTACATTCCTGCTTGTTCCTGGAGATAGCATAGTTACTCACCTGTAACAGGTGATCTCCGGGAACAGCAGGAATTTAGTCTTCACAACCCATCCACCTCCCCTAGGAATTGTATCTCTCTTTTCTTTCCTTTCCCTCTCTCTCTCTTTGTCTCAGCTTTAAAACTCAACTGGAGAGAGGCAGTTGGGAAAGGCGGGAAGGCAGCACGCAGGCGCTGTGGGATGCTCCCAAAAGCTTTCTAATTGGACGCTGGGGAGCGTTCCCGCGCAGACTTCGTCGGTACCGACAATACCCATATGTGAAGACTAAATTCCTGCTGTTCCCAGAGATTACCTGTTACAGGTGAGTAACTATGCTTTCTGGTGGGGGAGATTAGATTCAATTAAAATGGTCCTTGCTCCACAGATTACCTATATTTTCACTAGGTTGCCAGAGATTTATCCCAGAGGATTTATAAGACGTTGGGTAGGATGTTAGGTCAGTATCTGTGGCAGTTCAGGATTACTAGGATAGAAATTGGGAAGTTAAGAGGATCAAGAGCCAATGGGGGCTCAACCTGCCAGATTTCTATCTTTATCATCTAGCCTTTGTATTGAGATTTGGGATTCAGAGGCTTCTTCTCATAGAAATTTGGATGTTATTCCCAGTTTGTTAACCCTGGAGAGGGATTCAATGAATCAATACTACTGAAGGTATTAATGGGGACAAAAATTGGTGGGGGCATCAAGAGTTTCACACAGTGTCTGCCACATGCCAAGCCTTGGCACTTCTGGACAAGGCTTTTGAATATTCTTTCTACAGTCTGATTTAAGCCTATCCTAAGAATGAATACCCAATTGATTAATTGGCCCATGCAGCAGGGATATGGCAGGTAGGGCAAATTGTGGAGGAAGGGAAATTAGTGTAGTGTTCTTTTCTACACTCACTGCTAAGACCTTTATGCTCTCACTAGTCTTGACTATTGTAACCTGCTCCTCAATTGGTCTCCCTCTGAATCATCTCTCTCCCCTTCAATCTGTTCAAAACTCAGTTTCATGGCTTATGTTCTGCCAGTGTCGCTATGCTCATCTAACCCCTCTTCTCAAGTCAGTTCAATGGCTCCCTATCTGTGTCTGCATTCAGTTCAAACTTCTCCTACTTACCTACAAATGCATTCATTCTGTGGCTCTTCACTAACTTTCCTCTCTTATCTCACTCTACTTCCTCCTCGAGAACTCTGCTCCTCTGGCAGATCCCTTTTATCTGTGCCCTTCTCTGCCACTGCCAACTCCAGACTTCATTCATTCCACCTTACTGCTCCATATACCTGGAACAATCTACCTGAGTTGGTGTGTTGGACTCCTTCTCTGGTTCTCTTCAAGTCCAGGCTGACAACCCACCTCTTTCAGGCTGCTTTTGGATCATGATGCTCCTCTTGCCCATTACTTATATGTATCTTGCCATACTGTAGTCCCCAGTTTTGCAATATTTTTTTCATCTTGATTAGATTGAAAGCAAGGACTGTGTCTTACATCTGTATGTACAGCATTGCGTAAGCCTTGTAGTGCTATACAAATAATTATAGTAGTAGTAGTCTTGATAAGGAAGATTGGATTGCCAGGGAATATGATGTTTAAGTGGATTCAGTTGTACCATTGCATATAGGTCTGCAATTATGTCAAGCATTCAGAAGGAGATCTCAAATATTGAAACAGTTATCAAATTGTATGTGAATAGGCATGGAACTTCAGGGTGCTGAGAGATAATAACTATAGAGTTAATATGGGGTTGCAAAAGATGTAGGAAGTGGAAAATGAAGTGGGAGAAGGATATGTCAACTGGCATCTTTTCTGGGATAGAAGGTTCTGCCCTATAGCCTCAACCACATTTTTTCCTAGCGCATCATACAACTTAGATGCTGGTGAAGCTGTAGAGAACTGGCCTTGTCAACTCCAATAGGTGTTGACACTGTAAGAAGCAGCTAGGTACTTTGGGGCACGTGCTGTTTGAATATCCGATTATGTTCGAGTTCTGGGGAGTATTTTTTGAGACCTGCTCAAAAGTATTGCATATACATTGTCTGTATTCTTAGAGCAATAATATTTAGGTCAGCAGCTGTCAAGGGCAATCTAACGCTGCCTGCCAATCAGTTGTTGGATACCTTCATAGCTGTGGCGCTGCAACAAATTCTTTGCAAAAAAGATGCAAGGCCACTTAATAATACATTTTGGCAGAATTCAGTGAGCTTGGTTGATAGGTATGAAAGGGAGGCTGCAGAAAAAATAGGTAGCGTGCTACAGCTTGTGAGAACATGGCCCCTGTTAGAAAAGTATGTTTTCATTACATAACAGTTTCCTTTTTGGCAAGGTCTAATTGTAAAGGCGACATGGCCCTCCATCCTCCAGGTTATTGTGGGCTGATTTGGGGGGTTAGGTAGGTTTGAGTTGCTGTTAGGTTTGTTTTGGGGTTTGGCAGAAAGAATATATCAAGTTTAGTGAGACAGCATCAAGGGCTAAATTTCTTTCTTAATGAATAACAGGAGGAATACAGGCAGAAAAATTAGCAGACTCAGCACAAAACCAAAATGAAAGGAAAAAGAGCAGGTAGGACAGCAACCCTGAATCCAAAAACCTGAGCAAATTACAAAATAAATACAACTACAAACACAAACAACCAAATAAATACAAATACAAATATAAATAAAATTTCAAGCAAGCATGATTAGAGAAGTCAGTAAGAGTTACTTAGCTAAGTTAAGAGGATTTTTTTGCTGCCCTTCTCACCGAGGGAGGGAACTCCAAAAAGGAGGCAATTACACATGTGCTCACAAACATCTGTCCTAGTTTCTTTCTCTATATCTTGTCAGAGCACCCCCCCCCCTCCCCAGCATGGGCTCTCTCAGATGATCAAAACAATGTTTCAAAACATTTTGACTGAGTATAACCCAGCTAAGTTATATTTCAAAATATTTTAAAAGGCAGATTTTTAAAAATTGAGCACTTCCTGAAACAGTAATCAGAGTAAGAAAAAAAACAGATAACAGAGGCAGTTCAAGTCAGCAGGTCAGATCGAAAATATCAAGTTTAATGATAGTGTCAAGGGTTAATTTTCTTTCTTAGTGAATAAGAGGATAGACTAGGCCCAGAGAGACTAGCAGAGATTCAGCAACCCTGAATCCAAAGGCCTGAGCAAATTTCAAAATAAACACAAATAAATAAATATAATTACAAACACAAACAACAAAATAAATACAAATAAAATAAAATTCTGAGCAAGTACAATTAGAAAGGTCAGTAACAAATGCTTAGCTAACAGGCTCTCTTTGTTGTTTCTCTCACCAACCAAGGGAACTCCAAAGAGAATGACTGTACTTGTAGGACAGTAGGAAAAGTTTGAACTGTGTGCAGAAATGGATAGGGAGCCAACAATGTGACTTGAGAAGGGGGATTATGTGAGTTTAGTGACACTGATGGCAGATTAGTTGTATAACTGAGTTTTGAATAGACTGATACCACCCATGGTGGGCCTTTCTGAACTCAGTTCCTCCGAGAACTGACAACTTCTATGGGTTAGGTTTAGGTTTATTAAACTCGATTGACTGCTTTTTGTATGATAAAACAACCTCAAAGGGCTTTCAGAATGGATCTTAGTATCCAGTGACAGGTGATGGAGTGCTGCCCATTCCTCCACTACTCTCCAGCAACAGATTAATGACATTCTTCATGGTGACGACACCCTAAATGAGAGGGCCCTGATACTTCCTGTATCTCACACAGCTCATGCCCCATCCTTCAGATTCCAGTGGAAATACCCCACTACCTGTATGCATTTATCAATCTGTAGTTTCAGGATAGGGTTGTCACTTCCCTTGCTTCCCAGGCCTAAGGAATTTATTTATTTATTGAGCAGGATTTGTATGCTGCTTTATCATTTTAGTCAAAGTGATTTACATGTAACTTAAACATGGCAATGTACATTAAATAGGGACAATGATAACTTGGAATCTCCTACCATCAGGTGCAGCAAGAATACAAAGCGTCAGATACCATTAAAGCTCCCATCTTCCATTGATTTACCATGTTCTTTGTGCAAAATAGCCAGTAGCCACAGTTGTCTCTTGCCAGCCTACATGCCAACCCTCCATCATTGATCCTTTTTCTGCTAAAATATGGCCTGCATGTGCAACACAATCTCCCCGTACCCTGCTGCTAGTGTGCCCCTACTGTACCTTCGATGCTGCCTTCCTCTTTTCCCAAAAAGGTGATGCCATAGACCACTTCATCTCTTTCATGGTGACTTGCTTAGATGAGCTTGGAGGTTACTTGCCTGCCACTTCACTGGAGGCTTAGATCTAAAATGGGATTTCCTCTTTTCTATAGTTTTCTTGCCATTGCTATTTGCATGCCAGAGTGGAGTTCCCAGCCTCCCTTGAACCTAACTTGAAAGGATGTGGTTTTGCAAAAGATGCAACTTGCCATAGTTCAAAGGATGGATCATTAGTTTTCGTCTTCAAATGGCTTTCCAGTCACACATGCATTCTGTTTCCATGCTGCAGAGGCTGAAACGCCTCCCGTAAAAATGCATTGAACCATTGGGGGGGGGGGGTGGAGGGGGCAGTTAATTTCTATGGAAGCCCAGTGCAGTCTGGCCTATTTTCAAATTTGATGTGTCTTCTCACTTGTTTATTCCCCATGCTGAGTTTCATCATCCCATTCTTTTTCATTTTCGGAGAGTTATTTTGTCCCATACAGGCAGATGAACAGACAGACAGTCCTCAACTCCTTTTGTATAAGTCTTTTCAACTTCTATTGAGTTGGAAAGAATATAAGGTGATATGAAGGGCCCGAGACTGAAAGTGATTAACATGGTCACCAGAACTGCTAGCCACATTAATCGGGGTGGCCGGGATATTCAGGAGCACTAACTAGCATTGCGGCATTCGGAGGCAGTGCCTGGCAATAACTGGGAAGCGGTGATATTCAGCCGCTGCCCGGTTATCCTTAAATGGAGAAAGTTAAGCACCTTAAAGGGCTGAATATCACAGCTGCCCAATTCACTTCCATGCTGTCCTGCTGATGTACAATGCTAGTGGCTGGATATGGCCCCGGCATTGAATATCCGGGTCTTAAGTTCAGCAGCGGCGCCTAGCCACTTTATTACACCTAGCTGCTGTCGCTGAATAGCAAGATATAAAAACATTTATAAAATGAAACAAACTGTACATGAAATAAAATATTTTGCCTGCACACCTACTGTGCTCACTGTACTCCTGCCCCTCTTTGCTGACTCCACGTGAGGATACAACACAACCCCTGCTGAGGAGCTCATGTCTGGAGAGGAGCTTCTACAGCACTGCAATACTTGAACCGGTTAATACAAAAGACGTTATTTTAATCAACATAAATTAACAGAGGATAATTCCTGGGGGCCCAGTCCAAGCGGTTTATCCGGTTATCAGGGATGATACTCAGCGGCATGAAGCGGACAGCTGTTGGGGAAGTGAGAGCGATCCCAACACTTATCCGGTTAGTGGTGACTTTCAGTCTTCTAACCAGATATGTAACCAAATAAAGTTGGGTCTTACCAATAACTTTATGTGATTTGGCTATCTAGCAGTGGCTGAATATGTCACTGTCCAGACAGCGATGCCAGTCACCCCTGATACCGTATCTTCAGCAGCAGAGGATATCCGAATTCCGGTGCTGAATATCCAGTTTCACTTTTGCCCATGGTGGCCGGGTGCTTTACAGACTCTGACAGACGTGGGCTGATTATTGGGCCCTGGGCTTAATTCAGTCAATGGAAGTTGTAAAGCAACCATCCTGCACAATTACATTATCTCTGCAGCTCAAATCAGGGCTACAGTGTCAGGGAGAGAAGTTTAGAATCCATGGCACGTGGGCTGTTCAACTGGTGATATCATGTCAATGTTTCAATGATGGCAACAATGATAGAACATAACTTAGAGCTTTAGATTCTGCTTTCAGTATGCAAAAAGTGACTATAAGAAATACATCAGTACAAATGTGAACCTTTTTAAGGTGATATAAATTCAAAAGGCTAGAGACAGGACTAGGTGAACACAAGGTTAAAATACTTCAAGACAGCAAACTGGCATTTTCTCCAGGACCAAGCAGGAAGTCAGTCCTCACATATGGGTGTCATCGGCGCCGATGAAGCCCCAGCGGAGCATTTCCCCAGCTTTCCATGAAAGCCTTTGGGAATGCAGGCACACATGCGCGGTTCCCTTCCCGTCTAAAGGTGCCATCTTACCTCAGTCTCTTTTTTTCCGGGAAGCCCACCGGACATGTGTCCTGTTCTCCCGGATAAAAGTGATTTTTTTCTTCGGCGATTTCTCGCTATTTTTCTCCGGTTCGACGCCGGTTCCCCTCCCGTTGGGTTCGGTACACCAGTATCGAGCCCGTTTATTTCTTTTTTGGGTTTTGCCCTTCGTAGCTGGCGTTCGCGCCCTTTTTTTCATTTTTCCCTGGAAGGCCGGTCTTTTGACCTCGCAGGGGCTCTTTTTTCCCCGATGGCTTCCAGTGGTTTCAAAAAGTGTGATCGGTGTAAGAAACTTATGTCTCTCACCAACACACACGACTGCTGCCTTCGGTGCCTCGGCCCTGACCGCAACCCCAAGTCATGTGCACCATGTGGGAAGATGTCTTCCAAGGCACTCAAAAGTCGACAGCATCTGAAGGAAAGGTTTTTCCCGGACTCTGCCTCCGGCCGGGCCCGGACCTCGTCTGAGGCCTCGACATCTCGGGATTCCTATCCCGAGCGCCATCGAAGCTCCTCGGACAGGGGGTCCCCCGACTGGGAACGCAAGAGGAAGAAGTGGCTCACGAGGGCGGCGTCCCTCGAGGGCCAGGTCTAAGACCCCCGACCGCCGTCCCGGGCCCGTGGACCAAGAGAAGCCTGCCAAATTTCCTCGCGTGGAGCCGGAGTCTGCTGGACACGTAAGCCCTGTTGTCCTCGTGGACTCTCCTCCCAGAGAGCCTATGTCGGGCCCGGTGCTGCCTGGGCCCGAGTCGGTGGCTGCTACGTCTCCCGAGCTGAGTCTCAGGATGACAGCCTTGGAGTGCAGATTGTCTGCCTTCATGGAGCAGCAGCGGGCACTGATGGCCAGCCTGTCTGGTGCATCTGCCCCGACCACCGGGACGTCGACTTCGAAGTCAACCCCGGAGACCGAGCCGATACTCGAGACCCTCGTGGCTTGAAGTCGTCCTCGGTCGAGGTCTCCCTCGACCTCCCATTCAGGACCGAGGGTGTCGACGCCGGTGCCCCAGGCATTGGGGCGGGTGCCTCGGGGCCCCGCGGGGTCGGACCCTGACTCCTCCTCGGATGAGTCCACCTGGGAGACGGAGGACGAGGAGTCTCCTGATACTTTTAAGTCTCGGTGCGTCCCGTCGGACTCACCGCAGTCTGAGCCCCGGAGTAGATCCCCTCCGGAGGACACTAGGTTCTCGGAGTTCGTTCGGGATATGGCCGCTGCCTTGGCTATCCCGGTGATCCTGAGGAAGAGCCTCGAGCCGAGGAGCTTGATGCTCTACAGTATGACTCTCCTCCGAAGGAGGCCTTTACTGTCCCGGTTCCTCCGATGCTGGAACGGCTCCTCTTCCGGATGGGGGAGGCACCGGCCTCGGCACCGGTTCTGAGCAAGCGAGTCGATTCCATCTATCAGCTCCGCAAGAGTCCTGGTTTCCAGAAAGCACAGCTACCACACCATTCCATGGTTATGGAATCGGCCATGCATCGTCTGAAGAGCCAGAAGATGCACTCTGCAGTGCCCCCCGGCAGGGAGGCCCGCAACCTCGATGGCGTTGGTAGGAAGTGCTTTCAGGGGTCTATGCTTGCTTGCCGTGTCCAGTCTTACCAGCTGTACATGGGCATGTACTTGCGAGACCTGGCCAAGGAGTTGGCCAGATTCTCTGCTGGTCTCTCCGGGGAACCCTTGCAGAGATTTAAGACCTTGTCCTCGGGGATTCGGGAGTGCTCCAAGTTCATTTCCCGTGCCGCCTACGATGGCTTCGAGGCTTCGGCCCAAGTTGCGGCTGCCGGCATCGCGGCTCGACGCCAGGCGTGGCTGCAGTCATCGTATCTCGAGCCATGGGTTCAGGACAAGTTGGTCGATGTCCCCTGCCGAGGTGAGAACCTTTTTGGCAAACCCATGACCGAGAAGGCCGCTCAGCTCGAGACCGAGCACCTTACCCGGACAAGGCTGTCGAGGAAGACCTCTGCCCCTTCACATAAGAAGAAGGGCTCGGGTAAAAAGTCCTTTTACCCGAGGAAGGGCACTGCCTACAAACAGTACCCTCCGTATCAGGCTGCCCAAGCTGCCCCCCAGGGTCAGCAAGCCAAGAGCCAGGGTAATGGGCCCCGTAGGCAGAGAACCCCCAAGCCTCAGGCCCCTGCTACCACTCAGCAGGGTGGGGGTTTTTGACTCCTTGAGCGTAGCCACTCCGTCCCTGCTTTCCCAGCCCTGCACAGGGGGTCGCCTTGTACTCTTCGCCCACCAGTGGCCTCTCATTACCACCGACAGTTGGGTGCTGGACATAGTCCAAAAGGGCTATGCCCTGCATTTTCATCAACTGCCTCCTCCTTACTTCCCAGGGGAGCCCTTGAGGCCTCCCCTGCACACAGACCTTCTCCTTCGAGAGCTCCAAGGTCTGTTGGTGGACAGGGCGGTGAAGCCTGTGCCTCCCCACTTGCAAGGTCACAGATTCTACTCCAGGTATTTCCTGGTACCCAAAAGAACCGGTGGCCTTCGACCCATTCTGGACCTCAGGAACCTCAACAAGTTCCTAGAGACAGAAAAGTTCAAGATGCCTACTCTTGGAACACTTCTGCCCTACCTCCAGCAGGGAGATTGGCTATGCTCCTTAGATCTCAAGGATGCGTACACTCACATCCTCATACATCCAGACCACAGAAAGTACCTCAGGTTCATTGTGGGAGGAAAACATTATCAGTACAGGGTACTACCTTTTGGCCTGACCTCCGCTCCCTGGGTCTTTACCAAGTGCCTGGCAGTGGTTGCGGCCTACCTGAGAAATCAAGGCATCTTTGTCTTTCCCTATCTGGATGACTGACTCATCAGGGGTCAGACGTCCCTGGAGGCCAGACAAGCCACCCTCAGAACCATTGCTCTGCTTCAAAACGTGGGCTTTGTCATAAACTTCACAAAGTCCACTTTGCTCCCCTCCCAGAACTTGGAGTTCATAGGGGCAAGGTTAGATTCTCAACTGGCAAAGGCATTCTTGCCAGAAGACAGGGCTCAAAGACTGATGGACGAGGCCAAACAGTTCCTAAACAGGTCCCTGGTCTCCGCCAGACTCTGCCTCAGACTTCTGGGCCACATGGCTTCGACAGTGCATGTGACTCCCAATGCCAGACTCCATATGAGGCCTGCACAGTGGTGCCTTCGGACTCAGTGGTCTCAAGCCACAGGCTGCCTAAGAGACAGGATTAAGGTGTCCAGACCCCTTTTGACCTCCCTCAGCTGGTGGCTACATCCACCCAATCTGCTGAAGGGGATGCCCTTCCAAATGCCAGAATACTCGGTGGTCCTCACCACCGACGCCTCTCTGAAGGGCTGGGGTGCTCATTGTCTAGACAAGTGCACTCAGGGCCACTGGTCTCCCTGGGAGGCAGCCCAACAAATCAATCTCCTGGAATTTCGAGCTATCCGCTTAGCTCTCAAGGCTTTTTCTCCGGCCCTGGCTTACCGCTCAGTCTTGATTCAAACAGACAACCAGGTAGCCATGTTTTATGTGAACAAACAGGGCGGGACTGGGTCCAAACTCCTTTGTCGAGAGACCTTTGTTCCTTTGCCCTGAAGCACAACATGCTTCTCAAGGCGGTGTACCTTCCAGGCCAGGAGAACTGCCTGGCCGACCGGTTGAGCAGAATTCTGCAGCCCCACGAGTGGCAGCTGCATCCCTTGGTTGTTCAGAAGATCTTCCTGAAGTGGGGTCTCCCTTGGATGGATCTCTTTGCCAGTCCACTGAACAAGCAACTGCCCAAGTTCTGCTCCAGGCAACCACATCCTTTGAGGATAGCACCAGATGCTTTTCTGATGTCCTGGTCTCAGGGCCTCCTGTATGCGTTTTCTCCCATGCCCTTGGTGGCCCGAACACTTTTCAAGACTCTTCAGGACAAGGCCTCGGTCCTGCTGGTAGCTCCCAGGTGGCCGAGGCAGCCTTGGTTTCCACTTCTGCTTCAGCTGGCAGTGGATTCCCCACTACCTCTGGGGTTACAACCCGACCTTCTCTCACAGGAGCAGGGTTCACTTCTGCACCCCAATCTCAAAGCTCTCAATTTGATGGCCTGGAGGCTGCAAGGGTAGTTTTGGCTCCCTGGGGCCTACCGCAGGATGTTGAGGAGGTTGTCCTAGCCTCTAGGAAACAGTCCACTAGGAAAACCTATGCCCTCAAATGGAAGAGGTTTTCTGTGTGGTGTCAGCTACGTACAGAGGATCCTTTCTCCTGTACTGTGCCAGTAGTGCTTCAGTACTTACTGCACTTGTCCAATCAGGGACTTAAGTCCAATTCTGTTTGAGGCCACCTCTCAGTTCTAGCAGCTCACCACTCACTGGTGGAGGGACATTCTCTGTCCGGTCACCCTTTGGTGTCCCGCTTTCTCAGGGGCTTGCTTTTGCTCAAGCCTCCCATCCGTCCTCCTGTTCCTGAGTGGGAGCTGAATGTGGTCTTGCAGCAACTGACTCGCCCACCCTTTGAGCCGATGGCTACTTGCCCTCTACGCTTCCTCTCCTGGAAGACTCTCTTCCTGATAGCCCTCACCTCGGCTAGGCGAATGAGTGAGCTTCAGGCCCTGGTCTGTGATAGACCTTATACCATGATTTATTGGAACAGGGTAGTCCTCAGGACTCATCCCAAATTCCTTCCTAAGGTTGTCTCCTCTTTCCACCTCAATCAGGAGGTGGTTCTTCCAACATTCTTCCCTAGGCCTCATGCTAGCCAGGCTGAAGCAGTCCTGCATACCCTGGACTGTAGGAGGGCCTTATCCTTCTACCAGGGGCATAGAAGGGCTACTCAGCTCTTCGTCTCCTTTGACCCCAATAAGTTGGGGTTGGCTGTGTCCAAGCGTACCTTGTCCATCTGGGTGGCTGACTGTATCACCTGGGCTTACAAGGCGGCTGACCTTCCTTTGCAGGGTCGGGTCACGGCCCACCGTGTCAGGGCAATGGCTGCCTCAGTGGCTCATCTCCGCTCTGTGCCCTTGGTAGACATCTGCAGGGCTGCAACTTGGTCTTCAAGCCAGACTTTTGCGGCCCATTACTGTCTGGAGAGGGAGTCCCGTAGGGACAGTGCTTTTGGCCAAGCAGTACTCCGGAATCTCTTTGAGGTTTAGGCAACTCCTGCCCTCCTGCCCTCTGTTGGGCTACCGGTGGAGGTTGTGTCCTTGAAAAGCCTTTCTTTGCTGCTGGGACTAGAGGGAGTTCTATTGTTCAGCCTGGGTTCCTTGGTAGCCCAGAGCTAGGGAGTCACCCATATGTGAGGACTGACTTCCTGCTTGGTCCTGGAGAAAGAGTAGTTACTCACCTGTAACAGGTGTTCTCCAGGAGCAGCAGGAATCAGTCCTCACAACCCTCCCTCCTCCCCTTGGAGTTGCAGTTGTACATAGTTTGTTTTTACATTTTTGTGTGCTGTTCTTAGCTATGTCATTTGACTGAGGTAAGATGGCACCTTTAGGCGGGAAGGGAACCACGCATGCATGCCAGCATTCCCAAAGGCTTTCATGGAAAGCTGGGGAAATGCTCCGCTGGGGCTTCATCGGTGCCAATGACACCCATATGTGAGGACTGATTCCTGCTGCTCCTGGAGAACACCTGTTATAGGTGAGTAACTACTCTTTCTCCAGGTGCCGGTCCCTACATTCCTGTTCCCTGCAGGCTATCTGGGGGAGGGATACCAGACATCCCTGATTTTCGTAGATTGTAGCTCTGGAAACCTTCTGCCCTCAATTCCATCACCATCGCCACTGCTGCTTCTCACTAGCTCTGCATCTGCAACGATGACGGCAAAAACAAAAGTGTGGGGTCTTTGCAACTCCTGCACGTTGAGAAGTCCTTGATGGTCCTGCCCCCTCTGATGTGAAAGCATGCGTCAGAAGGGGTCAGAACCGTCAATTATTTCCAAGCATGCCGAAGTTGCAAAGACACTCCCCCCCCCCTGCTTTTGCCCCCATTGCCACAGACATTGAAGCAATTACAGTGGCAGTAGTAGGCTTGGGGTAAGAGGTGAGTAAGGAGAGAGGCAATACTAGACATCGGGGGGGGGGGGGGTCGCAGAGGTGGAGGAAAGCTGCTAGATACGGGATGGGGGGATGGAGAGCTGATGCTGGCCACAGGGTGGGGAAGATGGAGGACAGTGAACACAGGATGTTTTTGAAGGTAGATGCTGAACATGGGGTAGGAATTATTGCAAGAATCACTAAATATCACCTCATCCCTTGTTATATTTTTGTCGAAGCTATGCTGTAGGAGGGACAGTAATGTGGACTGTCCCACACCAAGCAGCTAGCTGCCTTTTTTTTCTTTTATGTGATCCTGTATCACTTCTAAAAATTTTTGAAAATTTTTTATAACCATAACATTGTACTTAGCTGAAGCCTCTTAATTTTCATTCATCCGTCCGTTAATCCTGAAGAGGAAGATGGAACATGACGCGCGCGTTTCGAGCCCTAAGGCTCTGTATCAAATGTTGGACTCTTCTTCATTCAAAAAACGGAATCCCAACCAGACACCGTCGTCGCGGCTGAGGCATACGTCTCTCCTCTATGGCTGCATCGTTAGACTATTCGGTTTTTAAACAGGAGCACAACCTACCAGAGAAGGAACGCCCCACATGAAGGGGAATCCCAAATCAGATTGGTTCTCGTCAGATGACATCAAATTATCGAATACCATTCAACTTCCCGATTTAAACCTGCCGGTTCTACTGTATCCAAGGAAAATATCCATCTTTGTTCTAGTAGTTGAAGTTGGTAAAGACGATCCCCTCCCCTGGGATCAGCTGGAATGTGATCAATAATTGTCCATCGCAAATCAGTAAAGGAATGATTAAATTGCAAACAATGGGTTACCATTGGTGCTGTCAAGACGCTATTTCGCAATCGGGAAGCGTGTTCCATTAGACGTGTCTTGATAGCACGACTAGTCCTGCCTATGTAGAGTAGTGAACACGGGCACAGCAATAGGTAGACCACATAGCTAGAAAGGCAGTTCGTATCCCAACGTCGTGTAAACAGTTGTTTTGTTTTTGGATGTGTCCATTGTAACCCAAGCATAGTTAATGCACAAAATTGACATGATCCACACGCTAAATGTCCAGTCTGAGCAGGAAAACGATCGGGTCTATCAGATGGTAATGCTGTCTTCATCAGCATGTCGCCGAGATTGCGCCCCCGAGAAAATGCTATCTGAAGGGGTTTGTTAAAACAATCTATTAGTTGTAACATTGGCCAATGTTGTTTTAAGATCTTTAAAACTGCAGAGCTACCCTCAGTAAATGGAAGAATACCCACTATGGAATCTTCTGAACTCTGCCCCGAATTAACATAATTAGGGTCAAGCAACCATTCCCGATGAACGAAACGTTTTATTGCTCTTTGAATAATATGACTAGGATATCCACGATTAGTTAAACGATGGCTCAATTCAGAAGCATGGATCATATATTCCTGAAGTGTGTTACAATTCCGCCGTAGCCTAAGAAATTGGCCAAAAGGTAATCCACGTTTAAGTGGACCAGGGTGGTAACTTCGAAAGTGTAGCAAGCTATTTCTTTGCACATTTTTTCGATAAAGAGTGGTATGTAAACTCCCATCCAATATTGTAATTTGCAAATCCAAAAACTCGATCGTAGTAGGATGGACATGTGCTGTGAACTGTATATTGGTCCGTATAGTGTTTAGCCAATTCAAAAACTCAGTGAGCGCCGCCAAATCAGAAACCCAGATGAACAGAATATCATCAAGGAATCGTTTCCAGAATAAAACATTTGAGTAACCAGAAAATTGTTGTATTTGAGATGACTCCATGTGACCCATATATAGGGTAGCTATAGAGGGGGCACATGTGGCCCCCATCGCTATACCAGAAATTTGTTGGTAGTAGACACCCTCCGAGACAAAATAATTCTTTGTAAGAATCAATTGCATCATTTTTAATAAGAAAGATCGTGGAAATCGAGATGGAGCAGTCTGAAAACAATCTGCCAACAAACTGAGAGCCTCCTGTTGATCTATCTTTGTGTAGAGCGAAACTACATCAAGAGTAACTAAAAAAGCTCCTGGAGGAACCTCTAATGTTGACAGCAATTGTAATAGATGGGTTGTATCTCGTAGAAAGGAAGGCACCTGACAAGCCTCCTGTTTGAGAAACACATCGCAAAACTTTGAAAGCGGCTCGAGGACTGAATCCCTACAAGACACAATAGGGCGTCCAGGAGGTCTTAATAGAGTTTTATGAATCTTTGGCACCAGATAAAGTATGGGGATCCGAGGATGTGTATTAACTAAGAATCGGTGTTCTTTAGAGGTAATCCAACCCCGTTGGAAGGCTTCACCCATTAAAAGCTTGATTTCCATCATAAGATCCATAGTAGGGTTCGCAGACAGAACTCGATATGTATTAATATCTCCCAGATGTTGAGACAGTGTCAGTCGGTATTCTTCTACAGACCATAAGACCAAAGCCCCTCCCTTATCGGCTCTCCGTACTATCACTGAAGGATCAGATTGCAATTCTGCAAGAGCTTTCCAACTGCTGGAATCTAAGTTGGAAGAATGGTGTAAAGGGGTATTTGTTAATTGTTTAACATCCCTCAATACCAAAGATTGATATGTGGATAGCACAGGGTCCATTTGACCAGGAGGAATCCAATGAGAAGAAGGCTTTACTACTGATAGATCCAGGTTACTAGCTTTTCCTTGAAAATATTGAATGATGTGTAACTTACGGAAAAATCGTTGTAAATGTAATGCCATGGGGTAGGGACATAGGGGGATGGAGGGCACATACTGGGCATGAGGAGATGCTAGATACAGGGAGCAGAGAGAGAGAGGGATGCTAGACACCTGGGGGAGGGGATAAGAAAGGAAAGGTGCTGGACACCTAGTGGAGGGAGTAAGGGAAGATGCTGTATACCTGGGGGAGGAGGTTAGGATAGATGCTAAACTACAGGAGGGAAGAGAAGAGGAGAAAATACTGGAGAAGAGAGTGGAAAATGCTGGTTATGGAGCACCGAGAAGGGAAGAGTGGGAGATACTGAACAAGGGGCAGGGGAAGGACAATGGAGAGAAGGGGGGTTAGTAAGAGGGTGGGGAAGGAGGGAGAGAGATGGGGAAAGGCTGGGAGAGCTGGGTTGAGGAAGATTAAAACTGTGGGTAGATGCTGTAGAAAAGGGGGAGACTGAGGACTGATTGATGGAGAGGTGAAATCGGAGTGGGTAAAGAAGAAAAATAAATGGAAGAAAACTAAAAGATCAATGTCAGAGATGGATGTAGGGGAGAAAGTGAAGACAGGAGGTGAGAAAAAGAATGACAAATGGACAGCTAGGACACCCTGGGAAGAGCTTAAGAGAAGGCAAACAGACGAAAGCAGAAACCAAAGACTGGAAGAAAGTTGATGAGAAAAAAATGTTCATTTAGCAAAAGCAGAAAAAATAATTTTATTTTCAGTTCCATGGAATATGTCAGTTTTTGGAATTTACACCTGCTATTTTTATATTATTTTGCATAGTTAGTGGGGAAATGCATCACTGTTTCTATTTCTCTTTCGATTTGTCTGCTTGGAAGTGATATTGTTGCTGTCATGGGATGAATGGGGAGAAGAGAATGACTCCTTATCCCTCCCCCACCCCAATTGTGCAATCTTGGAACTAAGGGGAATTTAGTTCCATTATAAGTGTCCCAAATTTGCCTGCAAATAATCTGGTAATCTTAGGGGAGGGGGATGAGGGAACAATAGGAAGAGAGGGACTAGTTTACTGTGGCCATTTTCTGCTCTGTCTGCTTCAGACTCAGCCTCACCCCCTCCCCTTCTGTTTCCTACTGCTGCCTGAAAGGGTAGAGGGGGATTCTATAGCAAGAAATAGTAGACTATTCTTTGCTAAGTGAAATTTTAGGCACTGATTTCAGTGTATCTGTTCTGTTTACCTGAGCCTAGTAAAGAGAACAGTTCTGGGATCAGAGAGAGAGGAAGGGGTTGAGCACTGGGGTTAGGCTTGAGGAGAAGAGGGAGACCACTGGGATCATCCCTGAAAGGGGGAAGATAGAGAGAAAGGGAATGTACAGTATGTGTTTATGCATCAATAGGTGGGAGAAGCAGGGCCGGATTTAGCTAGAGTGAGGCCCTACGCCAAGAAAAATTGTGGGCCCCCCCCCCATGTCCCCGTGCAGTCCTGTGCCCCCCCTGTGCAGTCCTGGGCCCCCCCGTGTTCCCCCCCCGTGCCTCCGTGCAGTCCTGGGCCCGCCCCGGTGCAGTCCTGGGCCCCCCCCCCGTGCCCCCGTGCAGTCCTGGCCCGCCCCGGGCAGTCCGGGGCCCCCCCAGGCCGGCCTGGCCCCCCGGACAGCAGCGCGGCGGTCGGTGGGGCGTCAGAGGGGGCCGGGGGAGCCCGCGCGGGGCCCCGGCTCCCTCTCTGTACAGCCGCCAGCGTGAAGAGCCTTTTCCTTCACGCTGGCGGCTGTTTCTGTGAAGCCGGGAATGCTGGGAAAGGTTAAAGCAGGATATCTCCAATGCATATATATCTCATGCATATTTATTAGGGATATCCTGAAAACCTGCAGGATTGTGGACCACCAGGACTGGAATTGAGTAGCTCTGCCATACACTAACTTTTAGTAAACATGCCTCTTAATGAGTATATGGATAAAGAAAGACTAAAAGGTTTCTACATTACTATAATCCAGTACCAACCGCCAGGCACATTAGGAACTACTACAAACACTGCCCATTTAGAACCCATAGCAAACCCGCCATATCCTAACAGCACTACCAGGACTCACAAAGCACCATACCCTAACTATCAAAAGGCAACACTGCAAATATTAAACCAATACATTTCAGAGAACAACAATACATGACCTACTGGGGAAAGAACAAGTGGCAATGTCAAATAGGAATTATATAAACAGAATACCTCAGCTCAGTTACACATGCACAACATAGACCATCACCAAACAAGGAATCACAATTTAGAAACAGGAAGACAATAATTAAACTGGGAACCCCAAAAGCCAAACTTGGAATATACAACAACACTGTAGAAATAAAACTATAAATTAATTTCCTCTTGTACTAAACAAAGCGCAAAAATTAATGATGCACATTTCCCAGAGCTGACATATTCCAGTTAATAAATTCAAAATAAAGAGATATTTTTCTACCTTTTGTGCATTTTTTTTCAGTTGCAATTGTTCCAGCCACTTTCTTCTGGTTTCTTTGTGTCTTCTGCTAACTCTCCATCTGCTGTCCATTTGTCCTTTCTTCTGTCTTCTTGGTTTTTTTTTCCATTCTCTCTCTACATCTGCTTTAACATACTAATCTTTCTCCTTTTGCTCTTTCCTCATTCCTATTTCATCTACTCAAAATTTACCCCTCCATCCTCAATCCCCACTTACTCTCCCAATACCCGGCCAATTGTAGATTTTTTATCCCTCCCACACAAAATATTTTTCCCCTCTCCATTTTACTCTCCCAGCACCATCCCATTCTAATCCTCCCCCAACACCAGCTCCCTTCTAGTTCCAGCCTCACCCAGCATCCATTCCCTTCTAGTCCCTGCATCAGCCCATTTCCAGTCCTAGCCCCCCATTAGCCCATTTCCAGTCCTAGCCCCTCCCATCAACCCAATACCAGTCCTAGCCCCCCCATCAACCCACTTCCAGTCCTAACCCCCCATCACCCCCATTTTCAGTTTAAGCCCCCCCTATAACCCATTACCAGTCCTAACCCCCCATCAGCCCACTTCCAGTCCTAACCCCCATCAACCCATTTCCAGTCAGCCCCCCATAGCCCATTGCCAGTCCTAACCCCCCCCCATCAGCCCACAGTCCATTACCAGTCCTAACCCCATCAGCCCACCTGAAGTCCTAACCCCTCCCCATCAGCCCATTTCCTGTCCTAGCCCCCCCCCCCATAGTCCATTATCAGTCCTAACCCCCCATAGCCCATTATCAGACAGCCCCCATCAGCCAACAGCCCATTACCAGTCTTATCCCCCCCATTGCCCATTGCCAGTCCTAACCCCCCCATCAGCCCACAGTCCATTACCAGTCCTAACCCCATCAGCCCACCTCAAGTCCTAACCCCTTCCCATCAGCCCATTTCCTGTCCTAGCCCCCCATAGCCCATTACCAGTCCTAACCCCCCCCCCAACAGCCCACAGCCCATTACCAGTCCTAACTCCATCAGCCCACCTTCAGTCTTAATCCCCCAACCCATTACCAGTCCTAGCCCCCCATAGCCCACTCCCAGTCCTAATCCCACCAGCCCATTTCCAGTCCTAATCCCCATCACCCAATTTTTAGTTTAAGCCCCCCCCCATAGCCCATTACCAGTCCTAAGCCCCCATCAACCCACTTCCAGTCCTAATCCCATCAGCCCATATAGACTTAGCTCCCCCATAGCCCATAGCACCCCCATAGCCCCCCCCCATAGCCCATCACCACTCCTAACCCCCCCATAGCCCATTACCAGTCCTAACCCCCCCAACAGCCCACAGCCATTACCACTCCTAACCCCCCCCAGCCCATCACCAGTCCTAACCCCCCCAACAGCCCACAGCCATTACCACTCCTAACCCCCCCCAGCCCATCACCAGTCCTAACCCCCCAGCAGCCCACAGCCATTACCACTCCTACCCCCCCAGCCCATCACCAGTCCTAACCCCCCCAACAGCCCACAGCCATTACCACTCCTACCCCCCCCAGCCCATCACCAGTCCTAACCCCCCCAACAGCCCACAGCCATTACCACTCCTAACCCCCTCAGCCCATCACCAGTCCTAACCCCCCAGCCCACCCCAGCCCAGCGAATTTTTTTTTACAAAAAAGCTGTCGCTGCCTCTGCCGGGGCCGCCGCGGCAGAATCGATTGTGCCGCGGGGCCCCCCCTGCCCAGCAGAGCCTGGCCTGCCCTCCCCGGTATCACCTCTCGAGTCTCAGCTGCCTCCCTCCAGTCACACGCGTCGGCTTTCAGAGCGCGAGGTGAGTTTTCTCCCTCGCTGCTCTGTTAAGCCCGCGGGGGCTGATGGGAAGTCCCATCAGCCCCCGCGGGCTTAAACAGAGCAGCGAGGGAAAAACTCTTCCCTCGCGCTCTGAAAGCCGGCAGCTGAGACTCGAGAGGTGATACCGGGGAGGGCAGGCCAGGCTCTGCTGGGCAGGGGGGGCCCCGCGGCACAATCGATTCTGCCGCGGCGGCCCCGGCAGAGGCAGCGACAGCTTTTTTTTTTTTGTTTTAATTTTAATGATGAAATGAATGTTTTTTGCGCGGGGCCCCCTGAAACGCGGGGCCCTGTGCAAAAAACATTCCCGGTGGGCCCTTGCCAGCTGTGGGCCCTACGCCACGGCGTACGTGGCGTATAGGCAAATCCGGCCCTGGGGAGAAGTGAAAGAGAGAAAACTGATGTTGCCTCCATTTTCCCCCAGATAATTTACAACGAATCTCAGAGTGGCACAACTCAAAAGTTCCCAGGAATGCAACTTCCCATTCCGCCTATTTTCACAGAAACACAAGTTAAATACCAAATTTTTGTCCCATTAGTAAACAATTTTTATTTCATTTCATTGTTTGTATTTAACTCTGCTGTACAGCCTTGGAGATGCTGAGTTTGTTGAAGTCTTCGAGTACATGAAGCTGTACAGATGTAGAAAACTCCACAGGAGATGCATGAGGATATTGAAGGCATTTTAAAATGTCAGGACGGTGCGAATGCTGAAACAAATATTAAGCAAAGTTCAGCAGTTATTAGCAAAATCTTTTGTAGGGAAAAAAATTACATTAGCTAACAAATAATAACAACAAAAACACATAAATAGAATACAAGACTATATTCTTCAGCTCATAAATTAATTATACCCTCATGGTTATTTGATAGATGATTGGCTATGTCCTGTCCCTATGCTTGTATACACAGGGGGAAGAATGGCCAGCAGGAAAAAGAAGGTGGTAGTGCCTTTGTATAAGTCTCTAGTGAGACCTTATTTGGAATACTGTGTACAATTCTGGAGAGTGCACGTTCAAAAGGATATAAACTCAATGGAGTCGGTCCAGAAGGCAGGTACCAAAATGGTCAGTGGTCTTCGTCATAAGGCATAAGGGAGACAGACTTAAAGATCTCAGTAGGGATACTTTAGAGCAGGGGTCTCAAACTCAAATTGCTTTGAGGGCCGAATGAGGACTTGTAAAGTAACCCGGGGGCCGCATAAGACATGGGCCTCATTTGCATAAGGGGCCTCATTTGCATAAATATTTGCATAATGTTGCATAATGAGTGCATGGATAAAGAAAGACTAGAAAATTTCTATATTACTATAATCCAGTGCCAACCGCCAGGCACATTAGGAACTACTACTAACACTGCCCATTTGGAACCCATAGCAAACCCCCCGTATCATAACAGCACTACCAGGACTCACAAAGCACCAGACCCTACCTATCAAAAGGCAACACTGCAAATATTAAATCAATACATTTCAGAGAACAATACATGACCTACTGGGAAAAGAGAACAAGTAGCAATGTCAAATAGGAATTACACAGAATACCTCAGCACTGTAGAAATAAAACTATAAATAATTTCTTGTACCAAAGCACAGACATTAATGATGCACATTTCCCAGAGCTGACATATTCCAGTTAATAAATTCAAAATAAAGAGATATTTTTCTACCTTTTGTGCATTTTTTTTCAGTTGCAATTGCTCCAGCCACTTCTGGTTTCTTCGTGTCTTCTGCTATCTCCATCGTCTGCTGTCCATTTGTCCTTTCTTCTCTCTTCTAGTTTTTTTCCATTCTCTCTCTCTACATCTGCTTTAACATACTAATCTTTCTCCTTTTGCTCTTTCCTCATTCCTATTTCATCCACTCAAATTTTACCCCTCCATCCTCAATCCCCACTTACTCTCCCAATACCTGGCCAATTGTAGATTTGTCTTCTCTTCCAGACAAAATATTTTTCCCCTCTCCATTTCACTTTCCCAGCTCCATCCCATTCTAATCCTCCCCCAACATCAGCTCCCTTCTAGTTCCAGCCCCACCCAGCATCTGCTCCTTTCTAGTCCCTGCATCAGTCCATTTCCAGTCCTATCCTAGCCTCACCATCAGCCCATTTCCAATCCTAGCCCCCCATCAGCCCATTTCCAATCCTAGCTCCCTCCCCTCACAGCCCATTTCCATTCCAAGCCCCCCTCCCCATCAGCCATTTGCAGTTCAAGCCCCCCTTCCACTCAGCCCATTTCCAGTCCTAGCAACCCCCCCAGCCCATTACCAGTCCTAGACCCCCCATAGCCCATAACCAGTCCTAACCTCCCCATAGCGCACTTCCAGTCTTACCCCCCCATCACCCCATTTTCAGTCTTACCCCCCCCATAGCCCATTACCAGTCCTAGTCCCCCCCATAGCCCACTTGCAGTCGTATCCCCCATCACCCCATTTTCAGTCTTACCTCCCCTCATAGGCCATTACCAGTCCTAACCCCCCAATCAGCCCACCTCCAGTCCTAACCCCCATCACCCCATTTTCAGTCCTAACCCCCACCATAGCCCATAACCAGTCATAACCCCCCCCCTGCCGATAGCCCACTTCCAGTCCTAACCACCATCTGCCCATTTCCAGTCCTAGCCCCCACCATAGCCCATTTCCAGTCATAACCCCCCCTGCCGATAGCCCACTTCCAGTCCTAACCACCATCTGCCCATTTCCAGTCCTAGCCCCCACCATAGCCCATTACCAGTCATAACCCCCCCCCCTGCCAATAGCCCACTTCCAGTCCTAACCCCCATCTGCCCATTTCCAGTCCTAGCCCCCACCATAGCCGATTACCAGTCATAACCCCCCCCCTGCCAATAGCCCACTTCCAGTCCTAACCCCCATCTGCCCATTTCCAGTCCTAGCCCCCACCATAGCCCATTACTAGTTATAACCCCCCCCAGCCCATTACCAGTCATAACCCCCCCTGCCAATAGCCCACTTCCAGTCCTAACCCCATCTGCCCATTTCCAGTCCTAGCCCCCACCATAGCCCATTGTCAGTTATAACCCTCCCCCCCCAGCCCATTACCAGTCATAACCCCCCCCCCTCCCCCCTCTGCCAATAGCCCACTTCCAGTTCAGTCAGCCCCTCCATAGCTCATTACCGGCCAACAAAAAAACCCCCAAAACCCTGGCTTCTGCTGCTGCCGTTGCCGCCGTGGCAGCAGCAGAATCAATTGTCAAATTAAAAAAAAAAAACTGACTTCTGCTGCTCAAGCAGCTGTCCTGCGGCCCCTTTCCCTCTGCCCGGAGATCCGACTCTGCTCTATCAGCGGCGTGCTTTTCAAGCCGCGACGGAGTATTCCCCTCTCGCGCGGTTTTTCAAGCTGCGCGAGAGGGGAATACTCTCTTCGCGGCTTGAAAAGCACGCCGCTGAGAGCAGAGTCGGATCTCCGGGCAGAGGGAAAGGGGCCGCAGGACAGCTGCTTGAGCAGCAGAAGTCAGTTTTTTTTTTTAATTTGACAATTGATTCTGCTGCTGCCACGGCGGCAACGGCAGCAGCAGAAGCCAGGGTTTTGGGGGATTTTTGGTTTTCCGCCGTCGCGGGCCGCACAAAGTTGTCTCGCGGGCCGCATGCGGCCCGCGGGCCGCGTGTTTGAGACCCCTGCTTTAGAGGAAAGGTGGGAGAAGGGTGATATGATAGAGATGTGTGGAATAAATGCACAGGAGGAGGCTGTCTTCCTGTTGAAAGTGAGGGGGGCCATAGGATGAAGGAAGGTGAAAGGGGTTAGACTCAGGAATAATCTGAGGAAATGTTTCTTTATAGAAAGGGTGGTGTATGTGTGGAACAACCTCCCTGTGGAGACAAGAACTGTATCTGAATTTAAAAAGCCTGGGACAAATACAGATGATCTGAGGGAGGAAGGGATGGTAGAATGTAATAGTTTTTTTGAGCAGACTGGATAGACTGTATGGACCCAATTTTCAGTTGCGCAGGGCAAAGCGCCATAGCCGCATAGCCCTGCCCGCCGACCTCTTAACCCCAGATTTTCACTTCTGCGGTGACGGAAGAGAAAATCGGGGGTTCGCCGTACAGCCGGAAAGCCATCGAGCCTAACTGCGCAGCAGCGATTTTGGATGCTGCCCGGTTAGCCCCGGCACCTTAAATATAGGCCAGGAAAACTCTCGCCTATCTTTAAGGCACCGGGACTAAAAGGGCAGCATCCAAAATCACTGCTACCCAGTTAGCACCATTCCTCACCTATGCTGTACCCTGGAACACCCCAACACGCCCCAATGCTAACTGGATAGCATCGGGGCATATAGGGGACTTAATCGGGAATTTTCAAAGGCACTGGCCATGTTGGTGCCTTTGAAAATCTCAGATTAAGGCATTCACACAGCTAACATAAATGACCTGGAAAGTGGAATAACGAGTGAGGTTATCAAATTTGCAGATGACACAAAACTATTTAAAGTTGTTAAAACCCAAGAGGATTGTGGAAAATTGCAAGAGGATCTTGATAAATTGGAAGACTGGGCATCAAAATGGCAGATGAAATTTAATGTGGACAAGTGCAAAGTTATGCACCTAGGGAAGAACAACCCAAACTATGGTTACACGATGCAAGGTTCCACATTAGGAACCACCACCCAGGAAAAAGATTTAGGCGTCATTGTGGATAACATGTTAAAACCCTCGGCCCAGTGTGCAGCGGCGGCCAAGAGAGCAAATAGAATGCTAGGTATCATAAGGAAAGGAATGGAAAATAAAACAAAAGATATTATAATGCCTCTATACCAGTGATGGCTAACCTTTTTGAGCCCGAGTGCCCAAACTGCCGCACAAAACCAAAGAATTTCCTCAAAGTGCCAGCACGTCAATTAAAGCCCCATTTGCATAAGGTGCTTCATTTGCATAAATATTTGCATAATGTTACCATACACTAACTTTTAGTAAACATGCCTCTTAATGAGTATATGGATAAAGAAAGACTAAAAGGTTTCTACATTACTATAATCCAGTACCAACCGCCAGGCACATTAGGAACTACTACAAACGCTGCCCATTTAGAACCCATAGCAAACCCGCCGTATCCTAACAGCACTACCAGGACTCACAAAGCACCATACTCTACCTATCAAAAGGCAACACTGCAAATATTAAACCAATACATCTCAGAGAACAACAATACATGACCTACTGGGGAAAGAACAAGTGGCAATGTCAAATAGGAATTATATAAACAGAATACCTCAGCTCAGTTACACATGCAGAACAGACCATCACCAAACAAGGAATCACAATTTAGAAACAGGAAGACAATAATTAAACTGGGAACCCCAAAAGCCAAACTTGGAATATACAACAACACTGTAGAAATAAAACTATATATTAATTTCCTCTTGTACTAAACAAAGCGCAAAAATTAATGATGCACATTTCCCAGAGCTGACATATTCCAGTTAAGAAATTCAAAATAAAGAGATATTTTTCTACCTTTTGTGCATTTTTTTTCAGTTGCAATTGTTCCAGCCACTTTCTTCTGGTTTCTTCGTGTCTTCTGCTAACTCTCCATCTGCTGTCCATTTGTCCTTTCTTCTGTCTTCTTGTTTTTTTTTTCCATTCTCTCTCTACATCTGCTTTAACATACTAATCTTTCTCCTTTGGCTCTTTCCTCATTCCTATTTCATCTACTCAAAATTTACCCCTCCATCCTCAATCCCCACTTACTCTCCCAATACCCGGCCAATTGTAGATTTTTTATCCCTCCCACACAAAATATTTTTCCCCTCTCCATTTTACTCTCCCAGCCCCATCCCATTCTAATCCTCCCCCAACACCAGCTCCCTTCTAGTTCCAGCCTCACCCAGCATCCATTCCCTTCTAGTCCCTGCATCAGCCCATTTCCAGTCCTAGCAGCCCCCCAACCCAATACCAGTCCTATCCCCCCCTCATCAACCCACTTCCAGTCCTAACCCCCCATCACCCCATTTTCAGTTTAAGCCCCCCCCCTATAACCCATTACCAGTCCTAACCCCCCACTTCCAGTCAGCCCCCCATAGCCCATTGCCAGTCCTAACCCCCCCATCAGCCCACAGTCCATTACCAGTCCTAACCCCATCAGCCCACCTCAAGTCCTAACTCCTAACCATCATCTCCTTTTTTGTCCCAGGCACCCCATAGCCATTTATCAGTCCTAAAACCCCCCATAGCCCATTACCAGTCCTAACCCCATCAGACCACCTCCAGTGTTAACCCCCCATCAGCCCATTTCCAGTCCTAACCCCACCCAACAGCCCACCTCAAGTCCTAACCCCTCCCCATCAGCCCATTAGCAGTCCTAACCCCCCCCCCCCTAGCCCATTAGCAGTCCTAACCCCCCCTCTCTAGCCCATTAGCAGTCCTAACCCCCCCCCATAGCCCATTACCAGTCCTAACCCCCATCACCCCATTTCCAGACAGCCCCCATCAGCCCACAGCCCATTAGCAGTCCTAACCCCCCCTCGCCCATTAGCAGTCCTAACCCCCCCTACTAGCCCATTTGCAGTCATAACCCCCCCCCTAGCCCATTAGCAGTCCTAACCCCCCCCCTCCTAGCCCTTTAGCAGTCCTTACCCCCCCCCCCTCCTAGCCCATTAGCAGTCCTAACCCCCCCTAGCCCATTAGCAGTCCTAACCCCCCTAGCCCATTAGCAGTCCTAACCCCCCCCTCCTAGCCCATTAGCAGTCCTAACCCCCCTCCTAGCCCATTAGCAGTCCTAACTCCCCCCAGCCCATTAGCAGTCCTAACCCCCCCTAGCCCATTAGCAGTCCTAACCCCCCCAGCCCATTAGCAGTCCTAACCCCCCCCCATAGCCCTTTACCAGTCCTAACCCCCATCACCCCATTTCCAGACAGCCCCCATCAGCCCACAGCCCATTAGCAGTCCTAACCCCCCCTAGCCCATTAGCAGTCCTAACCCCCCCTCCTAGCCCATTAGCAGTCCTAACCCCCCCCTAGCCCATTAGCAGTCCTAACCCCCCCCTCCTAGCCCATTAGCAGTCCTAACCCCCCCCAGCCCATTAGCAGTCCTAACCCCCCCTAGCCCATTAGCAGTCCTAACCCCCCCCTCCTAGCCCATTAGCAGTCCTAACCCCCCCCTAGCCCATTAGCAGTCCTAACCCCCCAGCCCTTTAGCAGTCCTAACCCCCCCCTAGCCCATTAGCAGTCCTAACCCCCCCCCTCTCTAGCACATTAGCAGTCCTAACCCCCCCATAGCCCATTACCAGTCCTAACCCCCCATCACCCCATTTCCAGACAGCCCCCATCAGCCCACACCCCATTAGCAGTCCTAACCCCCCCCAGCCCATTAGCAGTCCAACCCCCCCTCCTAGCCCATTAGCAGTCCTAACCCCCCCCAGCCCATTAGCAGTCCAAACCCCCCCAGCCCATTAGCAGTCCTAACCCCCCCCCTGCCCATTAGCAGTCCAGCCCCCCATCACCCCATTTCCAGACAGCCCCCATCAGCCCACAGCCCATTAGCAGTCCTAACCCCCCCTAGCCCATTAGCAGTCCTAACCCCCCCCTCCTAGCCCATTAGCAGTCCTAACCCCCCCCAGCCCATTAGCAGTCCAACCCCCCCCCAGCCCATTAGCAGTCCTAACCCCCCATCACCCCATTTCCAGACAGCCCCCATCAGCCCACAGCCCATTAGCAGTCCTAACCCCCCCTAGCCCATTAGCAGTCCTAACCCCCCCCCCTCCTAGCCCATTAGCAGTCCTAACCCCCCCCAGCCCATTAGCAGTCCAAACCCCCCCCCCAGCCCATTAACAGTCCTAACCCCCCCCCCTAGCCCATTAGCAGTCCTAACCCCCCCCCCGGCAAATTTAAAAACAGAAAAAGCGGGCTCTGGCTGCTGCCGCGGACGCGGCAGCATGCAGTGTCCCGCGGGGCCCCCTCCGCCCGCTAAGCCCCTCTGCAAGGGCTTTCAGATTCGCGAGGGTGACAGCGTCTCCCTCGCGTCTCTGTTAAGCCCGCAGGGGCTAATGGGAAATTTCCCATCAGTCCCTCGCGTCTAAAGGGGCTGATGGGACATTTCGCATTTACCCCTGCTGGCTTAACAGAGTCGCGAGGGAGACGCTGTGTCCCGCGCGAATCTGTATGCCCTTGCAGAGGGGCTTAGCGGGCGGAGGGGGCCCCGCGGGACACTGCATGCTGCCGCGTCCGCGGCAGCAGCCAGAGCCCGCTTTTTCTTTTTTTGCGGACCTTCACGCGTGCCAGCTGCAAGGCCTTCGCGTGCCACAGCTGGCACGCGTGCCATAGGTTCGCCATCGCTGCTCTATACCGTTCCATGGTGAGACCGCACCTTGAATATTGTGTGCAATTCTGGTCGCCGTATCTTAAAAAGGATATAGCGTTATTAGAAAAGGTTCAGAGAAGAGCCACCAAAATGGTAAAGGGGATGGAAGGATACTGTGATAAGGAAGCTTATCATAGCTCAGGAAGAAGCTATAGAAAAGGTGAAGTGACTCTGAACAAGCAACCTGTCAGTTCTGGTAGAAATATGAAAACAGAATTTTGCCATAAAAGACTACCAGTCCCAGAATGCACCAGGTTTCCAACAGCCATTAGAGGAGCTGAAGTGAGGAAACGTGTGTTCAATCAGGAGGGCTATGAGGTAATCCCTAAGCACTCATCTCAAAGGGCAGGGCCTGATTCAGCACAGCTGCGCTGTGTTAGGGAGGATCACTCATCTAAGCAGAATAAGAGTAGAGTTTATTCTACAGATGACCATCTTCATGATCACTTTGGATATCCAGAGAATGGTCCTCATTATCCTGAAAATCAGCTTGAGCTTGATCATCAGTTTCATCTGAAGGATCATCAGAAGCAGAAGCCAAACCGGACGGACAGAGAGAAAAAGAAACTCTCTGGAAGAAAGAGGAGAAAAGCCTTTGAGAGGTCTAGAAGAGTCCAAAGCAGTACGTATACTGGGAGGTATTCCAAGGGCCAGCATACACCATTGGACTGGGGGAGACCAGAGGAATGGTGCTGCAGAGCTAGGAATCTCCAGACGCTACCTGTGAGGGAGACGGCTGCACGTGGAAGGGACCCTAAGACCCGTGCCAGAAGGTATGTGAAGAGAGATCCAGTGTCCAGGGATCTGGATTGGATGGCTGGACATAAGAACTGGACTACATACTGGCCAGGCTATATAGAGAGGAACTCTAACAGCAATGGAAGCTCAGGTATGAACACTGATCTATGCCCTAGCTATAACCTTGAAAGACAGCAGGGAAACAAATATTCTCCTGAAACTGCTCCATTGAGAGATTCATCTGTGCCAATCCATGATATTGAACCTATGCTTGTTGAAGATGGGGGAATGATTGCAGATGAAGAATGTGTTTATATGGATTGCTCTCTATCAAAACTCCGTTGGTAACTTTCTGTTATAAAGTACAGCAACCATCACAAAGAAAATACAAATTTGTTCTTTAATCTACTCAGAAAAGCTCCTGAAGCAGGATTTGACCCACACAGTAGAAAGCAAGCCAGCTAAAGGGGTTTCAGCTGGATAACTGCTAGCAATTAAGCCTTACCTAATTGCTTGTGAGCTAGAAAGAGAATCACTTCTGAATCTATGTGGGAAGTAATCAGAAGTTAATCTGAAAAGAACAGTTTGTTTCTTGCTTTGTGGCTTTTCATTTGTTGTTTTCCTGATTTTGACTTTGTTTTTCCAAGTTAACACTGAAAGCAAGTTACCTGATTTTATGTGCTACCAAGCATATCTGTGTTGGGAGAAATAACCCCATAAATAAATATCTTATTGGCTTTACCCAAGAGCACAACTAAATTATTGTCAGCAGCTGTGTCTGGTGTGAATGAACTACATTGTCCACAATACCTTGCAAATCATATAGAGATATGCACTTGCCAAGACTGTGAAGATTTTCACCCAGGCAGCCGTCTGACAATACTCCTATGAAGAAAGGCTAAAAAGGTTAGGGCTCTTTAACCTGGAAAAGAGACGGCTGAGGGGAGATATGATAGAAGTCTATAAATTAATGAACGGAGTGGAACGGGTAAACGTAGATCGATTGTTTACGTTATCAGAATATAGGAAGACTAGGGGACATGCAATGAAGCTACAGGGAAAACTATTTGAGACTAATAAAAGAAAATATTTTTTCACTCAATGCGTAATCAAACTCTGGAATTTGTTACCGGAGGATGTATTAAGGCTGTTAGTGTAGCTGGGTTTAAAAAAGGTTTGGACAAGTTCCTGGAGGAAAGGTCCATAAACCATTATTAAGAAGGGACCCAGGATATCAATGCTTGACCTAGTACAAGCATTGCAGAACCTGTGTTTTTTGGGGAAACTGCTAGGTACATATGACCTAGATTGGCCACTGTTGGAAACAGGATACTGGGCTTGATGGACCTTGGTCTGACCCAGTATGGCATATCTTATGTTCTTAACATGGGCTGTTAACCATGTAAATGCCTTTGAAAATTGTGCCCTATATGTTCATATCCCTCCGTCATTTTGTTTTTCTATGTAATACCCTTTTTCCCTTTAAAGAGAATACAAGGTGTCTCAATGTGGTCTATATTCATTATACACCTTTGCATCCACTTGATTATTTATCAACAAAGAACTGTTTTAAAGAGACATTGTGGGTCTCAGATAAATACACAAGCATTAGGACATTCTGAGTTATTTGTTTGGACTTAGCTAGCATGTTTTCTCAAGAAGAGTTACATTCAGGTACAGTAGGTATTTTCCTGTCTCCAGAGAGTTTACAAACTGAGGGTTAGATTGACATATACGCAAGGCCCATTATTGTCAAGGGTGTCTGTTTGCTAACTAAGCACGTAACTCACATTAACATTAATGTGTTTCATTAAATCAGATCATAAGATTTTTACCTGAGACACTAAAGGGTGTTGTATCGATGTATGGGGTACAATAGTTACACCGATCTTAAATGGAAAAGATCCCATCGTATACTGAGTGAAACAAAGTGGGCCATTGAACCCAATAATAAACATGTTTTGTTTTCTAGAATCCTCATATAAATGACTAGAGACTATGATGACATCATATCCCAGGAAGTGGCATTTCAATTCATTTTCTGGATGCTAAATCACAACTGGCTCAATATATGTCCTGGGTGCCAAGGCATTAAGGTACCTAAATGGAATGAATGCACCAAAGTATCTTCTTGTCATACTATATTGTTAGGAACATCATCTTGTACGTGCAAAACTTTGAGCAGTTTGCCAGGCACTGATGTGCCTATTGGCAGTGCAATATCACTCCAAAAATGATTAGTTATGCATCATTTGCATCTGATTTCTTTGACTGGGTGACCAGGAAATAATACTATTGATTTCATTATATAATTTCTCGAATAGTTCAATGTCGAACTGAAAGTGAAGGGAACATGAAGAAGAAAATGATAAGAAGCTAAGTATCCTTTGATAGTTGGACATTGAACTATTCAAGAAATTATATAATGAAATCAATAGTATTATTTCTCAAGAAAAGAGGAATGAGGGAAAAGCTCCATCCGCTTTCATAATCACTGGGTATTTCCGTTGAAAGGTCATTGATGCTATTAGACACTAATGTTGGACACATTGTGAGTCCAAAAATGAGCAGAGAGAGAAGTTAGCAATGGGTAAAAAGGGCACAAATAAGAGTGATTTGCCAGAGGAAGAGAGTTCAAGAGTATAGGGAGCGAGAAGCAATGACTGAATGTATTTGTAGGTGAGCAATGGAAGTTTAAACTGTATGTGGACATTAATGGGAAGGTAATGTAATGACCTGAAGAGGGGGTTACATGGTCATAGCAATGTAAAAGGAAGATAAATTATACAGCTGCATTTTAAATAGACTGAAGTGGGGAAAGGTGGTTCTGAGGGACACCTATGAGGAGTAAAATTACAGTTATGGTACTCAACCCTATCATAGTATACCCCCTAGCCAGTCAAGTTTTCAGCATATCCACAGTGAATACATATGGCATAAATTTTCATGCACTGCCTCCATTGCATGCAAATCTCTCTCATGCATCATGGATAGCCTGAAAACCTGACTGGCTAGGGGGTAAACCAGAACAAGGTTGAAAACCTCTAGATTGCAGTATTCTAAGTGGGAGGTAATGAGAGAGTGGATAAGTATTTTGGTACCATGCTGAGAAAGAAAGCATGCATTTTAGTAATGTTGAAAAAGAAGGAATGGCAAACTTTAGCAGTGTTTTGGATGTGTATAGAGAAGGCGGGAGAGGCATCACAGATTATACTGAGATTACAAACCAAGGGAACCAGAAGGATGGGTGCAATCTACAGAGACAGAAAAGGAATGAAGAAGGGAAGTTGGGGGAAAAATAACGAGTTCTATTTTGGCCATGTTAATGCAGTGGTTCTCAATCCAGTCTTTGGAACACTACTAATCAGTCAGGTTTTCAGGATATCCACAATGAATATGTCTGAGATAGATTTGAATATATAGGGCCCGATTTGCCATCGGGGCCCGTTCAGCCCATCCAGACATCCAGCATCTGGACGGGCCAGATTGCCACCCAATTCTGAACCCGCGAGAGCGTCAGAATCGGGTGCCACAGGCCCGGGCAGGCATGACGAGTAGTATAATGGGTACACTACTTGTCAAACTGATTGACAGGTGAGATAAGGATGGCAGGAGCCAATCAGCGTTCACGTCCGGTGTATGTCCCGCCTTAGGCCACGCCCCCTCCCATAGAATGAATGGTGAGTTAGCCCCGCCCACTCCCGCTCCCAAAATGTTGACAGGCACCAATCAGCGCCCACTTCCGGTGTATGTCCCGCCTTAGGCCACGCCCCCTCCCATAAAAGTGAATGGTGAGTTAGCCTCGCCCAGTCCCGCCCCCAGGCGTGGCCACCGCCCCCCACTTGACACACTCCTGCTCCCGCCCCAAGGATGACATCATCCAATCAGCGTACACTTCCGGGGGGGGGGGGTGTCACACCCACGCCACGCCCCACAATATGGCATTAGCCAATCAGCACCCACTTCCGGGCTTGTGCTACGCCCACAGCCTCCCACCCTCCTCCACGCCCCCTGCCTACATCATCGGAAATGATATCACTGGAAACTGTGTCATCAGAAGAGGGACTGTCCCTTTTTGCTGACATCAGCGGAAACAGTATGGCTGACTCCGGAAATGATAGTATGGCTGACTCCGGAAATGTGTTTTTGCTTCTGCTTAATGCTGAAAAACAAAAATGCTTTTCTCTCTCTCTCTCTCCCACACAGACTCAGTTGTTTTTTTCTCACACAAAAACTGATTCTTAGCACAGAGACAGGCAGGCTAGAAACTTTTTCTTTCCAAATGCAATTAGCACATCTTTGTTAGAGGGATCACCCTCTCACCCTCAACCACGCCCCTGCCTACATCATCGGAAATGGACTGTCCCTTTTTGCTGACATCAGCGGGGAGCAGTGTGACTGACTCCGGAAATGTGTTTTTGCTTCTGGTTAATGTTTACATCTGCAAAAAAAAGCAGGAACCCTGGAAAACAAAAAATGCTTTTCTCTCTCCCACTGCCCCAGTTCTTATTTCTCACAAAAGATTCACAGCACAGAGAGACACAGGCTTTTCACTGAGACAGACAGGATTCATCAAGGTTACTTACCTGTAACGGGAGTTCTCCATGGACAGCAGGATAAGTCATCCACACCTGGTGACGTCATCCGACGGCGCCGTGGACGGAGTACTCTCTCTAGCCCAGAAGGGTTTGCCTTCTGGGCTGAGCCCCCTCCCCTCCACCTGGCCCAGCCCCCAGACCGCCCCTAGCCAGCCACTACTTTCCAAGCCGGTCCAGCACGTGCTAGGGGCGAAGGTATGCCAAGGGCCCCTGAAGGGGAGGATGGGTGGGAGAGTGTGGCTGACTTATCCTGCTGTCCACGGAGAACTCCCATTACAGGTAAGTAACCTTGATTTCTCCTAGGACAAGCAGGATGAAGTCAGCCACACCTGGTGCCTCCCTAGCTAGGAAGGGCTGAGGTAGCAGGGGCCCACAATAATAGGAGGACACGAGATGTATAACGAAGAATTTTATCAAGTCATATGAACGTGCAATAGCAAGTGCAGAACAACTTGAACATTACAATATGTGCAAACATCACGTGCAAACAGAATGTGCAAACAGCATGCGTAACGGCATGCGCACTAGTATGTGCAAACAGCATGTGGAAACAGTATGTGCAATAACATGTGCAACAGCACGACAAAACAGCATGTGCATACATCGCGTATCAACCTCACTGGCAAGGGCATGTGCATCAACAGGCGACATTACAAAGACAATCCGGTAAATCCTAATGGCCGCCTGGCGTTAAGGCTCGGTCGGCGGAGCATGGGCCGTCGTTAAGACCGCTTGTCCGAAGGCCTGGTTGCAATGCAGGTCGAGGCAGTAGTCTTTCTGAAAAGTCTGAAGGGATGACCAGGTGGCTGCCCTACAGATGTCCACTGCCGGAACTGAGCGAAGATTCGCCATGGTGGCAGCAAGCGCCCTCAATTGGTGGGCGTGTACTGACGGCGCGTGATCGGTACCAGCCTTGTCAAGGCAGAAGGCGATGCATGCGGAGATCCAGAGGGATAGGGTGCATTTGGAGACAGGGAGCCCCGGTTTGTTCGGGTCATAGGAGACAAAGAGCTGAGTGGTACGGCGCTGATCGCTCGTTCTTAGGAGGTACAGACGTAGCGCTCTGACGCAATCGAGTGTGTGGAGCCTCGCCTCCTCCGGGGAGGAATGCGGTTCCGGGAAGAAGGAGGGAAGCTCAATGGTCTGGTTAATGTGGAAGGCAGAGGAAACCTTCGGAATGAACTTTGGGTGCGTCCGGAGGGAGGCTCGGTCGCTGGAAAGCTGCGTGTACGGTGGATGTGCCACGAGGGCCTGGAGTTCACTGATGCGCCTGGCCGAGGTGATGGCAATGAGGAACAAGGTCTTCCAGGAGGCGAACTTAGGCTCTGCTGACAGCAGGGGTTCGAAGGGGGGCAGCGTGAGTTGGTTGAGAACCGCATTGAGGTCCCAGTGTGGAATAGGCTTCCGGATTGGGGGATGTAGATTCGCTAGGCCTTTCATGAAGCGGGCTACAATGGGCAGCCGTGCGATGGAAGCGCTTCCTGAGCGGTGGAGTGCTGAGATGGCCGCAAGATGCACTCGAATGGACTGGGGCTGCAAGCCCTGCTGAGACAGAGGCCAGGTATTGCAGAATCCCGGGTACAGGGGCCGAGAAGCGGTCCAGGCCTTGAGAGAAGCACCAGAGGGAAAAACAGCACCATTTGAGACTGTATGACTTCCTGGTGGCCGGGCGGCGTGCCGCGAGAACTACCTCCTCCACTTCTCAGGGAAGGCCCAGGGGGGACAGGACTACCCGCTCAGCCACCAGGCTGTCAAGGCCAGGGTCTGAAGATTTGGATGGAGGGTGAGTCCGTCTTCCTGGGTGAGGAGGTCTGGTATCAGTGGCAGTCGCCATGGCGGATGGAGTGACAGACACCTCAGGAGTGGGAACCATGCTTGGCGAGGCCAGTGGGGGGCCACCAGAATGGCTTGGGCCCTGTTGGAGATGATACGTTGTATGGTCATGGAGATCAGGGGAATGGGGGGGAAGGCATACACCAGAGACCATTCTCCCCACGACTCGACGAATGCATCCGCTGAGTGGCTGCGCCGAGACGGCCGCTTGGAGCAGAAGTGTTTGCACTTCGTGTTCTGCTCCATGGCGAAGAGGTCGATCTCCGGGTGGCCCCATGCCCTGAAGAGGGAGAAGGCAATTTCTGCCTTGAGGGACCATTCATGGGGATTTAGCTGCCGGCTGAGCTTGTCCGCCAGCTCATTCTCGGCTCCAGGCAGGTATGAGGCTCGAAGTACGCAGCTGTTGGAAATCGCGAAGGCCCAGATCTTGAGGGCTTCCCGGCACAGGGCCCGGGAGCCCGTCCCGCCCTGTTTGTTCATGTAGAACATGGCTACCTGGTTGTCTGTCTGGATGAGAGTGACTTTGCCGCTGATCAGGTTCTGGAAAGCGCTCAAGGCGTAACGAATGGCTCTGAGCTCCAGAAGGTTGACGTGGTACTGTTGTTCCAGCTCTGTCCATGCGCCCTGAGTCCGGAGGTGCAGGCAATGCGCTCCCCAGCCCACCGGAGAGGCGTCGGTGGTGATGGTTAGTTGGTGAGGTGGCTGGGCGAGGGGTCTCCCCTGTGAGAGGTTTTCCCCGCGAGCCCACCAAAGAATGGAGTTGCGGACAGCCTGGTTCATCGGTATGGGCGTGTTCATGGGCTGCGAGTGCTGTGACCAGTGTGTTCGCAGATGCCACTGCAGGTGGCGCATGTGGAGCCTCGCTAGAGGGACCGTCTGCGTGGCTGCTGCCATGTGGCCAAGGAGTCGGAGTAGCATCCGGGCGGATGGATTGTTTGATCTGATGTGCAGCACCAATTCCTGTATGGATCTCTTTCGTAGTGGCGGAAGGAAGGCTTTTACTTTGTTGGTATCTATCAGTGCCCCGATAAACTACAGTTGCTGCGAGGGGCGCAGGTGGGACTTCGTGTAGTTCACTAAGAAGCCCAGCTTGGATAGCAGGGCAATGTTGGAGTGGGTAGCTCTCACTGTCTCTTCGGAGGAGGGTGCTGAGATCAGCCAATCGTCTAGGTAGGGAAACAGGCAGATACCTTGCTTGCGGAGGTGCGCTGCTACAGCGGCTACGCACTTTTTGAATACCCTCGGGGCTGGGGACAAACCAAATGGGAGGACCTTGTACTGGAAGTGTCTCCCCATCACTCGGAACCGCAGGTACTGACGGTGATCCAGGTGGATCGGAATGTGAGTGTATGCCTCCAGCAGATCTAAGGATGTCATCCACTCCCCGGATTGGATGAGTGGTAGAATGGATCCGAGGGAGTGCATCCTAAATTTTTCTTTGGTGATGAAGAGGTTGAGTGCTCGAAGGTCGAGGATTGGGCGCATACCTCCTGACTTCTTCGGGACTAGAAAGTACCTTGAGTAGAAACCAGAATATTGGTGCGAGATCGGTACTGGTTCGATGGCGTTGGAAGAGAGAAGGGAGAGGATCTCCTTCTCTAGGGCAATGGAGGAAGGTCCCGGTGCCTTGCAGGGTGGAACTCCGCGTTGCACTGGGGGAGATAGGAACTTCAAACGATATCCGTCCTTGATAGCCAGCACCCATTTGTCCGAGGTGATGGACTGCCAACCCGAGAGAAACAGGGTGAGGCGTCCCCCCGTGGGGGGTTTGTCCAACGGCTGATTGTCAAAAGGCTTGATTATTTTTCCCCGTCCCTGGCTGCTGGCTTTTTTGTGGTTTTCTATCTCTCTGCCGAGGCTTTTGCCGGTAGGATTGCTGTGATGGCTGTTGCTTGTATCGGGGTTGCCATTTCTGGTAAGAGCCGTACTGACACTTAGAGGAATTGAAGTAGTAAGGCTTTTGGTGGTAAGAGTTCTTGCGGCCGGGGCGCTCAAAACCCTCGTCCGACAATGTTTTCAATGTGGTACAGTGGTCCTTCAAAGCATTGACGGTGTCAGTGACTGTGTCTCCAAAGAGGGACTCTCCAGTGCAAGGAGCGTCTGCAATGCGATCATGGGTGTCCTCTCGTAGCCCGGAAGCCCTGAGCCATGCCAGGCGGCGGGCGGAGATGGAAGAAGCGGCCGTGCGAGCCGCTGTGTCAAAAGCATCAAAAGCCGCCCGTACCTGATGTTTCGTGCATTCTTGAAGGTCAAGGATAATGTCGGCACAATCAGGCTGTGCTCCCGGGGCCGGGGCAGGGATGGTCACTTTGAGCTTCTCTAGGAGGGCATCCAGGTAAAGGGCCTGCTGCAGCTGGTGGGCCGAAATCCTGGCACTGAGCATAGCTCCTTGAAAGACCTTCTTCCCGGTGTCGTCAAGCGACTTTAGGTCTTTTCCCGGGGGGCCGTTAGCGTTAGTACGCGTGGACTTAGTCCTTTTCAGAGCTGATTCCACCACAATGGAATGGTGCGGGAGTTGAGCCTTGTCGAATCCGGGCGTGGTCTGGACTTGGTACTTGTTGTCAAGTTTCCGAGACACTGCGGGCCCTGAGGAGGGGTTCTTCCATAGGGTGATGAGGTTCTCGCGCAGCAAAGGGTAAACCGGGACGGTTGCCAGGGGTTTAGGAGTTTCGAGGAGCTTGCGAGCCGCCTGCGTCTCCGGACGCTGGTCGGAGGCTTCAGAGGTGTTAGGAAGACTCAGAGTGTAAGCCAGCTTCTGCAGGAACTTGTGATATGAGAGGTCCTCCGGGCTGGAGGGGGACGGCTCAACCGGCGGTCCAGAGTCAATTGTAGAAACCCCTGGAGAGGTGTCCTCAGGTGTTGAAGATGGCTCGGCTACCGCAGCAGTCTCGGGGGTCGTAGCTGGGGTGGCTACGATGTCACCGGAGTTGGCCGGGGAGGGCAGGGTGGCAGGTCTTTGAGTCAGTGTTGCCGGGGCATTCGCTGGTTGGGTCTGTGACCACTGCTGAAAGAGGGTGGATAGAAAGGAGAAGAATTTTAAGTTCTCCGCACATCCCTCTACCAGAGCTGGTTGAAGGGGTTCAGGCATTAAGGGTTCTGGTTGCTCATGGTCCTCCGATGCAGCCTCGGGGAAGGAGGACCCGAAGTCAAGCAGGTGTTGAGGAGATAGCGCAGCATGTCCCTCCCAAGATTCACTGGAGGTGGGGGAGGAGCTAGACTCACTGCGGTGGTGATGCCATCTGCCTCCGGAGCGGCGGTGAAGATCGCGGTCGCGTCCCGATGAGCTGCTGCTGCGGTCCCTTCGACTGTGCTTGCGATGATGGCGTGGGCCTGACCTATGCCTCGGCGCTGAAGAGGACCGTCATCTGCGCCGGGTCGGCGCGGATGGGGATCGCCGTCGGCGCCTGCTCTGTCGGCGCGAAGAGTTGTCCCTCCTCCTCTTCTTGCTGCGCCGGTGCCGATCATCCGCGTCATGGTGGGCGGAGCTAGGGGCGGAAGCGGCAGAATCCAAGATGGCCACCCCCATAGGCTCCACATGTTCGAGGGCTCCCGGGACGTCCGGAGGAGGGGGAGGCCTGCTGATAGCTCCCAGAGGGGAAGAAGCTGGTCCCGCAGCATCGCGGCAAGGAGCGGAGGCCGGCAGGGGCATGCTCGCCGCGGCGAAAAGGGTCTCTGCTTGTCCCAAGAGAGCCAGGAGATCGCGGCAGGGAGCAGAGGCCATCAGGGGCACGCTCGAGGCCGGGAGAGCATCGGCAGCACTTAACTGGAAGGCTGGGTCCGTGGCAGAGGCAGAGGAGCCTGGATGAGGTGAGATGTTAGGAAACAGTTCCTTGAGCAGATTTTCCCTCATTTTCCGTGCTCTGGGAGACATCTTAGCACAGTGGGAGCAGTCTTCTACCTTGTGCGAGATGCCCAGGCAACGGATGCAGCAATGGTGTGAATCAGTCGCGTTCATCTTGCGGGAGCACACCGGGCACTTCTTGAAGCCCGGTTTGGGCATGTTGAGTAGAAAAATAAATCAAAGAAAGCAAAAAAAAAAAGAGAGAGAGTGGAGGTCCACTTAACCCTCCATAGCCCATGTTCCATGTAAAATAGTTATCTCCAAGTTATAATGCCCTGTTCAATGTAATTTCAGTTTGTTCAATGTAAACCGCACTGATGCAGAATAGCGCGGTATATAAGAGAATGTAAATAAAATAAAAATAAATAAATAAGAAGTGAAAGTGGCCGGCTAGGGGCGATCTGGGGGCTGGGCCAGGTGGAGGGGAGGGGGCTCAGCCCAGAAGGCAAACCCTTCTGGGCTAGAGAGAGTACTCCGTCCACGGCGCCGTCGGATGACGTCACCAGGTGTGGCTGACTTCATCCTGCTTGTCCTAGGAGAAAGAAAGCTTTTCTTTACAAATGTTAAACCTCAATTAACACATCTTTTATTAGAGAAACCAGGGCTGGCCATGTGATAGAATTTTACTTTTAAGACCTCATGGTTAGAGAGAAGTATTCTGACAGTCCTGTAGAGTTCAGACTGAAATACAGAGAAACCTGAGTTCAAATCCCCCTAATACAGCTATTTTTTTTTGAGAGAGCTGAGTTCAAATCCAAATACTAATGCAGCTATTTTTTAGTGGCTTTGAAAAAAACAATACAGAGAGACAAGCCTGGACATGTCTCTCAAGGGTGTGGTAACACGTGATTGGTTGAAACAAGAGGTCTGTTCTGAGCATGCTCCAGGTGTTCTGAGCATGCTCCTGGTGTAAGGCTGTTTGTGTCCTGTGTGTAAGGGAAACATTTTAACACAGAGATTAAAAACTGGCTCTTTTTGGAACACCAAGCAGAATTTCCAGCAGGGCACACAACATTAATTACTTCCTTAAGGACCATGATGCCGTTGCAGAGGGGTATCCACTGATTGAAAATCCATTTGAACTACAGGAGAGTCTGGCAGGGCCTGAGCAAGAAATAGCAGCTTTTGTGGATTATCCAGATGCCCAAATATTTTTCAACTCTCAAGAACCCTGCGATTCTGGCACCGAACTTGACTTAACATCTGACAACACTATGGATCCGGAGGATATAGAATTATATCATGCCGCTGCAGATGCAGAAACAAACTGTTTATTGGAAGAACTAGGATCAGCAGAGGTAAGAGAAGTATTAACAGTGGTAGACATCCTGTCAAAATATGCATGGGCTGCAAGTTTAAAATCGAAAACTGGTCATGAAGTTGCTAAAGCCTTTGAACAAATATTTAATCTAGGTTGTATACCTGAAAAAATACAGACAGACAAGGGTAAAGAATTTTTAAACAGGTCCCTGAAGAATTTATTAAAACAAAGAGGGTTTCATCATTTTGTAACCAATAACGATGTTAAAGCAGCGATGGTAGAAAGGTTTAACAGGTCTTTGAAATCCAAAATGTGGCGTTATTTTACTACACACAACACCTTTAGGTACCAAGACGTATTGCAGGCTTTTGTGCACAGTTATAATCATAGTTTTCACAGAACAATAAAGACGAGGTCTGTAGATGTGACACACACACACACACAAATTCTCTGCAGATCTGGAAAAGAGTCTACGGCGATAGCATCAATTGTGTCTTTTTAATACCACTAGAAATCCAGGACAACTGTTCAATATTTTGATTAGATCTGCAAACTGTGATATGAAGGTTTAATCTGTGACAGAGATTATAGATCGTTCTTTAAAAAACACCAAGTTCTATAAAAATTGACTTTTTATGAAAATGTATATATTTCCAGAATCTATTAGTTGAACATACAGATGAACAAAAATTATATGCATACCTTTTATTTTTTTAAACTTGTAATGCGCAAATAAATCATATCACAAGATGAAAACATTTTATTTGAAATAAAACATTTCGAACCTACAGTTTTGTGTGGTGTGTTTTAGGAATGCTTAGTTAATTAAACTTACAATGGTTTGTCTGGAAAAAAAATGGGGCCTCTAGGTGTGTCCTAAACAATAGGCCATAAGATAATAATGTGCAGAGCTCTGTTGTAGAAGTAAAATCCACTTAAGACGTCTGGGAAATGGGTGGGAATGTGTATTAGCCACATACACAAATATATAGCATCTATTACAATGTACTGTCTGCGAAAAAAAAAAAGGCATTGTGAATTAGCCAGGTCGTATGATAAGATTATGAGATCCAGTACATTTCAGCAGTCAGAAAAGATCACATAGTCTCTACAGTTTGCAACTTTTTCTTCAGACATGGTGAGTAGATATGAATCTTACTTTTTTAAAAATATTGTTGGCTATGTAATGTTTCTGTCTCTTATGATTGTCTTTAAAAAAAAAAATAGGAGCAGAAGCCGCGGGGTTTAAATAAACTGACTCTTACAAATAGAGAAAGTTAAAAGGTATGTCCGGTGGTTTTTAATTTTTCCAGCAGCTATACTCTTTATAATGTGTCTCACAGTGTTTCAGAGGAAAGCCTCAACCTTTAATCTTTTTTATTTTAGACCAAGAATATGCTACAAAACAAGATGGCCAGTCTAACCAACAGACGGGACCTTACAGAAAGCCAAAAGACAAGCAGAATCGTGAGTATTCCAGTTTTATCCAGCACCTAGATTTTAAGGTCTCTGTAAAAGTATTAGCCCTTACGTTTTCTTTTTTCAGATCAAGAAAATGTTAGAAATCCAGAGGCTGTGGGTGAGAAGTCTAACAGGAAAAGATCACGCAGCAAAAGTTTTTCTGACGGTGAATCTACATTCGCCGGTACAGAATACGGAGGGCGTGGTGAAAGCCCTGTCTTTGATCAGTGTTTCAGAGGACAGCGCAAATAATCATGCATTAGGCTCCGCTGCAGAATCAGAACCAGTTAGCTATGTTCAGTTTGTGAAAAGGTGGGATCGTAAATTGGACAAGTTTAATGGTGTAATTTATTCAGAGGAATTTCGGTTTATTAATTTAGACAGGGTAACATCATTATCTGAGGCTCAATCCGCCATTCGGCAAGGTATTCAACATATTCTGGATGAGGTTAGCAGCAGGGTTTCACCCGGTGATTAGAGGTGCATCTACACTCATCTCTTTTTCACAATTCCTTGTATTCTGGAAAGTTAAACCCCGAAGGATTAGACGCTGACGATTTCTTAAATCAGATCGCTAAACTCCTTCAGAGTCACAGAGAAATCCAGGTTTGTGATATATTCCGTGTTGTTGTACCTGTCATAAGAAATCGTGGGTGGGGGAGCTCGTAGGGTCTTAAAGACTATACCATTTAGCCATATTATTCATAAGAAAAGGATGTATTTGATAGACTTGAACACTGATAATAGCCTGTGTTTTGTAGGTAGCCTCACAGCCCTCATGTCACAGGTAAAAATGACAGATGTCGAATTGTTAGAAGGTGCTAAAAAACTACATAATGAATTGGGGTGGCCGGTACATAGAAAAGTCATGCTCGATGATGTAGCAATATTTGAACAGCATTTAAAGATAAACATACGCGTTGTGCTTTACACAAATTCACGGTTTGTTTAAAGACATAAGACAGACCTGTGTTCCCTAAGACTGTGTTCTTGTTGCTACACGATGACCATTTCTATGGTATAACCGATGTCAAAAAATTCTATGGGGAGCGCAACTTCTGTAGTTACTGTCAGAAACAGTACAGTCACGATCATAATTGCACATTATGGCGCCGTCTTGTTTGACACCAACGTGTGCGAATAATGTTGGTGTACAACAGAGATGCCCTAATTGCAAACTCTTTTGTCGTTCTAAAGAGTGTTTAGATAGACACACGGATCTGGCTCTGAAAAAAGAAGTTGCATGTTTATCTAAGATACTGTGCCAGAAATGTGAGTCTTATGTGGACAAGAAACATAAGTGCAAGGGCCGTCATTGTAAACTACGTCGCGAGCCCCTAACCGGGGATGGCATCCACTTATGTTATATGACCCCTATTGGTAAAACTGAAACATCTGAAAAGTATATTTTTTATGATTGTGAATGTATGCAAGAAACAGACTGGCATGTCCCTAATTACATATATGTGTCAGACTTAAATGATGAAAGAAACTGGGAATTCAAGGGTCTCAAATGTATTTCTGCCTTTATACCGATTTTTGTGACAAAAAATTTAAAGGCTACACCTTCATAGCCCATAATTCCAAAGGTTATGACGGATATTTTGTTCTTAAACAACTGCTTAAGGAAAAGATGGAAACGGGGCTGCTGGTTCAAGGTGCTAAACTTTTACAAATTACCGTTGAACCTCTGACTATCCGTTTTATAGACTCTCTAAATTTCCTGCCTATGAAACTTAGCAAACTTCCACAAGCCATGGGTTTTACAGGCAGTAAGGGGTACTTTCCACACTTTTTTAATACGCTGGAAAATCAAAATTATGTGGGTCCCATGCCGGGTGTTGAACATTACGGTGTGAGTAACATGTTGCCTGAAGAAAAAGAGGAATTTTTACAATGGTACAAGGACAATCAGCATAAAACTTTTAATTTGCAAAAAGAGCTGGCTTATTACTGCCAGCAGGATGTATCTATTTTGCGGCAGGCCTGTGTTCTCTACCGAGCTGAAATCATGAAAATGACAGAGAAAAAAGTGTTTGTAGAGCAGGGTGACATCTCAGAAATTCAAACAAGGTGTTTAGACCCTTTCCAATATATAACCCTTGCATCTGTATGTCTGGCTATGTTCAGATTCATGTTTTTAGAACCCAATACTGTGGCACTCATCCCACCAGATAACTTTCACTGGCAGACAAAGAGATATTCATCCCCCTCTATTCAATGGCTGATGTATGTGGAGGCCAAAGAAAATATACAGATCACACATGCTCTGAAAGGTGGCGAAAAAAAGGTGGGGGCTTATTTTCTTGATGGCTATGCCGTGATTGGTGGGGTAGAAACAGCTTTTGAACTTAATGGTTGTTTTCACCACGGCTGTCCGAGCTGTTATAACGATAAAGACCAGAATCCTGTAGCAGCCACGACCTATGGTTTTCTTTATTACAAAACACAGCTAAAAGCTGCATTCCTGGAAAGCCGTGGGTTCAAGGTCATAAGTCTATGGGAGCACGAGTGGAAGCGGAAGGTAAAAGAAAATGACGGGGGCTGCGCAGATTTCCTGGCTGACTCCGCATTACCGCAACCTCTGATTCCACGAGATGCCCTTTTCGGGGTGGGGGGGGGGGGGGGGTAGAACAAATGCCATTTGTACCACAACACAAGACCTGGGGAAAAAATACACTACTATGATTTTACCAGCCTATACCTTTTTGTCAATAAAACAAAGGAATATCCAATAGGCCATCCAAAAATCATTTATGACAAATTTGGTCTCCCTACAAAGTACTTTGGTTTTATAAAAGCAAAAGTATATCCCCCACGAAAGCTCTTTTTCCAGGTGTTACCCATACGGTTGGGCGGTAAGCTTATGTTTCCACTGTGTCACACGTGTGCTGACACACGGCAGCAGGAAATGTGTGCCCACACGGATGAGGAGAGAGCTTTTGTGGGGACTTGGTGTACGGTGGAGATGAATTTAGCCATTGCAAAAGGGTATGTGGTTGTTGAAATCTATGAAATCTGGCATTTCGAGCAAAAATCTGATAATCTCTTTTCCGAATACATCAAAATGCACCTCTGTCAAAAACAAGAGGCTTCTGGCTACCCTCGATGGTGCAATGATACTGAAAAACAAAATGTGTACATAGCTGATTTCTTTAGAAAAGAGGGGGTGTGTTTGCGTGCAGACCAGATTAATGTAAACCCTTGTGAAAGAACCTGATGATCTCTTTAAATATCTGTTTTCTCCTGAATTCGAGGTTTCATCATGCGATTTTATTGATGATGAAACAGCCTGTGTGTCTTGGAGGCACTCAAAAGACTGCTGTATATTGTCGGGTAGCACCAACGTTTTCATTGCATGTTTTACAGGCAGCTCTCTTGCAAACTATCTAGAAGATTGTACAACTCCAAGCATGCATAAGCTGTTGTAAAACAGACAATGAAAAGGTTGGTGCTACCCGACAATATACAGCAGTCTTTTGAGTGCCTCCAAGACACACAGGCTGTTTCATCATCAATAAAATCGCATGATGAAACCTCGAATTCAGGAGAAAACAGATATTTAAAGAGATCATCAGGTTCTTTCACAAGGGTTTACATTAATCTGGTCTGCACGCAAACACACCCCCTCTTTTCTAAAGAAATCAGCTATGTACACATTTTGTTTTTCGGTATCATTGCACCATCGAGGGTAGCCAGAAGCCTCTTGTTTTTGACGGAGGTGCATTTTGATGTATTCGGAAAAGAGATTATCAGATTTTTGCTCGAAATGCCAGATTTCATAGATTTCAACAACCACATACCCTTTTGCAATGGCTAAATTCATCTCCACCGTACACCAAGTCCCCACAAAAGCTCTCTCCTCATCCGTGTGGGCACACATTTCCTGCTGCCGTGTGTCAGCACACGTGTGACACAGTGGAAACATAAGCTTACCGCCCAACCGTATGGGTAACACCGGGAAAAAGAGCTTTCGTGGGGGATATACTTTTGCTTTTATAAAACCAAAGTACTTTGTAGGGGGACCAAATTTGTCATAAATGATTTTTGGATGGCCTATTGGATATTCCTTTGTTTTATTGACAAAAAGTTATAGGCTGGTAAAATCATAGTAGTGTATTTTTTCCCCAGGTCTTGTTTTGTGGTACAAATGGCATTTGTTCTACCCCCCCCACCCCGAAAAGGGCATCTCGTGGAATCAGAGGTTGCGGTAATGCGGAGTCTGCCAGGAAATCTGTGCAGCCCCCGTCATTTTCTTTTACCTTCCGCTTCCACTCGTGCTCCCATAGACTTATGACCTTGAACCCACGGCTTTCCAGGAATGCAGCTTTTAGCTGTGTTTTGTAATAAAAAAAACCATAGGTCGTGGCTGCTACAGGATTCTGGTCTTTATCGTTATAACAGCTCGGACAGCCATGGTGAAAACAACCATTAAATTCAAAAGCTGTTTCTACCCCACCGATCACGGCATAGCCATCAAGAAAATAAGCCCCCACCTTTTTTTCGCCACCTTTCAGAGCATGTGTGATCTGTATATTTTCTTTGGCCTCCACATACATCAGCCATTGAATAGAGGGGGTTGTATATCTTTGTCTGCCGGTGATAGTTATCAGGTGGGATGAGTGCCACAGTATTGGGTTCTAAAAACATGAATCTGAACATAGCCAGACATACAGATGCAAGGGTTATATATTGGAAAGGGTCTAAACACCTTGTTTGAATTTCTGAGATGTCACCCTGCTCTACAAACACTTTTATCTCTGTCATTTTCATGATTTCAGCTCGGTAGAGAACACAGGCCTGCCGCAAAATAGATACATCCTGCTGGCAGTAATAAGCCAGCTCTTTTTGCAAATTAAAAGTTTTATGCTGATTGTCCTTGTACCATTGTAAAAATTCCTCTTTTTCTTCAGGCAACATGTTACTCACACCATAATGTTCAACACTCGGCATGGGACCCACATAATTTTGATTTTCCAGCGTATTAAAAAAGTGTGGAAAGTACCCGTTACTGCCTGTAAAACCCATGGCTTGTGGAAGTTTGCTAAGTTTCATAGGTAGGAAATTTAGAGAGTCTATAAAATGGATAGTCAGAGGTTCAATGGTAATTTGTAAAAGTTTAGCACCTTGAACCAGCAGCCCCATTTCCATCTTTTCCTTAAGCAGTTGTTTAAGAACAAAATATCCGTCATAACCTTTGGAATTATGGGCTATGAAGGTGTAGCCTTTAAATTTTTTGTCACAAAAATCGGTATAAAGGCAGAAATACATTCGAGACCCTTGAATTCCCAGTTTCTTTCATCATTTAAGTCTGACACATATATGTAATTAGGGACATGCCAGTCTGTTTCTTGCATACATTCACAATCATAAAAAATATACTTTTCAGATGTTTCAGTTTTACCAATAGGGGTCATAAAACATAAGTGGACGCCATCCCCGGTTAGGGGCTCGCGACATAGTTTACAATGCCGGCCCTTGCACTTATGTTTCTTGTCCACATAAAACTCACATTTCTGGCACAGTATCTTAGATAAACATGCCACTTCTTTTTTCAGAGCCAGATCCGTGTGTCTATCTAAACACTCTTTAGAACGACAAAAGAGTTTGCAATTAGGGCATCTCTGTTGTACACCAACATTATTCGCACACGTTAGTGTCAAACAAAGATGGCGCCATAATGTGCAATTATGATCGTGACTGTACGGTTTCTGACAGTAACTACAGAAGTTGCGCTCCCCATAGAATTTTTTGACATCGGTTATACCATAGAAATGGTCATCGTGTAGCAACAAGAACACAGTCTTAGGGAACACAGGTCTGTCTGTCTTTAAACAAACCCGTGAATTTGTGTAAAGCACAACGCGTATGTTTATCTTTAAATGCTGTTCAAATATTGCTACATCATCAAGCATGACTTTTCTATGTACCGGCCACCCCAATTCATTATGTAGTCTTTTAGCACCTTCTAACAATTCGACATCTGTCATTTTTACCTGTGACATGAGGGCTGTGAGGCTACCTGCAAAACACAGGCTATTATCAGTGTTCAAGTCTATCAAATACATCCTTTTCTTATGAATAATATGGCTAAATGGTATAGTCTTTAAGACCCTACGAGCTCCCCCACCCCCGATTTCTTATGACAAGTACAACAACACGGAATATATCACAAACCTGGATTTCTCTGTGACTCTGAAGGAGTTTAGCGATCTGATTTAAGAAATCGTCAGATCGGGGTTTAACTTTCCAGAATACAAGGAATTGTTTAAAAAGAGATGAGTGTAGATGCACCTCTAATCACCGGGTGAAACCCTGCTGCTAACCTCATCCAGAATATGTTGAATACCTTGCCGAATGGCGAATTGAGCCTCAGATAATGCTGTTACCCTGTCTAAATTAATAAACCGAAATTCCTCTGAATAAATTACACCATTAAACTTGTCCAATTTAAGATCCCACCTTTTCACAAACTGAACATAGCTAACTGGTTCTGATTCTGCAGCGGAGCCTAATGCATGATTATTTGCGCTGTCCTCTGAAACACTGTGATCAAAGACAGGGCTTTCACCACGCCCTCCGTATTCTGTACCGGCGTATGTAGATTCACCGTCAGAAAAACTTTTGCTGCGTGATCTTTTCCTGTTAGACTTCTCACCCACAGCCTCTGGATTTCTAACATTTTCTTGATCTGAAAAAAGAAAACGTAGGGGCTAATACTTTTACAGAGACCTTAAAATCTAGGTGCTGGATAAAACTGGAATACTCACGATTCTGCTTGTCTTTTGGCTTTCTGTAAGGTCCCGTCTGTTGGTTAGACTGGCCATCTTGTTTTGTAGCATATTCTTGGTCTAAAATAAAAAAGATTAAAGGTTGAGGTTTTCCTCTGAAACACTGTGAGACACATTATAAAGAGTATAGCTGCTGGAAAAATTAAAAACCACCGGGCATACCTTTTAACTTTCTCTTTTTGTAAGAGTGAGTTTATTTACACCCCGCAGCTTCTGCTCCTATTTTTATTTTAAAGACAATCATAAGAGACAGAAACATTACATAGCCAACAATATTTTTAAAAAAGTAAGACTCATATCTACTCACCATGTCTGAAGAAAAAGTTGCAAACTGTAGAGACTATGTGATCTTTTCTGACTGCTGAAATGTACTGGATCTCATAATCTTATCATACGACCTGGCTAATTCACAATGCCTTTTTTTTGTTTTTTCGCAGACAGTACATTGTAATGGATGCTATATATTTGTGTATGTGGCTAATACACATTCCCACCCATTTCCCAGACGTCTTAAGTGGATTTTACTTCTACAACAGAACTCTGCACATTATTATCTTATGGCCTATTGTTTAGGACACACCTAGAGGCCCCGTTTTTTCCCAGACAAACCATTGTAAGTTTAATTAACTAAGCATTCCTAAAACACACCACACAAAACTGTAGGTTTGAAATGTTTTATTTCAAATAAAATGTTTTCATCTTGTGATATGATTTATTTGCGCATTACAAGTTTAAAAAAATAAAAGGTATGCATATAATTTTTGTTCATCTGTATGTTCAACTAATAGATTCTGGAAATACATACATTTTCATAAAAAGTCAATTTTTACAGAACTTGGTGTTTTTTAAAGAACGATCTATAATCTCTGTCACAGATTAAACCTTCATATCACAGTTTGCAGATCTAAGCAAAATATTGAACAGTTGTCCTGGATTTCTAGTGGTATTAAAAAGACACAATTGATGCTATCGCCGTAGACTCTTTTCCAGATCTGCAGAGAATTTGTGTGTGTGTGTGTGTGTGTGTGTGTGACATCTACAGACCTCGTCTTTATTGTTCTGTGAAAACTATGATTATAACTGTGCACAAAAGCCTGCAATACGTCTTGGTACCTAAAGGTGTTGTGTGTAGTAAAATAACGCCACATTTTGGATTTCAAAGACCTGTTAAACCTTTCTACCACCGCTGCTTTAACATCGTTATTGGTTACAAAATGATGAAACCCTCTTTGTTTTAATAAATTCTTCAGGGACCTGTTTAAAAATTCTTTACCCTTGTCTGTCTGTATTTTTTCAGGTATACAACCTAGATTAAATATTTGTTCAAAGGCTTTAGCAACTTCATGACCGGTTTTCGATTTTAAACTTGCAGCCCATGCATATTTTGACAGGATGTCTACCACTGTTAATACTTCTCTTACCTCTGCTGATCCTAGTTCTTCCAATAAACAGTTTGTTTCTGCATCTGCAGCGGCGTGATATAATTCTATATCCTCGATCCATTGTGTTGTCAGATGTTAAGTCAAGTTCGGTGCCAGAATCGCAGGGTTCTTGAGAGTTGAAAAATATTTGGGCATCTGGATAATCCACAAAAGCTGCTATTTCTTGCTCAGGCTCTGCCAGACTCTCCTGTAGTTCAAATGGATTTTCAATCAGTGGATACCCCTCTGCAACGGCATCATGGTACTTAAGGAAGTAATTAATGTTGTGTGCCCTGCTGGAAATTCTGCTTGGTGTTCCAAAAATAGCCAGTTTTTAATCTCTGTGTTAAAATGTTTCCCTTACACACAGGACACAAACAGCCTTACACCAGGAGCATGCTCAGAACACCTGGAGCATGCTCAGAACAGACTTCTTGTTTCAACCAATCACATGTTACCACACCCTTGAGAGACATGTCCAGGCTTGTCTCTCTGTATTGTTTTTTTCAAAGCCACTGAAAAATAGCTGTATTAGTATTTGGATTTGAACTCAACTCTCTCAAAAAAAATGGCTGTATTAGGGGGATTTGAACTCAGGTCTCTCTGTATTTCAGTCTGAACTCTACAGGACTGTCAGAATACTTCTCTCTAACCATGAGGTCTTAAAAGTAAAATTCTATCACATGGACAGCCCTGGTTTCTCTAACACAAGATGTGTTAATTGAGGTTTAACATTTGTAAATAAAAGCTTTCTATCCTGTCTGTGTCTCAGTGAAAAGCCTGTGTCTCTCTGTGCTGTGAATCTTTTGTGAGAAATAAGAACTGGGGCAGTGGGAGAGAGAAAAGCATTTTTTGTTTTCCAGGGTTCCTGCTTTTTTTTTGCAGATGTAAACATTAACCAGAAGCAAAAACACATTTCCGGAGTCAGTCACACTGCTCCCTGCTGATGTCAGCAAAAAGGGACAGTCCATTTCCGATGATGTAGGCAGGGGCGTGGTTGAGAGTGAGAGGGTGATCCCTCTAACAAAGATGTGCTAATTGCATTTGGAAAGAAAAAGATTCTAGTCTGCCTGTCTCTCTGTGCTAAGAATCAGTTTTTGTGTGAGAAAAAAACAACTGAGTCTGTGTGGGAGAGAGAGAGAGAGAAAAGCATTTTTGTTTTTCAACATTAAGCAGAAGCAAAAATTCATTTCCGGAGTCAGCCATACTATCATTTCCGGAGTCAGCCATACTGTTTCCGCTGATGTCAGCAAAAAGGGACAGTCCCTCTTCTGATGACACACTGTTTCCAGTGATGTCAGTTCCAATGATGTAGCAGGGGGCGTGGAGGAGGGTTGGAGGCTGTGGGCGTAGCACAAGCCCGGAAGTGGGTGCTGATTGGCTAATGCCATATTGTGGGGTGTGGCGTGGGTGTGACACCCCCCGGAAGTGTACGCTGATTGGATGATATCATCCTTGGGGCGGGGCAGGGGTCTGTCAAGTGGGGGACGGTGGCCACACCTGGGGGCGGGACTGGGCGGGGCTAACTCACTATTCACTTTTATGGGAGGGGGCGTGGCCTAAGGCAGGACATACACCGGAAGTGGGCGCTGATTGGTACCTGTCAACATTTTGGGGCGGGAGTGGGTGGGGCTGGGCAGGGCTATCTCACCATTCACTTCTATGGGAGGGGGCGTGGCCTAAGGCGGGACATACATTGGAAGTGAACGCTGATTGGCTCCTGCCATCCTTATCTCACCTGTCAATCAGTTTGACAAGTAGTCTACCCATTATACTACTATGACATGCCCCAATTCTGTGCCACTGCATGTCCGGCTCCCTCCCCATACAACCCTCCTAAGGCCCTTGCATGGAGCCTCAGTGCATCACAATGCAGGAACCCCAATTCACCACACAACATAGAAACTGCCTTTCCCCACCACCTGGCTCCCGATTGGGCCTGCCATGGTGGGGATTGGGCTGCAGGGATCCCCCTCCTGTACCTTACCTCGTTGGTGTTGCCCCCCGTGCACTCTTCCCTCTAAGCTGTGCGCGTGTGCGCACCACACACCTCGCCAAGCGAGCGCACATACTTTATAACAGAGCGCAGAAAAATTACGGTTCTGATTCTGATAGAAAAGAACACAGACATCTTAAAATTTAAAAGTTGTTGTGTATTTACGGTTTTCACAAGTTCTTCAGTATTTTCTAGTGCAATCAATGTGGTATACATACTGTATTCTGACGTGTAGTCAAATTTTAAAGTATATAACTCCGAGTGTCGTTATGTGGCGCACAAAAATTTAACCTTCCTTCAAAAGTTGCACAGCTGATATTTTATGCGCACACAGCCTACAGAAAATTAGAGGGAACATTGCCCCCAAGCTATCCTTCAACATCAGGGGGACTTATTCCACCTCTGAGGAATAAATCCTCAGTCTAAGTTAGCAACCCTGGACGTACAGGGCTGTGACCAGAATTCCCCCTCTGCCCCGCCCATGCTTCTCCTCTGGCCTACCCCCTCCCACCCCCATCCAGAGCTCCACTTACATCTCCCCTGTATGTGTGGGGAGCTTTGCAGTTCAGAACGACCCCCATAGCCTCCAGTTTATGCAAATCTCTCTCATGCATATTCATTGTGGTTATCCTGAAAGCCTGATGGGCTAGACATATCTTGAGAACTGAGTTGAGAACCCCTACTTTAAGGTAATTCTAGGACATCCTGGCAGAGATGTCAGACAATCAGGCTTAGATTTGGGACTGGATTGATGAAATTTCTTATGTAGAGAGATAGATCTGGGTGTTATCAACATAAAAATTGTACTTAAAGAAATGAAAAGGGACTAGAGTACCAAGGGAATAAGTGTATAGAGAAAGGAAGAACCACTAGTCTCTGGTTCTGCCTATGGGACCACCACCTTAAATCTGTAGGCTCATGGTTGGTAGCTATCCAGAGAAAGCTTGTTAGAAAAATGTTGAAGATTGTGACAGGGAGCATCTGAAGAAATAATGCAATGTTCTCTGCATGTTAAACTCCAGTGCTTTTAACCTAGATGAATGATGGATGAATAGCTTAGTGTTTCAAAGATACCTCTCACCGATCTGAATCTTTTATCTTAAGTCATATTGTAGATGTCTGAGTATCTTGTGAAGAGGATAGAGAAATTCTAAGTATATTTGGGAATGTCTGCAGAGAACAGTAGAATCTGAGAACCTCAAATATTTTCCACCTGCTATTGGGTGGTGCAGATATAATTCAGATACTATGATTTGTAAACCTGAATGCACAATGGGTACAGTCATATAAACTCATGAATCATATTAACTCATGTACTCCACTGTTATTTGTCTCTTTACCAAATTTCATGTCAATCTCCGTAGAAGATCTTGAATGGTTTTAGAAAGAGAGGTATATTACAGTGTAAAAGCATCTTTTACACATGTAGATTGACCTAAACGTAAAAATGCTGTTTCAGAACAAAGGCTTTTAAGATGGGGAGCTGTTCACCATGTCTAGAAAACATCGAAGCATGGTAAAGAGGAGGAAGAGGGAGTGAGAGTGGTTTGGGCAGGCCTATAATGTAGATGAGACTTCCCAATTACATATAGGGAATCCTTGTCTCATTGCAAATATTTATATGTTGGCATTTACTCCTGCCTCTAGACACGAATAAGTCCCATCCCTTGATCACTCTGCTGATCTTGAGCCCCTCCCCATGTTCAAAGAGTATCTATATCATCTTCCCCCACCTTCCAGATACATGATGTCATCTCTACCCCGCAACCCCCCTCCCCCCAAAGCAATACTGATCCCCCTGAGTAAACATGTCCTCTAGGCCGCCCCCCAGAAACTCAAAGCGCCTCCAGCACTCACCCTGCCAGCAGGCCACCTATCCCCCCCCCCTCCCCAATCAACATTCCTGGGCTTTCCAGAGATTATTGGTGTTTAGTGGGAACAAGAGTGATGCTCACTCTCTCCTGCTCAGCATGTGGTCCAACTGCAAAATGGCACCAATGATTCATAGCAGTAATCTCAGTAATATAGCATGAAGGTACTGACATGGAGCAATTCATTAGAAGTGGAGGTTTAAAAAAGAAAGTCCACAGCTTTGGGAAAACAGCTAAATTCTCACCTTTTTCCAGCACGCAGAAGTTCAAACCCTTCATTGATTTTTTCAAAAGGCAAAGTGTGGGTCACCAATTCATCCAGACTAAATTTCTTTGCCATATAATCAGAAACCAGTTTAGGAACACAATCTTTGCCCTTCCAGCCTGAAAAACATATAAGGGGTAATTTTATAAGGGGCTGCGGAAAATTACGTGCCATGTATGCTTGTAACTCTGAGCTTTAGTGGTTTATGCACATAAAAAGGCACCTATGTGCACACTTAGGCAGTTGCTATTCTGTATCTGTGATGGACTGAACATGTACTTGCACTGGGGACATGTATAGGGACATAGTTCTGGTCTGAATGTAAATTATGTAATTCTATAATGATATGCCATAGGGCTGGCGTAAGTACTCGCACATAGTTTAACACATGTTTTTGACCACTTATGCTCCTATTTTATGAAGTAAAGTATTGCACATACTTTACTTTATTAAACAGGGGCAATATACAACCATAAATCTAGCTAATCCTTATAAAATTATCCTCACAATTTGCAAACAAGAAATAGCACATCATGTCAGGATGTTATAGTAAAAAGCAAATAATGTTCGGAAATCCCAAGGTGTTATATCATCGGAGACAGGAGATGCAATAATGTTTAATATTAATAGATCTGATATGCCACCTTTTGAATTTGAGCAGCAAGCAGTGTACAATAACAAATACTAGACAATAAGTCAGAGGCACCATGCTAAAATGATTCATATCCTATCAGATCGTCAACTCTGAATAAAACTGGGCAATGAAACATCAGAGTCTTACTTACAGCAACAGGGAGTTCCCCAAGACTCGGCTGTATCCTCATTGCTATTCAACCACTTCCTTCAACCAATCTGCTCTATCATACAAGCACACAACTTACTTTACCACTTATACTCAGATGATATCATGCTTTATGCTCCAATCAATACCGCTAACCCAACCATCACCCATATAAAGAAATGCTGCACCTCTGTAACAAATTGGCTTGCTGAACACAACATGACTATAAATTTCAAGAAAACTGAAGTCTTATATATCTCCAAGGACACCAACTTCAGACCACCTACTCACATAACCATTGCCAAAGCCCAATTACAAGTCAAATCGCAAATGCGCTACTGGGGAATCATTCTTGATCAACACTATCCCTTCACATAAGCAATATTACAAGAACCATCTACCACAAGCTCAAATGACTTTTGTACAGTTCTTCAAGCACTCATATTCCCTCACTTTGATTCACAGGTCTGCAAAAAAATTTTTTTCGAGAGCTGTTTTGGTTATTCCATGTAATCTTTATGTTTTTTTGGTGCGCTAAATCCAAAAATGACCTCCATTTTGTCTTAGGACATCACGTTTCCTGACAATTTAGGTAACTATGTTAAATAAGGCAATACCTCAAAATAAATGGAAATAGACTTATAAAATTAAAGTTTATTACAATATTTTCATGAAAATCCTTTTTTGAACTGAAATGAGCTCACCTACACACACTAAACTCAATTCTTCTTCCTTGTGAGGCTCCTCTTGGTGCATTTACGCTTGTGAGTAGCATCTGGAATGTCTCTCTGAAGCATCCAACAGTAGTCTGCCATCATTGTAATGCTCCATTTTCCCTGGTATCTCCTTTCCATCTCTTTAATGTCTTGGTGGAATCGTTCACTTGGTTCCTCACTCACAGCTCCCAAATTTTCAGGAAAGTAGTCAAGGTGGGACTGGAGGAAATGCACTTTCAAACTCATCAGGCAACCTAAAGCTTGAAATGCTTTCAGCATTCGTCCGACGATCTTTTTGTAGTGAGGATCTTTGTTATTGCCTAAAACATTCTGTACGACTTCTTTAAATGCAATCTACCCTTCTTTTTGAGGATCCGTCATGGTATTGACAAACTCTTGATCAACTATAAGCCTTCTAATGTCTGGTCCGACGAACACACCTTCCTTCAATTTTGCCTCCAACAGGCCTGGAAATTTGGTGACCAAGTATTTGAAGCATTCTTCATCTCTTGGAAGTGATTTTACGAATTGCTTCATCAATCCCAATTTTATGTGGAGAGGTGGTAGAAGAACTTTATGGGAAGGTACCAAAGTTTCTCGGAGGACATTTTTTTCACCGACTGTTAGCACCCTCGGCTGCCAACTCTTCTTGGTCCAGTGATTTTGTCGGTCTCGACAGTCCCATAGACACAGAAAACAAGGATATTTGGTATACCTAGCTTGTTGCCCGAGCAGCATGCACAAGACCTTCAAGTCCCCACACACTTGCCAACCATGGTCTTCATATTTAAGTTTACGAAGAACCAATTCCAAGTTCTCGTAGGTTTCCTTCAAGTGTACGGAATGACCTACAGTTATGGAAGCATAAAAACCGTTGTGGAGTAAAACTGCTTTGAGACTTCTTTTTGAAGAATCTATAAAAAGACGCCATTGCTCTGAATCATATTGGATTTTAAATTGACCCATCAGACCTTCGACATCGATGCAATAAGCCAACTTGTCTTCCTGGGCGAAGTAAGGAACGAACTCCTTTTCACGATGTCTGAACCATGAAGATGACACTCCTGGCAACAATAAATTCCTGCTTTTCAGCCTTGATCCGAGTAACTCAGCGGCATCTTTGGGAAGATTCAAGTCTCTTACCAAATCATTCATCTCCTCCTGAGAAAACAATTTTGGTCTTGTATCATCTTCAAAGTCAGAACTTGATTCGTCATCTGGTTCAGGTATGACTTCACCTTCATCGGAGCTAGGTATCTCTTCCAAGGTAGCAGGGGGCTTGGGTACTGGTATATCTGTGCCATGGTGGATGGGACGAATTGCCAAGTGAAGATTAGGGTATGAAATGGAATGCTTCCATTTGGAATTAAACCCTTTCACATCGCATGAACAAAAGTAACAGTCGTCACTATGGTTCTTTTTCTCTCGCCATACCATAGGAATCCCATAACGGAAAGATTTTTTCTTACCCTTGAACCAGTTTCGGAGGTCCTCAACACACCGTTTGCACACTTTATGAGGCGCCCAGACTTTATCTTGATCAGCCATTTTTAGTCCAAAGTATGCAAAGTATACTTTTTTCACAAAGTCTGTAATATTCTGCTGTTGTGTCAACGCTGTATATTCACCACAGATGAAACAGAAACTGTCTGGCGAATTAATGCACTTTCGCGGAGCCATAACATAACGGTTGAAGAATGATGAGCTAACAAGAATTTCGATGAAAAAGTGTGAACAGCCTAGAACCAAGAACCTGATGATGATTCGTGCACAAGTGTGGCATGCAGGAGCGAGCAGCTCTGTGTCTATACACGAGATGTCACAGTGCTGGCCACGCCCCCCTGCACTGACCGGAGCTGCTGCTATCTGCCCTTTGTCTCCCTCCCACTGGATTCTTCACGAAAGATTAACCCCTTCTACCATTAAAAGCACGGACTTAAAACTTGCTTAGCTTATGTATATATTGCTGACCATCAGATTTACAGTGCTATATTTTTTTTTACATAACTCAGACAACCCCTTTAAGGTTTTTTTTGGCATTTTATATCTTAAATGCACTTATGTGAATTAATTAATAGTAATTTGAATTAATAGTAATTTGAAAAAATTTGATAAATTTGAAGACAATTTTGCATGTTGTGGCAAATCATGACATCTAGGAGTTTTTTCAATATTTTATTTGTTTTCAGCACACCAAAATACTTGGAAATTAGATGAAAATAAACAGCTTTTTAGTCGCAGACCTATGTTACTGTAATCTCATTCTACAAGGTCTACCTAAATCTGCACTTCACCGACTTCAACTAGCTATGAATACAGCAACACACATCCTCTGCAATGCTCCAAGAATGGAACGCATAACCCCAATACGCAAACAATTTCACTCTCTGCCTATCACCCAATGAATCAACTACAAGTCCATCCACACGATCTTCAAACTCTTCCACAGATTGTCTTCCACCTACCTCCAATTGTTAATACAGAAAACAGCTAATAATAGAATCAGAAGAACCAACTCACTTAACACGCTCTACATACCTTCTTTAAACACGAAAACCAGATCCACCACATCTAAAAGGGCTTTCTCCTTTTTCGCACCAGCACTATGGAACACAATACCAGTCTCCATGCCACAAATGATCACACAGACTTCAGGAAAAACCTAAAAACGTAATTATTTCTTGAACACTTCATTAATGAAAAAACATAATCGACGATCTTATTAAGAGCCACCAGTGCAACCGTTCCATCTCAGCTCCCCCTCTCCTGCCCAACCCTCACCCTCATCCAAACCCTCCTTCCCTCTATATAATAGTATTACCACACGTTTAGATGGTTGATATTATGTTTATTCATATTATGTTACAACAATTGTTTATTGTTTACAGTTCAATGTAATTCACTAAGTTATTACTGTTACATGTAAGTCACCCAGGCCAAGTTGTTATATGTAAACCGCTTAGATTCATAGATTAGTGGTATATAAACAAAGTTAAATAAATAACTAAATAAGACAAGACACCAGAACAAAAGCCCAAAACCCCATAAAGTGGCATTTTAGAAATGGCTTCCAAGTGCAATCTAGGACGTCCAAGCCAGAACGTCTGGGAAAAAAAAAGCCGTCCCGTGCAAGTTCAGGCACAATTTCACAAAGGTGGATGTGTCTGAGATGGACATCTGAGGGGCATCTACATAGACATCCCCGGAATAGTATTCCAGAGTGTGGATGTCCAAGAATCGCCTAATGGTTAGAGTCATGGGCTAGGGCCAGAGTTTAATCCCACTGCTACTATCATTGTGATTGTGGAAGTGGTGGAGTGCCACATTCTGGATGTTTTATAGCCAAAACAAGCACTCTCCCAATGCCTATTTGTGCCTGGAGCAGGTATAACCTTAAACACAACTCCAGGTATTTCTGCAATCAGGCAGTGATGTCCAGATTTTTGGGAATGCCCAGCCACACCTCCACCATGCCCCTATTCAGATTTGGACGTCCACAGACCAAGCTTCTAAAATGCCTCTGGAGATGTCGCCATGCTTTTGGCATCTCTATACCCATTTTCAGACTTCCAAAACAGAAATAGGGCTTCTAAAATGACTCCCACAATGTTTTAGGTCCATAAGGAGAGTGAAAAGCCCAAGATGTATATATAGTATCTTTAAGAAAGTTCCAGTACATACCCCTATGGAACAGAAATTGCAGTGAAGAATGTGAAACCCTAAAGAGGAACAGAATAAAAGGCCCAAAGAAACAAATAGGTCTTGCTGATACAATGACTCACTTGCCTGGTTCCTGACTCCTGCTTCTTCTCTCCTAATTCCTGACCAACTAAACTATCTTATCCAGTCCATGACTCTTCCTCCCCAGGGCTAACAGTACTGGTGTAGAGAACACCACTGCTTTAGGGGGGCAGTAGCACATTTGAAGGGACACCACTGCCTGAAGAGCTTTGGAGAGAAGCCCCCATCATGGAAACACCGATTCCAGTGTTTGCAGAGGGTGCTGTTCTCTTCGCCTCCTTCACTCACTTCTCTTCTTCTCAATTGCGTGATACCTAGATTAGACTACTGTAATAGCATATATGCTGGTTCCCCCCCCCCTCCCCCAAGCCAGAACTCAGATGCTTACAGTCTGTTAAAAATATAGCTATTTGCATTTTAGCACATGTCAAAAGAACAGATCACATCACACCCCTTTTGAAGAGTTATCATTTGTTGCCTGTCATGTCCCGTATCCAATTTCATCTGCTAATACTTACATACAACATACTCTATACAGGTAGTCCAGCTTACCTCTCCTCTTGCCTGAACTTTCATACCTCTTGAACCCTATGCTCCCTCCATGACAACAGACTACACATCTGCTCTCCATCCAGAACAAGGCTCGAGTCCACTAGGCATGCAGCCTTTTTCTTTTGTGTCCTTATTCTTTGGAATTCATTGCCATGGCACATCCACTTAGAATCCTCTTTCTGTGCCTTTAAGTCTCAGATCAAGACCTATTTATTTCAGCAGGCTTTTGATGTCTAAGCCGCACAGCAATACAGCTACCCTTTTCTCTTCCTTTTGGACACCTCTTTCCCCATTACTCCTTCTAATGTGATCCCTTCCTGCTTGATCTTGCCTTTTCTGTTAATTTTATGGAGTTCCTGTCCTATTTTTATTGAATTTGAATTGACTGTAAACTGCCTTGCCTTTATAAAGAAAGGCAGTATATGAAATCTGAATAGACATAAACAAACATTCCATTATGCTCCTGACAACCATTATAAGGAATTTACTGCACAATAATTCTTGCTACATCAGTGTGCTTACATTCTTTCACTATGTGCTGTGTTTATGTAAAATGTACTGAAAGCAACACTGAGGGCCAGAAGTACTCAACAGCTTTTCCCATTTTATGTCTATGAAAAAAAGAATTGTTAATTGTTGTAACCTGGTGAAGAAAGCTAGTCACAGATTTATTTAGTAGGGATGTGCAGAGCCCAAAATAAGATTAGTTGAAGGCACGTTTTACAATGGAATGTCCAAGTTCAATCTGAGACTAGTTCTGGCCCGTCCAATAGGTGAGCTAGGCGGCCGGTTCAGGTAGGGGCGGCAGCGGCACACATGACCGGTTGCACCACCCCCCAGCTGCCGCCGCTGTCCCTTCCCCCCAGTTGTTGCCAATTCAGTCTCGGGAGGGGGGGGGGCAGACAGTGGCTGCGGCAGTATTTATAAAAGTGATGGCTTTTTGCCACCACTTTCTTGCCCACAGCTACTACTGCCCGCCTCTCCCTCCCGAGATTGATTTGGGGGCAGTGACAGCAGCTGGGGGATGGTGGCAGCAGCTGCGGGAGACAGCACTGCTGGGGTGCCTGGAAAATCAGAAACACTTGGGCCATCCCTGTCTAGGATGTCAAAGCCAGAACGTCTGAAAAAAATAGCAGGCACGTGCAAGTTAAGGCATGATGTCATAAAAATGGATGTGCCTAATATGGGCATCTATAGAGATGTCTACATAGATGTCCCCAGAATAGTATTCTAGAACATGGATGTCTAATAGTATAATGGTTAAAGTAATTGATAGAAACAGTATATCCAGGATTCAAATTCCAGTGTGGGCCTTTGTGATCTTAGGCTAGTCATTTAATTCTCCATCTTCTCTATACTCTTTGGATGTTTTAAGGCCACAACAAGCAGTTTCCTGATGCCTGTTCGTGCCTGCAACAGGTCTAAATGTGGACGTGCTTGCAGATGTCCCCAACATTTCTGAAATCAAACGGAGGTGGCTAAGTTCCTTGCATCTCCCCAGTCATGCTTCCACCACACCCCTTTCCTAATTGGATGTCATCATACCAGAGACATCTCTAAATGTCATTTGTAAAATGGCTGAGGAGACGTCTCTGTTATTTCGACATCCATGTGCACAACTTTTAAAATGACCCCTTTATTCTTAAAATGAAGTTTTAATGATTTTTCATGTGGGGGTTTTTTCATGCTTTTGTGCATATTAATCTTAATTATATGCCTCATATGCATGCTATAGCTTTTTTTGCATGTGCAAATCAATCGTTTGTATGCACAAGCAACTTACACACACTTAATTCTTAGACACCCAAACAAATGCCCAAATGAGCCCAAAGTACACATCTCGAGAGTGTAGTCAATAGAAAGACATCATCTACAATTTGTTTGTTTCTGGCATCTATTGGAAAAAGGTTGGTACATCTGGCCCTCAATTTAGCTTATTGAAAAGTCAGAAAAACAGAGTCCCTTTTACCAAGGCCGGCCCAAGTGTTTCTGCTGCCCTAGGCAGAAACCCCATCCTCGCTGCCCTCCCAGGCTGCCACCACCCCCCTTTCAGCTGTCGTCACCCCTCCAGCTGCTGCTGACCCCCTCTCCAGCCGCCACAAATTCTGTTTTGGGAGGGGGAGGTGGGCAGCAATAGCAGCAGCAGTATTTCCAAAAGTGGCTGCTTTTTGCCACCTCTCCCTTTCCCGCGGCACGCCATGTCCTTCAGCACACATGCACAACAAAAGAACATAAGAACATAAGACATGCCATACTGGGTCAGACCGAGGTCCATCAAGCCCAGTATCCTGTTTCCAACAGTGGCCAATCTAGGTTATACGTACCTAGCAATATCCCCAAAAGACAGGTTCCACAATGCTTGTACTGGGTCAAGCATTGATATCCTGGGTCCCTTTTTAATAGTGGTTTATGGACCTTTCCTCCAGGAACTTGTCTAAACCTTTTTTAAACCCAGCTATACTAACAGCCCTTACTACATCCTCCGGTAACAGATTCCAGAGTTTGATTACACGTTGAGTGAAAAAATATTTTCTCTTATTTGTCTTAAATAGTTTACCCTGTAGCTTCATTACATGTCCCCTAGTCTTTCTATACTCTGATAGCGTAAACAATTGGTCCACGTTTATCCGTTCCACTCCGTTCATTAATTTATAGACCTCTATCATATCTCCCCTCAGCCGTTTCTTCTCCAAGCTAAAGAGCCCTAACCTTCTTAGCCTCTCTTCATAGGAGTAGCCTTCCATCCCCTTCACCAATTTGGTGGCTCTTCTCTGTACTTTTTCTAATAACGTTATGTCCTTTTTAAGATACGGTGACCAGAATTGCACACAATATTCAAGGTGCGGTCGTACCATGGAGCGATACAGAGGCATTATAATATCCTTTGTTTTGTTCTCCATCCCTTTCCTTATGATACCTAGCATTCTATTTGCTTTCTTGGCCGCCGCTGCACACTGGGTGGAGGGTTTTAACATGTTATCCACAATGACTCCTAAATCTTTTTCCTGGGTGGTGGTTTCTAATGTGGAGCCTTGCATTGTGTAACTATAGTGTGGGTTGTTCTTTCCTAGGTGCATAACTTTGCACTTGTCCACATTAAATTTCATCTGCCATTTGGATGCCCAGTCTTCCAATTTATCCAGATCCTCCTGCAGTTTTCCACAATCCTCTTGGGTTTTAACAACTTTAAACAGTTTTGTGTCATCTGCAAATTTGATAACCTCACTAGTTATTCCCTTTTCCAGGTCATTTATGAATATGTCAAAAAGCAGCGGACCCAGTACAGATCCCTGGGGTACTCCACTATTCACCTTTTTCCATTGGGAATATTGGCCATTTAGCCCTACCCTCTGCTTTCTATCTTTTAACCAGTTCCCGATCCACAATAGTACACTGCCTCCTATCCCATGACTTTTTAGCTTCGCCAAAAGTCTCTGATGGGGGACTTTGTCAAAAGCTTTCTGAAAGTCCAGATACACTATATCAACCGACTCACCTTTGTCTACCTGTTTATGCACACCTTCAAAAAAACATATCAGATTAGTAAGACAAGATCTTCCTTGTCTAAAGCCATGTTGGCTGTCTCCCATTAGGCCATGACTATCTACATGCTGTGTAATTTTGTTCTTTATGATGGTTTCTACCATTTTCCCTGGTACTGACGTCAGGCTCACCAGTCTGTAATTTCCTGGGTCACCCCTGGAACCCTTTTTAAAAATTGGTGTTACGTTGGCGACCCTCCAATCTTCAGGTATTACAGATGATTTTAATGAAAGTTCACAGATTACCAATAGCAGGTCTGCAATCTCATATTTCAGTTCTTTCAACACTCTGGGATGTATACCATCCGGTCCAGATGATTTGCTACTATTCAGTTTATCAAATAGTTGTAATATATCTTCCCGGTGTAGCGATATTTCTCTCAATTCCTCTGCAGTATCACCTTTAAATACCACTTCAGTCTTGGGTAACATCCCTACATCTTCCTCAGTAAAGACCGCGAGGGCTATCACAGCTGGTGTCTGAAAGCATATCGTTACACAATGGTTGGACCTCATTGCACTAAATACATGTTTTAAGTTTTTACAAATCTCTGCAGTCCTCCTTAAAACACAGTGTTAGGTCTGTTGCCCTTTCACCTTCCTTTGGCGCAAAAGGCTTCTTTAAAAGTTTGTAGGCTCGCAATTGTCGGCTCTTTATACACACGCTGTGGTGTTCTTGAATTGCTGAGTTTCCAAAGGCAAATGGGCGAATTAACTGACTTTGAATGGTGTTCTGTGCAATTACAATTAAATTACCACAATCGGGTTCACATTATGAGTACAGTAAGTGTCTGTTTGCAGCTCAAGGGGACCATGGGCTCATGCCGGCTTTTTTTCTTATTCACTCATACAGTACACTCGCATTCACTTTAAGGTGTAGTTTGTGGTCTTGGACATTAGTCTGCTTGTAACATTTGGACCGCTTCATAACAGGGTTGAATAGGTTTTAGTGCTCTAAGTCCTTTTCATTTGCTTATATCCACTTACACATTACAGTTAAGAGGATTTGGTAGTATGCAAAGTTTAATTAGGTACTGACTCTATTGAGATGTTTGCATTTGAGGTTACACTGGGAAACACATGACTACTGATACAGGTGTTTATTATAGAGTGAGTATATACTGTATATGTGCTGCAGTGCACTGTAATATCCAGTACGGTTCATAGTTCCTCCTCATCCTTAAGTTTTAGACGCATTAATGGGGCTCTAAAATGATTCCTCGATTTCAAGTTGGTTTTGTACTAATTTTAGTATGAGTTTTTATTTACCTTTTACACTTTGTTTTTACATTCACTTTTGCTCTTAACTATTTATCCTCCAGAAGTCTAATGCCTTACATTTTGTTTTATATGTTAACATTTCATTTATAGACGTGTCTGTAAATTTTTGATATTAAGTTAATCGATATTAATTTGTGTTTATAATTTACATTTGTCTTTGTTATGTTTATTGGAAACTTTTAACCTCCAAAGGAAGGCTATGCCGAAATGCGTAGTGGTTCCTCTTTAATAAAGCTTTTAGACACTAGCTGCTGATACACCTCGCTCCTCTTGTTGTGCTTTACTGTTCTGCGAGTGTGTGTGCTCTTTGACATGTCCTTCAGCACACATGGCCTGCTGCTTTTGACCCCCTCCATTGGAAGGGGATCAGAAGCAGCAGGCCATGTGTGCTGAAGGACATAGTGTGCCGTGGGCAAGAAAGCGACAGCAAAAAGCAGCCACTTTTGGAAATAGTGCTGCTGTCGCTGCCTGTCTCCCCCCCCCCAAATGGAATTAGTTGCAGTTGGGGGGGGGCGTGGCATAGCCAGTCATGTGTGCCACTGCTGCCACCCACCTGGGACGGATGCCCTAGCTGGCTGCCTAGCTCACCTAGTGGACAGGCCAGCTTTGCCTTTTACTAAAGTGTGCTAAGTGGTTAACACACATTTTAGCACACAATAACTCTCAGAATGGGGCCAGGGCACTAATTGCCAAGTTAAGTGCTCACCACATGATGGGGCAGGTTCTTGGTGGAGCGTGGGCCTAGAGAGCACATTGCGGTTAGCATGGAGGCACATATCACAGGGATAATGTTGTAAATAGTGTGGATGTACTTAACGACACCACAATGGGTGGTATTATGTGCACCCATGTTAACTGTGAATGCCGTTGCTGCACTTTAGGGTACGTTTCAATGCACTAATTGTTGGGAACATGCTGGACACACACCTGATAGTCCATGACCATTGCACATAACACATTAATTCCTTATCGTCCCTCCAGTCCAGTCCCGCACCTCTGGGTAGTGCGCCTCTTCCAGCAGCTTGGAGGCTGAGCCTGTCATCTTTTTGATGACACTAGTGTACTTATGCAGCTGGCACCAAGCAGCTGGAGGAGGTTGTGAGCCAGGGTGCTGGACTCACTGAAGAGACAACTAAGGAGATAGGTTTAGTTAAAGTTAGCTTTTATTTCCCTGGTTAAGGAGCAGGTTTCTTTGTTTTTAAAGGCAGAAAAAAAAGAAACAGAAGGAACAGAGAGACAACAGGGCTGAGGGGAGGATATTCCTTCTTCCCCCTCTCCCCCCAGGATTTCGGGGGGAGGATTCTGTGGGGGCCTTTCTCAGTCCGAGACTTCTGGCTGCTCCCGAACCCGTTATCGGGTGAGGAGCTGCTGCAGGGGCTGCAGTTGCTTGACTGGAGTGAAAGCTGGCAGCCCCAAGTCACCCCCCCCCCCCCCCCAGCACCAAAGCCAGGAAGGAAAGCTGAGCACGAGGGGTAGAAAAGCCATGCAGCAAAGATGCTCCAAGGTAAGAGTGGCCGGGGGGGGAGGGGGGGACAGCAGAAACCTCTAGCAACCGCCAGAACATGAGGAAACAGAGAGCGGCCTGCAGCCGCATGTTTTGGAGCCTGCAGCAGTGTGGGAAACTCCCCCAGCTGCATTTAGGCACGATTTATTCTTATTCAGGCCCGCATGTGTTTAAACTCTTGCTGTGTTTTGGGTGCCTGGGAGAAGCAGCCACCGGAGAATAAAGCAGACAGAGCAGCCTCTTCCTAGGGGGCCATTTGCAGTTTCTTTTTCATTTCAGTTTCAGTTAATTAGATTTTATTTTATTTTAGTTCAAGTATTCTAGTGCTCTGTGCCTCAGCCTGTGGAGGTGCACTCTGCAGGAGATCCTGTTACATACCCGGGTACAGATTGAGGGCATTCCTGGGGAGTGCCCCTAGCCCTTCCCACCATGCCGGCCAGACCGCAGTGCCTAGTATAGGATAGTATCAAGGAGTGTGAACCCCACTTAATCCTTAAGCATTCCTTGTGTTATACAGCTCAAAACGTATTCAGTGCACAATGACTTGATGCAGACATGTGGGAAAGGCCTAATCAGATAGGCTATGTTTGTTGCTGGGCAAATTTCAGAGTGCTGTGTGCCTGCTCAGGTGATCTAAAAGGCAGTTGGTTGATACTTTGTAACTTTCTCCTGAGAAGGGTCTGATAGAAAGTCAGACAGGAATAAAGATGTGTTTTAAAAAGAAAAATAAATAAAATGCTGCATAGAGGTTTGTAGCAGCTACAGCTCTGTGGAAAACAGGAAGTACCTGCATACAAGAAATGTATGTAATTTGAAAGAGAGTTCATAGGAAGCAAATTAAATCCTTCCATCTGTCTATGGTCAGTGAGTAACCTGACATGATCATTTTTTGTCTCTTAGCCCAGATTATGTACCTATTAAATTTGTAATATTGCTTGTAAGGGAAGCTGTACTCCCTTATAGCCATTAGTAGTATTAGAATTAAAACGTAAACTTTACTCGGAGAATGTGTCATTTTGATTAGATCAGGGCAAGGTCTATTTCATATCTTTAAGATACAACACTGCAGTGCAATCTAAAAATCCTCAAGATGTGCAGTCCCCGATGTGGTGTGGTCTCGGAGGCAGGTGTCTGTCTGAACTGGATGCAGGAGGTGGTCATGGGAGCAGGACCTGCAGGATGAGATGAGGCAGGAGAGTCCCTCCGGGTTGCAAGAGACCCTGGGGGCAGGGGGTGCCATGTTACCTTCAACAGATCCAGCCCCCAGTCCCTGCACAATGCCCGGACTATCCACCTCTCAAGCCCAGGGAGCGATAGGGCTCCCAGGGGAGTTCTCACCGGAGTTTGTCTTACTTTTGCATAAGGCATTTTGCCTACCAAGTGGCTCCTCGGTCCCAGAACACAGGGCTAAGAGAATGTCGGATGCAAAACAGCACGAGTCAGGAGCAGTGGCATCTGCTGGCTAGAGGCTTAGAGGAGTGGCAGCAATTGCCGTTGTCAGGGGGGCTGGATGGGGAAGACGTTGACACGGAGCTAGATCTGCAGGAGGAGTTGGAAGAAGGAGCGAACCCAAAACAGGAGGATCAAGCCCGAATTGTTTGGGTTTTACGCCGGGAGGAGCTACCAGCGCTGATCTTTATGCTTATGTTTATGCAATTTCTCGATATACCGCCCTGGCCGAAGGCCATCAGGGCAGTTTACAATCACTACAAGCGGGTACTGATACAATTCCTTGACCCCAAAGGGCTCACATTCTGTGTGTACCTTAGTGACCCTCAAGGCCCTGAATATGCCTGCTAACCTTCCGGCAGAGGAAGAGGCGCTGAGAGGAGCTGTTACAGATGGTACGGAAATCACAGAAAGTCTTACCAGTACATGGAGTAGTAGGACAGATGATCCAGGATGTGTGGGATCTGCCAGAGGTTGGCCGTAAAGGGGTGCAATGCATGACGCGCCTATACCTGCTGCCGGAGCAAGAATGAGCTCCTTTGCTTGCCCAAAGTGGGTGCAGCGGTGTTGGCAGCAGTAGAAGAGACCTTGACTTGTCTCCTGCAGCTGAGAGCTGTGGAAATGGTTCCCCGAGACCAGTACATCTGCGGTCGATGCTTCACGTATTTCGTTTTGTCCAAAAGGAAGGTTCCTTTCGCCCAATTCTCAACTTTGAGGGCATGAACTACGGTCTCCAGATACCGCATTTTCACAGAGTAATGGCGGTAGGAAACAGAGATTTTTAGTGACTCTTGATCTCACAGAGGCATATCTGCATGTTCCCTTCCATCCAGAACATCAGCAGTTTCTCCGCTTTATGGTGCTAAGGGGCCATTTCCAGTTTCGAGCGTTGCCCTTCGGTCTGGCGACCACCCCCCTGTACCTTCACCAAGGTCATGGTGGTGATGGTGGCAGCTCTCCACAAAGAAGAGGTTCTCGTCCACCCGTACCTAGATGATTGGCTGATCCAGGAAAAATCCAGGGACGATAGCAAAAGGAGCAACAGTGCAGGTGGGAGAGTTCCTTCAAAGTCTCGGTTGGGGGCAACCTGGCCAAGAACCAGTTATGGCTGGCCCAGGAGCTAGAGTATTTCAGAGCGTGCTTTGATAGCTGTGTGGGCAGGAATTTCCTGCCGGTTCACCGGACGTAGGACGTATGACAGTTGATACAGCAGGTCCTGAAGAGGGCAAGACCATCAGCGTGGCATTATCTGCAGGTTCTGGGGACCATTGTGGCCACTCTCGAGCTAGTCCCATGAGCAAGGGCGCATATGCAATTGCTGTAGAGGACTCTGCTCCATCAATAGTCCCATCAGGGTCAACCCCTGTCTCAAGTACTCCCCTGCCCACGGAGCACCAGGAAAGCCCTCGGTGGCTGCATGTGGAAGGAGTCCCTGGCATTGGTTTCCTCGGATGACCTGCCTGTCAGGTTGGAAAGCCCATTGCGAAGGATGCTTTGTTCAGGGACAAAAGTCTGCAGGAGGCCCTGTGGTTGATCAACAGGCTCAAGATGGAAGCGGTGACCTTGGCGCTAGAAAGGTTTGAGCCATGGTTGCAGGGGAAGGTGGTCCAAGTCCTCTCAGACAATGTGACCATGGTGGCTTACATCAACCGGCAAGGAAGCATGGACAGTGCAGCCCTGGAGGAGGAGGCCGAAGGTCTGTTCAGATGGGCAGTGATTCGTCTCCAGGCATTATCAGCGGCGCATGTAGCAGGAGTTGACAGCATGATGGCACACTACCTCAGCTGAGTGCACATGGATCCCGGAGAGTGGCAGCTCAATCAGGAGGAGTTCAAGCAGGTGGTCCGCCGATGGGACACACTGGTCATGGACCTAGTGGCAATGTTCGAGTCGGCCAAGGCCTGCCGGTTTTTCCGTAGAAGAAGAGAAGAAGTTCAAGGGCCTGGATGCCCTAATTCAGCAGTGGCTCAAAGAGGGTCTTCTCTGTTTTTCTCCGTGAATGCTCATAGGCCGGTTAGTGCAGTGGCTAGAGGAGCACCGGGGATTTGTGATTCTGGTGGCAGCAGACTGGCCGAGGTGCCCGTGGTATGCTGACCTGATTCGGATACTGGCAGATTGACTGTGGTGGCTTCCGGTTCAGAAAGACCTCTTGATGCAGGAGCTGTTTCGCATGCCCCAGGTGGATCAATTCTTGCTTACGGCATAGCTCAAGAATGGGCGAGGTTGAAGAAGAAAGGATAATCAGGCTCGGGGATAGCGACCTTGCTACAGGCCCAGAGGTGGTCTACGAACCTGTCATGCATCTGCGTAGGATGCATCTTTGAATCATGGTGCGGAGAGAGGCAGCCGCTCCCTTCCACTGCCTCTGTCCCGTACATCTTGGCGTGCTTGCAATCTGGTTTTGATAAGGGTCTAGCTGCCAGTTCCTTGAGGATGCAACTGGCGGCGTTTTCTCCGGTTATCACGGGAAAGTCCACGGGGTGCCGTTGGGTACACACCCAGATGTGCTGAGCTTTCTAAGGGGGGGGTGACCCACCTCCGTCTGCCAAAGAGAGCAGTGGTACCACCTTGGAATCTCAATCTGGTGCTGTCTGGGGAACCCGTTGAGCCATTGAGTCGAGCTTTTCTTCAGGATTTGGCTCTGAAAATATTATTCCTGCTGGCGAATTGCTTGGCACGCAGGATTTCGGAGCTTCGGACCCTGTCATGCCAGGAGCCATTCCTTTCCTTCTCCAAGGAGAAAGTGGTACGGTTCCCAGTACCTTCATTTTTGAGAAGGTGGTGTCAGCATTTCATGTAGATCAGGCCATTTCCTTACCAGCTCTGGCGAGTGCGGATGTGGGCGAGAGCAGGTATGTGAAAAGGGCATTGTCTTTTCGGAGATCGGACCATCTGTTGATTCTGTTTGGCAGGTCACGCAAAAGTGAGGTGGCATCTAAGCATCCATTTCCAGATGGATCAGTGAGGCAATCATGTCGGCATACATCTTGAAGGGTAGAAGAGTGCTGGCGGGGTTTCAGATGCATTCCATGAGGGCTCAGGCAGCCTCATGGGCAGAGTATACTTTAGTTCCACCGGTGGAGATCTGTAGGGTGGCATACTTCTCTGAACATTTTCGCCTGGATGTCCAGGCGGTGGGGGACGCTCTTTTCGGATTGGCAGTGCTTCAGGCTGGTTGTGCGGGTCCCTCCCATTAATTTAACTGCTCTGATACATCCCAGAGGTGCGGGACTGGACTGGAGGGACGATAAGGAAAGAGAAATTAGACTTACCTGCTAATTGTTCTTCCTTGAGGAACTCCAGTCCAGTCTTGGAACCCTCCCTGAGTGCTTCTTGTGGTGATCTGTGCACACCCCGGTCCTGAAGCTGGTTCCCTTGGTAGAGAAAGTGGCCAGGATGAGCTGGGGAGGGGTGTGTAATCAGTGTTTGGGGAGGGGCGGACCAGAAGAGCTGTCGGTTGCTCGCTTCCTGCTGGTTGGAGTTGCTCAGGTGCTCAACAGGTAGGCCTCTTCATCCTGGTGTGGGGAATGGGGTATCCTTCCCAGGGGATGGAGGGGGTACTAGTTTATTTAGACATAGAAGTGTTTGTTGCATGTTTAACTACTTATTTGTTGCACCTCTGAGTCTGCTTTGTCAATAGGTACTGGGGCTAGTGGGTGGTGCCAGCTGCATATGTACACTAGTGTCATCAAAAAGATGACAGGCTCAGCCTCCAAGCTGCTGGAAGAGGTACACTACCCAAAGGTGCGGGACTGGACTGGAGTTCCTCAAGGAACAACAATTAGCAGGTAAGTCTAATTTCTCTTTTTCATTCAAAAGACATGGTAAGTGCAAAATCATACAGTACTCTAGTGAAAGGGCCCCAAAGTTTAAGTTTTTCAAACATTAATTAAATTATTTGATATTAGCATCTTGTTACTTTCTGGAATCTCAGAAGCCAATGAAATTAGGCCAAATACTAATTTTTACAATCTTATCATTTCCCGACCACTGTAAATCACTATGCTCTTCCCTACTTTTCATAGATTTCTTTAAATATTATAATGCAATTCTTTACTGTTACCTCCAAAAAGGGCACCTTTCAAGGTGCGTCCTGTGAGCATCAGCATGGGATCAAAGGAGATTTTATCAGTGGAAGGAGCTACTCCAACGATTATAGCAGTTCCAAATCCAGAATGGGAAGACTGCAAAGCCGCTACCTGATGAACAAAGAGAAATGGAAACTGTTCAATGGCCATAAATCAACCTTTCCATAAACTATTCATTAATCCCAAAAGCCTTGAATAAAAAACATCTTGTAGATCTCAGGGTAAAATGTAATGTAAAGCTTTTATTCCTGCTAGTTATTTGTGTTAAAAGGGACACTATTTTATCTACATTTTGTAATTATGTTATACCTCTTATTCAATTACCCATGGTTTCTTCTCTGTCTCCCTCCATAGTACAGTCCTTAATCAGTTTTGTTCCAGATGAGCTTGAAATACATCATATTTGTTTGGATTTAACTCACGTCTATTGAGTACTAGCTCAAGGTGAGTTATATTCAGATATTATGGGTTTTTTTCCCTGTCTCTGGAAGGCCCACAATCTAAATTTTGTATCTGAAGCAGTAGAGAGTTAAGTGGGGGAGAGCAGGATTGCTGTCGCTGGGAGTCCAAGGCAGCACCATTAATGGCCAACTGGAGGAGTTCTTTACTCTGCTAGGGGACAGGAGTGTGACAATGAGAGCCCCACCTACCCTCCGATATCATCTTTGGGTGCCTGCTGCTGGACACAAAAATCGTGGTGCTGCTGCGCAGCCATAGGGCGCGTGACCTAAGGGGTGTATGACCAAAGGGGTACGATCTCCTTTGGTGCCCTTTAGATACAACATAGGAACAACCTTAAGTTTATTGTTTCAACGGTAATGCCATTGTGCCAAAAGTGGGTAATAAGAGTAAAAGAAAGACCTCTGCTGCGAAAGATGTGGTGACATAATTCCCAAATAGTGTGGGCCCAATGGATAAACACGTCTCAAGTGCAGTTCCTGGTTGGGTAAGTCACCTTCTATGGCGACTACATTTCTCAAAGCTTCACAAGAGGAGATTTCTTTAAGAGCTATTCTTCATGCTGCTTTAACTAATGAGGCAGACAAAAGTTTAATTATGAGAGCATATTTCAAAAAAAAGTATTTGGATTTCTGCGGTGGAAAAGTTTTTGTTTTTCCAGATGTGGCAAGGAGTACACAAGTTAAAAGGAAGTGTTTTCTTCAATATAAAGTCCAAGTTCTAGCCATTGGAGGATCCTTTACCTTATGATTTCCATGCAAGTCTATTATTACGTATCAAAATTTAAAATACGCATTTCTGGATGCACTTCTGCTTGAGACTTTTCTATCTGGTTTTTCCTAATGTACTTATTTTATTTTCTTATAAGGGGTTTCTCTATTTTTTTCATTTAATTTATCTTATGACCCTCCTTAGCTTTTCCTTCTCTCTCTCCATAATGTGGTCTATATTTTGTAGTATTGTTATTCCTATGTAAATTGTTTTTTTCTTTTGTAATTGCTGAAGAATTACTGTATTGTTTCTTTTTGCATAAAGTAAAATAAAAAAGAGGATTAAGTGACCAGCCAAAAGTCGGAAGGAGCATCATTGGAGTTGAAGGCCAGCTTTCTTGGCTCTCAGTTTAATGCACTAACCATTAGGCTACTCCTCTATGCTTATAGATTACCATCTCCCTCCCCCTCCCCCTCCCCCTCAAATTGATCCCTGAAGAATCACCACTGGGTTTGTTTTTTCAGGATAGATACCATAAATATTGATAAAATATATACACCTTGGCTGTAAACCAGGCTAATTTGCATGTGTTTTTATTACAGGTTTGAGGTCATGAGGACTAGGACTGGTGGTTCATACACTTAATAGGTTGCTCATAAGATAAGATTTATTTTCACTGCTCATGAGCAAACAGGACTTACAAGCTCAGAAACAGCAAAGTCACAAGATAGTGAGGGAACTCTTACCTCCATGACTGAACAAATGTAACAGCCAGATGTACTAAGCATCTTTTCCACTGACACAAAGGAGTTATTTTTATTTATTTTTATTTATTTACATTCTCTTATATACCGCGCTATTCTGCATCAGTGCGGTTTACATTGAACAAACTGAAATTACATTGAACAGGGCATTATAACTTGGAGATAACTATTTTACAGGGAACATGGGCTATGGAGGGTTAAGTGGCTTGCCCAAGACCACAAGGAGCACCTGTGGGACTAGAAACCCCAGTCCTTCCGGCCCAAGGTTGCTGTCCTCTAGTGGGATATTAAAAAACAATTTCATGGCTCTTATTCACTTATGTGAATTTTCCAAACTGTCCAAAGGATAAATTATAGCCATATAAGTTGATAAAAGGCTAAAATTTCTGCATAAATCATGAGAAGGGGCTAGGGGTGTTCCAGGAAAAAGGGCCTAAAGTTATACAGATAGCAGTGATATTCAAATGCTGTCCATCCGTATAACTACAGGTCAGATCGCAGAAATAATAGCCTTAACTTGGATAACTCAACACTAGGACACTTTCTGGTCTATCTTATATGGGTATCTTTGCTAAAATTCTGCATAAGGACATATACACACCCTATGTGTTGGTGATAACATACCATGGAATCAGTTCGCCCAATGCATTCAAATGAATAGTCCACACCGCCATTAGTCATTTCAACCAGCACCTCCTGAATTGGCTTATCATAGTCCTGAGGATTGATGCAGTCAGTGGCCCCTAATTCTTTAGCCTTTGCAAACTTGGTCTTGTTGATGTCAACTACAATAATTCGGGCAGCTCCAGCTACTTTGCAGCCAATGACAACTGAAAGACCGACTCCTCCCAAACCAAATACAGCACAGGTAGAACCTCGTTGCACCTACATAATAATAATAACAATAATAATAATAATATAGCGATATATCTGCTAATTGAGGATCATCAGTTATATCAAGAGGAATCTTGTCTCCAGTAGAAATTGGCATAACCATCCATACCTTGGCAGTATTGATTGCAGATCCATACCCAGTAGAAAATCCACAACCAATCAGGCAGACTTTGTCCAGAGGGGCATTATCATCAATTTTAGCAAATGCAGATTCATGTAGAATTGTATATTCAGAAAAGGTGCTTATCTCCGCCATTCTGTGAATCTCCTTGCCTTTGCAGGTAAATCTGACTATGTCATCCTCCGTACCACTACCATCACTAACACTATTAAACAGATAAATCAGCAGCTTTAAGTAAATATGAACTTAACTGACATTCTTCTTGATCTGAAATTATGGAAAAATGATGTAAAAATATAAGAATGGAAAGCAATGACACTAACTTGTTTTTAAGACACAAGTTACTGTTTGGATTGCGGCAGCAGACACACTCTCCACACTGTGGCATAAATAGTGGAATGACTTTATCGCCTGCAAAAAAATGGAAAATAAACAATGTTTAATGATCTTCCAAAATTTAGAGGTGGCTTTTGCCACAGAACTCTAGTGTAGTTAATATAAAGGGGGCTAGTTACAAAATTATGGTAAAATTGGCAATTTACTGCAGCAAAATGTAACAATCCAGCCATTTTCCTGCTGTACTTTACAGCCTAACTACAGCAACATAAAGATAATGGGCCCCAAGTCAGGCTTGCTATTTTTTAAAGGGCCCGATGGTGTCAGGAACAACCCCTCCACTTGCCACTCAACTCCCCAAACCCCAAAATCAAAACTCTAACTCGATTTCCTGGATCAAAGACTCCCTTATTTGGCAGCTTGACTACAACTAGGTGGATTTTGGTGCTATTTTGAATATGTCCACCGATGGGCACGGGTGACCAGGGATTACTCCTGATCCCCCCCTCATTAGCTACAGGAATGCCCTCCAGTTGGTGCCAATGTGAAGTTTGGCGTATACATGTACGATAAGGATCTTCTTCCAGAAGGGCAGGAGGTGATTAGTGGTGGAGGCTAGGGAGTACAAGTCTCCATGCACCAGCTTCTTTAAGAAGATCTAACCTTGAACTGATTCCTTAGTTTATGGCTATATGTGGTAACACTACATATTAGTGTGAGTCAACTCTTGTTTCTTAATGTGAATATTCCAATTGCCGATACTGGAGCCTATGCAATAAAAGTTTCAGTAAAAGTGTTTTAGCATGCAAGTTGGTAAAAATAATGCAATAAATTTTAGCATGTGTTTGGTAAAAGATTTCTCCATTAGCTTGTCCATGCTATTAATATGCACATTAACCCAAAAATGCCATTATGAAATCCCATGAGAATGTAAGCATATTAATATAGACCCGATCTACCAGTCCCTTTGGACTAGAGCAGAGACACCCACAACAACACTCAAAAGCAGTAACTACATCTCAGTATCCTTCAGAGAAACCTCATTCAAATCAATCAACCAGAACACTCTACGTCAACCAACGGCTCACAAGCATCCGTTCAATTAAAGCAATCAAAGTGATCCATGTCAGCCAACAGCATGCAGAACCCAAAATAAGTACAAATGCAAGCATTCAAGCACATTATTTATTTATGTGACTTTTTTATACCGCCATATCAAGAATCATAGCGGTTTACATAAAACAACTGAATTACATGGAAGAAAGTTATTAATGACATATAACTAACAAACAATCAGAGATATATACATGATTTGAATACTAGAAAACTATCTACAATTAGTCTGTTCTTGATGACTCATGTGCTTTCAATATTATGCATTAAGAGGTAATCAGAGCAATATTATGCATTAAGAGGTAATCAGAGCAATGTAATCAGGGGTGACTCAAGGCAATCTGCTGCCTGAGGCGAAGAATGAGATGACACCCCCTCCCCACCTTAGAGGGGGGCGGGGCTTTTTCAGAAATCCAATCAGATTGAACCAAACCAAAAAGCCGATTAAATTATATGGAGGAAATGCAAGATGTTTGCACACCGGGCCATATTGAGCTGCAATCGCACCCTGTGCGAATTGCAGCTTGGGCGCAGGCCCCCCTTACCCCACCTCTCCCCCATACTTCCGTCCAGCGCTGCCTGCTCTTTCCCTGCTGCTGCTGCCCTCTGTTTTTTTCACGGCAGCACTGGCAGCAGGGAAAGAGCAGGCAGCGCTGGACGGAGGTATGGGGAGGAGGAGGGGGCATGCACCCAACCTGAAAGGCGCCGGCACTTTAAGCAGATCTGTCCCTCCCTGCTCTGACATCGCGTTGGAGGCAGGAGGGACCAGACCTGCTTAAAGTGCTGCAAAAAGGCTTGGGGGCACATTTTGGCTACCTGCTATTGTCCTGCCAGTGGCGGCAGGGCAACAGCAGACAGCGAAATGTGTCCCCAAGCCTTTGTGCCCTGTGCGGCTGTACTGCTTGCACAGGGCTAGGTAGGGTCCTGTTTGCACACCAAGGAACTAAAAGACAGCAAGAACCAACAGCACAGTTTATAAAACTAAATTATAACTCATTTTTATTTTGCTGTTATAAACTGCGTTATGGTTCTTGCTTTTTCTTTTTCAACATATATTTTGCATCCACTGTAGGTGCAGAGCAGAACCAGGACATTCACCCACAGAACTCAATATTTAAAAATAAAATCTAATTCTGATCATCTCACTAACAATAACAACCACCACTGCTCTCCAGTACCAGGCATATTGTGAACTAATACAAAACCCTACAACAAAGAGCAAACCTACCATACCATACCAGCACAAACTTCCAAAACTCACATAAGGAGCCCATCCAAAAAAAGTGTCACTGTAAATACTACCAATATCTTAAATCCAGCCCAGTACCAAGTTGGGATGCATCCATGGGAGGATTTAGGTGGGTCCCTTAGATTATAGAAGGCCCTACCTTTGGAAGAGAAGTATCTTTTCTCTTGTCTCTTTTCTGCCAAATAGTAGCAAATGCACATTTACACCCAGCAGTCCCATGCCTTGTTAGGACTGGGCCTTGGGAAATCACTCAGATCTCAGGGCAAAACTAAAAGGAGGGCACGCTTTGGAGAGGAGACTTCTGGATCCCTAATTCCTACCTCCCAAGAAGCAAATTGAGCTCTGATTGGGGAAGAGAGATTCAGATATTTTAAGAGATGATACACCACCGAAGGAGAAAAGAAAGAAATGGGAATTAATGTGAGAAACTTCCAGGAGGGCAAGAACTACTCCCAAGTGGAGAGGAGATAGTTGAGAAAAGAGAGGAGCTAAGTAGAAGAACATTAAGAGAAGGAGTGTTTGAAAGGATTTTTCTATTACCAGCATATCATGCAGATTGACAATGGTTTCGAAGGCACACATTGCATTGCATGTATAAAAAAAAACAAGTTAAAACTGAAAAGTTGTGAGTGTATATGTATTCATACCTTTTGCTACGAAACCCCTAAATAAGATTTCGTCCAACCAATTAACCTCAGAAGTCACATAATTAGTTGATTAGGGTCCAGCTGTGTGCAATCAGTCTCACATGATCTGTACATGATGCCTTCATAAATATACCTGTTCTGAAAAGCCCCTGACTCTGCAGCACCACTAAGCAAGCAACTTGAAGACCAAGGAGCACTCCAAACAGGTCAGAGACAAAGTTGTGGAGAAGTATAGATCAAGGTTGGGTTATAAAAAAAAATATCCCAAATTCTGAATATCCCATGGTGCACCATTAAATTCATTATAACAAAATGGAAAGAAAATGGCACCACCACAAACCTGACAAGAGAAGGCCGCCCACCAAAACTCACAGACTGGTCAAGGAGGGCATTAATCAGAGATTCTTCTCCTTCTAGGACTGCTTATTCAGCATGTCATGTATTCAGTGCAATAACTGCAGTAGATTCATTCCAAGATGAATCATTTGGAACCTAAGAGCTTGTCCTCTGTGCCTCAGGTCAGCTGCCATGCATAAAGAACTGACTCTACTAAGGGAAGACCTAGCTGCCATGCATAAAGAGGTGACCCTACTGAGGTAGGAACTGGCTGCAATGAAGCACACCTCTTCTAGGATACAAACTGAACACTGTCCACCACTGCTCCCACAAAGAATCAAACACCCAAGGGACAAGTGGATCACAGTGGGTTCTGGTAGATTGCGACCTGTAACGCACAGACATCCTATGCATCAAGAGATATCCCTGCATAATGCCTTCTCTGCCTTGGCTAATGAGGATGAGGAAATGAGGGAGGAATTGGCTGCAATAAAGTATACCTCTTCTAGGATACAAACTGAACAATGTCCACCACCGCTCCCACAAAGCATCAAACACCCCAGGAAGAAATGGATCACAGTGGGTTCTGGTAGATTGCGACCTGTGACACAGAGGCATCCTATGCATCAGGAGATATCCCTGCATAATGCCTTTTCTGCCTTGAGAATGAAGATGCCCAATCCAAAGAAACTGAAGGTCCCTTAAATGAGACAGACGATGCCCAATCTCATGCTAAAGCACCAAATATGAAGAAAATCTCACCAAACAGCAAACTACTACTACTTGGTGATTCCATCATCAGTGGCACCAATTTGGGAACATAGTTCAAAGGAGAGAACATAGTCAGGTGCCTCCCAGGCTCTTCAGCCAGCAGAAATACAAACCACGTTGTTGAAGTACTTAGCGCAGAAAGTGAACACTCCAAACTTGATGTTGTTATCCACTTGGGCACAAATGACCTGGCTAGAAACAGTGCCTGTACAGTCCAAAAGGACTTCCAATCTCTGGGAAAGAAACTCAAGCTCATTGTTAACACTGTTGCATTCTCAGAGGTTCTACCTGTTCTTGGTAAGGGGGCAAAAAGGCTGCATCACATTAACAGCTTTAATACATGGCTCCAGACCTGGTGCAAACAAGAAGGATTCGGATTTGTTGGCGACTGGGGTAACAGATGGTACAACAAGAGACTATACTGTGCTGATGGACTACATCTCTCTGTCACAGGGAAAAGAATCCTAAGTGAAAAATTCAAGCAATATGTGGATATGCATTTAAACTAGAAAAAGGGGGTGACAGATGTGGAAGGTCAAGCTCTGGATGTCACCCACTGCAAAAGAAGATTAAAATCAGAAACAACCACACTTTTAAACCACACATCAAAAACAAGTGGGAAGATATAAGCAGAACAAAATCAATCCAAAATACACACAAGCCAGTTAAATGCTGGAAAGCAATGAGCACAAATGCCCAAAGCTTAGCCAACAAAGTTCCTGACCTGGAAGCCCTAATGGTGGAAATGGATTTGGACATTGTGGCCATTACAGAAACATGGCTAAATGAATCACATGATTGGGATAAAGCCATAGCTGGCTAAAATCTATTCAGAAGAGACAGAGAAAATGGAAGAGGAGGAGGAGTAGCCTTGTATGTCAAAAGCGATATTAAAGCTACTGAAATGCAAGGGGCATGGGCAAAAGAAGAAGTGCTCTGGATTGTGTTGGAAAAAGGAGATGGCACTGTCATCCATACTGCTGTAGTCTACAGACCTCCGACTCAAATTAAAGAAATAGATAACGAATTGATTATATATATTGCCAAGAAAGCCACAAAGGGGGAAGCGATAATACTGGGTGACTTTAATCTACCTGATGTGGATTGGATTACTCCTTCTGCAAATCTGGAAAGAAGCAAAAAAATTGTGGATGCTCTCCAAGATGCGTTACTTAGACAAACAGTGATGGAACCAACCAGGAAAAGCTCAACGCTGGATTTAGTGCTCACCAACGGTTATAGTGTGTCAAATGTCTGCGTGAGTGCCCCTGTGAGCAGCAGTGATCATCACATGGTGTGGTTTGAGATAAAAGCCATGGTACAGGCCAATCATAGTAAGCTCAAAGTCCTAAACTTCAAAAACACTGACTTCAATAAAATGGCCGAGTACCTAAAGGAGGAGCTGGAGGGTGGAAGGAGATAAGGGAAGTGGAATTGCAATGGGCTAAACTAAAGGTGGCAATAAAAGGGGCAACAGATAAATATGTAAGAAAAGTAAATAAAAACAAGAGGAGAAGAAAACCTGTTTGGTTTTCCAAAGAAGTGGCTGCTCAAATAAAGGCAAAAACCACAGCTTTCGCAAAATTCAAAAGCTCACAAACAGAGGAGCACAGAAATGAATACAGGATCAAACTCAAAGATACAAAAAGAGAAATAAGGATAGCAAAATCAAAGGTAGAGGAAAAGATGGCTAAAGATGCTAAGTGTGGTGACAAAACTTTCTTCAGGTATATTCGGGAAAGGAAGAAGATCAGAGGTGGAATTGCAGGACTCAGAAGTGCTGGGAACGGACTTGTGGAAAGTGACATTGAAAAAGCGAAATTGCTAAGCGAATACTTCTGCTCTGTTTTTACTAAAGAAAGTCCTGGAGAAGGACCACCTGTGACTCCCAAATATAAAAATGGGAATGAAGTAGATACCACATCATTCACAGAAGATGAAGTGTTAGAACAACTTGCAAAACTGAAAGTGGACAAGGCCATGGAACCGGATGGGATACAGCCCAGTATACTGAAAGAGCTCAGAGAGGTTCTTGCAGGGTCATTAAAGGATGTTTTCAACAGATCCTTGGAAACAGAAGAGGTTCCTCAGGAATAGATAATGGCTAATGTCGTACCTCTACACAAAAGTGGTGAAAGGGAAGAAGTGTCAAACTACAGGCCTGTGAGCCTTACCTCGGTGGCGGGAAAAGTAATGGAGGTGCTCCTGAAAGAGCGAATAATGAACTTTCTCAAAACCAACAGGTTGCAAGACCCGAGGTAACATGGTTTTACTGAAGGACGATCTTGCCAAACAAACCTGATTGAGTTCTTTGACTGGGTGACCAGGGAACTAGATCAGGGGCATGCGATGGATGTCATCTACCTGGATTTCAGCAAAGCCTTTGATACTGTTCCTCATAGGAGGCTTATCAATAAACTCAGTAGCTTGGGGATGGATGCCAAGATGGTAAATTGGATCAGAAATTGGTTGACTGACAGATGACAGAAGGTGATGGTAAATGGAGCTCATTCGGATGAAGGGAAGGTGATTAGCGGGGTGCCCCAAGGGTCGGTCCTAGGCCTGGCACTGTTCAATGTATTTGTGAGTGATATTGCTGAAGGACTGAATGGAAAAGTCTGTCTTTTTGCAGATGACACGAAAATTTGCAACAGAGTGGACTCCCCCGAGGGAGTGGTTAACATGAGGAAAGATCTACAAAAGCTGGAAAAATGGTCTAATGCTTGGCAATTAAAATTTAATGCAAAGAAGTGCAGAGTCATGCACTTGGGTAGCATAAATCCAAGGGAAATGTACGTGATGGGGGCGAGAGGTTGGTGTGCATGGATCAGGAGAGACCTTGGTGTGATTATTTCTGAAGATCTCAAGGTGGCAAAACAGTGTGACAAGGCAGTGGCAAAAGCCAGGAGGATGTTGGGCTGCATACAAAGAGGAATTACCAGCAGAAAGGAAGAGGTACTTATGCCACTGTACAAGTCACTGGTGAGGCCTCACTTGGAATACTGTGTTCAGTTTTGGAGACCATATCTTGCAAAGGATGTATAAGGACTGGAAACTGTTCAGAGGAAGGCGACCAAAATGTTTTGGACCCTTCGTCAGAAGCCTTATGAGAAGAGACTTGAAGACCTAAACATGTATACTTTGGAGGAGAGGAGGGACAGGGGAGATATGGTTCAGACCTTTAAATACTTAAAGGGAAATAATGAACAAACAAACCTCTTCCAAAGACGGGGAAGCTGTAAAACTAGAGGGCATAACAGGAAGCTGCAAGGTGGTAAATTGTAAGGCAATGTCAGGAAATACTTTTTCACAGAAAGGGTGGTGGATGCTTGGAATGCTTTCCCATTGGAAGTGGTGGGGGCAAACATGGTGACGGAATTCAAAATGGCATGGGACAGACACAGTGGATCCCTTTACAGCAACAGGATAAAATCACAATAAACTGAACCATCTAATTTCTCAACAAATAGGGGTGTCCTACATGGAGTGGAGGGTTCACCCCTAAACAAAGACATGGGGAGGGGTGGCCTGCACGGAGCGGCAGGTGCACCTACTCTTGCCATCGTACTGGGCAGACTAGATGGACCATACTGGTCTTTATCTGCCGTCATTTACTATGTTACTATGTTACTATGAATGACACCAAGAATAACACTGAAGGAGTTGCAAAGATCCACAGTGGAAATGAGAGTATCTGTCCTTAGGATCACTTTAAGTCATACTCTCCACAGGATGGGGCTTTATGGAAGAGTGGCTAGAAAAAAGCCGTTGCTTAAAGAAAGAAATAAGAAAACATGTTTGGAGTTTGTACAATAGCATGTAGCGGACCCACCCAAACAAATGGAAGAAGGTTCTTTGGTCAGATGAGACGAAAATTGAACTTTTTGGCCATCATTCAAACCCAGCACTTCCCATCACTCAAAGACCATTCCCACAGTGAAACATGGTGGTGGCATCATCATGCTGTGGAGATGTTTTTCATTGGCAGGGACAGGAAAACTGGTCAGGTTTGAAGGATTGATGGATGGAACTAAATACAGGGCAATTCTTGAGGAAAACCTGTTTCAGTCTGCCAGAGATTTGAGACTGGGACAAAGGTTCGTCTTCCAGCAGGACAATGACCCTAAACATGTTGCTAAAACTACAATGAAGTGGTTTAGAGGGAAACATTTAAATGCCTTGGAATAGCCTAGTCAAAGCCCAGACCTCAATCCAGTTGAGAATCTGTGGCATGATTTGAAGATTGTTGTGCACCAACGCAACCCATCTAACTTGAAGGAGTTGGAGCTCTTTTGCCTTAAGGAATGGGTAAAAATCCCAGTAGCTAGATGTGCTAAGCTAATAGAGACATACCCCAAGAGACCTGCAGCTGAAATTGCAGAAAAAGGTGGCTCTGCAAAGTATTGACTTTAGGGAGAGGGGGGGATACATATGCACACTGCTGATTTGTTGGTTTTATTTTGTCTTAATTATTGTTTGTGTCACAATAAAGGATATTTTGCACCTTCAAAGTAGTACGCATGTTGTTTAATCACATGGTGCTAACCCCCAAATCTCCATTTTAATTCTAGGTTGTAATGCAACAAAACAGGACAAACACCGAGGGAATGAATACGTTCACAAGGCACTGTATACTCCACATGCAAAAGAAGTTCCCCAACAACTGACCATACAAAAAAAATCTATTCAAATTCTGGCATCACCTCAGGAACAACAACACAACATCCTTCCACTGTTAGATACTTTGGGGGTTATTCCGAACCGTGGGATGTCCATCCCCACTATTCGTGCGGCTGTAGCCCTGTGAATAACTTCCCTGCCGGTTGTGCAGGAAAATTAGTCGGGGCGGGGAAGAACTGGCCCGGGGTTGGAGAGTGGGCAGGCAGTGGGTGGTCATCGGCCCTGGATATACAGGGTCGATTCTAATGTCGGCCCTGTATGTCCAGGGCCACTAAATTGGCTGGGGATGTTATTCCACCCCCAGGGTGAAATAACCTCCCTGGACATTTTTTTTTTCAATTCGTGGCATGAAAGAGGCTGGGGAAACAAAGTTAATCCCCTGCAGCCCAACCCTGGCCTTAGGAGGCTGGATCGGGGTTCGGACTGCAGGGATTAACTTTTTTGGGTAGAGGCTGGCATCGTGGCTTTTAAATGGAGCCGTGGTGCCATGGCAATGGGACGCCATAGCCCAGTGGCTCCATTTAAAAACCGTGGCTGAGTTAGTCGGGCTAGCGCTGTATGTGTAGGCCGGGAGTGAATCGCAGTCCCGGCCTGCACGTACAGGATGTGCCCCGCGGGATCAGAATCACGATCTGTTTTGTACGTCTTGGTCAGCCCGGACGTACAAAGGAGATCTACGTCGTGAATAAAATAGGACCCTTTGTGAAGTAGCACAAAACCCTTAAAAAAGACTCAGAAGTAATATAACAAACCTTGCTATCGGTACGCCTTATAAAATTACTTCTAATGGTATAGCACACTAGCTACCAGGATTCAAACAGCAACACAAATGAAAAAGTAGAAATATAAATATTACTACAGGCTCTATATGCTATGTTTTATTTGTTTTTGATTTTTAAATATTATGTATGTTCTGATGTAATCTGCCTAGTATGTGCAGAATATAAAGTCTTAAAATAAATAGCATCAATACACCTCCTATTGGAAATCAGAACAAGCTGGACCACTATAGATCCCTACACACAAACTATGGGCTATGTTTACTAAGCAGCAGTAGTGGCTTCCGTGCGATATCGGAGCCGTGGCCCCATTGAATTCAAAGGGGTTGCAGCTCCGATATTGCACGGAAGCTGCTACCGCTGATTAGTAAACATACCCCTATACACTAGTAGAATCCCTTTGCCACACGCAAAGAACTTAGACCTACCTTTCCTAGTACAGAATAAGGGACTGCATATTAGAAAGAGAAACATGCAGACAAAAACTGAAATGGAAACCCTGGGAAGCCAGACTTTGCATGCAAACTAACTCCAGAGAAAAGAAAACTGAAATGCATTTCCTTCTATGCTGATTAAAATACAACAGTGTTAAAAATGCATATTCCCAATGCTGACACGGAAAATTGTAAATAAAATGCTTCTCCCCTACTTTTGAGCATTTCATTTGTCTAATCAAGGTCATCCCAGTCTCTTTTTCACTTTCTTCTTGTTTTTCTCCTAAGACCTTTTCCAGGGTCTCCTTTCTGCTCTGTAGTGCTTTTCTCATTTCCTTTCTCATTGGCTCTATCTGCTTCTCATTCATGTTTTATCTCTCTCTCTCTTCTCTGCTTCTCTGTCCACTCATAGATATGTAAACCCCATAGTCTGTGGTCCCTCAGTGGGTGTGGATTCTCTATCGGAGACCCAGGGCAATATTTCAAGGGAGGCAGAGTTGTCTAACTTAGGTCTGCCACCACTGAGTTACAGGGTCTGAACCAAGGTGAGCAAATGCTAAGAGCCCACTGGCCCCTGGAAAAAATTACTCTGCCACATGCTTCAAATTCCACAGACTTACTGTCCAGTCTAGGTTTTGTTCTTACTATTAGAAGTAATTTTATAAGGCGTACCGATGTCAACATGAGTTTTTATGCACGTCATTTGTGCATATTTTATAAAGTGAAGTATGCCCTTTGGTGCTCACCGGCATCATTCTGCATGAAAGAAATGCCTAAATCTACTGCAGCTCTATTCCACTCATTCTAATCGTAGCTAAGTCAACCAACATAATTGTATCTCCGAGCAAATTAGACACAGCTATTACAGTCAACGAGGATAAATGTTCTGAAGAAAACAAAATGCAATGTGGAATCCTTATTCCACATAGAGGGAGGAGTAGCCTAGTGGTTGGGGCAAGGTACTTCAGGCCGGAAGGTCGGGGGTTCAAATCCCACTAGAGGACAGCAACCTTGGGCCGGAAGGACTGGGGTTTCTAGTCCCACAGATGCTCCTTGTGGTCTTGGGCAAGCCACTTAACCCTCCACTGCCCATGTTCCCTGTAAGTATTAGTGTATGTGTCTCATATCCCCGCGTGTTAAAATGTATCCCCCAATTGTGTTGTGACCGCTTTGATTGAAGGATAAGGCGGTATACAAAAACTGTCTAAATAAATAAAATAAAAAATAAATGGATAGAAATTCCATGTGTGACGGGGATAAGCATACTAGTAGGTGTAAATTACCATCCACCTGGACAGGATGAAGAGATAGACAGTGAAATGCTAACAGAAACTAGGAAGTCTATCAAATTTGGTATTCAATATGTGCCTTTGAGTCAGTCCTGACTCCTGGCAACCCAGAAGCACCTGGGTTTTCTTGGCAGTGTCACCAGAAGAAGATTGCCAGGCCTTTCTGCTGAGGCAATGGAGGGTTAAGTGACTTGCCCAAGGCCACAAGGAGTGCTAGTGGGAATTGAACCCTGGTTGCTTGGTTATCAAGCCAGTGTTCTAACCACTAGGCTACTCAAATTTGGGAACACAAGAAAAATGAATGATTTCAGTTACCCCAATATTGATTAGGAAAATGTGTCATTGAGAAATTCTAGGGAGTTAAAGTTTCTAGATGCCTTAAATGACTGCTTGATCAGAGGGAAAACTACTTTAGATTTAGCCCCATTGCCCTTCCCCAGTATAAGGGATAATGGTGATGGAGCCACCAAGCACTAGTGATCACAATGTGATCAAATTTATCATTACTGGAAGGGGAACCAGGAGCAGTAGCATTTAATTTTTAAAAAAGGACACTATAATATAATGAGAAAATTAGAAAAAAACTAAAAGGAGCGGTTGCCATGATGTGGTCATTATTTAAAAAGACCAATTTGGAAGCACTGAAACTTTCTACACATTAAAAATGGCTGAAAAAAGACCAAATAATAGCCAGCATGTTTTAATGGTTAGATGGACGAAGTAGTAAAAACTAAAAGGGCACCTTTTAGAAAATGGAAAGCAGACCCTAAGGCAGCATTGCCAAGTTACCCAGTACTATTACTGAGAGTTTAAGCCAGTCCTGAATTTTTGACAATCTCATCGTGATGCATTGGCTCCAATAGGTAAAATCAGCGACTACAAATACCAAACCGAATTGCAATGTAAATTTGAAACCAGAACTGGCAAAAAATCTCACGGCTGGAAATGACTAACTTGACAACACTGCTAATGAAGAAAATAGAAAGTAGAGATGAGTGTAAGCGCTGGCAAGTGAAATATAAAAAAATAATAAGACAAGCCAAGAGAAATTTTGAAAAGAAGCTTGCTGTAGAGGCAATAACATACCGAAAATGTTTTCAAGTATGGCGTTGTTGTTAAGTGCCGTCGAGTCGGAGTCGACTCATGGCGACCCTCTGGATAGCTATCCTAAATTGTGTTCGGTCTTCAGTCAGGCGGCTCATTGTTGACAGACTGGTACCCGTAGCTGCTGTTATTGTATCGATCCATCTCATTGCTGGCCTTTCTCTTTTACGTTGACCTTCTATCTTGCCAGGCATGATGTCTTTCTCTAATGATCTCTCTCTTCGCATGATGTGTCCAAAGTATGAAAGTCAAAGTCTTGTCATCTGAGCTTCTAAAGAAAGCTTAGGTTGATCTCCTCTAGTACCGACTGGTTTGTCCTTTGGGCAGTCCATGGTAAACATAGTATTCGCTGCCAGCACCATAATTCAAAGGCATCAATTTTCTTCCTATCTTTTTCACTATCCAGCTTTCACATCCATATGATGTTATTGAAAATACCATGGCTTGAACAAGTCGAATCTTTGTATGGAGAGAGACATCTCTGCTTTTGAGAATTTTATCTAGGTCTTTCATAGCCATTCTGCCAAGAGCAATGCGTCATCTGATTTCTTGACTGCTTGTTGCTTCTTTATTGATAGTTGATCTAAGTAGGTTAAAGTTGTTCACGATTTCAATTTCTTCTCCTTCAACGATGAACCTGTTGATTATGCCAGTGGTCATGATCTCTGTCTTCTTTACATTAAGGTGCAGGCCCATTTTGAGACTATGTTCTTTGATTGTGAGAAGCAAATGTTTCAGCTCATCTTCACTTTCAGCCAGTAATGTGGTATCATCAGCATAGCGAAGGTTGTTGATGAGTCTTCCACCAATCTTCACACCTCTGTTGTCTTCATACAATCCTGCTTCTCTGATGATTTGTTCTGGATATAAATTAAACAGGTAGGGGGGAAGTATGCAGCCTTGTCTTACACCTTTGCTTATTTTAAACCATTCTGTTTCTCCTTGTTCCGTTCGAACTGTTGCTTCTTGATCAATGTACAGATTGTGCAAGAGTACGATCAGGTGTTCTGGTATACCCATGCTTCTTAATGTGGCCCAGAGTTTCTCATGGTTTACACAGTCAAAAGCCTTGCTATAGTCGATGAAGCACAAATAGATATCCTTTTGGTATTCTTTAGTCTTTTCAAGGATCCATCTCACATCCGCAATGTCGTCTCTCGTTCCTCGCCCTTTCCTGAACCCTGCTTGCACTTCAGGTAGTTCTTGTTCCAGGTATGGTTGTAGTCTCTTTTGAATAATCTTCAGTAGAATCTTGCTGGCATGTGGGATCAGAGCGATTGTGCGATAATTTCCACAGTCAGTTGGATCACCTTTCTTTAGTATTGGTATAAACACAGATCTTTTCCAGTCAGTTGGCCATGATGTTGTCCTCCATATTTCTTGGCAAAGCCTTGTAAGTACGGTAACAGCTGCATCAGATTGCTGTAATACTTCTATGGGAATGCTATCAATGCCTGGTGCTTTGTTCTTTCATAAGGCTTTCAATGCTGCTTCAACTTCTTTTTTCATCACCAGTGGTTCCCGATCATAAGGTACAGGTTGAAACGGCTGTTGGTCCACTTGATCTTTATTATATAAAAACTCTGTATATTCCTTCCACCTTTTCTTGATCTTCTCAGCATCATTCATCATAGAACCTTGAGCATCTTGTAACATTCCATTTCGAGGCTGGAACTTTTTCTTTAACTCTCGTAGCTTTAGGAAAGCCGATCTTGTTCTTCCTCTAATAGTTTCTGCTTCTATTTCCTTGCATGCGTCATTGTAGTACTTTTCCTTGTCCTGTCTTGCTGCACGTTGGAAATCTCTGAGTTCTGTGATTGTCTTTCTTTCTCCTCTGGCTTTAGCGTCTCTGCCTTTCTGGGCAATTTTCAGAGTTTTTTCCGTCATCCGTTTTGGCCGTTTTTTTCTTTTTCATCTTTTGTAGAGACTTCTCGCTTTCTTCCCACACAACCTTCTTGATGTCATTCCATAACTCTTATGTCATTTGTATCTAAAGCAGCAAATAGATTTTGCAGGCACTCTTTAAATTCCAGTGGTATATTCTCAAGGTCATATTCTGCTGCATTCATGAGTGGTTTGCTCTTTTTCAACTTTAGCTTGAGTTTGCATACTAGTAGTTGATGATCTGTACCACAGTCAGCTCCAGGTTTTGTCTTTGTTGATGTTATAGAGCTTTTCCATCGTTGACTTCCACAGATGTAGTCAATTTGATTTTTATACAATCCATTGGGTGAAGTCCATGTGTAGAGTCGCCGCTTGTGTTGCTGGAAGAAGGTGTTTGAGATGAATAGATCATTGGTCTTGCAGAATTTTATCAGTGTTTCTCCAGCTTCATTTCTGTTGCCAAGTCCATATTTTCCAACTACTTTGCCTTCTTCTTTGTTGCCAACTTTTGCGTTCCAGTCACCCATGACTATCAGGATATGCTGTTTGCATGTTCTGTCAATTTCAGCTTGTACTTGTTCATAGAACTCTTCACTTTCATTCTCTTCTGCAGCTGTTGTTGGGGCATATACTTGAATTATAGTTGTGTTGATAGGCATTCCTCATAGACGAATAGAGATTAAACGTTTGCTGACTGCATTGTATTTCATTACAGTTCTTGCAAGTTTCTTCTTTATTATAAATGCAACACCATTTCTTCTTTGTCTTTCATTTCCAGCATAGTAGACCATGTGATCATCTGATGCAAAGTGCCCGATGCCAGTCCATTTCAGTTCACTGACACCCAACAGATCAAGTTGTACACGTTCCATTTCATTCTTGACCACCTCCAACTACCCTTGGTTCATGCTTCGTACGTTCCATGTTCCAATGTGTAAGACATCTTTACATCTTCTGACTCTCATTTCATGTGCAGCTACATCAGCAGTCAGACGTCCCGAGGGCTTTGATCCAACCACATCATAAATGCTGGCTTTACTCTGAAAAGTCTTCAGCTCTTCCCCAGTAGCTAGTTGAGTGCCTTCCGACTTGGGGGTCTCATCTTCCAGCACTATAGCATAATTTGTTTTGTTGTAACTATCTATTGGGTTTTCATGGCAAGATACAGAAGTAGATTGCCGGGCCTTTCTTCCACACAGTTTAAGTTTGGTGTTGTTGCCGTTGTCACAGAAATGTGATCCTCCGCCGTCAACACTATCCCATTCTGCTGCTGCCCAGATGGGTGGTTTGTCTTGGTCTGGCACCTCAGCTGAGACCTGTCCATCTTGGGAGACCCTGCCAGTAGTTAAACTACCGATAGTTTAGCTCTCAGCATCACTGATGCACACAAGCCCTCACAGCACGACAAGCTGCAAACCAAGTATATCTGAAGCAAAAAAACTTTAAAGGAGTTAGTTGAGCCACTAGACAACCAAGGGGTAAAAGGCATGCTTATGGAGAATAAGGTGATAGCAGAAAATCTAAACTATTTGTTTTTGGTCTCAGTTTTTACTGAGGAGGATATTACGGTTATACCCACACTGGAAATCTTCTTTGATGGTGATGATTTTGAGCAACTAAAGCTTATCACTGTAAGTCTAGAATATGGAATAGATCAAATTGTCAAAATTAAAGTAGCATAACTGGATTTAAAAAAGGGGTTTAAAAACATTTTTGGAGGAAAGGTCCAGAAACTAGACATGGAGACTTAGCAAAGTCACCACTTATCCCTGGGAATGAGCAAAAAGCAATGGATCTATTCTGTGAAATTCTGCCAGTTATTTGTGACTTGGATTGGCTGTTGTCAGAGACAGTGTGGAAGGCTATGGCCTACGATAGCCTGCAAATATGAAAGGCCTGTAAGTTAGGCCCTGATTCCAACCCCCATCTCAGTAAAGAACCAAAGTCTGTAAAAGTTTGAGAAAACTGTTTTAAACTGCTTAATAAGAAGTTTTCATGAATGCATAAATCTTTCATTATTCTCTTGTGCTGTGAAGATAGAAATGTTTCAATACATGCATTCCTAGAGCCAGAAACGACCTTGCAGTAGAGAAGTATCCAAACCTAGAAACTGTACCATTGTTAGAACAATCCTAGAGGAGGGAGCTGGGTGCTAGGCCCTGGAGGGATCTCCGATTGGACAAACGCAGGGGGCGTTGGGGCCAATAGAAAGTTTGCATGTATCAAACTGGAAAGAAATGTATAAATGAATATGTCTCTGTAAGAACTTTGCTCAGTCCTTTTTGAAGCTTGACTAACTGGGCCTTGTAAACAATAAATTGGCTTGGACCCTGTAAATTGACTCCTGGATTTATTCATTGTCTGCACTTCGCTGCTACATATTCTTGTTGCGTTGGCTGGGAATGTGCGGGTAGTGAATGGTATTCAAGCGAATATTCCATGCAATTTGCCTCCAGGTTTGGCCCAGTCAGAACCGTGTCTGTCCGACCGCAAGGGAAACCTCAGGCGCCGCCGGTCCTTTTGTATCGGAGAGGGTTCCGCCTTGCCTCGGCGGGCCACTGGGTCCGGCCGGCCAACACCTCCGAACCCAAGGGGAGTCCAGGATCCAACCCAAGAACTGGTTTGGTATCGGGAACCGGATCCGGTGAGTAGACATTTTCTTGTTTAATAAGTCAGTGAAGCTTGGGGAAAAGTCTTGCATGAGTGCGCGAGACTGATTTGGTATAGACTAACTGGGAAAGTCTCGCATGGGTGCGCGAGACAAGAGAGCCTGATCACCTCTCATAAGGGCGGTCCTAGTACGCTCCACATAAGTGTTAGCGGAAGCCGAAGCCATTGACCCTTTGGTTGGGAAAAGTCAGTTAGTCAGAAAACCTTGGGCATTTGAAAAATATTTTCTTGTGATGGTATGTTTGCCTGTGTGATTGAGAGGTCTTGAGACACAGACCGAGTGAGAGCGGACTCCTGAGTAGCGCAGTTCCTGGCCGGGCGACCGCACCCAGGTCGCAAAAAGGAGGAAGCATGTGGCGTTTGTTCCCCTCAGTGTTCTGTGGGCTGTACGGACCCCTTACCTACAGCCATACTACCTACCCTTACTGTTTGTTGTCTTGTACGTCATTACGTGTATGCCATTTTGATTATGGGAGGTACGGAGTCCACGCAAACTCCGTTGGAATGTATGAATTTCCGTAAATGATTTTCAGGAGACTACGGCATAAGAATGTCTCCGTCTAGATTAAGAATGCTATGTGATAGAGAGTGGCCTGTGCTAGCTACTTCATGGCCCCGTGGGGGCACCTTTGATGTAGAAATAGTTTCCCGTGTTCATCAGCTTGTACAAAAAGTGCACCCTGACCAGTTCCCCTACATAGATTCCTGGTTGGGTGTTTGCGAAAGGCAGCCCTCTTGGGTAAAGCGTTGCTATGAGGAACAGTGTAGAATATTAGTAGCAACCACTAGGGGGACCCGGAAGGTTGAGGAAAGGAAGCCGCCTGTGTACTCCACCTCAGAGTCCCCAGAAATCCTGGCCCATTTACCTCAGTACCCACATAGGTTAGTTCCCCCAGCTCCGCTACCTGAAGCTGAACCTGATGAGGTACCCCAGCAATTACCGCTGCAGCAGCAAAAGAAGCCCACTTCCCCGAGTGATAGCCCCGAGTCTGCTCCAAGTTTGTCGGGGGGGCCAGGGTCCTCCGACAATATAGAAAGCGGAGGCTCTCCTGCCACTTCAGGGTCACTCACCAAGGAAGCTTATACCCGGGAGCCGTATGATTTAAGAAGTATAACCCCGAAGAAGAAGGAGAAAGCAGGGCGCCTAATGCCATTGTGTCAAGTGCCTGGTTTACCTATCCTAAATGATCAGGGCCAGATGGCGCCAGGACAAACTAGTTTAATCTATGTGCCTTTTTCCACTACTGATTTATTAAACTGGAAAACGCATTATGCATCCTATACTGAGAAGCCCCAAGAATTGACAGAGTTAATGTCTAGTATAATGCAAACTCATCAGCCTACCTGGACTGATTGTCACCAGCTCCTGTCCACTCTCTTTACTACTGAGGAGCGAGCGCGGATTGTGCAAGCAGCCATCCGCTGGTTAGAAGAGAATCCCGTAGAGGCGGGGGAAATGAATCTCCCACAAGCAGCTGCTGCAGCTTTCCCAAATGAAGATCCTAGATGGGATCCAAATGATGAAAGGAGGGCGGCGGCCCTAACACGATTTCGCCAGGCCTTGCTGCAGGGCCTGAGGAAGGGAGGCCAGAGGACCATGAATATCGGGAAGGTATCTGAAGTTATCCAGGATCCAGATGAGAGCCCAGAGGCCTTTCATGAGCGGTTGTCTGAAGCCTATAGATTATATACCCCATATGATCCCGCTGCTCAGGAGAATTTGCGCATGGTAAATGCAACCTTTGTTAGTCAGTCCCAGAGAGACATAAAACGAAAATTACAGAAACTGGATGGATTTGCGGGCATGAATACAGCTCAGTTAATGGAAGTCGCTCAGAAAGTGTTTGTGAATCGTGAAAATGAATGTGACAGAGAAAGTGAACAAAAGATGAAGAAGAAAGCAGATCTTCTTGCTGCCGCTTTAGTTGAACGATGTGGAGGAGGTTTTCCTAACCAAAGGACCAGAGAACGTGGAAGAAGCCGCGGAAATAGCAGGCTTCCATTGGGTGTGAATCAGTGCGCCCATTGTAGAGAAGAAGGACATTGGAGAAGTGAATGCCCGCATCTTGACTCCACCCCCAGGAGGGGAGGAGGGAGTCCCTGGAGAACAGGAGGCCGATTTCAGAGTCGTGGAGGAATGAACCGAGCACAGTTCCAGCGAGAGAGAGAAGAAGCCATTGAGGGAGTGGCAGTAGCAACGGGCTATGACATGGATGAAGTGGATGAAGACTAGCCCAGACCGGGCTCCAAGTTTACCCTGGGTCCCCAGGAGCCTATGGTCAGTTTGAAAGTAGGGGACCAATATATGGACTTTATGGTAGATACAGGAGCAGAACATTCAGTGGTGGCAAAGCCAGTGGCTCCTCTTTCCTCTCGATCTGTCACCATTGTTGGGGCCACTGGGAACAGGGCCACCAAGCCATTCCTGCAGAACCGTATGTGTGAACTAGGGGGACAGAAAATAACGCACCACTTTTTGTATATGCCTGAGTGCCCTATTCCACTTTTGCAAACCTTCAGGCACAAATATCCTTTGCTGAAGGGGGAGAAATGCAAATGACTGTGAACCCAAAGCCTGCTGGATTGATGGTGCTAACTGTTCCCCGAGAAAAGAGTGACGGTTCTATAGTACACCTCCAATTAAGTCAACCAGTTCCTGTATACCCACCGACCTTATAGCCCCGCCTGAAGTATGGGCAGAAGATAATCCACCTGGCCTAGCGAAGAACATAGCCCCTGTCATTGTCACCCTCAAGCCAGGAGCGGAACCAGTGCATGTGAAGCAGTATCCTCTTCCCCGACCAGCCATTGAAGGAATCCACTGCCATCTGATGAAATTATTGAAGTATGGACTTCTCAAGGAATGCCAGTCACCTTGGAACACCCCTCTTCTCCCAGTTAAGAAACCTGGGACAGGGGATTACCACCCAGTACAAGATCTAAGGCGGGTAAATGATGCAGTTGAAACTATACACCCAGTGGTACCAAATCCTTATACTCTCTTGGGACTGATCCCCGCTGAGGCTACTCATTTCACCATCCTGGACCTGAAAGATGCCTTTTTCTGCATACGCCTAGCCCCCAACAGTCAACTCTTGTTTGCTTTTGAATGGCAAGACCCCACAACAGGAAGGCGGGGCCAGCTTACCTGGACTCGATTACCTCAAGGATTCAAGAATTCACCTACTCTCTTCAGTGCTGCCCTGAATCAAGATCTTTCAAGTTACTCAGTGAACCCAGGACAAAGGGTTCTCCTTCAGTATGTGGATGACCTGCTCATAGCCACCAATTCAGAAAGTGAATGTCTACAAGCCACCAGTGAACTCCTGTACCTTCTGAATGAGGCTGGATACAAAGTCTCAAGAGCCAAGGCGCAACTATGTCAAACTAAAGTTAAATATCTAGGGTTCCAGTTGTCCAGTGGAATTCGACACTTGGGACCTGAAAGCAAATAAGCTGTATGCAGTATTCCCACTCCAACCACCAGGAGGCAAGTAAGAGCCTTCCTGGGGGCCGCAGGATACTGTCGCATATGGATCCCCAATTTTGCGCTGCTAGCAAAACCATTGTATCAAGTTACCAAAGGAATGGAAACGTCTCCACTGGAGTGGGGACCTGAACAGGATGCAGCATTCCAATCTCTGAAAAGCGCTCTGATGTCATCACCAGCTCTGGGTCTCCCAGATGTCCAGAAGCCTTTCCATCTCTACGTCCATGAGTCACAAGGAAATGCGTTGGGGGTACTGACTCAATCTCTTGGATCTTGGCAACGGCCAGTAGCCTACTTGTCAAAACAGTTGGATGTGGTAGCAAGAGGTTGGCCCCCTTGTTTGAGAGCTGTTGCAGCAACAGCCCTTTTGGTGAGCGAAGCAGACAAGCTCACTCTGGGACAGTATCTTCAAGTGACTGTGCCGCACTCTGTCCTGAGCCTCATGGAACACAAAGGAAGTTTCTGGCTAACAAATTCACGGATGTTGAAATATCAGAGTATGCTGTGTGAAAACCCCCAGATACAGTTAAAAGTCAGTCAAGCTCTGAATCCTGCTACGTTGTTCCCGATTGGTCCTGGGCCCCCTGATCATGACTGTTTAGAAACTATGGACACTGTATTTTCAAGTCGCCCAGATTTAACTGATGTCCCTCTGGAGGACCCTGAACGGACTTTCTTCATAGATGGGAGCAGTCTTGTCATCAACGGACATCATTGTGCTGGATATGCAGTGGTGACCCTTCATCTGGTAGTTGAGTCCTCAGCTCTGGCCCCAGGAACTTCAGCACAGAAGGCTGAACTGATAGCTCTCACTAGAGCACTGACATTAGAAGAAGGACTCCGTTTAAATGTGTACACAGATTCCAAGTATGCTTTTACCACTTTGCACGCACATGGAGCCCTGTATAGAGAACGAGGGCTGATCACCTCAGGAGGCAAGTCCATTAGGTATGGGCCCGAGATATTGATATTACTAGATGCTGTATGGGCCCCTAAGCAAGTTGCAGTCATGCACTGTCGAGGTCATCAGGCAGGAGTAGGAGAAATTGCCCGAGGGAACAGATTTGCTGATGCCACTGCCCGAAAAGCAGCCACAACTGGACGAGTTGTGACCCAAGACCCTTCAGTGCAGGCAGCCTTATTCCCTGTGCCCCTTAGCTCATGGGCTCCCCGATACACTACAAGAGAGTTAGATTATTTCTGTGAAAAGGAGGGAGGGGTCCTAACAGAAAAAGGTTGGATAGTGCTGCCACCTCCAGAGGGTAGCTTACCTCCAGGTCCCACAGTCATTCCTGAAGCATTAGGGCCAGCCTTTGTTCAGGCTTTTCATCAGGCCACACATTATGGGAAAACGGCCATGGAAAGAGCCCTAAGACCCCATTTCTGTATTTCACTACTAGGACCCCTGTCCGCTTCAGTGGCACAGCAATGTTTAACATGTGCCAAGAATAATGCTAGGCAAGGTCCCGTTCCACCCCCAAGAGTTCAGTCAGTAGGGGTGAACCCTATGAGTGATATTCAGGTGGATTTTACTGAAATGCCACAAGCAAACGGATATCACTACCTGTTGGTTCTAGTTTGCACATTTTCTGGGTGGGTAGAAGCCTGTCCCACCCGAATTGAGAAAGCTCGAGAAGTCACTAAAATACTGCTCCATGAGATTATTCCTCGATTTGGAATACCATTGACTATAGGGTCAGACAATGGGCCCTCATTTGTGTCCCAAGTGACTCAACTCGAGCTCTACAGATACAATGGAAGCTGCACACTGCCTATAGACCCCAGAGTTCAGGGAAAGTAGAACGCATGAATAGAACCCTGAAATCACAGTTGACCAAGCTTTGTCAAGAAACACACCTAAAGTGGCTCCAGGTTCTCCCTATAGCCCTTCTTAGGATACGTTCTGCTCCAACCAAGTCCTTAGGAGTTTCCCCTTTTGAGATTTTGTATGGGCGACCTAAGCCCATTGTACAGGGAATTAAAGGAGATATGAAACAAATAGGATCTGAAATAACTAGACAAGAACTATTGGCTTTAGGTTCTGTTTTGCAGTCTTCATACCTGGGTGCAAGATCGATTGCCCATCAATCTGACAGAGCCTTTACATCCCTTCAAGCCAGGAGTGTCAGTGTGGTTCAAGGAGTGGAGAAAGACCCCGCTGGCGCTGTATTGGAAGGGACCTTATGTTGTCATCTTGTCAACCCCAACTGCAGTAAAAGTCGCAGAACTCGAACCCTGGATCCATCACAGTCGAGTGAAGCCGGCAGCTGCTCCTGAACCTGGTCAATGGACTTCAGTAAATGACCCTGAGACTCCATTGCGACTCACATTGTGGAGACAACCAGCATTGTAAGACTCTTCAGAATCTACAATCCCACCCCTGTCACGCAAGAGTGGCAGTCGAAGCAGAGAAGAAGAAAAGACTCTACAAGTTCATCGTACCCAATATTCCAGTTGACCTCCAAAGACTGTAATCATGATGTTCCTCTACTATTGCCTTGTGGGAGTGATGGTCCTGGGATTCCTGGAAAAGATGTTTGCCTTACCCCCTTGTGCAGCTTGTATAACTACCACCCGAACTGGACTGAAGGTCACTCAGACTTTACTTTATCATTCCTACTATACCTTGCACTGGTATAGTTAGCCGGTGTGTATATAATGGTACAGAGTTAAATATCTGTATGAAGGGGAAAAGTAAGACTTGTTACAACCCCCGGCAGAACCCCTCTTATTATGTACTTGAGATACGATGGAATGATGAGGATGGAGCCCTCATAAATGCCACACGACAGCTTCCTGATCCCACGAAGCATGTTATCCTGAGTTTTGATGCTTATGAGGTGATAAACAGAAATGTCCATCACAAGTGTGGATATTGGGAGCAAGCCTACTACTATGATGATAAATATATGTGTCCTGAAGGAGCATACGGATGGGGAAAGTGTACTGGGAAATCTTCCCCAACCGTCTACAGTACATCATCCAAAGATGCTTACTACTGTCCAAAGAGGGAATGTGTGTACTATGCCACCTGGTCTGGTGCGCCTACTGGACGAGAGGGAGATAAACGCATAGCAAGCCTGGAAAAATTATCCTTACCAGAACCTCGAAAGTGCAAGAAAGGTGCCTGTAATCCAGTGCAGCTCATTATACTTAACCCCAGCCAGTGGAAGCAGAGGTACAGATTTGGGTTACGAATAGCAGGAGGAGGCATAGATCCTGGAACGTTTATACATATACAGCTGAATACTAAGACTCATGCATCTGCACCTTATCGAATACATCACTCTTTCTATGAAGCCATGAAGGCAGAGTTTGAGATTCCTCATGCCTCCCAAAACCTGTTCATTGAGCTCGCCGGGGTAGTAGCATCTAGTCTCCACATTTCGGACTGCCTCTTCTGTGGAGGAACTAAGATAGGAGACCAATGGCCCTGGGAGGCACAAGAAGTGAATTATTCTATGCCTTATAATCAGACTAATTTACATAATGCTACTAGTGAGTGGGTACTGGCCAACTCCATTGTTGGAAACTTGTGTTTTGCTTGCTCTGGACCACAGTTTGCCATAGAGGTTGGACAGCTGGTCTGTCTCAATCAGAAGTTCTACAACAGTACCACCAAGAAGATGTCCTGGTGGTCAGGAATAAATGCTTCAGAGCCCACCAACCCTTTAGTCCGTTTCCCTAATCTTGCCAGCATCTGGACTAATCTAGCATCTTATAATGCCTGGCAAGCACCACCTGGATTGTACTGGATTTGTGGAACCCGAGCATATGCTAGGCTTCCTCACCATTGGGGAGGAGCATGTGCATTGGGAACCATACAACCTTCCTTTTTCCTGTTGCCTACATCCCATGGAGAACAACTGGGTTTTCCCATGTACAGGAGTCAACAGACACGAGAGGTCTTGAAAATAGGCCAATGGGACAAGTGGAAGGAAGAGGAGTGGCCACCTGAGAGAATCATTTCATACTATGGACCTGCCACTTGGGAGCAAGATGGTACATGGGGATATCGTACTCCTGTGTATATGATAAATCGTATTATACGCTTACAAGCTGTTGTTGAAATAATAACCAATGAAACCAGTAAAGCACTAACTCTTTTAGCTAAGCAGAGTACACAAATGCATACAGCTATTTATCAGAATCGTTTAGCTCTAGATTACTTGTTAGCAGCTGAAGGTGGAGGGTGTGGAAAATTGAATTTAACCAGCTGTTGTTTGCAGATTGATAATAATGGGCACGTTGTTGAAGATATAGCTACTCAAATGCGCACACAAGCATATGTGCCTGTTCAGACCTGGCATGGCCTGAGGCTTGATGGGTGGTTTGGTTCAGCATTTTCATGGTTAGGTGGTCTGAAGACCCTTGTGTTTATCGTATTACTCATATTAGCTGTATGATTGTTGCTCCCATGTCTCCTACCCCTTTGCTTATGCATGATAACTTCAGTTATTGATAACACTGAAGAACGGAAGGCAGCTACGAAGATATTAGCTATGTGGCAATATTCCCCAATATCCCAAGATGATGCTGTTACACAAGTTTAATATGTGATTTAATTCTCACCCTTTCTCACTAGCGGGTGAGAATAATCAAAGGGGGGAATGTGGCAGGCTATGGCCTACGATAGCCTGCAAATATGAAAGGCCTGTAAGTTAGGCCCTGATTCCAACCCCCATCTCAGTAAAGAACCAAAGTCTGTAAAAGTTTGAGAAAACTGTTTTAAACTGCTTAATAAGAAGTTTTCATGAATGCATAAATCTTTCATTATTCTCTTGTGCTGTGAAGATAGAAATGTTTCAATACATGCATTCCTAGAGCCAGAAACGACCTTGCAGTAGAGAAGTATCCAAACCTAGAAACTGTACCATTGTTAGAACAATCCTAGAGGAGGGAGCTGGGTGCTAGGCCCAGGAGGGATCTCCGATTGGACAAACGCAGGGGGCGTTGGGGCCAATAGAAAGTTTGAATGTATCAAACTGGAAAGAAATGTATAAATGAATATGTCTCTGTAAGAACTTTGCTCAGTCCTTTTTGAAGCTTGACTAACTGGGCCTTGTGCACAATAAATTGGCTTGGACCCTGTAAATTGACTCCTGGATTTATTCATTGTCTGCACTTCGCTGCTACAACAGGATGAGGGATTTGATGGACTTTTGGTCTGACTCAACATGGCACATCTTATGTTCTAATGCAGAAACTAGTTGCACGCAATTCTGCACTTGCGGGAGCTAGACATTCCTGCAGGAGCAGAATCAGGGCAAAGGGCCTATATGGGCAGGATGGGCCTTGATTCTGTGCCACCAGATGTCCAGCGAGATCTCTGGCTAGCCCAGCCAAAACACCTGCATGGAGCCTTGGTGCCGTGGTGTCCCGTCGCCATGGCACCCGGATGCCATGCAGGAGCCCCAATCCGCCGCACAGTCCCAAATGTGCTGTTCACTGCTGCCTGACCCCCAGAGGGGCCTGCCAAGGCCGGGATCGGGCAGCATGGAACTCCCTGCTGCCTCTCACTTTCAGGATGAGGTCTGCCGTATCATGCATCGCAGTCAGGGGGCCTTATTCCACCTCCGAGGTGAAATAAGTCCCCCGACTATCTCCTCCACCCCGGAATCAGCCCTGTATGTCTGGGGTCAGGGTCCCACCTCTATCCTGCCCTCGCTCTTCCTACGGCCCTTCCCTGCCTGCATCCGTCCGCACATCTCCTCTGTACATTCGGGGAGCTTTGGAAACGGAATCGGCCCCAAGCGAATAGCTTGGGCTGTATATCCAAACCAGATGTGCTGCAATATTTCATACCTGGTTTTACACCAGTCACTCCTTTTCCAATGCTCTCAACAATTCCAGCAGCTTCATGCCCCAGAATGATTGGAAATTTTGTATTACTCAGTATGCCATGGAGTACATGTTCATCTGAGCGACAAATCCCGGTGCTCACAATCTGGATGGAAAGATAAAAAACAAGAAAATGTTTTAATTTGTATGTAAATCTCTCAATATCTATCAGTATCCCAGGGCTGATGCGATGGTATTAGATGCCTTTGGGGAACCTTCAGCCTCGAGCCCTCTCACAATTAATCTTTAGACCCCTACTTAGCACCCCACCCCTCCTAAGATTTTGATAATTAAACTTGTTCCTAATCATCTCAACACCATCCCTTCCAGAACAATCCTAAAAAATATATATATTTTGGACATCATACTTTTAAGTATTAAACCTTTTTTTGTAAATATATACATAAGGAGGGAGATTTCCAAAAGCCTCTTACAAGGATAAATGCACTATTTGTAAAGTGTCTGTTCTTACTTGGGGTAAAAGCACACACTGATGAGTCTGAGTTTATGCAGCTGTTAGGACTTATTGTTTGGCTTTGACTATAGCTGTTCTTTGCTGCCCTGCCCTAGGTGATTGACTTGTTTGGCTAGTGGTTGGGCCAGCCCTGCAGTGTCCTCAAGGCTTTCTCATTTATCACTGATAGTTGTCTTAGAACAAATGTTCTGAGGACTGAACCCAGGGTGGTGAATGGTAGTTCAATATAGGGTTTTAAGGCACATTTTAGTAACAATATGGAAGTAAAAATTGAAATGTGGAGGCCACCACATCTACAATTCTGACAGTATTTTAGAATGGTGCTGGTGAAGATGGAGCCATTTCTAAAGCACATATCCACTTATAGCTTAAGGAGTGATCCTACAAATGTACATATGGGAATAATGGACAGAGAAACCCCTGCAGTTTACATGTCCACATTCCACCATTTCAGAATGCACACGTGTAAATGCTGGGACGTACACATGCATCCTGGCCATTTTGGAAATCTGGACATACAGATGCCATTAAGGGAATACAAGGGACTTCAAATTCACAGCCTTTCAATTTGGATGGGAAACCAACATGGTGTGTGTGTAGAGGTGGGGGGTGCTTAAGGCAGGTATTCCTCTTAAGTCCTTCTGTGAAGGGAGAAGTGGCCTAGTGGTTGGGGCAAGTTACCACAGGCCAGGGGTTCAAATCCTGCTAGAGGACAGCAACCTTGGACAGAAGGACTGGGGTTTCTGGTCCTACAGGTGCTCCTTGTGACCTTGGGCAAGCTACTTAACCCTCTGTTGCTTCGGGTACAAAAACATAGATTGAGAGCCCTTCAGGGGCAAGGGAAATATATATATATATATATATATTATTATTATTTATTTATTATTTTTATTTTTATATACAGCGCTCTTTAAAATCAGCGCGGTTCACAGACAACAATTTGTGCAGAACAGGTACATCATTCAGCACTTACATTGAACTGGGGATCGAACTTGGGTTTCAACTAGGGTAACTATATACAACTAGCTACAGTTATCTACAGTATGTATATGAGTTGACTGTCATTCACAAGTTCTTGGTAGCATGTGAGATGGATGAGGTTGAGAGTTACTGGGTTGAGAGTAGTGCAAGAGAAAGATGTGATGCTTTAGTGCCTTTCTGAATTGGATAAGGTCTGTTATGGTCCTAATGGAGGTTGGGAGTGCATTCCAACATATGGGGGCATAGAATTTGAAGGCCCCGTTTTTTGTTTCCTGGGTGCATTTTGTTATCTCTATTGGGATTTTTAAAGTATTGGTGGCGAATGACCTTCTCGCTCTGTTGGCTGGGATGCGTTAGAGGAGGTATGTTAAGGATGTGGAAGATGTATTATTGATAGCTTTGTAGGTCAGAAGGACTATTTTATAGGTGAGCTGGCAGTAGATTGGTAGCCAGGGCCGGATTTACCTATACGCCATGTACGCCATGGCGTAGGGCCCACAGCTGGCAGGGGCCCACAAAAAAAGAACAAGTTAATTTTTTTTTAAATAAAATAAAAAAAAAAACCTGCTGGCTGCCGCCGCGGGGCCCCCTCTGCTGCCGCGGCAGCACCGACTGACCCGCGGGGGCCCCCTCTACAAGCTGAATCCGTCGGTTCGTTCGTTCCTTCCTCCCTCCCTCCGTGCAGGCTGTGAGAGACGCGAAAGGAGAGTGTCTCCTCGCGTCTCTGTTAAGCCCGCAGGGGCTGATGGGAAATTTCCCATCAGCCCCTGTGGGCTTAACAGAGACGCCAGGGAGACACTCTCCCTTAGCGCCTCTCACAGCGTGCACGGAGGGAGGGAGGGAGGAAGGAACGAACCGACGGATTCAGCTTGTAGAGGGGGCCCCCGCGGGTCAGTCGGTGCTGCCGCGGCAGCAGAGGGGGCCCCGCGGTGGCAGCCAGCAGGTTTTTTTTTTTAAATTAAATTTTACTTTAGGCCAACGGAGGTGGGGGGGTAGGACTGGTAATGGGCTATTGGGGGGGGGGGGGCTGGGGCTGGGACTGGAAATGGGCTGGGGGGTTAAGGCAAGAGGTGGGTTGATGGGGTGAGGACGGGAAATGGACTGTGGGCTGTTGGGGGGCTTAGAACTGGCAATGGGCTTTGGGGGGGGTTAAGACTGGTAATGGGCTGTGGGCTGATGGGGGCTGTATGGTAATGGGCTATGGGGGGCAAAGGACTGCAAAGGGGAGGGGGGGTTAATAATGGAGGGGGGATGATGGGGTTAGGACTGGTAATGGGCTGTTGGAGGGGTTTAGAACTGGTAATGGGCTTTGGGGGGGTTAAGACTGGTAATGGGCTTTGGGGGGGTTAAGACTGGTAATGGGATGTGGGCTGATGGGGGCTGTCTGGTAATGGGCTAGGGGGGGCTAGGACTGGAAATGGGCTGGGGGGTTAAAACTGGAGGTGGGCTGATGGGGTTAGGACTGGTAATGGGCTATGGGGGGCTGACTGGAAATGGGTTGATGGGGTTAGGACTGGAAGTGGGCTGATGGGGGGTTAGGACTGGTAATGGGTTATAGGGGGGGCTTAAACTGAAAATGGGTTGATGGGGGGTTAGGACTGTAAGTGGGTTGATGGGGGGCTAGGACTGGTATTGGGTTGGGGGGTTGCTAGGACTGGAAATGGGCTGATGGGTGGCTAGGACTGGAAATGGGCTGATGCAGGGACTAGAAGGGAATGGATGCTGGGTGAGGCTGGAACTAGAAGGGAGCTGATGTTGGGGGAGGATTAGAATGGGATGGGGCTGGAAGAGTAAAATGGAGAAGGGAAAAATATTTTGTGTGGGAGGGATAAAAAATCTACAATTGGCCGGGTATTGGGAGAGTAAGTGGGGATTGAGGATGGAGGGGTAAAATTTGAGTGGATGAAATAGGAATGAGGAAAGAGCAAAAGGAGAAAGATTAGTATGTTAAAGCAGATGTAGAGAGAGAATGGAAAAAAATCTAGAAGAGAGAAGAAAGGACAAATGGACAGCAGACGATGGAGAGTTAGCAGAAGACACGAAGAAACCAGAAGAAAGTGGCTGGAGCAATTGCAGCTGAAAAAAATGCACAAAAGGTAGAAAAATATCTCTTTATTTTGAATTTATTAATTGGAATATGTCAGCTCTGGTAAATGTGCATCATTAACGTCTGCGCTTTGTTTTGTACAAGAGCAAATTAATGTATAGTTTTATTTCTACAGTGTTGTACTTTCCAAGTTTGGCTTTTGGGATTCCCAGTTTAATTATTGTCTTCCTGTTTCTAAATTGTGATTACTTGTTTGATGGTCTATGTTCTGCATGTGTAACTGAGCTGAGGTGTTCTGTTTATATAATTCCTATTTGACATTGTCACTTGTTCTCTTTCCCCAGTAGGTCATGTATTGTTGTTCTCTGAAATGTATTGGTCTAATATTTGCAGTGTTGCCTTTTGATTGGTAGGGTATGGTGCTTTGTGAGTCCTGGTAGTGCTGTTAGGATACGGCGGGTTTACTATGGGTTCTAAATGGGCAGTGTTTGTAGTAGTTCCTAATGTGTCTGGCAGTTGGCACTGGATTATAGTAATGTAGAAATCTTTTAGTCTTTCTTTATCCATACACTCATTAAGAGGCACGTTTACTAAAAGTTAGTATATGGTAACATTATGCAAATATTTATGCAAATGAGGCCCCTTATGCAAATGCGCCCCGCACCCCCCTTGGGCCGCCCCTGCTGGGGGCCCACAATTTTTGTTGGCGTAGGGCCTCACTCAAGGTAAATCCGGCCCTGTTGGTAGCTAATGTAAGTCCTTACGGATTGGGGTGATGTGGACCCCTCTAGCAGCACCATGCAGGACGCGTGCAGCTGTGTTCATTGCCAGCTGAAGAGGATTTAGAGTGTTTTTAGGTAGGCCATACAGGATTACATTGGCGTAGTCGAAATGGGGGGTTACAAGGGCCTGAAAAACTGATCTGAAGTCGTCTGGTTGCAGCAGGGGACGGAGATGTCGTAGGGTTTTTATTTTGTGGTAGATTTGTTTGATGGTGTTGCTGATGTGGGATTTGAAGTTGAGTTGTTGGTCTAATGTAACGCCCAGATAGCGGATGCATGGTCTACTAGGGAGCTCAGCGTCTCTTGTCTTTAAGGTCGGTGGTAGTGAGAAGGATCGGTTTCTAGTAACGAACAGGACGTCAGTCTTGCTGAAGTTAATCTTGAGGCTCTGTGAGTGAAGCCACTTGGTTATTGCATTGAAGCATTTCACCAGTGGGGAAAAATCCGGATTCTCGATCGTGAATGGGGTGAAGAGTAGTACATCGTCCGTGTAGATAAGGCATGATATGTTGAATGAATAGATTATTTCATATATGGGTTGCATGTAAATGTTGAATAGGAGAGCGGAGAGTGAGGAGCCCTGGGGAACACAGTGTTCTGGTTGGAAAGGCTCAGAAGTTGTGGAGCCTGTTCGCACCTGCTGCCATCTGTCCATGAGATAGGATTTGCACCAACTCCAGGCTGTTCCATTAATTCCCTTATCTTGGAGCCATATTAGGAGTTGTTCATGATTTACAGAGTCAAATGCGGCAGCAGTGTCTAGGAAGATTAAAGCAAACCCTTGTTTGATGTTATCGATCCCCATGATTAGCGTGTTGGTGAGTGTGTTAAGGAGGGGTTCAACTCCGTGTGATTCCCTGAACCATGTTGGCATGGGTCAAGGGGTGCTTAAGTGTCGATGTGACCCTGTATTTGACGCTGTACGACCTTCTCAATTATTTTTGTGAGCAGCGGGATACTTGATATTGGCCGGTATGATTCCACCTTCTGGAAGTTTAGTTTGGTGTTCTTCAGGAGGGGCCGGATAGATGTCTGCTTGAGGCATAGAGGGAATTTACCTGTAGAGAAAGATAAGTCAATGATCTTTGCTATTATCGGACTGATTTCCTTACATAGTGACCTTATCCAGAATGCTGGACAAGGGTCGTTGGGGGCAGTGGTGGCGTTGATGTCAGCTATGATGTCCTCAATACATGCATCCGATGGTGTTATGAGAGAGGTGAGTAGCTTAGCTGGGTTCTTGTTGGGGCTGGATAGCGTAGCTTTGCCAACGTTCTTGGTTTTGGCCATCAGGTAGTCTGCATAGACCTGGGGATGGATCATGGCTGGTTGAGAAGATGAGGGTTCCTTTGTTAGTGTCTTTACTAGATTGAACAGTTCGTGGGGCTTGTTCAGGGAGCGGTTTAAGAGTTTGGAGTGATGATCCTTTATTTTAGTTGATATTAGGTCACCGTGTGTTTGCAGGTGAGAGTTGTAGGCTGTCTGGGCTGTTGGGGACCGTGTACGTCACCATTTTCTTTCGAGTTTCCTAAGTATTTGTAGTGAGGTACGTAGTTCGGAGGTGTACCAGCCTGCAGGTTTTTTCCTTCTTAGCTGTTTCTCTGAGGTATGTGGTTTAGTCTGGTTCATTATGTGTGCAAAGGATCTTAGGTTGTTGTTCCATGATGCCATGACCTCGTCAAGGTTCGATGAAGTAGTCAAAATGTTAGGGAGGACATTTTTGACGATCGCTTCTTTGTCAAAGAGTTTAAATCATCCGGCGGGGGCTGCTGCTTTTTCAGACCCTTTCGAAGTCTGTCCACGGTGCATTGGTATTTGGAAACAGATTAAATAGAGATCAGACCATGGGACAGGGGTGATGGTCACGTTAAAGTTGTAGGTCAAGCTAATGCCTGGACGGGGGATGAAGACAAGGTCTAGTAAGTTGCCTTTTTGATGTGTGGGGGCATCGACTATTTGTTCGTAGTCCAGGTTGCTGAGTGCTTCAAGGAAGGCTTTGGCATGGTTATCTTGTAGAGCTGGTAGATTAAAATCTCCCAGTATCCAGTTCGGCTTGCATGTGTTTTGGGGGTTTGAGGCTAGTTCGACTATCGTAGCAAGGTCATTAGTGGATGAGGAAGGGGATCTATATATAAGGTTGATGATATTGTGATTGTTGGATATGGTGATCGTATCGAGGTGTGTAGAACTGTAGGAGCTGATCATTTGATACTGGAGGTCTGTCCTTACCAGGATGAATGCTCCGCCTCCTCTGTGGTCTGCTCTGTGGCATGTGTGGGTTGAGAATTTGGAGGGGGGGGGGGTGAGTTGGTTGATGAGGATTGAATCTGCACTAGTAAGCCAGTATTCTGTCACTAGCAGGATGTCCAGGTTGAAGTGTGATATGAGGTCGGGGATGACTGGCTACTTTTTACGGACAGAGCGTGCATTTGAGGGCACATTTCAGGTTGCGTGGGTTTTGGTGATGCTTGAGTTTTGTGGGGTGTTGGAGAGGTATGTAGATTAAGTGTGGGTGAGGGTTCTGGGAGGGTTCTGTTGGAGAGATGTGTGTGTTACTGTGCTGTCTTCTTCCTTGACCTCGTATGATCATAATCGGATTTTGGTTAGGTGTATTGGAGAAGGAGCCATTGATGACATTGCTGAGTAGGTATAGGCTGATTAAGGTTATGCTGAATATGGTCATTTTGAGCTGGCGTTCGGAGTGTCCTAAGTGTGTCTGGGGACTTTCCTTTGTCAGGAAGGTGTGTGCTAATGGGTGTGTGTGCCTTCTATGTGTGTTGTGAGTTTTCAGAGTCAAGTGAAGGCTAGCTATATATATACAGTACCCGAACATACACTGCTTTGATTTGTAGAAAAGTGGTATATAAGCCTAGCTAAATAAATAAATTGTCAAAGGAAGGATTTTTGGACAACCTGTTAATGTCAAGGGCATGTGTAAGTTTGGATGTAGACAATTCTGGTCATATATGTGCATCCCCCATATGAAATGGGAGATGCATGTTTAGATTTTCACCCCACCCAGGCCACCCTCAATACTCCTCTGGAACAGCTACCCACAAACATTTTTATATTGATGTGCCCAAGGCAAAAGTGTTTCAACTATGGCCTTTCTAAAATCCCATTTTACACTGCACGTTTTTTCTGCCACCACGTCCATGTTTAAAATGTGATTGCTGTTGTTAAGTGCCGTTGAGTCACTATCGACGCCTGGTGACCCTGTGGATAGTTGTCCATGTTGTGACTATCCCTTGGGTTTTCTTGGCAAGGTGCGACTGGAAGTAAATTGCCAAGCCTTTCTTCCACACAGTAAGCCTACAGCAATTGGTATTCCAAGGTGGTAGAACGCGAATTGGGCTTTTAAAATAATCTCCTTTGTGAACACTGATTGATACTTGAGGTGTTTATGACTTAGCTTGTGTAGAAAAAAATAGGTTTGGAGCAGACAGGATTTAACTTTATTCTCAGAATTCTTCCTTGAAAAACAAGCAAAACATCAGTATAGAAAATGCAAATCACCATTTATCTCTAGGACTGCTGATTTATGTTGTCTGAACAGATGTGTTTCTTAGCTCTCCATGAAGTGTTTTGGAAAGGAAGTATATCCTAATGGAGTCAATCTAGAAAGCGTGTTTTGGGGGCCACACAATTCTACCGATGCAGCCAATCAGGCAAACACAGCCTGTATCATTCAGGCATGGTTAGAAATATTTTCTTCTGTTTCTTGAATCTTGAACAACTACTCAACTGGAACTAGCTTGTGGATATTCACTGGGAAGTTTTTGAGACAAGTATTTGAGAACTTTGTCAGTGAATGAACTGAAATGTCCTCTCAATTCTGTGAATAATGAAGATTTATGGAACGGGAATTAATATGTGGCTAATTTTTGGGGATTATATTTAAATCAGTTTATTGATACCAGAAACCACATATAATAGCCATACGAACAAATACAATTAACAGTAATAGCAGACCCCCAAACAGCCAAAAGAGAAATCATGTATATTTTCCATTTTCCCCACAGTCCCCCCACCCCCCAGTCTCTCCCAACCCCTACTTGACTCCACAGTAATATTCAGGTCTAGACAGGAACAAGTTAACAGTGCCCCTCTGGATCCAAGACCCTCAAGCAGCTTCTAACTCTCCCATCCACACTCTCTCCTACCACCTCCACACCCCCTTCCTCCACAAACCCATACTGCACAGGATACTCTGATGGATCCCATGGAGAGTCACCCCTAGAAACAAGCCCCCTCATGCATCGAGTGCAGATCCAAACACACAACCATTCACACGCCTCTCAATCCAACTCTTCCATGCAGCAGCTTCAAAAAGTGTTCACTACCAAGCTGTGGGCATGTACAGGTAAAGACTGTAGATAGTTTCCCCACACCAACATAGCCCTACACTGTGGGGACCCCCCCTCCCCCGTGTCCATTTGTTACATAAGCAGTAAGTTATGCAAGGCATTCTGTCAATGCCAATATGAGGACCGCTCCTGCGAGAGCCAGTACTGCATGATCGCTTTTTACCCAACTAAAAGGACCTTCCAAACCCAAAGCACCTCAAATCACCCCTTAATGACATGGGCCCCTGAAACATCAAAAATGACCACCACCCCCCCCCACCCCGGCTTTCTGCCCCACAATATCCTTAATGAATCCCAAAACCTATTCCCAAAACCTCCTAACTTGTGGGCACTACCCCAACATGCCCTACTCCTCACCATACTTCACATACTGGCAAGGGCACTATTCCCATCTGAAATGCCCAGACCCTTGAAAAATATGCCCTCATCAACAATTTAAATTGACATTCCCGGAGTTGGGCACTACACACTACCCCTGGGACATGACCCAAAGAGGCTTGAAGATAAACCCCTCCACTCAGCTCCACCTGCCACCTATCCAGAAATTTATCAAAAACTGGTTTGCTTCCTCACAGCGTATAATTCTGCGTACTACCAAAATAGTCAACTTCCACTCATCCTCCGCTAATTCCCAAAGATGTTGTAATTTAACTTCAAAGCCTTTTTGCAGACTCTCCTGCAGTAAAGAACACATAATGTTGCAGCTGAAGGAACACAAAGGCGTCCCTATCATTCAAACCAAAATCCCTCCTCACTGGTTCAATACCTGCCCCACTATATCTAAGCCCCCCTCCCTCCACCTCTAAAACTCTATGGTCTACCACCCTGAGGGAAACTCTGCATTACCCCATAGGCGCAAATACACTCTCACTCTGGGGTCCTGCTGCAACAGCATACACCATTAACACCAGGCCTTCCTCAATGGCACCAAGTTGCAAGACGAATGCAGGTGCTTAGGAATTTCTCCATAGGAGAATAGAGCAAAGAAATCAAATCCAAAGGGTTCCACCTACACACATTTATTTTTATAGGGCATATAGTCAGAGGCCAATGCCACCCAATCCTGCAAGTGTCTTGTCAAGCAGGCTATAATATATAAATGCAGATCGGCTCAGCCTGCTCCTCCCTGTTTCAAATCCCCTCCCAAATAAACATGTATGGTAAGCGCACCCTCCTGCCACCCCAACAAAACACTGAAATAAAACAACCTAAGGCCCACAGATTTTTACACAACAAATATAACGGTAACATCTGAAGCATATAAGGCCACTTGGGGCACAATAACATCTTATGCAAACTAATCCGCCCCAAAAAGGACAGGGGGTAGGTTTGCAAGCCACTTTTATATACGCCAGCAGAGGTCGCACATTACCATCATACAATTCCTGCGGATCTCCAGTAATCTGCACCCCCAAATATCAAAAGGAGCCCTCTGCCTAAAGTAGTGAGAAAGCCCCCTTTCATTCTCTATGAACTGAATTCAGTCAGATTTTTAGTAATTTAATTTTAAACCTGATAGAGGATTTTCAGAGATTTCGTAGTCTATCAGCGGTTTTAAAGAATCCTCAGGATTCACAAGATTACTAAAATGTCATCCACAAAGGTGGCTATTTTGAACATCGACCTCCTAATCTACATCCCCTGTATCCCAGGGATCCCATGAACGATACGTAATTGCAGATCTAACCCCAGGATAAACTGAAGGGGTGACAATGGACACCCCTGCCTTGTTCCCCTCTGAAGTCCGAAGCAAGCAGTAACCAGACCATTCACCAAGATAGAAGCATAAGGCACACTATGCATAGCCCTCACTGCTGCCCTAAATACCTCTTCCACCCCAAAATTCTCCAAGACCACAAAAAGGTAGTCCCAATCCACCCGATCAAATGCTTTTTTGGTGTCAAAACTCACCAATATTGATGGGTAGACTGGGACCAAATCTGTTTCAAAGAGGTCAAAATGCTGTGCACATGTTTTGCCACATACCTCCCTCTCAAAAACCCCATCTAATGTTCAGACACCAAGTATGGGGCCACTACTGCCAAGCAGTTAGCCAAAATCTTGGAGTAAATCATAATTTAAGAGGGAAATGGGTCAGTATGATGCCACATCCAAAGAGTCTTTCTCGGGTTTTAAAATTAGTGTGATAAACGCCATATTCATCGTGGGTGATATCCTGGAGGTCTGCATCATATCAGCAGTTCCAACGTGGGAGTGATCTCTGTCCCCAGCAATTTATAAAATTAACCACTATACCCATCGGGCCCTGGTGCTTTATACCAGGCTGTCTGATTAATTTCCTCCAGGATAATAGGTGCATCCAACCATGCCCTTGCTTCCTCATTCAGTTGAGGAAGCAACTGTAAGTAGCTGGCTATCGCCTCCCCCCTCCTTCCTCTCATTCATAAAAATTCTCCAAGTAGTCCCCAAATTCCTTCCCTATATCCTGCTGTGAATTTAACATCCTGCCGCCTCACCGCCATGATATGCAATGCTCCCTTCCCTTTTCTCGTCAAACATGCCAAAAGACGCCTAGGTTTATCGCCATGGTGGAAGAACTTATAGCGGTAATACAGCAAAGATTTTTTTCCCTCTGATGTAACAGAGTGTTTAATGCTGCCTGGGTCACTATGAACTGTTCCCGAGATGCCCTAGAGGGATGACAGGCAACCCTCCATCTATCCCAACAAAACTTCTCCAAATTTATTAACCGCTTATCCAGCTCTCGCCTCTTTCTCAAACAGTACTCCAAGATATCTCCTCAGGACAGATTTAGCCATTTCCCAAAACACCATTACCTGTGCCTGGTGCTGCCTATTAAAATACACATACTCAGCCAACTTCTGCTGCAAAAATTCTCGAAATTTCAAATCCTCATACAAAGCCAAAGGAAACCTCCACTTCTTTGTCATCTCCGTTCTCCCTTCCTCCACATCTATCCATATCAATGCATGATCAGACACTTCAATTGCTCCTATGACTGCCTCCTACACCTTAGGTAACAGAGACCTAGACATCAGTAGATAGTCAGTGCCGGACTGGGTAGAATGCACCCTCGAGACATGGGTGAAATCTCTCTCCTGATGGTGGTAGGATCTTCCACTCATCCATCACATCCAAATGCTCACATACTAGGGGAACTCCTCACTGCCTTTCAAATCTAACACCACTAGGATTATACGATCTAGCCATCTGTGGATCAATCACTGCATTAAAGTATCCCCCAATCAGCAGATTATCCCCCCTCAATCCTGCAATTCATTGATTATTCTCTTATAAAACTGCCCATCATACACATAAGGATTATACAAGCTACAAGCACCAGTTGATGTCTTTTATATTCTCCATGGACAATAACAAACCTACCCTCTGGATCCCCTATCACTTTGTGAATCTGATATGGCATATTCTTACGAAGAAGTATTGCCACCCCTGCTCCTTTTGTCCCCGATGATGACCCAAATACCTTTCCCACCCATCCCAGGAACAATTTAGCATATTCCTTTTCGGTCAAATGCTTCTCTTGGAACAAAGCAATACTGGCCTATCTACGCCGCAGTGCCTGCAACACCTTATATCTTTTGATGAATGAATATAAAGCCCCCTCCCTTCACATCCCAAGTCACACACATCGTAAAGGACCAGTCATATCTCCTCACACCTCTAAAGTTGTATTCTCATTCCCCAAGCACTCAAGGAGGCGAAATGGGCTGCTTCAGCCTTGCAGCCTCCCGCCATGCACCCACAACTCACCCCCACAATATCCACACCACTGCACTCAATGCCCTCTCTCCCATTCCTTTCCAACTTCCTTCTCAAAGAACCCTCTTTCCCCACACTTCCCCCTGACTCCCCCCCCCCCTCAAATTGAGTCACACACCTCCTGGATTCATAGCCCCCACTATACCACTAACCCCCCATTTATAACATCCCTACCACAGTCTCATCATCCATTCTTTTTATCCCCCTTACTTTTTTTTTTATTTATGCAAGTTTCACAAATACAAACCAAGCAATAATACTTGTACAGAAATAGAATAGGTATTGCAACAGTCTGAAACCCAGACATCCCAAAAAAAAGCCCTCCAAGAAACAAAATACTACCCCAAACCCTCTAGTCCTTAACAAGAGAGAGATCTAAATAAGAAGACGGTAATAATGAATACACAAAAGGAAAAGCGATACATCAGCCAGTCACCAAAACCTAATCTAACACACGGCGTATAGCTAACAACTAACCATTAGCCTAGATGACAGCAGGCAAACAGGTATTTATAAAATAAATCAGCTATGCAGGGTCATAAAAAAACATAAAACTACAGAGTCATAAAAAAAAAGCGCTACAGATTGTAACTTTACCATACATTTACAAGGAAATTTAAGAAAGAACAGACCCCCTAGCTGGAGCACCCCAGGCTTCAAAAGCAAATATTTCTTCCTCCTCTTTTGTGTCTCACTTGAACCTGCAACCATGCATATATGGACTCAAGGGATCCTGCGCTGTCTTCCACTTTAGACAGCCTCGTGCCCAGCTCCCTGACCTCCTATCCATACTCCTCCAATCGGCCCTGCAACATCTCCAGCTTCGCAAAGACGCGACTGAATTTGCAGTGTAGCGCTACCTCCACCGCTACTGTTGCTTCCACAGTGATATCCGGGCAAGACCTGCACCCACAGTGGCACCAGCTCCATCAGTCGTCTTTCAGGATTGTAATAAAACAAGCACTTGAAAGCTTTGGAAATATACTTATGATGTTATAGTAACATTTGCACATTGAAGCACATTTGCACCATAAAATATGCATTGCACAAAAAATTTGGCAATATGAATCATCAAAGTAAGGTTGAAAAATGATTAAAGCTGTTTAAACTACAGTAGATCAGCAAATGCAAGATTCTAAAAAGTCATGAACTTGTCTTAATTTTGGTAGACTTATATCTATATACAGTGATGTGCTCATAAAGATTTGATTGATTGAGGTTTCACTTGGAAAAGGGATATACCATGCAAGGCATAGTAAGATAAAGCCTGCTTCAGCGTCAGCGGCTAGCCCTACTAACGTAGCTAGCCGCTGGGGCTAAACATAAACCCAGATATTTAATACCAGAGTCCTATCCAGCGCTGGCACTGAATATTCAGGTTAGCCGCATATGCCAATCAGTAACCAAGCAGCAGTGATATTAAGCTGCTGCCAGGTTAGCGATATACTGCAAAAGTTACGCCAGGGTTACCAGTACCTGACTTTCACTGCATATTGTTAACCAAGCAGCGGCTCAATATTGCCATTGTCCTGTTACTGATCGACAACATGTCTGCTCTGTCCCGGAACACCCCCGACATTCCCGGATGCTAAGGGCGGGTAGAGCTGACAGCGGTGGATATTCAGTGGCACTAACAACGCAGTTAGCAGCTCTGCTAATCCCGTTAATCGCTTTGAATATCAGGCCCTTGATCTTTACCCATAGACTCTCTAACATAGGGAAGGAGGCTTTATCCTAGGTTCCTCTCTGATGCTGATTACAGCTTTTAGGTAGCTGACTACTTCATGTAGGTGGCCAAATTCTGGCTTCTAGATTTAGATGGATTTGCTGTTGAAATCTCAAAGCCTAGGTTTAGCTGCCTAGATTTAGGGGGCCTTTTACTCAAGGGCGTTAGCTAACAACGTGCATTCTGGTACGTGATGATGCGCATTGGGACACGAATTTCCAGCTAGCGTAGGACTTCTTAATGTAGCTTCCAGTTGTTCCTCCAGATAAGTTTTCAACACTTTAGTTAGCTTACACCTTTCCAGCAGTAGTTCAAGGTCAGTTACAATGAGGTGTACTGTAGCTATTTCCCTGGCCCCATAGGGCTTACAATCTAAGGTTGTGACTGAGGCATTGGAGGGCTAAGTGACTTGCCCAAAGTCACAAGGAGTGCCAGTGGTATTTGAACCCTGGTCTCTTTGGTCAATAGGCTACTTCTCCACTTCTGATTTTCCAATCTTTATTTAGAGCCTGAAACTATACTGGAGCTTTGGATCACCTGCATAAGTACTGGAAGTAAAGTTAGAGGCTGACTAATAGCATAATGACATCATATGCAAGAAGTGCTATTTTATATGATTGTTTTCTTCCTTCTGTCCCTCTAATATCCCCTCATCCTTATCCTCTCTGCTAACGGTTCAATATCTAAGGCGTAAAGAGGTAGGGATAACAGGCAACCTTCCTTCATCCCCTTTCAAGCCCAAAGACCTCCAAGTAGCCGTCATTCATCCTTAGGGGTATGTTTACTAAACGGACTTAATGTCGCAGTGGTGGTATTATCGCTTGATAAGTGACGTTATCGCATGATAACACGGCAGCGGCATTAAGGCACACCAATGCTGTGAAATCCGGGTCTGAAGGGTGGAGTAAGGCTTCCCAGAGGGCAGAGAGAAGGGGTCAATGGGTGGAGAGTGGGAGGGGAGAGGCTCCAGGCACACTAACGCTGTGAAATCTGGGTCTGAACACTAACGCCAGTGAAACCCTCGCGTTAGGCACATTTGCAGGAAAGAGAAACCATTTCAGTCAGCAATGTGCAGCAAAGGCAGGGAAACCCATAAAAGTGATAGTTGTGAAACATGTGCAGGAACCAAAAAAGCAAATAAACTTATAAAATGACCAGAACCACATTTAAAATCCCAATAACCAAGCTGGCCAATAGTGATATTAATGATAAACATAAAGCAACACTACTGACAAAGCATAAAAATTAAGATATGTTTGGAAGGGTCTGTGCTCTGTCTCCCTACAAAGTGAATGATCGCACATTGAAATAGTGGTGATCAGGGTTTCTGTCATTTAGATTGGGCAGGTTTGTTATGGTGTGCACATGTCCAGCAACAGCAGAGTGGGCATGTAGGAAAGGGAAACTGTACTGATGCTGTAAATGGGATACAGGAGGCTGCAGGCGGCACATGCTGTGGTCCAGCTGGGGCACAGTGCGGACTAGGCAGATGCCTAGGTGGCACATAGGAATGCCGAAACTGTAAAGCAGCAAGACGGCAACTGACGAGGGTCCAACATGGGCACGAGTGTCTGTCCCACATTGTCACAGAGGATATTACCCAGCAGATACCCCCAAGGGCACAAAACATTGGCAGGTGGTGCCGGGGGAAAGAGCGCATGTCCATGTAGGCACCCCTACCCGAAAACCCACACCATAGGCAGCTGCCTACTGGCACACTGGATGGCCTGGGACTGCGCACCACCAGAACCACCGGCATAATGGCATGGCAGCATGGTGGCGGAGGGGTGCTGGTGGCGGAGGGGACAGTGGCATCTGCCCACAGCAGACCATGGCCAAGCCCCATTTAGGTGGGTGCCGTGCACTGCAACAGACAGGGTCTGTCTGACGAACAGTCATGATATCCCCAGGGAATGATTTGTCCCTGTGGCAACGTGTGGTGCAGTACACACAGCCAGTGTGTTCAGGAGAAGAAGGTCACAAGTTCAAGTCCCAGCTGTGACTCCTGCCAAACAAGTCCCCATATTTTACCCAGTACTAAACCATGGTAATAAAGACAGAACCTTCATTGCAGATAAAATAAACATGCCTGAAACGCCTATATTTTACCCTACAGAGCACAGACACCATAAACATGTGCAATCCCTAGAGCAGAGTTTCCCAACTGCAGTCCTGGAGGGCCAAACACCATTCAGATTTCATTCTGTCCCTAATAAATATGCTTGTGCTGCATTTGTATGCGCTGCCCCCATTGTATGCAAATGTATCTCATGCATATTCATTAGGGACAGCATGAAAACCTGAACAGTGTTTGGCCCACCAGGACTGGAGTTGGGAACCTCTGCCCTAGAGCAGCGGCCAACATGTGCATAGACACCCACACCCACAGGCTCCACTATCCAAGGCCTCATGGAGAGTCAGGCTGTTGGGCCCTGCGCGGAGCAGCATCTCTGAATACTGGCACCTGCATACCTTAGCAATGCCATCCTAAACTTGGGAACACATTCCACATATATCAAAAGGTTGCTATGATTAATGTCAGCTAACAAATCCTGTTAAACACAATTTGTTGATAGAGATTCATCATAGCAACCTTTCTGATATATGTGGAGTGTGTTTCAGTTATTGCTTCTGACAGTGTTTACCACCCCGGGGAGTGACCCTAACAGTATTGAGTACCATAGCAATGCCCGCATTGTGCCCAGGACTGGTGTGGCAGCCAGGGCTGCCACAAACCTCTATATTTGCACAATGCTGGCATATGTGTGGGAGTGTGTGTCTGTCTGTCCAGTGTGTTGTGGCTGCCTACACCTTACTGAGCCCACATTGCTTGCACTGTTTCCAGTGTTAGCCTGCCAATTTACCAGGCGCTGATCATGCCACACTTTGATTACGCTAACGTGATCTTACATGGGCTCCCTCAGACCACTCTGAACACACTGCAACTTGCAATGAACACTGCAGCGAGGGTCCTATACGGAGCATCCAGGAATGACCATGTGACACCCATACTGAAGCACCTCCACTGGCTTCCGATACATAGCAGACTCAAGTACAAAACCCTTCTCCTAACATTTAAAGCCATTCATGGGTTGTCATCCTCATCACTATCTGAATTGATCCAGACCACTCCCACTAACAGGTCCAGAAGATCAGTAGCACTCAACACACTGACAGTACCAAAGGCAATAACCCAATGTACCCAGTCCACTGCAAGCAGAGCCTTCAAATTCTGTGCACCCAGATGCTGGAACGCCCTGCCTCACAACATGCGTGCAATTCCTGACCTATGCCAGTTCAGGAAGGCCTTGAAGCACCACCTCTTCCTCCTGCACTACCCGACAGATAACGCCATATCAGCCCCGTCCATGGGTCCAACACAAAGCTCCCAGGACTAGGCAAAATGATGTGAACCCGCCTTGTGCAAGATTGTAAATAGTTACCCCCTGTTATCCAAGTTTAAACACCCTGTTCATTGTAAACACAAAGTACCCAAGGAAATGTGTAGTTCTATGTTCACTGTAAACCGCACTGGTATTGAATAGCGCGGTATAGAAGAGACTGGAAATAAATAAAATAAATAAATAAATAAATGTGCATAATGAGAGCAAGGTACTGTGGGTATGGCCTGGACAGGGTGGCATGGGCAGGATGCATTTGCACAGGGTATAAGGCAATGACTGGGACATTGTAGTGCCCGACTACCACCTGCACAGACAGGGTGGCCACAGCATGTCATGCTGGGAGGTTGCTCTCACCCTGACTGAGCAGTGACCACTGCATGGCTAGGTTCCCCCATAGTGCTATACAGTATTTCTCTCAAATCCCCTGTTGAATCCAAGTTGAAACCTTCCTTGTTCAATGTAATTCTATGTGGCCCGTCTACATAGTAAGATGTTGTTTTATTGTAAACTGCACTGATATGTAATAGCACGGTATATAAGAGAAGTTAAACAAATAAATAAATAAATAAGTGATATTTATGGGTTCTCTTTTCTGGGGGCCCAATCACTGACATACCTGTTTGGTGTGTGTGCTGACATCCCAGTTTTGGGTGCACACAGTTCCTCCAGGAACATGCACTATGTACTAGCTAGCAGACTATTTGCAGTTAGCATCTGTATGGCCGCACCACCTTGCAGGGTGCAGCAGGTGCACACTGACTGCCCTCTGCTGGTGAATGTCAGATCATAGTGCGGGGCAGCTGAGCTGACTGGGCCCACTACCTATCTACCAGTGGCCCTGTCCCAAGTGCAGATCCTCAGCAGCTGTCCGTTCGCCACCAGGACTGGGGTTGCTGGTCCCACAGCCTGTCCACATGTACCTCCACTGCCCCCCTTGCAAAGGGTGAGAGTGCGGGTTTGCTAAGCACATTGTTGCCATGTGAGCCCTGACACACCCCTGCTCCCTAAACAGATGACCATAGCAAGCACAGTGGATATGCACTATGTTGTGTGCATCATGGTCCACAAGGGCCAGACATGACTGGTAATTACAAATGGATACAGAGACCTCCTAAAGGTGTCTGCAACAAATACCTGTCACACACTGGCACTGATGTAGACCTGCAGCACAGCCCACCTCAACCAACCCGGGTACTGCAGACCTGGTGCTGGCCACTCCACCTCACCCTCTGGGTGAGCACAGAACACGCACATTGGCATGGCCTGTGGGTACTCTGTGCCAGTAACACACACGGTCATTCCCCCCTACCAAGCTGACATGCTGTAGAGGTGCATACCCCATCTGTTGAGCAGATGTAGACTGCTGTTCTGCATGTGAATTGCATTATGGGTACTGTTGGTTCTATCCTATCCTGGTAGCCATAGCAGACAGTTTTATGGTGACGTGCACTCTTTCTGTAGCCAGCCATTGGTATAATTAACTCCCACAGTGATGTAGCGCAATGGCTAATGCAATGACTTCAATAGCAGAGGTCATGGGTTCTATTCCTCTGTTCCCCTTTTTTTTTATGGCTGTCCTACACAACTACGTTTCATTCGTGTAACAGTCATATCTGTGCAGATATGTGCTGCCGCCACATTATACCCTCATCACTGTTGCCATCCATCCTTCTGCCCATCTATGTGTGTGTGCCAGCGGTGTGGTATCCTGCCCTAATGTGCAGGCTGCTAACCCATGTCCTGCACTTTCACATCTTTCTGCATTGTGGCTCTTCATGCTTGCCTCTCCTGTGTCTGCTCTGCATGGCACTGCTCTCCTCTGTCCTCCGGTCATTGCACTTATCCTGCCACCTCTACCTCCTCTGGTGGACACGTATCCCCATCCTCTGCCACACACTGTCACTGTTGCACTGTACATTACCATCACCCTGTACATCGGTACAGCTGCCCCCAATATGTTTGTCCACTTTGCCTGCTGCCACATGGGCTGCATGCAGATTTGGCTGGTCCATGAGCTCCGTCATCTACTTCCTTCCATCACTTGTTCATTACCTTTCCTTGGTGCTCTGTGCAGTGTTATGGCTACATCTGTGTTTGAGCCATACATTTAATGCTTGTGACTTTGGGGCACCATCTCCTGTGTCACCTTGGCATCACTGGGGCATCTTTCGTGGCACCTTAGGTTTGGCCAGCTTATGGGGTGCCTTATATGCTGCCTTGGAGGGTGCCAACCTTTCCTGCCGCCCTCTGGGGTACATTATGACCTGTCTTGGATGACGTGGTGCTTTATGATGTGCCTTATGGTGCGCCCTAAAAGGTGCATTAAGTTGCGGCACTGGGATGAGGCTTTTTTGGCTGGCAGTGCAAATTGTTGGGATGTGTCTGACTGTTACAAGCAGGAAAAGGGATGGCCTCTTAACTGAGCCCACTGAGGGATCAAACTCATGATCACTGGATCAGCAGTCAATGTATTAACCATTGTGCTACACCTCTGTTGTTGTGTTTGTAGGTCAGCGTTGTCAGACGGCTGCCTAGGGTGAGAACTTACACAATCTTGACGATGCATATATTCATATGATTCTTGCAAGGTAATGTAGTTCTTTCACTCCAAACACAGCTGAAGACAATAATTGAGTTGTGAAACCAAGTGGTAAAGCCAATAAAATTCTTCTTTTATTGATGGGGTTTAATTCACCCAGCACAAGTATGCTTGTTAGCAATATAAATGAGGATACTTGCTTGCAGTGTTTAAATGGATAACATAAAGTCACAAAGCAAATCAGAAAACAACCTTCAGCCTGTCAGGCAATTAGCTAATGTTTTCTTAGCAAATAATTACCAAATAAAAAAGGCACAAAGAAATGAATAAACTTTGCTGGTTAGGTTAACTTCTGCTTATTTTCCACTCAGATCCAGCAGTGATTCTCCCTGGCTCACACACACAATCAGGTGCAGCTTTTAATTACTATCAATTGTCCAGCTGAAACCCTTTAGCTGGCTGGCTGCTACTGTGTGAACCCAAAATCCTGCTTTAGGAGCTGTTTTGCAGTGGAATAAGGAACAAAGTTAGGTTTCTTTGTGATGGCTGATGTGTTTGCTCACAGAAAGCTAGCAATAGCATTTAGATAGAGAACAGTCCATGTAATTAATAGTTTCATCTGCTGTATCTCCCCCTTCATCAATCAGCATAGGGTCACTATCATACATTGGCACAGACGAGTCTTTCCATAAGGCACTATCATGAGAATGCTTATTCCCTTGCTGCCATTCACTATTATAGATAGGGTCTGGATCAGTGTTCATACCTGAGCCTCTCCTGCTATCATAATTCCTCTCTGTATAGCCTGGCCAGTATGTAATCCAGTTATGATGTCCAGCCTTCCAATCTTGATCCCTGGACACTGGATCTTTCCTCACATACCTTCTGGCATAGGTCTGAAAGTCCTTTCCACGTGCAGTCTTCTCTCTTCCAGGTAGCCACTGGTGATTCCTATCTCTGCCATTCCATTCCTCTGGCTGACTCCAGTCCAATGGACTCTGCTGGCACTTGGAATACCTCCCAGTATAGGTACTGCCTTGGAATCTCCCAGACCTTCCAATGGCCTTTCTTCTCTTCCTTCCAGAGAGTTTCCTTCTCTCTCTATCCGCTTGGCTTGGCTTCTGTTTCTCCAAGTGATGTTGGTGCTTGTAGCCGTTGCTGTCTCTCTTCCTGAAGCTCTTTCTGTAGCTATTATCTCTAGAATAAGCTCTATTCTTATTCTGTCCTAATGTGTGCTCCTCCCCAACACAGCGCAGCTGTGTTGAATCAGGCCCTGCCCTTTGAGATGAGTGCTTAGGGATTACCTCATAGCTCTCTTGATTGCACACACGTTTTCTCACTTCAGCCCCTCTCATGGCTGCTGGAAACCTGGTGCATTCTGGGACTGGTAGTCTTTTATGTGAAAACTCTGTTTTCTTACTTCTACCAAAACTGACAGGTTGCTTGTTCAGAGTCACATCATCTTTTCAATAGCTCCTACCTGAGCTATGATAAGCTTCCTTATCACAGCGTGCCTAATTAAGGCTAATGCGTGTTAATGTGCCACGGCTCCCTCTATCGTGCGATAACCCGAAATACTACCTTAAGACCGAAACGCCCACTACCTTATATGCCATTCGTCACAGTAAGACTGCAACTAGCGCCGGTAACATTAAGACAGTTTAGTAAACATACCCCTTGGTGTGCTTTAGATGATGCATACAAAGCGTGTACCCAATTAATACACTTATTCTCTATGGGCCCGATTCTATCCTGGACATCCCAGCCCTTTGTGTGCCTGGTCAGAACTGGACACACAGAGTTAGGTGGGATTCTGATCCCACGGGGCACGTCTAGCCTCACAGGATCAGAATCACGTCCAGGTCTGTACATGGAGATGTTATTTTTACTAGGAGTAGTCATATAAACAAGCGTAGTTTTTATAACCATAAAAATCTTTAAGATGAAATCAGGGTGCAGTAAAAAAAAGAAAAGGAGAGTCCTTTGCTTTTCCCATGAGAGCTTTTCTCCTCTGTGACATAATGATTAACAGTGACACTGCCTGTACTGTTTCTGTACTGTTCAGGCAAAGTCCTTTGCTTCTCATGAGAACTTTGAAACTGAATGAAATAAAGCATGCATGTGACTTCCTGTAAACGTCAACCAATGGGGTATAACCACGATAACAGGAAGGGGAAAGAAAATGTATAAAAGGGGTGAAATGGAATAAAGATTTGTGCCTGCTATAGGGAGTAGGCGCCCGTTCTCAAGAGAATGAAATAAAACCCTTCACTGGACTCCTGGCTCTGGAATTCAATTTATTACTTTTATAATAGAGCCATGGCATCCGGTTGCCATGGCACCGTGACTCCATTCAGGAGCTGCGATCCCTGGCCACCGAACAGATTTTGCATTTCCCACACCCCGATCCCCGATCTGGCCTCCTAAGGCCAGGGTCGGGCTGTGGGGACTCTCCTCTACCTCCTCCTACCTCCTCCGCCGCCCAGGCCTGCCATCCCCTACTGACTAGGGGAACTTATTCCACCTCAGAGGTGGAATATGTTCCCTGTTCAGTCTGCCGGCTCCGGACATACAGGGCCGACATTGGAACTGGCCCTGTACTGTATAAGTCTTTGGTGTGACCTCATTTGGAGTATTGTGTGCAATTCTGGAGATTGCACCTTCAAAAGGATATAAACTGGATGGAGTCCGTGCAGAGGGTGGCTACTAAAATGGTTAGTGATCTTCATTATAAAGCATATGAGGACAGACTTATGGATCTTAATAAGTACACCTTAGAGGAAAGGTGGGATAGAGCTGATATGATTCAGACATTTAACTACCTCCGTGGCATCTATCAGGAGTGATATGCGGAAATATTTCTTTACGGAAAGAGTGGTGGTCCGTGGAATAGTCTTCCAGTGGAGGTGGTAGAGATGAGGACGGTATCTGAATTCAAAGAAGCATGGGACAAACAGAGGATTTCTAAAGGAAAAAAGGGGAATGTTGTAGTGGTTGATATGGAAGGACAGATGAGATAGGACATGTAGTCTTTTTCTGTCGTCATGTTTCTATGTACGTCTGGGGCCATGGACCGCCCACTACCTGCCCTAACTCCGCCCCTGCAATGCCCCTTTCCTGCCCCCCCGTCTAACCTCCCTTATCTGTACTCTCTGCAGTAACTGGAACAGAAACTCCCATTCCACCTGACTGAATGTTTTCTCAGCATTGACTGCTACCAATAGTGACTGGACCTTATCTCCCTTCATCCTCCATATCAAGCTAATTCCTATCGCTTGCTTGCCAACCTGGAATTAAGCTAGCCTGACGGTCCTCTTCGACCACCTGAGAAATAACCATCTGCAACCTAATGGCCAGCTCTTGGCTAATAATTTGGCATCTAAGTTGATGAATGAAATAAATCACTAAGAGCCACACCTACATCCTTTTCCATGTTTTGGAATAACGGCGATTCCTGAGGTATGCATAGACTCTGGGACTCCCTCTCCTTGTACAATCACATCAAAGGCCCCACTAACATTCCTCTAACATTTTGTAAAACTTAGGTGTAAGACTATCCAAGCCAGGGGCCTTGCCCTTTATAAGGGATTTAATTGCATGGAGCTCTTCCATGCCATTGATAGCTTTATCTAGGATTAGTGCCTCCTCCTCTCCTAACGTTGACAGAGTACATTCACTTATATAGTCCTGAATCTCCTCTCCTCTACATTGCACTTCCTTAGAGTAAAGTTCCTTATAGTACTCCCTGAATACTTCCCTAATATCCTCATTCTTATACAGTTTACCGGCCTATCCCTTATTTAAAGTATCAGCTGTTGTTTCATCTTAGCTTTTAATTCATAGGCTAACAATTTATTTGCCTTGCTGCCAAATTCAACTAGGAGTGGCCTAGTGGTTAGGACAGGGTACCTCAGGCCGGAGGGCCAGGGGTTCAATTCCCACCTGGGGACAGCAATTTCAGGCCGGAGGGACTGGGGTTTCTAGTCCTATAGGCAATCCTTGTGGCCTTGGGCAAGCCACTTAACCCTCCATTGCCTCAGGTACACATAGATTGTGAGCCCTTTGGGGACAAGGGAATGTATCCAGTACCTGCTTATAGTGATTGTAAACCGCTCTGATGCCCTTCAGCCTGGGCGGTATATCAAGAATTGCATAAACATAAACATAAACATACATCTGTTTCAGCTTTTACCATTTGTATGCTGTTTCCCTCTTATCCAGATTCTTTAACTCACTTCTCACCATCTCCCATTTCCTCCGTATCTTAGCTAATCCATGTTTTATGCCGCTCCTCCAGGAACTTAATTTTATCCCTCTAGCCCTCTTATAGGCAGCCTGAGTAATGAAGTGCCCCCTAATTACTGTCTTCACACCGTTCCACGTTATCCCCTCAGCAACCTTTCCTTGGCATTCAATTTATAATATTCTTCAATTACCTGCTCAGATTTTTTGGCAGTGCTCTTGCTCCTCTAACAGTGACTCATTTAAGTGCCAAAATTGCAATCCTTTCTCCCTTTGCCCTAGCATGACTTTAATGTGTATAGGTGAATGGACAGGCCACGTTATTTGTGAAATCTCTGCCTCCTGCACCACTTGCACCAAAGAACAGTCTACCGAAAATAAATCCATCCCGCTGTAGGACCTACAGTATGTGGATGTGGGAAAAACATCTGAAGTGGCAGTTTAGAAGGAATATCTAGGAAAAATCTGGGATGTGCAGACCAGAACGTCCAAAAACTGGGGGAATGGTGGTTATGCCTTCTAAAATCTCTCTGTCTCCACCATAAAAAACTAACCAGTTCTAGAGACAGGCCCAGTTCTAGAGACAGGCATAGGCTATTTTACAAATGTGGACATCCCCAAAGTTCACGCCTGCAGAACCAGATACTTGGACACTCTGGCACCTATGTTATGAGACCAGCACATCCTGCCCTGCCATCTCAGATCCTCAGACATGTGGTGACGGGCCAGTAATAAGTTTGGAGCATGTATTTACGGACAGGTGTCTTTGGCCAGGAAATATTAACCGCTGCGATGTAAGCTCATTTGCTCTTCCCCCTGGATGCATTGCCGCCATGAAATGAGCACAGCAATGACCAGGGCAACCCCATGGGGAAAGGATCTGGTGATACAGAGATGGCAGCTGAGGGCAACCGCATTATCCCAGATCATCAATGTAAGGAAAATAGCAGTAGCAACTCCGAGTACAGAGTAATGAAGGCAGAATGCAGAGCTGCTAAGTTAATGGGTTCAAGGAGGGGGATTTTAAGCCAGTCCTGGATTTCTGACAACTTTATCCTGGTGCACTGTGGGACCTACAGTGCTGATTTCAATAGGTAGAATGAGGAACTACAAATACCATATTGCTCTGGAGATATAAATTCAAAACCAAGACTGGTCAAAAAGTCTCTCTCCTGGAAATGGTCAAGTTGGCAGCTCTGTGTTTACCATGATCACATGGCAAGGAAGAAATTTTGAAGCAGTTTGGCATTAAAGCAAACTGAGAGCCATCTTAGCTATCCTATCTTCTATATATGAAGCTCATTAGGCCCTTACCATAGAGTAAAACGTGAAACTTCCCAAATCTAGCACAGCCCAAGGAAGCAGAGTAGAATATGCCTTGAGTTATTGTCATGGTCCATGCTTACAGGGACTGGATCCCCTTGAACCTTGCAGCTAAGCTGCTCTTCACTGAAGAACCTAATCCTGGGGCTGCTTCCAGTGTTTTCCGCCTTTGCAGCTTCAGAAGGAGGCTTTTTGCTCTTACAGGGAATATCCTGAATGAGGATGTTACATCTATGAAGTGGAGATTAGCAATCCCATCTAGCAAACGTCATATTGTATGTCCTCAGTAGCATGGAAGTCTAGCACCTTCTTCTCCTGGTGGCTTTTGGGTACTTGTAGTCCCATACTCCCCAGAGAGAAATTGTTACATTTCTTTCAGGAGAGGAGCTCATTTCTAGAAGTTATCATCACAAATCATCTTCTAGAACAAAAATATTTTCCATCCTGTTTTAGACATTAGACCTTCAGTGCTTTTCAATGCTCTCCTGGAGGCATACCCTAGTACTTATCATTGTATAGTGCTACAAGACTGTATATATACACATGAGAGACAGTCTGCTCAATAGAACTTGCAATCTGTGAAAGACAGAAATACAACAGACATGGGTGATAAATGGGAGAATAAAGGGGCAATGATGTAATAATACCTATGTTCAATGTATCATATTCGTTCTTTGTAAAATGCCCCTGATCTTCAGAAGGAGTGGTATAGAAAAGCATTACAAATAAATAAATAAAAGCAACCTCATAGAGATGGGTTTTTTAGCCTGGATTTAAATATGATCAGTGATGGAGCCTGATACATTGACTCAAGTAGTCTGTTCTAAGCATATGATGCGGCAAGGGGGAAAGAACACAGTCTGAAGTTGGCAGTGGATGAAAGAGGCACAGATAGAAGGGATTTGCCTGATGAGCGGACTTCCAAAGGAGGGGTGTAGGGAGAGATAAGTGAGGAGAGGTAGTGAGGAGCAGCAGAATGAATGCACTAGTAAATCAAAAGACCAAGTTTGAACTGGATGCAGAAATAGAGAGTCAATGAAGTGATTTGAGGAGAGGGGTTCATGAGCATAGTGACCCTGGTGGAGGATTAGCCTTGAGGCTCAGTTCTGAATGTATTGAAGAGGAAAGCGATGATTCAGAGGGAGACCAGTGAGAAGCAGGTTGCAATAAATAGGAGGTGAATAGAGAGTGGATAAGGGTCTGAGTAGTGTGTTCAGAAAGGAAGGCTAAAGGAAGATTTCTGTGGGGAGGGAGTTCCAAAGGTTGGGGCCAAGGAAGATAATCGCAGAGTGAAGGGTACATTCAAGGTGAGCTTGTGAAGAGGAGGGTAGATTGAGTCGATTTGCATGAACAGACCTAAGAAACCGGGATGAATGAGAAGAGGAGATACATATGCACGGGAGCCTGAATGCAGAGTTTTGTGAGCAATAATAAGCAACTTATACTGAGTACAATGGGACAGTGGGAGCCAATGTGATTTAATAAGGAGCGGAGTGATGTGATCGTATCTGGAGGCGTGGTGAAAGACAGATGGCAGTGTTTTGTACAGACTTTATTTGGTAATGGAGGAGTCTACACATTCCAGTAGTTTGGGAGAAGGGGGATGGACCAGAAACTGGAAGGGCAGGTAGGGTCCAGTGAGGTGATTTTGAGGAAAGATGTAACCGCAGCATGTTTGAAGGCTGCGGGAACAGATACTGTGGAAAGCAATAGGTTGAGAATGTGACAAAGGGAGGGACAGTAGCAGGAGAGAGAGAGCCTAGTAGTGGGTGGGAATGGGATTAGAAGAGCAGCCCAGCCAGTCAGCTTTTCAGGATTACCACAATGAATATGCATGACATAGGTTTGCATTCAACTGGCCTCATTATAGGCAAATTTATATTTGTATATTCATCGTGTGCCTTCCTGAGAAGATTGAGAATCACTGCTTTAGTTAATGGAATTCCCCCTAGTCAGCCACCATCTTGTCAAGCCTAGGTTTATGACTGACATAACGAGGAGTGGGAGAATAACACCAAGATCTGAGCTGGGAGCTGTAACTCTAACCCGGGGTATCAAACTGCAATCCGGTAGGGCTACAAATGAGTCAGGCTTTCAGGGTACCCCTACTAAATATGCATGATATACATTCACATACAATGGAGATAATTATTGCAAATCTCTCTCATGCATATTCATTAGGGAGAACCTGAAAACAAGAATGGTTTGTGACTTTCCAGGACTGCAGTCTGACATTGTTGTTCTAACCCCTTCTCTTGCCCACCAGAGCTCCCAAAAAGCTCCTCCAGCCTGATTGTTGTAAAGTACTCAACTCCCAGTTACTGAGGAGTACTGGGAAGAATCTATACCCCATTTAGGATGAGGAGTGTTATGCACACCTGAGGAATAGGGTTGCCAACTGGCTCCAGATGCGCCCAACAGGCTTGCTCCAGTTCTGGGTTTACCCCATTGCATGCAGTTACTTGTAGTTTTCCTTTTCTTATGGAGTGCAATGGAGAAATCAGAACTACATATCCCTGCATACAATGAGGTAAACCCAGGACTGGATCAAACCTGTCAGGCGCATCTGGAGCTAGTTGGCAACCCTACTGGGGAAGGAGGATGAAGATCCCTTTCTAATAATCACCTGATGAAGATACATGCTAGAAAATGCCTCATAGTAAGATCAATGTAAGCTTGTGTAGAGCCCCTCTGATTACAGTATGAGTAAAGGACTTTTATTATCTTTCATGAAGTGGTGTGCTGCTTTGTACTATTGACTCTACAAAAAGAGCATAACAATTTCAAGCCTAGGGTAAAAAGGAAAAAAAGAGATGCATGTCTATACAATTGTACCTTGACGCGGATTTCATGTGCTCGTGGTGCTGGGACTTCCACTTCCTCAATGGAAAAGGGTTTCCCTGCTTCCCAGGTGATGGCTGCCTTGCATTTGATAACCTGCAGACATAGGAGAAAAATAAACATTAAAAACTAGGTTGCAATGGGGAGTTTACCTAGCATCACATTTACTTAAACAAACCGAAAGAATCGTTAATAGTGTATTTTAGTTTAGTTTGTTTTAATCGAGTCTGGTTGCAGCAATCTTCAGAGCTTCTCACCATCAAATAAGTGTTTCCTGCTCATTGATATGTTGTAATGTCTCTACCACTATAGTGCGAGGTTGTTAAACTATAGGTTCCTTCCCTTCTGCTGCTTATAAGGATAAAGGAACAATGCTTTAACTTTTTAAAGGGTGCAGACCTTTGACCTGAGGCTTTGTTTGTGGCTCGCGAAGCATGAGAGACCAAGAAATTTGTTACAGTTGAAATGAATCCACCCTGTAGCTCCTCTTTGTGTTTCTGGTATGAGAGAATATTCAGGAGGTGCATTTCATCTCTTTGAGGTATATGTAAACTTCTTAGCGAACCCAGCATATAAGTTACAGAACCAGGGCTGAAGAAAAATGCAGTGCTGAAATCTGGATCCTCTTCCTTTTATTGCAAGAGCCAAGTGAATATTGAAGGGAGTTCAGCTATTTTATTCCACTAACCCAAAAATGTATTTCATGAGAAAGAGTCCTTTAGTGAAGGAGCACCATTGCTCTAAATCAGGAAACCAAAGGAAAAGGAAAAAGAGGAATCTTTTTATAGGGTAATAATGGAATGCCATTTTAATAAGTGGTAAGATTTAGTAAATTGTGATATCTGATACCACAGGTTAATAAAAACTTCCCCTCTTAGGAATACCATGGGAGGAGATATGATAAAAACATGGAGTCATGTAAGAGCAATAACCCACTTTGCAGAAGGCACAAAACTCAGCAGCCTTGAGTTCCTGCCTAATGGGGGGGTCAAGTCATAAAGAACCAAACTGGTCAAAGGTCAAAGAATAAAGAGTTTCCTTTCCACCATGACCAGGTGAGGAATGGAGCTGTTGAGATGATATCAGCTCCAGCCAACCCTATGAATAGTTTGTCCACAATGTGATTTTCTGCTGCAGTTTTTTTAGCAATGTGTGACTTGAAGTAAATTACCAGGCCTTTCTTCTGCACAGTAAGCCTACAGAACTCGGTATTCTGAGGTGGTATCCTATCTAGGTACTCACCAGTCCCAACCCTGCTTTGCATCCAAGATCAGGTTCTTTCAGGGTGGCATGGACATACTGTGAAACCCTTAATAACCTCCAAGAAATTCATTGACCCCCAGTTCATTCCCACCACACTTCTGTGACCCTTTTCGCTCGGCACAAATCCTGTACCCACTAGCTCTTTATCTCCCTTCCCCTTCTTGTTTCCATCAGTCTTTATCTCTATCTTGAGCCAGTACCCGCCAGTCTAAATTTCATTCCCGCTCCTCCCAGCACCACATTCGGAAGGCACCCAAAAACTGGTATTTCAAACCCCCATCCTCCATTGTCTAGACAATTCCCTTCCCTACTGGTTCCGTGCAAAGCCAGTTCCCTCCAGTCTCTCTCTCTCTCTTTCTCTCTTCCCCCGTCAAACTGCACCAGCCTCTCTCTTCTTTCTCTTTTCTGTGCCTTGTAGACCCCCTGTTATGGTCTCACAGACCCCTAGAGGTCCACAAATTATAAGCTGGGGGACCATTGCTGTAGAGGCACTAGAAGAGGTGAAGGAGATTGGAAAAGTGTCTTACAGGTTCCAGAAGTTGAAGGATCCAGAGGCAGTCATTCCACATGCGTCCAGAAACTGAAAGAATCCTCCCCTTCACCCCCTACCCCACCCTCCCTCCATGAGTCCAGAAATTAAAGATGTTTCAAGGAAGGATTACATTCTTTTAACAGGGAGCATGGCTAGCTAAACTGGGTGAGGTTTCACAAGGTGGATTTGTTATCTAATCTTTTGCCTAATACCAAGGCTGCGTCATATTTTCTCAGGCAATCACCAGAAACAACTCTGGAGATATAAGTGCCAACTATCAAACACAGGAAACCTCTTCTGAACTTCAATCTCAATTTCATCACATTCTTCAACTTAATAGGAAGCAAAAGAGTTCAGAGAGTTTAACTGGCCAAACTTAATGCCACGTTTCTCTCCAAATTCATAGGTCAAATAAAAAATGTTCTATTTTTCCATTTTTTTATTGTTTTATATATGTATCTATATATATATATTTTAATATATCACTTCTACTATGAAATATTTAATATTACTAATATTAAATTACTAATAATAAATAATAAATATAAATAATAATAATAAATTACTAATTTCATTCTTCCCCTTTCAGGCACTATGAAGACAACTGAAGTGTGAAGATTGGTGCAAGACTCATCAACATCCTTCGCTATGCTGATGATACCACATTACTGGCTGAAAATGAAGACAATCTGAAGCAATTGCTTCTCAAGATCAAGGAACATAGTTTTAAAATGGGCCTGCATCTTAACATTAAGAAGACAAAGATTCTGACAACTTCAGTCATTGATGGAGAAGAAATTGAAATAGTTGGCAACTTTAACCTACTTGGATCAACAATCATTAAAGAAAGAACAAGCAGTCAAGCAATCCAACAATGCATTGCTCTTGGCAGAATGGCTATAAAGGCCCTAGACAAGATTCTCAAGAACAAAAATGTCTCTCTCCATACAAAAATTTGACTTGTCCAGGCCATAGTATTTTGAATAACGTCATATGGATGCAAAAGTGGACAGTGAAAAAGATAGACAGGAAGAAAATTGATGCCTTTAAATTATGGTGCTGGTGATGAATACTGTGTATATCATGGACTACTTGAAGAACAAACCAGTCAGTACTAGAGGAGATCAAATCTAAGCTTTCCTTAGAAGCTCAGATGACAAGACTTCAGCTTTCATATTTTGAACACATCATGAGAAAAGAGAGATCGTTGGAGAAAGACATAGGGGTATGTTTACTAAACCGTCTTAACGTAGCAGCGGTGACGTTATCACGTGATACGTAAAGTTATCGCGCGATAATGTAATATTATGTCCGCAGCGATGTTAAGGCACACTAACGCTGTGAAATCCGGCTCTGAAGGGTGGAGTAAGGCCTCCCAGAGGGCGGAGATAGGGGTCAATGGGCGGGGAGAAGCTCCAGGCACACTAATGCTGTGAAATCCGGGTCTGAACACTAACGCCAGTGAAACCCTCTCGTTAGAGGCACATTTGCAGGAGAGAGAAACCATTTCATTCAGCAATGTACAACAAAGACAGGGAAACCCAGAAAAGTGATAGTAGTGATACATGTGCAGGAACCAAAAAACAAATAAACATATAAAATGACCAGAACCACATCTGAAATCCCAATAACCAAGCTGGCCAATAGTGATATTAATGATAAACATAAAGCAACACTACTGACAAAGCGTAAAAAGGAAGATATCATGTTTGGAAGGGTCTATGCTCTGTCCCCCTACAAAGTGAATGATCCCACATTGAAATAGCGCTGATCAGGGTTTTTGTCGTTTATATTGGGCAGGTTTCTTAGGGCGTGCACATGTGCAGCAACAGCAGAGTGGGCACGTAGGAAAGGGCAACTGTACAGATGCTGTAAATGGGATACAGGGGGCTGCAGGCAGCACATGCTGTGGTACAGCTGGGGCACAGTGCAGACTAGGCAGATGCCTAGGTGGCACATAGGAATGCCGAAACTGTAAAGCAGCAAGACAGCAACTGACGAGGGACCAACATGGGCACGAGTGTGTGTCCCACAGTGTCACAGGGGATATTACCAAGCAGGTACCCCCAGGGAACATAACATTGGCAGGCTGTGCCGGGGGGAAGCGCACATGTCCATGTAGGCACCCCTACCCGAGAACCCACACCATAGGCAGCTGCCTACAGGCACACTGGATGGCCTGGGACTGAGCACTATCAGCACCACCGGCATAAGGGCATGTCAGCATGGTGGCGGAGGGTTGCTGGTGGCGAAGGGGGCAGTGGAATCTTCCCACAGCAGACCATGGCCAAGCCCCGTTTAGGTGGGTGCCATGCACTGCAACAGACAAGATCTATCTGACGAACAGTCATGGTATCCCCAGGGAATGATCTGCCCCTGTGGTACTAGTTTGATGCAGTACACACAGCCAGTGTGTTCAGGGGCAGAAGGTCACAAGTTCAAGTCCCAGCTGTGGCTCCTGACAACCTTGTCCGAATATTTTACCCAGCACTAAACCATGGTAATAAAGATGGAACCTTTATTGCAGATAAATTAAACATGCCTGAAACACCTATATTTTACCCTACAGAGCACAGACACCATAAACATGTGCAATCCCTAGAGCAGAGTTTCCCAACTGCAGTCCTGGAGGGCCAAACACCATTCAAGTTTCATGCTGTCCTTAATAAATATGCTTCTGCTGTATTTGTATGCATCGCCCCCCCCCCCATTGTATGCAAATGTATCTCATGCATATTCATTAGGGACAGCATGAAAACCTGAACAGTGTTTGGCCCACCAGGACCGGAGTTGGGAACCTCTGCCCTAGAGCAGTAGCCAACAGGGGCACAAACACCCACACCCAGAAGCTCCACTATCCAAAGCCTCATGGAGAGTCAGGCTGTTGGGCCCTGCGCGGAGCAGCATTTCCCAATAGCTGGCACCTGCATACCTTAGCAATTCCGTCCTAAACTTGGGAACACATTCCACATATATCAAAAGGTTGCTATGATTGATGTCAGCTAACAAATCCTAAGTTAAACACGATTTGTTGATAGAGATTCATCATAGCAACCAGTTATTGCTTATGACAGCGTTTACCACCCCAGGGAGTGACCCCAACAGCTTTGCGTACCATAGCAATGCCCGCACTGTGCCCAGGACTGCTGAGGCAGCCAGGGCTGCCACAATCCTCCATATTTGCACAATGCTGGCATGGGTGTGGGAGTGTGTGTATGTCTATCCAGTGTGTTGTGGCTGCCCACACCTTAATGAGCCCACACTGCTTGCACTGTTTCCAGTGTTAGCCTGCCAATGTGCATAATGAGGAGCAAGGTACTGTGGGTATGTCCCGGACAGGGTGGCCTGGCAGGATGCATCTGCACAGGGTATAGGGCAATGGCTGGGACAATGTAGTGCCCGACCACCACCTGCACGGACAGGGTGGCCACAGCATGTCATGCTGGGAGGTCACTCTCACCCTGACTGAGCAGTGACCATGGCATGGCTAGGTTCCCCCATAATGCTATGCAGCATTTCTCTCAAGTGATATTTATGGGTTCTCTTTTCTGGGGCCCAATCACTGACATACCTGCTTGGTGTGTGTGCTAGCATTCCATTTTTGGGTGCAGACAGTTTCTCCAGGAACATGCACTATGTACTAGCTAGCAAACTGTCTGCAGTTAGCATGTTTATGGCTGGAACACCTTGCAGGGTGCAGTGGGTAGAGACTGACTTTACTCTCTGCTGGTGAATGTCAGATAGTGGTGGGGAGCAGCTGAGCTTCTCCAGCATTCTGCCTGTCTGCTATTGCCTTATGTGATGTGTACAGGTCTGCATCAACTGCTCTGTAGGGTGCCTGTTCCCCAGCAGGACTTGGGTTGATGCTCCTCTCTACTGCCACCATTGCAGAGATGTACAATGTGGAACTGTTGGTGGGAGATCCTGTCTGCCCTACCCTGAGCCACAGAGGGCGGGTTGGGTGGTGCTACTTAATCGGCCTTTGGGTCTAAACACCCCCCTTTCACCTATAACATGTGACCATGGCACCCACACAGAATATGCACTATTCTGGGTGCATCATAGTCCACAAGGGCTAGACGTGACTGGGAAATACAGATGGACACAGGTGTATCCTAGTTGTGTCTGCAAGGACTACCTATCACACGCTGGCACTGATGCAGATCTGCAATACAGCCTATCTCAGCCAAGCCAGGTGCTGCAGACCTGGTGCTGGGTGCCCCACCTCATCCTCAGGGTGAGCACAGGACCCGCACAATGTTACTATCTGTAGCTACTCTGTGTCAGTAACACAGACGGTTGGTTCCCCCTACCAGGCCTAGGTGCTGTGGGGGTGCATACCCCAATATGTGATTGGCTGTAGACTGCTGATCTGCACATGCAGTGTATCATGGATATGGGTGGATTTACCCTATCCTGGTAACCACAGCAGACAGTTTGTGTGGTGACCTGCAGTCTTTCTGTAGCCAGCCAACAGTGTGGTAGTAGCTATAGAGATGTAGCCTACTGGTTACTTCAATGGTTGTGGAGGCAGAGGTCATGGGTTTGATCCCACAGTGGTATAATCTAAAAAGGCTGTCTGAGGCCCCCCAACACAGCAGAAACATGGCAGGCACTGCCCCCAGGCAGCATGGAAACTGGATGGGAGGGCATCAGACTGTCCACACACAAGTGGGATCAGGGAGCCTGGCCAAGCTGACCAGAGGACATTTCTGTGGCAGTGGAAGGGTCATGCCAGGCCATTTCTAGGTCTGATCTTGCATGCCTTAGAAACACCTGGTTTCAGTCAGGTAGATGCAGTGAAAAGCTCAGGAATACTCGCCAGCAGGCAAAAATCCACCTGAACTTTAATCTTTGTGAAATTCAGTGTTATCACATCCTGAACCTTTGTAAAAATTATCATAGATGAGGGCAAAGGTTCATCAAGCCCAGTGTCCTGTTCCAATAGTGGCCAATCCAGGTCACAAGTTCCTGTCAGATTCCCAAAAGGTAGACAATTCCCATTCTGCTTATCCTATGGCTAAGCACTGAATTTCCCCAGTCCACTTTAATAGTGGTTTATAGACTTTTCCTCCAGGAACTTCTCCAAACCTCTCTTAAGCCCAGCTACACTAACAGTTTTTTCTTCATCCTCCAGTAATGAATTCCAGAATTTTAATACACATTGAACTAAAAAATATTTTCTCCGATTAGTCTTACATGTGCTACATTGTAGCTTCATTGCATGTCCCCTAGTCTTTACTCCTTCAAAAAGTAGAAACAGCCAATCTATGTTTACTTGTTCCACTCCATTCATTATTTTGTAGATCTCTAACATATTTCCCCTCAGCTGTCTTTTTTCCAAATTAAAGAGCCCTAACTTTTTAAGTCTTTCCTCATAAGGGTATCCTTCCATCCCTTTTATCATTTTGGTTACTCTTCTCTGTACCTTTTCTAATTCTGCTATATCCTTTTTAAGATATGGAGACCAGACATGCACACAATATTTGAGATGTGGTCACACCGTGGAGTGATACAGAGGTATTATAATATCCTTGGTTTTATTTTCCATTCCTTTACTTATGATTCTTAGGGGTCTGTTTACTAAATCGCGTTAGTGCAGTTCGCGTTAGGAGCCGCGGTAGTGAAAGAAACCCCAAATAAGGACATGGGCGGTACATCGTTACCACTACCGCGCGTTAGAAAAATTAACGAGCGTTACCGGGCGCCGTGCCGCGTTACTGCGCGTTAATCGTAAGAAGACGTACAGACACAAAGCACTGAAACAGAGCTGTAGCACAATGGTTACGGTACTGACCTCTGTTACAGGCAGCATGGGTTCGAGCCCCCAGTGTGCCTAACGCAAAAGGCTGTCTCAGGCATCATCCTGTACATTACAGAAGGAAAGAGGAGGCATGTTTTTCGTTACGCTGAGTATTGGTGTCAGAAAAACACCCTCGGAGTGTGCCTAGCCACGTACGTTGGTGCGTGCATTGGTAAGTGCGTAGCCGCGCGCGTACATTCGTGCGTGGGTACGTGTGTTTTTACCAGTGTGGGCATCTTATATTACAGACGTTGTAGGGTGTCCTGCACCTATGCATTATGCTAACAGATGTACGTGTGATGGCCTATGGTTTAGCAGAGCCTGTGAGCAGGTGCTGGTGTTTCACAGGGTTGGATTGGGCCAGTCACACCCATGATGCACTGCACATGCAAATCAGCTGTCCACACATACACACCATGGGGAATACACCCCCACAGCACCTCGGCCTGATAGGGGGTACCGACCGTGTGTTGTACTGGCACAGAGTAGCTACACACCGTCACATTGTGCGGGTACCTTGCTCACCCTGAGGGTGCAGTGAGGCGCCCAGCACTAGGTCCACAGCACCGTCCCTGGCTGAAAGAGGCCATGGTGCAGGTCCACAGCAGTGTTATAGTGTGAGAGGTAGTTTCTGCAGAAACACCTTGGACATCTCTGTCTGTATCAGTCAGGTGTAGCCCCCATGGACCCATGCACCACCACCACCACCACCACCACCCCCTCCCCCAGGGCAGCAAACAGGGTCTCCTATCAAACGATACAACATCTACCTCCCTGCAAGGTGGACGTAGAGGGGGAACATCAACCCCGGTCCTGCTGAGGGACACAAACCCCACAGAGCAGTCAATGCAGCTCTGTACACATCCAGAACACAATAGCAGACAGACATTAGGCCTAGATATGGCATGCTGCACCCCACCACTATCTGATATTCCCCTGGTGCAAGCCATCAGCCACTGCACCCTGCAAGCCACTCCATCACTTAACATACCAGCTGCAAATAGTCTGCTAGTGCCCAGTGGAGATGCCTGCACCCAGAACTGGGATGTCAGCATACACAGTTAAATCAGTGACAGGGCCCCAAAAGGCAACCCATATATATCACATGAGAAAAATACTAGATAGCACTATGGGGGTGCCTAGCCATGCTGTGGTCACTGCACAGTCAGGGTGAGAGTGATCTCTCAGCAGCACATACTGAGGTCACCCTGTCTGTGTAGGTGGTGACCGGCCACTACAATGTGCCTGTCACTGCCCATGCCCTGTGCAGATGCGCCCTGGCCAGGCCAACCTGTCCGGCCTCTACCCATGGTACCTTGCTCCTCATTATGCACATTGGCAGCCCAATTCTGGCAACATTGCTGGCATTGTGGCCTGTGGAAGGTGTTTGCAGCCACCACACACTGGATAGACAGACAACCACCCCCACACCGATGTCAGCATTGTGCTACTATAGAGGTGGTCAGCAGCCATACACACCACACCAGTCCTGGGCATAGTACAGGCATGGATATGGTACACAAGACTGTTGGGGGGTCACTCCCCAGGGTGGTGAACACTGTCAGAGACCAGACCTGCAGCACACACCGCAGACATCAGAATGATTGTTATGGTGGAGCTCAATGAGCAAAATGTGCTTAACAGAGGAATTGATATCTGCCAGTTCTCATAGCAAACGTTTGATAGCTGTGTACCATATACCCAGGTGTAGGGTGGCATTGCTAAGGTATGCAACTGCTAGTATTGGGAGATACAGGCAGGACCCAATTTCTTGCCTCTCCAGGTGGCACTGGCCAATGGGGCCTGTGGGTGGGTGTGTGGCCCTGTTGGCTGCTGCTTTACGGCAGAGTTCCCCAACTCCAGTCCTGGTGTTCCAAACACTGTTCGGGTTTTCATGCTGTCCCTCATAAATATGCATGAGCTACATCTGCATAACATGGGGGTGGTGCATAGCTATGCAGCACAGGCATCTTTATTGGAGGCAGCATGAAACCGGAATGTTGTGGGGCCCTCCAGGACTACATTTGCGAAACTCTGCTTTACGGTAATGTGCCTGTTTCTGGTGTGGTAAAATATAGGCCATGTGTATGTTCTCTGCAATAAAGGTGTGTGTCTTTACTATCAATGTTTAGTGGTGGGTAAAGCTATGGGGACTGGGTTGGCAGGACCCCCAGCTGGGATTTGAACCTGTGACCCTCTGGTTTTACAGACACTGGCTGTGTCTGTTGCACCACACTGTAGCCACAGAAACAGTGCAGTCCCTGGAGTTAGTTAAACCGGCCTGACAAGTCAGAAACCCTGCTCTGCAACAGGTTTATTGTGACCTCATTTACCTTGTATGCAGACAACGGTGCACATAAACCTCAGAGAATATCTCACAAAAGGGGCACACACCCATAACCAAGCTGGGCAACAATGATATCATTGGGAAACATTACACAACACTCCCAGGACAATCCATTACAATGAAATGATATTTAAAAGGGTCTGTGATGCGTAGACCCTTCCACACATCATTTCTTTTTTATTTGGTGCTTTCCAGGCAGTGTTGTTCCTTGTTGCCCATTGCTATCACTGTTGCCAAGCTGTATTATGCTTTTTAAAATGTTTCCTGTGGTCATTTTTAACGTTTTATGTGCTATTTTGTTCAGTGCACATGTATCACACTGCTCACGTTTTGTGTGTTTCCCCGGTTTTGCTGTACATTGCTGACGGAAATGGTTTCTCTTCCCTTTAAAAGCCTTTAACGGCAGGTTTTCATTCGCGTTGGAATTGAGCTCAGAATTACAGCGCGTTAGTGAGGGGGAGCCTCTCCACGCCCCCTCTCCGCCCATTGACCCCTTCTCTCCGCCCACTCTCCACCTTCTGCGCTGTTTTAACGCGACGCGGGGCTTTACGATCGTTAAGCGCGGTTTCCGCGCGTAGTACGACGTTACCGGTCGTTGGCGCGTGTTTACGCGCGTTACACTGCACTTACGGTCGTTAACGTCATACTACGCGCGTTACTCACGTTTAGTAAACATACCCCTTAGTATTCTATATGCTTTCTTGGCCACCGCTGCACATTGGGTAGAGGGTTTTAACATATTATCCATGATGACAACCAGAGCCTTTTCCTGGTTGGTGATCTCCAACGTGGAACCTTGCATCATGTAACCGTAGTTTGAATTATTCTTCCCTAAGTGCATAATCTTTCAGTTGTCCACATTCAATTTCATCTGCCATTTGGACACCCAGTTTAAAGCTTGGCTCAAGGGATGACTTTCAATAGATCGCAGGGAGATAGCTGCTTTCCTATGTATGAAACCCTGACCCAGAATCAGGTCATCTACAAATGATTTAGCACCAGGTGCCCCACTAACATGCATTGTGCTATGGGAGAAAGGTAGCCCCTCTCTGTCCATGCTCCAGTCTCATGGCAAGTGGCTCTACTCATCAGCCAAGTGGCCGGCTATCCCTGGCTGACCAAGGCTCCACAGCACTGTGGTATCCTTCTGTTTAGAAGGGATTCTGACTTAGAGGCATTCAGTCATAATCCCACAAATGGTAGCTCCACCCCACTGGCTCCTCAGCCAAGGATATACACTGCTCATGAACAGGCATCCTACACATGCAGCATACCAGATTTGCCACCCATACATGTACAGACCCCTGCTTGGCTCCTATGATTTTTTAATATATAGTCAGTGCTACCGGCAGGAATGTACATCATTCTTTATTTTAAAACATAACTTCACATGTTTGTGGCTATGCGTACAAAATGGATTATCCACATTTATGACACCCCTTTTTGCTTCATGTGCTCATGCAAGTTGTCCCTGAATTTTGTTTTCACACGTGCATTTTAAATTCAACATTTATTAAATTTTCAATATGCATCCAACAAAAACGTAAACAATTGAAATATCGGGTATACATTATAAGCAATCAAGGTAAAGAGGAAAATTTATAAAATCAAACTAATATATCTCATCAATTAGTCCACAAAAAGGAAGAGGCATCAGGAAATAATAAGAAGAATCCCAGGGATCAAACCCTAGTCTACTACATAAACATGCAACAAGTCAAACAGGGTGAAGACTTACACGTCAGCCATATGAAATACCACATTAACCGCAAGCCTCCCTCTCACTACTAGGAATTCCAAGAGCTGCCCTGGTTCAAAAAATAGAAAAGTTTTATCCTGATAGGAAATTATACAATGAGAAGGAAATTTCAAAATAAACTTACCCCCTGGGAAGAGGACCCTAGGCCTAAGACCTAGGAACTCCTTCCTCCTCTGTTGGATAACCCATGATAAGTCAGGAAAAATATGAACATATGAACCAAAAAACTGCTCATTAAAATTCCTAAAGTAAGATCAAAGAATTACAGATTTATCAGGTTCCAAAGCTAGAATTACAAGCAGGGTAGTTTGCTCAGCGATTACCTCCAATAAACTCTCCAGAAACCTAGTTAGGTCTCTGAGAGGCCAGGAGGCACCATTAGAGCTCATACTCCGTGGACCAGAGCCCAAGGACAGATACTGGGCTCACACAAGAGGGGACAAGTTTTCCAGTGGCATCTTAAGTACCTCCTGGAATTACTTGCTCACCATCTTCAAGGCAGACAGAACAGGGGATCTGGAAAAATTAAGCAAATGTAAATTATTTCTGCGGACTTGATTATTCAAATATTATGTCTTTCTTGTAAGCACAGTTCTGTCTTTAACTTGGGCTGCACACAGACCATGAAGTTGCAGCAGATCTTCTTCCATAAGAGCTATCTTCCCCACTTGTTCCTCTTCTAGCCAAGAGACCTCTAGAACACTAGATTTCACAGAAGAAAGTTCCGTACTCACAGTTCCAACCACACTTTGAAGAGAGGAGTTCATTGTACCAGGGCATCCCATAGCACTTCTTAAGTGATTCTTCCAGGTTTAACCAAAGCGCTGGACACTGGAATCTGTACTTCTCCACCACCTACTCCTGAGGCATCCCCATAAATGGAGATAGATGGTTTCGCTGATCCTCCAGCACCCTTCAGAGATTTTGGAGCAGAGGAAGCAACAGATGAACCAGCCGTGGATCCCTCTTCACTTCTCCTCTCTGGCATGCTCATCGGCAATCCAGAGGGAAGCACTCCGTCAGCTGCAGTGATACTTCCTGGTCTCGGCAGAGGGGTTTGCTGCTCCAGAGAGAGCCATACCCATGAAGCGCCCAGAATCACCGAAGAACCATTCAACGGTCCCACCAAAGACTCTGCTTCCGCCTCTGGGATGATGAAGCCACACTCTGTCAGAATCTTTTGCCCAGGAACAATATCTCCAACCAAGCCCAAGGGTTTATTTATTTATTTATTTAGTATACCGCTACTTCCAGCGATCAGCAGCGGTTTTTGATTACAGATTGGAAATTGTCAAATCATGACAGGAAATTTTGAGGTATAAACACATTGATTAGACAGGAAAGCACAGCACACAGAGAACATGGACTATGGAGGGTTAAGTGGCTTGCCCAAGGCCACAAGGACCACCTGTGGGACTAGAAACCCCAGTCCTTCCGGCCCAAGGTTGCTGTCCACTAGTGGGATTTGAACCCCCGACCTTCCGGCCCGAAGGTTGGCTGGCTTGCTTCCACTTACAGTACCCCATGGCTCCAGCAAACAGGGCTCTAGACCAACAGGTTAGTTCAAACAACCACCCTATGGCTGCTCCCTGCTGCCATCTTGTCCAAGACATTTGCATTTTCAGCGGTAGAGATATTCCAATCTCAGAAAGGCCATACATATACACTTCGTCTTTTCTGAAATCACCACAGTTTTCAGTTTTAACTTTCATGTCCCAGACCCTCCCTAAATGCCTTTTCTGTAATGAAAAGATGGTTATTTTAGGAAACATTTAGTTGAATTTATTTTGCTGTCTCTGTTTTTATTTTTTTCTGTTTTTATTTTATGTGTGTGTTTATGATTATTTTAATGTATTTTGTTATTATGATATTTACTGTTTGTTTTATATTGCTATTTATCATTAGTTTACTTCCTTGTACTCCCTCTTATTATGATGTCTATTTTGCTCTTTATAATGCTGAAAGTCCTCACTTGGTTTGTGGCTTGTCATGCTGGGAAGGCTTGTGTGCCTCATGATGCTGAGTGCTTTGCTATTAGCAGCTTAACTAATCTCAGGGTCTGCCAAGATGGACAGATCTCATCTGAGGTGCCAGACTATGAAAAACCACTCATCTGGGTAGCAGCAATATGGGGTAGTGTTGGCGATGGATGATCACATTTCTGTTACAATAGAAACAAACACTGGCTTTACCTGTATAGAAGAAAGTCCTGGGAATCCAATTCTCTATCTTGCCATAAAAACCCAATGGATTGTCACAACCAAACAAAGTGGGATATAGGGGTATGTTTACTAAACCGTCTTAATGTTACCGGCGCTAGTTGTAGTGATAATGTGAAGAATGCCATATAAGGATTGGGCGTTCCGGCGTCAAGGTAGCAAGAATCTGTATCGCTTGATAGTGGGCACCGTCACGCGTTAACCCTAAGTTCATGCCAGCGCAGGGTTAGAAGCTATAAAGATGTAGCCCATTGGTTACTGCAATGACTGTGGAGGCAGAGGTCATGGGTTTGATCCCACAGTGGTGTTATGTAAGAAGGCTATGTAGATAGTCATGACTTAATGGGAGACAGCCAACATGGCTTTAGACAAGGAAGATCTTGTCTTACTAATCTGTTATGTTTTTTTGAAGGAGTGAATAAACAGGTGGACAAAGGTGAGTCGGTTAATATTGTGTATCTGGACTTTCAGAAAGCCTTTGACAAGGTCCCTCATCCGAGACTTTTGGCAAAACTAAAGAGTCATGGGATAGGAGGCAGTGTACTATTGTGGATCAGGAACTGGTTAAAAGATAGAAAGCAGAGGGTAGGGCTAAATGGCCAATTTTCCCAATGGAGAAAGGTGAATAGTGGTGTACCCCAGGGATCTGTGCTGGGTCCGCTGCTTTTTGACATATTCATAAATGACCTGGAAAGTGGAATAACGAGTGAGGTTATCAAATTTGCAGATGACACAAAGCTATTTAAAGTTGTTAAAACCCAAGAGGACTGTGGAAAATTGCAAGAGGATCTTGATAAATTAGAAGACTGGGCATCAAAATGGCAGATGAAATTTAATGTGGACAAGTGCAAGGTTATGCACCTAGGGAAGAACAACCCAAACTATGGTTACACGATGCAAGGTTCCACATTAGGAACCACCACCCAGGAAAAAGATTTAGGCATCATTGTGGATACCATGTTAAAACCCTCGGCCCAGTGTGCAGCGGCGGCCAAGAGAGCAAATAGAATGCTAGGTATGATAAGGAAAGGAATGGAAAATAAAACAAAAGATATTATAATGCCTCTATATCGTTCCATGGTGAGACCGCACCATGAATATTGTGTGCAATTCTGGTCGCCGTATCTTAAAAAGGATATAGCGATTTTAGAAAAGGTTCAGAGAAGAGCCACCAAAATGGTAAAGGGGATGGAAGGATATTCCTATGAAGAAAGGCTAAAAAGGTTAGGGCTCTTTAACCTGGAAAAGAGACAGTTGAGGGGAGATATGATAGAAGTCTATAAATTAATGAACGGAGTGGAACGGGTAAACGTAGATCGATTGTTTACCTTATCAGAATATAGAAAGACTAGGGGACATGCAATGAAGCTACAGGGTAAACTATTTAAGACTAATAAAAGAAAATATTTTTTCACTCAACGTGTAATCAAACTCTGGAATTTGTTACCGGAGGATGTAGTAAAGGCTGTAAGTGTAGCTGGGTTTAAAAAAGGTTTGGACAAGTTCCTGGAGGAACGGTCCATAAACCATTATTAAGAAGGGACCCAGGATATCAATGCTTGACCCAGTACAAGCATTGTGGAACCTGTGTCTTTTGGGGAAACTGCTAGGTACTTGTGACCTAGATTGGCCACTGTTGGAAACAGGATACTGGGCTTGATGGACCTTGGTCTGACCCAGTATGGCATATCTTATGTTCTTATGGCTGTCTGAGGCATTTTCTGTTTCTAATTTAAATCAGTGCTGTCTGAGGCAGTTTCCGTATTTCATTTAAATCAGTGCTGTCTGAGGCATTTCTTTTTTTAAGTTAAATCAGTGCTGCCAGCTAAAACACCCTCACAGTGCTGTAACATAAGGTGCTGTATAAGGCGCCCTATAAGGCACTCCATAGGGCACATTATAAAGTGCCCTGTCCGCCAAGGCGCCTTCTAATGTGCCCTTTAGGGTGCCTTATGAGTCACCTTAAAGTTACAGCACTGTGAGGGTGCATTTTACTGGCAGCACTGATTTAAATTAAAAGGAAAAGCCTCAGAGAGCCTTATTAAATAAGGCCACTGTGGGATCAAACCCATGACCTCTGCCTCCACAGTTATTGAAGTAACCAGTAGGCTACATCTCTATAGCTACTACCACACTGCTGGCTGGCTACAGAAAGACTGCAGGTCACCACACAAACTGTCTTCTGTGGTTACCAGGATAGGGTAAACCCACCCGTACCCATGATGCACTGCACATGCGGATCCGCAGTCTACAGCTGCTCACATAATGGGGTATGCACCCCCACAGCACCTAGGCCTAGTAGGGGGAACTGACCGTGTGTGTTACTGGCACAGAGTAGCTACAGACCGTGACATTGTGTGGGTCCTGTGCTCACCCTGAGGGTGAGGTGGGGCACCCAGCACCAGGTCCGCAACAGCTGGCTTGGCCGAGATAGGCTATGCTGCAGGTCCCCATCAGTGATAGTGTGTGATAGGTAGTCCTTGCAGACACACCTAGGCTACACCTGTGTCCATCTGTATTTCCCAGTCATGTCTAGCCCTTGTGGACTATGCTGCACCCAGAATAGTGCATATCCTGTGTGGGTGCCATGGTCACATGTTATAGGTGAAAGGGGGGTGTTTGGACCCAAAAGTGGATTATGTAGCACCACCCAACCCACTCTCTGTGGCTCAGGGTGGGGGGACAGGATCTCCCACCAACAGATCCACATTGTACATCTCTGCAATGGTGGCAGTAGAGAGGACCATCAACCCCACTCCTGCTGGGAAACAGGCACCCTACAGGGCAGTCGATGCAGATCTGTACACATCACATAAGGCAATGGCAGAAAGGCAGAACGCTGGAGAAGCTCAGCTGCTCCCCACCACTATCTGACATTCACCAGCAGAGGGCACAATCAGTCTCCACCCACTGCACCCTGCAAGGTGTTCCAGCCATACACATGCTAACTGCAGACAGCCTGCTAGCTAGTACATAGTGCATGTTCCTGGAGGAACTGTATGCACCCAAAAATGGGATGTGAGCACACACACCAAGCAAGTACATCAGTGAGTGGGCCCCAGAAAAAAGAACCCATAAATATCACATAAGAGAAATGCTGCCTAGCACTATGGAGGAACTTCACCATGCCGTGGTCACTGCTCAGTCAGGGTGAGAGTGACCTCCCAGCATGACATGCTGTGGCCACCCTGTCCGTGCAGGTGGTTGTCGGGCACTACAATGTCCCAACCATTGCCCTATGCCCTGTGCAGATGCATCCTGCTCAGGCCACCCTGTCCTTGCCATACCCACAGTATCTTGCTCCTCATTATGCACAATGGCAGGCTAACACTGGAAACAGTGCAAGCAGTGTGGGCTCAGTAAGGTGTAGGCAGCCACAACACACTGGATAGACATACACACACTCCCACACCTATGCCAGCATTGTGCAAATATGGAGGTTTGTGGCAGCCCTGGCTGCCACACCAGTCCTGGGCACAGTGCGGGCATTGCTATGATACGCAATACAGTTGGGGTCACTCCCCGGGTTGGTAAACACTATCAGAAGCAATAACTGAAACACACTTCACAGATATCAGAAAGTTTGCTATGATGAATCTCTATCAACAAATCGTGTTTAACTTAGGATTTGTTAGCTGACATTAATCATAGCAACCTTTTGATATATGTGGAACGTGTTCCCAAGTTTAGGATGGCATTGCTAAGGTATGCAGGTGCCAGTATTGGGAGATGCTGCACCGTGCAGGGCCCAACAGCCTGACTCTCCATGAGGCTTTGGATAGTGGAGCCTGTGGGTGTGGGTGTTTGTGCCCCTGTTGGCTGCTGCTCTAGGGCAGAGGTTCCCAACTCCGGTCCTGGTGGACCAAACACTGTTCAGGTTTTCATGCTGTCCCTAATGAATATGCATGAGATACATTTGCATGCAATGGGGGGGGGGGGGCGATGCATACAAATACAGCAGAGGCATATTTATTAGGGACAGCATGAAACCTGAATGGTGTTTGGCCCTCCAGAAATGAAGTTGGAAAACTCTGCTCTAGGGATTGCACATGTTTATGGTGTCTGTGCCCTGTAGGGTAAAATATAGGCATTTCAGGCATGTTTATTTTATCTGCTATAAAGGTTCTGTTTTTATTACCATGATTTAGTACTGGGTAAAATATGGGGACAAGGTTGGCAGGAGCCACAGCTGAGACTTGAACTTGTGATCTTCTGCCCCTGAACACACTGGCTGTGTGTACTGCACCAAACTGTTGCCACTGGGGCAGATCATTCCCTGGGGATACCATGACTGTTCATCAGACAGACCTTGTCTGTTGCAGTGCACGGCACCCACCTAAATGGGGCTTGGCCATGGTCTGCTGTGGGCAGATGCCACTGCCCCCTCCGCCACCATGCTGACATGCCCTTATGCCGGTGGTGCTGATGGTGCGCAGTCCCAGGCCATCCAGTGTGCCAGTAGGCGGCTGCCTATGGTGTGTAATCTGGGGGTAGGGGTGCCTGCATGGACATCCATGCTTCCCCCGGCACCGCCTGCCAATGTTCTGTGCCCTTTGGGGTATTTGCTGGGTACTGTCTCCTGGGACACTGTGGGACACAGACATTCGTGGGCATGTTTGACCTTGATCAGTTGCTGATATTGTGTTTCTGTTTTTCTATGTGTCAGCTAGGCATCTGCCTAGCCTGCCCTATGCCCCAGCTGCCCCACTGCACATCACGCCTGCAGCCCCTTGTACCTCATGTGCAGCCACACCATAGTGCCCTTTTGTACTTTGGCACTATCTGGTGGTGCTGCACATGTATCACTACTATCACTGTTCTTGGTCTCCCTGCCTTTGCTGTACATTGCTGACTGAAATGTTTTCTCTCTCCTTCACTTTTGCCTCTAACGCCAGGTTTTCACTCGCGCTATTTTTCGGACCTTCATTTCACAGCGCTAGTGTGCCTGGAGCCTCTCTCCACCCCCCCCCCCACACCCATTGACCCCTTATTCCCACCCTCTGGAGAGCCTTACTCCACCTTTTCTGTGTCTTAGTGCTGCCAGGGACGTTGTCGGGCATGTTATCGCGCGAACAAGTTGATTTATCGCACGATAATGTCACGTATCATGCGATAACATTATGTATCACGCGATAAGTGCACTGCTGCTACGTTATCGCCGTTTAGTAAACATACCCCATAGTGCTGGAAGATGAGACCCCTCAGGACAGAAGGCACTCAATGAGCTACTAGGGAATAGCTGAAGACTCTTCACAGTAAAAACAGCATTTACAATGTGACTAGAACCAGAGGTGTTGGAAAGGCATGGACCACACAGGCCCTGGCCCCACCAAAACTTTGTTGCCGTGATTGCCAGCCTTTTCCTTCTATCAGCCCATGCGAGATCAAATCCCCATGGGCAGACAGGAGGGGAAGGCCGGCAATTGCAGCTTCATGCAGTTTGGCTGGCTGAGGGGTGGAGCTTCCCCCTCCCCCCCCAAAGAAGAAGCAGAAAATGCAAGCAAGACATACAGAGAGTCATGGGTGACTGGAATGCAAAAGTTAGGAACAAAGAAGAAGGTAAAGTCGTTGGAAAATATGGGTTTGGCAACAGGCATGAAGATGATAATACAGAAAGACCGATAGAATTCAGCAAGACCAACAATTTGTTTATTTCAAACACCTTCTTCCAGCAACACAAGTGGCAACTATACAAATGAACTTTGCCCAGTAGATTGTACAAAAATCCAGTTGACTACATCTGTGGAAGTTAATGAAAGAGAAGTTCAGTAACAACAACAAAGACAAAATCTGGAGCTGATTGTTATGCAGATCACCAGCTACTACTCTGCAAAGTCATGCTAAATCTGAAAAAGAGCAAGCCATTCAATAATGTAGCAAAATATTATCTTGAAAATATACAACCAGAATTTACAGACTGCCTGCAAAATTGATTCACTTCTTTTGATACAAATGACAGAGCACCAGAAAAAGAAAGTGAAAAGTCTTTGCAAAAGATGAAAAAGCAAAAACAGCCAAAATGGATGACTGAAGAAACTTTCAAAAGTGCTCAGAAACACAGAGAAGTTAAAGCCAGATGAGAAAGAGGTAATCACAAAACTTAAAGATTTCCAACATGCTGCAAGACAAGACAAGCAGAAGTATTATAATGACACATGCAAGGAAATAGACTCTGAAATTATCACAGGAAGAACAAGATTGACTTTCCTAAAGCTCTGAGAATTAAAGAGGAAATTCCAGCCTTAAATTGAAATACTTACTAAATAATGCTCAGGGATCCATGCTGAATGATGCTGAGATGATCAAGATAATGTGGAAAGAATATACATACAGTTGTTTATAGTTGTATATAGTTACCCCTGTTAAATCCAAGTTGTAAAAACCTGTTATCTGTAATGTACACTGCATTGTTCTGCTGTGCTGTACAATTTATTGTTACCTGTAAACCGCACTGATTGTAACAAGTGCGGTATAGAAATAATATAAATAAAATAAAAATAAAAAATAGATAAATTATACCATAAAAATTAAGTAGACAAATAACCATTTCAACCTGTACCTTATGAACAGGAACTGTTGGTGATGAAAGAAGAAGTCGAAGCAGCATTCAAAGCCTTATCAAAGAACAAAGCACAGGGCATTGATGGCATTCCCACTGAAGTATTATAGAAATCAGATGCAACTATTACCATATTTGCAAGGCTCTGCCAGGAAATTTGGAAAACAACATCATGGCCAACTGATTGGAAAAAGATTTGTGTTCATACCAATACTGAAGAAAGGTGATCCAACTGACTGTGAAAATTATCGCACGATTGCTCTGATCCCACATGCCAGCAAGATTTTATTCAAGATCATTCAGTGGAAATTACAACTATAGCTGGAATGAGAACTATCTGAAGTGAAAGCAGGGTCAGAAAAGAGTGAGAAACAAGAGACCACTTCATGGATGTGAGATGAATCCTTGGAAAAACAAAAGCCTACCAAAAGGATATCTATATGTGTTTTATTGACTAGAGCAAGGCCTTTGATTGTGCAAATCATGAAAAACTCTGAGCCGCTTTAAAAAGCATGGGTGTTTCAGAACACCTACTAGTTCTCGTGCACAACCTTTACATTGATCAAGAAGCAACAGTTCAAACAGAAGTAGGGAAAACCAGAATGATTTAAAATCAGCAAAGGTGTATGAAAAGGCAGCATACTTTCCCCATACCTGTTTAATTTATATGCAGAACAAATCATCAGAGAAGCAAGACTATATGAAGACAACTGAGGTGTGAAGATTGGTGGAAGACCCATTAACAATTTTCACTGTGCGGATGATACCATGCTTTGTTTTGTTTTTAAGTGCCTTCAAGTCAATGCTGACTCCTGGTGACCCAGCAGCCCCTGTGTTTTCTGGGGAAGATATGACCGGAAGTAGATTGCCAGGCCTTTTCTTCCAAGGCAATGGAGGGTAAAGTGACTTGCCTAAGACCACAAGGAGGGTTAGTGGGAATTGAATCCAGATCTCCTGGATAGTAGGCTTTTGCCCTAATGACTAAACTACTCCTCCACCACATTGCTGGCTGAAAATGAAGATGATTTGAACACCTGTTTATTGAGATCAAAGAACATAGTCTTAAAATGGGCCTGCACCTTAACATTGATAAGGTCCTTCTCCTGATGCCATTGCCAGCTTCATTGTTTCCAAAATCTCTTCTGCCCATGCTGGATTGCCATCTCCTGAACCATTTCTCCATCCTATATCCCCTGTTTCGCCTGTCACCCCTGGTTCACATATTTGGCAGTGTTTTTCTCTGGTCACCCCTTCTAAATTGTCTAGACTTTTTCTTCCTCCAAGACCTCCTCATGCCCCCATGATCCTATTCTCTCTACCTGGCTTTCTGATCCCACTTTAGGCAATATTCCTCCCATATGTGCTATACTTAATGCTAGCTTCTCCTTTGGTTCCCTTCCCCTTTTGTGAAAAAAAAACCCACTGATTCACCCTCTCTTAAAAGATTCACGGCTTGATCCCTCTGTCCCATCTCATTGTAACTCGATTTAGAGTAGTTACTCACCTGTAACAGGTGTTCTCCAGGAGCAGCAGGAATCAGTCCTCACTTATGGGTGACGTCGGCGCCGACGGAGCCCTCGCGGAGCAATGTTCCCCAGCTTTCGCAGAAAGCCTTTGGGAATTGCAGCGCGCATGCGCGGTCCCCTTCCCGCCCAGGGATGCCATCTTGCTCAGTCTGATGACATAGCGGAGAGACAGCAAAAGGTTACCAAAATATGCAATAAGAATGACTGCAACTCCAAGGGGAGGAGGGAGGGTAGTGAGGACTGATTCCTGCTGCTCCTGGAGAACACCTGTTACAGGTGAGTAACTACTCTTTCTCCAGGACCAAGCAGGAAGTCAGTCCTCACTTATGGGACTCACAAGCTCAAGGCTACCGGAGACCCCAAGCCGAAAAGAGCTCCCTCAAGCTCAACAGTACAGAGGGAAGGAATCTTCTCTGAATACGAATCCGGCCGGTAGCCCAACACTAGGGCCGGAGGGAGGAGTTGCCTAAACCTCAAAGAGATTGTGGAGAACTGCCTGACCGAAAGCGCTGTCCCTGCGGGACTCCCTTTCAAGGCAGTAATGAGCCGCAAAGGTCTGGCCTGAAGACCAAGTAGCGGCCCGGCAGATGTCTGCCAATGGAATAGAGCGGAGATGAGCCACAGACGCAGCCTTCGCCCTGACCCGATGAGCCATGACACGACTCTCCAAGGAGAGGCCGGCCGCCCCGTAAGACCAGGCGATACAGTCGGCTACCCAGGAGGACAGAGTACGCTTAGAGACAGGTACCCCCAACCGGTTGGGGTCAAAAGATACGAAAAGCTGGACGGCTTTTCTATGCTCTCGCGTACGGTCAAGGTAGAAGGATAAGGCTCTTCTACAGTCCAGGGTGTGCAGCACAGTTTCTGCTCGGCTGGCGTGCGGCCTGGGAAAGAAGGTCGGAAGAACCACCTCCTGGTTGATGTGAAAGTGGGAGACCACCTTTGGAAGAAACTTAGGGTGGGTCCGCAGTACTACCCTATTCTTGTAGAATCTAGTGTACGGAGGCTCCGACACTAGGGCTTGTAGCTCACTCACCCGCCTCGCGGAAGTGAGGGCCACCAAGAAGAGAGTTTTCCAGGAGAGAAAACGGAGAGGGCAGGTAGCCATGGGCTCAAAAGGCGGACAGGTAAGCCTTTGCAGAACCACGTTGAGGTCCCAGTCAGGGGCTGGGGGGCGCAACGGAGGTTTAAGCAGAAGGAGGCCTCTGAGGAAACACGCCACCAAGGGATGCGAGGAGAGAGGCCGGCCTTCGACCGGTGAATGATGTGCAGAGAGAGCACTGAGGTGGACTCTGACAGAGTTGGATTTGAGACCTAGACCGGAGAGGTGAAGCAAATATTGCAGCACCACCGGTACTAAACAGGCAAAGGGGTCCTCAGATCGCTGAGAACACCAGACTGAGAAGCAACGCCATTTGAGGGCGTATGACTTCCGGGTGGAAGGACGCCGAGAAGCTAGGATGACAGCTTCCACCTCCGGGGCTAGCCGTAGCGGAGCTAGGACTACCCTTTCAGCAGCCAGGCCGTCAGGTGTAGGGCCCGGAGGTTGGGGTGCAGAAGAGTGCCCCGATCCTGGGTCAGGAGGTCGGGCTGGAACCCCAGAGGAAGAGGGGTGTCCACCGCTAGATGTAGTAGTAGAGGGAACCACGGCTGTCTCGGCCACCGAGGCGCCACTAGGATCACGGAGGCCCTGTCCTGGACAACTTTGAACAATGTCCGGGCCACCAATGGCGTAGGAGGGAATGCATACAGCAGACCCGTGGACCACGGGATGAGGAAAGCATCCGGCGCCTCCCGAGAAGGATGGGGGTGCCGGGAGCAGAATCTGGGGAGCTGCCTGTTCAGGGGACTGGCAAAAAGATCCACAGTGGGAGAGCCCCACTGGCGGAAGATCTGCTGGAACACCTCGGGGTTCAGTTTCCACTCGTGCGGTAGCAGCATCTGGCTCAGCTTGTCTGCCAGGCAGTTGTCCTGCCCTGGCAGGTAAACCGCTTTGAGAAGGATGTCGTGATCGACAGCCCAAGAGCACAGCCTCCGGGCTTCCCGACATAGAAGTAGGGAGCTCGTGCCCCCCTGTTTGTTCACGTAGAACATTGCAACCTGATTGTCCGTCTGCACCAGTACGGACTGGCCAAACGTTAGGTGAGAGAAGGCCCGCAGAGCTAGGCGGATCGCCCGGAGCTCCAGGAAATTTATCTGCTGGGTGGCCTCCCAAGGCGTCCAAAGGCCCTGAGTGCATGTCCCTCGACAATGCGCCCCCCATCCCAGGAGGGAGGCATCTGTCGTGAGCACCCGGGACGGTGGGGGAGACTGAAAAGGCATGCCGAGCACTAGGTTGGGCAGGTGAAGCCACCATTGCAGGTAGGAGACCAGATGGTCGGAAATTTGTATCAGGTCCGACAGCCTCCCTGTGGCCTGACGCCACTGGGTGCGAAGGCTCCACTGAGCAGGCCGCATATGCAGATGGGCATTCGGAGTGACATGGACCGTGGAGGCCATGTGTCCGAGTAGCTGCAGGAACTGTCTGGCCGAGGCCGGCGACCTGCCGCTGAACCTGCCGGCTAGAGCCGTGAGCCTGTTTGCCCTTTCCAGAGGCAAGAAGGCACGAGCCTGCCGAGTGTCCAGCCGTGCCCCTATGAACTCGAGGTCCTGAGAGGGGAGAAAAGCGGACTTTTCGAAGCTTATGACGAAGCCCAAGTGCTGAAGCAGGGCCACCATACGCTGGGTGGCCAGGGCGACCTCTGGAGCAGACGATGCCCGGATGAGCCAGTCGTCCAGGTATGGGAAGACGAAGAGGCCTTGAAGCCTTAGGAAGGCGGCCACCACCGCCAGGCACTTCGTGAACACCCTGGGAGCGGAGGACAGGCCAAAGGGCAGTACTCGGTACTGATAATGATTCCCCGCCACCACAAACCTTAGGTATTGCCGGTGGTCCGGATGAATAAGGATGTGGGTATAAGCATCCTTTAGATCCTAAGGAGCATAGCCAATCTCCCCGCTGGAGGTAGGGCAGCAGGGTTCCAAGGGTAAGCATCTTGAACCTTTCCCGCTGCAGGAACTTGTTGAGGTTGCGTAGGTCTAGAATGGGCCTGAGGCCTCCTGTTCTCTTTGGAACCAGGAAGTACCTCGAGTAAAACCCGTGGCCCCACAAGTGTTGGGGCACGGGCTCCACCGCCCGTTCTTGAAGCAGACTTTGCAGCTCCTGAAGGAGTAAGTCCCTGTGCAGAGGGGGTCTGGGAGGCTCCCCTGGGAAGTAGGGGGGAGGCACCTGGTGAAAATGTAGGAGATAGCCCTTTTGAACCACCTGCAATACCCAGGCCTCGGGTGTTATGGCTGACCACCTGTGAGCAAAGTGGGTCAGCCGACCCCCCATGCCGGGCGAAGGCCCCTGAGGGGGAGGGGCTATGCTGGCATAGTCAAAAAAACCCGCCCTGCTGGGCCGGGGCCTGCGTGGCGGGTTTGGGGGCTTTCTGCTTCCGGGATCCGTTACCCTGTCCCCTAGGCCGCTGCCCCTGAAGGGGGGTTGTGGCCGGGTATTGTGGTTGGTGATGCGTATAAGCAAACACCTTCCTCGGGTAAAAAGGCTTTTTCCCCGAGCCCTTCTTCTTCTGTGAAGGGGCAGAGGACTTTCTAGAAAGGCGAGTCCTGGTGAGAGTCTCCGACTCGAGCTCCGCCGCCTTTTCGGCCATGGGTTTGCCGAAGAGGTTTTCCCCTCTGCAAGGGACATCGACCAACTTGTCCTGCACCCAGGGCTTGAGGTCGGATGACTGAAGCCAAGCCTGGTGGCGAGCCCCGATGCCGGCTCCGGCTACTCGAGCCGAGGCCTCGAAGCCATCATAGGCCGCTCGAGAAATGAACTTCGAACACTCTCGAATCCCGAAGGACAAGGCTTGGAACCGCTGCAAGGGTTCCTCGGAGAGACCGGCAGAGAAACCCTGAAGCTCTTTCGCCAGGTCTCGGAGGTACATACCCATGTACAGCTGATAGGTCTGGACCCGACAAGCAAGCATAGAGCCCTGGAAGCACTTCCTACCGAGGGCATCCAGGCTCCGGGCCTCCTTCCCCGGGGGCACCGAGGAGTGCATCTTTTGACTCTTAAGTCGATGCATGGCCGACTCCACCACCATGGAGTGGTGTGGAAGTTGCACCTTCTGGAACCCGGGGCTCTTGCGGACTCGATACATGGAATCGATCCGCCTGCTCAACACTGGCGTCGAGGCTGGGCTCTCCCACATGCGGAAGAGAAGCCGCTCCAGCATCGGGGGAACCGGTACAGTGAAGGCCTCCCTCGGGGGGGGGAGTCGTATTGAAGGGCCTCAAGCTCTTCGGCTCGGGGCTCCTCCTCCGGATCCGCGGGGAAGGCTAAAGCCTTGGCCATATCCCTCACGAAATTGGAGAACCGTGTATCCTCCGGGGGGGGGACCGCCTCCGAGGCTCCGACTCGGGCGAGTCGGAGGGGACGCACCGAGTCTGAAAAGAACCGGGTGACTCGTCCTCCTCCGTGTCCCAGCCCGATTCCTCCGAGGAGGAATCGAGCGGCTCCGTGCGGGCAGGGCCCGGGGACCTCCGCCCTGACGCTGAGGCCAGCGTCGAGGACCTCGGTCCCGAACGGGAAGCCGAGGGAGACCTAGGTCGAGGATCGACTCGAGCTCGTATGGACTCGAGGATCGGCTCGGCCTCCGGGGTCGACTTGAGCGTCGACGTCCCGTTGGTCGGGGCAGATGCACCGGCGAGGCCGGTGATCCATGCCCGCTGCTGGTCCATGAAGGCAGATATACTGCGCTCCAAGGTCGTCAGTCTGAGATCAAGCTCAGAAGACCCAGCAGCCGTCGACTCGGGCCCCGACGGCGTCGGGCCCGACATCGGCTCATCCGTGGGGGAGTCCAGGAGGACTATATCACTCATGTGTCCAGGCGACTCCACTTCGAGACGAGGAATCTTCGAAGGCCTCTCCTCCTCTGAGGGCCCGGGGTGTCGGACCGGGCTAAGCGACCTGGCCCTAGAAGGACCAGGCTCGCCGCCCAGTTCCACCCTCGCGGGCCGCTTCTCCCGCCGGTGTTCCCGGCTGGGGGAGCCCCGTTCAGAAGAACTCCTACGATGCTCCGAACCGGAGCCACGAGGCGTAGAGGCCTCTGACGAGGTCCGCGCGGAGTCAGAGAAGATCCGGTCCCTCTGCGACCGCCGACTCCTCAGCGCCTTCGAGGACATCTTGCTGCACGGGCCGCAGCTCATAGGGTCATGCTCGGCCCCAAGGCAGCGGAGGCAGCAGTCATGCGTGTCAGTAAGAGACATGAGCCTGACACAGCGATCACACTTTTTAAACCCGCTGGCTGCCATCGGGGGAAAAAGGGCCCCTGCAAGGTCGAAAGACCGCGCTGCCAGGGATGAAGGGAAAAGTGGCGGGAACGCCAGTTGGGAAAAAATAAAAATGTAAACGGGCCCAATAGGGATATCGAGGCCCGGCGGGAAGAGGAACACATGAACCGAGAAAACATTTTTTAACGAAAAGAAATCAAAGAAATCAACTTTTCAGCGGCGTTAACAGACACGTCTGTAGGGCTCCACGGAAAAAAGAAGACTGAGTAAGATGGCATCCCTGGGCGGGAAGGGGACCGCGCATGCGCGCTGTAATTCCCAAAGGCTTTCTGCGAAAACTGGGGAAAATTGCTCCGCGAGGGCTCCGTCGGCGCCGACGTCACCCATAAGTGAGGACTGACTTCCTGCTTGGTCCTGGAGAACTAATCTTCCTTTCCTTGCCAAACTTGCTGAATGCTTCTCCCTCAGTTATCCAACCACTTGGAACATAACCTTGCTCTGCACCCTGTCTATCTGGCTTTCGCGTATTTCACAGCACTGAAACCATTCTTACTTTCCTCCTTAATGACATTCACAACATTCTTGACCAAGGTTTCTTTGCTCTTCCTATTTCTCTTGATCTTACATCTTTGATCTCATAGACTACAACCTCCTCCTCACTCGTCTTCACAAGGTAGGACTCCGGGGTTCTGCTTTTTCATGGTTCTCTTCCTTCCTGCACTCTCGCTTCAATGACGTCCTTCATCACAATTCTTTATCAGCTTCCTACTCCCTTCCTTGTGGGGTTCTTCAAGAGTTTTCACTGTCCCCCCTCTTGTTTAATGTTTTCTTAGTCCTCTTGCTACTCTCATTCAATCTCTAGGTATCACCGTCTACATTTATGCTGATGATATCTTACTTCTTGCATGACTTGATAGCACATCTCCTGATCTTTCTACCATTAATTCTGCACTGGACCCTATCTCTGCCTGGTTGTAGAACAATGCCCTCAAACGTAATCTCACAAAGACCACAGCCACTTGGATTATGGGTTCTAAACACTCCCCTTCATTAGCCCCTTCAACTGGCCTCACATCCATCATCTTACTCTCTTTCTTTAAATACCTCAGTGTCCATCTAGCACCAAACTCTTTTTCCTCCCATATCTCTCACCTTACTCATTCTGCATTTTCAGCCCTTAGCACATTTTGCACCCTTCATCCTTTCTTTGATCAGGCTGCCCTAACAACACTACTCCTCAGTACCGTTATCACACATCTTGACTATTGTAATATTATCTTCACTGGCCTTCCTTAACATCAATTAAAATATTTACAATCCATCCAGAATACTGACATCTGTGCCCTCACTCATGCCAGGAAATTTGATCTCATCACACCTCTCCTCATTCAACACCACTGGCTCCCTCTTCCTCAAAGGATCCGCTTTAAAATACTCACACTCTCCCATAAGGCCCTTCACAACTGTACCCCACTGTATCTCTCTGCTTTGACTATCCCTTATGTGCCTCAACCATGCCTTGGTTCTGTCCAAGAAAACTGTCTGGTCCTCCCTTCCCCAGCATGAGTCAAACACGAATCCACTCGCCGTTCAGCCTTTTTCTATATAGCCCCTGCCCTTTGGAACCGCCTCCCCTCCCATTTTCAGTTGGAACCTTCACTCCCCACCTTTAAGAAGCTCCTTAAAATGTACTTATTCACTCAAGCATTTGGAGTGGAACCCACCTGAGATCTGCATTTGGTTAAACAGATTTTTTGGATTACCAGATCACCTAGTATATCTGGATTTGTCATTGTTTGTTTCCTCCTATCACTATACTTTTTTGCTATCTCTTTCCTTTCATGAAATGGAGTTCCTTTTCCTTTTTCCTCCATTATTATGTCTGTAATTCTTTTATTGTAAACCACTATGTTTGCCTGGCCAAGAGCAGTGAATCAAATTTTAATAAACAATAAATAAGACAAAGATCCTGACAAATGGCAATATCCATCATTTCATCCTGCATAGAGAAGAAACAGAAATAGTAGACAATTTTAACCTGTTGGATTGATAATCAATAAAGAATCGACAAGCAGTCAAGAAATCTGATGATGCATTGTTCTTGGCAGAACAACTATGAAGGACCTAGACAACATTCTCAAGTGCAGAGACACATCTCTTCTATAAAGATTCAACTTGTCTAAGCCATGGTATTTTCAATAAAGTCATATGGATTTGAAAGTTAGATAGTGAAAGATAGGAAGACAATCAATGCCTTCAAATTATGGTACTGGCAAAGAATACTGTCTATAGTATGGACTGCCCAAAGAACAGATCAGTCAGTACTAGAGGAGATCACATTTAAGCTTTCTTTAGAAACTCAAATGAGAAGACATTCTTTCATACTTTGGACACATCATGCATGGAGAAAGATCATTAGAGAAAGACATCATGCTTGGCAGGGTTGAAGGTTAATGCAAAAGAAAAAGACCAGCTATGTGATGGATCAATACAATAACAGCAGCTATGGATGCCACTCTATTAACAAATAGCCACCTGACTGAAGACCAAACACAGTTTAAGACAACTATCCATTGGGTCGCCATGAGTCGAGTGGAGATAGGTCGATTTTATTAAAAATTTACACATATCTACATTCTCTGCTGCCCCTCCCATGGAGTTTTGGACACTTTGACTTGGACATCACAGATGGCTCCTAAACGGCCTTTTTTGAAATGCTACTTTATACCTCTGTTTCATGCACACCCTTCAACACTACCTCATGTAACAATCTCATCATACACCTCCATTCAACCATACAACACTCCCCAGCCAGCTACATACACCTCTCCTGCATTCCTCTACCCCCAGATATCATCTTGAAGGCAAACATACTGTGCACTCTAGAGCCTTTTAAATATGCACATGCCAGTCACAGAGCTATAAAATGTGTTCTCTGAAGTTGTCATTCATTTATCTGTTTTATTGACTTAAATTATTCATTTAGCTTTCCATTTCAGCTCTGAGGAAAACACAAAACCTCAATCGGAATATAATAATATAATAAAAAAGCAGAAAAAACTGCATGAATTAAAAAATCATGAAAGAATATCTGGCAATACAAATATAAGAATAAGGAAATAAAAAGGTGGTAGATATCCTACAAGAGAACATCAGCACCAGAGCCAAACAATTCTAGACTTGTTCCTTCTCATTCTTTCTTCCACAAATCTCTCATTCTCTCTCAACCCTTTTTCCCCCACTATTTTTTCTCTCTCTAATATCTCTATCTCATTCTCCCACCCCAGTCCTCTCCAAGAACAGCACAATGCACTGTCTCTCTCCCACACTGAAGTCACAACCAGGTGAGGTTACAACACAGATGAGGCTACTCTCGCAAATGAACAGGTAAGAAAGCTGGCAGTCTCTTGATCACTGCCGTCTCACCCCCACTGTGGTCCGAGAGTGAGATAGGGGTGGACCAGGTGTCGCCTCTAGCCCAAAATAAATGTACAAGTATTTCTCTCAGTAATGCAGCTTCCATTGTTTTGCACCAGAGATGTGGAATAGTCTCCCAGACAAACAAATTATATGCGGTTTCACAAGAGGCTTAAGACATGGCTGGTCTGTGAGGTGTTTAGGGGATGGGAGGCCAGAGTACTAAGGGAGGGAGAGATGAGAGGGGATAGGAAGGATTATTATACTGTATTTTATGATCTATATGTATTCTGTTTTAAAATGTAAGCCACTTTAGGGTCTTCGTTGATCGTAAGAGGAGCATCAAATACATGTAATAACTAAATAAATATTTTGCATTTGATTCCTTATAACCACTTTGATAAACCATTGTTGGAAAAGCAGCTAAGAAAGCCTTTTAAATAAACAAATACATTTAGGGCTGCTTTTGCAAAAGATCACTAAGGTTCTGTACTTGAAATGTGAAACAAACGCATGTCAAGTTTAAAGCCTCATAGAGGTGTAGTTAGGTGAACTTGCACTAATGGCCACATGACCACTGGCAGTAGCCCTCACGCTACAGCAATGTGCTCTCCACACCCGTTCTCCACCCCATTGTGCAATGGCCGATGAGCATCATTTGGCGATGAGGTTGCTGGCATGCTGACACCTCAGTGTTGCCAATTGCCAGTTGCCGTACATTAACCAGTCAGCAAGCTTTAGTAAAAGTGGCCTTTATTGAAAATCAGAGTATATTTTGGAGTCCGTTTTATAAATGTTTTCAGTGCAGAATTTTATTATTATTTTTTTATGATAGAACACAGTCCCTCCTCCCCTTCATTTTATGTAAAGTTTATATAAATGCTAGTTCCAATAATAATTATCCCATTTTGCTTACTTTTCCAGTTGTTTCCATTTGTCTTTCTCTTGTAGCTGCCACTTCTCTATACCAAGCCTCGGGAGATTGTAAACTGTGGAGACCGCTGACACTTCTTTATAGATGGGACACACCCACATTCCAGGGTTTCCATAATCAATCAGTAACCTTAATTGTAAACATAGCAAAATGACTATACAACTTTTCCAGAACCTTGCTGCTATACATACACATATAACATACACGCCTTTAAGACTAAGTGCTAAATATGTTTGTTCAATAGTTATCAATGGGTGAAGAGGTTATTTCACTATGTGCTGTCTTTTTAGCAGCACAATAAAGTTAATTCACTGTTGGTTTGAGCTAAAGCAAACCAAACATACGGTGCTTCAGTTCCAGACTGCAGTGAGATCATATTTTTGCGCTGCTAAGAACTCATATACATAAGAGTGTAAGGCATAACTCTCTCCATACTAGACGGGCCACTGTGATCCTTATCTGCCGTCATCTATTATGTCGCAATGTCACTGTGCAAAATGCATCTGGCATAGAAACAACCTTAGGCAAAGATTAGCCAAATCTCTCTGCACTCTGCCAAGGCCTTTCAAGGCTGTGCCCCTTTGCTCGTAGAGAGTTATGGCAGCTGAGACAGCAAAAAGTGCTGGATGATCTGAGCCCATTCGTAGATTCAAAGACAAGGGTTAGAAAATGTTGTAATAAAAACTCAATGGAAGAAGCAATCTAGTTCCTCACATAAAAATATACTAACCAGAGACTGACTGGTGTATATTCCCTGCACTCTGAAATCTCAAAAGATCTTAAGTACAAACAGATAGCATTAGAAGCAGAATCACAAAATCCTGGAATGTCCAGAGCTAACTTCTGTTGCCCCCTATGATGTTTCTTGGTCTGACCATTATCTGATAACCTTTTAAGTTGATATAATGTCACTCACTCCTAATCTCAGACCTTCTCGATATTTTCAAGAATGGCATAAGGCTAATCGTGCTACTCTTTGAACCCTTCAAAAATTTTCAATGAGCTCTTTGATAGGCGAAGTTCACAACTGGGATTCGGCCTTACAGGATGCTCTGGATTCTGCTTCAGCTCTCCTAACTCATTCCTCACAATCAACCACAAAAGCAACCTTTAGATAGGATGTGGAAAAGAGAATTAAGATGTCCAGGTCGGGACATGGAAAATCCCCACTTTATTTTACAAAAGGATCTTGCCAAACGTAGGCCCTGTTGTAGGCGATCTACATGTGCAAATGCTGCTATTTACACGTAGAGATACTTTTAAAATAATCCCCATGCTATCATACCAGCTTTCCTCTTCTTAAATGACAGTTGCATTGCATCAAACAGCAATTGTGCAAAAATAAGTCAATCGACTTTAAACAGCAAAGAGATCATGACATCACTGTGGCCGTGGCAGAGAAAGATTACTTTTCATGGTTAATCTATAAGTATTCGTATCGTACCAAGAAACTTTGCTGTAGTTCATAATTTTAGGGATCCTATTCTAGCACGAGGGTATTCCAGCTTTATCCATAACAGACGAGGTTTTTGCCTCTGCCTTTTCTGATAAAGGTTCCAGTCTGATTTTGCTCTTGAACTGTGTCTTCTAATAGTACAAATAACAAAGGAGTTATTAAGATACTACTCCATCTGAGCAGTCAGTTTAAAGCCTTAAACCTGCTACCATATCCTGCTATTAAGAAAATTCTTTCTTCCATGAACTCTTCTACATCGCCAGCTGATCCTCTGCCCACTACTTTGATTTTAAAAAATCTGGCTTTCAGTCTCATTCTTTACCTTTTTTCACTTGCTCAAACCACTGTCCATGATAAGCAGAGGTTAGACTGTCTGCCTTCTTTTGGCAGTCTCAGTTTTATTGTCCCCTTTCGTTGTATTACCTGGATCTGACTCAAAGCATATTTTCGCAAGCAATGTACACATTTCCTGCACGCTTGCTTGTGGTTTTTTTAATATACTACACACAGACATCCTCAGCACAGGGCCAATGCGACCCAATAGATGAATAGGTGGTCGCCTAGAGCACCAGTGTTCCTGTGGAGCCCATTGCTGCTACTGTCGCCCCCTGCAGGCATTTAAATGTCAATGCAGCATGTAACCAAACCTTCTGGTGCTGCATTGCTGTTGCTTCTCTCTCTATGACCTGCTGCGTCTGCTCCCTCTAATGCAGGGAGTCTGCCTTGCAGGGGTCGGAAACGGCAGGTTATAGAGAAAGAAGGAATGGCAATGTAGTGCCAGAGGGTTCAGGTAAGCACTACGGTGGCCTGCGAACCATATAAATGCCTCCCAGTGGGATATTCAGCGGCACTAACCTAGTGCCACTGAATATGCCCAGCTTAGGCTGCTAAATGCCCCAAACCTAAACACTTAGCTTTGGGGCGTTCCTGGGGCAGAGTATGGAGGCACTGCGGGTTAACCCGGCAGCGATGATATTCAGCTAAATGTCTGTCCTTACTTTAGCCAGTTCTGCAAACCGGCCAGTGACTGAATATCGCCACTGACCAGGCTTCAAAATCGCAATTGAGGCCACCCAGATATTCTGGCCCCGGCATTGAATATCCAGGGTGCGTTTAGAGTGGCGATGGCCACCACCACTGAAAATCCACGCCCCTTATGTTGCTGTTTGAAGGACGTTGCAACTGCTGCAGGTGACAGAGAAGGGCGGCAGCGGTGGTAATGGGGTGGGGGTGGAAGCAGGGGGACAGCAGGATTCAGGGCTCCCCTAGGGCACCTCATATTCTTGCACCGCCCTGCCTCACCATCCTCTGCCTGGAGCCCAGTTAAAATAACGCTTCCATGCTTTCCTTGCTGATCATGTCACGTATTTCAGCTGACGTATTGAAATCAGAAATCTCTGGCTGCCATAAAATGTAACTTCATTCCAGTGTCAGTTCCAGCTCCTTTTAGAACATCCCCCTGCGATCTTGTTTAAAAAACAATAATAATAATAATGCTAAACTAAAGCCATGGGGACCAACACAACTCTGCATTTCCTTAAAGGGACTTTTTATGTTTATTAGGCATTTAATATACTGCCGTCCGCGGTATTGGCACCAAAGTGGTTTACAATTAAAAACTATTTAGGAACAGGAAAGGAATTCCATTCTGACAGAACTGGTAAAGAGAAAAATGAGAAAAATTAAAATAAGAATATGAGTTTTTAAAGAAAGATCAATCAATGTATGTCTCTTCTCTGGATTATCCTTGAGCCCTAAAGTCTGATAATGCTGACTCAAAACAATGAATTTAAATGGCTTTTTTACAACTTTGAGAAGCTGGATTCCAAGCATGTATAGCCTGCAGTCCAAAGATATGGTGCAAGAAAGGAGAAAGCCGAAGGGAATGTTGATTTGAGTCCAGCGTGGGAAACCGGGGAATAACTGTACTGTTAGAATTTTGAGAGCATGGTCTTTGTGAAGGACAATAGGGGACTGAAGACATACAAGATATACTGGAAATCCTGTGCAATAGGCCTTATGAGTAAGTAAGAGAATTTTAAAGTGAAAAGGGTAAACAAGGGGCAGAAATGGTTTTAGTACAATGGAGATTTGTGATCATATTTTGCTGTATATGTTAGGAGTCAAATTGCAGTGTTATGAACTAATTGAAGGTTCTTTAACTAGGAAGATCAAAGACCCCTAAGTAGGTCAAAGATAGAGTAAGAGGAATGGGGATACGAGCAATGGTGGGCTTATAGTAGGGATAAAAGAACTCCCAGTTATCCATAGAGCCTATGGTTTAAGAGGTTGAAGTTGTAAGTCATTTTTGAAAAGCCAAGCAGATTTAGAATCTAGACATGTATCTTTAAGGCACAGATGGCTAAGCGGGTAAAATTGAAAATCGCTGCTACCTGCTTAGCCCTTTCCTCCACCCCCGCTCCAGCCAGGAATGTCCCCAACACGCCCCGACGCTAAACATATAGTATCTGGGCACGTTAGGGACTTATCTGGGATTTTCGAAAGCCACTACCCATGTAGGTGCCTTTCGAAAATCCCGGATAAAGCATTTACATGAGTAACTAGGGCAGTTACCCTTGTAAATGCCTTCGAAAATGCCGCCCATCATCTTTAGCTCCTTCAATCTTTCTTTGTCTAACTTGCAATGCCGTGGTTAAGGATGTGGCCGAGGTTGTGTCAATTATTGCAGAATAGTGTCACCTAGTGGCAGGCTAGGGTGTATGCACATTAGACACTGGAGGGCATCATGCTCTATGGCCCTTGGTCAAGGATTATAGCTGAAAGGACTGTACTAGAAAAAAAAATGGGTTAAATAGTAAGAAGAGTCCAGGAATTTGTGAACGAATGATTATGGTGCTGGTGTTCACTATAGCTGTATGTCCAAAGAACAAGAAGAAACTGTGGTTGCCTCCCCTCCCCCCTTCCCCACAAAAATACTGTTAATCACAGGACAATTTTCAAAAGCATTTCCACAGGTGAATTATATATAGAGCTAGCTGAACATGGTCTTCCTCTGCATGGCTGAAGCACATCTGGGTTCTAACAACTTCTGTACTTTTAGCTGGGTTAAAAAGGGGAGTGGACTTGTTCAGCTCAGAGGAAGAAATCAGCATATGTATGTGGAATTTTCAGAAGCACACATGTTATTTTACAGCTCCTGATATGATGAAAAGCAGAAGCAAAGCACATGAGTACTTTTAGCATACATCCTTTATGCTAGCTATTTTTCAAACAGAAAATACTCTCGAACTTAGCTGCAAAATATGTTTGATAAAAGCAGGGTGTTCTTTGAGGGGGTATTTATTTATTTATTTAGCTGTATTTATATCCCGCTTTTCACCGGGTCAAAGCGGTGGAACATACAATAATCAATTACAAGGGTTTGGGGCCGTCACCTGGTGGCCAACAATAATGATTGTTAACAATTAATTGGGACGTAGACATAGACATTGTGTTATGGTTACATATGACATATGTTCAGGGGACGAAATATGGTGGTTGGGAGGGAGTCAGTGGTGGGTGCTTGTCTCTGGTCCGAGGAATTCTTGGAATAGTGCAGTTTTAAGTTGTTTCCTGAAGGATATGAGGTCTGTGTTGCTTCTGATGTGATTTGGTAGAGAGTTCCAGAGGGATGGTGCATATAGTTCGAAGGCTCTGTTGCAGGTCCGTTGATTGTATTTCGTTCTTTTGTGTGGGATGGTGAGGGAGTTATTGGTGGTTTGTCTGGTTGTTCTGTTGTGGGCTGGCTGAGGCAGTAGAGTGCGGAGCTGGGAGGTTTGAGTTTGGTAGAGAGCTTTGTGGGTGAGTAGGGCGGATTTGTATTTGATTCTTGCTTCTAGAGGGAGTATGTGTAGCTCCCTCAGGACTGGGGTGATATGGTCCTGTTTTTTGCATTCTTGATAATTCTTACTGTGGTGTTTAAGGCAATTCGAAGTGGGTTGGTATGAGTGGCTGGAAGTCCATGGTATATTATATTGCAGTAGTCCAGGTGGGGGAGTGTCAAGGCTTGCATCACTGTTCTGAATTCCTGTGGTTCAGGAAGAGGTCTGAGACGTTGTACTGTTTTAGCCTTGTGGTAGATTGTTGCGGTGGTTTTTTTGATCTGTTGATTGAGTGTGAGTGCTTGGTCTATGATGATTCCCAGGTATCTTATTTGTGGTTGTATTTGTATTTTTGTGGTTCCAATGTCGAGGTGTGTAGGTGGTGTGAAGTCTGGGTCCTTTGTTACTATGAGGGCTTCAGTTTTCTTTATGTTGATGGATAGGTTGTTCTTTTGTAGCCAGCTGGATACCTCGGTGAAGCATTCCGATAAATGTTTATTGGTTGGGTTGGATGTTGTGATTGGAGCATAGAGCATTATGTCGTCTGCATAGTGTAGGGGTTAAGTGCAAGGTTAAGCGTTAGCGGATTACTTTAAGGGTTAAGGGATTATAAGGATATGTTCCTGGTTCATAATCACTCTATGGCCTTTATTCTGCTCTAATAAAAATATACATCAACTAGTCTGTCGTTACAGTGGGCAAGGAAAGACAGGCCAGCATGAAATCATATAAATCTTTGCACTGCATGTTGCTGAGCTGGAGGGCCCAGGAATCATGCAAGCATGTACACAGGAAACCATGCAAAGAATATGCTGAGCACATCAGCCCTGAAGAAGACAGTTGACAGTTGGTGAGTACCAAGACAGAGGCCTTAGAAATGTTGAAACAGGAACAGAGGGGTTAGAGAGGTCAGCAGCAGGAAACGAAGGGAGGGGGGAGAAAAGACACAGAGGGATCAGTGTGGAGACTATGCATATACGGAAGCAATATACAGAAGCAAAAAAGGTATATATTTAACGTGACTATTGTACTCAGTGGGAGGAGGGATTCTGGAGTTGTCTGTGTCTGATGACTGTCAGAAATTCTCCTCCCCACTGCCTGTATTGTTCATCAGTAATCTAATAAACAGAGATTCTGATTGCACCTGTACTGACTTTTTGGATCTGGACTATACAGGAAATAAGTGTAATTAGTAATCGGTCTCTTGTAAGTAACAGGGCCTTACAATAGATATGGTAGTTAATGTTGTATGTGCGTATGATTGAGCAGAGAGGTTGCAGGTAGATGTTGAAGAGCATGGCAGATAATGTGGATCCTTGAGGTACTCCTTGGTGTTGCTGGAATGGGGGAGAGGTTGATAGGTTTGTGCGGATCAGTTGTCTATTGGTCAGGTAGGAACGGAACCATTGGAGTACGTTATCTTTGATGCCGATTGCTTGTAGTCTGTGTATGAGGATGTTGTGGGAGATGGTGTCGAAGGCAGCTGATAAGTCCAGGAAGATCATGGCATATCCAGAGTGCTTGGCTTGAGTTCCCATGAGGAGGGTGTTCATTATTTATTTATTTATTTAACAGTTGCTTTTATACCGCTACCTTCCACAGATCAGGTGCGGTTTACAATGAACGAAAAATGAACAGAGTAACAGATCTGTTTTACATGAAACATTAGTTAACTAGGTACAAGTTTGCTAAATACATTAAACAAGATTGAACTATGTATGGTAAATAATTTGTTCTATAACAAACAAACTATTACATATTTCGAACTATTTACATATTTCAATTTACAGGATTTACAAATAGTTATTAAATCAACTTTAAATTATAGTTTAATTGAGGAAAATAATTGGAATTGGTATTCGCTGAGATATCTATTAGCCATTTCCTGTTAGTGGTAAGGTATTTTCTAGTGTGCCGAAATGGGAGATGAACAAATATGTTTTTAATTTCTTGCGGAGCTCCTTTGCATCATTTAATGCTCTTATTTCTTCAGTGAGGGAGTTCCATAGGGTGGGAGCTGCATGCGAAAATGCTTTTTTATTAGTTGTTTTTTTGGTAGCTGTGAAATCTTTTGGGATCCTGATTTTTTTCCTGTGGCCTCTCCGTAGCGCTGTTTGAGATGTGTCTTTAGTGATAAGTTTTGTTAAATTTTTGTTAAAGTTTTGTTCATTAGCGACGTCATGAGGGTCTCGACTCCGTGGAGTGGACGAAAGCCATGTTGTTGTGGGTCCAATATGTTGTTAGCATCTAAATGTTCTTGGAGTTGTCTCTGGACTACCTTCTCAATGAGTGTGGCAGTAAACGGGAGGCTTGCTATAGGTCTGTAGGAGGTGGGTTCGAGGGGATCCAGGTTGTGTTTCTTTAGGGTTGGTCGGATGATTGAAGTTTTAAGGAGATCCGGCATGCCTCCTTGGCTGAGGGATTCGTTAACAATGCGGGTTAATGGTGTGCTCAGGTCATCTTTTGTTTTCTTTATCCATTCTGTAGGACAGGGGTCTAGGGGGGGGGGGGGTGTATTTAGTCGCGAGATGGTGGATGATATTTCCTCTTTTGTGACTGTTTCGAATGTGTTCCAGTCTCTGTCTGTGGTGATGGGATGGTTTGCTGTTGTTGTCTCTGCATACAGTTGTGGATTCTGTGGTTGTTGAAGCTGCTTGTAATGTTGTGCTAGTAGCTCAGGTGGGATGTTTGGTAGTTGGTTGGAGTGGTTGGGCGCTTTTGTCAGTTGTTTGACAAATTGAAGAGTTCTCGTGGTTTGTTTATTGACGTGTTTATGATCTTTGTATGGAAGGCCCTTTTTGCTTTGTCCGTTTCTGTGTGGTATGCGTCCAATTGGTATAAGTAATTCTTTTTGTCGTCCTCTTTTTTGGTTTTTCTCCATTTTCTTTCTGCTCTTCTGAGTTTGGTCTTCAGCTTCCGGAGATTGGGTGTGAACCATCGAGCTTTTGCAGAGGTGTGTCGGATTTAGTCTTGTTTGTTGTGCTGGCTGCAGCGGAGATTGTGGCGTTCCAGTTGCGGACCAGATCGTCAATATTGATGGATTTTGTTTGGAGTTCAGGTAGGGTTTGTGCCAGGAAATCTTCTTTGATTAACGTTTTAAATCTTCTTGTGTGTTGTTTGTTCTCCATGCTGTTCATGTGGTGGTAGGTGTGGGATATGCTGATGAGGTAGTGGTCAGACCATGGTACGTGTGTGATCTCTGGGTTCTTGCATGAGATGGCAGTTTGGGAGTTTAGGAATATGAGGTCCAATGTGTTTCCTTTTTCGTGCGATGGTTTGTGTATGATCTGTGATAGGTTCATTGCTTCCATAGCATTGATGAAGTTTTCTGCTTGCTTGTCTTGGAGAGATGGGAGATTAAAGTCTCCTAGGATTATTTGCTCTTTTGTAGAGATGGTGCTCTCAGATATGTGTTGAAGTATCCTTGTTAGATCAGTGCTTTGGGTGGGCGCTCGGTAGACTAGGCAGAGTGAGAGGTGCTTATTGGTGATGGTGAGTATGTCCGCTTCATTGGTTGTTTCTGATGCGTGATGCCTGAGGTGAAGGTTGGTTTTTGCTATGATAGCTACGCCTCCTCCTCTGGTATGTGTTCGGGAGCAATGTTGAAGGCTGTATCCTGTCGGTGTCAGTTGGTTCATGATCACTGTGTCTGTGTCCGTTAGCCAGGTTTCTGTTATGCATAGGATGTCAATCTTTTGGGTTTCGATCAGATCGTGTAGCATGTGGTATTTGTTTCTGACCGATCGAGCATTAATTAGTGAAATGGATAGGGGGGTGCTGTTCGGGGGGGGGGGATGTAGGTTGTTGTGTGTGTTGTTTGGGTGGTGTTCTGTGTGAGGGGGGGGGTTGTAGATGTTGGTAGTTTGGATGGTTGTGGTGTTTGGTCCGGGTAGGTTGGTGAGTGTGACTGCAGGGGGGGGGGTAGATGGTCAGGAGGGGTGACAGGAGGTATATGGGAGCTAGGAATGGTGGCATGGTTTGTAGGCGTACCTTGATGTAGTTTGTAGGTATGCCTCGGGTTTCTTGATGTGTGGTTCACTGAGGTGATTTCCGTGTTCTTTTTGGGTTTTTTGTTGCTTTTTCGTTGCCTTCTGGAGTTCTGGTGGGTTCTTTCGGGGGGTCCATCCTTCTTTATGTTGGTTCTGCTTGTGTGCGCCTTTGTGCCGCGCCTTAGGGCCACGCCAAAGGGCCCTCTGGCGAGGCCCTCAGGCGTGGGCCCGCCTTGCTGGGGCGCCGCTTTAATGCTGTCCAGGGCTGGAGGCTGAGTTGTTCCCACTGCCCCGATTGAGCAGGAGCTTCTGAGCGGGAGGACTTCCCGCTCAGGCGCTCTACCCCGATCGGGGGAGCTGCTGAGCACTGCGGGCTGGAGCGGTGTTAAAGCGGCTCCTTTTGTGTTGGGGCGCCGCTTTAATGCTGTCCGGGGCTGGAGGCTGAGTTGCTCCCACTGCCCCGATTGGGCAGGAGCTTCTGAGCGGGAGGACTTCCCGCTCAGGCGCTCTACCCCGATCGGGGGAGCTGCTGAGCACTGCGGGCTGGAGCGGTGTTAAAGCGGCTCCCTTTGTGTTGGGGCGCCGCTTTAATGCTGTCCGGGGCTGGAGGCTGAGTTGCTCCCACTGCCCCGATTGGGCAGGAGCTTCTGAGCGGGAGGACTTCCCGCTCAGGCGCTCTACACCAATCGGGGGAGCTGCTGAGCACTGCGGGCTGGAGCGGTGTTAAAGCGGCTCCCTTTGTGTTGGGGCACCGCTTTAATGCTGTCTGGGGCTGGAGGCTGGGTATGCAGTGGTACAGAGTACCAGCACCGTTTTCATTGCCTGCTAAAATTGACCCATGGTCCTCATGCAGGGCCATCCCGTACACTAGGCGAGCTAGGAGGCCGCCTGGGGCAGCTGTCTTAGGTGGCCAGCAGCAACACACATGGGTGGCTGTGCCACTCCCTTCTAGCCGCCACCGATTCCCATTGGGATGAGGCAGGTAGGGGCAGTATTTCCAAAAGCAGTGGCAAAAAGCTGGGGGGGGAGGGGAGGGTGGCAAGGCCAGGGGGGCAGCGAGGCCCTGTCCTCATGTGTTTTACTAGGAAAAATGTACTGGGTAAAAGTGACTGTATTACATTTCAACTGCATACAGTAAGAATCTGAAAAATTGCCTCTGAAGCTTAAATGCACATTTTCTCTAGAATGCTTGTCCTCAAGGACTAGGGCAAGTAGATGCAAATCCTTTAAACAGTGGTGTAAGTTACAATAAGGAGCACTCATGCAAACCTTTGCTGCGGGCCTTCCATTGTTGCTGTGGCAGCATGGTAAATTTTATCATGTTTGCTGTGCTGCTCTGCTCTTGTAAGTCTGCCACGGTCCTGGCAGCTCTTCCCCGCTGAGCTGAAGTTTCACAGTGTGGCTGTTATCGCGAGATATCGGTCCAATGAGGAACAGCTTTCAAGCCCATGGCAGACTTACAAGAGCAGAGCAGTGTGGCAAATGTGATAAAGTAATAATAATAATAATTAACATTTATAAAGCGCTACCAGTCGTACGCAGTGCTGTACAGACATATAAGAGTGACAGTCCCTGCTCATCGGAGCTTACAATCTAATCAAGACGAGAAACACACATTGCGTTACATTACACAACACTACACTACATTATATTACACTATATTACTGTAGGTTTGCTGTGCTGCTGTCACTGTCTCTATGTGGGCCACCTCTCCGCCCGGAACCCCCCGCATTGCAGGGGCTGCTTGGGCAGAATTTACACCAGTGTCTTTAGATAAGTAATCGCCTGGAAAAGAGTCATAAGAACACAAGAAATGTCATACCTACTTGGCGATCCCTCATAGGTCTTAAAGCAATATTTTGCTTTAGAAATCGTACCTTTGAATGTGGAAAGCTTTATGTATTAGCAGTTGATGTTTTTTTTACAGTTCCTTACATTAAGTTTGGAGGTCCTAAAAAACACCCTGTCCCCAAAGTGATCACATTCTGAAATCACAGTGAAATAAGCTGAAGAGACTTTGTAAAATTCAAACAAGGGATGGGCTGCTTCTCTTTTGGTGTGAAGATGTGCTGGAGAGGAAGTAGAGCTCTTGCAGAAGAAATGCTAAGATCTAGCTGACCTCTTTGAAGAATTTTTAAGAACCTGCTCTTTTTATCATGCTTCCAAATTAAAAATTGCTGACTTTGGGAATTAATGACCTCCCCATACTAAAGGAAGTCGACATGGGGGGGGGGGGGGCAGGGGGAAGCAAGCAGCCTCACGGCGCTGAAGTTTTGAGGTAAGTGCCACGGGGCTGTTTTAGGCCATTGCTGCCTGGAGAGAAGTGAAGGTGGCAGTAATGGGGACTGGGGGGGGGGGGGGGACAAGGGATGAGGTTCACCTAGGACACCCCATCTCCTTGTGTCAGTCCTGGGAGGGAGAGGTCCCCTCGTTCACCTCTTTCCCCGGTTACTGGAAATGGGAGGGAGGTGGCATAAAGGTGGTTTTGGGAACACCTGCTAAGTAAAAATGAAGCAATTGAAAATCAAATTGAGATTCTATGGTGAAGGGTTTTTGGGTAATATGTCCTAGTCAAAATTAGAAAAAGAGATATGGAAGTGGAGGTGAAATTGACATGTTCTTGCTTCCTGAAGGTTTTGCAAAACAGAGGAAGAGAAAGAAGGGCAAAAAGAAGGATGTAAAGGTGCAGGATGTAAAGCAGCCAGGAATATTGATAACTGGATATTAGCTTTTCTGGTACTCATGGACATCATTTCCCTAAAACATCCAGCAATGATATCCGACTAGCTAAGTTATGCAGACATGATTATCAAGACCATAGTGGATGGGGGCAGCTGAACTATAGTAACATAGTATATGACGGCAGATAAAGACCAGTATGGTCCACCTAGTCTGCCCAGCAAGGCAGCAAGAGTAGGTGCATCTGCCACTCTGTGCAGGTCACCCCTTCCCATGCCTTTGTTTAGGGGTGTACTCACCACTCCGTGTAGGTCACCATCGGGAGGGCATTCCAAGCATCCACCACCGTTTCAGTGAAAAAGTATTTCCTGACATTGCCTATCAATTTACCCCCTTGCAGCATCATGTTATGTCCTCTAGTTTTACAGCTTCCCCGACTTTGGAAGAGGTTTGTTTGTTCATTAATACTCTTTAAGTATTTAAAGGTCTGAATCATATCTCCCCTGATCCTCCTCTCCTCCAGAGTTTACATATTTAGGTCTTCAAGTCTCTTCTCATACGTCTTCTGGCGCAGGCTCCAAATCATTTTGGTTGCCTTCCTCTGAACAGTTTCCAGTCTTTTTATATCCTTTGCAAGATATGGTCTCCAAAACTGAACACAATATTCCAAGTGAGGCCTCACCAGTGACTTGCACAGTCTGCTGATAATTCCTTTTTGTATGCAACCCAGCATCCTTCTGGCTTTTGCCACCACCTTGTCACACTATTTCGCCACCTTGAGATCCTCTGAACCAATCACTCTGAGATCCTTCTCCTGATCCGTGCACACCAACCTCTCACCCCCTATTGCATACATTTCCCCTGGATTTCTGCTTCCCAAGTGCATGACACTGCACTTCTTCACATTAAATCTTAACTGCCAAGAATTAGACCATTCTTCCAGCTTTTGTAGATCTTTCCACATGTTATTCACTCCCTCAGAGGAGTCCACTCTGTTGCAAATTTTCGTGTCATCTGCAAAAAGACATTCTTTTCTATTTAGTCCTTCAGCAATACAGTATGACTCACAAATACATTGAAGAGTACCGGTCCCAGGAGCAAACCCTCTGGCACACAGCTAATCACCTTCCTTTTATCCGAGCGAGTTCTGTTTACTGTCACTTATCGTCTGTCAGTCAACCAATTTCTGATCCAGTTAAACACCTTGGGACCCATCCCCAAGCTGTTTAGTTTATTGATAAGCCTCCTATGAGGAACAGTATCAAAGGCTTTGCTGAAATCTAGGTAGATCACATCCATCACATGCCCTCTGGTCACCCAGTCAAAGAACTCAATCAGATTTGTTTGGCAAGATTGTCCTTTTGGTAAAACCATGTTGCCTCAGATCATGCAACCTGTTGGTTTTGAGAGAGTCCACTATTTGCTCTTTCAGGAGTGCCTCCATTACTTTTCCTGTCACTGAGGTAAGGCTTACTGGCCTGTAGTTTGTCACTTCTTCCCTATTACCACTTTTGTGAAGGGGTACCACATCAGCCCTTCTTCAGTCCTGTGGAACTTCTCCTGTCTCCTAGGATATATTAAAAACATCCTTTAATGGCCCTTCAAGAACCTCTCTGAGCTCTTTTAGTATCCTGGGATGTATCCCATCTGGTTCCATGGCCTTGTCCACTTTTGTAGCAGCAAAGCGCAGACAAACCAATGATACCAGGAGTCTGTTCAGAAGGTCCAAATCATTTATTTGTGCACAAGTCTCGAACCAGTCAATTTCAAAATGGCTGAGCAAAGTTTTCAAGCATTACAACAACTTTTATAGACTTCTGTTCCATTCTAGGTATAGAAAAACAATTCATTGGTCCCGGTACGCTCCCGTACCTCCCGTAGCCCCTCTATTGGTCCCGGTACTGATAAGTTTCTCCAATTATGTTCCTTCTGTGGGCTTCTGTAGGCATGACACCTGCCTGCCCCCCTTCTAGTCCCAATTACAATGGTCAGTTCATCAACTTGTTACTTTCACACTTTCAAGGCTATGGGACCATTTGTGCGTGCAGAAGAGCAAGGTTCTGTAACTCATCTGTCAGCACTCCTCAATACTTCTCTGCAAATGTACTTTTTCTTATCAGTAACTTTAAAACACATCTTTTCTGTATTTTTCCATTTCTTAATTCTGCAATTCTGCTTATCTAAGCTAATTCAATATTTCTACTGAGTTCTTTCTTACAATAGCAGCATATTGGGGGATGTGCAATCCTATATGCCTCTCCACAGGCCTCATTTACAGGTCAAGCTAGCCATGCTGGCCTGCCTATGTCAGACACCGTGGGTCACAGGCCTGCACCTGCCACATTCCCCCCTTTGATTAATCTCACCCTATTACTTAATAAGGTGTGAGAATTAAATCACTTTCTAGAAGATTCACATCCTGATTAAAGGATTCTTACTAGTTCCACTAGGGCTAGCTTTATATAAAGCCATTATTCTAGTTGCGGTCTTCCGCTCTACTGTATTATCAATAGCACTATGAAGGGAACGCATGCAACATGGGATTAAACATGGTAAGCAGAGGACAACAGCAACAAGGATTAGCACTAAGATAACAAAAGTCTTAAATCCTCCCAGCCAAGAGAAAAGGTTAGCAAACCAATTAGGAAATTTCAAGGCGTGCCAAGTCTGTACTGGCACATAAGCATGTCTTTGCATATCTTTAGCAATTTCTTCAACTACTTGACCTTTATCATCTATTTTTAAACAGCAATTGGTTAAATTCAGCTTACCACATACTCCTCCTTCAGCTGCTAGCAAATAATCAAGGGCTAAGCGATTCTGATATATGGCAGTGCGCATCTGAGTACTTTGTCTAGCTAAGAGCGTAAGAGCATGACTAGTTTCATTGGTTATTATTTCAACTACTGCTTGTAAGCGAATAATACGATTAATCATATAAATTGGGGTACGATAACCATACATACCATCATCATTCCAAGTGGCAGGTCCATAATACTCAATAATTCTTTCTGGTGGCCAATCATCACCTTGCCATTTCTCCCACTTGCCTATCTGTAAGGCCTCTCTTTTCTGTCTAGATGCTCCTTTGTGCTTGTGGGTTGTATATACAGGGTATCCTAATTGTTCTCCATGTTCAGTGTTTAACAGGAAGAAAGAAGGTCTGATGGTTCCTAAGACACATGCTCCTCCCCATTGTGGTGGGAGTTGCGCATATGCTCGGTTTCCACAGATCCAATATAGGCCAGGTGGGGCTTGCCAGGCTTGGACTTTGGCAAGGTTAGTCCATAGACCTGCAAGTTCAGGAAATCTGGCTAATGGGTTAGGAGGTTCAGGATGTCTGATTCCTGACCACCATGCTACCTTCTTGGTTGTGGCATTATAGTATTTCTGGCTAAGACAGACCAGCTGTCCTACCTTTTGAGTGAACTGGGGTCCAGTTCTGGCAAAGCAGAGACGTCCAACGATTGAGTGCGCTAACACCCATTCACTGGTTGTCTTGTGTAATTCAGTCTGATTGTAAATCATGGAATAATTCAATTCTTGGGCTTCCCAGGGCCATTGGTCTCCCATTTGGGTTCCGCCACAGAAATAACAATCTGTGATCTTAAGACTAGATACTACTGCTCCGGCTAATTCTAGAAACAAATTCTGTGAAGGGTGAGGGATCTCAAACTTATTTACATGCATAGCTTCATAAAAGGTATTATGAATATGATATTTAGATGACTTGTGGGCTTGAGTATTCAATCTAACATACACAATGGTCCCTGGATCTGTTCCTCCTCCAGCAATACGTAAACCAAACTTATATCCTTGTTTCCATGCATGGGGGTTATGTACACGCAAATGTAAGGGGTTACAAGCATCTTTCTGACATTTATCATTTGTGGTTGGCTTGGATAGAGTAGCCATCCGTTTATCTATTTTCTCATCAGTTATACCAGTGTTCCAGGTAGCATAGAAAACACATTCCCAATACGGGCAATAGTAGTCTGCTGCTGTAGCAGTACTATACCCTGGTTCCTTTTTACCTGTACACTTCCTCCATCCCGTGGCTCCTTCTGGACACATATACTTATGGTCATTTCGATACGCTTTCTCCCATGTACCACAGGTGGACTGACTATCTCTATTAATAGCATTACATGCATCGAAATTCAAAACAGCAGGTTTAGTAATGTCCTTAAGTGGTGGTGTAGCAGCTAATATAGGTCCATCTGCATCCTTCCATCTTATTTCCAACGTGTAATAGGATGGATTCTGATGCGGATTATAGCATGCTTTTATTTTGCCATGAGTGCAAACATTTAGTTCAGTGGTGTTATAGATACACCGAGTTATTGTTCCCTTGCAGGTATAGTAAGAATGGTAAAGCAAAGTCTGAGTTACTTTCAGTCCAGTTCTAGTAGAGGTAATACAAGCTGTGCATGGAGGTAGAGCATAAGTCTGTTCAAAACCTCCGAAGAAGGCAACCAAGGCAAAGCAGAAGCAAAGATACATGTTAATGTTGATTGGAGTTCTTCTGAATCCTCAGCTTGCTGATCTTGATCACGACGGTCTATTATTCTTCGTCCCGTTTGCTAATGAAGCAATTTAACGGTTGCTGAGTGTTGATTGAAGATCCTCAAGGTGTCCAGCACACATTAACCAACTTAGCAATTCAGTTGGCTTGTGAAGTCTGGCTTAGTCAATGTAGTCTCGAAGTAGTGTGTCAACTTACACACACAAATTGGGTTCGTTGAAACAAAGCTGTTGCTGCATGAAAAACAGCAATCCTCTTCGAAAGACTTGGCTACTGCAAAGCACTTGTGATGAAGTGTCTATACTGCTGGTTGCCGTCTCAGAGTAACTCGCAAGGGTACATCAGGGTGCTGCTCTGCTGTCCACCGCTCTGGTTCAGGATCGGCGGCGGGCTTGACTCGGCTGTGGTGGATCCAGGCATCGATCTCGGCTACCTTTACTGCAGTTGGGGTAGACAGGATGACGGTGTACGGTCCCTTCCAATGGGGTTCCAACGGTATCTTCTTCCAATCTTTGATCCACACCGAAGTTCCAGGCTGGTAGGGATGCAAGGGTTCCGTCAAGTTGATAGGCAACTGGTCTTGGATCCACGTATGGAGAGTCTGCAGAACAAAACTAAGAGCTAGGAGTTCTTGTCTGGTTACTTCTGAACCAATCTGGGCTAGATTTCCTTTGACTCCCTGCACTATTGGTGGGGGTTTACCATACAAAACTTCAAAAGGGGAAAATCCTGTTGACTTTACAGGGGCTGAGCGTATTCTGAGTAAAGCTATGGGGAGCACTTGGGGCCATTTCAAGTGTGTCTCCTGACAAAGCTTAGACATTTGGGCTTTCAATGTACGATTCATTCGCTCAACTTTCCCTGAACTCTGGGGTCGGTATGCAGTGTGGAGCTTCCACTGTATCTGCAAAGCTTTTGCTAACTGCTGAGTAACTTGAGAGACAAATGAGGGTCCATTGTCTGACCCTATTACTGCTGGGATTCCAAATCTGGGGACAATCTCTCTCATTAAGGCTTTGGTAACTTCTCGGGCTTTCTCAGTTCTGGTTGGGAATGCTTCTACCCACCCAGAGAAAGTACAAACTAATACTAGTAGGTAATGGTATCCATTGGCTTTTGGCATTTCGGTGAAATCAACTTGGAGGTTGTGCATGGGGGTCACACCTCTTGACTGAACTCGGGGTGCTGTAATAAGGCCTTGCTTGGCATTATTTTTGGCACAGATTTGACATTGTCGGGCTACTGAGGCTGATATGGTTGTCATCAGAGGGATGTAGAAATGTGGTCTGAGTGCTTTCTCCATAGCACTCTTTCCATAGTGGGTGGCTTCATGGAAAGCTTTAACAAAGGCTGGTCCTAACAATTCTGGAATTACTATTCTTCCCGGAGGTTGACTGCCTTCTTCTGGTGGCAGCTCAATCCATCCATCTTTCAATACTCCCTCTTCTTTGTCACAATAGTAATCCAATTCTTTGGTGGTATATCGTGGGGTCCATAGATTCAAAGGTACTGGAAACAATGCTGCTTGCATTGGCATAGCTTGTGGGGCAATCTGTCCTGTCATAGCTGCTTGTCGTGCTGAGGCATCTGCGAATCTATTCCCTCGAGCAACTTCTCCTTTTCCTGCTTGATGTCCTCTACAATGCATGACAGCTACACGTGTTGGGGCCCAGACTGCATCAAGTAACATCAATATCTCGGGACCATATTTGACTGATTTTCCTCCGGATGTGATGAGTCCTCTTTCTTTGTAGAGAGCTCCATGGGCATGCAAGGTAGTGAAAGCATATTTGGAATCTGTATATACATTTAGCACAAGTTTTTCTCCTAATAACAATGCTCTGGTGAGTGCTATCAATTCGGCTTTCTGGGCTGATGTGCCTGAGGCTAGGGCTGATGATTCAACTACTTCATGTTGAGTGACGACTGCATATCCGGCACAGCGTCGTCCGTCAAGGATGAGACTGCTCCCATCTACATAATAGATCTGGTCAGGATTGTCTATGGGCACATCTGTTAGGTCAGGTCGACTAGAGAACACAGTTTCCATGACTTCGATGCAGTCATGTTCTGGGAGTTCTTCACTAATGGGTATCAAGGTGGCTGGATTCAGGGCATGGCTCACTTCGAGTTGTATCTGTGGGTTCTCGCATAACATGCTCTGGTACTTTAGCATTCGGGAATTGGTGAGCCAATAATTTGCTTTCTGTTCCATAAGGGCAAGGACTGCATGTGGCACAGTGACTCGTATGTTCTGTCCTAGTGTGAGTTTGTCTGCTTCACTCACTAATAGTGCTGTAGCTGCAACTGCTCTCAAGCAGGGTGGCCATCCTTTGGCCACAGGGTCCAATTGTTTCGATAGGTAGGCTACAGGTCGTTCCCAATTTCCTAATTTCTGAGTCAACATGCCTAAGGCATTTCCCTGTGCTTCATGTACAAACAAGTGGAAAGGTTTGTGGACATCTGGTAGTCCAAGTGCTGGTGATGACATCAATTCTTCTTTTAACTTCTGGAAGGCTGTATCCTGCTCAAGTCCCCACTCCAGTGGTGACTTCTCTTCTCCTTTTGTGGCTTCATACAGTGGTTTGGCAATTTGGGCAAAGTTGGGTATCCAGATTCGGCAATATCCTGCCGCTCCCAGAAAGGCTCTAACTTGCTTTCTGGTTGTTGGAGTTGGAATTCTACATACTGCTTCTTTTCTTTCTCTGCCTAATCTTCTGCTTCCTTGGGTGATACGAAAACCCAAGTATTTCACTTCTGTTTGGCATAGTTGTGCTTTGGCTCTGGAAACTTTATATCCAGCTTCATTTAGTAACTGCAAGAGATCTTGAGTGGCTCGTATACATTCTTTTTCTGATATGGCAGCTATCAACAGATCATCCACGTACTGGAGAAGTACTCTCCTCCCCGGGGCTACTGGATAGCTTGAAAGATCTTGGTTTAGTGCAGCACTAAAGATGGTAGGTGAATTCTTGAATCCTTGGGGTAATCTTGTCCAGGTGAGTTGGCCCCCTCTTCCAGAGATGGGGTCTTGCCATTCAAATGCAAACAATATTTGGCTTACAGGGGCTAATCTTATGCAAAAGAATGCATCTTTTAAATCCAGTACAGTGAAATGGGTAGCTTCAGCGGGTATCAATCCTAGTAGAGTGTAAGGATTGGGTACAACTGGGTGTATAGTTTAACTGCATCGTTTACTCTTCTCAAATCTTGCACTGGGCGATAATCATCTGTCTCAGGTTTCTTTACTGGCAAAAGTGGGGTGTTCCATGGGGATTGACATACTTTCAGTAGGCCATACTCAAGTAATCTCTGTAGGTGGCGATGAATACCTTCAATTGCAGCTCTTGGGAGAGGGTACTGTTTGACGTGCACTGGTGTAGCGCTAGGCTTGAGGGTTACAATCACTGGAGCTATATGTTTGGCTAGGCCTGGGGGACTGCCTTCTGCCCATACTTCAAGTGGTGCATGAATGTTCTTTAAAGTTTGTTCAAAATAGGTATCTTGAATCGAATCATCAATGTAGTATCTCCATTCTTCTTCTCGGGGTACTGTCAGCAGCATTATTCCTGCTGGTTTGGCTTGAGAATTCACTGTCATTTGCATTTCTCCTTGCTCAGAGAAAGATATTTGGGCTTGAAGCTTGGCTAGCATGTCTCGTCCCAGTAATGGTACTGGACATTCGGGCATGTAAAGAAATTGATGAGTTACTTGCTGTCCTCCTAGACTGCATATTCGGTTTTGTAGAAAAGACTTTGTGGCTTTGGCACCAGTTGCTCCTATAATGGTGACTGCTTTCTTGGTGAATGGGGCTATCTTTTTGTCTATTACTGAATGTTCTGCTCCAGTATCAACCATAAAGTTCATAAATTGGTCTCCTATTTGTATTTCGACCATAGGCTCCTGGAGACCTAAAGCAAACTTGGAGCCCGGTCTGTCCTAATCCACGTCATCCTCTTCATGGGCCTGTGTGGCCAATGCTTGGATGGCTCCTCCTCCTCTCTCTCGCTGGAATTGTTCTCGATTGGCTCCTCCTCGGCCTCGGGGACGGCCTCGTCTTTCTTCTCGCCACTGATGATCGTTGTCGTCATCTTGCTGGGCGTCTTCGAGTTGCGGGCAAGTATCTCTCCAATGTCCTTCCTCTTTGCAATAGGCGCATTGGTTCACGCCTAGTCTCTGGGTCCGGCCTCCGCCTTGACCCCGCCCTCTTCCTCTGCTCCTTCGATTAGGGACACCTCCCCTTTTCTTTTCAACTATGGCCGCAGCCAAAAAATCAGCTTTCTTCTTCATCTTTCTATCACATTCTCTCTGTCTTTCAGTATCACGATTCACATACACTTTATGAGCGACTTCCAATAACTGTGTTGCATTCATGCCCGCAAACCCTTCTAATTTCTGTAATTTACGTCTAATGTCTGGTTGAGACTGGTTTACAAAAGCAGAATTCACCATGCATAAACTTCCTGGTGCCTCGGGATCATAGGGAGTATACATTCTATAAGCTTCCGTTAATCTTTCATAATAATCTGCTGGGCTCTCATCTATTCCTTGGATAATTCCTGCTACTTTGGAAAGGTTCATAGCTTTTTGGCCTCCTCTTCGCAGGCCTTGTAAAAAGCCTTGGCGAAAACGGGCTAGGGCGGTGGATCCTTCATCTGTATTTGGATCCCATTGGGGGTCTTCATTTGGGAATTCTCTCTGAGCTGCTTCTCTACGATCTATTATATTTTGCCCCTGCGCTGGAGCTGCAGGGTTTTCTGCCATCCATTCGATAGCTGCTTTTCTAATTCTCGCTCGTTCCTCTGTGGTAAATAGGGTGGTCAGGAGCTGACGGCAATCTGGCCAAGTGGGTTGGTGAGTTTCCATAATACTAGTTACTAATTCTGTCAGCTCCTGGGGCTTGCTAGTATAGGAGGCATAGTGCGACCTCCAGTTTAATAAATCAGTTGTAGAGAATGGGATATACACATAAGTTAGGGGTCCCGCTACCACTTCATCATTATCATTCTTTACGGGCACCCCCGGGACTTGCCTTAAGGGAAACAGTTTGGCTGTCCTAGGCGTCATTTGGGTCTGGGATCTAAGGGCTATTGTCGTTTTCTTTGCAGGAGTTGCTGTCTTTTTCTCAACTGGTTTTGATTTGGTTTTTTCTTTCAATGGATTGCTAGTTCTGGCGCTGACTTCCTCAATTATTTGTACACTTTCCTCTTCTTCTTCTTCTGGGGGATCCTCACTTTCCTCTTCTTCTAGCTCCGCTTCTGGCTCACTTTTTACATCCTCCTCTTCTCTCCGCTAATTCTCTCTCTTCCTCTTCTCCAGGAGGAGGGAGGTCAGGGATTGGGTCTCGCCTCGGCTCCGGCGGTCTCTGGGGTGCTGGGGCAGGACGCCGCCGGGCTATTCTTACTGGACCTGGGGTTCGGGGCTGCCTGAGGACTACTTCTGGGGAATCGGGATCTGCCAAGATGGGTTTCTTCTTGGCTTTCTTATCCTGCTCTTTCATTCTAGGCTGTTCCTTTCTCTGTCTAGAATCTGTTTTAGCTAACATTATTCTGCACTGTTCCTCATAACAGCGCTGCGCCCAGGAGGGCGGATCTTCACAAATACTTAACCAGGAATCTATATAGGGGTACTGATCGGGGTGCGCTACCCGCACTCTACGATGTATTGACTGAATAATCTCTACAGTGAACGTTCCCTCTCGGGGCCAGATGGGGTCTAGATCGGGCCACTCCCTAGTACACAAAATCTGCAAACGGGCTGCTGTCATTTTAATACCATAATCTCCTGAATATCCCTCTTTAAAATGTGCGATCATACATTCTAATGGAGTGTTTCTAGTAGACTCCGCCCCTCCCATTTCGATGTGTGCGCGCAACAACAGACAGAAGGGAAAAGGTGGGCGGACCGTGGGTAAGGGGTCCTCACGGCCCTGGAAACATACAGGGAATACAAATAACAAGACAAGACGACAATCGCTTCCCCCTTTTCGCGACCTGAACGCGGTCGCCCGGTCAGGAAATGCGCTAATCAGGGGTCAGCTCTCACTTGGTCCGTGCTGCCAGACCTCTCAATCACACTTCGTTCACACAATCATGCTAGCAACGTATTCCCAGAATGCATTCGTTTCTATCTATTCTGACTAGTCTTTTCCAAGTACAATTACAAAAAGGATGAGGGTTTCACCTAGCGAATTCCCATGCCAGGCTACTCGGCTCTTCCTTGAGAGTTGATCAGGCTCTCTTACCAATTCCCAATATCTCGAGATTACAAATTCCAAATTCCAAGTTCCAATGGCAGTACTGCTCTTTCTATTTCTGTCTAGACCCAAAATCAAAACTATACTCACCGGATCCGGTCCTCAAACTTCCCAAGCAGGCGCATGAGTTGGACCTCGGACTCCCCTCACTCGGGTTCGAGGCGTTGACTCCAGCCGGGCTCGTCGCCCGCCGAGGTCCGACCAGCTCCCTCCGATACAAGGGACCGGTGGCGCCAGGGAGCGGCCCTCGTCGGAAGGGCGCGATCCCGGCAGGACCAAGCCTATAGAGGCGGAAAGTCGTGGTATATTGCCCTATATACACTTTGATTCCACAACTTCCCGGCCAACGCACCAAGGAATATGTAGCAGCAAAGCGCAGACAAACCAATGATACCAGGAGTCTGTTCAGAAGGTCCAAATCATTTATTTGTGCACAAGTCTCGAACCAGTCAATTTCAAAATGGCTGAGCAAAGTTTTCAAGCATTACAACAACTTTTATAGACTTCTGTTCCATTCTAGGTATAGAAAAACAATTCATTGGTCCCGGTACGCTCCCGTACCTCCCGTAGCCCCTCTATTGGTCCCGGTACTGATAAGTTTCTCCAATTATGTTCCTTCTGTGGGCTTCTGTAGGCATGACACCTGCCTGCCCCCTTCTAGTCCCAATTACAATGGTCAGTTCATCAACTTGTTACTTTCACACTTTCAAGGCTATGGGACCATTTGTGCGTGCAGAAGAGCAAGGTTCTGTAACTCATCTGTCAGCACTCCTCAATACTTCTCTGCAAATGTACTTTTTCTTATCAGTAACTTTAAAACACATCTTTTCTGTATTTTTCCATTTCTTAATTCTGCAATTCTGCTTATCTAAGCTAATTCAATATTTCTACTGAGTTCTTTCTTACAATAGCAGCATATTGGGGGATGTGCAATCCTATATGCCTCTCCACAGGCCTCATTTACAGGTCAAGCTAGCCATGCTGGCCTGCCTATGTCAGACACCGTGGGTCACAGGCCTGCACCTGCCACACTTTCAGTTTTGCAAGCTGTTCTTACACAATCTGTGAATGGTGTGGTAGCTACTCCATTCCCATTTGTACGTATATTTGTCAATCACAGGTGGTCTTTCTCCAGGATTTTCTTTAGTAAAAACAGAACAGAATTATTTGTTTAGCATTTTCGCTTTTTCAATGTCACTTTCAACAAATCCGTTCCTGGCACTTTTGAGTCCTGTAATTCCACCTCTGATCTTCCTCCTCTCCAAAATATCCCTGAAAAATGTTTTGTCACCACACTTCACATATCTTTTCTTCTGCCTTTGATTTTGCTATCCTTATTTCTCTTTTTTGACTCTTTTAGTTTGATCCTGTATTCTTTCTGTGTTCCTTGGTCTGCAAATTTCTGAATTTTGTGAAAGCTGTGTTTTTTGCCTTTATTTGTGCAGCCACTTCTTTGGAGAACCAAATAGGTTTCCTTTTCCTCTGGTTTGTATTTACTTTCCTTACAGATGTATCTGTTGCCCTTTTTCTTGCCTCCTTTAGTTTAGCCCACTGCAATTCCACTTCCCTTATCCCCTCCCACCCTGCCAACTCCTCCTTCAGGTCATTGGTCATTTTACTGAGTCAGCATTTTTGAAGTCTAAGATTTTGAGCTGGCTGTGATTGGACTCCACCTTGGCTTTTATCTCAAACCACACTCTGTGATGATCACTGCTGCTCACATGGGTACCCACCTGCATATTCAACATGCTGTCTCTGTTATTTTATTTAGCTGCATTTATATCCTGCTTTTCACCAGGTCAAAGCAGTTGGGGAATACATTTAACACGAGGGGATATGAGACACATACACTAATACTTGCAGGGAACATGGGCAATGGAGGGTTAAGTGGCTTGCCCACGACCACAAGGAGCACCTGTGGGACTAGAAACCCCAGTCCTTCCAGCCCAAGGTTTCTGTCCTCTAGTAGGATTAGAACCACTGACCTTCCAGCCTGTAGTACCTTGCCCCAACCACTAGGCCACTCCTCCCTGAGTACAAAATTCAGCATTGAGCTTTCCCTGGTCGGTTCCATCACCATTTGTCTAAGTAATGCATCTTAGAAGGCATCCACAATTTTTTTACTTCTTTCCAGACTTGCAGAAGGAATATGCCAATCCACATCAAGTAGATTAAAGTCACCCAATATGATCACTTCCCCCTTCATGGCTATCTTTGCAATATCAATAATCAATTTGCTATCCATTTCTTCAATTTCAGTTGGAGGCCTGTAGACTACACCAGTATGGATGACAGTGCCACCTCCCCTTTCCAACACAATCCATATCGCTTCTTCTTTCCTACAGGAGCTCTCCAGATCAACCAACAGTAAGGATTTAAGGGTTTGTTTTATTATATTAAATTGTTAGCTCTCTGACTGGGAGCTCTTAAAAGGGTTTTTTGTACATTTTTATAGCAAGGTTACTTTCTTTTTGGTGCTTTAGTGGGACTTTCCTTGAGCACAGTAGGTGGTTGAACTCCAGTAACCTCCTCAGCTTTGGGAACTGCTAACACCTAATCAGGTGTTAGTTCCCTCCCCACCCACCCCTAGCGAGTAGTCTTGCTTTATAGGGCACCTCCCCATTTGACAAAGCACAGAGAATTGGACCAGCACATTTTGAATATAATTAAGGAGATTTAACTGCTTTTTCTCTGAAAGGACAGCTGGGAACATAAGAACATAAGAACATAAGATATGCCATACTGGGTCAGACCAAGGTCCATCAAGCCCAGTATCCTGTTTCCAACAGTGGCCAAACTAGGTCATACATACCTAGCAGTTTCCCCAAAAGACACAGGTTCTGCAATGCATTGATAGCCTGGGTCCCTTCTTAATAATGGTTTATGGACCTTTCCTCCAGGAACTTGTCCAAACCTTTTTTAAACCCAGCTACTCTAACAGCCTTTACTACATCCTCCGGTAACAAATTCCAGAGTTTGATTACACGTTGAGTGAAAAAATATTTTCTTTTATTAGTCTTAAATAGTTTACCCTGTAGCTTCATTGTATGTCCCCTAGTCTTTCTATATTCTGATAACGTAAACAATCGATCTACATTTACCCATTCCACTCCGTTCATTAATTTATAGACTTCTATCATATCTCCCCTCAGTCATCTCTTTTCCAGGTTAAAGAGCCCTAACCTTTTTAGCCTTTCTTCATAGGAGTATCCTTCCATCCCCTTTACCATTTTGGTGGCTCTTCTCTGAACCTTTTCTAATAACGCTATATCCTTTTTAAGATACGGCGACCAGAATTGCACACAATATTCAAGGTGCGATCTCACCATGGAACGGTATAGAGGCATTATAATATCTTTTGTTTTATTTTCCATTCCTTTCCTTATGATACCTAGCATTCTATTTGCTCTCTTGGTCGCCGCTGCACACTGGCCTGAGGGTTTTAACATGTTATCCACAATGACGCCTAAATCTTTTTCCTGGGTGGTGGTTCCTAATGTGGAACCTTGCATTGTGTAACCATAGTTTGGGTTCTTCTTCTTTTGGTGCATAACTTTGCACTTGTCCACATTAAATTTTATTTGCCATTTTGATGCCCAGTCTTCCAATTTATCAAGATCCTCTTGCAATTTTCCACAATCCTCTTGGGTTTTAACAACTTTAAATAGTTTTGTGTCATCTGCAAATTTGATAACCTCACTCGTTATTCCACTTTCCAGGTCATTTATGAATATGTCAAAAAGCAGCGGACCCAGCACAGATCCCTGGGGTACACACTATTCACCTTTCTCCATTGGGAAAATTGGCCATTTAGCAAAACCCTCTGCTTTCTATCTTCTAACCAGTTCCTGATCCACAGTAGTACACTGCCTCCTATCCCATGACTCTTTAGTTTTGCCAAAAGTCTCTGATGAGGGACCTTGTCAAAGGCTTTCTGAAAGTCTAGATACATTATATCAACCGACTCACCTTTGTCCACCTGTTTATTCACACTTTCAAAAAAACATAACAGATTAGTAAGACAAGATCTTCCTTGTCTAAAGCCATGTTGGCTGTCTCACATTAGGCCATGACTATCTACATGCTGAGTAATTTTATTCTTTATGATAATTTCTACCATTTTTCCCAGTACTGACGTGAGGCTCACCAGTCTGTAGTTTCTCGGATCACCCCTGGAACCCTTTTTAAAAATTGGTGTTACAATGGGGATCCTCCAATCTTCAGGTATTAGAGATGATTTTAATGATAGTTCACAGATTACTAATAGCAGGTCTGCAATCTCATATTTCAGTTCTTTCAACACCCTTGGATGTATACCATCCAGCCCAGGTGATTTGCTACTCTTCAGTTTATCTAATAGTTGTAATACATCTTCCCAATGTACCAATATTTCCTTCAATTGTTCCGCACCTTTAAATACCACTTCAGTCATGGGTAACATCCCTACATCTTCCTCAGTAAAGACCGAAGCAAAGAATTCATTCAGTCTCTCCGCTATCGCCTTGTCGCCTCTTAGTGCCCCTTTAACTCCTCTATCATCTAATGGACCAACTGACTCTCTCACAGGTTTTTTGCTACGAAAAAATCTTTATTTCGAGTTTTTGCTTCCGCAGCAAGCTTCTTCTCAAATTCTCCCTTTGCCTGCTTTATTAATGCCTTGCATTTGACCTGCCAGTGCTTGTGCTGTTTCCAGGTTTCGTCGTTTGGCTCTTTTTTCCATTTCCTGAAAGATGCTTTTTTGGCAACAACAGCCTCTCTGACCTCACCTTTAAACCATGCTGGCAGTTTTTTGGACTTCCTTCCACTTTTCTTAAAGCGTGGAATGCAGCTGATTTGGGCTTCCAAGATAGTATTTTTCAACAACACCCAAGCTTGATATAAGTCTTTAACCTTTCCATCTGCTCCTTTTAGTTTTTTCTTATCTATTTTCCTCATTTTATCATAGTCTCCCTTTCGAAAGTTAAAAGGTAGTACTGTGGATTTCCTTACTATCCCTCCTCCACTAATTAAATCAAAGGCGATCATGCTATGATCACTATTGCCAAGTGGACCCAACACCCTTATCTCTTGCACTAGATCTGGTGTTCCACTAAGGACTAGGTCTAATATGGCTTCCCCTCTGGAAACCGGCTGGTACTTGGTAGATCTCTCTCTTTTGCTTTAACAGATACCTAAGCTCCACGAACAGAACAATGGCTGGGAAAAATCGTATCGCTAAAGCTGTTGCCCCCATTACAGCTTCTGCCTCGGTCCAGACAGAGGTCCTAATGCCAGTTGAAGGACCGGTTCCATGTGCAGGGTGCCTGCATGCTGAAGCTCTGAGGAAACAAGTGGAGGAACTCAGAGAGGAGGTGGCGAGGCTGAGGAGCATTCAAGAAAGTGAGAAGTACATTGATGAGATGCTTCTTGCAGCAACCAAGCTCTCCAGCAGAGGAGAAGATGGGTGCCAACAGAATGTCGATGATTGGACACAAGTCACCAGGGCCTGCAAAATCACCAATCCAACTTCTCCAGCCCTTGAATTGAAGAACCATTATGCAGCCCTGGAAGTGGAGGAGGTGAAAGCATCCCTGGAAAGGGAAGAACCAGAGCTTAAGTACCCCAAAGTTTCAGAATCAGTGACCACAAGGAAACGAAGGGTAGTGGTGGTTGGAGACTCTCTTCTGAGGGGTACTGAGGCGTCCATCTGCCGACCAGACTTGATGTGCAGAGAGGTATGCTGTCTGCCTGGTGCCAAAATCCAAGATGTTACGGAGAGTTTGCTGAGACTCATCAAGCCCACTGACTATTACCCAATGTTGCTAATCCATGTTGGAACAAATGATACTGCCAGGTATACCTCGGAACGTATCAAAAGTGACTTCATGGCTCTGGGACAGAGGGTGAAGCAGTTAGGTGCACAGGTGGTGTTCTCTTCAATCCTTCCTGTTGAGGGTAAAGGCCAAGGCAGAGAGGCTCGCATCCTGGAGATGAATGCATGGCTGCGTGGGTGGTGTCATCGAGAGCGTTTTGGTTTCCTAGACTATGGGATGCTGTTCCAAGGGTTGCAGAGCAGAGATGGCATCCATCTGTCCAAGAAAGGACAACACATCTTCAGTAGAAGACTGGCTAATCTACTGAAGAGGGCTTTAAACTAGATTCGTTGGGGATGAGTGAAGAAAGCCCCCAAGTAAGTGAAAGCCCCCAGGTAGGTGATACATTAAATAACTTTATGGAAATGGGTAACAGGGGTAACATATGGAAAGCAGTGTGTATAAATGCCCGTAGCATGGGAAATAAGATCCCTGATGTTGAAGCTTTGGTGGGAGTGGCTGACTTGGATTTAGTGGCAGTTACAGAAACATGGTTCACAGAAAACCATGATTGGGATGTAACTATACCTGGCTATACTTTATTCAGAAAGGACAGGTAGGAAGTAGGGGAGGAGGAGAAGCACTATATGTAAAAACTACTATTAAAGCTTTGGAATTACAGAGCTTAAAAGGGAGAGGGTAGGCATTGTGGGTTAAACTAGAAAGAGGGAAAGAGAAATCTATTTAATTGGTGTGATATACAGACCTCCCTCACAAGAGGAAGAGGTGGACAGAGAGTTAATTGAAGACATGCGCAGCATTGCTAGGAAAGGGAAAGTGCTACTGATAGGAGATTTCAATATGCCAGATGTTGATTGACACATTCCTGCTGCAGTATCATCTAGAAGTAAGGAGATCCTGGATTCTCTACAGGGAGAACTATTCAGGCAATTGGTAACAGACCCCACATGTGAAGGGGCCATACTGGACTTGGTGCTTACCAATGGTGAAAGTGTTTCTGATGTTGTAGTGGGAGATCATTTTGCATCCAGTGATCACCAGATGGTGTGGTTCAGTATTAGGACTAGGGCTGTTAGAATCCATTCAAAGGCGAGGATCTTAGACTTTAGGAAGACTAACTTTGCGAAGATGGGCCAATACCTCAGGGAGTCGTTAGTTGAATGGGAACAGCTGAGGGATGTAGAAAAACAGTGGGAAAAACTGAAAGGGGATATTTTAAGGGCAACCAACCTTTTTGTTAAAATGGTAAATAAAGGTAAAAGGAAAAGGAGACCACTATGGTTTTCGAAAGAAGTAGCTGAAAAAGTGAAGAAAAAGAGGGAGGCCTTCATGAAATACAAGAGATCACAGAGAGAGGAAGACAGGCAACTTTATTTGGAAAAACTTAGAGAAGCTAGCAAAGTAGTCAAGAAGGCAAAGATTCAAAAGGAGGAGGAAATAGCCAATGCAATAAAATGGGGGGATAAGATATTTTTCAGATATATTATTGAGAAGAGGAAGGGCAAGAGTGGTATTGTCAGACTCAAGGGTGCAGGGGAGGAATATGTAGAAGCTGATAAGGATAAAGCGGAATTGCTTAACAAATATTTTTGTTCTGTGTTCACAGATGAAAAACCAGGAGCAGGACCTCAGAAAACACCCACAAATAAGAACAGAAGCAAAGGACATCTTGAACAATTTTCAAAAGACTGTGTTCGTGAGAAACTATCTCAACTTAAAGTAGACAAAATGATGGGACCGGATGGGATACACCTGAGAATACTGAGGGAACTTGGGGACGTTCTAGCGGCTCCACTCACTGACCTTTTCAATGCCTCGTTGGAGTCGGGAGTGGTGCCAAAGGACTGGAGAGAGGCTCATGTGGTGCCTTTACACAAAAGCGGAAGTAAAGATGTGGTTGAAAACTACAGGCCGGTTAGTTTAACTTCGGTGGTGAGTATTGGAAATTCTGCTGAAAGAGAAAATAGTGAGGTTTCTGGAGTCCAGCGGATTACAGGATCCGAGGCAGCATGGATTCACCAGAGGCAGGTCTTGTCAGACAAATCTGATTGATTTCTTTGACTGGGTGACCAGGGAGTTGGACCGAGGGAGAGCCCTAGATGTGGTGTATTTAGATTTCAGTAAAGCCTTTGACACTGTTCCTCACAGGCGACTTATAAACAAACTGAGCACCCTAGGGATGGACCCTAAAGTTACTGCTTGGGTTAGAAATTGGTTGGGTGGGAGGCGACAAAGAGTACAAGTAAATGGAGCTCACTCTGAGGAGAAGGATGTTATCAGTGGTGTGTCCCAGGGATCTGTCCTTGGTCCGATTCTTTTTAACAACTTTGTTAGTGATATAGCGGAAGGGCTTTCAGGTAAGGTTTGCCTCTTTGCGGATGATACCAAAATCTGCAATAGAGTACACACCCAGGAAGGGGTAGATAACATGAGGAGGGATCTAGCTAAGCTTGAAGAATGGTCTAGAATTTGGCAGCTGGGATTTAATGTTAAAAAATGTAAGGTCATGCATTTGGGCTGCAGCAATCCAAGGGAGCAATATAGTATGGGGGTGAAGTACTTTTGTCCACTAAAGAAGAGCGGGACCTAGGCGTGGTTGTGTCTGATGATCTTAAAGTAGCTAAACAGCTAGAAAAGGCGACGGCAAAAGCTAGAAGGATGCTTGGGTGCATACGAAGAGGAATGGCTAGCAGAAAAAAGGAGGTGATAATGCCTCTGTATAAGTCTTTGGTGCAACCTCATTTGGAGTATAGTGTGCAATTCTGGAGACCGCACCTTCAAAAGGATGTGAACAGGATGGAGTCGATGCAGAGGGTGGCTACTAAAATGATTAGTGGTCTTCATTATAAAGCATATGAGGACAGACTGAAGGATCTTAATATGTACACCTTAGAGGAAAGGCGGGATAGAGGTGATATGATTGAGATGTTTAAATACCTCCGTGGCATAAATGTTCAGGGAGAGAGCCTCTTTCAATTGAAAGCAAGTTCTGCTACGAGGGGACATGGGATGAGGGTGAAGGGAGATAGATTCAGGAGTGATATGCGGAAATATTTCCTTATGGAAAGAGTAGTGGATCCGTGGAATAGTCTCCCAGTGGAGGTGGTAGAGATGAGGACAGTAACTGAATTCAAAAAAGCATGGGACAAACACAGAGGATCTCTAAAGGTAAAAAGAGGACTGTTGTAGTTGTTATGGAAGGACAGACTAGATAGGCCATGTGGTCTTTTTCTGTCATCATATTTCTATGTTTCTATGTTCTTTTCCCCATGTCCCCTGCATTTCAGCAGCTTTAATATTGCTTTTGACATATAGGGCTATTCCTCCTCCTTTTCTACCCTTTCTATCTCTTCTAAATAGATTATAGCCAGCTATGGCTGTATCCCATTCATGTGACTCGCTAAACATGTTTCTGTAATAGCCACAATGTCCACGTCCATTTCCACCATTAGGGCTTCCAGGTGAGGAACTTTGTTGGCTAGGCTTCAAAGCTTTTGAGTTCATTACTTTCCAGCATTTGTTGATTGGCTTGCCTGTATTTTGCATGGATTTTGTTTTACATGCCTCTTCCCACTTGCCAAAGATGTGTGGGTTAATAATGTGGCTGTTTCCAACGTTATTATGTTTTTGCTGGGAGTGACATCCTGAACTTGTTCTTTTCCATCTATCACCCCCTTTCCCTAGTCTTAATGCCTGTCCACATATTGCCTGAATTTTTCACTTATGATCCTTTTCCCTGGAACAGAGAGATGTAATCCATTTACACCGTATAGCCTCTTGTTGTTCCATTTCCCCAGTCGCCTAAATATCTAAATCCTTCTTGTTTGCAGCAGGTTTGGAGCCATGTATTAAAGTTGATTATGCGATGCAGCCTTTCTGCCCCTTACCAAGAACAGGTAGAACTTCTGAGACTGCTACGAGGTATAATGTTAACAATGGGTTTGAGTTTCTCTCCCAGAATATGGAAGTTCCTTTGAATTGCAGAGGCACTGTTTCTAGTCAGGTCATTTGTATCCAAGTGTTTATGTTTATTTATTATTTGATATACCGCTCAGGCCAAAAGGCATTAGAGCGGTTTACAATACAATATCATTTGAGAAAATAGAAAAGGACGCCATTATATGATAGGACAGAATAGAGGACAGAAACAGTCAAAACAGATAAGAAGAGGAGGTGAACAAGAACAGCAAGTTACCACGAATGCAGGCATCTCAATCCAGACCGAGATATCAGTGTATACTCCAGAGACAGACGCCACGGTCCGACGCCTAAGGGCCACGCCAAAGGGCCCTCTGGCGAGGCCCGCAAGGCGCGGGCGCGGCCCTGCAGCGGCGATTCTAAAGCCGTTGGTAATGGCTGATTGGCTGGCCTGAGGAGGAAGGGGGAGCTCCCGCTCTCACCCCCATCGGGATCACTGCTCTCCTGCGCGCCCCTGCAGTGGATGATAACATCAATTTTGGAGTGCTCATTTTCTGAACTGACTATGTTAACAATTTGGTTTGTATTCCTGCTGGCTGTAGAGCCTGGGAGGAATTTGACTATCTTCTCTCCTTTGAACTGTGTTCCCAAGTTGGTGCCTCTGATGATGGAATCTCCAAGTAGTAGTAGTTTCCTCTTTTGTGATAGGTTCTTCATATTCAGTGCATTATCAGCAGATAGGGCATTAAACATCTTATTTAAGGGCACTTCAGTTTCCACTAATTGGGCACTCAAATTTCCCAAGGCAGAGAAGGCATTATGCAGGGATATCTCTTGATGGAAAGGGTGTCTCGGTGTTACAGGTCACAACCTACCAGAGCCCACTGTGATCCATTTGTTCCTGGGCTGTTTGATTTTTTTGTGGGAGTGGTGGTGGATTTTTATTTTCAATTTTGCACCCTAGAGGAGCTGTGTTTAATTGTAGCTAATTCTTCTTGTAATAGAATCAATTCTTTATGCATGGCAGATAACTTGAGACATATAGGGCAAGCTCTTAGGCTTCAAATGATTTTTCTTAGAATGAAGGCACCACAACTATGATGAAAAGTTCCACAGGAGGATAGAATTGAAAAAACAGCATACATGGGAAAAGAAGGACATAGACCTTTCAATGAATGAAATGGAGAGGAAGGGAAAGATTCGCAAAAGCCCTTCGTGACAGCTCTTTTGAGGATCAGGAATGGGTCAGGGCACTCAGCTCAAGGTCAGACAGGGACAGGGCTGAAAGATCTATGCTACAATACAACTGTGTGATTTGTCCATATCAGGAGTCGTGTAAGTTTAGGCATGCATGCTCCTTCTGCAGCACAAGTAACATCATAGCCAAATGCCCAAAAGAAGGCGGGAGCTTACCCCCCCCCCCCCCCCCCCACAGCTCAAATAGAGATCAGCATTCTGATCCAGCCCCTATGGCTCATAATCCCCAGGAGTGCTGGTGATGTGTAAACACCGTATGATGGTTTCAGGTATGGTTTCAAATTACCTTACAGGCCCATCCCATCCCACCTACATGAGAAATGCACCATCAATGTCCAGACATGTGGAGGTGGTGCGGGAGAAGATCAGGGCAGATCTGGAACTGGGCTGGATCACTGGTCCTTTTGTAGAACGTCCTTATTTAGACATGCTGGTATTGTCACTGGTGGTGATTGCCAAAAAGGAGCTGTGAAGTTCAGATTGATTAAGAACCTGTCTTACCCAGCAGAGGAGTTGATAAATGACTACCTCTTAGCAGAGCCTTCTTTGGTCAGGTATGCTTCATTCAACAGCACCATCAGCATTGCACAGAACTGCAGCTAAAGGTTGCTCATTGCAAAAAGGGACATTGAGTCCAACTTCTGGCTGCTACCCGTGTACCTGGACAGTTTCCAACTGCTGGGTTTCAAGTTCCAAGAGCATTACTATGTGGACAAGTATATACTGATGAGTTTTTACATCTCGTGCACATTTTTTGAGATCTTCTGTACATTTATACAATGGTGACAGAACAGATGTCCAGAAAGAGGAATATATCCACTAATTTGATGATTTCCTGTTCATGGGACCTGCAGGAATCAAAGCATGTGTCAAGCTGTTGGTATCCTTCCATGGCATTGCAAGTTACTTCAGAATTCCATTGGCCTGGGATAAGACAGAGGATCTGAACACAGTCACGCCTTTCTGGGTATAGTGTTTGACTCTATTTAAATGGTGTTGAGACTTCCCATTAGCAAAATCAGGGAGATACAAATATTGGTGAGGGCAACGAAGGAAGCCAGGAAAGTGACTTAGCTGCAATCTTTAAATGGTCACCTGAGCATGCAGAGTGATCCTTATAGGGAGGGTGCTCCTGCGCAGATTGGCCAGAGGAACTGTAGGCACTTAATGCCTCTACCACTTAATCTGAATAACAGTGCCAATTAGGGAGGATCTCTGTATCTGAGGGATCTTCCTGAAAGAGTTCAATGGAATATCACTATGACAGGAACCCTTGATTTCTAGCAGACTTGGGCACACAATCTGATGCACCCAGAGGGTTTGGCTTTGGAATGTACTATCAAGGATTCTTGTGCACAGCCAAGTTGCCTGAATGTTGGGTGACGTTAGGGATAACCAAGAGTTATTCCTGATTATCATGGTGCTTCCAATATGGGGGCAGAGACTGGCCAACAAAAAAGTGATTTTGGTGTGACAACAAGGGGTGATGGAGGTTATTAATAGATAATTCCCAAAATGCAATCAAGTAGCACTCGTACTCAGGGATTTTGTGTTAGGGTGTCTCATTTTGAACATAGCCACATACCTGGAAAGAATAACAGACTTGCTGACTCTTTCTTGTTTCAAATGGTCTCTTTTCAGGGAACTCATCCTGCACCCAGAGGAGGAGGGGATACTGGTTCCAGAGGATCTTTGGCGATTTGGAACAGGACACACAGAGATGCTAAGCAAATCTGAGGCCCTGGTAAATTAGAGAGTTTATAAGAGTGCCAATGCAATTAGTGGAACAAAATGAGACCACAAAACCAACAATCACACCAGTCCCTTGGTCAGACTACCATGTGATCGAATTCACCATGACCCCGAACAATCCCACCCAACGCAAAGAAGACGAAAGAATAACTAGACGGTTCAAAACATTTAACAGAGACTCATTCATAAACGAAATCACTCAGAAGACTGGAAAGAAAATGGAGATGGAACAAATCACACAACCTCCTAACTCAATACAGAGACAAACAAATGGAACATAACAATCTAATAAATGAGCGTAGACAGAAACATCATACCAACCTAATCATGAAATCTACTAATACACCAAGAGAACTCTTTAGCATTGTCCAAAAGCTCACCAAGGACAACACGCAACAAAGCACCCACCATCTTGACCCACAAAAATATGAAGATTACATGAAGTCAAAAAACACCAACCAAACATCCTCTACCACATCACAAACAAACGATTACACGATAAAAAAGCAACATCAAATATTGGAGAGCTTCAACATACCAACAAAGCAGCAAGTAGAAGACATTATATCTGGACTAAACACAACAACTTCACTGTCAGACCCATGCCCAGTGACATGGCTCAAAGCTACAAAAAGCCAACTCTCTCATCACATTCAAAAAGTCGTCAAAGATTCACTTCAACAAGGATACATGCCGCAACTCCTAAAGCACACAATGATACGACCAATACTCAAAAATAGCAATCTGAGCCCCTCCGAACCAAAATCATACTGTCCCATCTCCAGCCTGCCATTCCTTGCCAAAATCATGGAAAAGGCAGTGCAAAAGTGTCAATGTGGTCAGGACCACATTGACATAAATGCCCCACTGGACATCCATCAGCATAGATTCAAGCCCCAACATGGCGTTGAAACACTACTCACCTCCCTCTTTGATAATCTCCTAAGATGCATGGACAACATAAAAAACGGCTTCCTGCTAGTGTTCATGGACATCTCGGCAGCCTTCGACACTGTGTCCCACACTAAGCTATTGCAGCGCTTACAACAGATAGGACTATCCAAGAATACCCTGAAGTAGTTCACATCATACCAGAAATACAACTACTTCCACCAACTAAGCACACACTCATCCTATCTACACACACAAGTTTATCATACCACGTTATTAAATACCCTCATGTTAAATGTTACTCTTCAATTGTACTGTCTAAATGCTGTCAAGTAACTGTACTGTCTAAATGTTTATAAGTAACCTAATGTCAAATGTAACCCTCCAATTGTGATGTGACATGACCACCTTGATTGAAGGATAAGGTGGCATACAAATCTGTCTAAATAAATAAGAGTGGTTTCTAAGGGAGGAGGAATGGGTGCATCCTCTAGTGCCGAACGACGCATTGGTAGCATACATTGTGGTGGCAGTAGCCAAGACCAAGCAGATATAATAGGATTTCTAGCAGGGAGCATGGTAGACAAAATATTTGTGAAGGTGCATTGCTCAAAGACAGATCAGGAAGGAAAAAGGGTGCAAATGGTGTTGAAATCCACTCCATATGTGATCTGCCTGGTCAGCAACACCCACATTTACCTAGCAGTGAGGCCTCAGGGAGAAGTACATATGTTGATGGACTAGAATGGCACATCACTCACCAGTTGAATGACAGGGCATCACTTGGAGCTGCTGAAGTGGAGAGGCCCCGAAGGGCTAGTGCAGATGGCGGCACTAACATTTACCCCCCAGTTGGACTGGCTTTGGATGGCAGGCTTGGGACTAGTGGTGAGAATTTGTGAATGGAGATTGTTTGGGATTAGTTGACATGATGTCATGTTTCATGCAATTAATAAAGTTGTGTCCTTGAATTCCACATAAATGTTGCCTATGTTTGTTTATTAAGGATAGGGGTAGGGAGGGCAATGGTGGCTGCTTGTAGAGCAATGCTTCCCAAACTTTTATCTAATATGACCTCATTTTAATACTTAGAAATTCATGTGGTCTAAGATGATGGTAAAAACAAAATAGTAGAGCTCTACTCCCCTCCCTTCTCCCATCCATTTTCTCCTCCTCCCACTTATTCAAAGCATGGAGGCAGCAAGAGCAGCAGTGGAGGCAACAGTAGCAGTAATAAGCGCAGGCCACTCGCTGTACATCTGTGTGCACTCAGACTCCAGTACTGCGCACTCAAACTCCAGTATTGTGCGCTTAGGCTCCAGTACTGCACATGGGCTTGCAGTCTAACAGGAAGCCCACCTGGGAGGAGAAGGCAGTGCCTGGGAGCCTTCAATCAAAGACCTCTATGTTGACCATCATTGCTGGGTATAGATCACAGTGGAGGTCCAGAGGGAAGAGGAACAGTTTTTTTGACCCCCATCTATGACCCCATATTTAGAGTTCTAAACCATACAGTTTGGGAACCACTGTTGTAGAGAACCAGATATTTCACCACCAGAGTTTATTCTTTTGAGACAGCTTCTAAATTTTAGAGTGGATCCATGACAGCATTTGGATATTTTGTTTGTTTATTTATTTATTGAATGATATACCACCTTTCTGCAAAATCAAAGCAGTTTAGAAATAACTAGTAAGGAATCTTTACATCTTAACAAGTTTCAATAGGTAACATCAGAGAGTATAAATTAGGAAGTTTGCACCTGGTCAGTGCCAAAATATAATGTAACTTATTTACAAGTAGGAATACACAGGGCGGCCCAAAAAAAGTGAGAACATCTCGTAGCATATAAGTTATTTAAAAATTCAAAAAGACAGATGTAAACGATTGACAAATTAAAAAAACAAAGATGGCGACTGGAAATTGTCAAAATAAAGACGTTATATACCTAAAAAGGGTAAATAAGTAAACTATTTAAGCTTTTAATTTATGAGATGTTCTCACTTTTTTTGGGCCACCCTGTATGTACAAGCAGATTTATTTTCAAGGATATTCATATTTATATCTTCCGGATAATTCTAATAGTGAAGCAAAGGCTGATCCTAGAAGCTACCCTACCATAAATGTAATTGATAAGACAAAAGGGAGAGGGGGTATAGAAGTGAGAGGAGGTCAGTGTTGTGTGTGTGACGGATTGGTATGTCATTGTTAATGGTATGGTATGTTAATGTGTTTTCATTGCATTCTCTGTGAGTCCTTGGTTACACAGGCTCAGACAAGGCTGGCATCTAGATGGGGGACTACCAGTGAATACCAGGTGACCAGTCGTCTGGGGAAACCAGTAATCCAAAGCAAAGCAGTATAAACTGCATAGGCATAGGGTTCCTCTAAAAGTGATGTTTCTGCTGACACCTAGATGTTGCCTTATTTTTAGTGCATAGAGCTTGCATTCGCCAGGCTTAGTGGAAGCACCATGATGACATCAGCACCCCTTCTGTACTTGCTTCCTGTGTAGCTGCATCGCTCACACAGCCCTTGATACAGCTCTGCTCTGCAGCAAAGATGGCTCAAGGCTTGGTCTTTACTCAGTGAAAGAGACAGGGAAAGCTTTATAACTGGCTGCTGTGCAGTGATGGGACGCTCGGCTGCCTAGTTTGGTTTATTTAAAATGTTGATATGCCACCCCTAGAATACACAGCAGAATGTTTTACAGGCAGATTAAAAACCAGTGGGGAAAGCATGGCTCATGGAATCATTTACAGCCGCTGTGTGTGTGTGTATATCTTGTTTATGTGTTTTGTATGTTCATATTCCTGTTATGTATGTTTATCTATTTTGTGCATGCGGGTTTCTCTATTTTGTTTATGTTTGTGTGTATGTGTATCTTTGTGGACTGGTATATCTGTACAGGACCAGATTTAAGATATTAGTACCCATAGGCAGGACAGGAAAAGAGTAGGGAGGGGAGAACTGTCCTAACACAGGTGGAATCGGGCTTCTGTTCAGCCCAAGTATTTGGTGCCTTCAAAATTTCAAACTCTGGGCAACTGTCTGCGTGGTCTATGCCTAAATCCGGGCCTGTGTATGTGCACATGTTCGTGCGTCACCACATGCGTTCTTACAGACGTGTCTGTGCTTCACTCATGTCCTTGTCCCTGGATATGTTAGTATATATGAGTGCACGTATTTATATATATGTTGGTTCTCAGTGGATAAGTTTTGAGCTGGCTTAGCTCCAACCTGAAAGGGAGGACATTTTGAGTGAACTGGCAAGGATCTGTGTCTTCCTCTTGAGCCTTTGAACGTGATATTCCTCAGACATCTATTTTATCACCTTCGTTATACAACCACTCACAACATTAGTCCAAGATTTTGGGATTTCAGGATATTTTTATGCAGATGGCATCCAGCTGATGACCTATTTAGAGGAATCCTGCCCAGACAGCTGACTCACTTGATAGATAAGTGTTTGATAGCAGTGGCCAAATGACATGCCCAGTTTAGGTTGAAACTAAAATCAGAAGCTATGTGAATTTAAAGGTCTTCTGTGCTAGTCTATCCATCACCCTAAAACTGATGGTGAAGTGCTTAGGGATGTATCTTAATTCTACACTATCATTTGGCTCATATATTTCAGCAGTGGTGAAATCATCATTTTATGTAGTCCAAAAGTACAACCCTTCTGGAAGACAATATGTGGATATTGTTATATATGTTGCTTTTATGTCAATTAGACTACTGGAACATTCTTTACAATGGTTTGAGGTTATCCATTAAAGACTCCAACTTGTTCAAAATACTGCAGTAAAACTGTTAATTTATGCACATCAAATGGACCATGTGACACCTTTATTTTTATAGGTATCATTAGTTGTACATATACTGTAGGTGTAAGTTTAAAGTTTTACTTTGTGGCATATCAAGCTTTTTATTCTGGCCAGACACAATATCTGGCTGTATAGCTATTCCCTTACAATCCTCAGAGAATTCTACACTGCTCACAAGATGGCTTTTTGTCTGTGCCTCCCCAATCAAAGATTAGATTGCAGCAAACCAAACTTCTTTCACATCTGGAGCCTGCATTATGAAACTTTCTTCCTATGGATATTTGATTGGAGAGTTTTTCCAAGAGATTTGAGGTTGGCCTGAAAACATTGTTCTTTAGCACTTCAATCTGGATGACAGTTAATTTTGTTGAAGAACTGCAGGGCATTGGAGGCGCTCAGTGGATCTCAGGATGATGTTTTCTTAAGATTTCTGCTCTATTAGTTTGATTGTTTTATTTGTATTTTGTTATTTATTTTTTTTGTTTTACTTACTTTTATTTTACTTTTATTTTTTTTTAGATATATTTGATATATTGATTTTAATATTAGCATTCAGTAGTTTTTAGTGTACTACTTCTATTTTTGTAATTCTTTCATGCTAAGATATTTTTCATTTTTTAAGATATGGTTGAGGTTTGTTACAAGTATTGTTTGTTGTCCATATTTTTTATATGTTTTATGTTTCAAGAATTTTATTGTAGCTTTGATTATATGTTATCTGATAGTTAGTGATAGGTATTATCTATGACTATCCCACACTGATCTTGTCTGATTTTCAAAAACAAGCAGAATAAGGCCTTGTTAGTACTTGGATTGGAGACTATCTTCAAATATCAGGTGCTGTAGGCTTACTGTGTGGAAGAAAGGCCTTGCAATCTACTCAAAAGTGACTTCATGGCTCTGGGACAGAGGGTGAAGCAGTTAGGTACACAGGTGGTGTTCTCTTCAATCCTCCCTGTTAAGGGTAAAGGCCAAGGCAGAGAGGCTCGCATCCTGGAGATGAATGCATGGCTGCGTGGACGGTGTCATCGAGAGCGTTTTGGTTTCCTACACCATGGGATGCTGTTCCAAGGGTTGCAGAGCAGAGATGGCATCCATCTGTCCAAGAAAGGTTGATGCGTCTTCAGTAGTAGACTGGCTAATCTACTGAAGAGGGCTTTAAACTAGATTCATTGGGGATGGGTGAAGAAAGCCCCCTGGTAAGTGAATGCCCCCAGGTAAGTGATACATTAAATACCTTTATGGAAATGGGTAACAGTGGTAACATATGGAAAAGAGTGTGTATAAATGCCCGTAGCATAGGAAATAAGATCCCTGAAGTTGAAGCTTTGGTGGGATTCGCCGATTTGGATTTAGTGGCAGTTACAGAAACATGGTTCACAGAAAACCATGACTGGGATGTAACTATACCTGGCTATACTTTATAGGAAGAAGGGGAGGAGGAGTGGCACTCTATGTAAAAAATACTATTAAAGCTTCGGAATTACAGAGCTTAAAAGGGAGAGAGGAGGCATTGTGGGTTAAACTAGAAAGAGGGAAAGAGAAATCTATTTGCATTGGCATGATATACAGACCTCCCTCACAAGAGGAAGAGGTGGACAGAGAGTTAATTGAAGACATACGCAGCATTGCTAGGAAAGGGGAGGTGCTACTGATAGGGGATTTCAATATACCAGATGTTGATTGGATTCTCTACAGGGAGAACTAGTCAGGCAATTGGTAACAGACCCCACACGTGAAGGGGCCATACTGGACTTGGTGCTTACCAATGGTGAAAGTGTTTCTGATGTTACAGTGGAAGATCATTTTGCATCCAGTGATCACCAGATGGTGTGGTTCAGTATTAGGACTGTTAGAATCCATTCAAAGGTGAGGGTCTTAGACTTTAGGAAGACTAACTTTGCCAAGATGGGCCAATACCTCAGGGAGTTGTTAGCGGGATGGGAACAGCTGGGGGATGTAGAAAAACAGTGCGCAAAACTGAAAGGGGATATTTAAGGGCAACCAACCTTTTTGTTAAAATGTTAAATAAAGGTAAAAGGTAAAGGAGACCGCTATGGCTTTCGAAATAAGTAGCTGAAAAGGTGAAGAAAAAGAGAGAGGCCTTCATGAAATACAAGAGATCACAGAGAGAGGAAGACAGACATCTATATTTGGAAAAACTTAGAGAAGCTAGCAAAGTAGTCAGGAAAGCAAAGATTCAAAAAGAGGAGGAAATAGCCAATGCAATAAAATGGGGGGATTAAGACATTTTCAGATATGTTAGTGAGAAGAGGAAGGGCAAAAGTGGTATTGTCAGATTCAAGGGTGAAGGGGAGGAATATGTAGAAGCTGATGAGGATAAAGTGGAATTGCTTAACAAATATTTCTGTTCTGTGTTCAGATGAAGAACCAGGAGCAGGACCTCAGAAAACACCCACAAACAGGAACAGAAGTGAGGGACGTTTTGAACAATTTTCAGAAGACTGTGTTTGTGAGAAACTAGCTCAACGTAAAGTAGACAAAGCGATGGGACCGGATGGGATGCACCCTAGAATACTGAAGGAACTTGGGGACGTTCTAGCAGCTCCACTGACTGACCTTTTCAATGCCTCGTTGGAGTCGGGAGTGGTGCCAAAGGACTGGAAAGAGGCTCATGCGGTGCCTTTACACAAAAGCGGAAGTAAGGATGTGGTTGAAAACTACAGGCCAGTTAGTTTAACTTCGGTGGTGAGTAAATTATTGGAAATGCTGCTGAAAGAGAAAATAGTGAGGTTTCTGGAGTCCAGTGGGTTGCAGGATCCGAGGCAGCATGGATTCACCAGAGGTAGGTCTTGTCAGACAAATCTGATTGATTTCTTTGACTGGGTGACCAGGGAGTTGGACCGAGGGAGAGCCCTAGATGTGGTGTATTTAGATTTCAGTAAAGCCTTTGACACCGTTCCTCACAGGTGACTTTTAAACAAACTGAGCACCCTAGGGATGGACCCTAAAGTTACTGCTTGGGTTATAAATTGGTTGGGTGGGAGTCGACAAATATAGGTAAATGGAGCTCACTCAGAGGAGAAGGATGTTACCAGTGGTGTGCCCCAGGGATCTGTCCTTGGTCCGATTATTTTTAACATCTTTGTTAGTGATATAGCAGAAGGGCTATTGGGTAAGGTTTGCCCTTTTGCGTATGATACCAAAATCTGCAATAGAGTAGACACCCAGGAAGGTGTAGATAACATGAGGAGGGATCTAGCTAAGCTTGAAGAATGGTCTAGAATTTGGCAGCTGGGATTTAATGTTAAAAATTGTAAGGTCATGCATTTGGGCTGCAGCAATCCAAAGGAGCAATATAGAATAGGGGGTGAAGTACTTTTGTCCACTAAAGAAGAGCGGGACAAACACAGAGGATCTCTAAAGGAAAAAAGGGGACTGTTGTAGTTGTTGATATGGAAGGACAGACTAGATAGGCAACGTGGTCTTTTTCTGTCATCATATTTCTATAGCATGCTCTAGTGCCCCCCACCTCAGGGCCTGCCCCTTCCTGGCTCAGTTTGTACCAAGAGTAAGTGTTCCCGGCCAGTAGGTAGCGGGCCTTGTATACTCCTGGATAGCCGGGGGGCCATCCACAGTGGAGGTGGGTGGGAATGTGTGACTGACTTATCCTGCTGTCCAAGGAGAACCTACATTACAGGTAAGTAACCCCACTTTCTCCCTGGACAAGCAGGATGCATCAGCCACACTTGGTGACTCCCTAGCGAGGCCGGAGGCCTACAGTGCTGCAGGCGGATGGGCCCTTGAGCCATCCAGGCAGGGAGTGAGTTGATTACAAAGGATCCGAGACCATAAGTGTGTCAACAGAGAGTTTAATACTAACACAGGACCCGTGGAAATCACAAGTAACAACACTAACTGTGGCAGAACTTCAAACAATCATAAACTATGACATAACAGAGCATAGCAGGGACAGCAATTGCATTTCAGAACATTGTGCAGAGTAGAAGTCCGGTAGCCAGGGCAGGGTTGACGGCACGCCTGCTTAAGGGACGGTGTCCATCACCTGTCCTGTGGGTGCGCTTGCGCTCAAGATGGTCCATCCGAAAGAGGAGTCGGAGTGGGCCAGTTAGTCTAGGCAGTAGTGCCTTCTGAAAAGTGTGCACTGAGGACCACATGGCAGCCTTGCAGATGTGTTGTATGGGCACGGCGTGGAGGCTTGCCATGGCCCTGAGTTGGTGCGCGTGTGCAGCAGTAGGTGGCTGCGTTCCTGCCTGGGAGTAGCAGAAGGTAATGCATGCCGAGATCCAGAGGGAGAGGGTCCTCTTCATGACAGGGTGACCCAGTCTGCCTGGGTCAAAGGACACGAAGAGTTGTGGGCCTTTGTGGTGCACTTCTGTGCAGCTCAGGTAGGTATGCAGCACCCACACGCAGTCGAGGGTGTGGAGGCGGTGCTCTTCCAGGTTGGCATGAGGCTCGGGGTAGAAATCTGGGAGCTCGATGCTTTGGTTGACGTGGAAAGTAGACAACACTTTAGGTATGAATTTGGGGTGTGTCCGCAGTGTGGTGTGATCCTTGTGGAGGATTGTGTATGGTTGGTGTGTGACCAGGGCTTGCAGCTCGCTGACTCGTCTAGCCGAGGTGATCGCAATCAGGAACAGGGTTTTCCAGATGAGGAATTTAAGCAGCGCCTCAGCCAGTGGCTCGAAAGGGCTCTCCGTGAGTACTTTTAAGATCCAACGGTTAAGGTCCTACTGTGGTACAGGTTTTTGCACCAGTGGTTGCGGGTTGGAGAGGCCCTTCATGAACCTGGAGGTTAGAGGATGAGTGGAGAAAGGGCCATCTTCTACGTGGTCGTGGAAGGCGGCAATAGCCGAGAGGTGCAACTTTATTGATGACGCTTTGAGTTCTGTCCGGACAAGGGTGGTCAGGTAGCATAGGATATGAAGGAGAGGGCAGGAGACTGGGTGGAGGCCCTCTTCCGCATATCAGGCGTCGAAGCGTCTCCACTTCATCTCTTAGGAGAGGCACGTGGAATCTCGACATGCAGCGAGGATGAACTGCTGGACTTCTACTGTCAGGTGCATGGAGGACAGCTGGGACCTTTCAAGCTCCAGGCAGTCAGTGCGAGGGTGGCCAGGTTGGGGAGGAGGGTCTTCTAGTCGTCCTGGGTGATGAGGTCCAGTCTCGGCGGTAGTCTGATGGGTGCCCTGTCCGCTAGCTCATGTAGGATGGGAAACCACATCTGCTTGTGCCAGTAGGGCGTGATAAGGATGACTGTGGCCCTGTTGTGTATGATCTTTTGCAGCACCTTGGAGATCAGCGGTGTGGGGGGGGGGGGGGTAGGCATACAGGAGTTGGTACACCCCCAGGGCAGGTCGAAGGCGTCTGACGCCGTCCTCCGTCATGACGGGTATCGGGAGCAGAACTCTGGGCAGTTGGTGTTGGAGGGATGAGCAAAGAGGTCCAAGTGTGGACGGCCCCAGTGCTGGAATAAGGTCTCCACCACTTCCTTGTTGAGGGACCATTCGTGTGGTAGCAGCTGGTGGCTTAGCCTGTCTGCTAGCTGGTTGTCCATGCCAGGGAGGTAGACAGCTTGTAGCTGACAGTCCATGCGGAGTGCGAGGGTCCACATTCGGAGGGTCTCCCTGCAGAGGGGTATGGATCCCATGTCCCCTTGTTTGCTTATGTAAAACATCGCAACTTGGTTGTCGGTCTGAACTCATAGGGTGCTTCCATGTACCCACTTCGAGAAGGCCTGGAGGGCATAACGGATTACGCGGAGTTCCAGGAGGTTGATGTGCAGGTTGCACTCGGTCTCCGCCCACGTTGCTTGAGTGCACAGGTGGTGGAGATGTGCCCCCATCCCATGTTGGAGGTGTCCGTGGTCAGGACCAGGTCATGGTGGGTGGGGGGCGGGTGCTTGAAAGGGTTTCCCTTGATCCAGGTTTGCCCTGAGAAGCCACCAGTGGAGGGTGCTTCATGATTTCTGGTCGACGCTGATCCTTGCGGACATAGGTCGCGTTTTCTGGTTCCAGTTCTTTCTCAGGTTCCACTGTATGGCCCTCATGTGAAGTCTGGCATGTGGAAGTACTTGGGTAGTTGCTGACATGTGGCCCAGGAGGCAAAGCATCGTTCTGGCCGATACATTGTTGGCGTTGGTTACGGCTGTGGAGAGTGCAATGATGGCGTCTGCTCTCGGTCCGGGGAGGAATGCCTTTGCTTGAGTTGTGTGGAGGGAGGCTCCGATGAATTCCAGGGTCTGCATGGGGTGTAGCTGGGACTTCTGGAAATTGATAAGGAACCCCAGGGTCGATATCAGCGATACGGTGTCTCTCACGGCTCTGCGGGCCCTGTCTTCTGAAGGAGCAGAGATGAGTCAATCATCCAGGTAGGGAAAAACACAGATTCCAGTTTTCTGGAGGTGGGCCGCCACCACGGCCACGCATTTTGTGAAGACTCTTGGCGCTGGGGAGAGGCCGAAGGGGAGTACCCAATACTAGTAGTGTTGTTCCGCAAAGCAGAAATGCAGGAATTGTCTGTGTGAGCGGTGGATGGGAATGTGGGCGTAGGAATTCCGGAGGTCCAGGGACGCCAGCCAATGGTTAGGTTGCAGCAGTGGCAGGAGGTTGCAGCAGAGGCAGGATAGAGAGTACATCCGGAAACATTTCTTGTGGATGGATTTGTTGAGGCCCCTGAGGTTGAGGATGGGGCGGAGGCCCCCGGATTTCTTGGGTATTAGAAAATACCTCAAGTAGAACCCATATCCCTGCTGAGCTGGGAGTACTGGCTTGATGGCCTGTGCTGTTAGAAGGGAGCGAATCTCTGCAGCCATGGTGTTGAGGAGCTTGTCCGGTGTCCATTTGGAGGGGTGTGAGTGTTGGATCGGAGTTGTTGAGAAGCGCATCCCGTATCCTGTACATATGATCTGCAGGACACAGGCATCAGTGGTGATGTTCTCCCAGGCCTTTATGATTGCTGAAAGGCGGCCCCCCACCTGTGGGGTCCTGCTTGGTGGAGCATCAAAAGGATGGTGTGTTCTTCCCTGAAGACGAGGAAGGCTGCTTTTGCTGTCTGCCGTCCTTCTGCCGTGGTTTCTGATGGTAGGACTGATACTGGTGTTGCTGCTGCTTTGGTCACTGGGGCTGCCACTTCTGGTAAGGTTGGTAGCGCTTGGACAATGTGTACGGCCTGTATTGGTATTGTAAACAGGGGCGCTGGGTGAGAATGTCCACAGTCTTGGCAAAGGCAAATATTAATATGACTTGCAAAGGATTGTGGGAAATGTAGTCCATTCATACCAGACTCAGCCGTTCACAATAAATTAGTTGTGCTTGCTCAAGGGTAAAGCAAAGAAGATATTTTATTTATGGGGTTATTTCTCCCAACACAGATATACTTGGTAGCACATAAAAAGGAATACTTGCTTTCAGTATTATACTTAGAAAAACAAATAAGGAAAAAACAACAGCTGAACTTGTTAAGCAATCAAATCAAAGCATAAAGACCTTGATGGGAACAGAAAGGTCTTTTCTGTAGGCTTTTGCTAATATCTTCTTAGCAGTGTTTCAAAGAACAAACAAAAACCCACAAAGTAGGAAAAAAACTGTTCTTTTTCAGGGATAACTTCTTGTATCTTCACACACACTCAGAAGTGTCCCTTCAGAGCTCACAGGCAATTAGGCAAGGCTCAATTGCTAACAATTACCAGCTGACACCCTCTTGGCTGGTTTACTTTCTATTACGTGGCTCAAATCCTACTCAGAAGCTTTTCTGAGTAGATTAAAGAACAAGTTTATATTTCTTTGTGATGGTTGTTGTATTTTGTAACAGCATATTACCACAGAAGTTTAGACAGAGAGCAATCCATGTATTCAAAGTCCCCATTTATAACATCTTCCCCTTCTTCAACTATCATGGGTTCAATATCATGGATTGGCACAGAGGAATTTCTCAATGGAACACTCTCAGGACAATACTTGTTTCCCTGCTGTCTTCCCAGTGAAGAGCTAGGGCATAAATCAGTGTTCATACCTGAGCTTCCATTGCTGTTAGAGTTCCTCTCTAAATATCCTGGCCAGTATGTAGTCCAGTTTTTATGTCCAGCCTTCCAATCAAGATCCCTGGACACTGGATCTCTCTTCACATACCTTCTTGCGCTGGTCTTAGGGTCCCTTCCAAGTGCAGCCGTCTCCCTCACAGGTGCCGTCCGGGGATTCCTGGCTCTGCAACCCCACTCCTCTGGCTTTCCCCAGTCCAATGGTGTATGCTTGCCTTTGGAATGCCTCCCAGTATACGTACTGCTATGGACTCCTCTAGACCTCCCAAATGCTTTTCTCTTCTTTCTTCCAAAGTGTTTCTTGCTCTCTCTGTCCGTCAGCTCTGGCTTCTGCTGCTGATGATGATCCTCAGGCTGATCAAGATGCTTCTGATCAAGATGATGATTCTCTGTAGAATAAGCTTTTCTTTTATCCTGCTTAGATGAATGCTCCACCCTAGCACAGCGCAGCTGTGCTGAATCAAGCCCTGCCCTTGGAGATGAGTGCTTGGGGATTACCTCATAGCCCTCCCGATTGAACACACGTTTCCCCACTTCAGCTCTTCTAATGGCTGTTGGAAACCTGGTGCATTCTGGGACTGGTAGTCTTTTATGGAAACATTCTGTTTTATTATTTCTACCAGAACAGACAGGTTGCTTGTTCAGAGTCACTTCACCTCTATTATAGCTCCTTCCTGAACTATGATAAGCTTCCTTATCACAGTGTGCACCTTGTTTATTGCGCGTGTTGGGGTTGCGCTCCATGCCTTTGGAGGCTAAGGTCTTGAGGGTGGAGCAGCGGTCCTTCATATCGTCCACTGTTTCTTTGACTTTCACACCGGAGAGGTTGTCGCCTGTGCATGGGGCATCGGCCATCCTCTTGTGGGTGTCTTCTCGCAGGCCCAAAGCTCGGAGCCATGCCCAGCATCTGGAGGTGATTCCGTTGGCAGCTGTCCTGGCTGCAGATTCGAAAGAGTCAAAGGCAGCGCGGATAAGGTGTTTCTGCACTCTTTCAGGTCATTCAGAATAGTCTGGAAGGGGGCTTTTGCCTCTATGTTGAGTCCTTCAATTGCTTCCTTGAGGTTATCAAGGATCATGTCCAGGTATAGCACCTGTTGGAAGGAGTGTGAGGCAATCTTCACGCTCGGCATAGCTGCTTGCTAAGTCTTCTTACCAGAATCGTCTAGGATTTTATTGTCTTTACCCGGGGGGGGGGGGGGCCTTGGAGTGGGTCCATGTGCTTTTGGCGTATTTCAGTGTGAACTCCACCACAATGGATTGGTGGGGGAGTTGAGTCTTGTTGAAGCCTGGGACAGGAATGACTTGGTGTTTCGCCTCAAGTCTCCGTGAGGTAGCTGCGCTGGATGCTGGGGTTTGCCAAACTTTAGTGAAGTTTTCCAGGAGCAAGTGGTGCACTGGGATGGAGATGATGGACCTCGGTGTGTTGAGGAACTTGGAGACCAAGGACCTCATTTCTAGTGTCTGGTGTGTCTGTGAGCGAGAGTGCCAGGCGCATGGACATTTTTTGTAGAAACTTAGGGTATGTCAGATCTTCCGGAGGAGAAGGTGGCAGAAATGGCGGCATTGGAGCTGGTGGTGAGGGGGAGCGGGAGTGCCCCTTGCTGGAGGAATGGTGGGAGTGACTGGAAGGAGACAGGCCCGCCGCATGTTCCTCTTCACTGTCCATCAGAGGTTCCGGGGAGAAGTCCGGTAGCATAGGTGATCCAGGAGGAGAAGGTGTCCTGGGCTGTGGGGGGTATTCCCGGGGAAGCGGACCTTGAGAAGGGTGGTCATGTTCGCCTGGGAGATCCCAGGGAGCATGAGATATGGCTGGAGTTCTGGCTGGAGTTCTGCTGTGCAATGAGCTTGGACAGTAGCTCTATCAGCGCTGCTTGAGTGTCCTTAGTTTGCTGGCTGTCATCTGCGGAGCTGGTATTGTGCAGGCCACCTTTAGATTTGTTGCTGATGCTCCCTGAGCCATTGGGGTGTTGTGTCGGTGGGGAGAGTGTTCCGGATTTGTGATCGGTGCGGAGAGTAAGTCCTGCCATGTTTCCTGCTCCTGTGCTGGCTGTGGGAGGAACTTCTGCCACTGGAGCTGCTTTCCCTGCCTCTCCGGCATGGCCTGTGCCTGGTTTCTCTGTGTGATTCTCCGGCGCGGTTGCTGGGAGCCCTGTATTGGGCTGTGGAGCTGGAGGAGGGAGGCGTCTTGTGAGCCGGGGATCCCTCATCAGTGCGGGGGTGATAGCTAGTGATGTCGGCAATAGGCGGAGCTTCCCTGCAGTTGTGTTTCTCGGCACAGGGAGGCTGCTGGAGGTGAGCAGGCTGGAGCTGCTGTCTTCTGTTTGTCCTGCCCGGATTCGGAGGGGCGCTTAGGAGGAGGAGCAGCCAAAGAAGCATCGGAAGAGCGCTTTTGAGGAGGAGCAGCTAAGGAAGTCGTGGGGGAAGAGGGAGTTCCAGAGGCAGCCAAGATGGCGGCGGCCACATTGCTCACCTTAATTTTGCTAGTACCGGCTTCATCCCTTGTGTTTTTGTCCTTTCTTGGCTCCCTTGCACTTTTGTCCTTTCTTGGCTTTGGTGCCTTACTTGCTGTGCTCTCTGAAGAGGAGAGGAATTCCTGGAGGGTGTAGTTATGTGCCTTGCGAGCTCTGGGGGGCATGCGGGCACAGTGGGGGCAGTCCTCCACGTGGTGAGCTTCCCCCAGGCAGCGGCTTACAGGGAGAGAGGTAGTCAAATTCACTTTCATGTGTAGATGGTTATCCTCACCAGATATAGCTTACTTAATTAAGGCACTGAAATTAATCTTGATGTGAACAAAGTACCTTTAACCTACTAGGTATATTTGTGTTTGTACAACTATCCCTAGCAACTTTAAGTAAGTAAAAAATTATCTTAACAAAACCTTAAACTAAGATGCAGGCAGCAGTCCTGCAGTGAGATGGGAGCTATTCAGTCTTTTACAATGAGTGTCACATGTACGATTTTCTCCTATTTGGTGAGAGGTCTTATGTGTGCACTAGGTGCAGGAGCTCTTTGCTCTCAGGGAACAAGTCTGATCTTTGGAAGCTAGAGTAGCAGAATTAGTGGAACTACGTAAGACAGAGAGGTATATAAATGAGACCTACATGGATGTTCTACTGAAGTCCTACCTCTAGTCTGGCAGCATCTCTGTTGCCATGGAGGAGAGAGGTCACATGAAAGGAGGGCATCACCTTGGTAGGCAGGAAGTGATCCTGTAACTAGGACCTGTCCTCCAGATGATGCAAAACCCTCTTTCACAGAGGAGATTTCTCCAGGGACATGTGCCCATAAGGGAAGGATTAGGATGGCTGTTATAGTTGGTGATTCAATCACTGGGTATATATATATATAGCTGGGTGGCTGGTTGACATAAGGATTGCCTGGTAACATACCTGCCCAGTGCGAAAGTAGTAGACCTCATGCACCTCCTAGACAAGTCTTAGATAGTGCTGGGGAGGAGTCTGCTGTCTTGGAACATGTTGGTACCAATGACAGGAAAGTGTGGGAGGGAGATTCTGGAGGCCAAACTTAAGCTTTCAGGTAGGAAGTTGAAATCCAGAACGTCCAGGGTAGCATTCTCTGAAATGCTTCCTGTTCTACGTGCAGGACCCAAAAGGCAGGCAGAGCTCTGGAGTCTCAATGCATGGATGAGGCAATGCTGCAAGGAAGAGGATTTTGGATTTGTTTGGAAATGGGCAACATTCGGGGAAAGGGAGGAGCTTTTCCAAAAGAATGGACTCCACCTTAACAAGGCTGCTGGCATTAACCTTTAAAAAGGAGATAGAGCAGCTTTTAAACTAGAAAATAGGGGAAAGTTGACAGTCGACCAAGAGAACATGGTTTGAAAAGATGTATCCTTGAAGGATATTAGCATAAGAGGAAAGTTAGGGCATCCTGCTAGAGAGGTTCCAATAAAGATAAAAGTAACTCAGGTGCCCTTAAGCACAGAGCAGACAGAGCTGAAAGCTTCCAAATTATCCCTATTACCTGATAATATGAATAAAATACAACCTCTAAAATGCCTGTATGCAAATGCTAGAAGTCTAAAAAATAAGATGAGAGAATTAGAATATATAACACTAAATAAAAGATTAGATATAATTGCCATTTCAGAGACCTGGTGGAAGGAGGACAACCAATGGGACAATGTGATACCTGGGTACAAACTATATCGCAAAGATAGATAGATCAAATTGTTGGAGAGGTTGTGCTCTATGTTAAAGAAAGCATTGAGTCACACACCAAAAAAAGTTTTGCAGGAATCTCTATGGTTAGAAATTCCATGTAAAAAGGGAAAGGCAATGACAGTGGGGGAATACTACCGACCGCTGGGCCAAAATAAATAGATAAATACTAAAAGAGACCAGGGATGCTAACAAAAGTTATAACACAGTGATAATGGGTGATTTCAATTACTTCAGCATCGACTGGATTAATGTCAGAGCAGCAACACTACTAGAAGCAAAAATACCACATAGATACAAAGACCAAGTCCAGGCATGGTAATGGGAAAGACAGACCTTTATTTTCCGTATACCAGGGACTACCCAACACAGGCCGTGTTTCGTTGCCTTTGTCAGGGGTTTTTAACTGGCACACTCTTTGAGAATCCTATCTCTTGCATATCTTTGTTGTACTTATGTACAGGGATGACCCTAAATGGGTAAGTAACAAATATCAGCTTGAGAAGGGAGTGCGATCTGCTGTATGTCAAAAGTTATGCAAAGGATCTCAGAAAGCTTTTGACAAGGTTCCTCAGGAGAGACTTGGCAAAATTAAAATGACATAGGACAGAAGGCAGTCTACTATTGTGGATTAGGAAATGGTTAAAAGATAGAAAGCAGAGAGTAGGGCTCAATGGCCAATTTTCTCAATGGAGAAAGGTGAATAGTGGAGTACCCCAGGGATCTGTGCTGGGTCTACTGCCTTTTAACATCTTCATAAATAACCTGGAAATGGGAGTAACAAGTGAGGTGATCAAATCCGCAGATGACACAAAATTATTCAAAGTTGTTAAAACACAAGAGGACCTTGATAAATTGAAAGTCTGGACATCCAAATAGCAGATGAAATTTAATGTGGACAAATGCAAAGTTACGCACTTAGGGAAGAACAACCCAAACTATGGTTGCACAATGTAAGTTCCACATTAGGAACCACCACCTAGAGAAAAGATTTAGAACGTCATTGTGGATAATACATTAAAGCCCTCTGCCCAGTGTACAGTGATGGCTATGAAAGCAAATAGAATGCTAGGAATCATAAGGAAAGGAATGGAGAAGAAAACCAAGGGTATTATAATGCCTCTGTTTCATTTCAAGGTGTGACTGTGGAATTCTGGTTGCCATATCTTAAAAAGGATATAGCAGAATTAGAAATGGTACAGAGAAGAGCCACCAAAATGGTAAAGGGGATGGAAAGATACCTCTATAATGCGAGGCTGAAAACATTAGGGCTCTTCAACTTGGAAAAGAGACAGCTGAGGGGAAATATGAGAGAGGTCTATAAATTAATGAATGGAGTGGAATGGGAAAGCGTAGATCGGTTGTTTACTCCTTCAAAAAGTAGAAAGACTAGGGGACTAATAAGAGAAAATATTTTTTTACTCAACAAGTAATCAAATTCTGGAATTTGTTACTGGAGGATGTATTAAAAGCTGTTAGTGTTGCCGGATTTTAAAAAGGTTTGGACAAGTTCCTGGAAGAAAAGTCCATAAACCATTATACCATAAATCTGTGTACCCTTTTGGGAACCTGACAGGCACTTGTGATCTGGAATGGCCACTGTTAGAAACAGGATACTGGGCTTGATGGACCTTAGTCTGACCCACTATGGCATTTCTTATGTTCTTTGCAATCCCCTGGTCCAATTTGGCCCATTTTTGAACCCAATATATCTTTTCACCAGTTTTTCCAACATGCCAAGTTCCACTTTATGTTACATTTTCAAAGTGTTATTTTGCTGCCAGAGAGACAGAGAGATGGACAAACAGACTGTCAGTCTATTCTTGACCCCTTTTATATAATTCTTTCCAAATTAGGTTGGAAGTAATAATTGCAATATTAATGATCCTTTAATAGACTTTTAGGGCCCCCCCCCCCTGAAAAAACAAAAACAATATTAGCACCTCCATAATTCCCACGTTGATAAACTGTATTTATCTGTGGGAGTATTTGTTAAAGGCAGGGATAAATGGATTTTTTTTTTATCCCAACCTCTCTGTTGGGAGGGGGGGGGGGGGGTGAGTTTGGTATAGGCAGAAGCTTTATGGATTCTTTAAATTTGGAAAGTGTAAATTTTTGTATTATATATCTTTGTATTGTATATTTGATTATTGTATTTATTTTTATGCAACAAGAATAAAATATCTATACCACCTGATTTCAGGAAAGCAACGAAGACAACCAACAATAAAGCATTCTCTCACATTGCCCCCAGCCTCTGGAATGCACTCCCAGACCACATAAGAGAAATAAATGACCTCAAAATGTTCTAAAACATCTTAAAACCCACCTATTTACCCTCCACTTTGGCTCACGAAACAAAAACGACTGCACAACCCTCCCCCCCATCACCACTTCACAGCACTCCACCCCATCACACACTAAATCGTAATAATGGAAATGCAAAATATCCAGATCAGCTCACGACATACCAAACATAGATATACTGAACTCTGAAAACTCCTCAAAACTTGTAAATAGTTCAATAGAGATGCTTAAAGAGTTATTGCAAGCACTCACCATTATGTTAACAATGTTCTGTATATACTATATACATACAGGGTGGCCCAAAAAAAGTGAGAATATCTCGTAGCATATAAATTGTTTAAAAATTCAAAAAGACAGATGTAAACGATTGACAAATTAAAAAAAAAAAAAAAAGATGGCGACCGGAAATTGTCGAAATAAAGACGTTATATAGCTAAAAAAGGTAAGTAAGTAAACTATTTAAGCTTTTAATTTACGAGATGTTCTCACTTTTTTTTGGGCCACCTTGTATATAGTATATACTACATACTTCTGTATATTCTATATACTGTATATAGTTGAGAAGAAAAGGTTCCCTGTAACTCAATATTTACTTGTTCGGTAATATTCAAATTGTTGTTTGCTGTAAACTGCTTTTGATCCACCGGAAAAATGCAGTATAGAAATTTACAATAAATAAATAAAAGAAATTAAAATATACCATTACATTCAATGCAAGCTGCTAACTCATTATATGAGACTGCAGGATATAATCTGAAGTGGAAATGAGATATGAATCAGAGGATGATCCTAAGCAGGGGGTCGGGGGGGGGGGGGTCTTAAAATGAGAACTTCGACTTATACTGTAGTAGAGTTACTTATACTGTAATAGAGTTTGTTTCTTTCATTCAGTGCTTCCCTACTTTTATCAGTAATAGACTGCGTACAAGCATTTGTCCAGATTATAGTACCTGCTAACAAGATAAGTGTTTCTGACCGGGATGTTCAACAGCACTATATGAACAGTACCACTGAATATTCTAATGGACTCCCATGACCCTATCCGAATAGTGCTGGGGCAGTCTATGTATGGAGCAGGGTCGGAGTGTTAAATTATCTGAATGTAGTGATATTCGGCACAGCTACTAAATAACTATCCACATCCCTTAAGGGCAGTCCTAAGTTATATGGATAGTTATCCGGATAGTAGAGATGAATATCATTGCTATCTGCATAATGTCATCGGTCACCATATTAGCTGGGCAGTCAGTGCCAGCCACTATCTAATATCAGCACTCAATATACAGATTTTTTTAAACCTCCAGCTGCAACATTAAACTAATGCCAACTATGGCAGCAAAACATTGGCCCGACAAATCAGTAGGTGGGCTTATGAGAATGAGTGAAGTTGGGCAAAGATTAAAATGGTGGGGTTGAATCTCACTGAAATCTCCCTTACCCTTTTCCTTATAATTAAGGTGCTATTTGGACCTTAAATGCTCTGTGAATCCATGATACCTCTTTTATTCACAAAGACCTTGTCAATTTGTTAGCGGGATGCTCAGTTGATCTTAATATCCAAGCAGCCAGTGAGGTGAAAACTATGCGAAAGGGTGAATGTTTTGAGGTCAGGGTATAAACGAGCAGCGTGTGATAATACAGTACATTAAGAGACAGTTATTCCTGGAAGACAGAACCATCAAATGTGATTCCAGAGCATCCCCAGGTCTGAGCGTGCAGTGAAAGAAGCAACGTATCTTCCAGGTACTTTAAAACTATTCAATACATATTTGTCTTTAAAAACTATTTTCATTCTGCAATAAAGAATAGGTTTAATGAACACCCTACCCTGGATACGTAAAGCCCTTTTTACTAGAGAACAGTGGCTGGTTAATGTGCATTTTAGCAATCAGAAACTGACAGATGAGAACCCGAATTTGCCAGCATGCCAGTGACCATGTGGCGAAACGAACACAAATCAGCCCTGGCACGTTTTCCCTTGAGCCTTTGAGGGATACTGATTTCCTTTTGTAATGTTGGTCACAAACCGTTACAAAGGGTTGACTGTCTCTTTGTGTTTTAGGGTGGGTGGGTAATTTTATAACAGGTCACCTAGGTTGAGTAGGTTAATATCCTCTGGTAGAATTAAGATATCCAAGCACAATGCCCACAGACAATAGATGATAGAGTTTCGTTTCCAAAGGGCACACCTGCTTCCTGACTCAAGCACTGCACATTCTCCAGTCTCTCCTTCAAATACTCCCTTTTAATAAGTCTCTTCTTCACCATTCGCATCTTTACTCTGTATGACTTTCTCCACAGCCTGCCGTTGACATTTGAGATGATGTTGCTGATTTAGCTTTGGCTATGGATGAGAGACTTTCTTCTCTTTCATTTGGAGCAAAGCAACAGAAGCATGCAGGGTAAAAGCAGGGATGCGTAGCTTGCAAAACACCTTGCAATTTTTATATATGTTTGCACAGGTCACAGTGGAGAGAGGGCCTCTTTCAAATAATTTCTATAAATGCTAATGAGAGTACAGACCCTTGGGCTTTCCACTATTCACCTCTGATGGCTGGAAAACTGACCATTTAGTCCAAATCTCTGTTTCCTATTTTTAGTGAGTTTTTGATCCACAGTAGGTCACTGCCCTTTATTCCCATGACGTTTTAGTTTCCAGAAGAGTATCTCAGGAGGGTCTTAGAACACTATGCAGCCCTCTGTAATGAGTCGAGTGCTACATTCAAATGACTGAGCATTCCATTGACCATTATTTGTTTTAAAGATTTTAACTATTACTCTACTACTATTAATTATTTATAAAGCGCTACAAGGATTACGCAGTGATGTACAAACACATATAGAAGACAGTCCCTGCTCGTAGAGCTTACAATCTAATCACAAGCGAGTATTCTCAATAGCCAGTCCTAAAATGTGGAATAGTCTTCCTCGAATATTGCAACAAGAATCAGACTATCTTATTTCTCAGAAGAGGGAGGAGTAGCCCAGTGGTTGGGGCAAGGTACCACAGGCCAAAAGGTCAGTGGTTCAAATCCCACTAGAGGACAGCAACCTTGGGCCAGAAGGACTGGGATTTCTAGCCCCACAGGTGCTCCTTGTGGCCTTAGGCAAGCCACTTAACCCTCCATTGCCCATGTTCCCTGTAAGTATTAGTGTATGTGTCTCATATCCACGCATGTTAAATGTATCCCTGATCCAGTGAAAAGCAGGATATAAATGGAGCTGAAATTACTGCTTTTAATTAATTTCGGGCCTGACATTGTAGCACTCGACTCATTACAGAGTGCTGCATAGTGTTCTAAGACCCTCATGAGATATTCTTCTGGAAATTAAAACGTCATGGGAATAGGAGGCAGTGACCTACTGTGGATCAAAAACTGGTTAAATATAGGAAACAGAGATTTGAACTAAATGGCCAGTTTCCCAACCATCAGAGGTGAATAGTGGAAAGCCGTCCAGGAAAATGACCTTCCCTCGCTCCTATGTAGCTGGCATTGAATCTCTGGGATCACCGCACAGCCTCTGATGCTGCAGAAACTAACATGGTGGTGCATTATTGCACTGCTACCAGGTTAGTTCCCATGGGTAAAACTAGGCCAGCTTTGGTTTTGCCTAGTTTTACCAACAGGTCGCTAAGTGGGTAGTGGTGCAATATCGCCGCTACCCACTTAGGGACTGTTGGCACCCCAGAATGCCCACAACACGCCCCAATTGCTAAGCGGTTAGCATCGGGGTGTGTAGGGGAGATAATTGGGGATATTCTGTGGCACTGTGTTAGTGCTGTTGAGTTTCAGTGGCATTTACATGATTTGCAGGTCTGTAAACTGTGTAAATGCCTTTTCAATATCAGGCACATTATGTTTTAACTTTGTGATATCATTATTCATTGTATATGTGCTTTAAATATTCATATATCTTTGTGAACCACCTAGAACTCATAGAATAGACTGGTATAAATAACAAAAGAAACTAAACACTAAAGGTTTGATATTCAAACTATTTGTCCAGATAACATCAAGAGTTACCTGGACAAAATTATGCTGCTGACTGGTTAAATTTTTTCTAGCCAAATTGAACTGCCATCAAAGACATGGAGTTTGAGGTGTTCTGGGAGAGCAGTTCATGTTTAGCCAGACATAGATATCAGCGCTGTCCTTATACATTTAACTGGACAGGTCTGGTCGTGGTTACCAGCTGTGCTAAAGTTGACTGGATATGTTTTACCAGTCAGCTTTGTCTGGTTATATTCAGCAGTACTATATATGTGGCAAAGTTAACCAGATGGACATAACTGATTAATTTTTCCACCGAAACCATAATTTCCAACAAAGTTCTCCTGTTTCATGTTTCTTTTCTTTGGCTTGTCGTTTCAATGTTTTATCCCTAACTTGCCAGTGTGTACATTCTTTCCTATTCTCCTCATTTGGATTTGCCATTCATTTTTATTCTTTCCAATCCAATGGAATGTTTAAAAGAGATTATGTGTAAGAGGTCACAATGTCTGCTGGGAGAAGGGAGTGGTGCAAATAACTCTCTGAAAACTTAATGGAACAAAACCAAATTTGTTGTGGGGGAAAATCTATGAAAAGACATGTCAGATTTGAAAATAAGTCTGATTGGACCAGGGGTTCCAGAGAAATAGTCCCTCTAAAAATGCCCCAGTGAATTTCTACTCTCTAACCTAACAGTTAGGGAACTGCTCCTTTCTGTCCTCCCTGCCTGCTCACAGACACACACACATACAGTATATGAAGAAGTATTTTTTAAATTATTTAGTTCATGCCTTTCCAGTACTAGTGTGATGTTACAATCAGGTACAGTAGGTATTTCCCTGTCCCCAGAGGGCTCATAATCTAAGTTTATACCTGAGGCAATGGCCCAAAGCCAAAAAGGAGTACTAATAGGATTGCCGTCCTGCGCTGTTTGGTTAGTATGCTGTTGCTTTAACCACTAGGCTACTCCTCCACTATATGACACCCTGAAGACACACACAAACACATATATGCACACAGATACACCCACAGAAACATACACAGAGGTATTCAGATACACCTATTCATACAGAGGCAGATTTGATAACATGCACGTCCAGCCCGTGGACACGTCTAAATTGAAAACTGGCTCCATTTGAAGCTAATTCCACATCCGCAGGTCTAGACGTGCCCATGGGCCAGAATCCAGGAGGTAGACGTGTCTGGTGCACGGCATGGGCAAAGCACTATTCAGCCGGCCCAAGTACGCAACCGGCACGCAGCCCACGCATGGGTCATGCGATATAATGGATACACATGTCCCCTGTCAATATTATGGGACACAGGTAAATGTTTTGGACGTCCGTGCACCCACCGTATTCTGAAAAGTTGCACATTTCGGATACTGCCCGTCTCCGCGATGTACCCGCAGATGCCACACCTCCTCAGTAAAACGTGTATCTCCTGAACTGCTCTTCACACTGACAATAGTTTGCTGATGCAAACTAGACACTTGTAAATACCAATTAGAAATGACTGCTGCTGCAACCTAGATCATATATCAGTCCTCTACAGGCCCTGAAAAGGGCTAGGTAATCCCAGTGCACCCTAATGTTCATATTTACATTCTCTCATACTACATGTATGTCAGGACATACCAGTTCCCCCGGTTGTCCTATTATTGAATTTCCCTGTTCAATGTAAAACTCAATGTTACCTGTATGCATTGTAGTATGTTCTTGTTCTATTGTACACCGCACTGATTATAATAGCGCGGTATAAAAGAATTGTTAAATAAATAAATAAATAAATAAATAGTATGTGACATTAGGAACCAGCCCCAATGATTCCTGCCCTGGTCATCTCTACAAACACGCTTTAAAGTGCTAAGGATGGACCCCTACCAAGTGCACAAAACCCAAAACTAACATTTCAGTTTGAGAAAGGATGCATAACATTGCTGAGCAACAAATATATGCCCTTTTTGTGCCTAAGGTCTATAAGTGCACTCATTCTGCTGCTCTGCATTACCATTCCTCTCTTATCTCTCCCTACACCCTTCCTTGGGAACTCCGCTTTTCTAGCAGATCACTTTTTCTTTTATATTTATAGCATTTACAATTTAATACCTCCCCAAAATAAAGAATACAGGAAACAAGAAAAACAAATATACAGGAAAAAAAGATCCCTTACTACACAATCCAAATACATAACTAATATTAGACCACCATATAAGTTATAAGAAAAAAATACATTAAGGAAAAAACATTGGAGTCTGGAAACAGCACAGCCAGCTTTTTGGAGAAACATGTGGAAGCCTATTCCCAGCCCCTGTATGGCCCCTCATAATTGGGTCTACTGGCCTCTATGTGCACATCAGGCCCCGATTCTGAAGGGCCGCATACCCTACAGATCCCCGGCTAACTCAGTCAGGCTCTTGAATGGAGAAGCAATGCCATGGCGTCCTGTCACCATAGCACAACAGCTCCATTCAGGAGCCGCGTTTGCCAGATGTGGGACAGAGCCTCCCTTTCCTCTCAGCCCGACCTCCGATATGGCCTACCATGACCAGGATCGGGCTGCGGGGAACCCCCTGCACCCGCTCACTATCCTGCCGCTGCCGGCATTTACTGTCCCCCAACGTCCAGAGGAACGTATTCCACCTCTAAGGTGGAATAAGTCCCCCATCTAGAAGGACGACCCAAGACATACAGGGCCGACCTCAGAATCGGCCCTGTACATCCGGGGTGATGGCCTGCAAACACACTGCCCTCGCTCTGCCTCCCACCCACCCCCCTTCTGCCTTCATCTAAGGCTCCCTGTACAACTCTGCTGTTCATACAAGGAGCCTTGCACAGGGACGGCAAGGTGGACGAATAGCGTGGATGTATGTCTAGACAGGGTGTACATCCCTGCTATTTGTGCCTCAGAATGACCCCCTTAGCCAGCTGACACACCCTTCTTATCCTCCTGAAAACTAAAGAGTTATTTGGAGTCAAAAACCAGAAATCTCTTGCCATCCAGGAAAACAAACCAACCCTTATCCTCCAAAGACAGGATAACCTCAATAATGTCCAACAACAAGGGGTCACCTGAAACACGGCAGTGCACCAGAAACTGCAAATACCTGCATAACATCTGACGGGTTAAACAATCAGGAAGGGAGTTGGAAACCACTCTGCTCATATGATTGTGAAGCCCTTTTATTATTTTTTATATAATAGTGAAGAAACTTATCTGAAAATCAACGAAACTCATAACGCAGAAGCATCCCTTCCAAAGCAGCCAGTTCCCACACAACATGCATGTTTCGGGCCGACTCCGGGCCCTGCTTCAAGTGTCAGACCAGCTGTGAACTGGGATCTGTAAACCAAAGCACAAGAACGCCGATAATCACGTGAAAGTCTATTAAGTGCCTGCAGCCTTCCTGATTGGCTGGAAGAATGACGTCAGCAACAGAGGAGGAGCAATGGCGGATGAGGGAATCCCCAAATCGCGGGAATTCCCTAGCGCTACTGAACGCCAAATGTAGATGAAAACCAAAAGTTCAAATTAGACTCCACCAATCCTGTTCCAAATTAAGCCCACTAGGGGAGACAGTCTTCAGGCAGAATATCCATCTTTGTTCCAACCACTGTAACCGGCAGATACAGTCGCTACCCCGTGGGTCACAAGGAACCAGATCAATTACTCTCCACCTAAAGTCGGTAAAAGAATGACCATGTGTCATATACAGGCATGTTTACTAAAGTCCGTTGCTGTGCGGGTCCCCGTTAGTGTGCTGGTGCCATATAAGGAGTGGGCGGGCCAGGCAGAAAAAGGAAAAAAACGGACCGTAGGTTTGTGAGTCGCGCTAATGTGCGGGTCCCACATTAGCGCGTGAGAAGGCTAAGTGGGGCGCTGCTGCACAACCAAACAACAAAGCCGTAGTACAACGGCGAAGACATTGACCTATGGTGCAGGGTTCAGGGGTTCAAACCCCCATTGCACCCAACAAAAAAGACCAGCTGAGGCATCAAATTTTATGGGCAAAAGTGGTGTAGGAGGCATATTGATTATGGGCGGCAGAAGGCGGCGCACCTATTTTTTTAAACGGCATGAGACGGCGCACTGTTTATTGTGGGCGGCAGAGGGCGGCGCGCTGTTAAGGTTGGGCGGCAGAGGGCGGCGCACTGATAAAATTGGTCAACAGAAGGCGGCGAGCCGGTGGGCAGAATGCGGCGCGCTGATGTGTGAGGGGGCAGCCCAATAGTGGGAGGGATAAGTGGCGCGCTGATGTGCAAATAGCAGGAATGGAGCCATAGGACAATGGTTAAGACACTGACCACCCATGCAGGCACAATGGGTTCAATTCCCCCCAGTGCCCATTGAAGACAGCTGGCTGAGGCAGTATTTTAAGGGGCATGCCCATGTTGGGCGCTGTTAATGTTACGCGCCAGAAGGCGGCGCGCTGTTAATTGTAATGTTGTGCGCCACAAGACGGCGCGCCAATGGCTACAAGGCTGCGCGCTGCTGCTCAAACACAGGAACAGAGCCACAGCACAATGGTGAAGACACTGAGCAATGGTGCAGGGGCCATGTGTTCAATCCCTCACAAAGCCCAGAGAAAAAGGCTAGCTGAGGCAGTATGTTTTATGTTGGGGAGAGCTGTAGGAGGCTCTATAATTTTAGTGTTATGATAACTACTAGCAAACGCACTCTCACAGCATATTAATATAGGGCCGCCCATAAGGCACATGTTACACAGTGCACCGTCTGCCAAGGCACCCTAGAATGTCCCCTATAGGGCAGCATGTATGTTGCGACACAGGATAATGTATGGTGCACCCTATATGGATGGCAACCATACAGTGCCCTATAGGGCGCCCCATAAAGCACCCTCAGAGGCACCTTATGGGTACAGTACACTGAGGGTGCTATTGCTGACATCAACATATGTACAGTAAACTAAAGAAATATGCTTTGAACACCTGTCTCACAGAACCCCAATGTGGGTTTGAACTCATCACCTCTGGCTGCACAGGCAGTGACCTAACCATAGCTGTATGGAAGCCCCTGGCTGGCTGCAGATAGCCTGCACGTCATCTCACAGATAGTATGCCAGGGTAAACAGGATAGGGTTAGGCCACACGTACCCATGATGCACTGCACATGCAAATTAGCTGTCCACAGATGGACACAAGATGGGAAATGCACCCCCACAGCACCTCGGCCCTGTTGGGGGACGTTACCGGGTGCACCCACACAGCAACTCGGCCTGGTAGGGGGCACTGACCGGGGTTGGAACTGGCACAAAGTAGCTACACAACGTTACATCGTGCGGGTTCTGGCCTCACCCTGAGTGTACAATGAGGCGCCCAGGACCAGGTCTACAACACTTTCCATGGCTGATGGAGGCCAAGCGGGAGTTCCAAAGCAGTGTTAATGTGTAAGATAGCTAGTTTCTGCACAAACACCATGGATATCCCAGTCAGGCACAGCCGTAGCGTGCGCGCTCCCCCTCCCCCCCCCCCCCCCCCCCCGGGCTGCCCCCAGAGACAAACATGGTCCCCCATCAAGAGATCCACACTCTACCTCCCTGCAAAGGTGGCAGTAGAGGGCAACATCAACCCCAGTCCTGCTGAGGAACACCCCCCACACACAGCCATAACACAATAACAGACAAACATATGACCAGGTATGGTAGGTTGCACCCCACCACCAGGTATTCCCCTGCAGCAAGCCAACTGCACCCTGCAAGCCATTCCAGCAAACCACATACCATCTACAAACAGTCTGCTGGTTAGTCCATAGTGCATGTTCCATAGTGCATGTTCCCAGTGGAGACACATGTACACAGAACTGGGTTGCCAGCATACACAGCAAGCAGATAACTCAGTGACTGGGCCCCAAATAGATACCCATATGTATCACATGAGAGAAAGACTGTACAGCACTATGGGGGTGCCTAGCCATGCTGTGGTCACTGCACAGTCAGGGTGAGCGTGATCTCCCAGAAGGACATGCTTTGGCCACCCTGTCTGTGTAGGTGGTGGCCGGACACTACAGTGTCCCTGCCAGTGCCCTATGCCCGGTGCAGATGCATCCTGCCCAGGCCACCCTGTCCTGGCTATACCCATGGTACCGTGCACCTCATTATGCACATTGGCAGTGTGGGCTGTGGAAGGGGCTTGCTGCCAACACCCACGGTATAGACAAGCACACACTTCCACACCTATGCCATCATGGTGCTACTATTGAGAAGGTAATCAGCCTTGCCCACCAAGACCGCTCCTGAGCACGGCAAGGCATGGATATGGTAGGCAGTACAGCTGGTGGCCACTCCCCAGGGTGGTAAACAGCGTCAGAGGCCAGGCCTGGAGCACGCACCGCAAACACCTAACAGATTGTTCGGATGGGGTCAACTAGCAGTATGTGTGGAACTAGCAAACATCTCAGAGCTGTGTATCATATACCTCAGGTGTAGGGTGACATTGGTAGGACATGCAGGGTTCAATGGTTTGCCTCTCCAGGAGACATTGGTCAATGAGGCCTGTGGGTGTGGGTGTGGGTGTGTCTGCCCCTGATGGCTGCTGCTTTACGGCACAGATTCCCAACTCCAGTCCAGGTTTGCATCACACTGTTCTGGTTTTCCTGCTGTCCCTCATGGATATGCATGAGCTACATCTACATACCATGGGTGTGGTGCATAGATATACAGCACAGGCATTTGTATGAGTGCCATCATGGGACCTGACTGGTGTGTGCCCCACCAGGACTGCATTGTGTGATTCTGCTCTGGGTACTGGCCCTGTTCATGGTGTGTGTGCTCAGTGGGGTAAAGATAGACGTATTGCCATTGCATATGTCCTCCCCAGGAAAGGTGTGCCCTTACTATCACTGTTTAATTGGGGGAAAAAGATTAGTGGTTGCCCCAGTTGGGCTTTGAACCTGTGACCCTCTGCTCTTGTATACAGTGTCTGTGTGCACTGCACCACCGTGTATCCACAGATTGGGTGATTTCCCTGGAATGTCCATGACTGTGGATCCGGTAGGGCCTGTGTTGCAGTGGACTGTGCCAGCCTGCACATGACTGGGCCTCTGTCTTCTGTGGCTAGCAGCCACTGCCCCCTGCACCACATGTCCTCGTCCGCCAACATGCTGGCATGAGCTTCTCTCAGAAAAAGCAGATGACCTGATTGCAATGTGGCAGTACGGGACTGCATTTGGGTGACTTGGCTGTAGGTAATGCCCATTGTTGTGGTGTGTGTGCGCGTTGTTGGGTAAAATATGGGTGCTCTCCCCATGCTTATGTTCCCTGCAATACAGGGGTGTCTGCGCTATCTGTGTTCAGTGGTGGGTAAAATATAGGGATTGGGCTGGCACGTACCCCAGCTGGGCTTTGAACCTCTGACCCTCTGGTTCTAGAGGTACTGACTCTGTCCGCTGCACCACACTATGGCCACAGAAACAGTGCAGCCCCTGGAGGTAGTAAGCTTAGCAGAATGGAGTCACAAACCCTGCTCTATGCAATTTTACTGTGGGCATATGCACCCTGTCTGGTGACAGACGTACACATAAACCCCGGAAATGGCTACGGGAAATGGGGGACAAGATATCACCGCGCTGGGCAACAGTGATATTAATGGGCAACCATACCAAACACTCCCAGGAAAGCTCCAAACAAAGGAAATGTTTTTTGGAAGAGACTCGGCTCCGTAAACCCTTCAAAGGTTCATTTCTATTTCTGGAGCTTTGCTGGGTGTGTTTTCTGTATTTGCCCATCACTATAACTGTTCCCCAGCTGAATTACTGTTTTTAATAGTTCTGTTGTGGTCATTTTCTATTTGTATTTGCACTTTTGTGCTGTGCACATGTATCACACTGCTCACGTTTTGCTGGTTTCCCCGGTTTTCCTGTACATTGCTGACGGAAATGGTTTCTCTTCCCTTTAAATGCTTTCTACCGCGAGTGTTTCACTCGCGGTAGTTTTTACATGCAAATTCGGGCCCGATACTGTGCGGGGAGCCTCTCCCCTCCCACTCTCCACCCATTGACCCCGTCCCTCCGCCCCTCCGGAGCCTTCCTCCGCCCTCCTTTCGCCGTTCCACGCCTCTATCAGAAATTTGCGGGCCGCACTTGTACGGGGCCCGTTAGTGAGCCGCGTACCTGTGCGGGGGTGACACGCACATGTGCGGGGCATTTAAACGCGTTTCTGCGCATTTCAGTGCTGCGTTGCCGTGCGCTATTTTGCGGGGTGCTATTTTGCGGACTTTAGTAAACATGCCCCATAGTGTTCCACAATAGGAGCTGTGACAGTAGATGTCCTGATGCGAGAAGCATGCTCACAAAGGCGAGCTTTGATGGGATGAGTGTTGCGGCCAATATAAAGAAGACCGCAAGGACATTGTAAAAGGTACACCACAAAACTAGTGAGACAAGTGGTTCTCCAAAAAAATGTGTAAACTTGGTCTGGGGTGGAATGAGTCCAACTGTCACCCTACAAAGTGTTATGGCAAAAATTGCAAGTCCCACAGGCGAAGTGACCCATAGGCTGTGATATCTCACAGGGGCGGTCAGATGGTAAGACAGACTTCACAAGTTGGCCCCGTAAATTACAGCCATGGGTATATGCAAAAGATAATGATTTACAAAAGCAAGAGTGCAGGTGAAGCACCTGCCAATGCCTCCTCAATAGGTGAACCACCTCAAAAGTATGTTCCATAAATGGCAAAATGCCCACCACTTAGTTCCTGGCTTGGTCAGTGTCTGATGCAGAATCCACCAATAACCATTCCTGATGGACAAACCTGGCCCTGGTGTAAGCTCGTTTGAAACCCCTAAAACGGTACCCTCTCTCCAACAGACGATTGGGTAATAGATGTGCCTGATGGCGAAATTCATCCAGTGTGGAACAAATGCGACGAAGCCACAAAAACTGACCAAAGGGGAGCCCCCTATGCAATGGAGCCAGATGATGGCTATGGAATCTCAATAAACTATTCAGCTGGCTCGGTTTGTGGAATAGAGTGGTAACTAAGGCTCCATTGTGTTTGTACACAGTAACATCCAAAAACTCATTCTTGTGCTCATGAAAATGTGCAATAAACTGGATATTCAATTTTATGGTGTTCAGCCACGAAATAAACACCTGTAAATCATTGGCTGTCGAAGTCCAAAGAAAAAATATGTCATCAAGAAATCTCAACCAGAGGGACAGACTAAAAACCTTCCGAGGGGTAGATGTATCTTTCTTCCATGTCTGATAGATATAACGTGGCAATGGAAGGGGCCACTGTGGCACCCATGGCAATGCCACAGCATTGTAGATAAAAATGGCCATCAAACAAAAAGTAGTTCTTCGTCAACACCAAATGAATCAGATCCATCAAGAAAGATTTAGGGATCCGTGGAGGAGCAAACTTGAATGCAGAACCCAAACGCTCTAGAGCCTCCTCTTGGTGAATATTCGTGTACAAAGCAGTTACATCCAGGGTAACCAGTAGAACCTGGTCAACCAGACCTGCATACTGTGATAGGGTCTGTAAAAAATGAGAAGTGTCCCAAAGGTAAGACTTCACCCGTTGAGCTTCCTGTTTCAAAAATACATCACAAAATTGAGATAGGGGCTCCAATATGGAACCTCTGCAGGAGACAATGGGTCTGCCCGGAGGGTACACCAAAGATTTATGTACTTTGGATACAGTGTAATTTACAGGAATCTTAGGGTGTGACTGATCAAAAAGGAAGCCTCCTGGGCCGTAATCCAGCCCCTCTGGCCAGTGTTGTCAACCACAGACCGTATTGTGGACTATAATTGAGGAGTCAGATCCGCCAAGCTGTAATAATAAACCATTGTGATAAGACTCAAATGATTGAACCATAACAGGAAAACAAAGCAAACAAATTTCTACAGGGAAATAATAGAAAAGTGGCTCCCAGGATGAGAACTCTTGGTTTTAATACCAATAAGTCCTTATGCCTCAATTGGGTAGCCCTCAAGAAATCAGGGAAAATTTGAATCCTGGCCCCCCAAAAAATCTCCTGCATATGCCAAAAATTCATCTTCAAAACAGTATGGTGGTCCATCTTGAGAATGAAACAAACAAGCAAAGTTGTCTGTTCAGTCACAATATCCAGGGAGTTTTCCAAGAAGCCAGTAAGATCAAAGGAACTCTGCTGGTTCTGGGTTTGATCCACTCCAGTGGCCCTAGTTCCAGACCCCAAGGACAAATATTGCACCTGAACAATTGGTGACAAATTGTCTGATGGTAATTTCAAAATCTCTTGGAGATATTTTCTGGCCATCTCAACAAATGACACCAATGGAGACTTGGGAAAGTTAATAAAGTGTAAATTATTTTTTCGAGAAAAATTCTCTAAGTACTCCATCTTATGGGATAGCACAGAGGAGTCCTTGACCTGTGCACACTGGGTCTCCTGCATATCCCAAAATCTTGCTTCCATTACTGACAACTTCACCACTTGCTGAGTTTGTCCCTGCGAGAGCCCAGACAAACATTCCTTCACCACAGAAAGCTCATTGGAGAAAATACCTTGAAGTGTTTATAGAGAGGAATTCACCAAGGCTATTGCCTCCCACAAGACTTTCATTGTTACAATTGCTGGTTTCTTCAACCCTCCAAGGCCCAGTGAATAAGGAATTCACCCCTCAACAGCCACATATCCCTCCAAAACAGTGGTGTTTGCTGTTACTTCTCCCCTTTCCATAGGGGAAGATACTGCAACTGGGGTCTTTCCAAGGCTCCCACTAGCTCCCACACCCAAACTCAGAGCTGGCGACAGCCACATGGCTTGACTGGAAGAACATCTGGGTCACGGAGGTGCAGTCCGCTCATTGGAGCTCAAAGATGCCTCACTCAAAGCCGACACAGATAATGCTGCCGGCCCTGCTGAAGTGTTGCTCCTGGCTCCAAAGCTCATACCCCACACGCAGCAAGCGTCCTCTGCACATCCAAGGTGAGGAAACCCAAGCCAGAGGGCCAGCTCTTTGGCTTTTGCTTCTTTCCCCCCATCTGAGTCCAGGAACCCCTGGGAAACAGCAGCACGCTGAGAGATAAGAGCTATAGCCAGCGACTAGATGCCATCTTGCTCCTCTGGCAGATCACTTCTATCTGTGCCCTTCTCTTCTACTGCCAACACTTCTTTCACCTTGCTGTTCCTTATGCTTGGAACAAACCAGCTGAGTCTGTATGTCAGGTTTGTTTTCTGACCCTTCTCAAATCCAGACTGAATGCTCATCTCTTCATTGCCACTTTTGGATCTGATCCTTTTTTCCTTACCATTGCCCCTAAATGTATCCTGTCCACAGATGCTGTGCTGTCTGTCTTAACTAGATTGTAAGCTCTGCTGAGCAGGGACCATCTTTTACGTGTGTCTTTGCAGTGCTGTGTACGCCTTGTAGTATTATATAAATGATTAGTAGCAGTAGTAGGGCCTTCTGGCTATGGCATCTGATTCCCACATATCTGGGTACTGACAGTTCTCACAGCAGCTTCACCTGTCCCATCATAAGAACATAAGATAAGCCTTACTGGGTCAGACCAAGGTCCATCAAGGCCAGTATCCTGTTTCCAACCGTGGCCAATCCAGGACACAAGTAACTGGCAGGTTCCCAAAGAGGCTCACAGGTTCCACAATGCTTGTCCCAGGGCAAGCAGTAGATGTCCTGAGTCCTCTTTAATAATGGTTTATGGATCTTTTCTCCAGGAACTTGTCCAAACCTTTTTTAAACACAGCTACACTAACAGCTTTAACTACATCCTCCGGTAATGAATTCCAGAGTTTGATTGCGCGTTGAGTAAAAAAAATATTTTCTCTTATTAGTCTTAAATGGGCTGCATTGTAGCTTCATTGTGTGTCCTCTAATCTTTCTACTTTTTGATGGCATAAACAACCGATCTACGTTTACCCATTCCACTCCATTCATTAATTTATAGACCTCTAGCATATCCCCCCTCAGCCATCTCTCTTCCAAGCTGAATGACCTCCATTGAGAACTACAAAAGCACAGAAATACATACAGACACACGTATATGCAACACAATTACAAACACATGAATACATATGCAGATGGGTTGGAAAGAATTCCATGAACCATGCCTTCCTCGCTTGCTAAAAGATGCATTTTTATCTTAAATAACTTTTTTCACCTTGCCATTTTTCCATGCCGGCAGTCATTTGATTTTCCTTCAACTTTTAGAATGCATGAAATACATTTTATTGGGGCTTTAGCACATATTCGTGAGGGTTTATTCTGCTAAGCAGATAAATGGCACTGAAAGGGATATTCAGCGACACTTATCTGCAACAAAAGACTTAAATAAAATAAAAGCAAAATGGAAATCCTGCAAGTGACAGAGGAAACTAAACAGAATGAAAATATTTGGCTTGCACACCCCTAGTACATGCAGAATCATTTAGTCTCTGCTCCAGTGTATCTGCATACCCTCCAGATCACCCCTTTTAACTTTCTACATTCCCACTTCCAGATCAGATGCCAGAATTGGAAGAGGGGGGAGGAGGTGTTGGCAGCGATAAGGTCCTTGCTTACTCATTAACTGCTTTTTTCTCAGAGCTGCAGTATGGCACTGCAAAGACGGATTCAAGGCAGGGCTGGTAGAAGTACTCGCTTATGGCTGCTGCAGTCTCCAAATCTGTGATGCTCTAGTCAGCTGCCTGGTTTGCCTAGAGCACTCACTGACCCTGCCTTTAAGATCCACACAAATCATCCCTCTCAAATCAGTAAAATCACTGCTTATGAGTCTTCCAAATTATTTTTTTTAGGTCTACAAGGCACTTTACAATCAGGAACAGCAAGTATGCCTCTATTCCCAGAAGGCTTACAGTTTAAGTTTGTACCAGAGGCAACAGAGTGACTTATTTATTTAACAGGTTTTTTATACTGCTTTATCATTTCAGTCAAAGCGGTTTGCATTGTAACTTAAACTTAGTAATGTACATTAGACAGGGACATTGATAACTTGGATTCTTGAGGCAATGGAGGGTTAAGTGACTTGCCCAAGGCTACAAGGAGTGCCAGTGATATTTGAACGCTGCTCTTTCTGGTCACAGGTCACTGCTCTAACCATTGGCTACTTCTCCTCTCCGCATAGCAATGGCTTTTTTGCGTAAACCTTTTAAAATTGCTTCTAAAGCACCACCCTTATATATAGTATTTTAGGTGCATCACAAGATCTCACTATGTCTTGTAGGGGCTTAATAATATGTTGCATGACATATGCTGAACAAGAGAAATTCAGCATCTGTTTTTATTAAGTGACATGTAAGGAATCCTTTATCGCGGGACTATTATTGGGGTTGAATGAGCTATTCCATCTGTAGTTTGGTCTCCGGTCCTGCACCTTAGACATGAATAAATGCAAACTTAATTGGACTGGAGTCTAAGTACAGGACATGGAACAAAGTAAAGGTTGGGCGTTCAGCAGCATGTCTCCCACCCTCAGCAGCTTATGCCTGTGGTGGAGGGGTAGCCTAACGGTTAGAGCAGGGGGTTCTCAACCCAATCCTAAGCACATTGGCTTTCAGGATAATGACAATGAATGTGCATGACAGAGATGTGCATACAATGGAGGCAGTGCATATTCATTGTGGTTATCCTGAAAACCTGGCTGGCAAAGTGTGTCCCGAGAAATGAGTTGAGAGCCACCGGGTTAGAGCATCAGGCTGAGGTTCATGGAAGCCTGATTTGAATCTCACTACCACTCCTTGTGATCTTGGGCAAGTCACTTAGCCCCCCCCCCTCCCATTGCCTCAGATACAAATTTAGATCATAAGTCCTCCAAGGGATAGGAAAATATCTACTGTACTTGAATATAACTCCTACTGAAAAAAAGGGCATGAGCTAAATCCCATCCTTCTTCCCGGTGCATTCTTGCACTGCCGCACTTCTGTTGATTCAAGTCATGTTGCTCAGACAGAGAAATAGAGAGCAGCAGCACCCGAATGCAGTCCCCTGCACAAGGAAGAGCTAGTGCTGCCAGGGCCGGATTTACCTTGAGTGAGGCCCTACGCCAACAAAAATTGTGGGCCCCCAGAAAAGATAAAAACGAGCACGCCGGATCCGCTGTTGGCCGTGACGTCATAATTAAACTGGGAATCCCAAAAGCCAAACTTGGAATGTACAACACTGTAGAAATAAAACTATACAATAATTTGCTCTTGTACTAAACAAAGCGCAGACGTTAATGATGCACATTTACCAGAGCTGACATATTCCAATTAAATTCAAAATAAAGAGATATTTTTCTACCTTTTGCGCATTTTTTTTCAGCTGCAATTGTTCCAGCCACTTTCTTCTGGTTTCTTCGTGTCAGTCCACCTCCAGTCTTAACCCCCCCAGCCCATTTCCAGTCCCAGCCCCGCCCCATCGGCTCAAGTAAAATTAAATTTAAAAAAAAAAAACGCTGGCTGCTGCCGTGGCAGCATGGACTGTCCCGCGGGGCCCCCTCTGCTGTCACGGCAGCATGGACTGTCCCGCGGGGCCCCCTCTGCCCGCTGAATCTGTCCTTCCCTCCCTCCGTGCCGGCTTTGAGAGGCGCGAAGGGAGAGTGTCTCCCTCGCGTCTCTGTTAAGACCGCAGGGGCTGATGGGAAATTTCCCATCAGCCCCTGCGGGCTTAACAGAGACGCGAGGGAGACATTCTCCCTTCGCGCCTCTCAAAGCCGGCACGGAGGGAGGGAGGGATGGATTCAGCCGGGCAGAAGGGGCCCCGCGGGACAGTCCATGCTGCCGCAGCAGCAGCCAGCGTTTTTTTTTAAATTTAATTTTAAGAATGCTAACAATTTTTTCAGTTTTTGTGGGCCCTTGTCAGCTGTGGGCCCTACGCCACGGCGTAGTTGGCGTATAGGTAAATCCGGCCCTGAGTGCTGCAGACATCAGACTCCTGGGTTTGCAGGATATGCTGCTGGCACTAAGGGAATAGAAGGGTAAGGTAAGTTTAGAATGGATGAAGATGAAAGTGAATTTGGGACAAAAAACAAGGGAAAGGGAGAGGAGGCAGGGGGTTCAAGAGGGAGATGTTGTGGTTTGAGGTACTGAGGAGGGAGAAGGAGGCTAAGGAGGAGGATGGTGAAAAGATTGCCGAGGGTAGAGGAGATATGCAAGAGGTTGTGTTTTCTTAGAGCAAGTCTAAGCAGCAAGAATAGGATGAATCTATGCTTCTGAGAGCAGAGGAAGCATGGGTGTGTTATTCTGGCAGGGAATGTACCTGTGTGTACAGGACCGGTACAACCATTAGGTGAACTAGGCTGTCGCCTAGAACACTGGCCCTTCGGGGGTGCCTATTGCCACCGCTGTCGACTCTCTTGAGAACTATAGCAGCAGCAATGGCTGCAGACAGTCCCACGGTGCCAAAGTTTAAAGGTAAGTGCAGTGGGGCTGTTTGCTTCTGCCCCCTTGGATCACTGGATGCAGACTTCCTCTTTGCAAACAGGAAGTTGACATCAGGCATTGGAGAGGCGGAAGCAAACAGCCCTGTGGTGCCGAAGTTTAAATTTAAGTGCCACAGGGCTATTTCTGGCCATTGCCACCACTGCACATCCCAGAGAGGGGCAGAAGCAGCTGTAATAGGCGGCACGGTGGGGGGGGGGGGGGAGTGGGCAGGGGGCCCAAGAGATGAGGTTCACCTGGGGCACCTCATCTCCTGGTGCCGGTCCTCTGTGTGTGTATCAGCTGTTAACAAGATGGAGAGGGTAGACCTGTGCCTCATGAGTAAAAAATGTGATATCACAGCACCCCCTCTCCCCTCCCCCCATCAGCAGCATGGGCCGAGGACTCCCGAGCAGCTGTGTAGCAATGTTGGGCGTGAGCTATGACTGTTGTTCTAGGCAGGTTATCCAGTGCTTCATTCCCATTACCTTGCCACCAAGGATCATCTGTGTACATCCCGTGCTTTTTTAGATTCCTAAACTCAGAACTAAGATCATCTCATTGGTCTGCAATGCATAGTGAAATCCCCTGAAGAAGCAGAGATGTTCACGAAACAGGTCAAGGAACTGATCGTTCAACTGGAAACTGTGACATCTTTCAAAGCTGGTAGGGAAAGTTAGTTGTAATATTGCTCACAATTGTTGGAGTATATTTGGAATAGCATAAATAAGCAGGATGTTAATTTTACATTGGAGAACAACTTGTCTTCATTTCTGTTGTCCGAATGTCCTTTTTCTACTAGGATGTGCCTTGTCCTGTCACAGCACATCAGGAATGTACTACCATGTCCATCATCCATGTGCTTAAGAAAAACTAAAATTTATCTCCTCAGGATTCTTCTGTCCTGCCATGAGCTGTTGTCTTTGGAGAATCCAAAGTATTTGATATCCAGAACTTCTGGGAAGCTACGGAAGATGAATATCAATCCGCAAACCTGTCCTAAGAAATCACTGCCTCAAATTTACTACAGATTTTTACTGACCAATGGACTGGGTGGTCCTTCTTTTGCAATACCTAAAGAAAGCTACTATATATCCAGGAACATTCCACATCCAAAGAGAGTCTGTCATATTAAAGGTAGCAAGCTTGTCTAATATTGTACTTTTGCAACAGTTACCATATCTATTGCTGAAAATAGGAATTGCAATACAAAGAGTACTTTTTGCATAAAAAAGATTTTATTGTACCATACTCATCTCCCATGACATCTTCCTGAAACATGTGAAATTCAGTCTTTTCCTAATTCCATAATATTTAACTTTCTTTTGCTGAATCTGTACAGTTGGGGTTATGTACAGAGTTGGAGAAGATTAATAAGTTCAAAAATGTATACCAGGGGATAAACATATAAGGGGGCACCTACTTTACACAGTAAATTACCTACCTACTTTGGCTATATTTCAGTCATTTCTGCACATATGTGGTCACATGTGCACGTAAATGGTCTCATAAAATATCAACCAGCATAAATGGACATGCCAGTAGACATGTCCTGGGTCGGGGTTTGGTCAAAGCATAGGTGGAAGGCACAAGTACACATGTAGATTATAGAGTACCTTAATCTATGCATGTACATGAATAAAATAAGTGTGATTACTGAGGTCGGGAGCAGGAGACCTTGAGCATCTGGAGTGTGGCTCTGTCCAGTGTTGTGCCTGGAGAACCCTTTCAGCTGGAAACTTATGTGGGCCCGGTTGGGAGGAAGCACCACTCCTCCAGCTGATGTTATTAACAGGTGACCCAGGGCATGATAAAAGATCTAGTGCTACTTCGCAGTCGCAACTCACGGTCACGTGCTCGAAGGGGCTCAAGACCAAAGGGGGATGCTCCTTTGGGGCCCTAGAGTCCTGAGGTTGTTTGAACAAGATGCCCAAGGGAGCAGGGAAAAGGAAGATAAAGGAAAAGAAGAAGCAGGTATCGATTTCATCAACTGTGCTTGCTGGAACAGAGGTGAAGGCGAGTGTTTCTTTTTCATCAAAGGATCTTTTTTGTCTCTGCTCTCTGGAGCATCTCTCAGTTCAATTATTAGCTACAGGGTAAACTATTTAAGACAAATAGGAGAAAATATTTTTTCACTCAACGTGTAACCAAACTCTGGAATCTGTTACCAGAGGATGTAGTAAGGGCTGTTAGTATAGCTGGGTTTAAAAAAGGTTTGGACAAGTTCCTGGAGGAAAGGTCCATAAACCATTATTAAAAAGGGACCCAGGATATCAATGCTTGACCCAGTACAAGCATTGAGGAACCTGTGTCTTTTGGGGATATTGCTAGGAACGCATGACCTAGATTGGCCACTGTTGGAAACAGGATACTGGGCTTGATGGACCTCGGTCTGACCCAGTATGGCATGTCTTATGTCTTATGTTCTTATGACCCCGCCCTCTCCACCTGGGAGTGTACTGGACTCAATGGAGGGGGATATTCCTGCCCCCTTAATGGAAACTGAGGAGGCGAAAGAGTGTGTCTCTGCTGACACTCCACTGCAAGTCCTAGTAGGAGAAGCGGTTTTAGAATCTATTCAGGTTCTTGGAACTGCTGGAACTGCTGTCTCCTCTTCTTCTTGGAACTGCTGTCTCCTCTTCTGCCTCAGGACCATTGGCCTCTGAGGTATCATTATTGGACATTTGAAAAGTTGCATCTCAGACCAATTCTTTGTTACAGAGGTTTAGGGATCAGACTATGAAATTTTCTGTTCAGACGGTTAAGACATTTCAGTTTCATAATTCCAGACTAACTGCTTTAACTCAAAGGCTAGATAAAATTGATGGCCAGGCAGCTTCACTGCAATCTGCTGCGTCTTTGAGTATTAAACACAGTTTTACATTGTACAGACAAGTTGAGTCTTTGGAGAGTTCTTTTCATTCTAAAAATCTTAGATTTCTGAATTTTACGAAAACTTGACTGCTATCCCCTTTGTTTTTATTGAGGAAATATTGTAAAGAGGTTTTGCTGTTGTCAGAATTTGAAAACTTGGTCGTTTCCAACTGGAACTCTAGTTCAGGGCACTAAGATGGGTCAGATAAGGAAAGATACTAATTTGGATTTATCCTTGAATCATCAACAGGTGAAATACCCTACCGAGCCACTTTAAATTGTCTCTTTTTCTACTGAACTAGATAAAGTTAGTATTTTGAAAGCATATTTTCACAAGAAAGATCAATTATTTTGTGATCAAAAGATTACTCCTTTTCCAGATGGAGGAAAAATTTATTCAAGCTAGGAGGAAATCTTTCCTTCAACTTAAGCCACATGTGTTGGCTGTTAGGGGGACATTTTTCCTCCATTTTCCTTGCAAATGTTTAAATTCTTATGAGAGGGTTTGTTATGTATTTGTGGATCCCTTGCAACTTCAGAATGTTCTAGTGGGTAAAGGAGGGCTTATGGTCTGTGGCATTCCTTAGATTTCGTGATGTACTGATCTTTTCCCTTTTTGGGGGATGGGGGAATTCTCCTAATTTTGTATGTTATTTTCCTCCACACACTGGGGTCAATCCAGCTTCTTGGAATGTGGGCTAGGAAGCAAATGGCATTATTTTTCTTTTTATTTATATTGATTTTCATTGGATTTCCTGTCATTTTCTGTGTATATTTGCTTTGTATGTAAAGCATACATTCTAATTTTAAAAAAGAGAGGCTGGGGATCCTGGGGATTAAAAAAGAACCCCCCATCCTCCAGCTCATTTTTTTCTCAAGTATCCCACCTCCCCATCTCTTCTCTGCCCCCCCCCCCCCCCCCATGCTAATCAGGAAGCAGGAGGAGATAACAGTGGCAGGACCTCAAGCTGCTTCCTCCCTTTCTGCCACCTGGATCCTGTTGAACCATCTGAACCATACAGGGTTCAGTTGAACCCTGGTAGCAGAGAGGAAGGAAATGGGGGAGGGAGAGGGAAGAAGAGATGGGAAGCTGGGATGCTGAAGAAAAAGGAAGCTGGGGAATAGTTAGATTATTTTTTGTTTATGGGGGGCTGTAAAACTAGAGCTGGAGACAGGGATTTAGGATGAAGGTTCTGAAAGAAGGACCGAGGCTGGCGTCTCTGGGGTGGGGAAGGAGGTTTGTGAAAGATGAGTGAGGGAATGAGGTTTAAATAAGAGAGTGGATGGATGTGACATGAAATGAAAGAGGTCCTGGGGAAGAATTTAGAATCATGGAAGATAAAGACCATTCAGCCTCTCCAATCTGCCCATCCACATCAGCTACCCTGATCTACAGTCCAGGGCCCTAGGAGTAAACCTGGAAAATTTAATTTAATTTAATTAACAGGTTTTTCTATACCGCTTCTTCCATTGATCAGATGCGGTTTACATATAACAACAATTAACAGAGCAGGCTGTTTTACATATAACAGTAGTAACTTGAAGGCTACATTTACAAATTAACAGTTAACAATTAACAATTAGAGAACTATTTACATTTGTACAGGATTAAACTATATACAGGGTTATTTGTTGTTCAGTTTTCAATATCTTATTTTATTGCCACAGTACCTTTTCCCTTATCTTAATATGTATCAGCTATGGTAGAGTTATCCTTTATCAAGCTGGGAGGTGCTGGGTGAGTTTGCTTCGGAACCATAGTGCAGTGTGAATAGATGAGTTTTGAGTCTTTTTCTAAACTCCATGATTTCAGGTAATTGTCGTAGTTCTATTGGAATTGCGTTCCACAAGATGGGGGCTGCGTGGGAGAATGCTTTTTTGTTAGTGGATTTTTTAGCCTTAATGAATTCTTTTGGTATTGTTAGTTTATTTAGCTGGTCTCTCCTTTGAGGATTATGGGTGGGTTCTGTCTTGATGAGGTTGTTTATTGTCCATGGTGCGGTTTTATTTATGCCTTTGTAGGTGGTTAAGATAGTTTTGTATTCTATTCTGCTTTGAATTGGGAGCCAGTGTAAATATTCTAAAATCGGGGTAATGTGTTGGAAAGGTGGGGCCTTCGTAATGGTCCTTGCTGCCGCGTTTTGTGCTAATTGTAGTTTTTTTACGGTTTGCTTAGTTACACCAAGTAGGATTTGATTTGCGAAGTCGAAATGGGGGGTTATGATAGCTTGTATTACTCGTTGAAAATCCTGTAAGAGCATTAGGGGGCGGAGTTGCTTTAATATTTTCAGTTTAAAGTGGACTTTTTTTGTTATATTTCTTACGTGAGTATCCATGTTAAGGTGTCTGTCCAGAATAACTCCCAGATATCGTATTTCATCTTTCAGTATGATGTTGTTATTCTGCAATGTTATATGTGCTGGGGGAGTGAAAGTTGTGCTTTTTGTTACTATTAAAGCTTCTGTTTTTGCGTGGTTAATGTAGAGGTTTTTTTCACTTAGCCAGGTGGTTATTTCATTGAGGCATTCATTAATTAGTTGTATGGGAACGTTAGGTATTTTGAAAGGGACATACATCATAATGTCATCCGCGTATAGGTGATAGAGGACATTACATTTTTTAAAGATATTACAAATAGGTTTTAAGTAGATATTAAATAGTAACGCTGATAATGCTGACCCTTGTGGGAGGCCTATTTCTTGATTGTATGTTTCAGAAGTGAGGTTACCGATTTGAACCGTTTGGGTTCGGTCTGTTAGGTAAGAGGTGAACCATTTTAGAACTGTCGATTTTATACCTATTTGCCTAAGGTTATTAATCATTGTTGCATGGTGTACACTGTCAAAGGCTGCGGAGACATCGATGAATATAAGTAGGAAAGCATGTTTTGAGTTGTCTATTCCTCTGACAAGCGTGTCAAATAGAACTGTTAGGAGTGATTCAACGCCATGTCTTGGGCGGAATCCATACTGTTGTTCATCAAGAGGGGCTGAGCTGTCAATATACTCTTGAGTTTGGAGTTGTGCTGCTTTTTCAATTAATTTGGCCATAAACGGGATACTTGATATGGGTCTGTAGGATTTAGGTGATGATTTGTCAAGGGTGGAGTTTTTTAGGATTGAGCGGATCTGTGCGTGTTTTAGTGTAGGGGGTAGGTATCCATTTTTTAGTGAAAGATTTATTATTGGGAGTATGAATTGAGATAGTATGTCTAGGGAATTCTTTATCCAGTTCACTGGACACGGGTCAAGTAGAGATGTGGTTGTGTTGATATTGTTGATTAGGTTTTTGAGCTCGACTTTGGTGAGGGGTTGGAATTCGGACCATTCGTCTGTGTTAAATATATGAGAAGTATTTACTGGTGTTGGTAGTAAGGGGTGAGATGTTGTTTTGTTCTTGTAGTGATTTGCCAATGTCTGAGGTGTAATGTCCGTGATTTCATTGCTGGAGTTGTGAATATTATTAGTCAGTTTTTGTACTATTGAGAAAAGTTCTCTGGGTCTATTTATTGCGTTATTTAGTATAGTGGTATGATAATTTTTCTTGGCCTTGTTTATTGACAACGATGATGATTTTCCAGAAGAAACAAAAAAATCTTTCAAATTCTTCATAAATGAGCAAGAAGTAGAATACACTTTAGAAAATACGTAGTAAATGATGGTAGATAAAGACCAACATGACCCATCTAGTCTGAGATTAAGCATATCTGAAAATTTTAAACTGGCTGTAAAGACAAGGCAAGAAAAAGCTCTCACAGCCCTATAAGAAAAAAAGGAAACCTCTAGAAAAATACAACCCCCAAGTACAACTACAAGTCAAATTATTTGCTAGCATCATTCAACCCATCCTATCATGGGTGTAGTTTGACGGCTTCATTTGAGAGGCTGAAAGGTGGGGGTGACATATTTGCATATTCGTTTGCATGTCATTTGCATTTCATTATGGTTATCTTTTTAAAAAACTAGATGAATAGGAAGCGAGAATATCAAACAGGCAAGGGGGTGAGCTGGTGCCCCCATGATACTCAAAGAGGGAACAGAGGTTCTCATTCAGTGGCTTTGTCAAAAAAAAAGGAAAGGAACATATCCCAGGCTATATAATTAAAATGCAGCAAAAGTTGTAGCTGTTTAATTATTTAGCCTGCCACTCTAAGATTACAAAAATACCTGACACCTGTAAATATATATTCTCCAAAATACAAAGGAGATGTAAGGTGCTCACATGCCAAGGGACAAAAAGAAAAAGAGAACCACAGTGCAGTTTCTAACATCAAAATAAATTATAACTAATTTTATTTTGGCATTAGAAACTGTGCTATGGTTCTCTCTTTTTCTTTTTGATCATCTATTTTGCATCCAGCAAAACCCCTCCTCCAAAAGTAGTTGCAGAACAGAACTAGGACTTTTCACCATAGAACCCAACATACAAGAAAAAAAAATCTCATTCCAGTGTCATCTCATTAATAGTCTCTCAGCACCAGGGAGATTGTAAACTAAACACAAAACCCTACGAAAGTCGCTGAAGACCTACAGCATAATGCAAATTTACCATATCATAATGACACCAGCTTCTAAAATTAACTCAAAAAGGAGCTTACCCAAAAAAGAGAAGCACCACAAATATTGCAGTGGGCCTTGGAACATCCTTAGGCCTATTCGGAAAACTGAACAAGTCAAATTACTAGATACTACATAGAAACTCCATGCTAACAGAACACTTGGGGGTATAGTTACTAAACCACAGTAGCGGACTCCGTGCAATATCGCACGGAGTCCGCTACCATGGTTTAGTAAACATACCCCTTGGTCTCAGTTACATGGCAGAACACAGACTCTTACCAAGTACAGAATAAATAATAAACTCAAAGTAGAAATATCTAGACAAAATTAAATTGAAATTCCAACAAACCAGGCTGTGCATGCAGTGCAACACAAGAAATAGAGGTGGCAGGTGACATTACTTCACCTTTGCTGAGCAGTAACATGAGATACACAGGCCTCTCTGATCACACATGCAGGTGGTGCAGCCTCTCCCCACAGTTTTCCCCCTCCATCGATCTCAGTGCCACTTGCTCAGAGGCGGGCTGTGTCGATGATTAGATGCAGTGCTGGCTCTTCCCGCAGTGCATTTCTGAACAAGAATCACTGGGATTGAGGGAGGGAGCAGAACATGGGGAGAGGCAATATTGTTTGCATGTGGGATAAGAGAACTGTGCCTTATATTGCTGCCCAGCAAACATAAAAGCAGAAAGGTATACATGGTGATGGGACTTTATTTATGCAGCTGTGCAGTCTACAGCTGGTGCCAAAATTCCAAATGTGCTGTGCCTCTATTAAATTGTCCCTGCATTTACCTCACTTCCTCCTCCCCCCCTTCACAAACACCTTTTCTGCTGCAGGCTGCGACTATGACCTCCCTTTTTCCATCTGCCAGAGGGGATCTGATCTCCTGCAGGCAGATAGAAGAGGCCCACCCTCTTCTCTTCTGCCCGGGAGGCATATGATCCCCACAGGCAGACACCTTGTCTCTTTGCCACAAACATGGCCTTCCCTTTTTCCTGCTTGTGGGGATTCAATCTCCTGCAAGCAGAAAGAAGGGGTCTGTACTGTGATTTCAGCCATTAACCATTCTCTTCTGTCTCCGGGGGACGGGATCCCCATGGGGAGAAGAGAAGAGGAGGCCATGATTGCAGCCCATAGGCAAGCTGACTAACCATAGGCTTCTGCCTCTGTGGGCAGAAGGAAGGAGATCCCCTTCTTCTTTGCCCACTAGAGATTGGATCCCCACGAGCAGACAAAGGGTCAGGGCCATTGGGGCAACTTGTTTGAAGGGTCAATGGCCCCCCTCGCCCTCTCCAAAACTATGTTCATGCAACCTATTATATGAGGATATGGTCTGTGTCAAAACCACAATTGCAAACCTGCATCTCTAGTTTTGCAAGCCAAAAAAGGGCGACGAGGAGCCAAAGATTCTTCCTCATTAGAGCTCCCTTCAGCCACAACAGAGAGCAGGGAGATGAGCTCCCCCCCCCCACCCCCCACTCTTCTGCTCCTCCAACCAGGCAGTCCGATGAACTGTTTAAATTTAAAGGGCTAACAGGCACACCCGTGCCTAAGGGCCATGCCAAAGCGCCCTTAGATGTGGTCCTTAGAGTGGCATCTGAATGCCGGTAACCACAACCTCCTGGCCATCTATGTCTTGCATATATGAACAAGGCTGGGATCAAGGCTCTGCATAACTTCTGACAAACAGCCTGCAGCCAACCCACCACCTAAACGATCACAAGCAGCACTGGCAGAAGAAAAAGAGGTAACTCGTGCAGTCTAGAAGCTACTACCCCCCCCCCCCCACCCCCTTGAAAGATGCAATTACTTTAATTTCTCACATTCCCTGCTATAAGTCCTAAGATATAGTTTATTTGACATTGCCGGGTCATAACTGTTGGTTCCTTTATTGCATCTCAGTCATTCTGGGTTGGGGACCCTTATTCTCATTGCACTGAGGCTGCTCACGTGACTTATTTGATCAATGTCTGATATCTCTAATATTTCTCTAATATTTTATATTTCACATGTTATAGACTTATAGTCTGCTTGAGATAAGGCTTGCCTGCCTACTGTTTTTACTCAGTTATTTGATTATTTCTTCTGCTAATAAGTTTCCCTATCTGTAAAACTTGGTGTCTTTTCTTTTATTTATCTGTAACTTATTATATTTTATTTATTCTACTTTATTTCATTTATTTCACCTTTATTCCCTTACTACCTATTATCCCTCTCCTAACTTTACTTGCCCTCTCTGACATTTCTTATGGCTCCACATAATTCTTTGCTCATTTTCTGAACCTCTCTAACCTTCTTCCCTCACTCCACCAACCTAATACCCTCCCTTCTCACCCTCTCTCCACCCTCCCTATTTCTTACACCATCTTATCCTCCACCCTTTCTGTCTTTTATATGTATCTGTGCAGCGCTGTGTATGCCTTGTAGTGCTATACAAATGTTCCATAGTAGTAGTAGTAGTTGAGCTTTGCCTTCTCCTTCCTTTCATTCATCACTCTCCTTCCAATCTAAAACAACCTCATCCCTGTTTCTGATGTTTCCTTTCTCCCTCGTACTCTTCTTCTCCTTCTCCTTCTCTCCTCTGGTGCCAATAATCCCAACTCTGGTCCCCCTTCTCTCTTACTCCCATTTTAGTTCCTCTCTTTACCACCCAAATCTCATCCACATCCCTCTCCTTTACCCCTCCGCTCTCCCCTTCTCATGTGCTTTATAGAATGCTCATTCCATTTCTAATAAACTTCCCTTTACTCATGTTCTCTTTATCTCTTGCACTTTCCATCTTCTCACTCTTACTGAAATCTGGCTCCTCCTTGATGACTCTGCTTTGGTTGCTTCCCTCTGCCATGGCGTCTATCAATTCTCTGCCATGGCAGCTTATCCCAATGGTTGCGGCGGTGGTGTTGGGTTTTTACATTCTCCTTCTTGCCAATTTCAACCCCTCCTTTTCCCTCAATCTCATTCCTTTCCCTCCTTTGAAGTCCAGTCCATCCTTCTTTCTAATCCCCTACCTCTCCAAAATGCTGTCATCTATAGACCCCCCTGACAAGTCCTCTTCTACCTTCCTTACTGATTTTGACTCTTGGTTCTCCTTATTCCTGGGTTCTTCTTCTCCCTCCCTTATTCTTGTTGACTTTAATTTTCATAATGATAGCCTCTCTGATCCCTATGCATCCAAGTTCCTTTCCCTTACCTCCTCTTTCAACCTCCGGCTTTGCTCTTCTGCCCCCACTCATCAGCTTGGTCAATGTTTACCTTCTAATTTCCATACCTCCACGCTTCCCTTATCTGACCATCATCTGTTAAGTTTCACTCTTCATTACTCCCCCTTTCAATCTTGCCCAATCTCCTCCTATCTTTTTAGGATCTTCATGCTGTCAGTCCACTGACTCTATCTACTACTGTCTCTTCTCTCTTGTCCTCTAAGTCTGTTGATGAAGCCATAGATTCCTATAATACTGCTCTCTCCTCTACTCTGGATACCCTTGCTCTGCCCATTGCATGTCCACACCTCACCTCAGCCCTGGTTGTCTTCAACTACCTGCAACCTACATGCCCACTCAGCTGAGCGCACTTGGCTCAAATCCTGCTCTCTCTCTGACTTTCTTCACTTCAAATTCATGCTTTTTTCTTTTCAGTCTGCCACTGCACTCACTAAGCAAAACTATTTTCTCCATCTGACTAACCATCTTGCCTCTAATCCTTGCCATCTCTTTTATACTCTCAATTCTCTTCTTAAGGTACCTCCACCTCCAATCCCTCCTTCTCTCTCTGTCCAAACCCTAGCAGACTATTTTCATGAGACAATGCATAAGATTACTCAATTCCCCCCTAAATCTTCTTCACTCCCTCCTTCCCCGCTCCATTACCAGCTTTCCCCCTCAACCTCTATCACCCTTTCATCCTTTTCTAAAATCTATGTTGAGGAAACTTCTCTTCTTCTTTCCTTTTCTAAACTCACTACCTGTTCTTCGGATCCTATCCCCACTCATCTCCTCAACTCCATCTTCTGCTCCATCATCACTTTCATCTCACATATTCTCAACCCTTTGCTTTCTACTGCAACCTTACCTGCAGTCTTCAAGCATGCTGTAATCATTCATCTCCTCAAAAACCCTCACTTGACCCTACTTTGCCCTTCTAATTATGGACCCATCTTCCTTCTCCCATTCATTTCCAAAATTCTTGAACGTGCAGTTCTCTGCCAATGTCTAGAATTTCTCTCCTCTCAAGTCCTCCTTGATCCACTTCAATTTGGTTTTCATCCATTTAATTCTACTGAAATGGCTCTTGCCAAAGTCTCCAGTGATCTGTTCCTCCAGTGAAGATGGGAGGATACAGAAGGAAGAAGGTTGGACATGAGTCACCAGAGCCTACAGTATCAACACTCCAACTCCTCCAGCCCTTGAATTGAAGAACCAGTCTGCAGTCCTGAAAGCGGAGGAGGTGGAAGCATCCAAAGAAAGGGAAGAACCACAGCTCGAGCACCCCAAAGTTGCAGAATAAGTCATCACAAGGAAGTGAAGGGTAGTCGTGGTTGGTGACTCTCTTCTGAGAGATACTGAGGCATCCATCTGCCAACCAGATTTGATGTCCAGAGAGGTGTGCTGTCTGCCAGGTTCCAAAATCTGAGATGTTACAGAGAGTTTGCCGAGACTCATCAAGCCTACTGACCATTATCCGATGTTGCTCATCCATCTCAGCACAAATGATACTGCTAGGCATCTCTCCAAGCATATCAAAAGTGACTTCATGGCCCTGGGACAGAGGCTAAAGCAGGTTGTGTTCTCTTCAATCCTCCCTGTTGAGGGTAGAGGCTGAGGCAGAGAAGCTCACATCCTGGAGATGAATGCATGGCTGCATGTATGGTGTCATTGAGAGCATTTTTGGTTTCCTGGACCATTAGATGATGTTCCAAGGGCTGCAGAGCAGAGATGGTGCTAATCTGCCCAAGAAGGGTTGAAGTGTCTTCAGCAGCAGACAGGCTAACCTACTGAAGAGGGTTTTAAACTAGATTTGTTGGGGATGAATGAAGAGAGCCCCCAGTACTTAAGTGAACCATTAAATACTTTTGTAGAAATGGGTAAAACGGGCAACATCTGGAAAGCGGTGTGCATAAATGCCCATAGCATGGGAAATAAGATCTCATATGTTGAGGCTTTAATGGAAGAGGCTGACTTGGATTTTGTGGCGGTTACAGAGACATGGTTCATAGAAAACCATGACTGGGATGAAATTATACCAGGCTATACTTTATTCAGGAAGGACAGGGTAGGAAGAAGGGGAGGTGGAATGGCACTCTATGTAAAAAATAATATTAAAACTATAGAATTGCAGGTCTTAAAGGAACAGAAGAGGCACTGTATGTTAAACTAGAAAGAGGAAAAGGGAAATCCATTTGCACTAGAGCTATATACAGACCCCCCTCACAGGACGTAGAAGTGGACGCAGATTTAACAGAAGATATACATATTATTGCCATGAAAGGAGAAGTGCTACTGATAGGTGATTTCAATATGCTGGATGTGGATTGGTACATCCCTCCTGTGATGTCATCTAGAAGTAAGGATATCCTGGATTCTCTATAGGGAGAACTATTCAGACAACTGGTAACAGAATCCACATGTGATGAGACCATACTGGACTTAGTGCTTACCAATGGGGAAAGTATTTCTGATGTTACAGTGGGAGATCATCTAGCATCCAGTGATCATCGGATGGTATGGTTCAGTGTTAGGACTAGGACTGATAAAATCCATTCAAAAGCAAGAGTCTTAGGGGCATGTTTACTAAACATTCCTAACGTGCGGGGCCGCGCTAGTGAGCGTGTGCCATATAAGGAGTGGGCGGTTCAGGCAGAAAATAGAAAATAAACGGTAGTAAGCAACCGGACGTGTGTGCGTCGCGCTAATGTGCGGGGGTCGACATTACCGCGTGGAAAGGCAAAGTGGCGCGCTGCTGAGTATACAAAACAACAGAGCCGTGGTACAACGGTGAAGACACTGACCAATGGTGCAGGGGCCATGGGTTCAATCCCCCAGTGTGCGCAACGACAAAGGTCAGCTGAGGCAGTAACTGTAATGATTAACATTGTTTTAGGAGGCAAATTAATTTGGAACGGCATAAAGCGGCGCACAGTTATTTTTGGGCGGCATAAGGCGGCGCACAGTTATTTCTGGGCAGCAGAAGGCGGCGCACTGGTCCCCTTGGGCGGCAGAAGGCGGCGCGCTGAGAGGCACAAGGCGGCGCGCTGATGCACAAGCACAGGAACAGAGCCACAGCACAATGGTGAAAACACTGACCAATGGTGCAGGGATCAGGGGTTCAACTCCTCACAATGCCCAGTGAAAAATGCCTGCTGAGGCAGTATGTATTATGTTGAGGAGTGCTGTAGGAGGCTGTATAATTATATTTTGTTATCACTACTCGCAAACGCACTCTCCCAGCATGTTACCATACGGCGGCCCATAAGGCACATGTTACAGTGCACTGTTCGCCAAGGCACCCTTGAATGACCCCTATAGGGCAGCATGTATGTTGCGACACAGGATAATGTATAGTGCACCCTATAGGGATGGCAACCATAAGGTGGCCTACAGGGCGCCCTATGAAGCACCCTCAGAGGCACCTAATGGGTATAGTAAGCTGAGGGTGGTCTTGCCGGCATAGACATATGTACAGTAAATATAAATAAAGCTGTGGACAGCCCTACCAAAGGGCACCACTGTGGGTTTGAACCCATGACCTCTGGCTGCACAGGCAGTGATGTAACCATTGCGCTACAGCTCCATAGCTGTAAGCAGGCCCCTGGCTGGCTGCAGATAGCCTACACGTCACCGCACAGACAGTCTGCTGGTGTCAACAGGATAGGGTTAGGCCACCCGTACCCATGATGCACTGCACATGCAAATTAGCTGTCCGCAGATGGACACAAGATGGGGAATGCACCCCCACAGCACCTCGGCCCTGTTGGGGGAAGTGACCGGGTGCACCCACACAGCACCTTGGCCTAGTAGGGGGCACTGACCGGGTGTTTCACTGGCACAGAGTAGCCACACACCGTTACATCGTGCGGGTACGGTGCTCACCCTGAGTGTGCAATGAGGTGGCCAGGACCAGGTCAACAACACCTGCCATGGCTGATGGAGGCCAAGCGGGCGTTCCAAAGCAGTGTTAATGTGTAAGATAGCTAGTTTCTGCACAAACACCATGGATATCCCTGTCTGCCGCCATCAGGCACCCCCCCCCCCCGTGGCAAACATGGTCTCCATCAAGGGATCCACACTCTACCTCCCTGCAAAGGTGGCGGTAGAGGTCAACATCAACCCCAGTCCTGCTGAGGAACACCACCACCCCCCCCAGGCAGGCAGCTCCATACACAGCCATAACACAATAGCAGACAGACATAAGCCCAGGGTATGGTAAGCTGCACTCCACCACCAGTTATTCCCCTGCAGCAAGCCAACAGCCACTGCACCCTGCAAGCCATTATAGCAAGACATTTACCAGCTACAAACAGTCTGCTGGTTAGTCCATAGTGCATGTTCCCAATGGAGATGCATGCACCCAGAACTGGACTGTCTGCATACACAGCAGGCAGATAGATCAGTGACTGGGCCCCAAAGGGAACCCATATCTATCACATGAGAGAACTACTATACAGCACTATGGGGGTGCCTAGCCATGCTGTGGTCACTGCACAGTCAGGGTGAGCGTGATCCCCCAGAAGGACATGCTTTGGCCACCCTGTCTGTGTAGGTGGTGGCCGGACACTACAATATCCCAGCCAATGTCCCTGCCAGGGCCCTATGCCCAGTGCAGATGCATCCTGGCCACGTCACCCTGCCCTGGCTATACCCATGGTACCTTGCACCTCATTATGCACATTGACTGGCCAATACTGGCAACAGTGCTGGCAGTGCGGGCTGTTGAAGGGGCTTGCAGCCAACACCCACTGTATAGACAGACACACAGTTCCACACCTCTGCCATCATGGTGCTACGATTGAGGGGGTAAGTAGCCTTGCCCACCAAACCGGTCCTGAGCACGGCAAGGCATGGATATGGTACGCATTACAGCTGGTGGTCACTCCCCAGGGTGGTAAGCACCGTCAGAGGCCAGGGCTGGAGCATGCCCCGCAAACACCTAACAGATTGTTTGGATGGGGTCAACTAGCAGTATGTACGTAACGTATGGATAACTGCCTGCCTGTGCTCCTAGCAAACGTCTCCGAGCTGTGTACCGTATACCTCAGGTGTAGGGTGACATTGGTAAGTTATGCAAGTGCTCGTTGTGGGTGCTGCATGCACGGTCCAATGTTCTGCCTTTCCAGGAGACATTGGCCAATGGGGCCTGTGGGTGTGGGTGTGTCTGCCCTTGATGGCTGCTGCTTTACGGCACAGATTCCCAACTCCAGTCCAGGTTTGCATCACACTGTTCGGGTTTTCCTGCTATCCCTCATGAATATGCATGGGCTACATCTACATGCCATGGGGGTGGTGCATAGATATACAGCACAGGCATTTGTATGAGTGTCAGCATGGAACCTGACTGGTGTGTGGCCCACCAGGACTGCATTTGGGTGATTCTGCTCTAGGTACTGCCCCTGTTCATGGTGTCTGTGCTCAGTGGGGTAAAAGATAGATGTCTTACCATTGCATATGTCCCCGCCATGAAAGGTGTGTCCTTACTATCACTGTTTAGTTGTGGGAAAAATATGTGGGCAGGATTGGCAGTAGCCCCAGCTGGGCTTTGAACCTGTGACCTTCTGTTCTTGTATGCACTGTCTGTGTGCACTGCACCACTGTGTAGCCACAGATTGGTTGGATTCCCTGGACTGTCCATGACTGTGGATCCGGCAGGACCTGTCTGTTGCAGTGGACTGTGCCAGCCTGCACATGGCTAGGCCTCTGTCTTCTGTGGTTAGCAGCCACTGCCCCCTGCACCACATGTACATGTCCGCCAACATGCTGGCATGAACTTCTCTCAGAAAAAGCAGTTGACCTGATTGCAATGTGGCAGTATGGGACTGCATTTGGGGGACTTGGCTGTAGGTAATGCCCATTGTTGTGGGGTGTGTGCGGTGTTGGGTAAAATATGGGTGTTTTCCCCATGCATACAGGGGTGTCTGCGCTATCTTTATTTAGTGGTGGGTAAAATATAGGGACTGGGCTGGCAGGTGCCCCAGCTGGGTTTTGAACCTCTGCCCTCTGGTCCTAGAGGTAATAACTCTGTCCGCTGTACCACACTTTGGCCACAGAGACAGTGCAGCCCCTGGAGGCAGTAAGCCTGGCAGGATGGAGTCACAAACCCTGCTCTACGCAATTCTACTGTGGGCATATGCACCCTGTCTGGTGACAAACGTGCACATAAACCCCGGAAATGACCACGGGAACTGTGGGACAAAATATCACCACGCTGGGCAACAGTGATATTAATGGGCAACCATAGCGAACACTCCCAGGAAAGCTCCATAACGTGGAAATGGTTTTTGGAAGAGTCTCCTCTCAGTAGACCCTTCCAAACTTCATTTCTTTTTTCTGGACCTTTGCTGGGTGTGATTTCTGTATTTGCCCATCACTATAACTGTTCCCCAGCTGACTTACTATTTGTAATAGTTCTGTTGTGGTCATTTTCTATTTTTATGTTCACTTTTGTGCTGTGCACATGTATCACACTGCTCACGTTTTGCTGGTTTCCCCGGTTTTCCTGTACATTGCTGACGGAAATGGTTTCTCTTCCCTTTAAATGCTTTACATGCAAATTCGGGCCCGCTACTGTGCGGGGAGCCTCTCCCCTCCCACTCTCCACCCATTGACCCCGTCCCTCCGCCCCTCCGGAGCCTTCCTCCGCCCTCCTTTCGCCGTTCCACGCCTCTATCGCACATTTGCGGGCCCGCACTTGTACGGGGCCCGTTAGTGAGCCGCGTACCTGTGCGGGGGTGACATGCACGTGTGCGGGGCGTTTAAACGCGTTTATTCGCGTTTCAGTGCCGCGTTTCCGTGCGCTATTTTGCGGCGCGCACATTTGCGGCTTTTAGTAAACATCCCCCTTAGACTTTAGGAAAACTAACTTTGCCAAGATGGGACAATACCTCAAAGAGTCATTAGTGGGATGGGAACAGCTGGAGATGTAGAAAAACAGTGGGCAAAACTGAAAGGGGATATTTTAATGGCAACAAACCTTTCTGTTAGAAAAGTAGATAAATGTAAAAGGAAAAGGAGACCACTATGGTTCTCAAAAGAAAAAGCTGAAAAGTGAAGAAAAGAGGGAGTCCTTCATGAAATACAAGGGATCACAGAGAGAGGAAGATAGGTATCTATATCTGGAAAAACTTAGAGAAGCTAACAAAGTAGTCAGGAAAGCAGTAAAATGTGAGGATAAGACATTTTTCAGATATATTAGTGATAGGAGGAAAGGCAAAAGTGGTTTTGTCAGATTCAAGGGTGAAGGGGAGGAATATGCAGAAACTGATGAGGATAAAGCAGAATTGCTTAACAAATATTTCTGTTCTGTTCTACCCAAAGGAAGAAAATACGCTTTAACAACTGGTGGAACTAAATCCTCAGGTACAGATAAAGATTCATGCAAATATTTTTTAAATAAGTCCACAGGGGAAAAGGATATTACTTTTGAAATGATGTGATCATCTTTGGCATTTACAGCAATGTTTAATACACTTCACATCTGCGAGCAGTTTGTGACTGCTTGATTTTGCCTTGCAACTATGATCCTTCCTATTGAATATGAGATTGTGTTTCTACGGGTGACAGACTGTTCCCTGTGGCATATGTTTCTCGTCCTCCCGCCGGCTTCTCAACCTTCTGGGTCTTGGACCCGCCCCTTGGTCCGCCCCCTTTTTTTCCCACTCTTTCTCTTTAATTTTAAATGCACATGAGCCGGCGTTTTTTCTGAAATGTTTCATATGCTATGCGTGTTGTATGAAGGTGCCGTCTTCATCAAGTAAGGAATGAATTACATTATCACCCCTTCTTTTTGATTCATTGTATTTCCAAGACTTATTGATTTTTGAAAATCGGTAGAAGTTGTAGTATACTGTATTATACAATGCGCACAGTGGCGATAATACATTTTTTCATGCCGCTCACGCTCTCCTCTATTTAACATATTTTGAGAATTCGGGACGTTTGCATATTTTAAGTTTCCCTGATTCATTTATGTATTTATTTATTTATTCTTTTTACTATTTGTTAGGCACCTATTAATATTTATTTTTGTAGTCTTTTATGGAGTGTGTTATATAGTTGTTTACAGTTTTATTGATCGTTCACATTTTTATACATATGCATCTCTGAGAGAGAAGACATAACAGATGGTGGTACCTCTGCCTTATTTTTGCTATTATGCCCCTTATACACGATATATGCAGATTATGCTTCCTTATTCGCTCCTGCTACGTTTTTGGTTGCTATCACATGTGGTTTTATATGCGGTTCTGTGCTTTTTTATGATACATTTACTGTATATGATAATGTATATTATAATCGATCTCCTTGTTGGTTATATTTATAGCTTGACAACATTTATATTTCACACTGGTCACAGTTGAAGTGTCCTCAATACTCAACACTGAGGTATTTATTGTTGTAATATATATGTCTACTTGTCACATTCTTTTATTACTAGCATATGTTTGATGATGATATGATTTTATGATGTTTTATATATAATAATTTATTATATACATATATGTATTGGTTATATTTATATGTATTCGTTATGGTTTATTTATTTATATTTTAGGCATCTGTTCTGTTCATGGTTTTAGTTTTTATGATGTCTTTTAACGTATGTATGTTTTTATGGTTGTAGTGTTTTTACCAGTTCCACCCCTGACGAAGGGTAAATGAAACATGGCCTGTGTCGGGTGGTAATGGGCCAATAATTGGAAATAAACTTTGTCTTTCCTATAATAATCACGTTTTGGACTGGTTGCTGTGTTTTCACGTGATTATCTGCTTTTTTGTGGTACATTTCCGGGTTGTGCATTTAGCCTGCAAAAATTCAAAGGATCGGTACCATGTTAAGCGGTGAGGTACTTCTGTCCACAAAAGAAGAGCGGGACCTGGGTTTGATTGTGTCTGATGATCTTAAAGTAGCTAAACAGGTAGAAAAGGTGACTGCCAAAAGCTAGAAGGATGCTTGGGTGTATAGGGAGAAGAATGTCCAGCAGAAAAAAGGAGGTGATAATGCATCTGAATAAGTCTCGGGTGCGACCTCCTTTGGAGCATTTTGTGCAATTCTGGAGACCAAATCTTCTAAAGAATATAAGCAGGTTGGAGTCAGTGCAGACGGTGACTACTAAAATGGTTAGTGAACTTCATTATGTAGCATATAAAGACAGACTTAAAGATCTTAATATGTATACTTTAGAGGAAAGGCAGGATAGGGGCGATATGATAGAGGCATATAAATACCTCCGTGGCATAAATGCACAGGGGAGTCTCTTTCAATTGAAGGCAAGCTCTGCTACAAGGGGACATAGGATGAAAGTGAAAGGGGATAGACTCAGGAGTAATATGCAGAAATATTTCTTTATGGAAAGTGGTAGATGCGTGGAATAGTCTCCCAGTGGAAGTGGTGGACATGAGGACAGTATCTGAATTCAAAAAAGCATGGGACAAACACAGAGGATCTCCAAAGGTAAGGAGATGAAGTTGGCATCCATCACTGAAGTCCTCAGCAGGATTGGCCAGGCAACAGTAGCATTCGCCTCACTCAAATGGTGCCTCTGGAAGAAGGCCACTATCTCCACCAAGACCAAGATTTGCCTCTTCCGAAAGCTGATCCTGCCAATTATCCTGTATGGATCGGAAACATGGACTCTGCTCAAACCTGACTTGAACAAACTCAAAGTCTTTCAAATGCAATGCCTGAGACAGATTTTGGGTGTCTCTCTTTGTGACTGCCATCGAAATGAGACAATTCAGACAAGGTGCAACCATCGATCCTCAGTCGAAGAACAAATCCAAAAAGGTAGACTGCACTGGTTTGGCCATGTTTGCAGAATGAACACCAGTCGGCTGCCATACAAACTCCTCTCCAAAGAAAGAAACCCCACCAGCTGGTAATTGTTATCAAATCGAAAGTCCAAAAGTCACCTTGAATAACGCTATTGACTTTGCTTCAGGTGCAATAGGAAAATGCAACAAGTTCCTCCATAAATCAGTGTAACTGACACAGAACACACCAAACAAAAGGGCATGCTTTTGAGAATCTGCTGACTTATTCATTGGCTGTTAAAAATCATTGTCATTCACTGGAACCACCAATGGGGAAAAGGGAAATCCCCCACTCATCGGTCAACTTCAAAACAAACTCAGCCAATCAATCTCTCTATTCAATCCATGGGGATACACTATGTTCAAGAAATAAATCCACCATTATTCAAGCCATTGAAGTTTAATAACCCTGTTGCCACCACAAGGATCATGTGGGACATGATCTATAATCCTCCACTTCAGGTCTTCAAAGCCATGATCCAATGTCAGACAGTGTTCTACCACCGTGGCTGATCATACATTAGATCATATACAGGAAGCATGTTCACTCAACCTAATCTTCATTGCATGGGTCGTGCAGCTAATGCACAATAAATTTCACGGGCAACACAATAAGTACACCACAAAATCAGATGTACAAGTGGCTTGCCACAAAAACCGGTGCACTCGTCCTGTATTTGGGTCTTCCCAGGTATTACCAGATAAGGTCGTAGAACAAAATTGACACTGTTCACTCTCTGTATGTCCCAACTCTCCCTCATGTGATTGCAGTGAACAGTCAGTGGGTATTGCTGACTTAACCAAAATATTCTGCAAATTGGATCTTTGAGAATATGCAATGGTAAGAGGTTTTGCAAAACAGGAATGAAGGCTCAATATGAGTCAATGTTTTTTAAAAAATTAACAATCTTAGAAGAGTTCTGCATAAATGGTAAAACTCCTAACATTCTATCCCCATTACACTGAGAGCTCAAAGAAGTATGTTCAGAAAAAAGCCATTCACGATGAACATAACACGCTCGCTTATAAGCTCTTTTGATCACATCCACAGGGTAACTTCTGGCCTGCAACCAAGCCCTGGGATTTTCTGCATGAACACAGAATTCCTCAATAGTAGAGCAGATCCGTCAGTCGTAAAAACTATCCAAAAGGAAGTCCTCTATGGAGTGAACCCAGATGATGGCTATGGTAGCGAAGAAGGCTATTTCTTTGAACAGGTTCTCTGAAAAGTGTCTTCAATAGGCTGCCTGAACTTTTATAGATGATGATATCCAAGAAATTAATGGTCTGATAATGTGTATGAGCTGTAAATTGTATGTTAGGTTTTATAGTATTTAACCATGATAAGAATTCTTTCAACTCATCAAAAGACGACATCCATAAAAAGATGTCATCCAAAACCAAAACATACATGTTTAAATAAAGCAGATGGATAAATGAATCTTTATATATATATACATATATAACGTGGCAAAAGAGGGGGCTACTGTAGCCCCCACTGCTATGCCAAAAATCTGTAGGAAGTAACAACCATCAAATAAGAAATAATTATCCGTAAGGACTAATCTAATCAAGTCTAACAAAAAGGTCTTGGGAATCCGTGATGGTGCAACTGAAACAATGAATCAAGTAACTATTGGCTGTTACTCGATTTGTTTTGAAGTTGACCAATGGGGGGAGGGCTTCCTCAATGACGTGGGGGATTTCCCTTTTCCCCATTGGTGGTTCCAGTGAATGACGATGATATTTAACAGGCAATGAATAAGCAGATTCTCAAAAGCATGCCCTTTTGTTTGGCGTGTTCTGTGGCAGTTACATTGATTTATGGAGGAACTTGTTGCATTCTCCCTTTGCACCTGAAGCAGAGTAGATAGCGGACTCAAAATGTGCACGTCATGATTAAGGGTGTTCCTCGTTTGGATTTTGAAAGCTGACTTCCTGCCATAAAGATTTATAAGATAAGTGTTTTTGATTACGTTAATGATTTTAGAACCATATAGTGATTAAAATGAACATGACCAACATTCTCCTGTTGGCATGTCTGACAAATAAATAGTTTTTGAGTTTTCTGCATTATTCAAGGTGATTTTTGGACTTTCAATACAAACTCCTCTGGCAAGAATGACCTGTCCACTGGAGGGTTCAACGAGCAGCACCAAAGAAACTGTGGCTCAAACACATTGAGGAAGACCTAAGGAACCAATGACTGACCATCAATGAGGCCAGAAATGTTGCCACTGATCATCAAGGTTGGAAGCATATTGTGAGCAACACACGGAATCCAGCGGCACCTACAGCAGCGTATTAGCTGAGAGGACGGCCTTCTTTCCAAATGCCAGCTAGGGATTAAAGAAGAAGAAAGGTAAAAATGGGACTATTGTAGTTGATATGGAAGGGCAGACTAGAAAGGTTATGTGGTCTTTTTCTGCCGTCATGTTTCTGTTTTTCCTCACTAAGTCCAAAGGCCTTTACTCAGTTCTCATTCTTCTCGATCTTTCTGCTGCTTTTGATACTGTTGACCACCTCCTCCTTCTTGACACTTTATCCTCTCTTTATTTTAGAGGCCCTGTACTGTTTTGATTCTCTTCTTATCTCTCCAATTGCTCTTTCAGTGTTTGTTCTGGAGGTTCCTCCTCTACTGCCATACCTCTCTCAGTTAGTGTACCTCAAGAGTCTGTTCTGAGTCCTCTCCTTTAATCTCTCTATATCCAGTCTCTTGGTGCCCTCATCTCTTCCCATGGCTTTCAGTATCATTTTTATGCTGATGACTTTCAAATCTATCTTTCTACACCTGACATCTCTTCTTTGCTCCAAACTCGTATCTCTACTTACTTATCTGATATTGCTGCCTGGATGTCTCATCACCACCTAAAATTGAATGTAGCTAAAACTAAACTTCTTATTTTTTCCCTAAACCCTCCCCCCTTCCTCCTTTCTCTATCACTGTTGACAATACTCTTCTTCTTCCTGTTTCCTTGGCCCACAACCTTGAGGTCATCTTTGACTTCTCCCTTTCCTTCTCCACACGTATTCAAAACATAAAACCTGTCATTTCTTTCTCTACAACATTAACAAAATGTGTCCCTTCCTCTCTGAACACATTACTAAGGCTCTTGTCCACTCTTTGGTCACCTCCCATCTTGACTATTGCAACCTTCTCCTTGCTGGTCTTCCTCAGTGTCATCTCCCTCCTCTTCAATCTATCCAGAACTCTGCTGCATAAATAATCTTCTACCAGCCCTGATACACTCATATAACCCTTCTTCTAAAATCACCTCATTGGCACCCCTTCCGTTTCTGTATCCAATTCAAACTTTTCCTTCTAACATATAGATTACAGGATCCAAGGCAGCATGGATTCACCAGAGGCAGGTCTTGTCAGACAAATCTGATTGATTTCTTTGACTGGGTGACCAGGGAGTTGGACCGAGGGAGAGCCCTAGATGTGGTGCATTTAGATTTCAGTAAAGCCTTTGACACTGTTCCTCACAGGCGACTTATAAACAAATTGAGCACCCTAGGGATGGACCCTAAAGTTACTGCTTGGGTTAGAAATTGGTTGGGTGGGAGGTGACAAAGAGTACAGGTAAATGGGGCTCACTCTGAGGAGAAGGATGTTACCAGTGGTGTGTCCCAGGGATCTGTCCTTGGTCTGATTCTTTTTAACATCTTTGTTAGTGATATAGAGGAAGGGCTGTCGGGTAAGGTTTGCCCTTTTGCGGATGATACCAAAATCTGAAATAGAGTAGACACTCAGGAAGGTGCAGATAACATGAGGAGGGATCTAGCTAAGCTTGAAGAATGGTCTAGAATCTGGCAGCTGGGATTTAATGTTAAAAAATGTAAGGTCATGCATTCGGGCTGCAAGGGAGCAATATAGTATAGGGGAATCCAAGGGAGCAATATAGTATAGGGGGTGAAGTACTTCTGTCCACTAAAGAAGAGCGGGACCTGGGCGTGGTTGTGTCTGATGATCTTCAAGTAGCTAAACAGGTAGAAAAGGCGACAGCAAGAGCTAGAAGGATGCTTGGGTGCATACGGAGAGGAATGGCTAGCAGAAAAAAGGAGGTGATAGTGCCTCTGTATAAGTCTTTGGTGCGACCTCATTTGGAGTATAGTGTACAATTCTGGAGACTGCACCTTCAAAAGGATGTGAACAGGATGGAGTCGGTGCAGAGGGTGGCTACTAAAATGATTAGTGGTCTTCATTATAAAGCATATGAGGACAGACTTAAAGATCTTAATATGTACACCTTAGAGGAAAGGCGGGATAGAGGTGATATGATTGAGATGTTTAAATACCTACGTGGCATAAATGTTCAGGGGGAGAGCCTCTTTCAATTGAAAGCAAGTTCTGCTATGAGGGGACATGGAATGAGGGTGAAGGGGGATAGATTCAGGAGCGATATGCGGAAATATTTCTTTACGAAAAGAGTGGTGGATCCGTGGAATAGTCTCCCAGTGGAGGTGGTAGAGATGAGGACAGTTACTAAATTCAAAAAAGCATGGGACAAACACAGAGGATCTCTAAAGGAAAAAAGGGGACTGTTGTAGTTGTTGATATGGAAGGACAGACTAGATAGGCCATGTGGTCTTTTTCTGTCGTCATATTTCTATGTTTCTATGTTTCCACAGATGCATTCACTCTACTGACCCTCATTACCTTTCCTCTCTTCTCTCTCCCTACACCCCTCCTTGTGAACTCCGCCCCTCCTCTGGCTTTCTTCTCTCTATGTCCTTTTCTACTTCTGCATACTCCAGACTTCGATCTTTTCACCTTGCTGCTCCTTATGCATGGAACAAACTTCCTCTATTTTTACGGAAAGTCTCTTCTCTCTCCCTCTTCAAATTCATGCTAAAGACTTACCAGATTGTGGTGATTTCTCTGTGGCGGTGTCCTTTGATCTCTCTGCAGCTTTCGACCTTGTCGACCACTCCTTTCTCGTCTACGTGAGGCTGGTCTTTGCAGCACGGTTCATCATTGGTTTCATTCTTAGATTTTTTCCCGCTCCTATGCCGTTGTCTCTTCATCTGTCCCAGCCATCGCTTCTGACTCCTTTCCACTGCCCTGTGGTGTCCCTCAAGGTTCTGTTTTGGCACCCCTTCTTTTCAATATCTTTCTGGCACCACTGGTACTCCTGATTGAACATTTTGGGATTTTGGCTTTCTACTACGCTGATGATCTGGTCCTTCTCCACCATACTTCTCCACTCCATCCTGATCTTACCCCCCTCAGCTCTTGTCTTTCTGCCATTGCTGACTGGCTTACCACCAATTGTCTTCACCTGAACCTAACTAAAACACTTGCCAGGGCCGGCCCATCCATTGAGCAAGAATGTTTTTTGCACAGGGCCCCGCGTTTCAGGGGGCCCCGCGCAAAAAACATTCTTCATCCCAAGTTAAAAAAAAAACAACCCAGCTGCTTCTGCCGCGGCAGCATCAAGAGTGCCGCGGCAGTATCAAGAGTGCCGCCGCCGCCGCGGGGGCCCCCCCCCCCGGCAGAGCCTCCCTGGATCGCCTCCCTGCATCGCAGCCTATCCCCGAACGCGGGCTTCTTTCAGAGCCGCGAGAGTTTCCTTTCTCGCGGCTCTGTTAATCCCGCCGGGGCTGCAGGATTAACAGAGCCGCGAGATTAACAGGGCCGGCGGGATTAACAGAGCCGCGAGAAAGGAAACTCTCGCGGCTCTGAAAGAAGCCCGCGTTCGGGGATAGGCTGCGATGCAGGGAGGCTCTGCCGGGGGGGCCCCGCGGCGGCGGCGGCACTCTTGATACTGCCGCAGCACTCTTGATGCTGCCGCGGCAGAAGCAGCTGGGTTGTTTTTTTTAAAATTTGGGTTGATAGGGGGGAAGGGGGGAAGGGGGGAAGGGTGTTTAGGACTGGTAATGGGGGGGGGGGAGGCCAAGACTGGAAGGGGGCTGATAGGGGAGGGTTAGGACTAGTAATGGGCCATGGGGGGGGGGGTGCTAAGACTGGAAGTGGGCTGATGGGGGGGTTAGGACTGGTAATGGGCTATGGGGGGGGGCTGACTGGAAGTAGGTTGATGGGGGGGGTTAGGACTGGAAATGGGCTATGGGGGGGCTGAATGGAAGAAGGCTGATGGGGGGTTAGGACTGGTAATGGGCTATGGGGGGGGCTGACTGGAAATGGGCTGATGGGGGGTTAGGAATGGGAATTGGCTTTGGGGGGGGCTGACAATAAGTAGGATGGTGGGGGGGTTAGGACTTCTAATGGGCTATGGGGGGGGGCTGACTGGAAATGGGCTGATGGGGGGGTTAGGACTGGTAATGGGCTATGGGGGGGGCTGACTGGAAATGGGCTGATGGGGGGGGGTTAGGACTGGTAATTGGCTATGGGGGGGGCCAAGACTGGAAGTGGGCTGATGGGGAGGTTTAGGACTGGTAATGGGTTATGGGGGGGGGGCTAAGAATGGAATTGGGCTGATGGGGAGGTTTAGGACTGGTAATGGGTTATTGGGGGGGGCTAAGACTGGAAATGGGCTGATGGGGGGTTAGGACTGGTAATTGGCTATGGGAGGGGTTAGGACTGATAATGGGCTGATGGGGGATTAGGACTGGTAATGGGCTATGGGGGGCTAAGACTGGAAATAGGCTGATGGGGGTGCTAGGCCTGGAAATAGGGTGATGGGGGGGGTTAGGACGTAATGGACTGATGGGGGGGGGTTAGGACTAGTAATGGGCTATGGGGGGGCTAGGACTGGAAATGGGCTGATGGGGGGTTAGGACTGGTAAAGGGCTGGGGGGGCTAAGACTGTTAATGGGCTGGGGGGTTGCTAGGACTGGAAATGGGCTGAGTGGAAGGAGGGCTTGAACTGCAAATAGCTGATGGGGACGGGGGCTTGGAATGGAAATGGGTTGTGAGGGGAGGGAGCTAGGACTGGAAATGGGTGAGTGGGGGGGGCTAGGACAGGAAATGGGCTGATGGAGGGGCTAGAATAGGACTGGAAATTGGCTGTTGGGGGGGGTGCTAAGATTGGAAATGGGCTGTGGTGGGGGTTTGGATTGAAATGGACTCATGAAGGGGCTAGAACTGGAAGTAGGCTCATGGGGGGCTTGGATTGGAAATGGGCTGAGTGGAGGGGAGCTAGGATTTGACATGGGCTGATGGGCTCATGGGGGGCTGGGATTGGAAATGAGCTGATGGAGGGACTCGGATTGGACTGGAAATAGATGGGGGAACTAGGACTGGAAATAGGCTGATGGTGGGTCTAGGATAGGACTGGAAATGGGCTTATGGGGGGCTAGGACTGGAAATGGGCTGATGCGGGGACTAGAAGGGAGCGGATGCTGGGTGGGACTGGAACTAGAATGGAGCTGATGTTGAGGGAGGATTAGAATGGGATGGAGCTGGGAGAGTGAAATGGAGAGGGGAAAAATATTTTGTGTGGGAGGGAAGACAAATCTACAATTGGCCGGATATTGGGAGAGTAAGTGGGGATTGAGAATGGAGGGGTAAAATTTGAGTAGATGAAATAGGAATGAGGAAAGAGCAAAAGGAGAAAGATTAGTATGTTAAAGCAGATGTAGAGAGAGAATGGAAAAAAACTAGAAGAGAGAAGAAAAGACAAATGGACAGCAGACGATGGAGAGTTAGCGGAAGACACAAAGAAACCAGAAGAAAGTGACTGGAGCAATTGCAGCTGAAAAAAAATGCACAAAAGGTAGAAAAATCTCTCTTTATTTTGAATTTATTTATTTATTTAACATTTCTTCTATACCGCGCAATTAAAATCAGCGCGGTGTGCATCGAACAAAAATACTGCAATGTACAGAAACAACATTGAGTTTACAAAGAACAGGGAATTGAACATGGGATCAAAACCGGGGAAACTAAATACATGTTAACTCGAAACTATGTACAATACTCTAATATAAATGGGTGTTGCATTGATTTTGTGAAGATGAAGATTAGTGGTTGGTTGGGCTTGAGTGGGGACTACCTATTATCTGTGGTATTGACGTGCAGGGGTGGCTGGGGTATGAGGGAAGCTTGCTGGTTGTGCTTCTATCACTGGAAGTTTCTGGGTAACATTTTGTGAACAGGTGGAGTTTTAAGGCTTTTCTGAATAGGATGAGGCTTTTAATACCACGGATTTCATGGGGGAGTGCATTCCAGTTTAAAGGGGCGAATATGGAGAAGGCTCTGTTGGAGGTAGCCTTTGTGCATGTAGTTATTAGCTTGGGGACTACTAATGTGTTCAGTGCAGTAGACCTTCTGTTTCTATTTTCCAGGGTACCATGGACTAGCTTGCTGATTGGCGTAGGGGGGTAGTTATTTAGGGCTTTGAAGGTGAGGACCAATGACTTGTATTGGAGCCTGGCATGTAAAGGTAGCCAATGCAAATCCTTCATGATGGGCGTTATGTGGTCGGATCTTGACGATCCAGAGAGGACTCTTGCGGCTGCATTCAAAGCTAGGCGGAGCGGGTTTAAGGTCGATTGTGGGAGGCGATGGAGGATGATGTTCGCGAAATCAAAATGTGGAAGGACTAATGCCTGGAAGGTTGTTTGGTAGTCTGTGAAGTCCAGTAGGTGTCGGAGGTGACGTAGAGTTCTGATCTTATGGTATATTGCCTTTGTGTAATTGGAATATGTCAGCTCTGGGAAATGTGCATCATTAACGTCTGCGCTTTGTTTAGTACAAGAGCAAATTAATGTATAGTTTTATTTCTACAGTGTTGTACATTCCAAGTTTGGCTTTTGGGATTCCCAGTTTAATTATTGTCTTCCTGTTTCTAAATTGTGATTCCTTGTTTGGTGATGGTCTATGTTCTGCATGTGTAACTGAGCTGAGGTATTCTGTTTATGTAATTCCTATTTGACATTGCCACTTGTTCTCTTTCCCCAGTAGTTCATATATTGTTGTTCTCTGAAATGTATTGGTTTAATATTTGCAGCTTTTCCTTTTGATAGTTAGGGTATGGTGCTTTATGAGTCCTGGTAGTGCTGTTAGGATACGGTGGGTTTGCTATGGGTTCTAAATGGGCAGTGTTTGTAGTAGTTCCTAATGTGTCTGGCGGTTGGCACTGGATTATAGTAATGTAGAAGTCTTTTAGTCTTTCTTTATTCATACACTCATTAAGAGGCATGTTTACTAAAAGTTAGTGTATGGTAACATTATGCAAATATTTATGCAAATGAGGCCCCTTATGCAAATGAGGCCCCGCACCGAGTCTCCGCACATGGCCCCGCACCCCCCCTTGGGCTGCCCCTAACACTTGCTATTTGGTTTACGTTTGGTAGTCCCTCTCCTCTGGTTGCACCCTCCTTTGCTGACTCATCTTTTCCACTGGTTTCCTGTTTCCGTTATTTGGGGGTTCTTTTTGACTCTGATCTCACTTTCCGGGCTCACATTTCTCATGTTTCCAAGACCTCATTCTTTTTTCTTCGTCAAATTCGCGCCATTCTCCCATTTCTCACCACACAGGCTCTCACCACTCTTCTCCTTTCTCTGGTCATATCACGCGTTGACTTCTGTAATTCAGTCCTGGCTGGTCTCCCATACTCGCAAATCTACTGCTTGCAACGCATTCAGCATACAGCCGCACGCCTTATCTTTCACTCTTCTCACTGGGATCACATCACCCCCCTTTTGATTCACCTTCACTGGCTTCGCGTCAAATTTCGTATACATTATAAGATTCTTACCTTGGTCCATCATGTCATGTACACTCACACGCCACAATACCTGGCAGACCTTATTCAATCCTATACTCCCAGCCGTTCACTCCAGTCACTGATGTCAATCGTCTTCATCTTCCTTCCCCCTCTCGTGCCCACTTGCAAACCACCCACTCATCCGCTTTCTTCTGTATTGGTCCTGCACTATGGAACTCCCTCCCCACCTCTCTCAGACTCAAACAGCAATTTGCCACATTTAAAAAAGACCAGAAACCCACCTTTTCTCCACTGCTTTTGACCTTCCCTCTTCTTTTGTGTGAAATTACCTTTTTCCTCCTCTTTCTCACTGCCTCTCCCCTCAGTTACGTGTGTTAAATGTCTCGAGTGCTTTCCTGTCGCATTATAATCTCCTTGCCTTTTCCGGTCTATTGGCCTCCTTTTAGTATTTTACTTTGTAAACCGCTATGTTATAATTTGAATGGCGGTATATCAAAACTAATAAACATAAAACTAATAAACATAAACCTCTTTGAGGCTACATTTTATTTATTTATTTATTTAACAGTTTTTATATACCGCGCTATTCATCATCAGTGCGGTTTACATTTTAACAACATTGTACTTAAGCATAAAACATATGTCAAGTTTACAGCTAACAGGAAGTGGAACAGGGATAACTGGGGTTAAAGATAATATAACAAAAAATATTCACAACTATTTACAGTAAATTAGCATAGGCTTTGAGCTTCGTAGGTTAGAAATGCACTAGATTTGGTCGGGGGCAAGGAATGGAGTTTTGGGAATTTATTTGACTAACCATATTCATTAGTTTGGGTTGGAAGGGGCGAAGGTGGGGAGGTAATACCTTGGGAGAAGTGTTGGGTGAAGAGGTGTGTTTTTAGAGCTTTTCTGAATTGGGACAGGTCTTTTTGTGATCTGATGTTGGATGGTAACATGTTCCAGCATCTGGGGGCGAAGGATGAGAAAGCTCTCATGGTAGTCGTCTGCGTGACTTTTGCTGGGTCTTTTGGGATCATGAGTGTGTTTTCTGTTACCGATCTTCTAGCTCTGATGTTTTGAGGGTGGTGAAGGATGTCAGATAGTGAGGATGGAGAGATTTGATGGAACGCTTTGAAGGTCAAGAGGAGGGTTTTGTATAAGATCCTGCATGTTATTGGGAGCCAATGAAGTTCAAACAGAATGGGAGTAATATGTTGACTCCTAGGAGCTCCGTATAGCACTCTTGCTGCTGTATTCATGGCCAACTGTAGTGGGTTCAGTGTGCTCTTAGGAAGGCCATGGAGAACAATGTTAGCGTAGTCGAAGTGCGGGGTGACTAACGCTTGGAAGGTTGTGCGGAAGTCATTTGGTTCAAGCATGGGTCTGAGAAGTCGTAGTGTCCTGATCTTATGGTAGATGGTCTTTACTGTATTCTTTATGTGATCTTTGAATTCCAGCCACTGATCCAGAATGACACCTAGGTAACGTATCGTGGATTTGACCGGTAGATCGGCATCTCTTGTTCTTAACGTTGGTGGAGGAGAGAAGTCTTTATTCCTTGTGATAATCAAGATCTCCGTTTTTTTAAAGTTGACTCAGAGATTTTGTGTGAGCAGCCAATCTGAGATATTATTGAAGCAGGTGGTTAGAGGTGTGTAGTCGGGTTTTATAACGTTAACTGGTGTGAATAGGAGCACATCATCAGCATAAATGAGGCAGGAGATTCCGAATGAGCGGGTGATGTTGCAGATTGGTTGCATGTAGATATTGAATAGCAAGGCAGAGAGGGAGGAACCCTGCACTCCTTGCTTCTGTCGGAAAGGCTGGGACGTAGTGTTACCAATCCGGACCTGTTGCCAGCGATCCTCCAAATAAGATTTGCACCAGTTCCAGGCCGTTCCTTGTATCCCTTTTTCGTGGAGCCGGGCTAGCAGTTGATCATGATCGACGGAGTCAAAAGCTGCAGCTATGTCTAGGAATACCAATGCAACTCCATTTCTGATGTTGTCTGTTGTAGTAATGAGCATGTTCATTAAAGAGGCTAGAAGAGTTTCGACTCCGTGCCCTTCTCTGAATCCATGTTGGTTTGGGTCTAGTGGTGCTTCGAAGTCAATGTGTTGTTGAATCTGCCTCAGAGTAATCTTTTCTAGGATCTTGGCTAATAGGGGAATACTTGAAATTGGACGGTAAGAGTCTTCCTTCTTCGGATCAAGTTTATTATTTTTCAGTAAGGGACGAATGGAGGTCTGTTTGAGCAGTTGGGAATATCCCTGTGCTGAGTGATTGGTCCGCTATGGCTGCTATGTATGGGCTAAGTTCTGCTCTCATTGCTTTGATCCAATGAGCTGGGCATGGGTCATTAGGGGCGGTGGTGGCATTGATGGAAGTTATAATTTCTTCAATTGTTTTCGGGGATGGAGATGAAAATTTATCAAGTATAAATTGAACATTGGGAGGTTGTGTGGTTTCACTTGATGTTGCTGTTGTGATTTTGATCATCTTAGATTGGATGTAGTCCGCATATAGTTGAGGTTGTACATGTTCATGCTGTGGTGGAGTAGGCTCTCCAGTTAGGGATTTTACTAATTGGAAGAGATCTCTTGGTTTGTTAAGAGACCGGTTAAGGAGTTTTGCATGGTATTCTTTTCTCCTGTCTCTTTTGATCCTAATCCCTTGTTCTCTTTGTGTCTCCTTCTCTATTTGAACTCCCTTGTTTCTCTTGTATTGTTCTGTCTGTATTGATTAGCATGCAAGCTCTATGAGCAGGGACTGTCTTCTTTATATATTTGTACAGCAGTGCCTATGCCTTGTAGTACTATATAAATGATTAATAGTAGTAGTAATAGTAGAAACACCGTGAATAATAGATAGAAACCAGAACTAGGATGTTTCCCCTTACTACTCCCAATATCACAGAGACAGTGGCGTAAATTCCGTTCAAGCAGCTCCTGCAATGCAGAGGGAATAGACAGGAAAGAGGCCTGCGCGGCAACTTACTTTTATTTGTTTGCCGCGCTGCCTCCATTCTAGGCCCAGCTGTTAGTTCCCAGGCTGAAGTCTCACAATAAGAGCCACACTGAGAGACTTCGGCCCAGGAGGAACACCTCAGGGTCTGGAACAGAGATAGTGCAGCAAAGAAATGCAAGTAAGTTTGCTACACAAGGCCACCGCTGCAGCAGCAGAGGGGGGTCATGCCAGCACTGCTGTTGAAGCGGAGGGCATTAATAGGGGGACCCTCAGCAAACATTTTGCTTATGAGCCCCTCATTAGAACTTTTGCCACTGCAAAAAGAATATACAAATTGTAGTGTCATCTCAATAACAGCAACAAAAACTCCCTCTGACACCAGGCACTCTGTGAACTAACAAAATCCTGGGCAAAACAAACTTCACACATATGTAGGACACCTGCCCTGCCAAACCAACATTAAAGCCCAGAACCCAAACTCCAATAGTCCTGCTTATGAAAAACAGCACTCCAAACACTGTAATGGGCTCTAGAACATAAAAGACATCCTACTGGGAGGTGCAGATTGGAAAACAGAGCAAACTGGACTGCTACAGATTACTGCAAAGAAACTACACAGTAGCAGAACATAATATAAGAACATAAGAAATGCCATACTGGGTCAGACCAAAGTCCATCAAGCCCAGTATCTTGTTTCCAACAGTGAACAATCCAGGTAACAGCAACCTAGCAGGTTCCCAAAGAGGCACACAGGTTCCACAATGCTTGTCCTGGGGCAAGCAGTGGATTTCCTGGGTCCTCTTTAATAATTGTTTATTGACCTTTCCTCCAGGAACTTGTCCAAACCTTTTTTAAACCCAGCTATACTAACAGCTTTTACTACATCCTCCGGTAACAAATTCCAGTTTGATTACGCGTTGAGTGAAAAAATATTTTCTCTAGTCTTAAGTGGATTTACATTGTAGCTTCATTGCATGTCCCCAAGTCTTTCTACTTTTTGATGATGTAAACAATTTATATAAGTTTACCCGTTCCACTCCATTCATTAATTTATAGACCCCAATCATTTCTCCCCTCAGCCGTCTCTTTTCCAGGTTGCAGAGCCCTATCCTATTAAGCCTTTCCTCTTAGGGGTATCCTTACATCTCCTTTACCATTTTGGTGGCTCCTCTCTGTACTTTTTCTAATAATGCTATATCCTTTTTAAGATACAGCGACCAGAACTGCACACAATATTCAAGGTGCGGTCGCACCATGGAACGATATAGAGGCGTTATAATATCCTTTGTTTTATTCTCCATTCCTTTCCTTATGATTCCTAGTATTCTATTTGCTTTCATGGCTGCCGCTGGACACTGGACGCTGGACACTGGACGGAGTGTTTCAACGTGTTATCCACGATGATGCCTAAATCTTTTTCCTGGGTGATGGTTCCTAATGTGGAACCTTGTATTGTGTAACCATAGTTTGGGTTGTTCTTTCCTAGGTGCATAAATTTGCACTTGTCCACATTAAATTTAATCTGCCATTTGAACATCCAGTCTTCCAATTTATCAAGATCCTCTTGCAATTTTTCACAATCCTCTTGTGTTTTAACTACTTTGAATAATTTTGTGCCATCTGCAAATTTGGTCACCTCACTCATTTTTCCAATTTCCAGGTCATTTATGAATATGTTGAAAAGCAGTGGATCCAGCAGAGATCCCTGGTATAGTCCACTATTCACCTTTTCCATTGAGAAAATTGTCTGTTTAGCCCTATCCTCAGCTTTCTATATTTTAACTAGTTCCTGATCCACAATAGTACGCCAGAATACCTGTCATCAGTTACACATGCCAAACAGACAGACATTCACTATATACAGAAAAATTGAAAAGTGTACACTAGCAATGTGACACAATGGTGGGTTTCCCCTGTTTGCAAAATCAGGCATGTGGGGATTTGATAAGCATGTCTCATGGAAGAATCAGGGGATGAGCATGTGTGTGCATGTGTGTGTGTGTGTCAGGGGTGTGTACATGTGAGGAGCTGTGTATATGTGTGCGTGTATGTGTGTCAGGGGGCACATGAATCTGTTTGTCTATCATGCATGCATGTGTCTCTCATGGGGTGTTGCGCCAGCCCTAAGGGTGAATAGAGAAGGGAGGAGTAAGAGGTCCAGAGTGGGGATATGAGGGGGAAGGAACATTTAATTCTCCAGATTACGAAACCTCTGGTTTCCCACCAATATCCAAAAACCTTCTCTTCTCCTTTTCCATGATCTCCCCTTATTTTCTCCTTCTACTCCACTAACCTCTAATCTCAATGTGTTGAACATTCTACACTAATTCTAATAAAAGGTATATACCAAAGGGCTTAGGTATTATGTCTTAATTAGTATGAGTATGCAGGCCAAAATATGTTTATTTTATTTGGCTTCCCATGTCGTTTGCCAGATTTTTTGTTTTGTTTTTTCTTTGAAAATTTCATTTCAGGGAAAATGTTGTTAGTGCACACTATTGTGTGGTACTGCATGCTATTATTTTCCCATAGCATGCACTATTAAGTGATAGTGGGGGCTTTTTGTTCACCACTTACAAACTAGATCTTCAGATTTTCTTTGCTTGGGCTGTCCTTTTTGCTCATCATTCTTGTAGCGTCCACTTTTTAAAACAAAGTACAAGGTACCTAGAAATCTGAAAATGGTGGATGCTTTCTAATGAATTAATCAAGAAATCTTAGTTGCAAGATCGTTGTAATTTCTAGCATTGTTGTAGCTTTCTTTATTCCTAAGACTACCATCTGATGGTTAAGAGTTTCTGCAAAGTGTCATCCTCCTTTGGTGGATTGCAATAGGTGGTGCCAACTAGCTTCATTATTTCTGGCATAAGATGATCTAGTCCCATTTATAGCTTATAGCATGAAGGAACTTGTATGTCTACTTTTCTTTGGGACAGCCATGGAAATATCATAGCTGCAAGTACATGAACTCAAGGGTAAGATCACGGTTGGAGCAACATGTCCTGAAAAAATGAAGTCAGTTGGCAACTCTAGACTTAAGTTCCAACAACCGAACAGTAATGTTTTTTGAAGAAAAGGCAATCAAGGTCAAGGGGTCAAGATATGAAGTTGGAGGGGGGGGGGGGGGTATTTCAAAGCAAACACAAGGACATATTACTTTAGTGAAGGGGTTTTGGACGCCTGCAGTAGCTTCCAAAACAGATAGTGGTAACCAAAAACAGTGACAAAATTCAAGCATGACTGAGACAAGTATAGAAAGTGGTGATAATGGGGAAGGAGCTGGCCAAGTTGAGTAAAGTTGAGATGAATGGGAAGAATGGTTAAGCCAAAACCTGCTAGTTGATTCATGAAAGTCTTAATAAGCATCTCAGGAATTTACAGCACAACACTAGGAAGACTGTTATGTTTATCCAAGTACAGAAGAGGAATAAAATACTTTCACATAAGTGGAAAGTTACTGTACCTTAATTTTCAGAGCTGTACTTTCTGATATGCTGGTACAGACAATTTTGAATAGAGAAGTTTTTAAAAAAAATCTTTACCTGTAACGCTTTTACAAATATGTTCCAGGGAAGGATTTTACATTTATTATCAATTGTTGAAGAAAGTGTTTGTGCCCTGTCACTGGTTAACGGCTTCACAAAACCGCTAAAGAGGAACCTGGATTTTCTTTTTTTCTACTTGTCACTGTTAAGAGGTACTGATGCCTAGCTGAAAGTAAAAAACAGCATACTGGATGTGGTTAGAGCTCCGCTTTCTGATATGTGTAGCCTAAGCAAGCCAGATGCAATCAGCATATTTTAGCACATCAGACAGCGAATAGTTAATGAAATATGGAATGGTGGAGCTGTAGTGGAAAGGAATCCAGGCCTCCTACAGTGTGGCGGCACATGCTTGTGAGCAACAGCCAAAGTGCTAAACCTCCGGAGTTTCTTAAAAGGAACCGTGGGTGGTGTGTGCTCAGACATGCTGAAAGCTCTCATGATTTGCCAACATACACAAGTACCATGCTGGAGAGAGGGTAGAATATCGTTGGTATAGCAAGTTAAGAGGAATAGTGGTTGCTTGGAAATCTCTCTTGTGGAGGCATTTTTTTTTAAAGCAGGTAGAGATGTGAGTCAATTGTGTTCTTATTCATTTCTGTAACTGCAAAGGCATTAATAGTTCACCTTTGCAGAACTGTGATTGCTGTTAGACTAACACAGGAATTATCCAAAGATATTGCTGTGTATGACTTTTGGAGACTACAAGTCTCTTCATCACACGCTTTTGGACACTGTGATCTAGAAAGATCCTTTACAATGAGAATGCTGGATCCTTTTTTATTATTCCAATATTGCTGCTTAGAACCTGCAAAGAACCTTGTTCTCTTCAAGATCAATATTGTTCCTACAATCCTGCATGTCTGTTTTATAAATTATGCAAGTATTTTAACATTTTTAGGTGTAGATTTTTTTTTGAAAATCTAGACATAATGGGAGGTCATTTTATAAACCTTTTTTGCACATAGAGACATAGAAAAATGACGACAGAAAAAGACCACATGGTTTATCTAGTCTGTCCTTCCATATCAACAACTACAACAGTTCCCTTTTTTCCTTTAGAGATCCTCTGTGTTTGTCCCATGCTTTTTTGAATTCAGATACCGTCCTCATCTCTACCACCTCAACTGGGAGACTATTCCACGGATCCTTCACTCTTTCCATAAAGAAATATTTCCTCAGATCACTCCTGAATCTATCCCCTTTCACCCGCATTCCATGTCCCCTCATAGCAGAACTTGCTTTCAATTGAAAGAGGCTCTCCCCCTGAACATTTATGCCACGTAGGTATTTAAACATCTCAATCATATCACCTCTATTCCGCCATTCCTCTAAGGTGTACATATTAAGATCCTTCAGTCTGTCCTCATATGCTTTATAATGAAGACCACTAACCATTTTAGTAGCCTCCCTCTGTACCATCCTGTTTATATCCTTTTGAAGGTACGGTCTCCAGAATTGCACACAATATTCCAAATGAGATTGCACCAAAGACTTATACAGAGGCACTATCACCTTCAATTTTCTGCTAGCCATTCCTCTCCCTATGCACCCAAGCATCCTTCTAGCTTTTGCTGTCACCTTTTCTACCTGTTTAGCTACTTTAAGATCATCAGACACAACCACATCTAGGTCCCGCTCTTCTTTAGTGGACAAAAGTACTTCACCCCCTATACCAGTGATGGCTAACCTTTTTGAGCCCGAGTGCCCAAACTGCCGCACAAAACCAAAGAATTTCCTCAAAGTGCCAGCACGTCAATTAAAGCTCCATTTGCATAAGGTGCTTCATTTGCATAAATATTTGCATAATGTTACCATACACTAACTTTTAGTAAACATGCCTCTTAATGAGTATATGGATAAAGAAAGACTAAAAGGTTTCTACATTACTATAATCCAGTACCAACCGCCAGGCACATTAGGAACTACTACAAACGCTGCCCATTTAGAACCCATAGCAAACCCGCCGTATCCTAACAGCACTACCAGGACTCACAAAGCACCATACTCTACCTATCAAAAGGCAACACTGCAAATATTAAACCAATACATCTCAGAGAACAACAATACATGACCTACTGGGGAAAGAACAAGTGGCAATGTCAAATAGGAATTATATAAACAGAATACCTCAGCTCAGTTACACATGCAGAACAGACCATTACCAAACAAGGAATCACAATTTAGAAACAGGAAGACAATAATTAAACTGGGAACCCCAAAAGCCAAACTTGGAATATACAACAACACTGTAGAAATAAAACTATATATTAATTTCCTCTTGTACTAAACAAAGCGCAAAAATTAATGATGCACATTTCCCAGAGCTGACATATTCCAATTAATAAATTCAAAATAAAGAGATATTTTTCTACCTTTTGTGCATTTTTTTTCAGTTGCAATTGTTCCAGCCACTTTCTTCTGGTTTCTTCGTGTCTTCTGCTAACTCTCCATCTGCTGTCCATTTGTCCTTTCTTCTGTCTTCTTGGGTTTTTTTTCCATTCTCTCTCTACATCTGCTTTAACATACTAATCTTTCTCCTTTTGCTCTTTCCTCATTCCTATTTCATCTACTCAAAATTTACCCCTCCATCCTCAATCCCCACTTACTCTCCCAATACCCGGCCAATTGTAGATTTTTTATCCCTCCCACACAAAATATTTTTCCCCTCTCCATTTTACTCTCCCAGCCCCATCCCATTCTAATCCTCCCCCAACACCAGCTCCCTTCTAGTTCCAGCCTCACCCAGCATCCATTCCCTTCTAGTCCCTGCATCAGCCCATTTCCAGTCCTAGCAGCCCCCCAACCCATTTCCAGTCCTAGCAACCCCCCAACCCAATACCAGTCCTATCCCCCCCTCATCAACCCACTTCCAGTCCTAACCCCCCATCACCCCATTTTCAGTTTAAGCCCCCCCCTATAACCGATTACCAGTCCTAACCCCCCATCAGCCCACTTCCAGTCCTAACCCCCCATCAGCCCACTTCCAGTCAGCCCCCCATAGCCCATTGCCAGTCCTAACCCCCCCCCCATCAGCCCACAGTCCATTACCAGTCCTAACCCCATCAGCCCACCTCAAGTCCTAACCCCTCCCCATCAGCCCATTTCTTGTCCCAGCCCCCCATAGCCCATTATCAGTCCTAAACCCCCCCATAGCCCATTACCAGTCCTAACCCCATCAGACCACCTCCAGTGTTAACCCCCATCAGCCCATTTCCAGTCCTAACCCCACCCAACAGCCCACCTCAAGTCCTAACCCCTCCCCATCAGCAGTCCTAACCCCCCTAGCCCATTAGCAGTCCTAACCCCCCTCTCTAGCCCATTAGCAGTCCTATCCCCCCCCCATAGCCCTTTACCAGTCCTAACCCCCCATCACCCCATTTCCAGACAGCCCCCATCAGCCCACAGCCCATTAGCAGTCCTACCCCCCCAGCCCATTAGCAGTCCTAACCCCCCCCCTAGCCCATTAGCAGTCCTAACCCACCCCCCATGGCAAATTTAAAAAAAAAAAAAAAGCAGCTGGCTCTGGCTTCTGCCGCGGCAGCGGCAGAATGCAATGTCCCGTGGGGCCCCCTCCGCCCGCTAAGCCCCTCTGCAAGGGCTTTCAGATTCGCGAGGGAGAGCGTCTCCCTCGCGTCTCTGTTAAGCCCGCAGGGGCTAATGGGAAATTTCCCATCAGTCCCTCGCGTCTAAAGGGGCTGATGGGAAATTTCCCATTAGCCCCTGCGGGCTTAACAGAGACGCGAGGGAGACGCTGTCTCCCTCGCGAATCTGAAAGCCCTTGCAGAGGGGCTTAGCGGGCGGAGGGGGCCCCGCGGGACACTGCATGCTGCCGCGTCCGCGTCCGCGGCAGCAGCCAGAGCCCGCTTTTTCTTTTTCTGCGGACCTTCACGCGTGCCAGCTGCAAGGCCTTCGCGTGCCACAGCTGGCACGCGTGCCATAGGTTCGCCATCGCTGCCCTATACTATATTGCTCCCTTGGACTGCTGAAGCCCAAATACATGACCTTATATTTTTTTAACATTAAATCCCAGCTGCCAAATTCTGGACCATTCTTCAAGCTTGGCTAGATCCCTCCTCATGTTATCTACACCTTCCTGGGTGTCTACTCTATTGCAGATTTTGGTATCATCCACAAAGAGGCAAACCCTACCCGACAGCCCTTCCGCTATATCACTAACAAAGATGCTAAAAAGAATCAGACCAAGGACAGATCCCTGGGGCACACCACTGGTAACTTCCTTCTCCTCAGAGTGAGCTCCATTTACCTGTACCATTTATTGCCTCACAATCAACCAATTTCTAACCCAAGCAGTAACTTTAAGGTCCATCCCTAGGGTGCTCAGTTTGTTTATAAGTCGCCTGTGAGGAACAATGTCAAAGGCTTTACTGAAATCTAAATATACCACATCTAGGGCTCTCTCTCGGTCCAACTCCCTGGTCACCCAGTCAAAGAAATCAATCAGATTTGTCTGACAAGATCTGCCTTTGGTGAATCCATGCTGCCTCAGATCCTGTAATCCGCTGAACTCCAGAAACCTCACTATTTTCTCTTTCAGCAGCGTTTCCAATAATTTACTCACCACTGAAATTAAACTAACTGGCCTGTAGTTTTCAATCACATCCTTACTTCCGCTTTTGTGTAAAGGCACCACATGAGCCTCTCTCCAGTCCTTTGGCACCACGCCCTACTCCAACAAGGCACTGAAAAGGTCAGTCAGTGGAGCTGCTAGAATGTCCCCAAGTTCCCTCAGTATTCTAGGATGTATCCCATCCAGTCCCATCACTTTGACTACTTTAAGTTTAGCTAGTTTCTCATGGACACAGTCTATTGAAAATTCTTCAAGATGCCCCTTGCTTCTGTTCATGTTTGTGGGTATTTTCTGAGGTCCTGTTCCTGGTTCTTCATCTGTGAACACAGAACTGTTTGTTAAGCAATTCCGCTTTATCCTCATCAGCTTCTACATATTCCTCCCCTTCACCCTTGAGTCTGACAATACCCCTTTTGCCCTTCCTCTTCTCACTAACATATCTAAAAAATGTTTTATCCCCCCCCCCCCCCCCCATTTTATTGCATTGGCTATTTCCTCCTCTTTTTGAATCTTTTCCTGACTACTTTGCTAGCTTCTCTAAGTTTTTCCAAATATAGATGCCTGTCTTCCTCTATCTGTGATCTCTTGTATTTCATGAAGGCCTCCCTCTTTTTCTTCACCTTTTCAGCTACTTCTTTCGAAAGCCATAGTGGTCTCCTTTTCCTTTTACCTTTATTTACCATTTTAACAAAAAGGTTGGTTGCCCTTAAAATATCCTCTTTCAGTTTTGCCCACTGTTTTTCTACATCCCCCAGCTGTTCCCATCCCGCTAACGACTCCCTGAGGTATTGGCCCATCTTGGCAAAGTTAGCTTTCCTAAAGTCTAAGACCCTTGCTTTTGAATGGATTCTATCAGCCCTAGTCCTAATACTGAACCACATCATCTGGTGACCACTGGATGCAAAATGATCTCCCGCTATAACATTAGAAACACTTTCACCATTGGTAAGCACCAAGTCCAGTATGGCCCCTTCACATGTGGGGTCTGTCACCAATTGCCTGAATAGTTCTCCCTGTAGAGAATCCAAGATCTCCTTACTTCTAGATGATACTGCAGCACGAATGTGCCAATCAACATCGGGCATATTGAAATCACCTATCAGTAGCACTTCCCCATTCCTAGCAATGCTGCATATGTCTTCAATTAACTCTCCATCCACCTCTTCCTCTTGTGAGGGAGGTTTATATGTCACGCCAATGCAAATAGATTTCTCTTTCCCTCTTTCTAATTTAACCCACAGTGCCTCCTCTCTCCCTTTTAAGGTCTGTAATTCCAAAGCTTTAATATTATTTTTTACATATAGTGCTACTCCTCCTCCCCTTCTTCCTACCCTGTCCTTTTTGAATAAAGTATAGCCTGTTATTGTTACATCCCAGTCATGGTTTTCTGTGAACCATGTTTCTGTAACTGCCACTAAATCCAAGTCAGCCACTTCCATTAAAGCTTCAACATCTGAGATCTTATTTCCCATGCTACAGGCATTTATACATACCGCTTTCCATATGTTTCCCCTTTTACCCATTTCCATAAAGGTATTTAATGTTTCACTTACCTGGGGGCTTTCACTTACCCGGGGGCTTTCTTCACCCATCCCCAACAAATCTAGTTTAAAGCCCTCTTCAGTAGATTAGCCAGTCCGCTACTGAAGACACATCAACCTTTCTTGGACAGATGGACACCATCTCTGATCTGCAACCCTTGGAACAGCATCCCATGGACACCATCAATGCAGCCATGCATTCATCTCCAGGATGCAAGCTTCTCTGCCTTGGCCTTTATCCTCAACAGGGAGGATTGAAGAGAACACCACCTGTGCACCTATCTGCTTCACCCTCTGTTCCAGAGCCATGAAGTCACTTTTGATATGCTCAGAGGGATACCTGGCAGTATTATTTATGCCGACATGGTTTAGCAACATTGGGTAATAGTCAATGGGCTGGATGAGTCTCGGCAAACTCTTCGTAGCATCTCAGATTTTGGCACCTGGCAGACAGCATACCTCTCTGGACATCAAGTCTGGTCGGCAGATGGATGTCTCAGTACCCCTCAGAAGAGAGTCACCAACTACCACTACCCTTTGCTTCCTTATGGTCACTGATTCTGCAACTTTGGAGTACTTGAGCTCTCGTTCTTCCCTTTCCAGGAATGCTTTCACCTCCTCCACTTCCAGAGCTGCATAATGGTTCTTCAATTCAAGGGCTGGAGAAGTTGGATTGGTGATTCTGCAGGCCCTAGTGACTTGTGTCCAACCTTTGTCATTTTGTAGGCACCCATCTTCTCCTCTGCTGGAGAGCTTGGATGTTGCAAGAAGCATCTCATCAATGTACTTCTCACTGTCTTGAATGCTCCTCAGCCTCGCTACCTTCCCACTGATTCCTGAACATAAAAAAAATGCCTCACATAAAATGAGGTCATGGGAGGAAGTGACGTCATCAGCTGGAATGGCAGCTTAGGCGGTGAGCTCCGGAGGGCAGCTTAAGTTTTGGAGTTATTTCCCCCTATCCGAGCCCGGGATACGGAGAGCAAATGCAGGCGGTGGTGGTGGGAAGTCTGCCGAGACTTATGGCGATGCGAAAAAAAGCGGCGGACTTGAAAGAGTTCGCGTACAGCAGTGCAAAGTCAGCAGGTGGAGAGAAAAAGATGGCGGGGCAAAGCGTGGGAAACGGCGTGGCTCCAGATAGAAAGGGGCAGCGGAGCGCGGCCCCTGAGATGGCGGAGATGGTAGTACAAAATGTGACCAGAGAAGAGCTGTGTGGCTGGTTCGGAGAACTTAAAACAGAATTGCTGGTGGTAAAAACTGAAGTCGGAGACATGTGTACCACACTGCGAGAGGAGATGGGAGAGTTGGCGAACAGAGTGGAGGAGCAGGAACAGCAGCTGGTGCGTTTGGAAACCCGGCAAACTGGAGTGGAAAGCTCGCTTAAGGAGTTGGAGGCCTGGAAAGACTTGGTACTGCTGAAAGTGGAGGACTTGGAAAACCGGTCCCGACGGAATAACTTGCGCATCCGTGGGGTGCCGGAGGAGAAGGAGTTCACGGACAGTGAAAAGGTGGTGCAGGCGGTGCTCCGGACTATCTTAGTAGACCTGAGGAATGAGGCTGAGCAGGTGGGGCTGAAGTTGGTGCGAGCCCATCGTGCATTAGGCCCCAGTAGGCCAAATCGACCGAGAGATATTGTCCTGTGTATGGAGGATTATAAACTTAAGGAGCGGATTATAACTCTCATGCGTACCCGAAAGGACTTTATATGGCAGGGGTACAATATACAGATCTACCCGGACCTGGCAGCGGGAACTTTGCAGCGGAGGCGAGACATGCAGCCGGTCACGACCATCCTGCGGAAGGAGAATGTCCGCTATAGGTGGTTGTACCCTTTTGGGCTTCTTTTCACTGTTGGGCTCAAGAACTGGAGGGTCCAAACAGTATCAGAGGCACTGGCAGCTTTGAAAGTGGCGGGGCTGGGGAGCGGCCTGCTGATTGACCAGACGGAGGGCAGTCGTGGAGAGGCGGCTAAGGCGGTTTGGAGGAGCGGTGAGAAGCGTCGCCGGAGCCCGGAGGTAGTAGCGGAAGAGCAGCCTGCCAGTGCTGACATGGTGTGGGCACCTGAAGAGCCGGGGGATACGTCTGGCTACACGACTACATGTGAAGGACATTGCTCTTTTGTATTACTGTTTCAAGTGTGGGGATGCATGTTTGACGGGGAAGGGGGAGGGGGGAGTGGGGTGGTTGTGGCGGGTGGATGTTGGGGAAGCTGGGGTGGCTGAAGATAGGGTGATGAGGGGGAATGCGGAGGTTGGAGGAGGGGTGGTGGTGGGAAGAGAAGGAGGCGAGGGAGGAGAAGGGTCGGAGGGGGGAAGCGGGAAGATATGGGGGAGGGGGGTGGGGGTAGGAAGTTGCCTCTGGTTGATGGGCACTACTCCACAGGAGACCTCCAGGGGGTGGAGGGAGGATTTGGAGGGGGAGGGGGTGGGAGGGTGGGAGCTGGGGGTGGGGAGAGGGGTGGGGGGAAGGGGGGGGAGGGGAGAGGGGGGAAGGGGGGAGAAGGGGTGGGGGAGGACAGAGGGGAAAAGGGGATGGGGAGGGGGAAAAGAGTGGGACAACAGCACATGGTAGTGGTGACGATGAATGTGCGAGGGTTGGGCACCTGGAGGAAGCGCAGACTGGTGGAACGGGAAGGAGGTAGGATGTGAGCGGATTTTATATGCCTTCAAGAGACCCATATGAAGGTGGGACAGGAAAGGATGTTGCAAACGAAACGTTACCCCAGGGTAATGTTGGCGGGGCAGAGAGCGGAGGCTCGGAAGGGGGGTGGGTATTCTGGTGGGAGCGGAGTGGGTGGATAGGGTGGTGGGGGAATATAGAGATAAAAGGGGTAGAGCGGTGGGACTTAAAGTTCAAATAGGGAGGGAACAGGTGTGGATTGTGAGCATGTATGGCCCTAATGAGAAACAGGGGGAGTTTTTTGAAAGGATGCAGAATGAGTTGGGGGGTTTGAGTGATGCCCCCATCATTCTTGGGGGGGATTTTAATATGACAGTGAACCCACGGTTGGACAATGGGGGGAGAAGTGGTTTGGGAAAGCGGGTAGATCGGGTAAAATTGATGCATTTGAAGGAGAGGTTGGGGGTGGTCGATGTGTGGAGGAACCAGAATCCTGGCTGAAAACCATATACTTACTACTCGGCACCACATGGCACGTACAGCCGGATAGATATGGTGTGGGCGGGAGGGGGTTGGATGAACAGGGTGATGGAGGCAGAACATGGTTCCATCACGTGGACGGATCATACGCCGGTGCGGGTTAAGTTTAGCTTGGGGTATGAGGATGATGGGGTTAAATTCTGGAGGCTCAATGAGGCCCTGCTAGAGGAGCCGGAGGTGATTGAACGTTTGGGGAAGGTGGTGAAGGAATATCAGAAATTTAATATGACTGGAGAAGTGGGGCTGGGGATGGTGTGGGATGGGCTCAAGGCTGTGGTACGGGGGCATTTGGTTCAAGAAGCGGCCCGGGAGCGTCGAAGGCGGGGGGAAAGGGAACACCGGTTGATGCAAGACATCGGTAGATTAGAGAAGGTGGCTCAAGGGGGGCGGAGGGAGGGGGTGCATGGGCAATGGAAGGAGTTGAGAGTGCAGTTAGAGCAGTTACGCGCGAGCGAAATAGCGTATGAGTTGAGGGTATTGAAGCAAGGTTGGTTCGAGGGGGGAAACAAGGTGGGGCGGCAGCTGGCGCAGAGATTACAAAGTAAAGCCATGCAGAAGAATATTGGTGGTATTCGGGGCGCAGGGGGGAGGCTGGTGCATGGGAACAATGAAATCAGGGCGATTTTCGCGGAGTATTATAAACAGTTGTATAGTAGTGAGGTGGAGGGGGGGAAAGCTCAGTGCGAGGCATACTTGAAAGAGTGTGCCATGCCGTCCTTGTCGAAGGAGGAGGCGGAGTGGTTGGATAGACCCATAACGGGGAAGGAAGTGGATATAGCGATTGGCATGCTGAAACAGGGTAAGGCCCCAGGTTTAGATGGATTGACGGGGAGGTTCTATCAAGTGTTCCGGTCCCTTCTTGGGCCTTTGATGGTGGAAGTGTTTAATGGGGTGTTGACAGGGGGGGGAGATTCCACGTTCGATGCGGGATGCAGGGATAACTCTTATCCCAAAGCCGGGGAAGGATCCAATGGTCTGTGGGTCATATCGGCCCATCTCATTATTGAATGTTGATGCTAAACTGTTGGCGAAGGTTTTGGCCAATAGACTGGCTACGGTGATGCCTGCTCTGGTGCATCCAGACCAAACAGGTTTTATAGTAGGGCGGCAAGGGGGGGGACAATATAAGGAAGATCTGTAATCTTACCTGGGAGGTGCAGCGCACGGGGCAAAAGGCCATTTTTTTGTCGGTAGATGCTGAAAAAGCGTTTGATAGGGTGGAATGGCCGTTTATGATTAGTGGGTTGGAGAAAGTGGGGTTGGGTCCTCATTTTGTTCAGTGGGTCCAGGCGATGTATGCTGCTCCGCAGGCTAGGGTGAGGGTTAATGGCAGTTATTCTGGGGCGTTTCAGTTGGGTAGGGGACGGGTACCCGCCAGGGCTGCCCCTTGTCCCCCTTGCTCTTTGCCTTGGTGATTGAGCCGCTGGCTGAGAAGGTTAGGGGGCTACAGGATATTAAGGGGGTCCTAATGAACTCCCAAGAGGTGAAAATCACCCTATTCGCTGACGATGTAATCTTTACGATTGGGGAGCCCTTGCTATCTTTACCGGTTTTAATGAGGGAGATAGAGTGCTATAGTAAGGTGGCGGGCTATAAGATCAATAGTAGTAAATCAGAGATATTGGGGTTTAATCTAAGTGAGGGGATGGTGGCCGTGTTGAAAGGGGCGTTTGCGTTTAAGTGGGTGGGAGGACATTATCGATATTTGGGGATCCAGATGGGGAAGAATCTGGAGGGGCTGGGGGAAGCAAATTATGGAGTGTTGTTGAAAGAAGTGAGACGGGACTTGCAAAAGTGGAAGGGTTTGTATCTTACGTGGCTGGGTCGGATAGCGGTTTTAAAAATGAATGTTCTCCCACGATTCCTTTTTCTGTTTGGTTCCCTACCGTGTAAGGTACCCCAGACATATCTGAAGCGGGTCCAGCGGGTTATGATGGAGTTTATGTGGGCAGGGAAACGCCCGAGGGTAGCGTGGCACACACTGTTTAGACATAGTAAGGAGGGGGGGTGGGGGTACCCTGGCTGGAGAAGTATTATTTGGCCTCTCAGTTGCGGGCGTTACAGAGTTGGCAGGGGGGGGATGAGACTCCCCGGTGGGTGCAATTGGAGCAGGAGCAAAGGCGGGGGGGGGGGAGTTTGGCGGCATGGATTTGGGATCCGAGGGCCGTAGCGGAAGGGGGGAGGGGGTAATCCTTTTCAGGCGCTGACAAAAGAGCTTTGGTTAAGATCGCGGCATCAGTTGTTAGGGGGAAGCGATATACTAGGGGTATGTACATTATGGGGGTTCGAGAGTTTGCCCCGGGGAGAGAGGGGATGTGTTTGGAGAGTGGTGGGGGAAGGGATTGAGGTTTATGGGGCAGTTGATTCACTCGACGGGGGGGGGGCTGAAGCGATGGGGGGAGTTGCAGAGCGAATTTGGGTTGGGGGCTGGGGGATTTTTTGCATATTTACAGGTAGCGTCCTTTTTGGGCCAGAGGGAGGTTAAGGAGGATCTGGGTAAGGAGGTGACAGTGGTTGAGACACTTATGGCGCGAGGTGGGAGGAAAGGAGTTATAACTCAACTGTATGGGGAATTGACTAAGCAGGGGGGGGGGGAGAATTAGGGGAGAGGTGGAATGGGAGAAGGTATTAGGGGGAGAGTGGACTCGAGAGCGATGGCAGTGTATTTATGGGTGGTCTAAGCGGTTGGCCCCGGGTACGGTCTACTTGGAGACTAGCTTAAACATTCGATATCAGACTTATTGGACACCGTGGAAATTGCGGAACTTTTGTAAGGAGGAATCAGGAGAGTGTTGGAGGGGGTGTAAGGGGCGGGGGGACTTGTATCACCTGCTGTGAGATTGCCCGGTGGTGAGGAGTATGTGGGTTGATTGGGAAGGGGTCATTCGGGAGGTGACAGGTGTTCCAGTTGTACTAACTCCTGCCATGGTGCTGTTAAATGAATTGGAGGGTGAGGGGGAGAGGGGGCTGCAACAGATGATTGGATATTGTATTGCAGCGGCGCGGGGGGAGATTCTCTTGCGATGGAAGAGTAGTGAGGTTCCATCTAGGCAGGTTATTGTTGCGAGGCTGGCACCTTTGATCACAGACCCACAGGGGAAGAGGATGAAGGCATTGGGAATTGGCTCCTTGCATTCCAGAACATAGTCTAATTGAATGGTGTCTAGCACCCAGCGATCCTTAGTAACCCAGGCCCTTTCCTGAAAGAAAAGGTGAAACCTGCCACCCACCAGAGGTACCAGGGAATGGGCCTCATAACCTTGATTGCATAGCTGGGGAGGGTCCTCCTCTGGAGGGGGCAATGTTCCTGAGTCCATGAGCTCCACAAAAGGGCTGAGGACGAGCCCAAGGCCCCAAAGCAGAGCGGAAGAAAGGTTTTCCCGGTTGATAATGATGATAGTCCCGAGACCCCCAGGAATCCAGCCAGCGCGCCCTTGCTGGTCAGGAGGAGGCTGATGAGAAAGAGGTACTTGCCTGCTTCACGGACCCCCTGGACCTGTCTTCCAGAAGGTGGGAAAATTTTGCCTCACCTAGGTCCTTCACCAGTTTCTCCAAATCTGTTCCAAACAAGAGCTTCCCCTTTAAGGCCAGTTGAACCAACCGGGTTATGAAGGATGTGTCCGCTGCCCAGTGACAGCCAAATCTAACACCATGACACTGTAGTCAGGGTAACATCCCTGGCTAGGGGACATGCAATGAAGCTACAGGGTAAACTATTTAAGACTAATAAAAGAAAATATTTTTTCACTCGACGTGTAATCAAACTCTGGAATTTGTTACCGGAGGATGTAGTAAAGGCTGTTAGTGTAGCTGGGTTTAAAAAAGGTTTGGACAAGTTCCTGGAGGAAAGGTCCATAAACCGTTATTAAGAAGTGACCGAAGATATCAATGCTTGACCCAGTACAAGCATTGTGGAACTTGTGTCTCTTGGGGAAACTGCTAGGTACATATGACCTAGATTGGCCACTGTTGGAAACAGAATACTGGGCTTGATGGACCTTGGTCTGACCCAGTATGGCATATCTTATGTTCTTATGTACCAGGTGCACCAGATCATACATGGTATCAGAAAGGAAGGCCGTAGCTGACTCAAAGAGAGAAGTAGTATCATCAGGCAGAAGAGACTGAATCCACTGGAGCAGGCCTCGAGTGATCAAGCTGGTGCATACCCCAGCTGCAGAATGGCTGCCACCATGGCAAACTGGCTCTTCAGCAAAGAATCAACCTTGCAGTTCAGAACATCCTTTAAGGCTGATCCATCTTCCATGGGAATGGTGGCCCGTCTGGTAATCGCCGTGACCTGTGCATCTACCTTGGGACTGTCAAACTACTCGCTGCGCTCCTCTTCCAAGAGAGCATAGATCTTCTTATAGACCCTTAACCCTTTAGGCAGGGAGTCAGGTGAGTCCCACTTGTACTGGATCTTATCTTTGATCACCTCCGGGAACAGGAAGACAGTAGTAGATTTCTTTACCCCCCTTGAAGAAGCAGATGTACTTTTGTCTCCTGCTCCGTGCCAGAAGCATCTGTCATATTCAAGGCGGATGAGACCCTGGAAATCAACACCGCCAGTTCCTCTTTCTGGAACAGGTGGATCACGCAGGCCTCTTCATAGTCTTCTGAAGGTGATAGGAGGTCCTCCTTCACATCAGAGCCCAGTACCAATTCATCTGGGTCCGAGGCATAGTCAACATCTCAAACAGCTCCCAAATGTTCCTTATCTTCAGGGAGTGTCCCATGCCAGGGATGCTTAGCCAAAGGCAATCGAGCAGGACTTCTGCTTCCAGCCTGTCCAATATGAGACTGTTCGCAGGCTGGAAGCAGAAGGCCGCAAGGTCTGAATATTCACACCAGAAGGAACAGACCTGTTGCAAAAAGAATTCTGGGAAGGACAATCTGGACTCCAGAAGCTCTCCTCTCAGAAAAGGCTCCCCAAAACCGGGGAGTATAGCCTTCATAGACCCCCTAAAGGATGAAGAGCAGCTCACAACATGGCCGCCGGAGTCCCTGGCCAGTTGAGAATCCTTACCCTTAATGCCATCCTGCACCTCCTACCCTGCAGCAGTTAAAGGCAGACTAACTGTATCCCCCAGCTGAGAGGGGGAAAGTATGCTCTCCAAGGGTGGCTCAGAAGCTGCTTTACAGAAAAGGCAGAAACCCAAATTCAAGGATGAGGCTCCTCACTTGCCACAGGTCAAACAATGTTTCCTGGAAGAAGACGTAGAGAGTTAGGGTAAGTACTGTATCAGCAAAGCGCGCGCTAAGGCTGCGTCAGCCCTCAAGCACATGTTAACTGTGCTTTTACAGAATGTGCGCTAAAGGCACTAGGGAAGGATCACTCATTGGAGCCACTCGAGTGGAATGTGCATTAGGATTTTGCATCCCCCACGTGTGCAATAGGACAAAATGTTATTAACGTGTAGAAAATGGCAGGAAACCCACACACAGCCTCGACGGTCGCTAGCAGTCCACCCCGAATTGCATCCCTCAGACACAGAATTGGCAGCCCCCAACAATAACAATGACAAGATAAAACCTTGGCACTCAGCTCCTGAGAGCCTGGGCATAGATCCGTTCTGGGCTCAGCTCTACTCCCCTGAAACTGCTTCACTGGCTGGGTTTATTTTTCAGCAGCACTGTGTGAAAGGTGGCTGGCAGGCAGATCCCTCTCAGAGCCTTCTGCAATCTTCAGGAGAGAGCAGGGGAGAAAGAGGAGGAGGGTGGGGTGCTGAGGTTCTGTGAGGCTGCTGTACTCTTCCAGATCCTCCAATTTGTAGCTGCTCAACAGGCTTTTATCATGATAAGGGCATGGAGCTGAAACAATTTTCCCTCCTATAGCTACAAAAATACCAGTCTAGTGGAGCCTCCTACGTCACACTCCAATGAGAGAGTCACCCCTTTAAGACTTGTGGTGGTCGTTCAAGTACATTTAATCATTCTCTTTTCCTCTCAGCCTTCAGATTTTCTCCAGAGAGGATGTCCAAGCATGAATAGGGCTTCTAAAATGACCTCCATAGGCCCCTATGTGTCTCTATAAAATAGGCTAAAAAAGGCATCTTCTTCATCTCCCAACCAAGGGGCCCTAATATAAAATTGTCTTTGACAGGTCGCTTTTATTTATTTATTTATTTATTTATTTAACAATTATTTCTATACCGCTCTTTCACAAGTATCAAGTGCGGTTTACAATGAACATTATGTTATATGGTATGGGTAGTATCATACCAAGTCATTTTACATAGAACAGGTGAACTAGTTACAGGTAACAGTATAATATTTAAACAGTAAATTATTAGAACGTTAAACTATTAGAACATATGTACATAGTAGATATTTACAATTATCATATATCGCTTGTAGGTGTAAACATTAATTTAATCTTCAAGGCACGTAGTTATATAATGGTTGTATTTGCTAGTTAACCTGTGTCTCTTTGTGTAGTCTGGCTAGTTTCTGCTCCTTTGTTATAGTGTAATGAGAATAAATGGGTTTTCAGTTTTTTTCTAAATTCCTTTATGTCTGATAGTAGGCGTATATAGGTGTATATTTGTGTACCATGAACAGGGTCAGCATTAGGCAGACGAGGTGACTGTTTAGAGCATCAGCTTCTTGGGAGCAGCAAAGAGCAGCTGCAGTCAAAGCAGAGCAGTACAGCCACACAAATTCCATGAGCCTGCACTTTTATCTTCAGGGACAGTGGGTAATTCTCAAATAGCCCATTTAGCTGAGTAAATAAGCTTTTGGAAATTGCCCACATGGAAAAGGCATTTTTTTTTTTTCAAAATTTTATTTATAAACCATCAAACAGGAACGGCAAATACACAACTGGTAACAGTCGCTCCCTGGGGTGGACTCTGATCCCCAGGGGGCGGAACACATAGATGGTTACATGATTTTTGAACAATGTCCCCATCCCCCCTCCCCCACCCAACCTCCCCCTGGTTAACCCCCCCACCCTCCCAAGCATTACCAAATAGGACCAGTATAAACCTCCGTGTGGATCATCCAGAATCTCCCCCTGCTAATCGGGGCATCAATAGCCTAGTTGCAGGATGACATTGCGGGTCCGAGGACTGAGATTTTGAATATAGGGCTCCCACAATAGCCAGAAGGCGGACCATCGCTTAACATGGCCTCGAGCAGCCCTACACTCCAGGAGCATAAGTTGGTGGAAGGAGTTCCGCCACTCCCAAAAGGAGGGAGGGAGGCTGTCCCTCCACCCACGCAGTATTGGCCCTTTACCCACCAGACATGCCTTCCGCACCAGCCAACGACTCCATTTCCCCTTCGGAGAGGTGAGGCCCATGTGGTCCAAAACGATCAGGGCAGCGTCCCAGTAAACAGGTTGTCCAAGTAGGTCGGCCATAAATGAGGCAATTCTCTGCCAGTATGGGCGTATCCGTCGGCACCCCCACCACATATGATATAATGTCGCCAGAGGCTCCGCACATCGTGGGCAGCGACCATCCGCAGTCAAGTGGCATCGAAGGGCCCGCCGTGGGGAGAGGTGAACCCTAGTCAAACACTTAAGCTGTATTTCCCGCCAGCGGGCACCATCCGCCAGGCTCGCCACTCTCCGAAGGGCCTCCAGAATCGTGCCAGGGGGAATCTCCTGCCCCAGTTCCACCCCCCAGGCCCGTTCTACATCTCTATAGTCCGGCTGCGGTCGAGACTGCTCCAACCTAAGGTGAAAAGTCCGAATAGATGGCCGTTCAACTTCGCCAAAACCAAAGAATGCTATTATCTGGGCCGAACGATCGCTACACAGTTCCGTCCGCGGAAGGGAAGCCACATAGTGGGCCACTTGCATATATGCGAAAAACTGCCGAGGCCCCAACTCATACTCACGGGATAATGCAGGGAAGGGCTTGGGTTGGCCCGCCAAGTCCACCACATGGCCCAAAGTATGCATACCTCTCTCTCCCCACAGACGGAACGCAGCGGTTTCAGTGCCCGGGGTAAAGTTGGCATTGCCCTGAATGGGTAACCAGCTCGACACCTGCCAGCGGCGACCCCAGTAGGCATTTAAATACCTCCACGTCTTACAAACCGGTGCCAATAACACACTGTCCGCCAAGTGTGTAGGCCACCTACGTACCTCCAAATGCAAAAGGGCTTTGAGGGAGTGGGGTGCCACGTAGGCCTCCTCAAAGGCCCGGGGAGTATAAAGATCAGTGTCACCCAGCCAGTCCCCTAGGTGGCGGGACTGGCAAGCCAGTGCATAGGCCCCAAGATCCGGGAGCCCCCACCCCCCACAGCGCACCCTCCCCACCAGACGACGATAGGAGATACGTGCTCTCGACCCCCCCCAAAGGAGGCCCCGAAACTCCGCCTCGAAACGCCGAATGTCCCGTCGGAGGATCCATACAGGGAGGGTCTGTAACCAGTATAAAATGCGCGGCAGGATGACCAGTTTAATCGCCGCGATTCTCCCCATTAGAGACAGGGGGAGAGGCCGCCATGCTTGCAGCTGAGTTCTTACCTTATTCAACTGCCGTCGCAAGTTACTCTCATACAGTTGACCTGGCTGACGGGACAGTACAATCCCCAAGTATATGAACTGACGCTCAGCCCATCGAAGGGGGAACTCGCCCACCCAGCCGCCCCGAAGTCGGCCTGAGACATCCAGGGCTTCGGATTTATCCCTGTTAATACTAAACCCTGCGAACTGCCCAAAGGCTCGAAGCTCTTGCATAAGAAGAGGCAGGGATTCCCCAGGGGAAAGCAAGTGCACCAATAAATCGTCAGCAAAGGCTGAAATCTTAAATTCCTGTTTGCCAACACCCACTCCCTGAATTGTCCGCATACCCGCCACTTGCCGCAGGAGCGGATCCAACGAGAGAACGAAGAGAAGAGGAGATAGGGGGCAGCCCTGGCGAGTCCCCCTTTGCAGCGGGAAGTTGTCTGATACTACCCCGTTACAGAGTATCGCAGCGGTCGGATTGGCATACAAACTCGCGACCATATTACAAAACAACGGCCCTATACCATATTGTGGGAGGATAAATTTCAAATATTGCCAGTCCACCCGGTCAAAAGCTTTTTCCGCATCGAAGCTGACCAACAGAGAGGACAGATGTCTATGCTGGACCCACTCTAGGGACGCGATGATCTTGCGTAAGTTACGGACCGCATATCGCCCCTTAACGAAACCGACCTGTGACTCATGCACTAGTTGCCCCAAAAACTCCGCCAGTCGGTCTGCCAAGATCTTAGCCATTAATTTAAGATCGAAATTAAGTAAAGAGATGGGACGATACGAGGCCGCCGAAAGAGGGTCCTTTGCCGGCTTGGGGATAAGAACGATGTGAGCATGATTGGCCCCCCACCGAAAGTAACCTTGCTGTGCTCTCCGATTATGTACGGCGACCAACACTGGGGAAATCTGTTCATTAAGAATCTTGTAGAGTTCGGCACCCAGGCCATCCGATCCAGGAGTTTTATAACAACTAGCTTTTGAAATAGCCCCTTGCAGCTCAGCTACCGTAATCGGCCGGTCCAACTGTGCTCTTTGCTCCAACGATAGGCAAGGCAAGTCCAGTCGCTGCACATAATCTGCCATCTGCGTGAGGGAGGTCGCCTCCGCGGCATAAAGGTTCTGAAAAAAGGATCGGAAAATACGCACTATGGCCGGGTTCTCCCTATGTAAAGTCCCCGATTCATCTCGCAAGGCTGGCACCAGTTTCGAGCCCCTGGGTCCCCGAAGGCACCGGGCCAATAACTTCCCGGGCTTGTCCCCGTATCGATACAATTGGTAGCGATAATATAACACTGACTTCTTAGCCCTCTGGTGTAGGAGTTCATTTAGTTCCGTTTGGGAGTCCCACAGCTGCTTTCTAAGCCCGGCGGTGGGAGTATGGGCCCATCGGCGTCTTAGCTTGGTCACCAATCTCTCGAGTTCAATGATACGTTCGGCCCTCAATCTTCTTTTCCTGGCCAGGAACCCGATTATATCTCCCCGCAATACGACCTTCGCCGTTTCCCAGAGCAACTCTGGGTCATCCTGGTGACCCTTATGATCAGCTTCAAATTCCTGCCACCGCCTCTGAATAAAGGAACGAAATTGCGCGTCTCTATATAATTCCAGGGGAAAACGCCATTGAAAGGCTCGAGGAGTACACCCACTCCAACGGACCTCCAGCCAAACATAAGCATGATCAGAGATCTCCACAGGCCCTATCTGGGCATCCCCAACGGTGGCAAACAGCCCGGTGGACAGCAACAAGTAATCAATACGTGCGCTCGTGCCATGAGCCCGGGACTGATGCGTGTAATCCCGCTCGACCGGATGTAATAAGCGCCATGGGTCCACCAGCCCCAACCTAGAGCAGAGTCGTCGTAATGCCCGAACCGTCGCCATCCTGTCTCTTTGCTCTCCCCCTTTTGAGGTATCGAGGTCGACATCCATGACCCCGTTGAAATCACCCCCCAGGATAACGGGGATCTCCGGTAACGTCTCAATTTTAGAGGCAAGGCGCGCATAAAGGGACAAGTCAAGCACATTGGGACAATACACGTTACCGAGAATTACCGGCCTCCCCTCAAGGACTCCCTGCACCAGTACAAATCTGCCCGACGGATCGACCAAGTCCTTCACCACCTCCATCCGGACACGTTTGTGTATCAAAAGTGCTACCCCCCCTTTCTTACCAAGGGCCGGGGCCCCCCAGACCTGTCCCACCCACTCCCGGCATAGCTTACGGTGCTCTTCGGCGGTCTGGTGGGTTTCCTGGAGCATAGCGATGTCCGCCCCCTGCCTTGCCAGGGCCTGCAAAATTTTTGCCCGTTTAATCGGGCTGCCCAGACCACACACATTCCAAGAAATGATCTTAAGCGGCATGCAGTACTAGACTAGGCTCAATAGTATCTGTTATATACCATACAGAATGTAGGGAAGACACCCCCCCAGCCTGGGGTCCTCCCCCATTTCCCTCCCAAAATGGTCCTCGCACCATCCCCTCCTCTACTGGTCCCCTAAGATACAGCTCTCCTTCTCCTCCCCTTCCCTCTCCCCCCAACCCTCCCTATCTACTCCCCTATCCCTTCCCTCCCCCCTCCTATCCCTTCTCCACCCCCTCTCCTCCCCACTCCAATTCTTTATTTCTACTACCATCCTCCTCGCCTCCTCAGTGAATTCCTAGATGCGTAAGGTACCCCCCCACCCCGCCATTATACCGGCTCAGCTAGGCCATCCGGGGTCCCCCCCGAGACTCTCCCCCCTCCAGGTTCTGTCCCCCTCCCCGCTTCCCCCCCCCCTCCAGCAGACACCCCCAGCTACTCGGGCCGTCCCCTGCCCACCCCCACACCCAAAGAAAACAACCAACACTTGAGGGTAATGTAAACAAACCCCTTAGCTCCCCCCTCCCCCGTCCCGGTTACCATCACCATCTCTTCTACAGTCCAAAGTGAAGGCTCCCGGCTTGTTCTTCAGAGAAATAGTCTCCACTTCTAGTCCTCAGGACTCGACCGCCACTGCGGCCCTCCGCCGTATCTCCTCCACGTAGGGCGTTGCTGCTGTCGCGGAGTCAAAAGACCGGCGGGTCCCGCCATGGGTGAAAATCAGCCGTGCGGGGTATTGCACCATAAATTTGATATTATTGTCTATCAGGATCTGGCACAGGGGTCCATACTCTCGTCGTCGCTGTCCCAGGGCCGCTGAGTAATCCTGGACGATGCGTATCCGGACATTGTCCTTTTGGATGGTCCCTTTCTTTCGCGCAGCACGCAGGACCGCTTCCTTCTGTGGGAATCTCAGGAACCGTGCCAGGACCACTCTAGGTCGGCCGTCACTGGTTCTCCTAGGCCCGACCCGGTGCGCCCTCTCTATTTGTACTAGAGTGCCTTCGGGATCATTCACCAGAATGTGTTTCACCAGGTCTTCTACGTACGGTTGTAAATCCCGATCCTCTATGGCATCCGGGACCCCTAGAAATCTCAAGTTATTACGGCGGGACCTATTTTCGAGGTCGTCGAGCTTAGCCTCCTGCCCCTGGAGTAATTTTTTCATCCGGGCCATCTCCTGCTGTAGCTCCAGCACGTGCTCCTCCGACCTCTCTATCCGGTGCTCCGCCTCTTGCAGTCGGTTGCCCAGGGCCTCCACGGAGGATTGGATTAGGTCCATGCGGCTCCGCAGGTCGTCAAACTGCGCCGACAGCGCCCCTGCCACAGCCACGGAGATTTCGTCTACCATCCCCGCCGGGACTTTAGCCTCTCCTTTCGACGGCGAGGATTGCTCCCCCCCCCTTGGCTGCAGGGGGGTCTTCTCCTTCTCCATTCGTCGGCCTCCCTTCGCCGCCATCGCCAGGGCCGCTGTTGTGGTCTGCACGGGAGGGGGGTCCCCAACCCCCTTCCCCTCACCTCACCGCCGGGCGACGAAGGCTTTAGTTGCCCTCCTCCAAGGTGCGCTGTACAGGCCCCGTCCCAAGACTCAGGCGCCACCGACTCCTCTCAGGCTCCCGGGCGCTGGAAGCAGGGTGCGAGTCTCAGGCTGCTGTGCACTAAAGATAGAGCACGTGTCTCAGGCGTCTGTGCTCTTATGCGCCGGCAGCAAGGGCAGGGCTCAGACCTCCGAGAGCCAAGGATAGGGCACCGGGCCCCGGTTCTTGGACGTTGAAGGGAAGGTGCGGGTTGCAGCTCCAATGCGCTTAACACAGAGCACAGGTCTCAGACTCCGTTGCGCCGAAGACTGGGCGTCGGGTACAGGTCACAGGCTTTTGTGTGCTGGTGGCAGGGCGTCATTCGGAGGCTCCGGCGTGGCAGAGGCAGGGGGGTACAGCTCCCATGTGTTTAAGGTAGGTTACAGGCTCTCACATGCCAAGGGCAAGGCACTGGTCTCCGTCCTCCGTGTGCTGGAGATATTCGGCCCTCAAGGATCCCGTGGGGGGGGGGGGGGGCGGTCAAACAGGCAGCGGCCCCGATCAAGGCCCCTCGACAACTCTCTGCCTCCCCTCGCAGCCGCCACTGCAGCCCCTCTCTCAGATCCGGCACTGCTGTCACGCGGGGGGGCGGGAAAGGGCAAAGTGCACCGCCCGATGAGCTGCCGCAGCTGCGGGACCCCGCTCCACCCGCCGCCGAAGTCTTCAGCGAGTCTACTCACCCCGCAGCGCAGCCTCTCCTACCATGCGGCGTCTGCTGTCCGGGTCCAGGCCGCTTCCTCGGAACGTCGTGTGAGGGTGAGCTGGGAGTATCGGGGCACCATCCCCTGCCACGATCCAGTTGGGGGAGCTCCGGGGGGGGCGAGAGACCCCAAACTTAACCCCCGGTGTCACATTTATCGGTGCCGGAGGGGCGAGGGGGCCCGGAGCTCAAGCAGCGTGCGTCTGCTCCTGCTCACCGCATCACCGGAAGTCCTGGAAAAGGCATTTTATAAAATTGCATGGCAGAATACCCATGTCTAAGTACAACTGGCAACAAGATGGTATATCTTATATGCGTGCAGCAGCTAGACTTTCCTGGGAGCATAGTTTGAGTGGAGCAGAGGCAAAATTGTAATGCATCCACATATTTTAAAATATAAGCAAATATGTGCATAGAATACATGCACTTTTTACACCAACTTCAGAACAAGTATAATATATGTGCCAAAACTGACCCCTGTATTTTATTAAACTACATAGGAACCTACATTACCTTTTTAAAATAAATACTTTTTTGGACTTTTTGCATAAAATAAGGACCATACATATGTGTAGAAAACAAGTGACTGTGTTTCTGTGCAGGGGCAACCCAAGGGGGGTGCGGGGCCATGTGCAGAGATTAACTGCGGGGCCTCATTTGCATTAGGAGCCTCATTTGCATAAATATTTGCATAATGTTAGCATGCACTTTTAGTAAACATGCATCTTAATGAGTGTCTGGATAAAGAAAGACTAACAGATTTCTACATTACTATATTGCAGTGACAACCACTAGGCCCATTTATTTATTTAACATATTTTATATACCGTCTTTCTACGAATCAAAACGGTTTACATAGAACAACAAAAAGCAGTGTATTTCAACTGTTTACAAGGAACAATAACAGGGTACAGAATAAAAAACATGAAGAACTAAATTATATTATACAACTAATTACAGTGAACAATGATCAACTATTTACATATTTACATATGTGTGTGCAAAGCTACGGAGGGGAGTATTGTAAAGTTAGAAGGAACAAGGGCAGGGAGGTAAAAAATAAGGGGTTTAGGTCTTAGGGTGGGAGAGAAAAATGATCAAGGAAGAGATGGGTCTTTAACTTCTTCCGGAAATCAGTGTGGCTCACGCAGTTGCGCAGCTCATGCGGAAGGGAGTTCCAAAGGGATGGAGTATAGAGGGAAAAGGTCCTGTTACATGTGGATTGTTTACAGTGTTTTTTAGTTGTAGGTATAGTCAGTAGGTTTTTAGTGATAGAACGGTGATTTCTAGTGTTGTTGGAGAAGGTAAGGAGAGGGGAGAGGCATGGAGCTGACTCCTTGGAAATAATTTTGTGTATTAGAGTAAGAACCTTGAATTTCACTCGGTGATGAATTGGGAGCCAGTGGAGATCATAGAGGATTGGTGTAATATGAGCTCGTCTAGGATTGTTTGTTATGAGACGCGCTAAGGTATTCTGGGCTAGTTGGAGGGGTTGAATAGAGCTCTTGGGGAGGCCCTGATAGATCAGATTACAATAGTCAAGCGAGGGGGTTGTAAGGGCCTGACAGACAGTGCGAAAGGAGTCGGGGCTTAGGAGAGGTTTGAGGTTCCTGAGAGTACGTAGTTTAGCGTATACTGTGTTAGTGGTTTTCTTTATTTGATCAGAGAAAGATAGGTTCTGATCGAGTATGATTCCAAGATATTTCACCTGTTTTTTTATGGAGAGAGTGAGATCGTCAAAGGTGAGGGTTGAGGGGGGGATGTATGAGGGGTTAGAGAAAACTTGGAGTGCCTCAGTTTTGGATTGGTTGATTATTAGGTTGTGTTGAGAGAGCCAAGATTTGAGGCTGGTTAGACATTGATTTAACTTAGAGAAATTAGGGTTAGAGAGGTTAAATGGGGTGAAACACATCATGTCATCTGCATATATTTGATACTGGATGCCATAATTTTGGAAGATCGTGCATACAGGTTGGAGGAAGATATTAAAGAGTAACGCAGATAGACTGGATCCTTGAGGTACGCCTTGTTTTAGTGTAAAAGGGAGGGAAGTATCACTTCCAATACGGATCTGTTGGGTTCTGTCGTCTAGGTAGGATTGGAACCATTTTAGGGTTGTGCCTCTCAGTCCTATATCATGAAGTCTGTATAGGAGTTGATGGTGGGGGAGGGAGTCAAAAGCAGCGGATAAGTCAAGGAAAATAAGTAGACATCCTTGGGTGGAGTTCTGGGTGTGTGCATACAGGGAATCTAGTAAGGAAGTGAGGAGGGTTTCAACTCCGTGGTTTTTTTTGAAACCATGTTGCAATAAGTCAAGGGGGGAGTGGTCATTAGGAAGTACTACAAACACTGATCATTTAGAACCCATAGCAAATCCATCCTATCATAACAGCATTGCCAGAACTCACAAAGCACCAAACCCTACCTATCAAAAGGCAGCACTGCAAATATTAAACCAGTACATCCCAGAGAATACCAATACATCTCACTGGGGGAAAGAGAACAAGTGGCGCTATCAAATTGAAACTATATGAACAGAATACCTCAGCTTGGTTACACATGCAAAACATAGACCGTCACCACACAAAGAACAAAGGATCATAATTTAGAAATAGGAAAATAATAATTAAATTGGGAACCCCAAAAGCCAAACATGATATGTACAACAACACTAGAGAAATAAAACTAGAAATTAATTTCCTCTTGCACTAAACAAAAACGCAAAGATGTTAGCAATACACATTTCCCAGAGCTGACATATTCCAGTTAATAAATTCAAAATAAAAAGTATTTTTCTACCTTTTGTTAGGGCATTTTATTTTTCAGTTGCAATTGCTCCAGTCACTTTCTTCTGGTTTCTTCGTGTCTTCTGCGAGCTATCCATTTGTCCTTTCTTCTCTTTTAGATTTTTTCCATTCTCTCTCTGTATTTGCTTTAACATATTGATCTTTCCCCTTTTACTCTTTCCCCCATTTCTTTCCTTATTCCTTTATCATCCCTTCAAATTTCACCCTTCCATTCTCATTCCCCACTTACTCTCCCAATACCCGGCCCATCGTAGACTTTTCTTTCCTCCCACACAAAATATCTTTTCCCCTCTCCATTCTCATTCCCCATTCACATCCCCTTCTAGTCCTCCCCCAAAATCAGCTCCCTTATAGTTCTAGACCCACCCAGCATCCTCTCCCTTCTAGTCCCATTCTCCCATACCCCCACATCAGCCCATTTCCAGTCCTAGCCCCCCCATATGCTCTTTTCCAGTTCCATTCCAGCCCCCATCAGCCCATTTCCACTCCAAACTCCCCCATCAGCCAATTTCCAATCCTAACACCCCCCCCCATCAGCCCATTTCCAGCCCTATTCCAACTCCCATTAGCCCACTTATAAACCAATTCCAGCTCCTCTTCACCATTTCCAGTCCTAGCCCCCATATGCTCCTTTCCAATTCCATTCCAGCCCACCATCAGCCCATTTCCACTCCAAGCTCCCCCATCAGCCAATTTCCAATCCTAGCTCCCATTTACCCATTTACAGTCCTATTCCAGCTCCTCATCAGCCCATTTCCAGTCCTAGCCCCCCATATGCTCCTTTCCAGTTCCATTCCAGCCCCCAATCAGCCCATTTTCACTCCAAGCTCCCCCATCAGCCAATTTCCAATCCTAGCTCCCCCATAAGCCCACTTCAAGTCCATTTCCAGCCCCATCAGACATTTCCAGTCCTATTCCAGCCCATTACCCATTTCCAGTCCTATTCCAGCTACTCATCAGCCCATTTCCAGTGCTAGCCCTCCCATCACAGCCCATTTCCAGTCCTAGCCCCCCCATCACAGCCCATTTCCAGTCCAAGCTCCCCCCATCACAGGACAACTGCAATCCTAGCCCCCCCCACCATCACAGCCCATTTCCAGTCCACATTTCCCCCATCACAGCCTACTTACAGTCCTAGCCCCCCCCCCACCATCACAGCCCATTTCCAGTCCAAGTTTCCCCCCCACCATCACAGCCCATTTCCATTCCAAGTCTGTCCCCCCGATCACAGCCCATCCAGTCCTAGCACCCTCCCCTCCGAACAGCCCCGCGGCCATCTAAGGGGCTTCAGCGGGAGCTGGGGAAGCCCGTGCAAGAGCTCTGTGCGAACAACATTATCACACAATGGACGGGCCGGCCCTGTTTCTGTGTAAGTCTTTAGTGAGACTTAATATGGAGTACTGTGTACAAGTCTGGAGACTATATCTTCATAAAAATAAAAACGGGATGGAGTCAGTCTAGAGGGCAGCTATTAAAATGGTCAGTGGACGTGTGCATGTCAAAGATTTTCATGCTTAATTTTGTTCATCAGAATATACCCATTCAGGTGAAGACATATGTTTGAAAAGCTGTATATATGGTTGCAGCGATGTCCAAGTGAAAATGTCTGCAAATCTATGTCAGTTTTAGAGGAGAGGGTGGACACATGTATGTCTGATGTGGACATGTGTTTTATATCAAAGAAGGAAGCACAGGAACCAATAGCGATGGGTAGTCACATGCAGCAGGAGTCATTTCACAAAGATACACGTGAGAAAAATCAGCGTCTGAAACTCAGCAGCTTACACATGTAGGAGCCAGTATTTTTACAATTGACACATGCAAATGTCAGCACTTACATGCATATCTTTTTAATTGCAGGCCCCAACCTCTCCTCTTCTGCCCACCAGAGACAGAAACCCTGCAGGCAGCCTTCTGCCTTTTGGTCTGCAAACATGGCCTTCCCCTTCTGTTCTACCCATGGGGATCCGTTCTCCTGTGGGTGGATAAAGGGAGGACCATGGGCGTTGCCCGGAAGCAGGCTGTCTGCCCATGGGGATCCAATCTCCTGTGGGCAGCCAGCCTGCATCTGTGCAGCGGTCTCATCCTTCCCCTTCTCTTCTGCCTGCAGGAGAGGGGATCTCTATGGGCAGCCATAGCCGGTCTCTGCCGCCTATTATGGCCTTCAGCACCACTTCTGCTTATGGGGGTTGGGATTCCTGTGGGCAACCATTCTGGTCCTAAACTTCATGCTGTTGCACGGGTGTTCTGAGACTCAGGCGCCAGGTCTGAATTTTTTTTAATTAATTAATTTTTTTAAGTCACCATGGTGACCTGGTGCCTGGGGTTTTTTGAGCACTGACATAGAGGGAGGGTGACCTGCAATGAGCAGTGGGTACAACCACTCTAGTCAACTTACTGGGCAGACTAGTTGCACCACACTGGTCATATACAATGGCTCAATATTGAGTTGTGACGGCAATGCGCCTCTAAAGTGCATACCTATCACCGCTGAACTTTAATCCTGGAGATTCAAACCGGAGTCGTATCTGACACAATATGCCACACGGCACGGAAGCCAACCAGGCAGTGGTGATATTGAGCTGCTGTCTGGTTAGCTCCCACGGGTAAAAAAAAAAAGTCAAAGTTTTTCCACACCTACAGTATCTTTACCCATGAATCACTAACTGGGCAGAGGTTCAATATCGCTGCACAGGTAGCAAAGGGTGCCATTTCCACTCCACCCAGGAATGCCCACGATATGCCCTGATTCGACATGGATAAAATCAGGGCGTGTAGTGGCGGAAATGGTAGATATTCATCTGCACTAACCATGTTAATGTCGATGAATATCCCTCTATAGCGGCATTTACACGGTTTACAGGTTTTTAAACTGTGTAAATGCCTTTGAATATTGGGTCCAATGTTACTATGTTAGGTGAGAGTCAAACATCCCTCCTAAGATCTTAATGGTATTTTTTAGGAACATAGGGGTGCCAGGGCCACCCCAATAATAAGGCAAACTAGGTGGTCACCTAGGGCAGCAGCTTCTGGTAGGTGGCAAAGAGCAGAGCATTCAAATTTCCAACCTTTTTATATCTTTTGCGAGATATGGCCTCCAAAACTGAACACAATATTCCAAGTCAGGTCTCACCAGTAACTTGTACAGTTGCATTAGTACCTCTTCCTTTCTGCTGGTAATTCCTCTCTGTATGCAACCAGCATCCTTCTAGCTTTTGCCACCACCTTGTCACACTGTTTTGCCACCTTGAGATCATCCATGAACACCAATCTCTCGCCCCCTATCACATACAATTCCCTTGGATTTCTGCTTCCCAAGTGCATGATACTGCACTTCCTCGCATTAAATCTTAACTGACAAGCATTAGACCATTCTTCCAGTTTTTGTAGATCTTTCCTCATGTTATCCGCTCCCTCAGGGGAGTCCACTCTGTTGCAAATTTTGGTGTCATCTGCAAAAAAACAGACTTTTCCATTCAGCCCTTCGGCAATATCACTCACGAATATATCGAACAGTACCGGTCCCATGACCGAGCCCTGGGGCATATTGCTAATTACCTTCCTTTCATCTGAGTGAGTTCCGTTTACCATCACCTTTTGTCATCTGTCAGTCAACCAATTTCTAATCCAGTTCACCATCTTTGGACCCATCCCCAAGCTGTTGAGTTTGATAAGCTTCCTATGAGAAACAGTACCAAAGGCTTTGCTGAAATCTAGTTAGATCACATCCATCGTATGCCCTTGATCTAGTTCTCAGTCAAAAAACTCAATCAGATTTGTTAGGCAAGATTGTCCTTTGGTAAAACCATGTTGCCTCGGATCATGCAACCTGTTGATTTTGAGGAAGTCCATTATTCGCTCTTTCAGGAGCGCCCTCCATTACTTTTCCCACCACCGATGTAAGGCTTACTGGACTGTAGTTTGACACATCTTCCCTATTACCACTTTTGTGGAGAGGTACCACATCACCCCTTCTTCAGTCCTGTGGAACTTCTCCTGTCTCCAAGGATCTATTAAAAACATCCTTTAAAGGCCCTGCAAGAACCTCTCTGAGCTCTTTCAGTGTCCTGGGATGTATCCCATCTGGTCCCATAGACTTGTCCACTTTCAGTATTGCAAGCTGTTCTAACACATCATCTTTTGTGAATGGTGTGATATTAATTTATTTATTTACTGTTTTTTATATACCACTTTTCAGATTCTCAATGCGGTTTACAAAGAACATAACTTTGTTTACATAGAACAATTCATTGGTAACAGTCTACAGTACAGATAACGGTGACAATCTTACAACATTTGCAACTTTTTACAGAAGAAACATTTTGTAACTATTTACAGGGTATTGATCGCTTAACCCTTTCCAGGCCAAGCCCAAAACTCTTGGGATCCAAAATTCTGACTAAATATTCCTATCAAATGGTATATAATACATGACCATAGCAAAAGGGAAATCACTATTAGAACATATTGAATAAGACGGGTACAATTTTCCCGAAATATGCAAAAATTAACCCGGCTGCAGAATGTGGATTAAAATTTAAACTAGGCCTTGAAAGGGTTAAATGTCGTGTTGTCCTTTTGCAGGTGAGTTGAGTTATCGTGAAGTTATGTAACTCCTGTGGTGTCAAAATGCTCCTTAAATAGATGCGTTTTTAGGAACTTTCTGAAGTCGGCGGCATTAGTAAAGCACAGTTACTTACCTGTAACAGGTGATCTCCGGAACAGCAGGAATTAGTCTTCACACGTGGAGACGTCGCCGACGGAGCCCGCACGGGAATGCTCCCCAGCATCCAATCAGAAAGCCTTTGGGAGCATCCCCCGCGCCTGCGCGGTGGCTTCCCGCCCTTCCTACTGCCTCTCCCCAGTTGAGTTTCATAGCTGAGCCGGAAGGAGAGGAGAGGAAGGAATAGAGAAAAAGAGAGATACAACTCCCAGGGGAGGTGGGCGGGTTGTGAAGACTAATTCCTGCTGTTCCGGAGATCACCTGTTACAGGTAAGTAACTGTGCTATCTCCAGGAACAAGCAGGAATGAGTCTTCACACGCGGGGACTCCCTAGCTTAGGATGCCCGGGGAGATCCCATAAACGCAGCCCAGACGGGATGGCATTTGCCCAGCCTGAATCTCCGGCATCCCCTGAGGGATGGAGGGCAGGAGTTGAATAGAGGAACAGCGAATCCAAAGACTACGGAGGCAAGTACCATTAGGATACAGCAAAAAAAACCCCAGGCTACGGGAGTAGTCAGAGGGGTGCATGAAGAGAATCATTAAGCATGTAATGAGTAAATGACCTAGTACCATACAGAGCTTACCGGCCATTACGTTTTAATGAATTAATGGTTTAGAACCCTGTACTGCTTACCCACCGGGTTGTCGGAAGTAGTCCTGTGATGAAGGCACTGTAGACGCAGTAGCGAGGTCATCAAGGAAACTTCACCGCAGCGAGGAGGAAGTTCCAAATCCGGAAGGCCATGGGATCCAGGCGTCAGCTGGGTCAGGAGGACGGCAGGTCTTCCAGGGGGCTCACGGCAAGCTGAGTACTCCCTTAGGAGTAGAGTCCATAACTCAGAGGACCAACAGTGGAAGACAGGCCGAACTAGAGAGCCTATCCCGGAGAAGAGTAGAAGTGTACCCCGGAGCAGAAGGGGTACAAAGTCTGCCCTAGCGAGAGATAGGGAGACAAGGGTCCGGACCTCCGGGAGGAGGACCTAACTGAAAAAGGGGACTGTTGACTTCACAGCAGTAGGGTACCACCAGTCCGCGGGCCGATCGGGGAATAGGGGGGGGTGAGTACCGGCCATAGGGGGAAAAAGGCGGTAAACACAGGTACTGTGGGGATCCCCCAAAGGCGCCTGCCAAGCAGGTGATATCTAGTATATCTAAGCCAGTGGACATGGGGACGCCCCCTCTGGTACTAACGCAGGCACGCCGGGGGGCCTGCCTCCATGAGCAGCACTCAGGTAAGGCGGATCTGCCATCGATCCCCAGAACGTCCACCTGGAGAGGTGGCCGCAAGATCCGTCAGGGGAGGGATCTTTCCCGGAGGGCAAGGGCAGATCGGCGAGCTAAGAGCGCGGTAGCGCGGGGGACGGAGGATAGCATCAGTCCGGTAGAATGCCGCAGGGGTTGGAGGCCCTAATGTGTCCCCAGGACCTGCGCATAGAAATTGTCCCCCGCACAATCGGGGGACATGAGGGTATAGTCCCTGGTGAGTATAGGGGGACTATAGCGGCTGGAGGGGAATTCCAGTACGGAAGCAATCAGCAAGAGGATACTGGCTGAGAGGGGTTCGGGGACATACCGAAGAGTAAGTAGGGTGACCGTGGGCCATAGCGATCACGGCGTAAGGTGGTCTCCCTTTCCCACGGAGGAGAAGACCTGAACCCCTAGATAAGTCCCCGAACCATTTTCCAACTGGACGAGCCCCAGAGTAGAGCTCTAGTCTAAACTTCTGGTAAGGAGGTTAAGAGCAGGCAGCCGCCCACCTGAGCCTAAAAATGCTTAGTATGAGAGTCCTGGCGCGGGCCCGGGGACATCAACCCGGGGTGAGAGGTCCCTTGCTTGGGCGCGCCTGGAGGGTGGGCGGAGGGCTGACATTTCCTCTTCCTAGGGAAGGGGGGTCTGGAGGGGCGTTTACCACCACCGGGGGGAAGCCGGGCCCTAGGCTGGCTGCTAACTCTGGGAAGGTTAGCGAAGCACTGTGCGACCTGACGTAAGGCTTCGCTATTGAAGAGGTGATCTCCGTCGCAGGGAGAATTACCCAGGATGTGCTGTGCCCGTCTACACAACTCGGATGCCTGCAACCATGCCGTGCGGCGTGCTCTAATGGCAACAGCAGAGGCTCTGCTGACCGACTGGAAGGAGTCCAGCGAAGCACGAGAAAGGAACCCGGAGATATTCCTGCAATGATAAAGAAGCAGGGAATATTCAAAGGCCTTGGTTGCAGATACGAAGGTGGATAACCGAGATAACCTCTCGGTGACCTCCCGAAGCGACAGACTCATATAAAATATATATGAAATAATTCTGGCCGCCAGCATAGACATTTGGAAGGCTTGACGTCCTAGAGTATCTAGCGTTTTCGAGGCGCGGCCTGGAGGGCGAGAAGCATGCCTCTCCTTGCTTCCGGCCTTCCTCAGCGCCGATTCCACCACAATGGACCGATGTGGAAGCTGGTGCTGCCGAAACCCCGGGGACGGAGGCACCCGGTACAGAGCCTGCATCGCAGTCAGCGGCGCCGGAACCCTCAAAGGCGAACGCCAAGCCCCCAGCAGGAGATCCTGCAGGGCGGGGTGCAGAGGAAGCATCGCGGCTGCCTGTTCCGCAGGGCCTGGGCTCGGGTCCGGGATAGGGATGGCCAGTAAGTCCGCCATGTCAAGGAGGAAATCCTGAAAAGGCGGCTCTGCCGGAGCAGTTATGGCGGGAGAGGCCGCCAGGGCACTAAGAGGCCGCTCGGGCCGATGCCCGCTGGGCAGAGGAGGGGACCAACCGACCTGGATCGGGGCAGTCAACATGGCGTCGTCGGCTCCTGGAATTGATTCCAAGCTAGGCATCGAAGAAATCGATGGCACCGACGGCGCCGCAGGAACCGGCCTCGGCCCCGAACCTGGGGGCGGTGCTTCCCCCCTTGACTGGAGCGAATCCGCGGCCGCTGGAGGGCAGGGGCCAGCGGTCTCTGCTCTGAGCTGCGGGAGAGAACAGGGGCCGATCCCGAGACGTGCCTTGGCCAGGCTTTCAAGGCTGGACAACGACTCCAGGCTGGGCATCGAACCGAGCGAGGAGATCGACTCCTTCCTCGAGGCCCCCGGCGGGACTGACCGCGCCGGTGGTGGAGATCCCGGAGCGTGGATCGGAACCGTGCCGACCGGTGCCGCGAGCATCAAGGGCCCCCGAGGACGGTGCTCGGAGGAGAGGGGGTCATCTGACGCCGGCGCCGATGTCGATCGGTGAGCACTGCCCGGTGCCGGGCTCCCTCTCGAACCCGTCCGACCCGGAGAGAAATCCTTCCGGGGTATACGGCCCGTCCCCGAGGGGACCCCAGTCACCCGACGACGAGTCCCTGCTGGGGGGGGGGGGATGTAGGGAGGTCAGACCCGGTCGAGTCGATCGGCCCCGAAGGCGCCGAGGACACCGGCTGACGATCCCTGGTGAAGAGTGGAACACTCGACGCCGATGCCGATGAATCGGCACCGCTCGAAGCGGGTACCTCCCTCGGGCATGGCTCGGGAATGTTCTGTGAGGAGCGAACCTCAGGAACATCCCGAAACCCCGTAAATGCTTTGGAGCCCGAGGACTCCTGCCGGGGTATATCAGCCAAGGAGGACTTGAGGGGTTGGCCGGAGCCGTCGCCATGCCGCGCATGAGACTCGCCCCTCAAGACTCGGCTAGTCTTAACAGACTGTTGTGTGGTTACCTGATCCTGGAGAGAAGAACAACCCGATGACCGCGCCTTGGGCGCAAAGACGTCGTCGAGGGATACCTGAAAGAGGGAGGGTCTTCTCCCGACACTGTAGCCCGGGGAATCCGGGGAAAAAGGGTCAGGCCCCAAACAGGAGAGGCACCAGGCATTGGAGTCCACGTGGAAAATTAAGTCCCCGCCGTGAGGCTGGGGGGAAGAAGGCTCCATGCCCCGGTCCTCAGCACTCGGAGGGGGCGACGAAAATTAAATGAAAATAATTAAAAGAAAGAAAGAAAAGGGGGGCACGGAGGTGCCACCGTCGGCGGGAAAGCCGCGACTACAGAAAAAAGGAAAAATTTCTGCGGTGGCAGGAGGGATGTCCTGCCTGCTCCGCGGAAAACGAAAAACTGGGGAGAGGCAGCAGGAAGGGCGGGAAGCCACTGCGCAGGCGCGGGGGATGCTCCCAAAGGCTTTCTGATTGGATGCTGGGGAGCATTCCCGTGCGGGCTCCGTCGGCGACGTCTCCACGTGTGAAGACTCATTCCTGCTTGTTCCTGGAGATTTGCTCTCAGTTGGTGTGGTAGGGAATTCCATAGTGAAGGGGCTCAAATACTCTATGGAGCATGTTCTGGGAGGTGCCTGTAGAGATTGTGGTATTTATAAGGGTGTTTATGAGATGCTTCTTCTTGAATGAGTGTTTGGGACTTTTCTGATTAAGTTGGTTAGACATCCGGCAGATTGGTTGTGTAGTATTATGAAAGTTATCATTATTGCCTTATATTTTATTCTGGAGTGAATGGGGAGCCAGTGGAGGGATTCCAGTATAGGGAGGATATGAGCCTGCTTGTTTGTTCTTGTGATCAGCCGGGCTGCTGCGTTTTGAGCCAGTTGTAAAGTTTGGGTTGCGCATCTGGGTAGGCCATGTAGGATTAGGTTACAATAATCAAGCTGCGGGGTGATCAGTGCTTGGCAAATGGATCTGAAGTGGTTCTGATTGACTAGAGCAGCGATGGCGAACCTATGGCACGCGTGCCAGCTGTGGCACGCGAAGGCCTTGCAGCTGGCACGCGGGCCATAGGTCCGCAAAAAAAAGAAAAAGCTGTCTCTGACTGCTGCCGCGGACGCGGCAAGGGCAGAATGCAGCGTCCCGCGGGGCCCCCTCCGCCCGCTAAGCCCCTCTGCAAGAGCTTTCAGATTCGCGAGGGAGAGCGTCTCCCTCGCGTCTCTGTTAAGCCCGCAGGGGCTAATGGGAAATTTCCCATCAGCCCCTTTAGACGCGAGGGACTGATGGGAAATTTCCCATTAGCCCCTGCGGGCTTAACAGAGACGCGAGGGAGACGCTCTCCCTCGCGAATCTGAAAGCCCTTGCAGAGGGGCTTAGCGGGCGGAGGGGGCCCCGCGGGACATTGCAATCTGCCGCGGCAGCAGCCAGAGCCTGCTTTTTTTTTTTTTAAAGTTGCCGGGGGGGGGGGGGGGGGGGGGGGGGGGTTAGGACTGCTAATGGGCAGGAGGAGGGGGGGGGGATAGCACTGCTAATGGCCAGGAGGGGGTGGTTACTACATCAATTGGGCAGGAGGGGGTGGTGTTAGGACTGATAATGGGCAGGAGGGGGGGTTAGGACTGCTAATGGGCAGGGGGGGTGTTAGGACTGCTAATGGGCAGGAGGGGGGGTTAGGACTGCTAATGGGCAGGGGGGGAGGTTAGGACTGCTAAAGGGCAGGAGGGGGGGGGATAGGACAGCTAATTGCCACGAGGGGGTCAAAGAACTGCTAATGGGCGGGGCAGGGGGGGTTTAGGACTGCTAATGGGCGGGCGGGCGGGCGGGGGGGGTTAGGACTGCTAATGGGCAGGAGGGGGGGGTTAGGACTGCTAATGGGCAGGAGGCGGGGGGGTTAGGACTGCTAATGGGCAGGAGGGGGGGGTTAGGACTGCTAATGGGCAGGAGGGGGGGTTAGGACTGCTAATGGGCAGGAGGAGGGGGTGTTAGGACTGCTAATGGGCAGGAGGGGGGGGGGTGTTTGGACTGCTAATGGGCAGGAGGGGGGGTGTTAGGACTGCTAATGGGCGGGCGGGGGGGGTAGGACTGCTAATGGGCTGGGGGGGTAGGACTGCTAATGGGCTGTGGGCTGATGGGGGCTGTCTGGAAATGGGGTGATGGGGGTTTAGGGCTGGAAGTGAGTTGATGGGGGGGGGGCTAGGACTGGTATTGGGTTGGGGGGTTGCTAGGACTGGAAATGGGCTGATGCAGGGACTAGAAGGGAATGGATGCTGGGTGAGGCTGGAACTAGAAGGGAGCTGATGTTGGGGGAGGATTAGAATGGGATGGGGCTGGGAGAGTAAAATGGAGAGGGGAAAAATATTTGGTGTGGGAGGGATAAAAAATCTACAATTGGCCGGGTATTGGGAGAGTAAGTGGGGATTGAGGATGGAGGGGTAAAATTTGAGTGGATGAAATAGGAATGAGGAAAGAGCAAAAGGAGAAAGATTAGTATGTTAAAGCGGATGTAGAGAGAGAGAATGGAAAAAAAAACTAGAAGAGAGAAGAAAGGACAAATGGACAGCAGATGATGGAGAGTTAGCAGAAAACATGAAGAAACCAGAAGAAAGTGGCTGGAGCAATTGCAACTGTGTAACTGAGCTGAGGTATTCTGTTTATGTAATTCCTTTTTGACATTGCCACTTGTTCTCTTTCCCCAGTAGGTCATGTATTGTTATTGTCTGAAATGTATTGGTTTAATATTTGCAGTGTTGCCTTTTGATAGGTATGGTGTGGTGCTTTGTGAGTCCTGGTAGTGCTGTTAGGATACGGCGGGTTTGCTATTGGTTCTAAATGGGCAGTGTTTGTAGTAGTTCCTAATGTGCCTGGCGGTTGGCACTGGATTATAGTAATGTAGAAATCTTTTAGTCTGTCTTTATCCATACACTCATTAAGAGACATGTTTACTAAAAGTTAGTGTATGTTAGCATTATGCAAATATTTATGCAAATTGACGTGCTGGCACTTTGAGGAAATTCTTTGGTTTTGTGCGGCAGTTTGGGCACTCGGGCTCAAAAAGGTTAGCCATCACTGGACTAGAGGTTGAAGGTTTTGTAGCATTTTCATTTTATAGTAGACTTTGGAAGTTGTTCTGTTAATGTGGGATTGGAAATTGAATCTCTAGTCCAGGTGTATTGTGGGATTGTTTGTGTTCCTATTAATAGGCTAAGAGGTGGGCTAAATGAGGTGTCCCTGGTGATTATGAGAGCCTCTGATTGTTAAGCTGCATTGACCCAGCCATTCTGTGACCTCTAATAAACAAGATGAGATGACAGAGTAGTCAGGATTCTTTGTCTAGGGTGGTATATATCATTATATATATCATCTGCGTAAAGGTGGTAGAGTATGTTGTGGTTTTGTAAGATCTTGCAAAATGGTTGGGGAAGACCTGAGCCTTGGGGAAGACCTATCTTTAGTGGGAAGGGTCTTGAAGTGTTATTTTTTTATCTTGATGTGGGATGTTCTATCTGATAGGTAGGAGTGAAACCATGACAATGGAGTATAACCTATTCCTATTTCTCTTAGTCTGTCCAGGAGAATGGAGTGGATTATGGAGTCAAAAGTAGAAGTGATGTTGATGAATATTAATATGAAGCCCCTCTTTATGTCTTTGATTCCTTTGAGGATTGTGTTAGTAGAGATGTTAATAAAAATTTCTGCTCTGTGGAGCTCTCGGAATCCATGCTCTTAAAGGTCAAGTTGAATGCTGAGTCTATATCTACTCCATTCCCATTTGTATATTTGTCAAGAACAGGTGGTCCTTCTCCAGGATTTTCTCTAGTGAAAACAGAAGTATTTGTTTAGCATTTTCGCTTTTTCAATGTCACTTTCCACGAATCCGTTTCCAGCACTTTTGAGTCCTGTAATTCTACCTCTGATTTTCCTCCTCTCCCAAATATACCTGAAAAACGTTTTGTCACCACACTTCACATCTTTAGCCATTTTTTCTTCTGCCTTTGATTTTGCTATCCTTATTTCTCTTTTAGTTTGATCTTGTATTCTTTTCTGGGTTCCTTTGTTTGCGAGCTTCTGAATTTTGTGAAAGCTGTGTTTTTTGCCTATATTAGTGCAGCCACTTCTTTGGAGAATCAAATAGGTTTCCTTTTCCTCTTGCTTTTATTTACTTTCCTTATGTATGTATCTGTTGCACCTTTTATTGCCTCCTTTAGTTTAGCCCATTGCAATTCCACTTCCCTTATCCCCTCCCATCCTACCAACTCCTCCTTCAGGTACTTGGCCATTTTACTATAGTCAGCTGTGATTGGATTCCACCTTGGCTTTTATCTCAAACCACACTGTGTGATGATCGCTGCTACTCACATGGGCACCCACCTGGATATTCGACACGCTATCTCCGTTTTGTGAGCACTAAATCCAGCACGGAGCTCTCCCTGGTCGGTTCCATCACCATTTATTTAAGTAATGCATCTCGGAAGGCATCCACAATTTTTTACTTCTTTCCAGATTTGCAGAAGGAATATTCCAATCCACATCGGATAGATTAATGTCACCCAATATGATCATTTCCCCCTTCATGGCTATCTTTGCAATATCAACAATCAATTCGCTGTCCATTTCTTCGATTTGAGTTGGAGGCCTGTAGACTACACCAGTATGGATGACAGTGACATCTCCTCTTTCCAACATAATCCAGAGTGCTGCTTCTTTTCCCCATATCCCCTACATTTCAGCAGCTTTAATATTGCTTTTAACATACAAGGCTACTCCTCCTCCTTTTCTACCCACTCTATCTCTTCTAAATAGATTATAGCCAGCTATTGGCTATATCCCATTCATGCGACTCGTTAAACCATGTTTCTGTAATAGTCACAATTTCCAAGTCCATTTCCACCGTTAGGGCTTCCAGATCAGAAACTTTGTTGGCTAGGCTTTGAGCAGATGTACTCATTGATTTCCAGCATTTGTTGAATGGTTTGCCTGCCTTTTGCATGGATTTTGTTCTACATGCCCCTTCCTGCTTTCCATTGATGTGTTCAAAAATGTGGCTTTTTCCAATATTGTTCTGCTTTTGCTGGGAGTGACGTACTGAGCTTGTCCTTTATCCGTCACCTCCTTTCCCTAGTTTAAATGCCTGTCCACATACTGCCTGAATTTTTCACTTAGGATCCTTTTCCCTGCAGTGGAGAGGTGTAGTCCATCAGTACAGTATAGTCTCTTGTTGATCCATATGTTTCCCCAATCGCCTATATATCTAAATCCTTCGTTTGCACCAGGTTTGGAGCTATGTATTGAAGTTGTTTATGCAATGCAGCCTTTCTGCCCCCTTAACATGAACAGATAGAACTTCTGAGAATGCTATAGTGTTAGCGATGAGCTTGAGTTTCTCTCCCAGAATCTGGAAGTCCCTTTGAACTGCAGAGGCACTGTTTCTAGTCAGATCATTTGTACCCAAGTGGATGTCAATATCAGTTTTGGAGTGCTCACTTTCTGCACTAACTATACTGACACTGTGGTTTGTATTCCTGCTGGCTGAAGAACTTGGGAGGCATTTGACCATCCTCTCTCTTTTGAGCTGTGTTCACAAGTTGGTGTCTCTGATGATGGAATCCCCAAGAAGCAGTAGTTTTCTGTTTTGTGATTTTTTTTCTTCCTATTTGGTACATTATCAGCAGATTTGGCATTAAGTCTATCATTTAAGGGCTCTTCAGTTTCCATGGATTGAGCACCCTCATTATCCAAGGCAGAAAAGGCATTATGCAGGTGTATCTCTTGTTGTATAGGGTGTCTGTGTGTTACAGGTCCCAACCTACCAGAGCCCACTGTGATCTATTTATTCCTGTGCTGTTTGATTCTTTGTGGAAGCGGTGGTGGATTTTGTTCAGTTTGCACCCTAGAGGAGGTGTGTTTAATTGCAGCTAAGTCTTCCCTTAGTAGAGTCAATTGTTTAAGCATAGCAGCTAACTTGAGGCATATAGGGCAAGCTCTTAGGTTACAAATGGTTCTTCTCAGAATGAAAGCACCACAGTTATTGCACTGAATACACAACATTCTGACTCAGCTGACCTAGGAGGTGAAAAGGAGAAAAAGTGGGTGTAACACCTACGTAAAGGACAGATGTCAATGTATATGATGACTATATAGACAATGCAATCCAGTAACTTATAAATAAATTGAGTGCCCTAGGGATAGACTCTAAAATGACCAACTGGGTTTGAAACTGGTTTAATGGGAGGCTATAGATATATATAGTTTACTCCAAGGAGGATATTATCACTGGTGTGCCACAGGGATCAGCCCTTGGTCCAATTCTTTTGAACATTTTTGTAAGGCATATTGAAGAAGGTCTGTTGGGTAAGGTTTAACTCTGCGGCATAAATGCACAGGAGGAGAACCTCCTTCAATTGAAAGAAAACTGCAACAAAGGGGCATAGGATAAAGGTGAAAGGGGATAGACTCAGAGTAATCTGAGGAAATTGTTCTTTATGGAAAGAGTGGTAAATGCGTGGAATAGCCTCCCAGTGGAGGGGGTAGAGACGAAAGCTGTATCTGAATTCAAGAAGGCATGGGACAAACATGGAGAATCTCTAAGGGAAAAAATGGACTGTAAAGCTTAGAAAGGCCTGGCAATCTACTTCTGGTCACACTATCATGAAGTGAGGGAGATGTACTGGGATCTACCAGGCCAGCCCGTCCAACCCTCAGTCTGGAATACCATACCATGGCATCCCATCACTAATGCACCCGTACGTCCAGCTGGAGGAACTGAAGCGCCCCGTCAACCTGCCACCCACCCCTCACCTTGGGCCCCCATGGCCGGGACTGGGCAGCTGATGATCTCCCTTGGCGGTGCAGTGGGGCTTTGGGCCGCAAACAGAGGAATTCTCGGCATTTATTCCACCTTTGAGGTGGAATAAGCTGGGCGTCCAAGTGGCTGCCGGTGGACATACAGGGCCCTGATCTGAATAGGCCCTATATGTCCAGGTGCTTGGACCCGCCCCTCTCCGCCTCCATCCTGCCCTGTCCAGCACTTCCCGCACATCGGCCCTGTACATGTGGGGAGCATAATGTGCAGAATACAGTCCCAGGGCTGGATGTCCAGCCCAGACATCCATCCCCCTATTTGTGGCTCAGGACTGGGCCCACAGTGAATAAAGCCTTCACTGTTCTCATTGTAATATAAAGCAAATATATATTAAGTGACTGAAATCGACCACTACCTGCTTACCAAAGGGTGATCAGTGTTATGATACCACAATTTGACTGGCCTCACATGTATGAAACAGAAATGGTAGTCATACACTATAAGCAAGCAGCACATGAGACCACACTTGCAAGCAGATACATAAATAGAGTGAGGGTGGGCACAGCTGATCAATGCAAGTGAAATAATTTTTGCCCACATACAGCAAATTGCTTTGAAAATTGTCCCCTGTAAGTTAAAAATACCAAAGATTGTCCCTCCAGGGTGTAATCATGACTATCTCTTCTTCCTTTTCCTGCCCAGGTTTAAATGATGTTCCTATCTGTTATGTGAAAGATGAGGGATATTTCCCAAGAAGACTAAAACATGAGATTGCAAGATCCATGTATCCAGATAAAGAATATTTATTTCAGCATGTACCGTCTGGAAAAAACAGCAGACTTGCAGATGGACAGAGTCATAGTGAGGCCATCACAGAACACCATGATTATCCTTGTGAAGCAAAAGGTCTACCACACCTAAGTGAGTAATGCTTAGTTGCCTAGAATCAGGATTTCTTGATTTGCAGATTGCAGAATGATTAATTATAGTAGCCCAAGCAGTAATGAATTCAAATAGCATTGTGGTCGAAGACCTAATATCATTGTGTACCATTTTGCTTTGAGGAGGGGGAGGGGCATGATTTACCTTTAAGGTGGGGGAGTGGCTGCCTTCCCACCAATAAATCAGTGCACTGGGTTAGTAGTAGAATCTAGCAGCAGGCAGAGTGGTTGGCATGGAGAGAGGTAAGCATGGTCTGGGCTGCAATGCCATCAGTCCCATATATTAAGTGTGGTGCATCAAGGCTTGACTAGCACCTTCAAAAGCATGGATGACCTTGTCATCCCCACAGTCCCCTCGGCCCACAGTCAACTGAGGGGAGGATTGAAGGATGCCTGCCATCTCCCTTGTCTTCTGAACTCCAAAGAGGGTTGTCCTTACTGATTGGCCTGGCTGGAATTGCAGCTACCTGTGATTTCAGTTCCATACCTGCATAGTTAAAAGCCAATCCACTCAGCCGCCACCTTGTACATTTTCTGCATTTTCTCATTTGGGAGGAAATTTTAGGTCCTTTGTTCAGGGATATAAAATTGTTTTGGAAATGATTCCCTGATGCAGCCTGCAGCTGGCAAAACACAGCTCGTGTTGGGATGGCTTATATCATTGGAATACAAGAAAATTAGAGAAGCCTTGGGTTCTGCTGAGGAGGACATCGCATTTATGCCAAGCCACATCAGACAAAATTGGTATTATACCTTTTGTAGGGACAACATATTTTTTCTTATTATTATTGGTGGGTATTTGAAATTATGGTCATCTACAACTGGAACAGTAATTGTAAATAAGGTTTTATCATATTTTGGGGATTTCATTTCTTGCGTGATATGGTCCCTCTGGTGGTAGTTGATTAATATCATTGATTCCAGTTGGCTATAAATCCCATTTAAACAGCTGGAAGTTTCAAATTCTGCAAAGAAGTCATCACAAACTTGCAAAATTTGAAATGCCATTAAATCTGTTGTCTTCCAGAAGCCTGGTGTAGAGACTGGATGATTCCTACAACCACAAATGTGTATAATACTTGAATCTAGCATGATATATATACATTTTGCTGCACTATGCCCATTCTTGATTTCTCTTGAAATAAACTAATTTTTTCTTCCTTTTACAGATTGATTTTAATATTATTGTGCCTTTCTTTGCAATATGCCTTAAAAACTGTCTCCAAATGTTGTCTGTCTATACCAGAGCTTTGGAAACAGGAACACAGTCACCACATATCAAAAAGAGGACTTCCAATGTTCATGAAAACAATAAAGAAAGAGGTACAACCATACCAACTTACTTCCGATGTTACACAATTACAATATTATAGAAAACACCTAGCACCTGTTTTCAGCTTGACTCAATTTAGAAAGATGCTGGAGAGTTTGTCTAATAGCCTTTTTACTGGGGGAATGTGCTGTATCACATTTTACCATACTGATCTGCAATGTTCTAACATGAAAGCAAGAAAGAAAGAATAATTAATTGAAAGGGTTTCTGCTAATGAACTAGCAACATTTTTCTTTAAAATGACTGGAGCCCTTATGTGGTTAGCAGCAGCTGTAGGCTACCTGAGTTTTTTTAAAAAATAAAAAATAAATATTCCAGCAATTAACTGGATAAATTTTGGCTGTATAGGTATAGGGGAAGCAATCAGTGAAATCCAGCTGCCATCCATATAACCTGTGTTCAACTCTGACATGAGATATGGCAAAAATAAGTTTATGCAGATAACTTAGGCATATAAAGTTGTGCTGACTGAGCACACAGGGGAATATTTACTAAGCTGAGCTACCTATTAACATGGCATACACCATGCGCTCTCTAGCAGCATTAAGAGAGCGTATGCTATCTGGCCACGTTAACAGATAGGGCAGGGCAAATGCAGTTAGCACAGCAAATTTCTGCACTATCTACACAAAATGCGTAAATTCCCAGAGTATTTATTTATTTTTATTTATTTTATTTAGCTGTATTTATATACCGCTTTTCACCGGGTCAAAGCGGTGTTACATAGGGGGGGGGGGGAATTAAGTACAAGGGTGGGGCCATCACCGGGGAGGCAACATTGATGATTTTGACATAGGACAGACTTTGGACATAGGACAGACATTGGACATAGACAGGTTAGAGTAGCTTTGAGTTAGAGGTTCATTGTGGGTGAGATCAGGGGTTTGTGGGTTTTTCGGTGGGATTCGAGTTGAAGTATTCCTGGAAAAGGATGGTTTTTAGCTGTTTTCTGAAAGATAGTAGGTCAGCATTGTTTCTGAGATAGCTCGGTAGAGAGTTCCATAAGGATGGAGCATAAAGTTCAAAGGCTCGATTGCAGGTCCGTTGCAAGCATTTGGTTCTTTTGTGAGGGACGGTGAGGGAAATGCTGGAGGCTTGTCTAGTAGATCTGCCGTGGGCTGGACGAGCCAGTAGGGTGCGAAGCTGGGTGTCCTGTGTTTGATGGATAGCTTTGTGGGTGAGTAGGATAGCTTTGTATTTTGTCCGTGCTTCAAGGGGGAGAATGTGTAGTTCTTTCAGAATTGGGGTGATATGGTCGGTTTTCTTTGCGCTCTGAATGATTCTCGCAGTGGTGTTTAATGCAGTTCGGAGGGGGTTGGTGTGTGTGGCTGGAAGGCCATGGTAGATTATGTTGCAGTAGTCCAGATGTGGGAGTGTCATGGCTTGCATCACTGTGCGGAAGTCTTGATGTTCCAGGAGGGGTCTGAGACGTTGCACTGTTCTTGCCTTATGAAATATAGTTCCGGAGGTTTTAGTGATCTGTTGCTTTAAGGTGAGGGCTTGGTCAATAATAATGCCCAGGTATCTTATCTATGGTTGTATTTGGATGCTTGTAGTTCCTATGTTGAGGTGTGTGGGTGGTGTGAAGTCTGGGTCCTTTGTCACTATGAGGGCTTCAGTTTTCTTTATGTTGATGGATAGGTTGTTTGTTTGTAACCAGTCAGATACTGCAGTGAAGCATGCTGATAGGTGGGTGTTTGTTGGGTTTGTGGTTGTAATGGGGGCGTAGAGCATGATATCGTCAGCATAGATGTGGAAGCTGACGTTGTGGGAGCGTATGACTGTGCAGAGTGGCTGGAGGTAAATATTGAAGAGCATGGCTGATAGTGTGGATCCTTGGGGTACTCCCTGGTGTTGTTGGAATGGGGGGGAGGTTGAGGCGCTGGTGCGGATTAGTTGTTGTCTGTTAGTTTGGTAGGATTGAAACCACTTCAGCACGGTGTCCTTGATCCCAATAGTCTGTAGTCTGTGTATGAGGATGTTGTGGGAGATGGTGTCAAAGGCTGCAGATATATCGAGGAAGATCATGGCGTATCCAGAGTGTCTTCCTTGAATTCCTGTGAGGAGGGTGTTCATCAGCGTGGTCATGAGGGTCTCGACTCCATGTAGCGGGCGGAAGCCGTGTTGTTGAGGGTCCAGTATGTTGTTAACATCCAGGTGTTCCTGAAGCTGCTGCTGGACGAGTAGGTGAGAAATGGGGGAGGATGGGTGTGTTTGCAATGTGTGGTTACTGCAAACATCATCAGTGCGCAGTAACTAAGTTGCAGACAGCACAGGTGCAGTTAACACCACCTCAGCAGGTGGCGCTATGCACATCTGCTATTCTGCCTGGCCGCACTCTGTAATTTTGGTGTGTGATCTACTGGAGAACTGCAGTACATGCCCCCAACAGACAGTGTACTGCATCTGCAGCTAACGTGGTCCTACAGTTTTGGTCAACATTATTGGCACCCTTCCAATTCAACCTCTTAATGTCCAATAACTCCTTTAAAAAAGTGGCCAGTGAAATGGCTTTAGACTATATAACACATATTTGACGTATAAAAGAATCAAGTAAAACAAGACCAATTAAAAAAGGAAATAGTAAGAAATAGTATAAAAACTGGGACATTGTCAGGACATGATTATTCCTCCAAGCAAAAAAAGTCATTGAAAATGCATCGTTGAGTTCTAGAAATACATAAAACTCTAACAACTTTTTTTATGTCGGGGCCCCCCGGCAAGAAAGGGAAGGAAGGAAACCCTTCCCCTCCACTCCGGGGAATCCCTTTTGTTAAACAGAAACAAGTTTCAAATTGCACAGAACTTTTGAAATAGTGAAGAACCACTTATCTCATGAACTGGCGATATACATCCATCGTGAGGGAACACCAAAGCTTTAGACACACGATATGCATGTTTCGGGCCCATCAAAAGCCCTGTTTCAAGTGATAGTATCCCGTGTTGAAAATCAATCGCCCTAAAAAACGCCAAACCCAACGGCTCCATTTGTAGAACTGTGATGGCAGCCAAAGGACATGATTATTGGCACTCTTTTAAACAATTCAAATCAGTTTGAACAGAAGAACCACATTCTTATTGCAGTAAAATTAGACGCACCTGTGATCAATTGTCAGTATGCATATGACTTTAATCAACCAATGAATGATATCTCTAATGTTTAAAATGGTCACATTCACTCCCTGTTCTTTTTTCACAATGGTGAAGACAAGAGAGCTGCCTAAGAACGTCAGAAAAGCCATTATCACCAAACATCAAACTTCAAAAGGGTATAAAGCCATCTCCAAAGCCCTTGGGATTCCTATGTCTACAGTTCACAATGTTAAGAAGTTTTCTTTTCATGGACCTATCAAGAAACTCGCAAGGCATGAAAGAGGAAACCTAATCCAGGAAGTCTTCAAAGGTTAATGCAAACCCTTTGGAAAAACATCACGTACAATATCCAAACAGCTTAAGGCTGACCTGGAGCAATCTGGAGTGATGATTTCAACACGCACCATATGCCATGCACTAAGCAAAGAAGGACTTCATGGGCAAAAGCCAAGGAGGCCCCCACTGCTCAGACAGACATAAAAAGGCACATTGATCTTTGCCCAGACCCACCTTGAGAAACCACAATCCTTCTGGGAAAATGTTCTGTGGACAGATTAAACCAAACTTGAGCTCTTTGGAAATGCAGACCAGCAATACATTTACAGGCAAAGAAATGAAGCTTATAAGGAATAAAACACCCTTCATACAGTTAAATATGGTGGAGGTTCCATAATGCTGTGAGACTGTTTTACTGCCTCAGGAAATGGAGGACTGGAACGTATTAAAGGAATCATAAAGTCAGAGGACTACCAAGGTATTTTGGAACGAAATGTGCTGCCGTGTGTCATAAAGCTAGGTCTGGGTCGAAGGTCATGGGTCCTCCAGCAGGACAATGTCCTAAAATATACATCTAAAAGTACAAAAGAATGGTTAAAAGGAACAAATGGACTGATTTGAGCTGGCCAGAAATGAGTCTTGATCTCAGTGCAATCGATAACCTTTGGAAAGAGCTGAAATCTGCCATTGGTAAAAGAAATCCTGGAAAGATTCATGAGATGGAAAAATTGCAGTCGAAGAGTGGGAGAAACTACTAGCAGACAGATGTACGAAACTTATAAATGGCTACAAGAAACATTTGGAGGCTGTCATCACTGCCAAGGGTTGTGCAACCAAATATTAGTAAATGGTGTCATTAATCCTGTCCAGGTCATATTTTGTGTTTTTCTCAGAAATTACTACGTCCACATTGCACAGACATATTTTTTTTGTTGTATACCTTTGAACAGACTATTAAAACATTATGATGACATACACTTGGGATATTTTAAATTATTTCTCAAGATGTTGTATACAACATACCTAAAATGCAAGGGTGCCAATAATGTTGACCACAACTCTATTTGCACAAAAAAAAATATGTTAACTGCAAAAGCCTGAGGTGTTTGAATAAGCATACTTCATAGCTTAGCTAAAAATCCACATGCAGTTATGTGCAGAGGTTTATGCACACATCAATTGACTGAATATTTACCTCTTTGTAAACTGATACAGGTCTATGTGTCTACTTTTATAACAGGTTGCCTAAGTAGGGAGACCAAGTTTGGCGTGTATTTGTAGTCACGTTTATAAAGCTGCAGAGGTGTCTTTATAAAATTGCCTCACAAAACCCACAGGTATTTATTATTAGTATTTAGCTAACTTTTCCAGGAGAAGTTCAAGATGAGCTACATTCAGGTACTGTAGGTATTTCCCTGCCCCCAAAGGACTCACAATCTAAGTTTGTAAGTGAGGCAATGGAAGGTTAAGTAGCTTGTCCAAGGCCACAAGGAGTGCCAGTGGGATTTGAACCCTGGTATTTCTGGCTCTAGGCTGCTGCCTTAACTACTAGGGTACTCTTCCACTGGTGGCTAAAATGCAGCTGAGCACATTTATACCTGCTGGGGAGCTCAGGCAAAAGCATGTGATTGAAGTAGGTGCATATTTTATAACTCTATGTATTCTGCACAACTCTGTCCAGGTTTTAATGAACTAGCTCCACAGGGGTCAATTCTATGAAGCTCTTTCACATATATATGCATTTTTATAAAAGGCCTCATAAAATTACCCCACATGTAAAAGTGTGTGTGTTGACAAGATGCTACTCATACATACTAATGTACAGAATAAAATGCAGATGATGGTATAATGAAGAAATGCAGTTGAAGGTTCATTAAACCAAATGCTAATTAATAAATTGCATGCTATGGCACAAAATGTATCACGCGCTCCAGACCAGCGGATAGGCGCGGACTGCACCTGCTCTAAAAGCCGCCTGCTACACACAGACAACCTGCTGGGAAAATGGAGGAAAAGCGGCAGCAATGGAAACAGAAAACAAGCTGAAAAGTGCACAGTTAGGGTCTGATTCCACTGGTCAACAAATTTTTACAAAAGTCATGTTACTGAAATAAAAATAGTCATTTCTTATCAGTTTTTATATGCTGAACATGAATATGACAGTGAAATTGCAAAGTTGGCTCTAGTTTTTTTGTAATCTACAAGAATTAGTGTTTACATCACGAAATGCTTGTCAATAGTAAATATAATAGGCCTTCGATTAATACCTGTAAAAAACCAAGTCATAGATTACTTCTTAGATTTTTTCGCCTGTCTCTTGTACAGCTGTTCGGGAGCTTCTCTGGGGAGCATCCAGCAGTAGTCAGCCAGCATTGTAGTGGACCATTTTCCCTGGTATCTTTGCTCCATTGTTGCAATATCCTGGTGAAAACGTTCGCCCTGTTCATCACTAACCATACCACAGTTGTCAGGAAAGAAATTGAGATGGGAATCAAGGAAATGGATCTTTAGAGACATATTGCAGCCAAGTTTCTGATACTGCATCAGCATGTCTTCTACTAGTTCCTTGTAGTTTTCTGCCCTAACATTCCCGAGAAAGTTTGTTGACACTAGGCGAAAAGCATTCCATGCTTGTTTCGCATCACCCTGCAGCAAGTTGTTGAACCGGTCATCTTTGAAGAGCTCTCGAATCTGAGGACCCACAAAAACTCCCTCTTTAATCTTTGCTTCACTGAGTCGAGAGAAGTTTTCATGCAGGTATCGGAAAGCTGGCGAAGTGCGGTCCATGGCTTTCACGAAGTTTTTCATCAAACCTAGTTTGATGTGAAGGGGTGGTAGCAGGATTTTGTGAGCCTCAACCAGAGCTGGGTGCTGGATATTCTTCTCTCCAACTGTTACATTTTGTCTGCGATTCCATTCCTTCCGCAAGTAGTGCCAATCCCTTGCTCAGCTATCCCACTCACATAAGAAAGCACAGTTACTTACCTGTAACAGGTGATCTCTGGGAACAGCAGGAATTAGTCCTCACATATGGGTACGTCGGAACCGACGGAGCCTGCGCGGGAAAGCTCCCCAGCTTCCCAGAAAGGAAGCTTTTGGGGCCTCCCACAGCGCATGCGCGCTGCCTTCCCGCCTTCCTGACCAACTCTCTTCAGTTCGAGTTTAAAGCTGAGACAATAGAGAGAGGAAAGGAAAGAGAGAGAGAGAGAGAGAGAGAGAGAGATACAACTCCTAGGGGAGGTGGGAGGGTTGTGAGGCCTAATTCCTGCTGTTCCCAGAGATCACCTGTTACAGGTAAGTAACTGTGCTATCTCCAGGAACAAGCAGGAATGAGTCCTCACATATGGGGACTCCCTAGCTAAGATGCCGGGGAGATCCCCCTGCAAGAATTCCTCATCTTCCCATGGATCTCAGGCATCCATTCAGGGAAGGTGGGCAGGAGTTGTTTAAGAATGGAACAGGTGTCTGAGGACAGCCTGACCAAACAAGGCATCCCGGCGGGAGTCCTTGTCCAAGCAGTAATGGGCTGTGAAGGTATGAACCGAGGCCCAGGTGGCTGCTCGACAGATCTGATCGATGGACACAGAATTTAGATGAGCCATAGAGGTGGCCATGGCCCTCACATTATGAGCTGTGACATGGCTCTCCAGAGAAAGGTTCTCACTCTGGTAGGCGAAAGAAATACACTGAGCAATCCAATTGGACAGTGTTCTCTTAGAGACTGGAAGTCCCAAATGAGAAGGATCAAAAGCAACAAAAAGCTGGGAAGACTTTCTATGTTGCTGTGTCCTGTGGATGTAAAAGGCAAGAGCTCTTTTACAATCTAACGTATGTAGGTTCCTCTCTGCACTAGATGCATGAGGAGCTGGAAAAAAGACAGGTAGATATACCTCTTGATTAAGATGAAAAGGTGAGACCACTTTAGGCATAAAGTGGGGATTTGTCCTAAGGACTACCTTATCATGATGGAACCTTGTATAAGGTGGATTAGCCACTAAAGCCTACAGTTCACTGATGCGGCGAGCAGAAGTGATTGTAATAAGGAAAATGACTTTCCAGGAAAGGAATTTTAAGGAGGTAGTGGCTAAGGGCTCAAAGGGCGGCTTCATAAGCTGACCAAGAACTACGTTTAAGTCCCATGCCACTGGAGGAGGCCGAATGGGAGGTTTAGTTAAAGTTAGACCTCTCATGAATCTTGCAATAAGAGGATGAGAGGAAACAGATTGTCCATTGATAGGCTGAAGAGATGCTGCAATAGCACTCAAATGGACTCTTACAGAATTGGTTTTAAGTCCTGCATTGGAAAGATGCAGGAGATATTCAAGTAAAGAAGTTAAAGGTAGTGCTAGAGGGTTAAGACCTTTGTTAGCACACCAAATTGAAAATCTTTTCCATTTAAAAGCATAAGAACGCCTGGTGGAAGGTTTCCTCGATGCATGGAGGATATCCTTCACCTGTTGAGAAAGATTCAAGTTTTGAAGGTCTAGGCCTTCAGTAACCAAGCTCTGAGGTGAAGGGACTTGGGGTTTGGGTGCCACAAAGTCCCCTCCTCTTGAGACAGAAGGTCTGGAGCAGCTCCCAGATCCAGGGAGGGTGTCTGGAAGAGATGCAGAAGTAGAGGGTACCACACTAGGCGTGGCCAGCGTGGAGCTATGAGGATCATGGATCCTTGATCCCTCTGAAGTTTGAATAGAGTCTTGGGAATCAAGGGAATGGGTGGAAAGGCATATAGGAAGGCCTGACCCCAATGAAGGAGGAAGGCATCCTTGGCCTGAGCTCCCTGACACGGAATCCTGGAACAGAACCGGGGAAGTTTGGCATTGTATGGACTTGCAAAGAGGTCTATGTCCGGGGTCCCCCATTCTTGAAAGATTCTGAGTACCTGATCCATGTGCAGGGACCATTCGTGTGGCAGCAGGACTCGACTGAGTCTGTCTGCCCAAGAGTTTTGGATTCCTGGGAGGTACACTGCCAGGAGATGGATCCCATGCTCTCTGGCGAAGGCCCAGAGTTTTAGAGCTTCGTTGCAAAGCGACAGAGAGCCAGTCCCTCCTTGTTTGTTTACGTAGAACATGGCTACTTGATTGTCGGTATGAACAAGGACTGTCATGTTGATGAGGAGGGTATGAAAGACCTTGAGAGCAAGGAGAATTGCTCGCAGCTCCAAAAGGTTGATATGAAGGGTGGTTTCCTGTGGAGACCAAATGCCCTGAGTGGAGAGGTCTTGGAGATGAGCTCCCCAGCCTGTTTGGGAGGCAACTGTAGTGAGAGTTGCTTGGGGTAACACAGGTTGGAAGGGGGCCCCCAACAACAGATTTTGAGTGGATATCCACCATTGGAGAGACCAAAAAAACGTTTTGAGGTTGCTATTTGGTCTGAGAGAGCTCCTGATGCTTGGGTCCACTGTGTGGACAAGGTCCATTGAGCTGCTCTCATATGTAGGCGAGCATAAGGCACTACATGAACTGTGGATGCCATGTGACCTAGCAGTTGTAGCATCTCTCTGGCAGTCAAGTGGCTTCTGGACTGAATTTGAGAGGCCAAGTGCACTAGACGGTTGCAACGGGCCTGAGGAAGATAGGCCCTTGCAGTGGTAGTATCTAGCCAAGCCCCGATGAACTCTAGGGATTGAGTAGGGGTGAGTTGAGACTTTGGCAGATTGATGACAAGTCCCAGATACTGCAGTATGCGTCTGGTGTGGTCCAGGGAAGTCTGAGCCTCGGACTGAGATGGAGCTCGGATGAGCCAGTCGTCCAGGTACGGGAAGACAAAGATCCCCAGAGTGCGTAGAAATGCAACTACTATTGCCATGCATTTGGTAAATACCCTTGGAGCAGAGGCTAGACCGAAGGGGAGTACTCTGTATTGGAAATGTTTTCCCTGGAACATGAACCGTAGGAATTTTCTGTGGGATGGATGGATGAGTATATGTGTGTACGCATCCTTGAGATCTAGAGAACAAAGCCAGTCCTGACTCTGTAGGTATGGAAGGAGAGTACCTAGAGAAAGCATTTTGAATTTCTCTTTGTAGAGGAATTTGTTCAATTCTCTGAGATCCAGAATGGGTCTGTATCCCCCTGTTTTCTTGGGAATCAGAAAATAGGGGGAGTAGAAACCTGACCCTTGTTGAGGAAGAGGAACCTCTTCTATTGCCCTTTGGGCGAGAAGAGTGGTCACCTCTTGGCCCAACAGGTGCAGGAGAGATGGGGGAGAATTGAATTGTCTCACCATGGTATGGGGAGGAAGGCTGGAGAAATGTAGTTTGTAGCCCTCTCTGATGATAGAGAGGGTCCACGGTTCTGATGTGATTTGTTCCCATCTGGGAGCAAAATGAGCCAACCTTCCTGGAATGGTGAGAGGTTCTGGCTGTTGCAGAGCCAGAAAGGGTAAGTTCTCTAGAATCAAGTCAAAAACCCTGAGGAGGTTGGGACTGCTGGATTGTAGCAGCCCCTGTGGCCTTTGTTCTGGCCTGCTTAGTTTGCTGACGCTTAGGAGCAAAGCGAACTTGGGAAGATTGCTGGCCAGTATTTGTGGAAAATCTGGTCTTTTTATAGAAAGTTTTCTTAAAAGGTTTTTTCTTGGCAGGGGTAGAGGTAGACTTAGAAAGTCTATCTAAAGCAGCATTCTCCGCATCCATTTGAGTGGCTTTGATTTGCCACTCTTTGCCAAAGAGATTTTCACCTGTACAGGGCAGATTGCCCAAGCCTTCTTGTACCCAGGGTTCCAAATCAGAGGCCTGGAGCCAAGCCAGTCTGCGAGCAGCTATGGCTATGCCAGAGGCTCTGCTTGCCCCCTCAAAAGAGTCAAAGGCTGCTCTGTTGGAGAACTTGGAAACATCTTGAGTGTGCTTTAGCAAAAGAAGGAATTCCTCCTGTTTATCCTCTGGGATAAAGGGGAGAAACTGATGTATCTTTAATGCAATCTCTTTCAAAAACATGCCCATATAAAGGCTGTATGAATTGATTCTGGCAATAAGCATGCTAGCTTGGAAGATTTTTCTCCCAAAAGCATCCAGAGTCCTACATTCTCTTCCTGGAGGGGTAGAAGAGTGTCTTTTGGTACTCTTTATCTTTTTCATAGCAGACTTCACCACAATAGAGTGGTGAGGAAGCTGAGTTTTTTGAAAACCAGGAGAAGGAGGAACCCGATACATGGTGTCCAAACGTCGAGAATGTGGAGATAGGGTAAGAGGAGCCTCCCACAAATCCATCATGTGTTCTTGAAGAATTTCATGTATGGGTAAGGTGGCTGCCTCTTTAGGAACCTTAGAGTATCCTAAAATATCTAATTTTTTTGCTCTAGGTTCCTTTTCTGAGGATACAGATATGGAGAGTCCTTTAGCTACTTCAATAATGAAGTCTTGAAAGGACAAATCCTCTGGAGGAGACATTCTCCTTTTTGGAGAAGAGGGCTCCTCAGGAAGAGTGAAAGAGACGTCAGCAGAATCATCTGAGGTATCAGACTCTTCAGAAGATTCAAAGTATCGTCTATTTGCTTCCAGAGATCGATACGCGTACCGATCGGTACCGACATCGGGCGTACCGGGTATCGGAGCGGTATCGAAGAAAGCTCCGGAACCGGCATGCTACTGGAAGTAGATGCTCTGGGTACCGGTATCGGTTGCGGTACCGGAATCGGAGTCGGAACCGATTGTCGCGGTACCGATGGCGGTGCAGCATTAATGAAAGTCAGTAAGGCCTGCTGCATGGATTGTACCGTAGTACCCATAGCCGCCACAACTGCCTGGAAGTCGGTACCGGTGTTAGCCGGTACCCCAGAGCAGTCTAACAGGAGATCGGTCGAGGCCGTGCCATCGATGTCTACCTGTAACCCCATAGGAGGAGCTTTGGAAGCCGGAGCTTCCCGCCGGGGTTGTTTGCATATGAAATTTAGCTGCTCTGTTCTGTAAGCCCCTTTTGGACATCAGAGAGCAGGATGGACAATCCGGAATGGAATGGTCAGGCCCCAAACATTTAAGACACCACTCATGGGTGTCTGTAACTGAAATAGTACCGGTACACTTAGTGCATTTTTTAAAACCAGAAGCTGGTTTTTCCATGAGGGAGACCTGAGAAGGCCTAGAGGCCTCACAGAAAAAATACAGCAAGTGTAGGAAAAAATAATATATATATATATATATATATTTTTTTTTTAAATAAACGAAAAAAGGACCGGCGGTACCGGTCTGGAATCGGGGAAGGCAGACACGCGGTCAAAGAAACAAATTAAAATAACAATTTCTTCAGCGGTGACAGGAACACGACCTGCTGGCTCCGCAGAAAAAGAAGAACTGAAGAGAGTTGGTCAGGAAGGCAGGAAGGCAGCGCGCATGCGCTGTGGGAGGCCCCAAAAGCTTCCTTTCTGGGAAGCTGGGGAGCTTTCCCGCGCAGGCTCCGTCGGTTCCGACGTACCCATATGTGAGGACTTATTCCTGCTTGTTCCTGGAGATATCCCTTCTGCAGTCCCATTAAAAGGGCAACTACCTTCAAGTCACCACAGAGGTGCCAGCTGTACTTGTTATAGTTAATGGAAGTCAGTAGATGCTTTAAGTTATCGTATGTCTCTTTCATGTGGACGGCCTGCACTACTGGAATAGATGGAAGACGGTTTCCATTGTTCAAAAGCACAGCCTTCAGACTCAGTTTCGAAGCGTTTATAAATAGTCTCGAGTCTTGTGGGTCATGAGTGATTTTTAAGGCATTCATGAGGCTTTCAATATTGGAACAGAATACCAGATTACTTTCTTTTCTGACTGCGTATAATACACTGCTGACATCAGATGGCTTCAGCAGCCATCTGGCAGTAGTATTGCATTGCATCAGAAAATGATGCAATCAACTCTGGATGATGTGTGCATGCTGGTATTATGCAATGTGATGCAATATTACATCATTCAAGGCTTATTTGGGATGTTGTTGATGTCCTACTGGATAAATTTACACCGTGAAACGTCAAAAATGAACTACATGCAATATCTTCAAAACGAGAGCCAATAAAATTTTTTAAATGTTATATTTGTGTTCAGCTCACCGAGATACTACAGATTAGGGCCTTTTAAAGTCAGTAACGATTTCAGTGTTGTCCAGTGTTCTATAAGGGAGCCGCCTCAAGTTATGCACCATTTAGGTGCCTAAGTCCCTATTTTAAAGGTGCACATGTTAGATGTGCGCTATTCATAAGCGCACACCTAAATGTAATTGCGTCTACTTTCAGTGTGGGCATGCACAGGGTGGAATTTGGGTGGAGTCTAGGTGGCACCTAAATTATAAAATAGTATCACTTAGGCACTTACTTGCTCTAGGGCAGGCATAAATGCAGGCGCCTAGATTTTGGCATCACTTAGCCCCTATTTTATAAAAAAAACGTGGGCACCAACGTTTCTTAATAAAATAGGTTCAAGATAAGCACATTTTGGGTACTTAAAACTAGGCACCTGATTATAAAATTAAACTCAAAGTATGACATAATGGCACTTTTCCCCCTTTCTCCAATCACAGACGCAAGCATTTCTGTGTGGTGCACTTCACTGAAACAGCCATAGTAATGTGTGCCTCAGAAAACCAGCAGAGGATGTGTAGTTGGTAGCAATAGTGGGTATGGGGTATGAGTAGTGACCAGTGACGTATTTGAGGTGTGTGTATGTAGAGTGGTATGATGGGTATATTAATCTCCATGGAGAGAGTTTAGCTAGTTTTCTGTGCGAATGTGTGAGTGGGATGTAATGGGGTTGCGTAATATGGGTGTGGCTGACAGAAGGGGTGGGTAAGTGTGTTTCAGAGGTATTTGTGTGTGGGCATAGGCATCAGTCAGGAGGGGTGGATAAAGGGGTATGGGCATGTCCATGTGTGTCAGGAAGGATGAGTGAAAGTGTATCATGGCTGTGTGCATGTGGGTAAAGGCATGTATCAAGAGGCGTGAGTTAGAGTGTGTCAGGAATGTGTGTGTGTCTCTTGGGAGGGGAGTGTGCGGGGCATCTATGTCCCAGTGTCTGCAGGGCCTGACCCAAGTTGGTTCAAGATGTTGGCGCCCTAAGCAAACCTTAGGCTTTACACCCCTGTCAAAATCTATTGTTTTGCTTTGAATGCCCTGCTCTTTGCTGCCTCCCCCTCCCCAGAGATTGTCAACCTAGTTTTTCTAATGGCTGGGCCAACCCTGAGTGTTTGGGAATATATCTTTCAGGATGGGTGGTTTGTATGTTGGGAGGTGTTTGGGGGGAATGTGTTGAGAAGTTATGGGGCACTTTGTTAAAGAGCACAGGGTGGTGTGTTGGGAGCTCTATGTGTGTGTTTGTTGACTGTGTAGAATTTATTTCCCCTTGCACTTTCTTCTGTCCTCTTGCATTCACTTCCTGTCCCCCCACCCTCTTGTACTCATCCTTCTCCCCACCCTGTGCCTTGCATTCTCTCCCTACCTCCCCTTCCACCCACCTTTCCACTCCCTCTCTCCTCTACTGCACTTTCCTCCTCCTTCCCTGGAATCCTTGCATTCTTTTCCTCCTTTTCTTGTCACCTCTCTTGCACTCTCAATTCCCCTCCCCTACCCCTTTTCCTTACTTCAATGATTCTGTTTAAATTCCTTTCCTTCATGCTGCAATGGGCTCCCATTGCCTCCTTCAACATTACTGGTATGATGGCGGCTCAGCATCACTGCTCCTCTTACTTTGAGGAGGGGGCACAAAGCCCCCACCTTTAAATGTTTCTTCTCTCTGTGCCGGGGCCTGGCCTCCCTGCCCCCTGTGGTTTTCTTGCTTCTTCCTTAGCTGATTCTTTCTTCTGTGGGTGGGAGGGTCTGGCCTTCCTGCTACCTGCAGCTTTTCTGCTTTATCCCTTACTGACTCATCATTCCTCTGGAAGCTGCTGCTCCTGTCTTCCATGCTGGCAGGAAAACAGGACTCCCACCAATTCTTTAAACCTGCTGCTCTTCAGAGGCTGGAATGATACCTTACCAGGGCCAGTGCTACCATTAGGCGAACTAGGTGGCCTCCTAGAGTGCTGGCCTTCTGGGCACATGAATTGCCGCTGGTGTCACCTCTCACCAGGACCTACAGTAGCAGGACAATACCAAGCTAGAAATGCACCCTGTGTGACTAATGAATCTGGTGCCCCCCCCCCCCTCCCCCTGCCACATTCAGTAACTCACTCTTTTTGAGCTTCCTGGAAGCCCAGTGATGATACCAGCGCCCCCTACAGCCGCATCAGTCACACAGACCTTGGTATGGCCCTGCCAGGAGCTATTTAGAAACTGAAATAAATAAGTAATAAACCAGGAAGTCACAATAATATGTTATTATCTTACTACAATATCATGTTATAATTTCTAATGACTCCAGAGAATATATTTAAGTAGCCATTCTGGTTAAGTTTCACTTGGTTTCTCCAGAGGTTTTATGCAACAGAAAGCAATATTTAGCAACATTATTCTGCTAAATAATGCTTAAGAAACACTTTTCCAGGAGTCAGTGGCTGGCCAGGCCATGCCCTTGGAGCTGGTTTCTGAGGGACTGGTCTTCTCACATAAATTCAAGCAGGTTGTATCCCCAGTTTCTTAATCTTGGGTATTATTAGCCCTTTTGCAGCTGGCATGCTTATCAAACATGAGTGATATACAGGTATACTAGACTTCATTGCAACACTGCTCAAATTGAACAGGATGACAACCTTGCGTATGCTCCTGTGGCGGTTGTACTTTGTGAACTGCAACTGTTCACACAAAAAGTGTTAATCTTGCTTTTTTATTCTATCCAACCAACAGACATTAGAAAGAAATTATACAAAAGGGGTTGAAAATGTCTGTCTGTCTAAAGGCAAAATAACTTAAAAAGTAACAGAACAGGATAAAATTTGGTGTGGTGGAAAAACCATGGCAAAAAGGCACTTGAGTTTGAAAATGGGCCAAATTGGACTGGGAATTCAGAAAAAAAAAGTTCAACAAAACATTGGCCTAATGTATGTCTATGAGAGAGAAACTCAGGTTTTATAGCATAGAAACTTTGATACACTGAAAAATAGCAGTTGGAGAACTGCTTCTTTCAAATGCCTTTCTTACCTTCTCTGCTCTCCTGGTCACAGACAGAAAGACACACATACATCGACAGAGTACTGTATATATCCTGCCACTCAAGCAAGAAAAGCAAGCGAGGGAACAGCAAAGAATTATCTTTAGCACTAAGGAGCAGGGAGGGCCTACTGTAGATCTTTGGGCAATGGAGAAGGGTAGGCACCAACAGGATAAAAGCCTGGGTATACTCCAGGAGAACATCAGTGACCAGGAAAGTGTACCTTCATCTATAACAACTCCCTTTCCCATCAGGTTGAGCCCTCCGATACTCAAGAGCAGCCAGGACTTGAAGAATGGGTGTTTCTAGCTGACTGGAATGGGCACTGGATGCCAGGCAAAAGAAGAGGCAGGAGGAGAAAGTGTGGTTACTCACCTGTAACAGGTGTTCTCTAGAGACAGCATGAATCAGTCCTCACATATGAATGATGTCGGCGACGATGGAGCCCACGCGGAAGCATATCCCCAGTTTTCAGAGAACCTTTGGGAAATGCCACCATGCATGCATGGTCCCCTTCCCGCCCAAGGGTGCCATCTTGCTCAGTCATATGACATAGCTCAGACAGCAAAAAAACAGTTGGTATAGTTAAGGCAACTCTACGGGGAGGAGAGAGGGTTGTGAGGACTGATTCCTGCTGTCCTTGGAGAACACCTGTTACAGGTGGGTAACTATGCTTTCTCCAGGAACAAGCAGGAAGTCAGTCCTCACATATGGGACTCCCTAGCTATAGGCTACAGAGAACCTGTAGAAAAAACATGGACAAGCTGTGAGTAGCAGCCGGTGCGTCTGAAGGGCAGACTCTGAAAGGACCCCATTGTCTAGGGAGAACCATCACTGCGGTAGCCTGAACACAGAAGGGTCAGAGTTTCCTAAACCCTGAAAAGATTACGGAGTACGGCCTGGTCGAAGGTGCTGTCATGTCAGGACTCCCTCTCCAGGCAGTAGTGAGCTGCAAAGGTGTGGACTGAAGACCAGGTGGTGGCCCGGCAGATGTCTGCCATCAGGACTGAGTGTAGGTATGCAACAGAGGCCACCATAGCCCTGACATTGTGAGTCATGACTCGGCGCTCCAGTGGGAGCACAGCCTGTTCATAGGCAAGGGCAATGCAGTCCGCAACCCAGGTGGACAGGGTCCATTTGGTCACCACCTCCCTCAACCAGCTGGGGTCATAGGAGACAAAAAGCTGGGAGGCTTTGCGGTGGCCCTAGGTATACTGCAGGTAGGACAAGATCCTCTTACAGTCCAGAGTGTGAAGTACAGCCTCCACATTGCTGGCATGAGGCTATGGGAAGAAGGTGGGGAGCACCACTTCCTGACTGTGGGGGAAGGAGGAAACTACCTTTGGCAGAAATTTAGGGTGCGTGTGAAGCACAATCTTGTCCTTATAGAACCTTGTATATGGTGGCTCCGCCTCCAAAGCCTGAAGATCGCTGACCCTGCAAGCGGAGGTGAGCGCCACTAGGAAGGCAACCTTGCCGGGAGAGGTACTGCAGGTGGCTGGTGGCTAACGGCTCAAACAGTGCCTGGGTGAGCCGTTAAGGTCCCATTCTGCTGGGGGCAGATGGATTGGGGGCTTGGAGAGCAGTAGGCCCCGCATGAAGCAGGTGAAGAGGGGCTGAGCCAAGAGAGTCTTGCCCTCGATAGGGTGGTGGTGTGCTAAAAGGGCACACAGGTGCCTCATGATTGAGTTGGACTTAAGTCCTGCATGGGAGAGGTGCATTAGGTATTGCAGGACTAGCTGCACCATGCAGGAAAAAGGGTCTTCCCATTTCTCCGAGCACCCCACAGAGAATCTTTGCCACTTGAAGGCATAAGCACATCTTGTGGAAGGCTTGCAGGTGGCCAGCAAGATCAACTTGACTTCTACCGAGATGTTAAAAGGAGCCAAGGCTACCCATTCAGCAGCCACGCCGTTAATGGCAGAGACCCCAGGTTGGGGTGATGGAGGGAGCCCCAGGGAGCTCCCAAGAGGGACCAGGGGTTCTGTCTCTAGGCAGAGCAGCAGTGGGAATTATGGCTGCCTGAGCCACCAGGGGAATACCAGGGTTAGTGATGCCCTGTCCTAAAGGACCTTGAATAGGGTCTTGACAACCAGCGGCATGGGTGGGCAGGCATATGGAAGACCTTCCGACCACGAGATGAAAAAAGCAGGATTGGTGAGGCTGGCGGGAGCAGAAGCGGGTCAGCTGGGCATTGGTCAGGCTAGTGAAGAGGTCCATCTGGGGGGTCCCCCAGAGCCAGAATAGCCTGTGGGATACTCCAGGATTTAGCCGCCATTCATATTTTTATTTTATTTTTTTATTTAACATTTTTTATATGTGGTTGCAGACTCTGCTTAGCCTGTCCACAAGGACATTGTCTTGGCCTGGCAGGTAGACTGCTATCAGGAGCATCCCCTGCTTGATTGCGTACTGCCTCCTGGAAGACAGCGTAAGAGCCAATGCCTCCCTGTTTGTTCACGTAGAACATCGCCACTTGGTTGTCCGTCTGGATGAGCCCCAGCTGGTGCTGGAGACGGTAGTGGAAAGCCTTGAGCACCAGGAGTATTGACCTGAGCTCCAAGAAGTTGATCTGTTATTGGGCTTTGGCCCAGGACCAGGTGCCCTGTGTGTGGAGGTTCCCACAGTGGGCTCCCCAACCCAGAAATGATTTGACCGTGGTGAGGACCAGCTGAGGAGTGGGGGATTGGAAAGGCATGCCTGCCCTCAGGTGCTGCATGGTCTGTCACCAGCAGAACAACTCCACCAAAGGGCGGGTCAGGTAGACCTTGTCCCGAAGGCAGCTGGTGGCCTGCATCCACTGAGACCTGAGGCACCACTGAGCCACCCTCATGTGAAGGCAGGCATTCGATGTGACATGTACTGTCGAGGCCATGTGCCAGCACAAAGAATCTGCCCTGGATTTTTGCAGCCAGAGCCATGAGCCATCCGGTCCTATCATTGGGCAGGAAGGCCTTCATCTGGAGGGTATCCAGGTGCGCCCCAATGAACTCCAAGCTCTGTGTTGGGGTGAGGTGGGACTTGGGAGAGGTTTATCACAAACCCCAGGTGTTGCAGGACATCGATGGAGCGGCTTGTGGCCTGTTGCACCTCGGTGGCTGTGTTCCTTTTGATGAGCCAGTCATCTAGGTAGGGGAAGACGAAGGCTCCTTGGAAGCATAGGTAGGCCGCCACGACTGCCAGGCACTTTGTGAAGACTCTGGGTGTGGAGGCGAGCCCGAAGGGTAGTACCCTGTATTGGTAGTGGTCGCCCCTGACCATGAACCTGAGGTACTGCCTCTGACTGGGGTGGATGAGGATGTGGATATCCGTATCCTTTAGGTCCAAGGAGCATAGCCAGTCTTCCTGCTGGAGGTATGGCAGCAAGGTTCCAAGGGAGAGTATCTTGAACTTTTCCCACACCAGGAACTTGTTTAGGTCTCTCAGGTCTAGAATGGGCCTTAGGCCTCCTGCACTTTTGGAGTTGAGGAAGTACCTTGAGTAGAACCTCCTGCCCTATTGTTGATGGGGCACTGGTTCCACAGCCATGTCTTTAGGACCTGTGAGTTCCTGCAGTAGCAGGGCTTGATGCAGGGGAGTCCTGGGGAGCTCTCCCGGGAAAAATGGAGGGGACATCTGGTCCAGCTGGAGGAGGTAACCCTCTCTGACAGCCAGGAGTGCTCAGGTGTCAGTGGTGATAGTTGACCACCAGTTGGCAAAGTGGGTCAAACGTCCCCCAGTGGGCTGCTGATCTCCTGGAGGGGAGAGGCTATGCCCGGCAAGTCAAAGGCTCGGCCCAGGCTGGGTTTGGGGCCTTTCTGCTTGCAAAGTCATTGTCCAGGTCCTCCTGGGCCCTGCTGAGTGGTTTGTGGATCCTGGTATTGCTGAAAGCTGCAGAATCCCGGACCCTTCCTGAAGAAGGTGGGCTTCTTCCCTGGGGCCTTACCCTTGGGGCCCGAGGAAGTTTTCTTCGAGAGCCGGGTCGTTGTCACATACTCGACCTTGAGCTCTGCAGCTTTCTCTGCCATTTCCTTGCCAAAGAGATTCTCTCCCAGGGGACGTCCAGGAGCTTTTCCTGGACCCATTGATCGAGATCCGAGGATTGAAGCCAAGCCTGTCTCCTGGCGCTGATACAGGCACTGGCAACCTGGGTCATGGCCTCGAAGCCATCATAGGCAGCCCAGGTGATAAACTTCGAGCAATCTGCGGCAGTTTTGGCCAGCGTCTGGAACCTCTGATGAGGTTCCCCAGAGAGGCCGGTGGAGTAGCTCTTTAGCTCCTTCATGGTATCCGGAAGAACATACCCATGTAGAGGAGGTATGCCTGGACTTGGCAACCCAGCATGGAGGTCTGCTAGCAGTTTTTGTCAAGGGTGTCAAGGCTCTGGGCCTCCCTGCTGGGAGGCATCAAGGAGTGCATCTTTTGACTTTGAAGTCGATGCATGGCTGACTCGACTACCATGGAGTTGTGTGGTAATTGGCTCCTGCGGAAGCCCGGGCTCGGGTGGACCTTATACATAAGGTTGAGCCGGCGACTGACTGTGGGTACTGTAGCTGGTGTCTCCCATATTCAAAGGAGGAGCCTCTTGAGAATTGCCAAGACTGGCACTGCTAGGGACTCCTTCAGGGAGGGGGGGGAGTTGAATTGGAGGATTTTGAGATCTTCTGACCAAGGGTCACCTGCCAACTCGGAGGAGAAGGCTAGAGCTCTGGCCATGTCTCGCTTGAAGTTGAGGAAGGCCTTGTCCTTGGACGGGGACTGATGCCAGGCCCCTGGTGGGGACAGGTCCAACAGAAGGTCTCGCTGCCTCTGGGTGTCCAGGGAAGTGTCATCCTCAGATTCCCAGTCAGAGTTGTCGGACGTGGACTCGATGATTGACCAGACCCGGGTCGGAGGCTTGTAGACCTCAGCAGCGTGGCCGGAGCAGCAGCCACTGGACGGGTAGGATTGGGGTCCCGAGGAACTGGACCGCAGACATGACCTTCATCGATAATTGGCCTGGGTGAGGAAGCTCCGAAGGATCAACTTGGTGCCAGGGGAAGTCCTTGAGGTCGAGGGCCCGATGTTTTTGGAACATTAACCAGCGGAGCTGGACAGCACTCCCCGCTGAGTGGCCAAGAAGGCAGACAAGCTGTTCTCCTGGGCCTCAATCCAGGTCTCCAGCTCGGATGGGGTCACAGCAATTGGCGCGGATGCTGAGGATACCAGGTCTGGCGCCGGTGGAGGAATCCCTGGTGGGGATGGCCGCAGAGACCTGGGGCCAGTAGCCGAGATCCACTGAGTCCTTCTGGGGACGTTTAGGGGGCCGCTCCTGCTCCAACTCCTCGGTCCTCCTCTGGGGGCTCAAGCATCTGGTGTGGGACTTACCTACCTTTTCCAAGTCTCATGCATGTGACTGGGGCAGAGGGGGACGCCAGATTCATTAGTTGCACAGGGCACATTTCTAGCTTGGTATGGTCCTGTTTCAGGACAAATATGCAGTTGTAGTCAACATTACGGGCATCCTTGCATTTTAAGTATGTTGTGTACAATATCTTGAAAAATAATTGGAAATATTCCAACTGTATATCATATTTTAATAGTATGTTCAAAGTTATACACCAAAAAATAGATGTCTGTGCCAAGTTAGATGTAGCAATTTCTGAGTAAAAAAACAAAATATGACCTAGACAAGATTAATGGCACCCTTCACTAAGGTTGCACAACTCTTGGCAGTGATGACAGCCTCCAAACGTTTCTTGTAGTCATTTATAGGTTTTATACATTTTTATGCTGGTAGTTTCTCCCACTCTTCAACTGCACTTTGTTCCAGCTCATGAATGTTTCCAGGATTCCTTTTACCAATGGCAGATTTCAGCTCTTTCCAAAAGTTCTCAAATAGATTGAGATCAGGACTCATTGCTGGCCAGTTTAGAATAGTCCACTTATTCCTTTTTAACCATTCTTTTGTACTTTTGGATGTATGTTTTGGGACATTGTCCTGCTGGAGGACCCAGACCTAGTTTTCTAGGTAGTACATTTCATTCCAAAATATCTTGGTAGGCCTCTGACATCATGATGCCTTTAATATGTTCCAGGTCTCCAGTTCTTGAGGCAACACAACACCCCCACAATATTATGGAACCTCCACCATATTTAACTGTAGGAAGGGTGGTTTTTTTCCTTATAAGCTTCATTTCTTTCTCTGTAAATGTATTGCTCATCTGCATTACCAAAAAGCTCAAGTTTGATTTCATCTGTCCACAGAACATTTTCCCAGGATTGTGGTTTCTCAAGGTGGGTTTGGCAAAGATCAGGCGTTCCTTTTTACATCTGTTTTTGAGCCATGAGGTCCTCCTTGGCCTTTGCCCATGAAGTCCTTCTTTGTTTGGTATGCTGCATATGTTGTGGGTTGAAACCATCACTCCAGATTGCTCCAGGTCAGCCTTAAGCTGTTTGGATGTTGTACGTAGTGTTTTTCCAACAGTTCCCACTAAAGTTCGAAAACTTCTTGAATTAATTTTCTTTTTCCCACCATGTCCTGGGAGGTTCTTGAAAGTTCCATAAGCAGAAAACTTCTTAGTAACATTGCAAACTGTAGACACAGGAATCCCAAGGTCTTCAGAGATGGCCTTGTATCACTTTGAAGTTTAACGTTTGGTGATATAGCGAGCAGAATTGTGCAAAATACTCAAGGTATGGTCACACTATGGAGAGATACAGAGGTGTTATAGCGTAGTTACTCGCCTGTAGCAGGTGTTCTCCAGGAACAGCAGGAACCAGTCCTCACATATGGGTGACAATGGCGCTGACGGAGCCCGTGCGGAGCATTGCCCCATCTTTCAAAGAAAGCCTTTGGAAATGCTACAACACATGCGTGGTCCTCTTGCTGCCCAAGGGTGCCATCTTGCTCAGTCAGATGACATAGCTAAGAAACAGTCAAATCAAAAAGAAGGATGGCAACTCCCAAGGGAGGAGGGAAGGTTGGGAGGACTGATTCCTGCTGTTCCTGGAGATCACCTGTTACAGGAGAGTAACTATGCTTTCTCCAGGAACAACCAGGAAGTCAGTCCTCACATATGGGACTCCCTAGCTCCAGGCTGTCAAGGATCGAACCACGACAGTACCAATAGTGACCGGTTGGGTTGCCATGAGTTGCAGAAGGTGAATCCCCGCTGAGAGACACTGCAAGACCCTTGCGTCCAGCAACACCATCACTTCGGTAGCCTGAACACAGAAGGGTCGGAGGGCAGGAGTTGTCTACACTCCAAGGATATTATGCAGCACTGCCTGACCAAAGGTGCTGTCCCTATGGGATTTGCTTTCCAGGCAGTAGTGCACTGCGAACATGTGAATGGATGACCAAGTGGAGGCTCTGCAAATTTCTGTCACCAGCACAGAACGGAGGTTGGCCACCGATGTGGCCATTGCCCTCATGCGATGCGCTGTGTTCCGGTGCTCCAAGGAGATTCCCACCCACTCATAAGTGAGGGCGATGCAGTCCGCCACCCAAGAAGATAGGGTAAGCTTGGTTACAAGGAGCCCCAGTCTTCTGGGGTCATAGGACATGAAAAGCTGAGGTGCTCTGTGATGGCCCGGGGTCTGTTGCAGATAGAAGAACAGGGCCGCTTACAATCCAGAGTGTGGAGTATGAGCTCCTCCCTGCCGGCATGAGGCCGTGGGTAGAAGGTGGGGAGTACCACCTCCTGGTTGAGGTGAAACGGGCATACCACCTTGGGGAGGAACTTAGGGCGAGTGCAGAATACTACCCTGTTCTTGAAGAACCTGGTGTATGGAGGGTCCGCCACCAGCGCTTGAAGCTCGCTGACCCTGCGAGTTGAAGTCAGGGCCACCCGAAGGTGGAGGGCGGATAGGGGGCTTTGATAGCAGAAGGCCCCATAGGAACTGGGAGACCAGGGATTGGCTTGATAAGGGCTTGCCCCCTACTGGCTGATGGTGAGTGGCTATGGCACTGTGGTGCACCTGGACTGAGTTAGAGTTCAGTCCTGTGCATGACAGATGCACTAGGTACTGGAGTACCAGCTGTACGTGGCCAGAGAATGGGTTCTCCTTCCTGTCCGCGCACTACAGGGCAAACCTGTGCCATTTAAAGGCATAAGCCCTCCTCGTGGAGAGCTTCCTGGGGGGCCAGCAGGATCTCCTCAACCTCTTGTGGCAGGTTGAGCAGGGCCAAGGCTATTCTCTCAGCAGCCAGGCTGTCAGAGTCAGTGACCCCACATTGGGGTGCAGGAGGGAGCCCTCCTCCTGAGTCAGGAGGTCCAAGGCTCGACCCAGGGGGACTGGAAGTGTCATCGCCAACGAGAGCAATAGTGGGAACCAGGGTTGCCTGGGCCACCTGGGGGATAGTATCATTCATGCCCTCTTGTTCTGAATTTTGAACAGAGTCTTGGCGACCAGAGGAGTTGGTGGGAATGCATTCAGCAGTCCCTTGGACCATGAGATCAGGAATGCGTATTGGCTACCCTCTGTGGGTGCGGCTGCCTACAGCAGAAGCAAGCCAGCTGCATGTTGTCCAGAGAGGCAAACAGGTCCATCTCGGGCCAGCCCCAAAGGCGGAAGAGCTTCTCCGCCACTGCGGGGTTGAGACATCACTCATGAGGGCATAGGACTCTGCTGAGTCTGTCCACCAGGTAGTTATCCTGGCCCGGGAGGTAGACTGCTCGCAGAAGCATGCCATTGTGCACTGCAAAGGAGAGGAGGGCTGCCACCTCCTGGCAGAGGGAGTACGAGCCTGTGCCCCCCTGCTTGTTATGTAGAACATTGTGATCTGGTTGTCTGTCTGGACCAGAACAGGCCTGTTCCGCAAGAGGGTGCGGAATGCACGTAGGGTGAGGAATACCACCCGAAGTTCCAGTAGGTTGATCTATAGTAGAGACTCCTCCCAGGACCAATAGCCCTGAGTGTGGTGAATTCCGCAGTGAGCTCCCCAGCCCTGGAAAGAGGCATCTGTGGTCAGGGTCCTCTGTAGTGAGGGTACCTGGAAGGGCATTCCTGCACGGAGAAGGCTCAGGTCTTGCTACCAGTCGAAGAACCTTGCCAGCTGGCGGGTGACCCTGACCCTGTCCCGGAGTCGGCCAGTGGCCTGGGTCCACTGAAAACGCAGGCAGCACTGGGCTGTCCACATGTGCAGGCAGGCTAGGGGTGTGACATGGACCGTGGAGGCCATGTGTTCCAGGAGGCAGAGGAGACGGTGGGCTGGCATTGCTCTGTGGTGTTGGACTTCCCCTGCCAGCTGTCTGAGGCTTTCTGCCCTGTTCTGAGGGAGGAGGACTCTGGTCCACACTGTGTCCAGCTGTGCACCAATGAACTCTAGGTCTTGCACCGGAGAGTGATGTGATTTGGGGTAGTTGATGACGAACCCCATTTGCTGCAGGAGGAGGATGGTACGTTCCATGCCCTGACAGGCCTCTGCGGCTGTGCCACCTCTGATGAGCCAGTCGTCCAAGTAGGGGAAGATGAACACCCCTTGAAGGCGCAGATGGGCAGCTACCACTGCTAGGCACTTTGTGAAAACTCTTGGCAAGGAGGCCAGGCCGAAAGGAAGTAGCTTGTATTGGTAGTGGCCTCCCCCTACCATGAATCTCAGTTATTGCCAGTGAGATGGGTGGACCAGGATGTGGGTGTAGGCATCCTTTAGGTCCAAGGAGCAAAGCTAGCATCCCTGGTGGAGGTAGGGCAGCAGTGTCCCAAGGGAGAGCATTTTGAACTTCTCCCTCACCAGAAACTTGTTCAGGTCTCAGAGGTCCAGGATGGGCCTCAGACCTCCCAGTTCTTTTGGGGACAAGAAAGTACCTTCAGTTGAAGCCCTTGCCCCAGAGGTGCTGGGGAACAGGCTCTTCTGTCCTGTCCTGTCCCTTAGTAGACCTCTAGCTCTGAGAACAAGAGGGCTTGGTGAAGGAGAAGTTGCACTGGCTCTCCTGGAAAGTGCCCCGGTGCTCCTTCACCACCCGGAGTTCCCACTGGTCCGAGGTGACCTTGGGCCACTTGTGGGCGAAGAGTGTCAGGTTCCTGTGGGCTGGTGAGGGTCTCCCAGGGGGAGGAGGACCCTCCTGGGAGTCAAAAGCTCCCACCAGGTTGAGCTGAAGCTGGTGTCTGCGGCTTGGGGGCCTTTGACTTCCTGGGTCTGAGTCCCTGGCCTTTGGGCTGGGATCCCTGCTGCTGCTACTGACTTGGGAAGGCTTCGTAGTGGTGACTAGTGGACTTCTTTCTTGGCCTTTCACCCGAGATTTTCTTATGGGGAAGGGTAGAGGTCTTCTTCCAGAGCTTCTGCCTGGTCACCACCTCGGCCTCAATCTCGGTCGCCTTGTTGGACATAGGTTTCCCAAACAGGTTCTCCCTGGTGCAGGGGACATCCAGCAGCTTTTCTTGAACCCATTGTTCGAGGTCTGAGATCTACAGACAGGCCTGGCGTCAAGCACCAATACCTGCATCTGCTGCCCAGGCTGCAGCCTTCAAACCATCGTAGGTGGCCCAGGACAGAAACTTAGAGCAGTCCCAGATGGTGGCCACCAAGGTCTGGAACTGCTGTAGGGGTTCCCTGGTGAGCCCTCCTGAGAAGCCCGCAAGCTCCTGAATAAGGCTCTTAAGGTACATCCCTATGTAGAGCTCATAGGTTTGTATCCAGCAGCCCAACATGGACCCCAGGAAGCACTTGTGCCCCAGAGTGTTGAGGGCTCTGGCCCCTCTACCGGGAGTACAGAAAAATAAGTTTTCTGACTCTTGAACGTCTGCATCGAGGTTTCTACTACCATAGAATTGTGGGGAAGTTGGGCCTTCTGGAAGCCTGGACTCCTCTTGAAGCGGTAGATGGCATCAAGGCACTGGCTAACAACTGGCACTGAGGCTGGGGTTTCCATCTGCAGGAGGAGAATCTCAAGGATGGGTTGCACCGGCACACAGAGCCTCCTTTGGCGAGGACTCATACTGGAGGATCTACAGTTCTTCAGTGCGCAGGTCCTCTTTGGACTCGGTCAGGATCGAGAGGGCTCAGGCCATGTCCTCGGGTTGGGAATGGCTCCAGAGTTCCGGGGAAGATGGCTCCAAGAGGATGTCTTGGTGTCGAGAGGTCTCAGAGAAGGCCTTGACATCGGTCTCCCAGTCTGAACCAGAGGACGTCGAGGAGTCCGAGGCTCGGCGTTCCCACGCCACAAGGCCTGCATCGGAGAACTAAGGTCCCTCTCCAGATCTCAGGTCAGACTCCCGGAAGCTAGCTAGGGAGGACCAGACACCCGAGGATCGGAGCAGGGACCTCGATCGGTGCTGAGGGCTTGCCCAAGGCTGATAGCACTTGGGACCTGGTTAAACGCATGGGGACGCCACCGCAGTCAGTCGTCCGGTTGTTGGGGCAGATGATGTGGACGAACCTGACATCATCGCCTGCTGCATGGCCAGAATGGCAGAGACATTCTGCTCAAGGACCGCCATTATGGTCTCAATACTAGAAGACTCCATAGCTTTTGGCACGGGCACTGAGGATTTTGGGCCTGGCACCGGCACTCTTGCGAGTGCATCCTCGATGAGGATCACGTCCTCGGGGAGCCTCGCGTGTCACCGCCAGCAGAGGACTCCTTCCTAGAGACATTAGGGGGGCACTGCTCTGAGTCATCTGAGTCCCGCCGCAGGACCTTACTGGTGGAACCTCAACTGGCTTTGAGGATTTTTTCTTTTTCTTGCCAGGGTCTGGCGGTCTTTCTGGAGGAGCCGCTGCTGCGGGACTCCGAAGATGCCTGGGCCTCCCGGGAGGTGCTCAGCTTTGGACTCAGCGTCAGTGAAGTCAGGGCTGAACCGGACCGCGGGAACATCTCCTGCAACTCCGACCTTTTCTTGTTGATTCGCAGAGTCATGGCCTGGCACAGGTTGCAGGAGGTACTATCATGTTCCGGGCCGAGGGAGTGCAAGCAGCAGTCGTGCGTGTCTGTGACAGACATAATTTGACTGCAACAATCACATTTTTTAAAGCCACAGGGAGACCGGGTGGATCATACCCGGCCGGGGTCAATGACCACCGAGTGAAAAAGGTTGCGAATGCTGGTCGAGGCAAGCCTTGATGAAAAACAATTTAAAAAGGGAGCCGAGAACAGCACCGGGGATGGCACTGGCTTGAAGCAGGAAGAGGAACCGGTACGCAAACCGGGAAAAACGCAAATATAGGAGATAATTTTTAAGGAATTTTTCCAGGGAATTAGGACATGCGTCCGTTGGGCTCCACGGAAAAATGGAGACTGAGCAAGATGGCACCCTTGGACGATTTTTCCAATGAAGAAAGGTAAATAGTGGTGTACCCCAGGGATCTGTGCTGGGTCCGCTGTTTTTTGATATATTCATAAATGACCTGGAAAAGAGAATAACGAGTGAGGTCATCAAATTTGCAGAAGACACAAAACTATTTAAAGTTGTTAAAACCCAAGAGGATTGTGGAAAATTGCAAGAGGATCTTGATAAATTGGAAGACTGGGCATCAAAATGGCAGATGAAATTTAATGTGGACAAGTGCAAAGTTATGCACCTAGGGAAGAACAACCCAAACTATGGTTACATGATGCAAGGTTCCACATTAGGAACCACCACCCAGGAAAACGATTTAGGCGTCATTGTGGATAACATGTTAAAACCCTCGGCCCACTATGCAGCGGCGGCCAAGAGAGCAAATAGAATGCTAGGTATCATAAGGAAAGGAATGAAAAATAAAACAAAAGATATTATAATGCCTCTATATCGTTCCATGGTGAGACTGCACCTTGACTATTGTGTGCAATTCTGGTCGCCGTATCTTAAAAAGGATATAGTGTTAATAGAAAAGGTTCAGAGAAGAGCCACCAAAATGGTAAAGGGGATGGAAGGATACTCCTATGAAGAAAGGCTAAAAAGGTTAGGGCTCTTTAACCTGGAAAAGAGACGGCTGAGGGGAGATATGATAGACGTCTATAAATTAATGAACGGAGTGGAACAGGTAAACGTAGATCGACTGTTTACATTATCAGAATATAGAAAGACTAGGGGACATGCAATGAAGCTATTTAAGACTAATAAGAGAAAATATTTTTTCACTCAACGTGTAATCAAACTCTGGAATTTGTTACCGGAGGATGTAGTAAAGGCTGTTAGTGTAGCTGGATTTAAAAAAGGTTTGGACAAGTTCCTGGAGGAAAGGTCCATAAACCAATTATTAAGAAGGGACCCAGGATATCAATGCTTGACCCAGTACAAGCATTGTGGAACCTGTGTCTTTTGGGGAAACTGCTAGGTACGTATGACCTAGATTGGCCACTGTGGGAAACAGGATACTGGGCTTGATGGACCTTGGTCTGACCCAGTATGGCATATTTTATGTTCTTATGTGTGCAGCACTTTTTTATTTACAAAAACCTGCCAATTGTACAATTTTTGCTTTATCTTCTTACGTCAAGCTTTACTTTGTGCTTTCATATTTTATATCTGTTACAGGTCAAGCCTTACCGTTACAAGTCCAGATATGCATATTGATCACTTCTAATCATGACAAGCATTTTGCAAACATAAGCTTTCTGTCTAGCATCCTGCAAACATGTCATCCATCTCAAGCTTTCTCTGCAAGATACGACCTTGACTGTCTCACAGCTATCCATACACATGCCAAGCTGCCTCCACCCTCCAAACTTCTACACCTTTCTCCATGAGACCCTGGCCCCCTATTTCCCTTTCTACACTTAGTAATTAGCCTGTCATGTAATGAACAGCCACTACTTGGACTGTATAGGTGAGGTTTTCCAGTGAAATCGCAACATTTGGGCAAGTGTTTTATCCAAAACGTTCTCAACAGCTCTGGAGTCCAGAAAAGCCCAGGCCAAAGTTGACTGTTCTTTCCAGTGGATGACTATAGATAAGGAAATTCTGCATGCCTCAGTGGATGGAAAAGGCAGTTAGTTACCTGTAGCAGGTGTTCTCCATTGATAGCAGGTATTAGTCCTCATGTATGGGTGACGTCCCCAATGGAGGCCCACACGGGAACACTTTCCAGCTTCTATTGGAAGCTTTTGGGAGGCTCCACCATGCCTGCACGCCTCCTTCCTGCCTGCCGCCAAGGCGCCATCTTGAATCAGTCTGACAACATCGCTGTAGCAGAAGACAACTCCTCGGGAAAGTGGGAGGACTAATTCCTGCTGTCCACAGAGAACATCTGCTATAGGTGAGTAACTACCTTTCCTCCATGGACAAGCAGGAATGAGTCCTCATGTATGAGACTCTCAAGCTACAGGCTACTGGGAACCAAGGCAGCCACCAAGAAGCGCAACGGGGCAAAAATCAACAGCAGCATGGTGAGACGTCATAACCATTCAACTATCAGCTATGTACAACAGCAGTAATTCTCTCTTACCTTTTTTTTGGTAGTCTGGACAGAATAAAATAGGCTTAGGGGGATGGAGTTGGATTCTAATCCCCAAACAGATTCCCGAAGTTGCTGTCACATCAGGAATCCACATCCATACAGTAGTGAGATGTGAATGTGTGAACCGAAGACAAAGTTGCAGCCCTGCAGATCTCTTCCATGGAGACTGAGCACAAGTTAGCCATCGATGCAGATCCTATTATCTGAAAGTGTTCCTCAACCATTGCGATGGCATGAGGAGGCCTTTACTAGATTAAAACAAACGCTATCAACTGCACCAGCATTTGGCTTGCCTAATTATAAGCATGGAGGAAAGAACAGGCTAAAGCATACCCACCATGTTAAGAGCTGTGGTTGCTTCAGTCCTTTTGGTTACCATATCTGAGAACAGAGTTCTGCAATGGCGTAAGTTACAATGAGGACCCCCCATTGTCACGGCAGTGGCATGTCCCCCTTCGTGTGGTGGTTCCTCATGCAGCAGTAACAGCATGACAAACTTATTTTATCTTATTCCCCATGCTGCTCCGCTCTTGTAAGTTTGCTGCTATGCTGGCTGGTCCATAGTCTCACTGTGTGCTGTTATCTCGAGATTTCAGACCAGCGAGGAACAGCTGCTGGGCCTGTGGCAGACTTAAGAGTGGAGCAGCATAGAAAATATGTCACACTGCTGCCACCCCTGCTATGTGGGCCCCCTCGCACTAAGGGGGCTGCTTGGGTGGAATTTATGTCAGTTGAGTTCTGCAAACTACTTTGATTCCACAAGTTCCACATGCAGTTGGGGGCCTTGCTCCATAATGCAAAAACTCAACATTCATCAGTTATTAAACAAACTTAGTATGAAAGTTCGTTACTTTCTGCTGTGCACATCATAGTTAAAAGCTATAATATATTTAGCTCTGCTGCTTTGCTCCCACTTCCAGAGGAAGGGGAACCACATGATTGCCTACAACTTGTTAAAGCTGTTACTAAACCACATCCAGATTTAAAGAACATTCTGTTACTTAATCCTGAACTTGAATTTTTTATAGATGGCTCTTAAGACTCTAAAGGACAACTGATAGCAGATTGCAGAATTAGCAGCCCTTACTAGCCACTCCTGTGATACCTATGGTGTCACTCAAGAGTTTGGGAAAGCAGGAGATTCTTAACTTCCAAAGGGAAATCTATCCTAAATGGACAATGTTTCTGCATTGCTTGACAGTCTCCTTCTTTCACCAAAAATGGTTTTTATTAAATACAAGGGACATTCTTAAGATTCAAAATGATGTATCTAAGGGTAGTTCTTCAGCTGATCAAGCAGCAAGAGCTGCTGCAGTTGAGGAAGCTTCTGATTTGTATTTTCAGTACCTCAAAATACCACCAACATTGCCTCCAGTCCAGAAATTAATCCAAGCCCAAAAGGAGACTTCTCAATTTCAGTTTTACTCTTGAAGACAGACTGGATGCACCTTGCATTCTGATAGCTGATGTGGGTTTTCCATAGGCTATGTGGCACTTCTAGGTGACCCCCTTTCCTCATATTGTCTCTGTGTATCATGGCCAGTCACATGAAGGCAAAAGGGGAGCTGATTCACAAATTCTCAAAAGACTGCTACAATCCTAAATGTTCCACAGTTGCAGAGGAAGTATGTGCAACTTGCCTGGTCTGTAAACAACATAATAAGGCTAAATAGGAACATTTCTGAACTTACAGATGGACTTTATCCAGATGCCTAAAAAGCAAGGATTTTAATATTGCCTTGCTTGTTTTCTGGAGGGGTAAAGGCCCATGCTTGTAAAAAAGTAGGTGCTACTACAGTTGCAAAGAAACGGAGACATTTCAAACCCTCATGGCGAGTCCCCATATGGTTCTCTAATGATAGGGGGTACTTATTTTTATATGAAAGGTTGTAGAGAAAGTGGTGAACGTTTTGGACATAAAACATCAATCTATCGTGTTTGTGCGATTTTACTGGGTGGGAAGGATGTGGGATAGGATTGTTATGGGAGGTTTATTTTTTGCATAAGCATGTAATAAAATGCTGTAAATATATAAATTTGCTTAACGCTCATCATCATTCTCAAAGCGAAGGAAAGGCAGAAAATGTAAATGGAATACTCATGATAAAGCTAGCAAAGATATGTCAAGAAAGAGTAGTTACTCACTTGTAACAGGTGTTCTCCAGGAGCAGCAGGAATCAGTCCGCACTTATGGGTGTCATCGACGCCAATGAAGCCCCAGTGGAGCATTTCCCCAGCTTTCCATGAAAGCCTTTGGGAATGCTGGCACACATGCGCGGTTCCCTTCCCGCCTAAAGGTGCCATCTTACCTCAGTCAAATGACATAGCTAAGAACAGCACACAAAAATGTAAAAATTAAACTATGTACAACTGCAACTCCAAGGGGAGGAGGGAGGGTAGTGAGGACTGATTCCTGCTGCTCCTGGAGAACACCTGTTACAGGTGAGTAACTACTCTTTCTCCAGGACCAAGCAGGAAGTCAGTCCTCACTTATGGGTGACTCCCCAGCTCTGGGCTACCAGGAACCCAGTCTGAACAAGAGAACTCCCTCTAGTCTCAGCAACACAGTAAAGGCTTTGCAAGGACACACCCTCCACAGGTAGCCCAACCAGAGGGCAGGAGTTGCCTAGACCCCAAAGAGATTCTGGAGTACTGCTCGGCCAAAAGCACTGTCCCTACGAGACTCCCTCTCCAGACAATAGTGGGCTGAAAAAGTCTGGCTTGAAGAACAAGTAGCAGCCCTGCAGATGTCTTGCAATGGAACAGAGCGGAGATGAGCCACTGATGCAGCCATGGCCCTCACACGGTGGGCCATGACCCTACCCTGCAAAGGAAGGTCAGCTGCCTTGTAAGCCCAGGTGATACAGTCAGCCACCCAGATGGACAAGGTGCGCTTGGACACAGGCTTCCCCAAGTTATTGGGGTCAAAAGAAAGGAAGAGCTGAGAAGCTTTCCTGTGACCTTGCGTACGTTCAAGGTAGAAGGATAAGGCCCTCCTACCGTCCAAGGTATGGAGAACTGTTTCAGCCTGACTTGTATGAGGCCTAGGGAAGAAAGCAGGAAGAACCACCTCCTGGTTGAGGTGGAAAGAGGAGACAACCTTAGGAAGGAACTTAGGGTGAGTCCTGAGGACCACCCTGTTTTTATAGAACCTGGTGTAAGGCCTATCACAGACCAAGGCCTGAAGCTCACTCACCCTTCTAGCCGAAGTAAGGGCTATCAGAAAGAGAGTCTTCCAGTAAAGGAAGCGTAGAGGGCAAGTAGCCATAGTCTCAAAAGGTGGACGAGTCAGCTGCTGCAAGACCACATTGAGCTCCCACTCAGGAGCAGGAGGACGTATGGGAGGTTTGAGCAGGAGCAAGCCTCTGAGAAACCTAGACACCAAAGGGTGCACAGACAAGGAATGGCCCTCCACTAGGGAGTGGTGAGCAGCCAACGCAGAGAGGTGGACCCGAACAGAGTTGGATTTGAGACCCTGATTGGACAAGTGCAGTAGGTACTGAAGCACTACTGACACAGTACAGGAGAAAGGATCCTCAGCACGTAGCTGACACCATACAGAGAACCTTTTCCACTTGAGAGCATAGGTCTTCCTAATGGATTGTTTCCTGGAGGCTAGGAGAACTTCCTCCACATCGGGAGGCAAGCCCCAGGGAGCCAACACTACCCTTGCAGCCTCCATGCCATCAGATTGAGATCTTTGAGATTGGGATGTAGCAAGGAGCCCTGATCCTGAGTGAGAAGGTCGGGTTGCAATCCCAGAGGCAGAGGCAGATCCACCGCCAGTTGAAGCAGGAGGGGGAACCAAGGCTGTCTTGGCCACCTGGGAGCTACCAGGAGGACAGAGGCCCTGTCCTGGAGAATCTTGAACAGTGTTCGGGCCACCAGAGGGGTGGGAGGAAACGCATAGAGTAGACCCTGAGTCCAGGGAATCAGAAAAGCATCTGCTGCTACTCGCAGAGGATGCGGATGCCTGGAGCAGAACCTCGGCAGCTGGTTGTTCAGTGGACTGGCAAACAGGTCTATGGAGGGAAGCCCCCATCTCAAGAAAATCTTTTGAACCACTAAAGGATGGCGCTGCCACTCGTGTGGTTGCAGAATCCTGCTTAATCTGTCTGCCAGGGAATTCTCCTGGCCTGGAAGATAGACTGCCCTGAGGAGCATGTTGTGTTTCAGGGCAAAGGAACAGAGGTCCTGAGCCTCCTGGCAAAGGGGCTGGGAACCAGTCCCGCCCTGTTTGTTGACATAGAACATGGCTACCTGGTTGTCTGTCTGGACCAAGACAGACTGATGTGCCAGGGAAGCAGTAAAGGCCTTGAGGGCCAAGCGGATAGCTCTGAGTTCCAGTAGATTGATCTGCTGAGACGCTTCCCAATGAGAACACAGGCCCTGGGTGCACTTGTCCAGGCAATGTGCTCCCCAGCCCTGTAGAGAGGCATCGGTGGTCAGAACCACTGAATGAGGTGGAAACTGAAAAAGGGCACCCCCACTAACAGATTGGGGAGATGTAACCACCAGTTGAGGGAGGCCAGGAAACGGTGGGACACTCTGATCCTGTCTCTGCCTGAGGCTTGTGACCACTGAGTCCGAAGGCACCATTGGACAGGTCTCATATTGAGCCTGGCATTGGGGGGGTCACCTGTGCTGTCGACGCCATGTGGCCCAGAAGCCTGAGACAGAGTCTGGCGGAGACCAGGGACCTGTGCAGAAACTTGCTGGCGAGGTTCATGAGCCTTTGTGCTCGGTCCACTGGTAAGAATGCTCTTGCCAGCCGAGAATCCAACCTTGCCCCTATGAACTCCAAGTTCTGGGAGGGTAGCAAAGTGGACTTTGCGAAGTTGATGACAAAGTCCACCTTTTGGAGCAGTTCTATGGTCCTGTTGGTGGCCTGCTGAACTTCTAGGGAAGTTTGGCCTCTGATGAGCCAGTCGTCCAGGTAAGGAAACACAAAGATGCCCTGATTTCTCAGGTGGGCTGCCACTACTGCCAGGCACTTGGTAAAGACTCTGGGAGCGGAAGTCAGTCCAAAAGGCAGTACCCTGTACTGATAGTGGTTTCCCCCCACAATGAACCTGAGGTACTTTCTGTGGTCTGGATGGACGAGGATGTGAGTGTAAGCATCCTTTAGATCTAAAGAGCAAAGCCAATTTCCCTGCTGGAGGTAGGGCAGAAGTGTTCCAAGGGTAAGTATCTTGAACTTTTCTTTCACGAGAAACCGGTTTAGGTTTCTGAGATCCAAAATGGGTCGAAGACCACCGGTTCTTTTTGGCACCAGGAAATACCTGGAGTAAAACCCGTGACCTTGGACGTGGGGAGGCACAGGCTCCACCGCCTTGTCCAGCAACAGACCCTTTAACTCTTGAAGGAGAAGGGCAGTATGCAGGGGAGGCCGGAAAGGTTCCCCTGGGAAGTGTGGTGGAGGCAGTTGTTGAAAATGCAGGGCACAGCCTCGATGGACTATGTCCAGCACCCAACTGTCCTGGGTTATCAAGGGCCACTGGTGAGCGAACAAGGCTAGGCGGCCTCCTGTGCAGGGCTGGGTCTGCAAGGGAGGAATGGCTATACTCAAGGAGTCAAAAACCCCCCCCTGCTGAGTGGGAGCAGGGGCCGGAGGCTTGGGGGTATTCTGCCTACGGGGCCCATTACCCCGGCCCCTGGCTTGCTGACCCTGGGGGGCAGCTGGGGCAGCCTGATACTGGGGGTACTGTTTGTAGGCAGCTCCCTTCCTCGGGTAAAAGGGCTTCTTACCCGGGCCCTTCCTCTTAGAGGAAGGAGCAGAGGTCTTCCTCGACAGCCTTGTCCTCGTGAGGTGCTCTGTTTCAAGCTGAGCGGCCTTCTTGGCCACAGGCTTGCCAAAAAGGTTTTCACCTCGGCAAGGGACATCGACCAACTTGTCCTGAACCCATGGCTCGAGGTCTGATGACTGCAGCCACGCCTGGCGTCGAGCCACGATGCCGGCAGCCGCTACTCGAGCCAAAGCCTCGAAGCCATCATAGGCGGCGCGGGACATGAACTTAGAGCATTCCAGGATCCTCGAAGACAAGGACTTAAAACTCTGCAAGGGTTCCCCAGAGAGACCAGCAGAGAATCCGGCCAACTCTTTGGCCAGGTCTCGTAAATGCATGCCCATGTAGAGCTGGTAAGTCTGGACACGGCAAGCAAGCATCGAGCCCTGAAAACACTTTCTACCGATGCCATCAAGGTTTCGGGCTTCCCGTCCAGGAGGCACCGCGGAGTGCATCTTCTGACTCTTCAGACGATGCATGGCCGATTCCACAACCATGGAATGGTCTGGTAGCTGTGCTTTTTGGAAGCCAGGAATCTTACGAAGTCGATAGATGGAATCGACCCGCTTGCTCAAGACTGGCGCCGAGGCCAGGGCCTCCCACATCCGGAAGAGGAGCCGTTCCAGCATCGGAGGAAGCGGGACAGTAAAGGCCTCCTTCAGAGGAGAGTCATACTGCAGAGCATCGAGCTCCTCGACTCGAGGCTCTTCCTCGGGGTCAGCCGAGATAGCCAGAGCAGCGGCCATATCGCGGACAAATTCCGAGAACCTAGTGTCCTCCGGAGGGGATCTACTCCGGGGCTCAGACTCAGGTGAGTCCGAAGGGACACATCGAGTCTTGAAGGTGTCAGGAGACTCCTCGTCTTTGGTCTCCCAAGCAGACTCGTCCAATGTCGAGTCGAGCTCGGACCCCGTGGGGCCTCCAGGCACCCGCCCCGACGCCAGGGGCACCGGCGTCGAGACCCTCGGTCCCAAACGGGAGGTCGAGGGAGACCTCGACCGAGGACGACCTCGAGCCGCAAGGGACTCGCGTATCGGCTCGGTCTCCGGGGTCGACTTCGAGGTCGATGTCCCGGTGGTCGGGGCAGATGCGCCAGACAGGCTGGCCATCAGTGCCCGCTGCTGGTCCATGAAGGTAGACATTCTGCTCTCCAAGGCTGTCAACCTGAGACTCAGCTCGGGTGACGCAGCAGCCCCCGACTCGGGCCCCGGTGGCGCCGGGCCCGACGTCGGTACTCTGGGAGGCGAGTCCACGAGGACAACAGGACTTATGTGTCCAGCAGACTCCGGCTCCACGCGAGGAACTTTAGCGGGCTTCTCCTGGTCCACGGGCCCGGGACGACAGTCGGGGGTCTTAGACCTGGCCCTCGATGGCCCAGGGACCTCCTCCGATGCCGCCCTCGCGAGCTGCTTCTTCCTCTTACGTTCCCAGTCGGGGGACCTCCTGTCCGAGGAGCTCTGACGCCTCTCGGGATCGGAATCCCGAGATGTCGAGGCCTCAGACGAGGTCCGGGCTCGGGTAGAGGCCGAGTCCGAGAAAAGCCGTTCACTTTGCTGCTGACGACTTCGGAGTGCCTTGGAAGACATTTTTCCACATGGCCCGCACGATTTAGAATCGTGGTCCGGGCCAAGGCACCAAAGGCAGCAGTCGTGTATGTCGGTGAGAGACATAATCTTCTTACACCGATCACACTTCTTAAAACCGCTGGAAGTCATCGGGGAAAAAAGGGTCCCCGCGAGGTCGAAGGACCGGCCTTGCAGGGAAAAGAAAAAAGATTTGGCGCGAACGCCTAGCCACTAAGGGAAAAAACCGAAAAGAAAAAGAGGGGATTCGATACCGGCATACCGAACCCGGCGGGAGGGGAACAGACGTCGAATCCAAGGAAAAAAGTGAATAACGCCTAGAAAAAAGTAACTCTTTTCCGGGAAAAAAAGGACACACGTCCGATGGGCTTCACGGAAAAAAAAGAGACTGAGGTAAGATGGCACCTTTAGGCGGGAAGGGAACCGCGCATGCGTGCCAGCATTCCCAAAGGCTTTCATGGAAAGCTGGGGAAATGCTCCGCTGGGGCTTCATCGGCGTCGATGACACCCATAATTGAGGACTGACTTCCTGCTTGGTCCTGGAGAAACATGATTTAGTTAGGTTCAAGCACTGGCATTAGCTCTTATAAGTACAAGTACTTAAAATCAAAAAACAGGATTTACACCACATGAAATTGTGACTGACAAACCTATGAAAGCTTTTCCATTGGTATTTGTTCCTTCAGATTAGAATTTAATTCAAACAGAAGTTTTATCTTATTGCAAACATCTAATCCAGATTGTTCCATCTTTTCACTCGCAGGTAGTTGCTGCGCTTCCAGACAAAGCTACCGCGTCACGCCATCAGCTGCAGCCTAATGACTGCATCTATGTGAAGGTATCTCAAAAGAAGCACTGCCTTGAACCAAGGCAGAAGGATCCATACCAAGTGCTTCTAACTACCCATACAGCTCTGAAGTGTGACGGATTCCCTTCCTGGATTCACACACCACACTGCCAGAAAGTCAAGGAGCAAGTTAAGGAACAGTGGGAAGTACAACCCCTTGGAGTAACAAAGTTCCAGCTTCAGAGGAAAGGGAAGCAATCTACGAACCGCTGAGAAGCAGAACCAAATTATTTGAAGAATTTGAACTGCAGAGCCTTCAAGGAAGATCTTCAAAGCTTGTAAAACAATGAAGAGTGATCAAGAGCTAGAAAGTTCACAAAAATTAAAGGAAAGCCTCTCAAAAACCAGTGAGAGCCAATCAGCAAGGGATGAATCTGAAGTCAAAGCGCTACACTTTAAGGGGACATATTCAATGTTAATAACAGTCTGTATAATTTTAGGTGTAGATATTCAAAAGGGTTTAGCAAGTCAGCAGGCTTTACTAACTGGCTAAACCCCACTCTGCAGATATTCAATGGCACTAACCAGTTTAATATTCCACCCAGACTGCTAAAGAAACGTGCGGTTAGTTGCTGGGCTGTCCATGGGCAGAACTGAGGCAGTACCAGAGACTATCCAGTTAGCAGCAATATTTAACTGCTAACCAGATAGGCAAACTGCTTAATGTTAGGACAGGTTAATGGCTGTCCTAACTTTATACAGTTGTTGCTATCTGGTTAGTCACTGAATCTTGCCACTAACCAGATAGCAATTTCTATTGGTGGTGAAACTGGATATTCAGTATCAGATAGGCTCCAGCACTGAATATCTGGGTTTAGTTTCAGCAGCAGCAGCCAGGAGCTTTAACACTGACTATTGCCCCTGAATATTGACCCCCTTAATGATTTCCTTACTAATACATTCTCCAGAGGTTGAAGTAGTCAAACATGATAGCTGTTATCTGTTTTGATTTCAGTTTTTAAACCATATCGACAAAAGGATTTGTAAATAGATAAATAGTTGGATCTGTGGTATTTACCCACTTCCCTCAATTTCTGGGTAGCCTATGGATGTTACTCTTTTAAATGGTAGTCAGATAGAAGGTGCAATGTCCTTAAAATGATACTTGGGTACCTGTCACTGATCAGTACAATAACCTCTCTTAATAGTTCCACTTATCTTAAAGTAAGGGACATAGTGAATGAGAAATTGTGTATTTGGTGAAATGGAAGGGAGCAGTTAGATAATTCTACTTGTGAATGGACACATCAGGGTAAAAGCTGACACCAACATCTGAGGATTCTGTACCAAATGGATGGTAGGCCTCAAACATAAATATACTCAGCTCTGGATTTATAGTTAAAAACTGAACTTTAGTGTGATTATAACTGTGATATATACATGGAGGTTAATGCTTCAGATTTGGAATTCCTTTTACAGGATATTATAGTAAAAGAAACGTGGCTAGCCTTGTCCAAGGCCAGTATGCTTCTGATGGAATGATAGCCTTGGTAGGACATTATTTCATACTTGGCAATACAGCCTACAAAGCTTAGGTCCTCATGTATAGATGACATCCCCAATAGAGCTCCACTTGGGAACCCTCCCCAGCTTCCACAGGAAGCTTTTGTGAGGCTCCATCAAGCACTTATGCCTGCTACAGCATCATCTTATCTCAGTATGATAGCCAAGCTAGTAGCCAAACAATAACTCCACTAGGAGATGGAGGGTTGTCAGGACTTATTCCTACTATCCACAGAGAACACCTGCTACAGGTAACTATGCTTTCACCATGGACAAGCAGGAAATAAGTCCTCACGTATGCGACTCCCAAGCTACGAGAAAACAGCCCAACAGAGGCAACAAACTGGAGAACTAAGAGAAACAGCATCCACAATGTACATTGATACCTGGAGGACTCTTTCAGTAGCATGGACGGACAGACAGAAGGGCCGGTGGGAGGAGATGAACCTAACTTCCAAACAGATGCCGCAGTATGGCCTGGCCAAAGTTGCTGTCATGGTGTGAATCCCCATCCAGACATCAGTGAGATCTGAAGGTGTGGACTGAGGACCATGTTGCAGTCCTGCAAATCTCCTCCATGGAGACAGAGCGCCACCAAAGCAGCCATGGCCCGGACGTTGTGAGCTGTACCATGATCCTCAAGGCTCAGACCTGCCTTAATGTAGGCAAAGAAAACGCACTCTGCCACCCAAATGGACAAGCATGCCCAGCTTGCTGGGGTCAAAAGAGACGAAGAGCTGAGTGGAATGCAGATGAACTGTCATTCGCTCCAGACAGACTGTCAGGGCACATTTACAGTCCATGTGAGACCTGGGGAAGAAAGTGGGTAAGACCAACTGATTAAGATGGAAACGAGAGACCATACATCCACAGCACTACCCTATTCTGATGAAATCTGATGTAGGATAGGTGAGCCACAAGGGCCTGAAGCTCACTAACATGGCAGGTTCCACCACAAGGAACCCCACCTTCCAAATCAAGAATTTCAGCAGGCAAGACACAAGCAGCTCAAAAGGAGCAGAAAGGAGCTGCGCCAGCACAACACTGAGGTCCCAGGCCACCAGAGGTTTAAAAAGAAGCAAGCCCCGCATAAAGCAGACCACCAGTGCCTGTCTGCTCAGGCACTGGTGGTCTGCTTTATGCGGGGCTTGCTTCTTTTTGCCCTCCAAGCCATGATGTTAGGCCTCAATCGCATTCAGATAGACCCAAACTGAACTGGACTTGTGGCCCGAGTTTGAAAGGTATAGGAGATACTCTAGGAGCCTTTCCACTGTGCAAGAGAAGGGAACCAGCACCCTGTCAGCACAGCAAACAAAGAACCTTCGCCACTTAAAGGCATAGGTGTGGTGTGTGGAATCATCGTCTCCAGCAGTTGGTGGATGGATTTTCTCTTTTCTGAAGGAAATCTGAGGATTGAGTCGAAAATACTGATTAAAGGCTCGTGAATGACCACCCTGAGGGTGACTCTCACACTTGAGCACAACGTGGGAGGTTCTACTAGACTGTAGTTTTTTTGGTAGTGACAGAAGGAAGGAAAATTGGTTCAAGTACACACTTTTATGAAAAGAGTCTGTTGACAGACAGAAATTGGAAGGATCTGGAAGAATGTAGCTATCTCACACAACCTCAGTATCCCCTCCCCTCCTGTCTCCCCTGCTTGCTCTGAAAGATTGGCAAAGGCTCTCAGAGGGATCTGCCCGTCACCCACATTAATACTACAAACTAACTGGTGCTCTATGCAGCTATACCCATAAACAAAATTAGAGCAAAAATCAAAAAATCGTAAATTAAAAAGTGCATGTATGTATGTTAATGTTGGAAGATGAACCATGAGGAAAAAACACTCCCTCTCGTGGCTTTACTTCCTTTTTACTCATTTAGTATGAGCCCCATTGGAGCTTTAAAACCGTAGGTGAAAAACACCATGTGATGGTGCACCCTACACCCTGCATATTCAAAAATTATAATTCTTCCAACATATTCGAAAATTCAAACAAGACCAAGCCAAATAGCAACTTAAACTTGTCGCTTATCTGCATGTCCTGGTGTAGTCGAGTTCAGTTCATTTTTCAAAAACTCAAAAAGGTAATGATCTCTCTAATGTCCGCAGTTATGTAACCAAGAACACAGTACTGCGTTTCGGGCAACCAAATCCTAATGCCCTGTTTCAACGCTTTCTTTAGACTGCAAACACGATCTTCTGGCTCCCCTGATGCATTCAGGACGCCAGCGCATGCTCATTCACGATCTAATGCCCAAAAGTAAGAGCCAATGACTAAATGCCAATCCTAAGCCAATCACAGATGTACACGTTATGAAAAAGGCTCCTTACAGATAACTCACAAAAGACTATTCCAATCAAGTTCTTTATTGAGACCAAATGGCTCTACCATAGACAACCTAAATATCCATGTTTGTTCAAGTAACTGAAGACAACGTTCACGATTGCCCCCTCTTGGATTTTGTGGTACATAATCAAGAATTCTCCAGGAAAAATCTCTGAATGAATGTAGATGGTCCAAGCAATGTTGAACTATGGGGGCCGAAGTAGTTTTTGCCTTTATTCTCGATGCATGTTCATACAATCTAGTGCGAATAGAACAAATTGTTCTTCCAATGTATAAAAGTTTGCATGGACAGATTAAAACGTATACTACATAAGAAGTAGAGCACGTAGTATGCCACCTAGCTATATGGCAAAAATCAAAATTAGGTATACACCAGTCCTTGCCTGCAATGGACTGTTGACAATAGTCACACATATTGCAAGGAAAATGACCCAAAATGGTGTGTCACTCAAACGATGGTCGGTCTAAAGGAGAAAAGGTGATACCTACCAAATCACGAAGGTTGGAGCCACGAGTGTGCGCTATTTGCAATCTTCTTTGAAAACATGAGTGTAGATGCAAAATGTGCCAATGTTTTGTGAGAATCTTCTTGATTTTCTCTGAATGTGACATATATGGTAATACCCCCACTAATGTATCAGACTGTGAAAGGGGCGCTGAACTATTTAAAACACCTTGATCTTCCAAGGGGAATAGCCATTCACGGTGAGTATACCTAGCACGCAAAAAAGCTTTCTTAATCACTTTTTTGGGACATCCTCTATGTGCCAAACGTAAGGATAATTTGTGTGCATGTTCAACAAAATCCTGAAAATTCGAAAAGATCCGGCATAAACGTAAAATTGTCCAAACGGGAGGCCTTTTTTCAAGGATATGGGATGAAAGCTCGAATATTTCAATAACGTGTTGTGTTGAACAGGTTTTCTAAATAAAGTAGTATGAAGCCTATTGTCTCGTTTTTCAATTAAGACATCTAAAAATTCCAATTTTGAAAAATGATGATGCATGGTAAAAGACAAATTCGACTGTAAGGAATTTAACCATTGTATAAAGACTTGTAAAGTAGCCTCAGATGCTTTCCACAGGAAAATATGTCATCCAGGAATCTGACCCACAATACCACTTCCTGAAACCATGGAGATGAATAAATCAATGAAGATTCGACTTCAGCCATGTATAACGTAGCTATGAATGGAGCTACCATTGCTCCCATGGCTATACCTTGAATCTGATGATAAAATTGCTGTTCAAATTGGAAATAATTTCTGGTCAATACTAGGCTTAAAAGTTGTTGGAAAATTGCCCTAGGAATCCTATTTGGTAAGGGTAGCTGCAATTGGGAAATAACAACTAAAGCCTGATCTTGATGAATATTAGTGTACATCGCAGTCACATCAAGTGATACAAGCAACAGATCATCAATTGGAGCAGTAACATCCTGTAATTTTGAAATGAAGTGAGTGGTGTCTTTAAGAAAAGATGGTACTTTTTGAGCACATGGCATCAGGGGAGCCAGAAGATCGTGTTTGCAGTCTAAAGAAAGCGTTGAAACAGGGCATTAGGATTTGGTTGCTTGAAATGCAGTACTGTGTTCTTGATTACATAACTGCGGACATTAGAGAGATCATTACCTGTCTGAGTTTTTGAAAAATGAACTGAACTCGACTACACCAGGATATGCAGATAAGTGATAAGTTTAAGTTGCTATTTGGCTTGGTCTTGTTTGAATTTTCAAATATGTTGGAAGAATTATAATTTTTGAATACACAGGGTGTAGGGCGCACCATCACATGGTGTTTTTCACCTACGGTTTTGAAGCTCCAATGGGGCTCATACTAAATGAGTAAAAAGGAAGTAAAGCCACAAGAGGGAGTGTTGTTTCTTCATGGTTCATCTTCCAACATTAACATACATACATGCACTTTTTGATTTACGATTTTTGATTTTTGCTTTATTTTTGTCACACACATTAAACACAGTCCTGCAAAACCAGTAAAACAGTTTAATGGGAGTAGAGTTGGGCCTGACATGGATTCTCTGCAGAGGCGCGTACCAAGGCTTGACCTCATTATTGTCCTTTTTTTTAATGTACAGACAAGTGGGTTGTGTTCCCCTACCAGCAGATTGGTGGAGACAAAGAATCAATGAAAAGTCCAGGTTTCACTAACATCACCTCTCATGCCTCAATTCGCCTCAGCCACCAGAGGTCCCTTCAGTATTCATCCCAAAGCATATAGGAGAAACATAGCAAGTCTCATACAACCTCAATCATAGGCAACAAGGAGTAATCAGCAGTCAAGAACTATGTACAGGAAAGCTTTAAACAAAAGAATGCCAATAGAAGATGAACCCGCAGAGCAAAAGATAAACATCATAGCAGACCCAAAGATCAGAGCAAATACAGATTCAGGGGTGGACCATGGACTGGTCTAGCAGGACTCAAGGAAAGGACATTAACTGGTAAGTAAAATGTTACTTTCCAGATCATTCCAGACAAGTAGGATGTACGAAAGCTACAACTCCACTAGGTAGGAAGAAGAAACAGCGGCTCTCAAACCCCTTAAGGCAAAAACTGTGTCTGCCCGTGTATGGACATCCAAGCCGTAATACTTAACAAAAGTGGAAAGAGATGACCACATTGCTGCCCAAATGTCTGCAAGAACTACCGAACTCCACTCTGCCCACAAGGATACTTCTACTCAGTTATAATGGGCACACAAACCCTCTAGTACCAGCTGGTTCTGCAACAGATAAGCCAAGGTGATGGCCTTAATCCAGAGCCCCAAAGTCAACTTGGCCACTGCATCACCCTTGCATGTGCCAGCAACCACCACAAAAAGATGGTCAGGCTAACAAAAGGAATTCATAACCTCCAAATAACAGAAAAGCACATTCTGGCCATGTAGAAGGCAAAGATCCTTATCTTTTCCGTGACACTGCTCTTTAGAGAAGGGGGGGGCAAGCAAACTATCTGGCTCACATAAAAGGAAGAAAGCACCTTAAGCAAGAAGGCAAGCACAGGCTGAATTGAAATGGCCTCCTTTGAAAAGGAGAGATTAGGATTTCAGAAAGACAAAGCCTGCAGCTCAGAAATCCACCTTGCAAAACAAATCATGATCAAGAAGACTGGCTCAACTGTCCAATTCTTCAAAATAGCAAGCTTCAAGGCTCAAAGGGCACCACAATCAAGGCCCTGAGCACCAGACCCAGATCCCAGGAAAGGATCACAGATCGGAGGGAGAATGCAGACACCGAACCCTCTGGAAAAAGCATGAGACGTCCGGGTGCAAGACTAGAGACTTACCATATACCAAACAGGCCAATGCTGCCACCTGAACCTTCAGGGAGCTATGGGAGGCACATGCAGGAGCTGCATTAGGTCTCCAACCATGCTCTCCTCGGCCAATCTGGCACCACCAGAACAATCCTGCCTGGGTAGCGTTCTATATGTCGAATTGCACACTCCACCAGGGGCCATGGAGGAAGCACATACAGAGGTGTTGACTTAGCCAAGGCTGGGTCAGGGTGTCATCACCTTCAGACCCCATCTCCATGTGGTGACTGAAGAAGAGGCTGTCTTTGGCATTGGAGCAGGTTGCCATCAGATCCATTTCAGGCCAACCCCAGCAGTACAGAATCAACTGAAACGGCTCCTGACAACTCTCACTCTCCAAGATCCAGAGTGACAGCTGAGGAAATCTGTTTCCACATTGCCCACCCTGGCAATGTGGTAAGCCAACGAGGCTGGAAGGTTCTTCTCCACCCAAGTAAACAGGAGAGCCATCTCCAGAGCTACTACAACATTCCTCTTGCTGCCTTGCCAATTGACATAAGCCACTGCCGTGGCAAACAAAAATACTTGAACCACCCGGCCCTCGACTAGGGGCCAAAAGTACATTAGAGCAAACAAAGTGGTCCTCACCTCAAGATGATTGATGGACCATACCATTTCCTTGTGATTCCAAACAGCCCTGGGCCATATGGTATCTGCAATGGGCTGCCCAGCACAAGAGACTGGCATCCGTCGTCAGCAGGCTCCAGGAGAAATTATCCAGCAGCACACCCTTCCTCAGATAACAGGGCTGCTTCCATTGTAGGCTGGTATTCACCTTCATCAGGAGCCTGCTCTATAAATCCTGAGAACTCGGGGACCACCATTTCAGCAAGGACCGCTGGAGAGGCCGCCTGTGAGCACGTGCCCATGGCACCATCTCTAACATCGCCCCCATCAATCTGAAGCGCTGAAGATAATCCCAGACTCCAGGAGCCTGCTGTGCACCGAACAGCACCAGACAATCCAACAGTCTTGACTTTTTCCTGGCAGGGCAACAGCTGGCTCTTTTCCTGATTGAAAAGGGACACCACCCAAGATGCCTATGAAAGGGAACAAGCCCAGATGAGCCAGTTGCCCAGATATGAATGGACACGTCACCACCATGACCTTGGAGAATGTCCTTAGAGCAGTGGATAGCCTGAAAGGGAGGGTGATGAACAGATAATGAGAGGCAAGCATGTCAAAATGCAGATACGTCTGCTGACCCGCTCAGATCATGATATAAAAATACGTCTTGGCCAGATCCAGAGAAGCCAGGAACTCCCTTCGGCACACTGCTTGAATGACAGAGAGCAAGGTTTCAATCCGAAAGCACAAGACACACAAATGCACATTGAACCCCACCCCTTGAGGTCCAGAATGAGCTGGAAGGAACCATCTTTTTTAGGCATCACAAAATAGATTGAGTATCTGCCCCTGCCCCGCTCATGTGGGGGAGAGGGGACGGGTACCACCGCCTTTATACACAGTAACCTGTCCAAGGTTGCCCACACTACAGCACTTTTGATTACAGATCCACATGAGGAGATGATGAAAGCATCCTTAATCAGCTCTTTGCATTCCAGGACATAGCCAAACGGAATGGCATCTAGCACCCAGCATCCTTGGGTCCATTCCTGAAAGAAAAGATGAAGCCTGTCTCCAAATGAAGGAACCAGGGAATGGCCCCCAAAACTTCACTGTGTAGTCCGGGAGGGTCCTCCTCTAGAAGGGACAGAGTCCCTGGACCCACACGCTCCATGAAAGGATTGAGAATGAGTCGAAGCCCAGAAGCAGAGGGGAAGAAAGGTTTTCCAGGTCAGTAACAGCAAGAGTGCTGAGACCCCCAGGGATTCAGCCAGTGTGCCCTCTGTGGATGGGCGGAGGCTGACGAGAAAGGGGCACCAGCTCGCTTCACAGGCCCTTTTGACCTGCCTTCTGGTAGCTAGTAAGATTTTGTCTCGCCCAAGTCCTTCACCAGTTTCTCCAAATCGGCTCCAAAGAGAAGCTTCTCCTTAAAAGCCAGTTGGACAAAACGAGCCTTGTAGGATGTATTTTCTGCCCAGTGCTGCAGCCAAATGCAAAGCCATGACACCGTTATCAGGGCCCCATCTCGGCTGCCAAACGTACCAGGTCATACATGGCATCAGAAAGGAAGGCCACAGCAGACTCCAAAAGAAGGGTAGTATCTGGCGAAACAGACTAAATCCACTGGAGCAGGACTTGAGACGACAGACTAATACATACCATTAGTTACAGAACAGCAGCCACCACGACGAAATGGCTCAACAACGAATTCACCTTATAGTCCAGAAAATCCTTTAAAGCCGATCTGCCTTCAACAGGAATGGTGGTCCTTCTGGTAACCGTCAAGACCTGTGCATCCATCTTAGGAATGCCAAACCACTCAATGTACTCCCTTCTCCGGGAGTACATACATCTTCTTACACGCCCTTAACCCTTTAGGCAGGGAGTCTGGAGAGTCCCGCTCTGACCGAATAATATCCTTGATCACTTCTGGAATGGGAAGACAGTAGTGGATTTACGCACCTCTTAAAGGAGCAGGTGCACCTTCGGCTCCTGCTGCATGTTAAAGTATCCATCAAGGTCAAGGCGGATGAAACCCTGGCAATCAACGTTGCCAGCTCATCCTTCCGGAATAGGTGGATCACCCCAGCCTCTTCACAATCTTCTCAAAGTGAGTGTACTTCTTCATCAACATCAGAAGCAGTACCGAGCCATAGTCAAAATCTTGGACAGCTCCCAGATGTTCCCCCTCGCCGAGGGCGCTTAGCCAAAGGCAACTGAAGAGGGCTTCCACTCTCAGCCTGCCCCACATGAGACTGCATCCGGAAACACCAGAGGCTGCAAGATCTGAATTTCCATGCCAGAAGGACCAGGCTTGCTGCAAAAAAGAAAAGAATTCTGGTTAGTACAATCCAGTCGGGAAGCTCTCCTCTCGGAAATGACCCTCCAACACTAGGGGACACAGCTGTCATAGATCCCCTAGAGGAAGATGAGCGTCTCACAGCACAGTCCTCAGAGCCTCTGGCTGACTAATGTCTTTACCCACAGCGCTATTCGTCACCTCCTGTCCTGAGGCAGGCAAGGCCAGACTAATTGCATCCCCCAGCTGAGAGAGGGGGAGTAGGCCCCTCCAGGGATGACTCAGAAGATGCCATACAAGAAGAGCAAAGTCTAGAATCCAAAGAAGAGGCACCTTGCTTGGCACAGGTCAAAACATTTCCTGGGAGAAGACAGAGTTAAGGCAAGTATCACAACAGCGCACAGTAAGGCTGCGGCAGCCTGAAAGGCACGTTAACTCTGCTTTTAAAGGAATGCGCATTAGAGCAGTTTGGGCAGAACGCACGCTAAGACCACACTACTGCCATGGGCACAACAGTTAAAAACATTAACGCATGCAGAAAATGGCAGGAAACCCCTACACCACGCCAGCTGTCCACCATGAATTGCATCCCAAGATGGAATCGGGTCCTCAAAGAAAGAAAGAAATACTGAAGGAATCACTGGTGGCTGAGGCAAAGAGGCTTGGGAGTGATGCCACTGAAGCCTGGGCTTTTCATTGGTTCTTTGTCTCTACTAATCCACTTGTCTGGACTGGTCTAACAGGATGATATAGAAATACTTTTATATGAAGAACCTTGATATATTTTTTTAAACATATCATCTAACATTAATCAGGTTTAACTTTAAAGCTATTCATGCTTTATAAGGACACTGATCCAACCAAAAGAAAACAACTTGAGGAAACTTTATTTTGTGCTGAAAATAAATCAACTAAGATTTTGACAGCTGTCAGCAATTTATAATCAAATAAAATAATTTTTATAAAACTTAATATCAATCCTGATATACTGTACTATATATTGTCTGCTGGCAGTACTTAGCAGAGATCCTCAATTAAATATTATGGGAAGTTAAATGATTGTTATTTGCAACAGGAACCGAATACACAACATTTCATGATAGTAAGACAGTTATTCCTACTGCTGTAGACAGCTTGCAGAAGAGCCGACATGCAAGCAAGAACAAAAAAAATCTTAAAAATATATCTGTGCTATAAACAAAATAAATAAATTTAAGTCTTGAAATCCCAGTGCTGGAGAACTTCATATGAGGCAGCTTGATTATTTATACACCTATAGTAGCTTTATAAAGCAATCCACTAGAAGACTTTCCTTCTGAAGTCTTAAATAAGTCTAAAGAACTTCCAAAATCTATAAAGTCCAAGCTCCTGCCTGGATGTTTCAATGTTGACTCCAAGATCTAATACAAAACAGGCATCAGTTCAGAAACATACAGGAGCAAAATTTTGCCAAATGAATCAACACAGTTCCCACCTCTTCCACCTTACTAAATTTCCAGTTTTATGAGGAAAACTAGCAGAAATGGACTGAAAAAACTTGGCTATCCATTCCTGGACACTACCGCAGTAGAGGATTTATATTTGTAGCTGATTCCACAAGTTCACAATAACCCTGGTTGTTTTTACTGCTTGCTGTTTCTTCCATATGTTTTAAATTTGTTTCACTTATGCTTGTTGTGTCGGCACTGGAGTCACTGTCCTCCTCATTTTCCTCCACTTCATCATCACTTAGTTTCCCTTCTGCTGTCTCACTTGTTCCATCCACAGGAATAGCCCCTTTCCGTTGAGGCAACACGCAGAAAAATGCCTCTTTCCAGTTCCTTTTCTCCAAGTATGCAAGGATGATCTCAAACACTGCAGTAAGAGACAGAAATAAGAGTTACACTAAATACTCCATGACTGTGATGACAACACCAAAAAAACAGCAGCACGATATTTGTAAAAAAGACTGCTACTTTAATGAACTTTACCTTTACCCCAAAACACTGATGGAACAAATGGGGAGACCTTTCAGATGAAAAACAAAACATTAGAAAGCAGCTGTAAAACTATGTATTAAAATCCCTAGCTGCCATTCGTGGGGTTGGAGAATCCTGCTGAGCCTGACGGCTAGCCAGTTGTCCTGGCCTAGCAGGTTAACTGCTCGAATGCCATGCCAGGCTGCAAAGGAGCATAGGTCGAGGGTTTTCTGACAGAGGAGACGGGACCCCGTACCACCCTGTTTGTTCACACAGAACATCGCCACCTGGTTGTCTGTCTGCACCAACACAGATTTGTGGCCAGGAGCTACCTGAAAACCTCTAGTACTAGACGGATGGTACGTAGTTCCAAGAAATTGATTTGTTGGGTACTCTCGCTTGGGGACCATAGTCCCTGAGTATGGAAACCCTGACAATGGGCCCCCCAGCCCAGCAGAGATGCATCTGTGGTCAGGAACCTTGTGTGCAAAGGGGCCTGGGAAAGGCATTCCTGCCTCCAAGTGATGCGGTTGGAGCCACCAGGCCAGGGACTGCACCAGACATATGGATACTTTGACTCTGTCCCGGAGGCGCCCTGTAGCCTGAGACCACTGGTCTCTAAGACACCATTGACGGGTCCCCATGTGGAGGCGGGCATCCGGGGTCACATGGACTGTGGAAGCCATGTGCCCAAGGAGGCGCAGGAAATGTCTTGCTGATACTGCAGACTTGCGACTCACTTGTCCTGCCAGAGCCACAAGTCTGCCTGCCCTGTCTGCAGGCAGATAGGCCTTCGTTTGAAGGGTGTTGAGTCTGGCCCCAATGAATCTAGCTGCTGAGTCGGAGTGAGGCTGGATTTGGGGTAGTTGATCACGAACCCTAGGTGTTGCAGCACCTGGATGATGCGAGTTGTGGCCTGGTGGACCTCCATGGCTGAGGTGCCTCTGATGAGCCAGTCGTCGAGGTAGGGGAATACAAAGACCCCTTAAAGCCTCAGAAAGGCGGCAACCACAGCTAGACACTTTGTGAACACCCTGGGGCCGAGGCAAAGCCGAAGGGGAGTACCCTGTACTGGTAGTGATTGCCCCCCACCACAAAGCACAGATATTGCCTGTGGCTTGGGTGTATTAGGATGTGTGTATAGGCATCTTTTAGGTCTAAGGAGCACAGCCAGTCTCCCTGGCGGAGGTAAGGCAGCAATATTCCAAGGGAGAGCATCTTGAACTTCTCCCTCACCAGGAATTTGTTGAGATTGCGCAGCTCGAGGATGGGTCTGAGGCCTCCTGTCCTTTTTGGCACCAGAAAGTACCTGCAGTAGAAGCCCCTTCCCTGCAAGTGGTGGGGCACCGGTTCTATCGCCTGATCCTCGAGAAGACCTGCTAACTCCTTCAGAAGGTGGTTCCGGTGAAGTGGAGACCTGATGGGCTCTCCTGGAAAACAATGAGGAGGCACCTGGGCTAGGTGAAGAAGATAGCCCTCCCGAACTACCTGCAAGGCCCAGGGCATTGGTGGTAATGGCTGTCCACCTGTGGGCATACAGAGCAAGTCGGCCCCCTGTGATCTGCCTGTCTCCTGTGGGAAGAGTGGCCATGCTGTAGGAGTCAAAAGCCACTACCAGGCTGGGCTGGAGCCAGTGCCAGGGGTTTGTGGGGGGGCTTTCTGCTTACGCAGGCCATGCCCTTGTCCTGCTGCCCCTGTTGGGGAGCCAGGGAGACCTGAAAATGGGGGTAGCTTCGGTAAGCAGCACCCTTCCTCGGGTAAAAGGGCTTTTTACCCAAGCCCTTCTTGCGAGAAGGGGCAGAGATCTTCTTGGAGAGCCGTGTCCTCGTCATGTACTCGGTTTCCAGCTCTGTGGCCTTGTCGGTCATGGGTTTGCCAAAGAGATTCTCCCCCTGGCATGGGACATGACTAACTTGTCCTGAACCCATTGTTCGAGGTCCGATGACTGCAGCCATGCCTGGCGACGTGCACCGATGCAAGCCGCAGCTACCTGGGCCGCCGACTCAACCCCGTCATAGGCTGCCCAAAACAAACTTCGAGCATTCACGGACGGCTTTGGACAGGCCTCTGAAGCACTGCAAAGGTTCCTTGGAGAGACCAGCCGAGAACCTGGCAAGTTCCTTCACCAGGTCCCTCGGGTACATGCCCATGTACAGCTGGTATGCCTGGATCCAACAAGTCAGCATTGAACTCTGGAAGCACTTCCTGCTGAGGGCATCCAAGTTGCGGGCCTCCCTGCTGGGGGGCACCTAGCTCTTCAGCCTGTGCATGGCTGATTCCACAACCATGGAGTTGTGCGGCAGTTGTGACTTTTGAAACCCAGGGCTCCGGTGGACTCGGTACATCGTGTCAAGCCGTTTGCTGATCACCGGCACCGACGCCGGTGTCTCCCACATGCAGAGCAGTAGTCGTTCCAGAATCGGAGGCACGGGTACAGTAAGGGCCTCCAGAGGGGGGCCTCATATTAGAGGATCTCAAACTCGTCGGCTCGAGGATCTTCCTTGGACTCTGTGGGGAATGCCAAAGCCTTGGACATGTCCCGCACAAAGTCCAAGAACCTCATGTCCTCCGGAGGGGACATTCTCCGAGGCTCGGACACCAGGGAATCGGAAGGGACATCCCTATGCCAGTGGGTATCCGGGGACTCCTCGTCTTCGGTTTCCCAAGCTGACGCCTCCGAGGAGGAATTGGGGGGCTCGTCAAACATCGAGGGCCCCAGCACCGACCACCCCGACACTGGCAGGCTTGGCAGGGATGACCTCGGTCTTGAATCCTGGAACGACTTCTGCTCTGCATGTGGGAGACCTTGGCCAAGGATCGACTCGAGCCCGAAAGGTTTCAAGGATCGGCTTGGCCTCTGGGTTTGACTTTGACGTCGAGGGCCCGGTGGTTGGGGCGGAGGAACCGGACAAGCCGGCTATCAGCGCCCGCTGCTGCTCATTGAAGGCAGTGAAACTGAGCTCCAAGGCCACCATTCTGAACTCTAGTGCAGAAGGCTCCGCAGCTGCCGGTTCCTCCAGAGGGGAGTCCTTGACGAGGACAGTTGGTACTTGCCTCTGCTGATCCATCTCCCGATGAGGTATCTTTGTCGGGCGCTCCTTCTCCGAAGATCCCGGCCGGTGCTCGGGGCTCCGTGACAGGCCCCCAGAGGAGCCGGGTCGCTCGGAGCTGTCCAGAGACGCCGCCTTTGAGGATTTCTCCTTCCTCTTATGCTCCCTCGAGGGGAACCCCCTCTCCGAGGAACCTCGATACTGCTCGGGCTCGGATTGCTCCCCTTGAGACGTGGAGACCTTAGATGAGGTCTGGGCTCTTGGAGACAAGGACACGGAAAAATTCCTATCATGCTGCTGCTGGCGGCTCTTCAGGGCCTTAGAGAACATTTTCCTACACGGGCCACAGAACGACCGGTTATGGTCAGGCCTGAGACACCGGAGACAGCAATCGTGCGTATCGGTGAGGGACATAAGTTTTACAGACCGATCGCATTTTTTAAACCCGCTAGCAGCCATTGGGGGAAAAAGGGCCCCTGCAAGGTTGAAGACCTGGGCTGGCAGTGAAAAAGAAAAAAAAAGACGTGAATGCCAGTCACGAAGGGCAAAAAACGAAAAATAGAGGACAGACTCGATACCGGTGTACAGAGCTGAAGGTGGGAAGAGGTACCGGTGTTGACCAGTCGAGAAAAGAAGAGAAAAATCAACTTTTTTGGGGGGACACAAGGACTACTTCCGAAGGGCTCTGTGTCAAAAAGGAAACTGAACAAGATCGCACCCTTGGGCGGGAAGGGGACCGCGCATGCGTGATAAGCATTCCCTGGACCATAGTTTGGGCAAACCAGAGTTGTCACAAACCTACTCTTTTTTTTGAAGCTGGTATAAATTTGCATGTCAGCATGTGTGCCCGATTGAATTCTTTTTTGCAAGCTGGGACAGACAGCGTCAGTCCTGGCAGTGACTTTGCAGCACTTCTGCCCATGGGAGACAGGATCCTCATGGGCAGCCAAGCTTTGCTCCTGGCTGAACAGTCTTTTCCAGCACTTCTATCCACATATAAGAGGCAGGGAGAGTTTGCTGCACAGACGGCTGAAGAAATTTAAAGGGGCAGCAGCTTAAATAAAGGATGGTGTGATGAATGGAGGGCAAGGGGGGTCAGTGCAAGGTGGCAGGGAGAAGGCAAGAGAGTCAGGGAAGGGAAACTGAGTTGAGGGGTGGGAGAGGGACAGCATGAGAGGGGCTGGAGTGTAGAGGGATGGGAAGAGTGCAAGGGGTTGGAAAGTGAGGAGATGAATGCATAAATGTGTAAAGGGCGCAATGTGTATGTTCCAAAAGACACACCCCACCCCCAGCACCACACACACACAAAGCCACAGTTTCTATGCTTCTCAATGTTCCAGAGCCTGGGTCCCAGGGATCAGGATGAAGACTGAGATGGTCAGCTCTCTGCTTTCTTGGTGGGCTTGGAGTATTCCTTGGAGGGGCTATCGAATTGATGGGATGGGCCTCCGGAGTGAAGCTCAAGGACGAATAAATCCCACTGGGGGAGGATCCCATGGTTGTCAGTGTCTTCCATAAAGATGAGTTCTTTGTACTCATCTTTCAGACCCTATTAGCCATTAACATTGCGGAGCACTTTCCTGCAGTAATGGGGACAGTGGAGGATCCCTTATCCATCATCCACCAAAGTCCTTTTTGATGCATAAGACCATATAAGATATGATCATGGGTTAGAAGAAGAGGATCCAAGATGGCACGAGGCAGACGTTTGTCAGCAGCACAGAGTTTCTAAGGGGTAAAAAGAGAAATGTCAAAGGGGTTAAGCAGTCCCCTCTTGCCCCCACGACTTCTTCACCATTATCTGGTGTGGTCCTTGGACCTCTTGACTTTCTTCTCCAAATGCCGCATTAGCCAGCAGTTTTGGGGGAGATAAAAAGCCTGGCTGTGCAGCTATCTGAGTTAGGTGATGTGGCATCTGCTTCAGGCACAGATTCTTTCTACCCCGGTTCACGGCATCCCCCAAAGGCAGCGTATTTGCAGTTGATTCCTGGATTTCTGCAGCAGGATGACCTGGACTGCTATTGTATAGAGCTCAGGCTCTCCCAGAACAACTTTCACACAATGAACCGACGGAGACAACGGCAAGGTCAGGTGGCAAAAGTCTGGCTGCCTTACATGGTCTGAGACAAGCACTGAGTGGAATGGAAGCTGTGGCTGTTGGCAGGGGTATCCTCTCCTTTTCCCTGGTGCCTCCAGAGGTATTTACATTGGAATCCATCTAGTTGACAATTATGCAACTGTGGGGAAGCCCTAGTACCCCAGGTTTTTAGCCTTTCGCTTCAGGTTCAACTATACTTCTAACCAGGAGAATGCTGCAAAGATCGGCAATTCAGAACTCAGAGGTTCAGACTAAGCTAGTAGCACTGGAAGGGCATTCAGATTCCTTCATGAAGGACTTTACCGCTATGAAGGCAAAGTTAGAACTGTTGGAAAATGCAACCAGAGCTGCAAATTAAAGACTGGTTAGTTTCCCCAGGGTATCTACTGTTTCGGCTAGGGACATGTTTCATTTTTATCTGATACCCTGAGTATACCCCCCGAGTTGCACCCTCAGATGGTCAAGTTTTATTACATTTCCATTATGAAAAAAGTAACAGGTGTTGGAGTTGTTGCTAGGTTGCAACAAGCTGATGTTCTTGATATATCTGCATTGCCTGAAAATTCTCAGGAGGAACCTGTAGTTTCCTCTGCACAGTTAATTTCATTTGCTCTGCTCTCAGATAGAACAGTTAATGAAAATGTTTTTTAGGAAGAGAAACCTGATGTTTTGGGGGCGCCTAGTTTGTATGTCTACAATTTATCTAGAGACGCACAACAGAGGTGAAAGAAGTTCTTTCTTCTCCGCCCTGGAGTCCAGCAGCTGGGAGCACTCTTTTTTCCTAAAATATCCATGCAAGTGCATGGCAAACTATCAATCTGTCTCCTATGTTTTCTATGAACCCTCCCAGCTGATGGTTTTCCTTAAAGCTCGTCGTTCCATGGCTGCAGATGTGCCTCCTGTTGATCCTCCATGAGGTTATTGGGGCTGACTGCTACTGCCTCAGTTACCTACATTTATTAATTGCTTTGTTTTTTACTTTCTTACACTCGTTATGTGGGCTGGAATGGGATGAGTTGGAGTTTATATCCTTTGTAGGGTTCTATACCTTTTGCTTTTTTGTATTGTGGCAGGCTATGGCCTAGAATAGCCTGTAAATGTATGAGAGGCCTGTAAGCTAGGCCTGAGTCCCAGCCCCAACCTGAGAATAAGAATGCTGAGAAAAACCAAAGTCAGTAAGAATTAGAGAAACTGCTCTAAACTGCTTTAAACTGCTTTTTGATAAGGTTGTATAAATCCTTTGTTGAATTCTTCTATGCTGATGACAGACAAGTTCCAGTACTCTGTATTCACACATTTTCTAAGCTAGCAGTGACCTTGTAGGAGAAAAGTATCAAAGTCTTAGAACTGTGCCTTTGTTAGAGAATTCTGAGCAGGGGGAGCAGAGTGCTAGGCCCAGGGAGAGATCCCAATTGGATGGGTGCAAGGGTCAGTAGGACCAATAGAACGTTTGCCTGTATTAAACTGAAGAAGAAAGGTATAAAAGGTGTTGTTTACTGGACTCCATTGCTCAGACCATTTTGAATGTGACATTTGCCTGAGACTTGTGCACAATAAATTGGCTTGGATCTTTGAACTGACTCCTGGTTTTATTCATTGCGGGCACTTCGCTGCAACAGTATGACTCTCCCAATTTCTGTACAAGATGTTATTCTTGGATTTATTGTAAAACTGCATACATATAAAATAAAAATAAATAAATAAAGTAAATGATATGATCATAGAAGAGTGGGAGTCTTCAGATACTGGCCTGCTGGCTCAATTTTACCTCATTTTGCTAGACAAGCTTTTGTTGCTCCCAAAGGTGGATGCGCTGGTAACAATGGTCACCAAGACGACTACAGTTCCAGTGGAATGTGGACTGCCACTGAAGGACTCAGGATTACAAGCTGGAGGCCATGTTAAAACAGTCCTTCAAGGTCTCCTCATTGGTCCCGCAAATAGTGGTCTGCAGCCAAGAGCACCCAGGAACTTTACAAGTCCCTGACAGAGATGGCTAGATTAAAGCTGGGCTTGGCCTTCTTGGCAGATGTTCTTTACGATTTGGTTAGGCCTTGGCAAAGAATATGGCTTTGGTTGTGACAGCTCAGCTCCTTTTTATGGCTGCACAACTAGTCAGCGGATGTGGTGTCCAAGGCATGGCTTAGTAAACTCCCATTTAAAGGTGAGCTTCTCTTTAGAGAGACTAGAAAGGTTGGTGAAAGATTTAGGGGACTCTTAAGGTCCTGCAGCTGCCTGAGGACAGGCTGTGAGAATCTAAGCTGTCTTCCTCGTTCAAGAAGTCATTTTCAGGAGACTCTGAAGTTTCATCTAGTGAGATTCAGTTCTTCCCAGCATTTGACACACTCTCTCGGGGTCAGTCCTTGTGGGGCGGCCGTAGGAGAGGCAGAGCCAGGCCATTAAGAACTGTGGGAGGCTCTAAAACATCCCAGTGATGGTTTGTGGATCAAAACAAAACTGATTTCGGTTGGTGGTTGTCTGCTGATGTTTTGCTCCGCTTGGGCCCAGATAACATCAGACCAGTGAGTACTGAAAGTGATTTGCAAGAGCTATGCCCTCAAACTGGTGCAGCCCCTCTCAAACACTTTTATGTTGTCTCCTTGCCAGGCATCAGAAAAGGCACAAGCAATGGCAAAGCCAATCAAGCAGCTGCTCCAGCTCAAGGTCATGGTAAGTGCCCTCATGGAGGAGTGTGGCCTAGGTCAGTATTCCATTTATTTCATGATCCCTAAAAAGGAAAGAACCTTTTGGCCAATTTTAGATCTGAAGCATGTCAACAGAGCTTTCTGAGTGCCACACTTCCATATGGAGAACTTATGGGCTTTCATAATATGGTCTTTCATTGTGGTAGCCAAGACCTATAGACTAGGCCATAAGCCTGAACCTGAAAAATGACAGGCCTAAGAACCAAGCCTGGATTTCAGTAGTGCTGAGAGATAAAAATTAAAAGACAGAATTGAATACTGCTTTAGAATGAAATGCTGCTATAGCAAAGTTTGCACAAAGTGAATACAATGCCTGTATGTTAAATCGTTACTCCAGAATTGTTACTTACACATTTTAGGAGCTAGATATGACCTTGATGAAGGAAAGTAACCAGGTTTGAACCAAGCCATTGTTCAGCTAGCTGGAGAAAGCAGAGCAAAGGGCATAGATCCTGATTGGTCAAATTCAGGGAAATGTCAGACCAATAGAAAGTTTGTAGAAATTAGCATGAGACCAATAGAATGTTTTCATGTATTAAAATGTTTAAACTGTATAAAATGAACATGTTTCCGCTAAAGCGGGGCTCTGTCACTTTTTAGACTGCCTTGTGCACAATAAACTGGCTTGAACCTTGATAAAGACTCCTGGTGCAATTGGTTTGGTGGCGTTCCGCCGCTACATATTCTTGGTGCGTTGGCCTGGAAGGTGTGGTGGTAGAGAGTGATCAAACTGATTTACCACGAAATTCGCCTCAAGGTTTGGCCTGGTTGGGACCGCGTCTGACCGACGTGTGAATTCTCAGGCGCCAACCGGTCCATTGAATCGGAGAGGGTTCTAGCCTCGACGGGCGTTGGGTCCGGCTAGGCCAACACCTTCGAACCCGAGGAGGGGAGTCCAGGCTTCAACCCATGCGCTGGCTTGGGGGACGGGTACCAGATCTGGGTGAGTATAGAGTTTTTATATTATTAAGTCAGACAGTACTGGAACCTGGAACCATATGGTAATGGGAAAAATGGTAAAAGGACACTGATCACGTCCGGAGCGGTCCGAGTACTCTTGCAAGGGCTATTAAGAGCGCAAGAGGAAACCACCGACTCCTTCTGGTAATAAAATCATGATTAACGGTAATGGTAAAATTTTTGGTAAGCCTAGATAGTCAGGATTGGGCTTTTGGGAAATGAAATTGTGTTTGTGTGTGAGATGAGTGAGTGAGAGGTCTTAAAAACAAAGGTCGAGCGAAAGCGGAGTACGGTCTTACTGTTTTTTTGTTTGTTTCTGATTTTTGTTATCTGTTAAAACCGCGGAGTTCCCCTTCTGGTATGAGGTAAGATTATTCTGGGTAATTTGTAGAACAGTTTATCGATTAAGAAATAGTATTAAGCAGAAAAGAAGACAGAAGGAAATAAACTCAGTTGTCAAAATGAAACTAGCCAGGGGAATGAGAAGGGGCGTGTCTGGAGAATGGAATGGATAGTAGCTGTTAACCCTGTGAAGGCTTAATTTCAGCGTTCTATAGCTGAGTTGATCTGTGCTTATTTTAGGAAAATTGTACCTGTTTTATTCAATATGTTGCAATAGTGATTTTCCTTCTGCTATGGTCATGTATTAAATATCATGTAATAGGAATGTTTAGTCAGAATTTTGAATCCCGATAGTTTTGGGCTTAGCCTGGAAAGGGTTAAGTTCTTATTAACCCCTTTCGAGTTCCTGTGCTTGTACGGACCAAGTGAGAAGAATTTCTGTAGGGCTAGCTTTGTTTTGTTTTATTTATGCTCCAACCTTCAGTAAGTACTATAATGGTTTAAATAGGGAATAATAGAGAAATTCAGGAAACTGCTTTTGTTTTCCCTTTGTCCTACGAAGTAGAGGTTAAGAGCCATTCCGAGCCAGTAGTACCAGATTGCGACCTGAAAGTGATTTAAATCCTGAGTGAATAAGGAGTTGATCGTGTTTGAATTCTAGTTCCTGATATACTGCAGCAAGCACCTCATAGAAGACATACTTATTGTTAATAAAAATAAGATAGGAAGAAAAAATGTATATGTATTCCAGATATCCACCTACTTTATTGAAAAAGTATCCGGAATGTCTTTTGAATATCTCCTTCCTAAACTGTAAGATTTAAAGAAATTTCTTTTGCAGAGACATTATTCAGCTTAAGTGCTGAGTACGGCTGGCAGTTAGTTTTCATGCCAAGTAATTTCTTTCCAGTTATACGTAACAGATATGTGGCCGTTATGATAAGAGCCATAGTTCTTTTTATTAGAATTGTTATAACATGTTGCAATTTATCTAAATTGTTCCTATTTAGAATGAGCACACACATCTATTATGCTTATTGCAATCAATCTATGCTTATGTTTTCAGCCTACCCTTTGTTTACAGCAATAATATGGTTTTTTTTTAATAAGTGCACCCAGAGGAATATTATTGTATAGTTCTGATTCATAGTCAATAGGAAAATGAAGCCTGACTGGCCGCCCCCTCTGTCTGTTGTTAACTACGTCATCATGGGGGGAGGAAGGGGGGTCAGAGTCCATGCAGATTTCAGTGTTAGTTGCTTCCTGGCCTCGTAGTTCCCTGATCATTTCCCCTACATAGGATTCTTGGTTAAATGTTTGAGGAAAAAGGAGGAAAAAAAAAAAAAACCTGCCCCGTTTATTATCTTTATAGGCCAGTTCCCTCAGCTCTGCCATCATCCCGGGCAGAGCCTGGAGCAAGGGGGGGGGGGGGGGGGAAGATACCTCCCTGCAAATGTCACTAGCCACCTCCGCAGCAGGAGAAGAGAAGCCCCGGCACAGTTTAAAGTACCGATGACACTACAAGCAGGGATTTATTTGCTAGTTCAGCCTGACTGCCGTATGCCTTCAGATGTACAATTACCAGTAAAAGAGAGGGTCACGCAATCCCATTGCACTAGGCCCAGGGCCAGCTTTGCACTAGCCAGCTGACCAGCTTTGTTTCTGCCACTAAATTGATTTGCGGGCACAATAGTTAATGGAAGTAGCGCAGAAAGTATTTGTGAATCTAAAATAAAGAAGAAAACAGATCTTCTTGCTGATACTTTAGTTGAATGATGTGGAGGTGGTTTTCCTAATCGAAGGAGCAGAGGAAGTGAAAAGGGGTCGTGAAAATGATCGGCCCCCACTAGGTGCGAGTCAGTGCACCCATTGCAGAGAAGGAGGACATTAGAGAAGTGAATGCCCGTATCTTGACTCCACCCCCAGGAGGGGAGGAGGGAGTACTTGATTTTAGAAAAAAAATAAATAAACCAAGCACAGTGTTCCAGTAAAGAGAGGGAAGCAGCCATAGAGTGAGTGGCAGCCGAAGAGGGCTACAGCATGGATGAAGACTAGGCCAGACCGGACTCCAGGTTTCCCTGGGTCCCCAGGAGTCAGTCTGAAAATAGGGGACCAATATATGGACTTTATGGGGAATACAGGAGCAGAATACTAAAGCCAGTAGCCCCTTTGTTTTCTTGATGCATCACCATTGTCAGAGCTACTGAGGCTAAGGCCACAAAGCCTCTCCTGCAGAACCACATGTGTGAACTAGGGGGACAGAAAATAACACACCAGTTCTTGTATATGCCTGAGTGTCCAATTCACTTCTGGGCCGAGACATGCTTGTTAAGCTCCAGGCCCAAATATCTTTTGCAGAAGGGGGAGAAATGCAAATGACTGTGAACCTAAGGATTGATGGTGCTGACTGTTCCCCAAGAAGAAGAATAGCGGTTCTATAGTGCATCTCCAATCAAGCCAGCTAGTTCCTGTATACCCACCAACCTCATAGCCCCACCTGAAGTATGGGCAGAAGATAATCCACCTGGCCTAGTGAAGAACATAGCCCCTGTCATTGTCACCCTCAAGCTAGGAGTGGAACCAGTGCATGTGACCAGCCATTGAAGGAATTCACCACCATCTGATGAAACTACTGCAGTATGGACTCCTCAAAGAATGCCAATCACCATGGAATACCCCTCTTCTTCCAGTGAAGAAGCCTGGAACAGGGGATTATCGCCCAGTACAAGATTTGAGAAGAGTAAATGACGCAGTTGAAACAATACACCCAGTAGTACCAAACCCTTATACTCTCTTGGGACTGATCCCCGCTGAGGCTGCTTACTTTACTGTTTTGGACCTGAAAGATGCCTTTTTCTGTGCGCGCCTAGCCCCCACCAGTCAACTTTTGTTTGTTTTTGAATGGCAAGACCCCACAACAGGAAGGTGGGGCCAACTCACTTGGACTAGATTACTTCAAGGATTCAAGAATTCACCTACTCTCTTCAGTGCTATTTTAAATCAAGATCTTTCCAGCTACTATGTGAACCCAGGAGAAAGGGCTCTTCTCCAGTATGTGGACAACTTGCTTATAGCCACCGACTCAAAGTGAATGTCCACAAGCCACCAGTGAACTCTTGCACCTTTTTAATGAGGCTGGATACAAAGTCTCAAGAGCCAAGGCGCAATTATGTCAAACAAGTTAAATACCTAGGATTCCAGTTGTCCAGCCGAATTAGACGCCTGGGACCAGAACGCAAAGAAGCTGTATGCAGTATTCCTACTCCAACCACCAGGAGGCAAGTGAGAGCCTTCTGGGGTGCCACAGAGTACTGTCATATATGGATCCCCAATTTTGCGCTGCTAGCAAAACCGTTGTATCAAGCTACCAAAGGAATGGAAAAGTCTCCATTGGACTGGGGACCTGAGCAAGATGCAGCATTCCAGGAGCTGAAAAAGGCCCTGATGTCAACCCCAGCTTTAGGTCTTCCAGATGTCCAGAAAACCTTTCAGTCTCTATGTTCATGAGTCACAAGGAAATGAATTGGGAGTGCTGACTCAACATCTTGGATCCTGGCAACGACCAGTAGCCTATTTGTCAAAACAATTGGATGAGGTAGCAAAAGGATGGCCCCCTTGTTTGAGAGCTGTTGCAGCTACAGCCCTCCTAGTGAGCAATCTTCAAGTTACTGTACCACACTCTGTTCTAACCATAATGAAACACAAAGGAAATTTCTAGCTAATTCACAAATGTTGAGGTATCAGAGTATGCTATGGGAAAATCCCCAGATACAATTGAAGGTCAGTCAAGCTCTGAATCCTGCTACATTGTTATCAGTTGGTCTTGAACCCCCCGATCATGACTGTTCAGAAACTATGGATATTGTTGTGCCAGATATGCAGTAGTGACCCTTGATCTGGTAGTTAAGTCCTCAGCCCTGGCCCCAGGAATTTCAGCACAGAAAGCTGAACTGATAGCTCTTACTAGAGCACTGACAATAGGAAAAGGGGCTCTGTCTAAATGTGTACCCAGATTCCAAGTATGCCCTTACAACCTTGCATGCACATGGGGCCCTGTACAAAGAATGAGGTGGATAACCTCAGGAAGCAAGTCCATTAATTATGGCCCCGAGATATTGATATTATCAGATACATACAGCATACAGACCTCAGAGTTCAGGGAAAGTAGAACGTATGAATAGAACTCTGAAATCTCAATTGTCCAAACTTTGTCAGGAAACACATTTAAAATGGCCACAGGTACTTCCAATAGTTCTTTTAAGGATACGCTCAGCACCTACTAAGTCCCCCTATGAGATTTTGTATGGTAGACCTTCGCCTATTGTATAGGGAATAAAAGGAGATATGAGACAGATAGGATCTGAAATTACTAGACAAGAACTATTGGTTTTAAGTTCTGTTTTGCAGAGTCTTCATACGTGGATACAAGACCAATTACCCATCAACCTGACTGAACCGCTGCATCCTTACAAACCCGGTACTTCGGTGTGGGTCAAAGACTGGAAGAAGACACCGTTGGAACCATACTGGAGAGGACCATATGTCGTCATCCTGTCAACACCTACAGCAGTGAAAGTTGCAGAACTCGAACCCTGGATTCATCACAGCAGAGTGAAATCGGCAGCAGCTCCAGAACCAGACCAGTGGACATCAGAACATGATCCAGAAGTTCCATTGCGGCTAACTTTGCTAAGACAAGCAAATTGAAAAATTCAGGAAATTTTTAAGAGAGACTGTGCCAATATAGAAATCCTGAATCCTAAGAGACTATTTGTTTATTCTGAAGAAATTATTATCAACAGAAAGAGACTGTATTATGGACTATATTATTTGAAAATCTTTGTGCCATTTTGATCAACAGTGCAAACTAAAAGGACTGTGTCTATTGAAATACGTTGGAATCTACAGCTCTACACACTTACCAATGAAATTGGTAAGGTCATGTACAGCGGAAGCTTGAGGATCTACAATCAAACGCTACACCTGTTGCATGCTATTGAGAGCAAAACAGGTCAACGTAAAGTAAAGAAGAAGAAGACTTCGTGGTCAAGAATTATCAACAGTTGCACTAGTTTTTCAAAGACTTGCACTAATTCTTCAGAAACTTTTCATCATGATTCTCTACTGTTTCATCTTGATAGCAGCCTTGAGATGCTTTGAACTGACTTCTGCCTTGCCACCCTGTGCTGCATGTATAACTACTACCCGTACTGGAGAAAAGATTACACAGACTTTGCTTTATCATACCTACTATACTTGTACAGGTATAGTGAGTCAATGCATATATAATGGCACGGAACTGAACATTTGCACAAAAGGAAAGAGCAGAACTTGTTTTCACCCACGACAGAATCCATCCTATTATGTGCTAAAAATACGATGGAATGATGAAGATGGAGCTCTCTTAAATGCTACTCAACAACTTGAAGACCCTACAAAACCTGCAGCTCTATACTTTGATGCTTGTGATGCCATAAACAGAAACTATAATCAGAAATGTGGGACTTGGGAGAGAAATTATTATGTTGATGATAAATATATGTGTCCTGAAGGAGCATATAAATGGGGAATATGTACAGGGGTACACTCTCCAACACATTATGGTAAACCTTCAAAAGCTGATTATTATTGTCCAAAATGGGAATGTGTATACTATGCTACATGGTCAGGTAGCCCTACAGGACAGGAAGGAGATAATCGTAGAGCCAACTTAGAAAAACTGTCTTTATCTGATCCAAAGACGTGTAAGAAAGGTGCCTGTAATCCTTTAAGGCTCCTGGTCATAAATCCTAGTCAATGGAAGCAAGGGTATAAATTTGGCTTACGCATAACAGCAGGAGGATCAGATCCTGGAACTTTCGTATATATACCACATAACATGGCAACAACTCAAGTATAAGTGATTTGTTTCTCACCCATCTTAACATTCTGGGTGAGAATAATCAAAGGGGGGAATGTGGTAGCCAAGACCTATAGTCTAGGCCATAAGCCTGAACCTGAAAAATGACAGGCCTAAGAACCAAGCCTGGATTTCAGTAGTGCTGAGACATAAAAATTAAAAGACAGAATTGAATACTGCTTTAGAATGAAATGCTGCTATAGCAAAGTTTGCACAAAGTGAATACAATGCCTGTATGTTAAATCGTTACTCCAGAATTGTTACTTACACATTTTAGGAGCTAGATATGACCTTGATGAAGGAAAGTAACCAGGTTTGAACCAAGCCATTGTTCAGCTAGCTGGAGAAAGCAGAGCAAAGGGCATAGATCCTGATTGGTCAAATTCAGGGAAATGTCAGACCAATAGAAAGTTTGTAGAAATTAGCATGAGACCAATAGAATGTTTTCATGTATCAAAATGTTTAAACTGTATAAAATGAACATGTTTCCGCTAAAGCGGGGCTCTGTCACTTTTTAGACTGCCTTGTGCACAATAAACTGGCTTGAACCTTGATAAAGACTCCTGGTGTAATTGGTTTGGTGGCGTTCCGCCGCTACATATTAATATGGTCTTTCAGAACTTATGGTCTTTGCACTGTTCCGTGCTGTTCAGTTTAACATTTGTTGTTTACTTATACTATTGCCTTTGGTTATATGTTACATGTAAAACAATCTCTGCTTTGTCGATTGTTGTTTATTGTGAACCGCAACTGATCTATGGAAGATGCAGTATATTAGTGATTGTTAAATAAATAAAAATAATAGTGGTACAATAAGCGGAGTATTTGACCTTCGTGGACCTGTCCGGAGCTTACTTGCACATCCCCATTTGGCCAGAACATAAGCGGTATCCACAGTTTGCAGTGCCCATGGGCCATTTTCTGTTTCAGGCACTGCCCTTTGGGCTTGCCAGTTCCTGGGATTTTCACCCAGGCGATTATGGTAGTGGCAGCAGTCCTGCGCCAGAAGAGGGTGTTGGTTCACTCTTATCTGGATGACTTGCTAATCAGGGCAAAGTCTCCTCAGGAGAGCTGGCTAGCAACGAGGCGAGTGGTGTTCTTGCTCTAGGAGTTGGGCTAGATCATCAACTTTGTCAAGAGCAAATTGGAGCAGACAGAGTCCTGGATTAGCTGGTTGTTTGCTTTAGTACAGGACAGGCCTAATAGCGTTGACGCTGGAACTTATTCAGACATTGCAGAATCAGATTTGAGCTTTGTTGGAAATGTGTTCTCTCCCCATGCTTGGGTTTATCTGCAAGTCCTAGGGTCCATGGCAGCCATTTTGGAGTTAGTGCCTTAGGCCATAGCATACATACATACATCCTCTATAGCAAGTGTTATTGGCCTGGTGATCGGTGCAGAAGCAGTCGCTATGGCAGAGGCTGCTCTTGCGGGAGGGGAGGGGGCCAAATCAAGTCTCTGCTGGTGGCTGAACTCTATCAAGCTCTGGGTTGAAATGTTTTTGGAAGCTCCAGAATGGGTATTGATTACCAAGGATGCCAACTTGACTGGTTGGGTGGTGCATGTTGTCAGTCCTAGGTGACACAGGGGGTACTGGTTCCTGGAAGAGAAGACCTGATCGATCATTCGGATGGAGACACAGGTGATGTTTTTTGACTCTCAAGGCCTTTTGCCCTCTGGTCCAACACAGAGCAGTGCGAGTACCATCAATATCATTGCGGTAGTCTACACCAGTCACCAAGGAGACACAGAGTCTAATGTTGGCAAAAGAGGTGGCGCCCCTCTAGTATGGGTAAAGTCCTGTCTCTAGATACTGTTGGCAGCTCAAGTGGTCAGAAAAGAAAACATCCAAGCCAACTATTTCAGCTAAAATCCCTTGGCTCAGGGAAATGGTCTCTCACAGAGTTGGTATTTCAGCAGATTGTGCTCTGCTGGGAATTGCTGGAAATGGATCTAGTGACATCCACAGCCAATGCCAAGGTGATCAGGTTCTTTATCCGCAGATGGTAGAGAATGTCAGAAGGTCTGGACACATTGGTTCAGAAGTGGCCTCGGGAAGGTGTGCTGTATGTATTTCCCCCATAGCCCCACATAGGCCACGTGGTCCAGAAAATGGAGGCCCATCTGGGTCTAGTGATTTCGGTAGCACTAGATTGGTCACAGAGGACATGGTATGCAGATCTGGTGTGCCTGGTGGTGGAAGATCCGTGGCTGTTACACATGGTAGACAATCCCTGTCTTAAGGGTGAATTCTCACTTATGGCTTGGCTCTTGACAAGGCTCAGCTGAGAAAGAAAAGCTATTCTCAACAGGTCATAGTGACCTTGCTTCTGGCACATAAGCATTCTACCTCTCTGGCTTATGTTTGGGTTTGGTGGCTTTTTGATTTAGAGCGAGGAAAGGTATCTGCGTCCCCTAAATTTGTCGCTGCCTGACATGTTGGCTTTCTTGCAAACAGTACCTGACAACAGCTTGCTCTGAATTCTCTGCGTTGCCGATAGCAGCATTAACCTTTTTCAGAGGAAGGATTCAGAGAGCGTCTCTGGTCTCTCACCTGGATGTTATGTGTTTCTTGACAGGTGTCAAACATGTCTGTCTTCCGATTTGCGCAGTCTCGCCATAGGATCTTAATTGAGTTTGGTCTGTGTTCACCCTTTGAGCCTCTCCCAGAGACTTTTCTGAAAGATCTCATGCTGAAGGACTGTGTTCCTGGTGGCAATCTGTTCTGCACATAGGATTTCAGAGCTCCAAGCTTTGTTGTGCAGACAGCACTTTCTTTTGATTTCCAAAGAAAAGGTGGTCCTTCTCCTAGTGTCAGCGGTTCACCTTAATCAGTCTGTGACCCTTCCAATCTTCTCATATTCAGGCAGTGACCCAGATTCTCAGGCTTTGCACAATTTAGATATCCAATGGGTCCTGCATCAGTACTAAGAGAACAAAAGGGTTTCAGTGGTGGGATTATTTCTCTGTACTGTTTGGATGGCCGCACAACAGTAAAACGGCTTCCAAGGTGTTGATTGCCTGGTGGCTGAAAAACAAATGTATCAGCTCATCTGCTCAAGGGGCAAGGATTAGGGTCCATTCTACCCAGGCTCAGGTTTCTAAATGGGTCGAATTTGGCTTAGTGCCTCCACTGGAAATGTGTAAAGCGGCAGCATGGTTTTCCCTACATGTCTTTGCCGACTGGATAAAGAAAACCAAAGAAGACCTCAGTGCACCACTAACCCACATCGTAAATGAATCCTTTACCCAAGGACACATGCCAGACGCCCTCAAGACCACAATCATTCGACCAACCCTAAAAAAGCACAACCTAGATCCCCTAGACCCCACCTCCTACAGACCAGTAGCGAGCCTCCCACTCACAGCAAAAATAATCGAGAAGATAGTCCAACGCCAGCTTCAAGAACACCTAGACCTCAACAACATACTGGACCCGCAGCAACACGGATTCCAACCATTACATGGGGTCGAGACCCTCATGACCACGCTGATGAGCACCCTCATCATAGGAACCCAAGAGAAACACTCAGGATACATCCTAATTTTCCTGGATATATCAGCGGCCTTCGACACCATCTCCCATAATACCCTTATCCACAGGCTCCAAACAATTGGCATCAAAGATACTGTACTCCAATGGTTCAGGTCCTATCTAACCAACCAACAGCAACTGATTTGCACCAAAACCTCAACCCCCTTCCAGCAACATCAAGGAGTACCTCAAGGATCCACATTATCAGCCATGCTTTTCAACATCTACCTCCGTCCACTCTGTTCAGTCATACGCACTCACAATGTCAACTTCCACATATACGCCGACGACATAATGCTCTATGCCCCAATTACAACCACAGACCCAACAAACGACCAGCTATCAACCTGCTTCACCGACGTATCCAACTGGCTACAAGAGAACAACTTATCCATTAACATAAAGAAGACCGAGGCTCTTATAGTGACAAAAGACCCAGACTTCAAACCACCCACTCATCTCACCATGGGAACCACGCAAATTCAAATACAACCACACATAAGATATCTCGGCATCATCATTGACCAAGCCCTAACCCTTAAGCAGCAAATCAACAAGACTACTGGAACTGTATTCCACAAAGCGAAAATGGTACAACGTCTCCGACCTCTCCTCGAACCACAGGACTTCAGGACAGTAATGCAAGCTCTGACACTCCCTCATCTGGACTACTGCAACATAATCTACCATGGCCTACCTGCCGCACAAACCAATCCCCTCCAAACTGCCCTAAACACCACGGCGAGAATAATACACAATGCAAAGAAACGGGACCACATCACCCCAATTCTGAGGGACCTTCATATTCTCCCCATCGAAGCAAGAATCAAGTACAAAGCTCTTCTACTCACCCACAAAACCATCCACCAAACACAAGGCACCCCACTCCGCACCCTACTGCCTCGCCCAACCCACAGCAGAACAACCAGGCAATCCTCCAACAGCTCCATTGCCGTCCCCCACAAAAGAACCAAAGCAACACAACGGACCTGCAACAGAGCCTTTGAACTCTATGCCCCATCCCTCTGGAACTCTTTACCAAGCCACATCAGGAACAACGGTGATCTCCCATCATTCAAAAAGCAGCTAAAAACCGTCCTATTCCAAATAGGAACCCCCCCTATTCCTCTTCAAGAACTCCAGACCAGTAACTATATACTATCCTGTCAGTCTCTATGTTCGCCCCAAAATCATCAATGTTGAACCCCCGGTGATGGCCCCCCCCCCCACTATTGATTAACCCCCCCACCCCGTTATACGTCCCACCGCTTTGACCCGGTGAAAAATGGGATATAAATACAGTTAAATAAATAAATAAAATAAATAAATTACCTTCAGGATGTTCAGGCACAGAGGGATGCACAGTCTATGGCACAACTGTTGAAGGCTGGCCTCAACTGTCCCCCCTACCCACCAGTCATTAGGTACTATTTTGATATGTCCCACATGTCTGGATTGGACTGGAGGAACAATGACGAAGAGGAGCTCCATTGGTACGCCATTTATTTTATGGTACCCAAGAAGGAAAGCATAGTTACTCACCTATAACAGGTGATCTCCGGGAATAGCAGGAATTTAGTCTTCACATATGGGCGACATCGATTCAGACGGAGCCTACGTGGAAATGCTCCCCAGCGTCCAATTGGAAAGCCTTTGGGAACACCTCACTGCGTCTGCGTGACTGCCTTCTCAACTCACTCTCTTTAGATGGGTTTGTAGCTGAGAAAGGAGAGTAAGCGAAACCCTACAACTCCTAAGGGAGGAGGATGGGTTGTGAAGACTACATTCCTGCTGTTCCAGAAATCACCTTTTACAGGTGGGTAATTACGCTATCTCCAGGAACAAGCAGGAATGTAGTCTTCACATATGGGACTCCCTAGCTCCCAGATGACGTGACCTCAGAACTGGTGGAGGTTTGCCTCGAAGAGATCATTGATTCTACATGAATTTCTGGAATTGTCAAAGTCTGGGAAGGAGGGTAGGAGTTGCATCTAATTCTGAAAAAGGTGCTGGAGTACAGCTTGACCAAACATGGCACCCCGACAGGAGTCCTTGTCCAGACAATAATGGACAGCGAAGGTATGCCTTGCATATTTCGTCAATGGCTACCAAGTGTAGATCTGCCATCGAGGTTGCCATGGTGTGAACGTTCTGAGCAGTGACATGCCTTCCAGGGAGAGTCCTGCTTTGTCACAGGCAAATGAAATGCAGCTGCTATCCATCTGGAGAGGTTATGCTTAGAAACAGATAGACCCAGGTGACTAGGGTCAAATGAGATGAACAACTGCAAAGCTTTACGATGACCTTGAGTCCTTTGGAAATAAAAAGCCAATGCAGGCTTGCAGTCAAGAGCGTGCAGAGTTGCTTCCGATCGAGACACATGTAGGAGAGAAAACTGGAAGGTTAATAGAGTGGTTTAAATAAAAAGGAGACACCACCTTTTGCATAAAGTGTGGGTGAGTCCGAAGGATGACTGTCATGGTGGAACCGGGTATGGGGGGGGGGGGGGGTGTCTGCCACCAGAGCCTGAATCTCACTAATTCATCTAGCTGAAGTGAGGGCAATTAGGAAGATTACCTTCCAAGACAGGAACTTTAGGGTGGTTGTGACTAATGGTTCAAAGGGTGGCTTGAGAAGCTGCACTAGAACGGCATTGAGGTCCCAAGCCACCAGAGGTGGCTTGATAGGCAATTTGGATAGCAGGAGACCTCTCATGAAATGCGCTACTAGCAGAAGTGAGGATATGGGCTGTCCATCCAGTGAGTGGTGAGGGGCCAAGATGGCACTGAGGTGGACTCTCAAAGAGTTGGTCTTTAGACCTGCTGAGGACAGGTGGAGGAGATACTAGAGTGGCGGCTCCACTGGAGCAGAAAAGGGTTTGAGATCTTTCTGGGAACACCAGACAGAGTACCTATGCCACTTAAAAACATATGAACATCTGCTGGAGAGCTTTCTAGAAGCCAAAAGGATCTCCTTAACCTCTTGTGGAAAGTCAATGCCCGGTAATGCTATGCTCTCAGCAGCCAAGCTGTGAGACAGAGAGACTGGATTGGGATGGGGTAAAGAGCCGTCATCCTGGGAGAGGAGAATGGGCGCAGACCCCAATCGCAGAGAAAGAGTCTGAGTAATAGCAGTGGAAACCACAGCTGCCGTGGCCAATGAGGGACTATGAGAATCATGGAGCCCTTGTAGGACTGAAGTTTGAAAAGTATCTTGGGAATGAAGGGTATAGGAGAAAAAGCATAAAGCAGACCTTGACCCCAGTGTAGGTGGAAGGCATCCATCTGTTGGTAGCCTTCTGAATAAGACTCAGAGAGGAAGTCTAAGTACTTCTGAGTCTCTGTCTGGATCTCTGTCCTGGCCAGAGGGGATCAGGAGCTTCTTCTGGAGCTATGATGCACCGATACTCTTCTCTATGGAAGAGAGTGATATCAACTGGGCAGGCACCAGCGTGAGGGCACTTCAATGCCCCAATGTCGATGCCTCTCCCACCGGCAAGTCATGTGTCTCAAGGACTGGCTATACAGTGGCCGTTGTCGAGGCCCCAGAATGCTACACTGCCAAAAGCGCCATGATGCGTTCCTCAAGACGTTGCAGGTGGTGTTTCTCCATGGCTGCCTATTCCAAAAGCTGCAGGGCTGAAGCAACTTTGACTGATGTAGCTGTATCTGAACAGGGGTATCAGCGGCTAGGTGTCGGCTTTTGGTAGTCTGTTGGTGCTCCTTTGATGTTCTGGGACATGTCACCGAAGAAAATAGCCACAGCACAATCATACGGCTCGATTTTGGAAAGTAAGGCCCAGCTGGAGAACCAGTGCCTAAGGGGCAGAGATGCTGTGGAAAAAGAAATAAAAACTAATAAAGGAGAAAAAACCCCCAAAAGGGAAAATAGAACCGCAATGGCAGACAATTAGACAAAAACTCGAAGCACACAAATCCCCACAGGGGAGAAAGAAAAACTTGCCAAGCGGAGGATGACTGGAACACATCCTTGGGACTCCACGGAAGATGAAAGACTGATCTAAGAAGATGACATGGCAGCAGGCGGGAAGGAGTTGGGTAAGGTCTCCCAAAAGAAGCTGGGGAGCTTTCCCACATAGGGCTCTTTTGGAGATGTCACCCTTACGTGAGAACTCATTCCTGCATGTCCACAGAGAATAAAGGAATGTGCAGTTTGGAGTGCGAGTGCTGCTGGACGAGCTTTCTTGTCCCTCCCATCAATTATTGCTTTGGTACTTCCCACGCGTCTGAACTTAACGGACGATTAGGATGATGAAAATTACTAATTTTCTTTCCTCAAGTCCCTCCAGTCCAGTTCAGGACCCACCCCGGGTTCTTCTTGTTGCAGCCCATCTGTGGTAGAGGGATGGAACTGTATGGCTAGGCTATCAGTTTGTTATGATGCAGTTTCATTCTTTTGTTGCTTGTGGGAGAGTCTGCTATGCTGTTTGGCGTTCGGCAGAAGCATGTTATTAGTTTCTGGAGGGTGGTGTGTTTCATATTCCATTCTCCCAACCTTCTTTGGAGCACAAGTTTAAAAATAAAATAGAAATAAGAAATGAATTTTGTGGTGTCGCAGAAAAGTGAGGAGGTGGCTTACAAGACCAGTGGTTCTCAGTCTCCATCTGCTGTTACCTATATGTGCTTTATTGACTACAGCGAACTAGGCAGCAGATCATGGTGGGTGGCTCAGCCCTAGACAGTCCCGATGTGCTACCCCCACCGTACCAAGTGCAGTCGCTGTGCCGCCCCAGACATCCAGCCTCTCAGCAGAGGGTGATGGGCAGCATGGTGATCATCTCTTTGAAACCTCGGCAGTCTTGAAAGCGCGTGCGTGCACTTGCGTCCTCCTGCTTCCTCTGAGAAGATGGATGTCAGGGGCGGCACAGTGGGCCTGCCTAGGGTGGCAAGAACCTTTGAGCTGCCCCTGCCTTTGATTGTGTAAATCATGAAAAACTCTGGACCACATTAAGAAGCATGTGCATACCAGATACTTCTTATGCCTTAAGGCCTGGAAGTGTGATGTAGCGCTGAAGGGATTTTTCCCCAGGGCTTTCTTCCGGATCTGGCACTTTTTGCATCTAGGGTTCAGGATTCACTGTTGGGTGGGACCAAGGAATAAGTCTTTTGGCTTTTAAGCCGGCGCATGGCCACCTCCACAACTATGAAGTTGTGGGGAAGCTGGGTCTTTTGGAACTAAGGGCTTTGGCATACCTGGTACATGGCATCAAGGCGCCTGCTAACAACTGGTACAGACGCCGGTGTTTCCCATATTCAGAGAAGGAGACGGTTGAGGATCAGGGGCACTGGGACCATAAGGAATTCCATCGGGGGTAACTCGTATAGTGTAGTGTAGTTACTCATCTGTAACAGGTGTTCTCCGGTGACAGCAGGAATCAGTCCTCATATATGGGTGATGTCGGCACCGATGGAGCCCTCGCAGAAGCATCCTCCCAGCTTTCATGCGTGGTCCCCTTCTCGCCCAAGGGTGCCATCTTGCTCAGTCAGATGACATAGCTAAAAGATGGCAAAATAAAGATGGTAAAGGAGCAACTCCAAGGGGAGGAGGACTGTGAGGACTGATTCCTGCTGTTCCCAAAGAACACCTGTTACAGGTGAATGACTACGCTTTCTCCAGGAACAAGCAGGAAGTCAGTCCTCACATATGGGAATCCCCAGCTACAGGCTACCAAAAGCCCATAGCAAAAAGCAGGGGCTCCCTCATGGGGAGACGAAAGCAGCAGCAATCGAGTCTGTACCCACAGACCACAGTAGGACCCCTGCGTCTAATGAACCAGCAATCCGGTAGCCTGAACACAGAAGGGTCAGAGGGTAGGAGTTGCCTAAACCCCGGAAAGGTTACGGAGCACAGCCTGGCCGAAGGCACTGTCCCGTTGGGACTCTCTTTCCAGGCAGTAATGAGCTGCGAAGGTATGGACTAAAGACCAGGTGGCAGCACCGGCAGATGTCCACCATCAGGACAGAGAGTAAGTTTGCCATCAAGGTCGCAATGGACACGACATGTTGCGCCGTGATGCAGCCTTCCAGCAGGAGATCCGCCAGCTCATAGGCGAGGGCGATACAGTCCGCCGCCACCCAGGTGGACAGCATACACTTGGTCACTGCCTCCCCCATTAGGAGATGACAAGCTGAGCAGCTTTGCGATGGGGCCCTGAGTGTGTTGGATATAAAAGGACAAAGCCCTCTTATAGTCCAAGGTGTGAAGGACCATCTCCGCCCGACTGAAGTGAGGCTTTGGAAAGAAGGTAAGGAGCACCACTTCCTGGTTGAGATGGAAGGGCAATACTACCTTCGGCAGGAATTTGGGGTGCATGCGAAGCACCACCCTGTTTTTGTAGAACCTGGTATAAAGGTGCCTCCGCCACAAGGGCCTGAAGCTCACTAACTCTGCGAGTGGAGGTGAGCGCAACCAGGAAAGCCACCTTCCAAGAGAGGTAGCGAAGGTGGCAGGTAGCCAGAAGCTCGAAGGGTGGTCGAGTGAGCTGCCCCCAACACTACGTTGAGGTCCCATTCGGATGCTGGAGGGCGAACTGGGGGCTTTGATAAGAGCAGTCCCCAAAGAAAACCAAAGGGACTGAAAGGGACTTACCATCCACCGGATAGTGATGCACTGCCAGGGCAATAAGGTGCACTCGGATGGAGTTAGACTTGAGCCCGGAATGAGAGAGATTGAGAAGGTACTGTAACAACAGTTCCACTGGGCAGGAGAATGGGTCAGCCCCGTGCTCGGCGTACCAAGCCTAGAACCTGCACCATTTAAGGGCGTAAGCCTTCCCAGTAGAGGCCTTGTGAGAGGCCAACAGAATCTCTTCCACCTCAACCTAAAGGTTGAAAGGGGCCAGAGTCACCCCTCTCAGCAGCCACACTGTCAGCGACAGGGACCCCAGGTTGGGGTGCAGAAGAGAGCCCTCTTCCTCCTGAGACAGGAATCCCAGGGCAGTCCCCAAGGGGATGGGGGCCTCCACCGCCAACTGGAGGAGCAGCGGGAACCATGGTTGCCTGGGCCACCAAGGGGTTATCAGGATGAGCAAGGCCCTGTTGCGGAGAGTACTGAATAAAGTCTTGGCAATCAACAGAGTGGGAGGGAAGGCGTACATGAGGCCTTCTGACCATGAGACAAGGAACGCGTCCGCTGCCAAACTGAAGGGGTGGGCCTGTAGGGAACAGAAGTGGAGCAACTGGAAGCTGTTCGGGCTGGTGAACAGGTCCACCAATGGTTCCCCCCAGAGCTGGAAAAGTCAACTGGCTACCCTGGGATCCAGCTGCCTCTCGTGCGGCTGGAGGACTCTGCTTAGCCTGTCGGCCAGAAGGTTGTCCTGGCCTGGCAGGTACACTGCTCGCAGGAGGAAACCCTGTTGGATTGCATATGAGCAGAGGACCCCGTACCTCCCGGTTTGTTCACATAGAACATCGCCACCTGGTTGTCCGTCTGGATCAGCACTGGCTGGTGACGCAGGTGGTGGCAGAAGACTCGCAGGGTTAAATATATGGATCAGAACTCCAGGAACTTGATTTGCTGGGTGCTCTCATCTGGTGACCAGTTGCCTGGGTGCGGAGCTCCCTGCAGTGTGCTCCTCAGCCAAGCAGGGAGGTGTCCATGGTGAGGATCCTTGAGGGGCTTAGGGCCTGAAAAGGCATGCTCATCTTGAGATGCTGGACAGACTGCCACCAGATCAGGGAATCCGTGGCGGGTTACAGAGACTCTGTCTCGGAAGTGACCCATGGCCTGAGACCACTGGTCCTGAAGGCACCACTGTGCCGCCCTCATGTGAAGGTCAGCATCTTGGGCGACGTGGACCGTGGAGGCCATGTGCCCGAGGAGGTGCAGAAGAAGCCGGACGGGTACAGAGGAACGGTATTGTACATCCCATGCCAGAGTCCTGAGATGGTTGGCTCAGACCCTGGGCAAGAAGGCCTTCAAATGGAGGGTGTAGAGCTTTGCCCTGATGAACTCCAGACATTGAGTCAGGAGGAGGTGTGAGACGTGGAGTAGTTTATGACAAACCCCAAGTATTGCAGGACCTGGATGGTGCATACGATGGCCTGCTGCACCTCTGAGGCCATGCCTCTCTTTATGAGATAGTCGTCCAGGTAGGGGAAGACAAAGACCCCCTTGAGGCGGAGGAAGGCGGCCACGACTGCCAGGCATTTTGTGAAGACTCTTGGGGCCGAAGGCAAGCCGATGGGGAGCATCCTGTACTGAAAATGCCTGTCCCCCACTACAAATCGCCAGTACTGCCTGTGGATGGGATGAATGAGGATGTGAGTATAAGCATCCTTGAAGTCTAAGGAGAATAGCCAATCTCCCTGCTGGCGGTATGGCAGCAACGTTCCAAGGGAGAGCATCTTGAACTTCACCCTCACTAGGAATTTGTTGAGGTTGCGCAGGTCGAGGATAGGCCGTAGGCCCCCTGTCCTTTTTGGCACGAGGAAGTACCTGGAGTAGAACCCCTTGCCTTTGAGACAGTGGGGCACTGGCTCCACCGCTTTGTCCTCGAGAAGACCTGCCAACTTCTTCAGTAGAAGGTCCCAGTGGAGGGGAGACCTGAGGGCTTCTCCCGGGAAATAAGGGGGAGGTGTCTGAGATAGGCAGAGGAGGTAACCCTCCTGACTACCTGAAGTGCCCAGGAGTCTGTGGTGATGGTCGACCACCTCTGGGCATAGAGGGTCAGACTCCCCATGTGGGCTGCTGATCTCCTTGGGGTTGATCGGCCCAGCCAACGGGGAGTTTTTGACTCCTTGAACATACCCTGAGCCGGTGCCTGGGGTTTTGGAGCCTTCTGCTTACGAGAGCCATGCCCATGTCTCTTGGCCTGCTGACCCACCTGGGGAGGCCTGAAAAGGAGGATAGTTTCTGTAAGCAGTTCCCTTCCTCGGGTAAAAGGTCTTTTGGAAGCCCGAGCTCCGGCAGACTTAGTACATCGAGTTGAGCCGTTTGCTCACCACCAGTACCAAAGCCGTTGTCTCCCACATCTGCAGCATGAGCCGTTCCAGGATGAGAGGAATGGACACCGTGAGCAATTTCCTCGGAGGAGCATCGTACTGGAGGATTTCCAACTCATTTGCCCCACTCGGTAGGGAACGCCAGGGACTTTGACATATCCTTGATGAAATCAAGGAAGCCCAAATCATCCAGCGGGGACCGCCGTCGAGGCTCTGAGACAAAAGAGTCATATGAGATATCGTGGAGGCGACGAGTATCAGGGGACGACTCATCCTCAGTCTTCCACTCGGAGAAGTCTGTCAAGGACTCGTAGGAGGGCTACTCCATGGGCCTCGGGGCCCCTGATGCCCTGCTGTTGGCACCCAGTAGCTTTGGCCATGTCACGCACGAAATCAAGGAAAGCAACGTCCTCAGGCAGGGAACGGCACTGGGTCATCTGAGGAGACTGGTCCAAGGGCACGTCTCTGTGCCGCCTGATGTCCGAGGACTCCTCGTCCTTGATCTCCCCATTCAGCCACGAAGTCTGAAATCTGAGTATGAGTCCGATACTGCGTGATCACCTCGGGTGAGAGTTGCTCTAGGTGGGCCACAACCATCAGAAGATCTGCGGTCCGAGCCGCGGGCACTTGCCAGGGAGGACCGGTGTCCCAAGGAATGGGACTTTTATCTTTATTGAAGCATTTGATATACTGCCCAGGCTACTGAGACCTCGTCCGGAGCTAGGGGCTCTCTCAAGATCGGTGGCACTTGAGGACCAGCTTGATGTCTGGGGAAGCCCTCGATGCAGAGGGTCCTGTCATCGGGGTGGATGAACCAGACATGAACACCTGCTGCAGAGCCACTAGGGCAGATATACTGCTCTCTAAGGCTTCCATTCTGGTCTCCATACCAGTTGGCTCCTGCCCCGACTCCTTCAACTCACACCTGGGAGTGCGGGCCCTGGGGTGGGATTTCCCTTTCTTCCCTGATCCATCCTCCGAGGCAGTCTTTGAGGTTTCTTCTTATGCTCCACCTCCTGGGATTTCCGCTCAGAGGAACCGCGACTTAGCGGATTACAGGATCTGAGGCAGCATGGATTCACCAGAGGCAGGTCTTGTCAGACAAATCTGATTGATTTCTTTGACTGGGTGACCAGGGAGTTGGACCGAGGGAGAGCTCTAGATGTGGTGTATTTAGATTTCCGTAAAGCCTTTGACACTGTTCCTCACAGGCGACTTATAAACAAACTGAGCACCCTAGGGATGGACCCTAAAGTTACTGCTTGGGTTAGAAATTGGTTGGGTGGGAGGTGACAAAGAGTACAAGTAAATGGAGCTCACTCTGAGGAGGATGTTACCAGTGGTGTGCCCCAGGGATCTGTCCTTGGTCCGATTCTTTTTAACATCTTTGTTAGTGATATAGCGGAAGGGCTGTCGGGTAAGGTTTGCCTCTTTGCGGATGATACCAAAATCTGCAATAGAGTAGACACCCAGGAAGGGGTAGATAACATGAGGAGGGATCTAGCTAAGCTTGAAGAATGGTCTAGAATTTGGCAGCTGGGATTTAATGTTAAAAAATGTAAGGTCATGCATTTGGGCTGCAGCAATCCAAGGGAGCAATACAGTATAGGAGGTGAAGTACTTTTGTCCACTAAAGAAGAGTGGGACCTAGGCGTGGTTGTGTCTGATGATCTTAAAGTAGCTAAACAGGTAGAAAAGGCGACGGCAAAAGCTAGAAGGATGCTTGGGTGCATACGGAGAGGAATGGCTAGCAGAAAAAAGGAGGTGATAATGACTCTGTATAAGTCTTTGGTGCGACCTCATTTGGAGTATAGTGTGCAATTCTGGAGACCGCACCTTCAAAAGGATGTGAACAGGATGGAGTCGGTGCAGAGGGTTGCTACTAAAATGATTAATGGACTTCATTATAAAGCATATGAGGACAGACTTAAGGATCTTAATATGTACACCTTAGAGGAAAGGCGGGATAGAGGTGATATGATTGAGATGTTTAAATACCTCCGTGGCATAAATGTTCAGGGAGAGAGCCTCTTTCAATTGAAAGCAAGTTCTGCTACGAGGGGACATGGGATGAGGGTGAAGGGAGATAGATTCAGGAGTGATATGCGGAAATATTTCTTTACGGAAAGAGTAGTGGATCCATGGAATAGTCTCCCAGTGGAGGTGGTAGAGATGAGGACAGTAACTGAATTCAAAAAAGCATGGGACCAACACAGAGGATCTCTAAAGGTAAAAAGTGGACTGTTGCAGTTGTTGTTATGGAAGGACAGACTAGATAGGCCATGTGGTCTTTTTCTGTCATCATGTTTCTATGTTTCTATGACTTCGGGACTCCGAAGAGCTCTGGCTTCACGGGGCACCTTGGTATTGGAGGTGGCCCTGGAGGGTGGCATCACCGAGGACTCTGGCGCGGAGTCAGACTTATGAAAGAACTTTTCCTGCTGCTGATGGTGGCTCTTTAAGGCTTTTGATGTCATGGTTCTGCAGAGCTCACAGTCAGAGTTGTCATGCTCCGGGCCAAGACACTGGAGGCAGCAGTTATGAGGGTCTGTGAGTAACATTTTGCCACACCGGTCACACTTTTTGAAGCCACTAGAGGCCATCCGAAAAAGGGGGGCCCCGCTTCTCGGCAGGGGTCCGAGGCCTTTGGCTGCAAAGAGACACAAATGCTGGTCGAGGGACACCTCGATGAAAAGGGAGAAAAACTGTATAAACCAGAGAAGTGATGCTGAGAGCTGGCTCTGGGCAAGAAGGAACCGGTATGCAAACCAAACATAGGAACAAATTCAGATTTTTTTTTTTGGGGGGGGGGGGGGAACTGAACATCATCTGATGGGCTCCGCGGAAAAAAGGAGACTGAGGCAAGATGGCACCCTTGAGCAGGAAGTGGACCACGCATGCATGATGTGCCTCTCAAAGGTCTTCTTTGAAAGCTGGGGAGATGCTTCCGTGTGGGCTCCGTTGGCGCCAATGTCACCCATATGTGAGGACTGACTTCCTGCTTGTTCCTGGAGAATTTTTAATTCCCTGCTGATGCAGTGGGTGTTCTGAACATAGGAAATGATACAAATTGATTAAGAACTTTCAAACTTACTTAAAAATCAGACAGTGCTGTACTCTTTATGAATAGCTTTTGGTTTCCTGGAGGTATGGAGAAATTTCACTTACTGTTAATTTCCTTTCCTGGAATCCTCCTATACCAGTCCAGACAAGTAGGTTATATCCCCCTGCCAGCAGATGTTGGAGACAGAGAAAATACCAGAGAGGGTTGAGCTCTGGACTGGTCTAGCAGGATTCCAGAAAAGGAAATCAAATGGTAAGTGAAACTTCTCCTTCCAATTCATCCTGCTAGACCAGTCCAGACAAGTAGGCAGTATCAAAGCTACTCCATACCCCATAGCGGGAAGAAACAACCCAACAACTGAGCACGATTCCACGTGCGACAAGGACCCAGTAAGAAACGTGGAAGGCAACAAAAAGACGTGATGTAAAATACTTTACAAGGACCCAATAAGAAACGTGGAAGTATTTTACATCACGTCTTTTTGTTGCCTTCCACGTTTCTTACTGGGTCCTTGTAAAGTATTTTACATCACGTCTTTTTGTTGCCTTCCACGTTTCTTACTGGGAAGAAACAACCGCCATCACCACAGAAACCCCAAATCGTGCTGACTCTCTGGCTTGGAGGTTGAGGTAATAATGATTGGCAAAGATGGACAAGGAGGACCAAGCAGCCACCCGACAAATGTCAAGGGGGGCTACCTGCGACTGTTTCATCCAAGACAACATTTGAGCGTGTGTCGAGTGAGCACACAATCTGACGGGAATGGGCTGCCCATGGAGGATAGAGACAGACTCAACTGTTTGCTTAACCCAGCGAGCAATGGAAGATTTGGAAACAGCCAGCCCTTTGCTGGGGCCGGAAAACAGAACAAAGACGATCAGACTTGCAGGTGGTCTCAGTCACCTTAAGGTAGCAATGTAAGACTCTACGGATATCTACCAGCTGGAAGTAACTGTTGCTGCCGGTAACAGAGCTCTTTCAGAAAGGAAGGAAGCATAATAGTCTGATTCAGGTGGTAAGCCGTGAGAACGTTTGGGAAAAAGGAGGGCGCTGGCTGAAGGGTGTCCGGCACCTGGGTCCGCCAGGGAGAAGACGACTGATGGGCACACCAGGTCTTGAAGAGTCTCCACACCCTGGCATAGGCTAGTGAAGTAGGCCAGAACACTTTTAGGAGGGTGTGAACCACCTTTTGTGAATAGCCTTTACGAACTAGACGTTGCCTCTCAAGAGCCAGGCCATAAGCAAGTTAGGAGCTGGAGCACCCATGATCACAAGACCTTTCCACAATAGTCCCCTGCAAGACCCCAGTGGCAGAGGGGCCGTGGTGATGAGGCAAAAAAGGTCAGCATACCAAGGGTGCCACGGCCAAACCGGCACTACTAGGATGAGGAGGCCAGGGTGAGCTTCAATGTGGTGGAGAACTCTGCCTATCGGAATCCATGGTGGGAAGAGATACAGGAGTGTGGACACAGGCCAGAGTTGGACTAGAGCAGGGGTACTCAAATCCAGTCCTGGAGGGCCACGAACCAGTCAGGTTTTCGGGATATCCCTAATGAATATGCATGAGATAGAGTCAAATACAATGGAGGCAGTGCATGCAAATATATCTCATGCATATTCATTAGGGATATCCCGAAAACCTGACTGGTTTGTGGCCCTCCAGGACTGGATTTAAGTATCCCTGGACTAGAGCATCCAGTAACTGCAAGCCAGGCTCTCTATGGCAGCTGTAAGAGGCCACTATCTTGGCATTTACTGTTGTTGCCATCAAGTCCAAGGTAGGCTGACCCCAGAGGCATACTATCTTATGGAATGCCCAGGGGTTGAGCTCCCATTTGCTGGGGTCCAGGGCTTGCCTACTTAGGAAGTCATCTTTCACGTTCTCCACTCCCACAATATGTTGTGCTGATAGGGCTTGAAGGTGGCGTTCCGCCCAAGGGAAGAGCAGACTCATCTCCTTTGCAACCCCAGGATACTTGGTGTCCCCTTATGGTTGAGATGGGCCACTGATGTGGCACTGTCGTACAGTATCCGCACTGCCCGATGGTGCAAAAGTGGCAGAAAGGCCTGGAACGCCAGGTGGACCGCTCGGGCCTCCAAGCAATTGATGGCCCAGCAAGACTCCCAAGGAGTCCAGGTGCCCTGTGCTGTCTTGACTGTTGCAATGGGCTGCCCAGCTCAAGAGGCTGGCATCAGCTGTCACGAGAGTCCAGCATGGGGTTTCTAAGGGCATGCCCTGCAACAGTTGATCTGAACAAAGCCACCACTGTAGGCTGCTGCAAACCACAAGGGGACGTCCTCGGAGACCAGCGACCAGCAAGAGAGGACCCAACGTTGGAGGGAGTCACGTGTGTGCTCGAGCCCAGGGCACCACCTTGATGGTGGCTGCTATGGCTCCCAGAACCTGAAGGTAATCCCACATACAGGGCCAAACCTGCACGAGGGAGGCTCTGAGCTGGGCCATGAACTTGCGATGGCGGTCATAGGTCTGGAAGATACTGCCCGTTGCTGTGTCAAAGTGTGAGCCGAAGAATTCCAGGGACTGAGACAGCTGCAAAGAGCTCTTGGCATTGGCCCTGATGAGCCAATCGCTCAGGTAGGGGTGAACTCGAATGTCCTCGTGGTGAAGAGCAGCTGCAACTAACAACCATGACTTTGGAGAAGGTGCGGAGAGCCGTTGCCAAACCGAAGGGTAATGCACGGAACTGGTAGTGCTGGCCAAGGATGGCAAAATGTAGGAAGAAATGATCTTCATGAATGGGAATGTGGAAATAGGCCTCCATGAGGTCCGGAGAGATAAGGAACTCCCCTCAATGCACAGCTGTGGAGTGTTTCCATGTGAAACTGGGCTACCCAGAGGGAACAATTGATGCCCCTGATATCCAAACTGTGTCGATAAGAGCCGTCCTTTTTTGGAACGATAAAGTAGATGGAGTCGGCCGGGGGGGGGGACCGGACAAATAGCATGGAGGTGCAGCAGGTGCTGAAGAGTGGCCTGCACCGCAGCTCTCGAGAGCTGATCCGCACGGGGAGGTTAAGAAAGCGTCCCTGATGGGTTTGGCACACTTCAGTACGTAACTGCAGCAAATAATGTCTAGTACTTACTGAGTGTTTGCTAAGCAGGCCCACTGCTGGGAGAAAAGTGTCAATCGGCCGCAATATCCCATGGTGGGCCCCGGGACCATTAGTGGGAGCGGGGACATCCAGAGAACTTGGCGGAAGAAGAATAATTGTCTTTACTTCGGCCTGCGCCCCGAAAGGACTACAGTAGTTTAGATCCTGATCGACTTGCCACGAAGGAGATGATCTGCTGGGTTGATATCATCCTGAAACCCAGAAGCAGGCTCTGGAGGTTGAAGAGTGGAATGATCCAGATCCTGACTGGCAAGACGCGACCTTTGCTTGTCTTCAGGCATGTGTTGCAGCTTGACTTCCCCAAGGTTCTTGACAAGCTTCTCCAAATTGTCCCCAAACAGGAGCTTGCTCTTGTATGGGAGCCAAGCGAGGCGGGCCTTAGAAACCGTATCCGCTGACCAGTGGTGGAGCCAGATTCAGCGGCAGGCCCACCATGACCACTGACGAGCAGGCAGCCGTGAAGGTCATAGAGGGCATCCGCCAACAAAGTCGCTACAGACTACAACTGTGCTGCCGCCAGGTCCTGCAGGAAGAGTTGAATCTAATGCAGAAGAGCTCAGGCTGCCAAAGACTGAGGGTTGGAGGGCAAGCAAAGAAGAAGAAAAAGTAGTCTTCAAGAGACTCTTTACTTTGCGGTCCTGTTGATCTCAGAGGGCTGCTCCGCCTTAAACAGGAATGGTAGTGTGCTTGGTCACTGCAGTGACCAAAGCATCTACCTTAAGATATCGAAGCCAGTTATTAATGTCCCCGAAGACCATGTGTAGATGCGCTCCAGAGCGGAGGGATACATCCAGGGTATCCCACTCTAGGGAAACCATCTGCTGGAGCTCCAGTGAGAACAGAAAGGCTTTGGGAGGCATTTTAATCTCCACCAGAATGTGGTCCGATTGAGGTTTGCCAGAAGCGGTATCCTGTTGATCTGGAACTTCAGCAATATGGAGGGCTTACATAGTAATATGGTATATGATGGCAAATAAAGACCAGCATGGTCCATCTAGTCTGCCCAGCAAGGTGGCAAGAGTAGGTGCACCTGCCGTTCCATGCAGGTCAGCCCTCCCCATGCCTTTGTTTAGGGATGTACCCACCGCTCCATGTAGGCCACCCCTATTTGTTGAGATAGAAGAGATATGTTTATTTTGATTTTATCCTGTTGCAATAAAGGGATCCTTGTGTCTGTCCTATGCCATTTTGAACTCTGTCACTGTATTTGCCCCCACCACTTCCATCGGGAGGGCATTGCAAGCATCCACCACCCTTTCAGTGAAAAAGTATTTCCTGACATGGCCTTTCAATTTACCCCCTTGCAGCTTCATATTATGCCCTCTAGTTTTACAGCTTCTCTGTCTTTGGAAGAGGTTTGTTTGTTCATTAATACTCTTAAGTATTTAAAGGTCTGACTCATATCTCCCCTGTCCCTCCTCTCCTCCAAAGTGTACATATTTAGGTCTTCCAAGTCTCTTCTCATATATCTTCTGACGCAAGCTCCAAATCATTTTAGTCGTCTTCCTCTGAACCGTCTCCAGTCTTTTTATATCCTTTGCGAGGTATGGTCTCCAAAACTGAACACAATATTTCAAGTGAGGCCTCACCAGCAACTTGTACAGTGGCATTAATACCTTTTCCTTTCTGATGGTAATTTCTCTTTGTATGCAACCCAACATCCTTCTGGCTTTTGCCACCACCTTGTCTCACTTTTTCGCCACCTTGAGATCCTCAGAAACAATCACTCCGAGTCTTCTAGAATTCGTATGATGAGAGCAGGCAACTCATCTCTGTGGAGCAATCTGATGTCCTTATTATCCCTTAGGTCCTAAGGGGAAGGCCACTTGCCATCCCTCCCGATCAGACAGGCTTATCCCCATGCTGCCTTCCGTAGAAAGGCATTCACACTCTTTGACGGTGGGTGAGTCCCAGTCACCAGCAGCCCAGGAAACCTCTTTGGGCGGCTGCTCAGTTCCTGAGGGGGCCTGAGCATCCCTGGAGGTCGCAGCTGTAGCAATAGGTGCTGAGACCTGCGGGTGGAGGCAGGCTCAGCTTTCCAAAGGTCCCAGGCCTTTTTGAATAAGGATATAAACTGTTCCAAGTCAGGATCTGAAGCAGACACCCTTGGGAAGCCACCCCTGAACTTTGTGGAAGAAGTGCAAGCGGGGGAGGAGCATCAGCCACAGACGAATGCAGCCCGTCGGGCATAGTAGGAGACTCTGTCCCTCAGAGGTGAGGCTTGAAGATTGCAAACCCAACTGTCTTGCTTCCCCCGAGAAGACTCCCCAGGGTCCGCTGAACATATGCTGCATATAGCCGGTCAGTTAGACACCAGCGTTTATGTCCACAGGCCAGACAGCACCCCAAGGAGACGAACCACCAGCGGATACAGCGTTTTTGAGCCCAAACCACTAAAGGAAACACCTTTAAGAGCTGCAGAGAGTCTTGAGCAGTAGCAGGGAAAAAGCAAATGGCCACTGCAGCGTTCAGCAGGCATGAAGATGGAATGTTTTGGCAGGAAGAGGCGATGTGGTTGCGGCAGTGACAGCTGTAGCTGGGAAGGAGCCCTCTGTTCAGCAGTGGTGAACAGTAACTCGGTAGAGCCCTCAAAATTGCCAAGTCCAAGCCCCGGGGGAGGATGCTAGGCTCCGTTGAAACTCACTGTGATCAGCAGAGCCTATCAGCTTTGAAGAGAAGCATCAGAAGGCAGAGAGAGCTAACTATGTTAACACTTGAGCAGGAACAAAAATAACAAAACTAGGCACAGGAAGTATCCACTGTAGGCAGGGAATATTGAAGATGACCCTCTTCAGGTTCAACTGGTCCTCCTGACTAGGAACCTGCCCCATACAATTTGGGAAGCTCTCAATGGAGATTTTGTTTTCTCTGGGAGAAATCTAGATGACAAATTGTTTAGAAACATAGAAATATGATGACAGAAAAAGACCACATGGCCTATCTAGTCTGTCCTTCCATATCAACAACTACAACAGTCCCCTTTTTACCTTTAGAGATCCTCTGTGTTTGTCCCATGCTTTTTTGAATTCGGTTACTGTCCTCATCTCTACCACCTTCACTGGGAGACTATTCCACGGATCCACTACTCTTTCCGTAAAAAAATATTTCCGCATATCACTCCTGAATCTATCTCCCTTCACCCTCATCCCATGTCCCCGCGTAGCAGAACTTGCTTTCAATTGAAAGAGGCTCTCTCCCTGAACATTTATGCCACGGAGGTATTTAAACATCTCAATCATATCACCTCTATCCCGCCTTTCCTCTAAGGTGTACATATTAAGATCCTTCAGTCTGTCCTCATATGCTTTATAATGAAGACCACTAATCATTTTAGTAGCCACCCTCTGCACCAACTCCATCCTGTTCACATCCTTTTGAAGGTGCGGTCTCCAGAATTGCACACTATACTCCAAATGAGGTCGCACCAAAGAATTATAGAGAGGCATTATCACCTCCTTTTTTCTGCTAGCCATTCCTCTCCGTATGCACCCAAGCATCCTTCTAGCTTTTGCTGTCGCCTTTTCTACCTGTTTAGCTACTTTAAGATCATCAGATACAACCACGCCTAGGTCCCGCTCTTCTTTAGTGGACAAAAGTACTTCACCCCCTATACTATATTGCTCCCTTGGATTGCTGCAGCCCAAATGCATGACCTTAAATTTTCTAACATTAAATCCCAGCTGCCAAATTCTAGACCATTCTTCAAGCTTAGCTAGATCCCTCCTCATGTTATCTACACCTTCCTCGGTGTCTACTCTTTTCAGATTTTGGTATCATCCGCAAAGAGGCAAACCTTACCCGACAGCCCTTCCACTATATCACTTACAAAGATGTTAAAAAGAATCGGACCAAGGACAGATCCCTGGGGCACACCACTGGTAACATCCTTCTCCTCAGAGTGAGCTCCATTTACTTGTACTCTTTGTTGCCTCCCACCCAACCAATTTCTAACCCAAGCAGTAATTTTAGGGTCCATCCCTAGGGTGCTCAGTTTGTTTATAAGTCGCCTGTGAGGAACAGTGTCAAAGGCTTTACTGAAATCTAAATACACCACATCTAGAGCTCTCCCTCGGTCCAACTCCCTGGTCACCCAGTCAAAGAAAATCAATCAGATTTGTCTGAAAAGACCTGCCTCTGGTGAACCCATGCTGCCTCAGATCCTGTAATCCACTGGACTCCAAAAACCTCACTATTTTCTCTTTCAGCAGCGTTTCCAATAATTTACTCACCACCGAAGTAAAACTAACTGGCCTGTAGTTTTCAACCACATCCTTACTTCCGCTTTTGTGTAAAGGCACCACATGAGCCTCTCTCCAATCCTTCGGCACCACTCCCGATTCCGAGTCATTGAAAAGGTCAGTCAGTGGAGTTGCTAGAACGTCCCCAAGTTCCCTCAGTATTCTAGGGTGTATCCCATCCGGTCCCATCGCTTTGTCTACTTTAAGTTGAGCTAGTTTCTCACGAACACAGTCTTCTTAAAATTGTTCAAGATGTCCCTCGTTTCTTTTCCTATTTGTGGGTGTTTTCTGATGTCCTGCTCCTGGTTCTTCATCTGTGAACACAAAACAAAAATATTTGTTAAGCAATTCCGCTTTATCCTTATCAGCTTCTACATATTCCTCCCCTGCACCCTTGAGTCTGACAATACCACTTTTGCCCTTCCTCTTCTCACTAATATATCTGAAAAAATGTCTTATTCCCCCATTTTATTGCATTGGCTATTTCCTAATCCTTTTGAATCTTTGCCTTCTTGACTACTTTGCTAGCTTCTCTAAGTTTTTCCAAATACAGATGCCTGTCTTCCTCTCTCTGTGATCTCTTGTATTTCATGAAGGCCTCCCTCTTTTTCTTCACTTTTTCAGCTACTTCTTTCGAAAACCATAGCAGTCTCCTTTTCCTTTTGCCTTTATTTAAATCAGTGTGCTTATAATATTTAAGGGTGGCAAAAGATGCCTTATTTCTAAAATGTGAGTGTGTGGTGCTGGGGGTGGGATACGTGTGGTGCTAGGGGCGAATTGTTATTAACTGGTCTGACTGCTCCAAATGACTGCTCAGCGATGCCCAGGTCTTTGCTATGCCCGCTGCTGCTCCCTCGTTGCCACAGACACTATGCTCGTTTGTCTTTTTCTTTTTCAAAATTCTTAAAGGGCAAGCACTCCTGACCACAGTGCTCTTCTCCAGGCTTCTTCCCTAGAATTGGGGAGGAGGAGGAATGGGGAGTTACAGAATGGCCCTGCCAAAAGCCATTCTGTTCCAACTAGAAGCCTGTAGCCAGAGAGGGGGATAGACCAAGCCCACTGAGTTCTGCACTCCTGGGCCCTTCAAGTTCAGGATCCTCCATGGAGCTGTATTACAGAGCTAATCAATTTAAGATCTATTAATTTTATGTTTTATTTTTAGTCCATCTACAGTGTAGTCCAGACTGCACATGAGCCTACCACCTCCATCTGCTGGAGGCTGAGAAATACTAAGGTGAGGATGGCTGTAGAGGACCCCCTTATACGGTGATATCAAACCAGTGATTCTCAGTCTCCATTTGCTGGTAGGAAAGCGTAAAGCCATATGTCTAGAATGTACTGGAGGAAGATGAGAAATAGCTTTAACTGGCTCTGTCGTGCTCTCACCTTATCCCTGGAGCTGTTGCCACTTTCCTGGCAGTGGGAAGGGTAACGACCTGGGCAGTGCTAAAGCTTAGCAGGGAGAGTTAGAGAGGGAAGGGCTGTAGACCAGGTTGCTCATAGTCTATTTGCTGGCTGAAATACCTCAGCTGCAGGAGGGGAGGGAAAGAAAGAAATGGGATTAAGCATATGGTCAAAAATACAAAACACGCTTGGCTCTGAGGGCCAGATCTGATACCAGAACAGAAAAATGGAGGGCCAGAAAAATCTGCTCCAAGGATCATATCCAACTTAGAGGCTCCTGCTTAGAGCATACTGCCAGCACTGCCAATATCATTTGGCTGTGAGTTAATTGGTGCAGCTACGTACTGCCAACCAAAGAAGCTGGCACATCCAGCTGCTTAGGGCACTCATGGGGCTCTGAGTTTTAAGAACTAAACCCAACAAAAATAACACAGGTACACTACCAAAAACCTGCCTCCAGTTTTGCAACTGATTCCTATAGATTTTGGGGTGCTGAATCCAGGAAAAATAGCCAAAATGTTCCATCACGTCACGTTTTCTTGCAAAATTAGATTTTTTACCCATATAAGGAATGTTCACATAATTTCTTTTTAGCCGACTGCAGTTTATTTTCTTGGCCCAAAATAGAGGTTGTAATGGTTAACTAACTAGAAACACTCCCTCATGATATTTTAGAGTGTTTTGTATTCATTTTATACATTAACAGGACAATTGGGAGGCGGGGGGCTAAATCCAGTACTCGCGCTGGCGCATGTTCTTTCCTGTTTGCCTCGCCTCGTTCGCTCGCTCGCTCAAACACGGTGGTTGCGACATGAACGTTCCTGTCAAATTTCAGTTTCTTGCAAGTTCATTATTATCTTTTCTTTGCTCAGTCGTAATCCAGCTTTATTCCGAAGTGGTTCACTACAGTTGTAGTTTGCAGTGCTGTGTATTTGTGATGGCTCACAGAGCCAGAGGTTGCGTCAACTCTCCGGACAGTTTTTGTTTTATTTGTGGGAAATATACCGTGAAAAAGCGGCAGAGGAACATTTCTGCATTTATTTAAAAAGTATATTTCGCCTATTTCGGTTTGAAGTTAGGCGATCAAGACAAACCGTGGGCTCCTCACAAAGTGTGCAAGACATGTGAGGAAGATATACGCTTATGGATGAAAGGTAAAAAACAAGCATTTCGTTTCGGAATACCTATGATGTGGCGTGAACAAAGAGACCACAGCAGTGACTGCTATTTTTGCTCTTGCATTGTGAAGGGATACAACTTAAAAAATAAGAACGTAATAAGTTACCCCAACCTTCCCTCAGCAATTAGGCCTATGCCTCATAGCAACGAAGTACCTGTGCCTGAACCACCAAAATCTTTGGATCATATTTGTGTGGACGGTTCTGATCATGATGAGACTCATCAGATGGCTTTTCCCGATGAGTCCAGTACTTCCGAGTTTGAAACTGAACCAGATCCGAAACCTGAACTTTTCTCTCAAGCTGAATTGAATGATTTAGTCCGGGATTTAGGACTCCCAAAAGATGCTGCCCAACTGCTAGGTTCTCGGCTTAAACAGAAAAATCTATTTTCACCAGGAACAACTTTTTATTGGTACCGCAACCGCGAGACACAATTTTTGAAGTATTTCAGCAAAGAGGAAGATTTGGTATTTTGCAACGATATATACGGAGTGATGGAAAAGTTTAAACTCAAGTATGATCCTGCTGAATGGCGACTGTTCATTGATTCGTCAAAAGACAGCATAAAAGGTGTTCTTCTTCATAATGGCAACACATTTGCTTCAGTTCCTATTGCTCACTCTGTTATTCTCCAAGAAAAATACGAGAATTTGGCCCTGATTCTTCAGAAGATTCGTTATGATGAGCATAAGTGGATGATTTGTGGAGACTTTAAAATTCTATCCATGCTATTAGGGCAGCAATCCGGTTTCACCAAATATCCCTGCTTCCTTTGCTTGTGGGATAGCCGGGCCCGCGACCTACACTGGGGGAAAAAGACTGGCCAATTCGGGAGTATTTGAGACCCGGTGAGAAAAATGTTCTTCATGAGAGCTTGGTACCTCGTGATAAAATTCTATTACCACCTCTCCACATTAAGTTGGGTCTCATTAAGCAATTCATCAAGTCCCTTCCAAAAGATGGTGAGTGCTTTCGGTACCTTTGCTCAAAGTTCCCCCGACTTTCTGAAGCAAAGCTAAAGGAAGGAGTGTTTGTTGGCCCTGATATAAGGAAACTCATTTCAGATGGAGCATTCGCTGAAACGATGTCTGAGAAGGAAAAAGAAGCCTGGGATTCCTTCAAGGATGTTGTTCTCAAATTCTTGGGGAACAGGCGGGATGAGAACTATAAGGGTATTGTTGCCAGGATGCTCAATGCCTTCAAAGAACAAGGCTGTAACATGAGCCTGAAAGTCCATTTCTTGCACTCCCATGTGAACTACTTTCCCGAAAACTTGGGGGCGTACAGTGAAGAACAAGGTGAAAGGTTTCACCAGGACATCAAGGACGCAGAGAGAAGGTACCAAGGAAGATGGAACACCACTATGATGGCTGATTTTTGCTGGTTGCTGCTGCGGGAAACCCCAGATGAAAAATACACCAAGCAGCGCACCAAGAGAAGCATTCGGGGGAAGAAGAAACGGGCCCACCAGGAGATTGATTGACCCAAGAATGACTTTAAAATCTAAACTGTGTTGACAAATATCGTGTTTTTACTAAACTTTGAAATAAAAATTTGCTAGTTATTACCACAGTGTCGGATCTCATTTATTAGAATTTTATTTTCACACCATCGGGTGTTTGCCTTCATGTATTGCAATGGTGCGGTTTGCGTTTTCTATTCTTACATACATACCTGTACAACATTTTTGCACATTTCTTTGCTTTGCTTTGCGTCTAACCTCGCTCTTATATGCTCAATGTTTGTGCACATGTATGTGGCTGTTTTAAGTGCAGACAATTTTGCTACCATCACAGTGTGTTTTGTTGACATTACTCTATTCTTATGTGCTGCCTTGTTACAATTTTCTTTATTCTTATTTGAATAACTACTAAACAATTAGTATAAAGAATTCATCCAAGAAACTTTTATCTCGATCGCACTCAATCTGAAACGTTCACCTCAAACTGCTAACCCAATGTAGCAAAAAATCTGTACGTGATGGAGCAAATTGGTTACCAGATTTGGATTCAGCGCACCAAAAAAACGTAAAAATCAATCGAAACATTAGAGGCAGTTTAAAAAAATTTTTTTAGTGTACCTGTGTAATCAATCAGCCCCACAGGGTAGCAAGAGAAAATGGGAAAGAAAAGGAAGGAAGAGACACAGATCCACAAGAATTTAAATCCAAGGAATTGGGATTTTGAGAAATTTGACTAAATACCAACAAAAGAAAGATCACAAATGTTCAACTCAAGAACTGTCTGACTTACCGTGATTAACTGCTAACACTTTCCGACTATTCATCTTCACAAAGCTTCCAAGAGGGAGTTGTGCATGACTGATTCCAAGTTCCTTTGCCCTCTGGTAAGTAAGTCCCTGCATCGAAAATAAAGCGAGGACATCACAGAATTGAAGACATAGAAATCTTAAAACACACTTCTTTATTAACATTATGGGAACAGTGACAATATTAGAGAAATTTATCTGACATAGAACCCCTCTAATAAATCTTCACCCCTTCCTCTTGCACCGCATTTATCAGTCTCTACCTCTGATATCTGAAGTATCCTCCTGTTGTAAATCTTTCCTGTAAATAATCATGTTGTAAATAATTTTTTTTTTTTAATTTAAATTTTTATTAACTTTTGTAACAGTTACATTAGCATGTACTCAACAGCTCCAAGGCATCAAGGATTCAGCAAACAACAACATAAGAGACAACCCTTCAACTAACACATAGTCCCTATTACCTGAATCCCATCCCTGACCCCCCCCCACCCAACCCAATCTCCCCCCTCCTCCCCTCCCCCAATGCTCTAGCTCAAGCTATGTAACGACCAACTGAGAGGGCCCAACAGCGTACCGCCTATGCGGCCCTCTCAATAGTCAGCTTTCACTGATCAGTTCTCCTCCTATCTGCCATCCCCCCACCCCCTCTCTATTTCCACCCCTCTTCCCTCAACCACCTCCAAACCCCTGCCCACCGCTTCTCCATTCGCTCCCCTCTCCCTCCCCGCTCCCCGGTCAATTTATACATGGCATAAAGATGCGACACCCTGCGTGCATAGCTCGCCATGGAGGGTAGGGCTGGTCTATTCCAATACCATGCAATTTCGCAGCGGGCCGCTGTGACACAATACCAAATAATTTTCCAATCCCCCTCCCATTTTCCATCTGGTCTATGCAGGAGACACATCTCAGGGCCAAGCTCGAGGTTCGCCCCCATCATTTTGTTGATGTTTTCCCCTATACGGTGCCAGTACTCTCTCACTACCGGGCACGTCCACCACATATGCAGCCAGGAGCCGTGCTCCCCACACTTTCGCCAGCAATCATCCGTTTGCAACACCCCCGCTTTACACAACCGCGCCGGTGTGAGATACCAGCGACTCAGCACCTTAAACCCATTCTCTCGCAGTGTCGTGGCAATGGAGAATCGTGCTATTCCTAGTGCCACTGTCTCCCACTCCTCCACCCCCCAGCTTACCCCTAAATCCTTCTCCCACGCTTCCATGTATTTCAACTTGCCTTCCCCCCTCGCTGTCAACCCTCTATAAATCCTGGAGAGCATCCCCTGACGTCCCAGGGATCCCAGGCAGGCACCCTCAAACCATTCACCTCCCCCCCATCCCCCTTGCTCCCTTCCCTTTGTACTCACTACCGAGCATAGCTGCCTATACGCGAATCTATCTACCTCCCCCAAACGATAAAGGTCCCGGACCCCCTCAAAGCCTCTACAGTGTCTTCCTACCACAATCTGGGACACCTGGGACAATCCTAACGCCGCCCATTTACGGAGCACTGTGGCTCCCGGTCCCCCGCTCTCCGCACAGCATGCTTGTAGTGACATGGTGGCCGACCATCGTTTGTCGCCCACCAGCCGCTTCCTGTACTGCTGCCACACTTGCAAAGTATGCCCCACAATGGGATTCCTCCCCTTCTCTCCTTTCCCCTCCCATACTATCCGTTCAAGTGCACCCGGCCTGAATTCGGCCATTTCCAGCTGAACCCACTGCTTCTGGGGTTCCCGCAACCACGCGTAGACTGCTCTCAATTGTGCTGCCGCATAATATAGTCGGAAATTGGGAACCCCCATCCCTCCTTCCCGTACCGATACTTGCAGCGTCCTTGCCGCCACCCGTGGACGCCTCAACCCCCAGATAAACCGCTCGACCTGTTGTTGGATCTTCCTCAGCACTTTCGGGGGATCGGGACCGGCAAAGCTTGAAACAGAAAGAGGAACTGGGGGAGAAGCATCATCTTAACCGTCGCTATTCGTCCAAACCACGAGTAATACCCCCTGCTCCAGCCTTGTAACCCTCGCCTCTACCTGCCCCACCAATTTTTTGTAATTTAAATCATACAACTCCTCCAAGGTTCTACCGAGGTGAACCCCGAGGTACCGGATCGATGTCTTTGCCCATTTGAATGGGAAATTCTGCTGCCAGTCACGCTGTTCCTCCCCCTCCCCCCCTACACTCAAAATCTCCGATTTCCCCCAATTAATCCGGAAGCCCGCCCTTTCACCATAATCTTGAATCTCTCTCATCACAGCCCTCAGAGATTCGCTGGGATTCGTAAGTGTCAGGAGTATATCGTCTGCAAAGAGGGACGTTCTGCATTCCTGACGTCCCACCCTAACCCCCGTGATATCGGGGCTGCTGCGCAACTTAGCTGCCAACGGCTCTAAGGATAGCACAAAAAGTAGGGGGGACAATGGACATCCCTGCCGCGTCCCCCTTTCTAAGGGGAAGAACCCAGAGTACCCCCCATTCACGCGAACACATGCCTTCGGCCTAGCATAAAGAGCCCTTATCCACTGTGTGAACCCAGGTCCAAACCCCTGGGCCTCCAACACCGCGTACAGAAAATCCCAGGACACCTAATCAAAGGCCTTCTCTGCATCCAGTGATACCAACAAGGCCCCCGCCCCCTGCCGCTGTGTCGACCACATCACATTTAACACTTTGCGGATGTGATCCGCCACTTGCCGGCCTGGTACAAATCCAGCCTGGTCCTCATGCACCAATTTACCTAACACTCCATTGAGGCGCACCGCTAGTACTTTCGCCAGCAGTTTCGCATCTAGGTTCAGCAGCGAGATCGGACGGTAGGACGCACACTCCTGCGGGTCTTTCCCCTCTTTGTGGATAAGCGTAATACCTGCCCAACCCATTGATTCAGGCAGGGCCTCCCCCCGCCCCGGTCCATTAAATACCCTGGCCAACGGGTTCAGCAAAAGGCTCCCAAAGCGCTTATAAAACTTTGCCGTCAAACCATCAAGCCGTGGGGCCTTGCCATTTTTTAATCCCCTGATGGCCTGGCTGACTTCGTCAGCTTGTATTTCCCTGTCGAGCCCCTCTTGTTCATCTCCCGTCAGAGTCGGGAGCCCTGCTTCCCTCACATATTCCCGAATGTCCTCTCCCGACCTTGCAGCTCGGGCTGCATACAAGTTACTATAAAAGGCCACAAATTCCTCCCTTATTCGTGGAGCCTCTCGCACTACCCCCCCTGTACTCCTAATCTGTGTAATCCTATTCCACTCCCTCCGCTTCTTCAGTTGTCTCGCGAGAAATTTCCCCGCTTTGTTCCCCCCTTCAAAGAACCTCTGTTTTAACAGCTGTAGGCGGAATTGTATATTTTCCGCTTCAAGAGCATTCACCTGGGCCCGTAGTGCCAGCACCTCTCCCCGTACCTGGCCAGTTCTGTCCTGACCATCTCTTTCCTCCATCTCCCGCAATTGCCGGCGTAACCGGTCCTCCCTCTCCGCCCTCTCTCGCTTTAGACGGGCTCCCCACTTAATGAGAACCCCCCTAATTACAGCCTTGAAGGCATCCCAGACTGTGCCATCCCTCACTTCCCCACCTCCATTTTGGTCAAAGTACTCCGGGATGAGCCTTTCGATCTCCCGCACCACCCTCTCGTCCTCAAGGAGCCCCTCATTCAACTTCCAGAACTGACGGCCCCTATCTTCCCCTTCCACCCGCACCCGTACCACCACCGGAGCATGGTCGGACCAGGTAATGGGTTCCATCTCACCCCCTAGGAGCCGTCCTGTTATCTCCTTCCCTACCCATATGGCATCCATTTAAAAGGCTCCTCCGATCGGGAGTTGAGCACACCTGAGCGGGCTCTCCATCCTTCCCGCTCAGGTTTCTCCGGCCCAATCCGGGCTGTCGGAGGGAGGAAGCGACACATAAAAGCGGCTGCCGCAGAAAGAATCGGCCGCCATTTAAAAGGCTCCTCCGATCGGGAGTTGAGCACACCTGAGCGGGCTCTCCATCCTTCCCGCTCAGGTTTCTCCGGCCCAATCCGGGCTGTGGGAGGGAGGAAGCGACACATAAAAGCGGCTGCTGCAGAAAGAATCGGCTGCCATTTAAAAGGCTCCTCCGATCGGGAGTTGAGCACACCTGAGCGGGCTCTCCATCCTTCCCGCTCAGGTTTCTCCGGCCCAATCCGGGCTGTGGGAGGGAGGAAGCGACACATAAAAGCGGCTGCCGCCAGGCAGGCCCGCGCCTGCCGGGCCCGCGCCTGAGGGCCTCGCCAGAGGGCCCTTTGGCGTGGCCCTTAGGCAGTGGCCCTCTCTGAAACGCCGGAAAACAGTCAGGCACGCATCTCCTCCATCAACCAGCTGCTTGAGCTCCCCTAGGGTCGAGCTCGCTATCGGTACCAGCAAGAACATCCCTGACAACAGTATCGCTCCCAGAAGTCAACATCTACCTTCACGGTAACCAGCAGCTGAGTCCAAATGGCCACTTGTACTGTATCCAGCGCCTGAACTCCTTCCTTATTGTTGCCAGTAACTTGCAATCCTACAAGTACCGCCAGCTAGCATTAATTAAATAGCCAGCAATCTACGTTTATTTGTTTGTTCACCTTACAAATCACTAATGTCAGTAAATTCTTGCCAGTATCTTTACTGCTTATCTACCTTACAGTATACCTTGATCAATTAGCTTGTTGCCAGTAACTTCACCGTTGTCCGCAGTTCACTGAATAGCTATCGCATGACTTTATACAGTCATCTAGTCTATCCTTAAATCCTGTTATCTGTAATGAAGTCAGTAATAGCCTCCACCTAATACCATATATTCCCGCCAGCAACTCAAACCAATTTTAGTCATTGTACCACTGTACCGTACCACTGTATGTACCACTTATACTGTGAAATAGCCTTTACTAACTTTACTGTAACTTGTAATTTGCATTTTAGTCATTGTACCACTATACCGTACCACTGTATTGTACCACTTATACTGTGAATTAGCCTTTACTAACTTTACTGTAACTTGTAATTTGCATCACAAGACTCTGAGACTCCCATACACATCCCATACCAAGAAACCAAAATGTCTCTCCATCTCATCACCTTTCTCAGTTTTTACCTTCTCACAGACTGGCTCGGGACCTCTCTTGCCTACTCTCCCTCCACCAACCATATACCGATCCTCAAGAACCACGGAAAACAATGGTCAGGCAACCCTTACCATCATCCAGATAGGGAAGCCCGTATACGACACTTCCACCTCATCCACATTGCAATACACCAAACCAGCAATCTTAAGCAACACAAATCCCAAACAACACAAAGATTAAAATGTGCCCTTATAAATGCACGCTCAATTCGAAAAAATGGCCTGTAATCCTTGATATAATCACCCTTCATGATCTTGATGCACTCATGATCACCGAAACCTGGTTATCCAGAGGACAATGTCCTCATCAACCAACTTATTCCACCTAACTTCTCCATACACACAACCCATAGAGAAAACAAGAAGGGAGGAGGAGCACTCATACTCACCAAGACGGAACACCTTTTCTACATGACCAACTCGCATAGCACAAGCAACCTAGATATAATCACCATAGTGAACAAACAATGCTCCATCAACCTGGTCTACAGAGCCCCCTCGAGCTCACCGGATGAACTTCCCACCATATTGGACCTGGCCGCCAATACCAGCAACCCCAACACTCCTAACTGGATATTGGGAGACCTCAATCTCCCATCATTACAGCAAAACCAATCATCTTCACTCCTCAATGCCATTGAAGATCTTGGATATCAACAACTGATCACGGAGCCCACTCACACCAAAGGAAACATTCTTGATATGGTCTTTGCTCCACACTCTATATCCGAACAGAGCTGCAACATTGTAAAATCGATCACCAATGTACCATGGTCGGACCATAAACTTATAAACTTACAAATTCCTCTGAGCAACAATCAGCTTCGCAACAACAGAAAACTGGACAACACATCTAGAGCTACAAGAGGCTTTCGACCATTCAACAGGGAACTTATACTATCAAGCACCCAATCACTCCTTGACAACACAGCACTCAACCTTGATGAGTCTATCACCGCCTGGAACAGCAACCTTAACACCATTGCTCAACTCCCACACAAAAAGAACATGTCCAGGAAAAAATCCTCTGCTCCATGGTTTTCCCCCGAGTTACGGTCCTCCCTTACCCACCTACGAAGACTCGAAAAACGCTGGCGCCGCTCACTTTCCATTGACGATCACGCAGCCTACAATCTCCACCTTGCATCTCACCGTGAAGCAATCACAACCTTAAAGAAGCAATACCACACTGATCTGCTCAAAAGATCTTTGAACAAACCTCGCGACCTCTTCAATCTTGTCAAATCACTGTCAAAGGAACCATCCTCTGAACAAAATGAAGATATCCACCCACAGGAATTTGCTGATTACCTACAATCAAAACTTCTTCAAACAGATGAGCTCTCAAAAACCACTGTACAAGCAACAACCTGTCTAACATCCCTGTCTGTACTTACCACACCCTCTGCTAAACACATTGAAGACACAATCGCCTCACTCAACACCACAACTGCACAAACCGACCCTTGCCCAGCCTTTTGGATAAAGGATCTTCGAAGTGCATTTAGCCCCTTCATTGCAAGAATCATTAACCTCTCCTTTACATCTGGATCCTTCCCATCTGCATTAAAGTTCACATCCATTAGACCTCTGCTAAAGAACGTGAAACTAGACCCTAAATGGCCCGACTCCTACAGGCCTATAGCCAGCATCCCCCTTCTAGCAAAGATTTTTGAGAAAGAGGCACAACGGCAAATCCAAGACCATATAGATTCCGCAGCCCCCCTTGACCATTCTCAACACGGCTTCAGAGAATTCCACGGGGTTGAGACACTGCTCACCACCCTATTCAATGATGTTCTCACCACTATAGACAACTTACAGCAAGGCGTTGTGCTAATCTTCCTGGATATAGCAGCAGCGTTTGATTCGGTAAACCATGAGATTCTCCTCGTTCGACTGAAAGAAAAAGGCGTCCATAACTCAGCACTTGAATGGTGCAAATCATACCTTGATACCAGAATGCAATATGTAAAAACTGCAACAGGAGAATCCGAACTCTTCCATCAAAAACAAGGGGTTCCGCAAGGGTCCTCTCTCTCATCCCTCATGTTCAACATCTATATGCAGCCGATCTGCAATATCATCAGGTCATTCAATGTGAAATGTATGGTATACGCAGACGATATCCTACTCTACATGCCGTTTTCCACAAAGCAAATGGATTTACTACCTATAACAAACTGCTTCGATGCAGTCTCAGAATGGCTCCTGTCACAGAACCTCCGCATTCAACACAAGAAAACCGAGGTTCTCTTTATCACCAGAGACACCAACTTCACCCCACCTTCACATATAAAAGTCAAAGGAGCTGAACTATGCACTAAGGAAGCAATAAAATACCTTGGAGTCACACTGGACCACCGGCTCAACATGAAACCACACATAAATAATATCGTAAAAGCTGTCTACTTCAAGATACGCACGCTCAAGCACCTACGCTCCCTACTTGACCCAGAAGACTTCAGAACCATTTACCAAGCCCTAATCCTACCACATTTTGATTTCGCCAACTCAATTCTTCAAGGACTCCCACAATCCACCTTGAGCCCATTACAGCTCGCTATGAACACTGCCGCAAGGGTTCTTCAAGGAGCGTCCAAGAGTGAACATATTACACCAATCCTCAAACAGCTCCACTGGCTCCCCATACACGGAAGGCTGATGTTCAAAATCCTGATTCTAACATTCAAGGCCATAAAGGGACTATCTTCCAACTCACTTTCTGAGCTCATCCAAACTGTACCACGAAACAGAAACAGAAGACAGGCAACATTAAACTCCTTATCAACACCAAAGGCCATTACAACATACAATCTATCAACAGCTAACAGAGCCTTCTTGTGTTGCGCACCAAAATGCTGGAACTCGCTCCCTGCCGACATCCGTACCATAACCGACTTAACCCAGCTCAGAAAGGCCCTTAAATTCACCCTATTCACCAGATACTACCCCATATGAAGATAACATCTAGTCCCACTACATATCCAACTTCAGTTTTTTTTTTCCCTTGCTCCCAACAATCGTGCTAATTCATGTACATAGTTCGAGCATGTGATCTAGTTAACAGATTACATTTTCCATGTAAATAGTTCTCCCTTGTTTTCCAAGTTGATAATCCTGTTATATGTAACTCCGAACAGCCTGTTGTTCTGGTTTTTGTTTTGTTCTCTGTAAACAGCGCTGATGTCGAAGAGTGCGGTATAAAAGAAATTAAAATAAATAAATAAATAAAATAAATCCAACCGGGAGTAAGTGCCATGTGCTGCAGAGTAAAAGGAAAATTGCCTCCGCCCCGGGTTTAGGGTCCGCCATACATCTATCAGGCCGTTCTCCCTCACAAAACTATGGTAGTGTTTCCTATCCGTACCTCTCCCCTCCCTGCGCCCGGTCGTGTCTCTCCCCACCTCCCATGCCACATTGAAATCCCCACCACAGATTAGGATCCCATCCCCCATTGCCGCCACTTGCTCACTCAATGCGTCCCAAAATTCAGTTTGCGGGCCCGTAGGGGCATACACATTTACCACGCAGAACCACTCCTCACCTATCTGCACCCTCAGCAGGAGATACCTCCCCCCCCTGTCCCGGGACACTACCTGGACCTCCATGGGGCCTGTCTCTCTGATGAACACCCCCACCCCGCCTTTCTTCTTCTCATTAAGATTAGAGGCGAACATACGGTGCTTATACCCCCGGGGTTGCACCAATGCCTCATGTTGTCTCAATAGATGTGTCTCCTGCAACAGCACTATGTCCGCTTTATGTCTTGTTAACTCCTTATATAATTTCTGTCTTTTCATTGGTGAATTTAGACCTTTCACATTTAAAGTGAGAATTTTTAACTCCTTTCCTTCCCCCAGGTCCCTACCTCGCCCCCCTAAGTCCCTCCGCCCCCACCTCCCACTCTGACCCCCTCTTCCCCCCCCTACCCACCCCCTCCTCCCCCCACCCCCCACTCCCCCTCCCGCTGCTCCCTCCCTGCCTCCCTCTCCCCCTCCCGCTGCTCCCTCCCTGCCTCCCTCTCCCCCCCTTGCTGCTCCCTCCCCTCCTCCCTCTCCCCCCCTCGTAACTCTCCTCTGCGGAGATGCGACTTCCAACTCGGTGACCTTCTCTCCCTCCCCACCTACCCACCTCAACCGTCCCCCAGCCCCCCCCCACTCCCCTGCCTAACCCCCCCCCGCTTCCATCTCTCCCCCCTCTACACCCCCTCCTCTCTCCACCCGCCCTGGGCTCTCTCCCTCTCAGCCTGGTCCCCACCTCCTCCCCCCTCCCTCTCCCCTTGGCCCACTACCCCTCTCTCCTTCCCCCCCCCCCCCCGCCCACAGCCCAACTTATTCAGAAATACCAGTCCTTTAGAGAGGTGCTTCAGCTCAACCAGTCTCTTGTTCTATGGTCCGGCTCTGGTGCGGGTCCTTGGTGGTTCTTGCCAATCTCCGTCCGCTTGCCCTCTGCCATTTCATCTGTGCTGCTCCTCCGGTCCTGGATTCCGTTCTCGGCGAAGTGGAGGAGCCCCCGGCCTGCTCCGGTAGATGCTCGGCACCGAGCTCCCGCAACGCTCTCCACGCCTCCACACTGGATCTCACCGTCCTCGAACGTCCTTTCACCGTAATAAAGAGACCGAAGGGGAAGAGCCACTTGTATCGCAGGTCGGCATGTCTGAGATATGCGGTAACTTCTCTTATCTCCCTCCGTCTTTGTAGCGTACCTTGGGACAGGTCTTGGTACAGCTCCACCGTATGCCCCTCCCAGCGGAAATTTTTCAGTTTGCGGCTAGCACCCAGCAGGAGTTCCTTAAAGGAGTGCAGGCATACCACAATGTCTCTTGGCCTATTGTCCCGGATGGGCCCCAGACCCCTGTGCGCCCTTTCTATTTCGAGGCGGGTCTCCTCTGCAGGTCTCCCTGGGCCAGCTGCTACTAGTAGGTCTCGGAAGATCCGCTGGACTACTTCCTCACAGTTCTTATATTGTGGTTCCTCCGGCACCCCTCTCACCCAGAGGTTACATCTGCGCGAACGGTCCTCCAGGTCTTCTGTTTTAGCTTTCAGGGTCTCCTGCGCCCTCTGGAGCTCTTCCCAGCTGCTCTGGACCTGCGTCAGGGTCTCCTCTTGACTCTCCAACTTGGTCTCCACCTCCTCCATACGTCCCCCCAGCTCCAGCAGATCTTGGCGCATGGTCTGCATTACTTCTTTGATTTCATTTTTAACCCCACACATCTCCATCTTCAATTCCTCCTTTAACTCAAGGAGCCATTGTTTAATCTGTTCCGCTGCCGACAGGCCCTCCTCTCCTCCTTCACTCCCCTCCGGGCTCTGTGGGGTCTCTGTCACAGGTTTCCCTGCTTTTTCCGCCTCCTTCCCTCCTTTGGTAGTTGCATATGGGGATCGGAACTCGGCCAGCTTTTTTTTTGCCAGAGTCTCTTTTTTTTATTATTTTTTTCCATTTTGGGCTGATTAGCCCCTTTCTCCCCGGTCTCCCCGGCTAGTGGATCAGGTAGGGCGGCCACTCACTGCTCTACAGCCTCTGCTGGGTACAATTCTCGTGTCTGGCAGTTCTCTGCTCTGCTCCCCTTTTTAGTGCAGTTGGGGGGGTGTGAAACTCACCACTGCTGGCTGCTTCTGCACTCTGCTCCTTGTGGGCTGCAACTTGGCATAGGTCCCTGCCTCCAACTTCTCCCAGCCACGTGCTAGGCCTTTCCCGCCCCCTCTGCCTCCGGATGCACCTTTCTGCTGGCCACCCTCTTCTGCAGCCTCGTGGTCTGTGAGGATCGGCGGCGCGGTGGTCCTCCCGCTGGAACGCTCACTGCCTCTGTTCACCGCCAGCCTCTTTTGTCCCTGTGGACACTCTCCCAGCAGGGCCTACTCGGCGCAGCCACCGGCCAAGAAGCCCCCTGATGGTCAGGCTATCTCTCCCGTTCGGCTCCCGCCAGATTCGCTGCACCCCCGCACCCGCTTGTTTCGCCGCCGCCGCGGCTTGCCGGCACACTCCGCTCACACCGCCGCTCCTCGGACTGCTGCTCCGTTGCCCATGGGGGCTAAAAATGCATTAATTATTGCGGGTTGGTGGCGGAGCTCCTCCGCTACGCCGCCATTCCAGTAGGTGACGTCACCGGAAGTCTGTAAATAATTTTTGATAGAAGATGTAACCCAGGTTTCTGTAACTATTTACCTTGGTTAGCTGTTTCACTATAGTTAAAAATTCTTTGTAACATGTTTTGTTTGAGGGAAACCACCCTTGATTGTGGGAAGGGGCAGTATAGAAGAATTCACAAATAAATAAAATCTCACATCTTTTGAGCAGGAAACGTATGCACATGATTCAGTTACACACCTTGAAAATTTAGCCAAGAAAGTAAAAATATTTTTCAATAAATTAGCCCATGAAGAGATTTAAAAAAAAAATGAGTAAGATTCATAGCTAAGATGAGGAAGAATTGTATTGGAAGATAAGGCCATTCCGCTTTATAAACATGTTGGGGGTAATTTTATAAGAAGTATTTTACAAATGCACACTGGTATATATGTGCAAAAGTTCTTTATAAAATTATTCTACATAAAAGTATGTGTAATGACAAGAACTATTGTACTTTTCTTTTTTTTTTTTTTTTTAGCAACTTGGATGTTGGTATGTTCAAGGAGTGGAGTTTGGGTGGTATGCATATTGTTTAAAATACGTGAATATATTTACATCTGCTCCCAAACAGGTACAGTAAAACCTCGGTTTTCGTATGCCCTAGTTTTTGTACGATTCAGTTTTCGTTGACTTTTTTCGCCAAGATTTTGTCCCAGTTTTCGTACATTGTCTCGGTTTTCGTACAGTTGAAAATGGAGCACCATCTTGTAGCCAGAAGGGGGATTTTCTTTATTTTGATTCTCTTGCTGATTGACTGTCTTCCATATGACAACAAGAGTCTTCAGTAAAGGTAAAAGTGATGTTAAATGTTCATTTATCCATTTCATTAGTTATTTATATTTATTTCTCATTGTTTTCTGTATGTAAAAATATAGTTATCTATAAAATGTATTTTTTGTTAATATTTTTGGGTGTCTGGAACAGATTAATTGTATTTACATTACTTCTTATGGGAAATATTGCTTCAGTTTTCATACATTCGGTTTTAGTCAGACTTTTTCGAACGGATTAATCACGAAAACCGAGGTTCCACTGTATAAATGTACACAGTTTAATTTTATCTGCAGGATTTACACTGCCATTTTATAATGATACATTGGCATCTAGGCATTTTTATTAAATAGCCCCTTTGATAAAATTAATCTATGTACAGTACTAGATACTTCTCAACAGGGTAGGGTAAGGTAACCCAGAATAAAGCGTAGTTACTCACCTGTAATAGGTGTTCTCCAGGGACAGCAGGAATCAGTCCTCACATATGGTGACGTTTATGCCAATGGAGCCCTCGTGGAAGCATTTCCCCAGCTTTCAAAGAAAGCCTTTGGGAGATGCCATCATGCATGCGTGGTCCCCTTCCTGCCCAAGGGTTCCATTTTATTCAGTCAAATGACATAGCTAGAGCCGACAAAAGAAGATGGCAAAAATTAAACAGCAACTGCAAGGGGAAGAGGGAGGGTTGTGAGGACTGATTCCTTTTGTCCCCCTAGCTATAGGCTACTGAGAACCTTTAGAAAAAAGGCAAAACATGGCCCAGCCATGAGCAGCCGCAAGTGTATCTGAGGACAGACTCTGAGGAACCCAGTGCCCAGGGAGAACCATGGCTCCAGTAGCCTGAACAAGAAGGGTCAGAGGGCAGGAGTTGCCTAAACCCCGAACAGGTTACGGAGTACGGCCTGGCCCAGACCTGGGGTTCCCCATAGTCGGAACAGAAACTGCACCAACCTGGGGTCTAGGTGCCACTGGTGTGGCTGGAGGACCCTGCTCAGCCTGTCCACTAGGGCACTGTCTTGGGTCGGAAGGAATACCGCCCTGAGGAGCATCCCTTAACTGATCGTGTACGAGCATAGGGCAACCACCTCCTAGCAGAGGTGTTGAGATCCTGTGCCCCCCTGTTTGTTCAGATAGAACATTGCAACCTGTTTGTCTGTTTGGACTAGCACCGCCTGGTGCTGCAGGCGGTGTCAGAAAGCCTTGTGCACCAGGAAAATGGCTCTTAGCTCGAGCAGATCGATTTGCTGCTGGCTTTCAACGAGAGACCAGTTGCCCTGCATGCGCAGTTCCTAGCAGTGGGCGCCCCAGTCCCACAGGGAGGCATCCGTAGTGAGGATCCTCTGGGGGTTTGGCTGTTGGAAAGGCATACCCCTCTGCAGATGCTGTGCATTCTGCCACCAGTTGAGTGACTTTGCTAGTTGACGAGACACAGAAAACCCATCCCAGAGCCTGCCTGTGGCCGGAGTCCACTGGGAGCAGAGACACCACTGAGTTGCCCATGTGGAGGCAAGTGTTGGGGACCACATGGACTGTGGAGGCCAGGTGCCCTAAGCAGGCGTAACACAGATCACACAGACACGGTGTAATGGTGCTTTACCTTGGTTTTCAGGGCCCTGAGGCGATCTGCCCTGTCCAAGGGGGAGGAAGGCCTTGGGTTGAAGAGTGTCCAGACAAGCCCCTATGAACTCCAGGCCCTGTGGTAGTGAGGTGGGATTTGGGGTAGTTTATCACGAACCCCAGATGATGTATCACCTGGATGGTGCGGGCCATGGTTTGTTTCACCTCTGAGGTTGTGTTTCCTTTTATCAGCCAGTTATCCAGGTATGGAAGGATGAAGGGTCCCTTGGAGACAGAGATGGGCGATCAGGCATTTGATGAAGACTCTTGGGGAGGAGGTGAGGCTGAAGGGAAGTACCCTGTATGTAGTGGTCACCCCCGATCATTAAACTCAGGTACTGCCTGTGGCTGGGATGAATAAGGATGTGGGTATAAGCGTCCATTAGGGCCAAGGAGCACAGCCAATCTCCCTGCTGGAAGTAGGGCAGCAAAGTTCCAAGGGAGAGCATTTTGAACTTCTCCTGCACCAGGAATTTGTTCAGCTTCCTCAGGTCCAAGATGGGCCTTAGGCTTCCTGTTCTTTTTGGGACTAAAAATACTTGGAGTAGAATCCCTTCCCCCTTGAGTGGGGTGGTACTGGCTCGACGGCCTTCTCCCTGAGAAGGCCTGTGAGTTCCTGCAGTAAACAAGGCCTGGTGCAGGGGAGCCCGAGGGGGCTCTCCTGGAAAAGGAGGAGGGAGCTCCTGGACCAGATGAAGAAGGTAACTCTCCCTTATCACCTGGAGTGCCCAGGAGTCGGTGGTGATGGCAGCCCACTGGTGGGCAAAGAGACAGGTGCCCTCCTGTAGGCAGCTGACCCCCCAAGGGTAAAGAGGCCTTGGGAGTCAAAAGCCCGACCCAGTCTGGGCTGGGGCCGGTGTTAGGGGCCCTTGGGCTTTTGAGGGCCCTGGCCTGATCCTCTTGCCTCGGTGACCCTGCTAAGGGGCTAGGAGACTGGGTATGGGGGATAGTCTCAGTAAGGCTGGCCTTTCCGGTGGAAGGGAGGCTTTTCCCCAGGTGGTTTCTTCCTCAGAAGAGTGGATGTCTTCCCTCGAGAGCAGAGTCCTGGTGACATACTTGGAGGACAAGGCAGCTAAAATGGAGACCATCGGCTTGCCGAAGAGGTTTTCCCCAAGGCAAGGAACGTGAGGAGTTTCTCCTGGACCCATTGCTTGAGGTCTGATGCCTGGACCCAGGCCTGGCATCGGGAGCCGATGCCTGTGGCGGCTACCCTCACACTGGACTCTAAGCCACTGAGTTGTTCCTGCCTCCCCCCCTTTTATTCCCTCCCAACATAAGCAAGGCAAACAAAGAGAAAGGAAACCATGGGGGGGAGGGGCGCCACAAAAGGTCCCCCAATCCCAAGCCCACTGGAGTAGCTCTCACCTGCAAGGTGGGGGAAAAAGAACAAAAACAAAAAGGGGAACTGCAACCGAGCAAAAAGTTCTTGGAGGGAGGTCACTAGCTCCCTTGGCAACTGGGGGACGGCTGAAGCCGTGCCATGGCACTGGTGTGAGTCTTGTCCAAACAGGGATGCTGAATTGCAGTCTGGCGTCCTGTAACTCCTGAAGCGAGTTCTACCTGGGAGAAGAGTCCAAAGACTGTGGTCCTGGGAACCTCCATGAAAACACTGCTGAACCAGTCCAGTCAGCATCATCTGCTGGAGATAGAAAAATACTGAGGAGGACCTCTAGCTGCAGCTCTCCTTACACCAGTGATGTCATCACTGGAAAGTTATGGGTCTTTTTCCGTCTCCAGCATTTTCTGGTAGGGGAACCTGTCTGTCTGGACTGGCCTAGTACGAAAAGGCATGTATTTTGGACTATTACCAATTACAGCCAAATTCATGCAAAACAATTTAGGTGACAACCCACCTCCTTTTAGAGCCGCTGAAAATCTGTGCAAGAAACTAAAACATACATATACATGAAACATACAAAGGTTTGGCAGACCTTGTGGTGGTTATGGTCAACTAGGCCTCCTATCACATAGGCTTTGCTTTCATCCAGCTCTTCTAGCACATGGGGGGAATCAGAGGTTAGGTACACCAGGTCCTCTTGCTTTATCAACTCAGTGTAGTGCTCTGACTGGATAGAGATGTCCTTAAAAAAAAACAACAACCCATAAACATATTTAAATATTTCTATAAAAAACAGAGTTTTATGATGAAGTATATAAGCTTCAAAAACGATACATCTCTTCTTTGTTTGTGTTTATTCAATAACACAAAATTCTTCAGCTCTCTCAAAGCATACTGTACATGATACAGAGATCTGTTAGTAATAAACCAGTTCCTGCATCTTAGTCAGCCACACTTTCCTTTTGGCAACAATTTAAGAAGGTACTCAAAAAGCGTGCCTACTTCATAAAATATCCTCTTCTTACTTAAGAAAAGCAAGGCACAAATACAAGAGACAAATTGAAAAAGGGTCCATTATAATATGACATTTTACTTACCAGTTAATGTCCTTTCCTTGAGTCCTGCTAGAACAGTCCAGACAAGTGGGTTTTGCTCCCCTACCAGCAGATTGGTAGAGACAAAGAACCAATGAAAAACCCAGAATTCAATGAAATCACTCCCAAGCCTCTATTCACCTCAGACACCAGAGGTCCCCTCAATATTCGTCCCAAAGCACATGGGAGAAACATGGCAAGCCTTACACAACCTCAATCGTGGGCAACAAGTAATCAACAATAGAGAACTATGCATAGGAAAGCATAAACAGAAGGCTGTCGGTAGAAGATGAACTTGCACAATGAAGTAGAAAAATCATAGCGAACCCAAGGGTACCACAGCAGAAAAACAGAGCAAATACAAGTTTCAGGGGGAGGCCCTGGACTGGTAAAGCACGACTCAAGGAAACGATATTAACTACCGTATTTCCTGGATTATAAATCACTCCTGTGTATAAGTCGCAGAGGCCAAAATTGGGGATTTTATTGGCAAAAATCATAGTATAAGTCACCCGCTATATGTCGCTGGTACTAAAAATAAAAGCACAAGAAAACACTGCTATTTTTAAAACCCGATTTATTCTGTTTCACTTTCACTTTACAATAATATTCTTGAATAAAGTGCATAACATAGCAGCTTATTCCACATCAGAAGTCCAGTGTCACTGTGTATAAGTGCTGATTTCTTTGTCTATTAATTCCCTGAAATTCCGTACTTTATCCAAGAAATCACCGGGGAGCTGCTGACATATGGTTGTTCTTTGTCTAATGCTTAATTTATTTCTTATCATAAATTGATAGCACCACGAATGACCAGCCTTGAATCCCTCAATATTCATTTCCCTGGTGATATAAACTGCTTTAAATCACACCCGCAGTGGATAGTCCATGGCCCTAGGCCCTCTGCTCTATGATGAACTGAAGCAGATGTGCTTCTAATTTAGGCCACAATGCTTTACAGCCGTGGTTTGCCTTCTTGCTGCGTTTCATCAAGGTTAGTTTTCCCTGCGTCTTCCTTCAGTCTCTAATTTCTCAGCTACCCAAAAATTTTGTTCAGCGGCTGTTACCATGTTCTTCTGTGTAATGAATAACTTTCAATTTGAATTCCATGGTGTGTGAGTTTCCCACATTTGGTGTCACCATTTTCTTTGGGGTTAAAAAGAATATTCGTGTTGTAACTGAAATTCGTCCGGTATGCTATTTGTGAGTATAGTCCAAGTACATAACAGTCTGCTGATCGGAGGTTCTGCTTGCAAGCGTTGGGTGTAGAGCGGAGGGCCCAAGGAGAAAGTCCATCCACTGCGCAGGTGCGAGTATTTATATGCGGTTCAAGGGGAATGATCCACGTAAATTTATTAGATAAGTCGATCCATTGTATAGGTCACACCCTCACTTCCTGATGTAAAAAAAACATGACTTATAATCTGGGAAATACATGAGGTGGGTGGGGACAGGTTCCACAGCCTTGCTTGTTAGAAGGCCTGTGAGTTCCTGCTGGAGCAGGGTCTGCTGAAGCAGAGTCCTGGGGGAGTTCTCCCAGGAAGAATGGTGGGGCGTCTGTAGGAGGTGGAGGCAATAACCCTCCCTGATGACCTGAAGGGCCCATGTGTTGGTGGTGATGGCTGGCCACCTGTGGGCATACTGCACCAGACGACCCCCAGTGTGCTGCAGGGCTGTGCCTCCTGAGGGAAGAGAGGCTATGCCCAAGGAGTCAAAAGCCCCCACCAGGCTGCACCAGGAGCATGGTCAAACTTGTGGGCCTTAGGCTTATGATGGCCATGTCCCTCGTCCCTTGGCCTGCTGGCCCTGTTGGGGAGCTGGGAAGGCCGGGTACCAGGGGTAGTTTCCATAAGCCTTCCTCTTCTTCGAGAAAGACAGTGGTCTTCTTGAGAGCTTGGTTCTGTTAGGTACTCTGACTCCAACTCAGCGGACTTGTCAGTCATGGGCTTGCCAAAGAGGTTCGCTCCCTGGCAGGGGACATCGACCAGCTCTGTCCTGCAACCATTGCTCCAGGTCAGACGACTACAGCCAGGCATGGCATCAAGCACTAATGCCCGTCGCAACTACTCTAGCTGCCGACTCAAAGCCATCATAGGCTGCCCAAGTAATAAACTTGGATCATTCTCTGACTGCCGAGGACAGGGTCCAGAACTGCTGGAAGGGTTTCTCTGAGAACCAGGGGAGTTTTTTCACAAGATCCCGCAGGTGCATGCCCATGTACAGGTAGTTTGCCTGGATCCGGCTGACAAGCATCAAGCCCTGGATGCACCCATGGCACAGGTCTCCCTACCCGAGGGCACCGAGGAGTGCATATTCTGGCTGTTGAGCCAACACATGGCCAACTCCACTACCATGGGGATTATGAGACAGTTGGGCTTTTTGGAAGCCAGGGTTCCAGCGGACCTGGTACATCAAGTCTAGCCGTCTGCTTACAATGGGCACTGAGGATGGTGTCTCCCACACGCAAAGCAGCAGCCATTCCAGGATGGGGAGGGGGAAATGGGCACCTTAAGTGCTTCTTTTGGAGGAGCCTCGTACTGGAGGATCTCGAGGTCATCTGTGCAAGGGTCCTCCTCTGTGGTGAAGGAGAAGGCCTTCGCCATATCCCTCACAAAGTCGAGGAAGGCCATGTCCTTGGGAGGGGATCGGCGCAGCATCTCTAGGGGAGATGGGTCCGAGGGTATGTCCTTGTGCCGGCGGGTGTCCAGGGACTCGCCATTCTGTCTCCCAATCAGACTCAGAGGTGATGAAGGAGTCAGGGGTTCCCTGGGTCTCAGGGTCAAGCCTCAGCTCAGATGCCAAGGGCACTGAGTGAGGAAGATCGCGTCCCTGAGGAACGGGACTGGGATCTTGACAGACGTCGAGAGCTTGTTTCTGGAGATCCAATTTTCCCTCCTCCTATGGCTATTGAAAGGTTTAGTGGAGTCTCCCACATCTCGCTCTAGTGAGAGATTCACCTGCAGGCAGTTGTTCACGAGCATTTTAAATTAATCTTTCCCCCTCAAATCCTTAGAATTTTCTCAAGAGAGGAAAACAATCCATCCACCATCTGCTGGAGACAAAGAAATACTGAAGGGACCTCTGGTGGCTGAGGCGAATAGAGGCATGGGAGTGATGTCATTGAAATCTGGGCTTTTCATTGGTTCTCTGTCTCCACCAATCTGCTGGTAGGGAAACAAAACCCACTTGTCTGGATTGGTCTAGCAGAATGATATAGAAATATTTATTTTTATCTTTCAATGTTGTTACTACCACAGAACTATGAAGCCAGCCCAAGCTTGTTTAGTACAAAGTTAACATTTGGCAAAACAGAGGTGGCTCCAAATCTGATATATCAGAGGTGATATAGTATACCCCTGCTAAGTATACCTGTCAGTTATATTTTACCGAAGTTACAGCTTGCAGACTATTTGAGAAACATAGCTTAGTTGTGCAGTGGGACTAGCTCTGTTTCTATTAGCTAAATATAAACAGAGGGGGCAGAAGAGACGGCAGCAATCTAAGACCTAAAGGCTCTACAAACTATCATCTTAAGTTTCGTTTACAACACTCAAGTCCTCTTGGCGATCTCTGGAGGGGCTTTGCCAGAAAATCTCCCCCCTTACATCTGCCATAGCAATGCTCCAATATTGGACTCCTGGCAATTGAAGTGAGATATTCTATTACTAAACCATGTGCAATGGGATGTTTCTAGGGAGGCGTGGCCTAATGTTTAAGACAAGGTACCTCAGGCTGGAGGGCCAGGGGTTCAATTCCCACCTGGAGACAGTAATCTCAGGCTGGTGGGACTGGGGTTTCTAGCCCTACAGGCATTCCTTGTGGCCTTGGGCAAGCCACTTAACCCTCTGTTGCCTCAGGTATACATAGATTGTGAGCCCTTTGGGGATGAGGGAATGTATCCAATACCTGTTTGTAGTGATTGTAAACCGCTCTGATGCCCTTCAGCCTGGGCGGTATATCAAGAAATTGCAACAACAAACCAATGTATACCAATTTTTTTTTTAAAGTTCAAAGGTTTTTAATATATTAGATAAGGCTGGTGTGTGGGGTTGTAGCTGAGAAAAAGGAGAGTAAGAGAGGAAAACCCTACAACTCCTAGTGGAGGAAGGTGGGTTGTGAAGACTAAATTCCTGCTGTTCTCAGAGATCACTTGTTACAGGGTGAGAAACTATGCTATCTCCAGGAACAAGCAGGAATGTAGTCTTCACATATGGGACTCTCTAGTTCCCAGATGCCAGATAGTGACCTCAGAACCGATGGAGGTTCACCTCGGGGTAAGCTTCAAGAGGTCATGGATCCCTCATACATGTCTGGTATCGTCAAAGTCCGGGACAGAGGACAGGAGTTGCCCCTAAGTCTGAAAGAGGTGCTGGAGAACAGCTTGACCAAACATGGCATCCTGGCGGGAGTCCTTGTCCCTGGCAGCACAAGTATGGACAGAAGACCAAGTTGCTGCATTGCAAATTTCATTAATGGCTACAGAGCATAGGTTTTCCATTGAGGAAGCCATGGCATGAACATTATGAGCAGTGACATGCCCTTCTAGGGAGAGTCCTGCTTTGTCATAAGAAAATGAAATGCAGTCCAGTATCCATCTGGAGAGCATACATTTAGATACCAGGAGACCCAGGTGACTAGGGTCAAAGGAAATGAACAACTGTGAGGCTTTACGGTGATCTCGAGTTCTCTGAAGATAAAAAGCCAACGCATGCGTACAGTCCAGAGTATGCAGGGTTGCTTCTGCTCTAGACAGCATGCAGTCTAGGAAAGAATACAGGAAGGTAAACTGACTAATTCAAATAAAAGGAGACACCACCTTTGGCATGAAATGCGAGTAAGTCCTAAGGACGGTGGAACCTGATGTAGGGTGGGTCCGCCACCAAAGTCTGACGCTCACTAATGCGGCTAGCAGAAGTGAGGGCAATAAGGAAGATAACCTTCAATGAAAGGAACTTTTAGTGGGGTTGTAGCCAATGGTTCAAAGGGCGGCTTAAGAAGTTGTGCTAGAACGACATTGAGATACCAAGCCATCAGAGGTGGCTTAATAGGTGGCTTGGGCAGCAAGAGTCCTCTCATAAAGCATGCTACTAGTGGCTGTGAGGAGATGGGCTATCCATCCAATAGATGATGAGAGGCCACAATGGCACTGAAGTGAACTCTCACCAAGTTGGTCTTAAGACCTGTTCAGGACAGGTGGAAGAGATACTGGAGGAGTGCCTCTATGGGAGCAGATAAGGGATTAAGATCCTTTTGGGAACACCAGACAAAGAATCTGCACCACTTGAAAGCATAAGAACGCCTGATGGATGGCTTCCTAGAAGTCAACAGGATCTCCTTAACCTCTTGTGCAAGGTTAAAGTCTTGTAATGCTATGTTCTCAGCAGCCAAGTTGCGAGATGGAGAGACTGGATTGGAATGGAGCAGTGTCCCATCTTCTTGGCAGAGGAGATTGGATGCAGATCCTAATCGTAGAGGCAGAGTGAGTCAGATGTAGCAGCAGAGGGAACCATGGTTGACATGACCAGTGAGGGGCTATGAGAATCATGGAGTCCTTGTTGGCCTGTAGCTTGAAAAGCGTTTTGGGAATGAGGGGTATGGGAGGGAAAGCAAAGTAACCCTGACCCCAATGTAGGTGAAAAGTATCTGACGTCCAGCAACCAACAAGTGGAATCCTGATGCAGAAGTGGGGAAGCTTGGCATTCTGCGAAGTGACAAACAGATCTATGTCTGGAGTTCCCCAGGTCTGAAAGATGTAGGACGTTGTGTCCAGAAAGAGGGACCATTCGTGGGGAAGAAGGATCTGACTCAGATTGTCTAACAAGACATTGAGCTCCCCTGGGAGATACACCGCTTGGAGGTGTATTAGATGCAAAATGGCAAAGGATCACAGATGGAGTCTCTTCGCAGAGGGGTCAAGAGCCTGTTAACGTAAGAACATAAGATATGCCATACTGGGTCAGACCAAGGTCCATCAAGCCCAGTATCTTGTTTCCAACAATGGACAATATAGGTCATAAGTACCTAGCAGTTTCCCCAAAAGACACAGGTTCCACAATACTTGTATTGGGTCAAGCAGTGATATCCCGAGCCCCTTTTAATAATGGTTTATGGACCTTTCCTCCAGGAACTTGTACAAACCCTTTTTAAACCCAATTACACTAACAAATTCCAGAGTTTGATTACACGATGAGTGAAAAAATATTTTCTCTTATTAGTCTTAAATAGGTTACCCTGTAGCGTCATTGCATGTCCCCTAGTTTTTCTATATTGTGCTGACGTAAACAATCGATTTGCGTTTACCCGTTCCACTCTATTCATTAAATTTATAGACCTCTATCATATCTCCCCTTAGCCATCTCTTTTCCAGATTGAAGAGCCCTAACCTTTTTAGCCTCTCTCCATAGGGGTAGCCTTCCATCCCCTTTACCATTTCAGTGGCTCTTCTCTGTACTGTTTCTAATAACGCTATATCCTTTTTAAGATACGGTCACACCATGGAACGATACAAATGCATTATAATATCCTTTGTTTTATTTTTCATTCTTTTCCTTATGATGCTAGCATTCTATCTGCTCTCTTGGCCGCCGCTGCACACTGGGCGGAGGGTTTTAACATGTTATCCATGATGACGCCTAAATCTTTTTCCTGGGTGCTGGTTCCTAAGGTGGAACCTTGCATCGTGTAACCATAGTTTGGGTGGTTCTTTTCTAGGTGCATAACTTTGCACTGCTCCACATTAAATTTCGTCTGCCATTTGGATGCCCAGTCTTCCAATTTATCAAGACCCTCTTGCAATTTTCCACAACCCTCATGGGTTTTAACAACTTTAAATAGTTTTGTGTCATCTGCAAATTTGATAACCTCAATCGTTATTTCCATTTCCAGGTCATTTATGAATATGTCAAAAAGCAGCGGCCCCAGCACAGATCCCTGCGGTACACCACTATTCACCTTTCTCCATTGGGAAAATTGGCCATTTAGCCCTACCCTCAGTTTTCTATCTTTTAACCAGTTCCTGATCCACAATAGTACACTGCCTCCTATCCCATGACTTTTTAGTTTTGCCAAAAGTCTCTCATGAGGGACCTTGTCAAAAGTTTTCTGAAAGTCCAGATACACTATATCAACCGACTCACCTTTGTCTACAGATTAGTAAGACAAGACCTCCCTTGGCTAAAGCCATGTTGGCTGTCTCCCAGTAAGCCATGACTATCTACATGTTCAGTAATTTTGTTCTTTATGATGGTTTCTACCATTTTTTCCGGTACTGACTTCAGGCTCACCGGTCTATAGTTTGCAGGGTCACCCCTAGAACCCTTTTTAAAAACTGGAGTTACACTGGCCATCCTCCAATCTTCAGGTATTACAGATGATTTTAATGATAGTACACAGATTACTAATAGCAGGTCTGCAATCTCATATTTCAGTTCTTTCAACACCCTTGGATTTATACCATCCGGTTCAGGTGATTTGATACTCTTCAGTTTATCAAATAGTTGTAATACATCTTCCTGGTCAATCAATATTTCTTTCAATTCTTCCGCAGTATCATCTTTAAATACTTCAGTCATGGGTAACATCCCTACAAACATCCGAAGCAAAGAATTCATTCAGTCTCTCCACTATGGCCTTGTCCCCTTTTAGTGCCCCTTTTACCCCTCCTATCTCCAATGGTCCAACTGACTCTCTCATGGGTCTTTTTGCTACGAATGTACTTGAGAGTCTTTATTACGTGTTTCTGCTTCCACAGCAAGCTTCTTCTCAAATTCTCTCTTTGCCTGCCCTATCAATGCCTTGCATCTAACTTGCCAGTGCTTGTGCTGTTTCTAGGTTTTGTCATTTGGCTCTTTTGTCCATTTCCTGAAAGATGCTTTTTTGGCAACAGCCGTCTCTCTGACCTCACCTTTAAACAATGCTGGCAGTTTTTTTGGACTTCCTTCCGCTTTTCTTAAAGCGTGGAATACAGCTAGTCTGGGCTTCCAAGATAGTATTTTTAAACAACACCCAAGCTTGTTGTAAGTCTTTAACCTTTGCAACTGCTCCTTTTAGTTTTTTCATAACTATTTTCCTCATTTTATCAGTCTCCCTTTCAAAAGTTAAAAGATAGTACTGTGGATTTCCTTACCATTCCTCCTCCATTAATTAAATCAAATGCAATCATGCTATGATCACTATTGCCAAGTGGCCCCAACACTCTTATCTCTTGCACCAGATCTGGTGTTCCACTAAGGACTAGGTCCAAAATGGCTTCCCCTCTGGTCGATTCATGAACCAGCTTCTCTAAAAAGCAGCCATTTATTTCATCTAGAAACTATCTCCCTAGCATGTCCTGCTGTGACACTGACCCAGTCAATACCGGGGTAATTGAAATCACCCATATTACTGTGCTGTAACTTTTGTTAGCTTCCCTGATTTCTTTGAGCATTTCATCATCCATTTGTTCATTCTGGCCAGGCGGTCGATAGTACACCCCTCTCTGCCATCGCCTTCCCCTTTTTATATGGAATTTCAATCCATAGAGATTCTACAGCAAATTTTGTTTCCTGAAACTTTAATCCTTTGTGACTCAATGCCCTCTCTAACAGAGTGCAACCCCTCCACCAATTTGACCAGCTCTATCATTATGATATAGTTTGTAACTAGGTATCACAGTGTCCCACTGGTTGTCCTCCTTCCATCATGGCCACCTGATTGTCCTGACTAGGACCCTTTGTACCCTGAGGTGAGCTTGAAACACCCTGAGGGCATATGAGATAGCATGAAGCTCCAGGAAATTGATCTGGAGCTGTGACTCCTCCATTGTCCAGAGGCCTTGTGTAGAGTGCCCAAGTGAGCTCCCCAACCCAGTTTGGAGGCATCCATTGTCAGGGTGCATTGATGTGAAGATTTTCCAGGGATCACCACCATTGGAGGGATGTGGTAAGAGGGGCAGTGACTTGGATCATGTTCCTGAGGTGGCCAGAGGCCTGCGTCCATTGGGAGGCAAGAGTCCTCTGGGCTGTCCGCATATGTAGACTGGCATATGGGACAACATGTACTGCTGAGGCCATGTGCCCAGAAGCAGCAGCATTTCTCGGGCAGTCAGATGGTCTCGGAGTAGCGCTTGGGACGGTAGCTCGATGAGATGGGCACTACGGAGCTGGGGCAGAAACACCCTGGACTGTTGTGTGTCCAGTAAAGCTCCGATGAACTCTAGTCTTTGAGATGGAGTGAGGTGGGATTTTGGAAAGTTTATGACAAATCCCAAGTGTTGTAGTACTGTGACTGTAGAGATGCAAGTAAAACTGAACCTCTTGGGAGGTGTCTGCTCTTATGAGCTAGTCACCTAAGTAAGGGAAGACAAATCTCCCCAGAAACATTAGATATGTGGCTATGACCGCCATGCACTTTGGGAGACTCTTGGGGCAGAAGAGAGTCCGAAAGGAAGGACCCTGTATTGATAATGTCTTCCCTGAAAGATGAAGCATAGATATTTCCTGTGTCCTGGATGGATGAGGTTATGTTTGTATGCTTTTTTAGATCTAGAGAACAGAGCCAGTCTCTAGAGAGATCGTTTTGAACTTCTCGTGGACTATAAACCTGTTGAGGTTTCTGAAGTCCAGGATGGGCCAGTACTCTCTGGTCTTCTTTGATATGAGAAAGTATGGAGAGTAGAACCCCATTCCCTGTTGCGGTATCGGGACAACCTCTATGGCATCCTGGGTTAGAAGAGAAGATATCTCTTCCTGTAGGAGAGCAGTGAGTGGGGGTTGTGTGTGATATTTCTCTAAGAGAGTTGAGGGGGCAGAGTTTGCAGGTGAAGTCTGTACTCCTCCCGAACTATGGTTACTGTCCATTGCTCTGAAGTGATAAGGTGCTATCTGTGGGTGTAGTGACATAGTCTGCCTGCTATGTGGAGGTGGTGAGGGTCCTCCAGATGCAGGATGGCAATGTTCTCTAGAAAAAAAAGTGAAAAACCAAGCACAGACTGTGGCTATGGAGCTGGTTGAGATTTAGCCACCTGGGCTTCTTTTGTTTAGGAGGCTGCTGCCTTTTCTGAGGGTCTTGAGCCTGGCACTGAGAAGCAGGAGGATAAGATGAGTAGAATTTCTTCTTATTGAAGAAAGCCTTCTTTGCAGCTGTCTCTTTTCTAGCAGTGTTAGCTGTTGTTTCGGACAGCCTGTTTAGAGTGGTATTCTCTGACTAACTGATAAGCCTTATTCTGCCAGTCTTTGCCAAAGAGGTTTTCCCTGTGCAGGGTAAGTTGCCCAGCTTATCTTGAACCCACTGTCCAAGATCTGAGGCTGGAAGCCATGCAATCCTGCGTGCACCGATGCATATTGTTGTGGCTTTGCTTGTGCATTCAAATGCATCGAAGGTTGCCCTATTGACAAACTTCGATACATTTTGGGTATGTTTGACTAGAGCAAGATAGTATTCTCTCTTATCATCTGGGAGAAGAGGGGCCATGGCCTTGAGGTCCTTGGTAACATCCTTGAGGAACATACCCATGTAGAGTATACAGGAGTTAATCCTGGCTGAAAGCATAGAAGCCTGGAAATATCAACACCCAAAGGCATCGAGGGTTCTCTATTCCCTACCCAGTGGGTTACAGGAATGAATTTTGGAACTCTTGAATCAGCGCATTGTCGATTCCACCACCACTGAATGGTGGGGAAGCTGTGGCTTTTGGAAGCCAGGACACTCCGGTACTCGATACATGGTATTGAGGCATAGAGTGTGAGGTGAGCTCGTGAGGGGAGTCTCCTACATCTGGAGCATCAGATCACGGAGGATGCGGTGCAACGGCAGAGTGGCCCCCTCCTTGGGAGCTGTTGGGTATTGGAGGATCTCCAATTCCTACATCCTGGGCTCTTTCTCGGATGTCACTGTTATGGAGAGACCCCTAGCTAGGTCTCAAATGAATTCCTGGAAGGACATGTGTCGTTCTGGAGGCAGGGAGGGCTCCGAAGGCAGGCCTTCGGGCCCCCGGGAGTTGAGTGACTCCTCATCCGAAACAAGGGAGTCTAAATCAGAGGACTCATAATATCGGCGGGTGCAGTTGTCTTTCTACACCAGGTGCCAATACCAATGTGTGTCGGTATTAGGGAACCATTTGGGTTGAGCCCCGGTACTGGTGATGGACTCAAGAGGAGGCATGGGTGGCAGGGATGACAGTGCCATGCATCCCGATGCACCATTCACTGGTGCCGGTATCAACGGGCCAGTGTCTGAGGGCAAAGATTTGATAGGAACCGAGGCTGCCAATAGAGCTACCAAGCTCCACTCAATGGTCAGTATACGCTAATCTATTGAGGTTGCCAATGCTTGGGTATCTGTGACTGATATTTGCGCCACTATCTCAGAACATGGTACCATTAGCTTTCCTGAGGTCGAGGCCTCAGGAGCATCCTGGGGCCCCCTGATGGCTTTGGAGGGCAGGTCCTCCCGCCGGGGCTGTTAGGCAGGTTGATCTACCTCCAGTGTAATGCCCGAAGCATCTTGATGCTGGGAACGAGATCTACCTCTGGAGGAATTTTCTGCCTTCGATGACTTGTGCATGGACATTTTCAATGGTTGAGATCCATGGGAGGAAGATGAGGCTCTCTATGACGTCGATGCCAAAGATACTGCGTCCGAGGTGAAGAGAGTTCCAAATTTAGAGGCCCGGTTCTGCAGGCCTCTGTCATCTTTTTACAAAGGGAACATTCTGTTAGCTAGTGATTGGGCCTGAGGCATTTCAAGCACCAGTCATGTGTGTCAGTTGCCAAAATGGTACTGCCACATTTGGAACATTTTTTTTAAAACAACTAATCGGTTTCTCCATACCATCGGTGGACAGTATGGTAGGCTTAAGGCCTAAGATGTTGTCGATGCTCCTGAAGTTTTTTTTTTAACCCTACTTAAAGAAAGAATAAAAAGAAAGAATAAGGGAACTGGCAGTGTCAAGATGGTGCTGGCATCGACGGGAAGGCAGACGCTAACCAGAAAAAACAAAAGAGAATTTTCTGAAGTAACAGGAGTGGCTTCCTGCTGGCTCCACAGAAAACAAAGAATTGAAGAAAGGGAGTTGGGAAGGCAGCCACGCAGGCGCACTGGAGTGCTCCCAAAGGCTTTCCTATTGCATGCTGGGGGCTCCATCGGTACCAACATCATCATATGTGAAGACTACACTCCTGCTTCTTCCTGCAGATAAAGAGTAGTTACTCATCTGTAACAGGTGTTCTCCAGGAGCAGCAGGAATCAGTCCTCACATATGGGTGACATCGGCGCCGACGGAGCCCCTGTGCAGAGCATTTCCCCAGCTTTCCCCAGCATGCGCGGCCCCCTTCCCGCCCAAGGGTGCCATCTTGCTCAGTTTGATGGCATAGCTAAAAGACAGCAAAAAATCAAATAAAGCATATGACTGCAACTCCAGGGGAGGAGGGAGGGTCGTGAAGACTGATTCCTGCTGCTCCTGGAGAACACCTGTTACAGGTGAGTAACTACTCTTTCTCCAGGACCAAGCAGGAAGTCAGTCCTCACATATGGGACTCCCCAGCTCTAGGCTACCAGGAACCCAAAGCGGAAAAAATGGCTCCCTCTCAAGAGCCTCAGCATCCGTGATAAGAATATTCTCTGAGAACGCCCCCGTACAGTAGCCCACCACAAGGGCCGGAGGGTAGGAGATGCCTAAACCTCAAAGAGATTACGGAGTACCGCCTGTCCGAAAGCACTGTCCCTCTGGGACTCTCTCGAGGCAGTAATGGGCTGCAAAGGTCTGGCTTGAAGACCAAGTAGCGGCCAGGCAGATGTCTGCCAACGGAACAGAGCGGAGATGAGCTACTGATGCGGCTTTCGCCCTGACACGGTGGGCCATGACTCGACCCTGCAAGGGGAGGTCGGCTGCCTTGTACGCCCAGATGATACAATCTGCTACCCAAAGGGACAACGTACGCTTGGAGACAGGTAACCCCAGTCTATTAGGGTCAAAGGAGACGAAGAGCTGAGAAGCCCTTCGATGCCCTCGCATATGTTTTATGTAAAAAGACAACGCCCTCTTACAGTCCAGGGTATGCAAGACTGTTTCAGCCCAGCTGGTATGCGGCCTGGGAAAGGTCGGAAGAACCACCTCCTGGTTGAGGTGGAAAGAGGAGACGACTTTTGGAAGGAACTTCGGGTGGGTCCGTAGGACCACCCTGTTCCTATAGAACCGTGTGTATGGTCTATCAGAAACCAGAGCTTGTAGTTCACTCACACGTCTGGCCGAGGTAAGAGCTACCAGGAAGAGCGCTTTCCAAGAAAGGAAGCGCAAATGGCAAGTAGCCATCTTCTCAAACGGTGGGCGAGTAAGTTGCTGCAAGACCACGTTCAAATCCCACTCAGTCACCGGTGGACGAACCGGAGGCATGAGAAGAAGCCGACCTCTGAGGAAGCGGGACACCAAGGGGTGACCCGACAGACTGTCCCTCCACCGGTGAGTGGTGTGCTGATAGAGCACTGAGGTGGACCCGAACAGAGTTAGACTTAAGGCCTAAGTCTGACAGGTGAAGTAGATACTGCACTACCACTGGCACAAGGCAGGAGAAAGGATCTTCACTGCGCTGAGCACACCATATTGTGAACCTACGCCACTTGAGGGCATAGGACTTTCTGGTGGACTGCCTCCTAGAGGCCAAAACCACCTCTTCAATCTCCTTAGGTTGAAGCAAGGGAGCTAGCACTATCCTTTGAGCAGCCAGGCCATCAGATTGAGGGACCTGAGATTGGGGTGGAGAAGGGAACCTTGATCTTGAGACAGGAGATCGTGTGAAACCCCAGAGGGAAAGGAGTTTCCACTGCCAACTGTAGCAGAAGTGGAAACCACGGTTGCCTTGGCCATCTGGGGGCTACCAGAATCACCGAGGCCTTGTCCCTGAGAATCTTGAACAGAGTTCGGGCCACCAGGGGCATGGGAGGAAATGCATACAGGAGGCCCGTAGACCAAGAGATAAGAAAAGCATCTGCTGCCATTCTCAGGGGATGCGGTTGTCTGGAGCAAAACCTGGGAAGCTGATGGTTCAGTGGACTTGCAACGAGATCGATGGATGGAAGTCCCCATTGTAGAAAGATTTGCTGGACCACCACTGGATTCAACTGCCATTCGTGGGGCTGGAGAATCCTGCTTAGCTTGTCTGCTAAGAAGTTCTCCTGACCAGGTAGATAAACTGCTTTGAGAAAGATGCCTTGTTTGACTGCAAAGGAGCAAAGGGCCTGCGCCTCCTGACATAGGAGCCTGGACCCTATGCCCCCTTGCTTGTTCACATAGAACATTGCTACCTAATTGTCTGTCTGAACTAAGACAAACTGGTGAGAGAGGGCATGAGAAAAAGTCTGTAGAGTCAAGAGGATTGCTCGCAGCTCCAAAAGATTGATCTGCTGGGTGGCCTCCCGAGGAGACCAGAGGCCTTAAGTGCACCTGCCCTAGCAATGTGCACCCCAGCCCTTCAAAGAAGCATCGGTCGTGTGTGCTGGGGCCTGAAAAGGTACCCCCCTGAGAAGGTTTGGGAGATGTAGCCACCACTGTAAGGAGTCCAAAAGTGGTTTGGACACCTTTACTCTGTCTCGGAGGTCGCCTGTGGCCTGCTCCCACTGAGCTTTGAGGCATAGGTGCATGTGCAGACGGGCATTCGGCATTACATTTACCGTGGATGCCATGTGGCCCAGGAGCCACAGAAAGTGTCTGGCAGAGACCTGAGAATTGCTGTGGAACTGGTTGGCCAAGTCCATCCGTCTGTGGGCCCTGTCCTCGGGCAAGTAAGCTCTTGCCTGCAGGGTGTCTAATCTTGCCCCTATAAACTCTAGGTTCTGTGAGGGGAGAAAAGTGGACTTTGCGTAGTTTATGACAAAGCCCAGATGCTGAAGAAGAGAGACAGTGTGAAGAGTGGCTTGTCTGGCCTCCTGGATAGACTGGCCCCTGATGAGCCAGTCATCCAAGTATGGGAAGACAAAAATTCCCTGATTCTTGAGATAGGCTGCCACCACCGCCAGGCATTTGGTGAAAACCCTGGGGGCGGAAGTTAGGCCAAAGGGAAATACTCTGTACTGAAAATGGTTTCCTCCCACCACAAATCTGAGATATTGTCTGTGGTCTGGATGGATGAGGATGTGAGTATAAGCATGCTTTAGATCTAATGAGCATAGCCAGTCTCCCTGCTGGAGGTAGCATCTTGAACTTTTCCCTCTCCAGAAACTTGTTTAGGTTTCGCAAGTCTAGGATAGGCTGGAGGTCTCCTGTCCTTTTTGGTACCAGGAAGTACTTGGAGTAGAAGCCTTGCCCTTTCAGGTGGTGAGGCACCGGTTCCACCGCCTGTTCCTTTAAAAGACTTGCCAACTCCTGAAGGAGGAGGTTTCTGTGCAGAGGGAGTCTTGGAGACTCCCCTGGAAAGTAGGAGGAGGGTAGCTGGTGAAAGTGGAGCATGTAGCCCTTCTGGAATATGCTGAGGACCCAGGTATCCCCTGTGATGGATGGCCACCTGTAGGCGTACAGGGTCAGCCGACCTCCTGTGCTGAGTGGAACCACCTGTGGAGAAGAGGCTATGCTGTGGGAGTCAACCCCGCTCCCTGCTGTGCAGGAGCTGGAGGCTTGGGGGTCTTCTGCCTATGGGGACCATGCCCCTGCCCCTGCCCCTTGGCCTGCTGGCCCTGTTGGGGAGCTGGAGAGGCCTGATATTGAGGGTAGGATTTGTAGGCAGCACCCTTCCTCGGAAAAAAGGGCTTCTTTCCTGAGCCCTTCTTTTTCTGAGAAGGGGCAGAAGTCTTCCTGGACAGCCTTGTCCTGGTGAGAGTCTCAGTCTCTATTTCCGCAGCCTTTTCAGTCATGGGCTTACCGAAAAGGTTTTCACCTCGGCAGGGGACATCGACCAACTTCTTCTGCACCCATGACTCCAGGTCTGATGACTGTAGCCAGGCCTGACGGCGTGCACCAATGCCAGCCGCTGCTACCCGGGCCGAAGCCTCAAAGCCATCATAGGCTGCTTGAGAGATAAACTTCTAGCACACTCGAATCCCTATTGACAAAGCCTTGAACCTCTTAAAAGGTTCCTCGGAGAGGCCAGCTGAGAATCCAGCAATCTCCTTTGCCAGGTCTCGTAGGTACATGCCCATATACAGCTGGTAGGTCTGGACACGGCAAGATAGCATAGAGCCCTGGAAGCACTTTCTACCGAGGGCATCCAGGTTCCAGGCCTCCCTGCCGGGGGGGCACCAAGGAGTGCATCGCCGATTCCACAACCATGGAGTTGTGCGGTAGCTGCGCCTTTTGGAACCCAGAGCTCTTATGGACTCGATAAATGGAATTGACACGTTTGCTAAGAACCGGCATCGAGGCCGGTGCCTCCCACATACGGAAGAGCAGCCGTTCCTACATCGGAGGAACCGGTACAGTAAAGGCTTCCTTCGGAGGAAAGTCATACTGGAGGGCATCAAGCTCTTCGGCTCGAGGCTCCTCCTCGGCATCCGCAGGGAAGGCCAAGGCTTTGGCCATGTCCCTCATGAATTCCAAGAATCGGGTATCCTCCGGGGGGAACCATCTCCGAGGCTCGGACTCCAGTGAGTCCGAAGGGACGCACCGGGTCCGGAAGGTGTCCGGGGACTCCTCGTCCTCTGTCTCCCACGCCGACTCCTCCGAGGAGGAATCGAACGGCTTCGGCCAAGTGGGCCTCGGTGCCACCCGCCCTGACACATCGGCGTCGACGACCTTGGCCTCGCACGGGAGGTCAAGGGGGACCTTGATCGAGGATCGACTCGAGATTTCATTGACTGGAGGATCGGCTCGGTCTCCGAGGTCGATTTGGACGTTGAGGTCTCGGTGGTCGGGGCAGATGCACCAGTCAGACCGGTGATCAGCACCCGCTGCTGTTCCATGAAGGCAGCCAAGCTGCTCTCCAAGGCCGTCAACCTGAGTCCAAGCTCAGGAGACTCTGCAGCCCCCAACGCGGGCCCCGGACATCAGCTCCCCCGGAGGAGAGTCCACGAGGACAACTGCACTTACGTGACTCGGGGACTCCGGCTCCACACGAGGTAAACTTGGACGGCCTCTCCGACTCCGAGAGCCCGGGGCGGCGGTCGGGGCTACGCGACCTGGCCCTCGAGGAACCAGGAGCCTCCACCAATGCTGCCCTCGCGAGCTTCTTCTTCGTTCTGTGCTCCTGGGTGGGAGACTCCCTCTTAGAGGAACCCCGACGGCGCTCGGGTCAGACTCCCGAGACGTCGAGGCCTCTGACGAAGTCCGGGCCCAGCCGGAGCGGAGTCAGAGAAAATTCTCTCACGTTGATGCTGACGGCTCCGAAGCACCTTCAACGACATCTTGCCGCACGGGCCACAGGCCAGCGGGTCATGGTCAGGCCCGAGGCAACGGAGGCAGCAGTCGTGTGTCGGTGAGAGACATACATTTCTTGCACCGATCACACTTTATGAACCTGCTGGCAGCCATCGGGGGGAAAAAGGGCCCCTGCAAGGTCAAAAGACCGGGCTGCCAGTTAAAAGACAAAGAGAGCGCAAACGCTAGTCACGAAGGACAAAAATCGAAAAACAAAACTCTGGACTCGATACCGGTGTACCGAGACAAGGCGGGAAGGGGAACCGGCGTTGAAGCAGATAAGACAAAGCGAAAATCGCAGAAAAAAAATCAACTTTTCCCGGCTGACACGAACTCACGTCCGTTGGGCTCCGCGGAAAAAGAAAGACTGAGCAAGATGGCACCCTTGGGCGGGAAGGGGACCGCGCATGCGTGCTGCATTCCCAAAGGCTTTCTTTGAAAGCTGGGGAAATGCTCCGCACGGGGGCTCCGTCGGTGCCGATGTCACCCATATGTGAGGACTGACTTCCTCCTTGGTCCTGGAGAAGTATGTACAACATGGCACAATGATCATACATTTATCAAGCAAACATTATATAAAAAACCATTTTTCTGGCTAAAGTACTGCTTTAGCCACGTAAAGGAATTTGAAAAATTAGCCAGTATATCAGAGCTTGACAGACCCCAGGTGCTAGGTCGCCATGGCGACCAGAAAAAAAAAAATTGGACCTGGTACCCGGGGCTCAGAGCACATGGGCAGAACCACCGTGATCTGGTGTCTGCCCACAGGGATCCCAACCACCATGGGCAGTGGTGGTGTTAGGAGATCTGGTGTCTGCCCCGCAGCACTTCTGCCCACAGGGGTTGGGATCCCCATGGGCAGACACTGGATCTCCCAGCAGCACTTCTGCCAGCAGGGTTTTGTCTAGATGTGTTTTGTCATGATTAGATTGATTAGACTAATGAGCAGGGACTGTGTCTTACTTCTATGCCTTGTAGCGCTATACAAAATGAGCAGTAGTAATAGTAGTAGTAATAGTAGAAGTCATCGATTGGGATCCTTGCAAGCAGAAGTATCAGGAGATCTGATGTCTGCCATGTGACTCCCAACCCCCAGGAGCAGAACTGCTGCTGGGAGATCTGGTGTCTGCCTGGTAGCACTTCTGCCCGCGGGGGTTGGGATCCCCATGGGCAGAAGTGCTGAAAATCGCGGCCAGGAGATCTGGTGTCTGCCTGTGGGGATGCCAACCCCCGTGAGCAGAGTTTTTTCTGCAAGACGGTTGAAAAAATTAAAGGAGCAGTAGGTTTGTTACTAAAAACCTACTGCCCTCTAATTTATTCAGCCATCTGTGTGAACAGTGGTGGGGAATAGAGGGCAGGGGGTGAGTGCAGGGGGAGGGGGAGGTTGAAGGGGAGTGTATGTAGGGGAGGGACAGCAGGAGAGGGATTGAAGTGAGGAGAGGAGGGAAGGGAAAGTGTAGTTACTCATCTGTAACAGGTGTTCTCCAAGAACAGCAGGAATCAGTCCTCACATATGGGCGATGTCAGCGCCGATGGAGCCCGTGCAGAGCATTTCCGGAGCTTTCAGAGAAAGCCTTTGGGAATGCTACCATGAATGCGTGGTCCCTTTCCCACCCAAGGGTGCCATCTTGCTCAGTCAGTGACATAGCTAAGATGGCAGAAAAAAAAATTAAGCAGGCTAGGGAAGGCAGCTCCTAGGGGAGGAGGGAAGGTTGTGAGGACCGATTCCTGCTGTTCCTAGAGAACTCCTATTACAGGTGAGTAACTACGCTTTCTCCAGGAACAAGAAGGAAGTCAGTCCTTACATATGGGACTCCCTAGCTCCAGGCTGCCGAGGGCCAAACCATAACAACACTAACGGCGGCCAATCGGGTAGCCATGAGTTGCAGAAGGTGAGTCCCGCTGAGAGATTCTGCAAGACCCTAACCTGAGCACAGAAGGATCGGAGGGCAGGAGTTGCCTACACCCTGAAAATATTACGGAGTACTGCCTGACCAAAGGCACCGTCCCTGTGGGACTCGCTTTCCAGGCAGTAGTGAGCTGCAAACGTGTGAATTGAAGACCATGTGGTGGCTCTGCAGATCTCCATCACCAGCACAGAGCGGAGGTTGGCTACCAATGTGGCCATCGCCCTCACGCAATGCGCTGTGATCCGGTGCTCCAGGGAGAGGCCTGCTTGCTCATGGACGAGGGAGATGCAGTCCACCACCCAAGTGGACAGAGTACGCTTGGTCACAGGAAGCTCCAGTCTGCTGGGGTCATAGGACACAAAAAGCTGAGGTGCCTTACGGTGGCCCTGCGTCCTCTGCAAATGAAAGGACAGGGCCCGTTTGCAGTCCAGTGTATGGCGTATGAGCTCCTCTTTGCCAGCGTGAGGCTGCGGAAAGAAGGTGGGAAGTACAACCTCTTGACTGAGGTGGAACGGGGATACTACCTTCGGGAGGAACTTGGGGTGAGTGCAGAGCACTACCCTGTTCTTGAAGAACCTGGTGAACAGAGGGTCCACCACCAGGGCTTGGAGTTCACTCACTCTGTGAGCTGAGGTTAGGGCCACTACGAAGGTCACCTTCCAGAACAGGTATTGCAAGTGGCACATGGTCAGGGTCTCGAACGGTGGTCTGGTAAGCTGGGAGAGCACCATGCTGGAGGACCCACTCGACTGCTGTGGGGTAGAGAGGGAGTTGACAGAAGGCCCCGTAGAAACTGAGACTAGGGGCTGGCTTGAGAGGGGTTTGCCCTTGATCAGGTGGTGGTGGTGAGTGGCTATGGCGCTCAAATGCACCCTGACTGATTTAGATTTCAGCCCAGCATGGGACAGGTGCACCAGGTACTAGAGTACCAGCTGTACGAGGCAGAAGAAGGGGTTCCCCTTTCTGCCCTCACACCAGAGAGCAAACCTGCGACACTTAAAGACGTAGGCCCTTGTTGTAGAGGGCTTTCTAGAGGCCAGCAAGATCTCTTCAAACTCTGCTGGCAGGTTGAGAGGGGCCAAAGCTACCCGCTCAGCAGCCAGACTGTTAGCATCAGTGACCCCACATTGGGGTGCAAGAGAGAGCCATCAGTATCACCGGTGCCCTCTCGCTCTGGATTATGAATAGGACCCTGGCAACCAGAGGAGTCGGTGGAAACGCAAAGAGAAGACCCTCTGACCAAGAGATCAGGAAGCATCTGCCGCTGTCGGGAGCTGAAGTGAGCCAGCTGCATGTTGGCTGGAGAGGCAAACAGGTCTATCTTGGGTCAGCCCCAGAGGCGGAAAAGTCCCTCCGCCACTGTGGGGTCGAGACGCCACTTGTGCAGACGTGGGACTCTGCTGAGTGTCTGCCAGGCAGTTGTCCTGGCCCGGGAGACAGACTGCCTGCAGGAGTATGCCATTGTGCGTTGCAAAGGAGAGGAGGCCTACCGCCTCCTGGCAGAGGGAGAAAGAACCCGTGCCCACCTGCTTATTTATGTGGCACATCACAACCTGGCTGTCCATTTGGATCAGCACAGATCTGTCTCGCAAGTGGCTGCAGTATGCTCATAGGGCTCAGAAGAGTGCCCGGAGTTCCAGGAGGTTGATCTGTAGCAGGGACTTCTCCTGGGACCAGCAGTCCTGCGTGCAGTGAGCTCTGCAGTGAGTTCACCACCCCCGGAGGGAGGCATTTGTGGTCAGTGTTCTCTGAGGAGAGGGCACCCAGAAGGGTATTCCAGCCTGGAGGTGGCACAGGTCCTGCCACCAATAGAGGGACCTTGCCATCTGGCGAGTGATTCTGACCCTGTCCTGGAGCCTGCCTGTGGCCTGGGTCCACTGAGAACGTAGGCACCAATGGGCTGTCCACATGTGTAAGAGGGCTAGGGGTGTGACAGACCGTGGAGGCCATGTAGCCCAGCAGGCAGAGAAGGAGGCAGGCTGGCACCGTCTTGCGGCATTGGATCTCCCCTGCCAGTTGTCTGAGGCGTTCTGCCCTATCCAGAGGGAGGGAGGTCCTGGCTCGTACCGTATCCAGCTGAGCACCTATGAATTCCAGGTTTTGGGCTGGAGAGAGATGTGATTTGGGATAACTGGTGACAAACTCCAGGTGCTGCAGGAGGAGAATGGTATGCTCTGCAGCCTGGCTGACCTCTCTGTGGCTGTACTGCCTCGAGCCAGTTGTCCAGGTAGGAAAAGACAAACACTCCTTGTAGGTGCAGATGGGCAGCTACTACTGCTAGGCACTTTATTTATTTAACAGTATTTCTATACCGTCTTATCGTAAAATCAAGGCGGTGCACGACAAAACAATCAAAAGTAGTGGGGGTGTATTTCATGCAGTGAAAGAAGTGTTATAATTTGCGTGTGTGGGAATGTGTATTAGATTAGGTTGAGCTATGTACAGTGTGCGCTATGGTACAGCATGGGCTATGATACAAGGTATAATACAATTAGGGCTTAAGATATATCCAGTGACGTTATACATTTTCTTGTCAGGGTTTTAAGGGGTGGGTACGTGGTTCTTGTTGATTAAGTGACATGTCCATAGTGTTCTATGAACAGTATTGTCTTCAGCTGTTTGCGGAAGTCTTTGAGGTCCGTTGTCGATCTGAGTTCGTCTGGGAGGGAGTTCCAAATTGTAGGGGCAGCCAGGGAGAGTGCTCTCTGTGGTATCCTTTCGTGTTTTTTCTGAAGTCTCTCGGGGTGTTGACTCTGTTGGAGGCTCCTTTTCTTCTTGGGCGAATGCTGGTGTCTGGATGAATGAGGGTGTGCAGGCTGTTGGCTGAGATGTGGTGTTTGATTTTGAATATGTTTATTATTGTTTTGTATTTGATGCGTGAGCTGATTGGGAGCCAGTATAGGTCTTTGAGTACCGGAGTAATGTATTCATGTCTTGTTGAGCCGGATATAATGTGAAGACTCTTGGCGAGAAGGCCAGACCGAAGGGAAGTACTCTGTGTAATGGTAGTGGCCCCCTCCAACCATGAAACTTAGGAATTGCCTGTGAGAGGGGTGGATCAGGATGTCAGTGTACACATCTTTTAGGTCTAAGGAGCATAGCCAGTCTCCCTTGTGGAGGTAGGGCAGCAGTGTTCCAAGGGAGAGCATCTTGAACTTCTCCCTCACCAGAAACTTGTTCGGGTTTCGGAGGTCCAGAACGGGCCTGAAACCCCCAAAGCAAGCAGCAGTCGTGGGTGTCTGTAACAGACATGATTTGACTGCAGCGGTCACATTTTTTTGAACCCACCGGGAGATATGGTGGGAGACGCCCGGCCTGGATCAACAACCACCAGGCGAAAAAGGGCGCAAGCGCCAGTTGAGGCAAGCCTCGAAGAAGAAAGAAGGGAAAGCCAAAGATGGCGTCAGGTTTGGCGCCTGCTCGAGGCGGGAAGAACCACCGATACACAAACTGGGAAAGAAACAAGTTTTAGGATAATTTTTAGAGGAAATTTCTAGGGAAGCAGGACAAGTATTCGTTGGGCTCTGCGGAAAAAAGGAGACTGAGCAAGATGGCACCCCTGGGTGGCAAGGGGATCACACATGTGTGGCAGCATTCCCAAAGGCTTTCTTTGGAAGCTGGGGAAATGCTCTGCGTGCGCTCTGTTGGCGCTGGGATGAATGTATAGCACAGTTACTTACCTGTAACAGGTGATCTCTGGGAACAGCAGGAATTAGTCATCACATATGGGTACGTCGGCACCGACGGAGCCCGCGCAGGAAAGCTCCCCAGCTTTTCAGATTAAAAGCTTTTGGGGCCTCCCACTGCACATGCGCGCTGCCTTCCCGCCTTCCTGACCAGCTCTCGTCAGTTCGAGTTTAAAGCTGAGACAATAGAGAGAGAGGACAGGAAGATAGATAGATAGAGATACAACTCCTAGGGGAGGTGGGTGGGTTGTGATGACTAATTCCTGCTGTTCCCAGAGATCACCTGTTACAGGTAAGTAACTGTGCTATCTCCAGGAACAAGCAGGAATACGTCATCACATATGGGGACTCCCTAGCTAAGATGCCTGGGAGATCCCCCTCCAAGGGTAAACCATCTTCGCATGGATCTCAGGCATCCATCCAGGGAAGGTGGGCAGGAGTTGTTTAAGTATGGAACAGGTGTTTGAGGACAGCCTGACCAAACAAGGCATCCCGGCGGGAGTCCTTGTCCAAGCAGTAATGGGCTGTGAAGGTATGAACCGAGGCCCAAGTGGCTGCTCGACAGATCTGATCTATGGACACAGAGTGAAGATGAGCCATAGAAGTGGCCATGGCCCTCACATTGTGAGCTGTGACATGGCCCTCCATAGAAATGTTCTTACTCTGGTAAGCAAAAGAAATACACTGAGCGATCCAATTGGAAAGTGTACGCTTGGTGACTGGAAGTCCCAAATGAGAAGGATCAAAAGCCACGAAAAGTTGGGAAGACTTTGGATGTGGTTGAGTCCTGTTGAGGTAAAAGGCAAGAGCTCTTTTACAATCCAGAGTATGAAGGTTCCTCTCTGCACTGGATGCATGAGGAGCAGGGAAAAAGACAGGTAGATATACCTCTTGATTAAGATGAAAAGGCGAGACCACTTTGGGCATAAAGTGGGGATTCGTCCTAAGGACCACCTTATCATGATGAAACCTAGTATAAGGTGGATGAGCCACTAAAGCCTGCAGTTCACTGATGCGGCGAGCCGAAGTGACTGCAATAAGGAAAACAACCTTCCAGGAAAGAAATTTGAAGGAGGTAGAGTCCAAAGGCTCAAAAGGTGGCTTCATAAGCTGACCTAGAACGAGGTTCAAATCCCATGCTACCGGAGGAGGTCGGATGGGAGGTTTAGTTAGAGTCAGGCCTCTCATGAAACGTGCAACAAGAGGATGAGAGGAGACAGGTTGTCCATTTATAGGTTTTAAGGATGCTGCAATAGCACTCAAATGGACCCTTACTGAATTCGTCTTAAGGCCTGCATTTGAAAGATGCAGGAGATAGTCCAAGAGGGAATTCAAAGGAAGTGCTAGAGGGTCAAGACCCTGCTGAGCACACCAAATGGAAAAACGTTTCCATTTGAAAGCATAAGAACGCCTCGTGGAAGGTTTCCTAGAGGCATGAAGGATATCTGTCACAGGTTGAGAAAGATTAAAGTCTTGAAGACTTAGGCCTTCAGTAACCAAGCTCTGAGATGTAGGGATTTGGGGTTTGGGTGCCACAAAGTCCCCTCCTCCTGAGACAGAAGGTCTGGCGCAGCTCCCAGGTCCAGGGAGGATCCCTGGGAGAGATGCAGAAGTAGAGGGAACCACACCTGGCGTGGCCAGCGGGGAGCTATGAGGATCATAGTCCCGTGATCCCTCTGGAGCTTGAACAGAGTCTTGGATATTAGAGGAATGGGTGGAAAGGCATAGAGGAATTCCTGACCCCAATGCAGGAGGAAGGCATCGTGGGCCTGAGCTCCCTGACACTGAGTTCTGGAACAGAACCGGGGAAGTTTGGCATTCCACGGACTTGCAAAGTGGTCTATGTCCGGGGTCCCCCATTCCTGAAAGATTCTGTGTATCTGGTCCATATGTAGGGACCATTCGTGTGGAAGCAGAACTCGACTGAGTCTGTCTGCACGAGAGTTTTGAACTCCTGGAAGATACACTGCAAGAAGGTGAATTTGATGCTCTCTGGCGAAGGCCCATATTCTGAGAGCTTCGTTGCAAAGCGACAGAGAGCCTGTCCCTCCTTGTTTGTTTATATAGAACATGGCTACCTGATTGTCTGTCTGAACTAGGACAGTCAGGTTGACAAGGAGGGTATAGAAGACCTTGAGGGCAAGGTAAATCGCTCGCAGTTCCAGGAGGTTGATATGAAGGGTGGCCTCCTGTGGAGACCAAGTGCCCTGAGTGGAGAGGTTCTGAAGATGAGCTCCCCACCCTGTTTGGGAGGCATCTGTTGTGAGGGTTGCTTGGGGCAACAAAGGTTGGAAGGGGGCCCCCAACAACAGATTCTTGGTGGATGTCCACCATTGGAGGGACCAAAATAGACGGCTTGAGGTGAGTATTTGGTCGGAGAGCGCTCCAGATGCTTGAGTCCACTGGGTGGCCAAGGTCCATTGAGCTGCTCTCATATGCAGACGAGCGTAGGGCACCACATGTACCGTGGAGGCCATGTGGCCCAGAAGTCGCAGCATTTCCCGGGCTGTCAAATGACTGCTGGACTGAGCTTGGGAGGCCAAACTCAGCAGGCGTTGGGCCCTGACCTGAGGCAGGTAGGCCCTTGCAGTGATGGTGTCTAACTGGGCCCCTATGAACTCGAGAGACTGAGTAGGGATTAGTTGAGACTTGGGAAGGTTTACTACCAGTCCCAGATACTGCAGAAGACGCCTTGTGCGGTCCAGGGAAATTTGGGCCTGGGACTGAGAGGGAGCTCGGATGAGCCAGTCGTCCAGGTATGGGAATATGAAAATTCCCAGGCCTCTTAGAAAGGCAGCTACGACTGCCATGCATTTGGTGAACACTCTTGGAGCAGAGGCTAGACCGAAGGGGAGTACTCTGTACTGGAAATGTTTTCCCTGAAACAGAAATCAAAGGTATTTTCTGTGGGATGGGTGGATGAGTATGTGTGTATACGCATCCTTTAGGTCTAGAGAACAAAGCCAATCCTGACTCTGAAGGTATGGAAGGAGAATGCCCAGAGAAAGCATTTTGAATTTCTCCTTGAAAAGAAATTTGTTCAATTCTCTCAGATCCAGAATTGGTCTGAAGCCCTCTGTCTTCTTTGGTATTAGAAAATAAGGGGAGTAGAATCCCGTCCCCTGTTGAAGAAGAGGGACCTCCTCTATTGCCCCCTGGGCAAGGAGGGAGGAGACTTCCTGACCCAAGAGGGCCAGGAGAGATGGGGGAGAATTGAACTGCCTCACCATAGTATAAGGAGGAAGGTCGGAAAAATGGAGTTTGTAACCCTCTCTGATGATAGAGAGGGTCCATTGCTCTGATGTAATTTGCTCCCATCTGGGAGCAAAGTGAGCTAACCTTCCGGGTATGGTGAGGGGCTCTGGTTGTTCTAGAGCCAGAAAAGTTAAGTTCTCTAGTGGCAAGTCAAAACCCCTGAGGGGGTGGAGCCTGCTGAGGCGTAGCAGACGCCGCAGGCTTTGACCTTGCCTGTTTAGGTTGCTGACGTTTAGCAGCAAAACGAGGCTGAGAGGATTGTTGGCCAGTATTTGTAGAAAATCTGGACTTCTTGTAATAAGGCCTCTTAAAAGACTTCTTCTTGGCAGGAGTGGAGGTAGACTTAGAAAGTCTATCTAAGGTGGCATTTTCTGCATCCATTTGAGTGGCCTTAATTTGCCACTCCTCACCAAATAAGTTCTCACCTGTACAGGGCAGATTTCGTAAGCCATCTAGGACCCAAGGTTCTAGATCAGAAGCCTGGAGCCAAGCAAGACGTCGGGCTGCTATAGCAATGCCCGAAGCCCTACCAGCACCCTCAAAGGAATCAAAAGCTGCCCTGTTGGAGAACTTTGAAATATCCAAAAGGTGTTTCACTAAGGAAATGAACTGCTCCCTCTTATCCTCAGGGATAAAGGGGGCAAAATGCCGAACCTTTAGAGCGATTTCACTGAGAAACATGCCCATGTAAAGACTATAGGAATTAATCCTGGCTATAAGCATAGTAGCCTGGAAAATTTTCCTGCCAAAAGAGTCTAGAGTCTTACATTCTCGCCCTGGAGGAGTAGAAGAGTGCCTTTTGGTACTCTTTATCTTCTTCATTGCAGACTTCACCACAATAGAATGGTGAGGCAACTGGGTTTTTTGGAAACCAGGAGAAGGGGGGACACGGTACATGGTGTCCAACCTGCGAGAAGAAGGAGACAATGTTAGAGGAGCCTCCCATAAGTCCATCAAGTGTTCTTGAAGGATTTCATGGATAGGCAGGGTGACTGCCTCTTTAGGAGACTTAGAGTATCCTAAAATATCCAGTTTCTTTGATCTGGGTTCCTTTTCAGAGGATGAAGCAATAGAAAGACCTTTAGCCATTTCTATGATGAAGTCCTGAAAGGACAAATCCTCTGGTGGAGACATTCTCCTGTTAGGAGAAGAAGGCTCCTCAGGAAGATCAAGGGAGAACTCATCAGAATCATCAGAGGAGTTAAAATCCTCTGAAGAAGCAGAGTATCCTCTATGTGCTTCCAACGCACGATACGCATACCGTTCGGTATCGACATCGGGCGTACCAGGTATGGGATCGGTACCGGGCAAAAGCCCGGATCCGGCATGCGGAACCGATCTGCGTTTGGAAGACGATGGCCTCGGTTCCGGTATGGAAGCCATTACCGGAACCGGACCCGGTACCGCTGGCTGCGGTACCGAGGGCGTAGCAGCATTAATAAAAGCCAGAATGGCCTGCTGCATGACTTGGACAGTATTGCCCATAGACGCCACTGCTGCCTGGATGTCGGTACCGGTATGGGCCGGTACCCCAGAGCAGTACAACAGGTGATCTGTCGAGGCCGCGCCATCGATGTCAACCTGTGACCCCATGATTGCTTTGGAGGCCGGAGCCTCCCGCCGGGGTTTTTTGGCCTGGGCAGAATCCTCGAACTCAGAATTGAGAGCCTCTCGATCTTTAGAAAGAGATTTGCTTTTAGAGGATTTGCCCACTGGAGTTTTGGTTACCTGAGATCCATCCGGAGAGGAAGACCTGGATGATTGTGATGCTTCTGAAGGAAACAGCACATGGAACTTGTTGGCCCGGTTCTGCAATCCACGTTTCGACATCTGGGAGCAGGATGGGCAGTCCGGTATGGAATGGTCAGGTCCTAAACATTTAAGACACCATTCATGGGTGTCTGTAAGAGGAATGACAGCACTGCACTTGGTACACTTTTTAAAACCAGGAACTGGCTTCTCCATGAGGAGAATTTGTGTAGGCCTGAAGGCCTAACAAAGTACCAAGCTGTGCTGAAGAAAAGAAAAATTTTTTTTTTTTTTTTAAAAGAAAGAAAGAGAGACCGGCAGTACCGGTTTCAGAATGGGGAAGGCAGGTACGCGGTCTAAAGAAAACAATAAAATCAACAATTTCTTCAGCGGTGACAGGAACACGACCTGCTGGCTCCGCGGAAAAAAAGAAACTGACGAGAGCTGGTCAGGAAGGCGGGAAGGCAGCGCGCATGTGCAGTGGGAGGCCCCAAAAGCTTTTAATCTGAAAAGCTGGGGAGCTTTCCCGCGCGGGCTCCGTCGGTGCCGACGTACCCATATGTGATGACGTATTCCTGCTTGTTCCTGGAGATAAAAGGGAACAATGTGGATATACAAAAGGTACACCCCTCTCCCAACACCAGGCGCTCGCCCCCCGCAGGCACTCCCATCTCTGCACCAAACATGCACAGGTACTCCCATCTCCACACCAGACATGCACAGGCATGCACACATGCACACGTGTAGCTTAATGGGTCAGTGGGGGTGGTACAAGAGGGAGATGGAGTGGGGCCACTGCCTTTTGTTGGCACTGTGCAGTGGCCCATTAAGAGCCCGATTTATTAAGCTTCTTCCTGTGGAAAATGGGAAAACAGTCTTAATAAATCAGAATCTAAACCTAAAAAAAGTAACTACAATACACCTTTTTGGAGGGGAGGGGAGGGGGCATGCACTGTGACCTAGGTTTCAGCGTCTGGCTCATTTGGGCTGGTTCCTAGATTCCCAAAAAATTTGTCAAGGTCTGCTGTGTATGTACAAAGGGTAAACCTGAAATTCTACTAGTAATGAATACATCCACTGACCCCCATAATATCCACTGCTCATACCTTCCAGTTGACCCATCCTTTGTCATTTTCATCCATGTTCTTTTTCAACTGGCCCCCATGGCTGGTCAAGTAGAACTTAAAAAGATAGGAAGGGAACACTTTTGAGGTGAGACATCTTAAAAAAGCACTCTTTAGCTGGAAATAAATTAATTCTTGCCGATTTGTTTATTCCTCAGTAAAATGTGAGCATCTTTCCTTACAAAGCACATAGACAAGATAAGGCAGTACAACAGAATGATTTTCCATTAATTCCTGGATTTGATTGCGTACCTGTACAGGATGCAGTGATCTGCGATTTTCTGCATAGCACCTCTGAATCTGCTTGTTAAGCTTTTTAACATCCTGGAATATAAATTGGAAACAAGGCATTAGTGATACAAAGCAAGAAGTGTAAAAAGAAGTTTTTAAAATTCTCATCTTATTTATTTGAACAGTTTTTCTATACTGCCTCTTCCAACCATCAGGGGCGGTTTACAAACAAATACCAGTTATAGAGAACATTATTGTGAACTATAATACAATAAGACAGTTGAACAATTTACACAATTCCCAAAATTCATCTTCAACCAAAGCAAATTCTAAGCCAAATAGAATACTTAGGGGCATGTTTACTAAACTGTAATAGCTGCAAAAGGCCTGCGGGAAAACTGGGAATGCCCCTGCAGATACTGTGGAGGTTTTGGACTTACCGTGGAGACCCATGATTCTGTGGTGCCTGCTGATGCTGATAACGTGGGTTTCTGTGGCAACTGCAAAGGGTGGATAAATAGTGATCAAGTGGATAGAGCTCTCAAAAGCTCTGTCCCCCCTATCACTCCCTTCTCCTCCTCTCTCCAATCTGGCAATATAAGAAGATGTGGCATTCCCCCCTTTAGCACTGATCTCCACTGGACAGCTCCCAACATCCACAGGAACTGTCGGGGTGGGAAAAATTGGTGCATTCTCTGATTGATATCCTGGCTAGTCAGTCAGGCCCCCAACCCTCCCATTAGAAACACTAAATCTCGGCTAGTCAGTGGACCTAAGGGGGACCCCCTCCCCCACTCAGTACTTTACAATTCTTGGTAGACTAGTGGTTAACGGGGCAGAAGCAGGTTCTCCCCGTTCCTTGCCCTATCATTACGTTTCCTCACAATGGCCGCGATCACATGGTGCTGTCCTCTAGCATCATGATGCCAGGGGACAGCACTTCAAGATTGGTTTTCACAAATATGGTGCCAATGAGACGGCCAGGAGCTCAGGATTGCTCCTGGCCCCTTTACTAGTACTCACACATATGGAACCAATCAGGATACTAGAAGGCAGCATTTTGTGATCGTGGCCATTTTGAAGAGATTCGATGACGGGGCAGAAGCAAGGAGAACCGCTCCTGCCCCTGTTGACCACTAGACCAACAAGAATTGTAAGATACTGGTTAGGGGAGGCAGGGCTAAGGGGGTCCCCCCTTAGTCGGACTGACTAGTTGGGATTTGGTGTTTTTAATGTGTGTGGGGGGGGGGGGGGGGGGTAGGGGTGGTCAGAGGCCCGACTGACTAGCCAGAATGTTGTTCTTAGTCAGGGAGTGCACCGATCTCCCCCCACCCAGACAGTTTCTGATGGGGATCGGGAACTGTCCGGGGGGGGGGGGGGGAATTAGTGCTGAAGGGAGGAGTAGCCATATTATTTCAAACTGTCAGTGCCACAAATCGGTACATCCATCACACCAACAATATTGTCAGGTTGTTTGGGTCTGATAAGGGCCTTTGGGGGGGGAGGGGTACTTGCCTCCAGGGCAGCAGCAGCAATGCTGTGTGCAAACAGACCACCTGCAGATAATACCACCTCATCTGCAGCCACGATCGAGCCATATTTAGAGGCCATCGCACAAAAATATTTTCACGCGGTGGCTGCCAAAAATAGGAATGCGTACTCCCTGCCCTGATCCTACCTCCCCTGGACCCACCTGCCTAGCACCCAGATGATCAAGGGTTTGATTCCCAGTGGCACTCCTTGTAACCTTGGGCAAGTCACTTTATCCTCCATTACCTTGGAAGAAAAGGCCTGGCAATCTACTTCCAGTGATACATTCCCAGCTGCCTCTGGGTTTTCCTGGCTCACCAGGAGTCAGCACTGACTTGAGGGGACTAACCAAAAGCACTCCCTGCCCTGATCCCACCACACAAAATGCAGAAATCGCAGAAAAGTGCCAGTGATATCTGCATTTCTCCCGTGTTAGCTGCTACCACTGGGTGATAAGTCTGCGGTAGCCCTGTGGTAGCAGCTAATGCCCTTTAGCAGACATGGCCCTTAGATTCTTAAAAGCCAACAGGTACACAGGATTAATCACTAACAGACACCGACAGCATATTCACTGAATGGTTATGGTATTTATTATTGCTCATTTGGAAAGGGATTTTTTTTGTTTTCTTTTTTTAAATTATAGCCTATTTAAATTTACAATTTCACATCAATCTGAAATCATTCCCTCTCTTACAGCTACTTCCCAAGAGGTTCAGCAGTGAGCTGAAGTGTTAAGGGCAGGCATTCTCAAACCTATTCTATTGACTCCACAGAGTATTTGCAGAGAGGGACTCGAAACGGGGTATCAGGGCTTTCTGAAAGGTTCAGAAATATGGGGAGTGAGAATGGTTTGGAATTTGCTGACAGAATAGCAGCATGAGTTATAGATGTTATAGATGCCAAGGTCATATTTTGCAGAAGCAGCTTGACCTGAAATATGTAGTACTTAGCTTGATCTGTAACATGTAGATAAACAAAAGTAGTGAAGCAAAGGCATGACAGTGATAAGATGAAATTGTACAATGCAGTATTTTTTTCCTAATAAAAGAAGTGCTATGACCTAAATGGGGGAGGGATTACAGGAGACTGTTCAAGTTTGCTGGTCTGTGAACCTCTCACTTAAGGCCATAAGCAGACATTGTTATGGCATAATTCTGTGTGTGCACGTGTTTTCTTATTTGCACTGATTTAAGAGAATTGTAGAGGAAGGATTTTACTTGGTGCGGCCAGTCAGGAGTAGAGCATGCAAACAGTTTTCAGGATATCCACAGTGAATGGGCCTGAGATAAACGGTGCATATGCTGGATCTCCAATGTATGCAGATTTATCTTAAGACAAAGAAACATCTACTAGACTGGCAGAGTTTTTCAGGTTTGATGAACCCCTTTCTTTATTGCCCCTACGCGTTTCAGCCTGTGGCCTTCCTCAGGGGGTATCTTTTAGGGTGCAAACCTCAAAAAGACAAACATTGACAATTAAAACAAATCACATTTATAATCATAAATCAATATAAAAATAAAAATTAAAAATAATTAATATAAAACATTAAATTAATCGTGTAAAAACTAGAAAACCAAAATCACTACCATCTATAATCATCAAATGATAGGCTACAGTATTTATAGTGCTCTGAATATATATACATTAAAGAACAAGAAAGAAGCAACTGAGATGGAGGACATAGCTAAAACCATAAATATCTCTGATACCTTCTCTGTAAAGGATGTCTGTTAAATAAAGAACATATATCACTAAAAAAGAATAAAAACCAAATAAATAATACATAACAGGTAAAATGACCACATAGATATCATATAAAAAGTCATTAGTAAACAATATGCTTTAAAAGATAAAGCATAGTCAAGAAATATGACAATGTACACATTAGAAACATCTAAAAACAAATACTGCACTAATGTGATAAAACTAACATCTTAATCTCGCAAATAATAATAAAAGACCAACTGAAAGTAAAAAACATGATGTATAATAAAATGCATTAGATTGTGCCATAATTTTATTACAGCTCTGAGAATAAGAAAAGGGGTCACAAATATGATGAGTCTTTGTATTATGAATTGTAGTGGCTATATCAAAATATTTTGAGAAGTCTCATAAAAACCGCGACAAAAGAGGAGCAATGCAGTGGGAAAATTGGCAATAACCGGTGTAATGCCATATATTCAATCTTCAATAAATAAAAAAATAAAACCAAAAAAGGGGGAATTACTGATAGTTATATATATTTGTAATTGAAAAGCCCACATATTAATCTCTGCTGCACTAGCGTTATAAGAACAAACTGAATAAAACATTTTTATTATAGAATATTGTCTCCAAAAGATCTATACATTCAAAGGTAAAAAGACCGACCATGACGGCGACCATCCGCTGTAGCGGAGTAAAAATTGAGTGAAGGGATAAACTTAAACGTTTCATTATCCAAACTAAATAATCACATATATATTTTTGGATTTAAAAAAAGAGGAAACCAGCTTTAAAGGGCGTCCGTGCGCTGCACTAGAGTAAAGAACTAAACTAATAGCCAAACTTGAACAATTGAACAGTAATTGATTTTACTTATTCAAACCGGATAAGTGTGTCTAATAAATGTATACTATGGAAGTTATGAAGAATATAATGTCAAACCGAGAGAGTATATTGAAAACGAAAAACAGCTAAGGAGAAAAACGAAGAGAAGAGGAGCAGTGCTGCTGTGTCGGCATACCCTGTCAAACTATTTAAAAAACGTATCTTTTCCCTTTCTCATTAGATTTGTCAACATAAGACATATCAAAAAAATCTTATGAGAAGTTTAAATATCAATACTGTCCATCATAGTTACGATGAACACTAAATCTGCTACTACGAACTATATAAGGAAACCAATTCTGGGGAAACGAGTCCACTGCCACAGAATCATTTATGCAAAATATTTATAACACACTCTACAGAAATATCTCCAAATGATATATTAATTATAATACTTTGAAAATAAAACTAGTAAATCTGGCGCTTGGTTCTGAAGGAGAACAACCGGCTTACCGCAATCCAAACCGTTGTGTGCATGGCAGTAGTGAAGTACAGAATGAAGATCCGTGCGTATTTACCGGCGTTTTCCCGCCTTCTAAAGGTGAAAGGTCATGTCATAAAAAGGTCCATATTACACATTAAAAAATAAAACCAACTGAAAAAGAACTAGTAGCAGATTTAGTGTTCATCGATCCACTTGAAGCATGTACAGCGGTCCCCGAGATGATAGGTCTCTCCGCAGGGGAAGCTGCCATGGCTCCTCGACCAAGAGTCTCATCAGATCGGCATACCATGGCCTTCTTGGCCAATCCGGCGCGATCAAGATTACCTGACCTCTGTGAAGTTCTATGCGCTGTAACACTCGATCTATTAACACCCAGGGGGAAACACATATAGGAGTTGCCCCTCCGGCCAGGGCTGAATGAGAGCATCCAGGCCTTCGACATCCTCTCCCTTCTTCTGCTGAAGAAGCAATCGACCTTTGCCGACTGGAATGTCACCATAAGATCCATGACGGGCATCCCCCAATGGTGCAACAGCATTGCGAACACCTCCGGGTGAAGGACCCACTCCCCCGGGTCTACTTTTACCCAACTCAAGAAGTTGGCTTCCACATTGTCTACTACCGCTTCATGTGCCGCTGATAACGCCACTAGGCTCTCCTCGGCACAGTCGAACAAACTCTGGGCCTCCGCCTCGAGTGCTGCACTGCCGGTGCCTCCTTGACAGTTGATATAAGCTACCACGGTCACGTTGTCGGAAAATACCCGAATGCCCTTTCCTTAGAGAAAAGGGAGAAAGGCTTGAAGCGCTAGTGCTACCGCCCTCAACTCCAATCTGTTGATCGACCAGACCTTTTCCTGATCGGTCCACAGCCCCTGAGCAAACCTTCCTTGGCAGTGAGCTCCCCAGCCCACGAGACTGGCTTCTGTCGTCAGAGATATCCACGCTGGAGCCTCCAATGGCATCCCTTTCTAGACACCCTGGACGTAACTACCACTGAAGTGCCCTGTACGTTACTGGAGGGCAGGGCAGCCTCTGCGACAACAGATTGTTTTGGTGTGACCACCGCCTTAACAACGCCCTTTGCAACGGTCTCATGTCTCGAGAGTCGCCACCATGGTCCCGAGCAACTGCAAATAATGCCATGCAGTAGGAAACGTTTTGTTGAGAAACGCCCATACTAACCTCCTCAGTCTTAGCGCCCGCTGTTGAGGAAGAAAGACTCTTCCCACGTTGGTATCGAAGCGCGCTCCCAGATATTCCAGGCTCTGAGACGGGTTCAACTTGCTCTTCACCATGTTGACCACCCAACCGAGATCCTGCAGGAACGCCACCACCTTGGCAGTAGTCGCCTCGCTCTCTGCTCTGGATTTTGCTCGAATCAACCAATCGTCCAGATAAGGGTGCACCAATACTCCCTCCTTTCGCAACGACGCTGCTGCTACCACCATCACCTTGGTGAATGCCCGTGGTGCTGTAGCTAGACCAAAAGGTAATGCTTGGAATTGGAAATGTCCCATAGGAACTGCAAACCTGAGGAATTTCTGATGCTCCTGTCGAATCGGAATGTGCAGATACGCCTCCAACAGATCCAGGGATGTAAGAAATTCCCCTTTTCTTACCGCCACGATGACCGACCTCAGGATTTCCATCCAAAAATGAGACACTCTGAGACAGCGATTCACGCCTTTGAGATCCAAAATCGGCCGATAAGTTCCCTCTTTCTTTGGAACCACGAAGTATATGGAGTATCGACCGCAACCAAATTGGTCGGGAGAGACCAGCACTATCGCTTTGAGGGATAACAGTCTTTGTACCGTCTCCTGCAACGCTTTGCGTTTGACGCCTGACTTGACCGGAGACTGTACGAAAGACTCTGTGACTGGTCACAGAAATTCCAATGCATAGCCTTCTCGAATAACCTCCAGCACCCACTGATCTGACATGATTTGGACCCAGGCAGGGTAAAACTCCCGTAAACGACCCCCTACGGCAACCAGCTCCACCCAGGTCCTCCTGGCTTCATTGTGATTTTCAAAGATTCGACGACGAGGAAGAGGGCACAGCAAATCCCTTACCTGCTCCTCTAAAGCCTCAAACCCCCTGGTTCCTATAGGGAAAACGCCCTCTCTGAGTTTGCCCAAACCTCAGGGAACGAAAATGACGAAAGTCCCTCTGCTGTCCTTTAGGCATGGGAGACGACCGGCCCTGCTTTTGCCTGTCTTCCGGCAGCCTACCGCCCTTGGACTCCCCAAAGTCCTTTACCAGCTTATCTAAATCTTCTCCAAAAAGTAGTTTCCTCTGGAAAGGAAGCTTACTTAGTCTAGCCTTGGAAGAGCTGTCCGCCGCCCAATTGCGCAGCCAAAGATACCGCCTTGCCGCAACTACCGAGGACATACTGTTCACTAGACCCCGGAAGGTCATAATGAACATCGGCCAGATAGGCTGCCCCTGATTCCAATCTGGACGCCTCCTCCGTCGTCTCTTCCGATTGATCTCCTTGAATTTGCTGCACCCAGCGAAGACAGGCTCTCGCCACCCAAGCTCCACAAATGGACATTTGTAAGGAGAGCGCATTCACGTCAAAGACCTGTTTCAACAAGGTCTCCAGTTTACGGTCTTGGGTATCCTTGAGGGTAGTCTTTTTGGTAACCGCCAAGATGGCAGCATCCACTTTTGGTGACCTGAACAAGTCACGATCCTGGTCTATTAGAGGGTACAGACGCGCCATAACCCTAGACCCCCTGAGAGCATTCTCGGGCAAGTCCCATTCTTCCTGAATCATCTCCCTAACTAACCTGTGTACCGGGAAAGACCTCTGAGTCTTACGAAAGGCCTGCAACAACGGATCCTCCAAGGTAGAATCCTCAGCCGGACCCCCAGACGGCATATTAAGCGCTTTGAGAGTTTCCGAAATGAGTGCTGGCAACTCTCCTCTTCTAAAAACGCGCACCACTCTCATTTGATCTTCCTGTTCCGCAATCTCGCCTTCCTCCAGCTCTTCATCCAAATCCAGTTCGGGATCCGGCTCCTCCGATCAGAAACCCTCCGATATGACCGACTGCTCCAAACGATCCTTTTTCGCTCCTGGACTTCTTCGCACCTATTCCTGTTACTCCCACAGCCAAAGGCGTTCCTGGCCCCTTCAGCCCCAGCTCAGAGCCTGCGGAATTGGGCGAAGGCCTTCCATGGGCACTGCCGAAGGCCTGCTGGATCAGCGCAACAAAATCCGGTGAGAAGATTGCCGCCAGGCCACCCGGCAGTGGCGGCTGCAAACTGGGGAGATCCGGAGTAGAAGAAGTTCCTGGCACCGGCTCCAGAGAGGGAAGAATTGGGGAACCCGGCTCCAGTAGAGCTAAAGGAGCTGCCTTCTGAGCATCCCCTACTACCTCAGAGCTCTGCTCCATAGCCGCAGCTTCCTGAGTGCAGCCCCTGCACACTCCGGAATCCGACACTGTGCCCCTCTTAGCACCACAAAGTAAGCAGTGAGACCTAGAAGGCATCCCGTGCAAGAGGATGTGTCTTGAAAGCTCACAGAGTACAGAGCCCAGCTGACTTACCAGTCTGTAGTGCATTGCCAAAACTGTGAAGCCCTAACTGAGAAAAAACCCAGTCAGTCAGTCTGAATTCATTTTTTTTTTCTTTTTAAAGCTTGTGGAGCCTTTAATGATAAAGCCCCAGCAAGGCTGTGAGGAGGATTAGTGAAAATGAGGCTCCCTGGCTAGATTTTAGTGCCTTTAAAGACAGCTGAAAACCTAACGGCTTTTTCCCGCGCGGCTGACATGCGGCCCGGCCTGCATCTCAGAAGCCACGTCTCAGCGTGCTGCCGTTCTCTACACCTGAGTGCAAGGAAATCCCCTTACCTTCTCAGTGGCGAGAGTATTCCTTTCTCCCTTCTTCCCTGTCGCTCAATCGTTAAGCGGGAGCTGCCGCTTCGCGAGATCAAGGCCCCGCAAGCGCCTCCGAGAGCAGCAACAACTCTCTCTCGTCGTCTTCGGCTCACTAGCGCTGGCAGGCAAGTACTTCTCTGCACACGCTGTGGGCCACTTACACTGCCGGTTCCTCACCCAAACCTGAGAGTTCGGGAACCGGAGCCTTTCCTCCCCCGAGGCACTCTCTCAATCCGTTCCCACCGGCAAGAGGTGGGGGGGGGGGGAAGAGTAGCAGAGAGAGGGAGGGGGGGGGGCACCTCAGCACCACTGACTAAAGGGAAACTGAAGATTTACAGTCCAATAAATCAAACAAAATAAAAGGGAACAATGCCCTCTTCCTTTTTTTTTTTTTTAAACAACAGAAATCAGTTGGGCTACTGACTAACTCTATCCTAACTCTCCTTAATTGCTCCTCTAGTGAGCCCCGAACCTCGAGGCTCACTGATCCTCCAGCTGCTTGGAGACTGAGAGAACTGGAGTGAGGGGGCGGTTCCTGTGCTTATGTACCAGTGTCATCACAAGAGTGGCGTTCTCAGTCTCCAAGCTGCTGGAGGAGGAGCACAACCCTAGAGGTTCGGGACTAGACTGGAGGGACGATAAGGAATAGGACTTGGAAGACGAAACAATGGTGGCGCCATATCCAATGTTGTGCCAGTCGACAGAGCACTGTCTTTAGCCACCAAGGGGGTGAGATCATACATAGCATCTGACAAAAAGGCTGTTGCCTACCCCAAGAGGGGCATTCTACTCACTGGCGCAAGAGACTGAATCCACTGGAGCAGAACTCGAGTTGTCAGATCCACATGCACCAAAACTGAAGGACAACAGTGGAGGCTGCAAACTGATTCTGCAAGAGTGTCCATCTTACGATCCAGGGGGTCCTTTAGAGCCATTACACCTTCTACCAGGATGGTGGCCTGCTTCAAAACCACTGTAACATGTGCATTTACTCTCAGTATGTTAAACCATTTGGGAGTGGAGGAGTAGCCGAACGGTTAGAGCACTGGCTTAGGAACCAAGAGACCAGGGTTCAATTCCCACTAACACTCCTTGTGGCCTTGGACAAGTCCATTGCTTCAGAAAAATTCCAAGTTATCAATATTGCTGCTTGATGTACATTACCAAGTTTAAGTTATAATGTAAACTACTTTGATTGAAATGATAGCGTAGTTACTCACTTATAACAGGTGTTCTCCAGGGACAGCAGGAATCAATTCTCACATATGGGCGAAGTTGGCACCAACGAAGCCTTCGCGGAGCAGCACAGGCAGCAGGCATGGGTGTTGGTGACAGACATGGTTTGGCTGAGGCGGATGCATTTCTTAATCATACCAGGGGACATGGTGGGGAAACACCCAGATGGGGGATGACCCCTGGGCGAATGTCAGTCGAGGTGAGCCTCGATCAAAAAAGACAAAAGGAGCCAAGAATGGCGCCGATGCCAGCTCAAGGTGGAAAGAGGAAATGGTACGCAAACTGGGAAACTAAATTAAGGATAAATAGCAAGACTTTTTCCATGGAAACAGGACAGACGGTCTGTTAGGCTCCGTGGAAAAAAGGAGACTGAGCAAGATGGCACCCTTGGGCGGGAAGGGGACCACACATGTGTGGTAGCATATCCCAAAGGCTTTTTTGAAAGCTGGGGAAAGGTGAGATTAGGCCTTACCTGCTAATTGGCTTTCCTTGAGGAACTCCAGTCTAGTCCCGTACCATAGGGTAGTGCACCTCTTCCAGCAGCTTGGGAGACTGAGCATGTCACAACTTTGATGACATCAGGATACTTAGGCAGCTGGCACGACCCCCAGCCTTCCAGTAACCTACTGACAAAGCGGACTCACAGGAGCAACAAATAAAAAGTAATAATCAGAGATCCAAGATGGCGTCTTGGAGGGTGTGTTGAGCGTCACGGCGTTTTATTTCCTCATGGGGAGAAAGCGGAAGACCAAAGGGGCTAAACTGCCTGTAGCCCCTCAAGCTTCGACTCCTTTGCCAGAAGCGGTGGTTGGACCGCTGGATTCCTTTTTTTCGCCGGTGTCGCGTCAGAGACCTGCGGGAGGAAATTTCCCGGCTGAGCAGCATTTGGAGGGGACCTCATCCTCTGCTTCGGGTAGCGATCTATTGTCTCCCGGCTCGGGTCGAGCCTCGAAGGTGCTTCGGCAGAGCAGTGGAGCTCTGGGAAGTGTGTGGCCCAGCGTGGAGATGGGGAGCTCCGTTGGAGAGGAGAGCTTGGGTGTCAGCAGTGCCTTAAGCTCTGTTTGCCACGAGGAACATCACAGGTTCGAGGCAGCGGCGGTGGATATGGCTGAGGGAGGCCAGGGCATGCCTCCTGATTTGTCGGCTCCTGTCTCTCTGACGGTTGGGGCTATGATGAGCGGTCCCCTTGGAGAACCTGGTCTCTCTGGATCTCTGGCTCCTCCGGGGGTTATTACTTTGGAGGTGATTTGGGCTGCTATAATGCAGCTTCGTGAGGAACTTTCTCCGCGTATGGCATCATTGGCTTTACAAGTGTCTACTAATACTCAAGATTTAAAGGATGCTATGATGAACATAAACGTTTTGCAGTCTCAGGTTGCTGATCATCAGGCTAAATTTGGTACTGTTGAAAAGGAAGTGGTGACTCTTAAAAAAGTTCATATATCTATATTAACTAAGTTGGAAGTGTTAGAAAATATAGCCCGTGGGGCAAATCTGCGTTTAGTTAATTTTCCTAAAGTTACTTTAACATCTGCAAGGGAAATGTTTAAGAAATACTTGATTGAAATTTTGGGAATACCCCCTGAATCCCACCCTCCGGTTGTTAAAATGTACTATCTGCCTACTGGGAAGAAAGGGGTTGGGCAGGGAGTAATTGAAGGTGTACCTAAAGTTGATGTCTTATATGTTACTGAGCTTTTAGAGTCTTCACAGGAGGAACAGGCTATACCGTCAACTTTGTTAGTCACGTTAGCATTACTGTCTGATAAAGAATGGCTTATGAAATTATTCTTTAAGAAAAGAAATATGATGTTTAAGGGTTTGAAAGTTCGTATGTTCCAGGATCTGTCCAGGGAAACCCAGAAGAGGAGACGGGATTTCCTTTTGCTGCGACCAGGGATCCAGCAACTGGGAGGGCTCTTTTTTTTGAAATTTCCTTGTAAGTGTTTGATTAAATATCAATCTAATTCCTATATATTTTTTGAGCCCTCCCAGTTGCTGTGTTTCATCAACGCTCAGCTTTCGGAGAGGGGGGTCGATTCTCAGCCTGTTCCATGATGAGGGTTTGTAGAGTCTCTCTGGTTAACACATCTGTATTTTCCTACGTGTATTGGGATTTGGTTTCCTTTTTTTTCCCATTGTAGGATCTCGATTTGAGGGCTAGTGTGGATTGGATTGGATATATTAATTTCCTGTAATGGTATTTGGGGTCATGTTTTGTATTTTCTATGGTAATCCTCTCCTTTTTCTGTTCAAGATGTTGTTTCTCTTGATAAGCATTTTGTAAATTCATAAACTTTAAATAAAAAAAAAAATAAAAAGTAATAATCAGCAACCAAACCCTGCTCTATTCTACTACTACTCCCTTCTCCATTATCAATTTACTATTTATTTATTATTTATCTATTATAAACTCATCTCTCTTGGTCTTCAATGCATGCAAGGCAAACACACCAACCTCCGAATGAAAAAAACACAATATAACCCCACTATGCCCACCTCTCGCCGATAGTGGGAACAAACAAATAAAAAATCCCAGCTCCTACATCATGATAACCCTTCTTTAGGACCTGGATTGCTAAAATTGAAAGTTCCAGAACTACTGAAGGGAGGGTTCTGGGACTAGACTGGAGTTCCTCAAGGAAAGCCAATTAGCAGGTAAGGCCTAATTTCACCTTCCTTATCGTCCCTCCAGTCTAGTCCCGTACCATAGGGATGTAACAGAGTCCCCTAACTACAGGAGGGACCTACGAGCCGGGCCTGAATAACCATTGAGCCAAACTTCGCATCAACCCTCACCTGCACATCCAACCTATAGTGCTTCACAAAAGTATGCAACGAGGACCAAGTGGCTGCCCTACAAATATCCACCGGCGCCACCAAACTGCATTCCGCCCACGAAGCTGCTTGAGCCCTAGTAGAATGGGCCCACAAGCCCTGCGGAATCTGCTTCCCTCTCAAAAGATACGCCGAAGCTATCGCCTCCTTAATTCACCTGGAAATGGACGACTTGGCTGCTGCCTCACCTTTGCGCGGTCCCCCAAACAAAATGAACAATCCGATTTCCGAAAAGAAGCTGTCCTCTTCAAATAGCACTTCAAAAGCCGCCTGAGATCTAGAAGTCGAAGCTGCGGGTCACCTGTCAAGCCCGTTAGCACTGGCAACACTACTGGCTGATTCAAATGAAACGGTGTAAGCACCTTAGGCAAAAAAGATGGAAATGTCCTCAAAATTACCTTCTCCTTAGATAAAAACAGAAAAGGCTCCTTACACAACAAAGCCTGCAGCTCAGAAATCCTCCTTGCCGAACAAATTGCCACCAGAAACACCGTTTTCAATGTCAAATCCTTTAAGGTACAAGATGCCAACGGCTCAATGGACTCCACCACAAGCGCCGAAAGAACGATATTGAGATCCCACGCAGGCACCAAAGACGTACGTGGAGGGCGCAACTGCTTTACCACCCTCAGGAACTGCAGCACCTCCAGCTGTTTCCCCAAGGAGTCCCCATGTATCCTGCCCCGATAACAGGCCAAGGCCGCCACCTGAACCCTCAGGGATTTCCATGCTAAACCTTTCTCCAGGCCCGCTTGTAAGAAATCTAGCATAACCAGTACTGAGGCCGACAGAGGACTACACTCCCTCTGACCACACCAGCCCTCGAAGACTTTCCATACCCTAATATATGCCAGAGAGGTAGACCTTCTACGGGCCTGCAGAAGCGTGGAAATCACCTGTGAGGAAAAACCACGCTTCCTCAACCTTGCCCTCTCAATAGCCATGCCATAAGCAAGAACCGATCCACCTGCGGCATCAGAATTGGACCCTGCAGCAGCAGGTCTTGTCTGATGGGCAGTTTCCACAGTTCAGCTGCTCTGAGACGTACGAGATCCACATACCACGGTCTCCGAGGCCAATCCGGGGCAATGAGAATCACCAGTCCCATGTGCGCCTCCACCAGCTGAAGCACCCGACCGATGAGCGCCCACGGCGGAAAGACATACACAGAAGACTGTGTCTTGGCCACTGCTGAACCAAAGCGTCCAGTCCCTCCGACATGCGTTCCCTTCGAAGACTGAAAAATCGACTGGCCTCTGCCGATACAAAGGTCACCATCACGTCCACGACCGGCTCTCCCCAGCGGCGCACAATCTGCGTGAAAACCTCGGCGTTCAACTGCCACTCGCCCGGGTCTAAACGCACTCGACTGAGGAAATCGGCCGCAACGTTCTCTGTTCCGGCCACGTGTGCCGCCGAGATTGTTGGGAGATGCTGCTCGGCCCAAGAAATCAGCATTCCCACCTCTGCTTCCAAACTGACACTTCCTGTGCCGCCCTGCCTGTTGATGTATGCTACTGTGGTGGCACGCACCCGAGGTAAAAACTCCTGCATGGCCATCCTGACCGCCCTCATCTCTAGGCGATTTATGGACCACGTCTGTTCTTCCCGCGTCCAGGAACCTTGCGCTACTTGCCCCTCGCAATGGGCCCCTCAGCCGGACAGGCTGGCATCCGTCGTCAGAGGCAGCCAACATGGGGACTCCAGGGGGACCCCGACCATCAGGCTCGCTTCGCTCAGCCACCAGCGGAGCGTCTTCCGTACCTTCCTGGGGCACACTAGACAGTGAGATAGAGGCTGATTCTGATGGGACCACCTGCGCAGCAGAGACCTCTGTAATGGTCTCATGTGCGCCCTTGCCCAGAGGACCAGCTCGATCGTTGCCGCCATGGTACCCAAAAGCTGCAGATAATGCCAAGCCGTTGGCTTTGTCATGCGTAGAAACTGTTGCACCAACCGCCGAAGAGCTAACACTCTCCTCCGAGGAAGGGACAAACGAGCAGCTCGGGTGTCGAATCGCGCCCCCAAGGTGCTCGAGATCCTGCGACAGTGTCAAATGACTCTTGCCTACATTAATCACCCAGCCCAATTCGGACAAGAAGTTGACTCTGCGTTTTGTTACGTGCACCCTTTCCTCTTTGGACTTTGCTCGAATGAGCCAATCGTCCGAATAAGGGTGAACGAGAATACCCTCGCGCCTCAACGCGGCTGCCACTACCACCATGACCTTAGTGAAAATGTGCAGAGCTGTCGTGAGACCGAAAGGAAGTGCCTGAAACTGGAAATGTCCCATCGGGACTGCAAAACAGAGAAACTGAAAGTAATCCGGATGAATAGGGATGTGAAGATATGCCTCCATGAGGTCCAGGGAGGTCAAGAACTCTCCTCCTCTGACCGCCACCATCACTGACCGAAGCATCTGCATATGAAAACGAGGAACGCGCAGACACCTGCTTACCTGCTTGAGATCGAGAATAGGCTGAAACAAACCCTCTTTCTTTGGCACAATGAAGTAGATGGAGTACCGACCAGTACCACACTGGTCTGCGGGTACCGGAACTACTGCCCTCAACCGTAGAAGACGTTGAAGCGTTAATCGCACACCCTCCTCCTTGACCCTCGCCTGACAAGGAGATCGAATGTAAGCTGGGAACAGTGGCTTGGCGAACTCGAGCACGTAACCCTCCCGAATTACTCTCAAAACCCACTGATCTGTCGTGACTCGGACCCAGGCATGGTAAAACTCACTCAATCGTCCTCCTACGGGAAGCACTCCTACCTGGGCCCCCCTCACTTCACTGCTGCTTTCACTGGTTCGGGGCCAAAGCGGCGGTACCGTAATATCCTCTGCCCGTGCCCCGAAAGGGCTGATTCCTAGGAGTAAAACGTTCCCGCTGGAACGGTGAAAACCTCACCGACCAAAAACGCCTGAACTCCAGAGACTGACCCCTCATGGGCACGGGAACTCTACCCTGTTTTGGCTTATCCTCTGGGAGATGACCCCACTTGGACTCCCCCAAATCCTTAACCAATTTATCAAGGTCCTCCCCGAACAACTGCTTTCCTTTGAAGGGCAACTTACTCAGGGTCTTGGGAGACACGTCCGCCAACCAATTCCGAAGGAAGAGATAATGGCGCGCCGCCACAATTGATCCCATGGTGTTCGAAAGCATCCTTACCAAATCATAAAAGGTGTCCGCAATGTAAGCTGTGCCCGATTCCAATCTAGTCGCCGATTCCACAGCCTTATCCGCCTCAGCTGTATCCAGGAGACCCTGTGCCCAGCACAAGGAGGCACGCGCTACCAAGGCCGCACAAGCCGAGGCCTGGACGGATAGCGGGGATACATCAAAAGCTTGCTTCAACAGAGTATCAAAGCTTCCTATCCTGTACATCCTTAAGAGCAGCACCACCCCTCCACAGGGATGGCGGTCTTCTTAGTCACCGCTGACACTGCAGCATCTACTCTAGGCGAACGAAACATGTCCTTATCCTGCTCCACCAACAGGTATAAACGAGACATTATATGAGACCCCTTGAGACCTGTTTCAGGAAGCTCCCATTCCTCTAAGATCATCTGCGTAATAACTCTGTGCAAAGGGAAAACTTTCTGGGGTTTCTGTACCGCCTGGAGAATAGGATCCTCTAACGCATCTTCCTCCAATGCTCCTGCCGGTGCCATATTAAGCATCTTAAGCGACTGCGAAATGAGTCCTGACAGTTCCTCCTTACGGAAAACCCTGAGAATTTGAGAGTTCTCTTCCGGAGGAAGTGCATCTTCCTCTACTTCCTGCTCCTCCAGGTCCTGTTCGTCCTCTGAGGAACCAGAGCCCACTTCAGCAGCCAACTGGCCCTGCCAACGCACCTTATTGGCGGGCTGAGAGGTACCCGGCTGCTCCTCCAAAACACCTTCTGAAGCTTTCCTCTTCCTAGGCGTAGGGCCCTTAGCTTCCCCTTGCTTCATACGCATCAATAAAACAAACTCAGGTGAAAAACCACCTGGGACCAGCTGCACAGCTCCCTGCATCGAGGAAGCTCCTGGCTGAACCTCCTGGGGAGACAAAGGACCTCTAGCCTCCGCTTGAGAAGAAGCTCCAGGTCCCTGCTCCCTTGATCTAGACTCTGAACCAGCGTCATCTAAAATACATTGCTCTGCGGATCGAGTCTCAGCAGCACACCCTTTGCAAATCCCCTCCGCCGATAGTGAGCTTCTGCTTTGCTCACATACCCCACACTGTGGTTTGGCAGGCATAGTGATTACTGGTCTTTTTTTTTTTTTTTTTTTTTTACACGGCTAGAAATTGAACCGTAGCAAACGTGTGCCCAGTAGATTAGAAAATCCCTCAGGCACCCCCAAACTAACCGCTAAAAACAAACTCCTCCTCACACAGACAGATTCCCCAAGAAAAACTCCTGTCACGGCTCTGCTTCCTGCCTAAACAAAATGGCAGAAAAAGAAAGAAACTGAGCTTCACTTTCTCAGATCCCCTTGCTTCACTGAACCGCGGTCTGCATAAGGCAGCCAAACAAGCAAGCACCCGCAGGACTGCTGTCCGACAAAACCGCTTACCGCAATCCCCCGATGCCGAACCCCATCACCGGGGACTTACTGCCACTGAGAGCACGCCGCTGTACCAACACTCTTGCCGTGCTCGATGCTCCTCACCTGCACGGGAGCGGAGCCAGACCTCGATTGACCAGCCGGCACCACTTGGCCCCTGCAATCCGGTACCACTTGGCCCCTGCAATCCGGTCTGCTCACGCTGTAAACTGCCTTGTTTTTTTTGTTTGTTTGTTATTTTTTTAACTTTAATCGGCAAGAGCAGTCAAACTTTAAAAATTTAAAGGGAAAGAATCCCTAACTATACTGACTAAACTAGCCAACCCAATAATCTAGAGAAACTCTTCCTAGTTGTTCCTTGAGTGAGTCCCACTGATAGACACCTGCTCCAACTGCTAGGAGACTGAGCTTACTGCAAGACTGGGGGTGGTGCAGGCTGCCTAAATATCCTGATATCAAAGTTGTGACATGCTCAGTCTCCCAAGCTGCTGGAAGAGGTGCATTACCCTATGGTACGGAACTAGACTGGAGGGACGATAAGGAATGCTCCGCGCGGGCTCCGCTGGTGCAAACATCACCCATATGTGAGAACTAACTTTCTGCTTGTTCCTGGAGAAAAAGCATTATAAAAAGTCCTGTTAAATAAAATGCCAAAAGCTTTAAAAAAAAAAAAAAAAAAAAAGCGGGACTAGGTAGGGTGGCCTAGTGGTTCTGACAATGACCTGGAACACACTGGGACAGAGTTCAATTCCCACTTACTCCCCATGTTTTGCCAGGCCTATTGCTCTAATTCCCACATTAGGGGCGAGAGGTTGCTGTGCACAGACCAGGAGAAGGACCTTGAAGTGATTGTTTCAGAGGATCTCAAGGTGGCAAAACGTGTGACAAGGCGGTGGCAAAAGCCAGAAGGATGCTGGGTTGCATACAGAGAGGAATTACCAGCAGAAAGGAAGAGATACTAATGAGACTGTACAAGTCGCTAGTGAGGCCTCACTTGGAATATTGTGTTCAGTTTTGGAAACCATATCTCGCAAAGGATATAAAAAGACTGGAAACAGTTCAGAGGAAGGCGACCAAAATGATTTGGAGCCTGCATCAGAAGACGTACGAGAAGAGACTTGAAGACCTAAATATGTACACTCTGGAGGATAGGAGGGACAGGGGAGATATGATTCAGACCTTTAAATAGTTAAACAGTATTAATGAACAAACAAACTTCTTCCAAAGATGGGGAACTGTAAAATTAGAGGGCATAATATAAAGCTGGAAGTGGGTAAACTGAAAAACAAGGTCAGGAAAGCACAGTTACTTACCTGTAACAGGTGATCTCTGGGAACAGCAGGAATAAGTCTTCACATATGGGTACGTCGGTTTGGGAGCATCCCTCAGCGCCTGCGTGCTGCCTTCCCGCCTTTCCAACTGTCTTTCCTCAGTTGAGTTTTATAGCTGAGACAAAAGAGAGAAAGAGGAAAGGAAGAGAGATAGAGAGATACAACTCCTAGGGGAGGCGGGTGGGTTGTGAAGACTCATTCCTGCTGCTCCCAGAGATCACCTGTTACAGGTAAGTAACTCTGCTATCTCCAGGAACAAGCAGGAATGAGTCTTCACATATGGGTCTCCCAAGCTAAGATGCCTGGAGCCCTAGCATGTTGGTGATTGAAACATGCTCCACCTCATATGCCCAGGCATCCCGAGGATGTAGGGTAGGAGTTGAAGAAGAGAGGAGCTGTAGGAGACAGCTGACTTAAAAAAGGACTACAGATAAGGATATATGTATATATGAGAAGCATCATGAAATGTATTGAAATGAACAATCACCATATGGACCTCACCTACTGGATTGCAGGAAGTAGAGAGGCTGATGGAATCTACTGGGGATCCAGTAGAGGAATCTTCAAGATGACCTCACAGAAGTGAGTTGAAGGTCAAAATCTGGAAATGACAGGTGACCCCAGGATTCAACTGGGGAAGAACAAAAACGGTAAGTCTTTAGTAGAAAGCTTTATGGAAAAGCTGAAAACTCTTTTGGCTACAGAGTTAATTATAGTTAGGAGCAAAAGAGGAAGACTGACCGAGTTGGACAAAATTGGCTTAGTCCTTGAGGGAAGAAGAGGTATGGAGAAAAACCCCGTAATCCCAAGGAAGGACAGATGTCTGAGGAGTTGGAAACCTCAGAGCTACTGAAGATCCCCCATGTCTGTCCTAACTAACGAGAGGTAGGAAGAAAAAGGAATAGGGAGCTTCAGGGATACCTGAACCTAAGGTTATGGTAAAAGCTGTCAGAACCACAGCAGTAGATGTGTGCATAAAACCGAAACATACTGTGAAATAGTATGAATATGTGAAAACCCACTGTCTGGAACAGATAGGAAGGAAAAAACACTTATCTCTCTACCTGTCTGTGCTCATAAAGGTATGTGAATACATATCTACCTAAAAGAAGCATCTCGACAGATAAGCATATATATATAGATATATATATATGTTTATGGCGAGATCCAGGGGGTATAGTCTATGCACACCTGGCTGACAGACATATGCATCTCAAGAAAGCATATAGACATATGAACCTATATGAATATATATATATAGGTCTAAAGAGAAATGTCTGCAAGTAAGCAGAAAGAGATATGTCTACAGGAAGTTCCACATGGAAGATGTGAAGAGGAATGATTCATCTTATAACAAGAAGGTGGAACCTACTTGAGAAGATATAGAGAATCTATTCGCTCTGGTTAAGATGGAGTAGAATGCTACCCAGTAAAACAAACCAGGCTGGTTGCGAGAAAACAGAGGATAATATTAGTTTGTAAACAGCAAGTCCTGAGTCCAGTAGAACTCTAACATGGTGACGGGACAGAATACGCATAGGAAGAGACACCAGGTAGACCCACTTGAGGACAAGGGGTGGGGTATCATGCGTTAATTTAGTTAAATAGGTGCTGTCCATGAAGGATTAGGACACCATGAGGACAAGCTGCAAGGAAAAAGAGCATATTTCCTGTAGGAATTTGGTAACTCTTTAGACTGTCACGTAGGAAAGGCTTATACCCTTTATTAAAAGGAAATAGAAGGGTGTAAAGAACTCTCACAGTCATGGGAGGTGACTGAGGAAGCCTTTTTCAACCATATAGGACAGTCATTAGAGAAAAAACCCTCATGCTCTCTAGCAAGGGCCCATAGTGGAAGCTTCTCTGTAGGATTGCAGAGAGCATAATGCAGGAGAGGTGGGAAAGAAAACTGGCTGTTGGAGACAACCAGCCGCCCGCTCAACTATGCTGCCAACTCCAAGGATTTGGAGAGGGCAGAAAAGAAGTTATAAGGATTATCCAAGATAGATGAGCACTATCTTGGAAAGCACAGTTACTTACCTGTAACAGGTGATCTCTGGGAACAGCAGGAATAAGTCTTCACAAATGGGTACATCGGTACCGACGGAGCCTGCGCGGGAACGCTCCCCAGCTTCCCAAAAAGGAAAGCTTTTGGGAGCATCCCACAGCGCCTGCGAACTGCCTTCCCGCCTTTCCTAACCATCTCTCCTCAGTTCGAGTTTAAAGCTGAGACAATAGAGAGAGAGAGAGAGAGGAAAGGAAAGATAGAAAAAGAGATACAACTCCTAGGGGAGGTGGGTGGGTTGTGAAGACTTATTCCTGCTGTTCCCAGAGATCACCTGTTACAGGAAAGTAACTGTGCTATCTCCAGGAACAAGCAGGAATGAGTCTTCACATATGGGGACTCCCTAGCTAAGATGCCTGGGAGATCCCCAAGGATATGAGACCCTGGAGAGGGGTCTACTTCCTCCTATGGATCTCAGGCATCCATCCAGGGAAGGAGGGTAGGAGTTGTTTAAGAATGGAACAGGTGTTTGAGGACAGCCTGACCAAACGAGGCATCCCGGCGGGAGTCCTTGTCCAAGCAGTAATGGGCTGTGAAGGTATGAACCGAGGCCCAGGTGGCTGCTCGACAGATCTGATCGATGGACACAGAATTTAGATGAGCCATAGAGGTGGCCATGGCCCTCACATTATGAGCTGTGACATGGCTCTCCAGAGAAAGGTTCTCACTCTGGTAGGCGAAAGAAATACACTGAGCAATCCAATTGGACAGTGTTCTCTTAGAGACTGGAAGTCCCAAATGAGAAGGATCAAAAGCAACAAAAAGCTGGGAAGACTTTCTATGTTGCTGTGTCCTATGTAAGTAAAAAGCAAGAGCTCTTTTACAATCCAGAGTATGAAGATTCTTCTCTGCACTGGATGCATGAGGAGCTGGAAAAAAGACAGGTAAATATACTTCTTGATTAAGATGAAAAGGTGAGACCACTTTAGGCATAAAGTGTGGATTTGTCCTAAGGACTACCTTATCATGATGGAACCTTGTATAAGGTGGATTAGCCACTAATGCCTGCAGTTCACTGATGCGGCGAGCTGAAGTAACTGCAATAAGGAAAATAACCTTCCATGAAAGAAACTTCAAGGAGGTAGTGGCTAAGGGTTCAAAAGGTGGCTTCATGAGCTGACCAAGAACCAAATTTAAGTCCCATGCCACCGGAGGCGGCCTAATGGGAGGTTTAGTTAAAGTTAGGCCTCTCATGAATCTTGCAATGAGAGGATGAGAGGAAATAGGTTGTCCATTGATGGGCTTAAGGGATGCTGCAATAGCACTCAAATGGACTCTTACTGAATTCGTTTTAAGGCCTGCATTGGAAAGATGCAGGAGATAGTCTAACAGAGAATTTAAAGGTAGTGCTAGAGGGTCAAGACCCTTTTCAGCACACCAAATGGAAAACCTTTTCCATTTAAAAGCATAAGAACGCCTGGTGGAAGGTTTTCTGGAAGCATGGAGGATATCCTTCACTTGTTTGAAAGATTCCAGTCTTGAAGGTCTAGGCCTTCAGTAACCAAGCTCTGAGGTGTAGGGACTTGGGGTTTGGGTGCGACAAAGTCCCTTCCTCCTGGGACAGAAGGTTTGGAGCAGCTCCCAAGTCCAGGGAGGGGGTTTGGGAGAGATGTAGAAGTAGAGGGTACCACACTTGGCGTGGCCAGTGTGGAGCTATGAGGATCATAGATCCTTGATCCCTCTGGAGTTTGAACAGAGTCTTGGGAATCAAGGGAATGGGTGGAAATGCATACAGGAAGCCCTGACCCCAATGAAGGAGGAAGGCATCCTTGGCCTGAACTCCCTGACACGGAATTCTGGAACAGAACCGGGGAAGTTTGGCATTCCACGGACTTGCAAAGAGGTCTATGTCCGGGGTTCCCCATTCTTGGAAGATTCTGAGTACCTGATCCATGTGCAGGGACCATTCGTGTGGAAGCAGAACTCGACTGAGTCTGTCTGCCCAAGAGTTTTGGATTCCTGGAAGGTATACAGCCAGGAGATGGATTTGATGCTCTCTGGCGAAGGCCCACAATCTTAAAGTTTCGTTGCAAAGCGACAGAGAGCCAGTTCCTCCTTGCTTGTTTATGTAAAACATGGCTACTTGATTGTCCGTATGAATGAGGACTGTCTTGTAGCTGAGGAGGGTATGAAAGACCTTGAGAGCTAGAAAAACTGCTCGAAGGTCCAAGTGGTTGATATGAAGAGAGGTCTCCTGTGGGGACCAAGTGCCTTGAGTGGAGAGGTCCTGTAGATGGGCTCCCCAACCTGTTTGGGAGGCATCTGTTGTGAGGGTTGCTTGGGGCAACAGCTGTTGGAAGGGGGACCCCAGCAACAAATTCTGAGTGGACATCCACCATTGGAGAGACCAAAAGAGACGTTTGGTGGTTGCTATTTGGTCTGAGAGAGCTCCTGAAGCTTGAGTCCACTGGGTGGACAAAGTCCATTGAGCTGCTCTCATGTGCAGGCGAGCATAGGGTACCACATGCACTGTGGAAGCCATGTGGCCTAGCAATTGTAGCATCTCCCGGGCAGTTAAGTGGCTCTTTGACTGAATCTGGGAGGCTAACTGCACTAGACGTTGGCAACGGGCCTGAGGAAGGTAGGCCCTTGCAGTAGTGGTATCCAACCAGGCCCCTATGAATTCTAGGGACTGAGTAGGGGTGAGCTGAGACTTTGGTAGGTTTACCACAAGTCCCAGATACTGCAGAATGCGCCTTGTGCGGTCCAGGGAAATCTGGGCCTCTGACTGAGATGGAGCTCGGATGAGCCAGTCGTCCAGGTATGGGAAGACAAATATTCCCAGAGTGCGTAGAAATGCAGCAACTATTGCCATGCATTTGGTGAACACTCTTGGAGCAGAGGCCAGACCGAAAGGAAGGACTCTGTATTGGTAATGTTTTTCCTTGGAAAAGAAACCGTAGGAATCTTCTGTGAGAGGGATGGATGAGGACATGTGTGTACGCATCCTTGATATCTAGAGAACAAAGCCAATCCTGACTTTGAAGGTATGGAAGGAGAGTGCCCAGAGAAAGCATCTTGAACTTCTCCTTGCATAGAAATTTGTTCAATTCTCTGAGATCTAAGATGGGCCTGTATCCCCCTGTTTTCTTTGGAATGAGAAAATAGGGGGAGTAGAACCCTGACCCTTGATGAAGAAGAGGAACTTCTTCTATTGCCCCTTGGGCAAGAAGGGTAGCTACCTCTTGACCTAGAAGGTCGAGAAGAGATGTGGGAGAATTGAAGTGTCTCACCATGGTGTGGGGAGGAAGGTCTGAGAAATGAAGCTTGTAGCCCTCTCTTATGACGGAGAGGGTCCACTGCTCTGATGTTATTTGCTCCCATCTGGGAGCAAAATGAGCCAACCTTCCTGGAATGGCGAGAGGCTCTGGCTGCTTTAGAGCCAGAAAGGCTAAGTTCTCTAGCATCAAGTCAAAAACCCTGAGGTTGGGCCTGCTGAGTTGCAGCAGCCCCTGTAGGCTTAGACCTGGCCTGTTTAGGTTGCTGACGCTTAGTGGTAAAGCGACCTGTAGCAGATTGTTGGCCAGAAGTAGAAGGAAATCTGTCCTTTTTAAAGAAAGACTTTTTAAAAGGCTTTTTCTTGGCAGGAATGGAGGTCGACTTTGAAAGTCTATCCAGAGCAGAGTTTTCTGCATCCATTTGAGTGGCTTTTATTTGCCATTCTTTGCCAAATAGGTTTTCACCTGTACAGGGAAGATTTCCTAAGCCATCTTGAACCCAGGGTTCTAAATCAGAAGCCTGGAGCCAAGCAATTCGGCGAGCAGCTATGGCAATGCCTGAAGCTCTGCTGGCACCTTCAAAGGAGTCAAAGGCTGCCCTGTTGGAAAACTTTGAAATGTCTTGGGTATGCTTAAGCCAAATGAGGAATTCCTCCCTTTTATCCTCTGGAAGAAAAGGGAGGAAAGTGTGCAGCTTTTGTGCAACTTCTTTTAGAAACATACCCATGTAAAGGCTATATGAGTTGATTCTGGCAATAAGCATACTGGCTTGGAAGATTTTCCTACCAAAAGCATCCAAGGTCCTGCATTCTCTTCCTGGAGGAGCAGAAGAGCGTCTCTTTGTACTCTTTATCCTCTTCATAGCTGACTGCACCACAATGGAATGGTGAGGAAGCTGAGTTTTCTGAAATCCAGGACAAGGAGGGACACGATACATAGTGTCCAATCTGCGAGAATGAGGAGAGAGAGAGTGAGAGGAGTCTCCCATAGATCAATCATGTGTTCATAAAGAATCTCATGGATTGGTAAGGTGACTGCCTCTTTAGGAGCCTTAGAATAGCCTAAAATATCCAATTTTTTTGCTCTAGGCTCTGATTCAGAGGTTACTGAAATAGAAAGTCCTTTAGCTACTTCTCTTATGAAGTCTTGGAAGGACAAGTCCTCTGAAGGAGACATTCTTCTTTTTGGAGAAGAAGGCTCTTCAGGAAGGACTATGGATACTTCAGGAGACTCGTCTGATGTATCAGAATCATCAGAGGAATCAAAGTATCGTCCGTCAGGGTGCTCTTCCAACGCTCGATACGCGTATCGAGCAGTATCGACATCGGGCGTCCCCGGTACCGGATCGGTACCGATAAGCAGCCCTGGACAAGGAACCGCTGCAGCCGGTATCCTGGTCAATGTCGATGCAGTCGGTACCGGTATCGGCGTTGGTGCCGGTACCAGAGCCAATACCGATAACGGAGTTTGTTTCGGTACCAGCGGCGTCGCAGTTTGAATGAAGGCCGTAATAGCCTGCTGCATGGACAGAACATTGTGATCCATCGACGCCATGAATGCCTGGAAGTCGGTACCGGGAGATTGTGCCGGTACCCCAGAGCATTCTAACAGGTGATCGGTCGAGGCCGTGCCATCGATGTCAACCTGTAACCCCATAGGAGGAGCTTTGGAAGCCGGAGCTTCCCGCCGGGGTTGCTTTGCTGGTGCAGGATCCTCGAGGGCAAGCCCGGAGGCATCTCGATGCTTAGAGGTAGATCTACCCTTCGAGGACTTGCTAGGTTTATGTTTGGTTACCTGAGATCCATCAGGAGAAGAAGACCTGGAAGATGTCGATGCTACATCAGCGGGAAACAGCACATGGAGCTTAGCTGCTCAGTTCTGTAACCCCCGTTTAGACATTAGAGAGCAGGACGGACAATCCGGAATGGAGTGTTCAGGACCCAAACATTTAAGACACCATTCATGGGTATCTGTAACAGAAATAGTACCGCTACACTTAGTGCATTTTTTAAACCCGGAGGCTGGTTTTTCCATGAGGGAAATTGTCTTGTAGGCCCTGAGGCCTAAGAGGCGAAATACACTAAGTGAAGAAAAAATAGATTTTTTTTTTTTAAAGAAAGAAAGAGAAAAAAAGACCGGCGGTACCGGTCCGGAGTCGGGAAAGGCAGACACGTGACCAAAGAAATAAAATAAAATAAAGAACTTCTTCAGCGGTGACAGGGCTCGACCTGCTGGCTCCGCGGCAAAGAAGAACTGAGGAGAGATGGTTAGGAAAGGCGGGAAGGCAGCACGCAGGTGCTGTGGGATGCTCCCAAAAGCTTTCCTTTTTGGGAAGCTGGGGAGCGTTCCCGCGCAGGCTCCGTCGGTACCGACGTACCCATATGTGAAGACTCATTCCTGCTTGTTCCTGGAGATGCACTACTAAGGTTAGACAAAAAGTAGTGGAAGACAATACTGGAACTTATGGAAAAGTACCAGTAGACCAATCATTGAAGCTCCTGCATGGGCAGCTGCTGAATGGCAGAGCAGAAAGATCTTTCTGTTTTTAACAGAGAGAACAGACAGAACAAGAGGAGAATATCCTGTCCCTGTCTGACAAGCTGCCCAGATAAGGAAAAAAGGGGTTTACTCAAGAGAAAGAACTCTACACTGAAATGGAAAACTGGAAAGGCTAAGAAAGCCTTCCATTGGTATGATACCACTCTTACAGGGAAACCCTGGAAAGAAGGTAAAGAAAAAATAGGAGCTGAGGTGAGACTTGCCATATGGTAAGTCTGTAGAAGGAAAAATTCATGGTGGTACAGAAAAACTATCATGAGATAGTTGGCAAACCTCTCTTCAGAGTAGGAAGAGGAGGAAATCCTGTAACCCATAGACATGAATATCCTGACAGCTCAGCATACCTAAAAACAAGTGGATGTCCTGGAAACAGGAATCCAAGTGTAGAGGATTAAATGAAAAAAACAGTGAAAAAACTTCTAATGAGAAGTAGTGAACTGTATGTTATAACAGATTAATTGGAACCCTATTGAGGGTTAATTTTCCTGGCTTGAGTTTGGATTCTTCAGACCAGGGCGAGGTTTCCCCTGTTTGGGAACATCGGCATGATGGGCAGGAGAAGAATAAAACCTTCTTCTTTTAGGAAAAGGAGGTTTGGTAAGGCATTTCTTACCTGCTGGGGAAGGAGAAGGTTTAGGATGGCCCTCAGAAGCAGGGAAGTCAGTGGAGCAATGAGCAACCTGACGCAAAGACTCCTTGTTGAAGAGATTTTCTCCAGTACAAGGAGTGTTAGCCAGTCTTTGTTGTGCCCATCTGCTCAAGTCTGAAGCTTGGAGCCAGGCTCTACGTCGTGCTCCTATGGCTATAGCAGAGGTTCTGCTAACAGACTCAAAGGAGTCTAGGGAAGCACGCGAAAGAAACCTAGAGATATTCTGGGTATGACTAAGAAGCAAAGAATAGTCTGCAGCCTTGGGCTCTGAAAGAAAAGGAGTCAAAAGAGATAATTTCTCTGTGACCTCCTGAAGGGATAGACTCATATAAAAAATATATGAGAGAATCATTGTTGCCAGCATAGATGTTTGGAAGGTTTGACGTCCAAAGGCATCTAGTGTTCTTGATGCACGACCTGGCGGGAAAGAAGAATGCTTCTTCTTGCTTTTTACCTTCCTCATTGCTGATTCCACTACAATGGAATGATGGGGAAGTTGAGTCTTTTGAAACCCTGGAGAGGGGGGCACCTGATACAGAAGAGCAGTTGTTGTAGAAGGTGAGGAAGCCCTTAAAGGTGTTTCCCATATTTTCAGAAGAAGATCCTGTAAAGAATGATGTAAAGGAAGCATTATATTTTCCTTTTCCCCAGAAAAGTCTTGTGTAGGATCATAGCCAGGGATAGGAATAGCCAGGAATGTTGCCATGTCAAGGAGAAATTTCTGAAAAGAAGGATCTCCAATGGGAACAATCCCTGGACAGGCTAAACTCGAAGAACTAGGTTGGGCACCAGTACTTATCCGGTGCAAAACAGGATCTCTAAGGAATGGATACTGGGACTGGCGGGTATGACCTGAAACCGTCAGTACTGTATTGTCCATGCTAGGTATCGACTCCAAACTAGGTATAGAAAGGAGCGATCCTGGTGAAAAAAGCATGGATGGAGCTGGTCCCGATGTTACTGCAGGTACCAGCATCGACACCGATACCGGTAGCTGAGCCGGAATCGAAGGCGATACCGACATCGAAACAGTCATCGGAGGCTGCTCAAACGGTACCGAGGAAACTCGAACGTCTCGGTGAATATCCTCGGTACCGCGCATCCGGAATCGGTGCGTGTCGGTTCCGAGACGCGTCGGTACCCAGTCTTCCAGACTAGATATCGATTCTAGAGTCGGCATCGAAGGAAGCGAATCTATCGATGCATGTCTAGATGGTACCGACGTCAGGGGTCGTATCGACGGAGCTGCCGATACTGGAAAGTCAATCTGGGTATCGATCGGTCCCGAAGGCACCGAGTACACCAGATGACGATCCCTGGTGAGGAGTGCATCGCTCAACACCAGTGCCGATACAGGGTTATCGGTACCGCTCGAAGCGGATGCCACCCCCGAGCATGGCTCAGGTATGTTCTGTGAGGGGTGAGCCCCAGGAACAACCTGAAACCCCTGAAAGGCTTTGGAGACCGAAGACTCCCGCCGGGTTTTAAAGCCAATGAGGTCTTGAGGGCAAGGCCGGAGCCGTCATCATGCTTGGCATGAGACCTACCACCCAAGGATTGGCTAGTCTTAACAGACTGTTTGTGGGTTACCTGATCCTGCAGAGAAGAAATGGTCAGTGCCCTTACACTGGAAGGGAAAACTGCATCGAGGGAAACTCGAAATGGAGAATTTCTTCTCATAAAATTGTAGCCTGATGGCTCTGGAGGAAAGGGGTCAGGACCCAAACAGGTTAGACACCAGTTATTGGAGTCTAAAAAGAAAACTGTATTTCCACAGTTAAGGCACTTCTTAGGAGAAGGCGGCTCCATAATGGAGAGGCCTTACAGGCCCAAAAATTCAAGACAGAAACAGAGGGAAAAAAACTCCCTGAGTTTTAGGAAAAAGAACAGCAAAAAACACCGGCGGTACCGGTGGAGTCGGGGAAACAGCCGCGACCACAAGAAAACAAAAAGTAAAAGATTTAAAGAAAACATTTTCTGCGGTGACAGGAAGACGTCCTGCCGGCTCCGCGGAAAAACGAAAACTGAGGAGAGAGAGTTGGAAAGGTGGGAAGGCAGCACGCAGGCACTGAGGGATGCTCCCAAAAGCATTCTGATTGGACGCTGGGAAGCGTTCCTGCGCAGGCTCCGTCGGTACCAACGTACCCATATGTGAAGACTCATTCCTGCTTGTTCCTGGAGATATACTTTTCCATTGAAAGGGTGGTAGATGCTTGGAATGCCCTACCGATGGAAGTGGTGGGGGCAAATACAGTGACAGAATTCAAAATGGCATGGGACAGACGTAGTGGATCCCTTTATAGCAACGGATAAAATCAAAATAAATAAAGGCATGGGGAGGAGTGACCTGTACGGAGCGGCAGGTGCACCTACTCTTGCCGCCTTTCTGGGCAGACTAGATGGACCATACTGGTCTTTATCTTCCATCATATACTATGTTACTATGTAATCCTCCTGTGACAGGGCATAAAGCCTGTAAACTTTCAGCTCCTTCACTGGGGAGTCTGGTAAGTCCCACTCTGGGTGTACTGTGTTCTTGATAACCTCCGTAAAGGGAAAAACCATCTTTGACTTCTGAATTCCCTGCAAGAGGGGGTGAATCCACGGTCCTTGTTCAGTCTCTAGAGGGTCAGTGAAATGTAGGGAAGAGGACACCTGGAACAACCATGATTGCCAATTCGCCCTTCCTGAACAAAGTATCGGAGTTGTCGTGATCTTCAGAGTAAGAGGACAATTTGTCCTCCAGGTCAGAATCAGCACCCCAAGCACTGGGAATGGACTCAGAGTCTCAGCCACAGGACAGTCAATCTGAATCTCCAGATTTCAACAACCACTGAGAGCACTTAGAAGACGGTGGCTGAGCCAGGCTCTGACTCGTCTGTTGTCCTTCCTCCCAGCAGAAAGATAAAGAGGACCCAGAGGCTCCAGGGTCTGCATTGCCATGTCAGAAAAATCAAGCTTGCTGCAGAAAGGAGAACAAACCAGAACCCAGGAGCTCACCACTAGCCAGATGGCCCCCATCAACAGGAGAAGCAGTAGGTGACAACCCATTATGCAAAGGGGGGCAGCCAGAGGAGAGAGCCCTGAGGACAGTAAGCCTGACGATCATCCTTCAGGACATCTGCTGCTGATGACAGCAAAGGTAAGGCCGGAGCGTTCACGTCTCACATTCCGCTGCTCGACTCATTTTCCGCCAGTCTCGTTTTTCCCACATCACTCCTCTCCTCATGTCGCTTCATTGGCTTCCCGTCCGTCTCCGTATCCAATTTAAACTTCTCCGCCTGACCTATAAATGTATTCACTCTTCTGCCCCCCAGTACCTTTCTTCTCTCATCTCTTCTTACACCCCCTCTCGGTTGCTTCGCTCTTCTAATAGTCTTCGTTTATCTGTGCCCTTTACTCGTACTGCCAATTCCAGACTTTGCTCCTTCCAACTGGCAGCACCCTTTGCTTGGAATAGACTTCCTATCTCTGTGCACCAGGCGTCCTCCCTGGCCATTTTCAAGTCCTGACAAAAATCACATCTCTTCACTATTGCTTTCCGTTCCTGTCTTATCCTATCTTGATCTCTCTATCAACATTTGCTTAATTTGTCCTGTAAATTTTTGTTATTTGTATTACGTAACTTATTTTGTTTTCTGTCTTATTAGATTGTGAGCTCTGATGAGCAGGGACTGTCTCTCTTCTATGTTTGTACAGCGCTTCGTATGTTGCGGCGCTTTATAAGTCTTTAATAATAATAATAATAACACAGGTACACTAAAAAAAATTTTTTTAAACTGCCTCTAATGTTTCGATTGATTTTTACGTTTTTTGGTGCGCTGAATCCAAATCTGGTAACCAATTTGCTCCATCACGTACAGATTTTTTGCTACATTGGGTTAGCAGTTTGAGGTGAACGTTTCAGATTGAGTGCGATCGAGATAAAAGTTTCTTGGATGAATTCTTTATACTAATTGTTTAGTAGTTATTCAAATAAGAATAAAGAAAATTGTAACAAGGCAGCACATAAGAATAGAGTAATGTCAACAAAACACACTGTGATGGTAGCAAAATTGTCTGCACTTAAAACAGCCACATACATGTGCACAAACATTGAGCATATAAGAGCGAGGTTAGACACAAAGCAAAGCAAAGAAATGTGCAAAAAATGTTGTACAGGTATGTATGTAAGAATAGAAAAACGCAAACCGCACCATTGCAATACATGAAGACAAACACCCGATGGTGTGAAAATAAAATTCTAATAAATGAGATCCGACACTGTGGTAATAACTAGCAAATTTTTATTTCAAAGTTTAGTAAAAACTCGATATTTGTCAACACAGTTTAGATTTTAAAGTCATTCTTGGGTCAATCAATCTCCTGGTGGGCCCGTTTCTTCTTCCCCCGAATGCTTCTCTTGGTGCGCTGCTTGGCGTATTTTTCATCTGGGGTTTCCCGCAGCAGCAACCAGCAGAAATCAGCCATCATAGTGGTGTTCCATCTTCCTTGGTACCTTCTCTCTGCGTCCTTGATGTCCTGGTGAAACCTTTCACCTTGTTCTTCACTGTACGCCCCCAAGTTTTCGGGAAAGTAGTTCACATGGGAGTGGGACTTTCAGGCTCATGTTACAGCCTTGTTCTTTGAAGGCATTGAGCATCCTGGCAACAATATCCTTATAGTTCTCATCCCGCCTGTTCCCCAAGAATTTGAGAACAACATCCTTGAAGGAATCCCAGGCTTCTTTTTCCTTCTCAGACATCGTTTCAGCGAATGCTCCATCTGAAATGAGTTTCCTTATATCAGGGCCAACAAACACTCCTTCCTTTAGCTTTGCTTCAGAAAGTCGGGGGAACTTTGAGCAAAGGTACAGAAAGCACTCACCATCTTTTGGAAGGGACTTGATGAATTGCTTAATGAGACCCAACTTAATGTGGAGAGGTGGTAATAGAATTTTATCACGAGGTACCAAGCTCTCATGAAGAACATTTTTCTCACCGGGTCTCAAATACTCCCGAATTGGCCAGTCTTTTTTCCCCCCAGTGTAGGTCGCGGGCCCAGCTATCCCACAAGCAAAGGAAGCAGGGATATTTGGTGAAACCGGATTGCTGCCCTAATAGCATGGATAGAATTTTAAAGTCTCCACAAATCATCCACTTATGCTCATCATAACGAATCTTCTGAAGAATCAGGGCCAAATTCTCGTATTTTTCTTGGAGAATAACAGAGTGAGCAATAGGAACTGAAGCGAATGTGTTGCCATTATGAAGAAGAACACCTTTTATGCTGTCTTTTGACGAATCAATGAACAGCCGCCATTCAGCAGGATCATACTTGAGTTTAAACTTTTCCATCACTCCGTATATATCGTTGCAAAATACCAAATCTTCCTCTTTGCTGAAATACTTCAAAAATTGTGTCTCGTGGTTGCGGTACCAATAAAAAGTTGTTCCTGGTGACAATAGATTTTTCTGTTTAAGCCGAGAACCTAGCAGTTGGGCAGCATCTTTTGGGAGTCCTAAATCCCGGACTAAATCATTCAATTCAGCTTGAGAGAAAAGTTCAGGTTTCGGATCTGGTTCAGTTTCAAACTCGGAAGTACTGGACTCATCGGGAAAAGTCATCTGATGAGTCTCATCATGATCAGAACCGTCCACACAAATATGATCCAAAGATTTTGGTGGTTCAGGCACAGGTACTTCGTTGCTATGAGGCATAGGCCTAATTGCTGAGGGAAGGTTGGGGTAACTTATTACGTTCTTATTTTTAAGTTGTATCCCTTCACAATGCAAGAGCAAAAATAGCAGTCACTGCTGTGGTCTCTTTGTTCACGCCACATCATAGGTATTCCGAAACGAAATGCTTGTTTTTTACCTTTCATCCATAAGCGTAGATCTTCCTCACATGTCTTGCACACTTTGTGAGGAGCCCACGGTTTGTCTTGATCGCCTAACGTCAAACCGAAATAGGCGAAATATACTTTTTTAATAAATGCAGAAATGTTCCTCTGCCGCTTTTTCACGGTATATTCCCCACAAATAAAACAAAAACTGTCCGGAGAGTTGACGCAACCTCTGGCTCTGTAAGCCATCACAAATACACAGCACTGCAAACTACAACTGTAGTGAACCACTTCGGAATAAAGCTGGATTACGACTGAGCAAACAAAAGGTAATAATGAACTTGCAAGAAACTGAAATTTGACAGGAACGTTCATGTCGCAACCACCGTGTTTGAGCGAGCGAACGAGGCGAGGCGAACAGGAAAGAACATGTGCCAGCGCGAGTACTGGATTTAGCCCCCCGCCTCCCAATTGTCCTGTTAATGTATAAAATGAATACAAAACACTCTAAAATATCATGAGGGAGTGTTTCTAGTTAGTTAACCATTACAACCTCTATTTTGGGCCAAGAAAATAAACTGCAGTCGGCTAAAAAGAAATTATGGGTAAGAAATCTAATTTTGCAAGAAAACGTGACGTGATGGAACATTTTGGCTATTTTTCCTGGATTCAGCACCCCAAAATCTATAGGAATCAGTTGCAAAACTGGAGGCAGTTTTTTGGTAGTGTACCTGTGTAATGGTTGCAAAGGGAGAGACAGAGCGTCTATGGGTGTGTCCAAAGCCTCCATGCAATTAGAGCAGATACCAGAATCCAGCAACGAGACTCTCCGCTTTCCACAGACCAGGCAGTGCTTCTTCAAAGGGGACATAAGAACCTCCTCTGCCACAAGCAGGCAGCGCAGACTTGAGGTGGGCTAAGTCAGCACAGCGCACCATGTCTACACAGACAGGGCCATTTGCACTAGCACCATGTGGACTAGAACCATGCACACTAAAGCCAAGCAAACATTCACTGCATGCAACCAGCAGTAAAACATGGGAAGCTCAGAAAACCACGCACAGGCAGTTAGGCAAGGCAGGACCAACAAGATGCCCAGAGGGCCCAAACCTGACATAACATTCCAGCAACATGCAAATTCAGGAGCCCCCACAAACTAGATAGACTGACAGGTTTTAGTCTTTAATACTCACCACTGGGGAACCCAAGGCAGGTAAAAACCATGCTGGGCTCTGTGCTACTCCCCTGTCAGTGGTTCTGCAGTCACATACCTCTGAAGAGCCTTCTAGAATCTTTGAGGGAGAGCAAGGAGGAGGAGGGAGGGAGAACTGAGGTTGTGTGAGGATTCAAGAATCCTTCCAAAACTCCATTTCCAATCTTCGGGTTGCTCAATGTGTCCTTAACAAGAACAGGGAGCTGAACCAATTTTCCCTCCTCTTATGGCATCTGAAAACAGCACCTGTTTTAAGGTGCTCCCATGTTGTGCTCCAGTGAGAAACCACCCACAAGGATGGTTGCTCACAAGCAAAATTAATCTTTCCTCTCAAATTGTCCTTGTATTCTCTCAGCTTTTTAGAAGAGCTAAAAACTTGCATCCATCATCTGCTAGAGACAGAGAATTACTGAAAGCCTCCTCTATGGATTCTGGCTGATATGCTATGATGTCATAAGAAGTCTCTGGAAACTTGTTCTGTCTCCACATCTGCTGGTAGGGGAACACAACCCACTTGTCTGGATTGGTCTAGGAGGATGATATGAAAAGAGCCATTTTCAGTATCAAGTGCTACCATTCAGCTTTTCTTCCTCATCTTAGGGTCTTCGGGAAATGTCTAGCCACAGTGACACTCCCATCTCTGGAGGAAAGGTCCATTCATCTACCCTTACCTTCAACAACTGGCTCATGTCAGGCTCCACCTCTAGAACAAGTTGCAGATACTCTGGAAGCAACCATAATCATCCTTTGAAGCCTAGGGTTCTTATCAATGTAGAAAAGTCCAAGCTGAAGCCAATGCATAGCATCCTCTAGAAAGGGGCAAGCTGTAAATCTGAGAGACTGAGATCATACTCCACATACCGTGGCTTAAAAGTGAGGTCCATGACCGTCATGGTATAAGCAAAACTAACCCATTTGGAGAAACTTCCTGGGGGCAAACAGATATACTGAAAGCAAAGGTCTACCTTCCAGAAGAGCGACTGCAGATCCTCATTTCGTTCTGTGACAATTTCCAGGACCAAATCAGCCTCGGTCCAAAGCATCCTAAGACTGCTGGAGCATATACAGGGCCATCCCAGGCAGAATCCCCGGCCATGCCCCCTGCACCGCCGCCACCCACTTGGGGTGGACTGAGGGGTAGCTCGGCTTGGCGGCAGCAGCAGGCCGTGTGCCTTGGCACACATGGCCTGCCGCTTCTGACCCCCCCCACCAGACAGAATGTGTCTTGGGGTGGGAAGTGTGAGAAGCAGGCAGCCATGTGTGCCAAAGCACATGGCTTGCCGCAGGTGCTATGCCACCCACCGAGGTCTTCCGCCCTAGGCAGTCGCCTACCCACCTAGTGGATGAGCCAGCCCTGGGCACATAGTAAATGTAGTTCCCTTCGCAAGGTGGATACCTTTAGTGGCATCTCAAGCTCCACTGAACCAGTGGGACTCAGCTGCTTTTCAAAAGAATAGCGTATCTTCTTCGGTGGGAAAGCCTTCACAACCTCAAGGCAGGTCTCCTATTCCAAATGCTACAACCTCAAGGCAGGTTTCCTATTACAAATGCTACAACCTCAAGTCACACTTACAATGTACCCACCTCCCTATGGATTGGGGGGGGGGGCACATCTAGCTCACCAGAATACTCAGGCAGCATGGAAATGGTGAGAAGTCTGTACATGAACCTGATAGAACTTCAAGCAATTTTTTATGCCCTCCAAGCTTTTGCAAAGTGCCTATGGGGGAGAACAGTCCTTATCCTTAGATGATCAAGCAAACATGTACTACATAAGCAAGCTCGGAGTGTCTAGGTCCCTTCATCTATGCCACGAGGCTTTACGAATTTGGGACCTTTTTGAGACATGTATTTATTTATTTATTATTTATTATTACAATCTCTTATATACCGCGCTATTTGGCATCAGCGCGGTTTACATTATAACACAACGACCATAACAACATGCTGTTTGGTTTTACATCGAACAGGTGATCAAACTTGGATAACAGGGGTAACTATATACATGAGATATTTACATGGTGAGGAGTAACTTGTATAACAGGGGTCAATTATGATATACATGAGATATTTACATGGTAATGAGTAAAATTATCATAGTACACATAGTACACAAAGTTACAGGCAGCCTACCCACCAAGCAACAATCATCAAAATGTGGATTTGTTTAAAACTACAGTCTGGACCTCTACAAGAGGTCTTTAAACCATTCGGTAGCTCAGTCCTTGTTTGACAGATGGGGAATGCCAACAGTGGATCTATTCATGTCACAGGAAAACAAAAAGTGTCCCATCTTTTGATCCATGAGAGGTGTCGTACAGCAAAGTCTCCTATATACTTTTCCACCATTTCTGCTTGTATATTGCACGTTGCAGAATACAGTTGAACATAAAGCAGAAGTAGGGCTGGCCCAAACATTAGGCAAACTGAGCGGTCGTCAAGGGTGTCAACCTCTGGAGGGCAGCAAAGAATAGGGAATTCAAAGCTAAACAACAGACTTTGATAGCCAAGGTGGGGGGAGTAAGGCCTCTGCCTAGGGCACCAACACCTTGAACCAACTCTGGGGCCGGCCCTGGGCAGAAGTCATTCTTGTAGCCCTCTACTGGTCACATCAACCCTGGTTCTCCCTCCTATTCTCCACTGCAGCAGAGCAAACTGCGGCATTGCGGACACACCCTTCTCTTCTGATGCAGCAAGAGGGCAGGCTACTGTACCCCAGCCTCCAAGTGTTAGCTCTGACACCATCGACACAGAGTGTCAAGTAATTGTCCATAGTCCTGTCTCCAGAAAACTATGGGACATTGTTTTAGCCTCTAGGAAAGAATCCACCAAGAAATCATACCATCTCAGGTGAAAGATTCACTTGCTGAAATTTATAAAATCGTTCCGAAAATCTTTCAGCTGTCCAATTGCAATTATCTACTACATCTTTCTAAGTCAGACCTCAAAACTACCTCAGTGAAACTTTGTCTCTCAGTGCTAACAGCCTATTGCTACAAAACAGAAAGCAAACTGGTATCACAACATTACACAGTCATAGGACTTAAATGTTGTTCTGGCACAGTTCCTTGACGCCTCCTTTGAAACTGCTGCTAAAAGCATTTATCTGGGCAAACTATTTCTAATTGCCCTCTGCAAGAAGAGTTAGCAAGCATAACAGGGCAATCCAGAGTTTAATCTGACTCAATCCATAGTACGACCAGACCTACTTCCCTAAAACTCGTGCTAGTCATGAAGAGTAAATTAGACTTACCTGCTAATTGTCGTTCCTTAAGGAACTCTAGTCCAGTCCTGGAACCATAGAGTTGTCAACCTCCACCAGCAGCTTTGGAGACTGAAAGATTTCATCACTTTGATGTCACCAGTATAAGTAGACAGGAACTGCCCCCTATCACCAGTACCTATTGATAAAGCAGACTCAGCAGAGCAACAAATAAGTAGAATAAAGAAATAATAGCCATAATTGGCCAACAGTCGAAATGAACTCGCACCCATACAGTCCCAAACATTGTTACCAGAAAAAAGGAATGGGTGAACCGAGAACCCCCAAGCCCGGCGCAACTGTGCGACCAAGCTCAAGAGACACTGCTGCGTAAAGAAGGGCCCCGCCTGTCTTCCCTGCGCTTCTTCTCACCCTTCCTACGCTAAACCAGTAGACTGACCATCTGGACCGCTCTAAAGAATCTTCAGGCTGCCCCTAATGCAAAGACCCTGGGAGGGATCCGGGACTGGACTAGAGTTCCTTAAGGAACGACAATTAGCAGGTAAGTCTAATTTACTCTTCCTTAGCGTCCCTCTAGTCCAGTCCCGGAACCATAGAGGACGTGACAGAGCAGTACACATCAACGGGAGGGACCTACTAGCCCAGCCTGAAGAACCGCTGAGCCAAAACGCCCATCCCCCCGTGCCTGCACATCCAGCCTATAGTGCCGAGCAAACGAATGGAGCGAAGACCACGTCGCCGCCCTACAGATCTCCTCCGCTGGCACCAAACTGACTTCCGCCCAAGACGCCGCCTGCGCCCTGGTGGAATGCGCACGAAGACCTTCCGGAACCACCTTACCCTTAAACAGGTAGGCGGAAGCAATCGCCTCCTTCAACCACTGCAAGATGGAAGACTGCGCCGCTGCCTCACCTTTCCGAGGCCCCACAAAAACAATAAACAGCCTGTCTGACTTCCTAAAGGAGGCCGTTCTCCTGAGATATTTCTTGAGCACTCTCTGAACATCCAAGAGATGCAAACGGCCCCCCGAGCGCTCTTTCTGTTCCGCCGAGAACACCGGAAGCGATACTACTTGGTTGACATGAAACACAGAAACCATCTTCGGTAAAAAGGCGGAACCGTGCGCAAAACCACCTTGTGCCTGAAAAAGGTCAGATACGGCTCCGTACACGCCAACGCCTGCAACTCCGAAATCCTCCGAGCCGAACAAATAGCCACAAGGAAGAGAGTCTTCAACATCAAGTCTTTCAAGGAAGCCTTGTCCAAAGGCTCGAATGGTTCTTGAAGTAGCGCGTCCAAAACCAAATTCAGATCCCAAGAAGGAACGGAATCTCGTCTTGGAGGCCTCAACAGTAACACCACTCTAAGAAAACGCCTAATACCTCCATGGGCACCCACCGGCTGACCTTGAATCTTACCCCTGAAACAGGCTATGGCTGCCAGCTGCACCCTCAAAGTGCTCGCGGCCAACCCCTTTTCCACACCATCCTGAAGAAAAGACAGTATATGAGGCACCGAAGCCCGCAGAGGTTGAAAACCGCGGTCCTCACACCACGCCTCAAAAACACGCCATACGCGAACATACGCCAAGGAAGTAGAGCGGCGCCGCGCCTTCAATAAGGTAGAAAGTACTGCCGCCGAGTACCCCTTGGCAGTCAACCTTGCCCTTTCAAGAGCCATGCCGTAAGCAAGAATCGACCCACCTGCGGCATGCGTAACGGCCCCTGAAGCAAGAGATCTCCCCGCAGAGGAAGCCGCCACGGACTGCCCACCAGAAGCCGAACCAGATCTGCATACCACGGTCTTCTGGGCCAATCGGGCGCCACGAGAACCACCAGACCGCTGTGTTTCTCTATGCGTTGAATCACCTTGCCTATGAGAGTCCAAGGAGGAAACACGTAGAGAAGGCCCTCCAGCGGCCACCGCTGAGCCAACGCATCGAGGCCTTCCGCCATCCGTTCCCGCCTCCGGCTGAAGAACCTCTCCACCTGCGCGGAATCGAACCGTGCCATCAGATCCATTACCGGTAGCCCCCAGCGCCGCACTATCAACGCAAACACATCCGGGTGTAGACTCCACTCCCCCGGGTCTACTCTGCGGCGGCTCAGAAAATCGGCCTCGACATTCTCCACGCCTGCCACGTGCTGCGCCGACAGCGCCGCCAGATTCTGCTCGGCCCAGTCCAAGAGTCAACTCGCCTCCTCCTCCAGCGACGCACTCCCTGTGCCGCCCTGGCGATTGATATAAGCCACCGTCGTGGCATTGTCGGACAGCACTCGAACTGCCTTCCGACCCAAGTCTTTTAGGAAACTCTGCAGCGCCAGAAATACCGCTCGCATCTCCAATCGGTTTATGGACCATTGACTCTCTTCCCTTGACCACTCTCCTTGGGCAAACTTTCCTTCGCAGTGTGCCCCCCAACCTGTGAGGCATGCATCCGTTGTCAACAGCCTCCATACGGGAGCCTCCAGAGGCATGCCCACCTCTAGACTTCCGAGGCGCAACCACCACAGGAGTGCCCGTCGCACTTCCGGAGGACACACCAACCTTTGAGACAACGCATCCCTCTGATGCGACCAGCGCCTTAGAAGAGAGCTCTGCAGCGGCCGCATATGCGCTCTGGCCCACTGAACCACCTCGATGCTGGCCGCCATCGTCCCCAACAACTGCAAATAGCGCCATGCAGTCGGAGCTCTGCAACCCAGAAAACTCCGTATGAGCTCCCGCAAATCCCGTGCTCTCTTGTCCGGGAGAAACACCATTCCCCGACTGGTCTCGAAACGCGCCCCCAAATATTCGAGGGCTTGAGAGGGAGCTAGATTGCTCTTCGCAAAATTGACCACCCAGCCGAGACTCTCCAACCATTGCACCACTCGCGCCGTGGCCGCCACGCTCTCCTCCCGGGACTTCACTCGAATCAACCAATCGTCCAAGTAAGGGTGCACGAGGATGCCCTCCTTGCGGAGCGCCGCCGCCACCACTACCATGACCTTGGTGAAAGTGCGAGGCGCCGTCGCTAGGCCGAAAGGCAATGCTCGGAATTGAAAATGACCCATCAGCAGAGCAAACCGCAGATAATTTTGATGCTCGCGGCGTATGGGAATATGCAAATATGCCTCCGTCAGGTCTAGAGACGTGAGAAACTCTCCCTTTTGCACCGCCGCAATGACTGAACGCAAGGACTCCATCCGGAAATGGGTCACCCGAAGACAGCGATTTACCCTCTTTAAATCCAATATGGGACGGAACGTACCCTCTTTTTTCGGAACCACGAAATAAATGGGAGTATCGACCGGAGCCGCACTGAGCCACCGGAACGGGCACCACCGCCCCTAAATGCCGCAGCCGCTGCAGCGCGCTGGCAACCGCCCTGAACTTCCTTGGGGCTCGGCACGGGGAGAGGACAAAGGCGTCGGAGACGGGGCGCTGGAGCTCTAGGGCATAGCCTTCTCGAATGACCTCCAACACCCACTGATCCGCAGTTAATTGGACCCAGACGGGGTAAAACTCCCGCAACCTTCCTCCCACGGGCACCTCCCCCCTCTGGGCCTGCCGTATCTCATTGGGGCTTTCTACTGTTGGCAGACTGAAAGGAACCAAATCCTCTGCCCGCCCCCCGGAAACCCCGAAAGGACTGACCTCGAGCCATATACCGACCTCGCGAAGGCTGGGAAAATCGGAAGGATCGGAATCTCCGCGAGTCTCTGGGGACACCCCTAGAGGCTATCGACCCCCGGCTCTGCTTCAGCCTATCCTCCGGGAGCCGACCCCCTTTGGAGTCCCCCAAGTCCTTGACCAACTTCTCTAAATCCTCCCCAAAGAGAAGCTTGTCTTGAAAAGGTAATTTACTAAGCCGCGCCTTGGAAGAACCGTCCGCTGACCAGTTGCGGAGCTACAGATACCTGCGAGCCGCCACCACCGAAGCCATGCTCTTGGCGAGTCCCCGAATCAAATCATAGTGAATATCCGATAGGTAAGCCGTGCCAGATCCTCGGCCTGTTCTTCCGGTAGTCCCCCCCGCAGACGTTGGGACCACCGCAAGCCAGCTCTCGCCACCCATGCTCCCGCAATGGAAGCTTGCAACGAGAGAGCACACATATCAAACACCTGTTTCAACAAGGTATCCAGCTTCCTATCCTGCACATCTTTTAACGCCGCGGCGCCCTCCACTGGAATGGTGGTCTTCTTAGTGACCACCGACACCGCAGCATCCACCTTTGGGGACCGAAAAATCTCCCTATCCTGTTCCGACAACGGATATAACCGGGCCAAAGTCTTGGTCCCTCGGAGCGCCGATTCCGGTGCGTCCCATTCCTCCTGAATCATATCTCGAAACACCCTATGAACCGGGAATACTTTTTGAGAAGTCCTAACCGCCTGCAACAACGGATCCTCCAACACATCCTCAGCTGCAGGCGCCACGGAGGGCATGTTTAAAGTCTTTAGAGTCTCAGCAATCAACGCTGGCAACTCTTCCCGCCGGAACACCCGGACCACTCTACTCTGCTCCACGTCCGGTAGCTCTCAGTCCTCTAAATCCTCCTCCGAGGCCACTTCCAGATCCATATCCGCTCCAAGGTCATCCATCCCATCACCTGACAGACTGTCCTCTCGGAGCTCCCTACGTTTCTTTGCCGAGCCTATCTCCCCCACCGGGAGATCTGCCGACCCCGACCGTTTCCGACTCCTCTGGACTCCCGACTGAGTCCCGAACGCAGGCTGTAGCAAGGCAAACGCCTGCTGCATCAGGGAAAAGAAGTCCGAGGGAATCCCCGCAACGCTCCCACCCAGACTTCCCGCAGGAGCCGAAGACACACCAGTTGTCCCGGACGGCCCTGCCGTCGGCTCAGGAAGACCGAGGGAGGACGGCCAGGATCCCTCTTCTACTGAAGCGGCCGCTGGCTGATCTCCTGCCGGCCCCCCCAGCGCCTTCTCCATACCTACTGGCTCCAGGGAGCAGTCCCGGCATACCCCGGAGTCCAGTAGCTCGCTGCGCTTCACTCCACAAACCAAGCAGCGATTTTTAAGTGGCATGCTACTGTCTATGAGCAACAGCTCTGAAGAGAGAAAACTGGCTCTCTGCCCTGAGACAGAAGTCACTGTCCGTTTTTTTTTTTTTTCCTTTTAAAACCAGTAATCTACTCCCAATAGGCCAATCAGCTGAATTCTGAAGGTCCCATGCAAAAACGAAGCTTCTAGCCTGCCCAATTAAAAGAAGAAAATTCTGTCTTTTAAAAGAAATGCCGATTTCAAAATGGCCGCCGTCAGCTTTCCCGCCTAAAAAAGGGCTGACTGACAGCACGCGCTGAGGCCCCAAGCCTTCTTTTTAACCTGGGAGCCTCCCTAGGACCTCTACTATCACTCCTGCACTGCCCCCCAAAAAGAATTTCAGCAGCACTTACCTGATCCGGAGAAGGGGGGGAGGAGGGGGGCAGAGAAATACAGCTCCGGAGCACAGCTCTCACCCAGCTTCAGCTCCCACTGACTGCTGCAGCCTCTTAGCACACAGCTCTTGCCAGATTATATCCTCTGCTGCTGCAGACTCTTCCTGCAACCTGCTCCTCACCCTTCTGGCACGGGTTCGGGAGTAGGGAGGTAAGGCAGTCAGGCTCTCAGCCCACTGTCCTTTTAAATAGCTGGGCCCCCCACTAAAAGAACCCTTCGGAGGGAAGGGAAGGACCGAGAGAGAACAGGAGAGAAAGGCAGAACTGGGACCCCTCCAGCAGCAGCAGACTTTCACCCCAGAATAAAGCAAAAGCACTAAACCAAAAGAGAGGAAAAAACCAACCCCAAAGAAACAAACAAAGCTCTGCTTATTTGATCTCCCTGAGCCCAGTCCCGGGCTCAGAACCTCCAAGCTGCTTGGAGACTGAAAGTACTGGTGATAGGGGGCGGTTCCTGTCTACTTATACCGGTGACATCAAAGTGATGAAATCTTTCAGTCTCCAAAGCTGCTGGTGGAGGTTGACAACTCTATGGTTCCGGGACTGGACTAGAGGGACGCTAAGGAAGAGTCCGTTTTACTCTCCCTCAATTGCCACCATGTCTTCCTGTATTGTCTGCAAAGCACCAAAGACATAGGGAAGAGTTCCTCACTGTTAATATTAAGTTTAATTCAAACGAGTCAAGCTTCCCAGCATCTAAACGCAATATGTCTCACCAAGTCTTTAATTGTATCAGTCTCAGTTACTCTGAACAGCAGTGCATATCACCTTAAGAGTCAGAGCAACCTCTACTGCAAACCTTTGCTCCATCCCCTTTACAAACCTCTGCAAAGCAGCCGTCTGGGTCCTTGGTTCAGACTTTTACTAAGCACTATTGCTCACAGGACAAAGAGATTGCATAGTACGGACTGCCCAAAGGATAGTGCCTTTGGGCAGTCAGTACTCTGCAATCTCTTTGCCCTATGAGCATCTCACCACCCACATTGTGTCCTGGATCACTAACATCAGCGAGCAGAAGCTAAGGTTTGGCTTCACCAAGCAATGTGCTCGCATTTCACCTGCCTGTCAGAGGAAATTAAGGCACACTTTCACTCCTATTGTTTCCCCAGAAATACAGTAGCAGCAACAGCTACAGATCAGGCTCAAGAGGAGGAGGAGGAGCCACAGCTTACACAGGGGAGACTGAGCATGATCAGAGGATTTAAAAGAAGAGACTTCCTAAGCTGGAAGAATATGATGCATGCCAGTTCTGCCTGAAGGACGACACCAACCAGTGTGACTGCATTCTTTTGCCATCTACAGAGAACCCCTGTTACAGGTATGCAGATCTGCTTTCTTTTGTACTACTTCCTCCTTTATCTGTCTCTAGTGCAGGGCTTGACAAATCCCAGGTGCCAGGTTGCCATGGCAGCTAAAAGTTGCAACCTGGCACCTGGGATTTCTTTTCCCCGCAAATCTTTTGTGGAGCTTTTGGAAGTGCAAAAGGAAGCACACTCGCTCCTCCTCTGCAATCCAGTTCTGTGCAAGCATGAGCTGCGCCACACCAGATCACGGACGGTGGAGGAACAAGTGCGCTGCAAGGAACAGGTGACAGCCTCCAAATCCTGGGAGAGACCTGGTAAAGCTGGGAAGGGGGATGATGACAGCAAGCGAGCGACCTGGTAACGGCTGGGAGGGAGGGGTATATGACAGAGAGGTCTAGTAAAGGCTATGGGGAGTATGAGAGTCAGAGACTGTTGGGGAACACAGGAAGCAGAAATCAGTCAGGTCAAGCCTTTTAAGATAAACTGGATATTGATGATCAGCGAAGATGTTTCAGATAAAAGCTTATGTGATACTTTTCATAAAATGTGATCCCAATCCATAATGTATCTACCCAAATATTTCATATTATGGACTGGTCAGTCAATAAGGACAAACTTAACAATATGCATAGCCTAACCTTTAATGCCATCAAGCTGTCAAAACTGCAGTCCACGACGAGACGGAGTGCACTGGGTATGACATCCCTGCGGATACGTTTTCTAGCATTGCCATCAATACTCGGTTCTGCCTGGGACCGACGCTCTAGTTTTCTCTTCTCTCGTTTTTCTTTTCGTTTTTGCCTAAATTAAGGAAAAGATTAAAACAGCCAAATATACTAAAAATTGCTTGTGAATATGCCATTACTGGAAATGAGTACTTGCTGGCAACTTGCTGGTTTACATGTTCGATGAATGGATATCCATGAAAAAGTCTAAACTTCAACCAATTGTGACCAATGATTTTAAAGATTAGCGTTCCATATCAGCACACCCTGCACTCTGTCAAATTTGGTGTCTAACAATACAACTGGGTGTGCATAAATATAGACTACACAGATCCTGCAGTGTCATACTGTAATATTTTCTGTAAAAAAAAAAAAAAAACCTAATCATTTTAGAAAGTCATTTTCTTTATAGATATTGAAACCATGACATTTTTTGTGAAATAGCTCATAAGGAAAAGGGTATAGCTTATTTAAGCACAATCCCCATTACTCTAAAATGCTTTTTAAGAAGTCTAAATAGCTAATTTAAGGGATATATACATCACAAGTTTTAAAAACATTTAGCAGTTATTGAATGACTGACTGATGAATATTAACTAGTCAAAAACATTTGGATTTGCTACATCTCCTGCACAGCACCCCTCAAGCTTGGTGTCCACTTACTTATTTTACAGATCTTTTATACCACTTTATCATTTTAGTCAAAGCAGTTTAAATTGCAACTTAAACTTGGTAATGTACATTAAGAATAAATTAGACTTACCTGCTAATTGTTGTTCCTTAAGGAACTCCAGTCTAGTCCTGATATCTAGGGTTGTGAACCTCCTCCCGCAGCATTGGAGACTGAGCACGTCACTCTTTTGGCGACTCCACTATAAATAGGCTAGGATCCTCCTCCATGCTCCAGCAAACCTATTGACAAAGCAGACTCACGAGAGCAATAACTAAGTAGTTAAATACAACAGTAATGCACACTGAACAGACTAAAATTTCATAAGGCTCCCTGAAAAAGAAGCCTTACCATAACTCATCCTGCAATAGGACCTCTCCTAAGTTCTGCTGGGGCCAACCTCCCATTCTGAGGAACCCCAGGTGAGGTATATAGCTCCACCACCTCAACTACTCACCTCTCTTCATGAACCTCCCCCTGACCTGACACGTCCGTCGCATACTTATGCTATTATCTTCTGCTTCAGGCTATCGCCCAAGATCTATACCTGAGAAGGATACAGGACTAGACTGGAGTTCCTTAAAGAACAACAATTGGCAGGTAAGTCTAATTTACTCTTCCTTATCGTCCCTCCAGTCTAGTCCTGACATCTAGGGATGTAACAGAGCAGTAAATCAATACAATTACCGGGAGGGACCTGCTAGACCAGCCTGAAGTACTGCTGAGCCAAAACAAGAATCCCGTTCCGCTTGCACATCCAACTGGTAATGTTTCACAAAAGAATGAAGCGAAGACCAAGTCGCCGCCTTACAAATCTCCACCGCCAGCACCAAACTGAACTCCGCCCAAGACGCCACCTATGCCCTTGTCAAATGAGCTCTCAGTCCCACTGGCACCGGCTTTCCTTTCAAGATATAAGCAGACACAATAGTCTCTTTCAACCATCTAGCAATAAACGACTTTGATGCCGCTTCTCCTCGTCTTGGCCCCCCAAACAAGACAAACAATTTGTCCGACTTCTGAAAGGGAGCCGTCTTCGGCAAATACTTTTGCAACACATGCCCCACGTCCAGCCGATGGAGCTGATGAACCCGAACTCCGGCATCCTGCTCCTTCTTGAAGTCAAAACTTGGCAACACCACTACCTGATTTAAGTGGAACGCCGACACCATCTTAGGCAAGAAGGAGGGCACCGTCCTCAAGACTACCTTCTGCCGCTGAAAGGACAAAAAAGGTTCCCTACACGACAACGCCTGCAACTCCGATATCCTTCTAGCCGAACAAATAGCTACCAAGAAAACGACTTTGAGAGTAAGATCCTTCAAGGAAGCCGCAGACAGAGGTTCAAAAGGATCTTGCACCAGAGCCTCCAACACCAAATTGAGATCCCACGCCGGTACCGCCGTCCTGCTTGGAGGCCTCAGCAGTGACGCCACTCGCAAAAAATGCTTCACATCCGGATGAGTCCCGAGACTCTTACCTTGAACCTTTCCACGGTAACAGGGGAAGCGCTGCCAGCTGAACTCGCAGAGAAGAGGACGCCAAGCCCTTGTCTAACCCAGCCTGCAAGAAAGACAGAACCTGCAGCACTGAAACCTTCAAGGCTGCCGCTCCAATATCTTCACACCACGACTCAAACAGCTGCCACACTAACATAGGCCATCGAGGTAGAGCGACGCCTGGACCTCAACAAGGTAGAAATAACTGCGGCGAATAACCTTTAGACCTTAACCTCGCCCTTTCAAAGCCAAGCCGTAAGCGAGATCGATCCACCTGAGGCATGTTTAATGGACCCTGCACTAACAGATTCCTTCTGTCCGGCAGCCACCATGGCCGTCCTACCCAAAAGCCGCACCAAGTCTGCATGCCAAGGCCTTCGAGGCCAAACCGGAGCAATGAGGATGACCTGCCCCTTGTGCCGCTCTATCAGCTGTAACACCCGCCCTATTAGCACCCAGGGCGGAAACACATACAGCAGTTGATCCTTTGGCCAAACCTGCATCAAGGCATCCAAGCCTTCCGACATCCTTTCCCGCCTTCTGCTGTAAAACCTTGAGGCCTTTGCAGGCGTGAACGTCGCCATGAGATCCATCACCGGAATCCCCCAACGACGCACCACCGAGTCGAACACCTCCTGATGCATAACCCACTCTCCGGGATCTACTTTGACTCGGCTCAGGAAATCGGCAGTCACATTGTCCACCCCTGCCACATGCGCCGCCGACAAAGCCTGTAGATGTTGCTCGGCCCAGCCTAAGAGCTCCCCGGCCTCGTCCTCCAGAGCTACACCGCTGGTGCCCCCTTGGCGATTGATATATGCCACGGCTGTGGCGTTGTCTGACAGCACTCTTATTGCCTTTCCCTGCAACCTGGGCTGCAATGCCCAAAGTGCTAACTTCACCACCCGCAGTTCCAACCTGTTGATGTACCACTGCTTTTCCGACTCCGTCCACTGGCCCTGCGCGAACCGGCCTTCGAAGTGTGCCCCCCATCTGAACAGACTTGCATCTGTTGTCAGAGGCACCCAGTCCGGCGACTCCAAAGGCATTCCCTTCTGAAGATTTCCAGACTCAAGCCATAACTGCAAGGCCTCCCAAGTCTCCCGCGGACAGGGCAATCTCCGTGTCAAGCGATCGGCCTGATGCGACCATCTTCTGAGCAAAGCCCTTTGAAGCAGCCACATGTGAGCTCTGGCCCAGGGTACCACCTCCAGGGTCACAGCCATCCTTCCTAGCAGTTGCAGATAGTGCCACGCTGCGGGGGCCCCTCTCTTCAGAAAGGCGCGGACCGGTTCCTTTAGTCCCTGCGCTCTGAGGAGCGGAAGAAAAAAAACCTCTCCCCTCCCTTGTGTCAAATCGGGCTCCCAAATAATCCAACTCCTGTGAAGACACTAACCTGCTCTTTTCTGCATTGACCACCCATCCTAGATTCTGCAGAAACTGAACCAACCGGCGGGTAGCCTCCTCGCTTTTGCTTCTTGAATTTGCTCGAAATAACCAATTGCCCAGGTAAGGATGCACCAATACTCCGTCTTTGCAAAGCTGCCACCACCACCATCACCTTGGTGAAGGTTCGTGGAGCTGTTGCCAACCCGAATGGCAACGCTTGGAATTGAAAATTTCCCTGAGGGACCGCGAAGCACAGAAACCGCTGATGTTCCCTGTGAATCGGTATGTGAAGATTGTCTCACGTCTCTAGATCAGACGGAAGCCTCTCTCCCTATCTTACCGCCACTATGACCGACCTTAGGGTCTCCATTCGAAAATGTGTCACTCTGAGGCACCGATTGACCCCTTTGAGATCCAGAATTGGCCGAAAGGTACCCTCTTTCTTTGGAACCACAAAGTAGATGGCGTACCGACCGCAGCCGCACTGGTCCTCCGGCACTTTCGACCGTTTCCTGCACCGCCCGCCTTTTTGACCGGGCCCTGCATGGAGAGAGAACGAAGGCATTGACCGCCGGACGCTGAAACTCCAGAGCATAACCCTCTCGATGACCTCCAGCACCCACTGGTCTGATGTGACTCGGATCCAGGCAGGATAGAACTCCCTTAACCGACCCCCCACGGGAATCAATCCCGCCTGGATCCCCCACACTTCATTGAGGTTTCTTGAAGGTCGAGGACGAGGAAGCTCCGAAACCTCTTCCCGCTCCTCTGAACCCCCGAAACCCCTGGGACCTGTAAGCCAAACATCCTCGCTGAAACTGACCAAACCGTGGGGACCGAAAAGGACGGAACTCCCTCTGCTGATTTTTCGTCAGTCCCTGGGAACGTCCGGGCTTCTGCCTATCCTCCAGTAGCCTTCCACCCTTGGATTCGCCGAGGTCTCTCACCAATTTATCCAAATCCTCCCCAAATAGGAGCCTGCCCCTGAAGGGGAGCTTACTTAGCCGTGCCTTAGAGGAACCATCAGCAGCCCAGTTACGGAACCACAAACATCTGCGCGCCGCTACCACCGACGCCATACTCCTGGGCCAGGCTTCGTATCATATCATACTGGATATCCGCCAAATAAGCTGCTCCCGTTTCCAACCGGGCCCTCCCCTCGGCCGCGTCCTCTAGCTACCCCGTACTAAGCCTCTGACACCATCGCAAACATGCCCTCGCCACTCATGCCCCACAAATAGAAGCCTGCATGGTGTTAACATCGAAAACCTGCTTCAGCAACTAATCTAATCGTCTATCTTGTGCATCCTTAAGTGCTGCACTGCCTTCTACTGGTATCGTGGTCTTCTTGGTAACAGCCGGCACCGCCGCATCCACCTTAGGAGACTTAAACAGGTCCTTATCCTGATCCGCCAAAGGATAAAGTCGAGCCATCACCCTCGACCCCTTCATCCCAAACTCTGGCATGTCCCATTCCTCTTCGATCATTTCCCTAAACACTCTGTGTAATGGGAAAACCTTCTGGGCCTTGCGAACTGCCTACAAAAACAGATCCTCTAATGCTGAATCCTCCGCCGTGCCCGAAGCCAGAATGTTCAGCGCCTTCAGTGTCTCCGCAATCAGCACCGGCAACTCTTCCCGCCGGAACACTCTCACCACTCGTGCCTGATCCTCCTGCTCTGTGAGCTCCCCTTCCTCCAACTCCTCTTCTATCTCTATCTCCTCAAAGTCTTCTGACTGATCCTCCAACCTTTCCATCTTGTCCAGCACCAGCCTCGGCTTCTTCGAGGGAACACTGCTGGCACCCGGATCTAGATGAAGACCCAGGCGTTTTCCCCCCAGTTCCCCCTCTACAGCCCCTGCAGCCCCATGCATCCCCCCCCCCCCCCAGTGCCTGCTGCAGCAGGGTTACAAACTGCTGTGAAAAAATCACTGCTAATCCACCCTGGATCAGCGCTGGGGAAGAGGGAATGTCTGGTGCTGAAAAGGGCCCTGCCACCGGCTCCAGGAGGGGTGGTGAAAAAACCAGCGGTTCAGGCGGGCCAGGAAGCTCTCCCTTCTGGCTCTCTCCTCCATCTCCCGCTGACAGCTCCACTGAGGCCGCTTCCTGCAAGCACCCCATGCATACCCCGGCCTCCGACAGCGATCCCTTTCTCACCCCACATAGCAAACACAAAGGCTTGGACAGCATACTGTAAGCCAGCCCTGTCACTATTCAAGAGAACCAAACCCAAAATCAGGGCTTTTTTTTTTTAAATGAACAAAACTAACAAAGCTATCAAAACTAAACCACTAACTCACTAAAGCAGCAGGAACGCTAACTAAGGAATCCCCCTCAGTTCCTGATAACCCGCGCCAGAAGAAAACAAGAATCGCCGATGCCCGACTCTACTGCCGTCCTGTTCCCACGCTTTCCCACACGCGGCTGCGGCCTAACCAGGCCCAACACCCACACGCGGTCTACCTACAGCTGCCTGCCTGCTTACTGATGCTGCACTTACCTCTGCGCCACCCAACCATCCTTCTCCGGCTCCTTTCCTCCGCGCTTGGCCTGCTCGCAGCCACAGCGTCGGACGGAGCACCCCCGCACAAGCAAGACAAAAAGAATCAAAGGAGCCTCCGTGTGCAGCGGCACCGCGTCAGCTGCCGAAGCGATCCCCCGCAGCCGCAGACCTTCCGCTTCCCCCGACATCGTCTGAAGACCGGCTCCTCACTCACATGGTGAGTTCGGGAGCTGGGACCCTCCTCCTTTGCTCCCCACACGCTGACACTCCCAATGTAACTGCAGCACACCGCGGCGGCGGGGCGGGGAGGGGAGGGGGGAAGAGGCGGCAGCCCCTGCAAACTCAAGCTCCCTTGCAGGCTGAATCTGCTCTTCCAGGTCCACAGAAGCTAAACTGCTTCTTTCTTTCTTTTTTTTTTTTTTTCAATTACCTAATAAGCTCTCCTTATTTACCACTCCAGTGAGTCCTGACCTCTAAGGTCAATACTCCTCCAGCTGCTTTGGAGACTGAGCTTACTGGAGTGTGGAGTAGGATCCTAACCTATTTATAGTGGAGTCACCAAAAGAGTGACATGCTCAGTCTCCAATGCTGCGGGAGGAGGTGCACAACCCTAGATGTCAGGACTAGACTGGAGGGACGATAAGGAAACAGGGATATTGATAACTTGGATTCTTCTGAAGCAAGAGGGTTAAGCGACTTGCCAAATCTGTTTTATGGTTGGATTTCTGTCACAGTGACCACTAAATAATTCTTAAGCCCGATAGACTGATTTACATGGCTTATCCTGCTGTGTAAGAACTATTAAGTCCATTTCCTAGTCTAAGCCACAAAAGCTCGGCACATTCCAGAAATTAACCTTTTCCTTAATGCTCATTCCCAGGGATAAGCAATGGCTTTCCCAAGTCTATTTGGCTAATAACCTTTTATGGCCTTTTCTTCCAGGAACCTGCCCAAACCTCATCTGAACCTTGACTATGTCAGAAACACATCTAAATTAGCTTTTACCCTACTTCTTGAAAGGAAGAAAGCCTATGAGATCACTATTTTATTTTTATTTAGCTCATGCTTCTCCAGGTGATGATCAAGGCAAGTTACATTCAGGTACAGTATGCATTTCCATGTCCCCCAAAGGGTTCACAATCCAAATTTGTATCCAAGCAATTGAGAGTTAAGTGGCTTGCCCAAGACCACCAGGGGTGGGATTTGAACCCTGGTCTTTCAGGCTCTAGGCCATTCTGTTTGCCCCTGTCCCCCAGCCACAAAGACCTTCTGCTTAGTGTCCTATCCACAGGAAAGTTTCATTGTATCAAGGGGTTTAGGGGATTCTGAAAGAGGGGGTTTCCTGCCCCCCCCGCCCCCCATCCCCTCATTTACACAGCTCAGAAAAGTAGGCTCCTTTCATTCTATGTGGCACTTCTTGTTGCCTTTTAAAATCAAAGCATGCCTTCCAGAATTCTAAGGAACTCAATGTGCTCTAAGAGTATGTCAGTTTGTTTTTCTGAGGACCACCGATTTATAATATAAAGAAGCAATTCAACCTAGTTGACAGCTGAAAGATGGACACACTGAAATGCCTCCTTAAAAGTGAGGCACTATAAAGCTATTTTCTAAGTTGGATAGAAACCTGCTCTTAAAAAATAGACTGTAGTGCTATGCTATTCTCTGTAAAATCAGAAAACTGTATTTTTGTGTATTTGAGGGCTTCAGCCACAGCATGGTACTCCAGACCATTCTACTGTATGGCATTTCATTCATAGACTTAAGAAGAAAATAACACTTTTTTGTTAAGGGTCTCTAGCATGATATACACAAAGAACATTTGAATCCACAGTATTGAGACGGTAGGAAAGTGATCTTTCAGTCAAGCCAATGCAACATACTTCTTATGAAGTACACTGTGCCAGCCTTCTAAACTTATATGCCAGCATTGTAATCCATTCTCCCTAGGGATGTGCATTTGTTAGTGAACATTTTGGTTTGTTAGCATGCCTTAAACTTAGTGCAGGCAGAATCAATTCAATGCAGACGAATCTGTAAATTCACGCACATTGCCGATTTGTATGTATTGAAAGATTAAATTAGACTTACCTGCTAATTGTAGTTCCTGGGGGAACTCCAGTCTAGTCCCGGAATCTCTGGGTTGTGATCCTCCTCCAGCAGCTTGGAGACTGAGAAATGTCACCCTTGTGACGTCACTGGTATATAAGCCCCCGAACCGCCTCTTCTCACCAGTTACCTATTGACAAAGCAGACTCACCGGAGCAACCATTAAGTAGTAACTATACCATAACCAAAACCTAAACCATTAATTGCCCCCTGAAGGATGCCAAGCCAAACTATGTACATAACCTCTGAAATGTGCCCTGCGTGCTGAGGTCCACTTTCCCTACCCTGCGAAGGATGCAGACCCCCCCCAAAACCACCCCCAAACCATACCCTGAGCTATGGTACTTACATTGCAGAACAGGCACCTGCGACTCTTACCTGTTATCTTAGTCCTGCTTCAGGCCATAGTCCACTCAATTATCAGGGCGGGATACGGGACTAGACTGGAGTTCCTCCAGGAACTACAATTAGCAGGTAAGTCTAATTTAATCTTCCTGATCGTCCCTCCAGTCTAGTCCCGGAATCTCTGGGGATGTAACACAGCAGTGAACAGACTCAACGGAAGGGCTCTGCTAAACCAGCCTGAAGCACTGCCGCTCCAAAACAGGTGTCCCTCTCCGCCTGAACATCCAGACGGTAATGCTTCACAAAGGAGTGCAAAGAAGACCAGGTCGCCGCTTTACAGATTTCCACCGCTGGCACCAGACTGCATTCTGCCCAAGAGGCTGCCTGTGCCCTAGTGGAACGAGCTCTCATCCCCTCTGGCACCACCCGGCCTTTCAACAGATATGCTGACGCGATAGCCTCCTTTAACCACTGAGCAATAGAAGCTTTAGAAGCTGCCTCGCCCCTTCTTGCTCCCTCAAACAACACAAACAGCCTATCTGATCTACAGAAACTGGCTGTCCTGCGGATATACCTCTTCAAAGCTCGCCGAATATCCAAGAGATGCAACTGCCCCGTAGCATGACCCTCGCTCTGTGCTGTGAACACCAGCAAAGATACTGCCTGATTCATATGAAAAACCGAAACCACTTTTGGTAAAAAGGCAGGCACCGGCCTCAAAACCACCTTAGTATCAAAGAAAGCTAGAAAAGGCTTTCTACAGAACAGTGCTTGCAATTCCAAGATTCGTCTCGCCGAAGCAATCGCCACCAAGAACACCACCTTCAGCGTGAGATCCTTCAGAGACGCTTTCGCCAATGGTTCAAAGGGCGCTCTCCCTAACGCCCCTAATACCAGAGGGAAATCCCATGTCAGAACAACTTGCTTATGCAGCGGTCTCAAAAAGGTCACTGCCCGCAAAAAACGCTTAACATCCACATGTCCTCCGAGCGCCTCGCCTTGTACCTTACCCCTATAACAGGACAGCGCTGCCAGCTGAACCTTCAATGAAGCGGCTGCCAAGCCCTTCTGAAAACCATCTTGCAAGAAAGACAGCACTTGCGGTACCGACGCCTTCAAGGGAACGAAACTCCTATCTGCACACCATGCTTCAAAACACGCGCCACACTCTAACATAAGCCAACGAAGTAGACCACTGCCGAGCTTTCAGCAACGTGGAAATTACCCCCGCCGAATAACCCTTCGCTCTCATCCTAGCCCTCTCAAGAGCCAAGCCGTAAGCGAGAACCGATCCACCTGAGGCATGCACAGGGGTCCCTGCGTTAGAAGATCCTTTCGAGCCAGAAGCTGCCAGGGCTTCCCTACCAACAGCCTCATCAAATCTGCGTACTACGGCCTTCTGGGCCAATCCGGCGCTATCAAAATCACCTGACCTCTGTGGAGCTCTATGCGCTGCAGCACCCGACCGATCAACACCCAAGGCAGCAACACGTAGAGAAGCTGCTCTTCCGGCCAGGCTTGTATAAGAGCATCCAAGCCTTCCGCCATTCTCTCCCTTCTTCTGCTGAAGAAGCGCTCTACCTTTGCTGACTGGAAAGTCGCCATGAGATCCATTACCGGCGTCCCCCAGCGACGCACCAGCATCGCGAACACCTCTGGATGTAGAACCCACTCCCCCGGGTCTACTCTTACGCGACTCAAGAAGTCGGCCTCCACATTGTCTACCCCTGATTGTCCTCGGCCCATTCTAACAAACTCTCGGCTTCCAGCGCCACGCTGCTGGTGCCTCCCTACCGGTTGATGTAAGCCACTGCGGTCGCATTGTCTGAAAACACGCGAATGGCCTTTCCCTGGATCGCCGGCTGAAACTCCTGCAATGCCAGTGCCACTGCTCTCAACTCCAGCCAGTTGATCGACCAACTCTTCTCTAGTTTGGATCACTGCCCCTGCGCAAATGTCCCTGAAAGTGAGCCCCCCATCCCATAAGACTGGCATCTGTCGTCAGAGACATCCACGCAAGTGACTCCAAGGGCATCCCTTTTTCCAGACACCCGGGACACAATCACCACTGAAGCACCTCGTCCGTCAGCGGCGGACAAGGCAGCTGCTGAGACAGTTAATCCTTCTGATGCGACCACCTCAACAGTGCCCTCTGCAACGGTCTCATGTGGGCCCTTGCCCATGGAACTAACTCAAGCGTCGCCGCCATGGTCCCCAGCAACTGTAGGTAATCCCAGGCCATGGGGCCCTGCTTGCCGAGAAATTGCCTGACCAACCTCTTGAGCCCCAGCACCCGCTGCTATGGCAGAAAAACTCGCCCCACTCTCGTATCCAAGCACGCCCCCAGGTACTCCAGACTTTGAAACGGTTCCAATTTGCTCTTTACCATGTTGGCTAACCAACTGAGACTCTGCAAAAAGGCCACCACCTTGTTCATAGCCGCCACACTCTCTTCTCGGGACTTGTCAGACGGCTGCCTGGGTGAGAATCTTCAGTCTTGACAAGTGCATATCTCTATATGATTTGCAAGGTATTGTGGACAATGTAGCTCATTCACACCAGACACAGCTGCTGACAATAATTTAGTTGTGCTCTTGGGTAAAGCCAATAAGATATTTATTTATGGGGTTATTTCTCCCAACACAGATATGCTTGGTAGCACATAAAATCAGGTAACTTGCTTTCAGTGTTAACTTGGAAAAACAAAGTCAAAATCAGGAAAACAACAAATGAAAAGCCACAAAGCAAGAAACAAACTGTTCTTTTCAGATTAACTTCTGATTACTTCCCACATAGATTCAGAAGTGATTCTCTTTCTAGCTCACAAGCAATTAGGTAAGGCTTAATTGCTAGCAGTTATCCAGCTGAAACCCCTTCAGCTGGCTTGCTTTCTACTGTGTGGGTCAAATCCTGCTTCAGGAGCTTTTCTGAGTAGATTAAAGAACAAATTTGTATTTTCTTTGTGATGGTTGCTGTACTTTATAACAGAAAGTTACCAACGGAGTTTTGATAGAGAGCAATCCATATAAACACATTCTTCATCTGCAATCATTCCCCCATCTTCAACAAGCATGGACTGGCACAGATGAATCTCTCAATGGAGAAGTTTCAGGAGAATATTTGTTTCCCTGCTGTCTTTCAAGGTTATAGCTAGGGCATAGATCAGTGTTCATACCTGAGCTTCCATTGCTGCTAGAGTTCCTCTCTATATAGCCTGGCCAATATGTAGTCCAGTTCTTATGTCCAGCCTTCCAATCCAGATCCCTGGACACTGGATCTCTCTTCACATACCTTCTGGCACGGGTCTTAGGGTCCCTTCCACGTGCAGCCGTCTCCCTCACAGGTAGCGTCTGGAGATTCCTAGCTCTGCAGCACCATTCCTCTGGCTTTCCCCAGTCCAATGGTGTATGCTGGCCCTTGGGATACCTCCCAGTATACGTACTGCTTTGGACTCTTCTAGACCTCTCAAAGGCTTTTCTCCTCTTTCTTCCAGAGGGTCTCTTTCCCTCTCTGTCCGTCCGGTTTGGCTTCTGCTTCTGATGATCCTTCAGATGAAACTGAGGATAATTCTCTGGATATCCAAGGTGATCATGAAGATGGTCATCTGTAGAATAAACTCTACTCTTATTCTGCCTTGATGAGTGCTCCTCCCTAACACAGCGCAGCTGTGCTGAATCAGGCCCTGCCCTTTGAGATGAGTGCTTAGGGATTACCTCATAGCCCTCCTGATTGAACACACGTTTCCCCACTTCAGCTCCTCTAATGGCTGTTGGAAACCTGGTGCATTCTGGGACTGGTAGTCTTTTATGGGAAAATTCTGTTTTCTCATTTCTACCAGCACTGACAGGTTGCTTGTTCAGAGACACTTCACCTTTTCTATAGCTCCTTCCTGAGCTATGATAAGCTTCCTTATCACAGACTTCGCTCTGATTAACCAATCGTCCAGATAAGGGTGAACCAACATTACGTCTTTTCGCAAGGCCGCTGCCACCACTACCATCACCTTTGTGAACGTACGTGGCGCCGTAGCCAGGCCAAATGGAAGCGCCTGAAACTGGAAATGTCCCATAGGAATGGCAAACCTGAGAAATTTATGATGCTCCTGCCAAATCGGAATGTGAAGATATGCCTCCGAGAGGCCTAGGGACGTTAGAAATTCGCCCTTTCTTACCGCCACGATAACGGACCTGAGAGTCTCCATGCGAAAATGAGACACCCTTAGACGATTTACTCTTTTGAGATCCAAAATAGGCCGAAAGGTCCCTTCCTTTTTTGGAACTATGAAATAAATGGAGTACCGACCGCACCCTAACTGGGCCGGCGGGACTGGTACGATTGCCTTGAGGGAGAGCAGCCTCTGCACCGTCTCCCGTACTGCCTTGCACTTTACTCTGGATTTGCATGGAGACTGAACGAAGGAATCGGTTACCGGCCGCTGAAACTCCAACGCATAACCCTCTCGAATTACCTCTAACACCCACTGATCTGAGGTGATTTGGACCCAGGCAGGGTAAAACTCCCATAACCGACCTCCCACGGGAACCAACCCCAGCTGGGCCCTCTTGACTTCATAGAGATTTCTTGAAATTTGAGGAAGCGGAAGCGGCCACAAACCCCCTGCCTGCTCCACTAAATCCACGAAACCCCTGATTCCTGCCGGGAAAGCGGCCCCGCTGATTCTGAGCAAACCTCAGGGAACGGAAACGCCGAAAGTCCTGTTGCTGACCCCGCGGCATGGGAGTAGACCGTCCCTGCTTCTGCTTGTCCTCCAGCAACCTCCCGCCTTCGGACTCTCCCAAATCCTTCACCAATTTATCCAAATCTTCACCAAACAGTAGCTTTCCCCTGAAGAGAAGCTTACTTAACTGCACCTTGGAAGAGCCATCTGCCGCCCAATTGCGCAGCCAAAGACAACGCCGCCCCACTATCGCCAAAGCCATACTCTTTGCTAACCCCCTGATAAGATAATAATGAATGCCGGCCAGATAAGCCGCTCCGGATTCTAGTCTGGACACCTCCTTGTCCGCCCCCTCGGAGTGGACTCCTTGAATCCGCTGCACCCAGCGTAAGCAAGCCCTTGCCACCCAGGTTCCACAAATAGAAACCTGTAAAGAGAGAGCATTCACCTCAAAGACTTGTTTCAACAAGGCCTCCAACTTGCGGTCCTGAGCATCCTTGAGTGCCGCACTCCCCTCTACCGGGATTGTGGTCTACTTAGTAACCGCCGACACAGCCGCATCTACCCTAGGCGACTTAAACAAATCCTTCTCCTGATCTACCAGAGGGTAAAGACGCGCCATAACTCTAGAACCCTTAAGCGTGGCCTCCGGCATGCCCCACTCTTCCTGTATCATCTCCTTAAACACTCTTTTATGTACGAGAAACGCTCCGAGTCTTTCGAAAAGCCTGCAACAAGGGGTCCTCTAGCGTAGAATCCTCGGCCGGACCTTCGGGCGGCATATTAAGTGTCTTGAGTGACTCTGCAATGAGCGCCGGCAACTCCTCTCTACGAAACACGCAAACCACCCTCGCTTAGTCCTCCTGCTCCGCGATTTCGCCTTCCTCCAGATCTTCGTCTTTGCCCGTGTCCTAATCCAGGTCCTCCGACCCTAGACCCTCCGACATGACCGATCCGTCTACTCAGTCCCCGTCGCCTCTGGGCCTTTTCGCACTTAAGCCTGTCACAGCCGCCGACAAGGGCATACCCGGTCTCTTATCCCCCAGCCCCGTTTTGGCCGGGCAGGCTGTAGGTTTATTGAGCGAACAGCTCAAGGCCTGCTGAAGCAGGTCTACGAAATCTGGCGCAAAAATCACCGCCAGGCCTCCTGGTAATGGAGGCTGCGCAGTCGGAGGGTCTGGCGCCGAAGACGTACTAGGCCCAGGTTCCCGCACGGCCACAGTGTCTAACAGAGGTTCCATAGGGCCCGTAGATGACCCGTCCTGAACCCCCGCACCGGCTGCGTCGTGCTCCATAGCCACCGGCTCCTGACTGCAACCTCTGCAAACACCCTCTGGGGACACGGATCCCCTTCTAGCCCCGCACAACAAACAGAGCGGCCTAGAAGGCATCCTGCTCACCAGAGCCCTTCAGCGAATAAATCAAGCCCTTAAGCAGATCACAGAACCGTGTTACTACTGGGCTGATGACTTATTATTTTTTTTTTCAAACTGAATTCACACCAGAAACGCTTCCCCCATCTAATTGTGAGGAAAGTTCCTCAAAACGAGGCTCTGCGACTGAGATATAGAGCTTCTAAAGGCCTCATTTGCATCCCACGATTCCCACGCGAGCGCCACGTGGTCCGGCCTGCCCTTTTATAATGAGGCTATAGAAGCTGTGTGTGCTGCCTCCTTCGCTGCGCTCTACCGCGTCCCGGGAGCTGCAGGCATTGGCTTACCAGGGCCGGAGCAAGGAACTTCACCTTCGAGCTGCCACGTGAACCAGAGGCTTCAGACGCGATTGCAGGCAAACCTTCTGCATGCACTGAGCCGGCGGTCTGCCGATTGCTCTCCCCAGCTGATGGGATTGGCAACCGGTGACTGTGCTTTCTCCACTTTCAACCGCCCCCAAAGCTACCCCCAGGAAGGGAAAGGATGACGGAGGGGGGAGGGGGGGAGAGGACAGAGGACTCAAGGCCCTGGGGAAGGAAAGAGAACCTGAGCAACTTAGCAGCAGACCAGCTTAGCTCGTTTCTTTTTTATCAATAAATCCTTTCCTAAACCTAGTCTCTCCTTAATTGTCTCTCTAGTGAGCCCCGAACCCTGGGCTCACCCAACCTCCAGCTGCTTGGAGACTGATGTAAGGGGGAGAATACGTTATACAGCTGGGGAAATGTGTACAGGAGGATCACCAGGCTCACATGGGGAAATGGGACTTTTGTACATATCTATATATGGAAAGGGAATGTGCTGTGTGAAGGCCAATTGATTGTCCTGCAAGGAGACGGCTAACATCTGTGCAGTTGCTGATAAGCAGTGGTGGCCTTCAAGGGAAGAGTTGATGACGTATGCATATGTTTTTGTTAATGTATAAAAGACAGGCAGCCCCTTTAACGGATGGAATAAACTTACATACTACTTATGTGCGAGTGTGCGTGTGTGTTTGTTCCCCTGGAATTCCAGACAGACAAGGTAAGGTGATTCCTCGGCCCAGAGGATTAACGGACGTCCTGAGGGTAAGTGATATAAAGTGCTGGAAAAGGAAAAAACTCACACTAACAACTGAGATAACTGGTGAGAAGAGGCGGTTCCGGGGCTTATATACCAGTGACGTCACAAGAGTGACATTTCTCAGTCTCCAAGCTGCTGGAGGAAGATCATAACCCAGAGATTCCGGGCCTAGACTGGAGGGATGATCAGGAAGTTCTAATGTGCGTTAAAAGATTTTTCTTAAAATAAAATGTCTGAAATGAACAAAAAATATATTAAAAAATCAGGAAAAAAGGCTAACGAACCAAAATATTTTCCCTGTGCACATCCCTAATTCTCACTCTGAAGCAGGGTTTCCCAACTTGTCCTGGTAAACACATATCAAATTGAGCTTCCAGGATATCTACAATGAATAGGAATAAAATAGATTTGCAAATATTGGAGATAGATGCATATATTATATCTCTTGCCTATTCATTATGAACTGTGGGATCATTAGTATAGGTTTGGCAAACCCTGCTTTGAAGTTTCATCCTGGTCCTGCTTGTGATCACTCTTTAAACCACAGGAGGTACCCTGGACACCTGTATTATAATAGGAAACAAGTAAGTACAAAAATTCAACCGAAGTACTAAGTACATCAAGCTATATGAATATTACGAAAATAAAATATTGAGAAAAAGGTGAAACTGCCTTGCCTCCTAATTTTCTTTGAGTCCTTTCGGATGTGTGGATTTATGCCTTCCTATCGGCAGATGGAGACTGAGAACCACTAGTTTACATCACCATCCTCTAAGGGTCCTATGCAGCCAATCTCACCAGTATTTCTGTAACAAAGCAGACTCCACAAAAAAACGTAGTTACTCACCTGTAGTAGATGTTCTCCATGGACAGCAGGAACAAGTCCTAACGCTTGGGTGATGTCCCCGACAGAGCTCTGCGCAGGAACACTCCCCAGTTTCTATTTAGAAGCTTTTGTGAGACTCTACCATGCTTGCGCACCTTCTTCTCGCCTGCCATCGCAGCGCCATCTCCATCAGTTTAATATAGCTGTGGCAGAATACAACTTCTCAGGGAGGTGGGTGAGTTGCAAGGAATTATTTCTGCTGTCCACGGAAACACCTGCTACAGGCAAGCAACTACTTTTTCTCCATGCACAAGCACAAATTAAGTCCTCACGCATGGGACTCCCAAGATACAGGCTACTGAAAACAAAGGAGGCTGATGAGAAGCTCAACAGGGGAAACATGATCTGCGAAACACGCAAAATCAACAATGTACAACAAAGACAAGTCTCGCCACATCTGTTCTGTACTCTGCAACATTTCTTTTTCATTAACTCGCTTATTTTCTTTTTGGTAGCCTGGACGGACAGAAGGGCATTGAGGGGGATGGAGTTGGATTCTAATCCCCAAACAGGTGCCAGAGTACAGACTGGTCGAAATTACTGTTGCATCGGGAATCCCTTTCCAGGCAGCAATGAGATGTGAACGAGTGGACAGAAGACTATGTTGCAGCCCTGCAGATTTCCTCCATGGAGGCAGAGAGTAAGCTGGCCACCGATGCTGCCATAGCTTGGACATTGTGAGTAGTGACATGACCCATCAAGGCTCAGGTCTGCCTAAGCAAAGGAGATGCAGTCTGCTTGCCAAACTGAAAGAGCGTCTGGAAATGGCAGCTCCCAGCTTGCTGGGGTCAAAAGAAACAAAACAAATTGGACAGACTTCCTATGGTCCTTTGTCCGCTCCAAGTAGAAGGCTTCCCCCTTGTGGGCGTGAGGCCTAGGGAAAAATGTACATAGCACTATGGATTAGTTAAGATGGAAATCCAAAACCACCTTCGGAAGGGAATGGGAAGCGTTCGAAGAACCATACTATTATGATGGAATTTGGTATACGGTGGATGAACTACCAGAGCCTGGAGCTCACTCATTTGGTGCGCAGAGGTGATAGCTACTAGAAAAAAAGATCTTCCAGGTCAAGAACTACAGTGGTCATGAGTCCAGCGGCTCACAGGGAGCTTTTATGAGATGTTCTAGTACCACACTGAGATCCCAAGTCACAATGGAGGGCTCATATGGAGATTTCAAGAGGAGCAGCCCTCACATTTAGCAAACAAACAAACAATCAAAGGCTGTGCCAAGATGGATTTCCTATCTACGATGGTAGCCCCAATCACACAGAGGTGAACTCAGATGGAGTTGGACTTCAGGTGTAGAAGATACTCAAGCAGTTTCTTTGTGGGATAGATGAAAGGGTCCAGGACCTGGCCTTCACACAGACAGCAAGCCTCCTCCACTTACAGGCATAGGACCTCCTCGTCAAGGTCTTCCTGGAGGCCAACAGGACATCAGTTATGTTGTCAGGCAGACTGAGCTCTGACAGGACTAGCCTCTCAATATCCATGCCATGAGAGCCAAGAACTGAAGTTATGAGGGGCCATTTCTGGGCAAAGAGAGTGAGCCTTCCTCCCACCAGAGAGTTTATCATGGTGACCCCCTGGCAGATTGGCTATGCTCCAGAGCAACCAGTCAAACTCCCAGCCAGGGCTTTGGCAGCAGAGCTGGTTGGACTTTCTGGGGATTTTCTCTGTGCTGTTGCTGGCGAGGGGGCCTGCTGTTTTTGCTGGGAGGTTTGGGGGTCTAGGCAAGTCCAACACCTATAGGAATAGTAGGTCTTCTGGCCCCCAACTTGGTACCTACTACGGTAAGCTGGTTCAGATGTGCGCCTGGAGAGAGAGTCTGGTAAGAGTGATATGCTCTATAATGCCAGCTTTCTCCTCTATATGTTCACTGAACAAATTCTCACTGCGGCACAGTACATCCACTAGTTTATTCTGAACCGACTGTTCCAAGTCAGAGGACTGGAGCCAGGCAAGACTCTGGGTCCCAATGCCTACTGCAGCCACTCTCAACAGTCTCGAAGATTTCATAGGTCGCCCAGAACAGGGACTTTGAGCAGGCCTTGCAACGGCCTACTAGGGTGCAAAACTGCTCCAATTTCTCAGGAGGAAGGAACTGAGCCAGGTCAGCCAGGTCCTGCATAATGTCTTTGATGAACATGCAGAGCTGGTATGAGGCCATTAGAGCAAACGAGCATCAAGCCCTGGAAACACTTCTTCCCAAAAGAGTCCAAGGTTTGAGCATCCCCTTTCCGGGGGCACCAAAGAATGAGTCTTGGTACTCTTAATCCTCTTCTGGGCACAGTCAACCACCAAGGAGTGGTGCAGGAGCTGAGGTTTCTTAAAACCAGGAGCTGGCTGCACCCTGCATATTCAGTCAAGTTTTCTACTCACTGGAGGTAGCACAAGGGGCCTCTCCCACATCCTCATCTGTACCTTCTGCAGGATGCGATGTATGGGCACAGTCACCGCCTCCTTAGATGCCAAACAGTACTGCAACTCCTCTACCCTGGGTTCATTCTCAGTCTCCAGCGAGAATGTTATAGCCTTGGCCATATCCCTCATAAAATCCTGGAAGGTTATGTCTTTAGGAGGAGACTTCCGGTACTCATGAGGTGGGGAAGGGTCCGACAGGAGCTCCGGGGACATACATGCCAAGAAGTCCTCCGATTCCACATTGGTTACCCAGCAATCAGAGTCAGACTCTTGAGAGGAAGTTGACATACCTCTCTCCTGTGCCCAGAGGTTCTTTCTGCATCAAGGGGAATGGGAGCTTTTCTGAGAACGCCGATGCTCTGAATCCAGTCTGGGCTTTGAGGGTGCTTCAGACCCCAATATGCTGAGGGGGAAATTGGCTGAGCTGGAACAGGCATCCAATCCCTTCGATGAGTCAACATAGATGACTGACAGGGGCAGGGCATGAGTCTCCAGAATCTGTTGTATGATAGTCCTAAGCCAATGCAGAGGCATCAGTGCATTGCACTGGCATAGACCAGGGCCACCATGAGATCTTCAAGTGCCTTTAGGCTGCCGATTCTGAATATTTCAATTAAGTACCTGGCACCCATGCAGGGGTATCAGCAGCTTGGGCTCTGCTATTGGGAGGCTGTCTGTGTTCCTTCAAACTCTTGGAGGTTGAGCAGTCCTCCCTGCATGGCATCTCTGAGGGGTGCTCATGCAGCCTGCCATTGCTCTCAACACTGTGTCGTGAAAGGTTCCAATACTGATGGCACTCAGGCCTTTTCTCAGTACTCAGTTTGAGCACCCTGTGATGTTGATGGGGGTATGTTGGTTCCCTCCTCACCGGGAGGCCAACCAATGGTCTGGGGCAGTGTGGATACTCTGCTTCAACTAAGTTTAAGAGGTCCTCGATGTTTACACCCTTCTGACGTCCTGAACCGCCTCTGAAGGGCATGGAGGTCAATGACGATGCTGAAGATGATGGATCAGGCTGCTGAGCAGAGCTTCCCACTGCTTTTCATGACCCTTGAGGCCTCTCCTTGTCATCTTTAGCCACAAATTATAAAAGGGCTAGTGATCGGGTCCAAGACAATGGAGGCACCAAACGCAGTGGTCCGTGACAGAAATGGTTTGGGCACACTTCATGCACTTTTTAAAACCGCTGGTCGGTTTTTGGAACATTTTGAAAAACAGCTGTGGCAAAATCAAACAGCTCGATGGTGGAGAGCCCAAACAGGGCACCGCTGGTGCCACTGGATTATTTATATTATTTATTTAGCAATGTTTATATATCACTTTTCACCGGATCAAAGCGGTGTACATTCAGGTATGGTATATATTTCCCTTGTCCCCAAAAGGGCTCACAATCTACATTTTGTACCTGAGGCAATGGAGGGTTAAGTGACTTGCCCAAGGCCACATGGAGCGCTTGTGGGACTAGAAACCCCAGTTCCTCTGGCCTGAGGTTGCTGTCCTCCAGAGGGATTTGAACCCCCAGCCCTCTGGCCTGAGGCAATTTGTCCCAACCACTAGGCCACTCCTCCCTCGAAAAATACAAAACGAGAAAAAAAAATCAAAAAGAACCACAATGTCAGGTAAGAAAATTCAATGCAATGAAGTATCCTGAAGGACAGATAATGATTACTGATGGAGAGCCTTACTGAAATATGTCTGTGGGGCCACGTGGAAAACGAAAGACTGATGAAGATAGTGCTGTGGCGGCAGGCGGGAAGGAGGCGCACAGGCACAGTGGAACCTCTCAAAAAGCTTCCAATAAGAAGTTGGGGAACATTCCCATGTGGGGCTCAGTCGGGGTCATCACTCATGCATGAGGACTTACCTCCTGCTTGTCCATGGAGACCAATTACTACTTTAATGCCCAATCTCAACCACAACCCCCGCCACCACCAGCAGCTCTCCCCTTCCCGGGGATCGAGCCACCAGCGGCGGGAGGGGCTGCCTGCCGATCCTAGCCCAATCCGGGCTCACCGAGGAGAATTTAAACTTCGCGCCATCGGGCGCCATCCCTCTACAACCCCCGCCACCACCAGCAGCTCTCCCCTTCCCGGGGATCGAGCCACCAGCGGCGGGAGGGGCTGCCTGCCGATCCTAGCCCAATCCGGGCTCACCGAGGAGAATTTAAACTTCGCGCCATCGGGCGCCATCCCTCTACAACCCCCGCCACCACCAGCAGCTCTCCCCTTCCCGGGGATCGAGCCACCAGCGGCGGGAGGGGCTGCCTGCCGATCCTAGCCCAATCCGGGCTCACCGAGGAGAATTTAAACTTCGCGCCATCGGGCGCCATCCCTCTACAACCCCCGCCACCACCAGCAGCTCTCCCCTTCCCGGGGATCGAGCCACCAGCGGCGGGAGGGGCTGCCTGCCGATCCTAGCCCAATCCGGGCTCACCGAGGAGAATTTAAACTTCGCGCCATCCCTCTACAACCCCCGCCACCACCAGCAGCTCTCCCCTTCCCGGGGATCGAGCCACCAGCGGCGGGAGGGGCTGCCTGCCGATCCTAGCCCAATCCGGGCTCACCGAGGAGAATTTAAACTTCGCGCCATCGGGCGGGCCCGCGCCTGAGGGCCCTTTGGCGTGGCCCTTAGGCGGAGGCCAGTGACGGAGGTCGTTCTCCAACAGACAGACCGCCCAACCAGCCACGAACAAGTTCAGAACACCGGCTGCGAAAACGCAAGTACAGACACTGCACTCTCTCAGAATACTGAACCGAACCACGTTACTGTAAATTCTAATAAAATGTTCCTCATACATATGTCCCGATACTACTAGTTAGCATAGCATCTACACTTGACCTATGATGTATGTAGTATGACTATGTAACCCGCTAGATCTAGTTAGCTCAGTTAATTGACTCTTGTGTAATCTGCCACCAGTCTTATTCTTACATATGATCTGATTTTACCAAGCTTAACCTACTATTTACAATTACCTCCAAGGTAGGTTGTATAACCTATGTAACCAGCCAGTCCTACTTAGTCCGTCTCAGTATACTTGTGTAATATGCAGTTATCTATCATTACCAGCCACTATCTGCCATCAGCTACCACTGCAACCACCACTAGCAGACTGTGTAGACGCAACTTAAAATTCTGAAAATCTCCGTCCTATGATGTAAATTGCAATATGTAAGCTCCTATAAACCCCAATAGATTGGAAACCTCACCAAAAACCGCAAACCTTCCTACAACTAGACCAAAGCTAGAACAAGATTATCACAACCAGGTAGCATACCTGACCCACCACCACCAACCAACATCTCAACCCAGATCCATACCGCAACAAAGCACACAAAATGGCCCTACCCTGCATCATCACAATTGCCCTCTACCTCCTCGCTACAGGCCTAAGCAATGTCACTGGCCTACATGCTAACAACAATCACATACCAACTATCCACAGTTATAGAAGGAGGTGGCCAGATGCCCCCTTCTATGAACCACGAGAAACCATTAAAACCCACCACCACCACCTCCTGCAGGTATCATTACAGCACAGCAAGAAGAAGAAACAGGGAGAAAACCCCCTCCCCCGAATCGTGAAATGCGCCCTTGTAAACGCCCGATCTGTACGTAAAAAATGGCCGGTCATCTCAGATATGATATCACTACACAACCTTGACCTACTACTGATCACCGAGACATGGCTTTCCTGTGATGACAACGTGCTACTCAACCAGCTCCTACCCGCTAACTTCTCTGTACATACATGTCACAGATCCGGCAAAAGAGGAGGTGGCGTCCTCGCAATCACCAGATCTGACCTTCAATTCAACATAAAGGAAGCAACCAGCTCGCCGCTCCTAGACACAATCTCGATACAGAATAAGTGTTCCTCCATCAATCTACATTACAGAGCTCCATCGTCTGATCCAGATGCACTAGCAACAATAATCGACATGGCCGCAAACTCCCAGAGCCCGCATAGAACAAACTGGGTACTAGGAGATTTCAACCTCCCCTCCCTGCAAGACTCTCACTCAAAGGCGTTTCTCGAAGCCCTGAAGGATCTAGGATTCAGCCAACTAATCAAGGAACCTACCCATATAAAAGGAGGCATGCTAGATCTAATATTCACAACAGACGCAACAATCAGAGGACCAACCATCCCTGAACCATCAATCACTGCAGTTCCATGGTCAGATCACTCGTTAATCCTATTCCAAATTCCTCAGCCAAGCCATGGCCAAAAGGAAGAAAACACAGCAGTCGGTCAATCCAGCAATCCGCCAAGAAGATTCCAACCATTCAACAAAGAACTAATCCTGAAATCAGCAACCCCACTAATAACCTCACCAGCACAGAACCCAGACGAACTAGTCTCCGACTGGAATGAGATACTCAGCTCAATCGCTGTTCGCCCATCAAATAACAAATCTCAAGGGAAACGACACACAGCAGCCTGGTACTCTACTGAGTTGAAAGCCTCACTCGCGACACTAAGAAAACTTGAGAGACGCTGGCGCCGCTCACGCTCAGAAGTAGACCAAAATGCTTACAACTTACAACTCACAGCGCACCGTACCGCAGTGACTGAATCCATGAGACGTTACCACACCGACACCTTAAAAAGATCCCTCAACAAACCTCACGACCTGTTTACCCTTGTTAAGCGACTTACAACAGAACCTGCATCAGAACAAGCAAATGGAATCCATCCTCAAACATATGCGGACTATCTTCAAACCAAACTCTGTCAGATAAACAACAACCCTGCGTCCAGCACTATCCCTCAGCCTTACATTCAAAAACCACTCACTACCTTCATGACTCCATCCAAACAACGCATCGAAGACACCATAACAGCCATCAACACAACTACCGCACAATCTGATCCATGCCCGGCTTTCTGGATCAAAGAACTACGGACTGACCTCAGTCCCCTCATATCCAGACTCATGGAACAATCGTTCACAACAGGTGCTTTCCCACGCACCCTCAAACACACATCAATAAGACCTCTACTAAAAAACAACAAATTCGACCAACAGAAACCAGAATCCTACAGACCGATAGCAAGCATACCAATGCTAGCAAAAATAATGGAAAAGGAAGTTCAGAGACAAATACAAGATCACATTGATTCCAATGCACCACTGGATCCATGCCAACATGGATTTAGAGAAGCCCACGGGGTTGAAACCCTTCTTACCACACTCTTCAGCAGCATAGTATCAGGCATTGACAATGCCCGCCAAGGCTTTGTCCTTGTCTTCCTTGACATTGCGGCAGCATTCGACTCCGTGAGCCATGAACGCCTCCTAGAACGCCTCAAAGAGAAAGGAATCTCTGGTAAAGCACTCGAGTGGTGCAGGTCCTACCTCTCGGACAGATGGCAGCAGGTACGATCCAGAGACACATCATCAGATCCATTCCACCAAAGCCAAGGTGTCCCACAAGGATCCTCCCTCTCCGCATTGCTATTCAATATATACATGCAACCTATCTGCAACCTGATCCGGTCTTTCAACATTAACTGCATGATATACGCAGATGATGTGCTATTATACACGCCTTTTTCAACAGAAAACCCCGACCTCTCATCAATAACATGCTGCATAAATGAAATATCCAATTGGCTACAATCCCAAAACCTCCGGATTCAACACAAGAAGACGGAGGTGATGTTCATTACAAGGAACCGCAACTTCACAGCATCGGCAGTACTAAAAGTGAAGGACGCAGACCTCCAGATCAAATCCGCGATCAGGTACCTCGGCGTCACACTAGACCAGAACCTAAATATGCAAGCGCATATAAGGAACACTGTAAGGGCAGTATATCATAAAATTAGATCCCTTAGATACCTGCGATCTCTGCTTGAGCCTGATGATTTCAGAACCATCTATCAGGCACTAATCATTCCGCATTTTGATTTTGCGAATGCAATACTACAGGGACTCCCTCAAACCACTCTAAACCCACTGCAAATGGCAATGAACACCGCAGCAAGAGTTCTACACGGAGCATCCAGGAAAGACCATATCTCACCCATTATGAAACAACTCCACTGGCTTCCGATTCAAGGTAGAATTACATTTAAGACCTTGCTAATCACCTTCAAAGCCACCAAAGGTCTCTCGTCAGCATCACTAACTGAGCTAATCCAGATAACACCCCACAATAGAGACAGAAGGTCAGTAGCCCAAAACACCTTGATAGTCCCAAAATCAATAACTCAATGCACCAAGTCAACATCCAGCAGGGCCTACAAATTTTATGCACCAATGATCTGGAATAACCTCCCTCACCACATCCGAACAATCACAGACATATTCCAATTCAGAAAAGCCGTGAAACACTACCTCTTCCTCCTATATTACCCTGAAACCAATAGAAGCTCAGTACAAACTGCTGAATCCACCAAAATCTCCACTGACTGAAACCATACGAACACATGACTATTCTGTGATTTGTATTGTTATTGTATATAGTTCCCCTGTTAGCCAAGTTGAATCTCCTGTTCATATGTAAACACAAAGTACTATTGGAAATGTGTGTGTTCATTGTTTACTGTAAACCGCGCTGATGCTGAATAGCGCGGTATAAAAAAAGACTATAAATAAATAAATAAAAAAAAAATAAATAAAATCTCATGAAATATAAAAATACAACTATTTAAAATGAACCCTCTTGGGGGCGGAGCCTGATGTCCAGCGGGTAAGACGCTTCGCGTTGAAGCTCCCAAGAGGCCTACTTAGAATCCTGACTTAATACCTATACAAACTTACTATTTCGCTCCGAGCTGACCGGGGTACATCGGGGGGGATGGCGGCCCATAAACCAGCGTGCTTGGACTTCGGGTCTCCTTCTTCTTCTCACGGAAAACGTTCCAAAACAGAGGTGTCCTCCCCACAGAAGATGGCTCCATTTCGTGAAAACCCCGAAATGCACCTGGAGATTTTAGAGGAAATACGCGGCGTGAAGGAATTGGTGCAGTCCAATGGAGAAGCGCTTCGAGCCATGCGAGAAGACTTTGGAGTGCTCCAGGACCGACTTGAAAGTCTCTCATTACGGCAGGACAATATGGCGGGGGTCCTCGACTCGCACGTGGTGCGCTTGGGCAAACTGGACCAGGCTGAGCGCCAGATACAGAATCTTCAAAAGGAGTTAGAAGATAGCAATAATCGAGCCCGTCGCAACAATGTGAGGCTCATTGGAATACCGGAGGGGGTGGAAGCCGGAGATATAAGAGAATTCCTGCTCAAAACTCTTCCCTCCTTGCTGAAGATCACTTTTCATAGAGAGCTGGAAATCGATCGTGCGCACCGTGTTCCTACCCACATGGCGCTCAACCGAACGACCCCCCGGCCTATTATCTTTCGCTTGCTACGATATCAACAAGTGGAACAAATTTTAAATGCTGCCCGGACGAATCATCATTTGGAATTTGAAGGTCACAAAGTCTCCTTCTTCCCTGATTTTACAAAGCCCACCGTTGACCGTCGGAAGAAACTCCTTGCTTTTCGCCCTCGACTTCAACAGCTACAGGCTCGCTTTGGCCTGTTGTATCCAGCGAAGCTCCGCGTGACTCTTCACAACCAAACCAGGACATTCGAAGATCCTGATCTACTGTCAACATTTTTGGACTCCAAAGAAGCAGAGCAGATGCGCTAATCCAAAACTTGGACTTTTATCTGCCGGCTCTGTCCGCCATTTTGAAGGGCCCGATGCGGCGGTCATAGCCAAGCACAGAGACTACCTGGACTTTCTTTCTTTCTCTATATGACCTTTTGTTTTTTGGTCTCCTATCCCTCCATGATGTGTGCCTCGGTCGGATTCGGAGCACGCACAGTCCTACAGGTCATGTGTTTTTTTTTTTTCTTTCAATTTTGGCCTTCTCTGGGGTTTCTCCCCGCAGACACATGGTCGCCAGTAATTTCTGGGGTTTTGCTTCTTCTCTACCGCACTGCGGTTTTCTTTTTTAATGTGGGGCGCTCCATTGTATTATCTTAGCCTATTTTCTTTCATGTCATATGTACAGCCAGATACAGTCAATATGAGGGACATTGTGAAATTATGTGCGCTATCATGCTCAGAACTTTTAATTTTCTGAATGGCCTTATGTAAAATTTTATCACTCAACGTAAAAGGCATTAATAGTTCAATCAAAAGGAAGAAACTCCTTAGCTATCTTAGCCATGAGCATGCTGATTTGTGTTTCTTCAGGAAACGCATCTAAACTCTGCTGCAACACTGCGACTCAATGCTAAGTCTAACATGGTGGCTGCCTATTTTCCCGCCGTTTCCAAACGGTGCGGGGTAGCCATTCTGGTTAAGAAGTCTTTGCAAGCTACTGTAATAGATACTAGCGCTGATAAGGAGGGTAGATGGGCCCGTGCACACCTTAAGGTTGGAGATAGTGAATTCATGTGTTTTTGCATTTATGCCCCGAATGTAGACGACCCTGCTTACTATGCAAGTATTGCGCAGTTGGCATAGGCCTCTGCCAATGCTCCATCAATACTTGGTGGTGATTTTAATCAAGTGTTCCATCACTCTTTTCTTCTCAAGCAAGGCGCTCGTTGGCTGGAAGATCCAGTACCGAGTAGACCTGTGTGACTAGACATAGAAGTGGATCTTTGCAAACCGATTCCTCTTACTTTTCTCCCTGGTATGACTCTCCCATCAGACTCCCACTATCCCCCAATGCTTTTAGACACTTTAGGTGCCTTTAATACTCTAATGCACTCTTTAGACTCCTGACTCTGTCCGTTTGACAGGCTCCCGCTTTGGTACAATACTTGATTTCGAATACAATATAAGTCGATGGCGTGGAGCCCCTGGTACACTAGGGGCATTTGGATTCCTAGCCAGTTGTTCCATGATGGTCGCTGGAAAACTTTTAGTGAATTGCAAACTGAATTTGGTCTCCCAGCGGGGCACTGCTTTCAGTCGAAGCAACTTCGGCATTGCCTTCGGAGTGCTAGGGTACTTCCGCCATCGGCATCCCCTATACAAGGTTGATCGGAGACTATCCGATCTATCGGTAGTTCCCCGGGTGTAGCATCCAATTTTACAAAACCTTATGTAATGCTATAACTAGCGATACCCCTATTGCGCAGAAGCATGGGAGAGAGAATTGCATGTGACTTGACCTTGGAGCAATGGAGCCTTGTCTGGAGTAGAGTGACACGGGTTTCCCGATCCGCCTCACTCACTCAGACACTCTTCTTTCTAGCCCACCGGTGTTTTTACACTCCTGACAGATTAGCCAACTGGAACACTACTCAGGGCAATAGTTGTTGGACATCCCATGCGGCCATTGGCTCACTACCTCATGTTATGTATGAATGTCCCGCACTACAGTATTACTGGCGTCGGGTCTGGGGTCGTATCCAGTCTATTTTGCACTTTCAGGAGCCCCTTTCTTGGAGGATGGTGAGACTTCGCCCAGTTGCGGGGATCTCCTCTCTTCCAAAAACGGCTTACTTCCTTTTGGACTTTATGCTTGGCATTGCTATTTCCCTAATTAAGAAATACTGGGAAATAGCTCCCATCTGAGCCCCAATGCATGGTGGAATCATGTTTGTCTCTACAGTACATATGAACAAATACCTTGTATGTTTACTTCCCCCGTTCAGACTTCTCATTATTGGTCTAAATGTAAGATGCTCAATGACTATGTACATTCTGCTAAATACTCTCATCTGACTGTTTAAATTTGTATATATTTTGGTCCCATGATCATTCTGTATCGTAGATACTCTTTTGACCGTTTTGATGTATAATCACTGTTAACTGGAAGCGCTCACATGCTGACCTAATCGGCTAGAGAAGAAGCATGGGGGTGGGGGGTAATTGGGTTTACTTTTCCTTATTGTATACTTGTTTTGTCTCCTTTGGTGTGTTGTTTCTTTTGTTTGTTGCAAAATGAAAATAAAAGTTTAAAAAAAAAAAATAAAATGAACCCTCTTTTTGATCCAAGGAGAGTCCGGAAACTATAGACAGAGATCACCAACCTCCAAACACCAAAAGAACACAGTAGTAAAAAATGAGGATAGCAGAGCACAGCAATGAACTCATGGAAAGGCAGAGCCCTTGAGGACAAACCTAAGCAGGCCTCACGACCCTAGACATTCAGCACAGTCTTCTCCCAGCTAGGCTTGAAACTCCAGACAGGGCAGGTTTTGGATTGGGGAGGGCTCGAGGAAAGAAAGCTATAAGACTTTAAATTTACATTCCTCATGGTCCCTCCAATTCAGTCCAGATGCATGGAACATGCCAGAGCAGTGCCTAACAACGGGGTGGAGGGTGTTGAACAGGCAAACTTGGCCTGCAATACTCTTGCTGCAAACTGTGCACCCTCCTGTGCCTGAGCATAGAGATGATAATGATGTGTGAAGGAATGACGGAAAGACCACATCACTGCTTTACATACTGTATCTCAAGGGGAAGCCATCATACTCTACCCATGATGAAATCTGAGCTCTAGTGAAATGGGCCCCCAAATCAGACCAGCACTGCCTGCCTTAAGCATTTAGGCAGATGGAATAGCTTCCTTCAATAAACAGGCAATGTTTAGATGCCATCTTATCCTAACACAGCCCTCCAAAAAGTACAAAGAGATGAGCCGCCCACCAAAAATCTTTTGTTCTCTCAAAGAACTCAGCGGATATCCAACTAGTGCAAGGTCCAAGACTCTTGATCTCTGGCCAAATCCGCAAACACTAGGAAGGATGCTAACTGATTAAGGTGAAACGCCAATATCACCTTAGGCAGAAAAGAAGTGCCAGCCAAAGGACCACCTTCTCTTTGGACATCAATAGAAAAGGCTCTCTACAGGGCAAGGCTTGGAGATCAGAGATTCTATGAGCTGAACAGATAACTACTAGAAAAACTGAATTCAACATAACTTCTTTAGACTAAGCCTCTAGGAGGAGTCCTAAGCGCTGATAGAAGGAAATTAATGTCCCACAACAGAACCACCCCGAGAGCTAGAGGAAACACATACTTTACCCCGTGCCAGAAATGTACAATATCCAGATGAGAGGCCAGGGAAATACCCTGAATCCTACCTCTAAAAGCAGGCTAACGCTACCACCTGTACCCATAGCAAATTAAGGGCGAGTCCCTTCAAGCCCCTCTTGCAAAATGACCAGTACGTCTGGCAACAAAGAACCCAAGACAGAAAGACCTCTTTCCTCACACCAACTCTTGAAAATCCACCATAGCAGAACATATACAAGAGAGGTAGAATTTTTGCACACTCTCAGCAAAGTCGCTATGACTTAAGAGTAGCTCTTCTTCCTCAGTCTAGTCCTCTCAAGAGCCAAGCCGTAAGCGAGAACTGATCTGCTTCCATCATGAGAATATGGCCCTAAGCCAGAAGATCGTGCATCGTCAGTAACAGAAACAGAGCTTCTACCGCAGAATACTAGATCCGCATACCATGTAGCATGGCCAACCTGGTGCCACCAAAATCACCTGACTCTGATGTGCCTCTATTTTTTGTACCACATAGCCTATGAGGGAAAACACACACAACAGCCCCTCCTAAGGCCATCGCTCGACCAAGGTGTCCAGGCCCTCCAACATTCTCTTCCATCTATGACTGAAGATTCTGGCTATCTTGGCACAGACTGTGGATACCCTGAGATCCATTACTGGCAACCCCCAGAGGTCCATGATCTGCTGAAACACAGACGCCACAGGAGCCCACTCCCCTAGGTCCAAGAGATTTCAACTTCCTACCATGAGCTACTCACAGTGCCAGCAGATGGGTTTCCACCCATTTCAGCAATGGGGCTGCCTCCTTTGTCAAGGCAAGGCTGCTGGTGCCCACTTGACAACTGATGAATGTTACCACAGTTGCAGTCAGATGGGATTCACACTGCCCTGTGATGGACCAGGGGGTGAAAAGCTTTGAGCACCAAGACGGCCACTTGCATCTCCAACTGATAGACCAGCTTCTCTCCTCCAGGGACCACTGACGATGTGTCACCTGGAACTGACAGTATGCTCCCCAACTGCTGAAGCTGACATCCGTGGTAACCAAAATCCATTTTGGCACTTCCAGAAGTATTCCTACTGACAGCTTGTCAGGGTTCATCCACCAGCAAAGACTTGCCCTGGCTTCCCCTACAGAGATGATATCTGCCCTTTGGAGCAACTGCATGTATATTCAGCCCCAAGGCACCAGTTCCAAGGTCTCCACCATGGACCCCAGGCATGAGGGGGGGGGGGTTTGGGGAGTGTTAATTCACCTCCGACAGTGCCTGCATCCAATTCTATGCCTTCTGCAACCTTTCCGGCATAAGTGAAACTAGGCCTGCCCTGGTGTCGAAAAGAACACCTAGATATTCCAGTGACTGTTGGCTTAAATCTGTTCTTGGCTATGTGTGGCCAAATGGCTGATCAGGGCAAGGTTTGCCCAGGAGAGTCAATCATTGGAGGTAAAGGGGGACCAACATTCCCTCCTTTCGCAATGCTGCTGCTGCCGCTATCACCACCACCACCATCCCTTGGTGAAAGTTCTTGGGGTCACTCAAATGGAAAGATGCACCTCCAACAGGTCCAAGGTCAAAATTTTCCTTACCTCACTGCCACTATGACCGACCACAAAGTCGTAATGTGAAAGTGTGGCACCTGTGCAAAGCTCTGTTGACCTGCTTTAGATTAAAAAATCAGTCAAAATATTCTTTTTTTGAGCACCATGAAGTAAATGGAATATCGGCCAAGGCTCTATTCCTTTGGAGAAACTTTCACTATGGCCTTGAGCTAAAGCAGCCACTTGAGGGTCCCCCCATAGCTTTTCCTTGCACCCAGCACAGAGACTCCATAGAAGTATCTGAGAGGGGCTGTGCCAGCTTGAGGGCACAGCCCTAGTGAATCACTTCCAGAAAAAATTAGATTAATTTAATGCAGGTCCAAGCAGAATAGCAGTCCTGCAGATGCCCTTCCACTGAGGCCTCCAAACCTTCATTAGAACGCTTTACAGCCTTCTGCGTCTCTTGTCGTCCCATCTCTTCTACCACTGCAACTGCCCCTGAAAGGACTGGCCTGTGGGAGAAAATCTCAAGTGCTGTAAAGAACCAAATCTTGCTGGACAAAAGCTTCCGTAACTCCCAGTACGACCATTCGAGAACAGAGATGACTTAGAGCACCACGGCCTGTCTTCTGGCAGCAGAGTCACTTTAGAGTCACCCAGATAGATCTTTCACCAGCTTTTCTAGCGCATCCCAAAGAGCAGTTTACCCTTAAAGGGGAGCTGACTAAGACAAGATTTAGGGGCCAAATCTACTGGCCAGTTACACAATCACAAAAGGCAAATGCCATTACCACAGAGGCCATATTCTTTCTTGAGGCCCTAAGTCAGTAGAACACATTGGCCAAGAAGACCAATCCAGACTCCAATCTAGCCGTCTCTGACAAAGAACCATGGAGCTCCTGGGAAGTCTCTGGCAGCTTCTGTAACCAACACAAACATGTTTGAGACACATGTGCCCTGCAGACCACTGCCTGCAGACCAAGCAGAAACTTCAAAGGATTGCTTCAGCAAGGCTTCCAGCTGCGAGTCCCTCAATTCAGATCCACCTTCACAGGAACTGTAGTCTTTTTGGTGACTACTACCACCACCAATGCATCAACCTTTGAAAGATGCCTTTTTATTTATTTAGCTGTATTTATATCCCACTTTTCACCGGGTCAAAGCGGCCAATTGGGGGATACATTTAACACGAGGGGATATGAGACACATATGCTAATACTTACAGGGAACATGGGCAATGGAGGGTTAAGTGGCTTGCCCAAGACCACAAGGAGTGCCTATAGGACTAGAAATCCCAGTCCTTCCGGCCTGAGATTGCTGTCCCCAGGTGGGACTTGAACCCCCGGCCCTCCGTACCTTGTCCTAGCCACTAGACCACTCCTCACTTGGTGGAATGAGGAACAATCTAGCAATGGCCTGCTAACCCTCAGAGCGGCATCTGCAGACTTCCACTCTACCATACTAATATCTTTGATGGCTCTATGCGGCAGAAAGGACCTAGGGAGCTTACAGATACCCTCCATCAAGGGATCCTATCCTGTGTCTGCCATCACTAGAGTTCCTCCATAATATGCAAAGCTTCCAGTGTCTGAGAGATAAGTGTGGACAACTCATCCCTATGGAAGACCCTTACCACTGGGGGATCCTCTCCCACTGGATTGCACCCTCCTCGAGGTCCTCATCTGGGGTTCCACCTCACCAGTCCAATGTGCCTTCCAGGGGATCCTCAGACTCCCCTTAGAGAACAGAGACCCAGTCTTCCTCCAGTTCTGTACATGGCCACTTGGCCCCTGAAACATAACCCCCTGCCTTGAGCAGGGTTGAAAGCACTGCTAAGCCTTGTTATGGTCCCTGGGACAGGCCCTGCTTGAGGAAAAAGGCCTGATGCAATACCAACACAAATTTGGGATAAAGGGGGCTCCCTGTCCCAAGGGCAGACAACCTGATGCTGCCATTCCAACCCCCATGTTGATACTGCCACAATGTGCAGGGCCAAGGGCTCGACAGCCTCTCTGGGAGAAACCAGAGTTTTTTCCAGCATGGCAGTGCCTCCCACCAAATGTGAGTGTGATCTTGCTGAAACAGTCAAGCCTGCGATTGTCACCCACACCAAACTACCTTCTGGAGATGAAAACAGCTATTCTTCTGCTGAGCAGCTTTCCTTCCTGTAGCTTTTTTTTCCTATCCACTGAATTCCAGAATGCAAAGGAGCCTGCGTCACCTTCATCTTCTGAAGACTGAGAAATACTGGTAAGCAGGTGGCTGCACAGGACCCTTATAGGGTTGACATCAAACCACTGGCTCCATCTACTGGTAAAAATGCAACATTTTTACCAGTAGATGGAGCCAGTGGTTTGATGCCAACCCTATAAGGGTCCTGTGCAGCAAAAAGCATAAACCCACCCATCTGTATTGGACTGGAGGAACAATGAGGATTCAAAATTTGCTGAGAGGAGTCAGTCTGTCAATGCTTCTTAAAAGATTCTGTGGGATTTCATATTGCAAGCATAATCGGCTGAGGTCTATTTTTTACTTATGATTCTAAGGGTCAGACTTAAGAAAAAGGACAAAACTAGGGCAAAAAGAATGCAAAAAGAACCTGTTTGTTTCTTTGGATACATTTTAAAATACTGTTATATTTTGCTCTAGGATCTCATTTTCTGTCAATTCCTGAAAGGGGAAAAGTCTTATGGGGTTGGAGGGTAATGGAGTGGATTGTATAAGCAAAGATTTTCCTTCTAAAGTATAGCCATTATGGGGAACAGTAAATTTATTACAAAAGTACTTATTTGAATTATTCTGTAAAGTGTCCTTTCCAGAAAGTAGAGAAAATATAATAGGCTTGGGATAAAAATACACTATTGCAAAGCTGTGCAAGGGAACAGATTTGTGGGCTTCTGGCACTCTTTATGGCTCAAAATTTAAGTCTGTACATCTAATCATTGAAACAACACACAAAAATTAAAGTAATTGTGACCACTATCCTTCATGCAGTACATACTTTCGCAGTTCTCTTTGCTCTTCCCACTGCTTCTGCCTCATAAGTTTCTTTAACTGCCTCTTGGACACAGCTTCCGCAGCTGCTTCTTTGCAGTCACACTCAGATTTTGCTTCATCCATTCCCAGCTTCTTCCCATCTGGGTTATCAATATCCAAGTTCACTTTTGACTCCATATCAATAATCTCAACGGGTGATACGGTTCTTGGTGCCATTTATGATGCCATAAGTCACTGGCAGATACATTTATAAGAGACGCCTATTTTAATCTTGTAGACCTAGAGTTCCATAGGAACCTGAATGTCTACACCCAGACGCTGATAAAAAAAAAATAATAAAATAGAAATATTTAGTAGAATGCAGGAGAATGCCATGAGACATTTTCATTGTTTTGCTTTCTATTTTGCCATGCATTATCACTCACCATCTCAGATTTCGGTCCAAATTTCACAGGTGGCTCCCAACTTCCATCTTGTCCACAGACTCAGAGCAGTACATAGCATGTAAGCTCTTAATTACTGGACCAACACAAACAAATACATTCAAATGTTATCATACATTGCCATTCAAGCTCTCTTACTTAAGCAGATGCTTCCAAAATTATTTTGTTTTCGCCCCTCTCCCCCACCTCATATACAAAGAATAAGGAAAAGCCTTAATAATCAGACTCTAACACTATAACTACAATTAAAGTGAAACAAATATCATACTCTTCACAACAGGGTATAGCCTAATTTTACTATAAGACGTGTTTTCACTCTCTGTTAACAGCAAGTAGTTTATGATGAAGTTAATAAGTTTAAAAAGAGAAAAGTAGGTCGTTCATCACTAATGCACCTACCTGCTGTATAACTCTTTTGTACAGAATGTCACTATCTTTTGTTTAGCTACCTCCCTCCTAGAAAATTTTACTAGCAGTATTGCAGGTGTGCTCGCTAAAGTCACTCCTTCCCAACCAGGATTAACAGATTATATAAGATGTGATGACACATGGCACAGAAAAACTGGATGGCGTAAAGTGTAAATTAGGTGATCCTTGCAAACATTCTCCTTCATTACTCACACTGCAACCCCATGGATCCATCAGTAAATAGCTGAAATAGAGTGGGCGTGTGAACTGCTCCTTAACGCTGACAGAGAGAGAACAGGAACATTCTTCCCTTCACCCCAAACTGGAGGCGAGTCAAGACCAGAAATTTGGCTTGTTCCTAAGAGCTGAACTCCAGCAGAGTTGACTGAACACAGATAAAAATGGCAGGCAATCACCAGTAAAATTAAAGCAGACTTTCTGCATATCTAAGTTATCCTGCCTTTGTTTTTTCCATCCTTACTTAATCCCCTCCATCTTTGATTGCCCTCTACTCATAATCCTTTTGCACTCACATTTTAGCTTTTCCCACTCTCACCCCTTCAGCTCTTCTTTACTATCATCTTTCTTTTTAAAGCAAAAAAAAAAAGAATATAAAGGCATATCTTTTTATTTGATTAATACACTTTTCACCAGCTTTTGAGCATTAAAACCTCCTTCACCAGATCAGGAATTCAGGATAGTATGAGCAAAAGATGACAATCCTAGATGGGGGGAGGGGTGAAGAGAACTTTGAATACATGTGGTGGGAGTGCCCTTGTGCCAGACCCTTTTGGATTTCCAATCATTCAGCAATTTCCAATGTGTTAAATATACAGATTGGACTGCATATTAACACATGGACTCTAAGCGTGGACTAAACTTTTTTTAATGGATTTTTGACATGCCTTAGAGGTATGCTCTTGGTTGTTTTCACAGTTCTTTCTAGTTATTAAGTGGGTTATTGAGAGAAGGTATGGAAAAAAAAGTCCCTCTTTGATTGAATAGCATGTCAACATGGGAGAGCTGAGGTGCTATCACAAGCCTGTGATTAATTCTGATCAGTATAATTACACAGATTTTTTTTCATTGATGACTCGGTCCCACTGCTACCCAATATCTGAAATTTCCTGTGTAAATTATGAGTCAGTATTTGAGACTTAGAAAAATCCAATGGCTCAGCTAGTAGGAATAAATCTAAGCACACTTTCCCGTGTTGTACTGGAAAAGGGGATGTGCAGGAGGCAACTCAACACGGGAAAGTGTGCTTAGATTTCTTCCTACTAGCTGAGCCATTGGATTTTTCTAATGCTTGACAGGTCTCAGAGCTGTGAGAACCTTTACATGAGCATGTCTTTCAACACAGTAGCAGTCTTGACTCGAAATGATACAGACCAAAGCAACATGTATTGTATAAATCACTTAATCTAAGCCAAGACAGTGTTTAAAAAAAAAAAAGCATTCTAATCATAGTCTGAAAAGAAACATTTCTGTGCCCCATTATGTCCACTCCTCCGTCTGTAGTACCATCTTATTATCTTTCACCCATTCTGCTTCCTTCCCTTCCGTGGGCAGATCAAGGGAAGGAAAAAGAGAAAGCAACGAAGGTGGAGAGAATTAGAAGAGAAACACTTGAGAGAGCCCCCTTCACCTAGTAGTACCGTCTCTCTCTTAGCTGTATTCTTCCTCTGCTCCGTCGCAGTAGCAAGGAAGGATACAGTGCACAGTTACGCACACGCCTTAATCGCTTCACTTTGAGCCACGCGGCTCCGGTCCGGTTGTCTCGCGAGATCAATGATCTACCTCCCCCCAGCCCAAATCTGCCGGAAAGTACGGGCACTGACAGCGCTCAGACTTCCTCAGAGAACCACGCAGCGCAACCGCAGATTGATGACGAGAGGGGGAGGGGCGGTAAGAGGAGAGAGATTCTACCTGGCTGCGTATACGTGCATTGAAATGTCTTATTGAGAAAGTTACACGAAATTTATACAAAACAAAAAGAGTTTTGGTGAACAGCATGAGAAGGACCTCAACAATACTATCTGGAAAGCGATTTTTGAGAACTTTGATGACAAGACTCGAATAGTATGTTACTAAATAAATTCAAGTAGTTTCATTAATGTAACCAGAGGAAAGAAAAAAAAATACCTAGAGGTTCCCTGAGTGACAAAAGTACGGTGCGGGCTTTTAAACACGAAAAAGTGGTGTTTTATAGCCGTAGGGAAGTTGCAGAGAGTAGGCAGGAACAGCCATCTGGGATCTGTTTTGAAAATTAAACCCCAGCTCAAACGGAGTTTTTTTCATTTGCCCTGATGCTTCAGGAGTGCTCCCGGGGTTGTAAGGCTCTTGGAAGGTTGCAGGATGGTGTTTATTTGTAGCTGTTCTGACCTTTGGGGGTGTTTTGGTAGCTGTGCTAATACTTCCGTGCCTCCCCGGGAGCTCTGCAGGCTTGCGTGCAGCTTCAAAATGTCCGCTGCCAGTGTAGGAAGCCAGTCTTACAGAGACAGTACATGTCTAAAGAGAGAAAACATTGGCGGTTTTAAAAGTTAAGATTTCAAAGTTTCAGGTATCAGAAAGTGTTGAGGGGATGTTGTGGAGCTCAAATATGTAATTTATATCGATAAAAGTTGCTTAGTTTTGTAGCAGCTGATAAGCATGCAATAAATAATACCAGGAGTCAGTTCAAGGATCCAAGCCAATTTATTGTGCACAAGGCTCAGACAGGAAAGCATCCAAAAGTGACTGAGCAATGGAGAAAAGGAGCAAATTCCTTATATACAATTTTCACAGTTTGATACAGGCAAACTTTCTATTGGTCCCAATGCCCCCTGCATCTATCCAATCGGGGACCCTCTCTGGGCCTAGCCCCCTGTTCCCCCTTCCCAGGCTATTCTAACAAAGGCTCAGTTTCTAGACATAGATACATCTCTACTGCAAGGTCATTTCTGGCCCAGAGAATGTGAGAATTGCAGAACACTGGAACATATCTATCATCAGCATAAAAAACTTATCAAAAAGCAGTTTAAAGCAGTTTCTCAGACCTTCGCAGACTTTGTTTTTTTCTTTTCTCAGCACTACTATTCTCAAGTGGGGGTTGGGATCTGGGCCTAGCTTACAGGCCTCTCATATGTTTACAGGCTATTATAGGCCATAGCCTACCACATTCCCCCCTTTGATTATTCTCACCCGCAAGTGAGAAAGGGTGAGAATTAAATCACACATTATGCTTGCGTAAAAGCATCATTTTGGGGTATAGGGTAATATTGCCACATAGCTAATACTTTTGTAGCTGTTTTCCGTTCTACAGTGTCATCAACGGCTGCTGGCTTTACTTGACTGTGATGAATCCAGGGTTCGAGTTCTGCAACTTTAACTGCAGTTGGGATTGATAAGATGACAACATAAGGTTCCTTCCAATGCGGTGCCAATGGTGTCTTTTCTCCACTCTTTGATCCACACCGAGACTCCAGGCTTGAAAGGATGCAGAGGTTCTGTTAGATTGATGGGCAGCTGATCTTGTACCCACATATGAAGACCCTGCAAAACAGAACTTAAAGCCAATAGTTCTTGTCTAGTAATTTCAGATCCAATCTGTTTCATATCTCCTTTTATTCCTTGTACAATAGGCGGGGGTCGCCCATACAGAATCTCAAAAGGGGAAACTCCTAAAGACTTAGTAGGGGCTAAGCATATCCTAAGAAGGGCTATAGGAAGAACCTGGGGCCACTTCAAGTGAGCTTCTTGACAAAGTTTAGATAACTGAGACTTCAGGGTTCTATTCATACGCTCTACTTTTCCTGCACTCTGGGGTCTGTAGGCAGTATGCATCTGATAATGTCAATCTCGGGGCCATACTTAATGGACTTGCCTCTTGAGGTTATCAACCCCCATTCTTTGTACAGGGCCCCATGTGTATGCAAGGTTGTAAGGGCATACTTGGAATCTGCGTACACATTTAGATGGAGCCCTTTTCCTATTATCAGTGCTCTAGTGAGAGCTATCAGTTCAGCTTTCTGTGCTGAAATCTCTGGGGGCAAAGCTGAGGACTCAACTACCATGTCCAGGGTCACTATTGCATAGACAGCACAACAATGTCCATTGATGACGAGACTACTTCCATCCACAAAGAAAGTCCGTTCTGGGTTCTCCAAAGGAACATCAGTCAAATCCGGGCGACTTGAGAATACAGTGTCCATAATTTCCAGACAGTCATGATCAGGGGGGCTAGGACCAATTGGTAACAACTTAGCAGGATTTAAAGCTTGACTGACCATCAATTGTAATCGTGGATTCTCACACACCATACTTTGATACTTCAACATTCACGAATTTGTGAGCCAGAAGTTCCCTTTGTGCTCCATAAGGGTCAAGACAGAGTGTGGTACGATGACTTGAAGATTCTGTCCCAAAGTGAGCTTGTCAGCTTCGCTCACTAAGAGGGCTGTGGCTGCAACGGCTCTTAAACAAGGGGGCCAGCCTTTTGCAACTGTATCCAACTGTTTTGATAAATAGGCCACTGGCCATTGCCAAGATCCGAGAGATTGAGTCAACACTCCCAAAGCATTTCCTTGTGACTCATGAACATAGAGGCGAAAAGGTTTTCTGGACATCTGGTAGGCCCAGGGCTGGTGATGACATCAAGGCAGTCTTTAAAGATCGAAATGCTGCATCCTGTTCAGGTCCCCATTCCAACGGAGACCTCTCCATTCCTTTGGTGGCTTGATACAATGGCTTTGCCAACAGCGCGAAGTTGGGTATCCATATTCGACAATAACCTGCAGCCCCTAGAAAAGCTTTCACTTGCCTCCTGGTGGTTGGAGTAGGAATACTGCATACAGCTTCTTTGCGTTCTGGTCCCAGGCGTCGGATTCTGCTAGACAATTGGAATCCTAGATATTTAACTTCAGTTTGGCACAGCTGAACCTTGGCCCTGGAGACCTTGTATCCAGCTTCATTCAGAAGATGCAAGAGATCACTGGTGGCTTGTAAACATTCACTTTTTGGAGTTGGTGGCAATTAGCAGGTCATCCACATACTGGAGAAGAACCCTTTTCCCTGGGTTCACATAGTAGCTTGAAAGATCCTGATTTAAAGCAGCACTGAATAGGGTAATCGAATCCAGGTTAGTTGGCCCCCCCCCTTAATGTTGTAGGATCTTGCCATTCAAAGGCAAACAAAAGTTGACTGGTGGGGGCTAGGCGTATGCAGAAGAAGGCATCTTTCAGGTCCAGGACAGTGAAATGAGTAGCCTCAGTGGGGATCAGTCCCAAGAGAGTATAAGGATTTGGTACCACTGGGTGTATAGTTACAACTGCATCATTCACTCGCCTCAGATCCTGTACTGGGTGGTAATCTCCCGTTCCTGGTTTCTTGACTGGGAGAAGGGGGGTGTTCCAAGGTGACTGGCATTCTTTAAGAAGTCCATACTTCAGCAATTTCATCAGATGGCTGTGGATACCTTCAATGGCTGGTCGAGGAAGAGGATACTGCCACACATGCACTGGTTCTGCTCCTGATTTGAGGGTGACAACGATGGGGGCTATGTTCTTCGCTAGGCCAGGTGGATTATCCTCCGCCCATACTTCAGGCGGAGCTGAAAGGTTGGTGGGTATACAGGAACTAACTGTCTTGGTTGGAGATGCACTATAGAACCGCCACTCTTCTTCTTGGGGGACAGTCAGCACCATCAATCCAGCAGGCTTTGAGTTTACAGTCATTTGCATTTCTCCCCCTTCAGCAAAGGATATTTGCGTCTGGAGCTTAGCAAGCATATCTCGGCCCAAGAGTGGAATAGGGCATTCAGGCATATACAGGAACTGGTGCGTTATTTTCTGTCCCCCTATTTCACACATGCGGTTCTGCAGGAATGGCTTAGTGGCCCTAGCCCCAGTGGCCCCAATAATGGTGACAGATCGAGAGGACAAAGGGGCCACTGGCTTTGCCACCACTGAATGTTCTGCTCCTGTATCCACCATAAAGTCCATATATTGGTCCCCTATTTTCAAACTGACCATAGGCTCCTGGGGACCCAGGGTGAACTTGGAGCCCGGTCTGGCCTAGTCTTCATCCATGTCATAGCCCTCTGCAACTGCCACTCCCGCAATAGCTTCTTCCCTCTCCTGCTGGAACTGTGCTCAGTTTATTCCTCCTCGATTCTGAAACCGACCTCCTGTTCTCCAAGTGCTCCCCCCTCCCCTCCTGGGGGTGGAGCCAAGATGCGGGCATTCATTTTTCCAATGTCCTTCTTTACAATGGGCGCATTGGTTTGCACCCAGTGGGGGCCAACTACTTCCACGGCCCCTTCCACATCCTCTGCTCCTTCGGTTAGGAAAACCTCCTCCACGTCGTTCAACTAAAGCAGCAGAAAGAAGATCTGCTTTCTTCTTCATTTTCCATTCACTTTCTCTGTAACCCTCATTTTCACGATTCACAAACACTTTCTGGGCAACTTCCATTAACTGTGCTGTATTCATGCCCGAAAATCCATCCAATTTCTGTAATTTGCACTTTATATCTCTCTGGGACTGACTGACAAAAGCTGCGTTTACCATACGCAAATTCTCCTGGGCTGCTGGATCGTATGGGGTATATAGTCTGTAGACTTCAGATAATCATTCATAGAAGGCTGCTGGGCTCTCATCTAGTCGTTGGAGAACTTCAGATATTTTTCCAATATTCATGGCTTTCTGGCTTCCCTTCTTTAGGCTTTGCATGAGGGCTTGGCGGAACCGATTGAGGGCTGTCTGCACTATTTGGATCCCACTTGGGGCTATCAAGGCTGATGGGTCTGCATAATACTGTTCATTAGTTCAATCAAATCCTAAGGTTTCTCGGTGTAGGAGGCATAATGCGTTTTTCAGTTCAGTAAATCAGTGGTGGAAAAAGGCACATAAATAAGGCTGGTCAGCCCTACCACGACCTGGCCTTCGGTATTAAGGGTGGGTAGGCCCTGGACCTAGCGCAATGGTATAACGTGACCATCCCTTTTACTGGTAGTTGTACTTCTGAAGGCATACGGCAATCGGGACTGTTGGGGTTCCACTTCATGTTCTTGGGCGCTGGCTGTGAGTGACCCTGAACTGGCGAATGAATCCCTGCTTGTAGTGTCATCGGTGGACTGTGGCCCACTCGGAGTACTTTGAACTGAGCCGGGGCATCTGGCTGGGGAGGGGAACGCCTCCTCCAGCCGCGGGAGCTGTTGGGAGGCAACCGGGGTAACACTGCAGGAATGGGTTCCTCCTGGACAGGCTCTGCCTGGGATAGTGGCAGAGCCGAGGGGACTGGCCTATAGAGGAACTGGGGCGGAAGGGACGGAATGTCTGGGGACTCTGGGGCTGAATAGACAGGCAGTTTCTTTTCCCCAGGATTCTGGGCCCCTTGGGTAGTTGCTACAAATATCCTACACTGTTCCTCATAACAACGCTTTAACCAGGAGGGCTTTTTTTTTTTTTTTCCTTTCCTTTTTCTTTTTCATAAACATTTAACCAGAAGTCCATATTTTATTTTATTTACATTCTCTTATATACCGCGCTATTCTGCATCAGTGCGGTTTACATTGAACAAACTGAAATTACATTGAACAGGGTATTATAACTTGGAGATAACTATTTTACAGGGAACATGGGCTATGGAGGGTTAAGTGGCTTGCCCAAGACCACAAGGAGCACCTGTGGGACTAGAAACCCCAGTCCTTCCGGCCCAAGGTTGCTGTCCTCTAGTGGGATTTGAACCCCTGACCTTCCGGCCTGAAGTACCTTGCCCCAACCACTAGGCCACTCCTCCACTCCATATAAGGGAACTGGTCAGGATGTTCTTTTCGTGCAATCTGGTGAACTAAGGATATGATACTAACATCAAAGGTAACACCAGGGGCCATGATGAGACCAGTACTGGCCACTCCCTATCACAAAGCATTTCTAATCGGGACGGAGACATTTCTATTCCATAGTCTCCAGCGAATCCCTTGCTAAAATTCCTAGTCATACATTGCAACGGAATTTGCGTGGACTCCGACCCCCCCCCTCATGATGACATACTTGACAACAGACAGAGGGGGTCGGGCAGTCAGGCTGCATTTTCCTGTGGACTACGAGTCAGAACTATGCAACAATGTTCCTCTGGGTGCACTTATTAAAAAACTTATTATTAAAAAGTTATTATTGCTGTAAACAAAGGGTAGGCAGAAAACATAAGCTTTGGTGGATATCTAGAATGCATATACTCCCCTTTTCTTTTTTTCTTTTTTTTTTTAAACAATAAGTATGTCCTCTATGAGGTGTTTGCCACAGTATATAAAATCTCGTTTTACTTTTAATTTTGCTCAATAGCATACGCAGTCAAAACCAAATATATATATATATATCAAAAATAAAATTCAAGCACGATTAACTCCTCATTCACTCAGGGTTTAAATCATTTTCAAGTCGCGATCTGGTAACTCGGGATGCTTCATAGTCCTGTCAGGGCTCTTAACCTCTACTTCGAAGGTCAAAGGAAAAACAAAAGCAGTTTCCTTAATTTCTCTATCATTTCTGTTTGGACCATAAAAGACAAGTAGGGCTGAGATATAACAAGAACAGTTGAAGAGCTCGAAAGGGATTAATAAGAACTTAACCCTTTCCAGGCTGAGCCCAAAACTGCCGGGATCCAAAATTCTGACTAAATATTCCTACCAAATGATATAAAATACATGACCATAGCAGAAGGAACATCACTATTAGAACATATTGAATAAGACAGGTACAATTTTCCTGAAATATGCACAAATTAACCCAGCTGCAGAATGTGGATTAAAAATTGAAAGTAAGCCTTCAAAGGGTTAAAGGATACTAAACATTCCTTTCTGCAGACACACCCCTTCTCTCTCTGCTTGCTAGAGACTCACGCTGTGCTGGAAAAAAACTGAAACAGCTTAAAAGCTGCGCTTAGAAGAGACTCCTGAGTGGTTGTCTTTTCTTTTTTTTTCTCAGTACTAGTCCTTAATCGGTAAACTGTTTCATGAATTACCCAACAGAATAATCTTACATTATGCCAGAAGGGAAACCAGCGGTTTCAACAGATAACAAAAATCAGATACAAACAACAAATAGGTGGTCCGTACAGACCCAGAAACAATAAGGGACACAAACACCAGACGCTTCAGGAGTCCGCTCTTGCTTGGTCTGCCATTCCAGACCTCACTCACACAGACGAGCATGCTTAGCAACGTACCCAAGGCCTTACTGACTAACCATACCAAAGGGTCGGTGGCTTCTGCTCCGCGCCCACTTAATTGCGAATCGTACTAGGACCGCCCTTGAGAGATGATCAGGCTCTCTTTTTTTTTTTTTTACCATACCAAACAGTACTGTACCAAATTCCCAAACCTGACTATCTGAGTAGCAAAGAAAATTTCTACTCACCGGATCCAGTTCCCGATATCAAACCAGTACATGGGTTGGATCCTGGACTCCCCTCAGGTTCGGCCAGCCAGAACCAGCAACCTGCGGAGGCAAGGAGGAGTCCTCTCCGATACAAGAGGACCGGTGGCGCCAGAGGCTCTCCTGCGATCAGTCAGGTGCGGCTCCAGCCGGACCAAACCTTTTGAGGCGAGAAGTCGTGGTATATTCACTTGAATACCATCACACTACTCACACATTCCCAGCCCAACGCACCAGATTATGTAGCACCAGATTATGTAGCAGCTGATAAGCATGCAATAAATAATACCAGGAGTCAGTTCAAGGATCCAAGCCAATTTATTGTGTACAAGGCTCAGACAGGAAAGCATCCAAAAGTGACTGAGCAATGGAGAACAGGAGCAAATTCCTTATATACAATTTTCACAGTTTGATACAGGCAAACTTTCTATTGGTCCCAACGCCCCCTGCATCTATCCAATCGGGGCCCCTCTCTGGGCCTAGCACCCTGTTCCCCCTTCCCAGGCTATTCTAACAAAGGCTCAGTTTCTAGACATAGATACATCTCTACAGCAAGGTCATTTCTGGCCCAGAGAATGTGAGAATTGCAGAACACTGGAACATATCTATCATCAGCATAAAAGAATTTAATAAAGGATTCATACAAACTTATCAAAAAACAGTTTAAAGCAGTTTCTCAGACCTTCACAGACTTTGTTTTTTTCTTTTCTCAGCACTACTATTCTCAAGTGGAGGTTGGGATCTGGGCCTAGCTTACAGGCCTCTCATACGTTTACAGGCTATTATAGGCCATAGCCTACCACAGTTTGGCTTACCCTTCAACCCTCAAAAACGGGTAAAGTTTATCTCCAATTCAATATTGAAATTAAAGGTTGGCGATTTTGAACTTTGATGGTTGGGTTTGAGTGTAGGAGGTTTGGGGACCTTGAAAAATTATTTTCATAATTTTTGGAAGTCTGATTTAGCTGTAATTTGATCAGTTTTCCCTGGAAAAAGAATTGTGGAATTATGATTTTAAGTGTCATTGAAATGTGGGGGGTTTCTAGTCCCACAGGTGCTCCTTGTGGTCTTGGGCAAGCCACTTAACCCTCCATAGCCCATGTTCCCTGTAAAATAGTTATCTCCAAGTTATAATGCCCTGTTCAATGTAATTTCAGTTTGTTCAATGTAAACCGCACTGATGCAGAATAGCGCGGTATATAAGAGAATGTAAATAAATAAAATAAATAAATAAATATGTATAAATGCTAGTACACCACTTTTGAACTTCATAAAAGCTTATTTTGATAGTAAAAATATAGTTTTAATCTGTCCGGGGTGGGTGAGAAGGGATCTCCCTAGGGATTATGGTAATGAGGTCCAGGTGGGAATGACAGTTAAGTTTGATGCAGATAACTATTTTGGTGTTGCACTGCTTAACCTCTTGCAGGCCATGGTAGAGGTGCCCAAAGACCAGTACAGTTGTGGTCAATACTCCATCTGTTTCGTGGTCGTCAAAAAGGAGGGTGCATTCTTTTTTTCTTTTCTTTTTTTTTTTTTTTATATTTATTAGTTTCTACATACATTCAAGAATACATCTTGAAACGGAAATTGAGAAGGGTACAAACAAACAATATTACAGACTAAACAGTCCCAGCAATAACAAACAAGAAATTAGATCAACTACCCAACCCACTCTAGCCCTCAATTTGGGGAATACCAAGAGAAGAAAGGAAAAAAAAATTATAACCCAAATTTCAATAGGAAATAGAGGTGTGAAAAGCAGCTACAATCACATACTCAAACAGCGGAAGGAGTATGACGGGCATTAATGAAGTCCAGCAATTGTGAGGGATCCAAGAAAACATAGGACTCAGACTGATACCTAATCAGACATTTACATGGAAATTTTAGAAAAAAGAGCCCCCCCAATTGCTGAACCCCAGGGCGAAGGAGGAGAAAGTCCCGCCATCGTCGCTGAGTCTCCCTGGAGAGATCCGGAAACATACGGACCTGTAATTCCTTAAAGGCAAAATTCCGTTTTTTTAAAAATAACTTCATAAGCCATTCTTTATCGGAAAGGAGAGCTAACTTAATCAACAAAGTGGAAGACGTAACCCGGTCCTCCTGCGAGGATTCCAGCATTGCAGTTACATTCAAAACATCTACATTAGACAAACCCTTAACCAACCCCCCAACCTCAGCCGCAACCTTTTTCCCCGAAGGGAGATAATACATCTTTGCAATAGGGGGATGAGATTCAGGAGGAACACCTAAAATCTCTATTAAATACTTCCTAAACATGTCTCTTGCAGATACTGTAGATAACCTAGGAAAATTAATCAAATGTAAATTAACAGCTCTAGACATATTTTCCAACGCCTCTAATTTAGCACTCGTAGACAAAGCATTCTTCTGCAACATTTCAACATCCTTACCAAGACATACGGAAGTTCCCTGAAGTTCTGCAACCTCCTTCTGTAAATTAATTATTTTAACAGTATTTTCTTGAATAGCCAAGTCATTATTAGTAACCTGAGACGCCAGTCCAGAGATCCGAGATTTCTTCACGGAGTTGCATAATAGCGGCCCATATCGTTTCCAGCGTCACCACCTCCGGGGGCTCCCTAGACGCAGGCTGAAGGAACTCTCCTGCTCCAACTGCTGGTAATCCGCCCGACAACGGGGTAGATGTAATTGGCCCCAATATCGGGCCCACACCACCATCTGCCATCTCTCCTGCGACCTCCAGCCTCTGACGCTGCTCGAGGGAAGGAGCAGCGCCCCCTCTGCTTTCCTCAGGTAGACGCTGCACTTCAGGGGAGTCCGACGACTCAACCCCCTCCACCAACTTCCCCTCCACGCCGATCTCCTGACGAGGCACCTTCGAGGCCCGGGATGAGCCAGGGGAAGAAAGATCACTGCCCGAGGCAAGAACCGAGGACTCCACCTCCGGCTGTTGCAAAGCCGGGCTACCGTCCCCTGTTGTAGTTAGCTGCCTCGGCGTGGGTAAAAAATAAGAATCCAAAGGACCAGACAAAGCTGGAGGTAACTGAGAAGTAACCTGAGGGGCTGTAGAAGGCTGTTTAGCCCCTTTGGACTTCCGTTTTTTTCCCATAGAAAAACACCGCACCGACCACACACCTCATCAAATCGCCATCTTGGAATCTAAGGAGGAGGGTGCATTCTGAACCTCAAGCATGTAAACCGAAGTCTCCGAATGCCATGGTTCCATATGGAAATGCTTCGATCAGTGATAGTTGCGGTCCGAGAGAGAGAATTTCTGACTTCTCTGGATCTCACCGAAGTGTATTTTCACATCTCTATCTGGCCCAAATACCAGCAGTTCCTCAGGTTCTCGATTACAATGGGAAATTTTCAGTTTCAGGTGCGTACCTTTGGGCTAGCTAAGGTTCCCCAGACGTTCACTAAGGTCATGGCAGTGATGCGTCTGGAAGGTATTCTAGTACAGCCCTACCTGGACGATTGGCTCATCTGGGCAAAGTATGCAGAAGAAAGTGAGCAAGTGACAAGGGTCATAGCGTTTCTCCAGGAACTCGGATGGGTGGTCAACTTTGCAAAGAGTCAGTTAAAACCATCCCAGGATTTAGAATACCTAGGGGCTTGTTTTCAAACCGACGTGAAGGTCAGTCTCTCTGTCAATAGAGCGAGTGAGAAAACTGCAGTTGCAGATGTGCAAGTTATTACAGATGAAAAGGCCAATGGCTAGGCTCTATCAACAGGTTTTGGGTTTGATGGTGGTGTCGATCGACCTCGTGCCCTGGACAGGGGCACACATGAGATCGCTGCAGTGCGTGTTTTGCAGATGGTTGGCATAACACCATCTCTCTCACATTAATTGCCCTGTATGGAAGAGGCTCGGAAGGTTCTACAGTGGTGGCTGCAGTCCAACAGGCTCCTGTGGGGCATACCACTGCAGTCGCCCCTGTGGGTCCCGTTGACAATGTATGCCAGCCTAGCGGGATGGGGGCACATTGCGAAGCACAGTTGGCGCAAAGACTTTGGTCACGGCAAGAGAGTACATGGTTTATCAATCACCTGGAGTTGTGAGCGGTGTTCTTAGCACTGTAAAGCTTTCCAACCCTCCTGGGGAAGGGGGAGGAAACTGAGTGTTCTCGGACAATGCCTCTATGGTGGCTTATATTAACAGGCAGGGAGGTACGAGCAGTGCACAGTTGGAGAAGGAGGTAGAGCCGTTGCTGGAATGGGTGGAAAGCAACCTCATAGCCCTGTTAGTCTGCCGCTATATTCTCCTGACTATCTCAGCAGAGTGCAAATAGATCCGGCGGAGTGGGCACTCATCCAGAGTGTCTTTACATAGCTGGTGAGGCGTTGGGAGCTGCCAATCATGGACCTAATAGCAACTTTCAAGTCAGCGAAGGTGTGGAGAATTTACAGCAGGAGGACAGAGTGCATATCAGAGGGACTTGACGCACTGGTATAGCCGTGGCACGCAGAGGGACTGCTATATGCCTTCCCCCTTTGGGCACTAATAGGTTGAGTAGTGCAGCACATCAAAGGGAACTGGGGATTGGTGCTACTGATTACACCAGATTGGCCAAGACAGCCCTGGTATGCTAATCGACCATTGCGTTTGCCAGCACGGACTTATCTTCTTTCCACAGGGCCCACAGAGCATTGATTCTCGCTTATGGCATGGCTCTTGAAAGGGCACAGTTGAGGTGAAGAGGCTATTTGCCCACCGTGATAGCGACATTACTAAAAGCCCATATACGTTCCACGTTGCTAGTGTGTGGAGGGTATTTGAGAAATGGTACAAGGAGCACAAATGCTCTACCACGAAAACAACAGTGTCTGAAATTTTGGCCTTCTTGCAAGCAGATCTAGATAAGGGGTTGGCTTGCAGCTCCTTAAGAGTTCACGTAGCAGCGCTTTCCTGCTATAGAAGCAGAATTCAAGGAATTCCCCTGGCTACTCACCTGGATGTTGTCTGTTTTCTTAGGGCAGTGAAACAGTTGCGTCGGCCGGTGCGGTTGGTCATTCCACCATGTGATCTGAACTTGGTATTGTCCGTCTTGATGGAAGAACCGTTTGAGCCTTTGTGGGTTTGAAGGATTTGCCATTGAAGACGGTGTTCTTGGTAGCCATTTGTTCAACCAGGAGGATTTCAGAGTTCCAGGCTTTGCTGTGCTGGTAATTTCGAAAGAGAAAGTGATCTTAAGGCTCGTACCTTCCTTTTTACCGAAGGTGGTCTTGGTGTTTCACCTCAATCAGACAATGTCACTTTGTTTTTTTCAGGAACAGAGGCTAACAATAGGGTCCCTTTTTGCGAAGGTTGGATGTTCGCCACGTGCTGCATAAGTACTTAAGCAGCACAGAGCTGTTCAGGAAGATGGACCGGCTGTTTGTTTTATTTGGAGGGTCGCGCAAAGGGGAAATGGCTTCCAAGGCCTCTATATCAAGATGGCTGAGAGAGGCCATCTCTTCAGCTTACCTCTTGAAGTGTAGGACAGTACCTTAAGGTTTACGGGTGTATTCAACCTGGGCCCAGGCTGCGTCTTGGGCAGAGTTCGGTTTGGGGCCACTAGTAGATATCTGTAGGACGGCAACGTGATCCTTCCTGCATTCCTTTCTAAAGTATTGCCGCTTGGACATTCAAGCAGTGGGGATGCGCGCTTTGGCTCAGAGGTGATTCAAGCCGGGTTAGCGGGTCCCTCCCGAAAATAGTACTCCTGTGGTACATCCCACAAATACCGGGATTGGACTGGAGGAACGATATGGAAAAAGAAATCAGACCTTACCTGCTAATTGATGTTCTCTGAGTTCCTCCAGTCCAGTCCCAAATCCCTCCCTGTTTGGGTGTGCAAACTGTAGGCCTATGGTGCCCCAGCTTGAAGAAGTGCAAACAAGTTAAAAGAAAAATAAATAGTCCGGGGTATAGTCTACTTAGGGCTGCAGGGAACAAGAAGAAAGGTTCCTAGGGCTCATTCAGTTAGATGATGTATATGGTAATGGGCGGGGTGTTGGGGGCTGGAATGACTGACTTCCAAAACGTGATATTAGTGGAAAGACAGAGCTTTTATTGACCAATTGACAACCCGATACAGGCCATGTTTCGCTACCCTTCATCAGGGGTTTGTCTGGCATATGCTAAAAACATAAATATATAAATACTTAATGCATAAAAAAACATCACTCAAAAACACATAAAATATTCAAACAAAAGATGATAAAAAATGAATCACATCAATAAATAAAATAAACACATACAGTAAATCTATAAATAGATAACAAAAAACATTAAATGCATGAAATATAAGTGGGGAAACATAGAAAGTGGAAGAAACCATCTAAGAGGCATAATATTCTCTAAGGAATAGAGAAGAAAAGAGCATGGGTAGCAGGAGTGAGTCAGCAGGAGAGGACTTATATTTCATGCATTTAATGGTTTTTGTATTTACTGTATGTGTTTTCATTTTTAATTCATTCATATTCCTTTTCGAGTGTACAGACTTCTAATAGATAACGACGTGATACAAGACCTTTGGGTCAAACGTTTCTTAGCAGAGGTATTTATGGTTTATGTGTCGCATCGTTTTGGTGGTTTTAATTGTTTTTATACATATTAACATTTTAGCACCATATGTAATGGTTCTTACGTATATGAACATTTCAGTATTGTGTTCCAATTCTTTTATTTTATTTATTGATGTGGGAGGTGCCAGCTACCTATCTAGGCTGATGTCATGAAGATCATGACATGCTCAGTCTCCAAGCTATTGGTGGTGCGTGAATACCCCCAAGTACCGGGACTGGACTAGAGGAACTCGAGGAACATCAATTAGCAGGTAAGGTCTAATTTCCTCTTTATGCCATCAAAAAGTAGAAAGAGTACGAGACATGCAATGAAGCTACAATGTAACCCATTTAAGATTAATAAGAGAAAATATTTTTTTCACTCAATGTGTAATCAAACTCTGGAATTCATTACTGGAGGATGTAGTAAAAAGCTGTTAGTGTAACTGGGTTTAAAAAAGGTTTGGATGAGTTCCTGAAGGAAAGGTCCATAAACCATTATTAAAGAGGACCCAGGAAATCCGCTGCTTGCCCCAATACAAATCTAGTTGATTTCTTTGACTGGGCAACCAGATTGTTCAACCGAGGGAGAGCTCTAGATGGATCCTAAATTGACTGATTTGGTTAGAAATTGGTTGAAAGGGAGGCATAAGTGCAAAAGTGATGTTGTCAGACTTCAGGGTGAAAAGGAGGAATATATAAAAGCCAATGAGGATAAAGCAGAATTGCTTAACAAATATTTTTGTTGTGTGTTCACTGATGAAGGGCCAGGAGCAGAACCTCGGAAAACTCCCACAAGCAGGAACAGAAGTGAAGGGAGATTTGAATGATTTTCGGAAGACTGTTCGTGGGGAACTAGCTAAAGTAAAAGTAGACAAAGCGATGGGGCCAGATGGGATACATCTCCGAGTATCAAAAACTTGGGGAAGTTCTAGTGACTCCACTGTCTGACCCTTTCAAAGCTTCTTTAGAGTCAGGAGTGGTCCCAGAGGACTGGAAAAAGGCACATGTGGTCCCTTTACACAATAGTAGAAGTAAGGATGAGGTTGAGAACTACAGGCTGATTAGTCTGACCTCTTTGGTGAGTAAATTAATGGAAACACTGCTAAACCAGAGGATACTGAGGTTTCTGTAGTCCAGTAGATTGCAGGAGCCAAGACAGAATGGTTTTACTAGAGACAAATCTAATTAATTTCTTTGACTGGGCAACCAGAGAGTTCAACCGATGGAGAGCCCTAGATATAGGATACTTAGATTATAGTAAAGCCTTTGACGCCATTCCACACAGGCGACTTCTATAAATAATTGAATGGATCCTAAATTGACTAATTTGGTTAGAAAATGGTTGAGTGAGAGGCAATGAAAGGTACTGATAAAAAGAGTGCACTCTGAGGAGAAGGATGTTACCAGTGGTGTGTGGCAGAAATCTGTCATTGGTCTGACTCTCTCCAACATTTTTGTTAGTGATATTGTGGAAAGGCTGACGGGTAAGGTTTGCCTCTTTGTAGATGATGCCAAAATCTGCAATAGAGTAGACACCAAGGAAGGAGTAGATAACATGAGGAGAGATCTAGCTAAGCTTGAAGAATGGTTGAAAATTTGGCAACTGAGATTTAATGCTAGAAAATGCAGGGTCATCCATTTATGAACATAAGACATGCCATACTGGGTCAGAACATATCTTATGTTCTTAGTCATCAGCAAAAAATGATACTAAAGCCATGGGAAGAGATGGGGGGGCACCAAGGGACTGGGTATAGAGAAAAGGAGAGGGCTCAGAACAGACCCTTGAGGTACACCAACTGTGAAAGGGATGACTCTGGATAAAGTAGTGAGCTGTGGTAGTCCTCTTCAATAGTAGCTAAGGGGCTTTTTTTTTAAATTAAGTTAGTCTAATAAAAAGTATCACCTTATTTTCCTAATCTCTCGAATTCATTGCTGGAGGATATGGCTAAACTAGGTTAAAAAAGGGTTTGGATAAGTTCTTGGAAGTTATAATTTTACTATTACTTAAAAGAGAATAATAAGCTCCCCATACAGTAGGTGCAGCTTGTCGTGCTGTGAGGGCTTGTGTGCATCAGTGATGCTGAGAGCTAAACTATCGGTAGTTTAACTACTGGCAGGGTCTCCCAAGATGGACAGGTCTCAGCTGAGATGCCAGACCAAGACAAACCACCCATCTGGGCAGCAGCAGAATGGGATAGTGTTGACGGCGGAGGATCACATTTCTGTGACAACAGCAACAACACCAAACTTAAACTGCGTGGAAGAAAGGCCCGGCAATCTACTTCTGTATCTTGCCATGAAAACCCAATGGATAGTTACAACAAAAAAATTATGCTGTAGTGCTGGAAGATGAGACCCCCAGGTTGGAAGGCACTCAACTAGCTACTGGGGAAGAGCTGAAGACTTTTCAGAGTAAAGCCAGCATTTATGATGTGGTTGGATCAAAGCCCTCGGGACGTCTGACTGCTGATGTAGCTGCACATGAAATGAGAGTCAGAAGCTGTAAAGATGTCTTACACATTGGAACATGGAACGTACGAAGCATGAACCAAGGGAAGTTGGAGGTGGTCAAGAATGAAATGGAACGTGTACAACTTGATCTGTTGGGTGTCAGCGAACTGAAATGGACTGGCATCGGGCACTTTGCATCAGATGATCACATGGTCTACTATGCTGGAAATGAAAGACAAAGAAGAAATGGTGTTGCATTTATAATAAAGAAGAAACTTGCAAGAACTGTAATGAAATACAATGCAGTCAGCGAACGCTTAATCTCTATTCGTCTACGAGGAATGCCTATCAACACAACTATAATTCAAGTATATGCCCCAACAACAGCTGCAGAAGAGAATGAAATTGAAGAGTTCTATGAACAAGTACAAGCTGAAATTGACAGAACATGCAAACAGGATATCCTGATAGTCATGGGTGATTGGAACGCAAAGGTTGGCAACAAAGAAGAAGACAAAGTAGTTGGAAAATATGGACTTGGCAACAGAAATGAAGCTGGAGAAAGACTGATAGAATTCTGCAAGACCAACGATCTATTCATCTCGAACACCTTCTTCCAGCAACACAAGCGGCGACTGTACACATGGACTTCACCCAATGGATTGTATAAAAATCAAATTGATTACATCTGTGGAAGTCAACGATGGAAAAGCTCTATAACATCAACAAAGACAAAACCTGGAGCTGACTGTGGTACAGATCATCAACTACTATTTTATTTATTTATTTATTTATTTACATTCTCTTATATACCGCGCTATTCTGCACCAGTGCGGTTTACATTGAACAAACTGAAATTACATTGAACAGGGCATTATAACTTGGAGATAACTATTTTACAGGGAACATGGGCTATGGAGGGTTAAGTGGCTTGCCCAAGATCACAAGGAGCACCTGTGGGACTAGAAACCCCAGTCCTTCTGGCCCAAGGTTGCTGTCCTCTAGTGGGATGTATACTAGTATGCAAACTCGAGCTAAAGCTGAAAAAGAGCAAACCACTCATGAATGCAGCAAAATATGATCTTGAGAATATACCACTGGAATTTAAAGACTGCCTGCAAAATCGATTTGCTGCTTTAGATACAAATGATAGAGTTCCAGAAGAGTTATGGAATGACATCAAGAAGGTTGTGTTGGAAGAAAGCGAGAAGTCTCTACAAAAGGTAAAAAAGAAAAAATGGCCAAAATGGATGACGGAAGAAACTCTGAAAATTGCCCAGAAACGCAGAGAAGCTAAAGCCAGCGGAGAAAGAAAGACAATCACAGAACTCAACAGAGATTTCCAACATGCAGCAAGACAGGACAAGGAAAAGTACTACAATGACGCATGCAAGGAAATAGAAGCAGAAACTATTAGAGGAAGAACAAGATCAGCTTTCCTAAAGCTACGAGAGTTAAAGAAAAAGTTCCAGTCTCGAAATGGAATGTTACAAGATGCTCAAGGTTCTATGTTGAATGATGCTGAGAAGATCAAGAAAAGATGGAAGGAATATACAGAGTTTTTATATGATAAAGATCAAGTGGACCAACAGCCGTTTCAACCTGTACCTTATGATCTGGAACCATTGGTGATGAAAGAAGAAGTTGAAGCAGCATTGAAAGCCTTATCAAAGAACAAAGCACCAGGCATTGATTGCATTCCCATAGAAGTATTACAGCAATCTGATGCAGCTGTTACCGTACTTACAAGGCTCTGCCAAGAAATATGGAAGACGGCATCATAGCCAACTGACTGGAAAAGATCTGTGTTTATACCTATACTAAAGAAAGGTGATCCAATTGACTGTGGAAATTATCGCACAATTGCTCTGATCCCACATGCCAGCAAGATTCTACTGAAGATTATTCAAAAGAGACTACAATCATACCTGGAACAAGAACTACCTGAAGTGCAAGCAGGGTTCAGAAAAGGGCGAGGAACGAGAGAGACATCATTGCAGATGTGAGATGGATCCTTGAAAAGACTAAAGAATACCAAAAGGATATCTATTTGTGCTTTATCGACTATAGCAAAGCTTTTGACTGTGTAAACCATGAGAAACTCTGGGCCACATTAAGAAGCATGGGTATACCAGAACACCTGATCGTTCTCTTGCACAATCTGTACATTGATCAAGAAGCAACAGTTCGAACGGAACAAGGAGAAACAGAATGGTTTAAAATAAGCAAAGGTGTAAAACAAGGCTGCATACTTTCCCCCTACCTGTTTAATTTATATGCAGAACAAATCATCAGAGAAGCAGGATTGTATGAAGACAACAGAGGTGTGAAGATTGGTGGAAGACTCATCAACAACCTTCGCTATGCTGATGATACCACATTACTGGCGGAAAGTGAAGATGATCTGAAACATTTGCTTCTCACAATCAAAGAACATAGTCTCAAAATGGGCCTGCACCTTAATGTAAAGAAGACAAAGATCATGACAACTGGCATAATCAACAGGTTCATCGTCGAAGGAGAAGAAATTGAAATCGTGAATAACTTTAACCTACTTGGATCAACTATCAATAAACAAGCAACAAGCAGTCAAGAAATCAGACGATGCATTGCTCTTGGCAGAATGGCTATGAAAGACCTAGATAAGATTCTCAAGAGCAGAGATGTCTCTCTCCATACAAAGATTTGACTTGTTCAAGCCATGGTATTTTCAATAACATCATATGGATGTGAAAGCTGGACAGTGAAAAAGATAGACAGGAAGAAAATTGATGCCTTTGAATTATGGTGCTGGCGGCGAATACTGTGTATACCATGGACTGCCTGAAGAACAAACCAGTCGGTACTAGAGGAGATCAAACCTAAGCTTTCTTTAGAAGCTCAGATGACAAGACTTCGACTTTCATACTTTGGACACATCATGCGAAGAGAGAGATCATTAGAGAAAGACATTATGCTTGGCAAGATAGAAGGTCAACGCAAAAGAGGAAGGCCAGCAATGAGATGGATCGATACAATAACAGCAGCTACGGGTACCAGTCTGTCAACAATGAGCCGCCTGACTGAAGACCGAACACAATTTAGGATAGCTATCCAGAGGGTCGCCATGAGTCGACTCCGACTCAACGGCACTTAACAACAACAACACTGGGTCAGACCAAGGTCTATCAAGTCCAGTATCCTATTTTCAACTGACCAGTCCAGGTCAGAAGTACCTGGCAGGTTCTCAAAAGGTACACAGATTCCACAGTGCTTATTCTAGGCTAAGCAGTGGATTTCCCTGGTCCTCTTTAATATTGTTTTATGGACTTTTCCTCTGGGAACTTGTCCAAACCTTTTTTAAACCCAGCTACACTAACAACCTTTACTAATCCTCTGGTAATGAATTGCAGAGTTTGATTACTCATTGAGTGAAAATATATTTTTTCGTTTTAGTCCTAAATGAGCTACATTGTAGCATCATTGAGTGTCCCCTAGTCTTTCTACTCTTTGAAGGAGTAAACAGCCAATCTATGTTTACCCGTTCCACTCCATTCATTAATTTATAGACTCTATCATATCTCCCCTCAGTCATCTCTTTTCCAAGTTGAAGCGCAGAAGTGTTCCCTGGACGTTCCTGACCCAACAACTCCCTCAGTCAAAATGATGACCTCGGCCTCCTGTGCTGGTAGTCTTGAGATATTACCACTAGAGGGTCAAGATGCCAAAGAAAGGCAGGCTGCTTTATTTGGAAGCCTGAACCCCCCTAGTGATAGTATCGTGAGACTACTGCTACAGGCTCTGAGGCTGCCATTTTGACTGATGGAGCCATCAGGCCAAGTATGCTAAGAAATTGCTCCTGTTTCCCCCACTGCCAGAGCTGACGAGGGAGACTTCCATTAGGGACTGGAGGTGGAGGGGTAAGAGGGGTCAATGGGGGAAGTTATTTGAAAATGCATTAGGGCATGGGGACTGGGTTCAAGTGGGCACCTTTATTTCTTAAGGGATTAGGAGAGGGTGGCAAATATTTTTTTTCTTTCCCCAGCCCAGTCCTTTAAAGATAGCAGGTCCAATTTGGGGCCCACTATTTGTGTTACTGTGGCAGGGAATGTATCTTAGGTAGCAGACTTGGGTGGGCCATAGAGGCCATGGCCCCACCAATATGGGCAGGGCTGGAAATTGGTTTCTTTGGGCCTTCCAACCAAAAAGATATTCTAATGTCCCCTTGAATGTACGATATTCCCTGCAGCAACAATGCAAAAATAAATCTTCTATGTGATTCACTAACCTGCTGTACTGAAATACCACAGGTTAGTGAATCCTGTAGTTAATTCTCACGTGGTAAAATAGCGCTACACAATATTTTATCGCAGGTTAGTATATAGTGATCTTGATCTTGGAGATTATTGAAGGTACATAAAGAAAATCTTTAATGCTAGAATAAGTAAATGGAATATAATTAACTACTGAAATATGCTGAAATGCTGGACTCTGGGAGAGGCAGTACAGTCTCATTATGAAGTCTGCAACAGCTCTGGAGAATGCAGCAGAATTGATTTAAAAATGTGGATACATATGGGAAATGGTTCAAGTATTGTATGCAGTATAGGTCGTGGTAGTGTTAGTGTGTGAGAGTGAATGTGAGGAAGATATATGAACACTAGGGGGTGCAAGTGTAGTTAATATCTTGGATGCTTACAGATAGAGAGATCATCAAGTTAGCTTTTCAAAAATCAAATGACGTGATGTACTTCAGTGACTGCAAGACTGTCTCTTTAAAGGAAGCACAAAAATGCTCCAGAACTGAACTTTTCCCAGTCCTTAGCTGATACCTTTTTCCAATATATTCTATGGAAATGGATATAGTTAATGAAAAATGGGTGACTTGGACTGGCTTCCAGATATGCCGAGAGTGAAACATAAAAATTATAGAGTTAATATTGAGCCCATGGCTGTCATCTGCCACAAGTAAAAAAAAAAAAAAATCTGGCTATTTCAGTGGCAGTATCAAGATAGTGCCTGGAGATGAATATCTGGATTTTGCAGTCAATGCTGCAGCTATCCAAATAGTAGCGATATTCATCCACTATCCTGATAGATCCATTTGTATATATTTAGGTCAGTTTTTTTCCTGTCCAAAGACCTGTGGATTCTTATTCAGATAGTGCTACCCAAAATTGTCAGTTTGGATAAGTGCTAGCTCCTCCTCAGCTCCGCCCATGGACCACAGGGCATTATCAAAATAGTGTTGCGCTGATCAGCGGAAATATGTGCACTGCTGTCCGGATAGTGCCTTTAAATATTGGACTTTCTGGGACTTATTTGGGTAGGGAACTAGATAAGTCAGTTTGAATATTTTTGTCTTCTAGGAAACAAAGGGAGCTATACGGGGAAAAGAGAGACCGCCCAGATTTACCCCTGTTCTAAGTAGCTGTAAATGTATTCATAGCAAGTCCTTGGAAAGGCAATGGAGCCCATCGGACGTACAGGGCCCTGACCGGAATAGACCCTGTACATCTTGGCGCATAGCCCCTCCCTTGCACTGCCTCCATCCCTCCCCCTCCCGCCCCTGTCTAGCGCTCCCCACACAGAGGCCCTGTACATGCGGGAAGCCTGGCTGGCAGCATAAACTCCGTGCAAATAGTGGGGCTGCACGTCCCACCATTCGTATCCCAGAATGATCTCCTTAGCGAAACTGGAGCCTAGAATATGTTAAGATACACATAAGCAGTGGGCAAGAGAATGAGGATCATCAGGATCCAAAAGCAGTCTCAAAGAGGTGGGCTTTTAGTCTTGACTTGAATAGGGCCAGAGAAGGAGCCCGATGCACCAACTCAGGTAGTTTGTTCCAGGCATATGGAACAGCAAGGTGGAATGGACGTGGTTGGCAGTGGCAGAGAAGGGCACAGATAAAAGGGATCTGCCAGAGGAGCAGAGCTCCCAAGGAGGAGTGTAGAGTGAGATAAGAGAATAAAGGTAGCGTGGAGCCGTAGAATGAATACACATGTAGGTCAGTAGGAGAAGTCTGAACTGGATCTGGAAACTGATAGGGAGCCAGTGAAGTGTCTTGAGAAGAGGGGTTACATGAACATAGCATTACTGGCGGAAGAAAAGCCATGCAGCCGAGTTTTGAACAGATTGAAGGGGAGAAAGATGATTCAGAGGGAGACCAGTGAGGTGCATGTTACAAGAGTCAAGACGGGGTGACTAGTGAGTGGATGAGGGTCTTAGTAGTGTGTGTAGAAAGGAAGGGACAAATTTTGCCAATGTTATAGAGAAAAAAGTGGCAGGTTTTAGCTGTCAGTTGGATGTGTGCAGCGAAAGAGAAAGTAGAGTCAAAGATGACCCCAAGGTTGCGAGCTGAGGAAACAGAAGTGTGGTGTTATCCACAGAAATAGAGAAGAGAAGAAGGAGGGAGGTGGGTTTAGGGAGAAAGATAAGGAGCTCATTTTTGGCCATGTTCAGTTTCAGATGGTGGTGAGACATCCAGGCAGCAATGTCAGATAAGCAGGCAGAGATTCGGGCCTGTATTCCTGGAGAGATTTGAGGCCCAGAAAGGTAGATCTGAGAGTCGTCAGCATAAAGATGGTACTGAAAACAATGGGAGGAAATAAGTGCACTAAGGGACTGCGTGTAGAGAGAAAAAAGAAGTCACAAGATGAGGTACACCAACTGAAAGTGGGATGGTGGTAGAGGAAGATCCAACAGAACATACACTAAAAGTGCGATGGGAGAGATAAGAAGAAAACCAGGACAGAAGAAAACCCCAAAATCTAAGTGAGGACAGGGTATCGAGAAGAAGGTGGTGATCAACATTGTCAAAGGCAGCAGAGAGGTCAAGAAGGATAAGATCAAGTAGAGACCTTTTGATTTGGTGATGAACAAGTCACTGGAAACTTTGGCAAGAGCCGTTTCTGTGGAATGTAGAGAATGAAAGCCCGATTGCAGTGGATCCAGAAGGGCATGAGAGGAAAGAAAGTCAAGACAGCAGCAGTGAACCTCTCATTCAAGTAGCTTTGAAGAAAAGGGGAGGAGAGAGAGAGGCTGATAACTGGAAGGACAGGTAAGATCTAGTGAAGACATTTTGAGGAGAGGCGTAACCACAGCATGTTTGAAGGCCACAGGAACAGTTGCAATGGAAAATGATAGGTTAAGGATATGACAGCAGAGACGATAGAACTTAGTAGATGGGTGGGAATGGGATCAGAGGAACAGGTAGTCAGTTTGGAGGAGGAGAGACGATTTTCCAGTTTCCTCCACAGTGATTTCAGAAAAGGAAGAAAGGGTGACCAAAGATGAGGGAAGGATTTAGGAATGAAGAGGGGGAAGATGAAGTGGAAGTGACCCTGCAGAGAATTTGAGCCTAATCGTCTGGACTTTGTAATGGAAAAAGTCAGCCAAGTTCTGGGCAGACAGTGAAGGAGGGATTGGAGGAGGAGGGACCTTGAGGAGAGAGTTGAGTGTAGCAAAGAGACGGCGAGGGTCAGAGGCAAGCAAGTTAGTCAGAAGGACATAGTACTCTTGTTTGGCGAGGGCTATGGCCTGAAAAGAGATTAGCATGAATTTGAAATGTAGGTAGTCCGCAAGTGTACGTGATTTAAGCCAAAGGCACTCAGCTAAGCGGGCACAAGAATATAGGTAGCGGGTTGTAGAGGACAGCGAGGATTGAGGTACGGTACGCCTCACAGGGAATGGAATGGGAGGAGCAAATGTATCCAGAGGAGAGTATAGGTGTAATTTGCCTCTTTTTTTGCTCCCTCAACTGTCCCTCGTTTCAGTCCTGTTGTAAGCCCGAGAATAGCATTCTTAGAATGACTGAACATAGCATCCAAATAAAGTGACTCGCTGCAATCACTAGTGTAGATTAACAAAGAAAACACAGGTGTGCAAGCCAGGAAAAAAATTTTCTGTATTTTTGACAGGCACTGAAATTTATCTCCACCTTCATAACTGTGTAGCAAATGATCAGAATCAGAAATACCACTACACTTCTGGAGCAATAGTGACATGGCTTGGACTGTGGAATTTATGACATCATGACATCATATGTACTTTAACCCTAAAACACATACCCAGACTAGCTTACTTACCTGAGATAAATTACAAGGTCAGGTTCAAAAATGACATCCAACATATAGAAAAGGCCTGTATTGTAATTTACTTGTTTTTTTAATTTTAAAGGGGGGTTTTTTGTTGTTTTTTTTTGTAAATACAGTAACTTTCTCTCATCCAACACAGTGCAACAAAGAAAAACAAGCACAATATACTTACATTCAACAGATCTTAGTCGGATCCCCCTGTTATCCTCCTTCCCCCAACCTTTCCCTTCCCTTTGCTCATTGTCCAGGGGTACATGCAACATGTGTATTAATATTTCCCATCCTTCCAATTAACATGTCCTTCACATATGTTTTTGAAGAGATCCCACATCTTATCAAAATGGCACATCTTTTTATTGCTGTTAACTTTATCATTAAATAACCCTCATTCTGGAAATCCTTGCGTAAGTGTAGTTGCACTCACTCACTTCCTTCCAAGCAAATACAATTTCACATCAGACACCAATTACCCATTGCTATATTAACCTCCCCTGTGCACAGGTCCAACTTCCCTTCAACGTCACCCACATCGCCAACTGGGCTTCTAACATAAGAAATGCCGTACTGGGTCAGACCAAGGTCCATCAAGCCCAGTATCCTGTTTCCAACAACTGCCAATTCAGGACACAAGTACCTGACAAATTCCCAAAAGGCACACAGGTTCCACAATGCTTATCCCGGGGCAAGCAGTGGATTTCCAGGGTCCTCTTTAATAATGGTTTATGGACCTCTCCTCCAGGAACTTGTCCAAACCTTTTTAAAATTCTGCGACACTAACAGCTTTTACTACATCCTCCGGTAACAAATTCCAGCGTTTAATAACTGCAATCCTCACTCAGTCATCCTCTCAATTACCCCTCAACGTCTCTCCCGAATACTTGGAGTTTGAGGCAAGACTACATATTACCCCTGTTACCACACCCCCTCCAATATGATATAGATATGTGTGGGGAAATTGTATTCATTCTAATGGTGTAAGATACCGCTAGTATAAAACTTGACCCATTCTCTTTGATCAAACTAGAAATCAGTGCCCTTCCCAAATCTCTGTAAATCCCCTGCCAGGTCGTGCCTGTAAAAGTGATCCCAGGTCCAATCCTCCTGAAATTTAGCTTTCCCTTCATCCTAAAGGGGCCCTGGATGCTGATACATGGACTCAAAATCTGTTAAAATCACTGATCAAACCTATTCTCCAGGAACAAGCAGGAAGTCAGTCCTCACATATAGGAGATGATGGTGCCGACAAAGCCTGCACGGTAACCTGTCCCCAGCTTTCAGAGATGCATCAGACATGTGTGGTCCCCTTCCCGCCTAAGGGTGCCATCTTGCCTCAGTCTCCTTTTTTCCCACGGAGCTCATCAGACGTGTCTGTGCGCGGAAAAAGTTGGATAATTTTTTTGTCTTTTCTTTTTCTGGTCATGTACCGGATCCCTTCTCGCTGTTGAGCCCGCGTCACATTCTCTGGTTCCTTTTTTGGCACGGGTTTGCTCCTTTTTCCTTGCCTGGCCAAGTGAGTTTGACCTTGCGTGGGCCATTTTCCTTGCCATGGCCTCGGTCAGTGGCTTCAAGCCATACGACCACTGCTAAAATAACATCTTTATCTTTATTTCAAAACTTTATATACCACCCATTGTCAGGACATTAGAGCGGTTTACAACAGAAAATAAGTCCACGCTAAAGAAAATGAAAAGAACGCCATAAAAAATAGGAAAGAAGAAAGAGTAGTAAAGCAACAAAAAAAAAGAACACAACATGGAGGGGCATCACGAAAGGGTATCATTCGGGGGGAGCTGAAAGGCCTGCTGAAATAAATGTGTTTTTAACATGTTCTTAAACTCTGGGTATGAGGGTTCCAAATGGAGTGAAGCTGGAAGGGCATTCCACAGTGAGGGGGCGAGGAAGAAAAAGGCAGCTCACCGAGTCTGCTCCTAGTGGGCTCTCGAGGAGGGAGGTAGTGATAGTCTATTGGTATGCAGTGAACGAAGTTGATGATATGGGGTGTGAAGAGAGATAAGATCAGCCAAGTAAAGAGGACTTGTATGAATTACCCGATGAGTCAGAATCAAGATCTTATATTGATATCTAAAGCGGAGAGGCAACCAGTGAAGGTGAAGAAGGAGAGGAGTAATATGATCCGACCATTGAGCATGAAAGATAACACAGGCTGCTGTGTTCTGCACTAACTGTAACCATTGAAGCTGATAGGCTGGTAGGTTAGCAAGAGCTACATTACAGTAGTTTAATCTACTGGTGACCAGAGCCAAAACTAGAGTGACGAGTGCATCAAAAGGGAGGAGAGACCAAACAGCTCTGATCTGACGTAGTGCGAAATAGGAGCGACGAGTGAGATTAGATATATGGCTATGGAAAGAGAGCGTGGGATCCAAGGTCATGCCTAAATAGTGAAGTGAGGAGGTGAGAGAGATAGGGGCGGAATTTAAGTGAAGAGCAACGGTTGAACACGAGGTACTAAGAGAGATCCACATGGTTGTGGATTTAGCCTGGTTTAAATGAAGGTAATTAGCAGAAAGCCAAGAGGCAATCTGGGCAAGACAGTTATTAAATGGTGAGATGTCAACAGATACTGGGGACGTGTGAAATAGGAGGATAATGTCATCTGCATAAATGTAGGTTGAAACTGGATACTGTTGAATGAGAAGTGGAAGAGGAGAAAGAAAGATATTGAACAATAATGGAGAGAGGACCGAGCCCTGAGGCACCCCACATGGTAAAGGAAGTGGGGAGGAAGACTGGTTATTAGAATGAACAACAAAAGAACGTGCAGTAAGGAAGGACCGAACCCAGTGCAGCACCTTGCCCTGTAACCCAGCATCATAAAGGCGAGACAAGAGCGTTTGATGGTCTATTAAATCGAATGCAGAGAATAAATCAAGTGACACTATGAGTGTGGTATCTCCCCTGTCATGAGCAACATGCACCTCATTAGTGAAGAGCTAGGAGAACAGTTTCTGTACTTTGTCCGGGTCAAAACCCCGCCTGACGAGGGTGAAGGATATTGGTAGCCTCCACATGAGAGGATAACTGAGCGAAGACAAAATGTTCTAATAATTTGGCTAGAAAGGGGAGATTTGAGATGGGACGCCAGTGGGATAACACAGGGGGATCCAGTGAGGGCTGTTTCAAAAGTGGATGAACAATAGCAGACTTCCAGGAAGAGGGAAAATATCCGGATGAGAGACTAGTATTCAGGATAGAAACAATGATAGGGATCAATTGTAAAGACGGCTCTGCCAACCAATGTGAGGGAATAGGATCTAACTGACAAGTAGTCTTTCTTGACTTCCCAAAGGCCTCCAGCAGCTCAGAGGAGGTAATAGTGGAAAATGACGACCAAGTATGGCCTAATGCGCGGTTGGAGATTGGAGAAGATGGAGCAGTAGGACCAAAAATGGCCGGCTCCAGAGAGGCAGTTAGTGAACCTAAGAGAGGAGACGAGGGGCAGGAGGGTGATAGTGGTGATGGTGGAGAGTCAGGGAAAGTTGAGCGTAAGTTCTGAATTTTTTCAGCAAAAAATGAAGCTAGGGTTGAAGGTGCAGGCATCGAGACTTGCAAATCGGGGGCTGAGGAGGTAGCAGAAAGATTACATAAGATTTTAAATAACTGCTTTGAGGAACTGGCAGCCTCAGAAATCTCGGAGGTATAAAAGGAGCGCTTGGCAACTAAGATTGCTGCTTTCATTGCCTCAGGCCAAATCACGATGCCTTGGTCTTCAGTCTCTGTCAGCAGATGACTCCCAAGGACCGCAACAGCCATCAGCAGCAGCAGAAGTCCCTCTTCCAGAAGAGACTCGGCCTCAGAGTCATCTACGAGACCACACTCAAAGGCCTCCTAGACCTTGGACCCTTACAGAGACCAAGCCGCCTCAGAGCCCCGCAGCCTCAGAGCCTCGAGCCGGAGTGCCCTTGATGAGGATCGCCCCACAAAGAGCCAGAAGTCATTGAAGACCTTGTCAGGTGACGAGTCTGGCCAAAGTGGGAAAGTCCCACGGGCCCGGACCTGCAGCCCTCGATGCAAGGCTGAGGGCGACAGTCGGGATAGGCCTACCAAGCTGCCCCGAGGCCATCCTTATTAAGGATTCCCTCTCAGTGGAGCCAGCACCGGACCTGAGGTCCTCTGTGCCATCTGGCCTCGAGGCCAGGTTGATGGCCTTGGAATGCAGTTTGTCTGTCTTCCTGGTCCAGCAGTGGGATCTGATGCCTGGTTCCTCCGAGTTGTCACTCCCAACCACCGGCCCCTCCATGTTAAGGGACTCCCCGGAGGTTGAGCCAATCCTCGAGCGCTATCATCCTTGAGAGACGCCTCAGCATCGGTCATGGTCCCAGGCCCGATCCTCAGGACCGTGATCTTCCTTGCTTAGTGACCTCTGCTCTGACCACAGGGGCACCAGCGCCGTTGGGCCCGGGGCAAGTCCGCGAGACCCGGTGATCAATCGACATCTCCACCGAATCCGAGTCAGACTGGGAGACTGAGCACAAGTCCCCAGATATTCACTGCTACCGGGATGTACCCTTAGACCTGGCGCTAGTCCCTTCCTGAGGACATGGTCTTCCTATACTTTGTGAGGGATATGGTGAAAGCTCTTGCCTTCGCTGCCGAAGTCAAGGAGGAGCCTCGGGTGGAGGACCTAGAGATCCTCCAGTACAAGGCTCCCCCTAGGGAGGCACTCATGGTGTCTGTACCTCTATCCTGAAATAGCTGCTTTTCCGCATGTGTGGAGACCCCTGTCTCGGTGCCCGTAGTGAGCAGGCAGCTGGACTCGATGTACTGGGTACGCCAGAGCTCTGGCTTCCAAAAAGTCCAACTGCCTCACAACTCCATGGTGGTGGAGTTGGCCATGCTTAGGCTCAAGAGCTAGAAGATGCACTCCTCGATGCCCCCTGGTAGAGAGGCCCGCACCATGGATGCATGGGCAGAAAGTGCTTCCAGGACGCGATGCTTGTCAACCAGATCCAGGCCTACCAGCTGTACATGGGCATGTACTTGCGGGACCTGGCGAAGGAACTTGCCAAGTTCTCAGCTGGTCTCTTGGTGGAACCCCTCCAATGGTTCCAGACTCTGGCCTCCGCAATCAGAGCATGCTCCAAGTTCATAACTCGAGCGGCCTATGACGGCTTCAAGTCAGCGGCTAGAGTAGCTGCAGCGAGTATTAGTGCTCACTGCCAGGTTTGGCTACAGTCCTCTGATCTGGAGTAGTGGGTGCAGGACAAGTAGGTCGACGTCCCTTGCTGTGGAGAGAATCTCTCTGGCAGACCCATGATAGATAAGGCCGCCGAGCTGGAGTCTGAGTTCCTGACAAGGACCAGGCTCTCCAAAAATACCGCTGACTCTTCCCATAGAAAGGCTTTGGGCAGAAAGCCCTCATACCCAAAGAAAAGGAAGGTTTTCCCCCCAGTAACCAGCCTTCCCAGCTCCCCAAAAGGGCCAGCAGGCCAAAGGACAAGTGCATGGCCCACATAAGCCTATGTCCCTGGCGCAACCTGGTAGAGACTTTTGACTCCTTGGGTATAGCCTTCTTCCCCCAGGAGGCACAGCCCTGCAGCACACAGAGGGACGTCTGGTGCTTTACACTCACAGGTGGCCCACCATTATCACAGACGCTTGGGCCCTTCAGGTTTTGAGGGAGGGTTACCTCCTTCACCTCCATCAGATGCCTCCACCATTCTTCCCGGGAGAACCCCCCTCCCCCCTCCCCTTCAGGAACTTACAGGCCTCTTAACAAACCAAGCGTTGGAACCCGTCCCTATTCACCTCGGGGACATGGGGTTCTACTCCTGCTACTTCCTTGTTTCCAAAAGGACCGGAGGGTTCCATCCCATCCTAGACCTGCGGGACCTCCAACAGGTTCCTGGTGAGGGAGAGGTTCAAAATGCTCTTCCTTGTAACATTGCTGCCATACCTCCAACAAGGAGACTGGCTATGTTCTGTTGGGGGTTTTCGCCCTCTTGTTAAATGTCGTGGCTGCAGGGTTCACTCCAACATAATTGTAAAGCACAGGACCCTCTTTCTAATGAAGTATCGTGCCAGTGAAGTAAAGTAGAAATTTTATTGTCAGGTATGTAATATCACAAGCTTCACATTTAAATGATAAGGTACAAATTTCAATATCAATACACAGCATCTATGCATCTATAGCAAGCAAAGCACCTGACTCGAATTTAAAGGGTCCTGAGACAGAGACAAGCATCACTCCAGTGGAGGTCAGCCAGTGTCTGTCCCTTCAACAAAGTTTCTCTCCTATATTTATACTCATTTTTAGGCTTGTTAAACAGAACTGCTGATAAGCAAGTTTCCTCTCCTCCTTCTTGTTCCCCATTTTCAAGCATATCTGTTCCTTAACCTTTTGCCCTCTTGCTCTCTGCTTTCCCCTTGTGGCATTCTGTCTTCTCATCCTCCTGGCAGTTCCTTCGCCTTTTGCTGACCCTGTTTCCTGCAGATTAATTCCAGATGTTGATGTTGGTCAACTACATCCTGCCACCTAGTTCTTCTTTTTGTTCGCTTTTGCTTAATCAAGAGGCCCAGGTGGCAGTTTCAGTAACCTTATAGCTTCCAAAGCCGTTAAGGTCAGCACCTCTCATTGTGTCAGCTCTATGATTTTATCAGATTTTATCACTGCTGATATACACTCACATTATTACGACCCTATTCAACAGTCCGCTGAGCCAAATACAAAAATGCTTCACCCTAACAACATGCTCATACAAATATTATACACCTGTATATTATTAGCAATAATAATAATTGACCTATCCCTATGTTTAAACTACAAAAATCACATGACTATACCTATAATACACACACATACTCGAAATGACTGCCATATGGGACACACTCATGAAAACTACCCAAAAATTAATTATCATAGACTAATACACATACAACAAACAAATACACAACAAACAGACAAGAAAATCTGTTCTAACTACTCATCCTCCCTATCATGTATCCTCATTAATGCACGATCAATGAAAAATAAATTACCCATATTTAATGACCTGATAACTGACTTAAAAGCTGACATTTTATGCGTCACAGAGACATGGCTTTCTGAAACAGATACAGTCTATCTAAATCAACTTGATAAAGAGAACTATGACACATTCTACAAACATAGATCCAATAAAAAAGGTGGTGGAGTTCTAATGATGACAAAAAAAACATTAAACGCCAAGCCAATCCAATCAAATATCAATAATAACATGGACACATTATTAATAAAAATCGGCCTCATAAAAATTTGCTTAATTTATAGACCCCCAGATCATAAAACAGATGGCCTGGATTCTCTTATTGAACTCCTCAGCTCCTCTACTGACCAAAATCCTGTAATCATGCTAGGCGATTTTAACCTTCCATCACTACCAACATTAGACGCTAAACTATTCCTAGACACCATAGCGGACATAGAGTACCATCAAATAATTAAAACAGCAACACATATCAAAGGAGGAACACTAGATTTGGTTCTTCTTCCTGAGATACTCTTCAAGCTAGTTAACTCAAATTCCATTGAATGCACAGAGACACCTTGGTCTGATCATTCTATCATCAAAATAAATCTCACATATCCCATCCCTAGCGCCAATAATTACATAAGAAGTACCCCCACTTCAAAATTCAAAAAATTTAATGAAACAGACTTCCTTGATTCAACAATCCCCCACTTCTTATCAACAACTAATTTGGATGATGCTGTTAACAACTGGAATGATACTATCAATAATGCAGCTAAAAATAATCAACCAAATAAAAAGACCACATACACCAAAACAAATAGTTCACCATGGTTTAATAGCACTCTAAGACAAATGAAAAAAGAACTAAGAAAACTCGAAACGAAATGGAGGAAATCCAAGTTGTCTGTACACAAGGAAATATACAATAACTATCTAACAAAATATAAGGAAACAATAGACAGCACAAAGAAAAATTATTACGCAGCAACCTTAGCAAAATCATACAATAGACCTAGAGAGCTATTTTCCATAGTCAGAAAATTAACCAATAATGAGCAAACTTCTAGCAATGAAATCACAGACATCTCAGTTCAAACCCTAGCTAATCACTATCAAAACAAATCAAAGAAACCTGCCACGCCCTCAGAAAATTTCAACATCTCTTATCAACCTGTAGATGAATGGTCAGAATTTTACCCCATTTCAAAAGTGTCATTAAAAACAATCATCTCCGGCCTAAATACCACAACTTCGTATTTAGATCCATGCCCAGTATCATGGATAAAAAACACACTACCAACTCTACTATCCTATATTCTCCCAATAGTAAACCTCTCACTTACCCAAGGATACCTTCCATCCCCGCTCAAACATGCACAAATACGCCCAATTTTAAAGAACTGCAAACTAGATAAAACATCTCCATCATCATATAGGCCCATCTCTAGCATACCATTCTTGGCCAAAATAATTGAAAAGGTAGTGCAACTACAGACACAGGAATTTATAGACTTATCTTACCCACTCGATGAACAGCAATATGGATTCCGACCCAGACATGGAGTAGAAACACTTCTAACAGTATTAATAGATACACTCCTAAAAGGTATTGACAATCATAAACAGGCGTTCATCCTCCTTTTCATTGACATATCAGCAGCTTTTGATAGCGTGCATCACTCAATTTTGCTCAACAACCTAAGACAGTTAGGCATAAATTCTACCGTACATAAATGGTTCACCTCATATTTAAATAACAGAACACAAAATGTAAGAACAGGTAATCAAACATCCAACACATACAAACAAGAAATAGGCTTACCACAGGGTTCAGCGCTTTCAGCCCTACTTTTCAATATATATATAAAACCGGTCTGCAATATCTTTAAAAAATTTGGAGTACAATATCACCTTTATGCGGATGATATTATGATGTACATACCTTTTACGATTCCTAACCTACCGATTCAACTTCTATCAGACTGCTACAATGAAATTACATACTGGCTAAAAACACAAAACCTCCATATAAACCATGCTAAAACCGAAGTCTTAATCGTAACAAAAAACCAATCATTTATTCCTCCAACCCACATAACACTACAAAACCAAGAAATTAAAATAAAAAATGAAATAAGATATCTAGGTGTCATTTTAGATACACACCTTACTATGGAAACACACATTAGAAATACCTTAAAGAAAATCTACTTCAAACTTAAAATCCTCAAACAATTACGCCCCCTTGTATTTATACAAGACTTTATCAATATTACACAGGCTACCATAACTCCCCACTTTGATTTCGCCAACTTAATACTTATAGGCATTTCAAAACAACACATCAAAAGAATCCAACTTGCGCAAAATGCAACAGCTAGAATTATATTAAAGATAAATTCACTCCAACACATTACACCGATACTAGCATCCCTTCACTGGTTACCAATACAAAGCAGGATAACATACAAAACAATAATAACTACATTCAAAGCCCTAAATGACATGGCCCCGAAGACACTATGTAATCTAATAAACAAAGAACCACCTAAGCCCACTCATAGAAAAGGACAATCAAATAAACTAAAGATTCCAAAAGAATTTATAAGAACTCACAAATTAACAAATAATAGAGCCTTTTCCCACATAGCTCCTACAATCTGGAATTCGCTACCAGAGGACTTACGATCACTAACAGAGATAACGGAATTCAGAAAAAAATTGAAAACGTATCTATTCACTAAACACTATAATACCATGGAAAACCTTCCACTCAACTTAGATAAAGGCTAAATGAACCTGCCCAAATCAAGTTTATACTCCCTCCTACAAGGGATAACATACAAAACTTAAATGAATAAACTCTCCATTCCTATGCACTGATATCCTACTTGTATATAGTTGCAACTGTCATGATCTGCCTATGCGGTAGAGACAGTACTTTTGTTTAAATTGTTACACAATCTATGTTAGTTGAATTATTCCGCTTAGTTTTTTAAACCCTGTGTTGTGCAAGTTAAGATGTTCTATGTAAAAAGTTATAATGTTCTATGTAAAACAAGCTCTGCATTGTTAACTGTTGTTAATTGTACACCGCAACTGATCACTGGAAGATGCGGTCTATAAATAAGTGTTAAATAAATAAAAAATATGATTTCAGGATGTTAGCACATTCCATAGCTCAAACTGCTAATTCTGCAATTCCAGGGTGAAAAGGTCAGCAGGCTATTTCTTACTTAGGCCTGGAGCTGAAGACGTTAGCACAAGATGGAGGACAGTAGTCCAACTTGAGACAAGGGTACCTGAAGGGGGATTCCTTTTCCCCTCAGTTCCTTGGACTTAAATGAATCTTACAGTCACGTCCTCATCCACCCCCTCTACAGGCAGTACTTTCGCTTCATGGTGGGAGGCACGCACTATCAATACAGCCTCCGCCCCACCGGTATTCACCATGTGCTTGGCAGTAATTGCAGCCCACCTCAGGCTACAGGGGGTATTCGTCTTCATCTTCCCCTATCTGGACGACTGACTTGTAAAAGGCAGCACCGCCGCCGATATGCCACAGGCGATGGACTGCACCTTCCTTGTCCTGGAGCACTTGGGGTCGTCATCAACTACCCAAAGTCTCATCTCTAGCCGACTCAATGTCTGGAGTTCATAAGGGCACATCTGGACACCGTCAAGGCCAAGGCTTTTCTCCCTCGGGACAGGGCCCTGCACCTCCAGGCACTTGCAGCAAGCACCGAGCACCGTCGTTCAGCGTCAGCCTATCACATGCTTCACTTGCTGGGGCACATGATCTCCACAATGCACGTCACCTTGGACGCCCACCTGCAGATGTGAATGTCTTAGTGGGCCCTCCGCTCCCAGTGATCCCAAGCCATGGGGTGCCTACAGGACAGGATGATGGTCACCCGTCCCCTGGCCAACTCTCTCTACTAGTGGCAACACCTCCAGCACCTACAGGCTGGGATGCCTTTCCAGACCCCTGCACTCCAGAGGTTCCTCACAATGGATGTCTCCAAACTGGGGTGGGGAGCCCATTTTGTTGACCTCTGAACTCAGGGCAACTGGTCTCTGTCTCCAGAAAATCAGCCTCCTGGAGTTATGAGCCCATGAATAATGCACTGGTGGACCGACTCAGCCATGTCCTCTAGCCGCACGAGTGGAGGCTGGACCCCAGGGTGGCCGGCCGGCTATTCCAGCGCTGGGAACTCCCACAGATGAACCTCTTTGCCAGCCCAGCTGACCTGTTTCTGTTTCCAGCAGCCACACACCGCCCGGGTGGTGGCAGATGCATTCCTGATCTCGTGTCTTCCCGCCCACACCTTTGATCGCCAAGACCCTCTTCAAGGTCCAGCATGACAATGATTCTGGTGGTTCCATGATGGGTCAGGCAACCATTGTTTCCCTTGTTCCTCTGCCTGTCCACGGCACCCCTGGTTCCCCTGGTATGCGACCCAAGTCTACTCACACATGAAGAGGGCTCTCTCCTGCACCCCAACCTGGGGTACCTGGCACTCACGGTCTGGCTGCTGAAAGGGTAGTCTTGGCCCCCTTCAGCCCCTCCAGTGAGGTGGAGAAAGTCCTTTTGGCCTCCCGTAAGACCTCCACCCGCAAGGTGTATGCCTTCAAGTAGTGGAGTTTCTCGATCTGGCGCGTGAAGAAGCGGATCAACCCCTTCTCCAACTCTCTCCAGCTACTTCACCTGTCTCAGGCAGGGCTGAAGTCCAGCTCCATTAGAGTGCACCTTAGTGCGCTCGTGGTGTACCATCATCTAATTGAGAGCAAGCCCCTCTCTGCTTAACCCCTCTTGGCTCACTTCCTGAGGGGCCTCCTTCTGTCAAGGCCACCCATCTGCCCTCTGGCGACAGAGTGGGACCTTAACATTGTGCTCGAGAAGCTTACCGCTTCATCCTTTGAGCCTTGGCTCCTGCCACCTCAAGAATCTCACTTGGAAGGTGGTGTTCCTTGTGGCACTCACCTCTGCTCGCAGGGTCAGCGAGCTTCAAGTGTTGGTGACGGATCCACCATACACTAGGTCAGTGATGGCTAACCTTTTTGAGCCCGAGTGCCCAAACTGCCGCACAAAACCAAAGAATTTCCTCAAAGTGCCAGCACGTCATTTGCATAAGTGGTCTTATTTGCATAAATATTTGCATAATGTTACCATACACTAACTTTTAGTAAACATGTCTCTTAATGAGTGTATGGATAAAGAAAGACTAAAAGATTTCTACATTACTATAATCCAGTGCCAACCGCCAGGCACATTAGGAACTACTACAAACGCTGCCCATTTAGAACCCATAGCAAACCCGCCGTATCCTGACAGCATTACCAGGACTCACAAAGCACCATACCCTACCTATCAAAAGGCAACACTGCAAATATTAAACCAATACATTTCAGTGAATACTGGGGAAAGAGAACAAGTGGCAACGTCAAATAGGAATTTCCTCTTGTACCAAACAAAGCGCAGATGTTAATGATGCACATTTCCCAGAGCTGACATATTCCAGTTAATAAATTCAAAATAAAGAGATATCTTTCTACCTTTTGTGCATTTTTTTTCAGTTGCAATTGGTCCAGCCATTTTCTTCTGGTTTCTTCATGTTTTCTGCTAACTCTCCATCGTCTGCTGTCCATTTGTCCTTTCTTCTCTCTTCTAGTTTTTTTTTCCATTCTCTCTCTCTACATCTGCTTTAACATACTAATCTTTCTCCTTTTGCTCTTTCCTCATTCCTATTTCATCCACACAAATTTTACCCCTCCATCCTCAATCCCCAATTACTCTCCCAATACCTGGCCAATTGTAGATTTTTCATCCCTCCTACACAAAATATTTTTCCCCTCTCCATTTTACTCTCCCAGCCCCATCCCATTCTAATCCTCCCCCAACATCAGCTCCCTTCTAGTTCCAGTCTCACCCAGCATCCATTCCCTTCTTCAAGCCCCCCACTTCCCCTCAGCCCATTTCCATTCCAAGCCCCGTCCCCATCAGCTATTTGCAGTTCAAGCCCCCCACTTCCCCTCAGCCCATTTCCATTCCAAGCCCCATCCCCAACAGCTATTTGCAGTTCAAGCCCCCTTCCACTCAGCCCATTTCCAGTCCTAGCAACCCCCCCAACCCATTACCAGTCCTAGCCCCCCATAGCCCACTCCCAGTCCTAATCCCACCAGCCCATTTCCAGTCCTAACCTCCCCATCAGCCCACTCCCAGTCCTAATCCCCCATCACTCAATTTTTAGTTTAAGCCCCCCCAGCGCCTATCACCACTCCTAACCCCCCCCCAGCGCCCATCACCACTCCTAACCCCCCCAGCCCAGCGCCCATTACCACTCCTAACCCCCCCAGCCAGCCCAGTGCCCATCACCACTCCTAACCCCCCCAGCCTGCCCAGTGTCCATCACCACTCCTAACCCACCCAGCCCAGTGCCCATCACCACTCCTAAACCCCCCCACCCCAGCCCATGACTACTCCTAACCCCCCCAACCCCAGCACAGACAATCCCATCACTACTCCTAACCCCCCCCAGCCCAGCCCAGCCCATCACAACTCCTAACCCCCCCCAGCCCAGCCCAGCCCATCACCACTCCTAACCCCCCCAGCCCAGCCCATCACCACTCCTAACCCCCCCCCCAGCCCAGCCCATCACCACTCCTAACCCCCCCAGCCCAGCCCAGCCCAGCCCATCACCACTTCCAACCCCCCCCAGCCCAGTGCCCATCACCACTCCTAACCCCCCCAGCCCAGCCCAGGGAAAATTAAAAAAAAAAGAAAACCTGTCTGCTGCCGCTGTCGGGGCCGCCGCGGCAGAATCGAGCGTGCCGCGGGGCCCCCCTGTACCCACCCGGCAGAGCCTGCCCTCCCCGTAGCAGCTCTCTCTTTGGAGCTGCAGTCAGACGCGCCGGCTTGCAGAGCGCGAGGGAAGAGTTCCCTCGCTGCTCTGTTAAGCCCGCGGGGGCTGATGGGAAGTTCCCATCAGCCCCCGCGGGCTTAACGGAGTCGCGAAAGGGAAACTCTTCCCTTCGCGCTCTGCAAGCCGGCGCGTCTGACTGTAGGTCCTAAGAGAGAGCTGCTACGGGGAGGGCAGGATCTGCCGGGTACAGGGGGGCCCCGCGGCACGCTCGATTCTGCCGCGGCGGCCCCGACAGCGGCAGCAGACAGGGTTGTTTTTTTTTTCGATTGCGGACCTTCCCGCGTGCCAGCTGCAAGGCCTTCGCGTGCCACAGCTGGCACGCGTGCCATAGGTTCGCCATCGCTGCACTAGGTTCTCAGGAACAGGGTCGTGCTCCGCATGCACCCCAAGTTCCTACCCAAGGTGGTGTCACCATTCCACCTTAACCAGCAGGTGGTGGTTCCCACCTTCTTTCCGTGGCCTTGCGCCAGCAGGGTGGAGGCCATTCTCCACACACTGAACTGTAGGCGGGCACTAGCCTTCTACCTGCAGCGCACTCGGGACCACCATTGAACTTCTCAGCTCTTTACCCCATATGACCCAAGTCGGTTGGGGGCACCAGTCTCTAAATGCACCCTGTCCACCTGGGTAATGGACTGCATCACGTTTGTCTACGAGCAGGCTGGTCTTTTGCTGGAGTGCCGTGCCACGACGGCCTCTCTGGTGAACCTACATTCCATTCCCTTGTCGGAGATCTGCCGAGCTGCCGCCTGGCCCTCAATCCATACATCTACCTGGAGAGGGAGTCCCACCGGGACAGTGCCTTTGGCCAGGCAGTACTTTGTCATTTGTTTGGGGTATAGGCAACTCTATGCCCTCCGGCCCTTTGCTGTGTTCAGGCTACGGTCAACTGGTTCCTCACTGGATACTTGGGTCTTGGGTCTTTTGTCTCTCAACTCAGTTACTGCTCATGGCTCACCTTTTCTGGTCACCCGTGGATTTATACAGGTTTTTTGGTAGCCTGTAGCTGGGCAGTCCCATATGTGAGGACTGACTTCCTGCTTGTTCCCAGAGAAAGTGTAGTTACTCACCTGTAAAAGGTGTTCTCCGGAGACAGCCAGAATCGGTCCTCACAAAACTCCCTCCTCCCTGTAAAGATGCTTCTTATCATTTTTGCCATCTTGTGCTATGTTATCATACTGAGGCAAAATGGCACCCTTAGGCGGGAAGGGGACCACTCATGTGTGGTTCATCTCTAAAAGGTTTTCTTTCAAAGCCGAGGAGAAGTTACCATGCGGGCTCAATCAGCGCCGATGTCACTCATATGTGAGGACTGATTCCTGCTGTCCCCGGAGAACAGGTGAGTAACTACACTTTCCTGTTTGGAACAAAAAATGTCTGATTTGTAGGTAACTCTAAAATTCTCTGTTATGTATTTCAAATTCTTCCTTAAGATCCTGGAACAAGATCACCTCTCCGTTCTCACATAGTAAGTTTATCATTTGCAGTTCTTTCTGCTCCGACCTGTAGAACAGATCATTTTCTCCTACTGGGAAGTTCAGGTTATACTCCATTGGTTGCAATAAAGAATGCTCCCTCTCAACCTCTTGCTGATTCTAAAGCTGAGCTACAGTTTTGAAACATGGTTTACAAAAGGATTTTTTAATGTTCCCATCCTGCCTGATTTCTTTGATTATCTGAGGGAGATGTTTTAAGGGCACAGGTGAAATATTCTCTCTTGCTCAGTTTGGACCCACTTTTTCTCCTGTGTACTCCCCCTCTATTCCAGAATTGTTCTCAGTTGTGCAGCCAGGTTGGGGACCCTCAGTCCTCCCCACCTCTTTATATCCGTACATCACTTTTTTGGCCAGCCTAGACAGTCTTTTCCTCCAGATATACTGAAAAGGTTTTCTTTGTAATTTCTCCATCTCCCCCTTAGAGACTTCAATAGATAAGGACTAGTATCTACATCAAGCAGGGCAAAGCCATCAGTTTTAAGTTTCTAACTTCCAAACCAGGAAATCTACTTATTCAGATCAGTCTGGGGCTCTCAGGAGGCGAGTACCAAGACTTGATCTCATCGTCGTCCTTGTTGGGGGCTCCTGATTCCATCTGTCTGGGATGCAATTCAGGTTGGACTGCTGGCGAATGGTGGTGTGGGGGTTTCCTGCCATTTTTCTGCACATTAGTAGCATTTCTACCTTTGTGTGCCTGGCAGTCACGCAGTTAACGTGCGCCTTTCAGGCCGCCATGGCCTTAGCACGCACTATTATGATACTTGCCTTATCTCTCTGCTTTCTTCCAGGAAGCATTGTTTGGCATGTGGTAAATGTGTCGTCTCATCTCCAGATTCTGGACTCTGCTCTTCTTGCATGGCAGCTTCTGAGTTGTCCCTGGAGGGCCTGCTCCCTCTCTCTCAGCCTGGGAATGCAGTTAGCCTGGCCTTGCCTGCCTCAGGGTAGGAGATAATGGATGATGCTGTGGGTAAGGATATCCATCCAGCCGGGGGGTCTGGTGACCGTGCTGTAAGCCATACCTCATCCTTTAGGGCAGTGGTTCTCAACCATTTTTGTACCATGTCCCCTTTTACCATTGGTCAACTTGTGGTGACCCCCAACGATAAAATCAAATGCATCTCTCTTCCTTTACTGTTAACGCAATGTCACTGTAATCATTTGTTGAATTATTAATATATTATAGGCCTTTGCAATATGTTTTTATTTATAAAATTTACTTATTTAAACCACAATAATTAATCACAATAACAAGTAACAATATTTGATTTCAAAATTATGATTTTGTAGTCAAATCACCAATATGAAATAAAATAATTTTTTCTGCCTTTGTTGTTGGACCAATTTATTCTCTGATCATGCTGGTCCCAATCTGAGGCTTCTGCTTTCCTGTCTTCTCTTAGCTCTCTTTCTGTGGTCTATGGTCCATCTGCCATTTCTTATCTCTTCTTTCGTTTTCTTAACGTCTTTCCATCAGCCTATTTCCAGTCCCAGTAACCCTCCCCAGTATCAGCCCCTTTCCAGTCCTCACTCTCAGTACCTTCCAATGTCAACTTGCATTCCCCTGACTGCCACTGGTGTCCATTCTCTTCCAGTCCCCCTTCTTCCACACTGACCAGTCTCTTCTAGTACAAATACCATGGCAGCCCCTCTCAGATCCACTCCCTTCCAGTTCCATTCTCCCATCCCCTCGTATCAGCTCATTTATTGCTTTAGCCCCCAGTTTTCTTCCAGGGCCAGCAGCTCTATCCTCCCCTCTCCACAATCAGCCCATTCCCAGTCGAAGCCCCCAATCAGCTCGCTTACAGTGCTAGTCCTCCCTCGACCCCAATACCAGTCCTACCCCCCATCAGCTCATTACCAGTCCTAGCCTCCCCTAATCAGCTCATTTCCAGTGCTAGTCCCTCCTCAACCCCATTACCAGTGCTAGCCTCCCCTAATCAGCCCATTACCAGTGCTAGGCTCCCCTAATCAGCCCATTTCCAGTTCTAACCTCCCCGATCAGCTCATTTCCAATGCTAGCCCCCATCAGTCCATTACCAGTCCTACCCCTCTATCAGCACATTACCAGTCCTAGCCTTCCCTAATCAACCCATTACCAGTCCTAGCCCCCCATCTGCCCATTATAATCCTAACCCGCACACTCTCTCCCCTCTGTCCAGCATTTATCCCCCGTCTGTCCAGTACATCCCCCTGTCTCTCTTCCCTTTGTCCATGTCAGCCCCCCCCCCCCGTCCATGTCGGCCCCCTCTCCCTCCCTCCCTCCCTCCCTCCCAGCCCCCCCGTCCATGTCAGCCCCCCTCCCTCCATCCATCCCTCCATGTTAGTCCCCCCTCTGTCTGTCAGCCCTCCCTCCCTCCATGTCAGCACAAACTGTCCATGTCAGCCCCCTCCCTCCCTCCATCCCTCCATGTCAGCCCCCCTCCCTCCATATCAGCCCCCTTTGTCCATGTCAGCCCCCCTCCCTCCATCCATCCATCCATCCATCCATCCATATCAACTCCCCCCTCCACCATGTCAGCCCTGTTGCAGGTTCCCTGCTCCCCTCTCCCCATGTCCGCCTCCTTCTTCTGCAGCCGCGGCTCCCTGTCTCTTAGGGAACCGCGGCTATGCCTGTAAAACCGTTGCGGAGCCTTTCTGTCTCTGAACGGGCTCCGTGCAGCATTGTCCCGCCTCCAAAGGAAGTGGTAAACAACTTCCTTTGGCGGCGGGACAATACTGCACGGAGCCCGTCAACAGGCAGGAAGGCTCCGCAATGGTTTTACAGGCATAGCTGTGGTTTCCTAAGAGGCAGGGAGCCGTGGCTGCAGAAGATTGGAATCTGAGAGTTTGCCGCTGCCGAGAAGTGGACTCGGCAGCGGCAGCAACTTGTGTGCTTTTTTTTTTTTTTTTAATGGCGGAGTGAGGCGATACCCGCTAAATCCTGTGGCGACCCCCGTGGGGGTCGTGACCCACAGGTTGAGGGAATCTGCGGTGACTATATCTCCTGGTGTTGAGGATCATTTCCGAGAGGAGAGCTTCCGGACTCCGGATTGCCCTCCCTGGAATTCATTTCTGTTTTACAGCAGGCCTGATCCCTCTGTCATGGAAATTCAGATCCTGAGGTCTCTGGGTGCCCCCGGGCACAGTCTCATTAAGGGCAGGCTGAGAGTGGAAGCCCTGTTCCACTGCCTTTGGCTAAGCATCTCCGGAAAGGGGCGTCCTCTGGAAATGGGGAACAGCTGGGAGCTGTTCGAGATTTCAACTGTGACTTGGATTCAGATGTCTTGGTACTGGGCTCTGATGTGGACAAAGAAGTACTCCCACCTTCAGAGGATTGTGTAGAGGCCAGTGTGATCCTCTGGAAAGATGAGCTGGCGACATTGATTGACAGGATATCATCCATCTTGAACTTGGTGGATGCTCCCATATGGAGCAGGAGCCGAAGGTGCAGATGCTCCTGCAAGGGGTGTGGAAATCCACTATTGTCTTCCCATTTCCGGACGTGATCAAGGTCATGATCCAGTCAGAGTGAGATTCTGCCGATTCCTTGCCTAAGTGGCTAAGGGTGAGTAAGAAGATATACGCTCTCCTGGAGATGGAGTGCGTTGTGTGGTTTGATATTTCCAAGGTGGATATGCAGGTCACGGCGGTTACCAGATCAACCACCATTCTGCGGAAGGTGGATCGGCCTTAAAGGATTTCTGAACCGAAAAGTGGATTTGATGTTGAAGAATCAGTTTGCTGCGGCAGCTGCTATTCTTCAGTTGGCAATATGTCAAGCATGACGTCTCAAGCCCTGTTACAATGGATTCAGTCTCTTCCACCAAATGATACTACCCCTCTTTCAGAGTTGACTGTGGTCTTCTGTTCTGATGCCATCTATGACCTGGTTCATTTGGCAGCCAGGGATTGTGCTTTGGCGACAGTGTCGCGGCATTGGATTTGACTCTGGCACTGAGCAGCAGACACAAATTCCAAAGTCCAGTTGGCCCAACTGGCTTTTAAGGGGAAACTTCTTTTTGGAGCCGATTTGGAGAAGCTGGTGAAGGACCTTGGCGAGACAAAATCCCACATCACCCCCATAGTAAAATCCCTTCACTGGCTGCCTATTGCCTCTCAAATCAAATTCAAAGTTCTCATCATCATTCACAGAGCTCAGAATGGCCTTACCACTAAACACCTCCAGTCATAAGTCATTATCCCCAGCACCACGCAGACAAAGCACATGGCATCTGCTTAGCCTGCCACCGCAGATCTGCAGGAGCAGCCAATATGCTCACCTAAGATTCTTTGCACTCTATGACCCTACCCTCTGGGACACTCTATCCTCGCCCCCCCCCCCCCCACCCTACGAAGCATCCAGCCAACTCAAGACTTCAGAAAGCACAAGACATACCTCTTCCAAGAGCACTACAGCACACAGCAGCATAATCACCCACCGCACGAGCACTCCTCCCTAGCCCATAGCATCTCCCCTACCCCACCACCTTAGACACCCACAACAACTCAACCCCTCCTACTTTTCCTATGTATCTTTAACCCCTCTTTTCACACTGATGTAATTCATTGTAATCTTTTCTGCTCACAAATGTAATAGTGGTCAAATTTATCACAGAGCTATAATTTTGTCAATAAAGAACACGACTCTGCACACTCAACTCAAAAGTATAACAATATCGTCAAAACTGATGTGTTCGTATAGAAACTTGAAGCAGATATTATATGATAATTAAATTAAGAAGCCCTACATACAGAAGCAACTATTAGGTCTCAGACTCGACGGGCAAACAGAACCCAATCAAAAATATCTGACTGGTCATAGCCCTTTTTGCATCAACGACCTTTGATGATTAGTTGCTCTGAAGGGGGCATCCACTGACTCTTTTTAACCAAAGTAAATAACGGCTTGAACCAGAAAAACTCAGCCAAAATTGTATAAAGAGAGTGGTTAGCTTAACTTAGCTTTATAGGCAGTGCTTGGAAAACAGTGCTTGGCCAGTGCCTTATCCCCAACGCTGTCACTCGCGCTATCGTGCGTTTCACCTAGACAAGGTTTCTTCAGGGGGTGGCTAAAAGCACTACAATACAAAAACACATCAGACTTTAGTCCGTACATACTTTCAGTGATGATATAAGTTCAACATATCCAATGCAAAGGGAGAAGGAATTAGAGCCACGTACCTCACAACACGTTGATTGAAGACACTATCCAAACTTGCCGGCTGTTTCAGAACGCCGCGCATGCGGACTATGCATTTTATAGAATAGACACTCGGGATTGGCTCTTCTATCCCGCAAAAATCTCAGGTGCAGACTTCCCATTCTACCCGCAAATTGAGACCATAAGGGACCACCGATCCCACCCTATGGATCCAACGCTGTTCATGCCATAAAAGAGTGCGGTCTCGGGTTTTACCGTGTTGTGATGAACCAATTAAATCAAGACAGAAACATTGTAACTCCTCAAATGTATGGTGCAATTGCAGACAGTGATCCACGATCGGTGCTTCACGGCGTTGGCATTTTAATTTGCTCTTATGTTCATTCATACGTACTCTAAACATTCGGATAGTTTTGCCAATATATGCTAAGCCACAAGGGCAGAGAATACAATAAACAACATATGTAGAGGTGCAGGAAGTAGAATGTTTAAGCCGGTACGTCTTGCCCCGATAACTGAATTCACATAATTCTTTTGTAATGTGGCAGATGTTACATTCGCCACACTTCACATGCCCAAATTCGGTATATTCAAGTGATGGAGACAAAGAGCGCAACACAGCCGGACTCAGCATTTCTTTAAGATTATTGTTCCGCTGCCATACACATCGTACGCTTTTATCCTCAAGGCCAGGGATACTGTGCAACACATTTGCATGACGTTTGACAATCCGCTTCAAATGGGAGCTAAGATTTGTGCGCTATTTGTGCAATTTGTGCGCTATCGTCGAAACTGCACTAGTGTTCAGGTTTTTAAAGATCAATCACGGCTATTGAAACAAAATTTTTATGATCGTGGTTATCCTCGGTCTGTTGTTGATAAGGCGTACAAAAGAGCTTTGTATGCCAACAGAGATTTACTTTTACTCCTCGTGAGAGGTCGGTCTTGAAATCCAGTGAAGATTCTTCGGTCAATTTTATCACGAAATTTTCTCCTTTTAGCTCCCATTTGAAGCGGATTGTCAAACGTCATGCAAATGTGTTGCACAGTATTGCACAGTGGATGCCCCCTTCAGAGCAACTAATCATCAAAGGTCATTGATGCAAAAAGGGCTATGACCAGTCAGATATTTTTGATTGAGTTCTGTTTGCCCGTCGAGTCTGAGACCTAATAGTTGCTTCTGTATGTAGGGCTTCTTAATTTAATTATCATATAATATCTGCTTCAAGTTTCTATACAAACACATCAGTTTTGACGATATTGTTATCTTTTCTGCTCAACCTTGTTTGGCTGTTCACTGTTTTGACTGGTAGAAAATCGGTATACCAAAATCAGATAAATCTTACCAACTCTGGAAGATAGATCCAGGGGGCCTGTGAAGCTGGCAGGAGCCCCTTTCTTATCAGCCTCCACCTGTCCACCATGGGCATACTGGCCGGAATCCTGGGGGTCTCTGGACGCTCGTCATTATTGATCTAGAAAGCCTTTCTTCCCCTCTGCTTCCGAACTTCAGGCTCATTCTCAGTCCTTTCTTGGAGCATGTGTGCCAAGGGACTCAGTCCTCTCCAGAGGAGGACCCTCCCGAGCTGCACAATGAAGGTTTGGGGGCCTATTCCCTGGTTCCTCCAGTTGGAATTAGCTTCACCTTTTCTTTCATGAATGGACCCAGGTCACCAAGGATCAGTTTGGCTATGTCCTGGAATGCAACAAGCCGATTCCGGATACTTCATCATTGCCCGTTGTGGGCCTGCAAGCAAAAGTGCCACTGTGCGGACCAGCTTGGACAAGTTGCTGCTTCTAAAGGTGGAGGTGACCATCCCCCTAGATGAGCGAGGCAAGGGTAGGTACTCCATCTATTTTGTGGTGACAAAAGAGTACAGTTCCTTCCGGCCCATTCTAGACCTCAAGTGTGTCAGTGTGCATCTGTGCTTCTGAAAGGAATTTTTGTGATCCATGATTCCAGCAGTGTACTGAGGGGAGTTTCTGGCATTTCTGGATTTGGCCAAGGTGTATTTTCATATCTTGATCTGGGGGATCAGCAAAATATCTTTGTTTTCCTATACTTGGCTGTCACCTTCAGTTCACTGCCCTCTCATTAGGACTCTCCACTACCCAAAGGACATTCTCCAGGGTCATGGTGGTGGTGGCTGCGGCGCTATGGTGCCAAGGGATTTGTGTGCACTTATATCTGGACTACTGGGTCATCCGAGGCCATTCTCTTTCAGAGGTGTCTCGGGTAGCTCCCTGAGTAGTGTCCTTTCTTATAAGCCTTGGCTGGGTGATCACTTGGGAAAAGAACAAGTTGCATTTCCAATTCCTGGAGTTCATGGGAGCATGTTTCGATAATCCAGTGTACAGTGTCTTCCTGCCAAAAACAATTGTCAAAGGCTGTTGGATTGCCTAGCACTGGTCACAGCAGGCTTCCAGAGTCTGCGATTTATCTTCAACTTTTCGGATTGATGGCAGAGACAAGATGGCGCTGTGGGTGTGGGCTCTTTTGCGGCCATTCCAGTGGTGCTTGCTGACTCAGCTGTGTTGCCAAAACAGATTGTGTTCTTACTTATTATACATTAGTTATCCAAACCAGTGTCATGTAATTTGTCTTCGTCTCCCTGGATCCTGCTTCTCAGTACAAGTGCTTGGGAACAACCAGTAAACACACAATGAGTATGGTACAAGCTGTTCACTTTATTTGGGGTATCACTGGTCTTATGTAGCATACAGAGCATATAGTTTGTGTCATGGAAAGTAACAATAGCAAATTCTGCACAGAGACAGAGAACATAAGAAAATGGGAACTAGCTTGTTTTGCCACACTAGTTCCTTTTGTCTAGTTCTCCATACTGATGGGTACATTCTTTTGCAAAGTTAAACTACAGCTTTTGCAAGTTTTGCAAATGAGCATGCACCTGCAATCTGTCACGTACACTGATTTTTATTCCATACTTATAGTTACTTGTGATATACATGATATACATGCTATCCCCTCTTACAAAGACATGCCCAACATTATGTTACGGTCTCTAACATCAATTTTTACATTTTAAGAGCATCTGAGGAGTGTTTATATTCCAGTTTGTGAGAACTACATATACAGCCATATGTGGACTTCTCTAACAGGTAATTTTTAACCTAGTAAGTTATCTATAGTTTTATATGACTATAAGTGAAAATGTTTATCAAATAGCCTATTTAAAGTTATTTGTCTTTATTTGTCAGACCACCATGTACTCTCCTTCCCCTTACTCCTGGAAGCCCCTCCGCACCACAGAAAAGGAGGCAACAAAACTAGAAGATTTAAAGCCTACCATAAGGAAACTTTCCTAAAGGAAATAATCCCACAATTACAACAAGAATGCAATGGATTAGATGAAACCATAAAGAAATGGAACACTATCATATCCAATGCCGCATCAGCACCAAATAAGGATAAGATCCACACACGTAGGAAAATCAATGCCCCATGGTACTCAAATGAAATTAGAGAGGCAAAGCATATGCTCAGAAGACTTGAAAGAAAATGGAGACAAAGCAAGTCACAAGATGCGGCGCTCCTATCCAATGCTAAACAACTAGCATACAATTATCTGATCAATGATCATAAGCAACGGACACCACACTAACCTAATCATGAAATCAGCCAATAAACCTAGGGAATTATTTAGCATTGTGCAACAGCTCACTAAAGACACTGCTCTCCACAATGCCCATCAAATAGACCCCCAAGAATTTGCAAACTACATAATAAATAAGAACTTCAATCCGGCACACATCATACCATCTACAGAACAAAATCCATTAATAAGGAACCCCACCAAATCTGCGATGACTCCTTCCAAATTTGGAATGATTTCTCTATTCCAACGAAGCAGCAAATAGAGAATATAGTGAGCACACTTAATACAACAACTTCCCCAGCTGACCCATGACCAGTGGAATGAATCAAAGCTGCCAAGAACCAACTGAGCCACTACTTACTTAAAATAATGAAAGAGTCCCTTCAACAAGGACACCTACCTCAAATACTTAAGCAAGCCATGATATAACCAGTCCTCAAAAGCAATATGCTGAGCACCTCTGATCCTAAATCTTTCCGACCTATCTGAAGCCTACCATTTATCTCAAAAATTATTGAAAAAGCGGTACAGAGACAATTACAGGATCACGTTGATGTTCACGCTCCGCTGGATGTGCACCAACATGGTTTCAAACCATGTCACAATGTGGAAACCCTACTCATCTCCTTCTTTGATAACCTTCTGAGGGGCCTAGACAATATAAAAATGGATTTCTACTAATTTTCATTGACATCTCATCTGCCTTTGACGTGGTGTCACACCCCATACTCCTACACCGCCTTCAAGAAATTGGACTACACAAGAATACGTTGAAATGGTTCACCTCTTACCTGAGCAATCGTACACAGCAAGTTAAATGCAGAGAGAGGAAGTCTTCTCAGTTTCCCATAACGCAAGGAATACCTCAGGGATCGGCTCTGTCATCAATCCTTTTCAACTTATATATCCAACCTATATTCAGCATCATCAAACAACATGGAATACAATATCACTTATACGCAGATGATATCATGGTCTATACCTCAATTGACCTGGCCGCACCTGATATAATATTAATTACCAATTGCCTCGATAATATGAATGTTTGGCTTGCTAACAATAACCTAAAGGTGAACTTTGATAAAACAGAAGCATTGTTCCTTTCCAGAAGCCAGACTTTCAACCCACCCCAAGAAATCAACGTCTTAAATAAAACAATAGTAATAAAGAATGAGGTAAAGTAGCTAGGGGTCATCTTAGACAAGAACTTGAATTTGCAAGTACACATAAACAAGACTGCAGCAAAAGCATACCACCGACTAAGGATCATTAGGAAACTTAAACCAATTCTCACCCAGGAACATTTCCGTTCAATATGCCAGACAATCATCACCCCGTTTCTGGACTACGGAAACTCTCTATATCAAGGTCTTCCCAAACAAGCTGTCCATCCACTTCAACTAGTTCAGACTACTGCAGCACGCATTATCACAGGCACTACAAAATACGAACATATCACTCCCGTACTCCAACAGCTGCATTGGCTTCCTATTATTACAAAGGCAAAATTTAAAACACTATTGATCATTTTCAAAGTTATACATCATTGCTCAACAGATGTATTGCAGGCCATAATATCCAAAGACACGAACAGCAGGCCTAGGCGACCCCAAGGCAACAACAGACTCCACACTCCAGCAGGCTGTCAAAGAACAAAACAAGCAACGTCCAAAAGGGCTATCTCACTCTCGGCTCCAGATCTGTGGAATTCCCATCCTGAAGAATTAAGAGCCGAGAATGATCTCAAGGACTTCCGCAAATCCCTAAAAACACACCTGTTTGTAGATGCATATGGACAAATTCTCATAGTTTATGTATGTCTTGTCATCCCCTTCCTGTTGAATGTAGACCCCATGTTGTGTTAACAACCACTTTGATTGAAGGATAAGGTGGTATATAAAACTGGCTAAATAAATAAATTATATCTATATGATATATACCTATCATTATATATACATATATTATTTTCTATTGCATCCCAGCCCTCTGTGTTAGGTGGGATGCTCCATCAACATGTTTATAGCCATTTTTATTAATGGATTTTAGTATTTATTATTTAATTATTATTATTTTATGGGTTACTATTATTAATTTTATTGATTTGACTTATAGCACAATTCAATATCTAGTTTTTATGTTTTATATGTTTTTACATTTTTTTTGTTAATGTATTTGTTTAAATATGTATTAATTCATTATTGATGTCTGTATTTTAAGTTGCACCCCTGACAAAGGCCACAAGCCCAAACACAGCCATGTAGGGTGGAACGCATACAATAAACTCATCCTCATATGATTTATATCTGTTGTGGGTTGTCATTAATCTTATCTTGCATCCTGTGATTGATGTACTTGGACCTGCAAGTAGTTGTGCTCCTCTGGCCCTTGTTGTTGAGGCATCCATACCTACACCTCTTCCTGACAACGAATAAGAAGCAAAAAAAGCATAGTTACTCACCTATAACAGGTGTTCTCCAGAGACAGCAGGAATCAGTCTTCCCATATGGGTGACGTCGGCTCCTATGGAGCCCGCGCAGAGCATCTCCCCAGCTTTCAAAGAAAGCCTTTGTGGCATGCTACCATGCATGCGTTGTCCCCTTCCCACCTAAGGGTGCCATCTTGCTCAGTCAGATGGCAAAGCTAGGATGGCAGTAAAAACTAAGACAAAATAGGGAGGCAACTCCCAGGGGAGGAAGGAGGGTAATGAGGACCGATTCGTGCTGTCCCTGGAGGACACCTGTTACAGGTGAGCAACTACGCTTTCTCCAGGAACAAGCAGGAAGTCAGTCCTCACATATGGAACTCCCTAGCTCCAGGCTGCCGAGGACTGAACCACGACAGCACCAACGGCGACCAATCAACTGTGAGTTGCAGAAGGTTAGTCCCCACTGAGAGACTTTGCACAACCCTAACATTCTGGCAGCCTGAACACAGAAGAGTCAGAGGGCAGGAGTTGCCTACACCCCCAGAATATTATGGAGTACTGCCTGGCCAAAGGCACCGTCCCAGTGGGACTCCCTCTACAGGCAGTAGTGAGCTGCAAACATATGAATCGAAGACCATGTTGTGGCCTTACAGATCTCTGTCACCGGCACTGAGCGGAGGTTGGCCACTGACGTGGCCATCGCCCTCGCGCGATGCACTGTGATCCAGTGCTCAAGAGAGAGGCCAGCTTGCTCTTAGGCAAGGGCAATACAGTCCGCCACCCAAGTGGACAGAATTTGCTTGGTCACTGGGAGCCCCAGTCTGCTGGGGTCATAAGACAAAAAGCTGAGGAGCTTTTTGATGGGCTTGAGTCCACTGTAAATAGGACAGGGCCCATTTGCGATCTAGTTTATGAAGCACTAGTTCTTCCTTGCCGTCATGAGGTCGCAGGAAGACGGTGGGGAGGACCACCTCTTGGTTGAGGTGGAAAGGAGACACCACCTTTGAGAGGAATTTGTGGTGTGTGCAGAGCACTACCCTGTTCTTGTGAACCTTTTATTTGGTGGATCTGCCACCAGAGCCTGGAGTTTGCTCACCCTTCGAGTGGACATGAGGGCCACCAGAAAAACCACTTTCCATAACAGGTACCGCAAATAGCAAGTGGCCGGGGGCTTGAACAGTGGTCCCATGAGCTGAGAGAGCACCACATTGAGGCCCCACTCCGCTGCTGGAGGGTGGAGAGGGGACTTGGATAACAGGAGGCCCTGGAGAAACCTGGAGACCAGGGTCTGGCTTGAGAGGGTTTTTCCCTCAACAGGGTGGTGGAGAGCGGCTATAGCGCTCAGAGGTACCCTCACAGAGTTAGATTTCAGCCCGGTGTGAGACAGGTGTAGTAGGTACTGCAGCACTAGTTGCACCTGGCAAGAGAAGGGATTCTCCTTTTTTCACACACCAGGCGGAGAACCTTCTCCACTTAAAGGCATAAACCCATCTGGTGGAGGGTTTTTGGGAGGCCAGTAGGATCTCCTCGACTTCTCCTGGAAGATTGAAAGGGGCAAATGCTACTCTTTCAGCAGCCACACTGTTAGCGTTAGCAACCCCAGATTGTGGTGCAGGAGAGGGCCCTCCTGGGAGAGGAGATCCAGGGCTCAGCTCAGCCCAGAGGGACTGGGACTTCCACCGACATGGAAAGCAGCAGAGTGAACCAAGGTTGCTTGTGCCACCTAGGGACAGTCAGTATAACTGAGGCCCTTTCACTCTGAACCTTGAAGAGGGTCCTGGCGACCAGGGTGCTTGGTGGGAATGCATAGAGTAGGCCCTCGGACCACAAGATCAGGAAGGCATCTACCACCACTCTCTCCGGGTGTGGCCGACAGAAGCAGAAGCAGAGTAGCTGCATGGTATTCGGAGAGACGAATAGGTCCATCATGGGCCTGCCCCAGAGGTGGAAGAGATGCTTTGTCACTCTGAGATTTAAGCGCCACTCATGTGGGCGATGGAATCTTGTTCAGCCTGTCCATTAGGCAGTTGTCCTGGCCCAGGAGATACACTGCTCGCAGAAGCATGTTGTTGCTTGCTGCGAAGAAGAGGAGGACCGCCACCTCCTGGCAGAGGGTGTGCGAGCCCATGTCCCCCTGCTTGTTGATACAAAACATGGCGACCTGGTTGTCTGTCTAGATCAGTACAGGCAGGTGTCTCAGACGGTGGCGGAATGCTCATAGGGCCAAGAAGATTGCTCTGAGCTCCAGGAGAATGATCTGTAGGAGCGGTGACTCCTGAGACCAGCTGCCCTGTGTGTAGCGATCTCCACAATGTGCCCTCCAACCCAGGAGGGAAGCATCTGTGGTCAGGGTCTGCAGCATGGGTGCCTGGAAGAGCATTCCTGCCTGGAGGTGACGCAGATTTTGCCCCCAGTTGAGGGACTCTGCCAGTTGGCAGGTAACCTTGGCCCTGTCCCGTAGCCTGCCCGTGGCCTGAGTTCACTGCGAGTGGAGGCACCACTGGACTGTCCGCTTGTGTAAGTGGCCTGAAGGTGTGATGTGGACCGTTGAGGCCTTATGGCCCAGTAGGCGGAGGAGGATACGACCCAGCACTGACCGGTGGCATTGTACTTCTCCTGCCAGTTGCCTGAGGCGTTCTATCCTTTCTCTTGGAAGGACGGCCTTGACCTGCAAAGTGTCCAACTGGGTACCTATGAACTCGAGACTGGGCTGGAGAGAGATGGGATTTGGGGTAGTTGATGACGAACCCCAGGTGCTGTGGCCTGATTGACCTCTGAGGCCGTGCCACCCCTGATGAGCCAGTTGTCCAGGTAGGGGAAGAGAGAGCCCCTTGTAGGCGCAGGTAGGCGGCTACCACCGCCAGGCATTTGGTAAGACCCTTGGTGAGGAGGCCAGGCCAAAGGCTAGCACATGTACTCGTAGTGCTCTCCTCCCACCATGAACTGTAGGTACTGTCTTTGGGGGGGATGGATCAGGATGTGCGTATTGTGATAAGGAAGCTTATCAAAGCTCAGGGAGTAATGACAAAAGAGGAGAATATACTCTGATTAAGGGATCTGTGTTGGCAGGTTATAGAACTAAGACAGCTTGTTTCCCTAAAAGACTACATGATCCAGAATGCACCTGTATGCAGAAAGTCCCTAGGGGAGCTAGAGTGGAAAAGCATGTATCTAATCAGAGAAAGCATTATGTCATCCCTAATCAAACAGCCCCTAGAAGAATGCTTAATCCACAACACCTGAAGAATGCAAGGGTGGAGTTGCAATCTAAGCCCTTTAAAGCTAGAGGGGAATGTTCAGGAAGACAGAAGGAGAAGGAGACAGAGACAAAGACCAAGACCGAGAACAGAAGGAAGAACAACCGGAACCTGAAGGAACAAGGACAAGGAAGCAGACGGTCCAAGAGAGGAGCTCAGAGAGGTACCTATCCCTGGAGAGATACCTGGGGGAAAGAAGAATCTTCAGAGGACTGGAGAAAGCCAGAGGTCTGTAGATCCACAGCCAGGGACCCTCAAGCAACTCCGAGGAAGAGGTCTGTTGCAGCTAAGGAGGAAAGGAGTCCAAATACCTCTTGGAGGACGTCTGGAGAAAAGATCCTGAGGTCCAGAGATACCAACTGGAGGACAGGACACAGAAGCTCTATTGCATACTGGCCAGAATACCAGAAGAAGCAGCCTGATGCTTGCCTGGATTCAGGTAGGAACTGTGAACGTTTCTCTAGCTTTGAGCAGTGCAAACAGCAGGGAAACAGTTTCTCTCCGTGTAGAGGTCAGTTCCTAAAGCCCTGAGTCAGACGGAGAAACAGAATCTATGCAATTTCAAGAGCAAGGGTCAATATCTGATACAGAAGATAATTATATGGACTGTTCTTTGAATAAGTTGTTGTTTTAGGAAAATCCTAAATATCAGAGCAAACATCAAAAGGAAACATTCTAAATATTAGCTTCCCATAAAGTTTTGTTGAATGAAAAAGCTTTTGGGAAGGTTTTGTACGTGTGCTGAAATCAAGCTACTGATTGCAGTTAATTGTCACCTGCTGGTGGAGGAGAGCCCAGCACTAACCGTGCACACGTAGGATTAAAAAGTTCTTTTCTGTATGGAGAAAGTGAGCATTGCTTTTGTATAAAGAAGTTTCCTTCTTTGATTTGTTTTTCCCCACCACTGCTAAGGAGTTTATTAGCAGTGGCTGAAAGAAGCCTTTCTGTTCTATAAAGGACTTTGATTCTTATTTGCATAAGATATTTCAGTTGCCTTATTTTGTGTTGAATAAAACCCTGGAGAAGTTATCTGTAAGGTGTTACCAAGCATATCTGTGTGTGGGATAATCACCCCATAAATAAACTCTAATTTTGTCTACACTCGACCAACTACAAGAGTTTTCATTATTTTAAAAAGGCAAGCTTTGTGTGAATGGACTTCAATAACCACAGTCCTTTGCAAGACAGTTAATTTGCATACTTGCCAAGATGGTTGTACCTTCCTAACAAGCATCCCCTTTTACAGTATACACATCCTTTAGGTCCAAGGAGCACAGCCAGTCTCCCTGGTGGAGGTAAGACAGCAGTGTTCCAAAGGAGAACATCTTGAACTTCTCCCTCTCCAGAAACTTGTTTAAGTTTCTCAGGTCTAGTATGTGTCTGAGACCCCAGTTCTTTTTGGGACAAGGATGTATCTGGAGTAGAAGCCTTTTTCTCCATAGATGTTTGGGTACAGGCTCTACTGCGTTGTCCCCGAGCAGACCTGTGAGCTCTGAGAGCAGAAGGGTTTGATGAAGGAGAGGTCGCACTGGCTCTCCTAGAAGGAACCTGGGTGGAACCTGCTGTAGGTGGAGGAGGTATCTCTCCCTTACCACCTGCAGTATCCACTGGTCCGAGGTGACACTGAACCACCTGTGGGCAAAGAGTGCCAGGAGGCCCTCTGTGGCCTGGTGAATTCTCCTGGGGGAGGGAGAGGCCCTGCCCCAGGAGTCAAAAGCTCCCCCTGGGCTGGGTGGGATCTGGGGCCTGGGGCTTCTGTGCCTTTGGCTTCTGGGCTCCATGATTTTGTCTTTTATGGTGAGAACCCTGCAGCTGGCCTGAGAAGGGCTGGTAGTGGTAACTCTGATGAAAGGACCCCTTTTTCCTCAGGAAAAGGGGTCTTTTCCCCGATGGTTTCTTACGGGGGAAAGATGAGGTCTTTTTGGAGAGCCTCCGTTGAATCACATGTCAGTCTCTATCTCAGCTGCCACGTCGGCCGTAGGCTTGCCGAACAGGTTCTCCCCAGTACAGAGGACGTCGAGCAGCTTGTCTTCTACCCATTTCTCAAGATCCTAAGACTGTAGCCAGGCTTGGCGCCAGGCACCGATACCGGCCACTGCTACCCGAGCCACTAACTTGAAACCATCCTAGGCCACCCAGGAAAGGAACTTTGAGCAGCCCTTGATCCCAGAGGTCAGGGATTGGAATCAGGGGTTCCCCAGCAAGCCCTGCTGAAAACCCAGACAGCCCCTGGGTTAGGGTCTTGAGGTACATGCCTATGTATAGCTCATAGGTCTGGATACAACACCCCAGTATCGAGCCCTGATAGCACTTGTGCCCAAGGGCATTGAGGGCTCTAGCATCCCTACCAGAGGGAACAGAAGAATGGGTCTTCAACAACCATGGAGTTATGTGGGAGTTGGGGTTTGTAGAACCCCGGCCCTTTGCTGACATGGTAAATGACGTTGAGATGCCAGCTGATTTCCTCAACAGAAGCTGCTCGAGGATCAGCAGCATCGACACGGTGAAAGTTTCCTTGGGGGGAGACTCGTACTAGAGAATCTCCAGCTCTTTGGTGCACGGTCCTCCTCCACCTTGGTTTGCACCGAGAGGGCTCTGACCATATCCCTGATAAAGTTGTGGAAGGCCATGTACTCCAGAGGAGAATGGCGCCAGGGGCGATAGGTCCAAGAGGATGTCTCGGTGTTGTCTTGTTTTCAGGAATGCTTAGTTGTCGGTCTCCCACTCGGAGTCGAGAGATGATGACAAATCCGAGGCCCTGCAACGCCTTGTCTCAAAGCCAGTGGCGAGGGGCCTGGGACATCTGGAGGACCTAGGGCCTGAGTCGCGGAAACTGGCCGGTGAGGACCAGATTCCCAAGGAATGGGAACAGGAACTCGACCGCGCCAAGGGCTTACCCGAGGCCGGTGGGGCTCAGCTCGACAACTGGGGGACCCCCCCTCTGCAGTCAGGGGGCTGGTCATTGGGGCAGATGATGTAGACAAACTAGCCATCATTGTCTGCTGCAGGGCCAGGATAGCAGTGATGTTCTGCTCCAGGGCCGCCATTCTGGTTTTCAAGCCTGAAGGCTCTGCAATTTTCGGCACGGGCACCGAGGATCTTGGGCCTGGTGCTGGCACTCTCTCAAGTGCATCCTCGACTAGGACTACAGTCTCGAGGAACCTTGCACGGTCTCCACTGGCCGAGGAATCCTTTTTGAGGACCTTGGTAGGGTGCTTCTTGGAGCCACTTGAGTCCCTCTCGAGGGATTTTACCAGGTTTCTGCAGTGGAACCTCGACAGAATTTTAGGATGTCTTCTTTCTTTCAGGGTCCAAGGTCTTCTTGGAGAAGGAGCCGCCGCCACGGGACTCCAAGCATGCTCGGGCCTCACGGGAAGTCCTGGGCTTGAAGCTCAGCATTAGGGAAGCTGGGGCCGAGTCAGACTTTGGGAGCAGTTTCTCCTGCAACTCTGACCTCTTTTTATTGGTCTTAGACATCATGGCCTGGCACAAGTCACAGGAGGTGCTATCATGGTCTGGTCCCAGGCAGTGTAGGCAACAGTCATGGGTGTCTGTTATTGATATGGTTTGACTGCAGTGATCACATTTTTTGAACCCACTGGAAGACATGGTGGGAAACACTGGCCAGGATCAACAACCCCTGGGAAAAAAAAGGCACGAATGCCAGTCGAGGCAAGCTTCGATCAAAAAAAGGGGAAAAAGCTGAGAACAGCGCCGGGACTGGCACCGACTTGAGGTGGGAAGAGGAAGTGGTACGCAAACCAGGAAAAGCTTTTAAGGATATTAGCAAGGATTTTTTCTGTGGAAACAGGACAGACGTCCATTGGGCTTCGTGGAAAAAAAGAAAAAGGGGGGGATGCTCGGTGTGGGCTCTGTCGGCACCGATGTCGCCCATATGTGAGGATCAACTTCCTGCTTGTTCCTGGAGAAGTGCTAGTTTCATGATGGCAACATTACCAGGGGGAAGAAAACAATGTGCTGTCATCGTCACTGTTAATATTTCCTTGGCAAAGAAACCTGCATGTAAATACAAACCCTAATCAGATTACTAACCTGCCACTATGAATTGCAAGACTTCTGCCCAGGAGGGAACAGCTGCTGGGCCTGAAGCAGAGGCAGTACGGCAACCTACCCATGATGTTAAGGTGGGCTGCTTCGACTATGTGGGCCTGGCTGGGCTGGGCGGGGTGGGGCGGGGCAGGGCGGCATGCCATAAGGTGGTTGTGCCATGACGTGGGGCATTTTATTTATTTATTTATTTATTTAAAAGTATTTCTAAACCGTCTTATCCTAAAAATCAAGGCGGTGTCACAATCAAAACAATCAGATGAAGTGCTGGGGGGGTCATGCAGTGTGGGGGGAGTAGAGGGCGGGGGGGGGGATCATGCAGGAGGAATAGTGTGAGGGGGCAGTGGTGTGAAGTGTGTGTGAGGAGGGGGATTCTAGATTAGGGTGAGCTATGTACAGTGTGCGCTATAATACAGCATGTTCTATAATACAAGGTACTGTCCAGATAGGGCTTGAGCTAGATCCTGTGCCGATATACAATCTCTTGTCGGTGTCTTATAATCTCTCGTCGGGGTCTTTGTTAGTATTGGTGCTCACACTGGGTAATACTATATGGTTTGAACAGAATTTCTAAAGGGCCCCTTTCACTAAAGACCACTAACCAGGTAACACATGTTTTAGCATATGGTAGCTAGCAACCGATAATGCTAAAATGTGTGCATGCCAGCTACTGGCCTCTAAAACATACAGTAAGTGGCCATCGCGGGCATGGGAGGAAAGTGGGCAGGTAAGGGCAGCGTGTGGATGTGGAGAGCACATTGCTGCTAGCACGAAAGCAATTACCACATGCTCAGTGGCAACATGGCAATTAAAATGAGTGCACAAACAATACCTCTATGGGTGTCATTAGGTATACTCATGTTAATTGCTCAGTGCATTCTGGTGCTTGATCATGTGCTGCCAAGGAGCTTGCTGGGCACCCCTGACAGGTAATGCGCTACAATTACACTTACCACGCATTAATTCTGCTGCTAATAATGCGGTAAATTCAAACCTGGTAGTAAAAGAACCCCTTACTTCCAATCTCACCTTGCCAAGAAAACCCAAGGGCTGGGTCGCCAGGAGTCAGCATTAACTTAAAGGCACACATTGCATTGCATTAGTGCTGTCTAGTGTTATTTAAAAAAAATTATGCTCTGATTTAATTTGTCAATAATAAATACAAATTTTAGTGCAGTCTTTCTTTGTTGTCTGATTGGAAGCGGTGGGAATTTTCTTGGAACAATTCCATTACACATTCTTTTATATGATTGTCCATTTTGACTCTGTGATAGAAGAAAAATTACGGGGAAACTTGTGTAGGGCCACATCCCTAGTGAGAGGTTTATTTGTATTACTGTAATGCATATTAGTTTAAGGCAATGTGCGTTAGCAAATAACGAGATGCAAAATATGCAAATGATGCAAAGCACCTCATTATTATGCAAATCAAATAATGCAGTTTGTGTTGAACCTCTGAATTATTCCTGGGCAAATAACACAAGCTCAAAGCTGGGGAGCCTTCTTAAGGTGGCCAGAGAGAAAGTTCCATCCAACCCTCCTGGGTCAGCCCCCCTACCATGCCAAATGCATCCCCCAACCACTTATATGGCAGCTAGACCCCTAACAATAGTAATGCAAGTCTACTGCTAGGGGCTGAAGTGCCATTTTGAGCCTGCAGCCAAATGGGGCAGTAGTGATTGGGGATTGCTCTTTCCCCGTACCCCAGACCAGCAAGGAATTGTGCGATAGGCCTGGGGGGGATGGCTAAGGGGTGTGAACGGGATCCAGGTGTGCCTTCAGGGGGGTTGGGGATGTCTTCCAGGTGGTGGGGAATGCCTTTGGAGGGAGTCTGGGGTCTTGAAGGCAAAGTTGAGAGTTGCCTTCAGGAGTAGGGAGGTCTGATCTGAGGGGGAGGGAACATATGGAACTTTATTTCGGCCCTTTAAGAAGACCTTCCAAGAACATTTTTCTACATCCCCCAGCTGTTTTTAGCAGGATGGGAACAGTTGGGGGATGTCGAAAAACGGCAAAACTGAAAGGGGATATTTTAAGGGCAACCAACCTTTTTGTTAAAATGGTAAATAAAGGTAAAAAGAAAAAGAGACCGCTATGGTTTTCGAAAGAGGTAGCTGAAAAAGTGAAGAGAAAGAGGGAGGACTTCATAAAATACAAGAGATCACAGAGAGAGGAAGACAGGCATCCTATTTGGTAAAACTTAGAGAAGCTAGCAAAGTAGTCAGGAAAGCAAAGATTCAAAAAGAGGTCGAAATAGCCAATGTAGTTAAATGGGGGGGGGGGGGGGGAGGGGGATAAGACATTTTTCAGATATATTAGAAGAGGAAGAGCAAAAGTGGTATTGTCAGACTCAAGGGTGAAGGGGAGGAATATGTAGAAGCTGATGAGGGTAAAGCGGAATTGCTTAACAAATATTTCTGTTCTGTGTTCACAGATGAAGAACCAGGAGCAGGACCTCAGAAAACACCCACAAACTGGAACAGAAGCGAGGGGCATCTTGAACAATTTTCAGAAGACTGTGTTTGTGAGAAACTAACTAAACCCAAAGTAGACAAAGCAATGGGACCGGATGTGATACACCCTAGAATACTGAGGGCATTTGGGGACGTTCTAGCAGCTCCAGTGACTGACCTTTTCAATGCCTCATTGGAGTCGGAAGTGGTGCCAAAGGACTGGAGAGACTCTTAAAATGAGGTGTTTATCACAGAGTGTGAATACTCCACTTAAATATAAATACACTCCAAGTATATCAATTATCAAACCAGCAGATGATATCTTCTATGTCTCTCTCGCAGGTAGTATATGTAATGAATTGCACTTTTAGTATATCTCACGAGGTCTCAGACTGAAGGGTAGAAGACGGGGCCAACATTGACCCTCAACCACTCCCAATTTGCATCAATGACCTCTGCTTAGATAGCTTTAATTCAGTGTAATATCAAATAAACCTCTCCCACTAAAAATCGAGTACTAATATAGAAAAATAGAAAATTCATTAAATACAAAACTCTCTTGGTAAAGCTAAATGCTTATCGTGTGTTCTGTTGTTAACGATTCTCTTATACGCGGTCATTGACAAAGTCCATTCATAAACTTCTTCTCCAACTTAGAATTTCCCAACGCCGTTCAATGGCATTGCCTACGCGTTTCTCCACACGGTTCTTCAGGGGCCAATCACCAAAATCAAACTGTCCACTGCAGAAAAAGCAGAAATGCAGTGGACAGTTTGATTTTGGTGATTGGCCCCTGAAGAACCGTGTGGAGAAACGCGTAGGCAATGCCATTGAACGGCGTTGGGAAATTCTAAGTTGGAGAAGAAGTTTATGAATGGACTTTCTCAATGACCGCGTATAAGAGAATCGTTAACAATAGAACACACGATAAGCATTTAGCTTTACCAAGAGAGTTTTGTATTTAATGAATTTTCTATTTTTCTATATTAGTACTCGATATTTAGTGGGAGAGGTTTATTTGATATTACACTGAATTAAAGTTATCTAAGCAGAGGTCATTGATGCAAATTGGGAGTGGTTGAGGGTCAATGTTGGCCCCGTCTTCTACCCTTCAGTCTGAGACCTCGTGAGATATACTAAAAGTGCAATTCATTACATATACTACCTGCGAGAGAGACATAGAAAATATCATCTGCTGGTTTGATAATACTTGGAGTGTATTTATATTTAAGTAAAGGACTGGAGAGAGGCACATATGGTCCCTTTACACAAAAGCAGAAGTAAGGATGTGGTTGAAAACTACAGGCCGGTTAGTTTAACTTCGGTAGTGAGTAAATTATTGGAAGTGCTACTGAAAGTGAAAATAGTGAGGTTTCTGGAGTCCAGCGGATTACAGGATCAGAGGCAACATGGATTCACCAGAGGCAGGTCTTGTCAGACAAATCTGATTGATTTCTTTGACTGGGTGACCAGGGAGTTGGACCAAGGGAGATCCCTAGATGTGGTGTATTTAGATTTCAGTAAAGCCTTTGACACCGTTCCTCACAGACGACTTATAAACAAACTGAGCACCCTAGGGATGGACCCTAAAGTTACTGCTTGGGTTAGAAATTGGTTGAGTGTGAGGCGACAAAGGTAAATGGAGCTCACTCTGAGGAGAAGGTGGTTACCAGTGGTGTGCCCCAGGGATCTCTCCTTGGTCTGATTCTTTTAAACATCTTTGTTAGTGATATAGCGGAAGGGCTGTCAGGTAAGGTTTGCCTCTTTGCAGATGATACCAAAATCTGCAATAGAGTAGACACCCAGGAAGGTATAGATAACATGAGGAGGGATCTAACTAAGCTTGAAGAATGGTCTAGAGCAATATAGTATAGGGGGTGAAGTACTTTTGTCCACTAAAGAAGAGCGGGACTTAGGCGTGATTGTGTCTGATGATCTTAAAGTAGCTAAACAGGTAGAAAAGGTGACTGCAAAATCTAGAAGGATGCTTGGGTGCTTACGGAGAAGAATGGCCAGCAGAAGAAAGGAGGTGATAGTGCCTCTGTATAAGTCTTTGGTGCTACCTCATTTGGAGTATTGTGTGCAATTCTGGAGAATGTACCTTCAAAAGGACATAAACAGGCTGGAGTCCGTACAGAGGGTGGCTACTAAAATGGTTAGTGGTCTTAATTATAAAGCATATGAGGAAAGACTTAAGGATCTTAATATGTACACCTTAGAGGAAAGGCAGGATAAAGGTGATATGATTGAGACATTTAAACACCTCCGTGGCATTAATGCACAGGAGGAGAGCCTCTTTCGATTGAAAGCAAGCTCTGCTATGAGGAGACATGGGATGAGGGTGAAAGGGGATAGATTCAGGAGTGATATGTGGAAATATTTCTTTACGGAAAGAGTGGTGGATCCGCGGAATAGTCTTCCAGTGGAAGTGGTAGAGATGAGGACGGTATCTGAATTCAGAGAAGCATGGGACAAACAAAGAGGATCTCTAAAGGAAAAAGGGGACTGTTGTAGTAGTTGATATGGAAGGACAGACTAGATAGGGCATGTGGTCTTTTTCTGTCGTCATGTTTCTATGTAACATTGGGTCACATGTTAGTAGATCAGAATAATGTAACTTGCAAGGTTGATCACACATTGCGGTACTCATTTACCGCAGGAGTCACTAAACTGTGGTACTTAGTTACTGCAAGTTAATGACTCTCGTGGTAACTTAGGCTGCAGTAAATTGTGATATTTTACCGCAGTAAGTAATTGGCACCCTAAATCTTTGACTGCAGTAGACAGCTGGATGCCTTTCTACTGACATTAGTACTAAATGGGACATGTGGGGCCTGGGACAAATCATGATCTATGAGGCCTCTCTCTTCCCCCTCCTCTCCCCTTTCCACATAATCATGCTTTCTCTTTCTCATTCCCACAACCCCTTCACCCCCAGCATAGTCCTCTCTCCCTCCCCAGCCACCAACAGGAAGACAGCAGGACTTTTTATCTGCATCTCTCTTCTTCTCCTCTGTAAGCTTCATTCTGAAGTCTAAAGGTGCATTGCCAGCGGGTACTGCAAGATTACAAAGGGCGCATTTAGACTTCAGATTAGAAGCTACAGAGGAGGAAAGAGATGTTGGCAGATGCACTGCTGTCTTCATGCAGGTGGGTAGGAGGAATAGGAGCGGATTGTGGCAGGAGGTGGGGTTAGAGAAGGGTTCTCAACTCAGGACACACCTAGCCAGTCAGTTTTTAGGATAACCACACTGAATATGCTTGAGAGAGATTTGCATGCACTTCCTCTATTGAATGCAAATCTTTCTCACGCATAATCATTATGGTTTTCCTGAAAACCTGACTGGCTAGGTATGTCCTGAGGACTGGGTTGAGAAACTCTGAGTTACAGAAAAGATCACATTCAGGGTGGGGGGAGAAGAAGGTTGTGCCATTAGAACATCAACGTGCAGGAAGCCCCAAAATATGGGGATTGGAGCATTCACTCTGATTTGCTCAAAAGGCAGCCCTGTTTCCTAGTGTTCTTGTGCAGGAGGGGAAGGGAAAACCTAGAGACTCAATTAACTGTTTCAGGGACAAGTAGTTGGGTGGGGTTAAGGTCCAGAGTCTCTCCCTAGCATCCATTTTCAGGAATGGGGAAGAATGAGCCTTTGTGCATCGGATCCTCTGTAGCCCATTTTAACTGCTCACATTTCTATTTTAAGCTTATATACCGCTTACCTCCATAAGACAAAGGAACAAAAGCAGTTCATATTTAAGAATAAAATGGCATAGTACAGAGTAAAACAGTAAAATACATCAAAATAACATTAGAAGTATAATGTAGGCAGACTGTCTTCCATTTAATGTGACTATTTTAATGTCATCATGTTCTGTGTTTTGTTAGAACACCAGATGTGAAAGCATGATTTGTAGGCCACTTTAGAACCAGCAGACAACACACATTGCCAAGATGGTTTCACATGGCTTACTATTTGAATGTGATGTTGAACAGTGGCCAAAATAAATAAATTAGAAATGTGAAATGAAATATTTGGTTACAAAGACTTCTCTTCTCTGTCTCTCTTAATTTATTCTACCTGGAAGTATTGAATCCACCATCTATTTGTCCTTATATCAACCATATTTATCAAGTGCCAGGTTACAATTGTCTTATGTCTGATAATGGGCTGGGGGAGAAAGCGAATCGATTCATTAGAGGCATAACTTACAAATTACTGATCTTTAATCATTAACCAACAGACCTTTGCTGAACTTAGTACCTGTTCATGGAGTTTGGAATCTGACCTTTACTACATCTAGATAAACATTTTCCTGGCGCATTAGCATCTCTTTCTTCACTCTGCTCCAATCGGGGTCATTCAATGCTTTTCACAGATTTTTTTCTTTGCTGCATTTCCTTTCTGTAGTCGGCACTGGTGCATGGTAGTTTGGCCCTTACAGAAAATGCTTAATATGATAGACCTTACTGTGCTTGGCCTGTGTTTAGCTTCTGCATTCACAGCCTCCGTTAAAGGTAAGCGTGTTCACTTATTTCTTTGTCCTTCTGGTGGTCATCAGCACTAGCTGCCTAGGGATCATGGGAGAGTGAAATAATCTTGCTGTGGTTTCTTGATCTGAAGCACTAAGGTGACACTGGTGAGGTTCTGTCTGATTTTACAGCAAACATGGCAGTAGCAGCAGACATCATGACATGATAACTTCCCATGCAAACAATTAAATGTTCTCAGTTGAAAGTGAGGGTATTTAACAATTGAGTGAGGCCAGTTTTGTGATAATGTCTGCCTGCAAGGGAGCTTTTAGGATTTGTAAAGGAATTTAAAGCAAAATTGGATGAGTAAGTGTTTTTTGTGTCTATTAAACTGCAACATCAGCAAAGAGATTAAGCAGACTTTTAAAAGCAGGATCTGACCACTGTTTGAAATGCACCAGTTTTCCATTTGTAGCTTGCTTTCTAATGGGAGGAAGATTTATGTGACTGCCAGGGATGTGTTTGTATCTGTGTCTGCCCCCTTAATAGCTTCTAGAGGATAATTTTGTAACAGGTCACCTATGTGTAAGGGCCATGTAGGCAACTATTTGCAGCCTATTTTATAACTACACATCTATGTCTATGTGTCTTTATAAAATACTAGCACAAATCTAGTAGAAATAGTGCCTAAGCTTGTGGACATTTATGTCTGCTCCTGAGCAAGTGCAAAGATTAGAGCGTAAAGTACATGTAGATTTTATAAAATATGTGTATAAATCATGCTTCTGGCTATGTTCTAACCAAACACCTCCCATGAACATACTTATTTTAAAGTGACATACAAGTACATGCCTAATTGCACTGCACGTACTATTGTAAGAGGCCTTTTGTGTGTGTATACTGGCATATATCCACAAACAATCCGTTATAAAATTACCTTTGTTGTGTGTCTATCTGCACCTAATTGTCAGGGCATGAGGAGGTGCAAGGGAACCTTGATAGGGAATAAGGTACTTTTTGTTTCCTATGTTTATGGAAGTAGACTCCATTCATTATGTGTGGAACATCTTGTTTAATCAGAATTACATAGTGAGATAGTCAATACCAGCAGATAAAGACCAACACGCTCTACTGTATCTAGTCTGCTCAGTAAGGTGAATAGAGTTGTACACACCACTCTATGCAGATTACCTCACTTTGTACCTATGTTTAGGGTTGTATCTGCTGTTCTATACAGTTTACTCCCCTCGCCTTTGTTTAGGGTTTTATCCACCACTCTGTGCAAGTTACCCCCTTCTATATCTTTATTTAGGATTGTACCTGCCGTTCTGTACAGGTTACCCCCCTCTATACCTTTATTTAGGGTTTTACCCACGGTTCTATGCAGGTTACCCCCTCACCTTTGTTTAGGGTTGTACACGCCGCTCTGTGCAGATCACCTCCCAGTGTTTTTGTTGTATCCGCTGCTCTGTGCAGGTTACCTCCCTCAATGCTTTTGTTTGGGGTTGTACTTGCCACTCTGTAAAGATTACACCCTCTATTTTTTTGAAGCATAAAGGTTTGTTTTGATTCAATCTTCTTGCTGAATAGGGATCCTCTGTATATGTCCTATGTCTTTTAAAGTTATGTTCCTGTTTTTTCCCCTAGCACCTCCATTGACTATCCAGCTTTTTAGTTATATAAATAGATTCAAAGAACAAAGTTTTATATAAGCATATACGATGTACATGTAGAAATTTGCAACATTCTCTATTTTTCAATCTGTCTACAGAGAAAAATATAGATCGGGCTGGCCCAACGGTATCTGATGCCCTAAGCGAACCTTCAGCTGTGCATCCCCCCCTCAAGGTGGCTCAAGGACCTGTATCCTCCCCTGTGGTCCAGTATATCCCCTCCCCTATTTCCCCCAGATGTCCAATATCTACCCTTCCCTACCCCCTTCAGGTGTCCAGTATCTCCCTTCCTACCCCCTTTTAGAAAAGTATAATGTTTTCATGCCCTTTGCAAACTTAGGGGCCTGGTCCCACTTTTGTGCCTATGGGGACATGCTTAGTAGACAGGCTCCTTAGAATATGAGGATTCTATACACAGACATAGTGGATGAGAATTTCATTGTAGCGGAGCCCTATTGAAAAAAGGTGTTTGTGTTTTCTCCTGAGAAATTAACTTTAAATCCAGGCTGATATGCTTCTGTGCTCTTCTCTGCAACCTCCCCCTGTCTTTTTCTCGATTTCACACAAGACATTAACCAGGGCTCGTTTCATTCTGTGACAATTCAGAACATGTTTCCTGGTCTGTGCCTCATCCAGGCTTTGGTATGTGATGGTCATGATCTCCAGGAACAAGCAGGAATGTAGTCATCACATATGGGTATCGTCGGTACTGACGGAGCCTGCGCGGGAACGCTCCCCTGCGTCCAATTAGAAAGCTTTTGGGAGCATGCCACAGCACCTGCGTGCTGCCTTCCTGCCTTTCCCAACTGCCTCTCTCCAGTTCTTCGTTTTCCGCGGAGCCAGCAGGTCGTCGTTCCTGTCACCGCAGAAAATTCTTCCTTGTTACTTTCTTTTTTTGTGGTCGCGTCTGCCTTCTTCGACGTTTTACCGGTACCGCCGGTTCTTCTTTCTTTATTTCTGTTCTTTAAAAAACAAAAAAAACTTAGTTCTTTTTTCCCCTTTTTCCTAGGTGCACGCGCCATTTTGGGCCTTAGGCCCAAAAATATTTCCTCCAATGGAGAAACCTGCTTCAGGTTTCAAAAAGTGCACCAAGTGTGGCGGTACCATCTCCGTCACCGACACCCATGAATGGTGTCTAAAATGTTTAGGGCCTGACCACTCCATCACGGATTGTATGTCCTGTGCCATGATGTCCAAAAGAGGTCGGCAGAACCGAGCTGCTACGCTCAGTACCCTGTTTCCCTCTTGCCCCGGCGGGAGGCTTCGGCTTCTAAAGCATTATCGGGGCTCCAGGATGTTCTCGAGGCCTCGACCTCGGCAGAACTACTGGTGCCATGCTCTGGGGTACCGGCTGTCTTCCCCGGTACCGACATCCAGGCATCGGCAGCATCGATAGACCAGAGGTTCCTGGCTATTGAACGCAGTCTGGCGGCTCTCCTTGCGGCATCAACACCCTCGGAATCGCGTCAGACAGTTCAGCCGGTACCGGCACCGACTCCAGCATCAGTATCAGTACCGGTACCGATAGCATTGACATCGACATCGGTGTCCGCATTGCCGGCACCCAGTCACCCGATGCCCTCCGGTACCGATTCCCCCCCCGGTACCGACTTCGGTCGGTACGGATATCGGGCTCTACAAGAGCATCCGGACAGAAGGTACTTCGAGTCCTCAGAAGAATCTGAGGATTCCGATAGTTCTGTCGATACCGGAGCACTTCTTCCAGAGGAGCCCTCCTCCCCTAAACGCAGGATGTCTCCTCCAGAGGATATCTCCTTCCAGGATTTCATCAGGGAGGTGGCTCGGGGTCTCTCCATTACTGTGGCTCCTGAAACAGAGCCCAGAGCAAAGGAGTTGGAAATTATACAATATCCCAAAGCGCCTAAGGAGGCAGCTACTTTGCCCATCCATGAGATCTTGCATGATCTCATGCTAAGAATGTGGGAGACCCCTCTTACCACCTCTCCTCATTCTCGTAGACTTGACACTATGTATCGAGTCCCTCCTTGTCCTGGTTTCCAGAAAACTCAGCTCCCTCACCACTCTATTGTAGTGGAATCAGCTATGAGAAGGATCAGGAGTGCAAAGAGGCATGCCTCTAATCCCCCAGGACGTGAGTGCAGAACTTTGGATGCTTTTGGACGTTGTACTTTCCAAGCTTCCATGCTTTCTGCCAGGATCTTTTCCTATATTTTATATATGGGAATGTTCCTGAAGGAAATCACAGGAGATTTAGAGGTTTTGAGTCCTCTTCTTCCTGAGGATAGGAGACAGAATTTTCTCACATTGGTCAAATATGCCCAAGATGTTTCCAAATTTGTCAACCGTGCAGCTTTTGACTGTTTTGAGTGCATAAGCAGAACCTCTGCCATTTCCATAGGTGCATGTAGAATTGCCTGGCTCCAGGCATCCGATTTGGAGCTCTGGGTACAAGGCAAATTGGGCAATATTCCTTGTACTGGTGAGAACCTGTTTGGCAAAGCTTGGCAGGAAAAGGCCAATGAGTTGGATGCTCCTTGTGGTCTTGGGCAAGCCACTTAACCCTCCGTAGCCCATGTTCCCTGTAAAATAGTTATCTCCAAGTTATAATGCCCTGTTCAATGTAATTTCAGTTTGTTCAATGTAAACCGCACTGATGCAGAATAGCGCGGTATATAAGAGAATTAAATAAATAAATAAACTCCACCTTGGACAGATTATCCAAGGGCACAGCTGATCCTGCAAGAAAGAAATCTTTCAAAAAACCATTCTTTTCCAAAAAGAAAAGGTTTTATCCTGCTTATTCCCAGCAGGGACGCTCTGCAGGTCAACCTGTCCGGAAGGGTCAGCAACCATCCAAGCAAAGAAAAGCAAAGACTGCTAAGCCTCAACCGCCTCAGCAGTCTCAGCCTCCACAAGGCCTTTGACTTGCATCTAGAGAACTTAGCCTTCCTGGCTCTAAATGGACCAGAGCCTTCCACCATTCCAGGAAGGTTGTGTCACTTTGCCCCAAGATGGGGGCAGATAACAGCAGAGCATTGGCCACTCTCCATCATGAGTGGAGGAGTGGCCTAGTGGTTGGGGCAAGGTACTTTAGGCCGGAAGGTCGGGGGTTCAAATCCCACTAGAGGACAGCAACCTTGGGCCGGAAGGACTGGGGTTTCTAGTCCCACAGGTGCTCCTTGTGGTCTTGGGCAAGCCACTTAACCCTCCATAGCCCATGTTCCCTGTAAAATAGTTATCTTCAAGTTATAATGCCCTGTTCAATGTAATTTCAGTTTGTTCAATGTAAACCACACTGATGCAGAATAGCGCGGTATATAAGAGAATGTAAATAAATAAAATAAATAAATAAAATAAAAGAGGGGTACAAGCTTCATCTCTTGAGCATGCCCCCTCCCACAACAGTAAAACAGTTCAATTCTCAGACCTCTCTCGTCAATTTGTTAGATCAAGAGGTCACCATGCTTCTTGCCCAAGGGGCAATAGAAGAAGTACCCATTCTTCAACAGGGTACAGGGTTTTACTCCCCCTATTTTCTTATCCCAAAGAAAACAGGAGGTCACAGACCTATCTTAGACCTCAGAGAATTGAACAAATTCCTGTTCAAGGAGAAATTCAAAATGGTTTCTCTAGGAACTCTGCTGCCATACCTTCAGAGTCAGGATTGGCTATGTTCTCTAGATCTCAAGGATGCGTACACTCATGTTCTCATCCATCCATCTCACAGGAAGTTCCCTTGGTTCCTTTTTCAAGGGAAGCACTACCAATACAGGGTGCTCCCGTTTGGCCTGGCCTCAGCTCCAAGGGTGTTCACGAAATGCATGGCCGTAGCAGCAGCATTTCTCTGCTCTCTAGGAATATTCGTCTTCCCCTACTTAGACGATTGGCCCATTTGAGCCCCATCAGAGTCAGAGGCCAGGATAGCTCTGTCTTGCACAATGCGTATCCTTCAGTATTTGGGTCTAGTCATAAACATCCCAAAATCCAGCCTAACTCCCACTCAGTCTCTAGAGTTCATAGGAGCTGTCCTGGATATCAGAAAGGCAAGGGCCTGTCTCCCTCAGAACCGTTGCCTTCGCATGGTGCAGTTAGCTTTTCAAGCAGTGCTAAAGTCCCATCTCACTGCTCGAGAAATGTTACAACTACTAGGCCACATGGCTTCTACTGTGCATGTGGTTCCTTATGCTCGCCTCCATATGAGAGCAGCCCAGTGGACTTTATCCACCCAGTGGACCCAGGCATCAGGGTGCCTGTCAGACAAAATCATAAACACAAATTGCCTTATTTTGTCCCTTCAATGGTGGCAGTCCACTCAAAACCTGTTGCTGGTGTCCCCGTTCCAACAACCCTTACCCCAAGCAACTCTCACAACAGATGCTTCTCCAATGGGTTGGGGAGCTCATCTACAAGACCTCTCCACCCAAGGCACTTGGACTCCACAGGAGACTCATCTACATATCAATCTCTTAGAGCTCAGAGCAATTTTTCTTGCTCTTTGAGTGTTCCATTCCCTGCTCAGCTGCAAGACAGTCCTTATTCACACGGACAACCAGGTAGCCATGTTCTATGTGAACAAGCAGGGAGGAACAGGCTCTCTGTCGCTCTGCAATGAAGCTTTGCAACTATGGGCCCTCGCCAGAGAGCATCACATTCATCTCCTGGCAGTGTATCTTCCAGGGATACAAAACTCTTGGGCGGACAGACTCAGTCGAGTTCTGCTTACACACGAATGGTCTCTACATGTAGACCCAGGTGGCCAAGATTTTTCAAATTTGGGGAACCCCGGACATAGACCTCTTTGCAAGTCCGTTGAATGCCAAACTTCCCCAGTTCTTTTCCAGAATTCCGGCTCAGGGATCTCAGGCCAAGGATGCTTTCCTCCTTCACTGGGGCCAAGACTTCCTTTATGCCTTTCCACCCATTCCCCTAATTCCCAAAACCCTGTTCAAGCTTCAGAGAGACAGAGGCCGTATGATTCTCATAGCTCCGCATTGGCCTCGGCAAGTGTGGTACCTTCTGCTTCTACATCTCTCTCAAGCTCCCTCTCTGGAGTTAGGGTCTGCTCCAGATCTCCTATCTCAGGAGGACGGAATGTTATGGCATCCTAATCCCCAGTCTTTGCATCTCAGTGGTTGGTTGCTGAAGGCCTAGATCTCCATGATCTTAACCTCCCTCAGCAAGTGAAGGATATTCTTCTTGCTTCCAGGAAGCCTTCCACAAGGCGCTCTCATGCTTTCAAGTGGAAAAGGTTTACCATATGTACCATATGGTGTTCGCAGAAGGGTATTAACCCCCTTGCGATATCTCTGGAATCTTTACTGGAGTATCTCCTTCATTTATCCAATGCAGGACTTAAGACTAACTCAGTAAGAGTCCATTTAAGTGCTATTTCAGCTTCCTTTAAGCCTCTAAATTGACAACCTATCTCCTCTCATCCTCTTATAGCAAGATTTATGAGAGGCCTTCTTCTAACTAAGCCTCCCATTAGGCCACCGCCGGTGGCATGGGACTTAAACCTGGTTCTTGGGCAGCTCATGAAGCCACCTTTTGAACCCTTACCTACTACCTCCTTGAAATTCCTTTCTTGGAAGGTTATTTTTCTCATTGCAATCACATCAGCACGTCGCATTAGTGAGTTGCAAGCACTAGTAGGTCATCCACCTTATACAAGGTTCCATCATGACAAGGTAGTCCTTAGGACTCATCCACACTTTATGCCAAAGGTGGTCTCGCCTTTTCATCTAAACCAAGCGGTCTGCCTACCTGTGTTCTTTCCAAGGCCTCATGCATCAAATGCAGAGAGGAATCTTCATACCTTGGACTGTAAAAGAGCTTTAGCTTTTTACTTACAAAGAACACAGCAACATAGAAAGTCCTCTCAACTCTTTGTTGCTTTTGATCCTTCTCATTTAGGACTTCCAGTCTCCAAGAGAACACTGTTTAACTGGATTGCTCAGTGTATTTCCTTCGCCTTTCAGAGCAAGAATCTTCTTCTGGAGGGCCATGTCACAGCTCACAATGTGAGAGCTATGGCAGCTTCAATGGCTCATCTACACTCTGTGTCTGTCGACAGCATCTGTCGAGCAGCCACCTGGGCCTCGGTTCATACCTTCACAGCCCATTACTGCTTGGACAAGGACTCCCGCCAGGATGCCTTGTTTGGTCAGGCTGTTCTCCAACACCTGTTCCATACCTAATCAACTCCTACCCACCATCCCTGGTAGGATGCCAGAGATCCAAGGGGGGGAAGTGGAGCCCTTCTTAGGGACGCACAACTTCTGGGGTCTCTCCCTGGCATCTAAAGCTAGGGAGTCCCCATATGTGATGACTACATTCCTGCTGGTTCCTGGAGATAGCATAGTTACTCACCTGTAACAGGTGATCTCTGGGAACAGCAGGAATTTAGTCCTCACAACCCACCCACCTCCCCTAGGAGTTGTATCTCTCTATCTATCTCTTTCCCTTTCCCTCTCTCTCTCTTTGTCTCAGCTTTAAAACTCAACTGGAGAGAGGCAGTTGGGAAAGGCGGAAAGGCAGCACGCAGGCGCTGTAGGATGCTCCCAAAAGCTTTCTAATTGGACACTGGGGAGCGTTCCTGCACAGGCTTCGTTGGTACCGACGATACCCATATGTGAGGACTAAATTCCTGCTGTTCCCGGAGATCACCTGTTACAGATGAGTAACTATGCTATTTGCTGTAGCATGTCTCTGATGTCTTGTTTCCTGCTCCTGTGCCATCCTGCATGTGCTAGAACAGCCCAGGGTGTATCATCATCCCAACCTTAGCATGGCCATACATCAATCTGGCCCAATCATCTATCTCCAAGACCCCCCCCCCCCCGAGGAGCCATCTCAGCTTCCGTCTCCTACTGATCTTTAAGTGCATTCGCTACCTTACCTCTCATCTCACCCTCCACCCCTTCTTGGGGGAACTCTGCTCATCCGGCAAATCCCTTCTGCTGTGTCTTTTTCCTCTACTGCCAACACCAGATTCCGTTTGTTTCACCTTGCTGCTCCATATGCTTGAAACAAACTACCCGAGTCAGTAGGTTTAGTCCTATTCAAATCTAGGCTAAGAACCCACCTCTTCAATGCTACTATTGGGTCATAATGCTTCTCACTCTCTTGTTTTTCATTTACACTGTATTTTACCATACTCTGGTCCCCAGTTTTATGTTGTTTATCTTGATTAGATTGTGAGCTCTGATGAGCAGGGATTGTCGCTTACATCTATATGTACAGCACTGCGTACACCTTGAAGTGCTATACAAATGACAAGTAGTAATAGTAGTTGTTATCGTAGTACAGAGAAGGGATGATTGTTAAATTTGATGCTACTGCTGCAGCAAGAAGCCAGAAGATTCCTTTGCAATCTATGAAGTCAAAAAAAGAGCAACAAGGAAAGACAGAAAGAGCTCCTGCTGCTGTTGCTGGAATCGGAGCTATGAATGACGAGGGAGGGAGGGCATCTTTTTTCCCAGGGATATTTTTCACCCCCCCCCCCCCCCACCCATATATACTTAGATCTCTGCCCAGTGCCTTTCTGCAATAGAGCAGCCAAGAAAATAGAATAGTAAAAGAAGTGAACTGCTCGTGCAGGAGAAATTTCTGTGCAGAGCGATGTAGTATAAACATTCTGGGCAGGGCCAGCCCATCCACTAGGCATCTGCCTTGGGTGGCAGCAAAAGTAAAAGCAGCGCCCTGGCAGAGCTTTGAGCACTCACATGTTTGTGTGTTCATGGCCTGTTTCCCCTGCCCCCTCCAGCAAGGCATTTGATTTGGAGAATGCAGGACCAGTAGGCCTTGAGTGCATGAGGTACTTGAGGGCCTGACACTGCACTGCTTTGAATTTCTATGCAGACTTGGCTGGGGTTGAAGGAGGTGTGCTGATAGCAGTAAAAGGGGGAAGGAAGGGGATGGTGCTGGACACCTCAGAGGGGAGAAGGAGAGATGTTGGACTGTTGGCAGGGGGGAAGAGGAATGGCCTTGAGCTACCCCTGGGAGGGGTGTTGCTGAACGATTGCTTAAAGCAGCAGCTACCCTTGAGCTGTTCCTGATTCTGGGGCTCTGTGGCATTAGGTTGGGGGACTCTGGTGCATGGCGCTGACGCTGTTGCCTCCTCCTACACCAGTGCTTTCTTCCAAGTGATTCCATATATGAGGCTCTAAAATAGTGGGGCCTTGAGTATTAAGTAACCAGATGTCCCCAATTTTCAAGGATTGTCCCCGATTATGAGGTAGTGTCCCAGACTCCATGGACTATAAGCGCCTCCTGTCCCCGATTTTATTGGGGACAGAGGCAAAGGGCATTGCTTCTCCTGCATATTCTTTTGATGCAGCCTTCTCAATCCTGGTAGAAGATGTAAAATTAACTTCTTTTCTGAAAAAAAGAGGAGGAATTTTAGAAATGTGTAGAATATTTGGCTTTGTATGTATGTATATATGCATGCATACTCATAGGTGTAGTTTGTGGGGGGATTGGGGGACAGCAGCCCCCCCCCCAATGATACAGGCCCTAATGGCGATACCCCCACTGTCAGCATAACTTCCTTACCCTTTGCCCCCCCCAAAAATAAGAATGCAAATGACACTGATGCCCACACTTATAACTCGAGAAGGGCTGCTAGTCTTTTTTTTTTAACTTTTGAAATTGTTGACTGTTACTTAGACTGGTCATTTCAAAATACAGGAGGAAAAGATGCCCAAGGAATAAGGACCCCTGCCCAGGGCCAGCGCAAGGAGATGAGGTGCCCTAGACGAACCTCATCCCTTGTGCCCCCTCCTCACCATGACACCCACTGCCCCTTTCCAGGATCTGCAATGGTGGAAATGGGCGCAAACAGCCCCGCAGCACTTACCTTAAACGTTGGTGCCCCAAGGCTGTTTGCTTCCGTCCCCTCCGACATCCGATGCAGACTTTCTGTTTGTAAACAGGAAGTCGGCTTTGGGCGGTCGGATGGGATGGAAGCAAACAGCCCCGCCACACCAAAGTTGTGAAATAAGTTTCTCCCAGGGCAAGCAGGATGAGTCAGCCACAAGTGGTGACGTCATCCGACGGCGCCAGAGACGGAGTACTCTCACTAGCCCAGAGGGCTTTAGCCCCCTGGGCATGACCACTAGCCCCACCTCCAGATCCGCCACTAGCCCCACCTCCAGATCCGCCCCTAGCTGGCCAGTCTTCGTCTTCCGCCCTGCCAGTAAGACGTTTTTTTATTTTGCTCTCTCACCTTGTTCAACCATGAAGAAACCTGGATTCAAAAAATGCCCAGCCTGTTCCAGGAAAATGGCCAACTCGGACTCCCACCATCTCTGCCTCCGTTGCCTGGGTAGCGATCACGCTGTTGAGAACTGCTCTGCCTGTGGCCGCATGTCCCCCCGGGCTCTGAAGTCACGCCGGCATGCTCTCAGGGATTTTCTGGCTCTCGCTGTTGATGTGAGTACTCCCGCTGCCGCTGTGAGCTCTCCTCCTATTGCTGCTTCTTCTGGTGCCGCTGTGGTTGCTCCGGCCGGGGACGTGCCGTTTCCGGCCTCCGTTCCCCGCCGTGATACTCTCTCCCCTCCGGACACGTGTGTCCCTATGGAGGCTTCCATCTTGCCTGCGGCTTCCTCCTCCCTGCTTCCTGCCTCGACGATGACAACTTCCTGTCCTCCCGGGCCCGCCTCCTCTCGGCGCAGCCTCCACGGGATCCCCGGAGCAGAGGTTCACGGCGCTGACTACCTGCCCCTTCAGAGTCATGCTGCCCGACACGAAAGCCATCAGCGCAGAGCCAACAAACGGCGCAGACATTCTCCCGATCGCCGGAGCCACTCGAGGAGGCAGAGCCGCTCCCGGAGGCAGCACCTACAACGCAAAGCAGACAGGAAGAAAAGCAGCCGGCGCAGACGCGCATTCTCTGAGAGCCATCAGCAGAGCAGACCCAGGCACAAAGACTGCAGACGGCGCAGGGACCGCAGCTCCAGTTCTGGGTCATCACACTACCGCAGCAAGAGACTCAGACACAGCAGCCACAGTTCCTCGCTCTCCCAAGGCTCTCTCTCCAGCAGCTCTGACCAGCACACCCCCTCATCTGCTAACAACTCTGTCTACGCGGCCTCCTGCAGCTCTGAGGACTCCGACCTCTACCTCCCCGCATCCCCTGTGCTACCAGTCTCTCATGAAGAGGCCAGTCAACCTCTCCAAGGCAATGCACAGGCTCCTGAGGCTCTACCCTCCCAAGGAGCCCCAGACACCCTGCTGCTCCTTAAAGACATGCTTCAACAGTGGACATCAGCACTCTCCAACCTGTCCTCCCAGGCGCAGCCCCTAGCGCCACCGGCAGCAACTACCACGCATCTGGACCCCATTGCCATGGCCTCAACCAACCAGCAACAGGTACCACTACTGCTAGAGCAGGAACCCGCACCGGCCGCCTCGGCCAGCCTGGGGCAGTCTCAGCTTCAAGACCGCCCTGAGGACCCTTCGCTATCAGGGACCTCTTCCCATGCTGATCAGGACAATCCCTCAGGGCCACCCGATCCTCCTGAGGACTTAACCTACGCAAAATTCGTCCGGAAGGTCCTTGCAGCTTTATCCATCACTCCTGCTGATGCCATAGATCAACGTGATGAGGTTCAAAGTGCGCTCAAGTTCGTGGATTCCCCCAAGGCCATTTCGGCCCTACCGGTTCACCAGCTCCTCCGCGAGAACCTTACAAGATTATGGCAGACCCCTGCGTCCAACCACTCATGCCCCCGGAAATTGGACTCTAAGTATGTGGTCCAGCCTGTCCCGGGATTTGACAAGCAACACCTACCCCACCAATCCATCGTGGTGGAATCTGCCCTCAAGCGCTCTAAATCCTCGCGCACCTCTACCAATGCGCCTCCCGGGAAGGACAACAAACTTCTAGACGATGTTGCAAAGCGGATTTATCAAGGATCTATGCTGAACGCCAGGATCTCCGCACATCTCTTTCAACACGCCATCTACCAGGACACCTTGCTGGCCAACATAAGAGCCGCCGCCAATGGCACAGAACTTCCACCGGCACTCTTGTCTGCCCTTGCTGACCTCGAGGAATGCACCAAACATCAAGGTCGAGCTGCCCATGACGCTTTTGAGACAGCCTCCAGAGTGGCTGGAACTGCCATCTCTAAACATCAAGGTCGAGCTGCCCATGACGCTTTTGAGACAGCCTCCAGAGTGGCTGGAACTGCCATCTCTGCACGCCAGCTTGCTTGGCTCAGGGCCTCAGGCCTGCAGGCTGACTCTCATGACAAGCTCGCTGACACACCCTGCACAGGCGACTCACTCTTTGGCGACAAGGTCAAGGAGACAGTGATCGACATGCGCGAGCGCTGCACCACGCTCAAGACTCTGGAGGAGGGCTCTGAGCGTCCAAAACCCTACCGCAAAGGAACCTTCCACGGCTCATCTGGTCCTAAGCGCTATAACTCCTACCACAGGTGGCAGCAGCAGCCACGCTACAAACAACAGCATTACCAATCCTCATATAGGCAAAAACCACGCCAACGAGAGCGCACATCAAAGAAAGCACCCTCCGTACCTGCCAAAAGCAACCCTAGCTTTTGACTCACCGCCCCACCGGCACCTTCAGACAGGGGGACGCTTATCTGCCTTCCTTCACTCCTGGGAGCAGATAACTACGAACCAATGGGTCCTCTCTATCATCAAACAAGGCTATCGCATAAACTTCTCCTCGAAGCCACCTGCGCGTCCACCCTCGGTGAGCACCATTCTCTCCCAGCATCTAGAGGCCATGGATTCGGAGATCCAGACATTGCTTGCCTCCAGGGCCATCGAGCCTGTTCCCCCTGGCGAGACCAGCAAGGGGTTTTACTCCAGATACTTCCTGGTTCCCAAGAGGTTGGGGGGCATGCGACCCATCCTCGATCTACGGAAGCTCAACAAGTGCATAGCCAAGGAGAAGTTCAGGATGCACTCCCTGTCCACCATCCTGCCCCTCATCCAACCTATGGAGTGGCTTGCCTCCCTGGACCTTCAGGACGCATACACTCACATTCCCATGCACCCTCATCACAAGAAATTCCTGTGATTCAGGGTAACGGAGAAGCACTACCAATACAGGGTGCTACCTTTCGGACTGTCATCTGCTCCAAGAGTATTCACCAAGTGTGTAGCAGTCGCTGCCGCCCACCTCCGCAAACAAGGGGTATGCGTCTTCCCCTACCTGGACGATTGGATGTTCTCAGCCCCCTCCCCTGCAGAACTGCGGATGGCTGTCAAGAAAGCCACTGCCCTCCTCTCCTCTCTGGGATTCCTTGTCAACTACCCAAAGTCTCATCTCTCTCCCACGCAGCGTCTGGAGTTCATCGGCACTCGAATCGACACCACGCAATCCAAGGCCTTCCTGCCTCAGAACAGGAAACAGACCATCAGCGCACTCGCTCTGCAAGCCCTCAACTCCATGCACTCCTCCGCTCGAGCGATACTACGCCTTCTGGGACACATGGCAGCCGCCACACATGTCCTTCCAATGGCGAGGCTACGGATGCGTGTTCTCCAGTGGCACCTCCGCACTCATTGGTGCCAACACACCCATCCCTTGTCCTCCCTGATCCCCAAGGACCCCCGGGCAACCAAGGCGATCCGCTGGTGGACACACTCTACCAATCTATCACAGGGCAAGCGCCTGCAAGCCCCGACCCCTCAGATCACCGTGACCACGGATGCTTCAGCTCTAGGATGGGGAGCCCACTGTGCGGGCGCACACACCCAAGGATCATGGTCCACCGCCGAGATGGACCTCCATATCAACGTCCTCGAGCTCAGAGCTGTCCGCCTTGCCCTCCTGGCCTTCCAGGACCTGGTCAGGGGAAAAACGGTCAAGATACAGACAGACAACCAAGTCACCATGTTTTACATAAACGGAGGCACGGGTTCACGAACTCTGTGCAGGGAAGCCCTCCTCACCTGGCACCTAGCCCTCTCGCTCCAATGCAGCCTCCAGGCCTGCTACCTACCGGGAGAGGAGAATGTGCTAGCAGATCGCCTCAGCAGACAGCTAAGCCCACACGAATGGACACTCCACGAAGACGTGTCATCCTTCCTCTTCAGGGAGTGGGGCCTCCCTCAGATCGACCTCCTTGCCTCCCAGGAGAATGCCAAATGCCACCTCTTTTGCTCCAAAAGGCCGTCCCCGCACAGACTAGCGGCGGACCCCTTCGATGTGACCTGGAACCAATGGCACCTGGCCTATGCATTCCCGCCAACTCCCCTCATCGCACGGACACTCCAGCGGATCATCAGGGACCGGGCCAGGGTCATCTTGGTGGCCCCTTTCTGGCCCAGGCAAATATGGTTCCCATACCTCCAACGCCTAGCAGTGGTCCCTCCCATCCAACTCCCCCAGCGACCAGACCTTCTCTCGCAGGACGGCGGAACGATGCTCCACCCCAACCTGCGGACGCTATCACTGTCGGCCTGGAAGCTGAAAGGCTAGCTCTGGCCCCCTTCAACCTGACGACCGAGGTCCAGCAGATCATACTGGCGGCCCGGCGCCCTTCCACCAGGAAGTCATACAGCTTCAAGTGGCGGCGCTTCTCCATCTGGTGCGCTACCCACCACCTTGACCCCCTCTCTTGCCCAGCGCCGCAGCTCTTACGATACCTTGCGTCACTCTCTGCGCTCGGCCTCAAGACTCAGTCCATCAAGGTCCACTTGTCTGCCATTGCGACTTTTCATCACTGCGTTGGGGATACCTCGATAGCAGCATTGCCCATCGTGGCCCGCTTTATGAAAGGACTATCCAATCTACGCCCTCCGCTCAGGGAGCCCGTGCCCGCCTGGGACCTTAACGTAGTCCTCAATCAGCTCATGGAAGAACCCTTCGAGCCTTTACAATCTGCGGACTTGAAGTTTGTTTCCTGGAAAACACTGTTCCTCGTCGCTATCACTTCAGCCAGGCGGATCAGTGAAATGCACGCCCTCGTGGCTTACCCGCCCTATACCATCCTTCACCTCAACCGCGTCTGCCTTCAGATACACCCCAAGTTCATCCCCAAGGTGGTGTCCGCTTTCCACATCAATCAAACCATTGAGCTGCCCTGCTTCCTCCCCGGGCCACACTCCAGCCCGGATCAACAACGCCTGCACACACTGGACTGTGTCAGGGCTGTACGGTGCTACCTCAACAGAACCTCACCACTACGCAAGGGGTCTCAGCTTTTCGTCTCATACGACCCTAACAAGCCGGGCCTACCCGTGTCCAAGCGCACAGTCTCCGGCTGGATTTCCGCCTGCATCGCCTTCTGCCTCTCATGCGCTGGAGCGAGCCCCACCGCAGGTATCACAGCACATCACCTGCGGGCATTGGCCGCCTCCATCGCCAACCTTCAGTCCGTTCCTATACCTGACATCTGCAAAGCCGCAACGTGGTCCTCTGTACAGACTTTCCAGAGGCACGGTGGCTCCGCATTCGGGCTAGCAGTGCTGTCTGCTGCCTCTTCCCCTTGCCAGGACAGGAACATGTGACTTCTGCTGATCTGCTTTTTATTGTCACGCACGGCTATGGCTATCAGTGTTGGTTGCTATTGATTGCCATTGTCCAGTGATTGATGTCTATCACCTTATTGTCATTGCACCTTGTTGCTCTTGTGATTGATGTCACTGCACTTTATTGCCTGTTGATTATTGTTACGGTTACTGCACTTTGTGCCTTATTGTTTGCTGGTTGTTGCTGTGCACTATTCCTGCTGTTACTGCACTTCGTGCCTTACTCTCGCTTGTTGTCACTTGCACTGTTTTGCTAAGAGCACTGTTTGCTGATTTGCACTTCCTGTTGTAAGTTGTTGACTTGAACTACGCCCCCCTGTCGCGTTCACTCATTAAAACGTATTGCACCGCACGGTCATGCGTGTCTCCGTTTCTTCAGACCTCCCCGCCACTGCATGTGTAGCTGGGGAGACACCACTTGTGGCTGACTCATCCTGCTTGCCCTGGGAGAAAACCGAGTTACTTACCTGTAACGTGAGTTCTCCAGGGACAGCAGGATAAGTCAGCCACACCTTCCCACCCTCCTCCCCGGCGGGGACCTCCTGTCTCTCGCTATCCGCCTCCTAGTCTGAATACCGCGTCAGCTTGGAAAACCTGGCCAGCTAGGGGCGGATCTGGAGGTGGGGCTAGTGGTCATGCCCAGGGGGCTAAAGCCCTCTGGGCTAGTGAGAGTACTCCGTCTCTGGCGCCGTCGGATGACGTCACCACTTGTGGCTGACTTATCCTGCTGTCCCTGGAGAACTCACGTTACAGGTAAGTAACTCGGTTGTCGCAGGGCTCCTTGTGCCAATTGCCGCTGCTGTGGGTCCCAAGAGAGGTGACAGCAGCAGCAATGGATTCCCTTGGAGGGCTGGAACTCTAGGCAACTGCCTAGTTTGCCTAATGGTTGGTTTGGCTCTGCCTCTCTCAGCCCAACATAGCTTTATCAGGTGTCCCAGATTGGCGCTCCAAAAATATGCTAACCCTATTGAATATCCATGCATGCACAAGGCCTCCCATAACCCACCACCTCTGTGCTTCCAGTTTCAAAGGGGGCAGGATACAACAGGCTTGAGTCTCAAGGGTACTGAAGTCCTCATGCTGGCTGCTCTGACTTTTATTTACTCCTGCTTTGCCTCTGCCGTTTGCTGCCCCCCCCCCTCAATTGTACTGCCTATTCCACCAAGTAGACGGACCAGCCTTGTATATAGATGTATACATGCACTCACACAACACTAGGATACTAATCTTATCCCATATGTTAAGAGAGTGATCATAAGCCAGTGCACCAGACGTACTAAAGGGTTTTCCCATTTTGTATCCATCTGAAAAGTGCTTAGAATGTAGGATCCATGTGAGGTAATTTTATAAAAGATTTTTCACGGGCATATGCCAGTATATGTATGCAAAAGGCCTCTTGTAAATACTTCATGCATTATGTATGGTGTAATTAGATGCATATTCATATGTTACTACAGTAGGCTTGTTCAAGGGAAGAGTTGGGTGGAGCATGGGCAAGAGTCACGATTTACATGTGTATATTATAAAATATGTGCATATGTGTGTACTTTACATGCCAAAATTTACCCCTTCTCCTGAACAGGCATAAATGTTCCCAACTTCAGCTAGTCATGATTTGTTGTGGCTAAAAGAAGACACCTATGTAACCTTCAGAAACAGGCAACCTGTTATAAGGTATTTTTATAAGTGTGAATTCAGTACATTTACACCATGTGACAAGTGATAGACTCAGCTTGTTTCTTCAGGCAAAATCAAGTACTATGAAGCAGAATTAAACAAGTCTAGGCTTTGTTCAAGCTACAATTTAAAACGAGGATAATTTGAAACAGATTGATAATGATGACCACAAAATATAGAGGTTAATTTTCAAACCAATTCGATGCAGGCTTTTACAATATTGCCCACGCAAAATGCAGGCGAAAGGATGTACTTAGGTCCAGTATGTGCATATAGTACTTCGCCACGAGGGAGCAGATGCATTCCCGGGACAGGGTTCACACTTACACATAGACTTTTTAATGTTCAAAAATTTGTGCATATTTTTCTTGAAATACCGTGAGATCAGTGTTGAAAAGATTTGTCTGGTTAAATGTGGAGATTAACCAGACAGTTCCTTATCATCCTGCTAGACCAATCCAGACATGTGGGTTATGGTCTCATGCCAGCAAATGGAGATAGGCTTGAGCAACTTTCAGAGATGTCATCACCTGGTGCAGCACTGAGAAAGGCCAGTAGTTTCTGCTTCCAGCAGGTGGCAAGGTGTGTGGACTAGTGCAGCAGTGTGGATAGGCCTGGCCCACACTACAGTGCAAAGGTTTCACGATTGAGTCTGGAAGGCCCACCAGTGTCTAGAGCGAGGGTAGGTTTGCCAACCTTTTGAAAGAAAAAACCCCGCCACCTGTGGCTAATCATGTTCCGCACATGCCTACTCCCTGCCCTGACCTTGCCCTACCTCCAAAAAATAACTGCAGAGAGGACAATGCAAGTTAACAAGCCAGATTGCTACACATTCTTAGAAATTCCATACTAACAATACTCAGCAATGGTTGTACACGCATACAACACAGATAGGCCTTCACCAATAAGCGAACACAAAATGAAAAGCGTAATATATAGACAAAAATATGTAGACTAAAACCTCAGAAAGCCAGATGCTGCATTCAGTGCAACACAAGAGAAATAAAAATTTATTTCCCCCTGTATAGCACAAAATAGAAGACAGCAGATATCAGGATTGGCATTAGGAGAGATGCAACCTGGCAATTGCCCTGGGCCCCCTTAGCCAGAGAGAGCCTCAGATCTGTCTGAGACTGAAAAAGCCACAGCTTGCTATTGGGCTTTAGGGCCCCTCCCCTCAATTTTTTTCCCTAGCTTTCTACTTGGAGTGGACACACACCCATAGAAAGTCCATCCAACTTTTTGTTTCTTTTGATCCCAGAAAGCTAGGGACTGCCGTTTCCAAATGCTCTCTTTCAATTTGGCTAGCAGACTGCATCTCTTTCACTTATGCCCAGGCAGACCTGAGCCTTGATGGTGGTGTCACTGCTCATAATGTCAGAGCTATGGCTGGGTCCATGGCCAACTTGTGCTCAGTCTCCAGGGACGAGATCTGCAGAGTTGCAACATGATCTTCAGTCCTCACATTCACATCTCACTACTGCTTGGATAGGTATTCCTGATGTGACAGCAACTTCGGCCAATCTGTACTCGGGAATCTGTTTGGGGATTAGAATCCAGCTCCATCCGGTCCAGGCTACCAAAAAAAAAGAAAGGGAAGAGAGAATCACTGCTATTGTAAATAGTTGGCCATCAGGCCTGTTACCATTCTGCAGTTGCATTTTGCCCCTGTTGGGTTTCTCAGTGGCCTCCTTGGTTTTCAGTAACCTGTAGCTTGGGAGTCCCATATGTCAGGACAAATTCCTGCTTGTCCATGGAGAAAAGGTAGTTCTCCAGGAATTAGCAGGAAATCAGTCCTCACATATGGGTGACATCAGCACCGACTGAGCTCGCGCGGAGCATTTCCCCAGCTTTCAAAGAAAGCCTTTGGGAATGCCACCATGCATGTGTGGTCTCCTTCCTGCCCAAAATTGCCATCTTACTCAGTCTCCCTTTTTCCGCAGAGCCCTTCGGATGTGTGTCTCATCCCCGTAAAAGGTTTTCTCTGTTTCCAACTGGTTTTTGCCTTACCGGCCCTTGCTGGTCCTCTTCCCGCCTCCCGAGCGCCTCTGCTTCGGCCCTAGTCTTGGGTTTTTTCTTTTTTTTTGTTTTTACCACGCTTCACACCCTTTTTAACCACTGACCGCGTCGAGGATCTTCGACCTCACAGGGGTCCTTTTTGCCCAATGGCTTCCAGTTTTAAGAAATGCAATAGATGCTCCAAAAACATGTTGCTCACAGACACCCATGATGGTTTTCTCAGGTGTCTAGGAGCTGACCATGACCTGGAGCTATGATCCCTCTGTAAGAAGATGTTCTCCAAGGCCATCCATAGTCATAAGCAGAAGCTGGATGATCTCTTCCATAAGGCAGCCCCAGTAGCCTCCTGCTCTTCGGCCCCTCAACCTCCAGAGTCTCCCAAAGCTTCTCCCCGGGCCCGGTGGCACTCTGAACAGGGGTCGCCTGAATGCGAGTGGAAGAAGAACATGAAGGCCTTGAGGACTCTGTCGGGGGTGCCAGACAAGCATGAGAGGTCACATGCCCGGTCTCTCAGCCCCCCTCAGCAGTCTCTAGAGTTGGAGAGGGAGCAGCCTAGTAAGGTACCTTGAACCTATATGGAGGCCTCAGGCGATGGCGCCTGGTATCCCGAGGGTCATCCCGGTGAGGACCCCCTCTCCTCCTCGACGCCCGACCCGGTGACCCTGGCATTTGTGTCGCAGGGCCTCACTCCCGAGTAGGAGGCCCGAATGCTGGCCTTGGAATGCAGCGTTTCTGCGTTCCTCGCTGCCCAGCAGGCACTGGTGTCCTGCCCTGATGACACATGCCTCGAGACCGCAGGGACCTTGACCTCGAGGACTCCCTGGGCTGCCATAGTAATCCTCGATAGCCAGAAGCCTCATGAGGATCCTCGGTGCGGATCTCTATCTCTGTCCTGTTCCTTGGGTGCAAGATCTTCACGGGTGAGCATCTCCGGCTCTGGGCAAGTTTTGGCCTCGGAGATCCAGCGCGGGTCACCGACCCATCTCGAGCCACCCGACCTCGAGTCCTTCACAGACTACTCGAACTAAGAATCGGAAGGAGAGACCTCCCCGGAGACTCTGTCCCATTGAGACCTCCCCTCCGACCCAGAGGCGGCAGTCACCTCCTGAGGACACCTCCTTTCTGGAGTTTGTCCAGGCCATGGCGCGGGTCCTGGTGCTTGTCACTGAGTTGGAGAAGGAGCCCCGCACTGAAGAGCTTGATATTCTGCAATATGAAGCTCCTCTGAAAGAGGCCCTCTCAGTGCCAGTTCCTCTCATTCTGAACTGACTCCTGCTCTGCTTGTGAGAGATCCCGGCCTCTGTCCTGATTGTGAGCAAGCGCCTGAATGCTATGTATAAGGTCCAGTGAGGTCCAGGGTTTCAGAAAGCCCAGCTTCCCCACACCTCGATGAGTGGTCGAATCGGCCATATGGAAGCTAAAGAGCCCAAGGACTCATTCATCGCCCCCTCCCCGGGCTGAGAGCCTCATACCCTCGACGCCCTCGGGCACAAGGCTTATCAGGGTTCCATGTTGTCATGCCACATCCAAGTCTACCAATTATACATTGGGATGTTCTTCCGCGATCTCGCTAGGGAGCTCAGAGGTTTCGCAGCGGGCCTTGACGGAGACCATCTCTGGCGTTTTCAGGCCCTCTCAAAGTCTGTCGGGGAATGCTTGAAGTACCTCTCGGGGGCAGCCTACGCCGGCTTTAAATCTTCCGCCCAGGTGGCGGCGGTAGCTGGCATCGGAACCAGTCCTTGGACCTGGAACAATGGGTCCAGGAGAAGCTGTTGGATGTCCCTTGCCTTGGGGAGCAACTATTCGGCAAGCCCATGGAAGATAAGGCAGCGGAGATTGAGATGGAGTATGTGACTCGGTACTCGCCTCTCCCAGAAAACTTCTTCCCTCCCCAGAAAGAAGCAGCAGAGCAAAGAGCCTTTCTTCCATCGGAAGGGGCTCCCGTACAAGGGGCTACCTGGCCTATCCGCCGGCATCAACCCCCATTCAGGGCGGGCCAGGGCAAGTCCATGGTCCATGGCCCTCATAAGCTGAAGGGTCCCAAGACCCAACCCCCGGCACCGGCTCAACCAGCCTTGGGGTTTTTACACCATCGGCATAGCCTCTCGTCCTCTGGCAGGGCGGCTCTCCGTCGGGGGTATCTGGTCCATTTCTCCCTCAGGTGGGAGTCCATCTTCACCGATGCCTGGGTTCTCCAGGTCGTCTGGGAGGGCTATCGTCTCCATCTGGACCAGGCCCCTCCTTTGTGCTTTCCCGGGGAGCTACGTCGGCTACCCCAGCACCAGGCCCTCCTGAGTCAGGAGCTCGCAGGTCTCCTCGAGGACAGCATGGTAGAACCAGTCCCACCATGCTCCCACGGATGGAGGTTTTACTCCCTATACTTCCTCATCCCAAAGCGGACAGGAGGCCTTGGGCCCATCCTTGACCTGCAGAACTTCAACAGGTTCCTGGTGCGGGAGAAGTTCAAGATACACTCTCCCTTGGAACATTACTGCCCTCTCTCCAGCAGGGCGATTGGCTATGCTCCTTGGACTTAAAGGATGCTTATGCTCACATCCTCGTCCACACCAAATACAGAAAGTACCTCTGTTGTATGGTTCAGGGAAACCATTACCAGTACAGGGTACTTCTCTTCGGCCTTGTTTCTGCCCCGCGGGTCTTCACAAAGTGCCTGGTCATGGCTGTGGCCCATCTGCAGCTGCAGGGCACCTTTGTCTATCCATATTTAGACGACTGGCTCGTAACAGGGGGTACGGCCTCCGAAGCCAGGCAGGCCACAGACCACACCATTTGCCTCCTGGAGCATCCAGGGTTCTCGTGATAAATTACCCAGTCCCACCTCACTCCAGTCCAGTCCCTGGAGTTCATCGGGGCTCACCTGGACACCCTTTGGGCCATGGCTTTTCTTTCTCAGGACAGGGCGGACCGCCTTATGTCCCTGGCGTCTGAGGTGAGGTGCGGTGCCGTGGAGCCGAGCAGCGGAGTCTCTGTCTTGGTGGCAGGAGTTTCGGAACCTGCTTCATGGCATGCCCTTCCAGGCCCCAGCGCATCAGGTGGTCTTGACCACGGACACCTCCCAGGTGGGCTTGGGAGCCCACTGTGAGAGTCAGCGCACTCAGGGGACCTGGTCCCTCAAGGAGTCCTGGCAGCAGATCAACCTGTTGGAGCTCCGGGCCATTCGCCTCACTCTCAGGGGTTGTGAATCAGGTCTTAGTGGGGGAAGGTGCTGCATGTGAAGAGTCTCATGTTGGAGGGTCCAAGTTCTTGAGAAGGACTTGGAATTAGCCACCATGGGCTCTTGGGTGGTGCTGGATGCATGCCTAGAGTCTAGCCTTCAGCCATGTTTCTCAGGGTGACAGGTTCCCTGAATCTCCTGGCATTTGTGAGGCCAGTTGATCATTGAGCCCAGTCTCCTGCTAGATACTAGCAAGTTGGTAATGGGCCACCTAGGTGAGTGCTGCTGGTTAAGTGTGGTCAGTGTTTCTACCAGCTCTATAGTGTGGTTGGTATTAACCAGTTGATAGGGATGGTGTTTCTCTTGGTTGACAGGTCCTATCTCTGATTTTTGAAGGACTAGTTTCCTTTAAGGAGTGCTTCCTCTCCAGGGGAAGAAGCTCACTCACTGAGATTCCTGGAGGTCCAGCTTTGAAAGGACCATAGAGCCTTATAAAGTTGTGTGTAGAGCCTCAAAATGCCCTTGGCTGCAGTGAGTCCCTTGGGGCCTCAGTGATAGTTAGGGCAGTCCAGGCAAAGCCTTTGCCATTCTTTAGTCACCTCCAGGGCCTCTTTTGGGAGTCAGTAATTCCCCTCTGTGGAGGGTTGGCAAGGTTCAGTCAGTGGGGGTGTAGTTCAGGCTGTTCTTTCTGGATAGATCTGTACCACAATGGACTTGTGCATCTTTGGCAAGGTGGTAGAGAGGTTGGTCCCTCTTACAAGCTGACCATCTTTTGTCCTTGAAGCTCTGGTTTAAGCCAGACTGGGAATTCTGATACATTCATTTGTATTACAGCAGGCAATATGCAGGTCTTCTCCATATAGTTTCCCTGTTGTGCTCTGCTCATGTGGGTGATGTTTGTGTAAACTGCAGAATCTTCTGTAGTGACGGGTTATTTTTCCTGTGCTATCCATGGCACATCCAGGGATGTTATCCCTGTTACAAAAGTACCCAGGAAGGAAGATTTCTTCTGGCATGTCCTGGATCTCAAACTGGTTGTTCTTGTACCAAGCCTCTCCTTTTTCTATGAGGTCCTTCAGGTTTGTCATTGCAGCGGTGAGGTGAATGGCGCTTCTCACATCCTGGACTTCACTAGGACATGGAGCATTTTCCCAGAGTGTACAGCATTAGCTGTTTTTCTATTTCAGTAATATGGACCGCTTCTGTAGTGCTAGCCCTTGACTTTGAGTTGCACGCAGCTCCACATACCTTTCCAAAGTAATAGTGGTGGGAGCGGTGCTGTTCTTCAGGCAGAAGGCCTGAGTGGCCCTCACCTGGATTTTGGGGTGACCCCCTCATCTTTTTTGTAAAGGCCAGATATGACATGGTCTTAATGAGCTCTGACTCTGAAGGCTGGGGCCATCTTTCCATGCAGCCTAGTTTCTCTCCCAGGATTCATGTGTCTGAGGGAGAGTTGGTTCCATACTTTCTTGAGTGGAGCTCCTTAAAGCAGAGTGCTCATTCAAGCTTCAGCCAACTCAGAGCCTGTGATGCTCAGTCAGCTCCACAAGCCTGAGACTTCTCAGGGCCTCGGGTCCTGCTATTGACCTTGAAGCTGGTTCCTGGAACCCAAGTATATATGTGCTCACTACTGAAGCATCTGCTTACCTTCTGGGTTCCATGTTTCCCATCATCCAGCTAGTCCCTCCCCCCCCCCCCCCGCAGGAGATCAAGGAGTGGCTGAGGTGTTGATGGTGAGTCTTCCTTCTGATGGCCAGAGAACAGTTGGAAACACTGGATAGAATACCTGTCATCTCATTTCCAGCCTATAAGGCTGGGCTGTCCAGGTGAGTTGACCCAGGGACTCTAGGCCCCTCAGGAGGCCTCTGGAGCAATCTTCTGCCAAGAGACTAGACTGACCATTTCAGCGCTGGAGAGATTAAGGTCTCTCCTAGTGAAAACGGGCTGTGTGGTCTCAGTGGCTGCCCTGGAAGTAGTGAGGATTTGCTAACAAGGCTGATCTCACAGGGCTGGGTGCACCCTGAGGTCATGGAACAGTGTTGTAGGGTAGAAGACATCTGGTTGCCCTGTCTATAGTACACGTCACAAGCTTTGACAGCCGGCAGACTGCCTTTTGGCAATGGATCAATCAAACCGGCTACCTGCGGTTCACCTACACTCCGCCCCTTAACTCTCTCCTTACCAAAAACCCAGAAAACCTAAAAGGGCAAAATGAATCCAAAAATACTTAAAGTGCAATCCCTAAATTGTTTTGCTACTGCACCCCACTCACACCACGTCAACCAACTTGCAACAGAGAACCTCCCAATACCACAGCGCACAGACACGTCTACTCACAAACATGCCGACCATTCTATGTTAGCATTCAAACCATAAGGTTTAACAGTATTGAAGCGAAAAATCCACCTCTGCTCATGAAAAATCAATGTCTCATCCACAGATTTTCCCTCTCGACCAAAGTCTACCTTGTCAATACACAGGCACCGTAATTGCTCAAATGTATGACCTTTCAACAAACAATGCTGGTCGAGGGGGAAAATCTGGGCCAAAGTTTTTTGATATCTCAATGTCTGGACAAAAGTTATCAGATTAAAGTGAAGAGAAGTCAGAGGGATACCATGGGTTGATTAAAACTTTGACCTGACCACCAATATTCAGTGCTGTCTATGGCTGGGACTAGGGCAAGATGACAGGACTTTGCACCAGGTGCATATTTTTAAAGGTACTTCTGGTGCTGTTTTGCAAGGTTGGGAGGATTGTAGTCAGGGCCGGCCCAAGGGTATCTAAAACCCTAGGTGACCTTTCAGTCCAGTGCCCCGCATAGCCCAGCATCTCCCCTTCCCAATTCCTCCCCTAGGTGCTAAACATCTCTTCCCTTCCAAAACTCCCAGATGTTCAGCATTTCCCCTTCCCTTCCCCTGCAGGTATCCAGCATCTCTCCTTCTCTCCCCCCTCCCCCCCATCCAGAATATCCCCTTCTCTTCCTTATTGCATCTCCATTCTTCCCTCCTCCCTAAGATGTCCAGCATCTCCCTTACTTTCCTTCTCCTTGCCACCGCCACCACCCTACCTCCACCAGAGCCAGAAGACTATGCTCAGGACAGACTAGCCCTGCTAAAGGTGCCAATTGTACCATCCTCCCTCCACCAGAGCATATAAAAGAAGTACAGCATGGCAGTGAGTCTTTGAGCACCCACCCAAATTCAAACGTCTGAGAGGGCAGGACAAGACAGACCTTGTGCACACGGACACAGTTGCTTAAAGGTCTACAGCTGCACTGCCACAAACAGCAGCTTTAAAGGGTTGCTCTGCTGCTGGTTTTGCTGGCTGTGCCAGTGCTGTGGTGCCATCCCCTTAAGTACCAGTGTGCCATACTAGGTGAACTCATAGATCTGATTGTAGCTGTGGCCCTTCAGCTACTTGTCTGAAGTGCAAAAAATACCTTATTCTGGCCCTAATGCTACCCAGTTAAAGTTAACCAGTTAACCAGAAACACCTGTCCTAAAAGTTAACTGTCTTAAGTTAGCAGATTAATTAGCAATGTATATTTAAATTGATTATTTAATCAGTTACCTTTAACCAGATAAACCTCACTGAAAATAACCTCTTATGTTCATCAAAAAGCAGGTATAAATGTGTGTGTGCATAGTTTGCATGGGGTCTGTACTTGGAAAATTTGGCATATTACGCATACTGAAGAGTCACACATACTTTTCACTAGTGCAGGTAGTTCTGAAATCACCCTTAACATTTTTATTATTCTTATTAACATAATAAGTTTAGAAAAATTGTCATAGCAATTAAATACCGATTCAGTACATAGGAATGAGCTTTTTTCTTTGTCAGTAGATGAGGAAACACCCCTTTTCTGGAAAAAAAAAGAGTGAAATCTTCAAGCCATTGGGCCAGAGTCAGCCCATCTGTTAGGTAACAGCCAAAGCAAAACAATAGATTCTGATAGTAACACAAACTCACATTCAGCACATTCTCTGACCTGCAGGTTGAACAAGTACACACATAAAGTACATACAAAGCAAAGTTTCATATGTAAAAGTATGATCTCCAATTAGGCAATTTTACAGGTTTGTTATGGCAAAGGTCATGATTGTTGAATTTAATTATCAAAGTTTCAGGTTGGGGGAGGCTTAGGGCTAAAGGTTCACACAGGGCTGGCCCGTCCATTGTGTGAGAATGTTGTTTGCACAGGGCCCTGCGCTTCAAGGGGCCCCATGCCAACAACATCCTGCACATGCTGTTCGGCTCCCAGCAGGGTCAGCTTCAGAGGGAGTTGGGCAGGCCCTGACTCACCTCTGTACAGCCACCAAATTGAAGAGCGCCATTTTTATTCACTCCGGTAGCTGTGTTCTAATGTGGGCCGCTGGCGTGCCAGAGGTCAAAGGGCATTTCCTGTTTCCCAGCACTCAGTGTGCCAACGACCTATACTAGAACACAGTTGCTAAAGTGAAGAAAAACGGCGTTCCACTTCGGCGGCTGTACAGGGGTGAGCTGGGGCCTCCCCGGCTTCCTCTAAGCCAAGCAGATAGGTGCGGGACTCTTCGGTGAGGGAGGGTTAGGACTGGAAAAGGGGCTGATGGGGGGCTAGGATAGGACTCAAAATGGGCTGATGGAGGGCTAGGATAGGACTGGAAATGGCAGATGGGGAGGCTAGGACTGGAAATGGGCTGAGGGGGGGCTAGGACAGGACTGGAAATGGCTGATGGGGAGGCTAGGATTGGAAATGGTCTGATGGGGGGACTTGGACTGGAAATGGACTGATGGGGGCTAGGATAGAATTGGAAATGACTGATGCGGGGGCTAGGATTGGAAATGGGCTGATGGGGAGGGCTTGGACTGGAAATGGGCTGATGGGAAATGGGATGGATCTTGCCCAATTCAGAAAAGCCCTAAAGCACCACCTCTTTCTTCTACACTACTCACAACCCAGCAACTCACATTCACCCACCATACACCCTACTAGACAACTGTAAATTACAGACAACTCTTGTTTAGACAGTCAACTCATGTTTATATTGTAGATAGTTGTAGATAGATGTAGATAATTTCCCCAGTTGAAAACCAAGTTGTATCACCCGTTCATTGTAAGTGCATAACAGTTCCCTTGTTCTGCACAAAACGGTTATCTGTAAATCGCACTGATTTTAAAGAGCGTGGTATATAAAAGCAATACAATAAATAAATAATAAATTGGGGGGGTTAGGATAGGATTGGAAATGAGCTGATGGGAGGGGGCTTGGATTGGAAATGGGCTGATGGGCGGGGCTTGGACTGGAAATGGACTGAGGGGGGCTAGGATACAATTGGAAAGGTCTGATGGGGCTAGGATAGGCCTGGAAATGGGCTGATGGGGGTCTAGGACTGGAAATGGGCTGATGGGGATTCAAGGATTGGAAATGAGCTGATGGGAGGGTGCTTGGACTGGAAATGGGATGATGGGTGGGGCTTGGACTGGAAATTGAGGGTGGCTAGGATGCAACTGGAAAGGGCTGATGGGGTTAGGATAGGACTGAAAATGGGCTGATGGGGTGCTAGGACTGGAAATGGGCTGATGAGGTGGGGCTTAGACTGGAAATGAGCTGATGGGGAGGCTAGGATAGGACTAGAAATGGCTGATGGAGGGCTTGGACTGGAAATGGGCTGATGAGGTGATTTGGACTGGAAATGGACTGATGGGGGTCTAGGATACAACTGGAAAGGGCTGATTGGGCTAGGATAGGACTGGAAATGGGCTGATGGGGGGCTTGAACTGGAAATGAGCTGATGGGAAGGGGCTTGGACTGGAAATGGGTTGATGGGCGGGGCTTGGACTGGAAATAGACTGAGGGGGGCTAGGATACAACTGGAAAGGGCTGATGGGGTTAGGATAGGACTGGAAATGGGCTGATGGGGTGGGGCTTGGACTGGAAATGAGCTGATGGGGAGGCTAGGATAGGACTAGAGATGGCTGATGACGTGACTTGGACAGGAAATGGACTGATGGGGGCTAGGATACAACTGGAAAGGGCTGATGGGGCTAGGATAGGACTGGAAATGGGCTGATTGGGGGGGGGGGGTTGGACTGGAAATGGACTAATGGGGGCTAGGCTAGGACTCGAAATGGCTGATGGGGGGCCTAGGAATGAAAATGGACTGATGGGGGAGGCTAAGACTGGAAATGGGCTGATGCGGGGTGATTTCAGAATGGGACTTGAAGTGAGCTGATGTTGGGGGAGGACTAGAAGGGGATGGGACTGGGGGAGTGAAGATGGAGGGGGGAAGGTATTTTGTGTGGGAGGGAAGAAAAAGCTACGATTGGCCAGGTATTGGGAGAGTAAGTGGGGATTGAGGACGGAAGGGTAAAATTTGAGTGGATGAAAAAGGAATAAAGAAAGAAATGTAGGAAAGACCAAAGGGGAAAGATCAGTATGTTAAAGCAGATGTAGAGAATGGAAAAAACTAGAAGAGAGAAGAAAGGACAAATGGACAGCAGACAATGGAGAGTTAGCAGAAGACAGGAAGAAACCAGAAGAAAGTGACTGGAGCAATTTCAACTGAAAAATAAAATGCCCAAAGAACAGGTAGAAAAATACTTTTTTATTTTGAATTTATTACCTGGAATATATCTGCTTTGGGAAATGTGCATCGCTAACGTCTTTGCGTTTTATTTAGTACAAGTGGAAATTAATTTGTAGTTTTATTTCTCCAATGTTGTTGTACATTCCAAGTTTGGCTTTTGGGGTTCCCAGTTTAATTATTGTCTTCCTATTTCTAAGTTATGATCTCTTGTTCTTTGTTTGGTGACGGTCTGTGTTCTGCATGCGTAAGCAAGCTGAGGTATGCTGTTCATGTAGTTTCTATTTGACAGTGCCACTTGTTCTCTTTCCCCAGTAGGAGATGTATTGGTATTCTCTGAGATGTAGTGGTTTAATATTTGCAGTGGTGTCTTTTGATAGGTAGGGTTTGGTGCTTTGTGGGTCCTCGTAGTGCTGTTATGATACGGCGGGTTTGCTATGGGTTCTAAATGGGCATTGTTTGTAGTACTTCCTACTGTGCCTGGCGGTTGGCACTGGAGAATAGTAATGTAGAAATCTGGTAGTCTTTCTTTATCCAGACACTCATTAAGAGGCATGTTTACTAAAAGTGCACATTAACATTATGCAAATATTTATGGAAATGAGGCCCTGCAATAAGTCTCTGCACATGGCCACGCACCTCACCTTGGGCCGCTCCTGGGTTCACCTAACACACTCGGTACTCATTAACCAGCACTGCATTAGACTAGAAGAATATTTCTGGCTGCTTTATAATAATTAAGATGTTATTTGCTAAGGCTTCTCCCCATCGTGGAGGTGATTTATAAAGTCAGTATCGCTTGTAAATGGCCTCTTATAAAATACAAACTTCCATAAAAGTACGTACCTTGGCATGATGGCATAAAGGGCTGACCCAACCACTAGACAAACAAGGAAGTTGCTTAGGGCAGCAGCTTCTGGGGGATGACAAAAAACAGGGCATTCAAAGCTAAACAGTAGATTCTGACAGCCAGGGCGGGGGGTGGGGGAGAGTAAGGTTTAAGATTTGCCGAGGGTGCAACACCTTGAATGAACTCTGGGTCTAACTCTAATGGGGTATACTTTGCTGTTAGGCATGCGTATGGGTGGAGTTTGAATGAGATGTGGGCAGAGCATGCAAGTATGCATATAGATTATAAAGTATAGTAATCTGCATGCATACTAAAAAATTATAGTTATGAACATTTATATCTGCTCCAGGGCAGGTGCAAATGTCAGTGCCTACAATGTAGGAGCCACTTACACTAATATTTAGAAATACAGATAGGCCCTTACGTGTCTATAAAATTATGCACAAGTGGATACCTTCTTTTGCACTTAAAGTAGGTGTTCCCTTATAGAATTACCCTCCATGTCTCTATGGGAAAAAAAAGCTTAGTAAATTAAACACTTCGTAGACTACTATCAAGCGTGTTTTCAAAACAAAAACGCAAGTGAAGGCACATAAAGGATATTATTGAACAAAGATGTTTTTTTCCAAAGAAGCGGAAGCTGTAAAACTAGAAGCTGCAAGGTGGTAAACTTAAAAGCAATATCAAGAAATACTTTTTCACTGAAAGGGTGGTGGATGCTTGGAATGCCCTCTCGATGGAGTTAGTGGGGCTATATTCAGTAATGGAATTCAAACTGGCATGAGACAGACACAGTGGATCCAGTGGTGGGATTCAGCCCAACTCACGCAAACCAGTTCCTGCCATGGGCCACATTCACCGAACCAGGCTGAAAACAGTGTCCAGATGCTGGTGCTGCACCGGCGGGAATCCCCCCCACCCACCAGTGGTTTGACGTCATCGGGGGAAGCCCCTGATGCCGTCAAACCAATAGCGGGTTGGGGGATTGGGCCACCAGGGAATTGCTGCCCTGTGGTGACCGCCAGCGGACTGAGCATGTGGCACCGGCAACGCAAATGCATGCCGTGCTGCCACGCGCTCGGCTCCTCCATCCTTCAGTGATGGGATCGATCTGAACCAGTTCCTGTTTGGATCGAATCCCATCACTGAGTGGATGTCTGTACGTATAGCAAGAGGATGAAATCAAAGCAAACTTAAACTTCAATAAATAGAGGGGGTCTGACCTCCACGGAATGGTAGGTACAACTCTAAACACAGGCATAGAGGGGAGAGATCTGCACGGAGCAACAGTTACAACCACTCTAGCCACCTTACTGGGCAGACTAGATGTACCATACTGGTCTTTATCTGCCGTCATATGCTATGGGGTATGTTTACTAAGCAGTCTTAACGTGCGCCCGGCGATAGTGTGCAGGATGCCATAAAAGGAGTGGGCGTTTTGGTCTTAACGTAGCAAAACGGAATTATCGCGTGATAATGCACGCTGCGCACATTATTGGGTGAAATGCCGCTAAGCACGTTAATGCGCAATAATCTTAAGTAGGCGCGCAGACATGCAAACATAGATGCAGAGGTGTAGCACAATGGTTAATACACTGACTGATGGTACAGGGGTCATGAGTTCAATCCCCCAGTGTGCCTAATGCATAAGGCTGGCTGAGGCATCACCCTTTACGTTTAGGTAGTGATTTTTGAGGCATTTTACTTTTATTTTAATTAGTGCTGCCAGTAAACACACCCTCATGGTGGCGTAACCTAAGGTGCCGCATAAGGCACCCCATAACGCACTCCATAGGGCACATTATAAAGTGCACTGTCTGCCAAGGCACCCTATAATGTCCCTTATAGGACACCTTATAAGGCGCTTGATAGGGCTCCTTATAAAGCGCCTTATAGGGCCAAACACTGTTCGGGTTTTCATGCTGTCCCTAATGAATATGCATGAGATACATCTGCATACCATGGAGGCGGTGCATAGCAATGCAGCACAGCCACATTTATTAGAGGCAGCATGGAACCTGAATGGTGTTTGGCCCTCCAGGACTGCATTTGGGAGACTCTGCTCTAGGTAATGCGCATGTTTATGGTGTCTGTGCTCTGTAGGGTAAAATGTAGGTGTTTTGGGCATGTCTACATCATCTGCACTACAGGTTCTGTCTGTATTAGCATGTTGTAGTAGTGGGTAAAATATGGGGGCTGGGTTGGCAGGAACCACAGCTGGGACTTGAACCTGTGACCTTCTGCTCCTGAACACACTGGCTGGGTGCACTGCACCACCGTGTTGCCACAGAGACTGTGCATTCCCTGGGGATACCATGACTGTTCGTCAGACAGGGCCTGTCTGTTGCAGTGCATGGCACCCACCTACACAGGGCTAGGCCACGGTCTGCTCTGGGCAGCTGCCACTGCCCCCTCCACCACCAGTACCCTCTGCCACCCTACTGACATGCCCGTCTGCTGGTGGTGCTGGTGGAGCGCAGTCTCAGGCCATCCATTGTGCGGGTGGGCAGCTGCCTATGGTGCAGGTTCTTGGGTAGGGGTGCCTGCATAGCTGTCCACGTTTCCCCCCAGCACCGCCTGCCAATGTTCTGTGCCCTTGGGGGTACTGCAGTGCCAGGCCCCACAGTACCTGCTGGGTACTATCCCCTGTGACACTGTGGGAAGCACACTTGTGCCCATGCTGGGCCCTCATCAGTTGCTGTCTGGCTGCTCTACTGTTTCAGCATTCCTATGGGCCACCTAGGCATCACCCTAGTCCGCACTGTGGCCCAGCTGCAGCACAGCATGTGCCGTCTGCAGCCCAGTGTGTCCCCTTTCCCAGCATCTGTCCAGTTGCCCATTCCGGCATGCCCGCCCTGCTGTTGTGGAACTTGTGCACGCCATAGGAAACCTGTCCAATGGAGAGGGAAACCCTGATCAGTGCTATTTCACTGTGGGATCATTCACCTTGTATGGGGATGGAGTGTAGACCCTTCCAAAATTCATATCCTTTTTTTTGGAGCTCTCTTGGGAGTGTTTTTCAATGTTTCCCATTAATATCACTATTGCCCAGCTTGGTTATGTTTTTTTTATATTTTGTTGGGGTCATTTTCAATGTTTATTTTCACTTTTGTTCTGTGCACATGTATCACACATCACATTTTTGTAGGTTTCCCTGATTTTGCTGTACATTGCTGACAGAAATGTTTTCTCTTCCCTTTAAATCAGCTCTAACGCCAGGGTTTCACTGGCGTTAGTTTTCAGCCTTGTATTTCACAGCGTTAGTGTGCAGAGAGCCTCTCCCCTCCCACTCTCCGCCCATTGACCCCTTCTCTCCACCCCTGGGGAGCCTTCCTCCGCCCTCCAGGAGCCTTTCTCCACCTTCAGCGCTCGTTTGCGCCGCTGCGCGTGTTATCGCGCGATAAGGTACCTGTGCGCCTGAAAAAGCACCATTATCGTGCGATAAGGTCACAGAGCGCACATTAAGACTCTTTAGAAAACATACCCCTATGTTACTATATTACTATGTATTTTAGTTAGTACATGGAGATTGGAATTGAAATGTTGAGGTCATGATGCACACAACTGCAGCAATATTTTAGAAAAGGCTCTGCTAAACATGGAGCCTTTTCTAAAATTGCACAGTAGTGCACATCTATTTGCCAATAAGTGGAGCTTGAGAAGTCGTTTTAAAAATCTATACATGAAAGAAATGAATGGCGAACACCTGGCAACTTCCATGTGTACATAAGAACATAAGATGTGACATACTGGGTCAGATCAAGGGTCCAACAAGGCCAATATTGGCCTGTCCAGGTCACAAGTACCTGTCAGATTCCCAAAAAGGTACACAGATTCCATGCTGCTTGTCCTAGGGGTAAGCAGTGGATATCCCTCTTCCTCTTTAATAATGGTTTATGGATTTTTCCTCCAGGAACTTGTCCAAACCTCTTTTAAGTCCAGTTACATTAACAGTTTTTATTACATCCTCTAGTAACAAATTCTTATGCTTTGAGTGAAAAAATATTTTCTTAAATTAGCCTTAAATGTGCTACATATCAGCATTTACATGTGAAAGCTGGTACTATACAACTTATAAATGTAAGTGCAGTTTTTCAAGCTATGCGTATAAATGCTACCAATTAACTACAGATGTCACTATTTCATTTATTAAAACTTGATACGCTGCCCTTAGTGGGGTCAGCAGGGTGGTTTACAATAAAAAAAAAATCTCCTTAAAAGAAAAAGAAGAACCAGGAGAGAATGTCAGTAACAAATAGGAAAGAGAGACAGGACATGATACTAAGGGAACAATAGAGAGGTAGGGGAGAGAGCAGCACAGGTGGGAATGTACAGGTGATCAGAGAGAATCAGGCGGGAGGTCGAAGGCTGTGCTTAATAGATGGGTCTTAAGCTGTGTTTTTAATTTCTGAAATGAGGCTTCTAACCAGAGGGATGAAGGAAGATTGTTCCAGAAGGAAGGGCTGAGGAAATAGCAGAATGATGGGTGGATTCCAAATGTGCCTGAGAAGGAGAGGATAGGAAAAGGCAGTTCATGTGATTGGAGCAAAGGGACCGTTGGGGGGCGTGGAGGATGAGGAGAGATGAAAGGTATTGCAGAGAACCAGTATGGAGAGTTTTATGGACCTGAGTGAGAATCTTATAATGTATGCAGAATGGAATGGGGAGCCAATGTAGATGGATAAGGAGAGGAGTTATGTGATCAGATCTAGATGCGTGGAAAATTAGTCTGGTTGCAGTGGCTCATTTCTATTTGTAGGGAGAAATATACAATGGGGGATTAAGGAGGATAACCCCTCCTATAAAAGGCCAGCTGAAACAAGCACTTTTAAAAACCTAAAGGTGCAGCGAAGAGCTGTAAATCTCGATGTGAACAATTTAGTCATACACAAGTATTCTCTTTAGGAAACAGGGAATATATATGTAAGTTGTGAGCTGCCCAGGCCATACCCTAACCATGGCCCCTTGCAATTTCTGCATAGTAAGGACATCCACATGTAAATTCAGACCTTTCCGAAATCACCATTTACACGTGGATGCTATTTCCACATGCAAATGCCAGATTTTACATATGGAAATTGCAAATAAGACTTCTAAAATAACCCCCTTATTATTCTATCTCTATTTTTTTATAAATGGTACCTGTGCTGTACTTTCCACAGAGAGCTCTTTCTGTAATTATGGGTGGCATGGTAGGCTTTGGCTAGCAGCAGTGCAGGTTTGTCAGATGCTGTAGCCATAACTAACCAACAAAAGTGAGTTGGCACTAGAAGAAAGTTTTCTAGAATTTATGATCAGATGTTCCATGTTCCATCTTGAAATGTTCCATGAAGTAGAATACAGACACTACAGGCCATGTTTATTAAACATTAGCATGCTATCTCCCACCATGGCCATTGTAATAACATGGGTGCTGTAGCAGATAGCATGTGTTAATACACCGCAGGGCCAGGTTTAGTAAATGTTATCTGGAAAAGGAGTATGTAAACCAGATATGCTAAAGGCTTCCCCTATGTACAATTTCCAAAGGCCCTTATTTTGTAAAGGCAAGATAAGCATTTTGTTGGGGTTTTTTTTGTAAGTTCCATCAAGTCAATGCTGACTCCTGGCAACACAGCAGCCCAAGGGTTTTCTAGGCAAGGTATGACCAGGAATAAATTGCCAGGCCTTTTCTTCTGAGGCAAGGGAGGGTAAAGTGACTTTCCCAAGGTCACAAGGGGTGCCAGAACATAAGATATGCCATACTGGGTCAGACCAAGGTCCATCAAACCCAGTATCCTGTTTCCAACAGTGGCCAATCTAGGTCACATGTACCTGGCAGGTTCCCAAAAAGACACACAGACAAGCAGTGGATTTCCTGGGTCCCTTTAATAATGGTTTATGGACCTTTCCTCCGGGAACTTGTCCAAACCTTTTTTAAACCCAGCTACATTAACAGCTTTTACTACATCCTCCAGTAACGAATTCCAGAGTTTGATTACGCGTGGAGTGAAAAAATATTTTCTCTTATTGGTCTTAAATAGGGGTGACCTGCATGGAGTGGTGGGTATGCCCCTAAACAAGGGGGGGGGGGGCGCTACCTGCATGGAACGTCAGGTGCACCTACTCTCGCTGCCTTGCTGGGAAGACTAGATGGATCATACTGGTCTTTATCTTCTGTCATATACTATGTTACTATGTAATTTCCTGCTGGAAATTTTCTGCTTCTCAAGTTGCTGCTCTGGCCCCCGCATCCCTAGCGTCTTTTTTCTCCGACAAAGTCCAGAACTTACATTCTTCCTTCCATACCACACCTCCTCTACCTCTGTCTCCTCCTTGCACTTCTTCGGCCTCTCCTATGTCCTTCGCCTCTGAGGAGCTGACTGATACTGAGTCCTGTGTTTCCATCGTTCCATATGCTGTTGGCTCTCCTAATAGAGCTTTATCTCATACGTGGTCTACCTTTCGTCCCCTCACTACGGCAGAGGTACTGCTTACTCTATCACAGTCTAGGAAGACCACCTGCTCTCTGGATCCCATCCCTTCTAATTGTGGAACCTTCTCTACAGTTCGTACCTCTTATCACTACTTTGTTTAATTCAGTTTATCATCTGGTCATTTTCCCTCAGTTTGGAGATCAGCCATAGTCCATCCCCTGCTGAAACAGCCTACTCTCGATCCCTCAGTACTATCGCATTGGCGCCCGGTATCTAATCTCCCTTTCCTTGCAAAAATGCTAGAGCGTCTAGTCTTTCTCCAAATTTCTTCCCACGTCGAGGCCACCAATGCCCTTCATCCCCGTCAAGCGGGTTTTAGACCAGGACATAGTATGGAAACTATTCTCCTGGCCCTGTTAAATGAGATTCATGTAGCCCATGATCGTGGTGACATTACTCTTCTGGTTTCATTGGATCTATCCGCAGCTTTTGACTTGATTGATCATCGGACCCTCCTCTCACGTCTTTCTGATATTGGCTTACGGGGTGTGGTGCTACCCTGGTTTCGTTCTTTTCTCACTGCTCACTCTTATGTTGTCTGTGCCAATCACCAAACCTCTCCGTCTATTCCGTTGTTGTGTGGAGTCCCCCAGGGATCAGTTTTATCCCCCCTGCTCTTCAATATTTTTCTTGCCCCGCTTCCCCTTTTGGCCCAACAATTTCCAGTTTCCACCTACATTTACGCTGACGATATTGTCCTTCTTTTCCATACTTCCCCAGCCATGATTGATATCACCCTCCTCAATACCTGCCTTACTCATATTGCCACCTGGCTCGCATCTAATTTTCTCCATTTGAATCCTTCTAAATCCTCAGCCATGTGGGTGTCCCTGAGCTCTTCCTGTCCGGTCATCACGCCTCAAATAAATTCTACTCCTATTCCTCTCACCTCCTCTCTTCGATACTTAGGGGTAACCCTGGATTTGTCATTGTCTTTTCACGAACACGTGTCAAACTTATCCCGTCGCTCTTTCTTTACACTGCGTCAATTACGTTCAGTCCTCTCAATCTTGTCCCCAGACTCCCTTACTACTCTGCTACTGGCATTAGTCATGTCCAGATTGGATTATTGCAATGTGGTTTTTGCCAATCTCCCTGCTTACCAACTTAAACGCCTACAACTTTTACAGAATACAGCCGCCCGACTTGTTACTTTTGCCCGGAAATCAGATCATGTAACTCCTCTTCTGTATCGCCTACACTGGCTTCTGCTTCATTTTCAGTTTAAATACAAGTTTCTGATACTACTACTACATAGAGTCATCCATACTTTCAACCCGCAGTACTTAGCGAATCTGGTTTCCCTTCACACTCCTTATCGTCAGCTCCATTCTTTGCACGCTAACCGTTTGTTTCTTCCCCCACCCGCACAAGCTCACCTTGAACAGACACGCCGTGCCGCTTTCTTTTTCTTGGGACCCTCACTTTGGAATTCTTTACCATCCTCTCTTCGCCTAGAATCCTCCTATCAACATTTCAAAAACCTATTAAAAACACATTTGTTCCAACAGGCATATGATCTCCCTCCCAGCAGTCCTGTCTAATTTTGTTTTGTTTGTCTCTGGCTGTCTATGGTTTGCTTAGTTTTGTCTACTGTTTGTCCTGTGACCCCTTTGGTCCATCTTTCTCTTTATTTTAATGGATTTCTTTTCCTTTTCAATGCTTTTATTTTATATTATTTTATTGTAAACCGCTCTCACGTCTCGACAAGTGCGGTATATTAAATATAAATAAAGATAAAGATAGAGTGTAGAACTGGGTGAATCAAACCCATATGTTATTTCCTACTGCAACTGAATACCACTATATAACAGCATTATATAGAAAGGCGCAAAAGCATTTTTCTGCTTCTAAGCTACTTTTATGACCCCCTGTGTTATACAAGACCTGCCCATTATGACAATATCAGGAGGTAAGAGGCATATGATAATAGCTAGATAATTGTCTTTGTAAGTAACAAATAAATAAAACATTCCCATTTACAATGTTTTAAGGGGAGAGTGAGCTTTATTAGCAGTAACGTGGCCCAGTTTCAAAAAACAATTTTCAGATAAGAATAAAAACGAATTTGGCACGCTGCGTGCATCAGACCACCCAGTTAGTTTGCAACTATGCAGGCTGTTTGAAAATGTCCCTAAAAAGATGTGAAACCAGATTATGAGCTGGATGTATTAAACATTTTTCCAAAGATACCAAAGGAGTACTTTTATAATGTGTTTTCTACATATAAAGTATCTTTTATACTTAGAAACAGACTGTTAGAAAACTGTATGCTGCTATGCACCTACTTTTAGGAAGTCTTGCACGTACATGGTCTGGAAGGCATAGTTTAGGTGCAGCTGAGACAGAGTTGCAATGTACATGCACACATTTGCAACTTCTTCGGAGCAGGTTTAAATTTGGGCAAGAAAATTTTTGCACTATTGGGGATCATTGTAGAGTGGAAGAGTAGCCTAGTGGTTAGAGCAAAAATCTAACACCCTGGAGATTGAATAAATTGGAAGACTGGATGTTCAAATGGCAGATGAAATTTAATGTGGACAAATGCAAAGTTATGCAGCTAGGAAAGAACAACCCAAACAATGGTTACACAATGCAAGGTTCAACATTACGAACCACCACCCAGGAAAAAGATTTAGGCATCATCATGGATAACATGTTGAAACCCTCTACCCAGTGTGCAGCAGCAGCCAAGAAAGCAAATAGAATGCTAGGAATCATAAGGAAGAGAATGGAGAATAAAAGAAAGAATAAGAAGAGAAGATATAAGAGAGTTATGCTTATTTTGATTTTATCCTGTTGCTGTAAAGGGATCCACTGTGTCTGTTCCATGCCATTTTGAATTCTGTCACTGTATTTGCCCCCACCACTTCCATCGGGAGGGCATTCCAAGCATCCACCACCCTTTCAGTGAAAAAGTATTTCCTGACGATACCTTTAAGTTTACCCCCTTGCAGCTTCATGTTATGCCCTCTAGTTTTACAGCTTCCCCATCTTTGGAAGAGGTTTGTTTGTTCATTAATACTCTTTAAATATTTAAAGGTCTGAATCATATCTCCCCTGTCCCTCCTCTCCTCCAGAGTGTACATATTTAGGTCTTCAAGTCTCTTCTCATAAGTCTTCCTCTGAACCGTTTCCAGTCTTTTTATATCCTTTGTGAGATATGGCCTCCATATTCTAAGTGAGGCCTGACCAGTGACTTGTACAGTGGTATTAGTAACTCGTCTTTTCTGCTGGTAATTCCTCACTATATGCAACCCAGCATCCTTCTGGCTTTTGCCACCACCTTGTCGCACTGTTTTGCCATCTTAAGATCCTCAGAAACAATCACTCTGAGGTCCTTTTGGTCTGTGCTCACCAACCTATCACCTGCAATTCCCTTGGATTTCTGCTTCCCAAGTGCATGACACTGCAATTCTTCACATTACATCTTAACTGCCAAGCATTAGACCATTCTTCCAGCTTTTGTAGATCTTTCCTCATGTTATCCACTCCCTCAGGGCAGACAACTCCGTTGCAAATTTTCATGTTATCTGCAAAAAAGACAGACATTACTATTCAGTCCTTCAGCAATATCATTCACAAATACATTGAACAGTACCAGTCCCAGGACCGAACCCTGAGACACACCGCTAATCACCTTCCTTTCATCTGAGTGGGTTCCGTTTACCATCACCTTCTGTTGTCTGTCGGTCAACCAATTTCTGATCCAGTTCACCACCTTGGGACCCATCCTCAAGCTGTTGAGTTTATTGATAAGCCTCTTATGAGGAACAGTATCTCAAAGGCTTTGCTGAAATTCAGGTAAATCACATCCATCGCATGCCCTTGATCTAGTTATCTGGTCACCCAGTCAAAGAACTCAATCAGATTTGTTTGGCAAGATCATTCTTTGGTAAAACCATGTTGCCTCAGATCATGCAACATGTTGGTTTTGAGAAAGTCCACTGTTCTCTCTCTCAGGAGCACCTCCATTACTTTTCCTGCCACCGAGGTAAGGCTTACTGGTCTGTAGGTTTGTCACTTCTTCCTTATTACCACTTGTGTGAAGAGGTACCACATCAGCCCTTCTCCAGCCCTGTGGAACTTCTCCTGTCTCCAAGGATCTATTAAAGACATCCTTTAATGGCCCTGCAAGAACCTCTCTGAGCTCTTTCAGTATCCTGGGATGTATCCCATCTGGTCCCATGGCCTTGTCCACTCAGTTTTGCAAGCTGTTCTAACACATCATCTTCTGTGAATGGTGTGGTATCTACTCCATTCCAATTTTCTTTAGTAAAAACAGAGCAGAAGTATTTGTTTAGCATTTTTGCTTTTTCAATGTCACTTTCCACAAATCCCAGCACTTTTGAGTCCTGTAATTCCACCTCTGATTTTCCTCCTCTCCTGAATATACCTGAGGAAAGTTTTGTTTCCACACTTCACATCTTTAGCCATTTTTCTTCTCCTTTCATTTTGCTATCCTTATTTCTCTTTTTGTCTCTTTTAGTTTGATCCTGTATTCTTTTCTGTGTTCCTCTGTTTGTGAACTTCTGAATTTTTGTGAAAGCTGTGGTTTTTGCCTTTATTGGTGCAGCCACCTCTTTGGAGAACCAAATACATTTCCTTTTCCTCTTGGTTTTATTTACTTTCCTTGCATATGTATCTGTTGCTTCTTTTATTGCCTTCTTTAGTTTAGCCCATTGCAATTCCACTTTCCTTATCCCCTCCCACCCTGTGAACTCCTCCTTCAGGTACTTGGCCATTTTACTGATGTCAGTGTTTTTGAAGTCTATAACATTGAGCTTGCTGTGATTGAATGCCACCTTGGCTTTTATCTCAAGCCATACCATGTGATGATCGCTGCTGCTCAAATGGGCACCCACCTGGATATTCGACACGCTATCTCTGTTGGTCCCTCACTTGGTTTGCACCTTGTCGTGCTGTGAGGGCTTGTGTGCATCAGTGATGCTGAAAGCTAAACTATCGGTAGTTTAACTACTGGCAGGGTCTCCCAAGATGGACAGGTCTCAGCTAAGGTGCCAGACCAAGACAAACCACCCATCTGGGCAGCAGCAGAATGGGATAGTGTTGACGGCGGAGGATCACATTTCTGTGTTTAAATAAAATACTTGTTTAACATATATTTGTTTCTTTACTAAAAACAGTTTAGAAACTATGCAGCCAGTACAGTTCTGTGGTGTGGGGTGGAAAGGGGTTTTCTGTACAACACAGGCCAGACAGCAGTTCAGGGAAAACAAAAGCAGCTTTACTTCTGTCCAAGCTTATTAAAGCTCCATAAGCTGGTTCTCCTGGCCCTTCCTTCAGCCCCCTTTAGTTCCTACCTCAGAACTCCTCTGCACGGCTTGCCTTGAAAGGACTTCAGGCTCCACAAGCCTTTCTCCATCCTGCAGCCTGCTGGGTTCTTAACCTCTCCCTGTGAGCTATGCCCTCCCAGCCCTGAACTCTGTACTGCAGACTCTCTTAAAGGGGACTGTTGATAATCCCTTTGGAGAGGGACTTATAACATTCTATAGACCCCATCACAAGTTCTCAATGATGTATATAAAACATAAGAAATAGTCTTCAAAAAACTAAACTATATCCACAAACAATTGGGCCAATGCAGAAAGCCAACTCTGAAGTCGCATGCTATCAACTCCATACGCCTCTATGCAGTGCACCGATAGCGTGCGACTTCAACACTGGCATGCATATTAGCCACACGTTAGTGGCACAAATGGCAGCGTTAAACTGGGAAAACAAGTCTAATACATGCACACAGAAATCGGCGTAAGTTTGGCATGCTCTCTCAGAGAAACAGGGGCATTGCGTACCTAATTTGCATATATGCACCTACGGTATTTTGATGACATTGGGGGCTTTCCCTGATGCCTAGATCATCTGAGGTGAAGTGTCAAACTTCCCCCAGATGATTCAGGCATCGGGGAAAGCCCCTGATGCCATCAAAATACTGTCAGGGGGCGGTTCTCCTGATAGAAGCCAAATCCCTTGTGGCCTAGCAGTCCTGGTCCCACCCCCTACCCATTTAAAACTAATCCTGGGGCCCAGCGGCCCCAATCCCCCCACCCAACTAAAAATAATTCAGATAGGAGAAAAAGAAAATTCAGCCATTTTCTTTAGTCAACAGAAAAGCCTCTAACTGCCCAGCGTCGAGAAAAACATACTTAACATGGTCATATACCAGGATAGACTTACAAGGATATTTTAAAAAGAAGGAAGCCCCAACTGCAAGAGTCCGAGCTTTTAAAGCAAGAAAAGCTTTTCTACATTTTTGGGTTAATCTACATACATCCGGAAATATCTGAATCGATCTACCACAGAAGGCTTGATCCTTTTTCAAAAAATATAATCTCATTACTAAATTTTTATCTGCAAGCGACAAAAAGGAAGCAATCAGGGTAGCTCGATGTGAAATCACATCCAAAGAGGATTCCAAAAAAGCAGAAACGTCCAAGGAGTCAGCAGTAGGGGGATTCCCTCTATCCTTAGTGTTAGGAGAGGAGGTCTCCGAGGAAGGCAATAAAGGAACATAATACACTGAGGAAAACTTAATAGACTCTACATCCTCAATTAATAAAACCTCCTTAAAGTACAGTACTTATGTAACAATATCATAGGTGAAAGATAATAAGTACAAGGAAAGTTTAAAAAACGTAAATTTTTAACACGAACAGCATTTTCCAAAGATTCTAACTGATGGTGTATAACAACACTATCTCAAATTGAGGCTGAAACAGCCGCCTCTACCACAGAAATCTGACCCTCCAATTTATTCAATGATTTGTTACATTTATCAAAAGATTCATCATGCTCTGAAAATTTCTGTACAACTTCCTTGGAGAACTGCGTGACTTGGGAAAGAGACGCACGAAGCGAAGCCTCGATATGTGCAACTATTTCCCAACCATCCCAAAAGGAAACATCCGTGGGAGTTACAACATGTGGAACATCAGAAGAGAACTCCAATAAAGATGGTAACATAATTTTCGGTTTCCCCAAACCGCTAGGCAAAATGGCTGAATTTTCTTTTTCTCCTTCCTTTCCTAGTCTTATGGTTTATCAGTTTGGGATCCAAATTTCTTATTGGTTTATATTTTGTTTAAGGGTTTTTGGTTAATATATTATAATTACTATTATTGGTGAATTGAATTCCTTTGATGTTAAGCACAGTTATCCTCTTGATGTGGTTGATTGTAATGCCTACTTTGTTTCTAAATAAAGAAGTTTTGAAATAAAAAAAAAATAATAATTCTGATAGCCTAGCGAATCTGATCCTCCCACCCTCCTCCTGGTACCTTTAAAAAGGAGCAGGGGTTTCAGGGCTGTTGGGCTACCAAGGTTATTTTTAGTTGGGTGGGTGGGGGTTAAGGACCACTGGGCCACCAGGGTTATTTTTAATTGGGTGTGTGGTCGGGGGGATCGGGGCCACTGGGCCACGAGGGATTTGGTTTCTGTCAGGGGCACTGGGAAAATTTGACACTTCATCTTAGATGATCCAGGCATCAGAGAAAACCCGTGATGCTATCAAAATACTGTTGGGGCACGCTCAGGATGTTTAATCCACCTCAAACCCAGGTGTAGAGATACTGGTACTTTGGCTGGTTACATAATCCTCTACGGGTTTCTCTGCATTGGGTGCAGACAATATTAGCATGCCATTTTAATACGTGTGGCTCATTTGCCTATAATTTAAATATTCTTGGTGTTACTGTGTGCACTTGCTTTTCCTTTGCTGTTTATGCACGCATTTGGCCTCTTGGAACTTGTGCTTATAAGTTACATTATCTTTGTGCAAAGGGTATATTGATCTTTCTGCATCAGCCTGAATGTACATAACTCACATAGACACATTCAGGTCAGCTACAATTTGTGTGGTTTCCTTATCATTAAACATTCAAATAGGCCTGAAAGCTTGCTCATGAACATTTTCAAAGGAAGCAGCAACTTTACTTAAGTGCCAGTGCCGGCATTTAAATTATTCCGTATATTCAGCAAAGCTATATGTTTAGTCAGCAGCATTGAATATATGTATAAAGTAGCTGGCAGGATAGTGGCTAAATATTATCTCTACCCAGAGAATTTTGCCACTCTGCTCTCCTTCAAGCTATTCACTATACAGGTGGAGGGTAATTTTATAACAGGGTGTCTAGGTTAAGAGGCCAAGTAAGCATCCACTTAGGCTCAATTTTATAAAGACACATAGGTGACATATGCAGTTTCAGCAGTATTTAAGAAAAGGTTGTGTTGAAAGTGAAGCCTTGCCTAAAATACTGAAGATGGAGATAAAGGAGTGCATTTTGCAAATCTACATGTGGGAAACAGGGGCGGCTCAACGCAATCTGCTGCCTAGGTGAGGGATGAGATGGTGCTCCCCCACTCCCCGGATGGGGGGAGCTTTCTCAAAACTCCATTCAGGGACTGAACCAAACCAAAAAGCCAGTTAGACAATGTGGAGGAAATGCAAAATGTTCACACACCAATGAACTAAAAGAGAAACTGAGAACCGCAATACTATTTATAAAACCAATTATAGCTCATTTTTATTTTGTTATAAAACTTGTCTTTTATTTTTGAACATATATTTTGCATTCACAGACCTCCCCCCCCCCCCCCCCCCAGTAATGGATGCAGAGCAGAACTAGGGCATTCACCCACAGAACTCAATATCTTAAAAAAAAAAATCTGCTTCTGGTCATCTCACTAACAACAACAAACATTCTCCAATACCAGGCATATTGTGAACTAATACAAAACCCTACAACAAAGTCACTGAGGATCTATAGAGCAAACCTACCATACCATACCAGCATCAACTCCCAAAACTCACAGGAGGAGCCTACCCAAAAAAAGCATAACTGTAAATACTGCAGCGAGTCCTGCAACATCCAACACCTATTTCAAAAGCTGAATGATTCAGATTACTATAATACAGATCCCTATGTATGAACTCCATGTTAACAGAACACCTGGCTTTGGTCACATATTCAGAACACAGACCCTCACCAAGTATAGAATAAGTGACCATAACCTAAAGATAAACATATGTAGATAAAACTTAAACTGCAGCCCCAAGAAATCAGATTCTGCATACAATGCAACAGCATAGAAAAAAAAGAGATGCATTTCCCTATACTGTATAAAATATAAAGATAGCACCAAGTCCGATCATTAAATTGAAAATAAAATTATTTTCTAACTTTGTTGTCTGACCATTTTATTCTCTGATCATGCAGGTCCAAATCTGAGGTTCTGCTTTCCTCTATCTCCCAGTGCCCTCTGTCTACTTTCTTCCAGGGATGACATGAGGGTGATGCAGTGCCATGTGTGGTGACTCACTGTGGCATCATTTGCATAAATTTAGTTTACTTTAATTTAAAATGTATAAGCCACCCATCTAAAATACTAGGTGGCTTGCAAACATACACATGCAATTTAGTAAAACAGATGTTATAGTAAAACAAACAATAATAAAACAATACATTTGATTAATGAAAAGCCACTTACATAGCCCTCCCCCCAAATCAAACCATTATAAGTATCTGACATCAAATTTATTTTGCTATGACCAGATTATTGATGAAGAGGGAAGATATAAAAGGAGAAAAATGAATTCTGGGAGTCATGAATTCAAAGGCTGGATTGGATTGTGCTAGAGCTGGAAAAGTCCGGAACTCAACAGTGATGAAGCTATCAGACTACTAAACAAAATTAAACTGAGATGTTCCCTTAAAATTTGAATTTCCTTGAATCTGAACGGACAAAATATTTTAAATTTCAATCTGGTAGCATAAAGTACACAAAACTGCAACTCTCAATGACAATCCATATTCCAGTATCCCCCAACCAACACCCTACAGTTGACCTCACCAAGAACCCAGAGAACAGGACCCATAGAGCAAATCTACTATTCCATAAAAGCACTAATGTCCAAAACTCACACAACATGGAGCACTAGAAAAGGGTAGCATCATAAATATTGCAGTGGGCCTTAGAACATCCATGGTCCTATTCATAAAACTGAACAAGCCAGATTTCTACAGCTGCCTACATAGAAACTCCATGCTAACAGAACATGTAGCCTCAGTCACACATATGCAGAACAGAAATAGATCTTCACCAAGGAGGGAATATATCAGTACAAACTAAAAACAGACACATGTAGTCAAAAAAATGCTTTTACCCATTACTGTTAGGTTTACAGGTTTTTTTTCACAAAATTATACTTTACTCCAGAGTGAGGCGAGAGAAAGAACTCTCACACACAGGCATTGTTGGCAGAAACTAACATAATGGCTCAGTGCAAGTAGCATGAGTGCAACTAATGCCACCTCATTGGGTGCCCTTAGTTGCACTGGCAGCCATTTTGCCATGTTGAAATGCAGTAACTGCAGAGGGGTGTAACTGCCTCCCTGCAGTTAGCTTACAGCCATGCATAATCAAACTCTGGATTATGTAGTAAAAACTGTTAGTGTAGCTGGGTTTAAAAAGATTTGGACAAGTTCCGGGATGAAAGGTACATAAACTATTATTAAAGAGGACCTTGGAAATCTACTGCTTGCCCTGGGACAAGCATTGTGAAACCTGTGTGCTTTTTTGGGATCCTGCCAGTACCTGTGACCTGGAATGGCAACTGTTTGAGACAGGATACTGGACTTGATGGACCTAGGTCTGACCCAGTATGGCATTTTGTATATTCTTATGTTACCAATGCAGAGCTTAGGAAACATGCTGCTAAGTATGTCAAACGAGGGTCTCAACAGCACCCATGCAGCAACTCCCACTTCCACAAAAACAAGAGTGACTTGGCCCCTAACACAGCATTTCCCATCCTCTGAAAAACAAGAGGGGCTTTGTGACCCCCAACTAGGGTTGCCAACTGGCTCCAGATATGCCTGACAGGCTTGATCCAGTCCTGGGTTTACCCTATAACATACAGGGATATTTAGTTATGAATTCATTATTGAACACCATAAGAAATGGAAAACTACAAGTCCCTGCATGCAATGGGGTAAACCTAGGATTGGATCAAGCCTGTCGGGTGCATCTGGAGTCAGATGGAAATCCTAACCCCAACACAATACCTCCCAATCCAAAATAAATACCAAGAAGGGCTTGGTAACCCCAACATAACTCCTGAAGCTGCACACTGGACAGCATGGTGTTAATGTAAATATATATTCTGCAAAAAACAAAGGAAATGCAATCGGGGCATTCTCCCTTTACGCCCCATCTATCTGGAATACCTTACCACATGAACTAAGGAACTGTCCCAATCACTCTGAATTCCGGAAGAAATTGAAAACTCATCTCTTCCAGGAACACTTCTCCCTACTTACATAAGCTCCCTCTAACCTCCTCTATAATTATCCATATAAATAGTCCCTAAGCAGCCATGTAAATAGTTCTTAAGCCTCCGTAAGGAGTAAGTTCCTTGTTATTCAATTACACTGTGTTCTAATCTTCTAATGTTACAATGTATTCAGTTGAAAAATACTGTTGTTATGTTCCCTGTAAACCGTCTTGATTTGTAGAAAGTCGGTATATAAGAACTGTTAAATAAAAATAAATAAATAATAAGATGCATGCATACCAAGGAACTAAAAGATAAAGTGAGAATCACAGCAGTTTATAATACAAAATTATAAAATTATAACTCATTTTATTTTGTTATAAACTGTACTATGGTTATCACTTTTTCTTTTTGAATATATATTCTGCATCCACAGAAACTAGGGTTACCAAGTGGCTCCAGATGCACCCGACAGGCTTGATCCAGTCCTAAGTTTACCCCACTGCATGCAGGGAGTTGTAGTTTTGCATTTCCTATGGAGTGCGATGAAGAAATCAACTAAATGTCTCTGTATGTAATGGGGCAAATCCAGCACTGGATCAAACTTGTTGGGCGCATCTGGAGCCATTTGGCAATCTTAACAGAAAACGCTCCTTCGACAATGTGTGCAGAACAGAAGTAGGATATTCACCCCCAGAACTCAATATATTAAAAAGAAAATCTGAATCTGGTCATCTCACTAACAACAACATAAACATTCTTCAGTACCAGGCATATTGTGAACTAATATAAAACCCTACAAAAGTCACAGAAGATCTACAAGACCAAATCTACCATACCATACCAGGATACATTTCCCAAAGCCATGCAACAAGGGGCCTACCCAGAAAAAAGCAGCACTATAAATATTGCAGTGGGCCATAGAACATCCACACACCTATATGTACAGCTGAACAAGTCAAATTACTACAGTATAGTATACATCCATATGTACAAACTCCATATTGATAGAGCACCTGGCCTCGGTCACAGACTCAGAACACAGACCCTCACCAAATACAGAATAAGTGACCACAACCTAAAATAAAAAATATATAGACAAAAATTAAACTAAAACCTGAAGATCCAGACTCCACATGAGGAGCAACACCAGAGAAACAAAAGAGCTGCAGTTCCCCATAATGTATACAATATAAAGATAGTACAAAGTCCAGTCACTAAATTGAAAATAAAATTATTCTTTCTACCTTTGTTGTCTGACCATTTTATTCTCTGATCATGCTAGTCCCAATCTGTCTTCTCTTAGCTTTCTTTCTACGGTCTCTAGTCCATTTGCCATTTCTTGTCTCTCCTTTTGGTTTTCTTTACTTCCTTCCCGCTTGAATATTGGATTTTTTTTCCTTTTAACTTTCTTCCATTTATTTCCCTCTCTCTGTCCAACCAGATTTATCTGTTCAACCAACTACTCCTTACTATCTAGTTCTCAATCTCCCTCTTTTTTACACCATCTTCCTACCGCTTTTCACCATCCACTTCCAGTCCTTCCATTCCCCAGCTGTTCTTCCCTGATCCGTTATTCCCCAGTCTTTTTCTCAGTCTCTCCATGTCTAACATCTCTCAACCCCCATCCAGTGTCTTTCTCTCTCTCTGGCTCTCTCTTTCCCTCCATCCAGTACCAACTCTCTCTCTTTCCTTCCATGTCTGCCCTCTCGCTTCCTATCCTCCTGCAACCAGCATTTACCCCATCTCCATACCATACCTTCCCCTTCCTATTACTCATATGTCCAGCATCTCTCTGTCTCTTTCTCAACCTATTTACCCCATGTTCATCTTCTCCCCTCTCTCTCCCTATTACCCCCATGTCCTGCATTTCCTTCTCCCCTTATTACCCCGTTTCCAGCATCTTCCCCCTGTCTCTCCTCCCCAAGTCCAGCATTTTCCCCATAGTCTCCCTATAACCCCCTGGCCAACATCACAACTCTATCTCCCCTCCTTGCTTTTCCCTATGTCCCTTTCCATGTCCAGTATCTCCCTAACCCCCACCTCAATCTTCTCCCCACTGCCTCCCTATTTCTCTCCCTGCACCCAGCATCTCCCTTCTGACTCCCTGTGCCCATCCACATCCATCTCTCAATGCTCCCTCATGTCCACCCCTTGTATGTAAAAGGGGCAGAGCCTGCCTGCGGAGCAGCATGTCCCACGGACTGGGCATGCAAGCCGTGAACCCAGCCCAGAGAGGCAGGATACAATTGGCTTTGCACAGTCCCTGTTCACAGGATATGCTGCTCCCATGGGCAGGCTCTGCTTCTCTGGGCTATAATTGTCCCCTTCCATTCCCTACTGTCAGCAGAAGCAGCATGTCATGTGGGCAGGGGCTGTGCAAGCTGTGACTGTGGCCCAGAGAAACAGATCCTGCCTGCAGGGGCCAATGCCAGAAGGGTGCTGTCGCTGGGCATCCACCGACACTCCCCATTCAGGATGATCTGCGGAGCCCTGATAGCCGAGTGGAGAGCCTGCCCACAGGCAGAAGGTTGAGAGTAACGATTGTAGCCTCTCACAGCCTTCTGCCCATGTGAGCAGCGTGTCCTATGGGAAGGCTGTCCACTAGGCCTTCGGCGCTCCACAGGCCATCGTGAATGGGGCGGGTGGCCAGCAACAGCACCCTCCTGATTTCAGCGCCTCCCTGCCATGCTTTCCCAGCTTACTGGATAGCACTGGACTGGTCCAGCATTTGTATTTATACTCCACCCCCCCTGTTGTCCAGCATTTGTCTTCCTGCTTCCCCCTCCTCTCCATTGTCCAGCATTTATTTTATTTAGTTATTTATTTAATGTTTCTTTTATACCACTATTCATGGTATCATAGCGGTTTACATAGAACAATTTTATCAGTAACAAAGAACTAGATACATTACATAATTAACAGGATTTAACTATAATGTGTACAGCGTTTACAGAGATAGCTATATACATATGATTGGCTTATGTGGCATGTAAATGAGACTTAGAAGAGATTTAGAGATGCATTTAACATAGATTGCAGGTTTCTGTGGGTGGCTATTTGATCATTCCGAAGGTTTCTCTGAAGAGGTGTGGTTTTAGTTTTTTCCAGAATTCATTTAAGTCCTTGATGGATCTTTGTGCGGGAGGCAATGAGTTCCAATTTGTAGGTCCATAGAAAGAAAATACTCTTTGATAGAGTGATTTTGAGCTTTTTGCTTTTATAGCTGGGATGGAAAGCAGATTTTAGTGCTGTTGTCGTAATCTTGTGTCCATGTTCCTTTGGATGAGTGGTACAAAGCAAGCTGCTGAGAGGTTGTGCATTGTTTTGAATGTGGTCATTATGGACTTATATTTTATTCTGGTTCCTACTGGGAACCAGTGTAGGTGTTTTAGTACTGGTGAGATGTGGTTATGTTGAGGAATTTTGCTGATGAGATGGGCTGCTGAATTCTGCACTATTTGGAGAGGTCTAAGGGCTAGGTTTGGGAGTCCGTGGAGGACTGAGTTACAATAGACCAGGTGTGGGGTGATTAGGGTCTGACATACTGTCCGGTAATGCTGATGATCCAGTAGTGGGCGAAGGTTGTGCAGGATCCTGATATTCTGGTAAATGGAATTTGTTATTCTTTTTTTATGAGTCTGGAATGTCAGTTTGTGATCTAGGGTGATTCCTAAATATTTAACCTCGGATCTTACAGGTAGTAGGACGTCATTGAATTTTAATTGTTCTGGTGGGTTGTAGGATGGTCCCTGGATATGATGAGTACTTCCGACTTGTTGTAATTGATGTAGAGTTTTTGGACTTCCAGCCATTTGGCGACTTCACTGAAGCATGATTGTATCACAGTAAACTCTGGGTTGATGGTTTCGAATGGAGCATATATCATCAAAACGTCAGCATAAATGTGGTAGTTTATTTTATGTGCTTGTATGATATGGCATAGTGGTTGAATGTGAAGAGTAAGGCTGAGAGGGCTGATCCCTGAGGGATGCCTTGGAGCTGCTTGAATGGGTTTGAGGCCTTGTTTCCTATTTTTACTTGTTGGTAGCGGTCAGTTAGATAGGACTGGAACCATGCTTGGGGGGTACCACTTACCCCTTTCGATTCCAGCCTGAGTAATAATTTATCCTGACTTGAGTCAAAGCTATGTCTAAAAGTATTAGGATGAATCCTCACTTGATCTGTTCGAGCCTGTGGACCAGGGTGTTGATGAATGATGTGAGTAATGTTTTTGCACCATGGTTGGTTCTAAACCCATGTTGTTGTAAATCCAGAGGGGCAGAGGAGCCTATGAAGTCCTGTAACTGTAACTGAACTGCTTTTTTTTACTATCTTTGAAAGGAAGGGGATGCGGGATATGGGTCTGTATGAGGTGGATAGATTAATGTTTGCAGTGGAGCTTTTTAGGGTAGGTCTTATGGATGCTGTCTTTAGGCATGTTGGCAAGGTTCCATGGGAAAGTGACAGGTTTAGTATTTTGAGAAGGGGTGATATGAATTTGTTTCTGTCCATCTTTATCCAGGAGAGGGGACAAGGATCAAGTGGTGATGTTATTGTATTGAGCATTGTGATTATCTAACCAAGCAGTTTTTGGGAAGCAGAAATAAATTCGGTCCAGTGTGTTGGGAGTGTGGTGGAGTGAGGTGGATAGTTCCTCGTCACTGTGGTAGTTGTGGGGGTTAGCTTGTTTTGGAGGTGTGAAGCAAACTCTTCTGGTTGCATCTCAGTTTGAGGTTGGGTTGAGGGTGCACATGTGAAGGATTTTACTATTGTGAACAATTCTCAGGTTTTTTTTTATGGATCAGGTTTGAGTGGTAATCCCTTTTATGTTTGTGAATTAGTTTATTATATTAATTTTTGTTTTGAGTAGTATTCAATCTGGTGCAATGGGTTTTTTTTGTCTTCCTCCAGCAGTGTTCAATCTGTCGTAGTTCGTGTTTGGTCTTTTTGATTTCACTAGAGTACCAGGGAGCTGAAACACATTGAGGAGGTTTTGTTCTCTGTGGGGTGGTTGTGTATGGCACAATGGTGATGTTCCATCTGTCAACAAGTAAGACGAGGTCAGTTGTGTCTGAGTCTAGTCTTGGAATGATATGATCTAGTAGATCCTGTTTGTTGAATTCCTTGAACCTTTAATGTGATTAGGCTTGAGGATATTTTGAAGTGTTGTAGTTGAGCAGTGGTAGTTTAAAGGTGTGGTGGTCTGACCTTGGAATGTGCTACTTGATATGTGATGTGCTGCATGGCTGATTGGATTTTTTTGGGTATGAACAGCAGATCCAGGGTGTTTCCTTTCGTAGGCAGGTACATTGATTATTTGGGTGAAGTCCATAGCTTCCATGGCTTAGAGGAATGGACAGACTTGTGCTGGTGGTGGTGCTGAGTTGATATTGAAGTCACCCAGCATAATAAAGGGCTTATTCTTGGCAGCATGGGTGCATGCTGTGTTGAGGAGTGTTGAGAAGTCTTCTGTGTCTGCATTAGGAGCTCTGTATATCAGGCAAATGGTAAGGTGTTTGTTTTCCACAACCAGGGTGTTGGTTGTGTCGATTGTGGTGGCTGTGGTGAGCTTGGTTTCGAGAGCTTGTTCTGCTAAGATGAAGACTCTTCCTCCTTTTCTTACCCATCTTGGGCAGCTGTGTAGGGTTGATGTAGTTGTAGTTAGCTGGTTTGCTAGCACATTGTCAGCGTCTGCCAGTGAAGGTTCTGTGACAAGTAGTAAGTCGATTTTGTGTTCCTTTTTGTAGTCTGAGAGGGTATTAATTTTGTTACGTGCTGAGCAGGCATTAACCAGGACACATTTAATGGATAGAATTTGTTGCATGTCTGCTGGGTTAGGTTCAGTGGATCTTGTATGCATGATTCTAATGAGTCAGTGGTGCTTTCTGCTGTGATGTGCATGAACTTGAGATACTTGTATTAGGTTCCTCTGTCTGTAAATGATAGGGATCAGTCCATTCTGTATGGTTGTGTTGTGGGTGTATTGAAGAGTGGTGAGCAGGAGTAGTATAATTAGTCCTGTTGAGACCCATGCCATCTTTGTGTAAGTAACTATGCTGATCTCCTTCTGATGGCGATCAAGGGTCAGTGTGGAGAAGTTGGCGGTGCCCTGACTTTTAAACTGCTGGCTGGGGTATGTCAGGTATCAGTGTTGGGCTCTCTGCTTTTACTAATCTGTAAAAGTCTAAGAGTTGGTGATATGGATTGAATACTTTTGAAAGAGGATACTGCATATGATGAACCTTTGGTTTGACCCGGTATGGCACTTTTATGACTGCCATCGTGTTTTTGTTGTGTTTTTTCGTCATATTTTTTCAGCATGTCTCTGTCTAAGGGCCATACAAAAGGGCCCTCTGGCGAGGTCCTCAGGTGCAGGCCTGCCAGGCAGAGGTGTGCCTGAACATGCCGGTGTTTAAATGCCTACCGCTGGGTGAGTCTTCGGCTCGATTGGCCTTCTCAGAGAGGAATGGGGAGGTCAAGGTCAAGAATTGATTCCAAACTGAAACTATTGTATATATTCCACAGAATTAAAATAAAATCATTTTGCCAACAATTATCAAATCATATAAAGTAGTTGATATGTATGGATCGGAGAAAAATATGAGTATAATTTTACGAGTAGACAGAGCAGTTTATAAAATATTGTGCCAGATGGACATGTAAAAATATATTAACCCTGGAATTACCGAGATTTTTTGCACACACTGAATACTGTTGGGGGTCATAAATGACCCCACGACAAATTTTAATTGTTAACCATGAAAATTTTAAACTAAACAGATAAAATATTATTCCGAATTAATTATTTATTATATGAAGGTTAAATGTTTTGAAATTTAATGCTTTATCATAAAATTACATGAAGAAGAGTTGCCATGAAAGCAATTTTTGCATGCACTTGATGAACACAGTAAAGTACTACAGTCATTTGCATGAGACACAGACAATTTCTGAATGTTCTTTGCAAACATTGCGCTTGCAGGAGGTGCAAAGTATGTTGCTTTTCTTGTCTTTTTCTCTGGAACAGCAGTGACACCTTGCCCTTTTCTTTGGGATCCCGACATTGCAAACAGCATCAGTGGCTTCTTCAATGCTGTAAGAAGTCTTGCTGCAATTACTCTGAAGCAGCTGCTTTCCTAATTCCAAGAGGAATAGACGACGTCTGTGCTTTGACTTGGACTACCATTCTGGATTTAGTGACATCCAAACAATGAAGGCGTTCAAAGCACTGATGTCCAACATGTTGTAGAAGATTGTCACTGGCCAGCGTCTTGTCATTCGTTTTGTGGTATACGTGCGCAACATTTGATCTGCCATATCTACTCCACCTTTACTAGAATTATAGTCCAAGATCATGCGTAGTTTTTTGTCTGGACGTGTGTTATCTACTTCTTCTTGATCATGCAAACTGCTCAGAAGAACAACCACTTTTCCTTTCTTCGGGCAATAGGAAACCAGAGTGGCGTCATCACGAAAGGCAAACAGTGAAGTGAATACCTCTCGGCCCTTTGCTGTTACAAATTCTGGAGGTAATTCTTTTCTGCTCTTTAGAATTGTCCGCAAAAGTGTCATTTGTTTTTCTAGCAATTTCCGTGACAGGGATAAACTGCAGAAGAAATTGTCAACAGTAACATTTCTGCCAGATTGTGTCAGTCTTTCAGTGAGTTGCAGTACAACCCTTTCACCCTGATTCTGTTCCCTGTTTTGTCCAAGTTCCCTTCCTGTATATACTTGAAGACACAGAACATATGATGTTGCAGTCACACAACATCCATAGTTTTATGCCATATTTCCAAGGTTTGCTGGGAATATATTGTCTGAACGGAACACGGCCACGAAATGTAAGCAGTTGCTCATCCACGGTAACATTTTCACCAGGAACAAAGGCGTCACTTAGAGTTGCTTCCCAGGTATCAAAAATGTGTCTGATTGGAGCAAGCTTATCCACGCCTCATTGTTCACATCTGTTGGTTGCATTATCAAATCTGAGAGCACAAGAAATTTGCTGAAAATGGGTATGGGCCATATTTTTGCCGAAAACAGAACGACCATCTTTAAGGTTCCACAACTGAACTATGGATTCATTTCGTGACTTGTACACGCCTGAGAGGATCAGAAGTTCAAGAAAACGTTGAAATTCTCCGTCTGTCAAATCTTTCCAGGTGTCGTCATAAATATGTCTTCCTTGTTTGCTCGTCCACATCATGATTTCATTCAATAAGTTCTTCCTTATGAACAAGTGGAATGCTGCGAGAGGGCCATCAACATTTCGTACAGCATACCTTGTAGGACCTTGTTGTACGGGCATGACATTAGCTCTGGCGTATCTTCCAGCAGCTTGCTTTATAGGTTTCCTGTTCCATAATGTGGCATCCTTAGATACATAGACTTCAATGGCAATATTTGTGCTTATAGTTGATGACCTCTTAGCTCCTCTACGACCTAAACTAAGATTCCTCACAGATGATACTGACACCAAGGACTCCTGCCTTCTTCCCCGTCCAGCACAGCCTCGACCTTTGCCTCGACCTGTAACTTGACTCTTTGCTGCAGGTGATGTTACCGGCTCAACATCAGTCTCACATTCACTTGGCGACCAACTGCTGTCACCATCTGAATCATGACTGTCATCATCAGATATCTTCAGGAACAAGCAGGAATGTAGTCTTCACATATGGGTATCATCGGTACCGATGGAGCCTGCGCGGGAACGCTCCCCAGCGTCCAATTAGAAAGCTTTTGGGAGCATCCCACAGCGCCTGCGTGCTGCCTTCCCGCCTTTCCCAACTGCCTCTCTCCAGTTCTTCGTTTTCTGTGGAGCCAGCAGGTCATTTTCCTGTCACCGCAGAAATTATCCCATATTTTTCATTCTTTTTTGTGGTAGCGTCTGCCTTCCTTGACGCTATACTGGTACCGCCGGTTCTTTCTTTCTTTCTTTAAAAAAAAAAAAAATTTGTAATCTCTTTTCTGGATTTTCCAGCCTTTTTTCTCTCGGGTGCCACGCACCATTTTGGGCATTAGGCCCAATTTTTCCTCAACATGGAAAAAACCCAATTTGGGTTTTAAAAAGTGTTACAAGTGTGGCGGTACCATCTCCATCACTGACACTCATGAGTGGTGCCTCAAATGTTTAGATCCTGACCACTCCATCTCGGAGTGTGTTGCCTGTGGGATGATGTCGAAGAGGGATCGGCAAAACTGAGCTGCTAAGCTTAGCACCCTTTTTCCCTCCAATGCAGCATCCGTGGCATCGATGTCTTCCAGGGCTTCGTCTTCATCCCATGGATCTCAGGTAACCAAACATAAATCTGGCCGGTCCTCAAAAGGTGGATCTCCTTCCAAGCATCGAGATGCCTCTGGCGTTGCCCTTGAGGGACTTGTACCGGCAAAATTGCCCCAGCGGGAGGCTTCAGCTTCCAAAGCACTATCGGGGCTCCAGGATGTTTTCGAGGCCTCAACCTCGGCAGAACTACTGGTGCCATGCTCAGGGGTACTGGCCGCTTTGTCTGGTACCGACATCCAGGCATCGGCAGCCTCAATTGACCAGAGATTCCTGGCTATTGAGCGCAGTCTGGCGGCTCTCCTTGCGGCATCGGTGCCTTCGGGACCGCTTCAGACAGTTCAACCGGTATTGACACCGGTTCCGGCACCGATATCGGTACCGGTACCAACAGCATTGACATCAGTGAGTGTGTTACCAACACTGAGTCATGCTATTTCCTCCGGTATCGACAGGCTGGTACCGGACCCCTCCGGTACTGACTTTGATCAGTACCGGTATCGTGCTTTACAAGAGCACCCGGACAGAAGATGTTTTGAATCCTCCAATGACTCGGAGGACTCTGACAGCTCTGTCGATGCCGGAGTACTTCTCTCTGAGGAGCCTTCTTCTCCTAAACGTAGGATGTCCCCTCCAGAGGATATATCCTTTCAAGATTTCATCAGGGAGGTGGCTAGAGGTCTTTCCATCACAGTGGCTCCTGAAACAGAGCCCAGAGCAAAGGAGTTGGAGATTTTACAATATCCTAAAGCTCCCAAGGAGGCAGCTACTTTGCCTATTCATGGGATCTTGCATGATTTCATGTTAAGAATGTGGGAAACACCTCTTATCACCTCTCCTCATTCCCGTAGGCTGGATACCATTTATCGCGTGCCTCCTTGTCCTGGATTTCAGAAAACTCAGTTGCCACTCCACTCCATAGTGGTGGAGTCAGCTATGAGAAGGATCAAAAGTGCAAAAAGACATGCATCTAATCCTCCAGGACGTGAATGTAGGACACTTGATGCCTTTGGGCATCAAACCTTCCAGGCCTCTATGCTTTCTGCCAGGATTAGTTCCTACATCTTATACATGGGAATGTTCCTTAAGGAGGTTACAGGAGATCTAGAGCTTATGAGCCATCTCCTTCCTGATGATAAGAGGCAGGATTATCTTACACTTGTCAAACATGCCCAGGATGTTTCCAAGTTTGTTAATCGTGCAGCTTTTGACTGCTATGAGTGCATAAGTAGAACCTCTGCCATTGCCATAGGTGCTTGTAGGATTGCCTCGCTCCAGGCATCTGACTTAGAACTCTGGGTACAGGACAAACTGGGGAATATCCCTTGCACAGGCGAAAATCTCTTTGACAAAAATTGGCAAGAGAAAGCTAATGAGCTGGATGCTGATAACACCACTTTGGATAGACTATCCAAGGCTACAGCTGATCATGCAAGGAGAAAATCCTACAAGAAACCATTCTTCTCTAAAAAGAAGAGGTTTTACCCCTCCTATACCCAGCAGATACCCAGCCCAAGAAACCATTCTTCTCTAAAAAGAAGAGGTTTTACCCCTCCTATACCCAGCATTCTACAGATCAGTCTGCCCGAAAGGGACAGCAGCCCCCAAAGCAAAGGAAAACTAAGACTGCTAAGCCTCAACTGGCCCAGCAGACTCAGCCTCCACAGGGGCTTTGACTCCCATCTAGACAACTTGGCCTTCCTGGCCCTGAATGGGCCAGAGCCTTCCACCATCCCAGGAAGGTTGTGTCATTTTGCCCCCAGATGGGGGCAGATAACAGCAGAAGAATGGACTCTTTCCATTGTAAGAGAGGGGTACAAGCTTCATTTCTTCAACATGCCTCCTCCCACAGTAGTAAGACAGTTCAGTTCTCAGACTTCACCCAACACTCAGTTGGGTCAAGAGGTCAGTTTACTCCTTGCCCATGGGGCAATAGAAGACGTACCCATTTCCCAACAGGGTACAGGGTTTTACTCCCCCTATTTCCTTATTCCAAAGAAAACAGGGGGACACAGACGCATTTTAGACCTCAGAGAATTCAACAAATTCCTGTTCAAAGAGAAATTCAAGATGATTTCTCTGGGAACTCTGCTGCCATACCTTCAGAGTCAGGATTGGCTTTGTTCTCTAGATCTCAAGGATGCATACACTCATGTTCTCATCCATCAAACTCACCGAAGATTCCTTCATTTTCTTTTTCAAGGAAAGCACTACCAATACAGGGTGCTTCCTTTTGGCCTGGCCTCAGCACCAAGGGTGTTTACGAAATGCATGGCTGTGGTAGCAGCATTTTTTCACACTCTAGGAATATTTGTCTTCCCCTACTTAGACGACTGTCTCATTCGAGCTCCATCAGAGTCAGAGGCCAGAATTTCTCTATCTTGCACAATGCGTATCCTTCAGTATTTGAGCCTGGTCATAAACATCCCAAAATCCAGCCTAACTCCCACTCTAGAGTTTATAGGAGCTTTGCTGGATACCAGAAAAGCAAGGGCCTGTCTTCCACAGGCCCGCTGCCTTCGCATTGTGCAGTTAGCCTCCCAGGCAGTGTTAACAACTCATCTCACTGCTTGGGAAATGTTACAACTACTAGGCCACATGGCATCTACCATGCATGTGGTTCCCTATGCTCGCCTCCATATGAGAGCAGCCAAATGAACTCTATCCACTCAGTGGACTCGGGCATCAGGCTGCCTATCAGACAAAATAGCAAACACAAGTCGCCTTATTTTGTCTCTACAATGGTGGCAGTCAACCCAAAACCTGTTGGTGGGGTCCCCTTTCCAGCAACCCCTACCCCAGGTCACTCTAACAACAGATGCCTCACAGGTAGGTTGGGGAGCTCATCTGCAAGGTCTCTCTACCCAAGGCACCTGGACTCCACAGGAGACCCACTTACATATCAATCTCCTAGAACTCAGAGCAATCTTCCTTGCTCTTCGAGTGTTCCACACCCAGCTGAGCTACAAGACAGTCCTAATTCTGACGGACAATCAAGTAGCTATGTTCTATCTGAACAAGCAGGGAGGAACAGGCTCTCTGTCGCTTTGCAAAGAAGCTTTGCGATTATGGGCCCTCGCCAGAGAGCATCAGATTCATCTCCTTGCGGTGTATCTGCCAGGCATTCAAAACTCTTGGGCAGACAGACTCAGTCGAGTTCTACTTCCACACGAATGGTCTCTCCATGCAGACCAGGTAGCAAACATTTTTCAAATTTGGGGAACTCCGGACATAGACCTCTTTGCAAGTCCGTTGAATGCCAAACTTCCCCGGCTCTGTTCCAAAATTTTGGATCAGGGTTCTCAGGCCAGGGATGCTTTCCTCCTCCATTGGGGTCAGGACTTCCTATATGCCTTTCCACCCATTCCCCTAATTCCTAAAACCCTATTCAAGCTTCAGAAAGACAAAGGCCATATGATTCTCATAGCTCCACATTGGCCACGGCAGGTGTGGTACCCTCTGCTCCTACATCTCTCTCAAGCTCCATCTCTGGAGTTAGGATCTGCTCCAGATCTCCTGTCTCAGGAGGACAGGATGTTGTGGCATCCCAATCCCCACTCTCTGCATCTCAGGGCCTGGTTGCCGAGAGCCTAGATCTTCATGGTCTTAACCTTTCTCAACAAGTAAAGGATGTCCTTTGGGCTTCCAGGAAACCTTCCACAAGACGCTCTTATGCTTTCAAGTGGAAAAGGTTTTCCATATGTTGTTCGCAAAAGGGTCTTCACCCCCTTGCGATACCTCTGGAATCTTTACTGGAGTATCTCCTTCATTTATCTAATGCAGGACTTAAGACTAACTCAGTAAGAGTCCATTTAAGTGCTATTTCAGCTTCTTTAAAGCCCCTAAATGGGCAGCCTATTTCCTCTCATCCTCTCGTAGCGAGATTTATAAGGGGCCTTCTTCTAACTAAGCCTCCCAATAGGCCACCTCCAGTGGCATGGGACCTGAATATGGTTCTTGGGCAGCTCATGAAGCCGCCTTTTGAACCTTTAGCTACTACCTCCTTGAAATTCCTTTCCTGGAAAGTTATCTTTCTCATTGCAATCACATCAGCATGTTGCATCAGTGAATTGCAAGCATTAGTTGCTGATCCTCCTTACACGAGGTTCCATCATGATAAGGTAGTCCTTAGGACTCATCCACATTTTATGCCAAAGGTGGTCTCACCTTTTCATTTAAACCAGGCGGTTTACCTGCCTGTGTTTTTTCCAAGGCCTCATGCTTCAAATGCAGAAAGGAATCTTCATACTTTGGATTGTAAAAGAGCACTTGCCTTTTACTTGCAAAGGACACAGCAACATAGAAAGTCCTCCCAACTCTTTGTTGCTTTCGATTCTTCTCATTTGGGACTTCCAGTCTCCAAGAGAACATTGTCCAACTGGATTGCACAGTGTATTTCTTTTACCTATCAGAGTAAAAACCTTTCTCTGGAAGGCCATGTCACAGCTCACAACGTGAGAGCCATGGCAGCCTCAATGGCTCATCTACACTCTGTGTCTATTGACGACATCTGTCGAGCAGCTACTTGGACCTCGGTCCATACCTTCACAGCCCATTACTGCTTGGACAAGGACTCCCGCCGGGATGCCTTGTTTGGTCAGGCTGTTCTACAACACCTGTTCCATACTTAATCAACTCCTACCCACCATTCCTGGTAGGATGCCAGAGATCCATGGGGGGAAGTGGATCCCTTTCACAGGGGCACACAACTTCTGGGATCTCTCCCTGGCATCTGTAGCTAGGGAGTTCCCATATGTGAAGACTACATTCCTGCTTGTTCCTGGAGATAGCATAGTTACTCACCTGTAACAGGTGATCTCCGGGAACAGCAGGAATTTAGTCTTCACAACCCACCCACTTCCCCTAGGAGTTGTATCTCTCTTTTCTTTTCTTTCCCTCTCTGTCTCAGCTTTAAAACTCAACTGGAGAGAGGCAGTTGGGAAAGGCGGGAAGGCAGCACGCAGGTGCTGTGGGATGCTCCCAAAAGCTTTCTAATTGGATGCTGGGGAACGTTCCCGCACAGGCTCCGTCGGTACCGACGATACCCATATGTGAAGACTAAATTCCTGCTGTTCCTGGAGATCACCAGTTACAGGTGAGTAATTATGCTTTATCGCCCGAACTTGGCTGATATGCTTCTTCGCTTGCTGAATATGCTGCATCATCAGACTACTCAGAGCCGTCACTGTCAGCATCTCGTTGCAATATTTCTCTTACTTGGGCAGCTGAAAACTTTTGTTTTCACATCATAAACAATAACCTAAAATAAATAAACAAAGACAAAGTTGAACAAAACGCAAAGCAGTTTTACTATAGGTGTACAATAATCATGATGAACGAGCTGAAAGCCTTTAGATTTCATCGGAAATAATGAGAGAACGTATGATATCAATTACAGAAAATGTGTAATTTTCATAGAATAAGAGTACAAAAAATAAATGATACATAATTAATGATAAATACCTTTATCAGATCAAAAAATTCACAAAACTGCAAATTGTATCACGATCCAAACTGGACGTAAGCAACTGGGGTCAAAAATGACCCCACTGGTACTCTGTGCTGCAATTCATCACTAGCGTCACCTAGCAGATGAAAATTATTCCTCTCATGGCGCAATATAAAGAGAATATTGACATGTGAGAAGTCATAAAAAGATTGCATTCTTGAACAACTAGTTTCCGAGATACGCGTTGTGAAACTTGCAATGGGGTCACTTTTGACCCCATCGGTACTCCCAGGGTTAAGGCAGCAATCCTTCATATTCTTTTATATGTATTAAAAGTAGGCATTCCTTATGCATTCTCCTTTGATTTTGGTTTTGGTCATTTCTTTTAGTGGTGGGCTAGTGAATAGTCATTGTAAGTACTAATGGTTGTATTTGACCTCACTTCTTATTTATTTATTTATTTATTTATAGTCACTTCTATACCGCGCTATTCAGCATCAGCGCGGTTTACAATAAAACAATGAAAGACACATTTCCAATAGTACTTTGTGTTTACAGATGAACAGGACATATAACTTGGATAACAGGGTTAACTATTTACAAATTTATAACAATTTATAATTTATAATTCTTTCCTTCTCTTTGATTCTTTTCTTATCTTTGATTCTTTTCTGTAACAAGTGAATTCTCTTGTGTAAAATTTGAAACTGCATAAACATAAAATGTAAAAAACAAAATAAAAGTAGATGTTCCTGAGGGCAGAGCTGGCTGGAATTATGGTTTTGTAAATATACTTTGCAAAATACAAAAATATACATGCTTAATCGAGTAGCCATAGGATAGGCAAGTCTATTTACACCTGTTCAGGAGCAGGCATAAATATTCACATATGCCTTCCACCACTGGTTACATAAATAAGTACCAATTTTATAGGGAAAATTTATGTGCACTTTTCCTTTATAAAATTGTTGGTGTTTATATATGTATATGCTGGCCACATCCACTTATAAAGTTACCTCCTTTATATACCAACATTATCAGATATCTATTGTGGGACTAATCATTTAATCACATAAATTTGTACTTCCTATTCAATATTCCATATGTCAAAGTGTGTGCTAAAAAAAGTAACATGCCCATTCTGTAATTACATGACACTATATATTACTGAGCCTTCCACTTAATGCATGAGCCGGGACAGCTGTTAGAGCTTGTGCCTTTATTAGCACATTTGGTATCCAAAATATTTGTAGCTTTAACCTCAAGCTGCTTCCAAAACCATGCATTAAAGTGTTTACTGGTTGCTATGACTACAAAATATCAGAAAAAAAGAGAAAAATATGGTGTATATATGTATATTGCATGGTAATGTATGTCACCATACTTAAACACAGCAAAAGCTTAATGCATGGTTTTCTTTTGCAACATATTTACATCTATAGGTGTATGTGTGTGTGTGTATGAGTGTTTGTGTGTATAGATATAGATATACACATACATACCCATATATATTTATACATGTACAAACACACAGTCTTTCAAACTGTTAATTGGCAGTATTTCTATGTGTAGACTTGCAAATAGCTAACATACATCTAAGTGCTGGCACTTACACGTGAAATTTATGAAATCCAGTACTTACACATGTATGTTAGCCATGTTTCCCCATTGTTTTTTCCCACCGGGGACGGTTCGATAATGAGGCAGAGTGAGGCGGCTGCCTCAGGCGGCAAAGTTTTGGGGGTAGCAAAAAATACCCCCAAAACAGCCAAGTGGCCACAACCTCACTGCCTTCTAAAGTTGCAAAAAAAATAAAAAATCAAGTGGACCAGCAGCTGCTGCTGCTGCCTCCACTTTTCCTGGTCAACAGCGGCAGAATCACACCCCCACCCCCACTGCCCTTGCCCCAGATCCAAGGACACTGTGGAAGCAGTGGTAGAAAAAAAAGCACAAAATCTCTTGAAGACTCCTGCATGCTGTTAAGCCCCTGCTGGTTTCACCCCCTCTGACATGAAAAGCATCATCAGAGTGGGCAGGATCCATCAGGGTCTTACAAGCATGCCGGAGTCACAAGAATGGGTACTTTTGTTTTCTGGTTTGTGTTTTTCAAAGTTGATAGCTCGCTGCTCTTATATGTGCAGAAGAGCTCTCAACTTTGGAAAAAAAAACCCCTGGAACGCAAAAGCACCACTTCTTGCAATTCTGACATGTTTATAAGACCCTGATGGGTCCTGCTTCCTCTGATGATGCTTTTCACATCAGAGGGGGCGGAACCCACAGGGGCTTACCAGCGCACAGGAGTCTTGAAAACCGTGCCAAAATTGAGGTAGACAGGCCAGGATGGCAGATGCTGGACAATGGTGCTAAGGAGCAAGACAAATGTTGGACAACAGGGGGGAGGGGCAGAAAGACAAATGCTGGACAATGGGAGGGGGAGCAGGAAGACAAATTCTGGACAACGGGAGGGGCAGGAAGGAAAATGCTGGACAATAGGAGGGGGAGCAGGAAGACAAATGCTGGACAATGGGGGGGGGCAGTGCAAAATTATTTTATTTTAATTCTGTGGAATATATACAATGGTTTCGGTATGGAATCTGTTCTTGATCTTTAACAGGATTTAAGCATGCTTATGACAGTAAATGGCAATATTAAAAGAAAGAGGGGGACATGACCAAATATTAAGTAGGGTCTGTGTTAACACAATAAGCAGGGGCAATGGGTGGATGAGCTGCATTCATGGCATTCTCCATGCCATCTCTCTGTTCTGGTTATTCATGTTGTTGGGTTCTGCTGCCAACCTTTAAGTGGATATGTTTCTAAGAGGACTTGTGATAGAGTGAATTTCTGTCTTCCCACTAGCAGGTGTTAGTGTGCTTCTCCTGGTAAATGTGCTTACTCCTACCTGCTTTATGGTTCTGACTTCCTTTTGGGAACCATTTTACTTGAGGTCATTTCCTGTTCTGATATGCACTTAGACTTTGCTTTCTGGGGTGGGAGTCAGCTACATATTGGAGCTTGGTCCTCCGTTTCTCTGATATTAAAGTTACCAGAGGTCCCCGATTTTAGAACTGTGTCTCTGCCTCCCACCTGTTTGGCAGCCTCTTGTCCCTGATTACAGCAATGGGGAGAGATGTGGAGATAGCAAAAAAAAAAAAAAAAAAAAATTTCCAATTTAGTTATTTGCATATGTCAGCTTTTAGCATTGACAGTTATTATCTTTATATTTGTACAGTACAGGGGAAAGTCACTACTGGTTCTATTTCTCTGCTTGGAAGTGTTATTGTTGCTGTCATGGGACAAATGGGAGGGTCAGGGTAATGACTCCTTTTCCCTCTTCAATGCCTTGTTGCTCATACCTGGAACTAACGTGCTCCTTCCTCACCTGAGGTAGTGAGATATAGCCAACCTAGAGCGTGTTTGGGTGTTTCAAGGTCCGCCCCTGCGCTGTTTTGTTTTTTGAAGCTGGTGGCAAAAGGTTGTCTGCCCTGGGGCCCATGTTGGCTGTCTTACCCGTGCCTGACCTAAGGTTCTCTGAAGTTCTACTACCACTTTCTTTTAGTCCTTCAGTGTGTTTCCTTTTTGCTTATCATCCACCTCCAACTAGCATGGCCTCTACTAATGAACTTTGTTTTTTTATTTCTGATCTTTTCTCATGCTATTCCAATCTTCTAATTTTGGGGAACTTTAATGTCCAGGCAGACAATCGACTTAAACCTTAAGGTAAGGATCTATTAAAATTGATGGCCCATCTAGAATACCAAAATCAAAAAGAGTACAACAAAAACTCACTTTAAGATGTAAGGGTATCAATATCTGTAATAAGGCAGTGGTCTTCAAAGAAGCCCCACAACAGTCGAAAGCCCAGAACTTGCCTTTCAAGAACATCATGTCATCATTTACCCCAATTTTTATACAATAATGTTATGCTTACACCATACCAAAAAACAGTCTCTTGCTTGAAATGATAACAAAATTAATTGTGTGATCTAGAGGACCAGCAATGCTTGGCATGCACATGATTTAGTTTTCTCATCTGATCCATCTCTTATTTAGAAGACTAAATTTTGGGCTATACCAGTTTCCTTGTCTGATGATGCTGTGATTACATTTGCTCTTAGTTTGTCTAATTTGGATTTCACAGTTTACCAAAGATTTATCAAACTGACTACCTCTGCCTGCTTTTCCAACATTACTGCCTGGATGTCTCACCACCATCTGAAACTGAACATGGCCAAAACTGAGCTCCTTATCTTTCCCCCTAAACTCACCTCCCCCCTTTCTCCCTTCTCTATTTCTGTGGATAACACTACTCTCTGTTTCCTCAGCTCACAACTTTAAGGTCATCTTTTACTCTACTCTCTCTTTCTCTGCACACATCCAACAGATAGCTAAAATCTGTAGCGTCTTTCTCTATAACATTGGCAAAATTCATCCCTTCCTTTCTACATACACTACTAAGACCTTCATCCACTCACTAATCACTTCCCATCTTGACTATTGTAACTTGCTCCTTGCTGGTCTCCCTCTGAATCATCTTTCTCCTCTTTAATTTATTCAAAACTCAGCTGCATGGCTTATCTTCCACCAGTGTTGCTATGCTCATGCAACCCCTCTTCTCAATTCACTTCACAGGCTCCCTATCCATTTCTACATCCAGTTCAAACTTCTACTTACCTACAAGTGCATTCATTCTGCGGCTATGCCCTTCTCTGCCACTGCCAACTCCAGACTTTGTTCATTCCACCTTATTGCTCCAAATGCCTGGAGCAAACTACCTGACCCGGTGTGTTGGGCTCCTTCTCTGGTCCTATTCAAGTCCAGGCTGAAGACCCATCTCTTTGAGGCTGCTTTTGGATTGTGATGCTCCTCATTCTCTTGTCCACTACTTTTATGTATAGTATCTTGCCTTACTCTAGTCCCCAGTTTCGCAATGCTTGTTCATCTTGATTACATTGTAAGCTCTGATGAGCAGGGACTGTCTTACATCTATATGTACGGCGCTGTGTATACCTTGTAGCACTATACAAATGATTAGTAGTAGTAATAGAAGACCTTTAGCAATTTGTTCTTGACAAGCTGTTTTCAAATTGCCGTGACTTTCACTCCAGTTTTCCTCTTCTTCCTCTGGTTAAACCGGCTCTCTACTGGAACACCACCCTTAGCGATGCTCTTAAGTAGTTTGTTTTAAAAAAAAAAAAAAATATTTAACTCCATGATCAGTGCTTTTTAAAGGCTGGCCACTGTGTTTAAGCTGAAAAGAGGTCATTCTGCACCAGAATCTGGATATCGATATGTGCTGAATGTTCGGTTTCAGCACTGGCCGCTGGCACTTTCCAGATAGCAGCGATGTTCAGCCATTATCCAGATAGCCAAGTACATGAAGTTAGGACTGGGGGTTTTTTATGGCCTGTTTGTTATCCTGTTAAAGGACTGAAAAACATTACTAATTGGATAAACCAGGGGACTGCCCTCGCCCCATCCCAGCACTAATCAGATAGTGTCACGACAGGCAGAGGAGATATTCAGAGGCACTATCCGCTTAGTACCATTGAACATCACGGTCAGCAGGGCTCAGGTGGTTGACAGGTGCTGCTAACCGCATAAGCCCTGCTGAATATTGCCCTCCAAAGTTTTATTTTTTCAGGGTTTTTTAAAAATATTTAATACTTAGGGGAATCATTAAATATACATATAGGGGGTTATTCCAAGGCATGAATGCAGGGATGGATGTCCCAACAGTCCCGTCTACCTTCCACATGTCTTGTACGGAGAAGGTAGATGGGAGTGGGAAAGGGGCGGATTGGGGATGGCGTTAGGGCAGTTAGTGGGCGGTCGTCGGCCCCGGATGTACATGGCCGATTCTAATGTCGGCCCTGTATGTCCGGGGATGGCGACTTGCACTGGGAACTTATTCCACCTCAGCCTGTTTATATCCTTTTGAAGGTGCGGTCTCCAGAATTGCACACAATACTCCAAATGAGGTTGCACCAAGGACTTATACAGAGGCACTATCACCTCCTTTTTTCTGCTAGCCATTCCTCTCCGTATGCACCCAAGCATCCTTCTAGCTTTTGCCGTCGCCTTTTCTACCTCTTTAGCTACTTTAAGATCAGACACAATCATGCCTAGGTCCCGCTCTTCTTTAGTGGACAAAAATACTTCACCCCCTATACTATATTGCTTCCTTGGATTGCTGCAGCCCAAATTCATGATCTTGCATTTTTTAACATTAAATCTCAGCAGCCAAATTCTAGACCATTCTTCAAGCTTAGCTAGATCCCTCCTCATGTTATCTACACCTTCCTAGGTGTCTACTCTATTACAGATTTTGGTGTCATCCGCAAAGAGGCAAAACTTACCCGACAGCCCTTCCTCTATATCACTAACAAAGATGTTAAAAAGAATCAGACGAAGGACAGATCCCTGGGGCACACCACTGGTAACCTCCTTCTCCTCAGAGTGAGCTCCATTTACCTGTACCCTTGTCTCTTCCAACTCAACCAGTTTCTAAACCAAGCAGTAACTGTAGGGTCTATCCCTAGGGTGCTCAGTTTGTTTATAAGTCGCTTGTGAGGAATGCTGTCAAATCTCAATACACCACATCTAGGGCTCTCCCTTGGTTCAACTCCCTGGTCACTAAGTAGTTTCTCCTTGAGTATTTTAGTTTGTAAGCATTCATTCAAATTCTCATCCACTCTTCCCAGGATGCTTAGCCCTAAAGTTCTGCCACAATTGTTTGTACCATAACCATTCTCATTTCTCCTTGTAAGTAAGCAGCTTGAAATGAGCCATCTTGCAATATTGTTCTTTGATCCAGTACATAAGGATTTCTTTTTCACAGACATTTCTTATAGCCTTTAGTTAGCACCTTGTCTTTCAAAGGGATCTGGTCTCCCAGCATGATGAGACCATGAGGGTCATTTTAAAAGGTTTAGTCATGATTTGGATGTCAAAATCATGGAGATGTCTCTATAGCTTACCGGAAAGGGGCAAAGGCCAATGAATGTTCACTACCTCACAGGCCATATACTGACTAGCGACTGCCACTACTTGACATAGGTCACAGTGAAAGTCCAGAGAGAAGGGGAAATGGCCATGTTTTTGTGACTCCACCCACTGATGATGTGACCCCATTTGGGATCCCAGCCCCAAGTTTTGGAACGTAAAGACATATTTGCTAAGCTGTGCTGTTAATATGCACTTGAGTGCATTCTAATTGGCATGCTCAAAGCCGCACTAACAATTAGTGTGCGTGCAAAACAGACAGTGCAAGTTGTCACAGAGCAGACTCTCTAGAGCCCCCTGTGGTGCTAAAAAACACTACTCCTCAAGTAAACACTGACGTAGGGAGAGAGCACATGACACAAGGGTATCAGAAGGAGTATAAGGGAATGAGGTCACAAGCCAGGAATTATCACCCAGCCAGTTGGGAGGCAAGGAAGGTCCCACCTGACCCCAATAGGCTAGGGTGTGGTGCAGCTGGGGATTACGTAAATAATCAGCACAGCTCACAGGAGAGAGGGAAGGCAGAGAGCCGAAGGAGCTAGGAGAGGAGCTGAGGAACCTCAGAGACGAAGGAGATATCCAGACTGGGAAGGATACAGATATCCCAGGTCTCCACAGCAAGGCAGGCACTGGCTGAATGAAAGTCTGAGTGAGTCTGATGAACATTTAAGTGAAATAAGTGAGCAGCTGAATTCAGACAGGGACAGTGTATGCAGCAGCCTTGATAGAAGCTATGCCTTAAGACACAAGCAACAAGCTAGGAAAAGCTATTCTGAACCAGATAGGAGAAATGCTAAGCTGATCTATGAGAGGCCTTTGTATGAAAGACAAAAGCCTTATAATGCTAATTTAAGGAAAGCAGGAAAGCTCCAGAATCTGGGTTACAAACAGAATAGGGAACAAAGCTTGTTACCTTTTGGAAAAGAATCCTACGGGACGGGGAATAAAACCCAGTTAAACCGATTTCGGTGTCACAACTTCTTTACATACTGGCAAGGACTATAAGTATTGAAAAGGCCAGTAGTTTACACCCGGGTGCAGTACCAACTGTGACCATCAGGAGGCGCTGCACAGCAAAGGGGTGACAAAGTTTAATCCCATACTATCTGCCTTGCATGCAAAGGGAAGGGAAATGGGTGGGGTAGAGGTGAATTATGGGCGTGCCAGCCGATGACAGCCAGCATATGGGATGTTGCAACACACTAGCTGTCCTGACTTCCGATAGCGCGACTGCACAGAGCACCATCTGCACACCACTACAGGCAACATACGAGGAACAGTGCCAAGTGCCGTTGATAGCCATTAGACTGGCCCATCCTTTGTCCAAACCTGTTCCACAGATCTGGCTGCCCTCCCGATCTGAATCCCCCTGACCTGATCCTCCCCCATAGAATAAAATCACTGATCCTACACCAGATGCCCCCCTCCGATCCCTCTCCCAATATGCCCTATTGGTAATGGGGTGGGCACTGGAAACCCCCTCGCCCGATCATGCTCCCCTCTCCACCACAATAGCAGCCAAACCCTTCCCCACCCACCCTCACTCCTGCCTGGGTAGGAAATGGCATAATCAGCCCCTAGTGGTGCTCTTGCAGTACCACTGCAAAGTAGCCTAAGAGGAGAGTTTTGCCTTGCAACCCATAAGCTTAGCAGCAGATGATCCAAGCCAGGAAGCAGAGAGCAGGCAGGCTGCATGGCAGGGGCAAGTGATAATCTGTTAGGTCCCCAACGTTGAATCTTTTTGACATGTTTTCTTGTCCCCGCTGCAGCTGTAGTGGAAGGTGGAGGCTACTGCTGACCCTGAGCTCGTACCTTCTTTTCTTAGAAAATGACCACAAACAAGTACGTAGTTACAGCAAATTTAAAAAAAAAAAAAACCCGAATTTGGAACCTGAAATAGGAAAGGCAAAACTTGAGGAAGGAAAATGAATTTCATGCCCAGGCATGTTTTATGGTAGCTAAGAGATAGCGGAAATAAGTCAATAGATAAATACGGTAGCTCTCCTTTAAATTGGTCAGCAATCCATGGTAAGCCTCAAATACTCATGGCAACTGACTGATGGTTGCGCCTTTAGGATGTAGGTTTAGAAGGCATCGGGGTGCTTACTTCAGCAGCGCATAAACTATACTAGAAGGCTTAGGTGCATTAAATCAAGTTATATGTTGAGCAGCAATTTTAGAAAAGGGGATAGCTACGGGATCAGATATTTCTAAATATCTATTATTCAGAAAATGTCTCTGGAGTCAGTGTCTTCAATATTTTTGTTGCCTCCTTTTTTTATGGACAGCGTAAGTCAAGGGAAAACGAACAGCGATGCTAAAGGTATGATTGCTACACTAAGCTGAGTGCATGTAATGGGGGCCATTGACATTCTGAGCCGCATGACTCCCTGTCACTGTGCTATCAGTCATCGTTGCATTGCACTGTAGGTATCATTACATTAGGGCACTGCACACAAGTTGTAATAGTTCCTGTCTGGTGCCATTCAACAGCAGAAACCACAGCAAAGCGAAGCATGCCAAACAGTGCAGAGGCTGATGCAGCCACACAAGATGGATGGATTCCAATAGATAGGTTCTTTATAGCTTTACTAATTTAAAACTTCCCCTCCCTCAATCCCACCTGGTTTAGTCCCTTCTTTACAATCGGAGGAGGAATTTAAAAGCCTCCTTTGTAACTCATCTCTGGCCTAGATCAAAAATCCAATGTGTGCCTTTGAGTCAGTCCTGACTCCTGGTGACCCAGAAGCTCCTGGGTTTTCTTGGCAGTGTCACCTGAAGTAGATTGCCAGGCCTTTCTTCTGAGTCAATGGAGGGTTAAGTGACTTGCCCAAGGCCACAAGGAGTGCTAGTGGGAATTGAACCCTGGTTGCTTGGTTACCAAGCCAGTGTTCTAACCACTAGGCTACTCCTCCACTCAGTTACTTGTTCATGGTGGCCGGAGTGAACCTTTAGAATCTAGCTGTTTTATAAGCAAGCTAGGGTATATTTCCTCACTGGTCATATCTATACTAAACAAGAACAGCTTGATCAGTTGCAATATATATATAACCAGAATTTATTTTAAATAGGTACAGCCCTCCACATCAAATTTGATGGCACTCATACAGAATCCTCAGTAGAACCTCACCTGTAACCAACTACTTTAAACCACCTCTGTTATGGCCTTGCTTGGTAACTCAGAGCCTTTGCAATGTTTTTTTCATTTGTGTCTGTTTTGACTAGACTTTAACCTCCAGGGAATAATGACTCTCCATTATTTGTCTTCGTGCAATGCTGTAAATCTCTGGTATGTATTAGGGCTCTACAATTTGGAAAAGAGATGGCTGAGGGGAGATATGATGGAGATCTATAAATTAATAAATGGAGTAGAATGGGTAAACGTAGATTGGTTGTTTACAGCATCAAAAAGTTGAAATACTGGGGACATGCAATGAAGCTACAATGTAATCCATTTAAGACTAGTAAAAGAAAATACTTTTTCACTCAACCCTTAAACTCTGGAATTTGTTACCGGAAGATGTAGTAAAAGCTGTTAGTGTAGCTGAGTTTAAAAAAGGTTTGGACAAGTTCCTGGAGGAAAGGTCCATAAACCATTATTAAAGAGGACCTGGGATATCCACTGCTTGCCCCAGGACAAGCACTGTGGAACCTTTGTGCCTTTTTAGAAACCTGCCAGGTATTTGTGACCTGGATTGGCCACTGTTGGAAACAGGATATTGGGCTTGATGGACCTTGGTCTGACCCAGTATGACAGTTCTTATGTTCTTATAATTTGAATTCAATTTCCTGAGGAAGAAGAGAATGGGGAAGAGAGCGATCCAATGGCTCATAAAAAAAATAACTTGTGAGCAAAATTAGCAGATTAAACGGAAAAGAGCAGAGCAGAGACAGTAGGCAGGACATACACTAAATTTGTGTGTGTGAGAGTTACTTTGCTGTAATTTCTCATTCACAGTGTGGATCCATCTTACAGCCTGCAAAGTGACGTTTGCTCTGCTGCTGTGTCATACAGCAAGGTGTGTGCATTGTATCATACAGTAACAGTAAAATTCCTACACATTATACAATATAAGAAACGTTTTCTCTCAAGGAATCGCAATCATGTCAATGCTCGGAAGCCAGAATAGATGCGGACAGGGCCGGCACTACATTATGCAAACTAGGATATTGCTTGGAGCACCAGCAGTCATCAGGTGGCAACCTGTTTGCATGGGGATGGAAGTGGCTGGACTAGCCGTTTCCACCCCCATGCAGAATGAAATCAGCATCATAGGGGGCAGAAGCAGCAATGGTGTGCGGAGCTGCTTGAAGTCAGTGCTACCACTGGAGGTCCTGAGGGATGGCAGAGGCAGCGATGAGGGTGGGGTGGGAAAATTTGAAATATCAGTTGGCTGCTTCCTTAGGCATACAGCGGCAAAAGAAGGCGGAGACAGTGCAGTGTTGGGGGAGGGGGAGTGGAAAGAGGAAGGAACAGGAGGCCAACAGCATGTAAAGCTAGCAGAATCCATTAATAAGCACACCCTGTTTCCTCCTGAGAAGTGTACAGAGCGGGTTTTGGAAGGCACAGACATGCAGGAATCATCATGTGTGCGGTTTGTATTTTCAGAGGCTTAGTAACTGAAGAGTGTTTAGATAAACTATATGCCAGCATGCGAGTGGATGAGCAGTCGCTGTAGGCAGGAAGGGAATATTGCTTGAGCCAAGAGCAGCCTACAAGAAAAGCAGGTAGTAAGTGGAAAGAGTGAGGGATGCATCTGGCATTTCACCTTTTTGGTTCAACCTCCATACCAGAAGAGGCAGCAACCAAGGATGCAGAGAGGAAATCCCAGAAAAAAATCAAAGGTGTGGAAGCATTTTCCAGTGCCTGTGGATCAGCAGCTCGTACACTGCATTTACTGTTGGAAGTAGGGTTGCCAAATGGCCGGTTTTTCCATGGCCAGGCCGGCTGCCGGCAGAGAAGTACAACCGGCCCTTGAAAAGCCAGTTTTTTGCTCTGGCCGCAAGATCGGGAGCGGCCAGAGCAAAAAACCGGCTTTTCTCCCAAAGTCCGCGGGGGTGGGAGCCGGGGAAGCCCGCGCGAGGCCCCGGCTCCCTCTGTACAACCGCCAGCGTGAAGATCTTTTTCCTTCACGCTGGCGGCTGTTTCTGTGAAGCCGCAATTGCTGGGAAAAGGTTAAAGGCAATGCCCTTTAACCTTTCCCAGCATTCGCGGCTTCACAGAAACAACCGCCAGCGTGAAGGAAAAAGATCTTCACGCTGGCGGTTGTACAGAGGGAGCCGGGGCCTCGCGCGGGCTTCCCCGGCTCCCTCTGAGGCACCTCAGACAGCCGCAGGGCTGGTCGGGGGGGGGGGGGAGGGGGAGGCTAGGACTGCAAATGGGCTTGGATGGGGGGGAGGGGGGCCAAGGACGGGATGGGCTGTGATGGGGTGTACCTGGACTGGAAATGGACTAGGGGAGGGGGGACCTGGACTTGAAATAGGCAATTGGGGGGTGACTGAACTGGAATTGGGCTATGGGGGGGGGTACCTGCACTGGAAATGGGCTATAGAGGGGAAACCTAAACTGGAATTGGGCTATGGGGGGGGGGGGGTGGAACCTGGACTGGAAAAAGGCTATGGGGGGTGGATCTGGACTGGAATTGGGCTATTGGGGGGTGTACCTGGACTGGAAATGGGCTATGGGGGGACCTAGACTGGAAGTGGGCTATGGGGGGGAACCTAGACTGGAATTGGGCTATGGGGGAGGGGGGTGGAACCTGGACTGGAAATCGGCTATGGGGGGGCCTGGACTGGAAAAGGGCTATGGGGGGGGGACCTGGACTGGAAATAGGCTATTAGGGGGCCTGGACTGGAATTGGGCTATGGGAGGGGACCTGGACTGGAATTGGGCTATGGGGGGGGGGCTGCAATGGAATTGGGCTATGGGGGGGGGACCTGGACTGGAATTGGGCTATGGTGGGGGGAGGGGGAACTTGGACTGGAAATAGGCTGTGATTAGGGGGGCTAGGACTGCAAATGGGCTGTGATGGTTGGGGGGACTTGGACTGGAAATGGGCTGTGATGGGGGGCTAGAACTGCAAATGGGCTGTGATGGTGGGGGGAGGGCTAGGACTGGAAATAGGCTGTGATGGGGGGGGGCTAGGACTGGAAAGAGGCTGTGATGGAGGGGGGCTAGGACTGGAAATGGCCTGTGATGGGAGGGCTAGCACTGGAAATGGGCTGATGAAGAGCTGGAATAGGACTGGAAATGGGCTGATGGGGGCTGGAATAGGACTGGAAGTGGGCTGACGAGGGGGCTAGGATTGGAAATTGGCTGTTGGGGGGGGGGAGCTTGGAGTGGAAATTGGCTGATGGGGGGCTCGAATGGAACTGGAAAAGAGCATATGTGGGGCTAGGACTGGAAACAGGCTGATGAGGAGCTGGAATAGGACTAGAAATGGGCTGATGGGGGGAGCTTGGACTGCAAATGGGTGATGGGCTAGAACAGGACTGGAAATGGGCTGATGTGGCGGCATGGGAGAATGGGACTAGAAGGGAGTGGATGCTGGGTGGGTCTAGAATTATAAGGGAGCTGATTTGGGGGGAGGACTAGAAGGGGATGGGGATGGGGAATGAGAATGGAGAGGGGAAAAGATATTTTGTGTGGAAGAAAAGTCTACGATGGGCCGGGTATTGGGAGAGTAAGAGGGGATTGAGAATGGAAGGGTGAAATTTGAGTGGATGATAAAGGAATAAGGAAAGAAATGGGGGAAAGAGCAAAAGGGAAACGATCAGTATGTTAAAGCAGATTTAGAGAGAGAATGGAAAAAATCTAAAAGAGAAGAAAGGACAAATGGATAGCTCACAGAAGACACGAAGAAACCAGAAGAAAGCGACTGGAGCAATTGCAACTGAAAAATGAAATGCCCAAACAGAAGGTAGAAAAATACTTTTTATTTTGAATTTATTAACTGGAATATGTCTGGTCTGGGAAGTGTGTATTGCTAACATCTTTGCGTTTTTGTTTAGTGCAAGAGGAAATTACTTTATAGTTTTATTTCTCCAGTGTTGTACATTTCATGTTTGGCTTTTGGGGTTCCCAGTTTAATTATTATCTGACCAAGGGAGTTAGCCTACACTTATCCTTGGTAATTTTTGTGGGTGGGGCTGGGGACTGGGGGCGGGGCAGGGGTGGGGCTAGGGGCAGAGAATGGGTGGCGCATGGCGAGCCATAGGTGTCAGGTTTTTCTCTGTGAAAAAGTTGGCAGCCCTAGTTGGAAGGCCATCAGTAGGGGAAAGCTACCGGACCATCTTTTCAACCAGGGCCGTCCCAACCACTAGGCAAGTCTAGACAGCCTCCTAGGGCAACAGCCTCTGAGAGGCAGGAAAGAGCAGCAGCAGCAGGAGTCAAAGCAAAGCAAGAGCTCCTGAAAGCTAGACCAACTCAAAGAGCCATCAGCACATTCTATTGCCTTCACGGCAAGTGGACGCACTCAGAGATACAAAATAAAGTTTCATAATTTAAAGGATGATTTAGAATTGTGCATTTTTACAGGATTGTTATGGGAGAGGTACTGTTGGAATGATCATGACTGATGAAATAAATTATCAAAATCTTGAGGGGCGTAAAGCTGAAGATTCGCTTGGGGCACTCAATATCCGTGCATTGGCCTTGTTTGCAACAGCAGCATGCTTCATCATTTGCACACATAACTCTTGTTATTGCATGGGAGGGAGCTGATACTAGGCTACAGGCTCCATTCTGCGCTCCAAATAGCAACAGCAGGAGAGCTACAGCAAAAAGGAAGTTTATCTCCCATGTATCAGCAAACCTCTTTCCCCAGTGAGGTGGCAAGGACGAGACAGGACGATGTTCAGCATCGCTGACTTGGGGCAAGAGGCAGGCTACATTGAAAGGGGTAAAAGTGCAACAGTGGGGTATGGTGTCTTTTTTTTGTTTCTTCTATCTTTTGGGTTATTTTCCTGTTTATTTTTTATAGTGCAGATAATTAGACAATAGATTTAAATTTATTTTATTAATACAATGTTTCAAATTCAAAGTGGCTTACATAATAACATAAGAAATATCAAAGACACAGATAAAATAAAAAATAAACAATCCCACCTTTCCTAAAAGTCACCTTTCACAAAACAAAAATATTAAAGAATGTTTACTAAAGTGCACTAAGGCTTACTGCAAAGATCAGGAGGAGGGTCCAGATTGGAGGGGGGGGGGGGGGAAAGCTTGCATCACCATGGCAGCAGTAGCCTTTTAATAAGCTTTTGGTCCAAGGCAGCTGCTGTGCTATCAGACTGCTGGTAGTGTGGCTGCAGTTAACATCACCTCTCGAAGTGAAATTAACTGCAGCTGTGCTATTGGCAGTCATGACAGGTTATTAGAAAAGGTTCAGAGAAGAGCCTCCAAAATGGTAAAGAGGATGGAAGGATACCCCTATGAAGAAAGGCTAAAAAGGTTAGGGCTCTTTAACCTGGAAAAGAGACGGCTGAAGGGAGATATGGTAGTCTATAAATTAATGAACGGAGTGGAAAAGGTAAACGTAGATCGATTGTTAGTTATCAGAATATAGAAAGACTAGGGCATGCAATTAAGCTACAGGCTAAACTATTTAAGACTAATAAGAGACATTTTTTCACTCAACGTGTAATCAAACTCTGGAATTTGTTACCGGAGGATTTAGTAAAGGCTGTTAGTGTAGCTGGGTTTAAAAAAGGTTTGGACAAGTTCCTGGAGGAAAGCTTCATAAACCATTATTAAGAAGGGACCCAGGATATCAATACTTGACCCAGTACAAGCATTGTGGAACCTGTGTCTTTTGGGGAAACTGCTAGGTACGTATGACCTAGATTAGCCACTGTTGGAAACAGGATACTGGGCTTGATGGACCTTGGTCTGAACCAGTATGGCATATCTTATGTTCTTATTACAAGACTTCGATTGGAAGAGGAGAGCAGCCAGCCCTGGAGCATGAGGCACTGTGGCAAGTCAACTTAATCATAAGTGTGCTGTGCTGCCTCTGTGGGCCTGGCAGGGGTGTACTCCCTTCCCGGTTGGCACCCAGGGTCGACCGCACCCACTGCCACACTCTTGGTACGCCACGGAGGATAATGGGTTAATGAGGGAGAATGGGGATACTTGACTGTTATTCTTAAAATGGTAAATTATGTGGGGGAAAACTGATAAAAAAATACCTAAAATTGCAACTTGTGTGTTTATATAAGTGACACCCAGTGATATTTTAAAAAATTGTACAGTTGGCCCTAAACAATGTAGATGGATTGATATGACAATAACTAGGATATGACGATATGTAGGATATGTGAACATATCGCTCTGAGTCTTATGATAAGGCATTGGTTACTGATTAAGTTTTGGGCCTCTTTTAAGTTGATTCTTATGGTGTTTAAGTTGGAAAGGTATTTCATCTTGTTTGCTTTCTTCCTTAATAAGCGTCTATTTACCAACTTGTAATCTGCAGTCTAGTTAGCAAAATTTACTACAATGTCTGTTTGCAGTTGTGTGTAAAACGAAAATGAGAGCATGGATTTTGTTCTGTTGCTGAGCCTGTAGTTTGGAATTTTTACTGCCAGCAATCCAAGTGGGAAACTGTTTAGAGTGTTTTAGAAAGAAATTGACAAAACATTTATTTATGAAAGCATTTGACTTGCCCGCTGGTTAGGTTAAGGTGTGTTTTATTGTAGTCTATGGCAGGGGGCAGGGGATATTCAAAGGCATTTGCATGGTTTGCAGACCTGCAAACTGTATAAATGCCGATTAGCGGGATATTCGGCAGCACTGACATGGTTAGCGCTGCTGGATATCAGTGGATGCTGCCGCTACACGCCCTGATGCTTAGCGGTTAGCACCTGTCGCTAACCAGGCAGTAGCGATATTGAGCCGCTGCCCGGTTATCAACCTGCGGGTAAAGTCGGGTGCGGCAAATGCTGGCCTAACTTTACCCACGGAATCTAACCAGGCAGTGACTCAGGTTAGCTTCTGGGTTCTGCGCGAGCCATCACCCCTGAATATCCTCCCCTATGTTTTTATTGTGCCATTGTATGTTTATGTTTGATGTTTACTGGTTAGGATTTTATTAGATAAGTGGTTTATAAGTGAATACATGAAATGAAATATCCTGAAGCTAGAGAGATTTTTGAATGCAAGAGGTATTGACATCAGGGATGGTGCTGATGGACCCTTTGCAGCTGCAGGTACAGAAAAGTGGGAAAAGCATGTGAAGCAAGTCATATGGAATTACAGTTCCTCTATGTATTTGTGGGTCTGTGTGTGCATATGTGTTTATATCTGCATTGCCTCTGTGTATTTGTAACTATGTTGCTTTTCTGGGTGTTGCCACTTTTGGATCTTGACTCACCTGATTTCTTTGTGTTTCCCTTGTGTTGTCTGTCTCGACTAGATTATAAGCTCTGATGAACATGAACTGTCTCTTACATGTCTGTGCAGTGCTGCGTGCGTCTTGTAGTGCTATACACATGCTGAGCAGTAGGAGTAGCAGTAGTATGTGTTATCTCTTTGTGTGTTCCTGACTTGGAGGAGAGAAGTGGTTTGAATGGAGCAGTTCCTAAACATCCTATTGGTTTGGAAAGAATAATAAAATGAAACCAGCTGTTATAATATATTGTGGTAAGAAGAGTGCAGCTCAGCATGGAAATAAAAGAGAAAGAAGAACTTTTTCTTCTTTTCGGGGGATGGGTGCACTGAAACACATACACCACAGCAAAATCCCTGAGAGAAACCAAGAGGGTAGAGCTAGGTTTAAGCCACTCCCAGACTCCATGACAACCCCAGGTAAGAGTAGGAGGTACAAGTGGGTGGAGTCAGAGAGGGAGGTGCCCTGCTCAACGTTTAAGTATGAGAAAACAAAGTAGAGAGAAGCAGCCAAGAGGGAGGCAGCCAAGGGAAAGGCAGCCAAGCAAGAAGCAGCCAAGAGAGAAGCAGCCACAAAGAGAGCAGCAGCAGAGACAAGAGCAGCCGGCACTGCAGCCAAGGAAGCTACAGAGAAGGTTCCAGGCAGAGGACCAAACAGACTGGCAAGAGGGAGAGAGAGAGAAGGTTGGCTTTGAGAAGGCTAAGGCAAGAGTGCTTAGACTCCTCTGATGAAGGGTCTGTCTGCAGGCAGCAGAAGCCCCAGGAAGGGAAGTGGAGATCTTACCCTGATTCCCTGTCTAGCTCAGAGGCAGAGAGAGTCACAAGCCACAGAAGCCTCAGCCAGGAAGGTGCTGCAACAAGACTCCAAGGTAGGAGAAAGAAAGCAGTAAAACCAAAACCCTGTGTTTCTTGCTCTGACTCTGAAGAGAGGTTTAGGCCTGGGAAAACCCGGATTAGGAAGAAAGGGTTTTCAGGAGAAACTGAACAGGAGAAGCCCGTTGAAGTCCTACCTAGAGGAGAAGGGGCCATTCAGTGGAATAGGCTGTTTAACCTGTTAAAAGACATTAAGCATAAAGTGCCCGAGCGTTTTCAAACTTTGCCAAGATACAGCTCAGCAGAAAGCATGGAGGTAGAAAGTAAAGAAAGTGACCTGACTTCAGCTTGCTCTGAGATGGACTGTGATATGTGCATTGTGGCTAAGTAATGAAAGCCTGAGAGCAGTGAGAAGTTAGGAATTGTAAATACATGTGCTTTATGATTACGGAATTGAGAAGCATCATAAAGGGAAAAGAAAAGAAAGCCTGTGTAAATAATTCTACTACAACACTGGTTGTAAGCTTTGCTTTAATGGGAGAAGATTATCCTTTATTTTCTTTGACTTGAGTGTACAACTGCTTTAAAGATTTGTTACCCGCTTGCCACGGAAGCTAATAAAATTCCTGTGTGCTTTGAAACAACCACTTGGTTCATTTATCTCTATACACAACTACAATCCTTGGTAAAGAGGAATTCAAGATGGCTTCCCGTCCCTACTAGGCGACCGCCTGGTAGGGGCGCGACTGCCACAATATCTAACCATTAGATGTCACCGAACAGATTTCAAATGATGTATTTTATAGTTTAACCTCAGGGTGTTACTGTTCCAAGGCAGCAGGTATTGCCATGCTTCTCTACCACTAGGTGGCAGTACACATAGCAACCAGCAACAAAATAAATGGTAGTTTGAAAGGCACAATTTCCTATCCATACTGTTTCAGTGAATTTTTGGAGAGTGATTTTGCCCCCCCCCCCAATAAACAGACTTTTTGACCCCTTAGTATAATTTTATTCCAGCTTTATCTTGGATTGGAAAGAATACAAAGCCTCTTAGGTGAGAACTATGCAAACTAAATGTGGCATTTTTTTTCTGTAGAATGCATAACATAAAAGCATTCAAAATCTGCTATTTAACATTGTCCCACTGCAGAAGTTCAAAAGTACCCAAGCTGTGGTATGGCTTGAAACTGCTCGTGTTTCTCCTCATTTGGTTTGTTTTTTTCTTTATAATTTCCTGCAGAGCACACAAGTGGACCAAGACTGAACAATGACAAGGTGTACACATTTGCCTATTCAAGTGACGTGTTCATAGATAGGCCCAGAGGATTACTTCAGGACAGCGCAGGCTACAGGATTTCATCCAACGTGGATGTGTACCTACTATGGAGAAACCCCAGCAATGATGATGACCAGCTTATCAAACTCATAGTGAGATCTTAAGAAACAAATTCATTATATATATATATTTTGCATTGATTTTGAATCATCGATGGGTCAAACTGGATCAAAATTAGGATTAATTAACAAATTACTGAGCATGTCTCCCATAGAATGGGAAATGAAATTCATATGGGTCAATATTCAGCCACTGTGGTCAGCTTTTTTTAAACTGCCGGCTGTGACAGTTAAATAAAACAAGCATATTCAATACCTCTGTCCAGATACCAGCCGGCGCTGAATATACGTATTGTACGATCAATACTGGAATTATTTGGATAGCAACAATATTTAGTTTGCTATCCAGATAACTTAGGACATCCGTTTTGCTATCCTGAGTTATTAGGAAAGTAGACTGAATATCGCCGCTATCCTGATAATTTCGGGGACTGTCCATGCTGCACCCCAGAAACAGATACTGCTGGGCTAAGCAGTAGTCATTTTCAGTAGTACTATTCTAATAACGTCATTGAAAATCACTGGATAGACCTGGCCATTGGTACGTATCTGAATGGCAGGTGCTGCTATGTAGATAAGTGCTTTTAAATATCAATCCCTTAGTAAAAAAAAGGCCCTAAATCACTTGTAATAATCTAAGAATGTGTCCTTTAGGTAAAAGCAGATAATATGGAAGAATGTATTTTTTGTGTGTATGCTGGGGAAACATGCATCATTCCTTTAGGTATCATGGCCAGCCACATGCAGTTCACAAGTAATGTATATAATCAGACACCTAGGGCTGGCGTAGCCCACACAGCAACAACCAGAAAGCTGTAAAGGGGCTATTGTGGACGTCAACATCCACCACCAGCTGTCATGGCATCCGCTGCTGCACCCCTCCATACTTCCTCACAGTCTTCTGGAATACTCCTTATTCAGCTTCTCATGGATCAAGCTGTATAAGTTTGTGATTGTAGAGACTGTGAACCACCACAATATCATAGTACTTGTAATGTAGGGTTGCCAACTGGCTCCAGATGCGCCCAACAGGTTATTTATTTATTTATTTATTACAAGTTCTTATATACCGCACTATTCGGCATCAGCGCGGTTTACATTATAACATAAAGACCATAACAACAAGCTGTTTGGTTTACATCGAACAGGAGTACAAACTTGGAGAACCGGGGTAAACTATATACAAGAGATAATTACATAGAACAGAATAGAGTCTTAATAATATCAAGAACGGCATGGTGTGTTCATGAGTGGGTCACTTCCTCTGGTTCAATTGCTGGTAGGGTAGTATTGAAGGAAGAGGTGGTATTTGAGTGCCTTCCTGAACTGGAGTAGGTCAGTAATGGCCCTTATGTCGGAGGGTAGAGCGTTCCAGCATTTGGGTACATAGAAACTGAAGGCTCTGTTTGAGGTTGTCATGTTGCACTTTGTCAACGCCTTCGAGGTTGTCAGTAGGTTTACGGCTGATGTTCTTCTGGATCTGTTGGGGGGTACAGTGTGAATCAGATCTGTGAGTGAGGAGGATGAGATACCCTTGATTGCCTTGAATGATAGGACTAGGGTTTTAAAGATGATCCTCCCATGGATGGGGAGCCAGTGAAGCTGTTTAAGAATGGGAGTTACGTGATCGCTTCTGGAGGCTCCGTAGAGGACTCTTGCTGCGGCATTCATGGCCATCTGTAATGGGCTAAGAGTGGATTGAGGGAGACCTTGTAATATGGCATTTGCAAAGTCGAAGTGTGGCAGGATTAGTGCTTGGTATATGGTTCGGAAGTCATCAGGGTCCAACATGGAGCGCATATGCCTAAGCGAGCGTATTTTGAAGTATACAGCTTTGACTATGTTATTTATGTGATGTTTCATATCCAGACGTTGGTCCAATGTAACTCCAAGGTATCTTATTGTTTCTTTAGCTTGTAGGTCAGCTTCCTTGACACTGACGTGGGCTGGAGGGGTGAAGTTGGGGTCTTTGGAGATGAAGGTTTGATTCAGTCCTGGGTTTGCCTCATTGCATGCAGGGATATGTAGTTCTGATTTCTCCTTTGCACTCCATAATCAGTAGTCATTTTCAGTAGTACTATTCTAATAATGTCACTGAAAATCACTGGATAGACCTGGCCATTGGTATGTATCTGAATGGCAGGTGCTGCTATGCAGATAAGTGCTTTTAAATATTAATCCCTTGTGGAGTGGAGGGAACGGAGAGCTTCCCGCCGGCAGAATTAAAGAGAGGGTACCATCGGGCGCAGAGGAGCACCACCTGGCATCTCCCTCCAGCTCCCCCGAGCAATCGGGGTGGAGAGGAGGCAGCGGAGAGCTTCCCGCCGGCAGAATTAAAGAGAGGGCACCATCGTGCGCAGAGGAGCACCACCCAGCACCTCCCTCCAGCTTCCCCGAGTGATCGAGGTGGAGCGGAGGCAGCGGAGAGCTTCCTGCCAGCAGAATTAAAGAGAGGGCACCATTGGGCGTGCCCACGCCTGGCGGGCCCGTGCCAGGCGCGGTCCGAGAACTATCCCCCATGGCGCAGAAGAATACCGAAACAGATCACGCTAAGTAAAACAAAATACAAAGAACAAACTGCTAACTCTCTTACTACCTCATTGCTTGAAAGTACATGTGCTGACCAGCTTGCAAAGCATAGCATGACATTACAAATGCTGGATATCAAATAGATTCACTTACTACCTTATTGTATGTTTGCTACCTAACTGTCTGTATGCTACCTCACTGAATGTAAAAACTAGCATGTACTGTAAACAATATGTGCTAATTAACACAATGTAGATAATATATACTGCATAGCCATAGTTCCCACTACTAGTGCATTGCTACCTCACCACTAACCTCATTGCATTAAGAAAACATAAACCACAATTTACCCCATTACTAACCTACGCCTTGTTTGCTTCTCTGGTGCTGTGAAATAACAAACTACATACATTATAGACTTCATTACTAGAGTAGAACTAAGTAAGAAGAGGAGAGAAACCATATCAAAAGAACAGGCAAATATAGAACCACTAGAGAAGGATCAAACACCTACCACCACTTGGATACAACTCAAGTCAATCCCAGGTCAGTAATGAGAGTAAAATGCAATCCACTCACCACTACCTCATTGCATACCTTACACTCCTACACACTTTCATACCATACACACAGGGCATAAGACCAAACAAACAATTCCCCTTGTTACACCTACATACCACCCAACCTGAATGGATACCAAACACACCCCTCTCTAAAGAACACCAACATCCTAAGCCTTCAGTCCACAAACCACACAATACCATATGTACTACACATACCCACCTCACAAATAAGGTACACACAAACCCAATCACAACAACCAACATTAAATTTGCCCTACTAAACGCCAGATCAATCAGGAACAAACCAATTACTATCCTTGACCTCATACATGACAAAAGACTAGACATAATATGTATCACAGAAACCTGTCTAGATGACTCTGACCAGGTAATATTAAATCAAATCATCCCAGAAGGTTACACAGCATTTAATTGCATCAGGACCCAAAAGAGAGGAGGAGGAGTGCTAATACTGACCAGAAAAGAATACAGATTCAAAACAATCTCTACCGCAAACACGATAGACTCCAACACAATCATCATAGCCAACAAACAACTTAGCATCTCCTTCACCTACAGACCCCCTGGAACCACAACAGAATATCTCTCTACGGTACTTGAAGCAATATGTGCACACAGCAAAAAACTCAAGTCCCTCATTGCACTAGAAGACTACAACCTAACCTCCACATCCACCAAGGAAGCTGCATCATTCCTAAAAGCCATGGAATCACTAAAAGCCATGGAATCACCAAGCTATCAACACCCCAACATGGTACAACTCCAGACATGGTTTTTATCCCAAAGCACTTGGGGGAACAGGGTAAGACCACAACACCAACAATTACACCAGTTCCTTGGTCAGATAACCATCTAATTGAATTCACATTGACCCTAAATAACCTCATCCAACACATGGAAAATGAGACCATAACCAGGAGATTTAGAGCCTTCAAAAAAGAAGCATTCATAGACGAAATCAAACCACAACTTCAGCAAGTTTACGAAACCCTTGACCTAGGCATAGAGAAGTGGAACTCCATAATATCAAATGCAGCATCAGCCCTTACAAGTACAGAAGCACAAGCACACAAGAGACCCAATGTCCCCTGGTACTCAAGTGATATTAGAGACGCAAAACGCACCCTCCGAAAACTGGAGAGAAAATGACTCACTAATTCAATATAGTGACAAGCAAATGGAATACAACAACCTAATAAATGAACGTAAACAGCAACACCATACCAACCTAATCATCAATTCTGTCAACAAACCAAGAGAACTATTTAGAATTGTCCAAACACTAAGGACACTTCACAGCATGATACCCACCATCTTAACCCACAGGAATATGTAGACTACATAAAATCGAAAAACAACACCCTTTCACGCTCCATCGCACCACAAACAGATGGCCATAAAACGATAGAGGAGCATCAAACGTGGGAAGACTTCAGCATACCTTCAAAACACCAAATTGAGGACATAATGAGTGGCCTAAACACAACAACCTCACCATCAGACCCATGCCCAGTAGCTTGGATCAAAGCCACTAAAACCCAGTTCTCCCATCACATTCACAAAATCGTCAAAGATTCACTCCAAGAAGGATACATGCCGCAAACTCTGAAGCACGCCATGATAAGACCGATACTTAAAGGCAACAACCTCAGCCTCTCTGAACCAAAATCATACCGTCCTATCTCCAGTCTACCTTTCCTTGCAAAACTCATTGAAAAAACAGTACAACACCAACTACAAGACCATATTGACATCAATGCCCCACTGGACATCCATCAGCATGGTTTTAAACCCCAACACAGAGTTGAAACACTACTTACTTCCCTCTTTGACAATCTCTTAAAAGGCATAGACAACATAAAGAATGGATTCCTGCTTGTATTCATGGACATCTCGGCAGCCTTCAACACCGTGTCACACGCCAGACTACTGCAACGCTTGCAACAAATAGGATTATGCAAAAATACTCTAAAATGGTTTACTTCATACTTGGAGATTAGAATGCAACAAGTCAAATGCGCACAAAAAAAATCATCATATTTCCCCGTCACGCAGGGAATACCACAAGGCTCAGCCCTATCATCAATGCTTTTAATATTTACATCCAGCCCATATGTAACATCATCAAAAGTCACAAGCTCCAATATCACATTTACGCTGACGACATCATGGCATATGCCCCAGTCAACCTACTAGCGCTCAACATCACAACTATAACCAGATGCCTTGAAGATATGAACAGTTGGTTCGCAGCCTATAATATGATGGTCAGCTACAATAAAACTGAGGCAATGTTCATCACCAGGAACACTACCTTCACTCCACCACAAACCATCAGCATTTTAGATAAGCTTATAGTAGTTAAAGATGAGGTTAAATATCTGGGCATCACAATGGACAGAGCACTAAACTTGAAATCCCACATCACAAAAACTGCAAACAAGGCCTATCAACGCTTAAGGATCATCAGAAAACTCAAGCCATTACTCCGCCAGGATCACTTCCGCACAGTATGCCAAGCACTCATTACACCTCTGCTTGACTATGGAAACTTGCTATATCAAGGCCTCCCTCAACAAACCCTACACCCACTCCAAATGGTGAACACTGCAGCACACATCATTACAGACACTCCAAGATCTGAACACATCACCCCAGTCTTACAGCAACTACACTGGCTACCCTTGATGGCCAGAGCAAAATTCAAAATGATCCTAATCATCTTTAAAATCATCCACCAGCTCTCAGCAGAGGCACTCCAATACATTATAATGAAGGATACCTGCAACAGACCGAGAAGAACCAATAAAGACAACATGATCGGCACATCTGCAGGATTCCACAAGACTAAACAAACAACTTCAAAAAGAGCTCCCTCCTTACTAGCGCCCACACTCTGGAACTCCCTCCCAACAAGCCTGAGAGCATTAGATGACTTAATAGACTTCCGAAAGGACCTCAAAACATATCTCTTTATTGAAACTTATCAGCAGACAGAAAACAGTCCCCACCAAAACGGTAATGCAACTACTGTCGATAATTCGATACTCACTCATCCCAATAGGCATACAAGGTAATGACATAACACCAACTCAATACCCACTCATCCCAAACACTCACCCCAAACAAACATAATATAATGTTGTCAACTACCTCGTACTGTCTAAATGTTACCCTTATGATAAATGTAACCCTCCAATTGTACTGTCTAGATGTTGTTAAGTTCCCCTATGTTAAATGTAACCCTCCAGTTGTGGTGTGACCACTTTGATTGTAGGATAAGGTGTTATACAAATCTGTTTAAATAAATAAATAAATAAAGGAAAACTACAAGTAACTGCAAGCAATGGGGTAACCCAGGACTAGAGCAAGCCTGTCGGGCGCATCTGGAGCCAGTTCACAGCCGTATTGTAATGCTGAAACTGTGCTTTCTTCCTCTCCATTAGAAGTGAGCCAGGAACCTGAGCCATGTTGTCAAAGAGCTCCAAGTTCCTACAGTCACATACTAATGTATCTTGATCTAGGGCTGCCCAGTTTAGCAGAGGAGCTGATTATGTATAGAGGAGAATGGCAGTAGTTGAGGAGAGTGGGTGGGATGAGAAGGGAGGCCTGTGAGCAGGGTCGTACTAATGACTGTGCAAACAGTGCAGCCATACAGGGCCCAAGTACATAAGGGGTGCTGATTTCATCACTGGCCTCCAGGAAGCCCGTTAAGAGCGAGTTCCTGCATGTGCTTGGGAAGGCAGGGGAGCACCAGGTTTCTAGCTTGGTACAGTGCCTTGCGAAAGTATTCATCCCCTTGTTTTTTGTCCTGTTTTGTCGCATTACATACGAGGTGTGACAAAAAAGAAACGAGACTATCTCATAAATGTTTTTTTACAAAATCTACAGAGAAATTACGCATTGTCCCCTTCAAAGTAATATCCCCCCCCAGAGTTAATGCACTTCTACATTCACTTCTGCCACGTACGGAAGCACTCGGTAAAGTCCTTCTCCTTGAGGTCCCTCAGCTCCCTCGTCACAGTGGCCTTGATCTCATCTACAGAAGTGAAATGAGTTCCTTTGAGCACAGTCTTCAGCCTGGGGAAGAGCCAGAAGTTTCATGGTGCGAGATTTGGGGAATGAGGAGGGAGGTCAAGAGCTGTGATCTGTTTGTTGGCCAAGAACTTCCTCACACTGAGCGCAGTGTGTGTGGGTGCATTGTCGTGGTGGAGCAGCCACGACTTGTCTCTCTACAGAGCCCACCTGCTGCGCCGAACCCGGTCATAGAGGCGATTGAGGACCTGCTGGTAGAAGTGATGGTTGACCGTCTGACCCTCAGGCACAGACTCATGATGATCGAAGAATATGATCAGCATGACCTTGATCCTTGATTTGGACATGAGCGCCTTCTTGGATCAATTGAGGACCTGCTGATAAAAGTGCTGGTTGACTGTCTGACCCTCAGGCACAAACTCATGATGGACCACTCCCTTCTGGTCAAAGAATGCGATTAGCATGACCTTGATCCTTGATTTGGACATGCGTGCCTTCTTGGGGCTGGGTGACAGTCGAGTCTTCTGCTGCAGGCTCTGTCTCTTGCTTTCAGGGTCATACTGGAAGACCCATGTCTTGTCTCTTGTGATGACTCGGCCAATGAACTCTGGATATTCTCCGATCTTCTCTAGCAAGTCTCGACAAACATTGACCCGGTGCTCCTTCTGATCATCCAATAAAAGCCTGGACACCATCTTGGTGTACACCTTCCGCATCCCCTGCTCCTGCACCAAGATGGTCGCACTGACTCCCTGTTCAGGCTGAGCTCCTCAGCTATCATCCGCACCGTAAATCTGCGATCACTCCACACCAGCTGGTTCACTCTGTCAATGTTCTCAGCTGTCTTTGTCGTGGAAGGCCATCCTGACTTGGGGTCATCCTCCACCTCCTCACAGCCAATCTTGAAGCGTATGTGCCACTCGAAGACTCGCAGTCTTGACATTACATCTTCTCCAAAAGCCTTTTGGAGAAGTTGGAGATACTCAGTTGGGCCCTTCTCCAACTTAACCAGAAATTTCAAGGTGATTCTTTGCTCCATATTTCTGCCACTTCCAGTTGTGTGACAAAGCGATGGCACAGTGTGCTACAAAAAAACCTGAAAAAGAAAAACAGAGTGAGAGAAATGAAAAATATTATAGCAGAATAGTGGCAAGATGTTGCACAACACAGTGACATAAGTGGTTAGCCAATTGGCATTGAGTCATGGGCATGGCTGCCACAGTCTCACTTATTTTTTGTCACACCTTGTACAACATGGAATGAAAATGGAAGTTCATTTGGATGTTAGGTAATGGACCTAACAATACAGTCCAAATTGGTGAAGTAAAATGGTAATAAAATACCTTGTATATTTAAAAAAAACAAGTAAAAACTGAAAAGTTGTGAGCGCATATGTATTCATCCCTTTTGCTCTAAAACCCCTAAATAAGATCTGGTCCAATCAATTAACCTCAGAAGTCACATAATTAGTTGATTAGGGTCCACCTGTGTGCAATCAGTGTCACATGATCCTTCACATGATGCCTGTATAAATACACCTGTTCTGTTCTGAAAGGCCCCTGATTCTGCAACACCACTAAGCAAGCAACATGAAGACCAAGGAGCACTCCAAATAGGTCAGAGACAAAGTTGTGGAGAAGTATAAATCAGGGTTGCCTTATAAAAAAATATCCCAAATTCTGAATATTCCACGGAGCACCATTAAATCCATTATAACAAACTAGAAAGAATATGGCACCACTACAAACTTGACAAGAAAAGGCTGCCCACCAAAATTCACAGACTGGGAATGGAGGGCATTAATCAGAGATGCAACAAGGACGCCAAGGATAACACTGAAGGAGCTGCAAAGATCCACAGTGGAGATGGGAGTATCTGTTCATAGGACCACTTCAAGCCGTACACTTCATGGTGTGGGACTTTATGGAAGAGTGGCCAGAAAAAAGCCATTGCTTAAAGAAAGAAATAAGAAAACACATTTGGAGTTTGCACAACAGCATGTAGCAGATCCCCCAAACACATGGAAGAAGGTTCTCTGGACAAACGAGACGAAAATTGAACTTTTTGACCATCTTGGGAAAGGCCATGTGTGGCACAACCCCAACACTTTCCATCACCCCGAGAACACCATTCCTACAGTGAAACATGGTGGTGGCAGCATCATGCTGTGGGGAAGTTTTTAATCAGCAGGGACAGGAAAACTGGTCAGGATTGAAGGAAGAATGGATGACAGTAAATACAGGGCAACTCGAGGAAAACCGGTTTCAGTCTGCCAGAGATTTGAGACTGGGATGAAGGTTCACCTTCCAGCAGGACGATGATTCTAAACATACTGCTAAAGCTGGTTTAAAGGGAAACATTTAAATGTCTTGGAATGGCCTAGTCAAAGCCCAGACCTCAATCCAATTGAGAATCTATGGCATTGAAGATTGCTGTACACCTACGCAACCCATCTAATTTAAAAGAGTTGGAGCAGTTTTGCCTTAAGGAATGGGTGAAAATCCTAGTGGCTAGATGTGCTAAGCTACTAGAGACATACCACAAGAGATTTACATCTGTAATTGCAGCAAAAGGTGACTCTATAATGTATTGACTTTGGGTGTGTGTGTGGGGGGGGGGGGGTTGGGGGGTGAATACATATACACACTCCTGCTTTCAGGGGTTTTTTTTTGTCTTAATCATTGTTTGTGTCACAATAAAGTATATTTTGCACCTTCAAAGTGGTAGGCATGTTGTGTATATCACATGGTGCCAACCCCCAAAACTCCATTTTAATTCCAGGTTGTAATGTGACAAAACAGGACAAACACAGAGGGGATGAATACTTCTGCAATATACGGTACAGTCCTGCCTGGGAGTTATCCAGCAAAAGGGGCCTAAAAAATAGAAAGCATGGGTCTGGTAGAAAAGGGTGAGAAGGGGGCTTGGTGGCAAAATTTGAAGCCACTTAGGGTGTCCAGAAACATTTAGGGATGTCAATTTGTTCTGAAACAAAATGAAAAATGCAATGAAAAGCATATTTAATTTTGTTTCAAATGAACAGGGGAAAAACCCCCAGTATCACCTTTCGGGGGGGGGGGGGGGGTTAAGGGGGGAATTTAATGGCTTCACACTTCAGGGGAGGGAACGATAATGGGAGGGGGGATTGGGAGGGAGACAGACAGCAGACCCTAACAATGATTGCTGCTTCATCTAGCAGGCACTTATACATGTCTCAGGACAGTTGTAAATGCTGACATCTATAATTTTCCCTGGAGATATGGATTCCCTGTGTGAAATGGGGCATTTGCCTTGTAGTACTCTACAAATAATAAGTAGTAGTAGTAATGTAGGCCTGCCTAAACTACTCCCTCTCCCTGCCCTCACCATGCCTCCAGAAATTTAAACATTATAAGCATTGCCATGTTTAAAAAGCCCCTGTTCTAAAAATGCCATTTACAAGTGTTTGCCACTATACACGGATAAATGCTGCTGTTTAGAAATGGAGATGCTCCTAAAATAACCCTGTAGGCACCCTCTTTTAAAAACTTCCCTTAAAATAGATACCTACTTGATCTTCACACATAGGCAGCCTTTTATAAAACAGCTCCCTATTTGAATAAGACCTCATTTCTCTATGGACAAGCGGGAATGAGTCCTCCTGTATGAGTGATGTCCCCAATGGAGCCCCACTTGGGAACGCTCTCCAGCTTCTATTGGAAGCTTTGGGGGGCTCCACTGCACCTGCTCACCTCCTTCCCGCTGCCACTGTGGTGCAATCTTGAATCACTCTTTCATTTTCCACGGACCCCCAAGGACACATTTCAGTCATTCCACACTTGATAAACTCTCCTCCGCTGTGGGGTTTTTTGCGCTTGAAGTTTTTTGCCTATTTGCCTGTTGTCACAGTTTCTTTTTTCCCTTTCGTTTTTCTCTCTCAATCGTTCGTTTTAATTCTTTGCCACGGCAGCTCTGCCTTCCCAGCGCCAGTACTCTGGTCGGGCCTCACTCTCCAAAATCGAGCCCTTTGACTTCGCTGTACCAGCTGGTTCAAGAAGTATTTCCAATGTGCTAGGACCATATCTGCCATGGATATGCACATCTAGCACCTATAGTGCCTGGGACCTAATCTACTACTACTACTATTTAGCACTTATATAGCGCTGAGCACGCAGCGCTGTGCAGGTATGACATGCATATAAAAAATATACATATAATAGACAGTCCCTGCTCGTCAGAGTCATGCTCATCCGAGCTTACAATCTAATACTCATCCGAATTTGCAATCTAATACAATACAAAGCGATAGCGATAGTCAGTTCGGTGGAAAGCATAATATGGTCGGTGTAATTCGGTCATGGGAGATTGATGGGAATCGGGTTAGGATAAGGAGGGAAGTCAGGATCTGAAGGCAACAGTGAAGAGGTGGGTTTTCAACTTGGATTTGAACAGGGACAGTGAGAGTGCTTGGTGTATAGACATAGGTAGGTTGTTCCAGGCGTGGGGTGCAGCGAGGTGAAAGGAGCGAAGGCGTGAGTTAGCTGTGCAAGTGAAAGGCCTAGATAGAAGTAGTTTGTTAGTGGAGCGAAGTTCCCGAGAGAGGATGTAGGGAGAGATAAGGGATGAGAGGTATTGAGGGGCCGCAGAGTGGATGCATTTATAGGTCAGTATGAGAAGTTTGAACTGTATGCGGAATTGGATGGGGAGCCAATGAAGTGACTTGAGAAGAGGAGTAATGTGGGCATGGTGAGACTGGTGGAATATTAGTCGAGCAGCATAATTTTATATAGATTGATGGGGAAAGAGATGATTCGCGGGGAGACCGGCAAGGAGCAGGTTGCAGTAATCTAGGCGAAAGGACATTAAGGAGTGGATAAGCGTTTTGGTAGTGTGTTCAGAAAGGAAGGGGTGAATTTTGCTAATGTTGAAGAGGAAGAAGTGGCAGGTCTTAGCTACGAGCTGGATGTGGGTGGAGAAGGAGAGAGAGAGGTGTCAAAGATAACCCCCAGATTGCGGCTGAAGGAACAGGAAGGATCATAGATCCATCCACTGAGACTAAGAAAGGGGAAAGAGGAGGGGAGGAGTTGAGGGAAAAGATGAGGAGTTCAGTCTTGGCCAGATTCAGTTTCAAGCGGCGATGGGACATCCAGGCAGCGATGTCGGAAAGGCAGGCTGAGATCTTGGTCTGGATTGCTGGAGAGATATTAGGTGTAGAGAGGTAGATTTGGGAGTCATCGGCGTAGAGATGGTACTGAAAGCCATGGGAGGAGATAAGTGTGCCATGGGATTGGGTATAAAGGGAGAAAAGGAGGGGGCCCAAGATGGTTCCCTGTGGAACACCAACATGGAGCATGGTGGGGGAGGAGGAGGAGCCCCCAGAGCATACACTAAAGGAGCGATGGGAGAGGTAGGAGGAGAACCAGGATAGCACGGAGTCCTTGAAGCCAAGCGAGGAGAGGGTGTTAAGGAGAAGATTGTGGTCAACAGTATCAAAGACCACGGAGAGGTCAAGAAGGATGAGGACAGAGTAGAGTCCCTTAGATTTAACCAGGAACAAGTCGTTGGAGACTTTTGTAAGGGCCATTTCAGTGGAGTGTAGGGGCTGGAAGCTTGATTGTAGTGGGTCCAAGAGATCATGGGAGGTGAGGAAGTCGAGGCAGCAGCAGTGGACTGCTCGTTCTAGTAGTTTAGAAATGAAGGGAAGGAGGGAGATGGGTCGATAGTTAGAAGGGCAGGTGGGATCGAGTGAGGGTTTCTTGAGGAGAGGTGTGACAATAGCATGTTTGAAGTCAACTGGGACAGTTGCAGTGGAGAGTGAAAGGTTGAGAATTTGAGAGATGGATGGAACAATGGTGGGGGAGATGGGATGTAGGAGATGGATGGGGATAGAGTCAGAGGAACAGGTGGGGTGGGTTTGGAGGAGGAGTGCGGTTTCCTCTTCGGAGATCGAAGGGAAGGAGGAGAGGGTAGCAGAGGAAGCATGGATGGGGGAGGAGAATTGGGGAGAGGGGGAGGTAGATGAGGGAGTGGGGAATTGGAGGGTGATCTTGTGGATTTTGTCGTGGAAGTAGTCGGCTAGGGTTTGGGCAGAGAGGGAGGGAGGGACCAGGAGTGGGGGCACCTTGAGGAGAGAATTGAGGGTATTAAAGAGGCGGCGAGGATCAGAGGCGAGGGAGTTAGTCAGATGGATGTAGTATTCTTGTTTGGCAAGTGCTATGGCTGACTGGAAGGAGCCGAGCATGAATTTGAAGTGAATAAGGTCTTCCAGGGAGTGGGATTTGGCCCAGGCGCATTCAGCAGAATGGGCGCATGTGCATAAATAGCGGGTTGTGGGTGAAAGCCAGGGCCGGGGGGTAGAACGTCTGACAGGACAAGGGGTGGATGGGGCAAGTATGGATGGGGAGGGGAATTGGGGAGGGGGGAAGTAGATGAGGGAGTAGGAATTGGAGGGTGATCTTGTGGATTTTGTCATGGAAGTAGTCGGCTAGGGTTTGGGCAGAGAGGGAGGGGGGGGACCATGGGTGGCGGCACCTTGAGGAGATAATTGAGGGTATTAAAGGGTTAGCGAGAATCAGAGGCGAGGGAGTTAGTCAGATGGATGTAGTATTCTTGTTTGGCAAGTGCTATGGCTGACTGGAAGGAGCCGAGCATGAATTTGAAGTGAATAAGGTCTTCCAGGGAGCGGGATTTGGCCCAGGTGCGTTCAGCAGAACAGGCACATGTGCGTAAATAGCGGGTTGTGGGTGAAAGCCAGGGTTGGGGGGTAGAACGTCTGACAGGACGAGGGGTGGATGGGGCAAGAGTATCAAGAGCAGAGGATAGTGCAGCATTATAAGAGGATACTGCTTCATCGATGGACTTGGAGGACACAATAGAGGAGAGAGATGGAGAAATAGTGGAGAAGAGAGTCAAGGGATCAATATTATGAAGATTTCTAAATAGGATTGAGGAGACAGGATGAGGTTGAGACAGTGGAAGCTGAAGATTAAAGGTTAAGAGGTGGTGACCAAATGAAGGAAGGATTGAGTTGTGGAAGTTTGAGGGAGAGGAGTTAGAGAAGAGTACCAGGTCCAGGCAGTGACTGTGTACGTGGGTGGGGGCAGTAGAGCAGAGTTGTAGGACAATCGAGGAGTTGAAGGCAAGAAACTTTAAAGCGTGGGGATCAGAGGGGTTATCAATGTGAATATTAAAGTCGCCGAGGATAAGAGTGGAGGAAGAGGGATCGAGGAAGGCGGAGAGCCAGGAGTCGAAGTCGGTAAGGAAGGTCGATTTGGATTTGTCGGGTGGGCGGTAAATAACAGCTACCCGGAGGGGAAGTGGTGAGAAGAGGCGAATGGAGTGGAATTCGAAACAGAGGGAGAGGTTGGAATTGGCAAGAGGGAGAAAGTAGAAGCCCAACACCTCCACTGCGCCAGTGGTTTGAGGTATATGGGAGAACTGGTAGCCCCCCGTGGCAGAGAGCAGCAATGGATGCAGTATCGTCTGGGAGGAGCCAGGTCTCAGTTAGGGCAAGCAGGTAAAGCGCTTTAGATATGAAGAGATCATGCATAAGAACAATTTTCTTAGAGACAGAGCATGCGTTCCATAGGGCACATGAGAACGGGAGAGTGGAGGGAGAAAGGAGAGGGATATGGATAAGGTTAGAAAGGTTATGGGAGGATTTCTTGACATAGTAAGACGGCGGTCTAGTGGGGCCGTTACGCGGGGAGCTATCTCCAGAACGATACTGAGGTCTAGAGGGGCCAGGGTACAGGTGGGTGTGTCTATCAGGTAGGATTTGTGAGGATCTATTTTTAGAGTGAGACAGAGACAGAGCTCTGGAGGAGGTAGGGTTTGGGTTAACATCTATGGATGATTGGTGTGAGTGAGGGAGGGTGGATGGGGAAAGGAGTGGGATATGGATGAGATTAGATAGGGTACGTGAGGAACTCTTCTTAGGGTGAGAAAGAAATCGAGGGGGGCTGGGGTTAGGGTTGATATTACCTGATGAGAGGAGGAGGAGGAGAAGTAGGGAGTGGGGTAAAGCGGAGGCAGTACGGCGGAAGCGAGGGTGGGGTTGCATTAAAGAGAGAGGGGATGGTTGAATGAAGGGGAGGGTGTGATGAAGCTCAAGGGCAGATGCAAGGTTAGAGAACAGGATGGAGGGGGAGGTGATGAAGGAGGAGGGAGAGTAGGGGGGAGAGGAGTGAGGGTGTTGGTAGGAGGGGAGGCAGTTGGGGAGTATGAGGAAGAGAAGGATAATGTAGTGTGGGGCCATAGTAGAGGAGTAGTGGGGGCTATGAGCGTATGTTATTTCCAACGCAGTGGGTGGCTAAGGAGCGCATGGGAGGCACGTTCTATGCAAACACTGGGAAGCAAGTTCAATGCAGGCAATGGGAGGCACATTCAATGCAAACACTGGGAAGCAAGTTCTATGCAGGCAATGGGAAGCAAGTTCTATGCAGACTGTGGGTAGCAAGATCTAGGCAATCGATGGGAGGCAGCAAGTTCTAAGCAGGTATGGGAAGCAAGAGCAATAGCAGGGTGCCTGGGGCTAGGTTTGATGGTTTGCGCCAGGGTGCTCTTAGTCCTCACCTAAGGGCCAAGCCAAAGGGCCCTCTGGCGAAGCCCTCAGGCGTGGGCGCGCCCGATGGTGCGCCAATGAAGAAGGGGCCACTGGGGAGGCATGTGACGTGGCCCGATGTGCCCGATGGCACTCCAATGAAGAAGGGGCCGCTGGGGAGGCGTGCAGCGTGGCCTGATGCACCCGATGGCGCTCCAATGAAGAAGGGGCCGCTGGGGTGGCGTGCGGTATGGCCCGATGTGCCCGATGGCACTCCAATGAAGAAGGGGCCACTGGGGAGGTGTGCGGCGTGGCCCGATGCGCCCAATGGTGCTTCAATGAAGAAGGGGCCGCTGGGGAGGCGTGCAGCATGGCCCGATGTGCCCGATGGCACTCCAATGAAGAAGGGGCCGCTGGGGAGGCGTGCTGCGTGGCCCGATGCGTCTGATGGTGCTCCAATGAAGAAGGGGCCGCTGGGGAGGCGTGCGGTGTGGCCCGATGTGCCTGATGGCACTCCAATGAAGAAGGGGCCACTGGGGTGGCATGCGGCATGGCCCGATGCGCCCAATGGCACTCCAATGAAGAAGGGGCCACTGGGGAGGCGTGCGGCGTGGCCCGATGCGCTCAATGGCACTCCAATGAAGAAGGGGCCGCTTGGGAGGCATGCAGCGTGGCCCGATGTGCCCAATGGCCCTGTTTGTGTAATTTGTGTTGCAGATGATAAAACGAGGACTCACCCCACACTAAGGACACTAACATGGAACATCAACACCTTCAAGCTCTTCAAGCTCTTCCAACACACAAAATCAACAAACCCTTATGCAGACATCAAATGTTCAAAAGGACATTCTACCAACAAATGTATGCTCTTATACTAATTATTAACCTATGCTGTTACCAAACAAATGCATACTACTACACTACCTACTTTGCAGCCTTACAAGCTCCCCCCATATACCTATTATACCTCCCTACCATACACCAACCTATACACATACCTATTTACTATAAACCTCACAGCAAAAGACCTGCCAGTTACACTCAAACAAACCCAGCGTCACACACATCCATACCTCAATCACACTCTCCACATACCACCCGCATAACCATAGGCCTGATAAACGCAAAATCAATATGCAACAAAACAAACATCATTACCGACTACATCCACAAAAACAACATTGACATCCTATGCATCACCGAATCTTGACTCAAAAATACAGACCAGGTAATACTGAATCAAATAACACCACCAGCATTCACGGCATACAGCTGCCCCAGAACCCACAAATGAGGAGGCGGAGTATTAATCCTGGCCAGAACAGATTTAAGGCTCAAGACGTCAACCTCCAAAAGCTCCGAACACTGCAAATTCATCAACACTGAAAACAAGCATCTATCCATCTGCCTAATCTACCGACCCCCCAATGCCCATTAGAGGGAAAAGAATTTCAACTGTGAATAATGTATATAGTTTACTGTTTATAGTTTATGTAGTTTACCCTGTTCTTCCAAGTTCTCAAACCCCTGTTAATTGTAAAATGCACTACAGTTACCCTGTATGTATATGCTCTGTTCCATGTAAACCGCGCTGATGGTAATAGTGCGGTATATAAGAAATGTTAAATAAATAAATAAAATAAAATAGACGACACATCAAATATCCTGGATATGATATATGCAGCTAATTCCCCACACAAGACCCTCATTGTGTTAGGAGACCTAAACCTCACATCTGCCTCAACAACAATCAAAATGGCATTTCACAAAGCAATGGAATCCATTCAACTCAAGCAAGTACTATCGGACCCATCCCACCGCTCTGGCTCTACACCAGATCGCATATACGTACCAACTAACACCCTAGATCATGGTCTCATGTCACCACCTAAAACTACACCAATACCATGGTCAGATCACCATGCCATATTATTTGAGCTCCACCACAATACCCAACAGACAACTCGGAAAACTGAACAGCCAACCAGACGCTTCAAAGTCTTTAACAAAGAGGATTTCCTCAATGACACTGTGCAGTCCCTACCCCAAGATTTCACTGACATGGACGAAGCTGTCGATGCATGGAATACCACCATCCTTGCCGAATCTCAACTCGCACCTTGGAAGAATCCACACCACAACAAAAACAGGCCTATATCCACACCATGATATTCTAACACAATTAATGAAGCCAAAAGAAAACTACGACAACTTGAACGTCGATGGAGATGGAACAAAGCAGAAACTATTCTGAAACAATGCCAGGCGAAGCAAAAAGAATACAATTACCTGATAAACAAACATAAACAACAATACCACACAAACCTCGTACTAAAAGCCTGTAATAAACCTAAAGACAAAAGCAAGTTGCACCCACAAACCTTTGCTGATTATCTAATAGCCAAGAATAGTACTACCACACCCCAAAAGAACATCTCTCTTATAGACACAGCAACTGAAGATGGCTCTACAGCTACCAACCAATGGAAGAATTTCTGCATCCCATCAAAAAAACAAATAGAACAAACTATCACTGCCCTAAACACCACCACCTCTCCATCAGACCCCTGCCCAGTGACATGGATTAAATCCATCAAAGAAGAATTCAACACATTCATCCAAAAAATAGTATGCACCTCTTTCACTCAGGGCTACATGCCCAAAGCACTCAAGCAATCAACTATCCGCCCCATCCCTAAAACCACTTCATCAAATAGCACCGACCCTTCAACCTACTGCCCAATAACCAGCCTCCCATTCTTTGCAAAAATAACCGAAAAAATTGTACAGAGACAGCTCCAAGATCATATTGACGAATTTGCCCCACTTGATCCCCACCAGCATGGTGTTGAGACACTTCTCATACATCTACTCGATAACTTAATCAAAGGAATAGATAAAAGAAAGCAAGGCTTCTTACTAATATTTATCTACATATCAGCCGCCTTCGACAGTTTCCCATCACATCCTTTTGAAGCGACTAATGGAGATTTGTCTAAAATACCACCATCAAATGGTTCCAATCATACCTCGAAGATAGACAACAGAAAGTAAAACCTCACCTCAGCTCCCTTCAGTACCACTCAAGGAGTTCCCCAAGGCTCATCACTATCAGCTCTTCTCTTCAACATCTATATTCAGCCTATATGCAAAATATTCAACAAATACAAGATACAATATGCCATATATGCTGATGATATCATGGCATACACCCCTATTCAACTGGACTCCCCAGACTACACCACTATATCAACCTGCATCCATGAAATAACAACCTGGCTTACTATCAACAACTTAAAAATCAACATAAAAAATCTGAAGCAATCATCATCACGAGAGACTCCACATTCATCCCTCCTACATCTATCAACATATCCAATACACCAATTACAATAAAAGACAAAGTCCGTTATCTTGGAGTGATTCTAGACAAGCAGCTTAGCCTCCAACCACATATAAACAAGATATCCAAAACAGCATTCTTCAAACTCGCAATGCTCCGGAGACTAAAACCCCTCCTCAATAAGGAACATTTCCGCACAGTATGCCAAGCCATCATTACACCTGTGTTGGACTACTGTAACATCCTATTCCAAGGCCTACCTAAACAAACCACCTGTCCACTACAAATAGTCCAAAACACCACAGCCCGCATTATTGCTAGCGCTTCAATACAAGACCACATAACTCCAATACTACATGATCTGCACTGGCTACCAGTCTCCTCACGGGCACAATATAAATCAGCACTCACCATCTTCAAAATTAAAAACAATATGTCAGCAGGAATACTACAGGAGCTCATCGGAACCAAAGCAAGCAAAAGACCAGACAGAAACAGCACCAAAAACAACATACCAACACCCACTCTATTCACAAGAACCAACAAATCCACATCCATGCGAGCCTTCTCTCTTGCTGCACCTGCTATTTGGAATGCCCTACCAGATATTCTAAGTTCAACAACTGATATAAAAGAATTCAGAAAGCTGCTCAAAACCACCCTATTCATTCAACAATTCAACGAAGATCACCGAGAACTGAACACACCAATCACCCCACAAGCCAATTTACACAAGCCATGAAAACTATGAGGACTTCACATGAACCAGCTACCAGCCTTCTAGAAAGATGTAACTTGAACACTATAAGGATGTCACATGAACAACATGAACCAGCTACTAGTCTTCTAGAAGGATGTTACTTGAACACTATAAGGACGTCACTTGAACAATGTATATAGCTCACCAGTTAATCAATCACACTTGGTTAACTTGTATACAGCACCAGTTCATAGATTACAATGTATATAGCTCTCTGCTACTTGTATATAGCTCATATTCATAGCTCACAATGTATATAGCCCCTGTTCATAATACACAATGTATATAGCTCACCAGCTAATCAACCTCACTGCTCACCCTCACCACACAAGACAATGTATCCACTGCATGTATTCACCCTCCCACTCTTGATTGTTTGATGTGCCAACCGCTTTGATTTAAAGATAAAGCAGTATATTAAATCCTTTTAAATAAAATAAATAAATAAAGATTGTGATAAGAGACACAAATCACTTTTTGGTGCTCAGAAGTCTGATCCATCGCCTCTGGCATTGATGGCACTGGTCTCTATGGCTTCCAAGGCTGCATCGGATGCTGGCGGTGCATCGATATTGAGGGCTCAGTTGGAACCGAGCATCCGTAGTGCCCTAGAGCATCGGCCATCGATCGATCTTCACCAGAAGATGAGGAAGGATTTAGTCTCATCTTCTTTGATGTTGAGGGTGATCATATTGAGCACAGAATGAAGACTCTGGTGCATTGGCATCAGAGCCCATCGAGGCATGGTATTGAGAGCGATGGGGTCCATGTGAGTGCCCCTCAAAGGTGCCCAAAAGGAAGAAAGATCATACTCCAGGACATCAGAGGGGCACTGACAGCTGAGATCCAGCTGCCAATATCCCTGTACAGATAACCGGGTCAATTAGTTGAATCTGCTCAGGCCCTGCAGCCTTCAGAATCAGCAGGCATAGAGAAATGCCTTCTGCAAGCGCTTGAGCACCACATCCCAGTGCTTTTGGTGGTGCAGCATATCAGAGCCTTGACGTCTGCCACATCGACATTAGCCACCTTACAGCCGATCCTCAAGATGCATGCCCTGCCTGCAGGAGAAGCATGAATATTGTAAAACATGTTATGAGTACTTCAATTGTTATATCCATGCTTAAAGTTCAATGTACTGTATCTGTTGTTATTTGTAAACCGCCCTTGATCTCTGGAAGGGGCGGTATAGAAAAGTTCTCAAATAAATAAATAAATTGGGGCATCAAAGGGCCCCCAACACCTGTGATTGCCCAGCTGATATCCTTCTCTAGTGTTTTGGGGTCCGATGTGCCCTTGAAGTCTAGATGGCCATTGGTGTATCATTGCTCCTGAAGGAGTTCCTGATCCCCTCAGGGCAGGAGAGAGATCCAGGCAGAGACTCAGAAGTACTTTATTTATTTATTTAACTAGGCTTATATACTGTTTTTCTACCAGTCAAGCAGTGTACATTCAGGTATTATATATATATATATATATATATGCCCTCAAAGGGCTCACAATCGATATGTTTTTGTACCTGAGGCAATGGAGGGTTAAGTGGCTTGCCCAAGGCCATAAGAAGCATCTGTGGGACTAGAAACCCCAGTCCTTCTGGCCCAAGGTTGCTGTCTTCTAGTGGGATTCGAACCTCTGGCCCTCAGTATCTTGCCCCAACAACTAGGCCACTTTGACTCCCTCTCTGAGTCTGACTAAGAAGGCTGGGTACTATGAATCTGAGAACTTGGTGGAGGGAAGGTCCCCTGAGCTTCCTTCAGACCCTTCTCCACTTCATGAATGGCATAAGTTCCCTCTTGAGGACATGACCTTTCAAGAGTTTGTGAGGGATATGGCCAAGGCCATCCCATTTTCTTTGGAGACTGAAGATGAGCCCAGGGCAAAGGAGCTGGAGATCCAGCAGTACTCCTCGGCCCCTAAGGAGGTTGTGACAGGGCCTGTGCAATGTATTCTGCTGAGAGTACATATGAAAATGTGGGAGAACCCCCTCACTGTACTTCTGGTTAACAGAAGACTTGACTCCATGTACAGAGTTAAGAAGGCCCCCAGGTTCAAGAAGCCTCAGCTTTCTCACCATTCCTTGATGGTCAAATCCTTCCTAAAGAGAATCAAGAGTACCAAGACTCATTCCACAGTGCCCCCAGGGAGAGAGGCTCAGACACTGGACTCTTTAGGGAGGTGTTTTTAGAGTTCTATAATTGTAGTCCATGTGGCCTCTTACCATCTCTACATAGACATGTTCTTGAAGAACATCATGTGCAACTTGGCTGACCTGGCCCAGTTTCTTCCTCCAGAGAAATTGGATCAGTATCCTTCCCTAGTGGCCCATATCAAGGACTGTTTGAAGTTTATGGTCTGAGTGACCTATGATATCTTTGAAATGGCATCCAGAAATGCTGCCATAAATATTGGTGCCTGGAAGCTTGCTTGCTTCCAGTCGTCAGACCTGGAACAATTAGTGCAGAACAAGCCCATGGACGTACCGTGCTGCAGAGAGAATCTCTTCAGCAAACAGGTCGAAGAGAAGACTGACTATATTGAAAAGTAGCATGTCACTCTTGCCAGACTATCAAGGCGTGCATTTGAGCAGGCCTCCTATTGTAGGAGGTACCAAGGTTGGGGCCAGAAAAAGACCTAGTAACCTCGTAGGCGTAGCTACTTTCCTGTGCCCCAGATCTCCAAACCCAAGCAGGTACCTCACCAACAGCAGCATCAAGAGAAGCCTTGGAAGGCCCAGCCAGCTCCTTAGCCAAAAGCTGGAGCAGGGTTTTGACTGGTTCCTTTGGAGCATAGCCGTTCTTCCAATAACCACAGTGGCCTCTCATAACCTCAGACTCATGGGTTCTACAGACCATCAAAAACGGTTACAAACTACATTTATTGAAACTACCACCAAATTGCCCCTGAAGGTGCATCATCTTGACCCTCTGCAACAGGATTTGCTTTAGAGAGAAATCACCACCCTCTTGTCAGATCTTGCAATCGAGCTTTTGCCGCCAGAGCAAAGAAGTTGGGGATTTTATTCCAGGTATTTCTTGATCCCCAAAAAATGGGGGGATACCATCCCATCCTAGACCTAAGAGATCTGAACACATACTTGGTAAGAGAAAAGTTCAGAATGATTCCTTACCTTCAAAAAGGAGGTTGGCTATGCTCCCTGGATCTGAAAGTTGCGTATACCCACATACCGATACATCTTGCTCACAAGAGGTATCTTACATTCATCCTGGGGAGACAGCATTTCAAGTACCAAGTATTGCCTTTTGGTCTAGCCTCTGCACCTCGCATGTTTACAAAATGCCTTGTGGTACGTAGTAGCGGCGTACCTCAGGATACTGGGAGTGTTTGTCTTTCCCCATTTGGCCGATTGGCCGATCAAGGGTACCACTTTGGAAGGAGTCCAAGAATCAGCACACTTGACCATTCGGGTGTTGGAATTACTAGGGTTGATTGTAAATAAATCAAAGTCCCACCTTCAGCACACCCAGCAATTGGAATTCATTGGAGCCTTGCTCAACATGATTCAGGTAAGAGTCTTTCTACTGCACAAGCAACTTCACAGATTGACAGCATTTGTGCAAGATACTCAATTGAGTCAGCAAATAACAGCTCACAGGATATTAACTGTTCCAGGCCAAATGACCTCCACAGTACATGTCCCAACCTTGGTACGCTTCCAGATGAGGCAAGTTCAGTGGACTCTGAGGACTCAATGGACCCAGACCACATGTTGACTCAGGGATCGTCTGTGTGTCATCACCCCTCTTGTTCAGTCATTACACTGGTAGACAATCCACCACAATTTGCTCAAAGATCTTCCTTTCCAAATAGCTTCACCCCAAAAAATTCTGATGACAGACACATCCAAGCTGGGATGGGGAGCTCATCTCAATGGTGATTGGTCCGTCCAAGAAAGTCTCCATCAGATCAACTTCTTGGAACTAAAAGCAGTGTAAAATCCTCTGAAGGCTTTCCAAAATTGACTGACCAATCAAATTGTTCTGATTCAGACCGACAATCAGGTCACCATGTTCTTCATTAAGAAGCAGGGAGGAACGGGTTCATACCTCCTGTGTTGGGAATTAGTCAGGTTGTGGAAGTTTGCCATCATGCACAGGATGGACTTGAGAGTCATGTACCTGCCAGATGAGCAAAACACTCCGGCAAACAGACTGAGTTGAGTCCTCCAGCTGCACGTGTGGAGCTGGACAGGGAAGTTGCAACTTGCATCTTTTGAGAGTGAGGCACACCCTCAATAGATCTGTTCACAGCCCCACAGAATGTCCAGGTAGATCTGTTCTGCTCCAAAGTAAGGTTACACAGCAGATTAGCGTCAGATGCTTTCTTCGTACATTGTGTGTGTGGGGGGGGGGGTCTTCTGTATGCTTATCCTTCAATACTTCTCATTGCAAAGACCCTCCTAAAGCTCAAAACAGATGGCAGCACAATGATTCTCATTGCTCCCTACTGGCCCAGACAGACTTGGTATCCCCTCCTGCTGCAGCTCTCTAGTCTGTAGCTGCTCTGACTCAGCCATGCACCGGATCTGATATCACAGGAGGGTGGGATGATGTTACACTCCAACATCCAGACCTTGGCCCTCATGGCATGAATGTTGAGAGGATAATATTGTCTCAGCTCACTCTGATGGATGGTGTAACTAAAGTCCTTTTGGCCATCAGGAGGGCCAATAGAAGAGGTTTGCTGTCTGGTGTGAGGGCCAGGCCCTTTCATCTGTTCCACAGAAAAGCTGCTTGAATATGCTCTGCACCTCTCTGAGTTGGGACTTAAGTCCAACTCCGTCAGGGTCCACTTCAGTATGACTGAAACATACCATTGAGGTGTGAAAGGCAAGTCCATCTTGGTACAGCCTTTAGTTGTTCGTTTTATGCGGGGATTGCTTCTCTTGAAGCCTCCCTACAAGCCTCCATTATGTCTCGGGACCTCAATGTGGTTCTTGCACAGCTCATGAAAGTTCCCCTTGAGCCACTCAATTCCTGTCCTCTGACATTTTTGACCTGGAAGCTTGCTTACACAAGAGTGAGCAAGCTTCAGGCTCTAGTGGTTCATCCTTCTCACACCAAATTCCACCATAATGCAGTAGTCCTTTGTACTCATCCTAAATTCCTTCCAAGAGTGGTATCAGATTTCCACCTTAATCAGTCAATTGTTCTTCCAACATTTTTCCTGAGACCTCAAACCCACAAAGGGGAAGCTGTGGTGCACATGTTGGATTGCAAGCGAGCCTTAGCCTTCTACTTGGAACAGATAAAAGCCCATAGAAAGTCCATCCAGCTTTTTTGTTTCTTTTGACCCCAATAAGCTAGGGGCTGCCATTTCCAAAACTCTCTTTCAATTTGGCTAGCAGACTGCATCTCTTTCGCTTATGCCCAGGCAGGCCTGAGCCTTGATAATCATGTAAAAGCTCGCAATGTCAGAGCAATGGCTGCGTCGGTGGCCAACTTACACTCGATCTTCATGGAAGAGATCTGCAGGGCTGCAATGTGGTCTTCAGTCCTCACATTCACATCTCACTACTGCCTAGACAGGGATTCTTGATACAACAGCAACTTTGGCTAATCTGTACTCTGGAATCTGTTTCGGGGTTAGAATCCAACTCCATCACTAGGCCCATTCTATTCTGGTCAGGCTACCAAAAAAAAAGGGGAAGATAGAATCACTGCTATTGTACATAGTTGACCTCTTGACTGTTAAGGCCTGTTGCCATGCCGCAGTAGAGTTTTGCGACTGTTGGACTTTTTGATGGCTTCCTTGATTTTTGGTGGTCTGTAGCTCGGGAGTCGAATACATTAGGACTCATTCTTTCTTGACCGTGGAGATAAGGTAATTACTCACTTGTAGCAGGTGTTCTCTGTGGATAGCAGGAATTAGTCCTTACAATTCTTCTACCTTCCTGGGAAGTTGTCTTCTGCTACAGCTATGTTAACAGACTGATTCAAGATGGAGTCACAGCAGCAGGGGGGAAGGAGGCGTGCAGGCATGGTGGAGCCAAACAAAAGCTTTCAACAGAAGCTGGGGAGTGTTCCCACATGGGGCTTTGTTAGGGATGTTACCCATACGTGAGGACTAATTCCTGCTGTCCACAGAGAACACCTGCTACAGATAAGTAACCACTTTTTCTTTTCTTTCTTCTCTTAGATAAAAGACGTTAAGGTTGAAAATGTAAATGAACGCCCAGCAGCAAAGAACATCTTTACTGGAACAAATGCCAGGAGTATAATGGGAGAAGATTACATGACAGCTTTACAGAGGCCCATTCTTCTTCACTGGATTCGTGGAAAGGTAAGGCAAACGATTGTATTGTAATATTTCTTAGGAACATCTGGCTGGATATGATCTCATACATGCTGGTTACAATACATTTTCTCTTATGTTAGTAAGTGAGGAGTAGTATTCATGTTATAATGGCTTATGATATATTAGTGTCATAACTACATAGTCTGTGCAGTATGCATTAGCCTGCATTTTGTAGCCTAGTGCTTAGAGCAGTAGATTGACAAGCAGGGAAGCCAGAGTTTAAATCCCACGGCTACTCCTTGTGTCACTCAACCTTCCATTACATCCAACACAAATTCCTCTGCTCTTCTCCAGGGGAAGATCCCACTCTGTGACAAAAAAAATGTTTTTATTATATAAGGGACTTTCTTATTCTGTTCTTGAGTTTACCACTGACCCCTTGGATCTTGTGTGTGTTCACAGAGTTTAATAAAGAAGGCAGGCTTATTTTTTTAAATTATTTTCAATTTCTCAGAAAATAGTGGCAAAGGACTTTTAGAAGTGCTTCTTATGACAGTCGTCTGTACGCCCTGAGCTGTTAATTAGGAAATTATGTACCCCGAATGGAAATTCTTTTGGTCTTGTGACCAGCATTAGCTCTCACTTTTTGGGATTCCCTACTAATAGATAATTATATTATTTTCTGAAATAATTAATATTAAAATATAAAAGATAGAACTTCAAACAGACTAGCCCAAGTATCACATGTGACCTTTTTAAACAGCTAGGTCATCTTTAGTGTCTTTTAAGTAAAGCAAAAAAATAATTAAGGATAAATAAGTATAAAGATGTATTATCCCTGTTCTGAAATAGTTAAGAATCCCAAATCCTTTGCCTTGGATGTTTGTCCATGGAATAGTGATTGTCTCTTATTTGTATCCCATGTAGTGCTGCATATATCAAATAGCATTATAGAAATGATAAGTAGTAGCAATAGTAGTATTTTTCAGCTACTTTTTTTTATTATTTTTTCCATTATCTAAACATTGTCGATTTAGAACATTACACTCATAAACCCAGGGTTTGTTGGTAGTGCTGTCTTTACAACTGCCTGTTAAAACAATCACCCCACAACTGGCTGTTAAAACAATCACTGGCTGTTAAAACAAACTTGCTCAGTTACAGGTCCTTAGTTATGTTATTCATTACCTCTCAAAGTCATGCTAGAAAATAACATCTTGAGGCCAATATTTTGTGTGCCGTGCGGCATACGAGGTGTGACAAAAAAGAAACGAGACTGTCCCATAAATATTTTATTACAAAATCTACAGAGAAATTATGCATTGCCTCCTTCAAAGTAATGCCCCCCAGAGTTAATGCACTTCTGTATTCACGTACGGAAGCACTCGGTAAAGTCCTCCTCCTTGAGGTCCCTCAGCTCCCTTGTCACAGTGGCCTTGATGTCTTCTACAGAGGTGAAATGAGTTCCTTTGAGCACAGTCTTCAGCCTGGGGAAGAGCAAGAAGTCACATGGTGTGAGATCTGGGGAATAAGGAGGGTGGTCGAGAGCTGTGATCTGTTTATTGGCCAAGAACTGCCTCACACTGAGGCGGGCGCATTGTCATGGTGGAGCAGCCACGACTTGTCTCTCCACAGAGCCCGCCTGCTGCGCCGAACCTGGTCATGGAGGCAATTGAGGACATGCTGATAGAAGTACTGGTTGACTGTCTGACCCTCAGGCACAAACTCATGATGGACCACTCCCTTCTGGTCAAAGAATGCGATCAGCAGGACCTTGATCCTTGATTTGGACATGCGTGCCTTCTTGGATCTGGGTGACAGTCGAGTCTTCTGCTGCAGGCTCTGTCTCTTTCTTTTAGGGTCATACTGGAAGATCCAAGTCTCGTCTCCTGTGATGACTCAGCCAATGAACTCTGGATCTTCTCTGATCTTCTCTAGCAAGTCTCGACAAACATTGAACCCGGTGCTCCTTCTGATCATCCAATAAAAGCTTGGGCACTATCTTGGCGCACACCTTCCGCATTCCCAGCTCCTGCACCAAGATGGTCTGCACTGACTCCCTGTTCAGGCTGAGCTCCTCAGCTATCATCCACACCATAAATATGCGATCACTCCGCACCAGCTGGTTCACTCTGTCAATGTTCTCAGCCGTCTTTGTCGTGAAAGGCCGTCCTGACTTGGGGTCATCCTCCACCTCCTCGCGGCCTGTCTTGAATTGTTTGTGTCACTCGAAGACTCGCGGCCTTGACATTGCATCTTCTCTATAAGCCTTTAGACACTAAGACACTCAGTTGGGCCCTTCTTCAACTTAACCCAGAAATTTCAAGTTGATTCTTTGCTCCATATTTCTGCCACCTCCAGTTGCGTGACAAAGCGATGGAGCAGTGTGCTACAAAAAAAACTGAAAAAGAAAAACAGGGTGAGAGAGATGAAAAATATTATAGCAGAATAGTGGTGAGATGTTGCACAACACAGTGACATAAGTGGTTAGCCTATTGGCTGCCACAGTCTCGTTTCTTTTTTGTCACACCTCGTATAATTTGAAACTTCTAATGCTGACCTTTAAAATTATATGTATATCCACCAGCACTCTATATTTAGGTAGCAACGCTGAATATGTTGGTGTAAGTAGAATGTCCAAAGTCGGTGGTCCTGCTTATACCTGTTTTTCATCAGACACAGCTGGACATATATTTAAAGGCACATTTCAGAAAGGCTATTTATGTGGTTGCAGTGACAACCAAGTGAAAATGTCTACAAACTGATGTCTAATTTAAAAGACAGGGTGGGCACATATATGTCTGATATAAACTTGACATATATTCGCCCCTCACCGTGGATGTATGTTTGAAGTCAAAGAAGGAAGTGCAGAAACACAATTGGGTGGCTATCCATGTGCAGCTGGAGATATTATTTTACAAACATACATATGGGAAAAATTGATACAGGAACCGCAGTAATTTACATAAGAATCAAAATAAGTCTCGATAAATTGAGAAGCTGTAATACAGCTAATTGATAAACTAAAAAACAGCAAATCACCTGGACCAAATGGTACATATCCCAGGGTGCTGAAAGAACTAAAATATGAGATTGTAGAACTACTATTAGTAATCTGTGGTGTATCATTGAAATCATCTGTAGTACCTGAAGTTTGGAGAGTGGCCAATGTAACACCAATTTTTTAAAAGGGTTTCAGAAGTGATATGGGAAACTACAGACCAATGAGCCTGACATCAGTACGAGGCAAAATGGTAGAAACCATTATGAAAAACAAAAAGCCAACATGAATTTGGCCAAGGAAAGTCTTGTCAGATGTGAATAAACAGGTAGATAAAAGTGAGCCAGTTGATATAGTGTAACTCAGTTTTCAGAAAGCCTTTGACAAAGTCCCTCATGAGAGATTCTCATGGAAATTAAAAAGCCATGGGATAGGAGGCAATGTACTAGGAACTGATTGAAAGATAGAAAACAGAGAGCAGGGCTAAATGGCCAATTTTCTCAATAGAGAAAGGTGATTAGTGGAGTACCCTAGGAATCTGTGCTGGGCCCGCTGTTTTTTAACATATTTATAAATGACTTGTAAATGGGAATAACGAGTGAGGAGATCAAATTTGCAGATGAAATCAAATTATTCAAAGTTGTTAAAACACAAGAGGATTGTAAAAAAATTGCAAGAGAAACTTGATAAATTGGAGACTGGGCGTCCAAATGGAAGATGATATTTATTGTGGAAAAGTGCAAAGTTATGCCCTTAGGGAAGAACAACCCAAACTACGATTACATGATGCAAGGTTCCATATTAGGAACCACCACCCAGAAAAAGGATTTAGACGTCATCGTGGATAATACATTGAAACTCTGCCCAGTGTGTAATGGTGGCCAAGAAAGCAAATAGAATGCTAGGAATTATAAAGAAAGGAATGGAGAATAAAATGAAGGAGGGAGCTGCGTAGGGCTGAAAATTCACCTAGGGTGCCCAATACCCTTGCACCAGCACTGTTCGTGATTGTCAGCATCAATATCACAGCATATAAATTATGTGTGATTTGTCTATATTCCTACACCTCTTATTATTCAGTAAGTCACAATCATTGAATAGCGCATATGCTTTTTTTTAACCACAGATTCTGGATAGCATCATCTCTGTAATTTATCCTTTACATTCCCAGCTTGCTCTTTATAGAACAAATATATCTCAAATGAAGAGACTTAGAAAAAGGCAAACTATCTATTAATCTTCTTGGATGTAACCTACTATATGGCAACAAAGAGCCCCTATCGATAGCGTTAGAGGAGACATGTCAAAAAAACATTTGTTTGCCTCAAGATCATTATATCCAAAACCTCGCCTATCTTTAAGGTACAGAGGGCTATGTAGGTATCATCGAAAATCGCTGCTACCCATCTATCCCTTTCCACCCCCCCCCCACACCCTCCGCCCCAACATGCCCCGATGCTATCCGCATAGCATCTGGACGCAGTAGGGGCTTATCTGGGATTTTCGAAGGACACTACCTGTGTAGATGCCCTTCAAAAATCCCAGATAAGACCTTTACATGGGTAATTAGGGAAGTTACCCATGTAAAGGCCTTTGAAAATCAGACTCTTGGATTTTTCTGAAACAATGGAAGATTAAGTGGCTTGCTCAAGGCATCATTTGGTGTCTTGGATGTCTCACACACATCTTCCTCACTGTTTCCAAAAGCTCATCTTGCAGAATCAACGTTTGGAGTGACCATACATTCAAAGTCACCAAAAGCTGTATTTTGGACATATCGACAACATCTCCCAAAATATTTGAAAAATGAATAGTACTCGTATCCTTAATAAAAGATGGAATCCCTGGTTCAAAGGGACTCAAGAATTTATCCAGATAAATGCCTGCCTATTCCAACGAGGAACCCTCACTAGACATAACAGGTCAACCAAGTAGATTCTTCAAATCTATATGTATTTTGGGAAGTAAATACAAAACTGAAACCTTAGAAACTTCCAGATTTAAAAAATCAGACTCTTATGTGGTCAATCAAAAAGGGGTTTTTTTGCTGCCAAAGTCAACACTCCTATCTTCTTAACCATTTCTACAGTGTTTTCCAAAAGCTGCTTTTGTTTCTGCCACAAAATCACTCTTATTCAAACAGCTCCATCTTTATCCATTCTCTTATTAAATTCTTCTTTTGTTTCAGCTAAAGCCTCTTTCTCAAACATTGCCATATTTGATTTTCCACTTTTCAACCAGTCTTCCAGTGCAGATGCATCACGTAAAACTAAGTTCTTAAAAATTGAGAGAGATGAATCCAGAGGACCAGGGAGAGGTCAGGACTTATTTCTAACTACAGATTTATTATCGTGTTCTATCCTCCCAGAAAAATGCAACTTTAATTGAAACCTATGTATAAATTTCTCCAAATCCACCCTCATTTATCTGTCAAGCTCTAGGACCTCCTTCTTCCCATTGCGATTCTGACAGTTAAACGCAACAATCATGATCATCACAACAGCATCGTTCCTGGAAAAACACACAAATGGGCATTATGGGCCCTATATTCAGCAGAGGAAGCTAGCGCGATTATAGCACCTAGCCGTCCCTGTTGAACACAAAACTCAGATATTCAATGCCAGGGCCATATCTTGCTACCAGCATTGAATATCCAGATCTGCCACACAGCCCGGAAGCTAATCAGGCAGTGGCAATATTGAGTCAGTGTCTGATTTGCTCCCGTGGGTAAAGATATGCCAGCTTTTGCCATGCCTATTTTTATCTGTGGGTTGCTAACTGGACAGAGGCTCAGCATTGTCACCAGGGCCGGCCCGTCCATTGAGCAAGAATGTTTTTTGCACAGGGCCCCGCGTTTCAGTGGGCCCCATCCAAAGAGCATTCTGCTTTTTTCAAAATTAAATTAAAAAAAAAAAAACACTGGCTGCTACCGCTGCCGCCGCGGCCGCAGCAGCAGCAGAATGGACTGTCCCGTGGGGCCCCCTCTGCCTGGCTGAATCCCTCCCTCCCTCCCTCCCTCCGTGACGGTTGAGCCCCTCTGTGCCGGCTTTGAGAGTCGCGAAGGGAGAGTGTCTCCCTCGCGTCTCTGTTAAGCCTGCAGGGGCAGATGGGAAATTTCCCATCAGCCCCTGTGGGCTTAACAGAGACGCGAGGGAGACACTCTCCCTTCGCGACTCTCAAAGCCGGCACGGAGGGGCTCAGCCGTCACGGAGGGAGGGAGGGAGGGATTCAGCCAGGCAGAGGGGGCCTCGCTGGACAGTCCATTCTGCCGCTGCTGCGGCCGCGGCGGCAGCGGTAGCAGCCAGCGTTTTTTTTTTAAATTTAATTTTACTTGAGCCAATGGGGGGGGGGGGTTAGGACTGGTAATGGGCTATGGGGAGGCTAGGACTGGTAATGGGCTATGGGGGGGCTAGGACTGGAAATGGGCTGGGGGGGTTAATACTGGAGGTGGACTGATGGGGTTAGGACTGGTAATGGGCTGTGGGCTGTTGGGGGGGTTAGAACTGGTAATGGGCTATGGGGGGTTTAAGACTGGTAATGGGTTGTGGGTTGACGGGGCTGTCTGGTAATGGGCTATGGGGGGGCTAGGACTGGAAATGGGCTGGGGGGCTTAAGACTGGAGGTGGGCTGATGGGGTTAGGACTAGTAATGGGCTGTGGGCTGATGGGGGGGTTAGGACTGATAATGGGCTATGGGGGGGCTAGGACAGGAAATGGGCTGATGGGGAGGGGTTAGGACTTGAGGTGGGCTGATGGGGTTAGGACTGGTAATGGGCTGTGGGCTGTTGGGGGGGTTAGAACTGGTAATGGGCTATGGGGGGGTTAAGACTGGTAATGGGCTGTGGGCTGATGGGGGCTGTCTGGTAATGGGCTATGGGGGGGTTAGGACTGATAATGGGCTATGGGGGGGCTAGGACAGGAAATGGGCTGATGGGGAGGGGTTAGGACTTGAGGTGGGCTGATGGGGTTAGGACTGGTAATAGGCTGTGGGCTGATGGGGGAGGGGGGTTAGGACTGGCAATGGGCTATGGGGGGCTGACTGGAAATGGGTTGATGGGGTTAGGACGGGAAGTGGGCTGATGGGGGGTTAGGACTGGTAATGAGTTATAGGGGGGGCTTAAACTGAAAATGGGGTGATAGGGTGTTAGGACTGGAAGTGGGTTGATGGGGGGGGCTAGGACTGGTATTGGGTTGGGGGGTTGCTAGGACTGGAAATGGGCTGATGGGTGGCTAGGACTGGAAATGGGCTGATGCAGGGACTAGAAGGGAATGGATGCTGGGTGAGGCTGGAACTAGAAGGGAGCTGATGTTGGGGGAGGATTAGAATGGGATGGGGCTGGAAGAGTAAAATGGAGAAGGGAAAAATATTTTGTGTGGGAGGAATGAGGAAAGAGCAAAAGGAGAAAGATTAGTATGTTAAAGCAGATGTAGAGAGAGAATGGAAAAAAACTAGAAGAGAGAAGAAAGGACAAATGGACAGCAGACGATGGAGAGTTAGCAGAAGACACAAAGAAACCAGAAGAAAGTGGCTGGAGCAATTGCAGCTGAAAAAAATGCACAAAAGGTAGAAAAATATCTCTATTTTGAATTTATTAATTGGAATATGTCAGCTCTGGTAAATGTGCATCATTAACGTCTGCGCTTTGTTTAGTACAAGAGCAAATTAATGTATAGTTTTATTTCTACAGTGTTGTACATTCCAAGTTTGGCTTTTGGGATTCCCAGTTTAATTTTTGTCTTCCTGTTTCTAAATTGTGATTACTTGTTTGGTGATGGTCTATGTTCTGCATGTGTAACTGAGCTGAGGTGTTCTGTTTATATAATTCCTATTTGACATTGCCACTTGTTCTCTTTCCCCAGTAGGTCATGTATTCTTGTTCTCTGAAATGTATTGGTTTAATATTTGCAGTGTTGCCTTTTGATTGGTAGAGTATGGTGCTTTGTGAGTCCTGGTAGTGCTGTTAGGATACGGCGGGTTTGCTATGGGTTCTAAATGGGCAGTGTTTGTAGTAGTTCCTAATGTGTCTGGCAGTTGGCACTGGATTATAGTAATGTAGAAATCTTTTAGTCTTTCTTTATCCATACACTCATTAAAAGGCACGTTTACTAAAAGTTAGTATATGGTAACATTATGCAAATATTTATGCAAATGAGGCCCCTTATGCAAATGAGGCCCCGCACCGAGTCTCCGCACATGGCCCCGCACCCCCCTTGGGCCGCCCCTGATTGTCACTGACCAATTAGTGATGGGAACTGCCCCCGGAATGCCCTGATACTAACCGCGTAGCATCGGGGTGTATAGTGGTAGTATCCGGGGATATCCCGCTTAGACGCATTTATATGATATACAGGCCCTATAGTTTTAAATGTTAAACTTTGCATATATACATACACACATAATTGTTGTTGAGTTGATGCTGACTCTGTGATTAGTTGTTCATATTATGACTATCCTGCTGGGTTTTCTTGGCAAGGTGTCATTGGCAGTAGATTTCCAGGTCTTTCTTCCTTGCAGTAAGCCTACAGCACCTGGTATTCCAAGTATTAACCAGCCTTGACTCTGCTTAGCTTCCCAAGTCAGACAGAATCAGGCTCACTCCAGGTGGCATGGCTGTAGTCACTTACATAATAGTGGAGTCATGGTATAAAGGTTTTCTGCACATACAGTCAATCTTCAGCACAAAAAATGCCTTTAATAAGAACTGTGCAGCCATTTACATGTATAGTCATTCCCAGGGGGTATCATTTGGGGAGAGTGGATACAGAGTTGTGGTGTATGCATGTACAGTATTTTCTAAAATATAAGGGTGCACACCTAAAGTACATGCACATCCTTACACCATCTTTAGAGCAGTTGTAAATTCTTGTGTTTTGATATGCACACTATTAGGGCTGTTCTAACAGCCAGTTTTTTATAAAAGTCATCTTCTGAGACTTTCAACATGATTGTCCTGTTTTAACATTACCCCAAATGAGGGTGATTTCCAAAAGCCATTTATTTGAAAACTGCCTATCTCCTTGTGGGTTAATGTATACACTGATGGTTCTTTGAGTCTTTGTGGCTGTTGGTATTTATTGTGGATGTGACACCAGAAAAATGTGGAAGCCATGGCCATATTTAAAATGTGTTTTCAGAAACACAATAAAATAGTATCTCCAGGAATAAGCAGAAATGTAGACTTCACATATGGATGATGTTGGTACCAATGGAGCCGGTGCGTGAATGCTCCCCAGCATCCAATTGGAAAGCTTTTGGAAGCACTCCATTGCACCTGTGCGACTGCCTGCCTGCATCATAGAAACATAGAAACATGATGACAGAAAAAGACCACATGGCCTATCTAGTCTGTCCTTCCATAACAACAACTACAACAGTCCACTTTTTACCTTTAGAGATCCTCTGTGTTGGTCCCATGCTTTTTTGAATTCAGTTACTGTCCTCATCTATACCACCTCCACTGGGAGACTATTCCATGGATCCACTACTCTTTCTATAAAGAAATATTTCCGCATATCACTCCTGAATCGATCTCCCTTCACCCTCATCCCATGTCCCCTCGTAGCAGAACTTGCTTTCAATTGAAAGAGGCTCTCTCCCTGAACTTTTATGCCACGGAGGTATTTAAACATCTCAATCATATCACCTCTATCCCGCCTTTCCTCTAAGGTGTACATATTAAGATCCTTAAGTCTGTCCTCATATGCTTTATAATGAAGCCCATTAATCATTTTAGTAGCAACCCTCTGCACCGACTCCATCCTGTTCACATCCTTTTGAAGGTGCGGTCTCCAGAATTGCACACCATACTCCAAATGAGGTCGCACCAAAGACTTATACAGAGGTATTATCACCTCCTTTTTTCTGCTAGCCATTCCTCTCCGTATGCACCCAAGCATCCTTCTAGCTTTTGCCGTCGCCTTTTCTACCTGTTTAGCTACTTTAAGATCATCAGACACAACCACGCCTAGGTCCCGCTCTTCTTTAGTGGACAAAAGTACTTCACCTCCTATACTGTATTGCTCCCTTGGATTGCTGCAGCCCAAATGCATGACCTTACATTTTTTAACATTAAATCCCAGCTGCCAAATTCTAGACCATTCTTCAAGCTTAGCTAGATCCCTCCTCATGTTATCTACACCTTCCTGGGTGTCTACTCTATTGCAGATTTTGGTATCATCTGCAAAGAGGCAAACCTTACCCAACAGCCCTTCCGCTATATCACTAACAAAGATGTTAAAAAGAATCGGACCAAGGACAGATCCCTGGGGCACACCACTTGTAACATCCTTCTCCTCAGAGTGAGCTCCATTTTCTTGTACTCTTTGTCGCCTCCCACCCAACCAATTTCTAACCCAAGCAGTAACTTTAGAGTCCATCCCTAGGGTGCTCAGTTTGTTTATAAGTCACCTGTGAGGAACAGTGTCAAAGGCTTTACTGAAATCTAAATATACCACATCTAGAGCTCTCCCTCGGTCCAACTCCCTGGTCACCCAGTCAAAGAAATCAATCAGATTTGTCTGACAAGACCTGCCTCTGGTGAATCCATGCTGCCTCGGATCCTGTAATCTGCTGGACTCCAGAAACCTCACTATTTTCTCTTTCAGCAGCGTTTCCAATAATTTACTCACCACCGAAGTTAAACTAACCAGCCTGTAGTTTTCAACCACATCCTTACTTCCGCTTTTGTGTAAAGGCACCACATGAGCCTCTCTCCAGTCCTTTGGCACCACTCCCGACTCCAACGAGGCATTTGAAAAGGTCAGTCAGTGGAGTTGCTAGAACGTCCCCAAGTTCCCTCAGTATTTTAGGGTGTATCCCATCCGGTCCCATCGCTTTGTCTACTTTAAGTTGAGTTAGTTTCTCACGAACACAGTCTTCTGAAAATTGTTCAAGATGTCCCTCGCTTCTGTTCTTATTTGTGGGTGTTTTCTGAGGTCCTGCTCCTGGTTCTTCATCTGTGAACACAGAACAAAAATATTTGTTAAGCAATTCCGCTTTATCCTTATCAGCTTCTACATATTCCCCCCCCCTGCACCCTTGAGTCTGACAATACCACTTTTGACCTTCCTCTTCTCACTAATATATCTGAAAAATGTCTTATCCCCCCATTTTATTGCATTGGCTATTTCCTCCTCCTTTTGAATCTTTGCCTTCTTGACTACTTTTCTAGCTTCTCTAAGTTTTTCCAAATACAGATGCCTGTCTTCCTCTCTCTGTGATCTCTTGTATTTCATGAAGGCCTCCCTCTTTTTCTTCACTTTTTCAGCTACTTCCTTCAAAAACCATAGCGGTCTCCTGTTCCTTTTGCCTTTATTTACCATTTTAACAAAAAGGTTGGTTGCTCTTAAAATACCCCCTTTCAGTTTTGCCCACTGTTTTTCTATATCCCCCCAGCTGTTCCCATCCCACTAACAACTCCCTGAGGTATTGGCCCATCTTCGCAAAGTTAGTCTTCCTAAAGTCTAAGATCCTCACCTTGGAATGGATTCTAACAGCCCTAGTCCTAATACTGAACCACACCATCTGGTGATCACTGGATGCAAAATGATCTCCCACTACAACATCAGAAACACTTTCACCATTGGTAAGCACCAAGTCCAGTATGGCCCCTTCACGTGTGGGGTCTGTTACCAATTGCCTGAATAGTTCTCCCTGTAGAGAATCCAGGATCTCCTTACTTCTAGATGATATTGTAGCAGGAATGTGCCAATCAACATCTGGCATATTGAAATCTCCTATCAGTAGCACTTCCCCTTTCCTAGTAATGCCGCGTATGTCTTCAATTAACTCTCTGTCCACCTCTTCCTCTTGTGAGGGAGGTCTGTATATCACACCAATACAAATAGATTTCTCTTTCCCTCTTTCTAGTTTAACCCACAATGCCTCCTCTCTCCCTTTTAAGCTCTGTAATTCCAAAGCTTTAATAGTAGTTTTTACATATAGTGCCACTCCTCCTCCCCTTCTTCCTACCCTGTCCTTTCTGAATAAAGTATAGCCAGGTATAATTACATCCCAGTCATGGTTTTCTGTGAACCATGTTTCTGTAACTGCCACTAAATCCAAGTCAGCCACTCCCACCAAAGCTTCAACTTCAGGGATCTTATTTCCTATGCTACGGGCATTAATACACACTGCTTTCCATATGTTACCCCTGTTACCCATTTCCATAAAGGTATTTAATGTATCACCTACCTGGGGGTTTTCTTCACCCATCCCCAACGAATCTAGTTTAAAGCCCTCTTCAGTAGATTAGCCAGTCTACTACCGAAGATGCGTTGACCTTTCTTGGACAGATGGATGCATCTCTCTTTTCAGTTTCCGCGGAGCCAGCAGGAAGCAAATCCTGTCATCACAAAAATCTTCGACACTGGCACCGTTGAAGACATCACTGGACCCCTTATTCTTTTCTTTTAATTCTTTCTTTAACTTCTTTAAAAAAAAAATAAAACAAAACTTGGACATCGACACCCTTTTTAGGCCTTAAGCCTACCATAGGCTTCACAACCTCAAAGGCATGGAGAAACCAACTAGTGGTTTTAAGAAATGTTCTAATTGTGCCATCACCATCTCAGCAACTGACACACATGACTGGTGTTTAAAATGCCTCGGCCCAGATCGAGAGGTCTACAAAACCAGGCTTCTAAATTTGGGGCACTCTTCACCTCAGACGCAGTATCACTGGCGTCTACTTTGTCAAGGGTCTCATCATCCTCCCACGGATCTCAGGTATCTTTGAAGTCCAAGCATAAGGCTGCATCAAAGTCTGACAAAACCTCCAGGGTAAGATCTCGTTCAAAGCATAGAGACCCCTCGGGCATTGCCTCAGGGGTAGATAGGTCTGCCAAACAGCCTTGGCAGGAGGCTCTGTCCTCCAAAGTCATTGAGGGGCCCCTAGGATGCTCCTGGGGCCTCAACCCTTGGAGAGCTACTGGGGCCATGCTCTAGGACGGTAGTGCAAGTACCCATCACCAATACTCAAGCATCAGCAACCTCGATAGACCAGCGCATATTGGCCATCGAATGGAGCTTGGCAACTCTCCTTGCAGCCTTGGTACCTATAAAACCTTTGGCTACAGGCACGAACCCATCGATACTGTTCCCGGTACCGACATCGACACCGGTTGCAGGCACAACATCAGGGCTGCTACAGATGACATCAACATCGCTCCCACCCATGCCGTCTCTTGAAACTATCACCGATACTGGTACCAAACCCAAGCGGCTCATGAAGGCCGATACCTTGGAGCATTGGTACCGGCATTTAACTTTGGGAGAACACCGTGCTGTTCGATACTTCAAGTCCTCCAATACAGATTCCTCTATTTCAGATGTGAAGTCACTCGATTCCTGGGGACCCCGGGACCTTCCTTCAGACCCTTCTCCGCCTCAACAGCAATACATGTCGCCTTGGAAGAAATGTCCTTCCATGAATTCATTCGAGACCTAGCTAAGGGTCTCTCTATCACAGTAACATCAGAGAAGGAGCCAAGGGCGGAGGAATTAGAAACCCTTCAGTACCCAACAGTACCCAAAGAGGCAGCCAATCTCAATCCTTCATGACAGAGAAGAGCCACCAAAATGGTAAAGGGATGGAAGGATACCCCTATGGAGAAAGGCTAAAAAGGTTAGGGCTCTTTAACCTGGAAAAGAGACGGCTGAGGGGAGATATGGTAGAAGTCTATAAATTAATGAATGGAGTGGAACGGGTAAACGTAGATCGATTGTTTACGTTATCAGAATATAGGAAGGCTAGGGGACATGCAATGAAGCTACAGGGTAAACTATTTAAGACTAATATGAGAAAATATTTTTTCACTCAACATGTAATCAAACTCTGGAATTTGTTACCGGAGGATGTAGTAAAAGCTGTTAGTGTAGCTGGGTTTAAAAAAGGTTTGGACAAGTTCCTGGAGGAAAGGCCCATAAACCATTATTAAAAAGAGACCCAGGATATCACTGCTTGCCCCAGTACAAGCATTGTGGAACCTGGTCTTTTGGAGAAATTGCTAGGTACGTATGACCTAGATTGGCCACTGTTGGAAACAGGATACTGGGCTTGATGGACCTTGGTCTGACCCAGTATGGCATATCTTATGTTCTTATGTACCTTATGCTCCTTATGTGGGAGATGCCTCTCACAGTCTCACCTCAAAGTCAATGCCCCGATACCATGTATCAGGTACCGGAGTGTCCAGGCTTCCAAAAACCGCAGCTTCCCTATCACTCCATGGTGGTTGAATCAGCGATCTGCTGAATCAAAAGCTGGAAGACTCTCTCCTCTAATCCTTCAGGTAGAAAATCGAAAACTCTTGATGCTTTGGAAGTCGATGCTTCCAGGCATCCATGCTGTCGGCTAGGATCAGCTCCTATATCCTCTACATGGGAATACTCCTCTAAGAGGTCTCCAAGGATCTCGAGGCCTTTGCCCCTCTCCTCTCAGATGACAAGAGTGCAGATTATCTTGCCCTAGCAAGCATAACCAAAATGTTTTGAAGTTACTCATATGAAGTCAGAGTCACAAAACGCACACTCAGAAGACTGGAAAGAAAATTGAGACGGAACAAATCACACAACCTCCTAACCCAATACAGAGACAAACAATAGGAATATAACAATCTAATAAATGAGCACAAACAACAACACCATACCAACCTAATCATGAAATCTACTAATAGACCAAGAGAACTCTTCAGCATTGTCCAAAAGCTCACCAAAGACGACACGCAACAAAGCACCCACCATCTTGACCCACAAAAATATGCAGACTACATGAAGTCAAAAAACACCAACCAAATATGCCCTACTACACCTCAAACAAACGATCATACGATAAAAAAGCAACATGAAAAATGGGAGCGCTTTGCCATACCAACAAAGCAGCAAGTAGAAGACATAATATCTGAACTAAACACAACAACTTCACCGTCAGACCAATGTCCAGTGACGTGGCTCAAAGCTATAAAAAGTCAACTCTTCCATCACATTCAAAAAAATCGTCAAAGATTCACTCCAACAAGGATACATGCCGCAACCCCTAAAGCACGCAATGATACGACCAATACTTAAAAGTAGCAATATGAGCCCCTCCAAACCAAAATCATACCGTCCCATCTCCAGCCTGCCATTTCTTGCTAAAATCGTGGAAAAGGCAGAGCAAAGGCAACTACAGGACCATATTGATATAAATGCCCCACTGGACATACATCAGCATGGATTTAAGCCCCAGCACGGTGTGGAAACACTACTAACCTCCCTCTTTGACAATCTCCTAAGAGGAATGGACAACATAAAAAACGGCTTCCTGTTAGTGTTCATGGATATCTCGGCGGCCTTCGACACTGTGTCCCACACCAAGCTATTGCAACGCTTACAATAGATAGGACTATGCAAGAACACCCTGAAGTGGTTTACATCATACTTGGAAGGACAAACGCAACAAGTCAAATGCGACCAAAAGAAATCACTACAATTCCCCGTCACGCAAGGAATACCTCAGGGCTCAGCCCTATCAGCAATGCTATTTAATATCTACATACAGCCCATATGCAATATCATCAAGCACCACAAACCTCACTGTCACATTTATGCTGACGACATCATGGTGTTCGCTCCAATCAACCTACTATCACTAAACACCACAACAATAACCAAATGCCTCGAAGACATGAATGACTGGCCCATAGCCAACAACTTAACGGTCAACTACGATAAAACTGAGGCAATGTTTGTCACCAGGAACCCCACTTTCATACCTCCGCAAACTATTAGCATCCTAGACAAACACATAGTAGTCAAAGAAGAAGTTAAGTATCTGGGCATCACACTAGACAGAGCTCTGAACCTGAAATCCCACATCACCAAAACCACAAACAAGGCCTATCAACAACTGAAAACAATCAGACAAAATCAAACCAATGCTCCGTCAGGACCACTTCTGCACAGTGTGCCAGGAACTCATTACACCACTGCTTGATTATGGAAACTCACTATATCAAGGCCTTCCTCAGCAGACACTCCACCCACTACAGATGGTACAAAACACCACAGCACGCATCATTACAGATACACCAAGGACCGAGCACATCACCCCCGTCCCACAACAACTGCACTGGCTACCAATGCTGGCAAGAGCTAAATACAAATCAATCATGATCATCTTCAAAGTCATTCACCATCTTTCAGCAGACATACTCCAAAACCAAACAAAACTTCAAAAAGAGCACCATCACTACAGGCATCCACACTATGGAACTCTCTCCCAACGAACCTGAGAGCTCTAGATGACCTCACAGACTTCCGCAAAGACCTCAAAACATTTTTATTTATAGAAATGTATGAGCTGCGCATGAAATGAGAGTCAGAAGCTGTAAAGATGTCTTACACATTGGAACATGGAACGTACGAAGCATGAACCAAGGGAAGTTGGAGGTGGTCAAGAATGAAATGGAACGTGTACAACTTGATCTGTTGGGTGTCAGCGAACTGAAATGGACTGGCATCGGGCACTTTGCATCAGATGATCACATGGTCTACTATGCTGGAAATGAAAGACAAAGAAGAAATGGTGTTGCATTTATAATAAAGAAGAAACTTGCAAGAACTGTAAAGAAATACAATGCAGTCAGCGAACGCTTAATCTCTATTCGTCTACGAGGATTGCCTATCAATACAACTATAATTCAAGTATATGCCCCAACAACAGCTGCAGAAGAGAATGAAATTGAAGAGTTCTATGAACAAGTACAAGCTGAAATTGACAGAACATGCAAACAGGATATCCTGATAGTCATGGGTGACTGGAACGCAAAAGTTGGCAACAAAGAAGAAGGCAAAGTAGTTGGAAAATATGGACTTGGCAACAGAAATGAAGCTGGAGAAAGATTGATAGAATTCTGCAAGACCAATGATCTATTCATCTCAAACACCTTCTTCCAGCAACACAAGCGGCGACTGTACACATGGACTTCACCCAATGGATTGTATAAAAATCAAATTGACTACATCTGTGGAAGTCAACGATGGAAAAGCTCTGTAACATCAACAAAGACAAAACCTGGAGCTGACTGTGGTACAGATCATCAACTACTAGTATGCAAACTCAAGCTAAAGTTGAAAAAGAGCAAACCACTCATGAATGCAGCAAAATATGACCTTGAGAATATACCACTGGAATTTAAAGACTGCCTGCAAAATCGATTTGCTGCTTTAGATACAAATGACAGAACTCCGGAAGAGTTATGGAATGACATCAAGAAGGTTGTGCTGGAAGAAAGCGAGAAGTCTCTACAAAAGGTGAAAAAGCAAAAACGGCCAAAATGGATGACGGAAGAAACTCTGAAAATTGCCCAGAAACGCAGAGAAGCTAAAGCCAAAGGAGAAAGAAAGACAATCGCAGAACTCAACAGAGATTTCCAACGTGCAGCAAGACAGGACAAGGAAAAGTACTACAATGACACTTGCAAGGAAATAGAAGCAGAAACTATTAGAGGAAGAACAAGATCGGCTTTCCTAAAGCTGCGAGAGTTAAAGAAAAAGTTCCAGCCTCGAATTGGAATGTTACAAGATGCTCAAGGTTCTATGTTGAATGATGCTGAGAAGATCAAGAAAAGGTGGAAGGAATATACAGAGTTTTTATATGATAAAGATCAAGTGGACCAACAGCCGTTTCAACCTATACCTTATGATCAGGAACCATTGGTGATGAAAGAAGAAGTTGAAGCAGCATTGAAAGCCTTATCAAAGAACAAAGCACCAGGCATTGATAGCATTCCCATAGAAGTATTGCAGCAATCTGATGCAGCTGTTACTGTACTTACAAGGCTCTGCCAAGAAATATGGACGACAACATCATGGCCAACTGACTGGAAAAGATCTGTGTTTATACCAATACTAAAGAAAGGTGATCCAACTGACTGTGGAAATTATCGCACAATCGCTCTGATCCCACATGCCAGCAAGATTCTACTGAAGATTATTCAAAAGAGACTACAGCCATACCTAGAACAAGAACTACCTGAAGTGCAAGCAGGGTTCAGGAAAGGGCGAGGAACGAGAGACATCATTGCGGATGTGAGATGGATCCTTGAAAAGACTAAAGAATACCAAAAGGATATCTATTTGTGCTTTATCGACTATAGCAAGGCTTTTGACTGTGTAAACCATGAGAAACTCTGGGCCACATTAAGAAGCATGGGTATACCAGAACACCTGATCGTTCTCTTGCGCAATCTGTACATTGATCAAGAAGCAATAGTTCGAACGGAACAAGGAGAAACAGAATGGTTTAAAATAAGCAAAGGTGTAAGACAAGGCTGCATACTTTCCCCCTACCTGTTTAATTTATATGCAGAACAAATCATCAGAGAAGCAGGATTGTATGAAGACAACAGAGGTGTGAAGATTGGTGGAAGACTCATCAACAACCTTCGCTATGCTGATGATACCACATTACTGGCAGAAAGTGAAGATGATCTGAAACATTTGCTTCTCACAATCAAAGAACATAGTCTCAAAATGGGCCTGCACCTTAATGTAAAGAAGACAAAGATCATGACAACTGGCATAATCAACAGGTTCATCGTTGAAGGAGAAGAAATTGAAATCGTGAACAACTTTAACCTACTTGGATCAACTATCAATAAAGAAGCAACAAGCAGTCAAGAAATCAGACGACGCATTGCTCTTGGCAGAATGGCTATGAAAGACCTAGATAAGATTCTCAAGAGCAGAGATGTCTCTCTCCATACAAAGATTCGACTTGTTCAAGCCATGGTATTTTCCATAACATCATATGGATGTGAAAGCTGGACAGTGAAAAAGACAGACAGGAAGAAAATTGATGCCTTTGAATTATGGTGCTGGCGGCGAATACTGTGTATACCATGGACTGCCCGAAGAACAAACCAGTCGGTACTAGAGGAGATCAAACCTAAGCTTTCTTTAGAAGCTCAAATGACAAGACTTCGACTTTCATACTTCGGACACATCATGCGAAGAGAGAGATCATTAGAGAAAGACATCATGCTTGGAAAGATAGAAGGTCAACGCAAAAGAGGAAGGCCAGCAATGAGATGGATCGCTACAATAACAGCAGCTACGGGTACCAGTCTGTCAACAATGAGCCGCCTGACTGAAGACCGAACACAATTTAGGATAGCTATCCAGAGGGTCGCCATGAGTCGACTCCGACTCGACGGCACTTAACAACAACAACATGAGCATCCAGGCAACATCCCATACCCAAACTGATATACTACTTCCGCCGCCAACTAAGCACGCACCCATCCTATCCACACACACAATTTTATCATACCGCGTTATTAAATACCCTCATGTTAAATGTTACCTTCATTTGTACTGTCTAAATGCTGTTAAGTAACTGTACTGTCTAAAAGTTTCCACGTACCCTAATGTTAAATGTAACCTTTCAATTGTGTTGTGATGTGACCGCCTTGATTGAAGGATAAGGTGGCATACAAATCTGTCTAAATAAATAAATAAAATTACTTTCGATGCTTTTGAATGCACAAGCAGGGCCTCAGCCATATGCATTGGTGCACGTAGAATTGCATGGCTTCAGGCCTCAGATTTTGAACAGTGGGTTCAAGATAAGCTGAACAACATACCTCGCACAGGGGAAAACCTCTTTGGCAAAGACTGGCAGGATAAGACCTTTTAATTAGAGTCAGAAAGTACTACTCTAAAGAGACTATCCAGAGCAACAGCTGACCCTGCTAGGTACAAGACACCTGCAAAGAAGCCTTTCTACAATAAGAAGAGATTCTTCTCTTTTTATCTTCCTTCTTCTCAGTACCAGGGTCACGACTCAAAGAAGAAGCAGCAGCCTCCTAAGCAACAAAAGAAGCCACAGGTGGTTAAATCTCAACCAGTTCCACAACCACAGTCTTCGTCTGGTTTTTGACTCTTTTCTAGAGAGCATTGCCACCCTGCCTCTGGAGGACCCCCACCTCCTCCTCATAGCAGGTAGACTGGGTCACTATACCCACAGATGGCACCTCATCACATCGGAGCAGTGGACACTCACCATAGTCTAGGAAGGGTACAGACTTCATCTGCAAACTCTTTCCCCCCCACTTTCACGGGGAATAGCAAACGGAACCCTCACTCACTGCTTTCCTACAGGATGAGGTGTCCTCTCTTCTTTTTTAGGGTGCCATAGAAGATGTCCCTATATCCCAACAGGGAAAGGGCTTCTATTCTCCGTACTTTCTCATTCCAAAGAAAACCAGAGAATACAGGCCCATTCTGGATCTCAGAAACCTCAACAAATTTCTAGTTCACAAAAAGTTCAAGATGATCTCTCTCGAGACTCTTCTTCCTTTCCTCCAGAGTCAGGACTGACTCTGTTCTCTAGATCTAAAAGAAGCATGTTTATGTTTATGTTTATTGTATTTGATAAAAACCGCCTTTCACTGGAACCAAAGCGGTGTACAATTAAAATTCAATAAAAGAAGGCCAAGGCCAACGAAAAGGAAAAGAAATGTACAATGCTTGACAGGACAGCTGAAAAAACAAGAAAACAGGACAAAACATAGATAGGGAGTAGACCAAGGAAAGAACAAGGGGAGGGAAGAAAGGTAATCAGACAAGAGGAGAGGGAACATTGAAAGCTAAGGAGAACAGGTGGGTTTTTAGCTGTTGTTTGAAGTTAGTAAACTGCGGGTCAAGGCGGAGGGAGGGGGAAAGGATATTCCAGAGGGCGGGAGCGGCAAAGAAGAAGGCAGAGGAGCAGGTAGACTGCAGGTGAGCGCGAGAAGGTGATGGGAGGGTGAGGCGGTTGAGATGAAAAGAGCGGGGAGTGTGTATGGGAGAGTGGAAGAAGAGGAGATCCGTTAAATATTGGGGAGTGCTAGTATGGAAGGCTTTATGAGTCAGTATCAGAAGCTTGAAAGTGGCCCTGAAAGGGATAGGCAACCAGTGAAGATGGAAGAGCAGAGGAGTTATGTGATCCTGGGGAGAAGAGCATGTGACCAAGCGTGCAGCAGTGTTCTGAATCCGTTGGAGTCGGGTAAGTTGACATATTGGGAGACCGATAAAGAGGGAGTTAGCAAAGTCCACCCGAGATATAACTAAAGACAGAACCAGGGCGACCAGGGCTGAGGGAGAAAAAAAAGGACGAATAGAATGAATCTGACGAAGAAAGAAGAAGGATGTTTTAGTAACGTGAGAAATATGGGAATGAAAAGACAAATCATACACACATATCCTTATCCTTTCAGGACACAGGGAATGTTTCACCTTTCAAAGAAAACATTATCAGTACAGAGTCCTTCTCTTTGGACTCGCCTCTGCCCAAAAGTCTTCACAAAGTGCATGGCAGTTGTAGCTGCATATCTAAAGTCTCTGGGGATATTCCTTGCATCATACCATCACAGTACATTTGGGATTTGTGATTAAACTTCCCAAAATCCCAGCTCACTCCAACTCAAAAACTAGAGTTCATTGGAGCCCAACTAGACACCCAGCAGTCCAGGGCATTTCTGCCCCAGCTCCGTTGTGCCTGTCTAATTGAACTAGTGACCCAAACACTCCTATGAGACCATCTGACTGCCTGAGAAATTCTGCAACTCTGTGGGCACATGGCCTCTACAGTACATGTCATTCCATATGCCTGACTACATATGTGGACAGCCCAGTGGACTCTTGCCTCCCAGTGGAAGCAGGCCTCGAGCCGTCTCCAGGATAGGATCCAAGTCACTGCCCCTCTAAACACATCCCTTCTGTGCTGGTGTTCTCCAGAAAATCTGCATGTAGGGTCACCTTTTCAGATGCCTACACTTCAATGCATCCTGATGACGGATGCTGCCAAACTGTGCTGGGGAGCCCATCTGGGCAATCTGACTACACAGGGGCTCTGAACAATGCAAGAGTCATAACTGCAGATCAATCTCCTGAAACTTTGTGCTATCTCGAATGCCCTCCGGATATTTCAACACCACCTCAGAGCACAAGTTCTAGTCAGGGCGGACAATTGGGTCGCCATGTTCTATGTGAACAAGTAGGGAGGAACAGGCTCATGGTCCATCTGCAAGGAGGCTCTCCACCTGTGGTCCTTTGGCATTTTTCATCAAATACATCTCCAAGCAGTGTTCATCCCAGGGGAGTTCAATCTCTTGGCAGACAGACTGAGTCACATCCTCCTTCCCCATGAATGGTCTCTCCATCTGGGCACAATGTCCTACATCTTCCAGACCTGGGGATCTGCTTGTGACTCCGCAAAATGCCAAACTTCCTCACTTTTGCACAAGAACTCCGACACCCAGCAACCAACAGGTGGATGCCTTCCACCTACGCTGGGGTCAGGGTCTGCTTTATGCTTTTTCTCCAATACCCCTTATTCCCAAGATGCTTTTCAAGCTTAAGTCTGACAAGGGTTCAATGATTCTCACAGTTCCTCACAGCCCCCATGGTTTCCACTGCTACTGCATCTGACTCAGATTCATCCTCTGCTATTGGGATCTGCACCGGATCTCCTCTCCCAGGATGATGGCTCACTAATACATCCCAATCCACAGTCTCTCTGCCTCACAGTTTGGCTGCTGAAAGCATAGCATTACAAGGCTTTGACATTACTCAAGATGTTAAGGAGATCCTTTTGGCTTCTAGAAAGCCCTCCACCAGACATTCATATGCTTTTAAATGGCGTAAATTCTCTGTCCGGTGTTCTCAGAAAGATCTCAATTCCTTTTCTGTTCCAGTGGAATCACTCCTCCAGTATCTCCTCCACCTGTTCTCGACAGGTCTAAAGACCAACTCGGTGAGAGTCCATCTCAGTGCCATTGCAGCCTTTCACCACTTACTGGATGGACAGCCCATCTCCACGCAATCGCTAGTAGCACGTTTCATGAGAGGTCTCCTGCTGTTCAAACTGCTCATTAAGCCCCCTCCGGTAGCTTGGGACCTCAGTGTCATTCTAGCACAGCTTATCAAGCCACCTTGTGAACCATTAGCCACGACCTCACTTAAGTTCCTCTCTTGGGAAGGTAATCTTCGTAATTGCCCTCACTTCAGCTAGACACATTAGTGAGCTTCAGGCTTTGGTGGCAGATCCACCATATTCCCCCTTCCACCTTGACAAAGTCGTCCTTCAGACTCACCCACACTTTATGCCAAAGGTGGTGTCTCCTTTCCATTTAAACTAGTCAATGTACCTACCAGTTTTCTTTCCTAAACCGCATGCGTCTTGAGCAGAAACAAGTCTGCACACTCTTGACTGGAAACATGGATTGGCTTTCTATCTCCAAAGGACTCGAGATTATCGTAAAGCCTCACAGTTGTTTATCTCATTTGATCCTAGTCACCTGGGGTTACCTGTTTCTAAGTGTACGCTCTGCAGATGTATAGCAGACTGCATCTCATTTGTCTATGACAAAGCAGGACTCTCCCTGCTGCTCACATGGCAACCTCGATGGCAAACCTACGCTCTGTAGACATTGATGAAATTTGCAAGGCAGCAACTTGGTCTTCCGTCCATACCTTTTCTGCCCATTATTGTCTGGACAAGGACTCCCATCGGGATGCCATGTTTGGTCAGGCTGTACTTCAGCACCTCTTTCAGACTTAGATGCAACTCCTACCCTTTATCCTGAACTTTACCAGAAATCCATGTAGGATCTATGACCCCTTCATGCCCACTCCGAGGCAAACCTCTACCAGTTCTGAGTTCACTTCATCTGGAATCTGGGAGCTAGGGAGTCCCATATGTGAAGACTACATTCCTGCTTGTTCCTGGGGATAGCATAGTTACTGATCTGTAACAGGTGATTTCTCGGAACAGGAGAGTAAATGAAACCCTATAACTCCTAGGGGAGGAGGGCGGGTTGTGGAGACTAAATCTCCACAACCCGTCCTCCTCCCCTATGAGTTATAGGGTTTCATTTACTCTCCTTTTCTCAGCTACAAACTCAACTGAAGAGAGGGAGTTGGGAAGGCAGTCATGCAGGCGCAGTGTAGTGCTTCCAAACGCTTTCCAATTGGACGCTGGGGAGCATTGCCACGTGGGTTCCGTCGGTACCGACGTCACCCATATGTGAAGACTACATTCCTACAGTTCCTGGAGATTCACCTGTTACAGGAAAGTAACTACACTATATGACGGCAGATAAAGACAGTATGGTCCATCTAGTTTGCCCAGTAAGATGGTTAGAGTAGTTGTACCTGCTGCTCCATGCAGGTCTTCCCCCCCCAAGCTTTTGTTTAGGGTTGCACCCACCGCTCCATGCAGGTCACCCTCCTCCCCCCATTTGTTGAAGTATAAAAGATAGTTGTTTATTCTGATTTTATTCTCTTGCTATAAATTGATCCACTGTGTCTGTCTCATGCCATTTTGAATTCTGTCACTGTATTTGCCCCACCACCTCCATTGGGAGGGCATTCCAAGCATCCACCACCCTTTCAGTGAAAAAGTATTTCCCAATGTTGTTTTTAAGTTTACCTTCTTGCAGCTTCTTTTTATGCCTTCTAGTTTTACAGCTTCTCCTTCTTTGAAAAATGTATGTTTGTTCATTAATACCCTAGGGAAAACATATTTAGGTCTTCAAGTCTCTTTTTATACATCTTCGGAAGCAGGCTCCAAATGATTTTGATCACCTTCTTCTTAACTATTTCAAGTCTTTTAAAAACCCTTTGTGAGATATGAAAGCAGGACTGGGCAGTGGAGGTCACAATATGTAGGCGCAGACTCAGAGTCTGCCAAGATGGAGGTGGCCTACAAAATGAACTAGATTATAGGCAACTGAAATTGCCATAACCTAAAAATTCTGTGTCTGCCCGAGGGAGCTGAAAGGGAGAACTCTGTGACTTTTGTAGAGAAATTCATACACCAGTTCTTACATATGCAATTCAACTGGCCTTCAGAGGTGGAAAGAGCCCAAGGGACTTAGACCACTGATCTTCAAATCTCTGCACTTTCCCCAGGTGATGGAAATTATGGCCATGTCTTAGCAAATCTCTGATCTTACCCAAGAGGTAAATTAATCTATATTGTTCAAGACTTTGTCAAGGCTACTGCAGAGAAGAGATGGCAATTCTTGGTCCTCTGGCACCATATATGTAACATGAGAGCATGATATGTCTCTATGTGCCTGCCCAATAATTACAATAAATGTAAACACAACTTTCCTGGAGCTGAAGGATGTCATCCAGTATTTGTTAAAAATAGAGAAACCCTCAGCAGAAATGACATGAATGTGCGGTAGTGCAAGAGAAAGCAATCCCTACAAAACAGTTAAATGAAGCAGGTGGACAAATCGGACAGACCTAATTCAGTAGCTGGAGTATCCTTTCTTAGCTGTTGGTATTTTGAGTTTCTGGGCCTAGGGTGTGTTGGGTGTTCCAGCTACAATGTGGGTGCAAATTTGGTCGTAACAAGAGTAATACGAGGGGCATGGGTAGACAGCGGGCTTATAGACAGAATTAGCTTAGGTCACGCAGAATGTCATGGCTTAATGAGAAACAGTCAACATGGCTTTAGACAAGGAAGATCTTGTCTTACTAATCTGTTATGTTTTTTTGAAGGTGTGAATAAACAGGTAGACAAAGGTGAGTCAGTTGATATAGTGTATTTGGACGTTCATAAAGCCTTTGACAAGGTCCATCAGAGACTTTTGGCAAAACTAAAGAGTCATGGGATAGGAGGCAGTGTACTGTTGTGGATCAGGAACTGGTTAAAAGAAAGCAGAGGTTAGGGCTAAATGGCCAATTTTCCCAATGGAGAAAGGTAAATAGTGGTGTACCCCAGGGATCTGTGCTGGGTCCGCTGCTTTTTGACATATTCATAAATGATCTGGACAAGGGAATAACGAGTGAGATTATCAAATTTGCAGATGACACAAAACTAAAGTTGTTAAAACCCAAGAGGACTGTGGAAAATTGCAAGAGGATCTTGATAAATTGGAAGACTGGGCATCAAAATGGCAGATGAAATTTAATGTGGACAAGTGCAAAGTTATGCACCTAGGGAAGAACAACCCAAACTATGGTTACACGATGCAAGGTTCCACATTAGTAATCACCACCCAGGAAAAAGATTTAGGCATCATTGTGGATAACATGTTAAAACCCTCAGCCCAGTGTGCAGCGGCGGCCAAGAGAGCAAATAGAATGCTAGGTATCATAAGAAAAGGAATGGAAAGTAAAACAAAGAATATTATAATGCCTCTATATCGTTCCATGGTGAGACTGCACCTTGAATATTGTGTGCAATTCTGGTCGCCGTATCTTAAAAAGGATATAGCGTTATTAGAAAAGGTTTAGAGAAGAGCCACCAAAATGGTAAAGGGGATGGAAGGATACCCCTATGAAGAAAGGCTAAAAAGGTTAGGGCTCTTTAACCTGGAAAAGAGACGGCTGATGGGAGATCTGAGAGAAGTCTATAAATTAATGAACGGAGTGGAACGGGTAAATGTAGATCGATTGTTTACGTTATCAGAATATAGAAAGACTAGGGGACATGCAATGAAGCTACAGGGTAAACTATTTAAGACTAATAAAATAAAATATTTTTTCACTTGCCCTCACTTGGTTTGCAGCTTGTCGTGCTGTGAGGGCTTGTGTGCATCAGTGATGCTGAGAGCTAAACTATCGGTAGTTTAACTACTGGCAGGGTCTCCCAAGATGGACAGGTCTCAGCTGAGGTGCCAGACCAAGACAAACCACCCATCTGGGCAGCAGCAGAATGGGATTGTGTTGACGGCGGAGGATTACATTTCTGTGACAACGGCAACAACACCAAACTTAAACTGCACGGAAGAAAGGCCCGGCAATCTACTTCTGTATCTTGTCATGAAAACCTAATGGATAGTTACAACAAAACAAATTGTGCTATAATGCTGGAAGATGAGACTTCCAGGTCGGAAGGCACTCAACTAGCTACTGGGGAAGAGCTGAAGACTTTTCAGAGTAAAGCCAGCATTTATGATGTGGTTGGATTAAAGCCCTCGGGACATCTGACTGCTGATGTAGCTGCGCATGAAATGAGAGTCAGAAGCTGTAAACAATTTAGGATAGCTATCCAGAGGGTCGCCATGAGTCGACTCTGACTCGAAGGCACATAACAACAACAACAACATTTTTTCACTCAACGTGTAATCAAACTCTGGAATTTGTTACCGGAGGATGTAGTAAAGGCTGTTAGTGTAGCTGGGTTTAAAAAAGGTTTGGACAAGTTCCTGGAGGAAAGGTCCATAAACCATTATTAAGAAGGGACCCAGGATATCAATGCTTGACCTAATACAAGCATTGTGGAACCTGTGTCTTTTGGGGAAACTGCTAGGTACGTATGACCTAGATTGGCCACTGTTGGAAACAGGATACTGGGCTTGATGGACCTTGGTCTGACCCAGTATGGCATATCTTATGTTCTTATGTTCTTAATGAATGTGTGTGTGGGCAAAGCCCAGAATGGATGGATGCTGTGATAGGGGTAGTGGAACTTTATATGGAGATGCATGAGTGGGTGTGCAAGGATATGCATGTTTTCTATATTTTGAAGGATGGTTGAGAATGTGTGGCCTGTTTGTGAGCATGGATGCAATAGATTTGAGAGTTCTTGCCTCCCAAACCTTTGAGACCTACTGAAGCACTTACACCAAGCAGCTGCTTAGCATGAACAGTACAGATATTTTTATTTGGTATATTTTTGGGTCCTTCCCCTGTGTTACCGCCCCTACCTTTCTCCGCTCATGTCAGCTCCCGTCCTGCCCCACCTTCCCCCTCCCTGTTTCAGCTCCCTTCCTGCCCCCACCTTCTTCCCCCCCATATCAGCTCCCTTCCTACCCCCACCTTCCCCCCCATGTGGCTTCCTTCCTGCCCCATCCTTCCCTGGCAGCCGCGGCTCCTATGTCTTACAGAGCAGTGGCTGCGATAGCGGTAATAATTTAAATGAAAATAAAAGCAAAACTGGTGCGGAGCCTTCTGGCCTCTTCTATGGAACCCCTGCTGCTGCGTCCTGTCCCCAAAAGGAAGTTATGCTACAGGGTGGGACGCGGCAGCAGGGGTTCCATAGCAGAAACCGGAAGGCTCCGCACCAGTTTTGCTTTTATTTTAAATTGTTAGCGCTATCGCAGCTGTGGCTTTGAAAGACGCATGAGCCGCAGCTGGATCAGAGGGAGGGAGGATGAGGCTGCGGCGGGGGAGACAAGGAGGTAAATGAAAAGCCAGTTTCTGCTCTAGCTGCTCCTGGTCCCGCTGCCAGAGCAAAAAAATGGCTTTTCAACAGCTGGTTTTGGCTCATTGCCGGCAGCTGGCCTGGCCATATAAAAACTAGTCCCGCTGGCTGATACTGGCCGGTTGGCAACTCTATTGGGTATGAGTATGGGCACCACCTGAGAACTTGCTGGTGTGTGTCTATGGCTTGTACACCAAACATTGTTGGGGAAGGATGTTTGCAGGGAAGAATCTCAGATGTATGTATTCCTTATCAAACTAAAATCAGACTTATTTTTATCCTGCTAAGCATAAGAAAAATGGGGTGGTCATTTTACTTGCAAAAAGTTACAGTTACAATTTAAGTTTATTTGATATACCGCCTATGGCTGAGGCAGCTAGGTAGTTAACAAAAAAGAAAATAATACATTCGATGTAGAAATTAAAAGAAAGTTGACACTGAGGGGCGGGTTGCAAAGACAAAAGACACTCGATTGGACAAGGGGGGGGGGAGTCCTAGGTTACATCATAGATAACAGAGACACATAAGGGAGGAAGGAATAGTGGGGTCTAGGACAAGATAAGGACAGACAAGGATTGATGATGGATACCTCTTCTAGGCAGTCAAGAAGAAACAGAGGATCAGGAGAAGGTTATGGAAGGAAATGCTAGTGCAAAGAAGTGGACCTTCAACTGAGATTTGAAGGAGGAAAAAGATGACTGACCATGAAGGGAGGAGGGTAGGGAATTCCAAAGAGAAGGAGGACCCTGAAGGAGGAGGAACGTGCCACAGAGGTGCGTACAAGGCAAAAGCTTGGGACCATAAGAAGATGCTGAGAAGCTGAGCAGAGGGTGTGTGGAGAGGTACATGGTATCAGGAACTGTGAAAGTAAGACACGATTACCAGATTGGAGGGTGTGATATGTCAAAATGAGAAGCTTGTACTTGATACGGAGCATAACCGGAAGCTACTGTTAGGAAATGAAAAGAAGAGTGACTCAGTCAAACTTGCGGATGCCATGAAGGCATTTGACAGCAGTATTTTAAATTAGTTGCAAAAACTGGAGTGCAAGTTTTATCACAACATGCTGACTTGGACGGCAGATGGGTAGTCATGGTTTTACAGACTGGGGAGCAAAGTACATGCTGATTAATCTCTATGTTCCTAATATTGAGGACCCTCCATCTGTGACAATCCTATGATGGGGAGGGGGGAGTTGTTGGTGATTTTGTATATGGACTCTGTTGGATTGATAGCTCATGGCAAGGATGGCCAGTGCTCAAAGTTTAATAAGGGATCCTACAAGAAATGGCATTGGTAGTTACCTAGCATCTAAAGTACCCAGCAGCTAGAGATTTTACAATTTTACTCCATCATATAAATGGTGTTCTTTTCTTATTTCCTCGAATGTTATAGTATTGTAAACCGCTCTAATGTCTTCTGGCCTGAGCGGTATATCAAATTTCAATAAACATAAACATAAACACACTCCAAGATGATGACATTCTTACCAGTTAATGTTCTTTCCTTGAGTCCAGCAAACTCCCATGCCTTCACTCAGAAAGGTTGTGAGATGCACATTTCCATGCTGGGCATGTCATTCTATGCATGTCTCCTTGGAAGGCATTTTGGGGCATGGCATGGGTGGCACTGGCACCTGCATGTCTGATGTATTTCATATAGGCCAATTGTCGTGCAGGGTGTTTTTTTGAACATGCAAATTTACACCTGCTATAAATCACAAATAAACATGGGGCTTTGTTGTCTTTTGAGACTGCTTGCGGTGGTGGTGACTGGACAAACTTGGCTTGCGAGTTTCTAGCTTGACTATTGTCTGTGTTGACATAAAGCATCATTTGAGCTACTGTTTGTTTCCCTGCAGTCTATCCTGTGCCCTTCTCAGACCTCCCCTTTCCAAGATCCTGCATATTCCTAATCCATGATTATCCCCCTCCCTGAGCTGTGCCAATCCCATGCTCCCAGTGTTCCAGTCCTGGCCCTTGCTGTGTCAGTCTTATTGCCTAATTCCTTGATGCCTATGTGTGTGTCTGAGCATTCCCTGAAGTCACTGTATTTCTGTGTGGTTCTGTGCTACCTGTCTGTGTGTTTCCCTGTGTTCCTTGTAGCCACTGTGTTTCTTGTGATTTCTTGCTTCCTGTGTGTATGTGTGTGTGTGTAGGTGCATATGCAGTGTCACCATGAGGCACTCATATCTTAGGATCTTCAGGCCCAGGACTCAATTCCTGGATCTGATGGATCAGCAGTGCCTCACCAAGTTCTGCTTTGGTAAGTCAGTCACCCACCATCTCTGCCAACAGAAACATAGAAACATAGAAATATGATGACAGAAAAAGACCACATGGCCTATCTAGTCTGTCCTTCCATATCAACAACTACAATAGTCCCCTTTTTACCTTTAGAGATCCTCTGTGTTGGGCCCATGCTTTTCTGAATTCAGTTACTGTCCTCATCTCTACCACCTCTACTGGGAGACAATTTCATGGATCCACTACTCTTTCCGTAAAGAAATATTTCCGCATAACACTCCTGAATCTATCTCCCTTCACCCTCATCCCATGTCCCCTCGTAGCAGAACTTGCTTTCAATTGAAAGAGGCTCTCTCCCTGAACATTTATGCCACGGAGGTATTTAAACATCTCAATCTTATCACCTCTATCCCGCCTTTCCTCTAAGGTGTACATATTAAGATCCTTCAGTCTGTCCTCATATGCTTTATAATGAAGACCACTAATCATTTTAGTAGCCACCCTCTGCACTGACTCCATCCTGTTCACATCCTTTTGAATGTGCGGTCTCCAGAATTGCACACTATACTCCAAATGAGGTTGCACCAAAGTCTTATACAGAGATATTATCACCTCCTTTTTTCTGCTAGCCATTCCTCTCCGTATGCACCCAAGCATCCTTTTAGCTTTTGCCGTCGCCTTTTCTACCTGTTTAGCTACTTTAAGATCATCAGACACAACCACGCCTAGGTCCCGCTCTTCTTTAGTGGACAAAACCCCCTATACTATATTGCTCCCTTAGATTGCTGCAGCCCAAATGCATGACCTTACATTTTTTAACATTAAATCTCAGCTGCCAAATTCTAGACCATTCTTCAAGCTTAGTTAGATCCCTCCTCATGTTATCTACACCTTCCTGGGTGTCTACTCTATTGCAGATTTTGGTATCATCCGCAAAGAGGCAAACCTTACCTGACAGCCCTTCCGATATATCACTAACAAAGATGTTAAAAAGAATCGAACCAAGGACAGATCCCTGGGGCACACCACTGGTAACATCCTTCTCCTCAGAGTGAGCTCCATTTACTTGTACTCTTTGTCGCCTCCCACCCAACCAATTTCTAACCCAAGCAGTAACTTTAGGGTCCATCCCTAGGGTGCTCAGTTGTTTATAAGTCGCCTGTGAGGAACAGTGTCAAAGGCTTTACTGAAATCTAAATACACCACATCTAGAGCTCTCCCTCAGTCCAACTCCCTGGTCACCCAGTCAAAGAAATCAATCAGATTTGTCTGACAAGACCTCCGTCTGGTGAATCCATGCTGCCTCGGATCCTGTAATCCGCTGGACTCCAGAAACCTCACTATTTTCTCTTTCAGCAGCATTTCCAATAATTTACTCACCACCGAAGTTAAACTAACCAGCCTGTAGTTTTCAACCACATCCTTACTTCCGCTTTTATGTAAAGGCACCACATGAGCCTCTCTCCAGTCCTTTGGCACCACTCCCGACTCCAGCGAGGCATTGAAAAGGTCAGTCATTGGAGTTGCTAGAACGTCCCCAAGTTCCCTCAGTATTCTAGGGTGTATCCCATCTGGTCCCATCGCTTTGTCTACTTTAAGTTGAGCTAGTTTCTCACGAACACAGTCTTCTGAAAATTGTTCAAGATGTCCCTCACTTCTGTTCCTCTTTGTGGGTATTTTCTGAGGTCCTGCTCCTGGTTCTTCTTCTGTGAACACAGAACAAAAATATTTGTTAAGCAATTCCGCTTTATCCTTATCAGCTTCTACATATTCCTCCCCTGCACCCTTGAGTCTGACAATACCACTTTTGCCCTTCCTCTTCTCACTAATATATCTGAAAAATGTCTTATCCCCCCATTTTATTGCATTGGCTATTTCCTCCTCCTTTTGAATCTTTGCCTTCTTGACTACTTTGCTAGCTTCTCTAAGTTTTTTCAAATACAGATGCCTGTCTTCCTCTCTCTGTGATCTCTTGTATTTCTTGAAGGCCTCCCTCTTTTTCTTCACTTTTTCAGTAAAACCATAGCCGTCTCCTTTTCCTTTTACCTTTATTTACCATTTTAACAAAAAGGTTGGTTGCCCTTAAAATATCCCCTTTCAGTTTTGCCCACCGTTTTTCTACATCCCCCAGCTGTTCCCATCCCACTAACGACTCTCTGAGGTATTGGCCCATCTTCGCAAAGTTAGTCTTGAATGGATTCTAGCCCTAGTCCTAATACTGAACCACACCATCTGGTGATCACTGGATGCAAAATGATCTCCTACTACAACATCAGAAACACTTTCACCATTTGTAATGTGATGGCGAGGCCATGGGAGAGCAGGAGGAAAGGGGGAAAAAACAGGCATTTTCCTCTGGGAAAGGAATTAGTTCCAGGAGTTTAGGGGTTAAAACTCCAGAGTTAGAAAAAAACTCCCTGCAGAAAGTTGGTGTTAGAAAGACATGCCCTAGCTCCATGGCAACCAGCACTGCTCACGAGGAACAGCTGGGAGTGGAGATAGAAAACGAAAAGGAAATACACAGATATAAGGTGGAGGAAGTTAGAGGAAGGGAGGAGCATAAGCAGCACGAGGAGCATAAGCAGCACAAGGAGCATAAGCAGCACGGGGAGCATAAGCAGCACAGGAAGCAGCAGCACGAGGAGCACAGAGGGGAGAAGGAACACGGAGCAAGGCCTGTACACAGAGTAAGGCATGAGCCCAAGGAGTCCTGCAGGAGGTACGGAAGAAATCCTTTGAGAGGGAGAGCTTATCAGGGAGATGAACCAAGCTATGAAAATGGCAGAGAGTTGTCCCCAGCAGAGCAGATGGAAACAGAGCCTTCGGCAGTAAAGTCTGAGGAGAGCTTATTTGCACAAAGTAAGGTGAGCACCTTAAAAGCCTCTCATAGCTTCCTGAGAGATAAGAAACCTCCTAATTCCTCCAAGAGCCCTCAGCAGAGAGAGGAAGCCATATTACAGAAAGTTTTAAAGGTTTTAGAAAAGTTAAAGCCTGTTACTTCTGAGACAAGGTTAAACCATTTACCAACAGATTCTGAAGGGGAAAGCATGGACCTAGAAGAATCTGTGCTAGAGGATTTGTCCTCAGATATGGAAATGGATTGCTCTTTAGTTTATGCCCAAATCTGACAAGCTATAAGGTTTAGAAAGTAGGAAACCTAGAAGCTTAGCTTTCAGTGGGGCAGTGCTGAGAAGAATATGCAAATGAGGTGTTGAGCTCCGAGGCTTGACTCAGAGTTTTTCAAAAGACTGTTTTGCAAGTGAAGGCCAGAGTTTGTAATTCAGCCTCTAAGGAAAGCCTGTGGGTGAGAGAAAAATAGTTGCAGTAAAAGTGCCATTGGTCTGCATAACTTGAAGAGTGTAAAGTTTGTAACCAAGCTGGAAGCTGTTGTTTGGCATGAAGAGTACTGGCTATTTCCACCTGAAGATATACTGTTGCCTGGCATTGTAAATAAGCTAACTTCAGAAGCAATTTATTCTGTTGATTTTGTTTCACTGGAGAAAGTATCCACCATTTTTATGTTTTGGTATTTTTGAACTGCTAAGTTCATTTGGCTGAAGAATAAATAAAAATCCTGTGTGCCTTGGAAAAACCTCTCGGCTGAATTCATTCAACCTCACAACTACATGCATAGGTGATTAAACAAGGGACATTAAAAAAAATAAGTTCCGTCCCCCACCACTAGGCTACCGCCTGGCCAGTAGGGGGCGCAACAGTAAGCACCAAGTCCAGTATGGCCCCTTCACGTGTGGGGTCTGTTACCAATTGCCTGAATAGTTCTCCCTGTAGAGAATCCAGGATCTCCTTACTTCTAGATGATACTGCAGCAGGAATGTGCCAATCAACATCTGGCATATTGAAATCTCCTATCAGTAGCACTTCCCCTTTCCTAGCAATGCTAGGAAAACAGCTAGAGCCACTTCTCCATTCCACCACACAGAGAGGCCAGTCCATGCCTATCCACTTTAAGGTCACCACGGTCCTCATCTTCCTAGCCAATGGCAGTTTCCAGTCTGTGTTAGCCACCACTAAGGACATGAGCCAGTCAGCTGTATCACAGTGCATCTCTCAGTTCCTAAGGGTCTTTCTAACCCACACTTTACAATATGAAACCTTCTCATGCTGTACAATATGAAGCCGTCCTGTGCAGCAAACCATGAGGTGGCCAGATTTCCATCTGTATTGTAGGTCATTGATTGCACAGATGTGGCCGTCAGGCTCCCACGTGGGAGGGAGGGAGGCCAGCTACCACAACAGGAAGGCATTCCACTCGCTGAAGAAGTAGGTGGTCTGCAAAACACAGGGAGAGATAATTGATGTCTTTCCAAGATTTCAAGGTTTTTGCCACAATTCATACATCCTGACCCACTCTGGCATCTATGAGAGGTTTGAGAGCTGTTGTATGCCATCAGGACCTATGATATGGTATGATCTGCGTAGGGGAGCCACTGCACCTGTAGCCCTCATGACATTTGATACTTGTGTGTCTGGGGATGGTATACCCCACATCTATGGAGCATTTCGCCTCTTGCCATTAGTATCCCATATACATTTGTGGCCTACACCTGCGCCTGTGCCTACACCTGTGCCTGCATAATGTTCCTGGTCTACTTTCTTGTGGCATCACCATTCATCATGTATATGCATGCTGACCTGGCTGAATCCCCTGTGCTCCTTTGCCCTGTGTCACATCCTAGGGGGTCCCAGATCATTGCTATTGGCCCTCTTATCACTCCATGTGTTTTATGACACCATATCCTATTGGGCACCCCTTTGGCCCTTCCACATTTTCTAACAGCTATGCATGGCTCTCTGCTGCATGCTGCCATTCCAGCCTATGCCTTGTCTGTTATGCTAGGGTATATAGTACTCCAGTGTGCTGCTCCATATTGTGGATGCATGATGCTAACATTCATCACATGGCCTTACATATTGTATATGGCATCCATGGCACCCTTCCTATGTGTGACATGTATGCCATGTGTGCCGTGACTTACCTTCCTGCTGATGCAGCTCCTGGTGGAGGCACTCCAGAAGTCAGGTTGTCCTCATGGCCCTGAAGTATGTCTTCACAGAATCCAGATTGCAGAGGTGGAAGCGACTTTGGGAGATAAGTGGAGAACACATGCTTAGAGATCTAGTAATTTCGCTGGTTCATCCCTTACTATCCTCCCAACATATCTCCCTCTTGAGAAGCTGGGGTGGCCTGTCCTGATATGTGGCAGCTGTGGCATGTGGACATTAGGGGGGGCCATGACAACAGTTGCAGGGTACCTCTTCTACCCCTCCCTTGTGAAGTCCTGGTACCCAGCACCACCTCGTGCCTAGCTGGTGGTGTCATCTGTGGTTGTCTCCTATCCAGGCATGGTATGGTTGGATTCGTTATGGTGTGGCTCAGTGTGTCTGTACTCCCCGCATGTATGTAAGATTGAAAAAATTGGGAGACTGGGTGTCCAAATGGCAGATGAAATTTAATGTGGGCAAGTGCAAAGTTATGCACTTAGGGAAGAAAAGCCCAAACTACAGTTATAAAATGCAAGGTTTCACATTAGGAATCACCATTCAGGAAAAGGATCTGGGCGTCATCATGGACAGTACGTTGAAATCCTCTGACCAGTGTGCAGCCAGAGTCAAGAAAGTAAATAGAATGCTAGGAATCATAAGGAAAGGAATAGAAAATAAAACCAAGGATATTACAATGCCTCTGTATTGCTCCATGTTTTGATCACACCTTGAACATTGTGTACAATTCTGGTTACCATATCTTAAAAAGGATATAGCAGAATTGGAAAAGGTACAGAGAAGAGCAATCAAAATGGTAAAGGGGATGGAAGGATACCCCTATGAAGAAAGGCTTAAAAGGTTAGGACTCTTCAACCTAGAAAAGAGACGGCTGAGGGGGGATACAATAGAGGTCTATAAAATAATGAATAGAGTGTAATGGATAAACGTAGATTGGTTGTTTACTCCTTCAAAAAGTAAAAAGACTAGGGGACATGCAATGAAACTACAATGTGGCATATTTAAGACTAATCGGAGAAAATATCTTTTCACTCGGTGCATAATCAAACTCTGGAATTCGTTACTGGAGGATATAGTAAAAGCGGTTAGTGTAGCTGGAGTTCCCGGAGGAAAAGCCTCTGTACCATTATTAAAGAGGACCGGGGAAATCCACTGCTTACCCATGGGACAAGCAGCATGGAATGTGTATACTTTTGGGAACCGACAGGTACTTGAGACCTGGAATGGCCACTGTTAGAAACAGTATACTGGGCTTAATGGACTCTTAGTCTGACCCAGTATGGTATATCTTATGTTCTTATGAAATATTTTCTCATTCCATCCAATTATAGGACTGTAGTGTAGAGTCTTGTGTTGTCATCTATGGATTATTGTAGTGTTATTTTGTTTGGTCTTCCAGCATCTCATCTGAAACCTTTGCAACGTGTTCACAATGTTGTGACCTGATGGATATGAAAGCTCATGAACCTATTACCACTCATTTGGAGCTTCTTCATTTTTTAACTTTTGAATTTTGTGATTTTTTTCGGACTCTTGATGTTGGTTTTAAAAGTGGTGAGATTAGGGGTGGAGGTGCCTTTGAAACTCCCTTGGGAAGTTTTGACTTGCTTACGCATGTTGCGTTCATTGGGAAGTGGTCAGTTGAAATGCCCAGCCCCTGCATCAAGTCATGAGGTTTGTATTCTGAATTGTCTAGTTTCAGTATCTGGCTCATTGGTTTGAAATAAATTGCCTGCAGAGCTTTGGGATATGCAAGATTACTTCGATTTTAGAAAGAAAGTGTAAGCTTTTTATCTTAAGAAAGCATTTAGTGTGGGAGGGGGATAAAATGTGTTCTGTTTAAACTGTTTTAATTCCATACGTGTCTTATTATTTTTTGAGTTTGTTACTTATGTGTTTGTTTTTAGTATTTCTTATTTTGTGATTTTGTATACCGCAGAGATTTTATTAGATCTGAAGACTAGAAGCGCTGGAAAATAAATAAATAGTGATGTGTATGTGTCCTGAACAGGGGATGGGGCCTGGTGAAGCTAGTTACATGCCTGTAAGCATGGCCTTGCCACTGATCCCATGGCTCATGGCATTTGCACACATCTCCATATGCCAACACCTGTGCATCCTTGTGTCCTCACCATGTGTCAACCCTATCAAGCTTATCCCCCTCACTGATTGGCAGATCCTACCATAGCATGGGTTGAGTCAGTGTTGGGTGTGTGTGTGTATGCATGGGGCTGTAAGGGGGCTACTCTGTGCCGGGCAGCACATGTATTCATGGCAGTTCCCTCATATCTGGGGCTGGGTGATTGGGTGCACTGGGCAAACCATCTGTCTTGCAATCCTTCACCTGTGTACGTGTTAGGGCTCTTCAACTTGGAAAAGAGACAACTGAGGGGAGATATGTTAGAGGTCTATAAATTAAGGAATGGAGTGGGACGGGTAAACGTAGATTGATTGTTTATGTCATCAGAATATAAAAAGACTAGCGGACATGCAATGAAGCTACAGGTTAACCTATTTAAGACTAATAAGAGAAAATATTTTTTCACTCAACATGTAATCAAATGCTGTAATTCGTTACCAGAGGATGTAGTAAAAGTTGTTAGTGTAGCTGGGTTTAAAATAGGTTTGGACAAGTTCCTGGAGGAAAGGTCCATAAACCATTATTAAAGAGGACCCGAAAAATCCACTGCTTACCCTGAGACAGGCATTGTGGAACATATGTACCTTTTTGGGAAACTGCCAGGTACTTGTGACCTGGATTGGCCACTGTTGGAAACAGGATACTGGGCTTGATGGACCTTGGTTTGACCCAGAATGGCATTTCTTATGTTCTTATGTGTTAGTACACTCAATGGTCATGGTAATCGATTTAGCACCCTTTCACCTCTCACCTTGTCTGGATGCATCATAGCATTTATTACTTTGCCATTGCTCTATTTGGTAAGTATGTGTGTGCTCTCTTTCCCTGTCAGCTTCAGATTCTCCTTCTGGATGTCTCAGTGTATGTGGCTGCACAGATCTCTTACATTGCTTTGATTGTTGCTGCTTTGTACTAACCCTTAAAGAATAATGTCCTAGGTGACTTCCCCATCTTGTCTAATATTTGTCCTTGCCTTGTCTACCCTGTTTCCCTGCCCACATACTGGCTGACAGCCTACAACGAGGTGTTCTCCTGTGAGATGTGTCTATAGGTGTGCAAAGGTTGCTTTACCTGGCTAGGACCATGCAGATCCTCTTCCACACACTCCTTACTGCAGCATGGAGTGGCTTGCACATCCTGGGAGGGTAAACCACGACCTCATTTCACAAGGTTGTCTGCCTTGGAGACGTTTGGCTGCCATTCTGTTCCTATGCTGTTCTGCATGGGACAGGAAACACATGTACACTTTCTGTGTGGGAAGTGCTCATGCAAGTACATTTGGGTCCCCCTGGGACATAGATGGGGTGCTACATGTGCAGAGCACCAAAATCAGTGTCTGTGCTTGTGCAGAGCAGCGGGCCACCCGTCCATCCTTATTTTGTAGCACAGATACATATCCTCACAGCTGTTGCTATCTACTGGAATTATACACGTGTACGGTGCCCTATTTTCCATTGCATGCACATGCAAGCTTTTGCCGCACATGCACAGCCCTTCTGTGCAAAAAATAAGAAACATAGAAATATGACGACAGAAAAAGACCACATGGCCTATCTAGTCTGTCTTTCCATAACAACTACAATAGTCCCCTTTTTACCTTTAGAGATCCTCTGTGTTTGTCCCATATCCCATGTCTGTCCCATTCCACGGATCCACTACTCTTTCCGTAAAGAAATATTTCCGCATATCACTCCTGAATCTATCTCCCTTCACCCTCATCCCATGTCCCCTCGTAGCAGAACTTGCTTTCAATTGAAAGAGGCTCTCTCCCTGAACATTTATGCCATTGAGATGTTTAAATACCTCCATGGAATAATGTTCAGGGAGAGAGCCTCTTTCAATTGAAAGCAAGTTCTGCTACGAGGGGACATGGGATGAGGATGAAGTGAGATAGATTCAGGAGTGATATGCAGAAATATTTCTTTACGGAAAGAGTAGTGGATCCGTGGAATAGTCTCCCAGTGGAGGTGGTAGAGATGAGGACAGTAACTGAATTCAAAAAAGCATGGGACAAACACAGAGGATCTCTAAAGGTAAAAAGGGGACTATTGTAGTTGTTATGGAAAGACAGACTAGATAGGCCATGTGGTCTTTTTCTGTCGTCATATTTCTGTTTCTTATTTTTTGCACAGAAGGGCTGTGCATGTGCATGTGCATGGCGCCTCTTCTGAAATCACCATTGTATTTTTCATGTTTTCCCTTGCATGTCCCAACCAACGCCTAAACATGCTTCACGTTGTCAGTGACTTCTAGCAGCCCTTGTTAAAGAAAATCTTCTCTGTCTTTAATTCAGGGAGATTTAACAGCAAGTCTAGCGCAGTAATTGTGACTGTGAATGAACAAAGCTATCATCGAAGACCTACATTATTCTGAATTAATAATCCTCTTGCTTTTTCATTATCGTTGGCTTATTGGTACTTTGATCTTTCGTCTTGTTGTGGCACTAGGGTAAAAGCCAGTATAAAGGTCAAGAAGAAGCCAATAGTAGGTAGGCACATAAGCACACTGAAAGATTATTGTGTAGAGAGAGAAATGAAGCAACCAGCATTTTATTAACTGTGTGATTAGACAGCTGAAAAGAATGCTGATGATGAGGGCAAAAATACATTAGAAATTCTTTAATAAAACATTTTAATAATTAGCAAGACAGTAGCATCTCTTAAATTGCAGATCTTCCAGCTCATATCTTTGGATAGCTACGCCATATCTCTCTCTTATGCATACATAGTAACATAGTAATATAGTATATGATGGCAGATAAAGACCAGTATGGTCCATCTAGTCTGCTCAGTAAGGTGGCTTGTGTAGTTGTACCCACCGCTCCATACAGGTCACCCCTTCTATTTGTTGAACTATAAAAGATATTTAAGTTTGTTTTGATTTCATCCTCTTGCTATAAAGGATCCACTGTGTCTGTCCCATGCCATTTGAGCCCCTACCATCTCCATCGGGAGGGCATTCCAAGCATCCGCCACCCTTTCAGTGAAAGTATTTACTGACATTACTTTTAAGTTTACCTTCTTGCAACTTCATTTTATGCCCCCTAGTTTTACAGCTTCCCCTTCTTTGAAAAAGGTTTGTTTGTTCATTAATGTTGTTGTTGTTGTTAAGTGCCGTCGAGTTGGTCTGAACTCATGGTGACCCTCTGGATAGTTGTCCTAAACTGTGTTCGGTCTTCAGTCAGGCAATCCATTGTTGACAGAGTGGTACTCATAGCTGTTGTTACTGTTTCGATCCATCTCGTTGCCGGCCTTCCTCTTTTGCGTTGACCCCCTTGAAGAAGCGGGTGTACCTTTGGCTCTTGCTTCATGCCAGAAGCATCCATCAAGTTCAAAGGCAGATTGAGACCCTGGCCATCAATGCCAGCAGCCCCTCCTTCCGGAATAGGCAGATCACTCCAGCCTCTTCACAATCTTTTGAAGTCAAGAGCAGAATTGGAAAAAGTACAAAGAAAAGTGACCAAAAGGTAAAGGGAATGGAAGGATATCCCTAAGAGGAAAGGCTTAAAAGGTTAGGGCTCGTCAGCTTGGAAAAGAGATGGATGAGGGGAGATATAATAGAAGTCTATAAATTGTGACCTTCTATCTTGCCAAGCATGATGTCTTTCTCTAATGATCTCTCTCTTCGCATGATGTGTCCAAAGTATGAAAGTCGAAGTCTTGTCATCTGAGCTTCTAAAGAAAACTTAGGTTTTATCTCCTCTAGTACTGACTGGTTTGTTCTTAGGGCAGTCCATGGTATACACAGTATTCTATCTTTTTCACTGTCCAACTTTTGCATCCAAATACCATGGCTTGAATGAGTTGAATCTTTGTAGGGTGAGGCCACTGAATATACTGGTATAAATTACTGACAGATGGTGTAGATGGGTTACAGTGAATGTAGATAGCTTTAAAATAAGTCATTATATCTGAAAATTGGTCAGCAGACAATGTTAAGCTGGATGGATTCATACAAAGAAGCACCAAATATTAGGGCTTCTATGTGTAAGCTCTATGTATAAGACCTGAGCTATACATAACATCTGAGCTATACATAATAGATTATGCAGGCTTAGATGGCCCAGGTTATACTCATTTTTCCATATCCAAGCCAAACATATAATCTATGGGGTTCATTTTAAAAGCCTTAGTCATGATTTGGACGTCCGGAAATGTGTATACAGACATTTAAATCACGGAGACGCCCCTGGAGCCATTTTGCAAATGGTTTTTAAAGACATCTCCAGTGCGAGAATGGCCGCGTAGACAGGAGGTGTGGCAGACGCATGTCTGGGGTGGCACAACGGGCTTAGACGTCCCTGCTCAATTTCAAAAATGTCGAGGGTATCTGAGCCCCTGTCCAAGTTTAGACCTGCCCAAGGCATGAATAGGCGTCGAGCAAGTGCTTGTTCTGGCCACAAAACATCCAGAATGTGTATAGAAAATGGCACACCACCATCCCTACTACTCTCCACAATCACAATGATAGCAGCAATGGGAACCAAACCCTGGCTTCCTTCATCTTAGCCCACTACTCTAGCCACTAGGCTATTCTTAGACATCCCTCATCATAAATACTATTCCAGGAATGTTTATGTAGACATCCTGGCCGTCACCCATATCGAGCACGTTTTCATTTGTGACATCATAGCTGAACTTGGACATGACCGCTTTTATTTCAGATGTTCTGGCTTGGATGTCCCAGAATGGCCTTGGACGTCATTTGTAAAATGTACCTTTATATGTATGGGGCTGAAAATCAGTGCCTATAAGTAAAATTTATATGTATTTGTGAGCTTGCCCTGGAACACTCCAATCCTGCCTTCTCCTCTGTACATAAAGTATTATCCTTAGAGCGGAATATTGACATGCTGCTATATCATATTCCACTATACATATAAGGCCCCCAAATATTTTTTTAAAAAAGCAGTTATATATTTGGTATGGTGTCAAATGTATAACTGCTATTTTGAATATTGATCTGATAGTATTTCTAAAACAACTAAACAACTCAATAGCACTGAAGACAAAATCCTTTCTTTACTCGATAAAATAAAACAAGAAAGGAATTTAAGGGGATACCTTTTTATTGAACTAACTTAATATATTTTGAGGGTAATTTTATGAGTGCTTAGGTTAATGTGGATGTTGCACCTATTTTATAAAGTAAAGCACATGTGGTCAAAAATGCACATTAAATCAGGTGTGAGCACTTATACTAGTCCTGTGGTTGGTGTAATTACTTGCATGTTTTTCACATGCCTAAGTCTGTATTTTTATAAACTATGCATGTAACTGTGTGCTCAGCTCTTGTGAACACCCACAGATAAAGTATACAACATCAGCCTTACAAGCATACTTATAAAGTACTGATGACCTAGGGCCCGATTCTGATCCCGACGTAGGTCTCCTTTGTAAGTCCGGGCTGACCCGGACGTAGAAAGGAGACTGTGATTCTGATCCTGTGGGCACGTCTAGCCCTGTGGGATCAGATTCGTGAACAGCACTGTACGTGCAGGCCAGGACTGTGATTCGGTCCCAGCCTGCATGTACAACAAACCCCGACTAACTCAGTCAGGGCATTTAAATGGAGTCGCAGCGCCATTGCGTCATGTTGCCATGGCGCTGTGGCTCCATATAAATGCCCCGTTGCTGACTGCCTGCTAAAAGGTTAATTCCCCACAGCCCAACCACCGATCCAGACGCCTAAGGCCAGGATTGGGCTTCAGGGAATTAACTTTTGACCCCCCAGCCCCTTCCATGCCCCGGAGCTGCTGAAAGAACACGTCCAGGAAAGTTATTCCACCCAAGAGGTGGAATTACTTCCCTGGTTATTTCACTGGCTCTGGACGTACAGGGCCGACATCAGGATCGGCCCTGTATTTATTTATTTAACATTTTTTATATACCGCTCTTCAGATTCTCAGAGCTGCCCGCCCACTCTCTGCCCCCGTGCCGCCCCTTCCCTGCCCCCTTATAACTTCCCAGCACAACCGGTGGGGAAGTTATACAGGGGCATGAGCCGGCACGAATAGTGGGGATGGACATCCCAATGACATCCATCCCTGCTATTCGTGCCTCAGAATAACCCCCTAATGTATATGCATGCAGGCCATTAACAAGCTTAAGCCATTTAAAATCCATGATTTACACATGTAGATGGTATGTGACTTTCTGTGGCTCCTTATAAAATTTGCCCCTTCTTCCTCAGGCCAGGACAATATGAGCAAAAGTTCTTTGTCATACAAATGCAAACATTCTAACTCATTGCTTCATAGATAACAATGATGTTTCTTCAGGCCAAAAGATTCATTTTGTAGGCATGTCAGTTACTGAAGTTGATGTTATTGAAGTCTGTGACAGGGTAGATGGTTTACAGTGAGTGTAACTAGCCTTGCAATAAGTCATTACATCTGAGACATTGTCAGCAGCCTATGTAAAGAAGCTGGGTGGTTTCATCCCTTCAGCTCAGGACAGTATGAACAAAAGATCTTTGTTCATACTATCCTGACCTAAGGAAAAAGATTTTAACTTTCAAAAGTTAGTCAAAAAATGTATCACCTTATATTCTTTTTTGAAAATCTTATTAACCATGAAAGTGAATTAACATGGCAATCACAGTTTTAGTTCTTCATGCAATGGGTACAACATGGGCAATGAAAGTGCAGGCTTCCCCCACACACTCTCTTGCTGCTGTAGGTCAACCCTGTTTCCTGAGAAAGTACATCCAGCAGCGAGATTGTATTTCATGCTTAGCTAACGTGCAGTCCTTTGGCCTCTTTGCTGAGACTGCAAATAAGGGAGCCATTTATAATGCTACTCATAAGAGTACTGCAGACACCTGCTGCTGAGAACTGGAATGAAACCCTCCAGCTTCACATAGGCCGCTGACTAGTTCCCAGATGTAATGTTTTAGTTTAAGGCTCTTTGCACTCGATATAACCCATCTACTCTGTCATTTAACTCTGTAGACTTCAACTACATCAGCCTCAGTAATACCGACATACCTACTTTATGAATAGGAAGTTTTATTTTTCGATATAAAAAAAAAATCATTCTTATCTGTGAAACAACAGATTGGAAGGTTTGCATCTGTAAAATCCTATTGATATTTAAATAAATGAAATGCTTACTAAGTATATGGTAGGGGAAATTAAATCCAAATATCGAATAAAGGAAAGTTGCATTTCTGTGTGATTTTCATTGATTTAACTTTTTGTACTGAGTTTTTGAAAGTTAGGTTCCAGAAACAGAATGCGGATGAAAGCTTTTGGTAAATCAAGGCGTCTCCCTTTACTTATTTGAGAGCCATTCAGGTCTTTATTTTCTGTGTTAGAAAGTTAAAATCCCCAAATCTGTGTTTTAGTTCATTTTCCTTCCTAGATTTTTCAGTGTATGATGTGTTTATTGTTAATGCCAGCATATCATAAAAATTGTTCTTTTCAGTGGCTGTCCTTGCTGCCTCATAGAAGAACTGAGTGTGATTCCAGCTTGTTCTCCCTGGGTGGCCAGGGCTGGGGATACTGTGGAGGTAGATCTCACAGCCCCAAAGGTCTTAGCCATGGCGCAGTGGCGACACCCGTGGGCCAGACTCATGGTTCACATTACCTTATCTCGGAGGGAGCCATGGGTGTATGCCCCTGGCCATATATTTTCATGGCAATGGCTGTGCTGGATGCAGGGCCATACCGAGCGTGAATAGCGCCCTGTGCGACTTGCAAATAGGGCGTGCACCCCCCTGCACCTCCATCTAGCTACTTTCTGGACGGCAGCGGGAGAGAAGAGGCACGCCCAATGTGCAAGTTCCAGGTGTGCTAAGCAGATCTGTCCCTCCCTGCTCTTACGTGGCGTCAGAGGAAGGAGGGACCAGACCTGCTTAGCGTGCCGCAAGAAGGCTTAAGGGGCGCATTCAGCTGTCTGCTGTTGCCTGCGGCCGCTGAGAGAAGAAAAGGTGGCAGTGGTAGGCAACGGCAGATGGCTGAAATATGCCCCTTAAGCCTTTGCGCCCTGTGTGGCCGCACCGCTCGCACAGGGCTAGGTACAGTCCTGGCTGGATGGGAAGAGGGAAATAAAAAACAGGTCAGGAAATGGTAGTTGTTAATAGAAGCCTAGTAGAGGACAGTTCTGATTGCATTAGAAGCCCAAAGGAGTAGGATGAAACTAGCAGGCCAAAAAATAATTGTTGCTTTTTGTAAATGTCATTTAACAGTTGTTACCAGTTGTCTGTATTCTACTTAGTTTAAACAGTTGCTCTTCACTTGAAGCAGTGTGAGAATAAACCCCAACATAGATTCCTAGAAGCTGAGTTTGCAGTACAAAATCTTTTTGTCAATAATTTACCAGGGTCTCTGTGACCTGTGATTTGTGAGCCTGAAGAATTCCTTGTCATACTAACTCAGAAATCATTAGATTATGTATTTATTATTCTAAAGGTAGTGACTGGGGCAGGAGTGATCCCTAGTTGTTCCTGCCCTGTCTGGCTCCGGGTTCAAAACGGCACCGGGTGACCCTCCGCATTAGTCTCATAGTTCAAGTAGCTGAGCCCAGGACTTATCAATATCCATCAACAGTGTACACACTGCTGTGCCTTATTGCCCCATTAGATACCTTTTGCCAGTTTGAAAACTGGTGGCGTTGCCTGGTTAGCTTTGGCATGAGGTGGAGGGGAGTTTATTTTGAAGCATTCTAATCTATTCATTTTTGGAACTGCTGTATGAAAGACAGCCATCTAACTTCATAATTTGGCAACATCTATAAATGAACATATGACTGGTATGAGTCATCAACAAAGGCAGGGCTTCCTGCATTGTGTATCAGGTCCTGATAACAGTGGTCTGCAAGGCCATCTCTAACAATCTTTGACCTTGCCTTGAGTAAAACTGCTATCTCTCATGCTTGAAAATTAAATAAATATGTATTTTTTTCTTCCATTTCTGCCTATATTGATTTCTGACTGAAAATTTCTGACATGTAATTTCAGTGTCTTATAAACACTTCAGAGATCTCTGAGTAAATGCTTATAATAAAGGCATAAAGAAGTAGAGCTAAATAGAGGCATGTGAGAGTAGCTCAGGTTTGACATGAAAAGCTGTGTATCTATTGCAGTATATATACAGCCTCAACCGGGTACACATATAATCAACCTTGATCTCAGAAAGCCACATGGAATCTTATTTATACAAATAAATATACAAATCAATAGCCCCTCATACAGCCTCAGACATATTGTACACATACAAAGACACACTGTGAGGGTAATTTTATAACAGGGCACCATGAGTAGGTGCTTACTTGTCTTCATAAAATACTAGCAGATGAGGCAGAGAACACACCTTGAATGTAGGTGTAATCACTGCAGGTTCAAATATTTTTTAGTGCCATCAAGTCAGTGTTGACTCATAGTGACCCAGCTACCTCTGGGTTTTCTTGGCAATGTATCACTGGAAGTAGATTGCCAGCCTTTTCTTCTGAGGCAATGGAGGGTAAAGTGACTGCCCAAAGTCACAAGGAGTGCCAGTGGGAATTGAACCCTTGATCTTCTGGGGTACTAGGCAGTTGCTCTTAACCACTAGGCTACTCCTCCACTGGCATTGTTGATCTGAAAAAAAAACATCCCCAGGTCTCGCTCCCAGCCTCCATATACCTATTCAGAACAGTAACTTTCCCTGCAAACCTTTTTATGTATTCAAAAATAATTTGTTAGAATTCTTCTGGTACAGCCAGACCTCCTCCAAGGCCCTGCCGCAGACCACTTACTTTATTTATTTAATGTTTCTTTTATACCACCTTTCAGGTTGTCAAGGTGGTTTACATAGAACAGTAAACTTAGGTGTACATAGAACAGCGAATATTGAACATGGAACAATAACTTGAGTAGAAGGGGTAACCAGGGGAAGAAACAGTTAACTATGTATGGGGAGGGGGCGGGGGTGGATGAAGTTTGCATAAAGTTATATACAATGGTTTGTGATACAAGATTGCATAGGACTGTATACATAGGATTATCAAAATGCTGTGCAATGCGGTGGGAGGGTGGATTGGAAAGGGGGAGCATGTTACGTTAGGTGTCAGAGCCGAAGTATTCTTGAAACAAAAAGGCTTTTTGTTTTTTTGCAGAAATCACAGTCTTTGGTGTCTTAGTGTGCTTGGGAGTCAGTTCCAGAGTGTGGGACCGTATATAGAGAAGGATCTCTGGCAAGTTGCTTGGATACTTATTGTCTTCAGTGTTAGGCTGCCATGCAGGTTAGAACATGAGAACATAAGATATGCCATACTGGGTCAGACCAAGGTCCATCAAGCCCAGTATCCTGTTTCCAGCAGTGGCCAATCTAGGTCATACGTACCTAGCAGTTTCCCCAAAAGACACAGGTTCTGCAGTGCTTGTACTGGGTCAAGCATTGATATCCTGGGTCCCTTCTTAATAATGGTTAAAGGACCTTTCCTCCAGGAACTTGTCCAAACCTTTTTTAAACCTAGCTACACTAACAGCCTTTAGTACATCCTCCGGTAACAAATTCCAGAGTTTGATTACACGTTGAGTGAAAAAATATTTTCTTTTATTAGTCTTAAATAGTTTACCCTGTAGCTTCATTGCATGTCCCCTAGTCTTTCTATATTCTGATAACGTAAACAATCGATCTATGTTTACCCATTCCACTCAGTTCATTAATTTATAGACTTCTATCATATCTCCCCTCAGCCGTCTCTTTTCCAGGTTAAAGAGCCCTAACCTTTTTAGCCTTTCTTCATAGGGGTATCCTTCCATCCCCTTTACCATTTTGGTGGCTCTTCTCTGAACCTTTTCTAATAACGCTATATCCTTTATAAGATACGGCGACCAGAATTGCACACAATATTCAAGGTGTGGTCTCACCATGGAACGATATAGAGGCATTATAATATCTTTTGTTTTATTTTCCATTCCTTTCCTTATGATACCTAGCATTCTATTTGCTCTCTTGGCCTCCGCTGCACACTGGGCCGAGGGTTTTAACATGTTATCCACAATGACGCCTAAATCTTTTTCCTGGGTGGTGGTTCCTAATGTGGAACCTTGCATTGTGTAACCATAGTTTGGGTTGTTCTTCCCTAGGTGAATAACTTTGCACTTGTCCACATTAAATTTTATCTGCCATTTTGATGCCCAGTCTTCCAATTTATCAAGATCCTCTTGCAATTTTCCACAATCCTCTTGGGTTTTAACAACTTTAAATAGTTTTGTGTCATCTGCAAATTTGATAACCTCACTCGTTATTCCACTTTCCAGATCATTTATGAATATGTCAAAAATCAGCAGACCCAGCACAGATCCCTGGGGTACACCACTATTCACCTTTCTCCATTGGGAAAATTGGCCATTTAGCCCAACCCTCTGCTTTCTATCTTTTAACCAGTTCCTGATCCACAGTAGTATACTGCCTCCTATCCCATGACTCTTTAGTTTTGCCAAAAGTCTCTGATGAGGGACCTTGTCAAAGGCTTTCTGAAAGTCCAGATACACTATATCAACTGACTCACCTTTGTCCACCTGTTTATTCACACTTTCAAAAAAACATAACAGATTAGTAAGACAAGATCTTCCTTGTCTAAAACCATGTTGGCTGTCTCCCATTAGGCCATGACTATCTACATGCTGAGTAATTTTATTCTTTATGATGGTTTCTACCATTTTTCCCAGTACTGACGTGAGGCTCACCGGTCTGTAGTTTCCCAGATCACCCCTGGAACCCTTTTAAAAAATTGGTGTTACATTGGCAATCCTCCAATCTTCAGGTATTAGAGATGATTTTAATGATAGTTCACAGATTACTAATAGCAGGTCTGCAATCTCATATTTCAGTTCTTTTAACACCCTTGGATGTATACCATCCGGCCCAGGTGATTTGCTGCTCTTCAGTTTATCTAATATTTATTTTTATTTATTTATTTATTTAGTTTAAACTTATATACCGCTACTTCCAGCGATCAGTAGCGGTTTGATTACAAATTTTGGAGATGTCAAATCAGGACAGAAAAAATCGTGACAATATATACATAGATTTAGGGTCTGTCACACCACGCAGGGTTAGGCACTTCAAGGTTGTGTTTCCATATTTCCATATTTACAGCTTTACCAATATTTACATTTATACAGATCAGCTACATGATTCCACTTTGGATTACATCTGGTTATAGTGATATTTGAAGAGATGGGTTTTTAGTTTCTTTCTGAAAGCATTTATGTCTTTTATAGCTCGTAGTTCGTGTGGTAGTTGATTCCAGGTTCGTGGGGCTGAGAATGAGAAAGCTTTATTGCTGGTACTGGCTTTTACTGATCTGATGTTACTAGGAACTTGAAGTATCAATATTCTTGATGTATCAATCAATCTCGAAGTATCAATCTTCTCGATGTATCAATATTTCCTTCAATTCTTCTGCACCTTTAAATACCACTTATTTATTTATTTATTTAAAGGGTATTTCTATCCCGCCTTATCCTTTAATCAAGGCGGTGTACACAACAAACAATCAAAGTCAGTGGAGTTTAAGTTGGATCAGTCTATGTACAGTGAGGGTGCGTGGGTGCAGGTGTGTTATGGGTAACATCCCTACATCTTCCTCAGTAAAGACTGAAGCAAAGAATTCATTCAGTGTCTCCGCTATCGCCTTGTCACCTCTTAGTGCTCCTTTAACTCCTCTATCATCTAATGGACCAACTGACTCTCTCACAGGTTTTTTGCTACGAATGTACTTGAAAATAATCTTTATTTCGCGTTTTTGCTTCCGCAGCAAGCTTCTTCTCAAATTCTCCCTTTGCCTGCTTTATCAATGCCTTGCATTTGACTTGCCAGTGCTTGTGCTGTTTCCAGGTTTCATCGTTTGGCTCTTTTTTCCATTTCCTGAAAGATGCTTTTTTGGCAACAACAGCCTCTCTGACCTCACCTTTAAACCATGCTGGTAGTTTTTTGGACTTCCTTCCACTTTTCTTAAAGCGTGGAATACAGCTGGTCTGGGCTTCCAAGATAGTATTTTTCAACACCACCCAAGCTTGATGTAAGTCTTTAACATTTGCAACCTCTCCTTTTAGTTTTTTCTTAGCTATTTTCCTCATTTTATCATAGTCTCCCTTTCGAAAGTTAAAAGGTAGTACTGTGGATTTCCTTACTATCCCTCCTCCATTAATTAAATCAAAGGTGATCATGCTATGATCACTATTGCCAAGTGGCCCCAACACCCTTATCTCTTGCACCAGATCTGGTGTTCCACTAAGGACTAGGTCTAATATGGCTTTCCCTCTAGTCGGTTCATGAACCAGCTGCTCCAAGAAGCAGTCATTTATGTCATCTAGGAACTTTATCTCCCTAGCATGTCCTGCCGTGACACTGACCCAGTCTATACCGGGGTAATTGAAATCACCCATTATTATTACTGCGCTGTAACGTTTGTTAGCTTCCTTGATTTCTTTGAGCATTTCATCATCCATTTGTTCATTCTGGCCAGGCGGTCGATAGTACACCCCCACTGCCATCGCCTTCCCCTTTTTACATGGAATTTCAATCCATAGAGATTCTACAGCAAATTTTGTTTCCTGCAAAACTTTAATCCTTTCTGACTCAATGCCCTCTCTAACATAGAGCGCAACCCCTCCACCAATTTGATCAGCTCTATCATTACAATATAATTTGTACCCAGGTATCACAGTGTCCCACTGGTTGTCCTCCTTCCACCATGTCTCTGATATTCCAATCATATCTAACCTCTCATTTAGTGCTATATATTCTAACTCTCCCATCTTATTTTTTAGACTTCTAGCATTTGCATACAAGCATTTTAGAGACTGTATTTTATTCATATTAATTTCACTATTGGTAGACATGGGTAATTTGGGATCTTGAAGCTCTGTCTGCTCCATACTCGAGGGCATTTGGGCTACTTTACTCTTTTTGGGAACCTCTCTGCTTTTGGTAGTATCCTTCAAGGATACATTCTTCCGAACCATGCGCTCTTGGGCGACTGTCGGCTTTCCCCTATTATCTAATTTAAAACCTGCTCTATCTCCTTTTTAAAGGTTAATGCCAGCAGCCTGGTTCCATCCCGGTTAAGGTGAAGCCCATCCCTTCGGAAGGGCCCCTCCTTTCCCCAGAATGTTCCCCAGTTCCTAACAAATCCAAAACCCTCATCTCTGCACCATTGTCTCATCCACAAATTGAGACTCCGGAGCTCTGCCTGCCCTTTGGGTCCTGCACGTGGAACGGGAAGCATTTCGGAGAACGCTACCCTGGAATTTCTGGATTTCAACTTCCTACCTAAAAGCCTAAATTTAGCCTCCAGAACCTCCCTACCACATTTTCCTATGTCATTGGTACCGACATGTAGCAAGACAGCAGACTCCTCCCCAGCACTATCTAAGACCTTATCTAGGTGGCGCGTGAGGTCTGCTACCTTCGCACCAGGCAGGCATGTTACCAGGCGATCCTCATGTCCACCAGCCACCCAGCTATCTACATGCCTAATGATCGAATCACCAACTATAACGGCTGTCCTAACCCTTCCCTCATGGGCACATGGCCCTGGAGAAACTTCCTTGGCGCGAGAGGGTTTTACATCACTTGGAGGACAGGTCCTAGTTACAGGATCACTTCCTGCCACACCAGGGTGATGCTCTCCTGTCACGTGACCTCTCTCCTCCATGGCAACAGGGATGCTGCCAGACTGGAGGTGGGAATTCAGGACTATATCCCTGTAGGTCTCATCTATGTACCTCTCTGTCTTTCTTATGTTTTCCAAGTCTGCTACTCTAGCCTCTAGAGAACGGACTCGTTCCCTGAGAGCAAAGAGCTCCTTGCACCTAGTGCACACGTAAGACCTCTCACCAACTGGGAGAAAATCATACATGTGACACTCAATGCAAAAGACTGGAAAGCCCCCATCTCGCTGCTGGACTGCTGTCTGCATCTTAGTTTTAAGTTTTTGTTTAGATCTTTAAGTTCTTTACTTACTAAGGGTTGCTATGGATATTTATACCAATAAAACTGTACCTAATACGTTTAATATACCATCTTCACCTGAAGCTTAATTAATCTCAGGTCCTTAGTGTATGACTGATTTGGGTAACAAGCTTCACCTGAGAGCACCTCCTGTCTTTTAAGATGTGTAAGTACCTATAAAGCTACGCTTATCCCAGGGGTGGGTGGGTGTGGGGAGGGAGGGAGGGAAATAACACTTATTAAAAGAGGGCTGCTACACAGTACCCTGTCCTGTGCTGCTGAGTTAAGCTATATTCGTATTTGAATTAAATTATAGCTCTTTGCTGCTGCTAGGCTCTAACTTATTATGAAATTTAAACTACAAGCTCTCTGCTGGGTTCTAAATTTAACCAGAAAGCTCTCTTCTGTGTTTTAAATTTAAACTAAAAGTACTTTGCTGATACTAGGCCCTGAGTGACTATTAAATTTAAACTACAAGCTCTCTGCTGGGTATGAAATGTAACCAGAAAGTTCTCTTCTGTGTTTTAAATTTAAACTTAAACTGCTGCTACTAGGCCCTGATTGATTTAACAAAAAATAGTGGGTTCACAAATTAAATAGCTTTACTAGAAAGAATTCCTTTCAGAAAATTCCCAGAAGTATATACTCACAATTGCAGATCTCTCTCCAGAAGCAACAGTCCCCTTTTCTAGTCCTTCAAGACTAGAAAAGGGGACTGGTCTGGTTGTGCTGTCTTCTTAATCTTTATTTATTATTTAAACTTATTTTTATACTGCCTTTCTACTATTCAAAGCGATTTACAGTGAACAACAATTTAACAGGTCCATAAGTCATGCTGTTGTACAAGGAACTGGAATAATATAACAAATAACAGTAACTACATAACAATATAATATAACTACATAACAGTAGGTTGAGCTATTTACAGTATTGTTGAAGGTGAGAGATTGCTAGTATTCAACCCTGGATCATTGATACAGTGTATGTGTATTATATTAGAGGATTTTACTAGTAAGAATTTATGGTGGATGAGATTCTAGGTCTGAGGATATGTTATATTTTTTCTTGAAGAGGTCTGTTTTTAACTTCTTCCTGAATTCAGACAGGTCTGAGAGTCCTCTTAGTGTTGGCAGTAAGGTATTTCATGCAGAAAAAGGCGAATAAGGTGAATGTTCTGTTGCAGGTAGACTGCTTGCTCTTTGTCTTCTGCTGCAGGATGGCAAGTAGGTTGAGGGTGGAGTTTCTTCGCAGTCTTTGATTCATTGAGCTTGAGAGAAGGGGCTGGAGACATGTGGCAGATTCTTTGTGAAGGATTTTGAATATTGTGATAAGAACTTTGTATCTGATTCTAGCTGAGATGGGAAGCCAATGAAGTTGTATTAGTATGGGGGTGATATGTGATCGGTGAGGGGCCCCAGATATTATTCGGGCTGCAGTATTTTGAGCCATTTGTATTAGATGGAGAGTTTGCTTAGTTAGGCCCTGGAAGATGATATTACAATAGTTCAACACAGGTCTAATCATTGCCTGGCACATGGGTTGGAACAGGTCTGGAGAGGGTAGTGAGTGGAGATGCTTCAGGGTTCTTAGTCTTTGGTAGACGGAGGTGGTTATTCTTTTTATGTGAGGTTGGAAAGTTAGTTGTTAGTCTATTGTTATGCCCAGGTATTTTGTTTCGGATTTAACTCTGATTCTTACGTTGTCTTTTCTCAGAGTTGATGGTGGGAACAAGGTTGGGTTAGTAGTTATGTAAAGTGCCTCAGTCTTTTCTTGATAGATGAGTAGATTGTGTCTACTAAGCCATCCTTTTACGTCTGTGAAGCACTTTTGTAAGCTGGTGAGATCTGGAGAGAGGAGGTTGATGGATGTGAAAAACATTGTCGTCTGCATAGATTTGGTATAGCATTTTGTGTGACTTGAATATTTGACATAATGGTTGGATCTTGTATTGGTTGGTTTCTGAATGAAATTACAAAGGCAATCTGGAGCTTGGTTGTGGGTGGATTTGTAAGTGAGCATCATGGCTTTGAATTTGATTTGTGTCTGTATAGGGAGCCAGTGAAGATTCTTAAGCACTGGGGTGATGTGTTCATCCTTTGTCGTCCCTTTTATCAGTCTTGCTGTGGTATTCTGGGCCAACTGAAGTGGATGAAGGGCATGTTTTGGGAAGCCTTGAAGGATAAAGTTGCAGTAGTCTAATTTTGGGGTGATAATAGCTTGACATACTGTCTGGAAGCGGCTGTGGTCCATTAGTGGGTGAAGGTTGTGTAGGGTCTTCATCTTATAATAAGCAGTAGTAGTTGTGATGCTCTTTTTTTTTTTGAAACTCTGTTTATTAATTCACAGCATACACTTATACAACTCAAGTCAATACATACATAGAACCCCTGACAGGGTTGTCTCTGATCCACCGTCATGGGGTTCAAGCAAAGATGACTAACCATGATGGTAGTTATTGACAAATACACCAAGTCATTTTTTAAGTTTCATTTAACCCCTCACCTCCCCCCTCCCAACCCCATCCCTCCTTGCTGTAGCCTCTGCCCCTTCAGTTTACACTCCTTAGGAACACATAGATATGGAATACCCCTTGACAACACTCCCCTTACCCCCCTTCTGAACACCTGCTCCCTAGCTGTCGATCTGCAACATGGCACTACGAGCCTGTGGTCCTAGCTGCTGGAGATAAGGCTCCCAAATCATTAAAAAGGAGGCCCATCATTTAACACTCCCTCGGGCTCCTCTCCGCTCCAGCAGCATTAATTGGTGGAAACTATTACGCCACTCCCAAAATGTAGGAGCCACCGGCTCTTTCCACTTTTGTAATAAGGGACCCTTACCCACCAGACATGCCTTTCGCACCAAAATCCTCTCCCACTTTCCCTTCGGGTGAAGCGGTCGGAGCTGGTCCAACACCACTAGGGACCCCGTCCATTGAATCTGTTGGCCAATTAGGCTACTCATATAGTTACCTATCCGCAACCCATAACCACAAACTTTCAAGCACCTCCACCATATGTGCCCCAAATTTGCCAGAGAACAAGAACACTTTGGGCAACCTCTGTCTAATGTAAGGTGGCTGCACATTGCTCGTTGTGGGGAGAAGTGTGCTCGGATCAGACATTTGAACTGTATCTCGTGCCATCTAGCCCCGTCCAGGAGCCCTGGAATTTGACTTAATGCTCTCCCAATCGACCCTGGGATCACCTCCAGATTCAACTCCCTCGCCCAAAGTGCCTCCTCAGTTGAGTAATCTGGCGGGGCATCACATGCCCCCAACCTTCTCTTGAAGTCTGCAATTTTGGGTGGGCAATCATCTCCCAAAGCAAAAAATGCCCAAATCTCTGAGCGCTCCAGATCCAATGCCGCCCTTGGCAGTGAAGCCACATAGTGAGAAATCTGAGCATATGCAAAAAAATGTCTAGAAGGTAGCTCATACTCCCTGCAAAGTTCGCCAAAAGACTTACACACCCCCTCCTGGTCCACCACATGGCCCACACTCCAAATGCCCGCCTTCCCCCATTGCCGAAAAATAGCTGTGTCCGTTCCAGGGGAGAACTGAGCATTTCCCCATAAGGGTAGCCATCGTGATATCTCCGGGCTGCTGCCCCAATTTTTTTGTAGCTGTTGCCAAGTACGTCACGCTGGCATTACCAACACGCTACTAGTCGCTCGACGGGGCACCGTTGAACTGTTCAAATGCAACACCGCTGTCAAACTGTGGGGAGCCACCAATGCCTCCTCTATCTCCGTGGGAGTATACACATCTGTATTACCCAACCAATCTCCAATGTGTTGGGCCTGGCAAGCCAGCACATACGCTCCCAAAAACGGTACTCCTATCCCCCTTGCTTCCAACCTCCTCGCAGCCGGCTCATCGGAATACGCACCCTGGCCTCCTTCCACAAAAAGCCCCGAATCTCCCGCTCTATACACATTATGTCCCTCCATGGCATTCACACCGGGAGAGTCTGCAACCAATAGAGAACGCATGGTAAAATCACCATCCCCAGTGCCGTCGCTCTCCCCAACAAAGACAATGGCAAAGGAGTCCAAGCCTGCAATTGTGCCCGAGTCTTAAGAAGTACCTTTTCAAAATTCTTTTTATACAGATCTTTCGGGTCTCTTGTCAGAAGGATACCCAGATACACAAACGAGTCATGCACCCATCTCAGCGGAAAGGTCCCTCCCCAACTCTCTCGAAGCGTACCCGCTACATCCCGCTACATCCGACTTCTCCATATTGATACGTAGTCCTGCAAACCGTCCAAATATTGCAAAAAGTTTCCGAAGGTTCCGCACCGCATATCTGTCCTTGACAAAGCCCACTTGTGAGCCATGAACCAGCTCCCCCATAAATTGGGCCAAGCGATCCGCCAATATCTTAGCCAGTATTTTCAAATCAAAATTGAGCAGAGAGATGGGCCGATAGGATGTAGCCTGCATGTGATCTTTCCCTGGTTTAGGTATAAGTGTAATGTATGGAGTGGAGGAGTAGCCTAGTGGTTAGAACACTGGCTTGGTAACCAAGCAACCAGGGTTCAATTCCCACTAGCACTCCTTGTGGCCTTGGGCAAGTCACTTAACTCTCCATTGCCTCGGAAGAAAGGCCTGGTAATCTACTTCCGTGACACTACCAAAAAAACCCAGGGGCTTCTGGGTCGCTAGGAGTCAGGACTGACTCAAAGGCACACATTGCATTGCATTGTAATGTATGCATGGTTATTCCCCCCATGCCAAACCTCCCTGCTCAACTCATTTATGATACATTGCCACCAGGTCTCCCAGCAGCTTATAGCATTCTGCCCCAAAACCATCAGGGCCTGGTGCCCGATAACAATCAGCCTTCTGGATAACCCGGTGGACTTCCAGCTGTGCCCTCTGATCGTCCATCAACCTAGGCAATTGCACATTTTGCAGGTACTGTCGCATAGCATCCATCGACCCCTCCCTCTTCAAGTATAGTTTTTGATAAGAGGATCGGAACACCTGGGCAATAGCTCGACTGTCTTTATGCAATCTCCCCTGCTCATCTCACAGGGCCCCCACTGCGCGAGAGCCTCGACTACCCTGGAAGCAACGCGCCAAAAGCCTCCCAGGCTTGTCTCCAAAGCGGTAAAGCTGATATCGACAATACTTCAAAGATTTTTTGGCCCTCCCGTGCAATACCTCATTCAGGGCTGCTTGTGTCTCCCACAATTTTTGTTTGTTGACTACACATGGATAAAGTCCACATCGCCGCCTATCCTTCACCACCTGTTTTTCGAGGTGAACTATCTGCTCCGTCAGTACTTTCCACCTTCGTGCGACTTACCCAATGATATCCCCCCGCAGAACTACCTTTGCAGTCTCCCAAAACAATTCTGGACTCTCCCAATGACATTCATTGTGGGAAGCAAACTCCGTCCAGCACTTATGGTATGCATGGAACTCAGCATCCTTGTACAGTTCCATCGGGAATCTCCAGAGTCTGGTCTGCATTGCGGTCACGGTCCATTCAAGGTCTACCCAGATCAAGGCATGATCCAAGATATCTGTAGGGCCGATTTGGGCATCCTCCACTTGGGCAAAAACTCTCTCAGACACCAAAATATAATCGATCCGCGCACTCGAACCGTGCACCTGCGACTGGTGAGTAAAATCCCTATCCATCGGGTGTAACAGTCGCCAAGGATCCACCACCCCCAGTCGCCGCCGCAGGGCCTGTATTGCTCTCATTGTCTGTGCCCGCGCCCCTTCCCCTCCCCCTCTGGTCATATCCAACTCAATATCCAGTACCCCATTCAAGTCATCACTCAAGATCAGGGGCACCTCGGGCAGCTGCTCCACACGAGAAGCTAAGCGGGCGTAAAGCGCCCTATCCAGCACATTAGGACTATAGAGGCTCACCAGCACTATGGGCTGCCCCTCCAGGGTCCCATACAAAAACACATACTGGCCTTCGGGGTCCACGTAATCTCGCTCCCAAACAAACCTAATCCTTTTATGCATTAAAATGACCACTCCACCTTTTTTCGCTTTCGCCAGGGCCCCCCATACCTGCCTCACCCAGTCCCTCTTCAATTTAAGGTGCTCTTCAACAGTCTGGTGGGTTTCCTGTAGCATGGCAATATCACATTTTTGTCGGGCCAGGGCTCGCAATACTTTATATCTCTTAATAGGGGTCCCTATCCTACATACATTCCATGAAATGATCTTCAGGGTATCAGTTCCCAGAAAGTTCCAATTCCTCCGGCTATCCAGTTTAATATGGGAAGGACCTCCCCAGCCTGAGGCCCTCCCAAAAGCTCATCCAGATGCTGAGTTCCTGTGTCCAAATTATCTCTGAGGCTACTCGCTATCCACCCCCTTGCCCAACCCCACCCCAATCCTACTATTCCCCCACTTGCCTGTTCCCATGTCTAGGCTACCTCCCCTCTCTGCCCTATCCCCCCCACTTCCCCCCCACCCCCATCTCTGCACCCTACCCCAGCCCCAACCCCCTCTCCCCCTCCCCTTCCACTGATCACGCTTCTCCTCCCCCTCTCCCTCCGTTAGTCACCTTAATGTGTTTAGGCCCCCTCTCCCCCACCCGCACTCTGCTATCCCCAAGTCCCAATCCTTCCCCCCTAAATTCCCCGAAGATCTCCCAGTGGGGCTATCCTGATGTGACATTGACTGGCCCCAACCCCTGCGGGACCCGCCTGGAGAATCCTAATCTCCTGCTCCCCCACTTAAACACTTCTAACTGCTCCCATGGGGGAAACCTACTCCCCCAGCCCTTCCATCCCCCAGCTTCACATTTATGGCAATCACAAAAATACAGAAAACACACTCACCCCAGCTGGTAATATGAAATATACACACTTCCCGATTCCCCGTGTTAGCCCTACCCTCCGAACAACCCATTGCCCCACACATACAAAGATACAACTATAACCTTCACCTCCCTCCTCCCACCAAGCCGCAGGGGAAAACTGAATCCCCCTCACCCCTCTTCACACCTTCGAAACCGGGTATCCACAAGCTGCCAAAAAGCTGCCACAGCTAGCAGGCTCTCCTGGTCCTGCTCACGGCCTGTTGAGTTGCGCCACCTGCGCCTCTGCTTCCGGCACCTCTGCTGTTCCCGCTGTTTTCTGCACTATATCCGCAACATACAAAGCCGCCACCGCAGCCGTCTCAAAGGTCCGATGTCCTCCATTGTAGGTGATATGTAGTCAAGCTGGGTACTGGACTGTGAATTTTATATTTGCATCCACCATCTGTTGGCAAATAGGCGCATAAGCTCATCTGCGTTGGCTCAAAGCCACTGAATAGTCCTGCGCCACTCTGATTTTCGCATTCTCGTGCTCCAGTACCCCCTGCTTCCTAGCTGCCTGCAGCACCACCTCCTTCTGCGGGAACTCCAGGAACTTGGCCAAGACCACTCTAGGCCGGTGATCCTTGGGCTGCTTTGGCCCTACGCGGTGAACTCTTTCAACCTGATGGGCCCATAGTCCTCTCTCTCCTTCAGGAGCAACAAAATCAGCTTCTCCAGGTATGCCTACAGCTTCTTGTCCAGGATCCGATCCGGAATACCCAAAAAACGCAGGTGGTTATGCCTGGATCAGTTCTCCAGGTCATCTGTTTTTGCTACCTGGGCCTGAACATAAGAACATAAGATATGCCATACTGGGTCATACCAAGGTCCATCAAGCCCAGTATTCTGTTTCCAACAGTGGCCAATCTAGGTCATATGTACCTAGCAGTTTCCCCAAGAGACACAAGTTCCACAATGCTTGTACTGGGTCAAGCATTGATATCTTCGGTCACTTCTTAATAATGGTTTATGGTCCTTTCCTCCAGGAACTTGTCCAAATCTTTTTTAAACCCAGCTACACTAACAGCCTTAACTACATCCTCCGGTAACAAATTCCAGAGTTTGATTACACGTTGAGTGAAAAAATATTTTCTTTTATTAGTCTTAAATAGTTTATCCTGTAGCTTCATTGCATGTCCCCTAGTCTTTCTATATTCTGATAACGTAAACAATCAATCTACGTTTACCCATTCCACTCCATTCATTAATTTATAGACTTCTATCATATCTCCCCTCAGCCGTCTCTTTTCCAGGTTAAAGAGCCCTAACCTTTTTAGCCTTTCTTCATAGGAGTATCCTTCCATCCCCTTTACCATTTTGGTGGCTCTTCTCTGAACCTTTTCTAAAATCGCTATATCCTTTTTAAGATACGGCGACCAGAATTGCACACAATATTCAAGGTGCGGTCTCACCATGGAACGATATAGAGGCATTATAATATCTTTTGTTTTATTTTCCATTCCTTTCCTTATCACACCTAGCATTCTATTTGCTCTCTTGGCCGCCGCTGCACACTGGGCCGAGGGTTTTAACATGGTATCCACAATGACGCCTAAATCTTTTTCCTGGGTGGTGGTTCCTAATGTGGAACCTTGCACCGTGTAACCATAGTTTGGGTTGTTCTTCCCTAGGTGCATTACCTTGCACTTGTCCACATTAAATTTCATCTGCCATTTTGATGCCCAGTCTTCCAATTTATCAAGATCCTCTTGCAATTTTTCACAATCCTCTTGGGTTTTAACAACTTTAAATAGTTTTGTGTCATCTGCAAATTTGATAACCTCACTCGTTATTCCACTTTCCAGGTCATTTATGAATATGTCAAAAAGCAGCAGACCCAGCACAGATCCCTGGGGTACACCACTATTCACCTTTCTCCATTGGGAAAATTGGCCATTTAGCCCTACCCTCTGCTTTCTATCTTTTAGCCAGTTCCTGATCCACAATAGTACACTGCCAAAAGTCTCTGATGAGGGACCTTGTCAAAGGCTTTCTGAAAGTCCAGATACACAATATCAACTGACTCACCTTTGTCCACCTGTTTATTCACTCCTTCAAAAAAACATAACAGATTAGTAAGACAAGATCTTCCTTGTCTAAAGCCATGTTGGCTGTCTCCCATTAGGTTGTGACTATCTACATGCTGAGTAATTTTATTCTTTATGATGGTTTCTACCATTTTTCCTGGTACTGACGTCAGGCTCACCGGTCTGTAGTTTCCCGGATCACCCCTGGAACCCTTTTTAAAAATTGGTGTTACATTGGCGATCCTCCAATCTTCAGGTATTAGAGATGATTTTAATGATAGTTCACAGATTACTGATAGCAGGTCTGCAATCTCATATTTCAGTTCTTTCAACACCCTTGGATGTATACCATCTGGCCCAGGTGATTTGCTACTCTTCAGTTTATCTAATAGTTGTAAGACATCTTCCCGATGTATCGATATTTCCTTCAATTCTTCCGCACCTTTAAATACCACTTCAGTCATGGGTAACATCCCTACATCTTCCTCACTAAAGACCGAAGCAAAGAATTCATTCAGTCTCTCCGCTATCGCCTTGTCGCCTCTTAGTGCTCCTTTAACCCCTTTATCATCTAATGGACCAACTGACTCTCTCACAGGTTTTTTGCTACGAATGTACTTGAAAAGGTCTTTATTTCGCGTTTTTGCTTCCGCAGCAAGCTTCTTCTCAAATTCTCTCTTTGCCTGCCTTATCAATGCCTTGCATTTGACTTGCCAGTGCTTGTGCTGTTTCCAGGTTTCGTCGTATGGCTCTTTTTTCCATTTCCTGAAAGATGCTTTTTTGGCAACAACAGCCTCTCTGACCTCACCTTTAAACCATGCTGGCAGTTTTTTGGACTTCCTTCCACTTTTCTTAAAGCGTGGAATACAGCTGGTCTGGGCTTCCAAGATAGTATTTTTCCCCAAGTTGCACCAGTTGCACGTGCTTCACCTCCTGCGTGATCACCTCTAGGCCCTCCTCGCTCTGTGCTATCCGGGATTCAGCCTCTTGCATCCGATTCGCCAATGATCGCAGGGTTTCCTGCAAAGAATCCATCTTGCTGTGGAAGGTGTTAAATTGGGCCACTAACGCTCCAGCCACAGCCACAGAGACCTCATCTAAAAAGGCTTGTGAGGCAGGCAATTTTGGCGCCGGGGGTGAATCCGCCATCTTGGGCTGGCTAGCCACCCACTCCTTCTCCTTCCGGTTTGCCTTTGCCGCCTCTGCCATGCTAATTACAGCCGCCTGCACTCGCGCTGCTCTTCAGCTTCTCGATGGCGTCTTTAGGGAAGCACTTCAGGCAGCAGAAACGGCTCGTTTCGCCGGTGAGGTCGGGGGCGGCCTGGAGAGCGAGCGTTCAGCGTCCACTCGCTCTCACTATATCATGTGACTCCCTGTGATGTTCTTTATGTGGACCTGCATGTTTAGTTGCTGATCCAAGGTTATTCCAAGGTATTTGACTTTTTGTTTTACTAAAAAGGGCTATCTTTTCAATTATGATCATTTCTGGAGGAGTGAAAGAGGGATCTCTTGAGATGAACTTGGCTTCAGACTTTTTATAGTTTATTAAAAGTTTGTTTGTTGTTTTTTAGCCATTCTACCACAGTGTTAAAACAGGATTTCATGGGAGTGTAGTCTGGGTCGAATGTGAAGATGGGGGTATAGAACATCAGGTCGTCAGCATAAATGTGGTAGAGAATATTGTGTTTTTTGAAGATTTTGTATACTGGTTGAATGAATAGGTTGACATTCTCCAAGGCCTGGCCACAGACCACTTTTCAATCTTTTTAAGAAAGTGGACTACTTACAGATATTGAAAGTAGTCATCCCCCTTTAGGTCACACTCCTCTTGGAGGTCTTAAAAGGCAAGAACTCTTTGTCATCTAAGAATTGGTTAAAGATGCATAAACCCTTCCTTGCTCACCAAGCATAAACTCTATCCTCCTTCCTAGAACAGAAGTCCCTATTATAGCAGATGGGTGCCAGAATAGAAAATCCCTACCTTTTCTCCAGTCTAGCTTATGCCCCTGATTCTTAAAACATATTGTGTGAAGGGATTTAGCAATTGCTTGACCCTAACCAACTGTGACGACAACCACAGTGGTATCCCCCAGAATCGCACTGTTCCATCTGGATGTCTCTTTCCCCAGAGGGTTTCTCCCCTCTAGTCAAATACATGCCTAATCTTATAGGCATACATTTACTCACATACAGTCTGGGCAGTTTTAGGAGCAATTTGTACACATAAAAATTTGTTTTATGCATGTAAATGGTTTTTACAAAACCCTAAAATGTTGAAAAAGCTCTCAGATTGACCAATGAGAGGAAGTGATGGCAACTTGAGCGATTCGCTCTGGTACAGTCCCCATGGAAAACGCAGTTTCCCTGTCTCCAGTGTTAAAAGGTGCAGGGCTAACTGCTGGAGAGCTCAGGAGTGAAGAGCAGCAGGCATGTCAACCAGATGGCGGGCGGCCAATTTAAAAGACTTTGCCTATGTGGGAGCGGGGGTTGGAGCTACATAGAGACAAGATGGTCACCTGTGAGACATGGAGCCTGGAGCATGCGGCAAGAGAGGAAAGAAAGGAGAGATCCGAGCAAAGGGCATGAACTCTAGCAAAAGTGTCCAGAGAAGAGCTGTGCAAATGGTTCAGTGAGTTAAAAACTGAACTCACATCGGTGAAAACTGAACTGGGGGAGTTGGTAGGAGAACTCAAAGAGGAACTAGCTAAATTGGGATGCTGAGTGGGAGACCATGAAGAGTGCCTAGAACATCTGGTGGAGGATCACAAGGAACTGGCTGCTGCGGTGTAGTCATTAGAGGTATCGAAAGAGCAAATGCTTTTGAAACTGGAGGTGGTCTTTAAGGAATCACTGGGCCGGGGAGGTAAGGGGGACATTTCTGACACCATCCACATGGACAGAGCCCACAGAGTCTTGGGACCAGCATGGAATAATATGCCGAGGGACATTGTAGTGTGTCTGCGGGACGATAGTATTAAGGAGCAGATAGCGGCAAAAATTAGAGAGCTTTGCACTTTTGATTGGCAAGGATATCATATCATAATATATGCTGGCCTTGTGGCTGGTACCTTGCAGAGGCGGAGGGTGATGACCCCGATCACCAGGGCTTTAAGACAGATGCAACTGAAACACCGCTAGATATACTTCTTTGGCCTGGCAGGGTGCACGTGGAGAGTGCAGACAGTGGATGAAGTGTAAAAGGCCTTGAGAGAAGTGGGTATGCAGCTGGAGGAAATGGTCTCACAGGACAGGAGGCAAAAAGATGGGTGACAAAAGTGGGATGGACACTGGTGTCTGCGGAGAGTATGCAGAAGAGGCGAAAGGGATCCCCGAACAAGACACCCCTATGAACACTGGACATTTTTGTTGAGCTCCTCAGTGGAGGGGTCAGGTCGTTGAGTGTGAATGGAGAGACCAGGGCTGGGGGACGGGTGTAGCTGCATAGTATGTGAGTTGGGGAGTGGAGTAGGGATGTGATGTGGAATGTATGGTGAATCTGGAAAAGTTGAAAGAGTGAGATGGAGAGGGGGAAAAGGGAATGGAGAGGGGGGAAGAGAGCGAGCGGGTGGGGGTCAGGCCAGGTGAGCACTGCTCCAAGCAAGGTGCCTCTGGGTACAGGAGTGATGAAAGGTGGGGAGGTGGGGGATGGAATGGTGGGGAGGGGAAGGGGAAGGGGGAGAGCAGGGGAAATGAAGGGGGAAGGTGGGAGTAGAAGAGAGGAAGCTAACAGTGGTCATGATAAATGTAAAAGGGTTGAACTCATGGACCAAAATAAGATTATTGGAAAGAGAAGGGGAACAAATTAAGGCTGATATCTTGTGTATTCAAGAGACACACTTGCGGGTGGGCCAAGAGCGAATGCAGCAGATGAAGAGGTATCCGTAGGTGTTCTTGGTGGTGCACTGCAAGGTGCCTAAGAAAGGCGAGGTGGGTCTCATGCTGAGTGCCAATGGGAGGTGGGCAAGGTGATCAGAGATAAAGGGAATAGGTATGTGGGGGTGCAATTGATGATAAAAGGGGGCTGAAGTTTTGATAGTTGGTATTTATGGGCCTAATGAAAATCAGGGGATCTTTTATGATGCTTTACTGGCTACACTAGAAGAAGTGGGGAATGTTCCAATTACTGTATGTAGTAGACTGTTGGAAGGGTTGTGGGGATTGGGGATTTGAAACATATGCTTTGGGAGTGTCCTAAAGTGAGGCGGTTCTGCGGGGCAGTGGAAAGATTATTTTTGGAGATCATCAAAGTCTGGGTAGAGTTAGACCTGGCGCTAATATTGCTAAATGAGACCTGGGAGGGGATGGATGGGGATTTGGGGAAATTTTGGGGGTTTTGCGTGATTATGACACGAATGGAGATAGCGGAGTAGTGGAAAAAATCAGATGTCCCCACACTAGCAATGGTCATCCACAGAATGGGTCATGTATTTTGTATGAACTGAGGGCACACTCAGATATCTGATTTAAAGGCTATGCAAGGAACTTAGGAAAGCTGAAGATCCCTAAAAACCTATATGCAACAGGTAAAGCTGATCAAAAAACAGACAATGATAAAGTATGAAAGCCTTAGCTGAGCGTGTAGTCTCTTGAAGTTCTGATGAGCAGACTGGTTCAGCTATTTGGTCAGTAGTAGAGCAGCTTTAATTTAATTAGCCCCACCCTCTAAGGCAGGCTTGCAAGAGACAAAGGAAACAAAACTAAATTCAAACTGAAATCTTACTGCTATGTATCAGCCTACCGAGCAAAGGTCCCTGTAGCCTTAAAATTATACCCTCACTGCAAAATTAAGTAGGAGACCTAAGTAGAAGACCAGGTCTAGCAGCAAGTCTAAAAACAATGTATATTTCTGTTCCAAATAGCTATATATTAATTTATTTATCTGTATTTATATCCCGCTTTTCACCGGGTCAAAGCGGTGGGACACATAACAGAGGGGGGGGGGGGGGCCATCACCGGGGGCTCAACATTGAAGATTTTAGGATGGACATAGAGACTAACATGATAGACAGTTACTGGTCTGTGGTCTTGAAGAGGATAGGGGAAGAGGATATCACAAATGTCCCTGGCCAGTAGACCTTCTATGAACTGAGGGCACACTCAGATATCTGATTTAAAGGCTATGTAAGGAACGTAGGCAGGTTGAAGATCCCTAAAAATCTATATGCAACAGGTAAAGTTTATCAAAAGACAGGCAGTGATAAAGTTTGAAAGCCTTTAGTAAGCATGGCCCATAGTTGCCTTACCTTTGGGAATGACTGTTTTCTTGAACTTGCTATTTGTATTGTGCTGTATGTAACTGCATAACATGTTTTATTAAAGTTTGGATTCTATTTGGACTGTCTTCCGCAATAACGTCTTTGTTCTGACCAACAGGCCTGTTGTAATTGTGATGTCATACACATGGATGTTAATGGAAAATGTATCTCCTTCCTGCTTTTTTTTTCATTTTATTCATGGTGTTAATAAATGAATCAAATGTGATGCTGCTGTGTGAACAATTTGCAGTTTAACCCCTGCTGCTCAAGAATATGCTGTAAAACCTCCCAGTCCTATAGTTCTTTTCATTTGAGTGGTATGGGGTGATATCAAGCAGCTATGAGATTGCAGTAATCTGTGAACTATCTTTAACATCATCTATAATACCTGAAGATTGGAGGATGGCCAAGGAAATGCTTATTTTTAAAAAGGGTTCCAGAGGTGATCCAGGAAACTACAAAGCGGTGAGCCTGACGTCAGTATTTATTTATTTAGTTAACTGAATTTGATATGCTGTTATTCTACAAGGCATAAGGAAAAATGGTAGAAACCATTATAAAGAACAAAATTACTGAACATGTAGATAGTCATGGTTTAATGGGAGACAGCCAACATGGCTTTAGCCAAGGAAGGTCTTGTTTTACTAATCTATTGTGTATTTTTGAAGGTTTGAATAAACAGGTAGACAAAGGTGAGTCGGCTGATATAGTGTATCTGGATTTTCAGAAAGCCTTTGACAAGGTCCCTCATGAGAGACTCTTGGCAAAATTAAAAAGTCATGAGATAGAAGGCAGTGTATTATTGTGGATCAGGAACTGGTTAAAAGATAAAAAGCAGAAGTTTGGGCTAAATGGCCAATTTTCACAATGGAGAAAAGTAAATAGTGGAGTACCCCAGGGATCTGTGCTGGGTTTGCTGCTTTTTAACATATTCATAATTGACCTGGAAATGGGAATAATGAGTGAGGTAATCAAATTTGCATATGAGACAAAATTATTCAAAGACTAGGAGATATGCAATGAAGCTACAATGTAATCTATTTAAGACTAATAAGAGAAAATATTTTTTCACTCAAAGTGTAATCAAACTCTGGAATTCGTTACCAAAGGATGTAGTAAAAGCTATTAGTATAGCCGGGTTTAAAAAAGGTTTGGACAAGTTCCTGGAGGAAAGATCCATAAACATTTATTAAAGGGGACCCTGGAAATCCACTGCTTGTCCCAGTACAAGCCTTGTGGAACCTGTGCCTTTTGGGGAGACTGCTAGGTACTTGTGACCTAGATTGGCCACTGTTGGAAACAGGATACTGGGCTTGATGGACCTTGGTCTGACCCAATATTGCATATCTTATCAGAAATCACATCAGAGAAACTTCTAGCATATTTTTCTGCACTTTAGATATACAGGTTGAGGCTTCAGCTTTGAGAATGTTCTAAACGCAATAGATGGATACATAATGTCAAAAAAATCTACAAGGAAATCAAATATGCAATGGAGGACAGTTCAGGTACCTGAGGAATAAAATGTAATAGTGTTTTAAGCTTCATGTATGGTAAAGCTACAATGACTCTCGTAGCTTGAAAAGACGAAAGAATACCAAAAAAATATGCATGTGTAAACCATGAGAAGCTCTGGGCCACATTAAGAAGCATGAATATACCAGAACACCTGATAGTTCTCTTACACAATCTTTACACTGATCAAGGAGCAACAGTTTGAATGGAACAAGGAGAAACAGAATGGTTTAAACCAGCAAAGGTGTACGACAAGGCTGCATACTTTCCTCCACATGTTTAATTTATATGCAGAACAAATTATCAGAGAAGCAGGCCTGTATGAAGACAACCGACATGTGAAGATTGGTGGAAGACTCATCAACAACCTTTGCTATGCTTGATGATACCACATTACTGACTGAAAGTGAAGATGATCTGAAACATTTGCTTCTCAAGATCAAGGAACATAGTCTTAAAATGGGCCTGCACCTTGATGTTAAAAAGACAAAGATCCTGACAACTGGCAGAATCAATAAGTTCATCATTGATGGAGAAGAAATTGAAATAGTTGACAACTTTAACCTACTTGGATCAACAATCAATAAAGAAAGAACAAGCAGTCAAGAAATCAGACGACGCATTGCTCTTTGCAGAATGGTTATGAATGACCTAGACAAGATGGTCAAGAGCAGATATGTCTCTCTCCATACAAAGATTTGAGGTCTTCAAGCCATGGCGTTTTCAATAATGTCATATGGATGCGAAAGTTGGACAGTAAAAAGGATAGACAGGAAGAAAACTGATGCCTTTGAATTATGGTGCCGGCAACGAATACTGTGTATATCATGGATTGCCCAAAGAACCAACCAGTCAGTACTAGAGGAGATCAAACCTAAGCTTTCCTTAGAAGCTCAGATGACAAGACTTCGGCTTTCATACTTTGGACACATCATGCGAAGAGAGAGATCCTTGGCAAAGTAGAAGGTCATCATAAAAGTGGAAGGCTGGCAATAAGATGGATTGATACAATAACAGCAATTATGCATGCCACTCTATCAACAATGAGCCACCTGACTGAAAACCAAACACAGTTTAGGTCAACTATCCAGAGGGTCGCCATGAGTCGCCACCGACTCGACGGCACTTAATAACAACAACAAAGGTGCAATAGGTTACCCCAGGCCTTGACAAATTTTGTTTGGATTTAGGAGGCAGGCTAAAATCGTAGAAGCCAGTGGCTGTGACTTTCTTGCATCCCCCCTCCCCATTGTTTTCAATCTCCACCTTCAATCCTCCATTTGCAAACTCATACATGTCTAAGGAGAGTGGAAGAGTTTGAAAAGAGATGATAAACTGTATCTTGTTAAGGTAGCAGGAGCTCTATGAGGCATCTTTAGATAGAAATATATAGACATCAAGTGGCAATGTATAGATGTGTGGTGCAACGGTGGTTTGCCTTTCTGTGCATAGGGTGTGGCAGTGTGTGCCTTTGCGTAGGTGGGGTGCAGAGTTGTGGTCTGTGTGTGTGTATGTGTGTATGTGCTGCAAAGCTGGAGAGCCTCTGTGTGTGTGGTCCAGAGGGGGGTGTTTGTGTGTATGTGTGTGTGTGTGTGTGTGTGGTAGGGGGGTGTCTGTCATGTGGAGGTGGAGTACTTGTATGTGCCTTGTGGGGGGAGGATGCACCCTTTGGTATATACACATTGTGCCCTTTTATCCCCATGCATTCATCCCTTTAACCTCCTACACTTTGTACTCTTCACTCCCCCTCTTCATCCCTTCCCCATTCTCTGTTCTCCTTCCAGATAATCTCCCCTTCTCCCTCCCTCTAGCACTCCCACCTCCTGCCCTCCATTCCCCCATCCTCTTACCTATTTTTTGAAGCTACTGCCCCTTTAAAGTTTTGCTGCCTTACTCTGCTCCCATTTAACCATTTTTTTTTTTGCAGGCCCTAATTTGGCTATCCTCTTCTGCCCATGAGGGATGGGATCCCCGCAGGCAGCCTGGTGCCTTCCACGGCACAGTCATGGCCTTACCCTCCTGTTCTGCCCGTGGGAGATCAGATCCCCACAGGCAGACAGAAGGGGTCTTTGCCATGATCATGGCTGTCTTCTGCCGACGATCGCATTCTTTTTCAAAAAGGGGGAGGCGAGCAAACAAATCCCAAGCACCAGATGCAAATTTCTGGTCATCATGATGACCTGGCACCTGGGATTCTCGAGTCCTGAGTTGTCCAGCTGATAAGGCATGCCTGCATGCAGTACAGTACCTAGCCCTATGTGAGCGGTGCAGCTGCACAGAGCGCAAAGGCGTAGGGGGCGCATTTTGGCTGCCTGCTGTTGCCCTGCTGCTGCCACTTTTTGTTCTCTCAGTGGCGGCAGGGCAAGAGCAGGCAGCTGAAATGTGCCCCCTAAGCCTTTTCGCGGGTCTTTCTCCAGGTCTGGTCCCTCTCTCCTCTGATGCGACAGATCTGCTGCTGCCGGTGACTTGTACATCAGACGAGCACCTTCCCCATACCTCCATCCAGCTGCTGCCTGCTCTTGCCCTGCTGCTTGAACCACCATGGAGAAAACAGAGAGCGGCAGCAGCAGGGCAGGAGCTGGACATAGGTATGAGGAGGAGGGGGGAGCGCACGCCCAATGTGCAAGTCGCACAGGGAGGGATTCTGGCTCGGTAGAGCTCTGCCTGCACATTTCAGACAGTACAAAGCAACCTCATCTTCAAATACAAACTAGCTGTGTGCTTTAGTTTTGAAGATCGAGTGGTTATGCAGATAAAAAATATTACTTTGTTGTCTCTTATGAAAGTGTAATGTACACAAACTGACTATGAACATGCATTCTTGAAAATCAGGGGTCTCATTTTAAAAGTTAATTCTGATGGTAAAACTGTTTTATGCACCAAAATTAGAAAGTTGCCTTTTTACTAACACTTATCATGCACAAAAGGGCATTAGCATGCGCTGTGACCATGCCTATAGGAATATAATGAGCCATCGCTATAGGCATCATGCATTAATGTTTTTAGCACATGTTAAGGGAGGGGCTCTATATGTGCCTAAACCTTTGCACATATACAGTAGCTTGCATGTGTACAAATTTACCTGACCCAAACATATACATTTCCAGAGATGTGATAGTCATATGGGGAATTTTATACCAAGATACCTAAAAAATGTTGGAAAAAAAGCCCCTTCATTATGCCTATTTTATAAAAGCACCATGAGCGCCCATGTGCTTTTAACAATAAACTCCTACCATGATGCCTAGTGGTGCACAAATCTACTCCTACTTCAATGAAGGTGTAAGTGTGTGCCTGTACTCTCTTTGCGTGCTTGCATATTTTATAAAATATATGCATACGTCACAATTTCGCTCCCAGGACCACCTATGCTCTGCACATATACACCCATATGATTTTCTAAGAGCCATTTTCTGGATGTAGGGCATGCTTCACACATGTATAAAACGACCCCCAAGGTCTATACTTTCCCTTTGAAAATTGTTATCACTTATATGCATACCCGTCGCACAAGCTGCTATTAAATTATTAGCTAGAGGTGCCTGTGTAGTTTTCTACCCTAACAAATTTACTCTCCTGGGAACATCTCATTTTACTGCGACCAAATTTACTGTATATACATTGTGAAAATGTGTGCCTACTTTTAGCCTCCTGAAAATCCACTTAAGTGGATCCTAAAAAGGCTCTGAAAGGATATCCCTTTTATGTAACAGAATAGAGGGTGCAACTTAATACTTTACTAACAGACATAGAGAATGGAGACTCAGAAGAGTTGTATTCTGAATTATCCTCAGCAGAAGTGAAATAGATCTGTCTTATTTATGCAACGTCCATTTACAAACTGACTCTGTGCTGTAATGTTTACACACAGCTGTATTCCAGTTTGTACACAGTAAGGACCACACTATTGAATATGGCAAATGTGCACCAGTCAAGACCTTGACCACACACTGTCTGAGTGCCCAGGGTGTCATGTTCTCAGGCAAATCTCTGATACATCATCCGACTTACATGTGAATTCTCTGTGTGCTATTACCTTGATGGAATACTTCCTTCCCCTTTCTGTCCTCCTAATTATTTATTTATTTTTATTCTCTTATATACTGCACTATTCTGCATCAGTGCAGTTTACATTGAACAAACTGAAATTACATTGAACAGGGCATTATAACTTGGAGATAACTATTTTACAGGGAACATGGGCTATGGAGGGTTAAGTGGCTTGCCCAAGACCACAAGGAACACCTGTGGGACTAGAAACCCCAGTCCTTCCGGCCCAAGGTTGCTGTCCTCTAGTGGGATTTGAACCCCCGACCTTCTGGCCTGAAGTACCTTACCCCAACCACTAGGCCACTCCTCCACTCAATTGCAATATATATGTATAGATATACCCTCTGAGCTGGAAGTTATTTTGGACAGCCTCTCCAGACTAAACTGCATGGGCCTGATATCCCGCAGCAGTGGCTAGCATGATTACAGCGCCTAGCCATTGCCATTGAATACAAAACTAAGATATTCAATGACGGGGGCCTTTCTGGCCACTGGCATTGAATATCTGGGTCAGCCGCACGGCCTGGAAGCTAACCGGGCAGCAGAGATATTGTGCAGCGATATTGAGCTGCTGCCTGATTATCTCCCGCAGGTGTGGGAAAAGCTGGTCTATCTTTACCTGCCGGTCGCTAACCAGACAGCGGCTCAATATTGCCGATGACCTGTTAGTGATGGGTACGACCCCTGGAATGCCCTGATGCCAAGCAGTTAGCATCGGGGCGTATAGAGCGCCATCCAGGGATATTCAGCGACACTAACCATGTGAGTGCTACTGAATATCCTGCTAAGTGGCTTTTACACGGTTTACAGGTGTCATAACTGTGTAAATGCCTTTGAATATCGGGCTCTATTTGTCTTGCCAATAGTAGCTAGTAGGAGTGTGCAGGCCAAAAATTCTCATTTTATTTAGTTTAGTTTCTATTGTTTGCAGAATTTTTTTATTTTGTTTGGTGTTCATTTTTCATTTGGTAAGCACTGCATCGTGATTCCTTTTCCATTGCTGCCACTGTTGCTGCAGAAAGGGACAACAGCGGTGACAGTGGGGCCCCCAAAGGGCCAGCGCTCTAGGTGACCACCTAGTTTGCCTAATGGTAGTGCTGATGCTATGTGTATAAACACACTAGTGCTCGATAGTGCACACTGTTGCCACACAGCACTCTCTATTTAGTGATTTACTCATTGCATGTGTTTTTGAGTGATACTGTAGCGTGCTCTAATTACAAGCGATGGGAAGTGATGAAATTTTGTGTTTTTTCATTTCTGTTTCTGATCAAAAACTAGATTTTTCCTGTTTTAATGTGTTTCCACAGGTTAAAAGCTTCTATTCCTATCAGGATGAACCCAGTGTGATCCAGAATCTGAAGAGAGGTTTGGCTAGCCTGTTCCAGATACAGCTAAACTCTGTTTCTAGCAACGAGGTACTATCCACAGCAATACCAAAAGGATCCCTACTACGCTTTTGTGTTCTCTCATTTTCAAAATACAGCAAAAAGCAGGCTGTATCATACATGTGAGTAGCCTAAGGGTTAGAGCAGTGGGCTGAGAACCAGGGGAGCCAGCCCACCCCCCCCGGGGACAGGAACATGCCTACTGTAGCTCACCTTGAACTGCAAGTGAAAAAGTGTGAGCTAGACCCAAATCCTTTTGTTCCATACTATTGTAATACTGCTGATCTGCCAGTGATGTTAAAGACATAAGAGGTGCAGTGCTGGGTCAGACCTGGGCCTGTCTTTGATGGTGGCCAAACCAGCTCATTAGGAAGTACTCAGCAGATCCCAAACATTTCTTGTTATTTATTCTTGGGAATAAGTGGTAGTTTTACTCAAATCTACCTGGCTAATAATTTTTTACAACAATTTATTTAACAAACCCAATAGGTTCATCATAGCGAGGACCAGACCAGACAAGTACACATGTCTCTAAGTCTCACAGTATAACATGCAGCAAAAACTCTAACAGATACACTAAGATTTGCTTTTTCCCATAGGGGTGCGTCAATTCTGCTCAAATAGCCCCTGTGGTGCTGGGAGGCCCCCAGGAAGAAGAGGCCCTACTTGCATTTGCTCCTGTATCTTCTGAAATGGACTTCCCCTATTCTGAGGTCCCTTTAAAAATTGTTGCTTGGGGGCCCATAATTTGAATTTCTGCCACTGCTCCATATGGTGGAGTTAGTGAACAATCAGCCATGAATGAATGAACAGTATGGTTCCCATATTTTCTTATAAGCATCCTTCCTATTTCTTAAAGCATAAATGCACTGCTGCCATGCTTCAGTCTGTGGCAGAGTCTTCCAAAACTGAACAATAGTTTCAAATCCTTTCGTTCCATGCTATTGTATCAAATGGGTGCGATAACTTAACACTTCCCTTAGAAGGGGCAACATGTTCACTTATCCCCAACAGGCACACTTGTGGTGATAAGAAGTCTTCTAACTCTGTCCACACCTTTCTCCAGAAGTGGACAATTACCGGACATTGCCACCATGTGTTCATATGAGTGCCCAGAGCCACACAAGGCCAAAGAACAATGGGTATCTGTATGTATGGTGCAAGAGCCCGAGAAACATTTCCATGTACCAACAGCAAATTGACAGCTGTATGTCCACTCTAGTCCTTTTCATCTAGACCTGGTTGCATGTCTTTATTCCTTCCACTGGAGTGGTGGATACATTACCTCTATTAAATAAAGCACTGTATAGAACATTGTATAAAATGAGTGGAGTGGCCTAATAGTTATAACACTGGCTTGGTAACCAAGAGACTAGTGTTTGATTCCCACTGGCCTTGGGCAAGTCACTTAACCCTCCATTGCCTCCGAAGAAAGGCCTGGCAATCTACTTCCAGTCACACTGCCAAGAAATCCCAGGAGCTGTTGGGTCGCCAGCAGTCAGCATTAACTTGAAGGCACCCGTTGCATTTTTGCATAGAACATTTATTAATCTAGGGTAACAAAGCAGGTAATCCAGGTAACAAAGCTGTACTTCAAGCATTGTGACAATCCTAATCAAACTTTCCCTCCCAACCTTCCCTCCCTTATATGAAGGTAACCACTCAGACTGTTAATAGTTAAAACTCATTTACCAGTTCATCAAGGAGATCATTTTCTAAAGTCCTTCCCGCCCATATATGACCACTCATAAAATACTCTGCCCATGTGCATACCCACTAGGCATAAAAGTATGTTCTTTGGCATCAAAGCATGTACTTTCCTAGTGGGTATGTACATGGGCAGAATTTGGATGGAATGTGGGTGGAGCACACAAGTATGCATGCAGATTATAAAATATTATAATGTATGTGTGTACTTGAAAAATATAGGCGTGGGTATTTACGCCACACCTGCAATATGGGAATGGATAAGGCCTTTTATGCTGGTGTTTTATAAAGACAACTAGGCACTGACTTGTCTTTCTAAAATAGGATTTACATAGGTGCCTTAAAATGCAGTTTAAGTAGGTGCACTCCCAGAAAATTACCCTCCATATGTGTAACTGGGGATTCGGGAAGGTTTTAAGTTAAAATAGTCAACTATTTTTCCAAATTAAAATTTCAACAAATATTTGTTTTGTTCCAGCTAAAAACCTTATTTAACTTCTCAGGTAGATGTTTCCGGAAACTGCAAGGTTACCTACCAGGCTCGTCAAAGCCAAGTGACTAAAATTAAAGCCTTAAACACCTGTAAAAAAGCCAAGACAAGTCTTACAAGCCACAATAAGGTACAGTAAGCTTCATTTTGAAACAGAGTATTTTAATTCTGTAGACGTTTTGTACCAAAAGTTGTATTAACACTGCTTATACTATCACTTATCAATTTATTAACAAGTTGGAACAGATCAGTGTCTTCTGCAATTATTGTTATTTTTTGTCTGATTTATGCGGTATTTTTAATTTAAATTTCTAAACAAAGGGGCCCAATTACTAAAGTGTGGTAAAATTTTGCACTTATTATGGGCCTGATTCTATCCTGAATGTCCCAGCCCTCTGAGCACCTGGTCGGAACTGGATGCAGAGAGTTAGATGGGATTTTGATCCCGTGGGGCATGTCTAGCCACGTGGGATCAGAATCGCTTCCAGCTCTGTACGTGCAGGCTGGGACCCCGATCCCGGTCAGCCTGCACATACAGGCCTAGCCCGGCTAACTTAGTCAAGGCTCCTGAATGGAACTGTGGTGTCATTGTGTCTGGTTGCCATGGCACCGCGGCTCCATTCACGAGCGATCCCCAGCCACCGACCAGATTCTTCATTCCCTGCAGCTCGACCCTCGAGCTGGTCTCCCAAGGCCAGGGTTGGGCTACGGGGAATCTCCTCTATCTCCTCCACCGCCCGGGCCTGCTGTCCCCCACGAACTAGAGGAACTTATTCCACCTCAGAGGTGGAATAAGTTCCCCGTTCAGTCTGCCGGTCCCGGATGTACAGGGCTGACAATGGAATCGGCCCTAGACATCCGGGGCGCTGACCACCCACTGCTCGCCCTAACTCCACCCCAACAATGCTCCTTTCCCACCCCAGTTAGTCAGGGTCAGCAGAGGGGCCAAATAGCGGGGATTTGGGACGTCCATCCCCGGTATCCGTGACTCGTAATGACCCTGTGTGCATTCTAAGTAAAACTTAATGCATGGTAAGTGCAAAAATCATATGCTGTTGGGGGCATGCCCAGCATGTCCTGGCAGTTTCCGCACTGCGGCTTACTTTAATGCATGGCAGTGCCATCTCAACTAACATGGGTGCACTTAATGTCACCCGTGCTAATTGCAAAATTCATAGCTAATGCGTGGTATGTACCCACTGCACTAATCACAATATGCAGTCCATGCCTGCTTTCCACTCCATCACTGCCCCACCACATGATATGCAGTTCATTTTATTTTATTTTATTTTATTTATAGGTTTTGATATACTATGAAATGGCCAAAAGACCATCAAGGCACACAATAACTGTCGGTGTGATAATAGTTAGCATGGGCCCTAGCTAACTGTTACCATGTGCTAACTTCTGCTTTAAATAGTGCATTTTAGTAAAAGGGTCCCAAATAATAGTAACCATATTTACTAAAACAGTGGAAAACAAAATGAACAAAAAGAACAACAAAAAAGAGTCCTTACATTTTAAAATGATGTAGTATGAGTTCAACATCATTCTGACATCTAGCATGTTTGCTGCACGGGTGCAACATGTAGAATTATTTGCCCTGTGAACAGATGACATACGTGTATGTGTGCATTCAGTGAAGGCAGCTCTTTGCCCTGACTCTGGATGCTGTCACTTTAGGACTAGGCCAAGATGGATAACCTGGAGCAGCTATGAGAAACAGAAGAGGTTTGTAGACAAGACTTTCAAAGACAAAGTACAGCTGTCCCACTTCCATTGTTGTAGCTTTGGCGCTGTTAAGGATTATGTCAATCTTTACATGACAGGACATCATGCTGTATAATGTGGAAATGGTGTTATAGATAGAATGGGTTTCAGTACCAGCTCTATGCTGATGACACTCAGATTTGCCTCTCTGCATCAGAAATTTCTGCAGGAATCTAGCCCCAAATCTCAGCCTGCTTGTTTGATGTTGCTGCCTGGATATCCTGCCAATGTCTGAAATGGTATCACCAAACCCCTGTGAAACACACTCAACTTTTTTTGTTGGATAATACCGGAAAGGGACATGGACTGAAAACCATGTTCTCCACACGGCGATATCCTATTTAATCATTATAATTAAAAAACTCGAGAAATCATCTCAAAAGTAATATCTTGTTACTTAGCTGATTTGAAAACTGGAGCACGACGTGCACGTTTCGGGTAGGACATCCTGTTTCAAGTGCTAACATATCATGTGCAAATCCTTAATGGGACGCTGCAAAACAGCTGTTTCTTAAGAGGACAAAACTTATGTGAATGGCTGTACTCTGCCTTCACTCAATCGGGCCACCAATTGGAACAAGAGGGGATTCCCACTAATCAGGGAGTACCTCAACCAATCGAATGACATCAAACAAAACTCATCCATTCAACTTCTTTATTGAGCCCGGTGGGTTGGACAGTGTCCAAACGAAAAATCCATGACTGTTCCAATCGTTGAAGCTTATTGACTCTATCGCCTCCACGAGATTCGACGCATCTGCTCTACTTTGGATGACTTTAAAATACATGCAGCGGAGCTTGGTCAACGACTACGGGCTCGGGGGTATCCCCATAAAGTTATTCGTCTAGCATACCGCAGGGCATTATACACACATCCTGAATGGTTGTTTCTTCAGCGAACTCCCTCTCCAGAATCATCATCATTACAACCTATAGTTGGCATTTTGCCCTATATGTCATTTAGTACAGCTGTGGCAGCTATTCTACGTAAACACTGGTCAGTGTTGGAACTTCTTCCTTGTTTTCGTCGATCATTCATGATAGCATTTTCAAGAGGAGCCAATCTAGGTGATCTTGTGGCTCAAACTACTTTACCGATTGACAGACCTTTGGCTCCACCATTTCAACATAGGGGACATGACATTTGTCACAATTGTACACACTGTGCATTATCCTTGACGGGACTACATTGGACTCATCCTTCGTCTGGTCGATCGTATCGGAGAAGATGGGAGACTGATTGTACCATAACTTTTGTAGTTTATTTAGTTCAATGCCCCTGTCCCTTAGTTTATGTGGGCCGTACAAAACGCGCTATCAAGGTGCGTATGGGAGAGCATGCTTCACGATTGCGATCACATGTAGAGACAGCTCCTATGGTGGATCACTGTCAGCGTTTTCAACATCATTACCAGGATCTACGCTGGACTGTTATTGATTTTGTGCCCCCTGATCCTCGTGGAGGCGATAGAGTCAATAAGCTTCAACGATTGGAACAGTCATGGATTTTTCGTTTGGACACTGTCCAACCCACCGGGCTCAATAAAGAAGTTGAATGGATGAGTTTTGTTTGATGTCATCCGATTGGTTGAGGTACTCCCTGATTAGTGGGAATCCCCTCTTGTTCCAATTGGTGGCCCGATTGAGTGAAGGCAGAGTATAGCCATTCACATAAGTTTTGTCCTCTTAAGAAACAGCTGTTTTGCAGCGTCCCATTAAGGATTTGCACATGATATGTTAGCACTTGAAACAGGGTGTCCTACCCGAAACGTGCACGTCGTGCTCCAGTTTTCAAATCAGCTAAGTAACAAGATATTACTTTTGAGATGATTTGTCGAGTTTTTTAATTATAATGATTAAATAGGATATCGCCGTGTGGAGAACATGGTTTTCAGTCCATGTCCCTTTCCGGTATTATCCAACAAAAAAAGTTGAGTGTGTTTCACAGGGGTTTGGTGATATTATTACGTTTGGAGAGATCATTTGGATATCACTATTTGGGGGCTTTTCTTGTTTGTTTAATGTCTGAAATGGAACATGGTCAAGACAGAGCTTCTTATCTTTTCCCTTACACCCACCTTCCCCTTCCTCCCTTCTCTATTTCTGTGGATAACACGATCATGCTCCCTGCCTCCTCGGCACACAGCCTCTTCTCTTTCTCTGCACATATCCAACAGATAGCTAAAACCTGTTGTTTCTTTCTCTGTAACATCAGCAAAATTCATCTCTTCCTCTCAGAATACACTGAGCACTCTCTCAGTACCGCCCATCTAGGCTATTATAACTTGTTCCTCGCTGGTCTCCCATTGAATCATTTATCTCCACTTCCATCTGTTCAAAACTCAACTGCATGGCTAATCTTCTGCCAGTGTCTCTATGCTCGTGTAGCTCCTCTTCTCAGGTCGCTTCATTGGCTCCCAATTCATTTCTGCATACACTTCAAACTTCTCTTTCTGATCAATAAATGCATGCAGCTCTTCATTACCTCTTTTCTCTTACCTCTTCCTACACCCCTCCCTGGCAACTCCACTCATCAAGCAAATCACTTTTATCTGTGTTCTTTTCTTCTACTGCCAAATCCAACCTCCGTTCTTTCCATCTTGCTGCACTATATGCCTGGAATAGACTACCTGAGCCGGAATGTCAGGCTGTATCCCTGGTCCTATTCATATCCAGGCAGAAAACTCATCTCTTTGAGATTGCCTTTGGATCCTGACCCATTATCCTTCTGTCTTAAGCCATTTGTATTTTAATCATTTCTCCAAGAATTCTCTAGTCCTCTGTTGTTCTATTTGTCTGTCTTAGCGGATTGTAAGATCTCTGGAGCAGGGACTTTCTTTTATGTATATGTTTATAGCGCTGTATATGCCTAGTAGCACTATATCAATGATTAGTAGTAATAGTAGATTCTCTGTTTGCAGGTCTTTGGCTGGTTTCCCCCAATTAAAGTGGCAGGCATGTATTAATTTCTTTTTGTGCAGTGCCCCCAGAGCTACTTTCACCCCTCCCGCTGCACAAACGTGCAAATGATATGTTCATTCACAGCATAACTTCACGCTTGAGCTGATCTGTGCAATCAGAAATTCCTCAATGCCAAAATAAAACCATAAAGCGGTATGTCTTACTACATTAAGCAAAAATGTGTCTATGTTCATTACTATTACAACTAGTAATTATCCTTTCTATAGCCCCACTAGACGCAGGCAGCACTGCACACGTAAGAAAGGGTCCCTGTCCTGTGCAGCTTACAGTCTACTCCAGACAGACAAACAGAACACATACGACAATTAGAAAATGTTTAAAAACAATCTGGGTATCAACAGGGCAATAAAGAACTAAGGTTTAAAAGCAGCTTCAAAAGGGCTTTTAGGCTGGATTTGAATAGGATCAGAGAAGAAGCATGGCATGCCGACTCAGGAAGTCTATTGCAGGCACATGGCACAGCAGCAAGATGGAAGGAACAGAGTTTCCTTATCGTTCCTCCAGTTCAGTCCTCTACCTCTGGGTTGTCAATCTCCTCCTGCAGCTTGGAGACTGGTATGTCAAACTTATGACATCACTGGATATAGCCTGCCTCCCTCTCTCTTCAATTCCAGTGTGACCAGTCTCCATGCAGCAGGAGGACATAGCGAGCCCCGGGGAGGGCTCTCTGGAGTAATTGATAAGGAGCTAGTAGATTAGAGTATAATCGGGGTGTGATTCCTCATATTTGCTTATTAGTGGCTGTTCAAAAACAAAAAAAAATAAAAAGGGTTTGAGATCAAAGGGAAGGATAAAGGCATTCTTGCTCCCTGCCTCTGTAAGTACTGATTTCAGAGAGGAGGTGCAGACTCAGGATGTCGAGCTTGCTACCCCTTTAAATGGCTCAGAGGTTCTCTCCTCCCTGACATTTCGGGGGAGAGCCCTTCTTGCAGACAGCCCTTAATTGAGCTGCAGTGTCTGCCTGTGACGGCACCGGAGGCAACAGCTTATTCTGGCAGCGGTGTTCGGCAGACGCTGTCCGGCAATGAGCTGACCTAATGAACAACGGAGCGACAGTCCGGACCGGTAAGAGGTATCCGGGAATAAGGGCTGCGTTTATTTGCAGAGAACTTGGGCTGACAAGCGCCGGTCAGGCGCGGGGCCGTTTGGCGCCCTTTTTCCCTTTCAGCGGCAGTTTCGGCGGCCATTTTCTCAGCTGCGGAGGAGCCGTGTGGAGCAAAAACAACGTTGCAGAATTCAGGTTTGACAAGTTTTGAGAGCGCATTTGTAATTTGTTTATTGTTTTCTTTATTACCCATTTATTTCCCTTTTGTTTGGGGTCCTTGAAAGGGGAGTGTATATTTCTCGGCGATTAAGGCCTTCCAAAGGGGAAGGGGGGCTGTAGGTAGCTCTCGTGTTCGAGGGAGAAGGAGGGTGCAATAAAGGCATCTTGTCTCTATGCTTTTAATTTGTTTATTTAATTTCTTTATTTAAAAAAAAAAAAAAAGAAGGCTGAACAGTCTTATGGCATCGAGACCCCCAGTGTCTGGTGTGTGGCACCAGGAGGGGTACAGTAGCCGAGATGGGGGTGTGCCGGGGCTGTGCAACTCTATCGTCCATGGTGGAGCTGCAGATGGATATCAAGGAAGCTCCAGAGCTGCAGGGAATGCAGGCAGGGGTGCGGGTAGGTTCTCCGCGGTCGCCGGCACGAGACCCGGCATTGGAGGAGCTGGCGGGACCCTCAGGCTCTGCCCTGGAGGCACCGGAGTCTGGTTTTAGAGACTTCAGCCCTGAATTTGTTCTGCTTCTGCATCAGGCCTATTGCCTGAGGCGCCAAGGGCATGGGTCAGGGTCCGGGGCGCTGGGTACTTCATCTTAGCACCCGGAGGCGACTGTGGAGATCAGTCAGGAGCCGCCAGCATCTAAAAGAGCAAAGACGATGGATTCTCCATCAGGAGACGGCGAGTGGCCTGTGGTCCTGGATACGGAGTGGGGACAGGACGAGGGTGCGCAGGATCTAGAGGAAGGAGAGATCCAGGAGCCCGAGGATCAAGCAAAGATCATTAGGGTTTTCCGTAAGGAGGAGCTTGCGGCCTTAATAATGGAAACCTTGCAGATGTTGAATTTGGCTACACCAACGGCAGTAGAGGAAGAAGTAGAGGATCCCGTAATTCAGGTGGTTAGGCAGACGCAGGTGGTTTTTCCAGTGCATAAGGTGGTTGATGAGATGATACAAGACGAATGGGATAGGCCGGAAGCAGGTCTGCGCGGCATACGGACAATGAATAGGCTCTACCCATTAGCCGATAAGGATAAGGACAGATTCCGGGCACCGAGGGTGGATCGGTGGTGTCAGCGGTGACAAAGAAGACCACTATCCCGGTGGAAGGTAGTGCAGCTCTCAAAGACGTCCAGGACCGTAAGGTTGACGGCTTGCTGAAGCAGACCTTTGAGGCTGACGTTCTTTCGCTCCAAGCTTCCATCTGTGGGGCTTGGGTGGCCAGAGCGTGCCTGCAATGGGTCCGTCTACGTCAGACCTCGCACATGGATCTCGAGGACTTGAAAGAGCTGGATCGACTTGAGTCTGGGACAGCATACGATTTAATTAAGCACTGGCTAATAGTACGGCTTCAGTTGCGGCAGCCCGTCAGTCGGTGTGGGCAGCGGATGGTTCGTCTAAGTCCCGACTTAGCAAGCTGCCTTTTAAGGGGGGGTTGCTTTTCAGGGAAGATTTGGATAAGTTGGTGAAGGATCTGAGGGAATCCAAGGCGGGTAGACTCCCAGAGGACAAGCCAAAGCAAGGGAAGTCCTCTCAAGGCTTCTGCGGCCAGTTTCAAGATTTCCGTAGGTTTCGATCCCCGAGGTTTGGGAGCTTCCAAAGGGGCCGTTTTCAGTTGCGAGCCCAGGGTTTTCATGGGTTTAGAGGGGCAAGTAGAGGTTTCTCCTCCTCACCCGCCTCTGCAAACCGCAAGTCGCAATGAAGCGAGGCGGGTCCCGGCAGACGGGGCTCCCATAGGCGGGCGACTCAGGGAGTTTCTGTCTGCTTGGACCCATATTACCTCTGACAGGTGGGTGTTGGAGATCATTCAGCACGGATATGCGCTGGAATTAGCTCGTCCCGTGCGTGATGCCTTCGTCATGTCACCTTGCAGGGGTCCCAAAAGTCCACGGCGGTGCGCCTTATGTTGGAAAGGTTGTTGCAGTTGAAGGCGGTAGTCAGGGTACCAGAAGCCGTTGGTCACATCAAGCCGATTCATTGAGCAAAAGACTTCCCTGTCCGTCCAAGGTCAGAAGATTGCTAAGGTGGTGGTTACGCAGGTCTTCTCTAGCGGCAGGTATGCCGCTGGAGCAACCAGAATGGATTCCGCTGTTGACGGATGCCAGCTTGGTGGGCTGGGGGGCTCACTGCGGGAACCGTTTCGCGCAGGGGATATGTTCCCAGACAGGAGGCCTCCTGGTCGATCAACCGGCTGGAGCTCCGAGCGGTAGCTCAGGCTCTACAGGCGCTCGAGGACTTAGTACAGGGACATCCGGTTTGAGTGCTCTCAGACAACTCGGCAACGGTGGCCTACATCACCCGACAGGGTGGCACGGGGAGTACCGCAATGGAAGAGGAGGCAGACAAACTATTCGAGTGGGTAGAACAGAAGTTGTCCGTGATCTTGGCGGCGCATATTGCAGGGAAGGACAACGTCAAAGCGGACTTCCTCAGCAGGGTTCACGTGGATGCAGGGGAGTGGGAATTGCATCCCGACATGTTCAAGCAGATAATAGCTCGTTGGGGAATGCCACAGATGGATTTAATGGCGACCTTCCGGTCGGCAAAGGTGAGCAGGTTTTTCAGCAGAAGGCGAGAATGGATGTCAGAAGGTATAGACGCACTGTTACATCCCTGGCTGTCCGACGGTCTTCTTTATGTCTTTCCTCCGTGGGCACTGATAAGCTGAGTGGTTCAAAAGATTGGGGCCCATCCAGGACGAGTACTTCTCGTAGCGCCCGACTGGCCGAGGCGCCCTTGGTACGCGGACCTAGTGCATCTCCTCGACGGCGAACCATGGCGGCTTCTGTTGAGAGCAGATCTGTTGCTTCAGGGTCCACTGTTCATGCCTCAGGTGGATCGATTCTCACGGTATGGCCATTGAGAGGGCTAGGTTAAGGAAGAGGAGGCTACTCATCGGCGGTCGTCGCCACTTTGCTTAGAGTCCGCAAAAGGTCAATGTCTTTGGCGTATGTGTGGGTCTGGCGCATCTTTGAGGATTGGTGTTCTCGGCGTCAGGTCCGGGCGGCCACGATTGCTATTCCTTTGGTATTGGAGTTTTTGCAGGACGGCTTTGACAAAGGGCTGCCAGTCAGTTCCTTGCGCGTGCAGTTGGCGGCCCTTTCTTGTTATCGTGATAAGATCAACGGAGTGTCCTTAGGAGCTCACCCGGATGTGAGTCGCTATCTAAAGGCAGTTTCGAGATTGCGGCTGGTGCGTAGTGTGTGCATTCCGCCGTGGGATCTTAATCTTGTTTTAACGGGGTTATCTCATTCCCCTTTTGACGCCAAAGACTGTGTTTCTGGCAGCTATTTGCTCGGCAAGGCGCATTGCGGAATTGCAAGCGTTATCCTGTAGGGAGCCCTTCTTATCCTTTTCTAAAGATAAGGTGGTTTTGCGTCCAGTTCCGTCCTTTTTGCCCAAGGTGGTGTCTTCCTTTCACTTGAATCAGACGGTGTGCTTACCAGTTCTGGGGAGTAACGGGGGTGACGCGTCGGCTTGCACCTTCCACTGTCTGGATGTGAAAAGAGCGTTGAGGGAGTACTTGAAGGTGACGGAGTCTTTTCGCAAGTCGGAAAGGTTGTTTGTCTTGTTCGGGGGACGATGCAAAGGGGAAGTGGCAGCTAAAGCCTCCATTGCCCGGTGGATTCGGGAAGCCATTGCTTCTGCCTATATGATTCAGGGGCGACCAGTACCTGGTGGTTTGCGGGCGCATTCCACCAGGGCGCAAGCGTGTTCATGGGCGGAATACAGTTTGGTTCCGCCAGCGGATATTTGTAGGGCGGCAACTTGGTCGTCGCTACATACCTTCAGTAAGCATTACAGGCTAGATGTAGCGGCAGCGGCTGATACCCGTTTCGGGTCGGCGGTATTGTCTGCCGGCTGGAAGGGTCCCTCCCACTAATTACTGCTCTGGTACATCCCAGAGGTAGAGGACTGAACTGGAGGAACGATAAGGAAATGATAATTACACTTACCTGGTAATTGTAGTTCCTTGAGTGACGACAGTTCAGTCCTCCTTCCCACCCGGGTGAGTTAAGAATGAGCAAGGAGGATTGGACAGAGGAAAAGTATTACAGGTAAGTCTGGTTTGTTTTCAGTTGAGGGTGACGTTCCCTATGGCAGGGAAGGGGGTAAGAAAGCCTTACCAAATAAAAAAAGGAAAAGAAAAAGAAAAAGGGGGTGATATTTTATAGAGGTAGTTAAAATGTTTTCGAAGTTACTATTGCCTACTTGTTTGTTGCTCCTTTGAGTCTGCTTTGTTAATAGTTCACACTGGAATCGAAGAGAGAGGGAGGCAGGCTATATCCAGTGATGTCATAAGTTTGACATACCAGTCTCCAAGCTGCAGGAGGAGATTGACAACCCAGAGGTAGAGGACTGAACTGTCGTCACTCAAGGAACTACAATTACCAGGTAAGTGTAATTATCATTTGGAGCTGGCAGTGGGGGAGAAGGGCACAGATGAGAGTGACTTACCTGATGAGCAGACTTCCTGCAGGGAGAGATAAGAGAGGAACGGTAATGAATGCACTTGTAGGTCAGCAGGAGAAGTCTGAAGTGTACGTGGAAGTAGATAGGGAACCAATGAAGGATTACATGAGTGTAGGAACACTGGTTGAATGTGTGGCTCGAGGGGGGGGGGGGAAGGTTGTAGATTTTTTCTCCATTTCCAGAAAGTGTAGATGAATCCTCCATTGCCCCTCTTCCGTCGCTCCCTGAAGGGCTGGAAAATTTCAAAATCTCTGCTCTTCCTACATAATTTCTTTAATTCTTGTGATTCTGAAAACCAAGCTAGTATGGGCCAGTGTCATCGGGAGCAAATGTTAAAGGAGACGATAAGCTCGTCGATGTCAGGTAATGGCCCTTCTCTCAAATGGGTGATGTTTATACTGCTCCTCATTGTACTATATACAAGGACTGGTTTTGTTTTTCAGGTTTTGGGCTTCAATACTAAGGCTACATCTGCTACTATTTACAGTCTAGAGGACAGTTTCATTAAAACAGTACTGGCAGAAGAAAATCATGTTTTATCTCTGAGTTCTCATCAATCATTGGCTGCTAAAGTAGTGTCAAAGTAAGGCTACTCATTTTTTAATTTTCCCATTCTCTCTCACCTTATATATGTATATGTGTGTATGTATAGAGAGATCCTTCTTGTCTAATTTATTCAAATGGGGCTATCTTTCAATTATCAGGGTAGTTAATTATGTTTTGAGTATAATCTGAGCAAAATACAGACCATCCTAGGGAGTAACAAACATTTTCTCAGCACTGTAGATATATACGAGGGGTGTCCGATATTAAAGGTACAGATGGTAATCATACCGGCTCCGCATGCGCAATAGTGCCGTCATATGCAGGACTACTTGTACTCGTAGTAGGAGAGTCTGTAGCGTTGTTTTGTTAAACACTCAAATTACGAGTAGTTTTCGGGAAGCAAACAAACATGGCGTGTGTAATCACAGAGTATTCGAAGTTTGAGGTGCGTGGAGTTATCAGATTTTTGCAAGCCAAAGGAGTTAATCAGAGCGAAATTCATCGCAGATTAGAGGGCGTGTATGGCCTGAACGTTTTAAACCTAAAAGAAGTCAGCGTCTGGTGTAACAAGTTTAAAGATGGCCGAACGGAGTTGAATGATGATCCAGAAAAGAAAAGAAGCAGACCAAGGACCTCACACACGAATGACAACTGCGCAATTGTCGAACGTCTGATTAGGGAGGATCATCGCATTAAAGTTCGTGAAATTGCTGAAATAACTGGCATTCCTAAGAGTTCTGTTCATGAAATCATATGCGATCTCAACTTCCGGGGAAACGCTTTGCGGATCAGGAGGAATTGCAAGACAATGTTATGGACTACTTCAAGCAACTTGACACGCAACTGTACCTTGAAGGGATGTTCAAACTAGTGTCACACTGGGATAAATGTCTCAATGTTTACGGCAATTATGTGGAGAAGTAAACAAAAGTATGTAGTTTTTGGTGGAATGTATTGAATAATTTCTTTAAATACAAATGTTAGTGTAATTTTGGCCTGTACCTTTAATATCGGACACCCCTCATATAAATCTCTCTCTCTCTCTCTCATGCACGCACAAAACATGATTAGATCCTAAGTTGTATGAGTGATAATAGTGCTGCAGTATTATGAAGTAGTTTAATGTTTTAGTGCAGCTTGAGTTTGTTCCAGACACAAAGAATTACAATAATCCAGTACTGAATGAAAAAAAGAAAGAAAGATAACCCCATTCAATAAATTATTCCTACGAAAAGGGTATCTTTTTGTTATTTATTCAAGAAAATGATTGAACAGTAAGTATCCTTGGGTGGAAAAGTATGTGGAAAAAGCCAGCAAGTGGTAGTAGCTCCTTGAGCAGCAGTAACTTCAGTCAGGCATTTCCTCTAACTGTTGATCAGTCTCTCATGTGGCCCTTGAGGAATTTTTTTCTCAGTTTCCATATAGAATTGTTCGAACTCTGACATTTGAGGACTTCTTGCATGAAGAGTTTGCTTCAGATTTTGCCACAACATTTATTTTTTTTTTACTTTATTTTTATTAAAATTTCCATTGACACAAACAAAATATTGAAATCTTCATATCCAGGAAATACAGCATTTCAAATAATAATAATCAAACAATACAAATTTTCTTAAGAATTTACAATTGCAATGCTCAATTCAAAAAGGAAAGAAAAATGAGAGAAGAGGATATGTGAAGGCACATTTTACAAATGACGTTTAAATGCAATCTGGGATGTCCAAGCCAGAACATCTGAAAAGAAATGCAGGCATGTTCAAGTTCAGACATGATTTCACAAACTCAGACCAGTCCAATTCGGACGTCTGAGGGGGTGTCTACATAGACATCCCCATAATAGTATCCCAGACTATGGATATCTAAGAATAGCCTAATGCTTAGAGTCGTTGGCTAGGACTGGGAAAGCCAGGGTTCAAATCCCACTGCTGCTATCATTGTGGTTATGCAGAGTTGTGAGGCTGGTGGGGTGCCAACTTCTCCACACTCTCTGGATGTTTTATAGCCAATCTGAGCATTTTCCCGATACTTATTTGTGCGTGGAGCAGGTCTAAACATGGACAGCATTACAAACATCCTCAGCATTTCTGATATCAAGTGGAATGTCTAAGTCTATATTCGCTGCCCCAGACATTCCTTCACCAAGCCCCTGCACTGGAGATGTCTTTAAAATTCATTTCTAAAATGGCTCCGGGGACATCTCCGTGATTTGGACGTCTGCACGCATGTTTTCAGATGTCCAAAGGTTTTTAAAATGACTCCCATATAAGACAAAAGTAAAGCTATAGTAGGCAAATCCTATACTCCGTGCACGTATAAACCTAAATACCCAAATCAGACCATCCCTTCTGCTTGGGATCAGGTCCTGTCTCCAACATTTTCTTGTTCTTCCCTTAGGTGTCCTGGCTACTAGTCAATGTCTCCTACTGTAGAGAATCTGTAAACACATAATCCTTTTCCTGATATTTTATGATACATCTCCTAGAATATTTCAGGAAAAAGATTATTCTGAAAGCTACAGCTCCACGTTTTGTGTCCTAGGAGGGAAATCAGGAAGCACATAAACCTTAGGAGAAGAAAAAGTGTTTGACACTCTTTAAAGAATAGGGAAAATAACTTTATTCCTTTCTGAGACTTGTGAACACAGCCACCTTGGTGACTGGACTCCTCCCATTCAGTTTGTTCTTGTTTCATTTCCATCTTAATTTATTTCTTAATATACCACTGAAGTAGCAGAAGATATAATTTTAAGACATCCAAGAATATAATATGTTCTCTCAAGCACTGGTAATGAATCAATCTAAATGCAAAACCAAACAAATATATTGCTGTAACATTTCAGATGCTATCATCGAGCAGTAAGGAAAATGTAAAAAGTACAGGTTATAAGCCCATCGAGAATTGTCCAACGCTTCCAATCTGTTCTTTAATACTAAATTTCCCTTAATTAAAACAATGTTTGGCTGCCTCAAGCACCTGAATTCGTTTAACATGATTCTCAGCTTCTCTTCCGCACCGGCCAAGCCCTTTCTCTATCTTTATCTTTATTCTGTTGCTTGATTGATCTCTCATGCAAAAGAACTTAGGGCCTCTGGATGGAGGAGGAGTCCAAGCTCCAGATAAATCTACTGGAACTTTGGACAATTTACAATGCCCTCAAAGTCTTTCAGGTACATCTTAGTTCTCAGAGGGTCATGGTCCAAACGGACAATCATGTAGCCATGTTTTTTGTGAACAAACAAGGGGGAACAGGATCTTGGCCCCTCTGCAGAGAGGCTCTCCATCTCTGGTCCTTTGCCATTACTCATCAGATACACCTCCAAGCAGTAAATCTTCCAGGGGTGAAAAATGTCTTAGCGGACAGATTGCGTCAGATCCTCCTTCCCCACGAATGGTCTCTCCACATGGAGAAAGCATCCTTCAGTTTTAGGATCTGGGGGATGCCAAACTTCTCTGCTTCTGTACCAGGACTCCCATGTCGGGCAACCAGGAGGTGGATGCTTTACACCTCCACTGGTGTCGAGCATTTCTGTATGCTTTTCCTCCCATTCCCCTGATTCCCAAGATACTTTTCAAGCTCCAAGCGGACAGGGGCCTCATGATACTCATAGCCCCACATTGGCGATGTCAACCATAGTTTTCTCTCCTAATATGTTTGTCTCAAACTGAACCTCTAGATCTCGGATCTGCTCCTGATCTTCTCTCTCAAGAGGAGAGGATGTTGCTACATCCCAATTCGCAATCTCTCCACCTCATGACATGGCTGCTGAAAGCATAGTGTTATAGCATCTTAGTCCTACTCAGGAAGTAAAGGAGATCCTCTTAGCCTCTAGAAAGCCATCCACCAGACGTTCTTACACTTTCAAGTGGCGTAGATTTTCCATCTGGTGTTCTCAAGACAAAACAAGCAATGCAGGAAACAAATATCAATAGCAATAATTACATCTTTCAGATTATCACACATTAATAAATTGCAATAGCCCACATAACGATGAACTGACATTTCAATTAATTGCAAAAAAAAAAAAAGAAATACTAAGATATGAAGAAATTCAGAGGTTAATACACCTCCATAATTAGCAGGCTACACACACAAAAAAACAGATCACCAGACTCATCCCTTCCTATCACACAAAAAGTTTTCTAATTGAGTAACATCAGAAAATATATAGGTACAACCCTGAAAAGCAATAATACCTTTACATGGAAATCTTAAAACTAATGTAGCACCCAGCTTAATTACTCTGGACTTCAATGCCAGCAACCCCTTCTTCTGAGCTTGGGTAGACTTAGAAACATCACAAAACACATAAAGTTTATAACCACAAAACAACTTCTCTTTATTTTTAAAGTAAGCTTTCAAAACCCAAATTTTATCTATAGAAGAAAAAAAAGAAACCAACAATGTGGCCCTTTTTTCAATTCTCAGAAGAATCTTCCAAGAAATTAGTTAAATCTTTATTAACATCAACAGAAAGAACGTCTAACCCACCTTCAGCCTTATCAACCTAATGTTTCCCTGCTGGAATGTAATAGCAAGATTGTACAGCAATCTTATCAGAAAACAACAAAACTTCATGAAAATACATATCAAGCAATATCTGAGAAGAGAGCAAAGATGACATGGGAAAATTCAGCAAGCAAAACAGTGCCCTAGCACTGTTCTTCATTGTTTCCAACTTATATTGAATAGTTAAAGAATCTTTAATAAAAGCAGAACTAGACTGCTGCAGTTTTAAATGCTGCTTATTCATTGTAGAAACTGTGCTAACCACCTCAGTTAACTGAGCATCTACCTCAGCAAACTTCTGACTAGACGCCTATGTATACACACATAAAGACTCAAGAGATGTAGACACTTTAACATCAATATTAGCAATAGCAGTCCACAAGTCTTTCAAAGTAATCTCCTCAGGTGGAGAATTCAAATTCTTTACATCAGCAGTAACCACGACAGGTTTAGGCAATGGGCCCGGAGAATAAGGAACCAAAGAAGCCTTATTGTGAATAGTGGGGAGGAGGGGTCCGCTTCACGGAACTCAAAGATGCCCCTTCGGCGAGTGAACACAATTCAAGAAGAGTTAAAAAATGCTTGTCAAGAGAACCGATGACCTTACCATCCCCCATGTCTACCGGGCCCTTATCTTCCGTCGGCTTCTTAATCTTCCGTTTCCCCATAATCTCCACCAATGGTACACAGCAGAAAAGAAAACGCTGAAATCGGAAATACTGTTACCACCGTCATGAAAAGTATACTCTGTAAAGAAGCCGCAGACGCTGAAGGGGCGCCAAAGGGGCATGTCCTGCCCCTTTGGGCACGCCCCAGAGGGCCATAGGGCAGAACTTATAGCCCCAGATGATCCCGCATGTATTCTGGTGCCAGACAGCGGTTCAGGCACATGCCAGGGGAACGTCGATACACACTCCAGCTGTCGACTCCCTCACACAGCACACCAACAAACTCCATATACGCCCACTCACCAGGACTCAGGTCACCAAATGGACAGTATTAAGTCACACAATTTGATAACATTCTTAAAAGACAATTCATAGATATTGCAATTTCACAAAATGTTAAGATGAGTTTCATAGACATAATTTCACAGATGGTCACATGGAATTCATAAACATCACAATTACACATAGTTACAGTATTCATAGGTGTAGTCATAACCTTTACACAAAAATCAGCCAAACTCTCCAGTAACCATAACATTTACACATAAGTCACGCAATAACATACTGGTTTGCTAATAAGGTGACGGAGTTTGAAAAACGTTTAGTAATATGACAAAAGTGAAGACAACTGCTTTGTAAGAAATGATTATGAAAAAGCTCACAATGAAGATTTTGTAAAAAGGAACTTAAAAAGTTACAAATTAAGTGGAATAAAGGACTCACTGAAAAAGCCAGACTTTGAGTCCCTTTCTGAATTTAATGTATAATATTTCATGTTGCAAATCATATGGCAGAGTATTCCAAAGAAGAGCTGGAAAAGCAAAAAAAAATTCTGGGGAGTAGCTTCGAACCTGACCTAGTAGCTATTGCAAGGGTTAACAAGTTTCAATGTTCTGATCAGAGGGGCCTTGCTAGGCAGTAGGGACTCAAGGAATTGACTGAGTACTGGGGTTTGTCAGAGTACATCCAATGGTGAACTATTATAAAAATGTTAAGTTTTACTCTGGCCACCACACAGAAAGCCAGCACAATTTGTATTTGATCATGACATTTTGTATGAGTGATAATTCATGCTGTGGTATTATGAAGTAGTTGTAATGTTTTTAGTGCAGCTTGAGTTTGATCCTGATACAAAGAATTGCAATAATGAAGTCTTCAGTGAAAAAGTGCTCAAGTGTTATCAGTCATCTCATCTTCAGTTAGCAAAGGTCCAAATCAATGTATGTACCATACGTAATAGAAGGAGGAACTAACAAGAGATAAAATGTGTTTGGTTAAGGGGATTTCCGAGATGGCTGCATGCAGCATTTGAGAGCTCCCACATGAATTCCTCATGGGGAAAAGTAAGGCTAAAGCGGCTAAGCAGCCCTCGACTACTGCGGTGCCTTCTGCGGACTTTCATAAAGGTCCTTTGGATGCTTTTATTCTGCCATGTGTGGCACAGCAGCGGACGGTCAAGGGAGCGGTGTCAAGCCTGGCAATTAGGACACCGGAGTGGGAGGGCTCGGAGTACTCTTAGGGGGTAGACCTCACCCCTCCAGAAGTGCGATGTCCTCTGAGGATTTAAGATGCTGCTGTGATTCTGATGAGCCTGAACTCTGCTGACAGCTCTGTCAATGTGTCAGTTGAGTCTCGGGGGAAGGCTCCAGGAAGTGATGTGGGGAGTATAGAAACTCCGATAGAACAGCGTGTCGGCAGTGTCTCCTCAGAATTGGTAGTGTTTCACGGGACTGAAGAGCTGCTGTTGCAGCAGGCTGGAATGGCAGAGAAGCATAGTATTACAGCTGGGGTATCTATTACATAAGAACATAAGAACACAGCCCAGACTAAACTCGCTTGCTGCCTAGTCAACACTAGATCACTGAGAAAGAAACTACCGATTTTTCAGGACCTGATATCTGACCATTCCCCTGACATTATCTTCATAACCGAAACTTGGCTCACAGACACCGATGCCATTTTAATCAATCAATTGAGGATGCCAGGATATGAAATCTTCCATATTCACAGAACTGTCAAGCCTACTTTTATGGCCAAAATAATTGAAAAAATTGTTCAAGTACAACTCCAGGACCACATTGACACTTTTGCTCCATTCGACGAACACCAGTATGGCTTTCGTTCCTACCATGGTGTCGAAACACTCTTCACAGTACTATTTGATACACTTAAATGTGATATTGATAAGGCCAAACAAGCCTTCCTCCTTATTTTTCTGGACATTACTGCAGCCTTCAACAGCGTAAACCATAACATAATGCTCAGAAGACTCAAACAGATTGGAATACAAGAAACGGTCCTTAAATGGTTCTCTTCATATCTATCCGACAGAACGCAAGAAGTAAGAATTGACCAACAAATTTCCTCACCATACAAACAAGAACAGCGTCTTCCCCGCTATATTGCAAGTAGCCACTCCATACCCCACCCCACCCCACGCCGGGCATGTCTGTCAACCCCAGGATTCCCACTGCACAAGGGATCTTGGGTCTTCTCCCCTCATAAACTGGCGGCTTCCACTGCCACTCAATGAGGATGTGAGCTTGTTGCGGGCTTACCCATGGGAGCCCTGTGAATCCTATATGGGAGATCATCCCCTGCCTCCCCTGACCAGGATCTCCAGGAAGAATCCCAGGATGATCTCTCCTACTCATAGTTCCTCAGCGCCTGGATTCTAGCATCCTTAGCTGTTGCACCAGTCAGTAGTCTCAAAGGTCATCATCAAAAAATCCAAAAGCATCAAACCGCTGTTGCAAACACCTCCCGGAAATGAACAATGGACCCTGGATGCCATTAGTTTCAAGTCTTACCATGCTCATCCTAGCCCACCAACTCCAGATGCTGCTCTATCATCATGATCTTATTCTTCAGCTGGACTACCCTGCTTCTGAGGACCCAGCGTAGCAGAATGCAGATTTCTATCACATCATCCGTGTCACTTACAGCATCTACAATTCCGTAGCTCACGCCACAGCCATGGCCATCTCAGACAAACAAACAGTCTGGCTATGGGTATTGGAATTCAGGGAAGACCTCCATGAGTGCCTAGTGGATGCTGCTTACCAGGGTGACAGCCTCTTCAGTTCCAAAGTTCAGGAGGTAGTCTCAGAGGTAAAGGACCACTCATCCACCATCCGAGAGCTAATGGCCCAGTCCACGGAATACCCTCATCCACTCGTTGCTCTACAATGTCACCTTACCGGCACCCATACCACGATCAGTACTTCCACCAATTCTAACCAAAGCATAGCTACCAGCCCTATCCATGGCAGCCTCTGTCATGCACTCAGTTAGACATACCCACAATGCAATCGTCAATGGGAGAGGAAGGCCCAGCCACTTCCTCAAACCATCCTACCTATCCAAACCCGCCCCCAGTTTTTGACTATCTGCTGGTAGGCGGACACATCCGACACTTTGCATGACAATCCATCACCACAGAGCACCACGTCCTCTCCATCATTCAGTCGGGCTACAAACTGTTTTTCCGTACCACCATCCCAATGACCTTCTCCTGAAACCAGCCAACTCCAGGGCCCTCATGTACCCAAACTGGTGCAAAGGATAATCCAACTCATCCTCAATGAGGCCATCAAGCTCATCCCTGCTCTCTGAAAGTAATCATGGTTTCTACTCACGATTCTTCCTGATCCCTAAAATGTCAGGAGATCTTCGTCTGATAATAGACCTCTGCCATCTCAACCTCTTCACTTTCGTCTTTCCAGTCACTTCTTTGTCCTTTTTACTAGACACCGGAAGAGACAAGTGGTGTCCATAATGACCCTAGGTCGCTGTATCAAGGATACTATCACCTCAGCCCACCTAGTGCAGGGTAGGCCTGTTTCCCCAGTGTAGGCCTGTTTCCTCAGGCCTCAAGGCTCATTTGACTTGGGCCCAGGCAGTTTCCTGGGTGGAGTCATCTCGTGTGTCCCCCTTGAACAATTGCAGGGCAGCTATTTAGTCCTCCTTGGCTCCTTCGGGTGGCACTACTGGCTAGATGTGCATGTCCAAGTGACCACATGGTTTGGCTAGAGTGTTCTTCCACTGCACTTTCTTCCCGCCCTGGGATGGAGTAGCTTTGGTACATTCCACTAGTCTGGACTGGTCTAGCAGGTAGATCTGGAAGGAGAAATTTTACTTACTGTTAATTTCCTTTCCTGGAATCCTGTTAGACCAGTCCAAGACCTGCCCCATTCGTCCTCGTGCCTTGGACTGAAACCTTCTCTATATTTGTCCCTTCGGACCATGCAGAGATTGTATATAGTTGTCCTTGTTGAGGGGTTCCTTGGGAGGATTTGACTACCTTCCATTGCTAGTTACGAAAATACTGAGGGCTCCCTCTAGCTGTACTAGGTTTTATGCCAGTGGTGATGTCATGGCATAGTTTTACTTTCTTTTCTCTGTCTCCCATCTGCTGGCAGGGGGAAATAACCCACTAGTCTGGACTGGTCTAGCAGGATTCCAGGAAAGGAAATTAACAGTAAGTAAAATTTCTCCATCCTCCTGAACATGTTTTTTTGAGACAAGCATAGGTGTTGAACTAGAGGTTGCAGAACGAATGCCGTAACTCTCCCAAAGCTTCAGGCTTCTTTCATACATGGGTCAAAAACAGTTTTCTGCACCTCCACTATCAAAATTGTTGCACTTCCCCTAGACCAGCATATAGCTCTTTAACATAATGATTTTTGCTAGTGTGTTAAAAATTATTTTTATTCTTTGGACAGGCAAAAACTTGAATTGCGGTCAACTAAGGCTGGTCCAAGACAAATTCCTGGAAAGCAGGTTGCAAGCATCGTCAAGGGACTGGATCCTAAATATGCATCAGTTTCTCTTATAGCAGAACCGGTCAAGGAAGAGTGCAAAAACTGTCCCTCAGTAAGTACTATGGTTAAACTAGCCTTGCTTATTTACATAAAGTGAAGCCTACACACCATGGAAAGGTGGGGATGGGCTTTGAAAAAAGGATGCATATATGATTTATGGTTTATTTAATTTAATATACCACCTTTAGTAATACAACAAGGTGGTATGCAATCAAAATACAATTAAGAAAGAAAGGAACTACAATATAGGGACAGGAAAGCAAACATGAACCAAGGACAAGAAAGTGAAAAACTACAACAAGTCAAGTACACAACCACTACCCAATTAAATCAAAAACCCATATATAAATTCATTCTCGACCAATAAGGCTGCTCTCATTCATAAGTCTAGTCTAGGGACACCTAGCACCATTGTGTGCCGAAAGCGATACCAAAATGTTTAGTTTTCAGGTTAGCCTTAAAAGACTTGCAAGAGGGCTCAAGGTGAAGTTGGAGGGGTTAATGCATTCCACAGCTGGGGGACAGAAAAGAGAAAGCAGACCAATGTGTGTTTCTTAAATGTTTAGTTATGATATTTAATATACTGCTATTCAAGTTGTACATCATAGCGGTTTACTAAAGAGAAGCGACGTCTCTTAATAAGGACAGTGATACTGTTCCTAATACACATGGACTCTGTTAACCCATTACAAACACAAGAGGAAGGAAGGGTTTGCATAGGACACAATTAACAGAGAGAAAAGGTAATCAAGTGTGATATCAATATTGTTTGCTCCAATTGAATAGTCCACAGGACTGGAGAAGGGCTTATGTGGTACTCTCAACAAAAGTGGTAGTTGGGAAGAAGTGACAAACTACAGGCCAGTAAGCCTTACCTTGGTGGTGGAAAATGTAATGGAGGCGCTCCTGAAAGAGCGAATAGTGGACTTCCTTGAAACCAACAAGTTGCATGATTCGAGGCAACATGGTTTTACCAAAGGACGATCATGCCAGAAAATCTGATTGAGTTCTTTGACTGGGTGACCAGAGAACTAGATCAAGGGCATGTGATGGATGTTATCTACCTAGATTTCAGCAAAGCCTTTGATACTGTTCCTCATTGGAGACTTATCAATAAACTCAACAGCTTGGGGATAGGTCCCAAGGTGCTGAACTGGATCAGAAATTGGTTGACTGACAGACGACAGAAGGTGACGGTAAACAGAACTCACTCGGATGAAAGCAAGGTGATTAGCGGTGTGTCCCAGTGTTCGGTCCTGGGACCGGTACTATTCAATATATTTGTGAGTGATATTGCTGAAGAGCTGAATGGAAAAGTCTGTCTTTTTGCAGATGACACCAAAATTTGCAACAGAATGAACTCCCCTGAGGGAGTAGATAACTTGAGGAAAGATCTACAAAAGCTGGAAGAATGGTCTAATGCTTGGCAGTTAAGATTTAATGTGAAGAAGTGCAGTGTCATGCACTTGGGAAGCAGAAATCCAAGAGAATTGTATGTGATAGGGGGTGAGAGATTGGTGTGCATGGACCAGGAGAAGGACCTCAAACTGATTGTTCCTGAGGATCTCAAGGTAGCGAAACCGTGTGACAAGGCGGTGGCAAAAGCCCGAAGGATGCAGAGTTGCATACAGAGAGGAATTACCAACAGAAAAGAAGAGGTACTAATGCCACTGTACAAGTCACTGGTGAGGCCTCACTTGGAATATTGTGTTCAGTTTTGGAGGCCATATCTCGCAAAAGATATTAAAAGACTGGAAACAGTTCAGAGGAAGGCGACCAAAATGATTTGGAGCCTGCATCAGAAGACTTATGAGAAGAGACTTGAAGACCTAAATATGTACACTCTGGAGGAGAGGAGGGACAGGGGAGATATGATTCAGACCTTTAAATACTTGAAGAGTAATAATGAACAAACAACCCTCTTCCAAAGACGGGGAAGCTGTAAAACTGGAGGGCATAACATGAAACTGTAAGGGGGTAAACTGAAAGGCAATGTCAGGAAATACTTTTTCACTGAAAGGGTGGTGGATGCTTGGAATGCCCTCCCAATGGAAGCGGTGGGGTAAATATAGTGACAGGATTCAAAATAGCATAGGACAGATACAGTGGATCCCTTTATAGCAACAGGATAAAATCAAAATAAACAACTATCTCTTATATCTGGACAAATAAGGGTGACTTACACGGAGCGGTGGGTATACCCTAAACAAAGGCATGGGGAGGGGTGACTTGCATGGAGCGTCAGGTGCACCTACTCTTGTCGCCTTGCTGGGCAGACTAGATGGACCATATTGGTCTTTGCCATCATATTCTATGTTACTATATATATGTTACCATCCTCAAACACCTCCATTGGCTTCCCCTGCAAAGCAGAATTCTCTACAAAATCCTTATAATGATTCACAAAGCCCTGAACCATCAGTCATCCACCCATCTTCGCTCCCTCATCATTCCACATCCTACAAAAAGAGCACAAAGAACCCCCACAGTGAACACACTAACTACTCCCAAAGCTGTAACAAAAAGCACTCAACAAGCCCGCACCAGATCCTTTGAACTTTATGCTCCAACTACCTGGAACTCTCTTCCTGCCCACATAAGAAATACTACAGACCTCCTAACCTTCCGCAAACTCTTTAAGATCCACCTATTTACTCTCCACTTCGGCCCCATATCCCCTTAACCCTATCCCCCTCCCACGAGCCAACAACATTCCTGGATCCACATGAAGGACGATTTTACAAGCACATGTAAATAGTTTAATCTACCTGTACATAGTTAATTTAATTTAACCACTCTGTTCCTTTCGTTGCACAAATTTACCTGTTTCAATGTCAACGTTGATTGTAAAATTGAGTTCCTTGTAAATCACTTTGACATCTGTGAAAAGCGGTATATAAATATAGCCAAATAAATAAATAAATCGAGGCCGCACCATGGTGAACCAAGCTTGCCTTGTTCCTCTTGTTCACTTTACCTGCTATACACTTTGGATCTCTGTGAGCCACGGGCAGAGGAGGAGCTCTGCTGACGTCAACACCCCAGGCTGTTTTAAATTACAGCCGCACCACTCCTCTGCGGCTGTGAGCCTGTGGATGCATGCCCAAGGGGTCGTGTCCAAAGGGGCATGCCCTGCCCTTTTGGAGCCCCTTTGGAGCCTAAAGGAGTTTTTACCTGTGGAAATACTACTACTACTACTACTACTACTAAGCATTTCTATAGTGCTGCAAGTCGTACGCAGCGCTGTACAGACAAATAAGAGACAGTCCCTGCTCGTCAGAGCTTACAATCTAGTCAAGACAAACACAAAAGGAGCTTACAAACTAGTTAGGACAAACATAAAGGTGTAGGAAGGGGTATATAGGGGGAAAGCAGATTAGGTGAGTCAAGAATCGAAGGCAGCAGTGAAGAGGTGAGTCTTCAGCCTGGATTTGAAGAGGGCCAGAGAGGGTGCCTGGAATACAGATAGAGGTAGACTGTTCCAGGCATAAGGCGCTGCAAGGTGAAAGGAGCGCAGTCCAGAGTTGGCAGTACGTGAGGGGGGCATAAACAGAAGCAGTTGGCCAGAAGAGCGTAGTTCCCGAGAGGGGTTGTAAGGAGAGATAAGGGAGGAAAGGTAGTGAAAATGGAAGAAGAGGTCTTTGCCGGTGGCTTTGGCCAAGACTGTTAAAGTCATCGGACCCAAGGATTGTTATCTTCAGTTATCTGTATCTGCTGCCTCTTCAACCAGTCCTGATTTATTGACTGAGACTGTGAGTACTGACTCAGATATTCCTTCTCTGATACTGGGTTCTACCCCACCCCATTAGGAAGGCTTGTCAGAGACTGTTGCCCCCTCGGGAGAGGATGTTTGTGAGGGTGTGATGTCTCCTCTTTCCCGGCAGAATATTCCTCAGTTGGACAGTGGACTAGTTCCTGTTGTAGATTCTAAGATGCAATTTCCCTTGCTGCTCCTGCGGAGAAACTGATTGCACCTAAGAATATCTCTTTGCAGGTTATCTGAGAGGTAGTGACGCGTACACTGCGTTCATCTGTCTCTCAGATATCACAGTTCTCAGCATATGTGGTTGCAAAATTGTCTGATCAAGATACCTGTATTTCGAGTTGTAAAAATTATATTGGCAAGGTGGAGGGTCAGGTTGCGGTTGCCCAAGCTACTGTCTCTTCATCTATTCGTGATAGTACAGTTATTCATCACCAATTGGAATCATTGGAGAATGCAGCTCAGGCAAAGAATCTTCGGTTTGTTAATTTTCCCCACATTCACTACCTATCCCCTCTGATACTATTGCAAAAGTATTTTAAGGAGATTCTTTTGATTGAGGATGTGGATGTTATTAAGTTTTCTAGTGTCTATTATGCCTCCCAGGGGACCAAGTCTGGGGCTTCTTCTGAAGTTGTTTTTGCCCAGCTTTCTCAGTCTGATACTCTGGATGTCTCGGCATTCCTAGAGTTTTCGACTGATGTTATCTTTACTTGGGCCACTTAATTGCCTCTATTCTTTCTCTCTCGGATAAAAATTTGATATTAAGATTGTATTTTTCTAAAAATAGTGCTTATTTCTGTGGCAGTCTGATACAATTTTTCCTGATGTTAGCAAAATCACTCAAAAGCACAGGAAGTTGTTTCTGACTTTGAAACTCTGTGTTTTCGCACTAGGGGCTAATTTTTTTTTAAAGTACTCATGCAAGTGTCTTGTAAACTATCAAACTGATAAATTTGGGGGGTTTTGACCCTGTCAGTTGGAGGCTTTTATATCCGGGAAGGAATCAGACTGTTTAGTATAATAATAATTATTATTGCTTCCTGTCTATGCAAATGTAGGTATTGTAGTTTTGTTTCCGAGTGTCTTTGGTATTAGGTTTTACGGGGGTTGTTGGCTACCCTCTTGATGAGGACTTTGTGAGTTCCTGCTTTATTATTAAATAAAGGTTTAAAATGCAAAAAAAAAAAATATCTTGCAGACCAAAGTGAAAAAACAAAGGCACATTCCTAAAAGCTATACATTTCCACAGAGATTGAGCTTTTTGATTCCTTGTAATGGCTTAACTGTGCCCACAGTGCAAGAACACAAAAAAAAATGTAGCTGCAAACTTTTGGGGGGTAATTTTATAAACTTTTTTTGTATATTGTGGTAAGGAAGCCTATCCTGAGATAGGGGAAAGGGAAAAAGGCAAAGAGTTCACCCTAGTAAAAGGGCCCCTTTTGCAAGGTCAGGGTAACAAAACCACAACCTCACCTAGTAACCAGAAAACCCCTAGCTGGAACAGGTTTCATGTTTCCCCTAGTGAAATAAGGGAGAGTGAATACAGACCTAAGGTCCAAGACCCTTACGTCAGTAAGCTCCCTGTTTACTCAGGTGCCAGAAAGCAGAGTGATCTCCGTCACCTGGGAAGAGAGGAGGTGGGGCTAGAACCCTGGAGATATAAGCCTATGTAGATTATAGTAGAGGAGAAAGAGAAAGGGTGAAAGGAACGCCAGAAGCAAGGGCAGAGGCAAAGGCAAGGAGAGGAGAAAGAGAGAGAGAAGCTGATATAAGCCGAGGCACAGGTACAAGCCTAAGAAGCCTGATTAATGCTGAGCAGAGCAGGAGAAGCCTGACTAATGTTGGGCAGTGCAGATGAGCAGGAGACACTCTCAGCTCTAACGAGAGGCTGTTAACCGAGCCCGGTGAGCCAGAAGGAGAGTCAGAGTCTATGCAACTAGGAGAGCCTGATGCTGAGCTGAATGAGGAAGACACCCTCATGGATTGCTCTTTGTGCCAAGCCTTAGCCACAGAAGGGTTGAAGGAAAACCAGCCCTGAGAGAAAGCCCTCCAGAGAAAGGTAACCATAAGAAACAGGTAGATGGATTGTAAATTCCCACGTGGTAAAGAGGCGAAGTTTTACTAAGACGTAAGAACAAGCTGGAGTTGTGAATTGTGCTTATTAACCCCCTGCTACCTGTGAAGTGAGATGGCAAGAAGCCAAATTAACTGTGAGGAAAAAGCTTTCTTTTTACTCTTGAATTTTCCTGAGAAACCTGAATAGAACTTTGCTTGCACATTGAAAGTTTGTTCCTGTTTGGAGTTTTTGTTTTTGCTTGTAAATTGGAAAACAGCCTGGAAAGGTTTGAGACTGGAAAAGAAGGCAAACTGCCACAGAAGAAAGCCTGTTTTGTGTTATGTGCTTTAACCAACAAGGCTAAAGGAAGCTGGTAGCCTTGCTGTTAAAAGGCTATGTTTTTCTAAGCTGAAGAATACTTTAAGCTGCCACTTTGGTTTTGGGTTTTGTTTTGCTTATAGCCTGTTGTAATTTGAAGAAGCCTTGAGAAGTATGCCTGAATATGGTATTTATGAACCTTATTTGTGCTCAATAAATTTCTGTCATTGCCTTACCCCAAGGAGCCCGACTACAGCTTTCTACCTGAAGCCCATATATAGTGCAATTAAACTACATTTCCCAGAAAACATTGTGGGGAATTAGTCAGTTAAGGCTGAAAGAGGAAAGTTCCTCATGCAACCACGCCCCTCTAAGCTAGAGGCGAGTGGCGCGGGCGTGACAGTGGCGTAGTTGTACGGATTTTTACCCTTCAGGATATACCAGGATTTTACATATCAGGATATACAGCTGCAAGGATTTACAGCCCGAATGTTGGTGGAAGTGGCAGCAGGACTTTACTGTAGAGTCGGCCAAACGAGGGAGCAGTCCAGGTTGGAGCACCAGGAAAAGGACACCCTTTTGAAGTGAGAGTCAATGCCTAAATAAGGTAAAGGGTACCAAGGCTTGGGCTGGACCGGATTGAAGAAAAAAAAAGTGAATGCTTTTGGATAAAGGGGGCATAAAAGGCTGTTGAGTGGTGCGACCCTTGGTGTTTTTCTTTTCTCTTTCAGGTATCCCAAGACATGGATCCAAAAGAGCTGTACAATGGATGGCCACTCAATTTCAACGCCAGCAGGAGTTGGCACAGCTGGCACAGGAGAGTGCGATTGCAGCCATGAAGGAGCAGCAAAAGCCTGTCCTGGACTTAGTGGAAGCCCTTATTACACTCCAGAGACAAGGAAGCAGAGGAATACCGGCACCAGCGGGACCATCTATGCCTCAAATGGACAGTCTGGTAGACTCACACAACAGTGGGGCATTTAATTTTGGAAAGCTTCCCCCTGAGGATGACATAGATGACTTTTTGGAGACATTCGAGAGGGTGGCTCAAGCTGTAGGATGGCCAGCTAGGCAGTGGGCAGTGCGATTAGCAACCTCCTTAACAGGAGAAGCACTAGCCGCATATAGAGTTATGCCAGCAGCGCAGGCTATGGACTATAATGCAGTGAAAAATGCAATTAGAGACCGCTTAGGGTTAACAAAAATGTTGTATCACCGCTTGTTTAGAGCCATGGCCCTGAAGGCCGGAGAAACGCCTAAGGCCTTAAGCCAGAGAATTTGTGGTTTAGCCCTAAAGTGGCTGGCTCCGGAGGGGAAATCTATAGATATGGTGGTGGATATGGTAATATTGGAGCAGTTTATGGCTGCAGTACCAAAAGAGATACAATCCTTTCTGATTCAGAAAAACTGCCAGAGTACTGCCCCTTTTGACTGAACGCTACATGGAAGCTGAGTTAGCTCGTCAGAAAAAGGGGGGCGCTCCAAAAACAGGGGCAGAGGTGGGTTTTGGTTCATCAGAAAAGAAACAGGTAAATAATGCAGAATTTGGAAAAACTTGTGTGCCTGCTCAAGAAGGAAAGTGGGCTGGAAAGAAATGTTATCATTGTGGGAAGTTGGGACACTTGCAGAGGGGATGCAAAGCCCGCACTGGCCTAATGGGTACAAGTGTGAAACAGCTAGGAGAGGGTTTTCTCTTAACAGTTAGCATACAGGGGGTCACTACCGATGCTCTGTTTGACTCTGGGGCCGACCAAAGCATGGTATCACAGAGGCTTTGGCGGGCAATTGAGGCCCAGAATGAGTCTGAACAGAGGAGGCCAGAAGGTAGGGTTCAAATTAGATGCATTCATGGCGCTGCTTCTTTTTACCCCATGTACAAAGTAGTGATAAATGGATTAGGGGTGCAGAAAGAAATTCTGGTGGCAGTGGTTCCAAAGCTCCCCTATGACCTAGTATTGGGAAGAGACTGGCCCCAATTTATGAAGGGATTAGAGAAAAGCCTACAGCAAAAGGTCTGGCTTGTATCTACCCGGTCCCAGACTATGGCCAAAGACCAAAAGGACGGGTCCCCAGAGGATTCCCTAGGAGTTTTGCCCTCACACCATGACCTGGTGGCTTCCCCATCTTCTAGGATTAAGAAGGGGAAAGCTGTGAAACGCCGCGAGAGGCGGTGTAGGGCACAGGGGAGGGCTGGGATGGAAGTTAGCCAAGGGTTACCCTGGGTGCCAGCGGAATTGGTCGAAAAGTTCCCAACCTTTCCCTATGAACAACGAGCAGACCCTGCACTCACCCAAGCATTTGAGTACGCCCGGGTTGTACGAGATACCCTCCCGAGATTCCTTTTAAACAAAGAGATATTATACAGGGAAAGTCAAGATCCCCGGACAGGGACGATCAGGAAACAGCTGGTGGTGCCCACAGCTTTCAAGGGGTTGGTCTTAAGGCTTGCCCACGACCATTCCATGGGTGGCCACAAAGGTGTACAGGGGTCCCTGGATCAGATCCTTATACGTTTCTACTGGCCCGGGGTCTTTAAAGAAACCGCCCGGTTTTGTGCCGCGTGCCCTTCATGTCAGCGGTTCACGGCTGCCTGGCCTCCAGTAGTAGCCATGATTCCGACACCCATAATATCTGACCCTATCGGACGAATCGCCATGGACATAGTTGGACCCCTGGTAAAAACACCCCGAGGATTCCAATATATTTTAGTCATGGTGGATCAGGCCACTAGATTTCCTTGGGCAGTCCCTTTGCGCAATATCTCGGCCAAAACAGTAACGCTGCTCAACAGATTCTCCAGATGTGCGGCTTTCCTGGGTCGACGGAGCAAGCAGCGTCTTCGGCGGGTCCTGAGGGTTCTCAGGACCTGAGCATATCCGGGGTTTTTCTTTCCCCGGAGCAGCGGGCCCCCCCGCCTTGTCCCGGAAGCGTAAACCTGGGCAGTAGTGAGGTGCTTGCCGGCGTGACAACTAGTACGCCGAGGCAGGCTGCCGCGGAGGGTTTCTCTGCCGATGGGAGCGCTCCGAGTGGACCCCCTGGAACGATTGGCGCTTTGGAGAGGAGTACATCTGCTATGTTCCAGGAGATTGTGTCCCCAATTGTCCAGTCTGGTGTTGGCGGTTTGGTGAGACCTGCAGTGCTGACTCTCGAGGTGCTGTGGGATGCTATAGCAGCAATGAATTCCTCTCTACGAACTATTACTGCTTCGTTGTCTGCGGATGTTGTAAGTTTAAAAACTGAATTTCAAGGAGTTGGTCAAGTCCAAAAGGAACAGGAGGGTAGTTTGGCACAGCTCCATTTAGATCTGGAGAAGCTTCAGGAACTGAACCTGGCCCACATGAAAAACTGGAATATACAGACTAGGAGGATGGAGTACCTAGAAAACCAGGTCCGGAAGAACAATTTGAGACTGGTAAATTTTCCTAGGTCTCCTGTGATTTCTCCCTTGGAAATGGTGCATAAGTACTTCTAGGAGGTTTTGAAAATCTCCAGGGAGGACCTTCCTCCGTTGACAAGAGTCCAGTATTTGTCTGTGGGTAGGGGGGTTCAGGAAGTTAATGCTGTCTCTATTGGGGCTACGGGAGACCTTATGGGTTTTCTTGAGAGCTCTTTAGAGGTTATTACTGGGCGTACTACACTTCTTATTACATTGGCACTTGAGACTGATAAGGTTTTGATTCTACGATTGTATTTTCGGAACTTCAGAGAGCAGTTTCTGGGTTCTGTTGTATGTATTTTTCCAGACTTAGCTAGAGGTACCCAGCTGAGACAAAAAGAATTCTTAAGGTATAAACCTAGGGTTCTTTCTCTTGGAGGGACCTTTTTGTTAAAATTTCCTTCTCGTTGTTGTGTATCCCATCGAGAACAAATGTATATGTTTTTTGAACCCAGTCAACTCCTGGATTTTCTGAATGCTAGAGAGGAGTCTGTTGTTGTTACACCACCCCATACGGCTGACGTTTAAGCCTTGCACTGCCTGTTATGTATGTATCTACCTTTTCCTAGTGATTTTTCTTGATGCCTCCCCATTGTGTGGATTGAATTTGGTATAGTAACATAGTATTGAATTTCCTTGTATTAGATTCTTTTGGGTTATTGTTATTGTTACTTACCTGTATTTTTCTTTCATTCTTATTGAATGTATAATCCAAAACTTAATAAAGATATAATTCAAAAAAACAAACAAACTGTTTTGCGAAGTGGGTTTTCCCCGGGAAGTATTAACAGACCATGGGACCAATTTTGTATCGAAATATCTGGCCCGGGTTTGGGATGCTTTTGGGGTGCATCATGTGAAAACAGCCGCCTATCACTCCCAGTCTAATGGCCTGGTGGAAAGGCTGAATCAAACATTGAAACAAATGTTAAGACGGTGTTTAGACGGGAACGTGACAGAATGGGATGTGTTGCTTCCTTTCATTCTTTACGCCTGCCGGGAACGGATACAGGTTTCCCTAGGCATATCTCCCTATGAGTTAATGTATGGTCGAGCCCCTTGGAGTCTCCTAGACATATTAAGGGAGCAATGGTTAGAGCCGGAGAAGGAGGCTAAGGGAGTCCCTCACTTTCTCTGCGATTTAAGAGGGCAGTTGAGTAGGACCTCCCAGGTTGCCGAAGAGAATTTACAGGCTAGTCAAGCTCGCCAGAAGGAGCGATATGACCAGAGGACAAAGCCCCGCCAGTTAGCCCTGGGAGAGAAAGTCCTAGTACAGGTGGCAGGCGCCACTCCCAAATTTGAGGTTCAATGGAAAGTGACCAAACCAGTAGGCCCGGTATCCTATGAGGTAGAGAGTACTACGGGTCGCAGGCAAATTTATCATATAAACGTGCTTAGGCCCCGGCAGGAAAGATCTGCAGTGGACAGTCTATCCAGGGTAGAACATCAGGCAGGAAAACTACATCGAAATGCGGATGCCTTATCAAGGATTACGGACTGTTCGGAGGAACTCCAACAACCTCCGCCAGCCCGTAATATCTTGGGTAGGGGAGTATGTGGTAAGGAAGCCTATCCTGAGATAGGGGAAAGGGAAAAAGGCAAAGAGTTCACCCTAGTAAAAGGGCCCCTTTTGCAAGGTCAGGGTAACAAAACCACAACCTCACCTAGGAACCAGAAAACCCCCAGCTGGAACAGGTTTCATGTTTCCCCTAGTGAAATAAGGGAGAGTGAATACAGACCTACGGTCCAAGACCCTTACGTCAGTAAGCTCCCTGTTTACTCAGGTGCCAGAAAGCAGAGTGATCTCTGTCACCTGGGAAGAGAGGAGGTGGGGCTAGAACCCTGGAGATATAAGCCTATGCTAGATTATAGTAGAGGAGAAAGAGAGAGGGTGAAAGGAACGCCAGAAGCAAGGGCAGAGGCAAAGGCAAGAAGAGGAGAAAGAGAGAGAGAAGCTGATATAAGCCGAGGCACAGGTACAAGCCTAAGAAGCCTGATTAACGCTGAGCAGAGCAGGAGAAGCCTGACTAATGCTGGGCAGTGCAGATGAGAGGGAGACACTCTCAGCTCTAACGAGAGGCTGTTAACCGAGCCCGGTGAGCCAGAAGGAGAGTCAGAGTCTATGCAACTAGGAGAGCCTGATGCTGAGCTGAATGAGGAAGACACCCTCATGGATTGCTCTTTGTGCCAAGCCTTAGCCACAGAAGGGTTGAAGGAAAACCAGCCCTGAGAGAAAGCCCTCCAGAGAAAGGTAACCATAAGAAGCAGGTAGATGGATTGTAAATTCCCACGTGGTAAAGAGGGGAGGTTTTACTAGTGGAGGTGGTAGAGATGAGGACAGTAACTGAATTCAAAAAAGCATGGGACCAACACAGAGGATCTCTAAAGGTAAAAAGTGGACTGTTGTAGTTGTTGATATGGAAGGACAGACTAGATAGGCCATGTGGTCTTTTTCTGTCATCATGTTTCTATGTTTCTACTAAGATGTAAGAACAAGTTGGAGTTGTGAATTGTGCTTGTTAACCACCTGTTACCTGTGAAGTGAGACGGCAAGAAGCCAAATTAACTGAGTAGGGTTACCAACTGGCTCCAGATGCGCCCGACAGGCTTGATCCAGTCCTGGGTTTACTCCATTGCATGCAGGGACTGTCTCCATTGCACTCAATAAAAAAGCAAGACTACAAGTCCCTGCATGCAATGGGGTAAACACAGAACTGGATCAAGCCTGTCGGGCGCATCTGGAGCTAGTTGGCAACCCTAACTGTGAGGAAAAAGCTTTCTTTTTACTCTTGAATTTTCCTGAGAAACCTGAATAGAACTTTGCTTGCATGTTGAAAGGTTGTTCCTGTTTGGAGTTTTTGTTTTTGCTTGTAAATTGGAAAACAGCCTGGAAAGGTTTGAGACTGGAAAAGAAGGCAAACTGCCACAGAAGAAAGCCTGTTTTGTGTTATGTGCTTTAACCAGCAAGGCTAAAGTAAGCTGGTAGCCTTGCTGTTAAAAGGCTATGTTTTTCTAAGCTGAAGAATACTTTAAGCTGCCACTTTGGTTTTGGGTTTTGTTTTGCTTATAACCTGTTGTACTTTGAAGAAGCCTGGAGAAGTATGCCTGAATGTGGTATTTATGAACCTTATTTGTGCTGAATAAATTTCTGTCATTGCCTTACCCCAAGGAGCCCGACTACAGCTTTCTACCTGAGGCCCATAAATAGTGCAATTAAACTACATTTCCCAGAAAACATTGCGGGGAATTAGTCAGTTAAGGCTGAAAGGGGAAAGTTCCTCATGCAACCACGCCCCTATAAGCTAGAGAGGCGAGTGGCGAGGGCATGACAATATAAAGCTGCTTTTATAAAATTACCCCATAGGTTATATGTATACAACTTTGCACAGTGACAGGAACATATGAATTTGTACGTGACCTGTGGGTAGGCGTGTTCTAGGGTGGAGTTTCGCTGTAGCATGGGCAGAATTGTTAAGCACAGATATTGGATATGAAATATACACCTACACACATACTTACTTTGCATACATTTACTAATGGTTAAAACAGGGCTTGACAAACCTCAGGCACCAGGTCACCATAGCGACTAAAAAAACAGACCTAGTGCCTGGGTCTCAACGTGATGGTGTCTGCTCGCGGGGATCCTATCTGCCACGGGCAGAAGTAGTGTAAAGGGCTGTGATTGTGGCCAGGAGAGGTGCTGGCTGCCCATGGGGATCCCATCTCCTGTAGGCTGAAGTGCCATACAAGGCTGTGATTGCGGCCAGGACTAGAGCTGTCTTCCCCAGCCTGCTAAAAAACATTTATGTAGGCTGGGGCAGACTGTGCTGGTCCTGACCACTATTACAGCCTTCTACAGCACTTCTCCCTGTGGGAAATGGGATCTCTGCAGGCAGCCAGCGCCGCTGCTGGCTGCAATCATGGCCTTATAGAGCACCTCTGCCCACAGGAGATGGGAGCCCCTTGGACCGCCAGCACAAGCCCTGACTGCAATTGCAGCACTTCTACCTGCCTCTAAAAGTTGGAGGCAGGGGGAATTTGCTGGAGAAGGGAGAAGGATAGTCTAGGAAGAGAAACAGAGTTGGCGAGTGAGAGAGAGACCGCAGGAGAGGGCTTGGAGAGGTGTAGGGAAGAGTGCAAGGAGTTGGAGGGTAAAGAGATGAATGCATGGGAAGCAAAGGGTACAATGTGTATGTGCTGAAAAGGCAATTCCTCTCCCACACACATGCAGGCACCACACCCCAGCACCATTCACACAGGCACCCCACCACCAGCACCATGCACACATACACACAGGCACTCCATCTCTGCACCACAAAGGTGTAGCTTAAAAGGTCAGTGGGAATGGTGGGAAAAGGAGGAGGAGGTGTGATGCCACTGCTTTCTGTTGGCACTCTGCAGTGACCCATTAAAAGCCTGGTTTATTAAGCTTTTCCCCATAGAAAATGGAAAAACAGTCAGTAAATCAGGCCCTAAAACTTAAAAGTATAACTGCAATACACCTTTGGGGGGGTGGGGGTTTGGAGTGACATGAACTTTGACCTAGGTTTCAGCAGCTGGCTTCTAGATTTTTAGGCTGGCTTCTAGATTCTACTAAAAAATTCCTTTTCTCATTTACAAAGCCTTACACTACAGGGCCTGGCGTATCTCACATCCTTCGTCATACCATACTGTCCTGCCCGTTCCTTCCGTTTTATGCATGGCAATAGGCTATGCATTCCCTCTCTAACCAGGCCAGGTAAGAAGTTACAGGGCATTTTGCCTTTTTCTTCCCTGCTCTGTCGCTGTGGAACACCCTCCAGGCTGACCTCTGCCTACAGTCCTCCCTCAACTGCTTTAAGGTGGATTTGAAAACTTGCTTCTTGTTTGAACTTCAAGAATAAGTAACATTTTATTAGGGGAGAGCTATATGTTGTCCCGTGTGGAAGAACTCTGGAGTTTGCCTGCTATCTTGAGTGATTGTCTTTCTCTCTAGTGCCTGTTTCTGCTGCATGTTTTCTCTTTCTCTCTTTTTCTCTTTGTCTATACTGTCCTCTAAATTGATGGAGTTCCATTCTTTCCTTTTTCGTCCCATTTTTAAAAAATGTATCTGTAAACCACTTTGTATACTTGCAAAAGGCAATATAGTAAGCTGAATAAGCCATAGACCATAGATTCCAAGAAAATTTGTCAAGACCTGAGTTAACACACGCAAATATCATTCTCTGTGAACAAGCAGGAAGAAATCCTCAAGTAAGGGTGACTTCCCCTGATAGAGCCCCACGCGGGAGCGTGCTCCACTTTTCAATAGGAAGCTTATGGGAGCCTCCATCATGCATGCACGTCTGCCTTCCCGCCTGCTGTGGAGTCATCTTCACCCCAGTTCACTTTTTCTGCAGAGCCCCAAGTATCTGTTTTTGCAATACTGGGAAAAGCTGTTTTTCTAGCCTTTTGGGATTGCTAATTTTGGTGTTTTTTCTTGCTGTTTTTCTGCCATCCTTCTGTCTGTCGTCAGGTCACTGGTTCTACTGGCACTAGCCATCATGCAATGTACTTTTTTCCCCCTTTTTTATATTCTTTTTTACCCGGGTGGTTTCACTTCTTTTTCTCAGGTTTTCTTCGCCGCTCATTGGCATTGAGCCCTTCAAACTTGCGGAGGCTGTTTTTCCGAAAATGTCAAAGTCAGCCAATGGTTTTGAAAAGTGCACCCACTGTGCACACACCATTTCCGTGACAGACTGTCACAAATGGTGCATCCAGTGGCTTGGCCCTGACCATAAGCCCCCTACCTGCACTCTGTGCCTCCAGATTAACAAGAAGAGTCTCAAGGGTCGAGAGAAGCACCGTGAGTTCCTCTTCAGGCCTTCGGACTTGGTTTCCTTGGCATCAACATCAGTGTCAACGCTCTTGAAGGGCTCTGCCAAGATATCAGCATCACACGGTGCCCGTGCTCATTTGGAGCTGAGGGGCTGCAGTAGCATGGATCGGAAGCTTTCCATTGACACCTGAGCAGAGTATCAGAAGGACTTCTCTGCCTCATCAGTGACAAAGGGGGTGGCCAGAGACTGTGCTAAGCATGAGCATTGCTGCCAGAGTCCCTCTTGGCACAATGTCAAGGCCGATGGCCGAGAGTGACTTGCCCCGGCAGGAAGAATCAACACCCAAAGCCCCCAGAGGGCCCCTGGCAATCTCCTGATGACCTGACCATTGTTGGGTCCACAGAGCGGGTGCTGTAGTCAGTGGCCGAGGTCTTTGTACTGGCCCCGATCCCCTCGGAGACCGCGGTGCTTAATGAGTGTCTTTAGGCACTCAAAGCACACATGGTGGCTCTCTTAGCTGCATGGGACCCGGTGGTCTCAACGCCATGGGTTGTGTCAGCACTGGGGTGCTGCCTTTCCTCGAGACCCACACCCTCCTGGCTGTGCAGGGGATGTTTGGTCAGCAGTCGGAGTCCACCCCAGGCCTTGCCATGATTTCCCTCTCCATTATCTCCATTTCCAATGCTCATGAGCACCAGCATTCCGGGAAGGACTGCCATTCGCCCTGCCAGCAGTTATTGCCTCCGCTGGAGCGAAGCCGATGCTGAGAGGAGACCAGGAGATATTTTGACTTCCTTTCAGAGTTGGACTCTGATGGCTGGGAGACAGAGGAGGAATTGCTAGCCACCGAGAGGGAGTCCACATACATCCCCTCATAGTCGTCCCTACCGTATGAATGGCGGAAGTCGTCCCTGGAGGATATGTTCATCCAGGATATGGCTAAGGCAATCCCCTTCTCCCTGGAGACAGAGGATGAGATAAGGCAGAGGAACTGAAGATCCTCCAGTACTCCTTGGCCCCAAAGGAAACCGTCACCGTGCCGGTGCACCCGATACTCCAGAGGCTCCTGCTCTGCATGTGGGAAAACCCAATGTCAGTGCCGGTCATCAGCCACCGACTAGACTCAAAATACTGGGTGAAGGAGGACCCTGAGTTGGAGATGCTCCAACTACCGCACCATTTCCTGGTCATGGAGTCCACCATGCGCTGCATCAAGAGTTTCAAAACCCACTCGTCAGTGCCCCCCTAGCAGAGAGCAGAGGATGCTAGATAGAAACATAGAAACATAGAAAAATGATGACAGAAAAAGACCACATGGCCTATCTAGTCTGTCCTTCTATATCAACAACTACAACAGTCCCCTTTTTTTTTCTTTAGAGATCCTCTGTGTTTGTCCCATGCTTTTTTGAAATCAGATACCATCCTCATCTCTACCACCTCCACTGGGAGACTATTCCACAGATCCACCACTCTTTCCATAAAGAAATATTTCCGCATTTCACTCCTGAATCTATCCCCTTTCACCCTCATCCCATGTCCCCTCGTAGCAGAACTTGCTTTCAATCGAAAGAGGCTCTCCCCCTGTGCATTTATGCCATGGAAGTATTTAAATGTCTCAGTCATATCACCTCTATCCCGCCTTTCCTCTAAGGTGTACATATTAAGAACCTTAAGTCTGTCTTCATATGCTTTATAATGAAGACCACTAACCATTTTGGTAGCCACCCTCTGTACTGACTCCATCCTGTTTATATCCTTTTGACGGTGCAGTCTCCAGAATTGCACACAATACTCCAAATGAGGTTGCACCAAAGACTTATACAGAGGCACTATCACCTCCTTTTTTCTGCTAGCCATTCCTCTCTGTATGCACCCAAGCATCCTTCTAGCTTTTGCTGTCACCTTTTCTACCTGTTTAGTTACTTTAAGATCATCTGGCATGACCACATCTAGGTCCCAATATTCTTTAGAGGACAAAAGTACTTCACCTCCTGTACTATATTGCTCCCTTGGATTACTGCAGCCCAAATGCATGACCTTGCATTTTTTAACATTAAACCCCAGCTGCCAAATTCTAGACCATTCTTCAAGCTGAGCTAGATGGTTTGTGAGGCTCTGATCGAAGCCTGGGTCCTGTCATATCAGCTCTATGTGAGGATGTTCTTAAAGGACATAATGGACGGAGCTGTCTGCTGGAACGCGAAGGAGGTGTGCTTGCCCTGTCGAGGGCTGTTGGATTGCCGGGACTGTGCTGCCAACGCTGCGGTTCCATCGCAGGCACTGCCAGGGCAGCCTGCTCCTGGAGGGGCCCTTTGTGGACATAAAACCTTTCCCCAAGCAACTCCTGAATGGAGCTGTCTGCTGGAGCGCGAAGGAGGTGTGCTTGCCCTGTTGAGGGCTGTTGGATTGCCGGGACTGTGCTGCCAATGCTGCGGTTCCATCGCAGGCACTCCCGGGGCAGCCTACTCCTGGAGGGGCCCTTTGTGGACATAAAACCTTTCCCCAAGCAACTCCTGAACAGAGCTGTCTGCTGGAGCGCGAAGGAGGTGTGCTTGCCCTGTTGAGGGCTGTTGGATTGCCGGGACTGTGCTGCCGACGCTGTGGTTCCATCGCAGGCACTCCCGGGGCAGCCTGCTCCTGGAGGAGCCTTTTTCTCTATAAAGTTGTGTTTCATTTTTCTTCATAACCACGGAGCGCGACCGTGGGGCATTTCTGAAGGGGCGTCTAAGGGGCAGCTGCCCCTTAGACGCCCCTTCGACGTCACAGCGGCATCGGAGCATTTAAGATTCTCGTAGGTTCGGAGCTGAGTAACTACTGCATGTATTGGTATTTCTTTTTCTATTTTTATTAATTTTGATCAGTCTTTTGGTATTTACTATGAGCAAGAGGAAAGCTAAATTGCAGAGCAGATCCCAGACGGCTGATTCCAGAGGTTTGAAACCAGTAGGCCCTCTGGATAAGCACTTTGTTCCTGTTCCTCTAGTGCAGTCCTCTCCTGAGGGTCGTCTTTAAGTCCTGGAGGGAGATCCCCCCCCCCCCACCCAGCCCTGTCGTTGATATAATTTCTATCTCTGGGGTTATTTCTGAGTCTTCAAGGAAGGATAAAATAGTGATTAATTTGCCTACTCCGGTTCAGTAGGTAGTACTGGAGGGCTCTTTTGAGCTACCAGTTCTACCTCCGGAAGCAGAGGTTACCTTAAAGGACCTGTGGGGGGCTTTGAAATGTTGTTGTTAAGTGCCGTCGAGTCGGAGTCGACTCATGGCGACCCTCTGGATAGCTATCCTAAATTGTGTTCGGTCTTCAGTCAGGCGGCTCATTGTTGACAGACTGGTACCCGTAGCTGCTGTTATTGTATTGATCCATCTCATTGCTGGCCTTCCTCTTTTGCGTTGACCTTCTATCTTGCCAAGCATAATGTCTTTCTCTAATGATCTCTCTCTTCGCATGATGTGTCCAAAGTATGAAAGTCGAAGTCTTGTCATCTGAGCTTCTAAAGAAAGCTTAGGTTTGATCTCCTCTAGTACCGACTGGTTTGTTCTTCGGGCAGTCCATGGTATACACAGTATTCGCCGCCAGCACCATAATTCAAAGGCATCAATTTTCTTCCTGTCTATCTTTTTCACTGTCCAGCTTTCACATCCATATGATGTTATTGAAAATACCATGGCTTGAACAAGTAGAATCTTTGTATGGAGAGAGACATCTCTGCTCTTGAGAATCTTATCTAGGTCTTTCATAGCTATTCTGCCAAGAGCAATGCATCGTCTGATTTCCTGACTGCTTGTTGCTTCTTTATTGATAGTTGATCCAAGTAGGTTAAAGTTGTTCACAATTTCAATTTCTTCTCCTTCAACGATGAACCTGTTGATTATGCCAGTTGTCATGATCTTTGTCTTCTTTACATTAAGGTGCAGGCCCATTTTGAGACTATGTTCTTTGATTTTGAGAAGCAAATGTTTCAGATCATCTTCACTTTCAGCCAGTAATGTGGTATCATCAGCATAGCGAAGGTTGTTGATGAGTCTTCCACCAATCTTCACACCTCTGTTGTCATCATACAATCCTGCTTCTCTGATGATTTGTTCTGCATATAAATTAAACAGGTAGGGGGAAAGTATGCATCCTTGTCTTACACCTTTGCTTATTTTAAACCATTCTGTTTCTCCTTGTTCCGTTCGAACTGTTGCTTCTTGATCAATGTACAGATTGCGCAAGAGAACGATCAGGTGTTCTGGTATACCCATGCTTCTTAATGTGGCCCAGAGTTTCTCATGGTTTACACAGTCAAAAGCCTTGCTATAGTCGATAAAGCACAAATAGATATCCTTTTGGTATTCTTTAGTCTTTTCAAGGATCCATCTCACATCCGCAATGATGTCTCTCGTTCCTCACCCTTTCCTGAACCCTGCTTGCACTTCAGGTAGTTCTTGTTCCAGGTATGGTTGTAGTCTCTTTTGAATAATCTTCAGTAGAATCTTGCTGGCATGTGGGATCAGAGCGATTGTGCGATAATTTTCACAGTCAGTTGGATCACCTTTCTTTAGTATTGGTATAAACACAGATCTTTTCCAGTCAGTTGGCCATGATGCCGTCTTCCATATTTCTTGGCAGAGCCTTGTAAGTACGGTAACAGCTGCATCAGATTGCTGTAATACTTCTATGGGAATGCAATCAATGCCTGGTGCTTTGTTCTTTGATAAGGCTTTCAATGCTGCTTCAACTTCTTCTTTCATCACAAATGGTTCCAGATCATAAGGTACAGGTTGAAACGGCTGTTGGTCCACTTGATCTTTATCATATAAAAACTCTGTATATTCCTTCCATCTTTTCTTGATCTTCTCAGCATCATTCAACATAGAACCTTGAGCATCTTGTAACATTCCAATTCGAGGCTGGAACTTTTTCTTTAACTCTCGTAGCTTTAGGAAAGCCGATCTTGTTCTTCCTCTAATAGTTTCTGCTTCTATTTCCTTGCAAGTGTCATTGTAGTACTTTTCCTTGTCCTGTCTTGCTGCACGTTGGAAATCTCTGTTGAGTTCTGCGATTGTCTTTCTTTCTCCTTTGGCTTTAGCTTCTCTGCGTTTCTGGGCAATTTTCCGAGTTTCTTCCGTCATCCATTTTGGCCGTTTTTGCTTTTTCACCTTTTGTAGAGACTTCTCGCTTTCTTCCAACACAACCTTCTTGATGTCATTCCATAACTCTTCCGGAGCTCTATCATTTGTATCTAAAACAGCAAATCAATTTTGCAGGCAGTCTTTAAATTCCAGTGGTATATTCTCAAGGTCATATTTTGCTGCATTCATGAGTGGTTTGCTCTTTTTCAACTTTAGCTTGAGTTTGCATACTAGTAGTTGATGATCTGTACCACAGTCAGCTCCAGGTTTTGTCTTTGTTGATGTTACAGAGCTTTTCCATCGTTGACTTCCACATATGTAGTCAATTTGATTTTTATATAATCCATTCGGTGAAGTCCATGTGTACAGTCGCCGCTTGTGTTGCTGGAAGAAGGTGTTTGAGATGAATAGATCATTGGTCTTGCAGAATTCTATCAGTCTTTCTCCAGCTTCATTTCTGTTGCCAAGTCCATATTTTCCAACTACTTTGCCTTCTTCTTTGTTGCCAACGTTTGCGTTCCAGTCACCCATGACTATCAGGATATCTTGTTTGCATGTTCTGTCAATTTCAGCTTGTACTTGTTCATAGAACTCTTCAATTTCATTCTCTTCTGCAGCTGTTGGGGCATATACTTGAATTATAGTTGTGTTGATAGGCAGTCCTCGTAGACGAATAGAGATTAAGCGTTCGCTGACTGCATTGTATTTCATTACAGTTCTTGCAAGTTTCTTCTTTATTATAAATGCAACACCATTTCTTCTTTGTCTTTCATTTCCAGCATAGTAGACTATGTGATCATCTGATGCAAAGTGCCCGATGCCAGTCCATTTCAGTTCGCTGACACCCAACAGATCAAGTTGTACACGTTCCATTTCATTCTTGACCACCTCCAACATCCCTTGGTTCATGCTTCGTACGTTCCATGTTCCAATGTGTAAGACATTTTTACAGCTTCTGACTCTCATTTCATGCGCAGCTGCATCAGCAGTCAGACTTCCCGAGGACTTTGATCCAACCACATCATAAATGCTGGCTTTACTCTGAAAAGTCTTCAGCTCTTCCCCAGTAGCTAGTTGAGTGCCTTCTGACCTGGGGGTCTCATCTTCCAGCACCATAGCACAATTTGTTTTGTTGTAACTATCCATTGGGTTTTCATGGCAAGATACAGAAGTAGATTGCCGGGCCTTTCTTCCGCGCAGTTTAAGTTTGGTGTTGTCACAAAAATGTGATCCTCCGCCATCAACACTGTCCCATTCTGCTGCTGCCCAGATGGGTGGTTTGTCTTGGTCTGACACCTCAGCTGAGACCTGTCCATCTTGGGAGACTCTGCCAGTAGTTAAACTACCGATAGTTTAGCTCTCAGCATCACTGATGCACGCAAGCCCTCACAGCAGGACAAGCTGCAAACCAAGTGAGAGCCTTTGAAATGTATCAGTGCTAAAGTTTCCTTAGCTGTTGGTTCCCTTTGTACTTTCTCTCAGGAAATTGTGGTTGCTTTGCAGCAGCTTGATGAGAAAGTATCTATAATGGATAAGGCGGTGGTTAAATTGGAATCTCAGGTGCTTCCACTTCAGTCTATTAATATGATGGGAATTAAGGATTCTCTAATTTTGCATTCAAAAATGGAAATGCTAGAAAATTCCATGCTGGCTTGTAATTTATGTTTTTTGAATTTTCCTCAACCTCCTCTCTTGTCACCTAAAATTCTTCTTGATAAGTACTTAAAAGAGATTCTCGCCATATCCGATGTTATTGAAGTTCTACAAATTTATTATATTCCCTCTGGTTACAAAAAGATAAATTCTACAGATGGGGAGCTGGATGTGATTGTTCCTTCTATGACTAATCTTACTGCATTCTTGGAAGATTCCTCAGATACTATCAATGTACGCTCCACTTTGCTGGTTACCTTTTCATCTGTTGTGGTGAAGCAGCAAATCTTAAAAGTTTTCTTTAAGGTTAAGTCAGCTTTATTTTGTGGACAGGCAGTCAATATTTTTCCGGATGTCTCCCGAAACACCCGATTGCTATGAAGGCAATTTCTATCTCTTAAGCCTTGGGTTTTGGCCTTGGGTGCCACCTTTTTTTTTACGTTTTCCCTGTAAGTGCATCATTAATTTTGATGGCGCTTCTTATGTTTTTCTTGAAATGACTCATCTGGAAAAAATTTTGACTGACAGGCAGAGTTTAGCAGGGTTAGGTAGTGATGATAAAAATACCTCCTAAATTGTGAGTTATAATATGACCTTGATTTCCTTTTCTAAATTGAATATTTGTTTTGATGTTATGCAGCCAACTCTCGTGATGTGGACTATATTTCCAATATTTCCTTAGATCTGTTTGGTCACCTGGGTGTATATATTTCTTTGTTTAAATTGTTGGAGCTGTGTCCTGTATAAGTTTGGTTATTGTATATGACTAAAATTTAATCAAAAAAAAAAAAAAGACATAATGGGGACCTGAGAGAGCTTGGTTCCCTCATCCCAGCAGAGCACTTGGAGGCCTTCTGTGCCCTTGTTGGCCATGGGAAGTACGTGTCCAAGTATATGGTGCATGTCACATATGATACGAGTTGTAGCAGTAGGTATTGATGCAAGCTGACTGGCCTGGCTCTAGTCTTCCGACCTGGAGAAGTGGGTCCAGGACAAGCTGGCAGATGTGCCTTGCACCATTGAGAATCTCTTTGGCAAGCCATGCAAGAGCGGGTGGCTGAAATTGAGACTGAGCAGATAACATCTCCTGCCTCTGGCATAAGATGGCGGACTCTGCCAAAAAGAAGCATCAGGGAAAGAAACTCTTTTACAGGCCGAAGCGCCCAGGAAGCTCAACCCAAGGCAGAGACCCAGCAACAACCACATCGGGCCAAACTGCAGAAGACCCAGTCCACACCCCAGCCACAGCCAGAGGTGGGGTTTTCACGCCTTCCTCAGGAGTATAGCTAGTCACCCAATTGCTGAAAGGTGCTCTCTCAGATGGGTAGTCAGCTCGTCCATTTCGCACACAGGTGTTCCCTCATTACCAGGGACACCTGGGTGCTACAGATAGTTTGGGATGGGTATCAGCTGCATTTTGCACAGCTCGCATCACCTCTCTTCCCAGGGAAGTATCCTCTAGATCCACACCACCGAACTGGCCATTGAACCAGTGCCCCCAGACCAGATAGGGATTCTACTCCTGCTATTTCCTCATCCCCAAGAAGATGGGGGAATTCAAGATCATCCTTGACCTCCAGGATCTGAACAACTTTCTGGTCTGGGAAAAGTTCAAGATGGTCTCCCTGGGAACCTTGCTCTCAAATCTCATCAAGGGCAATTGTCTATGTTCCTTGGCTCTGAAGAATGCGCACACATACATCCTGATCCACCCCTTACACAGGAAATACATTTTTAGTAAACCATAAACCATAATACTTGCATTTTGTGCTGGGCAGCCTGCACTTTCAGTACCGGGTGCTGTCCTTTAGACTGGCGTCGGCTCCCGGGGTCTTCAGCAAGTGCCTAGCGGTTGTCATCGCTTACCTCTAGACCCCAAGGGTTCTTCATCCATCCACCTTAAGCAACATACAACGGCACTGGGAATGCTGTGCATCTCCACAGTACACGTGACCCCGTTGGTCTTGCCTCAGAGACTGTGTGGCTGTCATGGTGCCCCTCGCTGAATCTGTTGAGTGGTGGCTAGAGCCACGACATCTGCTCTGAGGTCTTCCCTTTCGTTTGGCACCGCCCTACAGACGCTCACCACTGACACATCCAAACTGGGCTGGGACATGCACTTGGATGGCCTGCAGATGCTGAGTCAGTGAACTTCAGACTCTGGTAGCTCACCCACCGTACATGAGGTTCCACCATAACCAGGTGGTGCTACACCTTCCCCCCTCCCCCCACCTCCACATTTCTTGCCTGGTGGTTTCGGCTTTTTGGCTTTTGACCTCAACTAGTCTGTGTTGTTGCCCACCTTTTTTCCTAGGCTGCATGGAGGTACAGCTGCACATGTTGGGCTGTAAAGATGCACTGGCCTTCTAACTTAGTGGACCAGTCTGCACCATTGCTTTATGCAGCTGTTCGTATGACCCCTGCAAACTGGTCATGGCAGTCTCCAAATGCACACTGTCCATTTGGGTAGCAGATTGCATATCCTTTGCCTTTGCTCAGGCAGGACTGTGCCTCAAAGGTCATGTCATGGCCCACAATGTCCAGGACATGGCTACATCTGTGACCAATCTGCATTCGGTCTCCATGGAAATTTGAGGGGCTGTCACGTGGTCCTCTGTCCACATCTTTACAGCTCACTACTGCTTGGAGGGGACTCCCGGCATGACAGCAATTTCAGCCAAGCTGTACTCTGGCATTGTAATAGCGAAGCGCTCGCAACCCAATAATACCTGGAGTCTATGGACGAGGATTCAACTCCCTTTTATTGTATATACAGTCTCAGCACTAGCATACAAAATGTCTGAGCCCTGAGCTCAGTCAAACAACAGCATTTATACATTTCTTCTTCAAGCTAATACAGGCCAAACTCCTCATTGGTTCTGGTAGCCCACATACCTTCATCCAATACCCATCTTTGACCGGGCATACCCCCTTGCCCTCCCTCTGTGCACAGTTCTCTAGCCCTGGCTCAAAACGGTAGACAAAATATTCTACACTTTTCTGCTTTTTCTGCTGTTTTTCATCCTAATTGCAAGGTCAGAGCACATCTAGCAGAGATACAGTGGAGCAGCATTCTACTGAAGCAGACATCTGACTTACATAAACAATAACAGTAGAAACGTTTTATTCTCTTATCTACAGGAGAGCAGAACATGTTATCAAGCCAGAATAGAGTGGTATTTCTTTCTAACAGCTAACAGCATTCTGTAATTTTCCAAAGTCAGAATTAGTACTCTAAAGCAGGGGAAAAGGGCTTCAGGCCTAGCTCTGCTACATACTAGGCCATCGCTTATCACAGCATCTTTTAGGAACTTAGGTTCAACTCCTTCCCACCGGCCGCAAAGCTACCAAAAGAGTCATCCTGATGTTGATGCCTGCTGTGGACGTTGAATCAGTTGAGTCCCGAGGGGGGAATACATCTGTTTCTCTCAGTTCTCGTTGCCCCTGTTGGGCTAGTTTTTCATATTCGGTAGCCTGTAGCTTGGGAGTCCCACACATGAGGACTTCTTCCTGCTTATTCATGGAGAAAGCATAGTTACTCACTTGTAGCAGGTGTTTTCCATGAACAGCAGGAATAAGCCCTCACAACCCTCCCACCTCCCTGTGGAGTTGTTTTGGCTACTAGCTTTTGTATCTTACTAAGGAGAAGATGGAGTAACAGCAGGCAGGAAGGCAGGCATGCATGCACGAGGGAGGCTCCCAAAAGCTTCTGATTGGAAGCTGGAGAGCGTTCCTGTGCAGGACTTATTCCTGCGGTTCATGGAGAATACCTACTACAGGTAAGTAACTACACTTTATCATGCATCATCTGCCACAGGGCCCATTTAATTCCTATGGTACAGATAGCACACAATAACAGTGTAGGCATTCACTAATTGTAAATAGTTGACTCCCCAAAAGGGCAACTTTCAGTCCTTCCACTTAGTCTCCAGGAGTGGGGGCCTCCAAGCAGATTTTAAAAGGAAAGCAAAAATGCCGGGAATTAGAAAGGAATTGGAGACAGTGAAAATGAGGTTGTGAGAAACCAATGGAGAACGATGTTTAATACAAATATAGAGCAGTATGTATTGGATCATTTTTAAGTACCCAACCGTCATGAAGGATAAGATGATCAACCTATCGTAGAGATGAGTGTTGGGGCAATACAGCCACATGGATTGATTTTGAAAAGGCCTCTATTTCAGAAGTTAAGAAGCTGCTTAATAGATTTGGGAAAGGTGAAAGTATGTTGGACCCCTGTCCTTTGGTTCTATTACAAGATTCCACAGATTCCATGGTGCTCTGGTTTACTAATCTGGTAAATAGTTGTCTGGGATTTGGTATACATCTGGTTGAATTGAAATGAATAGTTATCTCATCCCTGTTAAGAGGGACAACCTTAGAAGTATCTAAGCGTGAGAACTACCACCCAGTAGGCAATTTATCATTTTTAACGAAGTTGATGGAGACAGACGTAACTTCCCAATTAACTCAGTATCTGGTGCAAATAATATATTGGACTTTTCAGAGTCAGGTTTTAGAAAGAGTTTTAGCATGAAGACTGTTTTTAGCTCTTTTAGATGAGATGAAGAGGGCCATAGATCAGGGAAACAAAGGGTTTTACCTAAGTTAGATGAATTGGCAGCATTTGATTTGATATGTCATTCTTTGTTACTTAATCGACTTGCTGCCTGTGGGCTGGGGGGAGGGATACTTTAGCATGGTTTTCTGTGTTTTTAGAATGATATTCACAAATTAAGTTGGGATCTATCCCTTCTTTCTTCCTTTTATTCAGTGCCTTTTTGAAGCCAATAGGAAATATCTGAAAGCATGGCATTGTATTCCATATTTATGCAGATGATATTCAGAATAGTGTCCCTATGGGGTCCTCTGTGTTGGAGACATGCAATAAGACTGAGGTTTGTCTAAATGATGTGAAGGATTGGATAAGGGTTAGCAAGCTGAAACTGAATTCCAGTAAGACTACTGTTCTATGGGCAGGAGGAAAGGAGAAACACCCTTTGTTAATAGGTCCTAATTTGGAGGTTGCAGATCTGCCAAGGCAAGTGATAGTATGTGATTCAAGTGTCTGGATAGATTGGGAAGAGCAGATTAATGCAGTGGTGAAAAGGCCGGTAGTAGTTTATGGCTAATCGGGCAGATAAAATCTTGTGTCTGTCTGATCAATGATCAATGGTACAGGCTTTTGTTTTGTCCCACATTGATTACTGTAATATAAGTTATTTAGGCCTTCTAAAGAAGCTACCACAACTGCTGCAAAATTTGGCCACTAGATTAATCTAGCAGTCCAAGAAATGAGAGCATGTTTCCCCTTTATTGACTAAGGTACATTGGTTGACAATTCAAGAATGAGTTATTTTTAAACTTCTCATCCTTACTTTTCATTCATTACATGGATGGAGCCCAAATATTTTTCAAACTCCCTGAAAAGATATGAACCAACCAGTGCTGTAAGCTTCTACTTGCTTTACCATCATCTAGACTGCAGTGGTTCTCAACCCAGTCCTCTGGGACCCCCAGGCCAGTCAGGTTTTCAGGATATCCACAATGAATATGCATGAGATAGATCTGCACTGACTCTATTTAGAGTGAAGACATGAGAGAAACCTCCAAGGTGCCTTAGCGGCAATAACCTCTCAAATGATTCTATGATGCCAGCTGTACTGGAGAATAAACAGGAGCTGTCATATAAACAATCACAGGCCAACAACAACAACAACAGGGCCTCTGCTCCATCCTCATCATTCATGACCTCTCTGCTGCTTTCGACACTGTCGACCACACCCTCCTCCTCGATACCCTATCCTCGCTTGGCTTCACAGGCTCAGTACTATCCTGGTTCTCCTCCTATCTCTCCCACCGCTCCTTCAGTGTGTGCTACGGAGGCTCCTCCTCCTCCTCTGTTACCCCACTCCCAGTTGGTGTAGCCTTGTTCTGGGACCGCTCCTTTTCTCTCTCTACACCCAGTCCCTTGGTGCGCATATCTCTTCCCACAGCTATCAGTACCATCTGTATGCTGACGACTCCCAGATCTACCTTTCTACGCCCAAACTCTCTTCATCAATCCAGACCCGGATCTCAGCCTGCCTTTCTGACATTGCTGCCAGGATGTCACACCGCCGCTTAAAGTTGAACATGGCCAAGACTGAACTTCTCATCTTTCCCCTACAACCTCCCCTCCTCGTCCCCCTTCTCAATTTCTGTGGATAGCTCTGTAATCCTTCTGGTTTCCTCGGCCGGCAACCTGGGAGTAGTCTTTGACTCCTCTCTCTCCTTCTCCATACACATCCAGCTCATAGCCAAGACCTGCCGCTTCTTGCTTTACAACATTGGCAAAATACGCCCCTTCCTCTCTGAACACACTACTAAAACCCTCATCCACTCCTTAATTACCTCCCGCCTCGACTACTGTAACCTGTTCCTCTCTGGCCTCCCTCTGAGTCATCTCTCTCCCCTTCAATCTATTCAACACTCCGCGACGCGATTAATCTTCTGCTAGCCTCGTCATGCCCATGTTACACCTCTCCTCGTCACTTCATCGGCTCCCTATTCACTTCCGCATCCAATTCAAACCTCTCCTGCTGACCTATAAAATGCATTCACTCTGCAGCCCCTCATTATCTTTCATCTCTTATCTCCCCTTGTACCCCCATTCGGGAACTCCGTTCTTCTAACAAACTGCTTCTATCTAGGCCCCGCTCTCCTACTGCAGACTCCAGACTTCTCTCCTTTTACATTGCTGCACCCTACGCCTGGACAATCTACCTGTGTCTGTATGCCAGGCACCTTCTCTAGCCCTCTTCAAGTCCAGATTGAAAGCTCACCTCTTTGATGTTGCTTTTAGATCTTGACTCTCCTGTCCTAGACTCACCTGTCCTCCTTTCTCTCCCCAGTTCCCACCCTTGCTCCACCCTTGCCTACACCCTCTGTGTGTGTGTTTGTGCATTTTGTCTACACCCTATGTGTTTGTGCGTCTTGTCTTGATTAGATTGTAAGCTCTGATGAGCAGGGACTGTCTCGTATGTCTATTCTGTACAGCGCTGCGTATGACTGGTAGCGCTATATAAATACTGAGTAGTAGTAGTAGTAAAGTTGATACCTGTGGAGGAAAAAGAGGGGGGCAATCAAAGAATTTTTAATCACAGCTCAAAACTTGCCCAGAACCCCATACTTAGCTCTTTATAGCACTTCCTCCGGTCTGCAGCACTCTATTCTCTGCATTATTGGGGAACTCCCACGAAGGACGCCAACAATGCAATTGTCCAGCAGTACACCAAACACTTCATCCACCACCAAATAAATCAAAGAATAACCCTACAAAGATCCTTGTTTCGTTAGAGAACAGCTTCTTTAAGGGTTAGACTATATGCCGAAATTCTCTAAGCAAAGAATACAAAGTCAAATACCATTAACATTTATATTGTCAACGCACCTACTTGCCCCCAAGGCAGGAGCCTGGGGCTTCAGTGCGGCTCCTCTTATAACAGCAAGGACTTGGTATTGCCCTCTGGGATTTTGAGTCCCAATAGCTAATCAAAATAAGGAGGTAGTTGTGGTCAAGTAGCTATGCTTAAAGAGGTTTTATTTTCCCGTCCCGGGAGAATTCTTGCAAGAAGGGTCAAAAGCAAATAAACCATACAGCTGGTACAACACAAGTGAGGGACTACAAATTAGAACAAAAATGCTTTTTGTCAGCTTTAACAAAAAGGGGAAAAACAGGCTTTGCAATCACACACGTTGAACTGTGAAATCTGTGGGCTCCCACAGATTTCACTTGGGCAGGCTCTACTTAGGCCCTTAACAAAAAGAGGTTACGCTATCAGAGAAAACAAGTGTACAGTCCATTTTGCAAATATCTGAGCTATTATCACCAAAGTCACAATCCATATCTTCGTGTCCTTCTGGGCAATTATAATCTGCAGGGCTGTAATGTGAATTAGTGTTTGTTTCTCTCCTCTCGTCTTGGCCAGAGCTGCTCTCCCCTCTATCACTGCAGAAAGGCTGTTTACCACACGCTATGGATTCTCCCCTTAGAGGGCCATACACTTCCTGACCACTGGGGGTAAAATTCAGTGCTCCTCTACTCCAGGTACTTTGCCTTATCTTCAGGCTGAGCTCTGCCTGTCTGGTTTGTAAACGGGAAGTGGAAACTTTTCTTCCCCTCTCTTCCCTTCACAGGACGTCTTTCAGATATGTGGGAACTCTCTCTTGGACAAGTGTTCTGGCTCCCCAGGTACCTGCTCCCGTGGTTATCCCTTCTCCCTGCTCCTCGTGGTTTGTAGCTTGGAGTCTCTCTCTGTCCCCACACGGACCTTGGCTTAGTGCAGCCTAACTTCCCAGCACTAACCTTTGAGAACTCCTCCTGGATAAAACCCTCTGAGGTGCAGATTGATTCCACGTTTGAACCTTCCAGGTATGGCTCCTGGTTTTCCTGAGCTCTGTACTTTCCTTTCCCTTGAGTCCTCTCAGTGTCTCTTTCTTTCTCTGCCTCAGAGACTGAGTCTGACTCTTGGCTTGCGTCTCTGTGTCTCCTTCTTTCTCCACGTGTGTCTGTACGTGTCTCTCTACGAGTATCTGCTCGAGAATCTGCTCGTGAATCTGCTCGTGAATCCCTCCGTGAATCTGCTTTGCTCAAGACTGACCTTTTTTTATCTGCGTCATTCTTTGAGACTCGAGTTAGCTCAACTCTCTGCAGCTGTCTCTGCTTCCCTGATGAGCTATGACGTAATGGTATTTCTGGGCGTTTATCTACAGCCTGTGCTTTTGTTTTGCTTGGTTGCTCCTGACAACCCCTAGCCATGTGCTCTGCACTGCTGAATTTAAAACTGCCCTGTGTGTTTTCATCTACTTTTACAAGCGCTATCTGCCTTGCGCCATGACAATATATATATCCTCCTATCCCTCTCATGTCAAAGACCCTCCTGAAGCTGAAAACAGACAGAGGCATGATGATTCTCATTGCTCCCTACTGGCCCAGGTAGCCTTGGTTTCCCCTCTTGCTACAACTCCCCAGTCAGGAGCCTCTTCATCTTGGCCATGCACTGGATCTGATTTTGCAGGAAGACGGGACAATGTTGCACCCCAACATCCAGTCCTTGGCCCTTATGGCGTGGATGTTGAGAGGCTAATGTTATCTGAGTCCAACTTGCCAGATAGTGTGTCCGAAGTCCTTTTGGCCTCCTGGAGGGCCTCAATGAGAAAGTCTTATTCCTTCAAATGGAAGACGTTTGCTGTCTGGTTGCGGGCCAGGCTCTAGATCCTTTCATCTGTTCCACACAAAAACTGCTTGAGTATCTTCTGCACCTCTTCAAGTCTGGACTTAAGTCCAATTCTGTCAGGGTCCCCCTCAGTGCAATTGGAGCTTGCCATCTCGGTACAGCCTTTATTTGTTCACTTTATGTGGGGGTTTCATCTATTGAAGCCTCCCTACAAACCTCCCACAGTGTTCTGGGACCTTAATGTGGTTCTTGCACAGCTCATGAAAGCTCCTTTTCATCCCCTTAGTTCCTGTCCTTTGAAGTTCTTGACCTATCATGTGTTGTTTCTGGTGGCGGTCATTTTAGCATGCAGAGTGAGCAAGCTTCAGGTTCTCGTAGTTCATCCACTTTACACCAAATTCCATCATAATAGAGAGGTCCTCTGTTCTCATCCTAAATTCCTTCCAAAAGTGGTATCCGATTTCCACCTTAATCAGTCAGTTGTTCTTTCAACATTCTTCCCAAAGCCTCATACTCCCAAAAAGAAACTGCATTGCACATTTTGGACTGCAAGCGAACCTTAACCTTCTATTTGGAGTGGACAAAAGCCCATAGAAAGTCCATCCAGCTTTGTTTCTTTTGATCTCAGCAAGCTAGGGGTTGCTGTTTTCAAACGCTCTCCTTGAATTTGGCTAGCAGACTACTTCTCTTTCACTTGTGCCCAAGCATTCTTGAGCCTTTAATGGTCATGTCACAGCTCACAATGTCAGAGCTATGGCTGCATCAGTGGCTCACGTACACTTTGTCTCCATGGAAGAGATCTGCAGGGCTGCGACGTGGTCCTCTCACCACACATTCACATCTCATTACTGTCTATATAGAGATTCCTGGTGTGACAGTAACTGTGGCCAATCTGCAGGGCGATTGACTATGCTCCTTGGACTTAAAGGATGCTTACGCTCACATCCTCATCCATCCCAAACACAGAAAGTACCTCTGCTTCATGGTTCAGGGAAACCATTACCAATGCAGGGTGCTTCCCTTTGGCCTCGCATCCGTCCTGCGGGTCTTCATGAAGTGCCTGGCGGTGGCTGCGGCACACCTCCGGCTGCAGGGCACCTTCACCTATCCATATCTAGACGACTGGCTCGTAACAGGAGGCATGGCCTCCAAAGCCTGGCAGACCATAGACCAGACCATTCGCCTCCTGGAGCATCTGGGATTCATTATCAATTACCCAAAGTCCCACTTCACTCCATTTCAATCTCTGAAGTTCTTCAGGGCTCACTTGGACACTCTCCAGGCCATGGCTTTACTTCCTCAGGACAGGGCAGACCGCGTCGTGTCCCTAGTCTCCAAGATGTGGTGCCACATTGCCATCTCGGCCCAGACGATGCTTTGCCTTTTCGGCCACACGGCCTTCACGATCCATGTCGTGCCTAATGCCTGTCTCAACATGAGGGCAGCACAGTGGTGGCTTCGAGTGCAATGGGCACAGTCGACCAGCCACCTCTGAGACCCCATCTCATAAGAACATAAGATATGCCATACTGGGTCAGACCAAGGCCATCAAGCTCAGTATCCTGTTTCCAACAGTGGCCAGTCTAGGTCATACGTACCTAGCAGTTTCCCCAAAAGACACAGGTTCCGCAATGCTTGTACTGGGTCAAGCATTGATATCCTGGGTCCCTTCGTAATAATGGTTTATGGACCTTTCCTCCAGGAATATGTCCAAACCTTTTTTAAACCCAACTACACTAACAACCTTTACTACATCCTCTGGTAACAGAGTTTGATTACAAGTTGAGTGAAAAAAATATTTTCTTTTATTAGTCTTAAATAGTATACCCTGTAGCTTCATTGCATGTCCCCTGGTCTTTCTATATTCTGATAATTTAAACAATAGATCTACGTTTACCCGTTCCACTCCATTCATTAATTTATAGACTTCTATCATATCTCCCCTCAGCCGTCTCTTTTCCAGGTTAAAGAGCCCTAACCTTTTTAGCCTTTCTTCATAGGAGTATCCTTCCATCCCCTTTACCATTTTGGTGGCTCTTCTCTGAACCTTTTCTAATAACGCTATATCCTTTTTAAGATACGGCGACCAGAATTGCACACAATATTCAAGGTTCAGTCTCACCATGGAACGATATTGAGGCATTATAATATCTTTTGTTTTATTTTCCATTCCTTTCCTTATGATACCTAGCATTCTATTTGCTCTCTTGGCCGCCGCTGCACACTGGGCCGAGGGTTTTAACATGTTATCCACAATGACGCCTAAATCTTTTTCCTGGGTGGTGGTTCCTAATGTGGAACCTTGCATCATGTAACCATAGTTTGGGTTGTTCTTCCCTAGGTGCATAACTTTGCACTTGTCCACATTAAATTTCATCTGCCATTTTGATGCTCAGTCTTCCAATTTATCAAGATCCTCTTGCAATTTTCCACAATCCTCTTGGGTTTTAACAACTTTAAATAGTTTTGTGTCATCTGCAAATTTGACAACCTCACTCATTATTCCACTTTCCAGGTCATTTATGAATATGTCAAAAAGCAGCGGACCCAGCACAGATCCCTGGGGTACAGGGATCTCAGTCTCTCCCAGTGCGGCGGAGTCTCTCGCTTGGTGGCAGGAGTCTCGGAACCTGCTTTGAGGTATGCCCTTCCAAGCTCCAGAGCATCAGGTGGTCCTGATGACGGATGCCTCCCTGGTAGGCTGGGGAGTCCACTGCGAGGGGTGGTGCACGCAGGGGACCTGGTCCCTCGAGGAGCCCCAGCAGCAGATCAACCTGCTGGAGCTCCGGGCTGTCCATCTTGCACTCAAGGTTTTCAGGCACTGCCTGCAGCTCTGAGCGGTACTGGTCCAGACGAACAACCAGGTCACGATGTTCTACATGAACAAACAGAGAAGTACTGGCTCCCACAGCCTCTGCTCAGAGGCGACAGTCCTATCCTCGTGTGTGGTGAGCCAGGGCATGACCGTCCAGGCCACTTACCTCCCGGGGCAGGACAGTGCATTGACTGATCAACTCAGCAGAGTCCTCCAGTCGCACGAGTGGCGCCTGTGTCTCTGGATGGCGCAGCGGCTCTTCCAGCATTGGGATACTCCAGACCTGGACCTCTTTGCCAGTCCTGCGAATTCACAACTCTCCTGGTTCTGTGGTCCCCTCCCGCACCCAGGCAGGGTGGCCCCCAATGCCTTCCTCATATCGTGGGAAACGGGCCAGCTGTATGCCTTTCCCCCCACACCTCTAATTGCCTGGACCCTTCTCAAGATCTAGTGGGACAGGGCCTCGATGATCCTCATAGCCCCGAGGTGGCCCAGGCAGCCTTGGTTTCCCCTGCTGCTCCGTCTCTTGACGGCGCCCCCAGTCCTTCTCGCTATCTCACCAGAGCTGCTGATGCAGGAGGAGGGGCTGCTTCTTCACCCCAGTCTGAGATCCCTGTCCCTTACAGCTTGGCGGCTGAGAGGGTTGCTCTAGCCTCCTACCATCTTCCCGTGGAGATCGAGGACATTCTTTTGGCCTCACTAAGGACACAACCAGATGGGCTCACACCTTCAAGTGGTGTCGGTTCTCGGTGTAGTGCTCGGAGCTCCGAGAGAACGCATTCTCATGCCCTACCAGTTTGGCCTTGCAGTATCTGCTCTACCTCTCGCAGTCAGGGCTGAAGTCTAACTCGGTCAGGGTTCACCTGAGTGCCATCTCAACGAACCACTACACATCGAGGGCAAGCCTCCTTCGGCATAACCACTTGTCTCTCATTTTCATGCAAGGCCTGCTCCTTTCCAGGCCCCCTACTGCCCTCCTCCGGTGGAATGTGACTTCAACTTGGTCCTCACGCAGCTGACCAAGCCACTCTTTGAGGCCATGGCTACCTGCCCACTGCGGCATCTGTCGTGGAAGGTGGCCTTCCTGGTAGCTCTCACTTTCACCCGGAGAGTCAGCGAACTCCAGGCGCTGATGGCCGAGACATCATACATGAGATTTTATAGGAACAGAGTGGTCCTGCGGACTCACCCTAAGTTCCTTCTTAAGGTTGTCTTGGATCTTCATCTCAATCAAGAGATAGTGCTGCCCACTTTCTTCCTGAAGCCTCACGCTGACCGGGCGTCAGCGATTCTCCACACCTTGGGATTGTAAGAGGGCTCTCTCTTTCTACCAGATCCACCGCAGATCCGGGCAGCTCTTCGTCTCCTTCGATCCCAGCCATCTGGGGCTGGCGGTCACCAAGCGTACCTTGTCCATCTGGGTGGCGGACTGAATCATCTTTGCCCAGGCCCAGGCCAGGTTTCCCTTGGACTGCCAAGTCACAGCTCACAATGGCCTGCAATGGCGATGTCAGTCGCCAGCCTGCACTCGGTGCCACTGACAGACATCTTCCGGGCCACCACCTGGTCCTCCACCCACACCTTCACTGTTCATTACTGCCTGGAGAGGGAGTCCCGGCGGGACACCACCTTCAGCCAGCTTGTGCTCCATAATCTGTTCAGGGTTTAAATATCTCCTGCCTTCTGACCCTTCTTATTCCAGCTACTGGGAGCGTGGCCATTTATGGACCCAGGGTCCCCGGGCTTCTTTTGGGTTTCACTGGCGACGGTTCACGGTGCTGCCTTGCTTTTTCCTACAGGTCCTCAGTAGCCTGTAGCTAGGGAGTCCCATATGTGAGGACTGACTTCCTGCTTGTCCCAGAAGAAAGCGTAGTTACTCACCTGTAACAGTTGTTCTCCAGGTACAGGAGGAATCAGTCTTCACAACCCTCCCTCCTCCCCTTGGAGTTGCTGTATATTTTTGCCATTTTCTTGAAGGGGCTATAGCTATCGTACCTGACTAAGATGGTACCTTTGGGCAGGAAGAGAACCACGCATGCATGGTGGCATTCCCGAAGGCTTTCTTTGAAAGCTGGGGAAATGCTCTCCACGGGCTCCGTCGGTGCCACATCACCCATATGTGAAGACTGATTTCTGCTGTCCCTGGAGTACACCTGTTACAGGTGAGTAACTACGCTTTATGCAATGCAGCCTTATCGGCCCCATTGCCAAGAACAGGTAGAACTTCTGAGAATGCTACAGTGTTAGCACTGGGTTTGAGTTTCTCTCCCATAATCTGCAAATCCTTCTGAACTGTAGAGGCACTGTTTTTAGCCATGTCATTTGTACCCAAATGGATGATGACATCAGTTTTGGAGTGCTCACTTTCCACACTAACTATGCCAGGAATTTCTTTGTATTCCTGCTGGCTGAAGAGCCTGTGAGGCATTTGACCATCTTCTCCCCTTTGAATTGTGTTCCCAAATTGTTGCTGCTGATGATCACCAACTACTAGTCTGCAAACTCAAGCTAAAGTTGAAAAAGAGCAAGCCACTCATAAATGTAGCAAAATATGACCTTGAGAATATATCACCGGAATTTAAAGACTGCCTGCAAAATCAATTTGCTGCTTTAGATACAAATGACAGAGCTCCAGATGAGTTATAGGATAACATCTAGAAGGTTATGTTGGAACAAAGTGAGAAGTCGCTATGAAAAGATGAAAAAGCAAAAATGGCCAAAATGGATGACTGAAGAAACTCTGAAAATTGCCCAGAATCCCAGAGAAGCTAAAGCCAGAGGTGAAAGAGAGACATAAGAACATAAGATATGCCATAGTGGGTTAGACCAAGGTCCATCAAGTCCAGTATCCTGTTTTCAACAGTGGCCAATCTAGGTCATAAGTACCTAGCAGTTTCCCCAAAAGATACAGAGACAATTGCAGAACTCAGAGATTTCCAACATGCAACAAGACAAGACATGGAGAAGTACTACAATGCAAGGAAATAGAATCAGAAACTATTAGAGGAAGAACAAGATCGACTTTCCTAAAGCTATGAGTTAAAGAAAAAATTCCAGCCTAGAATTGGAATGTTACAAGATGCTCAAAGATCCATGATGAATGATGCTTAGAAGCTCAAGAAAAATATACAGTCATTATACGATAAATATCAAGTGGACCAATAGCTGTTTTAACCTCTACCTTATGATCCAGAACTACTGGTGATAAAAGAAGAAGTTGAAGCAGCAGTGAAAAGCTTGTCAAAGAACAAAGCATTGGGCATTGATGCTATTCCCATTAAAATATTACAGCAATTGGATGCAGCTGTTTACATACTTACAAGACTTTGCCAGGGAATTTGGAGGACAACATCATAGCCAACTGACTGGAAAAGATCTGTGTTTATAGAAATACTGAAGAAAGGTGATCTGACTGACTTTAGAACTTATAGCACAATCGCTGTGATCCCACATGCCAGCAAGATTCTACTCAAATCATTCAGCAGAGACTACAACTATACCTGGAACAAGAACTGCCTGAAGTGCAAGCAGGGTTCAGGAAAGGGTGAGGAATGAGAGACATCATCGCGGATGTGAGATAGATCCTTGAAAAGAGAAAAGAATACCAGGTAAAAAGCCCCTATATGTGTTTTATCGACTACAGCAAGGCTTTTGACTGTGTAAACCATGAGAAACTCTGGGTCACATTAAGAAGCATGGGAATACCAGAACACCTGATCGTTCTCTTGCACAACCTTTACATTGATCAAGAAGCAACAGTTTGTATGGAACAGGGAGAAATAGAATGGTTTAAAATCAGCAAAGGTGTACAACAAAGCTGCCTAATTTCCCCCTACGTATTTAATTTATATGCAGAACAAATTATCAGAGAAGTGGGATTATATGAAGACAGCTCAGGTGTGAAGTTTGGTGGAAAACTCATCAACAAACTTCACCATGCTGATAAATACTGCATTACTGCCTGATAGCAAAGACGATATGAAACATTTGCTTCTCAAGATCAAGGAACATAGTCTTAAAATGGGCCTGCACCTTGACGTTAAAATGTCATAGATCCTGACTACTGGCAAAATCAATAAGTTCATCATTAATGAAGAAGAAATTGAAATAGTTGACAACTTTAACCTACTTGGATCAACAATCAGAAAAGAAAAGACAAGCAGTCAAGAAATCAGATGACGCATTGCTCTTCAGAATGGCTATGAAAGACCTAGACAAGATTCTCAAGAGCAAAGATGTCTCTCTCCATACAAATATTCAACTTGTTCAAGCCATGGTAATTTCAGTAACATCATATGGATGCAAACGTTAGACAGTGAAAAAAAGATAGACAGGAAGAAAATTGATGCTTTTGAATTATGGTGCTGGAGACAAATACTGTGTATCCCATGGACTGCCCAAAGAACAAATCAATCGCTACTAAAGGAGATCAAATCTAAGCTTTCCTTAGAAGCTCAGATGAAAAACTTTGACTTTCATACATTTCATACATTTTAGGGAAATCTTTTGGACTCTAACCATTTAAGATAAGTCCTTTTAATCCATTGGAATGTGCAAAGATTCACCCTTACATGGAAAGAAGTTTGGATATATTTCTATTAATTTTTGGTGATATCTTATACACATAGATTTTTACATACTTTGTTCATTGCATGATTTTGGCAGGTCATTGATGCTAGTTGGCACGGCTCTGCTAAGAAAAAGTTCATTGGCAGTAAGCTTTTCAGTGCCGGGAAGTCTGAGACCTAGCCATATATCTTATGAACAAGTAATAGAGAAAGGTTTATTAAGCATTGAAGGGTATTTAATTTTTATTTTTATTTTTTGGAGCGATAAATTAGTAATTTTGTTCTTTATAATGGTTTCTACTATTTTTCCTGGTACTGACATCAGGCTCACTGGTCTGTAGTTTCCCGGATCACCCCTGGAACCCTTTTTAAAAACTGGCGTTACATTGGCCATCCTCCAGTCTTCAGATATTACAGACGATTTTAATGATAGTTCACAGATTACTAATAGTAGGTCTGCAATCTCATATTTCAGTTCTTTCAACACCCTTGGATGTATTCCATCCAGTCCAGGTGATTTGCTACTCTTCAATTTATCAAATAGTTGTAATATATCTTCCCTGTGTATCGATATTTCTTTCAGTTCTTCTGCGACATCACCTTTAAATACCATTTCAGTCATGGGTAACATCCCTACTTCTTTCTCAATAAAGACTGAAGCAAAGAATTCATTCAGTCTCTCCACTATGGCCTTGTTCCCTCTTAGTGTCCCTTTTACCCCTCTATCATCTAATGAGCCAGCTGACTCTCTCACAGGTTTTTTGCTACGAATGTACTTGAAAAAGTATTTATTACATGTTTTTGCTTTCACAGCAGGCTTCTTTTCAAATTCTCTTTTTGCATGCCTTATCAATACCTTGCATCTAACTTGCCAGTCTTTATGTTGGTTCTAGTTTTCGTCATTTGGCTCTTTTTTCCATTTCCTGATTTTTTTTGGCAACAACAGCCTCTCTGACCTCACCTTTAAAACATGCTTTTCTTAAAGCATGGCATACAGCTGGTCTGGGCTTCCAAGATAGTATTTTTAAACAACACCCATGCTTGATATAAATCTTTAACCTTTGCAACTGCTCCCTTTAGTTTTTTCTTAACTATTTTCTCATTTTATCATAGTCTCCCTTTTGAAAGTTAAAAGGTAGTACTATGAATTTCCTTGCCATCCTTCCTTCATTTATTAAATCAAACGCGATCATGCTATGATCACTATTGCCAAGTGGCCCCAACACCCTTATCTCTTGCACCAGATCTTGTGTTCCACTAAGGACTAGGTGCAAAATGGCTTCCCCTCTGGTTAGTTCATGAACCAGCTGCTCCAAGAAGCAGTCATTTATTTCATCTAGAAACTTTATCTCCCTAGCATGTCCTGCCGTGACACTGACCCATTCGATACCCGGGTAATTGAAATCACCCTTTATTATACCTGTGCTATAACTTTTGTTAGCTTTCCTGATTTCTTTGAGCATTTTATCATCCATTTGTTCGTTCTGGTCAGACAGTCAATAGTACACTCCCACTGCCATCACCTTCCCCTTCCCCTTTTTACATGGAATTTTCAATTCCTAGAGCTTCTACAGTGAAATTTGTTTCTTGCAAAACTTTAATCCTTTGTGACTCAATGACCTCTCTAACACAGATTGCATCCCCTCCACCAATTTAATCTGCTCTATCATTACGATATAGTTTGTACCCAGGTATCACAGTGTCCCACTGGTTGTCCTCCTTCCATCATGTTTCTAAGATACCAATCATATCTAACCTCTCATTTAGTGCTATATATTCTAACAGGTAAAGATGAATAGTTTGGCTTGAAAAAGTCAGCACTAGCAATGCTTTATTAAACTTCTGCTTAAGCAGTATGTATTCAATAGAGATTCCTATTTGTACTATAGAACACAGATACATACATGATGAAAAGAAAATGTCATATTAGCAGACTTTGTCCCTCAAGAAGATCCTGGAATATTTAAAAAGCAATTCTGAACCATTCCATGTTCAGAATGTTCTAAAATCCTCAAGAGCATTCTGATAGCAAGAACATTTCCTAGCAGTCATAAAAATGGACTATTAGTTAACAAATGATTGTGAACAAATAAAATTAAAAACAAAACACATAAAAAGCATAAACAGTAACTTGATTTTTATTTATTTTGCGTGCTAATAATCAGGAATTTGAAAAGGATTTTAGAATAAGATAAGTAAGCGTTTGTTAAAGTCTAGACATTAGAAAATGTCTTATGCTAACTGCTTTTGTTGTGGAACAAGATCCAAACTCAGTCAGCATGTATCCATACAGAAACTGATTTCACTTATGCTGAAAATAGGTTTGCAAGCTGATTTTCAAAAGAAAGTTCTCTTCGGGGTCTCACTTTGAAAATCCACAGTGGCTTGTATTTGGCTAGTGCAAAGCAAAGGAAAATATGACTTTTTAAGTTAAGTTATACTTATTAACTATATAGCATAGCATCATAAATCGCAGCTGAATCTTTAAAAGAACAAGAGGATGTGGATTATTATGTAGATACCTTAAGAATGGTAGAACAGATCACAACATTTTTTGAAAAATTAATCTTAAGGGTCTCTTTACTAACATGCAATAAGATTTTGCACTTAGCGCACCTTAACTGCAAAAGTTAAGATGCGCTAAGTTCACAGCCTGTGCAGTAAATGATAGCATCTGCTCTGCATTTACTGTACAGGCAGTCATTCACCGCATACTCTGGCATTACATGCTTTGACAGATAATGTGAGTGCATGCACTTTGCCCATCAAGGCATGTAAAGTGAGTCTGGCACAAAAAAATAAAGTAGCAATCAGCAATGCAAGCACATCCTTCAGTTCCAATCCCTGCCCCCCCTCCCAATTCAGATCCCCCCGCATGATCAGCACTTTCCTTCCCCAAACAGCAACCCCCATTCAATTCACAACCTCCCCAATAGCCAGACCCCCAAAGTGAAACCCCCTATCCAGAAATCCCCCCATGTGACTGCCAACAGAAGGTCTCTTTGAAGCCTTCGAAGAGCGTCCCCCCAATAACCTATCCAGAGCCCCCCTGAGACTCACATGGGGGTTTTCCTTGGTACTGACACTAAGGGCTCAATCTATGGCAGTCATATAAAAGGGGCTTCTGTAGGGGGGGGGGCTTTGTCTTGGGTTCCTGGCTGTTGAGTGGTGGTGTTGATTGCTCGTGGGGTTGCTGTTCAGGGAGGCAGAATGCTGATCTGACAGTGGGGGGGAATCATAAGGGTGTGCTTGTCATGTGGGGAGACTGGAAGGGGAGATGTGGTTATGCTACCACTGTGGAAATTTTTCTTTCCTTGGGAACAAGCAGGAAGTCAGTCCTCACATATGGGTGACGTCGGCACGACTGAGCCTGCATGCTAATCTATCCCCAGATTTCAATGAAAGCCTTTGGGAGATCTACCGTGCATCTTCCCGCCTAAGGAAGTCTCCTTCTTTCCGCGGAGCTTATCAGATGTGTATCTGTTCCCCCTGGAAAAAGTTGATTTTTTTTTCTCTGTGTTTTTTGTTTTTTAGATCGATTCCCTTCTCCGCTTTGCATACTGGTACCCTTCTGGCATTCCCAGGTCCGCTTGCCTTTGTAGTCGTGGATTTTCCCCAGGTTCTTCTTCTTTCCCCCCACGGGTTTTACTCCTGGTGTGCAGGTTTTCCTGCTCTTTCTGGCCAGGCCAATAAAGTTTGACCTTGCAGGGGCCTAATTCCCCGCTATGGCCTTTGTCAGTGACTTCAAGCTCTGCAGCTGTTGTGTACATAACATGTTGCGCACAGACCCTCATGACTGTTGCCTTCGGTGTCTCGAGACAGACCATGACGCCTCGGCATGTGGTCTCTGCCAGCAAATGACCCCAAGGCCATAAGAAGCAGTACAAGTCATTTCCCCTAGATCGACTCAGCCCCAGAGTCCTTGGCGAGACCATAGGGCATTGAACTGGGGCTCCCTCATGGAGGGACATCCCTCGAAGAGCCAGAGATCATCGATGGCCTTGATGGGTGAAGAGATTGGTTCTGTGGGCAAGTCCCATGGCCATCGGTCTTGGAGCCCTCGACACAAGGCACAGGGTGATGGCCGGGAGTGGCCCTTGAAGCTGCCCCAGTGGGAGAAGATGCCATCGGCATCCAGAGATCGGCCTCAATCCCCTGAGGCCCTCCTCATCGAGGACACCCCCCTGGACAGTGCTGGCGCTGGGCCCAAGATCTTCGGTGCCCGCACTGGTTGCTGTGGAGCCTTCTGGCCTTGAGGCCAGGGTAGTGGCCTTGGAATGAAGCTTGTCTGCCTTCATAACCCAGCAGCGGCCTCTGATGCTCAGTTCCTCTGGTCATCACTCCTGACCACTGGCCCCTCCGTGGCAAGGGAGTCCCTAGAGGTGGAGCCAATCCTTGAGTTCCACCGGCCTCGAGATACCCCTCAGCACTGGTCCCGGTCCCAGTCCTGCTTGGGTCATAGGACTTCCCCGCCCAGTGCCCTCAGCTCAAAGTGCAGGGGCATTGGCGCACCCAAGCTGTCAGGGCTTGGGCTTAAGCCCTAGACCCGGAGAGCCATTGAGATCTCCTCTGACTCCAAGTCAGAGTGGGAGACCGAGGATCACAAGTCCCGATGTTTGTGTTCACCGGGATGTTCCCTTGGACCCTTCTCCTCCCCACCTGACCTGGCCTTCATGGACTTTTTCCGGATATGACAAAGGCCCTTGCCTTCACTATGAGAGCCCAAGGAGGAGCCTCGAGCAGAGGACCTCAAGCTCCTCCAGTACGAGACTCCCCCTAAGGAGGCACTCATGGTGCCCATTCCCCCATCCTGGATTGGCTACTCTTTCATATGTGGGAAACCCTGGCCTCGGTGCCCATTGTGAGCAGGTGGCTGGACTTGATGTATCGAGTTTGCCAGAGCCCCAGTTTTAAAAAAACTCAACTATCTCACAACTCCATGGTGGCAGAGTTGGCCATTCATCGGCTCAAGAGCCATAAAACACACTCCTCAGTGCCCCCTGGCAGAGAGGCCCATGCCATGGATGCCCTGAGCAAGAAATGCTTCCAGGGCTCTATGCTCATCAGCTGGATCCAGGCCTACTAGCTGTTCATGGCCATGTACTTGCAGGACATGGCAAGGGAACTCACCGGGTTCTCGGCTGGTCTCTCCGAGGAGCCTCTCTAGCAATTCAGGACTCTGACCTCCACGGTCAGAGTGCTTCAAATTTATGTCTTGAGCAGCCTATGATGGTTTGAGTCAATAGCTAGAGTAGCTATGGTGGGCATTACTGCCCACCGCCAGGCCTGGCAGAAACAAAAACAGGAAGCGGCAGATTCAACACCCAATAAATTTATTATAACCAAATAAGTGGCCTAAGCCCAACACAGGCCGTGTTTCGTATACAACTTCCTCAGGGGCTATCAGGACACACTAAAAAATAAATTGTAAAACCTTATTAGTATAAACAAACCATAAATATACCAAAAAAGAAGGGTTAAAAAAATAAAAAATTGTAACATGAATATACAATATACACAAAATAAAGGCAAAATTGGACTACATCAAATGACTTGCAAAGGAAACTCATCAATAATAATCAATTAAAATCATAAAAACCATATACAGTCACTGAAAATAAACCCTAATCTATTCAATAAACTATACTATGGATCTGATGACATATAAGTCTATTCGATAAACTGTTCTATAGATCTGATGACATATAAATATGTATACATACATATGTAAAAGTACATAAATAGGATAATTAAATAAATAAATAATTAAAAATGCTAAATGGAATCCAATAAAAAATATACCAGGCAATTTGTAATCATACAAACACATGCAACAAAAAATGTAAAAAATGCCAGTGCACGGGGGGGGGGGGGGGGGGGGCATCTGGTGTTTTACGCCACCCGGTGATCCCTCATAAACACCAATGCCTGGGCCCTGCAGATGGTGAAGGAGGGTTACCTCCTCCACCTCAAACAGATGCCCTCACCGTTCTTTTCAGGGGAGTCCCTTATGACTCCCATTTACCGGAACTCAGGGAGCAAGGGCTTCTACTCCTGCTACTTTCTGGTGCTCAAAAGACCGGAGGGTTTTGGCCCATTCTGGACCTGTGGGACCTCAACTGGTTCCTGGTGAGGGAGAAGTTCAAGATGCTCTCCCTTGGAACATTGCTGCCCTACCTCCAGCAGGGAGACTGGCTATGCTCCTTGGATCTAAAAGATGAGTATACACAGATCCTTATCCATCCCCACCACAGGCAGTACCTTCTCTTTGTGGTAGAAAGCTGCCGCTACCAGTACAGGGTCTGACCCTTCTGTCTGGCCTCTGCCGCCTTCCTTCGTCTCCAGAGGGTGTTCGTTTTTCCCTACCTGGACGACTGGCTCCATCAGGCCACGGCCCGCACCATCCTTATTCTAGAGCACCTGAAGTTTTTCATAAACTACCTCAAGTCCCATCTACATCCATCACACCTGGAGTTTATAGAGGCACTGCTGGACACTGTCCATGCCAAGGCCTTCCTCCCTCTGGACAAGACCCAATGCCTCATGGCGCTTGCAGGGAATATCCAGTGTTGCTCCTCAGCATCAGCCTGCCTCCTGCTTCACCTGCTGGGCCACATAGCCTCCATGTTGCATGTTACTCCAGATGCCCACCTACACATGTGGCCAGCTCAGTGGGCCCTCCACTCCTAGTACTCTCAAGTAACAGGGTGCCTGTGGGACAGAGTGGTCATGACCCATCCCCTGGCTGACTCCCTTGGCTGGTGGCAGCAGCCCCAGCACCTATGGGCCGGGATGCCCTTCCAGGTCTCCACCCCCCAGAGGATTCTCACTATGGATGTCTCCATGCTAGACTGGAGAGCTCATTGTGGTGACCTCCGCACTCAGGGCCATTGGTGGCAGGCAGAAAACCTCCAGCAGATCAACCTCCTGGAGCTTTGTGACATAGTGCTAGCCCTCCAGGCCTTTCACTACGACCTGCATCATCAAGTGGTACTGATCCAGACCGACAACCAGGTGGCAATGTTTTATATCAACAAACATGGGGGCATGGGATCGTCCCTTCTGTGCTGAGAGGCTATGAGCCTTTGCTCATTCACCATCAAGAGCGGGATGCTCCTTCGTGCAGTGTATCTCCCAGGCCAGGACAATGTCCTGGTGGACTGGCTCAGCCAGATCCTTCAACCTCACCAACGGCGGCTGGACTCCAGAGTGGCCAGTCAGCTTTTCCATCTCTAGTGGCTCTCAAGGATGGATCTCTTCGCCAGCCCAGCCAATGCTCAGCTGCCCCACTTCTGTTATAGGGAGCCACATCCCTCTTGGTGGCAGATGCATTTCTCATCCTGTGAATGGGGGCCTCTTCTACACCTTCCTGCCCACATCGCTGATAACCAAGACTTTGCTCAAGGTCCAGCTCAACAGTGCCACCTTGATACTGGTGGCTCCCTGGTGGCCCCAGTAGCCTTGGTTCCCCCTGCTCCTCCACCTGTCTCAGGCACCCCTAGTTCCTCCTTTTGCAGGAGGAGGGCTCTCTCCTGCACCCCTATCTGGGGTCCCTGACTCTGAAGGCCTGGCTGCTGAAAGGATAGCCTTGGCTGACTTCAATCTGTCGAACGAGATGGAGGAGGCTTCCCTGCCTCCCTCAGAGCTTCCACCCATCGAGTATGCACCTTCAAATGGTGCAGATACTCTATGTGGTGTGCAGAGAAGAGGATCAATCCCTTCTCCTGTTCTGTCCAGCTGGTGCTGCAGCACCTGCTTTACCTGTCCCAGGCAGGGCTGAAGTCCAACTCAGTTTGAGTATACCTTAGCACATTCTCAACGCATCACCATGTCAGTGGTAAGCCCCTCTCCGCTCAGCCCCTTATGACTTCCTGCCTGAGGGGCCTATTGTTCTCATGGCCACCCAGCCACCCTCCGGCGGGGGAGTGGGATCTCAATGTAGTTCTCTCAAAGCTTACTTGCCACCCTTCGAGCCTCTCAGCTCTTGCCACTTCAAGTATCTTTCCTGGAAGGTGGTCTTCATGGTGCTCACTCTACTCTCAGGGTTATCAAGCTCCAGGCTCTGGTGGCCCATCTGTCTGATGTGAGGTTCCACAGGAAGAGGGTCATGCTCTGCATGCACCCCAAGTTTCTGCCTAAGGAGGTGTCCCCGTCCCATCTCATCCAAGTGATGTTGCTCCTCACCTTCTTCCTGTGGCCCCATGCGAACAGGGCGAAGGCTGCTTTCCAAACTCTAGACTGTAAATGGACCCTGGCCTACTACCTGGAGGGTACCAAGGCCCCTGTCGCTCCTTGCATCTTCTCATCTCCTATGACCCAAATCGGCTGGGGGCAATGGTCTCCAAGCATACCCTGTCCATTTGAGTGGTGGACTGCATCACCTTCAGTTATGAGCAGGCCGGTCTCTCGCTGGAGCATCACATAATGGTGCACAGTGTCCGGGCCACAGTGGCATCCTTGGTGAATCTGCACAATGTCCCCTTGCCAGAGATCTGCCAGGTCGCCATCTGGTCCTCATTCCATATCTTCGCAGCTCATTACTGCCTGGAGAGGGAGTCCCGCCAGGACAGTTCCTTCAGCAAGGCAGTACTCCATCATTTGTTTGGGGTGTAAGGCAACGCCTTCCCTCAAGCCCTTTGATGTGTTCAGGCTACTGGAGAACTGGTTCTTTGCTTGACACTCGGGGCCGCTCGTGGGTTTTGCTGTAATTTGACTCCATTGATGCTTCTCACTGTTCACATTTTTCAGCCACACATGACTTTTGCAGGTTTTTGCATATATGAGACTGACTTCCTGCTTGTTCCCAAAGAAAGCATAGTTACTCACCTGTAACAGGTGTTCTCCAGGGACAGCAGGAATCAGTCCTCCCCACCCTCCCTCCTCCCCATGGAGTTGCTTTTTGTCATTTTTGACTTCTTGAGCTATGTCATCATACTAAGGCAAGATGGCACTCTTAGGCGGGAAGGGGACCATGCTTGCATGGTAGATCTACCAAAGGCTTTCTTTGAAAGATAGGGAGTGGGCTCCATCTGTGCCAACGTCACCCATATGTGAGGATCGATTCTTGTTGTCTTCGGAGAACACTTATTACAGGTGAGTCACTATGCTTTCATGACATGGGCAGCAGTTGAACTACTAGACTGCTGGTAGTGTGGCTGCACTTAATGCCACCTTGTGCTGTGACATCCTGCACACTGTCACCGGCCCTCTCAGGAACATGGAAAGTCATTTCTTAGAATTAAGCTAAAAGTAAAAGTATTTTATCTTGGTTTATTTTAACAACTTTACAGGTGTCCGAGCACTGGCAAGCCATCAGAAAGGAACTGGGACCTGAAAACCTTTCAAAAGCAGAAGCAGTAAAACATTTCTTGTCTATAATTCAGAGTCTTAAACGAGCAAGCAAGCAAGATATCCTTCAAATTCTACGCAGAGAAAATGATGTACTGCTGTAAGTTGCGCATCAGTGTGTTGTGATCTTATTGTAGTTTTTATAAAAACTGCTGAGAAAACCAAAGAAAAATATTAAGCTTCAGCTGACCTCAGTTCAAACTTGTATTTTATCTCCATAAGAAATATGGCTGATGCAGGTTTCGTCTGGCTTAGTACAGTTTGCAGCTACTGATTCGTTACTAATTAGCTAGTATGGAGAGTGACTCTTATGATAGTAGTGAATTGAATTTTTGTAAAGTAGAAATCGTGGATGAAGTAGAAGATTTATAAAAAATCCTAATTGCAATTTCAAATAATAAACATTACAACTATAGTTGTGGTCAACATATGTACACAATATACCTAAAATGCAAGGGTGCCAATCTTGAGAAATAATTGGAAATATTCCAACTGTATGTCATCATAATATCTAAATAGTATGTTCAAAGGTATACAACAAAAAAAAAAGATGTCTATGCAACTTAGATGTAGTAATTTCTGAGAAAAATACAAAATATGTCCTGGACAGGATTAAATAGCACCCTTCACTAATATTTGGTTGTGCCTTGGCAGTGATGACAGCAGTATGTGAATGTATTTCCCTGTCCCCATAGGGCTCACAATCTAAGTTTGTACCTGAGGCAATGGAGGGTTAAGTGGCTTGCCCAAGGCCACAAGGAATGCCAGTGGGATTTGAACTCTGGTCTTTCTGGCTTTAGGTTGCTATCCTAACCACTAGGCCACACCTCCACAACAGAATCACATATAAATTAGCTTTTTACCCTACTTTTTGAAAGGAAGGAAGCTTATGAGATCACTATTTTATTTATTAGTATTTAGCTCATGCCTTTCCAAGAGATTATCAAGGTGAGTTGTAGTCAGGTACTGTAGGCATTTCCTTGTCCCCAAAGGGCTCACAATCTAAGTTTGAATCCAAGGCAATGAAGGGTTAACTGGCTTGTTCAAGGCCACAAGGAGTGCCAGTGGGATTTGAACCCTGGACATTCTGGCTCCAGGCTGCTACCCTAACAACTAGGCCACTCTGTTTGCTCCACTGGCAGTAAAACAGCCACACAACATTATGGAACATCCACTATAGTTAACTGCAGGAAAGGTGTTTTTTTTACTTATAAGCTTCATTTCTTTGCCTGTAAATGTATCATTGATCTGTATTGCCAAAGAACTCAAATTTGGTTTTGTCTGCCCACAGAACATATTTTCCTAGAAGGTTTGTGGTTTCTCAAGATGGGTTTGGGCAATGATCAGGCATGCCTTTTTGTGTCTGTCTTTGAGCAATGGGGTCCTTTTTGGCCTTTGACCATGAAGTCCTTCCTTGTTTAGTGCATTGGCATATGGTGTGGGTTTGAAACCACCTCTCCAAATTGCTCCAGGTCAGTTTTAAGCTCTTTGGATGTTGTACGTGGTGTTTTTCCAATAGTTCGCAATAACCTTTGAAGACTTTTTGGATTAATTTTCCTCTTCCCACCATGTCCTGGGAGGTTCTTGACAGTTTCATGAGCAGAAAACATCTTAATAATATTGCAAACTGTAGACACAAGAATCCCAAGGTATTTGGAGATGGCCTTGTACCAGTTTGATGTTTGGTGATAATGGTTTTTCCTACGGTCTCAGGCAGCTCTCTTGTCTTTACCATTGGGAAAATGGAACAGGGAGAGAATGTGGCCATTTTAAACATTAGAGACATCATTCATTGGTTGTTTCAAGTCATGTGAGTACTGCTAGTGAAAGGCACCTCTCATAACCAGAAGAGAAGGCTGACCTTAGAGGTGTGTATCTCTATCTACACTATCTCTTTAATTCTGATTTATAGATATACAGTCGTGGTCAACATTATTGGCATCCTTGCAGTTCAGCCCCTTAATGTCCAATATCTCCTAAAAAATAGTGGCCGGTGGAATGCCTTTGGACTATATATGCACACATATTTGACACATAAAAGAATCAAATAAAACAAGACTAATTAAAAAAAGGGAAGGAGTAAGAAATAGTATAAAAACTGTGACATTGCCAGAAAATGATTACTGGTACCCTTATAAACAATTCAGATCAGTTTGAACAGAAGAACCACATTCCCATTACAGTAAAATTAGACACACCTGTGATCAATTATCATTGGTATGTCACCTTCAAACCTTTTATTTCACATCCTGTTAGATTGTGATACACATTTGCTAAAAAACATTATTAAAAGGTGACTTTGAAAGCCCTAAGAAGTTTACAAGTCCACTATAGGATGAATGCATAATGAGTATGAATGGTGTGAACAGTGAAGCCAGTCAGTTTCATTATTCAGGGTTTCACAGCAAGCACTGCTAAACACATCATAACCCTCCCCTTTTTCCTGCTGTCCTCAAATATATAACAAATTATCATCATGCTAATTTGATTTGTAGGTTGTGAACTTTTTATCAGACAAACAGAATTATATGAAATCTTAGGAATCTGCATCCCGAAAAATTTCATTTTGTTTGTTTAGTTTTATTTAGGAGATTGTTTCATATTATTGATTTTTTTTGTTTGTTTTGTTTCATTTTGTTTTGGTGTGTGTTTATTTTACAATAGAGCATACTGAAATTAACCCAGATTGCTAAAACAAAGTCCCCTAACATGGGCTGCTGTCCATCTTTCCCTGTGCCTCTTCACCCCATTCCACTATCTGAGCTCACTGAGATTAGTTATGGGTGAGAAAGAGCTGGGCATGATCTCTGCCAGTGCCAGTGTCATTTTGATGAATACCACTGGTGAAGCAAGAGCAACTAGAGAACACTTTTCACCCATGGATGAGGTCAGTTATAGGGGACAGAATCTGGAAGGGCTAGAGAGGTGCAGGGGGATTTACACAAAGCCTACGGAGGAGGCCACTTTTCACCCATGGATGAAGTCAGTTATAGGGGACAGAATCTGGAAGGGCTAGAGAGGTTCAGGGGGATTTACACAAAGCCTACGGAGGAGGGGAGCTTTCTATTCTTTCCAACCCAATGGAATGTTGGAAAGAAATTATACAAAAGGGGATGTCTGTTTTGGGGCAAAACAATTCATCCAAATATTTAACAGAAATGGGACCAAATTTGATATGGGGGAAAACTGGCGAAAAGGTATAAGTGCTGGTGCTTACACATGATGGTTACCCATTTTGCAAACTGACACGCGTAAAAATTGCTGATGAACTATAGAGACCACTATTTCAATCTAGCTTAAATTTGGAGTGAGAAATAAACTAGGGGGATTAAGGACTGGCTATTTTCTCAGAAGGCATACTATTATGATGAAGGCAATAGAAGTGGCCTCCTACTTATTCAGTATTTAAAAAGCAAAGAAGCACAGGGAGCGAGTGAAATTCATAATTGATAGATCAGAGATATCGGTGCACACTCAGGGCCTGATATTCAAAACACAGATGTGCTAACTGTGTAAAGAACATAAGAAATGACATACTGGGTCAGACCAAGATCCATCAAGCCCAGTATCCTATTTCCAGCAGTGGCCAGTCTAGATCACAAGTACCTAGCAGTTTCCCCAAAATACACAGGTTTCACAATGCGTGTACTGGGGCAAGCAGTGGATTTCCCGAGTCCCCTTAAATAATGGTTTATGGACCTTTCCTCCAGGAATTTGTCCAAACCTTTTTCAAACCCAGCTGCAAACAGCTTTTACTACAAACAGCTTTTACTACATCCTCCGGTAACGAATTCCTGAGTTTGATTACGTGTTGAATGAAAAAATATTTTCTCTTATTAGTCTTAAATAGGTTACACTGAAGCTTTATTGCATGTCCCTTAGTCTTTCTATGTTTTGATGATGTAAACAATCAATCTACATTTACCCGTTCCACTTCATTCATTAATTTATAGACCTCTATCATATCTCCTCTCAGTTGTCTCTTTTCCAGGTTAAAGAACCCTAACCTTTTAAACCTCTCCTCATAGGGGTATCCTTTAATCCCCTTTACCATTTTGGTAGCTCTTCTCTGTACCTTTTCTAATAACGTTATATCCTTTTTAAGATACAGAGACCAGACTTGCACACAATATTCAAGATACGGTCGCACCAGGGAATGATACAGAGGCATTATAATATCCTTTGTTTTATTTTCCATTCCTTTCCTTATGATTCCTAGCATTCTATTTACTTTCTTGGCTGCTGCTGCATACTGGGCCAAGGGTTTCAACATGTCCACGATGACACCTAAATCTTTTTCCTGGGTAGTGGTTCCTAATATGGAACCTTGCATCGTGTAACCATAGTTTGGGTTGTTCTTCCCTAGTTGCATAACTTTGCACTTGTCCACATTAAATTTCATCTGCCATTTGAACATACAGTCTTCCAATTTATCAAAGTCCTCTTGCAATTTTTTACAATTCTCTTGAGTTTTAACAACTCTGAATAATTTTGCATCATCTGCAAATTTGATAACCTCACTCGTATTTCCCTTTTCCAGGTCATTTACGAATATGTTAAAAAGCAGCGGACCGAGCACAGATCCCTGGGATACTCTACTATTCACCTTTCTCCATTGGGAAAATTGGCCATTTAGCTTTACCCTCTGCTTTCTGTCTTTTAACCAGTTCCTGATTCACAATAGTACACTGCCTGCTATCCCATGACTTTTTAATTTCGCCAAGAATCTCTCATGAAGGACCTGTTCAAAGACTTTCTGAAAATCCAGATACACTATATCAACCAACTCACCTTTGTCTACCTGTTTATTCACACCTTCAAAAAACATAACAGGTTAGTAAGACAAGACCTTCCTTGGCTAAAGCCATGTTGGCTGTCTCCCATTAATCGCGGGCGCTGCTGCTGCACGCCCTGATGCTAGCCAGCAAGCATCAGGACATTCTGGAGGCAGAGCGGAGGCAGCACCCAGGGGTAACTGGGCAGCAGCAATATTCAGCTGCTGCCTGATTATCCCTCAGCGGCAAAAGTCAGACGCAATAAAGGCTGGCCTAACCTTTGCTACCAAAGCTAACCGGGTAGTGACTTAATATCGCCGCTTCACAGTTAGCTTCCTGCCTCTCTGGCTAGCCTGAATATTCAATGCCGATGGCCAGATATGGCCCTGGCATTGAATATCTGGGTCTTTGGTTTAGCGGCGATGACTAGCTGCTATAATCGTGCTAGCTACCACTGCTGAATATTGGATCCTCAGTTTTTGAATTATTATAAGACTCTGTACACTAACAAAATGCATTCCTCGAAAGGGGATATTGAGGCCTTTTTGGCTAAACTTGTATTTCTGCTAGTGGCCCAGTCTCTCCACGACTCTTCAGAAGTGGAGATGTATGAAGAAGGAATAAGGGCAGCTATCAATGCTGTCCTGCTGGGTAAGTCACCTGGCCCAGATGGATATACAATAGAGAATTATTGAGCATTTGCCAAGCTTTTGGTTCCTAAGTTGAAGGGTATTTATCAACATTTTTTTGAAGTGGTTGAGGTTTCAGGTACTTTTACAGAAGCAAGAATAGTCATGCTGCCCAAGCCAGGGAAGGATCCAGCATATCTTACTAATTATAGGCCTATCTCAGTTATATATGGTTGTTTATAAAATTTACTCAAAAATACTGGCTCAGAGATTGAGTAAGATACTTCTAGAGCTTATTCATAGGCACCAACTGGATTTGTGGTTAGAAGGAAGCCATTGGATAATGCTATATTGCTATATAATCTAGTGGTAGTGAACAAGAGCTCCCATTGGCAGCCCTTTCCTTAGATGTGGAGAAATCCTTTGACCACACAGAGTGGTTGCGGTCTTAGCCTGGTTTTAATTGGGGCCAAAGCTCATTTGTATGACCCAGTTTTTGTATGTGGCCTCAATGGCACAAGTGATGGTGAATTTAATATTATCATATCACAATGGGAAACCAGACAAGGATGCCTGTTTCCTCTGCTCTTGTCGGAATTTGCGTTAGAGCCTCTTGCGATGGCAGTGCATCACTTGGTTGATATCCAAGGGATTAGGACAGGACTCGAAAACACAGACTTTCAATATGACTTTCTTGACCATAGATCCTATCCATGCTTTTATGACTGATCAATTTGCCAGTCTCTCTGATTATAAAGTAAATTCTCTACTGTTCTCCAAATATTTTTTGTCAGACCATTCAATAATGTTTACTAGTCCAGAAACAGCTATATGGTTCATTCTACTCTTAAAACTATTTCAATCCTTACAAAAATGTTTCACTCAAAATGAAATTAAAAGGTGCTCTTTTTTTCTATATTAAAGGGACATTTTGCTTGTAGCACATGATATTTGTCACAGTACAATAGAAGGTGATACATGGATCCAACCCTTCAACGCAACGGGAAATTACAATTAACCATTGGACTTCATGCAAAACTAACTAACCTATGTAAAACATTATATGCGGAGAACTAAACATAGAGGGTCTTTTACTAATGGATGCTAAGTTGTTGCACGTAAAGTGCCAATAGCACCAAAAATATGACATGTTATGTGCAACATCACTGCATTAACCTTTGGGGGCATGGGAAAGCATTTCTCTGGTAGTTAACATGGAATCCTGTCCCTTATAGCATGCTGCATTGAGGTGGTGTTAGATGAATCCATGCTAATGCAGTCAGCAGATGGTGTGAACACAATGCTATCTGCACCAAGCTCACTACCCTCACTCTCTGTCCCTAAGCTGCCCACTTGGGACCATAATGCATGTTGCACAGTTAGCGCAAGAATCATCCTGCGCAGTCATGTCCCTGAGTGTTGAGAACATGCACTGCCAGCTAGTATCCATTAGAAAAAGACCCCCATAGTATCCAAATGAGATTACAAGAACATAGATCCAGGTTGCATACTCAAAATAGTCTAGTTCCGATAGTTGGACAATGCCTGTAATTTCATCATGCGTTTGTTCATTTACGATGGGTGTCAACAAACTGAAAAGGACTGGCATCGCGCATTTTGTATCTGATGATAACATCAAAGACAAAGAAGAAATGGTTTGCATTTATAATTAAGAAGAAACTTGCAAGAACTGTAATGAAATACAGTGCAGTCAGTGAATGCTTAATTTCCATTCGTCTATGAGGAGTGCCCATCAACACAACTATAATTCAAGTATATGCCCCAACAACAGTTGCAGAATAGGATGAAGTTGATGAATTCTATGAACAAGTACAAGTTGAAATTAATAGAGCACACAAACCAGATATCCAGATAGTCATGGGTGACTGGAACGCAAAAGTTGGCAACAAAGAGGAAGGCAAAGTTGTTGGAAAATATGGACTTAGCAACAGAAATGAAGCTAGAGAAAGACGGATAGAATTATGTAAGACCAATGATCTATTCGCTATGCTGATGATGTGATTGTTGATCTATTGATGATCTATTCGCTATGCTGATGATACCACATTACTGTCTGAAAGTGAAGATGATCTGAAACATTTGCTTCTCACAATCAAAGAACATAGTCTCAAAATGGGCCTGCGCCTTAATGTAAAGAAGACAAAGATCATGACAACTGGCATAATCAACAGGTTCATCGTTGAAGGAGAAGAAATTGAAATTGTGAACAACTTTAACCTACTTGGATCAACTCTCAATAAAGAAGCAACAAGCAGTCAAGAAATCAGACAACGCATTGCTCTTGGCAGAATGGCTATGAAAGACCTAGATAAGATTCTCAAGAGCAGAGATGTCTCTCTCCATACCAAGATTTGACTTGTTCAAGCCATGGTATTTTCAATAACATCATATGGATGTGAAAGCTGGACAGTGAAAAAGATAGACAGGAAGAAAATTGATGTCTTTGAATTATGGTGCTGGCGGCGAATACTGTGTATACCATGGACTGCCCGAAGAACAAACCAGTCAGTACTAGAGGAAATCAAACCTAAGCTTTCTTTAGAAGCTCAGATGACAAGACTTTGACTTTCATACTTTGGACACATCATGCGAAGAGAGAGATCATTAGAGAAAGACATCATGCTTGGCAAGATAGAAGGTCAACGCAAAAGAGGAAGGCCAACAATGAGATGGATCGATACAATAACAGCAGCTACAGGTACCAGTCTGTCAACAATGAGCCGCCTGACTCAAGACCGAACATAATTTAGGATAGCTATCCAGAGGGTCGCCATGAGTCGACTCCGACTCTACGGCACTTAACAACAACAACAATGATCTATTCATCTCGAACACCTTCTTACAGCAACACAAGTGCCGACTGTACACATGGACTTCACCCAATGGATTGTAAAGAAATCAAATTGACTACATCTGTGGAAGACGATGGAAAAGCTCAATAACATCAACAAAGACCAGACCTGGAGCTCACAGCAGAACAGATCACCAACTACTAGAATGCAAACTCAAGCTAAAGTTGAAAAAGAACAAGCCACTCGTGAATGTAGCAAAATATGACCTTGAGAATATACCACTGGAATTTAAAGACTGTCTGCAAAATCAATTTGCTGCTTTAGATACAAATGACAGTTTCAGAAGAGTTATGGGATGACATCAAGAAGGTTGGGTTGGAAGAAAGCTGAGAAATCTCTGCAAAAGGTGAAAAAGCAAAAACAACCAAAATGGATGACTGAAGAAATTCTGAAAATTGCCCAGAAATGCAGAGAAGCTAGAATTAGAGGAGAAAGAGAGGCAATCACAGAACTCAGAGATTTCCAATGTGCAGCAAGACAAGACAAGGAGAAGTACTACAATGATGAACGCATGGAAATGGAATCAGAGACTATTAGAGGAAGAACAAGCTTGGCTTTCCTAAAGCTATGAAAGAAAGAAAAATTTTCAGCCTAGAATTGGAATGTAATAAGATGCTCAAGGATCCATGTCGAATGATGCTGAGAAGATCAAGAAAAGGTGAAAAGAATATACAGAGTCATTATACAATAAAGATCAAGTGGACCAATAGACATTTCATTGGTGATGAAAGAAGAAGTCAAAACAGCATTGAAAGCCTTATCAAAGAACAAATCATCGGGCATTGATGGAATTCCCATTGAAGTATTACAGCAATATGATGCAGCTGTTATCATACTTACAAGGATCTGCCAGGAAATTGGAAAAGATCTGTGTTTATACCAATACTGATCACCCGACTGACTCTGGAAATTATCACCCAATCGCTTTGATCCCACATGCCAGCAAGATTCTACTCAAGATCATTCAGCAGAGACTACAACCATACTTGGAACGAGAACTGACTGAAGTGCAAGCAAGGTTCAGGAAAGGGCAAGGTATGAGATACATCATTGTGGATGATAGATGGATCCTTGAAAAGACAAAAGAATACCAAAAAGATACCCATATGTGTTTTATTGACTACAGCAAAGCTTTTGACTATGTAAACCATGAGAACCTCTGGGCCACATTAAGTATAGGAATACCAGAACACCTGATAGTTCTCTTACACAACCTTTACACTGATCAAGAAGCAACAGTTCAAACGGAACAAGGAGAAACATTTAAAATCAGCAAAGATGTATGACAAGGCTGCATACTTTCCCCCTACCTTTTTAATTTATATGTAGAACAAATCAGAGAAGCAGGACTGTATGAAGACAACCGACGTGTGAAGATTGGTGGAAGACTCATCAACAACCTTTGCTATGCTGATGATACCACATCACTGGCTGAAAGTGAAGATAATCTGAAACATTTGTGTCTCGAGATCAAGGAACATAGGGGCTTGTTTACAAAGCCGCGGTAGCGGTTTCCGATCGTTATCGGAGCTGCGGCCCCATTGAAATCGCTACCGCAGCTTTGTAAACAAGCCCCATAGTCTTAAAATGGGGCCTGCACCTTAATGTAAAGAAGGCAAAGATCATGACAACTGGCAAAATCAATAAGTTCACTGTTGATGGAGAAGAAATTGAAATAGTGAGCAACTTTAACCTACTTGGATCAACAATCAATAAAGAAAGGACAAGCAGTCAAGAAATCCAATGACACATTGCTCTTGGCAGAATGGCTATGAAGGCCCTAGACAAGATTTTCAAGAGCAGAGATGTCTGTCTCTGTACAAAGATTTGACTTGTTCAAGCCATGGTGTTTTCAATAATGTCATATTGATGCAAAAATTGGACAGTGAAAAAGATAGACAGAAAGGAAAATCGATGCCTTTGAATTACGGTGCTGGTGACGAATACTGTGTATATCATGGATTGCCCGAAGAACAAACCAGTCAGTACTAGAGGAGATCAAACCTAAGCTTTTCTTAGAAGCTCAGATAACAAGACTTCAACTTTCATACTTTGGACACATCATGTGAAGAGAGAAACTGTTGGAGAAAGACATAATGCTTGTCAAGGTAGAAGGTCAACATAAAAGTGGAAGGCCGGCAATGAGATGGATTGATACAATAACAGCAGTAATCATCAATGAACTGCCTGACTGACCACCGGACACGGCACTTAACAACAACAAACAAACAACAACAAATTGGAGAGAAGGAGGTTGAGATGCAATTCTCAATAACAAAGAACAATTCTGGATTTATAAATTAGGGACAGAGTGCCCTAGAGTTTTAAATGGAGAATTGGAATGGCATATTTTAAGTTAACAGCCGTGTAACGTTTATGAGAAGATCCTGTTTCTTTAAATTGTGATCTGGAGTTTCTCAAAAGAAGTGGGAGTTATATATAAAAAGAAGCTGCGGCCAATTTTGGAACAAGCTGAAAAAGTCCAAGTGTTGATGGATCAAGAAGTCTGGAGGCTGTGGATAAAGGAGAAAGATTGCAGATTAAGTATATATAAGTTTTCCCATGACACAGAAATGTATTATGAAGGAGACTTCGAAACACAGTGTGGTGTCAGGAGGTTTTATGACAATGGTAATATAGAAAAGCAAAGCACTTTTTGATTTCAGTTTGGGTGGAAAAGTTTTGTAAGGATTTAAATAATTTTAAGAATAAAATGGACCATGACACCGCTAGATAACTTCAGTATTACTATTTATTTATTTATCTATATGTATATATCGCCTTTCACTGGGTCAAGGCGGTTTACAGGGAACAAACTTGATATTACAATGTAACAATGTCACAAACTATTTACATCATGCCAACACTAGGTTTTGTTTTCATAACTATATACAATTATAACTATGTACAGTGGTGGTGATAGATATCTGGCTCTGATCCAACTGTGGAGGGGTTATGTGATAGGGTTGACATGTTCTGTGAATAGGTACATTTTTAGGTGTTTTCTGAAGGATTTGAGATCTGTAATGTTCCTTATCTGGTCTGGTAGGGTGTTTCATGTCGAGGATGCATACAATTGGAAGGCTCGTTTACATGCTTGCTGGTTGGATTTGGTTCTTGTGTGTGGGATGCTGAGGGTGTTCATCGTTGAGTTCCATCTAGTACTGTGTGGCTGTGAGGTATGAAGTAGTGAGCAGAAATGTGTGTGTGTGTGTGTGGGGGGGGGGGGGGTCGGAATGGACTGCTTTGTGGGTTAGCATGAAAGTTTTGAATTGTATTCGGCTCTGTAGTGGGAACCAGTGGAGCTGGTATTGGCGTGATGTGGCTGTATTTTGCTGCTGCTGCTAGTAGGGTCCTTGTTGTTGAGTGAAGAGCTGTTTGAAGGGGTAGGAGGGCAGATCTGGGTAGGTCTTGATAGACAGCATTGCAATAATCAATGTGGGGTATGATGGTGGCTTGTAGCACAGTGTGAAAGTCCAATTGCTCTAGGCGTGAGTGGAGACATTGAAGTGTCTTTGTTTTGTAATATATTGTCCAGGCAGTTTTGTTGATGTGAGCTTTAAAAGTGAGGTGCTGATCAAGGGTGACTCCCAGGTAGCTGACTTCAGTCTTGACTTTAATTTCCATGTTGTTCAGTGTTATTGTGGGAGGGGGGGCTGAAGATTGTGTCTTTTGTTATATAGAGTGCCTCCGTGTTGCAGTTGATGAGAAGGTTGTTGTCCTTTAGCCAGTTGGCTACCTTGGTGAAACATTCTTGGTGGGCAGATAGTGAGGGTTAATTTGTGTCGATTGGGCGGTAGATCATGATGATATCAGCATAGATGTGAATGTTGAGGCTGTGTGATCTTAATATTGTGCAGAGCGGTTGAATGTAGAGGTTGAAAAGGAGTGCAGAGAGGGTGGATCCTTGGGGGACTCCTTGAGTCTGTTTGTATGGAGTGGAGGTGTTATGTCTGATCTTTATTTGTTGGTATCTATCTGTGAGGTATGAGGAGAACCATCTGAGCACTGTGCCTCTAATTCTGTTGGTATGGAGACGTTGCAGGAGGATGTGGTGGTTTACTGTGTCAAAGGCTGATGATATGTCTAAGAAGATTAGCAGGAAACCTTGGTTGATGTGCTGTAGTCTTTGGATTAGAGTATTTACCAGGTTGGTCAAAAATGTTTCTACTCCGTGTTGTGGTTGGAAACCATGTTGCTGTGGGTCCAGAAGGCTGTTTCTGTCAATATGGTCCTGAAGTTGGTGCTGAAGGGTTTTCTCTACAATCTTGGCAGCAAATGAGAGGCTGGCGATGGGTCTGTAAAATGAAGGCTCAGAAGGGTCTAGGATCGTTTTTTTCAGTGTTGGCCATATGGAAGAGGTTTTTAGACATGTGGACATGATGCCTTGTTGTAGTACTGAGTGTGTGATTCTAGTGAGCATGGTGCTTAACTCCTGTTTTGGATGCTTTAGTCCATGAGATGGGGCAGGGATCCAGGCGGGAGGTTGTAGTGTTTAGAGATGTTATAGTGTCCTGTATTTGTCTTTTTGTGACAACTGAGAAGGTGGTCCAGGGGTCTTGGTGGTTGTCTTCATCAGGGGAGGGGTGCGGGCTATCCGGTTGTGGATGTAGCTGCTTGTAATGTTGAGTCAGCTTATCTCCTTAGGGTATGAATGTGACTCTTTCCTATTCATCAATGGATTTCCTTTCTACTTTTAATTGGTTTTATTTACACCACCCTGCTGTCACTGTGAAGGGCGGTATATCAAGTTTAACATAAAAATATGGGAAACTAGCTGTTTCTGGGCTAGTAAACGACATTGAACAATTCGACAAAAATACATTTGGAGCACAGTAGACAGGATTTATTTTTTGACATGTTGTTGTTGTTGTTGTTGTTAAGTGCCGTCGAGTCATGTCGACTCATGGCGACCCTCTGGATAGTTGTCCTAAATTGTGTTCGGTCTTCAGTCAGGCAGCTTATTGTTGACAGACTGGTACCCACATCTGCTGAATTTGGAATCTTGATCTTTTTGTAAATTATAAAGTAATTTGGGTAAATGCCAAGATTCTCCCTTTAAATGATTTGGTAAATAGAGAAGTGTTACTAGAGCACCTATTTCAGTGGAGGGCACGTTCCTTTAAATATTTGGGGGGTGGCATTTGGGAGAACTCTGTTAGAGACATTAGTGCTAAATGAAGGACAGTTACTTTCAGTAGCTGAGGAACTGCTGTATCTTTTAGGATGGAGCTGGTTAGAAGCAACAAAAATGATAGTGATGCCAAAATTGAACTATACTTCTAGAGTTTTAGTATGCTGCCTTTGTTCTTCCTAGATCGGGTATATAAGAAAATTAAATTAAGACTTTTGAAGTTTTTATAGAACAAGAAAAAACTGTGTATTGTCGTGGGGTAACTGAACTTGCCCAAAGGTAAAGGGGGAGGGATTATTTTCCAGATTCAGGAGTTACCTTGAGGCATTTATGCTGAGCAGTAGTGCCTCTTGGTTTGTATGGAGTTAGGAGGCACACCTGCATGGTGTGATCTGAAGGAGGACCTATACCTCTTAATCTCGTACCGCCCATAGTTCTGATAAAGCCTAAAACACATCTCTCAATAGTCTTTGCTTCTTACAGGAGCTTTCAGTTTTGGAGCGAGAACTGGTAGAGGAAGTGAACTCTTTGCCAGTAGGCTACCACTTTGGAACAATTCTAAAAAAATGAATCAGAGCAAACTTGACTTCAAAAATCTGGGAATCTAGAAATATATGAAGGATTGGGAAAGTGGCTACAGTTAAAGACCTTGATGGAATTACAGAGCAAGGTAGACTTGCCAGCTAATCAATTTTATGGCATTCCATTCTTAGTACAGGCATAAACTTGGGTCAACGTTTGGATACCTGGACTCTAGAGGATGTCACCCTCCCTAAAACTGCACCCCGGCTTTATAAGATATTATTATCTGGCTCTGGGTGAAGGACAAAGGAACTTAAAGAGTTCTGGAGGCAGATTTGCAGAGTACTCCCTCTGAAAAACATTTGGTCCTTATGAATAAATGGGAGGGCTTCTGGAGTAAGACTATTCATATCTGCAGCAATGCTGCAGTCCCAATTTTTTCTTGCTAACAGAGCATTTTTGATAGCAGTGAAGGATGCTAAATTCACAGATGGTATAGACAGTCATCGTTGATCATGTAAACAGAAAGCTGGTACCTTTCCCCATGTGTTTTTTTTTTATTGCCCAAACCTTCACTCCTACTGGCAAGCATTCTGGAATAAGATATGTCAGATTTACTGCTCAATGAACAGTTCTTGTTTCGGATATTAATTTGGAAATCTAGGGCACTGGAGGCTGTGCTCTCAGGGGAGTCCCCCCTTGGACTTCCTGTTGCCGTTAGCCACATGGTTAGTGTTGTGCTATTGGAAGAACAGTTCTCATCTGGATGTCAATGAGTGTTGGAATAATGTATGTTTGGTGTGCAAATGCAAAGCTCTGATGGAGGAAAAGTATAAACAATCTTTAAAGAAAGCACAAGGATGGAGCAAGCTGGATTAATATGTGTTAAAAATATTTATGCTTATAGATGTAAAGTGCATGGTAGGGAATTTGTTATAAAATGTGGATGTTTCATTCTTCATTGTAAAACCAATAAAAATATTTGAACATCAAAAAAAATCCTAAACTTGACAGGGAGCAAGTGTTAAGTCCCAATATGCACAGTTTTGGCCATACACGTGTATTCTCCATCTGAAATGGGGAATACGCGTAGATTTTTGGCATGCCCTGATCACTCCCTAACCACGCTGCCAACCCGCTGCCCTAAAACTTCCTTGTTCCAAGGACATCCATGTGTAAATAGACCCTTTCTAAAATGGCCATTTACACATGTACTCTATATGCCTGATTAGACATGTGTAAATCGCGAATAAGCCTTCTAAAATAGCCGCCTTGATGCCATTTTATTCTTCTTCCCAAATGTTTAGGTACCACTCTGTTCAAACCATCCCATCTCTCTCCCCTCCAGGTCAGAGAAACACACACACATACAGGTTGAAAAGAATTCAGTGAGCTATGCTCCACATGTTTTTCTTGCTTAGGGCTTTTTTTTGTTTTGCTTTGGTAACCTGTTTTTTTATTTTTGGCAGGGGTGAGGAATCCAGGCCTGACAGACTGTTCATGAAAATATTAATAACATTTGAAAATTAAAATGAAAAACAAATTTAGTTTGATAAAGATTTTGTATGTCTTCTCAAACAAAGGTATCTCCCTGATGAACATGAGCTTTTAAGATTACATAGGTCAGTGGTATTCACTTTTGGTCCTCAAGGGCTGCAAATGGTTCAGGTTTTCAGGAGATCCCTAAGGAATATGCATAACAAAGATTTGCATAGAATGGAAATAGATTTGCAGGCATATTATCTCATGCCTATTACTTGGAGATCTCCTGAAAATCCTGTTTGTGGCCCTTGAGGATCATTGGTGAATACTCCTGACATAGATGCAATCTTCAGAATCATGTGATCTAAAACTCATATACAACAGCATCTTTAGATAGTACTTCTGCCGGCTGCAAAATGTGTATCGGTCTTTGAAGATTCCATTTGTTTTTCCATCATTATTTGGATTGATAGTTCTCTGTTCTTTGTATACCTATGGTTTTCCACTTTTGCATTACAGACTGGAATACAGTTTCAGGAGGGTGCCTAACTGGTTATGAACGTGGCTACTTTTCAGCACACATAAACCCAGCAGATTTTCAGACACAAGGAACTCACGTACATTTTGCTAGAATACAAACTTGTTAGGCGACTAGTAGTATGCACATATACTTTATGGTCTTACCGAAAAGACATAAAGTGTGCAACATAGCAACATGCCTATAACATAGCAAATGGGTATGTGCAGTTTATAGCTATGACTCCAAAATGTGCACCAGCCTCCTTTCCCTGGAATGCCTCTTTTCTGTATGGCCAAAAGTATGTGCTTTATAAAAGCATGCTTATTCTTTCTTTTGGTTAAAAATCCACTCAGCCAAAAATGGCTGACTTAGGTGGGATAACTATTTTTATCATACCAAAAGGTCCCCAAGCCCTAGAAAACCTCTGCACAAATGGCACTGGGCCAGTCAGCTGTGCAAGAATGTATTCCATTAATAGAGTAAAATAATCTAGCCTCATGGTCTGCTATTTATAGCTAGTAGTGTACTTTCAACCTGGAAAACAAAGCAGGTTGACAGATCTCCTGAAGTAGAAATAGAGAACACCAGATCTACCGTATTGCCCAGGGCACTATAGCAAATACCGTCCGCATCGGGCCAGTCAGCCACTGCCACACAACAGAGAAAAGCAGAATACGTGTCATTAAAAAGAGTTTATCACAGATGGACTGTAATTAGTACAAAGCGGAGGATGGCAATGGCAGGTGGATGTTCTGACTCTGTGCTGAGAATATATGAACCCTAAATGTCAAGCTGGGTCATATATTAGTGTCATGTGGCAATAGCTGGCAGATCCTAACAAGGAGAGCCACTCCTTGTTGTTCACTCTAGAACAGAGGTGTACAAGTTCAGTCCTCAAGGGCTTGAAACGGGCCAGGTTTTTAGGATATCCCTAATGAATATGCATGATAGATTTACATACAATGGAAGTTACATGTATGCAGATCTAACTTATACATAGCCACTAGACATCTCAAAAACATGGTGTATTTCCGGCCTTCGAGGACTGAATTTGTGTATCATTGCTCTAGAAGTAAGAGGAGGTGATTCCCAAGTAACTGTTAATGTTCCTTTTTAGATACTATTAACCTAACCACATCCCCTCAAATTCCACAATTTAATTATACACTGACTGTAAAAACACTTTCATAATTTTTTTTAAGAATCTGCTACCAGTTATTTTCCTGGAGTTCCCCTAGTCCCAGTATGACTTGAATTCATGCATTCATTCATTTACTATACCGCCTTTTAAACGTACGCAAAGCAGTTTACAATTCTGAATCAAAACAAGACATGAAAGGAACTTCACAAATTTTGATAGACAGAGTTGAGAGAAGTAAGAAAAGCACAGAGCACGCAGATTTGAGAAAAAGACCATGCATTCAAAGCCATCCCCTGTTAGCTTGCTTATATATTCATGATTTTGTAAACTTCTATCACATCCTGCCTGGGTTGGATCTTCTCCAAGCTGAAGAGCACTAACCTATTATTACTTCTGCATAAGGGAGCTGTTCCATCCACTTCCTCTTTTTTGTTTCGCTTCTTTGTACCTTCTCTGGTTTCCCTCTGTCTTTTGTGAGATGGGGACAACCAGAACTATGTAAACTACACAAGGTGTGAAGGTGCTATAAATTTACACAGAGGCGTTATGATATTCTCAGTTAGAATTATCTATTCTTTTGTGAATGATTTCTGATATTCTATTTACTTTTTTGACTACTGTCGCACGCTGAGCTGAGGATTTCAACATATTGTGCAAAATAACTCTCAGTCTCAGGGAGCCCTTTTTTTAAAGGTGTTAAGCAGTGAGCTCATGAATTAGTGCTTGCTGTTAGCACATGGCCATGGCATGACCCTTAGCATGCACTGATTCATGCGCTAAATCTAGATCATGGAATGCAGTGGAAAATGGGCCAATTATAGATGGGGAATGGGCATGGACTGTGCAGGTCCGGCCCATCCACTATGTGAGCTAGGCGGCCACCTAGGGCGGCCGGCACAGGTGGGTGGTGTCAGCGGCGGCGTCAGCACAGGTGAGCAGCGGTGGCATACATGGTCGCCACGCCACCCTTTCTCAGCTGCTGCCAATTCTGTTTGGGGGAGGAGGTGGGCAGCGGCAGTATTTCTAAAAGAAGCAGCAAAAAAACCGCTGCTTTTGGAAATACTGCCGCTGACCGCCTCTCCCTCCTGAGCGGAATCGATGGCAGCTGTGGGGGGGGGGGGGGGCATGGCAAGGCCAGGGTTTCTGCCTAGGGCGTCAGAAACCCTTGGGCTGGCCCTGACTGTGCTGCACAGTTAGCGAATTGTAACTTACTGTGAACTGCTAGTTCTGTAGATAGCACAGATCACTTAGCGCCAGCCAGGCTCGGATTTATGCATAGGCAACAGAGGCACTTGCTTAAGGTGCCAAGATTTAGAAGGCATTTGGAAGTCAGTGCCTCCTACTGAAAGTGCTATTTAATTGTCCTTGCAACACAGAAGCTTAATTTTCCCTCCCAAAAAAGAGGCAATACAAAGAAGAATCCTTCTTCCTTCTTGACACAAACTACTCCCTGCCCTATGCCTCCTCATCTCCCCCACCACATTGCTTGAGTCTTGTTTCAGTTTTAAGGTGTCTAGAGTTGTATCTGCTGCTCCATTTAGACTGGCCCTCTCTATGCTTTTGTTTAGAGTTGTACCTGCCGCTTTGTACTGGTTACTCCCCCTATTTTTTAAATTAAAGCAAACTTAACCTTTAAACTTCAGAAAAGAGACGGCTAACCTGCACAAAACATCAGGTACAACCCTAAACAAAGGTATATAGGGAGTAATCTGTACAGACTATTTCTCTCCCACCCTCAACCAAAACAGGTGCTTCTAAATTTTGTGCCTATTTTAGCCAAGAGCTTAAATTCGGGCCTAGCGCCACCTCAGTAGGAGATAAGTGCATCCGCACTGTCAATGCATGGTAAGCGTTTTTCTTCTGTAGTAACTACATAGGCAGATGCTGGAAACACCTCCAATGATAACCACAGAGCGTCTGCACTTACTACAAAATGTTTGTACTGAACTTACTACTGCAAAATATTTGTACTGATCAATGTTCACAAGCTGTTCCAGAGCTCTTGATTTCTATAGCTCTGCACAGGGCTGGCCCAAGGGTTTATGCCGACCTAGGCAGAAGCCCCGGCCATGCCGTCCCACCCGTGCACCGAGCCGTGCCTCCCCACCCTCGTGCTGAGCCATGCTGCCACCCCCTGCTGCCATTGATGCTGGTGGCAGGATCGGGGGGGGGGGGCACTTGGATCTGTGACAGACCATGTGCTTTGGCACACATAGCCTGTCGCTTTTGATCCCTCCCTCCAACACAATTTCAGGGGTTAGAAGCAGCAGGCTATGTGTGCTGAAGCAGATGGCCTGCCATAGGCTGCTGCCGCTGAGCTTAGCTGCTCCCCTCTGATTTTGCCACAGGAATCAGCAGCAGCGGGGCAGGTGACGGTGAGGCTTCAGCGCACATGGGGGGGGGGGGGGGTGGGGGACAGCAGGCCATGTGTGCCGAAACACATGGCCTGCTGTCCACAGAGGTCTGCCACCCTTGGTGCTCACCTAGTGGACAAACCGGCCCTGGCTGTACATTACAAAACTTATCCTAGAGTGTCTGCAAGGTAGTGCTTAGGTAATCACTTTCATTATCAGCAAACCCAAAGACTAGAGCTGTGCAAAAGGCAATCATGGCATTGAGAAATGAAAGGAAGTGCATTTATGAATGGCCAGTATACTGTTAAAGAATTGACTCTAAGATGAAAGAGAGGAAACTATTTTTTTTTGTCTTATCCTTAGTGAACATCCTGAGAACTTACGGGTAAAAAGCCTAATTAGATGAATAAAAAAAATGCCTCAGGAGACAGTTTGTATTTATAGTCTCAATGATAAGTTCCACTCATGAAATAAGCACTAAAATATCTTATAAATAGGGTTATTTAAATACATTCAGGTACAGTATGCAACTCATCTTATGAATATCTCCTGGAAAGGCGTGAGCCAAATATTAATAATAAATACATAATAATAATTTCCCTCATTTGGTTTCCAGCTTGTCATGCTGTGAGGGTTTGTGTGCATCAGTGATGCTGAGGGCTAAGCTATAGGTAGTTTTAACTACTGGCAGGGTCTCCCAAGATGGACAGGTCTCAGCTGAGGTGCCAGACCAAGATAAACTACCCATCTGGGCAGCAGCAGAATGGGACAGTGTTGGCGGCGGAGGATCACATTTCTGTGACAATGGCACTGCATTAGCTGCACAGAAGAAAGGCCTGGCAAGCTACTTCTGTATCTTGCCACGAAAACCCAGTGGATAGTGTCAACAAAACAAATTACACTATAGGGCTAGAAGATGAGACCCCCAGGGTCGGAAGGCACTCAACTGGCTACTGGGGAGGAGCTGAAGACTTTTCAGAGTAAAGCCAGCATTTATGATGTGGTTGCATCAAAGTCCTCGGGACGTCTGACTGTTGATGTAGCTGCGCATGAAATAAGAATCAGAAGCTGCAAAGATGTCTTACATATTGGGACATGGCATGCACGAAGCATGAGCCAAGGGAAGCTGGAGGTGGTCAAGAATGAAATGGTATGTGTACAACTTGATCTTTTGGGTGTCAGCAAACTAAAATTGACTGAGATCGGGCACTTTGCATCAGATGATCACATGGTCTACTATGCTGGAAATGAAAGACAAAGAAAAAATGGCATTGCATTTATAATTAAGAAGAAACTTGCAAGAACTGTAATGAAATACAATGCAGTCAGTGAACACTTAATTTCTATTCATCTACGAGGAATGCCTATCAACACAACTATAATTCAAGTATATGCCCCAACAATAGCTGCAGAAGAGGATGAAATTAATGAGTTCTATGAACAAGTACAAACTGAAATCGACAGAACATGCAAACAGGATATCCTGATAGTCATGGGTGATTGGAAAGCAAAGGTTGGCAACAAAGAAGAAGGCAAAATGGTTGGAAAATATGGACTTGGCAACAGAAATAAAGCTGGAGAAAGACTGATAAAATTCTGCAAGACAAACAATCTATTCATCTCAAACACCTTCTTCCATCAACACAAGTGGCAACTGTACACATGGACTTCACCCAATGGATTGTACAAAAATCAAATTGATTACATCTGTGGAAGTCAACGATGGAAAAGCTCTATACGTCAACAAAGATAAACTTGAAGCTGACTGTGGTACAGATCACCAACTACTAGTATGCAAACTCAAGTTGAAAAAGAACAAGTCACTCATGAATGTAGCAAAATATGACCTTGAGAATATACTACTGGAATTTAAAGATTGCCTGCAAAATTGATTTGCTGCTTTAGATACAGATGACAGAGCTCCAGAATGGTAATGGGATGACATCAAGAAGGTTGTGTTGGAAGAAAGTGAGAAGTCTCTAGAAAAGGTGAAAAAGCAAAAATGGCCAAAATGGATGATCAAAGAAACTCTGAAAATTGCCCAAAAATGTCATCTCCCTATATCCCACCGAAGGACTTGCAGCAGTGGATGATAGCTTAAATCAAAGAACCACCCCATATCCATCCCTATATTGATCCCCAAATATTTGATAACCTCCTTTGTCCACTTGAATGGAAACACCTCTCTTAACCTACTATCCAAATCCTAAGACAGATTCTGCCCTACTTCCATTTCCCCCAAATTAGGCTTATACCCTGACACCGCACTATAGCACCGGCAGGGAAATCAAAGGGTTCATCAGGGTAAAAATAACATATGCAAAAAGTGCTATTTTAAACTGCTTCCCCTGTAACCCCTGTAATATCGGCATTCTCACTCATCCGCTCCACCAGGGGTTCTATAATCAAGCCAAATAGCAATGGGGATAGGGGACAACCCTGGTGTGTTCCCCTTCTCAACCAAAATTCATCGGAGTACTCCCCATTAATCTGAATCCTCGCTGAAGGGGAGGCATATAACATCCGTACCTAGGGCTGTGTGGTGCAGCCGTACAGGGTGCAAGTATGAAAGGGATGCTGTTATCACTGGGCTCCCAGAAAGCTCAAGAATAGTGAGTTATTGCACATGGCGGGGTGGAGGGGGCACCAAATTTGTTAGTCGCACAGGACATATCGCTAGCTTGGTATGGTTCTGTCTGCACCCATCCTTTAAAATTCTTCCCCAACCCCATCCTCTCCATTACTTGAAACATAAAATGCCACTCCACTCTATCAAAAGCTTTCTCTGCATCTGCTATCATAAAGAAAGTGTCCTGCCCATCCATCCCTGCCTGCTAAATCAAATTCAATAACTTCCTAATACTATCCCTCCCTTGATGGCCAAGGGTGAAATCCGCTTGATCTATTTTTTTTTATTTTTTTATTGTTATTGAGTTTTGTACACAATACAAGATTTAAAAAAACAACATTCTTTACAGTTATCCAACATTTCTATAACAGTAACAAGAAACTATAAACTAGTTACATAGTTGCTGGTTATAATGAACCGGTGTTGTGAATGTGTATAACTTCCTTTAAGTTTTATTTTATTTATTTATTTATTTAACAGTTTTTATATACCGTCTTTCTGCGATTCAAGACGGTTTACATAGAACAAAATAAGGCAGTATATTTCAACTGTTTACAATGGAACAACATAAAACAAGTTACATCTTTTGTTGATTGTTCCAAGGTTATATTTCTTCATATTTGCTCTAATAAGATATTATATTTTTATTTATTCTATTTTTATTCATCTCTCTTGGGCCTATTACAATTTTAATCGTCTATTTATAGTATCCCATTTTTTTAGTAACCGTAGATATTGTGGGTTTTGTTCTACATAGGCTTTTTCATATTGCCTGTGTAAACACACTAAGTTCCACCAATATTCAATCTTTAGGTCAGAGAAATTCTTCCAATGTATCACGATAGATTTTACCGCTAAGCTCATTAAGTCCAATATTAGATGATCTGTTTTTTCCAGCTTAGATATTTCTGCTAGGGATTTGTAGATTATTATACGATATGTCAATGGCTCTTGAATATTTAACAACGGAGTTATTCGTTGCCATACTTGTTGCCAGTAGTTCTGTAAATTCGCACACTGATATATCATGTGTGACAGCGTGCCTACTTCCACTCCACAAGACCAGGATTGGTTCCCTGCTTGTGGTTGCCATTTGGCTACTTTTAACGGGGTTAAGTATGCTCTATGAGCCAAAAAGTATGGTGTTTGTGTGAGGGAGGCTGCATGAGTAATCCTTATTTGTGATCCCCAAAGGTTTTCCCACATTTTTGGATTTCCCAATTCACCTGCTTCCATTACCCATACTAGTTGCGTTCCGATACTTTTTATTTTTTGCCCTGATCTTATGAGTTTGAGGAACTTTGATATTGGTTGGGAGCTTGTTTAAATTTCTTGCATCTTTTGATACAAAGGCCACCCCGGTCTCATCAGAATTGGAGAGACTCCAGCTTTGCTTAAACAATGGCAGAGTTGACACCATTGATAAAGACATTTATCAGGCAGACCATATTCTTGCTGCATCTTCTGAAAGGATTTGAATGCATAATTATGCATTAATTGGCCTAATTTCCATACACCACAATTTATCCATTCTGCCCATATAAAACATTTCCCTGCAATTGTAAATTCCGGATTCAACCAGATTGGTTCATCTTTAGCATACTTCTCTTCATTCTTGATACACTGTTTTATCTTCTGACATGCTTGTTGTGTGTCTCGCAGTATTTCATTGTGTGGCTTTCGTTGAATCCATCCTTCTCCTATGCGTAGTTGTATTGGTATTGGGCCACTAATAGCTTGCTCTACTCTTTCTCCTAATCAAATTTGTGTATCAAGCTCTATTCTTTCTTTTTTACTTTTGTTGATTGTATGGTATATGTTGTTATGCGCCCGCATATTGGCTTTGAAAGCTTCCCACCAAGCCCAAGTTGATGTTTCAGTGGACAACTTTAACTGAAAGTAGTTAGCTATTTCTTTTCACATATAGCGAACAAAGCTTTATCAATTCTCCATCTTACTTGTTTTTTTCCCCCACAATTGCATCAAATGCGCATGTTATTGCCGCATGATCTGAGACTGTAGTCGCACATATCTCTGAAGATATTATTTGTGGCACTAAAGTACTTGATATTAAAAAAAAATCAATTCTTATCTGGGAATTGTGTGGCAGAGAATAAAATGAATATTCACTGTCATTTGGATGTAATAATCTCCACGGATCTATCAGACCTAAAGTTTCAATCATACCTTGTATCACTGCATGAGCTTTGGGTTTACTTTGCGGTTTATATGGGGTTCTATCAATTAAAGGATCTTGTATTATGTTAAAATCTCCTCCAAGAATTATTTGCGTAGATGCAGCATCTGTAAATTCCATTGTTATTTCAGTGAAAAAATTTGGGTCATCCTGATTAGGAGCATATATTGTCATTAGCATATACATTCTTTGATTTAGCTGTAATGTTGCCTTGGCCCATCTTCCATTAACGTCTACCTTGGTCTCTTTGATAGTCGGTGCAAGACTTCTCCGCACCAGTATTATCACTCCTCCTTTCTTATTCAATGCTGGCGCTGCTAAAATATTCTGATAAACTTTTGATCCTACCTTATTTGATTCACCTAGTGTTAGGTGTGATTCTTGGATATATATGTCTGCCTTCTGCTTCAGGCAATACAATAGAATTTTTTTGCGTTTTATCGGATTTGTAATGCCCTTAACATTTAAGGTTAAAACCTTTATATTATGATTAGCCATGTCTCATTATCATTTATTGCTTCTGTGAAATAAACTATTTAAGCTATTTTAACTTTTTGCATCATTAAGTCTTTAGTAGATTGATATAACCAGCATTCTACGAGTACAACCCTTTTAACTATAAACACTTGTGTGGTGAAGTTATTCCCACCGATTGTGCAGACAGGGTCCCAGACGTCCTTCATTGCTATTATTGTTTTTAGTATCATCTCATTCCCCTCCCTCCCTCCCTTCTTTCACTTATCTTTCTACCTTATTGTTATTTTACATATCTTGTACAAAACCTTTAACAGCATATTTATAAATTCTTTCTGCAATCCATCATACTAATAATCAACATAATTCTACGCATCTTATTCTACCATATATACAGTACTTCAACGGATTTCATCTTCCAGTCTCCATTTGCTCCTGATCTTGAAGAAACATGCACAGTGCTGCAGGATCTTCAAAAGTGCGCGTGGTATTGTGTAAATTTATGCGCATTTTTGTTGGATAGAGCAGGCCGTATCTCGCTTGTAGCTTTTGCATCACCGGACGGCAAGCCAACAGTTCCTTCCACCGCTCCATGGTTCTCTTGCTTAGATCTGGATAAAAGTCTATCTTATGTCCTTGTAGGTGCAGCGGGGTTTTCTGTTTAGCAATTTGAAGAATTTGAAGAGTTTGTGGATAACACAGTAATTTCGCCACAAATGGTCTTGGATATTTACTGCTATTTGTTTTATGCAATGGAACTCTGTGAGCACGCTCTAGTTCCAAAGGTCCGTGAAACGTAGTTTGTAAAAGTTCTGGAATCAATTTTTCAAGGTATCCAATAGGGTCTGTTCCTTCTACTCCTTCTGGTATTCCTGTTATTTGAATGTTGTTCCTTCTTGCTCGGTTACTTTGGTCCTCCATCTGTGCTTCCAATGCTGTAATACGTTTAACAACTGGTCCAATTTGCAGTAGTAAGTTGTCATGTTTTTGTACTTGCATTTCCACTTTAGTTAAGCGATTGTTTATATCAATTATTTTGTCTTTGACTTCTGTTAAATCTTCTTGTACTTGCCACAAAGTTTCAGTGTTGTCTGTTATTAATTCTCTAACTAATTTTAAGTCAGCGAGAATTTCTCTTAGGCCGTCCGTCGTATCCTTTTCCGTTGCCATTTTCTGTGGTGACGCAGCCTCTTGTTTCGCTCTTTTGCTGCCATCCCGGTTGTCTGTTGGAAATCTAGTTTCGCCGGTTTTAATGTTGACATCTTCTCGGTTTGATATTGATTATTCTGTCTAAACTCACTTCTCGTTGAAGGGAGAGGAGTTCAGTATTCCTAGCAGGCAATGGGAGCTAGTCTTCTAGGCTTCCATTTTGCACCGTGGCAAGCTCCGCCCCCCTGTTTGATCTATTTTAACCAAGTTGAGCAGAAAATGTTGTTGGTGACCAGCTAATACCTTAGCAAACAGCTTGGCATCCAAATATATTAGGGATATAGGCCTGTATGATCCACATACACTTGTATCTTTACCAGGTTTGGGCAAGACTGTAATACCAGCAACTCCCATGGATCCTGGCACTTTATCCTCCTCCAAGATATTATTGAACACCTGCACCAGCACTGTACTCAAGTGCCCCTGAAATACCCTATAAAATTTGGGTGTAAAACCTTCTAATCCAGGGGTCTTCCCTACTTTCATGGATTTAATAGCCTCTATCATTTTCTGCCCAACTCTAGACCTGTTCAACCACTCCCTCTCCTCCCCCTCCAACTCTGTTAGAGGACATATTCCATACTTTCTCTCTCCCCCCTTCCACCTCCCTCTGATATAGGTGTTTGTAATATTCCTTGAAGACCTTCCTCTTCCCTTTGATCCGATCACCAGCTCTCCCTGTGTATTGCGCATGTGAACAATATGCTGTTGGCGAGCCCGCTCCTTCAGCCTCTTAGCTGATAATTTACTAGCCTTGTGTCCCTGCTTGAAGATTGCTTGCTGTGATCTTTCCAGATCATAAGCCACTTGTGCCACCTAGAGCCTTGCCAGCTCATCCTGAGCCCCCTCCAACTGTTGAAGCACTCCATTATTCTTCCCCCTGTGATGCTCCCTTTCCAGCTTTTGATTTTAACTAGGAGTTCCTCCTCCCGTGCCATCCTCTTTTTACATGTCACAGAAGATGTCCTAATAAAGTGACCTCTATTCACCACCTTTAAATCATCCAACACTGAGCCCAAATGTACCTCCCCCTTGAATAAAATGTAAATATTCCTCTATCACACCTTTAATCAATCCACACCGGTACACCACTCTACCTCTCTGATCTGATCCATCTCCACACCCCCCCACCGGTCCCTCAGGTCCATCCATTCTAATCGCATGTCTCTCCCATCCCCATCTCAGGCCCATCTGGAATCCACTCGGTCCTCCGCTTTCTTTTTCCTTGGCCCTCGGCTCTGGAACTCGCTCCCGTCAGCCCTCCACCTGGAACCCTCTGGCATTCTGTTTCTTCTTCACAGCAGTATTATTTGTACTTCAATGATTGTAAACTGCTCTGGTACATTACATGTAGTGATGTATTAAGTTTTGAATAAAGATAAAGAAAGCCCATCTCCACATCATGCACCCTACTCACTAGCCTACTATCCACCCAAACCATGTGCAATCTACTATGAAACACATGCAAAGCTGAGTAGAGGGTGTACATTTGAGCTCCCGGATTCCGTATCCTCCATACATCCACCAATCAACTTCTTCAACTGTCCACAGTCACCCTGCTCTCCCCCCCCCCTGATATGTGTCCCCCACACTACACACTATTATCCACTCCGAGGTCCACTTTTCAATTAAAATCCCCACCCAAAATGATAGGGACCTTATCAAACTCCAACAACCATTCCCCTACCTCTTTGAAGAACATCCTCTGCCTCTCATTTGGAGCATATATACAGGCCACCACCAACTCCTGCCCCTCCTCATTCACAAGCAAATAGAGATATTCTCCCCTTTTGTCTCTCACCACCTTTTTCACATCCATTACTTTCCCCCCCACACCTACAAGTATACCCACTCCTCCCTTTTTAGGAGCCACTGGATTCCAGCCAGAAAGACCTTCGAGAAGCACCTGGATATCAAGAATCTCTCCTGTGCCACTCTCAGATGTGTCTCTTGTATACATAAAAAAATCGATACAAAGATGTTCCCCCTTCCTAGCCAGGAACCTACGCTTCTGCCATGAATTTAAGCCCTTTGCATTTATTGATGCAATTACCTATCCTCCCACCTTACCTCACTCACCCTTCCAGTATCTCCCCCCTCGTCCCTGCCCTCCCCATCCCCCACCTCCCCAGTAAAACCCTCCCTCTGCCCTAACTCTCCTATCTCCGCTCTTGGAAACCTTTTATCATGGAGTACTGACCCACCTAACCCGGCCCTTCCCCATGCTCCACTCCCTCCCCACCCATCACACAGCCCCCCTTGCCTCTTATTTACCCTCTTCCAAACACCCCAAATCCACACCAGCCATGCACCCCGCTCCCATCCCCACCCACCACATCTGCCCTCCTTTAGCAACCAAAGTTTCCCCCTGAATACCAACAGTGCAAAACAGCACCAAAACACCACACTAGCCCTTACCCTTTTCTAATGTTCCCACCCCATTTCCTCCCAGCATAGCCCTCCCTTGCTACTACTAACCACCTCCCTTCATTTATGACCAAAAGAACATTCACCTCCATTACTGTAAGATGTAACATAGCCATAATTCTCTAGAACGTTCTCAACAGCAATGTCTTTCACTGCTCCTTTCTTCTTTTTCTTTGCTACTTACTTGGCCACCACAGTCCAACTCCCAGGTCTTCCCACAGCTGCAGATCTCCTCTCTGGTCTCTAACCTGTCTGTGGGCAGCCCCGTTTGCTGCAGAGCATCCAGGGCCTCTGTGTAATTTTTCATCCAGCAGGTGTGGCCCTCCTTCGTAGAAGCCAAGTCAAAGGGGTACAACCTAGTTCCTTCTGTCACAGATGTGCCATCATTCCACGCAACTCCTTCCTCCTCTGAAGTGTCCCTGAAGCTAAATCCGCATAAATGGCCATAGAGTATCCCTGCCAGACAAATTTATTTAGGGACCTCATTTTAGTGGCAATTCATTCTTTGAGTTCAAAGTCATGCAGACAGAGTATAATGTCCCTGGGCAGGTTACCCTTCACCAGCCCCAGGGCTCTATGCACCTTATCCAATTTGGTCTTCGAGGGTGGATCCGAAACTCCATCTCCACTCAGAATCTGCTGGAAAATAGACAAATCCATCTTTTTATAGTCAGCAAACTCTGGCTTCTCTGGCACACCTCTGATTTTCAGATTGTTCCTCCTGTTCTCCAGATCCTCAATTTTGAGCCAAAGCTGCTCCTTCTCCACCTCCTATGCCATTAGTCACTCTTCCACTGCAGCAAAACCCCTTTCAAACTCCTTCACACTCTCTTATTCAACCACGCAGCGGCCCAGCTTGGACAGCTTCTCCTTGAACTCTGCCACCATACCTCCAAGCTCCAACTTAGCCGCTGCCACCTCCTCCTTCAATTCACTAAACCATTCTTTCAGCTCTGCTTCAAGAGCTGGCAAACCATGATGGATCCCGGAATGTTTTTACCTTCTCTGTCCTCAGATTCAATGTCGGAGCCCCACATTCCCGCAGCTGACATTTTGCCGTCCCCGCGGCTCTCCTACCAGGATCCCGCAAAAGCAAATTCTTTTAAATCAGCTGTTTTCTTCTTAGTAGACATCACAATGACTGCTGGCTGATTGCGTACACTTCTCCTGCAAATCTTTCATGGTGCTACCGCCTTGGGGAGGTGGGGGGGCTATTTGACAACAATTTGGGAGAATGAATGCCGGAGCTCTCTCCTCAGGTGGCCATACGGTAGGGTGACATAATTTCCTCCATGGAGTCAGGTTTTTGATGGTTTGTGCTCCTCTCTCATTTGATGGCAAGTATTTGGTTGCTTTGATTATCCTCTGATAGACTTCCATGTATCCCTGGTTGAGAGTCACTCCACTAGATCAGCATTTCTGGCATGTGTTATCATAAGTAGTGAAAAAAACAGGATTGCAATCAACTGTAACAGAATTTGTGTTATGAAGTATAATAACTCATTGTCTTCTCATTAACAGTCCTCAGCTAGTGGACGCTGTAACCTCTGCCCTCACTCCAGCCTCATTGGAAGCCATACTGGAGTTTCTGGATTTTGCAAATGGAAGTCGCCCTCTTCTCCAGGAGAGATTTATTTATGCCTGTGGCTTTGCCTCTCATTCCAATGAAATGCTGCTGACTGCTTTACTTGTAAGTTGAACTGTTCTATTAAGAAAGCATCTGGTGTACATTTATTACTGTGCTGTTGTACAAATACTTTTGAATATTGTACTGATATGATACTTGTAGATGTTAATTTATGCACTTTTTTTTCATAGGCATAAAATTGGAGCAAATTTATTTATTTGACAGTTTTTTATACCACTTTATCATTTCAGTCAAAATGGTTTACATTGTACATTAAACAGGGACATTGATAACTTGTATTTTTCTGAGACTTGCCCAAGGCCACAAAGAGTGCTAGTGGGAATCAAACCCTTGTCACTTGGTTCCCAAGCCAGTAACCATTAGGCTACTCCTCCACTCCACTAATCCCTCAATGATTATTACAAGTCTGGATTCCATTCCCCTTTTATCTGTCAGGGCAGGGGTTCTGTGGTGGTAAGCAACAAAGAGAGTTCATGCAGGAAGGGTCCTACAAAACATATATCTCATCAAGTAAGAACATTGGCAGGTGGTGTCTGCTGCTCACAATTTAGTCCACAAAACACAAAGCATTTTAGTTTCTCTATGATGCACTGTCACAACTCTTAAGGTAAGAGTGTATCTTCTTTTATACTCTTACATTCCTCAGATTATAGGGTCTGATGATAATTTTTAGGACAGCTATTAGGAATTTAAGGATTTGATTCTCAACTGACATTAGATGTTCAGGTAAATAAGTTAAGCCAGACTGGTTTTAATCATTGGAAGGTTTTGTAGACCATTGAGGGGACTTTTACATAGCATAAGAACTGCCATACTGGGTCAGACAAAGATTCATCAAGCCCTTCCTGTCTCCAACAGTGGCCAATCAAGGTCACAAGTACCTGGAAAGTTCCCAAAAAGGCACACAGGTTTCACAATGCTTGTCTTGGGGCAAGCAGTGGATTTCCCAGGTCCTCTTTAATAATGGACAAAATGCAAACTGTAATTCAGGCACTGTGGGTTGGTTTGGAAAGAGGGAATGGAAAATCCATTTATATTTTTGTGATATACAAACCTCCCTTGCAGGCAGAAGAAACAGAGATTTAATTGAAGACATTCATGATATTGCTCTGAAAGGGGCAGTACTATCGACAAGAAATTTCAGTTCCCTAGATGCTGATTGGGATGTCCCAGCTGCAGTGTCATCTAGAATTAGGGAGATCCTGGATTCTCTACAGGCGTAATTGTGTCTGACAATTTTAAAGTATCTAAACAGGTAGAAAAGGTGACTGCGAAAGCCAGAAGGATGTTTGGTGTATAGGGAGAGGAATGGCCAGCAGAAAAAAGGAGGTCATAATGTCTCTGTGTAAGTCTCTGGTGTGACATCATTTGGAATATTGTATGCAATTCTGGAGACCACACCTTCAAAAGGATATAAGCAGGTTGGAGTCGGTGCAGAGGGTGGCTACTAAAATGTTTAGTGGTCTTCATTATGAAGTATATGAGGACAGACTTAAAGATCTTAATATGTATACTTTAGAGCAGTGGTCCTCAATCCAGTCCTCTGGGTCCCCCAGGCCAGTCAAGTTTTCAGGATATCCATGTATGAGATAGATCTGCATGCACTACTTCCGTTGTATGCAGATCTATCTCATGCATATTCATTGTGGATATCATGAAATCCTGACTGCCCTGGCAGTCCCAGAGGATTGGGTTGAGAACCACTGCTTCAGAGGAAAGGTGGGATAGGGGAAACGTGTCAACATTTAAATACCTCCGTGGCATAAATGCACAGGAGGAGAGTCTTTTTCAACTGAAGGAAAGCACTGCTATGAGAGGACATAGGATGAGGGTGAAAGGGGATAGACTCAGGAGTAACGTGAAAATATTTCTTTACGGAAGGATGCCTATACACACATCCTGATCCATCCCAACCACCGAAAATACCTCCGCTTCATGGTGGGAGGAGGTCACTACCAATACAGGGTGCTGCCCTTTGGGCTGGCCTCATTGCCAAAGGTCTTCACCAAGTGCCTGGCGATGGTCACTGCCCACCTTCGTCTCCAAGGGGCCTTCATCTTTCACTGCTTGGATGACTGGCTCATAAAGGGAGGCACAGCTGCAGAGGTGCACCATACCACTGAGCACACCATCCACACCCTGCAGCACTTGAGTTTTATCATCAACTTCCCCAAGTCCCACCTTCCCCTGGTTCAGTGCTTGAGGTTCATAAGGGCTCAGCTAGACACCCTCCAGGCCATGGCCTTCCTCCCTCAGGAGAGGTCAGAACACCTCTGGGGGCTAGCCGCAGAGGTACAACACTGCCAGTCAATACCTGCCCAGCCTCTCCTCTGCCTGCTCTGCCTCATGGCCTCTACAGTCCATGTGACCCCATATGCCCGCCTACACATGAGAGCAGCCAAGTGGTGCCTTCATCCTCAGTGGACACAAACCAGACAAGCTGAGCAGAGTCTTCCAGCCGCACGAATGGTGCCTGGCTGTTTTGACTCTGGGGCATCCCTCTAGTGGACCTGCTTGCCAACACAGACAACACACAGTTGCCCAGCTTCTGCTCTCGCCAGCCACACCCATCCTGGGTGGCAGTGGATACGTTCCTGATTCCATGGATGGAAAGCCTTTTTTATGCCTTCCCACCAACTCCACTGGTTGCGAAGACTTTCTTAAAGGACCAGCGTGACAGGGCATCACTGATACTGATAGCTTCAAGGTGGCCAGGCAACCTTGGTTCCCGCTGCCTCTCCACCTTCCGGTAGTGTTGCCGATTTCCCTGGGCTGTGCCCCAGGACTGCTATCTTAGGAGAAGGGATCTCTCCTACACCCCAACTTGGAGTCCCTGTCTCTTACGGCTTGGCTGATGAAAGGGTAGCCTTGGCTTCTTTCAACCTCCCACAGGACATGGAAGAGGTCCTTCTGGCCTCCTGCAAGACCTCCATGAGAAGGGTGTATGCTTCCTGCTTGATTCATATGATACTCCAGTACCCACACCACTTGTCACAGTGCATCACCATGCCGTTCAGGGAAAACCCCTTTCGGCCCAGCCACTTGCATTATGGTTCCTACGGGGTCTCATGCTATCCAAACCCCCGTCCGCCCACCAGCAGCAGAAAGGGATCTCAATGTGGTGCTCTAGCAGCTTACTAAGCTGCTGTTTGAGCCTCTGGCTACCTGCCACTTGTGGTACCTATCCTGGAAGGTCATCTTCCTTGTGGCACTTACATCAGCTCGCAGGATCAGTGAGCTCCAGACTCTGATGGCAGAGCCCCCTACACGAGATTCTACAAAAACAGGGTGGTGCTCTGCACACATCCCAAGTTTCTGCCAAAGGTGATATCCCAATTCCACCTCATTCAGAAGATGGTGTTCCCCACCTTCTTTCTGAGGCCTCACGCCAGCAAGGTAGAGATCATCCTCCATACTTTGGATTGTAGAAGGGCTCTGTCCTTCTATCTGCAACAGACTCAGGGCCATTGCAAAGCACATCAGCTTTTCATCTCCTATGACCCCATTCAATTGGGGCTCCCAGTGACTGAGTGAACTCTGTCCACTTGGGTGGCAGATTGCATTGCCCTCGCTTATGAGCAGGCTGGGATCTCACTAGACCAGCAGGTCACAGTGCACCATATCAGGGCCATGGCTACTTCCGTGGCAAATCTGCATTCCATATCTGTGATGGAAATCTGCCGGGCCACCACCTGGTGTTCGGTCCATACCTTCGCAGCTCACTACTGCCTGGAGAGGGAGTCCCGATGAAACAGTGCCTTCGGCTAGGCCATACTCCATAATCTCTTTGGGGTATAGGTAATTCCTGCCTTCTGACCCTTCTGTGTTCATGCTACTGGAGTGCTGATTCTCCGATGGACACTTTGGTCTTGAGAGAGTCTCAGTTGGGACTTAACTGCTGCAGCTCATGGCTCACTTCTCTAGCCGCCATGGCATTTTGTAAAGGTTTTTGGTAGGCTATAGCTGGGGCGTCCCATATGTGAGGACTGACTTCCTGCTTGTTCCCGGAGAAAGTGTAGTTACTCACCTGTAAGAGGTGTTCTCCAGGGACAGCAGGATCAATCCTCACAACCCTCCTTCCTCCCGTTGGAGTTGCTTATGTACCGTATTTTAATTTTTGCCATCTTAACTATGTTATTAGACTGAGGCAAGATGGAACCCTTTGACGGGAAGGGACCATGCATGCATGGTGCATCTCCCAAAAGCTTTCTTTGAAAACTGGGGAGATGCTTCTGCGGGAGCTCCATCGGTGCTGGTGTCACCCATATGTAAGGACTGATTCCTGCTGTCCCCAAAGAACACCTGTTACAGGTGAGTAACTATGCTTTAGGCTGGATGGGATTGATCCGTGGGTATTGAAGGAATTTAGGGAAGTACTGGTTGCTCTGTTGTCTGACCTTTTCAATGCTTCTTAAGGGTCAGGAATGATCCCAGAGGATTGGAGATGGGAGAATGTGGATCCTGTCCACAAAAGCGGAAGTAAGGAAGAGGTTAGTAGCTACTGACTAGTCTGATCTCTATGATGAATAAATTAAAGAAAGCACTGCTAAAAAGCAGAGGATGGTACAGTTTCTGGAATCCAAGGGATTACAGGATCTGAGACAGCATGGGTTTACTAGGGGTAGGTCTTGTCAGACGAATCTGATTGATTTCTTTGACTGGGCGATCACAAAACTGGACTGCGGGAGAGTACTAGATGTTGTATACTTAGATTTCAGCAAGGCCTTTGACACCGTTCCACATCGGTGACTTATAAACAAACTGAATGCCCTTGAGATAGACTCTAAAATGATTGGCTTGGGTAGAAACCGGTTGAGTGAGAGGTGATAGAAGGCAGTAGCAAATGGAGCTCTGAATTTAGGGGCTTGCCAGTGGTGTGCCACAGGGATTTGTCCTTAGTCCTATTCTTTTTAACATTTTTGTAAGTGATATTGCAGAACGTTTGTTGGGTAGGGTATGCCTCTTTGTGGATAAAACCAAAATCTGCAACAGGGTAGACACCCTGCAAGGTATGGATAACATGAGGAGGGATCTAGCAAAGCTTGAAGAATGGTTGAAAATTTGGCAGCTAAATTTAATGCTAAAAAATGCAAGGTCATGCATTTGGGCTGCAAAAACCCAATGGAAGCAGTCCAGCCTAGGGGTGAAGCCCTTCAATGCATGAAAAAAGAGTGGGAACTGGAATGATCATATCTGATAATCTAAAAGTGGTCAAACAGGTAGAAAAGGTGTTGGCAAATCCTGAAAGATGCTGGGTGCATTGAGAGAGGAATAGTCAGCAGTAAAAAGGAAGTGATGGTGCCTTTGTGAGTAATAATTGGACGCCATTTTTGTGTGGGTAAGCATGTGTTTACCCATGCACAACCTTAACCCAGAATCAATGATAGTGTGTTCATCTTCAAATGTCAAATCACAGTTAACCAGATTCAAATTGTATACATGGCTGCATGTCAAAACTGTTTCAAGCAGGCCTTTGGCCCTGCCTCCTCCTCCCTTTATGAGCTGTGCCACTGCTGCTAACCCTCCACGGATTCCATTGGCAGGGTTGGTAGAGAGGGGAATGCTTGGCTTGGTGAGGCAGCAGCCCATGGAAGGTCATGTGTTTTGGCACACATGGCCTGCCTCCGACATCCTGTCGGGGGGGGGGGGGGTCAGAAATGGTAAGCCATGTGTGCCGAAGCACATGGCCTGCCATTGGCACCATGCCGTGCCACTCACAAAGGTCTGCTGCCCTAGGCAGCCGCCAAGTGGACGGGCCAGCCATGAATTCAAGATTCTGTTTATAGGATAGACTGGTCTGACTGATCAATTCTGCCTGACCCATTGAGTAAAGTATTTATTTATTTATTTAGCTATGCTTTTATACCGCTTTTCACTGGGTCAAAGTGGTTTACAAACAACTCAAAGTTACAATAAAACATGGAGTGTATACATTGACTTTGTACAAATAACTGTTTACAATGATTTGTATTTGGGGGTGTATGGGTGAATGGGATTATGTTACAGGACCATAGTGCTCAATGAATAGATGAGTTTTCAGATGCTTCCTGAATGAGGAAAGGTCTTTGATGCTCCAGATGGTGATAGGGAGAGAGTTCCATAGGGTTGGTGCATATAGTTCAAATGCCCTTGACTAAGCCTGCTGGGTACTCTTAGTTTTTGAGTGAGGGACAATCAGAGTGTTGCTGTTGGATTGGCAGTTGGCTCTGTTTGGTTGAAGGGGATAGAGAAGGCTGAGAAGATGGGAGGAGGAGAGTTCCAGATAGTGCTTTGTGGGCTGTCATCAGTGTTTTGAATTTGATGTGACTGTTGAGGGGAAGCCAGTGGAGTTGTTTGAAGATTGGGGTGATGTGTTCTTGTTTGGGGGCTGCCAGGAGGGTATGTGCGGCAGTATGGAAGGCTGTGCATAATGGAAGGATGGTTGATTGTGGGAGTCCTTGATAAATAGAGTTGCAATAGTCCAGGAGTGGAAGGATTGCTGTTTGGAGTGCTGAAGTTGAGGGGGTCCAAGATTGGGCGAAGGTATTGGAGAATGTGGACCTTCTAGATTGAGTTTGTCATTTTCTTTACTTGTTGTTTGAAGGTAAGGTTGTGGTCTGGAGCGATACCGAGGTATTTTATTTCTTGCTGTACCTTGATATGAGAGTTGTTTATACTTATGGTTGCAGTGGGAGTAAATGTGCTATCCTTAATGATGAAGAGGGCTTCGGTTTTCTTGTATTTGATGGAGAGGTGGTTACTTCTGAGTCAATGTGAAACCTCAGAGAAGCAGTGATGTAGCTTTGCGTATGTGGGTTGATTGGCATCGAAGGAAGTGTAGATCAGAATGTCATCAGCTTAGAGATGGTAGAGTAGGTTGTGGGACTTGATTATCGAGCAGAGAGTTTGTAGATATATGTTAAAGAGCAGAACAGAGAGGGTGGAGCCTTGTGAGATGCCTTGAGTTTGGGTGAATGGGGTGTAGAGGATGTCTCCCATCTTGATTTGTTGCTGACGATTGGACAGGAAGAACTGGAATCAATTCAACACGGTATTGTGTATTCTGATAGATTGGAGGCATTGGAGAAGGATGGGGTGGTTTACTGAATCAACTGCAGCTGAAATATCGAGAAAAACAAAGATAAATCCTTGTTGCACAGACTAGATGCCTTGAATGAGTTTGTTTAGAAGGGAGAGGAGGAGGGTTTTGACTCCGTAGTAGGGGCAGAAGTCATGTTGGGGGTCAAGTGGAGCATGAATTTCAATATGATCTTGGAGTTGTTGGCATACCCCTTTTTCTATGATTTTGGCCATGAAGGGGAGGCTGGCGATTGGTCTGTATGAAGTAGGATCCATTGGGTTGAGGTTGTTTTTTTTAAGGACTGGGCAAATTGAGGCAGATTTAGGCTGATGGACATGTCCATGGGTGAGGGATGCTTGAGTGAATTTAATGATGATAGGGCTGAGTTTCATTTTTGTTGCCTTGATCCAGAAAACTGGGCATGGATCAAGAGTGGAGGTGGTGGTGTGAATGAGGCTATGATGGTTTCAATATAGCTTGTGCTTATGGGTTGAAAGGATGACCAGGGTGCTGCAGTGGTGGATGGTTGAGATGGGGGAGATCTCATAGTTGAGGTTGACGTTGTAGGTAGTTGTAGTAGTCCACTAGTTGTTGAGGGTTGATTGTGTTACCTGGAGTAGACATGGTAGGGAGTTTAATTAGTTGTTTCACAATATTAAAGAGTTCTCTTGGATGACTGAGGGATGAGTTGATTAGCTTAGAGTGGTATTGTTTTTTTTTGCTTTATCTGTTGAAGTCTTGCATTCTTCTAGCAGATTCCTCTAGTAGATTCATGCGGTCGGTGGGGTGGTTGGTTTTATGCCATTTTCTTTCTAATTTCCATAGGCAGGTTTTGATTCTCCGGAGTTCAGGTGTGTACCATGGGGTTTTAGGGATTTTGTTGGGCTTGTGATGTGAGTTGGTTGGGGCTGCTGAGGCCTCTGGATGGTATTGCTACATAAATCTGGAAATGCTTCAGGGTCGTTAGTTCTATCTTCAAGTAAAAGGGGTATGTTGATGAGGAAGTCTTCTTTGTTGAATTGTTTGAATCTTCTCTTTGTTGGTTTTGATGGGGTTTGGGAGGGTCTGAAGAAGGATGGAAGGCTGAAGTTGATGAGGCAGTGGTTGGACCAGGGAACAGGTTTTATTTATATTTGTGTAGGGAGTATGGAGTGCGGGGATGGGTGGTGCGGTTGTTGATAAAGATCATGTCAAGAATATTGCCTTTGTCGTGGGTAGGGGTTTGAACTATCCGCTCAAAGTCCATGGCTGCACAGTCTGCATCTCAGTGTGTGCAACATTTGAATTGGGACCCACTTTCAAGTAGAAGGAGAAGCAATCGCTTGCAGTAGAATTCTGGGACTTCAAAACTTATCAGCCTTTACTATGTGATTGTTTATGACAGCATTACAGCTCGGTGCAGAAACCCTGTGCTCGAGCCCAGTGCTAAAGCTCTAGCATTGGGTTTCCTAACAGAACAGCATGCACATAAGCTGTGTGCAAAGTCAGTGTTAAAGAAGAGCAAACCAGACACATGCGCACAAGGATCTGTATTAAGCCTGGCACCTGTGTGCATGGTGGATTGCTTTAAAAAAAACAGGACATCTGAAGTGAAGCTTGACACTTCACCTCAGATGATAGACAGACCCCCCTGATTGAGTTTCCCTACCCCGATCGCGGTTCCCTTCCCCAATCACAATTTCCCCAGAACGTGTCAAAACTTCCCTGGTGGCCCGGTAGCCCCTACCTCCCAAACCAAGAAACTTCTGTGGTGGCTGCTGCTCCGCTTCCCCTGAAATCCCAGAAGCTTGTACCCCCAAATCTTAACGGTTAGCTGGCATAAATTTCAGCATTAAAAAAGAATAAAAAGCTGCACTAAATTTCAGCACAGTTTTTTTTATATTGGGGGCAATTAAATATTCATTTTTTGGAGGTGATTTTTCCTGCATTTTCCCATGCTAGCTTGCTTTAGGAATCAGGAAGCAAGACTAACGTGGGAATATCTCTAACAAAAAATTGCACTAGAGCATAGCACAGTTTGCTGCATCAAGCCGATAGTGTGAGAAAATGGACATCCTGAATGACAACCTGTCCTTTGTCTGCTTGACTTTAAATCTGTGATATTTAGAGATTACTACTCATAATATGCTGCAGTGTAATACTGTCATTCTGTAGAAGGATCTGAAAACAGTTTGAAGTTAATACTCGTAAGCTACAGGCGTTTTGAACATTTCTTTGCTGAAAATCACACTGCTGCCTTGTCTTTTTTTCAACAACTGCATTTTGTAACCTATTTGAGAAATACCATAGTAACAAAATGTTTCTTATTGTCTGACTAAAAGAATAAGTTCAATGGGAAGATTGCAGACAAGGACATCAAAGAAGCATTTATTATAATCATTGGTGCTCTTGTCAGAAAGCTGTGCCAAAGTGGAGGCTGTGAACTTCCAGTAAGTGCAAGATTTTGTTTCCATGCTTTCTGTGAAAATCCACAAAATCATTGCTAAATCGTAAATTACCAGCAGATTGTTTAATAATACCGCAGAAGGAGTTTCTGAATTAAGACCATTTTCTTTTTCTGTGATTGTTTTAATACATGTGAAGGCACATTTTAGATAGGATGTGGAGATCAGCCTACACCTCTCAGTGCCCCCAATTCAGAACAGGAATGTGCAAATTGCACTAACACGTGTACAGGGCCATTATACAAATATAGACGTGCAGGCGATCTTAATTAATTGGCGAGGATGCATTTTTGCTCCATTTGCAATTTTGAGAGGGTAAATTATCCCTCTTGTAAAGCAGTGGCCAAACCAAGCACTTTTTAAAGACGTATTTGTGCCAGAGAGCAGGTATAAATCTGGATGGTGCAATTACAGCTGCAAATATACAGCAGCTATATGAAATGGGAGAAGCTCATGTGCTTTTTGGTTCTGTCCACAGCATAGCCCAAAACACTCCCAGGAACATTTCTGCTCAAAACATGTAGAGATACATTTCTCCGCTGTGGAAACAAGTAAATTGTGGCTTTTCTACAATCACATTTTAGACATGGATGCAGCATGCACGTTTGTCTGTCGCCATATCCACTTCGAAAACACAAATAGGGCTTCTAAAGAAACTCCCTAAAGCAGTGATTCTCAGCACAGTCTTTGGGACACATACAGCCAGTCTGGTTTTTTGAATATTCATAATGAATATGCATAAAATAAATTTGCATGCATTGCCTCCATTGTATGGAAATCTACTTTGTGTGTTGATTGTGGATATCCTGCAAATCAAGTTGGCTGGGTGTTTTCTGAGAATTGGGTTGAGAGTCCCTGCCCTGTAGAACAAACACACTAAATTCATCTTCCTATAACAGTTCACTGCACCAGCTTGGATCCAGTATACTCTCTAACAAAGGGCTCAGCAATCTCCTTATGTATTCCACATGGTGGCCCATGAAGCCCTCTTGGCCAGCACACTACTCTTTCCTGCGCAGTTGCAGTGCAGGCCAGCTGTGCTAATCTCATGATGTGAAGATGGCCTGCAAGTTTTGAAACTGCTCATGGTACAGGTGATGGGAGAGAGCAACATGTTAGGGAGAAAGAGGTCTGGAATGGATATGGCTAGTTCTCTTCATGGGACCGGACCGGCACTGGTTCTTCTCCTCCCTTGGCATGGCTGGTTCTCTTCAGGGGGCCCCTCGGGGACTAATTCTTGGCAGGGAACCCACTATTTGGCCTAAGCTTTGTCTACTCAAGCTCTAGAGTATCTGTGGGGAAAAGATATCACCAGACAAACTTCTTACACTTTACTTAACAGTAGAAGATAGTCACGAGATGGATGACTACTCTGTTCACTATGCTCTCACTCTGAGAGGATTGGCTAATTTATGAGTTGAATCTTCTGTCAAGAATAGCATCCGTTTTCTTTGCAGGCTACTGTGAAAGCCAAGAAACTGATCCTAGAAGGACTGGAAAAAGTGGGAAACCGTTCTGATGTGAAGCCATATTTGTTTGCCATGAAGAACGCCCTTCTGCCTGAGGCAATTCCGCTGCTGCTGAAACACGCCGAGTTTGGAGAGGGACCTGCCAGTAGCATCGCAATCGGCACTCTCCAGAATTATGATGTTGCCTTCATCACGCAAAGGGTAAGAACACAAAGGGAGACTCAAGAGTACAAACTTATGGAATGCTACCTAGGGATGTGGCCATTTCCTGGTACATAGCGACCTGTGAGAAAAATTGCTATTGTCAAGTTAGTATATGAAAAAAATTCCAGACTGTCTATGGGTTTTAATTTTCAAAAGTGCAAACATATTCCAGAATAAAAGATTGCTATTTTAACAGTTCCCAGAGTTTTTGGCTCCAACTGTCCCTTGTCCTCTGGCTTAATTAACATAGCCCAACCCATTAGGGAGCAGCTGTGAGTTTTAGAAGTGAGAGTAAGGTCTATCTGAACCCCACACTGTGTTTTGTCCACCAGTTTACTGCTGCTCAGTTTGAAGTTAGTTGCTCGATTAATCAGAGCAGGGGATGCAGAGGGATGTAAGGCCATGTGCAGAGACTCATTGTAGGATCTCATTTGCATAAGTCAAAAGGGGCTGAAAAACAGAGCCGTTTGTGAAAAACACAATCACTCGATGGTAGGGCCAGCTCTGAATCACTGCACAGCTCAGTGTAGCTAAATCACAACATTTGAACTGCAAACTAAATCCACAGGGAGAAAAAATTTGATGACCATCTAGTCTGCCCAATTTTTTCCTATTGCAGTACCATAGACCCCACCTCATCTGTGACTTAACCCTCACTTCTTTTCAACCAAAGATTCTCGGTGCTTCTCTCAGGCTTTGTTTAACTTCGTTATCATTTTTGCCTCCACCACCTCACTTAGACTCTTTCATGCAGAAACCCCCTTCCATGAATAAATATTTCTTTATGCTACTCTTAAACAGAAGCATATCCATTGGCATGACCTGACTCTGAAGTCCAAATTACAAACTAAATGAACTTCTACAAATGCTGCTACTACTACTACTACTACTCAGCATTTATATAGCGCTACCAGTCGTATGCAGCGATGTACAGCACAGACATGTAAGAGACAATCCCTGCTCATCAGAGTTTACAAGCTAGTTAAGACAAACACACAAAACATGGAAGGGTAGAACAAGGGAGAGAAGGGAGATCAGGTTAGTCAAGATCCAAAGGCAGCAGCAAAGAGGTGAGCTTTCAACCTGGACTTGAAGAGGGCCAGGGAAGGTGCCTGGCATACAGACACAGGTAGTCTGTTCCAAGCGTAAGGTGCAGCAAGGTGAAAGAAGCGAAGTCTGGAGTTAGCAGTAAGAGAGCGGGGCATAGATAGAAACAGTTTGCCAGAGGAGCGGAGTACCCGAGGGGGGTTATAAGGGGAGATAAGAAATGAAAGGTACTGAGGAACTGCGGAGTGAATGCATTTACAGGTCAGTAAGAGAAGTTTGAACTGGATGTGGAATCGAATAGGGAGCCAGTGAAGCGACTTGAGGAGAGGAGTAATATGGGCATGACGAGGATGGCGAAAGATTAGCCGCGCAGCAGAGTGTTGAACAGATTGAAAGGGAGTGAGATAACTCAAAGGGAGACCAGCAAGGAGCAGGTTACAGTAGTCAAGGCGGGAGTTGATTAAGGAGTGGATGAGCGTTTTAGTAGTGTGTTCAGACAGGAGGGGGCGGATTTTGCTAATGTTGTAGAGAAAGAAACGGCAGGTCTTAGCTACGAGATGGATGTGTGTGGAGAATGAGAAAGAGGAGTCAAAGACAACCCCCAGATTGCGGGCCGAGGAAACAGGAAGGAGTACAGAGCCATCCACAGAGACTGAGAAAGGAGGAAGAGGAGAGGAGGTATTAGGGGGAAAGATAAGAAGTTCAGTCTTGGCCATGTTCAATTTCAAGCGGCGGTGAAACATCCAGGCAGCAATGTCAGAAAGGCAGGCAGAGATCCGGGTCTGGAGAGAGTTTGGATGTAGAGAGGTAGATCTGGGAGTCGTCAGCATACAGATGGCCCTGAAAGCCATGGGAAGAGATAAGCACACCAAGGGACTGGATATATAGAGAGAAAAGGAGTGGACCCAAGACAGAACCCTGGGGTACACCAACTGGGAGCGGGGTAGGGGAGGAGGAGGAGCCACCAGAACACACACTGAAGGAGTGATGAGAGAGCCAAGTGAGGACAGGGTGTCGAGGAAAAGGTTGTGGTCAACGGTGTCTAAAGCAGCAGAGAGGTCAAGGATGAGGACAGAATACAGGCCCTTGGATTTAGCCATGAACAAGTAACTGGAGACTTTGACAAGAGCAGTTTCAGTGGAGTGTAAAGGATGAAAGCCAGACTGCAAGGGATCCAGGAGTGCATGAGAGGAGAGGAAGTCAAGGCAGTGGCGGTGAACCGCACGTTCAAGTAGTTTAGAAATGAAGGGAAGGAGAGAAATGGGTCAATAGTTAGAAGGACAGGTAGGATCAAGTGAGGGTTTCTTGAGGAGAGGTGTGACCACAGCATGCTTGAAGTATTCAGGGACGGTTGCAGTGGAGAGCGAAAGGTTGAGAATATAAGAGATGGAAGGGACAACGGTGGAGGAGATGGGACTCAGGAGGCGGGTGGGGATAGGATCAGAGGAGCAGGTGGTGAGTTTGGAGGAAGAAAGAAGGTGTGCAGTTTCCTCATCAGAGATAGCAAGGATTGAAGAGAGGGTGGCAAGGGAGGGGGGGGGAGAATTGGGAGTGGAAGGGGAGAGGAGGGACAATAGTGGCGTTTGAGGGGGGAGGATTGAGAGTGGAAGGGGAAAGGAGGGGCAGTAGCGGAGTTTGAAGTGAATTGAAGGGTAATCTTGTGGATTTTGTATGCTAAATGCTAAACCAACTGTAGTACGTAGTCTCCGAAATACAATAGTAGCTTTTATTCCAGTGCCTCCAATTGCTTCTGTATTCCTTCCGCTCGCCATTTGGAATGCCTGCCTCAGGCTTGTTCATCATCAACCTCCCTTACTAAAATTTCTATTCTCACTATTGGCCTAGTAAATGCTATGTCTATACACAAGGGGTCCCTTATCTGCAATCTTATTACCGAACACTCTTTACAATTCCTCTGTTACTGAAATGGATGAAAGCAGGTAATACCTATTACCACATCAGGCTGCCAGCAGCATGTTTTCTTTTCTACATGCCAACCGCCTGAGTAAAACAGGTGGTGGTCTTGCTCTCTATTCAACAGTTGCCTCTGTATCTCTGAGATTTCTCTGGTCTCTCTCCAGTACTGTAAAGCCCTCTCTTCCAACTGAAAGCCTGATCTCTGCAAATCTTCTTACTTGTATATCCCCCTTTCTGTTATAAGGATTACCAGGAAGCTTCATTTATGTATATTCTCACTTTCCCAATTGCATAATTCTGGGCTTCTTCAATGTCCTCGCTCCCTATAATGGCCTAGATGCAGATTTTATGCAATTCATGGCTAGCCTAGGGTTCTCCCAGCACGTTCATAGTTCCAGTCACACAGCAGCTGGTTCATGAACCAACAAGAGGGGAAGCCATTTTGGACCTAGTCCTTAGTGGAACACAAGATCTGGTGCAAGAGATAAGGGTGTTGGGGCCACTTGGCAATAGAGATTTAGTAAATGGAGGAAGGACAGCAAGGAAATCCACAGTATTCCCTTTTAACTTTCAAAAGGTAGCCTATGATAAAATGAGGAAAATAGTTAAGAAAAAACTAAAAGGAGCAACTGCAAAGGTTAAAAATTTATATCAAGTACGGGTGTTTAAAAATACTATCTTGAATGCTCAAACCAGCTGTATTCCACGCTTTAAAAAAGTGGAAGAAAGCCCATCTTTCAAAGAAAGCCTTTGGGAGATGCTACCATGCATGTGTGGTTCCCTTTCTGCCTAAGGGTGCCATCTTGCTCAGTCTCCCTTTTTCCGTGTAGCCCTACAGTCTTGTCCCCTCGGTAAAAAGTTGTTTTTCTTCGTACAATATTTGTGCCTTTTCCGGCCTGCACCGGCTCCTTTCCCGCCTGAGACCTGTTGCTGTCACACTGGGCCTTGGAAAACCTTTTTGTCTTGATATTTTCCATCACAGCGCTTTTGTGCCTTTTTCAACCGCTGGCGGTATCGAGGATCTTCGACCTCGCTGGAATTCTTTTTGCCCCAATGGCCTCTGGTTTTAAAAAATGTGATCGGGGAAGGCAAGATGGTGGCAGGTTGTTGCGGCTGTTGAGACGCTCGACGCTTATCGCTCAAGTCCGGAGAGTTCGGCTGCTCTAGAATGGGGCGTCAAAGGAGGAAACAGGCTTCCCTTCCCTCGGGGATGGCTTCTTCCAATACTCCCGGGCAGAAAACAGTGGCGTGTGGATTCTCAGCAGCAACAGTGTCTTCAGCAGAGCCTTCGGTGCTTGAACCGTCGGCTCTGGGTGCATCCGGGATTTGGCTGTCTCCTGAGCAGCGTACCCCCCCCGCCTCGACCTGAGAATGCTGTCCCGGCATTCGGAGCGCCTCCCACCGGTTTGCCGATGTGCTCGCCGTTAAAGGAGGTGAAGAGGGCTCCAGCGGGACTTTGAAAACGTCCTCCCCCCTGGTAGAATTCGCCTTGGAGGGAGTTGGAGCAGGAAGGATCAGCTCCCCGGTTGGGGAACCTGCAGCAGCGGACGGGAGGTTTGAAGGAATCCCAGGTCTGAGTGGCTTGACAAAACCATCGGTTATAACTTTAGAAGCACTGTGGGATGCAGTGGCTACTGTGAATACTTCTCTATTGGCTGTTGTGGGTGTAGTGAAAATGGATTTCCTTTCATTGAGAAGTGACTTTGCCCAGGTGAAAAGTTTGCAAGAGGATCAGGCTCAGCGTTTGACCGGTGTGGAGACGGAGTGGAACATCTTCGAGGACTCTGTGTTGCTCAAGTTAAGGATAAAATCTTGCTGTCTAAAAAGGCTGAATATTTGGAGAATTATGTGCATAGGAATAACTTGAGGTTATTGAACTTTCCTAAGTCTCCTATTATGTCGCCTTTGGAAATGGCCCGCAAATATCTTCAGGAAGTGCTCAAACTTCCTGCTGAAAACTTGCCTCCTATTGTGCGTGCACAGTATCTATCCGTAGGCCCTGTGTCTAAGGGTCCCACTTCAGGGAATCTGCTTCCAGGAGCCGATGATCTTATGGCTTTCTTGGAAGATTCTTTAGAAGTGGTGACCGGTCGAACTACCTTGCTTTAGACCCTAGCCTTAGATCCTGATAAATCTTTGATTCTTCAAGCATATTTTAGAAATTTCAATGTTGCTTTCTTAGGGTCTAAAGTATACATGTTTCCTGATCTTGCTCGTGTCACCCAGATGAGGGGAAAGGAATTTATTGGTCTTCGACCAAGAGTCCTCTCCCTCGGGGGTAGTTTTTTGTTAAGATTTCCCTCTCTATGTATAATTACCTTTGATGATAAGTTTTTTCTCTTTTTTGAGCCTAGTCAGTTATTGGAATTTCTTGTAGCTAGGGAAGGTCTTGTGGTGCATACTACTTCCAACATGGCTGATACGTAAGTCTCCATCCTGCTTTGATGATTTATGTTTCTATGTTTTTCTTTATTTTCTTGTAGCCTTCCTGGAATTGCCTAAAGATTGTGGGCTAATATTAGGATGTACTAGACAAAAAAGCAAAACAGGGGTTTGTAGAGCAATATAGACACTATATCGAAAAACAAATTACTCAAATTTAAAGGATACTAAAATTAATTAAGGAAAAAAGGGTCTCAGAATGAATGAGGGAGGGTCTAATCAGGCTGCACAGTACTGATAAATCTAGGCAGTTTTCCCATTGCCAGTATTTTTGACACCGCTGATTGGTAAAGTGATCACAGCCTGAGTCATATTGCCAGTCTATAAGAAGGAATCCCACCCTGTTAACCGCGCATGCGTGCCGTTTTTTGCTTCAGTTGGGCTTAGAGAGACAAGCTCCAAGGTATGTCCCTGTGGCAGATATTTGGTGTGGGCTCTTTATTATACTGAATGTCTGAAATTTGAATGTGAGCAAGCACGATACTGATTTTTGTACTTTGGTTTTTAGCATGTGTTGAGCAGACCAGTCGCTGCATGCCGCACGGGAGCTGGGAGGCACATCCTGACTTTAACTGTTTTTTCAGATAAGTTATTTGACTCTTTTTATTTGGTTAAAGAGTCTGGATTCTCCTTACAGCTTAATTCTCCATACAGCTTAGTTCTGTTGGCATATTGAAAAGTGTCATCGCAGAGTGAAATAGAGCCTGCATCTACAAGTTTATCTCACATCAGTACAAGGAATATATGCGTCCTTGATGTAACGAAGGGGATTGTGTGTCAGGCTTACAGTACAGTGCAGCCTGATTAGACCCTTCCTCATTCATTCTGAGACCCTTTTTTCCTTAATTAATTTTAGTATCCTTTAAATTTGAGCAATTTGTTTTTCGATATAGTAATATTAGGATGTAACATTTATTGTTTTTCTTTTTAATGCTTTGTTGGTTAAGAACATAAGAACATAAGATATGCCATACTGGGTCAGACCAAGGTCCATCAAGCCCAGTATTCTGTTTCCAACAGTGGCCAATCTAGGTCATATGTACCTAGCAGTTTCCCCAAAAGACACAGGTTCCACAATGCTTGTATTGGTTCAAGCATTGATATCCTGGGTCCCTTCTTAATAATGGTTTATGGACCTTTCCTCCAGGAACTTGTCCAAACCTTTTTTAAACCCAGCTACACTAACAGCCTTTACTACATCCTCCGGTAACAAATTCCAAAGTTTGATTACACGTTGAGTGAAAAAATATTTTCTTTTATTAGTCTTAAATAGTTTACCCTGTAGCTTCATTGCATGTCCCCTAGTCTTTCTATATTCTGATAAGGTAAACAATCGATCTACGTTTACCCGTTCCACTCCGTTCATTAATTTATAGACTTCTATCATATCTCCCCTCAGCCGTCTCTTTTCCAGGTTAAAGAGCCCTAACCTTTTTAGCCTTTCTTCATAGGAGTATCCTTCCATCCCCTTTACCATTTTGGTGGCTCTTCTCTGAACCTTTTCTAAAATCGCTATATCCTTTTTAAGATACGGCGACCAGAATTGCACACAATATTCAAGGTGCGGTCTCACCATGGAACGATATAGAGGCATTATAATATCTTTTGTTTTATTTTCCATTCCTTTCCTTATCATACCTAGCATTCTATTTGCTCTCTTGGCCGCTGCTGCACACTGGGCTGAGGGTTTTAACATGGTATCCACAATGACGCCTAAATCTTTTTCCTGGGTGGTAGTTCCTAATGTGGAACCTTGCATCGTGTAACCATAGTTTGGGTTGTTCTTCCCTAGGTGCATAACCTTGCACTTGTCCACATTAAATTTCATTTGCCATTTTGATGCCCAGTCTTCCAATTTATCAAGATCCTCTTGCAATTTTCCACAATCTTCTTGGGTTTTAACAACTTTAAATAGTTTTGTGTCATCTGCAAATTTGATAACCTCACTCATTATTCCACTTTCCAGGTCATTTATGAATATGTCAAAAAGCAGCGGACCCAGCACAGATCCCTGGGGTACACCACTATTCACCTTGGGAAAATTGGCCATTTAGCCCTACCCTCTGCTTTCTATCTTTTAACCAGCTTCTGATCCACAGTAGTACACTGCCTCCTATCCCATGACTCTTTAGTTTTGCCAAACGTCTCTCATGAGGGACCTTGTCAAAGGCTTTCTGAAAGTCCAGATACACAATATCAACCGACTCACCTTTGTCCACCTGATTATTCACTCCTTCAAAAAAACATAACAGATTAGTAAGAGAAGATCTTCCTTGTCTAAAGCCATGTTGGCTGTCTCCCATTAGGTCATGACTATCTACATGCTGAGTAATTTTATTCTTTATGATGGTTTCTACCATTTTTCCTGGTACTGATGTCAGGCTCACCGGTCTGTAGTTTCCCGGATCACCCCTGGAACCCTTTTTAAAAATTGGTGTTACATTGGCGATCCTCCAATCTTCAGGTATTAGAGATGATTTTAATGATAGTTCACAGATTACTAATAGCAGGTCTGCAATCTCATATTTCAGTTCTTTCAACACCCTTGGATGTATACCATCCGACCCAGGTGATTTGCTACTCTTCAGTTTATCTAATAGTTCTAATACATCTTCCCGATGTATCGATATTTCCTTCAATTCTTCAGCACCTTTAAATACCACTTCAGTCATGGGTAACATCCCTACATCTTCCTCAGTAAAGACTGAAGCAAAGAATTCATTCAGTCTCTCCGCTATCGCCTTGTCGCCTCTTAGTGCTCCTTTAACCCCATTATCATCTAATGGACCAACTGACTCTCTCACAGGTTTTTTGCTACGAATGTACTTGAAAAGGTCTTTACTTCGCGTTTTTGCTTCCGCAGCAAGCTTCTTCTCAAATTCTCCCTTTGCCTGCCTTATCAATGCCTTGCATTTGACTTGCCAGTGCTTGTGCTGTTTCCAGGTTTCGTCGTTTGGCTCTTTTTTCCATTTCCTGAAAGATGCTTTTTTGACAACAACAGCCTCTCTGACCTCACCTTTAATCCATGCTGGCAGTTTTTTGGACTTCCTTCCACTTTTCTTAAAGCGTGGAATACAGCTGTTCTGGGCTTCCAAGATAGTATTTTTCAACAACAGCCAAGCCTGATGTACGTCTTTAACCTTTGCAACTGCTCCTTTTAGTTTTTTCTTAACTGTTTTCCTCATTTTATCATAGTCTCCCTTTCGAAAGTTAAAAGGTAGTACTGTGGATTTCCTTACTATCCCTCCTCCACTAATTAAATCAAAGGCAATCATGCTATGATTACTATTGCCAAGTGGCCCCAACAACCTTATCTCTTGCACTAGATCTGGTGTTCCACTAAGGATTAGGTCTAATTTGGCTTCCCCTCTGGTCGGTTCATGAACCAGCTGCTCCAAGAAGCAGTCATTTATTTCATCTAGGAACTTTATCTCCCTAGCATGTCCTGACGTGACACTGACCCAGTCGATACCGGGGTAGTTGAAATCACCCATTATTATTACTGCGCTGTAACTTTTGTTAGCTTCCTTGATTTCTTTGAGCATTTCATCATCCATTTGGTCATTCTGGCCAGGCACTCAATAGTACACCCCCACTGTTATTGTATGGAATGATTCATCCTGTTTCTTTCATTCTTGTTTTGCTGGAATGTTTTTTTTTTTGGAAATTTATAAAAATTAAATTAAAAAAAAAATGTGATCGGTGCTCAAAAAACATGTCTCTCACCAACACTCAAGATTGTTGCCTCTGGTGCCTGGGCACTGACCACAACCTGGAGGAATGCTCCCTGTGCAAGAAAATGTCCGCTAAGGCCATACAGAGCCTTTGGTTAAAATAGGATGACATCTTCCACAAGGCAGACTCAACCCCGGTTTCCCCGATAGCCTCACGCTCCAAGGCCCCACATGAATCCTTGGACTCGCGCAAGGTCCCCGTGCTCCCTGTGCGGGCTCGCAGGCACTTGGAGCAAGGGTCCCCAGAGCATGAGCGTAAGAAGACGTAGAAAACCTCGAGGGCCTTGTCCAGGGAGGCGGACAAGCATGGGAAGTCCCATGCCCAGTTCCTCAGTTCCTGAAGAGCCCCCGAGGAACTTGAGCAGGAGAGTCCTCGGAAAGTGCCGAGGACTGATGTTGTGGCCTCTGGCGATATTCCGCAGTCTCCTGAGGCCCATCCCATTGAGGATCCCCTCTCCTCTTCAACACTTGATCCAGTCACCCTGGTTTCAATGTCCATGGGTGCTACCCCTGAGTGGGAAGCTTCTATGTTGACCTTAGAGTGCAGTATTTCTGCGTTCCTCGCCTCCCAGCAGGCACTGACCCCTGGCCTCACCGAGACCGCAGGGACCTCGACATCAAGGGCTCCCTGGGCTGCTGAAGCGATTGCCGAGAGCCAAGTGCCTCAGGCAGATCCCCGGCAAGGGTCTCATTCTTGCTCCCGGTCCTCGGGAGCAAGGTCTTCGCAGGCAAGCGCCTCTGGCTCTGGCCATGCCCTAGCCTCAAAGCATCCAAGACCAAAACTACTAGCTCTCATGCAGCCGGTGGACCTTGAATCTTCCTCAGATTACTCTGACTGGGAGTCTAACGTTGAAATGTCCCTGACACTCGGGCTTCACCGAAACCTTCCCTTGGACCCATCCCTACTGACTGACAAGCACCAATTAACCCCCCCCCCCCCTGAGGATACCTCTTTCCTCAAGTTCATCAGAGAGATGGCATGGGTACTCTCCCTCACAACGGAGTCAGAGGAAGACCCTCATATAGAGGAACTTGACATTCTTCAGTACGAGGTATCACTGAAGGAGACCTTGATGGTCCCTGTTTCCTTCCGAATGTGGGAGACTCCGGCCTCGATGCCCATCGTGAGTCGACAACTTGACATGATGTACCGGGTCCAGCAGGGACCAGGCTTTTGCAAGGCGCAGCTCCCCCACACCTCCATGGTGGTTGAGTTGGCCATGTGCCAGCAAAAAGCCTGAAGACATACTCTTCGGTGCTCCCAGACAGGGAATCTTGCGCTCTCAAAACCCTTGTTTGAAAATGCTACCAGGGCTCGATGCTGGCATGCTGCATGCAGACCTACCAACTCTACATTGGCATGTTCCTTCGGGGCCTGGACAAGGAGCTCGGGGGGGGGGGGTGGTTGCCACTGGCCTCGATGGGGACCACCTCTGGCATTTCCAGGCTCTTTCAAAGTCTGTCACGGAGTGCTCTAAGTTCTTGTCCTGAGCCCTTACAGTGGCTTCAAATCCAATGCGAGAGTGGCTGCTGCCGGCATCGGCACCCGACGCCCAGCTTGGCTCCAATCATCGGATCTCGAGCAATGGGTGCAAGAAAAACTTCTTGATATCCCCTGCCTCGGCGAACAACTCTTCAGCAAGCCGATGTAGGACAAGGCGGCCGAAATCGAGACCGAGTATGTCACTCGGACTCAGCTCTCGAGGAAAACCTCTACTCTTCCCAGAAAGAAGCTACAGGGGAAGGAGCCCCCTTTCCTCCGGAAAAGTCAGCCCTACCAGGGCTACCCTCCTTACTCCATCATTCAGACCCCACAGCAGAGTCCCCAGAGCAAGGGAATGGGCCAGGGCCTGCGCAAACTCAAGGGCCAGAAAACCCAGACCCAGCCCCAGCCCAGCCTGGGTCAGGGTTTTGACACCATCAGCATAGCCTCTCTTTCACTGGAGAACCAACTTCCCACAGGAGGACACCTGGTCCACTTTGCCCATCGGTGGACTTCCATCACCACCGAGTCCTGGTCCCTTCTGGTGGTCAGGGAGGGCTACCTTCTCCACCTGGACCAGGCACCTACACCCTTCTTCCACAGGGAGCCTTCTCGGTCCCCCCTGCACCAGACCCTGCTACTACAGGAACTCATAGGCCTTCTCAAGGACAGGGCTGTGGAGCCTGTACCGCCCTCTTTGAGAGGGAAAGGTTTCTATTCTAATTACTTCCTGGTCCCAAAAAGGACAGGAGGCCTGAGGCCCATCCTGGACCTGAGAAACCTCAACAAGTTCCTAGTGTAGGAGAAGTTCAAAATGCTCTCCTTTGGAACACTACTGCCCTACCTCCAGCAGGGAGATTGGCTATGCTTCTTGGATTTAAAGGACACTTACACCCACATCCTTATCCATCCAAGTCACAGAAAATACCTGACGTTTGTGGTCGGGAGCGACCACTACCAGTACAGGGTACTTCCCTTCGGCCTCGCCTCTGTCCCAAGGGTCTTCACCAAGTGTCTGGCAGTGGTGATGGCCTATCTCCGCCTCCAAGGGACCTTCGTCTTCCCTTACCTCGATTACTGATTGGTAAAAGGGGACACAGCCTCAGAGACCAGACAGGCCACCCGCTGCCCCATTCAGGTCTTTCAGCACCTGGGCTTCATGATAAATCATCCAAAATCCTACCTCACCCCGACTCAGGCACTGGAGTTCATCGGGGCCCACCTGGACACTCTCCAGGCCAGGGCTTTCCTCCCCCTAAACAGGGCAGATTGCCTCATGGCCCTCACAGCCGAGGTACAGTGGCACTGCTCTGTGTCGGCCCGATCACTGCTTCTCCTCCTGGGCCACATGGCCTCTACAGGCCATGTGGTTTCTGATACACACCTCCACATGTGCGTGGCTCAGTGATGCCTCCATTCCCAGTGGACCCAGGTCACAGGATGACTCCAAGACAGAATCACGGTGTTTTGCTAACTGGTGGAGTCCCTCATCAGGTGGCAGAATACTCAACACCTGCAAGTGGACATGCCCTTTCAGATCCCGAACCCCCAGAAGGTTCTCACAATGGACGCCTCCCAGATGTGCTGAGGCACCCATTGCAGGGAGCTCCACACCCATGAGGCCTGGTCCTTCGAGGAGAGCCAACAGCAGATCAATCTGCTCGAGCTCAGAGCAGTCTTCCTTGCTCTGAAGGTTTTCAAGCACTGCCTGCAGCACCAGTCGGAGCTTGTCCAGATGGACAATCACAATATTCTATGTGAACCAGCAGGGCAGCACGGGATGCTCCTCAGGGTGGTCTACCTACCGGGCCAGGATAATGCCTTGATGGACAGGCTGAGCAGGGTCCTCCAACCAAACAAATGGCGCCTGGACTCCAAGGTGGCACTCAAGCTTTTCTGGCTATGGAGTCTCCCCAGCCTAGACCTCTTTGCCAGCCCGATCAATGCTCAGCTACCTCATTTTTGCAGGCCCCAGCCCCACCCCTCCCAGGTGGCAGTGGACACCTTCTTCATCTCGTGGTCAGGGGGCCTACTATACGCCTTCCCTCTCACGCCCTTGATAGCTTGGACCCTCTCCATCGAGACAAGGTATCGGTAATCCTCATAGCTCTACGGTGCCCAGGCAACCCTGGTTCCCCCTGCTGCTCCGTCTCTCGATGGAGTCCCCAGTCCCTTTTGGGAGCTCCCCAGGACTCTTGACATGAGAGGAGGGCTCAATCCTCCATCCCAATGTGGGATCCCTATCTCTCATGGCATGGCGGCTGAACGGGTTGCCCTAGCCCCCCTCAACCTTTCCAAGGAAGGGGAGGAAATCCTTCTGGCCTTTTCATAAGGACTCCATGAGATGGCCCTACATCTTCAACTGGTGCCAGTTCTCCGTGTGGTGCACGGAGCACCGAATGGATACATTTTCTTGCCCAGTGCTTTTTGTCCTTCAATATTTCCTCCACCTCTCGCAGTCGAGATTCAAGTCAAACTCCATCAGGGTACATCTGAGCACACTCTCCGCAAACCACCATCCCATGGAGGGCAAACCTCTATCCATGCAGCCCCTCATCACCAGGTTCATACAGGGCTTGTTTCTTTCCAAACCCTCATTCGGCCACCACCTACACAATGGGATCTCAGTGTGGTTCTGGCGCAACATACCAAGCCGCCCTTTGAGCCCTTGGCTACCTGTTCCTTATGCTACTTGTCCTAGAAGGTTGCCTTTTTGGGTGGCACTCACCTCTGCCTGCAGAGTCAGCGAGCTGCAGGCCTTGGTGGCTGAGCCACTCTAAACCAGATTCTACAAGAACAGGGTTATGCTCCACACGCATCCTAAGCTTCTCCCGAAGGTAGTATCTGACTTCCACTTCAATCAGAAGTTAGTGCTCCCTATCTTCTTTCCGCAGCCTCACACTGACTTAGTGCCAGCTGTCCTCCATACCCTGGACTGCAAACAAGCCCCGTCCTTCAACTGCAGTGGACCCAGGGCCACCGTAAAGCCTACAGCTTTTCGTCTCCTTTGACCCCAGCCGTCTGGGGCAGACTGTTACCAAGTGGACCATATCCATCTGGGTGGAGGAATGCATCGCCTTTGCCCAGAGTCAAGCTGACAGTCCCCTGGAGCACCGAGTCATGGCGCACAATGTCCAGGCAATGGTGACCTTGGTTGCGAGTCTCCGATCTGTGCCCATGGCAGACATCTGCTGGGCCGCTACTTGGTCCTCTGTTCACACTTCTGCAGCCCACTATTGCCTGGAGAGGGAGTCCCAATAGGACAGTGCCTTCAGCCAGGCCGTACTCCATAACCTCTTCAGGATTTAGACAACTCCTGCCTTCTGACCCTTCTTGTTCAAGCTACTGGAGCCATGGTTCTCCCTGGACACTGGGGTCCTCTGAGCCTGTCAGCAAATTTGTCTGCTGCTGTTCATGACTGGGCCAGGCCTTTTTCATACTGGTCCTCGATAGCATGAAGCTAGGGAGTCCCATATGTGAGGACTGACCTCCTGCTTGTTCCTGGAGAAGGCGTAATTAATCACCTGTAACAAGTGTTCTCCAGGGACAGCAGGAATCAGTCCTTACAACCCTTCCTCCTCCCCTTGGATTTTTTGTTCTTTTTAGCCATCTTCTTGGTTGGCTGTAGCTATGGCATCTGACTGAGCAAGATGGCACCCTTAGGTGGGAAGGGGAGCACATGTGTGGTGCCATCTCTCAAAGGCTTTCTTTGAAAGCTGGGGAGTTGCTTCCGCGAGGGCTCCGTCGGCATCGATGTCACCCATATGTGATGACTGATTCCTGCTGTCCCTGGAGAACACCTTTACAAATGAGCAATTATGCTTTCTCATCCATGCATTCGTGCTAAGTTGATTAGACTACTGCAGTTCTCTTCTGATTGGTCTCAATCTCTCGTTCATCTGAAGTCTGCCAGTGATACAAAACACTGCTGTTTGTATTCTCTGCAATGCTTGTACATATGATCATGTTTCTCCTTTCCTTTGTTTTTTTTTTATCAAATGCTATTTAATGTGTTAGTTCTGATCCATAAGGCACTTTATTCTGAATCACCCTTATATCTATCTAATTTATGTAAGGTCCCTACATTCATCATAAAGTAACAGGCTAGTTATATTGCCATTCAGAGTCATATGCTTTGAAATTAACTGTCAGCCAGTTTTTTTTCTTGTTTGACTCCCTCTCTGTGGAATGTTCTATCACTTTATCTTAAAACTGAGTCTTGCTATCAAAGTTTAAAGCACAATTGAATGCATTATATTTCACCCAAACATTCTCACACTTTATGATTATATATCAATTGGTATCCTGTCCTGAATGCCCGTGAACAAGGGTATTAGCTAGGATCAGACTGCAACTCTTTACTTAAGCCTGGAATATTGTTAACCCTCCTTTTCCTTTCATTCTTTATTGCTTTTGGATTTTATTATATTGTAAACTGCTTTACTGTTTTTTTGAAAGGTGTCATATAAGAAATCCCAATAAAGTAAAAGTAAACCAACCATTAAATAAAACAAAATAGTGGAATTACTATCATGTGGCCTGTTTTGCATGACTTGTATGCATATTATGGTTATGTCTATTTTGTTTTCTTTCTTTCTAACCTTTTTCTCTTTTTATTTGGACTTCTGTCATGTCTACATTTCTTTTTTGGAATTGTTAGCTTTCTTCTCCTACAATATTTCACTTTTGTTTTGCTTACATTATCTCATTGCCGTTTTCTCAGTTTTAATCTATAATTATACGTTTGAACAGCAATTTTAGCTTTTAAACAATTCAAATTAGAGGTGCATGTCAGTAGGACACTGTTGAATACAAGGATCACCCTAGGAATTCCCACTTGCTTTCATAGATGTGGGGCTTCCCAAACCTGTCCTCTTGAACCTACAGCCAGTGTGGATTTCAGGATATCCATAATGAATATACATTTACTTATTTATTTAGCTACATTTATATCCTGCTTTTCACCGGGTCAAAGCAGCCTAACAAAAAAGGGGGGAGGGGGGAAGGGGTGGACAGTAATCAAGTCGATAGAAATAAAGGGGGGGTTGACTTCAAGAGGGCCAACATTAATGATTCGAACAGAAAGGAACAGATTAGACAAAAGATGTAGACAAAAAGACATAAGACTCCATTGTAGAAGGACCTAGACCTCAAATCTGGTCTTCGATGGCTATAACCCAGTCAAACTTTCAGGATTTCCATAACAAATATGCATGAGGTATAACTGCATATAATGTAGATAGACCTGTGGACACTTCACTAGGTTCTGTGCTTCTCCTACCAGAGGATATATTGCAGTTAGAAAGTGTAGTGAGTGGATTGGATCATTTGCTATGGTATTCCCCATAGTCATGCTAGTGGTTCAGTCCTAGAGTTTCATATAGTGATCTTAGGGAAGTTTGTAGGGGAATGTTAGAGTGGAAATTGGAAGAGGAGGAAGTCAGCTTCTTGTCTGCAAACTGTAATGAACTGCAAGTGCTGCTCCACAGTGCGCCTCTGGGGTGGTGCACTGAACCGTTCTCTGTCTGATCTGTCCCTATGTTAATATCTGGAGTGGAGGGTACCCTCACAGTGTGGCAGTAAACCTCCAGCCAGTGTGGATTTCAGGATATCCATAATGAATATATATTTATTTATTTAGCTACATTTATATCCCGCTTTTCATCGGGTCAAAGCGGCCTAACAAAAAGGGGGCGGGGGTGAGTGGACAGTAATCAAGTCGACAGAAAAAAAAGGGGGGGTTGTCTTCAAGAGGGTCAACATTAATGATTCGAACAGATTAGGCAAAAGACATAGACAAAAAGACGTAAGACTCCTGTTCAGAGGAAGGCGACCAAAATGATTTGGAGCCTGCGTAAGAAACCTTATGAGAAGAGACTTAAAGACCTAAATATGTACACTTTGGAGGAGAGGAGGGATAGGGGAGATATGATTCAGACCTTTAAATACTTAAAGAGGAACGATGAACAAACAAACCTCTTCCAAAGACGAGGAAGCTGCAAAACTAGAGGGCATAACATGAAGCTGCAAGGTGGAAAATTGAAAGGCAATGTCAGGAAATATTTTTTCACTGAAAGGGTGGTGGATGCTTGGAGTGCTCTCCCGACAGAAGTGGTGGGGGCAAACACGGTGACAGAATTCAAAACAGCATGGGACAAGCACAGCGGATCCCTTTATAGCAACAGGATAAAAACAAAATAAACTGAACCATCTAACTTCTGAACAAATAAGGGTGTCCTACATGGAGTGGTGGGTCCACCCCTAAACAAAGACATGGGGAGGGGTGGCCTGCACAGAGCGACAGGTGCACCTACTCTTGCCATATTGCTGGGTAGACTGGATGGACCATGCTGGTCTTTATCTGCCATCATTTACTATGTTACTATGTTATTTATTTATTTGCTTTTATATATCACATTTTTTCAAATCAGTGCGGTTTACATATAACATTAACAAACAAAACATTTTATACAGAACTGGAGATATCAAGTACAAAAACAGTGGAACAGTTACATTGAACAAATTTTATATAGAACAGAATAAAGAACTTTAACTAAAACAGCGGAACAGTAGTAAAAATAAAATATAGCCGATTGTTCATAGTCAATGTGGATGTGGGGAGATAAGCAAGGATGGGCAAAACGTTTGGGCAAAAAGAGAAGGTCTTGTTTAGGGTGGTTGGTTGTAGACTGATTGGAACAAGTATGTCTTTAATGCTTTCTTAAAGGATGTTAAATTTGGGATGCCTCAGATCGATGGGGGTAGAGCATTCCAGTTGGTTGGTGCGAATAATGAAAAAGCACGATTCCTGGTAGACTGAGTACAAGACCTTATTACAGAAGGGATGACGAGAGAGTTTACCATGCATGATTTCCTGGTTCTGGTCTCTGGGGTTCATCTTGTGATGTAGAGACCCCTACGGAGCCCATGGAAATAGAGAGAAAGGAAGATTCCATCTTTAAAACTGACAGGCAGCTAGAACACATGGCTCACTGTTTACAAAGAAAAGGTAAACAGAGAAAGCCAGGAGCTGAACTGACACGCCCAAGCTCTGACGAAGCAGCAAACTTAGAGCTTGATCAATCACACCTGTTCAGGTTGAGGGCAGAGCCAAGCCCAGGGGAACAGAATTATAAAACCTCGTCATTAGCTCCTAGGAGCAGTTGGAGTTGGAGTGGCCGATTAGGATTAAGATTGGGAACTGGAGGAGAAGGAGAAGCAGGCTCCAGTGGTAATTTCAGTTCGGACGGCAGTTGGAGCCGTGGAAGCAGAGAAAGAGGAGTCCTGGACAGCAAAGACAGGAGAGAGGAGAGAACTCCTGTAAGACGTGCTGGGAGAGGCTCAGAAGCTCCAGAGAGTTGGATACCGGGTAAAGAAATTACCTACAGGTCTGGGAGAAAAGCCAGCAGACTAGGAGGAGGGAAGGCACGCCCTGTGACCAGGAATTGGCTGGAATGGAGAGAGCGGGGAACCCTTCAGTCAGAAGGAAGCCTTCACAGTTTGCACAGTTGGGAGCCCAGCACAAAAGCATTTCCTTATAGCTGCCAAGGATTAGAGGAGAGCCAAAGGAGAAACTCCAGGGCAACAGGTATTTTAAACCCTTACTGTTTTGAGGTGTGTAAAGGGAAAACACCTGGGATTATAGAGGGAAGTTATCTGAAATCCCATGGTAACAGTTTGCAGATAGACGCTGTTAGTCCCGAAGCAGAAGATATGCAAATAGACTCTAATGTTGATGACATAGCAGATATGCAGATGGATTGCACGCTTTGTCTGGCTGACAACATTGAGTCACTGTGTTAAACCTGGAAGTGAAAAGTGCTGAGACACAGCAAAGAAAAAGGAACTGTTTTGCTTAGCTACGAGAAGCTGTTTGTTTTCCTTTTTGTACTTGTAACGAGCACTGCATGTTTTTGGGACCAGAGAGTGAAGAAGCAATTACCTTAGTTATTGTATATAATCCTCATGCTAAACTCCTGGAAACCGTCCTATTTTTGTTCTGCACCAAAGTTCTATTTGTAGGGGAATAAATCCTTGTCATTTTGCCTTAAACACTTGACTACAATTGCTTCTTTATCAGAGAGCTTTAAAAGGGACTACAATTCCCAAGAGGCCTTGCAAAAGCCACAGCTGTAGTCTCACTTTCTGCATAGAGAAATTATCATGGCAGACCAACCCTCTGCTCCCTAAGCGGAGGGCTGGCCACGTGGTGACAGTCTTCAAGAAAACAAATCTAGGTCAAAGTTCCAAGTGGGAGCCAAGACCATAAACAGTGAAAAAGGAGTGGATGGAGAGGATTTTTTTTTTTTGAAACTAGCAAGGAGGAGAAGAAGGTCAACTAGCCCAACTGATACAAAGTGACATACAAATACCATACAGTTAGAGAGGAGAGAAGCTAGTGCCACCCTTTTGGTGCTCTACTTAAGGAGTCTAAGTAGATGGAGCACAGATCAAACATTGCAGAAAAAATGCAATAGGATGTTCTTGGGAAGCCAGGAACCCAGTACCAGTCCAGAGAGAACCCATATTCCAAGAGGTAGGTGAGGGGATCCAAAACAGCATTCAGACAAAAATCAGAAATTCAGTTTGACTGTGGCTACCTTGAATAATGGATGTCATATATGCCATGTCATTTGAGTTGAAGCTTTACAATAAAGACTTGTTTTGGAACACCAATCCTCTGCAGAGTCTTTATGACAAAATCATAAGTCTTGGGCCTGGAAGGCAAATTTATTCCTCCTTTGTAAACCCCCCACTGTAATCAATAGAATAATCAGGACTGTTCAATAGCCCCTCCCCCCTCCCCCCATTCAGAGGGAAGCCTGGAGAAAAGGTTACACTTGCAGATGTTATTTCATACATATTGTTTCTGGAAATCCTAAAAACCAGATTGGCTTGTGTCCCTCATGGGCTGGATTTGGGAATCCAGGATTGTAACAAGGGCCACCAGCCCAGGGGCCAAGCTTGGAGTGGGAATGCTGCATCATCCCTTGCATTAGAGTAGCATGCTAAGACCCAGGGAAGCTAGGGGTCAAAGCCCACCGCCGCTCCTTTTAATCTTGGACAAGTCACTTAACTCTCTATTGTCTTAGGTACAAACTGAGATTGTAAACCCTCTATGGACAGAAAAATACCTATTGTACCTGAATGTAACTCACCTTGAGCTACTATTGAAAAGGCGTGAGCTAAATCAAAATCCCTTGAGTCCATCTGTGAGTCTGCAAGAATACAAGCGTAAAAAGGAAGGGAGCACTCAAAGCAGTCCTCGTCCAATATCTGCCCTCTAGGGACTCAGCCTAGGCTATTAATGCCCACTGCTATAGAAAGTCAGGACCCTTGTGGCACCGCAACAACATTCCATTAAACATATAAGCATAGGGGTCAATGTTCAGACTGCAATGGTCCACACTGCTAACACACCTGATGGCCATGGCCAAAAAATAGCAGGATAGTCAACGCTGAAGCTTATCCAGCATCTGGTACTGAATATCCAGCTTTGCCACCGACCATGGAGGCTATGCAGTTAATGGCGATATTGAGCTGCTAATGGATAGCCCAACTGCATAAAGTTACCACAAACATTGATGTGTTCTAATTTTATGCAGCTTGCCTGTCTGATTAGCAGATGAATATTACCACTAACTGGATAATTACCAGAACTGCTCTGAAAGTAACTGGACATTCTCAGGGTGGTCTGTTGGGATGCTCAGTGGCACTGAATATACCCACATTATTTCTGATTGGTCTTTGGTAGAACTGCAGAGCAAGCTGGAACTGAAAAAATAAGCTAGAAATAGATCTTTATCTTTATTTCGAGCTTTATATACCGCTTTGGCCAAGGCATAAAAGCGGTTTACAATAAATAAAAAACAATGACTACGCTACCCATCATTGTGTTGTTGTTGATACTAACCTTGTGTTTTTCTATGATATATTATTTTTCTGAATAGGTGAAAAAAGTAATGAACAGAATTTATCACCAGAATAGTAAAATCCATGAAAAGACAGTGCGCACTGCCGCAGCCAAGATCATCTTCAACAGCAACCCTTCCAGCATGGAGGTGAGGAACCTGCTGCTGTCCATTGGTGAGCTTCCCCTGGAGATGAACAAGTATATGCTGTCCATGGTCCAAGATTTTCTGCAATTTGAGATGCCTGTCAGGTAGGAGTCGCAAGGAAATTAAAACATTTATCCTCACTATCCTCTATCCCAATGATGGCTTTTGGGAGCCTCAGACAGTTCTGATGACCAGGATAATGGTGATATGTAAAATAACCTGTTCGTAGGCCAAATGTTTGTAATTCTAACCTAATAATATTCACGGTAGGTATCCTTTAAATCACACCGTCTGTGGGTCCCAAGAACTAAGTTTAGGAAACCCTGCACTTTGACACAGTTTTTATAGTTACTTCATATCATCAAATATGGCTAAAAACGTAAAGCTGCAAAGTAGAAGTCGGTGGTAGAGCCAATGCAGTGTGAATACATTTACCAGTTCTATGGATAATAAAGATTCATAGAGAGAGAATTGAAATTCAGTGTGAATTTTGTATCCAGAAAATGTATGTCAGACTTTGTAGGTATTGATAGCTTTGAAAGGATCAATAAAAACAATGTTGTAGGTCCTGAATGTTGGAGACAAACCGGTTCCTGAAAATTTACGTACTATAGCATTTTTGTGCTTGAGCCTTTCAAAGATAATGCAACTTGCAAGATTCCAGTTTTTCACCAGGATCAATATGGCTGTTCAGATGTCAGTGTGAAACATTGGATGTGAATATGTGAAATTGACGAAAGCAACTGAAGGAGAACATGCATGTCTATGCCAATTGTGCATCAAGACCAAGGAGGGATGAAGGAAGGCTCAGTGAGTAATCACTAGCATGGGATGTTCAGGGCTGGTGCAAGGGTGCTAAGCACTCTAGGTGAACCTTCAGCTTGTGCCTCTCCCCACCCAATTAATTTTCAGGCCCATGGGTTACCCCTACCCAAGATTTTGATGATTCAGATACCACCAACCCTTCTGTGATAACACATGACTGGACAAAAGAAGGACAATTTACCTTGACAAAAGAGCGTTTTGAAGACTACTCATGCTAAATATTCAAAAAATAATTGTACTTTGCCGTTTTGGAACTGGTACAAAGCAAGCAGGTGAAAGTATCTATGGACTTTGCACAGCAATGTGTGGTTTTGAGAACTGATTATCATACAAGGCATGTCTAGCTCCGCAGGATCAGAATTGTGTGCAGGCCGGGACCTCGATTCAGGTAAAGCCTGCATGTACAGGCCTTGCCCAGATAGCTCAGTCAGGCCTTTGAATGGAGCCGCGGCGCCATGGCAGCGCAGCTCCATTTAAAAGCTGCGATCCCCGGCTGCCAGACTGCAAACTACATTCCCTGCAGCCCGACCCCCGATCTGGCCTCCCAAGGCTAGGGTCAGGCTGCAGGGAATCCTCTCTGCCCCCTCTCGCTGCTTTCCAGCCCCAGGCCTGCCGTCCTCCGCCAACTCGGTGAACTTATTCCACATCAGTGGTGGAATAAGTTCCCCCTTCAAGACGCTGGACCGACATTGGGATCGGCCCTGTACATACGGGGCCGACTACCGCCCACTGCCTGCCATAACACCACCCCGATCCTCCCCTTTCCCACCCCCATCTAACTTCCCCGTACAATGAGCGGAAGTTAGTCGGGATCAGAAGGGGGCCCGAATAGCGGGGATGGACATCCATCCCCACTATTCGTGCCTCAGAATGACCCCATTAGGGGTCCAGTCCTGTGGTTTCATGTAGTGACCCAAAAGAAGGTGGTAGATTGAAGGTGTGAACATAAATGTTAGCATGCAGAATACGTGTGGGCGCACATATTTTATAAAATACATGCATAAATTGAGAATACGCCCAGTGCATGCCTACTGTAAAAATACATGCCAGCTTTTGCCACACATACATTTACGCGTAACCTTATTTTCTAAGAGCAATGTTTACTAAAGTTTAATGCACATTAACAAAAGTTAAAGCACATTAAGGGGTATGTTTACTAAACCATCTTAATGTGCGCTCTGCCACGTTATCGCGCGATAAGGTACAATTGGCTGATTGAGCTGCATCATAGCAACCTTTCTGATGTCTGTGGAGTGTGCCTCAGGTCTGGTGTCTGACAGAGTGACCACAACAGTATTGCATACCATAGCCATGCCTGCATTGTGCCCAGGACTGGTGTGGTGGCCAGGGCTGCCAAACACCTCTATAGTTGCACAATGCTGGCATAGGTGTGTGGAGTGTGTGTCTGTCTATCCAGTGTGTGGTGGCTGCCAACACCCTCCACAGCCCACACTGCTAGCACTGTTGCCAGTATTGGCCTGCCAATGTGCATAATGAGGAGCAAGGTACTGTGGGAATAGCCTGGATAGGGTGGCCTGGCCTGGCTGCATCTGCACAGGGCATAGGCAATGGCTCGGACATTGTAGTGCCCAGCCACCACCTGCACAGGACATAGGGCAATGGCTCGGATATTGTAGTGCCCGGCCACCACCTGCACGGACAGGATGGCCACAGCATGTCCTGCTGGGAGGTCACTCTCACCCTGACTGGGCAGTGACCACGGCATGGCTAGGTTCCCCCATAGTGCTTTATAGTATTTCTCTCATGTGATATTTATGGGTTCTCTTTTGGGGCCCAATCACTGACTTATCTGCTTGGTGTGTATGCTGACATCCCAGTTCTGGGTACATGCATCTTCTCCAGGAACATGCACTATGGACCTGCTAGCAGACTGTCTGCAGCTAGTATGTGTCTTGCTGGAACACCGTGCAGTGGCTGGAGGCTTGCTGCTGGAGAATGTCAGATAGTGGTGGGGGGCAGCAGAGCATTTTCAGGCCTACTGTTTGTCTGCTATTGCTTTATGGATGTGTACAGATCTGCATTGACTGTCCTGTAGGGTGTCTGTTCCCCAGCAGGACTGGGGTTGATGGTCCCCTCTACTGCCACCATTGCAGAGGGGTAGAATGTGGATCTGTTGGTGGGAGATCCTGTTTCCCACCCTGATCCCCAGAGGGTGGATTGGGTGGTGGTACATAATCTGCCTATGGGTCCAAACACCCAGCCCCCTTCACCTACATCATGTAACCATGGCACCAACACAGGATATGCACTATTCTGGGTGCATCATAGCCATAGGGCTAGACATGACTGAGAAATACAGATGGACACAGATGTGTCCTAGGTGTGCCTGCAGGAACTACCTATCACACACAGTAGCACTGATGGGGACCTGCAGCATGGCATATATCAGCCATGAAAGATGCTGTGGACCTGGTGCTGGGTGCCCCACCTCACCCTCAGGGTTAGCACAGTACCCGCATAATGTGACGGTCTGTAGCTACTCTGTGCCAGTAACACACACAGTCAGTACCCCCTACCAGGCTGAGGTGCTGTGGGGGTGCACAAGGTCAATTCCCCCTACCAGGCCGAGGTTCTGTGGGGGTGCATACCCCATCTTGTGATCATCTGTAGACTGCTGATTTGCATGTGCAGTGCATCATGGGTACGGGTGGGTTAACCCTATCCTGGTAACCACAGCAGATAGTTTGTGTGGTGACCTGCAGTCCTTCTGTAGCCAGCCAGGGGTTTGTTAGCAGCTGTAGCCCACTGAATACTTCACTGCCTGTGGAACCAGAGGTTATGGGTTCACACCCACAGTGGGGTTATTTGATAGGACTGTCTGCGGCATTGTGTATTTTTAATGTACTTTAGTGCTGCCAGCAAAAACACCCTCAAAGTACTGTAGCCATAAGGTGCTTCATAAGGCGCCCCATAAGACACCTTATAGGGCGCCATATAAGGTGCCCTATAAAACACCTTCTACGGTGCCTTATAAGGTGTCCTATAAAGCGCCTTATAGGGTGCCCCATAGGGGACATTATAAAGTGCACTGTCTGCTAAGGCACCCTATAATGTGCCCTATGGAGTGCCTTATGGAGTGCTTATGTGGCACCTTCGGTTACGGTACGTGAGGGTGTGTTTGCTGGCAGCACTAATTAAAATATACATAACATGCCTCAAAAAGCAATACTTACACATAACAGCTAATGCCTCAGCCAGCCATATGCATTAGGCACACTGGGGGATTGAACTCATGACCCCTATACCATCAGTCAGTGTATTAACCATTGTGCTACACCTCTGTTTCTGTGTTTGTATGTCTGTGCGCCTACTTAAGATTACCGCGCGTTAACGTGCTTAGCGGCGTCTTGCCCGATAATGTGTGCAGCGCACGTTATCGCGCGATAATCCCGTTTTGCTACATTAAGACCAAAACGCCCACTCCTTTTATGGCAGCTTGCACACTATCGCTGGGCGCACGTTAAGACGGTTTAGTAAACATAACCCTAAGTGCTGAATGAAGGGGCTGTGTTAGCACATAATTTACATGCATAAAATGGCTTTTTGCAAGCCAAAATGGTTTATCAAATAGCTCTCATTGTGAAGTAACACACAATCTTACCATCATTTGATCATTTTGTCCTCACCTGAGGAAGGAGGAATTAGCTTCCAAAAGCCAGTCAAGACGTGTGAAGTTAGCCCCATAAAAAAAATACCTTTTATTTTTTATTTTTGTTTTGTTTTCGCTTTATTTATTAATCTTTGTCTGCAAAAAATGCACATAGAACCTACCAATATGGCAAACCTGCTGTATAAAAAAGCGTCAACTCCCAGAGCTCAAACAGCAACAAACTTACCAATAAAAAGGCAGCAGTGTTTAGAACAGCATTGCTAGTCTTTCCAGCAGGACAAAAAAATGGTCAGAGTAATAGCTGAGATCTGAGGAAACCTAAGATTCAAATGACATGCAGTTAGGGCTGGTGCTACCCAGTAAGCTGGGTAAGAGTGGCAGGGGGGTGCCAATGTCAGGAGGACGCCGCTGCTAGCCACCCACCCCCACTCCCCATTCATGATGACCTGCAGAAGTCCGGTGGCCTAGTGGAGAGCCTGCCCTTAGGACACACTGCTCCATGGCCTCTCAGTCTTTTGCCTGCAGGAGCAGCGTGTTCCGTGGGCAGACTCTCCACTAGGCGGCTGGTGCTCTGCAGGTCATCCTGAATGGGGAGTGGGGGTGGGTGGCTAGCGACGGTGCCCTCCTGACATCGGCTCCCATGGGCAGGTTTTGTTTCTCTGGGCCACTCGAGCTTCTCTGCTAGTGCACCGAATCTCCCATCACCGCTGCCCCCCTTCAGGAGTCTCCTCTCTGCAGCCACTCCTCTCCTTCCTCCCGGCGCCTAGAAGAAAGTCCTGCCTGGGACCGTGTTATTTCTCACCGTCCCCCTCGCAGTTTCCCAGCCCCCCACTGCCTTCCCTCCTCCTGGCTCCTGTGACCGAGCCCTATGCAGGACTGCTCTCCTTCCCTCTTAGCCCAGCTCAGCTGACTGAACTCTGCTCGGGACAGCTCTCCCTCTCTCCCTCCTTCCCGCCAAAGTCTGAGCCCTGTCTGCAGTGTTCAGGCCCTTCGCCACTCTCCAGCAAAGCAAATTGAAGGAAGGTGATAGGAGAGAGCCTCTTTTTTCAGCAATTAGAAGAGGAAATTTGCTTCTAAAACCAATTACAAATACTGAATGAGTTTGTAAATCAACCCAAACCAAAATTTTTAGATTGGCAGTTGTGTGACTTTAACAAATTGGGTAAATTCAGGAGTAGAAACCAGTGTTCCATACCCATAAAATCTGCTGTGCCAAATTATTCACCGTTTTCTGCTTACTCCAATGATCTCCAGTTTTGCCCTCTCTTTCATACAGGTAAAGATTCTCTGTGTCTACAGGACTCTTATGTTAGATCACATGTTCTCCAACTAAAATAATGTGTCTGGTTTTTACCATGCCAGTAAATTGGGTTTTATAAAATAAGGACTCAAATAATGTAAATTAACGTTTTCAGATACTGTTCTTTCTCCTATCCAAGAAACCAGTTGGAGTACTATAAAGTGATTCACAAATGTCTTGCAAGGGAAGACTTACCTTCTCTCCCACAACTTTGCCCCTCTGTGTTCTAAAAGTAAATTGGAAATGGATAAGGCATAGACTAGTGTGTGAGAATGGAATGTTTTAAATGTATTCAGGTAACATGGAGGAATAGTAGAATGGTTAGAGATAATGGCCTAAGAACCAGGGAAACCAAGATTCAAATCCAACTGCCACTCATTGTGATCTTGTTCAAGTCATTTAACCCTGTGTTGCCTTGGGTACAAATAGATTAAAAGTAGGGCTTCTGATTCTATGTGTTTATCATTTGGGATTTTAAGGGTTTATTTTTGAAGCAATCAGGTGCTTTCCCAGGGTTAGAAAAATAGAGGTTTATCAGTGTATTTGTGGTGAAAAAAAAATTAGCAACTTTTTAGGTGGCTTCAATTTAATGATATAAAAACACAGGGCTAGCACTGGAAAATTTTGTACTAGCCCCAGAATTGTTCAGGATCCAGCCACAGCATCAGTGTCCCCCTATTTACAAAACTGAACAATCTAGATTACTACAGATTCCTGCATAGAAACTCCATACTAACAGAACACCTTGCCTCACTCACATACCCAGAACACAGATGGGCTCTTATTGAGTACAGAGTAAGTGATCACAAATTTAAAATAAAAATATGGGGCCCAATATTCATCTAAGTCGGCTATGCGCTGCTACGATGCATAGCCGTCTGCGCCGAACCTTAACCTCAGATATTCAATGCCAGGTCATATGCTGCCCCGGCATTGAATGTCAAGGTTTGTCGCACAGCCTCCCAGTTGCAGTTGCTAACTGGACAGTGGTGATATTGCATGCTGCCCGGTTAGCTCCTGCAACTAAAAGATAGGTGAGCTTTTGCTGCGCCTATCTTTTAGCCACAGGTCACTAACTGGGCAGCATGAAATATCGCTGCTGCCCAGTTATCGACTGTCGCCACCTCCGTTCCTCCCTGGAACGCCCACGACATACCCCGATGCTAAGTGGTTAGCATCAGGGCATATAGGGAAGAAGATCAGTGATATTCAGTGGCACTAATTGTGTTGGTGCCGTTGAATATCCTGGTTAGAGGCATTTACACAATTTACAGGGCTGTAAACCATGTAATTGCCTTTCGAATATCGTGCCCATGCAGTTTAAAAAATAACGGGTTTAAAAAGGTTTGAATAAGTTCCTGGAGGAAAGGTACATAAACCATTATTAGAGAGGACCCAGGAAATCCACTGCTTACCCTGGGAAAAGCATTGTGGAACCTATGTACCTTTTTGGGAACCTAGGAACAAGTCAGAGAACGTGGCAGGAGGTTCAAAAATTGCCTTTATTATTCCATGGATCAGGTGTGCCAACCCGACACAGGCCGTGTTTCGTACACCACTTCCTCAGGGGTTGAGGGCTCACTAAAAAACATTCATATAAACCTGGCACAAAGAAAGCAGGACAAATGACCAACCATGAAAAGGAGTTTTTATTAGGCTGTGAGGTCAACCTGACACGTGTTTCAGCCGGGAGGCCTTCTTCAGGAGTAAATGACCTCTATAGTAAATAATGTAAACAATAATGAGTGAAATAAATAATTAAAATCCAATAATAATAATAATACAATATTTAAAATAAATACATTAAAACATAACCAAACCATTTAAGGATAATTACATAAAAAGACAGTGAAATTAGGGAGAAGACAAAGAATCCACCATAACAATTATGTGTTCTGAAAGCAAAAGCCCAGACATAAGGGAAGAAGCTCTGTTAGACAATCCTAGAGAAATTCCACATTACAAGACATAAGAAGAGGAGGATACCAAGTGTCAGTATTCATCAATGTTTTGTGATGACGCACCGAGGAAGGGGTATTTTGAAGTATCAAAACTCACCAATGTATTGTGATAGCATACAAAGAGAACATGAATTGCCAAATTGCATCATCTATGCAGCTTGGCAAGATTAACCTAAAAGAGACATATTGATGATAATTTCACTCGAGGAGGTAAAATACTAAAGCGGAAAAGAATGGATGCACTGTAACATATTGCAGTCTAATGCATTATAAACACCATTCAAAAGAGAGCCACTGTGAGGAACACGGTCAGATTGGGATGGCCTACATCCAATCAGCTTGAGTATTAAATAGATTAAATTAAATAAAATACAAAAGGAAGGCCGATGGCCCGCAATGTGTGAGATAAAGAATACAAAGGGTCACCCCATAGAAACTTGAAAAGACATTTATTGTAACTTTTTGTCCTTTCAAAAACCAGGAATGGTAGAGTAGTGCAAACACCAATTCTTAAGAGGAATGATAAGTAATCAAAGAATCATAGAGTGATGCATTGTAGTGAATTCACATTAAGCTTACAAAATTATGTGCTCACATCAGCGGCATCGGCATCATGGCTAATACACTTCAGGCTTACAGGGGTGTATGCTCACATGAACCGTTTCATACAATTACGCAAAAAGAAGAGACAAAATTCCAACCTCACTTCTAAATGATTCAGCATCAACTTCAGAAACGCTGCATATCTGCGCCACAACTTAAATCGAGGCCAGGACTCACGTCACCGGTTGCAATCTACTCTACATGCTATATATGAGAACTTGGAAGAAAACCTAAAGAACTTAAATGTGTGATAGTGATAAATCTAACCACGGGTACAATCTAGTATGCCATAGAGCGTACAGCCGAACCAGGATCAAAGACCAGCTATCACACTTATATCACATCTGCCATGAGTCTCCTGCATATAGGTGAAAAATAATTGAATATGTGAAAGAAAGGCGGGGACACAAGCAATGTTCCTTCTAATTTTCTGTAGGCTGTGTGCGCATAAAATATCAGCTGTGTGCAGCTTTTGAAGGAAGGTTAAATTTTTGTGCGCCACATAATGACACTCGGAGTTATATAATTTAAAATTTGACTACACATCAGAATACAGTATGTACACCACATTGATTTTAATCAAATTAAATGAAAATAGACGATTACTAAATGAAGCGGGACATTTCTAGTAATTACAATCATAACTTTTACATTTTAGGACGCCTGTTTTGTTTCCTATCAGAATCAGAGCCTTAATTTTTGTGCGCTCTGTTGTAAAGTATGTGCGCTCGCTCGGCGAGGTGTGCTCGCGCGCACATGCGCACAGCTTAGAGGGAACAGTGGACACAAGGATGAAGAAATAAACAACACTGCCAATCTATGTGAAACATGGACGTCATTGTTATAGAAAATCATGAATACTTATATTCATTAATGCTATGGCAAATCTGAACCTCAGCGTGCCATGTGAAGTCAGGGCAGGAAGCTGAAAATGAAAATTGGAACAATCCGAAAAGTCCAGCTAAAAAGTGAAACCAAGCAGACAAGTAGTTATTAAATCATCCCAGTCCAGCTAAAAACATGAAGCCAAATGAACAAATTGCTCTTAAACCTTCCAAATGGTGTTGCTGTGCTATGAGGCAGAGTGAGGTGGTTGCCTCAAGTGGCAAGTTTTTAGGGTGGCAAAAAATGCCACCAAAACAGCCACCTCACTCCGCCTTCAAAAGTTGTTGATCCCATGCTTTTTTGAATTCAGTTACTGTCCTCATCTCTACCACCTCCACTGGGAGACTATTCCATGGATCCACTACTCTTTCCGTAAAGAAATATTTCCGCATATCACTCCTGAATCTATCTCTCTTCACCCTCATCCCATGTCCCCTCGTAGCAGAACTCATATTATCAATATCCTACAGTCTTTCACTGGATACCACCAAGATCTCCTTCTAGTAACTCTCGATATAAATTCATTATATACTAACATCCCCCAACAAGCGGCTTTGGAGGTTTTAGCTAACTCTCTCATCCTTAGACCCAAGCCTGTCCGTATCCCTACTTTTTTCCTCACACAATTGGCTGCACTAGTAATGATGGAGAACTATTTTAGTTTTAGAGGGATATTTTATAAGCAGACAAAAGGGGTGGCCATGGCACCCGATGTTGCAAATTTATATGTAGCACAGTTTGAGAAACAATTTTTGACCTCACATCCTTATTCATCGAATATATTGCTTTGGAAACGGCATTATAATATGGGAAGGGACTGAGCCTGTGCTTAATGAGTTTTTGGTCTGGCTCAACACACTGGACCAGAATCTACAATTCGAAGGGGCCTTTAGTATGAATGAGATTTCATATTTGGATATATTGATAAAGAAGGGGGATTAGGGTTTTATCACAGACCTTTATCAGAAACCAACTGACCGTAATACCCTTCTGAGGTATGATAATGGTCATAATCCATCTTTAAAAAGCAACTTACCAGTCAGCCAGTTTTTAAGGATCAAGAGATTATGTACCAATACCTACGATTTTGAGCATCAAGCAGCTAAGATGCATCAAAAATTCTCCGAACGTGGATATTCGGAAAAATGTATTAAAAAGGCATACTTGAGAGCTTGTATGACAGATAGATCAACGTTATTAACAAAGAAAAAACGTATGGAGAATAAGGATAGGGCTGTATGTGCCCTGACATTTACAAATCTATCCAAGGAGATTGTTACTATCCTTAGGCAAGAATGGTATTTGCTTAGTTTCAATTCCGTCATTAAAATCTAAACAATTTATGGTGGCCTACAAAAGGAATCCCAATTTATCTAATCTCTTGGTCCCCTCTGCCTTAACTAGATATAACCCGCCCCCGACAATTAAGGGCCATTACAGTTGCGGGAACTGCTCGGTCTGTCTCCACGCGATTACCGCAAAGAATAGCTTCACTCATCCTACAGCTAATCATAAGATATACTTGCAAAATTATACTAATTGTAGGACATCTAATGTGATATATCTGATTATGTGTCCATGTAAGATGATATATATTGGCAAAACCATTAGAGAGATACGTATGCGTATTATTGAACATAGGAGCAATATTATAAGGAAAATTCCTGATAAACCTTTGGTAGCCCATTGGATCGCTGCCGAACATAAAGTTAGTGATCTTAAATTTCTGGTTTTGAAAAAGGTGACCCCACATTGGAGGGGAGGTGACATAAATAAGGCCCTCTTGAAACTTGAACAAAGATATATTTATGAGTTTAGTAGTTTGGAGCCTTCAGGTTTAAAGCAGGAGATCGATTTATCTGTTTTTTTGTAAATACATGTTTCTTACTGTTTTTAGTACTTATAGTATTTTATATGTACTCTGGTGGGATATGTATGCTATGGCATAGTTATGTTGCTATTTTTATCCCTTTGAACTTCTTTATGTCATTATTTATTATGTGGTCTTGCCTGGGTAACCATTCTTATCTTTTAAGTTTTTTAATTCCCTTTTTACTTATTTATTTTGTTTCTCACTTAATATATTTTATCTATTAACTGCATGATATTTATTTATTTATTAAGGTTTAAACATTTAGCTCTTCTTTTTATTTCACCACACTATATCACTCTGGTTTGGATATGTTTGTTACGTTGGCTAGTTTTATGTATCTCTTAGCTCCGCCCCATCAGCCTCGGTTTAGATTTGGGCGCGAATTTTCGGCAGCGTTTTTAAGTTTCTCTTCAGGTTTCCTGCCTTCTCAATTTCATTGATGCCTGTGTCTGCCTTGGAGTTGACACGCTGAGTGTTTCAGCAATTGGTTGAATTTTATTGCAGCCTCAAGGTGGGTTCTCCGTGCTATCTATCATCCTGCATTGCTCTGTTTTATATTCACAGTCACTCTCTCACGTTTTGCTCACTGATAAGCTTTTCTTTCATGAAACAATTTCACGTGGTTGAATGCATATAAGGTATGTCACTTGCTACTTTTCTACTTTACACGGTCTTCACAACGGGTTTCTTAATCATGTTGCTACAAGGTTGAATTGTATTTTTACTTGTTCGCTTGGTTCCCTTTGGTGCTCTTCACTGATATAATTGATCCCTGGCACTAGTGGCAACATTATTTTCCCTGAGTTAAATCATTTCCTTTTGCAAGTCAGTTTCACTGCTTTAATAGCGTTACTACATCGAGCTGTAATGCTTCCTTGTTTTTAAAGTTCCACTGATGCCCGTTTTCCCGGAACTGACATTTTAAGTATTAAGCATCCGTTTTCATTTTTAGTGCCGTTTTTAGGGTAGACCATCATGCTATTTACAATTGTACAGTGTTCTGTCTTGTTCATTCAGGGTCATTTCTACGCCCTTTTAGTATTCTCCTGTGGTATTGTGAGCACAAGATTATGCCACCTATCGTTTCTCTATTTATTTTGCTTGCTTTTGTTTCCCTTTTCACATTGGGTTCACGGATGATACGCATTTTCTCTTATTTACTTGGATTGTCCCCTCGTTTTGATTGTTCCATATTTATTTGGTCATTAAAATTTTTTTGCCAAAAATGTTTTATTTACAATTGATTTTCTCTTTCCCTCACCTGTTGTTTAGTTGCTCTCTGGAAGCCCGATTCACTGCTCCAGTAGTTTTACTAATATCAGTTTTTTATGAGGTTTTGATTCCACTGTTCTGTTCTTCATATACAGTTTTTACTGTGAGTATACTACTAACTTATATGTTACTGAATTTATGGAACCTTATCTCCCTTGTCTGTCTAACCACATTGGTTTTAACACATGGATGTTCATGACCTTTCTATTTAATGAATGTTTGTAACACACCTTTTATATTATACTATGGTGCATTATTTGCGTTGCATTATGTTATTATTGATCTTGTGTTCCCTTACAATATTTTTTATATTTATATTTTTTACACTGGTTCTTATGTTATGCCTTTGTTCCTGTGCCTGTGTATATTTATCACTCTTTACCAAGTCATTGGTTTTTTATATGCTTTTTATTGTTATATGTTATTTGTGTTTTTAATCCCCCCCCCCCGGGGCTTTTTGTGTATTTAATTAATTATTGTATTTTAATTTATTTTATTGGTTTATATGTTTTTAGCTGTATACCCCCTGAGGAAGGCATTAACGCCGAAACGCGTCGGGGTTGGTTCAATAAACAATACTTATCATCCTTGACGAATCATCTCTTGCTCCTTGTGTATCCTCATCTCTACCACCTCCACTGGGAGACTATTCCATGGATCCACTACTCTTTCTGTAAAGAAATATTTCCGCATATCACTCCTGAATTTATCTCCCTTCACCCCATCCCATGTCCCCTCGTAGCAGAACTTGTTTTTAATTGAAAGAGGCTCTCTCCCTGAACATTTATGCCATGGAGGTATTTAAACATCTCAATCATATCACCTCTATCCCGCCTTTCCTCTAAGGTGTACATATTAAGATCCTTAAGTCTGTCCTCATATGCTTTAGAATGAAGCCCATTAATCATTTTAGTAGCAACCCTCTGCACCGACTCCATCCTGTTCACATCCTTTTGAAGGTGCGGTCTCCAGAATTGCACACTATACTCCAAATGAGGTCGCACCAAAGACCTATACAGAGGCATTATCACCTCCTTTTTTCTGCTAGCCATTCCTCTCCATATGCACCCAAGCATCCTTCTAGCTTTTGCCGTTGCCTTTTCTACCTGTTTAGCTACTTTAAGATCATCAGACACAACCACGCCTAGGTCCCGCTCTTCTTTAGTGGACAAAAGTACTTCACCTCCTATACTGTATTGCTCCCTTGGATTGCTGCAGCCCAAATGCATGACCTTACATTTTTTAACATTAAATCCCAGCTGCCAAATTCTAGACCATTCTTCAAGCTTAACTAGATCCCTCCTCATGTTATCTACACCTTCCTGGGTGTCTACTCTATTGCAGATTTTGGTATCATCCGCAAAAAGGCAAACCTTACCCGACAGCCCTTCCGCTATATCACTAACAAAGATGTTAAAAAGAATCGGACAAAGGACAGATCCCTGGGGCACACCACTGGTAACATCCTTCTCCTCAGAGTGAGCTCCATTTACTTGTACTCTTTGTCGCCTCCCACCCAACCAATTTCTAACCCAAGCAGTAACTTTAGGGTCCATCCCTAGGGTGCTCAGTTTGTTTATAAGTCGCCTGTGAGGAACAGTGTCAAAGGCTTTACTGAAATCTAAATACACCACATCTAGAGCTCTCCCTCGGTCCAACTTCTTGGTCCCGTGCAGTTGCATTAACTTCATTTGTGGGCGGATGCAGCTGCACAGGGTCCTTCAGAGAGGCGGGAATGCTCCGCACCAGTTTCACTTTTATTTAAACTGAAGATCGCTAGCACAGCTGCGGTTCTCTAAGAGGCAGGAGTCACGGCTGCCAGAGAAAGGAGAGGGTGAATCTGCAGGGGAGCTAACATCAGGGAAGGTGGGGACTAGAAGGGGGCTGACATGGGGGGAGGAAGGGGCTGGAAGGGAATGGACATGAGAGGAAGGTGGGGTTTGCAATGGGGCTGACACAGGAGGGGTGAGGAGGGGGCTAGAATTGGGGAACTGAAATGAAAGGAAGGATGGGGTCTGTAAGGGGCTGACACGAGGAGCGAGGAAGGGGCTGGAAGGGAAATGACATGAGAGGAAGGTGGGGTCTGCAACGGGGCTGACACGGGGTTGAGGAGGGAGCTGGAACTGGGGAACTGACAAGAGGGGAAGGTGGGATGTCCAACAGGGCTGACACAGTGGGGTGAGGAAGGGGCTGGAAGGGAACTGACATGAGAGGAAGGTGGGGTTTGCAATAGGGCTGACACGGGGTTGAGGAAGGAGCTGGAACTGGGGAACTGACAAGAGGGGAATGTGGGGTCTACAACGGGCCTGATACAGGGGGTGAGGAGGGGGGTGGAACTGGGGAACTGACATGAGGGGAAGGTAGGGTCTGCAACAGGGCTGACATGGGGGGGGGGTGAGGAAGGGGCTAGAAGGAAACTGACATGAGAGGAAGGTAGGGTCTGTAATGGGGCTGACACAGGGGGTAAGGAAGGAGCTGGAAAGGAACTGACATGATGGGAAGGTGGGGGCTGGAAGAAAACTGACACAGGGAGGAGGGGCTGGAAGGGAATTGACATGAGGGGAAGGTGGAGTCTGCAATGGGGCTGACACGGGGAGAGGGGGGAGGAGGGGGCTGACATGGAGGAAGGAGGGGGCTGGAAGGGAACTGATGTGAGGGGAAGGTGGGTTCTGTAATGGGGCTGACACGGGGAGAGGGGGGAGGAGGGGGCTGGAAGGGAACTGACATGAGGGGAAGATGAGGGCTGTAAGGGGCTGATATGAGAGAAAGGTGGGGTCTGCAATGGGGCTGACACAGGAGAGGTGAGGAGGTGGCTGGAACTAGGGAGGGGTGAGGAGGGGGCTGGAAAGGAGCTGACATGGCAAGGTGGGATCTGCAAGAACTGATGTATGGGAAAGGTGGGGACTGGAAGGGGGCTGACACAGGGGGGGAGGAGGGGGCTGGAAGGGAATTGACACATGAAGGTGGTGTCTGAAAGGGAGCAGACATGGGGGGCGGTGGGAGCTGGAAGGGGGCTGACATGGGGGGGAAGGAGGGACTGGAAAGGAGGTGATATTTCTGGATGGTACCTGAGGGGGACTGGAAGGGTGATGGCACTAGGGAAGGGAGGAGAGGGATGGAAGGGCGCTGACACCTGGGGATGGGACTGGAGGGAGACTGGAAGGGAGCTGACACTTGGGGATGGTACTTGTAAGTGGCTGGGTAATGGAGGTGGGAGCTGGAAGGGAGGGGGCACTGGCACTGGGATGGTATTTGGGCTAGAAGGGGCTGGACAGTGGGAAAGGAGGGGGACTGGAAGGGAATGGACATCAGAGGCAGTCCTGGGAAGGCAAGGGGTTAGAAATTGGAAGATACTGGGATGGGAGGACTGGAAAAGGGGATACTGGGGAGGGTTACTAGGACTGGAAATAGGTTGATGGAAGGAAGAGAAGAAAACAAAAGAAGAGATAAGAAATGGCAGATGTTAAAACCCTCAGCCCAGTGTGCAGCGGCGGCCAAGAGAGCAAATAGAATGCTAGGTATCATAAGGAAAGGAATGGAAAATAAAACAAAAAATATATTATAATGCCTCTATATCGTTCCATGGTGAGAACGCACCTTGAATATTGTGTGTAATTCTGGTCACCGTATCTTAAAAAGGATATAGTGTTATTACAAAAGGTTCAGAGAAGAGCCACCAAAATGGTAAAGGGGATGGAAGGAAACTCCTATGAAGAAAGGCTAAAAAGGTTAGGGCTCTTTAACCTGGAAAAGAGATGGCTGAGGGGAGATATGATAGAAGTCTATAAATTAATGAACGGAGTGGAACGGGTAAACGTAGATCGATTGTTTACATTATCAGAATATAGAAAGACTAGGGGACATGCAATGAAGCTACAGGGTAAACTATTTAAGACTAATAAAAGAAAATATTTTTTTACTCAACGTGTAATCAAACTCTGGAATTTGTTACCGGAGGATGTAGTAAAGGCTGTTAGTGTAGCTGGGTTTAAAAAAGGTTTGGACAAGTTCCTGGAGGCACTGTTCCCTCTAAGCTGTGCGCGTGTGCTCGCGCACACACCTCGCCAAGTGAGCGCACATACTTTACAACAGAGCACACAAAAATTACGGTTCTGATTCTGATAGAAAACAACACAGACGTCTTAAAATTTAAAAGTTGTGATTGTAATTACTAGAAATTTTACGCTTCATTTAGTAATCGTCTATTTTCATTTAATTTGATTAAAATCAGTGTTGGTGTACATACTGTATTCTGACGTGTAGTCAAATTTTAAAGTATATAGCTTCAAGTGTCATTATGTGGTGCACAAAAATTTAACCTTCCTTCAAAAGCTGCACAGCTGATATTTTATGCGCACACAGCTTACAGAAAATTAGAGGGAACATTGCCTGGAGGAAAGGTCCATAAATCATTTAAGAAGGGACCCAGGATATCAATGCTTCACCCAGTACAAGCATTGTGGAACCTGTGTCTTTTGGGGAAACTGCTAGGTATGTATGACCTAGACTGACCACTGTTGGAAACAGGATACTGGGCTTGATGGACCTTGGTCTGACCCAGTATGGCATATCTTATGTTCTTATGACTATGGATCATAGAAAGAGAGCTAAGAGAAGACAGGAAAACAGAAGCCTCAGATCAGGACCAGCATGATCAGAGAATAAAATGGTCAGACAGCAAAAGTAGAAAAAATATTCGTATTTTCAATTTAGTGATTGGACTTTGCACGATCTTTATGGGGAACTGCAATTCTTATTTATCTGATTTTGCACTGCATGCAGAGTCTGGCCTCTTGGGGATTTAGTTTAATTTTTGTCTACATATATTTATTTTTACTTTAGGTTGTAGTCACTTATTCTGTACTTGGTGAGGGTCTATGTCCTGAGTGTGTGACTGAGGCCATGTGTTCTGTTAACATGGAGTTTGTAGATAGGGATCTGTGCTGTACTGTAGTAATGTGACTTGTTCAGTTTTTCAAATAGGTGTATGGGTGTTCTAGGGATTACAGCAGTATTTATAGTGTGTTGTTTTTCTGGATAGGCCCCTTATGTGAGTTTTGGAAGTTTATCCTTGTATGGTATGGTAGATTTGGCCTTGTAGATCTTCGGTGACTTTTGTAGGGTTTTATATTAGTTCCCAATATGCCTATTACTGGAGACTGTTAGATGACCAGAAACAGGGATGGGCTTCACCTTAACTGGGATGGAACCAGGCTGCTGGCATTAACCTTTAAAAAGGAGATAGAGCAGCTATTAAACTAGATAAGAGGGGAGAGCCAACAGTCGCCCAAGAGTGCATGGTTCAGAACAATGTATCCTTGAAGGATACTACCAAAAAAATGAAGTTAGGACACATCAGCAGAGAGGTTCCAATAAAGACAAAGGTAGCCCAAATACCCTTGAGTACAGAGCAGACAGAGCTTAAAGATTTCTAAAATGCATGTATGCAAATGCAAGAAGTCTAAAAAATAAGACAGGAGAGTTAGAATATATAGCACTAAATGAGAAGTTAGATATGATTGGTATCTGAGAGACATGGTGGAAGGAGGACAACCAGTGGGTCATTGTGATGTTGTTGTTGTTGTTGTTAAGTGCCGTCGAGTCGGAGTCGACTCATGGCGACCCTCTGGATAGCTATCCTAAATTGTGTTCGGTCTTCAGTCAGGCGGCTCATTGACGACAGACTGGTACCCGTAGCTGCTGTTATTGTAGCGATCCATCTCATTGCTGGCCTTCCTCTTTTGCGTTGACCTTCTATCTTGCCAAGCATGATGTCTTTCTCTAATGATCTCTCTCTTCGCATGATGTGTCCGAAGTATGAAAGCCGAAGTCTTGTCATCTGAGCTTCTAAAGAAAGCTTAGGTTTGATCTCCTCTAGTACCGACTGGTTTGTTCTTCGGGCAGTCCATGGTATACACAGTATTCGCCGCCAGCACCATAATTCAAAGGCATCAATTTTCTTCCTGTCTGTCTTTTTCACTGTCCAGCTTTCACATCCATATGATGTTATTGAAAATACCATGGCTTGAACAAGTCGAATCTTTGTATGGAGAGACACATCTCTGCTCTTGAGAATCTTATCTAGGTCTTTCATAACCATTCTGCCAAGAGCAATGCGTCGTCTGATTTCTTGACTGCTTGTTGCTTCTTTATTGATAGTTGATCCAAGTAGGTTAAAGTTGTTCACAATTTCAATTTCTTCTCCTTCAACGATGAACCTGTTGATTATGCCAGTTGTCATGATCTTTGTCTTCTTTACATTAAGGTGCAGGCCCATTTTGAGACTATGTTCTTTGATTGTGAGAAGCAAATGTTTCAGATCATCTTCGCTTTCAGCCAGTAATGTGGTATCATCAGCATAGCGAAGGTTGTTGATGAGTCTTCCACCAATCTTCACACCTCTGTTGTCTTCATACAGTCCTGCTTCTCTGATGATTTGTTCTGCATATAAATTAAACAGGTAGGGGGAAAGTATGCAGCCTTGTCTTACACCTTTGCTTATTTTAAACCATTCTGTTTCTCCTTGTTCCGTTTGAACTGTTGCTTCTTGATCAATGTACAGATTACGCAAGAGAACGATCAGGTGTTCTGGTATACCCATGCTTCTTAATGTGGCCCAGAGTTTCTCATGGTTTACACAGTCAAAAGCCTTGCTATAGTCGATAAAGCACAAATAGATATCCTTTTGGTATTCTTTAGTCTTTTCAAGGATCCATCTCACATCCGCAATGATGTCTCTCGTTCCTCGCCCTTTCCTGAACCCTGCTTGCACTTCAGGTAGTTCTTGTTCTAGGTATGGCTGTAGTCTCTTTTGAATAATCTTCAGTAGAATCTTGCTGGCATGTGGGATCAGAGCGATTGTGCGATAATTTCCACAGTCAGTTGGATCACCTTTCTTTAGTATTGGTATAAACACAGATCTTTTCCAGTCAGTTGGCCATGATGTTGTCTTCCATATTTCTTGGCAGAGCCTTGTAAGTACGGTAACAACTGCATCAGATTGCTGCAATACTTCTATGGGAATGCTATCAATGCCTGGTGCTTTGTTCTTTGATAAGGCTTTCAATGCTGCTTCAACTTCTTCTTTCATCACCAATGGTTCCTGATCATAAGGTATAGGTTGAAACGGCTGTTGGTCCACTTGATCTTTATCATATAAAAACTCTGTATATTCCTTCCACCTTTTCTTGATCTTCTCAGCATCATTCAACATAGAACCTTGAGCATCTTGTAACATTCCAATTCGGGGCTGGAACTTTTTCTTTAACTCTCGCAGCTTTAGGAAAGCCGATCTTGTTCTTCCTCTAATAGTTTCTGCTTCTATTTCCTTGCAAGTGTCATTGTAGTACTTTTCCTTGTCCTGTCTTGCTGCACGTTGGAAATCTCTGTTGAGTTCTGCAATTGTCTTTCTTTCTCCTTTGGCTTTAGCTTCTCTGCGTTTCTGGGCAATTTTCAGAGTTTCTTCCGTCATCCATTTTGGCCGTTTTTGCTTTTTCACCTTTTGTAGAGACTTCTCGCTTTCTTCCAGCACAACCTTCTTGATGTCATTCCATAACTCTTCCGGAGCTCTGTCATTTGTATCTAAAGCAGCAAATCGATTTTGCAGGCAGTCTTTAAATTCCAGTGGTATATTCTCAAGGTCATATTTTGGTGCATTCATGAGTGGTTTGCTCTTTTTCAACTTTAGCTTGAGTTTGCATACTAGTAGTTGATGATCTGTACCACAGTCAGCTCCAGGTTTTGTCTTTGTTGATGTTACAGAGCTTTTCCATCGTTGACTTCCACAGATGTAGTCAATTTGATTTTTATACAATCCATTGGGTGAAGTCCATGTGTACAGTCGTCGCTTGTGTTGCTGGAAGAAGGTGTTTGAGATGAATAGATCATTGGTCTTGCAGAATTCTATCAATCTTTCTCCAGCTTCATTTCTGTTGCCAAGTCCATATTTTCCAACTACTTTGCCTTCTTCTTTGTTGCCAACTTTTGCGTTCCAGTCACCCATGACTATCAGGATATCCTGTTTGCATGTTCTGTCAATTTCAGCTTGTACTTGTTCATAGAACTCTTCAATTTCATTCTCTTCTGCAGCTGTTGTTGGGGCATATACTTGAATTATAGTTATGTTGATAGGCAATCCTCGTAGACGAATAGAGATTAAGCGTTCGCTGACTGCATTGTATTTCATTACAGTTCTTGCAAGTTTCTTCTTTATTATAAATGCAACACCATTTCTTCTTTGTCTTTCATTTCCAGCATAGTAGACCATGTGATCATCTGATGCAAAGTGCCCGATGCCAGTCCATTTCAGTTCGCTGACACCCAACAGATCAAGTTGTACACGTTCCATTTCATTCTTGACCACCTCCAACTTCCCTTGGTTCATGCTTCGTACGTTCCATGTTCCAATGTGTAAGACATCTTTACAGCTTCTGACTCTCATTTCATGCGCAGCTACATCAGCAGTCAGACTTCCCGAGGGCTTTGATCCAACCACATCATAAATGCTGGCTTTACTCTGAAAAGTCTTCAGCTCTTCCCCAGTAGCTAGTTGAGTGCCTTCCGACCTGGGAGTCTCATCTTCCAGCACCATAGCACAATTTGTTTTGTTGTAACTATCCATTGGGTTTTCATGGCAAGATACAGAAGTAGATTGCCGGGCCTTCCTTCCGCGCAGTTTAAGTTTGGTGTTGTTGCCGTTGTCACAGAAATGTGATCCTCCGCCGTCAACACTATCCCATTCTGCTGCTGCCCAGATGGGTGGTTTGTCTTCGTCTGGCACCTCAGCTGAGACCTGTCCATCTTGGGAGACCCTGCCAGTAGTTAAACAATGTATCCTTGAAGGTGGAAGGAGGACATGGTGGAAGGAGGACAACCAGTGGGTCATTGTGATACCTGGCTACAAACTATATCGTAATGATAGAGCTGATCAAATTGGTGGAGGGGTTGCGTTGTATGTTAGAGAGGGCATTGAGTCACAAAAAATTAAAGTTTTGCAGGAAACCAAATTCACTGTAGAATCTCTATGGATTGAAATTCCATGTTAAAAGGGGAAGGCGATGGCAGTGGGGTTGTACTATTGACCGCCTGGCCAGAATGAACAAATGGATGATGAAATGCTTAAAGAAATCAGGGAAGCTAACAAAAGTTACAGAACAGTAATAATAATGGGTGATTTCAATTACTCTGGTTTTGACTGGGTCAGTGTCATGGCAGGACATGCTAGGGAGATAAAGTTTCTAGATGAAATAAATGATTGCTTCTTGGAGCAGCTGGTTCATGAATCGAACAGAGAGGAAGCCATTTTGGACTTAGTCCTTAGTGGAACACCAGATCTGGTGCAAGAGATAAGGGTGTTGGGACCACTTGGCAATAGTGATCATAACATGATTGCGTTTGATTTAATTAATGGAGTAGGGATGGTAAGGAAATCCACAGTAAGACCTTTCAACTTTCAAAAGGGAGACTATGATAAAGTGAGGAAAATAGTTAAGAAAAAACTAAAAGGAGCAGTTACAAAGGTTAAAGACTTACATCAAGCTTGGAAGTCCAGACCAGCTGTATTCCGCGCTTTGAGGAAAGTGGACGGAAGTCCAAAAAACTGCCAGCATGGTTTAAAGGTGAGGTCAGAGAGGCTGTTGTTGCCAAAAAAAACATCTTTCAGGAAATGGAAAAAAGAGCCAAATGACAAAAACGGGAAACAGCACAAGCATTGGCAAGTTAAATGCAAGGCATTGATAAGGCAGGCAAAGAGAGAATTTGAGAAGAAACTTGCTGTGGAAGCAAAAACGCATAATATAGACTTTTTCAAGTACATTCGTAGCAAATAACCTGTAAGAGAGTCAGTTGGACCATTAGATGCTAGAGGGGTAAAACGGGCAGTAAGAGGGGACAAGGCTATAGCGGAGAGACAGAATGAATTCTTTGCTTTGGTCTTTACTGAGGAAGATGTAGGGATCTTACCCATGATTGAAGTGGTATTTAAAGGTGATACTTTGGAAGAATTGAAAGAAATATCGATATAACGGGAAGATGTATTACAATTATAAAATATGTTCATTATAATTTCACTTGTATATAGTTAAAAATATAATGTTCCTTGTAAATGTATACAGATGTATACAAATGTTCTGTTCACTGTTTAATGTAAACCGCCCCTGATCTCTGGAAGGGGCGGTATAGAAGAAACTGTTAAATAAATAAATAAATAAAATAAAAATTATTTGATAAACTGAAGAGTAGCAAATCACCTGGACTGGATGGTATGCATCCAAGAGTGTTGAAAGAACTGAAATATGAGATTGCAGACCTGCTATTAGTAATCTGTTAACTATCATTAAAATCATCTGTAATACCTGAAGATTGGAGGATTGCCAATGTAACACCAATTTTTAAAAAGGGTTCCAGGGGTGATCCGGGAAGCTTCAGACTGGTGAGCCTGACGTCAGTACCAGGAAAAATGATAGAAACCATCATAAAGAACAAAATTACTCAACATGTAGATAATCATGGCTTAATGGGAGACAGCCAACATGTCTTTAGACAAGGAAGATCTTGTCTTACTAATCTGTTTTTTGAAGGTGCAAATAAACAGGTAGACAAAGGTGAGTCAGTTGATAGAGTGTATCTGGACTTTAAGAAAGCCTTTGACAAGGTCCCTCATCAGAGACTTTTGGCAAAAGGTCATGGGATAGGAGGCAGTGTGCTATTATAGATCAGGAACTGGTTAAAAGATAGAAAGCAATGGAGAAAGATAGAAAGCAATGGAGAAAGGTGAATAGTGGAATACCCCAGGGATCTGTGCTGGGTCTGCTGCTTTTTGACATATTCATAAATGACCTGGAAAAGGGAATAACGAGTGAGGTTATCAAATTTTCAGATGACACAAAACTATTTAAAGTTGTTAAAACCCATGAGGATTGTGTAAATTTGCAAGAGGATCTTGATAAATTGGAAGACTGGGCATCCAATTGGCAGATGAAATTTAATGTGGACAAGTGCAAAGTTATGCACCTAGGAAAGAACAACCCAAATTATGGTTACACGATGCAAGGTTTCACATTGGGAACCACCACCCAGGAAAAAGATTTAAGCGTTATCGTGGATAACATGTTAAAACCTTCTGCCCAATGTGCAGTGGCAGCCAAGAGAGCAAATAGAATGCTAGGTATCATAAGGAAAGGAATGGAAAATAAAACCAATGATATTATAATGCCTCTGTACCGTTCCATGGTGCAACCGCACCTTGAATATTGTGTGCAATTCTGGTCATCGTATCTTAAAAAGTATATAGAGTTATTAGAAAAGGTACAGAGAAGAGCCACCAAACTGGTAAAGGGGATGGAAGGATACTGCTATGAAGAGAGGCTAAAAAGGTTAGGGCTCTTCAACCTGGAAAAGAGAAGGCTGAGGGGAGATATGATAGAGGTCTATAAATTAATGAATGGAATGGAACGGGTAAACGTAGATCGATTGTTTACATCATCAGAATATAAAAAAACTAGGGGACATCTAATGAAGCTATAGGGTAACCTATTCAAGACTAATAAGAGAAAATATTTTTTCACTCAACGTGTAATCAAACTGGAATTCGTTACCAGAGGATGTAGTAAAAGCTGTTAGTGTAGCTGGGTTTAAAAAAGGTTTGGACAAGTTGCTGGAGGAAAGGTCCATAAACCATTATTAAAAGGGACCCAGGATATCATTGCTTGACCCGATACAAGCATTGAGGAACCTGTGTCTTTTGGGGAAACTGAGAGGTACTTATGACCTTGATTGGCCACTGTTGGAAGCGGGATACTGGGCTTGATGGACCTTGGTCTGACCCAGCATGGTATATCTTATGTTTTTATGTACTTATGTTCCAACAGATTTTTTTAATATATTGAGTTCAGTGGGTGAATGTCCTAGTTCTGCTGTGCACCCTTTGTTGAGGGAAAGGTTTCTGTGGATGACAGAATATATATTCAAAATGAAAACGTGAGAACCGTAACACAGTTTATAACAAAATAAAATGAATTATAATGTTATAATTTGGTACTATAAACTGTGGGTGCATGTATATGTTTGGAAGCCATCTAGGATTTTAGATTGGTGGCATATACATTTTAAAATAAAGTATACTAATTTTATGCAAATAATGCTGCAATGACCCTGGGAGGAAGTAGACCGGGGGGGGGGGGGGCACTGGTAGGTGCAGGAAAGCAGAAACCTCAGATTGTGACCAGCATGATCAAGAATTAAATCATCAGACAACAAAGGCAGAATAGAATTTTATTTTCAATTTAATGAACAGTCTTGGTGCAGTATTTATATTTTATAAAGTACAGGGGAAAGCATCTCTCTATTTCTCTGGTGTTGCATTGTATGCACAATCTGACTTTTTGGGGTTTTAGTTTAATTTTTATCTACATATGTTTATTAGTAGGTTATGGTCACTTATTCTGTACTTTGGTGAGGATCTGTGTTTTGAGTGTGTGGCCAAGGCCAGGCATTCTGTTAACATGGAGTTTGTATATAGGGAGCTGTACTATAGTAATCTGAATTGTTCAGCTTTTCAAATAAGTGTTTGGATGTTCCAAGGCCTGCTGCAGTATTTACAGTTATGCTTTTTTGGGTAGGCTCCTTATGTGAGTTTTGGAAGTTTATGTTTATGTTTATTTACTTGATATACCGCTGAAGGAAAAACATCAAAGCTGTTTACATAGTACGAATTAAGGAAAACCATAAAGGTATGAAAAGGAAAGGAAATTACAATAATAAAATAGGAAAGCACACCAGACAGAATCATACAACGGGACAGGAGTAGGGGGAGAGAGGAGGATAAGGAAGAGGAAGGTCATACAGAAGGATCTGGGAGGTCAAAGGCAAGGGCAAAGAAATGAGTCTTGAGGCTGTTCTTAAAAGTAGAGTGTTCATGCTCAAGCTGAATAGAGGAAGGCAGAGAGTTCCGCAGGGCAGGGGCTAGGAAGAAGAATGCGGAAGAGCGAGTGGATTGAAGACGGGCAGAAGTAGGTGAGGGGAGGTGCAGGCGGTTGAGGTGGAAAGATCGGAGGGAGCGAGCTGGGGTGTGCAGGCGAACAAGGTCAGCCAAATACTGGGGTGAGTGGGTGTGGAGAACACGATGAAGGAGTACCAGAATTTTATAGTGAATACGGAATTTGATGGGGAGCCAGTGAAGATGGATGAGGAGAGATGTAATGTGATCGCGGATGGAGGAGTGAAAAATGAGTAGAGCAGCTGTGTTTTGTATGCGTTGGAGACGGTGAAGTTGCACATTGAGGAGACCAGCTAGGACTGAGTTGCAGAAGTCGACACGAGACCTGATGAGTGACAGGAGAAGGGTAGTGAGGGCCTGTGTAGAAAGAAAAGGTTGAGCTGGTATAATGATATGGTAGGCTTGCTCTACAGATCCTCAATGACTTTGGTGCAGGGTTTTGTATTAGTTCACAATATGCCTGATACTGGAGAATGTTTGTTGCTGTTAGTGAGATGGTCGGAATCAATTTTTTTTTTAAGATATTGAGTTCTGTGGGTGAATGTCCTAGTTCTGCTCTGCACCCATTGTTGAGGGAAGGGTTTCTGTGGATCCAAAATATATGTTTAAAAAGAAAAAAGCAAGAATCATAACACAGTTTATAACAAAATAGAAATGAGTTATAATTTGGTGTTATAAACAGTGCTGCGGTTCTCGCTTTTTCTTTTTGTTCCTTGGTGTGCAAACATCTTGCATTTCCTCCACACTATCTAATCAACTTTTTGGTTTGGTTCAGTCCCTGACTGGAGTTTTGATAAAGACGCCCCCACCCCCCTCTCCAGGGGTGGGGAGTACCATCTCATCCCTCATCTCAGGCAACAGATTGCCTTGAGCCGACCCTGTGAGTAACCACCAGCTATTATACACCTGGAACAAACTATCCAAACAAACATGAAATTGTGTGATAAAAGCATAAAAAAATTATATAATAAAGTGTATATGCAAATAAATATGATGAAACCATAAAATAATTTAAAAAAACAAAAACTTAAAAAGGAAGTATGTATATATCTCTTAAGACCAATCCAACTGATTAAAAATAAAAATCAACACACTAAAAACTTCTCAAACCGCCATGGCCTTATTCACAAAGTTAATTCCCAATGTGTCAGCCCTAATAATAATGGCATAAAATGTCCTTGGGGAGCCATGGTCATAAAAACAAAGGGATTAATGAGGTCCCGCACCCCCCCCCCCTTCGGGATTAAGAAGGGTACATGGGACCTATGGCTGGCAATGGATAAAAACAAGAAGAGACCAATAATGCCTTAAAAATCATAAATAAATAAATAATAAAACAGAAAAAAAACATATATATAAATAAAAAATACATTGTGTTACTTGGAATGATAATGATAATAAAATCAACAAAAGATATTCCTCGGTAAACCTAATAAAATTGTAATTATGGGAAATGAATGGGAAAATAGAAAAATCCTATTCGACACATATAATACAGATAACCCAGGGGAGGGAGGGGAAGGGGGAAAGGGGTAGGAGGGAGGGGGAAGGGGGAAAGAAAAAGGAAAAGGAGAGCCATAACTTTGATGATGATAAACATTCACAAAACGATGGACAGATCAGTCTCCTGGTTAAGGCCTGAAGGATAGAGAGTATCCATCTTGAAGATCATTTTTTGCTCCAACGGGAGGAGAGATTTATTAACCTTTCCTCCCCGCCAATGTGGACGTACCTGAACCAGAACCAAAAACTTCAGATCTGAAATGTAGTGGAGCCTCTCTAACTAGTGTTTTACCAATGGTTTCACAACTGAAGAGCATCTTATGGTGCTGCGATGTTCAATAATCCTTAGCTTCACCCTTCGGCATGTCTTGCCAATGTATAGAAGGTCACAAGGACACTTAACCAGATAGATGACATTTTCGGAATTGCAGTTAGTGAATCCATTCAAACGAAACCTTGATGATATTTTAGAGTAGTGAAAAAATCTTTTGTGGTGAGGACATGAGAACAGGCGGAACAAGAGCCACACTTAAAGTGACCAATAGTCCTGGGGCGCCTCTAGGGCACTGGAAGAGCCGAGGGTACCAGTATATTTGCTAAATTTGGATTTCTTTTGTGGGCTACTATTTTTTTTTTTTATAGATTTTAGTCAATACATCAACCAAATAAAATACAAGACAAATGTAAGCTCCGCAAAGTTATACAGAAGCAAATACAGCAAAACTTGAACAAAATATAATATATGAGAAGCTAACTATTTAGACCACATCAAGAGAACACAGCTGCAATTGCTAATTCAAACATTACCAGATATCAAGTCCAAAGGACCACAATATGGGAGATAAATTAACCGACATAACTTTCCCCTTTTAAACCCTGCCTGTCAAGCAAAATTTTCTCCAGATGGGATATGTCCAGAAAGACATAAGACGCACTCTCAAAATTAATAATACACTTACAAGGAAAGCGTAAGAAAAAAGTAGCGCCCAAAGCTATAACTTGAGGCTTAAAAGATAGAAATTGCCTCCGGCGCAATTGAGTAGCGCGTGAAACATCTGGAAAAATACTAATAGTCCACAAAATTTAGCGGATTTAACCTTTAAAAAGTTTTTAAGATACGCTGTTTAATCACAACAGAAGGAAAGGTTACCAGCAAAGTAGAACGTAAAGTAATTATATCTTGGGAGTCCTCCAAAAACTCAGTAAGATTTGTCAAGGAGGGAACAATCTCATCAAATTCACCCTCAACAGGATTAACCTTTTTTTGACCAAGCAGGTAGATAATAGATTGGAGCAACTTCAATTGAATCAGATATAGCCATAATTTCTTTTAAATATTTATCCAAAAGAATCTTAGGTGACAATAAGGGGGATTGAGGAAAATTCAAAAAGCGCAAATTACAAACACGCAATGAATTCTCAAGAATCTCCACTTTAGAATGTAAAAAAAGAGAATCCTTGATCCCAGCTACATTGCTAGACTGTAGAGGGATCATTTGAGATTCTGACTTAGTAACAGCCATATCAATTTGTGGGCTACTATTAATTCTTGTGATGCAAAACTGGGGACCATTTGAATAACGTGTCATTCCTCTTTGAGAATGGATGTAATCTTTCTGGAATAAGTTGAAAATAGCAAGGGACAAAGCATCCTCTTGAGGATTCTTCTCTTTGTGCTGCATAAGGGTTGCGCGGTCTGTCTCCAGGCCCTTTGGACATGTCTCAGAGGATATTCCTTCTCAACAAACCGTGTACTGAGAACTTGAGCACGTCTCTCAAATGAAGATGAATCCGAGCAAATCCTCCTTGCTCTCAAATACTAACTTATTGGTAAATTGTTCATTAAAGAGTTGTTATGGAAGCTACTGTATTGGTTGTTTTAATTGTAAATCACTACGATTACCCGATATAAATAAATACTGTATTTTAAAAAATGGTCATGGTCAGTAGGTTTCCTATAAAGGTCCATCACAAAACCAATGTTGGTCTTAATAATCTTGCCATTCAAAAAGGCAATTTCTCTATCATCATAATCCGCCTTAAACTGGAGATTATGATCAAGCGTAATCCACTGTAAAAATTCCATAAGAAGGCCTTGTTCACATCCCAAATCACCAAGACATTGTCGATGTATCATATGTATGTATCATTGACAAAGTTTAACACAAGGTTTAGAAGCATTATGGGTTAAAAATATTTTCTCAAATTCTGCAACATGTAAACTGGCCACATCAGTGACCATTGATGAGCCAATTGCTACACCCTTGATCTGTTGATAAAAGAGGCCATCAAGCCAGAAATAGTTCTGTGTCAGTGCCAATTCAGCCAACTGTGTCATATAAAATGTAGAAATTTGCTTATGCTCAGTACGTCTGATCAATGTCTGTTCATCTAAAAAATAGCTTCTTTGTTGCGGGATGTTCGTGTGCAAAGAATTGATGTCCAATGTTACTAAAACCAATTTGTTGTGATAGCCCTCAAAGGACCTGAGGATCTATATTATATGTGTCGAATCCCTAGTAAATAATGAGATAGTTGTGACATGAGGACTCAATAATACGTCTAAAAATTTGGAAATAGGCTCAAAAAGTGAACCAATGGCTGATATAATAAGCCGAAGACATAGATGGTAGGTACTCTTGGGTGAGACACCGTAAGGTAATCAAATTCTTTCTTGGTTAGATAACCTGCCTTGTAGCCAAATAGGATAAGGGAATCTGCTCTGTTTTTCAAGAAGAGCATGGGATCCTGATCCAATCGTGTATAGAACTCCTTGTCCGCCAATTGTCTTTTGATCTCACCTATATAATCTTTCTGGTTCACCCCACCTTTATCTGCTAGCTTTATAACAATTCTGTAGTCTGTTCTAAGAGAATCCAAAGCTACCTTCTGTTCCCGTGTCGTATTATGGTATTTGTGGGGTTGTTTGGCCTCAAAATCTGAAATACGTTTTAACACTGTATATTAAAAAACATCTATTGCAGGATTCCCGTCACCAGGAAGAACCCAAGTGGACTGACCATGTATCATAGAGGGATCATTAGACCCATCTGGATGTGAATAATCTTTAATCTTAAGTTTTCTAAAGAACCTGAATAGGTCCACTCGGGTATATTTAAAATAAATACATTAAAACATAACCAAACCATAAGAACTAACTAAAAATGGAGAGCGACTATGATCAAACATGCAGTAACAACCATAATATAAAATTAAGACACAGCACATATAAAATGGTGATATCTCTTTAAGGATAATTACATAAAAAGACAGTGAAATGAGGGAGAAGACAAAGAATCCACCATAACAATTATATATTCTGTAAGCAAAAGCCCAGACATAAGGGAAGAAGCTCTGTTAGACAATCCTAGAGAAATTCCACATAAGACATAAGAAGAGGAGGCTTACCAAGTGTCAGCATTCATCAGTATTTTGTGATAATGCACAGAGAAAAGGGTATTTTGAAGACATAAGAAGAGGATACCAAGTATCAATACTCATCAATGTATTGTGATAATATGCAAAGAGAAGATGCAGCTTGACAGCGGGGAAGAATGTTGGAAGGACGAGCATGGACGATCCATGCAGTTGCGCTCCAATTAAGTGTTTCTTTAGAGTCTTAAAATGCACCAATGAAGGACCATATTTATCATCCAGTGCTTCCTCATCATCAAAGAGAACGATTTGGTGAATCAGCCAATTATGTTCATCGTTGCCCTTTAAAAATTCCAGCGTGTTACGTGGTGGCATTTTATGGCAGTTTCTTCATTCTGAATGGCAGGAGCATGGCACTTTTGATTCAGGGTATGACTTGACCCGAAACGTGCACGTCGTGCATTTCTCCTGTCTGCATTCTTCTTTTGTTCTGCATTGCTTTCATAAAGATAAGCACATTGATATACTTTAATGTTTAATGTTTCGAGAACTGATATTGAATAAAATGGACACCGCCGGTTTGTGCGGGTGAGCCTGTTCAGCTCCCCTCCGCCAGTTTGGTCTGACAAAAGCACATAATAATTTTTTGGAGGGATAACTTGGTTTTTGGTGACTTGGTTTTTTGATTTGTATTTTAGTCACTTGTTGGGATTTTTCTTTTTTGATTAAACTGTTTGTGGCATATGCATGCAGAAGAAATGGGCATAAACTCCTCACTGCAGAACAACAAGTTACCCTTTATGCTTCCTCAGTCCTTGCATTAAAACGTTGACATTGCACTTAGACTTCTGGGGTTCTGCACACTTCTCTGCACCTGTACTGCAAAGCTAATTGCTACAATACCATCCATTTAAATGGATTTAAATGTGTTGTTCACTACTGTTTGTGTAGAGCTCTGTGCACAGTTAACTTATGTGCAAAACTTGTTCTTACATTAATAGTGCAAAAATTGTGTGCTAAAAACGAACAAATCTGTGCACATAGCTTAGTGCACTTTTCTGCATTGGCTTCTTACTACTACTCCTACTACTGATCATTTGTATAGTGCTATACAGCATACTCACTGCTGTACAGACACATATAAAAGACTGTCCCTGCTCAACAGAGCTTACAACCTAGTTAAGACAGCAAACACAACAGCTGAGGACAAGGGTCATTTAGGGGAATGGTAAGAAAACACATAGGAGATTAAGCAGATCAGGATCCAAAGGTGGCCACAACAGGTGAGTTTTCAGCCTGGATTTGAAAAGGGCCAGAGATGAAGCCTGACATACAGACTCAGGTAGTCTGTTCCAGGCATGAGGAGTAGCAAGGTGGAAAGATCAAAGTCTGGAGTTGGAAGTAGAAGGGCACAGATAGAAGAGATTGTATGCTTTTTAGGGAAAAGTTTTTTTGTACTCGGATTTGAAAAATGCTATAATTCAACTTAAACATTATTTGGAAAGGCGGGCTGAAAATCCAAACTTATGATTACCAATACACTTTCTACTGGGAAAACAGAAGAAGCTGGAGTACACAAATCTATACTATTTCCAGGAACAAGCAGGAATGCAGTCTTTACATATGGATGAACGTCACCGATGGAGCCTGCGTGGGAACACTCCCCAGAGTCCAATAGGAAAGCTTTTGGGTGCACTCCACTATGCCTGCCTTCCCACCTTCCCAATTTCTCTCCTCAGTTCTTCGTTTTCCACGGAGCCAGTAGGATGCATTTTCCTGTCACCGCAGAAAAATATCTCTTTTTTATGCCCTTCAGGGTACATCGTGCTTTTTCCTTCCGTCGAATCCAATACTGGTCCTGATATTTTTCCTTTTTTATTTTCAATTTTCCTTTTCTACTAATTTTTATTGCAGTTCTCACCACTAAACTAGGCCTCTAGGCCTCCATAGCCTTATCTTCAATCTCAAAGACAACTTTTCAGACATGGAAAAGCCAGTCAGTGGTTTAAAACATGTACCAAGTGTGCCAGTACCATTTCAGTCACTGATAAACATGGCTGATATCTAAAATATTTAGGTCCTGAACATGAACCCACTTCTTGTCATTTGTGCCAACAAATGACAAATAGAGACCTCCACAACCAAGCTAAACAGTTTGGATCATTGTTCATCTTGGGCTCTGTCTCAGTGGCTTCTACTTCATCAAGGGCATTAATGTCTTCTCAGGCCAATTCAAAGTCCAAACACAAGAGTAAGTCAAAGTCTGTGACTATTTCCAAATCTCCAGCATTGAAGACCGATTCCGATGCCAGGGAGAAGTCCTAGAATAATCATTGAGACTCCTCTAGAGTTGCTTCCGATGCAGACCGGCCAGCCAAACAGCCCCAGCGGGACGATCTGCCCTCAAAAGCACAAGTGGGGCTCCAGGATGCTCCCGAGGCATTGACCTCCAGATAGCTACCGGTTCCATGTTCTGGGACAGTGGCTTAGAGCCCAGTACGTGATTCCACCCAGATATCAGCCATCTCCCTAGACAGCACATGCTGGTTGTTGAGAGGAGTATAGCAGCACTCCTGGCAGCCTCGGTAGCAATAACATCGAGAGCTTCAGGAGTGCAGGCTTCGGCACAGAGCCTACAGCCAGGCATATTGGGCCCAATGCCAGCCTCAAACCAGCATTGTCAGAGCATTCAAGGCTGATTCCTCCGTTGAAACTGCTTGATGCCCCCGGTATCCAACAGACTCGGGCTCCCATGCCTCTCAGTTCTAATACCTCGGAGTATCGGTATCGACATTGACTATCAACTTCCAGAGACAAGATCCATATCACCCCTCAGATCCCTTCAATAGTGGTGTCTCCCCCACTAACCCTACTTGTCGGATCACCTTTTCGGATGCCTCCACTTCAATGAACCCTGATGACAGATGCTTCTAAGCTGGGTTGGGGAGTACATCTTTACGACCTGACCACACAGGGACTGTGGAGACAACAGGAATCTGCCTTGCAGATCAACCTGCTTGAACTACGGGCACTGACAAATGCTCGTTGAGGTTTTCAACCCAACTATCGGGGCAACCTGTTCTAGTCAGAATGGACAACCAAGTTGCCATGTTCTATGTAAACAAACAGGGGGGGGGGGGACGGGTCTTGTCCCCTCTGTGAAAAAGTGATTTTCCTATGGTCCTTTGCCACCTTTCACCACATCCACCTCAGAACGATGTACCTCCCAGGCAAACTCAGTGTCCTAGTGGACAGGCTAAGCCATATCTTACATAGAAACATAACAACAGAAAAAGACCACATAGCCTATCTAGTCTGTCCTTCCATATGAACCACTACAACAGCCTTTTTTGTCCTTTAGAGATCCTTTATCCCATACTTCTTTGAATTCAGATACTGTCCTCATCTCTACCACCTCCACTGTGAGACTATTCCACAGATTCACCACTCTTTCCATAAAGAAATATTTCTGCATATCACTCCTGAATCTATCCCCTTTCACCCTCATCCCATGTCCCCTTGTAGCAGAACTTACTTTCAATCGAAAGAGGTTCTCCTCCTGTGCATTTATGCCACAGAGATATTTAAACGTCTCAATCATATCACCTCTATCCCACCTTTCCTCTAAGGTGTACATATTAAGATCCTTAAGTCTTTCCTCATATGCTTTATAATGAAGACCACTAACCATTTTAGTAGCCACCCTCTGTTCTGACTCCAGCCTGTTTATATCCTTTTGAAGTTGCGGTCTCCAGAATTGCACACAATACTCCAAATGAGGTTGCACCTGTAGGCGGGTCTTACCTACAAAGGATCCCTAATTGTCACCAATTTCCTGGGCACCTGTGAAGCCCTGCACCAGAAGGAAAAGAAACTCAGATCACAGTCACCTGTCAGCAAAAACTCTTTATTTGGTACAAGCAGCAAAGCTGTAAGCACAAATATACAAGTGTCTGTCTGAGGGACCTGAGAGCAGGTGATGTTCTCCCTACCTCTCAGTGGTGAGAAAGAAAGTCACCCCCAAACTATGTAGCTGCCTCCTTATATACTTTTTTCTCTGTCACAAAGTTCTAGAAGTACTGCATAGCTTCTGATGTCATATGCAGGGTTTTTTCTATGGAGTACGTTCAGCTTTCTGCAAAGTCTGCAAAGTTTCTCCTTGGGACCCTCCCCATGATTATTTGGGCCAGCAACTGCTTTTCTTCAAGGTCTTCACTTATCTGGTGCTGTCAGGCATTTCTTTCTCTGCCTTCCTGTGTCCGGCCTGTGTTCTTCTATTTCTTGGCACTAAACGTAATCTTCAAGGCTGAAAGTATTTCTGCTAATTAGTTTTAGATTGGCCTGTTTTTTGTAGTAGGCCCATATTCTGAACACTTCTGCACAAAACTGGTCCCAGATTGTAGTAGGCCTCATAACATATACTTTCTTTTGTAGCCCACATGCTGTCTTCTGTGCCATAAACAGGATGCTTGTGTACGTTGCAGGCCGGCAGGAGTGTAAATATAGAAGGCATATGAAGCAGATCTGAGCAGAGCTATCCCTAAGCCAAAATATCCCAACACACCAAAGACTTATACAGAGGCACTGACAAATGCTCTTTGAGTTTTTCAACCCAACTATCGGGGCAACCTGTTCTAGTCAGAATGGAGAACCAAGTTGCCATGTTCTATGTAAACAAACAGGGGGGGGGATGGGTCTTGTCCCCTCTGTGAAAAAGCGATTTTCCTATGGTCCTTTGCCATCTTTCACCACATCCACCTCAGAACGGTGTACCTCCCAGGCAAACTCAATGTCCTAGTGGACAGGCTATACTATCACCTCCTTTCTTCTGCTCGCTATTCCTCTCCCTATGCACTCAAGCATCCTAGCTTTTGCTGTCGCCTTTTCTACCTGTTTAACTATTTTAAGATCATCAGACACAATCATGCCTGCTCTTCTTTAGTGGACAAAAGTGCTTCACCCCCTATACTATATTGCTCCTTTGGATTTCTGCAGCCCAAATTCATGACCTCGCATTTTTTAAAATTAAATCTCAGCTGCCAAATTCTAGACCATTCTTCAAGCTTAGCTAGATCCCTCCTCATGTTTTATACACCTTCCTGGGTGTCTACTCTATTGCAGATTTTGGTACCATCCGTAAAGAGGCAAACCTTACCAGACAGCCCTTCCACGATATCACTAACACAAATGAATCTTGCATTGGGAGATGGCTGCTTGGATCTTACAAACATGGGGAACCCCACTCATAGATCTTTTTGTCACTCCACAAAACATGCAGCTTCTGCTCTTCTGCTGTAAGGTTCTGTCACTACATCGACAGGCCCTGGACACTTTCCTTCTCCACTGGGGACAGGGCCTGTTCTATGCATTCCCTCTCATCCCCTTGATACCGAAGACACTGTTCTATCTACAGACCAACAGGGGCTCAATGATTCTCATAGCTCCCTTTTGGCCCCGTCAACCATGGTTTCCTCTGCTTCTTTGCCATGCGCAGACTCGGCCACTCAACCTGGAATGTTCACCCAACCTCCTCTCTCAGGACCACAGGACTCTCCTCCATCTCAGTCTTCACTCCCTATGCCAGACAGCAAGGTTGCTGAAAGCCAAGTGCTCACCAACCTTGGCCTACCACAGACGGTCAAGGATGTCCTTGCATCTCGTAAGGATTCCATCAGGCAATCTTATGCCTTTAAATGGTGTAGATTTATCCTTTGGTGCACCCCAAAGGACCTTGACTCCTTTTCTTGCCCAGTGGAGTCACTTTACAATATATTCTTCGCTTATTCTTGACAGGTCTTAAACTAACTCAGTGAGAGTTAACCTTAGTGCCATTGCGGCCTCTTAAGACCAGTGGATGGGCAGTCTATCTCCTCACACCCCTTAGTAGCATGCTTCATGCGGGGTCTCCTGCTGTCCCAGCCACCCATTAAACTGCCTCCAGTGGCCTGGGATCTGAACATGGTTCTGGAGCAACTTCTAAAGCCACCTTTCAAACCTTCAGTCACCACTTCACTGAAGTTTCTATCTTGGAAGTTTATCTTCCTTATTGCCCTCACTTCAGCTCACCACATAGGTGAGCTGCAAGCTCTAGTGGTGGATACTCCCTATACTCAGTTCCATCATGACAAGGTGGTTCTGCCTACCCATCCGCATTTCCTCCTGAAGTTGGTTTCCTCCTTCCACCTAAACCAGTTAGTAATCCTTCCGATTTCTTCCTTAGACCACATGTGTTTCGGATTGAAGCAGCACTACACATTTTAGACTGCAAGTGAGCGCTGGCCTACTACTTGGATAGAACTAAAGCTTACAGAAAATCCTCTGTTATTCATTTCCTGTGATCCTAGTCACTTGGGCCTAACGGTGACGAAATGTACTCGCTCTAAATGGATAGCAGATTGCATTTTTTTTTGCTTATGCACAAGCAGACTCTCATCGGAGGGTCATGTCACTACTCATAATGTGTGGGCTGTGGCAACAGTCATAGCTAATCTCTGTTCAGTAGCCATTCAGGACGTTTGCTGGGCAGCTGCCTGGTCCTCCATTCACACTACTGTCTGGACAGAGACTCTCATTAGGATGCTGTCTTTGGCCAAGGAATCCTCCTGCACCGTTTTGGGACTTAAACACAACTCCTGCCCTCCTTTCCAGACAAGATACCAGACAATCATTGGAGGAGTATCACCTCCTGGAATCAAGTTCAATGGCCCTCAACTCTTTCAGACTCTTCGGCTACACGATTTTTGCCTCAGGGATCATACTATTCTCCCCCCTTATCAGTCTGGTACTTGGGAGCTAGTGAGTCTCATGTGTAAAGACTGTATTCCTGCTTATTCCTGAAGATAGTCTAGTTACTCACTTGTAACAGATGATCTCCGGGAACAGCAGGAATCAGTCTTCACAGCCTGCCATCCTCCCCTAGGAGTTGTAGGTTGTTTTTGTTTTTTTTTTTTTTAAATCTTTTATTTATGAAATTTTACAGTGAAAACACAACAAAATTAGCTTTCAGAGAAACAAAATACTAGAGGCATAAAATATCCTTAAACAAATACATTAATAAGAGTATAGCCCACATCAATGGGGAGAAATCCATCCAATACAAAAGGAAATACAAAAAAAAAAGAAAACAAGGCCATAAACAGGCAAGCCTGTAGCCAACTACACCGGTTTAATGAGCCCTCCCAACTCAAGGTTTGACAATAACCTTTGGTTTCTCTCTATCCAGTAACCATTTCTCTAAATCAGAAGGCATAAGAAAAACAAATCTGTCGTTATTTAAAGAAATATTACATTTACAGGGATATTTCAAAAAAAATGTTGCTCCCAAAGCAACCACTCTTAATTTTAAAGAGAGAAAAACTTTCCTGCGCATTTGAGTTGAACGTGAAACATCGGGGAATATCAAGACCTTTGCTCCACAAAATTGCATCTCCTTTTTCTTAAAATAAGCTCTTAAAATATTTACCTTATCTTCTTCTGAAGAAAGGGTAACCAATAAGGTAGCACGAGTGGATATAAGGTCTTGAGACTCCTCGAGAAAAGCAGTAAGATTAAACTTCTCTAAATCAACAGAAGTAACCCCCTGATCCACATTGCCAGATGAAACATTTAATGGTAAGTAATAGCATTTGAGAATTAAACATGAATCGGCATGTGGAAATAGGAGGACTTCTTTTAGATATTTCCGGAACAATATCATTGGAGAGAGCAACATACATAGAGGAAAATTCAAAATTCGCAAATTCCTAGAGCGATTTGCATTCTCTAGGTTCTCAATTTTTTGGTGCAAAAACAGACTATCCTTCATATATGCAGCAACTGATTCAACCGAAGTAGAAACCAGGGGCTCCATTTTTGTCACCGTGGAACGTAAAGCCCCAAGTTGGGAATCTAGAGAGCGAAATTTCTGAACAGTATCACCTGTAAATTGGCACAGAGAAGAAATAGTAGCCGTTAAAGTATTTTCCGTACGAGTTACCACACGCCATATGTCCAATAAAGAGACTTCAGAGACTGGGAGTTCACTGGGAGGCCCAGAGGGGGGTTTCCAAGACACCACTCTCGGCAAATCCACAGTGCAAGAGAGATCATCAAAGGAAACTTCAGCGGACAGCTCAAGGAAACCAGGAGGAAGAGGAGGGGTCCGCTCTACTGAGCTTAGACTCACGCCCTCAACAGTGAGATTATCGGGAACAGTACCTGAGACGATGTTTCTGGGCGTGGACACCACATGTTTCTCCATGGCACCGGTCTGCGATGTATCCTTGTGAAGCTTTTTCTTGCGTTTACCAGGCATTCTTACAGCATCAACAGCTTATGCTCCAAAAGGCTTCAAAGGGGCTCACAAGGGGCAATGATCATGCCCCTTGAGAAAACGCCCCTTTGGAAAACGCGCCGACGGCTTAGCGCCGAAAAGGCCTCAGAGATATGGGGGCCAAATGATGACGTCAGCAGGGCTGCCCGCTCTGCTCGCCCGGCTCGGAACCGGCCCCTCTCTCAACAGGGCACCGGACTGCTGACAGACGCTCCCAGGGATAGGTAAGCAGCAAGGTCTTTTAACTAAGCCTGCGGTGATGTCAGCAGGGCTGCCCGCTCTGCTCGCCCGGCTCGGAACCGGCCCCTCTCTCAACAGGGCACCGGACTGCTGACAGACGCTCCCAGGGATAAGTAAGCAGCAAGGTCTTTTAACTAAGCCTGCGGTGACGTCAGCAGGGCTGCCCGCTCTGCTCGCCCGGCTCGGAACCGGCCCCTCTCTCAACAGGGCACCGGACTGCTGACAGACGCTCCCAGGGATAGGTAAGCAGCAAGGTCTTTTAACTAAGCCTGCAGTGACGTCAGCAGGGCTGCCCGCTCTGCTCGCCCGGCTCGGAACCGGCCCCTCTCTCAACAGGGCACCGGACTGCTGACAGACGCTCCCAGAGATAAGTAAGCAGCAAGGTCTTTTAACTAAGCCTGCGGTGACGTCAGCAGGGCTGCCCGCTCTGCTCGCCCGGCTCGGAACCGGCCCCTCTCTCAACAGGGCACCGGACTGCTGACAGACGCTCCCAGGGATAGGTAAGCAGCAAGGTCTTTTGACTAAGCCTGCGGTGACGTCAGCAGGGCTGCCCGCTCTGCTCGCCCGGCTCGGAACCGGCCCCTCTCTCAACAGGGCACCGGACTGCTGACAGACGCTCCCAGGGATAGGTAAGCAGCAAGGTCTTTTAACTAAGCCTGCGGTGACGTCAGCAGGGCTGCCCGCTCTGCTCGCCCGGCTCGGAACCGGCCCCTCTCTCAACAGGGCACCGGACTGCTGACAGACGCTCCCCGGAGTTGTAGGTTTTTTAAATTTTTCTTCTTTTTCTCAGCTACAAACTCAACTGAGGAGAGGAATTGGGAAGGTGGGAAGGTAAGCACGCAAGCACAGTGGAGTACTCCCTAAGGCTTGCCTATTAGATGCTGGGGAGCATTCCCACGCGGGCTCCGTTGGTAACGTTCACCCATATGTGAAGACTTATTCCTGCTGTTCCCGGAGATCACCTGTTCCAGGTGAGTAATTACACTTAGAATACCTCATATTAGTTACACACAGAGAACACAAAAAATCCTCACCAAACACAAATTAAGTGATCACAAATTACAAAAAGAAATATGCAGACTAAAACTGAATTCTCTATTCCAGTTTCCTTGTAGGAAGTGAATTTTAGCTCATGCCTTTCTCAGAAGTTCAAGGTGAATTATGTTCAGATACTTTCCTGCCCCCAGAGTGTTAACTTTGTATCTAAGGCAATGGAGGGTTAAGTAATTTACCAGCAGTGGGATTTGAACCTGACTTTCCTGGTTTGTAGTCTACTGCTCTAGCCATTAGGCTGTTCTGCCACTCCACAGAGAAACTGATGCAAAGGACCATCACATGAGGGATTTTTGGTCACATTTTCTCAAAAAACACCTGAAAAGCAGACCTCACATTTTCTTCGGAAATATATGCACGAGTCCTTATGTAATATGCACACCAAAGAGACAATCAAAAAATTATTAAACATAGAAAAGTATGGGTTTTGAGCCATAATTTTTAAGCAGAGAAGTGAATGTAGGAAAACAGAGCCGAAAATAAACTAACTAAATAAATACCATCAATACTTAGAACCCTATGGCTTGACAGAGGCAAAGGTCTTCATTCCTCATAAGAAGAAAGCTTCCATACTCGCTCAGCTTCTCATCACGGGCATCAGGAGATGCAGCACATTAAATGGCCTTGCTAGCAGCATCTCTACCTCCCCCTACCGCCTTCTCTATTTCTATCATGTTTTGCTGTTGTAGCATAAGGTTCACAGGCAGAAGAGATCTAGAGTGCCACTCAGGGCCGGCCCGTCCATTGAGCAAGAATGTTTTTTGTATAGGGCCCCGCGTTTCAGGGGGCCCCGCGCAAAAAACATTCTTCATCCCAAGTTTAAAAAAAAACAACAAACATCTGCTTCTGCCGTGGCAGCATCAAGAGTGCCGCCGCGGGCCCCCCCCCCTGCCCGGCAGAGCCTCCCTGCATCGTAGGCTAGCGTTGAATCCCTGAACACGGGCTTCTTTCAGAGCCGCGAGAGTTTCCTTTCTCGCGGCTCTGTTAATCTCGACAGGGCTGATGTGAAATCCCATCAGCCCTGGCAGGATTAACAGAGCCGCGAGTAAGGAAACTCTCGCGGCTCTGAAAGAAGCCCACGTTCGGGGATTCGACGCTAGCCTACGATGCAGGGACTGGGAGGCTCTGCCGGGCAGGGGGGGGGGGCCCGCGGCGGCACTCTTGATGCTGCCGCGGCAGAAGCAGCTGTTTTTTTTTTATTTTTTAATTTGGGATGATAGGGGGGAAGGGGGTTTAGGACTGTTAATGGGCTCTGGGGGTGAGGCTAAGACTGGAAATAGGCTGATAGGGGAGGGTTAGGACTAGTAATGGGCCATGGGGGTGCTAAGACTGGAAGTGGGCTGATGGGGGGGGTTAGGACTGGTAATGGGCTATGGGGGGGCTGACTGGAAAAGTGCTCATGGGGGGTTATGACTGGTAATTATCTATAGAGCGGGGCTAAGACAGGAAGTCGCCTCATGCGGGGGTTAGGACAAGTAATGGGCTATGGGGGGGCTAAGACTGGAAATGGGCTGATGGGGCGGGTTAGGACTGGTAATTGGCTATGGGGGGGCTAAGACTGGAAATGGGCTGATGGGGAGGTTTAGGACTGGTAATGGGTTATGGGGGGCTAAGAATGGAAGTGGGCTGATGGGGGAGGGTTAGGAAATGGGCCATGCGGGGGTGCTAAGACAGGAATTGGGCTGATCGGTAGTATTACGACAGGTAAAGGCATATAGGGGGGCTAATACTCGAAATGGGCTGATGGGGGTTAGGACTGGTAATGGGCTATGGGAGGGTTAGGACTGGTAATGGGCTGATGGGGGATTAGGACTGGTAGTGGGCTATGGGGGGCTAGGACTGGAAATAGGCTGATGGGGGGGCTAGGACTGGAAATAGGGTGATGGGGGGGTTAGGACGTAATAGGCTGATGGGGAGGTTTAGGACTGGTAATGGGTTATGGGGGGGGGGCTAAGACTGGAAGTGGGCTGATGGGGGAGGGTTAGGACTAGTAATGGGCCATGGGGGAATGCTAAGACTGGAAGTGGGCTGATGGGGAGGTTTAGGACTGGTAATGGGTTATGGGGGGGGGGGCTAAGACTGGAAATGGGCTGATGGGGGTTAGGACTGGTAATGGGCTATGGGAGGGGTTAGGACTGGTAATGGGCTGATGGGGGATTTGGACTGGTAATGGGCTATGGGGGGCTAAGACTGGAAATAGGCTGATGGGGGGTCTAGGCCTGGAAATAGGGTGATGGGGGGTTAGGACGTAATGGGCTGATGGGGGGGTTCAGACTAGTAATGGGCTATGGGGGTGCTAGGACTGGAAATGGGCTGATGGGGGGTTAGGACTGGTAATGGGCTGGGGGGGCTAAGACTGTTAATGGGCTGGGGGGGTTGCTAGGACTGGAAATGGGCTGAGTGGAAGGAGGGCTTGAACTGCAAATAGCTGATGGGGACGGGGGCTTAGAATGGAAATGGGTTGTGAGGGGGAGGGAGCTAGGACTGGAAATGGGTGAGTGGGGGGGGGCTAGGACAGGAAATGGGCTGATGGAGGGGCTAGAATAGGACTGGAAATTGGATGTTGGGGGGGGCTAAGATTGGAAATGGGCTGTGGTGGGCATTTGGATTGAAATGTACTCATGAAGGGGCTAGGATTGGAAGTAGGCTCATGGGGGGCTTGGATTGGAAATGGGCTGAGTGGAGGGGAGCTAGGATTTGACATGGGCTGATGGGCTCATGGGGGGCTGGGATTGGAAATGAGCTGATGGAGGGACTCGGATGGGACTGGAAATAGATGGGGGAGCTAGGACTGGAAATAGGCTGATGGTGGGTCTAGGATAGGACTGGAAATGGGCTTATGGGGGGCTAGGACTGGAAATGGGCTGATGCGGGGACTAGAAGGGAGCAGATGCTGGGTGGGACTGGAACTAGAATGGAGCTGATGTTGGGGGAGGATTAGAATGGGATGGAGCTGGGAGAGTGAAATGGAGAGGGAAAAAATATTTTGTGTGGGAGGGAAGACAAATCTACAATTGGCCGGATATTGGGAGAGTAAGTGGGGATTGAGAATGGAGGGGTAAAATTTGAGTAGATGAAATAGGAATGAGGAAAGAGCAAAAGGAGAAAGATTAGTATGTTAAAGCAGATGTAGAGAGAGAATGGAAAAAAAACTAGAAGAGAGAAGAAAAGACAAATGGACAGCAGACGATGGAGAGTTAGCGGAAGACACAAAGAAACCAGAAGAAAGTGACTGGAGCAATTGCAGCTGAAAAAAATGCACAAAAGGTAGAAAAATATCTCTTTATTTTGAATTTATTAATTGGAATATGTCAGCTCTGGGAAATGTGCATCATTAACGTCTGCGCTTTGTTTAGTACAAGAGCAAATTAATGTATAGTTTTATTTCTACAGTGTTGTACATTCCAAGTTTGGCTTTTGGGATTCCCAGTTTAATTATTGTCTTCCTGTTTCTAAATTGTGATTCCTTGTTTGGTGATGGTCTATGTTCTGCATGTGTAACTGAGCTGAGGTATTCTGTTTATGTAATTCCTATTTGACATTGCCACTTGTTCTCTTTCCCCAGTAGGTCATGTATTGTTGTTCTCTGAAATGTATTGGTTTAATATTTGCAGCGTTTCCTTTTGGTAGTTAGGGTATGGTGCTTTATGAGTCCTGGTAGTGCTGTTAGGATACGGCGGGTTTGCTATGGGTTCTAAATGGGCAGTGTTTGTAGTAGTTCCTAATGTGTCTGGCGGTTGGCACTGGATTATAGTAATGTAGAAGTCTTTTAGTCTTTCTTTATTCATACACTCATTAAGAGGCATGTTTACTAAAAGTTAGTGTATGGTAACATTATGCAAATATTTATGCAAATGAGGCCCCGCACCGAGTCTCCGCACATGGCCCCGCACCCCCCTTGGGCCGCCCCTGGTGCCACTTGTGTGCAATTCTGGACGCGCACCTTCAAAAGGATATAAACAGGTTGGAGTCAGTGTAGAGGGTGGCTACTAAAATGGTTAGGGCCTTCTTATAAAGCATATGAGGATAGACTTCAGGATCTTAATATGTATACGGTACAGGAAAGGTGGGATAGAGAAGATATGATAGAGATGTTTAAATACCTCCGTAGCATAAATGCAGAAGAGGAGAGCATCTTTTTTTGAAAGCAAGCTCTGCTACGAAGTGGCATAGGATGAGGGTGAAAGGGGATATACTCAGGAGTAATATGCGGAAATATTTCTTTACGGAAAGAGTGGTGGATCCATGGAATAGTCTCCCAGCGGAGGTGGTAGAGATGAGGACAGCATCTAAATTCAAAAAAAGCATAGGACAGACACAGAGGATCTCTAAAGGAAAAAAGAGGATTATTGTAGTAGTTGATATCGAAGGGCAGACTAGATAGGTCATGTGGTCTTTTTCTGCCATCATGTTTCTATGTAATAACCCTTCTTCAGATCCTTTCATAAATCATATAGTTGAGCATCATTCAAACATACTGACTCAAGAACTTCATACCAAAAAAATAAGTTAACAGTGTTCAAAAGAAATAAAGCAAATAAAAAACACAGAACATAGATTTCAATGAAATTTTTTAAAAAGGCATCAACAATAATGTTTGCCATTTCTATATGGCTTATAGAGCCGAGAGCTGAATATCATTGTGTGCTTCAGTTTTTAAATATTGAAAAAGCTGTTTACAGGCTCCCAAAGCCAAATCAAAATATTAACACTAATCTGGTTTACTCTTACAAGCTGCATCTCTGATGATTCAGCATTGATGTTTTGACTATATGCCTGCTTCAGGGGTCAAAAACACCATCTCAAATCTTCTAAGCAATCTGGGGGTACAAATGAGGATAACATGGATTACAATGGACCTTGGCTTGATGTGTTATACAATATTTTAAATATAACTTCTAAGAATGAGCATTCTACAGATAGGGAGAATAATGCTATGTTTTTATTGTCTGTGCAGTAAAGTGGTTCGTCAGGTTCTGAAGGACACGCTGGTTCATAACTATGATCGCTTCTCCAAGACTGGATCCTCTTCTGCCTACTCTGGCTACATGGCACGTATGTAATGAGAATTTTATTGTTGAGGCTTTCGTCCAACTGTAGTCTTGATGTAAGTGCTTTGATTTCAGTGTCACCATCGAAATTTTTTAAACATGAGAATTCCTTTGCGTGATTTTGCAACCAAGAAAAAAATAACAAAACGGTAAATTAGTTAAAGAGATCTACTGCATTAATCAATATAAAAAGAAAGCATTTTTCCATAGTGAGCACATTCAAATAAATGAAAGGCACTATTGTGTAAAATAAATTCACCTCAAATTCTCAGTCTTTTTCTAAAGTTCAGTTTTAAGTTAAAAAAAGCTAGATGTTCCAACTCAGTCTGAGAAAGAGTCACCAAATGGAATGAATTTGACTACAAAATTACTACTGGCCGATGCTAGGGTCCACGAATCAGTTAATGATTGTAGTAGCCATCACTGTTTTCCATTGTTGTGGAAAAACAGAAGCACACATTGTTTAAGAAATGTGAATTTTATAGAGGTTGATAAGGCAATTAATAGCACAGTATAGGACCTTTTGAAATAAACTGCGACTCAAAAGTGCAGGGAAATGGAATTTAAAATAGAACGATTTAAATCAGATGCTGGGTTAGTTTCTTCTAAAGTAGTAAAATAGCTCAGGAATTGAATTAATTGGGGGTATGACATCTTTTGACTTTTAATTGTAAATGATATGCGTTTCATTATTGATATGCAATGATAGGGACTTCAATCATATTTTTTTTGCTTTTGGTGCATATAACATATTACCATTTCCCGATCATAGTGTTTCACATTACCTTATTATGTGAATAATGTATTATAACATAAATATTTTTGCAGAAATGTATCATCTCTGTGATAAAAGCAACCTTGGTTTAAGGGTGTGCCTGGCCTCTAGAAGATATATAGGCAAAGCACATTGGGACCAATACTTTATCCATAGTGGCCCAGATCCATTCGGGGTTTTCTGTTTGCAGTTTATGGGAGTTTGACCCAGTATTCCTTCCTTTGTCCTTTTCTTCCAACCTAGTCAATACCAGTGCTGGGACTCTGGTGCCTAGAGAAGTGCACAAGCAAGAAAAGTTAGTTTAATTTTTGTTGTTTTTAATGAATTTTCTTGATTTTGGGGTGTTTTTTTGGATAGTTTCAAACTTTCATTTTAATAGGGACTTTTTAATGTACACTAAATTGATTTAAAGTACAGTAGCCAGTGAATTAAGTTGAGCCAAGTTGATTATCATGCGTTAAATCAATTTAGTGCACACTAAATTGTTTAAGGTGCCTTAAGAAACTGAATGCACATCCCTACTGGTACCGTGGGTCTTCCCTTGAAAGGATCCAGGGATTTTTCTACTCTATCAGTTTCTCTCTTCTGCTGTTCTTAGTGTGATCATTGCAGCTATACTCCTGAGGCCAGGAGCCATGACTCTAAATCCAGCCACCAGGTATTGCTTCTAACACTGACCATGACTCCCCCTCAAGGGCTGTGAATGCTGCCTCCACAGCATTGCCACCCTGCATATGAAAGACTTAATCCAAGAATTGAACTAGGGGTCCTATGCATGGCAATGTAGGGCACTACCACTAAACCACAGAGCCAAACTGACTGATTTTTTTTACTACTCTCTGAATATATTAGTTTTAATTTGTCAGTGTGCACTACACCTTTTGGATAGTCTCTGTCTTTGTTATTTTCAGGTGGCACAGATTCAACTACTACTTACAGTCTGGATATTCTCTATTCTGGTTCTGGCATCCTCAGGAGGAGTAATATGGATTTCTTTGTATTCAACAGGAATATTCAACTCCACGCCAGTCAGGTACAGCAGTTAAAGACTTCGGCAGAACAGATTACTCACTGCAATGTCAGTAGTATGGCATGACCCAGGTTGTGATGGAAACCTTAGGTCAGTTTCCTGGCTTTTTGACATCCCTGTGATGTATTGTGGGACCTGTAGTGTTGGCATCAAATGAAAGAGGAAGGGGGTACAAATATAGAATGAGCTATATAGAATATATAGGGATACTGGAGGAGCAGTTCTAGTAAGCCATCCCAGTAAATAAATGCCTATTATTGAGCCATCAGAACAAAGGGTAAGAAACCCCAGGCAGTGCTTGAAACCATGCAGAGCAATCCTCAAGAGAAGCCCCTGGAGACTTATGTGTGTCATGCACGGTGACAATGGATCAAAATACTAGCAAAGATATTTATGGTTTAATTGTATTTACTATACCTCCTTTTAGGGTAAAGCAAAGCTGTTTCTAATTCTAAAAGTGAAAAAAAGAGAAAATAACTCCAATGTCTGAGATAGGAAGGAAGAAAAGAAAGAGGTGAGAAAGAGGACAATAATATTAATATTTCCCAGATGCAGCAGTCACTTCTTCTGGGCCACGAATCCTCAGGCATCATTAAAAGCTGATTCGAAGAGATGAGTTCTTAGACCGGCTCTGAACTTTTCATAGGATAGCTTGAGGCATTACTGTGACAGTAGGCTGTTTCAGAGGAAGAGGGCCCTGCTTTAGAAGGAGGGGCAGGGCCAGCACAAAGAGATGAGGCGCCCTAGAAAAACCTCAACAGCGCCTCAGCGCTGAAGCTTGAAGTTATGTGCCACAAGACTGTTTGCAGCTATTGCCATCACTGTAGGTTCCAGAGAGGGGTAATAGCAGCAGTCATGGGCGCCCCCAGAAGGCCAGCGCTCTAGACGATCACCCAGTTCACCTAATGATAGTGCCAGCCTTGAGGAGGGGGGATGTGAAATCTAGTTTTGGAATGAGGAAGGATGTGCAGTCAGTTTGTGCGACGACTGGAGTGCTCAAGCAGGAGTGCGCAGGGCGATAAGTGGGCAGGTAGGGCTTTGGACATCTTTATGCCCATTTTCAGACATCAAAAGCATGAATAGGGCTTCTAAAATAATCCCCTTAATGAATAGTCTCATTGCATAGAATGGGACTTACGGTAAATAAACTGGTGGTAATGCAGTAGAGCTTTTTAGTAAATCTAAGGTTTTTACTCATAAACAGAGAATGAGGGAATAAAACCTTGTGAATCTGGCCCCAATACTGACAATGAGGAGGAGGCATGAGTGATCAGTTGATCAGTATAATGAAGCGATAGTGATGTTAGGAAAACTTCTGACCAGTGGATGTTGCTGTCCAACACAGCAAGGAGAGATTTCAGCTATTATCAGAATCTGTGACAAGGACACATAAGAGGTAATTTTATAAAAAAGCTGCCTAGATTTATCAATGAACAATTTGAGAAGAAGCTTGCTGTGGAATCAAAATTGCATAATAAAGATTTTTTCAAGTACATTTGTAGCAAAAAACCTGACAGAGTCAGTTGGACTATTAGATGATAGAGAGATAAAAGGGGCACTAAGAGGAGACAAGGCCATAGTGGAGAGACTGAATGAATACTTTGCTTCGGTCTTTACTGAGGAAGAAGTAGGGATATTACCCATGACTGAAATGGTATTTAAAGGTGATGCCGCAGAAAATTGAAAGAAATATCAATACACTGGGAAGATGTATTACAACTATTTGATAAACTGTACATAGTTTCCCCAGTTACATCCCCAAGTTATCCATCCTGTTACAATGTAAGCCTAAGGCCGTTTGTCTGAGGCAATATTTTGTTACTTGTAAACCGCACTGATACTAAAAAGCGCGGTATAGAAGAACTGTAAATAAATAAATAAACTGAAGAGAAGAAAATCACCTTGACCAGATAGTATACATCCAAGGGTGTTGAAAGAACTGAAATATGAGATTGCAGACCTACTATTAGTAATCTGTGAACTATCATTAAAATCATCTGTAATATATGAAGAATGGAGGATGGCCAGTGTAATGGCAATTTTTAAACAGGGTTCCAGGGGTGATCTGGGAAACTACAGACGTGTGAGCCTGACGTCAGTACCGGAAAAAAGGGTAGAAACCATTATAAAGAACAAAATTACTCATTATGTGGATGAGTGGCCTAGTGGTTGGGGCAAGGTGCTGAAGATCAGGGGTTCAAATTCCACTAGAGGACAGCAACCTTGGGCCAGAAGGACTGGGGTTTCTAGTCCCACAGTTACTCCTTGTGGTCTTGGGCAAGCCACTTAACCCTCCATTGCCCATGTTCCCTGTAAGTATTAGTGTATGAGTCTTGTATCCCCCAATGGTGTTGTGACCACTTTGATTGAAGGATAAGGTGGTATACAAAACTGTCTAAATAAATTATGTAGATAGTCATGGCTTAATGGGAGACAATCAACATGGCTTTAGCCAATGAAGGTCTTGTCTTACTAATCTGTTATGTTTTTTGGAAAGTGTGAATACACAGGTAGACAAAGGTGAGACGGTTGATATAGTGTATCTGGATCTTCAGAAAGCCTTTGACAAGGTCCCTTATGAGAGATTTTTGGTGAAATTAAAGAAGTCATGGGATAGGAGGCAGTGTGCTATTATAGATCAGGAACTGGTTAAAAGATAGTAAGCAGAGGGTAGGGCTAAACGGCCAATTTTCCCAATGGAGAAAGGTGAATAGTGGAGTACCCCAGGGATCTGTGCGGGTTCCGCTACTTTTTAACATATTTGTAAATGACCTGGAAATGGGAATAACGAGTGAGGTAATCAAATTTGCAGATGACATAAAATTACTCAAAATTCATAAAACACATGAGGATTGTGAAAAATTGCAAGGGGACCTTAATAAATTGGAAGATTGGGCATCCAAATGGCAGATGAAATTTAAGGTGGACAAGTGCAAAGTTATGTATCTAGGTAAGAACAACTCAAACTATGGTTACACGATGCAAGGTTCCACATTAGGAACCACCACCCAGGAAAAAGATTTAGGCGTCATCATGGATAACATGTTGAAACCCTCCATCCAGTATGCAGTGGCAGCCAAGACAGCAAATAGAATGCTAGGTATTATAAGGAAAGGAATGGAGAATAGAACAAAGAATATTATAATGCTTCTGCATCACTCCATGGTGCGACCGCACCTTGAATATTGTGTGCAATTATGGTCGCCGTATCTTTAAAAGGATATAGCGTTATTAGAAAAGGTACAGAGAAGAGCCACCAAAATGGTAAAGGGAATGGAAGGATACCCCTATGAAGACAGGCTAAAAAGGTTAGGGCTCTTCAACCTTGAAAAGAGACGGCTGAGGGGGAGATATGATAAAGTCTGTAAATTAATGAATGGAGTGGAACTGTTAAACGTAGATTGATTGTTTATGCCATCAAAATACAGAAAGACTAGGGGGCATGCAATGAAGCTACAGGGTAACCTATTTAAGACTAATAAGAGAAACATTTTTTTCACTCAACGTGTAATCAAACTCTAGAATTCGTTACTGGAGGATTTAATAAAAGCTATTAGTGTAGCCGTATTTAAAAAAGGTTTGGACAAGTTCCTGGAGGAAAGGTCCATAAACCGTTATTTAAGTGGTCCCAGGAAATCCATTGCTTGCCCCAATACAAGCATTTTGGAACCTCTGTCTTTTGGGGAAACTGCTAGGTACTTGTGACCTAGATTGGCCACTGTTTGAAACAGAATATTGGGCTTAATGGACTTTGGTCTGACCCTGTATGCCATATCTCATGTTCTTATGTTCTTATGGGCGTACATCTAGATATGTTCACTTACACTTATACATGACATGGTCGCAATTCTGTAAGTATATGCATCAAGCCTTTAGAGCAAATATGTTTATGTTTATTTTTATTTTATGTTGATAAATCACCCTTCATGAAGTTGCAACAGGGTGGTGTACAAATTAAAACAACTAAAATCAAAGATAGAAAGGAATGCCAAATTTCTGACAGGAAAGAGACAAAAGATTCATTCATTCCAAGGATGGGGGTGAGGGGGAAGGGGAGAAAAAAGACAAGGGCAGGGCATGGCGGCAGCAGAGAAGGCATGGTTATGTAGTGGGCAAGTTGTATGCAAAGTGAAAGAGTGGATTTTCAGAAGAGTCTTGAACCTGGGATAAGAGATTTCTAACCGGAGGGGGGTGGGGGGGGGGAGCGTTCTATGATACGGGTGCCAGGACATAGAAAGCTGAGCAGCAGGTGGAATCTAGCCGGGCTTTAGAAGCAGAAGAAAGGTGTCAGTGATGGCATGAATATTTTGAAGGACAAGGGGAGATGAGTGAGGAAAGAGAATGTCCGAGAGATAGTGGGGAGAACCTGTAAGCAGAGCGCAGTGAACCAGTGTAAAGAGTTTATACTGAGACCAGTATACAGTATTTCACCCAGATTATGTCTAGGGGTGTGTTTGCCCAAACCCTTGTGGTTCTTTTGATTTACTAGCAATGAACAGCAACAGGAGTAGTTCTGCACAGAATATATCAGAATTTATTATGGTAAAAAATGGAACTTACAAACCATTACTAAAAATACAAACACTGAGGTGAGAATAATTTGTAGCAGCCACTGATAATAAATGCTTATGTAAATAGCTAATAAATTCTTAGGATTATTTACCAAGTCATGTGATCTGCCCTGCACTTATGAAAAAAAAATCTTTCTCTAACTGAATCCCCACCAGCCAAAAGGAAATAAAAACCAATGGCCTAAAGCTCTGCCTGGAAAGTGGAATCCAGCCAAGTCCAAGTCAGATATCAGGAATGGTGCAGCTCTCAGAAAGGCAGGTTTATCTGTTATGCAGCTCAAGGCCTTGTAGGTGAGCTGTATGTAATCCAGGAATTAGGCTCTTCTCATGTATCAAGGTTAAAGGAGGGTACAGAGTACATGAGGTGCCTGCACAAGTCTTTGGCTTGTCCTTCAACAATAGCAGACCAGCCCCAGAAGCCAAAAGACAGAAAAACGCAGGGAAGGAAAAGGCAGAAAGCTCAGTCTTTGTCTCTGCATACATTTTTGTTACTTGGGCTGAATTCTTATCTTGGCGCTTGCACCTCTCTAGGATTGTTTGGACCAGGGCTCCTTTGAGTGACTTATCAATCAGGAAGCAGCTGTCAGGAAGTGATTGCATGCAAAATAAAGTCCATGATGAGATGGAATGCAGCAGATGATATGAAGCCCATTGCAGTGTTGCATCTTCCAAGGTTGTCAAAGCAGTTCTCAGGCTGAGAAAGAGGTTCTTGGCATGTAGGCAGACCAAAGGACAATAGGTCTTTGGCGGCGTCACACAGGCATTTGGCAAGGAGTTAACTTTTGTGGTGCAGGAATCCATGTCAGTTTTGGTTCAGGATCCTGGGTCAAGCAAGCTATAGGCAAGCTGTAGGCAATGGCCCCACAAGCCAATCATGCACACTTATAAAACACTGTAATTTAAGCATGTTCTTGAAAAATCTAGGCATGGGTATTTACACCAGCCATAAGTGCTTGTGCTTTAAATGAATGTGCTTTTTCAACCATTTAAGCCCCTATTTTGTAAAGTACATGCATACTTGACTTTAGAAAATAGGTGTGAAATCCACATATAACAATATGCGTTAATGTATTCACAGTTTATAAAATTACCACCAAGTAAAAAAAGTAGAAGATTGAGGCCTGTGGTGGTCTGCACCTTCCACTCATCAGCAAAATGGAAAAGGAAGCAAATTCATAACGATACCAGGTCATTAATCAAGCGTTATCTCACAGAAACTCAACACTGGTGACATAAAATGCATTTTAATACAGATAGACATGGTCAGGCTTATAAAGCATTCCACAGTATACTCTAAAGAACAACAAATAGAAATGGCAACTTTGTTTCTTATTGCCTTTTGCCCCTCTCCCCAAAATATTATATTTAATTTTAAGATGGTGCAGGTATTTCTCCTTCATAAATATGACAGCTAGGTTAATAGTTCTTTGTGATCAAAAGCATTGGCTATTGCAAAATGTTCTACTACTACTTAACATTTTCCATTGACAAGCAGGGGTCAGGCACACAAGTGGAGTGACATCATCACACATCACAGACAATAGCTATTTTAAAATTGCATGGGGTGTACAAGTGAACCAAAAGATAGCACCTACTTTTACGTGGTCTGTACATAAACATTCTTTGGGGGGAATAGGTAATGCAGAGCTGAAACTAAGGGCCTTTTCCAAATCGTCCTGCTAAATCAGTCCAGACAAGTGGGGTGTGTTCCCCTAACAGCAGATGGAGCAGATGGGTGGAGACAAAGAACCAATGAAAAGCCCAGATTTCAATGAAATCACTCCTATGCCTCTATCAGCCACCAGAGGTCTCTTCAGTATTTCCTTGTCTCCAGCATATGGTAGATAGATTTTCTCCTCTCTGAAGAGTGAGAGGAAAAGACTGATTAAACGCTCATGAACAACCACTTTGAGAGTTACACGATGCAAGGTTCCACATTATGAACCACTACTCTGGAGAAAGATTTAGGCGTCATCGTAGATAACATGTTGAAACCTTCCGCCCAGTGTGCAGCGGTGGCCAAGAGAGCAAATAGAATGCTAGGTATCATAAGGAAAGGAATGGAGAATAGAACAAAGAATATTATAATGCCTCTGTATCACGCCATGGTGCGACCGCACCTTGAATATTGTGTGCAATTCAGGTCGCTGTATCTTAAAAAGGATATAGCGTTGTTAGAAAAGGTACAGAGAAGAGCCACCAAAATGGTAAAGGGGATGGAAGGATACCCCTATGAAGACAGGCTAAAAAGGTTAGGGCTCTTCAACCTTGAAAAGAGAAGGCTGAGGGGAGATATGATAGAGGTCTATAAATTAATGAATGGAGTGGAACGGGTAAACGTAGATCGATTGTTTACGTCATCAGAATATAGAAAGACTAGGGGAAATGCAATGAAAGCTACAGGGTAAACTATTCAAGACTAATAAGAGAAAATATCTTTTCACTCAACGTGTAATCATACTCTGAAATTTGTTACCGGAGGATGTAGTAAACGCTGTTAGTGTAGCTGGGTTTAAAAAAGGTTTGGACAAGTTCCTGGAGGAAAGGTCCATAAACCATTATTAAAAGGGACCCGGGATATCACTGTTTTACCCAATACAAACATTGTCGAACCTGCGTCTTTTGGAGAAACTGCTAGGTACTTATGACCTAGATAGGCCACTGTTGGAAACAGGATACTGGGATTGATGGATCTTGGTCTTATGTTCTTATGACTCACACTTGAAGTTCCTCTAGACTGCAGTCTTTTCAGTAGCCATAGGAGGACGGAAAATTAGTTTGGCTCCACATGCTCATCATAAGAGCCTTTTGAGCCGCCAGAAATTGGAAGGATCTGGAAGAGTGCAGCAGCCTCACACAACCTCAACGTCCACTCCCTCTTCCTCTCTTCTCCCCTGCTCTCTCCTGAAGATTGCAGAAGGCTCTCAGAGGGATCTGCCTGCCAGCCACCTTAAACATAGTGCTGCAAAGCCAGTGTAACAGTATAAGGGGAGTAGAGCTGAGCCTAGCACGGATCCTCTGCCTGGGACTCTCAGGGGGTGAGTACCAAGGCTTGACTTTGTCAGTGGCCTTGTTGGGGGCTCCTGATTCCATCTGTGCAGATGCAATTTGGGGTAAACCACTGTTGACCACTGGCACGGTGTCAAGATTTTCCACTGTTTTCTGTATACACTAGTAGTGTTTTCTTCTATTGTGCACCTGGTGATCATGCAGTCTGTATGCCCATTCTGCCCAAGCAGCTCTGACACACATTCTTACCTTAGCACCTGTAACACACATTGCAGTAAAAGCTCAGTTAATACTCGCCACAGTAAAAGTGCTGTTAATGCGTGCCTTTAGGACCCTGCGGCCTTAGCACGCACTGTTTTGTTACTTGCCTTAACTCTCTTATGTCTTCTTCCAGGAAATGTTGTTTGACCTGTGGCAAGCATGGTGCCTGATCTCCAGCTTCTGGGGTCTGCTTTCTAGCATGTCAACTCCTGAGTTGTCCCTGGAGGGCTTGCCCTCCCTCTCTACACTGGGGGATGTGGTTAATCTGGCCTTGTCCGCCTAAGGGCAGGAGGTGGCAGATAGCATTGTGGGTAAGGATAACCAACCAGCTGGAGGTTCCAGTGACCATGCTGTGCACCCCTCCCTGACATCTAGGGGATCGATGGCAACTTTGTCCCCTGGTGTAGAAGGCTTATTTCCACGGGGAGAGCTTCTGGAGTCCGGATTGTCCTCACCTGAATTATTTTCCTTTTTATAATAGGCCTGGTCATTCTGGTGTGAAAATTCAGACTCTGCAGCTTCTTGGTCCCCCTAAGCGCAGTCTCATGAGGGGCAGGCTGAAAGTGGAAGCCCTGTTCAATTGCCTATGGCTGAGTCCCCGGCAAAGGGTGCCCTCTGGAGATGAAGATTAGCTGGGATCTGCCCGAGATTTGGACTGTGGCTTGTACTCAGATGTCTGATGTGGATAAAGAAGTAATTTCGCCTTCAGAGGATCGAGAGGAGACTGATGTTATCTGCCTGTTCTGGAAAGAGGAACTGGAGGCATTGATTCCCAGGATTTTATCCACCTTGAGCTTGATGGATGCTTCAGGCATGCAGCAGGAACCAAAGATGCATCCACTCTTGCAAGGGGTACAGAAATCCACTACTGTCTTCCCATTCCCAGAGGTGCTCAATGGCCTCTTCTAGTCAGAGTGGGATTCCCTCTACTTCCTGCCTAAAGGGCTAAGGGTATATAAGAAGATGCATGCACTACCGGAGAAGGAGTGCAGTGTGTGGTTTGATATTTTCAAGATGGATGCGCAGGTCACAGTGGTTACAAGTTGGACCACTGTTCCTGTAGAAGATGGATTGGCTTTAAAGGATACTCTAGACCAATACGTGGATTCATGTTGAAGAACCAGTTTGCTGCAGTGGCTACTATTCTTCAGTTGTTGTATGCACAGGCCTGACGTCTCGAGCCATGTTCCAATTAATTCAGTCTCTTCCGCTGGATGATTGTACCCCTCTTTTGGAGTCTGCTGCATCCTTCCTTTCTGATGCCATGTATGGCCTGGTACATCTAGTGGCCAAGGATTGTGTCCTGTCAACAGTGACACAGCATTGACTCGGCTCTGACACAGGGCAGCGGACTCATCTTCCAAAGTCTGGTTGCCCATCTGGCCTGAGAAGGACGCTTCTCTTGGGTACAATTTGGAGAAGCTAGTGAAGGACCTGGGTGAGACAACATCTTACTGCCTTCCGGAGGACAAGTTCAAGGGGGCCTGTGAAGTGGGTAGCAGCCCCTTTTCCATCAGCTTCTGCCTGCTCCTTGCAGGTGCATTGGTTGGATTCCCTAGGTCTCGGGACATCCATCACTGTCAGCCTGGAAAGCCTTTCTTCTCCTCTGCTTATAGACTTCGGTCTTGTTCTCAAGACTTTAAATTGAGTGCTTGGGCCCAGGGACCTGGTCCCATCCAGAGGAGGACCTTCCCAGGCTCCACAATGACAGTTTGGGGGCCTATTCCTTGGTTCCTCTGGTTGGGGGAAGGTTTCATCTCTTCTTTCAGGAATGGGCATGGGTCACCAAAGATCACTCAGTGCTGGTCCCCATTCAGTACAGCTATGTCCTGGAATGCATGAGCCAATCCTGGCCACTTTTGTCTTCTCCCCTTGTAGGGCTGGGAAGAGCAGGGTCACTGTGCGGATTCCCTTTGACAAGTTGCCTCTCTTGAAGGCAGTGGTGTCCATTCCCCCAGATGATCGGGGCAGGTATTCCTTCTGTTTTGTGGTGTCAACATGGAAGGAACATTCCGGCCCATTCTGGATCTCAAATGTATCAACAAATACTTGCGCTTCTGTGCTTATGGATGGAAACTTTGCGATCCATGATTTAGGTGGTGTGCCAAAGGGAGTTTTGGATTTGGCTGAGGCATATTTTCATATCCTGATCTGGGGGATCGGCAAATTGTCTGTGTTTTGTCATGTTTGGCTCCCACTTTCAGTTCACCACCCTCTCATTTGAACTCTCCACTGCCCCAAGGACGTTCTCCAAGGTCATGGTGGAGGTAGCTGCGGTGCTATGGTGCCAAGGGATTTCTGTGCACCTATGTCTGGACTACTGGCTCATCCAAACACATTCTCTTTCAGAGGCATCAAGGGTAGCTTCCCGAATGGTGTCCTTTCTGATAAGCCTCTGCTGGATGATCACTTGGTGAAAGAATACATTTTTGCATTCCCAGTCCCTAGAGTTCCTGGGAGCATATTTCGATACACGAGTGTGCAGTGTCTTCCTGCTTAAAAAGAAAGGTCAAAGGATTGCCTAGCACTTTTCTGTTCACTGCAGGCTCCCAGAGTCTGGGATTATCTTCAGCTCTTCAGATTGATGGCAGAAATAATCAAGATGGTGCCGTGGCTGTGTACTGTTTTGCAGCCACTCCAACAATCTTTGCTGACTCAATGGTCCTCGAGTTCTCTGCGAAGGTCCTCGAGTTCTTTGAGCTCAGGCATCTGCTCTCAATAATAGTGATGGCCAGCCTGCGGTGACAGCAGCAGCCCAGTCTTCTGAGGAAGGGAGTACCGCTGGATGATTGCTCATGGACCCTTCTGTCGACAGATGTCAGTCTCTCGGGCTGGAGAGCCCATTGCCAAGGTCAAATGGCCCAAGGCCATTGGAACTGCAAAGAAGTGGTGTGGTCCATCAACTGCTTTGAGGCGAGGGCCATTAGGCTGGCTGTTCTGCATTTCCGATTCCCAGTCAATGGCTGTACAGTTCGGGTGTTCTTGAACAACACCACAGTGATGGCTTATGTCCACCCCACAAGGCAGCATGAGGAGTGCCGAGGAAGTCCTAGAGATGGCTTTCCTGTTTGCCTGGGCAGCGAAGAACCTCCTAGTTTGTCAGCTCTGCACATTGCCAGGGTAGCTACTATGGAAAGAGATTTTCTCAGCTGGCATTCTCTGGTTCCAGGAGAGGGGGAGTTGAGTCAGGAGGTGTTTCTGTTGTTTCTATGCTGGAGTTTCCCAAGAGAGATATGATAGTGACACACTTCAGTGACAATGTGTGCTGCTTCAGTCATCGTACGGAGATGGGGTCTGAGGGCATCCACACCTGGGCTCAATCTTTGACCAAGTCAACACCTGCTGTATGTGTTTCCTCCGTGGCCCCTGGTGGGGCATGTGATTTGGTGTATAAAGCGCCACCCAAGAAGGATTATTCTGGTAGCGCCAGATTGACCAATGAGAGCATGATTCAGAGATCTGATTTAGTTCCTGCAGGCATCATCTCTTAGTTTGCCTCCATCCCAGGGCCTATTGTGTCAGGGGCTGCTTGTCCTAGAGGACGCAGCTCCCTTCTCACTTATGGCATGGCTCCTGTAAGGAGATAGTTAACGCGTACTGGCTAATCTTTGGCAGTGGTTTTCCACTCTGCTCAGAGCCCGGAGGAGGTCTACCAACCTGGCATAAGTGCAGATCTGGTGCCTTGAGTGCTGGTGCAGTGCACAGCAGCTTGCTCCTGAGGCAGCCAAGGTGCCATCTCTGTTGACCTTTTCTGCAGGATGGTCTGGAGAAGGACCTTTTCTCTTAGCTTCCTGAAGTTTCAGGTGGCAGCTCTGGCCTCTTTCAGAGGTCCATTGACTGGTAAGTCTCTAGCCTTACACCCGGATGTTTCGTGCCTTTGCCAGGGGGTTTAGTGTCTGCGTCCTCTCCTCTGGTCAGTGATCCCTTCCTGGGATTTATCTGGTACTTGGAACCTGATGTCGAAGCACTTTGAGCTGTTGAAGCATGCTACTCTGAAGGATTTCACCCTCAAGATGGTCTTCTTGATCGTGATTTGTTCCACAAGGCAGATTATCAAGCTGCAGGCTCTGTCTTGCCGAGATCCTTATCTGTCTTTTTCAAAGGAGGTCATTTCCATTCATCCTGTGCCTTCCTTCTTGATAAAGTGATTTCTCCCTTTCATGTGAACTAGATGATCTGCCTGCCCTCTTTCTCTAAGGATCAGTTTCAGAGGAAGAAGGATAAGGATCTTCATCTTGTAGTTGTTCAGAGGGTGCTTCTCTGGTACTTGGAGGTTACAAATTCTTTTCTTAAGTACGACTATCTTTTTGTGCTGTTTGTTGGCTCACGCAAGAGTGATGCAGCAACTAAGTCGACTTTGGGGCACTGGATTAAGGAGGCCATTGTCTCGGCGTATCTGTTGCGCAACTGGCTTTTTCCAGAGATTTTGTGCTCCCACTCTACCCAAGCACAAGCATCTTAATGTGCAGAGCAGAGCTTGGTAACTCCTGCAGACATTTAACTGGCAGCAACATGGGCATTACTTTCTGCTTTTGTCAAGCATTACTGCTTAGCTGTCCACGTGTAGGCAGACAGGGCCTTTGGCTCAAGGGTTTTGCGAGCAGCTGTCTTCTTCCTGCCAGTGGAGTCATAGCTTTGGTATGTCCCACTTGTCTGGACTGATCTAGCAGGACAGATATGGAAGGAGAGATTTTGCTTACCAGTTAATGTCCTTTCCTTGAGTTCTGCTAGACCAGTCTAGGGCCACCCTGAAACTGTATTTGCTCTATTCTTCTGCTGTGGTACCCTTGGGTCCACTATGATTTTTATATTTAGCTCTGCAGGTCATCTTCTACTGACAGCTTTCTGTTTATGCTTTCCTGGGCATAGTTCTCTACTGTTGATTATTCATCGTTGCCCAAGATTCAGGTTGTGTGAGGCTTGCCATGTTTCTCCTATATGCTTTGGGATGAATACTGAAGAGACCTCTGGTGACTGAGGCAGATAGAGACATGGGAATGATGCCATTAAAACCTGAGCTTTTCATTCGTTCTATGTGTCCACCAATCTGCTGGTAGGGGAATACAACCCACTTGTCTGGACTGGTCTAGCAGGACTCAAGGAAAAGACATTAACTGGTATGTAAAATGTCACCTTTTTCTAAAGCCCCTTAGCTGCTTTACGGGTGTTTTAATGCATGGCTACAGGCAGTTAGGAACACTAACGCACGATACTGTCTGTCTTCACATTCTAAAATACACATTAATTGGCGATTGCGGGATGAGGCAGAGAATGGATGTAGAGAGTGCATTACTGTTAGAGCCAGGGCAAGTACTCATGCTCAGCAGCAATGTGACTCTTAACATGGGTTCACCTGACTCCTCTATTGGAGTTGTTAAGTGAACCCGACATAGTGGAGTGCACATTAGGAACACCCTTCATGCATTAGCTGCCAATGACATACTGAACATGCCCTCAACAGCTAGCATGTGGCCTTTGCCATTAACACGCGTGAGATCGGCACGTTAACAGCAAATCCTTAGCAGGCCTTAGTAAAAGGGTCCCTTGGGGCGTCTCCACCGGGGCAGAATCACTTATTTATCATCCACGACATTTCATCCTGCTCAGAACACTTCTTTGCCTGCTTACCGGCTCTCCCTTTATCTGGATTCCCTTTACATTTTCTCAGATTAGTTTATCTCACGGCCTCTCTGTCTCTCCTGCCATGCCCACCTCTCTTTCTACTAATCTGTCTGGCCGCTCCATACCTGTACTATGGGGCAACCGTCCCATCTCTGCAGCCCCTCAGTTTCAACATCCAGGATCCTTTTATCGTTGCACGGCAAACCTTCTGCCTTGTCAACCACCACTCCCTCCTAATCTCCCCCCCTCCCCTCTTCCTCAGCCACCATCCACACATCCCCTCTTAAGATAGGCCTCCTGAATTGCAGATCTTTACATTCCAAAACCCTCCTAGTTTCTGACCTCCTCACTCGTGAGTCCTTCGACCTCTTGTTGCTTACGGAGACCTGATTAAAGGATGGGGAAGACGCTGTTCTGGCATGCTGTCTTCCCCCCAGTTTCTCCGCTATTTCGGTCCCCCGCCTCGGTCGGATGGGTGGCAGAGTAGCTGCCATTCTCCACTCCTTCATCTCTTTCTCACAAGTAACCACCCCCACCTTGCGCTATCCCGAAGCCCTCCTACTTCAACTTCACAAACCTTCTCCAATGCATCTTCTTCTCATCTACTCTCCCCCTGCCCTCCGTCCTGATCTCTGGGACTCTCTCCTACAGACCGTCTCTGATTCCTCCTTGACCTTTCCCCGTTTACTCATTGCTGGTGATTTCAACTTACACCTCAACTCCCCCTCTTCTTCCAGAGATCACACTTTTGCAGCATTTCTTCAAGACCTCTCCCCTCTCCAAAATGTTCCTTTTCCAACTCACTCTGCAGGTCATACTCTTGACCTTCTCCTCTCAACAACCTCTTTCCCTTTCCTCATACACTCCCTTCATGCCATTCCCCTCCCCTGGACCGACCACTTTTGTCTGTCTTTCTTCTGCACTCCTTCACATTCCACCTTAGGACTTCCCCTCCAGCCAGCCCAATCACCTGGTTCCCTCACCCAGTGTCTCTCGCATCACATTAACTCCCACATATTACAAACCTTTCCACCTGCAAGTGAGCTCTTACCCTCCAACTTCTCCTCTCTCTCTCCTAATTCGCAAGCCATTACCTGGTCCTCTTGTCTTTCCACTGCTCTTGATCACCTGGCCCCCCCCCCTCACGTCCTTGTCCCCCTTCCCACTGATCCTCACAACCCCAGTTCCACCATGGCCTTCGCCTTCTTTGCAAACAAGTTTGTCATGCAGAACGCCGGTGGCGCAAGTCTCCCTCTTCAACCACCCTGTCCCACTTTAAAGCAGCCCACAAGCAGTACCACGTTCAGATCCATCAAGCAAAACAAACCTACTTCTCCTCAGCTATTTCCACGGCACCCAATCAAACCCGTCACTTATACAAAGTCCTTAAATCCCTTATGTCCCTCCAATCAAATTCTACTCCTGTTCCTTCTTCATCTCTTCCTTCTCCCTCTCATCTTGCAACCTTCTTTAGTAAAAAGATCTTGGATTTAAGAGCTTCACTCCCTTGCTGCCCTTCACCTATCTCCTCTCCACCTCCTCCTTCTCCTCCCCTTACCTCTAAGCTTTCATACACTTGGGCCTCTTTCCACTCAATCACTATCTCAGAGGTCATCAATCTGATATCCTCCTCTAACAAAACATTCTGCACACTCGATCCTATTCCCTCTTCCTGGCTCCTAACCCCCATGCTTGCCCTCATTCCTTATGTTCTTACCATGATTAACACCAGTCTCTCCACTGGGATCTTTCCTCACTCCTGGAAACATGTTTACGTCCGTCCCATCCTTAAAAAACCCTCACTTGGCCCCCAGCTTCCTTCCCACTATCGACCAGTCTCCAACCTCTCTTTTCTTTCTAAAATCTTAGAAAAAGTAATCTTCGCACAACTGTCCCTTCAACTTGACTCCACCCACTTTCTACATCCCTGTCAGTCAGGCTTTCGGCCTGGTCACAGTGAGGAAACGGTTCTCACAGCTTTTTTCAATGAACTTCACGTGGCCCACGATTCTGGAGACTTTTCGGTGGCGGTGTCTCTAGATCTCTCTGTGGCTTTTGATCTTGTCGACCACTCTCTTCTTCTCTGTTGTCTATGTGAAGCTGGTCTCTGCAGTACGATATATCACTGGTTTCATTCCTTCCTTTTTTCACGCATCTATACCGTCGTGTCTTCATCCACCCCATCTATCTCCTCTGACCTCCTTCCACTGCCCTTTGGCGTCCCCCAGGGCTCTGTCTTAGCTCCCCTTCTTTTCAACATATTCATTGCACCACTGGCACTCCTGTTTCAACAATTTGGGATCTCAGCTTTTTACTACGCTGATGACCTGATCCTCCTTCACCGCACTTCTCCAATCCATCCTGATCTTACCCCCCTCAACTCTTGCCTCTCTGCCGTTGCCAACTGGCTAACCACTAACTGTCTTCATCTGAATTTGACTAAAACACTCACCATTTGGTTCACGTTCGGTAGTCCCTCTCCCTCACTTGCTCTCTCCTTTGCTAATTCGCCCATTCCTCTGGTCACATGCTTTCGGTACCTGGGGGTTTTCTTTGACTCTGATCTCACCTTCCAGGCTCATATTTCTCATGTTTCTAAGCATTTTTTTTCTCCGCCAAATTCGAGCTATCCGCCCCTTTCTCACCACACAGGCTCTTACCACTCTTCTACTCTCTCTAGTTATTTCACGTATTGATTTTGGTAATTCCATCTTGGCCGGTCTTCCACATTCACAACTCTTTAGTTTGCAATGAATTCAGCATACTGCCACGTGCCTCATTTTTCATTCCTCTTCCCGGGATCACATCACTCCCCTCTTGCTTCAACTTCACTGGCTTCCTGTCGAATACCGCATACGCTATAAGATTCTTACATTGGTCCATCACGTCATATACACCCACACTCCTCAATACCTTGCAGACATTATTCAATCCCACACTCCTACCCGCTCACTCTGGTCAGTGCATATCAACCGTCTTCACCTCCCCTCCCCCTCTCGTGCCCACCTGCAAGCCACCCGCTTCTCCGCCTTCTTCTTTATTGGCCCTGCCCTATGGAATTCCCTCCCCACCTCCCTCAAACTTGACCAGCAATACACCTCATTTAAAAGAAACCTCAAATTCCATCTCTTCTCCATTGCTTTTGACCTTCCCTCCCCTTCTCTGTGAATTACCTCCTCCCTTTCTTTCTCGCTCCCTTTCCTCTTGTGTACTTGTCTTTAAATGTCTTGAGTGCTTTCCTGTCTCATTGTAAACTCTTTTCCTTTTTCCGGCCTCATGGCCTCCTGTGTATTTTTACTCTGTAAACCACTGTGCTATAAATTTAACAACGGTATATCAAATTAATAAACTATAAACTATGAGTTGCAAGGTATATACATACTTTATGAATATGCATGTATATGTATAGAGTGCATGCACATATTTACCTCAGAACAGGCATAAATTTGTGTGAGAGCATTTGTATGCTATTGGAGATAGATCAGATACCTTATTTTATAATGGCACATAAGTGCCTTTATTGCCCTTATAACATAGGCATCAAATAGGCACCTTTTTGGCATTTCACATAGGCTTCTTATTATGAAACTACCCCCTTCAAGTACTTTCAATATTCCCTTGTAGGTGGTAATTGAAGCTCAGGGCCTGGAGGCTCTGATTGCTGCAACAGCTGATGAGGGTGAAGAAGATTTGGAGTCCTTTGCCGGAATGTCCGCTGTTCTTCTTGATGTCCAGCTTAAACCAGTTACCTTTTTCCAGGGTTACAGTGACTTAATGTCTAAAATATTCTCTGCAACAGGAGATCCTATTAATGTGGTGAAAGGACTTATCCGTTTGATAGATCACTCGGAGGTAACAATACCATATTAAATTTAATTTTGCTTTGTGCTTCATTGGAAGTAAATTATGCATTCAGCTTTATTCCACTTATGTTTTTTCATCATTTGCGCATTCTCGCTGGAGATCGATCTGCTTGTAGTAAATAGGGAAAATATTTGCTAGAATGCAAAAGCACAAAAATCAACCTAGTCATTCAGAGGAAACAGTAGGATAAGACATGTTGTGCTTTTGTTTATTTTACTCTAGACTGTCCCCTATCTTGTCCAGCAGAATAATAATTAATTGCAAACACAGCCTTGAGAGAGACCTAAAAGTCCTGCAAAGTAAGGTTAAGCCTATGCCAGAAGGAAAAAAAGATGTATACAGAAAAAGTGAAGTAAAACTGGAAAAGGGCACATTTACAAGTTCGCAAATTAGCACTTTTTTGTTACACTCGACTTATACAGTATAAAGACTGTGTAAGCTGTAATCACTGAAAGTAATTAACAAAACATTATACTCTGTGTGTGTGTGTGTAGTTGTTTTGTGTATGTAGTTATACTGTGTGTGTGTGTGTGTGTGTATGTAGTTGTGTTGTGTATGTAGTTATACTGTGTGTGTGTGTGTATGTAGTTGTGTGTGTGTGTAGTTGTGTGTGTGTGTGTAGCTGTGTTGTGTATGTAGTTATACTGTGTGTGTGTATGTAGTTGTGTGTATGTGTGTGTGTGTGTGTAGTTGTGTTGTGTATGTAGTTATACTGTGTGTGTGTATGTAGTTGTGTGTATGTGTGTGTGTGTGTGTAGTTGTGTTGTGTATGTAGTTATACTGTGTGTGTGTATGTAGTTATCTAACCCCAGATACTGCTTTATCTGGGGTTAGATAACTTCCATGTGTAAGCAAGCAATCCCAAATCCACTGTAGAGAATGCCAGGTACTGTAACACAATATTTCTGTGTGCTGCCATGCTCTAGTAGTCTATTGCCAAGGAATCTGTTCTATTTTAGACTCTTCCCAGTCATTGTAAACAGAGAAACATGTTAGACTTTACACCTCTATTTCTAACTGCAGCCATCAGTCAGTCTTCTTGTTCTTAAAAGTATAAGTATCTTATTCATTCTCTGAAGAAAATGTATCAGAAATAAGACAGTAATATTGCAATATTGTTTGCTGTCATCTCCCCATATTCTAAACTCTCTAGATGCTGGACTGGCAAGGCACCCATTCCTATACTCTGCCGAAAAACTCAGTCAGTGATTGTGATTGCAAACTTCATTCTGTATCCTGGGCACGTGCTAGAAAGCAAGCATTATATCTCAAGCCCAGCAATACGATCATGAACTTCAGTCTAAAGTTATGCACCATTTATACTCATAAATCATGGTATTTTAGTGATTGATGCATTTAAATGGGCATTTACGTGTGTAACTGAGGAGGTTGCCATTCTGAAAATACATGCATCAGGCCCACATTGTGTACTTTTGTAGGAGTGCTCATGGGTGGAGTTTGGGCACAGTGCACAGGAAAATTATAAAATCCTGTAATTTACGCATGTTCTTGAAAAGTCTAGGCACAGGCATTTCCACTAGCTCCAGGACTGGCATAAGTGATGGTGCCTTTGATTAACGCTTGTGTATTAGTATTCTAGAAAGAAACGTAGGCTTGACATAGTCATATGAAAATGCACGTTAATTAAGTGGGACTTTATATTACCTTCCACTGCATTCTGATTACTGTAATTGGTGATCAGTCTGATTAAACCCAGCCCACCAGCATATGGACAGATAATAAATGGTCTTAAGTTTTTTTGTAAACACAAACACACTTTGGGAACCTCATTCAGGAGATAACTCATCTCAATGTCAAAAAACTACAATGCCTGAGAGAAAAAAAAAATATTTTTTTGTCGGACCACACAGACAAGAATCTAGCCCAGATACAGCCAGTTCAACATAGGTCCATTTTGCTTTATATAATGCTAAGAATATATTTCCAGTTGTTCTCATTCAATAGTTCCAAGTCAAAACTTCTTCACACTACACCAAAACCATTTGAATGAGTAACTCAACTTCACATTTTACCCTACATCACCCCTCACCAGCAACAGAACCTGGACTCTTGGACTTCATCCCTTCACTCAAAGCAATGGGAGAGAGAGAGTAATAATAATTAATAAAACAATTCACAGACACAGAATTATGTTAAAAGCGGCGTACTCTTAAGGCCTTAAGGGAAGGGAGTCCACAGTCCTGCAAACTAGAGTAGTTTCTGTAAATCCCTTCCACCTAGCTAGACGAGAGCACCTCATTTATTGAGAGAAAAACTGTGTTGTCAGCACAACTTTTGTTACAAGTCTTGCTATGGGACAAAGTAAGCAGAGACATATTGCTTAGTAGAATTAGAAGAAGCAAAAACATTCCGTCCTGATCTGCTAAACATGTCCTTCGTTTTGGGTATACACATCTCTCCAGGCTGCTAGTGAATTCTAAGCCATTCTCCATATTAACTCTTTCAAAGGTCTCTGGTACCCCATTTCAAGTCCCTCTCAACATAAATAATGCAAGTAAACGCTATGAAGTCAACACTGACTTGATGGCACTAAAAAAAAAAAAATCAAAGCCATGTGATTTGCAGCTTGGGTCACAGAGCAGAACATCATGCTTCTTATTTAAGAGTGGAGGAGTAGCCTAGTGGTTAGAGCAACTGCCTAGTACCCAGAAAATCAAGGGTTCAATTCCCACTGGCACTCCTTGTGACTTTGGGCAAGTCACTTTACCCTCCATTACCTCAGAAGAAAAGGCTGGCAATCTACTTCCAGAGATACCCTGCCAAGAAAACCCAGAGGTAGCTGGGTCACTATGAATCAACACTGACTTGGTGACACTAAAACAAACCTGAACACAAATCAGAAAGGCAAGTGGTTGAGAATGTGGTTTATTTTCTTTTTATACAATGTATACAGCATATTCATTCATTTAAAAAAAAATCTAGATTAATTTTGGATTGCTTTCAGTATTTAGAACTTTTAGGGGAACTATTTAAAAGTTTCACTTCAGGACAACAGAAATTTGTGTGTGGACATATGCGTTCAGCCAGATGGTGATTATTTTCTCTTCTGCTGTCTCACAGGTCATTCAGTTACAGTCTGGGCTGAGGGCCAGTGCAGAGATCCAGGGCGCAATGGCCATTGACATTTCAGGTGGAATGGATTTCAGTCTGTGGTACAGAGAATTTAAAACCAGTGTTAAAAATCGGTAAGATCCTACACTTAGGACCTTCAAGACAAACAAAAGCGAAGCTAGATAATTTATTCTTAGGGTTCCAGTTGCAAGCATATTTGTGTAGTAATGGGCCATCTGAATTTATTTAGCGACTTTTGCTGCCTTTTACTCTGAGAGCCTCTTGAAAATGAGATTGTAGACTCTGCCTTACAGATTCACACTTATAAGTGCAGGAACAAGTACAGAATGACTGGACATCTCCACTCCCAGATCAGTTAATAACAGTTCATATTTCTTCCATTTAGGGGAGTCTTGGTGGTAGTTGGCAACATTACAGTTGATTCCCTCTTTGTGAAAGCTGGCATGGAAGCTCGATTTGAAATTGAAGCCACCTTAGACTTCATCAGCACTGCAAAATTTTCAGAGTATCCCTTTTTGGTGTGCATGCAAATGGATAAAGATAAGTTTCCTTTCAGGTAAGACAGAAAAGCTATGGGAAATTTAAGAAGCCCCTTCTTTGAAAATAATGTGAGTTATAACAGTAAATTTCTCTGTGCCTCATAATGACAAAGAATATGGATACTATTGTACCCACAGACCTTAAGCAAAGTTTCATAGAGAAATAACTACTCATGCAGTTTCCCTTGAGAAATTTCACTATGGCCCCAATTCTGTAAGGCAGATAGCAGGGCTGCACATCCCACCGGGACGTACAGCCCCACTATCCGCCTTTGCCGTATTCCACCTCCCTTCCCCCCTGCATGCACAGAGCCACTGTGTGTACTGTGGGGGACAGGGGTAGCATGGAGGGGGGGGCGGAGTGGGAGGAGCGTGGACAGGACCAGCACCTGGACATGCAGGGCCGATTCTGGTCATGGCCCTATATGTCCTGGAGGCACTGGGGGGACGGCCAGATTATTCCACCTCAGAGGCTGGCTACCCTCCCCAGATCGGCTGGCCAGCCAGCCAGCCCGCCCCCCAGAAGCATCAGCGGCAGGCACGGTGGGTCCCCGCCACCCGATCCAAGCCCTGGCTGGCCCTGTCGGGGGTCGGGCGGCAGGGGTAAAGTGGGACAGCAATGTGGTGGGCTGGCTGGGAGGCAGTGAGGATGTCCTCTGGCTGACTGAAGGTGCTCATCGGGACATCTCTGGGCCCGATCCTGTGCATGCGGGAGCATTTTGATCCCATGGTGCAGAATTGGGTTCTAACGGGCCCATCCTGCTCGGGGCCAATCAAAATGCCCAGACATGCCCCTTCCAAGTGTATGGAAGGTAGAAAAGTACTTGGGTACTTTTCCCATGATATTTCTACAGATATGGTTAGGTAGGCGAAACTACATGCATCTACTGAACATTCAGTAGTTCACTATTTTCTCCCTTAAGTAAGTTATGTCCCTGGGAATACCTACATGTAGAGCAGCTGGAAGTTGCCATATGTGGAACCAGGTGACTATGTTTAGCCCCTCAGCAGTCAGGCAGTTTTCGAACAGTGGATCTAGGTGATTTCATGATAAAATCCATTTGAAAATGGTCTTCCACCTGAAAGATGTACTGAATTTACTAGATGTAAGGGATATTTCCTTCCAGTTCTCAAAGGCTGCAGTCTGGTGTGGCATTCAGGATATCTTACAGAACATTTGCAGCAGGACCATCCCTACCACTAGATAGAATAGGCATCTGCCTGGAATGGCAGATTAGGGGGAGGGTGGAAAGGCAACACGACACTGGACCACAAGATAGACATGCAGTAGCAGGCCTTAGAGTGCCCTGCCACTGCTATTGCTGCTTAGCAAAAGTAAGAGAAGTGCAGTGGCAGGCCTTTGAGCACTGCATTCAAGGCCTGCCACGTCCCACCCCCACCAACAGTGTTTGGATCAGAGAGGGTGGGACCTGGCAGGCCATGAGGTGTGCGTGCTCAAGAGCTTGCTGACATGCTGTTATTATTTTTCTGAGTTGGCTGTGGTGGCGGTAGGGCACCACAGCAGTACAAGGGGTAGAAGTGATAGGAAATGATAGATGCTGGAGACTTTGGGGGGAAGAGAATGGTAGATGACGAACATGGAGTGGGGGGAGAGGGGTAGAAGGGTGATACTGGCCATCTAGCAGGGGTGGGCAATTCCGGTCCTGGAGGGTTGCAGACCAGTCAGGTTTTCATGATGTTCCTAATGAATATTCATGGACCTATTTCCATACAATGGAAGGCAGTGGATGCAAATGGATCTCATGAATATTCATTAGGGCCATCATTAAAACCTGACTGATCTGCGGCCCTCCAGGACCGGAATTGCCCACCCCTGGTAGGGGAATGGGAGGGAAGCGGTGGTGCTGGCCACCAAAGGGTTGTAGAGGAAGGGATGATGCTGGGCACCTGGGGGGGGGGGGAGTAGGAAAAGGGGAGGGAAGATATGATGCTGCCCCCCTGAGGGGGAAGGGAAGGGGAAAGGAATGGGAGATGCTGGACTACAGAGAGGGTAGGGCCTTGAACCATCCTGGGGGGGGAGGGGCTTTCAGTTGCCCTGGGGAGGAGGACGCATAGCTGAAGGTTGATCTCAAGCATCAGATACCCTTTGGTCAGCCCATATTTTGTTTTTATGTTTTTTACATAGTAACATAGTATACAGTATGATGGCAGATAAAGGCCAGTATGGTCCATCTAGTCTGTCCAGCAAGGTGCACCTGCCACCCATGCCTTTGTTTAGGGGTGTACCCACCGCTCCGTGCAGGTCACCCCTATTTGTTAAGATATAAGAGATAGTTAAGTTTATTTTGATTTTATGCTGTTGCTATAAAGGAATCCATTGTGTCTGGATTGCATATCTGCCTTGAGCACTGGTTTGCAAAGGCAGTCTAGAAATGGCATAATTAAATTAAAATATTTTCTGTCTAAGAATTGGGTTAATCTGCATAACTCATTTAAGCCTAAAAACCAAACCTGGTTGCTAGCACCCAGGAAGGGTCATAATGAACTGAGTCAGAGGTTGTTCTATGTTTAACTATGGGTTGAAGCAACGCAGGAATCATTAGAGCTTACATATGAGCAGCTGAGCGATAAAAAGCTCCACGAGTTGATGATTCAGCATGACTTTCCAATGCCAGCGCTACAAAACACTGCCCGATGCTCAGGGGCGGCCCAAGGGGGGTGCGGGGCCATGTGCGGAGACTTGGTGCGGGGCCACATTTGCATAAGTGGTCTTATTTGCATAATGTTACCATTCACTAACTTTTAGTAAACATGTCTCTTAATGAGTGTATGGATAAAGAAAGACTAAAAGATTTTTACATTACTATAATCCAGTGCCAACCGCCAGGCACATTAGGAACTACTACAAACGCTGCCCATTTAGAACCCATAGCAAACCCGCCGTATCCTGACAGCATTACCAGGACTCACAAAGCACCATACCCTACCTATCAAAAGGCAACACTGCAAATATTAAACCAATACATTTCAGAGAATACTGGGGAAAGAGAACAAGTGGCAACGTCAAATAGGAATTACATAAACAGAATACCTCAGCTCAGTTACACATGCAGAACAGACCATCACCAAACAAGGAATCACAATTTAGAAACAGGAAGGCAATAATTAAACTGGGAACCCCAAAAGCCAAACTTGGAATGTACAACAACACTGTAGAAATAAAACTATAAATTAATTTCCTCTTGTACCAAACAAAGCGCAGATGTTAATGATGCACATTTCCCAGAGCTGACATATTCCAGTTAATAAATTCAAAATAAAGAGATATCTTTCTACCTTTTGTGCATTTTTTTTTCAGTTGCAATTGGTCCAGCCACTTTCTTCTGGTTTCTTCATGTTTTCTGCTAACTCTCCATCGTCTGCTGTCCATTTGTCCTTTCTTCTCTCTTCTAGTTTTTTTTTCCATTCTCTCTCTCTCTACATCTGCTTTAACATACTAATCTTTCTCCTTTTGCTCTTTCCTCATTCCTATTTCATCCACACAAATTTTACCCCTCCATCCTCAATCCCCAATTACTCTCCCAATACCTGGCCAATTGTAGATTTTTCATCCCTCCTACACAAAATATTTTTCCCCTCTCCATTTTAATCTCCCAGCCCCATCCCATTCTAATCCTCCCCCAACATCAGCTCCCTTCTAGTTCCAGTCTCACCCAGCATCCATTCCCTTCTAGTCCCTGCATCAGCCTATTTCCAGTCCTAGCCCCCCATCAGCCCATTTCCAGTCCTAGCTCCCCCATCCATTTCCAGTCCAAGTCCCTTCATCAGCTCATTTCCAATCCTAGCCCCCCCATCAGCCCATTTCTAGTCATTTCCTAGCCCCACCATCAGCCCATGTCAAATCATAGCTCCCCTCCACTCAGCCCAATTCCAGTCCAAGCCCCCCATGAGCCTACTTCCAGTTCTAGCCCCTCCATGAGTCCATTTCAATTCAAGCCCCCACCACAGCCCATTTCCAATCTTAGCTCCCCCCAACAGCCCATTTCCAGTCCTATCCTAGCTGCTCCATCAGCCCATTTTCAGTCCTAGCTCCCTTCCCTCACAGCCCATTTCCATTCCAAGCCCCCTCCCCATCAGCTATTTGCAGTTCAAGCCTCCCTTTCCACTCAGGCCATTTCCAGTCCTAGCAACCCCCCAACCCATTACCAGTCCTAGCCCCCCGTCAATCAACTTCCAATCCAAACCCCCATCACCCCATTTTCAGTTTAAGCCCCCCCTATAACCCATTACCAGTCCTAACCCCCCATCAGCCCATTTCCAGTCAGCCCCCCATAGCCCATTGCCAGTTCTAAACCCCCCCCATCAGCCCACAGCCCATTACCAGTCCTAACCACATCAGCCCACCTCAAGTCCTAACCCCTCCCCATCAGCCCATTTCCTGTCCTAACCCCCCCATAACCCATTATCAGTCCTACCCCCCATCAGCCCACTACCCGTCTTAACCCCCCCATAGCCCACTGCCAGTCTTAACCCACCCATAGCCCATTGCCAGTCTTAACCCCCCCTCCCTCCCTAGCCCATTGCCAGTCTTAACCCCCCTCCCTAGCCCATTGCCAGTCTTAACACCCCCTCCCTAGCCCATTGCCAGTCTTAACCCCCCCCTCCCTCCCTAGCCCATTGCCAGTCTTAACCCCCCTCCCTCCCTCCCTCCCTAGCCCATTGCCAGTCTTAACACCCCCCTCCCTAGCCCATTACCAGTCTTAAACCCCCTCCCTCCCTCCCTAGCCCATTGCCAGTCTTAACCCCCCTCCCTCCCTAGCCCATTGCCAGTCTTAACACCCCCCTCCCTAGCCCATTGCCAGTCTTAACCCCCCTCCCTCCCTAGCCCATTGCCAGTCTTAACCCCCCTCCCTCCCTAGCCCATTGCCAGTCTTAACACCCCCTCCCTAGCCAATTGCCAGACTTAACCCCCCTCCCTCCCTCCCTCCCTAGCCCATTGCCAGTCTTAACCCCCTCCCTCCCTCCCTCCCTCCCTAGCCCATTGCCAGTCTTAACACCCCCCTCCCTAGCCCATTGCCAGTCTTAAACCCCCTCCCTCCCTCCCTAGCACATTGCCAGTCTTAACCCCCCCCTCCCTAGCCCATTGCCAGTCTTAACCCCCCTCCCTCCCTAGCCCATTGCCAGTCTTAACACCCCCCTCCCTAGCCCATTGCCAGTCTTAACCCCCCTCCCTCCCTCCCTCCCTAGCCCATTGCCAGTCTTAACCCCCCCCCCTCCCTAGCCCATTGCCAGTCAACCCCCCCCTCCCTAGCCCATTGACAGTCTTAACCCCCCCCCCTCCCAAGCCCCTTGACAGTCCTACCCGCCCCCCCCCCCTCGGCTCATGGCAATTAAAAAAAAAAAAAAAAAAAAGCTGGCCGCTGCCGCCGTGGCGGCATGGAGTGTCCCGCGGGGCTCCCTCTGCCCGGCGGAACTCTCCCGGCGCGGCTTAGCCCTCTCTGCTGGCTTGCAGATACGCGAAGGGAGAGAGTCTCCCTCGCGTCTCTCTTAAGCCCGCAGGGGCAGATGGGAAATTTCCCATCAGCCCCTGCTTCCCATCAGCCCCTGCGGGCTTAACAGAGACGCGAGGGAGACTCTCTCCCTTCGCGTATCTGCAAGCCGGCAGAGAGGGGCTCAGCCGCGCCGGGAGAGTTCCGCCGGGCAGAGGGAGCCCCGCGGGACACTCCATGCCGCCGCGGCGCCAGCGGCCAGCTTTTTTTTTTTTTTTTTTAATTCAATTAAGAAAAAGCAGAATGTTCTTTGCGCGGGGCCCCCCGAAACGCGGGGCCCTGTGCAAAAAACATTCTTGCTCAATGGACGGGCCGGCCCTGCCGATGCTTCCATGCTGCAGCAATTAGCATTTTAATGTTCTAGCTTTGTAGAAAAGAAAATTAGGGGCTCTTTTACCAAAGTCCATTAGGCTTTTGAACTTAACGCACATTACTGTTTGCACTAAACCTGTGTTAAGTGCAAAGCTTGCATGGTTATTGTTAGAAGGCATGGCCAGCACATTTGCAGCAATTAACGTGCAGCTCAGCGCCCTAACCCATGGCATTTTACTGCACCTGCTGTCACTCCCACCTATTGAGATGGAGGTAAGTAAATGCACTCATGCTAGCCGCAAACATTGACAGCGTGCGACACTGTATAGCCCCCCCCCCCCATGCTAACTGCAGTGTGCTCACCAGGCCCACTCTCCACCCCTAATGCACCCATTCGGCACCCTAACACACCATTTGCTGTTAGCGTGAAAATCCCCATGCATTTACTGTCAGGTTCCCGCAGTAACTTCTGCCACAGGCCTGAGCATGCATTTAATGTATGTAAGAACTGCCATTATGAGTCAGACCAAAGGTTCATCAAGCCCAGTGGCTTATTTCCAACAGGGGCCAATCTAGGTCACAATTTACCTGGCATATCTCAAAAGTAGCCAGTTCCATGCTGCCTATCCTGAGGGATAAGCAGTAGTTTTCTGTTGGTGTAGCATAATAGTGGGTTATGGACATTTCCTCCAGGAATTTGACCAAACCTTTTTTAAAACCCCAGCTACACTACCTGCTTTTTTTTACCACATCTGCCAGCAATGAGATCCAAATACTAATTATTCAATGAGACACAAAATATTTTCTCCTGTTTGTTTTAAATATACTAATTTGTAGCTTCATGGTGTGTCCCCTAGTCTTTGTATTTTTTTTAAACAATTGATTTGCATCTATTCGATCCACTCCACTCAGGATTTTATAGACCTCTGTCATATCTCCCATCAGCCATCTCCTCTCCAAGCTGAAGAGCCCTAACCTCTTTAGTCTTTCCTCATAGGAATGTCGTTATATCTCTTTTCTAATTTCAGTTGCCATTCTCTGCACCTTTTCTAATGCTGCTATATCTTTTTTGAGATGCGGAGAACAGATTAGCACACAGTACTCAAGGTGTGATTGTACCATGGAGTGATACAGAGACATAATGATATCCTTTGTTTTATTTTCTAGTCCTTTCCTAATGATTCCTAAAATTCTCTTTGCTCGTTTGGCTGCCACTGCACACTGAGCTGAAGATTCCAACATATTGTCTGCAATCACACCCAGATTCTTTTCTTGGGTGGTGACTCCTAATGTGGAACCTAGTATCGCGTATCTATAGTTTGGGTTATTCTTCCTTACATGCATCACTTTGCCCTTGTCCAGTTGTCCAGATTAAATTTTATCTGCCATTTGAATGCCCAGTCTCCCAGTCTCACAAAGTACCCCTGAAGTTTCTCACAATCCCAATGCAATTTATACTGAGGGAATTCGGCTTTAAAAAAATTCAAATTCTGCGCAAACATTTTAAGAATTCTGCACAGTCTTTTAAAATCCTGCAAAATTCTGCATGCTTTATTTGTAATTTTTTATACTCAATTCCCTCATCAGAAGGCTTGACTCCTCTCTTCTCCAGCTCTGGAATTTCCTCAGACTCAATCCTCCCAGCTTCCTGTACCCCCTACTTAGTTTGATCTTCTTCATATGCTTGATTTCCATCCCTCTTAGCAGTTTCAACCCCGAGTCTTTTCACTATGCCCCTAGTTATTTTTCCCTACACCCCCCCCCCCAGCTTTCTTTCTTTCTTTCTCTGCCTCCCTGTTCTCCCTCCCTAATGGCCAGCAAGACCTTCTACCTCTCTCTTTGCCCTTTCCAGTTTTCTCTTCCCACCCCCATCCTTGTAAGAACCCCAGTCCTCTCTGCTCCCCTTAGTTCTAACTCCTAGCCAGATCTTCAACTCTCTGTTCCCATGTTCTCTCCCTCCCTTTGCTGCCCTACCCCTGCTCCCCTTCTTTCTAACTCCTAGCAAGAGCCTCAGTTGTCTTTGTTTAAAAATGCTCAAAACCCCCAATCATTATTACAAAATAAAAAGGTGAATAAAGGAACACTGGCCCCAGCAAAGGCCAAGAACAAATTGTCAGTCCAAAAAACTTAAAATAAGTCCAATGGCCACCCTCCCAAACTATGTAGTCCTGGATCCTTGGACTAAATGTCAGGGTTGTGCTCACTTCATCAGCAGGAGCTCTAACAGGAATGAGCCTTACCAAGGGATATGTATGTTCTGCCCTGCTGGGCTTCAGCTAAGCGTTACAGTTTTCCAGTTTTCTCCAATCTCTCTCCCCCAAGACAGGCATCAACATTCTGTCCCCCCCCCCCCAGCTGACTGAGCCGATCAAATCCAATGTGATTCGATCCCAGCACATTACCTTACTTTCCAGGACCTGCAGCATATTGGTTGGATAGTTATGTTGAATAACAGTGCAGAGAGGGCCAAGCCTTGTGGAACCCCCTGGTATTGTATAAAAGGTTTAGATTGCTTGTTTTTCATTCTCACCTACTGGTAATGATAAGACAAGTAGGAGATGAACCAGTCTAGTCCTGTGCCATTTATTCCAATTTCTCGAAGCCTCTGTAGTAAAGTGTTGTGGTTAAAGCATTCAAATGCAGCAGTGATATCTAAGAAGCATAAGACGAAGCCATGCATTATGTTGTCTATGCCTGTAACCAAGGTGTCCATTAGTGATGTGATCAGAGTTTCCATGCTCTGATTTTGTTTGAATCCATATTGGTGAGGGTCCAATGGGTCATGTGTGTCTATGTGGTCTTCTAGATGATACTGTACTATTTTTTCAGTTATCTTAGTTCTGAATGTGAGGCTTGATATTGGGCAGCTTGGGTCCTTTTTATTGAGGTTATTGTGCTTTTGGATTGGTCTAATGGAGGCTTGCTTGAGTTGAGGGGGGGGGGAATCCTTGAGTGAGTGACAATTCAATAATCTTTTGTAAGAATGGTATATAATTGTTAGTTTGTTTAATCCAGATAACTGGACTTGGATCAATCGGTGAGGTTGTAATGTTAATGTTGGTTATAATGGAATCAAGCTGTTTTCTTGGAATGTGAAATGTTTCCCATGTAGCATCTGTGGTGTATTGTAGGTTGGATTTGCTTGGTTTTTCTAGTGATGTCCGGGTATACTTCAGCTGAATGAAGTGTTGTGTGGATATTGAGATTGATTCATCCGGTTTCATTCTTATATCAGACCTTCTATTATATTGAAGAGCTCCCTTGATTTGTTCACGGATTTCATTATTAAATTGGAGTGGTATTCCTTTTTGTAGTTATTTATTGTGTTATGATATTAGGCTTGCATTTCATTGTATTTTATTAGGTGGTGTTGGTTTTTAGTTTAGTTTTGGAGGATTTTGTGCCAGTTAGTGATGGTGGAGTCAAGGTCTGTTGTATTTTGATTTAGTTCCAGCAGCACTTCTTCTAAGAATTTATCTTTGTAGAATGTTCGAAATCTCCTTTTTTCTTTATAGGTTGGCGCAGGTATGTCATTCATTATTGGGGAGGTTATGGAGAAGTTGATCATATGATGATCCGACCATGAGATCGGGAAGACAGATATGTTCGCCACAAGGTCTTTGGTGTGATGTTGGTTCGGTACGAAGAAAAGATGGAGGGTTCCTCCCTTCCTGTGGGTTGGGGCGTTTATTAATTGATTGTATTGAAGGTCCTTCATGGCATCTAGGAAGGCATCTCCAACTTGAGTGGGCAGAGATGGAAGGTTAGGGTCCTCTAGGACAATAAGAGGTTTCTTCAGGGTGGTATGGGCAGAGCGCTAGCTGTTTGTTTGATATAATTATTAAATTACTTTCATCAGATTGGAAGGAGGAGGTGGTGTTGAATCTTAAGTGAGACTTTGCTATGATTAATATGCATCCACCTCTTTGTGAAGGTCTTGAGGAGTACTGTAAGGTGTATTGTTGTGAGGTGATTTGGTTTATGATGACGTTATCTGTCAGCAAACTATGATGCACATAATATCAATGTTCTGGTTTTGTATATAGTCTAATATTGTATTGAATTTGTTGCAGATTGATCGAGCGTTCACTAAGTGCAGTTGAGGGAAGCATAGAGTGGTTTCTTGGAGTGAGTTAATTCTACATGGGTAGACGGGGTTATTTGGATTAATCTCGAGGTTTGTTATAGTGACTTTGGTTTAGATTAATATTTATCTTGTAGGGAGGGTATCTGCCTGATTGTATAATAGGTATCAGGTGTGTAGGGGAAGGTAGGTTGGCTATATCAGCAGTTGTGTATCTGTTCTTGAGGAGTAGGAGTAAAAGGAGGAATATCAGTATTAAGTTTTTAACCATGGTGTTACTTATGTTGGTTTGTTCTATGTATGGGGTGCGAGGTAAAAGTTTGGATCCTGTTTAGCTAGGTAGAGTGGGTCAGAATGTACTCACTTTTCAGTTGGCTTCTGGGGTGGTCCAAAGTTGTAAAGCAAATGCTTACTGTTCAGTTGGCTGATGTGTCGAGGTTGTTTTGGTGGTAGCAGAGGCAGCAGATCATGCAGGTTATCATGCCCCCTCAAGCGTCCCGCTCAGCCACGCCTAAGGACTCTCTGGTGAGGCCCTTAGGTGCAGGCGCACCTGCTGGTGCTTTGTTTTAAATCCTGGCACGTTGGGCCCTGATTGGCCATGCAATGGAGAGTGGGAGGGGATGCAGCCTCCCACTGTCTGTCCCACCACTGGGATTATATGTTGCCTACTCCCTCCAAAGTGTCCTCTCTGTTGCATATCTTTGTATCATCTGCAAAAAGACAAACTTTACCCTTTAACCCTTCGACAATATCACCCACAAAGAAATTGAACAGTAGCAGTCCCAGGACCAATCCCTGAGGCACTCCACTACTCACCCTTCTTTCTTCAGAGTGAGTTCCATTCACTACTACCCTCTATAATCTGTCAGTCAACCAGTTCTTGATCCAGTTCACCACTGTGAGGTTTATCCTCAGGCTGCTCAGTTTATTCACAAGCCTCCTATGAGGAACAGTATCAAATGCTTTGCTGAAATCTAAGTAGACCACATCCATTGCATGCCCTTGATCTAGTTCTCTGGTCACCCAGTCAAAGAAATCAATACGATATATTTGGCATGATCTTCCCTTAGTAAATCCATGTTGCCTCGGTTCTCACAACATGCTGGCTTCCAGAAAAAAAAATATCCTTTCTTTCAGGTTTTTCTGGAAGCCAACGAGATAGTTTGGCTTTCAGTATTGCCTTCAGAAAAAGTAGCTGCCAAGATTTTGTGCCTGCTTTTTCTGTAGGTTCTTTCTGCAGTCAAAACAATGCGTGTAGTTTTTAAAATCCAAAATAAAATGCATTGTCACCTCCCCTGAAGAAACCCTGCCCCAGGAATACCTCTAAATCAGTGGTTCCCAGACTTGTCCTGGGAGCACTCTTAACTAGTCGGGTTTCTGGAATGTCTGCAATGAATATGCATGAGATAGATTGCATGTAATGGATGCAGTGCATGCAAATCTGCCTCAAGCATGTCTAATGAGAGTATTCTGAAAACCCAAATGACTGCAGGGTGGGGGTCCTCCAGGTTTGGGAATCACTGTTCTAAATAAGGCAGGCAAACTTGAACACCACACTAGATTTCACCCACATTGAGGATGGACAAAATTCAAAGAGCCAATTTCCACAGTTAACACTGTTTTACCCATGGAAATGTCTTTGAATATTGCCCCTTATGGGAGTAAATGTATAACTGTCCACATTAGTGAAAAGTGTGCATCTACTTTTCACTATGTAGATTCTGCTGGATTTTCAAGGTGAAAGTACGTGGGTACTTTTGCTTTTGAAAATTACCCTAGAAAGACCATGCACACACATTAACACCTTCTGTTTGGTCGGTATAATTTTTCTGAGGCAAATACATGCATGCTTCCAAAAATCCAAAATTATGCATAAATTTGAAGCCCATCCCAGCCCCACTCACAGAACCAACTCATCAACCTGTGGGTAAATTTATATGTATACAGATTGTACGCACATAGCTTTAGCTGTACAAAGGGTAGACAATGTTATAGAAAAATTGCTTTTCTCCTGGAAATGGTTTTGAAAATGACTCTAGATAAGATTATGAAGTTTATTTACTAAGCAAGGCTACTATGTGCTTTTTGGCAAATAATATATGTCAAATCACATTAACATGACTTTTAATGCCAAATAAATCAGGCCCATGTATGGCAAATGATGAGCTATGTTGCATACAATGCATGCAGAGGGGCTCATTATTATGCAAAAGGTTAAAACAGCTTGCATTAATCCTTTTAGCACATGTTGGTACCAAAAAGTTAATTACCTCTCTGAAGCTCTAGTTGACTTTCTCTTGGGAACACTGACTCCCTAAAGCGAGAGCCAGTATGATCAAAAACTAAAAGAGGCCTCCTCCCCATAGCATCCTCAGCAATCACCAACATCTTAATTCCTGATGGGCTAAGGACTCTCCCTCCCCCTGCCTCTGTGAAATTGATTAGAGATTTGCTGTTTTTTGAAACACATAGGCATTGTCAATGACATTTTCTGCCATTTTATTTCATTTTGTAAGCAAATGGTTATAAAAACAAAATTTTGTTCATTTTTCTGTTATTTTATTTACAACCAGCTGCAGCTCCTGCCGATTAAACCTGCATTTCATACTGTCCTGTCAATGCTGTAGTCCAAAATGGCACCAGCCATTATAAAGTATAGCAGCAGAAGAGCAGAAATGATTGGTGATCTCTCCTGCTCCCTTTGGTCCCCAGAGCTTGGTAGGGGGAGCCAGGGGATAGAGATTAAGAGGGCAAGCTGGCAGAGGCTTTTATAAAATTTGGGATGGGGGTTTAATTGGTGGCTGTCTAGCGCTTTTAATGTCTTCTATTGGCATATAGCGCAAAAAAAAGAAAAGAAAACAGCATGAAGAAAACAAAAGCATTTTTAAAAAAGAAAAAAATGGAATGAAAAATGTTTGCCTGCATTCCCCTTGAATTTACTAACCTGTTACAATTGTGTCCTTCTTGTGCCCTTCCTTCCTTTGCTTTCTGTTTCCACAATAGGAGATACTGTGATGTCATAGAGGAAATGTAAGTTCCATGTATGGAACTTAGAAGTACCAGGAGAAAAAGAGTAGTTACTCACCTGTAACAGGTGTTCTCCAGGAGCAGCAGGAATCAGTTCTCACATATGGGGGTCAGACGCCGATGAAGCCCCAGCGGAGCATTTCCCCAGCTTTCCATGAAAGCCTTTGGGAATGCAGGCACGCATGCGCGGTTCCCTTCCTGCCTAAAGGTGCCATCTTACCTCAGTCAAATGACATAGCTAAGAACAGCACACAAAAATGAAAAATTAAACTATGTACAACTGCAACTCCCAGGGGAGGAGGGAGGGTTGTGAGGACTGATTCCTGCTGCTCCTGGAGAACACCTGTTACAGGTGAGTAACTACTCTTTCTCCAGGACCAAGCAGGAAGTTAGTCCTCACATATGGGTGACTCCCTAGCTCTGAGCTACCGAGGAACCCAGGCTGAACAAGAGAACTCCCTCTAGTCCCAGCATCAAAGAAAGGCTTTTCACTGACACAACCTCCACCGGTAGCCCAACAGAGGGCAGGAGGTGCCTAAACCTCAAAGAGATTCCGGAGTACTACCTGGCCAAAAGCACTGTCCCTACGGGACTCCCTCTCCAGACAGTAGTGGGCCGCAAAAGTCTGGCTTGAAGACCAAGTTGCAGCCCTGCAGATGTCTACCAAGGGCACAGAGTGGAGATGAGCCACTGAGGCAGCCATTACCCTGACACGATGGGCCATGACCCGACCCTGCAAAGGAAGGTCAGCCGCCTTGTAAGCCCAGGTGATACAGTCAGCCACCCAGATGGACAAGGTACGCTTGGACACAGCCAACCCCAACTTATTAGGGCCAAAAGAGATGAAGAGCTGAGTAGCCCTTCTATGTCCCTGCGTACGGTCAAGGTAGAAGGATAAGGCCCTCCTACAGTCCAGGGTATGCAGGACTTCTTCAGCCTGGCTTGCATGAGGCCTAGGGAAGAATGTTGGAAGAACCACCTCTTGGTTAAGGTGGAAGGAGGAGACAACTTTTGGAAGGAACTTTGGATGAGTCCTAAGGACAACCCTGTTCCTATAAAAGCGAGTGTAAGGCCTATCACAGACCAGGGCCTGTAGCTCACTCACTCTCCTAGCCGAGGTAAGGGCTACCAAGAAGAGTGTCTTCCAGGACAGGAAGCGTAGAGGGCAAGTAGCCATCGGCTCAAAGGGTGGGTGAGTCAGTTGCTGCAAGACCACATTCAACTCCCACTCAGGAGCAGGAGGACGGATTGGAGGCTTGAGCAAAAGCAAGCCTCTGAGAAAGCGGGACACCAAGGGGTGAACCAACAGAGAATGTCCTTCCACCAGTGAGTGGTGAGCTGCTAGAGCTGAGAGGTGGACCCGAACAGAATTGGACTTAAGTCCCTGATTAGACAAGTGCAGTAAGTACTGAAGCACTACTGGCACAGTACAGGAGAAAGGACTCACTGTACGGAGCTGACACCACAGAGAAAACCTTTTCCATTTGAGAGCATAGGTTTTCCTAGTGGACTGTTTCCTAGAGGCTAGGACAACCTCCTCAACTTCCTGAGGGAGGCACCAGGGAGCCAAAACTACCCTTGCAGCCTCCAGGCCATCAAATTGAGAGCTTTGAGATTGGGGTGCAGAAGGGAACCCTGCTCCTGTGAGAGAAGGTCGGGTTGCAACCCAAGAGATAGAGGGGGATCCACCGCCAGTTGAAGCAGAAGTGGAAACCAAGGCTGTCTCGGCCACCTGGGAACCACCAGCAGGACCGAGGCCTTGTCTTGAAGAATCTTGAAGAGAGTTCGGGCAACAAGGGCGTGGGAGGAAACGCATACAGGAGGCCCTGAGACCAGGGAATCAGAAAAGCATCCGCTGCTATTCTCAGAGGATACAGTTGCCTGGAGCAGAACTTTGGCAGTTGCTTGTTCAGTGGACTGGCAAATAGATCTATCAAAGGGAGACCCCATTTTAGGAAGATCTTCTGAACCACTAAAGGATGCAGCTGCCACTCGTGGGGCTGTAGAATCCTGCTCAACTTGTTGGCCAGGTAGTTGTCCTGGCCTGGAAGGTACACAGCCTTGAGGAGCATGTTGTGCTTGAGGGCAAATGAACAAAGGTCCTGAGCCTCCCGACAGAGGAGTCTGGCCCCAGTCCCGCCCTGTTTGTTCACATAAAACATGGCTACTTGGTTGTCTGTCTGAACCAGGACAGATTGATGAACCAGGGTAGGAGAGAAAGCTTTGAGTGCTAATCGAATAGCTCTGAGTTCTAGGAGGTTGATCTGCTGTGCAACCTCCCAAGGGGACCACAGGCCCTGGGTGCACTTGTTCAGACAATGAGCTCCCCAGCCCTGCAGGGAGGCGTCCGAGGTCTGTACCACTGTGTACCCAGGAATTTGAAAAGGCACCCCTTTTAGTAGATTGGGTGGGTGCAACCACCAGCTGAGGGAGTTCAGAAATTGTCTGGACACCCTTATCCTGTCCCTGAGGCTGCCTGTGACCACTGAGTCCGAAGGCACCACTGTGCAGGCCTCATATGGAGCCTGGCATTGGGGGTCATATGTACTGTCGAAGCCATGTGGCCTAGAAGCCTCAGGCAGAGTCTGGCGGAGACGAATGACCTGCTGAGAAACTGGTTTGCCAAGGCTATCAATCTTTGTGCTCTGTCTTCTGGCAAGAAAGCCTTTGCCAGCAGAGAGTCCAGCCTTGCTCCTATGAACTCCAAGTTCTGAGAGGGGAGCAAAGTGGACTTTGCGAAGTTTATTACAAACCCCAGGCTTTGAAGAACAGCAATAGTTCTGAGGGTGGCTTGTCTGGCATCCTGGCATGTCTGACCCCTGATGAGCCAGTCGTCCAGATAGGGGGAAGACAAAGATTCCCTGATTTCTCAGGAAGGCTGCCACCACTGCCAGCCATTTGGTAAAGACCCTGGGAGCGGAGGTGAGGCCAAAAGGCAGTACTCTGTACTGATAATGGTTTCCTCCCACAATGAACCTGAGGTACTTTCTGTGGTCTGGATGAATGAGGATGTGAGTGTATGCATCCTTTAGATCTAAGGAGTATAGCCAATCTCCCTGCTGGAGGTAGGGCGGAAGTGTTCCAAGAGTAAGCATCTTGAACTTTTCTTTCTCTAGGAACTTGTTGAGGTTCCTGAGGTCCAGAATGGGTCGAAGGCCACCGGTTCTTTTGGGCACCAGGAAATACCTGGAGTAGAATCCGTGACCTTGCAAGTGGGGAGGCACAGGTTCCACCGCCCTGTCCACCAACAGACCTTGAAGCTCTTGAAGGAGAAAGTCTGTGTGCAGGGGAGACCTTGGAGGTTCCCCTGGAAAGTATGGCGGAGGCAGTTGGTGAAAATGCAGTGCATAGCCCCTGTGGACTATGTTCAACACCCAACTGTCCCCAGTGATGTGGGGCCACTGGTGGGCAAAGGGGGCGAGGCGACCTCCTGTGCAGGGTTGGGAGAGCAGGGATGGAGAGGCTACGCTCTCAAGAGTCAAAAACCCCCACCCTGTTGAGTGGGAGCAGGGGCCAGAGGCTTGGGGGTCCTCTGCCTACGGGGCCCATTACCCTGCCCCTTGGCTTGCTGACCCTGGGGTGCAGCTTGGGCAGCCTGATATTGCGGGAACTGTTTGTAGGCAGTGCCCTTCCTCGGGTAAAAGGGCTTCTTACCCGAGGCCTTCTTCTTGTGAGAAGGGGCAGAGGTCTTCCTAGACAGCCTTGTCCTAGTAAGGTGCTCCGTCTCGAGCTGTGCGGCCTTCTCGGCTATGGGCTTGCCAAAAAGGTTTTCACCTCAGCAAGGGACATCGACCAACTTGTCCTGAACCCATGGCTCGAGGTCCGATGACTGCAGCCATGCCTGGCGTCGAGCCGCGATGCCGGCTGCCGCAACTCGGGCCGAAGCCTCGAAGCCATCGTAGGCGGCACGGGACATAAACTTCGAGCAGTCCCGAATCCCCGAGGACAAGGACTTGAATCTCTGCAAGAGCTCCCCGGAGAGACCAGCAGAGAACCCGGCCAACTCCTTGGCCAGGTCTCGCAAGTACATGCCCATGTACAGCTGGTAAGACTGGACACGGCAAGCAAGCATCGAGCCCTGGAAGCACTTTCTACCCACACCATTGAGATTCCAGGCCTCCCTGCCGGGGGGCACCACGGAGTGCATCTTCTGGCTTTTCAGACGATGCATGGCCGATTCCACCACCATGGAATGGTGTGGTAGCTGCGCCTTCTGAAAGCCAGGGCTCTTCCGGAGTCGATAAATCGAATCGACTCGCTTGCTTAGAACCAGTGCCGAGGCCGGTGCCTCCCACATCCGGAAGAGGAGCCGTTCCAGCATCGGAGGAACCGGGACAGTAAAGGCCTCCTTCGGAGGAGAGTCATACTGCAGGGCCTCGAGCTCGCCGGAATCGCCAACGCGGTGGCCATATCCCGGACAAACTCCGAGAACCGGGTGTCCTCCGGAGGGGATCTACTCCGGGGCTCAGACTGCGGTGAGTCCGAGGGGACGCACCGAGTCTTGAATGTGTCGGGAGACTCCTCATCCTCCGTCTCCCAGGCGGACTCGTCCGACGAGGAGTCAGGATCCGACCCCGTGGGGCCCTGGAGCACCCGCCCCGACGCCAGAGGCACCGGTGTCGACACCCTCAGTCCCGAACGGGAGGTCGAGGGAGACCGTGACTGAGGTCGACTTCGAGCCATGATGGACTCGAGTATCGGCTCGGTCTCCGGGGGTCAACTTCGATGTCAATGTCCCGGTGGTCGGGGCAGATGCGCCAGACAGGCTGGCCATCAGTGCCCGCTGCTGCTCCATGAAGGCAGACAGTCTGTTTTCCAAGGCTGTCATCCTGAGACTCAGCTCGGGAGACGCAGCAGCCACCGACTCGGGCCCCGGCGGCGCCGGGCCCGACGTCGGCTCTCTGGGAGGAGAGTCCTCGAGGACCACAGGGCTTACGTGTCCAGCAGACTCCGGCTCCATGCGAGGAACTTTGGCAGGCTTCTCTTGTTCCATTGGTCCGGGGCGACGGTCGAGGGTCTTAGACCTGGCCCTCGAGGAGCCAGGGACCTCTTCCGACAACACCCTCACGAGCCGCTTCTTCCTCTTGCGTTCCCGGTTGGGGGACCCCCTGTCCGAGGAGCTTCGACGGCGCTCGGGATCCGAATCCCGAGATGTCGAGGCCTCAGACGAGGTCCGGATTCGGCCGGAGGCTGAGTCCGAGAAAAGCCTTTCTTTCTGCTGCTGGCGACTTCGCAGTGCCTTGGAAGACATCTTCCCACATGGTCCACACGTCTTAGGGTCGTGATCAGGACCGAGGCACCGAAGGCAGCAGTCGTGTGTGTCGGTGAGAGACATCAACTTCTTACACCGATCACACTTTTTGAAACCGCTGGAAGCCATCGGGGAAAAAAAAGAGTCCCCGCGAGGTCAAAGGACTGGCCTTCCAGGGAAAAATCAAAAAAGGGCGCGAACGCCAGCCACGAAGGGCAAAAACCGAAAAAGAAGAATCGGGCTCGATACCGGTGTACCGAACCCGGCGGGAGGGGAACCGGAGTCGAAACGGGAAGAAAAATAGCGAGAATCGCCGGAAAAATAAAACTTTTATCCGGGATGACAGGATGCATGTCCGGTGGGCTTCTCGGAAAAAGAGAGACTGAGGTAAGATGGCACCCTTAGGCGGGAAGGGAACCGCGCATGTGTGCCTGCATTCCCAAAGGCTTTCATGGAAAGTTGGGGAAATGCTCCGCTGGGGCTTCATCGGCGTCGATGACACCCATATGTGAGGACTGACTTCCTGCTTGGTCCTGGAGAAAAAGAGTATGTCAGTTAAACCGGTGACCAGGCCATGCATTCACAGGTCCACCGTACCAGTAGGAAGCAGGTGAAAATGAAGCAGCAGGAGCAGTGATAGAATAGTGCAGGGAGAGGGACAGGAAGAAAGACTTTTCAAAGCATGGACATCTAAAAAGGAGTGTTAAATTCATAGGACCAATGGGCACTGGCAAACAGGGGTCATATAAATTGAAATGGGCAGAGATGGAAGAAAAAGAAGACACACTAAAAAGCTTGGAGGGAACTAGTTAGAGTGGTTTGTAAATAAGATAACCAGTTCTTATATCAGTTGTTTATCAGTTTGTAGACTCGGAATCTTGCTTATTTGCTAGTAACCTGATCTAAAGCCTGTCTCAACAATGTTTTAAGTCAGTCACAATAAATAGGTTCTTTGCTTACTTCTCTCTACAGCGTTGATGGCAAAAATTATCAGTGATGCGCTTTCCCCCATTCCCTAGTCCTTGGTATGGATTAGCCAATTCTAAAAATCTCATCTCTCCTGCCCAACATCAGCACTCTCCTCTCCTCTCCCCCTAGAATCAGGGCCAGCCCATCCACTAGGCGAACTAGGTGGTTGCCTAGGGCAACAGGCTCTGGTGGGCAGCATCGCTACCCCCCCCCCCCCCCATCAAGCATCAGTTTAGCACTGCAGCAGGCTTTAAGACCAGGGGTGACATGGCAATCCCTCTGCTCTGTCAGGCCTTAAAGTGCCCATGCTGGTGCAGTCACAGTCTGCCACTCCTGCCCCTCTCCAACATGGGGCAAGAGCGACAGGCTATGAGTGCCCCAGCATGGGCACTTTAAGGCCTGATGCAGCAGAGGGATTGCTGTGCCGCCCCCTTGCCCCAGGCGAGAAGATGGATGCTGAAGGTGTGGCACGGTGGGCTGGATGGTGCCACAATCGTACAGGGAGGAGGAGGCTGCACAGAGGGTCTGCCTAGGGTGGCCCTGCCTACAGTCCAACGTTTTCCTCATCTTCCACTCTTTTCTAACCTGCCTGCAATACTCTCCTTCCCCCAATTTGCCAATCAGACTCCAGCATTTTCCTTCCCCCCCCCCCCACCCTCCATTCCTCAGAATGGCCTTAGAATTCTTCACCTTTCACCACTCTGATGCTGGCCTATGGCTCTCCTCTGGACTGTGCGGACTGATTAAGCCAGCACAGTAGCTCCCTCTAGCCCACATTAGCTGTGGCTGTTTCCACCACATGTAACAGCATCCAGCTCTCATCATGGGACTGCAGCTACCTTCTTCCAGCCTCATGGCTCAGGCCTCTTCTTCCCTGCAGGATCTCCCCTTTCTGGCCATATGGGGCCACCTCCTTCTTGCTGCAGCTTTTTCCATTCAGCAGGGTACCGCTTTCAGGCTCTGGGTGCATAACCAACCCATACTTCGCAAAGGAAGGGCAAGACATAATTGGGGAATTGCCACCTTGTAGTCATGCTTGTAATGCCCCAGGCAACAGCCTAGCTCATGCTGGCCAAAGGCCAGCCCTGCTGATGGAGTAGTGTATGAGATCTAATGCATTGGCTATATCTTTGTGTCTCCACAGACAGTATGTGACTAAATATGAAAGCTTACCATCTGGAAAATCATATGTGTCCCGAAAAGGAAAGGTTCAGCAGGTGCCAGGGTCTGAACTCCCTCTACATCAGGAGAACTCCAACATGTGCAGGAAGGTTTTTAGTGAGGAGTCAACTTCCTCAAATGGATGGTTTTGAAGACATCAACCCTGCATCTTAAAATCCATGGACTCTGAATAACGAATACTGACATGTGCTGTACTGTAATACTGTATATCTGTTTACATATTTACATAGATTAGAGACTTTTGAAGAACATTCAAAGGTATTTAGTGCAGTCCACATGTGGGTCATGGGAATATCAACAGAGAGCCATATGTGGAAGATGTGGAATGAGAACAATTACATTATATGAACAAAAAAACCCAAGCAAAACCTAAAATCACTATTTATGCTAAAAACTGTAACTTGAAGCCGGGTTTCCCGGTGAGTGCCATGGAGCTGCTCACACTGCTTTTCATTTGTTCTTTTTATGGAAGCAGTTGCCCTAGACTTTCCTTAGTTATTTAGCAAGGCTAAAAGCCAGTGGGAAACTTGGTTTCTTCCCCACATTAACTTCTGCTCTGAAGAAAGCCACAGACCTGTAGACAAAGAAGAAATACTGTAACAACATTTTAATATTGCTTAGGTCAGTGGTATTCACTCCTAGCCCTCAAGGGTCACAAAGAGGTCAGGCTTTCAGGATATCCCTCATGAATATGCATGAGATAGACTTGCATATAATGGAGGTAGTATGCATGGAAAGTCCTGAAACACTGACCCTTTAAGGGCCCTTAAGGACTGGGAATGAATACCACAGGCTTAGGTGGTGACTGAGATAAGACAGTAGAGATAAATAAGCTCTCAGTCCTGAATTCCCCAGAGGTGTGAGGTGACATGAAGGCACATTTTAGAAAAGAGATGGAAGTCAGAATTGAGGCGTCTGTGTACAATTCTGACAGTATTTTAGAAAAGACTCTGCTAAAGCAGGTGCCTTTTTCTAAAATACTGAATACAGAGGATCAGGAGCCCACGTGTATGTGCCGAAACGTGGAGGAGGAGGAGCCACTTTGCAAACTTACACATGGGAAAAATCACATTGGTAATTCGGCACTTCCCACATGTAAGTGTCGACATTTACATGTAGAGGTTTGTATTTTGGAACTTCCACATGTATGTGCCAACATTTACACATGGAGGCTGTCATTTTGTAAATTTGCACATGTAAATGCCGGCCCTCGACTACAGAGCCGTTTTTCTTTCAAAGTTAAATTTTGAGTGAGACAGAGCTGTAAAGAGCTGGCTGCAATGAGCACTTTTTAAAAACCTACATGTGCCAGGGCACAGGTATAGATCCTGATGTGCACATTATTGGCCATACAAGTATATTCCCTGTATGAAATGGGGAACGCATGTGTAGATTTTTGACTTGTCCTGAGCACTCCTTAACCACATCCCCAATAACCTACACATGGCTGGGACATGCACATGTAAATTGTGCCCTTTCTAAAATTGCATCTTACATGTGGATGCTATTTACACATGTATGTGCCAACAGATACATGAATAAATTGCGAATAGGTCATCTATAATAACCCCCTTGATGTTGCTGCCCGCGTCATATATGGCTGAAAGATCTTGCTGCCCCACACAAACACACACACTCTTTCTCGCTCTCCCTCCCTCACACACACTCACACGTACACACACTCAAACCAATACACCTTCACTCTCACTCTCTGTCCCTCTCACATACATACACATACACACACTCTCACTCTCTCCCTCCTCTTCTCACACATACACAAGCTCTCTCTATTCCTCTGTCGCACACGTTCACACACTTTCTCTCTCTCCCTCCTCCTCCTCTTACACACACACACATATACAAACACACAAATACAAGTACTTTCTATTCCTCCCTTACACATATTCACACATGCAGAAACTCTCTTGTTCTTTTTTACATGCACACACACACACTCTCTCCATCCCTTTCATGTACACACACACACACAATCTCTCTCTCTCTCCTCATTTCACATTCACACACACATGAGCTCTCTCTATTCCTCCATCACACTCATACAGACATTACACACACACACACACTTTCTCTCCCTCTCACACACACATTCTCTCCCTCTCTCTCACACACACACACATATGTTCTCTCTCTCTCATATATACACACACACACCATGGAGTACACAGGTTCAGTCTCAAGGGTCACAAACAGGTCAGGTTTAAAGGATATCCCTAATGAATATGCATGAGGTAAATTGGCATACAACAGAGATATAAAGTATGTAGATCTATCTCATGTATATCATATTTATTGTGGCCTTCAAGAACTGAACTTGTGATTTCCTGTACTAAGGCAACAACACAAATAAACAATACAGAAGCAACTGTGCTTTTGTCAGTTTTTGCTCAAAGGTCAGATCTATTTTAATACCTTCCTCAGGCACAATCTTCCTAAATAGAATAGTAGACAATTATTACATCATATTAATCTGTATCCTCAGAAAAAAAGGGTGGTGAAGTTGGCATGGAACTGCCAAGTGACTTGAATGGGTAAATCGAGAGGGGAAAGATGCAAAGTTCGGAACTGGGCCATGGACTTCTCTTCAGTGTAAAGCAGATATTTTTGACTAGTTGAGAATAGATATATGCATGTCATCACACTTTTATGTAGGAAAAATTGGTTGCCTTTCATATGTTTAAAGAAGACCGACTTTGTTTTGTTTGCACTGTTGAATATGTTTAAACCATATGAGTTTGTCATGTATCACCAAATCTCATTTCATGGCTTAGAACAGAGAAGTGTTTACAAATTTCTCTTAAATTTGGGATGGAAGGAACTGAGAAGTTGGAGGGGACTATTGGAATTCTTAAAAATATGTAGATTAAGTCGCAAATTTCTAAAAAGTCCCTAAATATCACAATCCTAGTCATACACATGCCAAAGTCTAACCCCTTGGCCATGAACAGCTTGCTCCTACCTCACCTTTATGATTCATACTCCTAGTTTGTATCTTATTTTTTAATATTATGACAAAGATGGTTCTCTTCTCCGGGAACAAGCAGGAAGTCAGTCCTCACATATGGGTGACAGCGCCAATGGAGCCTGCACGGAAGCATCTCCCCAGCTTTCAAAGAAACCTTTTGGAAGATGCACCACACATGTGTGGCCCCCTTCCTACCCAAGGGTAGCATCTTGTCTCAGTCACCTTTTTTCTGCAGAGCCCTTTGGACATTGTCCAGTTTCCCCTGGAAAAAGTGTGATTTTTTTTGTTACTTTTTATCCAGTTTGCATACCGATTCCTTCCCACCCCTGAGCCAGCTCGCCTCAACATTGCTCCTTGAGTCTATTCATTAGTTTTCTCCTTTTTCATCGAGGTGTTCCTTGACTGGCATTCATGCACTTTTTCAGCTGAAGGCCTAGGACTTCTGCCGGGCGGCAGAGACCCCCTTTTTCCAATGGCCTCCAGTAGCTTCAAGAAGTGCGACCAGTGTGGCAAAATGATGTCGCTCACCGACCCACATAACTGCTGCCTCCGCTGCCTTGGTCTGGAGCATAATGACTCCAATTGCAAACTCTGCAGAACCATGACTTCAAAAGCCCCAAAGAGCCGTCATCAGCAGCAGGAAAGTTTTTTCCATAAATGTGACTGCGCTAGAGTCTCCAGCAACACCACGCTCCAGGGCCCCTTCTGATACCTTGGTGACCCGCAAAGCCAGAGCCTCTTCAGAGACCCATGGCCGCGGTTCCTCTAAGCAGAAATCCCCAGAGGTGGAGTGCAAGAAGAAGAAAAAACCCTCGAAGACCGCCTTGGAGGATGGGTCCGGGAAGAAGGGGAAATCCCATTTCAGGCCTCACAATCCCAGGCGTGAGTGCGAGGTGTCGGAGCAGGAGTGGCCTTCCAAACTGCCCCACGAGGAGTTGTCAGCACCCACCGACCAGCCTCGGACCTCTGAGGCCATCCTCATCGAGGACTCCCCGTCAACAGTAACGGCACCTGGCCCGAAGTCGTCGATGGCTGCAGAGCCAACTGGTATGGAGACCAGAATGGTGGCCTTAGAGAGCAGTATATCTGGCCTTGTGGCCATGCAGTGGGTGTTTATGTCCAGCTCGTCCAGTTTATCTGCCCTGATGATGGGACCCTCAACATCGAGGTTGTCCTCAAGTGCAAACTGGCCTTGAGAGAACCCCGGCACCGTAAAAGGTCCCAGTCCCGATCCTTGGGACACTGGTCCTCCCTGCTGAGTGCCCATGGCTCAGACTGCAGGTCCTCCGGAGGTTGTGGACCACCTGTATGGACCTTGACTGAGGTAATCGTGCGGCATCGGACTCATACTTGGACTTTGAGTCTGAATGGGAGACCGAGGACAAAGAGCCCCTGGATACAAGATGATGAGACATGCCCTCGGACCCATCTCCCCTGAAGCCCCGATGCCATTCCCCGCCCAAGGATGTCACTTTCCTCGATTTTGTGCAGACTTTGTCAAGGCTCTCACTATTGAGACCATGGCCGAGGAGGACTCGCGCACCAAGGAATTGGAGATACTCCAATATGAGACACCCCCTAAGGAAACCCTTACAGTACTGGTGCCCCCTGATCCTCGACCACCACCTCCTCTAAATGTGGGAAACACTGGGGTCAATACCAATTTTCAGTAGGTGCCTCGATGCCATGTACCAGATATGCTGAAGCTGTAGGTTCCAGAAGACCCAGCTCCCCGAGAACTCGATGGTCATGGAGTCGACTATGCACCGGCTCTAAAGCCAAAAAATTCATTTGTCATTGACGCCTGGAAGGGAGGCCCGAACCCTTAATGTCCTCAGCTGGAAGACCTTTCAGGACTCGATGCTAACTTGCCAGATCCAGTCCCACCAGCTCTATATCGGCATGTACCTGAAGGAACTGTTGAAGGAGCTTGGTGGATTTTCGGCAAGCCTCGATGGGGAACACCTACAGAGGTTTAAGACCCTGAACTTGGTGGTAAAAGAGTGCTCAAAGTTTTTGACTCGAGCAGCCTACGACGACTTTCACTGTTTGATCAGGGTGGCCACCGCAGGCATCGGGGCACCACGCCAAGTATGGCTGCAGTCTTCTGACCTAGAGCAATGGGTGCAGGACAAACTGATTGACCCCCCCCCCCCCTACATAGGACAGAACCTATTTGGGAAACCCATGGCAGACAAGGTTGCAGAGATAGAAACTGACGAGAACCAGGCTCTCAAAGAAGATCTCGGTGCAACCCCGGAAAAAAGTCCCAAGGAAGAAGGGGGGCTTTGGCAGTACACCGCATTTCCAGGCCTTCTCAGTCCCTCAGCAGGGCCAGCAACAAAAAGGCCAGGGACATGGTCCCCAAAAGCAAAAAGCCCTGAAGTCCCAGTCACTGACCCCGGCCAGCCTGGGGGGAGCTTTTGACTGCCTGGGTGTGACCCCCCCCCCTAGGGGTCCTCTGCAGCCCACAGTGGGGGTGTCTAGCCCTGTTTGCTCATAGATAGACAGCCATCACCACCGATACCTGGGTGCTACAAGTGGTCAGGGAGGGATACCTCCTCCGCCTACAAATTGCGCCATCCTCGTATTTCCCAGGAGAGCCCACCAGACCTCTCCTTCATCAGACCCTGCTTCTCACCGAGCTAGCAGGCCTGATCCAGGACAAGGCAGTGGAGCCAGTCCTGAATTATCTCTGGGGCACAGGCTTCTACTCCAGGTATTCCCTTGTCCCCAAGAGGACAGGGGGCCTCAGGTCCATCCTGGACCTGCGAGAGCTCAACAGGTTTCTGGTCAGGGAGAAGTTCAAGATGCTCTCCCTTGGGACACTGCTGCCATTCCTCCAGCAGGGAGATTGGCTCTGCCCCTTAGACCTAAAAGATGCCTACACACATCCTATTTCAACCCAGCCTCCAGTTCATAGTGGGGAGACAGCACTACCAATACAAGGTGCTGCCCTTTGGTCTGGCCTTGTTACCAAAGTGCCTTGTGGTAGTCGCAGCCCACCTCTGGCTTCAAGGGGCCTAAGTTTTCCCTTATCTGGATGACAGGCTCATAAAGGGCAACATAGCTACAGAGGCACAATGCACCACCGGGCGCACCATAATTGCCCTGCAGCACCTGGGGTTCATCATAAACTACCCCAAGTCCCACCTCACTACGGCCCAGCGCCTAGAATTCATAAGGGCACAACTAGATACCTTCCAGGTGAAAGCCTTCCTCCCTCAGGAGAGGTCAGAATGCTTCAGGGAGTTGGCGCAGAGGTGCACCAATGTTGGATGCTATCTGCCCGGCTTCTACTGTGCCTGTTGGGACATTTGGCCTCCACGGTTCACGTGACCCCATATGCCCGTTTACACATAAAGGCAGCCCAGTAGTGCCTCTAATCTCAGTGGAAACAAGCCCATGGCGTTTTTACAGGTTCTCGGTAGCCTGTAGCTGGGGAGTCTCATATGTGAGGACTGACTTCCTGCTTGTTTCTGAAGAAAGCATAGTTACTCACCTGTAACAGGTGTTCTCCGGGGACAGTCCTCACAACCTCCCTCCTCCCCTTGGAGTTGCTTCTTTACCGTATTTTATTTTTTCCTTGACCATCTTAGCTATGTCATTTGACTGAGGCAAGATGGCACCCTTGGGTGGGAAGGGGAACCACACATGTGTGGTGCATCACCCAAAGGCTTTCCTTGAAAGCTGGGGAGATGCTACCACGCAGGCTCCGTCAATGTTGATGTCACCCACATATGAAGAGTGATTCCTGCTGTCCCCGGAGAACACCTGTTACAGGTGAGTAACTACGCTTTACAGACACACAAATTTAATGCATGCTTTGTGCATTTATGACCCTAGCAAATCTTGTCTATGGTGTTCATGCTGCACGTGTGCAGTGCAACCATGGTTCCGTAAGAGCAGCAATAGACACTAGTATTTATAATGTAAATATAGAACATATAGTCTAGCTGTTATCTGACTAAAGCAGATGTATTTTTGGAAGCATAAGCACCTGGATATTTTCCTTGCCAAATGCTAAATATTTGCTTAGCTGCACACCCTGAACTTGTTTCTTTTTGAAGAACTCATTGTAAAACACTGTTTTATCTAGGCAGACGATAAGTATGACTATTTAAGACTACAGCTAAAATGTGCCACAGATGTTTTTTGGAAGTTTTGCAACAAAAGGTCTTAATACAAAGCATTTCACTTGAGGCAATTTTCATAACCTTGATACTTAGGGATGGGTCTAAGGAGTGAATTAAAAAAATGACAAAGCCAAATTTAGAAAATTTGGAGTGTTTGCATGCAGAGTGAATTTTGCATTTCTGTATTTTAAAGCTCATATATACAGAAAGCTCACACAGAAAAATAAAAAACATCTTGTTCACTGGCCTGGATGTCATACATAGCAAGTGGGTACAAGAGTAATCAGAGTTAGAGGCCCAGAAATGAGGAATAAGAAGCCGTTGGGTCAAAAAATCCTAATAACTTAAAACCCCCCCAAAGAAACAAAACAGATCTTTTCTTTAGGTAGCATGCGTTTGAATATTGCATCAAAAGAATATAAAAAATCTGTCCTGACCTCATTTAGCTTGCATATATTTTCATGAATAGTTCTGTAGCATTTTTACCAAGCCCTTAAATCTGTGTAAATGCTCCCACTAGGAAAACAAAGACAGAATTGATTTTTTTCTTACTTTATTTATTATTAAGGAAGAGCAACCTATTTAAAAAGATTTATGTGGTTGGTGCCATTGCCAGCCACACAGTCATTTTTTAAATTTGCCCTTGTTAAATGCACAATTTTATGCGCAAACTATGCCATTGTAGGTTCTCTTCTTAAAAACATATGCGTAGACTGGGGGGGGGGGGGGGGGGGGGGGGCTTTTAGCGGGCACAAAAGTTATAGATAGGCAGCAAATTCAGCCATTCAGTATATAACATATGGATACATGGGGCCTATTTTTTGGTGGCCTAATTTTGCGTGAGTGACAACATAGCTATTGCTGATACGTATATTCAGCAGCACTCTTTAAATAGCCAGTGCAAATGAGTATAAGCATAAAGTTAAGTGCTGCTGCACAACCACTTTCAATATGAAATCCATGAAGTCCATAATTAATAAACATTTCAATTTACAAGACAAATGACAATGAGAATCAATACCAATCCAATCATGAAAAACAATTCTAGTCATACTTGCTCCATTTAAATTTTATTTCAATCTATCGTACCCCTGCCTTCCGGAAGAGAGCCTGACCTTCTCTCATTCATCCTGACAGCAGAAGCCTATTGCTTCATTCTCCGTGTGTCCAACTTCAATAAAGTTATGCAGAGAAACTGAAGAATTTAGAATTAATATTTTTGTCAAAGTGTTTAAAGCTCTATTCATATTAAGACTCAAAACAATGTCAAGACCTCCTGCCCTTCAGTTGGTTTCTAATGCATTTAATTGGAAACTATTTCATACATTTTTATGTGTAACTTGGAAATAAAGTGTCATTACTAACAATATAAAAATGAAGTGTAATATCATTAACTGGGAAAGATTAATGTTGTTCGGGTGCTTTTTACATGGCTCAGTGTGCACATACATTCTCCTTGGACAAGTCAGCCACATGTGGTGATGTCATTCAATGGCATCAGGATGGAAATTTCCCTCCATAGCTCAGAAGAATCTCTTTTAAAAAGGTCCTCTGAACATGTACTAGCCTCCCCCACCAAAGGGCCATCCCACTTCCTGCTCCCAGTCTGTTCTATTTGCCCAGCCATGCAGACAGATGTTCCCGTTCTCCTCTTTTTTTGTTGAGTTCATTGTTTTTCTGCTAGTATTTCCTTTGCCTTCTTCTGTTTTTAACTCATCTAGCCTATGAGCTGGATTAAAGCATCCAAAGAAGAACTCAGCCCAACCCTATTGAGGATTACCAAGCTCTCCATCCTACAGGGCAACATGCCTAAACAGATTAAATTCTCTTCCATCTGTCCCACCTTGAAGAATACCAACCTCAATCCCAATGATCCTGCAGCATATTGACCCATAGCAAGCCTACCACTCTTGTCCAAGATAATTGAAACAATCGTTCAGTAGCAACTCCAGGATCACCTTGACAACTATGCTCCTCTGGACCCCCAGTACACGGCTTCAGGATAAACCATGGTGTGGAAATCCTATTTACTTTGCTGCTGAATACTCTAATAAAAAAGGAATCCAGAAGTCAAATCAAGGTTTCATCTTAATATTTCTAGATGTCTCAGTCGCCTTCGACACTATCAACCACAGCATCCTACTATACAGACTCCAATCCATCTGAATCCAAAACAATGTCCTGAGATGGTTTCACTCATATCAAACATGAAGGTTCAACCAAAGCTCAGGTACCTGAGCATTACTCTTGACCAGCATCTCACCTTTAAACCACACATAAGCAACTTAACAAAACAAAAATAATGTCTGATGGCCTGGCTCTCACTGGCTTCTACAAATGAGGACCTGGGCCAGAGATTGGCGGTCACCACTGCCCCTCACTTTGCAGCAGCATTTTCTCCTCTGTCATGTGGCGGGGTATTCTACTACTACTACTACTACTACTACTGAACATTTATATAGTGCTACAAGGCATACGCAGTGCTGTACAGAAACATATATAAAAGACAGTCCCTGCTCATCAGAGCTTACAATCTAGTTAAGATAGACAATGCAACAGGTGAGGGCAAGGAGACAACTAGGGAAGGTAAGGAGACATATAGGAGACTATGTGGAACAGGATTCAAAAACAGCCCCAAAGAGGTGAGCCTTTAACATGGATTTGAAAAGGGGGAGAGATGAAGCCTGAAACACGGGTAGTTTGTTTCAGGCATAAAGAACAGCAAGATGAAATGATAGGAGTCTGGAATAGGCAGTAGAAGAAAAGGGGACAGAGAAGCAGAGTTCACAAGGAGAGGTGTAGGGAGAGATGAGAGGAAAGGTAGTGAGGAGTAGCTGCACAGTGAATGCATTTATAGGTTAGAAGGAGAAGTTTCAACTGGATATAGAAATGGAAGGTGAACCAATGAAGTGATTTGAGAAGAGGGGTTATATGAGTATATTGGGGCTGGTGGAAGATTATTTATTTATTTAGACAGTTTTGTATACCACCTTATCCTTCAATCAAAGTGCTCACAACACAATTGGGGGATACATTTAACACAAGGAAATATGAGACACATGCACTAATACTTACTGGGAACATGGGCAATGGAGGGTTATGTGGCTTGCCCAAGACCACAAGGAGCACCTGTGGGACTAGAAACCCCAGTCCTTCCAGCCCAAGGTTGCTGTCCTCTAGTGGGATTTGAACCACTGACCTTCTGGCCTGAGGTACCTTGCCCCAACCACTAGGCCACTCCTCCCTGCAGCCAACATTTGAATAGACTGAAGGGGAGAGAGATGATTCAGGAGGCAACCTGCAAGGAGGAGATTGCAATTGTCAAGACGGAAGGTGACCAAAGAGTGGACAAGTGTCTTAATAGTATGTCATATTTCTATTTTTCTATGTTGTTATGGAAGGACAGACTAGATAGGCCATGTGGTCTTTTTCTGTCATCATATTTCTATGTTTCTATGTTCAAAAAGGAAGGGGCAAATTTTGCTGATGTTATAGAGAAAGAAACTACAGGTTTTAGCTATCAGTTGGATGTGTGTGGAGGAGGAGAGGGAGGAGTCAAAGATGACCCCAAGGTTGCAGGCTGAGGAAACAGGGAGTAGAAGAGTGTTATCAACAGAGACTGAAAAGGGAGGAAGTGGATTTAGGGGAAAAATAAAAAGTTTGGTTTTGACTATGTTCAATTTCAAATGATGGTAGGACATTCAGGCAGCGATATCAGACAGGCAGGCAGAGATCCAAACCTGGATTGTTGGAGAGATATCAGGTGTAGAGAGAAAAATCTGAGAGCCATCAGCGTAAAACTGGTACTGAAAGTCATGGGAGGAGATGAATGCACCAAGGGATTGGGTATGGAGAGAGAAAAGGAGTGGGCCCAGAAAAGACCCTTGGGGAGCACAAACTGGGAGTGGGATAGTAGTAGAGGAGAATCCTTCAGAGCAAACCTTGAAAGAGTGGTGGGAGAGATAAGAAAAGAATAAGGATAGCACAGAGCCCTTAAAATCAAGTGAGGACAAGGTGTCAAGGAGAAGGCGGTGGCCAACAGTGTCAAAAGCAGTAGAAAGGTCAAGAAGGATGAGGATTGAGTAAAGACCCTTGGATTTAGCCAGGAACAAGTCACTGGAGACTTTGGCAAGAGCTATTTCAGTAGAACGTAAAGGATGAAAGCCAGATTGCAGTGGATCCAGAAGGGCTTGAGAGGAGAGAAAGTTGAGGCAATGGCTGTGAACCACATGTTCAAGAAGTTTAGAAATGAAGGGGAGGAGGGAGATGGGTTGATAATTAGAAGGACAGGTAGGGCTCGATATTCAAAAGGCATTTACACAGTTTGCAGCCCTGTAAACCGTGTAAGTGCTGCTCAGTGGGATACTAACATGCTGAGTGCCATTGAATATCCACAATCTTCTCCCCTACACAACCCGATGCTAACCACTTAGCATTGGGGCATGTCATGGGCATTCCAGGGCATGTTGTGTGTGGCGACAGAGGCTAAGCAGGTAGAGGCAATATTGCACCGCTACCCGGTTAGCTTCTATGGTTAAAAGATAGACCTGCTTTTGCCTATCTTTACCTGTAGAAGCTAACCAGGCAGTGGTGCAATATTGCTGCTACCTGGTTAGCCTCTGCGGCTTCTGGACAAGTATGGCGAACCCGGATATTCAATGTCAGGGCAATGTATGACCATGACATTAAATATCTGGGGTTAGAGGACAGCGACGACAGCTAGACACTGTTCGCTTGTAGTTTTCCTAACTCAATATCAACCCTGTAGGGTCTAATGAAGGTTTCTTGAGGAAAAGTGTGACAACAGCATGCTTGAAGGCTGTTGGAACAGTTGCAGAGGAGAGCAATAGGTTGATAATATGAGAGATGGAAGGGAGGACGGTGGAGGAGATGGAGTTAAGGAGATGGGTGGGGAAAGGATCAGAGGAGCAGGTAGTGAGTTTATTTATTTATTTAGTGTCTCTTATATACCGCGCTCTTTAGAATCAGTGCGGTTTACATATAACAAAAATTTGTGCAGTGCAGGCAGAACCTACACAGGACTTACAATGAACAGAGGTCTAGAAGAGAAGACAAGGTTTCCTCATCAGAGATATTAGAGAAGGAAGACAGGGTAGTGGAGGATGAGGGGAAGAGTTGGGAGTGAAAAGGGGATGGATCAGAACCAGTGGGGAATTGGAGTGTAATCTTGTGGACTTCGTCATGGAAGTAGTTGGCCAAGGTTTGGGCAGAAAGGAAAGGAGGGGTCGGAGTCCGAGGTGCCTGAAAGAGTTGAGAGTTGAAAAGAGACGGCAAGTGTCAGAGGCAAGAGTTAGTCAAATGGGCAGAGTAGTTTTGCTTGGCGAGTGCTAAGGCTGACTGGAAAGAGGCAAGCATGAATTTGAAATGAAGAAAGTCAGCAAAGGTGCGGGATTTGAGCCAAATGCGCTCAGCTGAGTGGGCACAGGAATAACGATAATGGGTAGTTGAAGATTGCCAGTGTATGGTATGGCTGGAGCAAGAGCATCTAGAGCAGAGGAGAGTGCAGAGTTATAGGAAACTACAGCCTGATCAACAGACTTAGATGAGATAGTGAAGGAAAGAAGAGGTAAGACTATAATGAAGAGATCTAATGAGTCAATAGCATGAAGATTTCTAAAAGGGTTGGAGGAATCTGGATGAGATTGAGGCAGGGAGTGCTGAAGAGTGATGCTGTTATACCAAAAAACCCAACCTCAGAACATTGACCTTCTAAATTAAGTATTTATTGTCGGAGCTAGCCGTAGGAAGGTCGAAAGGGGAAACGACCTACACCAAGCGGGTAGCTACTTTTTATTTATTAAGGTTCTTCACCAAAATTAAAAGTTCAAAAATCCATTATTATATGAAAACGCAAAAAACTTATCTTAGTCCATAGACGCTGGTTTAAGTGATTCCAACACGACGTGCACGTTTCGGGCACCTTCGCCCTGTATCAAGTGCAATATCCAAAATTCCAACTTCAACAGCCGTCCTCAAAAAACGCTGTCACTGCAGCTCAGGTCATAGCTTTACAATGGCTGATCTATCGCTTTTTTAAAAAGGAAGAAAACCAACCAATCAATATCGGGAAAACCCCCACATGACGGGGAACCCCTGATCTGATTGGTAAAACTTGAGTTATGACGAAACTTATTCAGATTAGACTTTGCCAGTCAATTTCTCTATTTAGACCTCCCGGCTCCATTGTATCGAGGCGAAATATCCAGCGTTGTTCTAAAAATTGAAGACTATCTTCTCTCTGCCCTCCACGAGGGTTAGCTGGAACATGGTCAAGTATAGTCCAATAAAGTTGTTCAAAATTATGGCAGTATTCAATACAATGAGAAACCATCGGAGCAGAGAGCACTGCACGGCGATGTCGAGATGCATGTTCAATCAAGCGACGTTTCATAGGGCGAATCGTTCTACCAATATAGACAAGAGGACATGGGCATTGAATTAGGTACACAACATAGGTAGAATCACAAGTTGTATCCCATCGACGCTGATATACTTGTTGTGTTTTCGGATGTTGCCATTCTATACCAGTAAGTGTTGAATCACAGAATCCACATTTATGGCATGCAGTATGACCAGTAGTAGGCTCCTGATATACTAAACGATCTTCCAACATAGATGTTTTTACAAGAGTATTGCCCAAATTTCGGCCTCTGGAAAATGCAATCTGTAGGGGGACGTTAAAACAATCGTGAAGTTGAAGAATTGGCCAGTGTGTTTTTAAGATCTGTAACACATCCTTACTCCGGGCTGTATATGGTAATGTCCCTGTTATTTTAGATTCATCTAATGATCTTGAAGCAGTATATGCAGAGTCTAGCAACCACTCCCTATGGGTATAACACTCCCACTCCCTATGGACTAAGATAAGCTTTTTGCGTTTTCATATAATAATGGATTTTTGAACTTTTAATTTTGGTGAAGAACCTTAATAAATAAAAAGTAGCTACCCGCTTGGTGTAGGTCGTTTCCCCTTTCGACCTTCCTACGGCTAGCTCCGACAATAAATACTTAATTTAGAAGGTCAATGTTCTGAGGTTGGGTTCTTTGGTTTAATTGTTGATTAGCCCCTACCTATAGGTTTTTTTGGAAGAGTGATGCCGAGCAGGTGATGGTCAGATAAGGGAAGGACTGAGGTACAGACATTAGAAGGTAAACAATTAGAGAAGAAAACAAGGTCAAGGTAGTAATCATGCTGGTGAGTGGGTGCAGTAGAGCAAAGTTGAATGTTGAATGAGGAGATAAGGGAAAGGAACTTTAAAGTGTAAGGGTCAGAGGGATTATCAATATAATTGTTAAAATCACTGAGAATAAGGGAGAGGGAAGATGAATCAAGAAAGAGGGAAAGCCAAGAATCAAAGTCAGTGAGAAAGGAAGAAGTGGACATGTCTGGGGGTCAATAAATAGTAGCTATCTGGAGAGGTAAAAAATTAAAAAGGCGTATGGCAAAGCAATGTGTGCCCTCCAGTCAATGCTGACTCCTGGCAACACAGCAACTCCTGGGTTTTTTTGGTAGTGTAACTGGAAGTAGATTGCCAGGCCTTTCTTCTGAGGCAATGGATGGATGTATTACAAGTGTTTGATAAACTGAAGAGTAGAAAATCACCTGGACCAGATGGTATACATCCAAGGGTGTTGAAAGAACTGAAATATGAGATTGGCAGACCTACTGTTAGTAATTCTGTGAACTATCATGAAAATCATCTGTAGTACCTGAGGATTGGAGAGTGACCTATGTAACTCCAATTTTTAAAAAGAGTTCCAGGGGTGATCCAGGAAACTAAAGGCCAGTAAGCCTGATGTCAGTACCGGGCAAAATGGTAAAAAACCATTTTAAAGAATAAAATTACTGAACACGTAGATAGCTTAATGGGAGAAAGCCAACATGTATTTAGCCAAGGAAAGTCTTGTCTTACTAATCTGTTATATTTTTTGAGGGTGTGAATAAACAAGTAGACAAAGGTGAGCCAGTTGATATAGATTATCTTGATTTTCAGACAAGGTCCCTCATGAGAGAGTTTTGGCGAAATTTAAAAGTTATGGGATTGGAGTCATTATAGTATTGTGGATCAAGAACTGGTTAAAAGATAGAAAGCAGAGAGTAGGGCTAAGTGGCCAATTTTCTCATTGGAGAAAGGTGAATAGTGAAGTACACTGGAGATTTGTGCTGGGCCCGCAGCTTTTTAAAATATTCAGAAATGACCTGGAAATAGGAATAACGAGTGAGATGATCAAATTTGCAAAATTATTCAAAGTTGTTAAAACGCAAGAGGATTGTGAAAAATTGCAAGAGAACCTTGAAAAATTGGAAGACTGGGCGTCCAAATGGCAGATGAAATTTAATATGGAGAAGTGCAAAGTTATGTACCTAGGAAAGAACTACCTAAACTATAGTTACATGATGTAAGGTTCTACCTTAGAAACCACCACCCAGGAAAAAAGATTTAGGCATCATCGTGGGTAATACGTTGAAACACTCCGCCCAGTGTGTAGCAGTGGCCAAGAAAGCAAATAGAATGCTAGGAATCATAAGGAAAGGAATGGAGAATAAAACAGAAGATATTATAATGTCTCTGTATCATTCAATGGTGCGACAGCACCTTGAATATTGTGTGCAATTCTGGTCGCCATTTCTTAAGAAGGATATAGCTGAATTGGAAAAGGTACAAAGAAGAGTGACAAAAATGGTAAAGGGAATGGAAAGATACCCCCTATGAGGGGAGTCTTAAAAGGCTGGGGCTCTTCAACTTGAAAAAGAGATGGCTGAGGTGGGATATGATAAAGGTCTATAAATTAATGAATGGAGTGCAACGGGTAAATGTAGCTCATTGTTTATGCCATCAAAAAGTAGAGGACAAACAATGAAGCTACAATGTAACCCATTTAAGACTTATAAGAGAAAATATTTTTTTCCTCAACATGCAATCAAACTCTGGAATTTGTTACTGGAGGAATTCTAGTAAAAGCTGTTAGTGTAGCTGGGTTTAAAAAAGGTTTGGATAAGTTCCTGGAGGAAAGGTCCAAAAACCATTATTAAAGAGGACCCGGGAAATCCATTGCTTGCCCCGGGAGAAGCATTGTGGAGCCTGTGTGCCTCTTTGGGAACCTGCCAGGTACTTATGGCCTGGATTAGCCATTGTTATAAACAGGATACTGGGCTTGTTGGACCTTGGTCTGACCCAGTAAGGCATTTCTTATGTTCTTATGTAAGATTAGGTATTGTCAATAGTAGGAATCAAAAATGTTGTGGAGCCATAAGAAAAAGATGAAGAGGAGTGAAAAGGATAGAATAATTAGGTAGGAGGAGGATTGAGAGGATCAGGGAGAACCTGGGAGTAATTGTAGTGTGAAATTACCCTGTAAGAGGTGGTTGTGTAGGATGGAGAGGTACTAATAGAGAGGGTTGTGTAGGAGGGTAAGGATATATCAGAGAGAGAGGAGAGGAATGAAGGTAAAAGTTCAGCTAGTAAGTAAAATTAAATAATGTCAATCAAATTCAGTTGCAAATTCTTACTTTGTTAATTAGTAAGTTTCTATAAATTTCTGTACTCTTCATGGGTAGACTGTTCATTTCTTAATTCAGTTAAATGCCTAGACGCCGTAGATGCCATAGGATGGTGCTGTAGGTGTTCTAAGATTGTGCCAGTCCTCAGGTTAGGAGGGAGAGAAGGTTGAAGCTGCCTTCTTAGCCATGTTGCAGGTTCGTTGCTCAGTTTCAGGGTTATAAGTTTTAGCAGATGGACAGGTAGGCTGTTGAGGCCTATCACATGCTGTTGGCCCCAGTGCGCCGCAGTAATAACTACTTCCATCCACTGCGAGTTCTCAGGGAAGCGTAGGCCACAGTCGGGGATCAAGTGGAAGGATTGAGGCCCTACCATGTGGTGTCACGCCTCGGTGATGATTGCCACGCCTGCTTGTAGTGACTCTGCGAACGAAGAGAGCAGCCAGAAGGAGCACAACAGTCTTTTTTTTACTGTATAAATCGTCTCCTCTGACTTCTGCGTGCGGCAGCGATGGTGCTGGTAGTGGGTTAGTTGCTGTTTCTGCTTTTGCTTCTACTGCCACTCTTGGGGTTCCTCCAGGGCTGGCTGGGCATAGACCTTCCACCAGCGGCTCATACCCACCCTTGGCAGATGCTGGAGTTGCATGATTGTCACCTCCCGCTTTGGTTCTAAGAGAGAGACGCAGGGCCCCGTTGCCTGAAATACTGAGTCTCCATTTTAAATCAATGAATTCCTCTCCCAGGAGGCACCTTATTCACAAAGGACTTTTGGAAAAAGCTTCTGCAAATGAACTCGGGACTCAAGGTCAGAAAGTACTGTTAAATTGGTCCTGGATTTTCAGCACCTGTTTTCTCACAACGAAAAATCTGAAGAAACTGCCTCTAAAAGAAGCTTTCACACACTCTCTGTTACAACACTGGGCCCAGTAAGCAGTCACTCTTGTTCCATTCTGCTCCCATTTTCTGACCCCTTATTGCTACTACCCAGCACTCTATACATACATACATATAAGAGATAGTACTGGCTTCGCAGAGCTCACTATCTGCTAAGACAGGAGAAAAAGGTGTCGTGAGCCAAAAAAAAAATTTAAAATCACAGACCCCACATAATTACATCTTAAATCAGATGCCATTATTTCATAGTCTCTTCAGCAAAGGGCCTAAGAAATCTCCTATACCTCACCTGGGGTGGTAGAAACACCAAGCCCTCCTGTGGAATATTCTGGACTTGGCAGCTAAGCTTTCATCAATCATAATCTGAATATTAGACAGTACCTATTCCCCCCCCCCCCAAGAGACTATTAGAGATAGAGAATGTAAATCTAAGCACTAAGGGCAGCATGCAAGGCACCAAGGGAAAATGCCGATCAACAAATCAGGGCCATGTCTGCCTTATCCTTAGGTTGCGTCCCTACTGGCCTCTTGGCCTGCTGTAAAAGCCACAAAAAAATGCTACTTTTAATGCATCTCTGCTGGGACCTTTCAGCGGCACAGCAACCTTGCTGCATTTCCTTCACATAGCATAGTGCCATGTCAATAGGCAGTCTCTTCCATTGCCTTTCTCCGGTCTAGGGGAGGGTAGTGTGAGACTTTGCTCCACTTTCTTTCAGCAGGAGCTCCTCATGCTTTACAGCCGCTTCTGCCATCACTGACTATTTCTCAAGTCTTCTGGAGCTCACTCACTGCTATGAGGAAAAAGTCCTTATTGCAGCTTGAATGGATCCTACTGCATTCCCAACGGGGACATTCTCCATTCTCTCTGTCAGAAAATTCTCCTTGGGTAAGGGATGGTTTGGGTACATCTTGGTTGCATTCGCTACCGAACTTCCCCCCCAAAGGCAACAAGAGCTGAACCATCCTGCCCGAACATCCACATGGAGAATAACACTAGACTCTTCCTATGTTACATCTAACACTAGGTTTCACCAACCCTTCAGCCAGTTTTGTGACCTTGTGGAATCTCTCTTTCTGAGAGCAGAGCTGTAGTTCCAGTTACAATGATGAAGTTAGCAACCAGCTTGTGTTTTGCTCCAAAGGAGGAAATGTCTGATCTTTTCAGAAATATTAGACTGGGTGACCACTACCATACACATCTATTTGTTCACCCACATTAAGGGCATTAAACAGCAAACTTTGGCTACCCTGCCCCTATACTAGACAGCTCTGTCGCCTCCTTTACAACCTCCAAAGTTTTTGCACCTTACTGCAAGTAAGCATGGAAATCCAAACGTCCTCATCCACTTCTAGGTTGCCCTCACAGCTGAAATTGCAGGTCCTTTAGGGATGTTGTATGCCCTGTTCCAATGTGGTGGCTCTATGCTCCTCCATAAGCAAGCTTGTTTCTTTACCCATTGCCCCTGGAATACATTTATCCTTCCTTATACAATGTAAATCCACATCACATGGGCCACCCAGTGTATTAACTGAACTTGTCACTCCAAGTCATATTGCAGCCTGGGACATTCACATTCTCACATAGATGAATGCCTTTGAGGCAACATGCTTTTAGTAGACATATGTTCAGCAATCTGGTGAGACAGTAGACACACCTAACATAAAGGTGCCTCATATCTATGGTTTATGAGTATTTGATATACCACTCTTTCAACAAGCAGAGCAGAGCAAATGCAAATGCAATGTGTGTCTTTGAGTCAATGCTGATTCCTGGCGACCCAGCAGCTCCTGTGTTTTCTTGCCAGTGTGAATGGAAGTAGATTGCCAGGCCTTTCTTCCAAGGAAATGGAAGGTTAAGTGACTTGCCCAAGGTCACAAGGAGTGCTAGAGGAAACCAAACCCTGGTCTCTTGGTTACCAAGCCAGTGCTCTAACCATTAAGCTACTCCTCCACTCTTTCAACGAGTAGAGCAGTGCACAATAAAATTGAAAAATGTGTCCACTGCAGAAAAGAACTCCATTTTATATAATAGGACAACAAAGAAGAAAGAGATAGTATCTGGTAACCAATAAACCACTCTTCTCGGCTCTCGAAGACCCATATTAAAAACTGACACCTCTCAGAGCCTACTTCAGTGTCGTATCTTGCTTATGCTTCACTTCCAGTCTCACCAAATCCTGGCAGGTTCTCATTACTTCCTTCCAAGAACTATCAAGAAAGAACTTTCATTCTGGAAGCCCAGCCCATAGGGCTTCACCCATGCATACCTACACCACTTGCCACAGACGAAACCTGACCATCCCATACTCTGATCAACTATCAGTGTTTCATTTCTGTGCCATCCCTGGGTCTTCATGAGAGTCCAAATCTTTACAAACTCCCCCCAAAAAATAGTAACTCCCCCCTCCCCCACTACCCTGATTCCATAACCTTAAATGGAAGCTTGAGTTTGTTTCCTCCCCAAAGTACACAATACCAGAAACTGCTGTCACCTTAGCCAAATGAACCTGAAAGCCTCAAGTTGGACTGTCTTATACTACATACACTCCATCCCATCAGAATGAAGTAGTTTCATTCTTCGGTTGATCCTGAACAATATATATTTCAACATACAGCAACATTGTCCAGCCATAACCAAAGCAAGTCACACCCTTACTGTGGGCTTCTGGTAAAGTTCCCATCAAATTTGGGTCATCTATACAGAAAACCCTCATACTTGGGATTGAAAAGGAACTCCCCTCCTTTCATCGTGAATCCAAACACCATAGTAAACTTCCCCACTATCAGGCACCCTAACTGCCAAGAGCAAATCACACTCGCATCAGCCTCCTAGATCACTCTACCTGAAGAGGTACCATGTCGCCGTCCTCTATGACTCTGTGCCTCAACAACTCTCCAGACCAAGGTTTCACTTTGCTCATATTGTCATTACAAATGTTCAATATATGCCCTGCTGTCACTTTATCAATGTTGCTCTCACAAGTATTTTACACTCTTGCAATGCAAATGCCAGTGATGTTCAGCTATGCTTTTATCCTTGGGGTGACACAGGTCCTTTGAGATCTGTAAATTTCATTAATTTGTTGGACACAGCCTCTGGTCCACCTCTGTGTGCATTCTCCATCCGTCAGTCACCCACTAATTGTGTTTGCTGCTTCATCCTACCACAGCATGGGCTCTAAGGGGTGGGCATCACACTCTATATAGCACCCCCTTACATCCCTTTGCTGGGGAGTCACCCATATGTGGCTGACTTGTTCTGTTTGTCCAAAGAGAAAATGAGGGTACTTATCTGTAACTTGGGTTCTCCATGGGCAGCAGGATAATAAGTCAGCCAAACAAACCTACCCACTGTTCCCTTCCAAATGAATCTGCTAGGGCTAGAGAGCTCACAGGAACAGGAAGTGGAATGGCCCTTTGTTGGGGGAGGTTAGCACATGCTCAGAAGAATCTTTTTGAAAAACCTTTTCTGAGCTATGGAGAGCAATTTTCATTCTGGCACAGTTAGATGACATCACCCATGTGTGGCTGACTTATCCTGCTGTCCACGGAGAACCCCTGTAACAAGTAAGTAACTTTGATTTCTACATGGGAGGGAGGGGAAGGGGTAATGGAACTCAACTAAATTTCCACATTTTCTTAGCAGGATCCAAGTTAATACTTTGATGTCAGTTTATCAACTACTAAAGCTTAATTTATGATAAGTCTTGTGTATATAAAACATTTTGCCATCTGTTTCAGGGTTACCGGCAGGGCCGGATTTACGTATACGCCATGTACGCCATGGTGTAGGGCCCACAGCCGCAGGGGCCCACAAAAAAAGAACCAGTTTTTTTTTTTTAAACTCATTTAAAAAAAAAAACCTGGTGGCTGCCGCCGCGGGGCCCCCTCTGCTGCCGCGGGGGCCCCGTCTACAAGCTGGTCGGGTCGGGTCCGGTCGGGTCTCTCTCCCTCCCTCCCTCGCTGCAGGCTGCGAGAGACGCGAAGATAGAGCGTCTCCTCGCGTCTGTGTTAAGCCCGCAGGGGCTGATGGGATTTCCCATCAGCCCCTGCGGGCTTAACACAGACGCGAGGAGACGCTCTCCCTTCGCGTCTCTCGCAGCCTGCAGCCTGCAGCGAGGGAGGGAGAGAGACCCGACCCGACCGGACCCGACCAGCTTGTAGACGGGGCCCCCGCGGCAGCAGAGGGGGCCCCGCGGCGGCAGCCACCAGGTTTTTTTTTAAAATTAAATTTTACTTTAGGCCGGGGGGGGGGGGTAGGACTGGTAAGGGGCTATGGGGGGGGTAGGACTGGTAATGGGCTATTGGGGGGGCTGGGGCTGGAAATGGACTGGGGGGGTAGGGCTGGTAATGGGCTATTGGGGGGCTGGGGCTGGAAATGGGCTGGGCTGGGCTGGGCTGGGCTGGGCTGGGGGGGGTTAAGGCTAGAGGTGGGCTGATGGGGTTAGGACTGGTAATGGACTGTGGGCTGTTGGGTGTGCTTAGAACTGCCAATGGGCTTTGGGGGGGGTTAAGACTGGTAATGGGCTGTGGGCTGATGGGGGCTGTCTGGTAATGGGCTATGGGGGGGGCTAGGACTGGAAATGGGCTGGGGGGTTAAGACTGGAGGTGGGCTGATGGGGTTAGGACTGGTAATGGGCTGTTGGGGGGGGTTAGAACTGGTAATGGGCTTTGGGGGGGTTAAGACTGGTAATGGGCTGTGGGCTGATGGGGGTTGTCTGGTAATGGGCTATGGGGGGCTAGGACTGGAAATGGGCTGGGGGGTTAAAACTGGAGGTGGGATGATGGGGTTAGGACTGGTAATGGGCTGTGGGCTGATGGGGGGGGTAGGACTGGCAATGGGCTATGGGGGGCTGACTGGAAATGGGTTGATGGGGTTAGGACTGGAAGTGGGCTGATGGGGGTTAGGACTGGTAATGGGTTATAGGGGGGGCTTAAACTGACAATGGGGTGATGGGGGTTAAGGACTGAAAATGGGGTGATGGGGGGTTAAGGACTGTAAGTGAGGTGATGGGGGGGCTAGGACTGGTATTGGGTTGGGGGGTTGCTAGGACTGGAAATGGGCTGATGGATGGCTAGGACTGGAAATGGGCTGATGCAGGGACTAGAAGGGAATGGATGCTGGGTGAGGCTGGAACTAGAAGGGAGCTGATGTTGGGGGAGGATTAGAATGGGATGGGGCTGGAAGAGTAAAATGGAGAAGGGAAAAATATTTTGTGTGGGAGGGATAAAAAATCTACAATTGGCCGGGTATTGGGAGAGTAAGTGGGGATTGAGGATGGAGGGGTAAAATTTGAGTGGATGAAATAGGAATGAGGAAAGAGCAAAAGGAGAAAGATTAGTATGTTAAAGCAGATGTAGAGAGAGAATGGAAAAAAATCTAGAAGAGAGAAGAAAGGACAAATGGACAGCAGACGATGGAGAGTTAGCAGAAGACACGAAGAAACCAGAAGAAAGTGGCTGGAGCAATTGCAGCTGAAAAAAATGCACAAAAGGTAGAAAAATATCTCTTTATTTTGAATTTATTAATTGGAATATGTCAGCTCTGGTAAATGTGCATCATTAACATCTGTGCTTTGTTTAGTACAAGAGCAAATTAATGTATAGTTTTATTTCTACAGTGTTGTACATTCCAAGTTTGGCTTTTGGGATTCCCAGTTTAATTATTGTCTTCCTATTTCTAAATTGTGATTACTTGTTTGGTGATGGTCTATGTTCTGCATGTGTAACTGAGCTGAGGTGTTCTGTTTATATAATTCCTATTTGACATTGCCACTTGTTCTCTTTCCCCAGTAGGTCATGTATTGTTGTTCTCTGAAATGTATTGGTTTAATATTTGCAGTGTTGCCTTTTGATTGGTAGAGTATGGTGCTTTGTGAGTCCTGGTAGTGCTGTTAGGATACGGCGGGTTTACTATGGGCAGTGTTTGTAGTAGTTCCTAATGTGTCTGGCAGTTGGCACTGGATTATAGTAATGTAGAAATCTTTTAGTCTTTCTTTATCCATACACTCATTAAGAGGCACGTTTACTAAAAGTTAGTATATGGTAACATTATGCAAATATTTATGCAAATGAGGCCCCTTATGCAAATGAGGTCCGCACCCCCCTTGGGCCGCCCCTGCTGGGGGCCCACAATTTTTGTTGGCGTAGGGCCTCACTCAAGGTAAATCCGGCCCTGGTTACCGGTAGTAACATAAAATTGTTAGTAGTAGCCAGTTCCTCTGGGATGATGTGTTTCTGATATTCCTGCTTTTATTAGAGGATGCACTTAACATTTTTGTGTGTGGTTTTGTCATTTGTATTTATCTCATTTTGGGGCTTTTTACTAAAGTGTGGTAACGTTTTGCAGTTGCCATGCGCTAAATGCTAAAATTGCTGCACAGTGACCGCAAAGCCTCTGCAGTAACCTGTGGGGGTGATCAGCATCTGCCTATTCAGTTACTAAAAATGAAAACCCTTTCTCTGGGACCTAGCAGGAAGTCAGTCCTCACATATAGGTGACATCACTGACGGAACCTGCGCAGGAACACTCCCCAGCTTCCAAAGGAAGCTTTTGGGAGATCAACCACACATGTGTGCCTCTCTTCACAACTAAAGGAGCCATCTTACCTCAGTCTTCTTTTTTCTGTGGACCCTCTCAGATGCCTGTCTGTCCCATGGAAAATCATCGATATCTCACTGATATGGTTTTGGTTTTGCCAGGATTTTTCAATTGTGTGTTTGTCATCGTCTTCCTGCCCATCCCCAGGAGCATCGGTGCCTTGGCGCCATGTTTTTTCTTGGGTTCTTTTTTTCTTCTTCTTTTTTGGTTTGTGGGTTTTTTCTCTCGTGCCCCCCTAGCTGGATGGGATGTTGGAGTCCTTTGACTTGGCGGAAGCTGTCTTCCCCAACATGTCAAAGCCGGCCAGTGGCTTTAAGAAGTGTGGCTGGACCATCTCCATGATGGACCCCCATAACTGGTGCTTTCAGTGCTTCAGGCCCAACCATAAGCCTTCCACCTGTGCTCTCTGCTTGCAGTTGATGGGCAGGAGGCTCAACAACCAAGAAAAATAGTGGGAATTGCTTTTTGGGTCCTCCAGTCTTCAGCACCAGCATCAATAATAGTGTTGAGTCCTTCGATGAGGGACAGACCTAGAAGGATCCGACTTCTGCCCCGTTGAAGTTGAGGGGGGATGCTGAAACCCGGGATAAGTCCCGGCATCACAGTCTCCCTTGGTGAGATTCTTGGGGAGAAGACCGGGAGTGACTCCAGATATTGTAATGATTGTGGAGTCCCTAATGAGGATACTGGCACCGAAGACCGTGGTTGTTGCCCCAGGTCCCATGCCATTGGACTCCATGCTCCTAGCTTGGCTATGTTCCTGGCCTTGCAGTCTATCCAGGACTCAATGTCCTCGTGTTCCTTGATGACGAGGCTGGCCCGAGACCTGATACCATCTGGTTCCTCAGTGCCGAGGATGGCACGAGACCTGATATCCTTGGGCTCCTCAGTGCCAATGGTGACCTTGTCCACAGCAGGTGCTTCCCAAGTCCCCACTGGAGGATATTTCCTTCTATGAGTATCTAAGTGACATGGCCAAGGCCTTGCCTTTTTCCATCGATGCTCAGAAGGAGCCCAGGGTGGGAGAGTTGGAGATCCTCCAGTACCCTTTCCCCCTCAAGGAGGCTATTATGGTTCCCGTTCAGAAGATCTTTGAATGTTTGCTCTTTCACATAAGGCAGACTCCCTTCACGGTGTCCCCAATGAGTAGATGGCTGGACATGTATTAAGTCCACAAGAGCCCAGGCTTCGAGAAACCACAGCTCCCGCACAATTCTATGGTTGTGGAGTCGGAAAATCGAAAGCACTAAGACCCACTCCTCTGTGCCCCAGGCAGGGAGGCCAGGACCTTGGATTGCATTGGCAGAAAGTACTACCAGGGTTCCATGATGGAGGCTCGCATTCAAGCCCACCAATTCTACATGGGTATGTTCCTCAAGGATCTAGTGGACAATCTGGCTGATTTCTGGATGGTCATTCCAGAAGAACAGATGGAGCATTGTTCCCTTACCTCCAATGGGAAGACTGGCTGTACTCCTTGCATCTCAAGGATGCCTATACTCACATCCGCATTCACCCTTTCCATGGGCAGTATCTCCACCTCATGCTCAGCAGAAAGCACTATCAGTACTGGGTACTCCCTTCAGCCTTGTTTCCACCCCAAGGGTCTTCACAAAGGTCCTCATTCTGATCGAGGCACATCCAGCCTGTCCAGATTTCCAAAATCTGGATGGGCCAGGTTTGTACCCAATTCTGCACCCGCAAGAACTAGACATTCCTGTGGGAGCAGAATTGGGGCAAAGAGCCTGGACAGCCACTGGATGTCCAGCGAGATCCATGACTAGCCCAGCCAAAGCACCTGTATGGAGCCCCGATTCACTGCACAGCCACAAATGTGCTGCTCTCTGCAACCCGACCCTCAAAGGGGCCTGCCAAGGCCGGAATCAGGTGGCCAGGAACCCCCTGCTGCCTCTCACCTTCAGGATGAGGTTTGCCAGTGCAATGCACCACAGTCGGGGAGCCTTATTCCACCTCCCCTGGCTCTCTCCTCCACCCTGGACATACAGGGCCACGACTGGAATCGGCCATGTATGTCCGGGTCAGGGTACCGCCTCCACCCCACCCATGTTCCTTCTCCGGTCCTCTCCCACTTGCCCCCATCCAGAGCTCCCCGCGCATCTCCTCTGTACATGCGGGGAATTTTGGGCACGGAATCAGTCTCAAGCGAATAGCAGGGTCTGTAGTTCGAACTGGATGTACATCCCGCTATTTCAACATCAGAATGACTGCCAAAGTGTCTGGCAGCAGTTGCTGTGTTCCTCTGGAAGCTGGGAATTTTCATCATCCCCCACCTAGATGATTGGTTGATTAGGTGTCTAATGCTGGATAAGGTCCGGCATTCTGCAAGGATCATTCAGCTGCTTGAGAATCTGGGCTTTGTCATCAATTACTCAAAGTCTCATCTGCAGCCCGCTCAGCACCTCGAGCCCTCCTACCATGGCCCAGGCCTACCTACCAGAGGATCGAGTCTTATGGCTTGTCGACCTTGACAGAGAAGTGCAAAGCTGCCTGTTCACCATGGCCAGAGTGATGCTGCACATTCTCAGTCAAAGGGCCTCCATGGTTTATGTCACTCTGCTTGTGCATCTACAGATGAGACAAGCGCAATGGACTCTATGTATGCACTGGCGACAAGTTACAGGGTGCTTCTGGGACAAGATGACTGTTACTCAACCACTCAAGCAGTCCCTCTCTTGGTGGCTCAAAACACAAAATCTGCGCTAGGGACTTCCTTTCCAAGCCCTCCCACATCAATAGGTACTGACTACAGATGCCTCCAAGATGGGCTGGGGAGCTCATCTCGATGGTCTCTGAACGCTTGGCCTCTGGATGGCTGGGGAAAGCCTCCACCAGATCAACTTCCTGGAGCTCCGTGACATCTCCAATGCACTCAGGGCATTTCAAGAGCAGCTTGCCAATGAGGTTGTCCTCATCCAGACCGACAACCACGTATCGATGTTGTACAGCAAGAAGCAGGGGGGCACAGACTCATACCTTCTCTGCTGGGAGATGGTGCGTCTCTGGACATTTGCCATTTCTCATGGCATGCTTTTCCAAGTGATATATCAGCTGGGCGAGCTCAATGTCTTGGCAGATCAACTCAGCTGAGTCCTCCAGCTGCATGAATGGACCATCAACAGTTGAGTTGTGGGGCACCCTGAGCATAGATCTCTTTGCGTTACCGGACATTGCACAGGTGCTGCAGTTCTGCTCCAGGGTTTAAAGCAGCAGTTGGATGGCTTCTGATGCTTTTCTCCTGGATTGGGGCAAGGGGCTGCTTTATGCCTGTCCACCAACACCTCTGGTGGCCAGGACCCTCTTCAAGCTACAGGAGGACAAGGCTACTGTGATCCTCATTGCCCCATACTGGTCTAGATAGCCTTGGTTCCCTCTTCTCTTCCGTCTGAAATATGAGATTGCAGACCTGCTATTAGTAATCTGTGAACTATCATTAAAATCATCTGTAATACCTGAAGATTGGGGGATGGCGAACGTAACACCAGTTTTTAAAAAGGGTTCCAGGGGTGATCCGGGAAAAATGGTAGAAACCATCATAAAGAATAAAATTGCTGAACATGTAGATAGTCATGACTTAATGGGAGACAGCCAACATGGCTTTAGACAAGGAAGATCTTGTCTTACTAATCTGTTATGTTTTTTTGAAGGTGTGAATAAACAGGTAGACAAAGGTGAGTCGGTTGATATAGTGTATTTGGACTTTCAGAAAGCCTTTGACAAAGTCCCTCATCAGAGACTTTTGGCAAAACTAAAGAGTTATGGGATAGGAGGTAGTGTACTATTGTGGATCAGGAACTGGTTAAAAGATAGAAAGCAGATAAAACACAGAGTTGTAGGGAGGGTAGATGGCGGCAGTGAGTTTCTCTCTGCCAAATGTCCGCGTTTGAGAGCGTCTCTGTGCCGGCGGTTTGTGCTTCTACGATCCTGAATAGGGAGGAGAAAGCGCAAACAAGCTCACCTTCCTCCGGGCGATGCTGGAGTCATCGGAGCGGGCCAGCAGACGCTTCAAAGTTGTGGTTTCTCTGTCGTGAGGGAATCAGCAGCGTCTTCGGCAGGGCTTGAGGCTACTCTTGACCTGAGCGCACACGGGGTTTTCTTGTCCCCTGAGCAGCGGGCCCCCCTGCCGTGTCCCGGAAGCGGTTTTGCCGGCAGGAGTGAGTCTCCGGGTAGTGTGCTAGTTAGCACGCAGAATCAGGAGGCTGTGGAGGCCTCTGGTGCTGATGTGGTGGTCATCTGTGGGTCCCCTGGAGTCGATGGAGCTGGGGCTGGAATGGATGGGTTGTCTAGCCCTCTTCAGGGGAGAGAGACCCTGCGAGATATTGCTGGAGGTGGCGGATTGGTGAAGCCTGCAAATGTAACTTTGGACGTGCTATGGGAGGCAATCTCTACAATGAACTCCTCTTTGGAAAAGTTATCGGTTTCTGTGAGTACTGATATAAAATTATTGAAGGTGGATTCCCAGCAGGCTTTAATGGTTCGGAAGGAACAGGAGGGGAGGCTGGTACGGCTGAGTGGAGAGCTGGGTCAACTCCGTGAAGTACATCTTGCCCATATGAAGGACCGGAATGTGACCAGTAGAAGGTTGGAATATCTTGAAAAACAAGTCCGGAAGAACAATTTAAGACTGGTGAACTTTCCTAGGTCTCCAGTGTGTTCTCCCCTGGAAATGGTTCGGAGATACTTCCAGGAGGTCTTGAAGATCCCTGGGGAGAATCTCCCACCATTAGTCAGAGTACATTATCTGAATGTGAGCAGGGGTGATCAGGGAGTTGTCAGTGATCCTTCGGGAGTCCCTGGAGACCTTACAGGGTTTCTAGAGAGTTCCCTGGAACTCGTTACCGCCCGAGCTACCCTCCTTATTACACTGGCCCTTGAGTCTGATAAAGCGTTAATTATGCGTATGTATTTTAGAAATTTCAGTGAGCAATTTGTAGGGTCAAGTGTACGCATTTTTCCTGATCTAGCTAGAGATACCCAGCTGAGGAGGAAGGAGTTCCTGGGTTTTAAATCCAGGGTTCTTTCCCTCGGTGGGACATTCTTGTTAAAATTTCCTGCAAGGTGTTGTGTGTCGTATAAAGAAAAGTTTTATATGTTTTTTGAGCCCTGTCAACTGGAGTTTTTTTATAGCTAGAGAAGAGCCCATTGTGAATATCTCCTCTCATAAGGCTGACACATAAGTCTGCACTGCTAACATGTTTCTTTTTTTTCCTTAGCTTAGTATCTTATTTCCTGTTGCCTCCCTATTATTGTCGGCTGATTTGGGTAGTGTTTTTTTGTTTTCCGTGACATTCATATTGTGTGTTAATGTATCTGTTTATTACCATATTTCCTTCATTCATTGTTTTACTTTGAATGTTTTTCAAAAAATTCAATAAATAAAAAAAAAATAGAAAAAAGGTAGACAGCAATGGCCAATTTTCGCAATGGAGAAAGGTGAATAGTGGTGTACCCCAGGGATCTGTGCTGGGTCCGCTGCTTTTTGACATACTCTTAAATGACCTGGAAAAGTGAATAATGAGTGAGGCTATCAAATTTGCAGATGACACAAAACTATTTAAAGTTGTTAAAACCCAAGAGGATTGTGGAAAATTGCACGAGGATCTTGATAAATTGGAAGACTGGGCATCAAAATGGCAGATGAAATTTAATGTGGACAAGTGCAAAGTTATGCACCTAAGGAAGAACAACGCAAACTATGGTTACATGATGCAAGATTCCACATTAGGAACCACCACCAAGGTAAAAGATTTAGGCGTCATTGTGGATAACATGTTAAAACCCTCGGCCCAGTGTGCAGCAGCGGCCAAGAGAGCAAATAGAATGCTAGGTATCAAAAGAAAAGGAATGGAAAATAAAACAAAGGATATTATAATGCTTCTATATCGTTCCATGGTGAGACCGCATCTTGAATATTGTGTGCAATTCTGGTTGCCATATCTTAAAAAGGATATAGCGTTATTAGAAAAGGTTCAGAGAAGAGCCACCAAAATGGTAAAGGGGATGGAAGGATACCCCGATGAAGAACGGCTAAAAAGGTTAGGGCTCTTTAACCTGGAAAAGAGACGGCTGAGGGGAGATATGATAGAAGTCTATAAATTAATGAACGGAGTGGAACAGGTAAACGTAGATCAATTGTTTACGTTATCAGAATATAGAAAGACTAGGGGACGTGCAATGAAGCTACAGGGTAAATTATTTAAGACTAATAAAAGAAAATATTTTTTCACTCAACGTGTAATCAAACTCTGGAATTTGTTACCGGAGGATGTAGTAAAGGCTGTTAGTGTAGCTGGGTTTAAAAAAGGTTTGGACAAGTTCCTGGAGGAAAGGTCCATAAACCATTATTAAGAAGGGACCCAGGATATCATTGCTTGACCAAATACAAGCATTGTGGAACCTGTGTCTTTTGGGGATACTGCTAGGTACATATGACCTAGATTGGCCAAGCATCCTGGAAACAGGATGCTGGGCTTCATGGACCTTGGTCTGACCCAGTATGGCATATCTTATGTTCTTATGTTAACTGCTTTACCCATAGACCTTTGCCCAGTTAGCTGGATTAAGCATACAAGAGAATACTTAATACCATACATATTGAAGATCACTAAATCATTACTCCACAAGGTTACCTCCCACCACAACTCAAACAAACATCTATAAGACCTATTCCAAAAAGTGGGAACCTCAATAACAAAAACCCAAGCTCCTTCCGACCAATATCAAGTCTCCCGTTCACAACCAAGGTAATTGAAAAAAATAGTTCAACATCAACTACAAGATCACATTGACAACTGCACCCCGTTGGAACCACACCAATATGGATTCAAACAGAACCACAGTATAGAAACACTAATCATCTCACTTTTGGACACCCTAATAACCGGCATAGACAACATACATAAAGGATTTGTGCTTTGCTTCATCAACATCACTACAGTATTTGACTACATAAACCATAATATTCTGTTATAAAGGCTTCAAGAAACCGGCATCAATGGTAAAGTACTGAAATGGTTTATTTCATACCTATCCCACTGCATCCAACAGATGAGATCTGGAAACCAACAGTCAAAGTCTTTCACCCAACAACAAGGTGTCCCACAGAGCTCAGCTCTTTCAGCATTGCTTTTTAATATATATATTCAACCGATATGCAACATTATAAAACAGCACAACCTTCAATACAGGATATATGCAGATGGCATCATGATATTCACCCCTATAAACATTGGACATCCAGACTACACACAAATCATGTCATGTCTCGAGAAGATGACATTATGGTTAAAAGAACAAAACCTCTCAATAAACTTCAAAAAATCTGAAATTATACACATAACTAGGAATGCTATATTCTCCCCACCAAACTGAATAAGGATCCTCAACCATATCCTAACATCCAAGCCAGAATACCTTGGAGTGACCTTCGACCAGCAACTTCAGTCCCACATAAAAAGAATAACCAGATCAGTCTACCACAAGCTATGAACAATACATAAATTCAAACTTCTACTCAGCGATAACGATTTTCAAGCAGTATGCCAAGCTATAGTAACACCCATAATGGATTATTGTAACATAATCTACCAGGGCCTCCCCAAGAAGACAATACTCCCTCTACAACTAGTGCAAAATACCGCAGCCCGAACTATCACTGGAACAGCTCGATACAGCCACATAACCCCGACACTAGAACAACTACATTGGCTCCCAATCACCGTACACTCCAACTACAAGGCATTAACAATAATCTTCAAGATAATCAACAACTTGGCACCCCCTGCTCTCCAGCTAATAATCAAGAAAATGCAGCAGACCTGAACAAGAAGAACAACTAGCAATAGCACCCTGGAAACCCCAAGAAGCAAGATGAAAGCCAGACAATCTATATGCAAAAGAGCCTTTTCCATATACGCTCCCATACTATGGAATGATCTGCCTGCGGACATACGAGCCATCAAAGACCTAACAGACTTTAGGAAGCTATAAAGACACACCTCTTTAGAAAATACTATAGACTCACACCATGACTGCACCTCGCATCATACAGTACTATAGGAAAGTTACAAAGTCTCAGACCCCTACAAAACACAATGGATCCACCCCGTGAAAACACTTATCCCTCTCTCTCACCTATACCCGCCTCTGACTGTACCCTTAACCATATATAATGACACTAGACAGATTTATCAATGCATTCATGTAAATAGTTAAAAATTATCTACTTTATTCTTTGTACCCCATATAATCCTCCAAGTTTAATATCCTGTTCTATGTAAAAGTTTTTTTGCTGTGATGTTCATTGTAAACTGCCCTGAATTAATGATAGGGCGGTATAGAAAACCTGTTAATTAAATAAATAAATAAATACCTCCATGGCATAAATACAGAAGATGAGAGCCTCTTTCATTTGAAATAAAACTCTGCAATGAGGGGGGTTTTAAGATGAAGATGGCAGGGGATAGATTCAGGAGATATTTGAGGAAATATTTCTTTATGGAAAGGGTGGTGGATGCATGGAACAGCCTTCCAGTGGAAGTGGTGGAGACAAGAACTGTATCTGAGTTCAAAAAAGCATGGGGAAAACGCAGAGAAACAGGATACTGGGCTTGATGGACCTTGGTCTGACCCAGTATGGCATATCTTATGTTCTTATGTTCTTAAGAGAAAAAAGGGACTGCAAAGCCTAGTAGTAAGTATGGAAGGGCAGACTGGATAGGCCGTATGGTCACTGTCTGCCATCATTTGTCTCTGTTTCTCTGTTTCTCTGTTTCTTAGTAAATATGCAAACTTTCTGCTATAATCCATGGGGCATGCTCTTCTAAATGTCATACCCTAACCTTTGTAGTTTATTATCTCATGATTTCTTTCTACTTTTAGCAGTTGTAAATAGATATTCTGAGTACAATATACTGTATAAAGGTTTAATTATTCAAAGACCCTTAAACTTTATCACAAATTGAACACTGAGAGAGTAATTTTATAAGGGGTGCATACTTTTATTTTTATTTGCTCTACCGCCTTTTAAAAGAAAATATAAAGCGGTATGCATCACATAAGAGGAGAGAGGCTAATAATTACAAAATTTTGTTAGGAAAGAGAAAGCAGGAAAGATAAGCAGCTGTCGAACAGCCTTAGCAAAGATTAATAGAACCACTAGGATAGACACAAAGGGGCATGTTTACTAAAAACTGCTAATTTGCGCGCCGCAAAATAGCGCACTAAAAGCGGTACTTAAGAGCGCTTAAACGCCCCGCAATCGTGCGTGTCACCCCCGCACAGGTGCGCGGCAAAATAACGGGCCCCGCACAAGTACGGGCCCGCAAATGTCCGATAGAGGCGTGGAACGGCTAACGGAGGGCGGAGGAAGGTTCCTGAGGGGCGGAGAGACGGGTTTAATGGGCGGGGAAGGGGAGGGGAGAGGCTCCCCGCACATTATCGGGGCCGAATCCCAAAGCAAAACTACCGCGAGTGAAACACTCGCGGTAGAGGGCATTTAAAGGGAAGAGAAACCATTTCTGTCAGCAATGTACAGCAAAATCGGGGAAACCTGCAAAACGTGCACAGCACAAAAGTGAAAATAAAAATAGAAAGTGACCACAACAAAAATATCACAAATAGTAATGCAGCTGGGGAACAGTTATAGTAATGGGCAAATATAGAAAACACACCCAGGAAAGCTCCAGAAAGAAGAAATGAATATTGGAAGGGTCTACGGAGCGGAGACTCATCCAAAACAAATGTCCTTTTTGGAGCTTTCCTGGGAGTGTTTGCTATGGTTGCCCATTAATATCACTTTTGCCCAGCGTGGTGATATATTGTCCCCCAGTGTCTGTGGTCATTTCCGGGGCTTATTTGCACGTTTGTCACCAGACAGAGTGCATGTGCCCACAGTAAAAATGCGTAGAGCAGGGTTTGTGACTCCATCCTGCCAGGTATACTACCTCCAGGGGCTGCATTGTCTCTGTGGCCATAGTGTGGTGCAGCGGACAGAGCCAGTACCTCTAGGACCAGAGGGTCAGAGGTTCAAATCCCAGCTGGGGCACATGCCAGCCCAGCCCCTATATTTTACCCACCACTAAACAAAGATAGCGCAGACACCCCTGTATTGCAGGGAACATAAGCATGGGGAAAACACCCATATTTTACACAACACTGCAAAAACACAACAACAATGGGCATTACCTACAGCCAAATCCCCCAAATGCAGTCCCGTACTGCCACATTGCAATCTGGTCATCTGCTGTTTCTGAGAGAAGCTCATGCCAGCATGTTGGCGGACGAGTACATGTGGTGCAGGGGACAGTGGCTGCTAGCCACAGAGGACAGAGGCCTAGCCATGTGCAGGCTGGCACAGTCCACTGCAACAGACAGGCCCTGCCGGATCCACAGTCATGGACGTTCCAGGGAAACCAGCCAATCTGTGGCTACACGGTGGTGCAGTGCACACAGACAGTGCATGCAAGAACAGAAGGTCACAGGTTCAAAGCCCAGCTGGGGCTTCCGCCAATCCTAGCCACATATTTTTCCCACACCTACACAGTGATAGTAAGGACATACCTTTCGTGTCGAGGACATATGCAATGGTAATACGTCTATCTTTTACCCCACTGAGCACAGACACCATGAACAGGGGCAGTACCTAGAGCAGACTCTCCCAAATGCATTCCTGGTGTGCCACACACCAGTCAGGTTCCATGCTGCCACTCATACAAATGCCTGTGCTGTATATCTATGCACCACCCCCATGGCATGTAGATGTAGCTCATGCATATTCATGAGGGACAGCAGGAAAACACGAACAGTGTGATGCAGACCTGGACTGGGGTTGGGAATCTCTGCCGTAAAGCAGCAGCCAACAGGGGCAGACACACCCACACCCACAGGCCACATTGGCCAATGTCTCCTGGAGAGGCAGAACAGTGGACCCTGCGTGCATCTCCCAATACTAGCACCTGCATACCTTAGCAATGTCACCCTACACCTGAGGTATACGGTACACAGCTCTGAGACGTTTGCTAGGAGTACTGGCAGATAGATATCCATACGTTACGCACATACTGCTAGTTGACCCCATCAGAACAATCTGTTAGGTGTTTGCGGGGCGTGCTCCAGGACTGGCCTCTGACGGTGTTTACCACCCTGGGGAGTGACCCCCAGCAGTACTGCGTACCATATCCATGCCTTGCCGTGCCTAGGACAGGTTTGGTGGCCAAGGCTAATTACCTCCTCAATAGTAGCACCATCCTGGCATAGGTGTGGAAGTGTGTGTCTGTCTATACAGTGGGTGCTGGCTGCAAGCCCCTTCCACAGCCCACACTGCCAGCACTGTTGCCAGTATTGGCCTGCTAATGTGCATAATGAGTAGCAAGGGACCATGGGTATATCTCAGACAGGGTGGGCTGACCAGGATGCAGCTGCACAGGGCATAGGGCACTGGCAGGGACATGGTAGTGCCCGGCCACCACCTACACAGACAGGGGAACCTCTGTATGTGCTGCTGGGGGATCACTCTCACCCTGAGTGTGCAGTGATGGCAGCATGGCTAGGCACACCCATAGTGCTGTATTGTGTTTCTCTCATGTGATATATATGGGTTTCCTGTTGGGGCCTTTTCACTGACTTATCTGCTTGTGTGTGCTGTCACCCCAGTTGTGGGTGCATGCATTTCCATCAGGACCAACCAGCAGACTGAGCACAGATGGTATGTGTCTTGATGGAGTGCCTTGCAGGGTGCAGTGGCCGATGGCTTGCTGCAGGAGAATATCAGATAGTGGTGGGGTGCATCTATGAATATCCAGGCCTAATGTCTGTCTGATATTGTGTTATGGATGTGTGTGGAGCTGCTTGGACTGCCCTGTGGGGGGTCTACTTCCCCAGCAGGACTGGGGTTGATGGTTGACTCTGCTGCCATCGGGGGGGGGGGGGGGGGAAGAGAAGAGAAGATAGTATGGGGATCTGTTGGTGGGAGACCCTGTTTTATCCACTTTGGGGGGGGGGGTGTTCCACTAACTGTGGCAGACAGCGATCTCCAAGATGTTTATGCAGCACCTACCTATTTCACAGGTTATTGCTGCTTTGGAGCTCTGGCATGGCCACATTCAGCAATGCAAGGTGTTGTGCACCTGGTCCTGGGCACATCATCACACACTCAGGGTGGGCATAGTAACCGCACAATGTGATGGTGTTTAGCTACTCTTTGCCGTTTGTCCACCCACTCAGGACACCCTACCAGGCCGAGGTGCTGTGTGGGTGCACAAGGACACCTCCCCCTACCAGGCCGGGTAGGTTTAGGGGTGCAGTTCCCATCTTGTGTGCATCTGTGGACAGCTGATTTGCATGTGCAGTGCATCATGGGTACGGGTGGCCTAACCCTATCCTGTTTACACCAGCAGACTGTCTGTGATGTGACGTGCAGGCTATCTGCAGCCAGGCAGGAGCTTGCTTACAGCTATAGAGGTGTAGCCCAATGGTTACGCCACTGCCTGTGCAGCCAGAGGTCATGGGTTCATACCCACAGTGGGGTTCTGTGATAGGGTTTTCCAAAGCATATTTTACATTTACTGTACATATGTTGATGCCTGCAATAACACCCTCAGCGTACTGTACCCATAAGGTGCCTCTGAGGGTGCTTTATTGGGCGCCCTATAGGGCACTTTATGGTTGGCATCCATATAGGGTGCACTATACATTATCCTGTGTCGCAACATACATGCTGCCCTATAGGGGACATTCTAGGGTGCCTTGGCGGACGGTGCACTGTAACATGTGCCTTATGGTCCGCCTTATGTTAACATGCTGTGAGAGTGCGTTTGCTAGTAGTTATCACAAAATAGAATTAAAAAGCCTCCTACAGCACTCCACAACATAAAATATACTGCCTCAGCTAGCCTTTTTCAATGGGCATTGTGAGGGATTGAACCCCTGGTCCCTACACCATTGGTCAGTGTCTTAAACATTGTGCTGTGGCTGTGTTCCTTTGCTTTAGCATCAGCGCGCCGCCTTGTGGCCATCAGCGCGCCGCATCCTGCTGCCCACAATTAACAGTGCGCCGCATCCTGCTGCCCACAATGAACAGTGCGCCGCCTTATGCCGCCCCACAATGAACAGTGCGCCGCCTTATGCCGCCCCAATATGAACAGTGCGCCGCCCCAAAATGAACAGTGCGCTGCCTTATGCCGCCCCAAAATGAACAGTGCGCCGCCTTATGCCGCCCCAAAATTATTTTGCCTCCTGACACACATTTCCACATTCAAGGTGGTGCCTCAGCCAGCCTTTTTGGGCTGCACACACTGGGGGATTGAACCCGTGGCCCCTGCACCATTGGTTATTGTCTTCACCGTTGTGCTATGGCTCTATTCCTATATGTGCCCAGCTGCGCCCCACTTAGCCTTCCCACGCGCTAATGTGGGCCCCGCACATTAATGCGACGCGCACACATACGGTCTTTTTTTTTCCTTTTTCGGCCTGAACCGCCCACTCCTTATATGGCACAGGCACACTACCGCGGCCCCGCACGTTAGGAATGTTTAGTAAACATGCCCCAAAATCTCTTTCGGCAGCAAGGAAGCCCGTCCATACTTGAATTAAACTGCCACATCGAAGACCTGTGCAAAGAGATACTCATATGTTTGTCTTCCCGTTTGTAAGCTCTACAAGCAGGGACTGTCTATTTGCACGCTATAAATGATGGTGATTATTATTATTATTATTATTATTATTATTATTATTATTAATAATAATAATAATATGCCTTTATGTCAGTTTTAAAGTTCTTAAAATAGTTTTGTAAACATAATTGAGGTGGAAAGATTAATCAATAACATAGAGAAAAAAGAAGAAAACAGTGTCTAGTAGATGCGTAGCAGGTTATGGATGGTGGAGGTAGGTGCAAATGGTTTCCAGGAATAGAACGAAGAGAGCGGATTAGACAATAAGAGGTGATCTGAGATGAGAGTTAATCCGGAGTGTCTTGATGGAGGGCCTTATTGCTAAGATTAAGAGCTTGTACTGTATGCATGCTTTAACGGGAGCCAGTGGAAACGGATCAAAAGAGGGGTTACATATTCGTATTTTCCAGCATGGGACAAAATATAAACAGCAGATTTTTGAATGTGTTGTAGGCGCTCAAGTTCAAAGTTGGGCAGACCTACATTTATTGAGTTAGAATAATCAATATGTGATATGACCAGACTGAGGACAATCTGAGTTGAAACATCAAAAAAGGAGTGGATATCACAAAAGAGTCTCAAAGTGTTAAATGAGGATTTGACCACTGAAGTTATCTGTTGTGCAAAGGAGAGGACACAGTTTAGGAAAACACCCACATATTTGGAAGATGGGGTTAAGGTAATAGCTGTATCCTGAAGAATAGGTGCGACACTGGGGAAAGTCGACCCCTCCTGTTATCCAAGTGGCTGTGCTTTTTTTGGGATTGAGCTGCAGTGTTTGGAAAGTCAGTCAGAGAGAGGGAGCAGTTGAGGAAAGAGAGGTCAACATTGATACTGTCAGTGCAGGATACAAGAAGGATGTTTGCATACATGTAGGTCATGATCCAGGCATCTTCGATTGATATCACAAATGGACTTTAAGAAGATGTTAAACAGGATGGATGCAAGGAAGGAGCCCTGCGGCATACCACATTGAAGAGAGTTCTCTTCTGAAAGATTCTCATTAGGATATACGGAGAAAATATGACCGTAAAGAAAGGATTGGAACCATAGGGGAACCTGATCATGAATACCAATTGTTTATAATTGAGACAGTAGAAGATCATGACTGACTAGGTCAAATGCGGAAGAGAAACAGCACAGTTACTCACCTGTAACAGGTGTTCTCCGGAGACAGCAGGAATCAGTCCTCACATTTGGGTGACGTCGGCGCCGACGGAGCCCTTGCGGAAGCATCCCCCCTTTGGGAGATGCCACTATGCATGTGTGGTCCCCTTCCCACCCAAGGGTGTCATCTTGCTCAGTCAGATGACATAGCTAAAAGACGGCAAAAATAAAAGATGGTAAAGGAGCAACTCCAAGGGAAGGAGGGGAGGGTTGTGAGGACTGATTCCTGCTGTCCCTGGAGAACACCTGTTACAGGTGAGTAACTATGCTTTCTCAAGGAACAAGCAGGAAGTCTGTCCTCACATATGGGACTCCCCAGCTACAGGCTACTGAAAGCCCATAGCAAAAATAAGGGCTCTTTTACAGGGAGCCACAAGCAGCTGCAATTTTGTCCATATACACAGACCACAGTAGAACCCCTGTGTCTGATGAAACCAGCACTCTGGTAGCCTGAACACAGAAGGGTCGGAGGGTAGGAGTTGCCTAAACCCCAAAAAGGTTATGGAGAACAGCCTGGCCGAAGGCACTGTCCCATCGGGACTCTCTTTCCAGGCAGTAATGGGCTGCGAAAGTATGGACTGAAGACCAGGTGGCGGCCCGGCAGATGTCCACCATCAGGACAGAGCGCAAGTTTACCACCGAGGCCACCATGGCCCTGCCATGGTGTGCCGTGATGCAGCCTTGCAGGGGGAGCCTTGCCTGCTCATAAGCGAGGGCGATACAGTCTGCCACTCATGCGGAGAGCATATGCTTGGTCACCAACTCCCCAAGTCTACTTGGGTCATAGGAGATGAAAAGCTGAGAAGCTTTGTGGTGGCCCTGAGTGCATTGTATATAGAAGGACAAGGTCTTCTTACAGTCCAAGGTGTGAAGGACTGTCTCTGCCTGACTGGAGTGAGGTCTTGGAAAGAAGGTAGGAAGCACCACTTCTTGGTTGAGATGGAAGGGCGATACTACCTTTGGCAGGAATTTGGGGTGCGTGCAAAGCACCACTCAGTTCTTGTAGAACTTGGTATAAGGTGCCTCCGCCACAAGGGCGTGGAGCTCGCTAACTCTGCGAGCAGAGGTGAGTGCAACAGGAAAGTCACCTTCCAAAAGAGGTAGCGAAGGTGGCAGGTAGCCAGAGGCTCGAAGGGTGGGCGAGTGAGCTGCCCCAACACTAAGTTGAGGTCCCATTCGGTTGCCGGAGGGCAAACTGGGGGCTTCAATAACAGCAGGCCCTGAAGGAAATGGGTCAACAACAGTTGGACCGAGAGGAGCTTACCATCTACTGGATGGTAGTGCGCCACCAGGGCACTCGGACAGAGTTATGGTTTATGGTTTAGGCACTTGATATACCGCCCTTTATTATGCGCATCAGAGCGTTTTACATGTACGTATATATGAACAGGTACTTTTTATTCCCTTGTCCCCGAAGGGCTCACAATCTAAGTATACCTGAGGCAATGGAGGGTTAAGTGGCTTGCCCAAGGCCACAAGGAGTGGCCATAGGACTAGACTTGAACCTGGACTGAGAGAGGTGGAGAAGGTACTGTAACACTAGAGTCACTGGACAGGAGAAAGGATCAGCCCCATGATCGGCACACCAAGCAGAGAACCTGTGTCATTTGAGGGCGTAAGCCTTCCTAGTAGAGGTCTTGCGAGAGGCCAGCAGAATGTCCTCCACCTCAATCAGAAGGTTGAAAGGGGCCAGAGTCATCTTCTCAGCAGCCTCGCTGTCAGCAACAGGGGCCCTAGGTTGAGTTGCAGAAGAGAGCCCCCCTCCTGAGATAGGAGTCCTGGGGTGGTCCCCAAGGGGATGGGGATCTCCACCATCAAGCATCAGGAACCACGGCTGCCTGGGCCATTGAGGAGCCATCAGGATGAGAGAGGCCCTGCCACGGAGGGTCCTGAACAAGGTCTTGGAGATCAGCGGTGTCGGAGGGAAGGTGTACATAAGGCCTTCTGACCATAAGAATAGGAATGCATCCGCTGCCACCCTGGAGGGGTGGACTTGCCGGGAGCAAAAGCGGGGCAACTGAAAGGTGTCCGGGCTGGCGAACAGGTCCATCACGGGTTCCCCCCAGAGCTGGAAAAGCCAACTGGCTATCCTAGGGTCCTGCTGCCACTCGTGTGGCTGGAGAACTCTTCTGAGTCAGTCAGCCAGCAGGTTGTCCTGGCCAGGCAGGTACACTGCCCGCAGGAGTATACCCTGTTGGATTGCGTATGAGCAGAGGGCCAGTGCCTCCTGACAAAGAGTACAAGACCCCGTGCCCCCCCTGTTTGATCACGTAGAACATCGCCACCCGGTTGTCCGTCTGGACCGGCACTGGCTGGTTACGCAGGTGGTGACAGAAGACCCTCAGGGCTAGGTGTATGGCTCGGAGCTCCATGAGGTTGATCTGCTGGGTGTTCTCATCTGGTGACCAGTTGCCCTGAGTGTGGAGATCTCCGCAGTGGACTCCCCAGCTCAGCAGGGAGTCATCTGTGGTGAGGACCCTCGAGTGGCTTGGGGCCAGAAAAGGCATGCCCGCCTCAAGATAATGGGGCGACTGCCACCAGACCAGGGAGTCCGCCAACTGGTGGGTCACTGAAACTCTGTCTTGGAGGCAGCCTGTGGCCTGAGACCACTGGTCCCAGACACACCACTGCACCGCCCTCATGTGGAGGCGAGCATCTGGGGTGACATGAACCGTGGAGGCCATGTGCCCGAAGAGGTGCAGGACGATTGGTTCGGTCCCTGGGCAAGAAAGCCTTCAACTGGAGAGTGTTGATCTATGCCCCAATGAACTCCAAGCACTGTGTCGGGAGGAGATGAGACTTGGGGTAGTTTATGACCAAGCCTAAGTGTTGCAGAACCTGGATGGTTCATGCGGTGGCCTGCTGCACCTCTAAGGCTGTGCCTCCCCTTATGAGCCAGTCGTCCAGGTAGGGAAAGACGAAGACCCCCCTGGAGCCAGAGGAAGATAGCCACGACTGCCAGGCATTTTGTGAAGACTCTTGGGGCAGAGACTAGGCCGAAGGGGAGCACCCCACTATGAACCACAGGTACTGCCTGTGGTTGGGGTGGATGAGGATGTGGGTATAAGCATCCCTGAGGTCTAAGGAGCATAGCCAGTCTCCCTGCTGGAGGTATGGCAGCAATGTTCCAAGGGAGAGCATCTTGAACTTCTCCCTCACCAGGAATTTGTTGAGATTGCGCAGGTCAAGGATGGGCCTCAGGCCCCCTGTCCTCTTTGGCACAAGGAAATATCTGGAGTAGAACCTCTTGCCCTTGAGGTGGTGGGGCACCAGTTCCATCGCTTTGTCCTCGAAGACCTGCCAACTCCTTCAGAAGAAAGTCCCAGTGGAGGGGAGACCTGAGGTGCTCTCCCGGGAAATAAGGGGGAGGTGTCCGAGTCAGGTGGAAGGGGTAACCCTCCCTGACTACCGTTAGTGCCCAGGAATCGGTGGTGATGGTCACCCACCTCTGGGCATAGAGGACCAGATGTTCCCTTGTGGGCTGCTGATCTCCTTGGGGTAGAGAGGCTATGCTCAAGGAGTCAAAAACTCCCCCCTGGCTGGGCCGGAGCTGGTGCCTGGGGTTTTGGAGCCTTCTGCTTACATGGGCCATGCCCATGTCCCTTGGCCTGCTGACCCTCTTGGGGAGTTGGTGAGGCCTGATAAGGTGGGTAGTTTCTGTAAGCAGCTCCCTTCCTCGGGTAGAAGGGCTTTTTACCTGAGTCCTTCTGTCAGGAAGGGGCAGCGGTCTTTTTAGAGAACCTGGTCCTCGTCATGAACTCGGTCTCCAGCTCGGCAGCCTTGTCGGTCATTGGTTTGCCAAAAAGATTCTCTCCTTGGCTGGGGACATCGACCAATTTGTCCTGAAATCACTGCTGAGGTTGGACAACTGTAGCCAAGCTTGGCAGCATGCACCGATGCCAGCCACCGCTACTCGAGCCACCGACTCAAACCCATCATAGGCCGCCTGAGACATGAACTAGGAGCATTCACGGACTGCTTTGGCCAGGTTCTTGAACCACTGCAAAGGTTCCTCGGAGAGACCAGCTGAGAATCCAGTGAGTTCCTTCGCTAGGTCTCTCAGATACATGCCCATGTACAACTGGTAGGCCTGGATGCGGCCGATGAGCATTGAGCCCTGGTAGCACTTTCTGCCAAGAGCATCCAGGGTGTGGGCCTCCCTGCCGGGGGGCACCGAGGAGTGCGTATTCTGGCTTTTCAGCCGACGCATGGCTGACTCCACCACCATGGAGTTATGCGGCAGCTGTGACTTTTGGAAGCCCGGGTTCCGGAGGACCCGATATATTGAGCTGAGCCGCTTGCTCACTACTGGCACCGAGGCTGGTGTCTCCCAAATTCGGAGCATCAGCCGTTCCAGGATGGGAGAGATCAGCATCATGAGCGATTCCCGTGGAGGGGCCTCTTATTGGAGGATTTCCAACTCATCCTCCAGAGGGTCCTCCTCCGACTCAGTCAGGAATGCCAGGGCCTTAGACATGTCCTTGACAAAGTCAAGGAAACCCATATCCTTGGGCGGGGAATGCCGTCGAGGCTCCGAGATGTGAGAGTCAGATGGGACATCACGGTGGCGACGGGTATCAGGGGACTCCTTGTCCTCTGTCTCCCAATGGAATAGTCCATTGAGGACTCATAGGAGGGCTGCTCCATGGGCCTTGGAGCCCCCGAGCCCTGCTGCTGGTGCCCGGTAAATTTGCCGGGGATGACCGTGGCCCCGTCGAACGGCACTCGGATTGTGACCAGCCGAGGATTGACTCGAGGCCTAAGGACCTCGAGGATCGGCTCAGCCTCTGGGGACATCTTGGACGTCGAGAACCCGGTGGTCGGGGCGGATAAACTGGTTGTGCTGGACAACAGCACCCGCTGCTGGTCCATGAAGGCAGATAAACAGCGCTCCAGGGCCACCATTCTGGACTCCAGATCAGAAGGCTCCACAGCCTTCAGCATGGGCACTGAGGGACACGAGCCCGACGCTGGCTCCTCTGAAGGAGAATCCTTGACAAGGATAGTGTCTAGGGACCGAGGCCAGTCTGCGGTCAGATCCTTCCGGAGGGAACATTCGCAGGCCTCTCCTTTTCCGACGCCTTGGACGAATGTCTCGGACTGCGGGACCGGGCCTAGGGAGCATCCGACCAGTCAGAACTGTCCAAGGACAGCACCTTCAAGGGTTTCTTCTTCTTCCTGGGTTCCCTTTCTGACGACCAATGATGAAGCTTGGGTTCGGAAGGCTCCGCCTGAGATGTTGGGGCCTCAGACGAGGTTCTGGCCTTCAGAGGCACTGTGGACTCGGGGAAAAACTTATCATGCAGCTGCTAGCGGCTCTTGAGGGTCTTACTGGACATCCTCTTGCAGAGAGCACAGGCTGCCGGGTCATGGTCTGGCCCGAGGCAGCGGAGACAGCAGTCATGTGTGTCAGTCAAAGATATAATTTTGGAGTACCGGTCACACTTCTTAAAGCCACTGGTAGCCATGGGGGAAAAAATACCCCTGCAAGTTTGAAAACTCTCCAGGCTGCCAGTGGAAGAAAAAAGACGCGAAAATGCCAGGAAAAGTAAAGAATAAAAACTACAAAAAATAGACCGAACGCGATGCCAAGGCAACGAGGTCAGTAGGTGGGAAGAGTACCGGTGCAATACCGGAGGGGAATATGAAACTCTGAGAGAAAAATCAACTTTTTCTAGGGACAAGCCAGACAAACGGCTGAAGGGCTGCATGGAGACAATGAGACTGAGTAAGATGGCACCCTTGGACGGGAAGGGGACCACGCATGCGTGATGGCATTTCCCAAAGGCTTTCTTTGAAAGCTGGAGGATGCTTCCATGAGGGCTCCATCGGTGCAGACATCACCCAAATGTGAGGACTGACCTCCTGCTTGTTCCCGGAGAACTAAGGATACTGCAAGGGAATATTTCCTCCTGCCCAGTGCACTATGTACTTCTCTAAGTAGAAACATGATGATTAGCTTCAGTACTGTATCCTGGATGGAAAACAGATTGATGGGGATAGAGTGCATGAGTATGCTAAATATGATCTGTAAGTTGAGAGAACACTAAATGTTCAGCCAGTTTGGATATAAATTGGAGACTAGAAATAGGATGGTAACTTGATGGATCCAGAGGGTCCATGTTCGGTTTCTTTAAGAGTGGATGAATCACATCTTTTTTCCATAACATGAAGACCTGACCAGAGTGCAGACTATGACTGATTATTGTATGGACAATGGGTAGAAGACCTAAAGAAACTTCACTTACCCATGATGAAGGAATAGGATCCAGAGGACATTTTTTATGAGTGGAGAGAAAGATCTTTTTTAAAGAGTGATTAGTTGCTATGGTAAAAACTGATCATGAATGGGTTGGGATGATGGAATGGGAATTGGTAGGATCATGGAGAGAGAATGTCATTGGCATTGGAAGATTATTGCAAAGGGTCAGGACCTTGCTAAGAAAGAAGAAAGTCAGTGTATCCGAAGATGGGCCAGAGGGTGACAAATATGCACCTGTTTGGTGGTTGGAAACATCATGATCAGTGACATGATGGAAGTTTGGGACGTTGTTCTGAGTTTATCAGTGCATCATTGTTCCACTTGAATTAATATGAATCCCCTGAAGCAGTAGGATGGTATTAATGAAACTCGATTTGGAGGCATATGGAGCATAGTTTGCAGCAGCAGTCTGCTGATTAATGGGCTTATGCAGTTAAGTGCCTGACCTTTTTGCTCGAGAATACTTTTTAAGTGCAGTTTTGAAAAACGTTCTGAAAAAAGAAATATAATCCTTTGGGACTATTGACTGAATGTAGAGTAGGCATAAACAGCATTTAATTGTACATCTGCCACTCTACTGAGGTTTCTTTATTGAAGTATTGCTCACCAGTGTGTCAAAGTGTTAATATAAATCAACAACTTATCTGTATAACCTGATTTAAGTCCATAGCAAAATCATGCTGTTGTACTGCTTAGCTCAATGACTCATTCCTCAAGAATGTAGATGATTCAGAGCAAGAGTAATTCCATGGTTCATGTCCAAATACAATGCCTCACTTCGACAGAAATAACTCCAACCCTGGCCACAGGTTTCACCAAAAGGTTTCTTCAGGGATTTGAAATGCTTGTGAGGGGGAACACATTTTTTGTTTGGTGCACAACAAAAGTAAGGGGTTGTGGTGAGCTTTTTGGAAGCCATGATGAAGAAGAGTTTTGTGGTCTTGTTGTGTTGGTCACTTTGATTGAACTTCCTTTTTCTCACCTTTTTGTTTTCGTTTTTTGTGGGGAGTAGAGCGTTGTGTGGCTCCATGTATGCAAGTTTATTAATGTTCCTAGGGTCATCAATAAATATTTTTTGAACAATATTGTAGAATTGTATAGTGTGTGTAGCAGTCAATACACATTTTTCTCCCATTATTATTTTGGATATATTTTGTAGGAATATATTTTTAGGATCATATTTTTCACGCTTGCATTTTATAGATACATAGGTGCCTATGGGGTTTCTAAGGTTTGATAAGTGTTTGCACTTACAGCAGCTTAACTGCAATTTGTATCTTGTTCTGCTATGCACTCCTTTTAACAGTGTTTGCGGTGTGTTCTTTTATTGTATTTTATCTGTACACTGCTGAGAGCATTGTTGGATTTGCAGTATATAAGTTTAAATAAATAAGTGCAAAGTGTAAGTGGTAAATGCAGTGTGTGTGCCCAACATCTGCCCTACATTTACCATACGGGCAGACACTTATCGCATGGGTTTCACATTACATGCAGAGGCAAATAGCGCAGGTGTATCCTCATGATTTGCGGCTGTATATAACATGGGGCTTGATGCTGTCTTACCACTCCTGACAAAAAAGCACCAGTAGAGCAAGCACCAATGATGGCTTTAGCCCTTCCCACCCTCCCGATCCCAGAGTGTTTGAAGTACTGTAACAACCGTTCCATCTTCCTAATCCAATTTCTCCTCCTCAATAGAAACCTGCCCATCTAATCCCCCTTTAGATCTGGCCTGGATTTAGGCATAGGCAATATAAGCAAATGCCTCCAGTGCCAGTTTTTGAAAGGCGTGGAAGCATTGTCTCTATCCAGGCTTGTGTGCTGAGGTTTCACCTTGGGCATCTTGCTGCGGCTGGCATAGAAAATGAAAAACAGGAAGGTGAGGAGGGCCAAGAAGAGGATTTGGGCATTGGTAAGGGGAGGAATGGAAAAATTTCCCTCCCCACCCTATTGTCTATGAGTGCCCAAAATGTAAATCCAGCCTTACTTCTAATCCCATCTACATTTGATTCCCTCATGAAGTGAAAATAATAATATGGAGTGGCCACTGCAACCTCTGATCACACTCCCCTCCACAGTAGAAGTCCACCCCGCCCCATCCCCCAGCTCGCCCCAGGCACTTACCTAATCATACTCTCTGGTGAGCAGGAATGCTCCTTCTTTGCTCCTGGCCCATTGCTGGCTGGGAGCAAAATGATGGATCTGACACCTATCAATTACTCTCATGGTGCTATTACTAGGGTCAGATCCACCATTTTGCACCCAGGAGGCAATGGAGCAGAAGCAAAGGCAGATCATTCCTGCCCCATCCACTGGACATCATGGATTATGATCAGGTAAGTGCCTGTGGAGGGGTTGGGGGTGGAGTGGAGGTACAGTTACAATTACTGTGTCTTTATTTGATATACTGCCTGAGACCAGAGGCAGCTAGGCAGGAAACAATGGTAAAAATAAAATACAAATAAAATCAAATGGGGGAAATAAACAATGCCACACAGTCAGACAAGGGAGCAAAGGGGCAGAGGAGGGCCTAGATTACAATATTAGACTATCAAACCAATAGGAATTCTACTGTGGTGGGGGAGGAGTGATTGGGAGAGTTATGGTGGCCTCTCCATACCATTATCTTCACTTCAGGAGGGGAATTGGATAGAGAGTTTCTGCTGAGGATTGGGGATCAGATCGTGATGCTAGGAGGATTGTTACCTTACACACTGTCAAAGTCATTCTGTCCCATTGGGCCATCAATCCCAGCTATTCGTCCTCCCGCTGGACTCGTCAATATCCTCCTCAAGAACAGTGCATTTGTACCGAGAGGCCTAGACAAGGATGAGAGGGGGCATTCTGGAGGTGGAGCGAGAGCAAAGCATGGGTGGGCCATGACCCCAGATGTACAGGCCGATTCAGAGTTGGTCATGTACATCTGGGGCCTCAAATCTAGATGGGGGACGTATTCCACTTTGAAGGTGGAATAAGTCCCCCTGGATGGAGGGGGATCGTGGCGCGGGACCTGGGGATGCAGGTGAAGGGATGCAGAGGGTTCCCCACAGCCCGACCCTAGCCATGGAAGGCCAGATCAGGGGTCAGGCTGTGGGGCACGAAGATTGTTTTCTGCAGCAGAGGATCGTGGTTTGGGTGTTGCTGAAAAATGCTATCTTGAAAGCCCAGATCAGCTGTATTCCAAGCATTAAGAAAAGTGGAAGGAAGTCCAAAAAACTGCCAGTATGGATTAAAGGTGAGGTCAGAGAGGCTATTGTTGCCAAAAAAGCATCTTTCAGGAAATGGAAAAAAGAGCCAAACAACGAAACCTGGAAAAAGCACAAGCACTGGCAAGTCAAATTCAAGGCATTGATAAAGCAGGCAAAGGGAGAATTTGAGAAGAAGCTTGCTGTGGAAGCAGAAACGCGAAATAAAGAATTTTTAAAGTACATTCGTAGCAAAAAACCTGTGAGAGAGTCAGTTGGTCCATTAGATGATAGAGGGGTTAAAGGGGCACTAAGAGGCGACAAGGCGATAGCGGAGAGACAATGAATTCTTTGCTTCGGTCTTTACTGAGGAAGATGTAGGGATGTTACCCATGACTGAAATGGTATTTAAAGGTGCGGAAGAATTGAAGGAAATATTGATACATCGGGAAGATGTATTACAACTATTAGATAAACTGAAGAGTAGCAAATCACCTGGGCCGGATGGTATACATCCAAGGGTGTTGAAAGAACTAAAATATGAGATTGCAGACCTGCTATTAGTAGTCTCTGAATTTTCATTAAAATCATCTGTAATATCTGAAGATTGGAGGATAGCCAATGTAATGACAATTTTTAAAAAGGGTTCCAGGGGTAATCCGGGAAACTACAGACCGGTGAGCCTGAAGTCAGTACTGGGAAAAATGGTAGAAACCATCATAAAGAACAAAATTACTCAGCATGTAGATAGTCATGGCCTAATGGGAGACAGCCAACATAGCTTTAGACAAGGAAGATCTTGTCTTACTAATCTGTTATGTTTTTTTGAAGGTGTGAATAAACAGGTGGGCAAAGGTGAGTCGGTTGATATAGTGTATCTGGACTTTCAGAAAGCCTTTGACAAGGTCCCTCATCAGAGACTTTTGGCAAAACTAGAGTCATGGGATAGGAGGCAGTGCACTATTGTGGATCAGGAACTGGTTAAAAGATAGAAAGCAGAGGGTAGGGCTAAATGGCCAATTTTCCCAATGGAGAAAGGTGAATAGTGGTGTACCCCAGGGATCTGTGCTAGGTCCGCTGCTTTTTGACATATTCATAAATGTCCTGGAAAGTGGAATAATGAGTGAGGTTATCAAATTTGCAGATGACACAAAACTATTTAAAGTTGTTAAAACCCGAGAGGATTGTGGAAAATTGCAAGAGGATCTCGATAAATTGGAAGACTGGGCATCAAAATGGCAGATGAAATTGAATGTGGACAAGTGCAAAGTTATGCACCTAGGGAAGAACAACACAAACTATGGTTACACGATGCAAGGTTCCACATTAGGAACCACCACCCAGGAAAAAGATTTAGGCGTCATTGTGGATAACATGTTAAAACCCTCGGCCCAGTGTGCAGCAGCGGCCAAGAGAGCAAATAGAATGCTAGGTATCATAAGGAAAGGAATGGAAAATAAAACAAAATATATTATAATGCCTCTATAAAAGAAAATATAATGCCTCTATAAAAGAAAATATTTTTTCACTCAACGTGTAATCAAACTCTGGAATTTTGTTACCGGAGGATGTAGTAAAGGCTGTTAGTGTAGCTGGGTTTAAAAAAGGTTTGGAGAAGTTCCTTGAGGAAACGTCAATAAACCATTATTAAGAAGGGACCCAGGATATCAATGCTTGACCCAGTACAAGCATTGTAGAACCTGTGTCTTTTGGGGAAACTGCTAGGTACGTATGACCCAGATTGGCCACTGTTGGAAACAGGATACTGGGCTTGATGGACTTTGGTCTGACCCAGTATGGCATATCTTATGTTCTTATGAATAGAGCCGCAATGCCATAGCGATAGGACGCCATGGCACTGTGGCTCCATTCAGGAGCCTGGCTGAGTTAGCCAGGTAGGTGGGCTGGACGTGCGGCCCCATGGAATCGGGCCGTAGACCCAATTCTGATCCCATGGACATGTCTAGCCGCCACGCGATCAGAATTGGGTCTACAGAGGTAGACCCGATTCTGATCGCGTGGTGGCTAGACGTGTCGAACAGTGGCCAATCTAGGTCATACGTGGCTAGATGTATTTCCAACAGTGGCCAATCTAGGTCATACGTACCTAGCAGTTTCCCCAGAAGACACAGGCCCAATTCTGATCGGCCGTACAAGGGGAAAACGGCCAGCACAGAATGCCCCCTTTTGTGATCTGGAGAGTAAGAAGAGTGAAAGCTGCAAGTGCTTACTGCTATTTATATTGTTTTGCTGGGAGGGGTGAGGTAGTAGCCACACTATCAGATTGACAGTGGTGCAGCTGCACTATTGACAGTCATGACAGCGTACAGTATTATCCCGACCACTAGATGTCAATGGCCAACATACCTACTCTCCATCCATACCCTGCGCAGTGCCCAACCCATCACATATTAAGCAGTCAGTGTAGAAATTTTACTGCACTTGCTGCTCTTGACACACAGTACAGCTTACCACAGGGCCACACTAGCGCTGTGCGCTTAAACCATAGGTGTAGTTTGCCTCCTTACTTTGGTAGGGCAGTGCATGTAGGGGACCAATTCAGCATTAACACTTGCAAACGTTGGGGTGCTCAGCCCTCGCCCCCTCCCCCCATACTATGTCTTTGTCTAAAATGCACACTAGCCGGAAGTGCACTTAGTAAACACGCCCCATGTGTCTTTATAAAATAGGCTTGAAATAGATGCTTACTTGGCCTCCCAAACTAGATAACCTGTTATGAAATTACCCTGCGTACTATTAGCATCTCCATATGAAGTTATTATTATGCACAATATAATTCACATGCTATAGAAATGTGGGGGTTTGAAATCATACAATTTTAATGACTTGGAGTCTTTTTTCATAGTTTCCAATGCAACTTTTCATTAGTCATAACAAACAAATGGTTGCCAAGCTATGTTCCTTCAGAGGTGAAAATTAACTTTACAGATGCTTCATGGTATCATGGCAATGCACTTGTTTCTGAAGACATTTGACCATAACAGATGGTCATAATGGGAATTCCTAAGGGTTTCATCTCAACAACTGGTTACTAGAAGGCGATGGCTTATATGTAGTATCTCCATAGTTACAGCAACAACAAGATGGCTAATCTTCCAAAAATAATATTAAAGTTTTACACTTCCCATCAGTGTTCAAACCAAAAATAAATGTACCATTCAAAAAAGCATACATTTTATAGTGAAATCTTGTATACTAGAGGACTGAAAATTAATTTTCTTTTTGCAGGGGTCAAAAAAATAGTTTAAAATCCTGATGACAAACAAGTTTTAGAAGCTTTGGCTGACTATGTTGTTCCTGTGGTTCCTGGAGCTCTAGTCCAAAAGAATGCTGGTGCAGCAGATTAAGATGGTTACCACATGAAAAGACACCTTTAGACATAACAGACTCTATGATGGAGAATAGGGATGTGTAATCGTTTGAAAGGCATGGGAAACATCATTGACATTTCCCATGTCATTCATATTGTTTTTAATCCTAACGACATGAAAAAATAATTCCCCCCTCCCCAGCATTATCATGGCCTGACCTGACCCCAAACTGGTGTTCATCAAATTGGAAGACACTGGCCTTCCAGGAGGAAATATTATGCTTTCTAGGGTGGCTGGTTCTATCTAGCCTATTCTTAGTTGTCTCTTGTATTTCTAGTAATATTAGTTCTTGTTTCCTGATTAGTCCAAGTTTCCTTGTCTTCCCATGAGATCTGTGGAAAATTCTGCCTGGATTTTTTGTCTTGTGAATCTATTGATGCCTGCTGCAGTGGTGTATCAAGGGCAGGGAAGTGAAAGCAGTCTGCCTCCTGGTGCAGGCAACAAGGGGGTGCACATGGTAATGAACTAAGAATGAAAGAAGCATAGGCCACAGCAATGTTGATGCCGATTTGCACCAGTTCCTTTCTATATCTATCTTTTTTCTTTGCCTGTTTGTGTAACGGCACGTTCCTGCTTGCCCACATTCCGAGGTGGAACCTTTGTGCATTGGGAAGCCAGTGCTGGGGAGAAGCTCCTGAGTGTCATGCATACCCAGGGGGAGGGAGGTGTATGTGTTTAAAAAATGATCTGCTCCTGGTATCAGACATGCTAGGTATGCCACTGGCCTGTTGTAGAAACTTATTTTAAAGGCTGTTCTTGTGCCATGTTCTTGTGACAGAAATTTGTTTGAAACCATGATTTCATTGAATTTCTGACCAGGATTTGTAATTGGACAGCCAGGATATGGGTAGACTTGATAAATGCCTCTGACAGTATAATAGTATTTGGGAATTTTACACAAACAGAGCTGTTGGATTATAGTTATAGATTTCTAACTACCTCATCCTGGTGCATTATCAGACCTGTAACACTGATTTCAGTGGTAGGATTGGAGACTACAACTACCACTACTTTAGGATGTAAATTCAAACCAGGACTGGCCAATAAGCCTCATCATGAAACTGGGTAACTTGGCAGCTCTGCCAAGAATTCAACAAGGAAAACATTTTAACAAGGGTTCCAGGATACCCTTCCCAGAACTTACAGGTCTAGGAACATGGCACAAGAAAAATCTTTGGAATCGGTCTCTAGAGCAGGAGTCAATTGATCACAAGGCAAAAATTCCAAGAAGCGTTTTCCACAGAGCTTAAGGCCAGACAAACTTTGGGCCAATCAGGAAAAAGCAACAATATTGTGGACAGAACATCTGCATGTGTGACAAAGCTGGAGTTTTCTGTAGCAATCCTCTTCCAAATAGAAGATGTATTGGTGCTCTAGGGCACAGTGTAATATTTACAGTTCTATCAATTCTCATAGGTAGGGTTGCTGAAATTGAGTCCAGGAAGTTAGGACTGTAATGGTGTAGTAAGTTTGCTATATTGGGGCTGTCTTTTTTCAGGGTTCTATGTTATTTCACAATGTATCTAGCAGTGGAAGGACTGTTTTGTTCTTCATAAGGTGACACACAATTTAAATATATTTTTTGAATGGAGAGTTGTAAGGGGAAACATTCTAGAGGAGGTGACAAGGGTCTGGTTTTGGGGAATATGGAGCTTGAGTTACAGAACTGGAGATGCAGATTTTATATTGATATTCTATCCAGTCCTGGATAGAATCCAGACAGCACTCCTAAGTAGAACAATTTATTGAATGATGCTATCAATTATACTGACAGTTTTATTAGGAGGCCGTAACTGGCTGGGAGAAAGTCCTTATCCATCGAAGATCCTAGGGACTTTCTTTGTAGTGCATTATATAGCCAATTTAAAGGCAGGAAGGGCTGTGATGTGCTGGTGAGGATAATATGTGGAAATGTCACTTTAGCTTGATCCCCTTTTGCCACCCCAAGTATTGATTGTCAGTGGGGAAAGTGGTTTCCTGGTACTCAGCTCATTCCTCCAACACAAAGGTACTATTTACTAAGCTGTGTTAGCTGTTAATTTAAGGGCCTCTTTACTAAAGTACAGTATGCAATTAACATGGGAATTAATATGCATCAACAGCATTGTGGCTTTACACTTAGCATGCACTAATTCCCATGGATAGGTGCTGTTTTATAAAGACCAGTAAGCACCTACTTGTCTTTACAAAATACTACTGCATGTGGCAGAGAGCATGCCTTGATTAGAGGTGCAATCATTTATACCTGCTAGCACAGGCCTTGACAAATTTTGTGTGGATTTAGGAGACAGGCCATAATCTTAGGAGCCACTGCTCGTGACCTCCTTGTAGCCCCCCCACCCCCCAGTTCTCTCGCAGTGGTCTCATGTTCTCAGGTGTTCTCAAGTCTCGTGAGACTAGTGCCAGAGTTCCTACAGCGTGTGCCATCTTCAGATAACAATAGCTATAGCTTCAGACAGCAAGTGTTTGTGTGGGTGTGTGGTGCAATGGTGGTGTGCTAGTTTGTGTGTAGGATGTAGTTGTTGGTGCCTTTGTCGGGGGGGGGGGGGTGCAGGGCTGCAGTGCACGTATGTGGAGTGGAGGAGTGGCCTAGTGGTTGGGGCAAGGTACTTCAGGCCGGAAGGTTGGGGGTTGAAATCCCACTAGAGGACAGCAACCTTGGGCTGGAAGGACTGGGGTTTCTAGTCCCACAGGTGCTCCTTGTGGTCTTGGGCAAGGCACTTAACCCTCCATAGCCCATGTTCCCTGTAAAATAGTTATCTCCAAGTTATAATTCCCTGTTCAATGTAATTTCAGTTTGTTCAATGTAAACCACACTGATGCAGAATAGCGCGGTATAGAAGAGAATGTAAATAAATAAATAAATAATGTGCATGCTGCAGAGCCGGGCAGCTTCTGTATGTGCGGTGCAGAGGTGAGGTTCCTGTGTGTGCACATGTGTATATAAGGGTGGAACTGGGATATGTGTCTCTCCTATGGAGGTGGGGTGCTTTAGTTTTGCGCATACTATGGCAGTCGTGAACCTCACTTCTAAGCCAGGGTATGTGAAGTATGATCTTAGTCTCAAATTTACTGCTAATGCTCGGCGTTATACTTGCATCGTGCCAAAGAGAGCTTCCTTCTGTGGTACCTGTGTGTGGTGTGGTGTGCTTCTGTGTGTGTATTCATGGGAAAGGGGAATGCACCTTTAGATAAATAGACATTGTGCTATTTTGTCCCCCTGCATTCATCTCTAACTTTTCTCTGTTCCTCCTCCAGACCCTCTCCCCTTCCCCCTAGTACTCCCACCCCCTGCCCTGTATTCCCACCATTCTCTTTCCTTTTCTATTTTTTTTTTGGTTTAGTTTCTGGCCCTTTTAAGATTTAAGTTCACTCCTCCCACAGTCTTTCCTCTTTTTTTTTAATTTTCTGGCCCTTTAAAATTTAAACTCACTCCCTTCTCCTGTCTTTTCTTTTTCTTTTTTATTGCAGGCCCCGACTGGCTTGGATCCCATGAGCAGCCTGCTTCCCCTCCTGTTCTACACACAGGGATCCAGTCCCCTGCAGACAGAGATCTTGCATCTGTGCTCTGATGCCAGAGCTGGTCCCCATTGTGATCGCAGCACTTCTGCCCAAGGGGGATGGGATTCCCGCAGGCAACCAGGGCCAATTTGTACTGCAATCACAGCCTTCGGCAGCCCTTCTGCCTACGGAGGATGGGATCCCCGCAGACAGCCAATGCCAGTACCACCACGATTGAGACCTTAGGAGACACTTCTACCCATGGGGCATGGGAACCCTGCGGGCAACCAAAGCTGATTGCCACCCCACTTCTGCCCATGGAGGATGGGATTCCCATGGGCAATCAGGGCGGTCATGCTGCAGGTATTCCAAGCCCTAAAGCCGATTTTTAAGTTGCCATGGCATCCTGTTACCTTGAGGTTTGTTGAGCCCTGTGCTAGCAAGCAGGTATAAATGATGCATTGAGAGTAAGGCATTTAATAATCTGCGTGGGTACATGCAAACTCCACCCGTGTTCTCCCCAGATTGTGGCCCTAGTTATATCTACTAGCAAAATATGTGCCTTCATTCCAAACATGTCCTTTTGCATTGGTCAGTATTTTATAAGTGTTCATTTAGGCACGTATGTGGCCACATACTCCCAGGAATGACTTTCCAAGATAACCTCATAGTGCATAGCATGGAATAGATGGGGACCAATGGCAGAAATTCAGATTGAGAACCCCAAGCAAATTATCTGAGCATGGGGGGGGGGGAGGAATCCACCTCAGAAGATATGGGAATGGCTATAAATGGGCTCCCTTTTACTCTGGGGCTGCCCTGCACCGCAGGGGTGGCTTGGGTGGGGTTTACGGCACTGGCGGGGATTATGCCTACAGTTAACATGCAGTAGCTTACCATGTTTTAACTGTTACTGCAGCAGATAATGCAGATCACTTAACACATTAAATGCACCCCACGTTATCTGCAATGAGGCATGATATGCCTATTGGGAAGATATTGGGCATGTCTCCAAGAGTTACTGCAGAGGCTTTTTCAGTTACTGCACATTAAGTTTTGCAACGAATGCATGGTAACAGCAAATGTTTACCAAATTTTGGTAAAAGAGACCTGTGGTGCGTTAACACATGCTAACTGGTGCTGTTAAAAGCTATAGTGGAAAGGGCATAGAATAGGTGGAGACTGCATCTTACAGCTAACACAGAAGAAATGGCCACGTATTAAAATGGCAGCTGTAGCTAGTTACACTGTGCTGCGATTTATGTGTAATAAAGACATTTCTGTTACATTAACTGAAATGGAAACGGCTGGGGACGTCCACAACAGTTAACACAGAGGTCTTGCTTTTACCACACACTTTTTAGCATATAGGGCCCAAAGTCCAAGGTTAAACAATAACAAAACTAATATTGACAATATATTTAAAATGAGAAAAAACAGCAATAATAATATACATTTAAATTAAAAGCCAAAACCTTAAGAAATCCAATACAATTACTAGTTCTAACAGCTGGACCTTAGAAAGATCACAAAAGAAATCAGAAATCCTTTGTCCCCAGAAATATTTGGGCTCCAAAAATTTGATATAGGATGCCTGCTCAAATGACCAACATTTTATAACCTTATCAAACGATAACTAACTATCAGAAACCCTGGCCTCCAGAAGTATGTTGTACCAGTGTTTAGGAATAAAGAACAAAATGCTCTATCTTTGACCATTTTTGCTTTGGGAATTGGAGAAATAGATAATGAAAGATATTAATGAACAAAAAAAAATTTTCAAAGAAGGGGAAGCTGTAAAACTAGAGGGCATAAAATGAAGCTGCAAGGAGGTAAACTTAAAAGCAACGTGGGTGATGGATGCTTGGAACGCCCTCCTGATGGAAGTGGTGGGGGCAAAGACAGTGACGGAATTCAAACTGGCATGGACCAGACATAGCGGTATGTCTGGTCCATGCTTTGACCCGGTGAAAAGCGGGATATAAATGCAGTTAAATAAATAAAAATAAATAAATAAATATGTATGCTAATCTGATATCGCACAGAAGCCGCTACCGCCGATTAGTAAACACACCCCATAGTGCATACCTTATAACAAAAGGATAAAATAAAATATCATTTGTATAGCGCTACAAGGCATACGCAGCACTGTACAGACATATGTAAAAGACGGTCCCTGATCATCAGAGCTTACAATCTATTCAAGACAGACAACACAACCGCTGAGAAAGATCAGTCACTTCACTAGCTCCCTATTCGTTTCCGTATCCAGTTCAAACTTCTACCTCTGAGTTTTAAGTGCAGTCATTCTGTTGTTCCTCTATCTTTCCTCTCTTATCTCTCCCCACCCCCTCCTCGGGATCTCCGTTCTTCTGGCAGATCCCTTCTATCTGTGCCCTTCTCTTCCACTGCCAACTCCAGACTTCAGTCCTTCTACCTTGCTGCTCTTTATGCCTGGAACAAACTACCTGAGTCTATGCGTCAGGCTTCATCTCTGCCTCTTTTCAAATCCAGGCTGAATACTCACCTCTTCAAAGCTGCTTTTAGATCCTGATCTGCTTAGTCTCCCATGTGTTTCCTTACCATTCTCCTAGATATATCCTTGTTATATGCTGTCATACGAGGTGTGCCAAAAAAGAAACGAGACTGTGGCAGCCGCACCCATAACTCAATGCCAATTGGCTAACTGCTTATGTCTTTGTGTTGTGCAACATCTCACCACTATTCTGCTGTAATATTTTTCATCTCTCACACTCTGTTTTTCTTTTTCAGGTTTTTTTGTAGCACAATGCTCCATCGCTTTGTCATGCAACAGGAGGTGGCAGAAATATGGAGTAAAGAATCAATTTGAAATTTTTGGTTAAGTTGGAGAAAGGCCCACTGATTGTCTCCAACTTCTCCAAAAGGCTTAGTTCCGAGCAGTCATGAGGCTGTGTTTTTCCCAGCTTCTCCTTCCCCATTAGGTGATGTGGGGCAAGGAGAGCCTGGGTCTGTGCCACTCCCTTCCTCTTTTTTACGTATTGACTCAGCCTCTGTGGGTTTACCCCCTCCTCTTCCTACTCCATTAGTTTTTTCTCCGGTTGGTGAATTGAAAGCTCCCTCTACGGAGGTGTCTTTAAAGGACATTTGGGCATTGCTTTCTCGCATTGAATTACTTTGGGCTCTTCCCTACAGAGAGTATCTGATTTTTCTAAGGAGACAGTTGCAAAGCTATCCGATCAGGAATCTAGACTGTTGTCTGTTGAGAAAGTATTGGAGGTCCAGCGGGCCCAATCTCAAGTACAGCAAGGGGTGTTATCTACAATTGTTCAAGATGTTTCCTCTCTTCGTCGTCAGGACGAAATATTTGAGAATTCCCTGCGTTCTTTGAAATTTGTGCCTGCTGAACTTTCCTCGCACACATTTTCTTTCACCTGAGATTTTGTTTCAGAAGTATTTAAAGGAAATATTATTGTTTACTGATCCTCACTTAGTAGCTTTATCGAATATTTACTATCTTGTTCCAGGCCGTACGGTTCAAGATGGAGAGAGGGGGGGGGATGCAAATTGATCAATTGGCTTCTTCTACACTGGATGTTTCTGAGTTTTTGGAATCATCCAGTGATGAAATTTCTACACGTGCAACTTTGTTAATTACCTTGGTAGTTGAGTCAGATAAAGGAAAAATTCTTCGTGTTTATTTCAAGAGAAAATCTGAAAAGTTCTGTGGCCAGTGCATTCAAATTTTTCCGGATGTCTCCAGAGCCACTCAGCAGCGGCGTAAGGCTTTTTTGGAAGTCCGCCAGCGTGTTTTGGCTCTCGGAGCTCTGTTTTATTTAAAGTTTCCTTGCAAATGCCACATAATATTTCAGGGGAAAAAATACATTTTTGTTGAAGTTGAACAATTGTTGGAGTTTTTGAAGGGTAAGGATTTGATTTCATAATTGTATATTGGCCGTTTGACTGTTAGTGGAATTTATCACAGGTTACAATTGGGGGTTTTGTGTTTGTTTTTGTACTTTGACGCCTCCTTGATGTGGACTATTGACAATTGTAGAGTTATTTCTTATAGTTTTTGTTTTCTTGCTGTTCTTTTCCTTATGTACTTTGGAATTATTATTGCAAAATAAAAAAAAAATAAAAAAAAAAGGCTTATGGAGAAGAAGCAATGTCAAGGCTGTGAGTCTTCAAGTGGCACAAACACTTCAAGACTGGCCGTGAAGAGGTGGAGGATGACCCCAAGTCAGGACAGCCTTCCACGACAAAGATGGCTGAGAACATTGACAGAGTAAACCAGCTGGTGCAGAGTGATCACAGATTGACGGTGCGGATGATAGCTGTGGAGCTCAGCCTGAATAGGGAGTCAGTGCGGACCATCTTGGTGCAGGAGCTGGGATGCGGAAGGTGTGCGCCAAGATGGTGCCCAGGCTTTTATTGGACGACCAGAAGGAGCACCGGGTCAATGTTTGTCGAGACTTGCTAGAGAAGATCGGAGAAGATCCAGAGTTCATTGGCCTAGTCATCACAGGAGACGAGACTTGGGTCTTCCAGTATGACCCTGAAAGCAAGAGACAGAGCCTGAAGTCACGACTCTCACCCAGACCCAAGAAGGCGCATATGTCCAAATCAAGGATCAAAGTCATGCTGATCGCATTCTTCGACCAGAAGGGAGTGGTCCATCATGAGTTTGTGCCTGAGGATCAGACAGTCAACCAGCACTTCTACCAGCAGGTCCTCAATCGCCTCCGTGACCGGGTTAGGCACAGCAGGCAGGCTCTGTGGAGAGACAAGTTGTGGCTACTCCACCACGACAACGCGCTCGCACACACTGCGCTCAGTGTGAGGCAGTTCTTGGCCAACAAATAGATCACAGCTCTCGACCACCCTCCTTATTCCCCAGATCTCGCATCGTCCAACTTCTGGCTGTTCCCCAGGCTGAAGACTGTGCTCAAAGGAACTCATTTTGCCTCTGTAGAAGAGGTCAAGGCCACTGTGATGAGGGAGCTGAGGGGCCTCAAGGAGGAGGACTTTACCGAGTGCTTCCGTACGTGGCAGAAGCAAATGCAGAAGTAAATTAACTCTGGGGGGGATTACTTTGAAGGGAACAATGCGTAATTTCTCTGTAGATTTTGTAATAAAACATTTATGGGACATCTCGTTTCTTTTTTGTCACACCTCGTATATTATGTTACTATGTAACGCTTCCCTTGACAAATGTAAAGTTCATGAGGGAACATAATGGAGCAACTTAATCCTGAAATAAACTGGTCCATTCCCCTGCTGAGAAGAATAGCAGTGCTGCTCTAGGGCCTGGTGTAATCTTTGCATTGCTGCCTTTTCAGAACTAAGGTTCTCGATGCGTTCTGGATGTAAGTGCTGCTTGGGTAAAGCATGTTGGCCATATAGGTGCTGAATGACTTGTTTTGCACATGGTTTTGTGTTACTTCACAATCTGCCTGGCAGTGGAGGGAGTTTGTGTCACTCTTTCTGAGATGACAAGAGAATTTGAAAATGTCAGGTATAGTTCGTAATAAGGGGAAACATCCTAGTTCGGTCCAAACATTCAGAGCTAGCCAGCCATTTCAGAGATTACCATCAGTCACTGTAGTAAGAATTCATTTTCTTTTATAAATAGGGATGTGAATTTGTTAGTATCCACTCAGTTCATTAGCATGACTTTAAAATTTTGTGTGGATGTTGCTAACCTTGTATTATGCCACAGCTTAATTTACCATGGGTGTCACTAACCTGTGGTAACTCGGTAACCCCCATGGTAAAGGAATAATGCAGCTTGTGGTGAACTTTGCAAACTGCATTTTTCCTATAAAAATAAAGCTGGCATTATTTTCCCTGCCTGGAAGCATCAGGGTCTTATCACACTGCATCATGCTCCTGTCCACCACCTAAAATGGGTTAGTGCGGTCTTCAAATCTCATGGATCTCCCTCCTCCCAGTCATGCCCCCCTCCTCAGAAGGCTGCCCAGCAAACTCCAAGTTCAGATCCCCCATCCCGCAAAATCACCCCTTGCATCCATCTCCACCCCTGAACCCCACCTCCAAAAAGACTCTCCACCCCACTGTAGGCCCTTTGGACCTAGCTGCCAAAATCTCTGGTAGTCTAATGTTTCTGGGGTAGAAGTGATCTCCAGTTGCCCCTGCCCCTCTGGCGCCAGATTCAAAATGGTATTACCACTAGAGGTCAAACTGCCATATAAGGGCTTCACCACAAGCTGCATTATTTGATTGGCATACTGTGTTTTGTATTTGCATGCTTTTCATTTCATTATAATGCAACATGCATTGCAGTGAACTAACATGAATTATGGTAAAATAATGCTCAATTTTGCCATTTAAGATATATTAGGAGGCAAAAATTGTGCATCATTGCCATAACAAATAAGTAACTTAGGACATGTTTACCAAACTGCATTAGCTGTTAGTGCTGCAGACAGCGTTTGCCAAGTGTGCCGCATTAACAGCTAATGAGAGGAAAATGAAGAACAGCGTGAGTGGGTGGGATGTGGGCAGACAGTGGGCGTGTCTGCAATGCGTGATTAACATGAGCATCGACAGCGTGCAGTAACCGCGCACTTTGCAGATCTCATGAGTGCTAATACCACCTCAATGAGTGGTGTCAGCTGCATCTGTCTTGTAGCCCCACCGCATTCTTTGCATTTTTATTGCATTATGTGCTGAGGAAATGCTGTACCTGCCCCCAACAGATAAGGCATGGCTTTTGCACTTAATGCGGTGCTATTTGCACTAATGTGCCGCATTAGCTGCAAAAGCCTAACTGGCTTAGTAAACATGCCCTTACTGTGCACAAAGTCAGTCAAACACATAGTAACTTATGAATTAATGTACATAAAGTCTATTAGCATGTGTTAAAAAATGTATGAAATAAACCATAAGAAGTTTGAAAGTCAGAAAGAGAGGTCAAAAATCTGAAAACAAACAGTTTTGTTCCCCTTGGATCTGCCTATATATTAAGGAATTTTGTGAATTTTTTTTTTAAATTTTGGCCATCACAACAAAGGACACATCCATCAAGCACTGACATAATTTCATAAACATATATATGTGTGTGTGTATGTTTGTATTCACATACATTCACACACACACACACAAAGGTCTAGTATTTAAAGATGGCAGGCTTCCGGTGTCTACACATTTTTTTTGCTCTTTAAACATAGTAATGAAGGGGCACCGGGCCAGTTCCTTATGACTAAGCAGGTTTCTCACCTTCTCTGAACCTTGAGTGGTTGGTAGAAATTCCGAGAAGAAATATTCTTGTGTTTGTCTCTCCATTGTTTCTTTTTATGCATTAAAGTACGCATATGGCAATAAATGTCTTGATATAATAAACAAATATTTAAATATGGGGCAATGAATGAGTTGGTGCAAAGTCAATGGGTACTTTTACCTGCAAGCTTCAGTTCTCAAAGGAAAACTACGAGCATAGTTCTCATCTGAGCCATGTACTCTTCTAGGCACGTTAAGAACAGGCCATTTTCAACAAGGCTTTACATCCATGGAAATTACATTTGGAAAATTGTCCTCTCTCTTTTCAGTTATGTGGTATTACGACAACACTGTTCTGGGAGCGAAGAGGGGACGTGATGTTGTGATTATCATGATCAATTTATTTATCAACATTGCCGGAGGCAGAGGAGCATAGCGTATGGTGCTGACTGTTACTTGTGTGTATGGGGAGTGGAAGTGTAGGTGGCAAGGCTGAAGGGTGCGTAATACTCTTGCAGAAGCCCTATAGGTAGAAGAAATGCTGCTTATTTTTCACAGGCATGTACATGTTCTAAAACTAGCGTGGAGGAATGTGGTTGTAAATGGTGATTATTTTCCTTTCCCCATCTCACTTAGACCTTGCATTTCATCTCCTCTAGTCTGAATCTGGTTTGGTGATGTGTAATGGACACTACAACCATCTGGGAGAGGCTTGTGCTAGCACCTCAGTTTAATATTTTTCCACTTTCCATAAGTGATGGCAAGATAAATTTATTTTCAATATGTCTTTTACTGAAAAATACATCTTATACATCACGTTCTTCAGAAAATACATAGTAAAAATGGTTACACAGTACAATTAAAAACTTTGGTATCCACAGTTTTAAAGCTGTCCATTCCTGCAATATCCTCGTGCAACACACTTTGTGAAATTCCTCGAGCTATCCTGATGGATGTGTTGCTCTCGTATTGCACACCCCTGCACTCTGTAGTATAATCTCCGAGGTTCTAGGCTATAAAAGTGTCATAATGTCCTCCCCACTACAAGCAAAAAAACCCATTCAAATGCTTTTCAAGAATTGCCTCCTTCGTTTGCTCAGCAGCCGCTTCCCTCTAGGCCACATAACTCTCACGCTCTTCACATCCTTTAGCCTTCATATCCCTGCGCACACTCCTACAACAATTTCATCCCCACACCCCAAATCCTCAAAAGAAAAATAGGCGGTCTTCAACAGTAAGCTTACTCACACACAAGGAGCTGGGGCAATATTCCAAAGGCCAGTCAGCGCATAAAGATAAGCAAATGATGACTTTTTTTGCTTATCATTCTGCCCAGTATTCAGCAGGCATATCCATTTAGGTAGACCCATTCAATAAGTGGTCGTAAACCTAAAGAAGATACAGTTGTGGTCAGCAATATTGGCAGCCTTGCATTTTAAGTATGTTGTATACAATATCTTGAGAAATAATTGGAAATATTCCAACTGCATGTCATCATAATATTTTAATAGTATTTTAATAGTATACAACAAAAAACAGATGCCTGTGCAATGTAGACATAGTAGTTTCTGAGAAAAAACAAAATATGGCCTGGACAGGATTAATGACACCCTTCACTAATATTTGGTTGCACAACCCTTGGCAGTGATGACAGTCTCCAAATGTTTCTTGTAGCCTTCCATAAGTTTCATAATCTGTCTGCTGGTAGTTTATCCCACTCTTCAATTGCGATTTGTTCCAGCTCATGAATGTTTCCAGGATTCCTTTTACCAATGGCAGATTTCAGCTCTTTTCAAAGGTTCTCGATTGGATTGAGATCAGGATTCATTGCTGGCCAGTTTAAAACAATCCATTGGTTCTTTTTAACCATTCTTTTGTACTTTTGGATGTATGTTTTGGGTTATTGTCCTGCTGGACGACCCATGACCTTCGACCCAGACCTAGCTTTCTGACACTAGGTAGCACATTTTACTCCAAAATACCTTGATAGTCCTGCTTCATGATTCCTTTAATACATTCCAGGCTTCCAGTTCCTGAGGCAGCCAAACAGCCCCACAACATTATGGAACCTTCATCATATTTAACTGTAGAAAAGGTGTTTTTTGCCTTATAAGCTTCATTTCTTCACCTGTAAATGTATCACTGGTCTGCATTGCCAAAGAGCTCAAATTTTATTTCATGGGTCCACAGAACATTTTCCCAGAAGGATTGTGATTTCTCAAGGAAGGTTTGGGTAATGATCAGGCATGCCTTTTAATGTCTATCTTTCAGAAGTGGGGTCCTTTTTGGCCTTCGCCCATGAAGTCATTCTTTTTTTTTTTTTTCATGAAGTCATTCTTTGTTTAGTTGGGCATATGGTGCAGGTTGAAACCACCACTTCAGATTGCTCCAGATCAGCCTTAAGCTTTTTGGATTTTGTATGTGGTGTTTTTCCAACAGTTTGCACTAACTGTTAAAGACTTATTGGATTAATTTTCCTCTTCCCACCATATCCTGGGAGGTTCTTCACAGCTCCATGAGCAGAAAACTTTGCAATAACATTTCGAACAGTAGGCACAGGAATCCCAAGGTCTTTGGAGATGGCTTCATACCCCCTCTGAAGTTAGATATTTGGTGATAATGGCTTTTCTGACAATCTCAGACAGCTGTCTTGTCTTTGCCATTATGAAAATGGAACAGAGAATGAATGTGGCCATTTTAAACATTAGAGTCATTATTTGATTCAAGTCATGTGAGTACTGACAATTGATCACCGATGCATCTAATTTTACTGCAGTGGGATTGTAGTTCTTCTGTTCAAACTGACTTGAATTGTTAATAAGGGTGCCAATAATCATGTCATGGCAATGTCCCAGTTTTTATACTATTTCCTTTTTTAATTGGTCTTGTTTTATTTGATTATTCTATGTGTATAGTCCATAGGCATTTTTAGGAGATATTGAACTTTTGTTTTTTTAGTGCTATCAAGTCAGTGTTGACTCATGGTGACCTAGCTACCTCTGGGTTTTCTTGGCAATGTATCACTGGAAGTAGATTGCCAGCCTTTTCTTCCAAGTCAATGGAGGGTAAAGTGACTTGCCTAAAGTCACAAGGAGTGCCAGTGGGAATTGAACCCTTGATCTTCTGGGTACTAGGCAGTTGCTCTAACCACTAGACTACTCCTCCACTCAAACATTAAGGGATTGAAATACAAGGGTGCCAATAATTTTGACCACCACTGTAAATCTATCTGGATAGCAGCTGAATATTGCCACTATATGGAAACACTTAAGGCCTCGTCCTCAGAACATCCCGGCTCCTCCTCATGCTATACGGACACATTTTGAATGAGCATGGATTTATCTATCCACAATCTATGCATTTGCTGGCCTGGCTATTTTTTTTTAAATACATTTGCTGCATGTGTTCAGTACCCACTGCTCACCGTTTTTGCCCCATACTTTGCAAGGAAAAGTATGCCAATTTGGCCATTAACACTCAACAGTAAAGGCAGCACTGAATAAAAACACAAGAATGCATTTGTCCTCCTCCTCTGCTGGTGCTTGTCTCTTGCCAAGAGGGGGTATGTGCACTTATTCCTCTGTATGCAAGCAATGCGCATGGATATTAAAGGGCGAAGACAGCTGCTTCTTGAATTCTGTTTTCTAAATGTGGATTCAACATGCATCACCCTGATAATGCACCACAAAATGAAACACAAAACACCAGCAGCTTATGGAAATCGACTGTATGTAATAATGCACCTGATCTCTGAGGATCTCAGGCAAATGTAGATAGGTTCAGTATTAACAAAATAAGATTGAACATTCGCTTTGAACAAAAGCAAAAAGCATTTTGGTGATCTCCCCTGAGAAAAGAGGTAACGATGGCAGTAATATATGTTCGGGTTTGTTGTTTTCTTTTTCTTTAAGGCACATGTAGAAATGAAGGGCAGATGTTTTTCAAGTATGCCGTGTGCAGTACTGTAAAACCTGAGAATTTTGTGCTAAAATGTACACCTTATTTATTTATTTAGCTATTCTTATATACTATTTTGTCTCAAAGTCAAAGCGGTTGTAAACTGTAAAGCAAAACTCTTTTCCAAGCACCAAAATTAGTGAAAACAAAGGTCACTAATATTTAAAACATCATTGCTAGAATGAAAGCCTGCACTGTCAGGGCTAGATTTAGGAACAGACGCAAGCAAGTGAAGGCATTCAAAACTGGGAACTTTCAACGCATCCACTTCCATGTCCTGCCCTCTGCCTATGAGTACTATACTCGTAAATCCAGTCCCATACATTCTATTCATTTTTTAATGTACAGGTAATTCACTTTGGTACCTATACTGTCTGACAGTCCAATGTAGTTTCACTATGTGATAGCAGAGAGGGACAGTCTTTTTTTCAAGCAAACCAGAAAACAAACATACACAAAAACATAACTGAAAAAAAAATGCAAAAACCTTGAAAGATATGCTTTAGGGAAAAAATATAAGCTTTCACAATTTCAGGCAGAGTTATTCAGCAGTACGAAAGGTAGCCTGATATCAACTGCAATCACACACTGAGGAGGTTTTTCTTTCCTTTTTGCTTTCAATATAAATAAAGATAGTGAGCCCTTTGTCGCTGAATTACCGCAGCAGTGCAGGCAAAGGAAATCAGCATGTGCTAAGCGCAATTAGCTGTGTGTTCACAGTGCATTTCATCCCCAAGGCAATGCCATTTTGTCCCTGTAAACAAACAGATTTTGATGAAATAAAATCTGAAATGCGTATTGAAAGACAACCGTACTTTAAAATAAATACAGCTCTTGCAGGAACATAAGAAATTAATCAAGTTCTCTCTCCTTCTTAGTCACAAAACGTTAAGTATGTATTGGGGCATGTTTACTAAAGGATTTAATGCGGGTTAAATGGCCAGAGCCCTTTTATTTTTATGGGTGCAGTTGCACTTAACACGCATTAACCTTTGGTCAGCTTGCTCCATTGAGTAGACTGGGTGCTAAATTTCTAACAAAAAATATTTTGAGGGTTATTTTAGAAGAATCTCCACATGTAAATAGCAGCAAACAGCAATTTTAGAAAGCTGTTATTTACCTGTGGAGATCCACACCAAATAGAGATTTCAAGGTAGTGTGTTTTGGGCATGCCGAAAAAAATAGAGATGTATTCCCCATTTTACAATAGATATACACATATAGGCCTAACAATTTCCATGTCAGCTTTTACAGCTGCCCCAGAGTATGCATAAGTGCCAGCTTGAAGAGGCACTTGCACAGAACCTCCTCCCTTGAACCCCCCTGCACCCCCTGAAATCATCAAAACTCGCTAGAATCCCTTGACATCATCAGGACTCTTCCCGAATCTCCCAATATCACCAGTACCCTTCCTGAGCCCCCCTGAATCCTCATCATCAGTGCCTTCTCTGAACCTCTCCAAAGCCTTCCATAACATGCATTGAGTGTCACATGTATGATTTTCTCCCAGTTGGTGAGAGGTCTTACGAGGTGCCAAGGAGCTCTTTGCTCTCAGGGAACGAGTCCGTTCTCTAGAGGCTAGAGTAGCAGACTTGGAAAATATAAGAAAGACAGAGAGGCACATAGACGAGACCTACAGGGATATAGTCCTGAAGTCCCACCTCCAGTCTGGCAGCGTCCCTGTTGCCATGGAGGAGAGAGGTCACGTGACAGGAGAGCATCACCCTGGTGTGGCAGGAAGTGATCCTGTAACTAGGACCTGTCCTCCAGGTGATGTAAAACCCTCTCGCATCGAGGAAGTTTCTCCAGGGCCATGTGCCCATGAGGGAAAGGATAGGACAGCCGTTATAGTTGGTGATTCGATCATTAGGCATGTAGATAGCTGGGTGGCTGGTGGACGTGAGGATCGCCTGGTAACATGCCTGCCTGGTGCAAAAGTGGCGGAGCTCACGCGCCACCTAGATAAGGTCTTAAATAGTGCTGGGGAGGAGTCTGCTGTCTTGGTACATGTCGGTACCAGTGACATAGGAAAATGTGGTAGGGAGGTTCTGGAGGCTAAATTTAGGCTTTTAGGTAGGAAGTTGAAATCCACAACTTCCAGGGTAGCGTTCTCCGAAATGCTTCCCGGCCATGTGCAGGACTCAAAAGGCAGGCAGAGCTCCAGAATCTCAATGCGTGGATGAAACAATGGTGCAGAGATGAGGGTTTTGGATTTGTTAGGAACTGGGGAACATTCTAGGGAAAGGAGGGGCTCTTCTGAAGGGATGAGCTTCACCTTAACCGGGATGGAACCAGGCTGCTGGCATTAACCTTTAAAAAGGAGATAGAGCAGCTTTTAAACTAGATAATAGGGGAAAGCCGACAGTTGCCCCAGAGCGGATGGTTCGGAAGAATGTATCCTTGAAGGATACTACCAAAAGCAGAGAGATTCCAAAAAAAGAGTAAAGTAGCCCAAATGCCCTTGAGTATGGAGCAGACAGAGCTTAAAGATCCCAAATTACCCATGTCTACCAATAGCCAAATTAATATGAATAAAATACAGTATCTAAATTGCTTGTATGCAAATGCTAGAAGTCTAAAAAATAAGATGGGAGAGTTAGAATATATAGCACTAAATGAGAGGTTAGATATGATTGGAATATCAGAGACATGGTGGAAGGAGGACAACCAGTGGGACACTGTGATACCTGGGTACAAAGTATATCGTAATGATAGAGCTGATCAAATTGGTGGAGGGGTTGCGCTCTATGTTAGAGAGGGCATTGAGTCAGAAAGGATTAAAGTTTTGCAGGAAACAAAATTTGCTGTAGAATCTCTATGGATTGAAATTCCATGTAAAAAGGGGAAGGCGATGGCAGTGGGGGTGTACTATTGACCGCCTTGCCAGATTGAAGAAATGGATGATGAAATGCTCAAAGAAATCAAGGAAGCTAACAAAAGTTACAGCGCAGTAAAGGGTAATAAAGGGTGATTTCAATTACCCCAGTATCGACTGGGTCAGTGTCACGGCAGGACATGCTAGGGAGATAAAGTTCCTAGATGAAATAAATGACTGCTTCTTGGAGCAGCTGGTTCATGAACCGACCAGAGGGGAAGCCATATTAGACCTAGTCCTTAGTGGAACACCAGATCTAGTGCAAGAGATAAGGGTGTTGGGGGCCACTTGGCAATAGTGATCAGAGCATGATCACATTTGATTTAATTAGTGGAGGAGGGATTGTAAGGAAATGCACAGTACTACCTTTTAACTTTCAAAAGGGAGACTATGATAAAATGAGGAAAATAGTTAAGAAAAAACTAAAAGGAACAGTTGCAAAGGTTAAAGACTTACATCAAGCTTGGGTGTTGTTGAAAAATACTATCTTGGAAGCCCAGGTCAGCTGTATTTCATGCTTTAAGAAAAGTGGAAAGAAGTCCAAAAAACTGCCAGCATGGTTTAAAGGTGAGGTCAGAGAGGCTGTTGCCAAAAAAGCATCTTTCAGGAAATGGAAAAAAGAGCCAAACAGAGCCAAACGACAAAACCTGGAAACAGCACAAGCACTGGCAACTCAAATGCAAAAAATTGATAAGGCAGGCAAAGGGAGAATTTGAGAGGAAGCTTGCTGTGGAAGCAAAAACGCGGAATAAAGACTTTTTCAAGTACATTTGTAGCAAAAAAACGTGTGAGAGAGTCAGTTGGTCCATTAGATGATAGAGGGGTTAAAGGGGCACTAAAAGGCAACAAGGCAATAGCGGAGAGACTGAATGAATTCTTTGCTTCGGTCTTTACTGAGGAAGATGTAGGGATGTTACCCATGACTGAAGTGGTATTTAAAGGTGCGAAAGAATTGAAGGAAATATCGATACATCGGGAAGATGTATTACAACTATTAAATAAAATGAAGAGTAGCAAATCACCTGGGCCAGATGGTATACATCCAAGGGTGTTGAAGGAACTGAAATATGAGATTGCAGACCTGCTATTAGTAATCTGTGAACTTTCATTAAAATCATCTGTAATAACTGAAGATTGGAGGATCGCCAATGTAACGACAATTTTTAAAAAGGGTTCCAGGGCTGATCCGGGAAACTACAGACCAGTGAGCCTGACGTCAGTACCGGGAAAAATAGTAGAAACCATCATAAAGAACAAAAGTATTCAGCATGTAGATAATCATGGCCTAATGGGAGACAGCCAACATGGCTTTAGACAAGGAAGATGTTGTCTTACTAATCTGTTATGTTTTTTTGAAGGTGTGAATAAAAAGGTGGACAAAGGTGAGTCGGTTGATATCGTGTATCTGGACTTTCAGAAAGCCTTTGACAAGGTCACTCATCAGAGACTTTTGGCAAAACTAAAGAGTCATGGGATAGGAGGCAATGTACTATTGTGGATCAGAACTGGTTAAAAGATAGAAAGCAGAGGGTAGGGCTAAATGGCCAATTTTCCCAATGGAGAAAGGTGAATAGTGGTGTACCCCAGGGATCTGTGTTGGGTCCGCTGATTTTTGACATATTCATAAATGACCTGGAAAGGGGAATAACGAGTGAGGTTATCAAATTTGCAGATGACAGAAAACTATGTAAAGTTGTTAAAACCCAAGAGGATTGTGGAAAATTGCAAGAGGATCTTGATAAATTGGAAGACTGGGCATCAAAATGGCAGATGAAATTTAATATGGACAAGTGCAAAGTTATGCACCTAGGGAAGAACAACCCAAACTATGTTTACACAATGCAAGGTTCCACATTAGGAACCACCACCCAGGAAAAAGATTTAGGCGTCATTGTGAATAACATGTTAAAACCCTCGGCCCAGTGTGCAGCAGCGGCCAAGAGAGCAAAAAAATGCTAGGTATCATAAGGAAAGGAATGGAAAATAAAATAAAAGATATTATAATGCCTCTATATCGTTCCATGGTGAGACCGCACCTTGAATATTGTGTGCAATTCTGGTCGCCGTATCTTAAAAAGAATATAGCGTTATTAGAAAAGGTTCAGAGAAGAGCCACCAAAATGGTAAAGGGGATGGAAGGATACTCCTATGAAGAAAGGCTAAAAAGGTTAGGGCTCTTTAACCTGGAAAAGAGACGGCTGAGGGGAGATATGATAGAAGTCTATAAATTAATGAACGGAGTGGAACGGGTAAACATAGATCGATTGTTTACGTTATCAGAATATAGAAAGACTAAGGGACATGCAATGAAGCTACAGGGTAAACTATTTAAGACTAATAAAAGAAAATATTTTTTCATTCAACATGTAATCAAACTCTGGAATTTGTTACCGGAGGATGTAGTAAAGGCTGTTAGTGTAGCTGGGTTTAAAAAAGGTTTGGACAAGTTCCTGGAGGAAAGGTCCATAAACCATTATTAAGAAGGGACCCAGGATATCAATGCTTGACCCAGTACAAGCATTGTGGTACGTGTGTCTTTTGGGGAAACTGCTAGGTACGTATGACCTAGATTGGCCACTGTTGGAAACAAGATACTGGGCTTGATGGACCTTGGTCTGACACAGTATGGCATATCTTATGTTCTTATGTTATGTTCTTATAAGCAGATCACCCTCCCAACAAACATCCTCATCCAGACTCTCTCCCTGGTTTCTCTGATGTTTGAGGGGGGGGGGGGGAGCAGGAGCGATTCCGAGTTACTCCTGACCGAGTTCAAAATAAGAAGTCACCCCTAGCTGTTGTGTTGTGGTACTTCTGCTAGGGAGATCAAGCTGCCTGGTACCCAACAAGGCAAGAGCAACTGGGGATTGCTCCTATCCCCCTCTAGACAGCAGGAAGGAGGACCATTGGTAAGACCTGGGGAGGATTGGGGGGTCTCCCTTTCTTGGGAGATGGGTTCATGGAGGTTGTTGTTGATGTCAGGGAGGTTCAGAAAGGTTACTGATGATGTCAGTGAGTCCGGGGAGGTGAGTTCTGGAAGGATACTAATGATGTTTAGTGGGGCATTTATAACGTTAGAGGATGTGGGGGGGTCCATCTTTTTTGGAGAAGGGGTGCAGGGATACGGGATCAATGCTGTCAGAATAGCTATTTAAAAAGATGCAGATGTGGAAATCTGGGGAGAGCAAGGTGTTCTTTTTTACACATATAGGGGTTCATGCTGATGCAGGAATAGTGGGGATGGACATCCATCCCCGCTATTCATGCCGGCTCCTGCCCCTGTATAACTTCCCCGCTGGTTATGCGGGGAAGTTAGACGGGGCAAGGAAGAGGCAGCACGGGGGCGGACAGTGGGCAGGCAGTGAGCGGTTGTCAGCCCTGGATGTACAGGGCCGATTCTGATGTCAGCCTTGTATGTCCAGGGCTGGCGAATTGGCCAGGGAAGTTATTCCAACTCCGAGGTGGAATAGATCCCCTCGGTGTTTTTTTTTTGGTGGAGTCAGTGTGCAAAAGGGGTTGGAGGGAAGTAAAGTTAATGCCCCGTAGCTCGACCCAGGTCTTAGGAGGCCGGATCGAGGGTTGCGTTGTGGGTAATTAACTTTCTTGGGCAGCAGCCGGCATCGCGGCTTTTAAATGGAGCCACAGCAATGGGACGCCATGGTGCCACGGCTCCATTTAAAAGACCTGGCTGAGTTAGCCGGGCTGTCGCTGCACATGCAGGCCGGGATTGAATTGCAGTCCCGGCCTGCACATACGGGCCTGTTCGTGATACTGATCCCATGAGGTTAGACGTGCCTCGTGGGATCAGAATCACAAACACTTTTGTACGTCGTGATCAGAATCAGGCCCATAGCTTTTAAAAACCGCTGCTTCCTTTGCAGGTACCAACAGATACACCTACATGTCCTTATTAGCATTTTACAAAGGCTCTGCATTTGGCAGAGCCTTTGTTAAAATACTGGGTTAACAGTGAATGTCCCGACCTGGATGTCTCAATGCCCCTCTCAACTTTCTATGTAAAAGGAGCCTACACGTTTACTTACATTTATTATTAGTTCTAATTTTGGTACAACTACCTTGAGAAACACCCAACCAAGGCCATATCAAGCACTGTGTTATTTCCACATCTGGTGTGCTTCCCCTCGCCGGTTGCTTGCCCCGCCTGCTCCCCCCCCCCCCCCCCCACGTTGCCCTGTCGCTTCTGCTGCCACATTTTTGTTTTCTTGGAGGCAGTAGCCGCAAGGCAGCCCGGCGTTTGTAGGCAGGTCGGGTCCCTCCTTTCCTTCTCTGATGTAGGTCACATCAGAGGAGGGAGGGACCAGGCCAGTCATGCAAAACTAAGTTGCAAAGACCCGAAAGTTGGAATGCTATTTCCTGTCATGTTATGAAAGTGTTATGCCTCCGGCAGCTGAAGTAACACCCCTCATTTGAACTTACATCACTACTTGCAACGTGTTCTAGCTTCCTTACCAATGCAGATATGTTTTCTACCAAAGAAAATGATCTTTTAGTGGGCACTTTTAATTACTGGGAACAGAAGCCAGATATTCCCTTGGGACTATCCTGAGTCCCAGAGGTAGTTTCCAGAAATTTTTTCAAGCTCAAACTGTTTGATTTAAAATATCCTCTGAATTCCCTTAACTTCGGCTTTATTTTAAATGAAGACCTCATCCACTGGGAATTGTGCATTTGGGCCTGAGGAGGGAGGGAGGGAAGACATTTGTTGCTACAGTGGCTGTTCCTATCAATCTGTTAGAAAAACGGAGGGTGTGCTGATCTAGACTTGAACTCAGCAAGAGGCAGAAGCATCTGGGTAAGAGAACGGGGTACAGAAACCACTAGAGCAGAATCATAGAAAAATTCCCACCAAAAACCATGAAATTTATCCTTAAATTTAATGAAAAGGGCAGTATCCCATCGCTACAGAAATAATACTATAACAGAGTCCATCCTCTTCATGAGATCGTATCTTGTTCACTGCCCTTTGGTTCAATTTTTTCCTAAATAGTTCCTCCTGCATGTAAAACATTTAAGTGTCATCACCATGGCAGCCATAAGGTATTTGAAATGTCCATATACACAAAGCAAGCTTTGTTTACAATCAAGGGGCCCTCTTATAGCAGTCTGCTGCCCCATTTACATATTAGCACATAATAAAGCCAACTGCTTTTACTGCTTAGGTCCCAGATTTGCTAAAAGTGGCATGGCCTTGGGGTGGAGGAATGGCCTAGTGGTTGGGGCGAGGTACTTCAGGCCAGAAGGTCGAGGAGTTCAAATCCCACTAGAGGACAGCAACCTTGGGCCAGAAGGACTGGGGTTTCTAGTCCCACAGGTGTTCCTTGTGGTCTTGGGCAAGCCACTTAACCCTCCATAGCCCATGTTCCCTGTAAAATAGTTATCTCCAAGTTATAATGCCCCGTTCAATGTAATTTCAGTTTGTTCAATGTAAACCACACTGATGCAGAATAGCACAGCATATAAGAGAACATAAATAAACAATAGTGTGGGGTACAATTAGTCTAAAAAGAACTCTATATTTCTTATTCACCTATTCAAAAAATATCCAAAATTTTCTAGAACTGTAGTTTATTCTGTAGTATAGGAGCACCCAATTTGTGGCCAATATGATCCACCTGAGATTTTTAGTGAACAAATGATTATTATGAATCATGTGACTTCAAAGTACTTACCTTAAACTGTTCGTTGTTCAGTACTCATTCACCACTTCTTTTAGCTCCCTGTTGATACTGGGGTCGACACAGTATCTACAGGGAGCTAAAAGAAGTGGTGAATGAGCATCGCACAACGAACAGTTTAAGTTAAGTACTTTGAAGTCACATGATTCATAATAATGGACTTTGTAACGGTGCTCCATATGAATTTTTAGAGGATGGTTTTCACTAATTTGGCTCCGTTTTAGAAGAAAGTCGGCTCGTAAGTCGTTGATGCTATCTGGCACAATATTGAATCCAGACTCTGGTCTGAAAATTGGTGCCTTGACAAGTCTGAGACCTTTCAGCTGATTTGTGTTCCAGTGCTCCATTGGCAATTTGAAGAATTTCTATTCTAGATTTTTCTACATGTTTCTTTGAACGAGTTTTATTTTTTCTTAGAAGATATTTATCATTCATAAAAGACCATAGAGGGAGGCGTGGTCTAGTGGTTAGGACAAAGTACTTCAGGCCAGAGGGCCGGGGGTTCAAGTCCCACCAGGGGACAGCAATCTCAGTCCGGAGGGACTGGGATTTCTAGTCCTATAGGCACTCCTTGTGGTCTTGGGCAAGCCACTTAACCCTCCACTGCCCATGTTCCCTGTAAGTATTAGTGTATGTGTCTCATATCCCCTCATGTTAAATGCATCCCCCAATTGACCGCTTTGACCCGGTGAAAAGCGGGATATAAATACAGCTAAATAAAAATAATAAATAGTTATTTTGTGTTACCTAATTACCTAGCACACATGATTTTGAAGAATTCTTGAACAATTTGATGAATATGAAGTCACAATTTCAGAAGAGATTCACAGATTTTCTTGAGTATGACTCATGCAATAGCAGGCTAAAATATTCATGTGGCCTGCACAAGGTCATGTGGCCCACTTTTGAAAAAACTTGGATGTCCCTGCTGTAGTATCTTTTTACTTGTATATTTATGAAAAACAAGATTTCAATTTGAATACTTCTTGCAAGTATATTATCTCACTGATATTTGTCAGACATTCAATCCATGGAAGAATCAGAAAGCGTTGTAACTCACCTGCTAAGCAGGTGATCTCCGGGACAGCAGGAATCAGTCTTCACATATGGGTATCGTCGGTACCGACGGAGCCCACACGGGAATGCTCCCCAGTGTCCAATTGGAAAGCTTTTGGGATCAATCCACTGCACCTGTGCATCTGCCTTCCCACCTTCCCAAGTCTTATCTTCAGTTGAGTTTGTAGCTAAGAGATAGAGGAAAAAGAGAAAACCCTACAACTCCTAGGGGAGGAGAGTGGGTTGTGAAGACTGATTCCTGCTGTTCCTGGAGATCATCTGTTACAGGTGAGTAACAATGCTATCTTCAGGAACAAGCAGGAATTCAGTCTTCACATATGGGACTCACTACCTCTGAAGTACCAGACTGGAGTTGTAAGCAGTGGTATCCCCAAGGCTAAAGAATAGAGCCGAGAAGGCACGGATAGAAAAGTGGCCTGATTGGATTTGCTTGCATTTGGCAAGACCATCACCAGGGAAGTCTGGTGCCAGGAGAAGTCTGGGACGGAGGGTAAGAGTTGCAGTTAAGTCCCAAAAAGGTGCTGGAGGACAGCCTGGCTAAAGACAGCATCCCGATGGGAGTCCTTGTCTAGGCAGTAGTGTGCAGTGAAGGTATGAATGGAGGACCAGGTAGCTGCTCAACAGATTTTGTCAATGGAGATGGAATGAAGGTTGGCAACTGAGGTTGCCATGGTCGGCATGTTGTGAGCCATGATGTGACTCTCAAGGGAGAGTCCTGCTTGAGCGCAGGCAAAAGAAATGCACTCTGCAATCCAGTTGGAAAGGGTATGCTTCGTTACTGGCAGTCCAAGGTGACTTGGATCAAAGGAAATTAATAATTGAGAGGTTTCCTGTGATTCTTGGTTCTGTCCAAGTAGAAAGCCGGTGCATGCTTGCAATCTAAAGTATGTAACGCTGCTTCAGCCCTAGAGGCATGCGGTCTGGGGAAGAAGACCGCTAATTTCTAGTCCCACAGGTGCTCCTTGTGGCATTGGGCAAGCCACTTAACCCTCCGTTGCCTCAGGTACAAAAACATAGATTGTGAGCCCTTCGGACAAGGGAAAATATATATACAGTAACTGAATGTACACCGCTTTGACTGGTAGAAAAGCAATATATAAGCCTAGTTAAATAAATAGTATCATCGATTTGTTGAGGTGGAAGGGTGAGACCACCTTCGGAAAGAAGTGTTGATGAGTACGGAGAACCACTTTGTCATGCTGGAACTGGGTGTACGGAGGATCCGACACTAAAGCCTGCAGTTCGCTGGTGCGGCGAGTTGTGAGAGCGATGAGGAAGATTACCTTCCAAGACAAGAATTTTAAAGAAGTGGTAGCTAAAGGCTTGAAAGGAGGCTTTAGAAGTTGCCCTAGGACCATGTTGAGGTTCCAGGACACCGGTGGTGGTTTGATCGGTGGCTTGGACAGCAGGAGACCCTGCATAAAGCTTTGCACCAAGGGGTGCGAAGAAATAGGATGCCTGTACACTGGCCTATGATAGGCTGAGATGGCACTCAGATGAACTCTGACTGAGTTAGTCTTGAGGCCAGCCAAGGACAAGTGGAGGAGATATTGTAAAGAGAATTCCACCGGGTAGGCAGAGGGATCAATATGCTTTGGGGTACAGCAGAAAGTGAACCTTCGCTATTTGAAGGCATAAGAATGTCTGGTAGACAGCTTGTGAGATGCGAGTAGGATGTCCTTGACCTGTTGTGGAAGGTTGAGGTCTGCAAAAATTATGCTTTCAGCAGACACGCCATGAGATGGAGGGCCTGTGGATTGGGATAGAGAAGTGTCCCTTGATCCTGAGAGAGGAATTTGGGCACATGTCCCAGGCTGAGAGGTGGGATCTGTGCCATATGAGTCAGCAGAGGAAACCATGGCTGATGGAGCCAGTAAGGGGCTATTAGGATCATAGAGCCCTTGTCGTCCTGCAGCTTGAACAGTGTCTTGGGTATTAAGGGGATGGATGCGAATGCATAAAGTAGGCCCTTTCCCTAATGGAGAAGAAAGGCATCTGTTGCCTGGCCATGCTGGGATGGAAGCCTCAAGTAAAACAATGGAAGTTGTGCATTCTCCTGGGTGGCAAAAAGATCTATTCTGGAGGTCTCCCAAATATGGAAGATCCAAGATGCCATTTCCTTATTTAAAGTCCACTCACATGGATGGAGAATACAACTGAGTCTGTCCGCAAGGAGATTGAGTTCACCCGAGAGATACACTGCCCTGAGATGAATGTGGTGTGCAATGGAGAAGAACCAGAGATGAAGGGCTTCATGGCAGAGGGGATAGGAACCTGTTTCCTTCTGCTTTTTCACATAGAACATGGTTTCCTGGTTGTCCGTTCAGACTAAGACCTGTTTGCCCGAAAGTTGAGTTGAAAAACCTGAAGGGCATTCATGACAGCACATAGCTCCAAAAGGTTGATCTGCAACTGAGATTCCTGTAGTGTCCACCACTCCAGCTTGGTGAGCCTATCTAGATATGCTCCCTACCCAAGTATCCCTGATAATGGATATGTCCAGGCTGCATTGAGGTGGAGGCATCTGAAAAGGTGACCCTCCGAATAGGTTCTGAGGGGAGCACTACCACTAAAGGGAGTTGAAAAGGGGAGGGGTGATGCAGATGTTGTCTGAGAGACTATGGGTCCACTGCAACAACAGAGTCCATTGGGCTTGCCACATGTGCAGGCAGGCATAGGGGATGACATGGACTGTGGAGGTCATGTGCCCTAGAAGGCGCAGCATATCTCGAGCTGTCACAGCACTGTGACCCTTTATGCTGTTAGCTAGCTCGATGAGGCAGGTAGAACGATCCTGTGGAAGGAAAGCTGGGGCTTGACGAATGTTCAGAAGTGTTCCAATGAATTTGAGCTACTGGGATGGGACCAGGTGTGACTTTTGGAATTTTAGGATGAATCCCAGATCTTGGAGCACAATGATGGTGCAATGAAGAGATAGTTTTACCTCTTGTGGGCATTCTCCCCTGATTAGTCAGTCATCTAAGTATGGGAAGATGAAAATCCCCAAAGTACGAAGGTAGGCAGAACTATTGTCATGCATTTTTCAAACCTCGGGGTGAGGAAGCTAATCCAAAGAGGAGCACACGGTATTGGTAGTGGATTTGCTGAAACCAAAAACGCAGATACTGTCTGTGTTGAGGGAGGATCAGCAAATGTAGGTATGCCTCCTTGAGGTCTACAGAACATAGCTAGTCATTCCTCTGAAGGTATGGCAGAAGTGTATTGAGGGAAATCATTTTGTGTTTTTCCCGAACGAGGAATTTGTTTAGGTTTCTTAGATCTAGAATTGGCCTGAACCCTCCTGTTTTCTTGGGGATAAGAAAGTAAGGAGAGTAGAAGCCCCTGACCTCCAGATAGATTTGTCTGCAAGATGTTTGCAGGATAATTCCTTGTGAAGGTGGGGGACAAGTTTTAGAAATGAAGCAAATAGCCCTTTTGGACGATGTTGAGAGTCCACTACTCTGATGTGATGAGGTGGGCATAGGAACAGAGTCTTCCTACTATGTGAAGGGTTGAGGGACCCTGCAGAGGCAGAGTAGCTACTGTATGCTCTCTAGGAAGGAGTCAAAAACCAAGTGCTGGCTGTGGCTGTGCAGCTGGTTGTGGCTTAGGCATCTTAGGCTTTTTGGGCTGGCAAGGGCCCTGCTGTCTCTGCTGTTGCTGCCGAGGTTGGTAAGCAGCTGCAGGTAGATAAGAAGGATAATATTTCTTCTTCTTAGGATAGAAAGGCCTCTTTGGATTAGTCTTTCTCCTAGAAGGATCTGATGTCTTTCTGGAGAGGCGTATGAGAGTGAGATCATCTGTCTCAATCTCTCCGGCCTTCTCTCTCCAATTCCTTCCTACAAGGTTCTCTCCAGAGCAGGGGATATTGTCCAATTTATCTTGAATCCACTGCTTAAGGTCAGATGCCTGTAGCCAGGCCATTCTGCAAGCACCGATGCAGACTGCTGTAGCTCTGCTGGATGACTCAAAGGCATCGAAAGATGCTCTGCTAAGAAATTTGGATATATTCTGATTTTGCCTGATAAAAGGCCTGGAATGCATCACGCTTGTCATCAGGAAGGTTCTCCAGATCTCTGGAGATATCCTTGAGATACGTGCCTATATACAGCATGTAAGAAGTAATCCTAGAAGTAAGCATGCATGCCTGAAAACACTGATGACCAAAGGCATCGAGAATTCTGGAGTCCTTGCCTGGAGGCATGGAAAAATGATTCTTAGAACTCTCGATGTGCCGGATCGCTGATTCCACCACCATAAAGTGGTGTGGAAGATGAAGCTTTTGGAAGCCAGGGCATGGTGTAACTCGGTACATGGCACTAAGTCATTTGCTGATAGGTGGAAATGTTAGTGGGGCCTCTCACATACGTAGCATTAGATCCTGCAGGATACGATGCACCGGTAAATGGATGCCTCTTTGGGCGCCGAGGGGTATTAGTTGATTTCCAATTCCTCTGCCCTTGGTTCCATCTCTGATGCCACAGTAATCTGCAGGCCTGCTGCCATGTCCTGAATGAAGTCTTGAAAAGAATGTCCTCTGGCGGGGACCAATGCCACTCATGAGGAGGGGACAGATTGGGAGGTCCCGGGTTACCCTGGAATCCTCCAATGCATCATCAGAATCGTAGGAGGTAGAGTCCGATTCCGACAGAAAATCAAAGTATTGACATTCTCGTGTCGATGTCGAGGCCCGATGCCAGTACCGATGATTGGTCACTGTGGCATCGGGAACCTGTTGGATACCATCAATTCTTGTCAGTTCCAAAGGAAGCATCAGAGGGAGAGGATCTTCCAATGCAGGTTCGACGTCTGGCATCGGCCCCAGAGGTATCGGCCATGGGCCGGAAGCTGACACCTGCACCGCTGGAGCTATTGATACCGACAGTACTGAGGCTGCCAGGAGTGCTGCCAAACTCCTCTCGATAGCCAGGATGTGCTGGTCGAGGGAGGAGGCCGATGCCTGGGTGGAATCCTGCATGGGGCTCTGAGCACCGTCCCAAAGCATTGGAACCAGTAGCTCTCCAGAGTTCAAAGCCTTGGGAGTGTCCTGGAGCATCTGTTGTGCTTTGGAGGACTGGTCCTCCTTCCGGGGCTGTTTGACAGGCCTGTCTGCATTGGATGCACCTTTCTGTGAATCTCGATGACGATGAAGGGACTTACCTTGAAGATTGGTATCGGGTTTTGATATCGATGACTTAGATTTAGTCTTATGTTTAGACTTTTAGAAGACCTGAGAACCAAGAAAGGAGGTCGACGTCCTCAAAGATGTGGAAGCCACTGAAATCTAGTCCAGGGCAAACAGAGAACCATACTGTCTGGCTCTGTTCTTTAGGCTTCTTTTTGTCATTTGTTGACACAAAGCCACTCAGGCGGCAAATGAACTGGACTCAAACATTTTAAACATAAGTCATGTTTATCAGTGACTGATATTGTACCACAGCATTTGGTACATTTTTTGAAGCCGCTGATGTGTTTTTCCATCGTGGCTGAAGAAAAGTAGGCTAAGGCTAAATTTGGCAGTAGAAACCAAATAAAAATATTTTAAAAGAAAAGAAATATTGGGGCCAGTATCAGGGAAGATACTGGCGTCGACGGAAAGGCAGAGCACTGATTTAAACCAAAAAATGACGTTTTTCGGCAGTGACAGGAAGAAAATAACCTGCTGGCTCTGCGTAAAACGAAGCACTAAGGAGAGGATTTGGGAAGGTGGGAAGGCAAATGCGCAGGAGCAGTGGATTACTCCCAAAAGCTTTCCATTGGATGCTGGGGAGCGTTCCCGCGTGGGCTCCGTCAGTATCGACGATACCCATATATGAAGACTGAATTCCTGCTTGTTTCTGGAGATAATATGATGGGAATAATCTGTTCACCCCACAGTGGTTTATCAGGCCCCAGTTTGTGGTGATCACAGCATATCAGTTCTAAGCATCATCAGGCTTGAAGTGATGCTGCTGCTGGCTTATCAAACCCCCACCCTCATCCCTCCCACTCTGCAGACTACAGGAACTTTCTATAGACTTCTGAAGGACCCATTGCTCACTGGCCCTGTCACTTGGGTTACCCCCCTTGCAAACTTTGGACAAAATGTTTGCCCACTCCAGATCTACTCTGACCATTCACTCTTGTTCCTGCAGTACTGTCTAGGCCACCCTATTGCTGGCCTTATCTTTACTTCTTCACAACTAACAAGCCTCTGTGCCCTACCATGCTTTCTGGAGCTCTGATACAGTTTTTTGCCCTATTACCTCCCTGTAAGGCAATTGTTGATTCACTACTCATTTTGTGAAGAAATACTTGACAATATTGTTCTTCAATCTACCTCTTGAAGCTTCACAATGTGACCTCTTGTTCAAGAGTTACTTCTCATCTGAAAATGGCTTATTTCCTCTGCATTATTTATACCTCAAAGGTATCTGAATGTGTTTATCATATTTTCTGTTCTTTTTCTTTAGGGTAGTGGTTCCCAACTGCTGGTCCATGGATCTCTAGGCGTCTGTCATTACAGGGAATATGCAGGACACAGAAGAGAGAAAAAAGAGAGAGGTTGGTGGGGATTGATGATGGGGAAGAGGGAGAGGCTGGCAGGGATTGACTTTGGGAAACAGAGAGGCTGGTGGGGAATGACTGGTGGAAGGAAAAAGAAAGAGACTGTGACTGGTGGGGACTGGCTGGAGGGAGAGAGAGAGAGAGATTAGTAGAGGCAGGAACGGGAAGGGAAATACAAGCACTAGTGGGAATAGGCTTGGCGCTGAGGGGTGGGGGTCTGAGAAGTAAAGTAGGGATGAACTGTGATTCCCTGAAGTTTTGGAGATTAATAATGGATCTGCACAATTAAAGAGGTTGGGGACCTCTGCTCTAGGGTACACATAGGTCCTTAAGTTTCATGTAACAGAGCTTATGAGCCAGGCCTTGGAACATCTGGATAGCCCTTCTCTGGATTTCCTCTACCCTGTCCTTTTAGGTGTATAGACTCCAGAATTTACACCTTTAAGGTGTATAGACTCCAGAATTTACTCCAGTTAAGAGCATTTTTCTGCTGAATATATTTCTCCCTATGTACCCCAGCACTCCTCTGGTTCTAGGCATCATCTTGTTGCACTGCTCTGCAACCTAGAAGTCCAGCAAATGTGATCATTTCAAGACCCTTCTGTTTGATGGCCATTAGTATCTCATCCACCCTCCCATCCCAATCATGTACTGCTCCCCTGAATGTTGCATCATAGATGCATGATGCTATACTTTTTAGCATTAATATTTAGCTACTAAAATTCCGACCTGTCCTGAAGCCTGCACAGATCATTCCTCTAGTTTTCTTCTTCATCTGAAGCGTGCACCCTGTTGCAGATATTAATAATCTCCAGGAGCAAGCAGGAATGTAGTCTTCACATATGGGTATCGTCGGTACCGACAGAGCCTGCGTGAGAACGCTCCCCAGCATCCAATAGGAACGCTTTTGGGAGCATCCCTCAGCACATGCGCGCTGCCTTCCTGCCTTTCCAACTGTCCCTCTTCAGTTCTTCGTTTTCCGCAGAGCCGACAGGACCCATACCCTGTCACTGCAGAAAATACCGTCTTTAAAATTGTTTTCTTGTGGTCGCGTTTGCTTCCGCACGACACCTACCGGTACCGCCGTTTTTTTCTTTTCTTTTTTCAAATAATTTTATACTTTGAACTGTTTTTCTTCAGAAACTTTTCTTTTTCGGTGCTAGGCGTCATTTTGGGCATTAGACCTCATATTCCTGAAGCATGGAAAAACCAACTAGTGGTTTTAAAAAATGTACTAAGTGTGGCGGTACCATTTCCGTCACTGACACCCATGATTGGTGTCTTAAATGTTTAGGGCCTGAACATTCTCCAACTGAATGTCTCTCCTGTATGGGGATGACTAAGAGAGGAAGACAGAACCGGGCTGCAAAGCTCGGTACCCTTTTTTCTTCGGATGCCAGATCCATTGCATCGACATCTTCAAGCGCCTCCTCTTCCTCCCATGGATCTCAGGTAACTAAACAAAAAAGCTGGTTCTCAAAGGATAGCTCTCCTGCTAAGCATCGAGAGGCCATTGGCATTGCCCTTGAGGGAACCACACCGGCAAAACAGCCCCGGCGGGAGGCTTCGGCTTCCAAAGCATCAATGGGGCTCCAGGATGTTCTCGAGCCCCTCGACCTCACAAGAACTACTGGTGCCATGCTCAGGGGTCCCAGCCGTTTTCACCGGTACCGACACCCAGGCATTGGCAGCGTCGATAGACCAGAGGTTCCTCACTATCGAACGCAGCATTGCAGTTCTTCTCACAGCTGTGGTACCGTTGACACCTATGGTTCAACGGGCATCAGTACTGACATCAATACCGATGCTGGTACCTACACCGGTACAGATACCGGTACCGGTACCGACGGTACTGGCCCCAGTGGGAGTTCTTCCCATGCCATCTTTGGCTGGAATCGACAGATCAGTATCGGATCAACTCGGTACCGACTTCGATCGATACCGGGACCGTGCTTTGCATGAGCATCGTGGTCAGGAATACTTCGAATCATCCGATTCCGAAGACTCTGACAATTCTGCTGTTACCAGAGGGTTTCTCCCAGAAGATCCCTCTTCTCCCCAACGCAGAATGTCACCTCCAGAGGACATGTCTTTTCAGGATTTTATTCGTGATGTGGCCAAAGGCCTTTCAATCACAGTAGCTCCTGAACAGGAACCCAGAGCAAAGGAATTGGAAATTCTCCAAAATCCTAAAGCTCCAAAGGAGGCAGCCACTCTGCCCATCCATGAAATTCTGCATAACTTGATGCTCAGAATGTGGGAGACACTTCTGACTACATCTCCTCATTCTAGGAGGCTTGATACTATGTATCGAGTTCCGCCATGTCCTGGATTTCAAAAGGCTCAGCTGCCACACCATTCAATGGTGGTGGAGTCAGCCATGCGTAGGATGAAAAGTGCAAAGAGGCATGCATCCAATCCCCCAGGTCGTGAATGCAAGACTCTGGACGCTTTTGGGCGCCAAACTTTTCAGGCTTCCATGCTTTCAGCTAGGATCAGTTCATATATACTGTATATGGGCATGTTCCTCAAAGAAGTTACAGGAGACTTGGAGCTTAAGAGCTCACTTCTCCCAGATGAAAAGAGACAAGACTTTCTTGCTCTAGTTAAGCATGCTCAAGATGTCTCCAAGTTTGTGAATCATGCAGCCTTTGACTGCTTTGAATGCATCAGCAGAACCTCTGCTATTGCCATTGGGGCACGACGGATTGCCTGGCTTCAGGCATCAGACTTGGAGACTTGGGTACAGGACAAGTTAGGCAACATTCCTTGCACGGGAGAGAATCTCTTTGGCAAGAACTAGCAGGAAAAGGCTAACGAGTTAGATGCTGACAATACCACTCTAGATAGATTGTCAAAATCTACAGCCACTCCATCCAAAAAGAAGCCTTATAAAAAACCCTCTTTCAGCAAAAAGAGGAAATTTTATCCTTCCTATACCCAGCAGAGTCAAACTCAGGGTCAGGTTGCCCAAAAGGGACAAACTAGACAGCAAAAGAAGCCAAAAGGCCCGAGAGCCCAACCAGCTCCACAGGTTCAGCCCCCTCAAGGGCTTTGACTCCTTCCTAGAGAGCTTAGCCTTCCTGCCTCTGAGGGGTCCCCAACCCCCCAATATCCCAGGCAGGTTATGCCACTTTGCCAACAGATGGCATCAGATAACAACAGAAGATTGGACCCTGTCCATTGTAGGAGAGGGGTACAAGCTCCATTTTCACAGCATGCCCCCTCCTACAATTCTAAGGCAATTCAATTCTCAAACCTCCGCAGACAATCTGCTAGATCACGAGGTGTCAACACTTCTTGCCCAAGGGGCAATAGAAGAGGTACCCATTCTTCAACAGGGTGCAGGGTTCTACTCCCCCTATTTTCTTATTCCAAAGAAAACAGGAGGACACAAACCCATTCTAGACCTCAGAGAACTGAACAAATACCTGTTCCGAGAGAAGTTCAAAATGATTTCTCTTGGAACTCTTCTGCCATACCTTCAAAGCCAGGATTGGCTTTGCTCTCTAGACTTAAAGGGTGCATACACTCACATTCTGATCCAGCCAAATCACAGGAAATTCTTACAATTTCTTTTCAAGGGAAAACATTTCCAGTACAGGGTTCTTCCCTTTGGTCTGTCTTCAGCTCCAAGGGTATTCACGAAATGCATGGCAGTAGTATCTGCATTTCTACAAACCCTGGGGATATTCGTCTTCCCTTACTTAGACGACTGGCTCATTCGAGCCCCTACAATTGCAGAGGCCAGCACAATGCGAATCCTCCAATACTTGGGGTTGGTAATAAACTTCCCAAAATCCCAACTTGTTCCTTCCCAATGCCTGGAATTCATAAGGGCCTGTCTAGATACCAGACAGGCAAAGGCTTTCCTTCCACAGGCTCGGTGTCTTCGCAAAATGCAACTAGCTTCTCAAGCAGCAGGGAAATCCTCCCTAACTGCTCGAGAGCTACTACAGTTGCTGGGACATATGGCATCCACAGTTCCTGTAGTCCCATATGCTCGCCTCCACATGTGAGCAGCTCAGTGGACCCTATCCACACAGCAGACACAGGCCACAGGACATTTATCAGACAAAAAAGTAAACTCTCAATGACTAATTTTGTCCCTCCAATGGTGGCAATCACTAGAAAATCTGACAGTGGGGTCTCCTTTCCATCAACCCCTTTTTCAGGCCACCCTAACAACAGATGCATCACAGGTGGGTTAGGGAGCACACCTGAATCATCTCTCTACCCAGGGCACCTGGACTCCACAGGAGGCTGGTCTACGCATAAACCTCCTGGAATTAAGAGCAATCTATTTAGCTCTTTGAATATTCCACGCCCAGTTCAGCTACAAGACAGTCCTAGTTCAGATGGACAATCAAGTAGCCATGTTCTATGTGAACAAGCAGGGCGGGACAGGCTCTCTGTCATTATGCAACGAAGCTTTACGACTCTGGGCATTCGCCAGAGAGTATCAAATTCACCTTCTAGTGGTATATCTTCTAGGTATTCAAAACCTTTGGGCAGACAAACTCAGTCGAGTACTGCTGCCTCACGAGTGGTCCCTCCACCTAGACCAGGTGGCAAAGATATTTCATCTCTGGGGCATGCCAGACATAGACCTCTTTGCAAGTCCATTGAATGCCAAACTTCCCCGGTTCTGTTCCAGGATTCTGGCTCACAATTGTCAGGCAAGGGATGCCTTCCTCCTTCACTGGGCTCAGGACTTCCTTTAAGCCTTCCCACCCATTCCTCTCATCCCCAAAACACTCTTCAAGCTTCAGAGAGACAGGGGTCGCATGATTCTCATAGCGCCACGATGGTCACGCCAAGCGTGGTATCCCCTGCTTCTACATCTCTCTCAGACTGCACCTCTGGAGTTAGGGCATGCTCCAGATCTCCTTTCCCAAGAGGACAGGACGCTATGGCACCTGAGTCCCCAGTCCCTGCATCTCACGGCCTGGTTGCTGAAGGCTTAGACCTCCAGGATTTCAACCTGTCCCAACAGGTAAAGGATATCCTTCAGGTTTCTAGAAAACTTTCCACAAGAAGATCTTATGCCTTCAAGTGGAAACGTTTTACTATATGGTGCTCCAAGAAGGGATTAACCCCCCCCCCCCTTTGTCATACCTTTTGAATCGATACTAGGGTATCTCCTTCACTTATCAAATTCTGGTCCAAAGACCAATTCGGTAAGAGTCCATCTTAGTGCAATTGCAGCTTCTTATAAGCCTCTGAATGAACAACCAATTTCCTCTCACCCACTCATATCCAGATTTATGAGAGATCTTCTGTTAACCAAACCTCCCATTAAGCCACAACCGGTGGCATGGGATCTAAATCTAGTTCTCGGGCAGCTCATGAAGTCACCTTTTGAGCCTTTAGCCACTACAACCCTTACGTTTTTGACCTGGAAGGTCATCTTCCAAATTGCAATCACCTCTGCACGTCACATTAGTGAACTGCAAGCTTTAGTGGCTGATCCTCCTTATACTAGGTTTCATCATGATAAGGTTGTTCTTAGAACTCATCCACACTTTATGCCAAAGGTGGTTTCGCCTTTTCATTTGAATCAATCAATTTATCTTTCTGTATTTTTTCCGAGGCCTCACGCCTGTAATGCAGAAAGAAACCTTCATACTTTGGATTGTAAAAGAGCCTTAGCCTTTTACCTACAGAGAACACAGCAACATAGAAAGTCCTCGCAACTTTTTATAGCTTTTGACTCTAGTCATTTGGGACTTCCAGTCTCCAGAAGAATCTAAATGGATTGCCCAATGCATATCCTTTGCTTATGAGAGTAAGGGTCTTCCTCTTCAGGGCCATGTCACAGCTCATAACGTGAGAGCCATGGCAGCTTCCATGGCTAATCTCCACTCGGTGTCTATCGATGACATTTGTCGAGCAGCCACCTGGGCTTCGGTACACACCTTCACAGCCCACTTCTGCCTGGATAAAGCCTCCTGTCGGGATGCCTTCTTTGGCCAAGCTGTTCTTCAAAATCTCTTTCAGACCTAATTCAACTCCTGCCCACCAACTAGTGGAATGGCAGAGATCCATGGGAGGAAGGATGCCTACCTTTCTAGGGGGGCACCTTCCTGGGGCTATCTCCCCGGCATCTTCAGCTAGGGAGTCCCCATATGTGAAGACTACATTCCTGCTTGTTCCTGGAGACAGCGTAGTTACTCACCTGTAACAGGTGATCTCCGGGAACAGCAGGAAATTAGTCTTCACAACCCACCCACCTCCCCTAGGAGTTGTCTCTCTATCTCTTTGTCTCTTTCCTCTTTCCCTCTATCCTTTCACTCAGCTACAAACTTAACTGAAGAGGGACAGTTGGAAAGGCGGGAAGGCAGCGCGCATGTGCTGAGGGATGCTCCCAAAAGCGTTTCTATTTGACGCTGGGGAGCATTCCCTCGCAGGCTTCGTCGGTACTGACAATACCCATATGTGAAGACTAAATTCCTGCTGTTCCCGGAGATCACCTGTTACAGGTGAGTAACTACGCTTTAACTGCAAAATGACAACTGTTCCTTCTAGCCCTGAGCGTTCTGTCTTTATAAGGGACATTTAAACAAAACATTATTCCCATATCACACTGTAAATTCCAAGGCTTCTATCTCTTCCATTGGTGCAAAAATCATCCCTCATTAACATAGTCATAGAAAGAACTACCTTATTAGATGCTCAAAAAGCACCAAGGACTACAAAAAAAAAATGTTTAAAATAAATTAATCAAGGGTGCTGAAAATTGCATCCTTGCAGTGATCACCCACTCTCTCACCTTTATCTTGAGGTAAGCAATTGTTTTCCAAATAATGGGGAAAATTAAGACAATAATAACATTTTCCACTGGCCTGCATGATTTTGTAACTGAGTAAAGGATAGTTCTCCTCTAGGGAAAAGTTAAATTGCCATAACTTTCTACATCTTTGACAAAGTTTCTATTTCCTCCCTGCTCTCTTATGGTGCAGATGTCAGCATCCATAAGGATCAAATCAGTGACCCTCAGGGACTGAGGCTGGAGACCTGCACAGACCCATAGGAGTTGCACATCCAAGAAGGAAGCCAGAAAATAGTTAGTCACTGCACACTGGAAAGGTAGACCGGCACTGGGTGTATCATGATTAAGGACCAAATACACAGAAGGCCAGGAAGACACACCTTTTCTGGTCCAACAGCTCATTTGGAATTTGCCCCATGGATATGCTGTTTGTTTGGCCTCTCTTTGTGATCTATGCCTTGCTCTCTGTTGCTGTTCCTGCTTCCTGAAACCTATCTGACTCCACACTGCTACTCTCTGGACTTTAACCTCTCTAGTACCGCTGCCATTGTAGAGCGTGGATATCGCTTCACTACAATGATCCTAAAGCTACGAGAGTTAAAGAAAAAGTTCCAGCCTCGAATTGGAATATTACAAGATGCTCAAGGTTCTATGTTGAATGATGCTGAGAAGATCAAGAAAAGATGGAAGGAATATACAGAGTTTTTATATGATAAAGATCAAGTGGACCAACAGACGTTTCATCCTGTACCTTATGATTGGGAACCATTGGTGATGAAAGAAGAAGTTGAAGCAGCATTGAGAGCCTTATCAAAGAACAAAGCACCAGGCATTGATAGCATTCCCATAGAAGTATTACAGCAATCTGAATCAGCTGTTACCATACTTACAAGGCTCTGCCAAGAAATATGGACGACAACATCATGGCCAACTGACTGGAAAAGATTTGTGTTTATACCAATACTAAAGAAAGGTGATCCAACTGACTGTGGAAATTATTGCACAATCGCTCTGATCCCACATGCCAGCAAGATTCTACTAAAGATTATTCAAAAGAGACTACAACCATACCTGGAACAAGAACTACCTGAAGTGCAAGCAGGGTTCAGGAAAGGGCGAGGAACGAGAGACATCATAGCGGATGTGAGATGGATCCTTGAAAAGACCTAAAGAATATCAAAAAGATATCTATTTGTGCTTTATCGACTATAGCAAAGCTTTTGACTGTGTAAACCATGAGAAACTCTGGGCCACATTAAGAAGCATGGGTATACCAGAACACCTGATCGTACTCTTGCACAATCTGTACATTGATCAAGAAGCAACAGTTCGAACGGAACAAGGAGAAACAGAATGGTTTAAAATAAGCAAAGGTGTAAGACAAGGCTGCATACTTTCCCCCTACCTGTTTAATTTATATGCAGAACAAATCATCAGAGAAGCAGGATTGTATGAAGACAACAGAGGTGTTAAGATTGGTGGAAGACTCATCAACAACCTTCGCTATGCTGATGATACCACATTACTGGCTGAAAGTGAAGATGATCTGAAACATTTGCTTCTCACAATCAAAGAACATAGTCTCAAAATGGGCCTACATCTTAATGTAAAGAAGACAAAGATCATGACAACTGGCATAATCAACAGGTTCATCGTTGAAGGAGAAGAAATTGAAATTGTGAACAACTTTAACCTACTTGGATTAACTATCAATAAAGAAGCAACAAGCAGTCAAGAAATCAAATGACGCATTGCTCTTGGCAGAATGGCTATGAAAGACCTAGATAAGATTCTCAAGAGCAGAGATGTCTCTCTCCATGCAAAGATTCGACTTCTTCAAGCCATGGTATTTTCAATAACATCATATGGATGTGAAAGCTGGACAGTGAAAAAGATAGACAGGAAGAAAATTGATGCCTTTGAATTATGGTGCTGGCGGCGAATACTGGGTATACCATGGACTGCCCGAAGAACAAACCAGTCGGTACTAGAGGAGATCAAACCTAAGCTTTCTTTAGGAGCTCAGATGACAAGACTTTGACTTTCATACTTTGGAAACATCATGCAAAGAGAGAGATCATTAGAGAAAGACATCATGCTTGGCAAGATAGAAGGTCAGCGCAAAAGAGGAAGGCCAGCAATGAGATGGATCAATACAATAACAGCAGCTACGGGTACCAGTCTGTCAACAATGAGCCACCTGACTGAAGACCGAACACAATTTAGGATAGCTATCCAGAGGGTCGCCATGAGTCGACTCCGACTCAACGGCACTTAACAACAACAACAATGATCCTGGCGTTTGGCATATATTATGTGTGTTTGTGTTTCTACTAAAATATGCCTATTCCCCTAAAAAAGCCCAGAAGATCACAGAAACCCTCTTCTTTAAAAAGTTACATAAGTCTCTACTTCTATCAAGTTTTAAATAAATAAAGTTGAGGTTGCAAGTGCAATGATAACTCTGAAACAGGACTTAAACTGGAAGTTAGCAAACATGCTACTGGCAAACTCCCAAGGAAGGTTGGTGTTCATGGCCACCAAACTAAACAATTTGACATGGTTCTTAGACCAAAAGTAGAGATATTCCATGAATATTGAAAGTGGATAAGGTAATTATTCACCTGTAGCAGGTGTTCTCCATGGACAGCAGGAAAAAGACCTCTTGTATGACAGAGCTCACATGGGAACGCTCCCCAGCTACTAGTCAAAGCTTTTGGGAGCTTCCTCTGTGCATGTGTGCCATCTTCCCTCCTAACACCACGGTGCCATTTTAGATCAGCCTGATCCTATAGCTGTAGTAGAATACAACTCCCAAGGGAGATGAGAGGGTTGTGAGGACTTTTTTCTGCTGTCCATGGAGAAAACCTGCTACAGGTGAGTAACTACCTTTTCTCCATGAACAAGGAGGAAATAAGTCTTCATGTATGGAACTCCCAAGCTACAGGATACCTTACAGAACAGAAGAATGTAAGTTTAGCCCAACAGGGGCAATTAAATCTGTCTTCTTTTTTTTTTGGCAACAGAACTTTTGTATTAAATATATATACACACACACATTCATCATTTCCTTTTTTTTGGTAGCCTGAGCAGAAAAGAATGTTCCTGGGGAGATGGAGTGGAAGTCTAATCCCCAAACAGATTCCTAGTACTGATTGGCCGAATTTGCAGTCGCGTCTGGAATCCTCTTGTGGGCAGCAGTGATATGTTAATGTGTGGACTGAAGAACACGTTGTAGCTTTGCAAGTTGGCCATCAACACAGCCATAGCTCTGACATTGTGAGCCATGATTTGACCATCCAGGCTCAGGACTGCCTGGGCATAAGTGAAAGATATGCAGTCTGCTAGCCAAATTGAAAGAGAGCATTTGGAAATGGCAACCTCTAGCTTATTAGTGTCAAAACAAACAAAAAACTGGATGAACTTTCTATGGGCTTTTGTCCGCTCCAAGTAGACTAAGGCTCGCATGCAGTCCAAAATGTATAGTGCAGTTTCCCCTTTGTGAGCATGTGATTTTGGGAAAAATGTTGGTAGGACAACTGACTGATTTTGATACCACGTAAAGAATTTAGGATGAGTACGGAGGACCACTCTATTATAATGGAATTTACATAAGGTGGATGAACTTCAGGAACCTAAAGCTCGCTCATCCTGCGTATTGAAGTGACCACCACCAAAAACAAAACCTTCCAGGTCAAAAACCTCAGAAGGCAGGAATTGAGTGTCTGAAAAGGAGCTTTCATCAGCTGCGCAAGAACCACATTGAGGTCCCAAGACACTGTAGAAGATTTGTATGGAGGCTTCAAGAGAAGCAACCCCCACATAAAGCAAACAACTAAAGGCTTCCCCTCTAAACCTCTATGTTAAGCTCCAATTATACTGAGGTGAACTCTAATGAAGTTGGATTTAAGCCCAGACTCTGAGAGGTGTAGAAGATATTCAAGCACTTTTTGTATGGGACAAGCAAAGGCATCTAGGGAATGGTCTTCACACAAGACAGCAAACCTCTTCCACTTGCATGAATAGGATTTTCTCATTGAGGCCCGTCTTGGAAGCCAAAAGGACATTGGTCACACCAGCTTGCAGATTGAGTTTAGATAATGTTAATCTCTGAACATCCACTCCCAAGGACCAAGGGCCAAGGACTTGATGTTGGGATGCAACATCATTTCATTCTCCTGCAATATCAAGTCTGGTGCATGGCCTAACCAGAGTGGTTCCTGACTGCTGAGTTGCAGCAGGAGAGGAGATCAAGGTTGTCTGGGCCAATAGGAAGTGATGAGAATCACCCTGTCTCTGTCTGTTTTGAGCTTCAGGAGGGTCTTTGCAATGAGAGGGACTGCAGGATATGCATACATGTACAGAAGACTCTCCCCCCCAATTCAGGAGAAAAGCATCCAAGGTTAGCTTGCTGTGCAATCTTACTGTGGAGCAGAACTGACCATTCTGAGGAGTCGCAAACTGGTCTATTAAGGAGGTGCCCCACTCTCGAAAGATACGAATTGCAACCTCCCTGTCTAGTGTCAATTCATGTGGTTGGAGGACTCGACTTAGTCTGTCTGCCAGAGTATTTTGTTCACCTAGTAGGTATGTGGCTCTCAAGTCCATCCTGTGAGCTATGTTAAATCTCCACAACTTGACCATTTCCCAACACAGGAGGTACAAGCCTGTTCCTCCCTGCTTGTTGATGCAGAACATTGCTACTTGATTGTTAGAATCAGGTTGGCTAACTGATCTCTGAAAGCCCTTAGAGCATTTGCTATGACTTTCTTGAAAGGACCAATCACCCTGGGTGTGAAACTCATTGAGGTGAGATCCCCAATCCAGTTTGGATGCATCCATCATCAAAATGTTTTATGGTAGAGCAGACTGGAAGGGAAGACCTTTGAGCAAATTGCGGTGGATTGTCCACCATTGCATAGAGTGAATGAGTAGATTGGTGACATACAGAAGATCCCTGGAGTGGAGGGGTGGCCTAGTGGTTGGGGCAAGGTACTTCACTCTGGAAGGTCAGGGGTTCAAATCCCACTAGAGGACAGCAACCTTGGGCCAGAAGGACTGGGGTTTCTAGTCTCACAGGTGCTCCTTGTGGTCTTGGGCATGCCACTTAACCTTCCATAGCCCATGTTCCCTGTAAAATAGTTATCTCCAAGTTGTAACCCTCAAATTACCTTTTCTATTATGTATAATTTATTGTTCACTGTAATACCAATTGTTTAATAAGTTTCAATGTAATGTTTAAGTTTTGTTCTGTGTAAACCGCTTTGAGTTTTCTGAAAGGCGGTATATAAAACCGTTCAATAAATAAATAAATAAATAATGCCCTGTTCAATGTAATTTCAGTTTGTTCAATGTAAACTGCCTTGATATCATGAAAGGCAGTATATAAGAAATGTTAAATAAATAATCCTGTGGCCTGGGTCCACTAAGTCCTCAGAGTCTACTGAACCTGTCTCATGTGCAGACATGTCAAGGTTGTTATATGTACTGTAGAGGCCACGTGACCTAGCATAGTTAATATCCTGTGAGCTGTTATCTGCTGACTCAATTGAGTCTCCCATACTAGCACTATCAATCTGTGAAGTCTGTCGTGTGGAAGGAAGGCTCTCACCTGAGTCATGTCGAGTAGGGCTCCAATGGATTCCAATTGTTGGGAGGGTAGAAGGTGGGATTTTGGGTAATTTATTATTGAACCTAGTAGTTCTAGCACCCGAATGGTCAACCGTGTTGATTCGTGAACTCCTTCTGGAGTGGAATTCAAACACTCCCAGTATCCAAAGGTAAATTGCTACTACCACAAGGTATTTTGTAAAGATGCAGTGTGCTGAGGCTAAGTCAAAGGGCAAACCTCGGTACTAGAAGAGCTGTCCCTCCAGGATGAATCTGAAATACTTCCTGTGAATGGAATTAATCTGTATGTAGGTATAAGCATCCTTCAGATCCTTGGAGCATAGCCAATCTCCTTTTTGCAGATAAGGGAGTAGGGTGCCTAGAAAAATAATTCTGAACTTTTTTCTGGCCAAGTATGTATTCAGATTTCTTAGGTCTAGGATGGGATGGTATTCCCTCATTTTCTTGGTGATCAGGAAATATCTGGAATAAAACCCTCACTCTCTTTGTTCTGGTGGCATGAGCTCAATCACACGATCTGCCAAGAGGGCAGTGATTTCTCTCTGGATGAAGAGGGTCGATGGAATGAACCCTCAGGGGGGCAATTTGGTGGAATGTTGAATAGATGTAATTTGTAATCGGCCTGGACAATTTGCAAAACCCAAGTGTCTGAGGTTATGAGGTGCTACTTTCAGCATAAAGAGTTAGCCTCACTCCGACAGAAGAGTTTTCCATCATGGTTACTAGTAGAGTGGCTATGCTCTGCAGGAATCAGTCAAACCCTGCCCCTGGCTTTGGCTGAGGAGCAGGCCGGGGCTTCTGAGGCTTCTCATGCCGTGATTGTGGTCGAGAAACCTGTTTTGGTTGGGAAGTTTGGGGTCCAAGAAGTACCTATGCTTACGAGAGTAATAGGTCTTTTTCTGGGTGCCACCATGGTACCTCCTGCAGTAGAAGGCCAGCTCCGAAGTGCGCCTTGAGAGATTTTGAAGGGTGATGTGCTGCTTTTCAATCAAGCCAGTCTTCTCTTCAACTTGTTCTCCAAAGAGATTATTTCCATGGCACAATACGTCAGCAACTTATCCTATACTGAATGTTCTAGGTCTGAGGACCAGAGCAAGGTGAGGCACCAATGCCAATGGCAGAAGTTCTTGATGCCATTTTAAAGATACAGTGTCATAGGTCACCCAGACCATGAATTTCAAGCAGTCCTTTCCGTGACCAACTAGGGAACGATATTGTTCCACTTCTTTGGATGGAGATACTAATACAGATCAGCTAGGCCATACATGATGTTCTTTAGAAACATGCCAATGTAGAGCTAGTAAGAGGCCATATGGGCCATAAGAATAGATCTCTGAAAACACCTTCTCGGCAGAGAGTCCAGCGTCCAAGCCTCTTTCCTTCCCTTGGGGCACTGAGGAGTGAGTCTTGGAACTTTTGGATCTCTTAAGGGCCTATTTGACCACTAAGCAATGGTGAGGAAGCTGGGGCTTCTTGAATTTGGAAGCCTTTTGAACTCTATACATTGAGTCAAGCCTTCAACTAATTGGAGGTACAATGAGGGGGTTCTCCCACATTCTTATCTGCACTCTCTGAAGGATGTGGTGCACGGGCACTGTCACCATTTCCTTAGTGACTGAAAAGTACTGAAGAATATCCAGTTTTTCTGCCCTGGGTTCATCCTCAGTCTCTAAAGAAAATTGTATGGCTTTGGCCATATCCCTGACAAAATCTTGGATTGCCATATTCTCAGTTGGGGACTTATGTCGCTCATAAGGAGGGGAAGCGTCTGATGAAAGCTCTGGAGATCTGTCCTTTGACAAGCCTTTGGATTCAACATCAGTGACTCAGCCTTCTGAGTCAAACTCAGAGAGGATGTCGAAGTACTTCTGAGTCTCTGCCTGGATCTCTCTCCTAACCCTTGGGGATTGGGAACGATGATGCACCAATGCTCTTCTAGTTTTTGAGGGAGCATCAGACTCTGAAACACTAGAGAGTGAGATCAGCTGGGCAGGCTGTAGTGTCAGGGCCCTTCGATGCTCCGAAGTTGATGCCTCTCCTGCAGGCAAGCCATGCATCTCGAGGATTGACTGGATGGGTGCCAATGTCGATACAGCAGACAACATGGTACTGACATGTTGCATGACAAACAGCATTGTGACCCATTCTTCAAGAGCCCTCAAGGCACTTCTCCATGGCTGCCGTCTCCGAAGGCTGTGGGGCCACATTGACCAATGTTCCTGGAATCTGCAAGGGAGTATTGGCGGGTTGGTCTTGACATCCAGTAGGCTGCCGCTACCCCTCCAATGTCTTGGAGAATGAGCTCTTCTCCCTTTGGGGCAGTTTAGAGGAGTGCTATTGCAGACCCTCATCACTCTTGACACCGTGCCTCAAGGGGCTTCGATGTTGCACTGGAGTCTCCACTCAATGCTCAGTATGATCCCCCTGCAGTGCCGAAGAGGACAAAGCCAAATCCTTCTTCATCTTTGAGTGGAGATTGATTAATGGCCAATGCTCTCTGAAACTACAGGTGCTCAGCTCCAAATGGGCTCGAGAACTCCTCAATGTTGATGCAACCTTCAATGCCATAGAGACCGGTGCTGCCGATGCCAATGGATTGGACTTATGAGCACCAAAAAGTGATTCACGCTGCTTCTCTCGACCTTTGGGTCTTCTTTTTGTCATCTGCAAACACAAATTACAAGAAGAGGGCTAATGATCGAGTCCCAGGTACTGAAGGCACCAGTTATGAGTATCCATGGCAGACATGGTCCTTGAGGACTGGGAACACTTTTTAAACTTGCTGGGAAGTTTTCAGGACACATCGGCTGGAAAAACAACCACAGTGAAATCAAACAATTCGACTGTGAAAATGAAAGTATCCATGGCTGGAGTACCGACGCCTAAGGGGCAGAGGTGCCGTGAAAAATAATTAAACTTGAACAGTCAAAAAACTAACTATAGGAAATAAAAAAAGAGAAGGTGGGAAAATGGTGAGGACACCACCGAAGGGCAGCAGAGTCTCTGAAAAGGGATAAAAATTACCAACTGCTAAGGGCAGATTGAAGCGTCAATTGGGCTCCACGGAAAAATGAATACTGATCTAAAATGGCACTGCAGCGGCAGGCAGAAAGATGGCATGCATGCACAGAGAGGTTCCCAAAAGCTTTTAGTAGTAACTTGGGAGCGTTCCCACATGGTCTCCATTGGATGACATTACCCATACGTGAGTCTTTATTTCCTGCTTGTCCATGGAGAAAGGCTGAAAACCAGATTGCTTGGGATTGTTTTTCAAGGAGACCTAAAAACCATTGACTTAAATGATTGCACTTTGATCACGTTCACAGAACATAAGAACATAAGATGTGTCATGTGTCAGACTAAAGATCCATGGAGTCCAACATCCTGTCTCCAACTGTAGCCAATCTAGGTCGCATGTACCCTGCAGGATACCAATCAGTGATCCATTCCTTGATGCTCATTTCCAAGGATAGCCACACGATTGCTTGGTCTTCTTTGGAACGATGAACTAATTATACTGATAAAACAAGTCGTTCACAACTAACTCGAACGTATAGAAAATATTCAAACTTTAACTTAAACTTCAACTCAATTTTTTTATAATTGAGTCAAGTTAGCTAAATTAATATTTCTGGTTTAGTTGAAGTTTAAGTTAAAGTTTGAATATTTTCTATACATTCGAGTTAGTTGTGAACGACTTGCTTTATCAGTATAATCATTTCCAAGAATAAGCAGTTGCTTTCCCAAGTCCATGTAACTAATAATGGTTTATGTACTTTTTGTCTAGCTAAGGCTGCTGCCTCCTTCTGCTGGCCCACACCATGAACTAGCCAATGCTGCACACTCCCATAGTTTGAGATGGGCCAAAGACCACAGACCTGGCTTCTCACTCTTCTCCTTCCATAGCCTTAAGAAGCTTCACACACACGTGTGAATGTGCAACACCCCCCCCCCCTCCCAAAGACATACAGGACTGCTACTGATGCTCTTCTCTGACTGTGCCAGCCCTACAAGCACATTCAAAACTCATGGGGTGGCATATCTCACAGGATCAGCACACAGGAAGTGCCAGCCCTTGAGTGTTGAATGTGCTCAGTTGGCAGGCATAGAGAGAATAGAGCAGCAGCACGAGCTAGATGGGTTCCTGCTGTTATTGGTTATCGCTTTGGGATCCAGTGTGACATGTGCAATTGTGTGCGTACACACCTTACAGTGAGCTCTGGCTACAGCCGAACACATACTGGGGCGTGGGGAGGGGAAGGGTGGTGACTGAAGCCACATTAAAAGTCACATGTGGCTCGTAATAGACAGTGAGGATGGTAGTTACTAAAGTGCGTTAGGGGAATAATACACAATTTTTGTCTCCTTTTGAATGGTGAAGAACAAAAACACGCATTATATACTGTAACGCACAATATTGTACCACATCGTGCATTAAATACCAATGAGAGGCAACACATGCACATGTATGCATGCTAATTAGTATTCAAAGAGAATAGCGTGGCTTGCAGTTATCAATTTTTCCTGGCTAGCAGCACCAGACTGGACAGGAGAGATCCCTACTCATTCCCATCCAGCCTGGCACTGGGCTCAAAACGGCACCCATGTCCTCTAGCAATAGTCTCATGGTACTGCCACTAGGGGTCAACCAGCCATACAAGGGCCATTTGACCTAATATGGCAGGTTGGCCCCTAGCAGTGATACCATGAGATTATTGCTAAGAACTGTAGGTGCCATTCTGAACCCAGAGGCGGGCCAGACGAAAGTGAGTGGGGATAATGTCCGGCCCCACCAGACCATCAAGATTCATTCCAAGTAGGCCAAGGGAGGCCTTAGAAAGGTATGGGAGTGAGTCTGCTTCAGAGGTCAGGGGATGGGGGTCTGGATGGGGACTCTGATGATGCTTGAGGTGTGGGGCATGTGTGAGGACAGAGTATTTTTTGGGTGGGGGGGGGGTCCTGATTGTTTTCTGGTGCCAGGGGGAAGAAACCCCCAGACTGTTTATTGTTTCACACCTCAGTCCCCTTCACAAATGCAGCCTGGAGTATCAGGCCATGTGGTAGCAGCCCAGTGCTACTGGCCAGGAAACAATAAAGCCAGCTTTATTCCTTTATCTCTGGGAGTCACTACCCTGCAGAACTACAGGTTAGTGATGCCTGCAGAAAGTTAACCTGCAGTAAAATGCAAACTTTTACCACAGCTGAGTAACTAATCCTCTGAGTAACCACCCCAGATGTATAGTAACAGAATAGATGATAGCAGACAAAAATCAAAATGGTCCATCTAGTCTTCCCAGGAAGGTGGTTTGAGTTGTAACTGGCACTCTATGCGTGTATAACTCTAAAAAAGACATGTGGGGGGGGGGGGGGAGTAAGCTTATGGAATGGCAGCCCTCGAATGTATAGAACCAAGCAGAAAACATGCTACCCTAGGGTACAAAAACATTTTGCATAGCAGGGATGATTAAATACCATTTCCATCATTAGTCAAGGGCTAAGACCAATTTTAAGCTATTGAAATGAATGTCATTCACGATACACAAAGATATTTTGCTGCATTGTGAACCTGAGTCCCATTTACAGGGTGCAAAATACCAGAAGTGTTGCAAACATCATAAAGTGTTTTCATATGCTAAACTGTTCCATTTTCAAATCTTAAAAAAAACACAACTCTACCGGCAGAATGTGAACCTCTTCAGTTATGTCCCTTAATTAATCTTAGAAAAGCGAAACTTTCAGATGAAGCACTGCAAGAGGTCCTGCGATCAGTCTGTTTTACACAGTCCCACCAACTGGGTTATTCTGAAAAGGGGTCAGGGAGAGGGTGCACGGTGTAAAAAAAAAAGAAACTTACACACTTGCTTTTTATGGAGCAGAAAAATAAGAAAACTGCAGAAGCGGGTTTAAAGATGAATGCATAGCATTGCCAAGTGATTTTCAGACTAAGGTGGATCATTCTTCTCAGTTGCCCTGTGAAAAGACAGCAAAAGAAAAAATAATTGGAAATTGTAGGCTTTCTGTGATACCATTCACCACTCACATTTCTGTCACTGAAGTGGGTTATATTTATAGAATGAGACCTAGCTCAGAGTTAGAAAGCATTGGTGGAAGGATGGTTCTTTTTTTCATTAACAGCTATTATCACAAGTTCCAGACTTCCTGGATTATCCAGAGTGAAATGTTCAAGTTCTAACTAATCTACGTACTCGTAAAATCATGAACTTCTAGCCTGAGCAGAACATCACCAGTGTCTTTCACTTCCAGTGACTAAAAAACCAAGTAATCTAATTCTGGATTTTCCAAACTCAGTCCTCATGACCATAAACGAGGTCTGGTTTCTCAATGATAGCCGCAACAAATATTTGTGAACTATAGCTGCATGCATTTGGTATGGGTTAATTTATGCATTTGGATTGTCTTGAAGACCTGACCAAGTTGAGGGCTTCAAGTACCAGCTCTGGGAAAACCATGCTCTGTTGGATAGCTCAGTGAACTGAGAAGCAGAAGAGTCCCTGGAATTTGGGTGTGTCAACTCTCTCTTGTTCACTAAGGGGCCCATTTACTAAAGTGCACTAAGCAGTTAACGTGCATTTTCGCATGCAGTAACTTTGCGCGAGGGTCCGCGGTAACTGTTACTATGAGAGCATGACAGTTACCGTGTCACATGTTGAGCTTTGTAGGTTACTGGGCATGGTAAGCACACTGCAGTTAGCATGGGGAGACATATCATGTGCTATCAATGCTGCAATTAGTGCGGGTGCACCTAATGCAACCTCAACAGGTGTCATTAGCTGCACCCACAGTAACTGCCTCATGCGTTAGATTAACTGTTGTGAACATTCCAGCCGTGCCCAACAGTTACCGCAAAGGTCTTGCACTTAACGGTCATTAGCTTTGCCACTAAACATTGTTAAATGCAAAGATCTAATGCACTTTAGTAAATGGGCCCCTAACTCTTAGAGTCATCTTGGGCAAGTGTGTCAGATCAACCAACTGTAATCAATAAAATAATGAATATGATAAACTTTTTCTTTTGGGTGCTACCATACAGATTAGGCACTATAAGGGGCATATTTATTAAAACACAGTAGGTTTTTGCTCTTACTATGCGTCAGAAGTAAATACTAGCAAGCGATAAGTGCAAAGGTCATGTACTAACTTTCAGGACACTGCCAGTATTTCTCCAACATTAACTGCACTGAAAAGTCTCCTACTGCATGTTAGGTTCATTCGCAATTAACATGGGTGCACAACACCTCCTCAAAAAGTACTAACTATGATATTCAGTCTGCACTCTCTCTCTGCCCATAACCCACCCAGTCTCCACCCCAATAGGAGTAGCAATGGGGGTGTACTAACAATCGCCTGGCAAGAATGAACAAATGGATGATGAAATGCTCAAAGAAATCAGGGAAGCTAACAAACGTTACAGCACAGTAATAATAATGGGTGATTTCAATTATCCCAGTATTGACTGGGTCAGTGTCATGGCAGGACATGCTAGGGAGATAAAGTTTCTAGATGAAATAAATGACTGCTTCTTGGAGCACCTAATTCATGAACCGACCAGAGGGGAAGCCATTTTAGAACTAGTCCTTAGTGGAACACAAGATCTAGTGCAATAGATAAGGATGTTGGGGCCACTTGGCAATAGTGATCATAGCATGATCGCATTTGATTTAATAAATGGAGGAAGGATGATAAGGAAATTCACAGTACTACCTTTTAACTTTCAAAAGGGAGACTATGATAAAATGAGGAAAATAGTTAAGAAAAAACTAAAAGGAGCAGTTGCAAAGGTTAAAGATTTACATCAAGCATGGGTGTTGTTTAAAAATACTATCTTGGAAGCCCAGACCAGCTGTATTCCATGTTTTAAGAAAAGTGGAAGGAAGTCCAAAAATACTGCCAGCATATTTTAAAGGTGAGGCCAGAGAGGCTGTTGTAGCCAAAAAAGCATCTTTCAGGAAATAGAAAAAGGAGCCAAATGACGAAACCTGGAAACAACATAAGCACTGGCAAGTTAGATACAAGGCATTGATAAGGCCGGCAAAGAGAGAATTTCAGAAGAAGCTTGTTGTGGAAGCATAATGCAGAACAAAGACTTTTTCGAGTACATTCGTAGCAGAAAAACTGTGACGGAGTCAGTTGGACCATTAGATGATAGAGGAGTAAAAGGGGCACTAAGAGACTGAATGAGCAAAGAGACTGAATGAATTCTTTGCTTCAGTCTTTACTGAGGAAGATGTAGGGATGTTAGCCATGACTGAAATGGGATTTAAAGGTGATACCGCAGAAGAATTGAAAGAAATATCGATACACTGGAAATATGTATTACAACTATTTGATAAACTGAAGAGTAGCAAATCATCTGGACTGGATAGTATACATCCAAGTGTGTTGAAAGAAGTGAAATATGAGATTGCAGATGTACTATTAGTAATCTGAGAACTATCATTAAAATCATCTGTAATACCTGAAGATTGGAGGATGGCCAATGTAACGCCAATTTTTAAAAATGGTTCCAGGGGTGATCCAGCAAACTACAGACTTGTGAGCCTGACATCAGTACTGAGAAAAATGGTAGAAAGCATTATAAAGAACAAAATTACTGAACATGTAGATAGTCATGGCTTAATGGGAGATAGCCAACATGGCTTTTAGCCAAGGAAGGTCTTGTCTTACTAAACTTATGTTTTTTTTGAAGGTGTGAATAAACAGGTAGACAAAGGTGAGTGGGTAGATATAGTGTATCTGGATTTTCAGAAAGCCTTTGACAAGGTCCCTCATGAGAAACTCTTGGCGAAATTAAAAAGTCATGGGATAGGAGGCAGTGTACTATTGTGGATCAGGAACTGGTTAAAAGACAGAAAGCAGAGGGTAAGGCTAAATGGCCAATTTTCCTAATGGAGAAAGTTGAATAGTGAAGTATCCCAGGTATCTGTTCTGGGTCCACTGCTTTTTAACGTATTTGTAAATGACCGGGAAATGGGAATAACGAGTGAGGTAATTATATTTGTAGATGACACAAAATTATTCAAAGTTGTTAAAACCATGAGGATTGTGAAACGTTGCAAGAAAACCTTGATAAACTGGAAGACTAGGCATACAAATGGCAGATATAATTTAATGTGGACAAGTGCAAAGTTATGCAGTTAGGAAAGAATAACCCAAACTGTGTTTACATGATACAAGGTTCCACATTAGGAACCACCACCCAGGAAAAAGATTTAGGCATCATTGTGGATAACATGTTAAAACCCTCGGCCCAGTGTGCAGCGGCGGCCAAGAGAGCAAATAGAATGCTGGGTATCTTAAGGAAAGGAATGGAAAATAAAACAAACGATAATATAATGCCTCTATATCTTTCCATGGTGAGACCGCACCTTGAATATTGTGTGCAATTCTGGTCGCCGTATCTTAAAAAGGATATAGCATTATTAGAAAAGGTACAGAGAAGAGCCACCAAAATGGTAAAGGGGATGGAAGGATACTCCTATGAAGAGAGGCTAAAAAGGTTAGGGCTCTTCAACCTGAAAAAGAGAGGGGAAATATGATAGAGGTCTATAAATTAATGAATGAAGTGGAATGGGGACATGCAATGAAGCTACAGGGTAACCTATTTTAAGACTAAAAGAGAAAATATTTTTTCACTCAGCGTGTAATCATATTCTGGAATTTGTTACCGGATGATGTAGTAAAAACTGTTGGTGTAGTCGGGTTTAAAAAAGGTTTGGACAAGTTCCTGGAGGAAAGGTTCATAAACCACTGCTTGCCCCAATACCAGCATTGTGGAACCTGTGTCTTTTTGGGAAACTACTAGGTACGTTTGACCTAGATTGGCTACTGTTGGAAACAGGATACTGGGCTTGATGGACCTTGGTCTGACCCAGTATGGCATATCTCATGTTCTTATGTTCTTAATGATTAGAGCAGTACGCTAGGATCTGTGAAGCCAGGGTTCAAATCTCACTGCTGGTCCTTGTGCTCTTGGGCAAATCTCTTAGTCCTCTATTGCTTCAGGTACCTACTGTACCTAAATGTAACTATTTATTTAAAAACTTTTATATTCTGCAAATATGTAGTACATTCTATGCACATCATAACAAATTAAACTCAATCAATCAATACAAGTCTTGAGCTTCTGAGGAAAGGAGTGAGCTAAATCCTATTGCATTTCCATCAACGGCTTTGTACATGCAGCTGTCCAGTGCTATTTGAGGCCTTCCGGGAGTTTATTGCTGCAGTCTGCAGTCTCAATCGGACCGATGTTTAGGCGTTTGTTGCTCATTTGAGAGGAGATAGTTTGATTTTATAATTTGTGATCCATCAAACACACACATATAGATGGAATCCCCCTCCCCCCAAACCTATCAAGCCCCTTTAAAGAGGATTGTGATGCAAAGAACTTCATCTCCTCCCTATGGACTTGCTTTCTTCAAACGCCTAAGCATCGGTCCTATTGAGACTGCAGTCTGCAGCAATAAACTCTCGGATGTCCTCAAATAGCACTGGACAGCTGCACCTCCCCAAGAAGACATGCTCCACTTCCCTATCATTGCGGAATAGGTTGAGAGTTTGCCACTAAGCTGCAGTAACTCAGTACCACAGGTTAGTAACCCCACAGAAAAGGAATAACGCAGTTTACGGTGATCACCGCAAGTCAAGTTGTTTCAAGGAAAAAATAATGTCATCTAAAAGCTGGTGTTTTTTTTCATGGGCTGAAGCATCAGGTCGCTAACAAGCCACATCATTCCATTTGAATACTAATTGAGTATTTTGAATAAATTTGCATGCTTTGCAGTTCATTAGTATTTGACGGGTCAGAAGCAGCAGGCCGTGTGTGCCGAAGCACATGGCCTGCTGCAGGCTGCTGATATTGAACTTAGCTGCCCTCCCCCCCAATCCCGCTGCCGGAATCAGTGGCAGCGAGGGTGTGGTGGCAGGCCATGTGTGCTAAAGCACATGGCCTGCCGCCCACAGAGGTCTGTTACCATAGGCGGCCGCCTAGTCAACGGGCTGGCCCTGCACGGCCCATTTAAAACAATGGCCAGGAGCATCAGACCAGGGAAAACTAATGACAGCTCTGAGCTAACATTATTTTCCCTTTGGAATATCACAATTTACAATGATTTACCACAAGATGTGGTATTTCTTTACCACAAAATCACTAACTTGTACTGAGTAAAAATCTTTACCACAGCTTAATAACAAGCCCCCTAAAAAGCATGAACAGGAAAAATGCTTCAAGCAATAGAACTTCTAAAAACCAGATGAAGCCAGAGTGCCAATAAGTAAGATTTCAAATGTCCCCGGGTCATCTGGTCAATCTGATAGCCACAGTTACTAAAGTGCACTACCCCATTAGTATGCACTAATGCTGATATCATGCGTTATTAGTAACTAGGTCCCACTGCATATAATGGGCGTGATGATAAAATAATGTGTATTTGCATGCACACTAATAACTAATTTACATCCACACTATAAATGTAGTCCCAAGAAGTCAATTTTCTAAAGATTTAAATGCCTAACTTTAGGAGTTAGTCACCAAAATCAGGCGCGTAAATTATTGGATTGGATGTCCCTGTGGTTCGGAGTTCCACAGGGCTTGGCCCTCTCAGCTGTATGTTTTCATTTATATTTGCAACATTTGTGTGTCATCCTTCGCTCATCAGGGGTGCAAGTCAGGATTTACGCAGATGATAATATCTGTTTTTTCCTGTTTTGGACTTAAATTTTGTAGAAATGGCAAGGATTCATTGTTGTTGTTGTTAAGTGCCGTCGAGTCGGAGTCGACTCATGGCGACCCTCTGGATAGCTATCCTAAATTGTGTTCGGTCTTCAGTCAGGTGGCTCATTGTTGACAGACTGGTACCCGTAGCTGATGTTATTGTATTGATCCATCTCATTGCTGGCCTTCCTCTTTTGCGTTGACCTTCTATCTTGCCAAGCATGATGTCTTTCTCTAATGATCTCTCTCTTCGCATGATGTGTCCAAAGTATGAAAGTCGAAGTCTTGTCATTTGAGCTTCTAAAGAAAGCTTAGGTTTGATCTCCTCTAGTACCGACTGGTTTGTTCTTCGGGCAGTCCATGGTATACACAGTATTCGCCGCCAGCACCATAATTCAAAGGCATCAATTTTCTTCCTGTCTGTCTTTTTCACTGTCCAGCTTTCACATCCATATGATGTTATTGAAAATACCATGGCTTGAACAAGTCGAATCTTTGTATGGAGAGAGATATCTCCGCTCTTGAGAATCTTATCTAGGTCTTTCATAGCCATTCTGCCAAGAGCAATGAGTCGTTTGATTTCTTGACTGCTTGTTGCTTCTTTATTGATAGTTGATCCAAGTAGGTTAAAGTTTTATTTATTTATTTATTTGCAGTCTCTTTTATACCGCGCTATTCGACATCAGTGCGGTTTACAATGAACATAAGAGTTGCACATCTCAATTTCGTGATTTGTGCTTACAGTGAAACAGGTATAATAACTTGGGTATACATTAAACAGGAAAATTAAACTTGGGTATGCATTAAGCAGGTATAACAGGTAAAATAGGTATAAATAACCAGTATAAACAACCAGAAGTTGTTCACAATTTCAATTTCTTCTCCTTCAACGATGAACCTGTTGATTATGCCAGTTGTCATGATCTTTGTCTTCTTTACATTAAGGTGCAGGCCCATTTTGAGACTATGTTCTTTGATTGTGAGAAGCAAATGTTTCAGATCATCTTCACTTTCAGCCAGTAATGTAGTATCATCAGCATAGCGAAGGTTGTTGATGAGTCTTCCACCAATCTTCACACCTCTGTTGTCTTCATACAATCCTGCTTCTCTGATGATTTGTTCTGCATATAAATTAAACAGGTAGGGGGAAAGTATGCAGCCTTGTCTTACACCTTTGCTTATTTTAAACCATTCTGTTTCTCCTTGTTCCGTTCGAACTGTTGCTTCTTGATCAATGTACAAATTGCGCAAGAGAACGATCAGGTGTTCTGGTATACCCATGCTTCTTAATGTGGCCCAGAGTTTCTCATGGTTTACACAGTCAAAAGCCTTGCTATAGTCGATAAAGCACAAATAGATATCCTTTTGGTATTCTTTAGTCTTTTCAAGGATCCATCTCACATCCGCAATGATGTCTCTCGTTCCTCGCCCTTTCCTGAACCCTGCTTGCACTTCAGGTAGTTCTTGTTCCAGGTATGGTTGTAGTCTCTTTTGAATAATCTTCAGTAGAATCTTGCTGGCATGTGGGATCAGAGTGATTGTTCGATAATTTCCACAGTCAGTTGGATCACCTTTCTTTAGTATTGGTATAAACACAGATCTTTTCCAGTCAGTTGGCCATGATTTTGTCTTCCATATTTCTTGGCAGAGCCTTGTAAGTATGGAAAACAGCTGCATCAGATTGCTGCAATACCTCTATAGGAATGCCATCAATGCCTGGTGCTTTGTTCTTTGATAAGGCTTTCAATGCTGCTTCAACTTCTTATTTCATCACCAATGGTTCCCGATCATAAGGTACAGGTTGAAACTGCTGTTGGTCCACTTGATCTTTATCATATAAAAACACTGTATATTCCTTCCACCTTTTCTTGATCTTCTCAGCATCATTCAACATAGAACCTTGAGCATCTTGTAACATTCCAATTCGAGGCTGGAACTTTTTCTTTAACTCTCGTAGCGTTAGGAAAGCCGATCTTGTTCTTCCTCTAATAGTTTCTGCTTCTATTTCCTTGCATGCGTCGTTGTAGTACTTTTCCTTGTCCTGTCTTGCTGCACGTTGGAAATCTCTGTTGAGTTCTGCGACTGTCTTTCTTCCTCCTCTGGCTTTAGCTTCTCTGCGTTTCTGGGCAATTTTCAGAGTTTCTTTAGTCATCCATTTTGGCCGTTTTTGCTTTTTCACCTTTTGTAGAGACTTCTCGCTTTCTTCCAACACAACCTTCTTGATGTCATTCCATAACTCTTCCGGAGCTCTGTCATTTGTATCTAAAGCAGCAAATCGATTTTGCAGGCAGTCTTTAAATTCCAGTGGTATATTCTCAAGTTCATATTTTGCTGCATTCATGAGTGGTTTGCTCTTTTTCAACTTTAGCTTGAGTTTGCATACTAGTAGTTGATGATCTGTACCACAGTCAGCTCCAGGTTTTGTCTTGGTTGATGTTATAGAGCTTTTCCATCATTGACTTCCACAGATCTAGTCAATTTGATTTTTATACAATCCATTGGGTGAAGTCCATGTGTACAGTCGCCGCTTGTGTTGCTGGAAGAAGGTGTTTGAGATGAATAGATCATTGGTCTTGCAGAATTCTATCAGTCTTTCTCCAGCTTCATTTTTGTTGCCAAGTCCATATTTTCCAACTACTTTGCCTTCTTCTTTGTTGCCAACGTTTGCATTCCAGTCACCCATGACTATCAGGATATCCTGTTTGCATGTTCTGTCAATTTCAGCTTGTACTTGTTCATAGAACTCTTCAATTTCATTAGGTAGTGCAAATGGTCTCTATCTGGTTAGCAGATAATAATCTGACAGTTAACCTTTCAAAGATGGATGTGTTGTTCATTCACATGATTCATCTTTTTGTTCTCCTGATGTTTTATACTGTTCAACACTACAAGTCTCAATGCTATCTGAGGCAAAATACTTGCAAGTGACTTTAGATTCACATCTAAATCTTTGTATTATTATTATTAATTAGTATTTAGTTCACGCCTTTCCAGGAGAAGATCAAGGTGACTTACATTCAGGTACAGTATGTAATTTCCCTGTCCCCGAAGGGCTCGCAATCTAAGTTTATACCTGAGGCAATGGAGGGTTAAGTGTCTTGCCCAAGGCCACAAGGATTGCCAGTGTGATTTGAACCCTGGTCTTTTTGGCTTTGTAGTCATGTCAGGTGTGTAGTTTAACAGGGTTGCAGGATTTTATAGTCCCCCATTTAGATTCTTGTAATTCTTTGTTAGTGGGAATGCCTGCCTCTTTGACAAAGGCTTAATAATTAGGGGGCGTTTTATCCTGACACTGATTTTCAGCACTAGGCACCTAACTTAGGGACTAGAGGAAGTCATTTTAGAAGCATCTAGATGTACAAATATCAGCATTTGCACGTCTAGATTAAATACATATCCAAATGGCAAGTATAGAAAGCAGCTATTTATACATCTATATGCGGCCCCCCTTCCCCCGGACAGAAATTTAATGGTGGCATGGCAAGGGAGTGGTAGGGCCCCAAACATAGATATGTACTTCCCATTTTACAATGGGAAAGCATAGTTACTCACCTGCAGCAGGTGTTCTCCGTGAACAGCAGGAAGAAGTCCTCAAGTATGGGTGATATATCCCCTGACAGAGTCCCCTGCGGGAACATTCCCCAGCTTCCAATTGGAAGCTTTTGGGAACCTCCATTGTGCATATGCACCTACCTTCCCGCCTGCTGCAGTGCCATCTTATCCTCAGTAAGATACAAAAGCTAGTAGCCAAAACAACTCCATGGGGAGGTGTGAGGGCTGTGAGGACTTATTTCTGCTGTTCACGGAGAATACCTGCTACAGGTGAGTAACTATGCTTTCTCCATGAACAAGCAGGAAGAAGTCCTCACATATGGGACTCCCAAGCTACAGGCTACTGAACATGAAAATCAGCCCAACAGGGGCAACGAGAACCTGGAGAAACAGCCTACGTAATCCCTCTTCGGGACTCAACCGATTCAACATCCACAGCATACACCTACATCAGAACAACTCTTTCGATATCCTGGATGGACAGAAATGCTGGTGGGAAGGAGTTGAACCTAAGTTCCAAACAGATGCTGACATACAGTTTGGCTAAAGTTACTGTCATGTCGGGAATCCCCATCCAGGTAATAATGGGCTGTAAAGGTATGGACAGAGGACCACGTAGCAACCCTGGAAATCTCCATGGAGACCGAGCACAAATTGGTCACAAATGCAGCCATGGCCTGGACACTGTGGTCTGTGACATGATCCTTGAGGCTCAGACCAGCCTGAGCATAGGCAAAGGATATGCAATCTCCCACACAGATGGACAGCGTGTCCTTGGAGACAGCCACGCCCAGTTTTCTGGGGTCATAGGAGACGAAAAGCTGCATAGACTGATGATGCAGACTGGTCCACTCAAGGTAGAAGGCTAGCGCCCGTTTACAATCCAACGTGTGCAGCTGGACCTCCATCCTGTTGGCATGAGGCCTAGGAAAGAAGGTGAGCAGCACCACCAACTAGTTGAGGTGGAAAGCTGAGACCATCTTAGGTGTGCAGCACCATCCAGTTATAGTGGAACCCCGTGTATGGAGGGTGAACTACTAGAGCCTGAAGCTCACTGACCCGGTGAACTGAGGTAAGAGCCATAAGAAACATGACCTCCCAGGTCAGAAATTTCAAAGGCTAGGTAGCCAGCAGCTCGAAAGAGGCCATCAATAGCTGTCCCAACACCACATTCAGATCCCACGTGACCAGTGGAGGTTTAATTGGAGGCTTCAACAGGAGCAGCCGCACATGAAATTAGTCACTAGTGTCTGAATGGAGATGGGCTTCCCCTCCAAGCCACAGTGGTAGGCACCGATAGCACTTAGGTGGTTTTGGATGGAGTTGGACTTCAGGCCCGAGTTAGAGAGATGCAGGAGGGACTCCGGTAAGCTTTCCACCGAGCAAGAGAAGTGGTCCAGCACCTTGTCAGTGCACTAGAGCGACAACTTTCCCACTTGAATACATAAGAGTGGTGCATCAAATCCTTGCGGGAGGCCAGGAGGACATGCATCATCTCCCTCAAGAAGGTGAGCTCCTCCAGGACTACCCACTCAACACCCAAGCTGTGAGGGCCAGGGACCTGACATTGGTATGCAGTATGGTTCCACCTTCCTGAGCGATGAGGTTGGGGTCACAACCCAGCCAAAGTTCCCAATGGGAGAGCTGAAGCAATAGGGAGAACCAGAGCTGCCAGGGCCAATATGGGCTGATGAGTATAATGGTTCCCTTGTCCTCCTGGAGCTTGAATAGAATCTTCACCACCAGCAGAAATGGGGGATATGTGTAGAACAGACCCACACCCTAGTTCAGGATGAAGGCTTCGGAGGCCAACCTGTCCCTGGAAATCAAGTGAGAGCAAAACCGTTCCACCTGGGCATTGTGTAGCATGGCGAAGAGGTCCACTATCAGAATGCCTCACTCCTGAAAGATGTGTTCCACCACCCCCCTATGGAGGGTCCACTTGTGAGGCTGAAGGACCTGGCTGAGATGGTTCGCCAGAGTGCTGAACTCGCCAAGCAGGTACATCACCCTTAGCTCCATGCCATGGGTGACTGCGACCTTCCACAGGCACACCGACTCCCAGCCTAGGATGTACAAACCTGTGCCTCCCTGCCTGTTGACATAGAATATCGCCACTTGATTGTCGGTCTGAATAAGGACATCCTGGTTGGTCAGGAGTGCCTGGAAGGCCTTAAGGGCATTCACAATCACCCGCAGCTCCAGAAAGTTGATCTGATGCAGGCTGTTCTGCTCTGAACATAGGCCTTGCAACCACAGGCCTTCCAAGTGTACACCCCAGCACTATTTTGATACATCAGTGGTGAGCATCCTATGAAGCGGCACCAACTGAAAGGGGAGACCCTGGAGCAAGTGCTGTGATTTCAGCCATCACTGTAGGGACTCCATGAGGGGCGTGGTAACTGCCACCTGGTCCCTGAGGTTGCCCATGGCTTGTCGCCACTGAGTGCTCAGAATCCATTGAGCCTGGCGCATCCTGAGCCAGGCCATTAGGGTCACATGCACTGTGAAGGCCATGTGGCCCAGCATGCACAGCATTCCTCATGCCATAGTGTGCCGCCTTTGATGGACAGCAAAGATCACCTCCATGAGCCTCTGCAAGCAGTCCACTAGGAGAAAGGCCTGGACCTGCGTAGTGTCCAGGAGGACACCAATGAACTCTAGCTGCTGCGATGGCTGTAGATAAGACTTGGGGTAGTTTACCACAAACCCGAGTCACTCATCACCTGAATTGTCAGGTGAGCTGAATTCCACACGCCATCCGGTCTGAATGCCAGTAGAGGAAGATGAACCCCCCACCCAGGATCCGGAAATAAGCAGTGAAGACCACCAGACACTTTGTGAAGACCCTGGGGGCTGACATCAGCCCGGAGGGTAGCACCCAGTACTGAAAATGCTGGCTGCCCAGCACAAACCACAGGTACTTCCTGTGGAGAGAATAGATTAGGATGTATGTGTGTATGCATCTTTCAGATCCAAGGAGCATAGCCAATTGCCTTTGAGGAGAGATAGGAGCAACGTACCCAGGGAGACCATCTTGAACTTTTCTCAAGCCAGAAAATGGTTTGTGTCCCTGAGGTCCAGGATGGGCAGAACCCCCCCCCCCCATCTTTTTGGGGCCAAAGAAGTAGCAGGAGCAGAATCCCCACCTTATCTGAGCCTGGGATACTGGCTGAATGGCCAGTTTGGACAATAGGGTGGTGACCTCCGCCTGGAGAAGACCGCAATGGTGCAGGTCTAGAGGGTGCTCCTCTGGGAAGAATGGGGGTGGGAGCTGGGCAAAATGCAGCAGGTGCCCATTCAGAACTATCTGTAACACCCAGGTGTCCATGGTAATGAGAGGGCACCTGTGTGTGAAATGGACAAGCCGACCACCCACCTGAGAGAGCATCCCCTTGGCGAGCGGGCAACTGGCTATGCTCTGGACAAATGTGTCAAAAGCCCGCCCCCAGCTGTGGCTGTGGCACAGGCTGGGCCTTCTGTGGTTTGGCCTGCCATGGCTGATGCTGGGCCTGCAGCTTGGGCTGAGCTCCCTGGGTGCTCTGATAATACCGGCGCTTCAGTCTTTAGAAAGACTTGTTTCTTTGGTGCTTCTTCTTGATGGGGTCAGCCGTCTTCCATGAGAAGCGAGAGATAGAGACAGAGCATGTGACCATCTCGTTCGCCCTTTCCTGCATGCGCTTGCTGAAGAGGTTCTCACCTGTACACAGCATGTCTGCCAGGATGTCCTGGATCCACTGCTCCAAATCAGAGGGCTGGAGCCAAGCCAGCTGATGTGCCCCGATGTCCACTGCTGCCACTCTGCCCACTGACTCAAAGGCATTGTAGGTGTCTCGCACCATGCATTTGTACACATCAGGGCATGGAAGGCCTCCAAGCGTTCTGCCAAGATGAAGGAGCCAAACTCTCTCAGGTCCCCCATGATGTCTTTTAAGAACAACCCCATATAGAGCTGGTAAGACAGGATGTGGGTGACCAGCATGGAGCCCTGGAAACAGCACTTCCCAAAACCATCGAGGGTCCTCTGCTCCCTGCTAGGAGGAACTGATGAAAGGGTCATGGAGCTCTTGATGTGCAGCATGGTGGATTCCACTACCAGGGAGTAGGGCAGAAGTTGATGCTTCTCAAACCCTGGGCCTTTTTCACCCCTTACATCAAGTCGAGTTAGTGACTGATGGCCAGCACTGAAATAGGGTTCTCCCACATCCAAAGTAGGAGCCGCTGTAATATGTGGTGCACTGGTATCATGACAGTCTCCTTTGGAGCTGAGGGGTACTGGAGGATCTCCAGTTCCTCTGCTCACAGCTCATCTTCTGCCTCAAGAGAGAAGGAGATCACCTTTGCCATATCCTGGACTAAGCCCTGGAAGGACATGTCCTCCAGGGAAGGCTCCAAGGGGATGTCTGGGGACTCCTTCTCAGTGACCGGTGATTTCTCCTCTGTCTCCAATCCATTGGAATCTAACTCAGAGAGGAAGTCAAAGTATCTTCTGGTCTCCTAACATCAACTGCACTCCGGCCGAGATGCTAGGCACTGGCGGGACTAGTGGCGGCCCTCACCATCGGAACCCAAGGCACTGGAGAGGGGTATCATAGTTGGGCCCGGGGTGGACTCCAACCACCAATCCGATGTCCCTGACTTGGCGGAGAGGGCATGAGTCTCAAGAATAGGCTGCATGGTTCATGCAGCCAGGAGAACTGTCATGTGCACCTCGAGGGCCCTAAGGCACTCTGTTCACACTGCAGTTTCCAAGGGCAAAAGGACTGATACAATGACCTTGGCTGCTGACTCCAGCCCCTGTTCTAGGGACTCCACGATGGTAAGGACATTGGGAGATTGCCAGTATCCCTCTAGGGCCCTAGGAGTTGACTCCTCCCAACAGGGCACCTTTGCAGGCTGCTCCCGGCCATCACCCTCAGTATCGCACCGAGAGGGGCTCTGGTGTTGATGACTGTGCTTGGCACCATCTCTGGCCGCCCCCTTCAACACTGACAAGGCAGACGATGAGTCCTTCCGAGGCTCCAACAGGATGTTGATAGAGAGCCTCCAATCCATGCTGCCGCAGCTCCTCAGCTCCGAGTGAGCACGGACTCTGCACGATGCCGAGGTCTCAGTGGAGCCCCTTGAGGGCGTCGACACTGGTGCTGAGGACTCCGAATCTGATGACCTGAAGAGGGACTTACGCTACTTCTCCTGGTCCTTAAGGCCTTTCTTGGTCATATGTAGACACAGATTGCAAGTGGAGGACTCATGGTCAGGGCCAAGGCACTAGATAGACCACTTGTAACAGTCCATCACCAAAATGGTGCACAATGGGTGCACTTTTTAAAGCCACTGGCTGGTTTCAACATGACTTGAAAAACGGCTGCCGCAAGATCAAATGGCTCAATAAGGACCGCAAAAGAAGCTTGGGAAAGAAAGTGAAAAACCTCCTGAGGTGGAAAAAAGGTAAAAAAGAGAGGGAAAAACCCCTGCACAATGGTCAGCGCCGGCAAAAACGGTGCCCTGACGACAGATGAATAATATTGGCAGAAAAAACAAGAAAACAAAACCTCAAAGGGCACGCAAGAACAACTTTTCCTGATAGCACTTAGAAACATGTCAGTGGGGCTCCTCAGAAGAAGTGAACTGAGGATATGTTGGTGCCACAGCAGGCGGGAAGGCAGGCATGCATGTGTGATGGAGGCTCCCAAAAGTTTCCAATTGGAAGCTGGGGAACACTCCATAGTGGGACGTTACCCATACGTGTGGACTTCTTCTTGCTTGTTGACAAAGAAAACACATTTAGCTTGAAAAATATCAGAAAAGTATGGGATGAATATAGAGGATCTCTAAGGGAAGAAAAGGAACTGCAGAACTCAGTAGTTGGTATGGACAGGCAGAACGGATAGACTGTATGGCCTTTATCTGTTATCATTTTTCTGTTTCTATTTTTCTCTGTTTTTATGCCAACTTTTGTACCTGCCACAAAGCACACATGGGTGCCAGTTCCCAGTTGAGACATGATTGAGGTTCTCAATCAAGGGGCACATGAAAAAAGTTAATGGCACCCCACCATACCCCCTCCTCCCAACATTGATCACAATCCCCTCCCTCCTCCCCTGACATCAATCACAACCCTCTACAAATCCCTCCAGCTCTTCCCATAGGTCTCCATAATGTCCAGTGGGGGTGATCCCAGCTGCTCCTGCCCCATTAGGGGCCTGGTTCAGAATAGTGCCCCTGATCCCCTAGCAGTAGTCTCATGGCGCTAGGGGTCAAGCTGCCAAATAAGAATCCAGTGCTGGGGATGGGGATGGTTATGACTGAAGTCAGGCAGGGTTCAGGGGAGGGTTGTGATTGATATCAGAGAAAGGGGGGAGGGTTCCAGGAGGTAACATGATCCCCCCACCACATCCTTTCACAGATATCTCATTGCTGCAGTCAGGGACTCCTGATATATCTGACTGCAGCAATGCTAATGTGAATGTTTGGGTCACATTTTTTTATCTTTTCTTTTTAAAATCACTGATTCTGCTGCACTTGCCAGTAAATACATGTGTGCACCAGCCTGTTCTTGTATATATTTTATGAGAGGCTCTGAGTTTGGCAGAGACGTTTATAAAACACATGAAGAATTCAGCACTTCCTGACCTGGACATCTTATGCAAAATGTGCTTCAAATCAACAGGCTCAAAACATAGCTGCTTGTATTCTCTGTAGTGCCTCCAGAACTCAGCATATAATTCCAATGCTCAAGCAACTGCACTGGCTGCCCATCGAAGAACAATAAGATACAAAGTCTTCTTCACAATATTCAAAGCCGTCCATGGCCTCTCGTCAGTATACCTCCAATCATTACTGCAGAAAACCCCCAGCAACAGATCTAGAAGGAAAAACTCCCTAAACACATTCATCATACCTGCTAGAAATATGAAGAGCAACCAAACCATGTCCAACAGGGCCTTTATGCTCTATGCTCCAACTCTATGGAATACATTTCCTGAAAGCTTAGATGCTATATCTGACTTAATCATCTTTAGATGAAAACTAAAAATCCATTTCTTCCTGGAGCACTTTGGTAACGAAACTAAACTCAACACTCTTCATGGAACCACATGATTCTGCCACGCCTTTTACAACCATCTATAACTTTGCTTTTTTCTATCCTCACCCTATGTTAAAGTTAAAACGTTAGCGTTATGGTTACCTAGTTGCAATTGTGTTCATCATAAAGCCACTTTGAGATCATTGTTGTTCAATCTGTAAACCACTTTGAACTACAGACATGGCAAAATACAAAAATAGTTTAATAAATAAAATAAATCTAGGTGTATGAACTATACGTCTATATTGATAACCCAGAGTTTTAGGTTCCACAGTTTAGGTGGATTTGCAGCCAACTATAATGCCTGATTTTGTATACAGTGTCTAGATAAGAAAAGAGACATCCAAGTCTGGATATTCATAATTTGCAGAGTATTTGGCAAAAAGGCTCACTGAACATGGAGCCTTTTGTGAAATATGTGTAAGGCCATAGGAAATACACATGTATGCGGTACATGTACAGCAGGAGCAGCTATTTTAGAAAAAAGAAATTTAATAAAAGAGCAGCATCTCTCAATGCCTCACACGTGTACATGATGGAATTTTCATCCTAGTTCTGTAAAGGTGACATTTTACTTATCAGATAAGGTCCTTTCCCTGAATCCTGCTAGACCAGTCCAGACAAATGGGTTGTGTTCTCCTATCAGCAGATTGGTGGAGACAAAGAACCAATGACATGCCCAGGTTTCAATGACATCACTCCCATGCCTCTATCTGGCTCAGCCACCAGGGTGACCAGGGAGATGGACTGAGGGAGAGCCATAGATGTGGTGTATTTAGATTTCAGTAAAGCCTTTGACACCGTTCCTCACAGGTGACTTATAAACAAACTGAGCACCCTATGGATGGACCCTAAAGTTATTGCATGGGTTAGAAATTGGCTGAGTGGGAGGCGACAAAGGGTACAGGTAAACAGAGCTCATTCTGAGGAGAAGAAGGTTATCAGTGGTGTGCCCCAGGGATCTGTCCTTGGTCCGATTCTTTTTAACATCTTTGTTAGTGATATAGTGGAAGAGCTATCGGGTAAAGTTTACCTCTTTGCGGATGATACCAAAATCTGCAATAGAGTAGACACCCAGGAAGGTGTAGATAAAATGAGAAGAGATCTAGCTAAGCTTGAAAAATGGTCTAGAATTTGGCAGCTGAGATTTAATGTTAAAAAATGCAAAGTCATGCATTGTGGCTGCAGCAATCCAAGGGAGCAATATAGTATAGGGGGTGAAGTACTTTTGTCCACTAAAGAAGAGCGGGACCTAGGCATGATTGTATCTGATGATCTTAAAGTAGCTAAACAGGTAGAAAAGGAGACAGCAAAAGCTAGAAGGATGCTTGGGTGTATAGGGAGAGGAATGGTCAGCAGAAGAAAGGAGGTGATAGTGACTCTGTGTAAGTCTTTAGTGCAACCTCATTTGGAGTATTGTGTGTAATTCTGGATATCACACCTTCAAAAGGATATAAACTGGCTGGAGTCGGTACAGAGAGTGGCTACTAAAATGCCTAGTAGTCTTCATTATAAAACATGAGGACAGACCTAAGAATCTTATGTACACCTTAGAGGAAAGACGGGATGGAGGTGATACGATTGAGACATTTAAATACATCCGTGGCATAAACGCACAAGAGGAGAGCCTCTTTTGATTGAAAGCAAGCTTTGCTATGAGGGGGCATGGGATGAGGGTGAAAGGGGATAGATTCAGAAGTGATATGCGGAAATATTCTTCACAGAAAGAGTGGTGGATCTGTAGAATAGTCTCCCAGTGGAGGTGGTAGAGATGAGGACAATATCTGACTCCAAAGAAGCATGAGACAAACACAGAGGATCTTTAAAGGAAAAAAGGGGACTGTTGTAGTGGTTGATATGGAAGAGCAGACTAGATAGGCCATGTGGTCTTTTTCTGTCATAATGTTTCTATGTTTCTTTACTATCTGTCCCAAAGCATATGGGAGAACATGGCAGGCTTCTCACAACCTCAATTTTGGGCAACAATGAGTAACAAAACAGTAGAGAACTATGTACAGGAAAGCCTAAACAGAAGGCTGTCAGCAGGCTGTTGCAGAGCCAAGTATATAAATCACTACAGTGTACCGCTGCAGACTAGAGCCAACACAGTTCCAGGGATGGGTCATGGACTGGTCTAGCAGCACTCAAGGAAAGAACATTATCTGGAAAGTAAAATGTCACCTTCCATATCGTCCTGCTAGACAAGTCCAGACAAGCAGGACGTATCAAAGCTACAGCTCCACTGGGCAGGAAGAAGACATAGCAAAACCTTAGAGCCAAAGGTCCTATCCACCCAAGCATGTACATCCAAGCGGTAATGCTTGACAAAAGTGGAAAGCCATGCCCACATTGCCACTCAGCAGATATCTGCAGGGGCTACCTAGCTCCATTTTGCCCACGATGATGCTTCAGCTTGGGTAGAATGACCACGCAAACCCTCTGGAATCATGCTGAGGCAGTGGCTTCCATAATCCAGCACCCCAAAGGAAACTTAGCTGCCACATCACCCTTGCGCAGACTTGCAAACAGCACAAAAAGATGGGCTAACTTACGAAAAGAATTAGTAACCTCCAAGTACTGGAGAAGCACCCTCCAAATATCCACAAGGTAAAGATACTTATCATTCCTCTGAAACAGCTCCTTAGAGAAGGAGGACAAGCAGACAACCTGGTTCACATGAAAGGGAGAAAGTGCCTTAGGCAAGAAGAAAGGCAGAGGCCTAATGGAAACGACCTCCTTTGAGAACTAAAGATAAGTATCTTGGCAAGACAGAGCCTGTAGCTTGGAAATCCACCTTGCAAAACAAATCATGACCAAGAAATCAGTCTTGAGCATCAAATCCTACAAAGTAGTGCACTTCAGTGGCTCAAAGAGCTCTGACAGGGCCCTGAGCACTAGATGAAGATCCCAGGAAGGGACCAAAGATTAGAGGGGAGGTCACAGACACCAAAGCCCCCTGAAGAAAGTACGAAACATCTAGATGTAAAGCTAGTGACTTACCAGCCACCAGACCTCTGAAACAGGCCAAAGCTGCCTCCTGAACCTTCAGGGAGCTAAGAGACAGACCGTTTTCCAGACTTTCCTGAAGAAAGGCCAGTAGGGACGTCACCTTGGATACCTTAGGGACCAGCTGCCATACATCGCACCATTGCTTGAAAAGGCACTAAATCTGCATGTATGCCAGGTTGGTCTGCCTCCTCTGGGCTCCAAACAGAGTGGAAACCACCGCCAGAGAGTAGCCCAACGGGCAAGCCATCTCCTTTCAAAAGCCAATCCGTAAGCGAGAAGGGAACCACGTCTTCCAGGACGATCAGTCCCTAACGCAATAGGACCTGAGACAGAGGAAAATGAAGAGGTGGTGCTTGCAGGAGCCATGTTGAGTCTCCAAACCAGGCTCTCCTCAGCCAATCCTCCACCACTAAAACAATCCTTCCTGGGTGGCATGCCATACACCAAATCATATGCCCCATCAGAGGCCACAGAGGAAATTTATACAGCAGGCATAGACATGGCCAAGGCTGAGCCAGAGCATTAACGCCCTTTGACTATGTCTCTGTGCGGTGACTGAAGAAGTGGCCCACTTTGGCATTGGAACAGGTCACCATCAGATCCATCTTGGGGCGACCCCATCGGCACAGAATCAGCTGAAACACCTCCTGACTCAACTCCCACTCTTCTGGATCCAGAGAGTGCCGACTGAGAAAGTCAGCTTGCACATTGTCTACCCTAGCAATGCACTGCGCCGACAAGGCTAGGAGTTTCTTCTCTGCCCAGGCAAACAGTAGAGCCATCTCCAGGGCCATCCAGGCACTCCTCATGCGCCTTGCCGATTGACATAAGCCACCACCATGGCGTTGTCCCATAACACTCGAACTGCCTTGCCCTTGATTAGGGCCTAGAAACGTAGAACAGTCAACCTCATGGCCCTCGCCTCGAAGCAATTGAAGGACCACACCACCTTCCTGCGGTTCCAACAGCCCTGGGCTGTTTAGTCTTGGCAATGGGATCCCCAGCCCAAGAGACTGGCATCCATTGTCAGAAGGATCCATGAATAATCATATAGTGGCATACCCTTCCTCAAATTACTGGGCTGCTGCCACCACCACAGGTTGGCCTTCACCATCAATGGCAGCAGGATCCTGAGCTCAAACTCCTGACAGCAGTGACCACCAAGTTAGCAAGGACCGTTGGAGTGGCCGCATATGGGCATGCATTCACAGCACCATCTCGATTGTTGCTGCCATCAATCCAAGGAACTGAAGATAATCCCAAATCTCTTGGCGCTGTTGCCACCACTACCACCATGACCTTGGAGAACGTCCTTGAGGCAGTGGAGAGGCCAAATGGGAGGGCAGTGAACTGAAAGTGAGAGCCAAGCATAGCAAAACACAGATACCTTTGCTGATCCTCCTGGATCGGCATATGAAAATACACCTTGGCCAAATCCAGAGATGCCAGAACTCCTTTCAGCGCACCGCTTGAATCACGGATTGCAAAGTTTCCATCTAGAAGCACAGGACATGCAAGTGTTCATTGACACCCTTCAGGTTAAGAATTGGTTGGAATCATCTGTCTTTTTTTGGCACCAAAAGATATATAGAATTCCTGCCCTTGTCCTGATCATCCAGGGAAACAGGCACCATGGCCTGCAAGAGCAGCAACTTGTCCAATGTGATTCACACAGCAGCCCTTTTGTTCGCAAATCCACGAGGGGAGATGACGAAAGCATCCGGAATCAGCTCTTTGCATTCCACTTTATGGCTGTATTAAGTGATGTCTAGCACACAATGATCCTTGGTGACCCAGGCCCATTCCAGAAAGAAAAGGTGAAGTTTGACTATATCTAAAGGTTACCAGGGAATGGGCCCCCAAATCTTCATTGCGCAGTCCAGGAGGAACCCCCCTCTGGAGGGGGCTGAATCCATGGGTCGCCAAGCTCCTTGAAATGACTGAGAATGAGTCCAAAATATGGAAGCAGAGAAGAAGAAAGACTTTCCAGAACGGAAACCCTGAGATCTTTGAGGATCCAACCATCATGCCCACAAGGCAGGGGTGGAAGCTGATGGAAAGGGGGCTCCTGCTTGCTTCACAGGCCCCCTGGACCTGTCGTCCGGAAGCTAGTTGGGACAACCGGACTTTGTAAGAGGTGTCCGCTGCCCAATGTCAGAGCCAAATCCAATGCCACATCACTGTCAACAAGGCACTGTCCCTGGCCACTAGGCAGACGAGATCATAAATGGCATCAGAAAGGAAGGCCATAACCAACTTCAAAAGAGGGGTAGTATCATCCGGTGGAAGAAACTGAATCCACTGTAACAGGGCTTGAGACGTCAGGCCTGCACATACCGCCAACTGAATAAAAGAAGCCACCGCAGCGAACTGGATCTTCAACAAGCAATCCACGGATCCAGAGAATCTTTTAAGGCCAATCCGCCTTCCACAGCAATGGTGGTCCATCCGGTAATTGCCATGACCTGCACATCCACCTTGAGAATATCAAACCACACAATGCACTCCTTCTCCAGGAGAGTGTACATCTTCTTATATACCCTTAACCACTTGGGCTGGAAGTCAGAGAATGACTGGATCATGTTCTTGATCACCTCCAGGAATGGAAAGACTCTAATGGACTTCCACACCCATTGCAAGAGCCGATGCACCTTCGGCTCCTGATCCAAAATTAAGGTGGATGAGACCTTGGCAATCAAAGCCGCTAGTTCCTCCTTCTGGAACAGACAGATAACACCGGCCTCTTCACAATCCTTCAAAGGCGAGAGTACTTCTTTGTCCACATCAGAGCCCAGATCTGAGCCATCTGAATCCGAATCATATTCCAAATTTTGCACAGATTTCAGGTGATCCCCATCTCCAGTGGGCACCCTTTACTGAGGACACTTAACCAAAGGCAATAGAACAGGGCTTCCACTGTCAGCCTGCCCCTCACAAGATTGCGCTCAGGGGAACCCAAAGACTGCAGGGTCTAAATTTCCATGCCAGAAAGACCAGGCCTGTTGCAAAAAGGAAAATAATTTATTTTATTTTATTTATTTAAACCTTTCTTATATACCGCCCCTTCCATTGATCAATGGCGGTTTACAATGAACAAAAATTCCCCAAAAAATTGGTTACAGGAACAAAATCAATAACTATGATACACGAAAACTATATACATTATACATGATAGTCTGTTATCTATACAATCCGGACTCCGAAAGCTCTCATCAGGGAAATGACCCCCTCCCCCCCTTACTCGAGGCCCTAGAGGACGGTGGGTGGTCCACAGCATGATTGCCAGAAACTCCGGTCAGCTGGACATCCTTACCCACAGTGCCATCCACCATTCCCTGCCCTAAGGCAGGCAAGGCTGGACTAACTGCATACCCTGGATGGGAGAGGGGGAGCAAGCCCTCCAAGGATGACTCAGAAACTGCCAAGCAAGAAGAGTAGAGTCCAGATGCTGGAGATGAAGCACCTTGCTTGCACAGGCCAAACAACATTTCCTGGAAGAAGACAGAGAATTAAGGCAAGTATCACAAGGCCATAGCAGTCTGAAAGGTGTATGTTAATGGTGCCTAGACAGCAATATGCATTACAGGTGCTTGGATAGGAATGCACATTGGAGCCATTCGGGCAGAACATGCACACAGACCGTGCAACCACCAGACGCACAATAGTAAAAGACGCTACTAACTCGTGCAGAAAATGGTAGGAAACCCCCTCACTGTATCAATGGTTGCCATTGGTCCACTCTAAATTGCACCCCAGACATATGGAATCAGGAGCCCCCAACAAGGACAATGATGAGGTGAAGCCTTGGTACTCACCTCCTGAGAGCCCCAGGCAGAAATCTGTGCCGGGCTCACCTCTACTCCCCTGAAACTGTTTCTCTGCATTGCAAGCATTGTGTTTAAGGTGGCTGGCAGGCAGATTCCTCTGAGAGCCTTCTGCAATCCTCAGGAGAGAGAAGGGGGGACAGAGGAGAAGGGAGGGGGAGTTGAGGTTGTGTGAGGCTGCTGAATTCTTCCAAATCCTTCCAGTTTTCTAGCTGCTCAACAGGCCTTTAACAGGATAAGAGCGTGGAGTTGAACCAATTTTCCCTCCTCCCATAGTTACCGAAAAAACAGCAGTCTAGAGGAGCTTCCCCACGTCACGCTCAAGTGAGAGTCACCCTCAAGGTGGTCATTCATGAATGTTTAAATCAATCTTTTCCTCTCAATTATTCAGATTTTCTTTAGAGTGTAGAAAATTAATCCACTGTCTGCTGGAGACAAAGAAATACTGAAGAGACCCCTGGAAGCTGAAGCGGCTAGAGCAGCGGTTCTCAACCTGTGGGTCGTGACCCCCACAGGGGTCGCCACAGGATTTAGCGGGGGTCGCCTCACTCTGCCGTTAAAAAAAAGAAAAAGCGCACAAGTTGCTGCCTCTACCGAGTCCGCTTCTCGGCAGCGGCAAACTCACAGACTCCAATCTTCTGCAGCCGTGGCTCCCTGCCTCTTAGGGAACCGCAGCTATGCCTGTAAAACCGTTGCAGAGCCTTCCTGCCTCTCGACGGACTCTGTGCAGCATTGTCCCACCTCCAAAGGAAGTTGTTTACCACTTCCTTTGGAGGCGGGACAATGCTGCACGGAGCCCGTTTAGAGACAGAAAGGTTCCGCAACAGTTTTACAGGCATAGCTGCGGTTCCCTAAGAAACAGGGAGCCGTGGCTGCAGAAGGAGGCAGACATGGGGAGAGGGGAGCAGGGAACCTGCAACGGGGCTGACATGGACAGGGGGGGCTGGCATGGAGGGAGGGGGCTGACATGGAGGGAGGGAGGGGGGCTGATATGGATGGATGGATGGAGGGCGGGCTGACATGGACAAGGAGGGCTGACATGGACAGGGGGGGCTGGCATGGAGAGAGGGGGGCTGACATGGAGGGAGGGAAGGGGCTGACATGGATGGATGGATGGATGGAGGGAGGGAGGGGGGCTGACATGGACAGAGTGGGGCTGACATGGAGGGAGGGCGGGCTGACATGGACAGAGGGGGGACTGACATGGAGGGATGGATGGAGGGAGGGGGGCTGACATGGACAGGGGGGCTGACATGGATGGAGGGAGGGAGAGGGAGCTGACATGGACAGAGGGGGGCTGACATGGAGGGAGGGAGGGAGGGGGGCTGACATGGACAAAGGGAAGAGACAGGGGGACGTACTGGACAGACGGGGGATAAATGCTGGACAGAGGGGAGAGACTGCGGGTTAGGATTATAATGGGCAGATGGGGGGGCTAGGACTGGTAATGGGTTGATTAGGGAAGGCTAGGACTGGGAATGGACTGATCAAGGGGGGTTGGGACTGGTAATGTGCTGATAGGGGGTAGGATTGGTAATGGGCTGATGGGGGGTTAGCATTGGAAATGAGCTGATTGGGAAGGTTAGGACTGGAAATGGGCTGATTAGAGGAGGCTAGGACTGGTAATGAGCTGATGGGGGGGTAGGACTGGTATTGGGCTGATTAGGGGAGGCTAGCACTGGTAATGGGGTTGAGGGGGGACTAGCACTGGAAGCGAGCTGATTGGGGGGCTTCGACTGGGAATGGGCTGATTGTGGGGAGGGGAGGATGGAGCTATTGGCCCTGGAAGAAAACTGGGGGCTAAGGCTACAAATGGGCTGATTCGAGGGGATGGGAGAATGGAACTGGAAGGGAGTGGATCTGAGAGGGGCTGCCATGGTATTTGTACTAGAAGGGACTGGTCAGTGGGGAAGGACACCAGTGGCAGTCATGGGAATGCAAGTTGACATTGGAAGGTACTGAGAGTGAGGACGGGAAAGGGGCTGATACTGGGGAGGGTTACTGGGACTGGAAATAGGCTGATGGAAAGAAGTGAAGAAAACGAAAGAAGAGATAAGAAATGGCAGATGGACCATAGACCACAGAAAGAGAGCTAAGAGAAAACAGGAAAGCAGAAGCCTCAGATCGGGATCAGCATGATCAGAGAATAAATTGGTCAGACAACAAAGGTAGAAAAAATAATTTTATTTCATATTAGTAATTTGACTACAAAATCATCATAATTTTGAAATCAAATATTGTTACTTGTTATTGTGATTAATTATTGTGGTTTAAATAAGTAAATTTTATAAATAAAAACATATTGCAAAGGCCTATAATATATAATTCAACATGATTACAGCGACAATGCATTAACGGTAAAGGAAGAGAGACGCATTTAATTTTATCATTGGGGGTCACCACAAGTTGACCAATGGTAAAAGGGGTCATGCTACAAAAAAGGTTGAGAACCACTGGGCTAGAGCCATGGAAGTAATGTCCATGAAACCTGGGCATTTCATTGGTTCTTTGTCTCCACCAATCTTCTGGTAGGGAGACATAACCCACTTATCTAGGCTGGTCTAGCAGGACAATTTGGAATGTTGATTTTATAAAACTGCATATATGATTGGAGCCAATTAAACAGCCAAACTTCAAAAAATTAGTTTTTAGATTTTTGAGGTTGTTTTAAACACCAGAGAGGTGAACATAATCGTCCCATCTATGTCTCCTTCAAAGCCTTGGTCAAAATTATTAACAGTTAGTTGACATTTATGTGTGAATGACGATAGGAAAATGTTTGGAAGTAAGCATGTATTTCATTGGCAAAACAGGAAGTACATGCATACTTTCAAGGTCTGCCCAAACTATGCCTAGAATACTCTCCTTTCAAACCATGTGTGCCACAGGTATACGTATATAAATAGTGGCATTTATGAAATTGCTACTTACACATGTAGGATATTACATTTATATCTGAAAAGGTCATACAAGCCTTCTAAAATCATTCCCATAATCACCTAATTTAAGAGCTGAGAATTTTTTGAAATCTGATCCAAAATTCTCTATGGAAAGTAAGATCGCAAGTCCATAGATAAAAAGAGGGCAAACCCAAAACCTACTCTGCTTATCCCTGATGATGTGGAATCATCTGATGACTCTAAGGCAGGGCTCGACAAATCCCAGGTGCCAGGTTACTATGGCAACAAAAATTTGCACCCAGCGCCTGGGATTTTTTTGTCCCCCTGGATGGCCCAATCCCTTATGTCTGCCTGCGGGGATCCCATCTTCAAGAGGCAGAAGAGAAAAGCACGGCCACAATGGCGACCGCACAAGAAAAAGGTTGAGGGAAGGACAGCAAGGTAGAAAAGGCATCAAAAAGGGGCAGTGGAAAGAAGGAGGCTGATGGGAAAATGAAGGGCAGGGGGGTGACAGTGCTAGAAGAAAGGGAGAAGGGGGGAGAATCTGAAAGGGGAACAGAGAATGGGGGGAGGAGGGGGGAGGGGGGAGGTAGGAGAGAAGAGTGCAAGGTGCTGGAGGTTAAAGTGATGAATGCAAGTGGACAAAAGTATATGCCAAAAGATGCATCCCCCCCGCCCCCACCAGAACACATAAAGAGGCATCTCACCCCCACACTATACACAGGCACCCTTACTCTGTATCCCTAGTTCTGCTGCATACACACACACACACACACACACACACATCGCAACCCTGCACCCCACCCACACAAAAGCATCCCCTAGACATCAGGCTCACCACCATTGCACCACACATACACTTCGAATCTGGAGGCGAATGACTGGCTTGCAGGGGTTGGGATGAGGATAGAGGTTGGGGGGGGGGGGGCTGACTGGCTTTCAGGAGGCAGAAGCTGGGAGGCAGAAGTTTTCAAAGTCCATATCCCCGCCCCGCATTAATTAATATCACATTTTTCATAAGTATAACTGAAAGTTGCTAAAGGCGAGCCCTGAAATCTTGATAGTTCATGGAAGCTACATTCTCAGAAGGACTACAACTTGCATCGGCTTGGTAACCAAGCAACCAGGGTTCGATTCCCACTAGCACTCCTTGTGGCCTTGGGCAAGTCACTTAACCCTCCATTGCCTCGGAAGAAAGGCCTGGCAATCTACTTCCGGTGACACTGCCAAGAAAACCCAGGAGCTTCTGGGTCGCCAGGCGTCAGGACTGACTCGAAGGCACACATTGATTGAATTTACTGTCTTTAGGACATTATTTATAACACCAAACAAATATTCAACAATTGGACACTTGTGCATATTAGGTAATTTGAGACACTTTTCTAAATATGGCTGTTCCTTGAAGTACAGAGCATTTTCAGAGATGCAGGTTAAGAATTTCAAAACTACAAAAGCAAACATTTTAAAGTAAAAATGTTTAATTAATAAAAGACGCTGCCTTACTAACTTTAAAGTACAGATTGGTACCTGGTAGGAAGAGGTTTTTTTCTGATAAGATTCAGAAAAAACCCCTCTTTCTACCAAGTACCAATCTGTACTTCAAAGTCTGTAAGGCAGCCTTTTATTAATTAACCACACACAAGTGTCCATTTGGTGACTATTTGTTTTGATATTACAAATGATGTCTTAGAGAAAGTAAATTAATTAGATATAAATCTGAGTGTTGCAGATTGTAGTCCTTCTGAGTAGGTAGCTTCTATGAACTATCAAGATTTCAGGGATGCCTTTAGCTCTGACTCAAATGAGATGCGAGTATAGAGTAATTACTTTGACAACAGAGTTCTCTGGGGAGCTAATTATTCTTCCTGGAGGAAAAGAATTCAGCTGGCTTGCCTTTGCAGTATCTACCCAGCTATCAGAGAAGAATGTGAAAAGACTGCCAAAGTCTTTGGAAGTATCTTAAAAAATGCCTGAATAATACATGAGATGTTTATGCAGATAAATATAGAAAATTTCTTCAGAAAATCCTTTATTTGAATTCTCCTTGAAAACATCCGTTTTTCTAGAACTTGACTGATTAGATCAACTCTTTCATTAACATGAACTTTATGACCCAAAGAAAGAGCAGGTATAAAATGTAAGCAAACTAATTCCCTATACTGATTTTCAAATGCAGAAGTGTGCACAGACTTTTTCTTTGAAACATTTGCCAAAATCCACACAGAGAAATGTGTGAAGGGTAATTTTACAACAGGGCATCAAGGCAGGGACGGCAGGCATACAGGTGCATATGCTGCTTCCGTTTTAGAAAGGCAACATACGCATCTATGTGATTCTATAAAGCTGCCTCCCTGAAAACTCTCGCACAAAGTTTCACTGGCTCGGAGGCAGGAATAGCTCTGTGTGCCCCAACAGAGATCTGTGTGAGTGTGTATTTTATAAAGTACATGCAGAAGTACCAATCTCACCCTTGGTCCACCCATTCTCTGCCCCCAGGAATGCACATATAATCACATAAATGTAGGCAATTTTGGGGGTAGTTACTAATGTACATTAAGGGAATAACACAAAATATTTGTCTCTTAAACGGCTAAATCATGCATTATTTTACAGCAATCCGTATTACTTAACCACAGTGTGCATTACATAATAATGATATGCAAAGCACCCTATTATTAGGTGTATTAGTCTGGAGTTGCAAAAATAACAGAGGCATGTGGCATCTTATAGACTAACCAATTTATTGAGGCATGAGCTTTTGAGGAAAAGAGGCCACTTTGACAGATGCATCTGATGAAGTGGACTCTTGCCCTCAAAAGCTCATGCCTCAATAAATTGCTTAGTTTATAAGGTGCCGCCTGCTTCTGTCATCCTTGCAATTCAGTTTACTACTTATTGCCAGGGCTGCTGCAAGGAAATGAGGCGCCCCAGGTGAACCTCATCTCATGGCCATTTCTCCTCTCCAGCCCCCACTGTAGCCGCTGCTGCCCCTCTCTAGGATCTGCAGTGGCGGCAATGGCCTCATACAGCCCCATGTCACTTACCTTAAAACTTCTATGCCATGGAGCTCTTTCCTTCCTCCCCCTCCGACTTGCGATGCCGACTTCCTGTTTCCATGCATCGGGCATCGGAGGGGGCGGAAGGCAACATCCCCACGGCACCGAAGTTTTAAGGTAAGCACCATGGGGCTGTTTGACGGCATTACCACTGCTGCAGGTCCTGGAGAGAGATCGAACTGCTCTGGAACACTGATGCTCTAGACAGTCGCCTAGTTTGCCTAATGGTCTCACCGGCCCTGATTATTAGTGTTGAAATTTTCATTACAAGTACAACCATTTTTTGTTTTTCTCTCAGAGTGCAATCTGCATGACCTCTCTAACAGGTACATGCCACTGTGATATCTCCACCAGGCAAACCATGTTTATTACTGGAGTCCACACAAAGGACATTGAAAGGATAGTTGAGGCTACCAAAATAATAGAGTCTGAAATAAACTTTACATTAAGAGACTTAAGGAACTCAAAATGTGTATAGAGGAGAGAGAAGGAAGTTATTCACCTGTATCAGGAATTCTCCATGGACAGTAGGAATAAGCCCCTCCCTGCTCCCCACTGCCAAGCCAATTGGCCCATGAAGCCAGGACTTTAAATTTGAAGTGCCTCCAGAAGCGGAACAGCCAGAACATCTCTCCTGCCCCGATCGGCATCGGGGAAGGGAGCGGGAAGGTGAAGTCTCTCCCTGCTCCCTGCCGCCAAGGTCAATCGGACCGTGAAGCCAGGACTTTAAATTTAAAGCACCTCTAAGCGCGCCCATGCCTGAGGACCTAGCCAGAGGGTCCTTTGGTGTGGCCCTTATGAGGACAGCACCTCAACCCACACGAGACAGCAAACCAACCTCTGGACACCTCAAGCACCACAAAAGAAACTACAACCTGGGACTGACAGCAAAGAAGATGTGAGACCAAGGTAGTAAGTCCAACTTCCTTCCAACACACGGGCAATCACAACCACAAAGCTGTACCAATCACTGAACACACCTGCCCATGGGGGCCCACTTCTAGGGGTCCTTAGGCACAAGCAGTGGAGTGATCCCAGCAGTAACCACCCCAGTGACCCTAGTACTCCCACCACCCTCTTGCTCATGATGACCTACACACTCCTAGATCTCTCACTCCTCCCCCTCCCTAATACCTCCCTAAACCACTAAGATGGCACACATCCCCACTACAACTTCAGACTCTATGCCAACCACCCCAAGGTCATGGAACCAAGCACACATCATAACTATACCCCTCCCCTCCCCACACTCCGGAGCACATGCTCTCATATCCCCTACCTCCCCCAGGACTACATACACAATCCAATGTTCATTCATAAACACATGATCTGTCAAAAATAAAACCCCAGTCATCCATGACCTCATCCACTCAATGAACCTCGACCTGCTCTGTAGAACCAAATCTTGGCTCATGGATTCAGATACCGTACTCATGAACCTAATCACTCTACGAACTATGCTCTTCACCACTGCTCCAGAACTCACAAAAAAGGTGGAGGGGCCCTCATCATAGCAAGAGCTAACCTTCACCTCCGCCACCAATCTGCAGAGAGCTCAGAGGCCTGGACTTCCTCTCTATATCCAATAAACTCTTTGCGATTTCACTCGTATACACATCTCCATCCACCACCTCCTTTGATTTATCACCTCTACTTCAAAAAGTATCTGAAAATTCCTGCTCAAACAAGGATCACATCATACTGGGAGACTTTAACCTCAACTCCGCACAAGCGAAACAAGCAGCAGCCTTCATTAATGCCATGACCACAATGGACTTCTCCCAAATTATAACTCAACCCACCCTCAATCCACAGCAAAGGAAACACTCTGGACCACATTTTCATCAACAATAACCCCCACAATATCAACCCATCGCTGACCACCAAAAACCTCTCAGTCCCATGGTCAGACCATGATTTGATTACCTTTCCCTCCGAATACCAACACTCTCAACCCAACCCTCTCACCCCCAACAGCAAGATGATTCAAGAATTTTGACAAAAAAGCCTTCATCAACAGCATCAAACCCCTATCCACTGAACTGGAAAATCTGGACACCTTCCTCTCAGTTTGGAATAGCACAACCACCCAAGCAGCTACAACACCTGACCCACGACACACAAAATCATCAAACACCCTAAGACACCCTGGTATACCACAAAGCTCCATGAGTACAAAAGGAAGCTCCGCAAACTACAGCGTTGTTGGCAGAAAACAAACCTCACTTCAGACTGTGACAACTATATAGCTTTCATGACTGAATACCGCACTGAAACTGATCAATGCAAACACACCTATTACTCCAAATTGATAAACAACTCCCTTAACTGCCCATGAGAACTCTTCAGCATATTCAAGGACCTCACTGCTTCCACCCCCCCCCCCCCCATGACTCCCACAGCACCCCCATCTCCTCTCACCAACTTGCTTCCTTCTATTCATCACACCACCAACCGCCTCATTCACACCCCCTTCTCTCAGTATCCACAAGCACACACATACTACCCTGGTTAAACTTCAAAACCATAAGCAACACTATAACTGAGTCCATCATAAAAATGCTCAATACAACCACATTCCCCTCGACCCCTGCCCACATCCCCCCTAGACCCCTGCCCCTGGTTAAAACTCACAATCGCCGAACTCTAACCTCTACTCACAAAACTCACACAGATCTCCCTTGATCAAGGCTATATGCCTGACTCCCTAAAACTGTCATCTATATGCCCCATTCTCAAAGAGCCACACCTGGATCCCTCAGCCTACAGACTAATCACCAGTCTTCCCTTCATCGCCTAGGTGATTGAGAAAACCATACAGCAACTACTACAAGACCACCTGGACAAACTTAACATACTGGATGACCAACAACACGATTTCTGCCCTCACCACGGAGTGAAAACACTACTGACCTCCCTGACAAATAAACTCACCAAAGAAATCCAAAAACCAAACTCCTGATTCATCCTCTATTTCTAGACATCTCAGCAGCTTTTGATACCATTAATCATCAAATACTCATACAACGACTGCATACATTAGGAATAGAGGGCACTGTACTAAAAAGATTCCAATTCTACCTCAAAAACTGAAGACAACAAGTAAGGACTGGGGCCTGCACCTCTGCCCAATTCATCCAGGAACAAGGAGTCCCACAAGGATCCACACTCTCTGCACTGCTATTTAACATCTACCTGCAACCACTCTGCGAAACCCTCCGATTTCACAACATCTCCTTCCACATATACACTGATGACATTATGTTATACACACCCTTCAACACCAACGACCCCTCACTCCAACTCCTCCAGCATTGCTTCACAGATGTATCCAGATGGCTCAAACAAAAACACCTTTCCATTAGCCTGAATAAAACTGAAGCTCTATTCATCACCAAGGACAGCTCATTCACCCCACCCTCCACCATTATACTGAATAACTTCAAAATAAAAGTCAAGAATGAAGTCAAATACCTCAAAATCACCCTAGACTGGCTGCAGAGGCAGGAAGGACGCACACAGGTGCAGTGGAGCTTCCAAAAACTTCCAATAGAAGCTGGGGAGTGTTCCCGCACGGGGCTCCATGAGTACTCTTTCCTGCTCATTCACGGAGAAAGGAGGAATATGAGAGTGGTATTTAAATATTTAACAATTTTCAACAGAGCACATTGTAGCATTTTCTATGAAAAAGAAACTCACGGGCAAAGGTTCATCATTCATGTGATATAAAGATAGAGGGAAGAAGACCAGAGGAAATACTTGTCAGAGAAAAAGATACCAAGAATAAATTATAAACAGAATTAGTAGCAACCTAAACTGCAGCAGAATTTAAACCAGCTTGGGATAGACACAGAGCCATGATAGAAGCACAGGAGAGGGACAGAGTTATGATCTTGTATTTGGGTGTAAGGACAAAATTCTCATCTAATTCTGGGCAAGCAAATGGAAAACAACACACGTTTTTAGGAGGAATCCAAAGTTTAAGTCTCCAATGTTTCTTTCCTGCTTTTTTCCCACCTACTCTTACATATTTCACTCTCCCACACTCTTATCTCCTCCACTTTCACTGCCCTCCCTGTTTTCTAACCTGTCCTTCTCCAGCCCACTCACTCTTCCTTCATTTTATAGGATGAGATCAGATCACAAATTACAGATTCATCTCATTATGTAATGCATCTTTTTTCACCCATTATAAGGGCCATCACTGATAGAGGCATGGTTCACATGTTTTTGGGCATTGAGATTTAAATGCTAATTTCCCCATGTAAGAGATCATGCTAATGGGGAAAATAAAATGCCAGCCATGGTAAACTAGCAAAGCTAGTGAAATTAAATAAGAGCTGGGGCAACTTAATGCAGTGAGAAGGACAACAAACTAACGCAGCTTGCTAATTTCCAACTGGAATATTTCTCTGACCTAAACGATTGTGAGCAAGAGAGACTTGAAGACACATTTTAGACAGTATGCAAAGATAGGAATTGAGACCTCAAGTCACAATTCCAGCAGTATTTCAGAAAAGACTGTTTTCTAAATACAGATAAGGAGGTGCACAACTACATGTGCATGTGTTGAAAGGTGGAGCTAGAGGAGCTATTTTGCAAATTTGCACGTGGGAAAAATAAATGGGGCAAACTCAGCAACTTCCACATATGAATGCCACAATTAACTGCAAATGCTGCTATCTTTATCTAATTTTAATTTAAAGGAGAAATAAACAACAGAGGTTTAAAGAGGATAACCCCCTTAATCCCTCCTGGAAAGAGTTGTCCAAACTGAGCACTTAAGTAAAAACCTTAACGTGGCCAGGAAGTAGCTGTAAATTTTGACATTGCAAGTTTCATCATACACATACATTCTCTAAATGAAATGGGGAATACATAAGTAGATCTTTGACCCACCCATGCCACTTACTAACTACACCCCTGACACACACCCTTACAACTTCTACAAGTAAGGAAATCCACATGTAAATTCATCCTTTCTCAACTCACCATTTACATGTATAAATACATGATTCTAGATGTGCAAATTGTGAATAAGGCTTCTAAAACAATCCTCAGGGTCTGCTTATGTGCCCCTATAATCTCTGTCTTGCTTTCAGTTTCACTTCTCTGGGTTCTTTGTCTTTTCAACCAATTCTGCATCTCTTCAATAGAGCTGTCAAGTTACCCAGTTCCAAGAGACAAACATTAGTCCAGACCTGTATTTCACACAGTTCTATTCTCCTACATTATGGGAACCGTGGCACTAAGTTTGATGAGTAGAATCAAGGACTACAAATATTTTGGGATGTCGGTTCAAAACCAGGATTGTACAAAAAGATTCCCTCCTGGTCATAGGTAACTTGGCAGCTCTGCTTCAACTCAATTCCCCTTGGGCAGAGCCGGCATAGAGGGGGTGTAAATATGGTGACTGTCTCAAGCCTGTCTGAAGCTGAATGAGATATGGCCTGCTAGTGGGCTTTAGGGCCCCATCATATTGTAACACTGGCCCTGCCCTTGGACTCACCAGCTGGCTACTCTAAGCTAGAAATCAAGGCAAAATATTTCTGTCCCTCTTCTTTTAACCCTTCTTCCCAACGTCCCTTGCCAGGATTAGTTCCAGACTGGGCTCTCAGTAAGCCTACCCCTATTCCCAGATAGAACAAGTTTGAGACAAGGGTAAAACAAAGCCAGTGAGCAACACTTCCAAAAAATAGCAGCAAATGTTAGAAAAAAATAACAAGAAAGCAGTGCCGCTTATCAAATATTACACAGCGTAAGCAATATCTTTCATAGAATGTGTGTGTGTGTGTGTGTGAGTGTGTGTGTGTGTGTGTGTATAGCATATATGAATTTAAATCTTTCACAATTCAAACAATACAGTATTTAAAGTGAAACAGTTTCTTGTCTCTGTTGGCTTTTTCTTGGTATACAGTTCTTGGTCTCATCTCTACTTTTAATATTGCCAGTCTATTGATTCCACTTTTTATCTTGCCCTTTCCAGTTTCTCCCTTTTCTGAAATGTGGACACCAATGGCTGCAGCCACAGCTCCTTCTGTCTTTAGGCCCTTGCTACAATTCTGGCTCTCCGCCCACTTGCAGCATGTTTATGGATGTGCATGGCAATTTGTGAATTTGAGTTGCACCGTGCCTACCCTCATTCACGTGCTGCTTTGTGTGCATCAGTGTGGGCATTGTGCAGCTCATACCCTCTGTTAGCTGCAGGGAACTGGAGGAGTGTCAGCTGTTGGGTGGAGATCCAAAGAGCTGTGAGGCCCTGCCAGCAAGTAACAGACTGAAGACCGCGGGGTTAAAAGAGTTGCAGCCAAAGCTCCCGCGAAGCTGTGCAGGAATCCTTGGCCCCCGCTGCTGCTGGTAGAGAGAGGTGCTGTGATAATGCATTTTCAGTCGCACTGCCTGCTCCTCGCCATTGAAAATACAATATTGCAGCATTGCTCCCTATCGGGATGGAGGACTCTCGCACAAGTTCACAGGAACATTGGCAACAGCAGTTGGCGGGCAGGGAAATGCACCTTCCAACAAACCATGAGCTTTTCTTTTATCATGTGAGGTGCTCCCCCCCCCTCGCCGTGCACATGCATTCACCTATGCTCCCATGACCATGGCCGGCCCAGCTATTAGGCAAAGTGGATGGATGCCGAGGGCAGCAGCATCTGGGATGTGGTAAAGAGTGAGGCATTCAAAGCTAAACAATACATTCTGACAGCCAGAAAGGCTTAAGGTTTGCCTAGAGCACCCCGACCTTGAACCAACTCTGGGGCTGGCCCTGCCTGGACCCTATCCATCTGCCACCTATCCCCCTTTCCCCAGCTGGCAGAAAGGCAGCACAACATGTCTACCTCCCTCTAACCATTGTCTGCAGCTTTAATTGTAGCTAGATTTGAACAAGAGAGGTGTTGCTTTGCTCTTGTGTGGACTGGTCAAGGAGTCCACGATTGAGGAAGTTCATGGGGACATGATCCAAAGAACTGCAAGTGAATGAATAGAGGGTAAAAGCAGTGGCTAAGGAGCAGTGACTGTATCACATAGTGTTGGAGTGAGTAACATCATTATGGGAATGGGGGTTCAGAGGAAGTGGGTGAAAAGCAATTGTAAGTTGGGTTATATATGGGGGTATTGAGCATCATAAGAGTTTGAAGTGCACAGTGGAATGGAGAGAGGATAGGATAGGTCAGCAGGTTCATCAGAAGATGGGATGGTGAATAGATTGGAGGGACGTAGGGGGATGAATGTGATAGGGGAGGGGATTGTCAAAGTAGTCATCAGCAAGTGTTGATAGCTTACCTATGTCATCTTAAGCCTCCATCTTTCCTTCATATCGCCAACCTTCATCATTCAACTCTCTGTCTTCACCTCTGTCATTCTATCCCTCAGCCTTCAAACTCCCACCAGTTTCTCAGGCTCTCTCCCTCTCAAATATCCATTTGCCACCTTTCCATTTTTCCCCTTACTACTTCTCCTTTTTCTAATCTATTAGGGTCCACTTTCCAGCTCTATCTTTGTTCCTCAATCCCCATCTTCCCATGGCAGGAAGTTGGACAGATGAGGGTGACCAGAGCTGAAACTGTGTAGATAGGTTCAAATAGTTCTCTACTTTGGCTAAAGTTGTGATTCCATAGCAAGATTCCACTTGAATACATAGAAATAAAGGTTAAGAAACAATAAAACAAGGTGGAGCCCTTTCATTGGATTAATTTCTTAAGGAAAAGACATCACCTGTCCCTTCCCCAGGTTACTTGCCTCACCGGTGCTCCACAACGAACCTCATGGTGGTGCCATCAAAGGAGGGTGCAGCCACAAGGTGGGGTCCTTGCGACGGAACTCTGGCCTTCCCCCCCAAGGACGTTGTGGCTGTGCTGGTGGCGGTAGGTTTGCCCGTTGCTAGGAAATAGGGTTTCTCCACTTCAGACACCTCGTAGCCAGCCTCTGAGAAGAGGGTGCTGGCCGGGAACAAGGGGGCAGCGGGCAGGAAGCCGGGGAACAGCATGTAGGTGGGTCCATAGGCACCGGGGCTGAGTGCTAGCGGGGAGACTGGCAAGGGCGCAGGTGAGACAGGCACCTCCACATACTGGCTGCTCTTGGGGTCATAGAGTTTTCGCTTTGGTGCCTCCAGCACATAGCACTGGCCCGTGCTCAAGTCCAGCAGCATCTTCCGCTGTGGTTGCACAAGGTCTGGCATGGCTGCAGGCACCAGCGGCGGCAAGAACAGCAGCGGTAGCGGGGATGGTTGGTATGTGGTGGCTGTGGGTGGTGGCGGTGGTAGCAGCGGTGGAGGAGGTATCGATCTTTCCGCCGCCCTTCTGCTCTGCTCCTTCTGAGGGCTTCCACCGCCCTTCAAGGGGATGGTTAGGTAATTTCCGTAGTCGGTGACACCCGATTGGTTTCTGGGTGACACTGGGCTGGTCTCGGCTGAGTTTTGCTCTCTTTCCTTATGTTCCTGGGCAGGAGCGGCCGTGGGCACTGATGGCTTTGCACTGGTGGCAGGGCTCGGAGAAGGCTGAACACTGCTATTGGCGGCATCAGGCGCTTTTTGGGTGCTGCTGAATGTGAAGAGGCTCTTGGTTGTGCTGGTACTGGTGAGCTCCCTCACCGGTGTGCGTAGGGTTCTTCTAAACTGGTTTCCCCTTTCCTCCTGCTCGTGGAATCCGAGCCCAGGTGCAGATTTTGTCTGCTGGAACCTGGTGGCGTTTGGAGAGGAGTTGCAGTGTTCGGGAGTGCATGCCAGCCCCGGGGCTCCCCTAACCCTGATTGCTCTCTCCTCTTCCTCCTTCCCCTGGCTAGTCAGTGCTGACAGCATGTGGCTCTCGGTGACTGGTAGTGGCTCGCCCTTGCGTTTCCACTCATGCTGCTCAAAGGTATACAGTTCTTCCATGCTCTTCACGGCGGCCGTCAGCCTATCTAGAGCACTGGGCTCTTCCTTTGCCTCTGGCTCCTTGGGCTTGTCCAGTTTCCAGGCGGATGCTTTGGACATGATTTTCACCACGGGCAGCCGAGGGCAAGATTTGTTAGGCGCGATGGTGGCCACGGGCAATCGGCCGGAGGTACGGTGCACCAGCACTGTGTCCAGGGGCTGGGATTTAGCGGTGGACAGGCCGTGCACTCTGTGGGCTCCTAGCTTCTCCTGTTGGTTTCTCACCGCCTGGCAGGTGATCCTTACTGGCGACAGTGAATTGGGTATGTTGGCTAGAGCCAGCTTGGTCTTGGAACAGTTCTGCTCCGAAGCTGTTGCTGTGCTGCTCTCGGCAGTGCCTGGCTGCTGGGAGCTCTTGATCAGCTTCCGGACATCTCTCACTTGGTGTATGGTCCCCAGGGTCTTGGGCTTGCTTTCCCTCACATCTCGAATATGGAACTGGGGTAGTTTTTTCTCGTCTTTGGATGGCTCCCGACCTGTGTCTTCAGGTGCCCTAGCGAAGCCAGGCAGGTTGGGGGCTAGGTTAGGGGTTAGCAGCTTGGTGATGTTAAAGGTCTGATTCTTGGCTTCTGGAGAAGCCCTTGTCGTGACTTGGATGTCGGGCACCCAGGAAGTGACCTGGGCTGACGGCTGCACTGCCTCCTCGCAGTGGCTGAAGCAGCTCTGGTGCACGTAGACGGAGGCGGCTGAGCATTTGGTGGCTTGCTTCTCGAGTTGCTTGTCCTTAGGTGCATGTTGCTGAATGCTGGGCACAAAGAGGCAAGACATCTTGGTGGACTGGCCCATGGAGAGCTCACCCAGATTGGCCCGCCAGTCCTTCATTCGGGTTACTTGCGGTCCGGCCTGGTCTACTCTCTCCTGCTCTCTGGCATGCCAAGATCGGAAGGCGCTATTCTGACTGCGCAGGAGGAGCCCCTTGGCAGCTTCGGCTGTACTTTGCTGGGCATACTTCCTGCTTGGGGGCAACTTGGCATTGAAGAGCTCTTCCAAGTCATCAGACGCGGCAATCGTGTGGTCTGAGCTGGCCTCAGAATAGCATGAATTCTGCCTCTGCAAGCCCTTGTGGCTGAACCCCTCCAGGACCTTGGCTGGTGCAGATCCTCCGGGGCTGGTCTGGCTGGTGTCCCTGATCTGCCCCCTCTCCATGCGGAACTCCTGCTCCAGCTGCATTTTCTTGGAGATGACGCTTTTCAGCAGACTAGAGGCCAGCTGCGACTTCTTCTCCGGCTCCTCCATGCCTTCTGCTGCATCTCTTGAAACTCTCTCTGTAGCTTCATTTCTGCTGCAAGCTGACACTGCTGAATTGCCTGGAGGCTTGACAAGCCGGTAGTTCCCTTGAGCACCTGCCTGCTGCAATGTCGCACGCTCCTTGCTCGCCTTCCAGTCCATGAGTGTGATGGTGGAGCTGCAACGCTGCTGCTCAGAAAGCGACGAGGACTCGCTGGAGCTGAAGTGCAGCATGTCGAAGTATGGGTAGGCTAAGCTGCGGAAAGTCCTGGCCGTCAGGCTCCGCACCTCCTTATCAGCATCGTCCAGCTCGCTGACGGCACTGGATGCGCTGCTGAATGCCTCGGCTGGCCTGCAGTAGCCCTGGGTCTGCAGCCGCCCGGGCAGGGCGATGAAATGCTTGACCAGCTTCTCCTGCTGTCGGGGTCTTGGCTGACTCATGGCCTTTTCCTTCCCTTGCCTGGCAGCCGCAGTTATCATGTTTTGCTTCCCCAGCCTGTTGCTAGGCTTATTTATAGCCCAGGCAGCCGCTTTGATTGATAGGTGGATCTGGGCCGCCGAGCACCAGGGCAACTTAAAACAGAAACAGTAATAGATGATACTCCAGCAAGTTGCACAAATAGTGTACTTGTAAAAGTGACTTTATAAATGGAGCTGGCTATGGTTACTTATCCAACAGAGATAACTTACTAAACATAACTGATTTTTGATTGGTCAGTGACTCAGAGTACTATGAATACAATTATGGACAAAAACAAAAACTAAATGCTGGGCTCCCTTACACGCATACATTTGGGGAGTTTGCTCCAAAAGTAGCACCTTTATTGGTCCATTGAATAAAGAATTGATAAAGAGAAAATGCAGCCACCAAAAACAATTTGAAATAATAGCCTCCACCAGAGTGCCTTAGATGGGCTCCAGTATCTAATTACCAAGTTATTGTACATTCAAATTTACATGCAGAAATAGAAGATAGCCATTAATGTGCCAAAACATTTTATTCCATGTTACTAGTGCTTAAATACAGAGGAAAATTTGATGCAGAATGATCTGGGCAAAAATTATCTTTTGCACATCTAAATTTGATCTGATGCTGAGAAGTAATTGAAGGGGCACCTCGTGGTTCACAGGATATGCTTAACCAGTTTTATCTATCATCCTTGAATTTCTAAAATACATACACCACTCCCAGGCAATGTTCCCTCTAATTTTCTGTAGGCTGTGTGCGCATAAAATATCAGCTGTGCGGCTTTTGAAGGAAGGTTAAATTTTTGTGCGCCACATAACGACACTCTGAGTTATATACTTTAAAATTTTACTACACGTCAGAATACAGTATGTACACCACATGGATTGCACTAGAAAATATTGTAGAACTTGTGAAAACCGTAAATACACAACAACTTTTAAATTTTAAGACATCTGTGTTGTTTTCTATCAGAATCAGAACCATAATTTTTGTGCGCTCTGTTGTAAAGTATGTGCGCTCGCTCAGCAAGGTGTGTGTGCGCGCGCACACGCGCACAGCTTAGAGGGAACAGTGCTCCCAGGAGAAGGAATTCCTATCCTGCAGTAGGCATTAAATACATCATGTTTCACAACCACATATCAAAAGGTGAGAAGGCACAGAGAAAATTAAATCATATTTTGGTCAACAAAACTATTTCTGTCCTTTCTCCTTTTATTCCTTATTAGTTTTTACTTTTATGGGGAAGAAATAACTCCCTTCTCCTGCAGAATCCAGACAAATGGTGAGGGGATAGAATAGTTGTTTAGAGTCTTCAGAAATGGCGTAAGCCAGAGGTTCCAGTTCCTTATTGGTTTTGTGGACCCTTGTTAACCTTTAAAATGTTGCACCTCCAGTTTAACCTTTCAACTGTTTCTGGACACTCTCACTCCCCACCCCTCTCCCGAGCACCAAGCGTTTTCGTATTAGCTCTCTTTCTCCGGGAACAAGCAGGAAGTCAGTCCTCACATATGGTGACCTCAACGCCGACGGAGCCCACGCGGTAACCTCTCCCCAGCTTTCAAAGAAAGCCTTTGAGAGATGTGCTATGCATGTGTGGTCTCCTTCCTGCCCAAAGGTGCCATCTTGCCTCAGTCACTTTTTTTCCGTGGAGCCCACCAGACATGTGTCCGTTTTCCCAGTAAAAGGTTGGTTTTATCTTTATTTATTTTTGTTCTAGTTCTCCGGTTCCGTACCGATTCCTTTCCCGCCCCCGAGTCTGCCTGCCTTGGCATCGCACACTTGGGTCCTATGTATTTTTTCTTTTTTTCTTTCCTTCTTTTCCCATTTTCAGGTTGGTGCGGCTTCACGCCTTTTTCCTGGAAAGGCTTAAGAGCTTTGACCTCATGGGGGCTGTTTTCTCCACCATGGCCTTGATCAATGGCTTCAAGCAGTGTGACCGCTGCATGCACAACATGTTGCGAATGGACCCGCCCGATTGTTGTCTTCACTGCCTTGGGCTGGACCATGACCCCTTGGGCTGTGCTCTCTGTAAGCTGATGACCTCTAAGGCCCTCAATAGCCGTCAGCAGCAGTGGGAGTCAATCTTCCATAAGATGAACTCAGCCCCAGGGTCACCGCCCTTCGGGGGCACCTTCAAAGGGTGCTCACATGGACTCCCATTGCTCTCGATGTCGTGCCTTGAAGGACTTTGATACAGACGCATCAGAGTCTTCACTCGATGTTCGGTGTGGTCACCCCTTGATGTCGAAAAAGACACAGTCAAATCCTTCCTCATTTCTCAAGTGGACATTGACCAATGGCCAATGCTCCAGGGCACTATGGGTGCTCGGTTCTGATTGAGCTCGAGAGCCCCTCAGCATCGACACACCTTCAAAGTTTGATTCAGCCTTGGAAGCCATAGAGACCAATGCCATCGATGCCAATGCATCAGACTTCTGAGTGCCAAAAAGTGATTCATGCTACTTTTCATGACTGTTGAGTCCTCTTTTTGTGATCTATGAACACAAATTACAAAAAGAGGGCCGATGATTGGGTCCAGGGCACTGTAGGCACCAATTATGGGTATCTGTGACTGATATGGTCCTAGAGCACTTGGAACACTTCTTAAACTCACTGGTGTCTGGAAAAATAGCCAAGGAAAAGTTGAATGGCTCAATGACGAGGCAGAGGTCTGCCAGAGAACTGGCAATGGGAGGGCTAAGGTGCCGCAGCAGGAGGAAAACAAACAATCGAAGGAGAAAAAAGGTGAAAGGGAGGAGAGAACCACCACAGCAAGTGAATGGGAGAAAACCTGTGGTGAAAAAAAAAAACGCTAAGGGGAAAAATAGAGAAGTTTACCAACAGAAGTGTCTGGAAGGTGTCCATGAGGCTCTATGGAAAATAAAGGACTGATCCAAGATGGCACTGCAGCAACAGGCAGGAAGCAGGCATGCAGGTGCGGTGAAGCCTTCCAAAAGCTTCATATTAGAAGTTGAATAGCGTTCCTGCACGGGGCTCTGTTGGGGGATATCACCCCTTACGTGAGTACTCTTTCCTGCTCGTCCATGGAGAAAGGAGGAATATGAGAGTGGTATTTAAATATTTAACAATTTTCAACAGAGCACATTATAGCATTCTCTACGAAAAAGAAACTCGCAGGCAAAGGTTCATCATTCATGTGATACAAAGTTAGAGGGAAGAAGACCAGAGGAAATACTTGTCACAGAAGAAGATACGGAAAACAAACTACCAGCAGAATTAGTAGCAGCCAAAACTGCAGCAGAATTTAAACCAGCTTGGAATAGACACAGATCCATGATAGAAGCACAGGAGAGGGACGGAGTTGGGATCTTGTGTTTGTATGTAAGGACAAAATTCTCATCTAATTCTGGGCAAGCAAATGGAAAACAGCACACGTTTTTAGGAGGAATCCAAAGGATAAGTCTCCAGTGTTTCTTTCCAGCTCTTTTCCCACCTATTCTTACATATTTCACTCTCCCACACTCTTATCTCCTCCACTTTCACTGCCCTCCCTGTTTTCTAACCTGTCCTTCTCCAGCCCACTCACTCTTCCTTCATTTTATAGGATGAGATCAGATCACAAATTACAGATTCATCTCATTATGTAATGCATCTTTTTTCACCCATTATAAGGGCCATCACTGATAGAGGCATGGTTCACATGTTTTTGGGCATTGAGATTTAAATGCTAATTTCCCCATGTAAGAGATCATGCTAATGGGGAAAATAAAATGCCAGCCATGGTAAACTAGCAAAGCTAGTGAAATTAAATAAGAGCTGGGGCAACTTAATGCAGTGAGAAGGACAACAAACTAACGCAGCTTGCTAATTTCCAACTGGAATATTTCTCTGACCTAAACGATTGTGAGCAAGAGAGACGTGAAGACACATTTTAGACAGTATGCAAAGATAGGAATTGAGACCTCAAGCCACAATTCCAGCAGTATTTCAGAAAAGACTGTTTTCTAAATACAGATAAGGAGGTGCACAACTACATGTGCATGTGTTGAAAGGTGGAGCTAGAGGAGCTATTTTGCAGATCTGCACGTGGGAAAAATAAATGGGGCAAACTCAGCAACTTCCACATATGAATGCCACAATTAATTGCAAATGCTGCTATCTTTATCTAATTTCAATTTAATGGAGTAATAAACAACAGAGAATTAAATAGGATAGCCCCCTTAATCCCTCCTGGAAAGGGCTGGCCAAACTGAGCACTTTAGTAAAAACCTTAATTAATGTGGTAGGGAAGAAACTGTACATTTTGATGTTGACAATTTTGATCATACACATACATTCTCTACATGAAATGGGGAGTACATAAGTAGATCTTTGACCCACCCATGCCACTTACTAACTACACACCTGACACACACCCTTAGAAATTCTACTAGCAAGGAAATCCACATGTAAATTCAGCCTTTTTCAACTCACCTTTAACGTGATTTTACATGTGGAAATTGTGAATAAGCTCCTAAAACAACCCCCGGGGTCTGCTTATGTGCTCCTATAATCTCTGTCTTGCTTTCAGTTTCACTTCTCTGGTTTCTTTGTCTTTTCACCCAATTCTGCATCTCTTCAATAGAGCTGCCAATTTACCCAGTTCCAAGAGACAAACTTTAGTCCAGATCTGTATTTCACACAGCTCTATTGTCCTGCATTATGGGACCTGTGGCACTAAGTTTGATGAGTAGAATCAAGGACTACAAATACAACACCACTTTTGGGATGTCGGTTTAAAATCAGGATTGTACAAAAAGATTCCCTCCTGGTCATGGGTAACTTGGCAGCTCTACTTCAACTCAATTCCCCTTGGGCAGAGCTGGCATAGAGGGGGTGTAAATATGGTGACTGTCTCAAGCCTGTCTGAAGCTGAATGAGATATGGCCTGCTAGTGGGCTTTAGGGCCCCATCATATTGTAACACTGGCCCTGCCGTTGGACTCATTAGCTGGCTACTCTAAAGCTAGAAATCAAGGCAAAATGTTTCTGTCCCTCTTCTTTTAACCCTTCGTTCCAACGTCCCTTGCAAGGATTAGTTCCAGACTGGGCTCTCAGTAAGTCTACCCCTATTCCCAGATAGAATAAGTTTGAAGCAAGGGTAAAACAAAGCCAGTGAGCAACACTTCCAAAAAATAGCAGCAAATATTAGAAAAAATTACAAGAAAGCAGTGCCGCTTTTCAAATATTACACAGCGTAAGCAATATCTTTCATAGAGTGTGTGTGTGTGTGTGTGTTTGAGTGTGTGTATAGCATATATGAAATTAAATCTTTCAAAATTCAAACAATTCAGTATTTAAAGTGAAACAGTTTCTTGTCTCTGTTGGCTTTGTTTTAGTATATGGTTCTTGGTCTCATCTCTACTTTCAATATGGCCAGTCTCTTGTATCTGTTGCTCCGTTTTATCTTGCCTTTTCCAGTTTCTCCCTTTTCTGAAATGTGGACACCAATGGCTGCAGCCACAACTCCTTCTGTCTTTAGGCCCTTGCTACAATTCTGGCTCTCCGCCCACTTGCGGCATGTTTATGGATGTGCATGGCAATTTGTGAGTTTGAGTTGCACAGTGCCTACGCTCCTTCACGTGCTGCTTTGTGTGCATCAGTGTGGGCATTGTGCAGCTCATACCCTCTGTTAGCTGCAGGGAACTGGAGGAATGTCAGCTGTTGGGTGACGATCCAAACAGCGGTGAGGCCCTGCCAGCAAGTAACAGACCGAAGACCGCGGGGGTAAAAGAGTTGCAGCCAAAGGTCCCGCGAAGCTGTGCAGGAATCCTTGGCCCCCGCTGCTGCTGGTAGAGAGAGGTGCTGTGATAATGCATTTTCAGTCGCACTGCCTGCTCCTCGCCATTGAAAACGCAATATTGCAGCATTGCTCCCTATCGGCAATTGTAAGGATGGAGGACTCTCGCACAAGTTCACAGGAACATTGGCAACAGCAGTTGGTGGGCAGGGAAATGCACCTTCCAACAAACCATGAGCTTTTCTCTTATCATGTAGGGCAGCAGCATTCGGGATGTGGTAAAGAGCGAGGCATTCAAAGTTAAACAATACATTCTGACAGCCAGAAAGGCTTAAGTTTTTCCTACAGCACCATGACCTTGTACCAAATCTGGAGCTGGCCCTACCTGGACCCTATCCATTTGCCACCCATCCCTCTTTCCCCAGCTGGCAGAAAGGCAGCACAACATGTCTACCTCCCTCTAACCATTGTCTGCAGCTTTAAATGTAGCTGGATTTGAATAACAGAGGGCCTCTGACACAAGGGAGAGATGTTGCTTTGATGTTGTGTGGACTGGTCAAGGAGTCCAAGATTGAGGAAGTTCATGGGGACATGATCCAAAGAACTGCGAGTGAATGAATAGTGGGTAATAGCACTGGCTAATGAGCAGTGACTGTATCACATAGGGTCGGAGCGAGTAACATCATCATGGGAGTGGGGATTCAGAGGAAGTGGGTGAGTGTATTGAGAAGCAATTGTAAGGTGGGTTACGTAAGGGGGTACTGAGCATCAGAAGAGTATAAATAAGTGCACAGGGGAATGGAGGGAGGATAGGATAGGTCAGCAGGTTCATCAGAAGGAGATGGTATGGTGAATAAGCTGGAGGGGCATAGGGGGATAAATGTGATGGGGAGGGGATTATCAAAGTAGTCACCAGCAAGTGTTGGGGCTTACCTATCTCATCATAAGCCTCCATCTCTCCTTCATATCGCCAACCTTCATCATTCAACTCTCAGTCTTCACCTCTGTCATTCTTTCCCTCAGCCTTCTAACTCCCACCAGTTTTTCAGGCTCTCTTCCTCTCAAATATCCATTTACCACCTTTCCACTTTTTCCCCTTGCTACTTCTCTTTTTTCTAATCTATTAGGGTCCACTTCCCAGCTCTATCTTTGTTCCTCAATCCCCATCTGTCTCTCCTCCTTCTCTTCTTTCTCCTTTTGTCCATCTCTCCCACCCCACCCCCAGCTCTTCCCCCTCCCCCTCCATCATTCCCATCTCCTATCTGCAGCCTCTCCTCAAGCTTTCCTAGTTCCTTCTCCTTTCCACTCCCAAGTTCTGAATGGCAAAGGTGGCAAGGCTGATTTGCACAAAGCAGCAACAGTACAGGATAAAGCGGCAATCACAGAGGAGTGGGAATGACTTTTGCCCACTATCAGGTATAGTCAGTGGGAGCATCCTCCAAATTTGTCCACCTGGTTGATGAGAAATCTTTAGCACACAGGGCACTGATGGTAGGAAGGGTGACAGAGGACGGTGACCAGAGCCACAATCATGTAAACAGGTTCAAATGGTTCTCTACTTTAGCTAAAGTTGTGATTTCACAGCAATATTCCACTTGCATACATAGATATAAAGCTTAAGGAACAATAAAACATTGGATTAATTTCTTAAGGAAAAGACATCACCTGCCCCTTCCCCAGGTTACCTGCCTCACCGGTGCTCCACGATGAACTTCATTGTGGTGCCATCGAAGGTGGGTGCAGCCACAATATGGGGTCCCTGTGGTGCACCCCCAGCCTTCCCTTCCGAGGATGTCGTGGCCGTGCTGGCGGCAACAGGTTTGCCCGTGGCCAGGAAATAGGGGCTATCCGCTCCGGGCACCTCGTAGCCTGCCTCCGAGACAAGAGCGCTGGTTGGGAGCAAGGGGGCGGCGGGCAGGAAGCCGGGGTACAGCATGTAGGTGGGGCCATAAGTGCTGGGACTGAATGCTAGTGGGGAGACTGGCAGGGGTGCAGGTGAGATGGGCACCTCCACATACTGGCCGCTCTCAGGGTCGTAGAGTTTGCGCTTGGGCGCCTCCAGCACATAGCACTGGCCCGTGCTCAGGTCCAGTAGCACTTTCCGCTGTGGCTGGAGGAGGTCTGGCGTGGCCGAAGGCACCAGTGGTGGTGAGAACAGCAGCGGCAGCGGGGACGGTTGGTACATAGTAGCCGGGGGTGGTAGCAGTGGCTGTGGGGGCATCGATCTTTCTGCCGCCTCTCCACTCTGCTCCTTCAGGGGGCTGCCGCCACCCTTCATGGGAATTGTCAGGTAGTTTCCGTATTCGGTGCCACCCAGTTGCTTTCTGGGCGATGCCGGGCTGGTCTTGGCTGAGCTTTGCTCTCTTTCCTTACATTCCTGGACAGGAGCAGGCATGGGCACTGATGGCTTGGTACTAGCAGCAGGGCTTGGGGGAGACTGGACCCTGCTGCTGGCAACACCTGGCTTTTTCTGGTCACTGCTGAATGTTAAAAGGTTCTTGGTAGTGCTGGTGCCAGTGAGCTCCCTTACTGGTGTGTGCTGGGTGCTCCCAGGCTGCTTTCCCCTCTCCTCCTGCTTGTGGAATGTGAGCCTGGGTGCAGCCTTTGTCTGCTGGAACCTGGCGGTGTTCGGAGAGGAGTCGCAGTGTTCAGGAGTGTATGCCAGCCTCAGGGATCCCCTAGCCCCAATCGCTTTTTTCTCTTCCTCCTTCGCCTGGCTAGCTAGTGCTGACAGCACATGGCTATTGATGACTGGCAGTGGCTCGTCCTTGCGTCTCCACTCATGCCGCTCAAAAGTGTACAGTTCCTCCATGCTCTTCACGGCGGCCGTAAGTTTTTCCAGAGCACTGGACTCCTCCTTTGCCTCTGATTCTTTGGACTTGTCCAGTTTCCAGGAGGATGCTTTAGACACAATTTTCACCACAGGCAGCCGAGGACAGGTTTTGCTAGGTGCGATGGTGGCCACAGGCAATCGTCCGGAAGTGCGGTGCACCAGCACTGTGTCCAGGGGCTGGGATTTAGTGGTGGCCAGGCCCTGCACCCCGAGGGGTCCCAGCTTCTCCTGGTGGTTTTTCACTGCCTGACAGGTGATCACTACTGGTGATAGTGAGGTGGGAATGTTGGCTAGAGCCAGCTTTGACATGGGGCAGTTCAGCTCCAAGGTTGTTGCTGCGCTGCTCTCAGCAGTGCCTGGCTGCTGGGTGCTCTTGATCAGCTTCCTGACATCTCTCACCTGGTGGATGGTCCCCAGGGTCTTGGGCTTGCTTTCTCTCACATCCCGAATGTGGAACTGGGGTACTTTTTCCTCGCCTTTAGGTGGCGCCCGATCTCTGTCTTCAGTTGCCCTAGCGAGGCCAGGCGGATTGGGGGCTAGGTTAGGGGTCAGTAGCTTGGCAATGTTAAAGGTCTGATTCTTGGCTTCTGGAGCAGCCCTTGTCATGACTTGGATGTCGGGTGCCCGGGAGTTGACCCGGGCCGACGGCTGCAGTGCCTCCTCACAGCAGCTGAAGCAGCTCTGGTGCATGTAGACGGAGGCAGCCGAACATTTGGTGGCTTGCTTTTCCAGCTGCTTGTCCTTAGGCACTTGCTGCTGAATGCTGGGCATGAAGAGGCGAGACATCTTGGTGGGTCGGCCCATGGTGAGCTCACCCGGGTTGGCCCGCCAGTCCTTCATTTGGGCTATATGCAGTTCGGCACGGTCTGCTCTCTCCTGCTCTCTGGCATGCCATGATTGGAAGGCACTGTTCTGGCTGCGCAGGAGAAGCCCCTTGGCAGCCTCAGCTGCACTTTGCTGAGTGCACTCCCTGCTAGGATGTGACTTGGCATCAAAGAAGAGCTTCTCCAAGTCATCAGACACGGTGATTGTGTGGTCTGAGCTGGTCTCAGAATAGTGCGAGTTCTGCCTCAGCAAGCCCTTGTCACAGAACCCCTCCAGGTCCTTGGCTGGCATGGATCCTCTGGGGCTGGTCTGACCGGTGTCCCTGATCTGCCCCCTCTCCATGCGGAACTCCTGCTCCAGCTGCATTTTCTTGGAGATGACGCTTTTCAGTAGACTGGAGGCCAGCTGTGACTTTTTCTGCGGCTCCTCCATGTCTTCTGCTGCCACATCTCTTGATACTCTCTCTATAGCATCATCTGTGCTACAATCCGACAGTGCTGCATTGCCTGGAGACTTGGTGAGCCTGCAGTTCCTTGGAGCGCCCGTCTGATGCATTGTTGCCCGCTCCTTGCTCGTCTTCCAGTCCACAAGTGTGACGGTGGAGCTGCAGCGCTGCTGCTCAGAAAGTGACGAGGACTCGCTGGAGCTGAAGTGCAGCGTGTCGAAGTACGGGTAAGCTAAGCTGCGGAAAGTCCTGGCTGTCAGGCTCCGCACCTCCTTATCAGCATCATCTAGCTCACTAACGACACTGGACGCACCGCTGGATACCTCGGCTGGCCTGCAGTAGCCCCGGGTCTGCAGGCGCCCAGGTAGGGCGATGAAGTGCTTGGCCAGCTGCTCCTGCTGTCGAGATCTTGGCTGGCTCATGACCTTTTCCTTCCCATGCCTGGCAGCTGCAGTGATCATGTTCTGATTCCCTAGTCTGTTGCTAGGCTCATTTATAGCCAAGGCAGCCGCTTTCATTGATAGGTGGATCTGGCCCGCTGAGCAGCTCTCACCGGATGCTGCTGCTGCATGTTGACTCTTACAGCTTGGGCTACCAGTCTCCCCCGTGCCAGGAGTATCGGTTTCAGAGGTGGAGGTGGCGCTGCTGCTCGCCAGCTCTGTGCTGTCGCTAGCTAGAGGCCGTTCGCCGCTGATGGTGGTGGCGGGGCTGGCGCAGCTGGACTCAGAGTCATCCTCGCCCCCTTCCTCGCTGCCGAAAGAAGCATAGTCCACCAGGGAGTAGATCACATTATTGTCCTCGAATTGCCAGCGGGAGGCTGGGCCCGAGTCGTCATCCAGCTGGTGGTCCACCTCGCACAACTGGATCTCATGGGTGGTGATGTAAAAGGGCTCCTCGCTGCCCCCTGCTGGTTGTCTGCTCCGTGGGAAATCGCAGGTGGAGGAGAGGGCCGTGGCGGAACTGTCCAGGCTGCAGGAGCTTCCGCTCTCGTCTTCTGAGGAAGGTTGAAGTGGGGGGAGGTAGCCCACCACTCGATCGCCGGAATTGCTTTCTCCTTTGGGTGCAGGCAGCAGGGGGCTCCCAGTGCTGGAGGAGGAGGTGTCTTGTTTGGGTCTGAGGAAGGCCACTTGACTCCTATCAAAACTGAGTCTGATCGTCTGGGGGCTTTTCACACTTCCCCCGGCGGGATCGCGAATCTCCACATAGGTGCTGTCCTGGCTTTGCTGCGGGGAAGCCCCGGGCCGAGCTGCCACTCCTGCCATGGCGGCTGCTGTGGCTGGGATCCCAGAGCACTTCCCGGGACAAGGATAGACCTGAAGAGGCTGAAACTGCTGCTCTTTCCCTGCTCCCAGTTGTCAGTCTGGCAGCGAGAACTGTCAGTGTGAATGCCTACGGTAACCGAAGGAGCAGTCCAGGCGACATCTGCTGCAGCCCGATCCCCACAGCCCTCCCCCAGGCATCCAGAAATGAAGGGAAAGCACTGGGAAATTATCCTTTTTCTGAATGGAATGCACACGTCACCCTGCAATTATTTTAAGTGACTTAGACCCCAGCCACTCGACTCCCTTCCACTATACACCGGCAGTAGGGCTGGGAGCTAATTCTGTGATAGAGAGCAGAAACATAAAGTGTGTATTATTGCAGCTATGGTATATTTTTTGTCTATACAGACACCAAGATGACTTGAAACAGAAACAGTAATAGATGATACTCCAGCAAGTTGCACAAATAGTGTACTTGTAAAAGTGACTTTATAAATGGAGCTGGCTATGGTAACTTATCCAACAGAGATAACTTACTAAACATAACTGATTTTTGATTGGTCAGTGACTCAGAGTACTATGAATACAATTGAGGACAAAAACAAAAACTAAATGCTGGGCTCCCTTACACGGATACATTTGGGGAGTTTGCTCCAAAAGTAGCACCTTTGTTGGTCCATTGAATAAAGAATTGATAAAGAGAAAATGCATCCACCAAAAATAATTTGAATTAATAGCCTCCACCAGAGTGCCTTAGATGGGCTCCAGTATCTAATTATCAAGTTATTATACATTCAAATTTACATGCAGAAATAGAAGATAGCCATTATTGTGCCAAAACATTTTGTTCCATGTTACTAGTGCTTAAATATAGAGGAAAAGTTGATGCAGAATCATCTGGGCAAAAATTATTTTTTGCAAACCTAAATTTGATCTGATGCTGAGAAGTAATTGAAGGGGCACCTTGTGGTTCACAGGATTTGCTTAACCAGTTTTATCTATCATCCTTGAATTTCTACAATACATACACAAGTCCCAGGAGAAGGAATTCCTTTTCCTGCAGTAGGCATTGAGTACATAAGAACATAAGAACATAAGATATGCCATATTGGGTCAGACCAAGGTCCATCAAGCCCAGTATTCTGTTTCCAACAGTGGCCAATCTAGGTCATATTTACCTAGGAGTTTTTCCCAAGAGACACAAGTTCCACAATGCTTGTACTGGGTCAAGCATTGATATCTTCGGTCACTTCTTAATAATGGTTTATGGACCTTTCCTCCAGGAACTTGTCCAAACCTTTTTTAAACCCAGCTACACTAACAGCCTTTACTACATCCTCCGGTAACAAATTCCAGAGTTTGATTACACGTTGAGTGAAAAAATATTTTCTTTTATTAGTCTTAAATAGTTTACCCTGTAGCTTCATTGCATGTCCCCTAGTCTTTCTATATTCTGATATTTTATTTATTTATTTTTATTTAGCTGTATTTATATTCCGCTTTTCACCTGGTCAAAGCGGTCAATTGGGGGATACATTTAACACGAGGGGATATGATACACATACGTTAATACTTACAGGGAACATGGGCAATGGAGGGTTAAGTGGCTTGTCCAAGACCACAAGGAGTGCCTATAGGACTAGAAATCCCAGTCCCTCCGGCCTGAGATTGCTGTCCCCAGGTGGGACTTGAACCCCCGGCCCTCGGGCCTGAAGTACCTTGTCCTAACCACTAGACCACTCCTCCCTCAAGATAAGATAAACAATCGATCTACGTTTACCCGTTCCACTCCGTTCATTAATTTATAGACTTCTATCATATCTCCCCTCAGCCGTCTCTTTTCCAGGTTAAAGAGCCCTAACCTTTTTAGCCTTTCTTCATAGGAGTATCCTTCCATCCCCTTTACCATTTTGGTGGCTCTTCTCTGTACCTTTTCTAAAATCGCTATATCCTTTTTAAGATACGGCGACCAGAATTGCACACAATATTCAAGGTGCGGTCTCACCATGGAACGATATAGAGGCATTATAATATCTTTTGTTTTATTTTCCATTCCTTTCCTTATCATACCTAGCATTCTATTTGCTCTCTTGGCCGCCGATGCACACTGGGCCGAGGGTTTTAACATGGTATCCACAATGACGCCTAAATCTTTTTCCTGGGTGGTGGTTCCTAATGTGGAACCTTGCATCGTGTAACCATAGTTTGGGTTGTTCTTCCCTAGATGCATAACCTTGCACTTGTCCACATTAAATTTCATCTGCCATTTTGATGCCCAGTCTTCCAATTTATCAAGATCCTCTTGCAATTTTTCACAATCCTCTTGGGTTTTAACAACTTTAAATAGTTTTGTGTCATCTGCAAATTTGATAACCTCACTCGTTATTCCACTTTCCAGGTCATTTATGAATATGTCAAAAAGCAGCGGACCCAGCACAGGTCCCTGGGGTACACCACTATTCACCTTTCTCCATTGGGAAAATTGGCCATTTAGCCCTACCCTCTGCTTTCTATTTTTTAACCAGTTCCTGATCCACAATAGTACACTGCCTCCTATCCCATGACTCTTTAGTTTTGCCAAAAGTCTCTGATGAGGGACCTTGTCAAAGGCTTTCTGAAAGTCCAGATACACAATATTAACCGACTCACCTTTGTCCACCTGTTTATTCACTCCTTCAAAAAAACATAACAGATTAGTAAGACAAGATCTTCCTTGTCTAAAGCCATGATGTTGGCTGTCTCCCATTAGGTTGTGACTATCTACATGCTGAGTAATTTTATTTTTTATGATGGTTTCTACCATTTTTTCCGGTAGTGACGTCAGGCTCACCGGTCTGTAGTTTCCCGGATCACCCCTGGAACCCTTTTTAAAAATTGGTGTTACATTAGTGATCCTCCAATCTTCAGGTATTAGAGATGATTTTAATGATAGTTCACAGATTACTGATAGCAGTTCTGCAATTTCATATTTCAGTTCTTTCAACACCCTTGGATGTATACCATCCGGCCCAGGTGATTTGCTACTCTTCAGTACATCATGTTTCACAATCATATATCAAAAGGTAAGAAGGCACAGAGGAAATTAAATCATACTTTGGTCAACAAAACTATTTTTGTCCTTTCTCCTTTTATTCCTTGCTAGTTTTCACTTTTGTGGGGAAGAAATAACTTCCTCCTCCTGCAGAATCCAGACAAATAGTGAGGGGATAGAATAGTTTTTAGAATCTTCAGAAATCGTGCAATCCAGAGGTCCCAGTTCCTTATTGGTTTTGTGGACCCTTGCTAACCTCTAAAATGTTGCACTTCCAGTTTAACCCTTCAACTGTTTCTGGACACCCTCCCTCTCCCAGGAACAAGCCTATTCTTACTAGCCCTCTTTCTCTGGGAATAAGCAGGAAGTCAGTTCTCACATAAAGGTGACGTTGGTGTCAATGGAGCCCATGCGGTAACCTTGCCCCAGCTTTCAAAGAAAGCCTTTGGGAGATGAACTACGCATGCGTGGTCCCCTTGCCACCAAAAGGTGCCATTTTGCCTCAGTCACTTTTTTTCCATGGAGCCCACCGGACATGTGTCTATTTTCCCATGAAAGTTGGTTTTATCTTCATTTATTTTTGTTTTAGTTTCTCCAGTTGCATACCAATTCCTTTCCTGCCCCTGAATCTGCTTGCCTCAGCATTGCATACTCGGGTCCTTTGTATTTTTTCTTTTTTTTCTTCCTTATTTTCCCAGTTTCGGGTCGACAGAGCTTCACACCTTTTTCCTGGACAGGCTTAAAGGCTTTGATCTTGCGGGGGCTGTCTTCCCCACCATGGTCTCGACCAGCGGCTTCAAGCAGTGCGACAGCTGCATGCACAACATGTTGTGCATGAACCCACATGATTTTTGCCTTCGCTGCCTTGGGCTGTATCACAACCCTTTGGACTACAGTCTCTGTAAGTGGATGATCTCCAAGGCTCTCAAGAACGGTCAGCAGCAGCGGGAATCAATCTTCCATAAGAATGACTCAGCCTCAGGGTCACTTTCGAAGTTCCGCTACCGCACACCCTCTGGGACCCTGGACATTCGTGGGGACCATGCGGTCTCTGAACCCCAGATCCACGGAACCTCAAGCCGGAGCATCCCTTGAGAGACTCCTCTATACCAGTCCCAGTCCCAGTTCTCGGGATCACAGTCTTCACTGCGCAGAGCGCGAGGCTCTAACCACAGGGCCGCTGGTGCCCCGGGCCTGGGTCCTGATCCCAGCACTGGGACTGCCCTCGACACCTCCACCGACTCTGGGTTAGACTGGGAGACTGAGGACAAGGATTCCCGAGACACCCGTCGACACCGGGATTTCCCATCAGATCCATCTCCTCCGGAGACCCGACATCGGTCCCCAACCAAGGACATGGCTTTCCTCGACTTCTTGAGGGATATGGCAAAAGCTCTCGCCTTCACCATTGAGTAGTAGGCTCCCCCGAAGAAGGCACTTATGGTGCCCATTCTGCCCATCCTGAAGTGGCTGCTCTTCTACATGTGGGAGACCCCAGCCTCAGTGCCTATCGTGAGCAGATGACTGGACTTGATGTACCGGGTCAATCAGAGCCCTGGCTTACCAAAAGCTCAGCTGCTCACAACCCCATGGTGGTGGAGTTGGCCATGCGTAGATTTAAGAGTCAGAAGATGCACTCCTGGGTTCCCTCGGGTTGGGAGGGAGGCCTGCGCCATGGATACCCTTGGCAGAAAGTGCTGCCAGGGCATGATGCTTATCGATCGGATCCAGGCTTACCAGCTGTACATGAGTATGTACTTGTGGGATATGGCAAAGGAGCTCGCCGGGTTCTCAACTGGTCTTGGCTACCACACACGGACCTTTTTTAAGCTTCCGTTTCACGTAGAAAATGGGAAAACAGTAAATTGAGCCCTTGAAAGGGAACTGTTATACATATTTGGGGGGGAGATGGCACTGTTATCTAGGTCTCAGCAGTTAGCTCAAGGCTTATTTTAAACAATTTAATGACAAATAGTAAAACTAGATTGTACCATCTAACAAAGTCATTCTGCAGCTGAAAAGGAAATCTTATCTTCACCTTGAATGTGTAGTTTGGTATGGGTTTAATTGGAGAGGAAAAGAGAAATAGCTTACAAAATAAGTCTTCCACACATGGGGAATAGGCTTGATTGATTCATACAAATATGAGGTTTAAAAATTTTCATCTGGAAGGTATGCACCAACGTTGTCAAGAATCGAACCATTTCCATTACAGACCTTTGGGTCTAGTTACTAACGTGCGCTAATATTAGCATGCGTTAATTCCCCATTGTAACCCGCCTTGAACTATCACTGGAAAGGTGTGAGCTAAGGGCTAATAATAAATCATAATTAACATATATTATTTCAACAGAGGTCCCATATTGTTCAATGGGATCTGGTTAGTAATAATATGTGTTCATGGTCAATTAACACACGCTAAAATTAGTGCACATTACTAAACTGACCCTTTTACTAAAGTGTGCTAAACAGTGTGCCTTATGGCACATAGGAACTGTGTGCTAGGGCCTGCAATAACTGTTTGCCTGGGGGCATGACAGCTACCACATGTAATTAGCGCAGGGGGATATATTGTCTGCTGTCAATGTTGCAGTTAGTGCAGATACACCTAACAGCACCTTAAGGGGTGGTTATAGGTAGAGCAGCAGTAATTGCGTACACATCAGGGTATGCGTCTTCATGTTAACTGCTGGAAACATGTTGGCCATGCCCTGACAGTTACAGCAGAGATGTTGCACTTAAACTAAACCATGTTGGTTTCAGTGCTAAACATGCATTAAGTGCAAAATCTTTATGCACTTAAGTAAAAGTGCCATGTTGGTAAATTGTTTTCCATATGGACAGCTGTTTAGGCTTCTACTAAGGAGAAAAGTGTGTCTGTAGAGTAAAATGGGGAACTTTCTGGTGAGGGAGGTTTCCTAGAGTGTGATGTCATTTTGAATGATGTTTCATCTCGTCCCCAAGAGTGGGTGGAGTGAAGCAGAGCTCAAAAAGATGGCTGCAGGAGTCATGGGGCGAGAGCCAGAGCAGGAGTACATGGTCTGGGGAGCAGGGAAGGCTCCAAGAAAACCGAGAGAACATAAGATAAAAGCCATACTGAGACCAAGATCCATAGAGCCCAGCCTACTGACTCAGATGTTGGACGGTGAGCCCAGCCTACTGTCTCTGATGTTGGATAATTTCGGTCACAAGTACCCGGCTGATTCAAAAAAGTAGATACATTTCTCATTGCTCATTTAGTAGTTTTTTTTATGGCCTTTTCCTCCAGGAACTTGTCCAAACCTGTTCTGAATCCCACTGTATTATTCATTTTGATCATATCCTCTGACAACAGATTTCACAATTATGTGCTACATGAAAAAAAAAGCTTTCTATAATTTTATTTTCAGCATGCCGGCCATTAGGTTCATGGAGTGTCCTCTTGTTCTTGTGATGTTCCCTATTTAACCATTCTATTCCATGATGAAATTTAAAGTGGACAAGTACAAAGTTATGCACTTAGGGAAGAACAACCCAAAATAGAAATTACACTTACTTGGTAATTACTTGGTAATTGTCGTTCCTTGAGTGACGACAGTTTAGTCCTCCACCTCTGGGTTGTGCACCTCTTCCTGCAGCTTGGAGACTGGGCATGTCAAAGTCGTGACATTACTGGATATAGCCTGCTGGTATCTCCCATCAGCCTCCAGTGTACTATTGACAAAGCAAACTCAAAGGAACAACAAATAAGTAACTATACCATAACTTTAAATAACTCCCCATTCCTCAACCTGAGGAACCTTTTTAACCATATCCGTCTTATATTTTCTTTTCTTTTTTTTTTTTAACTTTACATTCACGTCCCCCCTATGCAAACACGTTTCCTATACCATCCCCTCGTTTAAATAAGAGAGAAGGAAGAAACAACAGAGAGGGATACTCACTACGATCTAGAAACTGAAAGGATCTGTCTACTCCTTGAGATTGATGCTCCACTCCGCCTGAAAATAAACTCTGAAGAAATCACAACCCTGGGCGGGAATGAGGACTAAACTGTCGTCACTCAAGGAATGACAATTACCAGGTAAGTGTAATTTCTATTTCCTTATCATTCCTCCAGTTTAGTCCTCCACCTCTGGGATGTAACAGAGCAGTAATCATTGGGAGGGACCTATCCAGCCAACTCACCGCACCATCGACCCGGAACAGGCATCCTTTACTGCCAAAACATTTAGGCAGTAGAGGTTACTGAGGAAATGAAGAGACGACCTGGAAGCTGCTCTACCAATCCCCCCTGGTGTAATGACACAGTGATTCACCCATGAAGCTGCTTGCGCCCTGGTAGCAAGAGTCAGAAAGTCCCCCGGAATCATACAACCTCGCCACCAGAAAGCTGAGGCAACCACCGCCTTAACCCAGTGCGAAATGGCCGCCTTCGCTGCTGCTTCCCCTTTGCAGGGACCTCCAACCAACACACAAAAACAAAGAAATGAACACCGCACCCTGCATTTTATGTTTCCTATCAGCGTAAGCTACGAATAAAAACCTCCCCTTCCAGAAAAACCGAGAACTGGAAGAGAAACCAATAGGCTCAGGAGAAAAATCAGATACCACCTTTTGGAAGGACGATGGGACTGCTTGCAAACACCACCCTCTATCCAGAAAGGGTGAAAATGGCTCATTACATGACAATGCCTGAAACTCCGAAACTTGTCGCGCCGAACAAAGAGCTATCAAAGCCACTGTCTATAACAGCAAATCCTTTACCGACGCCTGGAGTAAAGAATCAAAGGGCTCTTTAGTTAACGCCTCTAAGGCCCAATCGGGATCCACTGGCAGCACCCGAACTCTCCTTGAGGAGCGCAGTCGGGTCTGTCGTGACCCCCTGCCTAAGCCAAGGGCTGGTAGGCAAAAGCGCTACCTTATTTGCCTTTAAGTAACGTCCCAAGATTTGGTTTCCAGCAATGGATGCTGGGACTTGTAGTTTCTATCACTCTTCAGACAAAGTAGTTTGACCACACGGGGTGTTCAAAGCAAACAAAGATATTTATTCTGGGTTTCCCCTTCGCATCAAATTCATAGCGCAACACAAGACAAGGATTCTTTCTCCAAAGTAAAGGATATCAGGAACAAATTAGGCTGAAACATCAAACTCGGAAGTATTCTTTACACAGCAGCTGTTCTCAGGCTCCTCCTAGATAAATGCCCTTCACAGCTACGGCTGGTTATTACATCAGGTAAACTTAAGGTTTTCAGCGACAGTTCTTTCCCTTTCAACTTAATACACAGGCTATGCAAACTTCTTCTCACAGCATGAGCCTAGCACATGTTCAAGCTGTTTGTTTTACAAAACGAGCAATCCATTTCAATTACATTGTTATCAAGAGGTGTCTCATAAACATCTACTTGCATGTCTTCACAAGGTTCAATTGGGTTGTCTTCCTGGGAGCCTTTATCACAGGGTTTAAACTTAATATTGTGCAGAAGCTTCTGAAGTTTTCCTGAAAACTGTTCTTTCTGGTCAGCACCCACATTACTTAGGGAATGAGCCTTTCTCTCTTGCAACAGCTTTTCCACAGCCTCTAGTGCTGTCTCATTGGACTTACTTGAATTCCTTTTACTTCTGCTTGGAGCTGCTTTCACTGTGTTTCTGCCAGCACTCTGTTCAGCGCTTAACCTCAGCTCCCTGACAACGTCCTCAGCACAGCCCCTGCCAGGAACTGAAGCAAACGTACCTTCCCAACGTATATTGCTTCCCTTGCGATCGGAGCTGTTTCCCCACCTGGAGTCAAACCTTTCCAGTTTCTCCTCTCTGGGGTGCTTTGGCACAAGCTTCAGCTTTGGTTCCAGTGCTCTCTGAGAATAAGAATCAGCAGTCTCCACTTCTCCTTCTCTCTCCACTATGTCTCTGGTAAGCTCAGAGACTGTACCTGTGTCTCTGCCGGGCTCCCCCCTACAAAACTCTGAAGCAGCTTTAAAATGGTGCTTCTCTCCAGCCACACCCTCCTTGCTGCACATGTGAGATTTGTTAAGGCTCAAACTAGCTCTTACGTCACTGCCAGGGCAGGGCTTAGCTCTAGCTACTGCATGCTTCGGTAGCTTGTGGTTTCTATGGGAACCTTGTTTACCTCTGCTTTTAAAGGTGTATTCCTCACTTTTCTTCCATTCCATTCAATCCACACAGCTCTCCTTATCACAGCTCCCAACTTAAGGAAATGCTACACATCGATCCAAACACCTAGCGCTATTCCCTACACAGAACCTCTACAGCCGGAAACAGTCACCCACTGGACCCTCTAAGGAACTGGCCACTAGTTCCTTCAGATACTGTCCTGCAGAGAACTCAGACCAAGGATCCCGACACCTTTGTCACCCGAACTTGCCGCCGTGAACAGCAGCCTTCAAAAAGGCGCTAAGCACGGACCTATGTACCAGAAGCAGCCTGCCTCCCTGCTCTCAACAAGGTGGCGAAGACTGCCACAGAATAACCCTTCTTCTTCAGCCCCGCCCATTCAAAGGCCAAACCGTAGGTGGGCACCGATCCACCTGAGACATTCATCGCGGACCTAGCCGCAGCAGAACGTCCGCTACCGGCAACTTCTAGGAAAAGCCTGTCGAGTAGGAGAATGAGATCAGCCTAGTACAGCCATCTCGTCCAACCGGGCGCTACCAAGAGTACCTTTCCCTGAAAGCCTCAATACGCCAACTAGTTGCTCTATGAGAGCCCACGGGGAAAGGACAAGACAACTTAAATGGGAGCTTACTGAGCCTCGACTTGGACGAACCATCAGCCGCCCAATTCCTCCACCAAAGAGATCTCCGAGTGAACCCCAAGGAAGCCAATAATATTAGTTAGCGCTCAAATTAAGCCATAATGCACATTTGCCACATAAAGCAAATCAGGCTCTAGTCGATTCAACTCCCTGATCCTTTCCTGTTCCAGGCGAGTAGACTGCCATAAACACTGCGACCACTTGAAGCATGCTCTCGCCTCCCCAGGCTCCACAAATGGGAGCTTGTAAGGACAGAGCATTGCCCCCAACGATCGCTTCAGTCAACCATATATTTTCCTGTCTTGCGCTAAAGAAGATTGCTAGGGCTCTCTTCCATACAGTGAGTCCACACCCCTTGGTAATGCAAGGTGTGCACCCACCCACGTAGTACCCAGACCTGCCCCTGCTTAGCCTCAAAATGTCAAACAAGAACAGGCGAATTCAGGACAGCTGAATACTTTTTTTTTTCCCACAAAGATACCTCTTAACCAAAAATTCCTTCAGCATATGTTAAGACACGCTCTTTCCGTGCCAATAAAATGAAGTAGAAAGAACTCCCAAACACAGGCATACTAATCCACGGCCTTCCTGCTAGAGTAACGCCCCATTCCGTCTGACTGCACAAAGATGGACTTTATATTTTAAGTTCAACTAGCACCTGGTGTTAGGAAATACAGCTTTCTCATTCTGCAGTGGCAATTGAGTCAGCAATGAAGAAGCCGAGAAACTGCAGACAAGTTCCTATTATACCACCTGGTAAAGACTCCACTTTTAGGCCACTGAAGCAAAAAAGCATGCGAGAGTGCCTTGTGCCCTGCCAGTAGCTGATCGAATTGAAATGATTCAGTGTATGCAGGGCATTTTCCAGAGAACGCAAGGTCCCTCATCCAGGCTGACTCCACATTCAGTCTAAACCGGCAGCCATCTTGGCTGATGCCAATCAACGCGGAAGCCATCTTGTAAGCCCAGCATATGATGTATGCCTACTAGAATCTGAGCTGCTGCCATTGCTGCAAGAGAACTAGCCTGGCTGCGTGCTTCTGGCCCCCATTAAGGCATTCGCTGAACACTAGCAGAGACTCTCCGTACTGGAGAACCTCTGATAAATGGAATGGGAGCATAGATAGCTTCAAAGGCTAGAGTTCTATTTTGCAACCTCTCTCCGCTGAGCTGCCTTTTCCATATGTAAAATTAAAACACATATAGCCAAAATTGAGACATTACAAATCTACCGTAAAATCATATAATTTGGGCAAAGCCAAACTAAACGGGAATATTTTCCATTAAGAAACCACACAACTATAAAACCCCTCTCATGACATAATGCTTATGGCAGAGCATTCCACATCTGTGGACTGGCCATGGCGCTCACCCAAGCACCTGTTACAACTGTCCAAGAGAGTTATCACCATAATTCCTTGTAACTTCAATATGTTTACAGCGGATCATAGTGCTATATATCACAGCAGCTAAGCCAAAATATTACCCTGCCATATAAACCAACTTTAACACATTATAGGACCTTCTATGGATAGCAGAAGGAGATTCTTGTAAATCTTTTTTTTTTTAAAGTATAGGACTTCAAAAACCAAGTTTCCGCCGACTCCAATGAAATCAAAGCAGATCAGCTAAAATTACCCGAACTGCTCCTAAAGCTTTGCAAGAAGCTACCAGCCCCCGCTGCACCCAGTTTTCCTTCCCCACTTATCCTGAGGGATTCAGCATTGCAGGACGTGTTGCGCACCCCCTGCCAGCCTGCTGCGTCTGCCAGGGAGCTGAAGAGGAAAATAGAAAGTAGAACTCCTGGAAGCAAACAGTGTCCTGACTTTGGGGTTCAGGACGCAAAAGGCCACTGAATAAATCAACAGTGTTAGCTAAAAATGAACAAGGCTATCTCTCACTAAAGAGAGTTTCTTTTTCTTTTTGAAATCCCACTGAAGTCCATGGGACCCAAGCTTTCGAACACAGCCCCTAACGCTGTGCATTAACCACAACCAGAGAAATGAAATGAAACCCTGCTCTAGAAATAGATGAGAATTTCCTGGGAAGGGCATGCGAAGTGGAGCTATGAAACACACAGGCACCCCCCCCCCCCCGGCCTTCCTGCAGTTAGAGAAATAGCAGTGGAATACACCGACAACCTTGCAAATGGAGGTCTTAGAGGTTGCTGCCTGTGTGAACCTGATGAGTAATACGATTTTGTATTTTACCACCCCCCCAGGGATGGGGGCACTGAATACTATATGTAATTCATGAGCAGCGCTACCATCCGGTGGCCTTTAGGGCACCAGAGCCCGACAAACGATACAGAAGTTAAGAGCTTTAAATCTTGGTCATATAATCTTGATTTGCAGAACATTATTTATTTATTTTATTTATTTACATTCTCTTATATACCGCGCTATTCTGCATCAGTGCGGTTTACATTGAACAAACTGAAATTACATTGAACAGGGCATTATAACTTGGAGATAACTATTTTACAGGGAACATGGGCTATGGAGGGTTAAGTGGCTTGCCCAAGACCACAAGGAGTACCTGTGGGACTAGAAACCCCACATTACATTACAGCTGCTTGTTTAGTCACTAACCCCTGAGAGACCATGAGGTGGCTCTGTGGGTATTTGTTCCCTGACTTGCAGAGAATGATCAATTTGATAATGGCTGCATACACACAGTCATAGAAAGGCACTATTGAGTGTACCAGCTGCCCTCTGGTGGTCATAGACCGTAGCACAGGCCCTTCTTGGTTGACAGTTTAACTGTCAGTCTATTTTTTTTATATCCTAAGGTTTTCTAAACCTGTCCGTGTGAACTTTGGGCAACTTTCACTATAGAATACATAAAAGCACACTTCCAGGCTGTCCCTCCTTCCAACTACAAGTTAGGGCTCTGCTCTTGAACCTAAAAACTGGCAATTTGCCTAATATCCTGGGACTTAACATTCTCCTCAGAGACATGATTAGGAGGGAAAGAACATGTGGTATCAGGGATCAATGCCAAAACTGCTGTCCTATAAAACTAAGAATAAACTTAAAAATAAAGAGGACTGACAACAGCCCCCTTAAGGCTGAGGACCCCCCCCGCCAAGCCTCAAAAATCCTACAAACAAAAGAAAGAAACACTAGGCCCAAAAATCTAGCTATTCTGCCTGTTGTCTTCCTCACACAGGCAGCTCCCTGCAGCTCTCACCATGCGGTCCAAATACCTAGAGAGAAAATGGCCACCCCTTCGCCAAAGAATTTTGGTCTGACCCAGAATGGCATTTCTTATGTTCTTATGAAATTTCCAACATGCAGTAAGACAAGAAAACAAGAAGTATTACAATGACGCTCACAAGGAAATAGAATCAGAAACTATCAAAGAACAGGGTCAGGTTTCCAAAAGCTATAAGAGTTAAAAAGAAAATTCCAGCCTTGGATTGGAATGCTAAAAGATGCTCAAGGATCCATGTTGAATGATACTGAAAAGATCAAGGCAAGGTGGAAAGAATACATTGAGTTATTATACCATAAAGATTAAGTGGATCAACAGCCATTTCAATCTGTACCTTGCATTCAGGAGCTGTTGGTGATGAAAGATGAATGCATTATCAAAGAACAAAGAACGTGGAAGGAGAGCTCTTTCCTGTTTTAATTGGTTCAGTTACCAGTAGAGAATTCCTGAGCTGTCAGGTGTCTTGGATGTCATCTCATAAACTCCACGTGGCATGTAGTCACTGAAAATATAGGGTCCACTGGGCTTGACGCATATTGAAAAGTGATATAAAACAAAGGAGTAAAGAAATCTCCGCGCTGGACCAGTCCAAATAAAAACAAATAGAGAGGGGAGAATGTCTTTTGAGGACATTTTTGTTTTTATAGCTATGATCCTTTGCCACTTCTTGTATTGAAAAGTGCCAGGGAAGTTTTACTCTTCCATACTGTGTATTTCAGTGCAGTACTGAATAGTTAGCTAAACCAATTCAACATGCAAGAAGAAGACTCAGTCTCTTAATTTCCAATGAACAAAGAACTTACCACAGATAGTTGAAATCAAGAGTTCTGCACTGATTCTGATCCAGTGTAAACAGGCAGAGTCTGAAGCTACTTCAGTAGTATAGTTACTGACTGAGAGGATTATTGAACTGAGTGACTGACTACGCCTGGATGCTGAATTGGTGAAAAATGATGAGATTCCAGGGTATGGAGAGGGAGAGGAAGGCTATGGATTATTGCTTTCTGAGCCAAAGATGGAGACTTTTGTACTAGAAGGAGGGATGCAGAAGAATACTCAAAAGAACTAGGGATGCTGGACTCGACCAATAGGATCAAAGGGCTGAAGCATGAACCCAGAGAGGTCTCAAGGAGAGTAAAAGAAAGGGGAAACATGCAACCTTTACCTTATAGGAGCAAAGCTTATAGGATCATTGCAGGAAATAGCTTGCTTTAGCTTATAGGCTGTCAATAAAACTGAATGTAAACATGTACACACAAGCTGTGAGGGGGGAACACCCCCCACCTAGGATCAGTAGTTACCTTACCTCTATAGCAGTATAATGGGTAAATGACTCATCAAATTAATTGACAGGTGAAATAAGGATGACATCAGCCAATCACGTTCACTTCTGGTTTATGCCCTGTCCATGCCCCACCCCTCCCCTCCCCTCCCATAGAAATGAATGGGGTTAGCTCCTCCCAAGTTCTACACACATCCTGCCCTCTAACACATCCACACCCTACCCACCCCTCCCCTAAGGATGACATCAGTCAATCAGCGCTCACTTCTGGGTTAGGCCACATCCATACTGCGCCCCTCCCAGCTTACATCATCAGTAATTGACCGTGTCGCTTTTCGATGACATCACCGGAAACAGGGTGTCTGACTCATAAGAACATAAGAACATAAGATATGCCATACTGGGTCAGACCAAGGTCCATCAAGCCCAGTATCCTGTTTCCAACAGTGGCCAATCTAGGTCATACGTACCTAGCAGTTTCCCCAAAAGACACAGGTTCCGCAATGCTTGACTCCAGATATACAAGTGACTGCTTCTGGCAAGAACCCGAAAAATAGAGAACAAAAATGTTTTTCCCCCTGCCTGAGCTTTGTTTTTTTCTCACAAAGCAGTGCCTCATTGCTTTGTATATTGCAACCTATTTAGAACTGATTGTTAAAAAAAAATTTTTGGGTAGGGTTGCCAACCAGCTGTTTTTCAGCCAGCCTGGCCGGTTTTCCCGTGGCCAGGCCGGCTGCCAGCAAAGAAGAGAAACCGGCCCTTGTAAAGCCGGTTTTATACTCTGGCCGCGAGATCGGGAGCGGCCAGAGCAGAAAACCGACTTTTAGTCTGTGGTCCCGGCCCCCTGTGCAGCCGCTGCTCCTGCTTCTTACTGAGCAGTGGCTGCAATAAAGTTAATTTAAAAGGAAAGACAACCTGTGAGAAGCCCTCCGGACCTATGAAATTCCTTCTGCAGCGCCCGCCCCTCTGACATCAGTTCCTTTTCAGCCCGGGCGCTGCAGAAGGACTTTCATAGGGCTGGAGGGCTCCTCACAGGTTGTCTTTCCTTTTAAATTAACTTTATTGCAGCCGCTGCTCAGTAAGAAGCAGGAGCAGCGGCTGCAAGGGGGTGAAGCTGCACAGAGGGGGGGTGAAGCTGCACTGAGGGGGGGGTTAATCTGCACTGGGGAGGTGAAGCTGCACTGGGGAGAGGGGGTAAGGTGCAGCTGTACTAGTGGAGATGAAGCTGCACTGAGGAGGGGGGTGAAGCTGTACTGGGGTGAAGCTGCACTGGGGAGGGAAGGTGAAGCTGCACTGGGGGGATGGGGAGAAGGTGACGCTGTACTTTGGGAGGGGGTGAAGCTGCACTGGGGGGACAGGGGGAATGTGAAGCTGTGCTAGAGGAGGTGAAGCTGCACTGGGGGGGGGCGGAAGGTTTAAATTTATTTTTAACTTAACTTTATTGCAGCCACTGCCCTGTAAGAAGCAGGAGCAGCAGCTGCAAGGGGAAAGAGGTGGCAGAAGGGACTGACAGGTGGAAGGTGAGGGCTGGAAGAGAGTTGAAAGGTGGGGAGGAGTTGGCTGGAAGGGAACTGACAGAGGGGGTAAGGAGGGGGCTCAAAGGGAGCTGACACCTGGGAATGGTACTGGTAAGTGACTGGGTAATGGGGAGGAGGCTGGAAGGGAGGGGGCACTGGGACTGGAAGGGAGAAGAAACGTGGGGATGGCACTTGAAGGGGGATGGACAGAGGGTAGGGTGACTGGAAGGGAGCTGACACGGGAAAGGCACTGGGAGTGGAAGTGACCTGGGATGGTGTTTGGACTACAAGGGGCTGGACAGTAAGGAAGGAGGGGGACTAGAAGGGAATGGACACCACTGGCAGTCCTGGGAACACAAGGGGATTGGCATTGGAATGTAGTGGGAGGGGAGGACTGGAAAGGGGGCTGATGGAGGGTTACTGGGACTGGAAATAGGCTGATGGAAGGAAGTGAAGAAATGAAAAGAAAAGAAAAGAAAAGAAGAGACAAGAAATGGCAGATGGACTATAGACCATAGAAAACAAGCTAAGAGAAGACGGGAAAACGGAAGCCTCAGATCAGAACCAGCATGATCAGAGAATAAAATGGTCAGACAACAAAGGTAGAAAAAATAATTTTATTTTCAATTTAATGATAGGACTTTGTACTACCTTTATATTTTAAACAGTATGGAGAACTGTATCTCTTATTTATCTGATATTGTACTGCATGCAGAGTCTGTCTTCTTGGGGTTTCAGTTTAATTTTTGTCTATATATTTCTCTTTTTTTGTGCTCATTTATTGATGAAGGCCTGTCTGTATTGTGTGTGTGTGTACAACCAATGCTGCGTATTCTGTCAGTATAGAATTTCAGTTTAAGAATGTGTAGAAGTCTTGCTCGTTCAGTTTGCACATTGCCCTCTCTGCAATTTTTGGGGGGACAGGGGGTGGAGCAAGGGTGGGTTGGGGGCAGGGCAGAGGCGGGAAAGGGTGGGGTTGTGGTGGGCATGGCTGGAGCGTGACTAGCAACAGGTGGTGGGTTTTTCCTCTTTCAAAAAGTTGGCAAGCCTACTTTTGATAGCAACAGGAACCAACATGGGCTTTATTTAAATGTGCATTCTTCAGTAAAATACAAGAATGCAGCCTGAAAATTAAGGTTTTAAAATGTGGTGTTGGCACACAGCATTTGGTAGAATAATTTTAAAGCAGACTTTTCTTTCAGCGTGTGTGTGTTTAACTCAATTTGCACCTCATTGTTAGAGAGAGAAAACAGTGCTGTCCATGTTAAAGAATTCGCTTTTAAGGCCTCACTGTTAGAAAGAAGACAGAAGAATTCTGATAATAGAGTGGTTAGCACATCAGCCTGATAGCACAGAGAGAGACTTGGGTTCAAATTCCACTTCTACTATCTTTTTTTTAGTGGCTTTGGAAAAGCCAATCCAGAGAAACAAGAGGCATGTGACTGTTGCCCCGTTGTCATGGTGATTGTATAAAGAATAGGCTGTACTTTAAAACACACAGGATTTGTGGAATAAATCCATTCTGTAGATGTTAGCAAAATAAAAAGAATATTCAAAACACTGCAATCATGAAGGAAACCTTATTGAAGAGTATTTACTATGACCCAAAAGCAATAGGGAGCTTTGGGGGCATAAATCCTCTACTTCAAGCTGCTAAAAGGCATCATAAAACAGTCAACAGAAAAGATGTAGTTAGATGGGCTACAGGACAAGATGCTTATACTTTACACAGACCTGCTAGGGTCTGTTTTAAAAGAAATAAGACGATCGTGTCAGAAGTGGATGCGCAGTGGCAGGCTGATTTAGTTGGTAAGTCTGCCTTGTCCCATTATAACAGTGGCTACAAATACATCTTAATGGTGGTAGACATCCTGTCAAAATATGCTTGGGTCATGAGTTTAAAATCGAAAACCGGTCATGAAGTTGCTAAAGCCTTTGAAAAAATATTTAATCTAGGTCGTACACCTGAAAAAATACAGAGAGGCAAAGGTAAAGAATTTTTAAATAGGTCTCTGAAGAATTTATTACAACAAACAGGGATTCATCATTTTGTGACCAATAACGAAGTTAAAGCAGCAGTGGTAGAAAGGTTTAACAGGACTTTGAAATCCAAAATGTGGTGTTATTTTACAGCACACAACACCTTTAGGTGTCAAGACATGCTGCAGGCTTTTGTATGCACCTATAATGATAGTTTTCACAGAATGATACAGACAAGGCCTGTAGATGTGACATCCACAAACTCTGCAGATCTGGAAAAGAGTCTATGGTGATAGCATTAAATGTAAACACGTCAAGGACCCCTTAAAGAAAGGAGATCATGTAAGACTTTCAAAAACTAAAGGAAATTTTGAAAAAGAGCAAACATGGACATTTTAAACAGGGGGACAGAAAGCGACATAAAAGATACATGATTATGGCGGTGAAGCCATACAAGGTTCTTTTTATCTTGAAGAATTACTAAAAGTCACCCCACAACAAGACAGAATATACCGTATCAATAAGTTTCTAAAGGTAAAAAGGTGGAGTAGGAACAAACTACCACATTAAATGGAGAGGATGGCCTGATAAATTTAACAGCTGGGTTAAGGCATCAGAGATTCAAGACATTTGATTTTTTACTTTTGAAGCCACATAAAAAAAAGATGAACGATGGGAGCTTTTATATCACACTGCCTAGCAATGCCTCAGCAGGGGTGTCTCCCCAAAATACCAGCTCTAATTTTACCGTACAACTAGCAAGACTGTTGGACTTACAAGGACCATGGGAAATAGGGCTAGTAGAAATACAAATATCCCAATACTTGGGAGAATATTAAGGAAGACCAAAAGTATGTTGTCACCTCCAGAGTAGGAAATGTACAACACCACATTACAATCAGGAGAGGACATTATGTGACCATGCAGAGTTTAGTGGAATCCATGAATCAGGACATTTGCAACTACCCCCGCCAACTCAATACCCAGTCATCCCAACTAGACTTACGAGTTCATTGTATAATGTTGTTAAGTACCCTCATGCTAAATGTAACCCTCCAATTGTGCTGTCTAAATGTTGTTAAATACCCTCATGTTAAATGTTGTAAAGTACCCACATGTTAAATGTAACCCTCCAATTGTGATATAACCACTTTGATTGTAGGATAAGGTGGTATACAAATCTGACTAAATAAATAAATAAACACACCTGCATCACCACGAATCGTTTATGACCCCAACACATGAAGAATCCAAATAAGATTGGAAGATAAAGCTGTTATTTCTGCAGAGGATGATTTGGTGACCACTTTGGGCCTGATTCCGTCCCGCATATAGATCCCCTCTGTGCGTCCAGTCTGATTCAGTATGGCCTGCACATGCAGGACTATCCCTAGCTAACTCAGTCAAGGCTCCTCAATGGAGCCGTGGCGCCATGGCGTCATGATTGCCATGTCACCACGGCTCCGTTGAAGAGCTGCGATGCCAGCCACCTGAAAAAGGGGTTTATTCCCCACAGCCTGACCCCCGATCTGGCCTCCTAAGGCCAGGGTCGGGCTGCAGGGAATAAATCCTGCCCCCCCCCCCCCCCCGCGCCATCCGTGCCCCAGACTGCACAAAAAATCACGTCCAGGGAAGTTATTCCACCTCGGAGGTGAAATAACTTCCCCGGACATTTTGTCAGCCCTGGATGTACATGGCTGACATTAGAATCGGCTCTGAATGTCCAGGGCTAGCGACCACCCACTGTCCGCTCACTCGGCCCCCAGACTGCCCCTTCTCTGCCCCCATCTAACTTCCCTGCACAACCGGTGGGAAAGTTAGTCGGGGGCAGGAGCTGGCACAAATAGCGGGGATGGACCTCCTGTTGGGTTGTTCATCCCCCCTATTCGTGGCTCAGAATACCCCCATTTGGGGGTAGAAGCTAACGTTAATACACAGTGTGCAATATGAACCCTCACACAAATTGCAATGTGCTCTCTTTGCCTACTTTCCGCCTCTAACCTATTCATCGCGCAGTTTGCAGTTACCATGGAAATTAATGCTTATTAACTATCATGCCAGCACAGAAATAGTAACCTTGGCTCTGTGCTAACGGTTACAGCGCACTACAATGTGCATGAACCACTTACAGAATTTTAATAAAAGAGTCCCTTAGGATCGCAACACAATGTAGCCCTCATGGAACAATCTGGGGAATGTTGGCACAACATCACTCATGTCTCCCACTGCCTGGCACAGTGGATGTAAGGCTGCCCTATCACACTACCAACAATATATGATCTTACTAGAGTATCCTATGAAAAATAAGCCAGAGGAAATCTGAATATGTTCCCTATAGCTAGATGTCACAACATATCCCTGTCAATAATACGGGACCCTCTGAAAATGAGCATTCAGCAGTGAAAACAGCACTAATACATGCTCAACAGCAACATCATTGGTCTCAAAAAATATGCATTATGGGCATGTATTAGTGTTGCTTTCACTGTTGGATGGTCTTATTCTGAGGGTCCCTTATTATTGACAGGGACATATTTTGACATAACTTTAGAGAACCTTTTCTGATTTTGTCTGCCTAATCACATTGGCACCTGGTGTCACTGCGGTCATCCATACGGTCCAGGTACTGGCCAGGCTTTCATGTCCCCCCTGAATTGCAGATGAGCACACCAGATCCTCCTGTGCACCCCTCAAACCACACACACACACAGAATCATTTTTAGTCACAACAACATAATTCTGCCAAAAAGATGCCCTGAACCTATAGAGTAGATAACAGCTATGACATAACATAATAGCATGGGATACTAGGACTAAAAATATGATCTTCATTTCTCATCCAAACAATAATCCTTTTCCTACTGACACCCATACTATCCCTGTATCAGCAGTCCCATTTTGCAGAACATGGGAATTGTTAGGGTCCCCTAGATTGGCTCCTTTAGCACAAACAACACATTTCAGCATAACCATAATACACACTACTGCTCTTCATAATAATTCTGTAAGGCTGTTTATTAATGTTTCTGTACCTTACAACATTCCCTCACCTCTGCTTTCTGTTTCCTGAAACTGCATCTTGTGTTTTTCCAGACTGAAGTCATACCAGTTCAAAACATAATTGCCACAAACATTCTTCAATCTGGGACGCATTGCAGAGAAGAGCAGAATTTTTTCTAAATCCTTGCCATATACCACATGGATGTCTGCAGGAAGCACTGAAAACGTACACAGGCCTTTCCTGAATACACTTCATATTTCTCTCTGGCTGACCATGCCCTCGTTCCACCACTTCTGGGCACATTCGCAGATCCCTGTGCTAGCGCCATGGATGTGCATGAGAGCAGTGTTTCAGAATACGGTCAGGGATGTTTTCAGCACATGTACAAACCCCTTATTCATGTTCTGGAATGACCTCCTATGTATCTTGAGAAGTGATGTTCAATTGGTTTATATATTTGCATTTTAACTTTATTTGATGAAGACTGGCTTGTGTAATTTGACAGACTGTTTTTTCTGTGTGGTAAATTTTTCCCAAACTATTTTGTTGGTTTATTTTTATGGTTTCGAATGACACGTGGGGAGCAAGGCTGACTGAGAGATCCCTTTGGCCCTTACAATTATAGTTGTCCCCCATCTCAGAATTAGTGTTTCCAACACTGCAGCAAGTTTTCTTCACTCAACAGCCTTTGTGGATTTGCAATGAGCAGGGCATACCAAGGGCTGTGCGAGCGGTGCAGCCACACAGGGTGCAGGTATGGAAGGGGCACTGATGTCATCATTGGACTTCTAGATTGTCCATCAAAAATGAGTTCCTGTACACAGGTGGGTGGGGGGCACAGGGTGCATTGTTAGCTTAGTCCAGTCCTGGCAATGAGTGGCTTGGGAATGGGGGTTGCACATAGTTACAGAATGGGAGAAAGTCCTTTATAGAAAAGGCCCTATTTTCCTAAAAATCCATCATTCAAACCCCAAGTCGTTTCAAAAAAGTCACCTTTTTAAAACAGCTTCTGCCTGCAGTAGATCAGCAGCTGCATTTCACTTTGCATGAACTTTATTATCCTATTGAGGATATGAGTCACCCCTATGATATCAGCAACATCTGGAAGAGGACAGTGGTGGAAATAAACTGATATCACTGGAAGAACATGAAGCCAAGAATTCTTGCTTATACTCCAGTCCCAAACATACCCATTTGACATGCTCTTCAGCCATTTATGCACCCTCATGCCATAAGAAAAACAGTTCTGGGGAATAATGAAAATTCAAATCAAAACATAAAATCCAAATCCCAGTAGCCACACTATTATCAGATTAGCACTGAGCTTAGAGAAATCACCATAGGATAACTTTATTCAGCCTTATGTTGCTTTACTGTCTGCATCCAAAGTGAGTTATACATTATTAAAAACAAATGTACTTGAAGGCACATTTTAGTATGCGGAGATCAGGAGTGAGACATCGAGGTCATGGCGAATACAATTCTAGCTGTATTCTAAAAAAGGATCTGCTAGAGGTGGAGCCTGTTCTGAAATAGTGCAGGAGTGCACGTGGGTTTGCAGATTCAGTACGTGGAGCCGGGAGACCCATTTTGCAAATCTACACATGGGAAATAGCAGGGGAAATGCTGCTACTTGCACATATAGATGCAGGCACTAACATGGTGACTATATTGCAAATCTATATGTATAAATACCACCAGTTAACTACAGATGCTGCTATCTTTATTTAATTTCAAACTGGAGAGGGAAATAAATAATAGTGGATTAACCCTTTCCAGGCCGAGCCCAAAACTCTTGGGATCCAAAATTCTGACTAAATATTCCTATCAAATGGTATATAATACATGACCATAGCAGAAGGAAAATCACTATTAGAACATATTGAATAAGACGGGTACAATTTTCCTGAAATATGCAAAAATTAACCCGGCTGCAGAATGTGGATTAAAAATTTAAAGTAGGCCTTGAAAGGGTTAAGGAGGATAACCCTCTTAATTCCTCCTGGAATGGGCTGGCCAAAACAATCACTTTTTAAAACCTGTATGTGCAATCGCAGCGTGGACGATTGCAGCTATACATGTGCATTCCGTATAGGAAACGGGGAAGATGCGTGTAGATTTTTGAAACCCCCAGATCATGCTCTAACCACACCCCAGCACACCCCCCCCCTGCAATTTTCTGTATAAATCCACGTGTAAATTCAGCCATTTCTAAAATTGCCATTTCCACATGTAAATGCTTTATTTTATATGTGGAAATTGCAAATTAGGCTTCTAAAATAACTCCCATAACAAGGGCAGTGGAACGCCGTTTGCACTGGGGGGCCAAGCTCTGCTCTTAGACTTGCAGAACTGCTTGAGGCTGCGATCACCAGCCTTCCCCTCCTGTCTGCTCACGGGGATCCGATCTCCTGCGTGCAGACTGGAGGGGAAGGCTGGGATTGCAACGCTCTTCTGTCCGTGGGTGATGGGATCGTGGCCTTCCCCTACTTTTGCCTGCGGGAGATCAGATCCCTGTGGGTAGAAGTAGGGGAAGGCAGCGATCACACCAGCTACATTTTGGTGGAGCCAGTGCCCGTGTGACCCACCCCTTTCCGATGTCTATGCCCCATAATTGTAAAATTGCAATCATATAAAACATCCTTGAATAAATTATCTAATCTGAAACAAAATAAAATGTTATGCTTGCTAAGAATCTAATAATTAAAAATAATTCTGAAGATAAAACAATACCTGGATTCAAACATACAAGAAAAACTCCATTACCAAAAATCACTTACTTGGGGGGAAAATGTCCATTTATACTTTCTTCCTTCCTTTCTTCCAAGTAATCAGATTTCAAACTTAGGGCCCCTTTTACTAAAGCCTGTTAGGTGGTTAATGTGCGTTTTAATGCATGGCAGCTGGCAGTTGGGAATACTAGAGTGCAAGAGTGTCTGCCACTGTGTGATAAAATGCACAGCAATCGATGATCGTGGGATGGCATCTGCAATGGGCGGAGAGTAAGCGTAGGCATGGAGAGCACATTACCCCTAGCACCAGGGCAATTGCCACACCTAGCAGCAACATGGCTCTTAACATGGGTTCACCCAACGACTCCTTCAATTTTATGAACTATTCAAAGGAGCATTTCAGATGTAAACTCTACCAAACATTTAGAAGGAATGGGGTCCAATCCATGTCATCACATGATATCTAGAAAAAAGTTTGTTAATTTCAGTGACACTAACTATTGAATTGAAGGCACTGCCAGTTTTCTCTAATTTTGGGAATAGGTGCTATTCCTAACTACACTATCAGTCTCACAGTTCAAGAAAGATCTTAAGGATCATGATACCTTATCTGAAAACAATCAGCAAATAAATCAGCTATCTACTTTCCCTGCTCTCACTTGGTTTGCAGCTTGTCGTGCTGTGAGGGCTTGCGTGCATCAGTGAAGCTGAGAGCTAAACTATCGGTAGTTTAACTACTGGCAGGGTCTCCCAAGATGGACAGGTCTCAGCTGAGGTGCCAGACCAAGACAAACCACCCATCTGGGCAGCAGCAGAATGGGATGGTGTTGACGGTGGAGGATCACATTTTTGTGACAACGGCAACAACACCAAACTTAAACTGCACGGAAGAAAGGCCCGGCAATCTACTTCTGTATCTTGCCATGAAAACCCAATGGATAGTTACAACAAAACAAATTGTGCTATGGTGCTGGAAGATGAGACCCCAGGTCAGAAGGCACTCAACTAGCTACTGGGGAAGAGCTTTTCAGAGTAAAGCCAGCATTTATGATGTGGTTGGATCAAAGCCCTCGGGAAGTCTGACTGCTGATGTAGCTGCGCATGAAATGAGAGTCAGAAGCTCCATTTGTATCTAAAGCAGCAAATCAATTTTGCAGGCAGTCTTTAAATTCCAGTGGTATATTCTCAAGGTCATATTTTGCTGCATTGGAAACATGGAACGTACGAAGCATGAACCAAGGGAAGTTGGAGGTGGTCAAGAATGAAATGGAACGTGTACAACTTGATCTGTTGGGTGTCAGCGAACTGAAATGGACTGGCATCGGGCACTTTGCATCAGATGATCACATGGTCTACTATGCTGGAAATGCAAGACAAAGAAGAAATGGTATTGCATTTATAATAAAGAAGAAACTTGCAAGAACTGTAATGAAATACAATGCAGTCAGCGAACGCTTAATCTCTATTCGTCTACGAGGATTGCCTATCAACACAACTATAATTCAAGTATATGCCCCAACAACAGCTGCAGAAGAGAATGAAATTGAAGAGTTCTATGAACAAGTACAAGCTGAAATTGACAGAACATGCAAACAGGATATCCTGATAGTCATGGGTGACTGGAATGCAAAAGTTGGCAACAAAGAAGAAGGCAAAGTAGTTGAAAAATATGGACTTGGCAACAGAAATGAAGCTGGAGAAAGACTGATAGAATTCTGCAAGACCAATGATCTATTCATCTTAAACACCTTCTTCCAGCAACACAAGCGGCGAATGTACACATGGACTTCACCCAATGGATTGTATAAAAATCAAATTGACTACATCTGTGGAAGTCAACGATGGAAAAGTTCTAGAACATCAACAAAGACAAAACCTGGAGCTGACTGTGGTACAGATCATCAACTACTAGTATGCAAACTCAAGCTAAAGTTGAAAAAGAGCAAACCACTCATGAATGCAGCAAAATATGACCTTGAGAATATACCACTGGAATTTAAAGACTGCCTGCAAAATCGATTTGCTGCTTTAGATACAAATGACAGAGCTCCAGAAGAGTTATGGAATGGCATCAAGAAGGTTGTGTTGGAAGAAAACGAGAAGTCTCTACAAAAGGTGAAAAAGCAAAAACGGCCAAAATGGATGACGGAAGAAACTCTGAAAATTGCCCAGAAACGCAGAGAAGCTAAAGCCAGAGGAGAAAGAAAGACAATCACAGAACTAAACAGAGATTTCCAACGTGCAGCAAGACAGGACAAGAAAAGTACTACAATGACACTTGCAAGGAAATAGAAGCAGAAACTATTAGAGGAAGAACAAGATCAGCTTTCCTAAAGTTACGAGAGCTAAAGAAAAAGTTCCAACCTCGAATTGGAATGTTACAAGATGCTCAAGGTTCTATGTTGAATGATGCTGAGAAGATCAAGAAAAGGTGGAAGGAATATACAGAGTTTTTATATTATAAAGATCAAGTGGACCAACAGCCGTTTCAACCTGTACCTTATGATCGGGAACCATTGGTGATGAAAGAAGAAGTTGAAGCAGCATTGAAAGCCTTATCAAACAACAAAGCACCAGGCATTGATAGCATTCCTATAGAAGCATTGCAGCAATCTGATGCAGCTGTTACCATACTGAGAAGGCTCTGCCAAGAAATATGGAAGACAACATCATGGCCAACTGACTGGAAAAGATCTGTGTTTATACCAATACTAAAGAAAGGTGATCCAACTGACTGTGGAAATTATCGAACAATCGCTCTGATCCCACATGCCAGCAAGATTCTACTGAAGATTATTCAAAAGAGACTACAAACATACCTGGAACAAGAACTACCTGAAGTGCAAGCAGGGTTCAGGAAAGGGTGAGGAACGAGAGACATCATTGCGGATGTGAGATGGATCCTTGAAAAGACTAAAGAATACCAAAAGGATATCTATTTGTGCTTTATCGACTATAGCAAGGCTTTTGACTGTGTAAACCATGAGAAACTCTGGGCCACATTAAGAAGCATGTGTATACCAGAACACCTGATCATTCTCTTGCGCAATCTGTACATTGATCAAGAAGCAACAGTTCGAACAGAACAAGGAGAATGGTTTAAAATAAGCAAAGGTGTAAGACAAGGCTGCATACTTTCCCCCTACCTGTTTAATTTATATGCAGAACAAATCATCAGAGAAGCAGGATTGTATGAAGACAACAGAGGTGTGAAGACTGGTGGAAGACTCATCAACAACCTTCGCTATGCTGATGATACTACATTAGTGGCTGAAAGTGAAGATGATCTGAAACATTTGCTTCTCACAATCAAAGAACATAGTCTCAAAATGGGCCTGCACCTTAATGTAAAGAAGACAAAGATCATGACAACTGGCATAATCAACAGGTTCATCGTTGAAGGAGAAGAAATTGAAATTGTGAACAACTTTAACCTACTTGGATCAACTATCAATAAAGAAGCAACAAGCAGTCAAGAAATCAAACGACGCATTGCTCTTGGCAGAATGGCTATGAAAGACCTAGATAAGATTCTCAAGAGCAGAGATGTCTCTCTCCATACAAAGATTCAACTTGTTCAAGCCATAGTATTTTCAATAACATCATATGGATGTGAAAGCTGGACAGTGAAAAAGACAGACAGGAAGAAAATTTATGCCTTTGAATTATGGTGCTGGCGGCGAATACTGTGTATACCATGGACTGCCCGAAGAACAAACCAGTCGGTACTAGAGGAGATCAAACCTAAGCTTTCTTTAGAAGCTCAGATGACAAGACTTCGACTTTCATACTTTGGACACATCATGCGAAGAGAGAGATCACTAGAGAAAGACATCATGCTTGGCAAGATAGAACGTCAACGCAAAAGAGGAAGGCCAGCAATGAGATGGATCGATACAATAACAGCAGCTACGGGTTCCAGTCTGTCAACAATGAGCCACCTGACTGAAGACCGAACACAATTTAGGATAGCTATCCAGAGGGTCGCCATGAGTCGACTCTGACTCGACGGCACTTAACAACAACAACTTTCCCTGAATTTGCAGATTAGCATTTTGCCAGGTATTAGAGATTTAAGTAAGAATTTCAGATAACTACCTACAATGACTATCACTTGATTAGAGGGAGAATGTTTCTCGGCAATCATAATTTTGATTTAAAAAATCTAGGATGGTTTTGCAAAGTAGCCAGTGTTCTGCTGAAGGATTCTTTCTGCTGCATATCTCTAATTTGCATGATTGCCATGTCAACAGGCATGAACTCTCACGAAACCAAGAAACACTTTTATCAGGCCTGGTTTAAATGCTTTCCAAGGGCCTACTATTTCCAATGCTTTATTCATAGGGCCGGGCCGCAGACTTGGTTCAAGGTGTTGGCACCCTAGGCAAACTTTATTCTCCCTGCACCCCCCCCCCCCCCCCAGCTGTCAGAATCTATTGTTTAGCTCTGAATGCTTTTCTCTTTTCTCTCCACAGAACCTGCCACCCTAGGAGTCTGCCTAGTTTGCCTAATGGTTGCTCCCAACCCTGTATATTCCATTTCATCACCCTCAGACGGACTGCTTTTTCTAGGGGTAGAGCTGTTAGTATGTTTTCCATTGGAGAAAGATGTAAGATATTGAAGAGTGTCATCTTCTGAAATCTTATGGACATTTCTAGAAAGAAAAAACTCTTTCCGTTGTAAACAGCAGTCACCCTCCTACTATAAATTAAAATTAATAAGATGATCTATCCACAAAATCTTAAATGATGGCACGGGATGAGGTTGATCAGCTGCATTTGGTGTGAGTGAGGGGTGTATGGCTCATGCCCTTGCTGACGGCAACTTCCCAGACATCTTGCGCCCAGTCTACATTGCATGTGAGGCTGAGATGAAGTGTCTTCCTTTGTGCATGTAGATGGGGCATGAGCTGGATGTATGTGCAAGGATGTGTACTACTGTAATGGTGACTGATGTCCATGGTGTGGTGTGCATTAGGCTGACTTCTCCCAGGCATGGGATCTACTGTAGAAGAAGACTGTATTTCCTCAGCATCAATGACCTCTTCTTAATCAGACTATATGTGTGTGCACTGGCATGCTTGAAGACCTGAGCTGGAATATAGTCTTTTGTGGGCTGGGCAGATTCTTCTGAGACAATTTAGTTAATCTGGCTTTCCCCACCTTCTTGTCCTGCAGCAGCTTCAAGGATCTTAGCCTGGGCCTCAGTGGCAGCTGCCTCCTTTTCCTGTTTCTCTTCTTGGCATCCTGCAAATACCTCCTGATGTTCAGACTGAGCCATTGGGCAGGTCAGATCATGCCAAGTACATGATTCACTAAGGACTCATACAGACATGGCTCACCAAGTTAGACACACTTCCTGAGAACTACATAATGTGAAAGTCTGATTTCAAAGATGCAGTTTTAAATCTGAACTTTACTGCAAAGGACAAGATCAGTCACATTGCGAAATGACTGGGAAGTAGATCTTCAGAATGCATGAAGCAGTGCACATAAGCAACCTCGCTCTGGGAATAGCCAAGATGTGTAGAAGGATCAAACAATGTTACAGTAAACCATAAGTAATCATGAATGCCCTGGTTGAAAAGATAAATAAATTTCCATAAATACTGAAGAGACAAGTACAAACTACAAGAGTTTGGCCATTGTCAAAGCTGATCCATATCTCCCATGGCTCTAACCATTAGGCTACTCCTCCACTCCATATAGATAGATAGATAAGGGGCCTCACATTCGAAAAGCACTTACACAGTTTACAGCCCTGTAAACCATGTAAATGCCACTCATCAGGATATTGAGTGGCACTAACACGGTTAGTATTGCTGTATATCCCCGATCTTCTCCCCTACACACCCTGATGCTAACCGCTTAGCATCGGAGCATGTCATAGGCGTTCCGGGGAATGTTATGTGTGGCGACAGAGGCTAACTGGTAGTGGCGATATTGCACCACTACCTGCTTAGCTTCTATGGGTAAAAGATAGGTGCTGTAAAAGCTGGCCTATCTTTACCCATAGAAGCTAGCCGGGCTGTACTTGCGCCCAGCCGTCCTAACTCAATATCAAGCCCATGGTGTTTTTGGATTTTCAGCAGGTGTTTGATAAAGTACTTCATGAGAGACTCCTTAGGAAATTAAAAAGTCATGAAATAGGAGGCAATGTCTTTCTGTGGATTGACATCTGGTTAAAAGAGAGAAAGCAAAAAGTAGAAACAAATACGTTTTCCCAGTGGAAAGAGTAAATAGTACAATGCCTCAGGGATCTGCGCTGGCTCTGGCAGTGTTTAATACATTCATTAACAATCTGGAAAATAATTGTCCATCCAAACAAATGCTCATAGAGGTGTACAACAAAACATCAGAAATACATAACACATACAATTCCCTTCTTCACAATTGCCCCCAAAAAGCATGCCTAAACAGGTGTGTTTCCAAGTGACTTGGTCAAATTGGCAGATGACACAAAAATATTCATAGTTATAACACAAGCAGAATGTGAGAAGGTGCAGAAGAACCTTTCTAGACTGGAGAACTGGGCATCAAAATGGCAGAGGAATTTTAATATGGAAAAGTACAAAATGATGCACATAGGGAAAATGATTCTAACTATAATTATGCAATACTGTATTCTATATTAGGAGACACCATCCTGAAAAAGGATCTTGAACTTATTGTGGCCAATAGACTAAAATCCTCAGCTCAGTATGTGATGGTGGCCAAAAAGGTAAATAGAAAGTTAGGAATTATTTGGAAAGGAATGGAGAATGAAATGGAGGATATTTGCTAACATCTTGACAACAGATAAAGAGAATCAATGATATAATTCAGAAATGGCCGATGTAAACTACTTAATAGTGGTAAATAATGACCTTTCTGCAATTTCCTAAATCTAAGATAGTCTCCCAGCATGCGAACCTCTTTGGCAATTGAATTCCAGATGTTAGGGCCTACACAAGATAAAACGTCTTTTTGCCAGTGTCAAACAATTTGGCATTAGGCAAAGAAGAGACTGATAGGAGCTAATTTTGGAAAGAGCATAAGGCCTGACAGGTATGCAGGGTAGATAACAGGCTTATTGTTTTGCAAATCTAAAAACATAGGAAATCATTTTAAACTGATAGTGGTACTGTACTGGACACCAGTAAAGCTTATCTAAAGTGGGAGAGAAATGTTACAGTTGTCACTAGTATATCTACTGGTGCAGCACTGAGAGAAGCCAGTATGACACGCCTAAGCAGAAAGCAAGACTGAAAAACTCAGAAAAAAATATTAATCAACAAACAATATCTTTGTAAAAGCTTTTGGCTGTCTTACCATACTTGAATCTGCATTAAGCAATGATACTGAAAATGCAGTTAAAAGGCAGTAGGATGGACTTCCGGTGATGTCACGGAGCGAATGGCTGCGAGCTAGCTGAGCTCCTGTGGAGTCCTGCATTATTAGGGGGAAAAGTGAGGACCCCGGCGCCCAAGTGAGAGGAGAACGGGTCGAGACGATGGCTCAAGCTGCGAAAAAGAAGCTGGCGGGCTTCCGCTCGTCCTACGCGACGAGGAAGGAGGATGCGGAACGGACGGCTGCCGAAACGGCGAGGCCCGGTAGCAAGGCGAGCTCGTCGGAGGATGAGGAGAGTGAGGAGATCCAGGAGATGGAGCTGCCTCTCCTGGAGTGGCTGCGGGCTTTCAGAAAAGGCATGCGGGCCGACCTGGCGGAGATGCGCAAGGACATTAAAGACTCGCTGACGAGTCTGCATCAGGACCTGAACGGCCTGGGCGACCACGTGGTGGCTCTCGAAGAGCACGCGGAGGCCTGTAGTGGTGAACTGCAGGTGATGTCTGAAGCGCAGTGCAAATTGGAGAAGCAGCAGGAGGCGATTGTGGAGAAGTTGGAGGAGATAGAGGATCGGGCCCGCCGGAACAATCTGCGGGTGAAAGGCATTGCAGAGTCGGAGGGGCAACAGAACTGTGAGCAGGTGGTCCGGCGTCTTTGTGCGCATATTTTGGCGCTGGAGGGCGGTTCGACGCCAGTGGAGCGGGAGATAGGGGTAGAGCGGGCCCATCGCAGTCTGGGCCCGTGGCGTGATAAACAACCCCGAGATATCATCGCCTGCATGAGCAGCTTCCCACTAAAAGAAAAGATCCTGCAGATAGCCCGGAAATACGGGCGGATTGCGTGGGAAGGCGCGGAGGTGGACATTTTTAATGATCTGTCCAAAGGGACTCTGGACCGTAGGAGAGGCCTGCGGGAAGTCACTGCCTATTTGAGAGGGAAAAGCTTGCGTTACAGGTGGCTGTTCCCTTTCGGGCTTTTAGTTACCGTGAATGGAGTGACGAGGAAGGTGAAGGAGGCCGAGGAAGCCTGGACTGTGTTGGGTGAGCTGGGCTGTGAACAACTCCCGAAGAGGATCAGCGGTGCGGGAGAGAAACAGACGGGTGGCGCAGTAAATCCCCGGTGGCAGCGAGTGGCAGAGAAAGGACGGCGGCTGCAGCGGAAAGGGGCAGATCGAGATGCAGGGCAGCAAGCGCACACGGCGGAGTGAGAGCGTGGCCCTTTGCCTCTGGGGCTGGACTTAGAACTGTGTACTGGGTCAGCCCTCTGGACCTTGGGGGGATGGCTGTGGGAGATAGGGGGGTGGTAGGAGGGCTGTGCTTGAGGGTAGATGGTGTGGGAGGAGGGCGGGGGGGTTGGGGTGAGATGCAGGATTGTCACTATCGGAAGTAAGGTAAAATGGAGGTGCGGTGGAGGGGGGGTGGGGGGAGGGGGGGAGGGTGGAGGTGGGGGGTGGGGGGGGGGGGGGGTGGGGGGAGGGGTCAGGACATATGTTCGAGGTAGGGGGGGTACGTAGGGGTAAGGTACACGATGCTGCGGGTGGGCACGCTTAATGTGCGGGGTTTAAACACGCCTACCAAACGGCGCTTATTGTTCCGGGAGGCTGAGAAAAATGACTGGGATGTGATCCTAGTACAGGAGACGCATCTACGTCGCCGGGATGTGGGTCTGATGAGGCACCCCCGGTATGGAGAACAGTACTTTTCTTGTAGTCGGGAGGGGGGTAAGAAAGGGGGGGTAGCGGTGCTCATACGGGGGGGGAGCGGGATTCGAGTGACACGGAGCTTTGAGGATGGGGAGGGGCGGGTGGTGGGAGTGGTGGGTGGGCAGCTGGGGGGGAGAGGAAATTATGATTGTGTCGGTGTATGGGCCGAATGGAGTGCAAGTGGGGTTCTGGCAGAGGGTGTGCAAGTTGTTGGGGCAACAGGGGGGGGGGGAAAGGGTGGTGGGGGTGATTTGAATGTGGTATTGGAGCACTTGATGGATAGGGAGTCGGGGAGGGGGGAGGGTAGGGGGAGGAATAGGAAGGCTTTGCAGCGGTTGATGACACGACTGAACTTGGTTGATGCCTGGCGAGTGCTGCACCCTAGGAAGCGTGAGTTCACACACTACTCCATCCCCCATAATAGCTGGAGTCGGATAGATATGATGCTGGTGGATCAGGAATGGATGCTGGGGGTGGGTGGGGGGGGGGGGGTTAGTACCCATTGCTTGGTCCGATCATAAAGCGGTTGAAGTAGAGTTTCAGGGGCGGGATAGAGAAGGATTACGGTTTTGGCGCCTGAATGAAGGGTTGTTGAAGTGCCCGGTGGTGGTAAGAGATATTAGGGAGGGGATCAAGGAGTATTTGGAGAGGAATGATATGGGGGAGGTTCGAGTGGCGATGGTGTGGGAGGGGCTCAAGGCGGTTATCCGAGGGAAGTTCATTCAATGGGGGGAGCGTAAGAAAAGGGAGCGATATGAAAAGGAGCGGGACTTAGGGAGGAGGTTGCAGGAGGCTGAGGAGGCTTTCAGGAGATCTGGGAGGGAAGGGGCACGGGGGGTGATGGAAGCGCTCCGGGGGGAATTGCAGGGGCTGCAGGTGGAGCGGGTAGCGATGGAGCTGGCCTGGGTGCAACAACGGTTCTATGAGTTTGGTAATAAAGCAGGGCGGATGTTGGCCCAGCGGTTGCGGAGTCGCAGGGTGGCCTCTCGGATTTATCAGATTAAGGGGAAAGGGGAGGAGGTGCTGTTCCGGGAAGGGGAAATTCAGGAACGCTTCCGGCAGTTTTACCAGGAACTTTATTCGGCGGGAGAGGGGGTGGAGGGGGAGGGTATAGAGCGGTATCTGGAGGAGGTCAGGCTTCCAAGTTTGTCGGGGGAAGCCCGGGAGGCAATGTAGGCCCGGATAGGTTTGGCAGAGGTGGAGCGGGCTATTCAGGGGATGCCTGGGGGAAAGGCACCGGGGCTAGACGGGCTCCCGAGTTCGTTTTATAGGGTATTCCAGGCGGAGATCGGAGAGGTTCTGTGTCGGGTGTTTAATGGGATGTTGGAGGAGGGGGGGGATCTGCCGGTGGGCATGCTGACAGCTGGGATTACGGTGTTGCCGAAAGGGGGGCGGGACCCGCTGGAGTGTGGGTCTTTTAGACCTATCTCACTGCTCAATGTGGATGTTAAGGTGCTAGCCAAGATCTTGGCAGGCCGTCTGGGGCCCTGGCTGCCTACAGTGATCAAGAATGACCAGACGGGGTTTATCCTGGGGCGCCAGGCCGCTGATAACATAAAACGGGCGGTGGGGGTGCTATGGGAAGCGCGGCGTGGGACGGAGGAGTTTTTGTTAATGTCTGTGGATGCCGAAAAGGCTTTTGACAGGGTGCACTGGGGCTTTCTGATGGCGGTGCTGGAGCGCCTGGGAGTGGGGGAAAACATGGCGTGTTGGATACGCGGGCTGTATAAGGGACCGAGGGCGAGGGTGAAGGTCAATGGATGTTACTCACGGGAATTTAGTTTGGGTAGGGGGACGAGGCAGGGGTGTCCTCTCTCGCCGCTGCTTTTTGCAATGAGTGTGGAGCCCCTGGCGGAAGCTATTCGATCCAACGAGCGGATTAGGGGTCTGGAAAGGGGGGGGGGGTGGCTCATAAAATATCTCTTTATGCGGATGATATCCTGCTGTATTTGGAGCGGCCGGAGGAGTCTCTACCGGAGGCCATGGTGGCGATGCAGGCGTTTGGGGCCGTCTCCGGATTCAAAATGAATGTGGATAAGACGGAGGTATTGCGGGTTCGGGTTTCCCCGAGGGTGGAGGGGCGGTTGCGGGGTATGTACCCCCTGCGATGGGTCAACCAGACTCTGAAATATCTGGGGGTGCAACTGGGAGCTAAATATGGTGATTTATACCGGCTTAACTACCCGGGGGTAGTGCGGGCATTGGAGAGGGATCTGGAGGGTTGGATGAGACAGGACGTCTCGTGGTTAGGACGGATGGCTGGGGTTAAGATGAATGTGTTACCGAGGCTGCTGTACCTAATCCAGGCCTTGCCAGTGAGGGTGCCCGATGCCGTGTTACGGCGCGTGCAACGGAAAGTGTTTCAGTATATTTGGAACAGGCGCCCGCTGCGGTTGGCCCGGGAGGTGCTTTACGCCCCGCGGGTGGCGGGGGGGCTTGGGGTGCCGAATATCCTTGATTATTACCGAGCGGCGCAATTAAGGCACGTTATGGACTGGCGGAAGCGGGAGGATATGAAGCCTTGGGTACATCTGGAGCGAACAGTGGTGAAGGGCGGCCACCTGGAGGCTTGGCTGTGGGCGGGGAGGAAGCATCGCAAGGAGTTAGGTGCGGGGTCGCCGGCTATGCAGCAGGTAGCCCGGGTGTGGGACGGGGTGCGGCGCGGAGGTCGGGGAGAGGGGAAAGGGAACCTGTTTTCGGTCATGATGCCGTGGCGTGGATGGAAGCCTTTTACACCGGGCTGGGGTGGGGGCAGGTTTGATAGTTGGACGGAGAAGGGGCTGGTGTGTTTTTACCAACTATTGGAGGAGGGGTTGGTGCGGTCCTTTGAGGCAGTTCGGGTAGAATTTGGCTTGGAGGAGCGGGATCGCTATGCATATGTTCAGGTATGCTCTTTCCTTCGCAGGGGTAAGGGGTTGGGGGGGATGGGGGGGGAGGAGGTGTCGGCCATTGAGGCGCTTTGGTATGGGAAGTTCGGGTCCAGGGGGATGGTTTCTGGGTTATATCAGGCTGTTCGGGAAAGGGGGGCGGGACGGTTCCCTTATATGCTAGAGTGGGAGCGGGATCTGGGGAGGCCCTTGTCAGCAGCCGACTGGAAGCAGATCTGGGATAGGGTTAGGGGGTTACCCTGGGCCAGTAGTATAAGGGAGAATTGGTATAAGATCTTATTCAGGTGGTATTATACTCCGGAGCGCCTACATAGGATCTATCCGGGGCGGCGGAGGGCTGCAGGAGGGAGTGTGGGGGGATAGGCACTTTTTGGCATATTTGGTGGGGGTGTCCTAAGGTACAAAGCTTTTGGGGACAGGTGATACAGTGGATCCACCAGCATCTCGGAGAGGAAGTCCGGTTAGATCCCGGGGTATGCTTGCTGTCCTGGGGGGGAGGGGGGCAAGGGGATGGGGGACCCATGATTCGCGCGTGCTTGAGTGCGGCACGGTGTGCATTGGCGGCAGCGTGGAAGAGGGTGGGGGTACCTACAGTGGGGGAGTGGGAATGTAGGCTTCGGCAGGTGATTCTCATGGAACAATTGACAGCGGTTAGGAGGGAACGGGTGGCGAAATTTAGGGCTAAGTGGGGAGCCTTATGGAGTGTCCTGGGGGGGGAGGGCAGGGAGGGGAGGGAGGGGGGAGTGTTTAGTGTGGGGTGGAAGGGTAGGCGGGAGGTGTAGCAGGGGAGAGGGGAAGTGGGGGCTCTTGGGGGGGGGCGGGGGACTGGGTGGTTGTGGGGTATTTCTGGGTGTTGATTGTTGCTGTATTGTGTTTTGTTGCACCTGATAAAAATATTGCATTAGTAGGAAGGGAGGGCGGGAGGGGGGTATAGGGGGAGGGGTAGGTGGGCTAAAGCAGAAAAGAAGGAATGCATTGACAATGTGGTGTGTTGTTCTATTGTGCACTGTGTGTTGTTTTTGAATTGGTGGTGTAAAGTTGTGCTTATTCCTTCATTAAAAACTTCAAACTATAAAAAAAAAAAAGGCAGTAGGATGCACAAACTTTAGAGTAATCTTCGCAGGGTGGGTCCTGGATTGGTCTAGAAGGATTCAAGAAAAGGAAATTAACAGGTATGGCAAATTCTTCCTTTCTTATCATCCTGCTAAACAGTCGAGATAAGTGGGATGCACCCAAGCAGTAATAGCCCAGGGTGGGAGGAAGATGATACTCCAGACAGAACCACACTCCAGAGACACCAAGACAGGCTCCGCCCAGAAGGAGACTTGTTCCCTAGTGGACTGAGCTCTGACTCCCTCCAGCATGCATTTCCCACACAGAAAATAGACTGAACTAATAGCTTTCTTAATCCAGTAGGCAACTGAGGACTTGGCCGCAGCCTATCCTTTCCTTGGACCATTAAATATGACAGAGACAGTCTGACTGACGAAAAGAATTAGTAAGTTCCAGATACAGTACTTCACCAACACCGTCCTCAAGTCCAACAGACACAGCAACAGGTCCATCCAAAGGTTCTCCTCTAAAGAGGAGGTGAGGATCAAAGATTGATTAAGTTGAAAAGAAGACAACACCTTCAGAACAAAAAAATTATACCATCCTCAGAGAGACAGATGCTGTCGAGATGATCATTAAAGGCTCCCTACAGGACAAGGCCTCTAGCACTGACACCCATCTGGCAGATGCAACACCTTGAGGGTCGAATTCTTGAGAGAGGCCCTCTGAAGGGGCTCAAAGAAGGAGTCCTTTCAGCCCCTTCAATACCAGAGAAAGACTCCATTTTGGTACAATCAGACACATGTGTGGACACATCCCCTTTGAGGAAGCTGGACACATCAGGCTGCACTGCTAAGGACATTCCCTGAACATGTGAATCTTGGCAGAGTTTAGAGCTAAACTCTAGTCCAACCTGGATTGTAAGAGGACAAAATGGTCATGCTGAACCTGAGAGGAACACCTCCTCTCAAAGATCATCCAGACCCTCATATAGGCCACAGTTGAAGGAAATATCGATATATCGGGAAGATGTATTACAACTATTTGATAAACTGAAGGGTAGCAAATCACCTGGACTCGATGGTATACATCCAAGGGTGTTGAAAGAACTGAAATATGAGGTTGCAGACCTGCTATTAGTAATCTGTGAACTATCATTAAAATCATCTGTAATACCTTAAGATTGGAGGATGGCCAACATAACGCCAATTTTTAAAAAGGATTCCAGGGGTGATCCCGGAAACTACAGACCAGTGAGCCTGACGTCAGTACCGGGAAAAATGGTAGAAATCATTATAAAGAACAAAATTGCTGAATAAATTGGTGAGCGGTCTTACGTGTGAACTAGGTGCAAGGAACTCTTTGCTCTTAGGGAACGAGTCTGTTCTTTAGAGGCTAGAGTAGCAGACTTGGAATACATAAGAAAGACAGAGATGTACATAGACAAGACCTACAGGGATATAGTCCTGAAGTCCCACCTCCAGTCTGGCAGCATCCCTGTTGCCATGGAGGAGAGAGGTCACATGACAGGAGAGCATCACCCTGGTGTGGCAGGAAGTGATCCTGTAACTAGGACCTGCCCTCCAGGTGATGTAAAACCCTCTCGAACCGGGGAAGTTTCTCCAGGGCCATGTGCCCATAAGGGAAGGGTTAGGGCAGCTGTTATAGTTGGTGATTTGATCATTAGGCATGTAGATGGCTGGGTGGCTGGTGGATGTGAGATATGAGATATGATAGAAGTCTATAAATTAATGAATGGAGTGGAATGGGTAAACGTAGATCAATTGTTTACGTCATCAGAATATAGAAAGACTAGGGGACATGCAATGAAGCTACAGGGTAAACTTTTCAAAACAAATAAGAGAAAATATTTTTTCACTCACTCTGGAATTTGTTACCGGAGGATGTAGTAAAAGCTGTTAGTGTAGCTGGGTTTAAAAAAGGTTTGGACAAGTTCCTGGAGGAAAGGTCCATAAACCATTATTAAAAAAGGGCCCCAGGATATCACTGCTTGAGCCAATACAAGCATTGTGGAACCTGTGTCTTTTGGGGAAACAGCTAGGTATGTATGACCTAGATTGGCCACTGTTGGAAACAGGATACTGGGCTTGATGGACCTTGGTCTGACCCAGTATGGCAGTTCTTATGTTCTTTGTAGAGGCCCTCCAGGTCTTAAGAAGGGTGTCAATTACCACTCCAGGATATCCTTTCTTAGAAAACGTATGCTTCTCAAGGGCCAGGCTGTAAGCAAGAAGGGAATGGGATCCTCTATGATCAAGGGACCCTGCCACAGAAGTCCTCTCTTCTGAGGTGGCAATAGAAGGGTCCCCGCCATCAGGCTCAAGAGATCCGTGTACCATGGTCTGTGTAGCCAGTCTAACACCACTAGAATGATGAATCCACAGTCACTGAATTCTTCACAGAAGTTGGCATACCAGGGCCATAGAGGAAAGATATACAGTAGCCATTTTTAGGGCCACTAGTGAAGGTAGTCATCCAAATCTGCTGCCTATGGATCCTTCCTATAGCTGAAAATATTTTTATCTTGGCATTTCCCTTGGATATCTTCAGACTGAATGCTGGCAAGCCCTATTTTCACATGAGGATGCTCTTAGCTTGGCACTGAACAACTTCAGGTCCAGAATGAGTTGGAAGTATCTGCCTTTTTTGACTACAATGAAGGAAATGGGGAGTATTGGCAGACAAAAATTTAAGATATATTATGCTATGCTCAGTTATGCCTAGGGAAAAATCTGCCATTAATCCCTCTCCCACAGATTCAGTGGAACTTTCTGGTAATGAATCAGGAGAGAGAGACAGAGATCTGTCATGATATATTAGGCTTATTTTGGATAGAAAAATAGAAAATATACTGACTAGCACTAGAAAAATGAGGCAATAAGTTGTAGTAGCATACGATTACGTAGTAGCAATAACGCACTGATTAGCAACCAGAAATCATAGGCTCGCTCTGCACTTAGGAAAAGTACAGAAAGAGGTACCTGAATAATTCTCATCCCGGGTGAAAACATACGACCGGTACCTTAGCTCTGCCAGGTGGACGAATGCAGCTGGAGTCCGAGGCCATCTCCAGAACAATATGAAGTCCAAAATGGCAGCTAGGCAAGCTACACTGGATTGAGCCATAGGAGGTGAGCCGCACGAGAACACAGGCTTCTGTGGGAGTCTTAGAGCATCTCATAGGGTTAGTGGAACAGCCTTGGAATGACATAGAGTGTCTTTGTGCTTATAGAAGCAGCAAGAAAAGAAAAGACAAAATGGCACCTGGTCCTTCTGTTCATACTGTATTCTTTATGATGAGTCCTTATCACCTTTTGGTGATTGGTTAGCATGAGATTTTGCAAGGTGTCTCAGTGAATCAGGAGGTAGTCATCAGGTGGTCATCTTGTAGACAAATGGTCCATGGTGAGAGACGAAATGTAGAAGATGATGGTATATAGTCTCATACATTGTTGTAAATGTCCAAGGCCAGTAGAGTAGTCTGTGGATGAGAAAGACATAAGAAGCAGGTTCTCTTGTATGTTGGCATGGCAGGGAAAAATAGCCTTCTATATGCAGACACACAAACACTTGGCAGGTCAGCAGGTGTGAGGCGTGGAACACAGCAGAAGTTTCAGTAGCAGGAATACATTATGTTTGGTTCAGTCTTCTGGTTCGGAGCAGGCCAAGGGTAACAGTCCTACATCTGTCCCGGACCTTGTTCTGTGGAAGGTCTGGGTATGATAGCCTGCAGCTGTAGGAGGCATTGAAAAGTTTCCTTGGCTGCCACTCTATTAGTTAAGAAACTCCAAGGAGACTCCCCAAAGGCATCCTAAAGAGGCTCAACAAACTCCAGTGCGTCCCCCTTTTAGAGGACATTGTGAGCCCATTGGTCTGATGTGATGCAGGTCTGTTCTGAATAAAAGAGCCAGAGACAGCTCTGACCACCCATTCCTCGGAAGGGACCCACCAGATCTCATTGCAAAGGTTTACCAGCTTCTGCAGGAGGTACCCGGTGAGGCCTAAGATCGCTGGGATCCCTGAAAGGACTGACCCTTCTTACGTTTAGACCAATAGAAGGAATAGGCAATGCCCAAACTCTTCCTAGCCCTAAATCACCCCATGCTCCCTGCTGAGCCCTAGTTGAGGAACCATTGGAAGCACTGGGCCTGTATTCCAGGAGTCTCTATGGATGAGCCTCTCCAAGGTCTTTCCCCAGCTTTTCCAGATCCTCTCCAAACAGTAACCTGCCCTTAAATAGAAGCTTGCTCAGCCACAACTTGGATGCAATACCAGCAGACCATTTCTGGAGCCAGGGCCATCTTTGGGCCACTACAGCCCCCATCATGGATTTAAAAGAAATCCTGATCAAATCATACAGAGCATTCACCACAAACAACACACCAGACTCCAATCTTACTACTTCCGGGCTGTCCAGCAATTGCTGGATCCAGCATAAGCATGCTCGGGCCACCATACCCATACAAAGCACTGCCTGAGTACTCAAGGCCGAAGAGGTGAAGACATTCTTGAGGAGGGTTTCCACCCTCCTATCATGAGTCTCCTTTAGTTCAATAGCACTTTCCATCAGAATGGTCATGCACTTCATTACCATTGTGACTGGGCATCCACCTAGGAATCCCAAAAAATTCTTCCATCTCCCCTTGGAGTAGAGGATACAGCCTAGCAAGGACCTTAGTACTCCTCAGCACCAATTCTGGTTTCTCCCACTCATGAAACCTCCACCAGATGGGACTGCATAATGTGCAGAGCTGTCGTGACATCCTGAATAAGGATAGAAAGGTCTTCCCTATGAAAAGGACCAATGGATCTTCTAGGGGAAGTTCCCTTTCCTTCAATGACTTACGTGTTGTAGACAGAAATCCTCCTCCCCAACTTGCTCCCAAAGGTGACAGGGCTGAGTTCTCAGAGGAATGGGCAGCTGAAAGTAAAGGATAGGGGGTCCTAACCCCTTCTCATCAGAGGGGGAAATGCCAGAGAGCCCCGAGTTCCCCTGTAGGAAAGGAGTTGGGGGGGGGGCTGCCACACAGCTACCAGAGACTGAAAACAGCCCATGAGTTGTTTCAGGAGCTGCTGCTCAAAGCTGGCTGAGAACAGGCCCCAGGAGCCCACAGGACCTCAAAAGCTTGCCAAATTGAGCCTTCAGCCAGGACCATGTGGCCATCCAAGATAGTTGCTATTCCCCCGCCAGCGGAAAAATTGTGAGATTCAGTAGAGCTAGCAAAATTGGCATCAAGCTGCGGGCTCCCCATTGAGGGTCCTGACATTGCTGAAAAAATGTACTGAAGGCTTCTACATCACACTTGGGGCAAATAGAGCCAGCCATGGAGCTCACTCAGTGTGAGTCTCAAGCAGCACACAAGCTCAAATGTGGTCAAAGAATAAAAAAACATGAAGGAAAAAGCCCTGGTAGAAAGGAAAACCACAGCAAAAAAGGAATCCCTGAAAAATAAGCAGAATATGCAAAAATAGGATAATGAGAGGGAAGAGGGTCCTGGGCCCTGCCTTAAAAATCTTCCTCAGAAGGTCCTGTGGGGTCCTCCTGTCTGCTGTCTGGCCCATCAATGTTGGAACCAATGAATAACAGAGCTCAACACAGGGCAACTGTCAGCTCAAGGAGACAATGGACATATCCAAGCTCCAAACAAATGTTGGGCCATGTCTTAAACATAGAGGCCACAAGATTTTGATCTGGGCTGAGGAAATAGCCCAGCTTGTCACACCTCCTGCAAGCCGGAAGTGATGTGGCCATGTTTCCCTATAAACAGTGGGCTACTTAACCAAGGCAGCCGCGGTGTTCCTGTGCTGTACTCTGTAATCTGATGTCCTGCTCCCGTTGATTCCATCTGCTGTTTACCTGCTGCCTGCACCATCTACCTGTTGTTTCTACTGACTGCACTCTGCTCTTTGTGTTCGCTCCCCTCTCCAGCTGCCCGTCTGCCTGCCTGAACACCTCCTGCGAACCGGAAGTGACACGGTCGTGTGAACATGGCTGCATTTTCCTGGGAACGGTGAGCTACTTATCCAAGGCGGCCACAGCGTTCCACTCAGGATGTGCTCCTTGGGCGAGCTCCTTGAGGCGAGTCTGGGGGGGGGTGAGGATTATTACAGGAGCCAGAGAACTCATACTTGCCCGCTAGACAAACATTGCAGTTTTCTCTTCTTTTCTCCTGCCCCCACTGCTGCTTTAGCACCAGTAAATTCACCCTGACTACGTTCTTTGCTTTGGCTGTCCTTCTGTGGACCACATTTTCACTATGTCAGCAATCCCTGACCACTGGGGATGGCGCCCTCAGCCATCCCCTACTCTGCCTCGTGGTCCTTCAGCCAGGGTCTCATCAAATCGTATCCACTGCCATTCTGCACATCTTCCCTCGAGCCAACCGTGTGCTGCCTCTGCCTTGCTCACCATGAGCATGAGCATGGCGCTACTCAACTGCTGCTCACTGCGCTCCAAAAAACTGCTTATACATGATATGCTTCTCAGAACTCCCTTGATGCCTTGTTTCTCTCTGAAACATGGCTTCGTACCAGGGAAGATCCCCTCCTGAACCGCTGTTTGCCTTCCCGGCTTTTCTGCCCTGGCAGTCTCTTGTTCTGGCCGGAATGGGGGTGGCCTGGCTATGCTGCATCATTCTTCCCTCCCTTTCCAGGAAATCTCTTCGGCGGCGCTTCATTATCCCGAGGCTCTATTACTCTGCCTCACCTCTACCCCCTCCCTCCCCCCCCCCAATATATTTCCTTTTGTTGTATGCCCCACCATCTATTGGCTCTGATCTATGGGATTCCCTCCTGCTCACCATCTCAGAAGTTACTATGACCTATCATCGCTTAGTCATTCTTGGGGACTTTAATGTTCACAGTGACTCTCCTGCTAGACCTAAGGACAGGGCATTCCTCACACTTCCTTCTGATCTCTCACTTACACAGCATGTCTCTTTCCCTACTCACACAGCAGGTCACACCCTTGATCTCCTCCTCACTCCATCTGCTTCCCTTATTGTCCCCGACAATATTTCCACCCTGACTTTGCCCTGGACTGATCACTATAGCATTTTTTTTACCATTTCCTTTACTTCTGCTGCACTTATTTATTTATTTGAAATGTTTATACCACATTTTCCAGCAGATTGAATGTGGTTTACAATGAACAACTTTTGAATTGTACAATAAGTACATATTCAATTACACGGAACAGTTAGAACTATATACATTAACATTATTATATACAGTGAAGTACAAGTAACAGGCAAACTGTATACATATTTGGTTGTACTACAGTAGCTAGGTTAGATCTAGGTAGGATGGCCCTTAGAGGAATGCCTTTTCAGGGACAGCATGTGGTAGTAATTTATGAGGTGGGATATGTGGGATCAGTACTGTTGATATCATTTCGGTTTCCAAAGTATAGGATAAATAGATGGGTTTTGAGTTTTTTGCGAAAGGTAGAGAGGTCATTTATTTCGCTTAGATTGTCTGGGAGATTATTCCAGAGGGTAGGGGCAAAGTGGGAGAATGCTCTGGTGTTTGTCATTTTTCTGGTTTTCCTGTATTCCATTGGGGTTATAAGTTTGTTTTTATTACAATCTTGTTGTAAACGAATGTGTAATATCTTGGTAATGAGAGTGGAGAGGTGTGATGGTTAGTTTAAATGTGGTAACAAGTATTTTATAGTGTATGCAACTCTGGATTGGGAGCCAGTGCAGATTGTATAGTATTGGGGTAATATGTTCTGTTGGATTGGTGTTCGATGTTATCCTGGCTGCAACATTTTGTGCTATTTGGAGCTGTCTTAAAGTTTGTTTCGGTAGACCTCGAAGGGTGGTGTTGCAGAAGTCAAGATGGGGTGTAATAATTGCATTGAGGACGGATTTGAAATCATAGGGGTGAAAGAAAGGACAGAGTTGCTTTAACATTCTGACTTTGTAGAATATCTTTCTTCTTGTCTGTTTTATGTGTGAGACCATATTGAGTGTGTGGTATAGGATTACTCCAAGGTATTTTATCTCATTTTTAATTGAGATGTTTGCATCTTGAATCTGATAGAGATTAGAGGTGTGAAGCTTAGGTTTCTTGTTATATGAAGAGCTTCTGTTTTACTGAAATTGATCCTAAGGCTGTGAATTATTAGCCATTCTGCTACCTCTGCAAAGCAATCAATAATTTGACAAACTATAGGGTTAGAGATGTTGAACGGGAGATATATCATTATATCATCCGCGTATATATGATAGTTTACATAGAATTTATTGAAAATTGAGCAGATGGGCTGAAGATAAATGTTAAACAGGAGGGCTGAGAAAGCGGAACCTTGTGGCAGACCTTGTCCTTAGTTGTAGGGTTCAGACAGGGCCGGCCCGTCCATTGAGCGAGAATGTTTTTTGCACAGGGCCCCGCGTTTCAGGGGGCCCCGCGCAAAAAACATTCTAATCCTAAAGTAAAATTTTTAAAAAGAAAAAAGAAGTTGTCTCGGCAGCCGGGGCCGCCGCGGCAGAATCGAGTGTGCCGCGGGGCCCCCCCTGCCCAGCAGCCTGCCCTCCCCTTTATCACCTGTCTTCGCAGCTCTAATCAAACGCGCCGGCTTTCAGAGCGCGAGGGAGAGTTTCTCCCTCGCTGCGCTATTAAGCCCGCGGGGGCTGCTGGGAAGTTCCCATCAGCCCCCGCGGGCGGGACAGAGGCGCGAAAGGGAGACTCGCCCTTGCGCGCACTGAAAGCCGGCGCGTTTGATTAGAGCTGCGAAGACAGGTGATAAAGGGGAGGGCAGGCTCGGGAGGGCAGGCTCTGCTGGGCAGGGGGGGCCCCGCGGCACACTCGATTCTGCCGCGGCGGCCCCGGCTGCCGGAGAAGACAACTTCTTTTAAAAAAATTTCCCTGGGCTGGGCTGGGCGTTAGGAGTGGTGATGGGCTATGGGGGGCTGGGGGGGGGGTTAGGAGTGGTGATGGGCCTATGGGGGGGCTGGGGGGGGTTAAGAGTGGTGATGGGCTGGGGGGGTTTAAGAGTGGTGATGGGCTGGGGGGTTTAAGAGTGGTGATGGGCTATGGGGGGGCTGGGGGGGGTTAAGAGTGGTGATGGGCTATGGGGGGCTGGGGGTTAGGAGTGGTGATGGGCTATGGGGGGCTGGGGGGGTTTAAGAGTGGTGATGGGGCTATGGGGGGGCTGGGGGGTTAGGAGTGGTGATGGGCTATGGGGGGCTGGGGGGGTTTAAGAGTGGTGATGGGCTATGGGGGGGCTGGGGGGGTTAGGAGTGGTGATGGGCTATGGGGGCTGGGGGGGTTTAAGAGTGGTGATGGGCTATGGGAGGACTGGGGGGGTAGGAGTGGTGATGGGCTATTTGGGGGCTGTGGGAGGGTTAAGAGTGGTGATGGGCTGGGGGGGGTTAAGAGTGGTGATGGGCTATGGGGGGGCTGGGGGGGGTTAAGAGTGGTGATGGGCTATGGGGGGCTGGGGGGGTTAAGAGTGGTGATGGGCTATGGGGGGCTGGGGGGGTTAGGAGTGGTGATGGGCTATGGGGGGCTGGGGGGGTTAGGAGTGGTGATGGGCTATGGGGGCTGGGGGGTTTAAGAGTGGTGATGGGCTATGGGGGGGATGGGGGGGTTAGGAGTGGTGATGGGCTATGGGGGCTGGGGGGGTTTTAAGAGTGGTGATGGGCTATGGGCGGACTGGGGGGTAGGAGTGGTGATGGGCTGGGGGGTTTAAGAGTGGTGATGGGCTATGGGGGGCTGGGGGGGTTAGAGTGGTGATGGGCTATGGGGCTGGGGGGTTTAAGAGTGTGATGGGCTATGGGAGGACTGGGGGTAGAGTGGTGATGGGCTGGGGGGGTTTAAGAGTGGTGATGGGCCTATGGGGGGGCTGGGGGGTTAGGAGTGGTGATGGGCTATGGGGGCTGGGGGGTTTAAGAGTGGTGATTGGGCTATGGGGGGACTGGGGGGTAGGCGTGGTGATGGGCTATGGGGGCCGGGGGGGGGGTTAGGAGTGGTGATGGGCTATGGGGGGTTCGGAGTGGTGATGGGCTATGGGGGCGCTAAGTCTGTATATGGGCTGATGGGATCAGGACTGAAAGTGAGTTGATGGGGAGGTGATGACTGGTAATGGGGTATGGGAGGCTTAAACTGAAAATTGGGTGAGGGGGATTAGGACTGGAATGGGGGGCTGGTGGGATTAGGACTGGGGAGTGGGCTGGTGGGATTAGGACTGGAGTGGGCTATGGGGGGCAGGACGTAATGGGTTGGATTTGTGGTTGCTAGGACTGGAAATGGGCTGGGGGGAATTAAGACTGGAGTGGGCTGATGGGGTTAGGACTGGTAATGGGCTGTGGGCTGTTGGGGGGGGGGTTAGGACTGGTAATGGGCTATGGGGGGGCTAGGACTGGAAATGGGCTGATGGGGGGGTTAGGACTGGAAGTGGGCTGATGGGGGGTTAGGACTGGAGTGGGTTGATGGGGGGGGGCTAGGACTGGTATTGGGTTTGGGGGGTTGCTAGGACTGGAATGGGCTGATGGGGGGCTAGGACTGGAAATGGGCTGATGCAGGGACAAGAAGGGACAGGATGCTGGGTGAGACTGGAACTAGAAGGGAGCTGAGGTGGGGGGGATTAGGGGAGGAATTAGAATGGGATGGGGCTGGGAGAGTAAAATGGAGAGGGGAAACTATTTTGTGTGGTAGGGGTAAAAAATCTACACTTAGGTGGGTATTGGGAGAGTAAGTGGGGATTGAGTATGGAGGGGTAAAATGTGAGTGGCTGAAATAGGAATGAGGAAAGAGCAAAAGGAGAAAGATTAGTATGTTAAAGCAGATGTAGAGAGAGAGAGAATGGAAAAAAAACTAGAAGAGAGAAGAGACAGCAGATGATGGAGAGTTAGCAGAAAACATGAAGAAACCAGAAGAAAGTGGCTGGAGCAATTGCAACCGGAAAAAAAATGCACAAAAGGTAGAAAGATATCAATTTAATTTGAAATTATTAACTGGAATATGAAAAGCTCTGGTAAATGTGCATCATTACGTCTGCGCTTTGTTTGGTACAAGAGGAAATTAATTTATAGTTTTATTTCTACAGTTGTTGTACATTCCAAGTTTGGCTTTTGGGGTTCCCAGTTTAATTATTGCCTTCCTGTTTCTAAATTGTGATTCCTTGTTTGGTGATGGTCTATGTTCTGCATGTGTAACTGAGCTGAGGTATTCTGTTTATGTAATTCCTATTTGACATTGCCACTTGTTCTCTTTCCCCAGTAGGTCATGTATTGTTTTTCTCTGAAATGTATTGGTTTAATATTTGCAGTGTTGCCTTTTGATAGGTAGGGTATGGTGCTTTGTGAGTTCTGGTAGTGCTGTTAGGATACGGCGGGTTTGCTATGGGTTCTAAATGGGCAGTGTTTGTAGTATTCCTAATGTGCCTGGCGGTTGGCACTGGATTATAGTAATGTAGAAATCTTTTAGTCTGTCTTTATCCATACACACACTAACTTTTAGTAAACATGTCTCTTAATGAATGTTAGCATTATGCAAATATTTATGCAAATAAGGCCACTTATGCAAATGAGGCCCCGCACCGAGTCTCCGCACATGGCCCCGCACCCCCCTTGGGCCGCCCCTGGGTTCAGATGTATGTTGTCTTATTCTTACCTGTTGAGTTCTACCCGATAGGTATTAGTTGAACCATTGAAGTACTGTATCCTTAATGCCTATTTGCTGTAGCCTAGAGAGTGTGATGTGATGATTTATATTGTCAAAAGCTGTGGTGATATCCAGAAATAGTAGGAGGAACACCTGATTGGGTTTGTCTATACCACGTATGAGATGGTCAAGCAGGATAGTGAGGAGCATCCTTACTCTGTGGTATGGCCAAAACCCATATTGGAGTTCATCTAGGGGTGCAAAGGTATCAATATGATCCTAGAGCTGGATTTGTGCTATCTTTTCTATCAGTTTGGCCGTGAAAGATAGGCTGGGAATAGGTCTGTATGAAGTGCGGGTGTTTTTATCCATGCTGTTGTTTTTAAGGATGGGGTGTATTAATGCACGTTTCAGAGAAGGACGTATGTAGCCATGTTGAAGGGAGAGGTTGACAATTGGGAGGATGAGAGGAGAGAGTTCCACTTTTGTTGCTTTTATCCAGCTAATTGGGCAGGGGTCTCTATAGGAAGCGGTTGTGTTTATTTTGGAAATAATGTTCCCAAGTGTGTCCTTTGAGGTAGGGGAGAATATTGGCCAGGAAGAAATTGGTGTTGAGTACAGTTTATTTTGATTATTTATAGGTAAGTCAACGTTTTAGCTTTTCCTTATAATAAGTAGCTAGAGCTTGGGGAGCTATGACAGGGTCACATGTGTCCTTGTTTGTGATGTTATTGGTTAGAGACTTTACAATTTCAAAAAGTTCTCTTGGGTGGTTGAGAGATTTTGAAAAGATGTTGGAGTAGTGTTCCTTCTTTATGGAGTTAATGCTTTCTCTGCAGTGTTTAAGTTTAGCCATGTATTGTGATTGGCAAACTGTGGATTTTGTATAGTGCCATTTGCGTTTGCTTTTACGCAGATCTGTTTAGTTGTTTTAGTTCAGGTCGGAACCATGCAGCGTTTTTTGTTTTTTTTGTGGAAGTTGAATGGTGTGTGTGTGTTGGATTGCTGTGTTAGATATGGTGTCATTCCAGGTTGTTATTGCTTCATCTAGGTCTGTTATCTTTGTCAAATTTCTTAAATCTTTTGGATTGTGGTATGTATTTGGGCTTAGGGTATGTGAGGTCGTAATAGGGGAGTTGGAGTTTAATGAGATGATGGTCAGACTTCTGAGGTTGTTGGATTATAGGCACTGTAGAGTAGTTCAGTAAAAACACTAGGTTAAGTGTGTTTCATTTGACATGGGTTCGGGAGTTGATTATTTGATGGAAATCCATGTCATTTATGGAGCTTAGGAAAGCTGACATGTGGTTGTGGGGTAGGGATGGTAAATTGAGATCACCTAATAGTATTAGTGGAGGAGCATAGTATCTCTGTTAGTATGTCCAAGTTGTCAGGTTTTGAGTCTGGGGGTCTGTATGCTAAACAAATATAGAGGCATTTGGTTTTTATGGTATGTCTATGTTTTCTATATTGTGGAGCAGATTAGGATGTACGTAAAAGACACAGTTTATCCAAAAAGTTGTTTTCTTATCCACTGTAATTAAGAGGTTTAAATGGAGTCACTACATAAATTGGGTAGTAATTCAGGATGTGCTAAGATTTTAGTTGTAAACAGAAAGAAAATGCAGATTAGGTCAGCCTAACGAGGATTATTTATAAATTATTCAGAGGCTATGTGAATAAGAAGTAATAAATTAGAGTAATGTCATTATTGATAGCAGTGAGTAAAGGTATAACCACAAGTTGAGACCTGCATGATTTCTGAGTAGCAGTAGAGATACAATAGAGTAACTGTTGCAGTAGAGATACAGTGAGAACAGTTGCAGTGAGTTGATCATATTGTAGTTTAGAATAGTCAAATTGACTCATTTTAAAGCATCATTTTTTCAGATTATGATAGTTAGAGGGAGTAAAGTAGGATATATTTCTAGTGTTCCGGTAATATTACATGTTCCAGTAATGTTACGTGGATAACATATGATCAGACTGCGATGGATTTTATTGCTTACATAAAGGTAAATGGAGGAAAGTCTCGGTTCAAATCGACTATGTCTGATAAAGCTTATTACATATAGTTCAGATAGGTGATGAAACAGGTGTACCTCTGGTTCTGTCAGGCCTAATTTCCACGCCTAAGGGCCACACCAAAGGGCCCTCTGGCGATGCCCTCAGGCATGGGCACACCAGGCGTGGGCATGCCTGCCGGTGTGCTGCTTTTAAAAGTTGTAGGAGATCCCTGATTGGGCCTTGTTGGGGGGAATGGGAGGGGCGAGCAACTCTCCCTTCCTCCCCCGATGTCCGATCGGCGAGTTGGAGAGCTGGTGAGGTCCAGAGCAGAGATCTTACTTGTGCCGGTGTGCTGCTTTTAAAAGTTGCAGGAGAGACCCAATTGGGCCTTGGTGGGAGAAACAGGAGGGGCAAGCAATTCCCACTTCCTCCCCCGATGTCCAATCACCGAGCTGAAATGCTGGTGGGGTCTCCCTTGAGCCCCTCCCCCCCAGTGCAACTCCCAATGAGACGATGGCTCACACCTGCCACCTTAGCACAGTTTCCTTGGCTGATACTCTATTTCTGCAGACTTCTCCACTCTTGCCCTCAATGATCAAGTCAAGACTTGGCATGTCTCTCTTGTAAACCAACTTGACCAGCTGGCATCTCTTCTACCCTCCCCAGCTGGATGGCATTCATGGCACCATCCATGGTTTAACCCCAGCCTTGCGCTCCTCTGGACTCACCTTTATAGGGCTGAACGCCTCTGGCACATTCACCTCTCTGCAGATATTGTGCGGTGTTTCTGCTGCCAGCATCGACATTATAAACAGCAACTGTACGATGCCAGGAGAGCATTCTACTCTGATCAGATTTCCTCTGCTGATAACTATTCTAGTCAACTCTTCCTGATACTCCGCTCTCTCACCTCCACACATGCTTCTTCTGCTGTGTCCATTCCTTTCCCAGTCCCAGACCATCTAGCTTATTTCTTCTTGGAAAAGATTACTGCACTTCGTTAATCCCGTCCAGCTAGTCCACTACCACCTCCTCTCTCCTCTTCCTCCTTGAAGCCTGTTGCCTCTTTATCTCACACTTGGACCACGTTCAAACCAATTACTATGTCAGAGCTCACTAAAGCTATCGCACAAGACTACTTGTCCTTCCGATCCTATCTCCCCTTGCTGGCTCTTAGAACCCTCTTTTGCTCTATTACCGCTTACACCAACCATGTAGTAGCCTCTCAACTGTAGCCTCTCAACTGGTACTTTTCCCTTCTGCTGGAAGCATGCCATCATTCAACCCATACTGAAGAAACCCAACTTAGATCCGGCCACTCTCACCAACTGGAGCCCTGTGTCCAACTTACCTCTTCTCTCAAAAGTCTTAGAGTAACTTGTCTTCTCTCAGCAATCATCTCACGTAGACTCTGTCCATGCTCTCCACCCTAGACAATCTGGCTTCAGGCCCGGTCACAGCATGGAAACCATCCTTCTTGCACTATTGAATGGAATTCATATTGCGCACGACTGGGGTGATATCTCTCTCACTGTCTCACTGGATCTCTCTGCAGCTTCAACCTGATTGACCATTCTCTTCTGCTTACTCACCTCCACAATTATGGGCTTTATGGTGCATTTCTTCACTGGTTTAAGTTGTTCCTCTCTCTCTGTTCCTTTGCTGTATCCTGCGGGTTGTCCACTTCACCCATTGTCCCTCTCACCTGTGGTGTCCCCCAGGGCTCAGTGCTGGCCCTTGCCTTACTTATTCAGCAATCCAACATTTCTTCCTATTTCTACAATGATGATATCATTCTACTCCACCACACTAAATCCCAGTCTCCTGATCTTTCTCCTATGAACTCTTGCTTAGCTACCATTCACACATGGCTATCCACGAACTGTCTCCACCTCAATACTTCCAAATCTGCTGCCATCTGGTTTAGCCTTCACACACCATGTCCTTCACTTACCCCTCAGATTGCCTACACTCCTGTCCCCCTTGTCCACATACTACAGTATCTTCGGGTTTTGCTTGACTCTTCCCTCTCTTTCCATGAGCATGTGTCCTCCCTTTTCCAGTGATCTTTTTTCTCAGATTCGTGCTGTTCACCCTTTCCTCATGGTACCCTCCCTTATGACTCTCCTCTCACTAGTTATGTCCAGGTTAAACTATTGTAATGTTGCATTTGCGGGTTTTCCACATTACCAGCTCCACCACCTTCACTCCTACAGAATATCACTGCACGCATATTCATTCACTCCTCACAGCGTAATCATGTCACCCCACTTCTCATCCGTCTGCACTGGCTCTCCCTCAAATTCCAGATTGACTACAAAATTCTCACCCTTGTTCACAAAACCATGTACATCGGTACTCCACAGTACCTCTCAAAGCTGCTCCAGTTTCATACCCCTCACAATCTCCTCAGGTCCATTTACGTCAGTCGCCTAGCTTTCCCCATCTAGAACAAACCTGGAAATCTGCCATCTATCTCAGCCCTGCATTGTGGAACTTTTTGCCTCCTGCCCTGCGCTCTAAAACCTCATTCTCAAAGTTTAAAGCATTACTAAAAACACACTTTTTCCTTACTGCGTTTGATCTCCCTCAATCCAACACCCAGCAGGACATCCCTATACCCTCCCTCCCCTCTTAGTCCTGGCATGTTTCTCCTGTCCTGCAACTGCCCACCTTCTGTTTCTTTCTCTGCTCTTTCATTCTATGCTGTCCTGTCACAACTCTGGCATTCCTTATCATCTTTCCTACAGCAACTATTTTGTTTTATTATTATTGTAAACCACTCTGATGCCAGGGCCACCTGGTTGGTATATCAAATATTGAATAAAGATAAAGATATACTGGCTTCTTTCAGTGCTGCACCAGCATATATACAAGTGAGGACATAACTGAAAGCTGTTCTGGTCTGCCTCCACTTTCTGGCTGGGAAGCATAACCCACTCATCTGGACTGGTCTAGCAGGATGATAAGGAATGTCTAATTAATAGTTCCAGAAAACGAGAATAACAGTTATCCAGCCTAAAAAAAAGTTAAGATGTGGATCACTGTAATCAAATTACTTCCATCAAATATGGGTGAAGCTTGTGAACAACACGGCATTTTACAAATGAGGTACAGACCACCAAAGAGATATAGGCAACAACTGACAGCCATGCATTGCATGGCTGTGAAATGAAAATAAAATCAACACCAGATGTCTTTCTCACCAGAATAAATGAACAGGTAGTTTGTGGTAATTCACTGTATTTTGGGAAATAATAAGGAACAAATAGGGGAGTAAACATATTGTAATGTTTAGTTCCTTATGTAATGACAGGCACTAAAGAGTGTTAAGAGAGTTGTCAAAATGCTCCAAGTAAACCAATGGCAGGGCGACTTTCACACTGCTCAGTGACGTCATAGTGTGCTCTGTCCTGCGTGCGATATGAGTTGAACTGAATGTTTCTCTACAGGAAAAATATGAAAGAGCAATTCTAAGGGGCATGTTTGCTAAAGGGGCATAAGCAGATTTGCTGCTACCATGCAGCAGAAATATGCTGTGCAGTAGCTGCAAAACCTGTACAGTATCTTCAGGGGGAGTGGCCAGCATCAGCTCTGCAGGTACTATGCAGAGTGAGGGCTTCACTGTTCCCTTTAAGCTGTGCGCATGTGCGCTCACACACACCTCGCCAAGCGAGCGCACATACTTTACAACAGAGCGCACAAAAATTACGGTTCTGAAAGAAAACAATACAGACGTCTTAAAATTTAAAAGTTGCTGTGTATTCACGGTTTTCACAAGTTCTACAATATTTTCTAGTGCAATCTTATAGACCTTCAGGATATAAGATCTTTGGTCTTAAACTTTAATTGGCGCGTTGAGAAACTTCCACTTCTGTACTTTGGCTTGCGAGTAGTCCAACTGTAATCTGTAATTCGAATTGCATTATTAAATTTTTTCTTACATTGAAAACTGAAAGAAGTTAATTTTTAAAATGTCGAAACCGATAGCAATCAGAGGTACAAAACGTAAGAGAACAGCCGGAGCTTTTAAGCCTGAATGGCTTGAAGAAATTGTTGAAACAGAGACACCGAAATCTCGGGATAAAACGTGCATTCAACTGCATGAAATACTCACTTACGAAGAGGATGACGGAGTAGTCTGTTTATTGGAGAGTTTTCAAGCGGCAAATTTTGGGATGATGTGTGGAAACTAGACTTTTTGAAACAACATCTGTCTAATCAGACTCATACTGAAAGTGTTAAGAAACTTAGAGCTAAAAATCCAAATTTAAGAGGAGGATTATTTAACTTGTTGCTTGAGAGCACCGCTGAAAAAGAGAAAAGTCAAATTAGTAATGAACGGAAGTGTTCTACACCAGAAGAAATTACTATTCTAATTGATAGTGTTTTGCTGGCTGTTCGGATGAATATTTCCATGATCTCTGTTCAAGATATTAATGAACACATGTCCACGTACATAACCATACCTGAAAGCTGGAGAAGCAAAAACTATTCGTTTGAATTTCTTGAAATTATAAACATCAATGTCCAAGACAAGCTCATAGCAGATGTTGCATCAGCAGCATATCATACAATAACTATTGATGAAAGCACAGACAATTCTGTCAACAAATACTTAATACTGTACTTCAAATATCGGTCAGTAAATTCATGTCTGTATAAAACTTCATTTGGTGGGATGCTACAGTTGGAAGCATGTGATGCTGCATCAATAGTCAGTGCACTCCGGGAATTCTATGGGAAATACAAGCTTGACCTTAACAAAATGGTCATGTTTACTTCAGATGGTGCCTCTGTCATGTCAGGCAGAATAAATGGTGTTGCTGCGCAGCTAAAAAAAAACATTTCACATTTAGTGCAGCAGCATTGTGTTGCCCATCGTGAAGATTTGGGGATCTCTGAATCATGGAAGGAAGTAAAGTTGATGAAAGAAGTTGAAACTTTCATGAGAACTGTTTGCACAATCTTTTGTCGATCTTCTACTAAAAAGGTCACAATTTAAAGAATTAGCAGATGCTTCTGAATGCGAGTCAATTGCTTTTAGACCTCTGAACGAAGTGTGGTGGTTATCTAGACATTTTGCTCTTCAAGCAATTATTCAAAATTATGATCCATTATTAAAATACTTTGAAGAAGAGAAGGATAATGATCCCATTGGAAAATACTGTTATAAAAAGCTAAACAGCCATCAATTCCATATAACACTGCAAATTTTGAATGATGTTTTATATGAACTAGCTTCATTAACAATGGCATTTCAAAAACATGGGCTAATACCACTGGAAGCATATCATCTTGCACAGGGTAAGCTGAACAAAATCCGAATGCAATACTTGGGTGACACAGTAAAATGGAGTAATAATGTTAAAAATCTTCTCGACAAAACACCTGGAGATGCTTCAGTGGATACTGGTTCCACACTTATTTTCATTAATATGCTGTGTCTGCATTTAGGGGAAAGATTTCCTGAAAATGAAATTGAGGAATGGTCTGCTTTTAACTTGACAGCAATAGCACAATGTGATTATGAATTTGGAATTGAAAATGTCTGATCACTCTGCTTAAAGTACAAAAAATTTCTTATGGAGGAACATATTGTTATTCAGCAGTACAATGACTTCAAGTTCTTAGTCACAGAAAAAATCAAAAGCAAACTGATAAACAGTTTTCTGGATATGGTGACTTTGGCATTTCAGAATGCTCACTTTGCAGATTTAGCGAAATTGATGGATATTGGTGGAACATTTTTGGCTTCTAGTGCAGATTGTGAGCGTGGTTTCAGCTTGATGAACAGTTTAAAAACAAAATAAGGAATCGCTTACAGTTAGAACATTTGGAAATGCTGATGCGTGTTAAGAGTCATCTTCAAGATGGTGGATTGGTAGACCTTGATAAAATTTATTCAGACTGGTTAAATTTGAGAGATCAAAGAGAAAAATTTTGAGAATGAACTGTTAATAGTAAGCTCATTCTCTTTTTCCATACATAAATTATTTCAATGAAATAACAATGACTTTCAATAAAAATTAACTGAAATAATACCGCATTTGTGAATGTAATTACTAGAAATTTTCCACTTCATTTAGTAATCGTCTATTTTCATTTAATTCGATTAAATCAATGTGGTGTACATGCTGTATTCTGACATGTAGTCAAATTTTAAAGTATATAACTCCGAGTGTCATTATGTGGTGCACAAAAATTTAACCTTCCTTCAAAAGCTGCACAACTGATATTTTATGCGCACACAGCCTACAGAAAATTAGAGGGAACATTGGAGGGTTTACTGCACTGTTCTGTGATGCCTGCATCGGCAGGTAGCGGGAGCACTCCCACTCTGCCTGCTGAGAGGCTGGGAGCAGGGGGAAGACAGAGCAAGTGACTGAAGTGGCAAAAGCGCAGTCCCCCTGATTCTCCCCCTGGCAAAAGGATGCCGGTGCCTCGGATCTTCCAATCAGGGGCACCAGTATCATTGAAGGCCACCACCCCCTTTTCAGCATCCTCCTGAACAGCACCCTACCCATAAGGGATGCTGTCAGAGGTGATCTTCATGGCCCCCAGCCCTCCGCTAACACAGTTCTCCTGGCTAGCCGAGCCGGGTCCCACCTTATGCCCCCCACGGTAGGATAAGTGAGCCATGGTAGTCTAGTGGCCAGGGAGCAGGAGTGGTCCTCCCTGCTCCTGCCCCCATCTCTGTCGCTATGTAAAATAGCACCGGTCTCACAGTGCTGCCACTAGAGTGAAGACATAAGTGACAGCCTGCAGTTTGACCGCTTTAGCTGTCATCATGCCATGATATTTCTCACATTACTGCTGCGATGATAGCTAATGCCCTTTAGTAAATATCCCCCTAAGTGTCATCGGCACCAAGGGCATATGAAAAGTGCTAGCCAAAGGTCATGGAATACTCTACTATCTGTGGCAGAAGCAAGATCAAACTTGCATAAATATTTCTAAACTAGTGGAAGTACAGTTACCAGTAAGGTTGCCACATCACTCCATATAAGGAATAGGCTGATCCATTCCTGGATTTATCTTAATGATTGTTCCAAAACGCCCTGCATGCAATAGAGTAAAACTGGGACTGGATCAGCCTATTCCTTATGACATGCAGTTAGGTGGCAACCCTGAATATCAGAGGGAAAGACAGACATACAGACGTGATGACTCTGTAAGGCCACATGGAAATAATAAACTATGAAATCTGTTAAACATGGGTTTGTTTTTTTCTTCCATACTCAAGGTTTATTCTGAACTTGTATTATTTCCAAGCAAAATATTCATTCACAAACAGACCATGAGAGATTTGCAATGTGTGACGTGAGCTAAAGGATTTTTTTGTTTTTTAAAATTTGTACTTCAGTAAGGATGGGAATGTTAGCTCCAAAAAACTAATTGAGAAAGGCTAGCCCAATAAAAATGTATCACCTTATTTTATTTTTTAGTTTATGGACCTTCATTTCTGTGTATTTCTTAGCAGAAATATGCAGAAGAAGATTTAGAAAGTGAAATTTCCCATAAGGGCTTAGAATTAGTTGGAAGCTCTGTAACAGAAAAAGTGTTTAAAGAAAAACACACAAAAATCCCTAGGGTTACTGCAGCTGTAGTTAGAAAAAAAAAGAGTGTGGAAGTGCTCTAAACCTCTCCTGTAGGAAAACAGAAGGAAAGTGAAATTTAAGCTTCCGAGGGAAGAGAAGCTTGTGTGTAGAGAGAGTAATGAAATGTGAAGGGGGTATGGTACAGCATACTGCTTGCTCATAATGACATGCTAGATGGGGATTCCCCAGCAGACCCAGTCTCAGAAATGCAGAGTGCTTTTGATGTCATAGGCAGGCAAACATCCATGGGAGATGACATATGGCCCAGCATAAATACTTGCGTTCCTTTTCTGGTGAAAGGTATTAAAAACAAGCTGTACGTTAGAGAATTGGAAAAGGCTAGGAGAAAAGCCCCATATACAAGAAACTTTTCTTTCACAGTGTGTCTTTTTTTATCTCTTAATTTTCAAAAACAGAGATAAAGTCAGTAAAACTCCATTTATTCAGAAGGGCACCATCTGTTGCCCTTCAGAATATGACTATTTCATAGCCAAAATACTCATAAAAGACTTTTACAGCTTACCTCAAAACCCACCCCACATCTATTAATTCTTTACATGGTACAGACAAACAATCAAAAGAAATATAATATATTCATTTCATGCTGTAGGTTTGTTTGTTTTTTTTAGTACCAAGTCTCCAACCCTCTGAGAATGGTTTCCAGGCTGTCATATCTTGTACTTATGCAGAAGATCCAGTCTTTGGAAGATATGGTTTTCTGTTACTATAATATCCGAAATAACCGGAGATCTGCACCCGGCGCTCTCCCTCTGCCTTACCTTTTCCCATTATTTGAATATATCACTTGAAATAATTACACAAACACTGTATTCTTTGGGAAAACACCAGGTCACAGCTTTATTGCCCAATAACAGAACAGTTTAACAATACAACAGAACAACCAATTATACCCCCCCCCCCCGAAGCGGAGCGATACGTCACCCACCATACTACTAGCAAGGTGACCTCGCTTCCGCCCCCTGGCCTGGTCACCACCAGTCTAGTTACCCCCACCCCTGCCGACTTCGCCATATCACTAGCGAAAGTCAGCTCGGGGTTCTCCGGGTCGTGGGCACCCTGCCCATGCCCAAGCAGCCTCCGGCTCCGGACCCCGGAAACCTCCGGGATCCCGCCTACTTCCCCCCACCCAGCTGTGACACCCCTCTATCCCCCCCCCACACTGACCTTCCCAATAATGGGCGGGAGGGCGGGACTCCTTTTCTCTCTCCGCTCCTCGGCCATGTGCTGACGGCGCGCTCCAGCTGCCCCAGCACATGGCCCGCTTCCCCCACATGATTGGCTCGCGCCGCGCGCATCCTCGCGGCAGAGCCAATCATTTTGAATGATGCCCTCTATCCTGCCTGCTTGATTGCCTCGCTTCTCGCACCCCCCCCCCCCTCAGCAGCCGCTTCCGCCCTAACAGCCGGGACCCGCGCCGGGGCCGCCACCGGTTAATGGCGGCCTCCGAGACCCTGCTCTGCAGCCTTCTAGTAACCGGAGATCTGCACCCGGCGCTCTCCCTCTGCCTTACCTTTTCCCATTATTTGAATATATCACTTGAAATAATTACACAAACACTGTATTCTTTGGGAAAACACCAGGTCACAGCTTTATTGCCCAATAACAGAACAGTTTAACAATACAACAGAACAACCAATTATACCCCCCCCCCCGAAGCGAAGCGATACGTCACCCACCATACTACTAGCAAGGTGACCTCGCTTCCGCCCCCTGGCCTGGTCACCACCAGTCTAGTTACCCCCACCCCTGCCGACTTCGCCATATCACTAGCGAAAGTCAGCTCGGGGTTCTCCGGGTCGTGGGCACCCTGCCCATGCCCAAGCAGCCTCCGGCTCCGGACCCCGGAAACCTCCGGGATCCCGCCACCGGCATAGTCACGTCCTGTGACTTTGCCGCCCCCCAATACCTTGGGCTCAAGCTGTGACCTGTCCACTTTGACCCCCCACAACCTGCTCCAACGCTTCCTGCCAATCATTGAGGAGGAGGTCAACCCCCACCGGTGCCAAATGAACACCATCGCTCCTGTATAATCCTGGACACGCAACCTCCACCCAATCGTGGTGGACCTGACATCCCCCATGCTCTACCACCCACCTCCCAATTTGCCTATTGACCTTCGTCAAACCCCGAGACCAGCGACGCTGCCCCCGGCATACCGGTCTCGGGATGACATCCGACCAAATAAGCACCACCCCCGCGAACATTCTCAATATTTGGGCAAAGTCCCGTTTTGCTGCATTGATCAACTGCTTGCAGGTCCAAGACATCAAATCATTTCCTCCCAGATGCAACAGCAGAAAGCCAGGTGCAGTCCGTACACGTGCATGGTGGCGCAGCAAGGGCAGCAGCTGATGCCAGAGTAGCCCCCTCTCGCCCAGCCATAAAATGTTCACCACCGCAGGGTCCAACCCCAGGTTCCGCCCGACAGGCCTATTCTCTGCACGCCTGCCAGCCCAGAACACAAACGAATGCCCCAGCATCCAACAGCCCCGTACACCTCTGCCCCGATCTGTAACAGAAAAAAACAAATAGTTAAATATCCAAACCCCCCCCCCCACCCACATGCTATAATCGCACATATGTCTGAAATGCTCTGGATCGCCACCTGCCAATTGCCTGAATCTGTGCGGCCGACATTCCAGCGCTGGCCGCACTAGTCGCCGCCCCAATGCGGAAGGAATGGGCGGCAAATTGGCTAGCGTCGATCCCCATGCGCTGCAGCCCCAGGCGCATAACCGCGGTCACCTGATATCTAGTGACCAGTCGAGCGTCCGCATGCACGAACAGCCGCTCTGTACCCCGTGGGTGTATTTCGAGGAAAGACAACAATGCTTTCACCGGGCACGTGTCTCCAGAAATCGTCCTCAGAACCACCCAGCACCCTCTGCCACGCTGGTCCGTTTTTGATCTCTGCAAAAAGACCGCCAAACGATCCCCCTGCACCTGCACATGCTGCCTCATCAAGCTACGCCCTACACCCCTTTTTGTGGACTCAGCTACTAATTCCCCGACCCGAAAGGCTCCGAAAAAGGCCACACAAAATATAGCCTTAAAGAGCCGGGCTTCGTAACCTGAGGCTGCCACCTCGGGCAACGCCGCACACAGACCCTTTAACAAGTCATGCGTTACCGGGCGCCGCCGATCCGGCATAAACGGCCTCGCCCGCCCCCATCCTTGCATAAGCTTCCTTACCAGAAAACCCTGTCCCACTGGGGCCCAACCAGCCGCTCTCGCGAAAAAGAGAAACCCAGCTAGATGTCCCCGCACCGCAGTCTGCGAGGCACCTTGCCTCCGCGCATGCACAATATATCCCCCGATTAAGAAATCCGTAACCAGCCCGCCACACCACCCGTGTTGTCGCAAAAAGTCCACCACCCTCACATATCCTCTGCAATATGCCTCCCAGGTTCTCTCAGCCACCGAGCTGCGCAGCATCTCTCTCATCTCTGCAGGCCAATGCTCCATAAACTCCAAGGGACCTCGAATCCCACTGCTGCAGCCTCTGGCGCCAACTTCCGGAAACGATCCCACTGCAAGCGTGAAAGAGCATCAGCAATACTGTTATTAAGCCCTGGTATATGCCTCGCTCGCAAGGTCACATTTCTACACAAACAGTATAAAACGACTTTTCGCATCAATGCCGCCACTTGTCCGCAACGTGGCGTATAATTATTCACCACATTCACCACCGCTTCATTGTCACACCACCACACGATTTTTTTGTTGCGCAATTTATCGGGCCACAACTCCAACGCCACCAAAATCGGGAAGAGCTCTAAGAACGTAATATTCTTCAATAGCCCAGCCTCTTCCCATGCCGCCGGCCATCTCCCGGCACACCAGTCCCCTCCAAAATAGACACCTAGGCCCGTTCCCCCCGCCGCATCCGTGAACAACTGCAATTGTGCACTGGAGCGCTCCTCATCGATCAAGACCGCCGATCCATTGAATTCCGTCAAGAAGACATCCCACACGGACAAGTCCTCGCGCAAGCTGCGGGTGATTCGTATCCGGTGATGAGGTTTAGCCACTCCCGCCGTGGCTAACGCTAAGCGCCGCAGGAATACACGACCCATAGGTATGACACGACAGGCGAAATTCAATGACCCAATCAACGCTTGCATTTCTTTCAACGTGTACTTCGCGGATGCGAGGGCATTCGCCACCAATACCCTGAGCTTGACAACCTTCTCCGGGGGCAGTCACGCCACCATTGTCACGGAATCCAACTCGATGCCCAAAAAGGTTATCTTAGTCGCCGGCCCTTCGGTCTTTTCCTCGGCTAACGGCACCCCCAATTCGCCCGCCATCTCCCCAAAACCCTCTAACAAGGCCCTGCAATGATCCATCGTAGCTGCTCCCACAAACAAAAAATCATCCAAATAGTGAACAACACTGGCACAGCCAACACGCCGCTCGACGACCCACTGCAAAAATGTGCTGAATTTCTCGAAAAAAGCACAGGACACTGCACAGCCCATGGGCATGCATTTGTCGAAGTAATATTCCCCTGCAACGTGGAAGCCTAGCAAATGAAAAGACGACGGGTGCACCGGCAGCAAACGAAAAGCGGCCTCGATGTCCACTTTAGCCATCAACGCTCCCTGCCCGGCCTTTCTCACTAGTCCGACCGCCTTGTCAAATGATGCATAACGGACTGAGCAGCATTCTCGAGGAATGTGGTCGTTCACCGATTCGCCCTCCGGATACGAAAGATTATGAATTAACCGGAACTTCCCCGGCTGTTTCTTCGGAATAACTCCCAACGGGGAAACCACAAAATTCCGAAATGGGGGCTCCGGAAAAGGGCCCGCTATCCTACCCAAAGTCAATTCGCTACGTAATTTAGTCTGAACCACATCCGCAAAACGCCGCACCGACGGCCCGTTCCTCCCCACCTTGCTCCCCACCCCCCCCCCCCACTACAGGAATGACAAAACCTTCATTAAAACCTTTTAGCAAGACCTCCCCATCCCGTTTCTTTGGATAATTACAGAGCCACTCCCTCAAAACCTGCACACGTATAGGAGAGGGGGCGACGCTGAAAGCTGGTCTCTCACTTGGCCCCTGGGAGCGCGCCACCACTGAGGCCCTTTTTGACACATTTTGTCGCGGAATGCCCACCCCCACAGTTCGCGCAAGCGTGCCGGAACTTGCAATCCGGGAACGGGCAGGAGGACTTGTTAAACCTCCAACATACATCCCCAACTCCGCCCCCTTGCTTGCTCGCCCCCCCAACCCCCGCCGCCCGAAAGGACCGGTTTCCGACAGCCTGGGCAGTACCCGTTAGTTTCACCGCCACTCCCCCTCCAACACCCACGCCCGACCTGATTGACATCTGCGTAAGCCACAAGTTGATATCCTGGCTACCCCAGGACAACAACCTGTTCTCTTCCATTTTGTCCCGAAACTTTTCATCGTAATTGAGCCAGGACCACCTTTCGTGCATCTGCGACGCCTCGAGAATAGAATCCGCATAAGACAAAAGCATCCCATACTGCTCCGGGTAACGTTGTCCCCAGACACTCGCCAAACGCAAAAAGGCCCTCACCCAATTCACCACCGTCCGCGCCACCTTCCGCACCCTTCCCGCTTTCTCATCCTCTTTTCTCTTCTTCTTGCTTTCCCCAGTACGCTTACGTCCCTCCAACAATCGGAAAATGTCAATGTACCGCCTTTTTCTAATCCGCCGCCTCAACTTCTTTGGGACCCCTACCCACAATTCAGACAAGGCCGTAACCCCTGTGGCCACCTCTCCGGAATGACCCGGCTCCGCACACGTAGCCCTTTCTGACGAGGATCCCGTGGACGAACTCGAGGACGACGACGAGGAGGAGTCGGATCCTCGCCTGCGATGACAAGTATGCCTCCGCTTGCGATTCGCCTTTCCCACCTTCTCTCGACGCACCCCCCCATCCCCCCCATCCGCTTGTGCCCTGTGCAACTCACCACTGACTGCAGCCTCTGGGGACTCCAGGACTCGCTGTGGATGCACATCCCCGGACCCAACATCCACCGTTTGCGGCACACATACGTCGAGCGCTGCTGATCCACCCGAGGGGCCACCGCATGCTGGCGTTGCCTGCACCTCGCCGCTCTCTGTCCCGTCCTGGTGCACTCCAGAGAGCCGTGCCCCGATGGAAGCCATAGCCGGAACCTGCGGAGACAGAAATGGGAGAAACGCAGGGGGAACAACAGAAGGCCACACTGCTGGCCAGGCCCCTGCCCAGTCCGCCCTGGAAGGCCCTTGCCCCCCTCGTGTCCAGTGCTCCCACCCATGCTGCCCCGTTGCCCCTCCCCCTCCAGGCCCCCCCCAATATATCTCACTCCCACCCACACTTGGAGGAACCCCGTAGCTCGTGCCCACCCCCGCATTCCACCCAGGTATGGTACCCGGCCCAGCTACAGGCCCTTCTGCCATCCCAGTGGCCCCCTCTCCCCCTTCTCGTCCCACCCCCGAATCACCCTCTGCACGCTGCCCCCTTACGACAGCCCCACGACCCCTACCCCCCCCCCCCACTCCTGAAGTAGCCCGGGCTTGTCTTCCCCGCCCTAAACCACCATGCTGCCCGGTCCTTGCCAGCCCAGCCCGACCCCCACCTATAGGCCCCGTTGATCCCACTGCTCCCCGTGGCCCTCCTAACCCCCGTTCTGCAGGCCCCGCTCTTACAGACCTCCCTCCTCCTTTTGCCCTCAGCCGCTGCCCCTTGCCCCTGCCTTTGCATGCCGCACCTGGAGTTCTTTGCCCTTTTCCACCCCTTCCTCTCTCCACGCCCCCCCCACTGCTCCGTTTGCTGCCCGGCATGCTCAACCCCTGTCTCACCGCGGTAAGTGATCAGTCCGGTGTCTTTTAATTACGTACGGTCCGCCCCCCTGAAGACCCGTTCCGTGGTCCTCCCGTCTACTCCGGTGACTGTTAATAGAAGGAGTAGGTGCGATTTTGAAGCCCCCCCCCCGCACAGCCGCTTGCTCCCGACCCGAGAACTACCTACTCCCGACCGCCGCGTCTGAACAACTGCACCCCGCCGCTCCTGCTAACGTCCGCCGCACCTCCCCCGAAGCCGCAAAGCAATTACCGACCAGGCTCGCCGTCCCGTATCCTGCCAAGTCTCTGCTGCCCGAAAAACACTCCTTTTCTCTCTCCGCTCCTCGGCCATGTGCTGACGGCGCGCTCCAGCTGCCCCAGCACATGGCCCGCTTCCCCCACATGATTGGCTCGCGCCGCGCGCGTCCTCGCGGCAGAGCCAATCATTTTGAATGATGCCCTCTATCCTGCCTGCTTGATTGCCTCGCTTCTCGCACCCCCCCCCCTCAGCAGCCGCTTCCGCCCTAACAGCCGGGACCCGCGCCGGGGCCGCCACCGGTTAATGGCGGCCTCCGAGACCCTGCTCTGCAGCCTTCTAGTTCTGCTCAACCATTTTTCCTTCCTTGTGGGCCTATGGATTCTATCCATCAACAAACAATAATCAGCAGCTATGAGACCAGTTAGTCTCTCTTCCAATCATACAGGCCTCTCTAAAACATAGTGGCAGTGTGCCTGTAATGACACCAGGGTTTGTTTTTACTGAAAATTCCCCATGATGACTCAATAGAAGGCATACATGAGACTCTTACTATTTGCTGACATTGGCTCCAGCATAAAGAGGAACAATCTTTGAAGATCATAACCAGTTTGCACAGGAAACAGAAACATGATGGCAGAAAAAAATTACATATCCTATCTAGTCTGCTCTTCTATTTCAAATACTAATGTCCTTTCTTTGCCTTTAGAGATCTTTTGTGTTTGTGCCATGCTTTTTTGAATTCAGATACTGTCCTCGTCGCTACTACGTCCACTGAGAGACTATTCCATGCATTTACCACTCTTTCCATAAAGAAATATTTCCGCATATTGCTCCTGAGTCTATCCTCTTTCGTCCTCATCCTATGTCCCCTCATAGAAGAGCTTGCTTTCAATCGAAAGAGGCTCTCCTCTTGTGCATTCATGCCGTGGAGGTATTTAAATGTCTCTATCATATGTCCTGAGAACCACGGTTCATATCCCACTGCTGTATCTTGAGACTTTGGGAAATCACTTAATCCTCCATTACCTCAGGCACAACCTAAATACATCCTCTGGAGACAGGGAAATACCTACTATACCTGAATGTAACACACATTGAGCTTCTAGTGAAAAGCATGAACTAAATCCACCCCAGAAATCTATGGAGTGATTTTATTGTGATTCTGTTTTATTTGGGCATAAATGACTGAGCTGAGTAGCAAGCCTCCAAATGTCCTCCTATATATTTTTATCCATTATTCTAGCCACATCTTTCTGACATATGACAAATCCATATTTAGGTTCACCCATATTTTAATAAATATGAGAGAGAAAGCCCACTGGTGCATGTTTACCATGGTAACGCATATGTGAACTGTGCTACTAGTGCGGAGGCCCATGCTAGCTGCAAGGGGCATGTGTGCCTGTCTCCCTGCAGTTAGCATGGCACTAAGATGCAGCACCATGCAAACTGGAACCCACTGAAGTGATGGTAAGTGCACCCATGCTAAAAGCAGCATGCACGCTCAGTGCAAGCTAATAATGCCTAGGCTAACTGCGAACTGCTGTCAACGCCTCCATTACACTCCCTACCCATTGTTCATGTCCCATTGTGCTCTATCTGGTAAGCATGGGATTTTTTGCACGGGGGCCCACACTACATTTTAGCATGGTGCTCTTACTACATACTAAACCCTGCATTACTTTAGGAAATATGCCCCACTGTGTTTTTCTTGTATTTTAAGACATTGACAAAACAATACAAAACAAAAGCATAACCAGATATATCAAAGACTTGAAAAGATTTCTCACATATCAACAGATACAGTCTACAAAGAGAACACTGTGAATGAATGGGGGAACAGCCCTATAACTATGGGCACAGAATGATTATAGAATAGTCGGCATATTAGCAATCAAATTTCTCAGGACCAAAATAAGACAACACACTAAATGAAAAATTTCCCTGTGCAAGAGGTTCAAGTCACATTTTCTTTTATATGGCCATTGTAGAATGTACCACTAACATATCACTGTACCAGTAGACACGCACAAGCTTGCTCTCTGTCACACAATCATATACTGTATACGCTGTGTAAGGTTTCAGGGTATATTGAGCAGTATAAATGCGGCACTGGCTACTGTCCTGAACAGCAGCAGCAGTGCCTTTCAATCTCACTCCTTCCTAGCCTAATCCTTATACATTGCACAATTTGCCAAAAATGCACTGCAATTGTTTCTTCCAGAATTAACACTTAAACATATTTTAATTTTTTAATTGCTGAATCTCTGCAGTGGCTTTCGTTTGCCCTATAGCCAACATATTCAAAAAGCCACACAAAAACTGACCACCATGTAAGGCAACTTAAGTCCAGCCATTAGTTTGTTATCTCCTGTCGGAAAAATAGCTGAACTTGCTAATGGGAGAAAATACTCATGAAAGCCTACAGGAAAGAGACTTTCAGGAAGGAATGGACCAGGACACAAGAGTGGAAGATATTATGAAAAAGGCAGAAGCCAGAATGGGACTCTTGAAGAACATCATATCATAGCGTTACAACTCTTCATACATCAAGATCTTCTAGGCCAGTAAAGTCAGCACACTCAAACCAGTCCATCACAGGCTGCTGCGGCAAGAGTGAGTGGTGAAGTAGAAGCTGCAAAGGCACATGCCTGTTTTAATAAAGAGGCTGCATTGAAGCTAGAAATGATTAGAAGATAAGAAGAGGAACAGGAAAAGGAGGCAGCTGCCACTGAGGCCCAGGCCAAGATCCTTGAAGCTGCTGCAGGAAGGCGGAGAAAGCCAGATTAGCCAAATTGTCTACGAAGAATCTGCCCAGCCCACAAAAGACTATATTCCAGTTAATGCCTTTGAGCATGCCAGTGCACACACATATAGTCTGATTAAGAAGAGGTCATTGATGCTAAGGAAATGTAGTCTTCTTCTACAGTAGATCCCATGCCTGGAAGAAAGCCTAATGCACACCACACCATGGACATCAGTCTCCATTACAGTGGTACATATCCTTACACATACAGCCAGCTTATGCTCCATCTACATGCACAAAAGAAGACACTTCATCTCAGCCTCATACGCAATGTAGACTGGGCGCAAGACAAGTCTGGGAAGTTGCCGTCAGCAAGGGCATCAGCCATACACCCCTCACTCATACCAAATGCAGCTGATCAACCTCATCCCGTGCCAACATTTAAGAACAATGTGACAGTTCCCACTACAGCATGCTGCAAATACCTCCTGATGTTCAGACTGAGCCACTGGGCAGGTCAGATCATGCCAAGTACATGGCTCACCAAGTTAGACACACTTCCTGAGATCTACATAGTGTGTGAAAGTCTGATTTCAAACATGCAATTGGCTTCTTCCAGGCATGGTATTTTCTGACAAATTAAATTCACCTTCGGTTATTATGGATACACAGAAAGCCTTTCAAATTCTGGCCAGCTCTGTCTCCTTGGAAAACAGAATCTCTAACCTCCTCCCTCTGTAGCATAACCCTTTTTTCAAGATTCAACATACGCTAATAACATAGAAACAGTGGTATTCCAGAGGAAACCGGTCTATTGGCCAGTTGCTCTCGGATGGTAAATGGCAATCATTTGCAGGCTTACAGCATGAGTTTACTTATCCGGATCCTTTTACTTTCAATGGATCCAGCTAAGGCATTGTATTGAAAAATCCGGGATAGACATTAAGTCTTTATCAGAGGAGTGGGGCTTGCTTACGATATCCAAATCCACTCAGCAGCTACCAGGTGTAGCCTCCCATTTCTATCGGCTGTTAAACCAATCCACCGGATTCCACTCTACTGGCCTTCAGCGAGCGCGGGAACATGACACAGGGGTAGCTCTTACACCACAAAAATGGAGAAAATACCGGGGAAGGCTAGTCAGGATTTCACAGTCCGCCTCCCTTACTCAGAGACTATACTTCTTAGCCCACAGAGCCTATTACCTGCTGGTCTTGCTGGCCCACATTATTTGTGACCACCCTAATGTTCTGTGTCCTGATAAGGGAGTGAATTCAAATCATTCTAAAATTTAGGACCCCGCGCACCTGGGAGATTGCCGCATATTGTTTCCTAAGTGACATCCCCCTCCCTCGGGAAGGAATGCCACTTTTTACTTGATTTTATGTTGAGCGTAGCTTTGTACCTTATAGTTGCTAACTGGAAGCATTCTGCGGACCTCATCTGGCATTTATGGTGGAACCAGCTGTGCCTATATAGCAAATATGAGCAGATGTCGAATGTCAGAATACCAGCACACCTTAGGACCCTGTAGAAACGGCCAGGAGACTGGGGTGGGATCGGGGAAGGTGGGTTTAGTTGCAGTTACCGTTCATGTTCAAATGGGTATGTACTTTCTTTTTGTTTGTATGTGTTGAAAATGAAAATAAAGGATTATAAAAAAAAAGGCATTTTTGCTTCTCTGGCAGCCTCTGAAAGAGATCAGCACTCAGTATGGGTTATTCTATCCTGCCAAAATGTGTGTTACCTACAGTAATCGCACACTGTTGTATCAAGAGCTGGAAGATTTGCAACATTTTTTGGACACGATCAAAATAACTTATTAATGCAGTGTTTGCAGTTACGATATGCATGTGGTGGATCGGAATGAATGTGAGTATGTAAGATTACTATGTTGTACGAAATCAATGATATGCTATTCATCCTCCTATCTAATTATTTAAAAGACTAGCATTCAACAAAAACACTATTTCAGTTTGTCCATCTATTCAGCATGTTCGGTGTTGTGCTGAGTTTTTGAAGTAGATGTTCTCTTTGTACTGTGCATTAACATGCTGTGTATTGACATAGCTTTGTTGCCGAGAGTACTATGTGTGAAGGGGAGCTTTCGGTTGCATTGTTGTGGCCCCTTGACAAGACTCTGTTGCTGCTGGTGACTTGAGAGCTTGTATTCCTGAGCTGCTCAGAGATAAGCATCACCGTCTCAGACATGGTCTGAATTATAATTTCAAAACTAGATGTGTTCATGAGAATAAAGTTACCTGGAGGTTTCTTCCTGATATACTATATTCTATAGGATGGACTTTGCAAACCAATGCAGTGGATAGTCCCTGTATGACGTAACTTCATTAGTTACCTTTAGATATAATGAGCTGATACTGGCGATATTGAGAGATAGAACCGGGCCGCTGTATTTTGTACTCTTTTGGTCCATTATTTCTTAATTCTATATACTTTATGTCCTGAAGTTACTTGATTTCTGTTGCTTTTTATCTTTTTTTCTTTTTACCATGCCAAAGGACCTCCTTTTCTTCTCTCATGGCCCAAACGTGGGTGCCCACTTGAGCAGCAGTGATCATCACATAGTATGGTTTGAGATAAAGAGCAAGGCAGAGTCCAATCACAACAAGCTCAAAGTCCTAGACTTCAAAAATGCTGACTTCAGTAAAATAGCCAAGTGCCTGAAGGAGGAGTTGGCAGGGTGGGAGGAGGTAAGGGAAATGGACTTGTAGTGGGCTAAATAAAAGGAGGCAATAAAAGGGGCAACAGATACATATGTAAGGAAAGTAAATAAAAACGAGGAAAAGGTAACCTATATGGTTCTCCAAAGAAGTGGCTGCACAAATAAAGGCAAAAAACACAGCTTTTACAAAATTCAGAAGTTTGCAAACAGAGGGACACAGAAAAGAATACAGGATAAAACTAAAAGAGACAAAAATAGAAATAAGGATAGCAAAAGAAAAGGCAGAAGAAAAGATGGCTAAAGATCTGAAGTGTGGAGACAAAACGTTTTTCAGGTATATTCGGGAGAAGAAGATCAGAGGTGGAACTGCAAGACTCAAAAGTGCTGAGAACAGATTCATGGAAAGTGACATTGAAAACGTGAAAATGCTAAGGTGGCATCTAACTTCTCCACTGGTTGTACGGGGAATTTAAACGGGGGCAGGGAAGGGGCGGCTCGGGGACATGGCCGGTGACTTGTGCAGGGACGTTTTTCTACCTTCGAGGTGGAATAACATCCCTGGATGTTTTTTTTTCAAGCCTGAGGCATGGATGGGGCAGGGGGGCCCGAGGACATTCCCCGCAGCCTGACCCTGGCTTTAGGAGGCCAGATCGGGGGTCAGCTGTGGGGAAATTGCCTTTGAAGTCCAGCGGCCGGGATCGTGGCTTTACAATGGAGCCGTGGTGCCATGGCAAACAGGCGCCATAGCGCCACGGCTCCTTTGTAGAGCCCTGTTTGAGTTAGCCAGGATCAGGCCTGTGCGTGCTGGGATCAGAATCGTGAGCCCCTCTGTACATCTGTTCATACCGGACATACAGAGGGGCTGGCTGTCCGGGATGGAATGAGCCCTTAAACAAATACTTCTGTTCTGTTTTTACGAAAGAAAATCCTGGAGAAGGACCACCTGTGATTGACTAATATATAGATGGAAATGGAGTAGATACTACACCATTCACAGAAGATGATGTGTTTGAACAGCTTGCAAAACTGAAAATGGACAAGACCATGGGACCGGATGGGATACATCCAAGGATACTGAAAGAGCTCAGAAAGGTTCTAATAGGATCTTTAAAGGATGTTTTTAATAGATCCTTGGAGACAGGAGAAGTTCCACAGGACTGGAGAAGGGCTGATGTGGTACCTCTTCACAAACATGGTAATAGGGAAGAAGTGACAAACTACAGGTCAGTAAGCATTAACTTGGTGGCAGGAAAAGTAATGGAGGCACTCTTGAAAGAGAGAATAGTGGACTTTCTCGAAACCGATAGGTTTCATGATCCAAGGCAACATGGTTTTACCAAAAGACGATCATGGCAAATAAATCTGATTGAGTTCTTTGACTGGATGTCCAGAGAAGTAGATCAAGGGCATGCAATGAATGTGATCTACCTAGATTTAGCAATGCCTTTGATACTGATAGGAGGCTTATCAATAAACTTAACAGCCTAGGGATGGGTACCAAGGTGGTGAATTAGATCAGAAATTGGTTGAATGATAGATGGCAGAAAGTGATTGTAAACGGAACTCACTCGGATGAAAGGAAGGTGAGACGTGACGTGCCTCAGGGATCGGAACTGGAACTGTTCAATGTATTTGTGAGTGATATTGCTGAAGGACTGAATGGAAAAGTCTGTCTTTTTGCAGATGGCATGAAAATTTGCAACAGAGTGGACTCCCCTGAGGGAGTGGATAACAAGAGGAAAGATCTATAAAAGCTGGAAGAATGGCCTAACGCTTGGCAGTTAAGATTTAATGTGAAGAAGTGCAGTGTCATACAATGAGGATACAGAAATCCAAGGGAATTGTATGCAATAGAGGGCAAGAGGTTGGTTTACATGGACCAGGAGAAGGACCTCGGGGTGATTGTTTCTGAGGAACTCAAGGGATGAAACAGGGTGACAAGGCAGTGGCCAAAGCCAGAAGGATGCTGGGTTGCATACAGAGAAGAATTACCAGCAGAAAGCAGGAGGTATTAATGTACAAGTGCTGATGAAGCCTCACTTGGATTATTGTGTTCAGTTTTGGAGACCGTATCTCACAAAGGATATAAAAAGGTTTGAAACGGTTCAGAGGAAGGCAACAAAAATGATTTGGAGCCTGCCCCACAAGATGTAAGAGAAGAGACTTGAGGAGAGGAGGGACAAGGGAGATATGATATAGACCTTTAAATGCTTGAAAGGTATTAATGAACAAATAACACTTTTTCGAAGATGGGGAAGCTGTAAAACTAGAGGACATAACACAAAGCTACAAGAGGGTAAACTGAAAGGCAATGTCAGGAAATACTTTTTCACTGAAAGGGTGGTGGATGCTTGGAATGCCCTCCTGATGGAAGTGGTGGGGCAAATACAGTAACAGAATTCAAAATGGCATGGGACAGACACAGTGGACCCCTTTATAGCAACAGGATAAAATCAAAATAACTATTTCTTATATCTCAATAAATAGGGGTGACCTGCATGGAGTGGTGAGTACACCCCTAAACAAAGGCATGGGGAGAAGTGACCTGCATGGAGTGGCAGGTGCACCTACTCTTGCCGCCTTGCTGGGCAGACTAGATGAACCGTGCTGGTCTTTATCTGCTGTCATGTACTATATTACTATGTTACTATGTTAAAGGCTTTCATTATGCACTGTTATTTTAAGGAGTTTTTATATGTACCCTTTATAGCAATAAGTTGATGTATATAGTATAATTTTTCCCATTATTAGCCATTTGGTTAATGAGAGAACTAACTGCAGTATGAATGTGCTTTATATTATCACATATGTAAGTTTATTGTTGTTTTGGGAAATGTGTGCATTTTTATAGAATGTGTGCATTTTTATAGAAGTTCCCTATGGTGGTTGGTTGGCAGCTGTAGCTTGCTATGCGGCTCTGGCCTGTTGGTTTGGGATTTAGGGTGGGGTTGGGGTTGGGGTTGGGAATAAGTATTCCTATTTTCTCTTTATATTGGGTTATCTTTTTTTTATTTTGTTTATGGGCAGGGGTCAACTTTTCTGGCAACTTAATTGCTCTTATTGGCTTATGCAGAAAGTCTCGCTGGGCCGCAATCCTTACTTTAAACAATGCCCAAATGCCAGCAAACTCAGATCCATCATTAGTGGTTCCAGAATTATCTTCTGTTACAAGTCAACTTTATCAATAAAGCTCTATACAGTCATTAGTGAGTTTTTTCAAAGACATGAGTGTGAGAATATTCATTATTATTTTGTTTGGGAAGCCTTCAAGGCTACTGTAGTGGGGAAGTAATAAGTTACTCATCTTGGCTACCTAAGCACGAAACAGATAATCCATTTCACCTGGCTCTTAGGTCCCCTTCTTTCTGGCTGGTTTGCAAATCCATCTCTTGGGCTAGTATTCATCACACTTACCGTTAGCAATAACAATCTTTCTGCCAGCAAAGTTCAAGGGCAATAGAAACAGACCCTTATCAGACCAATTCTGAAATAAATAAACCTTGATAAACAAAACCCAGTTAATTACAAGTCATCCTATTTCTAATTTACCATACTTATCTAAGTTGACAGAAAAAGTACTTTTCAATCATCTAGAAAAAAAAAAGAAATGTGCTTCATCCCCATTAGTCCAGTTTTAGACTGGGTCATAGTATGGAACCCATCCTTTCCTCTCTCAAGTGAGGTTCATAGTTCCAAAGACCAAGGCGTGATTACATTGGCTGTCACTTTAGATCTGTCAGCGGCCTTTGATCTAGTTGACCATGGGATCCTCCTTTCCCAGTTACATGCACTTAGCTTTTGAGGTACAGTTCTTTCTTGCTGTACTTCCTTCTTTTCTGATCATTCCTTCTCAATTAATGATGCCTCATCATCATTTTTGCCTCTTCTACTACATTGCGGTGCAATAATATACAAAAGGCAGGGATACTTGCATATTACAACAGTGACAACATTCTACTGTTGGTCTACACAGATGGCCATCATCCAGATCTTACCACTTTGAACTGCTACTTTGAACTGCCACCTAGCTGACACACAATCACATTAAATTAAATATGAGCCAGACATCTACCACCTGACTCACTAATGGTGTTTCTGGTCTATCTTTAATTCCCATACTCGAAGATTCATCCATTCCACTCACCCCCAGTTTTAGGTATTTGGACAACCTTAACCCTGAACTTTCTATTGAGGAACAGATCAATGGCCTTATGACAATTTTGAGCCCTTTGTACGTTTTTAGATATCTCAGCTCAAAAGACTCTAGCTTTGAGCTACATTATTATATGACTTGATTAAGAACCTGAAAGGCTCACCTAACTTTCACTGCTATATCTAACCATGCAGCGGATGAATATCTCTGCTGTTAACTGCGGCACTATCCGGCTGACCCAGATATTCAATGCTGATGGCCAGATATGGCCCCAGCATTGAATAACTGAGTTTAAAGTTCTATGGCAAAGGCTAGCCACTTTATCAGTGCTAGCCGCTGCTGCTGAATAAACCCCCGAAAATTTCATGGACTTATTACATTCACTGGTGAAGATGTTAAAATGTGTTAAAATTGTGTTATTAGCATGATAAATGCCCACCCCTAATTTTAAAGTATCTTATATATGCATGTGCTTGCATTCTTTACATGTGTTCATCTATACCTGCTATAGAGCAGGTATAGATGTTCACACCTGCTTCTAAAGCACAATCCCTGCCACTTGACTAGTCCCTCCCCCTACTGAGGCATTGCTAAGCCATTTTTTCTCCACGCCCATGTGTGCTGATCCCTCTGTTGACTTCTGCATTGCAAAGAGCATCTCTATTACAAGCCTTAGCTCCTAGCTCCTGGCTTGGGTCAGACATTTAAGTGCTTGCTTTGTGAGTCCTGAGCCTGTTTGTCTGCCTGTATTGAAAATATTTATTTTATCATTATTAGTGTGCTTTTTACTTTATCTGTATTTTTTTGTAATATTGTTCAGCTCCCTTCTATCTTCAGCTGTTTGTCTCTTGCTCCTCCTCTGCCTTGTTTATTATCCCTCCCTCCCACCCCCCCCCCCCCCCCAGCTAACAGTCTCTTATAGCTGTCCTGTGCTCGTTTCCACTATAATTCACAGGTACACCCTAATCCCCTCTTTCTTATACCTCCACATCACTTTCTCTTCCTATTGTTGACACTCCCTAATCTTCTCCCTTCTTACCAACAACTTCAAGGCCCCCCTCCTTATCATCCCTTTTTTACCATCCTCACTTCTCCCACATCTTGTCATCTACCCTATCATCAGCTCTTGAGCTTCACCATTTTCTTCCTCTCATTCAGCCTTCTCCGCTCTCTCTGAAAGAACCTCACCCTTGTTACCGCCATGCTGCCTCCTACTCCTTTTCCTTCTGTCATCTGGAGATATCAATCCCAACCCTAGCCCCCCCCCCTAGATTTTTGTCACACTCCCAGGACAGATCCTCACACAACTACTCAAATCTTATTCATATCCCTCTCCTTTCCCCCTCCTCCCTCCCTTTCTCATGCGCCTTGTGGAATACACATTCCATCTCAAATAAGCTTGCCTTTATTCATGATCTCTTATTTCTAATGCTCTCAGTCTTCTTGCTCTAACTGAGACCTGGCTCCTCCCAGAGGACTCAGCTTCAGTCACTGGCCTCTGCCATGGTGGCTACCACTTCCACACGCCTCATCCCACTGGCCATAGTGAAGGTGTTAGGCTTCTACTCTCTCCTTCCTGCCAATTTCAACCACTCCTTCTTCCTCAATCTCACTCCTTTCCCTCCTTTGAAGTCCACACCATCTGCCTTTTTATTCCACTACCTCTCCGGATAGCTGTTATTTATAGATCTCCTGACAAGTCCACCTCTACCTTTCTCACTGACTGACTCGTGGCTTTCCTTCTATCTGGATTCATCTTCCCTCTCCCTTTTTCTTTGGGATTTTAACATTCATGCTTTAAAGCTCCTTTCCCTTACCTCCTCATTCAACCTCCAGCTTTGTTCTACTGCCCCCACTCATTAGCATGGCCACTGCCTCGACTTTGTCTTCTTCTCTAATTGCTTACCCTCAAACTTCTATAACCTCAGTTCTTCCCTTATCTGTCCATCGCCTGCTAAGCTTCAATCTTCATCACCACCCCCTCCCCCCCCCCCCCGATTCAGTCTTGCCCAGTCTCTTCTAACCTCTTTAGAAATCTTCATGCTATCAATCCATCGGCTCTCTACACTACTGTCTCATCATCTCTTTCTTCCACTATGTCATCTGAGTCTGTGATGAGGCTGTAGCTTCTTATAACTCTGTACTCTCCTCTGCTCTGGATGCTCTTGCTCCTCCCATGCCACATCCTGTCTTCAACTACCTGCTACCTATGTTCCTATGCTTGCTCAGTTGAGTGCATTTGGCTCAAATCCCACATCCTTATGGACTTTCTAGACTTTAAATTCATGCTTGCTTCATTTTAGTCAGCCATAGCACTCACCAAACAAGACTATTATATCCAGCTGACTAACTCTAGCCTCTGACCCTCACCATCTCTTTACAACTCTCAACTCTCTCCTCAAGGTGCCTCCACCTCAGACCTCTCTTTCCCTGTTTGCCCAAACTTTGGCCAACTATTTCCATGACAAAGTCCACAAGATTACACTCCAAATCCCTACAAGGTCCGTTCCATCCCCTCTTCACTCCCAACTCTTCCTCTCAACTTCTGCCACCCTTTCTTCCTTTTCTAAGATCTCTGAGGAGGAAACCACACATCTTTTCTCCTCCAAACTCACTACCTGCTCCTCTGATCTTATTACCACCTGTCTTCAAAGTTCCATCTCCTCCACTGTCATCACTTCCATCTCTCATATTCTCAGCCTATCATTTCCACTGCAACTGTTCCTGCAGCCTTCAAGCATGCTGTAGTTACACCTCTCCTCAAGAAACCCTCACTAGACCCTACCTGTCCTTTATCAACTCATCTCCCTCCTCCCCTTCATTTCTAAACTACTTGAATGTGCAGTTCACCACTGTTGCCTTGACTTTCTCTCCTCTCAAGCCTTCTGGATCCATTGTAATCTGGCTTTTGTCCTTTACATTCTACTAAAATGGCTCTTGCCAAAGTCTCCAGCAACCTGTTCCTGACAAAATCCATGGGCCTTTACTGGATACTCATCCTTCTTTACCTTTCTGCTGCTTTTGACACTGTTGACCACCACCTTCTCCCCGATAGCTTGTCCTCACTTGGTTTTAAGGGCTCTGTGCTATCCTGGTTCTCTTCTTCTCTCCCACCAAACTTTCAGTGTTTGTTCTGGTGGATCCTCCACTCCTGCTACCCTGCTCTCAGTTCATGTACCCCAAGGCTCTGTCTTGGTTCCACTTCTTTTCTTTCCCTATACCCAGTCCCTTGGTGCACTCATTTCCTCCCATGGTTTTCGGTACCATCTTTATGCTGATGATTCTCAAATTTACCTCTACAGCTGAAATCTCTCCAGCAGTCGAGGCCCGGATCTCTGCCTGCCTATCTGACACTGCTGCCTGGATGTCTCACTGCCATTTGAAATTGAACATGGCAAAAACCGAGCTTCTTATTTTTTTCCCTAAACCCACCTCCCCCCTTCCTCCTTTCTCAATCTCTGCGGATAACGCTCTACTCCTCCCCGTTTCTTCAGGTCACAACCTTGGGGTAGTCTTTGACTCCTCCCTCTTCTTCTCCACACATATCCAACTGATAGGTAAAACCTGTCATTTCTTTCTCTATAACATCTGCAAAATTTGCCCCTTCCTTTCTGAACATACTACTAAGATACTTATCCACTCTTTAGTCATCCCCCTTCTAGAATATTGCAACCACCTCCTTGCTGGTCTCCCTCTGAATCATCTCTCTCCCCTTCAATGTGTTTAAAAATTCAGCTGCATGGCTAATCTTCCACCAGCCTCGATATGCTTATATAACCCCTCTTCTCAAGTCACTTCATTGGCTTCTTATCCATTTCCATATCCAGTTCAAACTTCTCCTACTGATCTATAAGTGCACTCATTCTTCTGCTCCTCACTACCTTTCTTCTCCTATATCTCCCTACACGCCCCCCCCCCCCCCTCAAGAACTCCACTCTTCAGTCAGATCACTTCTGTGCTCTTCTTCTCTTCTACTGCCAACTCCAGACTTTGATCCTTCCACCTTGCTGCTCCTTATGCCTGGAACAAACTACCTGGGTCTGTACGTCAGGTTTCATCTCTGGCCCTTTTCAAATCCAGGCTGAAAACCCACCTCTTTGAGGCCACTTTTGGATCCTGATCTGTTTAGTCTCCTATGTGTTACCTTGATCTGACCCAGTATGGCAGTTCTTATGTTCTTACCATTCCCCTAGATATATTCTTGCTCTCGGCTGTTGTGTTTTCTCTCTTGACTAGATTGTAAGCTCTGATGGGCAGGGACCATCACGTACACCTTGTAGTGCTATATAAATGATCAGTAGCAGTAGTAGTACTTGTGCTAGCATTTTATAAAGACAGCTAGGCACCTGCTTATCCTCTTATCCTAGGCACACTGTTATACAATTACCCTTAATATGTCCTTCTAGACTTTGCCCAGCCTCTGCAAGATAAAAGTGTGTGTGCATTCAAATGGTACATGTATTTATTTTATTTTATTTATGTATCTTTAGCTGAGATGAAACTTTAGCTGAGAAAAGGAGCACTCCTGGGAGGTGGTAGAAGTGGACGTCATGCACATTCATGCTTTCTCCAGGTCCTTATACTACATATACATACACTACTACATCATATACGTAACTACATATGCAGCTTGTTATAATACAACAAGCAACATATGTAGTTAAGCATATGATGAGTAAGAAGATTACATCTGTACAGACTGGGTAACATTTTACAGAACACAATAAGCTGTTTAAATAAAATAAGCACACATGAACATGTGACCATATAACAGTCTTAGCTACTTCATCAGGGGCTATCCATGGTGACCTAGACCTGATTTAAGGAGGTTTCCTTGTATTTAATCTCTGGTTCTGGGAAGTAAAGTTCACCTGTCATTGACTTTGGATAAGTCAATACTCACCTGTCAGTTGTAAACTATTATTTTTCTGTCTGCCTACCTCACAACTTGTTTCAGTGTTTAACTCTATCACTCCCTCAAGGTTAGTTCTAAAATCTCCCACATAATTTGTACCTACTAAACTTTATTTATTTTCTGAAATTAAGGAATGATTTTTAAAAGCTCTGAGGGGAGTGCTTTCTGATAAACTAAAAGGGTAGCGTTCCTATTTTTCCTAAAACGTTCAAAAGTTTTAAACATGTCAAACTCCCTTCCCTAGGAAATAATGGGATGCGCACTTGTGCTGGAGATATGTTTGCCTCAGCCTGGAGTGAACTTATTTGGGTCTGAGGGCTGCAAAAGAAAAATAAATCCATCCTCATGCTGGTAAATCCAATCATATGAAAATTACAGAAAATCCCTAAGTCCGAAGAAATAAGGGAAAGTCAGAAACCAATTCGGATCTGTGATATTCTCACGGCTGGTACAAGATGCCCTAGGCAAATCTTCCTTCTGGCACCCCGCCCCCTCCCGCATACCTACCTAATGGCCACAGTGCTTCTTGATCTTGCAGCTCAGCCATCTACTCTGTGGCAAGCAGGAGGAAAAGTGTTCAAGAGCACATGAGCTTAGCATGGAGAGTCAGGGACAGTTGGGCTAACAGACATCTCAGCAGTTCAACTTCAACCTCCTGCCTGCGGCTAGCATGCAAGAGAAAGGGTCTAGAATTTGGCAGCTGAGATTTAATGCTAAAACGTTCAGGGTTGTGCACTTGGGCTGCAAAAATCCAAAGAAGCAATAAACTGTAGGGGGTGAAGTACTTCGGTCCACAAAAGAAGAGCGGGACCTGGGTGTGACTGTGTCTGATGATCTTAAAATAGCTAAACAGGTAGAAAAGGTGATGGCAAAAGCCAGAAGGATGCTTGGGTGCATAGGGAGAGGAATGGCAAGCAGAAGTAAGGAGGTGATAGTGCCTCTGAATAAGTCTCTGGTGCAACCTCATGTGTAGTATCGTGTATAATTCTGGAGACCACACCTTCAAAAGGATATAAATAGGCTGGAGGTTGGGATGGCTACTAAAATGGTTAGTGGTCTTCATTTTAAAGCATATGAGGATAGACTTAAGGATCTTAATATGTATACGTTAGAGGAAAAGCAAGATAGAGGAGATATGATAGAGACGTTTAAATACCTCTGTGGCATAAATGCACAGGAGGAGAACCTCTTTCGATTGAAAGCAAGCTCTGCTACAAGGGAACATAGGATGAGGGTGAAAGGGGATAGACTCAGGAGTAATATACAAAATAATTTTTTTTATGGAAAGAGTAGTAGATGCATGGAATGGTCTCTCTGTGGAAGTAGTAGATACAAGGACAGTATACGAATTCAAGAAACCATGGGACAAACAGAGAAGATCGCCATATTGTAGTTAATATGGAAGGGCAGACTAGATAGGCCATATTGTCTTTTTCTGCCGTCTTGTTTCTATGTTTCTTTGTTTCTAAAATGAACATGCATTGTTAACACGGCTGGCCTGTACATTGTGCGAGAATGTTGTTTGCACAGGGCCCCATGCTTCAGGGGGCCCTGCGCCAACAACATCTCACATTGAACGGCAGACAGGGCGGCTTTAGAGGGAGCCGGAGAGGCCCCGGCTCACCTCTAACAGCTGCCAAAGTGAAGCACATCTTTTTCCTTCACTTTGGCAGCTGTACTGAAGTTTAGAATGCTGCCACGCTGAGCACCGGGAAACAGGAAGTCCCCTTTGACCTCAGTGCGGCAGCATTCTAAACTTCAGTACAGCTGCCGAAGTGAAGGAAAAAGACGCGGTTTACTTCGGCAGCTGTTAGAGATGAGCCGGGGCCTCTCCGGCTCCCTCTAAAGCATTTTAGATAGCCGCTGAGCTCTTCGGGAGGAGAGTTGGGGGTGCTTGGACTGGAAATTGGCTGTGGGGTGGGGGGGGCTAGGACTAGAAATGGGCTGAGTGGAGGGGGAGTTTGAACTAGAAATAGCTGATGGGGAGGGGGCCTTGGAATGGAAATGGGATGACTGGGGGGAGCTAGGACTGGAAATGGGCTGATGGAAGGGCTAGGATAGGACTGGACATGGGCTGTTGGGAGTGTTAGGATTGGAAATGGGCTGATGATGGGGCTAGGACAGGACTGGAAATGGGCTGATGGAGGGCTGTGATTGGAAATGAGCAGATGGAGGGGCTAGGATAGGACTGGAAATAGGCTGTTGGGAGGGACTTGGATTGAAATGGACTCATGAAGGGCCTAGGACTGGAAATAGGTTCATAGGGGGGGGGTTGGAATGGAAATGGGCTGAGTGGGGAGCTTGGACTGGAAATGGGCTGATGGTGGGGCTAGGAAAGGACTGGAAATGGACTGATGGGGGCTGGGATAGGACTGGAAATGGTTGGGGAGCTAGGAATGGAAATGGACTGATGGTAGGGTTAGGATAGGACTGGAAATGGGCTGATGGGAGGCTAGGGTTGGAAATGGGCTGATGAGGGTGCTTGAATATGACTGGAAATGGATGGAGGAGTATGGACTGGAAATGGGCTGATGGTGGGGCTAGGACAGGACTGGAAATGGGCTGATGGAGGGGCTAGGATAGGATTGGAAATGGGCTGATGGGGTCTAGGATTATAAATGGGCTGATGTGGGGACTAGAAGGGAGTGGATGCTGGGTGGGGCTGGAACTTGAAGGAAACTGATATTGGGGGAGGACTAGAATGGGATGGGGCTGGGAGAATGAAATGGAGTGGGGAAAATATATTTTATGTGGGAGGGAAGAAAAATCTACGGTTGGCTGGGTATTGGGAGAGTAAGTGGGGATTGAGGATGGAGGGGTAAAATTTGAGTGGATGAAAAAGGAATAAAGAAAGAGATGGAGGAAAGAGCAAAAGGAGAAAGATCAGTATGTTAAAGCAGATGTAGAGAGAGAATGGAAAAAAACTAGAAGAGAGAAGAAAGGACAAATAGACAGCAGACAATGGAAAGATAGTAGAAGACAAGAAGAAACCAGAAGAAAGTGACTGGAGCAATTGCAACTGAAAAATAAAATACACAAACAAGAAAAGGTAGAAAAATACTTTTTTATTCTGAATTTATTAACTAGAATATGTCAGCTCTGGGAAATGTGCATCTTTAACGTTTACATTTTGTTTAATACAAGAGGAAATTAATTTATCGTTTTATTTCTACTGTGTTGTTGTACATTCCAAGTTTGGCTTTTGGGGTTCCCAGTTTAATTATTGTCTTCCTGTTTCTAAATTGTGATTCCTTGTTTGGTGATGGTGTATGTTCTGCATGTGTAACTGAGCTGAGGTATTCTGTTTATGTAATTCCTATTTGACATTGCCACTTGTTCTCTTTCCCCAGTAGGTCATGTATTGTTATTCTCTGAAATGTATTGGTTTAATATTTGCAGTGTTGCCTTTTGCTAGGTAGGGTCTGGTGCTTTGTGAGTCCTGGTAGTGCTGTTGGGATACGGCGGGTTTGCTGTGGGTTCTGAATGGGCAGTATTGGCGGTTGGCACTGGAGTATAGTAATACAAATCTTTTCGTTTTCCTTTATTCATACACTCACTAAGAGGCATGTTTACTAAAAGTCAGTGCATGTTAACATTATGCAAATGAGGCCCCGCACTGAGTCTCCGCACATGGCCCTGCACCCCCCCTTGGGCTGCCACTGATTGTTAATGCTGAATCTAGCTATACCCCCAGATCCCTTACTGCATCCATAATAGGAATTTTTTCAGTCCCTAGATCTATCATATTTATCCCTTCTCTGCTCTTTTCACCTTCTCAGAGAACTTCCATCTTAGATGTGTTTGGTTTCAATCTATGTTCCCTAAATCACTTTTGTACTTCCTGCATCACTGCCGTAACCTTTCCTTAGCTTCCCCTCACATCTGAACTGACTGGAAAGAGAATCTGCATGTCAGCTGTAAATAAATAGTAGTATTGTACACCTAAAGCTTGCAATTGGGTGCTCAAGGAAGTTAAAATAAATAAATATGATCAAATAGACCCTGGGGCACTCCACTCACTAATAGCCTATGGGAAAACTTTCTCTTCCACCAATACCTGTTGCTGATGGCTTATCAAAAAAGATTTAAATTGTTCATACCCTAATCCGCCTATACCCAGAGAACTCAATCTTTGCACTAGATAGGAATGATCAACAGAGTCAAAAGCTGCTGACACATCTAAGTAAAGAATCACTATATCAACATTCTTGCTCAGACATCTCATGTTCTCATCCATCATTGATATCAGAATTGCTTCAAAGCTATGATCATGCTGAAAACCTGACTGGCATTGATCTAAAACATTCCACTTTGACATAGGGCCCGATGTTCTTCAGGACAGGCTATGCACCACTATGGTGCATAGAAACATAGAAAAATGATGACAGAAAAAGACCACATGGCCTATCTAGTCTGTCCTTCCATATCAACCACTACAACAGCATAGCCCCTCCCACCGACCCTTAACCCCGGATATTCAATGCCAGGGTCATAAGCGGCCCCGGCATTGAATAATCAGGGATCGCCACACACGCTGGAAGCTGCATTAGGTAACTGAGCAGCAGCAATATTGCATGCTGCCCGGTTAGCTCCTGCGCCAAAAGATAGGCGAGGTTTTTCCTCGCCTATCTTTTCAGCACAGATCACTAACCGGGCAGCATGCAATATCGCTGCTGGCCATTTATTGCTTGTCGCTACTTCCACTTCACCTCGGAACGCCCTCAACATGCCCCAATGCTAACCGGATAGCATCGGAGCACGTAGGGGAGTTAGAAGGTGATATTCAGTGACACGAACTGTGTAAGTGCGGTTGAATATCCTTATTTAAGGCATTAGAATGGTTTACTGGGCTGTAAACTATGTAAATGCTTTCGAATATCGGGCCCATAAAGTCTACCAATTGCACTGAAGCTATCCTTTCAATCACCTTCCCAAGTATGGCCTGTAGTTCTCCACCCTTCAAGCATCACCCTCAAGCTTTTACAATATCGGCCTAACTACTATATATTTTAATGATTTAGGAAAGCAACTTGTCAAGGAGTGCTTGGACATCCTTCTTTATCAGGCCTGTGGCTCCCAATACAATGGGAAAAATTTCTGTATCTTCCTGCCACATTTTCTTGGTCTCTGACTGCATTGCTTCCTGTTTCAGAATCTTCTTCCTCTCCACACGATTCACAGAATAAACCATTTGAAACTTACACCTCTATTATCAATGCCGTTCTGGTGTTTTTCTCCTTTACCTCTATGTCAGGTTTCCTCACATCCAGCTTCTTATCTGTTGTAATGGAAATGTCCAAAGTTATCATTTTTTCATTCTCTTAGGGTCATGATTCCAGTGATTGCGATGTTCCAGAGTTTGCAATGTTTCCAGTGGACGAGGCATGCCACCTTTCTGTATAATTTTCTGACAGCAGAACTTCGCAACCAGCTATGAGATGAGTAAACATGTCCAGCTCTTTCTTACAGAATCTGCATGTGTCAGTTTTATCAGATTTCCCTGTGCTCACAGCAAACCATCTTTCCCATAATCCACTATCTTACGTAGTAACATAGTAAATGACGATAGATGAAGAGCAGCATGGTTCATCTAGTCTGCCCAGTAAGATGGCTAGAGATGTAGAGCTGCACCTGTACCTCTATGCCTTTGTTCAAGGTTGTGCTTGCTGCTCCAGGCAGGTTACCCCTCTCTGTTTATGAAGTTATTTGCATCTGCTTTGATTCCATCCTCTTGCTATGTAGTGATCCTCTGTGTCTGTCCCACGCCTTTTTGAATTCTGCCACTGTTTTTGCTCCCACCACCTCCTTCGTGAGGGCATTCCAGACATCCAACACCATTTCCCCAAAGAAGTATATCTCTCATCTTTAGGTTTCAGTTCACTTCCCCTTAACCATCTATGTGTCCAATCTTGATCGACAAATGCTTCCCAGAGTAAGGCTTTGTATTTCCCATTGTATTTGTGCATTTGCCCCCTTTTTTTTTTTCTTGTCTACTGATCTAATTCTTTGAAGTGTTTTTTCTGTTTTGCAAATTCTGTTGTTTCCTTCCCTATGTGCATTGGTGGATTCTCATCTATCCCTTCTACTCTTTGGAATGCTTGTCCAAGTTTATTGATAGATGTTTATTTCTGTTTCAGCACTTTTTCCATGTTTGGATGTGATGATGCTATTAAATAACTTCCTTATTACCTTTGTTAATTTGCTGGTGTCTTATGGCCTTGCCCCTCAAAACCCTCACAAAATTCCCTACCTTGGTGTTCATTTTCTTTTTAGTCTTTACTAGGCCCTTTGGGTCTTGGGCATCCTTCCCTTTTAATCTGGGAATCACCTAGGAGACTCCATGATACCAGTCGCCTTACAAGTAGCCTTAATGCGGATTATGTCCTTTTTCACTTTTACTATCAGGTCTATGTTTTTTGTGCTTATGAGGTTGGTGCATCCCAAATGCAGCATGAGCCATTCCGGTGGTGTTTTTCTTCTCTGTCTAGGCCCACACTGCCAGCATCAACTGGTCCCACAACATTCCCCATTTGCCTAGCCACTGAATAGCTATTATGCCTTCTAGTTGTGTCATTGCCCATTTTCTTGCCCAGTAGATATATGAATGCCCAACGATCCATATTGTAGTTGTGCGTGCCCCTGTAATGAATGTTATTCCCTGTTTCCCCCTTCTTGACCCCTTTGTCCTCTTATGTAACCCTTGTACTTATTTGATTTCTACCTACCTATTGCCTTTAAACCCTTTTCACCAAAATCTATCATGTGTGTGAAGGAGGTTGTCCTGATTCTGTGTAATCTGTTTTGGACCCCTGAAAGCCCATGGCCCAAACTGCCTTGAACTGGAATCAGAACAAATAGCTGCCATCAGAGTAACTGCAAAAGAGTACACTGACCTGAGGCCTGATCTCTGTATAGGGCTTGAGAGCACGAATCGAGCATACAGCCTGGACTTTTGGTGTCACTGGCCTAACCTCAAGGCTCTTGCCTGCCTGGTCTATCTTTGAATGCCTCAACATAGTCATTACCCCACCCACATCCCAATGTAAATCCCGATTCTCAATCAGGGGCTCCCCATGCCCCTTTTGCTGGAGCTATAAATTCAGTAATGTGAAAAGCACCATAAAATATTACCTAAAAGGCTGCTGTGTTACCATGTGGAAGTGAAAATGTTCAAAAATCGAGGTCAGTTTGAGGAGAAAGGGTGTGCACATGCAAGGTCAATATATCTCCGCCTCTCCCTACGAACATATTTTTTTAAATGTTCATCAGCAAGATATATGCACAAGTGTTGCAAACTAGCAGCACATACATGTGGATACTCCTCCACAAAATATGCAGTGGAAAGACGTGGAGCCCTGGCAGTATATTAAACACTAACAAACCACACATGCAGCTTGACTTTTATTAGCTTTAATTTTGCAATGCAGAATGGAACTCTGGTGTCAGGCCTACATCTCCAGTCTTGTATGATTTACACTGGAATTCCTTCCTGCACCTTGTGGCTTAAAAGTAATAAGAGCTAAGCTATGCAGCAGTAGGAGAGAGGTGCTTGTAGCAGCTTTTGGTGGCTCCCCAAACATCAGCACCTCCATGCGTGCATACAGTGTTGCGCCAGCCCTGACTTTGTTCCTGCTAGCATGAGGTTTTAAACATGCAGAGTGCATACCCATGTATAGATTTGTACTTCTTTTAGCACAGTTCTCTTAACATATGCATGCTCCACAGCTTAATGTCTTATGGGCAAATGCAGGAAAGCTTAGCGCTGCATTTTCTGACGCTTTTCCTACACTAGGCTTGCTCTCTGATGCAGAAAGCAAGCTAGCGCTGGAAAAACACCAAAAAAACTAACCGCGCCAAACAGCAGCGGTCATGCAATGTAAATCGCTATGTAAGTAATTGCGCCTGATGTAAAAAACTGTGCTGAAATTTAGTGCAGTTTTTTACACTGTTTTTTAATGCTGGATCTTCATGCCAGCTTCGGGCAGGCATCTTGAAAAATGGTGATGCCTGGCCCCCCATGGTGCATCCTGGGATGCACCGGACAGGGTCAGACTGCCATATAAGGTATTGCCTTATATGGCAGTCTGACACTGCCTGCTGCATCCCAAGATGCACCACATGGGGGCCAGGCACTGCCATTTTTCAAGATGGCGGCACAAGGGCAGGAACGTGTGGGCAACCCTCCCGCTCCAGATTTAAGGTATCAGGAAGGGTGGGGGTTTGGGGCCACCAGGCATTTTTGTTATTGGGCAAGTGGAATTGGGGCCGCTGGGCCATCAGGGTTTTTTTTATTGGGTGGGTGAGTGGATTGGGAGATTGGGGCTGCTGAGCCACAAGGGATTTTTTTTTAGTGAGTGAGTGACTGGGTGGGGGGAATTGGAGCTTCTGGGTCGCAGGCATTTTTTTATTGTGGGGGCGGGGCCACCAGGGATTTGATTTCTGTTGGGAGCCCTCCCGACAGTATTCTGATTGCATCAGGGGCTTTCCGCAATGCCTAAGTCATCTGAGGTGCAGTGTCAAACTTCCCCTCAGATGACCCTGGTTCTCCAGAACAGCATGCCAAACTTGAGCGACTTCTGTGTGCATGTTATTTCGCTTGCCCTCCAAGTTTAATGCTGACCTTTTGCGCACTGGGGAATTCGAATATTGTATTCCAGCGCAAAGAGTCAGCATTAAAATCGTGCTATGATACCCTGCGCTAGAGCTTTAAGCACTAGGCTATAGAGCAAGGTTTCTGCATCAGCCTGTAAATCCAGCCTCCCTGATCGAAGCTCCCCAAAGCGGCATACTTCCAATTCTCTGAATCCCCATAGCACAAGAGTGAAAAACTCCATATATGAACTATATGAACTGACAAAAGAGATCAAATGCTGTGCCAAGGTTAAGGCTCTTCAGCTTAGAAAAATGACAACTGAGAGAGGATATGGTAGAAGTCTATAAGATCCTCAGTGGGATGGAACAGTTAGTTTCACCTTTCAAACAGCACTAGCACAAGAGGAGCTTCTATGAAAATAATAACCACCTATTGCTGGCAGACATGGTCATGACAACTACCCAAGTAGGATTCAAAAAAGATTGAACAAGTTCCTGCGGGAAAAAGTCTGTAAAACAATTTGCCAAGGCCTGGGAAAACCATTGCTTATCCCTGGAAAAGAGCTACGAGACATCTACTTTTGGAATCTGCCAGACATTTGAGCGAGATGGGTGACACCGCTAACAAAGGAAATCAATCCAGAACAAACAGGGAATTCTCATTCTACACCCCACCCTATGGAACAATCTACCTAACTCTCTAAGAGAAATTCAAGACTTAACACAATTCAGAAAACATCTCAAAACATTCCTCTTTGCAGGCTACTACCAGTGTGAGCAAATAAACACTCAAGGTCAACAATCTCACTGAGCTGCATCCCATAACCTAACACTGTTGTTATAACACCATGCTTCACATAGTTCTAATGCAACGCTCCATGGACTGTACTGATTATGTCCTGTATAAATAATTTATCTACATTAAGTTATTTGTTACTTGTAACTATTCTCTGCAAGCTGCCTTGTGCAGTAGTTAAAATGTTCCCTGTAAACGCCTTGATTATCTAGATAAAGCGGTATATAAAATAAATAAATAAAGGAGGGGTCACTGTGCTGTAGCTGGAACTGAAGCTGGATTGCATAGGGTGCTAGGTAGCCCAGAGCTGACCGTGACCCCAGCAAAGACAGGATTAGCCCTTCGGTGGGTCCTAGGCCATCAAGCATGTTGGGTTCCCCATTGTAATATAAATACACTTTAAAACTCCCACAAATGGGGCTCCACACGGCTCTGATTGCAGAGGAAAGCTACCGGAGGAGGACGTAGTAAGTAAGATGCGCTGATCTTTAACTCGTCCTGTCAACTAGAGGGCAATGCATAGGAGCTGGGAGAATAGACAGACCTCAGCATGCAGCAGAGGCTCTGGTCCCTCCTCCCCACTCTTCTTTCTGCCAATAGCTGATTTACCATGGCAACAATTTGATTTGAGAACCATTGAATTAGCACATTTGAGAGGCCCTTCCTAAACATGTGCCTACGAGTAGTTTGCATATGCCTTAATCCTGGCCTAATGAAAGGATATTGCAGTACTTTTTTTTTAGTAGGTGGCATCGACAGTCCTAATGTACATGACAAGCATCCCAAAATACACTCTAGTTACACATACCCCCTAATCTTGACCCTGCATTCATACATTACATTCATGTTCACTCAAATCTTTGTGATTTGTGTTTACGTCATACACATGTATTCAAACTCATGCACTCAAATTCATTCATGCCCCTGAATCATCACAGAGGACTCTGAAATGATGCTCATTACCATTCATCTTTAACATTTTTGTTAATGATATTGCAGAAGGGCTGTCAGGTAAAGTTTGCCTTTTGTAGATGATACCAAAATTTGCAATAGAGTAGACATCCAGGAAGGAGTAGATAACATGAGGTGGGAACTAGCTAAGCTTAAAGAATGATCAAGAACTTGGCAGCTGAGATTTAATGCTAAAAAAAAAATGCAGGATCATGCATTTGGGTTGCTAACATCCAAGGGAGTGGTACAGTATAGGGGGTGGAATACTTTTGTCCATGAAAGAAGAGCGAGACCTGGGCGTGATTGTTTCTTATGATCTTAAGGTGTCTAAACAGGTAGAAAAGGCGACAGTGAAAGCTAGAAGGATGATTGGGTGCATAGGGAGAGGAATGGCCAGCAGAAAAAAAGAGATGATAGTGCCTCTGTGTAAGTATTTGGTGTGACCTCATTTGGAGTATTGTGTGCAATTCTGGAGACCGCACCTTCTAAAGGATATAAACAGGATGGAGTAGGTGCAGGGGGTGGCTACTAAAATAGTCAGTGTACTTCGTCATAAGGCATATCGGTACAGACTTAAAGATCTCAATATGAATACTTTGGAGGTAAGGCAGTAGAGAGAAGATATTGATAGACGTTTAAATACCTCTGTGGCATAAATGAACAGGAGGAGAGTCTCTTTCAATTGAAAGAAAGCTCTGCAATGACGGGGCATAGGATGAAGGTGAGAGGGGATAGACTCAGGAGTAATATGCAGAAATATTTCTTTATGAAAATAATGGTAGATGCATGGAATAATCTCCCAGTGGAAGTAGTAGATACCAGGACAGTATCTGAATTAGAGAAACCAATACTGAAGATCTCTGAAGGAAAAAAGGACTATAGTAGTTGTTATGGAAGGGCAGACACAGGTGCACATGTCTGAGGGTTCTAAGATTGATTGGGAATGTCTGTCTGTAGTTCCACCCCCACATGCCTCCATCACACTCCTTGCCTATTTAGACGTCCATGTGCATATCTGTGGACATCCAAATCACATCTATGCGATTTAAAATGAACCCCATAAGCCTAATGGTTAGAGAACTAGCTTGGAAACCAAAAGACCAGGGTTTGATTCCCACTAGCATTCCTTGTGGCCTTGGGCAAGTCACTTAACCCTCCATTGCTTTGGAAGAGAGGCCTGGCAATCTACTTCCGGTCACACTGCCAAGAAAACCCAGGAGCTGCTGGGCAATGTTCCCTCTAATTTTCTGTAGGCTGTGTGCGCATAAAGTATCAGCTGTGCAGCTTTTGAAGAAAGGTTAAATTTTTGTGCACCACATAACGACACTCGGAGTTATATACTTTAAAATTTGACTACACGTCAGAATACAGTATGTACACCACATTGACTGCACTAGAAGATATTGTAGAACTTGTGAAAACCGTAAATACACAACAACTTTTAAATTTTAAGACGTCTGTGTTGTTTTCTATCAGAATCAGAACCGTAATTTTTGTGCGCTCTGTTGTAAAGTATGTGCGCGCGCACATGCGCACAGCTTAGAGGGAACAGTGCTGCTGGGTCACCAGGAGTCAGCATTGACTCAAAGACACACATTGCATTCTGGTGTTTAGCTTAAAATAGTGACTGCTGCCATTGAACATAAGGTGATAATGCTATAGAACGTACATTGGGAATGAGTATTATGTTTCGGTGAGCAGAGGCATTATACATTGCAATAAGGGAGCACAAGTGGAAAATGGAACTTTTTATTTATTTTATTATGTATTTATCAACCACATCCCTGTGATACTCAATGCAATGTACAATGATGTTAAGCATAAACTATAAAACATTTCATAAAACTTCCCCAAATGTACGATTTTAATCCATTTAAAAACAAATCTTTTTTCCCAGTATCTTAACATAGTTCAGTCTTTCCACTGCTACTCATTTAAAAACGGTACCTTTTCCTAAGCAGCCATTTGCAGCCGCCGGCACACACACATTTGTATGAGTAACTGAAACCGGGTATGTTCCACAGGTGATTGAATACGTAGTGGTCCAGAACGTAAGTAATGATACCCCAAATTTGTCAGATTATCTCAACCTGTTCTTGAAACATGATCCACCCATTCATCCCCAGTGGAAAATATCAATTTGCAGTAACATCACACAAAATATAGTAAATTACTATGTTACTTGCACCACTAGCACAAGCCAGTTGATATTTGTCAACTCTTGTTTACTTTAATTTACACAGTCACTATGGTTCCGTCCAGTAGCAACACAAGCAGAAATACTCGCATTTTTGGTGTCTGTCCATTTTGATTTGCATTGCTTGTTTCTGTGAATGTGCTTTAGTCAGGAAGCGTATTTCAGTATGTTCCAGTCAGTAAAAGTGCATTTTAGTGAATTCAATTGTCTAACCTCCCACGAGGTCATTCTAAATTGATTTGACTGGTGGCAACTCTATCTCAGCACCTGCTCTTAACTGATATCCTTATAAATGAAGTACAAGCCCTGACAGGCTTTGGATCCAAGCAGGCAACTAAAATTATCCTGCTTGCAAGACCTATCAGATCTACAATGTATTAATTCATTCTCTTAAGGAAGAGTCAGCTATGTGGAATAACAGATGCATTATTTCATCAGCCCTGCCGCCGTTATATTGTAGAAGGTTGGCTCCCAAGTTAGTTGTCTCTGCTGTTGCACATGGAATCAATCTCTGGAGGGCTGTTCTTTCCCAGTCACTGTACAGCAGCTCTTTCAAGGCATACAGAATAACTATAGACAGCCTACTGAATTCTAGCCACCGGATCAGCTTGCAGTAAAATTATATGGGTCAGTTCACCCCTGCAAGGACTTGGAAAAATGTCCGGAAAAAAATCTTTGCTCCCATGTGCAAATTAAAATAATTTGATCCTGAATTTGAAAAACTGTCGCCAAGCAGCTCTGTGGATTTGGCAACCACAATTAAATCTCCTTTGTGTAGGCTGTTACAGCAGCTCCTGCTTTTTGGTATGTACTAAATTAACAGCTCCATTACAATATTCCTAAGACACGTTATTTCTTTTTAGACATCCACAGTTGCTCGGCCGATGTCAGTTACATCTGAAATATGACACAGGGAACATTTGGAGTGCTTCCTTATTTGGCAGCCTGACCCCGTAGTGATAGTCTTGTGAGACCACAGCTAGTAGATGAGTTGGCCATTTGAATCAGAGAGCCATTGGAGTATTAGCGCCAGGGGATTGCTCTTGCACCCCTCTCCCCCGCTACCAACTGGGGAGACCCCTGGGAAGTATCTGGGAAGATGTGGAAAGTTATGGGAGCAGATTGGGAAGCTACATTTGAAAGGGAATCCTGATGCCCGTAGTCTCCTATTCACCTCCTATGTATTTCCTTACCATTCCCTTAGATATATTCGAGTCCCCTGTTATATTGTCTGTCTTGGCTGTCGTGCTGTCTGTCTTGACTAGATTGTAAGCTCTTAGAGTAGGGACTGTCTTCTTACAGCATTCTCTGTACAGCATTGTGTATGTTTGTAGCGCTATACACATGATAAGTAGTAATAAAGTTGGGGGTTTAATGGGGTAATATGGACAAAGGATCAGATGCAGGAGATCAGTGTGTTGTTTTGGAAAATGGTTTGGGTGATTGTTGTTCCAGGGGGTAATATTGACAGGGGATCATGGCTGGGGGTTTAAGGACATCCTTTTGAAAACTGAGCACCCTAGGGATGGACCCTAAAGTTACTGCTTGGGTTAGAAATTGGTTGGGTGGGAGGCAACAAAGGGCACAGGTAAATGGAGCTCACTCTGAGGAGAAGGAAGTTACTAGTGGTGTGCTGCAGGGATCTGTCCTTGGTCCGATTCTTTTTAATATCTTTATTAGTGATATTGGGGAAGGGCTGTTGGGTAAGTTTGCCTCTTTGTGGATGATACCAAACTCTGCAACACCCAAGAAGGTGTAGATAATATGAGGAGAGATCTAGCTAAGTTTGAAGAATTGACTAGAATTTGGTAGCTGGGATTTAATGTTAAAAAATGCAAGGTCATGCATTTGGGCTGCAGCAATCCAAGGGAGCAATACAGTATAGGGGGTGAAGTACTTCTGTCCACAAAAGAAGAGTGGGACCTGGGCATGATTGTGTCTGATCATCTTAAAGTAGCTAAACAGGTAGAAAATATGACGGCAAAAGCTAGAAGGATGCTTGGGTGCATAGCGAGAGGAATGGCCAGCAGAAGAAAGGAGATGATAGTGCCTCTGTATAAGTCTTTGGTGCGACCTCATTTGGAGTATTGTACAGCAGCTCTTTCTTATGTTCTTATGAGTATTGTGTGCAATTCTGGAAACCGCACCTTCAAAAGCATATAACCAGATTGGAGTCAGTGCAGAGGGTGGCTACTAAAATGGTTAGTGGCCTTCGTTATAAAGCATATGAGGACAGACTTCAGGATGTTAATATGTACTCCTTAGAGGAAAGGCGGGATAGAGGTGATATGATTGAGACATTTAAATACCTCCATGGCATAAATGCACTGGAGGAGAGCCTTTTTCGATTGAAAGCAAGTTTTGCTATGAGAGGACATAGGATGAGGGTGAAAGGGGATAGACTCAGGAGTAATATGAAGAAATATTTCTTTATGGAAAGAGTAGTAGATGCATGGAATGGTCTCTCAGTGGAGATAGTAGAGACAAGGACAGTATATGAATTCAAGAAAGCACAGGACAAACAGAGAAGATCTCCATATTGTAGTTAATATGGAAGGGCAGACTAGATAGGCCATATTGTCTTTTTCTGCCATCGTGTTTCTATGTTTCTTTGTTTCTACTTAGGTTAGGCCTGCTATTTGACAGGCCTAAACCAAACATGTAACTTACCTGAATAGTGGCTAAATATTGCCACTATGTGGATAATTTTCTGGCCTACCCTTGTTCCTCCTTAACATGGTCCACAAATATACGGATAATGTTTGGCCACTTGGCTGGGTATTATCTGTATATTTTTTTGAAAATACATGGGCTAATTATGCATTTACCAGCAAACACATAATTGCCTTTGGATGAGGCATATTTATTAATTTGTCTGATAGGGTATAATTATTCATTCATATGGAGCATGCCCAGATTCATCAATAAAACTCTCACAGAAAACTTTGTCCACCTTCCGGTGGCGTGTTTCAAGATGGCCTTCTGCAGGTGTGTTTAAGCAGCATGAGAGTTTGTATAGGGAAAAAGTGGAAAGCTAGGGATGTTAAACAGCCCTCTATGGCCCCCTTGACTGCGACGCCCTTACTTCTCCAGGCTTCTGGTCCTTTGGGTTCCTTTTTCTCTCTTGTGCCACAGCAGTTGGTTGGATTTGGGGAGGACAGCTCGGCGTTGTGGCCTTCAGAGGTGGAGACCACGGCATCTGTATCGGGCAACGATTCTCTCTCCCCTGGCTCAGTTCAGGCTTCTAAAGTTATTTGACAGCAAGAGGTGCCTGAGTCAACGAAACAGGCAGAGGGGCCCGTGTTGGTGGATTCTGTCTGTAGGCAGGGGCTGGTCTCAGTTCCTGTCTTGGTCGGAGGCTTCCTCTCGAAGAGCGTCAGAGGGCAGAGGTCCCAGTGGTGATGGCAGAGGGAAGCTTAGCAGGGTATTCTGCTTCAAGGGCACCTGACTCGACACGGAGCGGATTTGAGGATATGCCTGGGGGAGCGGAGGTCCTCCCTTCTGCGACTTCAGTGCCTCCGGAGGTTATAACTTTGGATCTAATTTGGGCTGCCATTATGCAACTTCGAGAAGACCTTGTACCATGGATGTCCAGTCTGTCTCCTCAGGTTTTGGGTAATACTACTGCCATTCACGACAATGTGAATAAGATATCATCTCTTCAGACCGTTGTTTCTGACTGACTAAGGTTATGGTTGTGGAAGGACTTTCAGATTCTACTAATAGGCCTATTCTTCCTATGAAAGTTAAATTAGAGATGTTGGAGAATGCAACTTGAGCTGTAAATTTACATTTGGGGGGTTATTCTGAGCCACGAATAGCGGGGATGGACATCCCAACGGGATAACCATCCCGGCTATTCATGCCTGTTCCTGCCAACGACCTAACATCCCTGCCGGTTGTGCAGTGAGTTAGACGGGGACAGGGAAGGGGCAGCCCAATGGCAGCCCAGGGGCAGAGTCTGGGCGGTCACCGGCCCTGGACGTACAGAGCCGATTCTAATCTTGGCCCTGTATGTCTGGGGCCAGCAACATGTGCAGGGAAGTTATTCCACCTCCGAAGTGAAATAACTTCCCTGGACGTTTTTTTTTTTTTGCTGCCAGGGCACGGATGGGGCAGGGGGGCCGGAGGACATTCCCTGAAGCCCGACCCTGGCCTTAGGAGGCCAGATCGGGGGTTGGGCTACGGGGAATTAACTCTATTCTTTGACGGCCAGCATCGTGACTTTTCAATGGAGCCGCGGCTCCATTGAAGAGCCTTAACTGAGTTAGCTGGGTGCAGTCCTGCATGTGCAGGTCAGACAGAATTGCAGTCTCGGCCTGCACATGCAGGACTGTTCGCGATTCTGATCCTGCAGGGTTAGATGTGCCCCGCGGGATCAGAATCGCGATCCCCTCTGTGCGTCCGGTTCAGACTGGACGCACAGAGGGGATCTATGTCTGGAACAGAATCAGGCCCTTGGTGAACTTTCCCAGAGTAGTGACTGTGTCTGCAAGGGACATGTTTTGTGCTTATTTAATTGAGATTTTGGGTATTCCTCCTGAATCCCAACCCCCTATAGCTAAGTTATATTATTTGCCTTTGGGGAAAAAAGAACAGGGGCCGAGTTTGTTGTGGGGTTATCTCATGTGGATACCTTGAATGTGACTGCTTTGTTAGAGTCATCGCAGGAAGAGAATGTTGTTCCTTCTACTTTATCGATTACATTAGCATTACTATCTGATAAAGAATGGCTTATGAAACTTTTCTTCAGGAAGCAGCATCTATCATTCAAAGGTCTGAATGTTCATATGTTTCCTGACCTTTCCAGGGATATGCAGAAGAGGAGACGGGAGTTCCTTCTTCCCTGCCCGGGGATCCAGCAGTATGGGGGCTCTTCTTTCTTAAATATCCTTGTAAGTGCCTGATCAAATATCAGTCTGTGTCCTATATTTTTTATGAGCTTTCCGAACTGCTGGCCTTCATAAATGCTTGGTGTTCAGAGGGTGGGAATGCCCTTCCTTCTGTCTAATAATGAGCTTGTTTCCAAACTAACCGCTTGCATGCTTACATTTCTTTTTTGTATGTTTTGTTTTTTATTTTCTCTCTTGACTGCCCCTTTGGCTCTGTGTGTTTTGTTTTTTTTTTATTTTGGGCTAGAGTGAGCTGGGTGAATTTGAACTTTGTTTTATTCCTATGCTTTTTGTCCTAGTGTATAGTTAATTTCATTACCATAACTCAATTTCCGTTTGAAGAATGTATTCTTGAGTATTGTTATAAAAGTTATAAATATAAAATAAAAATTAAAAAAAACTCTCCTAACAATGGATGCAGAAAAGAATTAGGGTTTTTCATTTTACAACTCAACATAAAAAAAGAGATTCCATTCAAATTCTGGTCTCAAATCAGCAACAATAACACCAACTCTCTTCTGTCAAACATTGCGCGTCATAACACAAAATCTTGCAAATGGACAACCAACACCAGCACCAAATCTAAGAACTCAACCCTACCTATGAAAAATCAGCATTGCAAATAGTCTAGAACACCAGTGACCTCTAGTTGGAAAAGAATAAGCCGAACTACTACAAAACTAACCCGTTTTGGACCAGCTTATGTTTTGCAGACATAAAGTTTCCATACTTACTACTCAACTGTTTACTAATTAATGGTTATAAATTCAATGGAACTATGTTTAGCTATTATCGTTATGTCAAAAAGCGTTATATACAGATTTTTTGTTTGAGATTTATTTAGTTTAATAGGTATTAGAAGTTTGCTGATTTTGACCGTACTGGTGGCTCAACATAAAAAGATCACAAAAAATAGTAAGTAGCTTATAATGCTGTAATAGCTACTATTTTGCAAATAAAAGTATTTGTAGACTTTAGAAAATAGGCTTAGATAACTGTAAGTTACTTAGTGTCAGAGTTATTGGTGCGTATATCGGCCTTGTATGTTTCTCATACGCTGGGCTAATATGTTGTCGAGACTAATGGCTGTCACGCGTTCGGTTCTAGGTGTTTCATTGGTGCAATATCGACGCACTGCATCAGAGGTGTTTTCACGTGTATCATATTCCGCAGTCAGAATGGACTGTTGACAAACTATATTATATCATAATAAATGAAATGAAATGAAAACTGCAGTTTCAATAGTTTCATACAGAATGTTTATGTCAATGAATATTGATACTGAATCATAACTTTTCTGATCACTTGAAAGGAGGACATTGGACCAGTGTATGCAAAACATACACTATGGGGCTTGTTTACAAAGCCGCGGTAGCGGTTTGCGATCGTAATCGGAGCCGCGGCCCCATTGATTTCAATGGGGCCGCGGCTGCGATCGCGATCGCGAACCACTACCGCGGCTTTGTAAACAAGCCCCTATGTGAAACTTCTATTTTCTGCAGAATTTTAATATTTTTTATTATTGCCGGTATTTCATAGTTTTTGAGTGTAACAAATCTAATAAATCATCCAGAACAGAGAAAGAATATGCGAGCTGTCCAAAACGGGTTAACAGAATCCCTCACCTCGGCCACACATGTTAAAAATAGACCGTTACCTAGTCAATAATAAGAAACTATAAATTAGAAAAAAAAATATGCGGACAAAAATTCAAATGGAAAACATCCAAAACAGACACTGAAGAAAGAGAAACAGAAATGCATTTCCTCCTCTACTGAACTCTAAATGTACATTTTCAAAACTGACATATTTCATTCTTTAAAAAACTGCCACTCTTTCGTACCTCTGTTGTCTGATCATTTTATTTTTCTAATTGGTTGGTCCTGGTCTCTCTTTTCCACGTCTTCTTGTTGGTTTTCTTCAGTCTTTTTCCAGGATCTCATTTCCATTTTCTGTTCCTTCACACCTCCTGTCTTTGACCTTTCCTTCCCTATATCTCTCTCTGACACTAATCCTTCTGTTTCATCTCTTTTTTCTCCATTTTTCTCATATGACTTTTACCCTAACTATAGATTCATTCCTTTCCTCCCTCTCCCACCTTCAATCTTTAGCCTTCCTCTTTGCCTTTCACCTTCTTACCAGCTTTTCATTTTCTAACCTTACATCTCTAGTCCTTCCATTTTCCACATGTCTCATTCCTTCACCAGCCTCCTTTGTCCTCATCTTTCACCCATCTTCTAGTCCCCCATTTTCACCCTCTGTATGCATCCCCTCCCCAGCCTCATCTACCACCTCTCATCCCCTAATCAGCCCCAACTCATTCTCTAGCACATCCTCTCTCTGTCTTATGTCTTAACCCCTGTTCAGGCTTCCATTTCCACATTTACCCCTCCCATTTCTACTCTCCCTCACCACCTTCAAGGAAGATCTTTCTCTTCCTGTGGTTCCCACCCACTCTATAGCCCTCTGTCCTTTTCAACTACCCCCAATCCTTCCCCAAACCCTCCAAGGCCCTTCAAACCTTTGCCCCTCCCCATATTTCTGCACTTTGTCTCACAGTCCTACTCATGCTCCTCACCCAATCATCTTGTCCCCAATGTCCTCATAATCTCTGGTCAATTTCTTAGCCTCTACTACCCCCCCCGGCAACCCAACTCCCCACATTTTCACCCTACCCAGTCCCTCACAATCACATCTAAGCCCTGAATCTCCACTTATCCGCCCAATACTCAGCCTATGTTATTCTTTCTTCTGTTTTCTCACCCACTCTTAGATTCTTTCCCTAAACCCAAGTCCATGCTCTCACACATTCCCATGTCCCCAGTGCCCATTCATCTAACCCCATAGGAAATGGGACTAGAAGTCGATAGTCTGCCTATCTAAAGAAGACCAATCTACCAATTTCAGATTTTTTGTCGGATCACCTACCTTGAGAGGTTTCCCTCTCTCGTAGTAGGCCCTCCTTTTAAATCAAATTTATAAAAGGCTGAAAAGCCTAAAAATACTCCAAGGGAAGACACATGAATGTGTCCCCTCAGCTATCCTATGACTGAAAAAAAATGCGTATCCTTAACTCTCCATGTCAGGATTATTTTAAACAACTGCAATGATAGACTTAGCTTGACGGTTTAGAATTCCTCGTCACCAGTGGTCAAACTTTATCCTTCATATAAACTGCAGTGGAGTGACTTCATGTCAAAGATCGCCAATGTAACACAATGTAGTCTTTCAAGCTTTGTGCCTTCTTAGCTCTTCTTCAAGCAAAGTAATCTCGTCGCATATCCGTTTCCAGTTTTATATCTCCAGAAAAAGGCTAAAATACGATCACCCCAGAAAAAGGCTAAAATACGATCAACTGCGTAAAGCTAAACATCATAACTTAATAGATATTACAACCACTTGTAAATAACGATGATTCAAATCAAAAGACCCTTCAAACCTGTAATTGTACATAGTTTTCTTTACCTTGTTCTTGTTCTGTTATGTATTTTAACCATTACAATGTTCTGTTATGTATTTAAGCATTACACTGTTTACTGCCTAATATTGTTCCATGTAAAACAAGCTCTTGCTTTGTTGACTGTTGTTCAATTGTGAACCGTATCTGAACTCTGGAAGATGCGGGATATAAATGATTGTTAAAATAAAAAATAAATAAATAAATAGTAGTAATTGAACAGCAGATGGATTAAATTCATAAAATCAGAAACTGGTAGATTGGTCTTCTTTAGATAGGCAGACTATCAATGAGTGTTTGTGGGGCTTTCATAAAGATTAATAGCTTCCATAGAAATCAATGGTCTTTTTGCATAGATGTTTCCCTGGTGACCTATGAATATAGCAAACATTTGCAAAACCATAGGTTAAGGGGACTCTGAAACTCGAGGCCCCATTGGTCACTCCATAGCAGGGCCGTACCAAGCATGAATTGTGCCCTGTGCGATTTGCACATCAGGCGCACGCCCCCCCCTTCCCCCTCCCCATCCAGTCACTTTCTAGATGGTGGCAGGAGAGAAGAGGCGTGCCCGATGTCAAGTCACCGGCACACTAAGCAGATATGTCCATCCCTGCTCTGATGCCGCGTCAGAGGAGGGAGGGACCAGACCTGCTTAGCATGCCATGAGAAGGCTTAAGGAGTGCATTTCAGCTGTCTGCTGTTGCCTGCCGCTGCTGATAGAAGAAAAAGTGGCGATGGCAGGCAATGGCAGACAGCTGAAATGCGCCCCTCGCCACACTGCTCGCACAGGTCCTGCTCCATAGCAATGCCATACAAACACCAATAGCAGTGCTGCGGGATCCTTGTGATTACCCTGGAGACCTGTTGATGCTGAGAAGACCACCAGGAGACTTCAGTGAGAGCAGACCTATGTTTGTGTGGATGAGCAATTGGGCCCAAAAAACTGAGTACAACTGCAAGGAATTTATTTTCCCTGATTATAAGAGAGGGAGCGTGTGTATTAAAGTTAAATTTAAGACGCTCATGAGCAATTTTGCTGTTTTAAATGTGACTGAAGTGGTTGTATGGTACTCTGAAAATAACTGCTAGAGAATTAATTTGTAAAGTGGCCTATGTCCATTGATAGCCCTGCAGTGCATAATTTATAATTGGCTGGTAGCAAGTGCCCCAAAGAAAGGCACAAGCTTCATAAGGAACCAGGCTTGTTGAGAGGGCAAGAAGGCCTTATACTGGCTGCAGAAGGCTAGCAGATAAACTGGGTACTGGAATTTGCCACTGCCCAAAGGAAAGCTAATCTTGGGTCATTGTGGCCAAATGTAGAGAGAGAGAGGGAGAGAGAGAGAGAGCTAAGTGAGAGAGTGCATGCCTGATGCACAAGATAACCTTGGTCTCTGAGTTAGTTAAGGTGTACCAGTTACCTTTTCTGTTGAATTAGATAGGGCAGAGCTGTACCAAGGGCTATGCAAGAGGTGCAGACGCACAGGGCGCCAGTATAGAAGGGGCGTAATGTCATCACTGAGCTTCCAGGAAACCTGACAAAAGTGAGCTCCCGCATGCAGCTGAGTGGATATGAGGGTTCCAGGATCCCCAGTTGCACAGGGCGCATTGCTAGTTTGGGACAGTCTTGAGATAGGGACCGTACTTAGAGTAGACAGAAGCTACTGGTACAGTAAAAAACATAGAACATAATATAAGAAGAAATACAATGTGAAATTTGTTAAGTAGTTTAGGTAGGATTTTGCTTATTTGAGTTTTTACAAAGTATAGAATAGTAGGGCACTGCCTGAGAAGGTGAAGAAGAAATCCTGACCATCGTGTGCACTAGCTGAGGAGCCTGCACAAATCTAAGACTACAACTTTCTATCTTATCTCTGCTGGTTTCTAGCTACAAATATAGAATTTAACTGTAGGTTTTGGGGATATTGCTAATATAGCTTGTAACTGTGGTTATACATTAAGATTGGGGATATTCTGACTGACGGCCTTCCTTGTGTAGCCTTAAATCAGATATCTGTGAGTGTTGTGACAAGGCAGAGCTGTCAGAGCACAAGAAAAAGGCTTTTAAACAAACTTTTTCCTCTGAACCTGCCAGGAATACAGGGCAGCTGAGGGTTAAAACCTCAGCGCACAGAGTTGCAGGGCAGGAGAGAAAAGAAAGGGAGCCACACCCTAGCTCTAGGCTGACAGGGAGAGCTAGCCAACCAGGGAAAGGGGTGGACTCTCACCTGATTGGACAAACAACTCCACTTAACCAGGAAGTGGTAGGTTCAATCAAATCAGCCAGATCAGCCCGAGCAGCAGGATCAGCAAGATCAGCTGGATCAGAGAGGAGATCAGACGAGGAACGCAGAGAGCTACAGGAGGAAGGAAAAAGGCAAAATAGGAACTTACCTTTGGCAAAGCCAGAAAAAGGAGACTCCAGGAGTGCAGATACAGCCTTGGAGTCAGGCATTCTGGGCAGAGGAACAGAAACAGAATCCTTATCCAAAAGGGGCCGAGCTCATAGCAAGCAGGACCAGCTGGGATCCAATTACCTGGACCATTGCCAGCCACCTTGCAGAAAGAGAGCCACGTCTCTGGGGAAACAGCCGAGAATCCTCCCAGGAAGGGATTGCCCTCAAGAAAAGCTGAACCAGGTCAGAAAAACTTATAAGCCTTTTAAACAGAACATAGAGCCTGTGTCTGAAAGAGACAGAAGTAGTTCCCCTGATAGTTTACCTTGCAATATTGGCAGTGAACGTGGTAGAACTTGTAAGCTAGAAGCCAGCACAGGTGCACGTCAGCTAGCTCATAATTGGCAGCAGCGTGATTCAAGCACAGATACTGAGCTGGAAGAATGGGAGATAGGTAGAGTCCCTGAAAAGCCTAGTTACAAGAAACACGTAGTTCCTCAACAGGGAATAAGGTACAGGAAAAAGGAAGAAGGAAGAAATCCTTATGCCCAGCTCTTTAAGAGGCTGAATAAACAAATATCCTTACAAGACTGCAGGACAGGCAGTGAGAGGGGAGAAAAGCAGATACAAGATCTTCTCCACCAATTAAGAGCCCTAGACTCGAATAGGCCAGAGAGCCAAGGAGCTCAACTCAGCGACGAAGAATACATGCAAACTGACATCCCATTGTCTGATCCCAGTAGCTCTGAGATGGAATGCGGGATTTGCCAGTGTGACTTTTAAATGTACAGCTTAAACAGAAGCAATGTTTTAAGGCTGTGGTAAAAGGCATGTAGAGAATAGAGTTTAAGTACAGACAGGAAGTTGTCTGACTGCTGATACTAATGAAGTGCATAATTCTAAGGCTTGAAGTGAATTATCCATGTGATGGTGGAACATGAAAACCACGCTTGTTGGAAGTTCTTTATTGAATGCCTTGAATGAGTATCGCTGTTAAGAAAGTCTACAGTTGATTTGGACTACAGTAACCTGAGAAGTATCAGGGAACATTGGTACAGGACTTTATTTGCTTTATTCATGTTGTTATCCTTAATTATCTGTTCTGGGGTGAAGAAAACCTGCTGGGAACAATAAACCTATTGTTTACCTTCAAATTGCTTTGGCTGTGATCACTGGGCCTACAACTACAATTTTGCTCAACCAGAGAACAGCGATAACAAAGTAACATACACGACGCTGTCTCCCAAATGAACTGCGCCACAAGTTGGTGTAATTGGTAAGACGAGGCGTCACATAATTGGCGTAGTTTTGAGGATTTTTCAACACTCTGTCCAGAAAGGAGGATATACCAACCCCAACAGTTGAAGTCCTGAGGAGAGAATAAACCTCGTGCAAGCTTGAAAAAAAAAAAAAAAAACCAAATACAAAAGGAAAGTGCCTGAAGGAAGAGCTGACCGGATCTGCGAGAGCAGTTAGGAGCGCAAGAGCGGTGAAGCCGGACCAGAGTTCCGGTACAAGCACCAGCGTATTCCTGATGAGCATGACTCTCCACTTGTAGCAGGTAACCAGTAGCTGGGAAGGCTTGTATAAGGATACTGCTACAAGGGGGGAGGGTAAAGCGGACATAAGCCGGGAGCTAGGCAGGTGCGAGTGTATTGGTGCCGCACTTGGTGTGTTTTCTTTTGTGTCATTTCAGCAACAACGGGATGGAGCCCGCACACCTGATGTCGTGGGTAGCGGAGAGGTTCCAGCAGCAGGAGGCGAGAGCAGCGCAGACACAGGAACGCATGGCGGAGATGTTCCAGGCGCAGCAGAAGCCGGTGATGGATCTGCTGACTTCATGGATTGGAGAACAAAAGGAGACGACTCAAGTACTGAGAACTGTTTCTAGTTCATTAGGAACTAATGCAGGACTTGGACAGTGTGGTCAAGGAATGTGGTCATTAGGACCAATGTCTAAAGAAGTCGATATAGATGACCATATCGAAGTCTTTGAACGCATTGCTATCATGAGCGGATGGCCAAAAGAGCATTGGGTCATCAGATTCGCTACTTCCCTAACGGGAGAGGCATTAACAACATATAGAGAGATGCCCAATGATCTGGCTACTGATTATGACGCTGTGGTCAAAGCCATAAGAGAAAGGCTGGGCCTAACACCGGTGGTGTACCATCGCCGTTTAAGAGGGTGCAAATTAAACCCGGGCGAGTCACCACAGGCTTTATGCCATAGAATTAAAGCGTTAGTGCATAAATGGCTTTCACCAAGTAACAGGAGCCTTGACACTATTATGGATGATATTGTACTAGAACAATTTCTGGAGGCAGTCCCTAAAGAAGTACAATCTTTCTTGGTTCTACAGGACTGTAGAAGCACTAAAGATGCCATCACGCTAGCCGATCGCTTCTTTGCGGCAGAGGCAATAAGACAGCGGGGGATGGGTGTTTCAGAACAGTCAGTCCTGAGAATGCCAGTAACAAAGGGAAGAACTATGGTGGGAGAATGTCCATCTAAGAAGCCCTTGTTTAAAACTGGGTGGGAAGAACGTAAATGTTTTTCTTGCGGTCAACAGGGACACCTGAGAAGAAATTGTAAGGCTAAGCTAGCACTAGTGACTACTCCTTCCAAAAAGGTGGGGGAGGGATTCTTATTAGCAGTCACTGTTAACGACGTCCAGATTGAAGCGCTGTTAGATTCTGGCGCTGACCAGTCAATGGTCTCAGAGAAATTCTGGAATGAGATAGGAACCCCGGATGAGTGCCCAGAAAGACACCCTGAAGGAAAGATTAAAATTCGCTGTGTACACGGTGCGGATAGGCCTTATCCGGTGCACACAGTAGTGGTGGACGGTCTAGGGGTAAAGAAAGATATCCCAGTAGTGGTGGTGCCTAACTTACCCTATTCCTTAGTTCTAGGTAGGAATAGTCCACAGTTTAAGGAAGGCCTAGTACAAGCGTTAGCCGTCAAGGACGAAGCTGACCTTCTTATAAAAGGTAAAAACCCAAGGGGACGTAAAGAGGATCAGGACATATCTCCCTCTAAAGAAAGAGGTGGTATAGGTCTAGTATCTACATGCGCCCAAAGTAAAGACAGTCACGAGGATCAAAATTCTGTAACAGATCCCTTAGCAGAATTACCCTCACATAGTGGGTTGATAACTCCCTCTCGGGAGTATGCAAAACTTAAGAAGGGGGAAAATCGCAGGGAGAAACAGTGCAGGTCCCGTACTCGGACGGAACTAAGGGCAGGACAGGAGTTACCCTGGGCTCCGGCCCAATTGGTAGCAAAATTCCCTTCATTCCCCGATGAACAAAGGCAGGATCCAGCCTTGACCTTTGCTTTTGATAAGGCTAATAAGAGAGCACGGTCATTACCCTATTTTCACTTAGTTAGAAAGGTGTTATATAGGGAAACCTTGGATCCACATTCTAAAGGTACCAGGAGGCAATTAGTAGTGCCCAATACCTTTAAAAATTGGATTTTGCGTTTAGCGCATATCCATCCCTTAGGGGGCCAAGAAGGAGTAGAAGGCACTTTGAAACAGCTTTTGAATCGTTTCTATTGGCCTGGCGTTTATCGCGAGACCGCGAAATATTGTAGAGCGTGTCCCGCATGCCAGAAGGGCACCCCCTATAGGCCAGTAAAACCACCCCAGAGATCTAAAAATCGATGGGTAGAACCCGCTACGGAAGAGATAGAGAGACCCCAGTTTCGAAGAAATTTAGGAGCCTGGGTACAGCGTACATCTCAGGTAGTAGGCGAAAATCTGACCTCCAGTCAAGGGAGGCAGAAAAAAGATTATAACCTCCGCACCAAACCTAAGCGTTTAGAAATTGGTGAAAAGGTCATGGTAGTGATACCGGGTCGCAAACCAAAGTTTGAAAGCACCTGGAGGGGACCCTGCCGGGTTATCAAACGAATAGGACCCACCACTTACACAGTAGAAACCAGGAGGGGGAAGCAACAAAACTTCCATGTGAACGTTTTAAGGCCCTGGCACGAACAGGTAGCATTAGCTCGTTTAGCTACAGTTACCGATCACGAATTTAGCTACAGCCACCAGAGAAGGATTCCGGGCTGTTCTGAAAGTTTTCAGACAGCACGGAATATCTTAAATGGGGGGTTGTGTGACAAGGCAGAGCTGTCAGAGCACAAGAAAAAGGCTTTTAAACAAACTTTTTCCTCTGAACCTGCCAGGAATACAGGGCAGCTGAGGGTTAAAACCTCAGCGCACAGAGTTGCAGGGCAGGAGAGAAAAGAAAGGGAGCCACACCCTAGCTCTAGGCTGACAGGGAGAGCTAGCCAACCAGGGAAAGGGGTGGACTCTCACCTGATTGGACAAACCACTCCACTTAACCAGGAAGTGGTAGGTTCAATCAAATCAGCCAGATCAGCCCGAGCAGCAGGATCAGCAAGATCAGCTGGATCAGAGAGGAGATCAGACGAGGAACGCAGAGAGCTACAGGAGGAAGGAAAAAGGCAAAATAGGAACTTACCTTTGGCAAAGCCAGAAAAAGGAGACTCCAGGAGTGCAGATACAGCCTTGGAGTCAGGCATTCTGGGCAGAGGAACAGAAACAGAATCCTTATCCAAAAGGGGCCGAGCTCATAGCAAGCAGGACCAGCTGGGATCCAATTACCTGGACCATTGCCAGCCACCTTGCAGAAAGAGAGCCACGTCTCTGGGGAAACAGCCGAGAATCCTCCCAGGAAGGGATTGCCCTCAAGAAAAGCTGAACCAGGTCAGAAAAACTTATAAGCCTTTTAAACAGAACATAGAGCCTGTGTCTGAAAGAGACAGAAGTAGTTCCCCTGATAGTTTACCTTGCAATATTGGCAGTGAACGTGGTAGAACTTGTAAGCTAGAAGCCAGCACAGGTGCACGTCAGCTAGCTCATAATTGGCAGCAGCGTGATTCAAGCACAGATACTGAGCTGGAAGAATGGGAGATAGGTAGAGTCCCTGAAAAGCCTAGTTACAAGAAACACGTAGTTCCTCAACAGGGAATAAGGTACAGGAAAAAGGAAGAAGGAAGAAATCCTTATGCCCAGCTCTTTAAGAGGCTGAATAAACAAATATCCTTACAAGACTGCAGGACAGGCAGTGAGAGGGGAGAAAAGCAGATACAAGATCTTCTCCACCAATTAAGAGCCCTAGACTCGAATAGGCCAGAGAGCCAAGGAGCTCAACTCAGCGACGAAGAATACATGCAAACTGACATCCCATTGTCTGATCCCAGTAGCTCTGAGATGGAATGCGGGATTTGCCAGTGTGACTTTTAAATGTACAGCTTAAACAGAAGCAATGTTTTAAGGCTGTGGTAAAAGGCATGTAGAGAATAGAGTTTAAGTACAGACAGGAAGTTGTCTGACTGCTGATACTAATGAAGTGCATAATTCTAAGGCTTGAAGTGAATTATCCATGTGATGGTGGAACATGAAAACCACGCTTGTTGGAAGTTCTTTATTGAATGCCTTGAATGAGTATCGCTGTTAAGAAAGTCTACAGTTGATTTGGACTACAGTAACCTGAGAAGTATCAGGGAACATTGGTACAGGACTTTATTTGCTTTATTCATGTTGTTATCCTTAATTATCTGTTCTGGGGTGAAGAAAACCTGCTGGGAACAATAAACCTATTGTTTACCTTCAAATTGCTTTGGCTGTGATCACTGGGCCTACAACTACAATTTTGCTCAACCAGAGAACAGCGATAACAAAGTAACATACACGACGCTGTCTCCCAAATGAACTGCGCCACAAGTTGGTGTAATTGGTAAGACGAGGCGTCACAGTGTGCACAGTTCAGGAACAGTCTACTGGCCAGAGACACTTAGGATCCCACCCACCCCAGGGGCTGCATTGCCTATATAGTGGTCGCATACATTTCCATCTATCCTTCTTAACTTGGGTTAAAGCCCACATCTTCTTCTACTTTTTTTCTTCTTCTTCCTCTTCTCCTTCTAGGACTGCTTAATCAGCATGTTGTGTATTCAGTGCAATAAATGCGGTACTTTTATTCCAAGACAAATCATTTGGAGCCTACGAACTTGTCCTATGTGCCCCAAGTCAGCTACCATGCATAAAGAACTGACTCTACTAAGGGAAGACCTAGCTGCCATGCATAAAGAAGTAACTCTACTGAGGGAGGAACTGGCTGCAATGAAGCGCACCTCTTCTAGGATACAAATTGAACAAAGTCCACAACCACTCCCACAAAGAATCAAACACCCCAGGAACAAATGGATCACAGTGGGCTCTGGTAGATTGCGACCTGTAATGCAGAGACATCCTATACATCAAGAGATATCCCTGCATAATGCCTTCTCTGCCTTGGCTAATGAGAATGCTCAATCCAAAGAAACTGAAGGGCCCTTAAATGAGTCAGACAATGCCCAATCCCCTGCTAAAGCACCATATATAAAGAAAACCTCACCGAATAGAAAACTACTACTACTTGGAGATTCCATCATCAGAGGCACCAACTTGGGAACACAGTTCAAGGAGAGAAGATAGTCAAGTGCCTCCCAGGCTCTTCAGCCAGCAGGAATACAAACCAAGTTGTTGAAGTACTTAGCGCAGAAAGTGAACACTCCAAACTTGATGTTGTTATCCACTTGGGTACAAATGACCTGGCTAGAAACAGTGCCTCTACAGTCCAAAAGGACTTCCAATCTCTGGGAGAGAGACTCAAGCCCATTGTTAACACTGTTGCATTCTCAGAAGATCTACCTCCTCTTGGTAAGGGGGCAAAAAGGCTGCATCGCATTAAAAGCTTTAATACATGGCTCCAGACCTGGTGCAAACAAGAAGGATTCAGATTTATTGGCGACTGGGGAAACAGATGGACCAACAAGAGACTATACTGTGCTGATGGACTACAGCTCTCTGTCAAAGAGAAAAGAATACTAAGTGAAAAATTCAGGCAGTATGTGGATATGCATTTAAACTAGGAAAAGGGGGTGACGGATGTGGAAGGTCAAGCTCTGGATGTCACCCCCTACAAAAGCAGAATAACATCAGAAACAGCCACACTTTTAAACCACACATCTAAAACAAGTGGGAAGAAGTGGGCAGAACAAAATCAATGCAAAATACACACAAGCCAGTTAAATGCTTGAAAGCAATGAGCACAAATGCTCAAAGCTTAACCAACAAAGTTCCGGACCTGAAAGCCCTAACGGTGGAAATGGATTCGGACATTGTGGCCATTACAGAAACATGGTTTAATGAATTGCATGATTGGGATATAGCCATAGTTGGCTATAATCTATTCAGATGAGACAGAGAAAATGGAAAAGGAGGTGGAGTAGCCTTGTATGTCAAAAGCAATATTAAACAATTTATTCTTTAATTGCTCCACTTCAACATTCTATGTGGTAAAAAGCAATATTAAAGCTACTGAAATGCAGGGGACATGGGGAAAAGAAGAAGCGCTCTGGATTGCGTTGGAAAGAGGAGATGGCACTGTCATCCCTAGTGCTGTAGTCTACAGACCTCCAACTCAAATTGAAGCGATAGATAACAAATTGATTATAGATATTGCCAAGATTGCCACAAAGAGGGAAGCGATCATATTGGGTGACTTTAATCTACCTGATGTGGACTGGATTACTCCTTCTGCAAATCTGGAAAGAAGCAAAAAAATTGTGGATGCTCTCTAAGATGTGTTACTTAGACAAATGGTAATGGAACCAACCAGGAAAAGCTCAATGATGGATTTAGTGCTCACCATTGGTGATAGCGTGTCGAATGTCTGCGTGAGTGCCCCTGTGAGCAACAGCGATCATCACATGGTGTGGTTTGAGATAAAAGCCATGGTACAGGCCAATCATAGCAAGCTCAAAGTCCTAAACTTCAAAAACACTGACTTCAGTAAAATGGCCGAGTACCTAAAGGAGGAGCTGACAGGGTAGAAGGAGATAAGGGAAGTGGAATTGCAATGGGCTAAACTAAAGGTGGCAGTAAAAGGGGCAACAGATAAATATGTAAGAAAAGTAAATAAAAACAAGAGGAGAAGGAAACCTATTTGGTTTTCGAAAGAAGTGGCTGCTCAAATAAAGGCAAAAAACACATCTTTCGCAAAACTCAAAAGCTTGCAAACAGAGGATCACAGAAAGGAATACAGAATCAAACTCAAAGAGACAAAAAGAGAAATAAGGAAAGCAAAATCAAAGGCAGAGGAAAAGATGGCTAAAGATGTGAAGTGTGGCGACAAAACTTTCTTTAGGTACATTTGGGAAAGGAAGAAGATCAGAGGTGGAATTGCAGGACTCAGAAGTGCTGGGAATGGAATCGTGGAAAGTGACATTGAAAAAGCAAAATTGCTAAACAAATACTTCTGCTCTGTTTTTACTAAAGAAAATCCTGGAGATGGATCACCTATGACTCCTAAATATAAAAATGGGAATGAAGTAGATACCACACCATTCACAGAAGATGAGATGTTAGAACAACTTGCTAAACTGAAAGTGGACAAGGTCATGGGACCAGATGGGATACATCCCAGGATACTGAAAGAGCTTAGAGAGGTTCTTGCAGGGCCGTTAAAGGATGTCTTCAACAGATCCTTGGAAACAGGAGAGGTTCCTCAGGACTGGAGAATGGCTGATGTCATACCTCTACACAAAAGTGGTGACAGGGAAAAAGTGTCAAACTACAGGCCCGTGAGCCTTACCTCGGTGGCGGGAAAAGTAATGGAGGTGCTTCTGAAAAAGCGAATAGTGAACTTTCTCAAAACAAACAGGTTGCAAGATCCGAGGCAACATGGTTTTACTGAAGGACGATCTCGACAAACAAATCTGGATTTCAGCAAAGTCTTTGATACTGTTCCTCATAGGAGGCTTGTCAATAAGCTCAGTAGCTTGGGGATGGGTCCCAAGATGGTAAACTGGATCAGAAACTGGTTGACTGACAGACGGTGATGGTACATGGAGCTCACTCGGATGAAGGGAGGGTGATTAGCAGGGTGCCCCAGGGTTCGGTCCTGGGCCTGGTACTGTTCCATGTATTTGTGAGTGATATTGCTAAAGGACTAAATGGAAAGTCTGTCTTTTTGCAGATGACACAAAAATTTGCAACAGAGTGGACTCCCCCGAGGGAGTGGTTAACATGAGGAAAGATCTACAAAATCTGGAAGAATGGTGTAATGCTTGGCAATTAAGATTTAATGCGAAAAAGTGCAATGTCATGCACTTGGGTAGTAGAAATCCAAGGGAAATGTACGTGATAGGGGGCGAGAGGTTGTTGTGCACGGATCAGGAGAAAGACCTTGGTGTGATTATTTCTGAAGATCTCAAGGTGGCAAAACAGTGCAACAAGGTGGTGGCAAAAGCCAGGAGGATGTTGGGCTGCATACAAAGAGGGATTACCAGCAGAAAGGAAGAGGTACTTATGCCACTATACAAGTCACTGGTGAAGCCTCACTTGGAATACTGTGTTCAGTTTTGGAGACCATATCTTGCAAAGGATGTAAAGAGACTGGAAACTGTTCAGAGGAAGGCAACCAAAATGATTTGGAGCCTGCTTCGGAAGCCTTATGAGAAGAGACTTGAAGACCTAAATATGTACACTTTGAAGGAGAGGAGGGATAGGGGAGATATGATTCAGACCTTTAAATACTTAAAGAGAAATGATGAACAAACAAACCTCTTCCAAAGACGGGGAAGCGGTAAAAAAGAGGGCATAACATGAGGCTGCAAGGTGGTAGATTGAGGGACAATGTCAGGAAATAATTTTTCACTGAAAGGGTGGTGGATGCTTGGAATGCCCTCCCGATGGAAGTGGTGGGGGCAAACATGGTGACGGAATTCATGGTGAAATCCATGGTGATGGAGTGGAGGAGTGGCCTAGTGGTTGGGGCAAGGTACTTCAGGCCAGAAGGTCATGGTTCAAATCCCACTAGAGGACAGCAACCTTGGGCCGGAAGGACTGGGGTTTCTAGTCCCACAGGTGCTCCTTGTGGTCTTGGGCAAGCCACTTAACCCTCCATAGCCCATGTTCCCTGTAAAATAGTTATCTCCAAGTAATAATGCCCTGTTCAATGTAATTTCAGTTTGTTCAATGTAAACCACACTGATGCAGAATAACATGGTATATAAGAGAATGTAAATAAATAAATAAATAAAATGGCATGAGACAGACACAGTGGATCCCTTTACAGCAACAGGATAAAAACAAAATAAACTGAACCATCTAATTTCTCAACAAATAGAAGTGTCCTACATGGAGTGGTGGGTTCACCCCTAAACAAAAACATGGGGAGTGGTGGCTTGCATGGAGCGGCAGCCAAAGACATGGGGAGGGGTGGCCTGCACAGAGCGGCAGGTGCACCTACTCTTGCCATCTTACTAGGCAGACTAGATGGACCATACTGGTCTTTATCTGCCGTCATTTACTATGTTACTATGTTACTATAAAATGTTCAATGTTTGCTAAGAAAAACTTTAGCGAGAGACTGAACTGAAAGACTCCACGAGCAAAGTTAAGTGTACACACACAATTTTTCACACTTTGGCCAGAGGGAGAGTAGTTTCAAGAAAAGGACTTACAAAGAGACGTTGCATTTTCTGACATTTTGAATAATTTATTCTTTTTAATACATAAACACAGAAGCACATACAGATAGATAGACAAACACATATACAATAAGTGTACTCACCTGACTTGTTGTGCACAGATCATTGAAGCTGTGAAAGACGTTATATGTATAACACTCATTAGTGCATAAAATAGAAGTTGAAAGTAAAACAGAAATAGATAATACATATCTGACATAATCTTGTAGCATCAACATAAGAACATAAGAAATGCCATACTGGGTCAGACCAAAGTCCATCAAGCCTAGTATCCTGTTTCCAACAGTGGCGAATCCAGGTCACAAGTACCTGGCAAGTTTCCAAAAACGTACATAAGTTCCACAACACATGTCCCAGGTTAAGCAATGGATTTCCAGGGTTCTCTTTAATAATGGCTTATGGACCTTTTCTCCAGGAGCTTGTCCAAACATTTTTTAAACCCAGCTACACTAATAGCTCTTAGTACATCCTCCGGTAACGAATTCCAAAGTTTGATTATGCATTGAGTGAAAAAATATTTTCTCTTATTAGTCTTAAATGGGTTACACTGTAGCTTCATTGCGTGTTCTCTAGTCTTTCTACTTTTTGATGGAGTGAACAACTGATATATGTTTATCCCTTCCATTCCATTCATTAATTTATAGACCTCTATCATATCTCCCCCTCAGCAGTCTCTTTTCCATTTTGAAGAGCCCTAACCTTTTAAGCCTTTCATTATAGGGGTATCCTTCCATCCCCTTTAGCATTTTGGTAGCTCTTCTCCATACCTTTTCTAATTCTGTTATATCTTTTTTTAAGATATGGAGGCCAGAATTGCACACAATATGCAAGGTGCAGTTGCACCATGGAATGATACAGAGGCATTATAATATCCTTTGTTTTATTCTCCATTCCTTTCCTTATGATTCCTAGCATTCTATTTGCCCTCTTGGCTACTGTTACACACTGGGCGAAGGGTTTCAACATGTTGTCCATGATGACGCTTAAATCTTTTTCCTGAAAGGCAGATCCTAATGTAAAACCTTGTATCTTGTAACTGTTATTTGAGTTGTTCTTTCCTAGGTGCATAACTTTGCACTTTCCTAGGTGCATAACTTTGCATTTGTAAATATTCAATTTCATCTACCATTTAGTCTTGCAATTTTTCACAGTCTTCTTGTGTTTTAACAGCTTTGAATAATTTTGTCATCTGCAAATTTGGTCACCTCACTCATTATTCTCATTTCCAGGTTATTTATGAATGCATTAAAAAGCAGCGGGCCTAGCACAGATCCCTGGGGTACTCCACAATTCACCTTTCTTCATTGAGAAAATTGGCCATTTACTTCTAATTTCTGCTTTCTATCTTTAAACCAGTTCCTAATCCACAATAGTACACTGCTTCCTATCCCATGACTTTTTAATTTTGCCAAGAGTCTCTCATGAGGGACCTTGTCAAAGGCTTTCTGAAAATCCAGATACACTATGTCAACTGGTTTACCTTTACCTACCAGTTTATTCACACTTTCAAAAAACTATAACGGATTAGTAAGACAAGACTTTCCTTAGCTAAATCCATATTGGCTTTCTCACATTAAACCATGACTATCTACATATTCATTAATTTTATTCTTTATAATGATTTCTACCATTTTACCTGGTATTGATGTCAGGCTCACTGATCTGTAGTTTCCCGGATCACCCCTGGAGCCCTTTTTAAAAATTGGCATTACATTGGCCATTCTCCAGTCTTCAGGTACTATAGATGATTTTAACAATAGTTCACAGATTACTAATAGTAGGCCTACAATTTCATATTTCAGTTCTTTCAACACCCTTGGATATATACCATCTAGTTCAGGTGATTTGCTACTCTTCAGTTTACAAAATAGTTGTAATACATCTTCCCCGTTTATCAATATTTCTTTCAATTGTTCTGATACATCACCTTTAAATACCATTTCAGACACAGTAAAGACCGAAGCAAAGAATTCATTCAATCTCTCTCTCTCCCCCCCCCCCCCCCTTTTACCCCTCTATTATCTAATGGTCCAATTGACTCTCTCACAATTTCTTTGCTACAAATGTACTTGAAAATGTTTGTATTATGCATATTTGCTTCTATGCCAAGCTTTTTTTTTAATTCTCTCTTTGCCTGCCTTATCAATGCCTCGCATTTAACTTGGCAGTGGTTATGTTCTTTCCCATTTTCCTCATTTGGCACCTTTTTCCATTTCCTGAAAGATGCTTTTTTGGCTGCAACAGCCTCTCTGACCTCATCTTTAAACCATGAAACAGTTTATTGGCCTTCCTTCTACTTTCCTTAGAGCGTAGGATACACTGGTCTGGGCTTCCAAGACAATATTGTTAACTTTTGCAGCTGCTCCTTTCAGATTTTTCTTAACTATTTTCCTCATTTTATCATAGTCTCCTTTTGAAATTTAAAAGGTAGTGCTATGGAAATTTAAAAGGTAGTGCTAGGAGTGGCCTAGTGGTTGGGGCAAGGTACTTCAGGCCAGAAGGTCATGGGTTCAAATCCCACTAGAGGACAGCAACCTTGGGCCGGAAGGACTGTGGTTTCTAGTCCCACAGGTGCTCCTTGTGGTCTTGGGCAAGCCACTTAACCCTCCATAGCCCATGTTCCCTGTAAAATAGTTATCTCCAAGTTATAGTGCCCTGTTCAATGTAATTTCAGTTTGTTCAATGTAAACTGCACTGATGCAGAATAGCACAGTATATAAGAGAATGTAAATAAATAAATATGGATTTCCTTGCCACCCCTCCTCCATTTATTAAATCAAATGCAATCATGCTGTTATCACTATTGCCAAGTGGCACCAACACACTTATCTCTTGCATCAGATCGTATGTTCCACTAAGTACTAGATCCGAAATAGCTTCCCCTCTTGTCAGTTTATGAACCACCTGCTGCAAGAAGCAGTCATTTATTTCATCTAGAAACTTTATCTCCCTAGAATGTCCTGCTGTGACACTGACCCAGTCGATACTGGGGTAATTGAAATCATCCATCATTACTGTGTTGTAACTTTTGTTAGCTTCCCTGATTTCTTTTAGCATTTCATCGTCCATCTGTTCATTCTGGCCAGGCAGTCTGTAGTATACCCCCACTGCCATCGCCTTCACTTTTTTTCATGAAATGTCTATCTATAGAGATTCTAGAGTGCATTTTGTTTCCTGTAAAACTTGAATCCTTTGTGACTCAAGGCCCTCTCTAACATAGAGTGCAATCCCTCCACCAGTTTAATCTACCCTATCATTGCGATATAGTTTATACCCAGATGTCCCATTGGTTGTCCTCCTTCCACCAGGTCTCTGAGATGCCAATTATATTTAACCTTTCATTTACTGCTAGATATTCTAACTCTCCTATCTTATGTTCTTGACTTCTAGTATTTGCATACAGGCATTTTAGAGGTTGTATTTTATTCATATTTATCTGGTTATCAGTTGATGGGGTAATTTGGTATCCTTTAGTTCTGTGTGCTCTGTACTTAAGGGCATCTGGGTTACTTTTATCTTTATTGGAGCTTTTCTGTTGGGATGCCCTATCTTCCTTCTTTTGCTAGTATCCTTCAGGGATACATCCTTCGAAACCATGCGCTCTTGGGCGACTGTCAGCTTTCCCCTATTATCTACGTAGTTTAAAAATTGTTCTGTCTCCTTTTTAAAGGTTAATACCAGCAGCCGGATTCCATCCCGGTTAAGGTTGGGCCCATCCTTTCGGAAAAGCCCATCCCTTCCCCAGAATGTTGCCCAGTTCCTAACAAATCCAAAACCCTTTTCCTTGTACCATCATCTCATCCATGCATGGAGACTCAGGAGCTCTGCCTGCCTTTTGGTTCCTGCCTGTGGAATGGGAAGCATTTCAGAGAATACTACTCTGGAAATGCAACAGTGCTGCCGAAAGCTTAAAAAAAAAAAGAAAAATATTCATTGAAAGTACAAAAACATGTCAGTTTCCTTTTTTTTTTACTGAGTTCATGAGAATAAAACTGGTTACATTTAAAAGTAAACTTGTTTAATGAATTTTTCAATACTTTGTAATTAGTGTCTTGAAATTCTTAAAAGAACTCAATCTCCCATCTCCAGGAGCAAGCTTGCTGGAGTAAGCTAAAGAACCCAACAGGAGCAGGGCAAACTGTGTACCCCTGAGGGAGAAATGCCTGATGTACCTACTCCACCACTCGCACCACCTGACAACACCATCCTCTTTATGGGAGGGTCCTCCAGCACCTCAGTGGTGTTACACTAACCTTACCCTTCAGTCGTCTACCAGCAGAAACAGGGATGGCAAAAACCTTTGCATGATCCTCACACTTCGCATATAGACTGACTCAATATCAAGGGAGTTTAGTTTCCCTGGAAAGAAACAAAATCCTAGACCTCAGGATCATAGGCCACAGCGAACACCACTGCCAACTGCCTGGAGGGATATACATGAGTAGGCAGCACCGAGCAGCCAGGGGGATGCCACAACAGGATGGCAGGCTGGAATGGTATGCTGCTGGGCACAAGAGCAGGCTGGTCTGGTGAGGGTCCTGAAAGAATCCTAACAACTGCTTAGCCTATGTACTCGGAGAACGGATTTCTTACAATAAAAGCATTAATGGGAGAATTCGGGGAGCCCCTTCCTACACTCATTGCCTTGCAATTTCACAGACTGTCTCGAGGGATTCAAGTACGCGTGTCCTCATTCAAAGAGGAAATGTCTTTGCTCCTTTCATATCTCCTTAGACATCCGTTTTAGCATATTAATAAATAAAAATAAAACAAGTTGAAAAATGCACATATATAGTGTAGCAAAATAGCACTTTTCCCCCTCCTCCATTCACAAACTCATGGATATATGTGGGGCGGCAGAGGATGCGAGACACATGATAAAGTCTGTCTTATTAGGGCAGTAGGGACTGTGTATGTTTGCCTCTACCTTCAGTGTGCGAGTGTGGGTCCATGCATGCATGAGGGGGTGAAAGGCTGTGTGTGTGTGTGTGTGCGCGCACATGCATGTGTAAGGGAATGAGGAAGGAGGCTGGACACATGTGAGGAGTGAGTGAGGGCTGGGAGTGTGTGAGGGGGTGGAGTAAGCGTCTGGGTATATCTGTGTGTGTGTGTGTGTGCGCGCACATGCATGTGTGAGGGAAGGAGGCTGGACACATATGAGGAGTGAGTGAGGGCTGGGAGTGTGTGAGGGGGTGGAGTAAGTGTCTGGGTATATGTGTGTGTGTGTGTGTGTGTGTACACATGCATGAGAGAATGTGGAGTGGGGTAGGGCAGGTAGAAAGGTTCTGTGCATATATGAGAGGATGGGTGGGATGAGGGACTGGGTGTCTGTGTGTATGTGTGAGAAGATGGGGCTAGGTGGATGTGTGCATATATGAGAGGGTGGGGCGAGTGGGAATATATGTGTGCATGGGGATTCAGGGAATGGGCTAGGTATAAATTTGTGTATGTGTGTGAGAGAAAGACAGGGATGGAATGAGGAGCTGTGTATGTCTGTGACTGTATGAGAGGGGTGGGATAGTGTATGGGGCTCTGTGTGTGTGTACACAAGTGTGAGAGGAAAGAGGGTACCGTGAGAAGCTGTGCATGCATGGATGGAAAGCTGTGCCTGTGTGTGCGTGTGTATGTGCATGCATGGGTGAGTGGGAAGGATGGAGTAAGGGACTGGCTGGGTGTGTGTATGTGCAACTTTAGGAGGGAGAGTAGAGGGGCTGAGTGTGTGTTAGTGTGTACTTGTGTCAGAGGATATGGGGTGGGGTAGGGTGAGGGGCTCTATGGGTATGTGAGTGGGGTGGGGTGGGCGAGTGGAGTGAAAGGCTGTGTGCATGTATGTGCGTGTACCAGAGAGTGTAGAGGAGGGGCTAAGTTTGTGCCTGCATCAGATGATGAGAGCTGGGATAAGGAGAGGTGCTATGCATGTGTGCCAGAGTGTGTGGGTGGGGTGGGCTATGCATTTATAAGAGGGAGGGCCAGGGGATGAAGGGTTGGATGTATATGTGCACCAAAGGGGCTAGAGCAGGGGTCTCAAACACGCGGCCCGCGGGCCGCATGCGGCCCGTGAGAGAACGTTGTGCAGCCCGCGGAGGGAAACAAAAAACCCCCCAAAACCCTGGCTTCTGCTTCTGTGCGCGGGATCGGAGACCTGTTGCTGCCCCGCTCCTCTAAGCAGTAGCTGGAACTTCACCCTTGTCATGCACAGTATTCTCTCCTTTTTCTTCCTCCCCCTCTCTCTCTGCATGCAGCATTTAACTCCCCTTATAGCCCCCCCCCAACCTGTTGCCACCGCAGCATCGCCAGAAAAGCCCCCCAACATTCCTTCAAACCTCTTGTTTCCTTTGGGGAATTGGTTAAAAGAAAACTAAAAAGCAAGGCGGCACTAAGCGCGACGCAGAAGCTGGGCAAGGCTCTGCGCCCCCTCTCGTCAGCAGTAGGAACTGTTTCGGAGGGGGCGGGGCCTGTAGAGTCCTGCCCAGTGCTTCAGTGTGAAGCTCACGGTGCCGCGTTGCCTTTTTTTAACGATTCCCCAAAGGAAGCAAGAGGTTCAGGGGATGTTGGGGAGGGGTTTGGGTTTGGGTTTTTGTTTTAGCGATACCGAGGTGGCAAGAGGTTTTGGGGGGCCATAAGGGGAGGAAGATTGGGAGACACATAGGAGGGAAGTAAAGCAGAGAGTGTGTGTGTTCAGGGGGTGGGAAGGCCAGAGACAGGGGGTGGAATGGGAGAGATATGAGGGAAGATGGGGAGGGGAGAGATGGAAAAAGCAAGAGGAGGGGGAGAAGAGAAGAGTGGAAAAGGGCAGAAATGAAAGGAAAGAGGTGAAGGAAGAGATGCAGGATATGGAGTGAGGGGCATAAGGGGATGAAAAGCAGATGGTGGATACAGAGTGGGGGATAGATGCTGTACAGGGGGTAAGAGATGGAGGGCAGATACTGGACATAGGGTAAGAGACATGGAGGGTTGAAGGCGCATGTTGGACATGGGGTGGATGCATGGAGGGATGAAGGACAGATGCTGGACACGAGCGAGGGGATAGAGGGCAGAGGATGGATACAGGGTAGGGCTAGACTCGAGGGCAGATGCTGGACGTGGGGTGAGAGAGGGGATGCTAGACATGGGATGGGGAGAGAGAGAGAACACATGACACAGTGGGGGAAGATGAGGGGATGCTGGACATAGGTGAGGGAGAGGGAATGTGGGAGTGCTGGACATAGTGGAGGGATAGGATGAGAAAATGAGGGGGAAGCACTGATGGTGCAAGAGAAGGGGCAGATAGGGTAGGAGAGAAGGGGGGAGATGCTGGATGTGGAGAGGGTGAAAGAAAGAAAGGGAAGGGTTAGTTAAAAACTGGAGAATAAGTGGCAGGGGGAGGATAGGACTGGTAATGGGCTGGGGGGGGGTTGCTAGGACTGGAAATGGACTGAGTGGAAGGGGGGCTTGAACTGCAAATGGCTGATGGGGAGGGGGGCTTGGAATGGAAATGAGCTGTGAGGGGAGAGAGCTAGGATTGGAAATGGGCTGATGGGGGGGCTAGGATTGGAAATGGGCTGATGGGGGGCTAGGATTGGAAATGGGCTGATGGTGAGGCTAGGATAGGACTGGAAATGGACTGATGCAGGGACTAGAAAGGAGCAGATGCTGGGTGGGGCTGGAACTAGAAGGGAGCTGATGTTGGGGGAGGATTAGAATGGGATGGAGCTGGGAAAGTGAAATGGAGAGGGGAAAAATATTTTGTCTGGGAGAGAAGACAAATCTACAATTGGCCAGGTATTGGGAGAGTAAGTGGGGATTGAGGATGGAGGGGTAAAATTTGAGTGGATGAAATAGGAATGAGGAAAGAGAAAAAGGAGAAAGATTAGTATGTTAAAGCAGATATAGAGAGAGAATGGAAAAAAAAAACTAGGAGAGAGAAGAAAGGGTAAATGGACAGCAGATGATGGAGAGTTAGCAGAAGACATGAAGAAACCAGAAGAAAGTGGCTGGAACAATTGCAACTGAAAAAAATGCACAAAAGGTAGAAAAATATCTCTATTTTGAATTTATTAACTGGAATATGTCAACTCTGGGAAATGTGCATCATTAATGTTTGCGCTTTGTTTAGTACAAGAGGAAATTAATTTATAGTTTTATTTCTACAGTGTTGTTGTACATTCCAAGTTTGGCTTTTGGGGTTCCCAGTTTAATTATTGTCTTCCTGTTTCTAAATCTTTTAGTCTTTCTTTATCCATACTCATTAAGAGGCATGTTTACTAAAAGTTAGTGTATGGTAACATTATGCAAATATTTATGCAAATGAGGCCCCTTATGCAAATGAGGCCCCGTGTCTTATGCGGCCCCCGGGTTACTTTACAAGTCCTCATTTGGCCCTCAAAGCGATTTGAGTTTGAGACCCCTGGGCTAGAGGGTGAGGGGAAGAAAGTTGTGCACACACCAGTGGGGGGAGGGGGGAGGTGAGGGACTCTATATGATTGTGTGTGAGTGGGTGTGCATGTATGAGGGATAGGGATGGGATGGAGGAGGAGCAGTATGTTTGTGTGCATGCGTGCAGATAGGGTTGGGGGCTGTATGTGTGTGTGCATGCATGCATGTAAAGGTCTGGGATGGGGAGAGGGGCTCAACGTGTGTGCCTGCTTGAGAGGTGAGAAAAGGAATGATGTCAACCAAATAGCCAATCAAGTCTGTCCATCCAGAAAAACTATTCTACAATCCCTACGTCTCACTCAGAGATGTGCTCTACTTCTATTATACTTTCTTGAGAGGGTAAAGTGCATGGGGACCAGCTGTGCCTGCGTGTGAGAGTATGACCGTACCAAGCTAGAAATGCACCCTGTGTGTCTAACGAATCTGGTGCCCCCTTCTGCCCCAGCCACATGCAGTAATTCACTTTTTTTGAGCTTTTTGGAAGTCCAGTGATCATATCAGTTCCCTTTCTGTACTTGCGTCCTGTGCAGCCACACCGTTCGCCCAGCCCTTGGTACAGTCCTATATGGGAATAGGTTAAGGGGATGTGCGTGTATGGCATGGGGAGATGCTGGGTATGTGTGGCAGAGGGAGGTGCTAGGTGAGTAGAGTGTATGTCACTTGCCATACAGGCATTTTGGCTCTCTTTTACCCCATGCACTCAAATTCTCACCCTCACACCCTCTTGCAGTCTTTCCTCCCTTCCACCCCCGTCCCCTACACTCTCTTTTTCCGTCTCTCCTTCAGCCACTTCCTCCCCATTCCCCCTTTGGCTCCTCCCAGCGCCCTCCCCCCTTCCCCCATGCTGGGCTCTGTGACCTCCCCTCTCCTCTTTCTACTTTGGCTCCTTACCTTCTCTTTCCCCTCTCTAACTTAATAAAAAAATCACACCAAGGCATTCCATGTTTTGGCCTTAGCCATGGCTTAGCTCACCCCTGTGCAGGCAGGAAATGGATGTCTTGTCAGCGGGGACAGATGATTTGGACTGCAGCCGTGACCTTGCGCAACGCTACTGACGGGGACAGACTGTTTTGGCTGCAGCTGCAGCCTTGTGCATTTCTGTGCCAGCAGGGAATGGAGCCTCCACCAGCACAAATGGGAGGTTTTGGCCGCAGCCAGAGATTTCAGCACTCCTCTGTTGGTGAGGATGATGTCGCCACCAGCAGGGACTACGTCTCTTCATGGCAGCATGCAGACTTCCTCTATTGAAAGCAGGAGTTTGTTTCTGCATGTGCAAACAAACTTATGTATATGGACAGACAGACAGGCAGAAAGATGGACCGGGCCTCCACAATAGGAGCTACCGCTTTGGCGAAACATGTCTAAAAGAAAATACAATGGTACTTTTTTATTGGACTAGCATAATACATTATTAAACTAGCTTTTAGAAATTAAAGCCTCCTTCCTCAGGTCATGCCAGGAAGGGTTTAACCTCCGAAAGTTAGTCAAAAATGTACTAAGTTAGACCAATAAAAATGTATCATTTTATACTCTTTTCTGTTTCATTTTTACTTATTAACCTTTAAAATAGACTACTTTATCTACGTTTTAATATGGTAATCTAAAACCAAGTGTGTACAGTGCAGAAACTGAACAGAGCTTTCCCCTATTTCTCTGTCTTCACCTGCTCTCCCCCCCCCCCCCCCCCAATATAAGCCAGTGTTAAATTAAGAGACTTCCTGGATCACAGCTTGAAATAGTCACAGGTGGTCTTCTGAGGAAAGACTATGCCAGAAGATAGGATCTCTATTTATAATCTGCATCCTGATAGGCTGCCAGATAAAGTGTTAATCTGACAAAGTATTGGATTTTGGAGTGACTGTAGATCATGAGCTACAGATGGAAGATGAAACTGCGGACGGACTGTGTGTGGCATTATTCATACCCTTCAGGGCTTCAGGGTAAAAAGGGCATGCACCCCATAATCAGTCATTTGTAATAAAGTAAAACACACAGAGTTCACATGTACAGTCAAGGTTGGCGTGAGGATTAGAGGCAAACTGGAAATCTGCGTCCGAGTGGGTGGAAATGGCAGGTAGTAAAGGGCAGGAACCGCGATGCAATGTCAGAGAGTTCAGGTAAGCACTGCGTCGCGGTTTCAATGTCATTGCTGCCGCTGAAGGTCCTGGAGAGGGGCGGAAACGGGGCACCCTAGAACATCAGTGCTCTAGATGACCACCTAGTTCACCTAATGGAAGCGTCCGCCCTGTGTACATGTTGTGCCCAATTCCAGACCATGCACATCCAGCCTGTGAGCACATCCAAATCAAAAATGGGCCCAATTTAAATGTGATTCTGCAGCTGTGGGGATAGACGCACCCGTGGTTTCAGAACTGGGGACATAAACGTTTTCAGCATGGCACAAGCAAAGCACTACGGAGTATGAGACACAGCTATACAGCAAATGGCTTTGTACATCCCCATGCTCGCCGTATTCTGAAAAGATGGACGTTTTCGATCCCTCCTGTCTCTGCTATATACCCATGAATGGCCTCACCCCCACCCCCCCCCCACCCCTGTAAAACGTGCATCTCCTAAGCTGCTCCTCTCACTGACAGTGTTGTGCTGATGAAAACTACACATGAACACTGATGATACATAAATGTTGATGCAAACTAGACTATATATATATGCCCAAAGGCAGCATCATCGCTCTGCACATATGTGCACATTTGTGCAGACCAATGATGGTGCTTCTGTGCATGTCTTAGGACTGTTTTCACTGTTGAATGCTCTCATTCTGAGGGTCCCTTATTAGTGACCGGGATATGTTTTGACATTTCGCTATAGAGAATCTGTTCTGAATTTATTCTGCCTGATTACACTGGCACCTGATAATGCTGTGGTCATCCCTATGGGTCCAGGTATTGGCCAGGCATTCATGTCCCCCCAGATTTGCAGTTGAGCACACCAGATCCTCCCATGCAACACTCAAACTACACACACATACACACTCTCACTTGCAGTCACAAATAACATACCTCTGCCAAAGCCATGACCTACATCTATAAACAACTGCTGTGAAGACATAATGGCATGATGCCCCTTTAGCACAAACAGCAGATGTCAACATAGCCAGAATAAAGACTATTGCAGTGCTTTATATTTCTGTAAGGGTGTTTTTTATTGTTCCTTAACCTTACAAATGTCCCTCACCTGTGCATTCTATTCTTTACAATTGCATCTTGTGCCCTCCCAGACAGCAGATACAACAGTTCAATACAGTGTAACAGCCATTCATCTCTATGAAATGTGTTGAGGAACAGAGCAGAAATGTTTCTAAGTAATGGCCCTACTCCACGTTGCCGCTGGTATAATGTAGGTGTCCGCAGGAAATACTGAGGACGTATGCAGGCCTTTCCTGAATATGCTTTCTACATCTCTGCAGCTTGCCACACCCCAATCTACCCCCTCCCGCCCACATTCTGTGATCCCCGTGCTAGTGCTGTGTATATGCAGGGCCACGTGGTTTTGGTATATGGTTCTAGACATTTTAGTGAGGAAAATGTCTATCTCACATGTCTAACCAACTTATTCGTGTTCTGGAATGACCTCTTTAGTGTTCTTGACAAGTCATGTCTTGGGCTCTTGCTTGCTTACAAATAAGCAACTGGCAATAGTCTGAAATGAATGTGGCCATGTGCAGTAATTTGGAAACTTTCTGGTATTCTCAAAGTCCTTTCTTGCATCTCCTAAGTTTCAGTTCCCTGTCTGTCTGAATATAGAGATACCAAAGGCAAACCGTCCCAAAGAGTGATATTTACCACCCCAATAGGTTAGATTGAAGGCCAAAGAGTGAACGTTTTCTAGTAGTCCTCAGGTATACGGATCTACACACATCCATCCTCCCTCCCAAAGCAATCCCTTCTCTTTGGCCTCAAACAATCTCATCCTCCAGCTACCTCACTGATCTCAACTACACCTACACTCCCCTCAGCAAACCTCTCTTGATCTCAATTGCCTTAGTAACCCCGCTGGGACTGCATGTATATCCCTATAAAGGAAAAACATGTAATAAATACTTAGATATATCGCCAACTCAACAGTGTCTGCAATTACTAATCTTCAGAAACGTTAATCCTCCAGCAGCCTCAACCAGATCCGATAGTTGAATGCGATCTTCATAGCTAACAAGCTACAAGCTCAGCGGGGAAGAAGACACCTTCAAAATTCCATCCTCTATAATCAGATACATAACCCTAGAGGATTATAGAGGATGGAATTTTGAAGGTGTCTTCTTCCCCGCTGAACTTGTAGCTTGTTAGCTATGAAGATCGCATTCAACTATCGGATCTGGTTGAGGCTGCTGGAGGATTAACGTTTCTGAAGATTAGTAATTGCAGACACTGTTGGGTTGGCGATATATCTAAGTATTTATTACATGTTTTTCCTTTATAGGGATATACATGCAGTCCCAGCGAATCTTGATGTAGATTGATGTATTTGGATCGTCATAATTTGAAAATTAATAAGACGCTTATTTGTATGTGTGGTGTGGTAGTGTATGTTTGTGTGATTGGATAAGGAGTCTTGTCTCAGTAATATTTGGTCTGGTTTAATGTTTTTTTAGTATATGTGGAGAATGTTGATGAGAGCATGTTAGGCTTTGGTGACCAATGATGTGAGCGTCAGCTGCTCTTTACAGTGATATTTTCACTATGTGTAAGATATTGAGCTATCCTGAGGTCACTTTGCCTGTGTTAGAATTGTGAGTTTGCTTGAAGATTTGTTGTAATTGTCAGTATTGGATTATAAGAGCTTATATTGGTTGGCATTTTGTTTAGCTCTTGCACAGCTATTTGACGTAATGTGCAAAACTAATCCATTTGGAGAAATTGCCCCCTTCTGTACTCAACCACTCCCCTAAGAATTCTCCCCTCTGTCCTCAGTCACCCATCCTCCAACCCTTCCCTTTACAGCCATTACCCCCAACCAGGGCTGCATTTAGGTATAGGCAATATAGTCAACTGCCTAGGCTACCAAATTTCGAGGCACCAAATACTTGGACTAAACAGGAGTCTCCACTTGCTCTATGAACTCTGGGGAAAAAATGTCCCCTTCCCACTGCTCTCTGGTCTTGCCTGGGGATACCAGTATCTTAAATATAGCACTGTATCCAACACTTCATTTACCCTACCAGGCTGCTGCTGCACGTCCCAGGCACACTTTTCATTTTTTGATGGAAAGGACCTGGGAAACCCTATAGCCACTCAGCATTGCCACTCCAGACTTTTAAGAACACTAAGAGGAAGAGACCTCTGTATGTGCATGTCAGATCCCCTCCACTGGTACGTAACTTAGTTTCTCCATGGACAAACAGGAAGTAAGTCCTCACGCATGGACGATGTCCCCAATGGAGCCCCGTGTGGGAACACCCTCCAGCTCCTATTAGAAACTTTTGGAAGGCTTCACCATGCCTGTGCGCCTCCTTCCCCCCTGCCTGCACGGCACCATCTTCATCAGTCTTTCATTTTCCGCGGAGCCCAACAGACGTGTTCCAATAAAGCTCTCTGTCTGTAATTGCTTCTCCCCATCGGGAGTGTTTAATTGCATTAAATTTTCTTGCCTATCATCATGGTTCTTTTTTTTTCACTTGCTATTTTTTCTCCTTTTGTATTTTTCAATTCTATTCCAGCGACACCGACTGTTACCCTGGTCAGGCTCTCCACCACTGAGCCATGGCTATTTTTCCAAACATGTCCCAAAAACCGACCAGCGGATTTAAAAAGTGCACCAAGTGTGCTCTGACCATTTCTGTTACGGACAAGCACAATTGGTGCCTCCAATGCCTAGGACCCGATCATCAGCCCTCTTCTTGTAATTTGTGCCTGCAGATGATAAAGATTGACCTCAAGGTCGTGAAAAACAGGAAAATGTTCAGCACGCCACAGCCTGATCTATCGTCTTCGGCATCGACATCATGGGCTTCCATGCCTTCGAAGGAGGTTCAGGACATCAGAGGGGTGTCAATATTGAGGACCTCTTCAGCTCAGTCGGAACCGAGTGCCTGCACTCCCACGGACCAGAGGTCATTAGTTGGCCTCCCGCCCCCATTGACATCGCAGGTTGCTTGGACTGAGCACCAGGAAAAGGCCAGGGGCATTGGCATCAGAGCCCTTTGTGACACGGAGTTGAGAGTGATGGCAGGCTGCATGACCACCCCTCAAAGGTGCCATGCAGGGAGGACTGCTCAACCTCCAGGGATCTGGAGGGACACCAACAGCCTCTCAATAGCAGAGCCCAAGCTGCCAATACCACTACACAGGTGCCGGATACATTGGTTGAAGTTATTCAGGCCTTTGAGCCTTCAGAATCGACAGCCATGGAGAAACAGTTCCTAAAGGCACTTGAGGATTGCATGGTACCTCTGTTTGCGATGCAGCACACCGAGGCCTCAGCATTGACTATCATACAACCAGTTCTGGAGATGCATGCCCATCAGAGGCATCGGCTTTGGGTCATCGAAGGGATCAAACACTGGTTCTGGCTCAGTCAATTTCCCTCTCTAGCATATTGGGGTCCAATATACCCTCAAAGTCCATATGAGCTTCGGAGCATCAGCGTTGTCAGAGAAGCTCCCATTACCCTCAATGCAGAAGGGACCTCAGGGCACAGGATCAGAGGTATTTCAAATTTCTCTCAGAGTCTGACGCCAATGGCTGGGTAACTGATATGGAATTGGAGGGCTTCTCGGAGTGCAGGTCCTCGGAGCTCATGAGCATCAGAAGTCTCACCCTGAAGTCCTGACCTTCCAGGATTTTGTGAGGGATATGAACAAGCCTATACCATTCTCTCTGGAGACTGAGGATGAACCCAGAGCAGAAAAGTTGGAAATATTGCATACTCCTCGGCGCCTAAGGAGGCCGTGACCATGCTTGTACATCTCATCCTGCAGAGGTTACAGATGACGATGTGGGAGAGGCCCCTCACAATAGCGCCAGTGAGTAGAAGACTTGACTTGATGTACAGGGTACAGAAAGCTCCTGGTTTCAAGAAATTTCAGCTCACGCAACATTCCTTGGTGGTCGAGTACACCCTGAAGAGGATTAAGAGCAACAAGACTCATTCTTTGGCATCCCCAGGAAGGGAGGTTCAGACCTTGGACTCTTTCAGAAGGAGATGTTTCCAGGGCTTCTAGGTCATTGCCCGAGTGGCCTCATATCAGCTCTATATGAGCATGTTCCTTAAAGACATTATGTGGGACCTGTTTTTTCCTGTTCCTTCCTCCTGAGAAACTGGGCAGTTTTGTACCCTAGTGGACCATGGAAAGGACTGCTCAAAGTTCCTGGTCCGGGCGACCAATGGTACCTTTGAGAAGGTGTCAAGAGTGGCTGCAGTAGGTATTGGGGCCCAGAAACTCACCTGGCTCCAGTCCTCTGACTTGGAACAGTTGGTTCAGAATAAAGTAGAGATGCACCATGCCATGGTGAGAAGTTGTACTGTGAACAGGTGGAGGAGAAAGCTAGAATTAAAGAGAAGCAGCATAATCATAATTACCAGACTCTCCAGGCACACCTATGAACCAGCTTACCATAGGAGGTACCAAGGAGGGGCTAGAAGAAGACCTTCTACTCCCATAGGCATTGTACTTGCAGGAATGGAAAATAAAACAAAAGATATTATAATGCCTCTATACCGTTCCATGGTGAGACCGCACCTTGAATACTGTGTGCAATTCTGGTCGCCGTATCTTAAAAAGGATATAGCGATTTTAGAAAAGGTACAGAGAAGAGCCACCAAAATGGTAAAGGGGATGGAAGGATACTCCTATGAAGAAAGGCTAAAAAGGTTAGGGCTCTTTAACCTGGAAAAGAGACGGCTGAGGGGAGATATGATAGAAGTCTATAAATTAATGAACGGAGTGGAACGGGTAAACGTAGATCGATTGTTTACCTTATCAGAATATAGAAAGACTAGGGGGCATGCAATGAAGCTACAGGGTAAACTATTTAAGACTAATAAAAGAAAATATTTTTTCACTCAACGTGTAATCAAACTCTGGAATTTGTTACCGGAGGATGTAGTAAAGGCTGTTAGTGTAGCTGGGTTTAAAAAAGGTTTGGACAAGTTCCTGGAGGAAAGGTCCATAAACCATTATTAAGAAGTGACCGAAGATATCAATGCTTGACCCAGTACAAGCATTGTGGAACTTGTGTCTCTTGGGGAAACTGCTAGGTACATATGACCTAGATTGGCCACTGTTGGAAACAGAATACTGGGCTTGATGGACCTTGGTCTGACCCAGTGTGGCATATCTTATGTTCTTATGACCCCAAATCTCCCAGCAGAAACAGCAAGTCCCTCACCAGCAACAGCACAGAGAAAAGCCCCAGAGGGCCCAATGAGCTCCACAACCAAAGCCAGGGGCAGGGTTTTGACTGGTTCCTCTGGAGTATAGCCAGTCTACCAGGGGTCATCGTGACAGTCTCTCCAGTGGGGGGAAGACTCACTTTCTTTGCACAGAGATGGCCCCTCATATCCTTGGACTCCTGGGTACTACAGATAATCCAGAGTGGATACAAGTTGCACTTCTTTAAACTACCTCCAGGTTGGCTCCCAGGGCATATCACCTCGACCTTCTGCATCAGGAACTGCTTCAGAAAGAAATCTCCACCCTCCTGGCTGAGCTAGCCATCAAGCTTGTACTGCAGGAGCAAGTAGAGCAGGGCTTTTACTCCAAGTACTTTCTGATCCCCGAGAAAACGGGGGGATTCCATCCCATTCTGGACCTCAGGGACCTAATCACTTACTTGGTGAGAGAAAGGTTCAAGATGATTTCTCTGGGCACCCTGCTCCTGTACTTTCAAAAAAAAATTGACTATGCTCTCTGGATCTAAAGATGCATATACTCACATACCAATTAATCCCACTCACAGGAAGTATCTCAGATTTGTCCTGGGAGCACAACATTTTCGGTATCGAGTGCTGCCTTTCAGCCTAGCTTCGGCCCACTGAGTCTTCACAAAATTTCTCACGCTAGTGGCAGTCTACCTCCTATCACTGGGAGTGTTTGTCTTCCCTTACCTGGATGATTGGCTATTAAAAAGCACCACTCAAGAGGAAATTCAGGACTTCACATGGCTAACCATTCAGGTGCTGGAGTTGTTGGGGTTTGTGATCCCACATTCAGTCCACCCAATAGCTGGAATTCATAGGAGCCCTGCTCAACACAACTCAGGAGAGTGCTTTCCTCCCTCGGGACCGACTTCAAAGACTCAACTAAGTCACCAAATGATGGCTTGCAGAATGCTAACTGTCTTGGGTCACGTGGCCCAAGTGCATGTTACACCCCAGGCATGTCTTCAGATGCAGCAGACTCAATGGACATTGCGGACTCAGTGGACCCAGACCGTGGGTTGGCTCCGGGATTGGATGTATGTCACAAATCCCCTGGTCCAATCACTGCATTGTTGGATGGTCCCAAAATTTGCTTAAAGGTCTCCCCCTTTCAAAAGACCTCACCCCAGAAGATCTTGACAATGGACACATCCAATTTGGGATGGGGAGTTCATCTTGATGGCTTCCGCACTCAGGGCAATTGGTCTCTCCAAGAGAATTTTCACCAGATCAACTTCCTGGAATTGAGAGCCATAGCACATGCTTTAAAGGCCTTCCAGGATTGGCTGGCCAACAAGATTGTCTTCATTCAGACCAACAATCAAGTCACTATGTTCTATATCAACAAGCAGGGGGCACCGGCTCCTATCGCCTGTGCTGGGAGATGGTCAGGTTGTGGAGGTTCGCCATCGTTCATGGAATGGAGTTGAAGCCCACATATCTGCCAGCAGACCAGAACACTCTGACAGACAGGCTGAGCAGGGTCCTTCAGCCACATGAATGGTCACTGAAAAGAGATGTAGTGGCCTGCATCTTTTGGAAGTGGAGCACTCCCTCGATAGACCTGTTTGCCACTCCACAAAATGCCCAGGTAGATCGGTTCCACTCCAGAGCAAGATCCCACAGTGGAATGGCATCAGACGATTTCCTCCTACACTGGGGGGAGGGTCTTCTGTATGCTTACCCTCCGATATCTCTCATGGAGAAAACCCTAATGAAACTCAGGAAAGACAGAGGCATGATGATCAGAAGTTACTTCATCATGCCGTGCTGGCCCAGACAGCCCTGGTTCCTGGTCCTGCTGCAGCTCTCCATGCAGGAACCCCCTCCAGCTTGAAATGCTCCAAACCTCATTTCGCAGGATGACAGGAGGATGTTACATCCGAAGTTTCCGAACCTCAGGTCCTTGGATCTCACAGCATGGATGTTGAGAGGCTAGTCCTGTCGGAGCTCAATCTGCCTGACAACATAACTGATGTCCTATTGGCCTCCAGGAAGACCTCGATGAGGAAATCGTACACCTGTAAATGGAAGAGGTTTGCTGTCTGGTGTAAAGGCCAGGCCCTGGACCCTATCATCTATCCTGCAAGGAAGCTGCTCGAGTATCTTCTATGCCTCTCTGACTCAGACCTGAAGTCCAATTCCACCCAAGTTCACTTCAGCACAATTGGGGCTTATCATCACAGGATAGATGGGAAATCCATCTTGGCACAGCGTTTGTTCGCTTCATGCGAGGGCTGCTCCTCTTGAAGCCGCCTTACAAGCCCCCTGCTATGGCTTGGGATCTCAATGTGGTACTAACGCAGCTCATGAAAGCTCCCTTTGAGCCACTCAACTCATGTTCGCTGAAATTCTTGATCTGGAAGGTCTTGCTTCTAGTAGCTGTCACTTCAGCACACTGAGTGAGCAAGCTTCAGGCTCTGGTAGTTCATTCACTGTATACCAGATTCCACCAAAATAGAGTGGTTCTTTGAACGCATTCCCATTTCCTTCTGATGGTGGTTTTGGATTTCCATCGCAACAAATCAATAGTGCTACCTACATTTTTTCCTAGGTCTTATGCCCACAAGGGGGAAGTGGTGTTGCACATGTTGGACTGCAAGCGGGCCTTAGCCTTCTACTTGGAGCAGACAAAGGACCATAGGAAGTCCGTCTAACTTTTTGTTTCTTTTGATCCCAGCAAGCTGGGAGTTGATGTTTCCAAACACTCTCAATTTGGCTAGCAGACTACATCTCCTTCACTTATGCCCAGGCAGACCTAAGCCTTGATGGTCATGTCACAGCTCACAGTGTCTGAACTATGTCTGCATCAGTGGCCAATGTTCACTCTGTCTCCATGGAGGAGCTCTGCAGGGTTGCAACATGATCTTGTGTCCACACGTTCATGTCTCACTACTGCCTGGAAGGGGATTCCCGACGCAACAGTAACTTCAGCCAATCTGTATACTGGCACCTGTTTGGGGATTAGAATCTATGTCTGTCTCCTCAATGCCCTTCTGTCCATCCAGGCTACCAAACCCTCCCCCCCACCCCCCAATAAACGAGTTAATGAGAGAAAGAAATGTTGCAGAGTGCAGAACAGAAGTGGTAAGATTTGCCTTCGCTGAACATAGTTGGTTTTGCATGTTCCGCAGTTCATGTTGCCCCTGTTGTGCATCTCGGCAGCCTCCTTGGTTTTCGGTAGCCTGTAGCTTGGGCATCCCATGCATGAGGACTTACTTCGTGCTTGTCCATGGAGAAAAGGTAGTTACTGACCTGTAGCAGGTGTTCTCCATGGACAGCAGGAATAAGTCCTCACAACCCTCCCACCTCTCCAAGGAGCTCTATTCTGCTACAGCCATATTATTAGACTGATGAAGATGGCGCTGTGTTGGCAGGCGGGAAGGAGGCGCACAGGCATGGTTGAGTCTCCCAAAAGCTTCCAATAGCAGCTGGGGAACATTCCCATGTGGGGCTCCATCAGGGATGTCACCCATGCGTGAGGACTTATTCCTGCTGTCCATGGAGGATGCCTGCTACAAGTGAGTAGCTACCTTTTCTCTGTGAATACAAACTCCGGGCACCAGATCACCATGGCAACTAAAAAGATCTGACCTGGCACCTGCCCATGGGGATCCCATCTCCTGTGGGCAGAGGTGTGGCAAGGACTGGCAGTGTCTGTCTCGGAAATAGGATCCCTGTGGGCAGAAATGTGCAGAAGGCTGCGATCATGGCCAGTACCGGCATGTCTGCCCAGCCTGAAAAATAAACAAAAAGGATAAGAGGTGGGGAGGGTAGCAGACAGCTGACAAAATTTAAAGGGACAGTATTTTTTAATAAATAATAAATATTGGGAAGAATGGGTGGCAAAGGTTGTGTGCAAAGGGGGAGGGGGAATGGGGGAGTCAAGAGAGTCTGGGAAGGGAAACAGAGTTGGGGGTGGGGAGGAACAGCAGGAAAGGGTTTGGAGTAAGGGAAGGAGGAAAGAGAGCAAGGAGTTAAAGGGTTATGAGATGAATGCATGGGAAAGAAAGGCACAATGTGCATTTGCAAAAGGTGTACCCCCCTGTCTCACCACACACATGCAGGCACCCCACCTCCGCCCCAAACATGCGGGCACCCCACCTCCGTAACACACACATACACGCACACAGGCATCCCACCTCTGTACCACATACAGACACACACAGGTATAGCTTAAAGGGTCAATGGGACTGGTGGGAGAGGCAGGAGAAGAAGTGGGGCCACTGCCTTCTGATGGCACTGTGCAGTGGCCCATTAAGAGTCTGATTTATTAAGCTATTTCCCATGGAATATGGGAAAACAGTCATAGTAAATCAGGTCTTAAAACCTAAAAAAGTAACTGCAATACACTGTGACCTAGGTTTTGGTGGCTGGCTCCTAGATTCCAAGAAAATTTGTCAAGACCCATATTAGCCCATGTTCTTCCTGAGTTTCTGAATTAATCCAGCATGCAGCCCATGAGTGTTGCCCTCTCACACTAGCACAGGTGAGCTCCAGCCACCAAGCATGGGAGAGATAGCACTGAACAGCATGATCAATACTTTCTGTTTATTTGTATGTACATAGAGCAGCAGCGTCTTGGAACCTTGTAAAGGAGCAACACCTGTCAATATTTAAGCATAGCTCGTTGTCTGGTAAATTGATTCCCTGTCAGTCATTCATTACTCAGATGATCTATCCCCGTGTGTAAAGCTGCCAAATTCATTTAGAAAGCATCTGGCAGCTGAGAAGAGCATAGAGCTGGAGGGTGCCTGGGCAGATGGATAAGAGACTACAGCTTGTAGTCTCTTATCCATCTGCCCAGGCACATTAAGATTCCAAGTCACGTTTATTACTACAGGGGCCACATTTGGGTCTCTTGCCTGCCGAATGGCCAGAAGCAGGGCTCCCTGCTCCTCAATCACCCTTTCTCCAGGGGTACCTCCATCTCCCTGCTCCTCCTTTCCCTGGGGTTCCCTCCCGTTTCCTTTTTTCTGCAAGGCTATGCTCCTCTCCTGCCACTTTGCACTATATTTGCTGTTTAATGTCTTGTAGAATCCCCAAGCCTCAGGGCTTCTTCTTTCCTCCTGCCCCACTCTCTCTCTTCCAGGTCCTGCTCGCATCTAACACAACCTCTAGTCCTGCAGCCTGGTTGTGTTGGATGCTAGGAGGGTATGGAGGGGGTTAAGAGAGAGCGTGGGGCAGGAGGAGAGACTGCCCTGTCCTCTTCCTGTTCCAGGTGTGTTCACAGGTGCACTTCCAACAGCTGTGGATCAGTGAACCCTGGGTGGAAATGAAGCAGGAAGAGGAAGGAAGGAAGGCACCATTCCATCCTTTTTCAAATTTACTGTGAGTCAATATTCTATGGTGGCAGTGAGCATCTTTTTGAACTCCAGCTGCAGCATTTTAAAGAAAACCATATATTCAGCATCGCTGACTAGACACATGGCAGCTCTGAATATACGTAGAAAGTGCTCGCCACTGATAGCTATACACATGGCGATGATAGTCAGCTACTATCTGTACACTCATGCCGTGTAAGCTAGGACAGAATTTTGCCTGGCCTAACTTATACCATTTAGCTATATGGATAACAGCTGAGTATCACCACTTTACATGCAGCTGGGAGAAACCCCCTTGCTCTACCCTAGTGCCACTGAAAATTCATAGATAGGGGACATGTATATACTGACAGCCATTAAACATATGAGTCCCTTCGAATATGGATCCACTAATGTACTAAATGGAGCACCAGCACTACAGCGGGACAGGTGGCTGCATTAAAAAGTACCAGGGCTAAACCCCCCACCCCCCCCCCCCCCCCGCCTGAAACTGTAGGTTTGAGGCCAGCCTGAACCGTCCACCTGGGCAGCCTTGCAGTTATAGCATTAACTGGCTAATAAGACTGCCAATTTGAAAAAAAAGCCTAGTGGGCTGGAAAAAATGGCTCCACACACTACAGTTTGTCTACCTTTGTTTACTAGCAAATACAGAAGCACTCCAATGTTCTGTATTCACCTGACCTTGCTGAGAAAGCTTAAGACTGTATTACTTTCCTGGCTGTGTAGTTGCTGTGGGAGCAGCTAGTAGTGTGCGTAGTACTAATTTTGGCTGAACTGAAGAGTCTCACAATATGCAGAAACCCAGAAATGTCAATAGCCATAAAACTGTGAAGGCAAAAAACAATAAGGGTGAAGAGGAGACCTTAGGAAGGTGAGGAAGCAGTGGGTATGGTCAACCACCCTGGGCACCATGGTAGGAGAGGGGGGGGGAGTGCCACTCTGCTATTTTGAGTCAGTCTGTGAGACTGTGAGCATCCGAGCTGGAAAGATAGAGAGAGTAGATGATGGTAACGCCTATCTTGGGCACATTTTGTCCAGTGACTGCTCTGGTAGACAGAACTAGCCAATGTAATGCCAGCATGAATGCTAGTGCTCAGAGAATGGACAGAAATGTTGTTGTTAAATGCCATTAAGTCGGTGTCCACTCATGGCGACCCTATGGATAGTTATTTATTTATTTATTTAACACTTCTTATATGCCACGCTATTTCTCATCAGTGCGGTTTACATTGAACATTGAACACTTGGACATACATTGTCCTCCGTTTACATAAAACAGGGATATAACATGGAATCAACTGGGGAAACTATGTACATATTATATTTAGTATACACAAAATGGATTATGACATGGAATGACTGAGAAACTATATACATATGAGGATTTATCTTAAGAATATCAGTTTGAATCAGAACAAGCATTACGATTAGGGTCAGGTAGCAGCATTTAGTATTCTGCGGGTGAGGATAGTTAAAATGCAGTAATATTATCCTGGATTATGGACTAATTGTAGTTCTGGTATGGCTTTTTGATCATAGGTGGTTTAGCTGGGTGGGAGTCGGGGGGGGGGATCATTTGCCTGTGTAAAGTGTGAGAGGAACAGGTGATGCTTAAGGGCCTTTCTAAATTGCATGAGGTCTTTGATTGCCCTTAAGTTGGAAGGGAGTTCGTTCCAATACCTGGGGGCATGGTATGCGAATGCTCTGTTGATGGTTGATTGGTTATATTTTATGGATTCGCTTGGTATTACTAGAGTGTTTTCTGCAAGAGCTCTTCTGGGCCTGTTGTTGGGGGTGTGGATAAGCAGCTCGACAACTGAGGAGGGTGATATTTTATTGAATGCCTTGAAGGTAATGAGGAGGGTCTTATAAAGGATTCTGGATTTTATTGGGAGCCAGTGAAGTTCTTTTAATATATAATATAGTTGAAGTTCTTTTAATATATAATACATAATATAGTTGACCTAAACTGTGTTCGGCCTTCAGTCATTTTTGATAGAGTAGCACCTATAAGCTGCTGTTATTGTATCAATCCATCTCATTGCTGGTCTTCCTCTTTTGCGTTGACCTTCTAACGATCTCTCTCTTTGCATGATGTGTCCGAAGTATGAAAATCGAAGTCATCTGAGCTTCTAAGGAAAGCTTAGGTTTGATCTCCTCTAATACCGACTGGTTTGTTCTTCAGGTAGTCCATGATATACACACTATTCGCCGCCAGCACCATAATTCAAATACATCAATTTTCTTCCTGTTTATTTTTTTCACTGTCCAACTTTTGCATCCATATTGTGTTATTGAAAATACCATGGCTTGGACAAGTGGGATCTTTTTATGGAGAGAGACATCTCTGCTCTTGAGAATCTTGTCTAGGTCCTTCATAGCCATTCTGCCAAGAGCAATGCGACATCAGATTTCTTGACTGCTTGTCCTTTCTTTATTGATTGTTGATCCAAGTAAGATAAAGTTGTCAATAGAAATGCAGTGCCCATAATAATGCAGCTGTATGTGACAGTATGTGATCTGCTCTTGCCCTTATTACAATGTGATGCAGCTCTTTCACCTCATACTGCATTTCTTAAAGCTCTCAGCTTCATCCTTCATGTTTCAGCTGTGGGTTCCATCCTTTTCTTTCAGATTGTGAAAATGCCAGCTCTCAGACTCCAAGGACAGCTACTTGAGATGAAAGGCAATTTAATCTCACTTTATTTTCTCCATGGACAAGCAGGAAGAGTTATCCATACACTGGTGATGTCATCCAAATGGCACCATGGACAGATTAGTTCTACTAGAGCTAGAAGGATTTACTGAGCATGTGCAAGCCAACCATCCCCTACCACGATGCTCACCCATGTCTTTTCCAATTTGTTCTATCCACCCAGCCAGACAGACGGACTCTTTTGCTCTCATTTATTTTATTCACTTTCTTACTCCTTACTTTCCTAGTCCAATACACAAAATAAAAAGATCAGCTCTCTGGAGGCTTCTTCCATCCCTGCTTGGATACACTGGCTACTTCGATCTCAGAAAGACAGAGACATGACCCTCATCACGAGGGATTTTCCTCCCCTGTGCCCATGACCACGATGCTGATCAGTTGACCTCCTGTGTGGTCTATACCGTACGGCCTTCATGAAAGGAGCCAGGGCCACCCACACAATAGCTGTAGGCAGTGCTTGCATCAGAGGAGAAACTCACACTCTTGGGACACAACTCCCACAACTTTCTGCTGTATGAAGCAGAAACCAAAGACATGATCCGCAAAGAGATCTCTCACTTGAGGGATCCTTCCCTCTTGGAGCTCCTGGAGCTACACCAGCTTGAGACTGAAATGCTGAGAAAAAATTTACTGGTGACTCCACAAGCTCCTTGGTGTTACAGGAACTTGAGTTGCCAGGCATTTTCATCTCACTTTATATTACTTGCAGCCCTTACCACTCCCATGTTCTCAGCTTGTAAAGAATCCCCTGTGCAAGCCAGGTCTCACCCAGATTAATAAACTTGTCCAAGATTCCATCCAATCTGGTGTAATTCTGGAGAGACTGGGGTGTTTTATATTCATATCTCCCTAATATTGTCTATATGCCCCCCAAACACACATATCAGCAGAAGGGCTGAAAGTGGAACAGTAACAACCAGACTCAGATTTACCTTATTGATGCACCTAGGCACAGAGTAGGTTCGCTCTTCAAAGGTGTCTGACTTTTTCAATGCCTCTTTGGAGTAGGGCATGGTGCCAGAGGACTGGAGAGAGGCACATGTGGTCCCTTTACACAAAAGCGGAAGTAAGATTGTGGTTGAAAACTACAGGATGGTTAGCCTAACTTCTGTGGTGAGTAAATTATTGGAAACTCTGCTGAAAGAGAAAATAGTGAGGTTTCTGGAGTCCAACAGTTTACCGGATCAGAGGCAGCATGGATTCACCAAAGGCAGGTCTTGTCAGACAAATATGATTGATTTCTTTGATTGGGTGACCAGGGAGTTGGATCAAGGGAGTGTCCTAGATGTGGTGTATTTAGATTTAAGTAAAGCCTTTGACACCGTTCTGCACAGGCGACTTATAGACAAACTGAGCACCCTAGGGTGGTCCCTAAAGTTACTGCTTGGGTTAGAAAATAGTTGAGTGGGAGGCAGCAAAGGGTACAGGTAAATGGAGCTCACTCTGAGGAGAAGGTGGTTACCAGTGGTGTGCTCCAGGGATCTGTCCTTGATGCATTTCTTTTTAACATCTTTGTTAGTGATATTGCCTAAGGGCTGTCAGGTAAGGTTTGCCTCTTTGTGGATGATACCAAAATCTGCAATAGAGTAGACACCCAGGAAGGTGTAGATAACATGAGGAGGGATTTAACTAAGTTGAAGAATGGTGTAGAATTTGGCAGCTGAGATTTAATGTTAAAAAATGCAAGGTCATGCATTAAAGCTGCAAAAATCCAAAGGAGCTGTATAGTGTAGAGAATAAGGTACTTCTGTCCACAAAAGAAGAGCGGGACCTGGACATAATTGTATCTGACAATCTTAAAGTAGCTAAACAGGTAGAAAATGTGACTGTGAAAGCCCAAATGATGCTTGGGTGCATAGGGAGAGGAATGGCCAGCAGAAAAAGGAGGTGATAGTGCCTCTGTATAAGTCTTTAGTGTGACCTCATTTGGAGTATTTTCTGCAATTCTGGAGACTACACCTTCAAAAAGATATAAACAGGCTGGAGTCCGTACAGAGGGTGGCTACTAAAATGGTTAGTGGTCTTCATTATAGGTGGGATAGGGGTGATATGATAGAATCATTTAAATACCTCCATGGCATAAATGCATAGGAGAGACCTTTTCAGTTGGAGACAAGCTCTGCTACAAGGGGACATAGGATGAGAGTGAAAGGGGATAGAAATATTTCTTTACAGAAAGAGTGGTAGATGCATGGAATAGTCTCCCAATGGAGGTGGTAGAGACGAGGACAGTATCTGAATTCAAAAAACATGAGACAAACACAGAGGATCTCTAAAGGAAAAAAAGGGGACTATTGTAGTGGTTGCTATGGAAGGACAAACTAGATAGGTTATGTGGTCTTTTTCTGTCGTCATATTTCTATGTTTCTATGCAGTGTCCCAACAAAGATGTGCTTTGATGAAAGAACACATTCTCCTTTCCCTGTCCCTCTCCCTCTCTCTCTGTCTCTCAGGCACTGGTCAACCTGAGCAGCAGCACCTCATTGCTATGACAGGCCCAGGAGAGAGCTATTACTCAGGCTGAGTGGTGCTTAGACTAGCGTGGCACCTGGATGAAGGAGAAGGAGGTGGCTTTCTATGCTGCCTGGCACACTTGGGCAGTTACCAATACTGCCTAATGGAAAATCTAGGCCTGGTAGCAGTCTTCAGCATTACCATAATTGGAAGAAGCACAGATGAGAGTCCAGATATACTAAGAATTTTTCCCATAGACACTAAAAAAGGGAAAACCCTTTAGTACATCAGACCTGAGGGCTTGGCAGAGAACGGAAAGAGAAAGAAGCAGAAATAGAGAGGCAAGCGTCAGCAGAAAGCCAAAGAGAGAGGAGGAAATGAGGAACGTGCTGATGGAAAAGGGCAGCAGAGTCAAGCGGAAGATAAAGTTGCTGACCAGAAGCACAGGGGATGAAAGATGGGAGACAGGTCAGGAGGCACTAGAGATGGAAGCAGAGACACGACAAAGGGAAGGAAGGAAACTGGGCACTATGAATCGGGGGGGGTGGGGGGGGGGAAGAAAGCGAGAAAGCAGCAGTGGAGGCTTTCTCTTTGCTAGATTTTTATATAGACAAGTCTCTGTATTATTTTTATCATCTATTCAATTACGTTTGTGTGTGTATGAGTAAATTGAAAGCACACAGAAGAGGGAGAAGGAGGAATCACCATTAGCACTCTCTACCTTGCCCAATAACTGTCCCGCAAGGGACTGTTCACCCATGCACTTTCCCACTACGGCCAGCTCTAGAGGAGCTAACCCCCCCCCCCCCCCCCCCGCCAGTGAGAGAGGATGCAAGTAGCACTGCTCCTTCCTCTCCCCTGCCCTGAAAGAGGGAGCAAATTATGTCAGCAGGGACCCTATTATTGCCCAATGCTTTTGATTCACATGCACTCAAGGTGAGTTACATTGGTGGGGGGTCCAAACAGTGCTCTTGGTTCACACACATGCTCGGGGTTCTCAGCAGTGCCTCTTGTTACACCACAACCCGGGTAACTGCCTTACTTGCTCTATACTAAAGCAGGCCCTGAACCCATCTTTTAATCACTTCCCAGAGTTCTCAGCGGCTGGAATTTGAGAAACGTTCCATAGCTGTAGCCATATAGTTCCCATTACTGTCAGTGATAAGGGTCTGACAAGCTGTTTTCTCTCTCATGGCAAGAATAAAAAGCTTACCTAAAATATACCCTGCCATTTCATTATATCACATGTAATAGGAGGAAAGCTAACAAAACACCACTGGCTATAGTTTCTCATGGCCAAAGCTACTATTAAAAATGCAATACCACTTTCTCCACAGGAGGTCACAGCTCTCAGCCTTTCTCTAAGTGGCATGTTTAGGCCTACCAGCCTAACACTGTCACCAGTTTCATATTACTCTCCCTTCCTGTCTCAGATGATGATCACATCTCCTCTTCCATATCTTACGTGCATATTAGCAATGCATACATTCATAATCCAGGTTCATCTTCACACACGATCTTACATTGCGCAGGGCTCAAAAGGATTCCCCGAATGTTAAGCATTCCAAAATACACTTTCAGTATGCACACGCATTCCTAATCCAAGAGTACTTAAAACTTTCATAACCACACATTGCAGCCGGAGGAAGCACTACTATGTATGTCACACTGTAGCACTATGGTTACTTACACACATGAAGCCACATTTTGCATAGCACATGGAGATGAGAATTCAGATGTTGAGATCACAACACAAGTCCAGCAGTCTTTCTTAAAAAGGCTCTGCTAAACGTGGAGCCCATTCTAAAATAGTGCAGGTGTGCATATGTATTTGCCGATAAGTGGAGCAGGGCCCTTTTAACCACTTTAGGACCCATGGGAAAACTTGTGTGGATGGGCCCCTTTTATTTTTTTTCCTATTGATTACCATCCTCCATTTCCTACCTGATTCTGTCTCCCTCCGCCTCTGTTAATCTGATGCTGTCGGCCCACTGCTACAGCTTGCCTCCTCATTGCCAGCCTACAGGAGCACAGAATTGCTTAACGAATAATTCTGTTCTGTGTTCACAGATGAAGAACCAGGAGCAGGACCTCAGAAAACACCCACAAACAGGAAGAGAAGTGAGGGGCATCTTGAATAATTTTCAGAAGACTGTGTTCGTGAGAAACTAGCTAAACTTAACGTAGACAAAGCGATGGGACCGGATTGGATACACCCTAGAATACTGAGGGAACTTGGGGACGTTCTAGCAGCTCCACTGACTGACCTTTTCAATGCCTCGTTGGCGACTTATAAACAAGCTGAGCACCCTAGGGATGGACCCTAAAGTTACTGCTTGGGTTAGAAATTGGTTGGGTGCGAGGTGACAAAGAGTACAGGTAAATGGAGCTCACTCTGAGGAGAAGGATGTTACCAGTGGTGTGCCCCAGGGATCTGTCCTTGGTCCGATTCTTTTTAACATCTTTGTTAGTGATATAGCGGAAGAGCTGTCGGGTAAGGTTTGCCTCTTTGCGGATGATACCAAAATCTGCAATAGAGTAGACACCCAGGATGGTGTAGATAACATGAGGAGGGATCTAGCTAAGCTTGAAGAATGGTCAAGAATTTGGCAGCTGAGATTTAACGTTAAAAAATGCAAGGTCATGCATTTGGGCTGCAGCAATCCAAGGGAGCAATATAGTATAGGGAGTGAAGTACTTTTGTCCACTAAAGAAGAGTGGGACCTAGGTGTGATTGTGTTGGATGATCTTAAAGTAGTTAAACAGGTAGAAAAGGCAACAGCAAAAGCTAGAAGGATGCTTGGGTGCATAGGGAGAGGAATGGCCAGCAGAAGATAGGAGGTGATAGTGCCTCTAAATAAGTCTTTGGTGCGACCTCCTTTCGAGTATTGTGTGCAATTCTGAAGTCCACACCTTCAAAAGGATATAAACAGGCTGGAGTCGGTGCAGAGGATGGCTACTGAAATGGTTAGTGGTCTTCATTATAAAGCATATGAGGACAGACTTAAGGATCTTAATATGTACACCTTAGAGGAAAGGCGGGATAGAGGTGATTTGACTGAGACATTTAAATACCTCCATGGCATAAATGTAGAGGAGGAAAGCCTCTTTCAATTGAAAGCAAGTTCTGCTACGAGGGGGACATGGGATGAGGGTGAAAGGGGATAGATTCAGGAGTGATATGAGGAAATATTTCTTTACGGAAAGAGTGGTGGATCAGTGGAATAGTCTCTCAGTGGAGGTGTAGAGATGAGGGCAGTATCTGAATTCAAAAAAGCATGGGACAAACACAGAGGATCTCTAAAGGGAAAAAGGGGACTGTTGTAGTGGTTGATATGGAAGGACTGACTAGATAGGCCATGTGGTCTTTTTCTGCCATCATGTTTCTATATTTCTATGTTTCTATTCTCTGTCCTCCTTCTGGCCGCATGAGGGCTGATGCAAGTACCCCTCTAGCTTCTTATGGCCCATGTGAGCCAATGCAAGTGTGCAGGTGATGTCTTCCTCCTTCTGGCCAATGCGGGCTGATGCAAGTATGGCACGAGCAGAGCCAGCCCAAGTGTTCTGCCGCCCTAGGCAGGAACTCCGGCCTCGCCACCCCCCACCCAGCTGCCGCTGTCCCCCCCCCCCCCCCCAGCTGCCACCAATTCCATTTCGGGAGGGGGAGGCAAGCAGTGGCAGCAAAAAGCAGCCACTTTTGGAAATGCTGCCGCTGCCCGCCTCCTCTCCAAACACAATCGGCAGCAGCTGGGAAGGGGACGGCGCAGCCAGTCATGTGTGCCACTGTCGCTGCCCACCCAGGACAGCTGCCTAGTGGGTGGGCCGGCTCTGGGCATGAGGTGTCTTCTTCCTTCTGGTCTGTGTGGGCTGCTGTGAGCATAGTATTAAAGCTTTTTAGTTATGGACAGGACCAATGCAAGGAGAGCAGGAACCCCAAGTGAAGTTTAAGTCTTGTACTCCTCCCATTAACTTTCAGGCTCATGCTCAGCTCACCCGAACCCCCTAAATTCTGATAATTAAGCTAACAAAAATGATCATGACATTACCACCAATGCTCCTAGAACAATCCTGTAAAAATATGTAATTTGGCATCATGAGATTAATTCAAAAGCCCTTATATCATCAGCAGTGGTGCTCACTATATAATGGCTTGTGGCAAATATATGATCAAATTTTGACCACATTGCTACATGGCCAAAATCTAGCATGGTTGAAAGTATTTAGCTACTGAATGGAATAATTTATCTGTGTAGCTGACCTAATTTTAAATGGTTAAGTTCCCCATTTAAGGTTATGCTTCAATTTTCAGTCACCCATTAAATTCATAGGGTGGGTGAACGTATGATTACCTTTTATTTATTTATTTATTTAACAGTATTTCTAAACCGCCTTATCTTAATAATCAAGGTGGTATCACAGCAAGCAATCAGGTAAAGTGTGTGTGTTGTACATGCAGTGAGGATAAAACTTAGTTGTGTGAGGGATGTGTTGGGTGCTTGATTTGTTTGAGCTATATACAGGGTGGGCTATTTACAGTGGTGCTAGAATCATATTTTATATATATTCAGTTGTTTGGGAGGATTGGAGTGCTGTTATCCATTCTCTTAGGTTATGTGATGTGACCATAGTGCTCTATGAACAGCATGGTTTTCAGTTGTTTTCTGAAGTCTTTGAGGTCTGGAGTTGCCCTTAGATCGTCCGGTAGATTGTTCCATATTGTTGGAGCAGCCATGGAGAGAGCTCTGTCTGTTGTGTCCTTGCGTGTGTGCTTGTACTCATTTGGGGTGCTGACTCGGTTGCGTGTTTGACTTCTTCTGGGACGTGCGCTGGTTTCCGGTTGTATGAGCAGGTGGAGGCTGTTGGCTGATGTGTGTTCTTTTATCTTAAATAGGTTTATGATAGTCTTGTATCTGATGCGAGCAATGATTGGGAGCCAGTGTAAGTTCTTTAGTGTAGGTGTGATGTGCTCCTGCCTTGCGGCTCCGGATATGATTCGAGCTGCAGTGTTTTGTGCCAGCTGTAGTGGTTTGAGAGCTTGTTTTGGTAGTCCGAGGTATATCGGATTGCAGAAGTCCAGTATTGGGGTTATCAGTGCTTGACAGACTGTACGGAAGTGTTCTGGAGCGAGGAGTGGTTTCAGTCTCCTGATGATTCGCATCCTGTAATATGCTTTTTGGATTGTTTTGTCTATGTGTGGTTTGAGGTTGAGTTTACTGTCCAGAGTAACCCCAAGGTATCTCACCTCCGATCTTATCGGTATCGTGGTGCTTTGTATCTTTATGTTTGGTGGGTGTGTGAAGCTTTGGTTTCGAGTGATGATTAAAGCTTCAGTCTTGTTGTAGTTTATAGCTAGATTGTTGTTTTGGCACCACTTCGCCATTTGGGTAAGGCAGTCTGCTATCTTAGAGAAGTCCGTGTTTTCGATTGATATCGGGGAGTATACCATTATATCGTCTGCGTATATTGTGTATTGGATGTTGTTCTCTTTCATAATGTTGCATATTGGTTGGATGTAGATGTTAAAAAGGAGTGCTGAGAGTGCGGATCCTTGTGGTACTCCTTGTTGGACGTTTATGGGCCGGGAGGTGTCCTGTCCCACCTTGACCTGTAGCTGTCTTTCTGTTAGGTACGAGTGGAACCATTTTAGAGTGGTACCGTGTATACCAGTGTTCTTCAGTCTCTCCAGGAGTATATTGTGATCAACTGTGTCGAACGCTGAGGAGATGTCGATGAAGATCATTATAATTCCATTCCTGATGTCGTCAATTATTCTTATGATGCTGTCGAAGAGGTAGATCAGGAGAGTTTCGACTCCATGGTTGGGACGAAATCCGTGTTGGTTGTCGTCGAGAGTTCCGTGTTCGTCAATGTGTTCCTGAAGTTGTAGTTGAAACTTAATTTCGATTATTTTTGCGAGGAAGGGTATGCTGGAGATTGGTCGGTATGCTGCTGGGTCCTTTTTGTCGAGAGAAGTTTTCTTTGTGATTGGTCTTACTGAGGCAAGCTTTAATTGCTGTGGCATGAGTCCTTGAGTGAGTGAGTTGTGTACCATTTTATGAATGTTTGGTATGAGGCTTGCTTTGGTGGCTTTGACCCATGACACTGGGCAAGGGTCTGTAGGAGCAGTGCTTGTGTTGATTGTGGAGATGATGTCTGATATCTGCTCTTTTGAGGGTGAGTGGAATGTGCCCCAGGTTTTGGGGTGGACGTTCGTTCTGTTGGTTCTACTGGGTGTTGTGCGCTCTGTGGAGTGAAATTTGTCTTTGATGTGGTCGGCGAATATCTGTGGATCCACTTGTATTTCTCTTTCTGCTGCTTGCTCTTTTGTCAGGGTTTTTACTATTTCGAAAAGTTCTCTGGGTTTGTTGATGGAAGAATTTATCAGGTTTGTGTGGAATTCTCTCTTTGATTGGTTGATGTGTTCATTGTATTGTTTTTGCTTTGTTAGGTAAAGATGTTGGTCGGAAGTAGTTTTGTTTTTTCTCCATCTCCGTTCAATTTTCCTGAGCTCCCTCTTTTCTTGTCGTATTTTTGCTGAGTACCATGGTTTGTTTTGTCTCTTGTTGTGGTGTTGTTTCTTGGTCCTGTCAACGGATGGTTTGGCGGCGTTAGCTAGGACATTGTTCCAGTTGGAAACTTGTTCCTCCAGGTCCTCTGAGTCAATGTTCAAGTGTTGTATTGTGTCCTGGATGAATTCGTCCTTGTCAAAGGACTTGAATCGTCTTTGTGTGTGTGGGAAGTTCGCTCTTTCGCTTGTCCAGTCTTCTTGTGATTGCAGATTTGTCTCGATTAAGTAATGGTCAGACCATGGTACTGGGGTGATGGTGGGTGTAGAGATTAGGTCTCTTGAAGTTAGGTAGTTTGATGCGAAGATGAGGTCTGGGGATGATCCTAGTCTGTGTGTTGGTGCATTGACTATCTGTGTGAATTGAAGTGATGACATTGCCTGAAGGAAGGCCTCTGCATCTTTTGTATTGGCGGACTTGAGGTTGAAGTCTCCGATTAGTAGTGCTGGTTTGTTGTTTGACGTTATGGCACAGGCTTCTTCGAGTATGAAGGCTAGTTCGTCGGGTGGAGCACGGGGTGCTCTGTAGGTTAGGCAGATTGCAATATTCTTGTTCTTGATGCTAATTGTGTTACACTGCTTTGTATCTGTGAGATTCAGTGTCTTGAACTTGAGTTCTGTTTTTGCTATTATTAGGACTCCTCCTCCACGCTTGTGGATGCGTGGGCAGTTGTATGCTGAGTAGTTGTTCGGTACTAGTTGGTTGAGTAGTACACTGTCTGTAGGGTTGAGCCATGTCTCTGGGATGCATATTATGTCTGGCTGTCGCTCTTCAATGTGGTCTACCAGAGTGTGTATCTTGTTGCAGATGGATCTGGCGTTTATGAGCTCAATTGATGTTTTCTTTGTGGAAGAGGTTGTTGCGACGTGTGCTTCCTTAGGGCCGGTGTTGGGGTTTGATTTGTGTCTGTTTTGTCTCTTTGTTTGGGAGGTTGCGAGTGTCTCTTTGTGTGTGTGTTGTGGACCGAGATATGGCAGTGCAGTTGGTGGGTACCATGGTGTGTTTGTTTGGGGGTAGTGGGGGTGTGTAGTTGGTGGGAGGAGTTGTGTGACTAGTAGGTATAGTGGGAGGAAGTATGTGGTGTGCATGTTGATAGCTTGTGATGTTCTGATAGGGCGACGCCTGTGTCCTTAGGTTTTCGTCTGTTGTTTGCTTTTTTGAGGAGAGCTGTACTTGTTGCAGGGGCTTGTCCTGGGGATGTGAAGTTGTATCTGTTGCGGTGCAGGAGCCTGTCCCGTGGAGGGAGCCTGTCCCTTGGATGTGAAGCTGTATCTGTTGCGGTGCGGGAGCCTGTCCCGTGGAGGGAGCCTGTCCCTTGGATGTGGAGCTGGATCTGATGCGGTGCGGGAGCCTGTCCCGTGGAGGGAGCCTGTCCCGTGGATGTGGAGCTGGATCTGTGGCGGACGCCTTGGTGCGGGAGCCTGTCCCGTGGAGGGAGCCTGTCCCGTGTGTGTGGAGCTGGATCTGTGTTGGTCGCCTTGGTGCGGGGGCCTGTCCCGTGGATGTGGAGCTGGGTCTGTCGCGGTGCGGGAGCCTGTCCCGTGGAGGGAGCCTGTCCCATGGATGTGGAGCTGGATCTGTGGCGGTCGTCTTGGTGCGGGGGCCTGTCCCGTGGATGTGACGCTGGATCTGTCGCGGTGCGGGAGCCTGTCCCGTGGAGGGAGCCTGTCCCGTGGAGGTGGAGCCGGATGTGTGGTGGTTGCCCTGTTGCGGGGGTCTGTCCCGTGGATGTGGAGCTGGGTTTGTCGCGGTGTGGGAGCCTGTCCCGTGGAGGGAGCCTGTTTCGTGTATGTGCAGCTGGATCTGTTGATGAACTCTTGGTCTGACCCACTATGGTACATCCCAAGTCCCTATGTTCTTATCTAGCTAAAGATGACATTGCTCTAACATAGCATCAGCACTGGCATATCTCTGGGTTTAAGGTATCAATCTGGACAAACATGGTAATACCAAATATGGCCTATAAACGATGGTAGTTAACAACACTGGCATATCCCTGGGTTTACAGTATCGATCTGGACAAACATGGTAATACCTAATATGGCCTGTAAACGCTGGAAGCTAACAACAGTATCCAGAGGGAACTAGTCACTAGAGTGCCCAACACTGATCTTGGATTCTAGTCCCAAACATGAATTTCTACCCTTTAAATTAGTATTTTTATGAGAGGCAGGAGGATAATCCTAGCTGTAGAGAGTGGTGCTGCTGCAATCAGATGATTTAAACAGAACTATACATTCAATTATTGTTAGGAGTGCAGTTAATTCATATAAGTAATGAAGCAGTGTTGATAGTTTAAAAATCACTCAAATGAGTGTGACTTACGTGCCCCAGAGTTTCAGCTCTTTAGGCAGTTCGGCGTCTTCGGAGTTGGTATTCTGCGTTTCCACTGTGAGTTGGTGGATTGTCAGTTCCTTGATTGTACGCGAGCTCGACCCCGAGGGAGCTCAGCTGTACCAAGAGGGAGGTGTAGTCTCAGCGTCGTTTTTTCTGTTATGTTTCTGTGACGATCTTGGGGGTGCCTTTGCCTAAGGGCCGTGCCAAAGGGCCCTCTTGCGCGGCCCTCAGGCGCGGGTGCACCTGTGGCGTTCTCCTTTTAAATGGAGAGCTGTGCCCCGATTGGGTAGAGATGCTCTGAGACACGCTGCTGGAGGGGTGGAGCCAAAAAGCAGCTTCCCCCGAAGAGCTCTTTTGTGTGCAGCAAGGTCTTTTGTAGCTGGCTTGCTCTTTTCTTGTCGCCGATCTTCTGGAGCAGGGCAGGCTCCCTTCGATGAGGCTTCGACTCGGGTAGATGGCTCAGCTCCTCCTGGAGCTAAGCAGAGCAAGAGAGGATCCTGTGCCTGTGGCTTCTCCTTTTAAATGGAGAGCTGTGCCCCGATTGGGTAGAGATGCTCTGAGACACGCTGCTGGAGGGGTGGAGCCAAAAAGCAGCTTCCCCCGAAGAGCTCTTTTGTGTGCAGCAAGGTCTTTTGTAGCTGGCTTGCTCTTTTCTTGCCGCCGATCTTCTGGAGCAGGGCAGGCTCCCTTCGATGAGGCTTCGACTCGGGTAGATGGCTCAGCTCCTCCTGGAGCTAAGCAGAGCAAGAGAGGATCCTGTGCCTGTGGCTTCTCCTTTTAAATGGAGAGCTGTGCCCCGATTGGGTAGAGATGCTCTGAGACACGCTGCTGGAGGGGTGGAGCCAAAAAGCAGCTTCCCCCGAAGAGCTCTTTTGTGTGCAGCAAGGTCTTTTGTAGCTGGCTTGCTCTTTTCTTGCCGCCGTTTATGCAGATAACGTTTATGCATTAACCTTCCAGATGAATACTTACCCCCATACATTTAAATGTTATACATTCTACTGATCTATAATAGAAATGTATTTCAGAAATCACATCACAGTATCTGATGAATGTCTCATCTATGATTTTTTAGGGTAAACTGTAAAAAAATAAAATTCAAAACATATATTTATAAATTGATGGAAATCCATACTGCATTGGTTGAAAGTAATCTCTGAAATGCCTGGCTGGCCTGAACTGGGATGTTCCCCCTTACTACTCGCCATATTAAAATAAATTCTAATTTTATCCTCACTTTAGTAACAGTGACACAATCTACCTCTATTACCAGAATCTTTGTGAAGGAACATAGCCCTGCACACAAGAGTGAAGCAGGCAAGAGCAGAGAATAGGGCTTAGTGTTCCCCAACTGCCTATAGCCACACATTAATACACCTGTTAACCAACTTTAGTAAAATGGACCTTTCATTTCCTACTGTCTCTACCCTTATTGTCTCAAGGTTCTTGCTCTGTGTTATTTGGCAGATATATGTTTTAGTTATTTACTTTAAAATATTTATACTCTGTACTATATAAAAAATATAGGCAGATTACTATCAAACTATGCATAATGTCATGACACATAAAACCTACCATAATAATAAATACTGTACCTATACAATAATATAGTAAAAATTAAAAAAGCTAACAAAATCCAAAATAACTTTGATAGACACCAGAAAATATCATAACGTATAACTAGTACATAAGATAATAATAAAAATAAAACAATAAGATATTTATTTCAAGCTATGTGGCCTGGTCAATTGTGTGCCTAATCATATTTATGTATTTAATTATTTATTAGTACGACTTTTATACCGCCATTTTGAGTAATCATAGCAGTTTACATTATTAACAACTGAGTTACATTATAACATATTAAACAAATTGTAACAGGTGCAGATGAATTTCAATCACATATGTTCATGATTCAAACTCTTTTGTTAACTTATTTACAATATCTATAAATAAATGATTACCTTGGATGTTCATATTTGGATACTTTTGTGGTTATAATATTTAATTATTTTACTATTGAACAGTGTGTAATCATTGGCATTCCTTTGATACCAGTTAATTCAGCCACAATTTTTAAGCAATTAAATGGCTCCTTGAAATCACAGTTGAAAGAGATGTGCTTTTAAATTCTTATGAAAGATTTAAAATTAAGTAATTTTCATAATTCGATCACTATAATATTCTACAATCGGGGACCAGCATCAGAAAACACCTTTTCCCGGGTTTCAAATATCTCGGGTTAGAGGATGGCAGCAACGGCTAGGCACTGTTCTCATGCCTAACTGTCCTAGTTCAGTATTGGGCCATAAATATCTATATTTATTTATTTATTTATTTATTTAACAGTTCTTCTATACCGCGCTTTTCAGATCAGTGCGGTTTACATTCAACGTCAACTATACAACACAGGCATTCTGAGTTGTAAACTTTACAATAAACAGGGAAATCAACATGGAAACAACTGGGGAAACTATCTACATTGTATTTACACTATTACCTTTTTCAAGCAGGGTCTATCTACATCTTATTACTTTTGAAGGATCGGTGGGTTAGCCTTTTTCATACTGAGTCTGATTGTTTAGGTGTGGTGCGTGATTGTCTGAGGGGCAACATGTATGAATACTGAGGCTGGATTCAGGGTAGTATGTGGTGAACAGGTGGTGCTTTAATGCTTTCCTGAATTGGGTTAGGTGGGTGATGTTTCGTATATAGGTGGGGAGGGCATTCCATGCTCTAGGTGCATAAATTGTAAAGGCTCTGTTTGTTGTTATTTTTGTGCATTTCGTTGTTGCCTTTGGGACCTCGAGGGTGTTTTGCGTCGTAGGTCTTCTGTTTCTGTTATGTGGTACTTTGTGTATCATCTCGCTGATAGCTGTGGGAGTCAAAGTGTTTAACGCTTTGAAGGTCAAGGTTAGGACTTTGTGTAGGATTCTTGCTTGAACAGGTAACCAATGGAGGTTCATCAGTACTGGCGTTATGTGCTCTCTCCGTGAGGCCCCTGTTAGTACTCTCGCAGCAGTGTTCATTGCGAGCTGGAGTGGTGCTAGTGTTGATTGGGGGAGACCGTGTAGGATTACGTTGGCGTAATCAAAATGTGGTAATATTAATGCTTGATAGATTGATCGATAGTCGCTGAAATCTAGTAGTGGTCGGAGATGCTTTAAAGTCCTTATTTCATGTATACTGTTTTTACTGTGTTTTTTATGTGGGTTTTCAGATCCAGGTGTTGGTCCAGAGTAATGCCAAGGTAGCGGATTGTTGATTTGGTTTTCAGTTCTGTGTCGCCGATTTTTAAGGAGGGTGGAGGGGTGAAGTCCTGGTTCCTTGAGATGAAAAGGACATCTGTTTTGCTGTAGTTGATTCTTAAATTTTGTGTGTTGAGCCATTCTGCTACTGCCTCAAAACAGCTTGTTAGAGGGAAGAGGTCTGGTTGGTTGGTCCTGAAAGGGATGTATAGCAGGATATCGTCTGCGTAGGCTAAACAGTTGACCTTGAATGAACGTGCTAGGGCACATATGGGCTGCATGTAGATGTTAAACATCAATGCAGATAGAGAAGAACCCTGTGGCACGCCCTGGTTTTGCAAAAAATGGTTTGGAGGTTGTGGAGCCAGACCTTACATGTTGCCATCTATTGGTCAAGTATGACTTGCACCACTCTAGGGCTGTCCCTTGAATTCCTTTTTCGCTGAGGCGTTGTATGAGGATCTCGTGGTTCACAGAATCGAAGGCCGCTGCAATGTCGAGGAAGATGAGAGCATATCCCTGGTGAATTTTGTCTGTTCCGGAGACTAGGTTGTCAAGTAGGGTGGTGAGGAGGGTTTCCACCCCGTGTGCTTCTCTGAACCCATGCTGGGAGGGGTCCAGTGGGGCTTCAGTATCAATATGCTGTTGAATTTGGCGCTGTACTAACTTTTCAATTACTTTGGCAAGCATGGGGATACTTGAAATTGGCCTGTATGATTCCACCTTCGTTGGGTCCATCTTGTTATTCTTCAGCAGTGGTCTGATTGATGTTTGTTTCAGGCTCTGTGGGAATGATCCAGTTGTGAGGGATTGGTTTATTAATTCGCTCAGATATTGGCTTAAGTCACATCGCAACTCCTTTATCCATAGGGCTGGGCATGGGTCGTTGGGTGCAGTAGTAGGGTTGATTGCAGCGATGATATGCCACATCTTTCATATATATCTCGATCCATTACTGAAATCCTTAACACTGGCTATATATATCAAACCTCAGTGGTTGTACGCATTCATAACTTTAATATAAGAATTGAAGTCATAGCATATTTCTCAGGAATGGCAGTAATGAGAAGGTGATCGAGCTACAGAACTTGCAATATCAAGTTTTAATTTCACAGTGCGACATGCCATCCTTTTCAGAAAAATTTTTGGCAAAGTGGTTTTTATTAGCAAGTCCAAAGACTAAAGATTAGAGGAATGAGTGGCCTAGTGACTGGGGCAAGTTACCTTGGGCTAACAGACTAGGGGTTCAAGTCCTGCTAGGGGACAGCAACCTTGGGTTGGAAGGACTAGGGTTTCTAGTCCTACAATTATGTCTTGGGCAAGCCTCAGGTACAAAAGCATAGATTATGAGCAATTCAGGGACAAACAAGGAAAAAATATATATATGCAGTACCTGAATGTATACCACTTTCACTGATAGAAAAATGGTATATAAGTCTAGTTAAATAAATTCAATGTAGTTTTATAATAATTTGTAGACAAATGAAGGGAAATTTTAGAAGGTACATTCAGACATTTAAACCAGAACGTTTGCAAAAAAAAAAGCAGGCACACCCAAATGCAGACACAATTTCACAATTGTAGATGTGCCGGATATGGACGTCTGCAGGCGTGTCTACATGGACAGCCCCAGAACCATACTACTAAACTTAGATATCTAGGATAGTCGAATGGTTAGAGTGGTGGGCTAGAAGCAGCACAGTCATGGTTCAAATCCCACTGCTGTTATCATTGACATTGTACTGAGGATGATGGAATGTTTTTTCCTTTTCACCCTCTGCATATTTTTCAGCCAAAGTGAGCACTTTTCAGTTGCTCGGAGCAGGTCTAAACTTAGACGCGACGCCAGGCATCCATGACATCAGGCGAGGAGGTCCACATAGGCAGCGGAAAGAGGTGGGCCATGGCCCCACCAATATTTTTCCCAATACAACATCAGGAATAGAAAGCTTGGGGGCAAGGCTGGAGATTGGTTTGTTTGGCCCCTCCAACCAAAAAAGGTATTCCTCTGCCCCTGCCAAGTCTTACAACCCTGAGAATGCCAAACTAAAAAAGTGACCATTCAAGAAAAACAAGGTCAGATCAAAATAGTGAGCTGAATGCGAAAAATATTTTTGTTTGACTGTTCATTATGAAAGGAGGCAAAACCTCTCAAAAAACAAGCAATTCCTTTCTAATTGTTAATACGTTTCTAAGTGTTAATAAAACCACAAAAATGTAAAGTGCACAACACAAATAATGTGCAAACACAAAACCATGAAAGATAAAAGACTGGTACTTATCCACTCAGAAAACATCTTTTTCTGTCTTGGGAACACCAGTCATCAATGTGTGCCAAAAGAAGCTAATCCCATAAATATGCGGACACAGTACTGCGTTTCAAGCTCCAATATATTTAGAAGAGCTTTGCTTCAATCGCTGCATAAGGGGGGTTCACACTCACCCAACATCAAACCAAAAATTGAATCCATAAAGCAAATGCTGTTATAGAAAACTACCAGGTACAGTGTGTGATGTCAGAATAGCAAATCCACTGGTTGACTGACACTAAGAACTGACAACCAATGGGATGTAGAAAGGAACTCATTCATAAAAGACTCCACCTGTCAAGTTCAAGATTCAAACCCTTAGGTATAACAGTCTGAAATTTAAATATCCATGATTGCTCCAATAATTGGAGGTGCTATTCACGATCACTTCCCCTTGGGTCTAGTGGGACTTGATCGATAACTCACCACTTTAAATCAAAAAAGATATGTTTCAGTTCTATGCAAAGGGACACAATTGGAGCTGAAAGTGTTTTAGTATTAATCCTAGATTTGTGTTCACTCAAACAGGACTTCAGGGGGCGGATAGTCCATCCCACATATTTAAGATGACAAGGACAAATCAGCAAATAACCTACATACTCAGAGATACAAGTTGTATTCCATCGAGCATAATAAATCTTGTCAGAACTAGGATCAGTCCAAGAAGGTCCATTGATAGTTGTTTGACAATATTGACAATGGTGGCATGGAAAATGATCTAAAATAGGATCTAAGGGCAAAGACTGATTGCCAGTGGTGATCATATGTACTACCTGATCCTTAATGTTATGGCCACGTTTATAAGCAGTGGTCAGGTCCCATTGAAAACAAGAATGTGACTTCCAGTGATGTCACCAACCTGCATGGAAGGCTGAGAGCGAAGCTCTGCCATACAACCCCACCAAAGTGAGCTATAAAGGACCATAAACTTTGAAAAATAACCCCAAAAATGTCAGAAAGCATACCAGTGCAGATATAAGAGGGGATAGCAGCAACGCGAAAAAACCCCGGCAAACTTGCATGCATTCACTTACCTGGGCCTAAGCAGTGAAATTAAAGAAGGAGAGAAGGCAGGAGGAGATCCTGCAACAGGACGCAGCGAGAGGAGATGCAAGGAACAACGGAGTTAGTACAGAGTGAAGGTGCACTTGTACAAATTACAAAGGAGGAATTACGAGCCTGGTTTGGAGAGCTGCGGTCAGAAATGGTGGGATTTTCCGCTGACATGGAGGCCACCATCACAGAATTCCATGTGGATGTCATGGATCTTGGTAAGAGGATGGAAGAGGTGGAAAACCAGATGGAAGACATCCAAGGTACAGTGAGTGGGATGGATCAAATTATCAGGGCCCTGGAATCGCTAAAGAGCAATTGTAACTCAAAGTCAAAGACCTAAAGAATAGGTTGAGGAGGAACACTTTAAGGGGTTCCTGAAAAAGAGGAATACCAGGACTGTGAACAGACGGCAAGGGAGATCTGTAAGGCGGTGCTAATGTCAACGGAGGAGGACATAGAGCACAAGGAGCTTAAAATGGACAGAGCACATAGACTTTTGGGCCCAAGCAGAGGGGACTATCCAAGAGACATTATCATATGCCTGCAAGACTACAAAATTAAAGAACAGATTGTGGCCCATATGAGAGAAGCTGGGCAATTCAAGTGATCACAGTACAACAACTGGTGAAGGCTATGAAAGAAGCAGGCATATCCAATTTCCCAGAAACAGAAGAACCATGAAGGCAAGCACATGAGAAGAATGCACCATGGCAAAAAGTGGACAAAAAAGAGCGTAAGAGCAAATGGGGAAGACAAAGGAAGACACCGAATCCCTGAAGAAAACTAAGATTTCTATATATAAGGGTGCTGGATATCAATATATCTGATACGAAAACGGTATGTGTGAGTAAGGGGTAATGAATGAATGGACATTTATGGAATGAAAGAATTGGGGATGGAAGAAGGGAAGAGTTGAATGCAAGAGAGGGAGGAAAAGAAGAAAGATAAATACAAGCGGAGCCCAAGGAAGACATAAAGGGCAGGGGGGATGGGTAGGATGGAGTCACCTAAAAGTCAGTGCTGGCATGTGTGCCTCTTTAGGGAAGCGAGGGGCGAGAGGGAGGCAGGGAGGGTAAAGAATGAGAGGGTTGAAGGGGAGGGTGGGGAGAGGAGATCCTGTGTAAGGGGAGGAGTTATACAAGCAACTCTGAGAATGGGGGATCAACAAGGTAAAGAGGTAATATGCAAGATAGTTACAATAAATACTAAAGGTCTTAATTCCTGGCATAAAAGGCAGGCTTTACATAAAGAAGGAAGCAGGAGCAAGGCAAATATATTAATGATGCAAGAAACACACTTAAAGAGATCACAGAAAAAATGGTTAACCCGTGGGCAGTTTGAACAAGTGTATTTGACATTTAATCGAGAGCATCCAAAAAAGGGGGGAGTGGGGATAATGTTTGGTCATGGGGTTGTATAGGAGAAGGATATGGTGGTGTGGGATCTGGAAGAGAGATACATATTGTGGAAAGGGAAAATAGCAGGGAAGAATCTAGCCTTATGCTGTGTATACGCCCCGAACACTCAGCAAGGAATCTTCTATACCAAGCTAGCAGACTCCTGAGAAGAGCATCTATCCGAGCCAATAATTGTAGGGAGGAAATTTAATGCGACTATGGACCCCAGGGAAGACACGACAGGGGGGAATCCAGCAAGAAGTAAGGGGGTGAGTAAGCGTTTAATAAAACTCATGAATATACTGGGTCGTGGATACCTGGCAACACTGACAGGGTATCAAAAGAGAATACACGTATTATTTGCATCCTCATGCAATATTTAGTAGAATAGACATGCTATGGGTAGATGGTAGGACAGTGGACCAAGTGGAGAGGGTAGAAATTGGGTCTATCACTTGGACAGATGCTCTGGTTGAGATGGCACTCAAACTTTGAACTAAAGGGGGTGGACTATGGTTTTGGAGGTTGAATGAATCCCTCCTGGAAGAAGAGGAAGGGATTAAAATAAGAACAGTAATATGAGAGTATTTGGCAACTAATAGGAATGGGGAAGTAAAAGAGACAACAGCCTGGGATGGCCTTAAAGCAGTGGTGAGAGGACATCTCATTGAATTGGCAGCACGAAATAAAAAAAAAAACAGGGCAGAGAGGGAACAAGAACTTATGATTAAATTACAGTAAATGGAGGCCAGTTACAGAAGAACTGTTAACATTGCACACGGAAGACGAAGCGCATAGACTGAATAGAATAAAACATGAGTGTTTTATACAGGGAAATAAACCAGGCAGATATTTGGCTCAAAAACGTAGGGAAAGGAGAGTACAACATCATATATTCCAAATTAAAAATGGGAGGGGGCAATAGGAATGTACCACAGAGCGAATTCAAATAGCTTTCCAAGAATATTATCAAAACCTCTATATGTCCGACCAATCAGGAAGAAACCCGGGGATTGAACAGTATTTGGCCGAGATAGACCTAGAGCAGCTGGGCGAGGAAGACAAACAGTGGGTGCATAGGTAAATAGAAGAAATGGAGGTACTTGGGGCAATTAAAGATTTGAAAGAGGGTAAGGCCCCTAACTTGGATGGCCTTACAGCAAATTTTATAAAACATTTGTCATGGAACTATGACTAGTGTTAAAGGATATATTTAATGAAGTGCTAAAGGGGGAAAGTTTACCAGAAACAATGAGTACAGCGAATATTATGGTAGCACCCAAACCAGGAAAAGATATAGGAGAATGCGGCTCCTACAGGCCAATATCACTTACAAATCTAGATGCCAAGATTTTAGCAAAAATTCTAACGAATAGAATACAATGATTCATAACACAATTGATTAATGAAGATCAGTCAGGGTTCATCCCCAATAGGCAAGAAGTGACAATATACATAAAATATTGAACCTAACCTGGTTTGCACGCAAAGAACAAAGACCATCCTTATTGATGGCGGTAGATGCCGAAAAGGCTTTCGACCACATAGAGTGGAGTTTTATGTTTGTGGTCCTATGAAGAATGGGTTTTGGGACAAATATCTAGGCCTGGTAAGGGCCCTGTACATAGTGCCTAAGGCGCGGATAAGGGTAAATAGAACATACTTACAGGCCTTTCCTCTGGGACATGGCACCAGAAAAGGCTGCCCACTCTCACCATTATTTTTCACACTGGTAATACAGCCCTTAGCACAGAAAGTTAGACAAACTACAGGAATAAGAGGGAAAAGGGTAGGAATGGAGGAGTACAAGATATCACTCTTCATAGATGATATCATCTATACATTAGAACAGCCCCTACAGTCCCTACCCATACTTATAGAAGGCCATACTTTTCCACATCCCCACATGCACAAGTGAACTTGATCCCGCTATGACTGCTACACCACCACAAGCCCGTCGCTTCCAGCCTCAACAAAGATGAATTCCTTGAAGAGATCTACCCAACCTCATTATCAACACTTCTGAGATCGATGAGCTTGTACACATGTGGAACTCCACCCTAAGCAAAGCTGCACTCCAACCACAACCTGTGAAATCCACCAAAAGGAATCACACAGCCATATGGTTTACAGCCGATCTATGTGAGCCTCTGATACAACTTAGGAAGCTGGAGCAGAAATGGCAGCATTCTAGACTCCCCCAAGACCGTGCCACATACATGACGTCCCTGCAAGAACACCATGATGCAATTAACTGGAGAAGAAAGGAATAGCACACCAGTATCATAATGCACTCCCTTAAGAATCCCCGAGAGCTTTTTGGAATCACTCAGTCCCTCATAAAGAACACAATGAAGCAGCATGCTGTTGGCACCCCCATGCACAGGACTTCGCTACCCACTTCCAAAATAAAGTCAACGGGAATCCCCCTAATACAGGACATACGTTCTCAGACACCCCTCCCAAAGTAAGCACTACTATCCCTGGTCTACACCTCTTCTACCCATGCTCCGCTGAGAACATTGAGGACACCATAAGGGGGCTCAGCACCACCACCTCCCCAGCCGATCCATGCCCATCACACTGGATCAAGTCAGCCTGCGCTGAACTAAGCATTTTCATTGTGAGAATCATTCATCTCTCCTTCTTCAAAGGTCTAGTCCCTGCACCTCTAAAAACCACCATTATCAGACCTCTACTGAAAAATTCCAAGCTGGAGCCTCATGACTTAAACTCCTATAGAGCCATTTCTAGCCTCCCATTCTTGGCCAAAATAACAGAGAAACTAGTCCTACAGCAAATCCAGGACCACATCAGTGCCTATGCTCCTCTAAACATCAGCAGCATGGATTCCACCAACAACCCGGTTTTGAAACCTTACTGGTCACTCTCATTAACAATCTCATCATAGGCATGAACAAAATGAAACAGGGATTCATCCTAATATTCCTGGATATCACATTGGCTTTTGACACTGTCATAATCTCCTACATGCGTGATTACAACAAAAAGGCATACAGAACTTGGCCTTAGACTGGTGTAGATCCTACTTGACTGACCATCAATAGATAGTATGTTTGGGTGCTCAAACTTCATCAGCCTACCAGCAAACACAAGGGGTACCACAGGGTTCATCCTTATCTGCCCTGCTTTTCAAAATATACATCCAGCTGATTTGCCCTATAATCCAGTCTTACGGCATACTTTACCACATCTATGTCGATGATGTATTGCTGTACACCCCTTTCGCCTTGGACAGTCCCAATTACACCAGAATCACCGAATGTTTTAATACTATCTCAGGCTAGCTGGCTACACACAACCTGAGGGTGAACTGTAAGAAGACTGAAGTGTTGTTTATCACCAAAGATCTAACCTTCATACCACCACCTTACTTACAGATAAAAGATGCAGATCTGATAACGAAACAAGAGGTGCGGTATCTAGGTATCACACTGGACCAGCACCTGAGTATGGAAGCACACATAAAGATTGTTACCAAGGCAGTATACCATAAAATAAAGACCCTCCGTCACCTACGGCCTTTGATAGAGACTGCCGAGTTCCGCACCGTATTTCAGACACTTATCATTCCACACTTTGATAATGCGAATATCATCCTTCATGGCCTTCCAGCCTGCGCACTTCATCCCCTGAAAATGGCCATGAACACTGCAGCCAGAACCCTGTATGGTGCCTCCAGACATGAACATGTTACACCCATCCTGGAATAACTACATTGGCTCCCTATAGCTGGTCGCCTGAAGTGCAAAGCCCTCCTAATAACATTTAAAGTCCTGCACAGCTTCTCCGCAATCTCCCTGAGGAAACCCTACAATGGACTCCAAACAATAGAATGAGAAGAGCAATCATGGCCAATATGCTCACCATCCCATCAGCAACAAGAAAAGGCTCCCAAGCTTCTGTTCTTATTATACATACCATTTCTCTGGAACTCCCTCCCTGCCCCAATCCGCGCCATCTCCAACCTATCAACATTCAGAAAGCAATAAAGACCCACATTATGACCATATAACAAACCTTCAATTTTAGCACGCCTGCTAGCCAGACTTCAGACCCACCTACTGCATAGTCCACTAACCAGCCTGTAGGTAGTTCACACTGTTACCCAAGTAGACAAACCTTTTTAATGTATAAGGTTAACTGTTTAGTGTATTATCTAATGATATTATTCTGTTAAAGCCTGTTCTATGTAAAGCATTTTAGCTGTTCTTTGTAAACCGCGCTGATTTTGAAATAGTGCACTATATAAAACCAAATAAATAAAATAATAGAAGAGGTTCAAAAATATAGTGAAATCCCTGGATATTTATTTATTTAACCAGTTTTGTATACCACCTTATCCTTCAATCAAAGTGATTGATAAGACAACAAAGGCTTACATACTGAGGGTATGGGAAAACAAAAATGATACAATACAATATAAATACAAAACAAAACAGTATGTTATAATGCTATATCATAGTGAAATTAAATATACATAATGGTTAATTTAAGTTATTTCACCAAATGATTCTATAAATAAATAAGTTTTTGAAGATATAAAGTCAATATGGGGAAAATGGCAGTCCTCCAAATATACCTGGATCCCAGTGCGGAGGAGGCAAAAATTAGGGGTGACTTCCCATTTCAATGGGCAAAAAATAGGATCAAATACTTAGTACAAGTTAGTAGGAAGTGGAATGATTTGTATCATTACAATGACTTGGTAAGATGGAATAAACCTTATTTTTCCTGGTTCGAGAGAATTGCTATGGTCAAAATGAATATATTGCCTAGACTGCTGTACATATTCATGGCCTTACCTTTTGAGGTGCCACAGACAGTGCTAGCATTATTACAAAAAAGGATCTTCTTCTATATCTGGAGAAGACGACCCCCAAGAGTGCAAAAAACGATAATGCATAGAAGGAAAAGGGAGAGGGTTAGAAGTTCCCGAAATTGAAAGATATTATCAGGCATCACAACTGAAAGCAGTGCTGGGCTGGAGACTGGGGAAGGGGGGACCCCAATGGAGAAGGTTTGAACATGAGGAGAAAGGTCCAGAGCCCATTACAGACTTATTGTGGCAATCGGGAAGAAAAGGAACCGGGCATCACGGGGGAAACCCCTTCAGTACATGCACGCTACAACTGTGGAAGAAGGCACATAAACATCTGGTGGGAGCAGGAGGAAGCATGAGAATGCAACGCGTTCTACAGTGGAAGGGACTACCAGAACGTGGTACATCAAAAATGTTTCACCAATGGGCAAGGAAAGGGATACAGTATGTGGGTCAGATGCTAACTGAACAAGGCCAATTGAGACCTTTCGCTGAACTTAGGCAGGAATTCAAGTTAGGAGCAGGGCATTGGTATGGATATTTCCAAATAGCATATTTTCTTGGCAGTCAAAAAGTTAATAAGGAATTGGAGAATAAGGAGACAGCTTTTGAAGAACTTTACAGAACAAGTGACGTATCTCGAGGATTGGTGGCAAGACTATACAGTGCCCTAAGCAGCCCAGTAATGCCAAACCCACATATGAAAGCATGGGAGGAGGATTTGGGGGGAATATGGGACCAAGAGAGATGGAGAGGATATATAGAGCAACAAAAATCCCATCGGTCTCAGCAGCAATCCAAGAGCAGTGTTATAAAATGCTTTATAGAATGTACCTAGCCCCGGTACGCATTAACAGAATGGGTGGAGCGGGTAGCACCCAGTGTTGGAGGGGATGAGGAGGCAGTGGGGCATATATACATTTGTGGTGGACATGCCCAGTTCTGCAGGATACATGGAAGTGGCTGGGGATGACAATCCGCGAGAAGTTAGGTTGGCAGGGGCAGTTGACTCCTAATGCAGTCTTGCTTAATGAATAGAATGAGGAGATAGAGTGGGACACAATATACGTGATGAAAATGCTTGCAATTGGGTTTAGAATGGAAATTGCGAAGGAATGGAAGTTTAAACGAAGGCTTGACCATGATAAAATTATAAACCGCCTTGCACACATATATTGAATGAGTGAAATAACAGCCTATAAGAATCAAAGTAAGGAGAGTTTCCATAGACGATGGCAACCTTATAGGCAATGGTTGATGAAGTAATATAAAGGGAAAACAGGAGAATATCACAATGTATATAGCCCCTGTTCACACTTCACGATGTATATAGCTCACCAGTTAATCAATCAAGCATCAATCAATCAAGCATCAATCAAGCATCAATCAATCAATCAATCAGCATGAAAAAGGATAATCAACTGATCGCTCAGAAGATACCCACTGAAATGGAATCAGGACCCCCAGTGTAAATAAGATGTAGATATGTTATACAATGTACATAGTTCCCCCCAGTTACTTCCAAGTTGATCTCCTGTTTATTGTAAATACAACTCAGGGTTCCTGTGTTGTATGGTTGATGTTGAATGTAAACCGCTCTGATCTAAAATAGAGCGGTATAGAAGAACTGTTAAATAAATAAATAAATAAATAAAAATCACACTGCTCACCCACACCACACAAGTCGATGTATCCACTGCATGTATTGACCCTCCCACTCTTGATTGTTTGATGTGCTAACCGCTTTGATTTAAAGATAAAGCGGTTTATTACAGTAAATCCTTTTAAATAAATAAATAAAAATATCACGGCAACTCATTAAGGTGCTCTGGAATAACAGCTACACAGGATCTCAGGGAAAGGGAGTGGGGGGTGAGTTAGTTGGTTAAAGGTGAGAGCGGAGATCAGCTTGGACCACTCCATCCTAAGGGTCGCTGGGAGCGCCTATTACTCAGGAAGGCTTGCCTGGTGGGGAAGGGTCCGCTGCTCCGTAGATGGCGGGAGGCGATTCCTCCCTCCTTCTGGGAGTGGCGCAACAGTTTTCACCAGTTGATGCAATTGGAGAAACGAGGGGCGAGAGGAAGGGCTAAGCGTTGGGCATCCTTCCTACTGACCTGGGAGCCCTATATCCACACTTTACGCCCTGCTATTCGCAATGAAGTGCTCCAGGCCTATTATTAGATGGAGTAGTATATGTAATGGCCTAGGTGGGGTAGGGATGGATGGAGGGGGGGACGGGCTGTAGGGTGAGGTGGAACGGGGGCTGCGTAAGGGGGGGGGTAGGGGGGGCGGGGGGGTAGATAGGGAAGATAATGGAAAACTGTGGTGTGGATGGATGTCTAATACTTCTGGCTATCAGAACCGGGTGGAGGAGAAGATACAGCCCCTCCCGGGTGCCGGTTTTGCTATGTGCTGTTAAATTGTACATGTTTGGTTACGCTGGTTGTTCCCTGTACATGTGATGCCTTGTTTAATAAAAATGATTTATAAAAAAAAAGGTGAGAGCGGGAAAGAAGAGTTTCACCAAAAGATAGTAATGAGAATAGGAGAATGGCTGATAATACGGGAGAGCAGAGGGAGTTAGGTAACACACAGGAAGAAAGGAGCATTGAAATGGATTGAAGAGTGTGTAAAAGCTTGCTTTAAGTGTATGAATGTATAAACAGTATATGCTACTCTATTTAGTCATTGTTTCTGCTCTGCCAGGAACCTAGAGGGAGGGGGGAGGTGAGAAAGGATAGGGGGAGGGGGAAAGGAAGAGGACCTCTAGAAAGAAATGAAAACAATCAATACAATTGCAGGAGATGATAAATGATGGTTTATTACAGAATACATGTACAGTTAATGAACCCATAATAGATTTTAGTTGGAAAGAATGTAAACCATGTTCATTTCAAGGTATAGATATATATGTTATGCACATATGGTATTTTGTACAACAAAAAGTATTGAATAAAAACTTAAGTTTAAAAAATAAAACAAGAATGAAGGGACAAAATGGGGGTCATTCTGAGCAACGCCCATCCCCGCTATTCGTGCCCTTTCCCGGCCCTGTCCTCCTTCCCTGCGTGTTGTACGGGGAAGGCAGACGGGGGCGGAAAGGAGCAGATCGGGGGCGGCGTTAGGGCGGGCAATGGATGGTCGTCAGCCCTGGATATACAGGGCCGATTCTAAGGTCGGCCCTGTACGTCCAGGGCTGGCGACTTGAACAGGGAACTTATTCTACCTCGGAGGTGGACTAAGTTCCCTAGTCGCCAGGGGATGGCGGGCCCAGGGCGTGGAAGGGGCAGAGGGGCCTAAGAACATTCCCTGCAGCCCAACCCTGGCTTTAGGAGGCTAGGTCAGGGGATGGGCTGCGGAGAAAGCATTGCAGGAGCCGGCAACTGGGGACCGCGGCTTTACAATGGAGCTGTGGTGCCATGGCGCCACGGATCCATTGTAAAGCCCAGACTGAGTTAGTCGGGCAAGGCCAGTACGTGCAGGCCAGGCTGAATCGTGGTCCTGGCCTGCACGTTCAAGCCTGTTCACGATTCTGATCCTGCAAGGCTGGATGTGCCCCGTGGGATTAGACTCGCGACTCCCTCTGTGCATCTGGATCCGGCTAGGTGCACAGAGGGCTTGTATGTCTGGGATGGAATCGGACCTTATGTGACAATGTTTCTTAAGTAATGTTATTGCTGCTGCATTAGCCATAAAAGGTAACATGCCAATAATCATGTCATCTTGGTCAACAGGGGAATCATGATTAGAAAATCGGTTAACAGACAGCCAATCTCAGTGTAAGTATCTTGTCTGTTTATATGCCTGAGTGATAACTTTAATAGGGTAACCTCTCTCTCTAAACCTATAGCTGATAAGTACCAGCCTTTTATCTTTTATGGTTTTGTTTGCACATTATTTGTGTTAGGCACTTTACATTTTTGTGGTTTTATTATCATTTTAAAATGATTAAAAAAGAATTGTTAGTTTTTTGAGAAGTTTTGTCTCCTTTCATAACGAACAGTCCCACAAAAATATTTTTTGCATTCAGCTCACTATTTTGATCTGACCTTGTTTTTCTTGAATGCTATTTTAGTGGTCATGACCTTTGGTTTTTGGTCTCTGTAAACTAAAAAAGTGAGCTTTTAAGTGTTTATGAAAAGTCAAGAGCAACAGAAACATAGAAACATGATGGCAGAAAAAGACCACATGGCCTATCTAGTCTGCCCTTCCATATCAACTATTACAATAGTCCCCTTTTTTCCTTTAGAGATCTTCTGTGTTTGTCACATGCTTTTTTGAATTCAGATATTGTCCTCATCTCTGCCACTTCCACTGGGAGAATATTCCACGCCTCTCCATAAAGAAATATTTCTGCATATTACTCCTGAGTCTATCCCCTTTCACCCTCATCCTATGTCGCCTTATAGCAAAGCTTGATTTCATTTGAAAGAGGCTCTCCTCCTGTGCATTTATGCCACGGAGGTATTTAAATGTCTCAATCATATTTCCTCTATCCTACCTTTCCTCTAAAATACACATATTAAGATCTTTAAGTCTCTCATCCATATGCTTTATAATGAAGACCGCTAACCATTTTAGTAGCCACCCTCTGCACCGACTCCAACCTGTTTATATCCTTTTGAAGATGCGGTCTCCAGAATTGCACACAATACTCCAAATGAGGTCACACTAAAGACTTATACAGAGGCACTATCACCTCCTTTCTTCTGCTGACCATTCCTCTCCCTATACACCCAAGCATCCTTCTAGCTTTCGCAGTCATCTTTTCTACTTGCTTAACTACATTAAGATTGTCAGAAACAATCACACCCAGGTCCTGCTTTTCTTTTGTGGACTTCATCCCTACACTATACCTCTCCCTTGGATGTTTGCAGCCCAAATGCATGACCCTGCATTTTTTAGCATTAAATCTCAGCTGCCAAATTTTAGACCACTCTTCAAGCTTAGCTAGATCCCTCCTCATGTTATCTACTCCTTCCTGGGTGTCTACCCTATTTCAGAGTTTGGTATCATCCGCAAAGAGGGAAACCTTACGCAACAGCCTCCCGCAATATCACTAACAAAGATGTTAAAAAGAATCAGACCAAGGACAAATTCCTGTGGCACAACACTAGTAACCTTCTTCTCCTCAGAGTGAGCTCCATTTACCTGTACCCTTTGTCACCTTTCATTCAACCAATTTCTAACCCAGTCAGTAACTTTAGGGTGCATTCCTAGGGTGCTCAGTTTGTTTATAAGTCACCTGTGCAGAACGGTGCAAAGGCTTTACTGAAATCTAAGTGCACCACATCTAAGACTCTCCCTCGATCCAACTCCCTGGTCACCCAAACAAAGAAATCAATTAGATTTGTCTGACAAGACCTGCCACTGGTGAATCCATGCTGCTTCGGATCCTGCAATCCATTGGACTCCAGAATCCTCACTATTTTCTCTTTAAGCAGCGTTTCCAATAATTTTCTCACCACAGAGGTTAGATTAACCAGCCTGTAGTTTTCAGCCACATCCTTACTTCCACTTTTGTGTAAAGGGACCACATGTGCCTCTCTCTAGTCCTCTGGCACCACGCCCAACTCCAAAAGGCATTGAAAAGGTCAGTCAGTGGAGCTTCTAGAACATTCCCAAGTTCCTTCAGTATTCTCGGATGTATTTCATCCAGTCACATCGCTTTGTCTACTTTTAGTCAGGGCTGGCCCGTCCATTGTGCGAGAATGTTGTTCGCGCAGGACCCCATACTTTAGGGAGCCCCGCGCCAACAACATCCTGCATTGAATGGCAGGCAGGGCGACTTTAGAGGGAACCGGAGAAGCCCTGCCTCACCTCTAACAGCTGCTGAAGTGAAGCACATCTTTTTCCTTCACTTCGGCAGCTGTTAGATGTGAACCGGAGCCTTTACGGCTCCCTCTAAAGCATTTTAGATAGCTGCGGGGCTCTTCGGGAGGGGAGGCGGGGGCTTGGACTGGAAATGGGTTGTACGGAGGGGAGCTAGGACTGCAAATGGGCTGAGTGGAGGGGGGCATGAACTGGAAATAGCTGATGGGGAGGGGGCTAAGTCTGGAAATGGGCTGAGTGGGAAGCTTGGACTGGAAATTGGCTGAGTGGAGGGGAGCTAGGACTGGAAATGGGCAGATGGAGGTGCTAGGATAGTACTAGAAATGGATGGGGTAGCTAGGACTGGAAATGGGCTGATGGGCTAGGATTAGAAATGGGCTGAGTGGAGGGGGGCTTTAACTGGAAATAGCTGATGGGGAGGGGGCTTGGACTGGAAATGGGCTGAGTGGGGAAGAGCTAGGACTAGAAATGGACTGATGTAGGGGCTAGGATAGGATTGGAAATGTGCTTATGGGGGGCTAGGACTGGAAATGGGCTGATGCGGGGATTACAAGGGAGCGGATGCTGGGTGGGGCTGGAACTAGAAGGGAGCTGATGTTGGGGGAGGACTAGAATGGGATGGGGCTGGGACAGTGAAATGGAGAGGGGAAAAAATATTTTGTATGGGAGGGAAGAAAAATCTACGATTCGCCGGGTATTGGGAGAGCAAATGGGGATTGTGGATGGAGGGGTAAAATTTGACTGGATGAAAAGATAATAAAGAAAGAGATGGAAGAAAGAGCAAAAGGAGAAAGATCAGTATGTTAAAGCAGATGTAGAGAGAGAATGTAAAAAAACTAGAAGAGAGAAGAAAGGACAAATGGACAGCAGAGAAAGGAGAGATAGTAGAAGACAAGAAGAAACCAGAAGAAAGTGACTGGAGCAATTGCAACTGAAAAATAAAATGCACAAACAAGAAAAGGTAGAAAAATATTTTTTTATTTTGAATTTATTAACTGGAATATGTCAGCTCTGGAAAATGTGCGTCTTTAACGTCTGCATTTTGTTTAGTACAAGAGGAAATTAATTTATAGTTTTATTTCTGCAGTGTTGTTGTACATTCCAAGTTTGACTTTTGAGGTTCGCAGTTTAATTATTGTCTTCTTATTTCTAAATTGTGATCCCTTGTTCTTTGGTGATGGTCTATGTTCTGCATGTGTAACCGAGCTGAGGTATTCTGTTTATGTAGTTTCTATTTGACAGTGCCACTTGTTCTCTTTCCCTAGTAGGAAATGTATTGGTATTCTCTGAGATGTATTGGTTTAATATTTGCAATGTTGCCTTTTGATAGGTAGGGTATGGTACTTTATGAGTCCTGGTAGTGCTGTTATGATATGGCGGGTTTGCTATGTGTTCTAAATGGACAGTGTTTGTAGTATTTGCTAATGTGCCTGGCGGTTGGCACTGGAGTATAGTAATGTAGAAATCTGGTAGTCTTTCTTTATTCATACACTCATTAAGAGGCATGTTTACTAAAAGTTAGCGCATGTTAACCTTATGCAAATATTTATGCAAATGAGGTCCTTTATGCAAATGAGGCCCCACACTGAGTCTCCGCACATGGCCCCACACCCCCCTTTGGGTCGCCCCTGCTTTTAGTTTAGCTAGTTTCTCACAAACAGAGTCTTCTGAAAATCGTTCAGATCCCCGTCACTTCTGTTCCTATTTGTGGGTGTTTTCTGAGGTCCTGCTCCTGGCCCTTCATCTGTGAACACAGAACAGAAATATTTGTTAAGCAATTCCGCTTTTTCCCCATCAGCTGTTACATATTCCTCCCGTTCTCCCTTGAGTCTGGCAATACCACTTTTTGCCCTTCCTCCTTTCACTGACATATTTGAAAAATGTCTTATCTGCTCATTTTATTGCATTGGCTATTTTTTCTTCTTCTTTTTGTATCTTTGCTTTCCTGATTACTTTGCTAGCTTCTTTAATTTTTTTCCAAATATAGATGTCTGTCTTCCTCTCTATGCAATCTCTTCTCTTTCATGAAGGCCTCCCTCTTTTTCTTTACCCTTTCAGCTACTTCTTTTGAGCAATGTAGTGACCCTCTTTTCCTTTTGCCTTTATTTAGTTTTCTAACAAAATGATAGGTTGCCCTTAAAATATCCACTTTCAGTTTTGCCCATTTTTGTCTTCATTTCCCAGCTGTTCCCATTCCACTAATGACTTCTTAGGATATTGGCCCATTTTGGGAAAATTAGTTTTCCTAAAGTTTAAGACCCTTGCTTTTAAAATGGATTTTTATCAGCCCTAGTCCTAATTCTGAACCACACCATCTGGTGATCACTGGATGCAAGATGATCTCCCACTATAACATCAGAAACACCTTCACCATTGGTAAGCACCAAGTCTACTATGGCCCCTTCACATGTGGGTTCTGTTACCAGTTGCCTGGATAGTTCTTCCTGTACAGAATCCAGGATCTCCTTACTTCTAGATGACACATAAGAACATAAGATGCCATACCGGATCAGACCAAGGTCCATCAAGCCCAGTATCCTGTTTTCAACAGTGGCCAATCTAGGTCATAAGTACCTAGTAGTTTCCCCAAAAGATACAGGTTCCACAATGCTTGAATTGGGTCAAGCATTGATATCCCGGGTCCATTTTAATAATGACTTATAGACCTTTCCTCCAGGAACTTGTCCAAACCTTTTTTAAACCCAGCTCCACTAACAGCTTTTACTACATCTTCCGGTAACAAATTCCAGAGTTTGTTTATAGGTTGAGTGAAAAAAATATTTTCTCTTATTAGTCTTAAATAGGTTACCCTCTAGCTTCATTGCACATCACCTAGTCTTTCTATATTTTGATGATGTAAACAATCGATCTTCGTTTACCCATTCCACTCCATTCATTAATTTATAGACCTCTATCATATCTCCCCTCAGCAGTCTCTTTTCCAAGTTGAAGAGCCCTAACCTTTTTAGCCTCTCTTCATAGGGGTATCCTTCCATCCTCTTAACCATTTTGAGGGCTCTACTCTGTACCTTTTCTAATAATACTATATCCTTTTTAAGATACGGCGACCAGAATTGCACACAATATTCAAGGTGCAGTTGCACCATGGAACGATACAAAAACATTATAATATCCTTTGTTTTATGCTCCACTCCTTTCCTTATGATACCAAGCATTCTATTTGCTCTCTTGACCGCCGCTGCACACTGGGCGGAAGGTTTTAACATGTTATCCACGATGACGACAAAAACGTTTTCCTGGGTGGTGGTTCCTAATGTGGAACCTTGCATCGTGTAACTATAGTTTGGGTTGTTCTTTCCTAGGTGCATAACTTTGAACTTGTCCACTTTAAATTTCATCTGCCATTTGGGTGCCCAGTCTTCCAATTTATCAAGATCCTCTTGCAATTTTCCACAATCCTCATGGGTTTTATCAACTTTAAATAGTTTTGTGCCATCGGCAAATTTGATCAGCTCACTCGTTATTCCCATTTCCAGGTCATTTATGAATATGTTAAAAAGCAGTGGACCCAGCACAGATCCCTGGGGTACTCCACTATTCACCTTTCTCCATTGGAAAATTTGGCCATTTAGCCCTACCCTCTGCTTTCTATCTTATAACAAGTTCCTGAACCACAATAGTACACTGCCTCCTATCCCATGACTTTTTAGTTTTGCCAAGAGTGTCTGATAAGGGACCTTGTCAAAGGCTTTCTGAAAGTCCAGATACACTATATCAACTGACTCACCTTTGTCTACCTGTTTATTCACACCTTCAAAAAAACATAACAGTTTAGTAAGACAAAATCTTCCTTGTCTAAAGCCATGTTGGCTGTCTCCCATTAAACCATGACTATCTACATGTTCAGTAATTTTGTTCTTTATGATGTTTTCTACTATTTTTCCCAGTACTGACGTCTGTAGTTTCCAGGATCACCCCTGGAACCCTTTTTAAAAATTGGTATTACATTGGCCATCTTCCAATCTTCAGGTACTGCAGATGATTTTAATGATAGTTCACAAATTACTAATAGCAGGTCTGCAATCTCATATTTCAGTTCTTTCAACACCCTTGGATGTATACCATCCAGTCCAGGTGATTTGCTACTCTTCAGTTTATCAAATAATTGTAATAGATCTTCCCGGTGTATCAATATTTCTTTTAGTTCTTCCACAATATCACCATAAAATACCACTTTGGTCATGGCTAACATCCCTATATCTTCCTCAATAAAGACCGAAGCAAAGAATTCATTCAGTCTCTCCGCTATGGCCTTGTCCCCTTTTAGTGCCACTTTTACCCTTCTATCATCTAATGATCCAACTGACTCTCCCACAGGTTTTTTGCTATGAATGTACTTGAAAAAGTCTTTATTACACGTTTTTGCTTCCATAGCAAGCTTCTTCTCAAATACTCTCTTTGCTGCCTTATCAATGCCTTGCATCCAACTTGCCAGTGCTTGTGCTGTTTCCAGTTTTCATCATTTGGCTCTTTTTTCCATTTCCTGAAAGATGCATTTTTGGCAACAACAACCTCTCTGACCTCACCTTTAAACCATGCTGGCAGTTTTTTGGACTTTCTTCCACTTTTCTTAAAGCGTGGAATACAGCTGGTCTGGGCTTCCAAGAAAGTCTTTAACCTTTGCAACTGCTCCTTTTAGTTTTTTCTTAACTATTTTCCTCATTTTATCATATCCTCCCTTTTGAAAATTAAAAGGTAGTACTGTGGATTTCCCTACTATCCCTCCTCCATTAATTAAATCAAACACGATCATGCTATGATCACTATTGTCAAGTGGCCCCAACACCCTTATCTCTTGCACCAGATCTGGTGTTCCACTAAGGACTAGATCCAAAATGGCTTCCCTTCTGGTTGGTTCATGAACCAGCTGCTCCAAGAAGCAGTCATTTATTTCATCTAGAAACTTTATCTCCCTAGCATGTCCTGCCGTGACACTAACCCAGTCAATACTGGGATAATTGAAATTGCCCATTATTATTACTGTGCTGTAACTTTTGTTAGCCTCCCTGATTTCTTTGAGCATTTCATCATCCATTTGTTCATTCTGGTCAGACATCAATAGTACACCCCCACTGCCATCGCCTTCCCCTTTTAACATGGAATTTCAATCCATAGAGATTCTACGGCAAATTTTGTTTCCTGCAAAACTTTAATCCTTTGTGACTCAATGCCCTCTCTAAAATAGAGTGCAGCCCCTCCACCAATTTGATCAGCTCTATCATTACGATGTAGCTTGTACCGAGGTATCACAGTGTCCCACTAGTTGTCCTCCTTCCACCATGTTTCTGAGATACCAATCATATCTAACCTCTCATTCAGTGCTATACATTCTAATTCTCCCATCTCATTTTGTAGACTTCTAGCATTTGCATAAAAGCATTTTAGAGACTGTATTTTATTCATATTAATCTGGCTATCGGTAGGCAGGGGTAATTTGGAATCTTTAAGCTCTGTCTGATCTGTACTCAAGGGCATTTGGAATCCGCAGCAGGGATATGCCAATCAACATCCAGCATATTGAAATCATCTATTAGTAGTACTTCCCCTTTCCTGGCAATGCTGCATATGTTTTATATTAAATCTCTGTCCACTTCTCCCTGTGCGGGTGGTCTGTATATCACGCCAATGCAAATGGATTTCTTTTTCCCTCTGTCTAGTTTAACCCAGATTGCCTCCTCTCTCCCTTTTAAACCCTGTAATTCTATAGCTTTAATATTATTTTTTACGTATAGTGCCACTCCTTCTCCCCTTCCTCCTACCCTATCCTTCCTGAATAAAGTATAGTCTGATCATTCTACTATCTAAGAGCTTACTATAAACTATTCCACAAGTCAGCTTCAGCTATCGAAAATATCCTCAGCTGTCTCCTGCAAACATACTCGATGAACAGAAGGAGGAACCAAAGTTCTTTCATACCAAGATCTAATACAATGCTGTGAAGTGTGCCATTTTAATAACAATTTCCTTACAATTAATGTTTTATTAAATGCATTGTATGTGATGAATTAAGGTTCATGAATACGTGATTTGGTTTTGGACCATTATATATAGTAATATAGTATATGACGGCAGATAAAGACCAGCATGGTCCATCTAGTCTGTCCAGCAAGGTGGCAAGAATAGGTGCACCCGCCACGTGCAGGTCACCCCTCCCCATGCCTTTGTTTAGGGCTGCACCCACCGCTCTGTGCAGGTCACCTCTGTCTTTTGAGATATAAGAGATAGTTATATTTATTTTGATTTTATCCTGTTGCTATAAAGGGGTACTCTGTGTCTGTCCTATGCCATTTTGAATTCTGTCACTGTATTTGCCCTCACCGCTTCCATCAAGAGGGAATTCCAAGCATCCACCACCCTTTCTGTGAAAAAGTATTTCCTGACATTGCCTTTCAGTTTACCCCCTTGCAGCTTCATGTTATGCCCTCTAGTATTACAGCTTCCCCATCTTTGAAAAAGATTTGTTTGTTCGTTAATACTCCTTATGTATTTGAAGGTTTGTATCATATCTCCCCTGTCCCTCCTCTCCTCTAAAGTATACATAGTTAGGTCTTGGATTCTCTTTTCATACGTCTTCTGGTGCAGGCTCCAAATCCCTTTGATTGCCTTCCTCTGAATCGTTTTCAGTCTTTCTATATCCTTTGTGAGATACGATCTCAAAAACTGAACACAGTATTCCAAGTGAGGCCTCACCAGTGACTTGTACAATGGTATTCTGCAGGACCAAGCAGGAAGTCAGTCCTCACATATGGGTGACGTCGGCGTCGACGGAGCCCCCATGCGGAGCATTTCTCCAGCTTTCAAAGAAAGCCTTTGGGAATGCAGGCACGCATGCGCATTCCCCTTCCCGCCCAAAGGTGCCATCTCGCTCAGTCTGCTTTTTTCCACGGAGCCCTACGGATGCCTGTCCTTGTCACCCATGAAAAAAAATTGATTTTCCTGCGTTGGGACGAGTTTTTCATCGGTTCGACGTCGGTTCCTTTCCCGCCTGGACTCGGTACACCAGTGCTGAGCCCGGATCTCTCTTTTTCGGTTTTTGTCCTTAGAGACTGCGTTCGTGCCCTTTTTCTTTCCCCTGGCAGCCCAATTTTTTTATCTTGCAGGGGCCCTTTTTCCCCCGATGGCTGCCAGTGGCTTTAAGAAGTGTGATCGGTGCAAGAAACTGATGTCTCTCACCGACACACATGACTGCTGCCTCCAGTCCCTGGGTCCAGACCACGGTTCTACAGTATGCAGTCCCTGTGGCAAAATGTCTTCCAAGGCATTGCGGAGCCGTCAGCACCAGCATGAGAGGATCTTCTCCGAGTCTGCCTCTGGATGGGTCCGGACTTCGTCAGAGGCCTCGATGTCTCGGGAGTCTGACCCCGAGCATCGTCAGGGCTCCTCTGAAAGGGAGTTCCCCTCAAGGGAGCACCAAAGGAAGAAGAAACCCACAAGGGCAGCATCGGTGGACGCTCTTGGCTCCTCGAGAGCCAGGTCGCATAGCCCCGATCGCCGTCCCGGGTCTTCGGAGTCGGAGAGGCCTGCCAAGCATCCTCGTGTAGAGTCGGAGGCCCCGAGTCACGTGAGTACTATAGTCCTCATGGACTCTCCTCCTGGGGAGCCGACGTCGGGCCCGGCGCCGTCGGGGCCCGAGTCAGAGGCTGCTGGGTCTTTTGAGCTCGGACTCAGGTTGACGGCCTTGGAGAGCAGATTGTCTGCCTTCATGGAGTAGCAGAGGGTGCTGATCGCCGGTCTAACCGGCGCATCTGCCCCAACCACCGGGACATCGACGTCCAAGTCGACCCCAGAGGCCGAGCTGATCCTCGAGACCATGTGAACTCGAGTCGATCCTCGGCCGTGGTCACCCTCGGCCTCCCGTTCGGGACCGAGGTCGTCGATGCTGATTCCCTCGGCGTCGGTGCCCGCCCATTCAGAGCCGCTCGATTCCTCCTCAGAGGAATCGGCGTGGGAGACGGAGGAGGAGGAGTCCCCTGACACCTTCTGGACTCGGTGTGTCCCTTCGGACTCACCGGGCTCCGAGCCTCGGACTAGGTCCCCCCCCCCCCCCCCGGAGGATACTAGGTTTTCGGATTTTGTACGGGACATGGCCAAGGCACTGGCATTCCCGGCAGACCCCGAGGAAGAGCCGAAGAGCTCGAGGCTCTGCAGTAGGGCACAGGAGGTCGGCTGACCCTGTACGCAGACAGGTGGCCAGCCATCACAGGGGATACTTGGGTGTTAAGTATCATCGAAAGGGGCTATCTGCTCCACTTCACCCAGATACCCCCCTCCTACTTTCCAGGGGAGCCTCCAAGACCCCCTCTGCACAGAAACTTACTCCTTCAGGAGTTGGAAGGTCTACTGAGGGACCAGGCGGCGGAACCGGTGCCTCACCACCTGGAAGGGCAAGGCTTCTATTCCAGGTACTTCCTGGTACCAAAAAGAACAGGAGCCTCAGACCCATCCTCGACCTGCGAAATCTGAACAAGTTTCTGGAGAGGGAAAAGTTCAATATGCTTACCCTTGGAATCTTACTGCCCTACCTCCAGCAGGGAGATTGGCTATGCTCCTTAGTCCTGAAGGATGCTTATACTCTCATCCTCATCCATCCAAGCCACAGACAATTCCTCAGATTTGTGGTGGGAGGAAAGCACTTCCAGTACAGAGTGCTTCCTTTTGGCCTCACCTCCGCCCCCAGGGCTTTTACAAAATGCCCGGTGGTGGTTGCGGCCTACCTCAGGAACCAGGGGATCTTTGTGTTCCCTTACTTGGACGACTGGCTAATCAGAGGCCAGTCTCCACAAGAGGCCAGACAGGCCACCTGCAGAATCATATCCCTGCTTCAGCACCTGGGGTTTGTTATAAACTTCCGAAAGTCCACTTTGGTCCCCTCACAAGACGTGGAATTCATAGGGGCCAGGTTGGATACCCTCCAAGCAAAGGCCTTTTTGCCTGTGGACAGAGCTCACAGGCTGATAAAGTTGGCCGGTCAGTTTCAGGCGGACTCTCTGGTCTCAGCCAGAAACTTCCTCCGGCTCTTAGGTCACATGGCGTCCACAGTGCATGTCACCCCACATGCCCGGCTGCACATGAGGCCGGCTCAGTGGTACCTCAGGATGAAGTGGCTGCAGGCCACAGGGAAGTTGTCAGACAGAATAAAGGTGTCTAAACCCTTGGTGGACTCCTTTATTATTACTGCGCTGTAACGTTTGTTAGCTTCCTTGATTTCTTTGAGCATTTCATCATCCATTTGGTCATTCTGGCCAGGTGCTCAATAGTACACCCCCACTGCCATTGCCTTCCCCCTTTTATATGGAATTTCAATCCATATAGATTCTACAGCAGATTTTGTTTTCTGCAAAACTTTAATCCTTTCTGAGTCAATGCCCTCTCTAACATAGAGCGCAACCCCTCCACCAATTTGATCAGCTCTATCATTACGATATAGTTTGTACCCAGGTATCACAGTGTCCCACTAGTTGTCCTCCTTCCACCATGTCTCTGATATTCCAATCATATCTAACCTTTCATTTAGTGCTATATATTCTAACTCTCCCATCTTATTCTTTAGACTTCTAGCATTTGCATACAAGCATTTTAGAGAATGTATTTTATTCATGTTAATTTGGCTATTGTTAGACATTGGTAAATTGGGATCTTTAAGCTCTGTCTGCTCCATACTTGAGGGCATTTGGGCTACTTTACTCTTTTGTGGAACCTCTCTGCTTTTGGTAGTATCCTTCAAGGTTACATTCTTCCGAACCGTCCGCTCTTGGGCAACTGTCGGCTTTCCCCTAATATCTAGTTTAAAAGCTGCTCTATCTCCTTTTTAAAGGTTAATGCCAGCAGCCTGGTTCCATCCTAACAAATTCCAGTAACACCAACCTCTCGCCCCCTATCACATACAATTTCCTTGGATTTCTGCTTCCCAAGTGCATGACACTGCACTTCTTCACAGTAGATCTTAAATGCCAAGCATTAGACCATTCTTCCAGCTTTTGCAGACCTTTCCTCATGTTACCCACTCCCTCCGGGGAGTTCACTCTGTTGCAAATTTTCATGTCATCTGCAAAAAGACAGACTTTTTCATTCAGTCCTTCAACAATATCACTGACAAATACATTGAACAGTACTGGCCCCAGGACCGATCCCTAGGGCATACCGCTAATCACCATCCTTTCATATTTCATATTCCTTCATATTTCATATTGCTTGTCTTTGTATAACAGTGACGTGGCTTACTGAGGGAGGTTTTTAACATTAGCACAAATTAGCCTGATGGGATAGAACATAGTTCATGGACTAGATCTTGGAGTGGGAGAGGGTGTGCATTAATATTCAAGGAAGAGTTGAAGTTTAAATTCATTTGGTCAGGTGTGACTGGTGTGGTAGAATTATTATTTGTAGTCTTTATCTTGACGTTTCTTAGGTCCTTTGTAAAGTCTTGATCGTGACGATCTTAGGTCATAAAAACATAAGAACATAAGATATTTCATACTGGATCAGACTAAGGTCCAACAGTGGCCAATCCAGGTCACAAGTACCTAGCAGTTTCCCCAAAAGACACAGGTTCCTCAATGCTTGTATTGGGTCAAGCAGTGATATCCTGGGTCCCTTTTAATAATGGTTTATGGACCTTTCCTCCAGGAACTTGTCCAAACCTTTTTAAAACCCAGCTACACTAACAGCTTTTACTACTGCCTCCGGTAACAAATTCCAGTAACACCAATCTCTCACCCCCTATCACATACAATTCCCTTGGATTTCTGCTTCCCAAGTGCATGACACTGCACCTCTTCACATTAAATCTTAACAGCCAAGCATTAGACCATTCTTCCAGCTTTTGTAGATCTTTCCTTATGTTATCCACTCCCTCAGGGGCGTCCACTCTGTTGCAAATTTTCATGTCATCTGCAAAAAGACAGACTTTTACATTCAGTCCTTCCGCAATATCACTCACAAATACATTGAACAGTACCGGCCCCAGGACCGAACCCTAGGGCACACGGCTAATCACCTTTCTTTCATCTGAGTGAGCTCCGTTTACCATCACTTTCTGTCATCTGTCAGTCAACCAATTTCTGATCCACTTCACCACCTTGGGACCCATCCTGAAGCTATTGAGTATATTGATAAGCCTCCTATGAGGAACAGTATCAAAGGCTTTGCTGAAATCTAGGTAGATCACATCCATCGCATGCCCTTGATCGAGTTCTCTGGTCACTCAGTCAAAGAACTCAGCATCGAGAAACAGGTTCTTAGGATAGGTTCAGCAATAGCTGAGGGGACCTTAAACCTACAAGATCACTAACTTCTTTGCACTTCACGCAAATAGAATAGCCCACAGCCTTAAGAGCTTGTTTCAAACCAGCAAAGTTTTTAAAAAACAAATAAAACTTATACAGTAGCACTGTAGGATAAATGATGAGAATGATCAGTTTCAAAGTCTCAGTGATTTACCACTACTGAAGAAGAAAAATTGTATAGAGTTCATGCAAAGTCAATTTAAGCACATTTTTTGAGTACTGACCTAAATGAGAACTAGGCCTCCCACTTTTCATTCAGAGATCTTTCCTCTACCCCAGAGCAACTGAAGGAAGTCAGTAAATTCTAACAGGGTCTCTCCATTTCAAAGCAAGGTAAGAGTGTGTGGCTTTTAATTACTAGCTCTCTGCCTGAGATCTCTTAAAATCGTTTTGGTCTACAATTTTAGAAAGAGTTAGTCTTTTTGCTGCATTATTTTAAAAGGGGAAATACTTGGGGTGTTTTAGTGGTATACGTTTAAAACTCTGCTGTTATTTTATCTTTCTCTCAGCTCTTTGAAGCCACTCACACTTCATCCAGTGTTAGTTCCCCCTACCCCCCCCCCCCATCTCCCTCCCACCCTATGTAAGCATTCTTGCTTTATAGAGCCACCCCTCAATTAGTTACCCACAGGGACTTAGAACAGCACATTTGGAACACACTTAAAATAGGTTAACTGCTTTTTGTTTGAAAGGACAACTGAGAAACAGGCTGTTATGTTAGTAGGTCTCTTTTTTACTTCAACAGATACCAAAGCTCCAGCAACTGAACAATGCCTGGGAAAAATCGTATTTCCAAAGCTGTTGCCCCAATTACAGATTCTACCTCTGTCCAGACAGAGGTCCCAATGCCAGTTGAAAGACCAGTTGTATGTGTAGGATGCCTACATGCTGAAGCTCTCAGGAAACAGGTGGAGGAGCTCAGAGAAGAGGTGGCAAAGCAAAAGAGCACTCAAGACAGTGAGAGGTACATTGATGAGATGCTTCTTGAAACATCCAAGGTCTCCAGTAGAGGTGAGGATGGGAGTCTACATAGTAACATAGTAAATGACGGCAGATAAAGACCAGTATGGTCCATCTAATCTGCCCAGCAAGGTGGCAAGAGTAGGTGCATCTTCCATTCCATGCAGGTCATCCCTCCCCATGTCTTTGTTTAGGGGTGAACCCACCGCTCCGTGTAGGGCACCCCTGTTTGTTGAGAAATTAGTTAGTTAAGTTTATTTTGATTTTATCCTGTTGCTGTAAAGGGAACCACTGTGTCTGTCCCATGTCATTTTGAATTCTGTCACTGTATTTGCCCCCACCACTTCCATCGGGAGGGCGTTCCAAGCATTCACCACCCTTTCAGTGTAAAAGTATTTCCTGACATTGCCTTTCAATTTACCCCCTTGCAGCTTCATGTTATGCCCTCTAGTTTTACAGCTTCCCTGTCTTTGGAAGAGGTTTGTTTGTCCATAAGTATTTAAAGGTCTGAATCATATCTCCCCTATCCCTCCTCTCCTCCAGAGTGTACAAATTTAGGTCTTCATGTCTCTTCTCATAAGGCTTCTGATGCAGGCTCCAAATCATTTTGGTCGCATTCCTCTGAACCGTTTCCAGTCTTTTTACATCCTTTGCAAGATATGGTCTCCAAAACTGAACACAGTATTCCAAGTGAGGTCTCACCAATGACTTATATAGTGGTATTAGTACATTTTCATTTCTGCTGGTAATTCCTCTATATATGCAACCCAACATCCTCCTGGCTTTTGCCACTGCCTCGACACACAATTTTGCCACCTTGAGATCCTCAGAAATAATCACACCAAGGTCCTTTTCCTGGTCTGTGCACACCAACCTCTTGCCCCCTATCGCGTACATTTCCCCTGGATTTCTGCTTCCCAAGTGCACTTCTTCGCATTAAATCGTAGCTGCCAAGCATTAGATCATTCTTCCAGCTTTTGTAGATCTTTCCTCATGTTATCCACTCACTCAGGGGAGTCCATTCTGTTGCAAATTTTTGTGTCATCTGCAAAAAGACAGACCTTTCCATTCAGTCCTTCAGCAATATCACTCACAAATACATTGAACAGTGTTGGGCCCAGAACCAAACCCTGGGGCACCACACTAATCGCCCTCCTTTCATCTGAATGAGCTCCATTTACCATCACCTTCTGACATCTGTCATTCAACCAATTTCTGATCCAGTTCATCACCTTGGGACTCATCAAACTATTGAGTTTATTAATAAACCTCCTATCTGGAACAGTATCAAAGGCTTTGCTGAAATCCAGGTAGATGACATCCATCGCATGCCCCTGATCTAGTTCCCTGGTCACCCAGTCAAAGAACTCAATCAGATTTGTTTGGCAAGATCGTCCTTCGGTAAAACCATGTTGCCTCATATCTTGCAACCTGTTGGTTTTGAGAAAGTTCACTATTCTCTCTATCAGGAGCACCTCCATTACTTTTCCCGCCACCGAGGTAAGGCTCACCGGCCTGTAGTTTGTCACTTCTTTCCTGTCACCACTTTTGTGAAGCAGTACCACATCAGTTCTTCTCCAGTCCTGAGGAACTTCTCCTGTTTCCAAGGATCTGTTAAAAACATCCTTTAACAGCCCTGCAAGAACCTCTCTGAGCTCTTTCAATATCCTGGGATGTATCCCATCTGGTCCCATGGCCTTGTCCACTTTCAGTTTTGCAAGTTGTTCTAACACATCATCTTCTGTGAACGGCGTGGTATCTACTTCATTCCAATTTTTATATTTGGGAGTTACAGGTGGTCCTTCTCCAGGATTTTAGTTAGTAAAAACAGAGCAGAATTATTTATTTAGCGATTTCACTTTTTCAATGTCAGTTTCCATGAGTCCGTTCCCAGCTCTTCTGAGTCCTGCAATTCCACCTCTGATTTTCCTCCTCTCCCGAATATACCTGAAGAAAGTTTTGTCGCCACACTGCACATCTTTAGCCATCTTTTCCTCTGTCTTTGATTTTACTTTCCTTATTTCTCTTGTTGTCTCTTTTAGTTTGATCCTGTATTCCTTTCTGTGTTCCTCTGTTTGCAAGCTTTTGAATTTTGTGAAAGCTGTGTTTTGTGCATTTATTTGAGCAGTCACTTCTTTGGAGAACCAATTAGGTTTCCTTCTCCTCTTGTTTGTATTTACTTTCCTTACATATTTATCTGTTGCCCCTTTTATTACCACCTTTAGTTTAGCCCATTGCTATTCCACTTCCCTTATCCCCTTCTACCCTGCCAACTCCTCCTTCAGGTACTTGGCCATTTTACTGAAGTCAGTGTTTTTGAAGTTTAGGACTTTCAGCTTGCTATGATTGGACTGCACCTTAACTTTTATCTCAGACCACAATGTGTGATGATCACTGCTGCTCACAGGGGCACCCACCCAGACATTCGACACGTTGTCTCCTTTGGTGAGCACTAAATCAAGCGTTGAGCTTTCCCTGGTTGGTTCCATCACCATTTGTCTAAGTAACGCATCTTGGAAAGCATCCACAATTCTTTTACATCAGGTAGATTAAAGTCTCCCAATATGATCACTCTCCCCTTTGTGGCTATCTTTGCAAAATCTATAATCAATTCCTTATCTATTTCTCCGATTTGCGTTGGAGGTCTGTAGACTACACCAGTATGGATGACAGTGCCATCTCCTCTTTCCAACACAATCCAGAACACTTCTTCTTTTCCCCATGCCTCCTGCATTTCAGTAGCTTTAATATTGCTTTTGACATATAAGGCTACTCCTCCTCCTCCTTTTCCACTTTCTCTGTCTCTTCTGAATAAATTATAGCCAGCTATAAACCAAGTTTCTGTAATAGCTACAATGTCCAAGTCCATTTCCACCATTAGGGCTTCCAGGTCCAGAACTTTGTTGGCTAAGCTTCCAGCATTTGTGCTCATTGCTTTCCAGCATTGAACTGGCTTGCATGTGTTTTTCATTGATTTTGTTCTACCCATCTCTTCCCACTTGTCGTTGATGTGTGGTTTAAAGGTGTGGCTGTTTCTGATGTTATTCTGCTTTTGCCAGGAGTGACGTCCTGAACTTGTCCTTCCCCATCCGTCATCCCCTTCCTCTAGTTTAAATGCCTGTCCACATACTGCCTGAATGTTTCACTTAGGATTCTTTTTCCTGTGACAGAGAGATGTAGTCCATCAGCACAGTATAGTCTCTTGAAGATCCATCTGTTTCCCTAGTTGCCTATAAATCTGAATCCTTCTTGTTTGCATCAGGTCTGGAGCCATGTATTAAAGCTGTTAATGCGATGCAGCCTTTCTGCCCCCTTACCAAAAACAGGTAGAACTTCTGAGAATACTACAGTGTTAACAATGAGCTTGAGTTTCTCTCCCAGAGTCTGGAAGTCCTTTTGAACTGCAGAGGCACTGTTTCTAGCCAGGTCATTTGTACCCAAGTGGATGACAACATCAATTTTGGAGTGCTCACTTTCTGCGCTAACTACATCAACAATTTGGTTTGTATTCCTGCTGGCTGGAGAGCCTGAGAGGCATTTGACTATCTTCTCTCATTTTAACTGTGTTCCCAAGTTGGTGCCTCTGATGATGGAATCTCCAAGCAGTAGTAGTTTTCTGTTTTGTTATTTCTTTTCTTCATATTTGGTGCTTTATCAGTAGATTGTGTCATTTAAGGGCCCTTCAGTTTCCATGGATTGGGCATCCTCATTAACCAAGGCAGAGAAGACATTATGCAGGGATATTTCTTGATGTATAGGGTGTCTCTGCATTACAGGTTGCAACCTACCGGATCCCACTGTGATCCATTTGTTCCTGGGATATTTGATTCTTTGTGGGAGCTGTGGTGGACTTAGTTCGGTTTGTATCCTAGAAGAGGTGTGTTTCATTGCAGCTACTTCTTTCCTTAGTAGAGTCAATTCTTTATGCATGGCAGCTAACTTGAGGCAAATAGGGCAAGCTCTTAGGTTCCAAATGATTCTTCTCAGAATGAAAGCACCACAGTTATTGCACTGAATACACGACATGCTGATTAAGCGGTCCTAGAAGGAGAAAAAAAGGTGGGTTTAACACCTAATTAAAAGGATAGATGTCAACGTATGTGATGACTATATAGGCAATACCGCACTGGGGTGGGTGGGGTGAGGGGTAGGGTGGGCAGGAACCTAAGTGTCCCTGGCCAGTAGGCCTTACATGAACTGAGGGCACACTCAGATATCTGATTTAAAGGCTACGCAAGGAATGTAGGCAGTCAGAATATTCCCAGAAATGAATGTATATCCAACAGTTAAAATCTATATTAGGAAACAAAAACAGGCAATAAAAAGGATGAAAGCTTAGCTGTTTGGAGTCTCTGGAAGCTGTGAAGGACTAAGGTTGGACATGAGTCACCAGGGCCTGCAGAATCACCAATCCATCTTCTCAAGCCCTTGAACTGAAGAGCCATTATGCAGCCCTGGAACTGGAGGAGGTGGAGGCATCCCAGGAAAGGGAACTCCAAAGTTGCAGAATCAGTGACCAATGGGAAGCGAAGGGTAGTGGTGGTGGTTGGTGACTCTCTTCTGAGGGTACTGAGGCATCCATCTGCTGACCAAACTTGATGTTCAGAGAGGTGTGCTGTCTGCTAGGTGCCAAAATCCAAGATATTACAGAGAGTTTGCTGAGACTCATCAAGCCTACTGACTATTACCTGATGTTGCTCATCCATGTCACTACAAATGCTACTTCCAGGTATCCCTCTGAGCATATCAAGAGTGACTTCATGGCTCTGGGAAAGAGGGTGAAGCAGATAGGGGTGCAGATGGTATTCTTTTCATTTATCCCTGTTGAGGGTAAAGACCAGGGCAGAGAAGCTTGCCTCCTGGAGATAAATGCATGTTTGCATGGATGGTGTCATCGGGAGCACTTTGGTTTCCTGGACCATAGGATGATGTTCCAAGGGCTGCGGAGCAGAGTTGGCATCCATCTTTCCAAGAAGGGTCGACATGTCTTCAGTAGCAGACTGGCTAATCTACTTAAGAGGGCTTTAAACTAGATTCATCGGGGATGGGTGAAGAAAGCCCCCAGGTAAGTGAAACATTAAATACCTTTATAGAAATAGCTAAAAGGGGCAACATCTGGAAAGCAGTGTCTAAAAATGTCCATAACATGGGAAATAAGATCCCAGATGTTGAGGCTTTAATGGGAGAGGCTGACTTGGATTTAGTGGCAGTTACAGAGACATGGTTCACGGACAATCCAAGGCAGCATGGATTCACCAGTGGCAGATCTTGTCAGACAAATCTGATTGATTTCTTTGACTGGGTGACCAGGAAGTTGAACCAAGGGAGAGCCCTAGATGTGTTGTATTTAGATTTCAGTAAAGCATTTGACACTGTTCCGCACTGGCGACTTATAAACAAACTAAGCACACTTGGGATGAACCCTAAAGTTACTGACTGGGTTAGAAATTGGTTGAGTAGAAGGCAACAAAGGGTACAGGAAAATGGAGCTCACTCTGAGGAGAAGGAATTTACCAGTGGAGTGCCACAGGGCTCGGTCCTTAGTCTGATTCTTTTTAGCATCTTTGTTAGTGATATAGCAGAAGGGCTGTTGAGTAAGGTTTGCCTCTTTGCGGATGATACCAAAATCTGCAACAGAGTAGACACCCAGGAAGGTGTAGATAACATGAGGAGTTATCTAGCTTAGCTTGAAGAATGGTCTAGAATTTGGCAGCTTAGATTTAATGCTAAAAAATGCAGAGACATGCATTAGGGCTACAACAATCCAAGGGGGCAGTACAGTATAGGGGGTGACATACTTCTGTCCACAAAAGAAGAACAGGACCTGGGCATGATTGTGTCTGACGATCTCAAAGTAGCTAAACAGGTAGAAAAGATGACAGTGAAAGCTAGAAGGATGCTTGGGTGCACAGGGAGAGGAATGGCCAGCAGAAAAAAGGAGGTGATAGTGCCCCTGTATAAGACTTTGGTACAACCTCATTTGGAATATTGTGTGCAATTCTGGAGATCACACCTTAAAAAGGATATAAACAGGTTGAAGGTGGTGCAGAGGGTGTCTTCTAAAATGGTTAATGGTCTTCATTATAAAGCATATGAGGACAGACTTAAGGACCTTAATATGCATACTTTAGAGGAAAGGTGGGACAGAGGTGATATGATTGAGATGCTTAAATATCTCCATGGCATAAATGCATAGGAAGAGATTCTCTTTCGATTGAAAGCAAGTTCTGCTTTGAGGAGACATAGGATGAGGGTGAAAGGGGATAGACTCAGGAGTAATATGCTGAAATATTTATTCAGAGAAAGAGTGGTAGATGTGTGGAATAGTCTCCCAGTGGAGGTGGTAGAGATGAAGACAGTATCTAAAAGCAAAAAAGCATAGGACAAACACAGAGGCTCTCTAAAGGAAAAAAGAGGACTGTTGTAGTGGTTGATATGGAAGGGCAGACTAGAGAGACCATGTGGTCTTTTTCTGCCATCATATTTCTATGTTTCTATATGAAAATTACTCCTCAATATCTTTTTGAGAACAATGTCCCAGAACCAAGCTCCTATTTTCCCCCTCCCCTGAATGTTGCTCCACTAACTCACATCTTGATTTACTTCAGAAAGCACACTGGAGTGAAGAGGCTCCCCTTTTCCATTCCAGTGAAGTACTTGAGAGCAGAACCCCTCTGGCTGTCTCCCAAGTGTCCCTAACCTTCTTCTAGTCATGACACTCAGGATTTCTTGAGTTTCTCCAGGACCAAGCAGGAAGTCAGTCCTCACATATGGGTGACATTGACGTCGATGGAGCCCTTGCGGAGCATTTCCCCAGCTTTCTATGAAAGCCTTTGGGAATACTGCACGCATGCGCGGTCCCCTTCCCGCCTAAAGGTGCCATCTTGCTCAGTCTTTCTTTTTCTGAGGAGCCCAACGGATGTCTGTCCTTGTCACCCGGAGAAAAGTTAGATTTTTCTTGCGGTTTCATCGCGGTTCTTGTCCGGTTCGATGCCAGTCCCCCTTCCCGCCGGGTTCGGTACACCGGTATCGAGCCCGTCTTCTGTTTTTTCGGTTTTTGCCCTTAGTGGCTGGCGTTCGCACCCTTTTTTTCTTTTCCCTGGAAGGCCGGTCCTTTGACCTCGCGGGGGCCCTTTTTTTCCCCGATGGCTTCCAGTGGTTTCAAGAAGTGTGATCGGTGCAAGAAACTGATGTCTCTCACCGACACACACGACTGCTGCCTTTGGTGCCTCAGTCCAGATCATGATCCTAAGATCTGTGGCCCGTGTGGCAAAATGTCCACTAAGGCACTGCAAAGTTGACAGCATCAAAAGGAAAGGCTTTTTTCTGATTCGGCCTCCGGCCGGGCCAGGACTTCATCTGAGAGCTCGACGTATTGGGAATCTGACCCCGAGCATCGCCGGGGTTCCTCGGACAGGGGGTCCCCCGATCGGGAACGAAAGAGGAAGAAGCAGCTCACAAGGGCGTCATCGGAGGAGGTCCCTGGCTCCTCGAGGGCCAGGTCTCGGACCCCCGACCGCCGTCCCAGGCTCTTGGAACAGGAGAAGCCGTCCAAAATGCCTCGTGTGGAGCCGGAGTCTGCTGGACACGTAAGTCCTGTTGTCCTCGAGGACTCTCCTCCCAGGGAGCCAACGTCAGGCCCGGCGCCGCCGGGGCCCGAGTCGTAGCTGCTGAGTCTCCTGAGTTTGGACTCAGGCTGACAGCCTTGGAGTGCAGATTCTCTGCCTTCATGGATCAGCAGCGGGTGCTGATGGCCAGCCTTGCTGGTGCATCTGCCCCGACCACCGGGACATCGATGTGGAAGTCAACCCCGGAGACCGAGCCGATACTCGAGACCATGAAGGCTCGAGGTCATGCTCGGTCGTGGTCACTCTCGACCTCCCGCTCGGGACTGAGGGCGTCGACGCCGGTGCCTTCGGCGTCGGGGCGGGTGCTGCCGGGACCCACGCGGTTGGAGCCCCCCGACTCCTCTTCGGACGAGTCCGCATGGGAGACGGAGGACGAGGAGTCCCCCGATACCTTTCAGACTCGGTGCGTCCCTTTGGACTCACCGCAGTCTGAACCCCGGAGTAGATCCCCCCCGGAGGATACCCGGTTCTCGGAGTTCGTTAGGGATATGGCCACAGCTTTGGCGATTCCCGCGGACCCCTCCGGCTCCTGCTCCCACTCAGCAGGGTGGGGGTTTTTAACTCCCAAAGCATAGCCTCTCCGTCTCTGCTGTCCCATCCCTGCACAGGAGGTCGACTAGCCTTGTTTGCCCACAGGTGGCCACCCATTACAGGAGACAATTGGGTAGACTCTTTGTAGATACACCCATTACAGGAGACAATTGGGTAGACTCTTTGTAGATACACCCATTACAGGAGACAATTGGGTCTTAAGCATAGTCCACAAGGGCTATTTGCTCCATTTCCAACAGTTGCCTCCTCCTTACTTTCCAGGAGAGCCTCCAAGGCCTCCTCTGCACACAGACCTCCTCCTTCGAGAGCTTCAGGGTCTGCTGAGAGACAAGGCGGTGGAGCCTGTGCCTCCCCACCTACAAGGTCACGGTTTCTACTCCAGGTACTTCCTAGTACCAAAGAGAACCGGGGGCCTCAGGCCTATTCTCAACCTCAGAAATCTCAACAAGTTCTTGGAGAAAGAAAAGTTCAAGATGCTTACTCTTGGAACATTACTGCCCTACCTCCAGCAGGGAGATTGGCTATGCTCCTTAGATCTGAAGGATGCGTACACTCACATCCTCATTCATCCAGACCACAGAAAGTACCTCAGGTTCATTGTGGGAGGAAACCATTACCTTTCGGCCTCACCTCCGCCCTCAGAGTCTTTACAAAGTGCCTGGCAGTGGTGGCGGCCTACTTGAGGAATCAGGGTATCTTTGTCTTCCCCTACCTGGACGACTGGCTCATCAGGGGTCAGACGTGCCAGGAGGCCAGGCAAGCCACCCTCCGAACTATCTCTCTCCTTCAACACCTGGGTTTTGTCATAAATTTCGCAAAGTCCACTTTGCTCCCTTCCCAGAACCTAGAGTTCATAGGGGCAAGGCTAGACTCTCTGCAAGCGAAGGCTTACTTGCCAGAAGACCGAGCCCAAAGATTGATGGACTTGGCAAACCAGTTTCTCAGCATGCCACTGGTTTCCGCCAGACTCTGGCTGAGGCTCCTGGGCCACATGGCATCGACAGTACATGTGACTCCAAATGCCCGGCTCCACATGAGGCCTGCCCAGTGGTGCCTCAGAACTCAGTGGGCACAGGCCACAGGAAGCCTCAGAGACAGAGTACGGGTGTCCAAACCATTCCTGAACTCCCTACGCTGGTGGCTGCACCCCCCCAACTTACTACAAGGGGTGCCTTTTCAGATACCTGTGTTCACATTAGTGTTAACCACCGATACCTCCTTGCAAGGCTCGGGGGCACATTGTCTGGACAAGTGCACCCAGGGCCTGTGGTCTCCCTTGGAGGCCACGCAACAGATCAACCTACTGGAACTACGGGCTATTCGCTTAGCCCTCAAAACTTTCTCTCACACCCTGGCTCACCAGTCTGTCTTAATACAGACCGACAACCAAGTAGCCATGTTCTATGTGAACAAGCAGGGTGGCACTGGGTCCGGGCTCCTTTGTCAGGAGGCACAGGACCTTTGCTTGTTTGCGCTCAGGCACAACATGTTTCTCAAGGCTGTTTATCTCCCTGGCCAGGAGCACTTCCTGGCAGACAGGTTGAGCAGAGTTCTGCAGCCCCACGAATGGCAACTGCATCCATTAGTGGTTCAGAAACTTTTCCTGAAATGGGGACTTCCATCCATAGATCTCTTTGCCAGTCCCCTGAACCGGCAGCTGCCTAGGTTCTGCTCCAGGCAACTGCATCCCATGAGGTGGGCAGCGGATGCCTTCCTGATTTCCTGGTCCCAGGGCCTCCTGTATGCGTTTCCTCCCACGCCTCTGGTGGCCCGAACCTTGTTCAAGATTCTAAGGGACAAGGCCTTGGTACTTCTGGTAGCCCCCAGATGGCCGAGGCAGCCTTGGTTTCCACTCCTGCTTCAACTGGCAGTGGACACCCCACTACCTCTGGGGTTGCAGCCCAACCTTCTCTCTCAGGATCAGGGTTCTCTTCTGCACCCCAACCTCAAATCTCTCAATTTGATGGCCTGGAGGCTGCAAGGGTAGTGTTGGCTCCCTGGGGCCTGCCTCAGGAAGTTGAAGAGGTGGTCTTGGCCTCTAGGAAGCAGTCCACCAGGAAAACCTATGCCCTGAAATGGAGGAGGTTCTCTTTGTGGTGTCAGCTACGCACAGAAGATCCTTTCTCCTGCTCTGTGCCAGTGGTACACTTATCCAATCAGGGCCTCAAGTCCAATTCTGTTCGGGTCCACCTCTCAGCTCTAGCAGCTCACCACTCACTAGTGGAAGGACACTCTTTGTCGGTTCACCCCTTGATGTCCCGGTTCCTCAGAGGTTTGCTCTTGCTCAAGCCTCCTATCCGTCCTCCAGCCCCTGAGTGGGAGTTGAATGTGGTCTTGCAACAACTGACTCGCCCACCCTTTGAGCCGATGGCTACTTGTCCTCTCCGCTTCCTTTCCTGGAAGACGCTCTTCCTGGTAGCCCTAACCTCGGCCAGACGAGTGAGTGAGCTTCAGACCCTGGTCTGTGACAGGCCTTACACTCGCTTCTATAGGAACAGGGTAGTCCTTAGGACTCATCCTAAGTTCCTCCCAAAAGTTGTCTCCTCTTTCCACCTCAACCAGGAGGTGGTTCTTCCGACATTCTTCCTGAGGCCTCATGTAAGCCAGGCTGAGGCAGTCCTGCATACCTTGGACTGTAGAAGGGCCTTATCCTTCTACCTTGACCGTACGCAAGGGCATAGAAGGGCTACTCAGCTCTTCATATCTTTTGACCCTAATAATTTGGGGTTATCTGTGTCCAAGCGTACCTTGTCCATCTGGGTGGCTGACTGTATCACCTGGGCTTACAGGGCAGCTGACCTTCCTTTGCAGGGTCGGGTCACGGCCCACCGTGTCAGGGCTATGGCTGTCTCAGTAGCTCATCTCTGCTGTGTACCGTTGGCAGACATCTGCAGGGCTGCAACTTGGTCCTCAAGCCAGACTTTTGCAGCTCATTACTGCTTGGAGAGGGAGTCCCATAGGGACAGTGCTTTTGGCCAGGCAGTACTCCGGAATCTTTTTGAGGTTTAGGCAACTCCTGCCCTCCAGCCCTCCGTTGGGCTACCGGTGGGGGTTCTTTTTCAGTGAAAGCCTTTCTCTGATGCTGGGACTAGAGGGAGTTCTCTTGTTCAGCCTGAGTTCCTGGTAGCCCAGAGCTAGGGAGTCACCCATATGTGAGGACTGACTTCCTGCTTGGTCCTGGAGAAAGAGTAGTTACTCACCTGTAACAGGTGTTCTCCAGGAGCAGCAGGAATCAGTCCTCACAATCCTCCCTCCTCCCCTGGGAGTTGCAGTTGTACATAGTTCATGTTTGCATTTTTTGTGCTGTCTTTTAGCTATGTCATCAGACTGAGCAAGATGGCACCTTTAGGTGGGAAGGGGACCGCGCATGCGTGCAGTATTCCCAAAGGCTTTCATAGAAAGCTGGGGAAATGCTCCGCAAGGGCTCCATCGATGTCGATGTCACCCATATGTGAGGACTGATTCCTGCTGCTCCTGGAGAACACCTGTTACAGGTGAGTAACTACTCTTTCTTAATTTTTATTTGTACCCCACCCTTGAGAATGGAAAGCTCCTCCTCCAAATGGATATCACTAGCAGCAGGGTCAGCCCGTCTACTAGGTGGGCTAGGTGGCCACCCAGGGCGGGAGACCTCTGTGAGTGGCACGGCACGGCACGGCCACTCACAGCAGGCCATGTGCTTCCGGAGGGTCAATGCAACTTCTAAACTGGAAGCATATCCCATGCCTAGAGTAGATGAGCTAATTGAGCGACTCAGTGGAGCACACTTTATATCAATCTTTGATTTGACCGAGAGATACTGGCAGATGCCCTTGACTCTAGCTGCCAAGGAGAAGACTGCTTTTTCAACACCACAAGCTCTATTCCAGTTTACAGTGCTGCCCTTTGGATTTCATGGGGCTCCTGCCACATTTCAATGCCTAGTCAACCGCCTACTGAGACCGTACAAGGAGTATGCAGCTGCCTACCTTGATGACATCATCATCTATAGCAGAGACTGGACCACCCATCTAATCCAAGTACAAGCTGTGTTGACTAGCCTGCGGAAGACCCAGTTGACAGCCAACCCCAAAAAATGTATTCTGGGAGGTGGAGACATTCAATACCTGGGGTATTTAATCAGAAATGGGCAGATAGGTTCTAGAGTTGGGGGCCACATTTTTTCTTCGTTTCCCCTGTAAATGTATTGTTAATTATGAGGGTGCTACATATATTTTTTCAGATGTTGGTCATCTGGAAAAGTTTATTTTGGAGCGGCGGGGTGTAACAGAGGTTAATCGGGGGGGGGGGGGGGAGTAATTGATGTTAGCCTCCTAATATGTGGGTTTATTCAGGAACCTTGTTTTCTTCTCTTTTTTGTTATCTTTTATATCCAAGTCTCAGTAATGTGGACTTTATCACTTAGCTCAAATTATGTTAGGCATGTTTCCTTAGTGTGTTCTAGATTGTCCTTTATTTTATGTGATTGGTTGTAATACTGATTAAATGCAAATAAAAAAAAAAAAAGAAATGGGCAGATATTACTTCAATTACGGAAGATGGATGCCATTGCCCAAGTCCCCAGCCCGAAAACAAAGAAAGAAGCCTGTGCCTTCATTGGATTGATTGGCTATTACTGCTGGTTCATCCCTAATTTTGCAGATGTGGTGGAACTGTTAACCAATCTTCTCCGGAAGAGAGTTCCTGAATGGATCCAGTGGTCATCAGACCTGGACCTGGCCTTCCAGCGTCTCAAGAAGGCCATGTGCTCTGATCCTATCCTGATTAGCCCTGATTTCTCTCTATCATTTATTGTGCAAACTGATGCTTCAGAGGTGGGCCTAGGAGCCATTCTGGCCCAGGACGTCAGGGGTGCAGAACATCCCATATCATTCATCAGCAGGAAAATAGTTCCTCGGGAGAAGCATTATGTGGTTTGTAGGGATTATTAGTAGCAAACAAAAATAAGTTATGCTCTCAGTTATGTTCAGGGGAAATTAGCTACTAATACCCGGCCCAAAGTTCTGTGAGTGTGCTGGCAATGAGCCACAAAAAAGTCTCGTCTGTATGTATATATATATATATTATGTTTATTATGGGTAACAAGGTAGAAGAATATACAGACATATAGTTATAGATATATTATTAGAAATATGAGGTAGCAAATTAAAGCTGCACAAAGATTACAGTTAGACAAAGTGATAAATCACTGATTAGTTACCAAAAGTCACCAATCCGCTCTGCACTCAGAATTATGGAAATAATTTTATAGCTAACCATTATCCTGCCGGAGGATGAGAAATAAGACAGCACCTTAGCTCTTGCAAGAACTCTTATGGCTGGGTCCGAGAAGTCTCTGGAGCAGCATGGGGTTCAAAGAGGCAGCTAGGCAAGATAACGCAGGCTACAGCCCTTTCGGAGGCAAGTCGTGTGAGAACACAGAACTGGAGGTATCTGTGAAAGTCTTATCTCTGTCCTTAGAAGAATGGCCTTGCACACATGTAGTGTGCATTTATCTTGCAGACAAGCAAGGTAGCAAGCACAAGGCACATAGAGCACAAAAGGCGTGAAAGTTCTGTTGCAAACTGTAATTATTCGTTGTGTAGAGTCTCCGTCATAGGTCCGGTGATTGGTTGGCACGAGACAGTCCAAAGTGTTCTGAGCAAAACATAAGGTAATGAACAAGTGTTCATCCTGCAGACCCATGAGAGAAGTTAACAGTATGCAGTTTCAGATGGCCAGTAGCATTGTTAGTGGATGATGAAGACCGGAGAAGCAGATGTTCTTGCATGTAGACAACTAATTGGCCTGGGAAACTAATTGTAGTCCAACGCTGAAGCACTGTGTTCAATCTAAAAATCCATTGCTGTTCCCTGAACTACATCCGGGCTTGTCTGTTCCCTCCCCTAATGGAAGGTGCTACCCAATCAATCACTCTCCACAAAAACTGAGAGAATAATGGTTATGATAAAATGGCATGATATACTACATAATATACTACATGATATACTAATGGTTATGCTAAATGGCATGATATACTACATGATATACACAGGGGGGCTGTGAGAGTCTGCGTCCGAATACAAGAGGAATGCTCAGCCAGCCTTTTCCTAAACAGACGTGTGGTACAGCCAATATACTTTAGCCCACATGGGCATAACAACAGATATACCACATGGGTGGTACCACATGTGGTGTGATGCTTCGATTGCCACACTTTATTAGATGCCGGGTCCGTCCAGGCCTCCCCCACCAGAGAACCAGAACAGTATGTTTGTTTGGAATGCTTTAATGACTTAGAATTGAGTTATTAGCGATGCATAAATAACTGTTTGAGTGTAAATAATGAGAGAGAAACCATATCTGGTTCATGCCTCATTTCTAGAAAGGAAGAAACGTCTGACCCTCAATCAAAAGAGTTTATCGAGAGACACACTACCTCTCATACAAGTAAATCACTATTTCTCCATGCAGATTGTCCATTTGCATATTCTAGAGATCAAATGTTTTCAAATATATCTCATGCTTATGTATACCCTGAAAATAAGGTTTGCCTACTAGCAAGTCCAGGTCCAGGATCTTTTATTTTTGAGATAAGAGTTCCAGTAAAATACAACAAGGAGGTTGATTTCAAAGATTAGCAGGCCATTGAAAAACACCTGAGCTAGATCCCAGCACTAATGTTCAGCTCAGTGTTTCCTAACACAACTTTAACATAGACGTTTTGTGCAAGAATGCTATATGCAAACAGCATGCAAATAAGTTGTGCGTAAAAGATCTGTGTTAAACAAGGAGAACAAGCCAGACATATGCACACAGGAGTCTGCATTAGCAGCACCTATATCTTGTGAACAAAAAATACCAGTTTGGCACATGTGCTGGAATGCATACAGCAATATTATTCTGTGAAGAAGTTCAACCCAGAATAATATCAGTGTTCATAAAACAGTGATATTATTCTGCACAGAAAATGGATGTTTATGCACCAGATAGCATTCCAAGACATGTGCATAGCATTGTGCAGCACACTTCCCCTAACAAAGCCAGAAAAACGTTGTAAATACTGTAAGCTCCAGATTCAGAAGAAACAGGCATAAATTCCTCAGCAGTACTGACCACAGACCTACGAGTTAACCCTTTGCATCTCCTCAGATTCTGCCTGCTTGTCTTCTGTGCACTTTTCTGTATCTGCGCTGCATAGCGAATTGCTTCATAATAGAAACATAGAAACATAGAAATATGATGACAGAAAAAGACCACATGGCCTATCTAGTCTATCCTTCCATAACAGCAATTACAACAGTCCCCTTTTTACCTTTAGAGATCCTCTGTGTTTGTCCCATGCTTTTTTGAATTCAGTTACTGTCCTCATCTCTACCACCTCCACTGGGAGACTATTCCACTGATCCACTACTCTTTCCGTAAAGAAATATTTTTGCATATCATCTGTTTAAATGGATTTAAATGTGCTATTTATTTATTTCTCTATTTAACAGTTTTTTATATACCACCTTTATTCCAAGGTTATTTACAATGAACGACAGAACAATCTCTCAGTGAGATTTGTTTTACATTGAACAAGGGGGTAAACAACTTGGAGTTAAATCTGGGGTTAACATGGGGATTGTGAGTGAGTCAGTAAATCAAAGGTGGAATTGCATGTATAGTTATGCAGTGTCATTAGTCCCAAAGTGTTCTTTGAATAGATGTGTCTTAGATGTGTCTTAAGTAGTTTCTTCATTTCTTGTGTAGTTTGCACAGATCTGATGGTTTCAGATAGGGGGGTCCAGATCGTGGGGGAATACAGCGAGAAGGCTCTGTTGGATGTCTGTTGGATGGTCAGGAGATTTTGATCTGCTGATTGTTTTGGTCTTGTTGTGGATGCTCTTGTGATTTTTTTATTCAGGCAGGGAGCGGAGAGGTTATGGAGAATTTTGAATGTGGTGGTTATGGATTTGTGTTTAGCCCTTTGAGCAATTGGAAGCCAGTGCAAACTTTTTAGGATTGGGGTTATATGTTGTCGATTTGTTATACCTGTTAGAGTTCTAGTGGCAGTGTTTTGTACTAGCTGGAGTGGGTACAGCACATGTTTTGACAGCCCTTGATAGATGATGTTACCATAGTCGAGGTAGGGCGTAATGATGGCTTGGAGGACAGATCTGAAGTTGTTGTCTTGTAGCAGCTGACGTAAGGGTTAGAGGAGTGTGAGTTTCCACTATGCTGTATTTGCTGCATTCTTGATGAGCAAGCATGTTGAGACTGCTGTCAATGGTTATACCAAGGTACTTGATATCATTATGTATTGTGAGCTTGTCTGGCAGTTTGAAGTATTGGTCTTTGTATATTAGTAGTGCTTCAGTTTTGCTTTTGTTCACTGCAAAGTTAAGATCCGCAAGGAGTTTTGTGACATCAGAGAAGACATCAGCTATGGTTGTGAAGTCCAGATTGAAGGTATCGAATGGCATATAGAACATGATGTCATCTGTGTAGAGGTGGAAGTGCATGTTCCGTTTTCTTAAAAGATTAAGATGGGCTGAATGTAGATGCTGAATAGTAAGCTGGATAGGGATGAGCCTTGAAAGATACCTTTTTTAAGTTTAAAGGGCTTGGAGTTGGCAAGGCCAACTTTAACTTGCATGGTTCTGTTTGAGAGGTAGGATGTGAACCATTTTAGGGTGTTGTGGTCAGATCTATGTTGCTGAGTCTGTCAAGCATGGTGTGATGCGATACTGAGTCGAACGCAGCGCTGATGTCGAGGAAAATTATCACAAATCCTTCTTGGGGCTTGTCCAGGTCTAAAATGAGCCAGTTGAAGAGATCTGTGAAGAGTGTGTCAATTCTGTGATGGGGCAGAAGCCGTGCTGTTGGGGATCCAATGGGTCTTGGAATTGTTGCTGTATAGATTTCTCGATTATTTTAGCCAGGAATAGGATGTAGGCAATTGGTCTGTATGAGTCAGGGTGTGTTGAGTCTAATGATATCTTCTTTAGTGTGGGGCGTATTGATTCTTGTTTGAGTACTGGGGGTAGGTATCCTTGGGAGGTGGAAGTGTGGACTATCTTAAGTATGATCTGGATGATCTCATTCCATAGATATTTTAGCCATGTCTTAGGGCATGGATCTAGAGGTGCGGTTGTAGTATTGATACTATTAATATCTAAAAGTTCTCTTTTAGATATTATGCTGAAGTTGTGCCATAAGTGGTTTTCAGCTGTATTGTCCTGTTGCTGCGGTGGGTCATTATGATGTAGAGTTGGTGGGCTCTGCTTGTTGGCAAGGAAATCAACTATAGCCTGTGGATCGAGTTGCATTTTTGTGTTTGTTGTGTCTGTAGAGTTGGGGTTGTTGGTCAGCTGGAACACGATTGAGAATAGTTCCTTGGGGCGGATAAGGGATTTCATAAGAATGCTCGTGTAGTATAGCTTTCAGCAGTTGTTGTTTAGATTATTATATTCTATCTGATTGCTGTAGTTTATTGGATCTTGTGAACATTTCCATTTTCTTTCTAACAGTCTGAGTTTTCGTCTGAGCTGGTAGAGATTCTTAGTGCACCAGAGTGGATGTGTGGATTTGGGTTGGTTTGTTGATTGGAGTTCATTAAATGCTGCTACATTGTTAATTACCATGTTCCATGAGCTGATAAAGCTGTCTGGGTCAGATATGTCAGATTCAAGAAGTGAGGAGACGTTATCAATGAAATGTTGTGGGTTGAATTCCTTAAAACATTGTCTGTGTTGTTGTTGTTGAGGAAAGGTATTTTGTTGGTGGTGGTGAGGTGAAGGAGATTTGGTCAGTATAGGATTGGAATGTTGTTAGCCTGGTTATTGAGCATCTGAGTGGAAGCTAGGAGGACAAACAGAGCAAACGTTATCATTGTGTAATATGTTTGTTGAGTGGCATTAGCTTACCAGAAAGGGATTGGCAGGCTCAGATTCTGCAAAATGTTGGCAATATAAGGTAATTCAGTGTCAGTGCATTGTTTAGCAGGCTGTTTATTTCATTGGTCATCTGCTGCATTTGTGACGGTCCCCACCTATGGGCCACACCAGAGGACCCTCTGACAAGGCCCTAAAGTGCAGACCCGCCAGGCACAGGTGTGCCTGGAGGCGCCTTGCAATTTAAAACTGCAGTCCATGGCTCCTGTTGGCCTGATTGGTGTTGCGGACGTGATCGGGGAGGGACTTTCCTTCCTGCTCACCTCCCCGATGCCGATCAGGCCTGTGGTGTGTGCAGCATGGTTTTCTTCGTGCCTGGAGGCACCCTGCAATTTAAAACTGCAGTCTGGAGTTCCTGCTGGCCTGACTGGTGTTGCAGAAGTGATCGGGGAGGTGCTTTCCTTCCTGCTTACCTCTCCAGTGCCGATCAGACCGGTGGTGTGTGCAGCGTGGTCTATTCACTGCTGTCTGCTTGAGGCTTTGCACAAAATTGTGTGCCAAAACTGAGCTAACTTGTGCACAAAGCCTAGCACCCTTTTCTGCATCAGTCACAGGATTCTGAGTACCCTTTTCTCTCCCTCCCCATGTATGCAGTTTTCTTTCCTCTCCAGAATTTTCCCTTCTCATTCTACTTCTTTTCTTCTCTGACTCTCTCCCTTCCTATATTGTTTCTTTTCTCTATCCTCCACTCCATTTCCAAGTCAGTCTAGTTTGGTATGACCATTGTGCCTACAAGGGTGCAACCATCTTGATGAGGGGAGCAGCTGAACACCAGTGACCATGACCAGTGCAGACTTTTCTGATATTCTACGTGACTTCAAAATTTGCCTCCTTCCTGTGAGGGCTTCATTCCTTTTCTTACCTGATCCACTTGCTTCCACTTTTCCACCATTTTCTCAGCAACTCTGCCATCTGAAGCCAGATCACTGCTTTAAGCAGTTCTGAGCAAGGCTGCAATCAGTATTCAGCAGTTTGCTCTATTTGTATGAAACTGGGAACTGCACCTACTACTGTACTCTGCTGGCTTTACCTGACAGTCTGCTACCACTCTGCATTGCTTTTGCTCCTGTGTGGAAATGGGATACAAAACTTGTACTTCAGATTCTCCCTGAAACCTGCATCTTCAGTTGCTAGCAATCTCCTTATTTTAAATGTATCTTTATCCTGGCTGGTGGACTATAAGGGGTTCGAAAATCCAAGGCTCTGATCATCACCGCTAGTGTTGCATCTGATCCTACATCTCTCTAGAGGAACAACTATCTTTCCTTCTCTGCTTCCCCCACCATTGCCATGCCTATCTCTAGCAAGCATTGACATCATTCAGTGTGAGTGAAACAGTTTCTATATATTGTTCAATGTACAGGGACTTTATTATCAATATACACAAGAGTGCACATACCATCTCCAGTATTAGAGACAGTTGATACAGCAGCAGGGCCAGTCATTTTGCAGTCTGTATGAACTCACAGAGTATGCCAGACTTTTACATGAAATGACTCTCACATACACCAATTCAACTGGCGTGTGCCCTATCTACCCTGTGCCGCAGCCCTGACTCTTCTGTGTTCTTTTCAGTTCATTCTCCATCAGGCGTCTCATTATGGCATCTGTCTGCTCTGCAAAGCCTCACTTTTCTCTGGCACACAAACTCCACTGGTTCCTAGCCCATCTATATTTGAGCCCTGTGTGTGCTCTTTGCTTTCTCCCTGCCTTTAAGCCTAATAATTTTCACCCTCTATCTCTCGGAATCCTACACATTCCTCGAACAAGCTTCTTGCCTCTGAAATGCAAGAGAGAAGGCAAAAAAATTGCTGATCTTAGATTCATGATGACAAAATCAGCCATGGAATTTGGAAGACGTAAGGTTGGGCTAGGTTTGTCTGGCTGCTCGTCAAAACGTTTCAACATGGTAGGTCAAATGAATCCTGTTTCTTCCTTTTCCCTTCCCAAGATAGTTTCACACTGTCAGGTTCACCAGGGATAAAACCCACAGAAGAGGCTGAAACCACAGGAATTACATCATCAAGATAGAAACCAATGAATAGTTATCCTCTGGGCAGCAGAAGGCAAGGTATGCTCCCTGGAGGACTCCCACTGGGCCAGCATGTCTTTATTTCATATCTGATATACATATAACGCCATCCAACTACAAGATTAAACATCATAGTGGTTTACAATTGCTGAGGTGGGCCTGATATTGTATTGAGCAGGTTATGCACCACTACGGTGCATAGCCCTGCTCACCAACCCTTAACCCCAGGTATTCAATAGATAAAAACACTGTGGGGGACTGAATAGCAGAACAACTCTTCCTGAAACAACACATATCTCCTGAGACATGTTTCTTTGATTAGAGATCAAATGCTGGTCCAATGAGCTCGTACAGAGACATGGTTCCCCTTCTGCATCACTAAGGGTAACTCTTCCCTGGCTTTCATACTAATTTTTCAGCTACCATGACTTCAGATGCAAGTTCCTTCCTTCTGCTTACAAGCATCATGGGTTGGTTCCCCAGTAAGCCTCACACTGGCCAAGCATAAACAAGTGCTGTTTTCTTGGCCCCCATAGACAAAAATGGTGCTGAAAAACAAGTCATTGATCATCATCACTAGTGCTGCTGCTGATCCTATGTCTCTCTGGAGCAGCAGTTCTCAATATGTTGGGACACAGCATACATTTTTACATAGGCAGCACTGCAGTGTTTTCCTTAACCACCATGTGTGTCTGTAGGCTGCAAAGAATGCAAAACAGAGAGCCAGGTACTTGATATCCCTATAACCATGCCCTAACTCTGCATTCCCATCCACACCCAGTAATAACTGTTGCTGCCAGCCCAAGTTAGAAATGTTGCAGAACTCTTCTCCGCCCCCTCACACCTCACCCCCCCCCCCCCCCCCCCCACTGGCAATGAGCTCCACTGCACCACAACTTAACTGTGTGCTCCCATCAGCATAGGTGTCAGAATTGGGTGAGCCACATGGGCCCTTGCCCCACCAAAGGTTTGCCTGCCAGGTGCCAGCTGCAACCTGCATAGAGGCCTTCCCCTCCTGTTCTGCCCGTGGAGATCCCATCTCCCACAGGCAGAAGAGAAGAGAGCAAGCACGATCTCAGCAAAGACTCCTATTTGCCCACTGGCAGGCAGAAGAGAAAGGAATGGCTGCAATCATGGCAAAGACTCCTTCTATTTGCCCTGATTTCCTGTGGGCAGAACAGGAGGGGAAGGCTGTGGAGGCTAGAGGTGGAGCTTGAAGTGGAGTTGGGGTGGAGCTTTGGGCAGAACTAGGGCCTCCCAATCAAATGGCCATTCCGCTTCCCCTGCCCATCAGGAAATACTGCATCCTGCTCTGTCTCCTTTGGCTGCGATCACTGCTGCTAGCCTGGTCCAGAAATACTGTGTAGGGTCCTTCTCCTTCCCCTGTGGCCAGGTTCACTGCCATTGAGGGAGGAGTGGCTCAGTGGTTGGGACAGGTTACCTCAGGCCGGAAGGCTGGGGGTTCAATTCCCACAGGGGGACAAGCAACTTCAGGCTGGAGGGACTGGGGTCTCTAGTCCCATGGCCACTCCTTGTGACCTTGGGCAAGCCACTTAACCCTGCATTGCCTCAGGTACACTTAGATTGTGAGCCCTTCGGGGACAAGGGAATAAAAAAGTACCTGTTAGTATACATGTAAACCACACTGATTCTAAAGAGCGTGGTATAAAAATAAATAAATAAATAAAATAAATAAATTACAGGCTGCAGAGAATTAGGGGGGGGGGTGGATGGTTTAGGAACCTTACTGATGTATTCTCTCTCATTGGGTTGAGAGTGTGAGTTTTCAAAGGGGGACTAGTAGAGGTTAGGCGTATTGAAAGCAGAATGATGGAGAGGATAAGCATACAAGTAGAGAACATAGGAATTTAGAGAGATGGTGGGACCATGGGGGGGGGGCATGAGAGAGAAGGTATGAGTCTGGTGCAGTGGTTTCACTACAGGAGGGATCCAAGTGCCCTCCTCCTAGAAAAATGGCTTTGAAGATTGAGATTAGATTGGGGCTTGATGATTATGGAGAACAGGACTTCATGGATTAGGGGGAAACTCAGGGGTCTGGGCAGGGGGATGGGATGGGAACTTGGAGATGGTAGGCATGAGGACTGAGAGAATGAGTAGGGATTCAGGGATTGTGCAGCAGTGAGGGCAAGGCAACTGGGTGAGGGTATGCGTAAAGGTGTGTTAGATGGTCTAGGGTATTTGAGATAAGTCATAGAAATATGGATAAGGTGGGGTGGGTTGAGAGGAGAAATGGTGTGAAACTGTGAAGGGTGTGGAGACACTGGCAAAAGAGTAAGAGAAGGGTCTGTGAAGGGATGGCAGAAGATGAAAATAGAGGAGCTGGAGAGGAGGTGAAAAGGAGTATGGGAAGCTAAGTAAGAGATAATAGATAGAAGAAAGAGTTGGAGGCCAAGTTGAAGTGAATGAATAACAGAGAAGAAGCTGAGGCTGGTAAGGGCACAAGAGTCAGAGGAAGGTATATGAAAGTAGAGAAGGGGGTTGATACAGAGGGTTGGAAATGGGATTCTAGGGATTGAATGAAAGACAGTGGGGGAACAAAGATTGGGGAAGAAGTGAGAGACAGAAGAGTGAATGAGTTGACCACGGTTTTCTGTGATACACTGGTCAACATTGAAATCGTTACTGACTTTAAAAGGCCCTAATCTGTAGTATCTTGGTGAGCTGAACACGAATATAACATTAAAAAAAAATTATTGGCTCTCGTTTTGAAGATATTGTATGTAGTTCATTTTGATGTTTCACTGTGTATATTTATCCGGTAGGACATCAACAAAATCCCAAATAAGCCTTGAATGATGTAATATTGCATCACATTGCATAATACCAGCATGCACCCATCATCCAGAGTTGATTGCATCATTTTCTGATGCAATGAAATACTACTGCCAGACAGTTGCTGAAGCCATCTGACGTCAGCAGTGTAGTATACGCAGTCGGAAAGGAAAGTAATCTGGTATTCTGTTCCGATACTGAAAGCCTCATGAATGCTTTAAAAATCACTCATGACCCACAAGACTGGAGACTATTTATAGACTCTTCGAAACTGAGTCTGAAGGCTGTGCTTTTGAACAATGGAAACCATCTTCCATCTATTCCAGTAGCGCATGCCGTCCACATGAAAGAGACATACGATAACTTAAAGCATCTACTGACTTCCATTAACTATAACAACTACTGCTGGCATCTCTGTGGTGACTTGAAGGTAGTTGCCATTTTAATGGGACTGCAGCAGGGATATATAAAATACATGTATTTCTTATGTGAGTGGGATAGCCGAGCAAGGGATTGGCACTACTTGCGGAAGGAATGGAATCGCAGACAAAATGTAACAGTTGGAGAGAAGACTATCCAGCACCCAGCTCTGGTTGAGGCTTCCAAAATCCTGCTACCACCCCTTCACATCAAACTAGGTTTGATGAAAAACTTTGTGAAAGCCATGGACCGCACTTCGCCAGCTTTCCAATACCTGCATGAAAAATTCCCTTGACTCAGCGAAGCAAAGATTAAAAAGGGAGTTTTTGTGGGTCCTCAGATTCGAGAGCTCTTCAAAGATGACCGGTTCAACAACTTGCTGCAGGGTGATGCGAAACAAGCATGGAATGCTTTTCGCCTAGTGTCAACAAACTTTCTTGGGAATGTTAGGGCAGAAAACTACAAGGAACTAGTAGAAGACATGTTGATGCAGTATCAGAAACGTGGCTGCAATATGTCTCTAAAGATCCATTTCCTTGATTCCCATTCTGATTTCTTTCCTGACGACTGTGGTATGGTTAGTGATGGACAGGGCGAACGTTTTCACCAGGATATCGCAACTATGGAGCAAAGATAGCAGGGAAAATGGTCCACTACAATGCTGGCTGACTACTGCTGGACACTCCCCAGAGAAGCTCCCGAACAGCTGTACAAGAGACAGGCGAAAAAATCTAAGAAATAGTCTATGACTTGGTTTTTTACAGGTATTAACCGAAAGCCTATTATATTTACTATTGACATGCATTTCGTGATGTAAACATTAATTCTTGTAGATTACAAAAAAACTAGAGCCAACTTTGCAATTTCACTGTCATATTCGTGTTCAGCATATAAAAATTGATAAGAAATGACTATTTTTATTTCAGTAACATGACTTTTGTAAAAATTTGTTGACTAGTGATATCGGAGTATTCTCTCCAGATTGTTTGTAAAAGGGTCTTTTTAACAATTCAGGAAAGCATGCCAATACACCCCTGATTGAACACAGCAACCCCATTGGGCTTGAACTTGGAATTGGATTGGTACAACTTAGTGTGATCCTGTGAGCCAGTGGAGTTTACATAGTTGTTCTCTGCCCCCATTGGCTCAGCAGTAAACAAGTGCTCTGGATATGATGAGAGATGCTATCGGGGTCATTCCAAGCCGCAAATAGCAGGGATGGACGTCCCAACAAGACGTCCATCCCTGCTATTCGGCCCCTCTGCCGACCCCAACTAACTTCCCCGTACGTTGTACAGAGAAGTTAGATGAAGGCGGGAAAGGGGCAGTGCGGTGGCGGAGTTAGGATGGGCAGTGGGCAGTCCACGGCCTCGGACATACAGGGCCAATTCTAATGTCAGCCCTGTATGTCCGAAGCCTGTTGACTGAACGGGGAACTTATTCCACCTCTAAGGTGGAATAAGTTCCCCTAGTCAGCGGGGGACAGCAGGCCTGGTTATCGGAGGAGGTAGGAGCGGGTAGAGGAGATTCCCCGCAGCCCAACCCTAGCCTTGGGAGGCTAGATCGGGGGTTGGACTCCGGGGAATGCAAAAATCTGTTCGGCGGCTGGGGATCATGGCTCCTGAATGGAGCTGCGGTACCATGGCAATCGGACGCCATGGCACTGTGGCTCCACTCAGGAGCCTTGACTGAGTTAGCCAGGCAAGGCCTGTACGTGCAGGCCAACCGGGATTGGGGTCCCGACCTGCACATACAGGCCTGGATGCGATTCTGATCCCGCGGGGCTAGATGTGCCCCGCAGGATCAGAATCCCATCTGACTCTGTGTGTCTGGTTCCAACCGAGTGCACAGAGGGCCAGGACATCCAGGACAGAATCGGCCTATGTGTTTCACTAGCTCCCCTGAGTTTTTAGTTCATAACTTTTGACGGAGTATTGGTGTGGTGAACGGTGACCTGAAGCAGAGTTTGGAAGTAGATAAACCCGAAACATGGTACTGTGTTGTGTTGACTCACCTCGACTGTTTGGCTCCGGTTCTACTATGAACTTCAGATAAGTGCACACTTACAACGATTTGCCAGAATTTTACTGCAAATGATTAAGAAGACCCTACTTCCAGTAGTGCTAACCCCCACCTGTGGTCAGTCTGACCAAAAATTGACTTTACACATGTTTGGTCATTAACAAAATTGGGGACATTAGTTTTGGACAAGCCAGTGTTTGTTTGGGATTTATGTGGGTGGGTTTTGTCCAGTAAGCCCTTTTGGGTTTTTTGATTGTGTATTAAAGCATTCCAGGCATACACATACTGTCAGACTACATTAATAACATGCAATTAAATAGTAAGCCTTGCTTTAAATGCCTAACAGCCCTGTGATTAAATGGAAACTTCCTGCTGGCATATCTGCTCTCAGGCTTTTGATTTCAGAAGCTAGGATCTCTCTCTCTCTATCTCTCTCTCTCTCTCTGTCTCTCAATCTCTCTCTCTTGCCCCAGCCTAGTTTCTCTTTGCTTGTTTTTCTGACAGATGTCCGCCAGTTTCCTAATTGCCTCATCTGGCTTCTCTAAAATGTCACCTCCCATCAGGCCTTGCCCTAAAATGGGTACTGTTTATCTCTGATTTCTAGAGCACTCTGTGGTGACTACCTGCCAAAATTCATGCATCGGTGCCATATCGTAGGTCCCAGTATGCCCCGAGGGAATCTCAAGAGTCATAACAAGCTCGGTGAACAGACAGGGAGAGACTTCTAGAACAGTGGTTTACAAACAAGGGTACTCAGCCAGATTTTCAGGATACTCACAATGGATAGATTTGCATGAAATTCCTCCATTACATGCAAATATTCCTCATACATATTTATTGTGGATATACTGAAAACTTAGTTGGCTGGGGGGAGTGGGGAGCTAGCACAGGGTTGGGAACCACTATTCCAGAAGCATGAGTGAAGGAAAAGCCTACCTTCTGGCGAGGAATATGAAATCCTACCTGTGAGAGTTTTCTAGCCACAGTGAGCGACAATGGAACACTGAATAAATGGGATTCTCCTGTAATAAACAATAATAATTTTATCACAATAACAGACACTTCAGTGAAACCAAAGTTTCTTTTATTTATTTATTATTCAATCTTGCAAGATGGGTGGCCACAATTTTTTATCCGTGACCACACTTTGTCATATGAACAGTTCCATATTTATTACATTCATTTCTTCTACAGATTCCTCCCCTATTACTCTATTGGTGTAAGTATTTCTAATTTCCTACCTATTAGTGATTGTTATTTGGGTCATGTGAATCTCCACCTCCATTTATTTCTCTTGATCCCTGCCCCTTTTACCCCTCTCCCCTCATTTTTTTACCTTATTCCTTTTATGGTTATGTTACCGGTCTTATGGTTTCTCAGAGATCCCCCACCCCCTTTCCCTTATGCCCATGGCCTGTTTTTTCCTGTTTTGCTGAGTTCCTTTCTTTCTCTGTATCTAGCATTTTTGTATCAGCATGTTTCAGTGTTCTTGTCCTTGAGTTTCTAAGTTTTATGTGCAATAGCCTGGAAGCTAAGGGAGGGGTGTATGGGGGAAACCTAAGTTTTGCAAGGCCAAGAAAAATATCTTTATTTTGTACAGCATAAGAAAATGGAATATGTGAACCAATGTGTTAGTGCAAGCAAACAACATCTTATAGATTTCTAATTCTATTCTATGTTCTGCATATATTTTGTAAAAACAACACATTTAAAAACCTTTAAAACATTTCTAACAATTCCTCCCTTTCTTTTTAATACCAGTTGGTGTTTTTTCATTTATTAAACAATTTCATATGAAGCTTCTAACCTAGACAACATTATTTCTGACTCTCTCTCATTTTCTCCTTGGTTATCTTCATCCATAAGTAGCAGGGTTTCTTCATATGTTGGAGGTCTCATTGTTATTTCTTTGGTGACTGCTGTCTCGATTAGTCTTTGTGCTAATCCCCTAATACATGGTATTATACAACATCCTACTACTGTTAGCATACCTGCCACTATTGTCACAGATGTAAGGATAGATACCATCACTCCTTTCCACTTTCCAAACCAGGAATCTAGCCATCCTGTCAAAGAACTATCTATTCCTGAATTTTCAGCTAATTCTTCTGCTACAGTGTTAAGACCTTGTAATGCCCTGGTTATTGTACCATCAGGGGCAGTGTAATTTGGGATAAACATGCAACATTATGCAGGCCCCACCTTTTTTAGCCAACATCATGTCTAAAATCATACGATTTTTCCAAGTCATCCTGCTTGTGACATCCAACTATTCTGCAATTCCTTTTACTGCCTCCCTTGTGTAGTTTATAAATCTTTGCTGATTATAATATATGTAATTTAGCCAATCTGCATTTTTATTAATGGTGGACCACCAAAATAGGGCTGATTCAAACCCTGCTGCTATCTGATTTCTAGCTTTGAACTCATCTGGAACTCCCCGGGGTACCCCTATAGCATCAATGTAGGTTCTGTCATTGAATGATTTTCCTAACACATTTCTTTTGCTTCTACCCTTATAAGTTATTCTTTCTTTTTCAAATGCCAGGTTGAATGGAATACTCAATTGAACAATTGCACATATTCCTGACCATAGCTCTGGTAGTGTCTGCCTCAAGATCTTCTCTCCGCAGTACCACCACAGATCTGCCCTGGGTACTCCCAGCTTAGAGTAGTTCCCTTGCATTTCGCTGGTTCCAGTGAGGTTAAGGACTTCAGTGCACAAGGTTAGTTCCCCTATAGCCTTGGTATAGTCCTCACCCTGCCTGGTGAGGCAGGCAGAGTGATTCCCATATACTGCAGAGAACACCGGTGGCACTTTCATGTCTGTCACCTTCAGAGGTGGAAACAGAAGAGCAAGGGACTTACAGTTCTCCTTTCCCCAGGCAGTTGCTTCTTGATACAGAGAGATCATGCACTTCATTCCATCCAGATCCGTCTTCCAGTTCACAGGAAAAGGTACATCTCCAGGAACAAGCAGGAATGAGTCTTCACATATGGGTATCATCAGTACCGACGGAGCCTGTGCGGGAACGCTCCCCAGCGTCCAGAAAGAAAGCTTTTGGGAGCATCCCACAGCGCCTGCGTGCTGCCTTCCCGCCTTTTCTAACCGCCTCTCTCCAGTTCTTCTTTTCCACGGAGCCAGCAGGTCGTGTTCCTGTCACCACTGAAGAAGTTCTTTATTTTTCTTTATTTCTTTGGTCGCGCGTCTGCCTTCTTCGACGTCGGACCGGTACCACCGGTCTTTTCTTCTTTCTTCTTTAAAAAAAAAACAAAACTACCGTTTCCCACTTCTGTGCAATTTTTTCCTTTTGGGCCTTAGGCCTAGAAGAATTTTCCTCATGGAAAAGCCCGCTTCCGGGTTTAAAAAGTGCATGAAGTGCAGCGGTACTCTTTCTATCACCGACACCCATGACTGGTATCTAAAATGTTTGGGTCCTGACCACTCCATCACCGATTGTGAGTCCTGTTCCATGATGTCTTAAAGAGGTCGACAGAATCGAGCGGCAAAGCTCAGTACCCTGTTTCCCTCTGATGCAGCTTCGGTGGCATCGACATCTTCCAGGGCTTCTTCTTCCTTCCATGGATCTCAGGTAACCAAACATAAGTCCAGTCGGTCCTCGAAGGGTAGATCTCCCTCTAAGTATCAAGATGCCTCCGGGCTTGCTCTCGAGGATCCTGCACCGGCAAAATTACCCCGGCGGGAATCTCCGGCTTCCAAAGCTTCATCTATGGGGTCACAGGTTGACATTGATGGCGTGGCCTCGACCGATCACCTGTTGCCATGTTCTGGGGTACCGGTGGTTTCCACTGGTACCGACATCCAGACATTGGTTGCGTCGATGGATCAGAATATTCTGACCATGCAGCGTGCCATCACGGCATTCATACAAGCTGCGACGCCTCCGGTACCGCAACAAACTCCGTTGTCGGTACCGGTTCCGGCACCGGCACCGATATCGGTTCCGGTGCCGGTACCGATTGCATCGACATCAGCTTCAGTGTCAACTACAGCGGTACCCTGTCCTGTGATGCCCATCGGTACCGAATCGGTACCAATCACTCCCGATGTCGATACCACTCGGTACGCGTATCGAGCTCTGCAAGAGCATCCAGACAGGCGATACTTCGATTCCTCCGAAGACTCTGATGAATCAGAGGCTTCTGTCAAAGCATCGGTACTCCTTCCTCAGGAGCCCTCTTCTCCAAAAAGAAGAATGTCTCCTCCAGAAGACTTGTCTTTTCAAGACTTCATTAGGGAAGTGGCCAGGGGCCTCTCTATTTCAGTGGCCCCTGAACCAGAGCCTAGAGCCAAGAAATTAGATATTTTACAATATCCTAAGGCTCCTAAAGAGGCAGCTACTTTACCAATTCATGAGATCCTTTATGATCACATGTTGGGCATATGGGAGACACCTCTTACTACTTCCCCTCATTCTCGCAGGTGGGACACCATGTACCGTGTTCCTCCTTGTCCTGGCTTTCATAAGACTCAGCTTCCTCACCACTCTATTGTGGTGGAGTCTGCTATGAAAAAGATAAAGAGTGCAAAAAGACACTCATCTAATCCTCCAGGAAGAGAATGCAGAACCTTGGATGCTTTTGGCAGGAGAATTTTCCAGGCCAATATGCTTACTGCCAGAATCAACTCCTATTGTCTCTATATGGGGATGTTTCTAAAGGAAGTTACAGATCATCTGCTAACTTTATCTCCTTTTATCTCAGAAGATAAAAGGGAGGAGTTTCTCACCTGGCTTAAACATGCCCAGAATATTTCCAAATTTTCTAACCGTGCAGCCTTTGACTCTTTTGAGTGTGCCAGCAGAGCCTCGGCTATTGCCATAGGTGCATGCAGAGTTGCTTGGTTACAAGCTTCTGATTTGGAACCCTGGGTCCAGGATGGATTAGGAAATCTTCCTTGTACAGGTGAAAACCTTTTTGGCAAGGATTGGCAAGCAAAGGCCACTCAGATGGATGCTGAAAATTCTGCCTTAGATAGACTTTCAAAGTCTACTTCTGCTCCTGCTAGAAAAAGGTTATTCAAAAAGGCTTTCTTTCCCAAAAAAGGGAAATATTATCCTGGTTATGGTCACCAGGCATCTTCTGCAGGTCGTTTTGCTGCAAAGCGTCAGCAACAACCTAAACAAGCCAAGCCTAAGGCTGCAAGGACTGCTACGGCCCAACAGCCTCAGCCTCCTCAGGGCCTTTGACTTACAACTAGAGAACTTAGCCTTTCTGGCTCTAGAAGAACCAGAGCCTCTCACCATTCCAGGAAGCAGGGGCGGCCCAAGGGGGGTACGGGGCCATTTGCGGAGACTCGGTGCGGGGCCTCATTTGCATAAATATTTGCATAATGTTACCATACACTAACTTTTAGTAAACATGCCTCTTAATGAGTCTAAGGATAAAGAAAGACTAAAAGACTTCTACATTACTATAATCCAGTGCCAACTGCCAGACACATTAGGAACTACTACAAACACTGCCCATTTAGAACCCATAGCAAACCCGCCGTATCCTGACAGCACTACCAGGACTCACAAAGCACCATACTCTACCAATCAAAAGGCAACACTGCAAATATTAAACCAATACATTTCAGAGAACAACAATACATGACCTACTGGGGAAAGAGAACAAGTGGCAATGTCAAATAGGAATTACATAAACAGAATACCTCAGCTCAGTTACACATGCAGAACATAGACCATCACCAAACAAGGAATCACAATTTAGAAATAGGAAGACAATAATTAAACTGGGAATCCCAAAAGCCAAACTTGGAATGTACAACACTGTAGAAATAAAACTATACATTAATTTGCTCTTGTACTAAACAAAGCGCAGACGTTAATGATGCACATTTCCCAGAGCTGACATATTCCAATTAATAAATTCAAAATAAAGAGATATTTTTCTACCTTTTGTGCATTTTTTTTCAGCTGCAATTGCTCCAGCCACTTTCTTCTGGTTTCTTCTTGTCTTCCGCTAACTCTTCATCGTCTGCTGTCCATTTGTCTTTTCTTCTCTCTTCTAGTTTTTTTCCATTCTCTCTCTACATCTGCTTTAACATACTAATCTTTCTCCTTTTGCTCTTTCCTCATTCCTATTTCATCCACTCAAATTTTACTCCTCCATCCTCAGTCCCCACTTACTCTCCCAATATCCGGACAATTGTAGATTTGTCTTCCCTCCCACACAAAATATTTTTTCCCTCTCCATTTCACTCTCCCAGCTCCATCCCATTCTAATCCTCCCCCAACATCAGCTCCATTCTAGTTCCAGTCCCACCCAGCATCCGCTCCCTTCTAGTCCCCGCATCAGCCCATTTCCAGTCCTAGCCCCCCATAAGCCCATTTCCAGTTCTATCCTAGCCCCACCATAAGCCTATTTCCAGTCCTAGCTCCCCCATCTATTTGCAGTCCCATCCGAGTCCCTCCATCAGCTCATTTCCAATCCCAGCCCCCCATGAGCCCATTTCTAGTCCTTTCCTAGCCCCATCAGCCCATGTCAAATCCTAGCTCCCCTCCACTCAGCCCATTTCCATTCCAAGCCCCCCATGAGCCTACTTCCAGTTCTAGCCCCTTCATGAGTCCATTTCAATCCAAACCCCACCACAGCCCATTTCCAATCTTAGCACTCCCCCAACAGCCAATTTCCAGTCCTATTCTAGCCCCTCCATCAGCCCATTTCCTGTCCTAGCCCCCCCAACTCACCCATTTCCAGTCCTAGCTCCCTCCCCCTCACAACCCATTTCCATTCCAAGCCCCCGTCCCCATCAGCTATTTGCAGTTCAAGCCCTCCTTCCACTCAGCCCATTTCCAGTCCTAACCCCCCATCAGCCCATTACTAGTCCTAACCCCCCATCAGCCCATTATGTCCTAACCTCCCATCACCCTATTTCCAGTCCTAGCCCCCCATCAGCCTATTTCCAGTCTTAGCCCCCCCATAGCCAATTACCAGTCCTAACCCCCCCATCAGCCCATTTCCAGACTTAGCCCCCCCATAACCCATTACCAGTCCTAAACCTCCCCATCAGCCCATTTCCAGTCTTAGCCCCCCCCCCATAGCCCATTACCAGTCCTAACCCCCCACCACCACCACCACCAGCCCACGTCCAGCCTTAGCACCCCCCATGGCCCATTACTAGTCCTAACCCTCCCCCATCAGCCCACTTCCAGTCTCAGCCTCCCCCCCATAGTCCATTACCAGTCCTAACCCCCCCCCATCAGCCCATTTCCAGTCTTAGCCCCCCCATGTCCAATTACCATTCCTAACCCCCCCATCAGCCCATTTCCAGTATTAGCCCCCTCCCCATAGCCCATTACCAGTCCTACCCCCCCCCCCATCAACCCACTTCCTGTATTAGCCCCCCCCATGGCCCTTTACCTGTCCTAACCCCACCCCCCCATCAGCCCACTTCCAGTCTTAGCCCCCCCCCCCATTGCACATTACCAGACCTAACCCCCCCCCCCCATCAGCCCACTTCCAGTCTTAACCTCCCCCCCATCGCCCATTACCAGTCCTAAACCCCCTTCCCCCCTATCATCCCAAATTTAAAAAAAAAACAAACAAACTGGCTGCTTCTGCCGCGGCAGCATCAAGAGTTCTGCCGCGGGGCCCCCCTGCCCGGCAGAGCCCCCCCTGCATCATCAGTTAGCTTCGAATCCCAAAACGCGGGCTTCTTTCAGAGCCGCGAGAGTTTCCCTTTCTCGCGGCTCTGTTAATCCCGCCGAGGGTGATGGGAAATCCCATCAGCCCTGGCGGGATTAACAGAGCCGCGAGAAAGGAAACTCTCGCGGCTCTGAAAGAAGCCCGCGTTTTGGGACTTGAAGGTAGCTGATGATGCAGGGAGGCTCTGCCGGGCAGGGGGGGCTCTCCCGGGCAGGGGGGGCTCTCCCGGGCAGGGGGGGCCCCGCGGCAGAACTCTTGATGCTGCCGCGGCAGAAGCAGCCGGTTTGTTGGCTTTTTTTAAAATTTGGGATGATGAAGAATGTTTTTTGCGCGGGGCCCCCTGAAACGCGGGGCCCTGTGCAAAAAACATTCTTGCTCAATGGACGGGCCGGCCCTGCCAGGAAGGTTAGCTCATTTTGCTCCCAGATGGGAACAAATCACAGCAGAGCAATGGACCCTCTCCATCATAAGGGAGGGGGGTACAAACTTCATTTCTTAAACCTTCCTCCTCACACCATGGTGAGACAGTTCAATTCTCCAACATCTCTCCTCGACCTTCTGGGTCAGGAGATTGCTACCCTTCTTGCCCAAAGGGCAATAGAAGAAGTACCCCTTCTTCAACAGGGTTCAGGGTTCTACTCCCCCTATTTTCTTATCCCAAAGAAAACAGGGGGCTACAGACCCATATTAGATCTCAGAGAATTGAACAAGTTCCTATGCAAAGAGAAATTCAAGATGATTTCTCTCGGTGCTCTCCTTCCATACCTTCAGAGTCAGGATTGGCTTTGTTCTCTAGATCTCAAGGATGCGTACACCCATGTCCTCATCCATCCAACACACAGAAGGTTCCTTCGGTTCCTTTATCAGGGAAAGCACTACCAATACAGAGTGCTTCCTTTCAGTCTGGCCTCTGCTCCAAGAGTGTTCACAAAATGCATGGCAGTAGTAGCTGCATTTCTACGCACTCTAGGAATATTTGTATTCCCATATCTGGACGACTGGCTCATCCGAGCTTCATCCCAGTCAGAGGCCCAGGCTTCCCTAGCCTGCACAAGGCGTATTCTTCAGTATCTGGGACTTGTAATAAACATCCCAAAATCACAACTCACCCCTACTCAGTCATTGGAGTTCATAGGGGCCTTGCTGGATACCACAACTGCAAGGGCCTATCTTCCCCAGGCCCGTTGCCTAGGCTTGGTGCAGTTAGCCTCTCAAATTCAGTTAAAGTCCCATTTAACTGCTCGAGAGATGTTACAACTGTTAGGCCACATGGCATCCACCGTGCATGTGGTTCCTTACGCTCGCCTTCACATGAGGGCAGCTCAGTGGACTCTGTCCACCCAATGGACCCAGGCATCAGGTTCCCTGTCAGACAAAATAGCAACCTCCAGTCGCCTCTTTTGGTCCCTCCAGTGGTGGAAGTCCACTCCAAATCTGTTGCTGGGGTCCCCCTTTCAACAGTTACTACCCCAAGCAACCCTTACAACAGATCCCTCCCCAAAGGGTTGGGGAGCTCATCTACAAGATCTCTCCACCCAGGGCATCTGGTCTCCACAGGAGACATCTCTACATATCAACCTCTTAGAGCTCAGAGCAATTCTTCTAGCTCTCAGAGTCTTCCACACCCTGCTCAGCTACAAGACAGTCCTCATCCATACGGACAACCAAGTAGCCATGTTCTACGTGAACAAGCAGGGTAGGACTGGCTCTCTGTCGCTTTGCAATGAAGCTTTGAGATTGTGGGCCTTCGCCAGAGAGCATCAAATTCATCTCATGGCAGTGTATCTTCCAGGGGTTCAAAACTCTTGGGCAGACAGACTCAGTCGAGTTCTGCTTCCACACGAATGGTCCCTCCATGGGGACCAGATAGCCAGGATCTTTTGAATTTGGGGAACCCCGGACATAGACCTCTTTGCAAGTCCATGGAATGCCAAACTTCCCCAGTTCTGTTCCAGGATTCCATGTCAGGGAGTTCAGGCCAGGGATGCCTTCCTCCTCCACTGGGGGCAAGACTTCCTCTATGCCTTTCCACCCATTCCCCTAATTTCCAAGACACTGTTCAAGCTTCAGAGAGACAAGGACAGACTAGATGGGCCTTGTGGTCTTTTTCTGTCATCATGTTTCTATGTTTCTATGTCTATGATCCTCATAGCTCCACGTTGGCCATGCCAAGATTGGTACCCTCTACTTCTTCATCTCTCTCAAGCTCCCTCCCTGGACTTGGGATCTGCTCCAGACCTCCTGTCCCAGAAGGAGGGAACGTTGTGGCACCCAAATCCCCAGTCTCTTCATCTCAGAGCCTGATTGCTGAAGGCCTAGACCTTCAAGATTTGCATCTTTCTCAGCAGGTGAAGGATATCCTTCATGCTTCCAGAAAGCCTTCCACTAGACGTTCCTATGCTTTTAAATGGAAAAGGTTTACCATTTGGTGTGCAGAGAAGGGTCTTAACCCTCTTGCAATACCTCTGAATTCTTTACTAGAGTATTTGCTGCATTTATCCCATGCAGGCCTTAAAACGAATTCAGTAAGAGTCCATTTGAGTGCTATTGCAGCATCCCTTAAGCCTCTCAATGGACATCCTATCTCCTCTCATCCTCTTATTGCAAGATTCACGAGAGGCCTTCTTTTAACTAAACCTCCCATTAGACCACCTCCAGTGGCATGGGATTTGAATTTGGTTCTTGGCCAGCTTATGAAGCCACCCTTTGAACCCTTAGCCACTACCTCCTTGAAATTCCTTTCCTGGAAGGTTATTTTTCTCATTGCAGTCACCTCAGCTCGTCGTATCAGTGAGCTGCAAGCCTTGGTGGCTAATCCTCCTTATACAAGGTTCCATCATGACAAGGTAGTCCTCAGGACTAATCCACACTTTATGCCTAAAGTGGTCTCACCTTTTCATCTGAACCAGGAAGTGTATTTACCTGTCTTTTTTCCAGGACCTCATGCATCAAGTGCAGAGAGGAATCTTCATACCCTGGATTGTAAGAGAGCACTGGCTTTTTACTTACAAAGGACACAGCAACATAGAAAGTCCTCTCAACTATTTGTTGCTTTTGATCCCTCTCATTTAGGACTTCCAGTCTCTAAGAGAACTCTGTCCAATTGGATTGCTCAGTGTATTTCCTTCGCCTACCAGAGTAAGAACCTTTCTCTGGAGGGCCATGTCACAGCTCACAATGTGAGGGCCATGGCAGCCTCTATGGCTCATCTAAACTCTGTGTCCATCGACCAAATCTGTCGAGCGGCCACCTGGGCCTCGGTTCATACCTTTACAGCCCATTACTGCTTGGACAAGGACTCCCGCCGGGATGCCTTGTTTGGTCAGGCTGTTCTCAAACACCTGTTCCATACCTAATCAACTCCTACCCCCCATCCCTGGTTGGATGCCCGAGATCCATGGGGGGAGGTAGAGCCCGTCTCAGGGACTCACAACCTTGGAGATCTCCCTGGCATCTCTAGCTGGGGAGTCCCCATATGTGCAGACTCATTCCTGCTTGTTCCTGGAGATAGCACAGTTACTTACCTGTAACAGGTGATCTCTGGGAACAGCAGGAATAAATCTTCACAACCCACCCACCTCCACTAGGAGTTGTATCTCTCTATCTATCTTTCCTTTCCTCTCTCTCTCTCTCTTTGTCTCAGCTTAAAACTCGAACTGGAGAGAGGCGGTTAGGAAAGGCGGGAAGGCAGCGCGCAGGCGCTGTGGGATGCTCCCAAAAGCTTTCTTTCTGGATGCTGGGGAGCGTTCCCGCGCAGGCTCCGTCGGTACCGACGATACTCATATGTGAAGACTTATTCCTGCTGTTCCCAGAGATCACCTGTTACAGGTAAGTAACTGTGCTTTACCTGTGCTATGGGTCTTCCTGAGGCACATGCATAGCAATTACTTTTATTTAAACTTTTAACAGTATATTTTACCCATTCAATCCAGGCATTTGTTTCTCCATACCCTGTTTCAATTTCAAAGGTCTGTCTAAGATCCTCAAATTCCACTACTTTCACTATTGTGGCATCGTTAGGGGGTTGGAAATTAACTGTCAGCCTCACTGTGCTACCAATGCTAGCCCTCTCCTTTTCTATTCGAATCTGAAAACAACAATCCCTTGGATCTATTCCTGGTACATCTATTCCCATACCATATGCTATACCATTCATATTCATGTTAAATGTCTGTTTTAAAGTTATAATTACAGGGTTACATTCATTCTTGCCACAATCTTGCTTCACTGATCATTTAATTATGCCATTTTCCTAGTCCCTTTGCTGTCCCATCCCCCAGGGACGGTGGGCCACTGTACCTGATTCCAGGTACCACAAAATGAATTTTTACACACATATTTCTCAGCATTAGCTATTTTTCCTCTGGTTCTCCAAACTTCCACAATCCATTAATTTACATGCATCAAACTAAAAAGTCTGGGGTGTGTAGCTTTCTTTTACCTTAATCACAAACTTTATAGAACCTACTACTGCAAATCCAGCTTCACTCACTTTCAGTATTGCCATTAAGAGTCCCTCCCCATACAACCAAAATAGGGTCTTCCCCATGTTGTAATTTATTCTTTCCCCAGAACCAGGATTTCTTCCAACAGCAAATTATTATCACACCTATCACAATTAAAAGCACTAGCTCAGCTATAACATACTCCTCACTTAGTAGCATAAGATAATACAGTTCTAACACTATATATATATATATATATATATATATATATATATATATATATATATATATATATATATATATAAAGTACAGATAGACAAGCCTGTCTTTGCATTATCTTGAGCAGGATTCTCAAGCCGTCTGTAATGGGATAATCCTTATTCGGATATTTTGAGTTTTCTTTTCAGTCTCATGGCCATGGGGTCTTCAGTTGGCTGCGTCTCCCAAACGCCAAGGTCCGGGGAAAGAGAAGGTGCTTCTACTGGTCCCTTGATTCCGGTGTAGTGCATCCAGCGTCTTTCTGCCGTTCTCACAGCTGTTTCTGTGCTCAGGAGTATCTGGAATGGCCCCTCCTAATCCGGCTGCAGCTTAGACTCCTTCCAGGATTTTATCAGAACCCACTGTCCAGGTTTAAAGCTCTGGACTGCAAAGTCCAGAGGAGGCATCTGTGCCAGGAGCCCTTTATTTCTGAGGAAAGATAAAGAGGAAGACAGCGCAAATATATATTCTTTAGAAACCTGTCCTTTGTTTCAAACTGAGGAGTTTCTTTTAATTGCCCCAGGTAAGGTAACCCAAATAACTTTGGGGTCTCTCAATATAAACTGTGAAATATTCACTTCACTAGTTTGTGAAAATTGTATATGCTCATGAAGGCCCGTGTGAGACTGTGGTGGCGGATCCTGGAGCCCTGGGCATACAATGATATCATTGTGCCACTGTCAGTACTTATGCAATTAAGTAATTACATCTTATCTTGTTCTGGAAAAGCAAATACAAAACAGAAAGTAGGAACTTCAAAGTAAAATAACATTATTAAGAAAGGGGAGTACACAAGCCTGACAGAAGCACAATTTCTGAAATATAATTACTCCATCTGTTCCACTCACAGGAAGTGAGGGCTGCAGAGAGATAACACATAGTGAGTCCTTTCACTGGCGGAGCATAAGATAGAATATAAATGAGTTTTCTTACGGCTACTAGAAATCTGTTCACTACAAAGCCAGACTTTTGGATATATGCCTTTAAGAACATTTCACCCACAAGGACTTAATTATGAAAACAATTTCACTTGCTACATTTCATTTTAAATTATTTGGATTTATGGTCATTTTCCCGGTGCGTGGTGTTTGAAATTTTGGCTTCCAGAACCCTATCCACTGTTTATAATGTATGTCTTGTTTTAGTAATAAAATTATATTAGCTACTGTTACTTTCTGTCTTGACTTTCAGACTTATATGACTGGTAGATTTATAAAGTAAGATGGGGAAGGATGGGGAGCATGTGAGCACTTGGTGGATGGCAGCATAAGGAGATAGTTCTTCCACGCCAGGCATTTTTACCAGCGAAACTGCCATATTTAGCATGCCAGCGTTTTTCAGTTACTAGAGTGAGATGTCTGTAAACAAGACAGGCAAAATGAAAGCAGCATTTTTGGCTGATTTGAGAGTGAAAAGAAAGAAATCTGATATGCCATTGCCAAATAAGCCTTCCAAAGGCAGGCCTGAGTGTGACAACATGGCGGCCATATCCGAAGAGCTGCAGGCAACACTGCAGAGAATGTATCTGCAGTCAAAGAAACTTAGACAGCTATTGCACTGATCAATGAGAAACTCACTACATTTCAAAGCCGCATCACTTACTTGGAGAGTCATACTGGTGTAGTGAAAGATGCAGTGACTCGAATGGACTGCGTGGTGAAAAACGCTGACGATCTGGCTGTGGCTCTTGAGGACCTCAGTAACCGTACTAGAAAGGGTAATCTCAGAATCATGGGCATTCCCAAAGGTAAAGAAGGGGATGACCCTGCTGGCTCTATGGAATCATGTCTTCCATGTCTTCTGAAACTTAGGGGGACATTATCAAAGCGTTTTAGCTCTTTAGCAAACTTGTTAACTGGCAAAAATGTGGTCACTCCGATATTCAGCAGCATTAACTGGTTAGTGCCACCGAAAATCCCCACAGACCGCCGAACAAATGCCCCATTAAAACCAGGGTGATCTGTGAGTGGAGTAGGGGTGATGACAGGCACTATCCAGCTGGCGGCGATATTCAACCACTAATCAGATCGCTTAAAGTGATTAAAGTTAGGATGGGTGAACGGCCGTCCTAACTTTAACTGGTAAGTGACCGAATATTCCAGCTAACTGAATTGCATCCCTGGTGTCTGACCAGCCCAACTATTTAGCGGCGGAAAATGGATATGTTCTGTCACTGAATATCTGATTTTAATTAAAGCTGTGGCAGTGGCTATGAGCTTTATTTAACCTAGCCACCACACTGAATATTCTCCCTTAAATCCCAGCATGCATTTGAGATTGAGAGGGCCCACAGAGTCCCCTCCCATCCAGATCAGAACCAGCAAACCCTTTGGCCTTTGATTATCAAACTCTTAAAATTCCAGCAAGTGCCCATGGTGTTGGAGAAAGCCTGCTCTGCTCAATCTCAGCTGGAAAGGTTCAAACATCTTTACTTCAGAAAGTGCAAGCAGGTTTTAGCACTATAGAATCGGCTTAAAGCACTAGAGGCTAGATATGGGCTTTTGGCACCCACATGAACAAAGTGATGCACTGTGATGCAATCAAGGCCTACACAGACCCTAAGGACATAATCACTTATCTGTAGGCACAGGAGAATTTGATTATGGACCCCAAGAATTCTGCCAAAGAGATGTGACATTTTCTATGTATGTCACAGATACAGTTGACTGGGACAGTTTAGTTATTCCTGGAAGGATATGCAGTGCCTTGTGAAAGCATTCATGCCCTTGGTTTTTGTCCTGTTTTGTCCCTGGAATGAAAATGGAAGTTCATTTGGATGTTGTTAGATATATAATGGACCTAACAATATAGTCCAAGTTGGTGAAGTGGAATGACAATAAAATACCTTGTATATATATAAAAAAAGTAAAAACTGAAAAGTTGTGAGTGCATATGTATTCATCCCTTTTGCTATGAAACCCTTAAATAAGATCTCGTCCAACCTATTAACCTCAGAAGGCACATAATTAGTTGATTAGGGTCAACCTGTGTGCAATCAGTGTCACAAGAGCTGTCGCATGATGCCTGTATAAATATACCTGTTCTGAAAGGCCTCTGACTCTGCAACACCACTAAGCAAGCAACATGAAGACCAAGGAGCACTTCAAACAGGTCAGAGACAAAGTTGTGGAGAAGTATAGATCAGGGTTGGGTTATAAAAAAATATCCCAAATTCTGAATATCCCATGGAGCAACATTAAATCCATTATAACAAAATAGAAAGAATATGGCACCACTACAAACCTGAGAAGAGAAGGCCACCCACCAAAACTCACAAATCGGGCAAGAAGGGCATTAATCAGAGATGCCACAAAGACACCAAGGATAACACTGAAGGAGTTGCAAAGATCCACAGCGGAGATGGGAATATCTGTCCATAGGTCCACTTTAAGCCATACACTCCACAGAGTGGGGCTGTATGGAAGAGTGGCCAGAAAAAAGCCATTGCTTAAAGAAAGAAATAAGAAACCACATTTGGAATTTGCACAACAGCATGTGGCAGACCCCCAAACACATGGAAGAAGGCTCTCTGATCAGATAAGACGAAAATTGAACTTTTTGGCCATCATGGGAAATGCCATGTGTATCAGAAACCCAACACTTCCCATCACCCTGAGACAGGGCCGGCCCGTCCATTGAGCGAGAATGTTGTTCGCACAGGGCCCCGCGCAAACTCCATTCTCGCTCAATGGACGGCTGCAGAGGGAGCTGGGAAAGCCCACACGAGGCCCCGGCTCCCTCTGCACAGCCGCCAGTGTGAGGAGTCTTTGCCCTCACGCTGGCAGCTGTATCTGTGAAGCTGCAAATGCCGGGAGAGGTTAAAGACTCCTCAAGCTGGCAGCTGTGCAGAGGGAGCCGGGGCCTCGCATGGGCTCCCCCGGCTCCCTCTGCAGCCCCTTAGATGGCCGTGGGGCTCTTCGGAGGGAGGGAGGGAGGGGGGGCTAGGACTGGATGGGCTCTGATCAGGGGGGAACCTCTTGACTGAAAAGGGGGGAAATGGACTACAAATGGGCTGTGATGGTGGGGGGGCTAGGACTGCAAATGGGCTGTGATGGTGGGGGGGAATGGGCGAAATGGGCTGTGATGGTGGGGAGGGGAAATGGACTGCAATTGGGCTGTGATGGGGGAAACACTGCAAATGGGCTGTGATGGTGGGGGGAACGGATTGCAAATGGGCTGTGATGGGGGACTGGAAATGGGCTGTGATGGTGGAGGGGAAACGGACTGGAAATGGGCTGTAATGGTGGGGGGTGATAGGACTGCAAATGGGCTGTGATGGTGGGAATGGGAACAGACTGGAAATGGGCTGTGATGTTGGGGGGGATAGGACTGCAAATGGGCTGTGATGGTGGGGAGGAACGGACAAAATGGGCTGTGATGGTGGGGGGGGAAATGGGCTGTGATGGTGGGGGGTGGTTAGGATTGGAAATGGACTGTGATGGGAGGGCTAAAATTGGAAATGGGCTGATAAAGAGCTGGATTAGGACTGGAAATGGGCTGATGGGGGCTGGAATAGGACGAAGTGGGCTGACGAAGGGGCTAGGATTGGAAATTGGCTGATGGGGGAGCTTGGAGTGGAAATGGGCTGATGGGGGACTGGAATGGAATTGGAAAAGAGCATATGGGGGCTAGCACTGGAAATGGGCTGATGAGGAGCTGGAATAGGACTAGAAATGGGCTGATGGGGGGAACGTGGACTGCAAATGGGTGATGGGCTGGAATACGACTGGAAATGGGCTGATGGGAGCTGGAATAGGACTGGAAGCAGGCTGATGGGAGTTGGAATAGGGCTGGAAATGGGCTGATGGGGAGCTTGGCGTGGAAATGGGCTGATGGAGGGCTGGAATGGAACTGGAAAAGAGAATATGGGGGGCTAGGACTGGAAATGGGCTGATGTAGAGGCTTGGGAGACTGGGACTAGAAGGGGCAGATGCTGGGTGGGTCTAGAACTATAAGGGAGCTGATTTTGTGGGAGCACTAGAAAGGGATGGGTAATGAGAATGGAGAGGGGAAAAGATATTTTGTGTAGGAGGGAAGAAAAGTCTATGAAAGAGTAAGTGGAGACTGAGAATGGAAGGGTGAAATTTGAGTGGATGATAAAGGAATAAGGAAAGAAATGAGGGAAAGATCAGTATGTTAAAGCAGATATAGAGAAAGAAAAAAATCTAAAAGAGAAGAAAGGACAAATGGATAGCTTGCAGAAGACACGAAGAAACCAGAAGAAGGTGGCTGGAGCAATTGCAACTGAAAAAGAAAATGCACTAACAACAAAAGGTAGAAAAATACGTTTTTATTTTGAATTTATTAACTGGAATATATCAGCTCTGGGAAATGTGCATCGTTAACGTCTTTTGTGTTTTGTTTAGTACAAGAGGAAATTAATTTATAGTTTTATTTCTCCAGTGTTGTTGTACATCCCAAGTTTGGCTTTTGGGGTTGCCAGTTTAATTATTGTCTTCCTATTTCTAAATTCAATTGTCTTTCTTTCTCCTCTGGCTTTAGCTTCTCTGCGTTTCTGGGCAATTTTCAGAGTTTCTTCCGTCATCCATTTTGGCCGTTTTTGCTTTTACACCTTTTGTAGAGACTTCTCGCTTTCTTCCAACACAACCTTCTTGATGTCATTCCATAACTCTTCCGGAGCTCTGTCATTTGTATCTATAGCAGCAAATCGATTTTGCAGGCAGTCTTTAAATTCCAGTGGTATATTCTTAAGGTCATATTTTGCTGCATTCATGAGTGGTTTACTCTTTTTCAACTTTAGCTTGAGTTTGCATACTAGTAGTTGATGATCTGTACCACAGTCAGCTCCAGGTTTTGTCTTGGTTGATGTTATAGAGCTTTTCCATCGTTGACTTCCACAGATGTAGTCAATTTGATTTTTATACAATCCATTGGGTGAAGTCCATGTGTACAGTCGCCACTTGTGTTGCTGGAAGAAGGTGTTTGAGATGAATAGATCATTGGTCTTGCAGAATTCTATCAGTCTTTCTCCAGCTTCATTTCTGTTGCCAAGTCCATATTTTCCAACTACTTTGCCTTCTTCTTTGTTGCCAACTTTTGCATTCCAGTCACCCATGACTATCAGGATATCCTGTTTGCATGTTCTGTCAATTTCAGCTTGTACTTGTTCATAGAACTCTTCAATTTCATTCTCTTCTGCAGCTGTTGTTGGGGCATATACTTGAATTATAGTTGTGTTGATAGGCAATCCTTGTAGAAGAATAGAGATTAAGCGTTCGCTGCCTGCATTGTATTTCATTACAGTTCTTGCAAATTTCTTCTTTATTATAAATGCAACACCATTTCTTCTTTGTTTTTCATTTCCAGCATAGTAGACCATGTGATCATCTGATGCAAAGTGCCCGATGCCAGTCCATTTCAGTTCGCTGACACCCAACAGATCAAGTTGTACACATTCCATTTCATTCTTGACCACCTCCAACTTCCCTTGGTTCATACTTCGTACGTTCCATGTTCCAATGTGTAAGACATCTTTACAGCTTCTGACTCTTATTTCATGCGCAGCTACATCAGCAGTCAGACTTCCCGAGGGCTTTGATCCAACCACATCATAAATGCTGGCTTTACTCTGAAAAGTCTTCAGCTCTTCCCCAGTAGCTAGCTGAGTGCCTTCCGACCCAGGGGTCTCATCTTCCAGCATCATAGCACAATTTGTTTTGTTGTAACTATCCATTGGGTTTTCATGGCAAGATACAGAAGTAGATTGCCGGCCCTTTCTTCCATGCAGTTTAGGTTTGATGTTGTTGCCGTTGTCACAAAAATGTGATCCTCCGCCGTCAACACTATCCCATTCTGCTGCTGCCCAGATGGGTGGTTTGTCTTGGTCTGGCACCTCATCTGAGACCTGTCCATCTTGGGAGACCCTGCCAGTAGTTAAACTACCTATAGTTTAGCTCTCAGCATCACTGATGCACGCAAGCCCTCACAGCACGACAAGCTGCAAACCAAGTGAGACAATCGCAGAACTCAACAGAGATTTCCAACATGCAGCAAGACAGGACAAGGAAAAGTACTACAATGACGCATGCAAGGAAATAGAAGCAGAAACTATTAGAGGAAGAACAAGATCGGCTTTCCTAACACTACGAGACTTAAAGAAAAAGTTCCAGCCTCGAATTGGAATGTTACAAGATCCTCAAGGTTCTATGTTGAATGATGCTGAGAAGATCAAGAAAAGGCGGAAGGAATATACAGAGTTTTTATATGATAAAGATCAAGTGGACCAACAGCCATTTCAACCTGTACCTTATGATCGGGAACCATTGGTGATGAAAGAAGAAGTTGAAGCAGCATTGAAAGCCTTATCAAAGAACAAAGCACCAGGCATTGATGGCATTCCTATAGAAGTATTGCAGCAATCTGATGCAGCTATTACCATACTTACAAGGCTCTGCCAAGAAATATGGAAGACAACATCATGGCCAACTGACTGGAAAAGATCTGTGTTTATACCAATACTAAAGAAAGGTGATCCAACTGACTGTGGAAATTATCGAACAATCGCTCTGATCCCACATGCCAGCAAGATTCTACTGAAGATTATTAAAAAAGACTACAACCATACCTGGAACAAGAACTACCTGAAGTGCAAGCAGGGTTCAGGAAAGGACGAGGAACGAGAGACATCATTGCGGATGTGAGATGGATCCTTGAAAAGACTAAAGAATACCAAAAGGATATCTATTTGTGCTTTATCGACTATAGCAAGGCTTTTGACTGTGTAAACCATGAGAAACTCTGGGCCACATTAAGAAGCATGGGTATACCAGAACACCCTGATCGTTCTCTTGCGCATTTTGTACATTGATCAAGAAGCAACAGTTCGAACGGAACAAGGAGAAACAGAATGGTTTAAAATAAGCAAAGGTGTAAGACAAGGCTGCATACTTTCCCCCTACCTGTTTAATTTATATGCAGAACAAATCATCAGAGAAGCAGGATTGTATGAAGACAACAGAGGTGTGAAGATTGGTGGAAGACTCATCAACAACCTTCGCTATGCTGATGATACTACATTACTGGCTGAAAGTGAAGATGATCTGAAATATTTGCTTCTCACAATCAAAGAACATAGTCTCAAAATGGGCCTGCACCTTAATGTAAAGAAGACAAAGATCATGACAACTGGCATAATCAACAGGGTCATCGTTGAAGGAGAGGAAATTGAAATTGTTAACAACTTTAACCTACTTGGATCAACTATCAATAAAGAAGCAACAAGCAGTCAAGAAATCAAACAACGCATTGATCTTGGCAGAATGGCTATGAAAGACCTAGATAAAATTCTCAAGAGCAGAGATGTCTCTCTCCATACAAAGATTCGACTTGTTCAAGCCATGGTATTTTCAATAACATCATATGGATGTGAAAGCTGGACAGTGAAAAAGACAGACAGGAAGAAAATTGATGCCTTTGAATTATGGTGCTGGCAGCGAATACTATGTATACCATGGACTGCCCGAAGAACAAACCAGTCGGTACTAGAGGAGATCAAACCTAAGCTTTCTTTAGAAGCTCAGATGACAAGACTTCGACTTTCATACTTTGGACACATCATGCGAAGAGAGAGATCATTAGAGAAAGACATCATGCTTGGCAAGATAGAAGGTCAACGCAAAAGAGGAAGGCCAGCAATGAGATGGATCGATACAATAACAGCAGCTACGGGTACCAGTCTGTCAACAATGAGCCGCCTGACTGAAGACCGAACACAATTTAGGATAGCTATCCAGAGGGTCGCCATGAGTCGACTCCGACTCGACGGCACTTAACAACAACAACATTTCTAAATTGTGATCCCTTGTTCTTTGGTGACGGTCTATTTTCTGCATTTTAACCAAGCTGAGGTATTCTGTTTATATAGTTTCAATTTGACTGCGCCACTTGTTCTCTTTCCCCAGTAGGAGATGTATTGGTATTCTCTGAGATGTACTGGTTTAATATTTGCAGTGTTGCCTTTAGATAGGTAAGGTTTGGTGCTTTGTGAGTTCTGGCAATGCTGTTATGATAGGTTGAATTTGCTATGAGTTCTAAATGGGATTTGCTATGAGTTCTAAATGGTCAGTGTTTTTAGTACTTATATGGGCCTGGCGGTTGTCACTGCAATATAGTAATGTAGAAATCTGTTAGCCTTTCTTTATCCAGACACTCATTAAGAGGCATGTTTACTAAAAATGCATGTTAACATTATGCAAATATTTATGCAAATGAGGCTCCCTATGCAAATGAGGCCCTGCAATTAATCTCTGCACATGGCCCCGCACTCCCTTTGGGCCGCCCTGCCCTGAGAATACCATTCCCACAGTGAAACATGGTGGTGGCAGCATCATGCTGTGGAGATGTTTTTCATTGGCAGGGACAGGAAAACTGGTCAGGACTGAAGGGACAATGGATGGCACTAAATACAGGGCAATTCTTGAGGAAAACCTGTTTCAGTCTGCCAGAGATTTGAGACTGGGATGAAGGTTCACCTTCCAGCAGGACAATAACCCTAAACATACTTCTAAAGCTACACTAGAGTGGTTTAAGGAGAAACATTTAAATGTCTTGGAATGGCCTTGTCAAAGCCCAGACCTCAATCCAATTGAGAATCTGTGGCATGACTTGAAGATTGCTGTAAACCAATGCAACCCATCTAACTTGAAGGAGTTGGAGCAGTTTTGCTTTGACGAATTGATGAAAATCCCAGTGGCTAGATGTGCTAAGCTAACAGAGACATACCCCAAGAGACTTGCAGCTGTAATTGCAGCAAAAGGTGGCTCTACAAAGTATTGACTTGGGGGGGGGGGATACCTATGCACACTCATGATTTCTTTTTTTTTTTTAATCCTACTTCTTGTTTGTGTCACAATAAAAGATATTTTGCACCTTCAAAGTGGTAGGCATGTTGTGTAAATCACGTGGTGCTAATCCCCAAATCTCCATTTTCATTCCAGGTTGTAACGCGACAAAACAGGATAAACACAGAGGGGATGAATACTTTCACAAGGCACTGTATGGGCTTCTCCAAATGTGCCTCTTATGGTTCTCATTTTCTCCTATAAGGGGCTCCAATGGAAGTTAATAACTGTGTGTGAAGGGTTTATTTTTATTTTTTTAGTTTGCAATGGTGTATCATTGCTTGGGAAAATGGGAGATACTGTCGCCTAATCCTGCTTATGTGCTTGACTGGAGACATGGGCTACAGCAATGCGATGACTGAATGTGCCAGGCAAGAGAATGCTTTAGGACGAGGGGTTATGTGGGATCATAGTTTGTGTGCAGTCATGGAGATGATGGGATATGACTGCTTAGCACTGTTCTTGCAAGTGAGTGGTTGATGTGATCTATGGGATTATGTTAGTATGTGGGTTTCTAGGAAAGTTGTGTGGTTGGGGTTAGTGTATAAGCAGTATCAGATGTGTGTGTTTGTAAGTTGTGATGGTTAAGCTATTGTCATAGAATGTAGAAGTTGTAAGTCATCCTATTAAAAGAAAGTTTGTTTTAAGCTAGTTAAGGATATTTCAGGCTCGGATTGCGTTTTTTACAGGAGGCCCACTTATCAGCTGCTGAATCTAGTGAATAAACATAATAATAGTGTAGCTGTTTTGTTTGCCAAGTCTGTGAATAGTGTAGCTGTTTTGTTTGCCAAGTCTGTGAAATATAAAGTTTTGTCGTACTATGCAAACAAGGAGGGGCAATGGGTTGTTGTAGTAGTGGAAATTACTCATTCCCCTGTCAATCTGGTGAACATTTATGCACCCAATGTTGATTTGCCACAGTTTTTTCATACTTTGGCTCATCAGATAACTCTGTCAGGCTCACATCCAGCCATTCGGGGGGAGGGGGGGGGGACATAAGGCACATCAGGTATTATGTAGTGTGCTTACTGATCTAAGCTTGGTAGATACATGGAGACTGTCATCCAACAGAAATGGATTTTACATATTATTCTCAGCCACTTGTCACATTTTCTCGCTTGGATTATTTTCTTATCTCCAAGTCATTGTTGGCGGAGTGCTAGCGCTAGTGTTGAAGCAATAAAGATATCAAATCATACCTGTATTTCGTTAGATGCTGAAGTGGGAGGAACCTCCAAGGGCAGCAACATTTGGCGATTCAGTGCAGCCTTGTTGTGAGAGGAGATATTTATGTCAAAAACTAAGAAATGTATTGAAGATTATTTCCATTATAATACATCTGAGTTACCCTTTGGTGTCATTTCAAAGCTCTGTTAAGGGATGAAATTATACGTTTTAGCACTTGCGAACACAAGGAGTTCAGACATACTGCTGCTGAATTGGAAAATTGGAGATCAAGTAGCTGGAACATGTAGACGTGCAGTCTAACTGGAAGGATCCTTTACCTGCTTTACATATGCTGAAATGTCAATATAATATCCTCCTTTGTCGGCTAGCAGGTAATCGGCTATTCTGAGCAAATATAAATAGTTATACTAGTTCTAATAAAATTGGTAAACAGTGGCCAACTAGCTTAAATGTAAATATAAAAGGGTTTCTTATACATGCTATATTTATTTATTTATTTATTTATTTTATTTATCTATTTCTTCTATACCGCCCCTTCCAGAGATCAGGGGCGGTTTACATGGAACAAGTAAACAAATTTGTATACTAATGTATACATTACATGGAACAGAGATTTTTTTAACTTTATACAGATAATAGTTATTAACAGGGATTTATAACATTGTAACTTTATACAAATAACTGTGCATTAATTGTCAAAACTATTTACATTTTATATACATTAATAAGTTTCTGTAGCGTAGTGTTGATCAGAGTTTTTCTACCTTTTTATAGGTAGTCATATACAATGGCAAAAGGCTTCTGAGTCTATCCGCTAACATCGAGATACAATTCCTTGGTTATTAGATATTAGCCCAACATAACTAGGCAAACGGTTTCTCCTATCTACCCTCACTATTATCATGATGCTATCTACTACTGTCACGAACACCCAATGTGATTTGGATTTTCCCCTAATATAGTATACTGTTCAACTTAATTTACCGTAATTTAATTTTCTCCCACTCTGAGGGTCTTTGTTTAATATTTTGTAGTTGCAACATGTACAGTATAGATTAATTTATTTAACATTGTTACTTATGTTTTGCCTTTGTTAACTGTTGACTCATCAGTTTAAATTGCCTATGTTATATGTACATTTTTGATTTTGTTCCCTGTAAACTGCTTTGATTTATTGATTAAGCGGTATATAAAACATAAAAATAGAATAAATAAATTATACATAGCTCTAAATGCAACTCGAGTGGATTCCAGATTGAGCAGTTTCTAGATAAGATCAAAAGCTTCAAATTGGAAACATCACAAATTACAAGCCGCCATCATCCAGGTTCGGATTTAGGCATAGGCAACATAGACAACTGCTTAAGGTGCCAAATTTTGAAGGTCCCAAATACCCAAACCAAAGACGAGCCTGCTGCCACTTACTGTAGGACCATGTTTAAGTTCTGCTTCAAAGGGGAGTCCATGTGGCACTAGGGCCTTCCTCTGCTTCTCTTCTGGCTCTCCAATCTTTGGGATCTCTGCCCCCCCCCTTCCCCCTTTCTCTAGGATCTGCTGTCTATGGGCACCAAATTCTTAAATCCGGCCCTGCCATTATCTTTAAGGAAATTGGGCTGGCAATTCAATCCTTGAATACTCAAAATAGTTTAATTTTATAGAGGCTTCACAGACCCTGGCTGTTGAAATTATACAATGCTTATTTACTGGAGACTTAACTTCTGGATCTTTCTCAGAAGCTCAAGAAAGAACTCCTTATATATAATGAATTATAGACCCATTTCTTTAGTGAATTTTGTATATAAAATGTTTGCTAAAGTACTAGCCCTGCGATTATCTAAGGTTTTGGATGTGCTAATATACCCAGACCAAAGTGGCTTTAAAAGGGTGTATTTCCATTGACAAACTAGAACTCTGTGTCATGTAATCTAAGCTGTGAAAGGCCCACTGCAATTCTTTCATTAGATGCCAAAAAGACGTTTGATTGCCTTGAATGGAAGTTTTCATTTGCAGTACCAGATGGTATGGCTTTGAGACAAATGTTATACATATGGTCAGGTTGCTTTATTCTAACCAGGTGGTCCAACAATCTTATTACCAGAGCTTTTCCTCTATAGAGAGACACTCAGCTAGATTGCCCTTTGTCTCTCCTCCTATTTGTGCCAGCTTTGGAACCATTGGCTAATGCCATTCAGGTTCATGCTGGGCTTCAAGATATCATCAGGTCAAAATATCTCTATATGCTGATGACACCCTTTTATATTTTACTTACCCAAATATGATGGTGCTGGCATTACTTTCACTTATAGCTGAATTCTCACTATCCAAATGGGGGAAGTTTTTAATCCCCATTGTCTGTCTTCTGAGTTGCCATATTTTCCTTTAAATTGGTCTGCTGCCGGTCTTAAGTGTTGCAATATCTTTTCAGGATACAGTACAGGCCACATTGGAGCAAAATGTGGCATTGTATTTGTCTTTTTTGTTTTCTTAACTTTTTCTTTTTCTTTGTTCTTTATTAACATTTTAAGGCAATATACAAAACTCAACATACCTCACTCATCTGGCTATAGGTCAAGCAAAACTTGCCACATATAGGTACACACAACATCCAACAAAACCCGGCCATTCCATTCCACCCCCTAGCTCCTCTACTCTCTTTTCGATCCCCTCCACCAAGTCCAATATTGAGTCAAAAAATTTTCAGCCCAATTGCACCACCTTCTGCAGATATAGGGCAATCTTTGCAAACTGAAAATGTCTTGTAGATGAGCATGGAACCCCCTCTCAAATCCCGGTGAACTCCTGTCTTCCAGTTGCATGTCAACTCTCCCCTCACAATCAAAATAGCAAACCTGAGGAAATCCCAGCATTGCCGTGGAATATTTGGCGAGTAGTTGTGCAATATGAAACTCTTAGGATCACAGTCCAGCGGGGAGCTCCACCACCTCTTCCATGCATCTGATACATTTCTCCCAGTATTGCTTAACAACTGGACATTGCCACCACATATGAAAAAATGTCCCAACCTGGCCACACCCTCTCCAACAACAATCACGCCCCCCTTTCCCCAATTTAATAAGATGCTGCAGGGTTAAATACCATCTGTATAACAATTTAATTCTATTCTCCATTACATTCATCGCTACTGAGGACTTCCAAATATTTCAGAAAATCCTCCTCCACACCTTATCTTCCAGCACTTCCCCCAGGTTCTCTTTCCATTATTGCATGTGGCAAAGGGGGCAATTTGCGGTGATCCAAGGGCCTTATAGAGTTTAGAAATAATCCTCTTAGCCTCCCACCACCCCTCACAGGGGACTTCAAAAAAGGTTTTCCCATGTGCCATATCTTCCCCAGCCTGCCCACTCTGGAGATAGTGATGGAGCTGAAAGTACCCAAACCGATGAGTCCAGGCTAAGTTATACCTAATGCGTAGCTCCTCCAAACTCATAAGCTCCTCCTCTGTAAATAACTGCCCACCCATCCCAACCCACTTTTTAAAGACCCCTCTCAATCCAAGAGGGAAAGCAGAATTCCAGCAAACGGGAGTCAAATAGGACGTCTGCTTACTCTCCAGGAGCTACCCCATATACTTCCACCACAATTCTAGGATAAACCGCACACACGAGTCCTGGGTCCCCAACACCTGCAAACATTTCTCTTTTTCTATACTGAAATTTCATAAATAAAGTGAACAAAAAAAATTAAAATAGAACTTCCTCTGGGTACCCTGGTGGAGATACCACAGGCCTATTTGTGAAATGTATTTATTTATTTCTTATATACCACCTTTCAGGGGTATCAAGGCAGTTTACGCTGAACACAACTAAGCTTAAGTTACATAGAACAAATAGAAGAACAAGGATAATTGTTAGCAGTGGCTAATTATAACTATCCGGGTAATGGTGGGGACAGGGCATACTATTTACAGTGGAATTCAACAGTAGGTCTAGACCTGAGTATAAGTAGGGGTCATTTCACTGTGTGGTAGGATGCTAAGTGTCAGTCCCATAACATTCTTGGAAAATGTGTGTTTAAGCTTCCTGCCGAATTCCTTCAGATATTTTATTGCTCTCATATTGCTTGGAAGGGAATTCCATAAGCTTGATCCATAGATAGTAAAGGTGCATTGGCATGTTTCTTACGTGCTGGATGTTTTCAGCTTGGGGTTTTTAAGGAGGTTTGTGGTTTGGCTTCTTCTTGGTCTGCTGTCCGAGGTTGTGTGAATGAGTGACGGTAAGCAGTCCACGATTAAGTTGTTTGTACACTTAAATATGGTCATGACTGATTTGTATTTTATGCATGCTTGGATGGGCAGCCAATGTAACTCTTTCAGGACCAGGGTGATATACTCTTGTTTAGATAGCCATGAGATCATGCGGGCTGCAGAGTTTTGGGCAATTTGTAATGGGAGGAGTGTACATTTTGGTAGGCTTTGGAGTATGGAATTACAATAATCCAATTGAGGTGTGATGGTCACTTGGCAAATGGTGTGGGATAGATTATGGTCCAATAATGGACGGAGGTTGTGAAGGATCTTTATTCTTTGGTATGTTGCTACAGTTGTTTTCTTAATATGGGATTGGAAGTTCAATCTCTGGTCTAGAATCACACCAAGGTATTTGACTTCAGACCTGATGGGGATATTGTAATTGTTGATTTTGATCTTCTCTGGTGGTGTGTAGGTGGATTCTCTGCTAATGACTAGTGCCTCAGTTTTGCTAAAGTTTAATTTAAGAGATTGTTCATGTAACCAATGTGTCATTTCGTTAAGACATGAAAGTATGGTGGAGAAGTCTGAATTCCTTGTAGTGAATGGAGCATATAACATAATGTCATCTGCATAAATGTGATACCTTATTTTATACTTCAGTAGGATGATATATATGGGCTCGATGTATAGTTGAATAGTAGGGCAGATAGGGCTGATACTTGAGGTAACACTGGTCAACAAATTTTTACAAAAGTCATGTTACTGAAATAAAAATAGTCATTTCTTATCAATTTTTATATGCTGAACACAAATATGACAGTGAAATTGCAAAGTTGGCTCTAGTTTTTTTGTAATCTACAAGAATTAATGTTTACATCACGAAATGCATGTCAATAGTAAATAAAATAGGCCTTTGGTTAATTCCTGTAAAAAAACAAGACATAGACTACTTCTTAGATTTTTTCTTCTGTCTTTTGTACAGCTGTTCAGGAGCTTCTCTGGGGAGTGTCCAGCAGTAGTCAGCCAGCATTGTAGTGGACCATTTTCCCTGGTATCTTTGCTCCATCGTTGCGATATCTTGGTGAAAACGTTCGCCCTGCTCATCACTAACCATACCACAGTTGTCAGGAAAGAAATTGAGATGGGAATCAAGGAAATGGATCTTTAGAGACATATTGCAGCCATGTTTCTGATACTGCATCAGCATGTCTTCTACTAGTTCCTTGTAGTTTTCTGCCCTAACATTCCCAAGAAAGTTTGTTGACATTACGCGAAAAGCATTCCATGCTTGTTTCGCATCAACCTGCAGCAAGTTGTTGAACCAGTCATCTTTGAAGAGCTCTTGAATCTGAGGACCCACAAAAACTCCCTCTTTAATCTTTGCTTCGCTGAGTCGAGGGAATTTTTCATGCAGGTATCGGAAAGCTGGCGAAGTGCGGTCCATGGCTTTCACAAAGTTTTTTATCAAACCTAATTTGATGTGAAGGGGTGGTAGCAGGATTTTGGAAGCCTCAACCAGAGCTGGATGCTGGATATTCTTCTCTCCAACTGTTACATTTTGTCTGCGATTCCATTCCTTCCGCAAGTAGTACCAATCCCTTGCTCGGCTATCCCATTCACATAAGAAACACATGTATTTTATATATCCCTGCTGCAGTCCCATTAAAAGGGCAACTACCTTCAAGTCACCACAGAGGTGCCAGCTGTGCTTGTTATAGTTAATGGAAGTCAGTAGATGCTTTAAATTATCATATGTCTCTTTCATGTGGACGGCATGCGCTACTGGAATAGATGGAAGACGGTTTCCATTGTTCAAAAGCACAGCCTTCAGACTCAGTTTCAAAGAGTCTATAAATAGTCTCCAGTCTTGTGGGTCATGAGCGATTTTTAAGGCATTCATGAGTCTTTCAATATCGGAACAGAATACCAGATTACTTTCCTTTCCGACTGCATATAGTACACTGCTGACATCCAGCCACCGGCCCGATCGGTGACGGGGAAGGGAGCAGGCAGGTATGCTCCTCCCTGCTCCCCACCACATGGCCAATCAGGCCGAAGAAACACCCCGGCAGCAGTTTTAAAATCTGAAGCGTTCCTTGGCGCGCCCGCGTCTGGCAGGTCTGCTCCTAAGGGCATGCCAAAGGGCCCTTTGGCATGGCCCTTAGGCACGGCACTGTGGAAAGGCCGCATCCTCCTCCTCCCCCTCACTCCTGCAACTCCACTGAAGAACTGGCCAGATACAGCGGAACCACGTGAAACGTCAGCATGTAAGCATCCTCTAAGTATATCCCATGATGTGTTGTAATATAGCCCATAATGTCCAGCCTGCCTGTATTGTAACCCTTAATGTAATGTATTGTAACCTGATGTAATGTATTGTTATGTAACGTATTGTAACCTGAGGCCCGATGTAATGTAATGTAGTGTTTAAATAGAAATGTGCAGTAGTACTATTAGTAGTAATGGGAGACAACCAACCTGGTTTTGCCCTAGCTAGAATTTTGCTCTGTGTGTTTTTCATCTTGATTAGATTGTAAGCTCTATGGAGAAGGGATCGTCACACTTATATGCCTGTACAGCGCTGCGTATGGTAGCGCTTTATAAATGTTAAGTAGTAGTAGTAGTAGTAGTAGATGGCTTCAGCAGCCATCTGGCAGTAGTATTGCATTGCATCAGAAAATGATGCAATCAACTCTGGATGATGTGTGCGCTGGTATTATGCAATGTGATGCAATATTACATCATTCAAGGCTTATTTGGGATGTTGTTGATGTCCTACTGGATAAATTTACACGGTAAAATGTCAAAAATGAACTACATGCAATATCTTCAAAATGAGAGCCAATAAAATGTTTTAATGTTATATTCGTGTTCAGCTCACCAAGATACTACAGATTAGGGCCTTTTAAAGTGAGTAACGATTTCAGTGTTGACCAGTGATAATCTTTGATGTACCTGAAATGGTTTTGAGGTCTTGTCTTGCAGTTTAACTTGTTGTGTGCGCTTGTTTAAATAGGAGCCGAACCATCTTAGGGGAATCCCATTTACTCCAATTTCTATTAGTTGATCAATGATTTTTCTGTGATTTATGGAGTCAAAAGCTGCTGAGATATCGATAAAGATGAGGATGAAGGCTTATTTGGACCTTTCAGTTCCTTTTATCAAGTTGTCTAGGAGTGAGTGAGAAGTGTTTCTATGCCATAATTTTGTTGGAACCCATGCTGTTGGTCATCAAGAGGTGCGTTTATCTCTACAAAGTCCTGGAGCTGTATCTGAACTGCTTTCTCTATTATTTTGGCTAAGAGGGGGATATTGGAGATGTGTCTGTAAGATGTGGGTAAGTCAGGGTCAGCTAAGGAGTTCTTTAGAGTAGGTCTGATTGAAGAAGCCTTCAGGTTAGTTGGCATCTGCCCTAGGGTGAGAGAAGAATTTATTATTTTAAGCGGTGGTGGGGTTAGCATGGGTCCAATAGTGATGTAGTGGTGTTTAGTATGGATAGGATGTTATCTAATTGATTGTCTGATATTGTGATAAACAAGGTCCATTTTGGCAGGCTGCTGGTCACATTTATTGTTATCTGATCTGAGGTTATTGTATCTGTAGGTTGGGGGAATTTGTTCAGGAGGTAAGAGGCGTAATCCTGCGGGTTCAAGCTTGAGCCTTTCAGGATAGATGGGGATCGTATGAATGACTTGGCTATATTGAACAGTTCCCTGGGGCAGTTGAGGGATTTATAGATGAGGTTACTGTGGTATTTTTGTTTCCTCTGATTTATGAGTTAATTGTAATCCTCTTGCTTGGTAGTGTATTCTCATTGGTGTTCAGGGTCTTTCATTCTTCGCCATTGTTGTTCAAGTTGTCTCAGTTTGAGTTTTGCCTCCTTTATATCTTTTGAGTACCAGGATGTTGTGAAGCTACGTTTCAATGATGTAAGTGTGGCCCTCATGTGGAGCAGGTGGTCCAAGTTCCCCTTCAGTTTTCCCTCTTCTGGTGCACTCGTATGTCACTGACATCAGAGCTCTGCTTCAGAACCCTGGCCCCCTTCGGCTGGGCAACATACAATAAAGCTACCATCTCTCCATGAGGTCACTATTTACAATCACATAAGTTTTAATGGAGGTGGGAGTGAGCAGGGGTGACGGAATGCCCTCTTTGGGGTTCCAAGCTCTGCCCCTTGGCCAACTAAACTGTGCTGCCGGAATTGCTGTGCTGCTACAACTGTGCTGCCACAATTGCTGAACTCCCATGGGCAAATAGAAGGGAACGCCAACAATCGTCGCAGCACAGGTTAGATGGGGTCTGGCAGGGAAAGGCTCTATAATGAAGCCAAGTGAGGCGGTCGCCTCAGGCGGCAAAGTTTTGGGGGCAGCAAAAAATGTCCCCAAATCACCTCCCTCTGAAAAGGTTTAAAAAAAAAAAGTGGACAAGCTGCTGCCACTGCCCCGTCGGCCTCTGGGCAGCAGCAGAATCAACCCCTTCAACCTCCTCTGCTGCTGCCCCAGATCTGAGGATACTGGGGCAACTACGGGGATCAAGATGGCTGAAAGTAAAAGAAATTTAAAAAGTGTGGGGGTTTGAAGTCTCTGTCGGCTTACAAGCCTGATGGATCCCATCCCTTCTGCTATATGCTTCAGAGAGGGGCCAGAACCAGCAGGGGCTTACAAGCCGATGGACACTTGAAAACCACGCACTTTTTACATTTCTTTTACTTTTAGATAACTTGCTCCCTGCAGCTGCCCCAGTGTCCTTGGATCTGGGGCAGCAGTGGGGGAGGGGGCAGAGGGGTTGATTCTGCCACTGCTGAGAGGTGGCCATGGCAGAAACTTGTTCAGGACAAAAGGGGAGAGCAGGGGAGGAGAGGAGAGGCAGGAGGACAAATGTTGGACAATGGGGGGGGAGGAGGGTGACAAATGCTGGACAGGGGGGCAGGAGGATAAATGCTAGACAACAAGGGGGAGGTACAGGAGGAGAAATGCTGGACAACAGGAGGGAGGGACAGGGCAAATGCTGGACAATGGAGAGGGGGTAAATGCTGGACAAAGGTGGGGGAAGCAGGAGGTTAAATACTGGACAACAGAGGGGAGGGACAGGAGGGCAAATGCTGGACAATGGAGAGGAGGGCAAATGCTGGACAAAGGTGGGGGGAGGCAGGAGGTTAAATACTGGACAACAGAGGGGAGGGACAGAAGGACAAATGCTGGAAAACGGCCAGGGGCAACAGTATAAATGCTGGACAACAGGGGGGAGGGACAGGAGGGAAAATGCTGGACAATGGAGAGGGGGCAAATGCTGGACAAAGGTGGGGGAGGCAGGAGGTTAAATACTGGGCAACAGAGGGAAGGGACAGGAGGGCAAATGCTGGACAATGGAAAGGAGGGCAAATGCTGGAAAATGGGAGGGTCATTTCTCACAGTCTTGTGACCATAGGCAAGTTCTCTACTAGGCTGCTGGCGCTCCACAGGCCATCCTAAATGGGAGTGGAGGTGAGTGGCCAGGGACAGTGCCTTCCTGACGTCTGCTCCTGTGGACAGGCACTGTTTCTCTGGGCTGCAGTGATGGTTTGCACAGCCCCTGCCCGCAGGACATGCTGCTTCCACAGGTAGAAGGGTGTGGGAGGCAGTGACCGTGGCCCAGAGAAGTAGAGCCTGCCTGCGGGAGCAGCATGTTCGGTGGGCAGGGGCTGTGCAAGGCCAGATGTGCACTTCCTCTCTGGGCTGGGATCACTGCTTGCACAGCTCCTGCCTGTGGGACGTGCTGCTCCATGGGCAGGTTCTGCCCCTTGTACATACATGGGGGTGGGGAGCATTGAAGGGGGAGTGGCCATGAGGGGGCATTAGGAAGTGGACGTGGATGGGCACAGGGAGTCAGAAGGAAGATGCTGGGGGCAGGGGAGGAATAGGGAGGCAGCGGGAATAAGACTTAGGTGGGGAGTTAGGGAGATAGAAATACTGGTCATGGAAAGGGCCATAGGAAAAAACAAGAAGGGGAGAAGAAGTGGTGATGTTGGCCAGGAGGTTATAGGGAGACTATGGGAAAATGCTGGACTTGGAGAGGGCAGGATAGAGGGGCGATGCTGGACACAAGGTAATAATGGGAAAAGGAAATGCAGGACATGGGGTAATAGGGAGAGAGAGGGGGGAAGATGGACATGGGGGTAAATAGGTTGAGAAATAGACAGAGAGATGCTGGGCATGGGAGTAATAGAGAGGGGATGGTATGGTATGGAGATGGGGTAGATGCTGGTTGCAGGGGGACAGAGAGGGAGAGGGCAGACATGGAAGGAAAGAGAGCGTGGAGGTACTGTATAGAGTGAAAGAGAGAGACACACTGGATGGGGGGTGAGAGATGTTAGACATGGAGGAGAAAAGAGAGTGAGCAAAAGACTAGGCAATAATGGACTACGAAAGAAGAGCTGGGGAATGGAAGGACTAAGGTGAAGTTTGAAAAGCTGTAGGTAGATGGTGTACAAAAGAAGGAGATTGAGAACTGGATAGTAAGGAATGAAATCTGAGTGGACAGAGAGAGAGAAATATAAGAAAGCTGAAAGGAAAGAAATCAATATACAAGATGGAAGGAAGTGAAAAAAACAAAAGGAGAGACAAGAAATGGCAGATGCCTGGACTAGAGACCACAAAAAGAGAGCTAAGAGAACATAGAAGAAAACAGAAGCCTCAAATCGGGACCAGCATGATCAGAGAATAAAATGGTTAGACAACAAATCTAGAAGAAAATGTTATTTTCAATTTAATGATCGGACTTGGTGCTATCTTTATATTTTATAAAGTACAGGGAAATGCATATCTTTCTATTTCTCTGGTGTTGCATTGTATGCGGAATCTGACTTCTTGGGGTTGCAGTTTAATTTTTATCTATTTTTATAGTAACATAGTAAATGATGGCATAGTAAATGACGGCAGATAAAGAACAGTATGGTCCATCTAGTCTGCCCAGTAAGATGGCAAGAGTAAGTGCACCTGCCGCTCCGTGAAGGTCACCCCTCCCCATGTCTTTGTTTTAGGGGTGAACCGACTGCTCTGTGTAGGACACCCCTAAATGTTTAGAAATTAGTTAGTTAAGTTTATTTTGATTTTATCCTGTTGCTGTAAAGGGAACCACTGTGTCTGTCCCATGTCATTTTGAATTCTGTCACTGTATTTGCCCCCAACACTTACATCGGGAGGGCATTCTAAACATCCACCACACTTTCAATGAAAAAGTATTTCCTGACATTGCCTTTCAATTTACTCCCTTGCAGCTTCATGTTATGCCCTCTAGTTTTACAGCTACCCCGTCTTTGGAAGAGGTTTGTGTGTTCATCGTTCCTCTTTAAGTATTTAAAGGTCTGAATCATATCTCCCCTGTCTCTCCTCTCCTCCAGTGTGTACATATTTAGGTCTTCAAGTCTCTTCTCATAAGGCTTCTGACGCAGGCTCCAAATCATTTTGGTTGTCTTCCTCTGAACAGTTTCCAGTATTTTTATATCCTTTGCAAGATAGGTTATGGTCACTTATTCTGTACTTAGTGAAGGTCTGTGTTCTGAGTTTGTGGCCAAGGCCAGGTGTTATGTTAATATGGAATCTGTACGCAGGGATCTGTACTGCAGTAATCTGAATTGTTCAGCTTTTCAAATAGATGTTTGGATGTTGCAGGGCCCATTGCAGTATTTACAGTGCTGCTTTTTTTGGTAGACTCCTTATGTGGGATTTTGGAAGTTGGTGCTGGTATGGTACTGTATGTTAGATTTACTCTACAGATCCTCAGTGACTTTGTTGTAGGGTTTTGTATTAGTTCACAATATGCCTGGTACTGTAGAATGTTTGTTATTGTTAGTGAGATGATCAGAATGAGATTTTTTTTTTTTTTTAGATATTGATTTCTGTGGGTGAATGTCCTGGTTCTGTTCTGCTCCCATTGTTGAGGGAGGGGGTTCTGTGAATACAAAATATATGTTCAAAAAGAAAAAGCAAGAACAATAATCCAGTTTATAACAACAAAATAAAAATGAGTTATAATTTAGTGTTATAAACTGTGCTGTGGTTCGTGCTTTTTCTTTTAATTCCTTGGTGTGCGAACATCTTGCATTTCCTCCACATTATCTAAATGGCTTTTTTGGTATGGTTCAGTCCCTGACTGGAGTTTTGAGGGAGCCTCCCCCACCAACTCCGGAGGGGGGGGGGGCACGCCATCTCATCTCTTGCCTCAGACAGCAGATTGCCTTGAGGTGCTCCTGGGGCCAGGGCCATGTAGCCCATCCCTTTCTGATGCCCCTGGGGGTCAGGGGCTGGCGCTGGAAAAAATGGACAAAGCTATTGTAAGAGGGCTAGTAGTGAGTAATACCAGATGGAAGTGAGTTATTTTAAACAAATTTAATTTTCTCTTGAGGTTAGGTAGGTGAATAGCAGATAGAAATGAGAGAACAAAGTTGTTCAGAAACATATAAGTAAAACAAGTAAATACAGATAACCATAAAAACATTCTCTTTCTTCACAAACAATATGGGCCCGATTTTTAGTTAGGCAGGCTATGCGCCATGTCGGTGTATAACCTGCCCACCGACCCCCTTAACCGGATTTTCACTTCCGCGGCGACAGAAGTGAAAATCCAGGTTTGTCTGGATGTGCCAGCAGCCGCCAAGGCTAAACGGGTAGCAGCGATTTTTGATGCTACCTGCTTAGCCTCTGCGTCTGAAAGATAGGCGAGGAAAAACCTTGCCTATCTTTAAGGTGCAGAGGGCTAAGCGGGTAGCATTGAAAATCACTGCTACCCGCTTAGCCCTTTCCTTCACCTCTGCTTTGCCCCGGAATAAGAACATAAGATATGCCATACTGGGTCAGACCAAGGTCCATCAAGCCCAGTATCCTGTTTCCAACAGTGGGCAATCTAGGTCATGCGTACCTAGCAGTTTCCCCAAATGCCCCAACACGTCCCGATGCTAACCTCATAGCATCTGGGCACATTAGGGACTTATCCGGGATTTTCCAAAGGCACTATCCATGTAGGTGCCTTTGTAAAATCCCGGATAAGGCATTTACACGGGTAACTAGGGCAGTTACCTGTATAAATACCTTCGAAAATGCCGCCCTATATACTTGGAGTATCACCACAACAAGCCCAACCATCAGCTTTCTATTTTTTCTATGTCCTCTTTAAATTAAACCGTACTCATTTTTTTTTGAAGGATGGAAAAACTCGTTGGTAGCTTAGCTGTTAAACCCCAAATGTACATTTAGTTTCCCCTAGTGAGTATCTCCCAGTAAGTGTTCACCTCTCTGCTGTTAACTGAGCTCAGTCAAGGCAAATGTTCTGGCCAGCTATGTGCAGTGTATACTTAGGTCTCAGTGCGGGGTGCTTTGAAGAGTAGTCGGCTTTTGACTGCGGATGTCCTGGTGTGAGGATGACTAAGGTCCTATGATGAATGACAGCACTCGGTGCTGAAGGCCAAAATGTTTTCTAGTCCCTTGTTGCACCTGAGTAACTACAAAGTTAACAAAAAATCCTCTCTAGGCCTTCATACAAAAAGTCGCCTTGTCCTGAACATGTGCACTATGGTGAACTGCATTCTCACTAAAATGGAAAATAAACAAAACTTAAATTCTCTCCTGAAGTTTCTACTACTTACAGCCTTAGCAGACTTGCAGTTCTTCTAGCTGCTGGCCTTTTTGGTGTCAGGGGCTCTCTGGGTCTGTGCAGCACAGCTTGGTTAACTCACTGCAAGGCCCAGATTTAGGCATAGGACCAGGGGAATTATTTTTATTTATTTAACATTTCTTATATACTGCCTTTCATGATATGTTGAACAAACTGAAATTACATTGAACAGGGCATTATAACTTGGAGATAACTATTTTACAGGGAACATGGGCAATGGAGGGTTAAGTGGCTTGCCCAAGAGCACAAGGAGCACCTGTGGGACTAGAAACCCCAGTCCTTCCGGCCCAAGGTTGCTGTCCTCTAGTGGGATTTGAACCCCTGACCTTCAAATCTGAGGTAATGTGCCCCAACCACTAGGCCACTCCTTCCTCAAGTCTGACTTAATTCTGAAGGTACCAAATACCTGTGCCATACAGGAGCCTGCTGCCACTTTCTTTAGGACCATACTGTATGTGTGGGGGAGAAACCTCCTCTCCCCACTGTTCTCCTGTCTTGCCTAGCTTAAAGCCAGCCCTGCTCACCACTGCAGTTCTTCACTGAGCCTCTCTCCAGCTTGCTTCTCTTTCTTTCCACGCTGGACTCCCAGGCTCCGCTGGCCGTCAGTTTCTCTTCTGCTTCTGGCCTACCGCTTCTTGTTTCTGTTTTCATTCTGCTTCTGCCACTCAGGGCTCTCTCCAACTTCTCACTGTCAGTTCACTTGCTTCTCTTCTAGTCTGTTCATTCTGCTGCATTTGCTTGTCTCCTTTGCAGGGTGAGGGAGGCTTTCCTTATCTTCTTTCTGCTCAGCGCCTCCTCTCTCTGTGGGCTTTCTCTCTTGAGCTCGTGGGGCTTTTAGATCTTGCTGCACGTGTCTTTCTCTACAGCACGTGCCTCATGGGCTCTTTGTTCTATACTATGCCACACGCTTGTCACTCATCGTCTGATCTTCTTTCCTCTTCCATGTATGTTTGGACATCCACCTTCCCCTCTTTGCAGGGGGTTATCTTGTTCCTCCGATGTCAGCTCCTTCTTCTGCCCCTTGTTCCTCTGGGGGGCTCTTCCTTTGTCTGCAGTGGGGGGCGGACATGGACCTTCTTACTCCTGGCTTGCAGTCAGTGTTGGAGGTGGGAACCTTTGTCCTCTGCTCCTGTTCCTTGCTGGGGCTCTTCTGGCTGCCAGACTCAGGGCTACTTTTACCTATGGGCAAAAGGGGCAGCTGCCCTGTACCCTGCATAAGAGTGGGCCCATAGATAAAAGTAAAAGTTTTTTCCAGGCTGCTTGCTCTCATTGACCACCAGCCCCTATTTGCCTATTAGAAGCAAAGCAGGTAAGCAGTGCGGGGGGAACGATGTCACAGGTCGGGTATAACTCCCTTTTTCCGATGATGCTGCTCTAAATGGAGCCGTGCAGGCCATGAGGTATCTGACATTATGCTGCCTTTCCCCAGAGCCTGCTTTGCTTGATAGCAGCAGGCCACAGAACCATGAGCCTCCGATGTTCAGCAACGCAGCTCAGCCTTTCCCCCTAGTCTGCCTTCCCCTTTGATTCCGGTGGTGCTTTTCAGCCACGGGCCACGGGACCTCCAACAATCTGTATTGCAGCACTGTCTCTTCCCGTGGCTTGCCTCCCTCTTTGATTCAGGTAGGTATGCTCCGATGATCTGCAGCATAGTGCTGCCTCTCCCTGTGGCCTGAGGTGTCTACTTTAAGCGTGAAAGTACAGTACTTGGCTGAAATGGGCTATTTTCATAATTTTTACATATTTGTGGCCTCTTATAAAATAGAACCCAGCTTTAAAAAGCACACGCTGATATGATGGTGAATACTTTTACTCTGGACATTGACACAGGCGGAGCACGCACTGAACGCACAAGTTTACTCGTAGATTATAAAATACTATAATTTATGCTCATTCTCGCAAATTATAGGCATGAACATTTTCACAAGCTCTAGGGCTGATGTAAACGTCTCTGCCTTGACTTAAGGCACAATTTCTGCAACTTACACATGTCTTTATATAGCATGCTTAACATAGGTGCCTTAAAATGAGCGTCAAATAGGCATCCCCCTTATAAAATTACTCTTCAAAGCTGGAAAAAAATCACTTTTGGTTTCAGCTTTGGGGATTTGAATGAACAGCGTCTCTTTTATCTATATTTTGCACAGGGTTTCAATTCTGTGTCTGCTTTTTTCAGTTCTAATTTGTGGTTTATTTTTCTGTATTCAGTAAGGGTCTCTGTGCTTTGCATGTGTGACTGTATGAGGGTTTATTCTAGCGTTTTAGTTTCTGTTCTGGACTCACTGTTGGGAGTTTCTGTGAATGCAGTTTACATTTATAGAACTGGATCTGTAGAGTTTATACCAAGGTTTATTCTCATCCTGCAGACTCCAGACCTCACTCCCATATAATAGGGTTACCAGATTTTCTGCAGGAAACAGCAATCGTGCTCAGGATTGCACAGCATCGGCAGGCCCTCGGGAGCTGCTTATGCCGTGCGATCCTAAGCATGATTGCTTTCACAAATGCTTTGCACCTCCCTCCACCATCGAGAATGCTGGCGGAGGACTCAGTGCAGCTTAGCGGGAACATTGCCGACATCCCCAATTTTCAGGGATTGTCCCCAATTCCAGATCATTTTCCCCAGCTCTCACCTCCTTGGTGACGTCCTGTCCCCGGCACTTCATGGGGAGGTGGCAGCTGGTGGCACTATACTGGAGAACAAAACAGGCATCTTAATGTTAGTTATTTATTCCTAGAGTTGCCTGTATATATTCTCAATTGTTCTATGTAAGCATTCTTACGTTTACAATGTTCAGTTGTGGCAGGTGAAGGCCTGTGATCCACGGTGTCTGACATAAGCAGGCCAGCATGACTAGCTTGACCTGTAAATGAAGCCTGTGGAGAGGCACATAGGATTGCACATCCCCCAATATGCTGCTATTGTAGGATAGAACTCTGCAAGAGAGGGGGCGGAGCCTGATGTCCAGCGGGTAAGACGCTTCGCGCTGAAGCTCCCGAGAGGCCTACTCAGAATCCTGACTTAATACCTACATAAACTTAATATTTTGCTCCGAACTTACCGGGGTACCTCGGGGGGGATGGCGGCCCATAAACCAGCGCGCTTGGACTTCGGGTCTCCTTCTTCTTCACACGGAAAACGCTCCAAAACAGAGGTGTCTTCCCCACAGAAGATGGTTCCACTTCGGGAAAACCCCGAAATGCACCAGGAGATCTTAGAGGAAATACGCGGCGTGAAGGAACTGGTGCAGTCCAATGGAGAAGCGCTTCGAGCCATGCGAGAAGACTTCGGTGTGCTCCAGGACCGACTTGAAAGTCTTTCATTACGGCAGGACAACATGGCGGGGGTCCTCGACTCGCACGCGGTGCGCTTGGTCAAACTGGACAAGGCTGAGCGCCAGATACAGAATCTTCAAAAAGAGTTAGAAGATAGCAATAATCGAGCCCGTCGCAACAATGTGAGGCTCATTGGAATACCGGAGGGGGCGGAAGCAGGAGAAATAAGAGAATTCCTGCTCAAAACTCTTCCCTCCTTGCTGAAGATCACTTTTCATAGAGATCTGGAAATTGATCGAGCACATCGTGTTCCTACCCATATGGCGCTCAATCGAACGACCCCCCGGCCTATTATCTTTCGATTACTACGATATCAACAAGTGGAACAAATTCTAAATGCTGCCCGGGCGAATCATCATCTGGAGTTTGAAAGTCATAGAGTCTCCTTCTTCCCTGATTTGGCAAAGCCCACAGTTGACCGTCGGAAGAGGCTCCTTGCTTTTCGCCCTCGACTTCAACAGCTACAGGCTCGCTTTGGCCTGTTGTATCCAGCGAAGCTCCGAGTGACTCTCCACAACCAAACTAGGACATTCGAAGATCCTGATCTACTATCAACATTTTTAGACTCCAAAGAAGCAGAGCAGATGCGCTAATCCAACAACTTGGACTTATTATCTGCCGGTTCTGTCCGCCATTTTGAAGGGCCCGACGCGGTGGTCATAGCCAAGCACAGAGACTACCTGGACTTTTCTTTCTTTCTCTATATGACTCTCTTGGTCTCCTATCCCTCCATGATGTGTGCCTCGGTTGGATTCGGAGCACGCACAGTTATACAGGTTATATGTTTTCAATTTCGGCCTTCTCTGGGGTTTCTCCCCGCAGACACATGGTCGCCAGTAATTTCTGGGGTTTTGCTTCTTCTCTACCGCACCGCGGTTTTTCTTTTTTAATGTGGGGCGCTTCATTGTATTACATTAGCTTATTTTCTATCATGTCATGTGTACAGCCAGATACAGTTAATTTGAGGGACATTGTGAAATTATGTGCGTTATCATGCTCAGAATTTTTAACCTTTCTGAATGGCCTTATGTAAGATCTTATCACTTAACGTAAAAGGCATCAATAGCCCAATCAAAAGAAAGAAAATCCTTAGCTATCTTAACCATGAGCATGCTGATTTAGTGTTTCTTCAGGAAACGCATCTAAACTCCGCTGAAACACTGAAACTCAATGCTAAACCTTACATGGTGGCTGCCTATTCTCCCGCCGTTTCCAAACGGTGTGGGGTAGCCATTCTGGTTAAGAAGTCTTTGCAAGCTACTGTAATGGATACTAGCTCTGATAAGGAGGGTAGATGGGCCCGTGCACACCTTAAGGTTGGAGATAGTGAATTCACGTGTATTTGTATTTATGCCCCGAATGTGGATAACCCTGCTTACTATGCAAGTATTGCGCAGTTGGCACAGGCCTCTGCCAATACTCCATTAATACTTGGTGGCGATTTCAATCAAGTGCTAGACCCTTTGATAGATAGACAACCGCCTAGAACGAGTAGTCCACCCAAGAGTCTTGCTACCCTTACAGCTCTGATGCAAGATCTTGCGCTAGTAGATATATGGAGGCTGCTTTACCCCTCCGACTTAGAGTTCACCTTTTTTTCTGCCCCCCATCACTCACAATCTAGAATAGATTTCTTTCTCATTTCCAAAGCACTGATTTCTCAAGTGGACACGGCTAGGACTCATCCTCTCCATATTTCAGATCATGCTGCCATATCTTTTTCATTACATGTCACTACGCGAGATGATCCTCCCCGAGCTTGGTTTTTTGATAGATCCCTACTAGATCAAAAAGATTTTCAGGTTGACATAAAGGCCGCTATCCAAGATTATTTTCATTTTAACTCACCCCATGACACAGCGAGCTGGGCTTGGTGGGAGGGTTTTAAGGCATCTATCCGTGCAACTATAACCAGCTATCAAATTCGACAGGGGAAACAAAGAAAGCAACACTTACTGATTCTAGAGCAACAGATACAAGCTGGGGAGCGTCTCCTCACGTCCCGTACTGACCCATGTATTTTACTCCGTTTACAACGCCTTCGTTTTCAATACAATCAGCTTTTGTATACTGCTGCTGCTAAAAATATTGAATCACAACAAGGGATGTATTACCGGGAAAATAACCGTGCTGGCAAATTGTTAGCAAATGCCCTGAAAGGTCAAAAAGAAGCCAAGCGTGTTACTGCTCTCCGTAATCCGTCGGGGGGGGGGGCTTGGTCACTAAAGATACAGAAATCTTAGAACTCTTTCGTGATTTTTATACTCGGCTTTATCAATCTGAATGTGATTTTGAGCCAGAAGTATTTGAACGATTACTCTCAGGGGTACAACGACCGACCCTATCTGACGAAGATAGAGAGGCCATGGACAAACCATTCACTTTATCAGAAATTCATTCTGCTATCAAGAGATGTGCCACAGGTCGAGCTGCAGGCCCGGACGGTCTCCCTGCTGAATTCTACAAAACCTTTAACGCTGACTTAGCTCCAGTTTTGAAACTTTATTTTTCTGCTCTGGCCGAGGAGGGATCTCCTTCTGGGTCCTTTTCAATGGCAAATGTAGTAGTTTTTGAGAAAGAGGGGAGAGATCCGCAACTAACAGCTAATTATCGTCCAATTTCCCTCCTAAACGCGGACTATAAAATATTTGCCACCATTCTCTCCACCCGGCTCTCTGATAGGATGTCTACTTTAATACACCCAGATCAATGCGGTTTCATTCCCGGTAGATCAACTGCTGACAATGCTCGGACTCTATGTCATGTACTGACTACCGCAGTTAATCTTGATCGACCATTGGTTGGCCTCTCACTTGATGCTGAGAAGGCCTTTGATCGCTTAGAATGGCCCTTCCTGTTTGCAACTCTCCGCTGGTACGGATTCGGAGAAGGTTTTCTCCGTTGTCTCCGCACCATGTATGCACAGCCTACAGCCAGTATCTGTGCTAATGCTTTAAAGTCTCAGCCATTTCCCCTTCAACGCGGTACTCGCCAGGGATGCCCACTGTCTCCACTTCTTTTCGATCTTGCACTCGAACCCTTAGCTTTACTAATCCGGCAATCGGAGGAGATTCATGGAGTCCCCTTCTCTCATAGGGAAATCAAAATTTCAGCATATGCTGATGACCTTATGCTCTTTGTCTCTCTAGACTCAGTGCCGGCTGTCCTAGAGCAAATTGGTAAATATTCACAACTCTCGGGTTATAAGATAAATTGGACCAAGTCGGTAGCCTTTCCACTAAATCCTCTGATTCATCAGGCAGATATGCAATCCTTTCCCTTTTTATGGCAACCTCGCATGGTCAGATACCTTGGGGTTCACTACTGCTCTCCTTTGGAAGACGCTATCTCCTTTAATGCCAAAGACTTAACCTCTAAAGTCCGGGCGCTTACTCACCGTTGGACTCCTTTAACACTTACCTGGTGGGGTCGCCTAGAAACCATAAAAATGATGATTGTTCCTAAAGTGAATTACATTTTAGAAATGTTGCCCTGTCTCCTACCTCGACGTACATATAAAGATTTAGAGGGCCTTCTGACTAGATACTTATGGCAAAATAAGACACCTAGGATAGCGAAGCATAAATTGCAAGCAGATAAGGAAAATGGGGGTGTCAGATTCCCTGATTTTCTGAAATATCACCACTCTTTTCTTCTCAAACAAGGCGCTCGTTGGCTGGAAGATCTAGCACCGAGTAGACCTGTGTGGCTAGACATAGAGGAGGACCTTTGCAAACCGATTCCTCTTACTTATCTCCCTGGTATGACTCTCCCATCAGACTCCCACTATCCACCAATGCTTTTAGACACTTTAGGTGCCTTTAATACTCTTATGCAATCTCTAGACTCCCGATTCTGTCCGTTAGACAGACTCCCGCTTTGGTACAATACTCGATTTCAAATACAAAATAAACCGATGGCGTGGAGCCCCTGGTACACTAGGGGCATTTGGATCCCTAACCAGTTGTTCCATGATGGTCGCTGGAAAACTTTTAGCGAATTGCAAATTGAATTTGGTCTCCCAGCGAAACACTACTTTCAGTTGGTGCAACTACAGCATTGTCTTCGGAGTGCTAAGGTGCTCCCGCCATCGGAATCCCATGCCCAGGGATTGTCGGAGACTATCCGATCTATCGGGAGTTCACCGGGTGTAGCATCTAACTTTTACAAAACCTTATGTAATGCTGTAAATAGAGGTACCCCTATAGCACAGAAAGCATGGGAGCGGGAACTGCATGTAACTTTGACCCCGGAGCAATGGAGCCTCGTCTGGAGTAGAGTGACACGGGTCTCCCGATCCGCCTCACTCACTCAGACACTCTTCTTTCTAGCCCACCGGTGTTTCTATACTCCTGACAGATTAGCCAAATGGAACACCTCCCAGGGCAATAGATGCTGGACATGCCATGCGGCCATTGGTTCACTAACTCATGTTATGTATGAATGTCCCGCACTACAGTATTACTGGCGTCGGGTCTGGGGTCGTATCCAATCTATTTTGCACTTTCAAGAGCCCCTTTCTTGGAGGATAGTGGGACTCCGCTCAGCTGCGGGGATCCCCTCTCTTCCAAAATCGGCTTACTTCCTTTTAGACTTTATGCTGGGCATCGCTATCTCCCTAATTACGAAATACTGGAAAAATAGCTCCCATCTGAGCCCCAATGAATGGTGGAATCATGTCTGTCTCTATAGTAAATATGAACAAATACCTCGTATGTTTGCTTCTTCCGTTCAGACCCCCCATCATCTGTCTAAATGGAAGATGCTCAATGACTATGTTCACAATGCTAAATGCTCTCATCTGACTGTTTAAATTTGTATAAATCTCTGTCACGTGATCATTCTGTATCGCAGATACTATTTATGTTCGTTTTGATGTACGATCACTGTTGTTTGGCAGCGCTCACATGCTGATACTGTCGGTTTAGAGAAGAAGCATGGGGGTGGTGGGGGGTAATAGGGTTTGCTTTTCCTTATTGTATACTTGTTTTGTCTCCTTTGGTGTGTTGTTTCTTTTGTTTGTTGCAAAATGAAAATAAAAGTTTAAAAAAAAAAAAAAAGAACTCTGCAAGAGAACTAAACTAACTTAGACAAGCAAAACTGAGAGATGGAAAAATACTGAAAAATGTGTTTAAAAGTTACTGATAAGAAAAAGTACATCTGCAAGGAATATAATTGGGAGTGCTGACAGATGAGTTGCAGAGCCCTGCTCCCCTGCATGCACAAATTGGCTATATGGCCTTGAGAGTGTGAAAGTAACAAGTTGATGAACTGACCATTGTAATTGGGACTAGAAGGGGGTATGCAGGTGTCATGCCCACTGAAGGGACATAATTGGATAAACTTATCAGTACCGGGACCAATGGAAGGGGTACGGGAGGTACGGGAGGTTACCGGGACCAATGAAATGTTTTTCTATACCTAGAATGGAACAGAAGTCTATAAAAGTTGTTGTAATGCTTGAAAACTTTGCTCAGCCATTTTGAAATTGACTGGTTCGAGACTTGTGCACAAATAAATGATTTGGACCTTCTGAACAGACTCCTGGTATCATTGGTTTGTCTGCGCTTTGCTGCTACATATTCTTGGTGCGTTGGCCGGGAAGTTGTGGAATCAAAGTGTATATAGGGCAATATACCACGACTTTCCGCCTCTATAGGCTTGGTCCTGCCGGGATCGCGCCCTTCCGACGAGGGCTGCTCCCTGGCGCCACCGGTCCCTTGTATCGGAGGGAGCTGGTCGGACCTCGGCGGGTGCCGGGCCCGGTTGGAGCCAACGCCTCGAACCCGAGTGAGGGGAGTCCGAGGTCCAACTCATGCGCCTGCTTGGGAAGTTTGAGGACCGGATCCGGTGAGTATAGTTTTGATTTGGTGTCTAGACAGAAATAGAAAGAGCAGTACTGCCATTGGAACTTGGAATTTGGAATTTGTAATCTCGAGATATTGGGAATTGGTAAGAGAGCATGATCACCTCTCAAGGAAGAGCCGAGTAACCCCGCATGGGAATTCGCCGGGTGAAACCCTCATCCTTATTGTAATTGGGAAAAAGACTAGTCAGAATAGATAGAAACGAATGCATTCTGGGATACGTTGCTAGCATGATTGTGTGAACGAAGTGTGAATGAGAGGTCTGGCAGCACGGACCAAGTGAAGGCGGACCCCTGAGTAGCGCATTTCCTGATCGGGCGACCGCGTTCAGGTCGCGAAAAGGGGGAAGCGATTGTCGTCTTGTCTTGTTATTTGTATTCCTTATACGTTTCTAGGGCCGTGAGGACCCCTTACCCACGGTCCGACCTCCTTTTCCCTTTTGTCTGTTGTTGCGCGCACACATCGAAATGGGAGGGGCGGGGTCTACTAGAAACACTCCATTAGAATGTATGATCGCACATTTTAAAGAGGGATATTCAGGAGATTATGGTATTAAAATGACAGCAGCCCGTTTGCAGATTTTGTGTACTAGGGAGTGGCCCGATCTAGACCCCATCTGGCCCCGAGAGGGAACGTTCAATGTAGAGATTATTCAGTCAATACACCGTAGAGTGCGGATAGCGCACCCCGATCAGTACCCCTATATAGATTCTTGGTTAAGTATTTGTGAAGATCCGCCCCCCTGGGCGCAGCGCTGTTATGAGGAACAGTGCAGGATAATGTTAGCAAAAACAGATACTAGACAGAAAACGGAACAGCCTAAAATGAAAGAGCAGGATAAGAAATCCAGAAAGAAGCCCATTCTGGTAGATCCTGATTCCCCAGAAATGATTCCCAGGCAGCCCCGAACCCCAGGTCCGATAAGAGTAGCCCGGCGTCCTGCCCCAGAACCCCAGCGACGGCCGGAGCGGGACCCAACCCCTGATCCACCTCCCGGAGGGGAGGAAGAGGAAGAATTAGCTGAAAGAGAAGAGGATGCCATAAAAAGTGAGTCAGAAGCGGAGGTAGAAGAAGGAGAAAAAGAGAATGCCCCAGACGAGGAGGACAGTGTACAAGTGATTGCCAGTACTAGCAAACTAGCAAAAGGTATACCCAAAGCGAAACCTGTTGAGAAAAAGAAAGTGACCCCTTCGAAGACAATTACAACAATAACCCTTAGATCCCAAAAGACACCTACGGCCAGAATGCTGCCTTTACGGCAAGTCCCGGGAGTGCCCGTAAAGAATGATAATGATGAGGTGGTAGCGGGATCCTTAACTTATGTGTATATCCCTTTCTCTACAACTGATTTATTAAATTGGAGGTCACATTATGCCTCCTATACTAGTAAGCCCCAGGAGCTGACAGAATTAGTAACTACTATTATGGAAACTCACCAACCCACTTGGCCAGATTGTCGCCAGCTCCTGACTACCCTATTCACGACAGAAGAGCGAGCACGAATTAGAAAAGCAGCTATTGAGTGGATGGCAGATAACCCTGTAGCTCCGGGACAGGGGCAGAATATAATAGACCGTCGGGAAGCAGCCCAGAGAGAATTCCCGAATGAAGACCCCCATTGGGATCCAAATACAGATGAAGGATCCACAGCCCTAGCCCGTTTTCGCCAAGGCTTTTTACAAGGCCTGAAAAGGGGGGGCCAGAAAGCTATGAACCTTTCCAAAGTTGCAGGAGTTATCCAAGGTATAGATGAGAGCCCAGCAGACTTTCATGAAAGATTAACTGAAGCATACAGAATGTATACTCCCTATGATCCCGAGGCACCAGGAAGTTTATGTATGGTGAATTCTGCTTTCGTAAACCAGTCTCAACCAGACATTAGACGTAAATTACAGAAGTTAGAAGGGTTTGCGGGCATGAATGCAACACAGTTACTGGAAGTCGCTCATAAAGTGTATGTGAATCGTGATACTGAAAGACAGAGAGAATGTGATAGAAAGATGAAGAAGAAAGCTGATTTTTTGGCTGCGGCCATAGTTTATTTATTTATTTATTTAAAGTCTCTTCTATACCGCACTATTCAGCATCAGCGCGGTTTACATGGGACAAAAATGCTCAGTACAATTAACACGTATGAGTTCACAGATAACAGGGCAAATAACTGGGATAACAGGGGTAACTATTTACATATCGTGCAACATAGAGTCATATAAACATGAATTCTATAGAAACATATGCACCACTAAGGGGTGGTGTTGGATTGTATGAGGTACTTATTGAAAAGATGTGATTTGAGGGCTTTTCTAAACTGTGTAAATAGTTGAACAGAAAAGGGGAGGTGTCCCTAGTCGACGGAGCAGAGGAAGAGGGCGGGGTCAAGGCGGAGGCCGGACCCAGAAGCTAGGCGTGAACCAATGCGCCTACTGCAGAGAGGAAGGACATTGGAGAGATACATGCCCGCAACTCGCAGACGCCCAGCAAGATGACGACAACGATCATCAGTGGCGAGAAGAAAGACGAGGCTATCCCCGAAACCGAGGAGGAGCCAATCGAGAACAATTCCAGCGAGAGAGAGGAGGAGGAGCCATTCAAGCATTGGCCACACCGGCCCATGATGAGAATGACGTGGATTAGGACAGACCGGGCTCCCAGTTTGCTTTAGGTCTCCAGGAGCCTATGGTCGGAATACAAATAGGAGACCAAATTATGGACTTTATGGTTGATACTGGAGCACAACATTCAGTAGTAGACAAAAAGATAGCCCCATTTTCTACAAAAGCAGTCACCATTATAGGAGCAACCGGTGCCAAAGCCACAAAGCCTTTTCTTCAGAATCGAATATGCAGTCTAGGAGGACAGCAAATAACTCATCAATTCCTTTACATGCCCGAATGTCCAGTGCCACTACTGGGACGGGATATGTTAGCCAAGCTTCAAGCACAAATATCCTTCTCTGAGGAAGGAGAAATGCAAATGACAGTAAATTCCCAAGCCAAACCAGCAGGAGTAATGCTGCTGACAGTGCCCCGAGAAGAAGAATGGAGGTATTACGTTGATGAATCCATCCAAGACACCTATTTTGAACAAACTTTAAAGAACATCGATGCACCACCTGGAGTATGGGCAGAAGGCAGTCCCCCAGGCCTAGCCAAGCATATAGCTCCAGTGATTGTAACCCTTAAGCCTAGTGCTACACCAGTGCACGTCAGACAGTACCCTCTCCCAAGAGCTGCAATTGAAGGCATTCATCGCCACCTACAAAGATTGCTCGAGTATGGCCTACTGAAAGTATGTCAATCCCCATGGAACACTCCACTTTTGCCAGTAAAGAAACCTGGGACAGATGACTACCGCCCAGTGCAAGATTTAAGAAGAGTAAATGATGCAGTTGAAACTATACATCCAGTTGTACCCAATCCTTACACTCTTCTAGGACTGATACCTGCTGAAGCTACCCATTTCACTGTACTGGATTTGAAAGATGCATTCTTTTGCATAAGACTAGCCCCTGTAAGCCAAATATTGTTTGCCTTTGAATGGCAGGACCCCATCTCTGGAAGAGGGGGCCAACTCACCTGGACAAGATTACCCCAAGGATTCAAGAATTCGCCTACCATCTTTAGTGCTGCACTGAATCAAGACCTTTCAAGCTATCCAGTAGCCCCGGGGAAGAGAGTGCTTCTCCAATACGTGGATGATCTGTTGATAGCTGCCATATCAGAAAGTGAATGCATACTAGCCACCAAAGATCTCTTGCAGTTACTAGATGAAGCTGGATACAAAGTTTCCAGAGCCAAAGCACAGCTATGTCAAAAAGAAGTGAAATACTTTGGTTTTCGTATTACCCAAGGAAGCAGAAGATTAGGCAGAGAAAGAAAAGAAGCAGTATGTAGAATTCCAACTCCAACAACCAGAAAGCAAGTCAGAGCCTTTCTGGGAGCGGCAGGATATTGCCGAATCTGGATACCCAATTTTGCCCAAATTGCCAAACCACTGTATGAAGCCACAAAAGGAGAAGAAAAGTCGCCACTGGAGTGGGGACTTGAGCAGGATACAGCCTTCAAGACGTTAAAGGAAGAATTGATGTCATCACCAGCACTTGGACTACCAGATGTCCACAAGCCTTTCCACTTGTTTGTACATGAAGCACAGGGAAATGCCTTAGGCATGTTGACTCAGAAATTGGGAAATTGGGAGCGACCTGTAGCATACCTATCGAAACAATTGGACCCTGGGGCCAAAGGATGGCCACCTTGCTTGAGAGCAGTTGCAGCTACAGCGCTACTAGTGAGCGAAGCAGACAAGCTCACACTAGGACAGAACATACGAGTCACTGTGCCACATGCAGTCCTTGCCCTTATGGAACAAAAAGCAAATTATTGGCTCACCAATTCCCGAATGTTGAAGTACCAGAGCATGTTATGTGAAAACCCACAGATACAACTAGAAGTGAGCCATGCCTTGAATCCAGCTACCTTGATACCCATCAGTGAAGAACTCCCAGAACATGACTGTATCGAAGTCATGGAAACTGTGTTCTCCAGTCGACCCAACTTGACAGATGTGCCCATAGACAATCCTGACCAGATCTATTACGTTGATGGGAGCAGTCTCATCCTCGATGGACGACGCTGTGCCGGATATGCAGTCGTCACTCAACATGAAGTAGTTGAATCATCAGCTCTAGCCTCAGGCACATCAGCCCAGAAAGCCGAATTGATAGCACTCACCAGAGCGTTGCTGTTAGGAGAAAAACTTGTGCTAAATGTATATACAGATTCCAAATATGCCTTCACTACCTTGCATGCCCATGGAGCTCTCTATAAAGAAAGAGGACTCATCACATCCGGAGGAAAATCAGTTAAATATGGTCCCGAGATATTGATGCTACTTGATGCAGTTTGGGCCCCAACACGTGTAGCTGTCATGCATTGCAGAGGACACCAAGCAGGAAAAGGAGAAGTTGCCCGAGGAAATAGATTTGCAGATGCCTCAGCACGACAAGCAGCTATGACAGGACAGATTGCCCCACAAGCTATGCCAATGCAAGCAGCATTGTTTCCAGTACCTTTGAATCTATGGACACCACGATATACCACCAAAGAATTGGATTACTACTGTAACAGAGAAGATGGAATAATGAAAGATGGATGGATTGAGCTGCCACCAGAAGAGGGCAGTCAACCCCCTGGATGAATAGTAATTCCTGAACTGTTAGGACCATCCTTTGTCAAAGCTTTCCACGAAGCTACCCACTATGGAAAGAGTGCTATGGAAAAAGCACTCAGACCACATTTCTACATCCCTTTGTTGACAACCATATCAGCTTCAGTAGCACGTCAATGTCTAACCTGTGCCAAAAATAATGCCAAGCAAGGCCTTATAACGGCACCCCGAGTTCAGTCAGGAGGTGTAACTCCCATGCACAACCTCCAAGTTGATTTTACCGAAATGCCAAGAGCCAATGGATACCATTATCTATTAGTATTAGTTTGTACTTTCTCTTGGTGGGTAGAAGCCTTCCCAACTAGAACTGAGAAAGCCCGAGAAGTTACCAAAGTCTTAATGAGAGAGATTGTCCCTAGATTCGGAATTCCAGCAGTAATAGGGTCAGACAATGGACCCTCATTTGTCTCCCAAGTTACTCAGCAGTTAGCAAAAGCTTTGCAGATACAATGGAAACTCCACACTGCATACAGACCCCAGAGTTCAGGGAAAGTTGAGCGAATGAATCGTACTCTAAAAGCCCAAATGTCCAAGCTTTGTCAGGAGACACACTTGAAGTGGCCCCAAGTGCTCCCAATAGCTTTACTCAGAATACGCTCAGCTCCTGTAAAGTCAACAGGATTTTCCCCTTTTGAAGTTCTGTATGGTAAACCCCCACCAATAGTGCAGGGAGTCAAAGGAAGTTTAGCCCAAATTGGTTCAGAAGTAACCAGACAAGAACTCCTAGCTCTTAGTTTTGTTCTGCAGACTCTCCATGCGTGGATCCAAGACCAGTTGCCTATCAACTTGACGGAACCCTTGCATCCCTATCAGCCTGGTACTTCGGTGTGGATCAAAGATTGGAAGAAGACACCGCTGGAACCCTACTGGAAGGGACCGTACACCGTCATCCTGTCTACCCCAACTGCAGTAAAGGTAGCCGAGATCGACGCCTGGATCCACCACAGCAGAGTCAAGCCCGCCGCTGATCCTGAACCTGAGCAGTGGACAGCAGAACAGCATCTTGATGCACCCTTGCGAGTTACTCTGAGACGGAAACCAGCAGCTTAGACACTTCATCACAAGTGCTTTGCAGTAGCCAAGTCTTTCGAAGAGGATTGCTGTTTTCCATGCAGCAACAGTTTTGTTTCAACGAACCCAATTTGCGTGTGATTTGACAACACTACTTTGAGACTACATTGACTAAGCCAGACTTCACAAGCCAACTGAGATTGCTAATAAGTTGGTTAATGTGTACTGGACAACTTGAGGATCTTCAATCAACACTCAGCACCCGTTAAATTGCTTCATTAGCAAACGGGACGAAGAATAAAAGACCGTCGTGATCAAGATCAGCAAGCTGAGGATTCAGAAGAACTCCAATCAACATCAACATGCATCTTTACTTTTGCTTTGCCTTGGTTGCCTTCTTTGGAGGTTTTGAACTGACTTATGCTTTACCTCCATGCACTGCTTGCATTACCTCTACTCGAACTGGACTGAAAGTAACTCAGACTTTGCTTTATCATTCTTACTATACCTGCAAGGGAACAGTGACTCGGTGTATCTATAACACCACTGAACTAAATGTTTGCACTCATGGCAAAATCAAAGCATGCTATAATCCGCATCAGAATCCATCCTATTACACGTTGGAAATAAGATGGAAGGATGCAGATGGACCTATACTAGCTGCTACACCACCACTGAAAGACATTACTAAACCTGCTGTTTTGAATTTTGATGCATGTAATGCCATTAATAGAGATAGTTATTCCACCTGTGGTACATGGGAGAAAGCGTATCGAAATGACCATAAGTATATGTGTCCAGAAGGTGCCACAAATTGGTGGAAGTGTACAGGTAAAACGGGATCAGGCTATAGTACCGCACCAGCGGCAGACTACTATTGCCCGTATTGGGGATGTGTTTTTTTATGCTACCTGGAATACTGGTATAACTGATGAGAAAATAGATAAACGAATGGCTACTTTAACCAAGCCAACCACAAATGATAAATGTCAGAAAGATGCTTGCAACCCCTTACACTTGCGTATACACAATCCCTATGCTTGGAAACAAGGATACAAGTTTGGGTTACGTATTGCTGGAGGGGCAATAGATCCAGGAACCATTGTGTATATCAAATTGAATACCCAAGCCCACAAGTCATCCAAATATCATATTCATAATACCTTTTATGAAGCCATGCATGTAAATAAATTTGAGATCCCTCATCCCTCACAGAATTTATTTTTAGAATTAGCCGGAGCAGTAGTATCTAGTCTTAAGATCTCAGATTGCTATTTCTGTGGCGGAACCCAAATGGGCGACCAGTGGCCATGGGAAGCCCAAGAATTGAATTATTCTTTAGTTTACAATCAGACTGAATTACACAAGACTACCAGTGAATGGGTGTTAGCGCACTCAATCGTTGGACGTCTTTGCTATGCCAGAACTGGACCCCAGTTCACCCAGAAGGTAGGACAGCTGGTCTGTCTTAGCCAGAAGTATTATAATGCCACGACCAAAAAGACAGCATGGTGGTCAGGAATCAGACACCCTGAACCTCCTAACCCATTAGCCAGATTTCCTGAACTTGCTGGTTTATGGACTAACCTTGCCAAAGTCCAAGCCTGGCAAGCCCCACCTGGCCTATATTGGATCTGTGGGAACCGAGCATATGCACAACTCCCGCCACACTGGGGAGGAGCATGTGTCTTAGGAACCATCAGACCTTCTTTCTTTCTTTTAAACACTGAACATGGAGAACAATTAGGATACCCTGTTTACACTACCCACCGACACAAGAGAGCACTAAGACAGAAAAGAGAAGCCTTACAGATAGGCAAGTGGGAGAAGTGGCAAGGTGATGATTGGCCACCAGAAAGAATCATTGAGTATTATGGACCTGCCACTTGGAATGATGATGGTATGTCTGGTTACCGTACTCCAATCTATATGATTAATCGTATTATTCGCTTACAAGCAGTAGTTGAAATAATAACCAATGAAACTAGTCATGCTCTCACGCTCCTAGCTAGACAAAGTACTCAGATGCGCACTGCTATATACCAGAACCGCTTAGCACTTGATTATTTGTTAGCAGCTGAAGGAGGAGTATGTGGTAAACTGAATTTAACTAATTGCTGTTTGAAAATAGATGATAAAGGTCAAGTAGTTGAAGAAATTGCTAAAGATATGCAAAGACATGCTTATGTGCCAGTACAGACTTGGCACTCATTGAAATTTCCTAACTGGTTTGCTAACCTCTTTTCATGGGTGGGAGGATTTAAGACTTTCATTGTTTTAGTACTAATCCTTGTTGCTGTTATCTTTTTATTACCATGTTTAATCCCATGTTGTATGCGTTCCATTCATAATGCTATTGATAGCACAGTAGAGCAGAAGACCGCAACTAAAATAATGGCTTTATACAAAGCCAGCCCTAGTCGAAATCCTTCAATCATGATGTGATTCTTCTAAAGGTGATTTAACTCTCACACCTTATTAAGTAATAGGGTGAGATTAATCAAAGGGGGGAATGTGGCAGGTGAAGGCCTGTGATCCACGGTGTCTGACATAAGCAGGCCAGCATGACTAGCTTGACCTGTAAATGAAGCCTGTGGAGAGGCACATAGGATTGCACATCCCCCAATATGCTGCTATTGTAGGATAGAACTCTGCAAGAGAACTAAACTAACTTAGACAAGCAAAACTGAGAGATGGAAAAATACTGAAAAATGTGTTTAAAAGTTACTGATAAGAAAAAGTACATCTGCAAGGAATATAATTGGGAGTGCTGACAGATGAGTTGCAGAGCCCTGCTCCCCTGCATGCACAAATTGGCTATATGGCCTTGAGAGTGTGAAAGTAACAAGTTGATGAACTGACCATTGTAATTGGGACTAGAAGGGGGGTATGCAGGTGTCATGCCCACTGAAGGGACATAATTGGATAAACTTATCAGTACCGGGACCAATGGAAGGGGTACGGGAGGTTACCGGGACCAATGAAATGTTTTTCTATACCTAGAATGGAACAGAAGTCTATAAAAGTTGTTGTAATGCTTGAAAACTTTGCTCAGCCATTTTGAAATTGACTGGTTCGAGACTTGTGCACAAATAAATGATTTGGACCTTCTGAACAGACTCCTGGTATCATTGGTTTGTCTGCGCTTTGCTGCTACACAGTTATTTATTTTAATCGCCTGTATTTAGTTTCAGTTGTTTCCATGTAAGCATTCTTTTGTTGTTCTATGTAAACCATTTTGCCTTGTAGAAAAACGGTATATAAAACCAGTTAAATAAATAAAATAAATAATGTCCTCGATGTGGCAGGTGGCTTGGGAATATTGAGCACCTGTCTACGCTCAAGGCCTGCCATATCCTTCTCACTCCCACAGGAAGTTTATGTCAGAAGGGGTGGGACACAGAAGGTCATGTGGATGCACATGTGCAAAGGCCTTGTGCTCCACATACTGGTCTTTAGAGCCAAGTAGTGAGAGCGGAGGCACCGGCAACAGCAGCAGATAAGGGGAGCGAACAGATCCAGCAAAAGGACAGGAAGAAATGCTTGGCACAGCCCACAGGGGAAGGGGAAGTAAGGAAAAGGGAAGAAGAGACACTGGAAGCTTGGGGAGGGGGAAAGAGAAGGGAAAGGCAGAATGCTGAGCATCTGGGTGAGGGGTTAAGGAAGGGAAGATACTGGGCACCTGGAGGAAGGAGAGATGCTGAACTACAGGAGACTGGGAAAGAGAGGAGAAGCGGAGATGCTGCATTCAGAGCAAGGATAAGGGAAGAGGGTGGGAGACAGTGCTTATGAGGCAGGAAGAAGGGAGACTGAGGGACAGGGGTTTTAGCGACAGGGTGGGGAAGGAGAGAGAGATGGAGAACTGTAGGGCTGGGGTGAGGGAGATTGAAAGCTGTACGTAGATGCAGGGAAATAAAAGGGGAGATTAAGCACTGAATAATGAGGAGGGCTGAAATTGGAGTGGATAGAGAAGCAGAAAAATAAATGGAAGAAAGTCGAAAGATCAGTGTCAGAGATGGATGCAAGGAAGGAAGTGAAGACATGAGCAGGGAAAAGAAGTGACTAATGGACAGCAGACGCTGGAAACAGCAACCCTAGAAAAAATGACCAGACAGCAAAGGTACAAAATAATTTCATTTCAGCTTAACAATTGAAATATGTCAGATTTAGCATTTACATTGGCTGTTTTTATATTTTGCATAGTGCAGGGGCGAAATGCATCACTATTTCTATTTCTTTGGTGATTTATCCACGTGTGTTGCTATGAAGAGGAGAATGATTCCTCTTCCCTCCCCAACCCTGTTGAGCATTCCTGGAACAGAGGGTCCTTCAGGATTTGGGGGTGTGGCAGATTTGTCTGCAGAGAATCTGGTAACCTTTGCTTCTCCCAGGCCCAGCGTCCTCCTTACCTTGTGGCTCTTCTGTAGAATATAACCAATAGCATGTCATCTCCAGAAAGAAACTTTAGAGTGGGGCCTACTAACCCTCATGCACTGAATAGCTCTGTCGTGCCTGTACCCGCCCCTAGATTGGGTTTCCTGTGACTGTGGAAACCAGTGCAAGGGGTAGGCCTGGGTGTCAAGGAGCCCCTGAGCATGCAAGGAATGATAGGTCCCGAGCTAAATTTTCAGTCTTCAGATGCTGTAGAGTGTCGCAGATTTTATTCTAAAAGATGAACACGATAGTAGCAAAACCTGAATGGAGACACAGCAATGGAGGCGGCGTTCCTATGCCGATTATAATTTGGCAGCCAAGGCAGTTGTTGACATTGCTTATGCCTAAATCTTGGCTTGGATGAGGGGAGGATTCCAAAATTGTGATGTAATTCTGAGTGATGGGTCAGTCCATCCTTACAGGAGGGAACAGAGTTTTAAATGTTTAGTCCTTTTGTACTCCCCAAGGGCTCCAACTTTAGAGCCTGCAGCAAAATCAAATCACTGACTGTAGTGTCTAGAACAACAGATTCACCCTGGGATGGGACCAGCGATTGCTGGGTGGGACAGTAAGGGATCGTTTATTCATATGCTGAATGAAAAAGTCCCTACTCCTGCTAGAGTCTGTACCAATGCCAGAGCAGTTTACTGAGAAAACAAAATTATGTCAGCTACACAGTAAGAAAAAGATGAGAATAGTACAGGAAAAGCAAAGTCTGTATTTCCACAGGTTTGACTTCAGTAATTGTTCTCTTCGGAATTAGGAAATACAGAGACAGACCACTGACTGACTTACCAAAATTAAGCTTCTTGAATGTTCACTGAAGAAACTTGGGATTCTCCTTGTTCCCTTTGGAGTCTTTTTCATCCCCAAGAAAAGTGACAGAAGTTCTCTTTTCCTTCTTCAGTATAAAATCCACTTAAATACCCTGGACCAGGTTCTTATTCCTGAAATACAGTGACACTTGCCCTCTTGGACAGTGTTCCTACTAACATATTCCAAAAGGTGGCCAGAGAGCACCCTCTTTACGTGGGAAGAAAGAGGTTCAGACCTCCCTCCTTGGAGCGCCTGAGGGCACAGCTCCTTTGGCTGCCGCCTCCTGCTCCCTTTGGTCAAGGGATCTTCATTACTCATAGAGTACCCCTTTTATATTCCTGCCCCACTCCTGGGGAATGGGCAATATCTCCTCTCCATGAACCCTCCAAACCTGTGTAACCACTCAGCTCCACTTGCTCACACACGTTTCAAGCAAAGGTCCTTCCCTGAGGAGACAGATCTTTCTGTAAGGCCTGCCAGTGACTACATTTTCTGCTAGTGAAATTAGCACACTGGACGCCATTTTGTGCTTTCCAAACGTGATGATTTTATTGATAAGAACTTTAAGCACAAGTCCAATTATAGAAGAAGATCTTTTATTTATTTATTTCATTTAATTTATGGCTCACCATTATCAAAACAATCATGGCAATTTACAAAACAATAAAAATCAAAACGCCACCCTTACAATAAAACCCTAGCAGACTATACAGAACACAACTGAACAGTTTCGAAAGCTAAACCCCATAACCAATCCTTAACTGATTTTTGAAAGCATAATCACTTTCAAGTCAAATGTCTGCAGGGCCAAGTTGTCTTAATGCCCTCTCTTGCTATGATCAGAATGGCTCGAGGGGCACAAAGACCCTGCTGGGGCTCTTCACCGGTTCATCTCTTGTACTTGGAGCCCCAGATTTGGTGATACTCATGACTTTATTTAGTAGTCCAGGTAGCAGATGCACCTAAAGTACTTCCAGAATCCTGTTCTCACGATTTCCTGACTCTTTCGACGCAGTAAATGATGGAGGGGAATGTGGAGAAAAACACTCCCCCTTTTTCACTGTTTCTTCATTGAGCTTCCAATCCCTTTATATAGTGCCCTGCTATCTGCTGGTTGAACTTGATCATAGAATCTTCTCACAAAAATGCTCTTGTCCATTCTATCTCTACAGGGTTGTCACTTCCATTAGGTGGTCACGTAGAGTACCAAGATTTGGGGAGACGGCAAAATAGCAGCATCCTGACCTCCCCCCCAGTCAGTGGCTGGAAAGCCAGCAGTTAAACAAGGAAGCATGCAAGAGGCCTCACTACATGCGCGCTGAAGGCCTGCCATGTCCCTGTCGACTCATACACAGATTTCCTGTTACAGAGTAAACCAGGACGTGGCAGCCTTCAGCATGTGCAAAGGCCGAGGCCCCATATTTCCTTTGTTAGTTACTGGCTTGCTTGCTTTCTTGCTGTCCCACTGGTCACGGCACTAACATAGCAGCAAGGGACAGTGAAAAGAGCACAGAAAGATGTTGGACCATGAGGTAGGATACTGGACTACCAGGAGGAGAGGAAAAAGAAGGGGAGGATTGCTCTCCATGGGGGGGGGGGAAGGGGGAGGGAAGGGAGTGGTGAGATGCAACAGATACTAGCTGATAGTACACAGAGCAACCAATAAGAAAGCTGTAAAATTTAGTCCATAGCTTTCACGGCAGAAATAACAGCAAATAAAATGAAATATATATGTCAGCGTAAAATGCAATACATCACAAATAGGGAATTATTTTTTAATCCCTGTGTGTGTGTGAGTATTTCTGTTGTGTGTTCTGCGTATGATATGTATTAGTGTAGGTTATTCCTTTCCCAGCACTATATACCACTTACCCTTGGGACGTCCGTTAACCCCCTGGGCCGAGGAATCACCTTACCTTCTCTGTCTGGAATTCCAGGGGAACAAACACACACACTCGCATATAAGTAGTATGTATGTTTATTCCACAGGTTAGAGGGGCTGTCTGCCTTTTATACATTAACAGAAACATATACATACATCATCAACTCATCCCCTGAGGCCCACCACAGCTTATCAGTAACTTCACAGATATTAGTCGTCTCCGTGTAGAACAATCAATTTGTCTTAGCACAGTACATTCCTTTCCATATATAGATATGTACAGGATTCCCATTTCCCCCTGCAGGCCTCCTAGTCCTCCTGTACACACACACTTTAAGCCTTATTTTCCCCTATCAATCCCCCCTTTGGGCCTGCATAGGCCCACTATAAGAAAAGCCAAACAGTCTTCTAAAGGACAGTTAAGCAGACATTATTAACTGGAGGTCGGTGGTGGCATGCTCAGGTGCATCAGCCACCGTGGAAACAGGTGTATAAGAGTACATAAATGTGGTGGAGCTCTGCAGGGCCTTCCAGCAACAGCCAAGGACAAATGAGAATATACAACAAAAAAGAACAAGGATTATAAAACCGCTCAATAGGGCAATAATCAGCCCTTTTGAGACCACCCCCCAACCCGCCAAACCATTTTACAACATCACCCCATATGTTACCGAAATCAATACCGCCCTTGAAATCAGCCATATTCAAATCAGATAAGGTCTTAATCTTTTTCATGGCATCTAAGACAAAATCGTGTGGTTCGCTATAACAGTACAACAATTAGTTTCATTTAAAAAGGTACAAGCCCCGCCCTCAGCTGCTAGTAAGAGATCTAAAGCTCTACGATTTTGTAAAGTCATTTGAGTATTCTGTTCCAGGGATTCTGCAAGCTTAGATATGGATTCTGTTACTGACCTCATTTGTATATGTAACAAGCATTGTAATCTTCGAATTGCCATACCTAATTCAGCGGTGATAGCGGGGGTCTGGAAAACTGGGATCCAGGAAGTATAGCTAAGGTCATCCAAGCGAACTTTGGTCAAAGGATAAGTAGTATCCTTTAGTATTGATAAGAAGCTTGAATAGCCTCATCTTCAGGATTATCAGGTGACCAAGGATTTGCATTCCTTTTCTTTCTTTTACCATGGGTCACATTCAAAGGTATTAGAGCCAAATAAGGAGTTATTTTAACTAACGCACAAGGTAGCAAAGACGCGTTAATTTGTTGATAAATCATCTCCCCACACAACCAATAATGACCCACCACAGCAAGGAGGTCTCTGCCAGTGGTCCATATGCAACTCATATTATGCCCATCAAACCACTTCACAAAAGAACTTCACACAGTGGATGAGATGAAATTCTTTCTTAAACTGGACATTGGTAGATAGCATGAAGTGTATGGGGATTCATTTTGGGACCCCTGCGTCACTACAGCTGAACCATCGTGGTAAATGGGACCAACTCCCACATACCAGTGGAAGTCAGATCCATTAAACACTACCAGGCTCGGGGGTGGTGCTTATCTAAGATGGAGGTAGCCGTTTGTATCGAGTGAGTACGTGCTTTCTATGGGGAGAAAGCGTAAGGGGAAAGTGGTGCTATGCCCTCTCAATCCCCCTCTACCTCTACGCCAGTTTCCTCGGGTCCTTTGGACAATTTTTTGTTTGTCACACGGCTCGCGACCCAGCGTCTGGAGGGGAAGTTCTTCGAGCTGCAGCTGTACAGGAGCCGAGTGACTCGACGGCTGCGTCGAATCCATCGCTTTCCCCGCTGAGCCCTGCGCCGAAGATCCAGCGGAGCCAGCCCCTCCCTGCTGGTTTTCTGGAGCTTGTCCCCTCCTCGATAGAGGAGTTGGATGGAGCTCTGAGAGGGTCAGAAGCATCAGGACAGAGGGGCTTTGGAAGTGCAGCCGACGGGCTGCATAGTCTATCTCCAACTTCGACGCCGATTGGGGAGGAGTACTCGGGGCCGGTTGTTCCCGAGTTGTCTCGAGGTGAGCCGACGGCAAAAAATGGAAGCTGCGGTAACTGTGGACTCTGCTCTGGTATTTTCGATGAAGCGGCCGTCCAGTTTCACCTTGGAGTCCATCTGGCAAGCTATTCTCTCCCTTGGAGAAGCCTTAGTTCCAAAGATTGCATCTTTAACTCAGAAGATGAATGATTCAGCAGTTGCTCTGGAGAATATGGAGCGGAAGGTGGAAGGTTTGCAATTAGAAGTTGGAGAGTATCGTAGGAAAGTGGATGCTTTGGAAGAACAGACTGATATGTTGAAAAAGAACTTTTCTGCGGTTCATGTTAAGTTAGAGCATTTGGATAATCTATCAAGGTCTAATAACTTAAGATTAATTAACTTTCCTAGAATTTCTACTGTGTCCCCACGGGATATGTTTAAACAATATTTGGTGGAGGTGTTGGGGGTTTCCCCCGAGTTAGTGCCACCTTTGGTAAAGATTTATTATTTGCCTAAGGGGAAACTCTCATCTAGGCTAGTGAATATTGGGGGGGACCTAGATCAGGCAAATGTGTTGAATGTTACTGATTTGTTAGAAAATTCTCCTAGTGAACCTTCTGTTCCTTCTACTTTGTTAATTACATTTGCATTATTGTCAGATAAAGAATGGTTACTGAGGCTCTTCTTTCGGAAGCGGAAGCTGCCTTTCAAAGGTTTAATGGTCCGGATTTATCTGGACCTATCTAGAGAAACTCAGAGGCGGCGTAGAGAATTTCTTTTATTGCGTTCTGGAGTTCTTCAGTTGGGGGGCCTGTTTTTCCTGAAACATCCTTGTAAATGTTTAGTGAAATATCACTCTGTTTCTTATATTTTTTATGACCCCTCTCAACTGGTAGCTTTTATCTCTGCTCGCTGACTGGAATCCTCTATTGGGGCCTCCCCTGAGCTCGCTTAATGTATACTCCGGGTTGTCGGTTGCCACGATTGCTTGTTCTCTGTGTGGTTGAAATGTATTGGTTTTTATTTTTCCCCACCCCTTTAATTTGTGGGCTAGTGTGAGTGAATACATTGTTGCCGGTTTCTGTATTGCTATTTTGTATTTTTCTTGCTTTGTTAGTTACTAATTGTATTTGCTCTTTTTCTCCAAGATTGTTCTGTGAACTTTCTTGTAATTGTGTTTAAAATGCTATAAATAAAAATAAAAAAAAAACCCACTACCGAGCTCTTTGTAATATTTCTCCAATCATTTTTCATATTGGAGGGGTCCATATTACCGGATTGATTATACCAATTTATCATGACTGAATTATTAATAAAATGAAAAGACCCATTAAACATGTTATATGACAGGTTACAACTGTGTGAAAATGCAATGGATGCATTTGTTATCAAACATAGATCAAATATCATATTTGGGTCAGCATATACACGCAAAGGATCATGTATCATATTCATTATATACCACGTCTGGGAACAATTGAAAGACTCATAACAACTGGCAGAAAAATTATTATTATCTACACAAGCAAGTTGTCCTGCATACTCATTTAAGGGAACCTTTGAAACGTCTACTGGAGCATATGCTACACCCTTTGGTAAAGGAGTACAGATAATGCAGTCAGTTAAGTTCATCAAACTAACAATCTCCAAAACAGAGGATTTCCACAAATTCGGAGAGAGGAGTTCTCGCTTAGTCCAGAAAGAACTATTGAGAGATACCTGAATCCAAGTTGCATTGTTCTCTGTCCGATGTGCCTGCGTCCAAGGTCCTTCGTTTGTAAAATAGTATGTAGTCAGCACAATGACAACCGAGATCAATAATAAACAAGAAAGGGCCAGCCAGGCAGACTTCATGGCTGGGGCGAGTCAGGCGTCTTCCAGGAATCCTCCGGTGCACTCTTGACGCGTGAGGAGTGTACCCAGGTCGGATGCTTATCAGTCAGCACAGCTGTGCGAGTAACTGCAATAATCTCCTCCGGATCTCCAAATGGCTGGTCCCACTGGCCCTTCTTATGAAACAGCTTTACCAGCACATGGTCTCGGGCGGAATGGGTGCGTTGGTTCTGTAGAAGGAAAAGGAAAAGCATTGTACACTTGTTCAGACACCGTGAACAAATATTTAGCTAGCTGTGTAGCATATTCTTCCTGTGCTTAGCAACAAGTCATCCGCCATTATCACCGTTCCCTCGGGCCATTTCCAGGGTACGGGGAAGGGTCGTCCCATCAGAATTTCAAAAGGAGAGAATCCAGATGCCCCAGGGGTTAGCCTAATCTCTGCCAATACAGCCGGTAAATACACTGGCCACCTTCCTGGGGTGTGTTGTGTAGCCTTTTTTAATTTTTCTTTAATTGTTCGATTCATTCGTTCTACTATCCCTGACGACAGTGGGTGATATGGGACATGAAATTTCCAATCAATGGCAAACATCTGAGTAATCTGTTGTAACACCTTAGAGGTGAACGCTGGTCCCTGATCAGAATCTATAGATAGGGGACACCCAAAGCGGGGAATAACTTCCTTACAGAGAATTTTTGCTACTGTTCTAGCATCTTCCTTAGTGGTGGGAAAAGCATCTGGCCACTTTGAAAACCTATCTACAATAATCAACAAATACTTAACCCCCTATCGATCATGGCATACATGTGAAATCTACTTGTAGGGCCTGAAACGGGCCTTGGGGTGGGGGTAAATGTTGCAATTGTCCTATTGCTTTTCCCTTCTGAACATTATTCCTAGCACATACTAAGCATTGACTCAGTTGTGATTCTACTAAATGAGGCAAATCTCTACAAACAAATATTTCCTGTAACTCCTTAAGAACCGTCTTTCTGTTTTTATGCCCTACCCCATGTACTTGACCAATTAAGAGAGGGGATGCCACTTTCGGTAGCCCTCTTCGCCCCACCCCTTTTTCCTGCCAAATCTGTGCTGAATTTAAACTCATATTATGCTGTTCCCAATACATAATATCCTCGGGATCTGCAGCAGCCTGCAAGTGGTGCAGAGGAAAAGAATGCTCAAGAGGGGAAACATAATACTCAGACAGTAAAGGATCAGACAAATAATAAGAAACTGTCGGCATGCCCTGAGAGATAATATTACTATGTAAAAGTTCAATTTGGGCTTGTGCACACTGTTTGGCTGCAAGATCAGCTAAGGTATTACCTTGAGAGGCAATAGAAGTGTCATATCTGTGTGCAGTACATTTAATAACGGCACCTTCTTTGGGTTTACATAAGGCGGCCAGCAGTTCATTAACCAATTGTGCATGAGAAATTGGTTTACCGTCTGCTGTTTTCCAACCCCTATGCCCCCATAAGAGACCAAAATCATGCACCACCCCAAAGACATACCTGGAATCTATATAAATGTTAACACGTTTATCAGCAAATAATTCACAGGCTCTAGTAAGCGCTACCAATTCTGCAGCTTGTGCAGAACCATAAGGTAATAACTGGGCTTCATGCAAAATATTTGGGAGTTTTACAATGGCATAAGAAACAATGTAGGCGTTGTCTGCGGGATGGACACAGCTCCCGTCCACAAATATATGTGGCGCATCCAGGAGCGGGGAGGAGGGCAAATCGGGACGTACTGACGTCTCAAAGTTAATCAACTTTAAGCAATCATGTTCTTCTTGGGGCAACTCGGAATCATCTACTGGGCACATTAAGGCCTGCAAGGCCAGCATCGGGGTAAAGGCAGTGGATTGCTGTTTAACCGACAACCCTTCAGTAGTTGTTAAAATTACCTCATACCCACTAAGGCGCTGGGCTGTTATGTGTTGCGTAGTGTGACGTGGTAGCTTCCCCAGAAGCCATGGAAACAGATGGTGACCCGGTGGAAGGTTTTGGTACTGCAGGTAAATGCAGGATTTTCTCTGCTCAGAACAAGAAACACATGGCTAATCAGCTAACACAGCTCACCTTGGGGGAAGGGAGAAGCAGAGTTACTGATTGGGCACGCCCTAGCAGGGGGCGGGCTGCCCAAAGCAAAGGCAGCTTGTTAAACAGAGAGAGACAAGAGAGAGAGAGGAAAGACGGAGCAAGGCAAGGAAGAAGGAAGCAACGTGAAAGGCAGGAAGCAGCCTTTGATGCAGAAACCCTTGACTTAGAAGGAGAAACACCGCCCAGCTGTAATCCTAGGAGAAGGGATTCAGAACCAAGAAGCAGGTACCAGGGATACTCAGTGCCTGAAAGAACCTTCTGGGAACAAGAGAGGTGTGAAGCACTGAGAGACCCAGGGATAAAGCCTAGGCTTCTGGAGGAGAGAGCTGACCCGTGGAAAGGAAGGCAGAGTGGCAGGGAATTCTCAGACAAGCCTCAATACAAGGTACATGGTGTGTTTAATTCAGATGACAAGTTTTATGAGAAGCCAGAAAGAGTGAATGCTGATTTTAAAACTCAGGACAGACTCAGGCATTATGAAGGCAGTTGGCTGCAGCCTGAAACTTGTTTAAACAAACCCAGCTATTCTCACCAGACAGCTGAAAGACTTAGCAAGCAGGCTAATAGAGAGAACACAGCTGACCTGTATGGGAGAGATATAAGCCGGGAGGAATTAGAAGGTCCTACGTTTGAAGCACTCTTTAGAAGCACTCCTCATACAACTGAACTGGCTAACCCGACACTTACTTACAGAGACAAGTGGGGGAGGGGTAACTCCAGTGCATTGAATGAATGTTTTAACAGAGACGACATTACTTGCTTTCCTGAAGTAAAGTCTGCAAACAATTACTTACCCAAGGAAGGAGTAAATCCTCAGCCCAGCCCAGTTAGAAAGCAGGCTGAATTACTCCTTAGAGAGTTCAAAGAATTCTTAGATAAACGAGCAATTCCTGACCAGAAGTTAGTGCAATCAGAGAAGAGTCCTGAAGTAGAAATGCCCTTGGCTTCTCCTTTGCCAATGATTGAACTGAATCAACCAATGGACTGCTTAACCTGTCTGATTGACAGAAATTAGTAAAGCAAAGCTTGAATGGTTTAAAGCTGAGGTCAGAGAGGCTGTTGTTGCCAAAAAAGCATCTTTCAAGAAATGGAAAAAAGAGCCAAATGATGAAACCTGGAAACAGCACAAGCACTGGCAAGTCAAATGCAAGGCATTGATAAGGCAGGCAAAGAGAGAATTTGAGAAGAAGCTTGCTGCGGAAGCAAAAACGCGAAATAAAGACCTTTTCAAGTACATTCGTAGCAAAAAAACCCGTGAGAGAGTCAGTTGGTCCATTAGATGATAAAGGGGTTAAAGGAGCACTAAGAGGCGACAAGGCGATAGCGGAGAGACTGAATGAATTCTTTGCTTCGGTCTTTACTGAGGAAGATGTAGGGCTGTTACCCACGACTGAAGTGGTATTTAAAGGTGTGGAAGAATTGAAGGAAATATCGATACATCGGGAAGATGTCTTACAACTATTAGATAAACTGAAGAGCAGCAAATCACCTGGGCCGGATGGTATACATCCAAGGGTGTTGAAAGAACTGAAATTTGAGATTGCAGACCTGCTATCAGTAATCTGTGAACTATCATTAAAATCATCTCTAATACCTGAGGATTGGAGGATCGCCAATGTAACACCAATTTTTAAAAAGGGTTCGAGGGGTGATCCGGGAAACTACAGACCGGTGAGCCTGACATCAGTACCGGGAATAATGGTAGAAACCATCATAAAGAATAAAATTACTCAGCATATAGATAGTCATGACCTAATGGGAGACAGCCAACATGGCTTTAGACAAGGAAGATCTTGTCTTACTAATCTGTTATGTTTTTTTGAAGGAGTGAATAAACAGGTGGACAAAGGTGAGTCGGTTGATATTGTGTATCTGGACTTTCAGAAAGCCTTTGACAAGGTCCCTCATGAGAGACTTTTGGCAAAACTAAAGAGTCATGGGATAGGAGGCAGTGTACTACTGTGGATCAGGAACTGGTTAAAAGATAGAAAGCAGAGGGTAGGGCTAAATGGCCAATTTTCCCAATGGAGAAAGGTGAATAGTGGTGTACCCCAGGGATCTGTGCTGGGTCCGCTGCTTTTTGACATATTCATAAATGACCTGGAAAGTGGAATAACGAGTGAGGTTATCAAATTTGCTGATGACACAAAACTATTTAAAGTTGTTAAAACCCAGGAGGATTGTGGAAAATTGCAAGAGGATCTTGATAAATTGGAAGACTGGGCATCAAAATGGCAGATGAAATTTAATGTGGAGAAGTGCAAGGTTATGCACCTAGGGAAGAACAACCCAAACTATGGTTACACGATGCAAGGTTCCACATTAGGAACCACCACCCAAGAAAAAGATTTAGGCGTCCTTGTGGATACCATGTTAAAACCCTCGGCCCAGTGTGCAGCGGCGGCCAAGAGAGCAAATAGAATGCTAGGTATGATAAGGAAAGGAATGGAAAATAAAACAAAAGATATTATAATGCCTCTATATCGTTCCATGGTGAGACCGCACCTTGAATATTGTGTGCAATTCTGGTCGCCATATCTTAAAAAGGATATAGCAATTTTAGAAAAGGTTCAGAGAAGAGCCACCAAAATGGTAAAGGGGATGGAAGGCTACTCCTATGAAGAAAGGCTAAAAAGGTTGGGGCTCTTTAACCTGGAAAAGAGACGGCTGAGGGGAGATATGATAGAAGTCTATAAATTAATGAACGGAGTGGAACGGGTAAACGTAGATCGATTGTTTACCTTATCAGAATATAGAAAGACTAGGGGACATGCAATGAAGCTACAGGGTAAACTATTTAAGACTAATAAAAGAAAATATTTTTTCACTCAACGTGTAATCAAACTCTGGAATTTGTTACCGGAGGATGTAGTAAAGGCTGTTAGTGTAGCTGGGTTTAAAAAAGGTTTGGACAAGTTCCTGGAGGAAAGGTCCATAAACCATTATTAAGAAGGGACCCAGGATATCAATGCTTGAACCAATACAAGCATTGTGGAACCTGTGTCCCTTGGGGAAACTGCTAGGTACGTGTGACCTAGATTGGCCACTGTTGGAAACGGAATACTGGGCTTGATGGACCTTGGTCTGACCCAGTATGGCATATCTTATGTTCTTATGTTCTTATGGTCATTTGCTATGATATCCTAAAATGTATGCTGTTTAAGTACCTGGCTGAAGAGCTTATGAAGAGATAAAAATAAGCTGAAGCATAACTTGGTTACAGTACAGGAACATTATTGTTTTCTCCTTGTTTAATTGATTTAAAAGTAGAGGTCACATGACGGAATGTGAACTCCAGTGTTGAAGGACATTTTGGGCACAGCATTTGAAGAACCTGTTTTTCCTTTGTTCCTACTTTGGCTAATCTATATTCCTTTACGCCTGTTCCATTCCACCACGGAGCGGGAGAAATAAATCCTTATGTAAAAAAATATTCTTTTGCCTGCCTTATCATTCGACCTTCACAACTACAACCTCAACTTCAAGGCCGACCCCTCCTCAAACCCTCAAGGTTAGGGAGCGGGTGGGTGGCAGTAGTAAGGTTCTTTAACACATTTAAAACAGAATGGGTAGAAAATAGAATAGTCTCATGAGACAGGGTAATCGGGATAGTCATCTGTACGGCAATAGCCGAAGCCGCCAGGGCTCTTAAACATGCAGGCATACCCTGTATCTGGAGGGGCAATTTTTTTGATAAATATGCGACTGGGCACATTCCCCCCTGTGGTCTTGAGCCAAAATAGCTGCCATAGTTCCTCCCTCTTCCCTTACATATAAGTAAAACGTTTTCCCATAGTCGGGTAGTCCAAGTGTAGGAGCCAAGATAAGCAGCTTTTTCAAAGTAGCAAATGCAGAAAGCATTTCTTCGGTCCATTCAATAGATGCAGAGCCTGGTAACTGCAAAGTAGCCCTTCGCAATATGGAATCCCAATAAGCACAGTCCGGGATCCAAGCGCGACAGAAGGATACTAATCCAAGGAAAGCCAGCATTTGTGTCACTGTTGTTGAAGGAGATGATTTTATAATTGCCTGTACTCGGGCGGGAGAGAGCGCCCGGTTTCCAGGGGACAGCACAAACCCCAAGTAAATTGGCCTTCTTTTTCTCCTCCAAAGTCCAAGACCTGCGCTCATCTCTTCCTTTTTGTCCTCAACCCCTCTCTTCGCCCCCCCCCCCCCTATTTCACTCTCATCATCTCCGTCACTCTCTCACTTCTGGGCCAATTTTTACCCCATTACATCCTCAGAACTTATCAAGCTTCTGTCCACTACTCATAAAACCACCTGTTCATTAGATCCCATACCATCCACCTGGTTCTCTGAACGTTCTGTTGACTTATTTCAGCCACTCCTCACTATCATTAACTCTAGTCTGTCATCTGGATCCTTTCCCCACTCATGGAAGCACGCTTTGGTCCGTCCCCTCCTAAAGAATCCCTCTTTAGATCCGTCTGTACCAGCAAATTACCGACCCGTATCTAACCTTTCTTTTGCTTCTAAACTTTTGGAAAAAAATGTCTTCTCCCAACTCTCTCATTACCTTGACTCAACACATTTTCTCCATCCCCGCCAATCTGGTTTCCGGTCTGGTCACAGCGTTGAAACCACTATTACTGCTGTTATGAACGAAATTTACTCTGCTCACGATCGTGGTGATATCACAGTGGTGGTATCCCTAGATCTGTCGGCCACTTTTGACCTCGTGGATCACTCTCTTCTCCTCTCCAGATTACAGGACGCAGGCCTTCGAGGTACTGTCTATCACTGGTTCCACTCTTTCCTATACTCCCAGTCATTTGCTGTCACCTCTGCCTCCTGTACCACAGATACGTTCTCTCTCACCTGCAGTGTCCCACAGGGCTCAATACTGGCCCCTTTACTATTCAACATATTTTTGGCCCCTTTAACGCTATTAATCCAACAATCTGGCATCTCAGGACACTACTACGCCGATGATATTTTCCTTCTGTATCATACATCTTCTTCTCACCCTGACATCACTCCTCTCAATAACTGTTTGTCCTTGGTCTTCTCATGGCTCTCCTCAAACTCTCATTCTTAATATTTCTAAGATGGCTGCCATCTGGTTTTCTCACAGTTCCACCATCCCGTTGCTTACTCCTTCCTTTTCAGGCACTCCAATTTCCCTGGTCTCTAGGCTTCGCTACTTAGGCATCCTTCTTGACAGCAACCTTACTTTCAATGATCATATTTCCCAGGTCATTCAACGCTCTTTCTTCTGCCTTAGGCAGATTTTTGCCATCAGACCATTTCTATCATCTCAAGCCCTTACCGCGCTTCTCCTCTCCCTGGTCATCACTAGACTGGACTTCTGTAATGTCATTTATGCTGGCATTCCTCAATATCAACGTCATCGGTTACAGTTATTGCAAAACACTGCAGCTCGGATGATCTTACATGCTTCCCCCCGTGATCACATCACTCCAATTCTGCAACATCTCCATTGGTTACTGTTAAATTTCCATATCCAATTCAAAATTCTCACTTTAGTACATTGGGCAATTTATCTTCAAAGACCTCAATACCTATCCGATCTACTCACTTTCCACACTCCCACCCGTAGTCTCCGTTCTGTTCATATTAATCGTCTGCACCTCCCTTCTCCCTCACAGGCTCACCTCCACTCAACCAGACAGTCAGCATTTTTCTACCTTGGTCCCTCCCTGTGGAATTCCCTACCCACCACCCTTTGACTAGAAGAGTCATATTCTAAATTCCACTCTCTTCTCAAAACTCACCTTTTTTCTTTTGCTTTTAACCCTCCTCCTTGATTCTTAATCTTTCTGCTCTTACTGTTACTTAATCCTGTCTTTATTTCCTTTCTCTGTTTTTCTCTTTCTGTTTTATTAAGTTATTGTAACTTCTTTTCCTTTTCCTTTTATTTATTGTAAACTGCCCCGATGTAATGGGGGGTGGTATATCAAATGTAAATAAACAATAAACAATAAGTAACATGCTTACAACACCACTGGAGCTTTTTTAAAGAAGCCTTATGTCCATGGGAGGCTAGATGGCAGAGCAAGGATATAGAGTCGTTTTCACATTCTGTGATTGTTTTAGAACATAACAACAAATCGCCAATATACTGGAGAAGGGTGGAGGAACAAGGCGGATGCCATATTTCAATTGTTGCCTTAAGAACAAGAGAATACGCCGCCGGGGAATCAATGTATCCCTGTGGCAGGTGAGTCCAAGTATATTGTTTGCCTACATGTGTGAAAGCCATAAGAGGCTGCGTGATGGTGTCCAGGGGTACACTAAAAAAGGCATTAGCTAAATCAATAACCGTAAAGCATTTGGCTTCCGTAGGAATAAGAGTAAGTAACCCAGAAATACTGGGCATCACTGGTGCCAGTGGGACAACAAGCTGATTTACGGCCCGTAAATCCTGGGTAAAACGGAACCCATCCCCCTTAGGGACGTGATTCACGGGAGTATTATAAGGAGAAACAGCAGGAACTACAATACCTGCTGCAACAAAATCCTGGATCATGGACTGCAAAGCAGTTTCCTTAGGGCCAGACAAAGGGTACTGTCGGATACAAATGACAGCTTGAGGATCCTTCAAACGTGCCACATATGGCGTACAGGGGACCAGTCCGGTATCAGTTGGGGAGGTGGCCCAGAGTTTAGGAGGAACTTAGACAACTCATGCACCTCTGTAGAAATCATATTCAATAAAAAAGGAGAGTGCAAGGCAAAAGAGCCATCTGAATTACTAATAGTTACTGCTTCTAAGCGACACAATAGGTCCCGCCCCAGGAGGCTCACTGGACAGGAGGGAATAATCGTAAATGAATGCGTAAACAGAACAGTATTGTTACCAAGCATGGAGACAGACAACGGGGGTGTAATCCACATGGGGGTAGAGGTTCCATTTATCCCAACTGAGGCAGGACCTGGCGTTAAGGGTTCCCTACAAACAGAAGCATGCAACGTAGAGCAAGTCGCTCCCATATCAGTTACAAAGGAGACTTGCTGGCCATTAATGCACAACATACAACAAGGGGGCTCCTTCCATCCACCCGTTAACTGAACCCAGATCGGAACCGTTGCCTCAGGGCAGCCCTATGGGCGTTGCGGGGGCTGTTGCCATGTAATAGGGATAACAGGGGTTGCAGGCTACTAGATGGGGGAGGGAGTGGTGCTGATGGCATCGCGGGAGGGGGCAAGGCCCACCCCCCCCCCTGAGTCGGCACGGGGCCGCTATCTGCCGCGTAAGGGCACTCATTTTTCCAATGTCCTTGTTGCTTACAATGAAAACAAATCTGATTCCTAGGTATTCCCTGCCCTACTCCTCTTCCACCACTCCGCCCGCCTCGAAACCGGCCCTGCTTTCCCCTCCACCCCCGAGATTGCAACCACTGAGGCCCCGGGGGTTGATATCCCCCGGGGTAGGATTGCTGGCAACCAATATCCTGTTGCCAAGCATGAGAAATTTTACCTTTCTTAACATCCGTATCTGCAAAGCATCCCGCCGCTTCCTTCGTTAATATTACCTTCTCTAATTCTGCCGGAGTCATGCTAAACCAAACATCTATCATTCGCTTACATGCTACAGTTACTTCGGGGCGCATAGCGCCAAACAGCGTCTGAATATACATCAAAGCCATCAGGCCTTCCTGTGATAAACCTGCCTCCTCCTTCCAACACTTATGAAACCTTCGCACAAACTGTGAAACTCCTTCCCCTGGTTCCTGCACGCATGCAATAGATGCAGCAAGATTCTGTTTCGTCCCAAATAAACGCTCAAACTCTTCTAACACTTCATCCCACATCTTTTTTATCACCTCGGGATATCGGAAGGGGTAATTAGAATCATCTGGCGTCTCATAAGGATTCACCAGTGACTTAACTCTAGAAAAATCAAATGGGGTTTCTTCATCATACCCCAGAACACCCTCAATAATGAGGCGATAGTCCTGCGCCGTACACTGCAAACCACGAGTCATACGTTGCAAGTAGTGCACAGTGGCAGCTGGCGTTTTCATGGGGTTTGGGGCATGCTGTAAAATAGAAGAAAGGATGGCGGGATCCAGGGGCATAACAACAAGCTGGTTACCAATAGTTAGAAAAGGATACTGGGTGTCTATATGGCCCTTAGAGGTAGGGTCTCCTGTCACTCTATCACTGTTAGAAGTTCTCACGTCATTTGAATCCAGCTTATGAAAGGGGTTATGAGGGCTCCCTGGGAAAAGGATTTGAGCTACGTAAACCTTCTGTCCACCCCGCCATATTATCCACCCAGGGATTAGTATAATAACCCCCTGCCACTCTGTCTACGTATTCCTTCGGCGTCTCCCCATCTGCCGGGGGTGCGCCGGGAGGGACCGGGGTACGGCGAGAATAGGATGCCTTCTTAGCTGCAGTTTTAAACCTTATCACAACATTTGGCTGCGCACGCACTCCTGCGGATTCTGGAGCGGTCCCCTTACCTTGGGACCCCCCCCCATCCTCTAATTAATATCCAACAATCGCACGCTTGTCCACCAACAACCGTCACTAGCGCTATCGCTTCAGGATGAGGCAGGGGCGTCTTGCCAAGCTCACACAATCACACAAGCCACAGAGAAGGAAAAGGGTATTACCACAGACCCAGCAGGACGTTCCTGTTATGCATAGCGCTACCAAAGCGCTTTCCCGAGCAAGCTACCAAAACTACGTCAATTTAGGAAGCCAGGAAATCCCAGTGCAGCTACCAAAGCTACGTCAATTTAGAAAGTCTGGAAATCCCAGTGCAACGGGGAAATCCTCACTTCTGACACCAAATTGTTAGTGTGGGTTATTCCTTTCCCACCACTATATACCACTTACCCTCGGGACGTCCGCTAATCCCCTGGGCCGAAGAATCACCTTACCTTCTCTGTCTGGAATTCCAGGGGAACAAACACACACACTCGCATATAAGTAGTATGTAAGTTTATTCCACAGGTTAGAGGGGCTGTCTGTCTTTTATACATTAACAGAAACATATACATATGTCATCAACTCATCTCCTAAGGCCCACCACAGCTTATCAGTAACTTTACAGATGTTAATCATCTCCATGTAGAACAATCAATTTGTTTTAGCACAGCACATTCCTTTCCATATATAGATATGTACAGGATTCCCATTTTCCCCTGCGGGCCTCCTAGTCCAACTGTAAACACACACTTTAAGCCTTATTTTCCCCTATCAATATGCATGTGTTGTATCTGTGGTGGGGTAGCTGATGGAAGCGAGACATTTAAAGAGAATGTAGTTTGGGGGGTTGGTGACAGTTATGGGGAGGTAGTTGTGGGGGAGGGTAGTTTGCAGAATTTTGGGGCAGATACAGTGGGAAATTTTTGAGGGGTAGGGAATTGCATGTGAGGAATTTATGAGAGTGCAGCAGTGCATGGGATATTTTTGGTAGGTAGAGCAAAGTGGAGTATTTTTGGGAGCAGGGCAATTGCAGGATGGTAGTTTTTTGTTTTGAGAGGAGGCAGTTGATAAGGTGGGGGTGGGGCAGCTGCAGAGGTATTTAGTTAGATGGTCAGCCAGTTGCAGGTGTAAGCTTTTTGGGGTGAGGAATTTTTCATGGTGGTGGGGCAGTTGTAGGGGTAATTGTTAGGGATGGGGCAGTTGTGGGATTCTAGGCCCATTGTAAAGGGTGAGATTTAGGGGTTGGGAAGTGTGTGGTTTGGTGGGGCAATTAAGGACCTAGTTTTTAGGAATGGGGTAACTGAAGTAGTAGTTTTTGTTAATGGGCTAGTTTTTGAGGTGGTGGGCCAGAAGCATGGGGCAGTTGGTAAGATGGTATAACAGTTGCAAAAGGGTAGCCTTTTGGAGTGGGGCATTTTGTGAGGTAGTAGGGCTGTTGTGGAGAGAATTTTTTAGGAGCAGGGCACTTTGGGGGGTAGTAGAGGAGTTGCAAGAGATCGTTTTTTTGGAGAGTGGGGCAGTGTGCAGATAGGTGAGGCAGTTTGCAAGGTGGTTGGGCAGCTCTGGAAGGTTGTGTTTTTGGGATGGGGACAAGTTTTGTTGTGGTAGGGCAGTTGTGGGGGTGTATTTTGGGGGTAATGCAGTTAGTAGGGTTCTGAGGCAGTTGTGGGGGTATGTTTTTTGTGGTGGCAGCATTTGGTGAGTTGGTAGGACAGTTGTGAGGGAGTATTTTTGGGGGGTTAGGAGTGTGTAAACTGATGGGGCAGTTGTGGGTGGGAGGATATTTTTTGGTGGTGGGGCAGTTTGGGAATTGGGAGAGTAGAGAACATGGAGACAGAGTTTGAAAGGAGCAATTCCTAACTTCTATGTTTCACTGTATATAAGCTTCTGTGCTACAGAAGCTAGAATTCCTTCTCCCATTCAGCTAGTTTTTTGGGGGGCTTATTTCTCTGGAAGCCCTGGTCCAATTGGCCCATTTTTAACTCAATGTATCTTTTTAACATTCATGTTGATAACCCCTCTGTGCCCAATATTTGAAGGCTCTTACACGGGTAACTTCCTTAGTTACCCATGTAAGGACCTTATCTGGGATATTCGAAGGGCACCTACATGGCTAGTGACCTTCGAATATCCCAGATGTCCCTAATACTCCCGATGCTATCCGCATAGTATCAGGGTATGTTAGGGGAGTTCTGGGATGGAGCAGGGGTGGAGGAAGGGGCTACACGGGTAGCAGCGAAAATTGCTGTTACCCGTGTAGCTTCTGCGGCTGCCAGGGCATCCGGGCTAACTCAGATATTCACTTCCACTGGCGCAGAAGTGAATACCTGGGTTAGGGGAGTACCCGGGTGAATACCCGGGTTAGGGGAGTCAGCGGGCAGGCTATGCGCCATCACAGCGCATAGCCTGCCCACCTCAATATCGAGCCCTCCTTATGCTTTAAAGCTCCTCTCCCTTACTCCCTCATTTGACCTCCAGCTTTGCTCTACTGTCCCCACTCACCAGCATGGCCACTGCCTTGACCTTACCCTCAAACTTCTGTACCTTAGTTCTTCCCTTAACCGACCATCACCTGCTAAGCTTCACTCTTCATCACCCACCGCTTGAACCTTGCCCTGTCTCTTCCAACCTCTTTAGAAATCTTCATGCTATTGACCCTTTGGCTCTCTCCTCCACTGTTTTATCACTTCTTTCCTCCACTATGCCATCTGAGTCTGTTGATGATGCAGTAGCTTCCTATAACGCTGCACTCTCCTCTGCTCTGGATGTTCTCGCTCTGCCCATACCACGTCCTGTGAGGCGTATTGCACCCCAGTCTTGGCTTTCATCCACTACCCACTATCTACATTCCTGTGCCCATTCAGCTGAGCATGCTTGGCTCAAATCCCACTCCCTTGAAGATTTTCTACACTTCAAAGTCATGCTTGTCTCTTCCCGGTCAGCCAGAGCACTCACCAAATACGACTATTATGTCCCTCTAACTAACTCTTTTGTCTCCGACTCTCGCCGTCTCTTTACTACTCTCAATTCTCTCCTCAAGGTGCCTCTGCCTCCATCCCCTCCCTCCCTCTCTGCCCAAACCCTAGCTGACTATTTCCATGACAAAATCCACAAGATCACCCTCCAATTCCCCATAAAGTCTGCTACTTCCTCTCCTCCCCTTCTTCATTCCCAGCTTTCCCCCTTTACCTCTGCTACCCTTTCTTCCTTTTCTGTGATCTCTGAGGAGGAAACTGCACACCTTCTTTCCTCCTCCAAACCCACTACCTGCTCCTGGACAAGTGCAAGGTTATGCACCTAGGGAAGAACAACCCAAACTATGGTTACACGATGCAAGGTTCCACATTAGGAACCACCACCCAGGAAAAAGATTTAGGCATCGTTGTGGATACCATGTTAAAACCCTCGGCCCAATGTGCAGCGGCGGCCAAGAGAGCTAATAGAATGCTAAGTATGATAAGGAAAGGAATGGAAAATAAAACAAAAGATATTATAATGCCTCTATATCGTTCCATGGTGAGACCGCACCTTGAATATTGTGTGCAATTCTGGTCGCCGTATCTTAAAAAGGATATAGCGATTTTAGAAAAGGTTCAGAGAAGAGCCACCAAAATGGTAAAGGGGATGGAAGGATACTCCTATGAAGAAAGGCTAAAAAGGTTAGGGCTCTTTAACCTTGAAAAGAGACGGCTGAGGGGAGATATGATAGAAGTCTATAAATTAATGAACGGAGTGGAACGGGTAAACGTAGATCGATTGTTTACCTTATCAGAATATAGAAAGACTAGGGGACATGCAATGAAGCTACAGGGTAAACTATTTAAGACTAATAAAAGAAAATATTTTTTCACTCAACGTGTAATCAAACTCTGGAATTTGTTACCGGAGGATGTAGTAAAGGCTGTTAGTGTAGCTGGGTTTAAAAAAGGTTTGGACAAGTTCCTGGAGGAAAGGTCCATAAACCATTATTAAGAAGTGACCGAAGATATCAATGCTTGACCCAGTACAAGCATTGTGGAACTTGTGTCTCTTGGGGATACTGCTAGGTACATATGACCTAGATTGGCCACTGTTGGAAACAGAATACTGGGCTTGATGGACCCTGGTCTGACCCAGTATGGCATATCTTATGTTCTTATGTTCTTATTCACCCCCGTTTCCTAAGCCCCATGTCCTCCATTGTTGTCCCTTCCATCTCTCATATTCTCAACCTATCGCTCTCCAGTGCAATTCCCTGCAGCCTTCAAATATGCTGTAGTTACACCTCTCCTCAAGAAATCCTCACTTGATCCTACCCGTCCTTCTAACTATTGATCCATCTCCCTCCTCCCCTTCATTTCTAAACTACTTGAGCATGCTGACTTTCTCTCCCCTCAAGCTCTCCTTGATCCTTTACAATCTGGCTTTCATCCTTTACATTCTACTGAAATGGCTCTAGCTAAAGTCTCCAGTGATTTGTTCCTGGCAAAATCCAAGGGCCTTTACTCAGTCCTCATCCTTCTTGACCTCTCTGCTGCTTTTGACACTGTTGACCACAATCTTCTCCTTGATACCTTGCTCTCACTTGGTTTTAAGAGCTCTGTCCTATCCTGGTCTCTTCTTATCTCTCCCATAGCTCTTTTAGTGTTTGTTCTGGTGGATCCTCCTTTACTGCTATCCCGCTGTCAGATGGTGTACCCCAAGGATCTGCCTTTGGTCCACTCCTTTTCTCTCTCCATACCCACTCCCTTGGTGCACTCATCTCTTCCAATGGCTTTCAGTACCATCTTTATGCTGATGACTCCAAGATCTTCCTCTCTACCCCTGAAACCTTTCCAGCAATCTAGACCCGGATCTCTGCCTGCCTTTCTGACATTGCCGCTTGGATGTTTCACCGCTGCTTGAAATTGAACATGGCCAAAACTGAGCTTCTTATTTTTCCCCCTAAAACCTCCCCTCCCTTCCTCCTTTCTCAGTCTCTGTGGATAACTCTCTACTCCTTCCTGTTTCCTCAGCTCGCAACCTTGGGGTTATCTTTGACTCCTCTCTCTCCTTCTCCACACACATCCATCTGATAGATAAGACCTGCTGTTTCTTTATCTATAACATCAACAAAATCAGGCCATTCCTTTCTGAACACACTACTAAGACAGTTATCCACTCTATAATCACCTCCTGTCTTGACTATTGTAACCTACTTCTTGCTAGTCTCCCTCTGAATCATCTCTCTCCCCTTCAATCTGTTCAACACTCTGCTGCACAGCTAATCTTCCTCCAGCCTCGTCATGCTCCTATTACCCTTCTTCTCAAGTCACTTCATTGGCTCCACATCCAGTTCAAACTTCTCCTGTTGATCTATAAGTGCATTCACTCTGCAGCTCCTCACTATCTTTCCTCTTATACCTCCCTACACCCCTCCATGGAAACTCCACTCCTGGCAAATTGCTTCTATCTATGCCCTTCTCTGCTATTGCTAACTCTGGACTTCGCTCCTTTCAACTTGCTGCTCCTTATGCCTGGAACAAACTATCTGAGTTTGTACATCAGGACTCGGGCTCTTTTCAAATCCAGGCTGAAAACTCACCTCTTCGCTGCTGCTTTCAGATCTTGACTCACCTGATCTCCTTTGTGTTTCCTTACCATTCCCCCTAAATGTATCCCTGTCTACACCTACTGAACCCAGAAAACTCCCAGTTGTTCTGTAATTGCCAATACATCCTTGATATACAATCTTGCTAGATGTCCTCCTTGCAGAATCTTCCTTAATCATAGGACTGTCAACAAATCTGTGTTTGACTGCAAGTTCTGTCCCTCATCTTTCCCCTACCTAAACATATAGGCATTATGGTTTCTCTCACTCAACTTATTTTATAGGTGAAAGGATGGATAAACCTTTCAAATCCTCTCTTTACTTTGTCTGGCACCTAAGTCAGCACCCCAGTTTGACAGAATGGAGGGTGAAGACAAGTTTCCCTCCAAAAACTCTCTAATTAACAACTCAAATACATCATCTAACCCAGTGCTTTTCAAAATTGTATCTAATATGACCCATTTTAACACTTAAAACTTCATGTGACCTTATATGATGAACAAAACAAAAGAACAGACCCCCTACTCCCCTTCCCTCTCTCATCCACTTCTTTCTTCCCCCACTTACCCAAATTAGGAAGGCAACAACAGCAGCAGTTAGCACAGGGCCCTGTGTGTTAGCAAGCACTCATAGACCCAGTACTCTGCATGGGTTTCCAGTCTAATGAGAGCTCAGATGGGAGGAGGGGATAGGGTCCATGAATGCCTACTGACTCACAGGCTCCATGCTGACTCTCATAGGTCACACTCAGGGCCGGCCTGAAGGTTTCTGCCATTCTAGGTAGATCCTCTGTGCCACTGCCACCAGAGGATTGCGACATCACCCAGCCTGACATGCTGCCTCCCCCAGCATCCATCTTCTGACCTGGGGAGGGGAGGAGCATGGCATTCCCTCTGCTGCCTTAGGCCTTAAAGTACCTGCGCTGCCGTGCTCATGGCTTGCTTCTCCTGTCCCCCTGCAGGCGTGAAGATGGATGCCAGGGTGGGGTGGCATGATGGGCCAGCTTAAACTGCTGCTTTGGGGGGGGAGGGTAGCGATGTGACCCTAGGTGAATTCCTAGTTTGCCTAGTGGTTGGGCCAACTTTGGTCACACTGATGGTCTGTGATCCCATTCATTTGGGGTCCTGACTCACAGTTTTGGAACCACTAACCTAACCCCTCCCCTGGCTTTCCATATTGGGAAGCCAGCTATATGAAACATCTACTTCTAGCGAGATGCTGGGATAATCAGTATGCATATTAGTATTCCTGAAATGCTAGGATGCCTTGTGAGCTTGGCATCAAAATGTCTGGCCCCAATTTTCGAATCAAAGGACTTCTACAGTTGATATCCAATGCTAACTCTATAAGTCCTTTTGAATACTAACTGTTGTATTTTCATGAAAATTAGACTATTTAAAGCTACACATGATTCTTTTTGCTACTGTTGTTGTTGATTTTGGACTACAGTAAAATTTACTTTCTGATTTGGACCAACACCTTGCATGTAGGGATATTTTTTGACAAAGTGAGTGAGAGATCCTATTAGGGCAGGAGTCCCCAAACCTTTCAAGGGGTGGGCTACTCAGGGCATTTCAGATCACAAAGAAGGCTGAGGCAAGGCTTTCCCCATGGGGACTCAGACTTTGCGAAGTGAGGGTGGGAGGGGGGAGGGAATCTCTGGTCATCTTGATGATTTCCAGTGTGAGGAAAAAGGCAAAGCGAGGGCAGGCTTCTCTGGGGAATGGCAGAGAGTAAGAGTGTTCGTGATGATATTTCTCAATTTCTCTGAAATCGGCAACCCTGCTGCCCACCTGACAAACCTTCATCCTGCCTGGCTGCTTTCCCCTTCTGTTGCATCTCCCCTCTGGCATTGTAGGTGTGTGTGATGGATGATGTGTCTTTCCCCTCCCATGCTCTCCTCTCCTTCATGCTCTCATCCCCTTTCACTTCCCATCATTCTCATTCTTCACCTCCACTCTTCCCTCTGCCTCTCATTCATCCCCTTTCTCTCATCTTTTCCTGCATCTACTCCCTCCCCTCGTTCCCTCACTTTTTCATTCCCTCCTCTTTCAGTCACCCTATATCCTTCCTCACACTCTTCAGCCTGCTTCACATCTAATCTTGATCTTCCGCTAGCAGGGCTTGGCTTTACACAGCGATGGCCCAAGGAGGATGCGGGACCATGTGCGGAGACTCCTTGCAGGGCTTCATTTGCATAAGAAGCCTCAGTTGCATAGATATTTGCATAATGTTAACATACACAAACTTTTAGTAAACATACCTCTTAATGAGGGTCTGGATAAAGAAAAACTACCAGATTTCTACATTAGTATACTCCAGTGCCAACCGCCAGGCACATTAGGAAGTACTATAAACACTGCCCATTTAGAACCCATAGCAAACCCACCATATCATAACAGCACTAGCAGACTCACAAAGCACCAAACCCTACCTATCAAAAGGCAACACTGCAAATATTAAAACAATACATCTCAGAGAATAACAATACATGACCTACTGGGGAAAGAGAACAAGTGTCAAATAAAAACTACATGAACAGCTGTGACTCCCAAATATAAAAATGGAAATGTAGTAGATACCACACCATTCACAGAAGATGAGGTGTTGGAACAACTTGCTAAACTGAAAGTGGACAAAGCCATGGGACCGGATGGGATACATCCCAGGATACGGAAAGAGCTCAGAGAGATTCTTACAGGGCCGTCAAAGGATGTATTCAACAGATTCTTGGAAACAGGAGAGGTTCCTCAGGACTGGAGAATGGCTAATGTCATACCTCTACACAAAAGTGGTGACAGGGAAGAAGTGTCAAACTACAGACCCGTGAGCCTTACCTCGGTGGCGGGAAAAGTAATGGAGGCGCTCCTGAAAGAGCAAATAGTGAACTTTCTCAAAACCAACAGGTTGCAAGATCCGAGGCAACATGGTTTTACTGAAGGACGGTCTTGCCAAACAAATCTGATTGAGTTCTTGGACTGGGTGACCAAGGAACTAGATCAGGGGCATGCGATGGATATCATCTACCTGGATTTCAGCAAAGCCTTTGATACTGTTCCTCATAGGAGGCTTGTCAATAAACTCAGTAGCTTGGGGATGGGTACCAAGATGGTAAACTGGATTAGAAATTGGTTGACTGACAGACCACAGAAAGTGATGGTACATGGAGCTCACTCGGATGAAAGGAAGGTGATTAGCGGGGTGCCCCAGGGTTCGGTCCTGGGCCCGGCACTGTTCAATATATTTGTGAGTGATATTGCTGAAGGACTGAATGGAAAAGTCTGTCTTTTTGCAGATGACACAAAAATTTGCAACACAGTGGACTCCCCCGAGGGAGTGGATAACATGAGGAAAGATCTACAAAAGCTGGAAGAAAGGTCTAATGCTTGGCAATTACGATTTAATGTGAAAAAGTGTCATGCACTTAGGTAGCAGAAATCCAAGGGAAATGTACGCAATAGGGGGCGATAGGGTGGTGTGCATGGTTCAGGAGAAAGACCTTGGTGTGATTATCTCTGATGATCTCAAGGTGGCAAAACAGTGCGACAAGGTGGTGGCAAAAGCCAGGAGGATGTTGGGCTGCATACAAAGAGGGATTACCAGCAGAAAGGAAGAGGTACTTATGCCACTGTACAGGTCGCTGGTGAGGCCTCACCTGGAATACTGTGTTCAGTTTTGGAGACCATATCTTGCAAAAGATGTAAAAAGACTGGAAACTTCAGAGGAAGGCGACCAAAATGATTTGGAGCCTGCGTAAGAAACCTTATGAGAAGAGACTTGAAGACCTAAATATGTACACTTTGGAGGAGAGGAGGGAGGGATAGGGGAGATATGATTCAGACCTTTAAATACTTAAAGAGGAACGATGAACAAACAAACCTCTTCCAAAGACGGGGAAGCTGCAAAACTAGAGGGCATAACATGAAGCTGCAAGGTGGAAAATTGAAAGGCAATGTCAGGAAATATTTTTTCACTGAAAGGGTGGTGGATGCTTAGAATGCTCTCCCGAAGGAAGTGGTGGGGGCAAACACGGTGACGGAATTCAAAACAGCATGGGACAAGCACAGCAGATCCCTTTACAACAACAGGATAAAAACAAAATAAACGGAACCAACTAACTTCTCAACAAATAGGGGTGTCCTACATGGAGTGGTGAGGCCACCCCTAAACAAAGACATGGGGAGGGGTGGCCTGCACAGAACGACAGGTGCACCTACTCTTGCCTTATTGCTGGGCAGACTGGATGGACCATGCTGGTCTTTATCTGCCGTCATTTACTGTGTTACTATGTAACAGAATACCTCAGCTCAGTTACACATGCAGAACATAGCGTGTCACCAAACAAAGAACAAGAGATCACAATATAGAAATAGAAAAACAATAATTAAATTGGGAACCCCAAAAGCCAAACTTGGAATATACAACAACACTGGAGAAATAAAACTACAAATTAATTTCCTCTTGTACTAAACAAAAACGCAAAGACGTTAGCAATTCACATTTCCCAGAGCTGACATATTCCAGTTAATAAATTCAAAATAAAAAAGTATTTTTCTACTTTTTGTTTGAGCATTTTATTTTTCAGTTGCACTTGCTCCAGTCACATTCTTCTGGTTTCTTCATGTCTTCTGCTAGCTGTCCATTTGTCCTTTCTTCTCTCTTCTAGTTTTTTCCCATTCTCTACATCTGCTTTAAGATACTGATGTTTCCCCTTCTGCTCTTTCCTCCATTTCTTTCTTTATTCCTTTATCATTCACTCAAATTTCACCCTTCCATCCTCAGTCCTCACTTACTCTCCCAATACCCGGCCAATCATAGATTTTTCTTCCCTCCCACACAATATATCTTTTCCCCTCTCCATCCTCACTCCCCCAGCCCCATCCCCTTCTAAACCTCCCCCAACATCAGCTCCCTTCTAGTTCCAGTCCCACCCAGCAGTCACACCCTTATCCAATGCTCCCGCATCAGCTTCCAGTCCTAGCCCCCCATCAGTCATTTCCAGTCCTAATCAAGCCCCACTCAGCCCATTTCCAATCCTAGCCCCCCCCCCATCAGCACATTTCCAGTCGTAGCCCCCCATCAGCCATTTCCAGTGCTATTCCAGCCCCCCATCAGCCCATTACAATCCTAGCCCCTCATCAGCCATTTCCAGTCCTATTCCAGCCCCCCATCAGCCCATTTCTAGTCCAAGCTCCCCTCCATCAGCCCATTTCCAATCCTAGCCCCCCATCAGCACATTTCCAGTCCTATTCCAGCCCATTTCCAGTCCAAGATCTCCCCCATCAGCCCCTTTCCAATGCTAGCTCCCATTTCCATTGTAGCCCCCCATCAGCCCTTTTCCAGTCCTTGCTCCCCATCAGCCATTTCCAGTCCCATTCTAGACCCCCTTAAGCCCATTTCCAGTCCAAGCTCCCTCCATCAGCCCATTTCCAATCCTAGCCCCCATCAGCCCATTTTGAGTCCTATTCCAACCCCGCATCAGTCCATTTCCAGTCCAAACTCTCCCCATCAGCCCCTTTCCAATGCTAGCCCCCATTTCCAATGCTAGCACCCATCAGCCAATTTCCAGTCCTAGACGCCAATCAGCTCATTTCCAGTCCAATCCTAACCCCCATCAGCAATTTCCAGTCCTATTCCAGCCCCCCATCAGCCCATTTCCAATCCTAGCCCCCCATCAGCCATTTCCAGTCCTATCCTAGACCCCCTGAAGAGCCCTGCACCACTATAAGCAGCTTCAGAGGCCCTGGTTCACCTCTGCACAGCCGCCAGCGTGAAGAGCGGAATTTTCCCTCATACTGGCAGTTGTGTTCTCGTGAAGCATGCTAAATGCCGGGAAAGGTTAAAGGGTTTTAAAGGCTCCCAAAATGTTTACGGATGATTCTGATTTTTATAACAAGTGGAATAGCATTTTAAATAAATGCAGCATGGATCTGATTGCACTTTTGGGTGAACGTTTACATGTGGAGTCCACCAAATTACAACATGAGACAAAAGAGGCTGATGAACGCCTCCGTAGTGTAGTGGCAAAGGATCATTATAAGACCCAAATGGAGACTATCCGTTTGCAATTAGATCAATATCGTGACTATAAGCGATCAGTTAAGATAAGAAAATTTAATAGGGACAAAAAGACTATGAACTTGACCAAGTATATACCTGGATGAAGAAGGGTGAAGGTACCACCAAGAGAGTAACATTTGAATCTTTTGACATTTCCTCGGATGATTCAGACAATAGTTCACGTCCTGGATCTAATTCTGGCTCGGGACGTTGGCAGGAGCAGGATTTTCGGCAAGGCCGTCAACGGGGACGGGGACGAGGTCGAGGCTGGAGACCGCGACAGCCTCCTCAGTACGATCGCAATTGGATACCTCAGGAACCTTTTTTCCAAGAGTCCTTTTCAGGCCCGATAACCAGGAACAGATCAAAACAACAGTAGTGAACCTTTCTTCTTCTCCTTTAAGTACTGACCAAGAATCTGTTTTAAATCTTGGATTGTCTTTTGTCCCGGTTAATCACTATGATCCTTTTCGAGTACGGATCGCATTACATAGATTTTTTCGTAAACTTTTGGTTACTCATTTTTGTGAAACACATAATATGGGACCTGATACTTCCATTGTAAGACCTCCGTCTCGTTGGGTTCCTTTGGAAGCTCCTGATGTGGTAATTTCAACTTACCAAAAATTAGTCCTTCATGATTTACAAGAATTTGAGCGATCAACTTGCCGGTCACGTTATTACAATTTGTCTGCATCTCAATGGTCGGCGGTTAAACAACTTCGGGATAATCATAATCTAGTTATTCGTCGGGCTGACAAGGGGGGTGCCACTGTCATACAGTCTTATGACCAATATCGGCTTCAGCTTTTGGATCAGCTTCAGAATTTGACTTATTATGCCAAAATATCGGAGAACCCTTTTCCTGGCTTGCAGAGGACCATTCAAGATCTTATGTCCAAGGCATTGAACAACAATTGGATCACAAAGAAGGAATTTGGATTTTTAGTGACCAAACATCCAAAGATTCCTTTTATTTATACTGTGCCCAAAATACATAAGTCGATTATAGCACCCCCGGGCAGACCTATTGTATCCTGTCGAGGATCGGCTTTAGAACCCTTGTCCAAATTCTGTGACAAGTTTCTACAACCATGTGCTCAGTGTGTTCCTTCTTTTATAAAGGACACTACCCATTTCCTTAAAAAACTACAAGAGGTTGAAGGGGATTTGACTTCATGGTGGTTAGCCTCTTTGGATGTCACTGCCATGTATACCAACATTAATCAGGACCAAGCACTGAATGTTATCACCCAGTTAGAACTAGGTTTGCCTGAACGTATTCCTCAGTCTTTTTTTATGGAAATGTTGACGTTGGTACTTACTTGTAATTATTTTCAGTTTGAACAGGAGATATATCATCAGATACAGGGGATTGCGATGGGGGCAACGGTGGCTCCATCTGTAGCCACCTTATATATGGCAGATTTTGAATTTACACATATTTATCCCTCCCCTTGGTATGAAAAAGTAATCTTATGGGTCCGATTTTTAGATGACATCTTTTTTTTGTGGCAAGACACTGAGGCCGCTCTATACCAATTTGTGGAATGGTTGAATTCTCTTAATACAAATTTATCTTTCACTTTACAACATGATTTTTCCCAGATTGAGTTTTTAGATGTCACAGTGTGTAAGGGACCTGATACCTTTCAGACCACATTGTATCACAAACCTGTTCAGAGAAACACATTACTTTCTTATTCCAGCTTCCATCCTGCGAGTATGCGGAGGGGGCTCCCATATGGTCAATTCCTTCGTCTTCGACGCATTTGTTCAACTCTGACAGATTTTTTAGCTCATGCGAAGGAATTATCTGAACGTCTCTTTCAGAGAGGATATCCCCAAAATGTTATTTGTCAGGCTTTCCTAAGGGCAAGATATACTCATCGAGAGTGGTTACTGTCTACTAACACTCCAGTTATGGATGATTCTCAGAAATTTGTAATAGTTTTACCTTATATGTCTCACATCCAATGTGTTAAGCAGATTTTATTTAGACATTGGCACATGCTACAGCTGCATTCATGTTTTCAAAAAACTTTACAAATAGCACATTCTCTAATTTGAGAGATCTGGTGGGAGCTACTTCTTCTCCTTTGGACAGACAAGTGAAGAAACCTGTTGAAACTGGACATTATGCATGTAATTCATGCTCTCATTGTTCGCGGACAATTCAGGGCATTCAGTGGGAGGTTCCTTCTTCCTCTTTTATTCATGTTTCACAATGGAATACCACTTGCTCTACTACATTTGCAGTTTATGTAATAATTTGTCCATGCCACATGTTGTACATTGGCCGTACTGTTCGACCTGTTCGGACTCGTTTGAACGAACATGCTTCTAGAGTAAAACATTCGGTCCTTTCTGCTCCTCTGGTACAACACTGCTTGGATCATCACCATAAATTTGAAGATTTTTTATGGAGAATTTTAGATCATGTTCCTGCACACCCTCGCGGGGGTGATCGTGAGCAGCAGCTCCAATTATTGGAACAACATTGGATTTTCCGTTGGTCAACAGTACAACCTTCGGGTTTAAATAAAGAACTAGAATGGTCATCTTTACTCTGAGTGTGTGTATCATTTTAAAAGCTATCGGACAGCCCATGCCTTTTGGCTATTTAAATTGAGTTCCTGTTTTCTGATTCTGATTGCTATTGAGCATGCGCTAGCGTCTTACTCTTGAATCAGCAAGAATGAAGGGAGTGGATGTAGCTGGTGAGCGTTGAAACAGGGCGAAAGACATTGACTCGCCCGAAACGCAGTACTGTGTCTGCTATTCGGCTACTTAAATGTGCTGATTTACTACTTTGAGGAAATTTTTCTACAACCTTTAACCTTTGAATAATTTCCAAAGAAAAAGTGAATTGGGGCTACTTGCGGACTCTGATACAACGGGACTTTGGTCGTATGGTGGAGAGGCTTCAGTTAAGTATCCTGTTAACAGTGAATTGCTTTGGCCCTTGGTCTCAAAACCTTGCAGTGATTTTATGACATTATATTATTGGTGACACTTTAAAGTGGTGTTAAACCTTATTTATCGTAAGCTCTTATATGAGCTCAATATTTTGAGTAAAATGGAACATTAGCTACAAGAGATAGCACGCTGTCTCAAGGCTATATTTCCGACATTTGCAGATTCACACACGTCAGTTTTTTTGACTTAGGTTACACATTTCTCTATTTTTTAACAATTGTATTGGGGAGAAATTTCAGTTAGGTGGTTATTTTGGGAAAGGTTAAAGGGCATTTCCCGGCACTCGCGCACTTCACAAGAACACAGCTGCCAGCATGAGGGAAATGCCACTTCATGCTGGCGGCTGTGCAGAGGTGAGCCGGGGCCTCAGGCAGGTCTCCCTGGTTCCTCTCTGAAGCCAGTATTTCAAAGATCACCATGTGAGAATGAAGTTTGCACGGGGTGCTGTGCGAACAACATTCTTGCACAATGGATGGGCCGGTCCTGGCTGTAAAACCAGTATGGTTGGCCTTTTCTTTTTCTGATCTTCACAATGTGTGTGTGGCTGTGTATGCATAGTTGAACCCATCTAACTCTGGAATAGCTGAACCTCTGCAACATACTGTATCGCATATATATTCTCTGTAAATAAGTTATGCCTCATTGTTTCACCTGCATGTCTCCATGCCCCCCTCCCCACCCTAGCCCCTTTATAAGTTATTGTAATTGCAAGTTTCATAAGTTCTCTGTAAACATGTGAGTTTAATGTAAACCACTTTGATTTAACGATAAGGTGGTATATAAAAACTGTTAAATAATGTCACGCCCTTAGCCCCATACATTAGTATGGAGGGGCGTGGGTTTATTTTTGTCTCTGTGGTGCTTCCACTTTCTGGCCTTTTCTAACTGGATGCCTTTAAATGCATTCTGGTAAAGGTAGTTCAGTTAGATATCATTCGGGCTCAGATAAAAAAAAACACCTTCATTTGTAGTTGGGTTTGAGTGAGTGCAATTTATTCATTAGCACAAAAAGACACACTAGGATCACAGATCCACCTTTTTAAGACATTTTCACCAGGAATTCTTGTAACTCATTATAGGATAACTTGAACTGAAACAGACAGCTTTCCTCAGCTTAATTAACTGCACCTGCTTTCGGCAGAGCTTTGCCATGCAGATCAAAACGAACAGAAAGAAACGTTTAAACCAGGTTTCTTTTCCCTTCCCAGTCCAGAACAAATACCTGGCTATCTTGTATGCTTAAACTCAGCACTTCATACAGATAGTCCAATTCATACAAGCAGATAAAAAACTCTTTTCCAGGTTTTCTCAGTAGTTAGACAAACAAAAGCATTTCTTACTTCCTTCAATTGAAACGGCATCCAAAACTGAGCTCTGCACTGCTCACAGCTGTTTCTCAAAAGATAATCAGTAAGATTCAGCTTTGCACTGCATCACACTTTTCCTGAGCTTAGAGCATTAACAAGCAAACACAGCTCTCAGAGCTTTGGACACTGGAGGCTTCTCTTTACGGTTGACATCCCCTTGTAACCATTCTTAATTGGCAGACTGGCATGCAGAGCAGTCCATGTATGAGACCTCTTCATCACAGGGTAAATCTGGCTCCCCCAATTCCATTGGTTCACTCTCTGGCTCAGATTCAGATAGCTTACTTGACTGCCTTCTGCTATGATTAAAGCTGTCTCTGGCAAATACGTAGTGCTCCTTATTAGCTAAGCTTCTGGGACTCATACCTTGATCAAAGCCTGTAGTAGCTTCACTTCCTATATGCTCTGGCCACCATCTAGCACGTCCTGTTCTCCAATTAGTGCTTCTGGCTTTCACTGCTCCATTCCTTGAGTAGGCAAAACTTCTGCTCTCTCTTTCTGTCTGGTCAGCAGTTGCAGCACTCTCTGGTCTCAGGAGTCCTTCCAGTTTCTCTCCCCATGTCCTGCTTGTCCCTCTTCTCCTTCTCCTTCTCTTCATCCTCTCTCTCCTCAACTGCTTCCTCCTCAACTTCCTAGTCTAACTGAGCTAAACTTAAACCCCTCAGGCTCCTGCTCCACCCTCTCCCCTCTCAGGTGAGAAAGATCAAACCCCCTCATGGCAGCTGTGTGATTAGGGGATGCAGTGATGTAAGGGTTCCTTACCCTGGGCTTGTATTCTCTATCCTTTCTACCACTAGGGGCACTCTGTTCCTCATTGTAGCCAGGAATTACTGGCTTTCTAGGAGCAAATGGAGTTTTAAGTCCTGGACCTTTTAAAATGGGTCCCTTTATTAAGGTAAATTCCTTCTTTTTACCCCTCTCTTCTAGATCCTGATAAGCTTCCTTATCACAATAAATATGTACATGTTTGAGTGTGTGTTGGCTCTTTGTGTGTCTGTGATCCGAAGAGGAGATGAGAGCAAAGGGCTATTGACAGGCACAGTTCTCTAACTGCAATCTTTCAGTGAATCAATGTTTGAATGTCTCTACCATAGAAAAGCTCAGGGCCACTGTCACAGTCGAGCCCACTCTAGGTTAATACTAGGGTCCTAGGATGCGAACCTTATAACTGCTTCTTTCCATTCAGGTTGAGTCTTTTGGTACTCATAAGCTGCCAGGATTTGAAACACCGGTGTTCCTAGCAGAGAGGAGTGGACGCCTGACATCAGGCAGAAGAAGATCAAGGCACTGAACCAAGTCCAAACAGCAGACAGAGGCAGAGTTCAGGAAAATGTCAAGTCAGGGTGGACATAACAGGGTCAATACCAGTAAACAAGCAGAGGTCAAACATAAAGGGTCAGTAGACAAGCAAAGCACTCAGAGCTGCCACAAGAGACCTAACTAAGAATAGGGATGACTGGGAGTTCCAGGGTGTACATATAGTAGAGAGTCGATCAGTGGATGCCTTCTTCAGGGGCTAATCAGTCCATGCTGCATTCAGAAAGACCAATCATGGAGCACGTCATCACAAAACTGAGGCTAATAGCAGTATAAAAAGCAGGAAGAGACCTGTTTTTTAAGTAGGTTCTAGATCCTGGGAGGTAAGTGCATGACAGTAACCCCCCCACCCCCCACTCTCCTTTATGGGGGCATCACAGGACCGGATTTGGAAGAAAAATGGCTATGAAACTGATGACAAAGTCAATTGTCATGAACCTTGGTAGCATCTATCCAGGATCTTTCTTCTGGCTCATAACCTTTCCAGCATACTAAATAATTACAGTATTTTTCCCAGGAGTATCAAGAATCTATGATAGTTTGAATCTCATATTCAGGATTCCCATCCACCTGTAAAAAGTATTCCAAAATGTCCTTCATAAAGGTACTATTCTAAGTTAAATTAACCTACTGTTAATCAGTAAAGCTGAATTTCAGTATACCTCTTCATGTACTGTGGACTTGTTACAGGAATAATCATGTTGAGGAGAAAGCCTAAGCTGTATTGCATATCTGCCTGGTCATGCAGGGCAGAAATGAGGCCCGTGTGAGGATTTATGGAGAGGACTGGTTGATGAATGTGAGCCTTGCAGAGCAAGTAGTGGTATAGGGCCTTGGAGAAGAATCTTTGCCCATGCCTTCGGGATCCTAAAATACAAAAAATCTTGTTCTGTCGCCCCACAAATTTGCCTCTACCACTATGGATTCACCAGCTTCCCACTACACATACATTGGAGACAGTGTGCAGTACATTGTAGTGATGAAAGCTCCCAGGAAGACATGGAAGTGGAAGAAAATCCTAGTTTCCCCTTTGAAATGAATGACAGTTCACTTGTGCATAAGACTTGCAAGCCAGATCAGAAAAACCCCCCAGCTCCCTGCTAATGTCAGGCCACGCCCTAGCTCAGGGGTGGAGACAAGCTTTCCTGATGATTGGTCACATAGGTGCAGAGAACAGGGAGTGCCTAGCAGCCAACGGTTCTTAAAACCACGAGCAGAGCAGAAAGAGGAAGGAAGGCAAAGGACAACAGAGAAAGCAAGGCTGAGCATAGCTGGAGGAGAAAGAAAGAAAGAAAGAAGAAAACTCCCAGGAAAGCAGCTACCCAAGAGGGACTGGAGAAGAACACAAGAAGGCTGAGTTTCAGAGCCTGGAGGATCCCAGGAAGAAAGAAATCAGCGCTTGTCTGAGGAACCCTTCCCCAGGTAAAGCCAGCAGTTTCAGAGCTGAGAAATCAACAGAGAAACAGTATGCTATTGCTAAGGTCCAGGAAGCAGAGCCCTCACCGTCTACTGCTAAGAGGTGGGTGGAAAGTTTTACATATGGGAAACGTCATAGCCCTGATAAAAGCAGAACAGCTGAGTCTTCAAAGCTAGAAGCACTGAGAGAGTTGTTTGCTGAGGGAAACTTTCACTCCCCTAATACAACCGTGCCTTTACAAGCTGAATTGCTGTGCAATCAGTTCCAGGAATTTCTAAAGGAGAGAAAGTCTAGAAGAGTTTGTAACTTTGATAGAGATACCATATATCCTGTTGCCATAGAAGGAATGCAAATAGATTCCTGTTTGCCAAGCTCTGAGTGTGAACCTGTACCAATGGATTGCTCATTGTGTTTAAAAGAAGAGTCTGCATTATTGAACTGAGCTGAGAGACTGTGAAACAATATAGAGAATAAGTGCAGTACCTGCTTAGAATTAAGGAAAGCTAATACTGTGTTTTACTAAGCTCAATTGCCTTCTGAAGCTAAGAAGCAGTGCTTAGAAGAAGTGTGCTTTAAGAAAATCACAGCTGTTGCAAGTTTATCTGTATTTCTGTTGAATGACCACACGAGGCAGTCCTCGGTGTAAGTTTGTGGGAATAAGAACAGCTGAACAGTGAAAAGAGGTTTTTGTTATGTCATTCTCTGTTACCTGATTTATCCTTTATGTTGGAGAAGCATCCTTTTTGCCTTGTTTGTGTATTGAGCTTAAATGCCCTGAAAATCCCCACAAAATAAATTTTCTTGCTGCCTTGAACCACCGACTCACAACTACAATTTGTCCTTAAAGAATAAACTAACTACAAGTCCCAGAATACCTCTGGTGACAACAAGGGAAGCTTTATTCAAAAGTGGACAACATAAGGCTGTTTCCTGCTTGTAAGCTCTTGGGCCCAAGCAGAAGCATCGCAACATGCAGATCTGTTTGTAGGAATCCTGAAAACCTATGTTGTGAGAATCACTGCTCTACACAATGCAAGAGGTTTGACATGACTGTGAGGAGCCTCACTGGATCTGCCATCAAAGAACAAGCTTCTAAATGAGTAAAGAGGAGATGGGTCAGCAAGTGAAGAGCTCCTACTGTGGATGGGTAGGGTGAGAAAACCAAGGGCCATGGCTGGCTTAAGAGGCAAGCCAGTGAGGTACTGACTCAGGGCACAGATGCCACAAGGTGCCCTAAGTCTGCCTCACTGGCTTCTCCCCTTGCAGTGGTGGGAGCTTACTGCCTTTGCTCTTGCTGCTTTGTGTAGCTTAGTCCAGCTGCCAGCACCGCAGGAGAGTTTCAGACACGAGAATAGGAATTTCCCATTTCTCTCAAGGAGCAAGAAATGTCAGTTCTTACATCTTGAAACTTTCCCACAGTGCCAACCAAGCCGAACTAAGTTACAAAGAGAAGATGGGGCCAGTGCTTGTTGCAGGTGAGGGAGAGTTAATGCCAGCGGGAAAAAGTGTGGGGCAGAGCTGATGCTGGCACTGAAAGAAACTGGGAGAGGAGGAGGGCTGATACTGGCATAGCACTGGGAGAAGAGCTAATGCTGAGACTGGGAAAAAATGGGGGAGCGTAATGTTGGCCCTAGGAGAAAGGGGAGAAAGTGGGGGAGAGGGCAAATGCTGGCACTGGGAAAAGGAAGGCTGATGCCAATGTTGATGCTGGGGTTTGGGGGGCTGATACAGATGCTGATGCTGGGGTCGAGAAAAGGGGGCTGATGCTGAGTGCTGCAAAGGAGGCGCATTGATGTTATGCTAATACTGGGGGAGGGAGAAGCTGATTTTGATGGAGAAGGAGAAGAAGTAGAGGACTTTGATGCTGATGCAGGGAGCTGGGAGATGAGGAGGATTAGCAGTGCTGATGCTGTCTGATGCTAATGCTGTGGACCTGGAGAGGAGCTGATGCTAATGCTGGGGCTGGAAGAAGGGGAGAGGCAGAGGAAGCTGGGGTATGGAGGCAGAAAAGCAGGGTAAATGAATACATAGCAATATGTATATGACTGCAGATAAAGCACAGTTACTTACCTGTAACAGGTGATCTCTGGGAACAGCAGGAATAAGTCTTCACATATGGGTACGTCGGTACCGACGGAGCCTGCGCGGGAACGCTCCCCAGCGTCCAATCAGAAAGCTTTTGGGAGCATCCCTCAGCACCTGCGTGCTGCCTTCCCGCCTTTCCAACTGTCTCTCCTCAGTTGAGTTTTATAGCTGAGACAAAGAGAGAGAAAGAGGAAAGGAAGATAGAGAGAGAGATACAACTCCTAGGGGAGGTGGGTGGGTTGTGAAGACTTATTCCTGCTGTTCCCAGAGATCACCTGTTACAGGTAAGTAACTGTGCTATCTCCAGGAACAAGCAGGAATGAGTCTTCACATATAGGGACTCCCAAGCTAAGATGCCTGGAGCCCTAGCATGGTGGGGATTGGAACATGCTACACCTCATATGGCCAGGCATCCTGAGGATGGAGGGTAGGAGTTGAAAAGAGAGGAGCTGTAGAAAAACAGCTAACCTAAGGACTATAGGTAAGGAGTCCTTGGTATGTATGATAATTATCATGAAAAATATTGAATGAGCAATCACAATATGGACCTCACCTACTGGATTGCAGGAAGTAGAGAGGCTGATGGAGTCTACTGGAGATCCAGTAGAGGAATCTTCAAGGTGACCTCACGGAAGTGAAGGTGAAGGTCCAAATCTGGAATTGACAGGTGACCCAGGTGTCAACTGGGGTAGTATAAAAACGGCAGGTCTTTAGTGGAAAGCTTTATGGAAAAAGCTGGAAACTCCTTTGGCTACAGAGTTATTAACATTTAGGAGCAAAAGAGGAAGACTGACCGATTTGGACAAACTAGCCCAGTCCTGGAGGGAAGAAGGGGTATGGGAAAAAAGCCCGTATTCCCAAGGAGGACAGATGTCTGAAGGGCTGAAACCTCAGATCTACTGAAGATCCACCCTGTCTTTCCTAACTGGTGAGAGATAGGAAAGATGTTGAAGCATGGAGCTTCAGGGATACCTAGACCTAGGGTTAACGTAGGAGCTGTCAGTACCACAGTAGTGGTTGTGTGCATAATACCCCAGACATACTGAGGGACAGTATGAACATATGCAAGCCCACTGTCTGGAATCTCTAGGAAGGTAAAACCTTTATAAGCATAGACAGTTAGATAAGTATGTAAATACATATCTACCTATAAGGAAGCATCTCGACAGATACACATATATATAGGGATATATATATATGTGTGTATATATATATATATATATATATATATATATATATATATAGGGGTATATATATATATGTCTATAGTGAGATCTGGAGGGGCATAACATATGCACACGCAGCTTACAGACATATGTATCTATAGAGAAGTATATAGATATATATACATACATGAATATATATGTCTAAAGATAAATGTCTGCAACTAAGCAGATAGAGATATGCCCATAAGAACATTCACATGGGAGATGTGAAGGAGAAAGATTCATCTAATAACAAGAAGGTGGAACCTACTTGAGAAGATATATAGAGAATCTATTCCCCCTGGCTAAGATGGTGCAGGAATGCTATCCAGTGAAATAACCAGGATGGTTGCGTGAAAAAACAGAGGATAATATCAGTCTGTAAACAGCAAGTCCTGAGTCCTGTAGAACTCTCGCATGGTAAATGGACAGAAAACGCATAGGATGAGATACCAGGTTGACCCACTGGAGGGACAGAAAGGGGTATCATGCGTTATTAGTTAAATATGTGCTGTCCATGAAGGAGTAGGATACCATGAGGACAAGCTGCAAGGAAAAAAGAGCATATTCCTTGTAGGAATTGGAGAACTCTTTAGACGTTCACGTAGAAAAAGCTTATGTCCTGTATTATAACAGGAGATAATAGGGTGTAGAGAACTCTCACAGTCATGGAAAATGACTGAGGAAGCCTTTTCCAACCATATAGGATAGTCATCAGAGAGAAAACCCCATGCTCTCTAGCAAGGGCCCATAGTAGAAAGCTTCTCTGTAAGATTGCAGAGAGCATTATGCAGGAGAATTGGGAAATAAAACTGGCTGTACGTCAACTATGCTGCCAAATCCAAAGAAATTGGAGATGGCAAGAAAAGAAGATAGTGTGATAAGCCTGAAGTGATTAGGATTATCCAAGATAGATGAAAGCACTATCTTGGAATCACTACTAAGGCCAGACAGAAAGTAGTGGAAGACAGACTGGAAACTTGTGGAAAAGTACCAGTAGTCCAATCACTGGAACTCCTGCATGGGCAGCTGCTGAATAAGACAGCAGAGAGAATCTTTCTGTGTAAAACAGAGAGAACAGACAGAATAAGAGGAGAAATTCCTGTCCCTGTCTGATGAGCTGCCCAGAGAAAAGAAGGGAGTTTATTCAAGAGAAAAAACTCCACACTGGAATGAAAGGCTAGAGAAGCCCTGCAGTGGTATGGTACCACTCTTTCAGGGGAAACCCTGGATAAGAGGGTAGAGAAACAGGAGCTGAAGGGTGACTTACTATGTGGTAAGTCTGTGGAAGGAAAAAATTCATGTTGGAACAGAAAACTATCATGGGATAGTTGTTAACTTCTCTTCTTGGTAGGAAGAAGAGGAGAAACCTGTGACCCATAGACATGAATATCCTGACAGCTCAGCATACCTAGGAGCAAATGGATGTCCTGAGAAAAGGAATCCATGTGTAGAGTTTTGAATGAAAAAACAGTGAAAAAGCTTCTACTGAGAAGAAGTCAACTGTAGGTTGTAAACCTCAGGACCCTATGGTTGCTGGGTTTGGTCAGCCTGGCTAGAGTTTGGATTCTTCAGACCAGGGCGAGGTTTCCCCTGCTTGGGAACATCTGTATGATGGGCAGGAGAAGAGTGAAACCTTCTTCTCCTAGGGAAAGAAGGTTTAGTAGGGCATTTCCTACCTACTGGGGAAGGAGAAGGCTTAGAATAGCCTTCAGAAACAGGGAAGTCAGTGGACCACTGAGCAACCTGATGTAAAGACTCCTTATTGAAGAGATTTCCCCCAGTGCAAGGAGTATTACCCAGTCTTTGTTGTGCCCATCTGCTTAAGTCTGAAGCTTGGAGCCAGACTCTACATCGTGCCCCTATGGCTATAGCAGAAGTTCTGCTAACAGACTCAAAGGAGTCTAGGGAAGCACGAGTAAGAAACCAAGAGATACTTTGAATATGACTAAGTAGTAAGGAATAGTCTGCAGTCTTGGGCTCTGAAAGAAAAGGAGTCAAAAGATATAATTTCTTTGTGACCTCCTGAAGGGATAGACTCATATAAAAAATATATGAGAGAATCCTTGTTGACAGCATGGATGTCTGGAAGGTTTGACGTCCAAAGGCATCTAGTGTCCTAGACTCACGACCTGGTGGATAAGAAGAGTGCTTCTTCTTACTTTTCACCTTCCTCATTGCTGATTCCACTACAATGGAATGATGGGGAAGTTGAGTCTTTTGAAACCCTGGAGAGGGGGGCACCTGATACAGAAGATCAGTTGCTCTAGAAGGTGAGGGAACCCTTAAAGGTGCTTCCCACATTCTTAGAAGAAGATCCTGCAAGGAATGATGTAAAGGAAGCATTATGTTTTCCTTTTCTCCAGTAGAAAGAGAGCCTTGTGCAGGATCATAACCAGGGATAGGAATAGCAAGAGACGTTGCCATATTCAGGAGAAAATTCTGAAAAGAAGGATCTCCAAAGGGAACCGTCCCTGGGCAGGCTAGCCCTGAAGAACTAGCCTGGGCACCGGAGGATCTACTTGAGAATATAGGATATAAGATCCTGCACGGTGCAAGAAGGGATCCTTAAGGGATGGATGCTGGTACTGGAGGTCATGACTTGAGACAGTCAGTACTGCATCGTCCATGCCAGGTATCGACTCCAAACTTGGTATAGAAAGGAGCGATCCTGATGAAAGAAGCATGGAAGGAGCTGGCCCCGATGTTACTGCGGGTACCGGCACCGATACTTATACCGGTAGCTGTGTCGGAATCGAAGGCGATACCGACATCAAAGCAGTCATCGGTGGCTGCTCAAGCAGTACCGAGGTAACCGAAAGCCTTTGGAAATCACCCTCGGTACCGAGCATCCGGAACCGGTAAGCGTCGGTACCGAGACGTGTCGGTACCCAGTCTTCCAGACTAGAGATCGATTCCAGACTCGGCATCGAAGGAAGCGAGTCTATCGATGCATGTCTAGAGGGTACCGACGTCGATGGTAGTATCAGCGTTGATGCCGATACTGGAAAGTCAATCTGGGGCGTATCGACCGGTCCCGAAGGTACCGAGAAAGCCAGATGACGATCCCTGGTGAGGAGTGAATCGCTCAACACCAGTGCCGATGCCGGGGTATCGGTACCGCTCAAAGCGGATGCCACCACCGAGCATGGCTCAGGTATGTTCTGTGAGGGGTGAGCTCCAGGAACAACCTGAAACCCCTGATAGGCTTTGGAGGCTGAAGACTCCCGCTGGGGTTTTGAAGCCAATGGATCCTTGAGGGCAAGGCCGGAGCCGTCGTCATGCTGTGCATGAGACGTACCACTCAAGGGTTGGCTAGTCTTAACAGACTGTTTTTGGGTTACCTGATATTGTGGAGAAGAAATAGTCAGTGCCCGGACACTGGAAGGGAACTCGGTATCGAGGGAAACTCGAAATGGAAAATCTCTTCTCACAATATTGTAGCCTAATGGCTCCGGAGGAAAATGGTCAGGACCCAAACAGGTTAGACACCAGTTCTTGGAGTCTAAAAACAAAACTGTATCGCCACAGCTTAGACACTTCTTAGGAAAAGAAGGAGGCGGCTCCATGATGGAGAGGCCTAGAAGGCCCAAAAAATTTAAGACAGAAACTGAGGGAAAAAAATTCCCTGAATTTAAGGAAAAGAAAAGAAAAAACACCGGCGGTACCGGTGAAGTCGGGGAGACAGCCGCGACCACAAGAAAACAAGAATTAAAGAATTAAGAATTAAAAATTTTCTGCGGTGACAGGAGAACGTCCTGCTGGCTCTGCGGAAAAACGAAAACTGAGGAGAGACAGTTGGAAAGGCGGGAAGGCAGCACGCAGGCGCTGAGGGATGCTCCCAAAAGCTTTCTGATTGGACGCTGGGGAGCATTCCCGTGCAGGCTCCGTCGGTACCGACGTACCCATATGTGAAGACTCATTCCTGCTTGTTCCTGGAGATAAACCAGTATGGTCCATCTAGTCTGCCCAGTAAGTGGCTAGAGTGGTTGTACCTGCCACTCTGTACAGGTCACCCCCCTCTATGCCTGCAGGGTCAATGCTTGGGAAAGGGAAAAGATGGTATGGGGAACAGCATTTACAATGGATGGTGGGGAAGGGGGAAAAGTATAGATGGGATATGGGTGATATGGGAGAACAGAGACACAGCCATAGTCAGAGTAAACCTTTCTGGATATTGGGATGTAAGTGGGGACTCTGGGCTCAGTTGGGATTGTGAGTGAGAGGACTCAGGGATTTCATAGGGTGGAAGAATGGTGACTTGGGGATACAGTGGCGGAATACTGAGAAATTGAACAAGGATTAGGAGGGAAATAGGAACTAGATGATTGGGTGAGGTGTATAACTAGGTCCATGAGTGGAGGGGAAATGATTTGAAAGACTTAGAGGGTTTGAGAGACAGTTGAAAGTACAGAGGGCTATAGACAGAGTGAGAGACAAAGCAATGGGACAAGTCTGAAGACTGTGAAAGAGTAGGAATGGGAGCATAAATAGAGGGTGAAGAGGGGATGGGTGACAAGGAAGGAGCTGGAGAAGGAAATGTGTACAGAAGGTAGGAATGCATGGACTAAAAAGTGATACAAGGCAGGAGGAGGGGAGGATAGGAGGTTGGGGAAATGAGGCAGATGTGGGGAATGGGAGAACTAGGGAAGTAAGATTAGGAAATGGAAAACTCCTATGTAGCAGAAAGGAGAAAAGAGGGAGACTGAAGGGGGGAGGGAGAGAAAAAGGAATGAAATCTAGACATAGGCAGATAAGAGAAATGGATAAAAATATAGATGAAACTGAAGGATCAACATCAGAAAGAGATATAGGAAAGGAAAAGAAAAAGAGAAAGTGGAGAAACGTAAAATGCAAATGAGATCCTGGAAAAGAATTTCAGAGTTACCAAGTTACCTAGTTCCAAAAGTGAGATTTTTTTCCAGTTCTGTTTTTAAATTTGCATTGCAGAGCTGTCTGGTATATGTAGTCTCCTGTCTTAGAAGAATCAACAGAAGTTAGAGAAGAACCAGACTGGAATCAGACAGAACAAGATATATCAATGCACTAAATAATTATTGGACTGAAATTGACAACACACAAAGAGTCTACCACTCAAAGATCCTCAATGCATCTTTAAACCGCCCACATGGGCTTTTTGGCCTCGTCAAGCAACTGACCAAATCCCCTAATAATACCAATCAACTCCCGAACATTCCCACACAACAGTTTGCTGCACAATATAAACAACTCACCCAACCCCCAATGTCCCACTCCAACACCAAACCGACCCCACACCACCCCCACCAACACATGGGGCACATTTGAAACAATCAACAAGGAGAGAGTTGAAAGTATCATAATAACACTCAACACCACCACCTCCCCCTTGATCCATGCCCTGTCAGCTGGATCAAGATTACAAAGCAGGAACTAAACTCAGCACTCCACCATCACACATGAATCACTCAAACAAAGCCAGATGCCTGCTAGCCTCAAAATGTCCATCATGTGGCCCACTCTTACGGAGCCTGAACTTGACCTGTTGGATCCTACCTCCTTCAGACCCATAGCAAGCCTCCCATTCGCCACCAAAGTCATTGAGAAAGCAGTACAGCAGCAACTACAGGACCTCATGGACAGGAACAACCTACTCGACCCAAAACAACATGGCTTCCGGCCATCACACGGAGTCGAAACACTCATGGTCTCCTTAATAAGTACACTGATCAAGGAAATCCAAACCAAACAAACCGGATACATACTCATCTTTCTAGATATATCAGCAGCATTTGACACTGTATCACACAGCATCTTCCTCCAGCGCCTACAAGAAGCTGGCATGCAAGATAAGATTCTTCAGTGGTTTCATTCCTACCTGACAGACAGGTATCAGCTAATTCGAACAAGCTCTGGCACCTCTGCCCCCTATCACCAGACTCAAGGAATACCTCAAGACTCTGCACTACCGGCACTGCTCTTTAACATTTATCTACAACCACTCTGCTCAATAATATGGTCACACCATATCAACTTCCACATATGTGCAGATGGCATTATGCTATATGGACCAATAACCACCACAAACCCAACAAACACACAGTTGCTGCATTGTTTCAATGACATTTCCAGATGGCTCCAAGAAAACAATCTCACAATCAACCTCAAGAAAACAGAAGCATTATTTGTCACAAAGGATCAAATCTTCACTCCACCAACCCACCTCACCCTAGGAACAACCCAAATAAAGAGTTCAAGCACAAATAAAATACCTAGGAGTCAGACTCGACCAAACTCTGTCACTCTAGCAACAGATAGCAAAAACCACAGGAACGATGTTCTTCAAAACCAAAATGATACAGTGTCTCAGACCACTATTAAATCCTCAGAACTTCAGATCAGTACTACAAGCAATGAGACCTCCCCATCTCGGCTACTGTAATGCGATATATCAAGGATTCCCACTTTCCACTCTCCACCCTCTACGGACAGCCCTTAACTCAGCTGCCAGGATCATACAAAGAGCAAGGAAGTATGACCACATCACTCTAATACTGAAGCACCTCCATATCCCCCCACTGGAATCTCGGATCAAGTACAAATCCTTACTACTGATTCAAAAAGCACTACACCAACAACAAACCACATCTACACACTCTCCTACCACAACCAAACTCTGGGAGATCCACAAGGCAAACCATTAACAATGTTTTGTTCATATCACATGCAAGGACAAAACACAACAATCAAACATGTGCCCATGCATTTGATCTCTACGCCCCATCCCTTTGGAACTCTCTCCTAATCAAAATCCGGAACAAGGACCTCGCCTCCTTTTGGAAACAAATAAAGACTCACTTATTCAGAGAACACTTTGGCGCAGACTCGAGCAACATCCATTGACCACCAGATTACATTGTACACAATATAAATTAGTGACCGAGATATGAAGAGGAATTGTAAATAAGTTAAGAATTCCTGATGTTTACCCAATCAGGACTGTAAATAAGTTGAGGCCATGTTGATTGTATAACCTCTCCACCTTCCCCACCACCCACTATCAAACTGTACATATGTTATGACCGGTTTGATGTATCACTTATTGTTTAATGGAAACTGCTTTGACCCGGTGAAAAGCAGTATATAAGCATAACTAAATAAATAAAATAAAAGTTTACACATTAGAATCAGTGCTGCAGATCCTATAATGCAACATGATGAGATTGTCAGAAATCCAGGACTGGCTTGACATCTCCCTCCTGGAACTAGGTAACTTAGCAACTCTGTTTTTTTGTTCTTTTGTAAGTAATGGTCAGTGTTTTCTATATGTAATTGAGAAGAGGGGTTCTGCCTAGGAATCTGAAGCAGTCTGGTTTGTTTACTTTTTTCAACTTGAGGTCTCTTTGGTGTTGTAAAATATTTGCAGCATTGACTTTTCATAGGTAGGGTTGGTGCTAGTATGATATGGTAAGCTTCTGAGAAGTAAAAGGTGTCTATTTCAGTATCATTATTTAATCAATGTCTTCTCCATTCAATGACTCCAGCAAAACCATCCAAAAAATGTGTATCAGTAAATATCATATATCCCAATTTTTTATTTCTTTATCACTTATTTATACTTTTTATATTTTTACTTTCTTATATTCTTATATTTCCTGGGAAAGGAATCATAGTATATGAGCTCAGCCTTCAAAGTAGCTGATTTTAATGGCTCTTGATCTAATCAAAGGCATGGGAATTCCAAAACGCTAGCATCGGGGGATTCATGTGCAAGAGTCGGCAATGCGACAACCATTTGTGGAGTGGTTTCATGCAACTAAATTGAACAGCTATTTGCGCAAATGGCAAAAGTGAAGAGATAAGTTCTTTGCCTTTTTATTCCAAATGGACAATTGTTTGTTACGCTTCTGGGACATTGTTGGGAAAAGGTAACTGATTATTTTCTGGTCTTTTTTTTTATATATTACGTTATAACTTCATGGCATGCCCCCTAGTCCTTTTATTTTTTGAAAGATAAAACAACTGATTTGTGTCTACCTGTTCCATTCATGTCAGGATTTTATAGATCTTCCCTTAGCCATCTCTTCTCCAAGCTGAAGAGCCCTAACCTCTTTAGCCTTTCCTCATAAGAGAGTCTTTCCATCCCTTTTATCATTTTGGTCGCCCTTCTCTGTTTCGAAAGGGAGACTATGATAAAATGAGGAAAATATTTAAGAAAAAACTAAAAGGAGCAGTTGCAAAGGTTAAAGACTTACATCAAGCTTGGGTGTTGTTAAAAAATACTATCTTGGAAGCCCAGACCAGCTGTATTCCACGCTTTAAGAAAAGTGGAAGGAAGTCCAAAAAACTGTCAGCATGGTTTAAAGGTGAGGTTAGAGAGGCTGTTGTTGCCAAAAAAGCATCTTTCAGGAAATGGAAAAAAGAGCCAAACGACGAAACCTGGAAACAGCACAAGCACTGGCAAATCAAATGCAAGGCATTGATAAGGCAGGCAAAGGGAGAATTTGAGAAGAAGCTTGCTGCGGAAGCAAAAACGTGAAAAAAAGACTTTTTCAAGTACATTCGTAGCAAAAAACCTGTGAGTCAGTTGGTCCATTAGATGATAGAGGGGTTAAAGGGGCACTAAGAGGCGACAAGGCGATAGCGGAGAGACTGAATGAACTCTTTGCTTCGGTCTTTACTGAGGAAGATGTAGAGATGTTACCCATGACTGAAGTGGTATTTAAAAGTGCAGAAGAATTGAAGGAAATAGCGATACATCGGGAAGATGTATTACAACTATTAGATAAACTGAAGAGTAAAAAATCACCTGGGCTGGATGGTATACTTCCAAGTGTGTTGAAAGAACTGAAATATGAGATTGCAGACCTGCTATTAGTAATCTGTGAACTATCATTAAAATCATCTCTAATACCTGAAGTTTGGAGGATCGCCAATGTAACACCAATTTTTAAAAAGAGTTCCAGGGGTGATCCGGGAAACTACAGACCAGTGAGCCTGACGTCAGTACCGAGAAAAATGGTAGAAACCATCATAAAGAATAAAATTACTCAGCATGTATATAGTCATGGCCTAATGGGAGACAGCCAACATGGCTTTAGACAAGGAAGATCTTGTCTTACTAATCTGTTATGTTTTTTTGAAGGTGTGAATAAACAGGTGGACAAAGGTGAGTCGGTTGATATAGTGTATCTGGACTTTCAGAAAGCCTTTGACGAGGTCCCTTATCAGAGACTTTTGGCAAAACTAAAGAGTCATGGGATAGGAGGCAGTGTACTACTGTGGATCAGGAACTGGTTAAAAGATAGAAAACAGAGGGTAAGGCTAAATGGCCAATTTTCCCAATGGAGAAAGGTGAATAATGGTGTACCCCAGGGATCTGTGCTGGGTCCGCTGCTTTTTGACATATTCATAAATGACCTGGAAAGTGGGACCCAGGATATCAATGCTTGACCCACTACAAGCATTGTGGAACCTGTGTCTTTTGGGAAAACTGCTAGGTACATATGACCTAGATTGTCCACTGTTGGAAACAGGATACTGGGCTTGATGAACCTTGGTCTGACCCAGTATGGCATATCTTATGTTCTTATGTTCTTACCTTTTCTAATTCTGCTATATCTTGTCTGAGATGCGGAAACCAGAATTGTCCAAAATATTCAAGGTATAGTCACACTATGGAGCGATACAGAGGCATTATAATATCCTCTATTTTATTATCTATTCTTTTCCTAATGATTACAACATTCTGTTTACTTTTCTGGCTGCTGTTGCACATTGAACCAACAAACCAGCACGATTCCACGTGCACCAGGAACCCAGTAAAAGACGTGGAATGCAACGAAAGACGTGAAGTAATAAACCTTTATTTCTTTATCCAAAGTTCAGCCACCGGCCCGACACTGGCCGTGTTTCGCAAAACCTTCCTCAGGGGCAATTGATGGCTAAAATACATAAATTCATACATATAAAAACAAACATATAAAAATAGAACAATATTGTAGGATACATAGCGAGAATGAACAAGATGCATCCAAATTAAAAAACGCCAAGACTACATAAAAAATAAATAAACAAAACACAGTACAGCCAATATTAAGAGCTATAAATTACATGTATATAAACAACTAATTCTACAAAAATATATGTATATACTGGTTATAAAAAACTAAAAGAATCAATTAACACATCACATAAATAGCTAAATAACTATAAATAAATATAAAACAAATAAAAATGTTAATATTGTGAATCAATCCAAATTTAAACGCATATAAAAAATATATATATATATAAAAATAATAGTCATAATAACCAGACATACTAATATATGTACTAACAAATAAAATAACCAAGCTAAAAAATATCACCCGTGTGTTATTTAATCTAAAATTTTTCATACATATATACTACCATGGCCTTAATGTGGTCTCAGATAAACGGCAAGTTTTTATGTTCTTTTGTCAACCACTTGCTGTTACACTTTTTTTGGGTCAATAACTTGCACCCAAACCAGTGCTCGTTTAGCATCAATGACCACGGCCTTATTAATTATTTTATTTAATATTGCTCTTAATTAGAATTTTTTGCATTTTTCTTAATGGGTAGATACCCTTTTGAATTGTGATTAAAAACAAATATGGCTTAAATTGGTCTACTTAACTCATGTAGAACCTCTGTAGCCAGTGTCCCTTGTATTTCTCTTTTGTACCACAAAAGGTATGAAGACCCCGACGCCTCTCTTTCTCCAGCGCTTTGGCGTTTCACCGTTTGGGTTTATCAAGGGGAATAATGTCCGTTACTACATGGGACTTGAAATCTTCACTATATCAATCTTCATTATATCATAGCTATTGATGTTTCTAAAACAAATGAAGCAATATTAAGTGAGATTCTCAACTGGTTCATCTTAAAACACATTGGCTCCTGTGATCTATCATATCATTAACATTCATAGACCGACCAACCTGCTTCCTCGAGCGATTTTCTCTTATTCTCGAGAATCGTTTCAAAAGATTTGCAATGAAGACGCTTACACATGCGTAGTGCACCTTGTTTAAATCCTTTTTATGCTGTCATCTGATTGGGGCACTGTCATGCACACACTGCCCAATCAATATCGACGTTTAAACCCTCAGGTTGTATTGTGTGGAGCTGGTGAATCCACCATTGTTCACGATAAAGTAGTCTTTGTTCAGATGACTTTCCTTGAAATCCATGTAGAACTAACTCAATGCTCCAACATTTTAAAGATTCAAACTCATGGCCCATAGTTAAGCAATGTTGCACAATCGGAGCTTCCAACCGCTTACAATGTAATCTACTTCTATGTTCCTGCATGCGTGTCTTCAGTGTACGAGTTGTTTTTCCAACGTATAGCAAGGAGCAGGGACAACAAATAGCATATACCACCGATTTTGATTCACAGTTCGTCTCATGTCTCAAAATATAAATTTTGTCTTTATGAGTAAACTGAGAGATTTCTAAAGTAATGTTGCATATAGAACAGTGTCCACATCTCGTGTGTCTCCCAATGGTAATATTTTTAGAGCTCCAATTCAGCGGTCTTAATACTGCTGGAGATAAATATTCTTTGAGACTCCTATTTCTCTTCCATACACATCTTATGGAAGAATCCTTCAATGCTGGTATCGTTTCTAGCACTGGCATAAATTTCTTAATAGTTTTTTGAATTTTAGTGCTTATAGGAGAAAATGTAGTAACTAAGTTGATACTCGACTCTCCCTCGGATACAGCCGTATTTATAGTTGGTTTATGATTAAGCAACAGCTCTCGATTATTGTAAAGGGCCCTATTATAAGCTGTCTGCACTACTTTCTGAGGATATCCTCTACTTCGAAAACTACGTTTTAAATATTTGGCTGAACGTTTATACTCAGCTATAGTTGAACAGTTTCTCCGATATCGGAGAAACTGTGAAACGGGCAAGCTATTCTTTAATCCCATTGGGTGGGCACTATAGTAATGTAAAAGCGAATTTTTGTGTGTCGGTTTCCTAAAAACTGTGGTGTTCCATCCTGTTCTTGCTCGAGTGATTTTTACATCAAGGTATGTGATCTGTTGATCATGACTTTCACAAGTAAATTTCAAATTGCTATCGCAAGTATTTAACCAGAATATAAAATTCGTCAACTCTATTGTAGATCCCTGCCATAGCATAAAAACATCGTCAATGTATCTATGCCACGATTTTATGTTGGCTGTAAACGGAGATTGTGAAAGAAACTGTTTTTCAAAACTTCCCACATAAAAATTAGCGATGGACGGGGCACAGGTGGCCCCCATCGCTACTCCGATTTTCTGGAGATATATTTGTTGTTCAAAAATAAAAAATTATTGAACAGCACAATAGTCGCTATTTGACATAAAAACTGAATATGTTCTGTAGACAGATCTCCTCTCTCTTCAAGTACTTGTTGAATAATTTTATGGGCCGCCTCTTGAGGTATATTAGTGTAAAGTGATTGGATATCCAGCGTTACTAATAAAGTATTTGGCTGTGTTGTCCATACTGACAAATTTTTCAATACATTCAGAAAGTGAGTCGTATCTCTTAGAAAGGCCGGAATCGTACTTAGCATTGGTCTAAGGAAGGAATCTAAATAGATCGACAGAGGTTCTAATAAGGAGCCTCTCGTCGATACTATAGGTCTACCAGGGGGTCGTTGTAAATGTTTGTGTACCTTAGGTACTGTGTAAAACTTTGCTATTTGTGGTGAAACTGCTACAAGGAACTTAGATTCTTTAATAGAAAGAATTTTAATCTTCAGAGCATCTTTCACTATAACATTAATTTGTTGTTGTAATCGTGGTGTAGGATCTTCTACCAAAGGTTCATAAATAATTCTATCCTGTAGTTGAGTCAAAGCTTCCTGTACATAGTAGTCTCGATCTAAAACTACTAGAGCTCCCCCTTTATCTGCTCTTTTAATCACCAGGTCAGTTCTTGATTGAAGTTTATGTAGAATATCCATCTGATTATTTGAAAAGCTATTCTTATTTTTGGGATTCTTTTTACTTATTTTTTCAACCTCTTTTAGTACAAGTTCTTTAAATACTTGAATGCCAGCAGGCAAAGGTGTTGGGGGTGTCCATCGTGATGTTAAAGGCAATGGTATTCGATTGAGAGGTGATTCATTAATCTTAGGCTCTGTTTGTACCTGTGCTGTTACTTGTACTTCAGAAGAGACCGACGAGGAAAAATAGGACCTAAGATGCAATTTTCGAATGAGTCCCATAAAATCTATCTGAAATTGAAAATAATCAAATTTGATATGTGGGACAAAGGATAATCCTTTATTCAATATTTCACATTCCTCCTCCGAAAGGGTTTTCTGAGAAATATTTATTACTATAGATTCTATCATTTCCTCTTTCGACGATCCTGATTTGTATTGTTGGATTCGTCTATCTTTTTCTTGCGTGTCGTCCGGCCTTCTGGTTCTTCTAAAAAAGAGGGATTCCTTGATCCTCGACTTGAGTCAGAGCTGGTGTCCTCTTCTGTAGTATCACTAAACATTACTCGTTTTCTCTCTGTCGGTTTTTTCTGTAATTTTCTTTGAGTATTCTGCCATGGATAAACATATCCCGTTGAATAATCTGCTGCATCCCGTTGTAGTTTTTTTGTTTTTTTTATCATCACTTCATTACGTAATGTATCTAATTGTTTTTTCATTGTGATTTGATGATTAAGGAATTGTTCCTCAGGTTCCGTTTCCTTTAACTTCGTCAATGACTCCGTTACTTCTTTGGAAAGTTGTTCTACTTGAGTTTTGGCTGTGCTTATAATTAATACCATCAGATCTAGGGAGCATTTGTTGAGAATCCTATGCCATTGTTCCATAAAGCCTGTATCCATTGAGGGTACACGTGGTTCCTTGTAGATCCTAAGACCACGAGGGATATGTCCTCTATTAATGTACTCTAATAATGAAGCTCTGTGTAAATCAGTTCGTAACAGCTTTTTCTGTGTTTTTATCAGACTCTCCCATTGGGATTCAAAATCAGATGTTATGCCTACTGTTGTGAGATCAGAAAATGGTGTCTTCTCTTTCAGGAGCGCTGTGATAAATTCCTGTGGGAAACTAAATGTTTCTTTCCAGTTCTGAAGACCTTCCATTGTAGTGTATCAAACAAACGTGTATAGGACTTCGTAGGGGTGAATAATCAAATAACCAAGCTAAAAAATATCACCCGTGTGTTATTTAATCTAAAATTTTTCATACATATATACTACCATGGCCTTAATGTGGTCTCAGATAAACGGCAAGTTTTTATGTTCTTTTGTCAACCACTTGCTGTTACACTTTTTTTGGGTCAATAACTTGCACCCAAACCAGTGCTCGTTTAGCATCAATGACCACGGCCTTATTAATTTTGAAACGATTCTCGAGAATAAGAGAAAATCGCTCGAGGAAGCAGGTTGGTCGGTCTATGAATGTTAATGATATGATAGATCACAGGAGCCAATGTGTTTTAAGATGAACCAGTTGAGAATCTCACTTAATATTGCTTCATTTGTTTTAGAAACATCAATAGCTATGATATAATGAAGATTGATATAGTGAAGATTTCAAGTCCCATGTAGTAACGGACATTATTCCCCTTGATAAACCCAAACGGTGAAACGCCAAAGCGCTGGAGAAAGAGAGGCGTCGGGGTCTTCATACCTTTTGTGGTACAAAAGAGAAATACAAGGGACACTGGCTACAGAGGTTCTACATGAGTTAAGTAGACCAATTTAAGCCATATTTGTTTTTAATCACAATTCAAAAGGGTATCTACCCATTAAGAAAAATGCAAAAAATTCTAATTAAGAGTAAAATAATTAATAAGGCCGTGGTCATTGATGCTAAACGAGCACTGGTTTGGGTGCAAGTTATTGACCCAAAAAAAGTGTAACAGCAAGTGGTTGACAAAAGAACATAAAAACTTGCCGTTTATCTGAGACCACATTAAGGCCATGGTAGTATATATGTATGAAAAATTTTAGATTAAATAACACACGGGTGATATTTTTTAGCTTGGTTATTTGATTATTCACCCCTACGAAGTCCTATACACGTTTGTTTGATACACTACAATGGAAGGTCTTCAGAACTGGAAAGAAACATTTAGTTTCCCACAGGAATTTATCACAGCGCTCCTGAAAGAGAAGACACCATTTTCTGATCTCACAACAGTAGGCATAACATCTGATTTTGAATCCCAATGGGAGAGTCTGATAAAAACACAGAAAAAGCTGTTACGAACTGATTTACACAGAGCTTCATTATTAGAGTACATTAATAGAGGACATATCCCTCGTGGTCTTAGGATCTACAAGGAACCACGTGTACCCTCAATGGATACAGGCTTTATGGAACAATGGCATAGGATTCTCAACAAATGCTCCCTAGATCTGATGGTATTAATTATAAGCACAGCCAAAACTCAAGTAGAACAACTTTCCAAAGAAGTAACGGAGTCATTGACGAAGTTAAAGGAAACGGAACCTGAGGAACAATTCCTTAATCATCAAATCACAATGAAAAAACAATTAGATACATTACGTAATGAAGTGATGATAAAAAAAACAAAAAAACTACAACGGGATGCAGCAGATTATTCAACGGGATATGTTTATCCATGGCAGAATACTCAAAGAAAATTACAGAAAAAACCGACAGAGAGGAAAACGAGTAATGTTTAGTGATACTACAGAAGAGGACACCAGCTCTGACTCAAGTCGAGGATCAAGGAATCCCTCTTTTTTAGAAGAACCAGAAGGCCGGACGACACGCAAGAAAAAGATAGACGAATCCAACAATACAAATCAGGATCGTCGAAAGAGGAAATGATAGAATCTATAGTAATAAATATTTCTCAGAAAACCCTTTCGGAGGAGGAATGTGAAATATTGAATAAAGGATTATCCTTTGTCCCACATATCAAATTTGATTATTTTCAATTTCAGATAGATTTTATGGGACTCATTCGAAAATTGCATCTTAGGTCCTATTTTTCCTCGTCGGTCTCTTCTGAAGTACAAGTAACAGCACAGGTACAAACAGAGCCTAAGATTAATGAATCACCTCTCAATCGAATACCATTGCCTTTAACATCACGATGGACACCCCCAACACCTTTGCCTGCTGGCATTCAAGTATTTAAAGAACTTGTACTAAAAGAGGTTGAAAAAATAAGTAAAAAGAATCCCAAAAATAAGAATAGCTTTTCAAATAATCAGATGGATATTCTACATAAACTTCAATCAAGAACTGACCTGGTGATTAAAAGAGCAGATAAAGGGGGAGCTCTAGTAGTTTTAGATCGAGACTACTATGTACAGGAAGCTTTGACTCAACTACAGGATAGAATTATTTATGAACCTTTGGTAGAAGATCCTACACCACGATTACAACAACAAATTAATGTTATAGTGAAAGATGCTCTGAAGATTAAAATTCTTTCTATTAAAGAATCTAAGTTCCTTGTAGCAGTTTCACCACAAATAGCAAAGTTTTACACAGTACCTAAGGTACACAAACATTTACAACGACCCCCTGGTAGACCTATAGTATCGACGAGAGGCTCCTTATTAGAACCTCTGTCGATCTATTTAGATTCCTTCCTTAGACCAATGCTAAGTACGATTCCGGCCTTTCTAAGAGATACGACTCACTTTCTGAATGTATTGAAAAATTTGTCAGTATGGACAACACAGCCAAATACTTTATTAGTAACGCTGGATATCCAATCACTTTACACTAATATACCTCAAGAGGCGGCCCATAAAATTATTCAACAAGTACTTGAAGAGAGAGGAGATCTGTCTACAGAACATATTCAGTTTTTATGTCAAATAGCGACTATTGTGCTGTTCAATAATTTTTTTATTTTTGAACAACAAATATATCTCCAGAAAATCGGAGTAAGTAGCGATGGGGGCCACCTGTGCCCCGTCCATCGCTAATTTTTATGTGGGAAGTTTTGAAAAACAGTTTCTTTCACAATCTCCGTTTACAGCCAACATAAAATCGTGGCATAGATACATTGACGATGTTTTTATGCTATGGCAGGGATCTACAATAGAGTTGACGAATTTTATATTCTGGTTAAATACTTGCGATAGCAATTTGAAATTTACTTGTGAAAGTCATGATCAACAGATCACATACCTTGATGTAAAAATCACTCGAGCAAGAACAGGATGGAACACCACAGTTTTTAGGAAACCGACACACAAAAATTCGCTTTTACATTACTATAGTGCCCACCCAATGGGATTAAAGAATAGCTTGCCCGTTTCACAGTTTCTCCGATATCGGAGAAACTGTTCAACTATAGCTGAGTATAAACGTTCAGCCAAATATTTAAAACGTAGTTTTCGAAGTAGAGGATATCCTCAGAAAGTAGTGCAGACAGCTTATAATAGGGCCCTTTACAATAATCGAGAGCTGTTGCTTAATCATAAACCAACTATAAATACGGCTGTATCCGAGGGAGAGTCGAGTATCAACTTAGTTACTACATTTTCTCCTATAAGCACTAAAATTCAAAAAACTATTAAGAAATTTATGCCAGTGCTAGAAACGATACCAGCATTGAAGGATTCTTCCATAAGATGTGTATGGAAGAGAAATAGGAGTCTCAAAGAATATTTATCTCCAGCAGTATTAAGACCGCTGAATTGGAGCTCTAAAAATATTACCATTGGGAGACACACGAGATGTGGACACTGTTCTATATGCAACATTACTTTAGAAATCTCTCAGTTTACTCATAAAGACAAAATTTATATTTTGAGACATGAGACGAACTGTGAATCAAAATCGGTGGTATATGCTATTTGTTGTCCCTGCTCCTTGCTATACGTTGGAAAAACAACTCGTACACTGAAGACACGCATGCAGGAACATAGAAGTAGATTACATTGTAAGCGGTTGGAAGCTCCGATTGTGCAACATTGCTTAACTATGGGCCATGAGTTTGAATCTTTAAAATGTTGGAGCATTGAGTTAGTTCTACATGGATTTCAAGGAAAGTCATCTGAACAAAGACTACTTTATCGTGAACAATGGTGGATTCACCAGCTCCACACAATACAACCTGAGGGTTTAAACGTCGATATTGATTGGGCAGTGTGTGCATGACAGTGCCCCAATCAGATGACAGCATAAAAAGGATTTAAACAAGGTGCACTACGCATGTGTAAGCGTCTTCATTGCAAATCTTTTGAAACGATTCTCGAGAATAAGAGAAAATCGCTCGAGGAAGCAGGTTGGTCGGTCTATGAATGTTAATGATATGATAGATCACAGGAGCCAATGTGTTTTAAGATGAACCAGTTGAGAATCTCACTTAATATTGCTTCATTTGTTTTAGAAACATCAATAGCTATGATATAATGAAGATTGATATAGTGAAGATTTCAAGTCCCATGTAGTAACGGACATTATTCCCCTTGATAAACCCAAACGGTGAAACGCCAAAGCGCTGGAGAAAGAGAGGCGTCGGGGTCTTCATACCTTTTGTGGTACAAAAGAGAAATACAAGGGACACTGGCTACAGAGGTTCTACATGAGTTAAGTAGACCAATTTAAGCCATATTTGTTTTTAATCACAATTCAAAAGGGTATCTACCCATTAAGAAAAATGCAAAAAATTCTAATTAAGAGCAATATTAAATAAAATAATTAATAAGGCCGTGGTCATTGATGCTAAACGAGCACTGGTTTGGGTGCAAGTTATTGACCCAAAAAAAGTGTAACAGCAAGTGGTTGACAAAAGAACATAAAAACTTGCCGTTTATCTGAGACCACATTAAGGCCATGGTAGTATATATGTATGAAAAATTTTAGATTAAATAACACACGGGTGATATTTTTTAGCTTGGTTATTTGATTATTCACCCCTACGAAGTCCTATACACGTTTGTTTGATACACTAACAAATAAAATAACATAACATCGACATGGATATGAAAATCATTAAAAGTCATTAAAACAAACATGCATCAGAAAACATTTGGTGTGAAGGATGTGACAAATAAATTCATTAAAAGGACGTACCTGTATGTTGTATAGAGATATTACTATAAATTGCTCTTCCACTAAAACACAGGAGAGCCTAAAGCATCATAACCTAAAAGCAATTACAATAACATTTAAAAAGAAACCAAACAGAAACGTGAGATCAAAAGAGGGATGAGGACAAGATCTCCAAAATAAATAAATGATGTATGTTATAATTAAAATATTTATAAATATGTGACAAATAAAATAATAAATAAATAAATATAAATATAGATAGATCAATCTACCTGTGCAATGGTTATCATCTAAAATCACGATGTTCTTAAAGTGCCATAGTGCTAATCCTACAAAGGAGGAGGATGGTAGAATGAATTTATGTAAACCAACATTTGTGAATACAACACTTTCGGTTGTAAATTAAAAAATGTATATTTAAAAAAATTTTCTATATATATATAATATAATAAGTAACTGTTTTCTTAAAAGAAGAGAAATAAAAATGAAAATGAAATTAAATGACAACCTAAAAACAAACAAAGGTTCTAAATGAACTAATAAACATGAAATTGGTTAAAAAATGTGAGAATTGTTTTTTTCAAAAATAATTTTTCAAAAGAACTGTATAAAAAATTTTTTTATAAAAAAATTATTAATTTTTTAGCCAAATGCATGAAAAATTAGAAAATTATTATAAACACACTCAACATTATAATAAAAAAAGTAAATGAATCACACCACTAAGGATCGCCAAAAATTGTATTCAAATAAAATGCACATTGAAGTTGTGTGTAAAGATTATCAAATTAACGGGGATGGGGGAGGGAAAAGGGAAGGGGGAGGGAGGGGAAAGGGGAGGGAGGAGGGGGAAGGGAAAGGAACAGGAGGTGAAAGGGGGGGAGGGGGGAGGGGAAGGGGGGGAAAGGGGAAGGGGAAGGGGGGGAGGGGAAGGGAAATGGGAAGGACAAGAAAGTTGATATACCATTCTACTAAGGAAATTTAAATGGGAAACTCTGTACATCAAAAGATATTAGTACCAAATGGTAATCGTGCTTAATTTCAAAAAAGAAAAAAAAGGAAAAAAAAAGGGGGGTAATACCAGTACAAACGGCCCAACTTTAGGCGCGACGGTGTGAAGAGAACCCAAACTAAAATAGAAATATTTCTCTAAATAACAACTAAACTCTCAAACAAATTTTAAAAAAGGGCTAATAAGACAAAAAAACGCCAACAGTAGTGCACTGAAGCACTTGAAGAAAAACATGGACGTAACATTAAAAAAGGGAGGTCTTAGTTGCATAATAACAATGGGTTAAATCGCTTCAAACTGCAAACTGCCGTGAAGTAAAAAAAGCACCATAGCACACAAACGTTGAAATTAAAAGATCCCGGATAGCTGTGCACCAAAGCATTTAAAAAAAGGGGGACGTCAAAATAAAGACTCTTTTGTACATATAAAAACGTAGGAGGAGACGAGGCTCTCTAAAGGCTGGGAAACATTTTAACCTCTAATACATACATGTATTAAATAATCCTTACAGTTGTGCTCATACAGATCTATCCATAAAACGAACTTAAGTTGTCCGATAAAAAGAGACGTTTAACAATGAAGAAAACAAAACACAACCTCACATAAAGCGGCCAACCGCCGTGAAATCAAAATGGCACCATAGCACACAAACACTGAAATCGAAAGGGCCCCGGCAGCTGCGCACTGAAACATTTAAAGGGGAAAGCATTGACGTCAAAATGAAGACTCATTTGTATAATAGCACAGAGTAAATTCGCGTTTAAAAAAATATCCTCACAGATAATTGCACTAACTATCATTCAACTATCTAAGGGTTATTCAAGGGCAAGAAGGGGGGGGGGAGGAAGGGGGGAGGGATGGTCATAAGGGAGAATAAACAAAAAAACTAATCTAACCCTAAACAAAAAAGTGTAAAAAGTAAAACCACATATAAGAAAGCAGCAAAGACTCAACAACAAGGCAGTAAGAAACAAAAAAAGTATGAAAGTACCATTCATCAATTATACCAAACCAATAAACGCACTGCACACCTACAACACTTGCCTACTTGCACAGCAAGAACAAATGTACAAATTATCTTTTTATATATTAAGAAACAAATTAATTATATTTGAAAAAGGAATGAAAGGACAAAAGACAGACCTAAAGGAACACGGAGAGGTCTCTATCCATGTTCAAACCATTTGGGTACAAACTATTCAAATTATAGATAAACCGTTGTTCTAAGCGCAATAGTGTGTCATTGATATTACCCCCTCGTCAGTTCACCTTAACTTTCTTTATAACAAAATATTTTAAATCGGATATTTTATGCCCTTCTGTCTGCCAATGAGAAACAAGTGGTTTATCTGCCACTAACCTCTTAAGGCAACTCCTGTGTTCAATGATGCGGGTCCGAACTGGACGTGCAGTTTTGCCCACATATAGCTTCTGGCACGGACACACGACAACATATATCACATTATTAGTAGCACAATTTGAAAAATCATCCAGATAAAATGTCCGATTGGTATTTGGATGTAAAAAATGGTTTTTAACAGTAAGCGTATGTGTACAAACAGAACAGGAGCCGCATGGAAAATGTCCCTTATGTTTAGAAAGGTACTTCCGTTCTGTTAAAGCAGATGGTACCAATAAATTCTGCAAATTGACGTTTCTCTTATGAGCTATAGTAAGAGGGACTTGTTCAAATCCAGGAATTGCCTGTATAAGAGGCCAATATTTGCGAAGGGATTTACTGATAGTACGAGAATGATAGGAGTAAAGAAGAGGACACACCATACCTACATTGGATGACTTATACTGGGTCTGAAGTAATTCTGTACGCATAGAATCTCGGGCTCGAAAGTATGCTCTATCAATGTGTTGACGGGGATACCCTCTTTCGAAAAACCTATCTTTCATGAGGGAGGCTTGTTTTTCAAAATCTAAGGCAGTGGTGCACACTCTCCTAGTACGCAAGAACTGTCCAACAGGAAGATTGTTTCTAAGCGAAACATTATGAAAACTAGAGTAGTGTAATAATTTATTCCTATCCGTTGGCTTTCGATACAGATCGGTGTGCAATATATTACCAGATTTGACTATCAAAAGATCCAAAAAAGGAATCTTATCAAAATTATAAGTCAATTGAAACCGTAAGTTGTGGTCACACTCGTTAATCCAACCATTAAACAGTCCCAATTGATCAACAGTACCACGCCAGAGCAAAAAAATGTCATCTATGTATCTGATCCATCGAATAATATGATGATTAAATGGATTATTATTCTTAATAAACTTGTCTTCAAAATCTGATACATAGAGGTTTGCCACATCCGGGGCCATGGAGGAACCCATCGCTACCCCTTTGGTTTGTTCATAGAATAACCCGCGAAAACAAAAAAAGTTATGACACAATGCAAACTGTGCTAAATGGACAAGAAAAATGGTAGGAATGCGCCTGTGAACCTTCCTCTGGAATAAAAAGTGTTCTATAATATGCAACGCTTCTATCTGTGGTATATTTGTATATAAAGATTTGACATCAAGCGTTACTAAAATAACGTCTGTATCAAGGTTCTCTAATGACGCTAAAATTTGAATGACATGAGACGAATCTCGGACAAACGACCACATTTCTTGTACAAAAGGTCTAAGTAAAACATCTATAAATTGAGAAATGGGTTCGAGAAGAGATCCTATGGCAGAGACTATGGGTCTTCCAGGGGGGTTTTGCAGTGATTTATGGATTTTAGGAATTACATAGATGGTCGGTACCACGGGAAAATCAACTGTCAAAAAATCTTTTTCTTTGGCTGTAAGATACCCAGCTTCAAACCCACTAGCTACCAAACTATCAATAGATCTTTTTAAAGATGGTGTGGGATCATCAGTTAGACGGGTATAAAAAGTTGTATCTCGGAGTTGTCTCTCAACCTCTTCTATGTACAAAGACTTATCCATCACCACTACCGCGCCCCCCTTGTCTGCAGGTTTAATAATGATAGTATTATTCCGTTGTAAAGACTTAATTGCATTTTTCTCTCCAATTGTAAGATTGTGGTATGGAACCCGGGCTTGAGTGCTTAACTTATCAACCTCCAAAAGAACCAATTTTTCAAAAGATTCTACAAGAGGATCAGTGTTGGATGGGGGGATCCACCTAGATTTATCTTTGATAATGGATATATCATTCTCTGAGCCTGGTCGATTAACAAAAAACTTTTTAATGCGTATTTTTCTAAAAACTTTATAAAGGTCAATCTGTATTTCAAAAGGATCATAATTCCTTACTGGTACGAATGATAATCCTTTATTTAATAAGGATTCTTCATCTGAGGTCAGCTTATAACTTGAAATATTTATAACATTATTGATTATTGGTACTATATTGGTCTCCTCTCTAGGGATCTCTCTGACCCTCTGCGACCTTTATTTATTTTGGAGATCTTGTCCTCATCCCTCTTTTGATCTCACGTTTCTGTTTGGTTTCTTTTTAAATGTTATTGCAATTGCTTTTAGGTTATGATGCTTTAGGCTCTCCTGTGTTTTAGTGGAAGAGCAATTTATAGTAATATCTCTATACAACATACAAGTACGTCCTTTTAATGAATTTATTTGTCACATCCTTCACACCAAATGTTTTCTGATGCATGTTTGTTTTAATGACTTTTAATGATTTTCATATCCATGTCGATGTTATGTTATTTTATTTGTTAGTACATATATTAGTATGTCTGGTTATTATGACTATTATTTTTATATATATATATTTTTTATATGCATTTAAATTTGGATTGATTCACAATATTAACATTTTTATTTGTTTTATATTTATTTATAGTTATTTAGCTATTTATGTGATGTGTTAATTGATTCTTTTAGTTTTTTTATAACCAGTATATACATATATTTTTGTAGAATTAGTTGTTTATATACATGTAATTTATAGCTCTTAATATTGGCTGTACTGTGTTTTGTTTATTTATTTTTTATGTAGTCTTGGCGTTTTTTAATTTGGATGCATCTTGTTCATTCTCGCTATGTATCCTACAATATTGTTCTATTTTTATATGTTTGTTTTTATATGTATGAATTTATGTATTTTAGCCATCAATTGCCCCTGAGGAAGGTTTTGCGAAACACGGCCAGTGTCGGGCCGGTGGCTGAACTTTGGATAAAGAAATAAAGGTTTATTACTTCACGTCTTTCGTTGCATTCCACGTCTTTTACTGGGTTGCTGTTGCACATTGAACAGAAGATTTCAATGTATTGTCTACGATCACACTCAAATCTTTTTCCTGAGTGGCAATTCCTAATGTGGAACTTAATATTGTGTATCTATAGTTTGGATTATTCTTCCCTACATGCATCACTTTGCATTTGTTCACATTAAATTCCATTAGTCTGGATGATGAAGCTGAACGCTGATGCTAGCATTTAACTTAAGTCTGTGACTGTTGTGGCTGAAAATTTACCCATATCTTTGTGGCTCATACTACAATATTGGCCCAAAGAGGGGAGTGTAAAAGCAAAAGTTATCTCAGGGTGCCACAACCCCTTGAACTGACCTTGCCAGGGGCAGGCAGCATCCAATGCCTATAAAAACCAATATGGGATTTCACTCACACCTTTTTCAGGGATAGCTCAAAATGAGTAATATTTAAGTATCTTCCTTTCTCCGTGGACAAGCAGGAATGAAGTCCTCATGTATGGGCGACATCATCCAACGAAGCCCACATGAGAATGCTCTCCAGATACTGGTGAAAGCTTTTGGGAGGTTCCACTGCACATGCATGCAATCTTCCCACTTGCTGCTGTGGTACCATCTTGGATTCATTTCATTTTTCCATGGAGCCCAATGGACACATTCACCGTTATCTCCACCAGTCGATAATTGTTTCCCCCTCTCCAGGGACCCTTTGCCTTTTTCAAACTTTTCCATATTCTTTTCTGCCTGCCGTTGAAGTCTCTCGTCTCATTTCCTTTTCACTAGTCAGTTTTCAGCCGATTTAAGTTTTCTTTCTTTTCCGTGGCACTTCTGCCCCCTTAGGCATCACTGCTCATGCTCTTCCTCTTTTCAAAATCGGGCAGTTTGTTTTTGCCATGGCTATTTTTCCAGATGATATATCCCAAAAACTTGCCAACAGGTTTAAAAAGTGCTCCTGATACTCAAAGACCATATCAGCCATGGATACCAGTAGCTGGTGCCTTCAGTGCCTGGGACCCAATCATCAGTCCTCTTCTTGTCATTTGTGTCTGCAAATGACAAAAAGAGAACTCAAGGGTTGAGAGAAGCAGCACAAATCACTTTTTGGTGCTCACAAGTCCGATCCATCAACATTGACATCAATGCACTGGTCTCAATGGCTTCAAAGGCTGCATTGGACACTGGCGGTACATCGGCATTGAGGAGTTCTCGAGCCCACTCGGAGCTGAGTACCCATAGTGCCCCAGAGCATCGGCCATCGATCAATATCTACCCAAGGATGAGGAAGGATTCAACTTCATCTTCGTCGATGCCGAAGGGAGATCGCACCGAGCACCGAGTCGACTTTCGTGCACTGTCCTCAAAACCCTTCGAGGCATGGCATTAAGCAATGAGGGTCCATGAAAGTACCCCTCCAAGCTGCCCCAAAGGGAGGAGAGCTCATCCTCCAGGACATCGGAGCAGCAGCGGTCCTACTGAAAGCCGAGATTATGCCATCAATACCCTGGTACAGATTTCGGGTACATCAGTCAAAGTTTATGAGGCCTCGCAGACTTTGAAGTCGGCAGCCATGGAGAAATGCCTTCTGCAGGCTTTTGAGGAACAGATTGCAGTGCTCATAGCAGTGCAGCAGGCTGAGGCCTCGACATCAGCTGCATCGACATCGGCAGCTGTGCAACCGATCCTTGAAATGCACGCTTTGCCTACAGGAGAGGCGTCAACATCGGGGCATTGAAGGACTCAGACAACAGTGCCTGCCCAGTAAATGTTGCTTTCTAGAGTTTCGGTGTCCAATGCACTCTTGAAGTCTAGACGAGCATCAGTGCATCATCTCTCCCGGAGGAGCTCTCTATCCCCCCAGGTCAGGAGAGAGATCCAAGCAGAAACTCAGAAATATTTTGACTTCCTCTGAGTCTGACTCAGAAGACTGGGTCACTGACGGCGAGTCTGAGGTCAGGTCTCCTGAGCTCCCATTGGTCCCTTTTCCCCCTCATGAGCAGCACAAGTCCCTTCCTGAGGACATGACTTTCCAAGATTTTGTCAGGGACATGGCCAGGGCAATGCCATTTTCTTTGGAGAGTGAGGATGAGCCCAGGGCAGAAGAGCTGGAGATCCTGCAGTACTCCTCGGCACCTAAGGAAACAGTGACAGTGCCCATACACTGCATCTTTCATAGAGTACAGATGAGAATGTGAGAGAACCCCCTCACTGTACCTTCGGTCAGTAGAAGCCTTGACTCCATGTACAGAGTTCAGAAGACTCCTGGATTCGAGAAGCCCCAGCTTCCACATCGTTCCTTGATGGTCAAATCCACCCTAAAGAGATCCAAAAGTACCCCAGGGAGGGAGGCACAGACATTGGACACTTTGGGACTCTTTTCAGAGTTCCATGCTCATAGCCCACATGGCTTCTTATCAGCTCTACATGGGCATGTTTTTGAAGAACCTCATGTGTGACCTTGCTGATCTGTCCCAATGTCTTCCTCCAGAGAAATTGGAACAGTATCGTTCCCTAGTAGCTCATGGCAAGGACTGCTCGAAGTTCATGGTCTAGGCGACCTATGATACTTTCAAAACAGTATCGAGAGCTTTTGCCTTGTGTATTGGCACCCCGAGACTTGCCTGGATCCGATCCTTAGACCTGGAACAATCAGTGAAGGACAACTTTGCTGATGTGCTGTGCCGTGGAGAGAATCTCTTCGAAGAGCAGGTCGAAGAGAAGGCTGGCTTAATTGAAAAGCAGCATATCACCCTTCATTATCTTTCAAGGCTCACATCCAAGCCGGCCTCCTATTGTAGGAGGTACCAAGGAGGGGGGTGAGAAAAAGACCTATTACTCTTGCAGGCATAGGTACTTTCCTGTATCCCAGACCACCCAACCAAAAAGGTTCAGAATTTCTCTAGGCACCCTACATTCCTGTCTTCAAAAAGAAGATTGGCTATGCTCCCTGAATCTGAGGAAATGTACACTCATATAAGATACATCCCATGCACAAGAAGTATCTCGGATTCATCCTGGGGGACAACACTTCCAGTACTGAGTACTGCTCTTTGGCCTAGCCTCAGCACCTCATGTTTTTACAAAGTGCCTCGTGGTAGTAAGTGCTTACCTCCAGACACTGGGAGTGTTTGTCTTCCACTATCTGGACAATTGGATGATCAAGAATATCACTCAAGAAGAGGTTCAAGAATCAACATGGTTGACCATTTGGGTGTTGGAACTACTAAGGTTTGTTATAAATTATTCGAAATTCCACATACAGCCCACCTGACAATTGTAATTCATAGGTGCCCTGCTCAACATGACTCAGATAAGAGCCTTCCTCCCACACGACAGGCTCCTCAGATTGATAGCACTGGTTCAAGAGACTCAATTGAGTCAGCAGGTCATGACTCGTAAGATGTTGACAGTACTAGGCCATATGGCCTCCACCATACCTCTAACACCCTTGGCACATCTTCATTTGAAACAGGCTCAGTGGACCCTGAGGACTCAGTGGACCCAAGCCATGGGTCAACTCAGGGATTGTCTTGTCATCAATCCTCTCATTCAGTCATTGCAATGGTGGATAATCCAGCATCATTTGTTCAGAGGCCTTCCTTTCCAAATTCCTCCACCTCAAAACGTTTTGACACCAGATGCATCCAAGCTGGGTTGGGGGCTCATCTCGATGGGTTCCACACTCAGGATGATTGTTCCTTTTAAGAAAGTCTCCACCAGGCCAACTTCTTCAAATTAAGAGCCATAGCAAACGCTCTAAAGCAGTGGTTGTCAACTCCAGTCCTCTGGTTATCCCCAGGTCAGTCAGATTTTCAGGATATCCACAATGACTATGCATGATAGATCTGCATGCACTGCTTCCATTGTATGCAGATCTACCTCTTGCATATTCATTGTGGATACCCTGAAAACCCAACTGGACTAGGGGTTCCAGAGGACTGTGTTGAGAACCTTTATTCTAAAGCAGGGGTCTCAATTTCTGGTCCAATTGGGTTTTCAAGCTGTCCCTAATGATTATGCATGAGATATATTTGCATGCACTGCCCCCATTATATTCAAATCTATCTCATGCATATTCATTAGGGATATCCTGAAATCCTGACTGGTTTGAGGCCCTCCAGGACAGGAATTGGAGACCCCTGGTTTCTGAGATCGGCTGCCCAATCAAATTGTTCTGATTCTGACTTACTATCAGGTAGTGATGTTCTACATCAACAAGCAGGGAGAAATAGGTCTGTACCTCCTGTGTTGGGAAACAGTCAGGATGAGGAAGCTGCCAATGTGCATGGAATGGACTTGAGGGCTACATAACTACCAGGCGAGCAGAACACTCTGACAGACAGAGTCAAGTCTTCCAGCCACATAGTAACATAGTATATGACGGCAGATAAAGGCCAGTATGGTCCATCTAGTCTGCCTAGTAAGGTGGAAAGAGTAGGTGCACCTGACGCTCCTTGCAGGTCACCTCTCCCCATGCCTTTGTTTAGGAGTGTACCCACCGCTCTGTGTAGGTCACTCCTATTTGCTGAGATATAAGAGATAGTTATGTTTATTTTGATTTTATCCTGTTCCTATAAAGGGATCCACTGTGTCTGTCCCGTGCCATTTTGAATTCTGTCACTGTGTTTGCCCCCACCACTTCCATTGGGAGTGCATTCCAAGCATCCACCATCCTTTCAGTGAAAAAGTATTTCCTAACATTGCCTTTCAGTTTACCGCCATGCAGCTTCATGTTATGCCCTCTAGTTTTACAGCTTCCCCTGCTACAGGTGAGTAAATACCTTATCCCTTGAAGAGCTTACAAGCTAAGCTTGTACCTGAGGCAATGGAGGGTTAAGTGATTTGCCCAAGATCACAGGGAACAGTAGTGGAATTTGAACTTGGCTATCAGTAAGGACTGGTCCCAGAGTTGGTTCAAGGTGTTGGCACCCTAGGCAATCCTTAAGCCTTATGCCTCCCATGGCTGTCAGAATGTATTGTTTAGCTTTGAATGCCCTGCTCTTTGCAGTCCTCATAAGATGCCAACCTAGGCAACCGCCTACATTGCCTAATGGTTGGGCTGGCCCAGTTTTAGTCCACACTGCTCTAAGCATTAGGCTACTCCTCAGCTCCTACATGCTTGTATTTGCAGGGTGTTAGTAATAAATATGCATGAGATAGTTTTGCATATAATGGAAGAAATGTGCATGCAAATGTATCTAATCATAGGCAGCAGAATGGGGTGCGCCACAGGGGCCACGGCCCCATTAATACTTTATCCAACACAGCATCGACCATAGGGAGCTGGGGGGCAAGGCTGGAGATTAGCTTTTGGCCCCTCCAGCCAAAAGGTAGTTCTTCTGCCCTTGTGTCTAATACATATTCATTAGAGATATCCTGAAAATCTGAGCGACTAAGGGGGGCATTTTGAAAGTCTGCTGTGATGCGGACGTCCGAAGACATGCATGTGCATATCCAAATCACAGAGATGTCCCTGGAGCCATTTTACAAATGACTTTTACAGAGGTCTCCAGTGCAGCAATGTCCAAGTGGGCAGGGGGCGTGATGGAGGTGTGTCTGGGGAGATGCAATGAACTTAGATGTCCTGCTCGATTTCAGAAACATTTAGACCTGCTTCAGGCGCAAATAGGCAACAGGAAAGTGCTTGTTTTGGCCCTAAAGCAGCCAGAGGGCATAGAGAAGATGGAGAATTAAACTACTAGCCTAAGATCACAAGAAGCAGCATTCAGACTGAACCCTGACCACGCTGGTCCTAACTCACCACTCTAACCATTAGGCTATTAGATGTGACCATTCTAAAGTATTACTCAGAGGATGTCTATGTAGATGTCCTCATAAACATCCATATTGGGCACATCCATGTTTGTGAAATTGTGCCTAAACTTGGATCTGCTTGCTTTTTTTCAGAAGTTCTGGCTTGAATATTCCAGATTGCACTTGGATGTTCTTTGTAAAATGTACCTTTAAGTGCTTATCTGTGGAGAAGACTGAGGTCTAAAAGAGCAGCCAGAACAATATGATAGGGGTTCCCAAACCTGTCCTTGGGGGGTTCTGAGCAGTCAGTTTTCAGGATATCTTATATGAATATGCATGAGAGAGATTTTCATGCTTTATCTTCACTGCAATGTAATATGAGATGGAAAAGAGTATTTATATTTTTTTCTTTCAATTTTAGTATATGATTAAAGGACTTGGAAACTTTTAAGATGGCTTTTTATGCAATTTAGTAAATATTTCTTAAAACTGCAGGTAAACTATCTGATATGTGTGGCACTTTCTAAGCAGTGCCTCTCACTCAGCCCTCTCCTGGAGTCACAATTTGTCAGTCAGGTTTTCTGGATCACCACAATGAATATGCATGAGCCAGATTTGCATATAGTGGGTCTCTGCTATATGCAAATTTCTCTCGTGCATATTCATGAACCAGACGGATCAGGTGTGCTTCCAGGAGACGGTTGAGAAGCTTGGCTTTGCTGGTATTAGCTGTATAGTCTGCACCACTTGACAAATCGTGTTTTATTGAAAGAATGTAATATGCTTTGTAGGTTTTGCTTTTCTCTTCCCCCTTCCAGTCTCCTTGAAGTCCAGGATCCACACTTGAACCATTGGTGCATGGGGGGAGTGCAGGAGAAACCTGCATGCAACTACATTACCCAGGCAGCAGTGCTTGGTTTCGCTTTACACGGGCTCTGGAGCATTGTGAGAGGAGGGAGGGAGGAACATGGGCTGCAGGCGCCACTTCCTCGTTCTGGATACGGGAATCTGCCAGGCAGAGGTCTGCTCTGAGTTTCGCCGCTGCTTTGGGGACAGGTGCTATTGATGCGGAGCTGTGCAGGCTGAGGGAAAATCGCGGCACGCTTATGGGAGACGTGGAAAGATGACGAATTCGGAGAGCAGGGGCAGCAGGAGCTGGGAGGAAGACGAGCCTGCAGAAGCTGGGCTGAAGTCACTGGGGTAACATGAAATGCTTTCATTTGAGTTCATCTTAGTGTCCTGAATCAAAAGAATATTACATTCCTCTTTGCTCCGTTTTAAATCACGGTCAGAGCTTGAGTTAACGTGTTTCAATTTTCTTGACTTCTAGGGTGTAATATTAAAATATAAGTAACTATAGAAGTTTTTTCCCCCAACAAATAAGGAAGTTGCTGGCAGCAACATGCATTTTATGGTGTGAGGAAAAAAAGTAAAACTGACTTTGAAGCTGAAAACTATATCTAATTCGGGGAGTTACCTGAAAAATGTTAACTTTTTCTAAGCCTGATTTTTATCTCCTGTATGCAAGGAACATCCCTTTGCATTATCTCTTAAATATCAGAGAATCAGACAGCTTTTTGATAAGTAACACTTCGCAGCTTTGCCAGTGGTGGGACCCCAGGTCCCACAAGGTCCATTTGGATCAGTAAAATGCATTTTTCACATAGACAAAAAAGGGGGAGCTTCCCTTAATTCGCAAAGAGTGCACACTGCCAATGTATGGTGGAAAACAGTGTGTTATTGTCACTGCTCAGAGTAATTATCTCCACTGATTAGCTTTTTCTTTTTTTTACCTGCTGCAGATAATGAAGTGCTTATATTGGCTATAACTGTATTGTCAGTAAGCGGTTGGTTGTTTCCTCCCATCCGTAATCATTAAGGGCTAGTAGTGCATTGAAACTCCAGTTTTATTTGTTTGTCAGATTTGATGACCTGTCTCAGCAGGTAGCTTGAGGTGCTGTATAATGTTTAAAAACAAAACATGTAGGTAATATTTTTGCTACATTTGTTTGACTGAATCTGTTTCATTCATAGGCAATGGAACAGGATGAGTCACTGATGCCATGGCCCCACCAGTATTTTACCCAAACAGCATCAGCAATAGCTGTTTGGCCCCTTTCAACAAAAAAAGTGTTCCACTAACCCTGGTTTCATTAAAAACGCATTTTAGCCCCCTTTCCTCCCCCGTTCCCTCTTACTCTTGGGGCATCCATCAGCATCAGTCCTAGAGTACCAGAAAGCTGAGAACCAAGGCAGCCAGGGTTCAAATTCTGCTTCTCGCAGTAGCCCTCCCTCAAATGTAAATTAAAATTTTAAGGCCACTAGGGCAGTGAATGACACCTTGAGCTCAGGTTGGCAAACACAACTCTTCATTTGCAACTGTCAAGGGTTTCAGCCCCTCCTCTTTGGACCTCCAGCTATTGTGGCAGCATTAAGCCTTGGTCTGCTCTAGACCAGGGTTTCCCAAACTTGGTGCCGGGCCCCCAAATAGGGTCACATCATCACTGGATAGGTCACAGAAATATGGCCATTTCCCCTTCTCTCTGAACTTTCACTGTGACCTATGTCAAGTAGTGACGGTCGCTAGTAGGTATGTGGCCTGTGAGCTAGTGAACATTCGTTGGCCTTTGCCCCTCCTGGGTACGCTTCCTGGGGTCCGTAAGCACACACTGACATCAGGGACCCTGTGCTGACTGCTGCTGTTGTCATTACTGTCGCTGCTGCTTCCTGCTCTAGATGAGTGGAGGGAGGGGATAGAAGCTGGAGACCTATTTTGATTTCATCATCTGGGGTCATGTGAATTTTCAGTTGTTACAATGGGGTCATACAGTATAAGTGTTTGAAAAGCACTGCTCCAGACCCTGTTTTTACATGCACCCTGAACATGGTTGGTAATTACTGCTTCAACAAAAAAACCACTGCTCTAAGGGCTAAACTTACTCAACAACCAAAACCAATGCTTCTTAGAAACACCCCTCAACTGTATCGCCAACCATTAAATATGCTTCTCATCAATGGCTGAAACGTTTCTCTCAAACAAACTTTTTACAAAAGAGTATAATTAGGGAGAGAGGACCTCAGGATGGCTGTAATCCCACCATGCGGAGATTCAAATCACCAGGGGGGAAGAAGCGAGATACTAACATCACTGGTCCAAAAATTCCCTTTCATATTTAACTTTTATTAATAATATTTCAAAAAAGTACTTTTTCTGATTATTTTAAATTAATACTTAAAATCAAATGCAAATTGCATCAATTTCACATTATCTGAATCAGTTATAAATCAAAGTATCTCCACAACGTTCAATGCATCAACATTTTATCTCGTTTCTTCTGGATACAACTGACTTTTACCAGAGTCAATTGGACTTCCTTTTATCTAGCCCTGTAACCAGAATAGGAGGCTACATTATTGCATATATATAATATGGTCTCTCAAAATCTCCACTGTACTTACCTTAACACTCCCACGCTCCATCAATCGTCACTATAAAGCCCAACACAGATCTCTGTTTCTCCTTAAACAAGGCTTCATCAGGGGCTTGCAGCTACATCACAGGCGACATTTCGGGGAGATTCTGTGAGACCATTTGATTTTAAGTATTAATTAAAAAATCAGAAAAAGTAGGGTTTTTTAAAAAAAATATTAATAAAGGTTAAATTTGAAAGGGAGTTTTTGAGACCGGTAATGTGAGTATCTCGCTTCTTCCCCTATGGTGATTTGAATCGCCGCATGGTGGGATTATAGCCATCCTGAGGTCCTCTCTCCCTAATTATACTCTTTGTAAAAAGTTTGTTTGAGAGACTGTTCAGCCTTTAATGAGAAGTACTTTAAATGGTTGTTAATTACTGCTCAAGTAATAAGCTATCTCAGAGCAACAAAAATCCACACACCACCAACAGACTCTGCACAACAAAGTTTTATTCATCCATAAATTTCAACTATTATATCCAAAAATTTCAACAACATATCAATAAAGCTAAAAGGACCTCAGGATGGCTAAAACCCACATGTAGTGAAAAATCACTATAGGGAATAGCAGACGCTTACATCACAGGTCCTATAGCCACCTAACCTAACCACCAATACCATCTATTAAAGTAATTTCAAAACACCACAACTACCATTGGGAAAGCCTTCGTTAAATCCACAAAAACCTACTAACTACTAACATACACCATTCATACAACATCCACAACAAAATATTTTTAAAAAGCGTCTCAAAAATAGTAACTCTGCTGACAGAGACAGCGCTGGAACCTCCAATACTCTTCCTAAAAAGAAGAAAAAATAATAATGGCGTACAGAATAACTTTATATCCAAAACAGAGAGCACACAGCACTTATCTGTAAAGGACGATACACCAAACTACTAGCAAAGAAGGTCCAAGCGACGCTCGATCGCAGCCATCTTTTCATCCAGGACAGCAACGGAAAACCTTTTTAAATCCAACAGATCTTCAATAGTAGCACATCTTCAACATTACCACTTGCCCGACGGAGGCTTCCGTTTCGCCACACAAAGGGCTAGTTCTAAAATGAATCAGCCACCAGTTACTCACATGGACGGTCTCCGATAACCGGCACTACAGCGTCTGACACACATTAAAAGAACCCTACCACCAATCAAAACATTACTACGTCAACGAGGGTGGAGCTGCAAAGTACACATTCACAGAAAATACCGAAAAAAATCAAAAACCTCAAGAAACCTTAAAAAAGCAGTGACCATTCAATTTTATCGTTTAACCCATGGGGGTACAACGTATCTAAGGCATAGATCCACCGTTGCTCTTTCTGTAACAACAGTTTCCCACGATCTCCTCGCCGGATAGACAAAGGAACATGATCAATTACAGTGCAGCGTAGATCTTCAAATTGATGAGTAAACTCCAAACAATGCTGGATAAGAGGAGTATCAATGCGTGATTTTCGAAGACTATATTTATGCTCAGTCAAAAGAGTCTTCAACGGACGAGATGTTTTACCAACATATAACCGTGGACAAGGACACCAAAGACCATAAACCACATAAGATGTAGAACAAGTAGTTTGAGCTTGTAAATAAGGAGTCTTGCCCCGACGTTTGAATGAATCACAAAGTTCAGGCTTCATAAGCGTACAAAAAGAGCAGTGTTGACACGCTACATGGCCTTGACTAATCGCCGAAGCTGAGGGCTGCCGTAATACAGCAGAACATAGGTAATCCCTTAAATTACATCCTCGACTATATGCTACACGAAGATGACAGTCAGAAAGTTTTGGATGAGTAGTCAACAATGTCCATCTTTTATGTAAAGTTGATACAATACGATGGGATAAATTTGAGTATGGCAGTACACAAGTAACAACTGTTCTGGAGTCTACTTACACATTCGGAGAGGTAAACAACCATTCCCGATGATTGAACCTAGCCCGTTTATAAGCTGTAGATAGTACCGTTGCAGGATACCCTCGATCCTCAAATCTCCGACGCATAACATGTGCTTGAGATTTAAATTCTGGCAAGGTGGAACAAATGCGTCTACAACGTAAAAATTGAGAATATTGTAAATTACATCGGAGGTGAGGAGGATGAAAACTATCAAAATACAGTAGGGTATTTCTATCGGTAGGCTTGGAATAAACAGTAGTCAAAAACCCATTAGTAGTTTTTACAATCCGAACATCAAGAAAATGGATTTCTTTTGCTTGAACGTTCATTTCAAAAGAAATACATGTTTTACAGCTGTTTAAATACTGAAAAAAATCTTGTAATAGCACTGCAGACCCACGCCAAAGGAGAAAAATATCGTCAATATAGTGATACCATTTAATAATATAGATTGCATAAGAGGAAGGGTACACGTATTGAGCTTCCAAAAAACTCATTCCCTAAGACGCCAGTGTTTTATGTGTTACCAAAAATACATAAAAGTTTAGTATTACCTCCTGGACGTCCCATTGTGTCGAGTAATGACTCTCTGCTAGAGCGAGTAGGCATATACTTGGATGTATTTTTACAGCCTGAAGTGTGTAAGATACCCTCATTTTTAAAAAGACACAGCGCATTTTTTGCAAGTGTTGGAAGCTGTTGAGAATCCAGATCAAGTTCAGCTAATGGCTTGTTTAGATGTAGCGGCACTATATACGTCAATCCCACAAGAAGAGGCACTTATAGTTTTACAATCAGTTTGGGATGCTCAACCTTCTCCTCAAATAGTCCCTACATCGTTTTTATTATCTTTAGCTACTCTGGCATTGAAGAGGAATTACTTTGTATATGGTCAAGACTTTTTCCAGCAGATCTCTGGAACTGCAATGGGCGCTACTTTTGCGCCGTCTCTCGCCAATCCATACATGAGTTTTTTTGAAGCTCAATACGTGTACCCTTCCTCTTATGCAATCTATATTATTAAATGGTATCACTATATTGACGATAATTTTTCTCCTTTGGCGTGGGTCTGCAGTGCTATTATAAGATTTTTTTCAGTATTTAAACAGCTGTAAAACATGTATTTCTTTTGAAATGAACGTTCAAGCAAAAGAAATCCATTTTCTTGATGTTCGGATTGTAAAAACTACTAATGGGTTTTTGACTACTGTTTATTCCAAGCCTACCGATAGAAATACCCTACTGTATTTTGATAGTTTTCATCCTCCTCACCTCCGATGTAATTTACCATATTCTCAATTTTTATGTTGTAGACGCATTTGTTCCACCTTGCCAGAATTTAAATCTCAAGCACATGTTATGCATCGGAGATTTGAGGATCGAGGGTATCCTGCAACGGTACTATCTACAGCTTATAAACGGGCTAGGTTCAATCATCGGGAATGGTTGTTTACCTCTCCGAATGTGTAAGTAGACTCCAGAACAGTTGTTACTTGTGTACTGCCATACTCGAATTTATTCCATCGTATTGTATCAACTTTACATAAAAGATGGACATTGTTGACTACTCATCCAAAACTTTCTGACTGTCATCTTCGTGTAGCATATAGTCGAGGATGTAATTTAAGGGATTACCTATGTTCTGCTGTATTACGGCAGCCCTCAGCTTCGGCGATTAGTCAAGGCCATGTAGCGTGTCAACACTGCTCTTTTTGTACGCTTATGAAGCCTGAACTTTGTGATTCATTCAAACGTCGGGGCAAGACTCCTTATTTACGAGCTCAAACTACTTGTTCTACATCTTATGTGGTTTATGGTCTTTGGTGTCCTTGTCCACGGTTATATGTTGGTAAAACATCTCGTCCGTTGAAGACTCGTTTGACTGAGCATAAATATAGTCTTCGAAAATCACGCATTGATACTCCTCTTATCCAGCATTGTTTGGAGTTTACTCATCACTTTGAAGATCTACGCTGCACTGTAATTGATCATGTTCCTTTGTCTATCCGGCGAGGAGATCGTGGGAAACTGTTGTTACAGAAAGAGCAACGGTGGATCTATGCCTTAGATACGTTGTACCCCCATGGGTTAAACGATAAAATTGAATGGTCACTGTTTTTTTAAGGTTTCTTGAGGTTTTTGATTTTTTTCGGTATTTTCTGTCAATGTGTACTTTGCAGCTCCACCCTCGTTGACGTAGTAATGTTTTGATTGGTGGTAGGGTTCTTTTAATGTGCATCAGACGCTGTAGTGCCGGTTATCGGAGACCGTCCATGTGAGTAGCTGGTGGCTGATTCATTTTAGAACTAGCCCTTTGAAGAAGCCCTTTGTGTGGCGAAACGGAAGCCTCCGTCGGGCAAGTGGTAATGTTGAAGATGTGCTACTATTGAAGATCTGTTGGATTTAAAAAGGATCTCCGTTGCTGTCCTGGATGAAAAGATGGCTGCGATCGAGCGTCGCTTGGACCTTCTTTGCTAGTAGTTTGGTGTATCGTCCTTTACAGATAAGTGCTGTGTGCTCTCTGTTTTGGATATAAAGTTATTCTGTACGCCATTATTATTTTTTCTTCTTTTTAGGAAGAGTATTGGAGGTTCCAGCGCTGTCTCTGTCAGCAGAGTTACTATTTTTGAGACGCTTTTTTAAAATATTTTGTTGTGGATGTTGTATGAATGGTGTATGTTAGTAGTTAGTCGGTTTTTGTGGATTTAATGAAGGCTTTCCCAATGGTAGTTGTGGTGTTTTGAAATTACTTTAATAGATGGTATTGGTGGTTAGGTTAGGTGGCTATAGGACCTGTGATGTAAGCGTCTGCTATTCCCTATAGTGATTTTTCACTACATATGGGTTTTAGCCATCCTGAGTTCCTTTTAGCTTTATTGATATGTTGTTGAAATTTTTGGATATGATAGTTGAAATTTATGGATGAATAAAACTTTGTTGTGCAGAGTCTGTTGGTGGTGTGTGGATGTTAATTACTGCTGCCATGCAATAGCTGGGACTGCATCCTTCCTGGCAGGCTGGAAGTACTGTGAATGCTACCTTGATAGCACACTGCTCCAGCCCAAGGAGAGCAGAACCTGAGCACAGGAGTTGAACTCTTATCATTTGTATGATAGTGAACAGTCGGTTTATACAGCCACTATGCTGGTCCAGTTAGATTCATTTCATCCCTCTGTTGCATAATGTTCTCAGTGGTTTTAAGATTTGTATTTTTAACTTAAGTTTGGCTAGATGCAGTTTGGTTTCCAGTAGGCTGCAGATATAAAAATAAGAAGTTAACGGACTGTATTTCCTTTTTCAGTGGTTAAGAGACATGCCCATGTGCCTTGCCCAGCTGCTGGATTGCCATTTACCTTTTTAATCTCTTTGTAAAATAGACTCATAACATTGAAGCAAGAGCATCTGAAAACATGTATAATTTAACCATCACCAGTGCTTCAGCCACTGGGCACACTGTTGGTTGTAGTTCTTAGGCGTTCTCCTAAATGGGTTGAGGATGGATGGGACGGAGGTGGGTGGTAGTTGAAGAAGAATTTTGATCAATAATCCTACATTCTCCTTTAGCTGCATAGTTGTTGTCATAGTGCAGTTAATGCAATTTTGAAACTAGTGATTGTATGTCGCAATCTTGGTTTCACAGAAACGATGTGACTTTCTGCAGATGTTTGCTTTAGGCCAATAGTTTCAGCAGCTCATGATCTGTTAAAGTCATATTGAGATCGCTTATGGCTTAATGCTTAACAAACACCTCACTAGTTGCACCTCAGTATTTATTGGCTCATTTCAGAGCTAGGACCAGCTTTATCAGCGCATGGGGCAAACTGTCAGAAATACACCCCCTCTCCCAGCCTGCTTTGCCTTGCCCCTCTCGCCCCCTGCTTTTGTATTTCAATGCATGCAAGTTGTGGACAATGTAGTTTATCATGCAGAAGTTATCGGTTAGCACCAGGGGCGGCCCAAGGGGAGTGCAGGGCCATGTGCTTTGTATACTGGTTAAATGTTCTATGTATACTGTTGAGTTGCATTGTAAACCACCTTGATTGAAGGATAAGGTGGTATAAAAATATGGTTAAATAAATAAATATATGTGCGGAGACTCATTTGCATAAATATTTGCATAATGTTAACGTGCACTAACTTTTAGTAAACATGCCTCTTAATGAGTGTCTGGATAAAGAAAGACTACCAGATTTCTACATTACTATATGCCAGTGCCAACCGCCAGGCACATTAGGAAGTACTATAAATACTACCCATTTAGAACCCATGGCAAACCTACCATATCATAACAGCACTACCAGGACTCACAAAGCACCAAACCTTACCTATCAAAAGGCAACACTGTAAATATTAAACCAGTACATCTCGGAGAATACCAATATATCTCCTACTGTGGAAAGAGAACAAGTGGCACTGTCAAATAGAAACTACATAAACAGAATACCTCAGCTCGGTTACACATGCAGAACATAGACCATCACCAAACAAAGAACAAGGGATCAGAATTTAGAAATAGGAAGACAATAATTAAACTGGGAACCCCAAAAGCCAATCTTGGAATGTACAACAACACTGCAGAAATAAAACTATAAATTTTATTTTCTCTTGTACTAAACAAAATGCAGACGTTAAAGACGCACATTTTCCAGAGCTGACATATTCCAGTTAATAAATTCAAAATAAAAAAGTATTTTTCTACCTTTTGTTGTTTGGGCATTTTATTTTTCAGTTGCAATTGCTCCAAGTCACTTTCTTCTGGTTTCTTCGTGTCTTTGGCTAACTCTCCATTGTCTGCTGTCCATTTGTCCTTTCTTCTCTCTTCTAGTTTTTTTAATTCTCCACTCAAATTTCACTCTTCTAGCCTCAATCCCCACTTACTCTCCTAATACCTGGTCAATCGTAGATTTTTCTTCCCTCCCACACAAAATCTTTTCCCCTCTCAATCCGCACTCCCCCAGCTCCATCCCCTTCTAGTCCTTCCCCAACATCAGCTCCTTTCTAGTTCCATTCTCCCATCCACCCACATCAGCCCATGTTCAATCCTAGCCCCCCATTAGCCATTTCCAGTCCTTTCCCAGCTCATCAGCTCATTTCCAATCCTAGCCCTCCATCAGCCATTTCCAGTCCTATCCTAGCCACTCATCAGCCCATTTCCATTCCTAGTCCCCCCCAACAGCCATTTCCAGTCCTATCCCAGCTCCCCATCAGCCCATTTCTAGTCCAAGCTCTGTATCAACCCATTTCCAGTCCTATCTTGGCCTCCCATCAGCCCATTTCCATTCCTAGCCTCCCATCAGCTATTTCCTGTCCTATCCTAGCCCCCCCATCAGTCCATTTCCAGTCCTTTCCCAGCCCTATTAACCATTTCCAGTCCTATCCCAGCTTCCATCAGCCCATTTTCAGTCGAAGCCCGCATCAGCCCATTTCCATTCCTAGCCCACCCCATCAGCTATTTCCACTCCTATCCTAGCCCCCAGTCCCACCCCGAAGAGCCCCACGCCTGTCTCAGCCACTTACGAGGAAGCCGAGGATGCCAGAGGCCCCGGCTCGCCTCCACACAGTGCTGATATGAAGATGAGCATGCTTCCTCACTCAGGCTGGGAAAGGTTAAAGGTCAATACCTGTTTCCTGGCACTCCGTGGGCTTCACATGAACAGAGCACGAGTGAAAGAGCATGCTGCTCTTCACTTCAGCGCTGTTCAGAGGCGAGCCGGGGCCTCTGGCGTCACACTTCCCTGGCTCCCTCTGAAGCAAACCTTGCAGAATGAAATTTGCGTGGGGCCCTGTGCAAACAACATTCTTGCTCAATGGACGGGCCGGCCCTGTGTGGCACAACGAAAAAGCAAAATCATCAAAGCAATATACAAGGATCTTAAAAACAAAAAGTCATTCTGCTAAATGACTATTCTGAAAGGCATTAAAATGGGAGCACTGTTCAAAGGACACCAAGGGGCTAATTTTATGAAAGAGTGCCTATCTCCAAGCTCCAAAAAGGCATCTGTTCAATAAATGCTGCATTGGCATATATGTGCCTTTTGTAAAATAGTCACCCAGAACCAACCCCAATAGTATATAGATTTATACCTGCGGTGAAGAGACACCCAGAACGTCCGTATAAACCTACCATAATGGAACATCACTAACTGTTAGGACTCAAACAGCAACAACCTAATCTGAGGCATATTACAACAGTGGATAGAACGTTAATACACCTCGTACACAGGCAAAGTCCACTAGCAGAATTTGTTATTTTGGTCACACATGCTGAATATGGGAAGATCCTTGCCTAATACAGATTCCATATTGTCCTGCTAGACCAGTCCAGACAAGTGGGTTGTGTTCCCCTACCAGCAGATTGGTGGAGACAAAGAACCAATGAAAACCCAGGTTTCAGTGACATCACTCCTATGCCTTTATTCACTTCAGCCACCAGAGTTATCATCCATATTTCTTTGTCTTCAGCAGATGGTGGATAGATTTTCTCCTCTCTGAAGAAAATTTGAAGATTGAGAGGAAAAGATTTATTAAATGCTCATGAATAACCATCTTGAGGGTAATTCTCTCTCTTGAGTGTGATGTGGGAAGCTCCACTAGACTACGGTCTTTTTGGTAGCCATATGAGGAGGGAAACTTGGTTCAGCTCCATACGCTTATCATGATAAGAACCTGTTGAGCAGCCAGAAATTGGAAGGATCTGGAAGAGCTTCACACAACTTCAATATCCCCTCCCTCCTCCTCTGTTCTCCTCTGCTGTCTGTTGAAGATTGCAGAAAGCACTCAGAGGGATCTGTCTGCCAGCCACCTTAAATGCAGTGCTCAAAGCCAGTGAAAGTTTCAGGGAAGTAGTGCGGAGCCTGGCATGGATTCTTTGCTTGGGACTCTCAGGGAGTGAGTACCAAGGCTTGACCTCATCGTTGTCCTTGTTGGGGCTCCTGATTCCTTCTGCCTAGGATGCAATTTGGGATGGACCACTGACAACAGGTGGTGTGGTGTGTGTGGGTTTCTCGCTGTTTTCTGCATGCTTTCCCCTGGCAGTCGCACCGTCCTAATGCGTGTTCCGTCTAAGCGGCTTCAGCATGCGTTCCTACCCTTGCACCTGTAACTCACGTTGCAATAAAAGCACAGTTAACATGCACCTTTTATGCTACCATAGCCTTAGCATACACTATTGTGATACTTGCCTTAACTGCTTCTTCCAGAAAACGTTGTTTGGCCTGTGGCAAGCAAGGTGCCACATCTCCAGATTCTGGATTCTGTTCTTGCATGGCAGCTTCTGAGTCATCTCTGTAGGGCCTGCTCCCCCTCTCAGCTGGGGGATGCAGTTAGTCTGGCCTTGCCTGCCTCAGGGCAGGAGGTGATGGATGGTGCTATGGGTAAGGATATCCAGACAGCCAGAGGGTCTAGGGGGTCTGCAGCAGCCTTTGGCTAAGCGTCCCTGGTGAAGGGCACCCACTGGAGATGGGAAACAGCTGGGAACTGTCTGTAATTTTGACTGTGACTTGGATTCAGATGGCTCGGTACAGGGCTCTGACGTGGATGAAGAAGTTCTCTCATCTTCAGAGGATTGTGGAGAAGCTGGTGTGATCAGCCTATTCCGAAAGGAGGAACTGGTGACATTGATTGGCAGGGTCTCATCCACCTTTCACTTAACAGATGCTCCTGGTGCAGAACAGGAGCTGAAGGTGCACCTGCTCCCATTCCGGGTGTGATCTGGTCAGAGTGGGACTCCCCCCAACTCTCTACCTAAGAGAGTAAAGGAGTGCATTGAGTGGTTTGATATTCCCAAGATAGATATGCAGGTCACAGCAGTTACCAGATGGACCACCATTTCTTTTGAAGGTGGATCAGCTTTAAAGTATTTTCTGGATTGAAAAGATTAATTGTTGAAGAACCAGTTTGCCGTGGCAGCTGCTATTCTTCAGTTGACGGCATGTGCAGGCCTGATATCTCAAGCCTTGCTCCAATGGATTCAGTCTCTTCCACCGGATGAGACTGCCCCTCTTTTGGAGTCGGCTATGGCCGTCCTTTCTGATGCCATGTATGACCTGGTACATTTGGTGGCCATGGATAGTGCCCTGATGACGGTGTGATAGCACTGGATTTTGTGCTGGGACTGGGCGGAAGACACATCTTCCAAAGCCCAATTGGCTCAACGGGCTTTTAAGAGGAAGCTTCTTTTTTGGAGCTGATTTGGAGAAGTTGGTGAAGGACTTTGGGGAGACAACATTTTGCCGCCTTCCAGGAGTCTATGTAGTGGGGCTGTGCCCCTTTCTCATCAGCCTCCGCCCATCTACCGAGGGCATGCTGGCTGGAACCCTGGGGGTCTCTGCAGGGGTGGCTCAAGGCAATCTGCTGCCTGAGGTGAAGGATAAGATGGTGCCCCCCCCCCCCCCAGTAGAGGGGGCAGGGCTTTTTCAAAACTCCAATCAGGGACTGAACCAAACCAAAAAGCTGATTAGATTATATGGAGGAAATGCAAGATGTTTGCACACCAAGGAACTAAAAGAGAGTGGGAACCACAGCACAGTTTATAAAACTAAACTATGACTCATTTTTATTTTGTTGTTATAAACTGAGTTATGGTTATTGTTTTTTTCTTTTTCAACATATATTTTGCATCCACAGAACCCCCTTCAACAGTGGGTGCAGAGCAGAACCAGGACATTCACCCACAGAACTCTATCTTAAAAAAAATCTGATTCTGATCATCTAACTAAAAGCAGCAACAACAAACATTCTCCAGTACCAGGCATATTGTGAACTAATACAAAACCCTACAACAAAGTCACTGAGCAAATCTACCATATCATACATATCAGGACCAACTTCCAAAACTCACATAAGGAGCCCACCAAAAAAAGTGTCACTGTAAATACTACAGTGGGCCCTGGAACATCCATACAACTATTTGAAAAGCTGAACATGTCAGATTACTACAGTACAGTATAGATTTTTATGTACAAACTCCAGAACACCTGGGCTCAGTCAAAAACTCAGAACACAGACCCTCACCAAGTACAGAATAAGTGACATACAATCTAAAGTAAAAATAAAAATTATGTAGACAAAATTTAAACTGAAACCCCAAGAAGCCAGACTCCTCAAGCAGTGCAACATCAGATAAATAAGATATACAGTTACCCCATACAATGTAAAATATAAAGATAACACAAAGTCCAATCACTAAAATGAAATAAAATTATTTTTTCTACCTTTGTTGTCTGACCATTTTATTCTCTGATCATGCTGGTTCCGATCTGAGGCTTCTGCTTTCCTGTCTTCTCATATCTCTCTCTCTGTGGTCTTTGGTCGATCTGCCATTTCTTATCTCTTCTTTTGTTTTCTTCACTTCTTTCCATCAGCCTATTTCCAGTCCCAGTAACCCTTCCCAGTATCAGCCCCTTTCCAGTCCTCACTCCCAGTACCTTCCAATGTCAACTTGCATTCCCATGACTGCCACTGGTGTCCATTCCCTTCCGGTCTCCCTCCCTTGTAGTCCAAATATTTATTTAACATTTATTTATTTAACATTTCTTATATACCGCCTTTCTTAATATCAAGGCGGTTTACATTGAACAAACTGAAATTACATTGAACAGGGCAATTATAATTAGAGATAACTATTTTACAGGGAACATGGACTATGGAGGGTTAAGTGGCTTGCCCAAGACCACAAGGAGCACCTGTGGGACTAGAAACCCCAGTCCTTCCTGCCCAAGGTTGCTGTCCTCTAGTGGGATTTCAACCCCCGACCTTCCGGCCTGAAGTACCTTGCCCCAACCACTAGGCCACTCCTCCACTCCAAATATCATGGCAGCCCCTCTCAGCATCCATTCCTTTCCAGTTCCATTCTCCCATCCCCTCACATCAGCCCATTTGTAGCCCTAGCCCCCAGTTTTCTTCCAGGGCCAGCAGCTCTATCCTCCCCTCCCCACCATCAGCCCATTCCTAGTCGAAACCCCCATTCAGCTCACTTCCAGTGCTAGTCCCCCCTCAACCCCATTACCAGTGCTAGCCTCCCCTAATCAGCTCATTTCCAGTGCTAGTCCCCCCTCAACCCCATTACCAGTGCTAGCCTCCCCTAATCAACCCATTACCAGTCCTAGCCCCCCATCAGCCCATTACCAGTCCTAGCCTCCACTAATCAGCTCATTTCCAGTGCTAGTCTTTCCTCAGCCCATTACCAGTTCTTGCCCCCTAATCAACCCATTACCAGTCCTAGCCCCCCCGATCAACTCATTTCCATTGCTAGCCCCCCATCAGTCCATTACCAGTTCTACCCCGCCCCATCATCCCATTCCCAGTCCTAGCCTTCCCTAATCAACCCATTACCAGTGCTAGCCCCCCACTGATCTGTCCATTACCAGTGATAGCCCCCCCCCATCAGCCCATCATAATACTAACCCGCACCATCTCTCTCCTTTGTCTGGCATTTACCCCTGTCTGTCCAGTATATCCCCTTGCCCCTTTGCCCAGTATTTGCCCCCTGTCTCCCCCTTTGTCCAGCACTTGTCCCCCTGTCTCCTGCCTTTGTCCAGCACGTCCCCTGTCTCCCTCTTTATCCAGTATCATGTCCCCTGTCTTCCCCTTTGTCCAGCACTTGAGCATGTCCCCCTGTCTTCCCCTTTGTCCAGCACTTGTCACAGTCTCCCCCTTTCTCCAGCACTTGTCCCCCTGTCTCCCCCTTTGTCCAGCATGTCCCCTGTCTCTCCCTTTGTCCCCACTGTCGCTCATCTTTGTTTCTCCTTGTTCTCCTCCTCCTGTCCCAATTCCCTCTACCTGCACTTCTCATCCGGTGGCGGCGGGGACACTCTGGCTGTTTTAATTTTAGATTTTGCTGCCTCTGCCTTGCCTCTGCCTTCCCACCATGTTTTTTCCTCAAGTGGCGGGAAGGCAGTGGCTGGGCAAGGCTGCAGAATCTAAAATGAAACCAACCAGAGTGCCACCACCGCTACCGCCGCCGCACAAATTAGCCTGATTGCTTGCAGTTGCAAGCGATCAGGCTGATTTGTCCAACGCCGGCGGCACTCCGGCCCTGTTTTAATTTTAGATTTTGCAGCCTCTGGCCTGCCTCTGCCTTCCCATGTGGGAAATCCGAGGCAGGCCAGAGGCTGCAAAATCTAAAATTAAAACAGGTCGGGAGTGCCGCCTGAAGCGATTGCCTCAAGTGGCCTAATAGAAGAATCACCCCTGGGTCTCTGGACTCTTATCGTTACTGACCTGGAAAACCTTTCTTGCCCTCTCCTTCCAGGCTTTGGGCTATTTCTCAGTCCTATCGTGGAGCAAATTGGCCCAGGTCCTCAATTCCCTCTTGAAGAGGACATTCCCGGTCTGCGCAGTGAAGGTTTGGGGCCCACTCCCTGGTTCCTCTGGTTGGAGGCAAGCTTCGCTTTTTCTTTCAGGAATAGGCTCAGATTTCTAAGGATCATTAGGTGCTAGACACCATTCAGTTTGGCTATGTCCTGGAATGCAAAGAGCTGATTTTGGATGGCTTTGCCCTTTCCCCTTGTGGGTCTATGATCAAACGTGTTGCTGTGTGGACCACTTTGGACAAGTTGCTTTTCCTAAAGGCGGTGGTGCCTGTCCCCTCAAAAGAGCAGGGCAAGGGCAGATACTCCATCTATTTCATGGTGCCAAAAAAGAAAAGTTCCTTCTGGCCCATCCTGCACCTCAAGGGTGTCAATGAGCACTTGCACGCCTTGCGCTCTGTGATTCAAGCAGAGCTCCGAGGGGAGTTCTTGGCATCTCTGGATTTCATCAAAGTGTATTTTTCATATCCCGATCCAGACAAATCAGCAAAAGTGTCTGTGTTTTGCCTTTCTCGGCTCTCACTATCAGTTCGCCACCCTCCTTTTCAAGCTATCCATCGATGGATCTTTGTTCGTCCATGTCTGGACAACTGGTTTATCCAGACCCATTCACTTTCAGAAACATCTCGGGTGGTGTCCCAAGTGGTGTCCTTTTTTGGAAAGTCTCAGCTGGATGATCAATCGGGGAAAGAACCTTCCCAGTTCCTGGAGTTCCTGGGATCACGTTTCAACACTCAAATGGTCAGAGTTTTCCTGCCAGAGGAGAACTTCAAGATTGTTGGATTGTGCGACACTGTTCTGTGCACAGCAGACTCCCAGAGTCTGAGATTATCTTCAGCTCCTCAGATTGATGGCGGCGACCATAGAGATGGTGCAGTAGGTGCGTTCTCACATTTGACCGCTCCAGCAGTTGTTGTTGGCTTGGTGGTCTCTAAGATCTCACGAGTTTAAGCACAGTTTCCCGCTCCTGATGATGATGAAGGCCAGCCTGCGGTGGTGGCAGCAGTCCTGTCATCTAAGAAAGGGCATGCCACTGGATGATTTCTCCTGGATCTTTCTGATGACAGATGCCAATCTTTTGGGCAGGGAAGCCCTTTGCTAAAGCCATACAGTCCTGGGCTGTTGGAACCACAGGGAGTGGTATAGTCCATCGACTGTGTTTCTGGCTTCTGGTTGAGTGCTGGACGGTTCTAGTGTTTTCGGAGAATGCCACGGCAGTCACTTATGTCAATCGGCAAGGCAGCACAAAGAGTGCCGGGGTAGCTCCTGAGATGGCACTACTGTTTGCCTGGGTGGAGAAGAACCTCCTAGCCTTTTCGACTCAGCACATTGCCGGGGTGGACAATGTGGAAGTGGACTTCCTCAGCTGGCACACTCTGGATCCTGGAGAGTGGAAGTTGAGTCAGGAGGTGTTTCAGTTGATTCTGCACCACTGGGTTCATCCCTAAATGGATCCGATGGCGACCCACTCCAATGCCAAAGTTTGCTGCTTCTTCAGTTGCTGCATGGAGATGGGGTTGAAGGGCATTGAAGCCCTGTCCCAGCCTTGGCCAAGTCAGTGGCTGCTGTATGTGTTTCCTCTGTGGCCCCTGGTGGGGCATGTGATTCAGCATATAGAATGTCACCTGGTTAAGATTATCCAAGAAGAGCTTGGTTTGGAGACCTGATGCAGCTTATGCAGGCGCCTCCTGTTCGACTGCCTCCATCTCTGGGCCTAATACAACAGGGACCGATCGTCCTGGATGACTCTGTTCTCTTCTCGCTTATAGCTGGCTCTTGAAAGGAGATAGATAGTGCATAAGGGCTACTCTCTGGCAGTAGTCTCCACTCTCCTTGGAGCCCAGAGGAGATCTACCAAGCTAGCATATGTGCGAGTCTGGTGCCTCTTTGAGTGTTGGTGCTGCGCTCAGCAGTTGGCTTCTGAGGTGGCTAAGGAGCCACCATCTCTGTTGACTTTTCTACAGGATGGCCTAGAACAGGGCCTTTCCCTTATCTCCCTGAAAGTTCTGGTGACAGCTTTGGCTTGTTTACGAGGTCCAGTGGCTGGTAAGTCTCTAGCATTTCACATGGATGTCTTGCGCTTTTTTCCAGAGGGTTTGGCATCAGCATCCTCCCCTCTGGTCTGTGGTCCCTTCCTGAGATCTGTGTCTAGCGCTCACGGTCCTAATGTCAGCAACCTTTGAGCCAATGAAGCATGCTACTTTGAAGGGTTTGATGCTTTGAAGGATATGATGCTCAAGACTGTCTTCTTGGTTGTGATTTGTTCTGCAAGGCAGTTTTCCGAGCTGCAGGCTCTGTCTTGCCAAGATCCTTACCTATCCTCAGGATATCACCATGATGAAATGCACAGGCTTAAGAAGCTTTTCTCCTGCTTTGATTTTTGTTTGCCGGGTCCGAGTTCAAACAGTAGAAGAGGCACTTCATCTATTCATGTTGCAAGAAACAGGAAATTCCTTTTCTGTTTGAGACCTGCCAAGCAGCAGGGGCAGAGAACAGGCATCGTGATGGGAGAGAAGCAACATGCTGTGGCTACTATGTCCACAGTAGCAGCAAGGGATTGGGGCTGAGGCTGAAGGCAGATACTGGAGCTTGAAGAAAAGGGCTGATGAGGCCGGGGACTGGGAAAAGGGGAAGGAGGCATAAGTGTAATTTGGGGGGGCGCCCCTCCCCTCCCCTCCCCCAAAGGTTGCAGCCACTAAAGGTGAACTGGTCCCTCTGCTCCCACTGCTAGTATGATGTTATTACCCTTTGTCCCCCCCCTCCCCCAAGTAAAAAGGCACACTACTCTGATGGCAGGAGGCTATGGCTGGGAACCAGGAAAAAGGGAGAAGACACACATACACCTCCTCCATCACACACGCTTGCACACACACACATCCCATTTACTCCATGTCTACAACACACCCACAGCCCATCTCCGCACCACACACATACATAAACAGACTCAGTCGGTTTGTATGTCTGTGGTGCAGTGAAGGGTTGTGGGTGTGCTGGGCTTCTCCCAGTCTCCAATCTCAACTCCACTCCCCTTTGCCCAGCCCCCAGCCTCATCAGCCCTTTTCTTCAAGCTCCATTATCACCCTTCAGTCTCTGCCCCAATCTCTAGCTGCTCTTGTGGATGCCTGTTGTCTGCCTTGTGCTTGCTTAGCAGGTCTCAGACAGAAGAGACATTTCCTGTTTCTGGCAACAATACATGAAGCTCCTCTTCTACTGTTTGAACTCCGACCCGCAGGAAAAACTTATCAAAGGATACCACATGCTCACACCTCATACCCACACCACACTCTCCTTCACTAAACACACACACACGCACACCACATCCTCCTCACACATTCTCCTTCACTAAATGCGCGCACGCGCACACACATTCTCCTTCACTAAACGCGCACGCGCACACACATTCTCCTTCACTAAACGCGCACGCGCACACACATTCTCCTTCACTAAACGCACACGCACACACACATTCCCCTTCACTAAACGCACACGCACACACATTCCCCTTCACTAAACGCACACGCACACACACATTCCCCTTCACTAAACGCACATGCGCACACACATTCCCCTTCACTAAATGCACGCGTGCACACACACACACATTCCTCTTCACTAAATATGCACACATTCATACATGCGCGCGCGCGCGCACACACTCCTCTTCACTTAACACGCATGCACACACACATTCCTCTTCACTAAACATGCACGCACACACATTCACATTCCTCTTCACTAAACAGACACACACACACACTCCACTAAACACACACATTCACATTCCTCTTCACTAAACAGACACACACACACACTCCACTAAACACACACATTCACATTCCTCTTCACTAAATGCACACATTCATACATGCGCGCGCGCACACACTCCTCTTCACTAAACACACACATACACACACTCCTTTTCACTAAACACGCACGCACGCACACATTTCCCTTCACTAAACATTGTCACATAGTCTCAAGATAGAAATATATACATGACACCACTCGGTGATGTGTCGTACTGCCCCATATCCATTGCTATCCTACTAACAAGACACACTTCACCATCTGTCTTCACACCTAGTCTCCTCACAGACATTCATGAATTTCTAATATGCAAAGGGGAGGTATGCCATTTTGTCACATGGGTGCACTTTAACTTATTTTGTTTTGTTACCCCCTATCCAGCTTCCTGCTTTCACATCCTCGGTTCCATTTCCATGATCTCACCCATGTCACAGAACTGCTCCCTCTGTCTCCCTCTCTTCTACTCTTACACTGCCTCTCAACCTTCTTCCAGACTTTCTGGATCCTTCACCCCATCCCTCTATCCCTCGTGACAATTTCCCCCTTCATTTTCCTTCCCTCCTCTCTTCTCCCCCTCCCCCCCTCCTTTCAGCTTTCTCCATGCTGACCTCTTCTCACCTGCCACCTCTTTCTCCATGCTGATCCACCTTCTCACCACTCCCTTCACTCCTCCTGACTTCCAATCTCACCCTCTTCTTGCCTCATCCACTCATATATTCTGACTTTCTCCTTCCCTACATCTTTGCTGACTCCCTTTCCAACTTTTCCCTCTCCCCACTTGTTTCCGCTTCTCGCCCTTTCTTTACAGTTTGTCTCACTTCTTTCCCTCTTTTCCCTCTTAGCCCCTGAGGTTCCCACCCAGGCTGTCTTCTTTCCACTCTCCCTGTCTTCATTTACCCCCCCCCCCCCTTCAATGTTCTAACGAGATTTCTCCCAGTTCCTAGTTTCGCAGGGTCCATTTTCTAAGTTCTGTCCCAGTGTCTTCTTTCCATTTCTTCTCTCTCTTCCTGTCTCTGTATCTTCTGAATATTGATCTTCACTTTCACATTTTCTCTGCATCTCCACTTGCAGCTACATTTTACCCCCATTCTTCCCATTTCCCAGCCTCCCCCCCCCCCCCCCACCCTCCTTTAAGTATGCACCAGGGAACACATTGAAATGCACATTAGTTCCACAACTGCAGTGGCTGATCTCACAGAATGAGCCACAAATAGTTCATCTTGAGACTGGCTCCACAGCACCAGGGGATGATGTGCTTTTCAGTATGTCTTCTGCTGCTAGGGTTTGCACAGCACACTGCAGTGGATCAGGCAGGAATTTTGGTACCCTGCGTCAATCCATTCTTCTAATTCAAGGTTGCTTTTACTTACCCTCTTATGCAGGATGCAAGGCAGCTTCTCAATTTGCCCATAGGTAAAAATAGCCCTGTGTCCAGCTGCAGCATCTCTCCTCTCTCCCCCCACCTCTGCCTTTGAGCCCAGCTGTAGCATTTGTCATCCTGTTCTCCCCCTCCCTCTTCTCCAGCATGTCACCCCTCCTCCCTTGCGTCCAGCATCTCACCTCTCTCCCTCCTTCTCATTTCCTGTGTCCAGCATTTCTCCACTCCCTCTGCCTTCTCTCCCTTCAGTCCAACATCTAGTCCCCTCCCCCTTTTCTGCATCTAGTTCGCGGCAGCTTTGAACCAAACCAAATGAGAGAGCAGACAGTGACATTATGACCACCTCGTCCCCCCTGAATCCAGAAGTTTAACACCCCGCCTGGGCCGTTGGAGCAGAGTGCAGCAAGGACAGGCTACGAGACCAGTGAGTCACAGCAGACTTGAAGAGCAGGGCAGGCTGCTGCCCACTGGGTGCGGGCGGGCTGGCACCGGCATTGGCACAGCAGGTGAGCAAGGCTGCAGCAGTTCTCTGGCCCAGCTCTGGCAGCCTTCCCCTTTTCTCTCTCTCTCGGAGTTCAGTGGGAGAGTCTGTCCTTACTGGTCTGGCCTGGGATGCAAGACGAACAGCGCAGCTTTGCAGCAGCAGGCCAGCGACAGCTCTGACAGCAGTATGCTTGCTTACTTACTTGCTTCTGCTCAGTTATTGCGGCAAGTGACGCAGCCATGCACAGGCGCAGCACAGGAGGCTAAACTTCAGAGGCCCTTTCGCCCACTGTGCAAGCACATCCTCGACATAGGTACAGACTGAAACTGAGCTCGCTGCTCTAACGCTTGGTCGCCTCCCACCCCCTAGTCTAGAGGCAGTTGCAAAAAGCAAGTAAATAAAAAAAGACACAACAATCTGTTCAAAGCTAGAATAGAGCCTGGATAGAAGGTGAAGAGCATTAGAGTGGGTGACCGAGTACATGCTGAAGCATTTCAGTCTGCCCTGCCCTGAGTAGCAGCATGTATTAATTCATTTCCCTACACATGAATCCAATCCCTTTTCAGAATTTGTCAATTCCCTATGGAAAGACAAAGAAAACTGCCGAGGCCATGATGTCGGTGTAAACTAAGGACAAGAAGTCAGATGTGCCTCTCCACACTGCCTCATTTTATATAATTTGTAGAACAATTATTTGCCCCAGTATCTTAGGAGTCAGTGGGGAGGACTCCATTCTTGCATATGTAGAACAAATGCTTATCGTATTCAAAAAATATGCCAAGTGCAGGGCATGAATAACTGCTAGCATACAAGGCACGTGTCTCTACAAACGTCAGAAAGTATGAAACATTCCTTTTCTGGTAAAATATAATAGAACAGATAATTTGCTTCAACTCACAGACTGGTTAATTGATGAAACTAGCTAAATCCATGTCAATCTGGTTTCAGAGCTAGGTATGGATCAGAGACGGTTCTTGTATCCTTTCTTGATGATCTCCATAGAAACCATGACACGGATTTCGCCTTGATACTAGATTTTTTTTTAGCACTATGGATCACAATACCCTGCTTGCACAGCTGGTGGAATGGGCATCTGTGGCACAGTATTACATAGTTCAAATCCTGTCTGTCACACAGACAACGGCCCATTCTTTTTAGCAACACTACATCATTACCTTGAGCACTGAACGGTGGTGTACCATAAGGATTCATACTGTCATACTGTGGATTGAGCTGTTTTGGATGATGGAAACAGCATTCCAAATCTACACCCATTGAACCAGATCTTCCTACAACTTTGAGAAAATGGACAGCCTGCCAATAGCAACTCAAGAATGGGGAAAAAACCCAGCAAACTTTGCCTAAACCTAAGTAAAATGGATTCCAGGGCTTCTAATGCAAGTGGACAGAAGCCTGACATTAAAATCCCTTTCAGAAAGTATGAACTCTCCCTAAAATTACAGGTCAGAAATCTTGGGATACTGCTAGACTATTTATTAATTCAGGCAACATTTAAAACAATTTTTATCACCTTCACCAACCACAAAATCTCCATATATTGAGAAGGCGAGTCTGGTCCATGCTGTGAGAACATCAAGGCTAGACTAGTGCCCTGTATATTGGTCAGAACCAGAGCTGGCCCAAGGGTTTCTGCCACCCTAGACTGAAACTCCGGCTGCGCTGCCCCCCCAAGCCATGTTGCCACCCCCCTAAGCTGCTGCTGCCCCCCTTCAGCTGCCACCGATTCCGTTGCAGGGGGGGCGCCAACAGCAGTATTTCAAACGGTGGTGGCTTTCTGCTGCACGGGAAAAAAGCGGCAGCAAAAAGCCACCACCTTCTGAAATACTGCTACTGCCGCCTCCCCCCTGCGACGGAATTGACGGCAGGTGGGGGGCGGCACGGTCTGTCGTGTGTGCTGCCATCGCCGCCCACCCGGGCCAACCGCCTAGCTCGCCTAGTGGACGAGCCAGCCCTGGTCAGAACAAAGTTTGCACCAGCTCCAAATAATTCAAAATGCTGCGACATGACTGATGGAGAGTTGCAAGTAGCATGATCACATCACATCTTTCCTGCAAAAACTGCAGTGGCTACCAGTAGCCTGCAGGGCCATATTTAAAACTCTTTCTCTGATTTTCAAGGCTTCGGACAAAATGGGCCTGACTAGCTAAAGAATAAGTTAACCTTAGAGGCCTCAAAAAGGTGTAGGGTTACCTCAAGGAGCATCCCTAACTATCCTCAGCAAAGGATATCACACATTGTGACACCCGCCATCAAGCTTTCTCATGCGTAGCCCCCATGTTCTGGAACTCATTTCCAGAGGGACTACATCTAACTCAAGACTACCTCTACTTCAGAAAGCATATAAAAGCCTGTCTCTTCTCCCAATCCTTTAATGGCTATGGTGACTGACTTTTCACTCACTCATACTTCTTCAGGACTGGCTTGCTGCATGTTCTGAAACTGTAACCAGATCCACATACCTTATTAAGTTCATCGATGGAGAAGAATTGAAATAGTTGACAGTTTTAGCCTGCTCGGATCAATATTCAATAAAGAAACAACAAGATGTCAAGAAATCAGACGATGCATTGCTCTTGGCAGAATGGCTATGAAGGACCTAGACAAGATTCTCAAGAGCAGAGATGTCTCTCTCCATACAAAGATTCCATTTGTCCAGGCCATGGTATTTTCAATAACAGCATATGGACAGTGGAATAAAACAGACAGGAGGAAAATCAATGCATTTATATTATGGTACTGGCAAAGAATACTGTGTATACCATGGACTGCCTGAAAAACAAACCATCAGTACTAGAGGAGATCAAATCTAAACCTTCTTTAGAAGCTCAGATGACAAGACTTCGACTTTCATACTTTGGACACATCATGCGAAGAGAGAGATCATTAGAGAAAAACATCATGCTTGGCAAGGTTTATTTGAAGGTCAGCGCACAAGAGGAAGGCCAGCAATGAGATGGATCAATACAATAACAGTAGCTATGGATACCACGCTATCAACAATGAGCCGCTTGCCTAACAACTGAACACAGTTTATGATAACTACAGAAAGTCGCCATGAGTTGATATCAACTCAACGGCTCTTAACAACATTTCTTTTGTATATATAATTTGCACTCAATCCAGTTACACATTTTTGTTTGTCCCTAGGCCTTTATCTTTGCCCTCTTGTTTGTCTATATGTCCCAGCTACACCTGTCCCTTCTGTATTTTGGAATGGTTTTCATTGTAACATAAGAACATAAGAACATAAGATATGCCATACTGGGTCAGACCAAGGTCCATCAAGCCCAGTATTCTGTTTCCAACAGTGGCCAATCTAGGTCATACGTACCTAGCAGTTTCCCCAAGGGACACAGGTTCCACAATGCTTGTATTGGTTCAAGCATTGATATCCTGGGTCCCTTCTTAATAATGGTTTATGGACCTTTCCTCCAGGAACTTGTCCAAACCTTTTTTAAACCCAGCTACACTAACAGCCTTTACTACATCCTCCGGTAACAAATTCCAGAGTTTGATTACACGTTGAGTGAAAAAATATTTTCTTTTATTAGTCTTAAATAGTTTACCCTGTAGCTTCATTGCATGTCCCCTAGTCTTTCTATATTCTGATAAGGTAAACAATCGATCTACGTTTACCCGTTCCACTCCGTTCATTAATTTATAGACTTCTATCATATCTCCCCTCAGCCGTCTCTTTTCCAGGTTAAAGAGCCCCAACCTTTTTAGCCTTTCTTCATAGGAGTAGCCTTCCATCCCCTTTACCATTTTGGTGGCTCTTCTCTGAACCTTTTCTAAAATTGCTATATCCTTTTTAAGATATGGCGACCAGAATTGCACACAATATTCAAGGTGCGGTCTCACCATGGAACGATATAGAGGCATTATAATATCTTTTGTTTTATTTTCCATTCCTTTCCTTATCATACCTAGCATTCTATTTGCTCTCTTGGCCGCCGCTGCACACTGGGCCGAGGGTTTTAACATGGTATCCACAAGGACGCCTAAATCTTTTTCTTGGGTGGTGGTTCCTAATGTGGAACCTTGCATCGTGTAACCATAGTTTGGGTTGTTCTTCCCTAGGTGCATAACCTTGCACTTCTCCACATTAAATTTCATCTGCCATTTTGATGCCCAGTCTTCCAATTTATCAAGATCCTCTTGCAATTTTCCACAATCCTCCTGGGTTTTAACAACTTTAAATAGTTTTGTGTCATCAGCAAATTTGATAACCTCACTCGTTATTCCACTTTCCAGGTCATTTATGAATATGTCAAAAAGCAGCGGACCCAGCACAGATCCCTGGGGTACACCACTATTCACCTTTCTCCATTGGGAAAATTGGCCATTTAGCCCTACCCTCTGCTTTCTATCTTTTAACCAGTTCCTGATCCACAGTAGTACACTGCCTCCTATCCCATGACTCTTTAGTTTTGCCAAAAGTCTCTCATGAGGGACCTTGTCAAAGGCTTTCTGAAAGTCCAGATACACAATATCAACCGACTCACCTTTGTCCACCTGTTTATTCACTCCTTCAAAAAAACATAACAGATTAGTAAGACAAGATCTTCCTTGTCTAAAGCCATGTTGGCTGTCTCCCATTAGGTCATGACTATCTATATGCTGAGTAATTTTATTCTTTATGATGGTTTCTACCATTTTTCCTGGTACTGATGTCAGGCTCACCGGTCTGTAGTTTCCCGGATCACCCCTCGAACCCTTTTTAAAAATTGGTGTTACATTGGCGATCCTCCAATCCTCAGGTATTAGAGATGATTTTAATGATAGTTCACAGATTACTGATAGCAGGTCTGCAATCTCAAATTTCAGTTCTTTCAACACCCTTGGATGTATACCATCCGGCCCAGGTGATTTGCTACTCTTCAGTTTATCGAATAGTTGTAGGACATCTTCCCGATGTATCGATATTTCCTTCAATTCTTCCACACCATTAAATACCACTTCAGTCGTGGGTAACATCCCTACATCTTCCTCAGTAAAGACCGAAGCAAAGAATTCATTCAGTCTCTCCGCTATCGCCTTGTCGCCTCTTAGTGCTCCTTTAACCCCTTTATCATCTAATGGACCAACTGACTCTCTCACGGGTTTTTTGCTACGAATGTACTTGAAAAGGTCTTTATTTCGCGTTTTTGCTTCCGCAGCAAGCTTCTTCTCAAATTCTCTCTTTGCCTGCCTTATCAATGCCTTGCATTTGACTTGCCAGTGCTTGTGCTGTTTCCAGGTTTCATCATTTGGCTCTTTTTTCCATTTCTTGAAAGATGCTTTTTTGGCAACAACAGCCTCTCTGACCTCAGCTTTAAACCATGCTGGCAATTTTTTGGACTTCCTTCCATTTTTCTTAAAGCGTGGAATACAGCTGGTCTGGGCTTCCAAGATAGTATTTTTCAACAACACCCAAGCTTGATGTACGTCTTTAACCTTTGCAACTGCTCCTTTTAGTTTTTTCTTAACTGTTTTCCTCATTCTATCATAGTCTCCCTTTCGAAAGTTAAAGGGTAGTACTGTGGATTTCCTTACTATCCCTCCTCCACTAATTAAATCAAAGGCGATCATGCTATGATCACTATTGCCAAGTGGCCCCAACACCCTTATCTCTTGCACTACATCTGGTGTTCCACTAAGGACTAGGTCCAATATTGCTTCCCCTCTGGTCGGTTCATGAACCAGCTGCTCCAAGAAGCAGTCATTTATTTCATCTAGGAACTTTATCTCCCTAGCATGTCCTGTTGTGACACTGACCCAGTCGATGCCGGGGTAATTGAAATCACCCATTATTATTACTGCGCTGTAACGTTTGTTAGCTTCCTTGATTTCTTTGAGCATTTCATCATCCATTTGTTCATTCTGGCCAGGCGGTCGATAGTACACCCCCACTGCCATCGCCTTCCCCTTTTTACATGGAATTTCAATCCATAGAGATTCTACAGCAAATTTTGTTTCTTGCAAAACTTTAATCCTTTCTGACTCAATGCCCTCTCTAACATAGAGCGCAACCCCTCCACCAATTTGATCAGCTCTATCATTTCGATATAGTTTGTACCCAGGTATCACAGTGTCCCACTGGTTGTCCTCCTTCCACCATGTCTCTGATATTCCAATCATATCTAACCTCTCGTTTAGTGCTATATATTCTAACTCTCCCGTCTTGTTTTGTAGACTTCTAGCATTTGCATTTGCCAACATTGTGACTATCTTATTTAGGTCATAGGAATGTTCTACTCTATTGCCTTTTATAGTGCATCATTTGTACCGTGTTGACACTGTGTGTATCCTATCTGTGTTTGAGTGTTCTGCTGGGCTGGCTATTAATAATAATAATAATAATAATAATAATAATAATAACACAGGTACACTACCAAAAATCTGCCTCCAGTTTTGCAACTGATTCCTATAGATTTTGGGGTGCTGAATCCAGGAAAAATAGCCAAAATGTTCCATCACGTCACGTTTTCTTGCAAAATTAGATTTCTTACCCATATAAGGAATGTTCACATAATTTCTTTTTAGCCGACTGCAGTTTATTTTCTTGGCCCAAAATAGAGGTTGTAATGGTTAACTAACTAGAAACACTCCCTCATGATATTTTAGAGTGTTTTGTATTCATTTTATACATTAACAGGACAATCGGGAGGCGGGGGGCTAAATCCAGTACTCGCGCTGGCGCATGTTCTTTCCTGTTCGCCTCGCCTCGTTCGCTCGCTCAAACACGGTGGTTGCGACATGAACGTTCCTGTCAAATTTCAGTTTCTTGCAAGTTCATTATTACCTTTTGTTTGCTCAGTCGTAATCCAGCTTTATTCCGAAGTGGTTCACTACAGTTGTAGTTTGCAGTGCTGTGTATTTGTGATGGCTCACAGAGCCAGAGGTTGCGTCAACTCTCCGGACAGTTTTTGTTTTATTTGTGGGGAATATACCGTGAAAAAGCGGCAGAGGAACATTTCTGCATTTATTTAAAAAGTATATTTCGCCTATTTCGGTTTGAAGTTAGGCGATCAAGACAAACCGTGGGCTCCTCACAAAGTGTGCAAGACATGTGAGGAAGATCTACGCTTATGGATGAAAGGTAAAAAACAAGCATTTCGTTTCGGAATACCTATGATGTGGCGTGAACAAAGAGACCACAGCAGTGACTGCTATTTTTGCTCTTGCATTGTGAAGGGATACAACTTAAAAAATAAGAACGTAATAAGTTACCCCAACCTTCCCTCAGCAATTAGGCCTATGCCTCATAGCAACGAAGTACCTGTGCCTGAACCACCAAAATCTTTGGATCATATTTGTGTGGACGGTTCTGATCATGATGAGACTCATCAGATGGCTTTTCCCGATGAGTCCAGTACTTCCGAGTTTGAAACTGAACCAGATCCGAAACCTGAACTTTTCTCTCAAGCTGAATTGAATGATTTAGTCTGGGATTTAGGACTCCCAAAAGATGCTGCCCAACTGCTAGGTTCTCGGCTTAAACAGAAAAATCTATTGTCACCAGGAACAACTTTTTATTGGTACCGCAACCGCGAGACACAATTTTTGAAGTATTTCAGCAAAGAGGAAGATTTGGTATTTTGCAACGATATATACGGAGTGATGGAAAAGTTTAAACTCAAGTATGATCCTGCTGAATGGCGGCTGTTCATTGATTCGTCAAAAGACAGCATAAAAGGTGTTGTTCTTCATAATGGCAACACATTCGCTTCAGTTCCTATTGCTCACTCTGTTATTCTCCAAGAAAAATACGAGAATTTGGCCCTGATTCTTCAGAAGATTCGTTATGATGAGCATAAGTGGATGATTTGTGGAGACTTTAAAATTCTATCCATGCTATTAGGGCAGCAATCCGGTTTCACCAAATATCCCTGCTTCCTTTGCTTGTGGGATAGCCGGGCCCACGACCTACACTGGGGGAAAAAAGACTGGCCATTTCGGGAGTATTTGAGACCCGGTGAGAAAAATGTTCTTCATGAGAGCTTGGTACCTCGTGATAAAATTCTATTACCACCTCTCCACATTAAGTTGGGTCTCATTAAGCAATTCATCAAGTCCCTTCCAAAAGATGGTGAGTGCTTTCGGTACCTTTGCTCAAAGTTCCCCCGACTTTCTGAAGCAAAGCTAAAGGAAGGAGTGTTTGTTGGCCCTGATATAAGGAAACTCATTTCAGATGGAGCATTCGCTGAAACGATGTCTGAGAAGGAAAAAGAAGCCTGGGATTCCTTCAAGGATGATGTTCTCAAATTCTTGGGGAACAGGCGGGATGAGAACTATAAGGATATTGTTGCCAGGATGCTCAATGCCTTCAAAGAACAAGGCTGTAACATGAGCCTGAAAGTCCATTTCTTGCACTCCCATGTGAACTACTTTCCCGAAAACTTGGGGGCGTACAGTGAAGAACAAGGTGAAAGGTTTCACCAGGACATCAAGGACGCAGAGAGAAGGTACCAAGGAAGATGGAACACCACTATGATGGCTGATTTCTGCTGGTTGCTGCTGCGGGAAACCCCAGATGAAAAATACGCCAAGCAGCGCACCAAGAGAAGCATTCGGGGGAAGAAGAAACGGGCCCACCAGGAGATTGATTGACCCAAGAATGACTTTAAAATCTAAACTGTGTTGACAAATATCGTGTTTTTACTAAACTTTGAAATAAAAATTTGCTAGTTATTACCACAGTGTCGGATCTCATTTATTAGAATTTTATTTTCACACCATCGGGTGTTTGTCTTCATGTATTGCAATGGTGCGGTTTGTGTTTTCTATTCTTACGTACATACCTGTACAACATTTTTTGCACATTTCTTTGCTTTGCTTTGTGTCTAACCTCGCTCTTATATGCTCAATGTTTGTGCACATGTATGTGACTGTTTTAAGTGCAGACAATTTTGCTATCATCACAGTGTGTTTTGTTGACATTACTCTATTCTTATGTGCTGCCTTGTTACAATTTTCTTTATTCTTATTTGAATAACTACTAAACAATTAGTATAAAGAATTCATCCAAGAAACTTTTATCTCGATCGCACTCAATCTGAAACGTTCACCTCAAACTGCTAACCCAATGTAGCAAAAAATCTGTACGTGATGGAGCAAATTGGTTACCAGATTTGGATTCAGCGCACCAAAAAACGTAAAAATCAATCTCAACATTAGAGGCAGTTAAAAAAAAAAAAAATTTTTAGTGTACCTGTGTAATTAGCATTTAGCCCGCACCTTTCCAGTTGTAATTCAAAGCGAGTTACAATCAGGTACTGTGTAGGTATCTGTGGCAGTGGAGGGTTTAGTGACTTGCTGAAGGCCACAAGGAGTGCCAGTGGGATTTGAACCCTGGTGTTGTGGTTAAGGCAGCAGCCTGGAACCAGCTAGACAACTCCTCCACTTAAGGCGTATCATTTGTATTTGGCTGACATTGTATCATATTTCTGTTATCTGAATGTTCTGTTATGCTGTTTTACGGTGTACATTGCTGACCTTGTATTTTATTTGGTATCTCTTATGCCTTCCTCCAAGTTTATCTTATTGTTTTGTCTGTTATGCTGAGAAAGTGGTCATTTTACAATTGTAAATTGTCTAGTGTGTACTGCCTTGGGTGAATCTCTTCATAAAGGTGGTTAATAAATTCTAAAGGAAAATGTAATATATTTTATTTATTTATCATGGTGCCTTGATGGTGTGTCTCAATGCCGGGATCAAAGGGTGTCAAATACTCTTACCTGAGGTCAGAAACCTGCAGCAGAGCCATAGAAGCCAAGGGCAATGTTCTCTCTAAGCTGCATAGGAGCTGCACGCTGAAACAAAAGCTGCCGGGCATGAATTCTTACAGTAAATGCTGTGCAGAAGGCATGACCTTTCAAATTACAGCATGTGTTGCTCTGTCCCCACCCAAGATAATGTGCTTGGAAAATCGGAATATGGAATCACTGGCCATCATTATTCACAGATCCTTTCAATAAAATAGATAACACCAGTGCACAACCAGTGAACAGATAATTGGAGGTATACGTACACTGTACATCTTCCATCATCTATATTCAAAGAATTACTAATACATAAAAACACCCTACTGGCCAGTTGCACTAATTATTTTTTCACGTTTTTGTATGTAAACTTTCAAAGGCTTAGTGTGGATCTGCACATATAATGTTATGAGCTATACATGATTGCTTTTGTTTATAACGTTCCTTGTACATAGTTGCAATGTTACATAATGTTCTATGTATTTGTTCACCAATGTTCTATGTAAACCGCCACTGATCTTGGGAAGGGGCGGTATATAAAAGTTTTTAAATAAATAAATAAACAAGGAGCTTATAAGTATGCTTATAAGTATGTGTGTTCATGAATGCTTTTAGCTGCAAAGAAGAGGGGTTTTGGAGAAACTGCATGCTGGAAACTACATGCATCAACTTCATTAGCAAACATGAAAGCAAGTAGTAGGCAGACAATGTGCCTCCTGTAGTCTGTGTGAAGGTATACCTTGTTATGTTAATTCAACCATCTTCCAAAACAAGGTACGCTGGTGCATTGGGTTTAAAAATTGACTGGGATAGTATGACTGTAAGCATGTGTGTACTGCATAGGTTTGTATCCTATCAATGTTTTACTCTTGTGTCTATGGGGAAAAATGGTTACTTCATCTGGTTGTTTTATGAATTCCTGAGCAAAATTCTGTGAAGGTTTGCTTGGTAATTCTTCAAGCATAGGCCTTTTTGATAAGAGTATCAGCTTGACCAAGAACAACCTGAATATGGGACAATAACTTCAGGGGGTCTCCCAGAAAGAGAGAACTTCTTTCTTCAAGAAGCTAGGTTAGATAGGGGCCTGAAAGGCTTCCTTTGCCAAATTTGAGGCCCTTGTTTTAGTCTTTCTGAGAATCATCTTGCTATATTAACCGTCTGCATCCTGTTTAACTCATAGTAGCCATTATTAATTCAAGCATGCTATTTTTCTATTATTTTTTTTATCTAGGGAAAGAAACGTTTGTAGCACACAATTTTTTTTAAATTAGGACATCCCTGTAGAATAATTGTAGTTTGCTGAAAAAGGGATACAGTGCCCATCCACTTCTGTAAGTTGGTCTATGAAGTTTGCTTAACACACATCTGAAGGAGGATACAAGCATTCCTAAGAATTAACCCTGTCTGTCTACCTTTCTACAAGTAGACAGACCAGCATTCCTAAGAATTAATGCTTTACCTTTAATGCTTACATATGACCAACACACTTTTACAAATGTAATTGAAGAAAAATTTTTAAATGACATCTTGTGAGGATTTGTGGTTTATTTGCAAATTTAATAATTTCCTTAATTTTGTTGCCTTGTGATTAAAATTTTCAGTCAGTAGCTTACACTGCACACAGCAGCTCATAAATTTGGTCAGTGGAAATTTTTGTACATGCATATGAGCCGTCAGTCCTTAGAGGGAACTTTGGCCAGGGGTATAATTATCCTCTGGGCAGCAGAAAGGCAGATACACTTCTGGAAGATCCCATTGGACCAGCATTGGGTGTGTCCTGATTTGAAGTCTGACTATGAGCAACCTTTGCTGATTGCTCATGGATATGCTGTTGTATGGCTTTCCTCACAGATACAGTATGCTATTCCTGATCTGTGCCTATGTTACCCTGCTGTTCTGATTTCTGTTCTACAACTGAATCTACCCAACAACTTCTGATTCACCGTGAACAAGCAGGAATGAGTCCTCACGTATGGATGACATCCCCGATGGAGCTCCATGCAGGAACGCTCCTCAGCTTCTATTGGAAGCTTTTGGGAGGTTCCACCATTGCCCGCACGCCTTCTTCCTGCCTGCTGCTGTGGCGCCATCTTAGATCAGTCTTTTTGTTTTCTGAAGAGCCCCATGGACACGTTCCACACACCTCTGTTTGTAAATGTCTGGATTTCCCCTCAACAGGGTTTTTTTGCCTCTGGTTTTTCTCCCAGTCGCCTGCCATCGCAAATCTCTGCTCCCTTTCACTTTTTTCTCCTCTGATCACTCTTTTTCTTCTTGGCGCAGCACCTCAGCTCTTAGTGCCAGTGCACTGGCAGGCCTCAGTCCTCCTCATTGAGCCCTTTGACTTTGCTACAGCTATTTTTTCAGATGACATGACCCAGAAACCCGCCAGCATGTTCAAGAAGTGTTCCAAGTGCTCTAGGACCCTTTCGGTCACAGATACCCACAACTGGTGCCTACAGTCCCTGGAGCCCAATCATCAGTCCTCTTCTTGTAATTTGTGTTTATAGATGACAAAAAGAGGACTCAAGGGTCATGAGAAGCAGTGCATATCCCTTTTTGGAACTCAGAAATCAGATTCATCGGCACTGACAGCATCAGTCTCTGTCTTCCAAGGCTGCATTGAACACTGACGGTGCATCTATGCCGAGGGACTCTTGCACTCAATTGGAGCCAAGCACCCATAGTGCCCAAGAGCATTGGCTATTGATTGATCTCCCCCCAAAGATGAGGAAGGATTCAACTGCATCTTCTTTGATGTCGAGGGGTGACCACGCTGAACATCGGGTGAAGACCATTCTGCATCGGCTTTTTGGAGCCCATTGAGCCATGGCATCGAGCAATGGGGGGTTCATGTGAGCATCCCTAGAAGGTGCCCTGAAGGGAGGAGAGCTCAACCTCCAGGATATTAGAAGGGCACCAACAGCTGAGACCCAGCCGCCGATATCCTATTGGGTACATCGGGCTAAATCAGCAGACATGGGGAAGCACCTTCTGCAAGTGCTTGAAGAATGCATTGCAGCACTGATGGTAGTGCAGCATGCTGGGGCCTCTGTCAGCTGCATTGACATTGGCTGCCGTACAGCCGATCCTTGAGATGCATGCCCTGCCTGCCAGAGAGGCATAGACATCAGAGCATCAAAAGACCCAGACACCAGTGCCTGCCTGGCCAATTCCCTATCTAGTGTCTCAGGGTTCGATGTACTCTTGAGTTTTCAAAGGGTATCTGTCCATCATCGCTCCTGAAGGAGTGCCTGTTTTCCTCGAAGCAGGAAAGTGATAAGGGCAGAGACTCAGAAGTACTTTGACTTCCTCTTTTCTCTGAGTGGCACAGAAGACTGGGTCACTGATGAGAAATCAAAGGATTTGTCAAAGAGCAGATTCCCAGAGCTCCTGTCAGACTCTCCTCCACCCCATGACCATCCAGGAGTTTGTAATGGATATGAACAAGGCCATACCATTTTCTTTAGAGACTGAGGACAAGTCCAAGGCAGAAGAATTTGAGATTCTGCAGTACTCCTCAGCCCCTAAGGAAGCAGTGACAATGCCTGTACACTGCATTCTACAGAGATTACAGATGAGAATATGGGAGAACCCCCTCACTGTTCCTCCAGTTAGTAGAAGTCTTGACTCCATGTACAGAGTTCAGAAGGCTCCCATATTCAAGAAATTCCACACCATTCCTTGATGATCGAATTCACCTTAAAAAGGATCAAGAGTACCAAAACTCACTCTTTAGCACCCCCAGAGAGGAAGGCTCGGACATTGGACTCTTTTGGGAGGAGATGTTTCCAGAGTGCCATGCTTGTTGTCCATGTGGCCGCTTTCCAGCTCCATACAGGAATGTTCTTAAAGGACCTCATTTATGACTTCGCTAATTTGGGTCAGTTCTTCCCTCCAGAAAAAGTGGATCAGTATTGTTCACTGGTGGGCCATGGCAAGGACTGCTCAAAGTTCATGGCTGAGTGACCTCTGATATCTTCGAAGCAGCATCTAGGAATGCTACCATCGGGGTTGATGCCCGGAGACTCTCTTGGCTCTAGTCATCAGACCTGGAGCAGTCTGTAGAAAACAAGCTGGCAGATGTCCCGTGCCACAGAGAAAATCTCTTCAGGGAGCAAGTTAAAAAGAAAGCTGGCCATAGCAAAAAAACAGCATATTACTCTCACCAGGCTCTCCAGGCACATGTCTGAGCATGCCTTCTCTCGTTGGAGGTACCCAGGGGGAAACCAGAAGAGGACTTTTACCCTTACAGGCATAGGTACTTCCCTGGGCCCCAGGCTTCCCAGCCCGGCAGGCCCCTCACCAACAGCAGTAGCATGAGAAGCCTCAAAAGACCCAGCCGGCTCCTCAGCCAAAACCTAAGGCAGGGTTTGACTGGTTCCTACAGAGCTTAGCCAGTCTCCTAGTGACCACAGTAGAAAACCCTCTGGTCAGAGGAAGGCTCACTCTTTTTGCGCAAAGGTGGGTGCTCGTGACCTCAGACTCATGGTTCTACAGATTATCAAAAGTGGTTATCAACCACATGTATTAGAACAAACACCAAATTGTCCACCGAAGGTGCATCATCTTGACCCTCTGCATCGGAACTGCTTCAGAGAGAAATCGCCACCGTCTTGTCAGATCTTATGATCAAGCTTGTGCCATTAGAGCAGAGATTGGGGTTATTCCAGGTACTTCCTGATCCCCCAAGACAATGGGGAGATACCGTCCTATCCCAGACCTGAGAGATGTGAACCTGTATTTGGAAGAGACGTTCAGAATGATTTCTCTGGGAACCCTACTCTACCTTCAAAAAGGAGATTGGCTATGTTCCCTGGATCTCAAGGATGCCTACACCCACATATAGATACATCTTGTTCACAGGAAGTATCACAGATTTATCCGGGGGGACAATATTTCAAGTAGAGGGTGTTGCTCTTGGGCCTGGAGGCCACCTCACGTCTTCACAAACTGCCTCGCGATAGTAGCTGGGATGCTGAGAGTGTTTGTCTTCCCCTATCTGGATGATTGGCTGATCAAGAGTGCCACTTTGGAAGGAGTACAAGAATCAACTTGATTGACCATTCTAGTGCTGGAACTACTAGGGTTTGTGGTAAATTACCCGAAATTCCACCTTCAGCCCACCCAATATTTGGATTCATTGGAGCCCTGCTCAGCACTACTCAGGCGAGAGTCTTCCTACTGTATGACTAACTTCACAAATTAACTTGCAAGATGTTCACTGTACTAGGCCATATGATCTCTATAGTGCATGTCATACCCTTGGAACGCCTCCAGATGAGGCAAGCTCATTGGACTCTGAGAACTCACTGGGCCCAAGCCACGGGTCAACTCCAGGATTGTCTGTGTGTCACTGCCCCTCTTGTTCAGTCCTTACAGTGATGGACAGTCCACCATAATTTGACCAAGGGTCTTCCTTTCCAAATTGCCCCCCCCAGAAAATTCTAATGACTGACATCCAAGCTGAGACGGGGAGCTCATCTCGATGGGTTTCACATGCAGGGCAATTGATCCTTATTTATTTATTTATTTACTTAACTGTGCTTATATACCGCTTTTCATGTGGTAAAAGCGGTTTACAAATTAGCAAAGTTATTTACAACAAATAGTAGGGTGGGGCATCATTTTTTAGGGGGGAGGGGTCCAACACCAGGGTGGGGGTTTGGGCACTCGATTCACTGTGGGCTTACATATCTAACATATTTACAATCCTTTGTGTCCAGTTTTGTTCAGTTTTTTATACCTGGTCTTCATTTACAGTGGGTTATGTTGTGCTCAGGTCCTAGATGTTCCTTGAACGGGTGGGTTTTCAGTTGCTTTCTGAACGTTGAGAACTCTGTGGTGCATTGGATCTTTATAGGCAGAGAATTCCCTAAGGAAGGTGCATATAGGTTGAATGCCCGGTTGCAGATTTGCTTGTTGAATTTGGTTCTTTCATGAGGTACATGGTGGTGTTTGCGAGTTGTCAGGTGTTTCTTCCTGAGTGTGGTTTTGCCAGGAGTGTGTGTAGCTGCGATGGTTGTTGTTGAAGTAGTACTTTGTGGATCAGTACCAGTGATTTGTATTTGATACAAGCATCTATTGGGAGGATATAAAGATCTCTCAGGACTGGGGTGATGTGGTCAAATATTCTCACTTTTTGGATGATTCTGGCTGTTGTGTTGAGGGCGGTTTGGAGTGGGTAGAGAGTGGTGGTTGGGAGGCCGTGGTATATCGAGTTACAATAGTCCAGTTGCGGGAGAGTCATCGCCTGCATGACAGATCTGAAGTCTTCAGCGTCTAGGAATGGTCTTAGTCGTTGTTTCAGTCTGGCTTTAAAAACTGTTTTTGCAGTTCTTGCAATCTGCTGTTTGAATGATAGTGCTTAGTCCAGGATGATTCCCAGATATTTTATTTGCGGTTGTACTCTGATTTGTATAGTTCCTAATGCGATGTGCATAGGTGGGGTGAGTTTACGGTCTTTCGTCACAAATAATGCTTCTGTCTTTTTTTTAGGTTTATTGCGAAGTTGTTTTCTTGAAGCCATCTTGATACGTTTTTGAAGCCTGTTATTAACTGTGGGTTGGTTGGATTTGATGTGGTTATGTGGCCACAGATCACGATGTCGTCTGCATATATGTAGAAGTTGACGTTGTGGGATTGTATCGTGGAGCAGAGTGGTTGGAGGTAGATGTTGAATAACATGGCTGATAGAGCAGACCCTTGTGGGACCCCTTGGGTTTGCTGATAAGGTGAGGAGGTGGTGGTGGTGCAGGTTCAGATTTGTTGATGTCAGTTTGAGAGAGATGACTGGAACCATTGCAGTACAATGCCTTGGGTACCAATTTCCTTCAGTCTGTTGAGGAGGATGTCATGACAAACTGTGTCGAATGCCGCAGATATATCCAGAAAGATCAGTGCATAACCATTGTGTCTGGTTTGGGTTCCTTTGGTCAGAGTGTTTAATAATGAGACCATGAGTGTTTCGACACCATGCAAATGGCAGAATCAAGTATGTTATTTTTGTCCAGATGGTCTTGTAGTTGCTGCTGCACTATCTTCTCAATGATTTTTGCTGTGAACGGGAGGCTCGCTACTGGCCTAAATGAGGTAGGGTCTAATTGATCAAGATCTGGTTTCTTGAGGGTTGGGCGTATGATAGATGTTTTGAGGGAGGTGGGCATCTGACCCTCTTCGAGAGATTTATTTACAATGTTGGTGAGGATTGGGCTTAACTCCTGCTTTGTCTTCTTAATCCAGTCAATCGGACAGGGGTCCAGAGGGGAGGTGATGGTGGTATTGAGTCCTGATATTGTGGATTCAATCTTTTCTGTGGAGACTGATTCAAAAGAGGCCCACGTGGCTTTTAGGTTAGTGGTGTGCTTGTTTGCAGTTGTTTTGGCTTGTACGCTGGTCATCTGATGGAGTTGTTTGTATTGTGCTGCTAGTTGTTGTGGTGGTATGTTAGGTAGTTGATTCGAGAGGTGGTCTGTCTTGGTAAGTTGTTTGACGATGTTGAAAAGTTCCCGTGGTCTATTAAGAGATGCATTTATAATCTTTGAGTGGTAAGCTTTGCGTGTGTCATTTATTGAGTGCATCCATATAGTTTGCTCTATCGGCTTCATTTTTTGTTTTTCTACATTTCCTCTCAATTCTTCTCAGTTGTGTTTTTAGGAATCGTAGGTCTGGTGTGTACCAGCGTGACTTTGCTTGTCTTGCATTTTTTTGTCTATTTGTTGTCGTTGATTGTGTTGCTGCAGCTAGTATGGTGTTCCAGTTATTAACGGAGGATTCAAGATCGGTCTGAGTGGGCTGTAGTTTTGGCAGGATTTGGGTGAGGAAGTCTTCTTTATTGAATGTTTTGAATCTTCTTGTTGGGCATGGCTCCTCCTTGGTGGTGATGGGTTGGTAGGATATGTTGAATGTAATAAGAAAGTGGTCAGACCATGGTACAGCTGTGATCTTTGGTTGATTATGTACATTTGTGGATTTGGAGTTCAGGAATATGAGGTCCAGGATGTTTCTTCTCTCATGTGTTGGGGTGCAGACTATTTGGGTAAGTTTCATGGCCTCCATAGCTTCCATGAATGCATGATCCTTCCAAGTAAGAACTTCTCAGAGCTAAGAGCAGTAGCAAATCTCCTAATGGTTTTCGGAGATCAACTGGCCAACCAAATTGTTCTGATCCAGACCAACAATCAGGTCACCATGTTCTACATCAACAAGCAGGGAGGAACGGGTTTGTACCTCCTGTGTTTGGAAGCAGTCAGGTTGTGGAAGTTTGCCATCGTGCACGGGATGGAATTGAGAGCCACATACCTGCCAGGTGAATAAAACACTCTGGCAGACAAACTGAGTCAAGTCCTCCAGCCGCAAGAGTGGACGCTGGGCAGGGGAGTTGACTCACATCTTTTGAGAGTGGGGCACCCCCTTGATAGATCTGTTTGTCACCCTGCAGAATGCCCAGGTGGATCAGTTCTGCTCCAGAGTAAGATCACACAGCAGACTAGCATCTGATGCCTTCCTCCTTTACTGAGGGAGGATCTTCTATATGCTTATCCTCCAATACCTCTCATTGTGAAGACCTTCTTGAAGCTCCAAACAGAGAGAGACATGATCATCCTCATCACTCCCTACTGGCCCAGACAGCCATGGTTTCCTCTTCTGCTACAGTTCTCCAGTCAGGAGCTGCTACGACTCGACCATGCGCCTAATCTCATAACACAGTAAGACGGGACGATGTTGCACCCCAGCATCTGGTCCTTCGCCCTCACAGTGTGAATGTTGAGAGGCTAATGCTGTCTGAGCTCAACCTGCTGGATGGGTAACCGACATCCTTTTGGCCTCCAGAAGGGTCTCTATGAGAAAGTCTTAGTCTTATTCTTGCAAGTGGAAGAGGTTTGCTGTCTGGTGTGAGGGCCAGGCCCTAGATCCTTTCATCTGTTCCACACAAAAACTGCTTGGATATGTTCTACACCTCTCCAAGTCTGGCAATTGGCGCTTATCATCGAGGTATGGAAGGAAAGTCCATCTCGGTACAGCCTTTTAGTTATTCGTTTCATGCAGGGCTTGCTTCTCAATTTGGTTCTTTGCAGCTCATGAAAGCTCCCTTTGAGCCACTTAATTCCTGTCCTCTGACTTTCTTGACCTGGAAGGTATTATTTCTGGTAGCGATCACTTCAGCACACAGAATGAGTGAGTTTTGGACTCTAGTAGTTCATCCGCCTTTACACCAGATTCCACAATAATAGAGTGGTCCTTTGTACTCATCTTAAATTCCTACCGACATTTTTCCCAAGAACTCATGCACACAGAGGGGAAGCTAAGTTGCACATGCTGTACTGCAGGGCAAGCCAGCCTTCTTCTTGGAACAGACACAAGCCATAGACAGTCCATCCAACTTTTTGTTTCTTTTGACTCCAGCAAGCTAGGGACTGCCGTTTCCAAATGCTCTTTCAATATGGCTAGCAGACTGCATCTCTTCTGCTTACACACCCAGGCAGGCTTGAGCCTTGTTGGTCATGTCACTGCTCTTAATGTCAGAGCTATGGCTGCGTCGGTGGCCAGTTGCACTTGATCACCATGAAAGAGATCTGCAGGGCTGCAATATGGTCTTCAGTCCACAAATTCACATCTCACTACTGCCTGGATGAGGATTCCTGACAGGAACTGGCCAGTCTGTACTCAGGAATCTGTTTGGGGATTAGAATACAACTTCATCTCCCCTAGGCCCATTCTATTCTGTCCAGATAACCAAAATTAAAAAAAAAATAGCAAAAGGGAAGAGGGAATCACTGATTTGTACATACTTCGTCTCTTGACCATTAAGGCCTGTTGCTGTACAGCAGTTGAGTTTTGCCCCTGTTGCACCTTTTGGTGGTCTCTTCGGTTTTCGGTAACCTGTAGCTTGGGAGTTCCATACATGAGGACTCATTCCTGCTCGTCCATGGAGAAAAGGTAGTTGCTCACCTGTAGCAAGTGTTCTCTGTGGACAGCAGGAATAAGTCCTCACAACTGCAATTGCAAAGTGATGCATACAGGGAAGAATAATTTAATCCAAGGGTTCGTGCCCCAGTCATCAGGACACACCTAGCCAGTTAGGTTTTTAGGCCTCCTTTCTATGCAAATCTCTCTTGTGCATATTCATTGGGGTTATCCTAATAACCTGACTGGCTAAGTGTGCCCTGAGGACAGGGTTGAGAACCCCTGATCCAAACTATAGCTATATGATGCTCCATAGTAGGCGTCACCATCCAGCAGGAGAATCTAGGCGTCAGCAGCGTACCATTCATTGGGTGGGTGGGGGGGAGGGGTTACTGAACCGGGCATCTGTCAGTGGGGAGCACTGGAGGAGGAGCTAGAAGATTAAAAAAAAAATAAGGCATGTGGCCCCTTTGTGATGTGCTGTGTAGTTAGGAGGCACAAGTGTAAACACTGGTCTCCAGGAAATGGTATGCTATTGATAGGCATCGTCACAGATAATATGTTGACTTTCTTGGCTCAATGTGCAGTGGGGCCAAAAAGCAAACAGTGTTACAAATTTATTAGAAAAATAATATCGTAATGCCTGTGGTGTGACTGTACCTTGAATATTGTGTGCAATACTGTTTGTTTGCATCTCAAAAAAGATATAGTGGAACTAGAAAAGATACAGAGAAGAGTGACAAAATTGATAATGGGGATGGAACAGCACCCCATAAAAGGCTAAAGAGGTTTAAGGCCCTTCAGCTTGAAGAAGAGATGACTGAGGGAAGACAGTCTATAAAGTAATGAGTGAGAGAGGAGGACTAAATGTGAATTGGTTGTTTTATACTTTCAGAAAGTACAAAGACTGAGTAACGCTCCAGGGAGTTACTAAGTAGCATATTTAAAACAAATTGGAGAAAAATTATTTCCATCAACACACAATTAAGCTCTGTAATTTGTTGCCAGAAGATATGGTAAAAGCAGTTGTTATAGCTGGGTTATAGGTCTGGGCAAAGTTCCTGGACAAAAAGTTAATGAATTCTTATTAATTAGATGGACTTGGGGCAAAGTTGCTTCCTATCCCTGGGATAAGCGGCATGGAACCTGTATGCCTTTTGGGAACCTGCCAGGTACTTGTGACCTGGATTAGCCACTGTTAGAAACAGGATACTGGGCTGAGTGGATCTTTTTGGTTTGACCCAGTATGGCATATCTTATGTTATTGAGCATTTTTTTTCAATCAATGGCAGTAAATTCTGTAGCATAAATTGTGTAGAGGATGTGTTCAAAGCATCTAGCATACTGAGTTTAGAAGAGGGTTTTAAACAATTCATAGCCAAATACCTTGGAACAAACAGAAAAGGGCCAAATGGTTGAGAAAGCCGTGTCCTTATATTGATACATTGGCCCTCTGAAACTGTAAAATACTAAATTTGTCTCCTGTTTCAAACACAGCCCCTATGCCTTTAATGAGCTGTAGTGTTAATGTAGCCTGTAACCTCTAGCATGTGTATATACTAGCTGATTCTGTGAACCTTAAATTTGTGCTGTGCCTTCATTGATTTGAAGGAGGGAACAGCTCTTGAAAGCTACTCAGACATATTACATCCAAAAATATCACCGACAATTTTTGGTTGAACCTCGTTTCTACATTTTAGTTAGATTAATATGGTAACTTCAGCACAAGTCTCTAAAAAACAATTTGGAACATATATTTGTTCTGATTGGTGGTCCCTTTCGTAACAGTGTCTGTGTAAGCATGCAGATAGTACTGATGCAGATCCTCAGCTTTTGGAGAGCTTAGGTAAAGGAAAGCACATGGAAATCTCATAGCTACTGGTAACATATGAGTGGTAAGGGCAAGCAGAGCAGGGCTCATGGAATTCTTTCTAACCCTGTTGCATGTTTGTGTATGTATGTCCCTGTTGGTGCATGTGTTTATCTGGGCTGTGTGTGCCTTTGACATGGAGGGGTGAAGGGAGGGGCTTTTTGAATGGAGCGGTTCCTACACGATCCATTGGTTTCAATAGAATAATGAAAAAGTGTTATTTATGTATCTAACCATTCCATATAGTCATGCTATACCAGTCCAGACAAGTGAATTATGTTCCCCTACCAACAGATTGGTGGAGACAGAGAACCAGTGAAAAGCCCAGGTTTCAATGACATCACCCCTGTGCCTCTATCCACCTCAGCCATCAATGGTCACTTCAGTATTTCTTTGCCTCCAGCAGATGGTGGATGGCTTTTCTCCTCTGTAGAAAATCTGAGGATTGAGATGAAAAGAGATTGATGAAACACTCATGAACGACCACCTCAAGCCCTAAAGAGGTGACTTTTTCTCTCAGTTGAGCATAATGTGGGAGGCTCCACTAGACTGCTGTCTTTTTGATAACCATAGAAGGAAGGAAAATTGGTTCAACTCCACACCCATATGATAAGGGCCTGTTCAGCAGCCACAAACTAGAAGGATTCAGAAGAATATGGAAGAGTACAGCAGTCTCACACAACCTCAGTGCCCCTTCCGTCGTCCTCTCTTCCCCCCTGCTCTCTCCCAAAGATTGCAGAAGAGACTCATAGGGCTCTGCCTGCCAGCCACCTTTCACAGTGCTGCTGAAATAAATCTAGCCAGTGAAGCAGTTTCAGGGGAGTAGAGCTGTGCCCAGCATGGACCTTGCACCTGGGGCTCTCGGGGAGTGAGTACCAAGGCTTGATCTTGTCATTGTCCTTGTTGGGGGCTCCCGGTTCCATCTCTGAGGGATGCAATTCAGGGTGGACAGCTAGCAATTGTTGGTGCTGTGTGGGGGTTTCGTGCTGTTTTCTGCTCATGTTAGTAACGTTTTTGACTACTGTGTTCCGGGGGGGTCGTGCTATCCTAACACATGTTCTGCCCAAGTAGCTCCAATGCAAGCTCCTTCCCTAGCGCTTTTAAAATGCATTATGTAAAAGCGCAGTTAATGCATGCTTGCGGGCCGACACAGCCTTAGCGCATACTCTTGTGATACTTAACCTAACTCTGTCTTCTTCCAGGAAATGTTCTGTGATCTGTGGCAGGCGAGGAGCCTCATCCTTGGATATTGGACTCTGCCTTTCATGTATGGCAGCTTTTGCGTCAACCCTGGAGGGCATGCTTTCCCATTCTCATCAGGGGCTACAGTTAGTCCGTCCTTACCTGCCTCAGGGCAGGAGGTTCTGGAAGGGTGCTAAGGATGCTCAGCAGGCTGGTGGCTCTGGCGACCGTGCTGTGAGCTGCTCTTCATCCTCTAAGGGGTCTGTGGTGGCTATGCCCCCTGGTGTCGTGGAGCCTTTTCCAAGAGGAGAGCTTCCAGAGTCCAGATGGTCCTCCCTGGAATTCTTTTCCTTTTTGCAACAGTCCTGATACTTCTGGTATGAAAATTCAGATGCTGCAGCCTCTAGGTGCCCCTGGACATGGTCTTGTGCCAGGCAGGCCGAAAGTAGAAGCCTTATTCAATTGCCTTTGGCTAAGTGTGGGATTCTACCTGAAGATGAGGAACAGTTGGGAACTATCCAAAATAGTGACTATGTCACTTAGATCCAGATGAACAGGTATTGGCCTCTGATGTAGATGAGGACTTACTCTCACCTTCAGAAGATTATGCAGAGCCGGCGTGATCCACCTGTTCCGGAAGGAGGAGCTGGCAGCATTGATTTCCAGGATCTCATCCACCTTGAACTTGACAGATGCTTCCAGCAGGGAGCAGGAGCCAAAAGTACACCTGCTTCTTCAAGGGATGAGAAAATCCACTACTGTCTTCCCGTTCCTGGAGGTGATCAAATATCTGATTCGGTCCTAGTGGGACTTGCCCAACTCCCTGCCTAAAGGGTTAAGGATTTATTAGAAGATCTACACTCTCCTGGAGGAGAAACACGGCGAGTGGTTTGACATTCCCAAGGTGGATACACAGGTCATGGCGATTACCAGACAGACCGCCATTCCTGTGGAAGGCGGATCAGCCTTAAAGGATGTTCTGGATCGCAAGGTCAATTCCTTGCTGAAGAGCCAGTTTACCACAGTGGAGGTTATTCTTCAGCCTGCTAGAGGTATGTACAAACTTGCTCCATGGGCTTCAAGGGCGTTAGTGCCCTGACCCAGCTTTGGCCCAGTCAGCGACTGCTATACATGTTTCCTCTGTGGCCCTTGATGGGACGTGTGATTCGGCGTATAGAGTGCCACCCCGGCACGATTGTTCTGGTAGTGCTAGATTGGCCACAGAGAGCGTGGTTCAGAGACCTGCTGTGGCTCCTTCAAACACCTCCTCTTGGGCTGCCTCCATCTCAGGGGCTATTGCGGCAGGGATAGATCGACCTGGCTCCCTTCTCGCTTAGGGCATGACTCTTGTAGGGAGACTGCTACCACATAAGGGCTACTCTCCAGCAGTAATCTCTACCACACTTGGTGCCCAGAGGAAGTCTACCAAGCCAACATATGTAAGAAATGACGCCTCTTTGAGTGCTGCTGTAGTGTGTGTGGCACTTGGCTCCTGAGGCAGCCAGGGTGGGCTTCTGCAGGATGGCCTAGAGAAGGACCTCTCACTTAGCTCCCTGAAGGTTCAGGTGGCAACTTTGGCCTGTTTCCATGGTCTGGTAGCAGGCAAGTCCTTGGCCTTCCACTCGGACGTCTCTCGTTTTTCTTCAAAGGGTACGATGTCTGCATCCTCTCCTTTGGTTTGTGATCCCTTCCTGGAATCTGTCTCTGGTGCTCAGGGCCCTAATGATGGCCCCCTTTGAGCCATTGAAGTGCACTACCTTGAAGGATTTGACACTCAAGGCTGTCTTCTTGGTCACAATTGGTTCTGCGAGGCAGATCTCTGAGCTGCAGGCTTTGTCTTGCTAGGATCCTTAGCTGCCCTTTTCAGCTGAGGCCATTTCCATTCAGCCTGAGCCTTCCTTTTTGTCTAAAGTGCTGTCTCTTTTACACACGAACCAGGTAATTTGCTTGCCCTCCTCTAAGGAGCAGTGTCGGGGAAGGATAAGGATCTTCGCTTGTGGATATCTGAAGGGTGCTTCTCCGGTACTTGGAGGTTACAAATTCCTTTCGTAAGTCGGACCATCTTTTTGTGCTGTTTGTTGGCCTGCACAAGGGTGTACAGTGGCCAAGTCAACTTTGGGACATTGGATTAAGGAGGCTATTGCTTCAGCATATCTGTTACAAATCCACACGGTTCCAGGGTCTGTGTGCCCATTCTACCCGAGTTTAAGCGTCTTCGAGTGCAGGGCAAAGCTGAGCTCGGTAGCCCTTGCAGTCATTGTCAGGCAGCAATGTGAGCATCACTTTCCACTTTTGTCAAGCATTACTGCTTGGATGTCTGTGTGCAGGTGAATACTGCCTTTAGCTCAAGAATTTTCCGAGCTGCTCTGTCTTCTTCTCACCCAGTGGTGTTGTAGCTTTGGTATATCCCACTTGTCTGGACTGGTCTAGCAGAATGATATGGAAGATGGCATTTAACTTATCAGATAATGTCCTTTCTTTGAGTCCTGCTAGACCAGTCCAGGGTCTGCACCTGAAACTGTATTGGCTCTATTCTTCTGCTATGGTACCCTTGGCTCTACCATGATTCTGTATTTGACTCTGCAGGCTCATCTTCTACTGGACTGCCTTCTGTTTCCACTTTCCTCTACATATTTTTCTGTTTACTCATTTTTGCCCACATTGAGATTGTGTGAAGCTTGCTCTCTATCTCCCATTTGCTTTGGGATGAATACTGAAGGGACTTCTGGTGGCTAAGGCAGATAGAAGCACAGGAGTGATGTTATTGAAATCTGGGCTTTTCATTGGTTCTTTGTTTTCACCAGTCTTCTGGGGAACACAACCCACTTGTCAGGGCTGGTCTAGTAGGACTCAAGGAAAGGACATTATCTAATAAGTAAAATGTCACCTTAGATGTCCCTGTCAATCAAAAGGATGCATTTTACATTTAAGCTACAGTGGCAATGCAACAGATGTTAGCATGCTTTTTTTATACTGCCCTTTAGCCAAAAGCACAAAAAAGTGGTTTACAAAGCTAATAGGTGGGGGCAGAAAGAAGGAGAGGGAAGAAGAGGTAGAACAAGTAGGGTGGGATGAAAGCCGGATTGTTACCCCTTCACATGGGGAGCCTAGGCAAATGCCTGCTCAAAAAGCCAGGTTTTAAGGGTCTTAATGAACTTCTGGAAATGTTTCCTGACTAATACAGAGTGGTATGGAGCTCCATAGTTCAGGATCCAGGTAAGAAAATGCTGAGGCGTGAGAGATGTCTAGGCGGAGATGAGAGCGAGGAGGTTGGGCAAGCAAGGAAACTTGAGAAGCACAGAGAACAGGAGGGAATATAGGGTTTAAGAGATAGGCAAGGCAAGGGGGAACATTGTAGAACAGCGCATGGTGAATTAGAATCAGGATCCTAAATTTAATGCAGGTAGTGATAGGGAGCCAGTGTTGGGATTTCAAAAGAGCAGAAACATGGTCAAAACAGCAAGCCCCAAGGAGGAGTTTGATAGCAGTGGACTGAATGAGTAGGAGAAATTTAAGAGCTGAGAGGGAAAGACCATTGCAAAGGATGTTAAGGTAGTCAATGCAGGTAATTACTAGAGTAATTAGCAGAGTCCTGAGTTGGGCAAATGAAAGGTAGTAATTGATAGATTTAATGCAGTGCAATTAAAAAAAAAAAATAAAAAAGTAATAACATACCACCTAATCAATTTGGGATTTTAAAGAGAGGGAGGGATTAAAGATGACACATAGGTTGAGGATAGACTCTTGAAATATATAAGAGGGGAGCCAGCAAAAACCGGAGGGGAGGGGAGGGGAGAAGGGTGGAGGTGCGAGGGCAGAGAAAATAATAGCCTCAAACTTGGAATATTAAGAAGAGTTCTACTACTACTACTGAACATTTGCATAGTGCTACAAGATGTATGCAGCACTGCATAAACATATGTAAAAGACGGTCCCTGCTCATCAGCACTTACAATCTAGTCATTTCTTGCATCCATTCACCAACAGCCTGACAGGCTCGGAGGGAAAAGATATCAGTCAAGGGAGAGTTAATGGTGTAGAGGATCTAGATGTCACCTGCATAAAGATATGGACTGCAACCTAGGGACTGGATAAGTAGAAAAAGAAGGGCAAGAAAAATGTCTAAGAGGGTGGGGGCCAGAAGGATAGGAACACCACAAAAAATAGAATGGGGAGCAGAAGAGGAGGAACAAGTGGAGACCTGAAAGGAACAGTCCTTGAGATAAGAGGAGAACCAATACGGAGACCTAGTTCTTCTACATGGGAAGTAACTGTGATCTAATAAGTCAAAAAACGGGGACAAGCTGAGAGAAATAAGAAGTGAATTGAGTTGGTGGCAGTTTTGTTTTCAAGCATGGTAGTTAGTAGGAATTCTCATTGCAGCCAGTAGCACACTACACAATTTAGTGAGTAGGTGTCATTGTACATAATGATTAAGAAAGTTATATAGTTCAGTCACTAGGTATCTCCAGGAACAAGCAGGAATGAGTCTTCACATATGGGTACGTCGGTACCGACGGAGCCTGCACGGGAATGCTGCCCAGCTTCCAATCAGAAAGCTTTTGGCAGCATCCCTCGCGCCTGCGCGCTGACTACCCGCCTTCTCCAGAGCCTCTCTTCAGTTTTCGTTTTTCCGCGGAGCCGGCAGGACGTCCTTCCTGTCACCGCAGAAACTTTTCTTTTTACTTACTTAATTTCTTTAGTTTTTTGTTTTCTTGTGGTCGGGGCTGTATTTCCCGCCGCCACCGGTACCGCCGGTGGATTTTTGCCTAAATTCTGAGAAACTTTTTCTTCAGTTTTTTTCTGCCTTAACTTGTTAGGCCTACCAGGCCTCCTGGAGCCTTCTTTTCCTAAGAAGTGCATTCGATGTGGAAACACTTGTTTCCTTTTAGACTCCAATAACTGGTGTCTCAACTGTGTGGGTCCTGACCCTTTTTCCCCTGACATGTCAGGAGATATTTTTGTGAGGAAACCTTCAGTTTTTAAAGTTTCCCTCGATGCCATTTTTTCCTCAGCAGTGAGGGTATCCGGTTTCTCCATTTCACAGGATCAGGTAACCCACAAACAGTCTGTTAAGACTAGTCAATGCTTGAGTGGTATGTCCTATGCCCAGCATGGTGACGGCTCCGGCCTTACCCTCAAGAATCCATTGGCATTACCCCTGCGGGAGTCTATGGGCTCCAAAGCGTTAAAGGGGTTTCAGGTTGTTCCTGGGGCTCACCCCTCACAAGAACATACCTGAGCCATGCTCGGGGGTGGTATCCGCTTCGAGCGGTACCGATCCCCCGGCATCGGCACCGGTGTCGAGTGTTCCACTCTTCACCAGGGATCGTCATCTGGCGTCCTCGGTACCTTCGGGGCCAATCAATACGCTTCAGATTGACTTCTCTCGATCCCCACCGTGTCCGGTGGTGGTATCCGCTTCGAGCGGTACCGATACCCCGGCATCGGCACCGGTGTCGAGTGTTCCACTCGCCACCAGGGATCGTCCTCAAGCGTCCTCGGTACCTTTGGGGCCGATCGATACGCTACGCATGGACATTTCTATATCCCAGCCATGCTCGGAGACTGTACCGCCGTCGAGCAGTTCCGATGCCCTGGCTACGACATCGGGATGCAGTAACCTGTTTCTCGCAGATGAGTATCATCGGGTATCCTCGGTACCTTCGGGACCGATCGATGTAACCCAGACTGCTTTATCGGTATCGGCATCGCCGATACTGCCACTGACGTCGGTACCCTCGAGGCATGCATCAATAGACTCGCTTCCATCGATGCCGAGTCTTGAATCGATTTCTAGTCTCGAGGACTGGGTACCGACGCATCCTGGAACCGACTCCGCTCGCTTCCAGATAAGCAGTTCCACAGATCCTAGCTATAACTCTAAACTCATGATCTCGGTACCACTGCAGCAGTCCCCGATGACAACTTTGACCGCTGGTCCTGTATCACAATCGATGTCGATGCCTCCGTTGGAACCGATACCTGGCATTGCTGATGCAGTACCTACTGCCTCTGAGTTAACACGCCAGTATCCCGGTCCATCTACTACGTCTCTTGCTTCACACCATGGTACGTCCTCTGGTGCTCAGCCTCTTTCTTTGGCCTTACCAGGGATGGTTCCCATAGGGGATCAGTCTTTTCAGACTTTTCTCCGAGACATGGCAACCTTTCTTAATATCTCTATCCCTGGTTGTGCTGATACTCATAGCCCACCGGCACAAATGGAAAATATCATGCTTCCTTTACATCCTGCTCTGCAGGATCTCCTTCTGAGGGTTTGGAAATCACCCTTACCGCTTCCTCTAGCTTCCACAGCTACTGAGGTTCGGTACCGAGTGCCTCCCTCTCCAGGATTTCAGAAGCCGCAACTTCCTCATCGTTCCCTGGTAGTAGAATCAGCACTGAGGAAGGCTAAGAGCAAGAAAATGCATTCTTCTTATCCGCCAGGTCGTTCTTCAAGAACACTCGATGCTTTTGGTCGTCAAGCCTTCCAAACATCTATGCTGGCCTCCAGAATTCTTTCATATATTTTTCACATGAGTCTAACACTCCAGGAGGTCACAGAGAAATTGTCTCTCTTGACCCCTTTTTTGCCAGAGCCGAAGGCTACTGATTATTCCTTGCTCATCAATCATAGCCGGAATATATCCTGGTTTCTGTCTCATGCTTCTATAGACTCTTTTGAGTCTGTTAGCAGATCCTCTGCTATTGCCATTGCAGCATGTCGCAGAGCCTGGCTCGAAGCTTCAGACTTGAATAGACGGGCACAAACTATACTGGCTCATTCTCCTTGTACAGGAGACGGTCTTTTTGGTAAGGAGGCTTTACGTCAGGTTGCTCAATGCTCCACTCACTCTCCTTCCACTACAGACCATTCTAAGCCATCCCATTCTTCGAGGGGTAGGAAATATCCTACCAAACCTTCTTTCCCTAAGAAAAGAAAGTTTCATTCCTCTCCTGCCCATCATTCAGAGGTACCTAAGCAAGGGACACCTCAGCCTAGTCTGAAGTCCTCCAGCTCTGGCCACTCTCAGCATTCCCAACAACCATAGGGGCTGAGAATTATAGTCTGCAGTTCACTTCTACCTATTAGAAGTTGCTTCACTGTGCTTTTCTTTCTCAGTGTACTAAGATGTCGGAACATTCTTGTTCAGGGACTACGCACTTCTCCTCCTTTACTCTCTAGAGGAGCAGTTACTACTATCCCCTGATAGTTCTGTCCCACTTTGAACATTTTTTTCCTTCAAGTTGCACTTACCCTGAGGGTACGTCACCCTCCACTTACTTGCCTACCCTCTCTACAGGACTTCTTCGTGGTTGAGAGGTACCATACTGAGAAGCTTCTTAGCACGCTTATTCCTCAGAAAGAGACAGGAGATGCCTCCTCTCCTTCCTTGTCTCTTATTCTTAAATGGGCACAGTACAATCTCTCTGCTGGTTTCTATCACCAGCTGTGCCTGCAGGAGTTACAATGATTGTGTTACTGGTACTTTTTAGTTCCAGTCCCTTGTTCCAAGGTTTCTCTAGCCTCAGTAGTGATTCCAGGCTGCTCCTCAGCTATCTTGGATCCTCCTACTTTTTGGCTTTTTCACAATCTTCCTCCATCTCCTCTCTTAGGATATGGCAATACCACTGACTTCAGTCAGTTTATCTCCTCTTTCTCCTGCACAATGCTCTCTGCACTCTCAGAGAAGCTTTCTACTATGAGGGCCTTATTTTAGAGCATTGACCTTATCTCTGAAGCTATCAGTAGGGAAAAGCTTAATTCCTTCCCATGCCTATGAGGGTTCTCCAAACCCTCTGGTCTGGGCTGTTGGTATGATATATAAGTTCTTCTGCGTGAAGATCCAAGGCTGATGTTTACGCATGCTCCCTCTGGGTCCCTCCAGCAGGTCCCTCTGATATCTTCTTGCGTTGCTGAACATCTGCCATGTCAGTATTCTTTGCAACTCCCGCCTTGTTCTTTACAGACTGATATCATCATCTGTTCTCACGCAAACATCATATTATCTTACTGGATTCCCTCAATCCACGGAAATAGATTCTTTACACATATCCCAAGTGGGTTCACCCTCTTGTGGAGCAGAGAATCTTTTCTTTTATATTCCCCATATACAACTATGGGGCTGGGTGGTAGATATGTATCTTCAATCTCTATCTTGTATGTAGCATCTCCATATATGTCTACATACCTCTCATTACCCTGGTGGTGCAATTCCATGCCCCACCAATGTATATATATTTCCGTATATCATATATATATATATATATATATTTTGATAGGACATATGTATATATCTATACACATATATATATATATATATATATATATATATGTGGATGGAATATATATATCTGTATATATATGTGTCTGTTGGAGGGCTTCTCCAGGGTTGATATGTCTTACACACTATAACCCTTACTGTCTATACTAAATGTTTTACCTTCTAGAGGGTTTAGACAGTCTATCGCCCTACTTGCATACCATATTATGATGCAGGAACTGTTAGGCACCAATAACTACTGTGGTGCTAACATCTTCCATTTTTTCTTTAAGTCCTTGAAGCATCAAGCTTCAATATTTTTTCCTATCTCTCGCCAGCTAGGAAAAATAGTGTACATCTTTATCTTGAGTAGACAACTGTTCTCCTTGGGAATAGGGTTTTTTTCCACTCCCCTTCTTCCTGCCAGGACTGGGCTAGTTCTCTACCTCCGTCAGTCTTCTTCCTTTAGCCTTCATTGTTAATGACTTTATGCCTAAAGGAGTTTTCAGCTTTTTCCCATAAAGCTTTCCATTGAAGACCTGACGTCTAATCCTACCCAGTTGACACCTGGATCGTCTGCTACCTCCAGATCTGGACCTTCATCCTCACTGCTGTGAGGTCACTTTGAAGATTCCGCCACTGCTTATCCAGTAGACTCCATCATGCTCTCGACTTCCTACGATTCAGTAGGTAAGCTGCATATTTTAAGTGTACATTAAATGTGCTTAATGTTACTTATCATATATACCAAGGACTTCTCCCCTATAGTCCTTGGCTATGCTGTTTCTTTCCTCACAGCTCCTTTATTGTCAACTCCTGCCCTCCATTCCACGAAGGATGCCGGGAATTCCTGGAGACAAAATGCATCCCTGGCCGAGGCCTCTGCATTTTTATGGGATCTCCCCCTGGCATCCCTAGCTAGGGAGTCCCCATATGTGAAGACTCATTCCTGCTTGTTCCTGGAGATAGCACAGTTACTTACCTGTAACAGGTGATCTCTGGGAACAGCAGGAATTAGTCTTCACAACCCTCCCACCTCCCCTGGGAGTTGCATCTCTTTATCTTCTTCCTTTCTCTCCTCGCCTTTGTCTCAGCTTTGAAACTCAACTGAAGAGAGGCTCTGGAGAAGGCGGGAAGTCAGCGCGCAGGCGCGAGGGATGCTGCCAAAAGCTTTCTGATTGGAAGCTGGGCAGCATTCCCGTGCAGGCTCCATCGGTACCGACGTACCCATATGTGAAGACTAATTCCTGCTGTTCCCAGAGATCACCTGTTACAGGTAAGTAACTGTGCTTTCACAATAGAACTTACAAGAAAGAAAACAAAATATATGACTCACTAATAGGTAGTCCAGCAGGGACAGGGTGTGGCAGCAGAGGAGGGGGAATTCCTGGTGGGGAATAATATCCAGCCACTGTGACTGTTGGTCACTAGGAGAGAAGAGAGTCCCAATTAAAAAGAGCAATTCCCTAACTGCTATAATTCAGTATGTGAATGTTTATGCTGCAAGAGCTGGAATGTCCTGTCCCTTAGAAATGTATTCTGTCATGCTTTGGGGGACTTTATTTTTATTTTTCTGGAACTACTGATCCAGTGTGTTTTGTTTTACAAAATTGTGTCTTTTCACAGGTCCCCATTTTCTCCCTCTGTTTTCGCCCTCCCCATTCCATTTTCAGATGGTTAACTTTGTGACAGACATTTTTTCAACCCCCTTATGTTTAATTTCTTTCCAATTTTGGTGGGTTGGGAGATAATAAAAGGAGCCTGTGTACTAAACTGTGGTAAATGTGAAATGATACCAGAAATGTTTATAATGCGGTTTGTTGCATCTTAGCCAGTAGAGATCGGGCGAGTCCAGTTTCTGTCAGGGACATTGCCTAATAATGCATATCCACCTAGCTGCACAAGGATATTGTAGAAAATGCACACAGGGAGCCCTTTAATGGACAAACAGTAAATCTAATACTCTTTTGGCACAGAGTATAGACCAACTGTACCATACTATACCACACCGTACTGCAGAATTGACTAATGCTCTGTACTGTTCTAACTAGATTGTAAGCTCTGATGAGCATGACTCTGATGGGCAGAGACTGTCTCTTGTCTGATGAGCATGACTCTGATGGGCAGGGACTGTCCCTTGTATGTTAGCTACCTTTTATAGGTAGCTGTGCAGCGCTGCGTGCGTGGCGCTCGACAAGTGCTAAATAGTAGTAGTAGAGTACCACTAGCTTTGACTTAACAGTAGGTAAGAATGAAAGCATTGTCTAGCAGTTACTGGAATGAATTCCCAGTAGCTGATTCATGTGATTATTGCTGTTTAAGAAGCCCAGTGCTTTTAAAAGGGAGGCAAGCTACCATGTGCCACCTCCAAAGAATGAGAATGTGGGATCCCGGTTCTAGCATGGAGTCCCTAGTGCTTGTCTGAATCTCCAGAGAAGCAAGTATGTCTGCTTGTCCCTTTCCCTGAAGAAAGATGACAAGAGAGAAGATGGATGAGCTTTCTATATGTTGAAAATATTTGTAAAAGTGAAGGGCAAAATGTTAGCCAAAGATAAGAGAAAATGACAGTGAGATAGCTGATAGCTGGGGGAGGAATATTATTGACCTTTTGCAGCCTTGCTGAATAAGTGATTTTGGCCCACATCTAGGAGGGTGGTGACTGGTAGGCCTCAGCCCTTAATCTGGCACTTTGTCTGTTTTATAGAACCACAATGTTGACTTCATGTTGCATCAGTTTTAGGGACTTTCCTTTGGGCTGCTTGTTTATTTTGAAATGTATCTTTTTTTTTTTTTCCAAACACTCCCCTTCTCTGGTATGATTTCCTTGGCTTTGTCGCAATGAGGGTACTTAGTTTCCTCTATGTATTTTGTTTTTGTGTCTGTCGTAGATAGAAACAGTTTATTTATAGTTTTTGTTAATATTGAAGTCATTGTCATTTGCATACCAAACCTATGCTGCATGAGGGGAGAGAGACTATTGCTTCTTAGAGATTTAGAGCATGCCAGTCATAGATTGTGAGATACTGGGACATAAATGATTGAGCAGACGGCACATCTTAGCTGTGAGAAATGGCTAACCATACCCTAGGTCACTGGATACTGGTACGTCACAGGTGACTTGCATGAAGGTCTCCACTGCTGCAGAATTACTGACTTGTGTCAATGAATGATTCAGTAAGGATATCTGACTCTTGCTCAACATTTTGTCTGTCTCCAAATGCTGCAGAATGGAGTTGTACCACATCATCTTTGGATAATTCTTAAGTTTGGACCAGCTTAAGAATTACCACTACCTTGAATTACCTGTTGTTCAGAGGAGCACAGAAGGCAGGACTGCATTTCAGATTTTGGCGCCTATAGGCAATACCACACAGCAGATATTAGAGAGTGGTGGTTAGATGAGGACAGTCATCAGATCTCAAAGTTTGCAGATCCAGAAGAGGAGCAGAGGAAGACCACAGTATCCCAATGGTGCCTCCTTTGAAGCAGCATATGCACACGTCCCAAAATAAGCAGCTGCAGCAGGCACCTCCTTGGCAGGGTATTTGGAGCCCTCTAAATTTGGCATCCAAAGCAACTGCTGATGTTGCCTATGCCTAAATCTGGGCCTAACAGGAGGAAGGACTTATTTTTTCCTGCAATATTTTAGGCCCAGCATTTCCATGGTATTTTATGAGCTCTGATCAGCTCACATCACTGGGCTACTCATTTCAGCAAACACAAATTATCCCGAGCTGAGAATGATAATGAAACCTTAAGCAAATTCTTGCCACACAGAATAATTTATTTAAAAATCACATCCGGTACGAAAGCTTAATCACAGGAGGAAACTTATTTTAAGGACTGAGAAAAATCAAATGTGATTATTGCTTAGTTGTTAATTGACATGTTTGCATCATGGGGCATGTTTGCTAAACCGCACTTCCAGGGTAGTGCAGCTTTAGTGCGAGTTTGGGGGCTGCACTAGAAACCCCATGCTATCCTCGTAGTGCATGTCAGGGCGGAGACATGCATTCCCAGCACGGCTAGCATGGGCATTGGTGGCTCATGCTTGACATCATTAGCATGGGTGCATTTAACGCTACCTCAGTGGGTGGCATTAGTTGCATCCGTGGCCTGATTGCCAAAGAACCACGCAGCTTGCCTGTACTTGCTGCAGGGAAGGCAGACGTGCATGGCCCCTGCAGTTAGCCATGAGTTCCTTTCTAGTAACGCACAGTGCATGTATGCTGCTGGCATAATGTTTAGTAAACCTGCTCCTATGTGTATTGAGTAATCATATGTGCTGTGCGAGTGGAAGTTAGTTTAGGGAATTTTGTTTTTGTTTAGTCTGTCCATGCACATAGGTTTGTCAGCACTTGTGCAGATAAACCTGTGCTAAAGTCAGGCAGGAAGAGGCAGTGAAGACGAAAAGGCTAACGGCAAAGTCAGGCCTCGCTACCTGAAGATCAGCAACTGCCACCAGGGACCTGACTTCTGGCAGCAGAAGGGAGAAGCCATAGATTGCAGTGGGGATGAGGCCTGCACGCTGCCAGGGATCCAATTGTCGGCGACAGGAGGGAGGGGTCGCAGCACGTGCTGGGGATGAGGCCTGTCTGAGTATTGCCTGGACCCGATTCGGAGGAAAGGGGGAAATATGCCATTATGTCACACAGAGAATGCACATTTCATTTTGTTTATGAACTTGCTTTGGGTGGTGTGTTTATGAATAAGGTGGTCAATAAACGTGAACATGAAATTTTAGCCACAGACAGTTCATTTTTCTGTGAAGGCAAGCTGCTTTTAACTGAGTGAAAGCTAGCAGAGAATGGGGAAGTAATGCACCAGGCAGGAAGTGGAAGTAACAGGGAGAGAGACGAGACAATAGAGAGGTGAAGAAAAGTAGAGGGAAGGTTGAGAATGGCTCTGATTTTGAGGGAAAATAGGACATTCGGCAGATAGAGAAAACTGATCTGATTAAAAAGAAAGCAGTAGCTGTACAAATCTACTGATATTTTGCTTTATGGCTATACGAACATTGAATGGAATAAAGAAGAGTGTGTGTGTTGTTTTATTTTTAAACAGCCATGGGAGTAAAAATGTGTGTTAGAATATTTTTTTTTAAGTTAGCATGTTATACTGAACACTGTTTTGGCAGGAAATGTCATATTTCTACATTTAATTTGTAATTTCCTTATCAGTCCTCCAGTTCAGTCCTCCACCACTGGGTAGGGTACATCCTCCTGCAGCATGGAGACTGGGCATGTCAAAACTATGACCTCACTGGATATATCCTGCTGACCTCTCCCATCAGCCCCAGTGTGTCCAGTCTCCATGCAGCAGGAGGACGTAGTGAGCCTAGGTTCTGGGCTCACTAGAGGATCAGATAAGAAGTAGTTTAGGATAGATGGTCTTGTTTCTTTTTTCCCCTATAACTTTGTTTATTTTAAAGAGCTGTCATTAAAAAAAAAAAAAAAAAATCCCTGTGATTAATCCGAAGGGTTTTGGGTCAGTCGGGGGCCTCCTTCCTCCTTTCCCCTTCTACTCTCCGGCTGCGGGGCCCTGGTCTGTACTCCCCTCCTAGTTGATATGGAGGGGAGCCTCGCAGGAAACAGTTTGACCAGCCCTTTCAACTCCAGTTTGCCGCGGAATACAGAAACCGGCAGCGGAGGCTAAGAGCAGAAGCCCTCTCTGCGATCGCAGCTCACCTTGGGGTGCTGCATCGCAGATTGTAGGGCTGTACGGGGACCCGACGCAAAAGAGGAGCCGGCAATCAGCAGTGGAGGTTAGTTCCAGAACGCCGCGCAGGAGAGCAGGCAGGTGCTCTGTTTCGCCGCGGTCCCGTTGGCGCCAAAAAGGCCCAACTGCGTGCGTGGCAGCCTCTTCCCGTGTTTTCGAGCAGCAAGACAACGGTAGCGCAGTCGGCAGTGCAGGAAGGGAAGAACTGCTAGCCTTTCTCTAGGGGGGGGGGCTCTTGAATTCCTTTTTGCCATTTATATTAGTTTATTTTGGTTTCTTTGGCTTTATTTTGAGTTTGCTTTGGGGGGTTTATACGATTTCTCCCTTCTTTCTACTCTCGGGATAAAAAAACAAAAAACCCCTCCTAAAATAGCTGAGAGAAAGCTGTTATACATACAGAAGACTTTCTCTTGGCTGGATTCCATCCATTACATTCCGTGGCTAATGCCTTCATGCCCACAGTGTCTGGTGTGTGGCACATGCAGAGGCACGGTCTCGGATACAGGGGTTTGCCGGGGCTGCGCTGTGGCATCATCTTCTATGGAGCAGGAGATGCAAGAGAAGGTGCCTGGAGGGGTGCCCAGTGCGTTGCCAAGAGTAGAGAATGAGTCACCGCAGGAGGGGCCATCAGTGCCACTCCTGGAAAGCACGGCAGGACCTTCTGGTGTTGCGGCACCTGGGGCAGCCCTCAGGGTTTTCCCCCCAGACTTTGTGCTATTAATGCATCAGGCTTATTGCTTGCGTCAGCAGGGGTCAGGGCCAGGATCTGTTCAGGTGCCGATGCCAATACAACAAACCGAACCAGAGTTGGTCGGTAGACTGGTGAGACCGTCCAAGAGGGCATGGCCTCAAGAGGATCAATCCGTAGATTCGGAGTGGCTCAATGACGAGGATTTGGAGTTGGAGCCTGAGTCTGGAATGGAAGAACTTGAAGAGGGGGAGATTCTAGAACTTGAGGTCCAGGCAAGAATCATCCGAGTATTCCAAAGGGAAGAACTTACAGCGCTCATTATGGACTCTCTTCAGGCACTCAACCTAGCTCCCATCCAGCCATCAGAGGAGGAGGTGCTGGAGGATCCTCTCATTCAGGCAGTGCGGCAAACTCAGGCGGTGTTCCCGGTCCACCGGGTGGTTGACCGAATGATCCAAGATGAATGAGATCTGCCGGAGGCAGGACTACGCGGCATTAGAGCTATGAATAGGCTCTATCCCCTAGCTGACAAAGAAAAGGAGAGGTTTCATTCTCCACGGTTAGATGCAGCGGTGTCAGCAGTCACAAAAAAGACGACTATTCCGGTGGAAGGGAGCGCAGTGTTGAAGGATGCGCAAGACAGGAAGGCGGACGGTTTGTTAAAGCAGGCCTTTGAGGTCAATGCTCTTGCTTTGCAGGCTTCCATTTGTGGGGCGTGGGTGACGAGAGCTTGCCTCCGTTGGTCCCAACATTTGCAGCAATCCTCTATGCAGGCGCAGGATAGAAGAGATGCGCCTGGAATCCAGTTCGGCATATCTAGCAGATGTCCACTATGATTTAATTAGGACATTGGCGAATAGCATGGCCTCCTTAGTTGCCGCGCACCTTCATCTGTGGTTAAGGAATTGGGCAGCGGATGGCTCCAAGTCACGTCTCAGCAAGCTTCCCTTTTAAAGGAAAATTGTTGTTTGGGGAAGATCTCAACAAGTTGGTTAAGGACCTGGGGGAGCCCAAAGGTGGCAGGTTGCCAGAGGATAAACCTAAGCAGGGCAGATATCTCCCTGCCTCGCGAGGGCAGTCTAGGGACTTCAGAAGGTTTCATACCTCCCTTTTGGGCGGTTTTCAAAGAGGAAGGTGCCCTTCTAGGGCCCAGGGGTTTCGTGGGTTCCGAGGGGCAGGCAGAGGCTTCACAGCTTCATCAACCGCTCCGGAGTGAAAGCCACAATGAAGCGAGGCAGGCCCAGGTAGGAATTTGACCGATTGGGGGGCAGCTTCGGGATTTTCTTCCTGCCTGGGTCCAAATAACTTCAGATCAATGGGTGCTGGAGATAATTTGTGAAGGCTATGTATTCGAGCTTGCTCGTCCAGTTCTAGACTCGTTCGTGCTGTCGCTTTGCAAGGGGCGACGAAAGACGCTCGCAGTGAGGCAAACCGTAGATCGGCTCTTGCAGTTAGGAGCCGTGGTACCGGTGCCACAGGAGGATTGTGGCATCGGTCGTTACTCTATTTATTTCTTAGTGCCCAAGAAAGATGGAGCACTCCGGCCCATCCTGGATCTGAAAGGAGTGAATCGCTGTCTTCGGGTGCAGCACTTTCGAATGGAAACCTTGCGTTCAGTAATAGTGGCAGTGCGACAGGGAGAGTTCTTGACTTCATTAGATCTCACCGAGCCGTATTTACACATCCCCATCAGACCAGCTCATCAGAAATTTCTCAGGTTTGCTCTCCCGTGGGGACACTTTCAGTTTTAAGCGTTGCCTTTCGGGTTAGCAACAGCTTCGCGTATCTTCACCAAGGTCATGGTAGTAGTGGTGGCAGCTTTGAGAAAGGAAGGAGTCCTGGTGCATCCTTATCTCGACGGTTGGTTGATTCGGGCGAAATCAGAGGCCGAGAGTGTTCGGGCTAGGACAAAGTTGTCAAGTTCCTCTAAGACCTCGGCTGGGTAGTCAATGCCTCTAAGAGTCGACTAGTCCTGTCTCAGGACCTAGCGTACCTGGGAGTTCGATTCCATACACGCAAGGGAGCAGTTTTTCTGCCGGCTCAAAGAGCTCTGGCCCTACGACAATTGGTGCGCAGATTCCTCATGACCCCAGCTCCGTCGACTTGGAGCTACCTTTGATTACTGGGAACGATGGCAGCAACCCTGGATGTAGTCCCTTGGGAAAGAGCTCACATGCGACCATTGCAAAGGTCATTACTTCGATGGTGGTCACACCAGTGCAACTCCCTGAACAGACGTCTCCCTTGTCCCACTGAGAGTCAGGCGGTCACTTCAGTGGTGGCTCTGTCCAGATCACCTGGCGGCGGGCCTACCACTGGAGCAACCGCAATGGCTCCCGGTCTTGACAGATGCAAGTCTAGCAGGTTGGGGCGCACATTTCAGGGATCGCTTCACTCAGGGAACCTGGAACGAACAGGAGGTTCAGTGGTCGATCAACCGTCTCGAACTGAGAGCAGTGTTCCTAGCACTTCAGGCATTCGAAGAGGTGCTGAAGGGCCAAGCAGTGCGAGTATTGTCAGACAATTCAGTGACTGTGGCTTACCTCAATCGACATGGCGGCACGGGGAGCTCGGCCATGGAGGAGGAAGCAGAAGCTCTGTTTGCCTGAGCGGAACTCCGGTTACAGGTGATCTCAGCGGCACATATTGCAGGAACAGACAATGTGATGGCGGACTTCCTCAGCAGAATCCATGTGGATGCTGGGGAATGGGAACAGCACCTGGAGGTCTTTGCTCATATAGTCCGTAAGTGGGGCCTTCCAATTATGGATCTCATGGCATCCTTCCGGTCGTCCAAAACAAGTCGGTTCTTCAGCAGAAGAAGAGAAAAGATGTCAGAAGGAATCGATGCCCTGTTGCAGAGTTGGCCATTTCAGGGCCTGCTCTATGTCTTCCCTCCGTGGACGCTTATAGAACGAGTGGTTCAGCGCATCAAAGCTCATCGGGGGAGAGTGGTGCTAGTGGCTCTGGACTGGCCGAGACGCCCATGGTATGCCGATCTTGTCCGGCTCCTCGATGGGAATCCTTGGAGACTACCGACAAGAGAGGATCTCTTGCTGCAGGGTCTGCTCCGAATGCCACAAGTGGATCGGTTCTCGCTTATGGCTTGGCCATTGAAAGGGCGAAGTTAAGGAAGAAAGGTTATTCTGGAGCAGTTATTGCGACTCTACTCAGGGTTAGGAAGAGGTCTACATCTCTGGCTTATGTGTGGATATGGCGTATCTTTGAGGACTGGTGCTCTCAGCGACAAGTGCATTCTTCTACGGTTTCCGTACCAATGGTTCTCAATTTTCTTCAAGACAGAATTGATAAAGGATTGGCGGCCAGTTCATTAAGAGTTCAGCTAGCAGCCATTTCTTGCTGTAGAGGGAAAGTCCAAGGAGAGGCTCTGGGCTTTCACATCAACGTAATTCGCTAGGTTGCGACCAGCTCGTAGGGTGATAGTGCCTCCTTGGGATCTCAACCTGGTTTTGGGGGCATTAACCAGGGAGCCATTTGAGTCCCTGAACCAAGCTTCAGTTAAAGACTTAACCTTAAAGACAGTATTTTTGGTGGCCATCTGTTCGGCAAGACGGGTCTCAGAGCTTCAGGCCTTGTCTTGTCGGGAGCCGTTCTTGTCCTTTTCTAAGGAAACGGTAGTCTTGCGGCCGGTGCTGTCCTTTTTACCCAAGGTGGTTTCCCCCTTTCACCTGAACCAATCGGTGTCACTTCCAGTGTTGGAGGCGATGGGGGCAGGCCTCTTGGACCGCAGTATGCATTGCTTGGACTTGAAGAGGGTTCTCCGTCAGTATCTAAAGGTTTCGGAAGCCTTTCATAAGTCAGAATATTTATTTGTCATGTTTGGGGATCCTCGAAGAGGAGAAGCGGCAGCAAAGCCTTCAATTTCCAGATGGGTTTGGGAAGCGATTGCGTCCGTGTACATTTTGCAGGGTCAGCAAGTGCCTGTAGGTTTGCGGGCTCACTCTACTAGAGTGCAGGCAACCTCCTGGACGGAGCACAGCTTGGTGCCGCCGGTAGAGATTTGCAGGGCGGCCACTTGGTCATCTCTTCATACCTTCAGTAAACACTATCACCTGGACATCCAGGTGGCGAATGATACCTGTTTTGGGTCGGTGGTCTTACGATCCGAGTGGACAGGTCCCTCCCAATGAATACTGCTCTGTTACATCCCAGTGGTGGAGGACTGAACTGGAGGACGGATAAGGAAAGAGAAATTAGACTTACTTGCTAATAGTAGTTCCTTGAGGAACTCCAGTTCAGTCTTCATTTCCGCCCAGGGATGGTTTGATTACAGGTCAGTGCGGTATGGAGGGGTGTCGGGGTCATGGGGTGTAAGAACCTTTGGCTCTGTCAGTATTGCGAGGGTTCTGCTTCCCTAGTCTTTCTTGTCGTCTTTCCTTCTTTCTCCCTTTCTTTCTCCCTGTTGGGCTACCAGAGGAAAGAGGCCGTTAACAGTAATAGTTTCCCCTGTTAATAAGGGGGAATTTAGTTGAATTAATGTTTTGTTCAAAGTTGAAGTTAATGCTTTAGCTACTTATTTGTTGCTCTTTTGAGTCTGCTTTGTCAATAGGACACTGGGGCTGATGGGAGAGGTCAGCAGGATATATCCAGTGAGGTCATAGTTTTGACATGCCTAGTCTCCATGCTGGAGGACGTACACTACCCAGTGGTGGAGGACTGAACTGGAGTTCCTCAAGGAACTACAATTAGCAGGTAAGTCTAATTTCTCTTTACAAAGTAACATATATAGTATATGACGGCAGATAAACACCAGTATGGTCCTAGTCTGCCCAGCAAAGTGGCAAGAGTAGGTACACCTGCCACTCTGCAGGTCACCCTTCCCCATGTCTTTGTTTAGGGGTATACCTACTGCTTCATGCAGGTCATCCCTATATGTTGACATATAAGAGATAGTTACGTTTATTTTGATTTTATCCTGTTGCTATAAAGGGATCCATTGTGTCCGTCCCATGCCATTTTGAATTTTCACTGTATTTGCCCCACCACTTCCATCGAGAGAGCATTCCAAGCATCCACCACCCTTTCAGTGAAAAAGTATTTCCTGACATTGCCTTTCAGTTTACCCCCTTGCAGCTTCATGTTATGCTCTCTAGTTTTACAGCTTCCCCGTCTTTGGAAGAGGTTTGTTTGTTCATTAATACTCTTTTATGTATTTAAAGGTCTGATTTCCCCTGTCCCTCCTCTCCTCCAGCGTGTACATATTTAGGTCTTCAAGTCTTTTCTCATAAGTCTTCTGACGCAGACTCCAAATCATTTTGGTCACCTTCCTCTGAATCATTTCCAGTCTTTTTATATCTTTTATGAGATATGATCTCCAAAACTGAACCAATATTCCAAGTGAGGCCTCACCAGCGATTTGTACAGTGGCATTAGTACCTGTTCCTTTCTGCTGGTAATTCCTCTCTCTTTGCAACCCAGCATCCTTCTGGCTTTGGCCTCCAACTTGTCACATTGTTTCGCCACCTTGAGATTCTCAGAAACAATCACGCCAAGGTCCTTCTCCTGGTCTGTGCACACCAACCTCTCATCTCCTATCGCACACAATTCCCTTGGATTTCTGCATCCCAAGTGCATGACTCTGCACTTCATATTCAATTTTAACTGCCAAGCATTAGATCATTCTTCCAGCTTTTGTGGATCAATCTTCATGTTATCCACTCCCTCAGGGGAGTCCACTCTGTTGCAAATTTTCATGTCATCTGCAAAAAGATAGACTTTTCAGTCCTTCAGCAATATCACTCACAAATACATTGAACAGTACCGGTCCCAGGACCGATCCCTGAGGTGCGCCACTAATCCCATTCCTTTCATCCGAGAGTTCCGTTTACCATCACCTTTTGTTTTCTGTCAGTCAACCAATTTCTGATCCAGTTCACCACCATGGGACCCATCGCCAGGCTGTTCAGTTTATTGATAAGCCTCATATGAGGAACAATATCAAAAGCTTTGCTGAAATCTAGGTAGATCACATCCATTGCATGCCCTTGATCTAGTTCTCTGGTCACTCAAAGAACTCAATCAGATTTGTTTGGCATGATTGTCCTTTGGTAAAACCATGTTGCTTCGGATCATGCAACCTATTAATTTTGAGAGAGTCCACTATTCTCTCTTTCAGGAGCGCCTCCGTTACTTTTCCCACCACTGAGGTAAGGCTTACTGGCCTGTAGTTTGTCACTTCTTCCCTACTGCCTAATGGGAGACAGCCAACATGGCTTTAGACAAGGAAGATCTTGTCTTACTAATCTGTTATGTTTTTTTGAAGGTGTGAATAAACAGGTAGACAAAGGTGAGTCGGTTGATATAGTGTATTTGGAATTTCAGAAAGCCTTTGACAAAGTCCCTCATCAGAGACTTTTGGCAAAACTAAAGAGTCATGGGGTCCTCTGTTAAGTCCTCTAGGGGTTATTGATTGTAGATTTCCCAAAAGTGCTTGCTCTAAGAAAATCGCGCGAACAGACTTTAATTATACAAGAGCAAAGATGGATATTTAATCTACAATCAATAACCCCTAGAGGACTTAATAATCAAATTGATTGGGGAGCATGTTTATGATGATTGTTGGGAGCACCATATTAACTTTGTGGTGCGGAATTTAAGAGTGCCAGATGGCAAGTTAAACAACACGTCACCATAGGATGGAGAATGGAGCTATAAGAATGAGAGTTTAGCGAGTAAGCCGCATGTGCGGCGTTTTTTTCAAACTGGGTGGTCAAACGTTTTGTATGAGGAAGGCGTTTGCAGCATCAAGTCTTCTGGTATGTGACTTTAGAATAGATTTTTTGAATAAGATTTTTTGGAATGTTTTTAGTATTTAATAAATAACATTAAGGGTTGAATATAAGCTTAATATGTTAAGGAAAGTACTTGACTATAACATTTCACTTTTATAGAATGTTCTTCTGAACTTTGCGTTATAAACCCCTGAAGAAACTCGAAAGAGTGAAACGCAAAGAGGCGCCGACAAGAGGCGTTGGGAAAAAGAATCATTAAGATAAGCACATTTTCAAAATATAAAAGTTTAAGAAGGAGTTTAACAGTTATTTGTATTGGGTTGGTCATTGATGCAAGTGGGCACTAAAAGTTTTGCTAAGATGGAAGTCTGGAAACTAGTACCGATTAGTCTGAGACCTCCTTTACCATTTTAGAGTTCTGCATTTTGAAGTGAATAGATGTTATAGTATTATCAAGAGTAGAAGTACTCATCAACACGAAACATTTCTTGTTTATTCATAGAGTGGATGATATGACTCTGACAATACCGAGCCTGATAGCATGTCCTCCTTATTAAATCATCGGGATGCAGAGACTCTCTTGACTTCAGACCAGGAAGCCATGATGCAGGAATAGCACATGAAAAATCTGTTTGCTGACTAAGTTTTGTTTCATATTTCTGATCTTCATTTTAAGGCATGGGGGGGGGGGGGTTTCCTTCTTAGTGTGGTGGAACACTGGGTGGCAGATGGAAGCAAACTCTTTGAAATAGACTTTGTCTTCATCCTGCTAGGGGGATCACCAAGGGAGAAATGCTTGCTGTCTTTGTCATCGAAGACTGACTATCCTTATGCCTCATATTTTTGTTTTTAATCTTTTTTTTTATTTTATTTCCGGGAGCAGAATTGAACCATTGCTTCAGTTGTTTAATTTGGTTATCTGTTTTATTTTATATCTTCAGTTGTGGACTCTTTTTGCAGCAAAATAGAGACAGGCTATTGGAGGGACGCGGATTCTCACCACATCTCATATGTTATGGGAAGCTGCAGAGCAGGCAACTAACATGTATGACTGGATGTATTTGGCATTGGGGAGGAGGGAATGGTTCAGGGGAAGGAGGAGAGGGAGCAATACAGTGGTCTGTCAGATGGAAATGAATGATGATTAGTGTGTGTATGTGATAGGGGAGGGAATAGGAGGGAAGGCCTTTAGAGTTCTGGAGACCATTTTCCTACAGCCAGTCTGAAATGGGAAGCTTGAATTCCTGGAAAACACATGGGTTGGGTCCAGCTAGGGAGGCCTGTGCCCATTGCAAACACTACAACACTTGAACAAAAACATGTTGGTTATAACACGGCTCCTGTCAAAATAGGGACATGGAATGTATTCAGTCTTAATTAGGTTTTTACAAAAGATGCATCTTACTGAGATAGAACATCAAAAATTAAAAAGAAGTTGGATGGGGGAGATAGTATCAGCTTCCTATAATAGTAAACAACAAAGTGTGGCCATATTAATCTACAAGTACCATTTAAACTGCATAAAATAGCAGATTTGGAAGGGCGTTATAGTTTTGGGTTAATTACATGGGATGAAGCTCTCTATTTTGTAACATCTATTGTGATGAGGAGAGCCCTGCTGAACTGATGGAAATAGGAAAAGATAGTGAATATACCTTTTAAGGAAAGAGACATTCCTGAAATTCACAGGTTCCAGACTGCAGTCAAAGAAAGAAAGCACGGAGTTGATAGAGCCAGTTTGCCACACCCAAGGTCTGCTGACGTAAGTGCAAGCTTAGGGGGTAATGGCAAACACCTGGGCAGAGACAGAGAAAGGCTAGCTAAGAAGCAGCCTTATAAACCCTGCTCAGAAGGGGAGAAGGGGGTTCAGGATCAGGTTGCGGTTCAAACTGTTTGTATTCCAGTTCCAGTCCAGAATCGTGGGCAAGTACAGAGAGTTCAGCGTGTTTCAGCTATTCCAGGAGTTCAGAGAGAGGAACTCAGAGGAGGAAACATCAGGGGAAGAAGAAGGACGTGGAAGGAGCCTGAGAGCCAAGAAACCATGTGTGCTTTGCTTAGAGAAAGAAGGCAGGGAAGTCTTCTACCTCGGGTCTCGGACCGAAGGTTTCAAGCTGCTCAAAGGTGGGTGAACAAGGCTATAGCTAGAAGTAACCAGAACCCAGCCTAGAGCAAGGAACCGTGGCTGAACAGCAGAGAGGAACCAAGGCAACTGAACCAGGGAGAGATATCCCATACTAGAGGTACAGACATTCCTTACCGGGGAAACCAGTGCTGGAGGGAGGTCCAGGGTTTTCCCCAGAGCATTCACCGAGGAGCAGATTGTGGGAGTTCAGAGCCAGACGTATATGCTTTAGAACAAGAGGAGATGCAAGTGGACTGTGCGGAGCAAAACTCCATATCAGGTGATTTGCCAATGGATTGTACATTATGTCAGATAGAAGCTATGAAAGTCTGTTGATAAGAAATGCTTGATAAAGAAAGGTCTTGAGAAGCAGTGTGAATGGACCTAGTTTTGTTTTGCTAAGAAATACCTACTAACTCAAGAGAACGTTGCCAGCTTCTACATTTTTGTGTTTAAACGAGCAGAAGATAAATGAGGACAGTTAACTTTGTTTAAACAGAGAAGCTGTATTTTGTTTTGCTGATTACCTTATGAAAACAACTGCACATGTTTTAAAAGCTTACGAAGCTTCCTCAGTTCCAGCTTATGTATAATTTCTGAAGTATTGCTTGGAGAAGAATATCCTGACGTTGTGTGTTTGAACCTTAGTGCTTTTTGGGGAAAAATAAACTTTTGTCTTTGCCTTTAACCCTTGGCTTACACGACTATCCTTGAACGAGGAAAATCTACAAGTCCCAGAATGCCTCCCTGTGGACAAGAATAGTGTTTAATTCCTTTATTAGAGGACTAAAATTGGCAGCCCTATGCCTCTAGGCCCTCGACCGGGGCTGGGGTCACGACACTATGTCTTAATGTCTATAATCACAAGTGTTTCTCTTCCATACTGGCTAAAATAGGCAGCCATGATGGTTATTAACTTGTAATTGGGGGCAATTTTAACACAGTCCTTGAACCACCCAAAAAGGTGGGAAAAGGGTACAACTAGAGAAGTCTGGGTCTTACATCAGACTTAGGACTTAGAGATTCATGGCATCATGGGGAAATTGATTTTGCCCTTTTTTCTGCACCTAATAACACTTTTGCTAGAATTGATTACATATTCTCCAGGACCAAGCAGGAAGTCAGTCCTCACATATGGGTGATGTCGGTGCCGGCGGAGCCCTCGTGCGGAGCATTTCCCCAGCTTTCAAAGAAAGCCTTTGGGAATGCAGCGCGCATGCGCGGTCCCCTTCCCGCCCAAGGGTGCCATCTTGCTCAGTCTTCTTTTTTCAGTGGAGCCCGACAGACATGTGTCTTAGTCACCCGGTTAAAAGTTGATTTTTCCTTCGAAGATTCGTGGTTTTTTGCCCCTTCCCACCTGGGCACAGTACACCGGTATCGAGCCCGGAGCTACTTTTTCGGTTTTTGTCCTTTGAGACTAGCATTCATGCTTTTTTTCTTTTTCACTGGCAGCCCGGTCTTTTGACCTTGCAGGGGCCCTTTTTCCCCCTGATGGCTGCCAGTGGGTTCAAGAAGTGTGATCGGTGTAAGAAACTCATGTCTCTCACCGACACACATGACTGCTGCCTCCGGTGCCTCGGGCCCGATCATGACCCAGTGATCTGTGGCCTGTGCGACAAAATGTCCTCTAAGGTGCTGAGGAGCCATCAGCATCATCGAGAAAGGATCTTCTCTGACTCCGCATCCGGCCGGGCCCGGACTCTATCAGAGGCCTCGACGTCTCGGGAGTCCGACCCCGAGCATCGTCGGGGCTCCTCTGAGCGGGGGTCTCTCTCATGGGAACACAAAAGGAAGAAGAAACCCGCGAGGGCGGCGTCAGTGGACGCTTTTGGTCCCTCAAGGGCCAGGTCGCATAGCCCCGACTGCCGTCCTGGGTCCTCGGAGTCGGAGTGGCCTGCCAAATTGCCTCATGTGGAGCCGGAGTCCCCAAGCCACGTGAGTGCTGTTGTCCTCGTGGACTCTCCTCCGGGGGAGCCAACGTCGGCCCCGATGCTGTCGGGGGCTGAGTCGGGGGCTGCTGAGTCTCCTGAGCTTGGACTCAGGTTGACGGCCTTGGAGAGCAGCTTGGCTGCCTTCTTGGAACAGCAGTGGGTGCTGATCGCCGGTCTGACCGGTGCATCTGCCCCAACCACCGGGACCTTGACATCTAAGTCGACCCGGGAGGCCAAGCCGATCCTCAAGTCAATGCGGTCTCGAGTCGATCCTCAGCCAAGGTCTCCCTCGGCCTCCCGTATGGGGCCGAGGTCGTCGACGCCGGTACCCTTGGCGTTGTGGCGGTTAGCATCGGTGCCCGCCCGACTGGAGCCGCTCGATTCCTCCTCAGAGGGGTCGGGGTGGGAGATGGAGGACGAGGAGTCCCCAGACATTTCCGGACCCGGTGTGTCCCATCAGACTCACCGGAGTCCGAGTCTCAGAGAAGATCCCCCCGCGGAGGATACCCGGTTCTCGGACTTCGTGAGGGACATGGACATGGACATGGACATGGTCAAGACCTTGGCCTTCGCCGAGGAGCTCGAGGCCCTCCAGTATGACTCTCCACCGAAGGAGGCCTTTACTGTACCGGTTCCTCCGATGCTGGAACGGCTGCTCTTCTGCATGTGGGAGGCACCGGCCTCGGCGCCAGTTCTCAGCAAACGGGTCGATTCCATTTATCGAGTCTGTAAGAGCCCTGGGTTCCAGAAGGCACAGCTACCATACCACTCCATGGTTGTGGAATCGGCCATGCATCGTCTGAAGAGTCAGAAGATGCACTCCTCGGTGCCCCATGGCAGGGAGGCCCGGAACCTGGATGCCCTCGGTAGAAAGTGCTTCCAGGGCTCTATGCTGGCTTGCCGTGTCAAGACTTACCAGCTGTACATGGGCATGTACCTCCAAGACCTGGCAAAGGAGATTGCCGGGTTCTCTGTTGGCCTCTCCGAGAAACCTTTGCAGAGGTTCAAGGCTTTGTCATCGGGGATTCGGGAGTGCTCGAAGTTTATATCTCGAGCAGCCTATGATGGCTTCAAGACTTCAGCCCAAGTAGCAGTGGCCGGCATCGGTGCACGCCGTCAGGCCTGGCTACAGTCATCAGACCTCGAGCCATGGGTCCAGGACAAGTTGGTCAATGTCCCTTGCCGGGGTGAGAACCTCTTTGGCAAACCCATGGCTGAAAAGGCTGCAGAAATTGAGACCAAGACTCTCACCAGGACAAGGCTGTCCAGGAAGACTTCTGCCCCTTCTCAGAAGAAGAAGAGCTCGGGGAAAAAGCCCTTTTACCCGAGGAAGGCCTCTGCCTACAAATCCTACCCTCAATTCCAGGCCTCTACAGCTCCCCAACAGGGTCAGCAGGCCAAGGGGCAGGGATATGGGCCCCGTAGGCAGAAAACCCCCAAGCCGCCAGCTCCGGCTCCTGCACAGCAGGGAGCGGGGTTGTGACTCCCACTGCATAGCCTCTCCTCCACAGCTGGTTCCACTCAGCACAGGAGGCCGGCTGACACTGTACGCCCACAGGTGGTCAGCCCTAACAGGGGATACCTGGGTACTGAGCATAGTCCAGAAGGGCAATTTGCTCCACTTCAACCAGTTACCCCCCTCCTATTTTCCAGGGGAGCCTCCAAGACTTCCTCTTCACAAGAACCTCCTCCTTCAGGAGTTGGCAAGCCTTCTAAAGGAGCAGGCAGTGGAACTGGTGCCTCACCACCTGACAGGGCAAGGCTTCTATTCCAGGGACTTTCTGGTACCAAAGAGGACAGGAGGCCTCAGGCCCATCCTAGACTTGCGAAATCTCAACAAGTTCCTGGAGAGGGAAAAGTTCAAGATGCTTACCCTTGGAATACTGCTGCCCTACCTCCAGCAGGGAGATTGGCTATGCTCCTTAGACCTAAAGGATGCTTATACTCTCATCCTCATTCATCCAGACCACAGACAATATCTCAGATTTGTAGTGGGAGGAAATCATTTTCAGTACCTAGTACTTCCATTTGGCCTGACCTCCGCACCCAGGGTTTTCACCAAATGCCTGGCGGTGGTGGCGGCCTATCTCAGAAACCAGGGCATCTTTGTCTTTCCATACCTGGACGACTGGCTCATCAGGGGTCAGTCTCCACAGGAGGCCAGACAAGCCTCTCGTCGCACTGTCTCTCTTCTCCAGCACCTGGGCTTCGTCATAAACTTCGCAAAGTCCACTTTGCTCCCCTCACAGGACGTAGAGTTCATAGGGGCAAGGTTGGATACCTTACAAGCAATGGCTTATTTGCCTGGGGACAGGGCTCACAGACTAATGGCTCTGGCCCAGCAGTTTCGCAATGGATCTCTGGTCTCTGCCAGACATTTCCTGAGGCTTTTGGGCTACATGGCATCCACAGTCCATGTAACTCCAAATGCTCGTCTCCATATGCGGCCTGCTCAATGGTGCCTCAGAGCTCAGTGGATACAGGCCACAGGGGACTTAAGAGACAGAGTAAGAGTGTCCAAACTACTAGCGGCCTCCCTGCAGTGGTGGCTGCATCTCCCGAACCTGCTCAAAGGGATGCCATTCCAGGCACCACCACACACACGGGTGCTGACGACCGATGCTTCTCTTCAAGGTTGGGGTGCACATTGTCAGGGGGCATGCACTCAGGGCCTCTGGTCCCCTTGGGAGGCCACACAGCAGATCAATCTGTTGGATTTGTGAGTTATTCGATTAGCTCTACAAACTTTCTCTCATGCCCTCTCTCACATGCCCTCTCTCACCAGTCTGTCTTGATTCAGACGGACAACCAAGTAGCAATGTTCTATGTGAACAAACGAGGGGGCACAGGATCCAGGCTTCTCTGTCAGGAAGCGCAGGCCCTGTGCACCTTTGCAGTCAAGCATGGCATGTTTCTCAAGGCAGTTTATCTACCTGGCCAGGAAAATTACCTGGCAGACAGGTTGAGCAGGATTCTACAGCCTCACGAATGGCATTTGAATCCCCTAGTGGTCCAGCAGATCTTCCTAAAATGGGGTCTTCCAACCATTGATCTCTTTGCCAGTCCACTGAACCGTCAGTTGCCCAGGTTCTGTTCCAGACAACCGCATCCTCTGCGAATAGCAGCAGATGCCTTCCTAATCTCTTGGTCTACGGGCCTGCTGTATGCATTTCCTCCAACGCCACTAGTGGCCCGAACCCTATTCAAGGTTCTTCGGGACAGGGCCTCGCTGATCCTGGTAGCCCCCAGATGGCCGAGGCAACCGTGGTTTCCACTCCTTCTGCAATTGGCGGTGGACACTCCACTCCCTCTGGGTCTCAGGATCAGGGATCTCTCCTGCACCCCAACCTGGTAGTTCTAGCCCCTTTACTTCTACCTAAGGAGGTAGAAGAGGTGGTTTTGGCCTCTAGGAGGCAATCCACCTGGAAATCTTATGCCCTCAAGTGGCGTAGGTTCTCCACCTGGTGTGCTCAGTGCCAGGAGGATCCTTTTTCGTGCCTGGTTCCAGTGGTGCTGCAGTACCTGCTCCACCTCTCGGACCTAGGCCTTAAATCCAACTCTGTTTGGGTCCACCTCAGTGCTCTATCGGCACACCACTCACAAGTAGAGGGCCAATCTCTGTCGGGCCACCCCTTGGTGTCCCGTTTCCTCAGAGGCCTGCTTCTGCTCAAGCCTCCGATCCGTCCACCAGCCCCTGAGTGGGATTTAAATGTGGTCTTGCAACAACTTACTTGCCCACCGTTTGAGCCGATGGCTACCTGTTCTTTACGCTTCCTTTCCTGGAAGGCCTTGTTCTTGGTGGCTCTTACCTCGGCCAGGCGTGTGAGTGAACTACAGGCTCTGTTTTCTGATAGACCGTACACACGGTTCTATAGGAACAAGGTGGTCTCACAGACTCATCCTAAGTTTATTTTTTATTTATTTTATTTTATTTTTATTTAGACAGTTTTTGTATACCGTCTTATCCTTCAATCAAAGCGGTCACAACACAAGTGGGAGATACATTTAACACGCGGGGATATGAGAGACATACACTAATACTTACAGGGAACATGGGCAATGGAGGGTTAAGTGGCTTGCCCAAGACCACAAGGAGCATCTGTGGGACTAGAAACCCCAGTCCTTCCGGCCCCAGGTTGCTGTCCTCTAGTGGGATTTGAACCCCCGACCTTCTGGCCTGAAGTACCTTGCCCCAACCACTAGGCTACTCCTCCCCTTCCAGAGTTCCTTCCAAAGGTTGTCTCCTCCTTCCACCTCAATCGGGAGGTGGTTCTTCTGACCATTTTTCCCAGGCCACATGCCAGCCGGGCTGAGATGGCCTTGCATACCCTGGACTGTAGGAGGGCGTTGTCTTTCTACATTGACCGTACGCAGGGGCATCGAAGGGCTGTTCGGCTCTTCGTATCTTTTGACCCTAATAATCTGGGGTTACCTGTGTCCAAGAGTACCCTGTCCATTTGGGTAGCAGACTGTATCGCCTGGGCGTACAGGGCAGCCGGCCTCTCCTTGCAGGGTCGAGTCACGGCCCACCGTGTCAGGGCGAAGGCTGCGTCAGTAGCTCATCTCCGCTCTGTTCCGTTGGCAGACATCTGCCGGGCCGCTACTTGGTCTTCAAGCCAGACTTTTGCTGCCCATTACTGCCTCGAGAGAGAGTCCCGCAGGGACAGTGCTTTTGGACAGGCAGTGCTCTGTAATCTCTTTGAGGTTTAGGCAACTCCTACCCTCCAGCCCTTGTGTTGGGCTACCGTTCGGGGGCATTCTCAGAGAAGATTCTTATCACGCATGCTGAGGCTCTAGAGGGAGCTTATTTTTCAGCTTTGGGTTCTCGGTAGCCTAGAGCTAGGGAGTCCCATATGTGAGGACTGACTTCCTGCTTGGTCCTGGAGAAAGAGTAGTTACTCACCTGTAACAGGTGTTCTCCAGGAGCAGCAGGAATCAGTCCTCACGACCCTCCCTCCTCCCCTTGGAGTTGCAGTCATATGATTCATTTTATTATTTTTGCTGTCTTTTAGCTATGTCATCAGAATGAGCAAGATGGCACCCTTGGGCGTGAAGGGGACCGTGCATGCGCGCTGCATTCCCAAAGGCTTTCTTTGAAAGCTGGGGAAATGCTCCGCACGAGGGCTCCGTCGGCACCGACGTCACCCATATGTGAGGACTGATTCCTGCTGCTCCTGGAGAACACCTGTTACAGGTGAGTAACTACTCTTTATCATGAATGCTATTTCTTCATATACTCAAAGCTAAGGTACAGGATACAGCAGTATCTGATCGTGCTTTGGTCACTGTGGAGTTAAAGATATTAGATGGTATTTCAGAGTGACTATGGTGCAAGAACTCAACACTATACATAGACCCCACTTTTAAGACATATTTAGGGCGTAGCAGGACTATGAAAACCAAAATAACGGGGAAGTGAATATGAGGACATATTGGGAGACTTAAAAGCGGTCCTACATGACAAAGTCATAGCCTATACCACTTAGAAAACAAAAGCAGCTTGGTAGAGGATTGTTACGGATTGTGACTGAGTTGCAATGTCAGCAAAAACATTTTTGATACATGACACAGGAAGATAAGAAACATTTAAGCAGATCTAAGACAAGTGGAGTTTGTAAATTATTATCAAATCTTTCTCATGCATATTCATTGTGGTTATCCTGAAAACCTGACTGACTAGGTGTGTCTCAAGGACTGGGTTGAGAAGGTTTTTGACAAAGTCTCTTGGGAATATCTACTTAAAGTTGGGTGAAACATGTAACATTGGAGAACATGGCCAGAGAATTTATAAATTATTATCAAAAGTTTCAGTATATATGAAAAGATTGTCGCGAGGAGAAATTTCTGAGTACAGTAAATGAACCCTTTAGTGCTGGGGAGATTAGGCACGTTATTAAGAATTTCAAGCTGGTGAAAGCCCCAAGCTCATAAAGATTACTCTCTAAATTATATAAAATTCCGGAGCATATAGTAGCATCCCTGCTGAAGGAGTTGATGGAAGGTATGTTGCAAGGGAGTATAGGAGATTCCATTCCTAATTTGGCTCATGTTTTTTTTCCTTCCTAAACCAGGAAGGATCCTGAGAAACTGGGTTCTTATTGGCCAATATCTCTTATAACTGAAACCTGGTTAAAGGACGGAGAAGACGCTCTTCTGGCTCGCTGCCTTCCGCCTGCCTTCTCAGCCCTTTCCACCCCCCACCCTGGCCGTGCCGGTGGGGGTGTGGCAGCTCTTATTCGTACATCTCTCTCCTTCACCCAGCTTACCCCCTCATCTTTGCGCTACCCTGAATCCCTTCTGTTTCAGCTTCACTCCTCCCCCCCGCTTCAGGTCTTTCTTGTCTACTCTCCTCCTGCTTTGCGATCTGACCTTTGGGATTCCCTTCTCCTAACTATCACCGATCTGTCCTTGGCCTTCCCTCACTTACTCATTGCCGGAGACTTTAACCTTCACCTTGACTCTCCTTCCTCCTCTCATGATCACGCTTTTCTCTCCCTGCTGCATGATCTGTCTCTTCTACAGCATGTCACTTTTCCCACCCATCAGGCCGGGCATACTCTTGACCTGTTTCTGACTTCCTCTTCATCCTCTCTTTTAATGTCCCATCTCTCTTTTGTATCCCTTCCGTGGACTGACCACGTCTGTCTTTCTGTTGTATGTACCCATTCTCCTGGGTCCTTGTCTTCCACCTCTTCTGTTGTGCCTCCAGTTGTTTCCCCTCCACCTCAACTCTCACGTGTCCTCTCGTCGCGCATTCGTGAACAATTCCCTGCTGCCTCTGACCTTCTTCCCTCCAACTTTTCTTCCCTCTCTTCTGATTCCCAAGTAGCCCTATGGTCTTCATCCCTTTCTACTGCTCTTGACCGTCTTGCTCCCCTTCAACCGCGAAAGTCTCGCCGTCTCCCTAGCCACCCATGGTTCCATCAGGGCCTGCGCCTCCTGCGTACGCAGCTCCGTAGGGCTGAGCGCAGGTGGCGCAGAAATCCTTCTCCTTCTACCTTAGCCTTCTTCAAGTCTACTCACTCTCACTACCGTATAAATGTCCACCAAGCTAAGCGTGCTTATTTTTCCAATGCAATCTTGACCGCCCCAAATCAAACTCGGCATCTCTATTCGACTTTACGCACTCTGACCTCTCTTCACTCCCCCACGCCTATAGCTCCTGTTTCTTCCGTCCCTTCTCCCTCCCTTCTGGCCTCCTTCTTTGACAATAAAATTTCCTCTCTACGAGCCTCCTTACCCGCCTGCCCTGATCCAATTCACTCTCCCCCGCCATTGGTTTCCCCTCCCCCTACTGCTCAGCTTTCCCACTCTTGGGCCTCTTTCTCCTTAATCACTTCTTCTGAGCTTTATCACCTTATTTCCTCTTCTAAAAAGACTTCCTGTCCTCAGGATCCCATCCCTTCCACGTGGCTTCTTGACCCATCTCTTGCACTCTTGCCATATATCCTCACCATGTTTAACACTAGCTTGTCTACAGGTATCTTTCCCTCCTCCTGGAAGCATGCTCTACTTCGTCCCATCCTTAAAAACTCCTCTCTTGATCCTTCCGTTCTTTCTCACTATCGTCCTGTATCTAACCTTCCTTTTCTTTCCAAGCTACTTGAAAAGTTTGTCTTTGCTCAACTTTCACACTACCTTGATTCTATTAATTTTCTTCACCCCCGCCAATCGGGTTTCCGCACAGGTCACAGTGTCGACACCATTCTTCTTGCTTTCACTAACGCACTACACATGGCTCACGATCAGGGTGATATCTCGGTGGCGGTTGCCCTAGATCTCTCAGCAGCCTTTGATCTTGTTGACCACTCCCTTCTCCTCCTTCGTCTTCGGGAAGCTGGTTTATGTAGTACTGTGCATCACTGGTTTCACTCCTTTCTCTCTTCCCGCTCTTGTTCTGTGCTATCCCCCTCTTCTTCTGCCCCCTCGTCTAACTCTTTCCCGCTTACCTGTGGGGTACCCCAAGGTTCTGTTCTGGCTCCTCTTCTGTTTAACCTTTTCCTAGCACCCCTTGCACTCTTAATTCAACAATCAGGTATTTCTGCTTTTCTTTATGCAGACGACATTGTTCTGCTCCACCATACTTCTCCCTCTTGTCCTGATCTCACCGCGCTTAACTCATGTCTTTCCGCTGTAGCCAACTGGTTGACCCTTCACTGCTTGCACCTTAATCTCACTAAGACCGTTGCCATTTGGTTTTCCCATGGGTCTACACCCCCTACCCTTGCCCCCTCATTTTCTGGGTCCCCTGTTCCATTAGTTTCTACCTTTCGTTACCTTGGTGTCCACTTTGATTCTGATCTTTCTTTCCAGTCCCACCTCTCTCACATTACCAAATCCTCTTTCTTTCTTTTTCCTCCGACAAATACGTGCAATTCGCCCCTTTTTGTCCTCAGCAGCCCTTACTACCCTTGTGTTGTCTTTGGTTATCTCTCATGTCGACTTTGCAAACTCAGTTCTTGTCGGTCTCCCTAAGTCTCGCTTATCCCGTTTACAACGCATACACCACACTGCTGCTCGTCTTATTTGTCATGCGTCTCCCCGCGACCACATCACTCCCCTCCTGTTTCACCTCCACTGGTTACCCCTCCCTTACCGTTCCCAATTTAAGCTTCTCACTCTGGTACACAAAGTACTTCATACTGGCTCCCCCCAATATCTTGCTGACTTACTCTCTATCCACTCCCCTCGTTATACTCCCCGCTCCTTTCATCTTCACCGTCTAGCCCTTCCCCCCCTTCCCGTGCTCATTTACAGTCCACCCGCTCCTCTGCTTTCTTCTTCATCGGCCCCGCCCTCTGGAATTCACTACCTCCCGCCCTCCGTCTTGAACCACTCTTCTCAACCTTTAAACAAAACCTAAAAACACACCTTTTCTCTTTGGCTTTTGATGTGCCCTCTCCTTTTGTGTAATCTCCTCTTCCCCGTCCCTAACCTTCCCTTGTTGTTTCTTCCCCACCCTCTCCATGTCTCTCTTGTCTACTCTTTTTAAACAGAAACTGTACTTTTAATCAGATATTGTATTTCTTCTCTTTTCCAGGCTTCGTCCTTTTTTAAGACAATTGTTTTTATATTGTACATCGCTTTGATTTCTGGAGAAAGGCGATTTTATCAAAACTAATAAACATAAACATAAACATTATAAGATCTTCAAATTGTGGCTGCAGTAATGGCACACTGGCTGAATAGGGTCTTGTCAAGTCTAATTTGCCCAAACCAAATGGGATTTGTAAGAGGTATGCTTCTGCAAACTTGATGAGGGCATTAGTTGCATGTCAGGGAGGGTGGGAATTAATGAGAGCAGCTTTACTTAGTCTAGACCAGGGGTTCTCAACCCAGTCCTCGGGACACACCTAGCCAGTCAGGTTTTTAGGATAACCACAATGAATATGCATATGAGAGATTTGCATACAATGCCTTCGTTGTATGCGAATCTTTTCATGCATATTCATTGTGGTTATCCTGAAAACCTGAATGGCTAGGTGTGTCCCGAGGACTGGGTTGAGAACCCCTGGTCTATACACAGGGAAGGCTTTTGACATAGTCTCTTGGGAATATCTGCTTAAAGTTCTCGATGTCTTTGGAGTGCAGGGGAGTTTCCTTCCATGGACTAATTCCTATATAAGAAACCCCCAGACATAACTGATATTAACATTTTTCCCCCTTCAGAGGAGTACTCAACAAGGATGTCTCCTCTTCCCTCTTTTGTTTGGGGCATGTTTACTAAAGAACGCTATTTGCGCTGCGTCCCGTTATAATGGCGCTTTAACGCGCGATAAGGTACCTAATCACTTGTTAAAGCGCCAATATCGCACAGTAATGTACCTTACCGTGCGATAACGGGACGCAGCGCAAATAGCATTCTTTAGTAAACATGCCCCTTTGTCTTGTTGTTGGAGCCCTTATCAGCTAAGATTCAGGAGTCCCACCAGGGTCTCTGGGTGGGACAGGAAGAATATTGTGTTAACCTTTTTGCTGATGATACGTTACTAATTCTGTAGGATGCATGGGAGGCATTGCCTGAAATTATGGAAATGATTGAAGGATTTGGAAGTCTTGCTGGGCTTTCAATTAGTTTTGCAAAATCTGAGGCCTTTGTAACTGGGAGAAATGGATGGAGGAGAATGGTGATGTTCCCTCCCTCTGAGCTCAGTGTCAGGTAGTGTGCAGCATTTACATTTCATTTTTAAGCTACTCTATCAGAAAAATATTATTGATAAAATAATGCAGATAAAACACATCTGAGAAATGTAAAGATCTCCCCGTGACCCTTTTGGGGCGATTGGCTTTAGTTAAAAATGGTATCTGTCCCCAAATCAACTTATGCTTTCCAAGCATTACTCATTTGGTTAAAATAGAAAGGAAGGAAGCCGAGCTCAGGGAGATTAGCACATTTATATGGCAGATGCATAGCCACGCATAGCTTATTCAAAACTAATTCTCAAGCATGATCAGGAGACTTGCTCCCCCCTGATTTGCATTTCTATAATGCAGGATCTCTGATGCTTTGGATACATGAGACCTATACGGATCATTACAAGTATATGCCAAAAGGGCTTCTGAATGAACGGTGAGCATCATACCACTTCATTAGTTTACTTCCGTGACCAGTGCCAGCAGAGTCAGCAGGGAGGTGGCCAGTGGTTACTCGGCCCCTTGAAGAAGGCTTGGAGATGGTGGACAATGAGAGGGAAAGGAACTGTGGGGATATTTCCATTTATTCAGCTCATGGGACACTCGACTTTTCCTCCTGGGGTAGAGGACTAGATTTCAACTGTGGTACAAGAGAGGGTGCAGAGATATAGGACAGCATTTTTGCAATGAAAAAAAGGGGACTGTTATAATTGTTGATATGGAAGGACAGACTAGATAGGCCATGTGGTCTTTTTCAGTTGTCATGTTTCTGTGTTTCTAAGTGGAGGGGAATTCCCCACTTCTGATCATACTAAACACAAATGGGCATTTCTAAATACTCATCTGCTGCAACCTACGGATATTGACTGGGTCTTTCAATTGTTACTCCTACATAGAAACACTTTGAGACAGTGGTACCAGATGAGGAGGGGGCATATGAATATTCAATATCAACTGAGTAGAACAATGATGAAGTGGAAGGTGTAGGAACAGAGGTGCTTAGGATTCTGGAAAGGCTGGCAAATTGCACCAAATGTGGTTCTACAGTAGATGTAGTACAAGCTTCTTCATAGAGCTTATATTACTTAGGAAAGGTGAATGAAATTAAGGATGTGTCAAGAGAAGGCCCTGCTTGAAAGGTAAAGTAAGGTTTGGGACCTTTATAAATTCGTTTCTGGATTATGACTTGCTGAAACCCTTATGGTCTGAGGCATTAGATGCTATTGAGATAGCGATAGTGTGAAAATTGACTGGACATATGGGCTTTTATTACTAGAGGAGGAGATGCCCCTTCTTGACAAAGGAGTTCATAAATTGAACCAATGGTTTGTGCATGTGGCAATTAATGCTAGTTTAAAAAAAAAACAATTTGTAGATAGTTTCCCCTGTTATCCAAGTTAATTGCTCCTGTTCTTTGTAATGATCAGACTCTTGTTTATTGTCGGATACTGTTTGTTCTATGTAAACCGCGCTGATCGCAAATAGTGCGGTATATAAGAAATGTAAATAAATAAATAAAATAAATAAAACATTGAATTAGCAAAGCCACACCTTCATATCACTGGAGAGTTGTGATGGCCAAAATGGTTGCGTGGAAACTTCAAACCCATAAAGAGAAAATGAGAAGGGGTTGCATGGCTTCTGGAGAGGTGAAAGGGGAAGGAGTTGGGTATGAAAGTTGATGTGAAGTTTGTGAGGCCAAGGGTGAAACATATCTGAATTAGTTCATTTTTGGGTGTATAAAGTAAAAAGCCAGGAAGGAGACATGAGTAGTTTGTAGGAGGGGAGAATTGCATGCTAACAATGATTTCTTACAGAAATAACAACAGAAAACTGAAACTCCTTATGACAGAAATATTAACTAAAGTATTCATTTACGATGATTGTAATTGTTGTTTGTGCTGTTTCTGTGATTGCTGTGTTAAAGATGTATAAAAATTGTTTTATTTAATGACTGTATCTCCCTTCAAGCATTTAAATAATAGTTTTTAAAAAAAGGAAAGGCTAAATTTAAATGAGTAAAATCTGTAAGATGTGAGGCCTCTTTAGAGTCTGTATAAGATAGGTAAGTTCAGATGATAAACAGGTGGATCTTACTTAAAGATAGGGACCGATTTACCTTTTTGGCGAATCAGTAAGAAATTGGTCTTGGGGCACAGATTCGGTCTCTAAAAGAAAATCAGAGGGTGGGAGGGAACGAGCCAGGAAGCGCTGCCATGCAATCTTTGGAATTTTTAGCATTTATTATTGCAGTTTGGCCTACCTCTGTTTTTCAAGGTCTTTGCAGCCTTCGAGCATTAACACTTTTGGCCAGTAACCTTAAGCTGTTTCAGGGAGTGTGCTGCGACCTTTTCGTCCAGTTCACTATAACATTCTGACTGGGAAGCAACTCTGCTCCTCATTCTGTTACCTCAGGAACACATTACACCTTTTTATTATTAAAATGAAATTGTCAATTTAAGAGGAACATATTGTGCCTAACAAGATGACGATTACATAAGATATCGCTCAGCGAAAGAACAAACACAAAACTGGAATTACCAGTAAGGCAGCCTGAAAACAAAGCATCCGATTGCCTAAGAGTTCATAGCTGTTGCAGTGGCAGTAGGTGTTGGCCTAATCTGACTCATACTTGGTTAAAACAGCCATACTAGATTAGTGCTAAATAAACTGTACTAATTTCTTATTTTGCCAGAAACCTTACACACAAAATCACAGAAATCTATGCCATTGTTTCCCAATCTTTTCAAACCCAAAGCACACTTCAGTTTTCAGAACTAAGGCTGGAATTCCAAGCTCTCTAGGGCAGGCTCTATGAACACTGGAGAACTACCATACTGGGTCAGACTAAAGGTCCATCAATCCCAGTATCATCTTTTCAAAGGTGGCCAATCCAGGTCACAAGTACCTGGCATAATCCCAAATGTAGCCAGGTCCATGCTACTTATCCCCAGGAAAAAGCAGTGTCTTTCCCCAGGTTTACCTTAAAACATTATAGACTTTTACTCCAGGAACTTGTGCAAACCTTTTTTTTAAACCCTGCTATAGTGAAGTACTGAAAGCCCCAAAGGCAAAAGCTTAAGGGGAGGAGGTGCTGCATGCTGCACAATGCAGGATCAGCTCTTTGTACCCTATATGCTGCTTGTCAGTTCCCGCACTCGACTCCTGCTGTATTTAGGAAGGGGAGAGGCATGTGTCATGAAATGTGTTCAGAAACAAACCCTTCCATGGTGTCTCTTAATCACTCTGAGGCACTGAGAACATAGCCCATGTATTAGTCCGGACCTGAACATCAGGACTTTTGTTTTTCCCTGGTACACCTGATTAGAGTGAAAGGCCCATCAGCATGCAATGGCACACGGACTGTATGCTGGGCTTAGTATGACAGATAATTGAGCTTTAAGCTTTTCTTTCCATGACCATCCACATGAGGTTGGGCATCCTATGAGAACACTAGGGAAATGGAAGTGTCCTTTCTGGCTTGCCCTTTCCTTCTCTTTGCGAGGTGAGAGAGTACGTTCAGAATGGGGAAATGCTTATTTTAGATAAGTAGCTAATTCAATGAGCAAGTTCAGTTTGCCACCCAGGTCTGAAAGAAGTAACTTATTGTGATTCTGGGCTTTGAATCCAGTGTCCTGCTTTGCATTGGATTCATTGTTAGGGATGCAAGATTTAAAAAAAACCATTGAAATGTGAAAGTCAGAGCTCTCAGAATTTAACCTTCCTTCAAAAGCTGCACAGCTGATATTTTATGCGCACACAGCCTACAGAAAATTAGAGGGAACATTGGTCAGAACCCTTTCACACATCGTTAGTTTTTTTCTATGACTTCATTTTTACAAACAGGTGACAAGCAGAAGATTAGAAATGTTTCTTGTAGAAATATTGTACATTGGATGATTCCAGAACTGTGGTGTACCTGGAATAGCCGTGGACAGCATGACATTTGCAGTGGCATAATAAAGAATAGCAGATAAAGAGCAAATGACCTATCTAGTCGGTTCAATGTAAATTCTTCTTAGTTCTCTATCACCTTGTGTAGATTGCTCACCTGACACCCCCTCCCCCCCTCAAATCTTCCTTCCTCTACAGTCTCCCCATAAGCCTATCCAAACTGAGCCACAGAGCTGGCTGCCTCCACTTCTGCTGGCAAGTCCACCCCAGGCCATGTCATCTTTCTCTGTTTCCCACACAATAAAATGCCCAGTCCATGCAGCCACCAAAATCTGTAAGGCTCTTCACCATAATTGGCCTCCCTGTTCTCATTGATATTTTTGTGTGTTAAAAATCAATGCTGTGTGCAGGTTTCCCCAGACTTGTTATCCTGATGCACTAGTGCTTTTAGAGTAGTAGTCGCCACACTAGTCAAGATCTCCAGGAACAAGCAGGAATGAGTCTTCACATATGGGTATCGTCGGTACCGACGGATCCTGCGCGGGAACGCTCCCCAGCGTCCAAAAAGAAAGCTTTTGGGAGCATCCCACAGCGCCTGCGCGCTGCCTTCCCGCCTTTCCTAACCGCCTCTCTCCAGTTCTTCTTTTCCGCGGAGCCAGCAGGTTGTGTTCCTGTCACCGCTGAAGAAGTTCTTTATTTTATTTCTTTGGTCGCGCGTCTGCCTTCTTCGACGTCGGACCGGTACCGCCAGTCTTTCTTTCTTTCTTCTTAAAAAAAAAAAGACTACTATTTTCACTTCTGTGCATTTTTCTTTTGGCCTTAGGCCTACGAGAAATTCTCCTCATGGAGAAGCCCGCTTCCAGGTTTAAAAAGTGCACGAAGTGCAGCGGCACTATTTCTGTCACTGACACCCATGACTGGTGTTTAAAATGTTTGGGTCCTGACCACTCCATCACGGATTGTGAGTCCTGCTCCATGATGTCTAAAAGAGGTCTACAGAATCGAGCAGCCAAGCTCAGTATCCTGTTTCCCTCTGATGCAGCTTCGGTAGCATCAACGTCTTCCAGGGCTGCTTCTTCCTCCCATGGATCTCAGGTAACCAAACTCAAGTCCAGCCGGTCCTCGAAGGGTAGATCTCCCTCTAAGTATCGAGATGCCTCCGGGCTTGCTTTCGAGGAATCCGCACTGGCAAAATTACCCCGGCGGGAGGCTCCAGCTTCCAAAGCTTTATCTATGGGGTCACAGGTTGACATCGATGGCTCGGCCTCGACCGATCACCTGTTGCCATGTTCTGGGGTACCGGTGGTTCCCACTGGTACCGACATCCAGACATTGGTGGCGTCGATGGATCAGAATATTCTGACCATGCAGTGTGCCATTACGGCATTCATACAAGCTGCGACGCCTCCGGTACCGCAACAAACTCCGTTGTCGGTACCGGTTCCGGCACCGATATCGGTTCTGGTGCCGGTACCGATTGCATCGACATCGGCTTTGGTGTCGACTGCAGCGGTACCCTGTTCTGTGATGCGAATCGGTACCGATGTCGATACCACTCGGTACGCGTATCGGGCTCTGCAAGAGCATCCAGATAGGCGATACTTCGATTCCTCTGAAGACTCTGATGAATCGGAGGTTTCTGTCGAAGCATCGGTACTCCTTCCTCAGGAGCCCTCTTCTCCAAAAAGAAGAATGTCTCCTCCAGAAGACTTGTCTTTTCAAGACTTCATTAGAGAAGTGGCCAGGGGCCTCTCCATTTCAATGGCCCCTGAGGCAGAGCCTAGAGCCAAAAAATTGGATATCTTACAATATCCTAAGGCTCCTAAAGAGGCAGTTACTTTACCAATTCATGAGATCCTTTACGATCACATGTTGGGCATATGGGAGACACCTCTCACCACCTCCCCTCATTCTCGTAGGTTGGACACCATGTACCGTGTTCCTCCTTGTCCTGGCTTTCATAAGACTCAGCTTCCTCACCACTCTATTGTGGTGGAGTCTGCTATGAAGAGGATAAAGAGTGCAAAAAGGCACTCATCTAATCCTCCAGGAAGAGAATGCAGAACCTTAGATGCTTTTGGCAGGAGAATTTTCCAGGCCAATATGCTTGTGGCTAGAATCAACTCCTATAGTCTCTATATGGGGATGTTTCTAAAAGAAGTTACAGATCACCTACAAACTTTATCTCCTTTTGTTTCAGAAGATAAAAGAGAGGAGTTTCTCACCTGGCTTAAACATGCCCAGGATGTTTCCAAGTTTTCCAACCATGCAGCCTTTGACTCTTTTGAGTGTGCTAGCAGAGCCTCGGCTATTGCCATAGGTGCACGCAGAGTTGCTTGGCTACAAGCTTCTGATTTGGAACCCTGAGTTCAGGATGGACTAGGAAATCTTCCTTGTACAGGTGAAAACCTTTTTGGCAAAGATTGGCAAGCAAAGGCCACTCAGATGGATGCTGAAAATTCTGTTTTAGATAGACTTTCAAAGTCTACTTCTGCTCCTGTTAAGAAAAGGTTGTTCAAAAAGGGATTTTTTTCCCAAAAAGGGGAGATATTATCCTGGTTATGGTCAACAGGCATCTTCTGCAGGTCGTTTTGCTGCAAAGCGACAGCAACAACCTAAACAGGCCAAGCCTAAGGCTGCAAGGGCTGCTACGGCCCAACAGCCTAAGCCTCCTCAGGGCCTTTGACTTTCAACTAGAGAACTTAGCCTTTCTGGCTCTAAAAGAACCAGAGCCTCTCACCATTCCAGGAAGGTTAGCTCACTTTGCTCCCAGGTGGGAACAAATCACAGCAGAGCAATGGACCCCCTCCATCATAAGGGAGGGCTACAAGCTTCATTTCTTAAACCTTCCTCCTCACACCATGGTGAGACAGTTCAATTCTCCAACATCTCTCCTCGACCTTCTGGGTCAGGAGATTGCTACCCTTCTTGCCCAAGGAGCAATAGAAGAAGTACCCCTTCTTCAACAGGGCTCAGGGTTCTACTCCCCCTACTTTCTTATCCCAAAGAAAACAGGGGGCTACAGACCCATATTACATCTCAGAGAATTGAACAAGTTTCTATGCAAGGAGAAATTCAAGATGATTTCTCTCGGTGCTCTCCTTCCATACCTTCAGAGTCAGGATTGGCTTTGTTCTCTAGACCTCAAGGATGCATACACCCATGTCCTCATCCATCCAACACACAGAAGGTTCCTTCGGTTCCTTTATCGAGGAAAGCACTACCAATACAAAGTGCTTCCTTTTGGTCTGGCCTCTGCACCAAGAGTGTTCACAAAATGCATGGCAGTAGTAGCTGCATTTCTACGCACTCTAGGGATATTCGTATTCCCATATCTGGACGACTGGCTCATCCGAGCTCCATCCCAGTCAGAGGCCCAGACTTCCCTAGCCTGCACAAGGCGTGTTCTTCAGTATCTGGGACTTGTAATAAACATCCCAATATCCCATCTCACCCCTACTCAGTCTCTAGAGCTCATAGGGGCCTTGCTGGATACCACAACTGCAAGGGCCTATCTTCCCCAGGCCCGTTGCCTACGCTTGGTGCAGTTAGCCTCACAGATTCAGTTAAAATCCCATTTAACTGCTCGAGAGATGTTACAATTGTTAGGCCACATGGCATCCACTGTGCAATGTGGTTCCTTACGCTCGCCTTCACATGAGGGCAGCTCAATGGACTCTGTCCACCCAATGGGACCCAGGCATCAGGGTGCCTGTCAGACAAAATAGCAACCTCCAGTCGCCTCTTTTGCTCTCTCCAGTGGTGGAAGTCCACTCAAAATCTGTTGCTGGGGTCCCCCAAGCAACCCTTACAACAGATGCCTCTCCAAGAGGTTGGGGAGTTCATCTACAAGATCTCTCCACTCAAGGCATCTGGTCTCCACAGGAGACATCTCTACATATCAACCTCTTAGAGCTCATAGCAATTTTTCTAGCTATCAGAGTCTTCCACACCCTGCTCAGCTACAAGACAGTCCTCATCCACACGGACAACCAAGTAGCCATGTTCTTCGTGAACAAACAGGGTGGGACTGGCACTCTGTCGCTTTGCAACGAAGCTTAGAGATTGTGGGCCTTCACCAGAGAGCATCAAATTCATCTCATGTCAGTGTATCTTCCAGGGGTTCAAAACTCTTGGGCAGACAGACTCAGTCGAGTTCTGCTTCCACACGAATGGTCCCTCCATGGTGACCAGATAGCCAGGATCTTCCGAATTTGGGGAACCCCGGACATAGACCTGTTTGCAAGTCCATGGAATGCCAAACTTCCCCGGTTCTGTTCCAGGATTCCGTGTCAGGGAGTTCAGGCCACGGATGCCTTCCTCCTTCATTGGGGGCAAGACTTCCTCTATGCCTTTCCACCCATTCCCCTAATTCCCAAGACACTGTTCAAACTTCAGAGAGACAAGGGGTCTATGATCCTCATAGCACCACATTGGCCACGCCAAGTGTGGTACCCTCTACTTCTGCATCTCTCTCAAGCTCCCTCCCTGGACTTGGGATCTGCTCCAGACCTCCTGTCCCAGGAGGAGGGAACGTTGTGGCACCCAAATCCCCAGTCTCTTCACCTCAGAGCCTGGTTGCTGAAGGCCTAGACCTTCAAGATTTGCATCTTTCTCAGCAAGTGAAGGATATCCTTCATGCTTCCAGAAAGCCTTCCACTAGACGTTCCTATGCTTTTAAATGGAAAAGGTTTACAATTTGGTGTGCAGAGAAGGGTCTTAACCCTCTTGCAATACCTCTGAATTCTTTACTAGAGTATTTGCTGCATTTATCCCATGCAGGCCTTAAAACGAATTCAGTAAGAGTGCATTTGAGTGCTTTTGCAGCATCCCTTAAACCTCTTAATGGGCAGCCTATTTCCTCTCATCCTCTTATAGCAAGATTCATGAGAGGCCTTCTTTTAACTAAACCTCCCATTAGACCAACTCCAGTGGCATGGGACTTGAATCTGGTTCTTGGCCAGCTTATGCAGCCACCCTTTGAACCCTTAGCCACTACCTCCTTGAAATTCCTTTCCTGGAAGGTTATTTTTCTCATTGCAGTCACTTCAGCTCGCCGCATCAGTGAGCTGCAAGCCTTGGTGGCTAATCCTCCTTATACAAGGTTCCATCATGACAAGGTAGTCCTCAGGACCAATCCACACTTTATACCTAAAGTGGTCTCACCTTCTCATCTGAACCAGGAGGTATATTTACCTGTCTTTTTTCCAGGACCTCATGCATCAAGTGCAGAGAGGAATCTCCATACCCTGGATTGTAAAAGAGCTCTTGCTTTTTACTTACAAAAGGACACAGCAACATAGAAAGTCCTCTCAACTCTTTGTTGCTTTCGATCCCTCTCATTTAGGACTTCCAGTCTCTAAGAGAACTCTGTCCAGTTGGATTGCTCAGTGTATTACTTTCGACCAACCAGAGTAAGAACCTTTCTCTGGAGGGCCATGTCACAGCTCACAATGTGAGGGCCATGGCAGCCTCTATGGCTCATCTAAATTCTGTGTCCATTGACCAAATCTGTCGAGCGGCCACCTGGGCCTCGGTTCATACCTTTACAGCCCATTATTGCTTGGACAAGGACTCCCGCCGGGATGCCTTGTTTGGTCAGGCTGTTCTCAAACACCTGTTCCATACCTAATCAACTCCTAACCCCCATCCCTGGTTGGATGCCCGAGATCCATAGGGGGAGGTAGAGCCCTTCTCAGGGACACAAAACCTTGGGGATCTCCTTGGCATCTCTAGCTGGGGAGTCCCCATATGTGAAGATTCATTCCTGCTTGTTCCTGGAGATAGCACAGTTACTTACCTGTAACAGGTGATCTCTGGGAACAGCAGGAATAAGTCTTCACAACCCACCCACCTCCCCTAGGAGTTGTATCTCTCTATCTATCTTTCCTTTCCTTTCTCTCTCTCTTTGTCTCAGCTTAAAACTCGAACTGGAGAGAGGCAGTTAGGAAAGGCGGGAAGGTAGCGCGCAGGCGCTGTGGGATGCTCCCAAAAGCTTTCCTTTTGGACGCTGGGGAGCGTTCCCGCGCAGGCTCCGTCGATACCGGCGATACCCATATGTGAAGACTTATTCCTGCTGTTCCCAGAGATCACCTGTTACAGGTAAGTAACTGTGCTTTACCCTCACCTTCCTGAAAACCTGATTCAGTCATACCAGCACACCCTACTCATTGAACGTGTTTTCCCCTCTTTGGTCCTCTAAAGTTTCATATGACAGTTCACACTCCAGCCTCTCCTTATCATTGTGCAGGGTCTGTCCCAAGCATGTTTAAATTTGGCTATGGCTGTCAATATCACTGTCTCTGCCAGCAGGCTGTTCCAGGCATGACACCATGTCTCAAAATGATTCCTTAATCTATCTGATATGGCATTTTCTAGTTCTTGTCCTTTTAACAAATACACACATAAGAACATAAGATATGCCATACTGGGTCAGACCAAGGTCCATCAAGCCCAGTATCCTGTTTCCAACAGTGGCCAATCTAGGTCATACGTACCTAGCAGTTTCCCCAAAAGACACAGGTTCCACAATGCTTGTACTGGGTCAAGCATTGATATCCTGGGACCCTTTTTAATAATGGTTTATGGACCTTTCCTCCAGGAACTTGTCCAAACCTTTTTTAAACCCAGCTACACTAACAGCCTTTACTACATCCTCTGGTAACTTATTCCAGAGTTTGATTACATGTTGAGAGAAAAAATATTTTCTTTTATTAGTCTTAAATAGTTTACCCTGTAGACTCATTGCATGTCCCCTAGTCTTTCTATATTCTACGTTTACCCGTTCCACTCCGTTCATTAATTTATAGACTTCTATCATATTTCCCCTCAGCCGTCTCTTTTCCAGGTTTAAGAGCCCTAACCTTTTTAGCCTTTCTTCATAGGAGTATCCTTCCATCCCCTTTACCATTTTGGTGGCTCTTCTCTGAACCTTTTCTAATATCGCTATTTGCTCTCTTGGCCACCGCTGCACACTGGGCCGAGGGTTTTAACATGTTATCCACAATGACGCCTAAATCTTTTTCCTGGGTGATGGTTCCTAATGTGGAACCTTGCATCGTGTAACCATAGTTTGGGTTGTTCTTCCCTAGGTGCATAACTTTGCACTTGTCCACATTAAATTTCATCTGCCATTTTGATGCCCATTCTTCCAATTTATCACGATCCTCTTGCAATTTTCCACAATCCTCTTCGGTTTTAACAACTTTAAATAGTTTTGTGTCATCTGCAAATTTGATAACCTCACTTGTTGTTCCCCTTTGCAGGTCATTTATGAATATGTCAAAAAGAAGCGGACCAAGCACAGATCCCTGGAGTACACCACTATTCACCTTTCTCCATTGGGAAAATTAGCCATTTAGCCCTACCCTCTGCTTTCTATCTTTTAACCAGTTCCTGATCCACAATAGTACACTGCCTCCTATCCCATGACTCTTTAGTTTTGCCAAAAGTCTCTGATGAAGGACCTTGTCAAAGGCTTTCTGAAAGTCCAGATACACTATATCAACCGACTCACCTTTGTCCACTTGTTTATTCACACCTTCAAAAAAACACAACAGATTAGTAAGACAAGATCTTCCTTGTCTAAAGCCATGTTGGCTGTCTCCCATTAGGCCATGACTATCTACATGCTGAGTAATTTTATTCCTTATGATGGTTTCTACCATTTTTCCCAGTACTGACGTCAGGCTCACCGGTCTGTAGTTTCCCGGATCACCCCTAAAACCCTTTTTAAAAATTGGCGTTACATTGGCGATCCTCCAATCTTCAGGTATTACAGATGAATTTAATGAAAACTCACAGATTACTAATAGCAGGTCTGCAATCTCATATTTCAGTTCTTTCAACACCCTTGGATGTATACCATCCGGCCCAGGTGATTTGCTACTCTTCAGTTTATCTAATAGTTGTAATACATCTTCCCGATGTATCAATATTTCCTTCAATTCTTCTGCATCTTTAAATACCACTTCAGTCATGGGTAACATCCCTACATCTTCATCAGTAAAGACTGAAGCAAAGAATTCATTCAGTCTCTCCGCTATCGCCTTGTCGCCTCTTAGTGCCCCTTTAACCTCTCTATCGTCTAATGGGCCAACTGACACACTCACATATTTTTTGCTACGAATGTACTTGAAAAAGTCTTTATTTTGTGTTTTTGCTTCAGCAGCAAGTTTCTTCTCAAATTCTCCCTTTGTCTGCCTTATCAGTGCCTTGCATTTGACTTGCCAGTGCTTGTGCTATTTCCAGGTCTCATTGTTTGGCTCTTTTTTCCATTTCCTGAAAGATGCTTTTTTGGCAACAGCAGCCTCTCTGACCTCACCTTTAAACCATGCTGGCAGTTTTTTGGACTTCCTTCCTCTTTTCTTGAAGCGTGGAATACAACTGATCTGGGCTTCCAAGATAGTATTTTTCAACAACACCCAAGCTTGATGTAAGTCCTTAACCTTTGCAACTGCTCCTTTTAGTTTTTTATTAACTGTTTTCCTCATTTTATCATAGTCTCCCTTTCAGAAGTTAAAAGATAGTACTGTGGATTTCCTTACTATCCCTTCTCCACTAATTAAATCAAATGCGATCATGCTATGATCACTATTGCCAAGTGGCCCCAACACCCTTTATTTATTTATTTTATTTATTTAACTCCATTTATATACCGCTTTTCACCAGGTCACCCTTATCTCTTGCACTAGATCTGGTGTTCCACTAAGGACTAGGTCTAATACGGCTTCCCCTCTGGTCAGTTCATGAACCAGCTGCTCCAAGAAGCAGTCATTTATTTCATCTAGGAATTTTATCTCCCTAGCATGTCCTGCCGTGACACTGACCCAGTCGATACTGGGGTAATTGAAATCACCCATTATTATTACTGCGCTGTAACGTTTGTTAGCTTCCTTGATTTCTTTGAGCATTTCATTATCCATTTGTTCATTCTGGCCAGGCTGTCGATAGTACACTCCCACTGCCATCGCCTTCCCCTTTTTACATGGAATTTCAATCCATAGAGATTCTACAGCAAATTTTGTTTTCTGCAAAACTTTAATCCTTTCTGACTCAATGGCCTCTCTAACATAGAGCGCAACCCCTCCACCAATTTGATCTGCTCTATCATTACGATATAGTTTGTACCCAGGTATCAGTGTCCCACTGGTTGTCTTCCTTCCACCATGTCTGATATTCCAGTCATATCTAACCTCTCATTTAGTGCTATATATTCTAACTCTCCCATCTTATTTTTTAGACTTCTAGCATTTGCACACAAGCATTTTAGAGACTGTATTTTATTCATATTAATTTGGCTATTGGTAGACATGGGTAATTTGGGATCTTTAAGCTTTGACTCTTCCATATTTGAGGGCATTTGGGCTACTTTACTCTTTTTTGGAACCTCTCTGCTTTTGGTAGTATCCTTCAAGGATACATTGTTCCGAACCATGCGCTCTTGGGCGACTGTCGGCTTTCCCCTATTATCTAGTTTAAAAGTAGGTCTATCTCCTTTTTAAAGGTTAATGCCAGCAGCCTGGTTCCATCCCGGTTAAGGTGAAGCCCATCCCTTCAGAAGAGTCCCTCCTTTCCCCAGAATGTTCCCCAGTTCCTAACAAACCCAAACCCCTCATCTCTGCACCATTGTCTCATCCAAGCATTGAGACTCCGGAGCTCTGCCTGCCATTTGGGTCCTGCGCGTGGAACGGGAAGCATTTTGGAGAATGCTGCATTTCGGAGAACGCTACCCTGGAAGTTCTAGATTTCAACTTCCTACCTAAAAGCCTAAATTTAGCCTCCAGAACCTCCCTATCACATTTTCTTATGTCATTGGTACCGACATGTACCAAGACAGCAGACTCCTCCCCAGCACTATCTAAGACCTTATCTAGGTGGCGCGTGAGGTTCGCTACCTTCGCACCAGGCAGGCATGTTACCAGGCGATCCTCACTTCCACAAGCCATCCAGCTATCTACATGCCTAATGATCGAATCACCAACTATAACGGCTGTCCTAACCCTTCCGTCATGGGCACATGGCCCTGGAGAAACCTCCTCGGTGCGAGAGGGTTTTACATCACCTGGAGGACAGGTCCTATTTACAGGATCACTTCCTGCCACACCAGGGTGATGCTCTCCTGTCACGTGACCTCGCTCCTCCATGGCAACAGGGATGCTGCCAGACTTGAGGTGGGACTTCAGAACTATATCCCTGTATGTCTCGTCTTTGTACCTTTCTGTCTGTCTTATGTTTTCCAAGTCTGCTACTCTAGCCTCTAGAGAACGGACTCGTTCCCTGAGAGCAAAGAGCTCCTTGCACCTTGTGCACACGTAAGACCTCTCACCAACTGGGAGAAAATCATACATGTGACACTCAATGCAAAAGACTGGAAAGCCCCCATCTCATTGCTGGACTGCTGTCTGCATCTTAGTTTTAAGCTTGTGTTTAGATCTTTAAGATCTTTACTTACTAAGGGTTGGTATGGATAGTTATACTAATAAAACTGTACCTAATACGTTTAATATACCTTGTTCACCTGAAGCTTAATTAATCTCAGGTCCTTAGTGTATGTCTGATTTGGGTAATGAGCTTCACCTGAGAGCACCTCCTTTCCTTTAAGATGTGTAAGTACCTATAAAGCTATGATTATCCCAGGGGTGGGTGGGTTTTGGGGAGGGAAGGAGGGAAGGAGGGAAATAACACTTATTAAAAGAGGGCTGCTACACAGTACCCTGTCCTGTGTTGCTGAGGTAAGCTGTGACCAACTTCCTGGGTGATTAACAGTCCTTGCTTGGATAGGAGTCTTTCAAAATGGCCTTTTGACCTGCCACCTGGTGTTAACACCTATTGAAAATGTTTCACAGGTCTCTTTCCCCCTAGGTATAAGGCCTCTTTGTAAAGGTCTCTAGAAGACTTTATTTGTTGCTCAAAGAGTACTGATCCTGTTTTGCCTTTTATGCTAAGCTATATTCTGATTTGATTTAAATTACAGCTCTTTGCTGCTGCTAGGCTCTGACTTATTATGAAATTTAAACTACAAGCTCTCTGCTGGATTCTAAATTTAACCAGAAAGCTCTCTTCTGTGTTTTAAATTTAAACTAAAAGTACTTTGCTGATACTAGGCCCTGAGTAACTATTAAATTTAAACTACAAGCTCTCTGCTGGATATGAAATGTAACCAGAAAGTTCTCTTCTGTGTTTTAAATTTAAACTTAAATTGCTGCTACTAGGCCCTGACTGATTTAACAAAAAACAGTGGGTTCACAGATTAATTAGCTTTAATACAAAGAAGTCCTTCCAGAAAATTCCCAGAAGTATATATGGATTTTTGTGCGCAAATGCATGATTTTACACTTTTACACCAACCCTTATTTCACAAACCCTTGACCCTTCTTTTTTTTCATTTTTCCATTCCTCCTGGTGTGTCTAAACATGGAAAGATAGAAACATGATGGCAGAAAAAGACCATATGGCCTATCCATTCTGTCCTTCCATACCAACTATTATAGTCCCTTTTTTCTTTGAGATCTTTTGTGTTGGTCCCATGCTTTCTTGAATTCAAATACTGTCCTGGTGTCTACTTTCTCCACTGGGAGACTTCCACGCATTTACCATTCTTTATGGAAAGAAATATTTCCACATACTACTACTGAGTCTGTCTTCTTTCACCTTCCTCCTATGCCCACTCATTGCAGAGCTTTATTTCCATTGAAAGAGGCTCTCCTACTGTGCATTTATGACATGAAGATATTTAAATGTCTCTATCATATCTCCTCTCTCCTGCCTGTCCTCCAAAGTATACATATTAAGATCTTTAAGTCTGTCCCCATATGCCTTGTGACAAAGTCCACTGATCCTTTTGGTAGCCACCCTCTGCACAGACTCCATCTTGTTTATATTCTTTTCAAGGTGTGGTCTCCAGAATTGCACACAATACTCCAAATGAGATTTCACCAAAGACACATAGAGAGGCACTATCGCCTCCCTCTTCCTGCTGGCCATTCCTCTCTTTATGCAACCAAGCATCCTTCTGGCTTTCACCATTAGCTTTTTTTACTTCTTTAGCCACTTTAAGATCATCAGAAACAATCATGCCCAGGTTCTGCTCTTCTTTTGTGGAAAGAAGTACTTCACCCTCCTATACTGTACAGCTCCCTTGGAATTTTGCAGCCCAAATGCATGATCCTGCATTTTTTAGCACTAAATCTCAGCTTTGTGAGATCCCTCCTCATGTCCTCTATTCCTTCCTGGGTGTCTAACTCTATTGCAGATTTTGGTATCATCTGCAAAGAGACAAACTGTTCATGACAGCTCTTCAGCAATATTACTAACAAAAATGTTAAAAAGACTTGGACCAAGGACAGATCCCTGCAGCACACCACTGGTTACATCCTTCTCATTGTAAACTGCATTTTCCTGTCCCTCTTTGTCTCCCACTCAACCACTTTCTAACCCAGTCAGTTACTTTAGGTTCTACGTATTCCTAGAATGCTTAATTTATTTGTAAGTCGTCTGTGTGGAACAGTGTCAAAGGCTTTACTGAAATCTAAGTACATCCAAGAGCCTTAGATGTGATGAACTTAGATTTCAGTAAAGCCTTTGACACTGTTCTGCACAGGTGACTTATAAACAAACTGAGCAACCTAGGATGGACCCTAAAGTTATTGCTTGGGTTAGAAATTGGTTGAGTGGGAGGCGACAATGGGTACAGGTAAATGGAGCTCACTCTGAGGAGAAGGAGGTTACCAGTGTTGTGCCCCGGGGATCTGTCCTTGGTCTAATTCTTTTTAACATCTTTGTTAGTTTTATTGCAGAAGAGCTGTCGGATAAGGTTTGCCTCTTTGCCGATGATACCAAAATCTGCAGTAGAGTAGACACCCAGGAAGGTGTAGATAACATGAGGAGGGATCTCGCTAAGCTTGAAGAATGGTCTAAAATTTGGCAGCTGAGATTTAATGTTAAAAAATGTAGGGTCATGCATTTGGGTTGCAGCAATCCAAGGGAGTGATATAGTATAAGGGGTGAAGTACTTCTGTCCACAAAAGAAGAGCGGGATCTAGGCGTGATTGTGTCTGATGATCTTAAAGTAGCTAAACAGATAGAAAAGGCACAGTGAAAGTTAGAAGGATGCTTGGGTGCATAGGGAGAGGAATGGCCAGCAGAAGAAAGGAGGTAATAGTGCCTCTGTATAAGTCTTTGGTGCGACCTCATTTGGAGTATTGTTCACAGTTCTGGAGACCGCACCTTCAAAAGGATATAAACAGGTTGGAGTCAGTACAGAGGGTGGCTACTAAAATGGTTAGTGGTCTTCATTATAAAGCATATGAGGACAGACTTAAGGATCTTAGTATGTATACTTTAGAGGAAAGGCGGGATAGAGGTGATATGATTGAGACATGTAAATACCTCCATGGCATAAATGCACAGGAAGAGAGTCTCTTTCGATGGAAAGCAAGCTCTGCTACGAGGGGACATAGGATGAGGGTGAAAGGGGATAGACTCAGGAGTAATATGCGGAAATATTTCTTTACGGAAAGAGTGAAAGATGCATGGAATAGTCTCCCAGTGGATGTGGTAGAGATGAGGACAATATCTGAAAAAGCATGGGCCAAACACAGAGTATCTCTAAAGGAAAAAAGGGACTGTTGTAGTGGTTGATATGGAAGGGCAGACTAGATAGGCCATATGGTCTTTTTCTGCCATCATGTTTATTTGTTTCTATGTCTGACAAGATCTGACTCTAATAGAACCATGCTGCCTCTGATCCTGCCATCCATTGGACTCCAGAAACCTCACTATCCTCTGTTTTAGCAGCATTTCCATTAATTTACTCGCCACAGAGGTCAGACTAACTGGCCTATAGTTTTCAACCTCACCATTACTTCCACATTTGTGTAAAGGGACCACATGCACCTTTCTCTAGTCCTCTGGGACCACTTTCGACTCTAAAGAAGCATTAAAAAGGTCAGACAGTGGAGTTGCTAGAATTTCCCCAAGTTCCTTCGGTACTCTGGGATGTATCTCATCTGGCCCAATCGCTTTGTCTACTTCTAGTTTATCTAGTTCCTCACAAACACAGGCTTTTGACAGTCGTTCAAGATCCTCTTCAGTACTGTTCATATTTGTGGGTGTTTTCTGAGGTCCTGCAATTCTTCTTTATCTTTATCAGCTTTTACATATTCCTCCCCTTCATGTTTTGAGCCTGACAGTACTATTTTTGCACTTCCTCTTCTCACTAACATATCCGAAAAATGTCTTGTCCTCCCATTTTACTGCATTGGCTATTTTTTCTTGTATTTGCTTTCCTGAGTACTTTCCTAGCTTTTCCAAGTTTGTCCACATATTGATACTTGTCTTCCTCTTCCTGTGATCTCTTATTTTTTTATGAAGGATGCCCTCTTTTTCTTCACCTTTTGAGCTACTTCTTTCGAGAACCATAGCAGCTTTTTCCTTTTATATTTATTTACTTTACTAACAAAAAGATTTGTTGCCCTTAAAATCTCCCCTTTAAGTTTTGCCCATTGCTTTTTTACATCCTCCAGCTATTTCCATCCCAATAATGATTCCTTGAGGTGTTGTCCCATCTTGGCAAAGTTAGTTTTCCTAAAGTTTAGGACCCTCACTTTTGAATGGACTTGATCAGTCCTAGTCCTAGTACTGGTGATCACTGAATGCAAGATGATCTCCCACTATAATATGAGAAACACTTTGCCCATTGCTAAGCACCAGGTACCATATGGTCCCTTCACATGTGGGTTCTTCTGAAAATCGTTCCCCCGTTCTTTTCCTATTTGTGGGTGTTTTCTGAGGTCCTACTCCTAGCCCTTCATCTGTGGACACTGAACAGAAATATTTGTTAAGCAGTTCTACTTATTCCTCCCCTTCATCCTTGAGTCTGACAATACTACTTTTCCCCATCCTCCTCTCACTAAGATATCTGAAAAATGTCTTATCCCCTCTCCATTTTATTGCATTGGCTATTTCTTCTTTTTGTATCTTTACTTTCCTGGCTACTTTGCTAGCTTCTCCAAGTTTTTCGAAATATAGATCTGTCTGCGACCTCTTGTATTTTATGAAGGCCTCCCTCTTTTTCTTCACCTTTTCAGCTACTTCTTTTGAGAACCATCGTGGCCTCCATTTCCTTTTGCATTTATTTATCTTTCTAACAAAAAGGTTTGTTGCCCTTAAAATATCCCCTTTCAATTTTGTCCATTGCTTTTCTACATCCCCCAGCTATTCCTATCCTGCTAATGATTCCTTGAGGTATTGGCCCATCTTGGCAAAGTTAGTTTTCCTAAAGTCTGAGACCCTCACTTTTGAATGGATTTTATCAGCCATAGTCCTATTACTGAACCACACCATTTGGTGATCACTGCATGTGAGATGATCTACCACTATGACATCAGAAATGTTTTCCCCATTGATAATCACCATGTCCAGTATGGCCCCTTCATGTGTTGGCTCTGTTACCAGTTGCCAGAATAGTTCTCCTTGCAGAGCATCTAGGATCTCCTTACTTCTAGATGACACCGCAGCAGGAATGGGCCAATCATCATCTGGTATATCAAAATCACCTATCAGTAGCATTTCTCCTTTCACAGCAATACCGTGAATATCTTTAATTATCTCTGACCACTTCTTTTGCCTGTAAAGGAGATCTGTATATCACACCAGTGCAAATGGATTCTTCATTCCTTCTTTCTAGCTTAACCCATAGTGCCTCTTCCTTCCCTTGTAAACCCTATAATCCTGTAGCTTGTCAGACGGCTGCCTGGGTGAAAATCTTCACAGTCTTGGCAAGTGCATATAACTATATGATTTGCAAGGTATTGTGGGCAATGTAGTTCATTCACACCAGACACAGCTGCTGACAATAATTTAGTTGTGCTCTTGGGTAAAGCCAATAAGATATTTATTTATGGGGTTATTTCTCCCAACACAGATATGCTTGGTAGCACATAAATTAGGTAACTTGCTTTCAGTGTTAACTTGGAAAAACAAAGTCAAAATCAGGAAAACAACAAATGAAAAGTCACAAAGCAAGAAACAAACTGTTCTTTTCAGGTTAACTTCTGATTACTTCCCACATAGATACAGAAGTGATTCTCTCCTAGCTCACAAGCAATTAGGTAAGGCTTAATTGCTAGCAGTTACCAGCTGAAACCCCTTAGCTGGCTTGCCTTCCACTGTGTGGGTCAAATCCTGCTTCAGGAGCTTTTCTGAGTAGATTAAAGAACAAATTTGTATTTCTTTGTGATGGTTGCTGTACTTTATAACAGAAAGTTACCAACGGAGTTTAGATAGAGAGCAGTCCATATAAACAGGATCCTCATCTGCTATTATTCCCCCTTGTTCAACAAGCATGGGTTCAATATCATGGATTGGCACAGATGAATCTCTCAATGGAGCATTTTCAGGAGAATACTTGTTTCCCTGCTGTCTTTCAAGGTTATAGCTAGGGCATAGATCAGTGTTCATACCTGAGCTTCCATTGCTGCTAGAGTTCCTCTCTATATAGCCTGGCCAGTATGTAGTCCAGTTCTTATGTCCAGCCTTCCAATCCAGATCCCTGGACACTGGATCTCTCTTCACATACCTTCTGGCATAGGTCTTAGGGTCCCTTCCACGTGCAGCCGTCTCCCTCACAGGTAGCGTCTGGTGATTCCTAGCTCTGCAGCACCATTCCTCTGGCTTTCTCCAGTCCAATGGTGTATGCTGGCCCTTGAAATGCCTCCCAGTATACGTACTGCTTTGGACTCTTCTAGACCTCTCAAAGGCTTTTCTCCTCTTTCTTCCAGAGGGTCTCTTTCCCTCTCTGTCCGTCCGGTTTGGCTTCTGCTTCTGATGATCCTTCAGATGAAACTGAGGATAATTCTCTGGATATCCAAGGTGATCATGAAGATGATCATCTGTAGAATAAACTCTACTCTTATTCTGCCTGGATGAGTGCTCCTCCCTAACACAGCGCAGCTGTGCTGAATCAGGCCCTGCCCTTTGAGATGAGTGCTTAGGGATTACCTCATAGCCCTCCTGATTGAACACACGTTTCCCCACTTCAGCTGCTCTAATGGCTGTTGGAAACCTGGTGCATTCTGGGACTGGTAGTCTTTTATGGCAAAATTCTGTTTTCTCATTTCTACCAGCACTGACAGGTTGCTTGTTCAGAGACACTTCACCTTTTCTATAGCCCCTTCCTGAGCTATGATAAGCTTCCTTATCACAAGCTTTTATATGACTTTTACATACAGTGCCACTCCTCCTCCACTTCTTACTCCCCTGCCCTTCCTGAATAAGGCATAGCCTGGGTAATTACATCCCAGTCATGGTTGTCAGTGAACAATGTCTCCATAACTGCTACTAATTCCAAGTCAGCCTCCTTCATTAAAACCTCAACATCTGGGATCTTATTTCCCAAACTACAGACATTTAATGCACACTGCTTTCCAGACATTGTCCATTTTACCCATTTCTACAGAGGTATTAAATGTTTCACTTACCTGAGGGCTTCTACTTACATGGGGGCTTTCTTTACCCATCCCCAACAAATCTACTTTGAAGCCCTCTTTATTAGGTTAGCTAGCCCGCCGCGGAAGACACTTTGACTAATAAGCAAACTGGATGGTATGGTAATAGACTAAAAACTGCTGAGTGAGGAAGTAGTTGAGCAGCAGCAGTAGTAAATGAGTTCCTCTGGCAAAGGTAGAGGGATCAGTGGGGTTCCCCCAGTTTTGTTGCAGGGCCTGTTTTTCTTTTTGAGAACTTTATTAGGAACATTGCTGAGGAACTAGGGAAAAATATGCTCGCTTCCAGACACTAAAATCTGTAAGGGAGCATACTAAAATCTGGAAGTGAGCATATTTTTCCCTAGTTCGTCAGCAATGTTCCTAATAAAGTTCTCGAAAAGAAACAGGCCCTGCACCAAATTTATGACCCTCCTTGCACCCCTCAGAATGCCAGTAGTACCACTTCTCATGGAGGGCCAAACACTCTGCTTTTGTTATCCAATACCCACCCCCAGGTACACAGATGGAATTTGTTCAGATTTTTGCAAAATTTTCACAAGACCCATGTGCTCCCCCAGCAATAAAGTGCTGCACTATGTGACACCCTTACCCAGGAATCAGCCTTTAACCTGCCTAAGCTTTCTAACCTGCTGCTGCTAACTGGGAACTGACTTAAAGATGCCACAGTAGGTAAGAGGGACTGAAAATTATTATCAGTTGAGCCGGAGGATTAGCTACCTGGGGGAGGGGAAGTAGACTAGTACTGTGGAATAGGAACGAAGTAGAGAGATGGGGCTGGAGGTGATTGTGTTAGAAGGGGTTTTAAGCACCATGGGAAAGGAAAGGGGGTTGGGTGGGGGATATCTGTGCTGGGTTGGAGGGATGGATACAGGGTGTCAGGGCCAGAAGAAGAGAGGGAAGTAGATGGAAGAAAAGGGGTGGGAAGACAGAAGGGGAAGAGACCTTGGAACAAAGAGAAACAGTGTGGTGTGAAGGAATGCAAGGTAGAGAAGGGGGAGGTAGTTGGGGAGAGGAGGCGAAAAGGATTGGGAGTAGGGAGAAGGGGAAGCAGAGAACTGGGCTAAGGTATGAGAAAGAGGTGGATTCTACTTTGGAGAACACTAATTTGGAGATGGGATAGTGGAAAGAATAAGAAATCTAAGATTTAGGAGGGTAGGTACAGAGGTGGAGAGAGCATGGGCTCACAGATTTTTGGGTAGGTGAAAAGAGAGAGAGACTTCAAAAACTGGATCAGGAAAGGTGATACTCAGCTTGGATGGGGTACTCTGGTGGGAGGAACAGGAACTCATGGGATTTGATTAGGGGAAGATCAGGGACTCAAAGCTTGGATAGGACGGCGACCAAGCTGAGATATTCTTCTAGCATATAGGAAGAAATCTCTAGTGGTCTTTTTTGTATTTTTACAGTAGGAGGTGTATTGATGTTCTAGGGCCCAGTGTAATATTTGCAGTGTTAACCTTCTTAGACAAGATTTGATTCCTGGGAAACAGTGCTGCTATGGTATGGCAGGTTTGCTACATATGTGCTCAGGATTTTTTTATATTTTACTATATGCCTAGCAATAGAGGATGTTTGAGTTATTGTTACTGAGAATGTCAGAATTTCAATATTCTTTTTTCAGAGTAAGGTATATGGGAAAATAGCCTAGTTCTGCTCTGCCACAGTGATTCTAGGTAGAGGGCGAGGATGAGGAGAATCTGGATACAGTATTTACAACACTGTAGGTGAAGGATTTGCATTGTTTGTCTTAATTCAGGATATGTTTGATATGATCCCAATCTCTCAGATTAACTGTTCGTATATTGTGCAAAAAGCTTTCTTCTGGAGCCTGTATAGTATAATATATATAGGCAACATAACAAGGCGAGCTTGGATGTTCTTTTTATTCAAACTGATTGAGCCCATTGCAAATGGAATAATTTCTATATCATTCGATATTTCCCCGGCTTCTGATTTACATTTCTTGGTACTTGAGGATCTTCTGTTTTGCCATGCATTGAACTGAATAGTAAGTTGGTTCTGATGTACTGTTCTTATAATACACATATCAATGCAGTGCTAAACAGCAGGCCAAATTACTTCAGTATTCAATGAGAAGACTTGCTTTTGAAATTTCCAACTGCTTATTGCAGATAAGGAGCTTACTGTAGATAGCTGAAGCCAAGAGTGCTGCACTGATTCTGGTTCAATACAAGCATGAAGAAACTTACAATACAAGCATGTAGAAACTTACAATACAAGCATGAAGAAACTTACAATACAAGCATGAAGACACTTACAATACAAGCGTGTAGAAACTTACAATACAAGCATGAAGACACTTACAATACAAGCGTGTAGAAACTTACAATACAAGCGTGTAGAAACTTACAATACAAGCATGAAGACACTTACAATACAAGCGTGTAGAAACTTACAATACAAGCGTGAAGACACTTACAATACAAGCGTGTAGAAACTTACAATACAAGCGTGAAGAAACTTACAATACAAGCATGAAGAAACTTACAATACAAGCATGTAGAAACTTACAATACAAGCATGAAGACACTTACAATACAAGCATGTAGAAACTTACAATACAAGCATGAAGACACTTACAATACAAGCATGTAGACACTTACAATACAAGCATGAAGAAACTTACAATACAAGCATGAAGAAACTTACAATACAAGCATGTAGAATGAATAAACTGAATGCTAGTAAACAGATGGTGCGATTTGCAAGGGTGGAGAAGGCGAGGCCTTTTGAGCCCAAAATGGAGATTTTTTTTGACGTAAAGGGAAAGGTGTAAAAGACTACTCATGCGACTAGGGTCTTCGCTCCCACAGCTTGTCTGTGTATGTTTACATTATGTTTTGTATTGTGCTGTCAGTCTCCTGCTAGGGTCACGTAATCTTTGTTCTTACAGGTTGAATGTTGCATGAGACCCATTACCTTCAGTCTCCTTCCTGGTCATTCTATTACTGATGATGTTTTCGTGGTCTCCTCTACCACTATGTCTGGTTTTCTAGAATTAAACTTTTTATTGGTTGGTTTGGGAATGTTCCATGTGAATAAATAATTATACTTTAAATGATTTGTGCAAAGAATGTATGCAAGAAAGAATAGCATTAAGTGTAAACCTAACATAAGAAATCTGTGGTGGGAGCTGGGAAAAGACGTAAAAACCAAGAAATAGAGATTGCAGGGACATGCTGTAGGGCAGTCCAGTGAAATATACGTTTACCTGAATCCAAGATAGTGTTAATTTGGCCCTAGACATAAGGCCAGATGTTAAGGTCAAGGGAAAAAAAAAGGCAAAAAGCCCGCAAGTCAAGTTTTAAATTCCTTGCAAAGAAGAGGCATTAGGCTCTGGGCAGCCAGCTTATTGTACTTCCTGCTGGCGCCCACAATTGAGAGAGCTCTGGATTTCTAGATCAGTGCTTCTAAACCCTTTCCTTCCTCTGATAATGCTGAATTGACTTAAAGTTAACTATTAGACCATTCAACTTTCATCACAAGTAAGGGATTTAGGAGTAATGATTGATACCCAATTAAACATGTGCCAGCAAATCCAATCTGTACTAAAAAGTGCAATATATAAATTAAAAATAGGGAGATTAAAACCTTTTCTATCAACCTTCATACAGTAGTCCAAATATTGATCATCTCACATTTAGAATAGAAGTCTGCAAAACCAATGGCCTATTCATCTCAAACATCTTCCAGCCATACAAGTGCTGACTGTACATGTATAAAAATAAAATTGACTACATCTGTGGAAGACAACAATGGAAAAGCTTGATAACATCAACAAAGGCAAAACCTGGAGCTGACTGTGGTACAGATCACTATCTATAAGTATGCAAACTCAAGCTAAAGTTGAAAAAGAGTAAGCCACTCATGAATGTAGCAAAATATGACCGTGAGAATATACCACTGGAATTTAAAGACTGCTTGCATAATTGATGTGCTGCTTTAGATACAAATGACAGAGATCCAGAAGAATTATGGAATGACATCAAGAAATTGTGTTGGAAGAAAGCTAGATGTCATTACAAAATGTGAAAAGCAAAAATGGCCAAAATGGATAATTGAAGAAACTCTGAAAATTGCCCAGAAATGCAGAGAAGCTAAAGCTAGAGGAGAAAGAGAGGCAAGCACAGAACTCAATGGAGATTTTCAATGTGCAGCAAGACAAGACAAGGAGACATAATACATTAATGCTGCAAGGAAATAGAATCAGAAACTATTAGAGGAAGAACAAGATCGGATTTCCTAAAGCTATGAGAGTTAAAGAAAAAAATCCAGACTCTAGTTAGAATGTTACAAGATGCTCAAGGATCCATGTTGAATGATGCTGAGAAGATCAAGAAAAGGTGGAAAGAATATACAGAGTCATTATACGATAAAGATCAAGTGGACCAACAACCATTTCAACCTGTACCTTATGATCAGGAACCATTGGTGATGAAAGAAGAAGTCGAAACATCATTGAAAGCTTTATCAAAGAACAAAGCACCTGGCATTGATGGCATTCCCATTGAATTATTGGAGTCTGGAATTTTTTCTTTAACTTTTGTAGCTTTAGAAAAGCTGATCTTGTTCTTCCTCTAATAGTTTCTGTTTCAATTTCTTTGCATATGTCATTGTAGTACTTCTCCTTGTCTTGTCTTGCTGCACTTTGGAAATCTCTGAGTTCTGTGATTGCCTCTCTTTCTCCTCTGGCTTTAGCTTCTCTGCATTTCTGGGCAATTTTCAGAGTTTTTTTGGTCATCCATTTTGGCTGGTTTTGCTTTCTAACCTTTTGTAGAGATTTCTCACTTTCTTCCGACACAACCTTCTTGATGTCAACCCATAACTCTTCTGGAGCTCTGTCATTTGTATCTAAAGCAGCAAATCGATTTTGCAGGCAGTCTTTAAATTCCAGTGCTATATTCTCAAGGTTATATTTTGCTACATTCATGAGTGATTTGCTCTTTTTCAACTTTAGCTTGAGTTTGCATACTAGTAGTCAGCTCAAGATTTTGTCTTTGTTGATGTTATTGAGCGTTTCCATCTTTACCTTCCACAGATGTAGTCAATTTGATTTTTGTACAGTCCATTGGGTGAAGCCCATGTGTACAGTCGCTGTTTGTATTGCTGGAAGTAGTTGTTTGAGATGAATAGATTGTTGATCTTGCAGAATTCTATCAGTCTTTCTCTAGCTTCATTTCTGTTGCCAAGTCCATATTTTCCAACCACTTTGCCGCCGCCTTTTTTGCCAATTTTTGCTTTCCAGTCACCCACAACTATCAGGATATCCTGTTTTCATGTTCTGTCGATTTCAGCTTGTACTTGTTCATAGAACTCATCAACTTCGTCCTCTTCTACAGCTGTTGTTGGGGCATATACTTGAATTATAGTTGTGTTGATGGGCATTCCTCGTAGATGAATAGAAATTAAGCGCTCACTGATTACATTGCATTTCATTACAGTTCTTGCAATTTTCTTCTTAATTATAAATGCAACACCATTTCTTCTTTGTCTTTCATTTCCAGCATAGTAGACCATGTGATCATCAGATGCAAAGTGCACAATGCCAGTCCATTTCAGTTCGTTGATACCAACAGATCGAGTTGTACAGTTCCATTTCTTTCTTGACCATCTCCAGCTTCCCTTGGTTCATGCTTCGTACATTCCATGTCCCAATATGCAAGACATCTTTGCAGCTTCTGACTCTCATTTCATGCGCAGCTACATCAGCAGTCAGATGTCCCGAGAGCTTTGATCCAACATCATAAACGCTAGCTTTACTCTGAAAAGTCTTCCGCTCCTCCCCAGTAGCCAGTTGAGTGCCTTCCGACTTGGGGGTCTCATCTTCCAGCACTATAGTGCAATTTGTTTTGTTGTGACTATCCATTGGGTTTTCGTGGCAAGATACAGAAGTAGATTGCCAGGCCTTTCTTCCATGCAGTTTAATTCTAGTGTTGTTGCGTTGTCACATAACTGTGATCCTCCGCCACCAATTCCATCCCATTCTGCTGCTACCATATCCTATAGATATTGCCATATTATGAAGGCACTTTGGGCAGGAGTGAACCAGTATTTGCAGAGAATATTAGGGATGCAATTTCCAATGAATGTGGAATGAATATTTGTGGTGGAAAAGCATAGTACATGGTTAAAAAATTAGATATAGACCCACATTGTTGTTGTTGTTGTTGTTAAGTGCCGTCGAGTCGGTGTCAACTCCTGGTGACCCTCTGGATAGTTGACCTAAACTTTGTTCGGTCTTCAGCCAAGTGGCTCATAGTTGATAGAGTGGTATCCATAGCTGCTGTTATTGTATCGATCCATCTCATTGCCGGCCTTCCTCTTTTATGATGACCTTCTACCTTGCCAAGCATTATGTCTTTCTCCAGTGATCTCTATCTTTGCATGATATGTCCAAAGTATGAAAGTTGAAGTCTTGCCATCTGAGCTTCTAAGGAAAGCTTAGGTTTGATCTCCTCTAGTACTGACTGGTTTGTTCTTCAGGCAGTCCACGATATACACAGTATTCGTCGTCAGCACCATAATTCAAAGGCATCAGTTTTCTTCCTATCTATCTTTTTCACTCTCCAACTTTCGCATCCATATGACATTATTGAAAATACCATGGCCTGGACAAGTTGAATCTTTGTATGGAGAGAGACATCTCTGCTCTTAAGGATCTTGTCTTGGTCATTCATAGCCATTCTACCAAGAGCAATACGTCGTTGATTGTTGATCCAAGTAAGTTAAAGCTGTCAACTATTTCAATTTCTTCTCCATCAATAATGAGCTTATTGATTTTGCCAGTTGTCAGGATCTTTGTCTTCTTACCGTTGAGGTGCAGACCCATTTTAAGACTATATTCCTTGATCTTGAGAAACAAATGTTTCAAATCATCTTCACTTTCAGTCAGTAATGTGGTATCATCAGCATAGCGAAGGTTGTTGATGAGTCTTCCACCAAACTTCAGACCCACCTACAGTGGCACAATATAGATTAGCAATTCATGATATGTGTGCTTATAGAAAAACTGGTGGCTGGAAGGCCCACATTATGCGATTTTGGTTAATATATTTGAACATTTGGTGTATATATAGTTGCATCTTAGTTACAATGTATATAATTCAATTCTGTTCTATGTAACTTGTTGTTCCATGTAAACCGCCCCTGATCTCTTGCAGGGCCAGTATAGAAAACCTGTCCAAATAAATAAATAAAATATATAGGTTCTCTAAAAGTACTACTTTGAATTTGTAGTGGCTAATATATCTGAAGGTATGGACAAGGCTATTGAACGCAATGCTCTAGCAGGCCCAGGAGGGAAGACCTTAACCAGGGGGCTGTTCTGGAGTCAATGACAGTTTTCTTGGAAAATACACTGTATGATCTGATAGGGCTGATGACCAAGGGAATATCCATGTTGCTCTGGTGGATGCCAGCTCAGAGACATACCTATGTGAGCTTCCATTTAAGGAAATTTTGTTAGGAGAAGCCCTTGAAAAGATTTTGAAAAATCTAGGAGGACTGAGACAACTTTTGCCAGAGGACAGTAACTGGGCTATAGATAGAGATAAAAAAGGGAAGTTATACAAATTCCAGGCAAATGAAATTCATCCCGGGGCCAAAATATTTGTTAAGGGAGAGCCCTTTTGGGAGGCTAGAAGAGGGGAGGATGTGCAGGAGTTCCCCCAGTACATGGAATAAGAACCCCTCAGTAACATGCCCAGAATCCATACCCATGTATTCCCGGGTGGAAGCAGCTTTGACTGTTCTTGCATGCCTGGGAAAAAGTTATAAGGGATCATTGGGTCCTGTCCATAATCTCTGAGGATTATGCTCTCGAACGAGTGTCCCCTATCAGGAGAAGGTTTATGAAATCACCTTCTGGCTCCCTGGAAGAGGAGAGAGCAATATAAAACCACCTTACAGCATCTGGTAGCATCTGTTGACCACAGCCTTCTCCTCGATACCTTGCCCTCGCTTGGTTTTAAGGGCTCTGTCCTATCATGGTTCTCATCTCTCCCATCACTCAGTGTTTGTTCTGGGGGATCCTCCTCTGCTGATATCTTGCTCTCAGTTGGTGTATTCCAAGGTTCTGTCTTGGGTCCATTCCTTTTCTCTCTATATACCCAGTCCCTTGGTGCACTCATCTCTTCCCATCGCTTACAGTACCATCTTTATGCTGATGACTCCCAGATCTACCTCTCTACACCTGAAATCTCTCTGGCAATTCAGGCCCGTATCTCTGCCTGCCTTTCTGACATTGCTACTTTGTCTCACCGCTGCTTGAAATTGAACATGACCAAAACTGAGCTCCTTATCTCTCCCCCCCCCCCAACCCACCTCCCCCTTCCTCCCTTCTCTGTTTCTGTGGATAACACTACACTCCTCCCTGTTTCCTCAGCACACAACCTTGGGGTTATCTTTGACTCTACTCTCTCTTTCTCTGCACACATTCAACAGAACCTGTCACTTCTTTCTCTATAACATTGGCAAAGTCCGTCCCTTCTTTTCTACACAAACTACTAACACACTTATCCACTCTTTAGTCACTTCCTGTCTAGACTGTTGTAACCTACTCCTTGCTGGTCTCCCTCTGAATCATCTGTCTCTCCTTCAATCTGTTCAACAGTCTGTTGCATGGCTAATCTTCCGCCAGCCTTGTCATGTTCATATTACCCCTTTTCTCAGAGCACTTCATTGGCTCTCTATCCATTTCTGCATCCAGTTCAAACTTCTCCTACTGACCTATAAGTGCATTCACTCTGCAGTTCCTCACTACCTTTCCTCTCTTATCTCTCCCTACACCCCTCCTCGGGAACTCTGCTCTTCTGTCAGATCACGTCTATCTGTGCCCTTCTCTTCTGTTGCTAACTCCAGACTTTGCTTCTTTCACCTTGCTGCTCCTTATGCCTGGAACAAACTACCTGAGTCTGAACATCAGGCACCTTCTCTGTCCCTTTTCAAATCCAGGCTGCTACTTTTGGATCTTGACTCGCCTGGTCTCCTTTGTGTTTCCTTACCATTCCCCCTAGATTTATCCCATGTCTACAGCTACTGTGCTGTCTGTCTTGACTAGATTGTAAGCTCTGATGACCAGGGATCATCTTTTACATTGTCTGTGCAGCACTATGTACATCTTATAGCGCTATACAAATGCTCAGTAGTAGTAGTAATAGTAGTGGTAGCACCACAGGCTATAATACAGCTTGTGAGAGGCGGCAGGGGCTTTATTCCAGGTACTTTGTTGTCCCAAAGAAAAGCAGTTCCTTCTGGCCCATTCTGGGTCCTGGGGGAGAGGAGGGGGGGGGGGCAGTGCCTGCCTACATTTACCAAAGTTCAAGATGGAATCTTTGAGTACAGTGATTATGGCAGTGCAGGCAGGAGAATTTTTTACCACTATCAATCTCGCAGAAGTATATCTGCATGTTCCAATGGGCTCAGGCTTTGAGAAGTACTTCAGGTTCACTGTGGTAGGAGACCACTTTCAGTTTCAGGTCCTTCCTTTCCGACTGGTGACAGCCCCCAATACCATTACCAAGGTGATGGTAGTGGTGGTTACAGCCTATCTTCAAAGAAAGGGGATCCTGTTTCTTTCCTACTTGGATGATTGATGGTGCACACTAAGTCCTGGGAGGAAAATGTGAGGTCCACATCAGGGATCATCTAGCAGCTGGAGAGTCTGGGTTGGCGAGCAAATCAGAATTGTCTTGCCCAGTGTGTGGCAATTTCTTTCTTCAGGGGTGCCATTGAAGGTAGTTATCTAATGGTGCGGGAAGATGTTTTGTGATTTGGTTCCTGAAGAGATTAAGGCACCTTAGAGCCCTCCCCCTTATGTAAAGTTGTTCCTATTTGGGATTTTAACTTGGTCCTGGATGCCTCAGTGCAAAAATCCTTATTTATTATTTGTTTAATTTATTTATTTAATGTTTTTTCTATACTGCTCTATCGTGAGATTCAGAGCGGTTTACATATAAAATGAACCAAAAACCAAATCGAAAGTTACATTGAACAAGGGAGATAAACTTGGAGGATTACATGGGGTAACAGATAATGCAAATGTGGCATTGTTGAAGGGGATTTATTAAGGTGTGTAAATGGTGGATGGTTGAGAAGGTAAGGGTTTGTCTACTGAGGTGTTACAGTAAGTGTCCATTGTTATGGGGTGTTCCCATAGTATTCCGCAAATAGGAATGTCTTTATTGCTTTTCTGAAGTCTGTTAAGTCTCTGGTGGCTCGTATAGTGCTAGGTAGGTCATTCCATAAGGAGGGGACATTCAAGGAGAATGCTCTCAAACATGTTGTCTGTTTGGCTTTCATTATATTTATCGCACACCTTTCAAGAAGTAGATCAAGTCAAATTACAATCAGGTACTGTAGGTATTGTAACCCTAGATATACTAGCTTAAATTACTGTTAAATGTAATCTTCAAGTTGATTTCCCTGTTTCAGTGTATACTGTACTTTTTCAATGTAAATTGCTTTGACCGTAGGATAAAGCAGTATAGAAAAATAAATAAATTTCCCTGTCCCCAGAGAGCATAAAATCTAAGATTTTACCTAAGGCAATGGAGAGTTAAGTAGACTTGCCCAAGGCCACAAGCAGAGTCAGTGAAATTTGAACCCTTGTCTTTCTGCTTCAACGCTGCTCCCCTAACCATTAGGCTACTCCTCCACTCCAATATAAGTCGCTTACTCAGTTATAAATGAGGATTTTGACTTTAAAGATGGCTGCCTTGGTAGCTATCACCTCTACAAGATGGTATCTGAGCTACAGGCTTTTTTTTTTTTTTGTAATATCGTTTTTATTGGTTTCACACAGTGTACCAAATAACAGACAGTGTGGCAGACCAACGCAGGGCCAACAAAGAACAACAGACTACATATAGCTACAGGCTTTAGCCTGCACAGAGTCATATTTACATTTGTCCACTAACAGGGTTTTGCTCAAGTTGGGATCTGCTTTCCTACCTGACTGTGGCAGGGATAGTCCGTTACACTGCTTGATTGTGGGTCAAGCTATCTTGAAGCAACTCAATGGTAGTAGGGGGGGGGAGAGCTAGGAAAGATGAAGCCCTGTCAAAGGCTTCTGTAGCTAGGTAGATTAGAAAAGCTATACTAAGCGCTTACACCGCCCAGAGTCACTTGGCTCCTCAGACTTACAGCCTACTCTACCAGGGTGCATACAGTGTCCTGTATGGAATTTAAGACTGTTTTGCCTAAAGACATTTGCAAAGCAACAACATGGAAGTCCTTGCATATGTATGTTCATCAATATAGGCTGCATATTTGGGTTTGGAGTGGTGATCCTTGAAAACTCGGACTTTAGCACTTCTCTTCCCCATGAATATTACTTTGGTACACCCCATTGGAATGGACTGGTCTGACGGGTGAAGAGGAAAGGACAGTTATTCCCACCCTAGAGAGCCGATCCACAAGATGGTTTCTCAAGCAGATTGTCTTAGGCGGTATTAGCAGAGTTAAAAAGTGTTGAGATTAAAAGCTAGATGGGATCAGAGCTGCTATTATTGCTTTTAACAGAGAATAATAGTTCATCATTCATAGCCATTCTCTAAGAAAAAAGGAACGCTGTCGGCATAGGTTTTGCTTCCCAATGACCAAATTGCCATCATGTCTGCAGAATAACATTTTATTTCCATTGTGTGCCAGTCGTCCCAGTAACCAGCTATCTCATGTTTGCTGATAATGAAGCAAGATGATGGGTAGCGTTATACGAGGGAGAGAGAAGGAAAGGTGTCCTGTTTTCTCTGAATGCTCTTTCATGAAGAAAATGCCTTACTTTTCCGCAGGCTCATTGGTTTTCCTAGTAAGGTTTCATGGGTGCTTGTGTTTTTTACCAGCTACACAAAACCCAGTCTGCAAACCAGTAAGTTCTCTGGTAAAAGTGTCTCCAAATGGGTTTTTAGTATGGTTTTGTTCCCTTTCACTGCTGGGCTATATAAACTTGCTTAATTTTCACTAGTAGATGAAGATTTGTTATTTTAAGGCTATATTAAGGAGTAATTCTTACAGTTAGCGTTCCAAGAGGGAATGTGAACCTCGCTGTTGCAGCTAGAGAGCAACGTGTATCTCTGCAGTGCTTTGCCTTAAGCCCAGTCTTCTGTAGGATTTCCGAAAAGTTCAAGCGAACTAGCAAATGGTGATATGCACCCACATACTTTTTTTTACTTCAGAAGCTGTCATCCAAGCAATGACTTGTATCACACCAATAATGCGGTAATTTTTTTTAAGGTTATCAGCAGCCTAGGGTCTCCATTAATGGGTAAGCTCTGTCGTGTTACATTGGTCCCTTCAGTGTCATGACATCTTTGCTGCAGTTCATGTCTGTCATCCAAGGATAAGTGACCTTGCAGGGTTTTGAGGCAGGAGATTGCAGAATACAGAGCAGCAAGGTATTTATGACCTAATCTAGATATTTTGTTCAATGACAAGCAGGGCACATGGATTAATATAGGGTGTTTATTTCTTGGAAATAAGCTGCGCACAAATTGAATGTGATCACCATCTGTTCTTTTGGCTAAGATTTTATAGAGGTCTTTGCAATGATGGACGTGAGACGACTCGGAGCAGGCTTTAAGAACTCAAAGTTTGCCAAATTCAGAAGTGAATGACTATCTGGAGATATTTGCTATTGAGATTTTTATTATGTTATTGGTAGGACAGGTTTGGGGGTTTTTGCTGATTCAGCAGCTGACACACAAACTCATTTGCAGCATATTTTGGGAGTGATTTACATGGCAATAATTATGCATCCTAACTCTGCACTGACCCGAAGTGCTCTCTCTACTAAATTCCTGGTAGTCTTTTGTACACTGTACATCTACCTCTTAATGAACACATTTTTACTCCAAGTGAGCCCTCTCAGCAGCTGTCCACTCTGTCCCTTTTGCCTTCTCTATGCTTTTTATTTGCTTTTCTGAAATGCCCCCTTGCTACGACTCCCTTCCCCTTTCTTCTGCCTTCCCCTGTTGTACTCCAAATGCTCATAAGAACATAAGAACATAAGATATGCCATACTGGGTCAGACCAAGGTCCATCAAGCCCAGTATTCTGTTTCCAACAGTGGCCAATCTAGGTCATATGTACCTAGCAGTTTCCCCAAGAGACACAAGTTCCACAATGCTTGTACTGGGTCAAGCATTGATATCTTCGGTCACTTCTTAATAATGGTTTATGGACCTTTCCTCCAGGAACTTGTCCAAACCTTTTTTAAACCCAGCTACACTAACAGCCTTTACTACATCCTCCGGTAACAAATTCCAGAGTTTGATTACACGTTGAGTGAAAAAATATTTTTTTATTAGTCTTAAATAGTTTACCCTGTAGCTTCATTGCATGTCCCCTAGTCTTTCTATATTCTGATAACGTAAACAATCGATCTACGTTTACCCATTCCACTCCGTTCATTAATTTATAGACTTCTATCATATCTCCCCCTCAGCCGTCTCTTTTCCAGGTTAAAGAGCCCTAACCTTTTTAGCCTTTCCTCATAGGAGTATCCTTCCATCCCCTTTACCATTTTGGTGGCTCTTCTCTGAACCTTTTCTAAAATCGCTATATCCTTTTTAAGATACGGCAACCAGAATTGCACACAATATTCAAGGTGCGGTCTCGCCATGGAACGATATAGAGGCATTATAATATCTTTTGTTTTATTTTCCATTCCTTTCCTTATCATACCTAGCATTCTATTTGCTCTCTTGGCCGCCGCTGCACACTGGGCTGAGGGTTTTAACATGGTATCCACAATGACGCCTAAATCTTTTTCCTGGGTGGTGGTTCCTAATGTGGAACCTTGCATCGTGTAACCATAGTTTGGGTTGTTCTTCCCTAGGTACATAACCTTGCACTTGTCCACATTAAATTTCATCTGCCATCTTGATGCCCAGTCTTCCAATTTATCAAGATCCTCTTGCAATTTTTCACAATCCTCTTGGGTTTTAACAACTTTAAATAGTTTTGTGTCATCTGCAAATTTGATAACTTCACTCGTTATTCCACTTTCCAGGTCATTTATGAATATGTCAAAAAGCAGCGGACCCAGCACAGATCCCTGGGGTACACCACTATTCACCTTTCTCCATTGGGAAAATTGGCCATTTAGCCCTACCCTCTGCTTTCTATCTTTTAACCAGTTCCTGATCCACAATAGTACACTGCCTCCTATCCCATGACTCTTTAGTTTTGCCAAAAGTCTCTGATGAGGGACCTTGTCAAAGGCTTTCTGAAAGTCCAGATACACAGTTATCAACCAACTCACCTTCGTCCACCTGTTTATTCACTCCATCAAAAAAACATAACAGATTAGTAAGACAAGATCTTCCTTGTCTAAAGCCATGTTGGCTGTCTCCCATTAGGTCGTGACTATCTACATGCTGAGTAATTTTATTCTTTATGATGGTTTCTACCATTTTTCCCGGTACTGACGTCAGGCTCACCGGTCTGTAGTTTCCCGGATCAGTCCCCTTCATTTACAATTGTTTCCATATATGCACCGCTGGCGCCTACCCACTTGTCTTTGCTCTCCATAGGACCTGTACTTTTTAATGATCTCTCATGGTCTCTTCCCCATCCCTGCCCATGCCCGTGGTCATCCAGAATTCTTTTTTCGCTATACAACTTTTCTTCCATCTTTCATACTCGTTTCCTCCTCTCTTTGAGATATCCTTTCTGTCCCTCCTCTTGCCACTATGGCCCCCTAAACTCTTGTCCTCCCTTTATGCTGCTCCCTCACACCGTCTCTTGGCATAACTCTTATATCTGATTATCACTGCTCAAATATTTGGTTTATAAATAACTCCACAGAAATGTGCCTGAGGTTATGCTTGTACAATATCAAAAAGAGGAAGAGAAACCATGTATGTCGCCAGATGGTAACCCTATGGTCCCTTTGTAACTTTTTCAGCAAGGAATAAGTTGGACTAACCATTTGTTTGATGCTGTAAAATAATCTTCAGTTGTCATGAAATATATTTAAAACTGGTTTGAAACTGGCTCGGGTTAAATGGCATACATTATGAGAGTACAATGAAAACATTTGGTAATGAAAGCCTCAGTTAATCACCTCTAATTTTCATCTGTACCACTGTCTTGTCATTGTTAAATAGTTTCTGTAGCACTGCAAGGCACTATATAGACACATAAGAGACGGGACCTGCTCCTAAAGCTTATATTCTAATTGAGAGCCTTTCTTGCCTAGAAAAAGGGTTAAAGTCAAGAAGGATGTACGGAGGAAGAATTAGGTTCAGGTTTTAAAAGCAGCCTCAAAGAGATGAGTTTTCAGGCTGGCTTTGAATATGGAAAGAGAGGAATCATGGTGCGTGTCTTCCGAAGGCTATTCAAGGCCTTTAGTGTAACAGGATGGAAGGTACGAAGTTGACTTTTGGCAATGGAAGAGAAGAGTGCACATTGTGAATGCCTAATGAGTGAGGTCTGGAAAAAGGAGTGTGTGGGAAGAGGTTGTCTGAGGTGCTGCAAAGTGAATGTATTTTGTAGGTCGATATACAAAGTTAGAATTCTATATGGGGAGATTTTGTAGCTTTTGAGAAGAGAGGTTAAGGGCCTAATTCTATAATGTGGGTTGCAGAGCTGTATGTCCCGCGCTAACCCTATTCCAGCACCGGCTCTCCTTATATGTCCTTCAGGACAGGGAGAGCAGGTGGGGGCCGGATCGGGGGCAGGCTGCCCGGCAGTTCATACAGGGTCGATTATGGTCAAAGCCCTGTATGTGCTGCCAGGCCTGCCGGGACATGCAGTTTAAACCACTTCAGAGGTGGTTTAAACTGCACCTTTTGTCCGATTAGGCCTGGGGTCGGGCTAAGTACAGGGGGGCCCCACCACACGATCCAGGCTCTTGGGGGATCTTGGGGGCCTGAGCTTCTTCTCACCATGTCCTGGGAGGTTCTTGACTGTTCCATGAGCAGAAAACTCCTTAATAACATTGTGAACTATAGCTACGGGAATCCCAAGGTCTTTGGAGATGGCCTTGTACGCCTTTCATGGTTGGTGATAATGGCTTTTCTGATAGTCTTAGGCAGCTCTCTTGTCTTCACCATTGTGAAAGTGGAAGAGGGAGTGAGCGTGACCATTTTAAACATTCTAGCCATCATTCATTGGTTGATTCAAATCATGTGAATACTAACAATCCATCACAGGTGCTTCTGATTTTACTGCAATGGGAATGTGGTTATTCTATTCAAACTGATTTGAATTGTTTATAAGGGTGCCATTAATCATGTCTTCCAAAACTATTACGGTCTCTGTTAGAGTGTATTCAATTCAAAAAATTCAAAAGCAAAACACTCAAATAAAACAAAAAAACTCTGTTAGTCATAATGGTGGTATACTTCTTCAAACCAACTTGTTGTTGTATCCACATTCACATTCAAATCATACTCATAAAGAGGAAGGTCTCAGCATTAAAGGGCCAGTGCTTTCCGTGACTAAAGAATCACTCAGTCATAAATAACTTTATTCATAAGCCCAGTTCACATCAACGACCTCCTCCTCTGTATGAACCCCCGAACAAGTAAAGGAAAGCCGTCCTGGCAGTGTTCCATTAATCATGTCCTGGCAGTGTTCCAGTTTTTATACTATTTCCTTTTTTAATTGGTCTTATTTTATTTGATTCTTTTATGTGTCAGATATGTGTGCATATATAGTCCAAAGCCATTTCACTGGCCACTTTTTTTTTAGGAGATATTGGACATTAAGGGGTTGAAATGCAAGGGTGACAATAATGTTGACCACAGCTGTATCAGTGAAGGAAGTCTGGGAGAAAAAGTGAGGGATGGGGATCAAGAAGGATGAATGGTATGAGTGTGAGAATGTTGTTGATGTCATCTCTATCAGCGAATAGAGGATCTATGAGAGGGTGCTTCATGCCGGTGCATTTGCACGCTATGGATGGGGGAGTAGTGCAGGTCGCTGCTGGAGAGGATGTGAAGAGAAAGGAACTCTTATACGTGTACTATATAGCTACGCAATGGCGCAGTCCATTTGGGCTAAAGTAAGAGTGAGGGAATCTTGAGTCATGATGATCCTTGTGTCTCTGAGTGTTTATTTTCCAGGAAATCTGCATGATAAGGATGCTATGGTGGTTACTAAGGAGCCGATAATTGCTGGGAGATGGGGAAGCCCAAGATTATGGGGCCAAAAACATCCACTGCTATGAGAATGGCTGAAAGAAGTAGATGAAAGGATTGAGATGGATTTTCTCAGTGTAGCAGGAAAGGTGGTGATGCAAGGTGGTTTGTTTCTGCTCTTCTGTGGCGCAGTCCTAAGCAGTGGGTAAAGGACTGTAAAGGTGGTAATATCCTCTCCCACTGATCCCATGTGATACAACATGCCGGGGGGGGGGGAGAGGGAGAGGTAGGGGTCAAAGGTGAGGGGGGAGAGGGAGAGGTAGGGGTCGAAAGTGAGAGGGTAAGGGTGAGAATGTTTTTGGGGTTGGGATAGTTTGCAGAGGTCTGGTCCATTTTGTTACTGTGCAGCAGTGTGTTAGATTTTTTTCTGTTACTGATCAGGAAATTTAAGATTTTAGTGTTTGCAAAATGTGTAAAAGGTTCATTTATGAATTAAAAAAGAAATTTCCACAGTCCTAACCTGGGCAGAGAGTGAAGAGAGCAATAGGAAGCAATGCCTGTTTGAGAAGCGAACTAAGGGGTATGTTTATTAAAATGCGTTAGTGCAATTCGCGTTAGGAGCCGCGTTAAGAAGACAAACCCCCAAATAAGGAGATGGGCGGGACCGCGGAAGACCTAGCGCGCGTTACGAAACCAACGAGCGTTAACTGGCGCGTTACGAAACTAACGAGCGTAACCCTGCGCGTTAGCGGGCCACCGCGCGTTAAGCATAAGAAGCCACCCAGACATACAAGACTAATACAGAGCTATAGCACAATGGTTACTGCAGTGACTGCTGATACGGGCAGCATGGGTTCGAGTCCCCAGGGTGGCATTAGCAGAAGGCTGGCTGACGTAGCACCCTGTACATGACACAATGAGGGAGGGGGCAGCGCCAATTATATTTTATTTCCTGGACGTGTCGGAGGGATGCAGGCAAACACACCCATATATCAGATAGTGAGTGAGGGGGCATGTCTATGTTTGCTGTCCGTATGGGGTGTAAGTAAACACACCCACACATTATTCAGTGGGTGTGGGGGCATGTATATATCTGTTATGTGTCGGAGGGTTGCCAGCAAACATCCCTGACCCATACAGAGCTGTAGCACAATGGTTACTGCACTGACAGCTGATACGGGCAGCATGGGTCCGAGTCCCTAGGGTGTCATTTGCAGAAGGCTGGCTGATGTAGCACCCTGTACATGACACAATGAGAGGGGGGGGCAGCTCCAATTACCTTTATTTTTCTTGGACGTGTCGGAGGGATGCAAGCAAACACACCCATATATCAGATAGTGAGTGAGGGGGCATGTCTATGTTTGCTGTCCATATGGGGTGTAAGTAAACACACCCACACATTATTCAGTGAGTGTGGGGGCATGTATATGTCTGTTATGTGTCGGAGGGTTACCAGCAAACATCCCTGACCCATACAGAGCTGTAGCACAATGGTTACTGCACTGACAGCTGATACGGGCAGCATGGTCCGAGTTCCCAGGGTGGCATATGCAGAAGGCTGCCTGATGTAGCACCCTGTACATGACACAATGAGGGAGGGGGAAGGTCCCATATTGTCATGGTTGTCGTGTTGGAGGGGTGCAAGTAAACACACCCACACATTAGATATTGAGTGATGGGGCATGTCTATGTTCCCATTCCGAATGGGGTGCAAGTAAACACACCCACATGTTATCTAGTGAGTGAGGGGGCATGTACATGTCATGTATGTGATGTACATTTGCTAGAAAACACACACACACATTGGCGTACCCAAGGTTACTGCAGAAAGCACCCCACAATGCACAACACATGCCACATAATAAAGTGTAGTGTCTGCCTAGGTAAAACAGAATGTCCCCCATAGAGCAGTCCCTAAGGTAATGTAGAGGGAGCCAGAGAAGGTGACACATGGTGGGCCCATGAGGTGCAGTAAGGTAATAGTCCGTGGAGGGGCTGTCACCGGTAGCATCATCCACACTGCAGCCCGCACCCTCCGCAGGACCACCTCAGTGTGTCACACCACTGGCCATCATCCCGCTGAGCCGCTATCCCGCCCTCTGCTGTGTGCACCCCCACACCCCCCGTGTGTGTCCCCACCGATGGCCCCATGTCCCCCAACGGCGGTATGCTCCCGCACCCCCCTGGGCCCAGGATGTCCACCCATGGCGACACACAACATGTTGTTCATATGTTCTGGAATGTCCCGTTTGACCAACGTGTACCATCCCCCATCTCTATCCTGCATGCTGATACACGTGCCTGACATATGCACAGTTGTTCCAAGGCCCCACACGGTCTCACATGGCAACACACGTTCGGCCTCTTCCCCGCCACCCCTCCGGTGTCAGCCTCATGTGACCTTGCGGTGCACACTATGTGGTTCCCCCTCTGCACACCGCCACACATACACCACAGCTGTCCTGCACCCGTCAAACCAGGCCAACAGTACGTGGCCCTGCTGTACTGGTCACACAGGCCACCTGCTCCACACCTCCGTATGTATCATTGTTACTCTGGGCTGTGTGTGCCCCAGGGAGCCACACACATGCTTTTGCATGTCGGTCATGCACGTCACTCACCTCCCCCACGTTGGCCCAACCTTGCAGCAGCGTGATAGTTACATGTGTGCGGGTGTGCTGTCAACATGGACCAAACCTGTTCCACATCAGCCCCTGCCCCTCCTAGTCGCCACAGCCACACCCATCACTCGCACATCACTGTCACCTGGCAATGAGGCACATCTGCACACACAGTTGGTATGTGTAAAGGTAAACGTATTTATAAAACTTTGATAACAACATAATGTACACATCTTCATGTGGCCACACATGGGCCATGTGTCACATGGTCTATCTGCTGTGGGTTACATCAGCATGGTCAACAATGCCTTCTGGAACGGGATTACATGGCCCCGCTCCCCCCCCGTGCCCCTGACATGGCCACAGAATGGCACGGTCCGCCACAGGGCAGGTGTGCTATGTGTGTCCACATATTACACACCCTGGGTGCCCCTGTCGGATGGTGGTTGACTGTGTGTGGATCGGTCAGGGCGCTCATCCCGCTCCCGCAGACGGTCAGCCACCATGGACAGAGTCGCCAGCACCTGCCCCTGGATTAGGCCAAACTGCCTCTGGGCCTGTGCCTGTGCACGCACAGCTGCAGCCAGGCGCTGGCCGCACATGCAGCCACACAGACACACTGATCCACGTGTCTGTGTGGCTGCATGGACAGCGGTCCTGCTTGCGGCCATGTGTGGCATGCACACGTCCAGCTGGCCCTCCATGCCCTCATCAAGGGGCAGGTGGCTGGTGCCCCCAGTGCCCTGTGGCGGAGCGTGCCATTGTGACCCTGCCACCACCCCACCCCCTCCGCTGTGCATAACCTCCCTCCCCCCTGCCCCCAGCATCCCGCCCACATCCCCATCCCCCTCCACCCCCGTCTCCATGTCGCTGTCCCTGCCACCCAGCCACTCACGTTCCTCTACCCTTCCACCGACATCCCCCCCCCACCACATCCTGCTCACCTGGCTCCCCGACCTCTGTCCCCCTTTCTGTGGGTTCCCCCTCATCCCCTCGCATATGGGCCCCATCCTCATCCCCCTCATCCCCCTCGTCAGGGCGTGGGGGTGCAGGCTCAGGTCCATCCTCGTGCCCATCCCCCCCATCCTCCTCATCCTGCTCTTGTCCGCCGTCCTGCTGGTCACGCTGCACCTGATCCCCCTCCTGGCCCTCTACGTCTGGGGGCTCCTCCGGAACCTCGGCCTGATTGGCTGCACGTGCATCAGCTGTGGGAGAGATAAAACATGTCATCCCCTGGTGGAGGATCCACATACCATGTCACTGTGGACCTGTGTTTCCACAACACATCCCCCTACATGGCCGTGTCCGGGTACTCACCATTCTGCTGTGCCATTCTGTCGCGCTGCACCCCTGGCAACGAATCGGGGGAACCGGGCCCTCAGCTCCCTTGCCTTCTTTCGAAGGTCCTCCACCTGTAGGGGTTACACAGAACATTGCCCTTAGCTAGCGGGGGACACGTGGTGGCCCCTGCCCCTGCAACTGACACTCCCACGTCATACTACCTGCGCATGCCCCTATTCCTTTGGCACACATCCCCCCATGCAGTGGCGTGTAACAGCCACATGTGTGTGCGACAAACACGCCACCCTGATCTGTGCACCATGTGCCCTATATGTGCGCACCACATACATGTACCATCCCAACTGTGTGTGCCACCTACACACATCTGCATGTGCAGGTCATCCACTGTTGGGGTGTGCAGTTATCACCTACAGTGGTCGCTGGGCTGCTCTTTGCCTGTGGTTTGCCCCTTGTGATCCCATACAGGGCCTGTTTCACGGGGTACAGGGGACCCCTTGCAGGGCCTCCATCGGGCAGGGGCAGGGTTTTGACCTTCATATTCACACAGGGCACCAGCAGACAGTGTGCAGGGTGGGGGGAGGGATGCCCTCATTTGGGACTGGATCACTCAGGGGCAGGGTTTGGCCTTTCTATTCACACAGGGCACCAGTAGACAGTGTGCAGGGTGGGGGGGAGGGATGCCCTCATTTGGGACTGGATCACTCAGGGGCAGGGGTTTGGCCTTTCTATTCACACAGGGCACCAGCAGACAGTGTGCAGGGTGGGGGGGAGGGATGCCCTCATTTGGGCCTACATGTGTGTTAAGCAGTGTTTTGACCTTCATATTCACACAGGGCACCAGCAGACAGTGTGCAGGGTGGGGGGGAGGGATGCCCTCATTTGGGCCTACATGTGTGTTAAGCAGTGTTTTGACCTTCATATTCACACAGGGCACCAGCAGACAGTGTGCAGGGTGGGGGGAGGGATGCCCTCATTTGGGCCTACATGTGTGTTAAGCAGTGTTTTGACCTTCATATTCACACAGGGCACCAGCAGACAGTGTGCAGGGTGGGGGGAGGGATGCCCTCATTTGGGACTGGATCACTCAGGGGCAGGGGTTTGACCCTTCTATTCACACAGGGCACCAGCAGACAGTGTGCAGGGTGGGGGGGAGGGATGCCCTCATTTGGGACTGGATCACTCAGGGGCAGGGGTTTGACCTTTCTATTCACACAGGGTACCAGCAGACAGTGTGCAGGGTGGGGGGCCCTCATTTGTGGCTTGCAGCATCGATGTATTCATTTGGCGAATCTGTTAGTTAAGAGGGACATGGTGCAGAACCCCTTCCTTCCCTATTGGCCATGGAGGTGGGACTAGGGTGTCTTGTGGTTGGGGGACATCCTTAGCCTGCAGGGGCACCCTGTACCATACCTCTGTGACCTGTGGTGCACCTCTGCCATGGGTGCAGCTAACCCCTTGGGGCAGGGGTGTCTTTTTCAGGGGTGTGTGGAGGACTTTGCTGGACGCAGGATATGTCAGCACCTGCTATACCCTGTCAGTGCATTGTGTATTTTTGCTGGGTTTACTGGGTGTTTTTTCTTTTGTCTCATCATTTGGTGGAATTGTCCCCATGCACTTACCTCACGTGGGTAGTCTGCGCTCCTCTTAAAACGGTGGGCCAGCCGCTCCCAGGCCCTCCTGACATTGCCCAGGTCCTGCCTCTTGGACAAGCCAGGGAAGAGCCTCTGCTGGCGTAGGCAGAAAAGCTCTGTCAGCAGGTAGATGTCCCTCTGGCTGAAGGGAGGCTTCCTCGACATGGTTGCCATGTCTTATAGGTGCCTTTGCTGCCTAGCCACGTGCGTTGCCGGGGGCGTAGCCACGTGCGTTGCCGGGGGCGTAGCCACGTGCGTTGCCGGGGGCGTAGCCACGTGCGTTGTCGGGGGCGTGGCCACGTGCGTTGCCGGGGGCGTATGAACGTACGTTGCCGGGGGCGTATGAACGTGCGTTGCTAGGGGCGTATGAACGTGCGTTGCTAGGGTAGTATATCGTAGGGAGATGTGGCGACACAGAGCACTAACAGAGAGCTGTGGCACAATGGTCACGGTAATGACCGCTGTTACAGGCAGCATGGGTTCGAGTCCCGGGCAATGGCCTGTATATTGGAAGGGGCATTGGCCTGTATATTGGAGGGGGATTGGGGAGGCTTTTTGACAGGACGTTGCGTATGTGAGCCGAGCTACGTGCGTTGGTACGTGTGCAGCGCCGCGCGTAGCTACGCGCGTACCATTGAGCCTGGGGATGTTTTCTTTTATGCGTGGGGGTACGTGGGGGTTTCAGCAGTGCGGGCATCTCATATATTACAGACTCTGTAGGGTGTCGTGCACCTATGCTTTCTGCTACCAGATGTACGTGTGCTGTGCCATGGTTTATCAATGGCTGCGAGCTCGTGCTGCGGTTTCAGAGGGATTGAATAATACAGTCACCCCCATGATGCACTGCACATGCTAATCAGCTCTCCACACAGGCACACCATATGGAATGCATCCCCACAGACTCTGGACATGGTAGGGGTAAATTGTCATGTGCACACCCCACAGCCCCTTGCCCTTATAGGGGGTACTGACCATTTGTTGTACTGGCATTGAGGACCTGCCCAACACCACATTGTGCGGGTACTCTGCTCACCCTGAGTGTGCAGTGGGGCATCCAGCCCTAGGTCCTCAGCACCGTCCATGGCTGAAAGGGTCCATGGCGCAAGTCCACAGCAGTGTTACTGTGTGAGATAGATATTTTCTGCATGACCACCTTGGACATCTCTGTCTGTTTGGGGCAGGTGTAGACCCATGCCCCACCGCCCCCCCTCACCCCCGGGTGGCAAACAGGGTCACCCATCATAATCTGCACATTCTACCTCCCTTGGAAGGTGCCAGTGGAGGGGGACATTAACCCTAGTCCTACTGAGGTGCAGACACCCCACAGGTCAGTCACTGGAGATCCAGACACATGCATGCCACAGGAGCAATCAGACATTGGGACTTGGTATAAAATGACAATCCCAACCACTATCTGTAATTCCCCTGGTGCAGGCCGACACACCCTGCAGGCCACTCCATCACATCACCTACCAGCTGCAAACAGGCTGCTAGTGACCAGCAGAGATGCCTGCACCCAGAACTGGGGTGCCAGCATACACAGCCAGCAGATACATCTGTGACTGGGCCCCAGGGGAACACCCATATTTATCACATGAGTGAACTACTATATAGCACCATGGTGGAGCCTAGACATGCTGTGGTCACTGCACATTCAGGGTGACACTGAGCTTGCAGCGGCATCTACCGTGGTCACCCTGTCTGGGCAGGTGGTTGCCTGGCACTACAATGTACCTGTCACTGCCCTTTGCCCTGTGCATATACACCCTGGCCAGCCCGCCTTGTCCGACCTCTACCCATGGTACTTTGCTACTCATTATGCACATTGGCAGCCCACTACTGGCAACATTGCTGGCAGTGTGGCCTGTCGACGGTGTTTGCAGCCACCACACACTGGCTGGACAGACAGCCACCCCCACACCTATGCCAGCATTGTGCTACTGTAGGGGGGTTCTGCAGCCATACACACCACACCTGTCATGGGCACAGTACATGCATGGATGTGGTACGACATACTCTTGTGGATCACTCCCAAGGGTGTTGGACACTGTCAGGGGCCAGACCTGCAGCACACACCACAGACATCTGACTGCTTGTTGTGGTGGAGCTCAATGTGCACAATGTGCTTTACATAGGACATGAGTTCTGCATTTTATCATTGGCAACTTTTAGTGCGTGTGTACCATATACCCATGTGTAGGGTGCCATTGCTAAGGTATGCACCTGCTAGTATTGGGAGTTGACAGCAGGGCCAATTGTCTTACCTCTTCGGGTTTCATTGGCCAATGGGGCCTGTGGGTGGGTGGGTGTCACTGTTAGCTGCTGCTTTACGGCAGGGTTCCACAACTCCAGTCCTGTCATTCCAGGCACTGATCGGGTTTTCATGCTGGGATAAATATGCATGGGCTACATCTGCAGACCAGGGGGGGGGCATAGTTATGCAGCACAGGTATCTTTATTGGGGGCAGCATGGTAACTGAATGGTGTGGGGCCCTCCAGGACTGCATTTGGGGGACTATGCTCTGGGTAATGCGCCTATATCTGGTGTGGTAAAATATTTGCGTTTTGTCCATGCGTATGTTCTCAGCAATAAGGGTGTGACCATTCCATCACAGTTTAGTTGTGGGGAGAATATGTGGGCAGGATTGGCATGGCCCCAGCTGGGATTTGAACCTGTGACACTCTGGTCTTAGAGGCACTGGCTGTGTCTGTTGCACCACACTGAGGCCACAGGGACAATGCGATCCCTGGAGATGGGATACCTGGCCTGACAGGTCAGAGACCCTGCTCTGCACCATTTTACTGTGGACTCATATAGCTTGTATGGAGGCAATTTGCACGTAACCTCACATACGACCTCGCATGAGGGGGCAATCCCCCATGACCAAGCTGGCCAACAATTATATCATTGGGCAACAATACACGACACTCCCGCGAATGCTCCAATAACAGGGGATGTGTTTTGAAAGGGTCTCCGTAGCGTGGTCCCTTCCAAGTATCTTTTCTTTTTTTGGTTTCGCTTTCCAGGGAGTGTGTTTTTTATTGTGGCCCATTGCTATCACTGTTGCCCAGCTGACTTGTGATGTTTACAGTTTTCTTTCTGCTATTTTCCACGTTTTATTTGTGTTTTCATGCTGTCCCTCATACATATGCCTGACCTACATCTGCCTACCATGGGGGTGGGGCATAGCTATGCAGCACAGGCATCTTTGATGGGACAGCATGGGACAGGAATGCTGTGGGGCCCTCTAGGGCTGCATTTGAGGGGCTCAGCTCTCGTTGCTGTGCCTGTTTCTGGTGTCTGTGTTTGGTGTGGTGTAAAAATAGACCATGCCTTTGTTCTCTGCATTAAAGGTGTGTCTTTACTTTCACTTTTTAGTGGTGGGTAGGACTATTGTGACTGGGTTGGCGGCAGTCCCAGCTGGTATTTGAACCTGTGACCCTCTGGTCTTACAGGCACTGGCTGTGTCCATTGCACCACACTGGGGCCACAGAGACAGTGCTGTCCCTGGTGTTAGTATAACCTGCCTGGCTGGTCAGGGACTCTGCTCTGCAAAAGGTTTACTGTGGCCTCATTTCCCTTGTATGCAGACAACGGTGCACATACACCTCAGGGGGACCTCACAGGAGGGACACACACCCATATCCAAGCTGGGCAACAATGATATCATTGGGAGACATTACACTACACTCCCAGGTCAGCTCCATTACAGTGACTTTCCCTTTTAGAGGGTCTGCGAAGCGTGAACCCTTCCACATATCATTAGGTTTTTATTTTGTGCTTTCCAGGGAGTGCTGTTCCTTGTTGTCCATTGCTATCACTGTTTAACAGCTGATTTATGTTTTTAAAGGGGTTTCCTCTGGTCATTTTTATTGTCTTCTGTGACATTTCATTCTGTGCACATGTATCACACTGCTCACGTTTTGTGTGTTACCCAGGTTTCTCTGTACATTGCTGACGGAAATGGTTTCTCTTACCTTTAAAGATGCCTTCAACGGCAGGTTTTCATTCGCGTTGGAATTGAGCTCAGAATTACAGCGCGTTAGTGAGGGGGAGCCTCTCCCCGCCCCCTCTCCGCCCATTGACCCCTTCTCTCCGCCCACTCTCCACCTTCTGCGCTGTTTTAACGCGCCGCGGGGCTTTACGATCGTTAAGCGCGGTCAACGCGCGTAGTATGATGTTACCGGTCGTTGGCGCGTGTTTACGCGCGTTATACTGCGCTTGCAGTCGTTAACGTCATACAACGCGCGTTATTCACGTTTACCGCACTTTAGTAAACATACCCCTAAGTGTGATAAAGATACCGCAGGGATTGAAGGCCAGGCTGTAAGATGGATTTAAGTCTTCCTTGGCAAGTATGATAGCCAATTGGAAAGAGGTAAGCATGGATTTGAAATATATGAAGTCTGCATCAGAATGGGATTTCTGCCATAAACGTGAAACATCACAAAGAGGCTATCATTTTTATTTTGCTGGACATTTATAACAACATAAGAAATGCCATACTGGGTCATACCAAGGTCGATCGAGTCCAGTATCCTCTTTCCAACAGTGGCCAACCAGGTAACAAGTACCTGGCAGATTCCCAAAATGGTACAAAGTTTCCACAATGCTTGTCCTGGGGTAAGCAGTGGATTTCCCGGGTCCTCGTTAATGGTCTATGGAACTTTCCTCCAGGAACTTGTACAAACCTTTTTTAAACACAGTTACACTAACAGCCTTTACTACATCCTCCAGTAATGAATTCCAGAGTTTAACTACACGTTGATCAGAAAAAATTATTTTCTCTTATTAGTCTTAAATGAATTACATTGTAGCTTCATTGTGTGTCTCCTAGTCTTTCTACTTTTTGATGGTGTAAACAACCAATCTACGTTTACCCATTCCACTCCATTCATTAATTATAGACCCCTATCATATCCCCCCTCAGCCATTTATTTTCCAAGGTGACGAGACCTAACCTTTTAAGCTTTACCTCATAGGGTTATCCTTCCATTCCCTTTACCATCTTGGTGGCTCTTCTCTGCACTTTCTAATTCTGCTATCTCCTTTTTAAGATACGGCGACCAGAATTGCACACAATATTCAAGGTGCAGTCGCACCATGGAACGATACAGAGGCATTATAATATCCTTGGTTTTATTCTCCATTCCTTCCCTTATGATGCCTAGCATTCTATTTGCTTTCTTGGCCGCTGCTGCACACTGGGCAGAGGGTTTCAACGTTTAATACACAATGACACCTAAATCTTTTTCTTGGGTAGTTGTTCCTAATGTCAAACCTTGCATCATATAACCATAGTTTGGGTTGTTCTTTTCTAGGTGCATAACTTTGCACTTGTCCACATTAAGTTTCATCTGCCATTTGAACATCCAGACTTCCAATTTATCAAGGTCCTTTTGCAATTCTTCACAGTGTTCTTGGGTCTTAATAACTTAACAACTATGAATAATTTTGTGTCATTTGCAAATTGGATTACCTCACTCATTATTCCCATTTCTAGGTCATTTATGAATATGTTAAAAAGCAACAGACCACACAGATCCCTGGGATATTCCACTATTCACCTTTCTCCATTGGGAAAATTGACCATTTAGCCTTACTCTCTGCTTTCTATCTTTTTTATTTTTTAAATTTGAAAAATTTAATAAGCATACACTTGTAATAAGAGACATGAGCACTAGTGATATAGAAAATTTAAAAAACAATGCAAGAAAATATTATGCCATAGGAAATAAGAAATCCCTCTTACAACCCTAAAAGAGGGAATCACAAAAAAAAAACCACAAGCAGAGGTGGCTCAAGACAATCTGCTGCCTGAGGCAAGAGATTACTGGCACCCCCCTCCCCCGACAACTAAAATAGAGAGGCCTCCTCAGAGCGCCAGTTAGGAACCAGGGGGTCCCCTTATGAAACAGATTAGGTGGTTGCCCCAAGAATAAAGAAAACAATATATTCCCAGGCCATATAATTTTTCAAAATAGCACTGCAAATTTTTAAATGTAGCAAAAATTGTAGCAGCTTAATTATGTAGCAGCCTGTAGCAAAACTAATGCATGAGCCCTCATTCTCCATCAACATTTATTGTCAACATGGAAAATATAAGAGACATGAGCAGACCAGCTCCTCCACACCCTCCAAATGTCTGACAAAATGAGCACCTTTCCGATGCCTGGAGCAGGTATAAATTGGATACGGCTCAGGACGTAAAGGGTGTTTCTGAAATTTGGTGGGCACATCCAAATTCTGGGAATACCCTGGACATGTCTACTCCACTCCTCCGTTCAGATTTGGACATCCTCGCCCTGGAGACGTCCACAGAGCCAGCTTCTAAAATGTCTCTGGGAACATCTCCATGCCCGTTTTCAGATGTCAAAAGCATGAATACAGCTTCTAAAGTAACTCCCATTTTCTACATCCAAAGAAACCCATCTCCCACAATGGGTGCAGAGGACATTTCCCCATAGAACTCAACCTACGAAAAATAATTTTTGATTCTGATGTCATCTTAGTAACAGCAATAGAAACCCTCACCAGTACTGGGCATATTGTGAAGTAATAGAAAACTCTGTAACAATCACTCAGAACCTATAGAGAAAAGTTATCATACTATAACAGCAACAAATTCTAAAACTTGCACAAGGAGCGTACCCAGAAAATAGCAGCACTATATACATATTACAGTGGGCTCTAGAACATAGATAAATCTATTTGGAAACTGAACAAGCCGGATTGCTACAGATCCCTACATTGAAACGCCATTCTAATTGAATACCTGGCATCGGTCACACACTCAGAATACAGATAGATCCTCACCAAGTATAGATTACATTACCACAAACTAAAAATAAAATTATGTAGGCAAAAATTAATTGAAATTCAAAAAAATACCAAACTGCATCCACTACACCACTAGAGAAACAGATCTGCAGAAGCCCGTGTGCTGTGCAAAGTGTAAAGATAAAACATGTGCGGCCCAATATTCAAAGAGGTTTATCGGTTAGCAGCAGGGCCGGCACAACCACTAGGCAAACTAGGTAGCCGCATGGTGCAGCAGCTTCTTGGGAGCAGCAAAGAGCAGGGCTTTCAAAGCTAATCAATAGACTCTGACAGTGGAGCAGGGCGGGGGGGGGAGGGGGTGCGTCTTAAGGCTTAAAGCATGCCTATGGTGCCAATACCTTGAACCAACTCTGGGGCTGGCCTCGGTTAACAGGACCTGCTAACCAGATAAAACCCACTGACAGAGAGATTCAGAGGGCATTAACCAGCCAGTACTGCTGAATATCTCCTCTAAATGCCATGCCACTGTCTAGACAGTGCCAAGACGATCCATGGGCAGGGCGAGGGTAGTCCCAGTACTTAGCTGGTTAGCAGCGATTTTCAGTCCGGACATTTCAATAACTGTTCTAAATGTATGCAATTCAGCTGTCTGGACAGCAGCTGAGTATTGCACTGTCTGGATAGCTGCACTGGTCAGCACTGAAACTGGGTATCTAGTGCCGGAGGATATCTGGGTTCCAGCACTGAATATCTGGTTTCACTTCTGCCCACGGTGGTCAGGCATTTTAAACATGCTGATCGCTGCAGGATAAATATCGGGCCTATAAGTTCCAAAGACAGACTGACATATTTCAATCATTAAATTAAAAATAAATTATTTATTTTTCCCTTTGCTGACTGGCCATTTTATGCTCTAATCCTGTTGATTCCAGTCTCTGGTTTGTTTTCCTTGATCTTCTCTTAACTCACCCTCTGAAGTCTCTGGTCTCTCTGTCACTTCTCTCCCCTTCTGTCTTCTTCACTTCCTTCCAACTCTCACACTGATCTTTTCCATTCAGCCTTCTTCCATTTATTTTTCTCTGTCCACTCAGATTTCACGTCCCCTTCTCACCATCCAATCCGCCATCTCCCTCTTTTTACTGCATCTATCTACCAGTTTTCAACCTTTAACACAGTCCTCTTACTCCCCATCTCTCTATCCTTCCCCTGCCACTTATTCCCCAGTCTTTAACTAACTCTTCCTTTTCTCTTTCTTTCACTCTCCCCATGTCCAGCATCTCTCCCCATCTTTCCTACCCTATCCTGTCTGTCCCTTTCTCTCGCACCATCACTGCCTCCCCTCATTTTCTCATCCTTTCCCCCCACTATGTCCAGCATTTCCCGCTTTCCCTCACCCTATGTCCAGAATTCTCCCCATTTTCCCCACTCTGTGTCCAGTATCTTCTCTCTCTCCTCATACCGTGTCCAGCATCTCCTTTCTCTCACCCCATGTCCAGCATCTGTCCTCTGCCCTCTGCCCCCCCACTTTGTGACCAGCATCTGCCTTCAACCCTACCCTGTGTCCTTCCTCTGCCCTGCACCCCCATGCCCCAACTCGTGTCCATCTGCCCTTCATCCCCCTAAGCCTCCAACCCCATGTCCAGCATGTGCCTTCAACCCCTCATGACTCCTACTCTGTCCAGTATCTGCCCTGCATCCTCTACCCCCTGTCCTGCATCTATCTCCCCACTCCCCCACCCTGTATCCACTATCTGCTTTTAATCCCCTTATGCCCCTCACTCCATGTCCAGAATCAGTCCTCCACCCCCTGTTTGTGTCCAACATCTCTTCCATCATCCCTTTCCATCCACTTCTGCCCTTTACCACTTATCTCTGCTCCCCAACCTTCTCTTAGTTAGAAACATAGAAACATGATGACAGAAAAAGACCACATGGCCTATCTAGTCTGTCCTTCCATAACAACTACAACAGTCCACTTTTTATAGAAACATAGAAACATGATGACAGAAAAAGACCACATGGCCTATCTAGTCTGTCCTTCCATAACAACTACAACACCACAACTACACAACCACTTCCTCACTCTCCCTGTGCTCTTGCTTTTTCCATCTCTTCCCTCTACCTTTTGTCTCGCTTTTATTTCCCCTCCCCATCTCTTTCCTTTCCTGCTGACCCTGTCTTTTCATCCTGGCTTACTACACCCTCTTTGGCACTGCTACCCTTGATCCTATACATTCTCAACAATAGTTTATCCACCAATACTTTCCCATCCTCCTGGAAGCATGCATTAATCCATCCTATTCTGAAGAATCCATCCTTTGATCCCTCTGTTCCTGCTCATTACCATCCAGTTTCCACTCTCCCCTTTCTGTTTACATTGCTCAAAAAACTGGTTTTTGCTCGGTGCTCTTCTCACCATGACTCTAGTCACGCTCTTCATCCTCATCAATCTGGCTTTCGTTCTGGGTACAGTACTGAGACTATTCTCCTTTCCTTTCTGAGCGAGCTCCATTAGTTTCACAATTGTGGTGATATCTCTATTGCAGTTTCTTTGGATCTTTCCTCGGCTTTTGATCTTGTCAATCATGTCATGCTTCTTTCCCGACTCTATAACTTCGGTCTTCGTGATATTGTGCTCGCTTGGTTTCGTTCTTTTCTATCACAACAGTCTTTCTCTGTCTTTGTTGATGCCTCCTTTTCCTCCTCTCTGCCTCTTCTCTGTGGTGTTCTTCAGGGTTCTGTACTGGCTCCTCTTTTGTTTAATATTTTTCTGATTCCCTTGATGCTTCTTGTACAACAGCATGGTATCTCAGCTCATTACTATACCGATGACAGCGTTTTGCTCTACCACACTAATTCAGTCATTCCTGATCTTGCCCCCCTTAATGACTGCCTCTTTAGCATCTCTTCCTGGCTCTCTAATAACTTCTTACACCTCAATCCCAGCAAATCCGCCCCCATATGGTTCATCTTTGGTAGTTCCTCTCCTGCTCTGGCCCCCTTCATTTCTGGTTCTCTTATCCCACTAGCTGATTCTATTTGTTACTTGGGCATTACTCTGGATTCCTCTTTATCTTTTCACGACTGTATTTCCTCTCTGACTCGTCATTCCTTTCTTGCACTTCACCAGATCTGTGCTGTCCATCCTTTTCTTTCCACTTCATTTCTCATCTCCCGGCTACTCACACTAGTGATATCAAGTATTGATTTTGTAACATTATTTTTCTCGGTCTCCCTCAGTACCAACTCCACCGGCTCTGACTCATTCATCGCAGTCCATATCCTCACTCACACTTCCTGGTGTGAACATGTCACTCCTTTCCTGGTCCATAATCATTGGCTCCCTATTCAGTTCCGTCTTCAATTCAAGCTCCTCACTTGGGTCCACTGTGCACTACACACAGGCTGTCCCTGCTATCTTCCGGATGCTCTGCTTCTCCACTCCCCTCATCATGTTCTCCGCAGTATTCATGCGAATCGTATACATCTTTCTTCCGCTTCTCAGGTCCAGTTAGTATCCACACTCTCTTCTGTTTTCTATTTCATTGCTCCTGCCTCCTGGTATGTTCTCCCCCCTGGCCATCTGACTTGAACCATCCTTTACCAAGTTTAAATCTCTCTTAAAAACTCACCTTTTTAACATTGCTCATAATTTGTCTGCTTCATAACCCTATTTTCCTCTCCTTCTCTTCCCTCTACTCCTTCCCCCACCTTCTAGCTCCCCATGTTTGAATGGTTTTAATCTTTCCTGTCTGTAATGGCGTTTCCTTCTATCCTGATTTTTTAATCTTTGTTTTAAATATTGTACACTGCTCTGCTGTGCCAGTGAAGGGTGGTTAATCAAGTAAAATAAACATATCAACCAGCTCACCTTTATCTACCTGTGTATTCACACCTTCAAAAAAATATAACAGATTAGTAAAACAAGACTTTCCTTGGCTAAATCCATGTTGGCTGTCTCCCATTAAACCATTACTATCTACATGTTCAGTAATTTTAGTTGTAATAATAGTTTCTATCATTTTTCCCATTACTGACATCAGGCTCACTGGTCTGGGGTACCTCTGGAACCCTTTTTAAAAATTGGCATTACATTGGCCATTCTCCAATCTTCCAGTACTGAAAGAACTGAAATATGAGATTGCAGACCTACTACTGGTAATCTGTGAACTATCAACACCCTTGGATGAAGATTCCTGTCTCCACGCTTCCTCACCCATGTTAAATATGAATAGTGTACCTTATGCTTGTAGGTATCAAAACTGATCAGGTTTACATGATAGTGCTTCCAGTGAAATAATTAGTTTGTGATAAGAGACATGCATACTTCTTGCAGTGTACAATTCCATGACTCTGGGAAATGTTAGCTTGTTCCATATCGTCCTGCCATCAGATTGGAGGCAAAGAACCAATGAAAAGCCTAGATTTCAATGACATCACTCCCATGCCTCTATCCGCCTCAGCCACCAGAGGTCTCTTCAGTATGTCTTTGTCCAGCAGATAGTGAATGGATTTTCCCCTCTGAAGAATTCAGAAGAAAAGATTGATTTAAACACTTATGAATGACCACCTTGAGGGTGACGGTCTCACTTGAGCGCGATGTGGGAGGCTCCACTAGACAGCAGTCTTTTTGGTAGTCATAGGAGGAGAGAAAATTGGTTCAGCTCCACACTCTTATCCTGTTAAGGGCCTGTTGAGTAGCCAGAAAAATGGAAGGATTTGGAAGAGTTTAGCAGCCTCATACGGCCTCAACGCCCTCTCCCTCCTCTTCTGCCCCCTCCCCCCCAGGGGCGGCCCAAGGGGGGTGCGGGGCCATGTGCGGAGACTCGGTGCGGGGCCTCATTTGCATAAGTGGTCTTATTTGCATAAATATTTGCATAATGTTACCATTCACTAACTTTTAGTAAACATGTCTCTTAATGAGTGTATGGATAAAGAAAGACTAAAAGATTTCTACATTACTATAATCCAGTGCCAACCGCCAGGCACATTAGGAACTACTACAAACGCTGCCCATTTAGAACCCATAGCAAACCCTCTGTATCCTGACAGCATTACCAGGACTCACAAAGCACCAGACCCTACCTATCAAAAGGAAACACTGCAAATATTAAACCAGTACATTTCAGAGAATACTGGGGAAAGAGAACAAGTGGCAATGTCAAATAGGAATTACATAAACAGAATACCTCAGCTCAGTTACACATGCAGAACATAGACCATCACCAAACAAGGAATCGCAATTTAGAAACAGGAAGGCAATAATTAAACTGGGAACCCCAAAAGCCAAACTTGGAATGTACAACAACACTGTAGAAATAAAACTATAAATCAATTTCCTCTTGTACCAAACAAAGCGCAGACGTTAATGATGCACATTTCCCAGAGCTTTCATATTCCAGTTAATAAATTCAAAATAAAGCGATATCTTTCTACCTTTTGTGCATTTTTTTTCAGTTGCAATTGCTCCAGCCACTTTCTTCTGGTTTCTTCATGTTTTCTGCTAACTCTCCATCATCTGCTGTCCATTTGTCCTTTCTTCTCTCTTCTAGTTTTCTTTCCATCCTCTCTCTCTACATCTGCTTTAACATACTAATCCCCTTTAGACGCGAGGGGCTGATGGGAAATTTCCCATTAGCCCCTGCGGGCTTTACAGAGACGCGAGGGAGCACTCTCCCTTCGCGAATCTGAAAGCCCTTGCAGAGGGCTCAACGAGGAGAAGGGGCCCCGCGGGACACTCCATTCTGCCGCTGCTGCGACGGACGTGGCAGCGGCAGCAGCCAGAGACAGGTTTTTTTTAAAAATGTAATTAAAAAAAAAAAAAAGCAGAATGTTCTTTGCGCGGGGCCCCCTGAAACGCGGGGCCCTGTGCAAAAAACATTCTTGCTCAATGGACGGGCCGGCCCTGCTCCCCCCCCCCCCCCGCTCTCTCCTGAAGACTCCAGAAAGCTCAGAGAATTCTGCCTACTAGCTACCTTAAATGCAGTGCCTGCAAAGCAAAGAAATGGTTTCTAGGGAGTAGAGCTGAGCCTGGCATGGATTTCTGTCTGGGGCTTTCAGGGGGAGAGTACCAAGGCCTTAGCGCACACTGCTACTGCTCTTGCTTTAACTCTGTCTCTTCTTTCAGGAAACATGGTTTGATCTGTGGCAAGCAAGGTGTGCCTTCTGGACACTGCTCTTCTTACATGGCAGTTCCTGAATCATCCCTAGAGAGCCTATTTTCCCCATCTCAATAGGGGAATGCAATCGGTCCACCTTGCCTGTCCCAGGGCACTGTGGATAAAGATGGTCAGCCAACCAGAGGTTTCGTGACCACTCTGTGGGCTGTTCTGCATCCTCTAGGGGTTGGGCAGCAATGATGTCTCCTGTTGTTGGGTGGTTATTTCTGAGAGGATAGCTTCCGGAGTCTGGATTGTCTTCCCAAGAATTCTTTTCCTTTTTACCACAGACCTGGTCATCTGGTGTGGAAATTCAGACCCTGCGGCCTCTGTGTTCCCCTGAGAGCAGTCCCATGAGGGGCAGGCTGAGAGTGAAGCCCTGTTTGATTGCCTATGGTTAAGTGATCCCACTGACGGGTGCCCCCTGGAGATAGAAATCAACTGTGACTTGGATTCAGATGTCTCTTTTCTGGGCTCTGATATGGATGAATAAGTTCTCCAGGACCAAGCAGGAAGTCAGCCCTCACATATGGGTGTCGTCGGCGCCGATGAAGCCCCAGCGGAGCATTTCCCCAGCTTTCCATGAAAGCCTTTGGGAATGCTGGCACGCATGCGCGGTTCCCTTCCCACCTAAAGGTGCCATCTTACCTCAGTCTCTTTTTTTCCGAGAAGCCCACCGGACATGTGTCCTGTTCTCCCGGATAAAAGTGATTTTTTCTTCAGCGATTTTTCGCTATTTTTCTCCAGTTCGACGCCGGTTCCCCTTCCCGCCGGGTTTGGTACACTGGTATCGAGCCCGCTTATTTCTTTTTCAGTTTTTGCCCTTCGTGGCTGGCGCTCGCGGCCCTTTTTTCATTTTTCCCTGGAAGGCCGGTCTTTTGACCTCGCAGGGGCTCTTTTTTCCCCGATGGCTTCCAGTGGTTTCAAAAGTGTGATCGGTCTAAGAAACTTATGTCTCTCACCGACAAACACAACTGCTGCCTTCGGTGCCTCGGCCCTGACCACGACCCCAAGTTGTGTGTGCCATGTGGGAAGATGTCTTCCAAGGCACTCAAAAGTCGACAGCATCAGAAGGAAAGGTTTTTCTCGGACTCAGCCTCCGGCCGGGCCCGGACCTCGTCTGAGGCCTCGACATCTCGGGATTCCGATCCCGAGCGCCGTCGAAGCTCCTCGGACAGGGGGTCCCCCAACCGGGAACGCAAGAGGAAGAAGCGGCTCGTGAGGGCGGCATCGGAGGAGGTCCCTGGTCCCTCAAGGGCCAGGTCTAAGACCCCCGACCGCCGTCCCGGGCCCGTGGACGAAGAGAAGCCTGCCAAAGTTCCTCGCGTGGAGCCGGAGTCTGCTGGACACGTAAGCCCCGTAGTCCTCGTGGACTCTCCTCCCAGAGAGCCAACGTCAGGCCCGGCGCCACCGGGGCCCGAGTCGGTGGCTGCTGTGTCTCCCGAGCTGAGTCTCAGGATGACAGCCTTGGAGTGCAGATTGTCTGACTTCATGGAGCAGCAGCGGGCACTGATGGGCAGCCTGTCTGGTGCATCTGCCCCGACCACCGGGACGTCGACTTCAAAGTCAACCCCGGAGATCGAGCCGATACTCGAGACCCTCGTGGCTCGAAGTCATCCTCGGTCGAGGTCTCCCTCGACCTCCCGTTCGGGACCGAGGGTGTCGGCGTCAGGGCGGGTGCCTCGGGGCCCCGCGGGGTCGGACCCTGACTCCTCCTCGGATGAGTCCGCCTGGGAGATGGAGGACGAGGAGTCTCCCAATACTTTTAAGACTCGGTGTGTCCTATCTGACTCACTGCAGTCTGAGCCCCGGAGTAGATCCCCTCCGGAGGACACTAGGTTCTTGGAGTTCGTCCGGGATATGGCCGCTGCCTTGGCTATCCCTGCCAATCCCGAAGAAGAGCCTCGAGCCGAGGAGCTCGATGCTCTACAGTACGACTCTCCTCCGAAGGAGGCCTTTACTGTCCCGGTTCCTCCGATGCTGGAATGGCTCCTCTTCCGGATGTGGGAGGCACCGGCCTCGGCACCGGTTCTGAGCAAGCGAGTTAATTCCATCTATCGACTCCGCAAAAGCCCTGGTTTCCAGAAAGCACAGCTCCCACACCATTCCATGGTTGTGGAATCGGCCATGCATCGTCTGAAGAGCCAGAAGATGCACTCTGCGGTGCCCCCCCAGCAGGGAGGCCCGCAACCTCGATGGCGTCGGTAGAAAGTGCTACCAGGGGTTTATGCTTGCTTGCCGTGTCCAGTCTTACCAGCTGTACATGGGCAAGGAATTGGCCGGATTCTCTGCTGGTCTCTCCGGGGAACCCTTGCAGAGATTTAAGACCTTGTCCTCGGGGATTCGGGAATGCTCAAAGTTCATTTCCTGCGCCGCCTACGATGGCTTCGAGGCTTCGGCCCGAGTTGCGGCTGCCGGCATCGCGGCTCGACGCCAGGCGTGGCTGCAGTCATCGGACCTCGAACCATGGGTTCAGGACAAGTTGGTCGATGTCCCCTGCCGAGGTGAGAACCTTTTTGGCAAACCCGTGACCGAGAAGGCCGCTCAGCTCGAGACCGAGCACCTTACCTGGACAAGGCTGTCGAGGAAGACCTCTGCCCCTTCACATAAAAAGAAGGGCTCGGGTAAAAAGTCCTTTTACCCGAGGAAGGGCACTGCCTACAAACAGTACTCTCAGTATCAGGCTGCCCAAGCTGCCCCCCAGGGTCAGCAAGCCAAGGGCCAGGGTAATGGGCCCCGTAGGCAGAGGACCACCAAGCCTTCTGCCCCTGCTTCCACTCAGCAGGGTGGGGGTTTTTGACTCCTTGAGCATAGCCACTCCGTCCCTGCTTTCCCAGCCCTGCACAGGCGGTCGCCTTGTACACTTTGCCCACCAGTGGCCTCTCATTACCACCGACAGTTGGGTGCTGGACATAGTCCAAAAGGGCTATGCCCTGCATTTTCATCAACTGCCTCCTCCTTACTTCCCAGGGGAGCCCTTGAGGCCTCCCCTGCACACAGACCTTCTCCTTCAAGAGCTCCAAGGTCTGTTGGTAGACAGGGCGGTGGAGCCTGTGCCTCCCCACTTGCAAGGTCACGGATTCTACTCCAGGTATTTCCTGGTACCCAAAAGGACCGGTGGCCTTTGACCCATTCTGGACCTCAGGAACCTCAACAAGTTCCTAGAGAAAGAAAAGTTCAAGATGCTTACTCTTGGAACACTTCTGCCCTACCTCCAGCAGGGAGATTGGCTATGCTCCTTAGATCTAAAGGATGCGTACACTCACATCCTCATTCATCCAGACCACAGAAAGTACCTCAGGTTCATTGTGGGAGGAAACCATTATCAGTACAGAGTACTACCTTTTGGCCTCACCTCCGCTCCCAGGGTCTTTACCAAGTGCCTGGCAGTTGTTGCGGCCTACCTGAGAAATCAAGGCATCTTTGTCTTTCCCTATCTGGACGACTGGCTCATCAGGGGTCAGATGTCCCTGGAGGCCAGACAAGCCACCCTCAGAACCATTGCTCTGCTTCAAAACGTGGGCTTTGTCATAAACTTCGCAAAGTCCACTTTGCTCCCCTCCCAGAACTTGGAGTTCATAGGAGCAAGGTTAGATTCTCAACTGGCAAAGGCATTCTTGCCAGAAGACAGGGCCCAAAGACTAATGGATGTGGCCAAACAGTTCCTGAACAAGCCCCTGGTCTCCGCCAGACTCTGCCTCAGACTTCTGGGCCACATGGCTTCGACAGTGCATGTGACTCCCAATGCCAGGCGCCATATGAGGCCTGCACAGTGGTGCCTTCGGACTCAGTGGTCTCAGGCCACAGGCCGCCTAAGAGACAGGATAAGGGTGTCCAGACCCCTTTTGGCCTCCCTCAGCTGGTGGCTACATCCACCCAATCTGCTGAAGGGGATGCCCTTCCAAATGCCAGAATACTCGGTGGTCCACACCACCGACGCGCCTCTGCGGGGCTGGGGTGCTCATTGTCTGGACAAGTGCACTCAAGGCCTCTGGTCTCCCTGGGAGGTAGCCCAACAGATCAATCTCCTGGAACTTCGAGCTATCCGCTTGGCTCTTAAGGCATTTTCTCCGGCCCTGGCTCACCGCTCAGTCTTGATTCAAACAGACAACCAGGTAGCCATGTTTTATGTGAACAAACAGGGCGGGACTGGGTCAAAGCTCCTTTGTCGGGAGACTCAAGACCTTTGTTCCTTTGCCCTAAAGCACAACATGCTTCTCAAGGCGGTGTACCTTCCAGGCCAGGAGAACTGCCTGGCCGACCGGTTGAGCAGAATTCTGCACCCCCACAAGTAGCAGCTGCATCCCTTGGTCGTTCAGAAGATCTTCCTGAAGTGGGATCTCCCTTGGATAGATCTCTTTGCCAGTCCGCTGAACAAGCAACTGCCCAAGTTCTGCTCCAGGCAACCGCATCCTTTGAGGATAGCACCAGATGCTTCTCTGATGTCCTGGTCTCAGGGCCTCCTGTATGCGTTTCTTCCCATGCCCTTGGTGGCCCGAACTCTTTTCAAGACTCTTCAGGACAAGGCCTTGGTCCTGCTGGTAGCTCCCAGGTGGCCGAGGCAGCCTTGGTTTCCACTTCTGCTTCAGCTGGCAGTGGATTCCCCACTACCTCTGGGGTTGCAACCCGACCTTCTCTCACAGGAGCAGGGTTCCCTTCTGCATCCCAATCTCAAAGCTCTCAATTTGATGGCCTGGAGGCTGCAAGGGTAGTTTTGGCTCCCTGGGGCCTACCTCAGGAAGTTGAGGAGGTTGTCCTAGCCTCTAGGAAACAATCCACTAGGAAAACCTATGCCCTCAAATGGAAGAGGCTTTCTGTGTGGTGTCAGCTACGTATAGAGGATCCTTTCTCCTGTACTGTGCCAGTAGTGCTTCAGTACTTACTGCACTTATCAAAGCAGGGACTTAAGTCCAATTCTGTTCGGGTCCACCTCTCAGCTCTAGCAGCTCACCACTCACTGATGGAGGGACATTCTCTGTCAGGTCACCTCTTGGTGTCCCGCTTTCTCAGGGGCTTGCTTTTGCTCAAGTCCCCCATCCGTCCTCCTGCTCCTGAGTGGGAGCTGAATGTGGTCTTGCAGCAACCGACTCGCCCACCCTTTGAGCCGATGGCTACTTGCCCTCTACGCTTCCTTTCCTGGAAGACTCTCTTCCTGATAGCCCTCACCTCGGCTAGGCGAGTGAGTGAGCTTCAGTCCCTGGTCTGTGATAGACCTTACACCAGGATTTATAGGAACAGGGTTGTCCTCAGGACTCATCCCAAGTTCCTCCCTAAGGTTGTCTCCTCTTTCCACCTCAATCAGGAAGTGGTTCTTCCAACATTCTTCCCTAGGCCTCATGCTAGCCAGGCTGAAGCAGTCCTGCATACCCTGGACTGTAGGAGGGCCTTATCCTTCTACCTTGACCATACGCAGGGGCATAGAAGGGCTACTCAGCTCTTCGTCTCCTTTGACCCCAATAAGTTGGGGTTGGCTGTGTCCAAGCGTACCTTGTCCATCTGGGTGGCTGACTGTATCACCTGGGCTTACAAGGCGGCTGACCTTCCTTTGCAGGGTCGGGTCACTGCCCATCGTGTCAGGGCAATGGCTGCCTCAGTGGCTCATCTCCGCTCTGTGCCCTTGGTAGACATCTGCAAGGCTGCAACTTGGTCTTCAAGCCAGACTTTTGCGGCCCATTACTGTCTGGAGAGGGAGTCCCGTAGGGACAGTGCTTTTGGCCAAGCAGTACTCCGGAATCTCTTTGAGGTTAAGGCAACTCCTGCCCTCCTGCCCTCTGTTGGGCTACCGGTGGAGGTTGTGTCCTTGGAAAGCCTTTCTTTGCTACTGTGACTAAAGGGAGTTCTCTTGTTCAGCCTGGGTTCCTGGTAGCCCAGAGCTAGGGAGTCACTCATATGTGAGGACTGAATTCTTGCTTGGTCCTGGAGAAAGAGTAGTTACTCACCTGTAACAGGTGTTCTCCAAGAGCAGCAGGAATCAGTCCTCACAACCCTCCCTCCTCCCCTTGGAGTTGCAGTTGTACATAGTTTATTTTTCCTTTTTGTGTGCTGTTCTTAGCTATGTCATTTGACTGAGGTAAGATGGCACCTTTAGGCTGGAAGGGAACCGCGCATGCGTGCCAGCATTCCCAAAGGCTTTCATGGAAAGCTGGGGAAATGCTCCGCTGGGGCTTCATCAGCGCCGATGACACCCATATGTGAGGACTGATTCCTGCTGCTCCTGGAGAACACCTGTTACAGATGAGTAACTACTCTTACTCTCACCTTCAGAGGATTATGAAGAGGCTGGTGTTATCCGCCTGTTCTTGAAGGAGGAACTGGCGGTGTTAATTGCCAGGGTCTCATCCACTTTGACCTTGCGGATGCTCCAGACATGAAGCAGGAGCCAAAAGTGCATCCACTCCTGCAAGGGGTGCGGAAATCCACTACTGTCTTCCCATTCTCAGAGATGCTGAAGGACATGATCCGATCAGAGTGGGATTCTCCCGACTTCTCGACTAAGGGGCTAAGGGTGTATAAGATGTATTCTCTCCAGGATAAGCAGTGTGTTGTGTGGTTTGATATTTCCAAGGTGGATGCGCAGGTCACGGTGTAAACCAGATGGACCATCATTCCTGTGAAAGGTGGATCAGCCTGAAAGGTGGATTCAATGGTGAAGAACCTGTTTGTCCTGGTGGCTGCTATTCTTCAGTTGGCAGTATGTGCAGGCCTGCCATCTCAAGCCCTTTCTCTGGGTAGTCTCTTCCGTCGGGTGATGATACCCCTTTTTTGGAGTCAGGTACGACCTTCCTTGCTGATGCCATGTATGACCTGGCACGTTAGTGGCAAGGGATAGTGCCCTGTCAGTAGTCACATGGCATTGGATTTGGCTCCTACACTGGACAGCGGACACATTTCCAAAGCCTGGTTGATCCAACTGGCCACTAAAGGGTAGCTTCTTTTTGGGGCCGATTTGGATAAGCTGGTAAAGGACCTGGGTGAGGCAAATTCTTACCACCTTCCGAAGAACAGGTCCAGTGGGCCTGTGAAGTGGGCAGAAGCCTGTTTCCCATCAGCCTCTGCCTACTACCCACGGGCATGCTAGTCAAACTCCTGAGGGTCTGGGGACTCCCATCGCTGCCAGTCTAGAAAGCCTTTCTTCTTCTGTTTCCGGACTTCGGGCTCGTTCTCAGTTTTTTCCTGGAGCACGTGGGCCCAGAGACTCTGTCCCCTCGAGTGGAGGACCCTTCTGGGCTGTGCAGTGAGGTTTTGGGGGCCTATTCCCCAGTTCCTCTGGTTGGGGTAGGCTTCGGGGTCACCAAAGATCGCAGGGTGCTAGGCACCATTCAGTACAGTTGTGTTCTGGAATGCAAAGAGCCAATCCCGGATTCTTTTGTCATCTCCCCTTGCGGTTCTGCAATCAAAACGGCCACTGTGTGGACTACCTTGGACAAATTCCTGCTCCTGAAGGCACTGGTGCCTGTTCCACCGAATGATCGGGGCAAGGGGAAACTTCCCATCTATTTTGTGGTGCCAAAAAAGAACCATCCTTCCGACCTATTCTGTACCTCAAGTGTGTCATCAAGCACTTACACATCCTGCGCTTCCAGATGGAAACCTTGCGATCTGTGATTCAAGCTGTATACTGAGGGAAGTTCTGGCATCTCTGGATTTGGCCAAGGCATATTTTCATATCCTTATCTGGGAGAATCAACAAAGTTATCTGCATTTTGCCATGCTTTGTTCTCTCTTTCAGTTCACCACCCTCCCGTTTGGACTCTCCACTGCCCCACAGACATTTCCCAAGATTAAAGTGGTAGTGGCTGCGGTGCTGTGGCACCACAGGATCTGTGTGCGCCCATATCTAAATGACTGGCTCGTTCGAGCCCATTTTCTTTCAGAGATGTCTCGGGTAGCAACCCAAGTGGTGTCCTTTTTGGAAAGCCTTGGGTAGGTGATCAATTGGGGAAAGAGCCAATTGTTGTCTTCCCAGTTTCTGGGAGCCAGGGCCGGCCCAAAGGTTTCTGCTGCCCTAGGCAGAAGCCCTGGCTGTGCCGCCCCCCTCCGCATGCTGAGCTTCTCCGCCCGCCTGCCCCTCCTCCAGTGCTGAGCCACACTGCACTGCACTGCTGCCCCCTGCTGCCGATTGATTCTGGCAGCGGGATCGAGAGGGCAGTGGCTCGGCTCAGCGGCAGGCCATGTGCTATGACACACATGGCCTGCCCCAGGCCGCTGCTGCCAAACTTAGCCCCCCCCAATCCCACTATCGAAATCAGCAGCAGTGGGGGGCAGCATGCCATATGTGCCAAAGCACATTACTTCAACACAGGTCTGCTTTCCTAGGCAGTCGCCTAGTGGATGGGCCGGCTCTGCTGTGAGCACATTTCAATAGTTGGGTGGGCAGAGTCTTCATGCCAGAGGAGAAAGTCAAAAGGCCGTTGGATTCCCTGGCACTGTTCTGTTCACAGAAGGCTTCCTGAGTTCGGGATTATTTTCAACTCCTCGGATTGATGGTGGCGACAATCAAGATGGTGCCATGGGCATGTGCTCGTCTACGGCCACTCCAAAAGTCCTTGCTAACTCTAGTCCCCAAGTTCTCAGGAATTTGAGCTCAGGATCCCGCTCCCGATGATAGTGAAGGCAGCCTGCGGTGGTAGTAGCAGCCCTGTCATCTGAGGAAGGGTGTGCCACTGGATGATTTCTCATGGATCCGTCTGACAATGGATGGCAGTCTCTATGCCTGGGGAGTCCATTGCCATGACCGGACAGCCCAGAGCCATTGGAACTGCAGGGAAGCGATGTGGTCCATCAGTCATCTCGAGGTGAGGGCCATCAGGTTGGTTCTTTTGCATTTCCAGTCCCTGGTCTAGGGCCAAGCGGTTCGAGTGTTTTCAGACAGTGCCATAGTAGTGGCTTATGTAAATCAGTAAGGCAACATGAGGAGTGCCAGGGGGTAGTCCTGGAGATGGCTCTCCTGTTTGCCTGAGCAGAGAAGAACCACCTAGCTTTGTCGACTCAGCACATTGCCAGAGTGGATAGTATGGCAGCGGACTTTCTCAGCAGGCAATCTCTGGATCCAGGGGAGTAGGAGTTGAGTCAGGAGGCATTTTAGTTGATTCTGTGCCGCTGGGGGGGTCACCTTGAGATGGATCTGATGGCGACCCATTCCGTTGCCAAGAGTGCTGCTTTTTCAGTCACTGCATGGAAATAGAGTCCGAGGGCATCGACGCCCTGGCTTATCCATGGCCAAGTCAAGTCCTGCTGTATGTGTTTCCTCCTTGACCCCTAGTAGGGCGTGTGATTCAGTGTATAGAGTGCCACCTGGGAAGGATTATTCTGGTAGTGCCAGATTGACTGAGGAGAGCATGGTTCAGAGGTCCGATGTGGCTCCTGCAAGCACCACTTCTTTGTTTGCCTCCGTTTTGGAGGCCTGTTGCGTCAGGGACCGATTGTCCTGGAGGAACCAGTTTCCTTCTCGCTTACAACTTGGCTCTTGAGAGAAGACATCTAGTGCAATAAGGGCTACTATCTGGCAGTGGCTTCCACTCTGCTCTGAGCCTGGAGGAGGTCTACCAACCTGGTATACATGCAGGTCTGGTGCCTCTTTGTGTGAGGGTATGGCACATGGCAGCTAGCTCCTGAGGTAGCCAAGGTGCTCTCTCTTTTTGGCCTTTCTGCAGGACAGTCTGGAGAAGGGATTTTCTTAGTTCCCTGAAGGTTCAGGTGGCAGCTTTGGCTTGTTTCAGAGGATGTTTTGTGCTTTCTTCAGGGGGGTTGGCATCTGCATGCTGCCCTACAGTCTGTGGTCCCTTCCTGGGATCTGTGTCTGGTGCTCATGGCCCTGATGTCAAAACCCTTTGAGATGTTGAAGCGCACTATTGACGCTCAAGACGGTCTTTGTGGTTGTGATTTGTTCAGCAAGACAGATTTCTGAGCTGCAGACTCTGTCTTGCCGAGATCCCAACCTAATTCAAATGAGACTATTTCCATTCAACCTGTACCTTCCTTGCCTAAGGTGAATTCTCCCTTTCTGGTGAACCAAGTGGTTTGACTGCCTGCCTTTAAGGAGCAGTGTCGGGGGAAGGATAAGGATCTTTGCCTTCTGGATGTTCAGAGGGTGCTTCTCCAATTCAGGGAGGTTATAATTTTTTTTCGGAAGTCAGACCATCCTTTTTATGCTGCTGGCCCAAGCAAAGGTGATGCAACGGCTAAGTCTACATTGAGGCACTGGATTAAAGAGGTCATTGCCTTGGGGTATCTGCTGCAGAATCGGCCATTTCTGGAGGGTTTGCACACTCATTCTACCTGAGCTGAAATGACTTCAAGGACAGAGCAGAACTCAGTAGCCCCTGCTAACATTTGTCGAGTGGCAGCGCAGGCCTCACTTTCCACTCTTGTCAAGCACTACCGCTTGGATGTCCACGCACGGTTGGACACTGCCTTTGGCTCTAAGATTTTGCAAGCTGCTGTGTCTTCTCGTTCAGTGCAGTCATAGCTTTGATACATTCCACTTGTCTGGACTGGTCTAACAGGATGATATGGAAGGTGATATTTTACTTACCAGTTAATGTCCTTTCCTTGAATCCTGCTAGGCCAGTCCAGAACCCACCCCTGGAACTGTATTTGCTCTGTTCTACTGCAGTACCCTTTGGTCTGTTATGATTTTTATACTTGGCTCTGCAGTTTCATCTTCTACTGACAGCCTTCTGTTTCTGCTTCCCTGTGTATAGTTCTCTACTGTTGATTATTCACTATTGCTCATGTTGAGGTGTGAGGCTTGCCATGTTCTCCTATATGCTTTGAGACAGATACTGAAGAAATCTCTGATGGCTGAGGTGCATAGAGGCATAGGAGTGATGTCATTGAAACCTGGGTTTTTCATTGGTTCTTTGTCTCCAGCAGTCTGCTGGTAGGAAAACACAACCCACTTATCTGGACTAATCTAACAGGACTCAGGAAAGGATTCAGTAAAATGTCACCTTTATTAGACTTTTATTAGTAGTAGTAACGGTGAAGGAAAATTATGAGTAGATCCAGAAGCCTGCTTTGGATTTTCATGAAAGCTGAGTTAATTAAGTGTTTGGATCCCTTTCTGATTTAGATTTGCAGATGAAAATTCAGAGTTATCTCCCCACTGGAGCTGGGTGAAAATGTAAAAATTTTAAGTCTATGAATTTGACTCTTACATTCCACACGTCTTACATTTTGAGTGGATTACAATTAAGAATTTGAAATAATAAAATAACAAATGTAAAAATAACAAGAAACTATTCACAAAATCACTAAAATCAAAATTAAAAAAACATTAATAAACTTAATACAACTGCCTTACCACCTTCAGTTATTTATCTTTCGATTACATTGGTCTACAATTTAAAGGTTGTCTGCCTCAGTGACAAAAATCTGCCAATTCTTCTGGATTTTGATGCGCCAAATTCAAAAATGACAATTAAAACTGTTGATTGGCTACTGTTTCCAAGATATCTAAGCTTTTCCATTTTACACGTATATATAGCATGTTGGTAGTAGAGTTTTAATCACAAATTATTATAAACCTAGGTGTTGTCATGTGTTTATGGTTTGCCATATATTTGACCTTGATAATTTTTCACCTGTTTAAAAGCTTAAAAATCAGCCAAAGGTTTATTTAAATACAATTTATTTAAAAAGTTAGTATGAAACAAGAAATGACTATGTATCCATTACTATTCATTTCAGACCTTATTCAGTGTCTACTGGTGTTTCTTGGCTTGTCTCTTATATTCTGTAAAATGGAGGATCTCTTGTCACTGTCCAGAAGTAGTCTGCAAGAATTGACGGATCATTTGCCTTGATATCTTTTCTCCATCATTGCAATGACCTGATGAAATCACTTGCCATGCTCAACGAAGACTCATCTTTGATGAATCAATGAACAGTCTCCACTCATCTGGATGATGAATGTTGTTGAGGGCTGCCATCAGACCATTGATGTTGCAGGCTACAAGATCACCTTCCATGAAGAAGAATGTAACAAGATCCTTTTTGATGTTCATGGAATGTCAAAACATCACCTGACAGGAGATTCCATTGCTGCAGTTTGGAGCTCTGCTCTACTCTTAGGTAGTTCCAAATCCCTGACAAGGTCATTCAGCTCACTTTGTGTTATGAGGTGTAGTTCAGAGGAGAAGGATGGGAGAAAACCTGGGTCATGTAACTGATGATTCGAGACCAGAAGTTTCATCCCCTTCCTCTTCCTCATCTGACTCAAGTGAGAATGATTCTGGAGCATCAGGAACTGACAGTCATCCTACATGGAGGACTGGGCATATAACTGATGGAATGTTTGGATACTCTACATTCCATTTTTTCTTCTATGGTGAACCTTTCTCAACAGGGGGCACATGCAGAAGTAACAATTGCTGATATGATCTGTCGGCTCTCTGAAAATCATTGTCACTGCTAAAAAGGCATGGATTTCCTTTTTCTATTCATCCACTGGCGAACATTTGTTGCACAAGTATTGCAGCATCTGTGTGGGGCCCAGCTCTTGTCCTGATCTCAAATTTTGCAGCCAAAGCAAAGGTGGTAGACTTTCTTAATCGAAGCAGTTATACTGTGTTTTTGTGATGCAAAAGTCATTTCACCACAAACGTAGCAGAAGTGATCTGCATTGTTCAAACAATTACTTTGGCTAAACGGAAAAAATCATGCTGAGAAACTCGTCTACAATCAAAATACTACTGACACATCTTCATTAAAAAAAAATGTTGTGGAATTTGTTCTGCAGAGTGATGTAATTAAGTTGTTAGGATTGCGTCATCTATGACTTCTAGGAATAATATGATGCAATTCATATCATCTATGACGCAAAAGCACCTTCAAATTGCATCATTCATTAATTGTTTTGCCTGTACTGTCCAAACAAAAACATAGATTTATCACAAATCCAGTCAGATGTGCATGTATTTCAGCAATTTAAGGTTTATATTGAGATCCCTTCCCATTATAACTCGCATATCCTTAGCAATTCAAAAGTCGAGGTCGTATGTACTGACCTGGTAGTGTAAATTGAAAACTAGAGCCAATAAACAATTTTAAGCATCATTGTCCTTATTAGTGACCTAGGGGTATGTTTACTAAACAGCGCTAACAGCGCATTACTGTGTGAGAACGTCACGTATCGTGCGATAATGACTCCGGCGGCATTAAGATGTGCAGAGGGTGGAGTAAGGCTCCCCAGAGGGCGGAGTAAGGCTCCCCAGGGGGCGGAGATAAGGGGTCAATGGGCGGAGAGTGGGCGGGGAGAGGCTCCATGCACACTAACGCCGTGAAATGAAAGTCTGAAAATTAGCGCCAGTGAAAACCTCGCGTTAGAGGCACATTTGCGGGAGAGAGAAACAATTTCAGTCAGCAATGTACAGCAAAGGCAGGGAGACTAAGAAAAGTGATAGTAGTGATACATGTGCAATAACAAAACACACAAAAAACAGAGAGATAATGACCAGAACCAAAATAGAAATACAAAACACCGAGCTGGACAATAGAAAAAACAATGATAAACGGTAATCAACACTACCCATAACGAATAAAACGGAAGATGTCACTTTTGGAAGGGCAATTCTGAGTCCCCCCACAAAGTGAATATTCCAACATTGATAGTGTTGATGAAGGTTTGCTGTGGTGTATATTGGGAAGCTTGCTTATGTGGCGTTCACATGTGCAGCAACAGCAGAGTGGCCACGTAGAAAAGGGCACTATGGTGATGGTGTAAATGGGGTACAAAGGGCTGCAGGCAGCACATGCAGTGGGCCAGCTGGGGCACAGGGTGGACTAGGCAGATGCCTAGGTGACACATAGGAATGTAGAAGTGGAAAACCAGCAAGACAGTAACTGACCAAGGGCAAACATGTCCACAAGTGTGTGTCCCACAGTGTCCCAGGGGACAGTACCCAGCAAGTACCCCAAAGGGCACATAACATTGGCAGGCGGTGCCGGGGGGAAGCTTGGATGCTTATGCAGCACCCCTACCCCATATCATGTACCATAAGCAGCCGCCTACTGGCACATTGGATGGCCTGGGACTGTACACCACCAGCACTACCAAGAACATGTAAGCATGGTGGCGGAGGGGTGCTGGTGGTGGAGGGGGCAGTGGCATCTGCCCACAACAGACCATGGCCAAGCCCCGTTTAGGTGGGTGCCGTGCACTGCAACAGACAAGGTCTGTCTGATGAACAGTCATGGTATCCCCAGGGAATGATCTGCCTCTGTGGCAACAGTGTGGTGCAGTACACACAGCCAGTGTGTTCAGGGGCAGAAGGTCACAAGTTCAAGTCCCAGCTGTGGCTCCTGCAAACCATGTCCCTATATTTTACCCAGTACTAAAGCGTGGTAATAAAGATGGAACATTTATTGCAGATAAAATAAACATGCCATAAACGCCTATATTTTATCCTACAGAGCACAGACACCAAAAACATCTGCAATCCCTAGCAGAGTTTCCCATCTGCAGTCCTGGAGGGCTAAACACCATTCAGGTTTCATGCTGTCCCTAATAAATATGCCTGTGCTGCATTTGTTTGCCCTGCCCCCATTGTATGCAAATGTATCTCATGCATATTCATTAGGAACAGCATGAAAACCTGAACCGTGTTTGACCCATCAGGACCGGAGTTGGGAACCTCTGCCCTAGAGCAGCGGCCAACAGGGGCAGACACACCTGCACCCACAGGCTCCAGTATCCAAAGCCTCATGGAGAGTCAGGCTGTAAGATAACAAATCCTAAGTTAAACACAATTTGTTGACAGATTCATCATAGCAACCTTTCTGATATCTGTGGAGTGTGTTTCAGTTTTTCTTTGTGATGGGGTCACTCCCCGGGGTGGTAAACACTAACAGTATTGCGTACCATAGCAATGCCTGCACTGTGCCCAGGACTGGTGTGGCGGCCAGGGCTGCCACAAACCTCTATATTTGCATGATGCTGGCATAGGTGTGTGTATGTCTATCCAGTGTTTTGTGGCTGCCTACACCTTACTGAGCCCACACTGCTTGCACTGTTTCCAGTGTTAGCCTTCCAATGTGCATAATGAGGAGCAAGGTACTGTGGGTATGGCCCGGACAGGGCGGCCTGGGCAGGATCTTTATCTTTATCTCAAAACATTATATACCGCCCATTGTCAGGACATTAGAGCAGTTTACAACAGAAAATAAGTCTTCGCTAAAGAAAATGAAAAGAACGCCATAAAAAATAGGAAAGAAGAAGGAGTAGTAAAGCAACAAAAAAAAGAACACAACATGGAGGGGCATCAGGATGCATCTGCACAGGGCATAGGGCAATGGCTGGGACATTGTACTGCCCGACTACCACCTGCACGGACAGGGTGGCCACGGAATGTCATGCTGGGAGGTCACTCTCACCCTGACTGAGCAGTGACCATGGCATGGCTAGGGTCCCCCATAGTGCTATACAGTATTTCTCTCAAGTGATATCTATGAGTTCCCTTTTCTGGGGCCCAATTACTGACATACCTGCTTGGTGTGTGTGCTCACATCCCATTTTTGGGTGCACACAGTTTCTCCAGGAACATGCGTTATGTACTAGCTAGCAGATTGTCTGCAGTTAGCATGTGTATGGCTGGAACACCTTGCAGGGTGGAGACTGACTGTGCCTTCTGCTGGTGAATGTCAGATGGTGGGGGGGGGGGGCAGCTGAGCTTTTCCAGGCCTACTGCCTGTCTGCCAGTGCCCTATGTGATGCGTACAGATATGCATTGACTACCCTGTAGGGTACCTATTTCCCAGCAGGACTGGGGTTGATGGTCCCCTCTACTGCCACCATTTCAGAGATGTAGAATGTGAATCTGTTGGTGGGAGATCCTGTCCCCCACCCTGACCCACAAAGGGCAGGTTGGGTGGTGCTACATAATCCGCTTTTGGGTCCAACCACCACCCTTCTCATATCACATGTGACCATGGCAGCCACACAGGTTATGCACTAGTCTGTGTGCATCATAGTCCACAAGGGCTAAACGTGACTGGGAAATACAGATGGACACAGGTGTATCCTAGATGTGTCTGCAAGGACGACCTATCACACACTGGCACTGATGGGGACCTGCAGCACAGCCTATCTGAGCCAAGCTGGGTGCTGCGGACCTGGTGCTGGGCACCCCACCTCACCCTCAGGGTGAGCACAGGAACCGCAGAATGTCACGGTCTGTAGCTACTCTGTGCCAGTAACACACACGGTCAGTTCCCCCTCCCAGGCCGGGGTGCTATAGAGGCGCATACCCCATCTTGTGAGCAGATGTAGGTTGCTGATCTGCATGTGCAGTGCATCGTGGGTACGGGTGGGTTTACCCTATCCTGGTAACCACAGCAAACAGTTTGTGTGGTGACCTGCAGTCTTTCTGTAGCCAGCCAGCGGTGTGCTAGACACTATAGAGATGTAGCCCACTGGTTACTTCAATGACTGCTGAAGGCAGAGGTCATGGGTTTGATCCCACAGTGGTGTTATTTAATAAGGCTGTCTGAGGCTTTTCCTTTTAATTTAAATCAGTGCTGCCAGCAAAAACACCCTCACAGTGCCATAGCCTAAGGCACCCTATAAGGCACATTATAAGGTGCCTTGGCGGACAGGGCACTTTATAATGTGCCCTGTCTACCAAGGCACTTTATAATGTACCCTATGGAGTGCCTTATAGGGCGCCTTATGCTGCACCTTAGGTTACACTAATATAAAGGTCAATTTTCGAAGCGATAATATACAATAAATATGGTCAGAGAAAATCACTCCACTAAAAACAGCCAGCAATTGAACATATAATAATTCACTTATGGTTAAGAACCTTTATGTGTGCTTTAAAGGTCTCAGACTCGGCGGCACAACATCTGATTGTAAAACTTCAGAAGTGCCCGTAGCATCAATGACCAGTGTGCACTATTTTTCTTTTTGTAAAAGCCACCACAAGTGAATTTGCAAATACTGTTGAAAGGATTTATTTTTAGCTTTTCAACTACTTAACTTTTCAGCTGCTTAATTGTGCAGTATGTTCCAAAGCCAGCTCTTGGCGCCCTTTTCCTGCGTTTCACTCCAGAACCGAGTTTCTTCAGTGAACAATGCCGAAAGCACTGAATAAGTCATCAAAATTGATGCTGCCGACGTTCTCCCTCATTCAGGGTTTAAACTTTGTTTCTTCTTCAAAAAAAACGCCAGCTCTTGGCGCCCTTTTCCTGTGTTTCACTCCAGAACCGAGTTTCCTCAGGGGACAATGCCGAAAGCTAGAAATGAACCACCAAACAGAAAAGTGATCAAAAACCCACTCCAAAGTTCTTCATGTTCATTGCTCCATTAAAAAAATAGAAAATACTTTTTAAACTTGTTCAGATCACATACCACTGAATAAGTCATCAAAATTGATGCTGCCGACGTTCTCCCTCATTCAGGGTTTAAACTTTGTTTCTTCTTCAAAAGACGCCGCGCATGCGAATTGAAGATCGAAGTCGCCCTATCATACCAACTTGGATGATGACATCATCCTCTCAATTTGATAATTACAGAAACCTCTAATAATATCATATACATGATCCCCATTCTATAGAGATATTCAAACCGGCGGGGGCCAGAATTTTTAAAGTAAAAATCCAGTGTTGTTCCTTTATCAAAAGTGCTTGTTCACGCGTTTTGCCATTTGAACCTGAAACAATCTGATCAATGCAAAAGCATCTTCAAAAACATGAAAATGATCCAAACAATGTTGAACTAAAGGTGCAGAAATAATTTTGTTTTTTAACTGGCTTTTATGTTCCGCCATACGTAATTTAAATGATCTCGTTGTCTGTCCTATGTAAAGCAAATCACATGGGCAGCGAACCAAGTAGACCACATAAGACGATTCACATAAAGTAGCTGTATTTAAACGGTACTGTTTTCCGCGATGAGTAAAACTGTATAGCTCCACAGTAATTGCACAGATACTACAATGGTTACATTTTCTATGACCTACCATTTGGTCCCATCCTCATTCTAACAAAGGTTGTAAAGCTGCTGGATTAAGCTTCTCTTTTAGATTTCTATCTCGGGACCAAACACAGCAAATAGTTTTATCCCGTAAACCCTGAATATTACTCAATACGTTACTGTGCTTTCGAAGTATTTTTTGAATTTTAAAACTAAAAGGAGAATACTTAGTCACCAAGTTCACATGACTACTGTCAATGACTTGTTTTTGAATCGTTTTGTTATTAGTTCCCATCAGCCATGTGCATTCATTATACAATGCTCGATGGTAAGCCTGCCGAATCACCTTCGGGGGATATCCTCTCTTCAAAAAACTTTCAAAGTATGAGAAAACCTCTTATAGTCAAGTATGTTAGAACAATTCCTTCAATATCGCAGGAATTGAGAAAACGGTAATCCATCTTTCCGACTGCGGCTTTGTAAACAAGCCCCTTAGTGTGTGATTTGATTTGTTTGGTTAGACGTGCATAGTCCAGCAGCCATATTGGTTGTGAAGAGAAGCTGAATTCTTCATGGATGGTAACACTTTTTATTTGAGCAATGTAGGAATGATACACGAAGGATGCACTACATGAGCTCTGAATCACGCTTAACAGCAGGACAAGGACTTCTTAAAAGCTTATGGGCATCATTGTTTTTGGATTAATTAATTAATTTATTTAACAGGTTTTATATACCGCTTTATCATTTCAATCAAAGTGTTTACATTGAAACTTAAACTTGGTAATGTACATTAAACAGGGGCATTGATTGGTTGCTTTAGTAAAAGTGGTCACTACCTGCAAAGAGACCAACTAAATAATAAAAAGGGATTGCTGAGTCGATGTAGACATTAACATCTGGCGGAGGTTAGCAGTGACTGAAAGTTTTGCTATCGAGAAAAATTTGTTGGCCTGTATGGAAGGCAATCTTATTCCAGTTCTGATGACATCGCTAAACCCACCATCATCATTGACACTAATTAGGACACAGTTGACTTCTGAGATGGTCAACACAAGGCTTGACTTGGCCAGGAAGACTGAATTGCACATTGCCATCTTTCAAAATGGTTCCTGAAGGGACAGGGGGTACCCCCAATGGCATGACAGTGTGAGGCATTGCTACTAACTGTATTAGAAGCTCTTATATGCAAGAACCTGTACACTACATAGAAAATGTTTAATAGATGTCATGTCCTATTGGATTGACAGAAACTACCAGTTTAAATACTTTTATATTCTTGTGCTTCAGATCTGCATAAAGTGCTGAAGAATTGATATTGTAAATGTCCGAATTAATTGGAGCTACTGACACTGCCTATTTTCCTGCTGCTTGTGTCTCTTAACGGCTAGAGAGAGGGTTCTTTCTCACACTATTTCTAGATAAGGAATAAATAATAAACTCTTTGAGACATTGACCTAAAAGAGGAAATGTAATGAAGAAGTTTTATTATAGGAAATACCAATGACTAAGGGGTATGTTTACTAAAGGTCGCTATTTGCGCTGCTGTCACGTTATCACATGATAAGGCGCCTTATTGCGTGATAATGGTGCTTTACCAGGTGATAAGGCGCCTTAGCGTGCGTTAACGCACGCAGCGGCGCAAACGAGCGCTGAAGGTGGAGAAAGGCTCCCGGAGGACGGAGGAAGGCTCCCCAGGGGCGGAGAGAGAGGGTCAATGGGCGGAGAGTGGGAGGGGAGAGGCTCCCTGCAAACTAACGTTGTGAAATCCGAGGCTGAAAACTAACACCAGTGAAACCCTGGCGTTAGAGCTGATTTAAAGGGAAAAGAAACCATTTCCGTCAGCAATGTACAGCAAAACCAGGGAAAACTACAAAAAGTGATGTGTGATACATGTGCACGGAACAAAAGGGCAAATAAACAGTGAAAATGAACAGAAGAAAATGTAAAACAAAAATAGCCAAGCTGGGCACTAGTGATAGCAATGGGAAACATCAAAAAACACTCCCAAGAAAGCTCCAAAAAAAAATATGAATTTTGGAAGGGTCTATGCTCCGTCCCCATACAAGGTGAATGAGCCCACAGTGAAATTGCACTGAGCAGGGTTTTCCTCTCCATTGGACAGGTTTCCTATGGCATGCACATGTTCCACAACAGCAGGGCGGGTATGTCAGAACGGGCAACTGGACAGATGCTGGAAAAGGGGACACAGAGGGCTGCAGGCGGCACATGCTGTGGTGCAGCTGGGCCACAGTGCGGACTAGGGTGATGCCTAGCTGGCCCATAGGAATGCTGAAACAGTAGAGCAGCCAGACAGCAACTGCTGAGGGCCCAACATGGGCAAGAATGTGCTTCCCACGGTGTCACAGGGGATAGTGCCCAGCAGGTACCCCCAATGGCACGGAACATTGGCAGGCGGTGCTGGGGGGAAGCGTGGACAGCTATGCAGGCACCCCTACCCCAGAACATGCACTATAGGCAGCCGCCTACCCACACACTGGATGGCCTGAGACTGCACACCACCAGCACCACCAGCAGAAGGGCATGTCAGCATGGTGGCAGAGGGGTACTGGTGGTGGAGGGGGCAGTGGCAGTTGCCCAGAGCAGACCATGGCCTAGCCCTGTTTAGGTGGGTGCTGTGCGCTGCAACAGATAGGCTCTGTCTGACAAACAGTCATGGTATCTCCAGGGACTGCACAGTCTCTGTGGCAACACAGTGGTGCAGTGAACACAGCCAGTGTGTTCAGGAGCAGATGGTCACAGGTTCAAGTCCCAGCTGTGGTTCCTGCCAACCCAGTCCCCATATTTTACCCACTACTAAAATGTGGTAATACAGACAGAACCTTTATTGCAGATAACAGAAACATGCCCAATACACCTACATTTTACCCTACAGAGCACAGACACCATAAATATGCGCATTACCTAGAGCAGAGTCTCCCAAATGCAGTCCTGGAGGGCCAAACACCATTCAGGTTCCATGCTGCCTCTAATAAACACGGCTGTACTTTATGTCTATGCACCGCCCCCATGGTATGCAGATGTATCTCATGCATATTCATTAGGGACAGCATGAAAACCCAAACAGTGTTTGGCCCACCAGGACTGGAGTTGGGAACCTCTGCCCTAGAGCAGCGGCCAACAGGGGCAGACATACCCTCACCCACAGGCTCCATTATCCAAAGCCTCCTAGAGAGGCAGGATGTTGGGCCCTGCGTGCATCTCCCAATACTAGCACTTGCATACCTTAGCAATGCCACCCTAAACCTGGGAATACAGTACACAACTATCAAATGGTTGCTATGATTACTGGCAGGGGCGGCCCAAGGGGGGTGCGGGGCCATGTGCGGAGACTCGGTGCGGGGCCTCATTTGCATAAGGGGCCTCATTTGCATAAATATTTGCATAATGTTACCATACACTAACTTTTAGTAAACATGCCTCTTCATGAGTGTATGGATAAAGAAAGACAAAGATTTCTACATTACTATAATCCAGTGCCAACCGCCAGGCACATTAGGAACTATTACAAACACTGCTCATTTAGAACCCATAGCAAACCCACCGTATCCTAACAGCACTACCAGGACTCATAAAGCACCATACCCTACCTATCAAAAGGCAACACTGCAAATATTAAACCAATACATTTCAGAGAACAATACATGACTTACTGGGGAAAGAGAATAAGTGACAATGTCAAATAGCAATTGCATAAACAGAATACCTCAGCTCAGTTACACATGCAGAACATAGACCATCACCAAACAAGGAATCACAATTTAAAAACAGGAAGACAATAATTAAACTGGGAACCCTAAAAGCCAAACTTGGAATGTACAACAACAATGTAGAAATAAAACTATAAATTAATTTCCTCTTGTACTAAACAAAGCACAGACATTAATGATGCACATTTCCCAGAGCTGACATATTCCAGTTAATAAATTCAAAATAAAGAGATATCTTTGTACCTTTTGTGCATTTTTTTTTCAGTTGCAATTGTTCCAGCCACTTTCTTCTGGTTTATTTGTGTCTTCTGCTATCTCTCCATCGTCTGCTGTCCATTTGTCCTTTCTTCTCTTCTAGTTTTTTTCCATTCTCTCTCTACATCTGCTTTAACATAATAATCTTTCTCCTTTTGCTCTTTCCTCATTCCTATTTCATCCACTCAAATTTTACCCCTCCATCCTCAATCCCCACTTAGTCTCCCAATACCCGGCCAATTGTACATTTTTCTTCCCTCCCACACAAAATATTTTTCCCCTCTCCATTTCACTCTCCCAGCCCCATCCCCTTCTAATCTCCCCCAACATCAGCTCCCTTTTAGTTCCAGCCCCACCCAGTATCCGCTCCCTTCTAGTCCCCACATCAGCCCATTTCCAGTCCTGGCCCCCCATCAGTCCATTTCCAGTCCTAGCTCCCCCATCCATTTCCAGTCCTATCCGAGTCCCTTCATCAGCTCATTTCCAATACCAGCCTCCCATCAGCCCATTTCTAGTCCTTTCCTAGCCCCACCATCAGCCCATGTTAAATCCTAGCTCCCCTCCACTCAGCCCATTTCTAATCCAAGCCCCCCATGAGCCTACTTCCAGTTCTAGCCCCTCCATGAGTCCATTTCAATCCAAGCCCCCACCACAGCCCATTTCCAATCTTAGCTCCCCCAACACCCAATTCCCAGTCCTATCCTAGCCCCTCCATCAGCCCATTTCCTGTCCTAGCTCCCTCCCCTAAGAGCCCATTCCAAGCCCCCTTCCCATCAGCTATTTGCAGTTCAAGCCCCCTTCCACTCAGCCCATTTCCATTCCAAGTCCCCCTCCCCATCAGCTATTTGCAGTTCAAGCCCCCCCACTTCCCCTCAGCCCATTTCCATTCCAAGCCCCGTTCCCCATCAGCTATTTGCAGTTCAAGCCCCCCACTTCCCCTCAGCCCATTTCCATTCCAAGCCCCGTCCCCATCAGCTATTTGCAGTTCAAGCCCCCTTCCACTCAGCCCATTTCCATTCCAAGCCCCCCTCCCCATCAGCTATTTGCAATTCAAGCCCCCTTCCACTCAGCCCATTTCCAGTCCTAGCAACCCCCCAACCCATTACCAGTCCTAGCCCCCCATAGCCCACTCCCAGTCCTAATCCCACCAGCCCATTTCCAGTCCTAATCCCCATCACCCAATTTTCAGTTTAAGCCCCCCCATAGCCCATTACCAGTCCTAACCTCCCCATCAGCCCACTCCCAGTCCTAATCCCACCAGCCCATTTCCAGTCCTAATCCCCCATCACCCAATTTTTAGTTTAAGCCCCCCCATAGCCCATTATCGGTCCTAACCCCCCATCAACCCACTTCCAGTCCTAATCCCACCAGCCCATTTCCAGTCCTAATCCCCCATCACCCAATTTTTAGTTTAAGCCCCCCCAGCGCCCATCACCACTCCTAACCCCCCCCAGCGCCCATCACCACTCCTAACCCCCCCAGTGCCCATCACCACTCCTAACCCCCCCCCCACCCCCAGCCCAGCCCAGCCCAGGGAAAACTTAAAATAAAAAAAGCTGTCTGCTGCCGCTTCCGGGGCTGCCGCGGCAGAATCGAGTGTGCCGCGGGGCCCCCCCTGTGCCCGGCAGAGCCTGCCCTCCCCTGTATCACCTCTCTTTCAGCTGCAGTCAGTCACACGCGCCGGCTTTCAGAGCGCGAAGGGACTAGTTTCCCTTTCGTGGCTCTGTTAAGCCCGCGGGGGCTGATGGGAACTTCCCATCAGCCCCCGCGGGCTTAACAGAGCAGCGAGGGAGAAACTCTCCCCTCGCACTCTGAAAGCCAGCGCGTGTGACTGAAGCTGGAAACAGAGAGGTGATACCGGGCACAGGGGGGGGCCCCGCGGCACACTCGATTCTGCCGCGGCGGCCCCGGAAGCGGCAGCAGACAGCTTTTTTTTTTTTTTTAAATTTTACTTTTGGATCGGAATGTTTTTTGCGCGGGGCCCCCTGACACGCGGAGCCCTGTGCAAAAAACATTCTCGCTCAATGGACGGGACGGCCCTGATTACTGGCAGATAGCAATTCCTAAGTTAAGCACAATTTGCTGATTGAGCTGCATCATAGCAACCTTTCTGATGTCTGTGGAGTGTGCTTCAGGTCTGGTGTCTGACAGTGTTTACCACCCTGGGAAGTGACCCCAACAGTATTGCATACCATAGCCATGCCTGCACTGTGCCCAGATCCATGGTGCGGTGGCCAGGGCTCCCAAGAGCCTCTATATTTGCACAATGCTGGCATAGGTGTGGGAGCGTGTGTTTGTCTATCCAGTGTGTGGTGCCTGCCAACACCTTCCTCAGCCCACACTGTTGCCAATGTAAGCCTGCCAATGTGCATAATGAGGAGCAAGGTACTATGGGTATAGCCCGGACAGGGTCGCCTGGCCAGGATGCATCTGCACAGGGCATAGGGCAATGGCTCGGACATTGTAGTGCCCGACAACCACCTGCAGGGACAGGGTGGCCACAGCATGTCCTGCTGGGAGGTCACTCTCACCCTGACTGAGCAGTGACCACGGCATGGCTAGGTTCCCCCATAGTGCTATATAGTATTTTTCTCATGTGATATTTATGGGTTCCCTTTTGGGGCCCAATCACTGACTTATCTGCTTGGTGTGTAAGGTGACATCCCAGTTCTGGGTATATGCATCTCCTCCAGGAGCATGCACTATGGACTAGCTAGCAAGTGGTCTGCAGTTAGTATGTGTCTGGCTGGAACACCTTGCAGGGTGCAGCGGCTGGAGGCTTGCTGCTGGAGAAAGATAGTGGTGGGGGGCAGCTGAGCATTTCCAGGCCTACTGTCTGTCTTGCCTTATGGATGTATACAGATCTGCATTGACTGCCCTGTAGGGTGTCTGTTCCCCAGCAGGACTGGGGTTGATGGTCCCCTCTACTGCCACCATTGCAGGGACGTAGAATGTGGATCTGTTGGTGGGAGATCCTGTTTCCCACCCTTAGCCACAGAGGGTGGGTTGGGTGGTGGTGGTGGTACATTATCTGCCTATGGGTCCAAACACCCCCCCACCCCATGACCATGGCACCAACACAGGCTATGCACTATTCTGGGTGCATCATAGCCCATAAGGGCTAGACATGCCTGAGAAATACAGATGGACACAGATGTATCCTAGGTGTGTCTGCAGGAACTACCTATCACACACACTAGCACTGATGGAGACCTGCAGAATGGCCTATTCCAGCCATGAAAGGTGCTGTGGACCTTTTGCTGGGCGCCCCACCTCACCCTCAGGGTGAGAACAGTACCCGCACAATGTGACGGTCTGTAGCTACTCTGTGCCAGTAACACACACGGTCAGTTCCCCCTACCAGGCCGAGGTGCTGTGGGGGTGCATACCCCATCTTGTGATCATCTGTAGACTGCTGATTTGCATGTGCAGTGCATCATGGGTATGGGTGGGTTAGTCACACCATGTACAGATCCAGAGAATTTCGACTGTGAATAACTGTAAATAGTTTACCCTGTTTCTTCCAAGTTCTTAAAACCCTGTTACTTGTAAAATGCACTACAGTTACCCTGTATGTATATGCTCTGTTCCATGTAAACCGTGCTGATGTTAATAGTGCGGTATATAAAAAATGTTAAATAAATAACTAACTAAATAACTAACTAACTAACCAACCCTATCCTGGTAACCACAGCAGACAGTTTGTGTGGTGATGTGCAGTCAGTCCTGTAGCCAGCCAGGGATTTGTTAATAGCTGTAGCCCAGTGGTAACTTCACTGCCTGTGGAGCCAGAGGTCATGGGTTTGATCCCACAGTGGGGTTATTTGATAGGGCATTCTGAGGCATTTTCTTTTTTAATGTAAATTAGTGCTGCCAGCAAAACCACCTTCACAGTGCTTGTAGCCTTAAGGTGCCTCATAAGTCGCCCTCTAAAGTGCCTTGGCGGACAGTGTACTTTATAATGTGCCCTCTGGAGTGCCTTATAAGGCACCTTATGCGGCACCTTAGGTTACGGCACTGTGAGGGTGTTTTTGCTGGCAGCACTAATTTACAGAAGGACTGCAGGTCACCACAAAAACTGATTTAAAGTAAAGGGTAATGCCTCAGACAGCCTTACTCATCAGGCCCACTGGGGGATCAAATTCATGACCCCAGTTTCATCAGTCAATGTATTAACCATTGTGCTATACCTCTGTTGCTGTGTTTATAGGTCAGCGCACCTAATTAAGGCTAACACGCATTAACGTGCCACGGCTCCCTCTATCGTATGAAAATGTACCTTATCGCACGATAACCCTAAATGCTACCTTAAGACAGGAACGCCCACTACCTTATATGGCATCCTGCACACTAACGCCGGCTGCACGTTAAGACTGCTTAGTAAACATGCCCCTAAGAGGCTGATGCAGAAAGATTAGCATGCCTTTGTGCACAGATAATGCAGCTTATATGCACAAGTTCCAACATGCCAAATCCAGAAAAGAGATTGACACGTGTGTAAGCAGCAAAACAAATTATGTACACATAGCAACGCCAAGCATACATAAATAATATGCAAATGAGCTGCACATATTCAAATGAATGCTAATAAGGTCTGCGTCCAATGCAGAGAAACACATAGGGGCCAATTCCATTACATGCACGTCTTGGCCGCAGGCATGTCCAAATCATAAACATGCCTGATTTAAATGGGATTCCGCATTAGATGCACATGCAGTTTCAGAATAGGGACATGCATGTTCATGACACTGCACGAACAAAGCACTATAGAGTACGGGACATGGCTATATGTAGCAAATGGCTTTTTACATCCCTGCGCTCACCGTATTCTGCAAGGTTAGACTTCACAAATCTGCCCATCTCAACTATAGACCTGCGAACAGCCACGCCTCCATGTAAACGTTCCTCTCCTAAGCTGCTCCACTCACTGACAGTGTTGTACTGATGCAAATCATACATGAATACAGATGATACAGAAATGGTAATGCAAACTAGACTATTTATACCAGTCTGTTTCATGCCAGGAACACTGACAAGATAGCTCTGTGTACTCTACGATAGTTTAAGAGCAGGTAGAAAGTGATTTGTTTGACATGACATACCTTGCATCACAACATATGTGGCAATGGAAGACATCCTTAGTTATGCTTGCATTGGTCACCTCTGAAAATAGACTATAGAATGCTCAGTATGGCTCAGAAGAAATAAGAAGAGGGTCTCTATGGCGAAACGTCACAACATATCCCTCGCACTGATAAGGAACCTGCAGAATGGGACTATTCAACAGTGCAAACAGTGCTAATAAATGACCAAAAGCATCGTCATCACTCTCTACAACTGTGCACATTTCTAGAGACCTATGATGGTGCCCCTGCTGTGCACTGCTGACTGCTCTCATTCTGAGGGGCCCTTATTATTGACAGGCATATGTTGTGACATTTTGCTATAGAGAACATCTTTTAATGTAACCTCCCCGATCACACGGGCACCTGGTGATGCTGCGGTCATCCCTACGGTCCAGGTACCAGCCAAGCATACATGTCCCCCCAGATTAGCAGATGAGCACAACTGATCCCCCTGTGCAACATTCAGTCCACACACGCACACACATACTCTCACTTGCAGTCACAACTACCATCCTCTGCAAAAACCATGCCCTGCACCCATACACAAATCCCAGGACACCACAGCTGATCTGCATTTCTCAGGCAACATGATTCTGCTCCCTACTACCTCACATACCATCCCTATATCTACATTCACATTGTTCTTGGCACTGGACTTGTTAGGGAACTGAGAATAGTCCCTTTGGCAGAAGCAGCAAATGTCAGCATAGCCAGAATAAAGTCTTTTGCAGTACTTTATATTTCTGTAGGGTCGTTTTTTTATTGTTCCTTAACCATACAAATGTCCCTCACCTGTGCATTCCATTCTGTACAACTGCATCTTGTGCCCTCCCAGACAGCAGACACACCAGTTCAGTACAGATGTGTCACAGCTATTCATCTCTATGGGATGAGTTTGGGATCAGAGCAGAATATTTCTAAGTCCTGGCCTTATTCCATGTTTCCGCAGGTATAACTTGGACATCCACAAGAAATGCTGAAGACATACATGGGCCTGTACTGAACACACTTTATATATTTCCGTGACTGGCCATGCCCCTGTTCTGCTCCTTTCCTGCCCCTTCCCGCCTATGTTCAGAGATCCCCATGCTAGCGCCATGTACATGCAGATACGCATGCTCTTGGAATACGCTTCTAGACATATTCGCGAGAAAATTGTCTATCCCGCACATCTAACCAGCTTATTTGTGGTTCAGTGACCCTCATAGAGGACTACATAACCAGCAGGAGCACCACTATCTCTACACCTGGTCTGAGGTGACTTAAATGTCTTGTGCGTGTAGGGAAAGACTGTTTCAGGGTATGTACCAGTGAACAGTTACCTTCAACATGAAAATGTTCTGCGTGTATCTTTCAGCATATAAGCAAAAGTTCGGTGTTCAAGAAGAAATGCCTTTTTTGCTTTTTATTCTTTGTGGTTGTTGGACTCATTTATATTATTTATCTTTTATTTTAGGTCTCTTTGTTGTGATTTCATAAAAAAATGTTTTTGGATGAAATAGTGTTCGTTATTATTATGGGGTGAGCGCCAAAAAAAACCTTGTATGTCCTGTGCACATAGCATGAGCATTTAACGTTTGCATGCAGGCGTACAATGCCACTTGAAGCACGTCCGTTTCCACATGCATTGGCTCCCCTTCTTCCAACTTTACACTGAGGTTTTGGGCTCAGCTCATTTGCATACATGCCCTTGGCTGCATACTGGCACCAAAGTCTCGCACTCTCAGCGTGCTATGAAAATGTGTACACAGCTCATAGCGCGCAAATTCAGCGCTGGCTTTCTGCATCGGCCTGTAAGTGAGAGGCATTTCAGAGATCTGCAGACACTTCTTTTCTTAATTTCAGTTCTAAGCCCATTCGTATTTGGTTCAGAGAGAGCTATTTTGAAGCAGGCAAATACACACGGAAGTAATTTCATAACAAGATGCCTCTGTGAAATAGCCTAATTTTATGCCTACTTTGCAAATTGTGACTTAATAAAATAGGCTCTCAGACCTGTCCTTGATTCTCTCACATCAGTTTACAGCTGTTCAGAAGAAGGTGTGAATGTGTGCAAGCACTCCCATATGTATGTCCATGTATGTTATAAAATATGGGCCTATATTGTGACTTCCCCAGGAATACTATGTGTAGCACACGTACAGTAGAAGTGCAGGTTCATACTTATATGCATGTCTTTGACCAAGGAGCCCCTTTTTTTTGCATTTAAAACATTCTTTACACATGGAAAATATTTTATAAAATCATCCTCATATTGTGTAATACTGATTATAACCATATGCTCTTATATCTAGATAAAATAAACATAGTTAAAACCTAGAATGTAAAGGGGACTAGAAGTTGGTGAAATGCACACATGTTTTATGCCTGTGAGTTGTAATGTAGAAGACCTGTGCTTACTTCCTAGGATCTATCTGGAGATGAGGGTAAAATTCAGGGATGACAGCCCTTCTCACACCTCAGACAGGGCAGGGCAGTGTTAGCAGCTTCTGGCTAATCGTCTGCACCGAGGAGGTTTCTCCAAGGCCATGTGCCCATGAGGGAAGGGTTAGGACGGCCGTTATAGTTGGTGATTTGATCATTAGGCATGTAGATAGCTGGGTGACTGGTGGATGTGAGGATCGCCTGGTAACATGCCTGCCTAGTATGAAGGTGGCAGACCTCACGTACCACCTAGACAAGGTTTTAGATAGTGCTGGGGAGGAGCTTGCTAGTCTGGAAAATGTTGGTACCAATGACATAGGAAAGTGTGGGAGGGAGGTTCTGGAGGCCAAATTTAGACTTTTAGGTAGGAAGTTGAAATCCAGAACTTCCAGGGTAGCATTCTCTGATATAATTCCTGTTCCACACGCAGGACCCAAAAGGCAGGCAGAGCTCGAGAGTTTCGATGTGTGGGTAAGATGGTGCACATAAGAAGGTTTTGGATTTGTTAGGAACTGGGCAACATTCTGGGAAAGGGGGGGCTTTTCCGAAAGGATGGGCTGGGATGGAACCAGGTTGCTGGCATTAACCTTTAAAAAGTAGAAAGAACAGCTTTTAAACTAGATAAGAGGGGAAAGCCGACAGTCGCTCAAGAGTGCATGGTTCAAAAGGATGTATCCTTGAAAGATACTAGCAAAAGAGAGAAATTAGAGCATCCTGACAGAGAGGTTCCAATTAACATAAAAGTAACCCAGATGCCCTTAAGTACAGAGCTGAAAGATTCCAAATTACTCCTGTCAACTAATAACCAGATTAATATGAATAACATACAACCTCTAAAATGCCTATATGCAAATGCTAGAAGTCTAAAAACTAAGATGGGAGAGTTAGAATACATAACACTAAATGAAAGGATAGATATAATTGGTATCTCAGGGACCTGGTGGAAGGAGGACAACCAATGGGACTGATACCTGGGTACAAACTATATCACAATGATAGGGTAGATCAAATTGGTGGAGAGGGCAATCAGTCACACAGAATTTAAGTTTTGCAGGAGACAAAATACACTGTAGAATCTCTATGGATTGAAATTTCATGTAAAAAGAGGAAGGTGATGGCAGTGACGATGTACTACCGACCTCCAGGCCAGAATGAACAGACGGATGAAGAAATACTAAAAGAAATCAGGGAAGTTACAAAAGTTACAACACAATCGCAATGGTGATTCCAGCTATTGACTGGGTCAATGTCACAGCAGGACATGCTAGCGAGATAAAGTTTCTAGATGAAATAAATGACTGCTGCTTGGAGCAGCTGGTTCATGAACTGACAAGAGGAGAAGCTATTTTAGGCCTAGTCTTTAGTGGAATACAGGATCTGGTGCAAGAGATAAGGGTGTTGGGGCCACTTGGCAATAGCAATCATAGCACGATCGCATTAGATTTAATAAATGGAGGAAGGATGGCAAGGAAATCCACAGTACTACCTTTTAACTTTCAAAAGGGAGACTGTGATAAAATGAGGCACATAGTTAAGAAAAAACTAAAAGGAGCAATTGCAAAGGTTTACATCAAGCATGAGCGTTGTTTAAAATTACTATCTTGGAAACCCAGACCAGGGGTATTCCATGCTTTAAGAAAAGTGGAAGGAAGGCCAAAAAACTGCCAGCATTGTTTATAGGTGATGTCAGAGAGGCTGTTATAGCAAAAAATGCATCTTTCAGGAAATGGAAAAAGGAGCCAAATGACAAAAACGGGAAACAACATAAGCACTGGCAAGTTAGATGCAAAGCATTGATAATGCAGGCAAACAGAGATTTTTCAAAAAGTTTGCTGTGGGGGCAAAAACACATAATAAAAATATTTTCAAGTACATTCGTAGCAAAAAACCTGTGAGAGAGTCAGTTGGACCATTAGAAGGGGTGCTAAGGGAGGACAAGGCCATAGTGGAGAGACTGAATGAATTCTTTGCTTCGGTCTTTACTGAGGAAGATGTAGGGAAATTAGACCCATGCATGAAATGGTATTTAAAGGTGATGGATCAGAAGAACTGAAAGACTCTTAATACATCTCCCCGGTTTATCAAAAATGTTTGATAAACTGAAGAGTAGCAAATCACCTGGACTGGATGGTACACATCCAAGGGTGTTGAAAGAACTCAAGGAAGGCCATCCTCCCCTCCTTCAAAATTTGCAACCAGCTCTCAGCCACCTACCTACAAGCACTAATTAATAAAGTGCCAAACAATCGACCAAGAAGAAAAAACTTGCAAGCCATGCTCACTGTCCCAGCATCACGCAGGACAAGCACTCGGACAACTTCAAAGAGAGCCTTCTCAATTCTCGCACCAACCATCTGGAATGAATTCCCACTCTACATGCTACCACACAAGAGCTCACTGAATTCAGAAGAAAGATAAAAATCCATCTATTCAGAGAATACTTTGAAACCTCTCAAACCACATCACTCACTATCCCTAATCTCCCCTCCTCTTCCGCCCTCCCCCAACCTATCCCTTTACCTCCCTCTCCTTATCCATTTCCCCTGACCATTTCCCAGATACCTAGAACATTACTCTGGTGCACATTATTTATTTATTTATTTGGCTGTGTTTATATACCGCTTTTTGCAAAGGTTAAAATGGTTTACAGAGAACTGAAATTATACAAGCAAACGTTTACATTGAAACAGGCAACTTTGTATATTGAACAAGGGGTGAGGAGTTTGAGATGGTTAACTATGTACAGGTTGCTGAGTCAACTACATATTCTTGTAGCATTTAGTGTTCATTTGTGGCGGGTACATAGTGGAGGGTAAAGAGGTGGGTCTTAAGGAGAACTTAACCTTCTGTGAAGTTCTCCAACCTGCATGTACTCCAATTAAAATTAGTTCTACTATGTTTTAATTTACCGAGTTAATTTATACATTGTTTAATTTCAATCCTAGCATTCGGCTCTTTTACTTTACCAAGATATGTTATACCTCCCCATTGTTTTAACGTTCTGTCCCTACGTTAGGCAATGTTCATGTTCTCTGTAACCCGCTTTGACTCTAAGATAAAACGGGATATAAAACGAAATAAATAAATATATACATAAATATGAGATTGCAGATCTACTGTTAGTAATCTGTGAAGTATCATTAAAATCATCTGTAGTACAAGAAGACTGGAGGATGGCTAATATAATGCCAATTTTTAAAAAGTGTTCCAGGGATGATCCGGGAAACTGCAGATTGAGAATAAAATTACTGAACATGTAGGTAATCATGGTTTAATGGGAGAAAGCAAACAGATTTAGCCAAGGAAAGTCTTGTCTTCCTAATTCGCTATAAGTTTTTGAAGGTCTGAATAAACAGATAGACAAAGGTGAGCCAGTTGATATAGTGTATCTGGATTTTCAGAATGCCTTTTAACAAGGTCCTTCAGAGACTCTTGGTGAAATTAAAAAGTCATGGGATAGGAGGCAGTGTAGTACTGTGGATGAGGAACTGGTTAAAAGACAGAAAGCAGAATTGGGCTAAATGACCACTTTTCTCAGTAGAGAAAGGTGAATAGTGGTGTACCCCAGGGATCTGTGCTGGGCCCGCTGCTTTTTAGCATATTTATAAATGACTTGGAAATGAGACAAAATTATTTGTAGTTGTTAAAACACAAGAGGATTGTGAAAAATTGCAAGAGGACCTTGATAAACTGGAAGACTGGACATCCAAATGGCAGATGGAATTTAATGTGGACAAGTGCAAAGATATGCACCTAGCAAAGAACAACCCAAACTACAGTAACACAATGCAAGGTTCCACATTAGGAACCACCACCCAAGAAAAAGATTAAGGCACCATCGTGGATAATAAAATGACACCCTCTGCCCACTGTGCAGCAGCGGCCCAGAAAGCAAATAGAATGCTAGGAATCAAAAGGAAGGAATGGAGAATAAAACCAAGGATGTTATAATGCCGCTGTATTATTCCATGGTGTGACCGCTCCTTGAATATTGTGTGCAATTCTGGTCACCATATCTTAAAAAGGATATAGCAGAATTAGAAAAGGTACAGAAAAGAGCCACCAAAATGGTAAAGGCGATGCAAGGATACCCCTTTGAGGAAAGGCTTAAAAGGTTAGGGCTCTTCAACTCTGAAAAAAGATGATAGAGGTCTATAAATTAACGAATGGAGTGGAAAGGGTAAGCATTGGTTGTTTATGCCATCAAAAAGTAGAAAGACGACTAGGGGACATGCAAAGAAGCTACAATGTAACCCATTTATGACTAATAAGAGAATATTTTTTCACTCAATGTGTAATCAAGCTCTGGAATTTGTTACCAGAAGATGTAGTAAAAGCTGTTAGTGTAACTGGGTTTAACAAAGGTTTGGATAAGTTCCTGGAGGAAAGGTTCATAAAGCATAGAGGACCCGGGAAATCCACTGCTTACCTTGGGGCAAGCATTATGGAACCTGTGTGCCTTTCTGGGAACCTTCCAGCTACTTGTGACCTGGATTAGCCACTATTGGAAACCAGATACTGGGCTTGATGGACCTTGGTCTGACCCAATGCGGCATTTCTGATGTTCTTATGTCCCTATTTATTTTATTATTTATTTATTTAATGGCTCTTATATACCGCCCCTTCCAACGATCAGGAGCTGTTGATATTGAACAAAAATTTCAGAAACTTGGTTACAGGGAACATTTTAAACTATAATACAGCAAAGTATGTACAGATCAGCTAGGCACTTCTACAGTTGTATATGCCCCATTGCATGATCCGCTCCCATTGACCGAAGTCTAAAAACAATGCTTTTTAACTCTAGATTTCCTCTTCCAGCTTTGGTATAGAAGAAAAGCCCCTAAACCTGGGGAAGGCCACTGCTTTTCCCTAGGAATTAGCAGCATGGAATCTGGATACGTTTGGGGATTCTGCCAGATGCTTGCGACCTGGACTGTTCACTGTTGGACCTTTGGTCTGACCCCGTATGGCAAATCTTATGTTCTTATCGGAACTTTGAACCTCATGGTACCTCCTCCTCTCTCAAGATCCACTAGCTTTATACAGTTCAAAATTCACACTGATGCTAGTAGAGGAGGAGGCCACCACCGGTGAAAGGCCTCCCAGTCTACTTCTGTCAGTGGAAGTATATCTGCCAAGATAGGGGAGAGAACATGCTTATGGAATGGAGATGGATAAAATTATGCTGCAGGGATGGTGGAGGGGTGTGAGATGATTGGACTGGGGTTGAGTTTGAGATTAGAGTTGATTGTCTGAAAGGTGGGAGAAAATTATTTTGCCCAAGATAAAATGAAGTTGAAGGACATGATGATTGTATTGGGGGGGGGGGGTAGAGAAGAGAGAGTAATTTGGGCAGAGGAAAACGGGCAAATGATGCTTATGCTGTGGGATACAAAATAAATAGTAGGGATAAGGTTGGAAAAATTGTGCTAACGGTGGGGGGAGGGGGGAGTGGCATGGAGATAGATGGCCCAAAACAGGTTCATATTTTCTTGGCTTCTAAGGATAGGCTGGGACTAAGATATTATAGAAATGTTGTTCACAACACTTGGATGGAAGAATTCTCAGTCATTACACAATGATGACACTTGGCAGGAAATTTATAAGAGAACTGAGGAAGGATCTGCTGCTCCTACATGCAGAAGTCTGTATTTTACATAAGAACATACATAAGAACATAAGATATGCCATACTGGGTCAGACCAAGGTCCATCAAGCCCAGTATCCTGTTTCCAACAGTGGCCAATCTAGGTCATACGTACCTAGCAGTTTCCCCAAAAGACACAGGTTCCACAATGCTTGTACTGGGTCAAGCATTCATATCCTGGGTCCCTTCTTAATAATGGTTTATGGACCTTTCCTCCAGGAACTTGTCCAAACCTTTTTTAAACCCAGCCACACTAACAGCTTTTACCACATCCTCCGGTAACAAATTCCAGAGATTGATTACATGTTGAGTGAAAAAATATTTTCTTTTATTAGTCTTAAATAGTTTACCCTGTAGCTTCATTGCATGTCCCCTAGTCTTTCTATATTCTGATAACGTAAACAAACGATCTACGTTTACCCATTCCACTTCGTTCATTAATTTATAGACTTCTATCATATCTCCCCCCAGCCATCTCTTTTCCAGGTTAAAGAACCCTAACCTTTATAGCCTTTCTTCATAGGAGTATCCTTCCATCCCCTTTACTATTTTGGTGGCTCTTCTCTGAACCTTTCCTAATAACGCTATATCCTTTTTAAGATAGGGCGACCAGAATTGCACACAATATTCAAGGTGCGGTCTCACCATGGAACGATATAGAGGCATTATAATATCTTTTGTTTTATTTTCCATTCCTTTCCTTATGATACCTAGCATTCTATTTGCTCTCTTGGCTGCCACTGCACACTGGGCCGATGGTTTTAACATGTTATCCACAATGATGCCTAAATCTTTTTCTTGGGTGGTGGTTCCTAATGTGGAACCTTGCATCGTGTAACCATAGTTTGGGTTGTTCTTCCCTAGGTGCATAACTTTGCACTTGTCCACATTAAATTTCATCTGCCATTTTGATGCCAGTCTTCCAATTTATCAAGATCCTCTTGCAATTTTCCACAATCCTCTTGGGTTTTAACAACTTTAAATAGCTCTGTGTCATCTGCAAATTTGATAACCTCACTCGTTATTCCCCTTTCCAGGTCATTTATGAATATGTCAAAAAGCAGCGGACCCAGCACAGATCCCTGCGATACACCTCTATTCACCTTTCTCCATTGGGAAAATTGGCCATTTAGCCCTACCCTCTGCTTTCTATCTTTTTAACCAGTTTCTGATCCACAATAGTACACTGCCTCCTATCCCATGACTCTTTAATTTTGCCAAAAGTCTCTGATGAGGGACCTTGTCAAAGGCTTTCTGAAAGTCCAGATACACTATATCAACCGACTCACCTTTGTCCACCTGTTTATTCACACCTTCAAAAAAACATAACAGATTAGTAAGACAAGATCTTCCTTGTCTAAAGCCATGTTGGCTGTCTCCCATTAAGCCATAACTATCTACATGTTCAGTAATTTTGTTCTTTATGCTGGTTTCTACCATTTTTCCTGGTACTGATGTCAGGCTCACCGGTCTGTAGTTTCCCGGATCACCCCTGGAACCCTTTTTAAAAATTGGTGTTACATTGGCGATCCTCCAATCTTCAGGTATTACAGATGATTTTAATGATTACTAATAGCAGGTCTGCAATCTCATATTTCAGTTCTTTCAACACCCTTGAATATATACCATCCGGCCCAGGTGATTTGCTACTCTTCAGTTTATCTAATAGTTGTAATACATCTTCCAGATGTATCGATATTTCCTTCAATTCTTCCGCACCTTTAAATACCACTTCAGTCATGTGTAACATCCCTACATCTTCCTCAGTAAAGACCGAAGCAAAGAATTCATTCAGTCTCTCCGCTATCGCCTTGTCACCTCTTAGTGCCCCTTTAACCCCTCTATCATCTAATGGACCAACTGACTCTCACACAGGTTTTTTGCTACGAATCTACTTGAAAAAGTCTTTATTTTGCATTTTTCCTCCGCAGCAAGCTTCTTCTCAAATTCTCCCTTTGCCTGCCTTATCAATGCCTTGCATTTGACTTGCCAGTGCTTGTGCTGTTTCCAGGTTTCGTTGTTTGGCTCTTTTTTTCTATTTCCTGAAAGATGCTTTTTTGGCAACAACAGCTTTTCTGACCTCGCCTTTAAACCATGCTGGCAGTTTTTTGGACTTCCTTCCACTTTTCTTAAAGCGTGGAATACAGCTGATCTGGGCTTCCAAGATAGTATTTTTCAACAACACCCAAGCTTGATGTAAGTCTTTAACCTTTGCAACTGCTCCTTTTAGTTTTTTCTTAACTTTTTTCCTCATTTTATCATAGTCTCCCTTTCGAAAGTTAAAAGGTAGTACTGTGGATTTCCTTACTATCCCTCCTCCACTAATTTAAATCAGACGTGATCATGCTATGATCACTATTGCCAAGTGGCCCCAACACCCTTATCTCTTGCACTAGATCTGGTGTTCCACTAAGGACTAGGTCCAATATGACTTCCCCTCTGGTCGGTTCATGAACCAGCTTCTCCAAGAAGCAGTCATTTATTTCATCTAGGAACTTTATCTCCCTAGCATGTCCTGCCATGACACTGACCCAGTCGATACCGGGGTAATTGAAATCACCCATTATTATTACTGTGCTGTAACCTTTGTTAGCTTCCTTGATGTCTTTGAGCATTTCATCATCCATTTGTTCATTCTGGCCAGGCGGTCGATAGTACACCCCAACTGCCATCGCCTTCCCCTTTTTACATGGAATTTCAATCCATAGAGATTCTACAGCTAATTTTGTTTTCTGCAAAACTTTAATCCTTTCTGACTCAATGCCCTCTCTAACATAGAGCGCTACACCTCCACCAATTTGATTAGCTCTATCATTACAATATAGTTTGTACCCAGGTATCACAGTGTCCCACTGGTTGTCCTCCTTCCACCATGTCTCTGATATTCCAATCATATCTAACTTCTTATTTAGTGCTATATATTCTAACTCTCCCATCTTATTTTTTAGACTTCTAGCATTTGCATACAAGCATTTTAGAGACTGTATTTTATTCATTTTTCCAGAGTTGCACCCGTGCATGGGAACTTCCACATGTGCATTGAATGGGCAGGATTCTGTAAGCATACAAACAAGTGCCTTGCGTGCCAGTTCTGGCTTGGGGCATGCATGGGGATGCGACGTGGGCAGAGTGTAGGTGCAGCCTTGAGGGACGCACATACATTATAGAATACTATGTGCATTCCTGTATGCTAGGCGGAGGCATAACTGACACACCTAGAGTATGACATGTCATTGTGCAGCTGCTTTATAAAGTAAGGCATGAATGTGTCTCACTTGATAATATAGGGAAGCCATGGATTTCTGCCATGTGGGGAGTTACAAAATTACCGATGCCCAGATTTAGGCTGCATATACATTGCGGTGGTCTCTGTCCCTAGCACTGGATTGTTGTGATAATGCAGATAGACCTTGACTAGAGGGGTTAAAAAAAAAGGAATAAAGCCTTGATAGTTGTGAAAGACAGCTCATAGTGGAGACCAGTTCCAGTGGATCTCGATGCCCAAAAGGACAGCAGGAAACTGTTGCTCTCAAAAGAAAAACCTTTCTGTTTTTTGGGATCTCTACTGCTTTTTAAGAACTTTCTCTTTTTTTCTCTGTTTAAACAAGCTGTAGTACAAAGATGTACGAGGTGTGATCAAAAAGTATTGAGACTTGTTGTGTAGCTATATAACAGTACGTTGCACCATGATGCTATTAAGTATGCAGTGACCTAGTTATGTGCTCTGCATGTGCGGAGTGTAGCATGATGTTTGGTATCATGTAAAAGCAGTTTGTCAGATTTACAATGACTGAAAAAATTGAACAGCGAATTTGCATTAAATTCTGCCAGAAACCTGGAGATTCATACAAAGAGACTTATGACAAGTCACAGCAAGTGTATGGCGATGAATGCATGAGTCATGCTAGAGTTTGACTGGTACAAACATTTTCAAGAGGGCCGCCAACGTGTTGACAGTGACAAAAGTTCTGGAAGGGCATCCACTAGCAGAAATGAAGACAAAGTTGAAGCAGTGCGTGCCGCGAAATACTCAAATCGTCGATTGACTATCAGGGAGCTTGTTGAGGACATGGACATTAGTTTTAGGTCAGTACGGTCTATTCTTACTGTTGATTTGGGGATGAGACATGTGTCTGCAAAATTTGTGCCGAAACTCCTGTCCCCTGACCAAAAAGAAGATAGACTGTCTGCAGCCAGGGAATTGTTGGAATGCATTGAAAATGGTTCAGATTTCATCAAAAAGATTACTACTGGTGATTTATCATGGGCTTATGTTTATGACCTGGAAACTAATTCTCACAGTGGAAGACTCCAAACTCTCCCAGACCCAAGAAAGCCCATCAGGTGAGGACCAATATCAAGGTCATGCTCACAGTTTTCTTTGATTACCAGGATATTGTTCATCATGAGTATGCTCTAAAAGGCTAAACCATCAATAAGGAGTACTACATCCAAGTTCTGACTCATTTGAGAGATGCATTTTGTCGTAAGAGGCCAGCATTGCACAGGAATGGCGAATGGTTGCTTCATCATGCTAACACCCCAGATCACACATCACATTTTGGCAATTTTTGGCCAAACACCAAATTGAGCAAGTCCATCAGCCTCCATACTCACCTAACCTCACACCCTGTGACATTTTCTTGTTTCCAAAACTGAAATTATCACTGAAAGAAAGGAGATTTGACCACTTGGAGACCATTAAGCAAAATTCGACACAGCAGCTTCACAGCATAACGAAAGAGGCATTTCAAATAGTTTCCAGCAGTGGCAGAAATGCTGGAGGAAATGTGTTTTATCAGAAGGGGACTACTTTCGAAGGAGACTCAGTGCAATAATTGTCAGTGTTATACTTCTTGTGTTATTGTACAAGTCTCGATATTTTTTGATCGCACCTCGTATCTCTGCATATAAAATTCTACTTAACCAAGTCATGATATTTTCAATATTGTCATATGGATGTGACAGTTGGATAATGAAGAAGAAAGATAGTAAGAAAATTAATGCATTTGAATTATGGTGCTGGCCAAGAATACTGTGCAAACCATAGACTGCCCGAAGAACAAATCAATCTGTGATAGAGGAAATCAATGTAAGCTTTTCTTACAGAGATGGCCCCAGAGTTGGTTCAAAATGTTGGTGCCCTAGGCAAACCTTAAACCTTATGCCTCCTCCCCCTGGCTGTCAGAATCAATTGCTTAGCTTTGAATGCCCTGCTCTTTGTCATCCCCTAGAACCTATCATCCTAGGCGACCACCTGTTTTTCCTAATGGTTGAGCTGGTGATGTTTTCTTAGACGCTCAAATGACAAGACTTTGACTTTCATAGTTTAGACACATCATGCGAAAAGAACGATTGTTATAGAAAGGCATCATGCTTGGCAAGGTTGAAGATGAACACAAAAGAGAAAAGCCAGCAGCTATGGACAGGGCCGGCCCGTCCATTGAGCGAGAATGGTTTTTGCACAGGGCCCCGCGTTTCAGGGGGCCCCGCGCAAAGAACATTCTGCTTTAAAAATAAATTAAATTTTAAAAAAAAAGCTGCCCGTGGCAGCAGCAGAATCGAGTGTCCCGCGGGGCCCCCCCTGTCCAGCTGAGCCTCTCAGCGATGGCTTTCAGATCCGCGAAGGGAGAGTGTCTCCCTCGCGGCTCTGTTAAGCCCGCAGGGGCTGATGGGAAATTTGGCTCTGTTAAGCCTGCAGGGGCAGATGGGAAATTTCCCATCAGCCCCTGCTGGCTTAACAGAGCCGCGAGGGAGACGCTTTTCATTCGTGGATCTGAAAGCCGTCGCGGAGAGGCTCAGCTGGGCAGGGGAGGCCCCGCTTTTTTTATTTTATTTTTTATTTTCCCTGGGCCGAGGGGGGGTTAGGACTCGTAATGGGCTGTGGGCTGATGGGGGGTTAGGACTGGTAATGGACTATGGGGGGCTGTCTGGAAATGGGGTGATGGGGGGTTAGGACTGGTAATGGCCTATGGGGGGGTTAGGACTGGTAATGGGCTATGGGGGGGCTAGGACAGGAAATGGGCTGATGGGGAAGGGTTAGGACTTGAGGTGGGCTGATGGGGTTAGGACTGGTAATGGGCTGTGGGCTGATGGGGGGTTAGGACTGGTAATGGGCTATGGGGGGCTAAGACTGGAATGGGCTGATGGGGTTAGGACTGGAAGTGGGCTGATGGGGGGGTTAGGACTGGTAATGGGTTGGGGATTTGCTAGGACTGGAAATGGGCTGAGTGGAAGGGGAGGCTTGAACTGCAAATAGATGATGGGGACGAGGACTTGGAATGGAAATGGGCTGAGTGGAAGGGGGGGCTTCAACTGCAAATAGCTGACGGGGAGGAGGGCTTGGAATAGAAATGGGCTGTGAGGGGAGGGAGCTAGGACTGGAAATGGGCTGAGTGGGGGGGAGCTAGGACAGGAAATGGGCTGATGGAGCAGCTAAGATAGGACTGGAAATGGGCTGTGGGGAGAGCTAAGATTGGAAATGGGCTGTGGTGGGGGCTTGGATTGAAATGGACTCATGGAGGGGCTAGAACTGGAAGTAGGTTCATGGGGGGCTTGGATTGGAATTGGGCTGAGTGGAGGGGAGCTAGGATTTGACATGGGCTGATGGTGGGTCTAGGAAATGACTAGAAATGGGCTGATGGGGGGCTTGGATTGGAAATGAGCTGATGGAGGGACTCGGATAGGACTGGAAATGGATGGGGGAGCTAGGACTGCAAATGGGCTGATGTGGGGCTAGGACTGGTAATGGGCTGATGCAGGGACTAGAAGGGAGCGGATGCTGGGTGCGGCTGGAACTAGAAGGGAGCTGATGTTGGGGGAGGATTAGAATGGGATGGGGCTGGGAGAGTGAAATGGAGAGGGGAAAAACATTTTGTGTGAGAGGGATGAAAAATCTACAATTGGCCGGGTATTGGGAGAGTAAGTGGGGATTGAGGATGGAGGGGTAAAATTTGAGTGGATGAAATAGGAATGAGGAAAGAGCAAAAGGAGTAAGATTAGTATGTTAAAGCAGATCTAGAGAGAGAATGGAAAAAAACTAGAAGAGAGAAGAAAGGACAAATGGATAGCAGACAATGGAGAGTTAGCAGAAGACACAAATAAACCAGAAGAAAGTGACTGGAGCAACTGCAACTGAAAAAAAAATGCACAAAAGGTAGAAAGATATCTCTTTATTTTGAATTTATTAACTGGAATATGTCAGCTCTGGGAAATGTGCATCATTAACGTCTGCGCTTTGTTTAATACAAGAGGAAATTAATTTATAGTTTTATTTCTACAGTGTTGTACATTCCAAGTTTGGCTTTTGGGGTTCCCAGTTTAATTATTGCCTTCCTGTTTCTAAATTGTGATTCCTTGTTTGATGATGGTCTATGTTCTGCATGTGTAATTGAGCTGAGGTATTCTGTTTATGTAATTCCTATTTGACATTGCCACTTGTTCTCTTTCCCCAATAGGTCATGTATTGTTATTCTGTGAAATGTATTGGTTTAATATTTGCAGTGTTGCCTTTTGATAGGTAGGGTTTGGTGCTTTATAAGTCCTGGTAGTGCTGTTATGATACGGCAGGTTTGCTATGGGTTCTAAATGGGCAGCGTTTGTAGTAGTTCCTAATGTGCCAGGCAGTTGGCACTGGATTATAGTAATGTAGAAATCTTTTAGTCTTTCTTTATCCATACATTCATTAAGAGACATGTTTACTAAAAGGTAGTGTATGGTAACATTATGCAAATATTTATGCAAATGAGGCCACTTATGCAAATGAGGCCCTGCACCGAGTCTCCGCGACATGGCCCTGCACCCACTTTGGGCCGCCCCTGGCTATGGATGCCACTCTCTCAACAACAAGCTGCATGACTGAAGACCAAACACAATTTAGCACTATCCCCAGGGTCGCCATGATTTAACATTGACTTAATGACACTTAACAATTTAAAGATGAATGAAAGGAAGACCATCATTTCAGTTACTGAAAGCCTCCCATTCCCATGACAGCTGGTGGTGCACAGAAGAGCAATGGAGGAAGTATGGATTGTGCAGGGCAATTCCATTTTGATATGTGGCAAATTTGTGTACCTTTTACTTAACTTTATGGTTGGTTTCATAAGAGATACATACACATGGGAGCGCTACAAATTGTGCAAACCTTATCTAAATTTAGGGAATGGTGAAGGGAACAATAAACAATAGTTGTGTGTAAAGAGAAGTCTATGACCTCTGATCACATGATATGATCACTGTTCTCTTGACTAGTCTCTTAGCAAGTCCTATAGATGATCTCTCAACCATGTTCCCTCACCTCTTATTTTTCAGTCCCACCCTCTCCTGTGTGATTGGTGAGCCATTTCCTTGGATTCTGCTGCTCCATCCAAGTAGTAGTATTAATAAAACATGACTTCTACAGCGCATTCCAGATGTATCCAGTGCTTTACACACGGGAAAAGTATAATAAAGTTCCCCTGTATGTCTCTGTAAAGCATGTTTTATATGTGGAACAGGGCTGTTGCAAAGCAATATAGCCGACTACATACCTACAAGACCATGTTCTGACAAAACAACACATGCTTATACTTGCATTGCACGTAGTTGTTCCTGGCTCTGTGGTTTGGGTGGCGCTGAGGTGAAATTGTGATGAATGCAGGTGTTTTATAAAATATGCATAGAGCACACACCCACAATTATGCCTTTGGAGCAGTATAGATCTAATTGGTGTGCTGCTGGGGGTCATGTATGAGCCTATTTTATCATTCTTTAGGCATGTTTCATTGAAGCGATAGTCTATTAAGGAGGATCCATCTGTCTGTCCTTCCATATGCATCTGCTTGCGTATGTGCAAACAGATGCAAAGGACTTCACGCGCTTCCCAGCACAGAGCGTCAGCATGAAGAGATGGTGGTAGTCCCCAGTCCTGCTGGCAAGAAGAACAGGACTGTGGTAAAGAAGGAAAGGGATGGGCATGGGGGCGAAGCATCAAGGGAAGGAGTGTGTTAGAGAAGAAGCAAGTGGGTGGAACATAAGACAAGGGATAGGGCTAGAGAGGGGGAAAGGAGAAGAGTGATAAAGTATATGGGAAGAGGCAGTGTTAGAGAGGTGGGAAGGAGAAAGGGGGCAGAGCATAAGGGGAGTGGTGGGCTAGAGGAGGAACAGTGGAAGTGCGAGAAGGAAAAGGGATGAGAGAGTATGTGCATGGTTGGGTAGCAAGGGAAAGGACTGGGAGAGCGCATGGCTGGATAGAAGAGCAGGAAGGGAACATTATGAGAGGGAGGGACACAGGACAGTGCAAGCCTACATGCATGTGTACATGCACACACAAGCACATGTGTTTCCTGCTACCTTACTGAGATGCACTTTGCCATGGCTGTTGAACCAAGTTCCCCACACAGACATGCCTGAGTCTGCAAATGCAAGAAAGGGGAAACAACCATTGTGTCACACTAAGTATGCACTTATCAACGTATCTGTTTTCCAATACCTTCCTTTTTAAAGAGATTTACTGAGTTCATATAGGAAAATAAGTGTCCTTTGAATTTCATTTATATGACATAGTTTTCTGTTTTTTTTTCTCCTGCTTTCCTGGTAAAGAAAATTACTCATTCGTTGTATTTCCATTGGATGAAAGAGCTAATCTCTACCAAAGGGAAATCGACCAGTAGTTAACACTTGAGACGATTAATGTTGCAATTAATGACTTTTGATCTAAGTGGGTTCATTGATGCTGTTTCTTCACCACAAAACACCCCCAAATATCAAGAACTGTGTCTAGCAGAATAGAATCTGTATTTTAAGAGTATATAAATGGAGCATGTAACTGAACATGGAAAGGACTGCTGGCCAAAGACTGAGCACCACTCATTTCAGCCAAGGCAACAAAGGCCAGGGGGAAGAGAGGCTTTCATTATTTACTGATTTATTTCCAGCCTGGATTCACTGGCATTTTCAATGTGATGTCTTCTCAGGTGGTACCATGGCGACCTTTCTCGCCATGCAGCTGAGGCCCTCCTCCTCTCCAACGGCTGTGATGGAAGCTATCTCCTGAGGAACAGCAATGAAAACGAACTGTATTCCCTTTCTGTAAGGTACTGGTACATTTTTAAATCATTTTCCTCTTCCCTGGCCACTGAATGAAGATTTTTGATATAGTGTGCAAAATGGCAGACTACCACAACATATGTACCTGTATACATTAACTTTATGCCACATACCTGAAAGATTTGTTCTTGTCCGTATACCATTCATTAGACACACACACAGGCCAAAATTACAGCAAACATTTAAGAAAAACCAGAGGATTTTTTGTATTTACGTACAAATTTTTCAAGAGCTGTGGTGGAAAGGAAAACCAGACTTGCCTGAGCCTACTCTTAATGGCCACATTGACTGTGTAAATAAGGTGTACACTATCCAGATATCCTCCTGGGATAATTTTTGGAAATACAGAATGAAATCCAGAAAAGCTAGGTTATCTGCATTTTTATCCTACCCTATAACATCAGTAAGAAACTTATGGTGTCCAGGTATGCTTGTAGGAAGCAGGGAGGTCTAAGTACAGATAGGATAGAAAGGTGAATGGATATCCAGTGACAAGCTGTATACTTGGGGGACACTTGCCAATCCCTTTTCAGTTTGCCTCATATGAATGCCATATGTAAGGCTGTCTGTAGCAAAGAGTTTTTTAAAATGTGTCTGAAAGATGATGGCAACAGTTAAACTCCAAAGCCCGCTAGGCTTTCATCAAGTCTTTTGTACCAAGTTGTGAATCCCTTTGTGTACAAATGGTAGCACACCAGCTCCAGAGACTTTAATCCAGCTCTTGTATTTGCTGAGATAATTTTCATGGTGGCAGGAAGAGAGAGCTGCTGTGACCCTAGTGCATGCTGGGATTAACGTCAGTATACAGTATGTCAGGCGATAGGGCATCCTCTGTTTCCATGTCTCTGGGAATGCCTATTTCTCTTCTTTATTTTGCATTAGTTTCCCACCATTTCAACCCGAGGTGGCTAAGAAATCCATTCAGAAGTGCAATATATCAACAAAATTATAATAAAATATATAATTACAGTAGCAAATTTATTAACAAATTTTAATTTAATAAAGCGCCAGGCCTCAGATCAACCTAACCTACAGGTGTATAGGATGTCATTCTTTGAAATGTGCAGTGTAATTGCTGTAGGGGTATGGGACCTAAAGGGACTTGTAGACATATGATCAAAGTGTATACTTTGTACTCCTTGTTTTAGGGCAAAAGATTCTGTCAAACATTTTCATGTAGTGCACTCGGGATCTTCCTATAAGTTTGGATTCAATGAGTTCTCATCTGTGTCTGAGTTCATTAAGCATTTCGCAAATCAGCCATTGATCGGGAGTGAAACAGGTAAAATATTACTGTATTATTCTGCTTTAGTTTTTTGTAAAATGAAAAATAATACACCAGAAACCCACCCAAACAATAGATCATGCAAAATCAAGCCAGGATATAGAGGGCTAATCACTAATTCAAAGGAAAGCCTCAATGTTGTTTTGTTGGAAATGTTGTATGAAGAAACCAACGCTCCTCATGAAACAGCAACTTCCTATTTATTCTAAATAATAGACGCTCAATGGCGTCAAACTTGAAACACCACAAAGTGAGCCAGAATAAAAGAAGAAAATTGTATCGTGTAACTTAACACTTAATATATAACACAGCTTGAAAGACCCCATGCCGTTGGCTTCATAGTGATCAATAGCACCAGCTGTCAAATTGAAAGACATCTAAGACAGTCCCGAAGAATAATGATGCAAAATAGCAGTATAGAACGCCAAATACAGCACCGTAGTAGTAATGATGCAGAGTACCGTGATAATGTTGCAGATTAGTAGCTGTTGCAAAATAGCAGTGACACAGACTGTGTTTCGAGCCCAATAACATTGCAAGGGCTCTGCTTCAGGCCAAAATTTAACTGCATTCTGCGCCAGGACAAAGCTGCCAGTGAATAGAGGCAAATCAAAAGGCCCTTATAAGGCATCATGCTATGACGTCAAAAACTGGAGACCCAAGAACCAAAAAAGATATTGTCCATCGGAACAGATGGTAATAACCAACAGGCAACAATAAATGTCTATTAACAGAAGAAAAGAACCAAATATCAATCTGTCAGTTAATGCTCCACCAGTCTATTTCCTGACTGAGCCCCAACGGGCTAACAGAATCGGGACAAAATCAATGACACGCCAAGTAAGTTGTTCAAATGAATGATTGTATTCAACACAGTGGGGTATTAAAGGTGCTGACATTAGCTGTCCCGCCTCTGATCCATGGCAGTGACAGGATACTCTGCCTTCAGACCTGTGAACAATGGTGGATAGTTCTTCTGAATTCTGTTAGCCCGTCAGGTGTCAGTCAGGAAATAGACTGGTGGAGCATTATCTGATGGATTGATATATGATTCTTTTCTTCTGTTAATAGACATTTATTGTTGCCTGTTGATTATTACCATCTGTTCCGATGGACAATATCTTTATTGTTTCTTGGGTCTCCAGTTTTTGACGTCATAGCATGATGCCTTATAAGGGCCTTTTGATTTGCCTCTATTCACTGGCAACTTTGTCCTGGCACAGATTGCAGTTAAATTTTGGCCAGAAGCAGAGCCCTTGCGATGTTATTGGGCTCGAAACACAATCTGTGTCGCTGCTATTTTGCAACAGCTGCTAATCTGCAATGGTAGTTTGAGGGGAAAAAAAAAAGCATATACTCGGAGCCACTTAGAACTTGACATGCCTCCAAGGCCTTCTTGGTCATGCTGCTCTGACTCATACTGTTTTGCGTCAGAGGGGACATGACCACCAAGGCCCTAGAGCAGGGGTCGGCAACCCGCGGCTCCGGAGCCGCATGCGGCTCTTTCTCACCTTTGCCGCGGCTCCGGAGCACACTGCCCGCCCGGTGACAGGCAATGGTGTTGTAAGCTCCCTCCCTTCTTCAGCAGCCGCGGCTCCCTGCCTCTTAGGGAACCGCGGCTGTGCTTTTAAAATCATCACGGAGCCCTTCCTGTCTTGACGGGCTCCGTGCAGCATTGTCCCGCCTCTAAAGGAAGTTTGGAGGCGGGACAATGCTGCACGGAGCCCGTCAAGACAGGAAGGGCTCCGAGATGATTTTACAAGCACAGCCGCGGTTCCGTAAGAGGCAGGGAGCCGCGGCTGCAGAAGAAGGGAGGGGAGCTGACATGGAGGGATGGAGGGGGCTGACATGTAAGGAGGGGGGCTGACATGGAGGGAGGGATTGATGGAGGGAGGGGTGCTGACATGGAGGGAGGTAGCATATATGGATGGATGGAGGGAGGGGGGCTGACATGGAGGGAGGGGGCAGATATGGATGGATGGATGGAGGGAGGGGGGCTGACATGGAGGGAGGGAGCAGATATGGATGGATGGAGGGAGGGGGCTGACATGGAGGGAGGGGCTATGGATGGAGGGAGGAGGGGTTGACATGGAGGGAGGGAGCAGATATGGATGGATGGAGGGAGGGGGCTGACATGGAGGGAGGGGGGCTGACATGGAGGGAGGGAGCAGATATGGATGGATGGAGGGAGGGGGGCTGACATGGAGGGAGGGAGCTGATATGGAGGGAGGGAGGGGCTGCCATGGAGGGAGGGAGCAGATATGGATGGAGGGAGGGAGGGGGTGGCTGACATGGAGGGAGGGAGCTGATATGGATGGATGGAGGGAGGGGGGCTGACATGGAGGGATGGAGGGGGCTGACATGGAGGGAGGGAGCTGATATGGATGGATGGAGGGAGGGGGGCTGACATGGAGGGAGGGAGCTGATATGGATGGAGGGAGGGGGGGGCTGACATGGAGGGAGGGGGGCTGACATGGATGGAGGGAGGGCGGCTGACATGGATGGATGGAGGGAGGAGGGGCTGACATGGAGGGAGGGAGCTGATATGGATGGAGGGAGGGGGGCTGACATGGAGGGAGGGAGCTGATATGGATGGAGGGAGGGGGGCTGACATGGAGGGATGGAGGGGGCTGACATGGAGGGAGGGGGCTGATATGGATGGAGGGAGGGGGCTGACATGGAGGGATGGAGCTGATATGGATGGAGGGAGGGGGGCTGACATGGAGGGATGGAGCACTGGTAATGGGGTTGAGGGGACTAGCACTGGAAATGAGCTGATTAGGGGAGGCTAGGACTGGTAATGAGCTGATGGGGGGTAGGACTGGTATTGGGCTGATTAGTGGAGGCTAGCACTGGTAATGGGGTTGAGGGGGGATTAGCACTGGAAGCGAGCTGATTGGGGGGCTTTGAATGGGCATGGGCTGATTGTGGGGAGGGGAGGATAGAGCTGCTGGCCCTGGAAGATAACTGGGGGCTAAGGCTGCCATGGTATTTGTACTAGAAGGGACTGGTCAGTGGGGAAGGAGGGGGATTGGAAGGAAATGGACACCAGTGGCAATCATGGGAATGCAAGTTGACATTGGAAGGTACTGGGAGTGAGGACTGGAAAGGGGCTGATATTGGGGAGGGTTACTGGGACTGGAAATAGGCTGATGGAAAGAAGTGAAGAAAACGAAAGAAGAGATAAGAAATGGCAGATGGACCATAGACCACAGAAAGAGAGCTAAGAGAAGACAGGAAAGCAGAAGCCTCAGATCGGGACCAGCATGATCAAAGAATAAATTGGTCAGACAACAAAGGTAGAAAAAATAATTTTATTTCATATTAGTGATTTGACTACAAAATCATCATAATTTTGAAATCAAATATTGTTACTTGTTGTTGTGATATTTTCTGGCGTATTTTTTTTGGTGTGCGAAGGAAGAGGGGTAGTCTTATACGGCGAGTATAGGCCAAACACCTATATTTTAACAGGAAAAGTAGGGGGTCGTATATAGCATTAAGGTAAGAAACAATATATGCAGTGTTAGATTTGTTTTAAATGTCGCAATGGTTTTGCGGCTCCCAGTTTTTTTTTTCCCTTCGGAAACGGGTCCAAGTGGCTCTTTATGTCTTAAAGGTTGCAGACCCCTGCACTAGAGGGTGCACATGAGTCTTAGAAATTTGAGACTCCACTTTCTCTGCTGTCACCACCATCAGGCTAAAGAGATGCGGCAGAGGGGTCCATGAGTGCCAGTTGGTTGGCTGGGCAGGCAGGGTAGCAAAGGAGGGAGAGATGTTGCTGAAAGTGCAGTGCTGCACTGTGAGGGGTTGGGTAGGTTGGAATGGAGTGAAATGCAGGACCGCATGGCAGAGGAAAGGGGGAGAGCAAAGAGTTACTGCACACTGGGAAAGGGGAAGTAGGGAGATGGTGGGGAAATGCTAGTCATGGAGAGATACAAGGTGATGGAAGGGGATCTTGGACAGGTGGGGAGAGGGAAGAGGGTAGGAGGTAGGGAGATGTTGGAAAAAGGGGGGCCCAGGAAGACAGAGAGAGGAGATGCTAAACACAGGAGAGGATGGGATAGGAAGATGAACAGGGGATGCTGGACACGGGGCCACAGGGTGATTGTTCAGGACATATGCGCATGGGAGGAAATAGGAAAGTTGCGTGGAAATTTTTATTTATTTATTTACGTACTTATTTTTATATACCGCACTCTTTGGAATCAGTGCAGTTTACATATAACGAGAAAAAAATAAGTTTACAGAGAACAGTTTACATAGAACAGTTTGGGACTCAGTTGCTAGACACCGGGGGATTGGAGGGGGAGAGAGGATAGGGAAAGAAAAAGAGGGAGATGCTAGACAGGGGGGAGGATGGGAGTAGATGATGGGGTAGGGGGATACTGAACAGTAGAGAGAGAGGGAAGGGGACAGATGTTGGACACAGCGGGGGAGACAGAAAGGGGAAAATTAGTGAATGAATGGGGAATGAGAGGCTGAAGAAGGGAGAGAGAGAGATGAGGAAGGCTTGGGATTAGGGTTGAAAAGTGGTAGGTAGATTGAGGGTTGGAATGATAAGAAGGAGGAGTGAAAACTAAGTCCACAGAGAGAGAGAGAGAGAAATAATTTATTTATTTATTTATTTAGCGTCTCTTATATACCGTGCTCTTTGGGGTCAGTGCGGTTTACATATAACAAAAATGTATGCAGTGCTGGCAGAACCTACACTGGACTTACAGTGAACAGAGGTCTCTAACAAGGCTAACAGGGGTAACTATGTACAGACAAAAACTGGCTGTCACCGGCTACGTGAACAGCTCAACTATTTACAGGTTGGCCTAACTATATGCAGATTGGCAGGTTGATATGTATGCATTGTTTGGGATCTAGAGGGCAGGGCTGCAAATGTGCGTAGCAGCTGCGTTGGGGGTGTCAGCCTGGTTCCAGGGTGCGACTGGCTTTGAGACAGCATCTGAGTCTATAAAGTGCTGGAGGAACAGGTGGTGCTTTAGTGACTTCCTAAACTGGACTAGGTCAGTGATGGCACGGATGGCCGGAGGCAGGGTGTTCCAGCATGTGGGCGCATACAATGCAAAGGTTCTGTTTCTTGTTACCTGTGAGCACTTTATAATCGCCTTTGTGAGTAACAGTGTTGGTGGCGGCTGCTCTCCTAGCTCTGTTGAGGGGGGGTGGTCTGGATGAGATCTGTGAGGGAGGTGGAGGAGCGCTTGTTGATGGCTTTGTAGGTCATCAGAAGAACCTTGAAGGAGAATCTACAGTGGACCAGCAGCCAGTGCAGATGTTTCAGAACTGGGGTTATGTGTTCTCTCCTGGAGGCTCCGTACAGGAATCTGGTGGCTGCATTCATTGCCAGTTGCAGAGGATTGAGCGTGCTCTTCGGGAGTCCGTGGAGTATTGCATTAGCATAATCAAAATGTGGGATTACTAGGGCTTGGTAGACTGTCCGGAAGTCTTCTGGCTCGAGTAGCTGTCGTAGGTGATGGAGTGTCCGAATTTTGTGGTAGACCGCTTTGACCATGTTGCTTATCTGGGCTTTCATGTTGAGCTGTTGGTCTAGTGCAGGGGTGGGCAAACCTGGTCCTGGAGGGCCGCAGACCAGTCAGGTTTTCGAGATATCTCTAATGAATATGCATGAGATATATATGCATTAGAGATATCCTGCCAACCTGACTGGTTTGTGGCCCTCCATGGTTGGATCTGGAGACCCCTGCCTTACACCTCTGTCATTTAAGTTTGTGAGTGGACAAGGTGCAGATGTCCAAGACATCAAAAAGATTAGATTGAATTTGTCACAGTCCTCCTCACTTCTCACCACCACCAAAAAATTGTCTATTAGACAACTTTTTGGTGGTGGTGAGAATCGAGGAGGAATGTGACACATTCTATATACCCTTTCGATGTCTAGGACATCTGTACCTTGCCCACTCACGATCTTAAATGACAGAGGTGTAAGGCAGGGGTCTCCAAATCCAGCCCTGGAGGGCCACAAACCAGTCAGGTTGGCAGGATATCTCTAATGCATATATATCTCATGCATGTTCATTAGGGATATCCCGAAAACCTGACTGGTCTGCGGCCCTCCAGGACCGGAGGTGCCCACCCCTGGTCTAGTGTGACCCCTAGGTACCGTATTGTGGGCTTGCTAAGGAGCTCTGCATCCCGCACCTTCAGCGAAGTGGGCGGGGTGAAATCTGGGTTCCTGGAGACAAATAGGACCTCAGTTTTGTTGAAATTTATTCTGAGCCTCTGCGTGTGTAGCCAGTCTGTGATGGCATCGAAGCAGGTGGATAGTGGAGAGAGGTCTGGATGTTCTGTTGAGATAGGCATATATAGCAAAACATCGTTGACGTAGATCAGGCAGTTGATATTGAAGGAGCGGATGAGGTTGCAAATGGGCTGCATGTAAACGTTGAACAGTAGGGCTGAAAGCGAGGAAAGAAGCTGAAAGGAAAAAGACTAATGTCAGAGATGGATGTCGAGAAAGAAGTGAAGAAGAAAGGAGGGGACAGAAGTGTCATATGGACTTGAGACCCTGGAAAGAGTTAAGAGAAGGCACAGAAACCAGAGACTGGAACCAGCATGATTAGAAAAAAATAAAATGGCTAGACAACAAAGGTAGAAGAAACAAACCTCTTCCAAAGACGGGGTAGCTGTAAAACTAGAGGGCATAACATGAAGCTGCAAGGGGGTAAACTGAAAGGCAATGTCAGGAAATACTTTTTCACTGAAAGGGTGGTGGATGCTTGGAATGCCCTCCCGATGAAAGTGTTGGGGGCAAATACAGTGACAAAATTCAAAATGGCATGGGACAGACACAGTGGATCCCTTTACAGCAACAGGATAAAATCAAAATAAACTTAACTAACTAATTTCTCAACATACAGGGGTGTCCTACATGGAGCGGTGGGTTCTCCCCTAAAACAAAGACATGGGGAGGGGTGGCCTGCACGGAGCAGCAGGTGCACCTACTCTTGCCATCTTACTGGGCAGACTAGATGGACTATACTGGTCTTTATCTGCCGTCATTTACTATGTTACTAAAATAATTTTATTTTCAATTTAGTGATTGGAATGTCAGTTTTCATAACTTACATATGATAGCTTCATGTTTATACGCTTCTCTTTCTATTTATCTGGTGTTATACTTCATGCAGAGTTTGGCTTCTTGGGATTCTAGGTTAATTTTTTTCTGCTTTTGTCTACTTTTTAGTTTCTGGTCACTTTTTCTGTACTTGATGAGGGGTCTGTCTGTGTTCTAAGTCAAGGCTCAACAAATCCCAGGTGCCAGATTGCCATGGTGACTAGAAATTTCCATCTGGCACCTAGGAATTTTGTGTTCCTTTTTGTTGTAGCCATTATTACACGTGCAGCCAAAGGAGCAAAATTTACTGTCAGCCAGCTTGCTGTATCGACTGCAGCTCAATTATCATACGAGAATATGCCAGTCGGGCGGAATCTATGCGTGCTCCTCTCAGCCAGGACGTGAGGGAAAGAGCATTGTGCAAACTGTGGCCCCCATCTGGAACCATGTGGTCAGCCAGCAGACAGATTAGACATGAACGGCAAGCCTGGGCTGCTCTTCTTTTTTCCACAATTAGCCCCCTATTCTTCACCATGAGAGAAACGTCTCGCAATGCTGGTATATTTCAGTAAAAATCTTTACTATTTGATGTGCTTGCTTCCTGTCCAGTCTGGTTTGTTTTTTGTTTTAGATAACTATAATGAATTTGTGTGAGTTCTATATATGCAATTGAATATGCAAATATGTCAACTCTTTTTCCCCCTCCCCTATATGACTATCCTACCCTTCCCCCCATTCCCCCCCCACATACACCAAATAAAAAGGTCAAACTACACCCATGAGAGGCCCTTTAAGGTGTGCTCAGGATGCAGGAAGTTAGGATTACCAAATGTCTGCCTTTTATCAACATGCTACAGGTTTTGGCATTCAGATCCAAAAGCCAGAAGAATGGATGAAGTATTTGGATATTTACAGAATTTTAAATATGTAGCTGCAACTGTCTCTTCTTCCCCCCCTGCCTGAATGAGCTGTGAGCCTGCCCTGGCTAGCAGCAAAGACAGTGGTAGGATCCAGCCAATGGGAAGGTAGTGGCAGCAGAGCACTGGAAGGCTGCTCTAGTCATAGGAAGGGAGATGGTAAGCCAGGAGATATTCTTGATCTCTGAAAGAAAGAGGCTGAGCTCTACAGGGGGCACTGTACTGATCTTGGTGAGAGCCAATGGAACCAGTGTCTCTTTTTGGGGAGGGGGAGGGGGAGGGGGAACGGGGAAAATGCTACTTGTCCTTCTAATTATCGACCCATCTCCCTTCTCCCCTTCATTTCCAAACTTCTTGAATGTGCAGTTTTACGCCATTGCCTTTAATTTCTCTCCTCTCAAGCCCTTCTAGATCCACTACCATCTGACTTTCGTCTCTTACAGTCTACTGAGATGGCTCTTGCCAAAGTCTCCAGCAACTTGTTCCTGGCTAAACCCAAGGGCTTTTACTCAATCCTCATTCTTCTTGACCTTTCTGCTGCTTTTGACACCATTGACCACCACCTGCTCCTCGACACAAAGTCCTCACTTGGCTTTAGAGGTTCTGTGCTATCCTGGTTCTCTTCTTATCTCTCCCATTGCTCTTTCAGTGTTTGCTCTGGTGGTTCCTCCTCTACTACTATCCCACTCTCAGTTGCTGTATCCCAAGGGGCTGTCCTGGGCCTTCTCCTTTTTTCTCTCTATACCCAGTCCCTTGTTGCACTCATCTCCGCCCATGGCTTTCAGTACCATTTTTATGCTAATGACTCATATCTCTGCCTGTTGTCTGACATTGCTGCCTGGATGTCTCACTGCCATTTGAAATTGAACATGGTCAAAACAGAATTTCTTGTTTTTCCTCCTAAACACACCTCCCCTTTCTCTCTTTGGATAACACTCTTCTATTTCCTGTTTCCTCAGCCCGCAACCTTGGGGTCATCTTTGACTCCTCCCTCTTCTTCTCCACACACATCCAATTGACTGCTAAATCCTGTCTTTCTTTCTCTATAACGTTAGTAAAATTTTCTCCTTCCTTTCTGAACACACTACTAACGGGACGATGCAGAAATCTAACGCGGGCTTGTACGCACATGGACACACAACGCGCACGTCGAATGCAGAAAAGAGATGGATGCGCCCAGGAGAAGGGCATAAAAGGTTTCCGCGGGCACAACACAGCGTGTATTAAAATGTATTGAAATGAAATGGAAATGAGCGGGAGGTATTCATATAACATGGTAATGAGATCTACGCCCACTGCAATGAAGTGCATTAGAAATTATGCAATCCTGCATTAAGAAGAAAATCATCATCATTTTTATACCTGGTCAGGAGTAGAAGTTAAGATCTAACGTTTCCTCGAGAACACAATTCTGAGTGTCCTAAGAAGAACACACTTCTGAGCGTCCTCAAGAACAACACAAATCTGTGCGTCCCTGTCTGAGTGTTTTGAAAGCAGCACAGTTCGGAACGTTTGACGGTGGACGTTTTGGTCAGGGAGATGTCTGCTGGTAATGCCTTTGCCTTGCTGCTGCTTGCAAGAGCCAGCCAAAGGAGGAGGAACAATGGAGACCCAAGAGAGGAGCATGAGGAGGAACATGGTGCACCTCGCATCAAGAGGCCCTGCAGATGGCACCTGTTCAGAGACAGGGTGGTACTGGATAGACTCCCAGACAGTCATGTTGTGTATAATTATCGCTTATGCAGACAAGACATCATGTCCTTATATGAGGACATTAAAGATGATATTGATCCTGCCCCTGCTCGGGGGCATGCCATACCAGGACTGGTGAAGTTACTTGCTGCATTACATTTTCTGGGCAATAGTTTTGTATTTGTTTGAATAATTTTATACAGGCCTGCCTCAGTCCAAATAAATGTCATTTTTGGGATTGACCAATTTGTCCTGCCTATTTTTGGGAAAGGGGATGGGGGATAATTGTGGCATGTGGGATCACAATAGAACACCCAATCCAACAAGAAATATTTAATCTGGCAAAGGCCACCAGGATATACTTAGAACATGCACAGTACAATACAATACAATATGCACAGTACAATATACCCCCTGTACATATATTGACAAAACTATACATGCTGAAACTGAAACAAAAAAGAACCCCATCTTGCTGTATCTTGCCGGAGGTGAAGTACAACCTGCAAGGAGGAAAGAGAAGAGACTTGTTAAAGAAAGCAATGCACATAAAATACTGCAGTGAGGCCTCTAAAACCTCTCATCCACTTACCAGGCACAGATACGTATCGCTGGGCTTCTGCAGAAATCAGGGCCAGAAGCGCCTGCTCTTCAGCCTGCAGCTCCTGGCTTATGCTGCCTACATGCTGGCTTACACCTGCTAGCCCTTGTCTCACGCCAGCTAGCTCTTGCCTCACGGTGCATAGCTCCCCCAGGAGTGTGTCATGTGCCTGCTCCTGCCATGTCAAAACTTGAGCTGCTAGATCTTCCAGGGGGTCTGCAGTCACTGCTGTCTCTTACGTATGCCGTGCGCTCTTCCAGGACACACAGAAAAGATCTCCGTCTGTAGTCACTGAAATAAAATAGGACAGCTGAGAGTAACTGATCTACGACAGGGCTACAACACAATACTCACTGGCCCCAAATTTCACTCAGACAAGGGAGGAGGTCTAGGTCTCAACTCCCAAAAGAAGCCCAAGGTAATGCTGGGTGGGTATACTCACCGGCAGAGTTGGAGGGCAGAGCAGACAAGCCCCCAGAGACAGGGCTTGGAGAGAAACCTGCTGCAATGACAAAGCAAAAGGAAGAGTTAATACATCCTCCTCCCAGGTCCATATTCACTGGCAGAGGTGGAGGCGATGGAAGCAAATACTGCAATGAGAAGGGGATAGCTGTAAAACTGAGCATGCTCGCAATCCCTCCACCTAAATACACCTGTTTCTTCTAGATATGTACTCACCAGACATCCCTGAGTCTACAGAAGGAAACATTAGAAAGCGTGTATGCGCTGTAGTGGACGCACTGTAGGCCAGTGTAGTCTGCAACCAGATAGAAAAGCATGGTACTGCAGCGTTTATATTTATGCACTTCAGTAGATGCACAAATGTGCATGCTGTTGTAGGACGACATCTACAGGGGACCGGATTGCGAAATTATACGCATGCTCTATTAACTTCTTGCATTTCCTTTCGTGCGCATACGTTACCTGATTTCCAACGCCAACATTTAACATTGATTTTTTCCTTAGCGCTGAGGTTTTATGCGTATCACACTTGCATACACTTGGTTCTGCATGCCCTTCATTTGCATGGCCTCTTCTTTTTGCATTGCATGTTGAGACTTGTGCATTGTAGGTGCGTTACATGAATGCATAAAAATTCTGTAACGCTCTCGTTCAGGACACGTTTTGTGCATCAGCCCTTACGAAACTTATCCACTCTAGTCACCTCCCATCTAGACTATTGCAACCTCCTCCTTGCTGGTGTCCCTCTGCCATCTCTCTCCCCTTCAGTCTGTTCAGAACTCAGGTGCATGGTTAATCTTCCACCAGCCCCGATATACTCATATAATCCCTCTTCTCAAGTCATTTCATTGACTCCCCTTCCATATCCGTATCTAATTCAAACTTCTCCTTCTAACCTATAAATGCATTCATTCTACTGCTCCTCACTACCTCTCCTCTCTCCCTACACTCCTCCTCGTGAACTCTGCTCTTCTACTAGCTTGCTTCTTTCTCTGCCCTTTTCTTCTACTGCCTAGTCACCTTGCTGCTCCCTACGCCTGGAACAAACTACCTGAGTCTCTGCCCCTTTTCATATCCATGCTTGAAGCTCACCTTTTTAAGGCTGCTTTTGAATCCTGATCCCTTGTTCTCCTTTCTGTTTCCTTACCTTTCCCTAGTTGTACCCTTGTACTCAACTGTTGTATTGTCTGTCTTGTTTAAATTGTAAGCTCTGACAAGCAGGGACTGGGATTTTTTTTAACATACATCTGTACAGCACTGTGTATGCCTTGTAGCGCTATATAAATGATTAATAATAATAGTAGTAGCAGTAGGAAGGCTATAGGCCGAGGAAAAGAGCTAACAGGAAATGATTGACATGATGATGGGCGGAGCTAAATGCAAGCCCAGATCTAAGTATAGGCAATTGCTTGAGGTGCCAAATTAGTGTGCCAACTGGCCATTTTTTATACAGCCAGGCTGGTTGCCAGCAAACCCCTAAAACCAGCAACGGAAAAGCTGTATTTTGTGACTGAAGAGAACGCAGTAGGGAATTGACTAAAATACCAGCAGATCAATAGCATTCAATTGCTTGAAACTAATTAATCCTGCAAAGCTTTCATACTGATAAGTGTGTGTTCACATCTTTTCCATACGATGTCACATACCTCTGAAAGCTTCACGTATGCACCTCAGTACATTTATTTATTTAAAAGCTTTTATTTACCGCAAATATGTGACACATTCTATGCCATTCACAAACTCTACCAAAGAATAGGCAGCACTACAAATATGACGTTTGGCCATAGAATACCAAACAGAACATGTGAGACTACTACAGATCTCTAGAGAAACTACATACTAATTCCTCCGCACCACGGTCACATGCAAAACTCTGACAGACACTCACTAAATACAGAACAAGGGACTACAAATTAGAAATAGAAATATGAAAACAGAAATGGAACTGGGAATCCCAAGAAGTCAAACTCTGCAGATACTGCAACAGTGGAAAACTAAACAGAGAGATGCATGTCCTCTTCTACTAAACAAAATACAAAAACATCCGCAATGCACATCACCCAAAGCTAACATATTCCAGTTAATACATTCAAAATAAAATATTTTTTTTCTACCTGGATATTTTATTTTTCCAATCATGTTGTTCCCAGTTTCTCTCTTCTGCTTTCTTATTCTATCTTCTGCCAACTCTTTCCCATGTTTGCTGTCGATTATCTTTTCTCCTCTCTCCTCTCATCTTCCTCCATTCCTTCCCTGTATCTGTTTCTGACATACTGATCATTTTATTTTCTTTCTTTCTTGCTTCTCTGTCTACTCAAATTTCACCCTGTTTTTCACCTTCTAATCATCAGTCTCCTTTTTAATTTTCATCTTTCGGTTTTCCATCTCTTACCCAGTCATCTCCCCAAGCTCTGTAATTCCCCAATCTCGTACCCTCCCATCTGTTATTCCCACCTTTCACCCAATCCCCATTACCACATTTCGACCCTCTGTACTCACCAGTCTCCTCTCACTTGTGTCTCCTTGACAACTCCTCACAAGGTTTCTGCACCATTCCCAGCACCTGCACTCTCTCTTTCTCTCCCCCACCACACTTGTAGTCCAGCATGTCCACTTTTTCTCTCTCTCCCCCTCCACCCACCCTTGTAATCCAGCAACTCCCCACTCTGTTTTCCACCCACCCATCTAGCCCAACATCTTCCCTCCCCCTCTCTCTCATCCACCTCTCCTATCTCCCCTTCTCTGTCTCTCTTCCTCCCATTCATCAACCTATACAGCCCTGTATCTTCCCCCCCCTCCCTCCCTCCCCACCTCTCTCTCTATCTATACTTGTAGCCTGGCATCATCCCCCCTCTCTCTCTCTCTGCCCTCCCCCATGTAACTGTACATCTCCCCTCTACCCCACCTTTGTAGTCCAGCATTGTCCTCTCTCCTCTTCATGCCTCCCCCCCTAAATGGTACAACTTTTTTCCTCTCAACCCTTCCCTCTTCAGCACCGAGGCACCTTCACTTTTCCCTCCCGCCCCAACAATGCTGCCTTTCCTTGTGTCACGGAGCCTGTGTAAGTAGAGGCAGGAGTCGCAGCCGCACTGACCCCGGCAATCCTTGTCTAGTATCAGTTCAGCTGTGCTCCTTCCTCCCGGCCACAACAGCAAGTGTCGCTTGAGTGACTTCACTTTCAAGTGCGCAGAACTTACCTGGAACTGAAATCATAATAAGAGCCCCAGGTGTGGTGTAGAAGCACAGCTAAATCTATATTAAACAACAATTGCCAGGGTCAGCGCAATTGTCTCCCGTCCCTGTCGCTGCTTGTGCCAATTCTCCCGGATATTGGCCGCAACTATGTCTGCCGCATGACGTACCAGCTGAGAACGACTGATCTAGGCAAATATGCATTTCCTCATTTTACTTGAATTCTAATCAAAATGTAGCTGCAGCAGCTGCCAAGGGACTTGGCATGTGTTGCTCTAATTTTAGACATGTTATATTGTAAACATGGAGTTCAAGCTGTTTGAACACTGTCCCACCTAGCTTAGCTTGAATGTCATCAGGAAGCATATGTTCCTCCCACACACTGCAGATCAGGTTTAATTAGAGGTTTTAGAAAGCTCCCCTGACCCCCAAGCAAACTAGTGCAGTGCAAATCCTGATTCTAATAGTATGGTAAGACTGAAAAACATAAACCTTTTTCCAAATAACCTTTTTGGAACCAATTGGCATTTTATTAGGGTGGATGAGGAGGGACATGCCGACATTTTTGGTCACGTAAAAATGGCCTTATTCTTCTGTCCTGTCAAGAAAATGACAAATCCAGTACAATGTATTATCATGGTGTGGATTTATGGCTTATCTCACAGATGTTTATATAAATCTTGATCTAATATGTCTCATAAAAGAGGACTTGAAATGTGTCTACCCATAAGTAAGAGTGAAATTGCAACCAGGGGATGAGTAAGGAAAAAGTGAATGCTTTTCTCATATGTGCTGAATAATGAACAGTGAACTGAGTCTATTAAGTTTTAACTCTGGGAGAAAATCTTTGTGACTTTTCTGAACTGCAACAACAGTTTTTCGCAGTATTTCGGGTATCTGAATATCTACAGATTATTGCATTTCATGAATGTTTGAAGGTAGGCCATGTTGCAGGTTCATCCAAGTTGTACAATAATCCAAACATAAATGCACAGTTGTATGTCTTGTAGCTTATGTGGTGGCCCACAGCTACAGTTGGAAAGTAACTCTAAGCAAGGGGAAAGGCTGTTTCATGTTTGTTTTTTTTAGGTAGAAGAGGTCACTTTGGCAAGTTGGGAGGAGGAAAGATTATGAAGAAAAAAGCTGTCCTAGGCAATGGATGATGGTTTTCAACTCGCTGCAAGATGAGTGACTACCTCTGGAACGAGGAGTGTCAGAGCAGTGGGGAGCTGACTAGGACAGTCATTTGGAGGACTGAAAGAATAGCAATGCTATAGCAGAGAGGAAAATTAAATGGAGACTAGAACTATCCAAATACTGAGGTGACAGGAAGACTCCCCAACAACATCTGTAAACAAAACTCCAGAATGCAACAAATGTTTCTCTTTTAGTGGCATGTCTTGCCGCACAGTTAGATAGCTAAGTTCTAATCCAATAGTCTCGTCTTCCAAAGAATTTATGGATAAACAATAGGATAAAATTATTGTAAGATGAAATGAAAATAAAATTAACATCTGGAGTCTCTGAATTGTTACAGCTGTTATGATACTTTGTTTGAATAAATTGAAAAAAAGGGGGTTGGGACATCTTGAATGATAGTTTCAAAATCAGCTCAGAACTTTTGTCTAAAGTGGAGAAATCTTTCCAGTGAAAATATTTCCATAATTCCCTGCTTCTAGGAGCAATCAGTTAGAATGGAGTAGCCTAGTGGTTAGAGGAACAGGATGGAAACTATGGAAGCCAGGGTTTAAATCACACTGACACTTCAGGTGGCCATGGGCAAGTCACTTATCTTTCCATTACCTAAGGTACAAACTTAAGATTGAAAGCCCTTTGGGGATAGGGAAATACCTACAGTGTCTGAATGCATGTTAAATAATAGTGTTTGTGTTTTCCATTTTCTGATTCAGGATGTAAGGGCCAGTTGCAGAAAAGCAGACTATCTGTAATGTAGCTTTCATAACCTACTGAATCAAAAGTTACAAATTCCCTCAAAGCCACAAACTAAATTGTGTATAACAGAACCTAAATAACAATTAAGTAGAGAAGGAGTCACTGATTCTCAAAAGAAATAGCTGAAATGGTAAGGAAAAAGAAGTTAATCTTCATAAACTACAAGAGATTCCAGAAAGAGGAAGGTGAGCAACAATATCTTGAAATACTAAGAGAAGTTGTGAAAGAAGTCAAGAAAGAAAAGATAGAAATGGAAGAAAAAATAGCCAATAGAATAAAATGGGAAGGGGGAGAATTATTTTTTTAATGTCACTGACAGGAAGAGGTGCAGAACTGGTATTGTGAGACTCCAGGGTGAAGGGAAGGAACATGAATAAGCTGATGAGGATAAAGCAGAATTGTTTAACAAAAATATCTGTTCTGTGTTAATGACAAAGAGCTGGGAATGGAACTTCAGAAAAAAACCACAAAACGTGCAGAATCAGTGACCACAAGGAAGCGAAGGGTAGTAGTGATTGGTGATTCTTCTGAGGGGGTACTGAGGTGTCTATCTCCTAACCAGACTTGATGTCCAGGGAAGTGTGCTGTCTGCCAGGTGCCAAAATCCAAGATGTTATGGAGAATCTGCCGAGACTTATTGACTATTATCCAATCATGCTCATCCATGTTGGCACAAATGATACTGCTAGGCTCTGGGAAAGAGAGTGAAGCAGATAGTTGCCCAGGTGGTGGTCTCTTCAGTCCTCCCTGTTGAAGCTAAAGACTGAGGTGGAGAAGCTCACATCCTGAAGATGAATGCATGCCTGCATGGATGGTGTCATCAAGAGTGTTTTGGTTTCCTCAACTATGGGATGATTAGGATACACCCAACACACACGAAGATTCAAAGCATTCAACAAAGAAGACTTCCTGACGCTGACCCTACCTAATCTACTTACGAACTCAAATAACCTTGATGACCTCATGGACAACTGGAACACCACAATCTCCTCAGCATCCAGAGTAACCGTAAACAAGACCAGCAACAAGCCCATCTCCTCAAAGGCCCGCTGGTTCACCCCTGACCTCCGGAAACTGAAAACAAATCTTAGAAGAACAGAAAGAAAATGGAGAAAAAACAAAACTGACAAAGACAAAAAGCAATACCTATATGAACTTGCTGCCTACCACACAGAAACCGACAATGCAAAGAGAAACTACCACACCAAAACCATCACGACCGCTGCAAACAAACCTCGAGAACTCTTCCAAATCGCTAAAAAACTGACAAAGACACCAACCACTTCCGATCAACCTCCAGATATCCCCTCGGATCTCTTGGCCCGACAATACAAACAATTTCACCAACCTCAACAACCTTACCGCTGCGCTACAGCCACAAGAACATACCCAGGAATCACCATAAACGCTAACTGGACTACATTCAATGACACCTCAAAGGAAGAAATATCCTCCACCATCTCCTGCCTGAACACCACTACCTCCCCACTGGACCCCTGCCCTACTGAATGGATAAAGAAAACCAAGGAAGACCTAAGTACCCCACTAACTCACATCATAAATGAATCCTTTAAACAAGGATACATGCCAGATGCCCTCAAAACATCAATCATCCGACCAACCATAAAGAAGAACAACCTGGACCCCAAGGACCCCACATCCTACAGACCAGTGGCAAGCCTCCCCCTCGCCACCAAGATAATAGAAAAGATAGTCCAACACCAGCTCCAAGATCATCTAGACACCAACGACATACTTGACCCACAGCAACACGGTTTCCGACCACTACATGGAGTTGAGACCCTCATGACCATCCTAATGAACACACTCATCATCGGAACACAAGAGAAAAATTCAGGGTACATCCTGATCTTCCTAGACATATCAGCGGCCTTCGACACAATCTCACACGAAATCCTCATACACAGACTACAAACAATCGGAATCAAGGACACTGTACTCCAATGGTTCAGATCCTACTTAACTAACAGACAACAACGGATTCGCACCCTCTCCACAACCTCGCCCCCCTACAAACAACTTCAAGGAGTACCCCAAGGATCCACCCTATCAGCCATGTTGTTTAACATATACCTACGTCCACTATGCTCGATCATACGCACCCATAACATCAACTTCCACATCTACGCGGACGACATAATGCTCTACGCACCAATTACAACCAACAACCCAAAAAACGAACAGCTATCAGCCTGCTTCAACGACGTGACCAACTGGCTACAGGAGAACAATCTATCCATCAACATAAAGAAAACCGAAGCCCTAATAGTAACAAAAGAACCTGACTTCAAACCACCTACCCACCTCAACATGGGAACCACACAAATACAAATCCAGCCTCAAATAAGATATCTAGGCGTCATCATTGATCAAGCTCTCACCTTCAAACAACAAATCAACAAAACCGCTGGGATAATATTCCACAAAGCTAAAACTATCCAACGACTCAGGCCCCTCCTAGAACCTCACGACTTTAGGACAGTGATGCAAGCTGTGACAATCCCTCATCTAGATTTCTGCAACATAATCTATCATGGACTTCCTGCCTCGCACACCAACCCACTCCGTACTGCCTTAAACACCACAGCAAGGATTATTCAAAATACAAAAAAACGGGAGCACATCACCCCAATCCTAAGAGACCTTCACCTCCTTCCACTGCAAGCAAGAATCAAGTACAAAGCCATCTTACTCATCCACAAAACTATCCACCAAACACGGAACACCTCACTACACTCATTACTACCTCGACCATCCCACAACAGACCAACCAGACATTCCTCCAATAACTCTATCGTTGTCCCCCACAAAAGAACCAAATCTACACAACGGACCTGCAACAGAGCATTCGAACTTTATGCTCCATCCCTCTGGAACTCTCTACCAAACCACATCAAGAACAACAACGACATCACATCATTTAAGAAACAGCTAAAGACAATCCTATTCCGTGAACATCTTTCAACGGAAACACCACCATGACCTCACACTTAGATTTTAGCAGAAGTAAATCATGTCCATGTCCACCCATAATCATTAATTGTTGACCCTGGTGATGGCCCCATCCTAAAAGAAATTACCCCTCCCTATGTTACATGTTACACCGCTTTGACCCGGTGAAAAGCGGGATATAAATGCAGTTAAATAAATAAATAAATGATTTTCCAAGGGCTGCTGAGCAGAGATAGTGTCCACCTGTCCAAGAAAGGTCAATGTCTTCCGCAGCAGGCTAGCTAACCTACTAAAGAGGGCTTTAAACTAGATATGTTGGGAATGGGTGAAGAAAGCCCTCAGGTAAGTAAAACATTTAATGCCTCTGTACAAATGGGTAAAAGGGGCAGTGTCTGGAAAGCAGAATGCATTAATGCCCATAGCAAGGGAAATACAATCCCTGATGTTGAGGCTTTAATGGAAGAGGCAGACTTAGGTTTAGAGGTGGTTACAGAGACATCGTTCATGGACAAGCATGACTGGGATATAATTATACTGGGTTATACTTTATTCAGGAAGGACAGGATAGAAAGAAAGGAGGAGTGGCACTATATATAAAAAATAATCATATTAAGCTACAGCATTATAGGGCTTACAAGGGAAGGAGGAGGCAGTGTGGGTTAAACTAGAAAGAGGGAATGGGGAATCCATTTGCATTGGTGTGATATACAGATCTCCATCACAGGCAGAAGAAGTGTACAGAGATTTAATTGGAAGACATTCACAGTATTGCCATGAAAGAAGTGCAACTGATAGATGATTTCAATATGCCGGATGTTGATTGGCGCATCCCTGCCGCAGTGTCATTTAGAAGTAAGGAGATCCTGGATTTTCAACAAGGAGAATTATTCCAGCAACTGGTAACAGAATCCACACGTGAAGGGGCCATATTGGACCTAGTGCTTACCAACAGGGAAAGTGTTTCTGATGTTATAGTGGGGGATCATCTTGCTTTCAGTGATCACCAGATGGTGTGATTCAGTATTATGACTAGGGCTCAGAGTCCATTCAGAAGTAAGGGTCCTAGAATTTAGGAAAACTAACTTTGCCAAGATGTGACAATACCTCAAGGAGCCATTAGCAGGATGGGAACAGCTGGGGGATGTAGAAAAATAAAGGGGCGAAACTGAAAGGGAATATTTTAAGCGCAGTAAACTGTTTGATTAGTAAAGTAAATAAATGTAAAAGGAAAAGGAGGCCAATATGGTTCTTGAAAGAAGTAGCTGAAAAGGTGAAGAAAAAGAGAATGGCCTTCAAAAAATACAAGAGATCACAGAAAGAGGAAGACAAGCGTCAATATTTGGAAAACCTTACAGAAGTTGGGAAAGTAGTCAGAAAAACAAAGATACAAATAGAAAAAAAATAGCCAATGTAGTAAAATTGGGGGACAAGACATTTTTCAGATATGTTAGTGAGAGGAGAAAGTGCAAAAGTGGTATTGTCAGACTCAAAGGTGAAGGGGAGAATATGTGGAAGCTGATGAGGATAAAGCAGAATTGCTTAACAAATATTTTTGATCTATGTTCACATATGAAGGTCCAGGAGCAGGGCCTCAGAAAACATTCACATATAGGAACACTAGTGAAGGGGATCTTGAATAACTTTGAGAAGGCTGTGTTCGTGAGCAACTAACTAAACTAAAAGTAGAGAAAGCGATGGGGCCAGATGGGATACAATATTGAAGGAACTTGGGGACGTTCTAGTGGCTCCCTGACTGACCTTTTCAATGCTTCTTTAGAGTCGGAAGTGACCCCAGGGGACTAGAGAAAGGCAAATATGGTCCCTTTAAACAAAAGCAGAAGCAAGGATGAGGTTGAGAACTACAGGCCCATTAGTCTTACCTCTGTGGTGAGTAAATTAATGGAAATACTGCTAAATCAGAGGATAGCAGGGATTCTAGAGTCCAATGGCTTGCAGGATCTGAGGCAACATGGTTTTATTAGGGGCAGGTTTTGTCAGACAATTCTAATTAATTTCTTTGACTGTGCGACCAGAGAGTTGGAATGAGGGTGAGCCCTAGATATGGTGTACTTAGATTTCAGTAAAGGCTTTGACACTGTTCTGTACAGATGACTATAAATAAATTTAGCATTAGATTGTAAAGTGACTGACTGAGTTAAAAATTTGGTTGAGTGGGAGGCGACAAAGGGTAAAGGTAAACGGAGCTCATTCTGAGGAGAAAGATGTAACCATTGGTGTGCCGCATGGATCTGTGCTTGGTCCAGTTTTTCTTAACATTTTTGTTAGTGATATTGCTGAATGACTGTAGGCTAAGGTTTGCCTCTTTGCAGATGATACCAAAATCTGCAATAGAGTAGACACATAGGAAGAAGTAGATAGGATGAATGATCTTGCTAAGCTTGAAAAATGGTTGAGAATTAGGCAGCTGAGATTTAATGCTAAAAAAATGCAGGGTCATGCATTTGGGCTGCAAAAATCCAAGGGCGTGGTACAGTATAGGGTGTGAAGTACTTCAGTCCATAAAAGAAGAGTGGGACTTGGTGGTGATTGTTTCTGATAATCTTAAGGTGGCTAAATAGGTTGAAAAGGTGACAGTGAAATCCAGAAGGATGCTTGGGTACATAGGAAGAGGCATAGCCAGCAGGAAGAAAGTTATAGTCCCTCTGTATAAGTCTTTGGTGAGACCTCATTTGGAGTATTGTGTACAATTCTGGAGACCACACCTTCAAAAGGATATAAATAGGATGGACTCTGTGCAGAGGGTGGCTATCAAAATGGTCAGTGGACTTCGTCATAAGGCATATAGGGACAGACTTTAGAGGAAAGGCAGAAGAGAGGAGATATGATAGAGACATTTAAATTCCTTCATGGCATAAATGCACAGAAGGGAAAGCCTCTTTCAATTGAAAGAAAGTTCTTCAACAAGGGGGCATAGGATGAAGCTGAAAGGGGATACACTCAGGAGTAATATACAGAAATATTTATTTACGGAAAAAGAGGAAGATGCGTGGAAGTCTCCCAGTGCTGGTAGTAGACACCAGGACAGTATCTGACTTCAAGGGATTATAGTAGTTGGTATGGAAGGGCAGACTGGATAGGCCATATGGTCTTTTTCTGCCTTCATGTTTCTATGTGTGTAAATAGGAATGGAAGTGAGGCAGATTTTGAACAATTTTCAGAAGACTGTTTGTGAGGAGCTAGCTAAACTCAAAGCAGACATACAGATAAGGCTGCATGAGAAGCATCTGAGGGTATTGAAGAAACCTCTTGTGGCTCTGCTACCTGGCTTTTCAGAGCTGCTTTAGAGTAGGGAGTGACCTGAACTGGAGAAGGGTGAACGTGTTCTTTTTACACGAAAGCTGAAGGAGGAGGTTGGGAACTAAAGGCTGATTAGTTTGACCTCTGTGGTGAGTAAATTAATAGAAATGCTGCTAAAACATAGGGCTGTACAGTTTCTGGAATCCAGTGAAATGCAGGATGCAAAGCAGCATGGTTTTAGTAGAGCTGGGTCTTGTTGTATGAATCTGGTGCATTTCTTTGACTGGGTGATGAGATATTGAGATCAAGAGAGAGAATTAGATGTGATATTTTTAGATTTCAGCAAAGCCTGTGGCACAGTTCCTCATAGGTGACTTTTATAAATAAACTGCTTGGCCGTGGTAGGGGCCTTAAAGTGACTGACTGGTTTTGAAACTGGTTGAGTGGGAGGCAACACAGGGTAGTGGTAAATGGAGTTTACTTTGAGGATAAAGGCATAACCTTTGGTGCACCACAGGGCTCAGTCCTTGATCTGGTTCATTTTAACATTTTTTAAGTGATGTTGTGAAAGGTATATTGAATAAGATTTGCCTCCTTGTGGATGATACCAAAATCTGCAATTGGGTAAACATCCAGGAGATGTAGATAACTTGAAGAGGGATCTTGTGAAGCGTGAAGAATGGTGCAAAATGTGGCAGCTAAGATTAACAATAGAGGGTCATGTATTTGGGTTGGACAAGCTCAAGCAAGTGGTACAATATAGGGTGAAGTACCATTGTCCATAAAAGAAGAGAGCAGGACCTGGATCTGATCATATCAGATGATCTTAAGGTGGCCAAAAGGGTAGAAAATGTGACAGCAAAATCCAGAAGGATTGTTGGGTGCATAGGGAGAGGAATGATCACCAGGAAAAAGGAGGTGATTGAATGTCTGTAAGTCTCTGGCGAGACCTCATTTGGAGTACGGTGTGCACTCGCATTTAAATTTTTTTTTGCCAGTGAATTCAGCATCTAGTGTTGAGTGGCAAAATGGCTAGTCCTCAGCTGGGTGTCCAAATGAAAAGTAAGATATAATGTGGACAAGTGCAAAGTTATGCATTTAGGGAAGAACAACTCAAATGATGGTTACACAATGCAAGGTTCCATATTAGGAACTGTCACCCAGGAAAAGGATCTAGGTGTCATCGTGGATAATACATTGAAACCCACTGCTCAGTGTGCAGTAGCTGCTAGGAAAACAAATAGAATGCTAGGAATCAGAAGGAAATGTAATGGAGAATAACACCAAGGATATTATAATGCATCTGTTGCTTCATGGTGTAACCACACCTCAAATATTGTGAGCAATTCTGCTCACCATATCTTAAAAAGGATATAGCAGAATTAAAAAAGATGCAGAGAAGAGTGACTAAAATGAGAAAGTGAATGGAAGGATATCTCTGGCATTCTTGGATTTAAAAGGTTAGGGGGGAGATATGATAGAGGTCTACAAAAGAATGAATGGAATGGAACGGGTAAACATAGATCAGTTGTTTACTCCTTCAAAAAGTAACAGGCATTCTCCGGGGACAGCAGGAATGTATTGTTGAGTAGCAAAATGACTGGTCCTCAGCTGGATGTCCAAATGAAAAAGGAGACTGAGGCAAGATGGCACCCTTGGACAGGAAGGCAGCCACGCATGCATGGTGGATCTCCCAAAGGCTTTCTTTGAAAGCTGGGAAGAGGTTACCACACGGGTTCCGTCAGTGCCGATGTCCCCCATATTTGAGGACTGACTTCCTGCTTGTTCCCAGAGAAATATTTTTTCACTCAACGCATTATCAAACTCTGGAATTCGTTAGCAGAGGATGCAATGAAAGCCGTTAGTGTAGCTGGGTTTAAGAGAAGTTTGGACAATTTCCTGGAGGAAATGTCCATAAACCATTATTAAAGTGGACAAGAGAAATCCACAGCTTTATTCCGGGGATAAGCAGCATGGAATCTGTCTACCTTTTGGGAACCTGACAGGTACTTGTTACCTGGCTTGGTCACTTTTGAAAAGAGGATACTGGGCTTGATACACCTTTGGCCTGATCTAGTATGGCATTTCTTATGTTCTTACCATGCGCTTTAATTTTTTGAAACCATTTTCAAATGTATGGCAAGAATGACAACTGAAAATTTTCCTTTAGTTAATGACAGTAGCACTGTAACACAGCTTCTTAAAAATAGCTACTGTAATAGAGAATGCTTTATGTTTTGAAATTTAGACCATTGTGTTCATTGTGGAAGTCCGGCAAAATACTCAATGGCTTAACTATAAGTTCTGCACAGAACTAATGGAGCAGCCTTTCAGAATTCATGTAAACAGCAGGGATCCAGTAAACTGTATCCCTGCTGTGTCCTCTTTCCAGTGCCAGCTTGAGCATTTCTGCCACCTTAGGCAGACCCTCTATGCCACCCCCCCCTCCAGGACTGCGCTGTCTCCCGGCCCACCATGCTACCATGCTTCCCACCCCTCCCGGCATCCATTTTCTTGCATGAGGGGGAGGGGTCAGCACAGTGATCCCTTCTTGTGTTGAAGCAATGGCTGAACATCCGTTTCAGCACTGCATTGGGTCTTAAAGTGTCCCCACGCATGCATGCTCGTGGCTTGCTGCTCCTACCCCCTTCCGACGCAACTTTCTGTTGGAGGAGGCAGGAGAGGTAGGCTGTAAGTGTGGGCATTTAAAGCTTGCTGCTGCTGCTGCTTCACAGGGAGTGGTAGAGATGCCGCCCACCAGGGTCACCACCTTAGGCAACTGCCTAATTCACCTAGTGGGCGGCTCAGCCTTACCTCTTTCCCCCCAGGAATCTGAATATTTGGTGTGGATAAAATGAAAACTCAAGTTATTAGATTAATTGTGTATGTGTTTTTATAGAATATGTTACTTCCCTCCTTTTGTCCTTGTAGATCCCGACGTGTTCTGAAAATTTAATGTAAATTCAATGCAGAATAAAACAGTCCTTAGGGAGCATAATTGCATACACGTATGTGTGAATATGTGGATTTAAAAAATAAAGTCCTATCAGAATCCTCATATTTACTCTGGCATGTCCTGAAAATTTGGTATGGATCAGATGGCAGAATTATTAGGTAGTTGAGGTGTGCATGTGTATTGTGGAATATCGTGATCCTCATGGACTCCCAGACATATGTCATAAAAATTGTGTGGATCGGATGCACAAGATATTAGGGGATGACAGTTGCATGCGTGCTTTGATGGCATTCTTGGATTTAGGAAAAAGTAGATGTTGTGGTATTAATAGGACCCAGAGAAGGTAATTTTTTAAAGAGCCATGCTCCACCACTCATGCATTTTCCATAGCTTTTGCACAAGGATGGGCCTTTATTTATTTAGCAATGCTTTTACCTGATCAAAATGGTGTACATTCAGTTGTCCATGAAGTACTCACAATCTGTTTTGTACCTGAGGCAATGGAGGGTTGAGTGGCTTGCCGAAGGCCACAAGGAGTGCCTGTGGGTTGCTATCCTCCAGTGGGATTTGAACCCCTGGCCCTCTGGCCTGAGGCAACTTGCCCCAACCACTAGACCACTCCTTCCCTCTTTATGTGTATACTTTAGTCAGGTACTCTTCTATAAGTACATACATCAGGATAATAGTGCATACTTTTGATATGGACATAGCCAGGGGAGGCACCTGGGTGTAACGCAAATCTAAGCATGAATATTTACACCAGATTTAGGGTTGGTAATAAGTGGTTGCTGCTAGATTTGGTGTGCTTATCACACCACTTAGTGTATGCCGTTAAGTCAATGCTGATTCCTAGTGACCCAGCCACAAGGTGTGACTGGAAGTAGATTGCCAGGCCTTTCTTCTGTGCAGTAAGTCTACAACACCTGGTATTCTAAGGTGGTCACCCATCCAAATACTAGCCAGGCTTGGCCCTGCTTAGCTTCTGTGATCAGTTGAGATCAGGCTCATTCAGGGCAGTAAAACCATAGTCTTCTCACCACTTACGCCCCTTTTTTATAAAGTTAAATATGTGGGTACTTTATTTATAAAACAGTTATGAAAACTCCATAGGTGGTTTCTATAAAAATACCCTGCAAATGGAAAAGCTATTAGGACACATGCTCATACATATGGTGATTGTGTAAGATTTCCCGCCCCTTCACGAAGAAGGCTCAAGATACGTCTGAAAACTGTATTTGGAAGGTACCTGTATATAAAGGTTCCTAGGCTATGGCAACCAAAATGTGGCTATTTTATAAAGACAAGTAGATGCCTATGATTTTCTCCCAGGTGGTGAGAGGTCTTACGTGTGTACTAGATTGCAAGGAACTCTTTGTTCTCAGGGAATGAGTCCGTTCTCTAGAGGCTAGAGTAGCAGACTTGGAAGACATAAGAAAGACAGAGAGGTACGTAGACGAGACCTACAGGGATGTAGTCCTGAAGTCCCACCTCCAATCTGGCAGGATCCCTGTTGCCATGCAGGAGAGAGGTCACGTGACAGGACAGCATCACCCTGGTGTGGCAGGAAGTGATCCTGTAACTAGGACCTTTCCTCCAGGTGATGTAAAACCCTCTCACACCGAGGGTGTTTCTCCAGGGCCATGTACCCATGAGGGAAGGGTTAGGACAGCCGTTATAGTTGGTGATTCGATCATTAGGCATGTAGATAGCTGGGTGGCTGGTGGACGTGAGGATCGCCTGGTAACATGCCTGCCTGGTGCAAAGGTAGCGGACCTCACATGCCACCTAGATAATGTCTTAGATAGTGCTGGGGAGGAGTCTGCTGTCTTGGTACAGGTCGGTACCAATGACAAAGGAAAATGTGGAAGGAAGGTTCTGGAGGCTAAAGTTAGGCTTTTAGGTAGGAAGTTCAAATCCAGAACTTCCAGGGTAGTGTTCTCCCGAAATGCTTCCCGTTCCACGCGCAGGACCCAAAAGGCAAGCAGAGCTCCGGAGTCTTAATGCGTGGATGAGACGATGGTGCAAAGATAAGGGGTTTGGATTTGTTAGGAACTGGGGAACATTCTGGGGAAAGGAGGGGCTCTTCCGAAGGGATGGGCTTCACCTTAATCGGGATGGAACCAGGCTGCTGGCATTAACCTTTAAAAAGGAGATAGAGCAGCTTTTAAACTAGATAATAGGGGAAAGCCGACAGTCGCCCAAGAGCGCATGGTTCGGAACAATGTATCCTTGAAGGATACTACCAAAAGCAGAGAGGTTCCAAAAAAGAGTAAAGTAGCCCAAATGCCCTTGAGTATGGAGAAGACAGAGCTTAAAGTTTCCAAATTACCCATGCCTACCAATAGTCAGATTAATATTAATAAAATACAGGCTCTAAAATGCTTGTATGCAAATGCTAGAAGTCTAAAAAAATAAGATGGGAGAGTTAGACTATATAGCACTAAATGAGAGGTTAGATATGATTCGAATCTCAGAGACATGGTGGAAGGAGGACAACCAGTGGGAGACTGTGATACCCGAGTACAAACTATATCGTAATGATAGAGCTGATCAAATTGGTGGAGGGGTTGCGCTCTATGTTACAGCGGGCATTGAGTCAGAAAGGATTAGAGTTTTGTAGGAAACAAAATTTGCTGTAGAATCTCTATGGATTGAAATTCCATGTAAAAAGGGAAAGGCGATGGCAGTGGGGTGTACTATCGACCGCCTGGCCAGAATGAAGAAATGGATGATGAAATGGTCAACGAAATCAAGGAAGCTAATAAAAGTTACAGCACAATCACAATAATGGGTGATTTCAATTACCCCGGTATCGACTGTGTCAGTGTCACAGCAGGACATGCTAGGGAGATAAAGTTCCTAGATGAAATTAATGACTGCTTCTTGGAGCAGCTGGTTCATGAATCAACCAGAGGGGAAGCCATATTGGACCTAGTCCTTAGTGGAACACCGGACCTGTTGCAAGAGATAAAGGTGTTGGGGCCACTTGGCAATAGTGATCATAGCATGACCGCATTTGATTTAATTAGTGGAGGAGGGATGGTAAGGAAATGCACAGTACTACCTTTTAACTTTCGAAAGGGAGACTATGATAGAGTATAGCCGCACCTTATGTATAGCAAACCGCTGCTGATCGCTGGAAGTAGCGGGATACAAGTGTACACTAAATAAATAAATAAAATGAGGAAAAGAGTTAAGAAAAAACTAAAAGGAGCAGTTGCAAAGGTTAAAGACTTACATCAAGCTTGGGTGTTGTTTAAAAATACTTGGAAGCCCAGACCAGCTGTATTCCACGCTTTAAGAAAAGTGGAAGGAAGTCCAAAAAACTGCCAGCATGGTTTAAAGGTGAGGTCAGAGAGGCTGCTGTTGCCAAAAAAGCATCTTTCAGGAAATGGAAAAAAGAGCCAAACGACGAAACCTGGAAACAGCACAAGCACTGGCAAGTTAAATGCAAGGCATTTATAAGGCAAGCAAAGGGAGAATTTGAGAAGCAGCTTGCTGCGAAAGCAAAAATGCGTAATAAAGACTTTTTCAAGTACATTCATAGCAAAAAACCTGTAAGAGTGAGTTGGTTCATTAGATGATAGAGGGGTTAAAGGGGCACTAAGAGGCGACAAGGTGCTAGCGGAGAGACCGAATGAATTCTTTGCTTCAGTCTTTACTGAGGAAGATGTAGGGATGTTACCCATGACTGACGTGGTATTTAAAGGTACGTAAGAATTGAAGGAAATAGCGATGCATCAGGAAGATGTATTACAACTATTTGATAAACTGAAGAGTAGCAAATCACCTGGACCGTATGGTATACATCCAAGGGTGTTGAAAGAACTGAAATACTGTCTGAGATTGCAGACCTGCTATTAGTAATCTGTGAACTATCATTAAAGTCATCTGTAATATCTGAAGAGTGGAGGATGGCTAACGTAACGTCAATTTTTAAAAAGGGTTCCAGGGGTGATACGGGAAACTACAGACCGGTGAGCCTGACGTCAGTACCAGGAAAAATGGTAGAAACCATCATAAAGGACAAAATTGCTGAACATGTAGATTGTTATGGTTTAATGGGAGACAGTCAACATGGCTTTAGACAAAGAAGATCTTGTCTTACTAATCTGCTATGTTTTTTTTGAAGGTGTGAATAAACAGGTAGAAAAAGGTGAGTCGGTTGATATAGTGTATTTGGACTTTCAGAAAGCCTTTGACAAGGTCCCTCATCAAAGACTTTTGGCAAAACTAAAGAGTCATGGGATAGGAGGCAGTGTACTATTGTGGATCAGGAACTGGTTAAAAGATAGAAAGCAGAGGGTAGGGCTAAATGGCCAATTTTCCCAATGGAGAAAGGTGAATAGTGGTGTACCCCAGGGATCTGTGCTGGGTCCGCTGCTTTTTAACATATACATAAATGACCTGGAAATGGGAATAACGAGTGAGCTGATCAAATTTGCAGATGACACAAAACTACTCAACGTTGTTAAAACCCATGAGGATTGTGGAAAATTGCAAGAGGATCTTGATAAATTGGAAGAATGGGCATCAAAATGGCAGATGAAATTTAACGTGGGCAAGTGCAAATTTATGCACTTAGGGAAGAACAACCCAAAGTATGGTTACATGATGCAAGGGTCCACATTAGAAACCACCACCCAGGAAAAAGATTTAGGCGTCATTGTGGATAGCATGTTAAACCCTCCGCCCAGTGTGCAGCGGCAGCCAAGAGAACAAATAGAATGCTAGGTATCATAAGGAAAGGAATGGAAAATAAAGCAAAGGATATTATAATGCCTCAGTATCGTTCCATGGTGCGACCGCACCTTGAATATTCTGTGCAATTCTGGTCACCGTATCTTAAAAAGGATATAGAGTTATTAGAAAAGTTTCAGAGAAGAGCCACCAAAATGGTAAAGGAGATGGAAGGATGCCCCTATGAAGAAAGGCTAAAAAGGTTAGGGCTCTTTAACCTGGAAAAGAGACGGCTGAGGGGAGATATGATAGAAGTCTATAAATTAATGAACGGAGTGGAACGGGTAAACGTAAATCGATTGTTTACATCATCAGTTTATAGAAAGGCTGTTGTTAAGTGCCGTCGAGTCGCAGTCGACTCATGGCGATCCTCTGGATAGCTATCCTAAATTGTGTTCGGTCTTCAGTCAGGCGGCTCATTGTTGACAGACTCGTACCCGTAGCTGCTGTTATTGTATCGATTCATCTCATTGCTGGCCTTCCTCTTTTGCGTTGACTTTCTATCTTGCCAAGCATGATGTCTTTCTCTAATGATCTCTTTCTTTGCATGATGTGTCCAAAGTATGAAAGTCAAAGTCTTGTCATCTGAGCTTCTAAAGAAAGCTTAGGTTTGATCTCCTCTAGTACCGATTGGTTTGTTCTTCGGGCAGTCCATGGTATACACAGTATTCACCGCCAGCACCATAATTCAAAGGTATCAATTTTCTTCCTGTCTATCTTTTTCACTGTCCAGCTTTCACATCCATATGATGTTGTTGAAAATACCATGGCTTGAACAAGTCAAATCTTTGTATGGAGAAAGACATCTCTTGAGAATCTTATCTAGGTCTTTCATAGCCATTCTGCCAAAAGCAATGCGTCGTCTGATTTCTTGACTGCTTGTTGCATCTTTATTGATAGTTGATCCAAGTAGGTTAAAGTTGTTCATGATTTCAATTTCTTCTCCTTCAACGATGAACCTGTTGATTATGCCAGTTGTCAGGGCGAGGAACGAGAGACATCATTGCGGATGTGAGATGGATCCTTGAAAAGACTAAAGAATACCAAAATGATATCTATTTGTGCTTTATCGACTATAGCAAAGCTTTTGACTGTGTAAACCATGAGAAACTCTGGGCCACATTAAGAACCATGGGTATACCAGAACACCTGATCGTACTCTTGCACAATCTGTACATTGATCAAGAAGCAACAGTTTGATCGGAACAAGGAGAAACAGAATGATTTAAAATAAGCAAAGGTGTAAGACAAGGCTGCATACTTTCCCCCTACCTGTTTAATTTATATGCAGAAGAAATCATCAGAGAAGCAGGATTGTATGAAGACAACAGAGGTGTGAAGATTGCTGGAAGACTCATCAACAACCTTCGCTATGCTGATGATACCACATTACTGGCTGAAAGTGAAGATGATCTGAAACATTTGCTTCTCACAATCAAAGAACATAGTCTCAAAATGGGCCTGCACCTTAATGTAATAGAAAGACTAGGGGACATTCAATGAAGCTACAGGGTAAACTATTCAAGACAAATAAGAGAAAATATTTTTTCACTCAACGTGTAATCAATCTCTGGAATTTGTTACCGGAGGATGTAGTAAAAGCTGTTAGTGTAGCTGGGTTTAAAAAAGGTTTGGACAAGTTCCTGGAGGAAAGGTCCATAAACCATTATTAAAAAGGGACCCAGGATATCACTACTTGACCCAATACAAGCATTGTGGAACCTGTATCTCTTGGGGAAACTGCTAGGTACGTATGACCTAGATTGGCCACTGTTGGAAACAGGATACTGGGCTTGATGGACCTTGGTCTGACCCAGTATGGCATATCTTATGTTCTTATTTGAACACCCAGTCTTCCAATTTATCAAGATCCTCTAGCAATTTTTCACAATCTTCTTGTGTTTTAACAACTTTGAATAATTTTGTGTCATCTGTAAATTTGATTACCTCACTTGTTATTCCCATTTCCAGGTCATTTATTAATATGTTAAAAAGCAGCAGACCTAGCACAGATCCCTGGGGTACTATTCACCTTTCTCCTTTGAGAAGATTGGCCATTTAGCCCTATCCTCTGCTTTCTGGCTTTTAACCAGTTCCTGATCCACAATAGTACACTGCTTCCTATCCCATAACTTTTTAATTTTGTAAGAGTACAAGGAGTGCTAGTGGGAATCAACCATGGTTTCTTGGTTCCCAAAGCAGTGCTCCATCCATTAGGCTACTTCCCCACTCTGCAGTTTTGCATAGGCAGTTCAAGTACCCCTCACAAGGGATAAGTTGCTATATTGTTTATTATTTTATTTTTTGCATTTATTTATTTATTTATTTACAGTCTCTTATATACCGCACTATTCAGCATCAGCACGGTTTACATGGAACAAGATGCTCATTACAGTTAACATGTATGAGTTTACATATAACAGGGGACAGAAAACTTGGATAACATGCATGTTGCATTTTGTACGTTTTGGTTTTAGTTGGTGTATGTAATCAATGTTTTATTGAATTTTGTTGAAATAAAATGGTTATATAAAGTTAATTTTGTGCATTTCTACAGTTTGATTATGTATGTTCATTGTGATCTGTCTCAATCTCTTATAGGCAGAATACAAATACAATAAATAAAACTTCCATCAAGAGAATTCTAATTTTCTTCTATTACTAATGGTTTTATAGTGCTACAGCATATGCAGCGCTGTAACCTTAAACGTAAAAACGTCCCTGCTCCACAGATCTTAAAATCTATTCAAGACAGAGAAAGAACAAACAGAGGACTAAGCTAGTTCAAGAGGGAAATTATTTATGCAGACAGGAGTCTTAACAAAATAGAAAATAAAGGGTCAGCATCCAAAAGCAGCCTGGACAAGATGGGTTTTTAGTCTGGATTTGAATAGGACCAGAGATAGAGCCCGATGTACTGACTCATCAGTTAAGAACATAAGAAATGCCATACTGGGTCAGATCACGGTCCATCAAGCTCAGTATCCTGTTTCAAACAGTGGCCAATCCAGGTCACAAGTATCTGGCAGGTTCCCAAAAAGGTACACAGGTTCCACTTTTAACAATCTGTGCAGGCTTGCATTGTCTATTCCAGGCATATGGCACAACAAGGAGTCTGGAGATTGCAGTAGGCATGAATAAGTGCATTTTGCTTGATTAGCGGTATTCCCAAGGGAGTGTTATAGGGCGAGAAAAAAGTCGAGGTAATGAGGAGCTGCACACTGCATGAACTTACAGGTTACTAAGAGACATTTGAAGTATATATGGAAACACGTAGGAAGCCAGTGATGTGATTTGAGAAGGAGTTATGCGAGCATAGCAACACTGGTAGAAGATTAGCTGTGCAGCTGAGTTTGAATGGATTGAGGGGGAGAGAGATGATTCAGTGGGAGATCAGCAAAGGAGCAGGCTGCAATAGTCCAGATAGGAGGTAACAAGAGAGTGGAAAAGGGTCTTAATAGTGTGCTCAGAGAGGAAGAGGTGAATATTGCTGATGTTAATTGAGGAGAACCGACAGGCTTTAGCTAACTGCTGGATATGGGCAGATATGGTTTAGCACCTGAGATCTAATCCATTGCATGTCATTATAAACAGACACATGACACTTTGTGGCAAATTTAGCCTACTGTTTGTTAGATCATTATTTGGATTTAAAGATTTACCATACTGCCTATACAACCAAAGGACGTCAAAGCGAATTGAGCAAAAAACACAAGCAGCAGCTAGTTAAAGAAATTAAAAGCAAAGTTACAATAACTAAAAGGGAGGGAAGCAAAAAGTACAGGAGTATGTGTCACCCTTCACCCTCGAGAGCCATGCTTTTAAAACCGGGGAATGAATGCTCGTGTCAAGTATAAAGGGAGAGAGAATTCCAAAGCGAAGGACTGAAGTAGGACAAAGCAGAGTCCCGAAAGATGAGTCCCTGCCCCTCATTTGAATGCGGCTCCAATAAAAATTGAAAATTTATCAAGAATGAGGTGGTTATCCACTCGGCTATAGTATAGTATTGGAACCTATATGTAATTGAGTTATTATATTAGGTTGTCATTTTTCTGGGGTTTTCACAAGTTAGATAATCTAAAGTTTACCCATTTGTAGAATGGCTTCTGAAACGTTTGTGTACACTGATGAATAGTTGGGGCTCCTGCAACAATGAGCATCCTTATTTGCGGAGCCAGTTACTAATGTGGGTCAGTTACCTCCAACTGTCCTTGAATTAAAAGAATTGAATAAACACCTCATTTGGGCACAGTTGCATGGTTCAGCAATGGCCGAATATCTAAAATCTATGATCATTCCCTGTGGATTACATATGCCTAGAGCGCCAAGACTTTTTTTGGATGATGCAGCATTTTTAGCAAAATGGAATGCGATTCTAAATAAATGCAGTTTTAACATCATTGCACTTTTAGTAGAGCGCACAGCAAAGGAAGAAGAAATACTTACGGCTCAAATATCTGAACTAAAAACAAGGATCTTGGCGACACGCGATGAACAGTCTTTTCAGGTACAGTGGATTGAAAATGAAAGACAACTTACCGTATTTTTCGCACCATAAGACGCACCGGACCATAAGACGCACCTGGTTTTTCAGAGGGGAAAATAGGAAAAAAAATATTCTGTTTTGATTGCCTTATGCATCCTACGGAAAATAGGAAAAAAAATATTCTGTTTTGATTCCCTTATGCATCCTACCTATTTGCTGTGAAAGTGCTTATTATTGCTAGTAATATTGATGTTAGAATACCCCCAAGAGCCTCTAATTTTTAACCCTAGCATATGAAGTCAGGAAACTGGGCTGGAAAAAGAGAAACGATGATTTCCAAGTCTTCCCCAATCCCTGCCAGAAGCCACTTACAGGAAGCTGTGTTCTGCTCAAGTGTAGCTATCGTACGTCCTGCTCTCCTATTACCTCATGATATCAGTGGCTTCTGGCAATCTGGGAAGCGCTGGCACCACCACAGAAGATCTCCTCCTTAGACACTCACCGACTCCTTCTTCTGCAGCCGCGGCTCCCTGCCTCGTAGGGAACCGCGGCTGTGCTTTTAAAATCATCTCGGAGCCCTTCCTGTCTTGACGGGCTCCGTGCAGCATTGTCCCGCCTCTAAAGGAAGTTGTTTACCACTTCCTTTGGAGGCGGGACAATGCTGCACGGAGCCCGTCAAGACAAGAAGGGCTCCGAGATGATTTTAAAAGCACAGCCGCGGTTCCCTACGAGGCAGGGAGCCGCGGCTGCAGAAGAAGGAGTCGGTGAGTGTCTAAGGAGGAGATCTTCTGTGGTGGTGGCTGGCACTGGTAAGCCTGAACACGGGGCGGGGGAGGAATGATGCAGTCCCCAAGGACACGGAAGGTCCCGGGGGACCCGCTGCCGCTCTGCAACTTCTTATATTCGCACCATAAGACGCAGGCACTTTTCCTCCCACTTTTTGGTGAAGAAAAAGTGCGTCTTATGGTGCGAAAAATACGGTACTAGTTTCCGCGACCATTTGCGTAATTTAAAAATAAAAAAATTCAAAAGAGATAAGACTGATTATGATAATAACCAAGTTTATAAATGGATGTTCTCTTCAGATGAAGTTGTACTAAAGAAAGTTACCTTTGAACACAGCACTAATGATTCCACTGATCTTAATAACTCTGATGCAGGCCAACATCAGAGATCATTTCATCAATATGGACCACAGCCGGATTTTCGAGGAGGTTCACGCTGTGGCAGATGTCCCAGATGGCCCTACCAACAGGATCATTGGGGGGGTCCCAACACCAGATCCAAGACAAAGGGGTATGTTTACTAAACTGCATTAGTGTGATTCGCGTTAGGATCCGCAGTACAGGCAGAAATCCCAAATAAGGACATGGGCAGTACATCGTTACCGATAACGCGCGTTACAAGGTGCCATAAATTAACAAGCGTTACATGGCACGTTACCGCGCGTTAATCTTAAGAAGGCGCACAGACATGAAACACAGAAATAGAGCTGTAGCACAATGGTTACTACACGGACTGATGGTACAGGAGTCATGGGTTTGATCCCCCAGTGTGCCCAATGCATAAGGCTGGCTGAGGCAGCACCCATTACATTTAAGTAGTGATTGTGGAGGCATTTTACGTTTAGTTTCAGTAGTGCTGCCAGCAAACACACCCTCACAGTGGCGTAACCTAAGGTGCCGCATAAGGCAACCCATAACGCACTCCATAGGGTACATTATAAAGTGCACTGTCCGCCAAGGCACCCCATAATGTCCCCTATAGAACACCCTATAAGGCACCTTACAGGGTGCCCTATAAGGTGCCTTATGGGGCGCCTTATGACGTACCGTAAGGTTACAGTACTCTGAGGGTGTTTTTGCTGGCAGCACTAATGTACATCAAAAATAGACAATGCCTCAGACAGCCCTATCAAATAACCCCACCATGGGTATGAACCCATGACCTCTGGCCGCACAGGCAGTGAAGTAACCAGTGGGCAACAGCTCTATAGCTACTAACAAACCCCTGGCTGGCTACAGAAAGACTGCACACCACCACACAAACTGTCTGCTGTGGCTACCAGGATACAGTTAACCCACCCGTACCCATGATGCACTGCACATGCAAATCAGCAGTCCACAGATGGGCACAGGATGGGGTATGCACCCCTACAGCACCTCAGCCTGGTAGGGGGAACTGACCATGTGTGGTACTGGCACAGAGTAGCCACAGACCGTCACATTGTGCGGGTACTGTGCTCCCCCTGAGGGTGAGGTGGGGCACCCAGCACCAGGTCCACAGCACCTTTCATGGCTGAGATAGGCAGGTCCCCATCAGTGTGTGATAGGTATTTCCGGCAGACACACCTAGGATACATCTGTGTCCCTCTGTATTTCTCAGTCATGTCTAGCCCTTATGGGCTATGATGCACCCAGAATAGTGCATATTTTGTATTGGTGCCATGGTGACGTGATGTGGGTGAAGGGGGGGTGTTTGGACCCATGGGCAGATTATGTACCACCACACAACCCACCCTCTGGGGCTCAGGGTGGGAAACAGGATCACCCACCAATAGATCCACATTCCACCTCCCTGCAATGGTAGCAGTAGAGGGGACCATCCACCCCAGTCCTGCTGGGGAACAGGCACCCTACAGGGCAGGCAATGCAGAGCTGTACCCATCCATAAAGCAATAGCAGACAGACAGTAGGCCTGGAAATGGCCATCTGCCCCCACCACTATCTGACATTCTCCAGCAGCAAGCCTCCAGCCGCTGCACCCTGCAAGGTGTTCCAGCCAGACACATACTAGCTGCAGGCAGTCTGCTAGCTAGTCCATAGTGCATGTTCCTGAAGGAGATGCGTGTACCCAGAACTGGGATGTCAGCATACACACCAAGCAGATAAGTTAGTGAGTGGGCCCCCAAAAGAGAACCCATAAATATCACATACAAGAAATACTATATAGCACTATGGGGGAACCTAGCCATGCCGTGGCCACTGCTCAGTCAGGGTGAGTGTGACCTCCCAGCAAGACATGCTGTGGCCACACTGTCCGTGCAGGCAGTGGCCGGCTGCTACAATGTCTGAGCCATTGCCCTATGCTATGTACAGATGGATCCAGGCCAGGCCATCCTATCCTGGCTATTCCAACGGTACCTTGCTCCTCATTATGCACATTGGCAGGCCAATACTGGCAACAGTGCAAGCAGTGTGGGCTGTGGAGGGTGTTTGCAGCCACCACACACTGGATAGACAGACACATACTCCCCACAACTATGCCAGCATTGTGCAACTATAGAGGTGTTTGGCAGCCCTGGCCACCACACCAGTCTTGGGCAGAGTGCAGGCATGGCTATGGTAAGCAATACTGTTGGGGGTCATTCCCCAGGGTGGTAAACACTGTCAGACACCAGACCTGAAGCACACTCCACAGACATCAGAAAGGTTGCTATGATGCAGCTCAATCAGGAAATTGTGCTTAACGTAGGAATTGCTATCTGCCAGTAATCATAGCAACCTTTTGATAGATGTGTACCGTATTCCCAGGTTTAGGGTGGCATTGCTAAGGTATGCAAGTGCTAGTATTGGGAGATGCACACAGGGCCCAAAGTCCTGCCTCTCCAGGAGGCTTTGGATAATGGGGCCTGTGGGTGCAGGTGTGTCTCCCCCTGTTGGCTGCTGCTTTACAGCAGAGGTTCCCAACTCCAGTCCTGGTGTGCCAAACACTGTTCGGGTTTTCATGCTGTCCCTCATGAATATGCATGAGATACATCTGCATACCATGGGGGCGGCGCATAGAAATGCAGCACAGGCATCTTTATTAGAGGCAGCATGGAACCTGAATGGTGTTTGGCCCTCCAGGACTGCATTTGGGAGACTCTACTCTAGGTAATGCGCATGGTTATGGGGTGTCTGTGCTCTGTAGGGTAAAGGTAGGTGTTTTGGGCATGTTTACATCATCGGCAATAAAGGTTCTGTCTGTATTAGCACGTTTTAGTAGTGGGTAAAATAAGGGGACTGGGTTGGCAGGAACCACAGCTGGGACTTGAACCTGTGACCTTCTGCTTCTGAATACACTGGTTTTGTGCACTGCACCACCATGTTCTCACATAGTCAGCACATTCCCTGGTGATACCATGACTGTTCGTCAGACAGGGCCTGTCTGTTGCAGTGCATGGCACCCACCTACACAGGGCTAGGCCACGGTCTGCTCTGGGCAGCTGCCACTGCCCCCTCCACCACCAGTGACCCTCTGCCACCATTCTGACAGTCTCTTCTGCTGGTGGTGCTGGTGGAGCGCAGTCTCAGGCCATCCAGTGTGCGGGTATGCGGCTGCTATGGTGCGGGTTCTGGGGTAGGGGTGCCTGCATAGGTGTCCACACTACCCCCCAGCACCGCCTGCCAATGTTCCGTGCCCTTGGGGGTAGCTGCTGGGTACTATCCCCTGTGACATTGTGGGAAGCACAGTCATGCCCATGTTGGGCGTTCAGCAGTTGCTGTCTGGCTGCTCTGCTGTTTCAGCATTCGTATGGGCCAGCTAGGCATCACCCTAGTCCGCACTGTGGCCCAGCTGCACCACAGCATGTGCCGCCTGCGGCCCTCTGTATTCCCTTTTCCGGCATCTGTCCAGTTGCCATTCTGACATGTCCGCCGTGCTGTTGCCGCACATGTGCATGCCATAGGACACCTGTCCGATGGAAAGGAAAACCCTGCACAGCGCAATTTCACTGTGGCTCATTCACCTTGTATGGGGACGGCGCATAGACCCTTCCACGATTTATATCTTTTCTATGGGGCTTTCTCGGGGGGGGGGGGGGTGATGTTTCCCATTAATACCACTATTGGCCAGCTTGGTTATGTTTTTTTTCCAGTTTGTTGAGGTCATTTTCAATGTTTATGTGCCCTTTTGTTCTGTGCACATGTATCACACTTATCACTTTTTTAGGTTTCCCTGCCCAAGCTGTACATTGCTGACACCTAAATGGTTTCTCTCCCCTGAAATGTGCATTTAACGGCAGGTTTTCAATCGCGTTAGGATTCAGCTCTTCAGATCAGCGCGTTAGTGTGAAAGGAGCCTCTCCCCGCCCACACTCCGCCCATTGACCCCTTCTCTCCGCCCTCTCTCCACCTTCTGCGTTGTTTTACCGCGCTGCGGAACTTTACGATCGTTAACTTACGTTAACGCGCGTTATGAGACGTTAACAATCGTTAATGCATCATAACACGCGTTAATGTAAGTTAACGATCGTTAACGTTACATAACACACGTTATGTACCATTACCGCAGTTTAGTAAACATCCCCCAAAGTTTCAACAGTCGTCAACCTTTTGGGGTGACTTTTAACCTCTGACCAGGAGTATATTTTGGGGTTGGGGTTGTCTTTTGTCCCAGTAACTATGTATGATCCATTTGAGGTACATGTGGCCCTACATAGATTTTTTTCAAAAACTCAGAATAATGGCATATTTTTCTGACAAACCTGTAACCTACGTCATTTCAGTGGTCCAAAACACTTCTAAATGGTTACCTTTGAGGGAAGGAAATCCTGCTGTTACAACTTTGGTATTTCGAGGGCTGGAGGAATTGGAGGCACAGCCCAGGAGGGTATTCTCAAATTTGACTAAGGGGCAATTTCAGGCTACTAAAGAACTTTTGGAGTCAGATTTGATGATCAGAAGTGCAGATAAAGGAGGAGTGTCACAGGAATTTTATCAAGCTGAAGTTTCTACTCAGCTAGCTGACCATTGATACTACAGGCCCCTCTTGCATGATCCATCTCCAAAATTACAGGAACAAATAAAGACTATAGTAACAAATGCAATGGCTAATGGATGTATAACCAAAAAAGAATGTCATTTTCTAATTAATCGTACTCCTAAAATCATAGTCATATATTTGGTCCCTAAGATTCACAAGTCATTAGATAGACCTCCGGGCCAGCCTTACAGTGTCCTGTAGAGCAGAGCTACTCAAATCCAGTCCTGGAGATTCGCAACCCTGCAGGTTTTCAGGATATCCCTAATGAATCTGCATGAGATATATATGCATTAGAGATATCCTGCAGTAGATATCTCTGCTGTAGAGCTTCTTTATTGGAATCTTTGTCTAAATTCTGTGATTTGCTTTACAGTCTGCAGCAGCTAGAGTGAAATCTTATGTTCGGGACATGGGTCATTTTCTCACACAGTTACAGACTTGTGCGGATATGTCTTCTTATCAATTTTTGGTGACTCTTGATGTAAAAGCATTATATACTAACATTGACCAATCTTAAGTCATGCTTTGTTTTCAAACATACACCTTAGATTTACCAGAATGTCTGCCATGACAGTTTTTGTTGCATTTATTGGAACTAGTTCTTACCAATAATTTCTTTCATTATGATGGCCATTTTTTTCTGCAGGTTTATGGCATAGCAATGGGAGCAACAGTGGCTCCATCCATCGACACAATTTATATGGCTGATTTTGAAGAGCGATTCATTTTTCCTTCAGAAGCCTACAGCAACATACCATTCTGTTGTCGATATTTAGATGGCATTTTTTTCATATGGACTGGAACACTTCAGACATTAGAATTGTTCATTAGATTTTTGAATTCTGTAAAGCCAAATATTCAATTCACAGCACAGATAGAAAAATATTCTATTCAGTTTCTGGATATTATCATTGAATTATCCAATGAGGGCTTTCAGACCACTTTATATCAAAAGCCAGTTCAAAAGAATACACTGTTAAGCTATTTTATTTTATTTATTTATTTGACATTTTTATACCGCGTTTTCCATGTGATCAAACACGGTTTACAAATAACAACATTGTAGATTCTACAGGAACAAGTACAAATACTATTACAGAGAACATTATAAGAACTATATACAAAGAAGCTAATACAATTTTAAACTATGTACATAAGTGTGCTTAGAGGTTCTAAGCAGTTGGAGTTACTTAATCCCTAATACATTTAAAACTTTGTACATAAATGCACCTAGTGCTTCTGGGCAGCAGAAGTTATTTGCATCTCTGTTCTTATTGGTAAGAAGTGTTTTAGGGTGCAGGGATGGTAGTTATTTGTTTATCATGTGACTGGCGAATAGATGCGTTTTGAGGTTTTTGTGGAAGGTTTGTAGATCATTTAAGTCTCTGAGGTTATCTGGTAGGGTGTTCCATAGGTTTGGGGCTACATGTGAGAAGGCTTTATTATTTGTTTGTTTCCTGGCTTTCCTGAAGTCTGTTGGAATAGCCTGTTTGTTTTAGTTGCAGTTGCGTTGATTTCTATTGTTGGGCTCCTTAGATATTAATGTGGATAGGGGAGAGGGGGCAATGTCGTTTATTACTTTGAAGGTGGATATCAGTATTTTGAAATTGATATGGCTTTGGATGGGAAGCCAATGGAGGGCGTAAAGGGTTGGGGTTATGTGTTCCACTGGGTTGATGTTCATGATTACTCTTGCAGTCATATTTTGGACAGTTTGAAGCCGTTTTAATGCCTCTTTGGTGATACCCTGTAGCATGGTGTTAGCATAATCAAAGTGAGGCGTTATGATAGCTTGGATGATTGATCTGCAGTCATCATGGTGAAGAAGAGGGCGCAGTTGCTTTAATAGTCTTAGCTTGTATAGGATCTTTTTGGTTGTTTGTTTTAAGTGGGGTGTCATGCTTAGTGTGCGATCTATAATTACTCCCAGGTATTTTACTTCATCGCTGATAGAGATGTTGAAATCATTGAGTTTGATTGTGGTTGGCAGGGTGAAATGCTGGTTCCTAGTGATATACATGACTTCGGTTTTCGTTGAGTTGATCATAAGGTTATGATTTTTTAGCCAGGTTGGGATTTCTGCAAAACAGTCAGAGAGTAATTGTATTGGTGGGTTCTTGGTGTTAAATGGGAGGTATATCATAATATCATCCGTGTAAATATGGTAGTTTACCCGGAATCTTTTAAATATGGCGCAGATGGATTGGAGGTAAATATTGAAGCTATAAGAGCTACCACCCTATTCCTTTGAAACAAGGTCTTCCTTGGCCAGTTTTTACGTCGATGTTGCAATTGTTCCACGATTATTGAATTCAACAAACATGGAACTAAGTACACAATTAATTGCCAGGGGGTATTCGACAAAGATAGTAATTCGGGCTTATAAATGGGCTAGATATACACACAGAGAATGGTTATTGGGAAGTCATTCAAGACCGACTGCATCTTCAGCATCTGATGACAAAGCAGTTGGTGTACTCCCTTACATGACTGGAATTCATGAAATGACTACCTTATTGCACAGACATTAGCTGGTTTTGAGTCTCCATTCCTGTTTTAATAAACGGCTAATGTTGGCCTACTCCAGAGGAACCAATTTATGTGATAGATTGGTACACTCTGCTTTTATTAATGATAGATCATTACGTTGTGATGATAATCCAGGTCATTTTGCTTGTGGCATATGCCACTTCTGTGCTTTAACCATCTCAGGTCCAGTTTGGTATGATACTAAGGGGGGACAAGCAGGTTACATCAAAATGGCATACCACCTGCCAATCGTCATTTGTGGTTTATATCTTAATATGTCCATGTCAGTTATATTATGTGGGCCACACAATGAGATTGATAAAAACACAGTTCAGTGAACATGCTTTGTGACTTCGGACCTGCACATTGTCTGCTCTGATTGTAGAACATTGTGTTGCTAAAGGACATACTTTTGATCAATTGCGATGGCGGGTGCTTGATTACATACCCTTGGATCCTCGGTGAGGTGATCAAGTCTATCGATTACAAAAGAGTGAACAAAGATAGATTTTCCGCCTGAACACCGTAACCCCTTTGGGTTTAAATGCTGAGTTAGAATGGCTTAGTTTGCTATAGTGCAGATACTACTGTTTTTTTACATACAAAAGTTTTCATTTTGGACTTTAATTCCCAAGGTCCTTCCTATTAGCGCAATGGTTCCTTGTGACCATTGGTTGTTTTTAGTCATCTTGTCAGTGTGACATCAGGCGCCATTCTATTTAAATATACACAGGTGAGTTCTTTCCTTTCCTTTCCTTTTCATGAATGAAGTAGCGCTTGTAGCATCAAGCAAACCTGAAGCAGGGCCAAAAAGGTGACTGGCCCAAAACGTGGCATGTCGTTTGTCTTTGTTGGCGACTACAGGATATTGACATTTTCACTAGACAAGATAAGTTATACATTGAAATTTATATGTATTATAGTTGTTATGAATTATAATTAAAATGAGCCTGTACAGTGGGAAGTGAGCAATTTTCCCTGCCCTTCATTTGAATGTGGTTCCGGCAAAATTTCAAATTGAAAATTTATCAAGAATCAGGTGGTTATCCACCCAGCTATAGTACAATATTGGAACCTATATGTAGTTGTGTCCCGAAAGATGTCATTTGGGTTGCATCCCAGCAGGTACCTCATTTCACCATACAGACTTCAGAATCCATTTGCCTTTATGCCTTCTGATCCACTCTTTAAGGATATGCCCTTATATTACTACAGCTGAGAGTTTAGAGCAACATTTCATGGGGGAGTAAGATGGACAATTGGCGTGAGACCAGTGAAACCAGAGCTTGACATACTTGCATTCTGCATCTCTTCTGGGGACTTGACAATTATGTTTGATCTCGCCTGCTGTCCTTGGTAGGAGAAAGTCTGAGTTTATGTAATTGATAGATCTAAGGTTACGGCAAGTCACAGTGATTCCTCATCCTTCATCCCCCCCCCCCCCAGGAAGTGTCTAACCCTGAGCTAATAAAAGTGATGTGGATCCACTAAAATTTGTGAACTAAAAGCGTGTGTGTATATATCTGTATGTATAATAGATTTTTCCTTCTATTATCTATCCATATGCATACATACACACACTTTTAGTTCTTGATTGTATGTATAATACATAATCAGTCTACCCACTCCCCACAACTCACCCACCATCCACTCATTTGATACCACAATTCCTATACAGAAAAACACCCAAGAAAATATGCAAATATGTAAAACCTAAGACTTCTTTTAGTCAGAAGAATTGTAAATAAATTATAATTGTATGAATCATGTATATACCTTTGATTGTTATTCACCTGTATCTGTTATTTTGATTAAGATGTTCAATGTATCTCAGTTGTTTCATATGTAAACAGCTATGATTACCCGAAATGGTGGTATAAAAATCACACAAATAAAATAAATAAATAAACAGGTAGAAAAGGCAATGGGTGCATAGAGAGAGGAATGGCCAGACGAAAAAAGGAGGTGATAGAGCCTCTGTATAAAAGTCTCTGCTGCAACCTCATTTGGAGTATTGTTGCAATTCTGGAGACCACACCTTCAAAAGGATATAAACAGGATGGTGTCGGTGCAAAGGGTGGCTACTAAAATGGTTAGTGGTCTTTGTTATAAAGCATATGAGGACAGAAGTAAAGATCTTAATATATATATTTTAGAGAAAAGGCAGGATAGAGGAGATATAATAGAGCCGTTTAAATACCTCCATGACATAAATGCACTCTGGTACCAGGGGACATAGGATGAGGGTGAAAGGGGAAAGACTCAGGAGTCGTAATATGTGGAAATATTTCTTTATGGAAAGAGTGGTGGATCCGTGGAATAGTCTCCCAGTGGAGGTAGTAGAAATGAGGACAGTATCTGAATTCAAAAAAGCATGGGCCAAACACATAACATCTCTTAAGGAAAAGAGGGGACTATTATAAATGTGTTCCCTTTCCTTTAAGGAACACATTTCTTCAGTCGTTCAACGGTCTTTTCTTTCCCTCAAACAGCTGCGAGCTGTTCGCCCCTTTCTTTCTTCCCCCGCCTTAGCTACACTCTTGCTCACTCTGGTGATATCCTGGCTCGACTATTGTAACATTGTTTTAGCAGGTCTGCCTCAGTCCCAACTCACCCGAATTCAGCGCATCCAGAATACTGCGGTCCGTCTTTTAACCCATGCTTCCTGGTATGACCACATCACCCCTCTCCTTATGCAACAACACTGGTTGCCAGTATCATTTCGTATCCAATATAAGATTCTCATATTTGTTCACAGGGCACTCCATACAGGTATCCCTCTCTATCTTGCGGACCAGGTTTGCTTCCATACTCCTCACCGCTCACTCCGCTCTATTCACCTTGACCGCGTGTTCCTTCCCCCTCCCTCACACACTCACCTGGAATCCACCCGCTCTTCTGCCTTTTACTTTTTGGGCCCAAGGCTTTGGAATTCGCTCCCTTCCTCCCTCCCTCCGTTCCGAAACATCCCTCCAGTTTTTCAAAACAAAACTCAAAACTCACCTGTTCAGCCTGGCATTTAACCTCCCCCCATAACCTTTGCTCCCTTCCTCCGCTTCCCTATTGATGTGTTTTGATGTCATTATTTATTTGCCTGTTCTCTATCCTCTTTTCTTTTCTCCACTGTTTTTAAAATGATGGCGTTCTTTTCTACTTTCGCAGCTATGTAATTTTTTTTTTATGATTGTAAACCGCTCAGATACCTTTTGGTGTGGGTGGTATATCAAATTTTAATAAAATAAACATTATAGTTGATATAGAAGGGCAGACTAAATAGGCCATGTGGTCTTTTTCTGCTTGTCTTCAAGCTGTAACATAGCATATATGTATTGTAATAAAGTTCTATATTTGCCACAACAAATTCTAAATTCTGCTGTCATTTCTGCTACTGAGTGCAAATATTGGGTTAGATGAATATGGGCTGTGCATGAGAATGTTTCTGATGTTTGTTATAATAATTCATATTTTGTGGTTATTCTGTCACATGGATGAAAATTAAATTTCAAAATACATTCCCAAAGACCTCTGTTTTTACAGTGATAGGCTCCTCTTTTCCAGGGACTCTGATTGTGCTGAAGCATCCATATCCTCGAACAGTTGAGGAGCCATCTATCTATGAATCCGTCCGCGTCCACACGGCCATGCAGTCAGGGCGCACAGAGAGTGACCTCATCCCTAATGCTCCTTCGGTGAGTTACACTTCCTCTATGGTCATCATGAAGTAGTTGAAGGCAACCATAATATGGTTTTTAGAGTTCTAGCACAAATGAGAGGTTCTCTATATCCATGTTGATCATCTCATCATTGGGAGCCGTAATGAATGCAGATATCCTGCAGTGTGAAATGTCAACACAGTCTTGAAGGACTACCAAACGGGACTGCTACGGTTGGGAAGAAATTTGCACTTGTAAGTATTTACCTGCTGGGAAATTCTCTAAATCGTGGGGAAAAGGGAATTTTTTGGGTTAAAGCTGATAAAATCTGGGAATTTTTAAAATGTAGTGTTTTTGTTAGGTCAGTATTCAGGGCTTAATAACACAGGACAGCTCATGATGCAAATAGGTTTTCAGGCTATTCATAAAAAGATTCATGAGATTATATTTGGTGTGAAAACCCTTGAACTAGCCAGAGGAATGAGCAATCCTATGTGGTAGAATGGACTCCGATATAAAGGCTCTCGTTGTTTCTCTTCTCCCATTTTCTTCTACAGCTGGGCACAAAAGAAGGATACCTTACAAAACAAGGAGGCCTCATAAAGGTAATATGGCAAAATAAGGATTTTTTTTAAGTTAATATTATTCCTAGCTCACTTTCGGGCCTATTTGCTAAGTTGCATTAGCTGTTTAATACAGGAATTACACTGTAGCAACAGCGCAGGTTCATTTGTAAACTGCTATGATTATCCGAAATAGCGGTATAAAAAACACACAAATAAATAAATCTACCATTCGCCCAGTATGCTAAAGGGGCCTGTTATGTTAGTGTGCACTAATTGCCACATTAACCACTATGTTTATGTTTATTGTTTCTTGATAAAATCGCCCTTCTCCAAAAATCAGAGCGATGTACAATTAAAAATCAATATTAAAATGGCCAAAGCCATGGAAAGGAAAGGGAAAAGGAAATTACTACTTATGCAAAACTGCCTAATTCAGAAGGTAGTGGGAAATGTGCAGGGAATGCACCTTACAGTTATCACACAGGTAGTTGCTACACGTGAACTAATGCAGCAGATACCACAGCACGGTAACACCCCCTGAATAGGTGTATCTAACTGCATTGTGCTATCCGTCATTCAGTTAGCGCACAGTTAAGAACTTTTCTCTGCTTTAAATGAATAACATAACATTGGAAACAATCCGAACGGTTTAGCATGGAGGCTTTGCAGTTAGTGTGCATTAATCTTGGCTGTTAACCTAAGGTAACTGCAAAATCTTATCATGCTTCAGTAGATAAGTCCCTAACCGTTAGTGCGCACTGACTTCCACCGTCAACAGTCAAACACAGAATGTACCATTGTGGGACATGAAAAGGGTAGAGACCGCACCACACAGTTAAAATGGAAGTTGTTACCACTTGTTAACTATTGATGTACAGCAGCTAGCCACACTTCTTGAAGTGGCATTAACTGTATCACATGTTATCTGCCATGCTGTAAACAGCACAGCAGCCCTCCCAAAAGTACTGGAAATATCCCACAGAACTTATTGCAGAGGTAGAGTAGTTACTCACCTGTAATAGGTGTTCTCCGGGAGGAGCAGGAATTAGTCCTCACATACGGGTGACATCGACGTCGATGAAGCCCTTGCGGAGCATTTCCCCAGCTTTCCAAGAAAGCCTTTGGGAATGCAGGCACGCATGCGCGGTTCCCTTCCCCCCTAAAGGTGCCATCTTGCTCAGTCAAATGACATAACTAAAAAACAGCACACAAAAATGTAAAATAAACTATGTACAACTGCAACTCCCAGGGGAGGAGGGAGGATTGTGAGGACTGATTCCTGCTGCTCCTGGAGAACACCTGTTACAGGTGAGTAACTACTCTTTCTCCTGGACCAAGCAGGAAGTCAGTCCTCACATATGGGTGACTCCCTAGTTCTGGGCTACCGAGGAACGCAGGCTGAACAAGAGAACTCCCTCTAGTCCCAGCATCAAAGAAAGGCTTTCCACTGACAGAACCTCCACCGGTAGCCCAACAGAGGGCAGGAGTTGCCTAAACCTCAAAGAGATTCCGGAGTACTGCCTGGCCAAAAGCACTGTCCTTACGGGACTCCCTTTCCAGACAGTAATGGGCCGCAAAAGTCTGGCTTGAAGGCCAAGTAGCAGCCCTGCAGATGTCTACCAACGGTACAGAGCGGAGATGAGCCACTGAGGCAGCCATTGCCCTGACACGATGGGCCGTTACCCGGCCCTGCAAAGGAAGGTCAGCCGCCCTGTAAGCCCAGGTGATACAGTCAACCACCCAGATGGACAAGGTACACTTGGACACAGCTAACCCCAAATTATTAGGGTCAAAAAAATATGAAGAGCTGAGTAGCCCTTCTGTGCCCCTGCGTACGGTCAAGGTAGAAGGATAAGGCCCTCCTACAGTCCAGGGTATGCAGAACTGCTTCAGCCTGGCTTGCATGAGGCCTAGGGAAGAATGTTGGAAGAACCACCTCTTGGTTGAGGTGGAAAGAGGAGACAACCTTTGGGAGGAACTTTGGATGAGTCCTGAGGACTACCCTGTTCCTGTAGAATCTGGTGTAAGGCCTGTCACAGACCAGGGCCTGAAGCTCATTCACTCGCCTAGCCAAGGTTAGGGCTACCAAGAAGAGTGTCTTCCAGGAGAGGAAGCGAAGAGGACAAGTAGCCATCGGCTCAAAAGGTGGGCGAGTCAGTTGCTGCAAGACCACATTCAACTCCCACTCAGGAGCAGGAGGACGGATTGGAGGCTTGAGCAAGAGCAAGCCTCTGAGAAACCGGGACACCAAGGGGTGAACCAATAGAGAATGTCCTTCCACCAGTGAGTGGTGAGCTGCTAGAGCTGAGAGGTGGACCCGAACAGAATTGGACTTAAGTCCTTGATTTGATAAGAGCAGTAAGTACTGAAGCACTACTGGTACAGTACAGGAGAAGGGATCCTCTGTACGTAGGTGACACCACATGGAAAACCTTTTCCATTTAAGAGCATAGGTTTTCCTAGTGAACTGTTCCGAGAGGCTAGGACAACCTCCTCAACTTCCTGAGGTAGGCCGCAGGGAGCCAAAACTACCCTTTCAGTCTCCATGCCATCAAATTGAGAGCTTTGAGATTGGGGTGCAGAAGGGAACCCTGATCCTGAGAGAGAAGGTCGGGTTGCAAACCCAGAGGAAGTGGGGGATCCACTGCCAGCTGAAGCAGAAGTGGGAACCAAGGTTGTCTCGGCCACCTGGGAGCCACCAGCAGGACCGAAGCCTTGTCCTGAAGAATCTTGAAGAGAGTTCGGGCCACCAAGGGCGTGGGAGGAAACGCATACAGGAGGCCCTGAGACCAGGGAATCAGAAAAGCATCTGCTGCTGTCCGCAGAGGATGCGGTTGCCTGGAGCAGAATTTTGGCAGTTGTTTGTTCAGAGGACTGGCAAACAGATCTATGGAGGGAAGTCCCCATTTCAGGAAAATCTTCTGAACCACCAAAGGATGGAACTGCCAATCGTGGGGCTGTAGGATCCTGCTCAATCTGTCGGCCAGGTAGTATTCCTGGCCAGGGAGATACACAGCCTTGAGGAGCATGTTGTGCTTGAGAGCAAACAAGCAAAGGTCCTGTGCCTCCTGACAAAGGAGCCGGGACCCAGTTCCGCCCTGCTTGTTCACATAGAACATGGCTACCTGGTTGTCTGTTTGTACCAGGACAGACTGATGAGCCAGGGTTGGAGAGAAAGTTTTGAGGGCTAACCGAATAGCCCTGAGTTCCAATAGATTGATTTGCTGTGCAGCTTCCCAGGGAGAACACAGGCCCTGGGTGCACTTGCCTAGACAATGAGCTCCCCAGCCCTGCAGGGAGGCGTCCGTGGTCAACACCACTGTGAACCCAGGAATCTGAAAAGGCACCCCTTGCAGTAGATTGGGTGGGTGCAGCTGAGGGAGTTCAGAAATTGTCTGGACATAGAAACATAGAAACATGAAGACAGAAAAAGACCACAAGGCCCATCTAGTCTGTCCTTCCATAACAACTACAACAGTCCACTTTTTACCTTTAGAGATCCTCTGTGTTGGTCCCATGCTTTTTTGAATTCAGTCACTGTCCTCATCTCCACCACCTCCACTGGGAGACTATTCCACGGATCCACTACTCTTTCCGTAAAGAAATATTTCCGCATATCACTCCTGAATCTATCTCCCTTCACCCTCATCCCATGTCCCCTCGTAGCAGAACTTGCTTTCAATTGAAAGAGGCTCTCTCCCTGAACATTTATGCCACGGAGGTATTTAAACATCTCAATCATATCACCTCTATCCCGCCTTTCCTCTAAGGTGTACATATTAAGATCCTTAAGTCTGTCCTCATATGCTTTATAATGAAGCCCATTAATCATTTTAGTAGCAACCCTCTGCACCGACTCCATCCTGTTCACATCCTTTTGAAGGTGCGGTCTCCAGAATTGCACACCATACTCCAAATGAGGTCGCACCAAAGACTTATACAGAGGCATTATCACCTCCTTTTTTCTGCTAGCCATTCCTCTCCGTATGCACCCAAGCATCCTTCTAGCTTTTGCCATCACCTTTTCTACCTGTTTAGCTACTTTAAGATCATCAGACACAACCACGCCTAGGTCCCGCTCTTCTTTAGTGGACAAAAGTACTTCACCTCCTATACTGTATTGCTCCCTTGGATTGCTGCAGCACAAATGCATGACCTTACATTTTTTAACATTAAATCCCAGCTGCCAAATTCTAGACCATTCTTCAAGCTTAGCTAGATCCCTCCTCATGTTATCTACACCTTCCTGGGTGTCTACTCTATTGCAGATTTTGGTATCATCCGCAAAGAGGCAAACCTTACCCGACAGCCCTTCCGCTATATCACTAACAAAGATGTTAAAAAGAAATCTGACCAAGGACAGATCCCTGGGGCACACCACTGGTAACATCCTTCTCCTCAGAGTGAGCTCCATTTACTTGTACTCTTTGTCGCCTCCCACCCAACCAATTTCTAACCCAAGCAGTAACTTTAGGGTCCATCCCTAGGGTGCTCAGTTTGTTTATAAGTCGCCTGTGAGGAACAGTGTCAAAGGCTTTACTGAAATCTAAATAAACCACATCTAGAGCTCTCCCTCGGTCCAACTCCCTGGTCACCCAGTCAAAGAAATCAATCAGATTTGTCTGACAAGACCTGCCTCTGGTGAATCCATGCTGCCTCGGATCCTGTAATCTGCCGGACTCCAGAAACCTCACTATTTTCTCTTTCAGCAGCGTTTCCAATAATTTACTCACCACTGAAGTTAAACTAACCGGCCTGTAGTTTTCAACCACATCCTTACTTCCGCTTTTGTGTAAAGGCACCACATGAGCCTCTCTCCAGTCCTTTGGCACCACTCCCGACTCCAACGAGGCATTGAAAAGGTCAGTCAGTGGAGTTGCTAGAATGTCCCCAAGTTCCCTCAGTATTCTAGGGTGTATCCCATCCGGTCCCATCGCTTTGTCTACTTTAAGTTGAGCTAGTTTCTCACGAACACAGTCTTTTGAAAATTGTTCAAGATGTCCCTCGCTTCTGTTCCTATTTGTGGGTGTTTTCTGAGGTCCTGCTCCTGTTTCTTCATCTGTGAACACAGAACAAAAATATTTGTTAAGCAATTCCGCTTTATCCTTATCAGCTTCTACATATTCCCCCCCTGCACCCTTGAGTCTGACAATACCACTTTTGCCCTTCCTCTTCTCACTAATATATCTGAAAAATGTCTTATCCCCCCATTTTATTGCATTGGCTATTTCCTCCTCCTTTTGAATCTTTGCCTTCTTGACTACTTTGCTAGCTTCTCTAAGTTTTTCCAAATACAGATGCCTGTCTTCCTCTCTCTGTGATCTCTTGTATTTCATGAAGGCCTCCCTCTTTTTCTTCACTTTTTCAGCTACTTCCTTCGAAAACCATAGCGGTCTCCTGTTCCTTTTGCCTTTATTTACCATTTTAACAAAAAGGTTGGTTGCCTTTAAAATACCCCCTTTCAGTTTTGCCCACTGTTTTTCTACATCCCACAGCTGTTCCCATCCCACTAACGACTCCCTGAGGTATTGGCCCATCTTTGCAAAGTTAGTTTTCCTAAAGTCTAAGATCTTCACCTTGGAATGGATTCTAACAGCCCTAGTCCTAATACTGAACCACACCATCTGGTGATCACTGGATGCAAAATGATCTCCCACTACAACATCAGAAACACTTTCACCATTGGTAAGCACCAAGTCCAGTATGGCCCCTTCACGTGTGGGGTCTGTTACCAATTGCCTGAATAGTTCTCCCTGTAGAGAATCCAGGATCTCCTTACTTCTAGATGATACTGCAGCAGGAATGTGCCAATCAACATCTGGCATATTGAAATCTCCTAGCAGTAGCACTTCCACTTTCCTAGCAATGCTGCGTATGTCTTCAATTAACTCTCTGTCCACCTCTTCCTCTTGTGAGGGAGGTCTGTATATCACACCAATGCAAATAGATTTCTCTTTCCCTCTTTCTAGTTTAACCCACAATGCCTCCTCTCTCCCTTTTAAGCTCTGTAATTCCAAAGCTTTAATAGTAGTTTTTACATATAGTGCCACTCCTCCTCCCCTTCTTCCTACCCTTATCCTGTCTCTGAGGCTGCCTGTGGCCTGTGACCACTGAGTCCGAAGGCACCACTGTGCAGGCCTCATATGCAGCCTGGCATTGGGGGTCACATGTACTGTCGAAGCCATGTGGCCAAGAAACCTCAGGCAGAGTCTGGCGGAGACCAGTGACCTGCTGAGAAACTGGCTTGCCAAGTTTATCAGTCTTTGGGCTCTGTCCTCTGGCAAGAATGCCTTTGCCAGCAGAGAGTCCAACCTTGCCCCTATGAACTCCAAGTTCTGGGATGGGAGCAAAGTGGACTTTGCAAAGCTAATGACAAACCCCAGGCTTTGAAGAAGAGCAATAGTTCTGAGGGTGGCTTGTCTGGCCTCCTGGCACGTCTGACCCCTGATGAGCCAGTTGTCCAGATAGGGGAAGACAAAGATACCCTGATTTCTCAGGTAGGCCGCCACCACTGCCAGGCATTTGGTAAAGACCCTGGGAATTGAGGTGAGGCCAAAAGGTAGTACTCGGTACTTAAGAATATAAGAACATAAGATATGCCATACTGGGTCAGACCAAGGTCCATCAAGCCCAGTATCCTGTTTCCAACAGTGGCCAATCTAGGTCATACGTACCTAGCAGTTTCCCCAAAGGACACAGGTTCTGCAATGCTTGTACTAGGTCAAGCATTGATATCCTGGGTCCCTTCCTAATAATGGTTTATGGACCTTTCCTCCAGGAACTTGTCCAAACCTTTTTTAAACCCAGCTACACTAACAGCCTTTACTACATCCTCCGGTAACAGATTCCAGAGTTTGATTACACGTTGAGTGAAAAAATATTTTCTTTTATTAGTCTTAAATAGTTTACCCTGTAGCTTGATTGCATGTCCCCTAGTCTTTCTATATTCTGATAACGTAAACAGTCGATCTACGTTTACCCGTTCCACTCCGTTCATTAATTTATAGACTTCTATCATATCTCCCCTCAGCCGTCTCTTTTCCAGGTTAAAGAGCACTAACCTTTTTAGCCTTTCTTCATAGGAGTATCCTTCCTTCCTCGTTACCATTTTGGTGGCTCTTCTCTGAACCTTTTCTAATAACGCTATATCCTTTTTAAGATACGGCGACCAGAATTGCACACAATATTCAAGGTGCGGTCTCACCATGGAACGGTATAGAGGCATATCTTTTGTTTTATTTTCCATTCCTCTCCTTATGATAACTAGCATTCTATTTGCTCTCTTGGCTGCCTCTGCACACTGGGCCGAGGGTTTTAACATGTTATCCACAATGACGCCTAAATCTTTTTCCTGGGTGGTGGTTCGTAATGTGGAACTTTGCATCGTGTAACCATAGTTTGGGTTGTTCTTCCCTAGGTGCATAACTTTGACTTGTCCACATTAAATTTCATTTGCCATTTTGATGCCCAGTCTTCCAATTTATCAAGATCCTCTTGCAATTTTCCACAATCCTCTTGGGTTTTAACAACTTTAAATAGTTTTGTGTCATCTGCAAATTTGATAACCTCACTCGTTATTCCACTTTCCAGGTCATTTATGAATATGTCAAAAAGCAGCAGACCCAGCACAGATCCCTGGGGTACACCACTATTTACCTTTCTCCATTGGGAAAATTGGCCATTTAGCCCAACCCTCTGTTTTCTATCTTTTAACCAGTTCCTGATCCACAGTAGTACACTGCCTCCTATCCCATGACTCTTTAGTTTTGCCAAAAGCCTCTGATGAAGGACCTTGTCAAAGGCTTTGTGAAAGTCCAGATACACTATATCAACCGACTCACCTTTGTCCACCTGTTTATTCACACTTTCAAAAAAACATAACAGATTAGTAAGACAAGATCTCCCTTGTCTAAAGCCATGTTGGCTTTCTCCCATTAGGCCATGACTATCTACATGCTGAGTAATTTTATTCTTTATGATGGTTTCTACCATTTTTCCCGGTACTGACGTGAGGCTCACCAGTCTGTAGTTTCCCGGATCACCCCTCGAACCCTTTTTAAAAATTGGTGTTACATTGGCGATCCGCCAATCTTCAGGTATTAGAGATGATTTTAATGATAGTTCACAGATTACTAATAGCAGGTCTGCAATCTCATATTTCAGTTCTTTCAACACCCTTGGATGTATACCATCCAGCCCAGGTGATTCGCTACTCTTCAGTTTATCTAATAGTTGTAATACATCTTCCCGATGTATCGATATTTCATTCAATTCTTCCGCACCTTTAAATACCATTTCAGTCATGGGTAACATCCCTACATCTTCCTCAGTAAAGACCGAAGCAAAGAATTCATTCAGTCTCTCCGCTATCGCCTTGTCACCTCTTAGTGCCCCTTTAACTCCTCTATCATCTAATGGTCCAACTGACTCTCTCACTGGTTTTTTGCTACGAATGTACTTGAAAAAATCTTTATTTCACGTTTTTGCTTCCGCAGCAAGCTTCTTCTCAAATTCTCTCTTTGCTTTCTTTATCAATGCCTTGCATTTGACCTGCCAGTGCTTGTGCTGTTTCCAGGTTTCATCGTTTGGCTCTTTTTTCCATTTCCTGAAAGATGTTTTCTTGGCAACAACAGCCTCTCTGACCTCACCTTTAAACCATGCTGGCAGTTTTTTGGACTTCCTTCCACTTTTCTTAAAGCGTGGAATGCAACTGGTCTGGGCTTCCAAGATAGTATTTTTCAACAACACCCAAGCTTGATGGAAGTCTTTAACCTTTGCAACTGCTCCTTTTAGTTTTTTCTTAACTATTTTCCTCATTTTATCATAGTCTCCCTTTCGAAGGTTAAAAGGTAGTACTGTGGATTTCCTTACTATCCCTCCTCCACTAATTAAATCAAAGGCGATCATGCTATGATCACTATTGCCAAGTGGCCCCAACACCCTTATCTCTTGCACCAGATCTGGTGTTCCACTAAGGACTAGGTTTAATATGGCTTCCCCTCTGGTCGGTTCATGAACCAGCTGCTCCAAGAAGCAGTCATTTATGTCATCTAGGAACTTTATCTCCCTAGCATGTACTGCCGTGACACTGACCCATTCGATACTGGGGTAATAGAAATCGCCCATTATTATTACCGCGCTGTAACTTTTGTTAGCTTCCTTGATTTCCACTATGAACCTGAGGTACTTTCTGTGGTCTGGATGAATGAGGATGTGAGTATACGCATCCTTTAGATCTAAGGAGCATAGCCAATCTCCCTGCTGGAGGTAGGGCAGAAGGGTTCCACGACACTGTTCCCTCTAAGCTGTGCGCGTGTGCGCGCGCACACACCTCGCCGAGTGAGCGCACGTACTTTACAACAGAGCGCACAAAAATTACGGTTCTGATAGAAAACACAGACGTCTTAAAATTTAAAAGTTGTGTATTTATGGTTTTCACAAGTTCTACAATATTTTCTAGTGCAATCAATGTGGTGTATATACTGTATTCTGACGTGTAGTCAAATTTTAAAGTATATAACTCCGAGTGTCGTTATGTGGCGCACAAAAATTTAACCTTCCTTCAAAAGCTGCACAGAGCTGATATTTTATGCGCACACAGCCTACAGAAAATTAGAGGGAACATTGTTCCACGAATAAGCATCTTGAACTTCTCCTTCTCCAAGAACTTGTTGAGGTTTCGGAGATCTAGAATAGCTCGGCCACCGGTTCTTTTGGGTACCAGGAAATACCTGGAGTAGAACCCTTGACCTTTCAAGTGGGGAGGCACCGGCTCCACAGCCTTGTCCACCAACAGACCTTTTAGCTCCTGAAGGAGAAGATCTCTGTGCAGGGGAGGTCTTGGAGGCTCCCCTGGAAAGTATGGAGGAGGCAGTTGTTGGAAGTGTAGTGCATAGCCCCTTTTGGCTATGCTTAACACCCAACTGTTCCCAGTGATGAGTGGCCACTGGTGGGCAAACAGAACGAGGCGACCTCCTGTGCAGGGTTGGGAGAGCAGGGACGGAGAGGCTATGCCTAAGGAGTCAAAAAACCCCACCCTGCTGAGTGGGAGCAGGGGCCGGAGGCTTGGGGGTCCTCTGCCTACGGGGCCCATTACCCTGCCCTTTGGCTTGCTGACCCTGAGGGGCAGCTTGGGCAGCCTGATATAGTGGGTACTGTTTGTAGGTAGTGCCCTTCCTCGGGTAAAAGGGCTTTTTACCCGAGCCCTTCTTCTTGTGAGAAGGGGCAGAAGTCTTTCTAGACAGCCTTGTCCTTGTGAGGCGCTCGGTCTCGAGCTGTGCGGCCTTCTCGGTCATGGGCTTGCCAAAAAGGTTCTCACCTCGGCAAGGGACATCGACCAACTTGTCCTGAACCCATGGCTCAAAGTCCGATGACTGCAGCCATGCCTGGCGTCGAGTCACGATGCCGGCTGCCACAACACGGGCTGAAGCCTCGAAGCCATTGTAGGCAATGCGGGACATAAATTTGGAGCATTCCTGGATCCCCGAGGACAAGGACTTGAACCTCTGCAAGGGTTCCCCGGAGAGACCAGCAGAGAACCCGGCCAGCTCCTTGGCCAGGTCTCGCAAGTACATGCCCATGTACAGCTAGTAAGACTGGACATGGCAAGCAAGCATCGAGCTCTGGAAGCACTTTCTACCAAAACCATCGAGGTTTCGGGCCTCCCTGCCAGGGAGCACCGCGGAGTGCATCTTCTGACTCTTCAGGCGATGCATGGCCGATTCCACCACCATGGAATGGTGTGGTAGCTGTGCCTTTTGAAAGCCAGGACTCTTACGGAATCGATAGATCGAATCGACCCGCTTGCTTAAAACTGACGCCGAGGCCGGTGCCTCCCACATCTGGAAGAGGAGCCGTTCCAGCATCGGAGGAACCGGGACAGTAAAGGCCTCCTTCGGAGGAGAGTCGTACTGCAGGGCCTCGAGCTCCTCGGCTCGAGGCTCCTCCTCGGGGTCTGCAGGGATAGCCAACACAGTGGCCATATCCCGGACGAACTCCGAGAACCGGGTATCCTCCAGAGGGGATCTACTCCGGGGTTCAGACTGCGGTGAGTCCGATGGGACGCACCGAGTCTTGAAGGTGTCGGGGGACTCCTCGTCCTCCGTCTCCCATGCGGACTCGTCCGATGAGGAATCGGGGTCCGACCTCGCGGGGCCTGCGAGCACCCGCCCCGACGCCGAAGGCACCGGCGTCGACGCCCTCGGTCCCGAATGGGAGGTCGAGGGAGACCGCGACCGAGGTCGACCTCGAGCCTTCATGGCCTCGAGTATCGGCTCGGTCTCCGCGGTCGACTTCGATGTCGATGTCCCGGTGGTCAGGGCAGATGCGCCAGACAGGCTGGCCATCAGTGCCCGCTGCTGTTCCATGAAGGCAGACAGTCTGCTCTCCAAGGCTGTCAACCTGAGACCCAGCTCAGGAGACTCAGCAGCTCCCAACTCAGGCCGCGGCGGCGCCGGGCCCGACGTCGGCTCCCTGGGAGAAGAGTCCATGAGGACTACAGGGCTTACATGTCCAGCAGACTTCGGCTCCAGTCAAGGGACTTTGGAAGGCTTCTCCTGTTCCACAGGCCCGGGGCGACGGTCGGGGGTCTGAGACCTAGCTCTCGAGGAGCCAGGGACCTCCTCTGATGACGCCCTCGCGAGCCTCTTTTTCCTTTTGCATTCCCGGTCGGGGGACCCCCTGTCCGAGGAGCCACGACGGTGCTCGGGATCCGATTCCCAAGATGTCGAGGCCTTAGACGAGGTCTGGGCCCAGCCGGAGGCCGAGTCAGAAAAAAGCCTTTCCTTTTGGTGCTGATGACTGCGCAGTGCCTTGGAAGACATTTTCCTACATGGTCCACACGTCTTAGGGTCGTGATCAGGACCGAGGCACCGAAGGCAGCAGTCGTGTGTGTCGGTGAGAGACTTCAGCTTCTTGCACCGATCACACTTCTTAAAACCGCTGGAAGCCATCGGGGAAAAAAGAATCCCCGCGAGGTCAAAGGACCGGCCTTCCAGGGAAAAAGAAAAAAAGGGCACGAACGCCAGCCACTAAGGGCAAAAAACGAAAAAGGAAGATCGGGCTCGATACCGGTGTACTGAACCCGGCGGGAGGGGAACCGGCATCGAACCGGAGAAGAAAAAAATAGCGAAGAAGCACAAAAAATCAAACAATTTTCCGGGATGACTAGGACTCACGTCCGGTGGTTCACGGAAAACGAGAGACTGAGCAAGATGGCACTTTTAGGCGGGAAGGGAACCGCACATGCGTGCCTGCATTCCCAAAGGCTTTCTTGGAAAGCTGGGGAAATGCTCCGCAAGGGCTTCATCGACGTCAATGTCACCCGTATGTGAGGACTGACTTCCTGCTTGGTCCTGGAGAATTTTCAGTTAGTACATGTTAATTTTGGCAACTGCAAGGTCACTGCAAAATTCTATCGCCCTTGTTTTTTATTTTTCTCCTGTGAAAGTGCCTTTACCCTACTGACTGTAAGGTAACCAGTAGGTGGCAGCAGTCTAGTGTCATGGGCTGTCAGAACTAACCGAGTTAATCTCCTGCTGCTTTGGGCCAGTAAGGTCATGCTGAGAGACAATTAAAGTGGACAGTTGCAGGCTGATGGCAGAAGGGATTGTGACAGCTGTGAGCTAAGAGTAACAGACGCAGAGAGAGAGAGTCCAAGATCTGTAAGCCCCATTGCTCATAAGTTGGAGTGCCAGCCCATTTTATGAAGTCAGTCCAGAAAGGTGACTGATGCCAGTAGGGTACAAACCAGCCCTGCTCTGAGAAAGGTGCAGTGATTAGCTCTGCAGGCAAGTCAAGGGTATTAGTTATTATTGTTGTAAAATCCATTTTCCTTCCTACTACCCGTAGCATGCAGTTTTTCAATGTTTATGCTAATTTTTCCATCTTTTTAATAATGAACTCTTTAGTTTCTTAATACAGAGCCCAATAATCAAAAAGGGCTGAGTGCCTCATTAGAGGTGTTTATATTCCATAAGTGAAGGTGCTTAAACTTGCTGTGGGCTTGCCTAAATTAGGTACCCAGAGCTGGAAATTAGCACTGAGCATTATACTTTATTCCTACCATCCCCTCTCCCTTAAAGTACCTTAATTTAGGTGCCTTGTGGTTTGACACATTTTAATATTTAAGTGATCAGAACCAGCAGATTTTTAAATTCAAAAGCCTAACTGGTCAGTATTCAGCTGCAGTGGTCAGCGTGGGTTTTTTTGTTGGTTTTTTTTGTTAAATGCCAGTTGCCATGGCTAAATAGGAACTAGGGATCAATTTTCAAATGTCCTTATCCAGATAACCATGGAGGTCACCCAGACAGGGGCACTGAGAAGGAGATTCAGCAGCACTATTTGGATAGCGCCGTATCTCCACAGACCACCCGGAGAGCAGCGGGACAGTCTATGGACAGAGTGTTGGCCACTATCTGAGTAATCACTGCCCTTATGAGGATAGTCGTGTTTCAACTGCTATCTGAATAGGTTATCCAGAAGCTTGGGCCACCGAAAAAGCTGTCCTAATTTGTTATCCAATCAATTTATCCAGATAGCGGCTGAGAATCACCTGCCATCTTCACTTCCTCATCTTCATCTATCTCCGGTATTGATTCTTCCCAATCATGTCTCATAACTAGGTTTTGCCCTTCATTCTCACCCTCTCTGATCCTCTGTCCCTCTCCTTTTCAAATCTCACCTACTATCCATGTGGGCGTAGTTTGATGACTACATTTGGGGTTGCAAAGGGGGAGTGACATATTTGCATATTCATTTACATATTCTTATATTCATTGCATATTCATTATGGTTATCTTTAAAAAATAGTACTAGATGAGTAGGAAGCCAGCATATCAAACAGGCGAGGGATGAGCTGGCGCCCCTAAGATACTCAAAGAAGGAGCAGAGGATGTCATTCAGCTGCTTTGCCAAAAAAAAGGGTAAGCAACATATTCGCAGGCTATATAATTAAAATGCAGCATAAATTGTAGCTGTTTAGTTATTTAGCCTGACACCCTAAGACTAAAACTATACTGACACCTGTAGATATATATTCTGCAGAAAACAAAGGAGATGTAAGGTGCTCACACACCAAGGGACAAGAAGAAAGAGAACCACAGTGCAGTTTCTAACACCAACATATATTATAACTCATTTTATTTTGGCGGTAGAAACAGTGTTACGGTTCTCTTTTTCTTTTTGAATATCTATTTTGCATCTGACAAAATCCCTCCTCCAACAGTAGGTGCTGAGCATAACTAGGACATTTCACCATCCTTTGTGCAGAACAGTATGTACATCTGCATCCTGTGCACCCTGCTCCCAGGCACACAGGTGCCATCACCCTCATACCTCTCTCGTTGGGATGCAGTGATGTGCAGGGCAGTATGCCTAGCTCTATGCAGTAACGTTTCTTTTCCTTTTTTTAGTTCCTCCGTGTCTGTTATTCCAAGTTTTAGAAGGTATAACTTGGACATCCACGGGGGAACAACTAGACGTACATGGAATTTGTCCGAATACGGTTTGTATGTTTTCGGGGCCGCCCAAGCTCCTCCTATCCATGCCCTTATCCCGCCCCCGCCCTCCCCATCCAAATATACACATATATCGGTCTGGTACATATTTCTTGCGGTGTGCTTGGAATATCGTCTAGAGGTCTCTGCATGGTGCACATCCCCGGCATATGTGCAAATGCAGTTCAGAATGACCCCCTATGTGTTTATTCACCTTGATGTATCATCTAAACCAGGGGTCACCAACCTGCGGCCCGCGGGCCGCATGCGGCCCACGAGGCTCTACCCCGGTTAACATTACGTGCGGCCCGCCAAGGATTCCCGCCATTGTATCCACGCGCTCGCAGCTCACCGACGACCACCTGCAAGCATCCCTTCTCCTGTCAGTGTCATCTGTGAAGCCGGACTTTAAGCGTTTGTCTGCTAGCATGAATCATCAGCCATCTCATTAAATTCAATAAAGGTGAGCAGCCATTGTTTTCATAATTTTGCGTTTGTTGTTTTTTTTCGCGGGGGGCGGGGAGAAGGGGGGTGCGGCCCATGAGGCTCCCGGTAGTCGGCTGTGCGGCCCACGGCCCTCTGGAGGTTGGTGACCCCAGATCTAAACCAATGCTCACTAGATAGGTAACGGTATGCCTTCGAGGCAGTGCTGACTCAACAGCTCCTGAGCTTTCTTGTCAATGTGACCAGAAGTAGATTGACAGACCTTCTTCCGAGGAAATGGAGAGTTAAGTGACTTGCCCAAGGCCACAAGGAGTGCTAGTGAGAATCGAATCCTGGTCTCTTGCTTACCCAAAGCCAGGGCTCTAACTACTTGGCGGCTACTCCACTCCAGATAAGTAACAAATTGCATTAAAAAAAATTAGTTCAGATCAACCAACCCCCCTCCTCCACAATTCTGCCATGTCAACTATGAGTGTGGGGGAGGGGGGGGGGAATGGTGTAGATTTATTGTTAGCCATGGACGTCTAGGGGGGCCAAAGCTGAAAGAGACTACAAGCCAATGGGCAGCATGTGGAAGTATGATTGACTGCACCAAGCTTCCAAGACAGCTGGAGTAACCTGTACTGAAGGACCATGATTATAGTCCTAACATCAGTGAGCAAAGGGTGGCCAGATGTTCGGATAACAGCTGCCAAAGTTAGAGAGCCTGCTGATAAGACGTGGAAGGAGAGTTGATATGGGACTTCAGAGAAAAAGAGGAAAATGACAGCTCTGGAGAGGTTCCCTTGTGAAGGCAGTGGAAGCCAGCACTGTAAAGGAATTCAAGCATGTATGAGGTAGGTGTATTGGAGAGTGGTAGAAACAAAACTGGAAAGTTGGATAAAACATGGCTGAGATGAAGGGCACAACTGATATTCATGTAAGTGGAATTTATATGTTTAGATATCTAAACTGGGTAGAGATCCATGTAGGAAGACAGTTTGGCAGACTAAGCCACTCAGTAGTTTGCCATCACATACTCGTTTGCCATCATCATTGTTAGTGATATAGCGGAAGGGCTGTCGGGTAAGGATTGCCTCTTTGCGGATGACACCAAAATCTGCAACAGAGTAGACACCCAGGAAGGTGTAGATAACATGAGGAGGGATCTAGCTAAGCTTGAAGAATGGTCTAGAATTTGGCAGCTGGGATTTAATGTTAAAAAATGTAAGGTCATGCATTTGGGCTGCAGCAAGCCAAGGGAGCAATATAGTATTAGGTGTGAAGTACTTTTGTCCACTGAAGAAGAGCGGGACCTAGGGGTGGTTGTGTCTGATGATCTTAAAGTAACTAAACAGGTAGAAAAGGTGACGGCAAAAGCTAGAAGGATGCTTGGGTGCATACGGAGAGGAATGGCTAGCAGAAAAAAGGAGGTGATAGTGCCTCGGTATAAGTCTTTGATGCGACCTCATTTGGAGTATAGTGTGCAATTCTGAAGACCACACCTTCAAAAGGATATAAACAGGATGGAGTCAGTACAGAGGGTGGCTACTAAAATGGTTAGTGGTCTTCATTATAAAGCATATGAGGACAGACTTAAGGATCTTAATATGTACACCTTAGAGGAAAGGCAGGATAGAGGTGATATGATTGAGATGTTTAAATACCTCCGTGGCATAAATGTACAGGGGGAGAGCCTCTTTCGATTGAAAGCAAGTTCTGCTACAAAGGGACATGGAATGAGGGTGAAGTGGGATAGATTCAGGAGTGATATGCGGAAATATTTCTTTACGGAAAGAGTGGTGGATCCGTGGAATAGTCTCCCAGTGGAGTTGGTAGAGATGAGGACAGTATCTGAATTCAAAAAAGCATGGGACAAACACAGAGGATCTCTAAAGGAAAAAAGAGGACTGTTGTAGTTGTTGATATAGAAGGACAGACTAGATAGGCCATGCGGTCTTTTTCTGTCGTCATATTTCTATGTTTCTATATAATGCATTGTTTTGTTTTGGTTTTTTTCATTTGAACTTTTTAAATAAGAATTTCAGAGAATTACCGATATTACAAATTCAACTTAACATTTATATATATTAATATTTATATAGTCTATTTATTCATATAGAATTTCTCCAGAATCTTTTATATCATCCCCTTACCCCCACCTCCCTCTCACCCATCCCTCCCACTCTCGTTTTCAACACATCATCTACATTCATTCTTTACTCATCCATTACTGAATTAATATCCTCTCCCCTTTCATCTAGTCACAATTGAGCCCTTTTTCTATATCGCTCTCCTTCTTACTTCCTTCCATTTTTCCAACCATTTACACACATTCTTCCATTGTTCCTCAGCTTTCCTCCCTGACCCTCGCCTCGCATTGTTTTAAGTAAATTACTGAAAGGATGTTTGTCTCATCCTGGGCTAGAACCAGCAACTATCAGGGTTAAAGGCATCTACCAATCAGCAGAAAGGAGGTTGTCCTACTGACCAAATGATAAAAACATCTGTCATTCTTCCAGTTGACAGAAGGTATCATTTTAATGAACTGGAGAAGTCGCACCTTAACCATGAAAACCTCTCCCCTCATAAGGGGGCAGTGAGAGATTTTCATCACATGAGCAATCATGATATTTTGTTTATGCAATATATGAATGCTATTTTCTTATAAAAAAAGGTGTTAAATTGACTTATTGATTCCTAGGGCCTGATTCACTAAGATATTATCCTATTCAATATAGTTCTGCTGTTGTGTCTTATGTATTGTCTTATGATGTCCATGGGATACCTTGGTAGACTTCAGATGACCTGTTCCAGATATTCCACTTTAGAGTACAACTAAATGTCTAGAACAAAAGAAAAAAAACAGATACTCTAAATTTCCCCCTTCAAGTGTGTGTGTGTGTGTGTGTGTGTGTGTTATTTTTAAAACCATTAACAAAATATGATATTATCCTTGATTTAGGGGCATTTTTCTCTTTTATATTTCAGAGCTGGAAAACAAGATGGTTTACGTTACACCGGAATGAACTTAAGTATTTTAAAGATGAGTTGGTAAGTCTCTAGAGGGGCCACAAGCCCAAGCAAATCAATAGTGGCAATGGCGGTTATTCTGAGCCACGAATAGTGGGGATGGATGGCCCAGTGGAACATCCATCTCCACTATCTGTGGCTTCTCCTGCCCCCAAATAACTTCCCTGCCGGTTGTGAGTGGGCGGGCAGTGGGGGGTCGGCGGCCCTGGATGTACAGGGCGGATTCTAATGTCGGCCCTGTACATTTGGGGCTGGCAAAAGGTTTGGGGAAGTTATTCTACCTCCAAGGTGGAATAACTTCCCTGGACAATTTTTTTTAAGCTGCTGGGGCACAGATGGGGCAGTGGGGGCAAGGGTTTATTCCCCGCAGCCTGACTCTGGCCTTAGGAGGCCGGATCGGGCATCAGGCTGCGGGGAATAAACACTTTAACTAGGTGGTCGGCCGGCATTGCGTCTTTTAAATGGAGCCACGGTGCCATGGCAACATGACACCATGGTGCTGCAACTCCATTTAAAAGCCCTGACTGAGTTAGCCAGGTGCAGTCACAGAGGGGATCTACGTCCGGGACAGAATCGGACCCAATGTGTTCATTTCAAGTGGTTTCTTATTCTGAGTTACTTTTTGAATATTTTTATAATTGCTCTTTCACTTTGAAAGTGTAGAATATGTTGTGTAAATCAATGAAACAAATTCCTACTTAAACACATTCTGAATTGTATTTATCAGATAACAGAATGACAAAAATGTTCAAGCATATGAAGACTTTTACAAGACATTGCATATAGGGTTTTGTTTCAGTGCCCACTTTTAATAAATATGTATATTTTTTAGACCCCAGAGCCAATACGGACATTAGATTTAAGGGAATGTTCGGCAGTACAATTTGACTACTCTCAGGAACGAGTCAACTGTTTCTGGTAAGATCTTTCTGTGCCTGACCTTGGGCCAGGGTTTTATGTGCTGGTGGTGTTGCGACGTATTCAGGGGCTGGGAAACATGCTAATGACCTCTAGTCAAAAATGTTACCACTCTTCCAGTATTTTCTCCTTTAAAATTTGCCTTGATCCAATGTATAAACAAATCCAGAAAAATCAATATACACATAATCACATCAGGTGCATAAACATGGACAAAAACATGTGTATGTATAAGCTTGGAAGGAGAAAAGAGCCTCAGAACCCAATGAGGTGGGAGAGCTGGCATATACTGTACATGCTCAGACCCAAACCTCTTAACATCAGCGGCTCAGAGAAACTCCTTCCATCTTTTTTCAAATTGTATATCCACACTTTCAATTTGTATATTTACCTTCAATTCTTATCTATTCTCCTGCAGTCTCTCAAAGCATGTCATGACTCTAATGTAAAAATTCAGCAAACAGCAAACACTTTGTGCATAGAATGCCCTTCAAATCAAAAACCACACTTATCTTCTCATAACATTCCCACTTCTCAGCGGCTTTCTCAACGGGCTTGTCGACGCTACACACCGGCCGCCAAGGTGTTTCGCTGTAGGCTTCTTCAAGGAATGCACAACCTGAACTGTGTTGAAGATGCTGTGAGAGAGAGCAGGCACACAACAACATTTCTCCACATTACTCCACCTTCAGTGAGAACTCTTAAAAAAATAAAAAAAATAAAAAAGCAACCCTCCCCCCATAATTAAATCACAAAAAGAAACCCTAGAAACTCCTTCCATCCCCAGAAGCAGTAGGGTTTGCCCTCTTTTATGTCTGTGGGGAAAATGCTGTGTAGTTCTGGTCTAGTAACTTTTCTGTCAACACATGTCCCTGGTAAAATACTGACATATATGGAAGAGGAATTTAATGGGGGGGATAACATGTGAAACAGGACTTGTAGTATCATTCTAAGACCAGAGAAGGACTGTAGCAGACTTAACAACATTCCCTAGTTGAGAGAGATATTCTTTCTCTTCTGTTAAAAACTGATCCATTTTCATATTGTCTCTGTTTTAAAATTGACTTTGTCCCTACATTTCAACAATGTGACTAAGGTATCTTCCTTTTGGTGCCCCAGATTTTCCTCCTAAATTCTTCCAAACATTGGCTTGTACAGTACTTAACGCAGAGTGTCACTGACATGTCCAGAGTGTCACAGTTTCCCTGCCAGCCAGTAGTGCTCTCGGATGTACCCTACGGGGGTTATTCCAGAACACGAATAAGGAGTTTGCATGCATGGCAGGGACGTTTATGTGACGAAAATGTCCCCGACTGTATTCTGAAACACTGCTATCGTGCACTTACACAGCACTAGCACAGGAATCTCAGAATGTGCCCAGAAGGGGCAGAATGGGGGCGTGGTCAGCCATGGAGATGTATAAAGCGTATTCAGGAAAGGCCCGCGTACATATTAAGTGTTCCCTTGAAATGTCCATGTTATTCCTGCTGAAACGTGGAATAAGGACAGGACTTTAAAAAAAAATGTTGCTCTCTCTGCAATGTGTCCCATATTGAAGAATGGATGTGACAAGCATGGTTTGAACTGGTGTGATGGCAGTCTGGAGAAAACACAAGATTCAGTTTTAAGGAATAGAGAGCAGAACGGATGACAACAAAAATTTGGAAATGTTGTAAGATATAGAAACTTGAATAAACACCCTTACGTAAATATTAAGAAGAGCAATAGTGTGTATTATGGCCGTGATGAAATGTGCTGTTTTTGCTAAAGGAACCAATCTAGGGGAGCCTAACAATTCCCATGTTCTGCAAAATGGGACTGCTGATGTAAGTGTAGTATGAGTGTCAGTAGGAAAAGGATTCTTGTTTGGATGAGAAATGGAGATCTTATTTTTAGTCCTAGTATCCCATGCTATTATGTTATATCATAGCTGTTATGTATAGGTTCAGGCAATTCAGGAGGGACATGAAAGCCTGGCCAGTACATGGACTGTATGGATGACTGCAGCGTCACCAGGTGCCAGTGTGATCGGGCAGACAAAATCAGAGAGGGCTCTTTATAGCGAAATGTCAAAACATACTCTTGTCAATAATAAGGGACCCTCAGAATCAGAACATTCAACAGTGAAAACAGTACTAATGCATACCCAATAATGCACATTTTTTGAGACCAATGGTATTGCTGTTGAGCGTGTATTAGTGCTGTTTTCAATGCTCTTATTCTGAGGGTCCCTTATTGACAAGGGATATGTTGTGACATTTAACTATAGGGAACCTATGAAAATTCCTTCTGGATTATTTTACATAGGGTACTCTAAGATCTGATATTGTTGGCAATGTGATAGAGCAGCCATACATCTGCTGTGCCAGGCACTGGGAGACATGACTGATGTTGTGCCAACATTCCCTGGATTGTTCCATGAGGCCTACATCCCTACCCAGGCCAGGATCTATGAGAGGTGCAAGAGTGGTGATATATTTGGAGTCTGGCTACTTGGTGTGATGGCACAGGGATCGCCCCTCCCATGCCCACACAGCCCTGGCCAGGGGAGCAGTGCCACAAAGCAGACTGTGGAAAGGTAGACAAGGTTGGCCCACTGATAGTGGATACATACAGTTCAACATACGCCACAATGGGAGAGGTGTAGCTGCTGTGAGACCTGCCAGTACCCAAATAGGTGGGCCTCAGATGCCATAGCCAGAAGGCCCTACTACTACTACTGATCATTTGTATAGCGCTACAAGGCGTACGCAGCACTGCACAGACACAAGTAAGAGATGGTCCCTGCTCAGCAGAGCTTACATTCTAGTCAAGACAGACACATAGCATCTGTGAACAGGATATATCCAGAGGGAATGGTAAGGAAACACAAGGGAGATTAGGCGGATCAGATCCAAATGCGGCAACGAAGAAGTGAGGTCTCAGCCTGGATTTGCGAAGAGCCAGAGAAGAAACCATAGGGAGCAGCAAGGTGAAAGGAGCGAAGTCTAGAGTTGGCAGGTGAAGAGAAGGGCACAGATGAAAGTGATCTGCCAGAATAGTGGATTTCCCGAGAAGGAGTGTAGGGAGCGATAAGAGAGGAACGGTAGTGAGGAGCAGCAGAGTGAGTGCACTTATAGGCGATAGGCATGAAAAGGGCATACATTAGTTGCTCGGCAATATTATGCATCCTCTGGAGAACTGCAGTGTTAGTTTCAGGTTTTGTGCACTTGGTAAGGGTGTTTGTGGAGATGACCAAAGCAGGAATAACTGGCGTCGGTTCCTAATGCCACGTACGATTTGATGTAAGGTATATCCTGACATAAATGTTCATATTTACATTCTCCTATACCATATTAGGATGCACTGGGATTAACTAGCACTTTTCTAGGCCTGAGGAGCACTGGTCTGTGGTCTAGTTTGCAGCAGCAGCAGTCATTTCTTATTGGTATTTATGTCTAGTTTGCATCAGCACACTACTGTCCATGTGAAGAGCAGCTTAGGAGATGCATGTTTTCCCCCAGAGGCATAGCATCCGCGGATATATCGCAGAGACGGGCAGGATCAGAATTGTGTAACTTTTCAGAATCTGGTGGGCATGGGGACATCCAAAACGTTTACCCGTGTCCAATAATATTGATGGGGGGATGTGTTTCTCCATTATATCGCATGGCCTGTGCCTGCATCAATGCGCGGGCCGGCTGAATAGCGCTTTGCCCATGCTGTGGCAAACATGTCTACTTCCCCAATTTCAGACCCGCGGACATATCTAGAGCCGCAGAATTAAGTTCAAATGAGGCCCTTTTTTTTTTTAGACATGTCTGCGGGCCTAACGTGCATGTTATGAAATTGGGCTCTATGTGATTATCAGTGACTTGAGAATGGAGCATGAGTTAAAATAATGATATATTTAAAAAAAAAAAAAAAAGTGATCTGCCAGATTTTTTTTCTGTATTTGTTTGTAGCAGTAAGTATTATTTACATAGCAAATTGTGACTTTTTTTTTTTAAAGTTTAAATTATGAAGTACGCATGTCCCTTGCTGTTCACAGTTTAGTATTTCCACTCCGGACATATTACATGTGTGCAAAGACAGGAGCAGAAGCTGATGAATGGATCAAGATTTTACGGTGGAAAATGGTATGTGAACTGAGACCATCTTGAGGGGAGGGAGGGAGGGAGGGAAGGAATGCATACATTTGGATCTTTCATGGGTGCTGCTGTCTTTGTTACATAAAGACACGGGGGTGAGCTTTGGAAGTGCAGCATGCACAGTGTGGAGAGCTGAACGCTTTTGCCGCATGGCAAAATCTACCTACACGCAGAGCAGTGAGACATCTTTTTGGTTGAAAGGGGTCAAACAAACCTATCTCCAGCCTTGTTTCCAAGCTCTCTAGTTGCTGATGCTGTGGTGGGCAAAATACTGGTGGGTCTCTAGCCCTTGTGGCCTACCCCATTCCGCTGCCTATATCTATATGATATGAGTTTTCTCTACGTGGAGGCCTACAGCATCGGCCTTCCAGGGGCGCCCTTGCCACCCCTCTCCGGGATGTGCAGTGGCAACAATACTTTTAAAATGGCACCAAAGCACCGGAGTTACCTTCAGCAACTTCTCTGCGGTGCCATTCCGGCTTCTGTCCCCCTCCGATTTCACTTCCTTTCTCATGAGGGCAGAAGTGGCTTCCAACCCTATGCAAACAGGAAGTGAATTTGAAGGGTGTGTCAGAGCTGAAGGTAACTCCAGCGTTTCGGTGCCATTTTAACAGAATTGCCACTGGTGCACATCCTGAAGAGAGGCAGCAGCAGCAGTAATCGGGGCAGGAGGCAGCGCTTGGAATGAAATTCACCTAGGGGGCTTCATATCCTTGCACCGGCCCTGTCTGGGGGTTCAGAATGCACAGAGAACCTCGTCAGATTTCCTCATGTCACCACGGTTTGAAATTGCAGCGTTGTGCCAGGGGGATGGACGTCAAGGAATGGGACATGTCAGAAAGCAAAAAAAGAAAAAGTTTTAAAAAAGGACATGTGAGAACATGAAAAGCCCAGCGTCCTATCTCTGAATGTTGGCGATCTTGTAGCAGTACCAACTTAATGGGGTGATTCCATCCCTATTGCTCCGTCTCATAGGTTCGAGGAGGCGATCCATACTTTCACCTGGATAATAACTGTTAAAGCATCTGACTTCCAGAACCTCGTCCAAACCAAAGTAAATAAAGATTCAAGCTCAGCCTCAGATATCCAGATTTATCTAAATCTGTTCACATCTCTGATTATAAAAAACCTGGGGTGCGGTTCACACTTCCCAGTACAGGACCCAACCCAAAAGCTGATGTAATCTATAATGTATCTCATATTAGATTCTGAGGACAATGAGGTGTAGGAGGAAAGGAAAGGAAAGGCAGCTTGAAAGACGTGCAAGGGAAAATATTTTTGTTTTATTTTTCAGTTATGTTTGTGTCCATGATGGGTCATTGCTGTTCTCAGCTGAAGCTTTTTCAAAAATGTTCTAGTTGCTTGTACTCTGTTTCTTTCCAGATGTTCCATTTTTTGTTACTTTTAATTAAGTGCACAGATTCATTAACCAAAACGATTAATTCTCCCATTTCAGTCACAGATAAAAAAGCAGCATCCAGAGCACGGTGGGGGTACCTTGAGACCCTGAATTTCTCCATCAGCTGGAAGAATCACAGTTCATAGGCCCACATGTCTCCTTGGACACTGTCATGGTCACACTCCTTGGGGTGGGAGAAGGGGGCTTGACCTAGGGAAAGCTGATGTGGAATTTTTCTTGTGCCACCAACTGATGCCTCTGAATGGACCGGCGCTAGGCTGCCCTGGAATCCCTGGCACCCAGGACCTCATTCATCAGTTACTTGCTAGCATATTCTGAGAAAAAAATGTGTCGAAAACCCGTGGTGTTATGCACATTAAGAGCATATGAAAAATGGCAGCTGGATCCAGAGGATGAACACAAGGGTTTGTAGTTGTTACTCAGAAACTGTTATACAGACATCAGTTGTTTATCAAAACCTTTTCATAGAAATTGGAGTGGCCTCTCACATGACATCGATGTGAACAGAGCATTCATGACATTCCAGTATGAGCAAAATTGTGAGTGTGTGTCTCAAAAGATTCCCGAGGCAACTCTTGAACCACAGAGAACTTAGAACAGAACCAAAAATCAAAATGTGTCTAGGCAAAACCAAACATCACAAAAGCAATGTTTCCTTTTGGAACCAAAATACCAGATTTTTTTGGAACTCTTAAAATATATAAATTTGTTAACTTTTGTTGAAAATTGTTCTAAGATCTATATTAATATTTCAGAAATTCATAGTTAAAACATACTTGGCATATGTATAATATGTATGCATGTATTTAGGGCCGTACTGAGCTGGAATCGCACCCTGTGAGACTTGCACATCGGACGCGCGCCCCCCTCCCCATACCTCAATCCAGCTGCTGCCTGCTCTTGCCGTGCTGCTGCCGCCCTTTGTTTTCTCTACAGTGGCGCCGGCAGCAGGGAAAGAGCAGAAAGCAGCTGGATAGAGGTGGAGGACAGGGCACGCGCCTGATCTGCAAGTTGCCGGCACTTTAAGCAGATCTGTCCCTCCCTGCTCTGACGTTGCGTCAGAGGAGGGAGGGACCGACCTGCTTAAAGTGCCACGAAAAGGCTTACGGGCGCATTTTGGTTGTCTGCTTTTGCCCTGCTGCTGCTAAGAGAAGAAAACGTGGCAGCAGCAGGGCAACAGCAGGCATCCGAAATGTGCCCCCCCCCCCCAGATTTTTGCACCCTGTGCGCCTACACTGCTCACACAGGGCTACGTATTTAAATATACAATTTTTGTTACCATCAGTGTGCTTTACTGCTTACTACTAGTAGTGTATACGGAGCATTTTACCTAATAGCAGGTAGGTGGTAATAACACAGGTCTGCAAAAACCTTTAAGAGCTGTTTTGGTTATTCCACGTAATCTTTATGTGTTTTGGTGTGCTGAATCCGAAAATGACCTCCATTTTGTCATAGGACATCACGTTTCCTGACAATTTAGGTAACTATGTTAAATAAGGCAATACCTCAAAATAAATGGAAATAGACTTATAAAATTAAAGTTTTATTACAATATTTTCATGAAAATCCTTTTTTGAACTGAAATGAGCTCACCTACACACACTAAACTCGATTCTTCTTCCTTGTGAGGCTCCTCTTGGTGCATTTACGCTTGTGAGTACCATCTGGAATGTCTCTCTGAAGCATCCAACAGTAGTCTGCCATCATTGTAATGCTCCATTTTCCCTGGTATCTCCTTTCCATCTCTTTAATGTCTTGGTGGAATCGTTCACCTTGTTCCTCACTCACAGCTCCCAAATTTTCAGGAAAGTAGTCAAGGTGGGACTGGAGGAAATGCACTTTCAAACTCATCAGGCAACCTAAAGCTTGAAATGCTTTCAGCATTCGTCCGACGATCTTTTTGTAGTGAGGATCTTTGTTATTGCCTAAAAATTTCTGTACGACTTCTTTAAATGCAATCCACCCTTCTTTTTGAGGATCCGTCATGGTATTGACAAACTCTTGATCAACTATAAGCCTTCTAATGTCTGGTCCGACGAACACACCTTCCTTCAATTTTGCCTCCAACAGGCCTGGAAACTTGGTGACCAAGTATTTGAAGCATTCTCCATCTCTTGGAAGTGATTTTACGAATTGCTTCATCAATCCCAATTTTATGTGGAGAGGTGGTAGAAGAACTTTATGGGAAGGTACCAAAGTTTCTCGGAGGACATTTATTTCACCGACTGTTAGCATCCTCGGCTGCCAACTCTTCTTGGTCCAGTGATTTTGTCGGTCTTGACTGTCCCATAGACACAGAAAACAAGGATATTTGGTATACCCAGCTTGTTGCCCGAGCAGCATGCACAAGACCTTCAAGTTCCCACACACTTGCCAACCATGGTCTTCATATTTAAGTTTATGAAGAGCCAATTCCAAGTTCTCGTAGGTTTCCTTCAAGTGTACGGAATGACCTACAGGTATGGAAGCATAAAAACCATTGTGGAGTAAAACTGCTTTGAGACTTCTTTTTGAAGAATCTATAAAAAGACGCCATTGCTCTGAATCATATTGGATTTTAAATTGACCCATCAGACCTTCGACATCGATGCAATAAACCAACTTGTCTTCCTGGGCGAAGTAAGGAACAAACTCCTTTTCACGATGTCTGAACCATGAAGATGACACTCCTGACAACAATAAATTCCTGCTTTTCAGCCTTGATTCGAGTAACTCAGCAGCATCTTTGGGAAGATTCAAGTCTCTTACCAAATCATTCATCTCCTCCTGAGAAAAACAATTTTGGTCTTGTATCATCTTCAAAGTCAGAACTTGATTCGTCATCTCGTTCAGGTATGACTACACCTTCATCAGAGCTGGGTATCTCTTCCAAGGTAGCAGGGGGCTTGGGTACTGGTATATCTGTGCCATGGGGGATGGGACGAATTGCCGAGTGAAGACTGGGGTATGAAATGGAATGCTTCCATTTGGAATTAAACCCTTTCACATTGCATGAACAAAAGTAACAGTCGTCACTATGGTTCTTTTGCTCTCGCCATACCATAGGAATCCCATAACGGAAAGATTTTTTCTTACCCTTGAACCAGTTTCGGAGGTCCTCAACACACCGTTTGCACACTTTATGAGGCGCCCAGACTTTTATTTATTTAGACAGTTTTGTATAGCGCCTTATCCTTCAATCAAAGCGGTCACAACACAATTGGGGGATACATTTAACATGCAGGGATATGAGACACATACACTAATATTTACAGGGAACATGGGCAATGGAGGGTTAAGTGGCTTGCCCAAGACCACAAGGAGCATCTGTGGGACTAGAAACCCCAGTCCTTCTGGCCCAAGGTTGCTGTCCTCTAGTGGGATTTGAACCCCCGACCTTCCGGCCTGAAGTACTGTGCCCCAACCACTAGGCTACTCCTCCATATATCTTGATCTCCAATTTTTAGTCCAAAGTATGCAAAGTATACTTTTTTCACAAAGTCTGTAATATTCTGCTGTTGCTTCAACACTGTAATATTCACCACAGATGAAACAGAAACTGTCTGGCGAATTAATACACTTTCGCGGAGCCATAACATAACGGTTGAAGAATGACGAGCTAACACGAATTGCGATGAAAAAGTGTGAACAGCCTAGAACCAAGAACCCGATGATGATTCGTGCACAAGTGTGGCATGCAGGAGAGAGCAGCTCTGTATCTGTACATGAGACGTCACAGTGCTGGCCACGCCCCCTGCACTGACTGGAGCTGCTGCTATCTGCCCTGTGTCTCCCTCCCACTGGATTCTTCAGGAAAGATTAACCCCTTCTACCATTAGAAGCGCGGACTTAAAACTTGCTTAGCTTATGTATATATTGCTGACCATCAGATTTACAGTGCTATATATTTTTTTACATAACTCGGACAGCCCCTTTAAGGTTTTTTTGGCATTTTATATCTTAAATGCACTTATGTGAATTAATTAATAGTAATTTGAATTAATTAATAGTAATTTGAAAAAAATTTGATAAATTTGAAGACAATTTTGCACGTTGTGGCAAATCATGACGTCTAGGATTTTTTTCAATATTTTTTTTGTTTTCAGCACACCAAAATACATGGAAATTAGATGAAAATAATCAAACAGCTTTTTAGTCGCAGACCTGTGTAATTTAAATCACAAGCATGTTCACATAAAAAATGTTCTATATTCTTGCAGTTGAATAATGACACAGACATGGTATAGGAAAAAAAAAAGGAGCATCAATGAAAGGAAAAATAAATAAAGATTACCTATCTATAGTATTATCTGAGTTACAGATATGAGCTGCTTAGAAGGCCTCTGACTCAGTAGAATGAACATGTCAGAGCGTTAAGGGTCATAGTGAAGGCACTTGGTTGCTGAGAGAGACTATGGGGGTCATTCCGAGCTGCGTTTAGTGGGGATGGAGGTCCAGGTTAGACGTCCATTCCTGCTAAACGCCCAATACCATATCCTCTGCCCTGCATGTACATAGGAGATGTGCAGAGAGCTCTGGACAGGGGCGGATCGAGGGAGGAGCAGGCGGTGGGCAGGGATAAGACCCCAGATGTACAGGGCCGATCCTGACGTTCACCCTGTACATCCGGGGTCGCCGACATGGACAGGGGATTTATTTCACCTTGGAGGTGGAATAAGTCCCCCTGGACTTTGGCAGATGGCAGCGCAGGGCCAGGTCAGTGGGGCGAGGAGGTGCAGGAACTTCCCCACAGCCCAACCCTGCCTTTGGAAGGCCGCATCGGGGGCTGGGTTACAGGGAAAGGGCTTTGTTGTGGTGGTCATGGATCACGGCTCCTTAATGGAGCCACAGTGCCATGCCAACATGGCACCGTGGTTCCATTAAGGAGCCTTGCTGAGTTAGCCAGGCAAGTGACTGGACATCTAGGGTGCCAGAATCAGGGCACTCCCCGGATGTCCAGCCACTGTACTGCAATGCCCCCGCGGGAAAAGAATTGGGTGCATCTCTGGGCCATCCAGTTTTATGGACATCCGGATGGCCCAGACGTGCACCTTCAGAATGCGCCTCTCTGTGGTTTCCAAGTTTAGCAAAACCTCAATGGCCTGGGCTCCTTTTACTGTGGTAGATGTCTTTTCCATAACTGTTAACAAAATATGAAATCTCTTATGTATGGTTTAAATAGATTTATAATCTTCAAAACATTTCCATATACAAATTCTGTCCAGAAACTGAGGATAGCATTATGTTTTAAAGCTGAGCCTTCAGCCAGTGGAGATAAAACAAATTACCTTTAACATCTTCATGGATTCCACCACTTCCACTGATCCTAATCTCCTAGCTTTTGAAAGGCTGGTATCCAAAGAGGTTTCCAATTTGATTTCTCATCCATATAAGAAATATTTATCATTGTTGGAGAGAGAAAATAAGGTCGTTATCACAGGATATGGATATCATTATAAAACCAGCAGATAAGAGGGGGAATAGTGGTTTGGATTCATCAAGACTACCTGGTTGAGGCGTATTCTCAGTTAATGGGTGAGAGTTTTTATAGACCATTACCAGTGGATCCCACAGGGCATTATACCAGCAGAAACTCTGGAGGTGATGGAATATGCATTTTCCATTCATTTGATCATGGAAAAGGAACTGAATTTTTTGGTTGTACTCGTAAAATATCCAAAACCACCTGTGTTTTACATTGTACCAAAAATCCATAAGAACAAAATAAAACCCCAGGACACCCTGTAGTAGTGAATATAGGATCACCTCTTGAACCTTTGTCTATTTATCTGGATATGTTTCTGCATCCTTTAGCAATGGAGGTACAATCATATTTGAAGAACTCCATGTCTTTCATTAATCTTTTGTCTACATTGGAGGTGAACGAGGAGTGGTTAATGGTGACCATGGACATAACATCTGTTTATACTAGTATTCTCCAACAGGTTGCTTTGGATACTCGTGTTAGTTATTTGAGGGGGTTACCTTTGTCTGTAACACATATGGTGTTTTTGCAACAGGTTTTGACTATGAGAAATTGAAGACTGTTTTTTCATCAAATTTGTGGAGTGTCCATGGAAGCCACTGTAGCTCCTTCGATTGCGTGATTGTTTGTACAAGCTTTTGAGAAGGATACTGGGATCCACATCTTATTGTGGTTATGGTACATTGACAACATCATCTTCATATTGAAAGGTGGTGCAAATTATGTGATTTTATTAAGTGGATCTGTGAACAAAGTCACAATTTAAAACTTACTTCTCAAGTGAAGAGTACATCAATTTAACTCTTACATTATTTATTTGGCTGGGTTTTTTTTTATACTGCTTTTCACTGGGGCAAAGCAGTGTACATTTCAACAACAACTTGTACAGAGAACAGTGAGAACTTATATACAGATTGAACACTTGTAATAATAACTTACTACATAGAACAGAAGAACTTATTTACATAATGAGTTATGTAGTTGAGGGGAGTTAGAAGGGAGGAATCTCAGTTTAGTACCTCCATTTCCGAAGAAGACTGACCAAAATAGTTTGATGAATTATCATAGCTATCACTCTAGACCATTCAGAAATAAATTTACCTGTAGGACAGTTTTTTCGTCTCAAGCAATTGAGTTCCTCTCAATCAGAATTTGTTAAACAAACTCAAAATTATGCAGATATTTATTTATTTTATTTTATTTTATTTATTTATTTATATTCTCTTATATACCGCATCAGTGTGGTTTACATTGAACAAACTGAAATTACATTGAACAGGGCATTATAACTTGGAGATAACTATTTTACAGGGAACATGGGCTATGGAGGGTTAAGTGACTTGCCCAAGACCACAAGGAGCACCTGTGGAACTAGAAACCCCAGTCCTTCCGGCCCAAGGTTGCTGTCCTCTAGTGGGATTTGAACCCCCGACCTTCCGGCCTGAAGTACCTTGCCCCAGCCACTAGGCCACTCCTCCACTCCACTTGCAGATATGTTTTTTGCAAAAGAATTATCCAATTAAGATTGTAAGAGCAGCTTACAAAAGAGCAAAATATGAAAATTGAAAGCTCTTGTTGACAAGTATGCCTTAAAAGGAAGGTGCCACTCATGTATGTGTTGCCTTTTTCATCAGAGGCTTTAATAATACGCAAGATTATATTAAAGTATTGGAGTGTTTTACAGGTACACTCATCTTTTTCAGAAGTACCAAAAGGGCATAGTCTGCATGATTGGCTGGTATATTCTGGCTCCGTGAAACACCTGAACACAGGGGGCCGACATAGTAGAGTCAAAAGAAGTGTGGCAAATGCGTTGTATTTCCATTAGTGCTGAATGATATAGTGTATTTGGACTTTCAGAAAGCCTTTGACAAGGTCCCTCATCAGAGACTTTTGGCAAAACTAAAGAGTCTTGGGATAGGAGGCAGTGTACTATTGTGGTTCAGGGACTGGTTAAAAGATATAAAGCAGAGGGTAGGGCTAAATGGCCAATTTTCCCAATAGAGAAAGGTAAATAGTTTTGTACCCCAGGGATCTGTGCTGGGTCTGCTGCTTTTTGACATATTCATAAATGACCTGGAAAAGGGAATAACTTTAGAGTGACGTTATCAAATTTGCAGATGACGCAAAACTATTTAAAGTTGTTAAAACCCAAGAGGATTGTGGAAAATTGCAAGAGGATCTTGATAAATTGGAAGACTGGGCATCAAAATGGCAGATGAAATTTAATGTGGACAAGTGCAAAGTTATGCACCTAGGGAAGAACAACCCAAACTATGGTTACACGATGCAAGGTTCCACATTAGGAACCACCACCCAGGAAAAAGATTTAGGCATCATTGTGGATAACATGTTAAAACCCTCGGCCCAGTGTGCAGCGGTGGCCAAGAGAGCAAATAGAATGCTAGGTATCATAAGGAAAGGAATGGAAAATAAAACAAAGGATATTATAATGCTTCTGTATTGTTCCATGGTGAGACCACACCTTGAATATTGTGTACAATTCTGGTCGCCGCAACTTTAAAAGGATATAGCGTTATTAGAAAAGGTTCAGAGAAGAGCCACCAAAATGGTAAAGGGGATGGAAGGATACTCCTATGAAGCAAGGCTAAAAAGGTTAGGGTTCTTTAACCTGGAAAAGAGACGGCTGAGGGGAGATATGATAGAAGTCTATAAATTAATAAACGGAGTGGAACGGGTAAACGTAGATTGATTGTTTATGTTATCAGAATATAGAAAGACTAGGGGACATGCAATGAAGCTACAGGGTAAACTAAGACTAATAAAAGAAAATATTTTTTCACGCAACGTGTAATCAAACTCTGGAATTTGTTACCGGAGAATGTAGTAAAGGCTGTTAGTGTAGCTTGGTTTAAAAAAGGTTTGGACAAGTTCCTGGAGGAAAGGTCCATAAACCATTATTAAGAAGGGACCCAGGATATCAATGCTTGACCCAATACAAGCATTGTGGAACCTGTGTCTTTTGGGGAAACTGCTAGGTACGTATGACCTAGATTGGCCACTGTTGGAAACAGGATACTGGGCTTGATGAACCTTGGTCCGACCCAGTATGGCATATCTTATGTTCTTATGTTCTAACTTACAGAATGTATTCATCCTGTATTGAAGCTGGTACATAGGATAAAACATTTTGCAGAATATGATAGTGTTGGGGTAATTTACGCTATTATGTGACCTTGTGAAAAACTGTATATAGATCAGACTTCCAGCGCTATAAAAACTAGGATAATTTGAACATCGCTCAGCAATTTGTCGACAGATGGAGTCTGCTTCATTAATTATGCATTGGAGGCATGTGATTAATGATACCGAGTTCTTTGTAGTAGAAATAGTAACTGCAGTGATTGGACGGGATCCTACATGGCTGTTATATCAGCGGAAACAAGAATATATTTTCCACTGGCAAACACTGGCCCCAGGTGCTGTCAGTCAGGACATTGAACGGAAGTGGTTTTATGTATTTACATATTTGTTAGGTATAAATGTGCAGCAGTGTTGGAACTGAGTAAGAAGCACACTTAGCGTTTGGTCTGGCAGGAAACGGCTGCTGAAAGCATTGGCAGGATAGCCAAACATTTGATAAAATGTCTTTTGCAGTAAGATATAACAAAAAATGAATACATAATATGAATTTTTGATGATGGAAATTATATGGTATATTGTATTGTTTTTGTAGTTGATGTTTGCTCCCTGATGAAGCCTATTAACTGGGGAAATCAATGGCCGGATTGGAGCGCTCTTGGTTTGGTATTGAACTGTTCATCATCCTTATTGTATGGAGCACTAAGAAACAGTCGGTCTTTGGATAATGTTCAGAAGTGGGAACAATTGTGAAACCATCGATAAGCCTTCTTGAAGATTTGTGAGCTATAAATCCGGTAAGTGCCAAGCTTATCTGGCAGATAGTGATTTTAGGCTGCTATCTGGATAGTGCCTGTAAATCACCACCACTCAGCTAAGTTTGGCACTTTTCCAGACAGTGGCCTCATCACCCCGACACTATCCAAGGTTATCCAGATAAGGGCTTTTAAATAACAGGCCCATGGGGGTGGGGAGGGAGGGTATGTTTTGTTTCATAAATGACAGAAAGTGAAACAAGAAATGCTGATGTTTTCATGGTGCTTCAGCTCTAAATCCCATCCCTATGCCCCTCTTCTGGGTGATGGTTATGCGTGTTGCGGCGTTTCCTTCCCAGCCTGTAGTGCTGCACTTGTACTGCTTTGCTTCTGACATATGGCTGAAGCACCAGCTGGGAAAAGCCCTCGTGCTGTGGGGGTTCTCAAAGCCCCTGGAGTGAGGGCTTTTCTTCTAAGGAAAAATAAGGAGAAATAAAAGGAGAAAATCTTCATAAGGCATGGATATAGCTCAATAATAATTAAATGATATTTTTAAGTGTGTGCCGTCCCTTAGCAAGGTATGACTGGAAGAAGATTGCCAGGCCTTTCTTCCGTGCAGTAAGTCTACAGGCCCTGGTGGTCTCCCATCTAAGTACTAGCCAGACCCCACCCACCTTATCAGCCAAGTTCAGGCTCATTCAGGGCAGCAGTGTAGGTTTTAAGTAGTACAGAAATGTGAAAGTGTTGCTTTCCAAAGCCCTGCTGTTTGTGACATGGACAGTTCAGACACTGCCACAGTCTATCTTGTTTCTCTCCTCTCAGAAAGCAGTCTAGCAGCTTATTAATTAATTAAACTTGATAATCATAGTGCTGCTTACTGTCAGACTCGGTGGCAGAAGCCTTCCAGTGAGCAAACTGCTGCTTTTATTAAGTCATTTAAAATTTTCATATAATGCACCTATTTATACAAGTCAATTTGAGCATGTTGCTTTTTCCCCCCAAAAAGATCTCAAGGGAGCAAATAAGGCCAGAAATCTCTCTAGTAGGGGACCAGGAGCTCCTTCCTTCCCCAGTCCCTCTGTAATCATTCTTATATGAATGAATGATGACTATGCTGATGTTATGCGTATGCTGTGATTAATCTAACATGAAACTGCCCAGGACATTGAGCTATTTTATTCAGAATTCTTAGCAAGAAAACTAGGTTTGAGCCCAGTGTGGTGTGTAAGACCACCCTGGTTTTGAGACGTCTGCTTTTCAGTGCTAAAACATGCTTTCATGGGACCTTTACTGTGGTAACTACTGTATGGCCTCTTCCTCCTTCCCGCATGCTGTAGTTTGTAATGTAAAATAAAACGGGAAGAGGAGTTACTACAGCATGGCCTAGGTACCCTGGCGGGGTGTCCTACTGTCCTATAAAGTAGCTGAGGCCATAAATAACAGATGGGACACTTGTTTGGGGTGCTCTCACGGTGTTTCCTGATGTACTTCATCTTTTGTGGATGTCTGTCCTCCATTTTATTTTGACTTGGCTTCGTTTTTAGCAGTGGCATACCATGGCTCTCCAGTGCCCAGTGGCCAATGCTTACATTTGCACCCCCCCCCCTCCCCTCCTCACATCTCCTCTGGCCCTCTGCCCTGGTGATTCAATCCCAGCTGACAGTGCCACAGGCCCAGTACTTCTCCTACCTGCTCTTCCTGCCACCGGTGCCTGCTGTCCACACAGATCAACTGTTTGAGCTGCCTGACTCTCCGAAGATCTTACCTGCTCACTGGGAGAGAAGCCCGTGACTGGAAGGAGAAGTTAGAGATGCATCGGGCCTGCCATGCCATCGATTCCTCTCCTGTTTGGCTGCCAGCTGGGATTGGATGAACAGGAAATTAGAGGTAAATAAGAAGAGAGGTGATAGACTTCGCCTATGACCAGTTGTGTAGGTCCTAGTCTATTTTCTGTTCTATTCTCCTCCTCTGTCTTCTTTCTACAATTCCCTGGCCCTTTTCTCTTCCCTCTTGCTCGCCCCCTATTCCCACTCTCCCACTCAATGATCCAAGATCCCCAGTCTCTTCCCTTTCCCCAGTGATCCAGCCTCTTCTCTTTCCTGCCCCCACCTCATTATCAAGCATTTCCCTTCTTTTTCCGAGGACTCCCTCCATCCCCCTGTGCTCTCCCTCCCTCTCTGTGCTTCCCCAGCAGTCCAGCATTTTCTATCCAACTTTCCTTCCTCCTGTGACTTCTTCAGCTGAATGATCCAGTGGCAGCAAAATGGCAGAGGGAACAATCCTAGAAAGGAGAAATGGGCGCTGTGGGCCCTTCACGTTCCGCTCCTACATTCTGAGGCTTTGCCACGTCCTTTCCCTACAGCAGCAGGACAAAGCATCAGAGGAGACAGAGCATGGCAAAGGCAGGAGGGAAAAGGATAGGCTCTGTAATGCTAGTTTGCTACATCTACCACTTTCACTGCCAGCAGCCCAACCAGCTGAAGAGGCTGTGATAGAAGGGAGGGAGGGAGGGAAGGAAGGACAGCTTTTGAATTTAGATGGGTCTGACAAACCTGTGTGGCTCCCTCCTTTTCAACATCCATGGAGCTCCAGCCCCCTCACCTTGGTACGCTGCTGGTTTCAAGTTTACACTCTGCCCCTCCCTGAATCAATTTGGGAACTGGTAGATGGAGCCAAACAAATCTCTAAATCAAAGCCTGACCTTCCCAGTACCATCCATGCAAACGCAGTACTGTCGCATCTCATGAATTCTAGAACCATCTTAGAACATCCAGAGCAGCTGCCCACACTGGGACTGTACAAAATGCAAACTTACATCCTTTCTGTGCTTTCTACTTTATATTCTTGGTAATGGAAATGGCATAATCTAGGAGCTTTTTTCAAAGCTTAAACATAGTCTCCTCAGGAATAAAATATAAATCAAAAGATTAACAAAGGAAAAAAGCTGCTATAATTCAGCAGGAAGTTCAAAGAAACAAATCATTGCAAGGGAGCAGCCCTTAAAATAAAAGATAAAGGAAAGACCAGCAATTGTGTTTCATAGAGATGCTGGCAGTTTGGTGCAAGGGACTTAACATTATAAAAATTAGCAACTTTCAATGCGCTCTAGTCTTGTTTAAGATAATTTCATAACAGGTCACTAGGTAGGAAATGCAAGTAGGCCTTTACTATTGTATCTCACTCTACATGTATTTTTATTTTCTTTGTGTTAAAGCTGTGTTACATGTTCCAGGCTCTGTCTGCCTGATGTTGACTGACTTCTCCTGCCATCCACTAGGCTCCGCCCCATTGATCCCAATGTCAGAGGTGACTCCCCAGTTTACACAGATAAATTACATCGCTGCAGTGGCACATGCCCAAAGAGCAGGTCCTGCTTCTTGGGGTGAATCCTGGGGCCCTACTAAAGTTTACCTTTGTAACACTGGTTTGACTTGTGTTTCTGCAGCCGATGATTTCTAAAAATACTACCGACGTGATGACTTCCATTCCTGTTTGCTGGACACTCTGCTTGTCTGCCCCCTAATTGGTTCAGCTTTACCCCTGCCAGGGTCATCATACAGGTAACCTGATCCTTTGTTCTCCTGGACGACCACTGCACCATCCCATTTCTAGGCCACTCCCTCCCCCTCCACCACACCTATCCATGTTGCCCTATTGAACTCTAGATCTATCAAATCCAAGTTGGCCTTAATCTCGGACCTCCTGACCATATATTCATTAGACATACTCTGTCTTGCAGAAACATGGCTCCGGTGTGGGGAAGAATTTTGGCTCTACCGCTGCCTCATCCCCAGGCTACCTGGCTATCTTAACCTCTAGAGTGGCCCATAAAGGCAGCAGGGTAGCCATTATTTATCAAAGCCGCCTTGAAGGTTTCTGAGCTTACCATTTAGCAGATTGTAAGCTCTGAATCTTCTTATATCCCTTGGTTCAGTACCTAGTATGCATCTTTTACTTTTATACTGTCCCTCTTCAATACAGCAGCCAACCTGGGAAGCCGTCCAACAACTCATTTTGGATCTAATGGTTGTGCACCCAAACCTATTAGTCCTAGGGGACTTTAGCATCCATTATGATGCTCCCTCGTGAGGCCATGACCATTCTTTTTGCAACTTCCTCACAGACCATAGTTTCATGCAATACGTACACTCACGCAGTCACATAGCTGGCCACACCCTTGACCTCATCATTACCCATCAGGATACTAGTCTACCTCCCTCTAACAGCCAACCAGGCTCCCTTCCCATGGCTGGATCATGCCCCCCTTCTCTTTGAGCTCATATTGTCAAACCCTTATAAAAACACCCCAACAATCTCCTTTTTCCACTTGCACCTGTCAGAAACTGTCACAAGCTTCTCTAGAAGCATTTCCAGCTGCCAACTTTGTTCCCAGGGGATTTTGGATCCTTGCCTATACATGGCCAGGCAACTATTTGGCAGGAGTCCTTTCCAAGGCCCTTGACCTGGTCACCCATGAAAAAACCTATGCTTATCATGCCCGCCGCTCCCACAAGTGGTTTCACAAGGGATTTTGTCTCCTCCAACATCACACTCGTGCCGCAGAATGGATGTAACATAAGTCTAGATTCCCCTCTGCACTGCAGGCCTTTAAAATTGTTACTCTTACTATCGATTTAAAGTCCATGAGGCCAAACAACATTTCTCTTCCATTATCAATGCATCGTCACACTCAGCTAAGTCAATTTTTTCTGTAGTATCACATCTTGGGAAGCAAAGCCAGACCCAATGGAACCTATTGTGGTTGAGTCCCCCTGCTGAGGAGTTAGTGAATTTCTTTTCAGATGAAGTACAGAAATTTAAACTTGCCTCCCCCTCCCATCTAACCTTTTCTCCACCAGACCCTAATTTGGAGGTTCATTATTCTCCATGCCTCCCACACTTCTGGTCAAATTTCACATTACCTGAGCTCTCAAACACTTCAGTCACTACTCAAGACCCTAGACCTTCTACTTGGATTACAGAACCGTCACTAGGACTTCTTTCCCTTTGCGTAAGCAATCCTTAAATACTAGTTTTTCTTCTGGAATAGCACCAGATATGTGGAAAATAGCTATACTGCAATCGCTCCCTAAACATCCCCAGGGATATCTGCAAGACCCCCAAAACTATTGCCCCATATCTAATCTGCTGGTCATCTCCAAGCTCGTTGAAAAGGTAGTCTTTAAGCAGCTCTCTGATCATATTGAACATGCCCTAATTTTCCATCCTCACCAGGTGCTTACAGCAATCTTGAATGAGATCTATAAGGCCCTTGACCAATGCACTATAGTCATAATGGTTTCCTTAGACTTATTGCTGTGTTCGACTTGGTCGAGCATTATCTGCACCTTTCATGCCTGCATGACACAAGTATACACAGTACAGTGCTTGCATGGTTTTCATCCTTCTTGCATAGCTGCACCTGTCAAGGTAGTACTCACAAAGAGAGGTCATCTCCCCTTGCCCTCCTTTGTGGTGTCCCACAAGAATCAACCCTTTCCCTGCTGTTTTTCAACATTTTCATAAGTTCCTTGTTATGTTCCTCCAGGGCTGGCCCAAGGGTTTCTGCTGCCATAGGCAGAACCCTGGCCTTGCTGCCCTCGTCTGCTAATGCATGCCCCCCCTTCTGACACTACCCCCATCCAGCTGCTGCCGATTCCATCTAGGGAGGGAGAGGAAGGCAGGCAGTGGCAGTATTTCCAAAAGCGGTGACTTTTGCCACCACTTATGGAAATACTACCGTTGCCTGCATCCCCCCCCAAATGGAATCAGGAGCAGCTGAGGGCAGCGTGGCAGCCACATGTGTGTGCCACTGGCACTGCTGCCCACCTGAGCTGGCTGCCCTAGGCACCTAGCTTTAGAGGATGGACTGGCCCTGAGCTCATCTAAGGTCTTGGTATTCAAGCTCTGTCTATGCTGACGATATCCTCCTCCTCTTTTCTACAACCACACTCTCCCCCGATCTTACACTTGCAAACACTTGTGTACATAATATTGCAACATGGCCACATGGTTTACAGGTTCCCCAAATAGTCCATCTCTGGCACCCATCCTAGAAGGTACCCCGTACAACTTTAGCCTACCCTGCATTACCTAGTACTCTTACTGGACACAGAATTGTCCTTTTCCCTTGGCTGGCACAGGTAATTAGGTCCTCCTTCTGTGTCCTATGCTGGTTTTGTGCGATTCAACTATTTCTTGACTCTGCCCAAACTACAGTTCTCTATACTGTAATATCCTGCTTGGATTACTGCAGTGTTTCTTACTTTGGTCTCTCACAGTACCAAATCCACTGTTTGCAATCCATCTAAAATACTGCCGTGTGCACACTCTCTCATGCACTTAAGTATGACCATGTCACTCCCCTTCTGGTATGTCATCATTGGCTCCCAATTAGCACTGGCAACCACTTTAAGGCCCTGAATGTGACACACAAAGCTATTCGTGATATGGCCCCCGAGTATATCATTACCCTCTATGCCCCTGCTAGGGCACTCCACTCCCTTCATGGAAAACCGGCTTCATATTCCCTCCCCGTTCATAATGAAACTTGAAACAACTCGAAAATCTGCCTTTTTCGCTGCAGCTCCCTCGTGAAATTGCCTGCTGGAGGTTTCACTTGTCGCCCTTGGTCAGACAGGACCTAACCCACCTAATATCTTCACTCTGCTCCCCACCCCCTTTCTTATTTCCCCAGCATTGGTTTCTCTTTTTCTTTCCTATTTGATATTGGCATTCTTTTCTTCACTATATTGTAAACCACCATATTTGGTTCAGAAAATGAGATATATCAAATAAACAAAAACAGGTGCACCACTTAGGGGCTTTTTTTTTATAAAGATGACATAGATGCCTATGAACCTTTATATTGGTCTGAATGGCGGTATATTAAGTTTTTTAAATAAACTAAGGAGTGGAGGAGTAGCCTAGTGGTTAGAGCAACAGCCTACTACCCAAGAGATCAGGGTTTGATTCCCACTGGCTGTCTTTGTGATCTTGGGCAAGTCACTTAACCCTCCGTTTCAGAAGAAAAGGCCTGGCAATCTACTTCCAGTCATACCTTGCCAAGAAAATCCAGGGGCTGCTGGGTCACCAGGAGTCAGCTTTGACTTGACAGCACTTAAAAAAATAAATAAATAAGCATCACAACACCTGCAGCCATTGTAGCTAAAATGTACCCACCTACATTTATACTTGTTTGGCAGCACATGCAAGTGTACATGGATGTAGTGTGTGCATATATGCACATTTTATAAATTACCCATGTACTCTGTGACTCTGTGCTCCACCAAAACTATGCACCCCCCCCTGGGGCACCTGCACGTGGGTTGTGTAAAAGTATGCACCATCTTGTCACTATGCATACTTATTCTTTCAATAGATGTACAGTCAAACCTCTGTTTTCATTTGCCCCGGTTTTCATACGCTTCGGTTTTCAACGTCTTTTCTGACTGAGATTTTGTCCCGGTTTTCATGCATTGCTTCGGTTTTCAACGTCTTTTGACTGAGATTTTGTCCCGGTAGCAGGGAAGAAAAGCTGTCAACGTAAGCAGGAGATGTTGCATGAATGTGGGAGGCAGTTCTTTCTCTTGCAGGGTACGTCTGAAGCTATATCATTAAGATTTTCTGCCATTCTGAAGCATTGAGCAGATAATGTAAAGGTATTTTAATGGACTGAATTCAATGTGATTCCGAAGAGAGCTGGGCACAGCAGCTTGTCAGGGGTGGCTAAGGCCAGATGTTAACATACTGTACTGTACAGTACTGTACTTAGCTTGCTTTCAGTGATGTTAAATGTTCATTTATCCATTTCATTAGTCATTTATATTTATTTCTCATTGTTTTCTGTATGTAAAAATATAGTTATTCTCTATAAAATGTATTTTTTGTGAATATTTTTGGGTGTCTGGAACGGATTAATTGGATTTACATTATTTCTTATGGGAAATATTGCTTCAGTTTTCATACGTTTCGGTTTTAGTCAGACTTTTTCGAACGGATTAATCATGAAAACCGAGGTTTGACTGTATTTACAAAACTTTGACCTGAATACATTGCTTAGACAAAAATGTAGTGTACACATAAGTTACAACTACAAGTAATTTCCAGCATACATCTTTTTCAACCAGAGTCATTTAACAAAAATCTTAAGCCTTATTTTTGACAACTTTCAAAAAGAAAGAATTACACAGGTACACTACCAAAAAACTGCCTCCAGTTTTGCAACTGATTCCTATAGATTTTGGGGTGCTGAATCCAGGAAAAATAGCCAAAATATTCCATCACGTCACGTTTTCTTGCAAAATTAGATTTCTTACCCATATAAGGAATGTTCACATAATTTCTTTTTAGCCGACTGCAGTTTATTTTCTTGGCCCAAAATAGAGGTTGTAATGGTTAACTAACTAGAAACACTCCCTCATGATATTTTAGAGTGTTTTGTATTCATTTTATACATTAACAGGACAATTGGGAGGCGGGGGGCTAAATCCAGTACTCGTGCTGGCGCATGTTCTTTCCTGTTCGCCTTGCCTCGTTCGCTCTCGCTCAAACACGGTGGTTGCGACATGAACGTTCCTGTCAAATTTCAGTTTCTTGCAAGTTCATTATTACCTTTTGTTTGCTCAGTCGTAATCCAGCTTTATTCCGAAGTGGTTCACTACAGTTGTAGTTTGCAGTGCTGTGTATTTGTGATGGCTCACAGAGCCAGAGGTTGCGTCAACTCTCCGGACAGTTTTTGTTTTATTTGTGGGGAATATACCGTGAAAAAGCGGCAGAGGAACATTTCTGCATTTATTAAAAAAGTATATTTCGCCTATTTCAGTTTGAAGTTAGGCGATCAAGACAAACCGTGGGCTCCTCACAAAGTGTGCAAGACATGTGAGGAAGATCTACGCTTATGGATGAAAGGTAAAAAACAAGCATTTCGTTTCGGAATACCTATGATGTGGCGTGAACAAAGAGACCACAGCAGTGACTGCTATTTTTGCTCTTGCATTGTGAAGGGATACAACTTAAAAAATAAGAACGTAATAAGTTACCCCAACCTTCCCTCAGCAATTAGGCCTATGCCTCATAGCAACGAAGTACCTGTGCCTGAACCACCAAAATCTTTGGATCATATTTGTGTGGACGGTTCTGATCATGATGAGACTCATCAGATGGCTTTTCCCGATGAGTCCAGTACTTCCAAGTTTGAAACTGAACCAGATCCGAAACCTGAACTTTTCTCTCAAGCTGAATTGAATGATTTAGTCCGGGATTTAGGACTCCCAAAAGATGCTGCCCAACTGCTAGGTTCTCGGCTTAAACAGAAAAATCTATTGTCACCAGGAACAACTTTTTATTGGTACCGCAACCGCGAGACACAATTTTTGAAGTATTTCAGCAAAGAGGAAGATTTGGTATTTTGCAACGATATATACGGAGTGATGGAAAAGTTTAAACTCAAGTATGATCCTGCTGAATGGCGGCTGTTCATTGATTCATCAAAAGACAGCATAAAAGGTGTTCTTCTTCATAATGGCAACACATTCGCTTCAGTTCCTATTGCTCACTCTGTTATTCTCCAAGAAAAATACGAGAATTTGGCCCTGATTCTTCAGAAGATTCGTTATGATGAGCATAAGTGGATGATTTGTGGAGACTTTAAAATTCTATCCATGCTATTAGGGCAGCAATCCGGTTTCACCAAATATCCCTGCTTCCTTTGCTTGTGGGATAGCCGGGCCCGCGACCTACACTGGGGGAAAAAAGACTGGCCAATTCGGGAGTATTTGAGACCCGGTGAGAAAAATGTTCTTCATGAGAGCTTGGTACCTCGTGATAAAATTCTATTACCACCTCTCCACATTAAGTTGGGTCTCATTAAGCAATTCATCATCAAGTCCCTTCCAAACGATGGTGAGTGCTTTCGGTACCTTTGCTCAAAGTTCCCCCGACTTTCTGAAGCAAAGCTAAAGGAAGGAGTGTTTGTTGGCCCTGATATAAGGAAACTCATTTCAGATGGAGCATTCGCTGAAACGATGTCTGAGAAGGAAAAAGAAGCCTGGGATTCCTTCAAGGATGTTGTTCTCAAATTCTTGGGGAACAGGCGGGATGAGAACTATAAGGATATTGTTGCCAGGATGCTCAATGCCTTCAAAGAACAAGGCTGTAACATGAGCCTGAAAGTCCATTTCTTGCACTCCCATGTGAACTACTTTCCCGAAAACCTGGGGGCGTACAGTGAAGAACAAGGTGAAAGGTTTCACCAGGACATCAAGGACGCAGAGAGAAGGTACCAAGGAAGATGGAACACCACTATGATGGCTGATTTCTGCTGGTTGCTGCTGCGGGAAACCCCAGATGAAAAATACGCCAAGCAGCGCACCAAGAGAAGCATTCGGGGGAAGAAGAAACGGGCCCACCAGGAGATTGATTGACCCAAGAATGACTTTAAAATCTAAACTGTGTTGACAAATATCGTGTTTTTACTAAACTTTGAAATAAAAATTTGCTAGTTATTACCACAGTGTCGGATCTCATTTATTAGAATTTTATTTTCACACCATCGGGTGTTTGTCTTCATGTATTGCAATGGTGCGGTTTGCGTTTTCTATTCTTACATACATACCTGTACAACATTTTTTGTACATTTCTTTGCTTTGCTTTGTGTCTAACCTCGCTCTTATATGCTCAATGTTTGTGCACATGTATGTAGCTGTTTTAAGTGCAGACAATTTTGCTACCATCACAGTGTGTTTTGTTGACATTACTCTATTCTTATGTGCTGCCTTGTTACAATTTTCTTTATTCTTATTTGAATAACTACTAAACAATTAGTATAAAGAATTCATCCAAGAAACTTTTATCTCGATCGCACTCAATCTGAAACGTTCACCTCAAACTGCTAACCCAATGTAGCAAACAATCTGTACGTGATGGAGCAAATTGGTTACCAGATTTGGATTCAGCGCACCAAAAAACGTAAAAATCAGTCAAACATTAGAGGCAGTTTAAAAAAAACTTTTTTAGTGTACCTGTGTTATTACACCTAATACAACGATAACAGACAAGCTTGATGCCAAGACAAGGAAATATAAAAAATAAACAGATAATCATAGTTTAACTTAAATCAACTCTGGGCCAGGCTTGGATGTAATTTTATAAATGTATTTATCTGCAGGTAAAACAGGGTTTACATTTGAAATTTTAAAAAAAAGAAAACCTTTAGAAAATTGTCTCCATAAAAGTTCCATGTGCATGCCACCAATTTCTTGGGGGGGGGGGGGGTTATGAACTAACTGATCTAAAAGGTTTTTTTGCAATGTTTGTGAGCACATTGCAACCTCTTAGCTCCAGGTTCTACTGGCATTAACTCTGAGTTGTGACTCTTCTCAGCTGGTGGTGGTGCAGACCATTCTAAGCCCTGCTTGTAAAGCACATGCGTGTACCTCAGCAGGTTTTCCAAGGTCCTGGATGCGTGGTGTTGAGCTGGAATTTTTCTGTGGGTTTTGCAAAACCTGTACATGGACCATGAAGGTTGTCTTTGCATTGCTCTGTCAGTCAAAAAATAATGAAACCTTGCTGTTCTTCAATATAGTAATGTTTCATAGCTCACCATGATTGGTGGCTCATACCCATCTGGTGTAAGTGACGTCAGACGCCGAGAAGGCAGTAGCTATAAGAGCCCTCACCTCTGTTCATTTAAGCACAAACTCTATGATTCTGCATCAAGGATTTGCCAGTTTCAGATGGCCTGAAGTAGGGTTGAATGATTTCTGAAGACAACCCGAAACGTGTAGCACGTCGCTTTTGATATTCTGGCATATCATCTTTGGAAGATCAATATTTGAGCTAAGTGCAAAATGTTTTATTCTTATATTTAATAAAAGGGAGGTGTCGCGGCGGTGCATGGTTACTTTTCCACCCACTTAGACGACCAACTCCGACAAAAATATAAACAAAAAATAGATAGGTTTAGGGTTCTACACATGTTGGAATTTGGTAGATTATTGTGTTAAGGTAATTTCAACAGGGTTTGGTGGCTTTAGTTCTTCAATATAGGCATAAGTATACAGATTCAGCTGCTGTCATAAGAGATCAGATGAAAGAGACCTCAGTGGCTAACTAGCGCCCAAAAACTATATGGCTACATTACGTCTGACAAGCCATTAAGCTAATAGCAACGGGCGTACTTTCATGCTACCACCTGCACATCATTGATCATTAAAAAAAAAAAAAAACTATCAATATTAGCATTCATATGAGTCAAGGGCAAAAAGAGAACACTTGGATTAGCAGATTATATAAATGTATTCCTACTCCGAGACCTGGCATGTCACTGCAGTGCTTTGTCAGGGAGCGGGACTTATCACGATCTTAGCCAGCTTGACTTCTATGATAAGAATAACCATTGATATGTATTCTTTATAACACTTAAAGGGACTCTCAGACTAATAACAGAATAAATAATAAAATAAATAAATAAGAAACTACCTACTGTAGCTGAATGTAACTCACCTTGAGCTACTACTGAAAAGGTGTGAGCCAAATCCACACCTAGGTCTCCTATGAATGTGGCTAGGCAAAGGAAAGATGTCTTAAAACTACTAGTACAAAAAATAGAGACACTCCCACCACGGCGAAAGAAATCGGAACAAAAGGTGATGGTCCCATAATCCAACAGACAAGGCAATAGCTCTATTTACCACCAATAATTTGCATAAACTGCCACAACACCCATGATTACACAGCAATAATAAGTTGTATATATGACCATGAATAATACACAAAATATTGAACAGAAACTTAATAGGGTGGGGGGAGGGGGATATTCAACACAATTGACATGGTTAGCAGACTTGATAACCACTTTACTTGTAGTCAGCTGCACGCCCCTGTGCTAGCTGGCTCCAGGGGTGGAGTGGGCAGTCGTGATATTCAGCTGTTGCCCAGTTACCCTAACCAGCTAGAGTTAGGACTGCCAAATGTCTATTCTAACTTTAGTCAATTTTGCAATCAAGCCAGTGGCTGGATATCGCCACTGTTCAGATTGCAAGGCAACCTGGCTATAGGCCCGGCCTTGAATATCTGGGGCAAAGTTAAAATGGCAACGGCTAGCAGCCACCACTGAATATCGCCACATTCCCTTGGCTTCTGTCTGCTTCAGTCGGTACAAGAGGTGATCAAACCTAAGCTTTCCTTAAAAACACAAATAACATGATTTCGACTCTCATATTTGAGACATGCAAAGAGAGAGATCATTAGAGAAAGACATCATGCGTGGCAAGATTGAAGGTCAACTGAAAAAGAGGGAGACCAGCAATGAGTTGGATCAGTAAAATACCAGCAGCTATGGATGCCACTCTATCAACAATTAGCCACCTGGCTGAAGAGCACAGTTTAGAACAATTTTCCACAGGTTCGCCATGAGTAAACATCAACTGGATGGTGCTTAACAAGAACAACATTCTTCAAATTATAAATTTTCTATGCCCTAATATGTTAAAGCCTTTATCTTTACGTCTTTTTTTTAAATAAGCTACACAACTTTTTATGATCTTAACCTGCAGATGGCAGACAAACAAATATGAGTATTTGCACTAGAAACAGCAGGACCAGAAATGTATCTGAATTCAAGAAAACATGGGACAAACACAGAAGATCTCTAAAGTTAATAAAGGACTGTAGACCTTTGTAGTTGGTATGGAAGGGCAGACTGGATAGGTCATATGGTCTTTATCTGCCATCATGTTCCTATGAATTCAAGTAGGTAGTTAATAGGAGGCATAAGTGTGTCAATACTGGCCCAGGGCCGTCACTAGGCATGTGCAGGCGTGTTTTGTGCACACTGCTTCGCTCTGCACATGGTTCGGCTCTCAGCTCATGCGACGACTCTTCCCTTTACTTGCCCCTATCTCTGCCACTATGCAGAGCCAGAGACAGCAGCTTGACACCTCCGACTCCTCCTGTAGCATCGGACACCTAGCACCAGCACCAGCCTCCTATCATTCCAGGAGGGGGCAAGACTCCACCGTCGATCACTGACCCACTGCAGCCTGGAGACCCGGGTGACCGGATGATCCCAGGCCATGCTCAATCGGCTGGGAGGGGAGTCTGCGAGGCAGGGGAGATGGAGTTATCTGTGTGATGCAAGGATGAATGAGAGTGCCTGTGTGGGGGAGTCTGTGGATAGGATGGAGGTGAGGGTATCTGAGATGAGGGTATATATGGGGTTGTAGAGATGAGGGTGTTTTTGGGAATGAAAGAGGTGCCTATGTGAGGATACCAGTGAGGGTAGAGATTCCAGTATAGATATGAGGGATAGGAATGAATTCAGTGATGTTAGCTCAGTCCCCCAAAAATTGACTTCCTGGCATAAAGTAACAGGAAAAGAGCACTATGGTTCTCAGAAGATGTATCTGGTGGCCAAACATGCAGGAAATGTGATGGCAACAGCAAAAGGGTGCCTGTGTGCATGCAGGGCCACCCCAAGGATTGCTGCTGCCCCAGCTGTGCCACTCTCCCCCTCCCTCCAGCCAACCTACTTCCTTGCTGAGCTGTCCCTCCCGCTCCCAGCCATGCCGCCCTCTGCTGCTGCCGCTGTCGATTCAGTCTTAAGATGAAGGTGAAAGAGAATAGACTCAGGAGTAATCTAAGGAAATATGTCTTTACAAAGGGTGTTGGATGCATACACATCATAGAGTGATATATACACAAGCACACATCCCAGTCTCTCAGATACATCATCAATCACTACCTAAACTGTGTGCACTTATGCGCTCACAGATCTCCCGCTACCCTACTGAGACACACTTTGCCATGACTGTTTCAGGCAAACCCCCCACACAGACAAGCCTGTCTGTGAATGGAGGAAAAGGGAAATGAGCCATTGTATCCCTCTAAATGTGTGCATTTTTTTACTTGTCTTATTTATGTTATTAAAAATTATATTTAATCAATATAGGTGCTAGTCTTTTTTGGCTAGTTTTACGCTTGGTTCACACACTTTCTCACTAGGCCAAAGCTGCTTCAAAGTGTGGTCAGCAAGCTTTTTTCTGTACTGCAAAAACATGTAAGAATTACTATACTGAGCCACACAAAAGGTCCATCAAGCCCAGTATTCTGTTTCCAACAGTGGCAAATCCAAGTCATAAATACCAGGTATGGCCCCCAAAAAGTAGCAACATTCCATTCTGCCTACCCCCAGGGATAAGCAGTGGCTTTCTCAAATTTACTTTAACAGTTTATGAATTTTTCCTCCAGGAACTTGTCCAAACCTTTTCTAAACTCAGTTACGCTATCTGCTTTTACGATATCTTTTGACCATGAATTCCAGAGCTTAATGATGCATTGAGCAAAAAACTATTTTCCCCTATTTGTATGAATACTACTTTGCAACTTCAAGGCATGATCCCCTAGTCCTTGTACTTTTAGATAAAGTAAACAATTCATTTGCGTTTACCCATTCCACTCTACTCAGGATTTTATAAACCTCTATCATATCTCCGCTCACCTGTGCGGTATCACCTCAGTCTTCGTTTTTCCAAGGAGCCCTGATATTAGTTGACAGTACACCTAACAACCAGTAAATAAAGCAGTATAATTCAGTCAATAGCTTTCACAGTTGAAATAACATCAAAGAAAATTAAATATATGTGTGAATAATCTAAACTGTGGATTGGAGGAGTAGCCTAGTGGATAGAGCACTGGCTTAGTAACCAAGTGACCAGTGTTTGATTCCCACTAGCACTCCTTGTGGCCTTGGGCAAGTCACTTAACACTCCATTGTCTCAGAAGAAAGGCCTGGCAATCTACTTCCGGTCACATTGCCAAGAAAACCCAGGAACTACTGAGTTGCCAGGAGTCAGCAGTGATGCGAAGGTACAACACTGCTGAAATCTAAAATGCAATACATCACCACTAGAGAATTATTTCTAATCTCTGCTGTGTACTCTGTGCCTTCAGGGAGTTGGGCCTTTCTGGGTGAAGTAGATTTCTGGGCAAGGATAGTTTGCAGTGTGATGGGAAGGTTTTAGGGGTGGGACAGCTGTATGGGGGAGTTTTTGAGGATGGGGACTGTTGTAGGGGAGGGGGGATCGTTTTGGGGGGTGGTCAGTTTGTAGGGTGGTGGGGAAGTTGCAGAGAGATAGCTTTGGGGGGCAGTTGGCATGGTGGTGAGACAGTCATGGGAATAATTTTGAGCGTTGAGGCAGATGGCAAGGTGGTAGGGCAGTTGCATGGAGTATTTTTAGTGGTAGGCCAGCATGAGGGTGTTGGGGCAATTGTATGGGGGCACTTTTTGAGATGGGAAGTTTGCAGAGAAATGAGACAGTTTCAGGATAGCTTTTTGAGAGTGGAGGCAATTGACAGGGTGGTGGGGCATTTGTTGGAGGGTTAGGTTTGCGAGGTAGTAGGGTAATTGCAGGAGTGTAGTTTTTGGGAATGGTGCAGTTTGCAGGGTGATGACAGTTCAGGAGGTTATTTTGGGGGATAGGGAAGTCATGGGGGTGTAGCTTTGAGGGGTGGGGCAGCTTGCAGTGTAGTGAAGCTGTTGACTGAGGGCATTTTATTTGGGGTGGGACATTTGAAGGGATGTTAGGGCAGTTGAAAAAGAATATTTTGGGAGGGCAGTGTGTGGGATGGTGAGGCAGTTGTGGGGGTGCATTTAATGTGGGTGGGGATGTTTGGGAGAGTAGAGATCAGAGAGAAGGATTTTGAAAGGAGGAAGTCTGTAACTGTTATGTTTCACTGTATGTAATCTGGAACTCTTTGTCCCATAGAAATGCATTGGAATATTTTTGGGGAGGGCTTATTTCTCTGGAATCCTAAATCCAATCTGGGCCCATTTTCAAATCTAATGTGTCTTTTTTTTTGTAATTATATATTTATTTATTGATGTTTTGAAATTATACAAACAACAAAACACAGAAAGAAAAAAGAAAATCTCCATAAAGCATACCAAAAAATAGATAAAGAAAAAATGGAAGTTAGCCACATCAAGGGAGCAATGACTAAATAAAAGAAAAATACAAAATGTAAAGGAAAACAAGAGACAATAGCCTCACAAAAGCTGCAAACTAAATCTCCAAGAGAGACTGTGTAAGAACAAGGTCTCTAAAACCCCTCAACCTTCCTCAGCCACAGGAGCAATCATTTCCTTACTAACAAGAAGTTTCTCCAAGTGAGAAGGGTCGAGAAAAACATATTTCACCCCCAGCAGTGTAACAAGACACTTAACAGGGAAATCTTAAATAAAAGGTAACAGAAAGACCCAGTACCCGAGACCTAAGAATATAAGACATGCCATACTTGGTCAGACCGAGGTCCATCAAGCCCAGTATCCTCTTTCCAACAGTGGCCAATCTAGGTCATACGTACCTAGCAATATCCCCAAAAGACACAGGTTCCACAATGCTTGTACTGGGTCAAGCATTGATATCCTGGGTCCCTTTTTAATAGTGGTTTATGGACCTTTCCTCCAGGAACTTGTCCAAACCTTTTTTAAACCCAGCTATACTAACAGCCCTTACTACATCCTCCGGTAACAGATTCCAGAGTTTGATTACACGTTGAGTGAAATAATATTTTCTCTTATTTGTCTTAAATAGTTTACCCTGTAGCTTCATTACATGTCCCCTAGTCTTTCCATATTCTGATAGCGTAAACAATTGATCCACGTTTATCCGTTCCACTCCATTCATTAATTTATAGACCTCTATCATATCTCCTCTCAGCCGTCTCTTTTCCAGGTTAAAGAGCCCTAACCTTTTTAGCCTCTCTTCATAGGAGTAGCCTTCCATCCCCTTCACCAATTTGGTGGCTCTTCTCTGTACTTTTTCTAATAACGCTATGTCCTTTTTAAGATACGGTGACCAGAATTGCACACAATATTCAAGGTGCGGTCGTACCATGGAGCGATACAGAGGCATTATAATATCCTTTGTTTTATTCTCCATCCCTTTCCTTATGATACCTAGCATTCTATTTGCTTTCTTGGCCGCCGCTGCACACTGGGCGGAGGGTTTTAACATGTTATCCACGATGACTCCTAAATCTTTTTCCTGGGTGGTGGTTTCTAATGTGGAGCCTTGCATTGTGTAACTATAGTGTGGGTTGTTCTTTCCTAGGTGCATAACTTTGCACTTGTCCACATTAAATTTCATCTGCCATTTGGATGCCCAGTCTTCCAATTTATCCAGATCCTCCTGCAGTTTTCCACAATCCTCTTGGGTTTTAACAACTTTAAACAGTTTTGTGTCATCTGCAAATTTGATAACCTCACTAGTTATTCCCTTTTCCAGGTCATTTATGAATATGTCAAAAAGTAGCGGACCCAGTACAGATCCCTGGGGTACTCCACTATTCACCTTTTTCCATTGGGAATATTGGCCATTTAGCCCTACCCTCTGCTTTCTATCTTTTAACCAGTTCCCGATCCACAATAGTACACTGCCTCCTATCCCATGACTTTTTAGCTTCGCCAAAAGTCTCTGATGGGGGACCTTGTCAAAAGCTTTCTGAAAGTCCAGATACACTATATCAACCGACTCACCTTTGTCTACCTGTTTATGCACATCTTCAAAAAAACATATCAGATTAGTAAGACAAGATCTTCCTTGTCTAAAGCCACGTTGGCTGTCTCCCATTAGGCCATGACTATCTACATGCTGTGTAATTTTGTTCTTTATGATGGTTTCTACCATTTTCCCTGGTACTGACGTCAGGCTCACCGGTCTGTAATTTTCCGGGTCACCCCTGGAACCCTTTTTAAAAATTGGTGTTACGTTGGCGACCCTCCAATCTTCAGGTATTACAGATGATTTTAATGAAAGTTCAGATTACCAATAGCAGGTCTGCAATCTCATATTTCAGTTCTTTCAACACTCTGGGATGTATACCATCCGGTCCAGGTGATTTGCTACTATTCAGTTTATCAAATAGTTGTAATATATCTTCCCGGTGTAGCGATATTTCTCTCAATTCCTCTGCAGTATCACCTTTAAATACCACTTCAGTCTTGGGTAACATCCCTACATCTTGAAAGGTAATAACCTAAGAAGCAAAAAGGTTTTCCTTCTGACCTGGGTAGCTCTGGAGACATCCGGGAAAATCTGAAGTTTCCCACCACAAAAAATAGCATTTTAATGTCGAAAATAACTCCTCATTATTAAGGCTTTATTACCATCATTCAAAAGAGAAACAACTAAGGTAGCTCTAGTAGTTATAATATCGTGCGAATCCTCAAGAAAAGCTGAGAGAGAGAATTCCGGGCTAATCTCCAGGATTCCCTCCCCATCCTGTTCCGAGGAAGACCACACTCTTATCGGGAATATAAAACAAACGTGAAATCACAATCTCAGTAGGAACAGGTAATAACAAAATTTCTGTAAAGTATTTTCTTAACAGGATCTCTAGTGATAACAAATGAGTCTGAGGAAAATTAATAAAACATAAATTCTTCCTATGAAAAATATTCTCCAGAGATTCCATCTTCTGGTGTATCAGCTGGCTATCCTTAAGAAAGGAAGAGCCTGCTGAAATTAATGTAAGAAAGTGAGAATACAGGCCAGAAACCTTTCTCTCCATGGTCTCCAGCCTGGCATCCACCTGTTGAAATTTTGCAGTAGTCTCCTGGGAAAATACTACTATAGTACCTCAATTTTGTGTAAGAAGGGTCTCAGTGCATGAGACAACCTGCCAAACATCCTGTGAAGAAACAGTAGAATTCACTACAGAAAAACAAACCTGATCCAAATTACATTGCACAGGAGTAGGGCAAGGAGTCAAATGTGTCTTTTTAATAACTTTTCCCATTTGCTATGTTTCATTTGATTTTTTTAAATTTTTCTGAGAATTATTTGCCCCAGACATAGAGGCAGACAGTCATTTATCCTCGACCCCTTTTGTATAATTCCTTCCAATTTCTGTTACTGTAGATTGAAAAGAATAAAAGTATTGCTCTAATGGCTTTTTGTTTCCACCTAAGCTGAGATTTTCCTTGATTAATGTATGTTCTATTAATAAGGTGGATACTATTTGATAACAAGATTCCTATCAGGGAATTAATATGTTGTATATTACAAATGTAGATCAGCAAACAAGCTTTCAGGAGTTATACTCTCTTTATCATGCCTATAAAGACGTAATGCAATTACACTGGGTTTACATAGTACAAACTCATCTAGGCTCTGAGCTGTCATTACATATCAACGCAAGATATGGGAACAGTGACAGTTTACATCACACAGGCCTTGTCTAATCTTAGGTGGTCTGCATCTGTCGTCAAATTCCAATGAAAGACATTGGCGGTGAGCAACACTACAGAAGCAACAAATCACGCAGAACAAAGACAACCAATCCGAGGCGTGAAGAGATGGAAAGACAGAGTCTTTATTAGTGAGCCTTTGACTGCCCGACACAGGCTGTGTTTCGTCACCCTTCGTCAGGGGCTAGCCAGGCAAAGAAACTAAAAACAAATATACAAACACTTAAAATCATTGTAAAAGAACAGACGGCAAGTCAATAAATAAATACAATAAACACAATGAAATAGTATCATAAAATAATAAATACATAAATAAATACTAATATCATATAAAATTATATAAACCATATAAAACCAAAATCAACTGATATGCTCGGGACCTGATGCATATGTAAAAAATGTAAATGTATAAATACTTATAAATACATGCATAAAAATACTAACCTCTGTTGAAGATTGTTAAAAAACTTTTACATCATGTAGTTATAAAGCTGTCTAGGTAAACATGCACTAATAAGGTTAAAAACATGCAGATTAAGATGACATCCAGCATAAATATATAAATAAATAAATAACTAAAGCAGAAGGTGTAAATAAAGAGAGAGGAGGAGGCAGGATCTAACATAGTGGACACAAAAGTATCTCTCAAAACATTATGGCAATAGTTACTCTATTGCTGCAGGAGTGAGTCAAGATAGTTACCTATATTACTGCAGAAGTGAGTCAATGAAAAAAATGACAAGGAATAAAACTTAAATTAAGCATTGAATCATGCAAGACAGATGACTGATACACATTGTATCAAAAAATGCACCTTAGTAATGTAATAAAAAAAAATGGATAAAACATGAACCATCCTATAAAAATAAATAATGAAACCATATTAAATCTGATAAGCAACATGTATAAAAACGGAAGAAATACCGACACAAAAAGGTCAGGTGAAGGGAGAGAAACCAAACGTCTAAAAATGTATAACATCAAAAATGCTCTATGCACAATTTAAAATTTTAAAATTGTATATCATGCCAATAAGACCATCGTGCATCAGATGATCCACAAAACATTTCAGGAGGGAGACAGGGCGTGAATAAAAGCAAACAGTGAACTTTCAATCGAAGAGACAACATAACATGTGTAGAGATGGCCCCTCCGAGGTAAAACAATACATAATATAGTAGTGGCATAATTGTATAAAAAACCAATAAATACAAAGAGAGATGATACCTTATGAAGGCTGCCATCAATGCATGCAGACTAGCAGCAAAGCTAAAAAACGCCAAAGCATGCGCCTAAAAAACAAACTGAAAAGGGGCGGGGCTAACTCGCACAGCAAAGCAGATAAAGAAACTCATATAAAAGAGAATAAGAAAAAACGGAGCATATATGGCTTCATAAAGGCACTCCAAAGACTATTTGATGGATTGACTAGGGACATAAAACACTGAAACCACTGTTTGGAAAAAATCACAAAGTGAAGGACAACCTGCAAAAACAATGCATGAACCACAGAGGTGAAAAGGAGGGGCAGACAAATAAGTCCAAATAGAGATGGTATATAACAGGCACCACACTTGGCAAATAAAAATAAGGATCAGAGAAAAACTGACAGGTCTCTATCTAAATTTAATCCTGTGGGAGCCATAGTATCTAATTGAAAAATGAATCTCTGCTCCAATCTCTTAATAGTTTTATCGATGTCTCCACCTCTCTAGTTAGTCCTCACCTTTTTGATAACAACAAATTTTAGATCCATGATTTTATGGTGGGCTTCTAATCAATGCTGAACTAGGGGCTTGTCAACTAATTCACGTTTTATGCAGCTTTTATGCTCTATAATTCTAGTTCTAATGGTGCGGGTGGTCTTTCCTACATATAATAATTTGCAAGGACATTGAATCACATAGATAACATTCTTCGTTTTGCAGTTAGCAAAATCATCAATGTAAAATATCTGGTTAGTAACAGGGTGCATAAAAGAATTGCGCACAGGTAAAGCGTTCAAGCACACTGAGCATTTACCGCACTGAAACTGCCCCTTAAACTTAGACAGTAACTTCCTCTCAGTGAAGGTAGAAGGAACCAAAAGGTTATGCAAGCTGACGTTGCGTTTATGTGCCACAGTAAGTTTCAAATCTCGAAATGCTGGAAGTGTCTGGACTAGGTGCCACTCCCTTTGTAAAATCTTAATAATCCTTCTAGACTGTGAAGAGTAGATAAGAGGGCAGACTATGCCCATATCATTATTCCGTGTATTAACCCTGAGTAATTCTTCTCGGGGAGTATCTCTAGCTCTAATATATGCTTTATTAAAGTGACAAATTGGATATTGTCTTGCCAGGAATCTTATTTTCATATCTTGGGCTTGTATTTCAAAATTGTGATTACTGGTGCAAATCCTTTTGGCTCTTAAAAATTGACTAACCGGTAAATTGTTTTTAAGTGATGGATTATGGAAACTCTTGTAGTGCAATATGGTATTTCTATCTGTCAGTTTCCTGAACAAGGTAGTGGAGAAAGAATCTTGCTCCTTCTTGATCAGTAAGTCCAAGTAGGAGATCTGATCTGGATGATAGGTCATTTGAAAACGCAAGTTTTCGTCTAATTGATTGATCCATGAATGAAATTGGGAAAGAGTATCAATGGACCTGTTCAAAAGAACTAAAATGTCATCAATATAGCGCATCCAGAGGACGATATTGGACTTAAAAGGATGAGATTTTAAAAAACTCTCTTCGAAATGAAACATATAGAGATTCGCTATGTCTGGGGCCATAGAAGACCCCATGGCGACACCTTTTACCCGTTTATAAAACAAATCTAAAACAGAAAAAGTTCTCACAAAGAGAAAAGCGAGCTAAAGTGATGAGGAAAACAGTAGGCATGCGTCTGTATGCAGTTCTTTTGGATTGGATCTGAATATTTATTACAGAAATTTGTACAAAAGATTCTGACCCTTTCATTGCTTCTCAAAGAAGGTTATAGTTGTTTTATATCCTTTGTGAGATATAGTCTCCAAAACTGAACACAATATTCCAAGTGAGGCCTCACCGGCAACTTGTACAGCGGCATTAGTAGCTCTTCCTTTCTGCTAGTAATTCCTTTCTGTATGCAGCCCAGCATCCTTCTGGTTTTGGTGAAACAATGCAACAAGGCAGTAGCCAAAGCCTGAAGGATGCTGGGTTGCATACAGAGAGGAATAACCAGCAGAAAGGAGGCGGTATTAATCAAAATAAACTTTAACAAACAGAGGGGGTGACCTGCACAGAGAAGCAGGTAAAACCCTAAACAAAGACATAGAGGGAGTGATCTGCATGAAATGGCAGGTACAACCCTAAACAAGGGCATAGAGGGCTGTGACCTGCATGGAGTGGCAGGTTCAACCACTCTAGCCACCTTACTGGGCAGACTAGATGGACCATACTGGTCTTTATCTGCCATCATACATAATGGGGGTCATTCTGGCCCATGAATAGTGGAGATGTACGTCCGGGTTGGATGTGCAACCCCTGCTATTTACAGGAACTGTATTCCACTCCAGTGGCTCCCTGCATGTACATTGCCTTTGTGCGGGGAGCTCTGGACAGGGTAGGGAAGGGGTGGCAGCTGAGCGGAGCAAGGGTGGGCCCAGGCACCCAGACATACAGGATCTATTATGGTCAGGGCCCTGTACGTCTGGTGGGGGAAAGATGGACATGGGACTTATTCCGCCTTGGAGGTGGAATATGTCCCATCAAAGGTGACGATCGGTCCAGGTAGCCACCCCCCCCCCCCCCCCCCCCCCAATGCAGGCAGCCACAGCAGGTGCAGCTCATCCGCCCAATCCCGGCTCTGTCTGACCCCACTGAGGATCAGACGGCAGGGAAAAGACGTTAATTGGCATTGGCCATTCTGCGTTCTGGGCATCCCAGTGCCATGGCGATGAGATGCCACGGCACCAGCATAAGCATAAGGAAAGACTGGCCAAGCAGACAGGAGGATGCCTCACGCTGCAGAATCGGGGCCACACAGGGCCGTCTAAGCACCCTGATTCTGCAACCGAGGGAAGGTCTAGCTCGCGTTGCAGAATCTGGTACATAATGGGCCCATCAATTTTTTGGATATCTGGATAGCCCAGGCATGCCCCGATCGGAATTGGCCTCCATGTTACTACATTAGAATCTAGAATAGGTAAGCATGGAGGGGGAGTAGCAGTAGTCTTTAAGCAAGGCTTGTTAGTCACTCAAATCAAGAAGGCTCACTCATAAGGAATGGAGTGCTTAGCTGCACATGGAAAACAGACCATCACCTAGTAACAAGAAACTACAAATTAGAAACAAAAATACACACAATAAATGAAATGAGAAACCAAAAAAATAGGCTTGGTGTGATGCTGCAGATGCTGGGGTCGGGTTGGGAAAAAGTATCAAGCTGGGGGAGTGAGAAAAGAGAAACGGCAGATAGTGATAGTCCTATTGCACTCCCAGTCTCCCCAGCATCAGCAATATCCCATGTCTTGTCCCAGCACCCCAGCATCAACTATCTTCTAGTCCCAGCCTATATTCCCCTAGCATCTGCTCCCTTGCAGTGCCAGACCCGCCCCCTCCCCACCCCCTGAACCAGCATCAGCCCATTTCCACACTCAGTTCCCTCCCAGACCAAGCATCAGCCCATTTCTAGCCACAGCCCTATAGGAGACACTGACTCAGAAGCATATTTGGTACAAAGGCAAGATGCTGCCATAAGAACACCAAAGACCTCCACATAGCAAGCAGTGAGAACTACAGATACTGTAATTGTTGCTTCCTTATCACTGAAGTAAATACCTGGACCTTCCTAATAAGGATCCGATACTAGCTTCGGAGAGAACCAGGTCTGTCATAAATTAAGAGGCCATATCAGCTCTAAACTGTAAATGAGGGTCGCGCAGCTTGAGAAATGGAACTGAAAGCAACATATGGATTTTTTAATCTGAACCTTGGATCCAGGTCAGAGCCAATCCCACGATGCTACAGGGAGAGTGTCTGGCATTGTGAATGGAGGGGAATGGGTCTAAAACCTGAGAGAACAAAGTCTCTGGGCCTGTTTACCAGCAAGAGGCTGACCACGAAGGGATGTAACCGGACTGCATGTGACACCTGCTATGAAGACAGCCTTCGTCTCTCTTACCTATTCTCCCTGCTTGCCTAAAGCCATTCCTGAACAAAAAGCTCATCTGCTGAGACCAGCTGTCTTTACTGCTACAGTATGTCATCAGAATATAGAAAGACTAGGGAACATGCAATGAAGCTACAGGGTAAACTATAAGACTAAGAGAAAATATTTTTTCATTCAACGTGTAATCAAACTCTGGAATTTGCTACCAGAGGATGTAGTAAAAGCTGTTAGTGCAGAGGAAGGGGTGGACAGAGAGTTAATTGAAGACATACGCAGCATTGCTAGGAAAGGGGAAGTGCTACTGATCGGGGATTTCAATATGACAGATGTTGATTGGCGCATTCATGCTGCAGTATCATCTAGAAGTAAAGAGATCCTGGATTCTCTACAGGGAGAACTATTCAGGCAATTGGTAACAGACCCCACACGTGAAGGGGCCATACTGGACTTGGTGCTTACCAATGGTGAAAGTGTTTCTGATGTTGTAGTGGGAGATCATTTTGCATCCAGTGATCACCAGATGGTGTGGTTCAGTATTAGGACTAGGGCTGTTAGAATCCATTCAAAGGTGAGAGTCTTAGACGTTAGGAAGACAAACTTTGCCAAGATGGGCCAATACCTCAGGGAGTCGTTAGTGGGATGGGAACAGCTGGGGGATGTAGAAAAACAGTGGGCAAAACTGAAAGGGGATATTTTAAGGGCAACCAACATTTTTGTTAAAATGGTAAATAAAGGTAAAAGAAAAAGACGACCGCTATTGCTTTCGAAAGAAGTAGCTGAAAAAGTGAAGAAAAAGGAGGGAAGCCTTCATGAAATACAAAAGATCAGAGAGAGGAAGATAGGCATCTATATTTGGAAAATCTTAGAGAAGTTAGCAAAGTAGTCAGGAAAGCAAAGATTCAAAAAGAGGAGGAAATATCCAATGCAATAAAATGGGGGGATAAGACATTTTTCAGATATGTTAGTGAGAAGAGGAAGGGCAGAAGTGGTATTGTCAAACTCAAGGGTGAAGGGGACGAATATGTAGAAGCTGATGAGGATAAAGCGGAATTGCTTAACAAATATTTCTGTTCTGTGTTCACAGATGAAGAACCATGAGCAGGACCTCAGAAAACACCCACAAACAGGAACAGAAGCGAGGGACATCTTGAACAATTTTCAGAAGACTGTTTGTGAGAAACTAGCTCAACTTAAAGTAGACAAAGCGATGGGACCGGACGGGATACATCTTAGAATACTGAGGGAACTTGGACGTTCTAGCAGCTCCACTGACTGACCTTTTCAATGCCTCGTTGGAGTCAGGAGTGGTGCCAAAGGACTGGAGAGAGGCTCATGTGGTGCCTTTACACAAAAGCGGAAGTAAGGATTTGGTTGAAAACTACAGGCCAGTTAGTTTAACTTTGATGGTGAGTAAATTATTGGAAACGCTGCTGAAAGAGAAAATAGTGAGGTTTCTGGAGTCCAGATTACAGGATCCAAGGCAGCATGGATTCACCAGAGGCAGGTCTTGTCAGACAAATCTGATTGATTTCTTTGACTGGGTGACCAGGGAGTTGGATCGAGGGAGAGCCCCAGATGTGGTGTATTTGGATTTCAGTAAAGTCTTTGACACTGTCCCTCACAGGCGACTTATAAACAAACTGAGCACCCTAGGTATGAACCCTAAAGTTACTGTTTGGGTTAGAAATTGGTTAGGTGGGAGGCTACAAAGAGTATAGGTAAATAGAGCTCACTCTGAGAAGAAGGAAGTTACCAGTGGTGTGCCCCAGGGATCTGTCCTTCGTCTGATTCTTTTTAACATCTTTGTTAGTGATATAGCAGAAGGGCTGTCGGGTAAGGTTTGCCTCTTTGCGGATGATACCAAAATCTGCAATAGATTAGACACCCAGGAAGGTATAGATAACATGAGGAGGGATCTAGCTAAGCTTAAAGTATGATCTAGAATTTGGCAGCTGGGATTTAATGTTAAAAAATGTAAGGTCATGCATTTGGGCTGCAGCAATCCAAGGGAACAATATAGTATAGTGGGTGAAGTACTTTTGTCCACTAAAGAAGAGGGGGACCTAGGCGTGGTTGTGTCTGATGATCTTAAAATAGCTAAACAGGTAGAAAAGGCGACAGCAAAAGCTAGAAGGATGCTTGGGTGCATAAGGAGAGGAATGGCTAGCAGAAAAAAGGAGGTGATAGTGCCTTTGTATAAGTCTTTGGTGCGACCTCATTTGGATTATGGTGTGCAATTCTGGAGACCACACTTTCAAAAGGATGTGAACAGGATGGAGTCGGTGCAGAGGGTGGCTACTAAGATGATTAGTGGTCTTCATTATAAAGCATATGAGGACAGACTTAGAGTTCTTAATATGTACACACCTTAGAGGAAAGGCAGGATAGAGGTGATATGATTGAGATGTTTAAATACCTCCATGGCATAAATGTTCAGGGAGAGAGCCTCTTTCAATTGAAAGCAAGTTCTGCTACGAGGGGACATGGGATGAGGGATGCTCAATCATACGCACACACAACATCAACTTCCACATATATGGTGACGACATAATGCTCTATGCACCGATCACAACCACCAACCCAACAAATGACCAGCTATCAGCCTGCTTCACTGACGTGTCCAACTGGCTACAGGAGAACAACCTATCCATCAACATAAAGAAAACTGAAGCCCTTATAGTAACAAAAGACCCAGATTTCAAACCACCTACCCACCTCAACATGGGAACCATGCAAATTCAAATACAACCTCAAATAAGATACCTGGGCATTATCATTGACCAAGCTCTCACCTTTAAACATCAAATCAACAAGACCACCGGGACAATATTCCACAAAGCTAAAACTGTGCAACGCCTCCCACTACTCCTCGAACCTGAAGACTTCAGGACAGTAATGCAAGCTATGACACTCCCTCATCTGGATTTTTGCAACATAATCTACCATGGACAACCCGCCACACAAACCAACCCCCTCCGAACTGCCTTAAATACGACGGCAAGGATTATCCAGAATGCAAAAAAGCGGGATCACATCACCCCCATCCTAAGAGACCTCCACATCCTGCCCTTCAAAGCAAGAAGCAAATATAAAGCTATCCTACTCACCCACAAGACTATCCATCAAACACAGAACACCTCACTCCACACCCTACTGTCTCGCCCAACCCACAGCAGACCAACCAGACAATCCTCCAATAACTCCATCATCGTCCCCCACAAAAGAACCAAGTCCACACAATGGACCTGCAACAGAGCCTTCGAACTTTATGCTCCATCCCTCTGGAACTCTCTGCCAACCCACATCAGGAACAACGCTGACATCACATCATTCAAAAAACAGCTGAAAACAATCCTATTCCGTGAACATCTCTGATCAAGAAAACCTACCACGGCCTCACGAACTCATGCTTAGATACTACAGAATTGTACATGTCTTTGTCCACCCCAAATCATGAATGTTGCTCCCTGGTGATGGCCCCTCCCTATAAAATATTGACCCCCCCCCCCCATGTTATATGTTACACCGCTTTGACCCGGTGAAAAGCGGTATATAAATACAGTTAAATAAATAAATAAGGGGGATAGATTCAGGAGTGATATAAGCAAATATATCTTTATGGAAAGAGTAGTGGATCTGTGGAATAGTTTCCCAGTGGCGGTGGTAGAGATGAGGACAGTAAATGAATTCAAAGAAGCATGGGACAAACACAGAGGATCTCTAAAGGTAAAAAGGGGACTGTTGTAGTTGTTGATATGGAAGGACAGACTAGATAGGCCATGTGGTCTTTTTCTGTCATCATATTTCTATGTTTCTGTTTGGACAAGTTCCTGGAGGAAACGTCCATAAACCATTATTAAAAGGGACCCGGGATATCACTGCTTGACGCAATACAAGCATTGTGGAACCTGTGTCTTTGGGGAAACTGCTAGGTAATTGTGACCTAGATTGGCCACTGTTGGAAACAGGATACTGGGCTTGATGGACCTTGGCCTGACTCAGTATGGCATATCTTATGTTCTTATGAGCAATCAGATTACCTTGCCTCAGGATTAGACAAAAAGGATCTATTTATCTTTGTGTCCCTGCTTATGGGACGCAGTAAGAGAGACTGATTTAGCTATAACCCAGCTATTTATAGAAACATATGAGCACACAGACAACAGTAAACCAAGAAAACAGCACACTGCCACACAAAACAGCAACAGGAACCAATCCAAAAGCATGGGCAGATAGCTTTTTTAGGCAGTGCGTAGACTGATTTTTTACAGCATGCAAGATGTATGATTTTAGAGTTTCTCCGTTTTTTACTATGGCGGAATGTTTTGTGTGTTTACACATCCCTAAGGTATTTTCTGATTCACTCCTGCTCGATCATACCCCCTTGTCTAAATTTGGATTTTTATTTCCTCATCTCTCTTTCTTCTCCTATTTGTACAATAATTTTTTCTTCTCCTATTTGAATAAACATTCCGTATAATTATATTCAATTGTTTTACAATATGGCACATTTTTAACTTTGTACGTAATGTTTGTTTGCTCTGATACATTTTTTTATTTATATGTTTATTCATCTATTGCAATTTTTATTATATTTTATTTAGTAATGCCTTCATTTATGAACACTTTTATATCGTATTCTTTATTGTTTACTTATGCATGTTTTTAATTATTTTATGATTTTTCATATTTATATTTTATCAATTTATTTATAATTTTATGTCTATTTTTGATGTTTTTATGATTTTGTAGTGAGCCACGATAACCTGATGAAGTATTGTACGAAACACGGCCTGTGTTGGGTTTGGCCAGCTCTGTTTAAAGATTAATAAAGATTTTGTGTGAGTTATCTGCCCACACTTTTGGATTGGTTCCCACAGACAACAGTAATACAACTAGCTCCGCCAACTAGACACCCACACATACGAGATCACTGTAAATCACAGTTAATCACCCTCTTGTTAAATGTAACCCTTCAATTGTACTGTCTAAATGTTGTTAAATACCCTAATGTTAAATGTACGGCCTAAATGTTGTTAAGTATTGTGATAAAGGAAGACTCTAGTGAGCCCATGGAAGTAGAAGAAAAGAATGATTCTACCTTTAGGAAAGGTCACAGCCCTGCAAAGCACACGTTCCAGCAGTTCTCTGGAGAAAACAAACACAGGGATTCAAAAGCTAAGCTGGCACACCCAAGCCCTGATGACGTAGCAACAGGCTTGGAAAATGATTACAAACACCTGTCTAGAGAGTCAGGGAGGTTTATCAGAAAACAGGGATATAAACCAGGGCTGGAGAGTGAGTCAGGAGAGCAGCATGAGAGAGAGCAGCACGGAAGGCAGCCCAGATGGGAGCATGGTTGGAGGAAACATAGTAGCTGGAGGAAGGAAGCCACGTGGAGGAAAGAAACTGAAACAAGCAAAGCAGAAGGGGAGAGGACACGAAGGTGGTCTGGAGTGCTCAGAGAGAAAGAGCAGGAAAACCTTCAAACCCCAGCACTGAAGGAAAAGGTTCAGAGAGTTCAGAGGTGGGTGCCTAAGACTCAGTGCAGAAGTCTGCAGAGCCCAGCCTTGAATGGAGAACCGTGGCAGAGCTCCAGGGAGGAACCTAAAGTAAGGGACAAGGGACTGTTTCCCCAGAGCTGGCAAGAGATAGCCGCACAGCTGCAGAGAGGAGTTTCCTCAGGCTCAGTTACTGCTTATCCCTATTCACTACAGCTGTGTTTAAAAGACCCACAGGGAGTTTTAGGGAGAAAACACCCCGAGGCATTCACCAGTAGTTTAAAGCAAGGCAGTGCAGCACAAGAACCTGAAGCAATGCAGGTGGACTCTAAGGAGAGTGATTCCTTACAGCCAGAACAACCTATGGATTGTACTTTGTGCTTTGCAGACAGTACTGAAAGCCTTTGCTAAACTGTATAGTATAAGCTGATTGTAACCTAAAGAAAAGAAAGCACAGTTACTTACCTGTAACAGGTGATCTCCAGAACAGCAGGAATTAGTCTTCACATGTGGGGAGACGTCGCCGACGGAGCCCGCACAGGAATGCTCCCCAGCATCCAATCAGAAAGCCTTTGGGAGCATCCCCCGCGCCTGCGCGGTGGCTTCCTGCCCTTCCTACTGCCTCTCCCCAGTTGAGTTTTATAGCTGAGCTGGAAGGAGAGGAGAGGAAGGAATAGAGAGACAGAGATACAACTCCTAGGGGAGGTGGGCGGGTTGTGAAGACTAATTCCTGCTGTTCCGGAGATCACGTGTTACAGGTAAGTAACTGTGCTATCTCCAGGAACAAGCAGGAATGAGTCTTCACATGTGGGGACTCCCTAGCTGAGGATGCCCGGGGAGATCCCATCAGCGCAGCCCAGGCCAGGATGGCATTTCCCCAACCTGGATCCCCGGCATCCCCTGAGGGATGGAGGGTAGGAGTTGAGAGAGAGGAACAGCAAAACCCCAAAGGCTACAGGGAGAGTAACCTTTAGAATGCATGAGAAGTATCATTAAGCATTTAATGAATTAAGGACCTAGTACCATGTAGAGCTTACCTACTGGGTTGTAGGAAGTGGAGCTGTGATGCAGGTACTGTAGACGCAGTAGCGAGGTCTTCAAGGGAACTCCACAGCAGCGAGGAGGAAGTTCCAAATCCAGAAGGACAGGAGATCCAGTTGTCAACTGGGTCAGGAGAAGGACAGCAGGTCTTCAAGGAAGCTTTATGCAAAAAGCTGAGCACTCCCTTAGGAGCAGAGTCCATAACTTAGAGGACTAACAGTAGAAGACTGGCCGATCTGGATAGCCTAGTCCGGAGAAGGGTTGGGGTGTACCCCGGAGCAGAAGGAGTACACAGTCTTCCCTAGCTAAGGGATAGGGAGACAAGGGTCTGAACCTCCGGGAGGAGGGCATAACTAAAAGTAGAAGCTGTGGACCTCACAGCAGTACGCAGAGTACAACCAGTCCGAGGGCCGATCCAAGGAAAATAGGCAGGCGGACTGGCCGGACCTCGGAGGGGGGGGGGGGGCGTGAGTACCGGCCATAGGGGAAAAAGGCGGTAGAGCACAGGCCCTGGGGACACCTCCCAATATGCGCCTACCGAACAGGTAATATCTGATATATCTAGGTAGTTGGGCATGGAGAACGCCCACCCAGGCACTGATGCAGGTATGCCGAGGAACCTACCTCCCTGAGCATAACACTGATAAGGCGGACCTGCCATTGATCCACAGAAACGTCCCCCTGGGGGGGGGGGCGTCAAGATCAGTCCGGAAGGAGGGATCTATTCCAGTGGAGCAGGGGCAGATCGGCGAACTAACAGCACGGTAGCGTGAAGGGCAGAGGGTATAGTCCTTGGTAAGCATTGGGGGACTATAGCCGGGTGGGTTCTCCTGCCTGAACAGAGAAAACCAGACAAGGGGAACAGGGCTGATCCTGCCTTGTCGAGGAATTGTTCCGAACATGCTGCGAGGGACAGCAGACAACTGATACGGTATCAATCAGCAGGGGAACCCTGGCAGAGAAGGGTTCGGGGAACGTACCTAAGGGTAAGTAAGTTGAGGGGTAGGAAGTCCATGGGCCAGAGCTAACATGGAATAGAGGTGATCTCCCTCTTCCAACGGAATGAGAATACCTGAACCCCTGGATAAACATTCGAACCATTTGCCCCAGAGTAGAGCTCAATTTTAGCTTCTGGTGAGAGAAGGTTAATTGCAGGCAGCCGCCTGCAGGAGCCTAAAACTGCTTGGTATGAGTATCCTGGCGCGGGCCCGGGAACTTCAAACCAGAGTGAGAGGTCCCTTGCTTGGGCGCCCCTGGCGGGTGGGTGGAGGGATGACCTTTCCTCTTCCTAGGGAAGGAAGGTGTAGAGAGGCATTTCCCACCCCCGGGGGGAAGACGGGACCTAGGATGGCTTCTAACGCTGGGAGGGTTAGCGAAGCACTGAGCAACCTGACGTAAGGCTTCACTATTGAAGAGGTGGTCTCCAGCACAAGGAGAATTACCCAAGTTATGTTGTGCCCGTCTGCACAAATATGACACCTGTAACCATGCTGTACGACGTGCTCTAATGGCAATAGCATAGGATCTGCTGACCGCCAGGAAGGAGTCTAGAGAAGCATGAGAAAGGAACCCAGAGATATTCCTGCAGTGATAAAGAAGCAAGGAATATTCAGAGGCCTTGGTTGCAGACAAAAAGGGAGACAACCGAGATAATCTATTGGTGACCTCCCGGAGTGTCAGGCTCATATAAAAAATATATGAAAGAATCCTGGAAGCCAACATGGACGTTTGACGCCCCAGGGTATCCAGCGTTTGAGAGGCGCGACCTGGAGGGCGAGAAGAATGCTTATTCTTGCTTCCCACCTTCCTCAGCGCCGATTCCACCACAATGGAATGATGTGGAAGCTGGTGCTGCTGAAACCCCGGGGAGGGGGGCACCCGATACAGAGCATGCATCGCTGTCGACGGTGCAGGAACCCTCAAAGGCGACCGCCATGCCCCCAGTAGAAGATCCTGCAGGGAAGGATGTAGAGGAAGCATTACAGCCTCCTGTTCCGCAGGACCTGGACTTAGGGAAGGACCCTGGATGGGAATAGCAAGCAGGTCCGCCATGTCAAGAAGAAAATCCTGAAAAGACGGCTCTCCCAAAGGGGCTATGCCGTGAGAGGCGATGGCGGGAGGGGCCGCCAGGGCACCAAAAGGCCTATCGGACTGATGTCCGCTGGGCCGAGGAGGGTACCAACAGTTCCGGATCGGGGCAGTCAGCATGGCGTCGTCGGTACCTGGAATTGATTCCAAGCTAGGCATCGAAGGGGTCGATGGCACCGATGGGACCGCGGGAATCGGCCCCGGCCCCGACCCCGCGGGCGGCACTGCCCCGGCGATTGAAGCGGTTCCGCGGCAGCCGGAGGGCAGTGGTTAGTAATCTCTGCTCTGCATTGCGGGAAGGGACAGGGGCCGGTCCCGAAGCATGTCGTAGCCAAGCCTTCGAGGCTGGATACCGATTCTAGGCTGGGCATCGAACCGAGCGAGGAGATCGACTCCCTCCTAGGGGGCTCCGGCGGCGGCGGCCATGCCGGCGATGCTGACCCCGGGGGGCGAATCGGAACCACGCCGATTGGCGTCGCGGGCATCGAGGGCCCCTGAGAACGAAGCTCGGTGAAGAGGGGGTCATCCGACACCGGCACCGATGTCGGGCGGCAGGCACTGCCAGACGCCGGGCCCCCTCTCGAACCCATCTTGCCCGGAGGGAAATCCTTCCGGGGCAGACGACCCGTCCCCGAGGGAACCCAGGCAACCTGACGACGAGCCCCCGCGGGGAGGGAAGCACAAAACTCCAGCGCCGACGCCAGGGCACCGGCGCCTCTTGACGCTGGAACTACCCCCCTGGTAGGCCGGGACGACGGGAACCCAGGCTGGATCGAAGCGATCGAAGACACCGGGGTCCCCCTTCGAGCAATGGGCAGGGCCCTCGACGTCCGCATCGATGCCGGGGGATCGCCCGTCTGGGATTGATCGACATACCCCGAGGACACCGGGGAAGGCTGACGGCGGTCCCTGGAGATGAGTGGAGCGCTCAACGCCCCTGCCAGCTCCGGGGTAGCGGCGCCGCCCAAATCCGGTACCACCCCCGCACAGGGCGGGGATTCCGGCAAACCAGCGCAGGTCGAAGCGATCGGCCCCGAAGGAAGCGAGGGCACCAGATGCCAATCCCCGGCGAAGAGTGGAATCCTCGACGCCGACGCCGATGCCGAGGTGCCGCCCGAAGCGGGTACCACCTCCGCGCATGGCATGAATGTGAGACCAACCAAGCAACACTTCCTTTCCACCTTTATATTCAACCAAATTTAATCAAAATCTATTACTCATAGTATAAATCTACCTCAAGATGAATTAATTACAGGCCTCAGTACACGTCCACACCTTTCATTTGGCGATCTAAACGTAATATTAGACTTGAGCTCCACAGTTTAATAAAGTTTGTAAGATTGGAATTATAGTTGAATTCAATTGGATAAATTGGAATTTCTTGATGATTGGATTTTAGTATTACTTAATTTCTAATTGTAGTGTCGAATCCTGAAAAAGTACTTTAGAATTATTTTTGATTAAAATTAAAATTAAAATTAAAAAGGAAGAAGGCCGGTGATGTATGCTAAAAACGTGACGCCCTATCCCAATGGTGACATCGTTCGCCAAATGAAAGGTGTGGACGTGTACTGAGGCCTGTAATTAATTCATCTTGAGGTAGATTTATACTATGAGTAATAGATTTTGATTAAATTTGGTTGAATATAAAGGTGGAAAGGAAGTGTTGCTTGGTTGGTGTATTAGTATTGTTCCTTTCGGCAGTAATTTTTTAGCTATTGATATATTGACTGCCATGGCTGTTCGATGGAAAGATTCTTACAGCTTTAGCCTAGAAAGGCGTGAGGAGATATTAAAACTTCCCTCTTTATTGGATGAAGATGCATGTAATAGTCCTGATTGGGATTCGTTTCTCAATAGATCTAAACGTAATATTAGACTTGAGCTCCACAGTTTAATAAAGTTTGTAAGATTGGAATTATAGTTGAATTCAATTGGATAAATTGGAATTTCTTGATGATTGGATTTTAGTATTACTTAATTTCTAATTGTAGTGTCGAATCCTGAAAAGTACTTTTTTAGAATTATTTTTGATTAAAATTAAAATTAAAAAGGAAGAAGGCCGGTGATGTATGCTAAAAACTTGACGCCCTATCCCAATGGTGACATCGTTCGCCAAATGAAAGGTGTGGACGTGTACTGAGGCCTGTAATTAATTCATCTTGAGGTAGATTTATACTATGAGTAATAGATTTTGATTAAATTTGGTTGAATATAAAGGTGGAAAGGAAGTGTTGCTTGGTTGGTGTATTGGTATTGTTCCTTTCGGCAGTAATTTTTTAGCTATGAATGTGGGACCACCAGACTGGGTCGAGTCGATCGGCCCTGGAGGTGCCGAGGACAGCCGCTGATGATCCCCGGTGAGGAGCGGAACGCTAGACCCTGATGCCGAGGGGTCGGTACCGCCCGAAGCGGATACCACCCTTGCGCATGGCCGGGACGTTGGACCGCCATACTGGTTCGAGTCGATCGGCCCCGGAGGCACCGAGGACCACAGCCGACGATCCCCGGTGAGGAGCGGAACGCCCGACACCGACGCCGATGCCGAGGGGTCGGTACCGCCCGAAGCGGATACCACCCCCACGCATGGCAGGGACGTAGGAACGCCAGACTGGGTTGAGGCGATTGGCCCCGGAGGTGCCGAGGACACCAGATGATGATCCCCGGCAGGGAGTGGGACACTCGACGCCGACGCCGATGCCGAGGAATCGGTACCGCCCAAAGCGGGTACCACCTCCGCGCATGGCAGGGAGGACGGAACGCCAGACTGGGTCGAGTCGATCGGCCCCAGAGGTGCCGAGGACAGCACTGACGATCCCCGGTGAGGAGCGGGATGCTCGACACCGATGCCAATGCCGGGGGGGTCGGTACCGCCCAAAGCGGATACCACCTCCGCGCATGGCTGGGATGTAGGGAAGCCAGACTGGGTAGAGTCGATCGGACCCGGAGGTGCCTAGGACACCAGCTGACGATCCCTGGTGAAGAGTGGGACACTCGATGCCGGCGCCGATGCCGGGGAATCGGCACCGCTCAAAGCGGATACCACCCTCGAGCATGGCTCGGGAATGTTCTGTGAGGAGCGAACCCCAGGAACAACCCGAAACTCCATGGATGCTTTGGAGCCCGAAGACTCCCGCCAGGGTATATTGGCCAAGGGGGGCTTGAGGGGTTGGCCGGAGCCATCGCCATGCCGCGCATGAGACTTGCCCCTCAAGACTTAGCTAGTCTTAACAGACTGTTGTGTGGTTACCTGATCCTGTAGAGAAGAAAAACCCGATGACCGCGCCTTGGGCGGGAAGACGTCATCGAGGGATACCTGGAAAAGGGAAGGTCTTCTCCCGATATTGTAGCCCGGAGGACCCGGGAGGAAAGGGTCAGGACCCAAACAGGAGAGGCACCAGGCGTTGGAGTCTAAGTGGAAAACTAAGTCTCCGCAGTGAGGGCACTTCTGGGGAGAAGAAGGCTCCATGCTGTAAGCCCGGTAGGCCTCAACGATCCGAGGGAAAGAAAGGTTCCCTCTAGGTGACGAAGAATAAGAAAGGCAAAGAAAAAAAGGGGCACGGAAGGTGCCGTTGTCGGCGGGAAGAAAGGCCGCGACCACAGGAAACAAAAATGAAAAAGACATTTCTGCGGTGGCAGGAGGGACGTCCTGCCTGCTCCGCGGAAAACGAAAAACTGGGGAGAGGCAGTAGGAATGGCAGGAAGCCACCGCGCAGGCGCGGGGGATGCTCCCAAAGGCTTTCTGATTGGATGCTGGGGAGCATTCCCGTGCGGGCTCCATCGGCAACGTCTCCCCACATGTGAAGACTCATTCCTGCTTGTTCCTGGAGATGATATTTTCTTTGATAAAGGAAGCTGCCATGTTTTGTCCTTTTTCTGTATACGTGAGAAGCAGCTGCATTTGGATTGAATGAATGGAAAAGCTCAGCCAGCACACTTGTATAAAGAACCTTTTTGAACAAATACTGGAGAAGTATCCTGGTGCAACTTACTTTGAACCTTTGCTTTTGGGAGAAATAAACTTTGTTATAGTTTTGCCTATAACTCTGGCTTCATGACTATTTTCTATCAGAAGGAAAACTACTTTTCCCAGCATGCATCACGATAGGAAAGTTAGTTGATTTAACCTTCAATAGAGAAAAATAATGGCTACCCCGCCCTCTGCCTTATGGGATCGTTACATCAGGGATCGTTACATCAGGATTTACAAAAAAACACTTCAGGATTTTCACTGAAGGTTTTCTGCAAGTACCTACTGCTAAGCTGTACTCTGGAGGGCAGAGTGAAGGATCGCTGGCAGCTCGGCCAGAGCAACTGGAGACCAGCGATACTCTACTTTTCAAGGCGTGAATCTATGCCTATGCTCAGGTAACGAGTATTTGGGCATGGGTAATATGCGATTCAAGTGACAAAGAAGAGAGACTCCAAACGTTTAGCCTAAGGGAGACTAGCTGAAAGTCTGGGTGATATCGCACTTGGTGGGCTGTGTTTGTCTTTTCTTTCTGCAGAGAAAAACTACCAAGTTGGATCCCAAAGATGTTTTGCAGTGGATGGCGTCCCAGTTTGAGAAGCAGAGGGAGATGGCTCATCATGCGCAGGAGCAGGCTGGGGCCGCTCTGCAGGCCCAGCAGAAGCCTATGCTAGACTTAATGGAGGCGTTGCTTGCGAGTCAGAAAGTGACAGTGGGAGCTACATCAAGCACATCACCGCTAGAAGCAGCAACACATACCTGTGTGGTAGGACCACAAACTTGTGGGATTTTCTTGTTTGGACAACTTACAGAAGGAGATAATGTGGATGATTTCATTTAAGCTTTTGAGCGAGTTGCACATACGGTGGGGTGGCCAATAGAACAGTGGGCTGTACGGCTAGCCGCATTCCTTACAGGAGAGGCATTAGCAGCCTACAGGGCCATGCCGGCAGCCCTTGCTACGGATTATGGGGAGCTAAAAAAGGCCATAAGAGATCGTTTAGGCTTAACTCCGATGGTCTACCATCGCATGTTGAGAGCTACAAAGTTAGGAGCTGGTGAGATACCTAAGGCTCTGTGCCATAGGGTCAAAGCCTTAACTGAAAAATGGTTGGCTCCAGAAGGTAAAACCATAGAAACTGTAATAGATGCAATTGTATTAGAACAGTTCATGAATACGATACCTAAGGAAATGCAGTCCTACTTGATATTACAAAACTGCCAGACCTCGACAGAAGCAACCCTGCTGACTGAAAGATATCTAGAAGCAGAATTGGCTGGTCAGGAAAAAGGGGGCGCTCTGAGAGGGGCAGCGGAGGCTAGTTTTGTAAGATCAGAAGGAGGACCAACGCAAAAGGTGGAATGTATGAAAGCTTATTTGCCTAAGCAAGAAAGGCATTTGATAATGAGAAAATGTTTTTGATGTGGAAAGCTAGGTCACCTGAAAAAGGAATGCAGTACACGCAATGCATTAATAAGTGCTAATGTGAAACATAAGAGAAGGGTTCCTGCTGAATGTTGATGTTCAGGGCATTTCTGTTAACGCTCTACTAGACTCAGGTGCTGACCAGAGTATGATCTCTAAGAGACTCTGGCAGACAATAGAAGCACAGAGTGAATCCGTACCGAGCAGACCAGAGGGAAAGGTCAGGATCAGGTGTATCCACGGATCATCATCCTTCTATCCCATGTACAAGCTGCTAATAAAGGGGTTAGGAACACAAAGGGAAGTCCTGGTAGCTGTAGCCCTGAGATTACCCCATGACCTAGTGCTAGGTAGGGATTGGCCCCAGTTCAAAAGAGGATTGGAGAAGGGCCTACATCCAAAAGTGTGTCTGGTATCTACTCGATCCCAGTCAGCAACCCCAGGTGAAAAGGAGGAACCCCCAGATGAGTCACTATGTGAACTATCAGCACACGACGACCTAGTAGCTTCCCCTGCAGATAGGTGTAAAAAGGGAAAGGCTGAGAAACGCCGGGAAAGACAGCGTAGGGCTCAGGGGAGAGCCGAGATGGAGGCCGGACAAGGGTTACCTTGGGTCCCAGCCGAATTGGTGAAGAAGTTCCCGTCTTTTCCCAAGGAACAGCAGGTGGATCCCGCACTTAAACGGGCGTTTGAATATGCCCAGGTTGAGAGGGATATCCTCCCAAGATTCCTCTTGGATAAGGGAGTACTGTATAGGGAGAGTCTTGATCCCCGAGCAGGGACAGTCAGGAAGCAGCTGGTGGTACCCGCCGCTTTTAGGACGTTGGTCTTGAGGCTGGCCCATGACCACCTGGTAGGAGGTCATAAGGGAGTACAGGGGACTCTAGACCAGATTCTCGCCCGTTTCTACTGGCCGGGGGTTTTCAAGGAAACCACCCGGTTCTGTGAGTCATGCCCTTCGTGTCAGAGAGTTACCTCTGTTTGACCACAAGGGGTGCCCATGATTCCGACGCCTATCATCTCAGAACCCATCCGAAGAATCGCAATGGATATAGTAGGACCTTTGCTGAAGACGCCCCGAGGGTTCCAGTACATTTTAGTTATAGTAGATCAGGCCACTAGGTTTCCATGGGCCATTCCTTTACAGAACATCTCTGCGAAAACAATAGCCCTAGAGGTAATAAAGCTATTTTGTGAAGTGGGTTTCCCCTAGGAGGTGCTGACAGACCAGGGTAGCAACTTCATGTCAAAATATTTGGCCCATGTATGGAATGCTTTTAGGGTACAACACGTAAAAACAGCCGCCTATCATCCCCAGTCCAATGGACTAGTGGAGAGATTGAACCAGACATTGAAGCAAATGCTGAGGAGAGGCTTAGATGGAAACATGTCTGAGTGGGATGTTATGCTCCCCTTTGTGCTATACGCCTGCCGAGAGTGGACCCAGGCATCTTTAGGGGCATCCCCCTATGAGTTAATGTACGGGCGTGCCCCACGAGGAATTTTGGACATATTACGAGAACAATGGGTCGAGCCCGAGGTAGAAGTAATGGGAGTACCCCATTTTCTGCGAGATTTGAGGGGGCAGTTGCAGAGGACCTCCCAAGTAGCAGAGGAAAACTTACAGGCCAGCCAGGCTCGCCAGAAGAAATATTATGATATAAGTACAAAACACCACCAAATATTCATAGGAGAGAAGGTTATTGTGATGTGGCGGACGCTGGGCCAAAATTTGAGGTCCAATGGAAAGGACCATATAAAGTGGTCAAACAGGTAGGTCCGGTATCCTACAGGGTAGAAAATAATAAGGGCCGCCAGCAGGTTTACCACGCAAATGTCCTTAGGCCATGGTGAGAACGAACAGCAGTAGCCAATGCATTCACAGTGGAAAGTAAGGCAAGAAAATTACAGCAAGATATCGTTGCTCTAGCGAAGATTACGAGCTGTGCGGGTGAAATGTCGCCAGCCCGTAATATCTTAAGGGGGGGGGGGATATGTGATAAGGAAGACTCTAGTGAGCCCATGGAAGTAGAAGAAAAGAATGATTCTACCTTTAGGAAAGGTCACAGCCCTGCAAAGCACACATTCCAGCAGTTCTCTGGAGAAAACAAACACAGGGATTCAAAAGCTAAGCTGACACACCCAAGCCCTGATGATGTAGCAACAGGCTTGGAAACTGATTACAAACACCTGTCTAGAGAGTCAGGGAGGTTTATCAGAAAACAGGGATATAAACCAGGGCTGGAGAGTGAGTCAGGAGAGCAGCATGAGAGGGAACAGCACAAGAGAGAGCAGCATGGAAGGCAGCGCAGATGGGAGCACGGTTGGAGGAAACATAGTAGCTGGAGGAAGGAAGCCACATGGAGGAAAGGAACTGAAGCAAGCAAAGCAGAAGGGAGAGAGGACACGAAGGTGGTCTGGAGTGCTCAGAGAAAAAGAGCAGGAAAACCTTCAAACCCCAGCACTGAAGGAAAAGGTTCAGAGAGTTCAGAGGTGGGTGCCTAAGACTCAGTGCAGAAGTCTGCAGAGCCCAGCCTTGAATGGAGAACCGTGGCAGAGCTCCAGGGAGGAACCTAAAGTAAGGGACAAGGGACTGTTTCCCCAGAGCTGGCAAGAGATAGCCACACAGCTGCAGAGAGGAGTTTCCTCAGGCTCAGGTACTGCTTATCCCTATTCACTAGAGCTGCGTTTAAAAGACCCACAGGGAGTTTTAGGGAGAAAACACCCTGAGGCATTCGCCAGTAGTTTAAAAAGCAAGGCAGTGCAGCACAAGAACCTGAAGCAATGCAGGTGGACTCTAAGGAGAGTGATTCCTTACAGCCAGAACAACCTATGGATTGTACTTTGTGCTTTGCAGACAGTATTGAAAGCCTTTGCTAAACTGTATAGTATAAGCCGATTGTAACCTAAAGAAAAGAAGATATTTTCTTTGATAAAGGAAGCTGTCATGTTTTGTCCTTTTTCTGTATACGTGAGAAGCAGCTGCATTTGGATTGAATGAATGGAAAAGCTCAGCCAGCACACTTGTATAAAGAACCTTTTTGAACAAATACTGGAGAAGTATCCTGGTGCAACTTACTTTGAACCTTTGCTTTTGGGAGAAATAAACTTTGTTATAGTTTTGCCTATAACTCTGGCTTCATGACTATTTTCTATCAGAAGGAAAACTACTTTTCCCAGCATGCATCACGAGAGGAAAGTTAGTTGATTTAACCTTCAATAGAGAAAAATAATGGCTACCCCAGCCCTCCAAGCAAAAGGCAGAGGGAAGGGTATGACAGTATCCTAATGTTAAATGTAATCTACCAATTGTGATGTGATGTGACCACCTTGATTGAGTTAAGGTGGTATACAAATTTGTCTAAATAAATAAATAAATACCAAAGAGAGTGCTTGTATCTTATCTGTAGGCAGCTATATTTCTTGTGAGGGGAATACCCTCTGAACCTTAATTCCTGATCTTTATCTTTTTCTTTATTTCGTCTTTCAATATACCGCTCAACACACAGGCATCTGAGCGGTTTACAATGCATGAACACGCTGCTTGGAAAAGGAAATAGAATGCCATAACTCAAATAGGAAAGGGATAGTAAAGGAGGCACGTGAGGGAGAGGAATGGAGAAGGGAGAAGGGAGAAGGGAGAAGGTCAGGGCACATCAATGCGAGGGGGAGGGGGAAGGAGAAGCCAGAGAGGGGGGAGATCAAAGGCAGTATAGAAAAAGTAAGTTTTTAGCATTGACTTGAAATTAGTGGAGGAAAGTTCCAGGCGGAGGCTCGGAGGGAGGGAGTTCCAAAGTTTGGAACCAAGAAAAAAGAAAGCAGAATTGCAGGTTGACTCCAGATGTGCTTGTGATGGGGATGGGAGGGACATACGATTAGAGTGGATAAGCCAGAGTGAGCGCTGGGGGGTGAGAAGATGAAAAAGATGGGAGAGGTATTGTGGAGTGCTGGTGTGGATTGCTTTATGGACTAAGATAAGGATCTTGTACTGTATCTGGAAGGCAACAGGAAGCCAGTGGAGGTGTATGAGCAGTAGTGTAATATGGTCTGAACAGGTGGCATGTGTGATGATACGAGCTGCAGTGTTCTGTAAAAGTTGTAACCTACGTAACTGATACTGTGAAAGGCCGGGGAGGATGATGTTGCAATAATCTAACCAGGTCATTACAAGGGAAAGCAGAAGTATGGTTAGGGATGAAGTAGAGAGAAAGGGACAGATCTTTCTCAGGGAGCAAAAGGAATGACTTATAATGGATGACAGGTGTTCGTGAAAAGACAGCGGAGTCTAGGGTGACACCAAGATAATGCAGGGTGGGAACCAACGGAATGAGGGAAGAGGAGAGCATGGGGGCTACAGATGGGGAGGGACTTCCGAAAGTGAACCAAATAGCCAGAGTCTTTGTAAGATTGATGTGAAGGAAGTTGGAAGACATCCAGGAATTAATGCATGAGAGACAAGTGTTCAGAGGGGTGATATCGGGAGCAGTGGGACTAGTATGGTGTAGAAGAATGATGTCATCTGCGTAATAATATGCTGAAACACCATGCTGCTGGATCAGAAGGGTTAAGACCAGTTTTTCCAGGAGTTTATAAAGAAAGCGGAGATTGGAAATGGGGCACCAATGTGTAGAGACAGATGGATCCAGTGAAGGTTTTTTTTAAGAATGAGACAGGTCAGAGCATGTTTCCAAGGAGAAGGGAAGGAATCAGAACAGAGGCTGATGTTAAATATGTTCAGTATAAGAGGAGAGAAGGCCAGGGAGGATTCACAAAGCCAGTGGAAGGGGATGGAATCCAACTGGCAGGTGGTCTTATGGGAAGTGGCGAGGGTCTTGGTTAGCTCAGCAAGTGTTTTAGGACAAAATGAGGACCAGAGGTGGGAGAGGGAGGGGCCTAATAAAACAATTCTGCCAAGAAATCTGTCCCAGAGTCAGTATTCATAACAGGGCAGCTAATTTACATAAACGACCCCCTGCAGCCCTAGCATCACCCCCTTCTTGTTCCTGCCTCTACACTACAAGGCATACGCAGACCTGCATAGATACATGTAAAATAGTGTCCCGACTCAGCAGAGTTTACAATCTAGTGAAAACTAACAATGCAACAGCTGAGGACAAGTATACAGCTAGGGAAAGGTAAGCAGACACATAGAAGACTAAGCAGATCAGGATCCAAAAACAGCCTCAAAGAGTCGAGCTTTTAGAGTAGATTTGAAAAGGGCCAAATATGAAGCCTGATGTACAGACTTGGGTAGTTTGTTCCAGGCATCAGGAGCAGCAAGGTGAAAGGATCAAAGTCTGCAGTTGGCAGTGGGAAAAAAGGGCACAGACAGAGAAGCAGAGTTCAAAAGGAGGGTTGTAGGGAGAGATGAGCGAGGAAAGGTAGTGAGGAGCAACAGAATGAGTGCATTTGTAGGAAAAATTTGAACTGGATATGGAAACGGATGGGGAGCCAATGAAGTGACTTGAGAAAGAGTAGTTACTCACCTGTAGCAGGTGTTCTCCATGATCAGCTGGAATAAGTCATCATGTATGGATGGCGTCACCAACAGAGCTCCGCACAGAATGCTCCCCAGCTTCCAAAGGAAGCTTTTGGGAGGTGCACCGCACATGCGTGCCTGCCTTCCTGCCTGCCATGGTGCCATTCTCTCCAGTACAATAATATGGCAGGAGCCAAAAAGGCAACTACCCAGGGAGGTGGGAGGGTTGTGAGGACTTATTCCTGCTGTTAACAGAGAACATTTGTTACAGGTGAGTAACAATGCTTTCTCAGTGAACAAGCAGGAAATAAGTCCTCGTGTATGGGACTCCCAAGCTACAGGCTACTAGAACCCGAGGAGATAAGCAGCCCAACTTGGCAATGAGAACTGGAGAAGTCAGGAAGACCAGAGAGGTAGTCCCACTGAGAGACTCATCTGATTCACTATCCTCAGTAGACATTGACCTGAGGGGATTTTGAGCAGGTAGCCTGGATGGACAAAAGGGCTGGTGGGCAGGATTTGACTCCAAGACCCATAGAGATGCTGGAGTATGGCCTGGCAAAAATTGATGTCCCATCGGGAATCCCCCTCCAGACAGTAGTGGATTGCGAAGATATGGGCCGAAGACCACGTTGCAGCTCTGCAGATTTCTTCGGCAGATACAGAATGGAGGTTGGCCATCACCTGGACATGAGCAGTGACATGCCCCTCAAGGCTCAACCCAGCCAGTGAATACGCATGAGCGATGCAGTCTGCTAGCCAAAGGGATAGCATATGCTTTGAGACAGCGACCCCCAGCCTATTGGGGTTGAACAAGATGGACAACTGGATGGATTGACACAGGGCTATATGAATGGTGCAGCCGCACAGGGCACAAGTACAGAAAGGGTGCTGATATCATCACTGCGCTTCCAGGAAGCTCATAAAGAATGCATAACTACACATGGCTGGGGCGGAGAGGGGCACCAGATTCGTTAGTTGCACAGGGCACATTTCTAGTTTGGTACAGTGCTGGATCGATGTTGCGCCTTCATGCGTTCCAGATAGAAGGCCAACGTATGCTTACAGTCAAGCGTGTGCAAGGCCACCTCACCACAGTTCATGTGAGGCCAGGGAAAGAATGTCAGAAGGACAATGGACTGATTGAGGTGGAACACTGAGACCACCTTCAGCAGAAAGTGGGGGTGTGTATGGAGCACCACCCAGTTCTGGTAAAACCTGGTATATGGAGGGTGAGCAACCAGAGCTTGCAGCTCACTGACGTGATGCACCAATGTGATGGTCACCAGGAAGAGGATCTTCCAGGTCAAGAATTTCAACAGGCATGAGTCCAGAGGCTCAGAAGATCCTGCATGAGCTGACCAAGGACCACAGTAAAGTTCCAAGCAATCATAGGGTGCTTGAGCAGGGGATTCAAGAGAAGCAGGCACTCGTGAACTGGGTCATCAGAGGCTGGGCCGAAACTAGTTCTCCCCCACCGCCACAATAGTTAGCCCCAGTTGTGCTGAGATGATCTCGCACCGTTAGACTTCAGCCCAGAGTCAGAGAGCTGCAGGAGATACTACAGCAGCCGGTCCACGGGGCAGAAGAAGGGATCCAATACCCTACGTGGGCACCAGACAATGAACAGATGCTTCTTGAGCACGTCGGCCTTGCACATCGAGTCCTTGTAGGACACCAGCAGGATGTTGGTAACACCCTCAGAGAGAACAAACTCGGCAAGGATTACCCTCTCAATATCCAAGCCATGAGCACCAGGGAATGGACATTGGGGTGTAGCAGGGAGCCGCCCTCCTGCAAGATGAGGTCTGGGTCAGAGCCTCAGCAAAACTGCAGCTGCAGGAAGAATCTTGGCTACCGAGGCCAGTACGGGGCATCGAGAATCATGGAGTCCCTCTCGGCCTGGAGCTTCATGAGAGTTTTCACCGCAAGTGGTATCATGGGGTAGGCATACAGCAGACCTTCCCCCCAGTGGAGAAGGAAGGCGACCGCTGGCCGGTCTCCGAGAGCAGAATTGGGCTACCTGGGCATAAGAACATAAGATATGCCATACTGGGTCGGACCAAGGTCCATCGAGCCCAGTATCCTGTTTCCAACAGTGGCCAATCTAGGTCATATGTACCTAGAAGTTTGCCCAAAAGACGCAGGTTCCACAATGCTTGTATTGGGTCAAGCAGTGATATCCTGGGCCCCTTTTTAATAATGGTTTATAGACCTTTCCTCCAGGAACTTGTCCAAACCTTTTTTAAACCCACCTATACTAACAGCTTTTACTATATCCTCCGGTAACAAATTCCAAAGTTTGATTACACGTTGAGTGAAAACATATTTTCTCTTATTAGTCTTAAATAGTTTACCCTGCACCTTGATTGCATGTCCCCTAGTCTTCCTAAATTCTGATAACGTAAACAATCAATCTACATTTACCTGTTCCACTGTGTTCACAGCCGTCTCTTTTCCAGGTTAAAGAGCCCTAACCTTTTTAGCCTTTCTTCATTGGGGTATTATTCCATCCCTTTACCATTTTGGTGGCTCTTCTCTGAACCTTTTCTTATAATGCTATATCCTTTTTTAGATACGGTGACCAGAATTGCACATAATATTCAAGGTGCTGTCGCAACATGGAACGATACAAAGGCATTATAATATCCTTTGTTTTATTTGCATTGAGTGTCACATGTATGATATTCTCCCAGTTGGTGAGAGGTCTTACGTGTGCACTAGGTGCAAGGAGCTCTTTGCTCTCAGGGAACAAGTCCGTTCTCTAGAGGCTAGAGTAGCAGACTTGGAAAACAAGAAAGACAGAGAGGTACATAGACGAGACCTACAGGGATATAGTCCTGAAGTCCCACCTCCAGTCTGGCAGCACCCCTGTTGCCATGGAGGAGAGAGGTCACGTGACAGGAGAGCATCACCCTAGTGTGGCAGGAAGTGATCCTGTAACTAGGACCTGTCCTCCAGGTGATGTAAAACCCTCTCGCACCGAGGAGGTTTCTCCAGAGCCATGTGCCCATGAGGGAAGGGTTAGGACAGCCGTTATAGTTGGTGATTCGATCATTAGGCATGTAGATAGCTGGGTGGCTGGTGGACGTGTGGATCGCCTGGTAACATGCCTGCCTGGTGCGAAGGTAGCGGACCTCACGCGCCACCTAGATAAGGTCTTAGATAGTGCTGGGGAGGATCTGCTGTCTTGGTACATGTCGGTACCAATGACATAGGAAAATGTGGTAGGGAGGTTCTGGAGGCTAAATTTAGGCTTTTAGGTAGGAAGTTGAAATCCAGAACTTCCAGGGTAGCGTTCTCTGAAATGCTTCCCGTTCCACGTGCAGTGCCCAAAAGGCAGGCAGAGCTCCGGAGTCTCAATGCGTGGATGAGACAATGGTGCAGAGATGAGGGGTTTGGATTTGTTAGGAACTGGGGAACATTCTGGGGAAAGGAGGGGCTCTTCCGAAGGGATGGGCTTCACCTTAATCGAGATGGAACCAGGCTGCTGGCATTAACCTTTAAAAAGGAGATAGAGCAGCTTTTAAACTAGATAATAGGGGAAAGCCGACAGTCGCCCAAGAGCGGATGGTTTGGAAGAATGTATCCTTGAAGGATACTACCAAAAGCAGAGAGGTTCCAAAAAAGAGTAAAGTAGCCCAAATGCCCTCGAGTATGGAGCAGACAGAGCTTAAAGATCCCAAATTACCCATATCTACCAATAGCCAAATTATTATGAATAAAATACAGTCTCTAAAATGCTTGTAAGCAAATGCTAGAAGTCTAAAAAATAAGATGGGAGAGTTAGAATATATAGCACTAAATGAGAGGTTAGATATGATTGGAATATCAGAGACATGGTGGAAGGAGGACAACCAGTGGGACACTGTGATACCTGGGTACAAACTATATCGTAATGATAGAGCTGATCAAATTGGTGGAGGGGGTTGCACTCTGTGTTAGAGAGGGCATTGAGTCAGAAAGGATTAAAGTTTTGCAGGAAACAAAATTTGCTGTAGAATCTCTATGGATTGAAATTCCATGTAAAAAAGGGGAAGGCGATGGCAGTGGGGGTGTACTATCGACCACCTGGCCAGAATGAACAAATGGATGATGAAATGCTCAAAGAAATCAAGGAAGCTAACAAAAGTTACAGCGTGGTAATAATGGGTGATTTCAATTACCCCGATATCGACTGGGTCAGTGTCACGGCAGGACATGCTAGGGAGATAAAGTTCCTAGATGGAGCAGCTGGTTCATGAACCGACCAGAGGGGAAGCCATATTAGACCTAGTCCTTAGTGGAACACCAGATCTAGTGCAAGAGATAAGGGTGTTGGGACCACTTGGCAATAGTGATCATAGCATGATCGCCTTTGATTTAATTAGTGGAGGAGGGATAGTAAGGAAATCCGCAGTACTACCTTTTAAATTTCGAAAGGGAGACTATGATAAAATGAGGAAAATAGTTAAGAAAAAAACTAAAAGGAGCAGTTGCAAAGGTTAAAGACTTACATCAAGCTTGGGTGTTGTTGAAAAATGCTATCTTGGAAGCCCAGACCAGCTGTATTCCATGCTTTAAGAAAAGTGGAAGGAAGTCCAAAAAACTGCCAGCATGGTTTAAAGGTGAGGTCAGAGAGGCTGTTGTTGCCAAAAAAGCATCTTTCAGGAAATGGAAAAAAGAGCCAAACGACGAAACCTGGAAACAGCACAAGCACTGGCAGGTCAAATGCAAGGCATTGACAAAGCAGGCAAAGGGAGAATTTGAGAAGAAGCTTGCTGCGGAAGCAAAAACGTGAAATAAAGATTTTTTTTCAAGTACATTCGTAGCAAAAAACCTGTGAGAGAGTCAGTTGGTCCATTAGATGAAAGAGGAGTTAAAGGGGCACTAAGAGGTGACAAGGCGATAGCGGAGAGACTGAATGAATTCTTTACTTTGGTCTTTACTGAGGAAGATGTAGCGTAGTTACTCACCTGTAACAGGTGTTCTCCAGGAGCAGCAGGAATCAGTCCTCACTTATGGGTGACGTCGGCGCCGACGGAGCCCTCGCGGAGCAATTTTCCCCAGCTTTCAAAGAAAGCCTTTGGGAATTGCAGCGCGCATGCGCGGTCGTCTTCCCGCCCGAAGGTGCCATCTTAGCCAGTCAGATGACATAGCTAAAAAAGACAGCATAAAAATTTGCAAAAGAACATAAGCAGACGATTGCAACTCCAAGGGGAGGAGGGAGGGTAGTGAGGACTGATTCCTGCTGCTCCTGGAGAACACCTGTTACAGGTGAGTAACTACGCTTTCTCCAGGACCAAGCAGGAAGTCAGTCCTCACTTATGGGACTCCCAAGCTCAAGGCTACCGGAGACCCTAAGCACAAAAATGAGCTCCCTCTAGCTCAGCAGCACAGAAGGATAGAATCTTCGCTGAATTATCACCCACCGGTAGCCCACATCCGGGATGGAGGGTAGGAGTTGCTCAGACCTCAAAGAGATTACGGAGGACTGCCTGTCCGAAAGCACTGTCCCTACGGGACTCCCTCTCGAGACAGTAATGGACCGCAAAAGTCTGGCTCGAAGACCAAGTAGCGGCCCGGCAGATGTCTGCCAGCGGAACAGAGCGGAGGTAAGCCACTGACGTGGCCTTTGCCCGAACGCAATGAGCCGTGACTCGACTTTCTAAGGCGAGTCCGGCTGCCCCATAAGCCCAAGAGATACAGTCCGCCACCCAGATGGACAGAGTACGCTTGGAGACCGGGAGCCCCAATTTATTGGGGTCAAAAGACACAAAAAGCTGAGCAGCTTTACGGTGCTCCCGCGTACGGTCAAGGTAGAAGTTCAATGCCCTTCTACAGTCCAGGGTATGGAGGACCGTCTCAGCTCGGCTGGAGTGTGGTCTGGGAAAGAAGGTTGGAAGTACCACCTCCGGATTCATGTGAAAAGGGGAGACCACTTTAGGCAAAAACTTTGGGTGAGTCCGTAGGACTACCCTATTCTTGTAGAATCGAGTGTAGGGGGGGATCAGACACGAGGGCCTGCAATTCACTTACGCGCCTAGCGGAAGTGAGGGCTATCAAGAACAGTGTTTTCCAAGACAGAAAACGTAGAGAACAGGTAGCCATAGGTTCAAAAGGCGGACAGGTGATCCGCTGCAAAACCACATTCAGGTCCCAGTCAGGCGCTGGCGGGCGCAGAGGTGGTTTAAGTAGAAGGAGACCTCGGAGAAACCTCGCTACGAGAGGGTCATTGGAGAGAGGTCTGCCGTCCACTGGCACATGATGTGCTGAAAGAGCACTGAGGTGAACTTTGACGGAGTTGGACTTAAGTCCCAGATTAGAGAGGTGCAGCAAGTACTGCAAGATCACCGACACCGGGCAGGAGAAGGGATCCTGAGACTGTTGGGTACACCAGACTGCAAAGCGACGCCATTTAAGGGCGTAGCATTTGCGGGTAGAAGGCCGTCGCGAAGCTAAGACGACCTCCTCCACCTCCGCCGGCAGGAGAAGGGGAGCAAGGACTACCCTCTCAGCAGCCAGGCCATAAGGTTGAGAGACCTGAGGTTGGGGTGCAGAAGGGACCCCTGATCCTGAGTGAGGAGATCCGGTTGTATCCCCAGAGGGATTGGGCCCTCCACCGCCAGTTGCAGCAGGAGAGGAAACCACGGCTGCCTGGGCCAGCGAGGGGCCACCAGGATCATGAAGGCTTTGTCTCGGAGACCTTGAAAAGAGTCCGAGAGACCAGCGGGATGGGAGGGAAAGCGTACAGAAGGCTCCCCGACCACGAGATCAGAAAGGCGTCCGCCGCAACCCGAAGGGGGTGTGGCTGACGAGAGCAGAAGCGAGGAAGCTGCCGGTTGTGAGGACTGGCAAAGAGATCCACCGTGGGGAGACCCCACTTGAGGAAGAGCTTCTGAACTACCAAGGGATCCAGACGCCACTCGTGCGGCTGGAGGACCCTGCTGAGTTTGTCTGCAAGGCAATTTTCTTGGCCCGGGAGATAAACTGCCCTGAGGAGAATGCCGTGACTGACGGCCCAAGAGCAGAGCTTCTGTGCCTCCCGGCAGAGGAGGAAGGAGCCCGTGCCCCCCTGCTTGTTCACGTAGAACATGGCAACTTGATTGTCCGTCTGGACAAGGACGGACTGTTGGGAAGTCAGGTGGGAGAAGGCCTTGAGAGCGAGGCGGATCGCCCTGAGCTCCAGGAAGTTGATCTGCTGAGCAGACTCCCACGTGGTCCAGAGGCCCTGAGTACGTGCCTCTTGGCAATGTGCTCCCCAGCCCAGGAGGGATGCATCGGTGGTCAGCACCCGGGTCGGCTGAGGTGACTGGAAAGGCATTCCGAATATCAGGTTCGGCTGCCGGAGCCACCACCGGAGAGACGAGAGCAGCGGCTCGGAGACGCGCACTAGGTCTGCCAGGCCGCCTGTGGCTTGTCGCCACTGCTGGCGGAGACACCATTGAGCAGACCGCATGTTCAGGCGGGCATTGGGGGTCACATGGACGGTGGAAGCCATATGGCCAAGCAGTCTCAGGAAGCGCCTGGCGGAGACCAGGGGCTGGCTGCGAAAGCGGTCGGCTAGGTCCATGAGCCGTTGAGCCCTGTCGAGCGGTAGGTACGCTCGTGCCCGAGAGGAGTGTGCAGCCTTGCGCCGATGAACTCGAGATCCTGTGAGGGGAGCAAAGTGGACTTTGCGAAGTTTATGACAAAGCCCAAGTGCTGCAGCAGAGTCACCGTGTGGCACGTGGCGTTGGTGACCTCCTGAGCGGACGCTGCTCTGATGAGCCAGTCGTCGAGGTACGGAAAGACATAGAGGCCGTGAAGCCGGAGATGGGCCGCCACGACCGCGAGACATTTTGTGAAGACTCGCGGTGCGGAGGACAGGCCAAAGGGCAGTACCCTGTACTGGTAATGATTTCCTGCCACCACAAACCTTAGGTATTGGCGGTGGCTTGGGTGGATGAGGATGTGCGTGTAGGCATCCTTTAGATCCAAGGAGCATAGCCAATCTCCCTGCTGGAGGTAGGGCAGAAGGATTCCAAGGGTAAGCATTTTGAACTTCTCCCGCATCAGGAACTTGTTGAGGTTGCGCAAGTCCAGGATGGGTCTGAGGCCCCCTGTTCTCTTTGGTATCAGAAAATACCTTGAATAAAAACCTTGACCTCTCAGGTGGTGGGGCACCGGTTCCACCGCCTGTTCCTGCAGAAGACTTGCTAACTCCTGAAGGAGCAACTCCCTGTGCAGAGGGGGGCGCGAAGGTTCTCCCGGAAAATAGGAGGGAGGGACCTGATGGAAGTGGAGAAGGTAGCCCTCTCGCACGACCTGAAGCACCCAGGCATCTGCGGTGATGCTGGACCACCTGTGGGCGAAGTGAACCAGCCGGCCTCCGGTGCTGGGAGGGACCAGCGGGGGGGGAGAGGCTATGCTGAGCGAGTCAAAAACCCCCTCCCTGCTGAGCAGGGGCTGGTGGTGCAGGCTTGGGGGCTTGCTGCCTACGGGACCCGTTACCCCGTCCCTTGGCCTGCTGGCCCTGTTGGGGAGCTGCAGGGGCCTGATAATGGGGGTACTGTTTGTAGGCAGCCGCCTTCCTCGGGTAAAAGGACTTTTTTCCCGAGCCCTTCTTTTTCTGGGAAGGGGCGGAGGTCTTCCTAGAAAGCCTGGTCCTGGTGAGAGTCTCAGTCTCAATTTGTGCAGCCTTTTCCGCCATGGGCTTGCCAAAGAGGTTTTCGCCTCGGCAGGGGACATCGACCAACTTGTCCTGTACCCAGGGCTCAAGGTCCGACGACGACTGAAGCCAAGCCTGTCGGCGGGCACCGATGCCGGCTGCGGCCACTCTAGCCGAGGCCTCAAAGCCATTATAGGCTGCTCGGGACATGAACTTTGAGCATTCCCGAATGCCCGTGGACAAGGCTAGGAACCTCCGCAAAGGCTCCTCGGAGAGACCAGCAGAAAATCCGGCTAGCTCTTTAGCCAGATCCCGGAGATACATGCCCATGTAGAGCTGGTAAGTCTGGACACGACATGCGAGCATAGAGCCCTGGAAGCACTTCTTGCCAAGGCCATCCAGGTTACGGGCCTCCCTTCCAGGAGGCACCGAGGAGTGCATCTTCTGGCTCTTAAGACGATGCATGGCCGATTCCACTACCATGGAATGGTGTGGCAGCTGTGCCTTCTGAAAGCCAGGGCTCTTGCGGACCCGATAGATAGAATCGACCCGCTTGCTCAGGACCGGCGAGGAGGCCGGACTCTCCCACATGCGGAAGAGTAGTCGTTCCAGCATAGGAGGAACCGGCACAGTAAAGTGCTCCCTCGCGGGAGAGTCATACTGGAGGGCGTCGAGCTCTTCGGCTCGAGGCTCCTCCTCGGGATCCGCAGGGAAGGCCAAAGCCTTGGCCATATCCCTAACGAAGTCCGAGAACCGGGCATCCTCCGGGGGGGACTGCTTCCGAGGCTCGGACCCCGGTGAGTCCGATGGGACACACCGAGTCCGGAAAGAATCAGGTGACTCTTCCTCCTCAGACTCCCAGACCGACTCCGACGAGGACTCGGTGGGGTCGGCCCGGGCAGGGTGCGGCGCCAGCCGCCCCGACGTCGAGGGAGTCGGCGTCGGCGACCTCGGTCCCGAACGGGAGGCCGAGGGTGACCTCGACCGAGGATCGACTCGAGTTCTCATTGACTCGAGGATCGGCTCGGTCTCCGGGGTCGACTTGGACGTCGACGTCCCGGCGGTCGGGGCAGCGGCGCCAGCGAGGCCAGCGAGCAGTGCCCGCTGCTGGTCCATGAAGGCAGACAGTCTGCTCTCCAAGGCCGTCAACCTGAGTCCGAGCTCAGGTGACCCAGCAGCCCCCGACTCGGGCCCCGACGGCGTCGGGCCCGACGTCGGCTGTCGCGGAGGCGAGTCCAGAAGGACTACAGGACTTACCCGGGCAGGCATCTCCGACTCCAGGCGAGGTCGCTTCGGGAGATGTTCCTTCTCCAAGGACCCGGGGCGGCTGTCGGGGCTATGCGACCTGGCCCTCGCGGAGCCAGGAGCGTCCACCGACGCCGCCCTCGCGGGTTTTTCCTTCCGACGATGGTCCCCGGAGGGAGAACCCCGGTCGGAGGAGCTCCGGCGACGGTCCGAGCTGGAGCCCTTTGACACGGAGGCCTCCGACGAGGTCCGGGTACGGCTGGGGTCAGCGAAGATTCTCTCGCGCTGATGCCGCCGACTTCTCAACGCCTTCGAGGACAGTTTGCTGCAGGGCCCACAGATCAGTTCCTCATGATCCGGGCCCAAGCAGCGGAGGCAAAAGTCGTGTGTGTCGGTTAGTGACATATTTCGGTCACACCGACCACACCGCTTAAAGCCACTGGCAGCCATCGGGGGAAAAAGGGCCCCTGCGAGGTCAAAGGACCGGGCTGCCAGGGAAAACGAAAATGAAAGCTGACTAAGTCAGAAAAACCGAAAAAACGCTAGAGGACTCGAGACCGGCGTCGCGAGTCCGGGCGGGAAAACGATCGGCGTCGAACCGAAAGAAAAAAGTATAAAAGAAAGAGGAAAATCAACTTTTTCGCGGGGACAAGACGGGGACGTCTGCAGGGCTCCGCGGAAAAAAGAAGACTGGCTAAGATGGCACCTTCGGGCGGGAAGACGACCGCGCATGCGCGCTGCAATTCCCAAAGGCTTTCTTTGAAAGCTGGGGAAAATTGCTCCGCGAGGGCTCCGTCGGCGCCGACGTCACCCATAAGTGAGGACTGACTTCCTGCTTGGTCCTGGAGAAAGGGATGTTACCCATGACTGAAGTGGTATTTAAAGGTGCAGAAGAATTGAAGGAAGTATCGATACATCGGGAAGATGTATTACAACTATTAGATAAACTGAAGAGTAGCAAATCACCTGGGCCGGATGGTATACATCCAAGGGTACTGAAAGAACTGAAATATGAGATTGCAGACCTGCTATTAGTAATCTGTGAACTATCATTAAAATCATCTCTAATACCTGAAGATTGGAGGATCGCCAATGTAACACCAATTTTTAAAAAGGGTTCCAGGGGTGATCTGGGAAACTACAGACCGGCGAGCCTCACGTCAGTACCGGAAAAAATGGTAGAAACCATCATAAAGAATAAAATTACTCAGCATGTAGATAGTCATGGCCTAATGGGAGACAGCCAACATGGCTTTAGACAAGGAAGATCTTGTCTTACTAATCTGTTATGTTTTTTGAAAGTGTGAATAAACAGGTGGGCAAAGGTAAGTCAGTTGATATAGTGTATCTAGACTTTCAGAAAGCCTTTGACAAGGTCCCTCATCAGAGACTTTTGGCAAAACTAAAGAGTCATGGGATAGGAGGTAGTGTACTACTGTGGATCAAGAACTGGTTAAAAGATAGAAAGCAGAGGGTTGGGCTAAATGGCCAATTTTTCCAATGGAGAAAGGTGAATAGTGGTGTACCCCAGGGATCTGTGCTGGGTCCGCTGATTTTTGACATATTCATAAATGACCTGGAAAGAGGAATAACGAGTGAGGTTATCAAATTTGCAGATGACACAAAGCTATTTAAAGTTGTTAAAACCCAAGAGGATTGTGGAAAATTGCAATAAATTGGAAGACTGGGCATCAAAATGGCAGATGAAATTTAATGTGGACAAGTGCAAAGTTATGCACCTAGGGAAGAACAACCCAAACTATGGTTACATGATGCAAGGTTCCACATTAGGAACCACCACTCAGGAAAAAGATTTAGGCGTCATTGTGGATAACATGTTAAAACCCTCGGCCCAGTGTGCAGCGGCAGCCAAGAGAGCTAATAGTATGCTAGGTATCATAAGGAAAGGAATGGAAAATAAAACAAAAGATATTATAATGCCTCTATACTGTTCCATGGTGAGACCGCACCTTGAATATTGTGTGCAATACTGGTCGCTGTATCTTAAAAAGGATATAGCGTTATTAGAAAAGGTTCAGAGAAGAGCCACCAAAATGGTAAAGGGGATGGAAGGATACTCCTATGAAGAAAGGCTAAAAAGGTTAGGGCTCGTTAACCTGGAAAAGAGACGGCTGAGGGGAGATATGAAAGAAGTCTATAAATTAATGAACGGAGTGGAACGGGTAAACGTAGATCGATTGTTTACATTATCAGAATATAGAAAGATTAGGGGACATACAATGAAGCTACAGGGTAAACTATTTAAGACTAATAAAAGAAAATATTTTTTCACTCAACGTGTAATCAAACTCTGGAATTTGTTACTGGAGGATGTAGTAAAGGCTGTTAGTGTAGCTGGGTTTAAAAAAGGTTTGGACAAGTTCCTGGAGGAAAGGTCCATAAACCATTATTAAGAAGAGACCCAGGATATCAATGCTTGACCCAGTACAAGCATTGAGGAACCTGTGTCTTTTGGGGAAACTGCTAGGTACGTATGACCTAGATTGGCCACTGTTGGAAACAGGATACTGGGCTTGATGGACCTTGGTCTGACCCAGTATGGCATATCTTATGTTCTTATTTTCCATTCCTTTACTTATGATACCTAGCATTCTATTTGCTCTCTTGGCCGCCGCTGCACACTGTTCAGAGGGTTTTAACATGTTATCCACAATGACGGCTAAATCTTTTTCCTGGGTGGTAGTTCCTAATGTGGAACCTTGCATCCTGCAACCATAGTTTGGGTTGTTCTTCCCTAGGTGCATAACTTTGCACTTGTCCGCATTAAATTTCATCTGCCATTTTTATGCCCAGTCTTCCAATTTATCAAGATCCTCTTGCAAATTTCCACAATCCTCATGGGTTTTAACTACTTGAAATAGTTTTGTGTCATCTACAAATTTGATAAACTCACTCGTTATTCCCTTTTCCAGGTCATTTATGAATATGTCAAAAAGCAGCAGACCCAACACAGATCCCTGGGATACACCACTATTCACCTGTCTCCATTGGGAAAACTGGCCATTTAGCCCTACCCTCTGCTTTCTATCTTTTAACCAGTTCCTGATCCACAATAGTACACTGCCTCCTATCCCATGACTCTTTAGTTTTGCGAAACGTCTCTGATGAGGGACTTTGTCAAAGGCTTTCTGAAAGTCCAAATAGACTAATCAACCGACTCACCTTTGTCTTCCTGTTTATTCATACCTTCAAAATAACAAAAGATTAGTAAGACAAAATCTTCCTTGTCTAAAGCTATGTTGGCTGTCTCCCATTAGGCAATGATTATCTACATGTTGAGTAATTTTGTTCTTTATGATGGTTTCTACCATTTTTCCTGGTACTGACATCAGGTTCACCAGTCTGTAGTTTCCCGGATCACCCCTGGAACCCTTTTTAAAAATTGGTTATCCCCTAATCTTCAGTTATTACAGATGATTTTAATGATAGTTCACAGATTACCAATAGCAGGTCTGCAATCTCATATTTCAGTTCTTTCAACACTCTTGGATGTATACCATCCGGTTCAGGTGATTTGCTACTCTTTAGTTTATCAAATAGTTGTAATACATCTTCGCAGTGTAGCGATATTTATTTCAGTTCTTCTGCAGTATCACCTTTAAATACCACTTCATTCATAGGTAACATCCCTACATCTTCCCCATTAAAGACCGAAGCAAAGAATTCATTCAGTCTCTCCGCTATAGCCTTGTCCCCTCTTACTGCCCCTTTTACCCCTCTATCATCTAATGGACCAACTGACTCTCTCACAGGTTTTTTGCTACGAATGTACTTGAAAAAGTCTTAATTATGCGTTTTTGCTTCCACAGCAAGTTTCTTCTCAAATTTTCTTTGCCTGCCTTATCAATGCCTTGCATTTAACTTGCCAGTGCTTGTACTGTTTCCAGTTTTCGTCATTTGGCTCTTTTTTTCCAATTCCTGAAAGATGCTTTTTTTGGCAACAGCCTCTCTGACCTCACCTTTAAACCATGCTGGCAGTTTTTTGGACTTCCTTCCACTTTTCTTAAAGCGTGGAATACAGGTGGTCTGGGCTTCCAAGATAGTATTTTTAAACAGCCAAGCTTGATGTACGTCTTTAACATTTGCAACTGCTCCTTTTAGTTTTTTTCTTAACTATTTTCCTCATTTTATCAGTCTCCCTTTCGAAATTTAATAGGTAGTACTGTGGATTTCCTTACCATCCCTCCTCCATTAATTAAATCAAATGCGATCATGCTATGATCACTATTGCCAAGTGGCCCCAACATACTTATCTGTTGCACCAGATCTGTTGTTCCACTAAGGAATGGGTCCAATATGGCTTCCCCTCTGCTCTGTGACAAAAAGATCCATCACCGGGGTGCCCCACTCCCAGAAGGTCTGTTACACCTCCTCCCTCTTGAGGGTCCACTTGTGAAGCTGAAGCACCTGGCTGAGGCAATCTGCCAGACCGCTGAGCTCACCAGACAGATAAGTCATCCTGAGGTCCATGCTGTGCAGCAGGGTGAATCTCTAGAAATGAACAGGCTCCCTGCACAGGAGGTAAGATCTCGTGCCCCCCTGCTTGTTCACATAGATCATCACCACCTGGTTGTCTGTTTGAATCAAGACCATCTGATTTGCCAGGTGCGCAAAGGCATGGAGGGTGTTCGCTATGGTCCAAAGCTCAAGGAAGTTGTTTGGTGGTGACTCTTACTTGGACCACAGCCCCTGGATGCTGAGACCATCCAGGTGCGCACCCCAGCCAAGCTTGGATGTGTCCATCATAAGGTCTTGCGGAGGTCCGCTACCTGGAATGGAATGCCCCGCAGCAGGTTGTTCAGCTTGAGCCGCTATGCCAGGGACTGCACCAGTGGTATGGTGAACACTATCCTGTCCCGCAGATGGCCCAACGCCTGCTTCCATTATGTGCACAAGGTCCACTGGGCCTGCTGCAGGAGAGGTGAGCCTGAGGGATGACATGCACTGTGGCAGCAATGTGTCCAAGGACTTTCAACAGCCCGTGGGCCATGGTATGCTGACACCGCAACATGCCCACTACCTCAGCAAGATTCTGAAGGTGGTCTGCCAGCAGAAAGGCCTGTGCCCAAGTGGTATCAAGGAGGGCCGCAATGAAGTCCAGCTGCTGCATCTGTTGGAGGTGAGACTTCAGGTAGTTGACCATAAAGCTGAGGCCCTCAAGCACCTGAATTGTGAGCACGGCAGACTGCCAAATACCAGCCAGCATGGTAGCCTTGATCAGCAAATCATAAAGATACAGGAAGAGAAAGACCTCTGGGTCTGGAGGAAGGCAGCCACAACCACCAGAAACTTCGTAAAGACCCAGGGAGTTGCGGCCAGCCCAAAGTACAGCACGTAGTACTGATAGTGCTGGCTGCTCAGCACAAAGCAACAGTATTGCCTGTGATGTGGGTGGATCAGAATATGCATATACGCATCTTTCAGATCCATGGAGCATAGCTAATCATGCTGTACGAGGTGCGGGAGCAGCATCCCAAATGAGACATTTTGAACTTTTCACACACCAGGATCCAGTTGAGGTTTCACAGGTCCAGAACTGGATGGAACCCACCAGTCTTTTTGGGGACCAGGAAGTACCTGGAGTAGAAGCCCTGCCTAAACTGAGTTGGGGGGACTGGCTCAATAGCGAGGTCGGATAGCAGAATCTTGACCTCCGTCTGCAGCATGCTCCGGTGTCTGGAGTCCAGCTGGGTGAAATGCAGCGGATATTGGCTTCACTTCACCCAGCTGTCGCCCAGGGTCATATGGAGGTGACAGCTGGGTGACATACAGCTGATATCCACTTTGGACACCCAGGTGTCTGAGGTGATGAGTGGGCAAAATATATGAACCATACCCTGACCTGCGGGGGGGGGGGGGGGGGGTACCTTGATGGGCAATGGTCAGCTGGCTATGCTCCTGAGGACCCTGTCAAAACCTCCCACCCGGCTTGGACTGGGGACAGGTTGCACCTTTGGGGTCTTCTCCCTCCACTGCGAGTGGGGAGGCTGTGACTGTGGCTGCGCTGGGAAGTACCAGCGAGGACACAAATAGAATGTCTTCTTGGCATGATGTATCTTCTGCGCCGGGTCTGCGGTCTTTCCAGAGAGCCTACTGAGAGTCACCTTCTCCTTCTCTAGCTCCTCATCTTTTTCCTCCACGGGTTTGCCAAAGAGGTTCTCGCCTTAGCAGAGGACATTGGCGATCTTGTCCTGGACCCACTGCTCCAGGTCAAAAGCTCGTAGCCACACCATGCAGTTAGTGGCGATGCCCACAGCCATCACCATGCCCATGGATAGAGTAGTTACTCACCTGTAACAGGTGTTCTCCAGGAGCAGCAGGAATCAGTCATCACATATGGATGACGTCAGCGCTGACAGAGCCCCCGTGCGGAGCATTTCCCCAGCTTTCAAGGAAAGCCTTTGGGAATGCAGCGCACATGTGCGGTCCCCTTCCCGCCCAAGGGTGCCATCTTGCTCAGTCTGATGACATAGCTAAAAGACAGCAAAAAACAAAATGAAGTATATGACTGCAACTCCAGGGGAGGAGGGAGGGTCATGAGGCCTGATTCCTGCTGCTCCTGGAGAACACCTGTTAAAGGTGAGCAACTACTCTTTCTCCAGGACCAAGCAGGAAGTCAGTCCTCACATATGGGACTCCCCAGCTCTAGGCTACCGGGAACCCTAACCTGAAAAAATGGCTCCCTCAAGAGCCTCAGCATTCGTGAGAAGAATATCCTCTGAGAATGACCCCGTACGGTAGCCCAACACAAGGGCCGGAGGGTAGGAGTTGCCTAAACCTCAAAGAGATTATGGAGTACCGCCTGTCAGAAAGCACTGTCCCTTCGGGACTCTCTCTCGAGGCAGTAATGGGCTGAAAACGTCTAGCTTGAAGACCAAGTAGCGGCCCGGCAGATGTCTGCCAACGGAACAGAGCGGAGATGAGCTACTGACGCAGCTTTTGCCCTGACACGGTGGGGCCGTGACTCAACCCTGCAAGGGGAGGTCGGCTGCCTTGTACGCCCAGGCGATACAATCTGCTACCCAAGTGGACAACGTACGCTTGGAGACAGGTAACCCCATCTTATTAGGGTCAAAAGAGACAAAAAGCTGAGTTGCCCTTCGATGCCCTCCGCGTACGTTCTATGTAAAAAGACAATGCCCTCTTACAGTCCAGGGTATGCAAGACTGTTTCAGCCCAGCTGGTATGCAGCCTGGGAAAGAAGGTCAAAAGAACCACCTCCTGGTTGAGGTGGAAAGAGGAGACTACTTTTGGAAGGAACTTCGGGTGGGTCCATAGGACCACCCTGTTTCTATAGAACCGTGTGTACGGTCTATCAGAAACCAGAGCTTGTAGTTCACTCACACATCTGGCCGAGACAAGAGCTACCAGGAAGAGCGCTTTCCCAGAGAAGGAAGCGCAAATGGCAAGTAGCCATCAGCTCAAATGGTGGGCGAGTAAGTTGCTGCAAGACCATGTTGAAATCCCACTCAGTTGCCGGTGGATGAACCGGAGGCTTGAGAAGAAGCAGACCTCTGAGGAAGCGGGACACCAAGGGATGAACCTACAGAGACTGTCCCTCCACCGATGAGTGGTGCACTGATAGAGCACTGAGGTGGACCCAAACAGAGTTAGACTTAAGGCCAGGTCTGACAGGTCAAGTAGATACTGCAGTACTACTGGCACAAGGCAAGAGAAAGGATCTTCATTGCGCTGAGCACACCATATTGTGAACCAACGCCATTTGAGGGCATAGGACTTTCTGGTGGACTGCCTCTTAGAGGCCAAAACCACCTCTTCAACCTCCTTAGGTAGAAGCAAGGGAGCTAGCACTATCCTTTCAGCAGCCAGGCCATCAGATTGAGGGAGCTGAGATTGGGGTGCAGAAGGGAACCCTGATCTTGAGACAGGAGATCGTATTACAACCCCAGAGGGAATGGGGTTTCCACTGCCAACTATAGCAGAAGTGGAAACCACGGTTGCCTCGGCCATCTGGGGGCTACCAGAATTACCGAGGCCTTGTCCCAGAGAATCTTGAACAGAGTTCAGGCCACCAGGGGCGTGGGAGGAAACGCATACAGGAGGCCCGTAGACCAAGAGATCAAAAAAGCATCTGCTGCTATTCTCAGGGGATGCGGCTGTCTGGAGCAAAACCTGGGCAGCTAACGGTTTTGTGGACTGGCAAAGAGATCGATGGATGGAAGTCCCCAGCGGAGGAAGATCTGCTGGACCACCCATAGATTCAACTGCCATTTGTGGGGCTGGAGAATCCTGCTTAGCTTGTCTGCTAAGAAGTTCTCTTGACAAGGTAGATAAACTGCTCTGAGAAACATGCCTTGTTTGACTACAAAGGAGCAAAGGGCCTGTGTCTCCTGACATAGGAGCCTGGACCCCGTGCCCCCTTGCTTCCTCACATAGAACATTGCTACCTGATTGTCCGTCTGAACTAAGACAGACTGGTGAGAGAGGGCATGAGAAAAAGTCTGTAGAGCCAAGCAGATTGCTCGCAGCTCCAAAAGATTGATCTGCTGTGTGGCCTCCCGAGGAGACCAGAGGCCTTGAGGGCACGTGCCCTGGCAATGTGCACCCCAGCCCTTTAAGGAAGCATCGGTCGTCAGCACCCTTGTGTGTGCTGGAGCCTGAAAAGGTACCCCCCTGAGAAGGTTTGGGAGATGTAGCCACCACTGTAAGGAGTCCAAAAGTGGTTTGGACACCTTCACTCTGTCTCGGAGGTCGCCTGTGGCCTGTGCCCACTGAGCTCTGAGGCACCACTGAGCAGCCCGCATGTGCAGACAGGAATTCGGAGTCACATGTACTGTGGATGCCATGTGGCCCAGGAGCTGCAGGAAGTGCCTGGCGGAGACCTGAGAATTGCTTTAGAACTGGTTCGCCAAGTCCATCAGTCTGTGAGCCCTGTCCTCGGGCAAGTACGCTTTTGCCTGCCGGGTGTCTAATCTTGACCCTATAAACTCCAGGTTCTGAGAGGGGAGCAAAGTGGACTTTGCGTAGTTTATGACAGAGCCCAGATGCTGAAGAAGAGAGACAGTGTGAAAAGTGGCTTGTCTGGCCTCCTGGAGAGACTGGCCCCTGATGAGCCAGTCGTCCAGTTATGGGAAGACAAAAATTCCCTGATTCCTGAGATAGGCCGCCACCACCGCCAGGCATTTGGTGAAAACCCTGGGGGCAGAGGTTAGGCCAAAGGGAAGTACCCTGTACTGAAAATGGTTTCCTCCCACCACAAATCTGAGATATTGTCTGTGGTCTGGGTGAATGAGGATGTGAGTATAAGCATCCTTTAGGTCTAAGGAGCATAGCTAGTCTCCCTGCTGGAGGTAGGGCAGCAGTATCCCAAGGGTAAGCATCTTGAACTTTTCCCTCTCCAGAAACTTGTTTAGGTTTCGCAAGTCTAGGATAGGCCAGAGGCCTCCTGTCCTTTTTGGTACCAGCAAGTACCTGGAGTAGAAACCTTGCCCTTCCAGGTGGTGAGACACCGGTTCCACCGCCTGTTCCTTTAGAAGACTTGCCAACTTCTGAAGGAGGAGGTTTCTGTGCAGAGGGAGTCTTGGAGGCTCCCCTGGAAAGTAGGAGGGGGTAGCTGGTGGAAGTGGAGCATGTAGCCCTTTTGGACTATGCTGAGTACCCAGGTATCCCCTGTGATGGCTGGCCACCTGTAGGCGTACAGGGTCAGTCGACCTCCTGTGCTGAGTGGAGCTAGCGGTGGAGAAGAGGCTATGCTGTGGGAGTCAAAACCCCGCTCCCTGCTGTGCAGGAGCCACAGCTGGCGGCTTGGGGGTCTTCTGCCTACGGGGCCCATGCCCCTGCCCCTTGGCCTGCTGGCCCTGTTGGGGAGCTGGAGAGGCCTGATATCGAGGGTAGGTTTTGTAGGCAGCACCCTTCCTCGAGAAAAAGGGCTTCTTTCCCGAGCCCTTCTTATTTTGAGAAGGGGCAGAAGTCTTCCTGGACAGCCTTCCTGGTGAGAGTCTGTGTTTCGATTTCTGCAGCCTTTTCAGTCATGGACTTACCGAAAAGGTTTTCACCTTGGCAAGGGACATTGACCAACCTGTCCTGCACCCATGACTCCAGGTCTGATGACTGTAGCCAGGCCTGCCGGCATGTACCGATGCCGGACGCGGCTACCCAGGTCAAAGCCTCGAAGCCATCATAGGCTGCTCGAGAGATGAACTTCGAGCACTCTCGGATCCCTGTTGACAAAACCTTGAACCCCTGCAAAGCTTCCTCAGAGAGGCCAGCTGAGAACCCGGCAATCTCCTTTGCCAGGTCTCGTAGGTACATGCCCATGTACAGCTGGTAGGTCTGGACACGGCAAGATAGCATAGAGCCCTGGAAGCACTTTCTACCGAGGGCATCCAGGTTTTGAGCCTCCCGGCCGGGGGGCACCAAGGAGTGCATCTTCTGACTCTTTAGGCGGTGCATGGCCGATTCCACAACCATGGAGTTGTGCAGTACCTGCGCCTTTTGGAACCTAGGGCTCTTACAGACTCGATAAATGGAATCGACCCGTTTGCTAAGAACCGGCACAGAGGCCGGTATCTCCCACATACGGAAGAGCAGCCATTCCAGCATTGGAGGAACCGGTACAGTAAAGGCTTCCTTCGAAGGAAAGTCATACTGGAGGGCATCGAGCTCCTCGGTTCAAGGCTCCTCCTCAGCATCCGCAAGGAAGGCCAAGGCTTTGGCCATGTCCCTCACAAAGTCCAAGAACCGGGTATCCTCCGGGGGGGGGGGGGACCTTCTCCGAGGCTTGGACTCCAGTGAGTCCGAAGGGACGCACTGGGTCCGGAAGGTGTCCGGGGACTCCTCGTCCTCTGTCTCCCATGCTGATTCCTCCGAGGAGGAATTGAGCGGCTCCAGCCATGTGGGCCTCGGTGCCACCCGCCCCGACGACCTCAGCCCCACACAGGAGGTTGAGGGGGACCTTGACCAAGGATCGACTGGAGACTTCATTGACTCGAGGATCATCTCGGTCTCCGGGGTCGACTTGGACGTCGAGGTCCCGGTGGTCGGTGAAGATGCACCGGTCAGACCAGCGATCAGCACCCGCTGCTGTTCCATGAAGGCAGCCAAGCTGCTCTCCAAAGCCATCAACCCGAGTCCAAGCTCAGGAGACTCAGCAGCCCCTGACTCGGGCCCTGATGGCATCGGGTCCAACGTCAGCTCCCCCGGAGGAGAGTCCACGAGGACAACAGCATTTACGTGACTTGGGGACTCCGGCTCCACGCGAGCTAACTTGGACAGCCTTTCCGACTCTGAGAGCCCGGGGCGGCAGTCAGAGCTACGCGACCTGGCCCTCTAGGATCCAGGAGCCTCCACCGATGCCACCCTCGCAAGCTTCTTCTTCCTTCTGTACTCCCTGGTGGGAGACTCCCTCTCAGAGGAACCCCGACAGCGCTCGGGGTCAGACTCCCGAGATGTCGAGGCCTCTGACAAAGTCGGGGCCCGGCCGGACGCGGACTCTGAGAAAATTCTCTCAGGTTGATGCTGACGGCTCCAAAGTGCCTTCGACGACATTTTGCCGCATGGGCCACAGGCCAGCAGGTCATGGTCGGGCCCGAGGCAACGGAGGCAGCAGTCATGTGTGTCGGTGAGAGACATAAGTTTCTTGCACCGATCACACTTTTTGAACCCGCTGGCAGCCATCGGGGGAAAAAGGGCCCCTGCAAGGTCAAAAGACTGGGCTGCCAATGAAAACACAAAAAGAGCGCGAACGCTAGTCACGAAGTACAAAAAACAAAAATCAACACTCCGGACTCGATACCGGTGTACCGAGCCCAGGCGGGAAGGCGAACTGGCGTTGAACCGGATCAGAAAAAGCCAAAATAGCCAATAAAATCTACTTTTCCCGGGTGACATGAACTCATGTCCGTTGGGCTCCACGGAAAAAGAAAGACTGAGCAAGATGGCACCCTTGGGTGGGATGGGGACTGCGCATGCACGCTGCATTCCCAAAGGCTTTCCTTGAAAGCTGGGGAAATGCTCCGCACGGGGGATCCGTCGGCGCCGACGTCACCCATATGTGAGGACTGACTTCCTGCTTGGTCCTGGAGAATCAAAGGCATCATAAGTGCCTCACACCATGAATTTTGAGCAATCCTTGCTGTCAGCCACGAGACTAAAGGACTCACAACAGTCCTCGGGAACAAGGGCAGCAAAGTCCTCCAGGTCCAACATGACATCCTTGAGGAACATGCTCATGTAAGTCTGGTAAGCCAGGACCCTGGCAATCAGCATGGAACCTTGGAAGCACTTCCTCCTGAAGGAGTCCAGGGTCCAAGCCTCGCAACTCAACAGGACCAAGTAGTGCATCTTAGCACTCTTTGCAGGCTTCAAAGTGGCCTCCACCACAATGGAATTATGGGGTAATTGAGGCTTCTCAAACCAAAGGCCTTCTGGATGTGGTACAGGGAATCAAGCTGGCAGCTGACTATCTGGGGTGAGAAGGGGGAACCATATCACCTGCCAAACTTTATGTGCATAGAGGTAACTTTCAGCCACTATCTGGGTAGCTTATATGCATAGGTTTGACAGCACAAATAACTTTTCCATTTAAAGTTAGGACCACATATTCACTGGTCTCACTGGTATGGATAGTGTGGCTGAAGTCTTCAGAAAAATTAACCAAATAACTTTCCCATTTAACTCAATGCGGCCAGAGCCTCACTGATTATTGCCCTGTTAGTTTATACCTCTCCTTCGACTGGTTTTATTTGTCCATTCGCTTTTGGGGTGCTTTCTTACGGATCACTTGTCTCAGCGATCACCTTCTGATCTGTTATCTTTGTGCCTTTTTCCCCATGCTTCAACATTGTGTACAAAAAATCATCTGCTTCCAGATGGCCTTTGTTATCTAATAGCGTTGTGTGTTAGATACCATCACAAAGGAGGCTTCCATATTCCATCACGAACGCTGTGCAATAAACAGTGCAGACATAATAACCTTTTGCTGATGTTCCCAAAACTCAAGCACATAAGCTCACACTCTTCTGTTATATATTCTGTGTTCTTGACACTTTTATTGTGCAATTGCCAGCAGCTGTAAGTGTAACAGCTGTGTACTATTAAGTTATGATGTCAGGGATGACATTAAAAAGATGCACGAGCAGCAGGGGAAGAAATATATTGTTGAGTAACAAAATGGAATTGAAAGTACTTCTAGCAAGCTTTGCTAGTGCATGGTAGAATGAGGCCTCCTTGCTTTCATAGTCTCTTTTTGGGGAAGGGGGGGGGGGAGCCTGGGTATCATAAGGTTGCCAGAGTATTTGTGGTCATTTTTGACCTGTACTAACACAGATCAGATCACATAAACTGCTTAAGGAATTTAAAACAACCTGAAAGTGCCCGCTTACGGTGTGACAAAATGGTGTGTTTCTCTTTTCCTCCATTTGCAAGCTCAGGCATGCCTGCATGGGAGGCTTCGATGAAACAGTGATGGTAAAGTGTGTTTGAGGAGGGTAGCACAATGGTATGAGTTTAGCTGTATCTCTGTGGAAATTGGAGGGTGAGATGGTAGAGGATGGGGGGATATATATGTGTGTATGTGTCTTGGGGGAGTGACAGAGGTTGTGTCAGGAGCGTCAGAGGGGTGAGTATGTATATGTCAGAGAGGTTACTGTGTCAAAAGTATGTCTATGTCAGGGGTTTGCATTGTGTCAAAATATGTATGAGTATGAATGTATGTGTTGCAATGTATGTATGTCTCTCAGGGTTTGTGTTTATATGCGTGTCAGGATGTTTGTGTGTATACCAGGATGTTGTGCATGCTTGAGTGTTGTATTATGTTGTAGTGTGGGTCACAGGCATAGTTTGGGAGGGCAAGGGGGCACTGCTCCCTAAATGAGATGCCCTGAAGGCCACGATCCCATCTCCCAGACAGAAAAGAACAGCACTGCTACGATCACAGCAAATGTCACTCCTGTCTGTCCATGGAGATCCCATCCACCATGGACAGAAGAAATAGGATGGCCACAATCGTGGCAAACACCCCTTCGATCTGCCCGTGAGTGGTCAGAGCCCTGTGGACAGACAGGCTGCATCGAGGCTGCAATCGTGGTCTGCCCTTTCTCTCTGCCTGCGGGGATCCAATCTCCAGCGGGCAGATCGAAGGAGTCTTTTCCGCAATTTGGGCCCATCTTCTTTCTTCTGTCCATGGGAAAGGATACAAAAGCGGCCTGCAAGAAAAAAAGTTGTGTGTGGAGGGGTGAATAAGTGAGGTAGAGAAGGCAAGAAAAATTTAAAGGGGCAGTGGACCTATTAATAAAGGAGGATGGGGGGGGGGATTTTAGGGCAGGGAATGTGAGTGCTAGGGGAGTTGGTGAAGGAGGGGGGGGAGAGTCTGGAGGGTAACAGGAGAGGAGCCAGCAGGAAAGGGGTGAGGGGTAAGGGAAGAATGCAAGATGTAGCCAAAAGGTGCATGCCTCTCCCCCCAGAACATACATTCAAAGCACCCCATCCCCATACCATATACTCACACACATAGACACCCCACCTCCGCATGACAGACATGCATACAGACACAGGCAAACACACGCAGGCACCTCGCTTCTGCACCACACACACAGGCACCTCATCTCCAAACCACACACACACACAGGCACCTTACCTCCAAACTACTCTCACAGAGGTACCTCACACCTCTGCACCATACATGCACACAACCCAGCTCTGCAGCACATACACACATGCACTGCAGCCCCATACCCACCCACACAAAGGCGCCTACCGCCATATCCCATGACAGACAGGCACACCGCCATTGCATCACACACATGTACAGACACTTAATATCTGAGGCTATAACAGTTGTTAACTGTATTTCTGTCTAAAGATGCCGTGCGGTATAGGAACACTGGCACTGGTCTCGTGAGACTTGAGAACATGAGACCAGTGGACGCTTGTGGAACTCATCCTCATTGCTTCAGGAGAATCTGCACAGCTAAGCTATTCTTGTTACTTTTTGCTGTTTTTTTTATATAGATTTTCCATTGCCTATTTATTACTAGTTTTGACCTCTTTTTTTTTTTTAACTTTTATTTTCATTTTACAACAAGCAAAAGAAACAACACACCAAAGGAAACAAATACAAACATACAATAAGGAAAAAGCAACCCCAATTACCCCCCACCCCTGTGCTTCTTCTCTAAGCTGATAAGTATCATCATATAAGCGCTTACAAACAACAGTAATTGTACATCAAAGCAAACAGAAATAGTATCTGCGATACAGAATGATCATGTGACAGAGATTTACACAGATTTAAACAGTCAGATGAGAGCATTTAGCAGTTTGAACATAGTCATTGAGCATCTTCCATTTAGACAAGTGGTGGGGGGTCTGAGCGGAAGAAGCTAACATACGAGGTATTTGCTCATATTTACTGTAGAGACAGACATGATTCCACCATTCATTGGGACTCAGATGGGAGCTATTTTTCCAGTATTTCGTAATTAGGGAAATAGCTATACCCAGCATAAAGTCTAAAAGGAAGTAAGCCGATTTGGGAAGAGAGGGGATCCCCGCAGCTGAGCGGAGTCCCACTATCTTCCAAGAGAGGGGCTCTTGAAAGTGCAAAATAGATTGAATACGACCCCAGACCCGACTCCAGTAATACTGTAATGCGGGGAATTCATACATAACATGAGTGAGTGAACCAATGGCCGCATGGCATGTCCAGCATCTATTGCTCTGGGTGGCATTCCATTTGGCTAACCTGTCAGGAGTATAGAAACAACGGTGGGCTAGAAAGAAAAGTGTCTGAGTGAGTGAGGCGGATCGAGAGACCCGTGTCACCTTGCTCCAGACTAGGCTCCATTGCTCCGGGGTCAAAGTTACATGCATTTCCCGCTCCCAGGATTTCTGTGCTGTAGGAGTGCCTCTAGTTACAGTATTACATAAAGTTTTGTAAAAGTTAGATGCTACACCCGATAAGCTCCCAATAGATCGGATAATCTCCGACAATCCTTGGGTATGGGTTTCCGATGGCGGGAGCACCTTAGCACTCCGAAGACAATGCTGAAGTTGCACCAACTGAAAGTAGTGTTTCGCTGGGAGACCAAATTCAATTTGTAATTCGCTAAAAGTTTTCCAGCGACCATCATAGAACAGCTGGTTAGGGATCCAAATGCCCCTAGTGTACCAGGAGCTCCACGCCATCGGTTTATTTTGTATTTGAAATCGAGCATTGTGCCAAAGCGGGAGTCTATCTAGCGGACAAAGTCGGGAGTCTAGAGATTGCTCAAGGGTATTAAAGGCACCTAAAGTGTCTAAGAGCATTGGTGGATAGTGGGAGTCTGATGGGAGAGTCATACCAGGGAGATAAGTAAGAGGAATTGGTTTGCAAAGGTCCTCCTCTATATCTAGCCACACTGGTCTACTCGGTGTTAGGTCTTCCAGCCAACGAGCGCCTTGTTTGAGAAGAAAAGAGTGGTGGTATTTCAGGAAATCAGGGAATCTGACACCACCATTTTCTTTATCTGCTTGTAACTTATGTTTCGCTATCCTAGGAGTCTTGTTTTTCCATAAGTATCTAGTCAGAAGACCCTCTAAATCTTTATATGTACGTCGAGGTAGGAGACATGGCAACATTTCTAAAATGTAGTTCACTTTGGGAACAATCATCATTTTAATGGTTTCTAGGCGGCCCCACCAAGTAAGTGTTAAAGGAGTCCAGCGTTGAGTAAGCGCCCGGACCTTAGAGGTTAAGTCTTTAGCATTAAAGGTGATGGTGTCTTCTAAAGGAGAGCAGTAGTGCACCCCAAGGTATTTGACCATGCGAGGTTGCCATAAAAAGGGAAAGGATTGCATATCTGCCTGATGGATCAGAGGATTTAGTGGAAAGGCTACCGATTTGGTCCAATTTATCTTATAGCCCGAGAGTTGTGAATATTTACCAATTTGCTCTAGGACAGCCGGCACTGAATCTAGGGAGACAAAGAGCATAAGGTCATCAGCATATGCTGAAATTTTGATTTCCCTATGAGAGAAAGGGACTCCATGAATATCCTTGGATTGCCGGATTAGTAAAGCTAAGGGTTCGAGTGCGAGATCGAAAAGAAGTGGAGACAGTGGGCATCCCTGGCGAGTACCGCGTTGCAGGGGAAATGGCTGAGACTTTAAAGCATTAGCACAGATACTAGCTGTAGGCTGTGCATACATGGTTTGGAGACAGCGGAGAAAGCCTTCTCCGAATCCGTACCAGCGGAGAGTTGCAAACAGGAAGGGCCATTCTAAGCGGTCGAAGGCCTTCTCAGCATCAAGTGAGAGGCCAACCAATGGGCTATCAAGATTAACTGCGGCAGTCAGTACATGACATAGGGTCCTAGCATTATCAGCAGTTGATCTACCGGGAATGAAACCGCATTGATCTGGGTGTATTAAAGTAGACATCTTGTCAGAGAGCCGGGTGGAGAGAATGGTGGCAAATATTTTATAGTCTGTGTTTAGTAGGGAAATTGGACGATAATTAGCTGTTAGTTGCGGATCTCTCCCCTCTTTCTCAAAAACTACTACATTTGCCATTGAGAAGGATCCAGAAGGAGATCCCTCCTCGGCCAGAGCAGAAAAATAAAGTTTCAAAAACGGAGCTAAGTCAGCGTTAAAAGTTTTGTAGAATTCAGCTGGGAGACCGTCCGGGCCTGCGGCTCGACCTGTGGCACATCTCTTGAGTGCCGATTGAATTTCTGATAAAGTGAATGGTTTGTCCATGGCCTCTCTATCTTCGTCAGATAGGGTCGGTCGTTGTACCCCTGATAGTAATCGTTCAAATGCTTCTGGCTCGAAGTCACATTCAGATTGATAAAGCCGAGTATAAAAATCACGAAAAAGTTCTAATATTTCTGTATCTTTAGTGACCAAGCTCCCCCCGACGGATTGCGGAGAGCGGTAACACGCTTGGCTTCTTTTTGACCTTTCAGGGCATTGACTAACAATTTGCCAGCACGGTTATTTTCCCGATAGTACATCCCTTGTTGTAATTCAATATTTTTAGCAGCAGCGGTATATAAAAGCTGATTGTATTGAAAACGAAGGCGTTGTAAGCGAAGTAAAATACATGGGTCAGTACGGGACGTGAGGAGACGCTCTCCAGCTTGTATCTGTTGTTCTATAATCAGTAAATGTTGCTTTCTTTGTTTCCCCTGTCGAATTTGATAGCTAGTTATAGTTGCACGGATAGACGCCTTAAAACCCTCCCACCAAGCCCAGCTCGCAGTGTCATGGGGTGAATTAAAATGAAAGTAGTCTTGGATAGCGGCCTTTATGTCAACCTGAAAATCTTTTTGGTCTAGTAGGGATCTATCAAAAAACCAAGCACGAGGATGTGCGCCTTGCGTAGTAACATGTAATGAGAAAGATATGGCAGCATGATCTGAAATATGGAGAGGATGAATCCTAGCCGTGTCCACTTGGGGTATCAGTGCTTTGGAGATAAGAAAAAAATCTATTCTAGATTGTGAGTGATGGGGGGCTGAGAAAAAGGTGAACTCTAAGTCGGAGGGGTGAAGCAGCCTCCATATATCTACTAACGCAAGATCTTTCATCAGAGCTGTAAGGGTAGCAAGACTCTTGGGTAGACCACTCGTTCTAGGCGGCTGTCTATCTATCAAAGGATCAAGTACTTGGTTGAAATCACCGCCAAGTATTAATGGAGTATTGGCAGAGGCCTGTGCCAACTGCGCAATACTTGCATAGTAAGCAGGGTTATCCACATTCGGAGCATAAATACAAATACACGTGAATTCACTATCTCCAACCTTAAGGTGTGCACGGGCCCATCTACCCTCCTTATCAGAGCTAGTATCCATTACAGTAGCTTGCAAAGACTTCTTAACCAAGATGGCTACCCCACACCGTTTGGAAACGGCGGGAGAGTAGGCAGCCACCATGTAAGGCTTAGCATTAAGTTTCAGTGTTTCAGCGGAGTTTAAATGCGTTTCCTGAAGAAACACTAAATCAGCATGCTCATGATTAAGATAGCTAAGAATTTTCTTTCGTTTGATTGGACTATTGATGCCTTTTACGTTCAGTGATAAGATCTTACATAAGGCCATTCAGAAAGGTTAAAAATTCTGAAAAAGAACATGATAACGCACATAATTTCACAATGTCCCTCATATTAACTGTATATGGCTGTACACATGACATGATAGAAAATAAGCTAATGAAAAACAATGAAGCGCCCCAAATAAAAAAATAAGCACCGAAGTGCATTAGAGAAGAAGCAGAACCCCAGAAATTACTGGCGACCATGTGTCTGCGGGGAGAAACCCCAGAGAAGGCCTAAATTGAAACATATAACCTGTATAGCTGTGCGTGTTCCGAATCCAACCGAGGTGCACATCATGGAGGGATAGGAGACCAAGAAAGTTATATATAGACAGAAAGAAAAGTCCAGGCAGTCTCTGTTCCAGGCAGTGATCACCGCGTCGGGCCATTCAAAATGGCGGGCAGATCCGGCGGATTACAGATCCAAGTTGTTAGATTAGCGCATCTGGTCTGCTTCCTTGGAATCTAAAAATGTTGCTATTAGATCAGGATCTTCGAATGTTCTAGTTTGGTTATGGAGAGTCACTCTGAGCTTCGCTGGATACAATAGGCCAAAGCGAGCCTGTAGCTGTTGAAGTCTAGGGCGAAAAGCAAGGAGTCTCTTCCGATGGTCAACTGTGGGCTTTGCCAAGTCAGGGAAGAAGGAGACTTTATGACTTTCAAACTCCAGATGATGATTCGCCCGGGCAGCATTTAGAATTTGCTCAACTTGCTGATATCTTAGTAATCGAAAGATGATAGGCCGGGGGGTCGTCCGATTGAGCGCCATGTTGGTAGGAACACGATGTGCTCGGTCAATTTCCAGATCTCTGTGAAAAGTGATCTTCAGCAAGGAGGGAAGAGTTTTGACCAGGAATTCTCTTATGTCTCCTGCTTCGGCCCCCTCCGGTACTCCAATGAGCCTTACATTGTTGCGACGGGCTCGATTATTGCTATCCTCTAACTCTTTTTGAAGAGTCTGTATCTGACGCTCAGCCTTGTCCAGTTTCACCAAGCGCACCGCGTGCGAGTCGAGGACCCCCGCCATGTTGTCCTGCCATAGTGAAAGACCTTCAAGCCGGTCCTGAAGCATACCGAAGTCTTCTCGCATGGCTCGGAGCGCTTCTCCGTTGGACTGTACCAGTTCCTTCACACCGCGTATTTCCTCCAAGATCTCCTGTTGCATTTCGGGGTTTTCCCGAAGTGGAACTATCTTTTGTGGGGAAGACAACTCTGTTTTGGAGCGTTTTCCGTGTGAAGAAGAGGGAGACCCGAAGTCTAAGCGCGCTGGTTTGTGGGCCGCCATCCCCCCCGAGGTACCCCGGTAAGTTCGGAGCAAAATATGAAGTTTAGGTAGGTATTAAGTCAGGATTCTGAGTAGGCCTCTCGGGAGCTTCAGCGCGAAGCGTCTAACCCGCTGGACATCAGGCTCCGCCCCCCCCTAGTTTTGACCTCTTAATACTACCTAGCCACTGTGGTATGTTCGAGTAGCTGCACCAAAACAAACAAGCCCTACTACTTTGCTTTTCCTCTTTCTGCAAAGGAGGTTTTTTTCCTTGCAAATTTCCACATAGCCCTCTAGACCTACATTCTAGTGGCAAACCACCTAAATTTTGGTAAAAACTTAGGAAAACCTAGCTTGTCTGTATACTTTGTTTAGCCTTTTTAAATCAGAAATTTGAGTGTAACCTCAATTTATATAATGTCTACTCGCCTGGGACACTTAAATTCCCACCCACCCCAGAGTTGCACTTGCCTATATAGTTTTCATATCATAGATAGTCATCTGTCCTCCAATTAAGTGGAATCCCCACCTTTTGCTAAAACTGCTTTATAACTCTCTCAATCAACATGTCGTGTATTCAGTGCAATAGCTGTGGTGCCTTAATACTAAGAAGAATAATTTGGAGCCTTAGAGATTGCCCTGTATGTCTCAAGCTATCTTCTATAAAGAATTGACTATTAAGAGAAGAATTAGCTGCAATGAAAAGCACCTTCCTTAGCGTACAAATTGAAAACAATTCACCACCACTCCTACAAAGAATCCGATATCCCAGGAACAAACGGATCACAGTGGGCTCTGGTAGGTTGCAACCTGTAACACAGAGACACCCTTCTCCATCAAGAGATATCTTTGCCTTGGAAAAAAAAAAGAGTGTTCAATTAGTGGAAACTGAAGTGGCCTTAAATGAGAAGGTTAACACCCAATCTACCAGTAATGGCCAAATATGAATAAAAAAACCCACAAAATAGGAAACTGTTGTTATTTGGAGACTCCATCATCAGAGGAATTAACTTGAGAACACAGTCCAAAGTGCCTCCCAGGCTCTTCAGCCAGCAGGAATACAAATCAAATTGTTAGAATAGTCAGTGCAGAAAGTAAGCATTCCAAAACTGATGTTATTCACTTGGGTACAAATGACCTAGTTAAAAAAAAGTATCTCTACTGTACAAAGAGACTTCTAGGTTTTGGGAGAGAAACTTAAACCCATTGTTAACACTATAGCATTCTCAAAGTTCTACCTGTTCATGATAAGGGAGGAGAGAGGCTGTATCACAATCAACTTTAATATGTGGCTCCAAACCTGGTGTAAATGAAAAGGATTTAGATATATAGGCTACTTGGGCAATAGATGGAACAAGAGACTATACTGTGTTGATGGACTACATCTCTCTGTGGCAGGAAAAAGGATCCTAAATGAAAACTTCAGACAATATGTGGACAAACATTTGAACTAGGGAAAAGGGGTGACAGATGGACCCCACCACCCAAGTTCAGGACATTATCATATTAATCCACACATCAATGACAAGAGGAAAGAACAGTACGGAATAAAATCCATGCAAAATACAAGCAAGCCAACCAACAATTGCTGGAAAGCAATAAGCAGAAATGCTCAGTCTAGCAAACAAAGTTCCTGATCTGGAAGCCCTAATGGTGGAAATGGACTTGGACATTGTGGCCATTACAAAAACATGGTTTAACAAGTCACATGAATGGGATTTAGCCATAGCTGGCTATAATTTATTTAAAAGAAATAAAGAATGAAGAAAAAGAGGAGTCGTCGTCCTATATGTCAAAAGCAATATTAAAGCTGCTGAAATGCAGGGGACATGGGGAAAAGAAGAAGCATTGTGAATTATGTTAGAAAGAGGACATGGCACTATCATCCACACTGATGTAGTCTACAGGCTTCCAAATGAAATTGAGGAAATGGATAGAAACTTGATCATCGATATTGCAAAGATAGCAATGAAGGGAGATCATAATGGATGACTTTAATCTACCAGACGTGGATTGGAATATTTCTGCAAATCTGGAAAGAAGTAAAAATATTGTGGATGCCTTCCAAGAAACATTGCTCAGACAAATGGTGATGGAACCAATCAGGAAAAGTTTGATGCTGTATTTAGTATTCACCAATGGAAATAGTATGTCAAATGTCCAGGTGGATGCCCATATGCGCAGCAGTGATCATCACACAATGTGGTTTGAGATAAAAGCCAAGGGAGCATCCAATCACAGCAAACTAAAAGTCCTGGACTTCAAAAACACTGTCTTCAGTAAAACGGGAAAGTACCTGAAGGAGAAGTTGGCAGAGTGAGAGGAGATAAGGGAAGTGGAATTGCAGTGGGCTAAACTAAAAGAGGCAATAAAAGGGGCAACAGATATTTCTGTAAGGAAAGTAAATAAAAACAAGAGAAAAAGGAAATCTATATGGTTCACAAAAGAAGTGGCTGCACAAATAAAGGCAAAAAACACAGCTTTCAGAAAATTCAGAAGATCACAAGCAGAGGAACACAGAAAAGCTAAAAGAGACAAAGAAAAATAAGGATAGCAAAAGCAAAGACAGAAGAAAAGATAGCTAAATATGTGAAGTGTGGCAACAAAACGTTTTACAGGTATATTTGAAAGAAGAGGTGGAATTGCAAGACTCAAAAATACAGAGGACGAACTTGTGGAAAGTGGCATCGAAAAAGGGAAAATGCTAAACAAATACTTCTGTTTTGTATTCACTAAAGATAATCCTGGAGAAGGACCATGTATAACTTACAAATACATACATGGAAATGGAGTAGATACCACACCATTCACAGAAAATGATGTTTTTGAACAGCTTGAAAAACTGAAAGTGGACAAGACCATAGGACTGTATGGATTCATCTCTAGATACTGAAAGAGCTCAGAGAGGTTCTGGCAGGGTTTTTAAAGGATGTTTTTAATAGATCCTTGGAGATGGGAGAGGTTCAGCAGGACTGGAGAAGGGTTCTTCACAAAAGTGGTAATAGGGAAGAGGCGACAAACTATAGGCCAGTAAGCCTTACCTCGGTGGTGGGAAAAGTAATGGAGGCATCCTTGAAAGAAAGAATAGTGGACTTTCTAGAAACCAATGGATTGCATGATCCAAAGCAACCTGGTTTTATCAAAGGAAGACCATGCCAAACAAATCTGAGTTCTCTGACTGGGTGACCAGAGAACTAGATCAAGGGCATGCGATGGATGTGATATACCTAGATTTCAACAAAGCCTTTGATACTGTTCCTCATAGAAGACTTATCAATAAACAGAGCAGCATGGGGATAGGTCCCAAGGTGGTGAAATGGATCAGAATTTGGTTGACTGAAAGGCAATAGAAGGTGGTGGTAAATGGAACATACTCAGAAGAAAGAAAAGTGTGTAGTGGCATGCAACAGGGATTGGTCCTGGGTCCGATACAGTTCAATGTATTTGTGAGTGTTATTGTGGAAGGATTGAAGGAAAAAGTCTGCCTTTTTGCAGATGACACAAAAATTTGCAACATAGTAGACACTGCTGAGGGAGCGGACAACATGAGGAAAGATCTACAAAAACTGCAAGAATGGTTTAATGCTTAGCAGTTAAGATTTAATGCAAAGAAATGCAGTCATGCACTTGGGATGCAGAAATCCAAAGGAATTGTATGCAAGAGGCTGGTATGAACAGACCAGGAGAGGGACCTCAGAGTGACTGTATCTGAGGAGCTCAAGGTGGTGAAACAATGTGACAAAGCAGAAGCCAAAGTCAGAAGGATGCTGAGATTCAGACAGAGAGGAATAACCAGCAGAAAGGAGGAGGTATTAATGCCCCTGTACAAGTCATTGATGACTCCTCACTTGGAGTATTGTCTTCAGTTTTGGTAATAATATCTCACAAAGGATATAAAAAGACTTGAAATGATTCAGAGGAAGGCTTTGGAGCTTGTGCCAGAAGACGTATGAGAAGAGACTTAAAGATCTAAATATACATACCTTTAAAGAGAAGAGAGACATGAGAGATATTATACAGACTATCATCCTCTGTTGTCCCAGGTAAGCCAGTCTAAGTCTTCTAGTAATCATCTACAGCCTTGAGCCAGCTGGTCTGTCTTCCAATAGTCCTCATCCAGTAGCCTAGCATATCACTGTCCAATCAGAATAAGCAATTAAACCTCCAGGAACTCTCCTCCCAGGGGCCTAAACTGCCTGGAGTACTTCTTTTCCCTTACTAGGTTATTCAAGGTGAGGCAGAAAACATAGCACAATCAAAGGTTCTTCACTTCCTTAAGTGTTCAGTGTGATAGTCCCCTCTGGGTGTCCTCATTCACCCTTCTTGTCCTCTCTAACCCACCTTATGTCCTTTTCAGAAGGATGGGATTTGCTTACTATTTGTCCCACTAAAAATTATTCCTCCCCTCACTCACTTTAAACAATATAGATGTCTCCCTACAACCGAGTGACTAAAAGTGACTAATGTGTATCTAATGTGCAAATTTTTTGTCGGAAGTTATTGCCCTGAGAGATTGCTCCCTCCTGAAGCGTGACTTCCCTTTTAATTACTTTTATGGTAACAAAACCACCGTATAAAACCTGTGAAGCAATTGCATTCCCTAATGCTGCTGCACAACCAAATTCTTAAAATTTCCACTCTGAAAAATTCTGAAATTGCAGATTTTCCACGAACACAGTACTGCGTTTAGAACCGCACTCTTTTCAGTCCTGTTTCAACGCTTAATATCTGCTCATACTCATCTGAAGTAGTAACTTCTTCCATTCAGGTGAGCTCCTTCCATTTCCATTAATGCTATCGGAATTTATATTCTCAACCGGATCGCTCCGTTGATGTAGCCATACTTATGTGAGTACCAAAGCCAAATGAAATAGTGATTTAAAGCTAACTAAGACCACCTCTCATTGATGATGTCACCCATAGGTGAACGAATCAGGATGATTAAATCAAACTCAGCCAATCCTGTTCAGCATTCAGTCCATCCGGTTCCAGACAACCTACCCGAAAAATCCAGTGTTGTTCAGTCCATTGGAGGCGTTGTTCCCTATCGCCTCCTCTAGGACTCGGAAGCACATGATCTAATACACGCCACTGAAAGTCCGCAAAAGAGTGGCCCAATTTAATACAATGTTGCACTAATGGTGCTGTTAAAACAGCATTACGTATTCTGGAGGCATGTTCTTGAAGTCGAAGTTTTAATTTTCTAGTTGTTCGTCCAATATATACTTTATCACAAGGGCAAATCAGAATATATACCACAAAAGTGGTAGAACAGGTCGTGAAACTTTTAGACCTATGCATGATTACTGTATGTGGAATCTGCCATTGTGTTCCTTCTATTGATCGTTGACATAATTCACATGCTGTTCCTTTAGAGCAACGAAAATGTCCGATAAGATGATCATCCAGACTATGTTGATCAGTTGTTTGTTTGACAGCTAGGAGATTGCCAATATTTCGGCCTCTAGTATAAGCTATTCGTAAAGGTTTTCGAAAGCAAGTATGAGGAGACAAAACGTGCCAATATTTCTTCAAAATAGATGTAATTTTAGCACTATTCATCATATATGGTAATATTCCAGTAATAAATTAATCTTCTAATCGCGAATTATCTCTCAAAGGGACATTGGGAGCCTCTTGATCAGTGGTAACCTGTAACCATTCTCTATGGGTGTAACGTGCTCGTATCTGGGCTTGTTTAACAATAAATAAAGGATAACCCCTTTTCAACAATCTAGCCTTTAAATCCTGTGCATGATCTTCAAATTCATGTATTGAGGAGCAAATCCTACGTAAACGAAGGAACTGACCATATGGCAAACCTCTCTTCAGAGCTGGAGGATGAAAACTAGAAAATTGAAGCAAGGTATTTTTTTGTACAGGTTTTCTATACAATGTGGAAACTAATCTAGATCCTTGTTTGAATAATTTCACATCTAAGAACTCCAGCTGTTGTGTGTGAAAATGCAACGTAAAAGATATATTATCTTTTTGAGCATTCAACCAGGTTACAAAGTCCATTAAAGCTTGTTCCGTATCATTCCAAAGAAAAAAGATGTCATCTAAAAATCTAACCCAGGTATTAATTTTGGAGTACCATGGAGATGGAAAAATTATTCGCTCTTCAAAATTCGCTAAATACAATGTAGCTATGGATGGGGCCACCGTAGCCCCCATAGCTATGCCATGGACCTGGTAATAAAATTTATCATTAAATTGGAAGAAATTCTTTGTAAGAACCAGAGATAAAATTCTAATAAGGAATTCTTTTGGTAAACGTGAAGGGAGAGGCAATGTTAATCCCTCCACTATTTGTAAAGCTTCTTGTTGCGAGATATTGGTGTAGAGGGCTACAACATCTAATGACACCAAAAGTGCAGTATCTACCGATTGCGTTATTAAATCAATCTTCTCCAAAAAATGAGAAGTGTCCCTTATATAGGAAAGAACCTTTTGTGCACATGATCGCAAGAATATGTCACAAAATTGTGTCCCAGGCACCCTTGTATGCAAATGAAGGTACATGGGTTCTCCTCACAATTCCCCATCCACCCAACGAGTGGCTCTAGTGAGTCCATCTATCTGATTCTCACTTATCGACTTTTGTCTACCAAATTCCCAAGCCTGACCCAGGGGTTTTCTTTAACTAGACCCCCTGGCCAGTCCGTCACCACCCTCAAAGCTCTGTTATTGGCTACATCAATCCGCATGGGTCCCTTCTTGGTGGGTATCTTTCTGCTACCTCATCTTCAGATGGAGTGAGTACAAGCCCTTTCAGGCATCTTTCTCCAGTCCCTAATCAGAGAAGCGATCCCAAAAAGTAGGGCCTCCTTCTCCTCCTCTTGGGGCAAATATATAAGGGGAGTTATACTGGGATCTAGCTCCATCTTGGAGGCCTCGGTGGTTGATCCCTGTTCCATCCCTTGCTGAGGATCACACACCTCTACCTCCATCTCTCAGGTGTCCTCCCCTATCTCTGGGCTAGGGTCCTCTACTACCTTCAGAACGGGTTGAGGCTCAGGAGTCCAAGGCAAGGGATTTGGTCTATAGTATGCTTGCCAAGAAGGCCCATTGACTTGCCTTTCTCTGTTTCGGGGCTTGCCTCTGGTTCCTCAGCAGTGTGACAGGATGTATATCCCGTCACACAGTCCTTTAAATACTTAAAGGATATTAATGAACAAACCAACCTTTTTCAAAGAAGGGGAAGCTGTAAAACTAGAGGTCATATGATGAAGCTGCAAAGCGGTATACTTAAAAGCAACATCAGAAAATACTTTTCACTGAAAGGGTGGTGAATGCTTCGAATGCCCTCCTGATGGAGGTGGTGAGGGCAAATACAGTGACAGAATTCAAAATGGCATGGGTTAGACACAGTGGATCCCTTTATAGAAAGAGCATGAAATCAAAGCAAACTTAAATATCTTTTATATTTTAATAAAAAGGGGGGGAGCTGACCTGTATGGAGTGACAGGTACAATCTTAAACAAAGGGATGGTGACTTGTACGGAGCAGTGGTCACAACCGCTCTAGCCACCTTACTGGGCAGACTAGATGGACTATACTGATTTTAATCTGCCATCAAACACTATGTTACAGTGCACGAGACAATGGAGGGGAGGGGAGGTCACAAACACTGGCTCCTAGAATATTGGCCTGGCTCCTAAATCTACACAAAATTTGTCGAGGCCTACAATAGAGGCACAGCACATTTGGAATTTTGGCACCAGCTATAGGCCGTACAGCTGTACAAATAAAGTCCTGTCACCATGTGCACCTCTCTGCTAGCTGCTGCATTTATGTTTGCTGAGCAGCAGGGGTGGCCCAAGGGGGGTGCGGGGCCATGTGCGGAGACTTATTGCGGGGCCTCATTTGCATAAATATTGACATAATGTTAACATGCACTAATCTTTAGTAAACATGCCTCTTAATGAGCGTATGGATAAAGAAAGACTAAAAGATTTCTACATTACTATACTCCAGTGCCAACCGCCAGGCACATTAGGAAATACTACAAACACTGTCCATTTAGAACCCATAGCAAGCCCAACATATCATAACAGCACTACCAGAACTCATAAAGCACCAAACCCTACCTATCAAAAGGCAACACTACAAATAATAAACCAATACATCTCAAGAATATCAATGCATCTCCTATTGGAGAAAGAGAACAAGTGACACTGTCACATAGAAATTACATAAACAGAATACCTCAGCTCAGTTACACATGCAGAACATAGACCATCACCAAACAAACAACAAGGGATCACAATTTAGAAATAGAAAGACAATAATTAAACTGGGAACCCCAAAAGCCAAACTTGGAATGTACAACACTGGAGAAATAAAACTATAAATCAATTTCCTCTTGTACTAAACAAAATACAGATGTTAAAGATGCACATTTCCCAGAGCTGACATATTCCGGTTAATAAATTCAAAATAAAAAAGTATTTTATTTTTCAGTTGCAATTGTTCCAGTCAATTTCTTCTAGTTTCTTCATGTCTTCTGTTATCTCTCCATTGTCTGCTGTCCATTTGTCCTTTGTTCTCTCTTCCAGTTTTTTTCCATTCTCTCTCTACATCTGCTTTAACATACTGATCTTTCTCCTTTTGCTCTTTCCTCCATTTTTTTCTTTATTCCTTTTTCATCCACTCAAATTTTACCCCTCCATTCTCAATCCCCACTTATTCTCCCAATACCCAGCCAATCATAGATTTTTCTTCCCTCCCACACAAAATATTTTCCCCTCTCCATCCTCACTCCCCCAGCTCCATCCCATTCTAGTCCTTCCCCAACATCAGCTCCCTTCTAGTTCCATCCCCACCCAGCATCCGCTCCCTTCCAGAACTATTCTCTCATCCCCTGCATCAGTCCATTCCAATCCTATCCTAGCCCCTCCATCAGTCCATTTCCAATCCAAACCCCCATCATCCCATTTCCAGTCCTAACCCCCATCAACCCATTTCCAATCCAAGCCCCCTCAATCAGCCCATTTCCAGTCCTAGCTCTCCCCCCCACTTAGTCCATTTCCAATCCAAGCCCCCCCATCAACCCAGTCATAGCTCCCCCATCCATTTCCAGTCCTATCCTAGCCCCTCCATCTGCACATTTCCAGGCCTAGATCCCGCCCCCCCCCCCACTCAGCCCACTTCCGGTCCAAGCCCCCCTCCCTATCAGCTATTTCCAGTTCTAGCTCCCCCATTCATTTCCAGTCCTATCCTAGTTCCTCCACCAGCCCATTTCCAGTCCTAGCTCCCCCATTCCTAGTCCAAGACCCCCTCCCCATCAGCTATTTCCAGTCCTAGCTCCCCTCCACTCAGCCCATTTCCAGTCCTAGCTCCCCCCTACTCAGCCAATTTCCAGTACAAGCCGTCCCCATTCAGCTGATTTCCAGTCTAAGCTGCCCTCCCCATCAGCTATTTCCAGTCTTAGCCCCCCCCCCTCCCCGAAGAGCCCACGGGTGTCTAACAGGCTTTAGAGGGAGCTGGAGAGGCCCCGGCTCACCTCTTACAGCCACTGAAGTGAAGAGCACCTTTTTTCTTCAGCAGCTGTATTGTAGCTTAGGATGCCGGGCATGCCAAGGTCAAGGGGGACGTCCTGTTTCCCAGCACTCAGCGCGCCAGCTACCCAGAAAATACAGCTGCCAAAGTGTAAATACAGCTGCCGACGTGAAGAAAAAAGGCACTCGACACTTCAGCGGCTGTCAGAGGTGAGCCAGGGCCTCTTCGGCTCCCTCTAAAGCTGCCCTGCCTGCCGGTGCCGAATGCGAAATGTTGTTGGCGTAGGGTCCCCTGAAGCGTGGTGCCCTGTGCAAACAACATTCTCACACAATGGATGGGCCGGCCTTGCTGAGCAGTAACATAAGACACAATTCTCTCTGATCCTAAATGCAGTCACAGCTGCCTCTAAGCAAGATGTTCTAAGATCAATGGAGGAGGAAGACTGTGGAGAGAGGCTGCTCCGCCTGCATGTGGGATCAGAGAGGCCTGTGTATCTCATGCAACTGCTCAGCAAAGGTGAGACAAAGTGTTGCCCACTTCCTCGATTTCGGGTGTTGCACTGCATACAGAGCCTGGCTTGTTCAGGTTTCAATTTAATTTTGTCTACATATTTCCACTTTGAGTTTGTTATAATTTATTCTGTACTTGGTGAGGGTCTAACTGTGTTTTGCTTGTGTGACTAAGAACAAGTGTTCTGTTAGCAGGTGTTTCTATGTAGGATCTGTAGTAATCTGGCTTGTTCAGTTTTCTGAATAGGTGTAAGAATGTTCTAAGGCAGTGCATTTCAAATTTAAATCCCATATGACTCCATTTTAACAACTGAAAATTCACGTGACCCCAGATAATGATGAAATTAAAACAGCAGGTCTCCAGCCTCCTTCCCCTCCCTCCACCCACCTAAAGAAGGAAGACAGCAGCAACACTAGAGGCAACAGCAGCAACTAGTATAGGTTTCCTTGTGCCAGTGTGTGCTTACAGACCCCAGTACTCAGCATGTTTCCAGCTTAACAGAAAGCTTACCCAGGTGGGGACAAGGACCTATAAATGTTCACTGGCTCATAGGCCATATGCTGACTGGTGGCTGTTACTTCTTGGCATAGGTCACAGTGAAAGTCCTGAGAGAAGAGAAAATGGCCATGTTTCTGTGCCCCTATCCAATGATAATGTGACCCCATTTGGGATCCCGACCCCAAGTTTGGGAATCACTGTTCTAAGGCCCACTGCAATATTTATGGTGCTGCTCTTTTCTGGGTAGGGTCCTTATGTGTTAATTTTAGAAGATGGTGTCACTATGGTATGATAGATTTGCATTTTAGATCTTCAGCGACTTTTGTAAGGTTTTGTGTTCGTTGACAATCTGCTTGGAACTGGAGAGGCTATTAATGAGATGACACTGGAATCAGATTTTTTTTTTTCTTGTATGTTGGGTTTGATGGTGAAATGTCCTAGTTCTGCTCTTTACCTACTGTTGGAGGAGGGGTTGCGTTGGATGCAAAATAGATGTTCAAAAAGAAAAAGAGAACCGTAGTGCAGTTTCTAACACTAAAATAAAATTAGTTCTAATTTATTTTGGTTTTAGAAACTACACTGTGGTTCTCTTTTTCTTTTTGTCCCATGTCCATTGTTTTTCACAGAATATATATTTACAGGTGTCAGTATTTTTTTAATCTTAGAGTTCCAGGCTAAATAATTAAACAGCTACAATTTTTGCTGCATTTTAATCACATAGCCTGGGAATATGTTGTTTTCCTTTTTTTTTCTGGCAAAGCCACTGAATGAGAGCCTCTGCCCCTTCTTTAAGTATCTTGGGGGTGCCAGCTTATCCCTTGCCTGTTTAATAAATTGGCTTCAAATCCATCTAGTGTTTTTCTTAAGATAACCATAATGAACATGCAAATTAATATGCAAATATCACCTCACTCTTTGCCCCCTCCCCAAAAGCAGCACATTGTATTGTGTGACATGGTGTGTCGTGTGTTTGCTGTGTAGAATGGTATTTAGTATGGGTGTGTGGGTGAGTGTGGTGGGTGTGTGATGGGTGTGGTATGTGTGTAGTGTGTTTGGTGGGTGGGTGTGATATGTGTGTAATGTGTGTGGTGGGTGTGTGATGGGTGTGGTATGTATGTAGTGTGTTTGGTGAGTGGGTGGGTGTGATGGGTGTGGTATGTGTGTAGTGTGTTTGGTGGGTGGGTGTGATGGGTGTGTAGTGGATGTGGTGATGGGTGGGTGTAATGGGTGTGGTATGTGTGTATTGAGTGTGATGGGTGTATAGTGTGTGTGTGGTGGTGGGTTGGTGTGATGGTTGTGATATGTGTGTAGCGTGTGTGGTGGGTGGGTGTGGTATGTGTGTAGCGTGTGTGGTGGGTGGGTGTGATCGGTGTTTAGTGTGTGTATGTGTGCATGTGTGGTAGTGGGTATGATGGATGTAGTGTATGTGTGTGTGTGGTGGTGGATGGGTGTGGTATGTGTGTAGTGTGTGTGGTGGGTGGGTGTGATCGGTGTTTAGTGTGTGTGTGTATGTGTGCATGTGTTGTGGTGGGTATGATGGATGTAGTGTATGTGTGTGTGTGGTGGTGGATGGGTGTGGAGTATGTGTGTGTAGATGCATATGGACAGAAAAAGTACAAGGAACGAGGGTATAGAAGGTCACTGTTTATTGAAACAAAGCCCCAACGCTTTTCGGCAGAATTGCCTTCTTCAGGGGGTTCACATCTTCAAGTATAAAAACATACATTAATAAACATAAAAAGAACATTAGTAAAAACTCAATATTAAAAACAAACATGAAAAACTCATTATTAAAAAATACATTTAGAACCATAAATAACACATACTAAATTCATATAAAAGAAGTAATGTGCTAAGTCAAATATTACAAACATAAAAACATATGCTTAAATCCAAACTGCAGAACATTCGTAGAAAACCAAACTTATTGATATCAGCATAAAATAATACAAATAGAGACAAATAAAAAATAGCTAAAAGATAGATTTAAAAAAAAATATATATAAATATAAATAAAAGAGGACAACACTAGGACTATAAATGCACAATAAATACATAAAAAGAATACTTACAGTAGGGACAGTGAACTGTTCAGTCTTTAAAAAGATTTCAAGTAAAGATACTAATTAAGACAAGTATACCCCAGAGCCAGAGGGACGTAGAGACAATCATTGTATGAGAATTGGACATACAGGAAAACAGAGGCAAGAAAACTCATAAATTGTAAAATATAAAAATATATGTTATTAAAACATTTCTGTATAGCAACCAATTATTCCTGTAAATATTTAGATAAAATGGCATTATAAAAACTGTGAGAAAGGGAAGACAAAGAATAAAAATGTACTATGTATTTCCATTGTGTGGAAAGGAGAGACTCTTCTGAAGGGATGGGCTCCACTTAACCGGGATGGAACCAGGCTGCTGGCATTAACCTTTAAAAAAAGGAGATAGAACAGCTTTTAAAGTAGATAATAGGGGAAAGCCGACAGTCATCCAAGAGCGCATGGTTCAGAACGATACATCCGTGAAGGCTACTAGCGAAACACTGAAGTTAGGGCATATTGACAAGAGAGGTTCCAATAAAGACAAAAGTAACCCAAATGCCCTTGAGTGCAGAGCAGACAGAGCTTAAAGATTCCAAATTACCTCTGCCTACCGATAACCAGATTAATATGAATAAAATACAACATCTAAAATGCTTGTATGCAAATGCTAGAAGTTTAAAAAATAAGATGGGAGAGTTAGAATATATAGCACTAAAAGAAAGGTTAGATATGATTGGTATCTGGGGTTTCTAGTCCCAAAGGTGCTCCTTGTGGTCTTGGGCAAGCCACTTAACCCTCCATAGCCCATGTTCCCTGTAAAATAGTTATCTCCAAGTTATAATGCCCTGTTCAATGTAATTTTAGTTTGTTCAATGTAAACCGCACTGATGCAGAATAGCGCGGTATATAAGAGAATGTAAATAAATAAATCTCAGAGACCTGGTGGAAGGAGGACTGCCAGTGGGACACTGTGATACCTGGGTACAAATAATATCGCAATGATAGAGTAGATCAAATTAGTGGAGGGGTTGTGCTCTATGTTAGAGAGGGCATTGAGTCACACAGGATTAAAGTGTTGCAGGAAACAAAATACATGGTAGAATCTCTATGGATTAAAATTCCATGTAAAAGGGGAAGGCAATGGCAGTGGGGGTGTACTACTGACTGCCTGGCCAGACCAAACAAGAGGATGATGAAATGCTCAAAGATATCAGGGAAGCTAACAAAATTTAGAATACAGTAATAATAATGGGTGATTTCAATTACCACGGTATCGACTGGGTCAGTGTCATGGCAAGACATGCTAGGGAGATAAAGTTTCTAGATGAAATAAATGATTGCTTCTTGGAGCAGTTGTTTCATGAACCGACAAGAGGGGAAGCCATTTTGGTCCTAATCCTTAGTGGTACACAAGATCTAGTGCAAGAGGTAAGGGTGTTGGGGCCATTTGGCAATAGTGATCATAGCATGATCGCGTTTGATTTCATAAATGGAGGAAGGACGCAAGGAAATCCACAGTACTGCCTTTTAACTTTCAAAAGGGGAGACTATGATAAAATGAGGAAAACAGTTAAGAAAAAAACTAAAAGGAGTAGCTGCAAAGGTTAAAGATTTACATCAAGCATGAGTGTTGTTTAAAAATACTATCTTGGAAGCCCAGACCAGCTGTATTCCACTTTTTAAGAAAGGTGGAAGGAAGTCCAAAACATGGTTTAAAGGTGAGGTCAGAGAGGCTGTTGTAGCCAAAAAAGCATCTTTCAGGAAATGGAAACAGGAGTCAAATGACGAAAACTGGAAACAACATAAGCCCTGGCCAGTGCACTAGCAAGTGCAAGGCATTGATAAGACAGGCAAAGAGGGAATTTAAAAAAGTCTTTATTATGTGTTTTTACTTCCACAGCAAGTTTCAAAGTACATTCATAGTAAAAAATCTGTGAGAGTATCAGTTGGACCATTAGAAGATAGAGGGGTAAAAGGGGCACTAAGAGGGGATATGGCCATAGCGGAGATACTGAATGATACTGAAAAAAATCCAAGTTATCAATGTCCCTGTTTAATGTACGTTTACCAAGTTTAAGTTACAATGTAAACCGCTTTGATTGAAATGATAAAGTGGTATAAAAAAACTGTTAAATAAATAAATAAAATTCTTTGCTTCAGTCTTTACTGAAGATTGAAGAGCTTACTTAACTCTCTCCTCACCAGTAACCTCACTGGGTTCTTGAAGCTACAAATAACTACATTCACAAACAATGGGAAGGTTATCAAATACAGCAATAAATACAACACAGTTCTATAGAAAAATACACCAAAGCTTTGGGGAGAGAAACTGAGAGAAGCACGTTCTCCCTGTTTACTCTAACATCTTAGCCATGGTTCACTTTATTTATAAGACCTTTGTAGATGATACAGCATAATTTCACTTTATCATTATACGTCATGTATGTATCATATTGTAGGTCAACTTATTCAGTGTGGGTCAATGTGGAGCCATAAATGGAGTCCAAGACATAATTATTTACTGTTACATGGCCATTATAAGGAGACATACAGGAATCCAAGATATAGAATGACCTAATTGACCAGATTAGGAAAGATGCATAGCCAATATGCATAGCAATAAAAATATTCTCAAAAATATTCTAAGACAAACTAAAAATATACCTACTCTTCTTAAAATGATGAGGAGATATACTATCGCTATACTGGCCCTCTAAATCACAATTACTTTATTAAGTAGAGGTTCAGTACCTAAAGGTCATTACATACATATCAGGAAAATACTAATCTAAACTATCCTCATCCCTCTGGGTCTTACTATAAATACATAAAAACATTTTAAATGCTATATAATTTTTTTTTTTTTACATGAATAGTCCATCTAAAATTTACTTAATACAATAATCTCTTTGTAATGTCTCTGTTGTTCTTTCAGAAAATACTTTGAATCATAAAAGTCCTTTTCTTCAATCACTATTTGTCCAATAAAAACTCTGCGTTGCAAACTCTTGAGTCACCGACACAGGAAGCCACTTTCTGGACTTGTGAGGGGGCCACTGTATAAGCTGCATTCATTGAGAATGTCTTCTCACTTTACACGCTGAATATCCCACCAGGAACACACGACATGGACCAGGAACTTCGGAGCTGGGAGTGTCTTCGGATGCAACTTTAAGCAGGACCCAATCGAGTGACTTCACTCTTGATAAAAGCATTCTGCGGATCCCGGATATAAAGAACTTGTCATTTCGTTAAGGAATCACTCGCAATAAAAGAAAAACAAACAGAGCTGAGTGCAACCATACACAATAAGTTGAGATAGCGCTGCGCAACACCTGGTGTCTGGGATAAAAAGGAAAAAACTTTATTTAATCGGAGGCTGTATCAGGGTGCCCTGTTAGGGACACCATCTCCCTCCTCTGATACAGAACAGATATCAAAACAAGTTACAAAATCAAAAATAGATCCAATAGACAGGCATATGTATATACTATCCCTACAATTGCAATCTGTGAAACAGTTTCAAAAAGACAAAATGCATAACCACAGCGGTAAGCTTCCGCTGCAGAAACAAGGCAGAAACAGACGATCAGGGTAAATAAACAGATGATTCGTTTCCCAGCTGCCCTGGTGAACTTCATGAAGTCCAAAAACTGGGTTTCAAAAGAAGTATCTTCAAAGGGAGATAAAAGAGAAAATAAAGTCATCTTTAACAGTGCTACATACGGTGACATCTGTGACACAGATATCAGAAAAGAGTCTTTTCGGTTCACCGAATAGGGTCCCTTGGATTTCAAAAATCGTGACGTGTGCTGGCAAAAACACCAGGAAATCATTGGGATTCAATTACAAAAATCAGAACTACATAACCATAGCAAAAGTTACTTCATTAACTCACTTTGAATAAAAGCTCACTGGCTTACAGCCAGTTGCGAAAATTTACAAGAACACACAGATAACAAGGACATCAGAAATAGCTACAAACAATTTGAATAGTTTACAATAACCATGGCACTCTTCCCAGTACATTTTTGTTTTACATTTACATTTAAAACATGGCGCATTTCCCAGTATATTGCAACCATTCAAAAACAGCAACCTCGGTTCGAATCCGAGTCACGGCACAAACTGAAGAGCTTACTTAACTCTCTCCTCACCAGTAACCTCACTGGGTTCTTGAAGCTACAAGTAACTACATTCACAAACAATGGGAAGGTTATCAAATACAGCAATAAATACAACACAGTTCTATAGAAAAATACACCAAAGCTTTGTGGAGAGAAACTGAGAGAAGCACGTTCTCCCTGTTTACTCTATCTTCTTAGCCATGGTTCACTTTATTTATAAGGCTTTTGTAGATGATACAGCATAATTTCACTTTATCATTATACGTCATGTATGTATCATATTGTAGGTCAACTTATTCAGTGTGGGTCAATGTGGAGCCATAAATGGAGTCCAAGACATAATTATTTACTGTTACATGGCCATTATAAGGAGACATACAGGAATCCAAGATATAGAATGACCTAATTGACATAATTGTTTACTGCTAATACCTCTTGATATCTACTAATTACTAACCCTGAGAGTATTTTAGTTAATAACTCTGAGACTGCTATCTGGTATCCCTGAGTCAGAGAGGCTGGGGTACAACCTGCCCTTTCTTTATTTATGTAAACCTTCACCTAGTAAGCTAATATATGATATAATATATTTCTAAGCAAGGTTCTGAACAGAATTAACTCTTTCTCAGTTTTAGTTAGTCTAATATTGTATGGTACCCCGTACTAATATACATGCTTTCAAAGATGATGTTGGGAAGATACCCATGACTGAAATGGTATTTATAGGTGAGGCATCGGAAGAATTGAAAGAAACAGTAGCAAATCACCTGGACGGAATGGTATACACCCAAGAGCATTGAAAGAACTGAAATATGAGCTCACAGACCTACTATTAGTAATCCATGAACTATCATTAAAATCATCTATAGTACCTGAAGATTGATGAATGGCAATGTAATGCCAATTTTTTAAAAGAGTTCCAGGGATGATCCAGGAAACTACAGGCCAGTGAGCCTGACATCAGTACCAGGCAAAATGGTAGAAACCATTATAAAGAACAAAATTACTGAACATGTAGAATGCCATAGTTTAATGGGAGAAAGCCAACATGGCTTTAACCAAGTAAGGTCTTGTCCTACTAATCTGTTATATTTTTTGAAGGTGTAAATAAACAGGTGAGCCAGGATTTTCAGAAAGCCTTTGACAAGGTCCCTCATGAGAGACTTTTGGCAAAGTTAAAAAATCATGGGATGGGAAGCAGCATACTATTGTGGATCAGGAACTAGTTAAAGACAGAAAGCAGAGGGGTAAAGCTAAATAGTCAGTTTTCCCAATGGTTAATAATGGAGTACCCCAGGGATCTGTGCTGGGTCCACTGATTTTTAACATATTCTTAAATGACCTGGAAATGGGAGGTAGTCAAATTTGCAGATGACACAAAATTATTCAGTTGTTAAAACCCAAGAGGATTGTGAAAAATTACAAGAGGACCTTGACATATTGAAAGATTGGTCATTCAAATGGCAGATAAATTTAATGTGGACAAGTGTAAAATTATGCACCTAGGAAAGAACAACCCAACTATGGTTAAACGATGCAAGCTTCCACATTAGGAACCAACACCGTCCTAAGAAAAAGATTTAGGGGTCATTGTGGATAACGTTGAAATCCTCCGCCCAGTGTGCAGCAGCAGCAGCAGCCAAGAAGGCAAATAAAATGCCCTAGGAATCATAAGGAAAGGAATAGAGAATAAGACAAAGGATATTATAATGCCTCTGTAACGTTCTATGGTGCAACCGCGCCTTGATTATTGTGTGCATTTCTGGTCATCGTATCTCAAAAAGGATATGGCAGAATTAGAAAAGGTAGAGAGAAGAGCCACCAAAATGGTAAAGGGAATGGAAGGATACTCTTATGAGGAGAGGCTTAAAAGATTAGGGCTTTTCAATCTGGAAGAGAGACAGCTGAGGGGAGATATGATACAGGTCTATAAATTAATGAATGCAGTGGAATGGGTAAATGTAGATCAATTGTTTACACCATCAAAAAAGTAGAAAGACTAGGGGGACATGCAATGAAGCTAGAGTGTAACCTATTTAAGACTAATAAGAGAAAATATTTTTTCACTCAACACGTAATCAAACTCTGGAATTCATTACTGGAGGATGCAGTAAAAGCTGTTAGTGTAGCTGGGTTTAAAAAAATATTTGGACAAGTTCCTGGAAGAAAGGTCCATAAACCATTATTAAAAAAGACCCAGGTAATCCACTGCTTGCCCCAATACAAGCATTATGAAACCTGTGCGTTTTTTGGGGAAACTGCTAGGTACTTGTGACCTAGATTGGCCACTGATGGAAATAGGATGCTAGGCTTGATGGACCTTGGTCTGACCCAGTATGGCATTTCCTTATGTTCTCAAGTATAAGATGTGAATGTGGGGATGAGTGAAATTCTTAAATTCTACAGTTACGAGGACAAATGGAATAGGACTGACATTCAGAGGGTGATTTTATAAAGGACGTTTCACATGTAAATGTCTTTTTAAGTGCACTAAAGGCCTCTTATAAATGAATCCAAGGAGTTAAACTTGCAAAAATACACAGGCCAAAAAAGGAGAGTATGGTGAATTACCACTAGGGGTCATCAGCACCATTTTGGATCAGACTGCACTGAGCAGAGGTTAAGTGAGCATTATCGCTCCCAATGTCCACTGATGATCCCTGGTAAGCCTGCAGATGAGGATGGTCTGTTGGGGGGAGAAACCACTAGGGGGGTTATGGTTGTTGGAGGGTCAGATAGCAGGCATTTTGTTGTGGGGAGCATTAGAGATGCCTGAGGAGGAGAGCTTGGGCAATCTGCTTCTGAGGGATTTGAACAGCTTCTGAGAGGGAGGTTGGGGAGATCAGAGCTGCTCTGGGACGAGGGGATTAGACACTGTGCTTTAGGGGTAGGGGATGAGGTAGAGTCCAAGATCAGCACAGGGTACCCAAGATCAGGATAGTGATTGGGAGGACCCAACCTTCAGTGCCCCCATGCAACTTCTTAAAATTGCTGCATCTACCAGACATGGAGAGGCATACCCATGCAATTCTGCACCTATTTTACAAGGGGCTCTACATTTGAAAGAACCTCTTGTAAAATAGTAAAATGTGCCTTTTTAAATAATAATAATAATAAATATCCAAGAAGATGAAACTCCCTCTCTGGTTTGATGTGTCAAGGAGAAGGGCATTTACTGTTTATTGACATGAATGGACCTATCAGCTTCTACAGGGTAATATGCCAAGTGAAAGTACAAGCATACTGAAAATAAAGATGTATGTTCAAATCCCCACTTTGAATCCTATAGTGGTGTAATTCAAAGCCCTCAGGCTACAAATTTAGACAAGGTAGAGAGAGCACTGTAGGGTACAGATCCTGGTTTCTATCTCGTCGCCCGAAAAAAAAAGACACACGCAAAAGGGAGGAATGGGCTCTTACCTACTACTGTATATTGGGAACCTGTCAGAATGTGGAGCTTCGCCATCTCTCAAAGGACGACACATAAGGGACACATACTTGCCTGGTGAGAACAATGTCCTAATGGACAAGATGAGCTGCATCTTTTAATTTCATGAGTGGACTTTGGAAGATGGACTGAGCCACTCTGTGGTCCAAGAGTGGAGCACCCCCTCAATATTTCTGTTCACTGCTCCTCAGAATGGTCAAGTACTTCAGTTCTGTGCTAGGCTGGGGACACATGACAAATTAGTTTTGGATGTTTTCCTCCTTCGCTGGGGGAAGAGTCCTCTGTATGCATCCTATTCTTCTGATAATGAACTCTTCTGAAACTCAAAGATGAGGAGCAGGGGCTATATAGTTCAAACAACGGTAAGAATTTGAGGGTTTAGTTGAAGGTTTATTTTTTTTAAATTGCTAGCTCTCTGGGAGCTCTTAAAAGGTTTTTGGTTTTTTTTTTAAACAAAGATACATTCTTTTTGGTGCTTTAGTATAAATATTTTCTTTAGTGAGGTAGGTTTAAAACTCTGCTTTGGTAACTTTCTCAGCTCTTGGGAACTGCTGACACCTAATTAGGTGTTAGTTCCCTCCCTACCCACACACACCCCCATTTCCCACCCACTCCTAATGAGCCATCTTGCTTTATAGGGCACCTCCCCATTTATCAAACCACAGGGACTTGGAACAGCACATTTTGAATATAATTAAGGAGATTTAACTGCTTTTTCTCTGAAAGGACAGCAGGGAAACCAGCTGGTACTTTGGTAGATCTCTCTCTTTTGCTTTAACAGATACCTAAGCTTCACAAACAGAACGGCTGGAAAAAATCATATCACTAAAGCTGTTGCCCTGTTACAGCTTCTGCCTCTGTCCAGACAGGTCCCAATGCCAGTTGAAGGACTGGTTCCATGTGCAGGGTGCCTGCATTCTGAAGCTCTGAGGAAACAAGTGGAGGAACTCAGAGAGGAGGTGGCGAGGCTGAGGAGCACTCAAGACAGTGAGAAGTACATTGATGAGATGCTTCTTGCAGCAACCAAGCTCTCCAGCAGAGGAGAAGATGGGTGCAGACAGAATGACAAATGGTGTTCTCTTCAATCCTCCTTGTTGAGGGTAAAGGCCAAGGCAGAGAGGCTCGCATCCTGGAGATGAATGCATGGCTGCGTGGATGATGTCAGAGAGTATTTTGGTTTCCTAGACCATGGGATGCTGTTCCAAGGGTTGCAGAGCAGAGATGGCATCCATCTGTCCAAGAAAGGTCGACACATCTTCAGTAGTAGATTGGCTAATCTACTGAAGAGGGCTTTAAACTAGATTCGTTGGGGATGGGTGAAGAAAGCCCCCAGGTAAGTGATACATTAAATACCTTTATGGAAATGGGTAACAGGGGTAACATATGGAAAGCAGTGAGTATAAATGCCCGTAACATAGGAAATAAGATCCCTGATGTTGAAGCTTTGGTGGGAGTGGCCGACTTGGATTTAGTGGCAGTTACAGAAACATGGTTCACAGAAAACCATGACTGGGATGTAACTATACCTGGCTATACTTTATTCAGAAAGGACAGGGTAGGAAGAAGGGGAGGAGGAGTGGCACTATATGTAAAAAATACTATTAAAGCTTTGGAATTACAGAGCTTAAAAGGGAGAAAGGAGGCATTGTGGGTTAAACTAGAAAGAGGAAAAGAGAAATCTATTTGCACTGGCATGATATACAGACCTCTCTCACAAAAGGAAGAGGTGGACAGAGTTAATTGAAGACATACACAGCATTGCTAGGAAAGGGGAAGTGCTACTGCTGGGAAATTCAATATGCCAGATGTTGATTGCTGCAGTATCATCTAGAACAGGAATGGGCAAACTACAGCCCGGCGGACCTTTTAATCCAGCCCGCGGACATAGAAACTACAGGAGAAGTAGCGTGGTGGCAGAGCGTAACAGCCGCCTCGGATATGCTGAAGCAAAAGAGAAATGCTCAAGCTTAGAGCGTGAATAAGGGCCGGAGGCTTTACTTGTTTTTAAAATCATCCATAGGCGTCAGAGAGGGGGGCGGGTGGGGGGGGGCAGAGGGGCCGTGACCCCACACTAAAACTTTGCTGCTCCGATCGGGGCTTCGTTCCATGGGGAGCCAATCTCCTGCGGGCAGAAGCCGGGAAAGGCCAGCGATCGCGACCTGGCAAGCAGCAGGTTGCCGGCGGGCATAAGAGCGCTGCGATCGCGGCACAGATCCCTCCTGTCGGCCCGCGGGAGATCGGAGAGGAAGACAGGTCCGCTGGCCCCGGGGCGGAGCTTCCCCTCCGGACACAGCCTTCGGACGCCTCTGAAATCAGCCGAAGTCGGAACACTTGGCCCCACTGCTCTCTGATTGCTATCTCTTCAATGAAAGGTAAAGCTGTCTATGTCCCACGTCACCCCAAAGACGGAAACGTCCTCTCCCAGTGCCTGCCAAGCGACTGGGGATCAGGAATTGCACACGCTGAATTCAGAGTCCCCCAGGAGCCCCTACTCACCACCGTGTGCTCTGGCAGCAACCAGTCCTTGCTGATGAGTAGAAGCACTTCCTTTTCACCTGCTCCCAGCTTCGGCGTTTTTGTATGTATAGGTAAGTGCGTACGCATCTCGGGCACAAATCACTCTGTTGGAATGTGCACTGACTGACTATAAACTTCCCTCATTTTATGAAAGAAATACATTGCATAAAAGTTTTGTAAAATAACTCTTTTTATGCTTTTCTACCTTAAATTAATCTAAACATTTAATGTTACAAATTTAAATTTAATTTATATTAATTCACACATACACACCGTCCATCTACTCTTGGTCCAGCCCCCGGGTCCAATATATGAACCCATTGCGGCCCTCGAGTCAAAAGGTTTGCCCACCCCTGATCTAGAAGAAAAGAGATCCTGGATTCTCTACAGGGAGAACTATTCAGGCAATTGGTAACAGACCCCACACGTAAAGGGGTCATACTGGACTCGGTGCTTATAGTGTTATAGTGGGAGATCATTTTGCATCCAGTGATCACCAGATGGTGTGGTTCAGTATTAGGACTAGGGCTGTTAGAATCCATTCAAAGGTGAGGGTCTTAGACTTTAGGAAGACAAACTTTGCCAGGATGGGCCAATACCTCAGGGAGTCGTTAGAGGGATGGGAACAGCTAGGGTATGTAGAAAAACAGTGGGCAAAACTGAAAGGGGATATTTATAGGGCAACCAACCTTTTTGTTAAAATGGTAAATAAAGGTAAAAGGAAAAGGAGACCACTATGGCTTTCGAAAGAAGTAGCTGAAAAGGTGAAGAAAAAGAGGGGGCCTTCATGAAATACAAGAAATCACAGAGAGAGGAAGACAGGCATCTGTATTTGGAAAAACTTAGAGAAGCTAGTAAAGTAGTCAGGAAAGCAAAGATTCAAAAAGAGGAGGAAATAGCCAATGCAATAAAATGAGAGGGGGGGGGGGGGAAGATAAGACATTGTTCAGATATGTTAGTGAGAAGAGGAAGGGAAAAAGTGGTATTGTCAGACTTAAGGGTGAAGGGGACGAATATGTAGAAGCTGATGAGGATAAAGCGGAATTGCTTAACAAATATTTCTGTTCTGTATTCACAGATGAAAAACCAGGAGCAGGACCTCAGAAAACACCCACAAACAGGAACAGAAGCAAGGGATATCTTGAACAATTTTCAGAAGACTGTGTTCATGAGAAACTAGCCCAACTTAAAGTAGACAAAGCGATGGGACCGGATGGGATACACCCTATTATACTGAGGGAACTTGGGAACATTCTAGCAGCTCCACTGACTGACCTTTTCAATGCCTCGTTGGAGTCGGGAGTGGTGCCAAAGGACTGGAGAGAGGCTCATGGGGTGCCTTTACACAAAAGCGGAAGTAAGGATGTGGTTGAAAACTACAGGCCGGTTAGCTTAACTTCGGTGGTGAGTAAATTATTGCAAACGCTGTTGAAAGAGAAAATAGTGAGGTTTCTGGAGTCCAGCGGATTACGGGATCAGAGGCAGCATGGATTCACCAGAGGCAGGTCTTGTCAGACAAATCTGACTGATTTGACTGGGTGACCAGGGAGTTGGACTGAGGGAGAGCCCTAGATGTGGTGTATTTAGATCTCAGTAAAGCCTTTGACACTGTTCCTCACAGGAAACTTATAAACAAACTGAGCACCCTAGGGATGGACCCTAAAGCTACTGCTTGGATTAGAAATTGGTTGGGTGGGAGGAGACAAAGAGTACAGGTAAATGGAGGTCACTCTGAGGAGAAGGATGTTACCAGTGGTGTGCCCCAGGGATCTGTCCTTGGTCCAATTCTTTTTAACATCTTTGTTAGTGATATAGCGGAAGGGCTGTTGAATAAGGTTTGCCTCTTTACGGATGATACCAATAGAGTAGACACCCAGGAAGGTGTAAATAACATGAGGAGGGATCTAGCTAAGCTTGTAGAATGGTCTAGAATTTGGCAGCTGGAATTTAATGTTAAAAAATGTAAGGTCATGCATTTGGGCTGCAGCAATCAAAGGGAGCAATTATAGTATAGTGGGTGAAGTACTTTTGTCCACAAAAGAAGAGCAGGACCTAGGCGTGGTTGTCTCTGATGATCTCAAGTAGCTAAAGAGGTAGAAAAGGCTACGGCAAAAGCTAGAAGGATACTTGGGTGCATACGGAGAGGAATGGCTAGCAGAAAAAAAAGAGGCGACCTCATTTGGAGTATAGTGCACAAATCTGGAGACCGCACCTTCAAAAGGATATAAACAGGATGGAGTCAGTAGAGAGGGTGACTACTAAAATGGTTAGTGGTCTTCATTATAAAGCATATGAGGACAGACTTAAGGATCTTAATATGTACACCTTAGAGGATAGAGGTGATATGATTGAGATGTTTAAATACCTCCGTGGAATAAATGTACAGGGAGAGAGCCTATTTCGATTGAAAGCAAGTTCTGCTATGAGGGGACATGGGATGAGTGTGAAGGGGGATAGATTCAGGAGTGACATGCGGAAATTTTTCTTTACGGAAAGAGTGGTGGATCCATGGAATAGGCTCCCAGTGGAGATGGTAGAGATGAGGACAGTATCTGAATTTAAAAAAGCATGGGACAAACACAGAGGATCTCTAAAGGAAAAAAGGGGACTGTTGTAGAGGTTGAGATGGAAGGACAGACTAGATAGGCCATGTGGTCTTTTTCTGTCATCATATTTCTATGTTTCATAGCCTTTTATTATCTGAGGCAACTGTTGCTCCCTCTTCTGCTAGAATGGACTATCAAGGAACACAGTTCACCTAGGCAACTCACCAACCCTGCTTATGTGCAACCAGGGAACTTTGCTGCAACCCAGCATTAAATCCTTTGCTCTCACAGCTTGGATGTTGGGGGGCTAACTCTGCTTCGAACCTGCCTGTGGGCAACATCTCTATCCTCCTGACTTTCAGAAGAGATTCCATGTGGAAGTCAGAGTTTTAAATGGAGGATATTTGCTCTCTAGTGTGAGGGTTGGACCCTAGGCCCATTCTCTTGGCCCACACAAAAACTGTTTAAACACCTTTGACATTTGTCCAAATCCAGTTTAAAAACCAACTCCGTAAGGGTTCACACCTTCAATGCAATTGGCACTTACCAGCATCCTGTAGAAGTTAAATTCATATCTGTACAGTCCCTAGTTGTTTGGGGCTTGCTTCTTTCCAAGCCTCCCACAGCGTGTTGGAATCTCAACACAGTTTTTTTTTTAACTCAGCTGATGAAAGTTCAATTTGAGCCACTGGATACCAGTATTCTGAAGTTTCTGACCTGGAAGGGTCTTGTTTTTGTGGCCATAACTTCAACACACAGAGTTAGCGAGCTCCAGGCTCTGGTAGCAGATGCATCTTTTACAAGTTTTTCAGTAATAGGGTGGTTCTACACCTACATCTTAAATTTCTTCCTAAAATGATCCTGGACTTCCACCTTAATGAGTCATTCATCCTTCCAACATTTTTCCCAATATATCATACTCATGAAGAGGAAAACACTGCATGCATTGGACTGCAATATAACTGAATTACTACAGGAAAGGTGTGAGACAGATAAATAAACTTACTTACACAAGCTGTGCAAAATGTTTATTGAATAGTGCTCAAGGTTAACAAATACCTTTTTAATGTACATGAAGTTACACAACCACAGAAACTGCTTATGAGCAATGAGAAACTATCAGGATTGTCTACTTTTACACAACAAAGACATATTAGAAAAGAATCCCTCCCTTTTCTTGGAAGGCTCATTTACAAAGTATATAGCACAAACACTGTTTTTAGACACGATTTCTTTTTAACAGCACTTTATGAAAAACATAAATGAACAATTTCATAGGTGCTATTATAAGCATTTGCAGATTTTCTTAATCTTTCCTATGTTGAAATGGGCATGTGGAAATGCTCTTTTAGCAGCTGTTTAACAGCAGTTGGATGCCGTTTACCTTCTTAGTTGAAATGTTTATAAACACATAAGGCTTGGAAAAGAAACCTTGTACTAGAGAAATGCTAAAAGCCAGCATGGGGCTTCCTAATACAAGTTTAACAGAGATTCTGCTCACCCATGCTGTATGCAAATGAGCTGCATTAAACAAGGAGGGCAAGCCAGATGCATGTGCACACAGTCTGTGTTAACAGCATCTATTTCTTGCGCAGAAAAAATAAAAACAGTTCAGCACTTGTGCTAGAATGCTACGCAGTTTGTTCTGCTCAGAAAGAGTAGTTACTCACCTGTAACAGGTGTTCTCCAGGAGCAGCAGGAATCAGTCCTCACATATGGGTGTCATCGGCGCCGATAAAGCCCCAGCGGAGCATTTCCCCAGCTTTCTATGAAAGCCTTTGGGAATGCAGGCACGCATGCGCGGTTCCCTTCCCGCCTAAAGGTGCCATCTTACCTCAGTCAAATGACATAATTAAGAACAGCACACAAAAATGAAAAATAAACTATGTACAACTGCAACTCCAAGGGGAGGAGGGAGGGTTGTGAGGACTGATTCCTGCTGTTCCTGGAGAACACCTGTTACAGGTGAGTAACTACTCTTTCTCCAGGACCAAGCAGGAAGTCAGTCCTCACATATGGGTGACTCCCTAGCTCTGGGCTACCGAGGAACCCAGGCAGAACAAGAGTACTCCCTCTAGTCTCAGCAGCAAAGAAAGGCTTTTCAATGACACAACCTCCACCGGTAGCCCAACAGAGGGCAGGAGTTGCCTAAACCTCAAAGAGATTCCGGAGTACTGCTTGGCCAAAAGCACTGTCCCTACGGGACTCCCTCTCCAGACAGTAATAGGCCGCAAAAGTCTGGCTTGAAGACCAGGTTGCAGCCCTGCAGATGTCTACCAAGGGCACAGAGCGGAGATGAGCCACTGAGGCACCATTGCCCTGACATGGTGGGCCGTAACCCGACCCTGCAAAGGAAGGTCAGCCGCCTTGTAAGCCCAGGTGATACAGTCAGCCACCCAGATGGACAAGGTATGCTTGGACACAGCCAACCCCAACTTATTAGGGTCAAAAGAAACGAAGAGCTGAGTAGCCCTTCTATGCCCCTGCGTACGGTCAAGGTAGAAGGATAAGGCCCTCCTACAGTCCAGGATATGCAGAACTGCTTCAGCCTGGCTTGCATGAAGCCTAGGAAAGAATGTTGGAAGAACCACCTCCTGGTTGAGGTGGAAAGAGGAGACAACCTTTGGGAGGAACTTTGGATGAGTCCTGAGGACTACCCTGTTCCTATAAATCCTAGTGTAAGGCCTATCACAGACCAGGGCCTGAAGCTCACTCACTCGCCTAGCCGAAGTAAGGGCTATCAGGAAGAGTGTCTTCCAGGAGAGGAAGCGTAGTGGGCAAGTAGCCATCGGCTCAAAAGGTGGGTGAGTCAGTTGCTGCAAGACCACATTCAACTCCCACTCAGGGGCAGGAGGACGGATTGGAGGCTTGAGTAAAAGCAAGCCCCTGAGAAAGCAGGACACCAAGAGGTGAACCGACAGAGAATGTCCCTCCACCAGTGAGTGGTGAGCTCCTAGAGCTGAGAGGTGTACCCGAACAGAATTGGACTTGAGTCCCTGATTGGACAAGTGGAGTAAATACTGAAGCACTACTGGTACCGTACAGGAGAAAGGATCCTCTGTACATAGCTGACACCACACAGAAAACCTTCTCCATTTGAGAGCATAGGTTTTTCTAGTGGACTGTTTCCTAGAGGCTAGGACAACCTCCTCAACTTCCTGAGGCAGGCCCCAGGGAGCCAAAACTACCCTTGCAGCCTCCAGGCCATCAAATTGAGAGCTTTGAGATTGGGATGCAGAAGGGAACCCTGATCCTGAGAGAGAAGGTCGGGTTGCAACCCCAGGGGCAGTGGGGGATCCACTGCCAGCTGAAGCAGAAGTGGAAACCAAGGCTGTCTCGGCCACCTGGGAGCCACCAGCAGGACCGAGGCCTTGTCCTGAAGAATCTTGAAAAGAGTTTGGGCCACCAAGGGCTTGGGAGGAAACGCATACAGGAGGCCCTGAGACCAGGGAATCAGAAAAGCATCCGGTGCTATTCTCAAAGGATGCGGTTGCCTGGAACAGAACTTTATTTATTTATTTAACTGTATTTATATCCCGCTTTTCACCGGGTCAAAGCAGTGTAACAAATAAAGGGGGGGGGGTGTTTAATCAGTTATAGGGTAGGGCCGTCACCAGGAGAGCAACATTGATGATTTTGATAGAGGAGGGACATAGACATGGACAAGTAACACAGTTTTTGATCATAAATTCTTGAGAGGGGGGGGGGGTGGTTAGTTGTGGGATGGAGCTTCTGTTTTGAGATGTTCTTGGAATAGGATGGTTTTTAGCTGTTTTTTGAATGATAGGAGATCGCTATTGTTTCTGATGTGGTTTGGTAGAGAGTTCCAGAGGGACGGAGCATAAAGTTCAAAGGCCCTGTTGCAGGTCCGCTGGGTGCATTTGGTTCTTTTGTGGGGGATGGTGATGGAGTTGCTGGCGGTCTGTCTGGTTGTTTTGCTGTGGGCTGGACGAGGCAGTAGGGTGCGGAGCTGGGTGCTCGGTGTTTGGTGGATGGTCTTGTGGGCGAGTAGAATAGCTTTGTATTTAATTCTTGCTTCGAGGGGAAGTATGTGTAGGTCCCTCAGAATTGGGGTGATGTGGTCTCGTTTCTTTGCATTCTGAATAATTCTCGCTGTGGTGTTCAAGGCAGTTCGGAGGGGATTGATCTGTGTGGCGGGTAGTCCATGGTAGAATTATGTTGCAATAGTCCAGGTGTGGGAGTGTCATAGCTTGCATTACTGTCCTGAAGTCTTGAGAGTCGAGGAGAGGTCATAGACGTTGTACTGTTTTAGCTTTGTGGAATATTGTTCCGGTGGTCTTAGCGATTTGTTGCTTGAGGGTTAGAGCTTGGTCAATGATAATGCCCAGATATCTTATTTGTGGCTGTATTTGAATTTGCGTGGTTCCCATGCTGAGGTGTGTGGGCGGTTTAAAGTCCGGGTCTTTTGTCACTATAAGAGCTTCAGTTTTCTTTATGTTAATGGACAAGTTGTTCTCTTGTAGCCAGTTGGATACATCAATGAAGCAGGCTGATAGTTGTTCATTTGTTGGGTTCGTGGTTGTAATCGGGGCATATAGCATTATGTCGTCAGCATAGATGTGGAAGTTGATGTTGTGGGTACGTATGACTGAGCAGAGTGGCTGGAGGTAGATGTTGAAGAGCATGGCTGATAGTGTGGATCCTTGGGGTACTCCTTGATGTTGCTGGAAGGGGGGCGAGGTTGAGGTGCTGGTGCGGATCAATTGCTGTCGGTTAGTTCGATGGTTCCAGTCCTACCTAAGTACAGTATCTTTGATCCCAATTGTTTTGAGTCTGTGTATGAGGATGCCGTGAGAGATGGTGTCAAAGGCTGCTGATATGTCTAGGAAGATCATGGCGTATCCGGAGTGTTTTTCCTGGGTTCCTATGATGAGGGTATTCATCAGTGTGGTCATGAGGGTCTCGACTCCATGTAGTGGCCGGAAACCGTGTTGCTGCAGGTCTAGTATGTTGTTGATGTCTAAATGTTCTTGAAGCTGGCGCTGGACTACCTTCTCGATTATCTTGGCGGTGAACGGGAGGCTTGCTATTGGTCTGTAGGAGGTGGGGTCTAGGGGATCTAGGTTGTGCTTTTTTAGGGTTGGTCGAATGATTGTGGTCTTGAGGATGTCAGGCATGTGTCCTTGAGTGAAGGATTCATTGATGTGGGTTAATGGTGCGCTCAGGTCTTCTTTGGATTTCTTTATCCAGTCAGTGGGGCAGGGGTCTAGCGGGGAGGTGGTGGTGTTTAGGCAGGAGATGGTGGACGCTATTTCTTCTTTTGTGGTTGCATTGAACATATTCCAGTCTCTGTTTATGATGGTGCAGGGGTTTGTCTTGGTTGTCTCGGCGTTCTGGTGTGCGTTTTGTGGTTGCTGAAGCTGTTTGTATTGTCGGGCTAGTAGCTCTGGTGGGATATTTGGCAGCTGGTCAGAGTTACTAGGTGTTTTTGTTAGTTTTTTGACAATTTGAAAGAGTTCTCGAGGTTTGTTTATGGCTGTGTTCATGATTTTTGAGTGGTAGGCTTTTTTCGCTTTGTCGGTTTCTGAATGGTATGCATCGAGTTCGTAGAGGTATATTATTTTGTCCTTCTCATTTCTGGTTTTTCTCCATTTTCTTTCTGTTCTTCTGAGTCTGGTTTTCAGTTTCCGGAGGCTGGGGGTGAACCATCGGGCTTTGGAGGTGGTGGGTCTGGTGTTAGTTTGGCAGTTGTGCGTTCAGTGGACTGGCAAACAGATCTATCCAAGTGAGACCCCATTTCAGGAAGATCCTCTGAACTACCAAGGGATGCAGTTGCCACTCGTGGGGCTGCAGAATCCTGCTCAACTTGTCGGCCAGGTAGTTCTCCTGGCCTGGAAGGTACACAGCCCTGAGGAGCATGCTGTGCTTTAGGGCAAATGACCAAAGGTCTTGAGCTTCCCGACAAAGGAGTCTGGACCCAGTCCCGCCCTGTTTGTTCACATAAAACATGGCCACCTGGTTGTCTGTCTGAACGAGGACAGATTGAAGGGCCAGGGCAGGAGAGAAAGCTTTGAGAGCTAGGCGAATAGCCCTGAGTTCCAGGAGATTGATCTGCTGTGCTGCCTCCCAAGGAGACCACAGGCCCTGGGTGCACTTGTCTAGACAATGAGCTCCCCAGCCCTGCAGGGAGGCGTCGGTGGTCAGTACCACCTTGTACCCAGGAATCTGAAAGGGCACTCCTTTTAGGAGATTGGATGGGTGCAGCCACCAGCTGAGGGAGTTCAGAAAGTGTCTGGACACCCTTATCCTGTCCCTGAGGCTGCCTGTGGCCTGTGACCACTGAGTCCGAAGGCACCACTGTGCAGGCCTCATATGGAGCCTGGCATTGGGGGTCACATGTACTGTCGAAGCCATGTGGCCTAGAAGCCTCAGGCAGAGTCTGGCGGAGACCAGCGACCTGTTGAGAAACTGGTTTGCCAAGGCAATCAATCGTTGTGCTCTGTCTTCTGGCAAGAAAGCCTTTGCCAGGAGAGAGTCCAGCCTTGCTCCTATGAACTCCAAATTCTGGGAGGGGAGCAAAGTGGATTTTGCGAAGTTTATGACAAACCCCAGGCTTTGAAGAAGAGCAATAGTTCTGAGGGTGGCTTGGCTGGCCTCCTGGCACGTCTGACCCCTGATGAGCCAGTCGTCCAGATAGGGGAAGACAAAGATTCCCTGATTCCTCAGGTAGGCCGCCACCACTGCCAGGCATTTGGTAAAGACCCTGGGAGCGGAGGTCAGGCCAAAAGGCAGTACTCTGTACTGATAATGGTTTCCTCCCACAATGAACCGGAGGTACTGTCTGTGGTCTGGATGAATGAGGATGTGAGTGTACGCATCCTTTAGATCTAAGGAGCATAGCCAATCTCCCTGCTGGAGGTAGGGCAGAAGCGTTCCAAGAGTAAGCATCTTGAACCTTTCTTTCTCTAGGAACTTGTTTAGGTTTCTGAGATCCAGAACAGGTCGAAGGCCACCGGTTCTTTTGGGTACCCGGAAATACCTGGAGTAGAACCCCCGACCTTGCAAGTGGGGAGGCACAGGTTCCACCGCCCTGTCCACCAACAGACCTTGAAGTTCCTGAAGGAGGTGGTCTGTGTGCAGGGAAGGCCTTGGAGGCTCCCCTGGAAAGTATGGGGGAGGCAGTTGGAGAAAATGTAGTGCATAGCCCCTGTGGACTATGTCCAACACCCAACTGTCCCCAGTGATGAGGGGCCACTGGTGGGCAAAGAGAGCAAGGTGACGTCCTGTGCAGGGTTTGGATAGCAGGGACGGAGAGGCTACGCTCAAGGAGTCAAAACCCCCCACCCTGCTGAGTGGGAGCAGGGGCCGGAGGCTTGGGGGTCCTCTGCCTACGGGCCCATTACCCTGCCCCTTGGCTTGCTGACCCTGGGGTGCAGCTTGGGCAGCCTGATACTGAGGGTACTGTTTGTAGGAAGTGCCCTTCCTCGGGTAAAAGGGCTTTTTACCGAAGCCCTTCTTATGAGAAGGGAAGAGGTCTTCCTAGACAGCCTTGTCCGTGTAAGGTGCTCTGTTTCGAGCAGGGCGGCCTTCTTGGTCATGGGCTTGCCAAAAAGGTTTTCACCTCGGCAAGGGACATCGACCAACTTGTCCTGAACCCATGGCTCGAGGTCCGATGACTGCAGCCATGCCTGGCGTCGAGCTGCGATGCCGGCTGCCGCAACTTGGGCCGAAGCCTCGAAGCCATCGTAGGCGGCGCGGGACATAAACTTCGAGCAGTCCCGAATCCCCGAGGACAAGGACTTGAATCTCTGCAAGGGTTCCCTGGAGAGTCCAGCAGAGAACCCGGCCAACTCCTTGGCCAGGTCCCGCAAGTACATGCTCATGTACAGCTGGTAAGACTGGACACGGCAAGCAAGCATCGAGCCCTGAAAGCACTTTCTACCAACGCCATCAAGGTTCCGGGCCTCCCTGCCAGGAGGCACCGCAGAGTGCATCTTCTGACTCTTCAGACGATGCACGGCCAATTCCACAACCATGGAATGGTGTGGTAGCTGTGCCTTCTGAAAGCCAGGGCTCTTCCGTAGTCGATAGATCGAGTCGACTTGCTTGCTTAGAACCGGCGCCGAGGCCGGTGCCTCCCACATCCGGAAGAGGAGCCGTTCCAGCATCGGAGGAACCGGGACAGTAAAGGCCTCCTTCGGAGGAGAGTCATACTGCAGGGCCTCGAGCTCTTCAGCTCTTCCTCGGGGTCTGCCGGAATAGCCAAGGCAGTGGCCATATCCCGGACAAACTCCGAGAACCGAGTATCCTCCGGATGGGATCTACTCCGGGGCTCAGACTGCGGTGAGTCCGACGGGACACACAGAGTCTTGAACGTATCGGGGGACTCCTCATCCTCCGTTTCCCAGGCGGACTCGTCCGACGAAGAGTCAGGGTCCGACTCCACAGGGCCCTGGAGCACCGGCGTCGACGCCCTCGGTCCCGAACGGGAGGTCAAGGGAGACTGCAACCGAGGTCGACTTCGAGCTATGATGGACTCGAGTATCGGCTCGGTCTCTGGGTTCGACTTCGAAGTCGATGTCCCGGTGGTCGGGGCAGATGCACCGGACAGGCTGGCCATCAATGCCCGCTGCTGCTCCATGAAGGCAGACAATCTGCTCTCCAAGGCTGTCATCCTGAGACTCAGCTCGGGAGACGCAGCAGCCACCGACTCGGGCCCCGGCGGCGCCGGGCCCGACGTCGGCTCCCTGGGAGGAGAGTCCTCGAGGACTACAGGGCTTACGTGTCCAGCAGACTCCGGCTCCACGCGAGGAACTTTGGCTGGCTTCTCTTGTTCCACAGGCCCGGAGCGACGGTCGGGGGTCTTAGACCTGGCCCTCGAGGAGCCAGGGACCTCTTCTGACGACACCCTCGTGAGCCGCTTCTTCCTCTTGCGTTCCCGGTCGGGGGATCCGAATCCCGAGATGTCGAGGCCTCAGACGAGGTCCGGGCCCGGCCGGAGGCTGAGTCCGAGAAAAGCCTTTCTTTCTGCTGCTGGCGACTTCGGAGTGCCTTGGAAGACATCTTCCCACATGGTCCACACGACTTAGGGTCGTGATCAGGACCGAGGCACCGAAGGCAGCAGTCGTGTGTGTCGGTGAGAGACATTAATTTCTTACACCGATCACACTTCTTGAAACCGCTGGAAGCCATCGGGGAAAAAAAGAGTCCCCGCGAGGTCAAAGGACCGGCCTTCCAGGGAAAAATCAAAAAAGGGCGCAAACGCCAGCAACGAAGGGCAAAAACCGAAAAAGAAGAATCGGGCTTGATACCGGTGTACCGAACCCGGCGGGAGGGGAATCGGCAGAAAAAAATAGCGAATATCGACGAAAAAAATCAACTTTTATCTGGGATGACAGGACACACGTCCAGTGGGCTTCTCGGAAAAAAAGAGACTGAGGTAAGATGGTACCTTTAGGCGGGAAGGGACCGCGCATGCGTGCCTGCATTCCCTAAGGCTTTCATAGAAAGCTGGGGAAATGCTCCGCTGGGGCTTCATTGGCGCCGATGACACCCATATGTGAGGACTGACTTCCTGCTTGGTCCTGGAGAATACTAGTGGTGTTTACGAACAGTGATATTATTCTGCACAGAATATTAATGTTTATTCAAGGCAAACCATTTCAGCACATGCTCATAACATTGTTCCAGCATATCTCAATTGCTGTTTTCACCACGCCCTTCAGCAAAGCCAGAAAAAAAGTTGTGAGTGCTATATGCTCCATTCCTCACAGCACTGACCACATACCTACGAGCTAATCAGTGTTTCTTCAGACTCTGCATTAAAATCCTAGTGTTGAGATTAACCTTCTGTGCACTTCGACATTGCATCATTATCATCCATTTCAATGCATCTAAATGTGCTTTATATTGCTGATGGTGCAGCCATTTGCACACTGATCAGACACTTAAATCCCTTCCTACATTCTGTGCCCACATGAGCCAGTAAGATGCGCTAATGGCAGCATACTTTACTGCATCTAAGCCAAAGGCATAGCAGCTAAAAGATCACAAGCACAACCAGTTCTAGCTTACTGTCTCCATTCAGTGTTATCCAGGGATGAGCAAACTACAACCTTAGGAACTGTTTTAGCTCGCCCCGTATCCTTAAAAAAAAAAAAAAAAGTGAATTTACTGACACAAGAATACTATTGTGAAGGAGTGCTTAGTGATTATATTTATTGAAGCAGGTTGTAAACTAGGAAAGCTAGGGTTCAATTGATCTCCATTGCCATAGGTTCAACTTAGATTGTGAGATCATTCAGGCAGGGAAATAACTCGTGTACCTGAATGTAACTCCCCTTGAGCTCAGATTTGAAAAATGTGACTAAAATCTGAAATCCAAATGCACCACCCAGTCCTAGCTCCCCATCAGACTGCCACTGCTTTCAGGTCTGCTCATGACTAACCATTTTTAACACAAACATTTGCATTCACCAATAAGCAAACATTGACAGCAGCAAACCTGCACATTGGTCCCAGTGAAAATAAGGAGAAAAATTAGCTGCTCACCAGCAGAGAGAGGCAGACTCTTGTAATAGTGTGGACCAGGCAGGCAACAGGAGAATTCTGTGATCTCCAAGGCTCCATGTGCAGCTCAAATGCTGGCAGAAATCTCATTTTACAGCTGTTTCTTCACCTCCCTTTTCACAAATAGGCACAGGGAGGGAGGATAATAGAGGCAGCATTTCAGGTTGCTGCATTCTCTTCTGGGATTTAGGGCCCAACTTCTATTTTGATTCTTGTGCAGTTCAGTGTCTTGCATGGTGCAAAATAAGAGCCTTGTGTCAGGTGGCAGAAGAGGAGCATACATCTGAAGACTATGCCACACTCCTCTTCCTTTCTTTTTTTGGACCATCAGATCCTGACTCAGAGAGAAAAATGTAGTTACTCACCTGTAGCAGGTGTTCTCTGTGGACAGCAGGAATAAGTCCTCACGTATGGAGGATGTCACTGATTGAGCACCATGCAGGAACGCACCCCAGCTCCTATTGGAAGTTTTTGGGAGGCACCCACGCGCCTCTCTCCCCCACCTGCTGCCGTGCCATCTTCTCCAGTATGATAACAAAGCTGTAGAAGAAAGTAGGAGGGTTGCGAGGACAAGTAGGAATGATGTCCTCACATATGGGACTCCCAAGTTACCAAGGAGACTGAAAAGCTCAACAAGGGCAAGTGAACAAGAAGTAGAGATTATATACAGCATTGGTAGTCCTCAAAGGGGAACTCATCTGATTCAGGCTTCTTCACTATACAGCTTCATTCATGATCATTCATGCTCTATGGTTTTCTTTTTTATTTTTTTTTGATAGCCTGGATGGACAGAAGGGCCTTGGGGAGATGCAGTTGGATTCCAATCCCCCAAAAAATGCTGGAATACAGACTGGCCAAAGATGCTGTCATGTCAGGAATCCCTACCCAGAAAGTAATGAGATGTGAATATGTGGACAGAAGACCATGTTGCAGCCCTGCAGATATCTTTCATGGAAACAGAGTGCAAGTTGGCCACCAACGCAGCCATGGCTCTCACATTGTGAGTTGTGACATGACCATCAAGACTCAGGCCAGCCTGGGCATAAGCGAAAGAGATGCAGTCTGCCAGCCAAATTGAAAAAGTGCATTTGGAAATGGCAACCCCTAGCTTGCTGGGGTCAAAGGAGACAAACAGCTGGATAGATTTTTGGTGGGCCTTCGTCCGCTCCAAGTAGAAGGCCAAGGCTTGCTTGCAGTCAGCGTGTGCAATGCTGATTAAGACTGAAAGTCGATACAAACTTTGGGAAGAATTGAGGATGAGTACGCAGGACCACTCTATTATGAAGGAATCTGGTGTATGGCAGAAGAGCTGCTAGAGCCTGGAGCTCATTAATATAGCATGCTGAGGTAACTGCCACCAGGAATAAGACCTTCCAGGTCATGAACTTCAAAGGGAAGGAGTCAAACGAATCAAAAGGAGCTGCACCAGTACCACAATGAGGTCCCACGCCACCACTGGAGGCTTAAAGGGAGATCTCAAGAAGAACAAACATCACATGAAGTGAACCACCAAAGGCTGAGTCAATATGGACTTTTCCTCCAAACTGTGATGGGAAACCCCAATCGCGCTGAAGTTGACCCTGACAGAGTTAGACTTGAGACCAGACTCTGAGAGGTGTAAGAGGTACTCAAGGAGTCTGTTGATGGAACAAGTAAAAGGATCTAGCACCTATGCTGCAAACCGGAAAGCAAATCTCTTCCATTTGAAGGCATAAGACCTTCTCGTCAAGACCCTCCTAGAGGCTAACAGAACATCCATTATGCCATCAGGCAGTTAAGCTCTGACAGGACTAACCTCTTACCACCCACGCTGTGAGGGCCAAGTATCTGACGTTGAGGTGAAGCATCTTCCTGGCCTCCTGCGAGATAAGGTCTAGGGCAGAGTCCAGCTGCAGATGCTCCCACTGGGAGAGCTGAAGCAGAAGGGGAAATCACGGCTGCCTGGGCCAATAAGACGTGATGAAAATCATTAACCCCTGTCAGTCTGGAGCTTCAACAGGGTCTTCAGTATGAGAGGTATGGGAGGATATGCGTATAGCAGCCCCTCCCCCTAGCACAGGAGGAAAGCATCCGGAGCCAGCCTGCTGTGCAAGGCAACCCTGGAGCAGAGCTGATTCACTTAGGTTTTGTGCTGAGTGGCAAAGGGGGTGCCCAACTTCCAAAAGATCTGGGCTGCAATAGGCCTGTCCAGAATCCACTCATGTGGCTGGCTCAGCTGGTCTGCCAGGATATTCTGCTCCCCTGGCAGATAAGTGTCCCTTAACTCCATACTGTGAGTGATGGCAAACTTCCACAACCACACCACCTTCCAGCACAGGAGATACGAGCCCGTGCCTCCTTGCTTGTTTACATAGTAAATCGCAACCTGATTGTTGGCCTGAATCAGAACAATCTTGTTGGCCAGGCGATCCCGGAAAGCCCTGAGGGTATTTACTATGGCCTATAGCTTCAAGAACTTGATCTGATACAGCCTCTCCTGTTCAGACCAGACAGCCTTGAGTGTGAAGGCCGTCCAGATGTGCCCCCCAGTCCAACTTGGAGGCATCCATAGCCAGTGTTTTCTGCAGTGGCATTTGCTAAAAGGGAGGTCCCTGAGCAGATTCTGAAGATCCAACCACTGATTCAGGAACTGGACAATGGATACAGTGACCGTCATCTTGTCCTGGAAGCAGCCAGTGGCCTGCTTCCATTGAGTACTCAGTGTCCACTGAGCTTGTCACTTCGACAGACACACCAGGAGAATGACGTGCACTGTGGAGGCCATGTGGCTGAGCCTAGTCAGCATCCCACAAGCCATTGTCCGCCGACTCTGCTGGGTAACGTGGACCAAGGCCATCAATTTCTGTAGTTGGTCCAGTGGAAAAAAGGCCTTTGCTTGTTGAGGAGAGCCCTAGTTGATGTGTGGGCTGAAGGTGGGACTTTGGGTAATTGACAATGAAACCCAACAGCTCTAGCACCTGGATGGTCAGCTATGTTGAATGCTGGACTCTGTCCGGAGTGGTGCTCTTTATGAGCCAGTCATTCAAGTAAGGGAAGACAAAAGCCCCTAGTGCTCTGAGATAGGTCACCACCACTGCGAGGTACTTTGTGAAGACGGGGTGCCAAGGCCAGCCCAAAAAGTAGTACCTGGTACTGAAAATGCTGCTCTCCCAGGACAAATCTGAGATACCTCCTGTGAGCAGAATGGATCGATATGTGGGTATATGCATTCTTTAGAGCTAGGGAGCATAGCCAATCATCTTTCTGAAGATAAAGAAGCAGGGGTCCCTAGAGAGACCAACAAACCTTTCTCGCACTAGGAAGGTGTTGAAATCTCCGAGATCCAGGATGGGCCAAACCCCACTTCCCCTGTCATCTTGGGAACCAGAAAGTACTTATAGTAAAATCCCTGTCCAATCTGTTCCTAAGGAACGGGCTTGATGCAAGATTGGCCAGGAGGGCGGAGATATCCCCCTGGAGAAGATTTAGATGCAGAGGGTCAAGGGGATACACCCTCAGGGGACAATGAGGCGGCAGTTTGGCAAAGTGCAACATGTAGCCACTTTGGTCTAGTTGTAGCACACACGTGTCTGAAGTGATAACAGACCAGCTGTGGACAGAGTGAGTCATCACCCCACTGGAGGCTCCCACCCCTGTGGACACCAGTAAGTTGGCTATTCTCCAAAGGAACCAGTTAAAACCCATCCCCAGCTTGGGTTGCAGGGCAGGCTGAGCCTTCTGGGGCTTCTTCCGACATTGTGGGTGAGGAGCATGTGATATTTTCTGGGAAGTCTGAGGACTAGGAAAGTACCTGTGCTTATATAGGTAGTAGGACTTCTTCAGGCCCCCTCCCTGATACTTTCTGCGATAGGGATCAGCCATGCATCTCGAGAGCCTAGTGAGGACGATGTGCTGCTTCTCTATGACACCAGCTTTCTCTTCCACCTGCTCTCCGAAGAGGTTCTCTCCCCAACACGGTATATCCGCCAGCTTATTCTGCACAGATTGCTTCAGGTCGGAAGACTGAAGCCAGGCGGGGCGACAGGCTCAAATACCTACAGCGCAACTCTAGAGACTGTCTCAAAGGAGTCATATATCTCCTTGACCAGGAACTTTGAGCAGTCTTTGCCATGGTGCACCAGGGTACAATAATGCTCCGGCTTCTCCGGAGGGAGGAACGAGCACAAGTCAGCGAGATCACGAATTATTTCTTTCAGAAACATGCTCCAGTACAGCTGGTAAGAGAGTACTCCAACCGTGAACATGAAACTCTGGAAGACCTTCTGCCAAAGGAGTCCAATGTCCGAGCCTCCCTACCCGAAGGCGTCAAGGAATAAGTCTTGGTGCTCCTAATCCTCTTAAGGAGTATTGCAGATGTTAAGGCTTCTCAAAGCCCGGTCTTTCTGAACCCAGTACATCTAGTCCAACCTTCTACTGACCAAAGGCACAGTGAGGGGGCTCTCCCACATCCTCACTGCAGCCTTTGTAGGATACAGTGCACCGGCACTACTTCCTTAGGAACCAAGGAGTATTGGAAGATCTCCAACTCCTCTGCCCTGGGCTCTTCTTCCTTCTCCATGGAAAATGGTATGGCCTTGGCCATATCCCTCACAAAGTTCTGGAAGGATATGTCCTCTAGAGGAGACTTCGGCTGTTCATGTGGAGGAGAGGGGTCTGAGGGAAGCTCAAGGGACCTATCCTCCAACAAGTTCTCCAATTCCACATTGGTAACCCAGCTATCATGGCTCGACTCTGAGAGGAAGTCTAAGTACTGTTAAGACTCAGCCCGGAGCTCCCTCTGGCTTTGAGTGGACTAGGAGCATCGACCAGATTGATGATGCATCGAGTGCTTTTGAGGCTTTGTCGCGACACTGGAACCTGATACACTCGAGAGAGAGATGGCTACACCAGTAACCGAAGCTGGATCTCTGATGTCCTGATGTCGATGCCTTTGCAGGCAGGGCACAACGGTCAATGATGTTCGAGGGAGGAGTGGTCTAGTGGTTAGGACAAGGTACTTCAGGCCGGAGGGCCAGGGGTTCAAGTCCCACCTGGGGACAGCAATCTCAGGCCAGAGGATCTGGGATTTCTAGTCCTATAGGCACTCCTTGTGGTGTTGGGCAAGCCATTTAACCCTCCATTGCCCATGTTCCCTGTAAGTATTAGCGTATGTGTCTCATATCCCCTCGTGTTAAATGTATCCCCCAATTGACCGCTTTGACCCGGTGAAAAGCAGGATATAAATACAGCTAAATAAATAAATAAATGATGTTGCCTTGGGCACCAAAGGACCAGCCAGCTGCTTCTTTAGCATCAATGTGATGCGAGCCTTGAGCACCTGAAGGCATTCCTCCATGGCTGCCGAATCTGAAGGCCTTGGGGCCTGAGCAGCTTTGACCAATGTCTCCAGCATTACCGTAGGGGTACCGATACGGCTCCATCATCAGGAGATGGTTGGTGCCCCTCCAACACTATGGGGGGTTGATTCCTCTCTCTGCAGTACTTTGGCAAGCCATTCAATGCCATCACTCTCGACACCGCACATGGGGCTTTGCCAGTGCTCAGAAGGGTCCTTCTTCGACACCAATGAAATTGAGGTCTTCTTTGATTCCATGCAGAGACCGACTGACTGACGGCCAATGCTCCAGGACACTACAGGCCCTTGGCTTTGAGTGAGCCCGGGAACCTTTTGATATCAATGCACCTTCAGCGGAACCAAGGGGAGCCATCGAGACCTGCACCAAAGAAGCTGAATCAGACCTCTGGCCAAAGAGGGATTTTCTCTCTGCTTCTATGAACCCTTCAGGTCTCTCCTTGTCATCCTCAAGCATAAATTACAGGAAGAGAGCTGGTGATCGGGACTCAGACAACTCATGGCATCAATTGTGCTTGTTGATAACTGAGATGGTCCGGGCACATTTGGTGCATTTCTTGAACCCACTGGCCGGTTTCTTTGACATGTCTGGGAAAATAGTCATGGCAAAATCAAACAGCTCAACTGAGACCAGAGGTCCAGCCAGGCCATGGAAAACCCAATGGGAAAATAAAAGTACCGAAACAAGCACTGGAACCATGACTGACAGAGCAGATGCTACTGACGGCAGGCAGGAAAATAAAATACAAGCAAAAAAAGAGATCCCCAGAGGGGGAAAACAAAATGATTCATGCCTGTGGGGCTCCGCAGAAAACGAAGAATGCGGAAGATGGTGCCGCAGCAGGCAGGAAGACAGGCACACAAGCGTAGTGGAGTCTCCCAAAAGCTTCCAATAGAAGCTGGGAATTATTCCCGCAAGGGGCTCCATTGGCAACATCACCCATACATGAGGACTTCATTCCTGCTTGTCCACGGAGAAAGTCCTAAGTTGTGCTCAGAGCATAGTGGGTGTGGGAGATAATGAGAAAGGAACAAGAGCTGTGTGAAAGCAGATTTTAGATAAACATGGAGGAGGAAATTTAGATGTCCAGGTTAGAATGTGGAAAACTGCTGCATAATTTTACAAGAGGCTCTGCCAAACACAGAGTCTCTGGTAAATAAGTGCAGTATTGCATGTTTGCTCCCTAAGTTTAGCAGAGGAATTATTTTAAAAAGGTGCATGTGTGCATGTTATGACAGGGGGGGGAGGAGGGTGGGAGGGGGGGAGGGGGGCAATAAAGGAAAATCTGTTACATTTCAAAAGTTGTTCCGTTTGGGAAGTTCCACGTTTATCTAAGTAATTGTATTGTACTGTAATACTTCCTGCGTGATACAATTTGTTTTAATAAAGAGATTTAAACACAAAAAGCTGCATATAGGAAAAAAATATATAATACCACACATGTGCGTGGGAGCACTTTTTTAAAACTGATGCACCCTGATCTGAACACAAACCCAATCCCCCCCTTCACATCAGATTACCTCCCGACTGGCGATCATTCCCAAATATCACGTCAGCTGATCGCCCAGGACTCCCCCCCCCTCCCCGATCCATGGCCAGATCCCCCACCCAACTGTTACTGAGGCCCAATGGTCCCTGGTCTCTAGTGGGAGCAGAAGCAATCCCCAGTTTCTCCTGCTCCTTCAGCTCTAGGTTTTGAATTGGCAGCCATGAACCCTAGGGGTCATCTTGAAGTACTTCCATTAGGAGATTAGGCTGCCAAATAAGGAAATGTTCCATCACACTCATTACTTTATGAATTTCGATTATATCCCCTCTTTGGTAGCCTGACCCCATAGGGTAGTATCACAAGATTACTGGTAGGGGTCATAGCCATCATTTTGGAACCTGGAGCCAAAGGAACAGGAGAGACTAGGGATTGCTCCTGCTCCCACTAGACACCAGGGATCACTGGACCCCAGTACAAGCCAGAGTAGGGGGATCAGAGGGGTGGTGTCTTTACACCTGCTTCTTTAAGAAGGCAATTATTCATGTCTCAGGACAGGTGTAAATGCAGACATCAAGATTTCTTCATCTACATGGATTCCCCTTGTAAGATGGGGAAATGTTGATACTATAGACTTACCTGAACTATTCCTTTTCGTTGCCTCCTGGAATACTAAACATGGTGTGCATCGCCCCCTGTAAATAGCTTTGTCTAAAATAGCATTTAGGCATGTATACCAAACAACACGTTAATACCGCTATTTGCAAACCAGGATGCTTCTAAAAATAAAGACCTTAATGTATCAATATACTGCTTCTTCTTTTACTGCAACCAGGCAAGGGGGGGGAGGATGGATGGGGAAGGTAGTTGCGTAGGTTTACATTTTGAAAAAAAAATCAGACTCTTATCCCTGTAGTTTTTGCTGTATTAAAAAAAAATCTAAATATCCCTATAGTTCCTTTTGTGGATTTTGAGATTTTTCTAATACTCTTAGCATTTTGTATTCAATATTAGGTGAAATCTCTGCAGCAGGAGAGTTCTGTTTACACCAAAGCCCGTGGATACTACCAGTTTAATACAGCAGCAATATAAGCTTTGTTCAATGTACTATTAAAAATAACCTGTTTCAGGGGGATCTACCATTTCCTTTTTCCGTTTGGTTTTCTTCAATCCAAAAATTTGTATCTCTCGTATTTGGGCAGTGCTTTGAAAGAAAAAGATGTATGTACCTTTAAGTAGGGCCAGGCCTTAAGTTTAAAAACAAAACCATCAGCACTGTGCTTCAATCGCTGATGCTATCTTCATCCTTTATGAGCTGACTGCAATGTCCATGAAGTTTTGATATTCACCTCCAGTTCTGAAATAAAGAACCTACATTTAAGGGGGGTACCACGGATGATTTTATTTTAACCCCCAAATGAATAATTAAAATTATTTATTTCCCAGTTTGGCTGCTTCCTAGCATGGCAGCATCTGTCCCAGCTGGCATGCCATACTGTCACCTCCAGAAGGGACCACTAAAATGTTATCCTTTATTTTCAAGATGGTTTTCCTTGAAAATTCTATATAGGGGGGGGCGGAGCCTGATGTCCAGCGGGATGGTCGCATAACGCTGAGGCTCCCGAGAGACCTACTCAGAATCCTGAATTAACACCGGACATTCTTGAATCTATGCTCTGATCTTACCGGGGCACATTGGTGAGATGGCGGGGACCAAACCTACGCGCCTGGAATTTGGATCTCCAGCGGCTTCTCACGGCAAACGCTCTAAAACTGAACCCCCGTCCCCGCAGAAGGGGCTGGCTCTACGCGAGGGCCCCGAAATGCAGCAGGAGATCCTCGCAGAGATCAGAGGGGTTAAAGACCTCGTGCAGTCAAACGGTGAAGCACTCCGAGCGCTGCGGGAAGACCTTGGTGTATTGCAAGGCAGGCTAGAGGGGCTCTCCTCGCGTCAGGACAAAATGGAGAGCATATTAGACTCCCATGTGGTCCGGCTGTCCAAACTCGACAAAGTGGAACGTCAGGTGCGGGCCTTGCAGAAAGAAGTGGAAGATGGCAATAATAGAGCGCGCCGCAACAACCTACGACTAGTGGGCATACCGGAGGGAGCGGAATCGGGAGACATGAAGGAGTTTCTATATAAAATCCTCCCTTCTCTGCTCCAAATCACCTTTACCAAAGAATTGGAGATCGATCGCGCTCATCGTGTACCCACGAACATAACGCTCAACAGGAAGACCCCGCGGCCTATTATCTTTCGACTTTTGAGATATCAACATGTGGAGCAAATTCTCAGCGCCTCTCGGGCGAAGGGCCCTATGGAGTTTGAGAGCCATAAAATCTCCTTCTATCCTGACTTGGCTAAACCCACGGTTGACCGCCGAAAGCGCTTTCTGGAATTCCGGCCGAGGCTTCAACAATTACAAGCACGTTATGGCCTGATGTACCCGGCCAAGCTCCGAGTCACGCTGCACAATCAGACAAGAACATTTGAGGACCCTGATCTACTAGCGGAGTTTTTGGATGCTAAAGAAGCCGACTTGATGCGCTGACTTCCAGAGTGTTCCTACTAGTGTTCTCATGTCCGCTGTACCCGCCATTTTGGATTTGCCACGGTTCAGCAAAGAGGCTGTCGAGGGCGGTTTGTTGCCTTATTTTGATGATATTTGTGACCCGACTCCATCTACCCAGAGTAGCCTCGATGAATATCAGAGACAGTGTTAATTATGGACTCTGGTGTTTCTTTTCTTTTCATGTCTTTATCCTCCTCTCTAGGGCCTCCTCCCGCAGACATATGGTCGCCATATTCATTGGGGGTTTTGCTTCTTCTCTAAGTTACTTTGGTACATGTTTTTCAATATGGGGTGTATTGGCCAGCATACTCGGTGATTATGTCATTGCTGTACAGATTCTGCTTATGTTGTATGTTTTCAAGCGCCCTTATCTAAAATGTCTATTATCGATTGATGGCACCATGTAAGATTTTATCATTGAACGTAAAAGGCATCAACAACCCGATAAAACGGAAGAAAATCCTGAGCTATCTAAGTCATGAAGCTGCTGATCTGATTTTCCTCCAAGAAACGCATTTAAATTCGAAGGAAACTCTTAAACTCAATGTTAAACCTTACATGGTGGCCGCCTATTCTCCAGCTGTTTCTAAGAAATGTGGGGTTGCCATACTGGTTAGGAAATCTCTGCATGCCACTATTATTGCGACTAGCTCAGATACAGCAGGCAGATGGTCCAGGGTTCATCTCAAGATAGGTAACCTTGAAGTTACATGTATATGCCTTTATGCTCCTAATGTAGATGACCCTGCCTTTTTTGCTACCATTGCTCAGGTTGCGCAGGCCTCTGCTAATACTTCATTGATAATTGGGGGGGATTTCAATTTAGTTCTCGATCCCCTGATAGACAAACAGCCGCCTAGGACGAGTGGTCCCCCCAAGAGTCACACTACGCTTACCTCTATGATCAAAGATCTTGCCTTAGTCGATCTATGGAGGTTACTACACCCCAATGAGCTTGACTTTACCTTCTTCTCTTCCCCTCATAAATCCCAGTCTCGCATAGATTTCTTCCTAATATCAAAATTGTTAGTTCCTCAGGTAGACAATGCAAAGATTCACTCCCAACATATCACGGATCACGCTGCTATTTCTTTTCAATTACATACCACTGCGCCCCAAGGGAACTCGGGGGCCTGGTTTTTTGATAGAGCCCTATTAACTCAACCAGAGTTCCAGTTAGAAATTCGAGCAGCCATACAGGACTACTTTCACTTTAATCTACCCCAGGACACTGCAAACTGGGCTTGGTGGGAGGGTTTTAAAGCGGCCATTCGTGCAACGATCACTAGTTATCAAATTCGCCTGCGGAAACAACGCAAGCAGCAGCTCCTCATACTAGACCAACAAATCAAAGCAGGCGAACGAGTTCTAACTTCACGTACTGATCCATGCGTCTTAGTTCGCTTACAGCGTCTCCGTTTTCAATATAATGCAATCCTCTCAACTGCAGCTTCTCAGAGTATTGCACTTCAGCAAGGGACATACTACCGTGAAAGCAACCGAGCCGGTCGACTTTTAGCTAATGCCTTGAAAGGTCAAAAAGAAGCCAAACGCGTTGCGGCCCTTCGCGCCCCACAGGGAGGGGGCATACTGACCACAGACTCCGATATCGTAGAACTTTTTCGGGATTTCTATACCCGTCTATATCAATCTGAATGTGAGTTCTCATCTGAGACCTTTGAGCGCTTGTTTTCTGGTATTCAGCGGCCGACCCTTTCTGAAGCTGATAGGGATGCCCTGGATGAACCCTTCTCTACTTCAGAGATCCATTCTGCCCTAAAACGAACAGCCTCGGGTCGAGCCGCTGGGCCTGATGGTCTCCCGACAGAATTCTACAGAACGTTCAGTGCAGATTTAGTTCCCTACTTAAAACTTTACTTTACTGCCCTTGCGGTAGATACATCCTCTTTGGGATCCTTTTCTGCAGCTAATGTGGTAGTTTTTGAGAAAGAAGGCAGAGACCCGCTGCTAACCGCCAACTACCGTCCAATCTCCCTACTTAATGCCGATTATAAGATCTTCGCAACGATCTTGGCTACCCGGCTATCTGACCGGATGGCCACCTTAGTCCATCCCGACCAATGTGGTTTTATACCCGGCCGCTCCACCGCTGACAATGCTCGGACCTTGTGCCATGTGCTATCCAGTGCTGCCAATTTAGACCACCCATGGGTGGGTCTTTCCCTAGATGCTGAAAAAGCCTTTGATCGCCTAGAATGGCCCTTCTTATTTGCAGTTCTCCGATGGTATGGCTTTGGGGAGGGCTTCCTCCGATACCTCCAAGTCATGTATTCTCAACCCGTTGCCAGTATTTGTGTAAATGCCATAAAGTCTCGGCCTTTTAGTCTTCAAAGAGGCACGCGTCAAGGTTGCCCCCTATCACCAATGCTCTTTGATCTAGCTCTTGAACCCCTCGCCCTCCTTATTAGACAGTCCGCACGTATCCGAGGTATCCCCTTCAGTCACAGAGAGATTAAACTCTCTGCATATGCAGATGACCTTATGCTCTTTGTGTCCCTTGATTCGGTCCCGGCTGTCTTGGACCTGATTGATGGATACTCGCAATTATCGGGCTATAAAATAAACTGGACCAAATCCGTAGCATTCCCACTGAACCGCTGGGTACATGAGGCTGACATGCGGGCCTTTCCTTTCCTTTGGCAATCCCGCATGGTGAAATATCTTGGCGTCCACTACTGTTCTCCTTTAGAAGACACTATTAGCTTTAATGCCAAGGAGGTAGTCTCCAAAGTCCGTGAGCTTACAAATCGGTGGTCTCTCCCCTATCCCTTACATGGTGGGGCCGCCTAGAAACCGTCAAAATGATGATAGTCCCTAAAGTGAACTATATTTTAGAAATGCTGCCCTGCTTCCTCCCGCTACACACCTACAAAGACATAGAGGGCCTTCTCGTCCGTTATCTCTGGCAGGGAAAACCACCAAGAGTAGCTAAACAAAAACTACAGTCTGTGAAGGAACTAGGGGGTACCCGCTTTCCTGATTTTCTTAGGTATCATCAAGCCTTCCTACTTAAACAAGGTGCCCGATGGCTAGCTGCCTCAACAGACAACAGACCAGTTTGGCTTGACATTGAAGCGGAGCTAAGTAGCCCAATTCCGTTGATCCATCTCCCCGGCATGTCCCATCAAGTAGACCTACGCCATCCCCCAATGATTGTTGATACTCTTGCGGCCTTTAACACTCTCATTCTGTCACTGGGTTCAAACGTATGTCCTCAGGACGGACTCCCGCTGTGGAATAACCCCAGATTTCAAGTCCTAAATAAAACGATTGCATGGAAACCCTGGTACTCTAGGGGGATCTGGACACCCCAACAACTCTTCTCTGCAGCTCGTTGGAAGACCTTTTCTGACTTACAAAAGGAATTTGCGTTACCAGCGAAACATTACTTTCAATTGATGCAGCTTCAACACTGCCTCAAAAGTGCTCAAATCCTGCCGCCCTCTGCCCCTACTGAGAACGGGCTATTAGAACTAATTCACTCTATTAGTAGTACACATGGGGTAGCCTCTAACTTTTATAAATTATTATGTCAGGGTACCGACACTGCTACTTGTAGAGCTCAACAAGCCTGGGAACGCGAACTGCAAATCACTTTAACCCCTGTGCAATGGAGCGTTTTCTGGAGCAAAGTGGTGCGGGTTTCCAGATCTGCCTCTGTCACCCAAACTCTCTTCTTTTTTGCACATAGATGCTTTTATACTCCAGAAAGAATAGCCAAATGGAACACCACTGCTAGGGACCAGTGTTGGTCTTGCCATACTGCTGTGGGAACCCTCGCTCATGTTCTTTATGATTGTCCTCAACTGCAGGTTTACTGGGGGCGGGTCTGGGGTCGTATTCAATCTATCTTACACCTCCACGAGCCTCTTTCTTGGAAGATTGTGGGACTCCGCTCAGTGGCGGAGGTCCCCTCTCTTCCTAAGAAGGGTCGCTTTCTCCTTGATTTCATGCTGGGTATAGCCATATGTTTAATCACGAGGAATTGGAAGGATAGCTCTCGAATTACTGCCAATGAATGGTGGAACCTCGTCTGCTTATATAGTAAATATGAGCAGATATCTCGGAGAGCTATTCCTCATATCCAAACTCACTTTCGCTTGTCTAAATGGCAGATGCTCAATGATTATGTACACTCTGCCCATTGTTCCGACATGTCTGTTTAATGCATACTTATCATGTTTAAGCTCACCGTTAGGTTTTGTACCACAATAATGTCAGTACACGCCCGTTTTCGGGAATGATTAGTTTCTAGAGAAGAAGCAGGGGGGAGGGGGGTGGTAGGGGTTTACTTTGGTGTATGTATCACATTCTATGTATGTATTTGTCTTTTAGCTGTATGTCTTCCTTTCCTTTGTTGTTATAAAACGAAAATAAAGCATTTAAAAAAAAAGAAAATTCTATATAGGACTTATCGGTTTGTTTGTTTGGGGTTTTTTTTTTGAGGAAACAAACAAAAAGTGAAAGGAAACCCCCTCACTAATTTGTTGATTGTAAAGTCATGTCTTTTAAAAACTCTTTCTTTCAAGCCCAACTCTTACAAAATTCAGCCCAAAGAGCTGTAGCCATAATCTTCAAAGAAGACCAGAAAGTGCAATGACTGAGCAGGTACTCTCTGGGACTATCTGATTTTTCATCTTAAAAAGCAAATAAAAAAAAAAAAGTAGCCTTCATCTTTTCACATTTTTTTTCAAACCTAGCTGTCAGTGGTTTTCCATGCTCAAACTTCAGCTTAACATTAAAGGATTTTTTTTTGCCAACTGAATTATAGTAGTCCTGGGGTTTCTTTCACTTTTCTCCCTTGTAATTTTCCTAGCATTATTTCCTAGCCCGGTAATTGGTGGCACTTGCCCTATGTTTTGCCAAAATTATTAAAACAAAAATATGAAACAGGACACTCCAAAAGGATTTGTACAAGGATCAGAGAGAAATAATTCTGTTGTTGAAAGTCAGGCCCAACTGGGCCCAGTGCTGTGCGAGGCAGCAGCAGCATGATGCAGCTTGAGTAGGAGGGAGAGTAGCATCCAAGCAAGGCTCCACTCATTGGGAAGATGTGCTACTAGGGCTCAACTGGTATGCAAGTGGCACTGGCATAAAATTAATACACAAGAGGCAAAAATCTGTTTGTTGAAGGGGAGTTCCAGAACAAGATGTTGTGTTATAAGGCTGAAAGGGAGGGGACATGGGGTTTACATGAAAATATTTCTTCACAGAAGGAGTGGTGGATGTAACAAATAACCTCCCAATGGATGAAGGCGAAGCAAAGAGCAGTAACGGTAGTCAAAAAACTGTGGTATAAGCACAGGGAATCCTTAGTTGGAAAGAAAGATTGATTGAATAGGGTCGGCCTCATTGCAGTAAGAAAAAAAATTAGGCAGACTAGATGGACTCTGCAGTCTTATCTGTCATATTCTATATTTCTCTGAGTCTCTACCTTTCAGATGACATACACAATTAGTGTAATTTTCTATATCTTGTTTCCCCAGTTAATTTTTTTCACTCGGAATATGATTCATTTAGCCAAACTTAAGACCTAATCACCCACAACATAAAACTATTACTCAGCAGTACACTTGAGATTCCATATAAAAATAAGCACCTGCAAATAACTGCAGACAATGGTCTACTTTCTTTGAAGACGGCAACACTTTACTTTCCATATATAAAAAAAAAAATGAAGTGACCTGATAGTATTGAATTAATGCACCTATAGAGCAGGTTTTGACAGCAAAGAGAAGCAGATTACAAAATATTTGCACATAAAGTAGAAACACTGCTCAAGCAAGGAGGCCTGTATATTAGAAAAATAAACTTAGACAGTATCTTCATTTTCAGAAACCTCTTGGCATCCTTCTATGACACTAACAGAGGAGTGAAATACCAGGGAAAAGGCAGTCTCCCAGAAATGTGACAGGATAGTTACTACAGGGAACATTATCATTTTCATTACAATGAGGTGAATAACAAGAATATGTATGCGTGTGTTTCTCTAGATTTACATGTAAATTCACATTACATACATACATATCTTATTATATCTGTTTTCTATGCCACTTATAAATCACAATGCTATTTGTCTGACAACCCTCATAAAAAAAAAAAAAGCTGATGATATGTGAAGCCCTGAATGGCAGAAATATAAAAAGGAACCATCCTCGACACAGCAGGCAGACCCCTACCTTCCTGTGAGGCAAGAGTTGTGATATACAGAAAACTTCAGGGTTATAGAGGCATATTAGCCAGGAGCTTCACTAGTTTTTAGAATATTTCTACAGTCAAAGGATTTGATTTGTTCATACAAGTATTTTCGATTGTCAGAAGTCCATATCAACAGTACAAGAGAGTAGCCGTAAAAAGAAAATCTATTTTTGTGAGTCAATTTCTTCTTGTCATCTATCTTTGGGAGGTATTCATATGTTTTGGGGCAAGCAGAAAAGATCAAATTGAGATTATCTGCAGTTCAGTGCTACAGCAAGCAACATCCAAAGGTGTGGGAGGAAGAAGGATGAGCTACAGCAAGATGAGAGGTGGCACAAAGCCACTAGTGGCCAAATGACAAAACAGGCCTGTGAATCTATGGCACTAGCCACAGACTCCCAGGCCCTAAAAGAGCTCTTGGGGGCTGCACTGTTGCATTTTTTCCCAAGAGCTGTTAGCAGTAATTCCTGAGGGCACTGCTTAGACATGTTCATGGGCTGTCCAGAAAGACTTTTATGCTAGAAGGGTCTGGATCACTTAGCCCCATTAGCTAGCTCATGCTTGCCTCTTCAGTAAAGCTCCAGGTAAGTGGAGGGATATCTATATCACGATTGAACTGAGCCTTGAAGGCTTACCCAGGTTTGCTGCCTGTACAGCTTATCTTTCATTTTTTACTTCACCATTCCAAATTCAGTGTTACATGCAGCTGAGCTTTCACTGTGGCACAAAGAGTTTGATTGATCTAAAGGTTTTCTACCGCTGTGTGCGCCACTGGGAAACATTTATACATCAGGCCCTATGCACTCTATTAAAGGGACAACAGCTCCACCGTAGATATTTCCGTGACTTGACAGAGTGGGATTTCCACAAGTTCGTCTAGTGAAGGTCATGAAAGGAAGCTGTAGCAAGACGGTTCTCCATTTGGTTAGGAAACCTCTACCACCTGCCTCAGCTCTTCAAACAAGGGGTCGAGCTCCTTCTCTAAGCTGACGATCAACCCTGCCATTAAAAAAAAGAAAGAAAAGGGAAATGCATATATATTCTTACAAGGTGACTGTTCAAGTTTGCTATAGTGCCATATACTCATGTATAAAGTCAAGCAGAGCAGAGAACTCCTGTGTGGCTCCGACATGAGAGGGAATCAACATCAGGCAGAGAATGAAAGGATATGAAAAGGTTTGGAACAGAAAAGAAGAAGATTTTTAGTTTAGTTTCCTTTATCAAAAATTTAATATAGCACCGTTCGAGACCAAAATGGTGTTTTACAATTTATAACAATCAAAGAATAGTAAAAAAGGAACGCTTTAAGTTTAAAGGGAAGATAACGAACAGACACACACACGACAGCAACATCATCTGGTATTTCTATGTGGGGAGGAGAACATAAAATGGATCCATGCTGAATCAAAACAATGTTTATGAAGTCCACCATCCTGTCTTGGACAGAAGGATCGGCCCAAACAGCAGGCAAAACTGGGTGGTCGCCTAGGGCAACAGCTTCTGAAGGGCAGCAAAAGGCAGCAGCAGTCAAAGCAAAATAACAGATCCTGACGGCTACAAAAACTCAGAGCCATCAGCACTTACTTTTACCTGCAGGGAGAGTGGGCACACACATACACAAAAAGCAAAGTTTCACATGAAGTCCAATTATGCATTTTTACGAGATTTTTCTGATAGGGGTGGTGTTCCATGATCATGTCAAAATCTCAGGGGAAGGGGGGGGAGGAGGGGAGGGAGGAGGACGACGACTTGGCTAATCATTTTTTTAGGGACATCTCCTCCAGAAACTTATCAAAACCTCTTTGGAGCCCAGCCATGGTAGCTACATTGACCACATCCTCCAGCAACAGTTTTCACAGCTCAATTATACACTGCATGAAAAAAACCTTTTTTTAAATTTGTTTTCATAACTGTAGGTTGTTAACTTTAGGAAGTATCCGCTTGTTTTTGTGTTGTTTGCAAGTTTAACCAACTGCTCCCTATTTAACTGTCCTGTCCCATCTCACTCATTACTTTATAACTTTCTAGTATATCCTTTGACTCTTTTCCAAGCTGAAGTGCCCTAACTCATTTAGCATTTCTTCATAAGAGAGGCGTTCCATCCCCTTATCATTTGTCACCCTTCAGTGAACCATTTCTAGATCTGCTACACCCTTTTTCAGATATGGAAGCCAGAACTGCATACAGTACATGGGCTGCAGTTACACCATAGACCTATAGAGAGGCATAATGACATTTTCTGTCTTATTCTCCATTCCTTTCTGAATAATCTCTAACATTCTATTGGTTTTTTTGGGCTGCCGCAGCACACTGGGCTCAAAATTTCAACATAATGTCCATGACTCCAAGAATTTTCTTGTGAGATGACTCCTGACAGCCCAACATTTTGTACATATAGTTGGACTTATTTTTCTTGTGTGCATCACTGTGCACTTAACCACATTCAATTTCATCTGCCATTTAGACGCCCAGTCTCTGAGTCTCGGAAGATCCTTCAATTGCTCACAAAGCCATTTTAATGACTGAATAATTTTTTTGAAGTCATCTGCAAACCTTATTGCCTCCCTTGTTCCTTTTTCCAGATCATTTATAATATTAAAAAGCACAGGTCCCATTAAATGTCTAAGGGCACGTCACTATAGACCCTTTTACATGAGGGCAATTGACTATTCGGTCCTACTATTTCCTATCCTTTAGTCAGTATCTAGTTCACAAAAGGGCACTGCCACTTATTCCATAGCTCTAAATTTCCTTTGTTTACTCCTTCCCAAAAAAATCTAAAACTGGTAAGGCAAGACTTGCCTCTGCCAATCCCAAGCTGGCTCATTCCCATTAAGCTGTATCTATATGGTCGGTAATTTTTTTTTTAAATTACAACTTCTAACATTCTGCATGGCATAGCTGTCAAGTTGACCAGTCTACACTTTTCAAGATCACTTGGAGCCTTCAGGTACTGTAATTGTTTAAAACGATAGGTTACACATTACTAGTTAAAAGGTTAGCAATTGAATTTATTTATTTATTTTTATTTATTTAATGTCTCTTCTATACCGTGCTATTTGATATCAGTGCGGTTCACATGCAACAGTATCGTATACAGTGCAGACAGAGCTGCTCTGTATGTACAGAGAACAGGTACTATAACTTGGACAACGCTGGGGTAACTATTTACAGAGTATATATAAATCTTTAGAGAGTGTGAGAGTATATACATGCTGCTATTTACAAGTAGGCATAGTCGATGATGGTGCCAATGGGTGTGGATGTCTCATCACGTGCTGTGTGTGTTAGTGTGGCGGGCCTGGTGGTGGAGGGTGGCTGTTTGTGCACTGTCATCCGAATAGTGCTTGAGGAAGAGGTGGTGCTTCAATGCCTTTCTAAATTGGGCCAGGTCGGAGATTGCTCGTATGTTGGGCGGTAGGGTGTTCCAGCATCTGGGCGCATAGAACCTAAATGCCCTGTTTGTCGTTGCCTACGTGCATTGTGTTATTGCCTTCGGGCTTACCAGCGTGTTGACTGCTGCGGATCTTCTGGATCTGTTAGAGAGCATAGGATGGATAAGCTCCACGAGGGAGGTGGAGGAGAGCCTGTTGATGGCCTTGAAAGTCAGTAGTAGGGCTTTAAATGAGAGTCTGCCGTGTATGGGGAGCCAGTGGAGATGTCTCAGGATGGGTGTCACATGATCCTTCCTGGAAGCACCGTGTAGAACTCCGGCCGCAGCGTTCATTGCGAGCTGGAGTGGATTAAGGGTGGATTGTGGGAGCCCTTGTAGAATTGCATTCGTGTAATCGAAATGCGGGATCACCAGTGCTTGGTAGATTGTCCGGAAGTCATCAGGCTCAAGCAGGGGGCGTAGGTGCCTGAGTGTCCGAATCTTGTGGTAAACTGCTCTTACTGTGTTGCTTATGTGGGCCTTCATGTCAAGGTGTTGATCTAATGTGACTCCTAAGTAACGGATTGTGGATTTGGTTGTTAGTTCTGCTTCCTTGACCTTTAAGGAGGCTGGAGGGGTGAAGCTTTGGTTCCTTGTGATGAAGAGGACTTCTGTCTTCTGGTGCTGTATTCGAAGGTTTTGAGTCTGGAGTCAGTTGGATACGGCGTCAAAACAACTTGTCAGTGGGGAGAGTTCCGGTTAGTCGGTTGAGAATGGCATGTAGAGCAGTACGTCATCGGCATATATCAAACAGTCGACATTGAAAGATCTGATAAGGGTGCAGATGGGCTGCATGTATATGTTGAACATCAGGGCAGAGAGGGAGGATCCCTGCAGTAAACCCTGCCATTGGTGGAATGGTTCTGATGTTGTAGCATCGGATCATATGTGCTGCCATCTGTCAGACAGGTATGATTTGCACCAGCTTAGGGCCGCATCACGAATACCCTTCTCCTTAAGTTGCACCAGGAGGAGCTTGTGGCTTACTGAGTCAAATGCAGCGGCTATATCCATAAAGATGAGGGCAAACCTTGTCAGGTGTTGTTGATTCCAGCAATTATGTTATTGAAGAGGGTGGTGAGGAGTGTTTTGACACCGTGAGAATCCCTAAATCCATGTTGGCAGGGGTCCAGCGGAGCGGCGGTGTCGATGTGGTATTGTATTTGGCAGTGGACTTCTTTTTCAATTATCTTGGCAAGTAGTGGTATGCTTGATATAGGCCTATACGAGTCCACCTTCTGGGGGTCTAGTTTGTTGTTTTTCAGCAGAGGTCTGATAGATGTGCGTTTGAGGTTTCGCGGGAATGAGCCTGTTGCGAATGACAGATCCATGATTCTGGCTATGAATGGGCTAAATTCGCTGCGTAGTGCCTTTATCCAGAAGGCAGGGCAGGGGTCGGTTTGTGCGGTGGTGGTGTTGATAGCAGCAATGGTGTCCTCAATGCCTTTCTTAGAGGGGGTGGAGAAGGTGGTCAGTGGTGTTGGGTAGGGTGACTCGTGTGCGGCGGTGGTTGCTGTGGACTTCATGGTCTGGCATAACTTTGATTTCAAGTAGTCCGCGAATTCTTGAGGTTGGATCTTGCTTTGTTGGTTGAGGGATGGTTCTTTTGTTAAGATATTGACAAGACTGAACAAGTTGTGTGGTTTGTTTAGTGATCGTTTCAGGGTGTCGGTGTGAAATTGCCTCATTTTTTCTGTCACTGCTTCGCAGTGCTTTGTCAGGTGCAGGTTATATGCCGTCAGGTCTTCAGTGGAGCGTGGACGATGCCAGCGTCTTTCCAGCTTCCTTAGGCGGAGGAGTGACGTTCGTAGTTCCGTGGAGTACCAGGGTAAGGCGGCTCGTTTCCTTGGGGGCTTGTCTGAGGTTGGAGGTTGAGCAATGGAGCTGAGGCTATTATCCCAGCCTGAGATCAATTCACAGAAATCACACCTCCTTCAACTGAAAAGAAACTCTGGAACAAGGGGGGCATAGCATGAGAGTGAATGGGCACAGACTAAGGAGTAATCCAAGGAAATATTATGAAAAGGGCGGGAGGATGTGTGAACAGAGAATCTCTGAGAGAAGTGACTGTATGGTTTCATAACTAGAGTGGATGGACAGACAAGATTAAAAAAAAAAAAAAAAAAAAATCATACAGCTTAAGTGCCATCAAGTCAATGCTGACTCTTGGCGACCCAGCCGCCCCTGGGTTTTCTTGGCAAGGCAGATTAACAGACCTTTTCTTCAGAGGCAATGGAGGGCAAATTGACTTGCCCAAGGTTACAAGAAGCACCAGTGGGAATCAAACCCTGATTCTCCTGGGTACTAGGTTGTTGCTCTAACCTCTAGGCTAATCCTCCACTCCTGTATGATCTTTATCTGACATCATTTTTCTCTATTTCTAATTTTTAATCAAACACACAGAACTTCAGTTTAACCCACAATCTCTTTCCGCCAGATAGTTTCCTAGTTGGTGAAACTAAGAACTGCAGATTCCTTACTGGCGGTGGTAGGTCATGTCTCAGCACTCCTTCAGGAGGACTGCGACAGCTCAGCCAACACCATGGTTCACATTATAATAATGAGAAAATAGAAATTACACTTACCTGGTAATCGTTCCTTGAGGAACTCTAGTTCAATCCTCCACCTCTGTGTAGTGCACCTCCTCCTGCAGCATGGAGACTGGACAAGTCAAATTCTTGACATCACTGGATATATACCGTTGGTCTTCTCCCATCATCCCCCAGTGAACTATTGACAAAGCAGACTCAAAGGAGCAAAAAATAAGTAACTAAAGAATTAATTACAACTCTAAACTTAACCTTTAACTTTTAAAAACAAAATCCCCTAAGATAAAGGGGAAATCAACCACCACCTTCTTGCCCCGTCCTCTTCTCCCCAGATCAGTCAGACAGCCAGAAAGAAGGAAGGCAGACAGACCAAAAGAGGTCAGAGAAAGAAAAGATACCACCGTGATCTCCGGCATATCAAACACATACACTTTTAGCGATCGAGAAACCTCTCCAAACTGAATAACCACGTCTGAATCACTCATCCCCGGGCGGGATTGAGGACTGAACTGGAGTTCCTCAAGGAACAATTACCAGGTAAGTGTAATTTCTATTTCCTTATCGTTCCTCCAGTTCAGTCCTCCACCTCTGGGATGTAACAGAGCAGTAATCATTGGGAGGGACCTTTCCAGCTGGATCGCAGCACCGCCGACCTCAAACAGGCAACACTCGTCACCTGAGCATCCAGTCGATAGTGCTTACTGAAGGTATGGAGGGACGACCATGTCGCCGCTCTGCGACTCTCCACCGGCGAAAGCAAACTACGCTCAGGAAATCTCCTGCATTCCAGAAAAGAGAGCCCGCAGCCCCATGGGCACCTGACTTTCATGCAAGAGATATGTTGCAGCTATTGCCTCCCGGTTCCAACTGGATATTGAAGCTTTGGCTGCCGCTTCACCTTTTCGCGGACCTGCGAAAGATCAAACAAATGAACCGATTTTCAGAAGGCCTCCGATACTTATAAGTATGGCCGCAGAGCCCTTTTTATGTCTAACCGATGCAAACTGTGAAGCTACACATCCTCCTCCAAGGATCCCAGAACTGGGTACGAGACCGACTGAGTCATGAGAAAGGAAACTACCTTGAGCAAAAAGACCGGAATTGTCCGCAAAACCATCTTTTCCCTAGCTAAGTACAAGAACGGTTCTAGACAAGATCAGGTCTGCAAACGAACTCAGCGAGCCGAACTGATAGCCCCTAAGAACACTGTTTCTAAAATCAAACCCTAGACCGAAGTCTGATGCAAGAGTTCGAAAGGTTCTCTAGTCGACGCCCTCAGGGCCAAAACTGAGATCCCACGAAGGGAACACCATTCCACGAGCAGGCTGCAGCCTGCAAACCCCCCCCCCCCCCCCCGAACCATAGGAACTGGGATCGCGGAAGCCTGGACCTGCCGCTGAGAGGAGCAGTCCTCGAATACACGCCATACACGCACATACATTGGGGAATAGGACCTCTTTCTGGCTTGAAGTAAGGTCGCAATCACCGCCCCAAAATAGCTTTTCTTTCTTAACCTTGCCCTTTCGATGGCCAGGCCGTAAGTGAGAATTGATCCACCTGAGACATACGAAGAGGACCCCGGGTCAACAGATTCACCGTTGCAGGCAACCACCAAGGCTTCCCGTCCAGCAGCCTGACCAGGTCGGCACACCACAGACACCTCGGCCAATCTGAGGCCAGCAACAACACTCTCCCCCGATGCTCCTTGATGTGCTGAATCACTGTCCTATGAGCACCACGGGGGGGAAAAATAGAGAAGGCCAAGCGACCGCCATGGTTGCATCAGAGTATCGATGCCCTCCGACATCCTCTCTCGTCTTCTGCTGTAAAAATGATTTGCCTTGGCCGAATGAAAGACCGCCATGAGATCCATGGTCAGAGGACCCCACCTGATGTCTATCTGTATGAACACTTCCGGATGAAGCTACTTCTCTCCGGCATCCACCCAGACTCCACTGAGAAATCCACCATCACATTGTCTGCTCCTGCAATGTGCGCCGCCAAAAGCGTCTGCAGCCGAGTCTCCACTCTAAGGAACCGAGCCTCTGATTCCTCTTCCATGGCTGCACTGCCTGTGCCCCCCTGCCAGTTTAGGCAAGCCACTGTTGCGGAAATGTCGGACGGCACTCGCCCTGCCTGTTCCTTCACTTCGGATTCGACCGCTTGAAGCACCAGAGCTACCGCCCTCAGCTCCAACTGGCTGATCGACCAATGAGCCTCCTGTTCGCTGCAAACATCATGTGCAAAAGGATCCTCGCAATGAGCTCCCTAGCCTGCGAGATGCGCATCCGTCAACATCGGGAACCACTGCGGAAGTTCCAACGGCGTGTCTGCCGCCAGATCTCCTGGTACTAGCCCCCCAGTGAAGGGATCACCTGACCTGCATGGGACATGGGAGACATTTGTTCAGAAAATTGTTCTGGTGCGACCATCGTCGTAACAAGAACCTTTGTAAGGGGTGCATGCGGGCTCTGGCCTACGGAACCACCTCCAGAGTCGCCACCATTGTCTCGAGTAGCCGAAGAGAGCTCCAAGCCGACGGCGCCGGCTCTGTCAGAAACCTACATACTAGCTGTTGAAGGACCCGATCTCTCCGCTCCGGCAGAAACACTTTTCCCCATTGGTAGTCGAACCGTAAACCCCAAGAACTCTAGGACTTGAGACGGATTAAGCGACTTTTGACCGCCTTGACTACCCAGCCGAGAGCCTGAAGAAATATTACTATCCTGTTCGTAACCTGGACATTCTCGGCCCTGGACCTTGGTCGAATCAGCCAATCGTCGAGTCAAGGGAGAACTAAGATTCCTTCTTTCCGCAGTGCCGCCGCAATCACCACCATAACCTTGGTGAATGTGCGCAGGGCCGTTGCCCAACCGAAGGGCAAGGCTGGAAACTGAAATGTCCCCATGGGAAGGCAAACCCTATAAACTTCCGATGTGCTGCCCTTATCGAAATGTGGAAGTATGCTTCTGTAAGATTGAGGGATGTGAAGAACTCCCCCTGCGGAACCGCCAGCCCTACCGATCGTAACGGTTCCATTCAAAAGCGAGACGCACGGAGACAGCGATTTACAGTACTTCCTTGAGATCAAGCAAGGCCGGAGAGGCCCATCTTTCTTTGGAGCTATGAAACAAACAGAGTGGCGCCTGACGCTGAAAAATTCCTACGGGCCCGGCACAACCGCTCCTAGCTGCAAGATACGATCCAAAGCGTGCCGAATTGCAGACATCCTCCGCTGCCCTTTGCAAGGAGACAGAACAAACGAATCTAGCACCGGGCAAGCAAATTCTAGGACATAATCTTTGCGTATTACCTCCAACAGCCATTGCTCTGCGTTATCCAGACCCCGGTAGGAAGAATCTCCCACCTGGGCCTGCCGCGCTTCATTGTGGTTTCGGGCAGTCACGGAAGAGGTAGCCGAGGACCCTCTTCCTGCTCTACGAAAGCCCCAAAACCCTAGAGCTCTGGGAGCAAATGTACCTCCTGGGGGCACCCCAAAACGAGCAGTTACTGACTGACCGTAGACAGATGGGAGGATTTCATTTGCTTCCTATCCACTATCTTTATAACTACATATATTTCTTGTATGCAGGAACTTCCTGTTTTCCACAGGGCTGTAGCTGCTACCAACCTATATGCAGTATTTTTTTTAAACACATCCTTATTCCTGTCTCTGACTTTCCATAAGACCCTTCTCAGGAGAAAGTAACAAAGTATCAACCTTTTACATCACTTGACCAGGTTTCACAGCACTCTGAAATTTGCGCAGCAACGACCAAGGCCTGTCTGATGAAGCTTCTCTCACATGTCTTCATCAAGTCATTTTGCACTGAATTAGTCTTGAGCTGTATAACCCAAGGAATGCTCAAGGATTAAAAGGGGGTCACACCCCTTGATGCCATCCCATCACAGGCACTGCGGCCTGGCCGGCCTGGTGGGAAGGACTGGGAACACTCCCCAGGAACTCCCCCAATCTGAATCCGGTTATGTGACAGGATCCCCAGCACCTTGCACCTCCACAGACTCAGGCACCTAGCCCTAAGAAAATAAACTCTAATCTAATTAACTAAATTTAAAAGGGAAACCACAAATGATCCCCCAGGAAGAAGCTGCTCCGTCCTACCTTATTCTCCGGTGGCTGCCTCTCTCCGGCACCCCAAACATCGCAGGGGGTTAAACACATGCTGGCCTGAATAAGAAGAATCGCTCCTAAATGCAGCGAGGGATATTCCCAAACTGCTGCAGGCTCCCCCACATGCGGCTACCAGCCGCTCTCTGCCTCTTCAAGTTCTGGTGGTTGCTAGAGGTTTCTGCTGTCCTCCCCACCACCGCCACTCTTACCTTGGAGCCTTTTCTTGCTGCCTGGCTTCTCTACCCCTCGTGCTCAGCCTTCCTTTCTGACTTCGGCACGGGGGGGGGGGGGGGGGGTGACTCAGGGCTGCCAGGTTTCACTCCTTCCAAGCTACTGCAGCGGCTCTACACCCGAAAACAGGTTCGGGAGCAGCCAGAAGTCTGGGACTGAGGAAAGCGCCCTTCAAAGCCTTCCCCCGAAATCCTGGGGGGAGAGAGGGAAAAAAGTAAACATCCTCCCCTCAGCCCTGTCATTTCTCTGTTCCAGTGAGGACTCACCATCCCCCGTTGCTGCTGGACCCTGAGTCTCTTCCCCAGCTTTAACCGATATTTCCTGCACCCTAGGAGTTGAAGCCTGAGCGCAGCCCCTGCAGACCCCATTGACTGAGACTGCACCCCTGCGCGTGCCGCAGACCAAACACTGCAGACGCGTCGGCATTAGTTATGAAATAAAGATTAAAAGGAATTATATATATATATATATATATATTTTATTTTATTTATTTTTTTTTAACACCCCTGGTTGAGGTTTGATGGGCATTGCTATTCACTTATATCTGGCTCCTTAATGCCATCTTTTGCTTACTTATAGATTTAAACTGTGATACTCTCATCGGTTTCCTTGTTTGCTTAATTTTTTGCAAAAAACCTTATAAATAATAAATATTAATAATCTTGACCCTAAACCAAGGTACCACTCTTCTCTCTTTTTTTTTTTTTAATCGTGGTTTCTTTAAGAAGCAAAAACCCGATTGAAAATCAAACGCAAAATTAAATGACTGAAATCAAATTAAAATTAGAAACTACGTCCTAAAACAGCTACCGATGCAAACCCCGCCAAAACTCCGGTCCTAAAAATAGTTTTAAAAGTCGGCAGCAAAAGTGTGGGAAGGAAAACAGCCGCTAATCACCAGCCACTCACTACTACCAAAGCGCTGCACACACGGCCGCAGGCCGACAGAAGCCCCACGCTGCCAATAGTCGCTACCGGGGGGGACTCCTTTACAGGCTAGAAGGACTCCAACGCCCACTTACCTTTTGATGATCGCAGAGAGCTGCGATCGGGCTGACAGCCGCATCCTTACTAACAAGGATCCGGTGCTCCGTACGTTTGGGAATAAAGCTACTGCCTTCCGCAGCCAGCCGAGACACCGCTGCACGACAGCCCAGCTCCCCTCCGTGCAATCCAGGAAGGGAGAGTGGGCAGAACAGAAATACCACTGTAGGGAAGGGAGAGAGCTTTCCCCTTGGCATCTCCCGTTTCCCCTCTCAAAGGCTTCTTTTTTTTTTTTTTTTTAAAGATACAGCGACCTTCCAATTAAATTAAATTAAATTAAACCAAAATTAATTCCATCAAAAGAAACCTCAAAGCTATCCATCTATCCTAAACTAACGCTCCTTATCCACTCCTCAGTGAGTCCAGCACTTAGGCTCACTACCTCCAAGCTGCATGGAGACTGGACACACTGGGGGATGATGGGAGAAGACCAGTAGTATGTGTCCAGTGATGTCACAAATTTGACTTGTACAGTCTCCATGCTGCAGGAGGAGGTGCACTACCCAGAGGTGGAGGACTGAACTGGAGGAACGATAAGGAATCCTTATTTTAATCACCTATCAGTTGTGGACTCAGGGCCTGGACTCAGGGGGAGGAGTGGCCTAGTGGTTAGGACAAGGTACTTCAGGCCGGAGGGCCGGGGGTTCAAGTCCCACCTGGGAACAGCAATCTCAGGCCGGAGGGACTGGGATTTCTAGTCCTATAGGCACTCCTTGTGGTCTTGGGCAAGCCACTTAACCCTCCATTGCCCATGTTCCCTGTAAGTATTAGCGTATGTGTGTCATATCCCCTCGTGTTAAATGTATCTCCCAATTGACCGCTTTGACCCGGTGAAAAGCGGGATATAAATACAGCTAAAATAAATAAATAAATAAATACCACATAGCTAGTAGTCAGGTCCAGGGAAAAACAAGCAAACCAACAAGTGCAACAACTATGGCAGACTCCTGGCCAACAAGCAGCACAAAGATGTGTCTCAGAGGAGGTAGCTCTCTAGCCCTTGAGCAAGGGAAGGCCCCCAAGCTGCATGGCCATATTAACTGGGAAGGGGAGGTAGTGCAGCCCCACTGGAGGGGAGAACAGAAAAAAAAGCCAAAAAAACCCAAAAACAAAACAGCCAGCCAGCTCAGAAACAGGTTCAAGGTCCAGAGCCATCTCCTTAGGGGGAAGTACCATTTGAGGAGCCCAATGTTTATAGCTCTATTATTCAGAATAATGGGTAAAATAGGTGAGAAAATCATTCTGGATTATACTTGAACAGTCTGAGGATCAGAGATCTACTACAAGCTACTAATATTCACAGGATCCTTGATTAGATATAATTTTGGATGCGCTCTGCTACTCAAGTGTTTTCAGTATACCATTAGAGGAAGAGACCAAAACAGGACCCAAGACTTGCCAGGGCACTCTCTCACGCATTAGCACTGCAGAGGCCTCCGAGACTTCTCTGTCAGTCCCTTCTTCCCCTGCCCCCTTTTACTGTTTAGTAAACATTTTGCCACATAACATCAAGTATAACTTCTTGCCAGTAGACATGCATATTAGATAAAAAGAATTCATCTGCTGATGGCCTTTTTTAGAAAAAGCAGTTCAAATTGTTTCAGTACTCTACCGCTCCAATATAGACCACTATGAATGTCACACAGAAGGCTTCTTCAGACCTCAACTGTGAAGCAAGACCATTCAATAATAGCACCCTCATGTGCCTCCACACTCACAAGCAGCACATCATTCACAAAATTTTATCAGTTTGCCAAACCTTTTCTATTTTGGGACATTTCATGATCCTCATCAACATTCTCAACTCCCCACAGATCTTGTGTAACCACTCTGGGGTATAATACCAACTATAAATCATCTTATATCAATCACATTATAGGCCAAATACTCCTCCAGCAAAAAAAATTATAAATCTCCCATTTCAAATTTCAGCTTCCTTGCAGAGACCTCTTTCCCAGTTCTTCAAAAATCCTGTCAGCTGCATGCATTGGGCTTGCTAAGTTTTATAAATCTGGGAGATTCCACCCCATATTATCCACTGCTCATGACTATGGGCATTTTGTCTTGCACCAGATCTTTACGTGCTCTCACAATGGAAGAAGTGCAAGACTTGACAATATAGAAAGTAGTGTTTAACTCCAACTCCTCATTAGCTCCCCATATTTCACAAGCACTCTCTATTCTATTCCATAAACTGCCCCAAACATTTCAAAACTTTTCTTCTTCTTTATACTATATGTGTAATCCAACCGTATTGGTAGAAATTCTAGGAGGTATTTAAGTGGCATGAAGTGAAAAAAAGCATCTCATGCCTAGCAATCTCTTCCCAATGCTGCGCTAGATATCCAAGGTCCCATTTGTAAATTCTGCAAGTACTATATTTGGCCTATAAGGTCTCGCCATCAGTCAAGGTAGCACCCACAGAGGCAAGTCCACTCGCTTCTGTTTTATCTGTGCTCACTGTTTATAGATTATAGCATTATATTCCAGAATAGCTCTCAGCTGAGCAGCCTGATAGTAATATAGGAAACCGAAAACCCCAATTTCTCTTTCAGCTTTCCCTCTAAATAGAACATCTTTAAAACGAAGATGCAGAGAGCAGCCCAGCAGCGAGATGGGGGCTTTCCAGGCTTTTGCATTGAGTGTCACATGTATGATTTTCTCCCATTTGGCGAGGGGTCTTACGTGTGCACAGGGTGCAAGGAGCTCTTTGCTCTCAGGGAAAGAGTCCGATCTCTGGAGGCAAGAGTAGCAGACTTGGAAGACATAAGGAAGACAGAGAGGTACATAGACGAGACCTAAAGGGATATAGTCCTGAAGTCCCACCTCCAGTCTGGCAGCATCCCTGTTGCCATGGAGGAGAGAGGTCACGTGACAGGAGAGCATCACCCTGGTGTGGCAAGAAGTGACCCTGTAGCTAGGACCTGTCCTCCAGGTGATGTAAAACCCTCTCGCACCGAGAAGGTTTCTCCAGGGCCATGTGCCCATGAGGGAAGGGTTAGGACAGTCATTATAGTTGGTGATTCGATCATTAGGCATATAGATAGCTGGGTGGCTGGTGCGAAGGTAGCAGACCTCACGCACCACCTAGACAAGGTCTTAGATAGTGCTGGGGAGGAGTCTGCTGTCTTAGCACAGGTCGGTACCGATGACATAAGAAAATGTGGTAGGGAGGTTCTGGAGGCTAAATTTAGGCTTTCAGGTAGGAAATTGAAATCCAGAATTTCCAGGGTAATGTTCTCCGAAATGCTTCCCGTTCCACGCGCAGGACCCAAAAGGCAGGCAGAGCTCCGGAGTCTCAATGCGTGGATGAGACAATGGTGCAGGATAAGGGTTTTGGATTTTTTAGGAACTGGGGAACATTCTGGGGAAAGGAGGGGCTCTTCCGAAGGGATGGGCTTCACCTTAACCGGGATGGAACCAGGCTGCTGGCATTAACCTTTAAAAAGGAGATGCAATACAATGTGTGCCTTCGAGTCAGTCCTGACTCCTGGCGACCCAGAAGCTCCTGGGTTTACTTGGCAGTGTCACCCACTGGAAGTAGATTGCCAGGCCTTTCTTCCGAGGCAATGGAGGGTTAAGTGACTTGCCTAAGGCCACAAGGAGTGCTAGTGGGAATCGAACTCTGGTTGCTTGGTTACCAAGCCAGTGTTCTAACCACTAGGATACTCCTCCACTCCACGGAGATAGAGCAGCTTTTAAACTAGATAATAGGGGAGAGCCGACAGTCACCCAAGAGTGAGTGGTTCGGAACAATGTATCCTTGAAGGATACTACCAAAAAAATGAAGTTAGGGCACATCAGCAGACTGGTTCCAATAAAGACAAAGGTAGCCCAAATGCCCTTGAGTACAGAGCAGACAGAGCTTAAAGAGTCCAAATTACTCCTGCCTACCGATAACCAGATTAATATGCATAAAATAGAGTCTCTAAAATGCTTGTATGCAAATGCTAGAAATCTAAAAAATAAGATCAGAGAGTTAGAATATATAGCACTAAATGAGAAGTCAGATATGATTGGTATCTCAGACCCATGGTGGAAAGAGGACAACCAGTGGGACACTGATACCTGGGTACAAACTATATCGTAATGATAGAGCAGATCAAATTGGTGGAGGGGTTGCACTGTATGTTAGAGAGGGCATTGAGTCACAAAGGTTTAAAATTTTGCATGAAACAAAATTTGCTGTAGAATCTCTATGGATTGAAATTCCGTGTAAAAAGGGGTAAGGCGATGGCAGTGGGGTTGTACAATCGACCGCCTGGCCAGAATGAACAAATGGATGATGAAATGCTCTTGGGCGACTGACAGCTCTCCCGTATTATCTAGTTTAAAAGCTGCTCTATCTCCTTTTTAAAGGTTAATGCCAGCAGCCTGGTTCCATCCTGGTTAAGGTGAAGCCCATCCCTTCGGAAGAGCCCCTCCTTTCCCCAGAATGTTCCCCAGTTCCTAACAAATCCAAAACATAGAAACAGAAATATGATGACAGAAAGAGACCACATGACCTATCTAGTCTTCCTTCCATAACAACTACAACAGTCCCCTTTTTACCATTAGAGATCCTCTGTGTTTGTCCCATGCTTTTTTGAATTCAGTTACTGTCTTCATCTCTACCACCTCCACTGGGACTCTATTCCATGGATCCACTACTCTTTCCGTAAAGAACTATCTCTGCATATCACTCCTGAATCTATCTCCCTTCACCCTCATTCCATGTCCCCTCGTAGCAGAACTTGCTTTCAATTGAAAGAGGCTCTCTCTCTGAACACTTATGCCACGGAGGTATTTAAACATCTCAATCATATCACCTCTATCCCGCCTTTCCTCTAAGGTGTACATATTAAGAACTTTCAGTCTGTCCTCATATGCTTTATAATGAAGACCACTAATCATTTTAGTAGCCACCCTCTGCACCGACTCCATCCTGTTCACATCCTTTTGAAGGTGCGGTCTCCAGAATTGCACACTATACTCCAATGAGGTCACACCAAAGACTTATAGAGAGGCATTATCACCTCCTTTTTTCTGCTAGCCATTCCTCTCCGTATGCACCCAAGCATCCTTCTAGCTTTTGCCGTCGCCTTTTCTACCTGTTTAGCTACTTTAAGATCATCAGACACAACCACGCCTAGGTCCCGCTCTTCTTTAGTGGACAAAACTACTTCACCCCCTATACTATATTGCTCCCTTGGATTGCTGCAGCCCCAATGCATGACCTTACATTTTTAAACATTAAAACCCAGCTGCCAAATTCTAGACCATTCTTCAAGCTTAGCTAGATCCCTCCTCATGTTATCTACACCTTCCTGGGTGTCTACTCTATTGCAGATTTTGGTATCATCTGCAAAGAGGCAAACCTTACCCGACAGCCCTTCCGCTATATCATTAACAAAGATGTTAAAAAGAATCGGACCAAGGACAGATCCCTGGGGCACACCACTGGTAACATCCTTCTCTCCTTCTCCTCAGAGTGAGCTCCATTTACATGTACTCTTTGTCGCCTCCCACCCAACCAATTTCTAACCCAAGCAGTAACTTTAGAGTCCATCCCTAGATGTTTATAAGTCCATCCCAGTTTGTTTATAAGTCGCCTGTGAGGAACAGTGTCAAAGGCTTTACTGAAATCTAAATACACCACGTCTAGAGTTCTCCCTCGGTCCAACTCCCTGGTCACCCAGTCAAAGAAATCAATCAGATTTGTCTGACAAGACCTGCCTCTGGTGAATCCATGCTGCCTCGGATACTGTAATCCGCTAAACTCCAGAAACCTCACTATTTTCTCTTTCAGCAGCGTTTCCAATAATTTACTCACCACCGAAGTTAAACTAACCGGCCTGTAGTTTTCAACCACATCCTTACTTCCGCTTTTGTGTAAAGGCAACACATGAGCCTCTCTCCAGTCCTTCCGCACCACTCCCGACTCCAACGAGGCACTGAAAAAGTCAGTCAGTGGAGTTGCTAGAACGTCCCAAAGTTCCCTCAGTATTCTAGGGTGTATCCCATCCGGTCCCATTGCTTTGTCTACTTTAAGTTGAGCTAGTTTCTCACGAACACAGTCTTCTGAAACCCTCATCCTTGCACCATCATCTAATCCATGCACTGAGACTCCAGAGCTCTGCCTGCCTTTTGGGTTGTGTTACGGCCAATAAGGTCAGGGCTATGGCGGCATCAGGATTCACAGCTCTGAAGTCTCCATCTCCACATAGTGGTTGAATGGCATAACCCATGTGTTCTAGAATAGTCTGCTGGATGAAAAGGAAGGCTGCTTTTCCATTACTAACAGAAAGAGCTAGAGACTAAAATCTAGTTCACAACACAGAATCTGAAGCTGTGCAAATCCTACTCATAAGTTACTATCTGAGCAGAAACCCAGCCATCAGACTCAAATTAGTTTATGAATCAGCTCAGGAAGTTTAGCTGTGAGTTTGTCAGAAGGACATTACGGTAGTTTTCCAGCCAGATCTGAAATCAGCTCTGCAGGTGAGTTAAGTCTAATGTAGGGCACATGGATTTCACAGTTCAACTTAAGTTCTTTACCTCTGCAGGTTTGCAGTTTTTTTAATGCCAACTTACGAGTTTTTGAATGTATGTCTTTTGAAGGTACAAAAATGGATGAACAACAGAAAAAGAACAGTTTTGTTATTGGGATGGAGTCCCATTAAAAAAAAGTCCCACAAAAGCATCCATGTATAGGAGGAATTATAATCCCATTAGGGGCTAAAGTTAGAAGCCTAGGTATCACACTTCACTCAGCTTCATCAATGCAAGGGTCTTCAGTAATTAAAAAGTATGCACTGTCTTAAAACTGGTATCATATTTGAACATTTTGGATGGCAAAAGATCTTAAATTCAATTAAATTAAATTAAATTCAAGTGGTGATGTGATATATTTTGACTATTGCAATTTATTCTCCTTTAGGCCTACCTAAGAAAACAGAGCCAAGGATACAGTATTAAGCAGGACACAGCTGCAAAAATGATTTTGGGAGGATCAACATGGGAAATAGCCATCCCCATCTTTAATCCACATTCAATAGCTCACCATTCAAAGGTGGATAGCATTTAAACTTTTAATGACTTAAAATATTGAATGGTATGGCTCTCCTGTATGATTTATCCGCTATTTGAATTCCGAGATCAGAAACAGAGCATTTACTGAATTCCCTACAATGCAAAGTTACAGACCAATGGTAATGTAGGAAAGAACTTTGTGGGGTGTAAGACACCTTCCCTTTGAAACAAGTACCTATAGAACTGAGGAGGTAGGTTTCTTATGAGTTTTAGACGCTCAAAACTTGGTTATTTAAGGAATATTTGACAAAATAGATAAAATGGGGCTGTGGGCTTCTTCTTAACCATCTTGGTAAGGTATGAAATTAGGGAGTGTCTAATGAGGCAACTGAGTTTTCAGGGTTTTTGGTTATTTTTTATATTGAAACAATGTATATTATATTTTTTTCTGGTGCTTATGATGACATTGTATTAACTGTATGGAAAATTACATATATTGTAATCCACCTTGAATATTATAGGTTAAGCCTGGAGTGGGCAAAACAACTCATGGGCTACACTGGGAGACCTGAATAAACAGTAGGATTGGTAGAGGTTTAAGGAACAGGAGGGGACCCCCCCCCCCAACTCCCACGAATGTAAGAGCTAAATTTACTAAATCTTTGACATGTTAATGTACATTAATGTGTTAAATGGATTAGTGCACCTCAGTAAATCTATCCCTTAGTGTCAACAGGCTGGTGAGATAATTTTGGTGATGAGGGCTTTGCCAGGAAAAATGCACCTGTAGACGTGCTTTGGCCTAGTTAAGTAGAACTGAAATGTCAATTTAAATTAATCATTTTATGTTCACTCTTCCTCCTTTTTAATAATAAACTGTTCAGTTTGTTAGTTCTGTCTCTAAAACTGGTCAGGGACCCTCATAAGCATGCTGCTGGCAATCTTTATATTTTTGGTGTTTTGTCTGTAAGAAGCCAATATTCAAAAGATTCTCCAGTTAACTTCAGGAATTACTTGGACAAATGTTTCATTTTTAAAATCCCCACCACCACCTCCTCAAAAGTTTAAATCTCATCTAGCCAACAAGGTAGTTTGAAAAAGTTTGGCTACTTCCAAAAAGGTAGTGCGAGAGGCATTCCAGCAGCACAATATGCCTCTAGCTGTACTGTGCCAATGTTCACTGCTGCTCAAATGAATTAACTGGAAAAGCCTTCCCCTCACAGCTCCGATTAGCGTTGGGCAAGAGGAGCGGGTTAGGAAGCCCCTCCCTACCCCCCTCGACCAAGGCCAATTGGGCCTCTGCAGCTGAGCACACCAGGACTTTAAAAGCAGCTCCGGATTAGGCGCACCCGCATTTGAGGGCCTTGCCAGAGGGCCCTTTGGCGTGGCCCTTAGGTGTAGACCTGAGGCGCACCAACTAACTTCCATCTTCCTTAAAAATCGTATGCAGCACCAGTCTCTTGCAGCCCATGTAAGTTCGCTTTGCTGTGCCATAACTCGCTTGTAACATACTGCCTTAAGCTCAACTTTACTGATACTTTGCATTGCCTTGCTCTACTGTACTGCCCTGCTCCATTGTTAGTTTACACTGCTCTGTATTTTTTATGCATTCTCCATTCCATCTAATTCAGAATACCACTGCACTGCCTCCCTATTTCTGCTACATTTCAACCGCCACTCTTTTCCAACGTTTTAACACTCATTCACTAGCCACCTCATATATTTCATTGACTATACTCCTCCTTATGTCTATGCTTCAACATAGTGTACCAACCATACAGTCACCCATCCTATCATCTAGACCACACACTACAATCCTCTTTCCCCACTGCTACCAGAAATAACAGACAGCCATGTCTCACCTCCACAAGTGGCTTGCCATCATATACCTCTCCTTCCTATTCACAAGCTGTCTCTTGGCCCACTCAACCCTTCCCTCCCTCATACTCATTATTTACTCGCCAAGACCAGTCTCACTATCTCTATGGCTCTCACAAGGCACCCATACTACAAAATACTATCCCGTCTACTCCGCATTTCTACATGCCCTCCCACTGAGTCACTAACCACCCAGAGTCACTAATCACCCAGATCACACAATCAAATGCAGTCTAATCTATGCCCACTCCTCCCGCAATAAAATAAAGACCCTTTCTGACCATATTACTGATGATGAAATCAACCTCTTATGTATTACTGAGACATGGTTCACATACGCCGACAATGTCCTGCTCAACCAGCTAAACACTGACACCCACAATATCTACAACTGCCTACATAGTATCAATACAGACCCATAGCCAGCGTACCTTTTCTCGCTAAAATCATTGAAAAAGCAGTTCAACTTCAACTCCAGGAACACATCAATAGACATGCCCCTCTAGATCACAACCAACATGGCTTCCACCTCTTTCACAGTGCTGATACTCTGCACACCTCCCTCATAACATTCATCTCCAGAACTGAAAAACCCTTCTCTGGCTATGTATTGCTATTTCTAGACATCTCTGCAGCATTTAACATGATTTCACATCAGATCCTACTGGACCAACTCAACAATATTGAGGTTCAAGACAAACCACTCAAATGGATCTATTCGTACTTATCCCAACGCACCCAACTGATAAAAATTGGACACCAATCTTCAGCACCCTACCCATTTCCCCAAGGAGTCCCTCAGGGTTCTGCATTCTCCTCCTTACTTTTTAACATATACATCAGGCCCCTTTGCTGCATCATGAAAAGGTTGAACATTGGTTACCAATTTTTATGCAGATGACAATGATATTCACGCCTTTTCAAACCGCTGCTCCTGAATAAACCAACCAAACCACTAGTTTCAAAGAGATAGTCTCCTGGCTACAGCTTCATAACCTTTCGGTCAACTTCACTAAGACTGAGGTCCTACACATGACCAAAGACCCTAACTTCAAACAACCTCCCATCATCAAAATTGATGACGCCGAACTACAAGTAAATTCTCAAGTCAAGTTTCTTGGAATCATCCCTGGACAACCAACTCAATTTCCAACCACATATAATGAATACCACCAAGAACATTTACTTCAAACTTCGAGCTCTCCGCAACTTATCCCCCCTCCTTTCACAAGACAGCTTCCGAGCTGTCTGCCAGGCCTCCATCATACTCTTGCTCGACTACTGCAATTCCATCCTTCAAGGACTCCCCAAAGCCACCATCGTCCCCCTACAGCTTGTCCAAAACACCATGGCTCGTACCATAACTAGTCTCTCCAGACACTCCCATACTGAAATCCCTCCACTGGCTTCCTATCACATCCAGAATCAAATTAAAGGTCCTCGCTATCGCCCATAAAGCACTCACCAACTCCTCCTCGGAACATCTCCACGTGCTCATTAGACATCCAATCACCAACAGACTGCGCAGACAGAATACGCTCAATCTTCTTCTCCCATTGCCTCAGATATGCAAAAGCTCACAATGCACATGCAAGAGAGCCTTTGAATTCTACGCTTCCACCCTTTGTAACTAACTCCCCCCCCTACCTTACGAAGCATCCAATCTCACAATCTATTCACAAAGCACCTCAAGACACACCTCTTTGAAGAGCATTATGGTACTTCACCCCCCCCCCCCAGTAGATACACTTCATCTTTACTTCACCATAACTTCATCTGTAAAAACACCACCTCATCATAAGCCTACCTTACCACATATCTGTTCACAGGATTTTTGAACTCGCATTACTGTAATATAGGTTCTAAAGTTACATTATTCCTGTTTACCCCTCCCTTGTTATATGCTGTTCCACCTTAGCAAGTTTTCTGCATCAGTACATATTTAATTGTTCAATGTAAACTGTGTTTTGTGTTTTATGTAAACCGTTTTGACTGACAGAAAAACGGTATCGTAAAACCAGTTAAATAAATAAACAAACAAACAAACTGGACAACTCTGGCTGCAGTTACCAGCTGTTATAAAATTAACCAGATGTGCTTATCTTTATCAGGTTATACAGGGCCCAATATTCAAAGGCATTTACACAGATTACAGAGCTGTAAACTGTGTAAATACCGCTAAGTGAGATATCTCCGAGTAATGCTGCGATATGTCCCGATGCTAACCGCTTAGCATCGGGGCGTGTCAGGGGTGGTACCTGGGGATAACCATGCAGCGGCGATATTCACCGCTGCACAGTTAGTTTCTGCACCATGTGCAACGACCCTGGATATTCAATGCTGGTGGCCAGATATGGCCCTTGATTGAATATCTGGGGTTAAAGTTTGGCGGCGACACCTATGCGCCTTAGAGACGCATAGCCGTTGCAAATAAATAAATATCGGGCCCACAGCATTTAGTAGTACTCAAATGCTGCTGAATATCTGGGGGAAAAAGTTAACAGGATATATATGTGGTTATGTTTATTAGCGTATTTGCCATATTGCCTTTTGGTTATTACAGGATATACAGAATACACGTGATTATTTATCTCACGCCTTTCCATTAGTAGTTAACTCTACCACTTAACACAGCACTGAATATTCTCCCCCTCCCCTTTTTTTTTTTTTTTTTTTAAACGCTGTCAAGTCAATGCTAAATCCTGGCGACCCAGCAGCTCCTGGGTTTTCTTGGCAAGGTATGACTGGAAGTAGATTGCCAGGCCTTTTCTTCAGAGGCAATGAAAGGTAAAGTGACTTGCCCAAGGTCACAAGGAGTGCCAGTGGGAATAGAACCCTGATCTCTGGTGTACTAGGCTGTTGCTCTAACCACTAGGCTACTTCTCCACTCCCTTATCCCTTAAGGGAGGAGTAGCCTAGTGGTTGGGGCAAGGTACTTCAGGCCGGAAGGTCGGGGGTTCAAATCCCACTAGAGGACAGCAAGCTTGGGCTGGAAGGACTGGGCTTTCTAGTCCCACAGATGCTCCTTGTGGTCTTGGGCAAGCCACTTAACCCTCAACTGCCCATGTTCCCTGTAAGTATTAGTGTATGTGTCTCATATCCCCACATGTTAAATGTATCCCCCAATTGTGTTGTGACCGCTTTGATTGAAGGATAAGGCGGGATACAAAACTGTCTAAATAAATAAATAAAGTGTCTTGTTTGGTAAATGTGTGACCCCCACGTTTTTGTTGGGTCAGTGTTTCCAGTTATCATTGAGAAATAGTTTGTGGGCAGTAACAAAGCTACCAATAAAAGGAGCACATGTACAGCTGCATGAAAGGTTTGTGCAGTGCTTGCAGGGATCCTCAAGTGGTCAAGGGTCTAACTCCTGGGGGGTGTCAGGGGTAGCGCAGAGACATAACATGACAATATGCAGTTATGAGACGCCAAATAACGTTTTTTGCCAGACAGCATGTTTGAATACATTGCTAGTCCCTTCTGAACAGGTATTGTGGTGTGCCACACTATAGCGGCCTTGTTTCTGCACCGAATTTGCTGCACTAAGGGGGCTTTCTAGTCTTTTGATTTATTTTGCAGCAGGATAATACTAAGACTGAAAGCCAGTAGGCTTCCAGGAACATTAGCTTAGAAGACAATTTTCTAAATATGGATTTTGTAGTAGTATCACAGTAGTGTCACTTTTAACAAAATATGCTGGAGGCAAGGTACAAGGAAAACTAATAAAAACTGATTTTAGCAACCAAACAAAATTATGGCATAAAATGCACTTTTGATTTTACTGCTATTCTAGAGCCAGTCATCCTTGCAGACAGTGGCGATGTAAGTAGGGCAGCAGACTGTGATGACATTAAGCACTACAACGAGATGTTCTTCTGCTATTGGCTGATATCCTGTCACAAACACAAATGACTCCTTTCAGATGCAGTTGAGAGGTTTTACCAGATAGAAAGAATATGGAAAATATTTATATGTGGGATGTCAGATACTTGACTTTCAAACACCTTTAGAAATATATCTGAGACAAGCTTAATGTAAGCATATGGAGACAAAGCACAATATAAAGTTACCTGTGTTTGCACTGCAGCTTGCTATGAAGCTTACTACCAACGGTAATCGATTAAACTGAATCACCTGGAAACAACAACAAAAAAAATATCTTTATCCACAGCTCTAAAAGCAAGAAAGTAATATCTATTAAAAGCAACACTTTAGATAATACCAAATTGCTATCAACTGGGATTATCTTTACTAATGTCCATAAGCAATTCTGCTTCTGTTCTGGTGCTACCAAAATAAAATAAAAACTTTGAACTTGGAAACAATTAGTCTCCCTACTCTTCCTTAGTATCCCCTCCATCTTTTCCTGTCCTGCCCCCCAAAAAGGGGCTTCATTCTGAAAGCTTTGCAAGAACAAGGGAGGAAAATGAGGCTCCTAGACTGGGCAACAAAGCAGTTTCAGTACAGTGGACCAGACAGCTCCATGTCTTTCTCTATTGTTGTCTATGGACTTGTAGCTTAAATTTCTCTAAAAATAGCAGGATCACAAGTCCAAAGATTCAACAGGGTCATAACAGAATTGGTTCAGCCCATTTTGCTTTTATTTTCACATGCCTGATTTCTCAACTTCATGCCAAAAAATCCAAGGTAGGTTACAAATAATGTGAATATCTGAAATTATACAAATAAAGTATTAAGTGTTTGGAAGCACTAATCCTGACTGGGCATCAAGCAGCAAAATCCAAACAGTTGGTGTCGTGCCAGGATCTCCTTTTCTCTTCTTTCAAGGCAAGGCAAGGCAAGGAAGTATGAGGATTGGGAGTATTAAAGTACAGACAGACTTAGTCTAAGCATTGACTTAAGTGTTTAAGAGAGGCAGTCCGTCTTATTGTATGTGTGTAAACATGGTGATATTGCAAAATCCTATAGCATGATGGTATACAATGACTAGTTGTGAAGCATTACTATTTTCTTTAGAAGGGAGTTTTTCCAGAGGAATTTCAATGTTTGAAATATGAAATGGTAGTCAATGATTTAGGGAGGCTGCACACTAGTCCTGAATGGGTTGTCCTTACATGGTGGGAGGCATGTAAAAAGTCTCAGGAAAAACATAAGCTGTTTGTATTAGAAGATAACGTTTTCTGGTTGTAAACATTTTAAACAGCCCAGCTTTAACTTGGTAATTAGTTGCGTGCTTTCATATGCTGACTTTCTTCTTCAGTAAGTCAGACTTGCAAGTTGATATTTGAAATGTTAGGGGGCTTTTTTTATCATTGTTAGTCGGTAATGTGTAGAGACTACGCAGATTTGTCTCATTTTGTTTGTCTCACTTTTGGGTCTTAAAGTAATTTCAGTTGTTTTTCGGTATTTGAGTTATGCGTTTTGGTTTTCAGATAAGAGGTGCATTTTGTTTTGAAAGCTTTCCTATCTCAGTTTAAGTGAAAATTAGATATACATATTGTAGCACTGTTGTACATGATGAATATTTTTGTTTTTGTTTTAGTAATCCTCAGTTTAAGTAATTATTCCAATATTGTGATTTGTTAGACTTATTGCCCCTTCCTATTGAGATTGTTGTTATGAAATGTTTTGAAGAATAATTTTAATGTCATAAGGACTTAAGTTATATTGAATGTTTAATGCTAATTAGGACATATGTAGGAGTTGTCATTTGGAATGAGCAGAATTAAATTTATATTTTGTACCTGCAGTTAAATTAAAAGTAGTAGTAAAGTTTTAATAGTTGTTTCTAGAAGCCTTAGTCTGTAAGGATTAGTATGGTATGAAAGTCTATGTATGTATATAGTTGGAATGAGGATGTATTTAGTTGGTAGTATAAGCAAGTGATGAAAAAGTATTGAGCCTAGTGAGATGTGGTATTTATAGTGAAAGAAGGATTTCTGACGGACAGTAAACTGGTGAGGGTGGTCTAATGATGTGAAGTGATGTGTCAGTTTAATAAATATGTAAAGGGAGATGAGGTTCTATGACTGATCTGCAGTGGTAATGTGCTTGTATAGTTGGAGTTTTTTTTCTTTGCTATCTGCAATATGTACTGCAATATGAGATGGATTCTCTGAGTCAATGGAGTGGGAAGAGGAATGTATTGTACACTGAAGTAATAACTTGAGAAGTAAACAGCATAGATAACAGCTTGGCAGGTCTGTGTGTTTATAATAGCTCTGTTAGTGAGAGATTGCCGAGTTCTCAAGGCCTACTTGCCAAATAACAGCAAACCTTGTTAGAGAAGTTACATTTAAAAACACTTTTGCAGGGAAAAAACAGAATATAGTTAAAGCATGCTAATTTTTCTTTTCCTTGTATCTATACAAAGAGAACTTCTGATTCCAACTGGCAACAGTATTATTGAGAAATAAATCTGCATGATCGTGATTTTATTAAATTGTTTAAGATTCTTCTACAAGGATCCGGGATTTGACAATTGTGATAGACAGAGGAAGAAACCCACAAAATGATTAACCATTTCTTTACTTGAACTTGTGTTTTAAAATAAATTTTATGTAAGTTTTGTTTTCTAGGTTATGGATCTGAGCTTATCCTGGTTAAGAAAGAATTTGTCTACTGATTTCACTGTATGTGTAAAAATGCATATGCTGAGAAATAGACCCTTTCATAGCTTCTTATAACTGCAGATAAGAAACTCTGGAGAGTGGTTAAGCACATATTCTGCTGTTTTATCTATGACTGATTAATTTGTAATTGATATGAATGAATGGGAAGATCTTCATGCATGTGTGGTAGCTTTTTGATGTATTTAGATATCTGATAAGTTGTGTGAATTTGTATGATATAACAAAGACTAAGAAAAAGATTTGATGGTTTGTTTTCATTTCGTGATTTTTGGTAGTACTGATATCCTTTTTCTTTTTGTTTCTTATTTTGCAAGAAACTAAGCAATACATTTAATATATAGGAAGAGATGTTAGATTAGGGGCCTAGCTGTCACAAGTCACAAACAGCTTCCTTCTATTAAGTGAATTAAGTAAATAAACCAAGGTGGTAAATGTATGTTATAAAAGTTTATTTTTAGGTTAGTAGATTAACTGAAAATCTTGGTATACATCACATCTGTGAAACTGTAGGAAATTACAGAGTGAATATCCCAGTCTATTTTTAAACTACCTGCAAGAGTCTATTAGATGAGTAATCTTAAATTCTCATGTTGTGTGTTTAACTAAATTAGTATCACTGAGATAGATTCAAGATATAAATAAATTTCCCTGTGCAAGACATTAATTGACCCTTTTACTACTATGCTGTTTTGTGCTGAAAACAGTGTAACAAAGAGAAGTATTAAGCAATGACAACTGAATTTCTTATTGGTTTCAAGTCTATATTTTTAAAAGTTTTGTGTTTATGTAATGATGCTTATGTATCTGCTTTTGTTTTGTGTCCTGATTTGCTTCCTTTGTGTCCTGAGATGTCTATGTTAATCAATCAGTTATATTACTGACCATATTCAAAGTAATGTGAGTCAAAACTATTACCTAAGATATGAGAACCTAAGAATTTTTGGTAAACAATTGAAATGAGTTTTAATGTTTGTTATCCCTTAAGGAATAAGATTAACTACACCATGTATAATTGGGCACCCGATAAGAGAGGTGTGTCTATTAGCATGCGGCCTAACATTTTGGTAGATAAGAGAATAAATTAAGGAATATAGATGCAGGATAGAAGTATGCTACAAGTTATCTTGGTCTATATATATTCAATAATTTGTATTAGCGGTTGTGCTTGTCTGCAATTGTGAGGAATCAGATGGATGTTGTAATGGTAAGTTTTGGTTCTGCAAATTATATATGGTATTGCATGCACTGAATACTACCAAAGACGATGACTACTGCAAATGAAATGAAATCTGCAATGCTACTGATAGCTGAAGCAAAGATCAGTGATTCCAGCAAGACTACTGAAAGATGTCTATGTAGCCATGAAGCATGGGTGGACAGTCAATGAAACTCTGTCCAAGATGTGCATAAGAACATAAGATATGCCATACTGGGTCAGACCAAGGTCCATCAAGCACAGTATCCTGTTTCCAACAGTGGCCAATCTAGGTCATACGTACCTAGCAGTTTCCCCAAAAGACATAGGTTCCACAATGCTTGCATTGGGTCAAGCATTGATATCCTGGGTCCCTTCGTAATAATGGTTTATGGACCTTTCCTCCAGAAACTTGTCCAAACCTTTTTTAAACCCAGCTACACTAACAGCCTTTACTACATCCTCCGGTAACAAATTCCAGAGTTTGATTACACGTTGAGTGAAAAATTTTTTTCTTTTATTAGTCTAAAAAGGTTTACCCTGTAGCTTTATTGCATGTCCCCTAGTCTTATTTATTTATTTTATTTAGCTGCATTTATATCCCGCTTTTCACTGGGTCAAAGTGGTTGGGGGAGACATTTAACACGAGGGGATATGAGACACATACACTAATACTTACAGGGAACATGGGCAATGGAGGGTTAAGTGGCTTGCCCAAGACCACAAGGAGCACCTGTGGGGCTAGAAACCCCAGTCCTTCCAGCCCAAGGTTGCTGTCCTCTAGTGGGATTTGAACCACCAACCTTCTGGCTGTGGTACCTTGCCCCAACCACTAGGCCACTCCTCCCTTTCTATATTCTGATAATGTAAACAATAGATCTATGTTTACCTGTTCCACTCTGTTGGTGAATTTATAGACTTCTATCATATCTCCCCCCTCAGCTGTCTCTTTTCCAGGTTAAAGAGCCCTATCCTTTTTAGCCTTTCTTCATAGGTGTAGCCTTCCATCCCCTTTACAATTTTGGTGGCTCTTCTCTGAACCTTTTCTAATAACGCTATATCCTTTTCAAAATATGGTGACCAGAATAGCACACAATATTCAAGGTGCGGTCTAACCATGGAACGATATAGAGGCATTATAATATCCTTTGTTTTATTTTCCATTCCTTTCCTTATCATACCTAGCATTCTATTTGCTCTCTTGGCCACCGCTGTACACTGGACCGAGGGATTTAACATGTTATCCACAATGACGCCTAAATCTTTTTCCTGGGTGGTGGTTCCTAATGTGGAACCCTGCATTGTGTAACCATAGTTTGGGATGCTCTTCCCTAGGTGCATAACTTTGCACTTATCCACATTAAATTTCATCTGCCATTTTGATGCCCACTCTTCCAATTTATCAAGATCCTCTTGCAATTTTAAACAATCCTCTTGGGTTTTAACAACTTTAAATAGTTTTGTGTCATCTGAAAATGTGATAATCTCACTCGTTATTCCCTTTTCCAGGTCATTTATGAGTATGTCAAAAAGCAGCGGACCCAGCACAGATCCCTGGGGTACACCACTAATCACCTTTCTCCATTGGGAAAATTGGTCACTTAGCCCTACCCTCTGCTTTCTATCTTTTAACCAGTTCCTGGATCCACAATAGTATACTGCCTCCTATCCCATGACTCTTTAGTTTTGCCAAACGTCTCTGATGAGGGACCTTGTCAAAGGTTTTCTGAAAGTCCAGATGCACCATATCAACTGATTAACCTTTGTCTACCTGTTTATTCACACCTTCAAAAAAACATAACAGATTAGTAAGACAAGATTTTCCTTGTCTAAAGCCATGTTGGCTATCTCCCATTAAGCCATGACTATCTACATGTTCAGCAATTTTGTTCTTTATGATGGTTTCTACCATTTTTCCCGGTACTGACGTCACGCTCACCGGTCTGTAGTTTCCCGGATACCCCTGGAACCCTTTTTAAAAATTGGTACTACTTTCGCCATCCTCCAATCTTCAGGTATTACAGATGACTTTAATGATAGTAATTTGTAAACTAATAGCAGGTCTACAATCTCATATTTCAGTTCTTTCAACACCCTTGGATGTATATCATCCGGCCCAGGTGATTTGCTACTCTTCAGTTTATCTAATAGTTGTAATAGTTGTAATACATCTTCCCGATGTATCGATATTTCCTTCAATTCTTCCGCACCTTTAAATACCACTTCAGTCATGGGTAACATCCCTACATCTTCCTCAGTAAAGACCGAAGCAAAGAATTCATTCAGTCTCTCCGCTATTGCCTTGTCGCCTCTTAGTGCCCCTTTAACCCCTCTATCATCTAATGAACCAACTGACTCTCACAGGATTTTTGCTACGAATGCACTTGAAAAAGTCTTTATTACGCATTTTTGCTTTCACAACAAGCTTCTTCTGAAATTCTCCCTTTGCCTGTCTTATAAATGCCATGCATTTAACTTGCCAGTGCTTGTGCTGTTTCCAGGTTTTGTCGTTTGGCTCTTTTTTCCATTTCCTGAAAGATGCTTTTTTGGCAACAGCAGCCTCTCTGACCTCACCTTTAAACCATGCTAGCAGATTTTTGGACTTCCTTCCACTTTTCTTAAAGCGTGGAATACAGCTGGTCTGGGCTTCCAAGATAGTATTTTTCAACAACACCCAAGCTTGATGTAAGTCTTTAACCATCCCACCTCCATTAATTAAATCAAACACGATCATGCTATGATCACTATTGCCAAGTGGCCCCAATAACCAGATCTGGTGTTTCACTAAGGAATAGGTCCAATATGACTTCCCCTCTGGTCGGTTTATGAACCAGCTGCTCCAAGAAGCAGTCATTTATTTCATCTAGGAACTTTATCTTCCTAGCATGTCCTGCCGTGACACTGACCCAGTCGATACTGGGGTAATTGAAATCACCCATTATTATTACTGTGCTGTAATGTTTGTTAGCTTCCTTGATTTTTTTGAGCATTGCATCATCCATTTGTTCATTCTGGCCAGGCGATCGATACACCCCCACTGCCATCGCCTTCCTCTTTTTACATGGAATTTCAATCCATAAAAATTCTATAGCAAATTTTGTTTCCTGCAAAACTTTAATCCTTTCTGACTCAATGTCCTCTCTAACATAGAGCGCAACCCCTCCACCAATTTGATCAGCTCTATCATTATGATATAGTTTGTACCCAGGTATCACAGTGTCCCACTGGTTGTCCTCCTTCCACCATGTCTCTGAGATTCCAATAATATCTAACCTCTCATTTAGTGCTATATAATCTAAATCTCCCATCTTATTTTTTAGACCTCTAGCATTTGCATACAAGCATTTTAGAGACTTATTTTATTCATATTAATTTGGCTATTGGTAGGCATGGGTAATTTGGGATCTTTAAGCTCTGTCTGCTGCATACTCAAGGGCATTTGGGCTACCTTACTCTTTTTTGGAACCTCTCTGCTTTTGGTAGTCTCCTTCAAGGATACATTCTTTCGAAACATGCGCTCTTGTGCGACTGTCGGCTTTCCCCTATTATCTAGTTTAAAAGCTGCTCTATCTCCTTTTTTTTTTGTAACTTAATCTTTATTGATTTTTCCATATATATTATTCCAAAACATTGTCAGAAACTAATATATATTCCAAACAGATGCATAGGCAAAAACTGCATTTCAAACATTTTCCTTATGCGATGTATATTCAATATAGCTTACAGCCTAACCAATAAAACACCATGGTAACTCCTCCCCCCCACCCCAACAAACACCCTATACTCCCACCCTTCCCCCCCTAATTTGAACCCCTGGAAGCCAAGTATGTTATCAAAGGCTGCCATTGTTTATCAAACTTATCCCCCTGGTTTCTCTTTAGCGCTGTCAAGCGTTCCATATTTAAACACACTATATAATCTGGTGTCCCAATGGGCCAGGTCTGGTGGTGCACTATGCTTCCACTTCCAGGCTATTTCACATCGAGCCACAACAAGACATGTCCTCATTGGCTTACTCCATCTATTGGAGAGATTGGTTGGCCACATACCTAATAGAAACAGAGAGGGGCACAGCTCCGGTGTCACCCCAAAGATCATCCCCATTTGATCTCTGATCTTCGTCCAGTACAATCTTACCAGTGGGCAATCCCACCACATATGCATATATGTACCTCGGGCACCACACCCCCTCCAACAAAGATCAGAGGTCGTAGGGACCATCTTATTAAATCTTACGGGAGTGTGATACCATCTCATCATAATCTTATAAGCATTCTCCTGAATTGTGGGGCACAGGGATGACTTTAATGCACCCATATATATCGCTTTCCATTCATCAACTTCCCACTGCACTCCAAGGTCCCTTTCCCATCCAGTCATATATCTAAGCTTCCCCCCGTCTGGCCATGAGTAGACTAGCATAGAGCAGCCGAATTAGTCCTCGGGACTGATAATGCCCTGTCCACAAGGCCTCAATATCATTTGGCCCCTCATCAATCCTTTCCATATGCTCCTTCTGGCGTAGATAATGGGTCACCTGTAGATAAGCAAAGAAATCCCATGACCCCAAATGATACTCCCCTTTTAGCTGCTCAAAAGACTTAATTTCTCCCAACTCTGTCAATTGCACAAATGTCTCTAACCCATTCCGTGCCCAACCTCTAAATATTCCCTCCCTACCCGGTCCGAAGGCAGGAGTGGCAACAATTGGTGCAAGTAAGGATGTCCCCGCCCTTGTATTAATCCTACACCACCGCCTTTGCCATTCAGTCCATAGATGACGCACAAAGGGGTTCACCGTCCATTCCCCTTGCAGGAGACTCTTCTGCAACCAAGGTATATACTTTAATCTCCACCCTTCCACCCAGAATTGTTCTATAGCCTGAAATCTTTTGGGGCTCTCGGACTCCCGCCAGTCCATGAACTGCCGCATCTGAGCGGCCAGGTAATAGTCTGCAATATCCACCATCCCCAAGCCCCCTTTCCGTCTCGAGGTATATAGTACTCTCCTTGCTGTACGCGGGGGCCGATGTCTCCACACGAACAGAAACATCTTCCGTTGTAGTCGTTGTAATACCAGTCTAGGAACTTTCAAAGGTAATACCTTAAAAAAATACAATAACCTAGGTAGTACCGACATCTTAAGCACTGTTATCCTTCCTAGCCACGAGATTTCTTCCTTATTCCATTTAGCCAAGTCCCGTTCTATCTGCCCAATCAGAGAGGGATAATTAGTCCCATATAAACCATTGGGATCCCGCGTGAGTCGAACCCCAAGGTACTTAATGGACCATGGGGCCCATCGAAAATTATAGTTCCCCTTCAAATGCCTCACTAAATCTTCCGATAAGCTAATATTTAGTGCCTCAGTTTTAACCTAGTTTATTTTAAAACAGATCATCTGCAAATAACGCCACTTTATGCTCATCCTCTCCTATCAGCAACCCCTTTGCGTCCGTATTCCTTCTCAACCTTCGCGCCAGCAGCTTCCTAGTTAAGGTGAACAGCAAGGGGGAGAGAGGGCATCCTTGTCTCGTCCCTCTTTCTAAACAGAAGAAATCCGAGTGCCTCCCATTTATCTTTACTGCTGCCACTGGGTTAGCATAGAGTGCTTTAATCCATGCCATCATATTCGAACCTATCCCTATCTTTTCCAGCACCGCAAACAGAAAACTCCACTCTACACGGTCAAAAGCTTTTTCAGCGTCTATGGCCAACAATAGCAATGCTTGCTGTTGCTTCTTTGCTGTCCATATTGCTTGGATTGCCCTCCGAATATTGTCTCCCGTATTCCTTCCAGATATGAACCCGGTTTGATCCGGATGTATAATTTTTGGTAGTATACTCCCAAGCCTGTTTGCTAAAACTTTGGCTAGGATCTTCCCATCAGTATTCAGCAATGAAATAGGATGATAAGACCCGCACAAAGTGGGGTCACGGCCATGCTTCGCTAAAACCGATATCCCCGCTTGCTGCATGGAGGGAGCCAACGGTCTCCCTTGTAAAACCTCGTTAAAAAGCCTTTGAAGCGCCGGTGCTAACTGATCCCCGAATTTTTTATAAAAAACCACTGGGAAACCGTCCAACCCTGGTGCTTTATTTAGGGCCATCTCTTTGATTACCTGCAGAATTTCCGCTAGCCCTATATTCTGATTTAGCCGTTCGTAATCAGAGCCTGTTATCTCTGGGAGCTCCCCGCCTTCCCTCAAATATTCCTCCGCCCTAGTTCTTGACCCCCCTCGTGTGCTGGTATATAGGGTTTTATAGTAGTGTTGAAATTGTTCTCTAATTTCCTTGTTACGGAATAACAACTTATCTCCAGGCCCTTTGATTTTTATTATATTGGACCGTCTTTCCCGATCCTGTAGCTTACGAGCTAACAATGTACTAGCTTTATTATTAAATTCATAATAATATTGATTAACTCGTCTCAGCTGATAATTTATAGACTCCATCTGTAGTGTTGTTAATTCTGCCCGCACCCCCTCTAATTCCGCCCTTATTCGCGTACCGCTCCCTTGTTTATGGTGTCGTTCCAATTCAGTGATCTTACCTATTAGTTCTCCCATCTGTCCCTCTCTCTCCTGTTTTTTCCGCACCGCCCAATATATCAATTTCCCCCGTAAAACCGCTTTTAACCCATCCCACAGAATCTCCCATGTCACCTCTCCTGTATCATTCATCTGAAAGTACTCTATAATTTCTGCCTCAATATCTTTTAACACCTCTTTATTTTGCAGAAGGCTTTCATTGAGACGCAAAAAGGTCTGGCCCTCCTTATCGCTCTCTCCCCTAAATTCCACCCAAACAGTACCGTGGTCCGTCCATGTTATGGGTCCGATCCCTGCTCCAGTAACCCTTCGAAGCCAATGTTCATCCCCAAGAAAAAAGTCTATCCTACTATAACTGTGATGTACCTGAGAGTAATAAGAGTAATCCACTTCCAGAGGATGAACCTGGCGCCAGATATCGCAAACCCTAAATTGCTTCATTAGCTCCAACAGTTGACTTCTCCCCCTAGTCCCCCCACTAATCCCCTTCAACGATTTCTCTCTCCTGGGGTCCAATACTTCATTAAAATCTCCCCCCAGTAATAAAGCCCCATGAATTTTATTTTTCAACCACCTTGATAATTTCCCCCAGAAATGTGTGTGCGGGTCATTGGGACCGTAAATATTTAGAAAGGTGACCTCCTGACCATTCAATTCCCCCCAAACTAAGAGAACTCGCCCCTTTATTCCTTTTATCACCCCCCCCCCACCTGAAAGGAGACATCGCTCCTTATCATAATTGCCACTCCTGCCTTCTTATAGGTGCCTTCAGCGTTAAACCAAATATTCCCAAAGGCATTGTGCCTAACCAAATGCTCATCTTTTGGTAATAAATGCGTTTCTTGCAGGAAGGTCACCTGCCATTTCTGACGTTGTGCTTCTCTAAACATCGCCTTACTCTTTTGTGGAGTGTTCAATTCTCTGACATTTAGGGAGCCTACCCTAAGTCCTGCCATCTTAGGTTAGTCTTAATACCAGCTCTACCCTCTGCTTTATGCTTGACCTCCAACCTCCCTCCCTCCCCCCTTCCCCCATCCTACCCCCTGAACCCTTCCTCCTCCCTCCCTCATCTACATTCTCATCCCTCTCCCCTCCCTTTCCCTCGATCACCGCGCAGGTCTCTCTCCTGCGCATCCTTATTCTGAGGACAAAACCCACCCCCCGGGACCCTCCTCCCCCCAACTAAGTAGGCCCCCGCCCCGATCTCGCCCGTATGTTAACATCCTTCTCTCATGGTACTTCCTTACCTCCCAAGGGAAAAAAAAAGGGGGGGAAAAAGGATAGGGGGGAAATTTAGTCCTCCCCCAACTATACCCTTATTACCCTTCTAAGATCTGATCCCCCTGCTAGAACCCCCCCTGCATTCCCCATCTCTTAAGACCACAACATCAACCAATAATGTAAAACATTAGAGAACTGTGATCAACTTTTAAAGTAAACATTTATATTGAACCAGAAACTAAGCACTCCCCCCCCCCCCCCCGTACGCTTGGGGGATAGGGAGCGAGAACCTACCGCCGTGGGTCTCCCCCCTCCCTCCCCGTTCTTGCCCCCAGTGCTTTCCAACCAAATTAAATCTCAACAGTTCTCAGCCTCAAGAGAGTGGCAGGGAACCACTGCGCACTTCCTCTTCTCCCCCAGGAAGATTCCTGGAGAGACGTTGAAGCCGCCGACCCCTCGTAGGAACCCGTTGCCACTTCTGTTTCTCCGCTGTAAAGGATCAGACATTAGTACAAGAGGTCTCAGTATAAAAGAACACTGCTGTATTGAGGCTCTCACCTACTCACAGCAATCGTGTTGTATCACATCAATGACCTCATTGGATAAAGCTTTAAGAAGAAGCCACAGTCCTTATATAGGAACATCAAAAAAGAATAAATAGTAATAAATACTCAGCTTCAAAAAAGGACTGACTCTTCCTGTTATAATATAATCCCAACGTACAGCCCTGGTCAGTCGGACGTTTCAGAACGATTTCTTCAGGGGACCGCTAAAATACTACAAAAAACACAAACAAAACCGTCAAGATACCTTCACCTTTACAAGAAAAAAATTGAAACACTAACAGACTACAACAAAACACTCACCATACATGCTGCCCATGTCTGCTCACAAGCCGGTGCAACTCACAAGCCAGTGCAACTCGCTCACGGTACTAGCTCAACTACCTCCAGCATTCAAAAAAACTCCGCGCATGCGGACAGTGAGGTACCATCTCCATTTTTAAACCCCAGCTACACACAATGCGCAACCGCTAAAACCCAGCCGCAATTCAATATATACCTCCACTAGTTCAAGCCACAGCACCAGGGAAAAACCATCAGGCATGTCGCACAAAAACAGTACCTATCCAAAAATTCACCTACATACACACGAACCACTCTGATTATTTAAACCCCTCGGAATTTTTCCCTGGTGCTGTGGCTTGAACTAGTGGAGGTATATATTGAATTGCGGCTGGGTTTCTGGCTGGGTTGTGGCTTCTTCTTAAAGCTTTATCCAATGTGATACAACACGATTGCTTTGAGTAGGTGAGAGCCTCAATACAGCAGTGTTCTTTTATACTGAGACCTCTTGTACTAATGTCTGATCCTTTATAACGGTGAATTTGAACGATATTATTTTTTGTTTTGATCGTTTATGAATCGTTCTGGAGCATAGTGACCAATTGACTTCTGTTTCTCTGCCATATTCACAGATCTGTCCTCCCGAGACTGGGCGTCCAGCTGGATCCGATCCTGGGGCAAATTCGGTGCCGCTACCTGCTCCAAACACCTCCAGGCTTCAGTCACAGTTTTTGCACGTTGAGTGGCTCTGCGCACCTCAAACTGCAGCCCGAAAGGAAACAACCATTTATATTTAATGTTCTCCTGCCGCAGATACAATGTCACTGGGCGCATGGCCCGCCTGCGCTGTAATGTCAAGGGAGCTAAGTCCTGAAACACCTTGATAGTCGCCTCGTACCAGTGCAGTTTACCTTTCTTTGCCGCTGCTTTCATTATTTCTTCCTTTATCTAGTAGTTGGAAAGGCAGGCAATTATATCTCTGGGGCGATTCCCCAGAGGAGGCCGAAGGGCTCTATGCGCCCTGTCCAGGCCAATCTCCCGTTTTGCTCCAGATGACTCCGGGTTCTCCCCAGCCAGCAAGGCCTCACATATATCCTGGACCACGCGGTGGGCTTGTTTAAATTGCTCCTCCTCCGAGACTCCCCGAATTCGAATATTACAGCGCCTCGACCTGTTCTCAAGGTCTTCAATCTTATCCCTCAAATCCTCACTCTCCTTCTGCCAGCTGTCGAGCGCACTCTGTGTGTCCTGCGCCACCATTACCACCTCCTCCACGTGCTCCTCAAGATTATCCACTCTCTCCCCCAAGGCCTGCAGATCCAGTCTGAACTCATGCAGCATCTCTTTCACCTCTTTTTTCATGCCGATTACCTCCGTTTCTATTTCTTTGCACCATCGCCACAAGTCTCTCCTTGTGCACTGCTCCTCGGCGTTCTCCGGTTCCTCCTCTGTCTCAGTCTCGCCTCTCTCTCCCCGCTCCGTTTGCGATCTCAGTGGAGCATAGGAGGATCTGCATTTCTCCAGTTTTTTCCGAACTGACATTCTAAGGGATGCTATCTGCCACTTTTCAAATAATTAGCACTCCGGGAAGGCCCAATGCATATGCTCTTTGCTACTTTTCTCTCCGTCCCGGAGAGAGCTTCTCTTTCAGGCAGCCATCCCGGGTGGTGACGTCACGTCCTCCTCCCCTCTATCTCCTTTTTAAAGGTTAATGCCAACAGCCTGGTTCCATCCCGGTTAAGGTGAAGCCCATCCCTTTGGAAGAGCCCCTCCTTTCCCCCGAATGTTCCCCAGTTCCTAACAAATCCAAAACCCTCATCCTTGTACCATTGTCTCATCCACATATTGAGATTCCGGAGCTCTGCCTGCCTTTTGGGTCCTGCACTTGGAAGAGGAAGCATTTCAGAGAATGCTACCCTGGAAGTTCTGGATTTGAACTGCCTACCTAAAAGCCTAAATTTAGCCTCCAGACCCTCCCTACCACATTTCCTATGTCATTGGTACCGACATGTAACAAGACAGCAGACTCCTCCCCAGCACTATCTAAGACTTTATCTAGGTGGTGCGTGAGGTCCGCTACCTTCGCACCAGGCAGGCATGTTACCAGACGATCCTCACGTCCACCAGCCACCCAGCTATCTACATGCCTAATGATCGAATCACCAACTATAACGGCTGTCCTAACCCTTCACTCATGGGCACATGGCCCTGGAGAAACTTCCTCGGTGTGAGAGGGTTTTACATCACCTGGAGGACAGGTCCTAGTTACAGGATCACTTCCTGCCACACTAGGGTGATGCTCTCCTGTCACGTGACCTCTCTCCTCCATGGCAACAGGGATGCTGCCAGACTAACACTTATTAAAAGAGGGCTGCTACACAGTTCCCTGTCCTGTGCTTCTGTGGTAAGCTGTGACCAACTTCCTGGGTGATTAACAGTCCTTGCTTGGATAGAAGGAGTCTTTCAAAATGGCCTTTTGACCTGGCGTTAGCACCTATTGAAAATGTTTCACAGGTCTCTTGCCCCCTAGGTAGAAGGCCTCTTTGTAAAGGTCTCTAGAAGACTTTATTTGTTGCTCAAAGAATTCTGACCCTGTTTTGCCTTTTATGCTAAGTTATATTCTGATTTGATTTAAATTAAAGCTCTTTGCTGCTGCTAGGCTCTGACTTATTATGAAATTTAAACTAGAAGCTCTCTGCTGGGTTCTAAATTTAACCAGAAAGCTCTCTTCTGTGTTTTAAATTTAAACTAAAAGTACTTTGCTGATACCAGGCCCTGAGTGAGTATTAAATTTAAACTACAAGCTCTCTGCTGGGTATGAAATCTAACCAGAAAGCATAATGGGTAGTGAAAAGATGCTGCTGAAGAATTTGGCATTGTGACCAGTGTCATGATGTAAATGTGGGCATAAACCTCTGAACTATGGAAAGATCTATGGAGGGTAGTTGGCCACTTCCTACAAATAGTGCCTGCAAGAATAACTGGTAAAGCCTTACTCTCTATACACATTCTTATTGAGACCTAGCAAGGGCAAACAGTGCCACATAACTCTGGTTAATTTGCAGGATGATTGTACCAAGGTCGGAACATATAACGCCAGTGATGAAGGAACTCCACTGGCTACCACTACATGCCAGAATCCATTACAAGGCACTTGTCATGACTTTCAAAGCATTGAAGAACCAACCTCCCACACCCATCGGCAAGCTGATCAATAACATACCTGACAACAGAAACAGAAGATCTGCAATGCTGAATGCTTTAGAAGTCCCTAAGATAAAGACGAAATGCACGAAGGCAACCGCCAGTAGGGCCTTTTCGATCTATGCACCCATAGCCTGGAATGCCCTTCCCACTGGAATCCGAGCCATCACGAGCCTTACCTTATTCAGAAAAGCACTAAAATACCATCTGTTCCAAAAACACTATCCAGATACTAGCTCTGGAAAACACAGGATGTGCCCCCTGACCCCCCTTCCTAACTGTCCCAACACTCTAACTCAATGGGAGAATGGTTAATTAGCTCACCCCCTGGTACAAATTTCCTGGTGCCATCAAACCTGTTTCAACTATAAATACTCTGTAGATCTGTAAAATGTCCTGTAAATAGTTTTCCCCGGTTCTCCCCTAAGCTATTACCCTGTTCTCTGTAAGCGCACTGTGTCGTTGATGCTTTGTAGCATTGTTCTGTTCATTGTGAACCGCACTGATTTTTAATAGTGCGGTATATAAGAAATGTAAGTAAATATTTATATTTTATTTATTTTTATTTATTTATTTATTACAGGCTCTTATATACCGCTCTATTCAGAATCAGCGCGGTTCACAATATAACAACATACCATAACAACAAACTGTTAGGTTTTACAGAGAACAAGGTCAGAGAACTTGGATAAAACATGGGACGTCATTTCTGCAACTATTTACAAGAGTATTTACAAGAGTATTTACAAGTATACATAACAGGATATGTTCTTAGTTTGGGTAGTGATTGAGATTGGTTAGTTGGTCAAGTAATATTGGGGGAAGAGGTGGGATTTGAGAGCCTTTCTGAAAAGGGATAGATCAGTGATAGTCCTTTTTCTATATTGTACAAAGAATTATAAAGATTTCTTCCAACCAGTAAGATGTAGTTCACCTATGGACCAGATGTGCCTAGGAGTCTGAAGCAAAGTCAAGTGGAAGGCGTTCCTCACTGTGGCAGAAAATTTATTGTGGATTTGGACAGGTTTGAGCTACCATTCTTTTGTAGTGATTCTGTAGTGATTCTGTACAGAACATGAGGGAGAATGTTGAGAAGAACTTGACGTGGGGTACCAGGGCCCTCTGAAAGAGTTAATATGGAAAATGAGAACAGCCTGAAGCCTGTCAGCTTGGAATTCACTAGCAGTATGTAGGAGAGAAGCCAAGGTCATATTTTACAGAAACAGCTGGACAGAGATTTCTTATGGAGATAGATGTTTTTGTTCTATAGAATGCTTGTCTTGATTACGCTGGGCAGTATATTTGTGCTTGGCATGACCCGTTACATGTAGTGTTTAGCTTGATTTGTAACACGTAAACAAAAAGTAGCACAAAGCATGACATAGCGTGATAAGATAACTTTGTACCATGTAGCAGTTCTTTTCATAATAAAAGTAGTACTATGGCCTAGCTGGAGTAGGAATTATGGGAGAGCTGCTAAATTTTGCAGGCCCCAATTCCTCCGCTGAAGCTTAAGAGTAACGTTATTGATATAACTCTGTATATGTGTGTTTCCTTATTTGCACTGAATTTAGAGAATTTGAGTCAAAGAGCTGAGGTTGGATTTTGCTACTTGATGCCCAGTCAGGTTTAGCGCATCCAAACACTAAAAGTAAAATATACAGCATAAAATATATAAGATAAAGGAAATTGCAAAACAGCCTTCTCTTAAGTAATAAACCACCCAGAATACTAACTCATGGGACTCGGAAATCATCACAGGGCCTGATATTCAAAAGCAATTATTAGGTTAGCAGAGCAGTGACATATTCAGCAGTACTATCAGGACAGTGCTACTGAATATTTCCTCTGATCGCCTTGACACTATCCAGTTAGTGTTAGGGTAGTCTGTGGGCATTTTGGGATGGCGTTTGAGGTTATCCAGTTAGCAACAATATTCATCCCTCTAACTGGATAATTAACCATAAAGTTAGGACAGCCTTTTTTTTATGGCCTAACCTTATGCAGTTCGTTATCCAGACAGCAGCCCCGGTCACTACAGTGTCTGGATATTCAGTGCCAGCCACTATCCTGATAAAGACACTGAATATCTGGATTTTTATTTAGCTGCAGCAGTTAGTGTTGAAAAAAACAAAACACAAAATTTGCTGCAATTAATACTGACCCCAAAGTATTCATGGAATCGAGAAAAGACGAGCAAACCACACAAATGTTTTCTAGTTTTCAGGAAACTATTCCCCAAGCAAATGTTTAGAGGACTTTATTTCTATAACTTATGGCATGAAACTATCTGGTAATTTTGCCTTTAGACACTAGAAACTTTACAGTTGATTTACTAGTGGAAAAGTGTCTTGAGGGGCATCAAATTAGGGAGATATGTTTTTGTTTTTGTGACAACTTCACATACCAAGATTTGAGGTTGACAAACATGTAACCGTCTAGTAGCAACGTAACACTCCACCATACCAAAACTGATGTTTGATGTTTATGAAACAACTTTCAAAAAGGAAGAAACATTTCTTCTTGTCATACAATATCTTCGTAGCACATACATCCGCTAATAAGGAGGTCTCAGAGCTTTCGGGCTATAAAATGAATTACATTGATTACATCAATTATTGTAAAACATTTGCCCTGCCACATCAATGACCTTCCTTATAGCAAGTTCATACAAACTAAGCCATGAACAACAAAGCAGCAACTTAACTTTTAGCACAGCTGTGATCCACCAAATCTTGCTATAAGGAAGGTCACTGATGTGGCAGGGCAAATGTTTTACAATAATTGATGTAATCAATGTAATTCATTTTATAGCCCGAAAGCTCTGAGACCTCCTTATTAGCGGAGTATGTGCTACGAAGATATTGTATGACAAGAAGAAATGTTTCTTCCTTTTTGAAAGTTGTTTCATAAACATCAGTTTTGGTACGGTGGAGTGTTATGTTGCTACTAGATTTTTCACTCCTACAGTTGATCAATATCTTTTTGTATATTCACAAACATGTAACCGTGGCATTTCCTTGTCAGCAGCACAGCATTCCATTGTATTCGGGGCCCACTGTGCATGCAAAACTACTTTCATACCCAAACTAGAAAGGGGCCCATATCGTCTAAATCAGTGGTTCTCATTCCAGTACTCAGGGACTACTTAGCCGGACAGGTTTCAGGATATCCGCAATGAATCTGAGGACTGCTTGGAGAATCGCTACTTTAAATCACATTAGTTTAGCGTGATCCAAACTTGTATCTCAGGCACCAGCATCCCTTTTAAAGAAACCACTCTCTCCCTTGGGATCCTGTTTAATAAATCTCTCATTAAGAATTCATTTTTTCTCTTAGGATTAGATCTCTTAGCCCCTTTCTTGACCAAAGGGCTTTGAAAAACTTGATACATGCTTTATTAATCATTTATATTTTTTTTCTTCTTTATTAATTTTCACATAACCACAAAAAACATCATATATTCTTTGGAAAGAAAATAAGATGCAGCCAAAGAAAAGCGAACCAAAAAGTTATGCAATGCAATGTGTGCCTTCGAGTCAAAGCTGACTCCTGGCAATCCAGCAGCTTCTGGGTTTTCTTGGCAGTGTGACCGGAAGTAGATTGCCAGGCCTTTCTTCCGAGGCAATGGACGGTTAAGTGACTTGCCCAAGGCCACAAGGAAGGAGTGCTAGTGGGAATTGAACTCTGGTTACCAAGCCAGTGCTCTAACCATTAGGCTACTCCTCCTTTCCCCAAAAGAGTTATACAAATCCAATTTTAAAGAAAACCAAGAAAAAAATGGCATAACATCCTCAAAGATAGAAACCAATGGGCAAGAATAAAAAAGAAAAAAAAAAGGAAAAAGGAAGGAAAACAAGATTATACAATCCGCTAGAATACACATCACCCAAGAAGGTTAAGAGTCCACTTTGAAAATAATTATTTTATTGAGTCAAAACCTTTTTTTTAGAGAAGTAAATCTTTAAAATGTTCAGCATCATAAAAAATATATCTAACATTTATAATTTTAACTAAGCATTTAGCAGAAAATTTGAGAAACAACTCTCCACTAAGCTTTGCAACATCTTGCCAGAGTTTGAGAAAGTTTTCTTCTGGCAAGCATCGGGAAAACATCAACCACGCTGACCAATGAACGATGCCAGATTCAAATACAAAAGGCACAAGAAGGGTAGCTCTGTCCTGGGTCATGAGGGCAGAGATACTGTACTCCAAGGCTGCCATCCTGGTCTCCATGCCATTAGATCCATGATCAGCATGCCCCAGCAGTTGGTGATATTGTGAAAAGTGGTCGCATTTAGCTCCCATTATCACAGGTCCAACCAGTGACAACTGAGAAAGTCTGCTTGAACATAGTAACATAGTATATGAAGGCAGATAAAGACCATCATGTTCCATCTAGTCTGCCCAGCAAGGTGGCAAGAGTAGGTGCACCTGCCGCTCCATGCAGGTCAACCCTGCCCATGCCTTTGTTTAGGGGTGTACCCACCGCTCCATACAGGTCACCCCTATTTGTTGAGATAGCAGAAGACAGTTAAGGTGATTTTATCCTGTTGCTATAAAAAGGGATCCAATGTGTCTGTCCCATGCCAGTTTGAATTCTGTCACTCTATTTGCCCCCACCATTTCCATTGGGAGGGCATTCCAAGCATCCACTACCCTTTCAGTGAAAAAGTATTTCCTGACGTTGCCTTTCAGTTTATCCCCTTGCAGCTTCATGTTAAGTCCTCTAGTTTTGCAGCTTCCCCGTCTTTGAAAAAAGGTTTGTTTGTTCATTAGTACTCAAAATATGTAAGGACTGTATCATATCTCCCCTGTGCCTCCTCTCCTCTAGAGTATATATACTTAGGTCTTCAAGTCTCTCCTCATACATCTTCTGATGCAGGCACCAAATCATTTTGGTCGCCTTCCTCTGAACCGGCTGCCAGTCTTTTTATATCCTTTGCGAGATATGGTTTCCAAAACGGAACACAATATTCCAAGTGAGGCCTCACCAGCGACTTGTACAGTGGCTTTAGTACCTCCTCCTTTCTGCTGGTAATTCCTCTCTGTATGCAACCCAGCATCCTTCTGGAATTTGCCACTGCCTTGTCATACTGTTTCACAACCTTGAAATCCTCAGAAACAATCACTTCTTGGTCCTTCTCCTGGTCCGTGCACTCCAACCTCTTGCCCCCTATCACATACAATTTCCTTGGATTTCTGCATCCCAAGTGCATGATACTGCACGTCTTCACATTAAATTGTAATTGCCAAGCATTAGACCATTCTTCCAGCCTTTGTAGATCTTTCCTCATTTTATCCACTCCCTCAGGAGAGTCCCACCTTGTTGAAAATGTTCATGTCATCTGCAAAATGACAGACTTTTCCATTCAGTCCTTCAGCAATATCACTCACAAATACATTGAACAGTACTGGTCCCAGGACCAATCCCTGGGGCACACCACTAATCACCTTCCTTTCATCCGCGTGCGTTCCATTTACCATCACCTTCCGTCATCTGTCAATCAACCAATTTCTGATCCAGTTCACCACCTTGGGACCCATTCCCAGGCTGTTCAGTTTATTGATAAGCTTCCTATGAGGAACAGTATCAAAGGTTTTGCTGAAATCTAGGTAGATTGTTTTCCTTGCCTGCCACGTGAGCCACAAAGAGAGCCATGAGATTCTCCTCAGTCCAGAGTAGCAGGAGGTGAACCTCCTCGGCAAGTGTCGCACTGCCTATGCTCCCCTGTGGTCGCACTGTTGTAGCAGACCCGTACTGCCCATCGGGCAATCAGAGAATGGACAGAGTGAAGAGCCAGAAAAATCACCCTCATTTCCAGCTGGATGATAGACCAAACACTCTCCTCCGGAGTCTAGAGCCCATGTGTCACCTGTGACTCGCAATGCACTCTCCACTCCGTGAAGCTGGCATCGGTCATTACCAGGATCCAATCTGGCTGTTCCAGTGGCCTTCCTGCTGCCAGGTGCTCTGACTGTAGCCACCAAGAGAGCTTCACTCTTGTGTCCAGAGGGCATACCAGCCTCCTCAACAGCGGATGGTGCTGTGGAGCCCGAGAGAGCAGGGCATGCTGTAGAGGCCTCATGTGTACGTGTGCCAGTGCCCATGGCACCAGATCCAAGGCTGCTGCCATGGACCCCAGGAGTTGAAGGTAATACCACTCTCCAAGGAGGCTTTCATATCGAGGAAGCTCCGCACTTGGGTTTGAACCTTCTACGCTCTCTTGTCAGGAAAATAGATACGTCCCACCTTGGTGTCGAAATGTGCTCCCAGATAAAAGAGATCCTGGACCGGGTCGAGCTAGCGCTTGGCTAGGTTGGCCACCCAACCAAGACACTGGAGGTAGTCCACCACTCACTGTGAATGTACTCTCAATCTCCAACTTCGCTCTGATCAGCCAATCATCCAGGTAAGGGTGAACCAGGATGCCCTCTTGTCTCAGGGCCACCACCACCACCACCACCACCACCACCATGATCTTGGTAAAGGTCCAAGGAGCAGTGGCCAGATCAAATGGCAATCCTCGGAATTAATAATGGCCCATTGATAAGGCAAACCTCAAGTACTGCTGACAGTCCGGCTGAATTGGAATGTGAAGGTATGCCTCTGTGACGTCTAGGGCTGAGAGGAAAACATAGTTACTCACCTCTAGCAGGTGTTCTCTGGGAACAGCTGGAACCAGTCCTGACATATGGGCGACGCCACCGATGAAGCCTGGTGGGAACGCTTCCCAGCTGTCAAAGGAAGCTTTTGGAAGATGTACCACACGTGTGCCAGTCTTCCTGCCCAAAGGAGCCATCTTTACCCCAGTATGATGACATAGCTTAATCAAGGCAAAAAAGGCAAACTCCTCCATGGGGAGGAGGGATGGTACTGAGGACTGATTTCTGTAGTTCCCGAAGAACACCTGCTACAGGACCAAGTAGGAGGTCAGTCCTCACATATGGGACTCACAAGCTACAGGCTACCAAAAAACACCTGTAAAAAGCCCAATGGTGCAACCAGTAAAAACAAATCGAGAAAAATAGCATGAGAAAAGTGCTGAAAGGTTCAGAGAGTCATCGTCTGCAGGAACATCAACATCAGTCTGACTCTACGCTAGCCTGGATGGACAGAAGGGCCAGTGGGAAGGAGTTGCTTAATTCCCAAGGAGATGCTGGAGCATGGCTTGGCAGACACTAGTGGGTTGTAAAGGTGTGGACAGAGGACCATGTAGCAGCCCTACAGATCTCCACCGTGGAGTCCGAGTGCAGGTTGGCCACGGAAGCAGCCATGGCCCTAACATTATGCGCCATGGCATGGTGCTCCAACAAGAGACCAGCCTGACCGTAAATGAAGCAGATACAATCTGCCACCCAAATGGAAAGAGTGTGTTTGGAGACAGCTACGCCCAGCTTGTTGGGATCAAATGAGACAAAGCTGGGAGGAATGGCGGTGGCTTTTGTCCTCTCCAGGTAGAAAGCCAGTGCTCCCTTACAATCCAAGGTGTGTAGTGAAGCCTCAGCTCTGTTTGCATAAGGCCTTGGGAAGAAAATCAGTCAGTGGTACTGCCCCTAAGGTGAAAAGCGGACACTACTTTCGCAGACATTTAGGAAGAGTCTTGAGGACGACCCTGTTCTTATGGAATCTGGTGTAAGGCGGATGTGCCACCAGTGCTTGCAATTCGCTTACTCTGCGGGCAGAAGTGTGCACTATGAGAAAGACTTCTTTCCAAGTAAGAAATCCGAGCGGAAAAGAGCAGAGTGGCTCAAACAAAGGAGACAGAAGTTGCACCAAGATGACGCTGATGCCCCGTGCTACCGGTGGTGCCTTTATGGGGGATTGAGAGAGAAGGAACCCCCCTCATGAAGTGACTCATCAATGCGTGAGCCAAAATTGGCTTATCCGCTGAACAGTGATAAGTGGCCACGGCATTGAGGTGCACTCTGACAGAGTTGGACTTAAGGCCAGAGTAACAGAGATGTAGCAAGTAAGACAGAATATAAGATATGCTATACTGGGTCAGACCAATGCTTGTAATGGGCCAAGCAGTGGATATCCCGGGCCCCTTTAATAATGATGGCTTATGGTCGTTTCCCCCAGGAACTTGTCCAAGCCTTTTTTAATCCTGGCTACACTAAGAGCTTTTACTACTTCTTCCGGTAATGAATTCCAGAGTTTGATTACACATTGCGTGAAAAAAATAATTCTTTTACTAGTCTTAAATAGGTTACCCTGTAGCTTCATTGTATGTCCCCTAGTCTTTCTACATTTTGATGGCATGAACAATTGATTTATGTTTACCCTTTCCACTCCATTCATTAATTTATAGACCTCTATCATATCTCCCCTCAGCCATCTCTTTTCCAAGTTGAAGAACCCTAATCATTTTAGCCTCTCTTCATAGGGGTATCTTTCCATTCCCTTTACCATTCTGGTGGCTCTTCTCTGTACCTTTTCTAATAACGCTATATCCTTTTTAAGATACAGTGACCAGAATTTCATACAATATTGAAGGTGCGGTCGCATCATGGAACAATACAGATGCATTATAATATATATTTTTTTTATTCTCCATTCCTTCCTTATGTTATCTAGCATTCTAATTGCTCTCTGGGCCGCTGATGCACACTGGGTGGAGGGTTTCAACATGTTATCCACGATGATGCCTAAATCTTTTTCCTGGGTGGTGGTTCCTAATGTGGAACCTTGCATCGTGTAACCATAGTATGGGTTATTCTTTCCTATGTGCTTAACTTTGCACTTGTCCACATTAAATTTCATCTGCCATTTGGATGCCCAATTTTCCAATTTATCAAGGTCCTCTTGCAATTTTTACAATCCTCATGGGTTTTAAGAACTATGAATAATTTTGTGTCATCTGCAAATTTGATTATCTCACTCGTTATTTCCATTTCCAGGTTATTTATGAACATATTAAAAAGCAGCGGACGCAGCACAGATCCTAGGGTACTCCACTATTCATCTTTCTCCATTGGAAAAATTGGCCATTTAGCCCTACCCTCTGCTTTCTATCTTTTAACCAGTTCCTGATCCACAATAGTACACTGCCTTCTATCCCTTGATTTTTTATTTTTGCCAAAAGTCTCTCATGAGGGACCTGGTCGGCTAGGAGGGAGTGGACTTCCTGCTGTAGTAAAAGGCGATGGTAGGGGTCGAGAGGGTACTCCCCTCGGAAGAACGGAGGAGAAAGTTGATCAAAGTGCAGGTAGCTCTCCTGGACGATCCAAAGGGCCCAGGAGTCAGGTGAAATTCTTGGTCACCTGTGGGCAAAGTGGATCAATCTTCCTCCTACCTGGGAGGGAACAGTCTCCGGGAGGAGTAGAAGGGTCATGTCCCTGAAGAGAGTCAAAACCCACCCACTGGCTGCAGTTGGGGTTTCAGAGTCTTAGGACAGTGTGGTGGATGCTGGCCCTGACCTTTCTGCTGTTGACTCTGCTGCAGCTGCTGGTACGGGTTAGATGAGCTGTAGGACTTCGTAGGGAAGTAGGATTTCTTCCCGGAGGATTTTCGCCTGGAAGGGTCAGAGGTCTTTCTGGAGAGCCGAGCCATGGTGATCTGCTCACTCTCCAACTTTCCAAACAGGGTTTCACATATACTACTACTTGTCATTTGTATAGTGCTACAAGGCATATGCAGTGCTGTACAGATACATGTGAAAGATAGTCCCTGCTCATCAAAGTTTACAATCTAGTCAAGACAGATAACACAACAGCTGAGGACAAGGACACATCTAGAGGAATGGCAAGGAAACACATAGGAGACTAAGCGGATCAGGATCCAAAAGTAGCTTTGAAGAGGTGAGTTTTCAGCTTGGATTTGAAAAGAGCCAGAGATGAAGCCTGATGCATAGACTCAGGTAGTTTGTTTATTGTTTATTGTTTATTTCACATTTACTATACCGCCTCCCATTACACCGAGGCGGTTTACAAATAATAAATAAAAAATAATGGTTAAAAAGAAAGGAAATTACAATAATTAAAAGCAGAAAGGAGAGTAAAGGCAGAAGCAATACAAATAGAGAACAGAGAGAAGTCTTCAGGGGGGAAAAGCTAGTGAGAAAAGATGGGTTTTAAGAAGAGAGCGGAATTTGGGGTAGGATTCTTCTGTGCGGAGGTTAGTAGGGAGGGAATTCCAAAGAGAGGGTCCTAGGTAGTAAAATGCAGATTTTCTGGTGGACTGCAAATGGGCTTTGGAGGGTGCAGGGAGGTGCAGACGGTTAATGTGAATGGACCGGAGGCTGCGAGAGGGGTTATGATAAGTCAGTAAATCAGAAAGGTAGGCAGGAGTTGAATGATAAATGGCTTTGTGAGCTAAAGTGAGAACCTTAAATGTTATTCGATAGTCAAGTGGCAACCAGTGGAGGTGATAAAGCAGAGGGGTGATATGGTCACGTGGGGAAGCGTGGAGGATCATACGGGCAGCTGTGTTCTGGATCAGTTGAAGACGGTGTTTTTGAGCTTTAGGGAGACCAGCAAAAATAGTGTTACAGAAGTCTAATCTAGTGATAACCAACGAGAGCAGAAGAGTAGTGAGGGCCTGAGTAGACAGAAAGGGACGTACGGCACGAATTTGTCGAAGACATAGAAAAGAACAGCGGGAAACATGAGAGATATGGTCTTGAAAACTGAGATTGCTGTCAAGAAATACCCCAAGGTAGCGAAGTTTGGAAACCACAGTGATGGGGCAACCTGCAAGGGATGGAGAAAGAGACGGGAGAGGAGAGGTGTGAGGAAACCAAATTGCGGCGGTTTTAGAAACATTGAGCACTAAGCAGTTAGAGGAAAGCCAAGTGGAAATAGTTGATAGACAATTTTCTAGCGGTGATAAATCAGGGTGGGATGATTAGGTGTGGTGCAGTAGAAAGATGTCGTCCGCATAGAAATAACTGGAGATCCCGGCTTGTTGAATAATTAGCGCCAAAGGGGCAAGGAAGATGTTGAACAATAAAGGAGCCAGAATAGAGCCCTGAGGGACACCACATGGGAGTGAGAAATGATTGGACAGTGAGCGAGAGGAGGAGACAGCAAAAGACCGGTGGCAAAGGAAAGAATGGAACCAGTGGTAGACTAATCCACGAATACCCGCATCCCGCAGACGAGAAAGAAGAAGGGCGTGGTCCACCAGGTCAAAAGCTGCTGAGAGATCGAGTGATACTGCTAGTGTGATGTTGCCCTGATCATGAGAGGTATGAATTTCATTTACTACAGCAGTGATTGTGGATTCGACACTGAAACCAGGTCTGAAACCAGATTGTCTGGGGTGCAGAAACAGTGTAGAGGCAAGATAATGAGAAAGTTGAGAGAAGACTACCTTTTCCAAAAGTTTAGAGGTAAAGGGGAGATTAGACACAGGGCGATAATGGGCAGGGATAGAGGGATCGAGGGCAGATTGTTTAAGAAAAGGACGAACTGTGGCGTGTTTCCAGGGAGTGGGGAAGGAACCTGAGGACAAACTAGAGTTAATGATGATCAGAAGAGGTTGAAATATTGAGACGGAGGGTTCAGAGAACCAAGAAGAAGGAATAGGGTCCAAGTCACAGGTTGTTTTCCGAGTGGTGGATAGCAAGTGAAACAATTCAGACGAGGAAATAGGTGAGAAGGTGGACCAGGTATGGGAAAGGCATGGGGAAAATGGGGGAGAAACAGGAGGAGGAGAGGGCAAGGCTTGGGGACAGTGAGGGAGAGAGGAGCGAAGCTTCTGGATTTTATCGGAAAAGAAGGTTGCCAGAGTGGTAGGACTAGGGGCCGTATCAGGATGTGAGGGGCCTGTAGCAGTTGGGGACTGTAGGCGAGAAAGAGTGTTCAAGGTGGCAAAGAGCTGACGAGACCTATTAGGGGCTGCTAGGATTGTGGATGAGTAGAAAGAGCATTTTGCCTGGTGGATCGCAGAGCGGTAGTGAGCGTGACAGGATTTAAATTTATGATACGAAGAGGCAGAAGGAGCCTTGCGCCAGAGACGCTCAGCTCTGCGTAAATGAGAGCGAAGTAGAAAAAGCCCAGCATGGTACCAAGACTGGTGGGTGCGAGGTCGGGGTTTGATAAGTCTAGTGGGAGCAACTCGGTCAAGGGTTTGTGACAGCTCAGCATTCCAGGTGGTAACCTGAGAGGAGGGAGAGGAGGAAGAAAAGTCAGAAGGGAGGGGAGGAAGAGCTGTAGAGAAGGCCTGCATGATAGTCGAGTTGAGGCGGCGAGAAAGAACAACAGGTGGAGAGAGGGGGAGGGGAGCCAGAGGAGGGGCTTGAAAGGTGAACAGGAGGTAGTAGTGGTCTGACCAGGGTATGGCGGTGGCTGAAGAAACTGATACAATGTATGGAGAAGACTCTGGGGAAATGATTAGATCTAAGGTATGACCTGCAACGTGGGTGGATAAAGAAACATGCTGTACCAATGAGAGATCACGGAGAAGAGAGGAAAAGGCGACGTCCCTCACTGAAGTAGGGGAGTCAAAGTGGATGTTGAAATCACCCAGCAAGTGAAGTTGAGGGAATTGAAGAACTAAGTCAGAAACAGAGGCTAGAAAGGAGTCCCAGGTAGCAGAGGAAGAGGAAGGAGGAAGATAGATAAGAAGAAATTGAAGGGCGGGTAGGCTGTCCAACTGCAGCAAAAGAGACTCAGGGTATGATAATGATGGAGAAGAAATCCTAGAGAGGGGTAGCGAGGAGCGATAAATTACCGCAACCCCGCCCCCTGATCGGGAGATACGCGGGACAGATATGGCGTTGAAACCAGGAGGGAGACAACGTTGAAGGAGAGACTCTTCTCCCTCCCTAAGCCAGGTCTCAACCAAAAAAAGAGCATAAGGCATAAGGAGCAGCAAGGTGGACGGATCAAAGTCTGCTGCTGGCAGTAGAAGAGAAGGGCAAAGATGGAAGGGATCTGCCAGAAGAGTGGAGCATCCGAGGAGGGGTGTAGGGAGAGAAGAGAGGAAAGGTAGTGAGGAGCAGCAGAATGAGTGCACTTATAGGTCAGTAGGAGAAGTTTGAACTAGATACAGAAATGGATAGGGAGCTAGTGAGAAGGGGGTTATATCAGCATGTAGAGGCTGGCAGAAGATTAGCCACACAGCTGAGTTTTGAACAGACTGAAGGGGAGAGAGATGATTCAGAGTGAAACCAGCAAAGAGGAGGTTGCAATAGTCTAGATGGGAAGAGACTAGAGTGTATAAGTGTCTTAGTAGTACATGTAGAAAAGAATTTGCCAATGTTATAGAGAAAGAAGGGACAGGTTTTAGCTATCCATTGGATGTGTGCAGGCAAAGAGAGAGTAGAGTCAAAGATGACCCCAAGGTTGAGAGCTGAGGAAATAGGGAGGAGTATAGTTCTATCCTCAGAAATGGAGAAAGGAGGAAGGGGGGAGGTGGGTTTAGGAGGAAAGATAAGGAGCTCAGTTTTGGCCATGTTCAGTTTCAGACAGCAGCGAGACATCTAGGCAGCATTGTTGGATAAGCAGGCAGAGGATCTGGGCCTGGATTCCTGGAGAGATTTCAGGCACAGAAAGATAGATCCGAGAGTCATCAGCATAAAGATGGTACTGAAAAACCATGACAGGAAATAAGTGCACCAAGGGAAAGAGTGCAGAGAGAGAGAGAAAAGGAAAGGTCCCAAGACAGAGCCCTGAGGTACACCAACTGAAAGCGGGATGGCGGTAGAGGAGGAACCACCAGAACATACACTAAAAGTGCAATGGGAAAGATAAGAAGAAAGCCAAGGCAGAACGGAGTCCCTAAATCCAAGTGAGGCCAGGGTATCGAGGAGAAGGTGATAATCAACAGTGTCAAAAGCAGCAGAAAGGTCAAGAAGGATAAGAATCAAGTAGAGGCCTTTGGATTTGGCAAGCAACAAGTCACTGGTGTTTTTGGCAAGAACAGTTTCTGTGAAATGTAGAGGACGAAAGACAGATTGCAGTGGGTCCAGAAGGTCTTGAGAGAGGAAAGAAAGTCAAGACAGTGGTGGTGAACTGCTTGTTCGAGTAGTTTTGAAGCAAAGGGGAGGAGAGAGATAGGTCAATAACTGGAAGGACAGATAGGAAGGCAGGGGACGTCCACCAGTTTTTCATGGACTCACTGCTCCAGGTCGAAGACTGTAGCCACGTGAGGCGATGGGTCCCTATGACCATGGCAGCCACCTAAGCCAGACTCAAAGCCATTATAAACTGCTCGAGTCATGAATTTGGAGCAGTCTTTGGTTTTAACGACAAGGGCTCGGTACCATTGAAGCTGTTTCCCAGACAGCTCCATGGTGAACCCAGCGAGATCCCCAGCCATATCCCTGAAGTACATCACCATGTACAGCTGGTAGGCCTGGATACAGGCCACTAGCATTGAGCTTTGGTAGCATTTTCTTCCAAAGCCATCCATGGTGCACGCCTTCCAGCCCGGGAGTACTAAAGAGTGTGTCTTGGAGCTTTTGATGCGGCGCATGGCCGTCTACACCACCACAGAGTTATGGGGGAGTTGTGGCTTCTCGAAGCCGGGGCTCTTACTCACTCTGTAGAGGGAATCGAGGCAACAACTCACAATGGCACCATGATAGGTGTTTCCCACATCCAAAAAAGGAGTATCTCCAGGATCTGGTGCACTGGCACCATGACAGCTTCCTTTGGGGGAGAGGAGTACTGGAGGCTGTCGAGTTCCTTAGCCCTCAGCTCTTGTTTGGCTTCGACAGTGAAGGGCAAGGCCTTCCCCATATCTCTTACAAACTCCTGGAAAGACAAGTCCTCCGGCGGGGACTTTCTCCTTTGATAGAGCGAAGGATCGGAAGGGATGTTCCAGTGCCGTATGGTCTCGAGTGATTCCTCCTCCTCAGTCTCCCAAGCATCGCAGTCCAACTCAGAGAGGAACATGAAGTACCGACGTGATACCTCCTGGCATCTGGGCCAGTTGGGACAGGTAGAAGATGTCCGAGGCTCTTGATAGTCCGACCCCAAGATGCTCGGTGAAGAGAAGCGGGACACCGAGAGGGACCTTGAGGGACCCCAGGATCTGCTGTCACCTCACGGGAAAGCATGCACCTCCAAGACTGGTTGCACCTCTGATGGAGAGACTGCCACGGAGTATGGGGCCATCACCAGTGCCGAGGAACCTGAGGTAATTGGGTCCCAAGTGGCCTGCTGAGTAAGGAATGCAGACAAGCTGTGCTTGAGGGCCTCCATGCGCTCCACAAGGAGTGCAGTCTCCGATGCCAGAGCCGGTGCAACAGCCACCAGCACAGATGCTGGTTTCCTTGGCAGACAATCCATGATGTTAACTGCCTCGGGGCTTTGAGAGGCAACTTCTCCCACGGGGGCAGCTTGGGAGGCTGTTCCCAACCCTTGCTCTCCGGGTGTCATTGAGGGCTGCAATACCGATGCCTGTAGGAATTTGCTCGGAGCTTGGCATTCCCTTTGATGCCAACGGAGCTGGAGGCCAGTCCTTCTCCTCAAAGGAGAGTCTCCGGTTCGATGCCATGCGACCTCGCGGCTCTGAGTGAGCCCAGCCTCCATGCGAGGCTGACACCTTGGGGTGAGCCTTCGAGGGCATCGATGCCGATGCCAATTACTCTGAATCTCCAAACAGCAATTCCCGCTATTTCTCCTGATTCCGAAGCCCTTTAGTGTCACTTGAAGACAGAGTGCAATTGAAAGGTTCATGGTTCGGCACAAAGCACTGAAGACACCAGCTGTTGTGCTCCATCACAGTGTATATATTTTATTTTTTAAAACCACTGGATGGCTTGGACATGTTAGGGAAGACAGCTTCCAGCAAATCAAAATACTCTAGTGTTCCAGCCGATCATGGGGTGCGAGAGAAAAGACCCATGTGCCCCAAAAAGAAACCCTTAGAAAAACACGCACCGAGGTACCAATGCTCCTGGGCACAGGAAAGACGGTGACCAACACACGACCGAAAAAAGCCAAAATATACTGAAAACCAATACTGAAGGGTCAAACATTTCCCTGAGGATCAGACCAATGTCCGACAGGCTCCGCAGAAAAAAGAAGAAAGACTGAGGTAAAGATGGCTCCTTCAAGCGGAAAGACTGGCACACATGCATGGTGCGCCTGAAGCTGGGAAGCATTCCCGCGTGAGCTCAGTCGGCGACATCACCCATATGCGAGGACTGACTTCCTGCTTGGTCCCAGAGAACTCCCTTTTCCTGACCAACACGGTAACAGGGTGTAAGGTTTCCATGTGAAAGTGCGGAACTTGCAAGGCTCAGTTTACATGCTTGAGATCCAAAATGGGCCGAAAGGAACAGTCCTTCTTGGGAACCACGAAGTAGATGGAGTACTGACCAAACTCACACTGAACACTCGGAAATGGCACCACAGCCTCAAGACGCAGCAAGTTTTGAAGCATGTCCTGGACCACCCACATCTTTGAAGGGGGCTTTGCAAGGCGAATGTACAAAGGCTTCGGAGAGGGGACGAGCAAACTCCAGGGCGTACCTCTCCCACATTACTTCCAGAACCCACTGGCCAATGGCGATACTGACCCAAGCGGAATAGAACTGCTGTAGTTGACCCCCTACAGGTACCCCCTACAGGTACCATCTCTACCTAGGCCTGCCTCGCTTCATTGGGATTTTTTGAAAGGAGTTGACCAGGTGGAGTAATAACCCCTATTGGATCCCCTATAGCTATGAAAGGGCTGACCTCTCGGAGAATAGCATCTACATTGAAAGGGAGAAAAATGTGCCACATGTAAAACTTTCTATAGTCCTTGGACTGATCCCAGGGAGTGGTACACTGCTTAGGAGCTTTAGGCCAGTCTTCCGGCAACCGTGAGCCCTTCAAATCTCCCAGCTCCTTGACCAACTTATCTAAAGCCTTCCCGCAGAGTAGTTTACCCTTTAAGGGAAGTTTACTGAGCCTAGTCTTGGAATATATGTCCACCTACCAGTTTCTTAACCAAAAAAAAAAAAAATCAGGCTGCAATAATGGAGGCCATGGTCTTAAATTAGGCTCGCAATAGGTCATAGAAGGCATCCATCACATAAGTGGAAACTGACTCCAGCTTGGCAGCTTCTGGCATTGCAACCTGAGTGTCCACATTTGCTGTTGCTAATCCTTGGATCCAGTGGATGGAGGCCCTGGTAACACATGCTCCACAAATTGCTCAAGCACTAGTGTCAAACACCTGTTTTAAAAGAATCTCAAGTTTATGATCCTGAACATCTTTCAATGCCGCACCTCCTTCCACGGGAATGGTAGTCTTTTTGGTCAATGCCAAGGCCAATGCGCCTACCTTAGGCATTTTGAGAAGATCCTTCTCCTCCTGCAGAATTGGGTAAAGCCGGCTCATGACTCTTCCCCCCTTGTAACCAGCCTTAGGTACCTCCCATTCCGCCTCTATCATTTGTTTAATCACTCAGTGAACCGGAAAAGAGGCTTGAGAAGATATGAAGCGGTGCCGGAACAATACTAAGCACTGCGAGTAAATGATTGATTAAAGCTGGTAACTCCTCATGGTGGAAAACCCTCACCTCATTGGGGTCCTCCCCTTGAGGGATTTCACCCTCCTCCAATTCAGGCCCAGCTATCTCACCCCAGAGGTCTTATGGGCCCTCTACAGGATCCTCCAAGGCTGGAGACTGAGGAAGGCTCTGTTCAGCCCAGGAATCATCTTGAATGCACCTTTTTTAGGAGGAGGTCCCCTGCATGAGGGGTACTCTCCAGCAGGGCCAACTGATCTTGTCGTCTTATTGACTGAACTTGGCTGCAAGAACTGCTTCCCAGCTTCTGAGACAAACAGTAAACTTGGTGTAGCTTTAAAATAAAAATCAAGTGAAAACGACATAGTTGCTAAGTCAAGAACTCCTGTATCCGCTGACCCAGGTGCTGAAGGAGGCAGGCCTGGCTTTAAACTCTTCTTTTCCTTATCCTGCCCTGAAATGGACGCTGAAGGGAAAATGGCCGTGGTTCCTGCCAAAACTGCGGGAACTGCAGGCTGAAGAAACTTGCTCCGAGGCCCCCAGTCTCCCTCCATGTCCCTGATAAACAAATCAAGCTCCGTGGATCTTCACTAACAGCCCAGTCCCTGCACTGCTAAACCGTGGCTTCCCTCACATGTGATGCAAGGAAATAGCCCTGAAGGCATAAAGCAACGCTGCAACGAAACAAAACACTATTAATCCGAGGAGGAGGGGAGAGTACTCACCGGGAAAAGCAAACTGTACCTAAAAAATTTCCCCACCGAAGAGCCTTACTGCCGAGCCCAGGAACTGCTACTGCTGAATACAGAGGCTGTTTGCCACTTATCTTGTTTGTTTGTTTTTTTAAGAGTCTTAAAGGCACAGGCCAAAATAAACTGCAAATGAAAAAGATAGGGCAGCCATCTACTGAACACTGAGGAGACTGAGCTTTCTGGTTGGGAGGGGAAAAGGGACCCAGACCACCAGGTGTTTAACTTCTGAGCTGCACTTGCCCCACTCAAAGGCCCCCCGGTGCCAAGGGAAGCAGACCCTGCCTTCTACTATATCCACTTGTAGCGTTCAGAATTCAAGTGACCCAGCTCAGATAATATGCCTTTGGGTTCCTCCTGTTTGTCCTATATTTCTCTCCCTTTTTTTTCTTTTAAAATTCAGACAAATGTCCCTTCAGTGGAGTTCAGCCATGCGGAAGCTCCTCATCCAGCTGCTGAGGACTGAGATACTGATTTCTGGAGCCTAAAGGAGAGAGGCTCTTCTACTGTGACATTAGAAACCCGACGTGCTCAATCCCCAGCCGCTGGTGAAGGGAGATATCCCACATGTACTGGGACTGGACAGGTCTGCACTGAAAACATGAATGTTTAACAACTATACTGTTGATGTATTGTCCACAAAAGAAATTCATCAAAAAGTATACATGAAAGAACAGCAGCGCTGGAAAGAGATACTATCTTTGAGAGAAGGGAAATTACAGAGTAAGGATAAACTGCACTGCTACTGTCCTCAGGGCTGTCAGATAGGAAATGCTGCAGTCCCCTGTCTCTATCATGGGCTAACTCCACGTATGTAAAAATGACTTTGCTTAGTTAGGTTTAATTTCTGTGCATGAAATCAAATGCAGTCATAGCCACAATAAAAGCATGTGAAGCTAGTCAAGTTTGCAAAGCAATGTTACTACTACTTCATATCATTTGTATAGCATTATAAAGGCGTATGCAGCAGTGTACAGAGGCCTGTAAGAGACAGTTCCTGTTCATCAGAAGAGGAAAGCTTTCAGAGCATGGCTCATGGAATTCTTTCCAATCCCTCTGTCTGTGTGTACATGCATATGCTTATCTTGTGAATGTGGTGTGGTGAGTGTGTGCACATGTATATCACAGTTTTGAATGTTTACTATCTATCTGTTTTGTCTGTTGTGTGCTTATGCATCTTTGTGGGTTGATATATCTGCTTGTTTGAATGAGTATGTATGTATGTGTGTGTGTCACTACATGTGCAGTTGTATGTGACTGAATTCTTGCATATGTGTGCGCACATATTTGTATATAATGTGTCTGTGCATGGCTGTGAGCATATGTTCTCTGTGTCTGATTGGGAGAGGAGATAAGAGGGGGAGGGCTGCGTGACAGGTACAATTACACAATTGCTATTTTACTATAAAATCAATGTTAGTATGCTGCGGCTGCTTTTTACAAGTGCCAAAGCAGTAGCACAAAGCCGCCACTTTCAAATCAGCCACACCCCTTCCCCACTCAAGGCGAGATGATGGATGCGGGGGAAGAGGGACAGAAATCCTTGAAGTGGCTCTGGCCCTGCCCATGACAACAGATAATAGCTGATAGTACAGATAGCAACCAGTAAGAAAGCAGTACAATTCAGTAAGTAGCTTTCACAATAGAAATAACAGCAAAGAGAAAGCATAGTTACTTACCTGTAACAGGTGTTCTCCAGGGACAGCAGGAATCAGTCCTCACTTATGGGTGACGATGGCACCGACGGAGCCTGCATGGAGCAATTCCCCAGCTTTCAAAGAAAGCCTTTGGGATTGCTACCACGCATATGTGGTCCTCTTCCCGCCCAAGAGTGCCATCTTGTTCAGTCAGGTCCCTTAGCTCAAGCCCTACCAAGCAGATGGCAAGGGAATGACAAAAATACAGCAACTCATCAGGGGAGACGGGAGGGTAGTGAGGACTGATTCCTGCTGTCCCTGGAGAACACCTGTTACAGGTGAGTAACTACGCTTTCTCCAGGAACAAACAGGAAATCAGTCCTCACTTATGGGACTCCCTAGCTACAGGCTACCGAACCTGTAACCAAAAAACGCCTCTGCGATGCCGTAAGCAGAAGCCAAAGCCCTCGGTAGCCGCGAAGAAGGGTCGGAGCTCGGAGGGCAGAAATTGCTTATAACCCGAACAGATTACGGAGTACAGCCTGGCCGAAGGCACTGTCCTGGCGGTACTGTTGCTCCAGGCAGTAGTGAGCAGTGAAGGTATTCGTAGAAGACCAGGCTGCCGCCCAGCAGATGTCCATCATGGGCATGGAGTGCAGCGAAGCCACCAAGGCCGCTTTGTATCAGACCTCATGTGCAGTGACTCAACGATCCAGAGGGACGCCCGCCTTTGCATGGGTGAACGCGATGCAGTCCACCACCCAAATAGAGAGGGTGCGCTTGGTGACTGCTTGCCCCTTCCTATTGGGATCGTAGGTCACGCAAGGTCTGTCAGACTTGTGGTGAGTCTGGGTACACTGCAAGAAGGCGCCGAGGGCTTACTTGCAGTCGAGGGTGTAGAGAGCCGCCGACGCCTGATCGGCATGGGGCCTCGGGAAGAAGTAGCTCGGGAACACTATCTCTTGGTTGAGATGAAAGGCTGACACGACCTTGGGTAAGAATTTAGGACCACTCTGTTCCGATAAAACCTGGTGTAAAGGGCACCAGCCATGAGCGCCCGAAGTTCACTGACTTGGCAAGACGAGGTCAGTGCCACCAGGAAAGCCACCTTACAGGACAAGTGCCAGAGCGAACACGTCGCCATCGGCTCAAAGAGTGGACAAGTGAGCTGCGTGAGCATCATGTTCAAGTCCCATTCCGCCAGAGGGGGACAGATGGGCGGCTTAGATAGCAGAAGGCCCTGCATGAAGTGGGAGACTAGTGGCTGCCCCGAGAGAGGTTTCCCCTTGATAGGGAGATGATTAGCCGATATGGTGCTAAAATGAACTCTAACAGAGTTCGACTTCAGCCCTTCCCTCGAGAGGTGGAGGAGGTATTGGAGAAGCCACTGAACCGGGTACGAGAAGGGGTCGGTCTGGTGTTCCGAGCACCAAACGGAGAAGCATTTCCACTTAAAGGCATAAGCCCACCTAGTGGAGTCCTTCCTTGAGGCAAGGAGGATTTCCTCGACCTCCTCTAGAAGGGCCAGAGAGGCTAGAGAGACCCATTCAGCCGCCAGGCCGAGGGATAGGGAGGCTAGGTTTGGGTGTAGTACCCGACCCTCCTCCTGCGTTAGCAAGTCCCTGGCAGAGCCCAGGGGAATCGGAGGCTCCGACGACAGCCGGAGCAGGAGTGGGAACCAAGGCTGAGGAGGCCACGAGAATCAGTGATATCCCATCCTGTTGAACCCTGAACAGTCCTCGCAATGAGGGGGGAAGAAGGGAATGCATATAGGAGGGCTGGAGGACCAGTCCAGGAGAAATGCATCAGGGCCCTCCCTGCCCGGGTGCAGTACCGGGCCACAAAAGCGAGGGAGCTGTGTGTTCTGGGGGCTGGAGAAGAGGTCCATCGCTGGAGTGCCCCAGCATAGAAACAGCCAGCCTGCCACTCTGGGATCCAGTCGCCACTCATGGGGACGAAGGATTCTGATGAATCTGTCCGCCAGGCCATTCTCCTGAGCCGGGAGGCACGTCGCCTTGGAGGGACATCCTCTGTTGGGCGGAAAAAGAGCAGATGAGGACTGCCTCCCTGCAGAGGGAGCGCAACCCCGTACCCCCCTCTTTGTTGATGTAGAACATCGCTACCTGGTTGTCAGTCTGTACCAAAACCGACTTCCCACTGAGGAGATCCTCGAAAGCCCTCAGAGCCCACTGGATGGCCTGAAGCTCGAGCAGGTTTATCTGCTGCTGAGCCTCCGCGGGTGACCATTGCCCCTGCGTGCAGAGAGACCCGCAACGGCATCCCACCCTAACAGGGAAGCGTCTGTGGTCAGCACCACATTGTGTTGTGGGGCCTGGAAGGGCAATCCCCGCAGGAGGTTGTGGGGGTTTTGCCACCAGTTCAGGGACAAGTGGAGGTCGGGAAGAACCCTGACGGGGTCCCTGAGGTGTCCGAGGGACTGACTCCATTGGGGACTGAGACACCACTGAGCCATCCGCATGTGCAGGTGGGAGTGAGAAACCACATGCACGGTCGAGGCCATGCAGCCCAGGAGACCTAGCATGGACTGAGCCGTGATCTGGTGGGCGCTTTGGATGCGAGCCGCCAGAGCTTGGAGCAGTCAACCGGCAAGAAGGCAATGGCCTGCCGAGTATCGAGGCACACCCCAATGAACTGGAGAGCCTGCACTGGCTCGAAGTGAGACTTTGGGTAGTTGACCAAGAACCCCAAGCTCTCCAAGAGGAGGACATAGTAACATAGTAAATGACGGCAGATAAAGACCAGTATGGTCCATCTAGTCTGCCCAGTATGATGGCAAGAGAAGTTGCACCTGCCGCTCCGTGCAGGCCACCCCTCCCCACGTCCCTGTTTAGGGGTGAACCCACCACTCCATGTAGGACACCCCTATTTGTTGAGAATTTAGATGGTTCAATTTATTTTGATTTTATCCTGTTGCTGTAAAGGGATCCACTGTGTCTGTCCCATGCCATTTTGAATTCCGCCACCGTATTTGCCCCCAACACTTCCATCGGGAGGGCGTTCCAAGCATCCACCACCCTTTCAGTAAAAAAGTATTTACTGACATTGTCTTTCAATTTACCACCTTGCAGCTTCCTGTTATGCCCTCTAGTTTTACAGCTTCCCCGTCTTTGGAAGAGGTTTGTTTGTTCATTATTTCTCTTTAAGTATTTAAAGGTCTGAATCATATCTCCCCTGTCCCTCCTCTCCTCCAAAGTGTACATGTTTAGGTCTTCTAGTCTCTTCTCATAAGGCTTCTGACGCAGGCTCCAAATCATTTTGGTCGCCGTCCTCTGAACTGTTTCCAGTCTTTTTACATCCTTTGCAAGATATGGTCTCCAAAACTGAACACAGTATTCCAGGTGAAGCCTCACCAGTGACTTGTACAGTGGCATAAGTACCTCTTCCTTTCTGCTATTAATTCCTCTTTGTATGCAGCCCAAAATCCTCCTGGCTTTTGCCACCGCCTTGTCGCACTGTTTTGCTACCTTGAGATCTTCAGAAATAATCACACCAAGGTCTTTCTCCTGATCCGTGCACACCAACCTCTCACGTACATTTCCCTTGGATTTCTGCTACCCAAGTGCATGACTCTGCACTTCTTTGCATTAAATCTTAATTGCCAAGCATTAGACCATTCTTCCAGCTTTTGTAGATCTTTCCTCATGTTAACCACTCCCTCGGGGGAGTCCACTCTGTTGCAAATTTTTGTGTCATCTGCAAAAAGACAGACCTTTCCATTCAGTCCTTCAGCAATATCACTCACAAATATATTGAACTGTGCCAGGCCCAGGACCGATCCCTGGGGTACCCCGCTAATCACCTTCCCTTCATCTGATTGAGCTCCATTTATCATCACCTTCTGTTGTCTGTCAGTCAACCAATTTCTGATCCAATTTACCATCTTGGGATCCGTCCCCGAGCTACTGAGTTTATTGATAAGCCTCCTATGAGGAACAGTATCAAAGAAAGACTTTGCTGAAATCCAGGTAGATGATATCCATCGCATGCCCCTGATCCAGTTCCCTGGTCACCCAGTCGAAGAACTGAATCAGGTTTGTTTGTCAGGATCGTCCTTCGGTAAAACCATGTCGCCTCGGGTCTTGCATCCTGTTGGTTTTGAGAAAGTTCACTATTCGCTCTTTCAGGAGCGTCTCCATTACTTTTCCTGCCACCAAGGTAAGGCTCACAGGCCTGTAGTTTGACACTTCTTCCCTGTCACCACTTTTATGTAGAGGTACGACATCAGCCATTCTCCAGTCCTGAGGAACCTCTCCTGTTTCCAAGGATCTGTTGAAAACATCCTTTAACGGCCTTGCAAGAATCTCTCTGAGCTCTTTCAGTATCCTGGGATGTATCCTATCCGGTCCCATAGCCTTGTCCACTTTCAGTTTTGCAAGTTGTTCTAACACGTCATCTTCTGTGAATGGTGTGGTATCTACTTCATTCCCATTTTTATATTTGGGAGTCACATGAGGTCCTTCTCCAGGATTTTCTTTAGTAAAAACAGAGCAGAAGTATTCATTTAGCAATTTTGCTTTTTCAATGTCACTTTCCACGAGTCCGTTCGCAGCACTTCTGAGTCCTGCAATTCCACCTCTGATCTGCTTCCTTTCCCGAATATACCTGAAGAAAGTTTTGTCGCCGCACTTAACATCTTTAGCCATCTTTTCCTCTGCCTTTAATTTTGCTATCCTTATTTCTCTTTTTGTCTCCGAGTTTGATCCTGTATTCATTTCTGGACAGTGTACGACATCACTTGCCAGGCCTCCTCGGCAGATGAGCCTGTAACGAGCCAGTCGTCGAGGTAGGGAAACACCAGTACACAAGGGCAAAGGGGAACACCCTGTACTAGAACTGTCGGGAGTGGATTAAGATGGGCGTAAGCGTCCCTTAGATCCAAGAAGCATAGCCAGTCGCCCTGCCGGAGGAAGGGCAGCAGCACACCAAGAGATAACATCTTGAATTTCTCCCGCACCAGGAACTTGTTCAGCTTGCGGAGGTCGAGGAAGGGCCGAAGACCCCCCATCTTTTTCAGGACAAGGAAGTACCGGGAATAAAAGCCCCAACGTTGAAGGTGGGGAGAGACCTTCTCGACTGCCCATTGGGCAAGGAGGGAGTGTAATTCCCGCTGCAGCAAAAGCTGGTGCGCAGGGAGTCGAGGAGGCTCCGCTGGGGAGAAAGGAGGTAGAAGCCTGTCGAAGTGGAGGCGATATCACCTCGGACACCTGGGTCCTCCAGGTCATCCGGGAGGGCTAAGCGCCCATGACGGGGCAAAGCGGGACAGGCATCCCCCCACTGACTGCTATATCGCCAGAGGGTAAGGGGCCATGCCGCTGGTGTCAAAACCCGAGGGGGTTGCAGGGGAGCCGGCGTTTGGGCCCTTTGGTTTATGGTGGCCCTGGCCAGGCTTCCCCTGCGCTGGAGTGGACGACGTGGGGGTAGCCGGGTATGGCAGGTAGCCACGATACTGGAGGCCTTTTCTGGGGAAGAAGGGCTTCTTGGTTGGCTGCTTCTTCCGAGGCAACGTAGAGGTCTTGCAGAAGAGACGTGTCCTACTGACGTACTCCATCTCGATCTCCGCAGCCTTCTCCTCCATCGGCTTACCAAAACGTTGTTCACCGAGGCAGGGCATGACCAGGAGTTTTTCCTGCACCCACTGTTCCAAATCTGAAGATTGGAGCAATGCCTGACGATGGGCTCAGATGCCCGCAGCCGCCATCTGAGCCGATGTCTCGAAGACATCATAGGAGGTTCGAGAGATATACTTGGAGCAGTCGGCTACTGATTTTAACAGAGCGTGGAATCTGTCATGGGGCTCTCCCTCGAGGCCCATGGAGAAACCTCCAAGTTCTTTTATCAAGTCGTGTAGGAACATACCAATGTTCAACTGGCATGCCTGGATGCAACAAGAGAGCATGGCGCCTTGATAGGCCTTGCGGCCCAGGGCATCAAGGGCTCTCGATTCCCAGCCCGGTGGTACCGATGAGTGAGACTTTGGGCTCTTCTGCTTCCTCATGTCCGATTCCACCACCATCGAAGTTTGTGGGAGCCAAGTCTTTCGGAAGCCGGACCTGCGCTGCACCTTGTGTCAAGGTGCTTGCTCACAATGGGGACTGAGGCTGGGGCCTCTCACATGTGGAGCAACAGCCTAGATAGGATCGGCGGTACAGTGAGGGATTCCCTGGGCGGGGACTTGTACCGAAGAATATCAAGTTTTTCAGCACGAGGATCCTCCTTGGCCTGGGTGACTAGGCTGAGGGCCGAGACATGTCCCGAATAAATACCAAGAAGGAGGTGTCTTTGGGTGGTGAGCGCCGCTGGAATGCAGGTGGCGAGGAGTCCTTTGAAAGGTCCCGGTGGGAACGGGTTTCCGGGGAGGTATCCCCATCAGACTCCCAGTCCGAAAAATCGGTCGAGGGATCCGAGCCGGGCGGTTCGCCCTGTCCGGCGGCCTGGAACTGGAGGCCCTGGACGATCTCGCATCCGAGGAACGGGAGAGCAAGCGAGACCGACGTTGAGGACCCTCACAAGGCCCGCAGCTCTCAGGGGTTTCCTGGACGGATTTGGGTGTCCCACGTGAGGGACCCGCGGTCTCTGGGTGCAAGTCAGCAAAGCTGGCCGTGAGCGCCTGCTGGGAAGCAATGAACGCAGAAACGCTGCATTTGAGTGCCAGCATATGGGACTCAAGTGGGCGTGGGGCCCGGGGATGCTGATACCGGGGTCACTGTATCGGGCGTCGAAGAGGAGAGGGGGTCCTCACTGGGATGACACTCAGGACTGGGCGCCTTTGCTGGAGGCCTCCGTTTCCCTGCGAGGTACTTTGTGGGGCCGCTCCTTGTCTGACTCTCGGGAACGCTGAAGGGGACTAAGTGACTGGGCAGGGGAGCGCTCACGCTTGTCATGAGTCCCAGCCAGTGACTTTGAGGCCGCCTTCTTTTTGCATCGTTCCACCTTAGGGGACCCCTAGTCAGAGTGCTGCCGAGAATGCAGGGCCGCAGGGGAGAACCCGCTGGAGGAGAGGCGACCGAAGGCGCCACCAGGGACTCCGAGGCAGCCTTCCTGAAAATGTCTTTGGACTTCTGCTTACGACTGAGCAGGGCCTTAGAGGACATTTTCTTTCAGGGCGAAGAGAGCTCTGGTCATGTTCGGCTCCCAGGCACCGCATACAACAGTCATGAGTGTCCGTAAGTGACATGTTCCTAGAGCATCTATCGCATTTTTTGAACACAGTGGCCATGGGGGCAAAAATGGCCCCTGCGAGGTCGAAGACCACAAGGCCAGCGGTTGAGGAAAAAAGGGCGTGAAGCCTGAACAAAAATTTTTTATTTTTTTTTAAAAGAAAATGTCTATCCCCGAAAGCTCTAAAGCAGATCAGGGGAAAGGACGGAAAGAGGACTGGTGCAACCGGAAAAAAGAGAGCCTGTTAAGGCGAAGAAAACCAAACTTTTTCTGAGGGACGAGGATGTGCGTCTGAAGGGCTCCGCGGAAAAAAGGAGACTGAGCAAGACAGCACACCCTTGGGTGGGAAGAGGACCACGCATGCGTGGTAGCAATCCCAAAGGCTTTCTTTGAAAGCTGGGGAATTGCTCTGTACGGCCTCCGTCGGTGCTGATTTTACCCATAAGTGAGGACTGAATTCCTGCTTGTTCCTGGAGAATGAAATATATATATATATGAATAATTTAAAATACAGTGTCTCACAGCTAGGGAACCATTTGTAATTCCTGTGCTTGTGGGTGTGGCATGTACCTCTGTTGCCTGTTCTATGTGTGCTATGCATGTGTGCTGTGCTTTCCTGTCTAATCAATGTGTTTATACCTCAAAAATATCCTGTCATGATTTGACAATTTCCAATCTGTAATCAAACCGCTGCTGATCGCTGGAAGTAGCGGTATACAAATGTATACTAAATAAAAATAAAATGTGCCTGTGGTGAAGTAGCTGAGGGTGGTGAGGCATTTACAGAGGACACAATTTTGGGGGTTGGTGACAATTGTCAGGGGCAATTTTTGGAGGTGGGGGTAGCTTGCAGGATGGTAGGACTATTACAGAGGGGAGTTTTTAGGGGTGATCCATCTGCATAAGTGATTTTTTTTTAATAAGAGTGGGGCAGTTGGGGGGATATTTTGGTGCGTGGAGCAGCAGCTTTTGGAGGTATGGTAACTGTGGGTAGTAAAATTTTGGGAGTGGGGGCAGCTTGCGGGGTGGTGGGGAAGATGCACGGGTATTTGGTGAGGTGGTTGGCCAGTTACAAGGGACAGTTTTGGGGGGGGCAGTTTGTGGGATGGCAGGCCATATGTGAGGTTTGTTTTGTGTTTTTTTAAAGGAGTGGAACAGTCTGTGGGTTGATGGGGTAGTTTTGGGGAATGGGGCAACTTTTGGGGTGGTGTGGCAGATGCAAGGGGCAGTTGGTGAGGTGATGGGACAAGCTGCAGGAGGGTAGTTTTTGAGGGTAGGACATTTTTTGAGGTGCTGGGAAATTTCATTTCATTTCTTGGATATTTCACGTGCCCTTTCAAATAGCTCAAGGCAGGGTACAATAAAACATACATCATTCTCAAATATAATAAAATTCCAACAATGACAATATCATATAAAAACAATAACAAAACCAGACTTTCCAGTTGTCATTGCTAATAATTAAATACCCTCCCCTTTGGTTTCTGGATTCTCCAGTTGTGGAGGTTTTTTTTTTTTTGGAAGAGGGCAGTTTCAGGGAGTTTTTTTAAGGGGTGGAACAGTGTGCAGGTTAATGGCACAATTAAGCGTAGAAGTTTTTTTTTGGGGGGGGGGAGGGGAAGGTTGGTTCTTTTTTGTAAGAATGTGTGGGGTAGTAGGGCAGTTGCATGGGTATTTTTTGGGGGGTGTAAACTGCTTATGGGGTGGTGGGGCAGTTGTAAGGGGGTAGTTGCAGAGCTATAGTTTTTGGTATTGGGATGGTAATTAGGCTGATAAGGAGGTTGTTTTTTTGGGGTGATGACAGTTGTGAGGGTATAGTTTGCAGGTGATAAGGCAGTTATATGGGGTAAATTATTTGTAGTGGGGACATTTGGCACTTGGTAGGACAGTTGAAAGTGGAAAGTGAGTATTTTTGGAGTTTGAGGCAATGTGTGTGGTGAGGCAGTTTTTGGTGGTGGTGATACGCTGGGAGAGTAGAGATCACAGAGGAAGTTTGGAAGCAGCAACTGCCTAACCGCTAGGTTTCATTGTATTTAGGTTTCTGAAGGTGGTGGGGCAGTTGTGTGTGTGTGGGAGGTACTGTTTGAAGGGGGGCGGTAGAATTTGGGGCTGGGGCAGTTTGGGGGGGGTAGTAGGACTGTTGTAAGGGAATATTTTGGGGGCATGGAGTCTTTATGGACAGTTGTAGGAAGTTGTTTTTTGGGGTGGGGAGAGAAGCTACAGAAGCTGGAACTACTTCTCCCATAGAAATGCTTTGGGCTATTTTTGGGAGGTGCTTATATATCTCTGAAACTCTCTCAAAATGGGAAAGCTAGTACAGGGCTGTCAAACTTTGTCCCATCAGGGTTTTGTCTTTTTTTCTGAGAGCTAAACACACATGTATCAACTACAGTCTAGAACCCCTCTATGAAAGCAAGTGATCTAAATACTCATAGCAGATACACTGAAATCCTGGATGTACAGGCAGCCATGGAGTGCATCACAGCTGGACACTGCTTCTCTGGGAAGGCTGACCAATGATCCTACAGCATGCAGTCTCTCACCTGGTATGTGCTGTAGTAACAGATAATGCTCTTGTTCTTTGAAAGCCCCAGTTTGCTGCCCTGGTCTGTTGCAAGTGCAAATGTAGACAGGAATCCTGGTCGAAGGGCATGCTCTGGGGCATTGTCATTGGCAACTGGAAAAAGAAAAAACAAACACTGAAGGCTTTTCCATATACTATGCTATATTCCACCTGCAGCAGGGTCACACTCCCTCAGTATCAGGATTTTACCCAGACGTTTAGTGATAGCTCTATCTATCCTACATGCCTTGGCCCATAAATCCTCATGAAATTCTGAGATGGGGAACAGCATTCCAACCTTGGTGATGATGGTTAACAGCGAGGCATAGATTCACATTTTCAGCATAAGAGGCTATGATGAGGTTTCAGTACAGCAGCACACCAATCTTCATAGATTCAAAGCAGCAGGTGTGGCCAATTAGCAGAAAAAAAATTATATTGTTGCAGTCTCATTATTTTTTAAGAGACTATTTTTTTTCAGACACAAAAGCACCCCTCCAAAGATTTAACAAGCTTGCTTGATTAGAATGATTTGTGGTTATTTTTTCTCTAATGCTGCTGCTTTGAGAATGAAAAGTGGATGTGTCCTCGTGCTGCACAGTTACACAGCTCCACGTTTTCACCTCTTGGGCAAACTATTCTTAGACCATTTCAGGGACTTTATGATACCTGAAACTAAGTGACTGCTCAACTTATTAAAAAGGAGCTAAGGGAAGCTTCTATGGTGACATTTTACTTACCAGTTCATGTCCTTTCCTTAAGTCCTGCTAGACCAGTCCAGACAAGTGGGTTGTGTTCTCCTACCAGCAGATTGGTGGAGACAAAGAACAAATGAAAAGCCCAGCTTTCAAAGACATCTCGCTTATGCCTCTATTCGCCTCAACCCCAGAAGTCTCCTCAGCATTCGTCCCAAAGCATATGGGAGAAACATGGCACGCCTTACACAATCTCAATGGTGGGCAATAATGCATAATTAACAGTAGAGAACTATGTACAGGAAAGCATAAACAGAAGCCTGTCAGTAGAAGATGAACTAGCAAAATGAAGCATAAAAACCATAGTGGACCCAGGAGTAACAGCAGAAGAACAGAGCAAATATAGTTTTAGGAGAGGGCTCTAGATTGGTCTATCAGGACTCAAGGACAGGACATTATCTGGTAAGTAAAATGTCACCTTCCATATAGTTCTGCTAGACAAGTCCAGCCAAGTGGGATGTACCAAAGCTACAACTCCACTGGGCGGGAAGATGACACAGCAGCTCACAAAACCCTTTAGCCAAAGCTATGTCCACTCGTGCATGGACATCCAAGCAGTAATGCATGACAAAAGAGGAAAGTGATGCCTATATTGCTGCCCGACAAATGTCTGCAGGGGCTACAGAATTCCGCTTCATCCACGAGGATGCTTGTGCTTGGGTAGAATGGCCCGGTTCCACAACAGCTATGCCGAGACCATGGCCTCTTTAACATAGCACCCCAAAAACAACATAGCCGCCGCGTCACCCTTGCGTGGACCACAAACAGCACAAAAAGATGGTTGGACTTACAAAAGGAATTCTACCTGGTTCACGTGAAAGGGAGAAGGCACAGGTCGAATGGAAACGGCCTCCTTTGAAAAGACAAAGGATCTCGGCAAGACAGAGCCTGCAGTTTGGAAATTCATCTTGTGGAACAAAATCTCGACCAAGACCGCCTTGAGGATCAAATCTTTTAAATAGCATGTTTTAATGGCTCAAAGGGCGCCGCCACCAGGATCCTGAGCACCAGACACAGATCCCAGGAAGGGCTCATGGACCGGAGGGAAGGACGCAGATGCCGACCCCCTGAAAAAAGTGTAGATGTCCAGAAGCAAGGCTACAGAATTACCAGTCACCAGACCTTGGAAAAAGGCCAAAACTGCCACCTGAACTTTCAAGAAGCTAAAGGGAAAGGCCCCTTTCCAGGCCATCCTGTAGGGAGGCCAACAGAGATGGCACCTTGGCGGCCTCAGAGCAAACAGCCAAGTGCTGCACCATTGCTCAAAGAGACACCAAATCAGTAAGTATGCTAGATTGGTAGACCTCCTCTGTGCTCCGAGCAGAGTAGAGACACCACTAGAGAGCAGCCCTTATGCGCTAGCCGTCTCCTTCCAAAAGCCAAGCCATAAGCAAAAAGGAAAACAGGTCCTCCAAGACAATTGATCCCTACCGCAATAGGTCCCAAGAAGGAGGCAAGTGAAGAGGAAGCGCCTGCAGAAGCTGCCTTAGGTCTGAGAACCACACTCTTGTCGGCCAAGCTGGCGCCACCAGAACAATCCTGCTCGGGTGGCAGTCCATACGCCAAAGCACACGCCCCACCAAGGGCCACAGAGGAAACACATATAGCAGGTACTGACTTAACCAAGACTTGGTCAAGATGACACCCTCGGACCCCGGTCTCCAGGTGGCAACTGTTGGCACTGGAACGGGTCACCATCAGATCCATTTTGGAGTGACACCAGCAGTGCAGAAACAACTGAAACGCCTACTAACTCAACTCTCACTCTCCAAGGTCCACCCTGAAAATGTGCCGAGTCGACAAGGCTTGGAGGTTCTTCTCCACTCAGGCAAACAGGAGAGCTATCTCCTGAGCAACCTTGGCAATTGACATAAGTCACCATCGTGATGTTGTCTGAAAACACTTGAATCGCCCAGCCTTCAATCAGGGGATAAAAACGCAGAAGAGTCAACCTCATGGCCTTCGCCTCAAGGTGGTTGATGGACCACACCTCTTCCCTATGGCTCCTATGGCCCTGGGCCGTATGATCTTGGCAACGGGCTCCTCAACCCAAGAGACTGACATCCATCATCAGGAAGATCTAGGAGAATCATTCCAGCAGCACACCCTTCCTCAGATAACAGGGCTGCTGCTGCCACCGCAGGCTGGACTTCACCATCAAGAGGAGTTGAAGCCTGTGCTTGAACTCATGAGAACTCGGGGACCACAGAGTCAATAAGTACTGCTATAGTGGTTGCATGTGAGCACGCGCCCATGGCAATATCTTTATGGTCACTGCCATCAATCCAAAGAACTGAAGATAGTCCCAGATTCTGGGAGCCTGCTGCGCACAGAACAGCACTGGCAATCCAATAGCCTTTTGATTTTCTCTTCTGACAGGAAACTCTGCCCAGACGAGTGTCAAAACATGTTCCCAGAAACTCCAGGGACTGGGAAGGCCACAGCTGGCTCTTTCCCCGACAGAACACCCAATCGAGGCTAAGAAGAGCATCACTCGAGACGCCACCCAAGACACTTCTGAAAGGGAACAGGCTCGGATGAACCAGCTGTCCAGATAAGGATGGACAAAGATCCACTGGCACTGCAGCCGCCACCACCAAGACTTTGAAGACCATCTTCAGGGCAGTGGTTAGCCTGAAAGACGGGGCAGCGAACTGATAGTGAGAGCCAAGCACAGCAACAAGCAGATAACTGTTGATCTGCTTGGATTGGGATAAGAAAATACACCTTGCCAGATCCAGAGAAGCCAATAACTCCCCTCGGGGCACGTCTTGAATCACTGAGCGCAAGGTTTCCATCTGTAAATGCAGGATGCGCAAGTGCTCGTTGAGCTCCTTGAGGTCCAGAATGGGCTGGAAGGAACTGTCCTTTTTGGGCACCATAAAAGTATCTGCCCTTGCCCCAAGGTGGTCCACACAGCAGCACTTTGATCACAGTCACACAAGGGCGATGACAAAGGCATCCAGAATCATCTCTTTGCATTCCAGGGCATAGCCAAACTGGTGTCTAGAACCGAGCAATCCTTGGTACACAAGCCCAATCCTGAAAGAAAAGGCGAGGCCTGCCTCCAACTGGAGGAACCAGAGAATGGACCCTCAAACCTTCATTGTGCAGTTCGGGAGGGTCCTCCTCTGGCAGGGACTGTCCTTGAGCTCATGCATTCCACAAAAGGACTGAGAACCAGAGTCCCTAGACATCCAGGAATCCAGCCAGCATACCCTCTGTGGACAGGTGGAAGCTGAAAAGAAGGGGCACTAGCCCGCTTCACAGGCCTCTTGGAACTATCTTTCGAAAGGCGGTAAGATGGTGTCTTGCCCAGGTCCTTCACCAGCTTCTCTAGATCAGCTCCAAACAGAAGCATGCCCTGAAAAGCCAGTTGGGCCTACCGGGCTTTGGAAGATGTATCCACTGCCCAGTGCCGGAGCCAAATACGACGCCATGACATCATTGTCAAGGCACCATCCCTGGCCGCCAAACATACCAGGCCATACATGGCATCAGAAAGGAAGGCTGTAGCCGACTCCAAAGAGGGGTAGTATCATATGGTGAAAGAGGCTGAATCCACTGGAGCAAGGCTTGAGAGATCAGGCTGGTATATACCGCCAGCTGCAGAACATCTGCCAGCATGGTGAACTGGCTTCTCAACAATTAATCCACCTTATGGTCCAGAAATATCCTTTAAGGCCAATCCACCTTCACAGGAATGGTGGGCCGAATGCCAAACCACTCAACGCACTCCTCCTTCGGGACAGCAGAGATCATAACCCTTTAGGCAGGGAGCCAGGAGAGTCCCACTCTGACCAGATCATATCCTTGATCACATCCGGGAATGGGAAGACAGTAGTGGATTTTCGCACACCTTGAAGAAGCGGCTGTACCTTCCGCTCCTGCTCCGTGCAGGAAGCATCCATCACATTCAAGGTGGATGAGACTCTCACAATCAATGTCGTCAGATCCTCCTTCCGGAACAGGTGGATCACACCAGCCTCCTCACAATCTTCTGAAGGTGAGAGTACTTCTACATCCACAACAGAGATCAGCAGAGAGATATCTGAATCTAAATCATAGTCAAAATCTTGGACAGCTCCCAGCTGTTCCCCATCTACAGGGGACAACTCACAACAGGGACACCTAGCCAAAAGCAATCAAACAGGGGTTCCACTCTCTGCCTGCCCCGCACGAGACTGCACCTGGGGACACCAGAGGTCGCAGGGTCTGAATTTCTACGTCAGAAGGACAAGACCTGCTACAAAAACAACAAAAAAAGAATTCCGGGAAGGACAATCTGGAGATCAGAAGCTCTCCTCTTGGAAAAGACACCCCCCCCCCAACAGTAGGGAGCACAGCCACCATAGACTCAGTAAAGATGAGAGGCTCACAGCACGGTCACCGGATCCTCGGCCGGATATCCTCACCCATAGCACCATCTGTCACCTCCTGCCCTAAAGCAGGCTAGGAAAGACTAACTGCATACTCCAGCTGAAAAAGGGGAAGCAGGCCCACCAGGGATGACTCAAACCACCATGCCAGAAAGCATAGTTCATCACCTGTAACAGGTGATCTCCGGGAACAGCAGGAATTTAGTCTTCACATATGGGTATCGTCGGTACCGAAGGAGCCTGCGTGGGAACGCTCCCCAGCATCCAATTAGAAAGCTTTTGGGAGCATCCCACAGTGCCTGTGTGCTGCCTTCCCGCCTTTCCCAACTGCCTCTCTCCAGTTGAGTTTAAAGCTAAGACAAAGAGAGAGAGAGGGAGGGAAAGAGAAAGAGATAGAGAGATACAACTTCAAGGGGAGGTGGGTGGGTTTTGAAGACTAAATTCCTGCTGTTCCCGGAGATCACCTGTTACAGGTGAGTAACTATGCTATCTCCAGGAATAAGCAGGAATGTAGTCCTCACATATGGGGACTCCCTAGCTTAAGATGCCAGGGAGAGACCCCAGAAGTTGTGTGTCCCTGTGAAAGGACTCCACTTCTCCCCATGGATCTCTGGCATCCAACCAGGGATGGTGGGTAAGAGTTGATTAGGTATGGAACAGGTGTTGGAGAACAGCCTGACCAAACAAGGCATCCCGGCGGGAGTCCTTGTCCAAGCAGTAATGGGCTGTGAAGGTATGAACTGAGGCCCAAGTGGCTGCTCGACAGATGTCGTCGATAGACACAGAGTGTAGATGAGCCATTGAAGCTGCCATGGCTCTCACATTGTGAGCTGTGACATGGCCCTCCAGAGGAAGATTCTTACTCTGATAGGCAAAGGAAATACACTGAGCAATCCAGTTGGACAGTGTTCTCTTGGAGACTGGAAGTCCTAAATGAGAAGGATCAAAAGCAACAAAGAGTTGAGAGGACTTTCTATGTTGCTGTGTTCTTTGTAAGTAAAAGGCTAAAGCTCTTTTACAGTCCAAAGTATGAAGATTCCTTTCTGCATTTGATGCATGAGGCCTTGGAAAAAACACAGGCAGGTAAATCGCTTGGTTTAGATGAAAAGGCGAGACCACCTTTGGCATAAAGTGTGGATGAGTCCTAAGGACTACCTTGTCATGATGGAACCTTGTATAAGGTGGGTCAGCCACTAATGCCTGCAACTCACTGATGCGACGTGCTGATGTGATTGCAATGAGAAAGATAATCTTCCAATAAAGGAATTTCAATGAGGTAGTAGCTAAGGGTTCGAAAGGTGGCTTCATGAGCTGATCAAGAACCAGGTTTAAGTCCCATGCCACCGGTGGTGGCTTAATGGGAAGTTTAGTTAGAAGAAGGTCTCTCATAAATCTTGCTATAAGAGGATGGGAGGAAATAGGTTGTCCATTTAGAGGCTTGAAAGAAGCCGCAATAGCACTCAAATGGATTCTTACTGAGTTAGTCTTAAGTCCTGCATTGGATAAATGAAGGACATACTCCAGTAATGAACCCAGAGGTATCGCAAGAGGGTTAAGACCCTTCTGCGAACACCATATGGTAAACCTTTTCCACTTGAAAGCATAAGAGGGTCTTGTGGAAGGCTTCCTGGAAGCATAAAGGATATCCTTTACTTGCTGAGGGAGGTTAAGATCATGGAGATCCAGGCCTTCAGCAACCAGATGCAGAGACTGGGGATTGGGATGCCATAACATTCCGTCCTCCTGAGACAGAAGATATGGAGCAGACCCTAAATCCGGAGAGGGAGCTTGAGAGAGATGTAGAAGCAGAGGGTACCACACTTGCCGTGGCCAATGTGGAGCTATGAGAATCATACGGCCTCTGTCTCTCTGAAGCTTGAACAGGGTTTTGGGAATTAGGGGAATGGGTGGAAAGGCATACAGGAAGTCTTGACCCCAGTGAAGGAGGAAAGCATCCCTGGCCTGAGAGCCCTGAGCCGGAATTCTGGAACAGAACCGGGAAGTTTGGCATTCGACGGACTTGCAAAGAGGTCTATGTCCGGGGTTCCCCAAATTTGAAAAATCTTGGCCACCTGGTCTGCATGTAGAGACCATTCGTGTGGAAGCAGAACTCGACTGAGTGTCTGCCCAAGAGTTTTGTATGACTGGAAGATACACTGCCAGGAGATGAATCTGATGCTCTCTGGCGAGGGACCATAGTTGCAAAGCTTTGGTGCAAAGCGACAAAGAGCATGTTCCCCCCTGCTTGTTCACGTAACATAGCTACTTGATTGTCCGTATGAATGAGGACTGTCTTGCAGCTGAGCAGGGTGTGGAACATTCGCAGAGCAAGGAAGATTGCTCTGAGCTCTAAGAGATTAATATGTAGGTGAGTCTCCTGTGGAGTCCAAGTGCCTTGGGTGGAGAGGTCTTGCAGATGAGCTCCCCAACCCATTGGTGAAGCATCTGTTGTGAGAGTTGCCTGGGGTAAAGGTTGTTGAAATGGGGACCCCAGCAACAGGTTCTGAGTGGACTGCCACCATTGGAGAGACAAAATAAGGCGACCTGTGTCTGCTATTTTGTCTGACAGGCACCCTGATGCCTGGGTCCATTGAGTGGATAAAGTCCACTGGGCAGCTCTCATATGGAGGCGAGCATAAGGAAACAAACAAACACTGTAGATGCCATGTGGCCTAGTAGTTGTAACATTTCTCGGGCAGTGAGATGAGGCTTTAGCACTGCTTGAGAAGCTAACTGCACCATGCGAAGGCAACGGGTCTGGGGAAGATAGGTCCTTGCTTTTCTGGTATCCAGTAAAGCTCCTATGAACTCTAGAGACTGAGTGGGAGTTAGACTGGATTTTGAGATGTTTATGACTAGACCCAAATACTGAAGGATACGCATTGTGCAAGATAGAGAAATCCTGGCCTCTGACTCTGATGGGGCACGAATGAGCCAGTTGTCTAAGTAGGGGAAGACGAATATTCCTAGAGTGCGAAGAAATGCTGCTATCACAGCCATGCATTTCGTAAACACCCTTGGTGCTGAGGCCAGGCCAAAAGGAAGCACCCTGTACTGGTAGTGCTTTCCTTGAAAAAGGAACCAAAGGAACTTTCTGTGAGTTGGATGGATGAGAGCATGAGTGTACGCATCCTTGAGATCTAGAGAACAAAGCCAATCCTGACTCTGAAGGTATGGCAGCAGAGATCCCAGAGAAATAATCTTGAATTTCTCTTTGAACAGGAATTTGTTCAATTCTCTGAGGTCTAAAATAGGTCTGTGTCCCCCATTTGCTTTGGGATAAGGAAATAGGGGGAGTAAAACCCTGTACCCTGTTGATGAATGGGTACTTCTTCTATTGCCCCTTGGGCAAGAAGCATAGTGACCTCTTGATCTAACAGGTTGATGAGAGAGGTCTGAGAATTGAACTGTCTTATCATTGTGGGAGGGGGCATGCACAGAAAGTGAAGCTTGTACCCCTCTTTTATAATGGAGAGTGTCCAATGTTCTGCTGTTATCTGCCCCCATCTGGGGGCAAAGTGACACAACCTTCCTGGAATGGTGGAAGGCTCTGGTCCATTGAGGGGCAGGAAGGCTAAGTTCTCTAGATGAAAGTCAAAGGCCTTGTGTAGGCTGAGACTGCTGAGACGGTTGAGGCTTAGCAGTCTTTTCTTTCCTTTGTTTAGGTGGTTGCTGACTCTTTTGGGCAGGCTGACCTGCAGAACGTCCCTGTTGGGAATAAGAGGGATAAAACCTCTTCTTTTTCGAGAAGAATGGTTTCTTGAAAGATTTCTTCCTTGCAGGATCAGCTGTGGCTTTGGATAATCTATCCAAAGTGGAGTTGTCAGCATCCAACTCATTGGCTTTCTCTTGCCAATTTTTGCCAAATAGATTCTCACCTGTACAAGGGATATTGCCCAGTTTGTCCTGCACCCAGAGCTCCAAATCGGATGCCTGGAGCCCGGCAATTCTACGTGCACCTATGGCAATGGCAGAGGTCCTGCTTATGTACTCAAAACAGTCAAAAGCTGCACTATTGACAAACTTAGAAACATCCTGGACATGTTTAACCAGTATGAGAAAATCCTGCCTCTTGTCATCAGGAAGGAGAGGGCTTAACATCTCTAAGTCCCCTGTGACTTCTTTAAGGAACATTCCCATATATAAAATATAGGAACTGATCCTGGCAGAATGAATGGAAGCTTGGAAAGTACGACGTTCAAAGGCATCCAAAGTACGACGTTCAAAGGCATCTACACTCACGTCCTGGAGGATTAGAGGCATGCCTCTTTGCACTCCTGATCCTTCTCATAGCTGATTCCACTACAATAGAGTGGTGAGGAAGCTGAGTTTTTTGGAAACCAGGACAAGGAGGGACTCGGTACATGGTATCCAGTCTGCGAGAGTGGGGAGAGGTGGTAAGGGGTGTCTCCCACATTCTCAACATGAGATCATGTAAGATCTCATGGATAGGCAAGGTAGCTGCCTCCTTAGGAGCTTTGGGATATTGTAAAATCTCCAACTCCTTTGCCGTGGGCTCTGTTTCAGGAATCACAGTAATGGACAGCCACCTCCCTGATAAAATCCTGAAAGGAGATATCTTCTGAAGGAGACATCCTGCGTTTAGGAGAGGAAGGCTCCTCTGGGAGAAGTAGTCCGGTACCGACAGAGCTATCAGAATCCTCAGAATCCTCCGAGGATTCAAAGTACCTTCTGTCCGGATGCTCTTGTAGAGCCTGATACCCGTACCGACCGAAGTCGGTACCGGGGGGGATCGGTACCGATATATCAGTACCGGAAGGCATAGCAAGACTGGGTGCTGGCAATGCAGACACCAATGTCGATGCCGATGCTGTCGGTACCGGTACCGATACCAGTGCCGGTGCCAGAGTCAGTGCTGGTACCGGTTGAGCTGTCTGACACGGTTCCGAGGGTGTCGATGTCACAAGGAGAGCCGCCAGACTGCGTTCAATAGCCAGGAACCTCTGATCTAGCGACGCTGCCGATGCCTGGGTATCGGTACTGGAGAAAGCAGCTGGTACCCCAGAGCATGGCACCAGTAGTTCTGCCGAGGTCGAGGCCTTGAGAACATCCTGGAGCCCCGATAATGCTTTGGAAGCCGAAGACTCCCGCCGGGGCAATTTTGCCGGTACAGAACCCTCAAGGGCAACGACAGAGGCATCTCGATGCTTGGAAGGAGATCTACCCTTTGAGGACCGGCTAGACTTATGTTTAGTTACCTGAGATCCATGGGAGGAAGACGAAGCCCTGGAAGACGTCGATGCCACAGAGGCTGCATCGGAGGGAAAAAGGGTGCTGAGCTTAGCAGCTCGGTTCTGTCGACCCCTCTTGGACATCATGGCACAACCATACACTCCGAAATGGAGTGGTCAGGACCTAAACATTTAAGGCACCACTCATGGGTGTCAGTGACGGAGATGGTACCGCCACACTTGATGCACTTTTTGAAACCCGAAGCGGGTTTTTCCATAGTGGAGGAAATTTTGGGTCTAAGGCCCAAAATGGGGCATGCACCTGGAAAGGAAAAGTTTGGAAAAAAAATACTATATTATTATTTTTTTTTTTTTTAAAGAAAGAAAGAAAGAAGAACCGGCGGTACCGGTATAGCGTCGAGGAAGGCAGACGCGACCACAAAAAAGAAGAAGAAAAAAAATCTTTTCTGCGGTGACAGGAACAACCACCTGCTGGCTCCGCGGAAAACGAAGAACTGGAGAGAGGCAGTTGGGAAAGGCGGGAAGGCAGCACGCAGGCGCCGTGGGATGCTCCCAAAAGCTTTCTAATTGGACGCTGGGGAGCGTTTCCGTGCAGGCTCCATCGGTACCGACGATACCCATATGCGTGGACTACATTCCTGCTTGTTCCTGGAGATGAGCAGAGTCCAGAATCCGGAGATGAGGCACCTCACTTGCCACGGATCAAACATTTCCTGGAAGAAGACAAAGAGTTAAGGGAAGTATCATAACAGTGTGCGTTAAAGCTGCAGAGGCCTGAAGGCGTGCATTAACTGCGCTTTTCAATATTTTATTTTACATTTTCTTGAGATACAGATTAACAACAGAAGAAAAAAAAAAAAAAGATTACACCACAATAAATTCACTCTACAAGAATATCACCATCGCATAACTAAGCACACATTAACGGAAGGAGAGATTATCCTTAACTTAACAAAATAATATAAAGTAATAAGGGGTCCGAAGATCCCACATAAGGGAGCAGTAAATATAAGCATTCCACCTAATCAATTCAAACAGCTTCCTTACTAACCAAAAAATTTTGTAACTGAATTACCTCTGTAAATACATAATTCTGCTCCTCAAAGGTAATAAGACACCGACAGGGAAATTTGAGGAAATAGGAAGCCCCCAATGCAAGCACTCTAGGTTTTAAATCTAAAAATTGTTTACGACGAGACTGAGTAGTCCGTCCTATATCAGGGAAAACCTGGATTTTAAAGCCACAAAACAATTGATCCTTGTGCTTAAAGTAGGCACGTAATACCTTTAATTTAACGGACTCTAAGGAAAAAGTTACAAACAGTGTACAACGTTTAGGAATAACATCCAAAGAGTCCTCCAAAAACGCTGTCAGATTTTGGGCAACCGAGTCCTGAGGAAGAGGTAAGTCTCCCTCAGGGTTTGGCACCGACCTAAGAGCACTTGAAAAGGAAAACATTTGGAGGACATCAATAGTTTCTGTAATTTGAAGAACTTCAGTAAAGTACTTTTTTAACAACAAATCAAAAGAGAGAAGATGGGTAGTGGGAAAATTAAGGAAGCGAAGGTTCCGAGCCCGAGACTGATTCTCAACGAGCTCCAAGCGATAAGAAACCGCTGAGAGCTCTTTAACTAAAGCCACATTGTTAGCAACACACACCTGAAGCTGAGAATCAGTACAGGCAACAGAGCCTGTTAAAGAGGTCAAATGTTGATCAACCATTTTCACCTTACCGACTACATCATGAGAAAAAGAACAAAGGGAAGAAACAGTACCAGATAAACATACATCTATTTTCTTAATAGCAGTCCAAATATCCAAAAGAGTAACATCTCCGGAAGGAGAGACAAAAGGATCTTCAGACACAATTGGTTCAACTGGACAAAGAGCAGGAACTTCATCTAGTACAGGGGTGTCCATAAGAGTAGATGAAAGTGGAAACTGTGGGAGAGGAGGTGGTAACCGGCTTTCTGGGCTTAAAGAAGCCCCTTCCGGTGATTGCATAGCTGGTTGCAAAGAAGTAACATGCTTGTCCATGGGGCCCACCTTACCTCCATGTGCTCCGCCAGACGTTGTTGGTAATGCGGCAGGTTTGGCTTTCCGTTTTCCCATATACAAGCCCTGTATACTTCCAGCGCCTCAGAAGCGAAGGGGCGTCAAAGGGGCGTATCCTGCCCCTTGTGTCACGCCCCTTAGGACGCGACCACGCAGGCCGCGAACATGCGGCCGCGTATAGCTCTCGTCGGGCTTTGTAGAGAGCAGGGGGGTCCTCCAGAGCAGTGTCGTCCACTCCACGCCTGCAGTTGTCTCAGCAGTTCCTGGCCCCGAGCTGCAACACAGCTCCGCGGCACGTTGATATCACCGCGTCTGCTCCCAGGCAAAGGTGCTCACCTCCACTAAAGCCCCGCTCTCGTCGGGCTTTGTAGAGAGCAGGGGGATCCTCCAGAGCAGTGTCGTCCACCCCACGCCTGCAGTTGTCTCAGCAGTTCCTGGCCCCGAGCTGCAACACAGCTCCGCGGCACGTTGATATCACCGCGTCTGCTCCCAGGCAAAGGTGCTCACCTCCACTAAAGCCCCGCTCTCGTCGGGCTTTGTAGAGAGCAGGGGGATCCTCCAGAGCAGTGTCGTCCACCCCACGCCTGCAGTTGTCTCAGCAGTTCCTGGCCCCGAGCTGCAACACAGCTCCGCGGCACGTTGATATCACTGCGTCTGCTCCCAGGCAAAGGTGCTCTCCTCCCATTAACTGCGCTTTTACTGCAATGAGTGTTACAGGCACTGGGGTAGAAACGCATGCCAGCCAAATGCACAATTGGAGAAAGCTACTAATGCATGCAGAAAACGGCAGGAAACTCCCATACTGCACCAGTGGTTGTCAGCAGTCTACCTCAAATTTCATCCCACACAGACAAAATTGGGAGCCCCCCAACAAGGACAATGACAAGGTCAAGCCTTGGTACTCACCCCCTTAGTGCCTCAGGCGGAGGATCCATGCCGGGCTCAGCTCTACTCCCATGTTACTGTTTCACTGGCTTTTGCCCCAATGCATTTAAGGAGGCTGGCAGACAGATCCCTCTGAGAGCCTTCTGCAATATTTGGGAGCGTGCAGGGGGGAACAGAGGAGGGGGAAGGGGGCATTGAGGTTGTGCGAGGCTGCTGCACTCTTCCAGATCCTACAAAATCCTTCTAATTTTTGTTGCTGCTCAACAAGCTCTTATGATAAGAGCATGGAGCTGAACCAATGTTCCCTCCTCCTATGGCTATCAAAATATCAAAAAGACCACAATCTAGTGAAGCCTCCCACATCACACTCAAGTGAGAGTCATCCTCAAGGTGGTCGTTCATGGGAGTTTAATCAATCTTTTCCTCTCATTCCTCAAATTTTCTTCAGAGGAGAAAATCCATCCACCATCTGCTGGAGACAAAGAAATACTGAGGAGACACTTGGTGGCTGAGGCGAATAGAGGCATACGAGTGATGTCATTGAAACCTGGGCTTTTTATTGGTTCTTTGTCTCCACCAATCTGCTGGTAGGGAACACAACCCAATTGTCTGGACTGGTCTAGCAGGACAATATTTAATTAATGCATGTGGTATCAGCATTTCACTCAGTATGATCCTTTTCCATTGCTAAATGAAGCTCTGATCAGATTTTTGAAAAATCCACTCAGCTGGGAGGGGTGGATTTTACAACTGCTAAGTTGACCAGGAAGCATCGTCTTTATCTTCAGCCTAAAGGAGACATCTTTGGCCAAAATGAATGACCCAGGCAATTGAGAGAGGGAAATAAAGGGAGTGATGAGATGAGATGCAGACAAATACAACTGAATGAGGAGAAGAACTGGAAGGAAGGAAAGAACGGACTGCATCGGAAGGGGGGGTGGAGGAGGAGAACACATACTCCTGCCAAACCCCCTGCAAATAAAATTGAGAGAGAGGAAGCATATGGCAAGTGCACTTCCTCCCTCGTGTTAAGTTCTGAAGCAAACTTCAAACCTCTGGCTCCAACTAAATAAACAGTTTGAGCACGACTACAATTTATTAAGACAGTGTTTCCCAACCCAGTCCTCGGGGAACGCCAGGCCAGTCAGGTTTTCAGGATATCCCTAATGAATTTGCATGAGATATATATGCATTAGAGATAGCTTGCCAACCTGACTGGTTTGTGGCCCTCCAGGGCTGGATTTGGAGACCCCTGCCGTACACCTCTGTCATTTAAGATTGTGAGTGGGCAAGGTACAGATGTCCTAGACATCGAAAGGGTAGATAGAACGTGTCACATTCCTCCTCGATTCTCACCACCACCAAAAAGTTGTCTAATAGACAATATTTTGGTGGTGGTGAGAAGTCAGGAGGAATGTGACACGTTCTATCTACCCTTTCGATGTCTAGGACATCTGTACCTTGCCCACTCACAATCTTAAATGACAGAGGTGTACGGCAGGGGTCTCCAAATCCAGCCCTGGAGGGCCACAAACCAGTCAGGTTGGCAGGCTATCTCTAATGCATATATATCTCATGCAAATTCATTAGGGATATCCTGAAAACCTGACTGGCCTGGCGTTCCCCGAGGACTGGGTTGGGAAACACTGTATTAAGAGACTGATATGAGGTATTCAACACCCCCTTCCCAAAATCTCAAATCCTTGGAGAAATGCAGGCACTCGCACAGCAGGACCTGTTTGGCAAGATACACATGGAACCTGTGGGAAGAGTCTCTAACAATGATAGCTATTTAGATCATATTGGAATGTTCAAATGAAACTAGCAGCTAGATCTGTCCAGCAGGCTTCAAATTCTATAAACAGAAGTCCTAGTCAAAATACAGCAGGGTCTGTCTGGCAGGCCACAGAGAGGACCTAGGATGGCGGATCTTACTGGTTATTTAGATTAGAGTCTTATGGTAAAAGAGGAAAAGTGGTTTGCAGGAGGGAACTAAGTGAGAAGTTTGCATGATGTTCTATCCAGAATAGTGAGATACAAAGGAGGAAGATAACGATTGTCCTGGCTGGGAAGAAACCTTGTAGGTGATCTCAGACTCACAGTTGTGAGGTATTCTTAATGGTGGAGACAGAATAACTGGGCAGACTATAGGGGTTTACATGGTCTCCTGCTGCTGTAATTTATTATGTTAGTAACGGAGGCATTTCCACACGAACCTTTTAATGTAAAATTTTACTTACTGATAATTTTCTTTCCTGGAATCCTGCTAGATCAGTCCAGACAAGCGAGTTATATTCCCCTACCGGCAGATGATGGAAATAGAGAAAGTACCAGAACTGCCGTGACGACATCACTGGCTTAAATACCAGTGCAGCTAGGGGGATCCTTCAGTAGTTTCATACCAGAGCCAACAGCAGCCTTGCAAATCCTCTCAAGGATGATCCTCAAAACTAACTCAGAAAAAAATTAACTTAGCAAACCATAACTAAACTATGTACAAAGTATAGTGCCTTGTGAAAGTATTCATCCCCTCGGTGTTTGTCCTATTTTGTCGCATTACAATCTGGAATTAAAATGGAAATTTGGGGGTTAGCACCATGCGAATTACACAACATGCCTAGCACTTTGACGGTGCAAAAGGTAAAATTAGACTTACCTGCTAATTGTTGTTCCTGGAGTGGAACCAGTCTAGTCCCGAAACCTCTAGGTTCCCCATCTCATCCAGCAGCTTGGAGACTGAGAAACTCCTCCTTTTTGTGACATCAGCAGTATATCTCTCCGGTATCCACCCTCTGTCACCAGTAATCTATTGACAAAGCAGACTCACCGGAGAAAAAAGTAAGAAACTATGCAATTAAACAAACAAAACAAAACAAAACTATCTGCCCTCCCAAGCATTGAAAGAGGATAACATGCCCCCTTAAAAACTGGGACTGGTAAACTTGAACAGGCCACTCCCTCACCCCACCAAGAGGATAGGAAGCCCCAGCAGGAAAAACACCACTCGTGCCCCTTTGTAATTTTGTCTCCTGTCCCTTTTTTTTTTTTTTTTTTGCAAGAAACAAATTCAAGCCTTGGCTTACCTGTGAACCACGAAAGTCCTTCTGCTTACATCCGTTTGCCCACGAAACTTGGGAGGGATACGGGACTAGACTGGTTCCACTCCAGAAACAACAATTAGCAGGTAAGTCTAATTTTACCTTCCTGATCGTGTCCCCAGTCTAGTCCCGAAACCTCTGGGTCCGTACCAGAGCAGTGAGAAAATTTAAACACGGGAGGGACCTGGCAAACCAGCCTTAAGAACTGCTGAACCACACGAGGTCTCCTCCTCCCTGTGCACATCCAGACGATAGTGCCGAATAAAGGAATTCAAAGAGGACCACGTCGCCGCCTTACAAATCTCTACCGGCGACACTAAGCGGACCTCCGCCCAGGAAGTAGCCTGTGCTCTAGTGGAGTGCGCCCTCAATCCTTCCGGTACTACCTTACCTTTTAAGATATAAGCCGACGCAATGGCTTCTTTGATCCAGCGCGCAATGGACGCCTTTGATGCCGCCTCTCCCTTTCTCTGCCCTGCGATCAGAACAAAAAGTCTGTCCGACTTCCGAAAAAACGCCGTCTGACTGAGATACTTCCGCAAGGCCCGCTGGACATCCAACAGATGCAGCTTTCTCGACGAAGGACCCTTCTTGCCATCCGAAAACACCGGCAAAGAAATCTCCTGGTTTAAATGGAACGCCGAGACCACTTTCGGGAGAAAGGCAGGCACCGGTCTTAAGACGACCTTAGTCGCAAAGAAGGATAGGTAGGGCTCCCTACAGGAACGAGCCTGCAACTCCGACACCCGCCTAGCTGAGCAGACTGCCAGTAAAAACACCACCTTCAGCGTGAGATCCTTCAGCGATGCGCGCGCCAAGGGCTCAAAGGGCTCCCGTTCCAACACGTCCAGAACAAGGGGCAGATGCCACCTAGGAACTATCTGTCTGGCTGGTGGCCTAGCGAGAGCCACCGCTCTTAGGAACCGCTTCACATCCCGCTGAGTACCGAGTGACTGGCCCGCAACCCTGCCTCGGTAACTAGACAGGGCAGCCACCTGAACTCGTAAGGATGCCACCGCTAGGCCTTTGTCGAAACCGTCCTGCAGAAATTCCAAGATCTGCGGAAGAGTAGCCTTCAGCGCCTCACCCTTCCGTTCTGTGCACCACTCTTCGAAGACTCTCCAGACCCAGACATAAGCCAGCGACGTAGATCGCTTCCTGGACTGCAATAAAGTCACGATGACAGAGCTTGAGTACCCCCGGGATTTTAACCTAGCTCTTTCAATAGCCAGGCCGTAAGCGAGAACCGATACACGTGAGGCATGAAGAGGGGACCCTGAGCAATAGATCCGCCCGGCAGGGAAGCCGCCAGGGTTTCTCCACCAACAATCTTATCAGGTCCCCGTACCAGGGGCGAAGCGGCCAATCCGGCGCTATCAGGATCACGCGACCCCTGAACTTCTCTATCCTTTGCAGGACCCTTCCACTAGGACCCACGGAGGACAGACATACAGCAGGTGCCCCTCCGGCCAGACCTGCATGAGGGCATCCAGACCCTCGGACATCCTTTCTCTGCGCTTGCTGAAGAAATGATTGGCCTTCGCGGATGCGAAGGACGTCATGAGATCCATGACCAGAGACCCCCACCGGCAAACAATCATCTCGAAGACTTCGGTATTGTGATAAGGAAGCTTATCATAGCTCAGGAAGGAGCATAGAAAAGGTGAAGTGACTCTGAACAAGCAACCTGTCAGTTCTGGTAGAAATAAGAAAACAGAATTTTCCCATAAAAGACTACCAGTCCCAGAATGCACCAGGTTTCCAACAGCCATTAGAGGAGCTGAAGTGGGGAAACGTGTGTTCAATCAGGAGGGCTATGAGGTAATCCCTAAGCACTCATCTCAAAGGGCAGGGCCTGATTCAGCACAGCTGCGCTGTGTTAGGGAGGAGCACTCATCTAAGCAGAATAAAGGTAGAGTTTATTCTACAGAGAAGCAGCTTGAGCTTGATCATCTTCATCATCAGGAGGATCATCAGAAGCAGAAGCCAAACCGGACGGACAGAGAGGGAAAGAAACCCTTTGGAAGAAAGAGGAGAAAAGCCTTTGAGAGGTCTAGAAGAGTCCAGAGCAGTACGTATACTGGGAGGCATTCCAAGGGCCAGCATACACCACTGGACTGGGGAAAGCCAGAGGAATGGTGCTGCAGAGCTAGGAATCTCCAGATGGTACCTGTGAGAGAGACGGCTGCACGTGGAAGGGACCCTAAGACTCATGCCAGAAGATATGTGAAGAGAGATCCAGTGTCCAGGGATCTGGATTGGAAGGCTGGACATAAGAACTGGACTACATACTGGCCAGGCTATATAGAGAGGAACTCTAACAGCAATGGAAGCTCAGGTATGAACACTGATCTATGCCCTAGCTATAACCTTGAAAGACAGCAGGGAAACAAGTATTCTCCTGAAAGTGCTCCATTGGGAGATTCATCTGTGCCAATCCATGATATTGAACCCATGCTTGTTGAAGAAGAGGGGGTGATAGCAGATGAAGAATCTGTTTACATGGACTGCTCTCTGTCTAAACTCCTTTGGTGATTTTCTGTTATAAAGTACAGCAACCATCACAAAGAAATACAAACTTGTTTTTTAATCTACTCAGAAAAGCTCGAGTAGGTTTTCTAGCCATGCAGTAGAAAGCCAGCCAGCTAAGGGGTTTCAGCTGGATAACTGCTAGGAATTGAGCCTTACCTAATTGCTTGTGAGCTCTAAGAGAATCACTTCTGAATCTATGTGGGAAGATATAAGAAGTTAACCTGAAAAGAACAGTTTTTCTCTTCTTTGTGGCTTTTGGTTTGTTGTTTGATACATTGCTAAGAGAATATTAGCTAAAGCCTACAGAAAAGACCAGTTTGTTGCCAACCAGGTCTTATTTCTTTTGCTTTGATTGCCTGGCAAGTTCAAATGTTGTTTTCTTCATTTTGTTTTTCTAAGTTAAACACTGAAAGCAAGTAACCTGATTTATGTGCTACCAAGCATATCTGTGTTGGGAGAAATAACCCCATAAATAAATATCTTATTGGCTTTAACACTTGAGCACAACTAAATTATTGTCAGCAGCTGTGTCTGGTGTGAATGAACTGCATTGCCCACAATCCCTTGCAAATCATATAGATATATGCACTTGCCAAGACTGTGAAGATTCTCACCCAGGCAACCGTCTGACAGTATTCAGGACCCATTCTCCTGGAGCCACTCGCATCCGGCTGAGAAAATCTGCCTCCACATTGTCTACCCCTGCGATATGTGCTGCTGACAAGTCCAAGATATTCGTCTCCGCCCAGGCACACAGTACTTCGGCCTCTGCCTCTTAACGTCACACTGCTGGTACCCCCTTGCTTGTTGATGTATGCTACTGCCATCGCATTGTCAGATAACACCCGGACCGCCCTTCCTGCGAGCAACGGTCGGAACTCCAGCAGTGCAAGATACACCACTCGTAACGCCAGTCGGTTGATCGCCCACGACTGCTCCTGAGGAACCCAACGCCCCTGCGCAAAGCTGCCCTGACAATGAGCTCCGCATCCCAGCAAGCTGGCGTCTGTCATCACTGCCACCCAGTCTGGCATTTCCAAGGCCTTCCCGCGTTCCAACGGCTCGGGAAGCAACCAACAAAGCAGAGCCTGACAGGTCTCCTCCAGGCATATCAGTTTCTGGGACAAGGGATCCAGCTGATGCGGCCATTGGCGCAGCAACACTCTTTGTAAGGGTCTCATGTGGGTCTTGCCCACGGCACCGTCTCTATTGTTGCTGCCATGGTGCCCAATACCTGCAGGTAATGCCATGCCGAGGGAGCCTTTCGATTCAGGAACTCCCTCAGCAGCTGGCGCAGGCCCCGCGCTTGCTGCTCTGTGAGGAACACTCTCCCGATCCGCGTGTCGAAGCGCGCACCCAGGTACGCCAGATTCTGAGATGGCATCAACTGGCTCTTTGCCAAATTGATTACCCATCCGAGGCTTTCCAATAAGGACACCACCCGGGCCGTGACCCGCTTGCTCTCGGCCTGCGACTTTGCCTGAATCAACCAATCATCCAGGTAGGGATGAACGAGAATGCCTTCCTTGCGTAGAGCTGCCGCCACCACTATCATAACTGTGGTGAACACCCTCGGCGCTGTGGCTAACCCAAACGGCAACGCTTGTAACTGATAATGTCCGAAAGGCACCGCGAACCTGAGAAATTTGTGATGATCCCGCCTTATGGGAATATGCAGATATGCTTCCGACAAGTCTAGGGACGTGAAATACTCTCCCTGCTGAACCGCCACTATGACGGATCGCAGAGTTTCCATGTGAAAATGTGACACTTGCAGACAACGATTGATGCCTTTGAGATCCAGAATCGGTCGAACACCACCGTCTTTCTTCGGCACAATGAAATTTATGGAGTAACAACCGCACCCGGACTGGTCTGCGGGAACGGGGGCTATCGCCCGGAGGTCCAGCAACCTTTGCACTGTCTTCTGCAGTGCTGAGCACTTTGCTGCCGACCTGCCCGGAGACCGCACGAAGGATTCCTGCACTGGACGTAGGAGCTGCAGGGCGTAACCCTCCTGAACGACCTCCAGCACCCACTGATCTGAGGCGATTTGGGCCCAGGCCGAGTAGAACTCCTGCAAACGTCCCCCTACGGGAGGAAGGGACAACTGGGCCCCCCCTCATCTCATTGCGATTTCTTGAAGGTAGAGGCGGAGGAGGAGGAAGAGGGACCGAATCCCCTTCCGGCTCCCCGGAATCCTCAAAACTCCTGGTTTCTATTGACAAATCGACTCCTTTGGCTCTGAAAAAACTTCTGGGATCGAAAATGGCGGAAATCCCTAAACTGTCCTCTGCCACCTGGGGCCCCCCCCCGAGTCGACTTAGGCTTGTCCTCTGGTAACCTCCCCCCTTTGGACCAAACTGGAGGAACGATAAGGAAGGGTAGGAGGACAACTTTCTACCCCTGCCTTTGTATTGCTGCGGCCAGAAATACACAATGTTCCTTGCTGCAGCAACACAAAATCACAATGGTTAGCGATTCACATTGTAAATTTGGCAGTAGTAAAATAACACATTGTACTGCTGTGTGGTAACTACCTCCGTTAAAGTGTCTGATCATTTTAATTCAGTAACAAACATAAAGGGGAGAATATTCAAACAGTCTGCTTTGGGACAAAGACTACACAGACTTTTACCCACAGTCTTGCATTACGGTTTCACATCAAAGCTGCTCATGTAGTTTTGCTTTGAAATTTTGCGGCAGGTGCAACGTACACACAGCGGCTTTCTCTTGCTTTGTTTTTCCTGTGGGTAGAGTTTTGTTGGAAAGTTGCATGTGCAGATTTGAAAATAAAATTTCTATGCCTACTTTTTCTCCTCCAAGCTACATCTATGCTCCTGAGGACTGCCTTCTCTTGATCCTAAAGGTACTTGTGTTGTGGCTAAATGGTTTTGGGGTTTTTTTTGACGGCACTGAAGGAAAGCAGTTTTCATACAACCAATTAATGTGGGCACAGCGCATTTTGCTTATATAAATCACTTTATAAAGTACTCTCATAAGAATTTAAAAGATAAAGACTTTCTAACTCACTACCCACAAAAGAAATTGGCATAGACACAACAGAATTATCATTCTAACACATCACCATTGTGATTCACTTGTATAGTCAGAGGCCAACATAAAAAAGGATTTATCCAGTTAGCTGGACCTGCTAACCTGGTGAGTTCTGCTGAGGGGGATATGAGACTGCTGCTAAATATTTCCTCCCTCTGACTGCTTTGGCAGTATGCAGACCGTGCCAGGGCAGTCCTTCAGCAGGGCACATAACTCGGGATAGCAAAAAGGCTTCTTTTAGGCGCTATGCAGATTGCCTATCCGTACAGCAGCTGAATATCACTACTATCCAGACAGTGACAGTGCTTACCACTAGAATCCGAGCTTTTGCACCAGGCCGTATTTGGATACTAGCACTGGATTATAGTTTACCAAGACGGCCGGCATTTTAGAATACTCACTGACCACTGCTGATAAATATCAAACTGTCAATTAACATGTTATTCGCCTTGATTTGCTCGTTTTGCATTGACTTGATAAAGTGAAAGTAACTTTCAAAACCTAGTCATGAAATGTATTAAATCAGTTCAATAAAAAGGTATCACCTTATGTATCTTTTCTTGAATTTTATTTCTGTGGAAAAAACATAGGAATCATGCTTTAGCTTGCATTGTATAATTGTCTCTTCAGGAACTTCAACCAGGCCTCACCGCCGCCACGCGGTCGGGCCGATAGCTGAAAACGCGCCAAAAAGGCTGCACTGAAAACCGACACCTTACCTCGACAGCCTGAGCCCGCAGGAAAGAGAATCGCTGTCCGCCTGAAGGCCCGGCCCAACAAACATCCACGGACTGGAGCACACGCCGCTGAGTCCACACCTCAAACTAGAAGGTGTGTGTGTGTGGGGTACAGGAGCCGCCAACGCGCTGACAGGCAAGTCGTCTGCGTGGCGCCGGCAAGCTCCATTTTCGGCACACTTCCTCTGCAGGGTCCCCTTCCGACTAACTACAAGGGCTGCCGCGCTCCAGGCAAAAGCATCTGACTTAGCAGGCCCTCGTGCACCCAAATCTCAAGCCAAGACTGAATCCGGTAGTGGGGGGTGGGGAGAGAGGGGGGAGGAGGGAGAGGGAGAGAGAATAGCACTAAAGCAAAAGAGAAAATAAAAATGAAGGAGCTGGTCTGTTACAAGACTTAAAGACACAGACCCTCAGAAAGAAAAGGAAGATTCACTTAGTAAACCAACTAAATTCTACTCCTAACTCCTAATTGTTTCTCCAGCGAGCCCGGACCCCCGGGCTCCCATCTATCCAGCTGCTTGGAGACTGAGGTAACTGGTGACAGAGGGCGGATACCGGAGAGATATACTGCTGATGTCACAAAAAGGAGGAGTTTCTCAGTCTCCAAGCTGCTGGATGAGATGGGGAAACCAGAGGTTTCGGGACTAGACAGGGGACACGATCAGGAATATCTTTTATTGTGACAAACAATAAGACAGACAAAAAAAAAAGAAATCATGAGTGTGCATAGGTATTCCATGCCACCTTTTGCTGCAATTACAGCTGCAAGTCTCTTGGGATATGTCTCTATTAGCTTAGCACATCTAGCCACTGGGATTTTCACCCATTCCTCAAGGCAAATCTGCTCCAACTCTAAGTTAGATAATTGCTGTACACCAACGCAACCTAACGGAAAGTGAAAGTGTTGATTGGTTTATGCTGCAGCGTTGGCACTGACTCTTCTAAACATTTGGCTTTCTGTTTACCTCCCCTCTTTTGCACGAGGACCTATGAAGTGCCTATAGTATTCATATCTTAAGCACAAGAGTTTTAGCTCGTCGGTGAGTTTGCCTTTTACCCCCGAGTAAGTTTTAAACAAAACATGGCCTGTGTCGTGTTTTATTGGCAATCCAAATAAAGCTTTTGATACCATCGACTCTTTGGTCTTTCCTACCATGTTTCTAGACTGTATTTAGTACCATCCATCGTTCCTTCAATCCTGACCAGTTTTCCTGTCCCTGCTCATGAAAAACATCCCCACAGCATGATGCTGCCACCACCATGCTTCACTGTGGGAATGGTGTTATTATCATTAAACACTTATATAGCGATGCAACATACAAAGCGCTGTACAGACATACAAGAGAGACAGTCCCTGCTCAGCAGAGCTCACAATCTAATAAGACAGAATACAAAATAAGTTACAAAATACAAATAACAAAATTTACAGGACAAAGTAAACAAAAGTTGATGGAGAGATCAAGATAGGGCAAGACAGGAACGAAAAGCAGCAGTGAAGAGGTGGGATTTGAGTCTGGACTTGAAAACGGGCAGGGAAGACGCCTGGTGCACAGAGATAGGAAGACTATTCCAAGCAAAGGGTGCTGTCAGTTGGAAGGAGCGAAGTCTGGAATTGGCACTACGAGTAAAGGGCACAGATAAACGAAGACTATTAGAAGAGCGAAGTAACCGAGAGGGGGTGTAAGGAGAGATAAGAGACGAAAGGTACTGGGGGGCAGAAGAGTGAATACATTTATAGGTTAGGAGGAGAAGTTTAAATTGGATACGGAGACAGATGGGAAGCCAATGAAGCGAGATGAGGCGAGGAGTGATGTGGGAAAAGCGAGACCGGCAGAAAATAAGTCGAGCAGCGGAATGTTGAACTTACTGAAGAGGAAAGAGGTGGCTCGCAGGGAGGCCGGCAAGGAGAAGGTTACAATAATCAAGGAGGAGGTGATTAAGGAGTGGACAATCATCTTAGTGGTATCAACAGAGAGGAAAGGGCGAATTTTGCAGATATTGTATAGAAAGAAACAGCATGTTTTAGCAATGAGCTGGATATGTGGAGAGAAAGAAAGAAAGGAATCAAAAATAACACCAAGGTTACGTGCTGAAGAGACAGGGAGGATTACAGAGTTATCCACAGAGAGAGAGAGAAAGGGGAAAGAGGAGGAGAGGCATACGGGGGAAAGATAAGGAGTTCAGTTTTGGCCATGTTCAGTTTTAAGCGGCGGCGGTGGTACATCCAGGTAGCAATGTCAGAGAGGCAGAGTGAGATCTTAGACAGGATTTCAGGAGAGATAACAGATAACAGGTGCAGAAAGATAGATTTGAGAGTCGTCGGCATAGAGATGATAGTGAAAGCCATGGGAAGAGATAAGGGCACCAAGGGATTGGGTATAGCGAGAAAAGAGAAGCGGACCTAAATGGAACCATGAGGAACACCTACAGGTAGTGGGGTTGAAGAAGAGGAGGAGCCACCGAAGCACACACTGAAAGAGCGATGGGAGATAGGAGGAGAATCAAGATAGTACAGAGTCTTTGAAACCAAGTGAGGACAGGGTGATAAGAAGGTGGTTATGGTCAACAGTGTCAAAGGCAGCAGATAGATTGAGAAGAATGAGAACAGAGTAGAAGTCTTTGGACTTAGCCAGGAACAAATCATGAACATTAGAGACCTTAGTAAGAGCTATTTCAGTGGAGTGTAGGGGACGGAAGCCGGATTGTAAAGGATCCAAGAGGGCATGAAAGGAGAGGAAATCAAGACAACGGTGGTAGACTGCACGCTCAACTAGTTTAGAGATAAAAGGAAGGAGAGAGATGGGGCGATAGTTAGAAGGACAGGTGGGATCAAGTGAGGGTTTTTTGAGGAGGGGTGTAACCACAGCGTGCTTGAAATCAGAAGGGAAGGTTGCAGTGGAGAGAGAGAGGTTAAGAAGAATAAATTAGACCTTACCTGCTAATTGTCTTTCCTTGATATCTCTCCGGGCCAGTCCAGGCACATTAGGGTAGTCAACCTTCTCCAGCAGCTGAGGACTGAATTCCAAAGTTTTGCTGACGTGCTATCCGGCTCCCCCTGCTGGCAGAACCTCAGTCTATCACTATCCAAGCAGTCTCAGAACCTAACCTATTCCTTAAAACCAAACTATCATAAACAAACACTAATCAAAATGAATATTCAGAGCCTACCTAAAAAAATTAACAGCTTCTCCCCCCCCTTTTTTTTTTTTAATTCACTCTATAGCGAAATTCGCCATAGCTTGAGGAAGCCCCATAGACTACACTGACCCCGGCTCCCTGGGCGGAACATCAACAAGTAACCTCTTCTGATTCTCCTGCGCAGTAACTCACACGACCCTAAGTCCGGCAAAACATGGACTACGGACTTACCAGAGTCCCCTGCTTAAGACAATCAACCTGAAAATGTATTGGGTGAGTCCTGGGCTGGCCCAGAGAGATCTCAAGGAAAGACAATTAGCAGGTAAGGTCTAATTTCTTCTTCCTCTTCGTCTCTCCGGGCCAGTCCAGGCACATTAGGGAAGTACCAAAGCAGTACCTAGCCCCGCTATGAAGGCCGAAGCCCCCACATCTGCGTCTCCCCTGGCTTGAACATCCAATCTATAATGCTTTGCAAACGTGTGCAGAGACGACCAAGTAGCTGCCCGGCATATATCCCCAGGAGGAATCAAGGCAAACTCGGTCCAGGACCCTGCCTGGCTACGAGTTGAATGAGCGCGGAGCCCCTCCGGGGGCATTTTCCCGCTTGCCTGATAAGCCGCTGCAACGGCGTGTTTTACCCATCTAGCAATTGATGCTTTGGAGGCCGCTTCTCCCTTCCGAGGACCCCAAACAGCCTGTCTGTTCTTCGAAAGGGTTTCGTCCTGCTCAGGTACCTTCTAAACACCTTACCTAAATCCAACTTATTCAGAACCTCATCTATGGGCATTCCTTCCTGGACCTTAAAGGTTGGAAGCGAAATAGACCGATTCACATGAAAACTAGACACTACCTTCAGGAGAAAAGAGGGAACCGGCCGCAACATTACCTTCTCCTCAGAAAATTGCAGATACGGCTCTCTACACGACAGCGCTTGTAGATCCAAAATCCTTCTCACCGAACACAAAGCCACTAAGAAAACTGTTTTCCATGATAGTTCCTTGAGCGGTACTTCCCTCGCCGGTTCAAAGGGAGATCTCGCCAATGCTTCGAGAACTAAATTCAGATCCCAGGCCGGAACCACTGCCCGAACCGGAGGATGCATGTTCTTCACTGCTCTCACGAATCGCAGAACATCCGGATGACCGGACAGGAGAACTCCCCGTACCTTATCGCGAAAACACGCCAGAGCCGCCAATTGAATCTTGAGAGTAGTAAGGGCTAACCCCTTATCCAACCCTTCCTGCAGAAACAACACCACTTCTGGTACTAGAGCGTTGCTCGGCCGCAAGCCCCACTCCTCGCACCAGCGCTCAAAGATACGCCAAATGCGAATATACGCTAGGGAAGTGGACTGTCTCCTGGCCTTCAACAGCGTGGTTATCACTGACGACAAATAACCTCTACGCTTCAATTTTTCCCTTTCAAGAGCCAAGCCGTAAGCAAGAAGCGATCCACATTTGGCATGAGAAGCGGACCTTGGCCCAAGAGGTTTGACTGAGCAGGTAGCTTCCAGGGACTGTCTACCAGGAGACGCACCAGGTCCGCATACCACACTCTCCTGGGCCAGTCTGGGGCGATGAGAATCACCCGACCATCGTGACGTTCTATCCGCTGAATGACTCGCCCGATCATTGGCCATGGAGGAAAGACATAAAGAAGCACCCCTGACGGCCACGGCTGCGCCAAACCGGCGAGACCTTCCGACATACGCTCTCTGCGCCTGCTGAAGAACCGACTCGCCTTGGCATTCTCGAAGGTAGCCATCAGGTCCATTACCGGCTGTCCCCAACGTCGGGTAAGGTCGTGAAACACTGCCGCATTCAACTCCCATTCTCCCGGATCTACCACATGCCGGCTGAGATAATCGGCCTGCACATTGTCTCGTCCTGCCATGTGCGCCGCCAAAAGAGCTAATAGGTGAGACTCTGCCCAGCTCATCAACTGCTGACTCTCCTCTAACAGGGCTGCACTACCTGTTCCCCCTTGTCGATTGATATAGGACACTGTCACTACATTGTCGGAGAACACTCGCACCGCCTTTCCTTCTACGAGATGGAGAAACTCGTGCAGAGCCAGGTGCACTGCCCTGAGTTCCAAAAGGTTGATGGAGAAACCCGTCACCTCCGGAGGCCAACATCCTTGAGCTATGTGCGATTGACAATGTGCCCCCCAGCCCAAGAGACTGGCATCTGTAGTGATGAGCACCCAGTCCGGCTGTAGTAATGGAACTCCCGCCCGAAGATGGGCAGGATCCAACCACCACAGCAGACTGTCGCTTACTTCCTGTGAACGTGACAACCTCCGATCCAGGGGATGCTTCTGAGGCGACCACCTTGTCAGCAAAGCCTTCTGCAATGGACGCAGATATGCTCTTGCCCAGGGTACCAGGTCCAGGGCCGCCGCCATGGACCCTAGAAGCTGCATGTAATGCCACGCTGTCGGAGCTTTCAGGCGCAAAAACGCTGCTACCTGCCGCAAAATCTTTTGTACCCTGATCTCCGGCAGAAAGGCTGCTCCTTTCTCCGTATCGAACACCGCTCCCAGGTAAAGGAGCCGTTGTACCGGTTGCAACTGGCTTTTGGCCTGGTTTATTACCCAGCCCAGCTGTTCTAGGAGACTCACCACTTGCGCCGTTGCCGTTACGGACTCTGACACGGATGGCGCGCAAATCAGCCAATCGCCGAGGTACGGGTGCACCAGCACGCCCTCTCACCTCAACGCCGCCGCCACCACTACCATCACCTTCGTGAAGGTCCGTGGCACCATAGCCAAACGGCAACGCCTGGAACTGAAAATGACCCATGGGTATTGCAAACCGTAAAAACCTTTGATGCTCTTGTCTGACGGGTATTTGAAGATAGGCCTCTGTCAGATCTATGGACATAAGCACCTCCGTCGGCTGCACCGAACGAATAACTGACCAGAAACTCCATTCGGAAGTGCGGAACTCTCAAGCAGCGGTTCACATTTTTGAGATCCAAAATAGGACGAAAAGACCCCTCTTTTTTGAGAACCACAAAATAAATCGAGTACCGACCTAATCCTAACTTGTTGTGAGGGACCGGAACCACCGCCCGAAGATGCAGCAACCGCTGAAGCGTTGCGGACACCGCCTTCTTCTTTTCCACAGACCCACATGGCGACACCACGAAAGCCTCCGCTAACGGCCGAGCAAATTCGAGTGCGTAGCCGTCGCAAATAATTTCCAGTACCCACTGGTCGGTTGTTATGGTGGCCCAGACGGAAAGGAAGCCTTGTAGATGTCGTCCTACTGGAATTTCCGTCTGGACCAACCTTCTTTCATTGTGGCTTTTTGTTGGAGTTCTGCTGGGTTCCGAAATAACCCATGCCGAACCCCCGAGCACCTCGAAAGGACTGACCTCTGGCCACAAAGTGCCCTCTTTGATATGGGGCAAAACGCGATCCCCTGAATCTGCGAAACTCTCGAGAAGGACCTCTGTGCAAACTGCTAGGTTTCTGGCTTTTCGGACGGACCTCTGGAAGGCGACCCCCTTTGGAATCTCCGAGATCCTTTACAATCTTCTCCAAGGCTGCCCCAAAGAGCAGTGTGCCCTTGTATGGAAGCTTACTAAGCTGCGCCTTGGACGACGCGTCCTCCGCCCAATTTCTCAGCCAAAGAAATCTCCTGGCTGCAATCACCGAGGCCATGGACTTAACTGAAATCCTTACCAGATCATAGAATGTATCTGTTAGGTAAGCTGCAGCTGACTCCAGCTTTGCGCCTTCCTCTGCATCTCCTTTAGAGTATCGCATCGACTTGAATCCATCAAATGGAGACCCTGGAGACATACGCCCCACAGATACATTGCTACATTGCTTAGTGACAGCGCGCAAGTCTCAAAAGTCTGTTTCAGCAGGGTTTCCAATTTCCTATCTTGTAAATCCTTAAGGGCCGCACTGCCCTCTACCGGAATTGTCGTCTTCTTAGTCACCGCTGACACCAAGGCATCTACCTTAGGCATCTTCAATAAGCCCTGCTCCTCTTGTGGTAACGGATACAACCATCCCATGGTCCGTGCTGCCCGCAGGGTAGCCTCCGGACAGTCCCATTCAGATTCCACCATCTGCTTTATGACTCTGAACAGGAAAAAACCTCTGTCCCGCTTTAAAACCTTGGAGCAGAGGATCCTCCAAGGGCTCTTCCTGAGCCGCTGGCAGAACGATATTCAGGGCTGCTAGCGTTTGGGCAATAAGTGCCCCCAATTCCTCTTTCCTAAAAACTCTAAACAGATTAGGATCCTCACTTGGCCCCATCTCACCATCCTCCAGATCAGTGGCCCACTGATCCAGACCTGACTCAAAAAGAATCTCCCCTTCCTCAGCCCCTTGGAGCCCTGAGATATGTTGCCCGATGCTATCAGTGCCCACCTCCGCTCCCAGGGCTGATTTAGAAGGCCCCTCACCCGGGTCCAACTGGGAGATTTCTTTTTCTTGACTCTGTGACAGCAAGGAGCCAGAGCCCTTGCCCTGAACCTGCTGCCACTTCAAACAATAAGCTTGATGTAAGGCCAGAATAAAGTCTGCTGAAAAAAGACTCTAAGCTCCCCTGTGCTGCAGGCAATGATTGTGAAGGAGCGTCCTCCACCTGAATTGGCTTTTTTGATTTTGATTTCCGTTTTGCAGGCTTTTCCTGACTAGGCCCCAGAACTGAAGATTTTTCTGAAATGGCCGCCATTTCCGTCATTTCTATACCGCTCTGAGGGCCCCCAAAAGGATCGCCGGATTCTAGCCTGCCCTCCATGCTTGCCGCGATCTCAACTGTGCCAAATTCAACGTTCCGTGAAACGCCGACAAAAACCCCAGGAGTGCAATCAGCAACCGAAACTAAGCCCCTCAGGCTCGGTAGCATGCGCGTCCTTAGAAACGCTGCCGACCTGTGCCGCAGAAATCACCCCATGAACTGCTTCAGCTAAGCCGTCCGGTTTCGACGTACCTGATAAACTGCCGTTTTTAAAATGCAGTATTTTCCACAGCAATTCACTCACTCCCGCTGCTAGCGGTAGAGTGTACTTGGCTCCGGAGGCGGATGGATGGTCTCTGGGGCTCCCAGCACCCCTCTCCACCCTCACCCGGGACTAGGAGCTGCTGACTGACTGAGGCAGGCTCTGCCTCTACTGCTCCTTTCACTTCGGCCCTCTTTACTGCAAAGTCAAATGATCTCCGTGTCAGCGGAGAAGAGCCCTGCTAGGGTTCTTCCCCTCTAACTACTTTACTCTCTCAGCGGAATCGAGAAAAAAACAAGAACTCCAGCCTATAATCTCTCTTCGTTTCTCCATGAGCCTGTCAGCTTTATGTCCCTTCCAGCTGCTGAGGACTGAAAGACTGAGGTTCTGCCAGCAGGGGGAGCCGGATAGCACATCAGCAAAACTTTGGAATTCAGTCCTCAGCTGCTGGAGAAGGTTGACAACCCTAATGTGCCTGGACTGGCCCGGAGAGACGAAGAGGAATATGAGAAATAGAAGGGACAATAGTTGAAAAGATGGAGCTAAGGAGATGAGTGGGGAAGGGATCAGAAGTGTTCTCAGGGTGATGGGAAGTGTTGGGTTTGTGTCACACATGGCGTTTCCCATGATGGCCAAACAGTTCAATTTTTGTCTCATCTGACCAGAGAATCTTCTTCCAGGTGTTTGGGGGATCCGCCACATGCTGTTGTGCAAACTCCAAATGTGTTTCTTATTTCTTTCTTTAAGCAATGGCTTTTTTCTGGCCACTCTTTCATAAAGTCCTGTTTTGTGGAGTATATGGCTTAAAATGGTCCTATGGACAGATACTCCCATCTCCACTGTGAATCTTTGCAGCTCCTTCAGTGTTATCCTTGGTATCTTGGTGGCATCTCTGATGATTGCTCTCCTTGCTCGGTCTGTGAGTTTTGATGGACGGCCTTCTCTTGTCAAGTTTGTAGTGGTGCCATATTCTTGCCATTTTGTTATAATAGATTTAATGGTGCTCCGTGGGATATTCAGAATTTGGGATTTTTTTATTTATTTTTTTTTAAATATAATCCAACCCTGATCTATACTTCTCCACAACTTTGTCTCTGACCTGTTTGGAGTGTTCCTTGGTCTTCATGTTGCTTGCTTAGTGGTGTTGCAGAGTCAGGAGCCTTTCAGATCAGGTATATTTATAGAGACATCATGTGACACTGACTGCACACTGGTGGACCCTAATCAACTAATTATGTGACTTCTGAGGTTAATTGGTTGGACCAGATCTTATTTAGGGGTTATATATATATACACACACACACACACACACACACAGTATTTTATTGTCATTCCACTTCACCAATTTGGACTATACTGTATTGTTAAGTCCATTATCTAACATCCAAGAAGCCCCTGACATCCACGCTGCCCTAAAAGGATACATCTGCATGCGCACAGCCAACACCACCTCTCTGGCCAATACACACCAACGGAACAAAGTGAGTCAACACTACTTACCACGAATCACCCCCCCCCCCCCCCGAATAAATTCTCACCGCTTACCATTGCTATTTAATCACTATACTATTACCAGTAGTATTACCATTGCTAGTTCACCATTGTACTGTTGCCAGTAACTTATTATTGCTATTTAAATCACTATTGTGGTCTTGGCTCCTTATGGTCTTGGGCAAGCCACTTAACCCTCCATAGCCCATGTTCCCTGTACAATAGTTATCTCCAAGTTATAATGCCCTGTTCAATGTAATTTCAGTTTGTTCAATGTAAACCGCACTGATGCAGAAAAGCGCGGTATATAAGAGAATGTAAATAAATAAATAAATAAAAATAAACTACTATACTGTTGCCAGTAGTCTTTATCATTACTAGTCACCATTGTACTGTTGCCAGTAAACTACCATTGCTATTTGAATCACTGTACTGTTGCCAGTAGTCTTATCATTGCTGGTCAGTATTATAATACAATTCATTAATGCATCATCACCTTGTTAATTTCAAACATGCTGTAGCTAACTCTTACAGTAAAACATGTTATATATATGTATATAGTTGAATTCAAACATGCTGCAAACTAACTCTTACAGTAAAACATGTTATATGTATGTATATAGTTTCCCCAGTTAACCCAAGTTTAAAACTCCTGTTTTATGTAAAGTAGGACGAATGTTGTCCAAATATTCTGTTCATTGTAAACCGCACTGATGAGAAATAGCGCGGTATATAAGAAATGTTAAATAAAAATAAATTTAAAAAACCTCCATTTTCATTCCAGGTTGTAATGCGACAAAACAGGACAAAAACCAAGGAGATGAATACTTTCACAAAGGCACTGTACATACAACGAAACAATCAAATCCAACTCTGCTACATGAGACTGTATGTAAAAAGTACCCTAAGCTGAAAAGTGAGTGGGTCCTGGACTGGTCTAGCAGGATTACAGGAAAGAAAGTTATCAGTAAATAAAATTTCACCTTCCAGATCATCTTGCTAGACCAGTCCAGACAAGAGGGAAGTACCAAAGCTCCACCACAGGACGGGATGAAATTGCGGCAGCAAGCACCCTAGAGCCAAAACGAGCAGACTCCCTAGCTTGGAGATCCAAGTGATAGTGCTTCACAAACATAGACAAAAACAACCACATAGCCACTCTACAAATATCCAAAAGGAGAAACCAAAGACATCTCAGCCTAAGACGCTGCCTGAGCTCGGATAGAGTGCTCCCTTAGCCCAGCTGGATCAGACCTCCCAGCCATCAGGTAGGCTGAACCAATAGCTTTCTTTAATCTACTGCCAAGCATGGCTTTAAAAGCCACATGGCTATTAAGTGGTCCTGCAAAAAAGGACATATAATCAGAGAGCTGAAAGTAGTGGAGAACCTGGTGGACATCCACCAGGCGAAGTCCCTTATCTTTACCCGAACACTGTTCAGGAGAAAAAGACAGCATAGAAAAACCCGATTACATGGTAAAAGGTAACCCCTTCTGTCGAGAAGGACAAAAAGGGGTCCTGACAGGAAAGTGCCTGCACTTCAGAGTGCAGAAGAAGCTAGCCACTAAAAACACTGCTTTAAAAGAAAGATCTTTCAGCATAGCTCTCTTCAAGGGCTCAAATGTAGGGTGCCGAACTGAACAAAAAACCAGCACCAAATCCCATGAAAGAATGACTGAATGAACCAGCAGCCAAAGCAACCTCACCCCACAGAGAAAACAGCCCATATCATGATGGGACCCAAGACAGCAACCAGCTACCAGACCTCGAAAAGAGCGAGCGAGCTGCTAACTGCACTCTCAGAGAATTCAAAGACAGACACTTATTAAATGCATCTTGAAGGAAAGCTAGCATCGATGGCAGCTGTGCCCGCCAAGGCAAAATCTGATGAAGACCACACCAGGATTCATAAGAGAGACACCAAACAAGTAGAAGTATGCCTGTCCTTAATAGTGTGTCAGTAACCGCTGTTGAACAGCCTTTATGTGCTAGGTGACATCTCTCAAGGGCCATGCTGTAATTGAGAAGAGAGGGTGAGCTTCTATTCTCCTCTGAACCCGTGCAATCATCGCACACGGAGGGAAGACATAGAGGAGAGAGGAGAGTGGCCATAGCTGAACCAGGGCATCAACCCTCCCCTCCCCCACCCGACCTGGTCTCCTTCCAGCAACTGAAAAAGTACAGAACTTTAGCATTTGACCCCTTGGCCATAAGGTTATGGTTATTATATTTGCTTGACCGCCCTTCACATTAGCAGCAGGGTAGTGTACAATCTAAAAACATTTTTTTTTTTTAAAGATCAGAAAACAGTAAAAGAACGCCATTAAAATTATAGGAAGAAAATCTTTCATACTGGAAAATCAGGAGATCAAGTAGAGAACAGACAAAGAAGAATCAAGAGGTAGGAAGCTCAAATGTAGTAGTAAAAAGATGGGTCCTTAGAAGAGATCTGAATTTGTTATAGGAGGATTCTAGTCTGAAGGCAGGAAGTAGGGAATTCCAGGAGGCCGGGGCTATGAAGTAGAAAGCAGAGACATGGGTAGAAGATAACCAAGCTTGAGAGGGAGAGGGGAGGTGTAAGCGATTGGCGTGTATACTGCGGAGGGTGCAGTGTAAGGAGTGGAAAAGTAGAGAATCAGCTAAATAGCATGGTGAACCAGAGTGTAATATATAGTGGACCAAAGTAAGTAATTTGTACTGTAAATGAAACTTTACCGGGAGTCAATGATAGTGGATGAAAAGTGGGGCAACGTGGTCATGGTGAGGAGCATGGACAAGAATGCACATGGTGGTATTTTGGACATTGGATTTGGTGCATCTGGTATTGCAGAAGGCCAAGGTATGCAGTGTTACAATAGTCAATCTTTCATATCACTAAAGTAAAGAGTAAGGTTGTCAAAGAAGAAACAGAAAGAAAAGGGCAAACAGAGCAAATGTGACAGAGGTAAGAAGCATCGACGGACCAGGTTAGAGGTGAGCTTGAAAGAATAGGGTGGGGTCAAGAATAATGCCAAGATATTGGAGAGCAGTAACAAGTGGGATGGGTGAGCCAGAAATGAAAGAAGATATGGTGGGAATAGAATTGCCAAAAGTAAACCAGTGCGCTGCGGATTTCGTGGGATTCAAATGAAAAAAGTTAAGAGGACAACCAGGTTGCAGTGCTGGAGAGACTGGAGTTAAGAGGAGAAATATCAGGGATAACTGGGCTGGTGTGATGAAGTAGGATAATATTGTCTGCGTAATAGTGTGTGGAAATACCATGTTGTTGTATCAATAGGGCCAACGGGATCAGATAAATATTAAACAGCAGAGGAGACAAAACCAAGCCCTGAGAAACACCGCAGAGAAGTGGTAGAGAAGAAGAGGAAGAATCCAGAGATGAAACTGAAAAAGATTGCTGAGAGAGAAAGGAGCGGAACCAATGGAAAACTGTGCCCCGGAGACCGAAATCTTGTATTCTAGTGAGAAGCGTGGCATGGTCTACAAAGTCAAAGGCGGAAGATAGATCAAGAGTGACCACCACTGAGATATTACCCAGTTTGTGCAATTGGTGCAGCTCACTAAGGAAAGACAAAAGAACCATTTCAGTGCCGTGCCCAGGGCAAAAACCAGATTGACGTTGGTGAAGTGCATGAATAGAATCTAGATAGGAGAAGAGTTGAGCAAAGACCAATTTCACAAGACGTTTAGATAGAAAAGGTCATTTGGATATGGGACGATAGCTAGGGGGGGGGGGGGGGTCCAGGGCTGCAGCCTTCAATATTGGACGGATAGTAGCATGTTTCCAAGTTGATGGAAAAATACCCGATGATAAACTGGGCTTGAAAATAGATGGGATCAAAGGGAGGAGACCAAGGGAAGGGGTAGTGAGCCATGAAGACGGAATTGGGTACGCAGAAGAAGTGGTCTTATGAGATTATTTGATGATATTAATAACTTCAACAGCTGAAACTGAAGAATGACCACCAGGAATGGGGGGGAGAGAGGAAAGGGGAAAGGTCAGTCGTTAGCCAGTGAGGGGGCTCAAGAGTGGTGGGATGCAGTGAGAAAAGGGAAAAGAGTGGCGGAGAGCAATTAAGAAAGTTAGACCAGAGGGAAGAAACTTTATTATGAAAATAGTTTGCCAAGTCCTGAGGACACGATGGAATCTGACTAGAGAGTAGATGAAGAGAGTGGCTTTGAAAATGAGGCAAGAATTGAATACAGACAATGGGAGGACTTTGTAGGGGAAGCAATTAGAACAGAATAATGGTCTGTCTTTGCAGTATGGACAGCAGTAGAGTAAAAGCTATGAAGGTCTTTAAAGGTCTGCATCCAGAAGCCCCTATCGGGTCACCATGCAGTCAAAGGCCCATGAGGCGAGCCCCTATTCGCTGGGATCGAGCACATGATAGCTGAAATTGGCCTCCACATTCTCCTCTCCTGTAAAGTGCTGGGCCGACAGGGCTTGTAGATACAGTGCTTGGCACAGGGGAACAAGAGCATCATCTCCCACTCCACCCCTGGGCATCTAGTGGCCTCTTGGTGATTGACATATGCCACTGCTATGGTATTGTTGGAAAGCATCCCTGAAGGTGCAACAATGCTAAATGCATGGCCCTTGCCTCGAGCTGATTGATGGGCCACTTGGCCTCCCAAGGGGACCACTGCCCTTCAGCCATGCTTCTCAAGACAATGAGCGCCCCAGCCGTTCAGGCTGGCATCCGCTGTCACCACTATCCAAGCTGGGATCTTGAGAAGCATCCCCCAAAGCATCTTGTTGGGGCGAGCCTACCAATGGAGACTGCATAACATGCTCTGGGTAGGACCATTCTGCAGAAACAATCTACTGCAGCTCCAGTGGAAAGGGAAAGGCTCTAGAGGGTTTCCTGATACCAGCCAGAAATAGGGTCGGACTGCGACGGTATCAGCTCTCCTACAGAAAAGTCAGGAATACGCAGCCCAGTTGCAATCTGAGCAATCAAAGCCAGAACCTCCTCCTGGCAAAATAACCAGACCATCTAGGAGTCCCCTTCATCCTCTGGAGGGGACACTTCGTTTTGGCTGGAGTTGCTGAAAGCCGACCCATCATCCACATTGCAATCCTCTTCTATATCTGAGAAGTCATCCTCCTCTCGGAGGCCCAAAGTCAATTCCTTGGGCCTCACTGCCCCCAGCAAACATTCTATCCAGAGTGGGAGCACGTCTTACTCGTCCTAGCGGGTTTCTATGTAAAAGCAGCCAGTGAGTACCTAGATAACCAAGCAGGGGCTGGACCCTGGGATGCCGCACCCATTTGACCTGCTTTTCATAGCACCGAAGCATGATGAAAAAGGGCAGTAAATTCTGCTGCTTTCGGGTCCACCATCGCTGGGGCAGCAGGAGGCAGACTGGAGAAGAAGAAGAGGAGGATCCGACTCCCTCATAGAGGGACCAGAAGGCTGCTGAACTGGGATCACCCCAGTGGGAGGGACAAAGGGCCCCAGAGAAGAGGAACTGCCCTCCCCTTGAGGCACGGGGGAAACAGCATGAGAAGGCCCACCTGGATCGGCTATGCAAGCAGTGCATATCCGATCCACGAGGAAACTGTGCCACTTGCCTCAAATCGAGACAGCGGGGAGGAGGCACCAGCATACTTCCTGTTTTTATGTTTTATTTTTAAAATCAGAATTGTCCCGCGGCAGGAAACAGGCCGAAGCCCCAGCCAATCACCAAAAACATAGTGGGAAGGAAGCCTCATCTGGTCACAGTGTCCGCAAGTTGCAGCTACTGTGGCGGGAAGAAGACTGCAGCCGGCGCTGAAAGCGGACCGCGAGTCGCCATCATGTTGGAGCACATGCCGCTGCAGGTAACAGTAGTTCTATGAGGAAATTTTGGCACCATGGCAGAAAAAAATACAGCCCCTAAAGCAAAGGAGATAGGCAGCCGCAGAAGCCTTTGACAGCACACCCCAAGCCCCAAGGTACTCACAGACTGCAGTCCATCCAGAGGGAGGGGGAAACACACTCAGAAAAGGCTCTTCTGTCAACTAAACTATTTTTTTAAACAAATAAGAAAAGAAAAGAAGAAAATAAATAAAAGAAGAAAACTAAATTAGGCTTGCGAGTCTGACCTGGAGGATCTGCTGCCCCAGGCTTTCCTCTGGCATTCAACTGGTCCTCTTGATTAGGAGAACAGATCCCCTGAACTAAAAGAACGTCCCAGAAGGATCCCTCCAATACGCCCAGGAGTGCCTACTCACTAAGTTCTACCAACAGGCGCCCTCAAGATGGCTGACAGGAGTCCACAGGAATAGAACAAAAACAGCAACCATCATCTGCTAGACAATACATAGAAAATACAGGAGGGTGCCCCTAGATACACCGGCATTTATGCCTGAGATGTCGTCACAGCAGTTAAGGCATTTCCTCTGTCTCCATCATCTGCTGGTAGGGGAATATAACCCATTTGCCTGTACTGGTCTAGCAGGATGATCTGGAAAAATATTTTCAGTAATGTTTCCTTAAGTTCTCTTTTCTGCTCACATCTCACAATCAGCAGTAGCCAATTTTAAGCAGAGCCACCCAAGCCATATATAACTGCTTGCTGCATTTCCCAGGCTCAGCACATCCCTCACTATGCACCCAGATAGACAGGACAGTTGCACCTGGATCTCCAACCCAGCCACATCATCCTCAATCTACTAATGGCATTTAAACTTGAGAATTTAACATTTAGAGACGCACCTTTTATGACTGGTACTCCATCTCTGTCTGACACGACAATAGCATGAAGACCTTCCACACTATAAAGTCAGAGGTACAGAAAAAATACAGTTTAACAACATGGCGCACGTCAGCTGCTTCTTTCTATCTGGGGGAAGGGGGGGGGGGAGAAGAGGTATTCTGTCTCTCAATTAAGCTGCTCCTGAATACCTAAGAATAAAGAAAACCCATCACTCCTTACCCATCTAAGTCATTGGTGGCTTCTTTAGGACTACCAATCAGTCAAGTTTTCAAGAAATCCCTAATTATCAAGCATGACAAAACTTTACATGCAATGCATCAACGGTATGAAAATTCATGTAAAATGTACATCTCTCATGTATAACCAATAGTGGTATCCTGAAATCCTGAGCGACTTAGTGGCTCAAGAACCAGAGTTGCGCATCCTCACTTGAATGGACTGCTGCATGACATATACCCAATGGTTCTCAACTCAATCCTCATGACACACCATGCTAGCTTGGTTTTCAGGTTATCCACAATGAATACGTATGAGATATAAGCAGTGCACTGGAAACTCTCTCAGATTAGCTATGTGTATCCTGAGGACTGGGTAAAGAACCACGGAAACATACCAATATATCTGTGCCAATTAAAGGTGACATTTTACTTACCAGATAATGCCCTTTCCTAGAGTCCTGCTAGACCGATACAGAAAAGTGGGTTGTTTTCCCCTACCAGCATATTGGTACCAATGAAAAGCCAGGTTTCAATGACATCGCTCCCATGCCTCTATCCGCCTCAGCCACCAGAAGTATCCTCAGTATTCGCCCCAAAGCATATGGGAAAACATGGCAAGCCTCACACAACCTCAACGTGGGCAACAATGATTAATCAAAACAGTAGAGAACTATGTATAGGAAAGCATAAAAGAAGGCTGTCCACAGAAAATGAATTTGCAGAGCCAAGTATATAAACTTATAGAGGAGTCAAGAGTACCACCACAGAAGAACAAGGCAAACACAGTTCAAGGGGGCGGGCCCTGGACTAGTCTAGCAGAACTCAAGGAAAGGACATTATCCAGTAAGTAAAACGTTACCTTCCATATCGTCCTGCTAGACCAGTCCAGACAACTGGGATTTACCAAAGCTACGACTCCACTGAGTGGGAAGAAGACATAGCAGCTCGCAAAACCTTAGAGCCAAAGGCCGTGTCCATCCAAACATGAACATCCAAGTGGAAATGCTTGACCAGAATGGAAAATGATGCTCACACTGCCACACGATAAATGTCTGCAGGGGCTACCGAGCTCCACTCTACCCATGGGGACGCTAGCGCTCAGGTAGAATGGGCATTAGGGTGGTCCATAAAAATGAATTCCTGAATTCCTTTGCTCCCTGGCCTGATTCCGGTTCCATTTAGGTAGAAAACACTGTGTACAAAGTTTGAAGCCAATCCAATAATATTTAGGGGTGGCTCAACAAGTCTTGAGATTTCCCCCTGGGAGCAGATGACGAAATGTTGCATCATCTTGTATCATCCACTCAGTTCCACGCTGATTACATTTGATTGCGTCATATTTGAACTAATCTCGTCTCTGAGAGGTGGCAAAGACATTGTATTATCTTTGTATCTTTATTCTTTTCAGATGGCGAAAAAACGTGGTTTTTATCTCATTGAAGAAATGTCCACCACAATTCTGGGGGCCAAGCTCCCCAGCAAGGAGCAAGTGTTAAGTGTATTTTTACATCACCATATGACATTAAACAAAGGCGTTAGTGAAAGTGCATCTATTGTAACAAGTGAAGTAGAAGCTTACTGGGAAAAGGCCAGGCTTCCTGTTCAAAGAAATGACAAAATTCAATAAAAAGTAAAGAAATTGTTCAATCAGTGGAAACTTTTGAAGAAAAACAAAAGGGAGAGGAGGGACACAGGAGGCAAATGAAAAAGAATTCCAGGTTGCAATGAAAAACCTATTTGATGTGGCGCATGCCAATGCAATGTCTTTAATTCATATTCAAGAAGACAAAGAATTCTTAATAGCGCAACGAGAACCAGGGCGCCGCGGCTCAATGTGCGCGATGGACAAGAAACTGGCCAACACGGAAGCAAGATCGCAACAGCGAGAAGAACTGAAAAGGCACAGACAAAAACATGTTGCCGAAGCCGAGGCAACTACAAGCCAAGTTCAGCTGGAAGGATCTTCTTCCTCAGCAGAGTCAGGTGAAGACTCGTCGACATCTGTGGATTCAGATAACGGACAGAAGAAAGCAACTCCACAAATGAAGCAGTTTCGACCTAACAATGTCTGGACCCCAGAGCTTACAGCAGCCCTGGATCGGACAGGGACAACGGATCGCAATGCTCTGTTTGTGGTAGTTGAAACCGCCAGAAGTCTGGGACATTATCCTGGGGAGCTCAATATCAGCCGCTCCAGCGTCAAGCGCCATAGAGAAAAGCACCGTCAGCAACAATGGACGGAACTGCATAACGCATTCAAAGCCGAAGGCAAAACATGCATTGTGCATTGGGATAGCAAGTTATTGCCATCTCTCCTCTGTTCAACCACATCCGTTGACCGCCTTCCAGTTTTGATAACGGCTGTCTCCACTGGAGAAACACAACTTCTTGGTGTACCAAAACTGACATCAGGAACGGGCGAGAATCAAGCTGCAGCAGTTTATGAACTGTTACAGGAATGGTGTTTGGATGAAAAGGTTGCAGGCTTCTGCTTTGATACAACTGCATCGAACACGGGACGTCGATCAGGAGCGTGCATTCTTCTAGAACAGAGACTCCGTCGCACAGTCCTTCATTTGGCATGCCGCCATCACATTTACGTAATAATTCTTGGTGCAGTATTCTCTACATGCTCTGGAGCTTCATCGGGTCCCGATGTCCAACTCTTTCGCTGGTTCCAAAAGAATTGGGGCTCCCTTGACAAGTCCAACTATCAAACTGGAAAAGACTTGGAGGTGCTGCAACCTGACAGGGATCGCATCATGAAGTTTGCGGAATCCAAGTTAGCACAGGGCAATCACCGAGATGATTACCTGGAATTCTTGGAGTTAACGATTGTCTGCCTTGGAGGGAATCTTTCTAGTTTCAATTTCAAGAAACCCAGAGCTTTCCATCATGCCAGATGGATGGCAAAAGTCTTGTACTGTCTCAAGATTTGGATGGTCCGAGGACAACTCAAAGATCTTACCCAACGGGAGGAGTCCTGTGTTCATGATGTGAGCATTTTCTCCATCCTGATTCATGTGGAAGCCTGGTTTTCTGCCCCTGATGCCTGTGATAAGGAAGCTTATCATAGCTCAGGAAGGAGCTATAGAAAAGGTGAAGTGACTCTGAACAAGCAACCTGTCAGTTCTGGTAGAAATAAGAAAACAGAATTTTCCCATAAAAGACTACCAGTCCCAGAATGCACCAGGTTTCCAACAGCCATTAGAGGAGCTGAAGTGGGGAAACGTGTGTTCAATCAAGAGGGCTATGAGGTAATCCCCAAGCACTCATCTCAAAGGGCAGGGCCTGATTCAGCACAGCTGCGCTGTGCTAGGGTGGAGCACTCATCAAAGCAGAATAAAGGTAGAGTTTATTCTACAGAGAATTATCCTCATCCTCAGTTTCATCTGGGAGGTCATCATCCTCAGAATCAGCTTGGATATCCTCAGCTTGGACATCTTCATCATCTGGAGGATCATCAGAAGCAGAAGCCAGAGTGGACGGACAGAGAGGGCAAGAAACCCTTTGGAAGAAAGAAGAGAAAAGCATTTGGGAGGTCTAAAGGAGTCCAGAGCAATACGTATACTGGGAGACATTCAAAAGGCCAGCATACACCATTGGACTGGGGAAAACCAGAGGAGTGGTGCTGCAGAGCTAGGAATCTCCAGACGGTACCTGTGAGGGAGACGGCTGCACTTGGAAGGGATGACAGAAGGTATGTGAAGAGAGATCCAGTGTCCAGGGATCTGGATTGGAAGGCCGGACATAAGAACTGGACTACATACTGGCCAGGCTATTTAGAGAGGAACTCTAACAGCAATGGAAGCTCAGGTATGAACACTGATCTATGCCCTAGCTATAACCTTGAAAGACAGCAGGGAAACAAGTATTCTCCTGAGAGTGCTACATTGAGAAATTCCTCTGTGCCAATCCATGATATTGAACCCATGATTGTTGAAGAAGGGGGAGCGGTCTTAGATACAAGCTGTGAATATATGGATTGCTCTCTGTCTAAACTCCTTTGGTAATTTACTGTTACAAAAGTACAACAACCATCACAAAGAAATACAAACTTGTTCTTTAATCTACTCAGAAAAGCTCCTGAATAGGATTTTGAGCCATGCAGTAGAAATTAAGCCAGCTAAGGGGTTTCAGCTGGATAACTGCTAGCAATTGAGCCTTACCTAATTGCTTGTGAGCTGAGGGAATCACTTCTGAGTCTATGTGTGAAGATATAAGAAGTTAACCTGAAAAGAACAGTTTTTCCCTTCTTTGTGGGTTTTGCTTGTTGTTTGAAACACTGCTAAGAAAATATTAGCTAAAGCCTACAGAAAAGACCAGTTTGTTACCAACCAGGTCTTTATTCTTTTGCTTTGATTGCCTGACAAGTTCAACTGTTGTTTTCCTGATTTTGTTTTTCCAAGTTTAACACTGAAAGCAAGTATCCTGTTTTATGTGCTACCAAGCATATCTGTGTTGGGAGAAATAACCCCATAAATAAATATCTTATTGGCTTTACACTCAAGCACAACTAATTATTGTGAGCAGCTGTGTCTGGTGTGAATGGACTGCATTTCCCACAATCCCTTGCAAATCATATTGATATATGCACTTGCCAAGACTGTGAACATTCTCACCCAGGCAGCCGTCTGACATGCCGCAGTTGCTCCTCGAACAGATTTGGAGATGCTGAAGAAATTACACTCTTACCACAATGACCGTGTTGGAAGAGCGGCCAGAGACAAACTGCAACAGCATCTGTGGTATGTGTCAGAGGAGCTTGTGGCACTGTCACTGTTCGATGAAGCTGTTTCTGCACCGACAAAGTGGGCCATAGTGTCGGCCATGATCCCGGCAGAATCAGATGAAAGCGATGAGGATGAAGACGAAGATCCCCCAAAGCGGGTCGAATTGAAAAGTTCCATGATTCCACCACTTGAATCTTTTGCAACTCGCAAGTCAATCCGTTTCCTGAAACACCTCGACATCAACAGTGATTTTCTTAATGCAGACCCAGAAGACTGGGAAGAGAATGCATCATTCAAAGACGATCTGAAGAAAGTAAAAAATTTTCCAGTGATCAACGATGTGGCTGAGCGAGGGGTCAAACTCATTGAGGAGTTCAATGGCCGACACACCACAAAAGAAGAACAACTCCAGTTCCTTCTGGGTGTTGTCTCGCAACACCGTAAGATGTTCCCCACATCGTCAAAGTCCTTACTAGCATCTGGACCACATTGAGTGCTTGGCAAGCATGATACCCCCGTCTATGAGCGGATAATACCCAGTGGTCTGACGAACCCTGGGGGGGGGGATCCAGGGGCCTGATAGATAGGGACCTTGAGCCACCCCTAAATATTATTTGATTGGCTTCAAACTTTGCACACATTGTTTTCTACATAAATGGAACCAGAATCAGGCCAGGGAGCAAAGAAATTCCTACTTTTATTTTTTCCCCTATGGCAGTGGACCACCCTAATGGGCATGCAAATCCTCCAGAATCGGCTGATTCTGCAACAGATCCACCGACGCAACAGTCTCCTTAACCCAGCGCCTCAATGAAGACAGTTGCCGTGTCACCTTGCGTGGGTCAGCTAACAGAACAAAACGATGGTCTGACTTACGAAAAGAATTTGTAACCTCCAAGAAATGGAGAGGCACCCTCTGGACATCCAGAAGGAGAAAATCCTGACCATTCCCCCAACCCTGCTCCTCAGAGAAGGACAGGCAAACCACCTAGTTCACACAGTAACACAGCATATGACAGCAGATAAAGACGATATGGTCCATCTAGTCTGCCTAGTAAGATGGCTAGAGTGGTTGTACCTTCTGCTCAGTGCAGGTCAGCCCCCGCGCCCCCCTCCTCTATTTACTAAGTATAAGAGATATTTACGTTTGCTTTGCTTTTATCCTTTTGCTATAAAAAAAGAGATCCACTGTGTCTGTCCCATGCCATTTTGAATTCCATCACTGTATTTGCCCCATCACCTCCATCGAGAGAGCATTCCAAGCATCCACCACCCTTTTCAGTGAAAAAGTATTTCCAGATGTTGCTTTTAAGTTTACCGTCTTGCAGCTTCATTGTATGCCCTACAGTTTTACAGCTTCCCCTTCTTTGAAAAAGGTCTGTTTGTTCATTGATGCCCTTTAAGTCAGTACTTTTCAAACTTTCATCCTGTATGACCCCATTTTAACAACTGAAAAAATTTACATGACCCCCCCCCCAGATGATGATGATGATGAAATCAAAACAGCAGGTCTCCAAGCTCCTTCCCCTTCTTTCACTCATCTAAAGCAGAAAACAGCAGCAACAGCAGCAGTCAGCACGGGGTCCTTTGTGTCAGTATCCAGTGTATGTTTACAGACCCCAGTATTTAGCAAGGTATCCAGTCTAACAGGAAACTTACCAAGGAGAAGACAAGAGCCTATGAATGTCCATGGCTCACTGGCCACTTGCTGATCGGTGACTGCCATTACTTGGCATAGGTTACAGTGAATTCTGGAGAGAAAGGGAAATGGCCATGTTTCTGTGACCCCCATCCACTGATGAGGTGACCCCCAAGTTTGCAAACCACTGCTTTAAGTATTTAAAGGTCTGTATCGTATCTCCCCTGTCCCTTCTCTCCTCTAGGATATACATATTTAGGTTTTCAAGTCTCTTCTCATACGTCTTCTGGTGTAGGCTCCAAATCATTTTGGTTGCCTTCCTCCAAACCATTTCAAATCTTTTTATGAAAGGGAGAAATCACTTCAGGAAAGAAGGAACGCTTGTGCTGAAAGGAAATCAGCCTCCTCAGAAAAGATAGGTAAGATCTTGACAGAGCCGGCAGCTCAGAATCCAGCTTGCGGAACAAATTGCAACCAAGACCACCATCTAGAGCCTCAATCCATCAACGTAGCATGCTTAAACAGCTCCAACATCGGGGCCCCGGGCACCAGACATAGATCTCAGGTAGGGACCACAGATGCCGCCCCCCTGAAGAAGGCACAAAACATCTGGGTGTAAGGCTAGAGACTCACCAACCAACAGACCACCAAAACAAGCCAAAGCTACCTCTTGAACCTTCAGGGAGCTAAGCAGAAAAGGCCAACAGAGATGGCAGCTATGCGCCACACATCAGCACTCAAGGCACTAGACCTGCACTTATGCCAAGTTGGCAGACCTTCTCTGGGTTCTGAGCAGAGTGAAAATCACTGCCAGAGAGTAGCCCATATATGCTAACCATAGGAGCCAAGCCGTAAGCAAGGAGGGCGCCTGGTCCTCCAGGACAAGTGGCCGACACAATAGGCCCAGAGACTGAGACAAACGAAGAGGTGGCGCTTGCAGTAGCTGTATCAGAGCTCCGTATCATGCTCTCCTCAGCCAATCTGATGCCACCAGAATAATCTTTATTAGGTGGCGCTCCATACGCCGAATCACATGCCCTATCAGGGGCCACGAAGGAAACACATATAGCAGGTGTTGACTCTGTTAAGGTTGAGCCAGATCATTGATACCCTCAGACCTAGTCTCCATGTGGCGACTGAAGCAGCAACACACTTTGGCATTAGAGCGGGATGCCATCAGATCACTCTTCAAGGCAACTCCAGTGGTGCAGAAACAACTTAAAACACCTCCGGACTCGACTTTCACTCTACTGGAACCAGAGTGCTGGCTGAGAAAATCCGTTTCCACAGTGTCTATCATGACAATGTGCAGAGCTGACAAACTAGGAGGTTCTTCTCTGCCCAGGCAAACAGGGGAGCCATCTCCAGGGCTATCCCGGCACTCCTCGTGCCACCCTGCCGATTGACATGATTCACCACCACAGCGTTGTATGAGAACACTCAAACCACCCAACCCTCAAATGGGGACCCGAAACGCAGAAGAGCCAATTTAATGGCCTTCATGTCAAGGCAGTTAATGGATCACATCGTCTCTCTGCAGTTCCAAGGGACCTGGGCTATTTGGCCTTGGCAATGGGCTCTGCAGCCTGAGAGACTGGCATCAGTTGTCAGAAGGATCCATGAGCAATCGTCCAGCAACATGTCCATCCTCAGAAGACTGGGTTGCTGCCACGACCGCAGGCTGGCCATCAGCATCATTGGGAGTGGGAGTCTGAGCTCGAACTGTTGTGAACTTGGGGATCACAGAGTCGGTAAAGACCACTGGAGCAGCCACATATAGGCAAGCCTCAAGGCACATCTCAAATGTCGCCACCAGCATTCTGAGGAGCTGGAGAGCAACCCGGACTCTGAGAGCCTGCTGTGAACAGAACAGCGCATAGACAAACAGACTATGACTTCTCCTCTGGCAGACAACTCTGTACACACGAGTACTTAAATGTGCTCCCAGGAACTCCAGGGACTGGGAATGCAACAACTGGCTCTTTCCCCAATTGATTACCCAGACAAGGCTCATCAGAAAGGATACCACATGGGGAGCTACCCGAGATATCTCTGAAAGAGAAAGGGCTTGGATGAGCCAGTAATCCAGATATGGGTAAACACAAATCCTTCAGCACTGTAGCGCCTCAGTCACCACCACCATGACCTTTGAGAACGTTCTTGGGGCAGTGGAAAGTCCGAATGGGAGAGTGACGAACTGAAGGGGAGAGCCAAGCATGGCAAAACACAGATATCTTGCTGATCCCCTGGCTCAGGATATAAAATTATGCCTCGGCCAAATCCAGAGATGCCAGGAATTCCCCTAACCGCACCATTTGAATCATGGATTGCAAAGTTTCCATTCAGAAGCACGACACGCAAGAGCTTGTTGATACACTTAAGATCCAGAATGGGCCAGTATGTTCCTTCTGTGCTGGCAACACGAAACGGATGGAATTCCTGCCCTTGCCCAGAACGTCTGGGGGAACGGGCTCTGCTGCCTTGTCCTAGGTGATCCGCACAGCAGCCCTGCTATTCGCAGACCCACAAGGGAAGAAGCAGAAAGCGGCAGGGATCAGCTCTTGCATTCCAGGACATAGCCATACTGAATGGGGACTAGCATCCAGCGATCCTTGGTGAACCGGGCCCATTCCTGAAGGAAGAGGCGAAGCTGGCACACAACTGGAGGAACCAGGGAATGGGCTCCCAAAACCTCATTGTGCAGCCCGGTCCTCTGGATGGGACCGGGTCCCTGGGCCCAAGTGCTCCCTGAAGAGATGGAAAATGAGCCCGAAGTCCATAAGTAGATGGGAAGAAAGGCTATCCAGGCCGGTAGCAACAGGAGTCCAAGTCCCCCCCTGAATCTGACCTGCACGCCTGTGAGGACCAGATGGAGGCTGGTGGAAAAGGGACTCCTACTCGCTTCTCAGGCCCCTTAGACCTAGCCTCTGGAAGGCGGAAAAATTGTGTTTCACCCCAATCCTTCACCAGTGTGACTTGAGCATGGCTTTAAAGCATGTATAGGAGGATTCTGAGTGCAGGTCAGTGGGTAATGAGTTCCACAACGCAGGGCCAAGATAGTAAAGGGCAGAGAAGCACGTGGACTACAGGTGCGCAAGAGAGGGAGATGGAAAGTGGAGGCAATTGGCAAGTAAAGAACCTGCCCTATAGATACTACAATGTAAACAGTAAGGGTTTTACAATAATACTTTTTAGTGATTACTGTTACATAGTATTCCTAAGTCCTCAAATGTTAGATATCTAATTCTCCTAGTTTATTGCCTCTGGTCAGTATAAAGTTCTGCTGTTATAATCCAAACAGCCTTGAATGTAAGATAGGGCGCTATAGAAAACCTGATAAATAAATAACTGTTTCACTGGCTTTGCAGCACTGCATTTAAGGTGGCTGGCAGGCAGATCTCTCTGAGAACCTTCTGCAATCTTCGAGAGATAGCAGGGGAGAACAGAGGAGGAGGGAAGGGGCACTGAGGTTGTGTGAGGCTGCTGCACTCTTCCAGATCCTTCCAATTTCTGGCTGATCAACAGGCTGTTATGATAAGCACATGGAGCTGAAATAATTCTCCCTCCTCCTATGGCTACCAAAAAGACCTCAGTCTAGTGGAGCCTCCCACATCACGCTCAAATGAGACAGTCACTCTCAAGGTGGTCATCCGTTCACCATAGGCTGGAGACAAAGAAATACTGAGGAGACCTCTGGTGGCTGAGGCATGGGAGTGTCGTCATTGAAACCTGGGCTTTTCATTGGTCCTTTGTCCCTACCAATCTGCTGGAAGGGGGAATACAACCCACTTGTCTGGACTGGTTTAGCAGGATGATATGGAAGAGGCACTTAAACCCTTCCAAAGCAGAAATTTTGAATAATAGCATGAAGCAGTAGGAATTTACTTTGATTTTATATTGTTTCATCTTATATTATCATGAAAGACATTAAAAAGGGCCTTCAGTTGAAAGGAAAAGAGCAAAATAATTTTTTGCAAAAAAACTTCCATTGTCTGATCATAGGTCCCCAAATATATCCATTATAGATTCTCATACTGCATGTACAGTAAAATTCAAACTGCTGATGTAGTTGCCAAATACAGTACTTATCACATGTAGTCAGCTGAAGTGAAAAGCCGTATGAGAAAGCGCCATTTGAATAATTTCTGATGAACTTGAGTTAGTATTGGAGCACTGTTCAGCTGACTACATACAATTGTCGTCAACATTATTGGCACCCTTGCATTTTAGGTATGTTGTGTATAATATCTTGACAAATAATTGGAAATATTCCAACTGTATGTCATAATATTTTAATAGTATGTTCAAAGGTATACAACAACAACAAAAAAGGATGTCTGTGCAATGCAGACATAGAAATTTCTGAGGGAAACCCCCCCAAAAAAACAAAACATGACCTGGACAGGATTAACGGCACCCTTCATTAATATTTGCTTGCCCATACCTTGGCAGTGATGACAGCCTCCAAACATTTCTTGTAGCCATCTATAAGTTTTGTACATCTGTCTGCTGGTAGTTTAGCCTACTCTTCAACTGCAACTTGTTCCAACTTATAAATGTTTACAAGATTCCTTTTACCAATGGCAAATTTCAGCTTTTTTCAAAGGTTCTTCATTGGACCGAGATCAGAACTCCTTGCTGGCCGGTTTAAAAACAGTCCATTGTTCCTTTTTAACCATTCTTTTTTATTTTATATTTATGAAATTTTACAAATAAATCAAGACAGTTTAAACAAACCATTCTTGCAGAAACGGAGCAGACACTTGGAAAGTACTCATGAAACGGAATACATAAACAACAAGAAAATAAATACTCACAGCAAATAAAACGTGTCAAGTCTCCCTAGTCTGCAAAATGGGGGGGAGGGGGGGGACATCCTAATCTAAGATTCAATCAATATATGACAAGAAACAAAGGCAGATAGTCACCGTCCAGATCTAAATTAACATAAGCACTAGGAGGGATCAATAGAGGATTCTAATCGCCTAGCGTTTACAAAGGCTAACAGCTGGGAGGGCTCATAAAATATATAAGAAACTGAGTGATATGTCACTAACATTTACATGGATGTTTAAGAAAAAAAGAGCCCACCCAACTGTAGAACCCCAGGGCGGAGCAGAAGAAACTCCCTGCGCCGCTTCTGGGTATCTCTTGCTAAATCAGGGTATATACGTATGGATAAACCATGAAAAGGAAGTTGCCTTTTCTGAAAGAAAAGTTATAACAGCCATTCTTTATCAGACAATAGAGCAAACATTATTAACAATGTGGAGGGAACTTGAGACTCAAACCCCAAGTTTTCTAACAGATCTGTAACATTCAAGGTATTCCCCTGTTCCTGACCACCCCCTGAATCACCCAGGGTTGGAACAAGCTTAGCCTTAGGTAGATAATAAATTTTAACCAAAGGTGGCATTAGTTCAGGGGAACCCCACAATACCTCCACCAAGTATTGCTTAAACATGTCTCTAGCTGAGACAGAAAACCACTTTGGGAAATTAATAATTCTCAGATTACTGGCCCTAGACAAATTGTCCAAATGTTCCAATTTGACTTGGAGCGACAGAAAATTATTTTTATAAGCGCCAGAGTGTTCCTCAAGATTAACAACCTTATTTCGCGTTTCTTCCACCTCCATGTGCATGCCAGAAACTTTCCTTTCCAATTCAGATACTGCACCCACCGAAGTATTCACCTTTATAGCTAAAGATGATACCCGAGGTAAAAGTACTTCACCCAATGAAGCAATGGCGTTCCAAATAGCCTCCAATGTGAAATTCACAGGGCGCTGTAAAGAGAAAGCCACCTCCGAATCAGCTGCTGGAAATGCTGCCTCCATATTCGCCAACGCTTCTCCTCCTCGTATAGCAGGGATTCCCTTCCCTGCACACACACACCTCCAAACGGCACCGTTGATGGACTCGAGTGAGGCTCACCACCAGCAACACTCGCTGGTTCCTCCTGCACTTCCTTTCCTGGTCCTCTCGAGAGATAAGCTACCCCCTGCAACGAGAGAGAGGTCAAATCCAGGAAGTCTTCCGGCAAAGGTTGGCTGCGGGAAACTTTCGGCGCCAGGCTCATGCTGGAGAAGAAGATGACGCCGAAACAGCCAAGTACACTAGACTCCGGCAACGCTGCTAATCGGCTTACTCCACCAGCGCCATCTGGACCTCGAGCAGCACGCAACAAGTAGGAATCTAGAGGACCGACCACCGCATCGGAAACTTGCGTAGAGGCAATAGAGGGCTGTGAGGGCGAAGGCCTTGGTTTCCCCTTTCGCTTTTTCCCCATAGAAAAGTCATGCTCACTCGACAAGGACTACTGCCGCCATACTGGAACGCCCCGCTGTGTGAGTGACTTTTTAACCATTCTTTTGTACTTTTGGATGTATGTTTTGGGTCATTGTCCTACTGGAGGACCCATGACCTTCGACCCAGACCTAGATTTATGACACTAGGTAGCACATTTCACTCCAAAATACCTTGGTAGTCCTCTGACTTCATGATTTAATAGGTTCCAGGCCTCCAGTTCCTGAGGCAGCAAAACAGCCCCACAACATTAAGGAACTTCCATTATATTTAACTATAGGAAGGGTGTCTTTTTCCTTATCAGCTTAATTTCTTTGCCTGTAAATGTATCGCTGGTCTGCATTGCCAAAGAGCTCAAGTTTGGTTTCATCTGTTCACAGAACATTTTCCCAGAAGGACTGCGATTTCTCAAAGTGGGTTTGGGCAAAGATCAGATGTGCCTTTTTTATGTCTGTCTTTGAGCAGTGGGGTTCTCCTTGGCCTTCGCCCCTGAAGTCCTTCTTTGTTTACTGTGCGGCGTATGATGCGGGTTTAAACCACCACTCCAGATTGTTCCAGGTCAGCTTTAAGCTCTTTGGATGTTGTACGTGGTGTTTTTCCAACAGTTTAATCTAAGAAGTCTTCAAAGGTTAGCGAAATCTTCTCCTTCCCTACATGCCCTTAGAGGTTCTTGGAAGTTCCATGAACAGAAAACAACATTGAGAACTGTAGACAGGAATCCCAAGATCTTTGTGATAGCCTTGTACCCCTTTGAAGTTTGACATTTGGTGATAATGGCTTTTCTGACACTCAGGCAGTTCTCTTGCCTTCACCACTGTGAAAATGGAACAGGGAGCAAATATGGCCATTTTAAACATTAGAGACATCTTTCATTGGTTGACTCAAGTCATATGAGTACTGCCAATTGATCACAGGTGCAGCTAATTTTACTGCAATGGGAATGTGGTTCTTCTGTTCAAACTGATTTGAATTGTTTATAAGGGCACCATTAATCATGTCCTGGCAATGTCCCAGTTTTTATACTATTTCCTTTTTTAATTGGTCTTGTTTTATTTGATTCTTTTGTGTGTCAAATGTGTGTGCATATATAGTCCAAAGCCATTTCGCTGGCCTTTTTTTTTTTTTTAAGGAGATATTGGACATGAAGGGATTGAAATGCAAGGGTGCTAAGAATGTGACCACAACTTTAAGTACCTATGCACGTAAATGAGACTTCTTACGAAACACCAATTAACATACAAGCCCTTTGTCTCTGAGGGAGATGAAAAGATTGTATAACTTAATAGCTCTTATGGATGGCCAGACTGACAAGGCGTATGCCTTTATCTTCCATCATGTTGTGTGTTTTTGTTTGCATCATGAGTACTTGCACTGCAGGCATGCACGCAGACAAGCGTTTGGGCAGAGCACAGACATAGCATGCCAAGTACACACGATAATAGAATACTATAATTTATGCACATACTTGGAGAAATTAGGCATATAAATTACAGTATTCTATAAAACGTGTAGTATTGCAAATGTCCATGCTTTAACTTAAGGCATCTTCTTTGCCACATATGCTAATATTTTTATAAAATCAAGTACCTGAATACTTTAACTTTATAAAATTATCCTCTTAATGCCAGATTAGCACTTTACCTTGGTAACTTTTTGTACAGGAATCTTTTCAACTCCTGCAAAAGAGAGAGAGAGAGAGAAGGAAATTTATGTTCTTTGGCAGTCCCTAGCATTTCCATTTAACTATACAAACTGCCCCCATCTTACATCTTAGAAGTTTATTCAGTGTACACTAAGGGGCATGTTTACTAAAAGTTAACACGTGCTAAGTGCCATTGTGGCCTATTTATTTCTATTGGCACAGCAGCACTTAACACGCATTAACCTTTAGTAAATATATGCTCAAATATAGCCTTAAAATGCATCTCCCAATCTTACCTGGCTATCATTTACCATTCCATTCCCGCCTGCCTCTGTCTGACAGCCATATCCTCTCCTTATTTGTCACTCCCATCACATCTTCGGGGTTTATCAAAATTTCTATGTAGTAGTCAAAACTGTGTAACATTTTAAATATCAATGACTAATTTAAAAATAAAACGTTTCTAATCAGTTCTGTCCCTGATGATGATGTTTTGTTTCGTTTCATCTTTGTCCATCATCTTTTCATTATATATCTGTTTGTCTTTTTGCGGTGTCCTGTCATCTCTCATTGTCTTTAACCTTGTCTTCCCCAAACCACCTTTATTTTCTTTACTTTAGTACTCTCCAAATTTTTCATTTCCTTATTATCCCTACAAAACATACCCCCATTTACAGCCCTCCCTCCGCAGTATCTCCTCCCTCCACCGTTCCTTCTGTAAACTCTCTTCCTTAGACAGACAGAATGATAATTTCTTTCTTTATCCGTTTCCACTCCTCCTCCCCCCACAACTTATCTGTTTCTTCTTTCTATCTTTCTCTTCCTCTGTGTTCTTTAGCTCTTCCTCCAACACCCTCCTCCTGGTCCTTGCCACACCACCTCATGTGCCAGGCTCCCCACCTCCCACAATGCCTCTAGAGGCCAGAGCTCCATGAGCCCAACAGCCTGCACTGCCTTTCTGGCCACCTGCAGATCGCAAAGCAAAGCTCAGAGCCCATTTCTAAGCCACACTATCTTCTTTCTGCTGAGGGCTGAAATTCTCAGGCCTCTGCCTTTCTCTAGCACTATCTACTGCCAAGAGAACAGGACTACCTTGAAACGTTTTGACCTTAAGATATGATTTCTTCCTGAAGCAGATGACGCTAGTGAAGGGAACCCTTTCATCCTAACCATCATGAAAAAAAGAATGAGGTTTGCCTTTTTTGTGATGCAATAAAAAAACCCTGTTCTTTGCTCATTGTCTGCTCCCATGCCTCCTTATCTCTTCTGCTATGCTTCTTTTCGCACAATTCACCTATCTTGCCATGTGAAAAATGTGGTACTGGGCTTTGACTAGGGAGATTTAAGGTTTCTGCGAAACAGCGTGCGTATAAGAACAGGAAGCATTTGTTGAAAAACTTCTCCATTCTGTATACACTTTTTTTTTTTTTTTTTTTAATTTTTTTGTAAAATATCTTCCCAAACCTAAGACGAACCCCTGAAATATTCGCCGACTAGGCCCTCACATGTCCCCCATTCCGGCCACCCGCTAGGCAACTGCTCGAATTACTGAAGTACTGGCCGAGGACCGAACCTTTTCCAACTCTTGCAGACAGTATAGGGAGGGTCCTGGACTGGCCTGGAAAGAACTCAAGGAAAGACAATTAGCAGGTAAGGCTTAATTTCTCCTTCCTATTTGTCTCTCCGGGCCAGTCCAGGACATTAGGATAGTACCAAAGCAGTACCTAAACCCGGGAGGGACCTGCGAGCCCCGCAACAATAGCCGAGGCCCCCACTCTAGCATCCTCCCGTGCCAGAACATCCAAACAATAGTGCTTAGCAAACATATGCAGAGACGACCAAGTCGCCGCCTGACAGATATCCACCGGTGGCACTAACGCATACTCTGCCCACGAGGCTGCCTGACCTCTAGTAGAAAGCACCCGAAGCACAGCTGGAGCCGTCAACCCCTTGGACTCATAAGCCGCCCAAATGGCATGTTTAACCCAGCGAGCGATAGACGCTTTGGTAGCTGCTTTTCCTTTCGCTGAACCATCTGTCCAATTTTCGAAACGGCTTTGTCTCCTTGAGGTATCTACGGAGCACCCGTCCTAAATCCAACCTCCGAAGCGCATGATCCCGCTGTCCCCCTTCACGAGAAGCAAAAAGGTGGGAAGGGAAACAACCTGATTCACATGAAAACTGGACACCACCTTAGGAAGAAAAGATGGCACCGGCCGTACCACCACCTTTTCCTTGGAAAACTGAAGGTATGGCTCCCTGCACGAAAGCAACTGCAGATTGGAAACCCTACGCGCAGAACACAATGCCACCAAGAAGGCCGTCTTCCAGGACAACTCCCGGAGGATTACCAGAAGTCCGGGACTCAAAAGGCGGTCCTGACAACGCATCCAAGACCAAATTCAAACCCCAAGGAGGCACTATCCGCCGAAGCGGAGGCCTGAGGATTCCGGCCGCCCTAAGAAAACGCCGAACATCCGGGTGCGAAGAGAGCGAGCTCTCTTGAACCTTCCCTCTATAACACGCCAGTGCCGCTAACTGCACCTTTAGAGTGCTAAGAGCCAGGCCCTTTTCTAGTCCACACTGAAGAAAGGCCAAGATATCTGGTAGCTGCACCTTAGAAGGATGAACCCTGCGATCGCCACACCAAGCTTCAAAAGTACGCCATACACGAATATACGCTAAGTAGAGCGCCTCCCGGACTGCAACATAGTGGCTATCACTGCCCCTGAGTACCCTTTATGGCGCAACTGACACCTCTCAAGAACCAAGCCGTAAGTAAGAATCGATCCACTTGTGGCATTAACACGGGTTCTTGGTATAAGAGATTGACCCGAGCGGGCAACCTCCACGGAGGTTCCACTAGTAGACGCATCAGATCGGCATGCCATGGCCGCCTGGGCCAATCTGGCGCAATGAGAATTACTGTACCCGAGTACTTCGCTATTTTCTGAATGACTCGCCCCAAGAGAGGCCACGGAGGGAATACGTAAAGCAGCTGACCCGACGGCCAGGTTTGAACCAGGCCGTCGAGTCCTTCCGACATGTGTTCCCTGCGCCTGCTGAAAAAGCGAGTCGTTTTGGAATTTGTTAGAGAGGCCATGAGATCTATGACTTGCTGACCCCACCTTAATGTGATCTCGTGAAAGACTGCCGCATTCAGCTCCCATTCGCCGGGGTCTATGACATGACGACTGAGATAGTCCGCTTGAACGTTGTCCTTCCCTGCCACATGGGCAGCTGAAATTGCCAAGAGATGGGCTTCCGCCCAAAGAAACAACTGCCAACTCTCCTCCAGCAGCACCGCACTGCCCGTGCCGCCCTGCCTGTTGATGTACGAGACCGTCACCAAGTTGTCGGAAAAAACCCGAACTGCTCTCCCTTCGAGCAGGTCGACAAACTCCAACAACGCCAACCGAACTGCTCTCAGCTCCAAACGATTGATCGACCAGACACTCTCCTCTGCCGACCAGGAGCCCTGCGCTATCCGCGTTAAACAATGCGCCCCCCAACAGGAAAGGCTGGCATCTGTGGTGAGCAACACCCAGTCTGGCAGATCCAGCGGCAACCCCGCTTGAAGATGCGCAGGGTCCAACCACCACTGCAGACTGAGACGCACCTCTTCCGGACACCGTAACTTTCGTGAAAGAGGATGACTCTGCGGAGACTAGCGAGACAGCAGCGCCTGTTGAAGCGGCCGCATATGCGCCCTGGCCCACGGCACCATTGACCCCAACAACTGTAAATATCTCCAAGCCGTCGGAGCCGCCATGCGTAAGAATGCCGCAACCTACGCCAAAATATTTTGCACCCTGTCCACAGGGAGAAAAACTGCACCTATCTCGGTGTCGAAGAAAGCACCCAGATAAGTCAGCTGTCTCACCGGTTCCAAATGACTCTTTGCTCGGTTGATGACCCAACCCAGCTGCTCGAGAAAGTGTACCACTCGAGCGGTCGCCGAAATGGAATCCGCTACAGACGGCACCCGAATCAACCAATCGTCCAGATATGGGTGCACTTGAATATCTTCCTTCTGTAGCGCCGCTGCTGCTACCACCATCACTTTGGTGAAGGTGCGAGGCGCCGTAGCCAGACCAAAAGGCAATGCCCCATGGGAACTGTGAAGCGCAGAAATTTCTGATGCTCCCTCCTGATCGGAATGTGTAAATACGCTTCTGTCAAATCTATGGAAGAAAGAACTTCTCACTGCTTTACCGACCGAATCACGGATCTTAAAGTTTCCATTCGGAAATGCGGTACCCGCAAGCAACGATTTACATGTTTTAAATCCAGAATTAGCTGAAAAGAACCTTCTTTCTTGGGAACCACGAAATAAATCGAGTATTGACCTAAGCCGCACTGGTCTGCAGGTACTGGAACTACGGCTTGGAGGCGCAACAAGCGCGTTTACGTGTCGTTGACCGCAGTCCTCTTCGACTGGGGACTGCACGGAGAAGCCACAAACGCGTCTACCAGTGGGTGAGCGAACTCTAGCGCATAGCCCTCTCTGATAATTTCGAGAACCCACTGGTCCGTAGTTATGCTGGCCCAGGCGGAGAGAAACCCCTGCAAACGACCACCCACAGGAATCTCCGCCTGGACCAGCCATCCTTCATTGTGGTTTCTTAGCGGAGCTCTGTTGGGCATTAAAATAACCCCTACTGAATCCTCTGGCTCCTCGAAAGGACTGGCCCCTAGCCACAAAATGGCCTTGTTGATAAGGCGTAAAACAAGGTCCGCGGAACCTGCGGAAATCTCGACCCTGACCACGCTGCATGGAGCCTATCTTTGCCGCCCTCGGAGAGTCCTCAGGAAGGCGACCCCCTTTGGAATCGCCTAAATCTTTCACAATCTTCTCCAAAGCCTCACCAAAAAGCAACTTGCCCTTATATGGAAGCTTACTTAAGCGAGATTTAGATGACACATCCGCCGCCCAGTTGCGCAGCCAGAGAAACCGCCGAGCTGCAATAACCGAAGCCATCGATTTCGCTGCAATTCGTATCAAATCATAGAAGGCATCCGCTAGATAAGCCGCTGCCGACTCTAGCTTTGGTCCTTCCGATGAGGATTCGTCCGTCCTTATCCGGAGTTTGAGCACCTTGAAGCCAGCATATAGAGGCCCTTGACACACAGGCCCTGCAAACGGAAGCCTGCAGTGCTAGGGCACTGGAATCAAAAGCCTGTTTCAGGAGTGCCTTGAGTCTACGAACCTGAAAATCCTTAAGAGCTGAACCTCCCTCAACTGGAATTGTGGTCTTTTTGGTGACCGCCGACACTAGCGCATCCACCTTAAGGCATTTTCAACAAGACCTTCTCCTCCTGAGGAACCGGGTATAGCCGCGCCATAGCACGTCCCCCTCGCAAAGATGCTTCAGGACACTCCCATTCAGATTCAATCATTTGCTTAATAACTCTGTGAATGGGGAAGCAGCGCTGCTCTAATTTAAATCCTCTTAACAAGGGATCCTCTAGCGGCTCCTGCTGAACCGCAGGACTCACCATATTCAAAGCAGCTAGTGAGTGAGCAAATAACGGTCTGAGTTCTTCTTTCCTAAAAACCCTGAACACATTGGGATCCTCGCCGGACTCTAACTCACCCTCCTCCAACTCTCCAGCCCAAGCTTCCTCTGAAATAATTTCTCCTTCCTCTGCCAACTGAGCCCCACTCTGAGACTCAGCTCCCTCTAAGGCTGATTCTACCTCTCTGGACAAACCAGAGATCCCCTCTCCAGGGTTCGCTGTTGACAAGCTGGGCAAAGGAGGAGAGAGAGGTACTGGAGACTTCTTTAAAAGATAAGCCTTATGGAGCGCCAAAATAAAATCAGGAGAGAACAATGAGTCTAAAGACTCCTGACCTGCTGAGAAAGGCTGTGTCTGCGGCCCCGCAGCAGCAGAAGCCGTGGGCGTCTTAGATTTCTTTTTTCCCGCTTTCACGTGCAGCGCGGGAGGAACAGTCGGCTTAGACAAAATGGCTGCCATTCCCGCCCATTCTGAAGAAGAGAGAGGCCTGATTATTCCTTCTGCCTCAGAGCTCTTAGGAGCCTCCATCATTCCCCTTAACTCTGAGAACAGTAATTCTCCTCAAAATAACCCGAAGCACGCTCGCCACACCGCGAACACCGCTGGTCGGCCCCAAACAGACAGCGCGGCGCTGAACGCGACGAGCTGATACGGCTGCCGCTGGTAAGCAGAATAAAACAACGGTAGGCGCCAACCCAGAAAAACCGCAGCAGAGAATAAAACGTAGATGCTACTCTCCTTCCTACCTGATATGCCAGACAGACTGAAGCAGCCGCAATCCGCTTCCCCGCTGCTAGCGAGTAGCCGAACAGCCGCGACTGAAGGCAGGAAGATGACTCTGGGGCTCCCAGAGCGTTTCTCCACAGCCCTTAAAGCACCGAAGTCTGCAAAGAGAGGCAGGCTCTGCCCTTTCATATGACAAGCCTTACCGGCTCTGTAGAACCGGCGGTGCTCTCGTGTTTCGTTCTAAGATTAGGATTTAATATATTTTATCTTTATGAATGAAGAAAGAACGAAAACATTCCGTGCTGGAATGCCCTGCTACGGCCCCCAGACTATATAGCAGATAACACTTTCTGCTTCCAGGTAGTTTTTTTAACCTGAAATAAAATTATTAATCTGTTCCTATTCGCCTCTCTGGGAAGCCTGTCAGCTTCACGTCCTGTTCAGCTGCTGAGGACTGAAAGACTGTCTCTCTGACACCAGGGGGAGCTACATAGGTGGTCAGCAAGATTTTAGTATTCAGTCCTCAGCTGCTGGAGGAGGTTGACTACCCTAATATCCTGGACTGGCCCGGAGGAATAGGAATATCAGGACCATTGGTGGTTGGGTGATGCACAGATGAAGGGTGGGAAAAGCTAATAGTGCCCCCACCCTTAAGGTTCTAAACTGGTGCCATGGCAATGCTTTAAAAGCTAGGTAGCCTCAAAATGTAGCCGCAGGCACATGCCTTAAGGGGTGAAACTCAAGGTGAAAGCCTCTTAGAACCTCCCAGAGGATGACTGAAGGGAAATACTTTCAAGACGGGAATGGGTAAGGAAGAAAGCTAAATCTAATGTGCAGGTGATAGTAGCTCTCGGGGCACAATGGACAGCCATATGTCACCTTCTCCTGCTCTGAAGCCACTATTTAGTTCAGGAAACCCTTGAGGCGAGTTCTCTCATAAAGCATATCATCATTAAGTTCCAGAGGTAAAATACCCCGCCTTCTCCAATGACTGATGGCAAACCATGCCCAGGGGCTGACAAGTTAAGTATGGAAGGCAATGGATATGCAGAAGGGAGAGCTGCTGTATGACCATCTAGCCTAGGAATGAGTATTAATTCTTCACAAATGGGATCTAATACAGAGGGACCTTGAGATTCCTGGGGTTGGAGGATTTGTCTAGAAGTATTTCTATTGGGCTTGCAGCTGTCTCCCTTTACAGTTGGAAGCTTTTCCACTCTAGGTGAAGGCTGGCCAGTCTCAAGGGCCCATATAACTCTTCAGAGTAACATCTCTCTAAAAGATGTTTGATCAACTGCTACAGGGGACTGAGGCTGTTATGCAGCTTGGTTGCTTTGTTATGTAAATTTACTTTATGACTGTGAATGTGGTTAAGCCTGAGAACCAAGTGGTAAGATTGAGATAGGTTGAGAAGATATGGACAGCAAACTGCTGTCCTTAGGCAACTAGTGCTACTCACATTAAAGGCTATAGTGATACAGTGCAAATTGGAGGCATTAGAAAATTCAGCTAGACCTAGGAATTATAGAGATTTCTGCATTTTCCCACTGTACAATTGCTTTCTCCATACGAGTAGTTCAAGATGTATTTGAAAGATGTTTTGAAACTGCCTCAGGTAGGTATCATTCAGTGGCAAAGATCTATTACTTGCCTAGTGTAGCCCAAGGGAGTACCCTCTGTGAATTAGAAAGCAGAGGGTGGTTTCATATCGAATAATTTGCAACTTCTCATGAAGTGGTCTTCACTTCTTGTCTCACTGGCTACTGAGCTAGACAAAGATTTGCTATTAAAAGTTACTTTCAACATAAAGATGTAGTGTTTTGGGGTCAGAATGTTCCTTGATGTAGAGTATTCCACATGTCAAAAAGTAGCTTTACTCCAGATAAGATCTCAGGTCTTTCCAGTGTGGGCTATTTTTTTTTTTAAATGTTCCCGTGCAAACACCAAATTAGTTATCAGGGCAGGGTCATCCCAACCACTAGGCAAACTTGGCAGTTGCCTAGAGCTGCGACTTCCTGATTTTGTGCAAGAGGGTGGGTTGAGGGGGTGGCAAACAGCAGGGCATTCAAAGCTAAACCATAGATGTTTGACAGCTAAGGGGGCTTAAGGTCTTCCTAGGGTGCCACACCTTGAACCAACTCTGGAGCTTGGCCCTGTATCAGGGAAACAAATGTCTTATTCAACCATTTATTGAGATTTTTGGAGGAATAAAGATCAAGTGGGATAGATATCTCTTTCTTATGTAAACTAGGCATTAAGGAAATTATTTTTAGGCGATTATTAGGCTTTTTGGCCACACACATTGATGATTTTTTTCAGCTTTTCTTTTATCTCGTCTCCTTGACAGGGACTAATCTGATTTATCTCCTTTATATTGGTTATGATTGTGAATGTATTTTGCTTTTGATTATAACATATTTTCTTTAAATTTATTTTGTATGCCATGCATGTAAAACTCAAATTTAAAAAAAAGATGAGATAGCCAGCTCAGTAGGGTCTTCGGTATGGACTATGATGCTCAACAGGGGCCAAGAAAACCTAATAGTAGTAAACAAACAATTCAAGAGCAAATGTGAATAAGTTGTTTACTCCTTCAAAAAGTATAAAGATTAGAGAATGTGCAATGAAGTTACAAAGTAGCACATTCAAGATTAATCTGAGAAAATACTCTGTCACTGGTTGAGTAATTGAGCTCTGGAATTTGCTGCTAAGGGATATAATAAAAGCTCTTAGTATAAGCTGGGTTTAAAAAAAGGTTTGGACAAGTTCCTAGACGAAAAGTCCATAAACCACTATTAAAAAGGATTGGGGGAAATCAGTCTACCTTTTGGGATCCTTTCAAGTACTTGTGACCTGGATTGTCCATTGCTGGAAACAGAATAGTGGCTTTGATGATGGACCATGGGTCTGACAGTATGGCAAATCTTATGTTGCAGCAAGTGAATTTTTCTCATTATCATCTTTACTTTCTACAACACCCACTAAGACACTGGCCCTAACAGAAAGATAGACCTATTTTGTTGTCCTTGGTTAAATGCTGGACTGAGCTGTGTGAAGTATGCCTTACCATCCCTTCCGGAAAAAAATTTACGGCCGGATTGCTTTTGAATTCATGCACACTGGGTATCAGAAACAAACCTTCATAAATACAAATGCCAGCTTGCAGAACTACTCACATCTGCCATGGTATGGAAAATTTATTCTGTTTTGCAATCCAGCTCCTGAAAGGGAAAATCAGCTACTGTCATAACTGAATGAAAAAGGCATCCGTTTCACACCCTTTCTACAATGAAAGCAACAGTATCTCAGGGAAACACCTCCTTAAAATGGTTGCTAAAATGTCTTTCCTTATACTTAAAGTGTTTTTCCATTTCTCTTTAAGCGTTTAGGTTTAATTTTAGAACACTTTAGGGCCCAGTGCAGTCCACAATGCTTGGGATAACTGGATTTGGTTTTAGCTCACGTCTCTTTCAAAAGTAGGTGGTGGTCAGATTCCATTATTTTCCTTCACCAAATGGATTACAATCTGTAGACGGCTATGTTTTTCTCTATACATCGGTTTAGTATATAAGCAAGATTCCCAAATCCATAGAGTAGTCACCCGAACCCTGGCCGAACTTTTCTGCCGCTTTCCGCTACACTGTCCCAGAAAATAAGATGCGGCACCGCACAGACACCTACACTCTGGCACTGAATTTACAAAATTAAAACTGCCAGATACGAGTGAGCTGTTCTCCCACCAACTCACATTTTTTTTTTGTTAATTGTTTACCTTGTTGTCGTTGACAATCAGTCGCCGTTACCCTTTTTTTTAACTCCTTGCTTCTGCTTTCCGCTCTGACAATTACCGGAAAACAAAAACACAGAACTAACTCAAACCACTTCCGCGTATGAACATCAAAACGTAAACGTCATATCCGATAAAAAGCATCCGCCGCTGTTTCAGATTCTACTACTACGCATGCTCGAGGGGGGCGGCGCGCGTGTGTGAACTATGAAGAGTCGTGCAGTGCTTTTCTTTGGGGAAGGAGGTCCATTCGTCTCCGCTTCGAAGCACACATGGTTATGAAGAGGGCTGATGAACTGTAAAATAAAAAATGGGAAATTTGTTCTTTGAACTGACACTTTTTCATCCTTTCCCTATGGTGGTGGTGGGGGACTCTAATAAAAACGAGGGAGAGCAAATAATCCAGATCTCTCCCCCCAAGGCATTATGTACCAACCATTTCAAAGTTATACAAAGATAAATACATTTCCGAATGTTATGCTAGACCAGACAAGACAAGTGGATTCTGTTCACCTACCAGCAGATTGATGGAAACAAAGAACCAATGAAAAGCCCATGTTTCAATGACATCACTCCTAGGCCACTATTTGCCTCAGACACCAGAGGTGACAGAGGTCCCTTCAGTATTTCTTTGTCATTGGCAGATGGTGGATGGATTTTCTTCTCTCTAGAAAATCTGAGAATTGATAGGAAAAGAGATTGTTTAAACGCTCATGAACCACCACCTTGCTTATAGAAAGGTGAGTCTCACTTGAGGGCAACATGGGAGACTCCACTAGACTGCAGTCATTGTGGTAGCCATAGGAGGAGATAAAATTGGTTCAGCTCCACACCCTTATCATGATGAAGGCCGGTTGAGCAGCCACGATTTGAAAGGATCTGGAAAAATGCAGCAGCTTCACGCCTCAGCACCCTCTCCCAAAGCTTACAAAAAACTATTGGTCACCTCTCCCACCGTGTTGCATAGCCAGTCCCTGAAACAGCTTTTCAGGGAGTAGCGCTGAGCCCAGCATGGCTTCTCCGCCTGGGGCTCTCAGGAGGTGAGTATCAAGGCTTGACCTCTTCATTGGCCTTATTGGGGACCCCCAGTTCAGTCTCTGAGGGATGCAATTCAGGGTGGACTGCCAGCAACCATGGGGGGCAGGAGTGTCTTGGAGCCCCAACATTCTCAGCACATGTTAATAAGAACATAAGATATGCCATACTGGGTCAGACCAAGGTCCATCAAGCCCAGTATCCTGTTTCCAACAGTGGCCAATCTATGTCATACGTACCTAGCAGTTTCCCCAAAAGACACAGGTTCTGCAATGCTTGTACTAGGTCAAGCATTGATATCCTGGGTCCCTTCTTAATAATGGTTTATGGACCTTTCCTCCAGGAACTTGTCCAAACCTTTTTTAAACCCAGCTACGCTAACAGCCTTTACTACATCCTCCAGTAACAAATTCCAGAGTTTGATTACACGTTGAGTGAAAAAATATTTTCTTTTATTAGTCTTAAATAGTTTACCCTGTAGCTTCATTGCATGTCCCCTAGTCTTCCTATATTCTGATAACGTAAACAGTAGATCTACGTTTACCCGTTCCACTCCGTTCATTAATTTATAGACTTCTATCATATCTCCCCTCAGCCGTCTCTTTTCCAGGTTAAAAAGCCCTAACCTTTTTAGCCTTTTTTCATAGGAGTATCCTTCCATCCCCTTTACCATTTTGGTGGCTCTTCTCTGAACCTTTTCTAATAACATTATATCCTTTTTAAGATACGGCGACCAGAATTGCACACAATATTCAAGGTGCGAACTTACCATGGAACAGTATAGAGGCATTATAATATCTTTTGTTTTATTTTCTATTCCTTTCCTTATGATACCTAGCATTCTATTTGCTCTCATGGCTGCCGCTGCACACTGGGCCGAGGGTTTTAACATGTTATCCACAATGACACCTAAATCTTTTTCCTGGGTGGTAGTTCCTAATGTGGAACCTTGCATCGTGTAACCATAGTTTGGGTTGTTCTTCCCTAGGTGCATAACTTTGCACTTGTCCACATTAAATTTCATCTGCCATTTTGATGCCCAGTCTTCCAATTTATCAAGATCCTCTTGCAATTTTCCACAATCCTCTTGGGTTTTAACAACTTTAAATAGTTTTGTGTCATCTGCAAATTTGATAACCTCACTCGTTATTCCACTTTCCAGGTCATTTACGAATATGTCAAAAAGCAGCGGACCCAGCACAGATCCCTGGGGTACACCACTATTCACCTTTCTCCATTGGGAAAATTGGCCATTTAACCCAACCCTCTGCTTTCTATCTTTTAACCAGTTCCTGATCCACAGTAGTACACTGCCTCCTATCCCATGACTCTTTAGTTTTGCCAAAAGTCTCTGATAAGGGACCTTGTCAAAGGCTTTCTGAAAGTCCAGATACACTATATCAACCGACTCACCTTTGTCCATTTGTTTATTCACACCTTCAAAAAATCATAACAGATTAGTAAGACAAGATCTTCCTTGTCTAAAGCCATGTTGGCTGTCACCCATTAGGCCATGACTATCTACATGCTGAGTAATTTTATTCTTTATGATGGTTTCTACCATTTTTCCCGGTACTGACGTGAGGCTCACCGGTCAGTAGTTTCCCGGATCACCCCTCGAACCCTTTTTAAAAATTGGTGTTACATTGGCAATCCGCCAATCTTCAGGTATTAGAGATGATTTTAATGATAGTTCACAGATTACTAATAGCAGGTCTGCAATCTCATATTTCAGTTCTTTCAACACCCTTGGATGTATACCATCTGGCCCAGGTGATTTGCTACTCTTCAGTTTATCTATAGTTGTAATACATCTTCCCGATGTATCGATATTTCCTTCAATTCTTCCGCACCTTTAAATACCACTTCAGTCATGGGTAACATCCCTACATCATCCTCAGTAAAGACCGAAGCAAAGAATTCATTCAGTCTGTCCGCTATCGCCTTGTCGCCTCTTAGTGCCCCTTTAACCCCTCTATCATCTAATGGTCCAACTGACTCACAGGTTTTTTGCTACGAATGTACTTGAAAAAATCTTTATTTCGCGTTTTTGCTTCCGCAGCAAGCTTCTTCTCAAATTCTCTCTTTGCCTTCTTTATCAATGCCTTGCATTTGACCTGCCAGTGCTTGTGCTGTTTCCAGGTTTCATCGTTTGGCTTTTTTCCATTTCCTGAAAGATGCTTTCTTGGCAACAACAGCCTCTCTGACCTCACCTTTAAACCATGCTGGCAGTTTTTTGGACTTCCTTCCACTTTTCTTAAAGCGTGGAATACAGCTGGTCTGGGCTTCCAAGATAGTATTTTTCAACAACACCCAAGCTTGATGTAAGTCTTTAACCTTTGTAACTGCTCCTTTTAGTTTTTTCTTAACTATTTTCCTCATTTTATAATAGTCTCCCTTTCGAAAGTTAAAAGGTAGTACTGTGGATTTCCTTACTATCCCTCCTCCACTAATTAAATCAAAGGCGAGCATGCTATGATCACTATTGCCAAGTGGCCCCAACACCCTTATCTCTTGCACTAGATCCGGTGTTCCACTAAGGACTAGGTCTAATATGGCTTCCCCTCTGGTCAGTTCATGAACCAGCTGCTCCAAGAAGCAGTCATTTATGTCATCTAGGAACTTTATCTCCCTAGCATGTACTGCCGTGACACTGACCCAGTCGATACCAGGGTAATTGAAATCGCCCATTATTATTACTGCGCTGTAACTTTTGTTAGCTTCCTTGATTTCTTTGGGCATTTCATCATCCATTTGTTCATTCTGGCCAGGCGGTCGATAGTACACCGCCATCGCCTTCCCCTTTTTACATGGAATTTCAATCCATAGAGATTCTACAGCAAATTTTGTTTCCTGCAAAACTTTAATCCTTTCTGACTCAATGCCCTCTCTAACATAGAGCGCAACCCCTCCACCAATTTGATCAGCTCTATCATTATGATATAGTTTGTAATTTTTTTGCTTATTATGCACCTGCTGATCACATGGTCCTAACACACACTCTTTCCCTTGCACCTTTAACACATGTAAAGTAAAAGCACAGTTAATGCATGCTTACAGGTTGATGCAGCCTTAGGTCAAGAATCACAAGAGCACACACTAACTCTATGTCTTCCAGGAAACATTGTTTGACCTGTGGCAAGCGAGGAGCCTCAGTCTTGGATTCTGGATGCTGTCCTTCCTGCATGACAGCTGCTGGTTCACCCCTGGAGGGTCTGCTTTCCCCTCTCAGCCAGGAAATATGGTTAGTCCGCTCATACCCGCCTCAGGGCAGGAGGTGTCTGATGGCGCTATGGGTAAGGATATTCAGCTAGCTGGAGGCTCTGGTGACTGTGCTTTCAGCCACTCTTCATCCTCTAGGAGGTCTGTGGCAGCTGTGCAGCCTGGTGGTGGGGAGCTTTATCCAAAAGGAGAGACTCCCAGATTGTCCTCCCCAGAATTCTTTTCCTTTTTTGTAACAGGCCTGGTACTTCTGCCATGGTAATCCAGACCCTGCAGCCTCTGGCTGCCCCGCACACAGTCTAGTACCTGGCAGACTGAACATCGTAGCCCTTTTCAATTACTTCTGGCTAAGCAGCCCTGGTGAAGGACATGCGCTGGAACTGGGGAACAGCTAGGAAATATCCGAGATGTTGAATATACTCTTGCTGCAAATGGCTCAGTACGGGGCTATGCTATAGATGAAGAAGTGCTCTCCCCTTCAGACGATTCTGCAGAGCCCCATATGAGCCACCTATTATGGAAGGAGAAGATGGCTGCGTTGATTATCAGGGTCTCATTCGCCTTGAACTTGACTGATGCGTCCAGCATGGAGTAGGTGCCAAAGGTAACCCACCACTTCACAGGATGCAGAAAACCACTGCTATCCTCCTCTTCCCAGAAGTGTTCAATGATATGAGCCAGTCAGAATGGGACACCCCAGACTCCCTACCTAAAGGGTCAAGGATGTATAGGAAGTGCTATGCTTTCCCAGAAGAGAACAATGAGTGGTTTGACATTTCCAAGGTGGATGCAGAGGTTACCAGCTGGACCACCATTCCTGTGGAAGGCGGATTGGCCTTAATGGATGTCCTGTACTGCAAGGTGGCAGGATATACAGACCTGACGTCTCGAGCCCTGCTCCAGTGGATTCAATCTCTTCTGCCTGATGATACTACCGTATTTTGGAGTATGTTATGGCCTTCCTTTTATGACAGGTATAACTGACTGGTTTTTTACATCTTGTTTTTGACACTTTGCGCCTTTGTTTGGTTGTCTAGTAGTGTCACTGTGCAGCTCTATAGTTTAGATAGTGTTGATGTATGAGTTTGTTACTTTAAGATGATGTCATTGTTTTGTCTTGGTTCTGATTGGTGCTAGGTTTGTGGTATTAGGCGTGTCACACGCTATGTTGGGATGGCGGGAGATTGCGTGGAGCCATTTTTTGAAAGTAGATTTTTGTATGACGTTGCTCCTGATAAAGCCGGCATACGGTGAAACAAAAGCTTTTGTAGAGCTTCAGTCACTTTCTTGATGTATGGCAGTAACATTGAATTTAGATATCTTTCCTTCCCGTGTTGATGATCCCCCTTTCTGCGTTGGAGGTCAGAGTTGGGCTTGAAGAAGCGTCTATTTAGAGGGCTGAGAACCCGGCTGGTTACAAGACTACTGCTGCGAGATAAGTCATTTGAATTTCTATGCTGGTGCTAGTGAATTTGATTTCTTATTATTTTTCATTATGTTTGCAGGTATCGCTTTGTGACTTGTTCTGGCTGCGTTCAGCCCCGATGGTATAATATAGACGCATATTTTATTGACGCTATTTTTAGAATGCATGAATGAATGAACGAACGAATGAATGAGACTGTATTGATTGATTGTGTTGTGTGTATGTTTGAAATAGTGTTATAGATTTAGATTATTTGCTCTGTTTATATGAGTCTTTAGAGATTTTTCCCAGGGTTGAAATAGAGGTTGTATTAGATGTTGTTTAAGGTTTTGGTATGTTTAGTTTAGGAGGTTTAGGGAGGCTATGACCGGTGATGTGAGCGTCTATCAACACCCTATGGTGATTTTTCACTAAGGGTGGGGTTGTGCCATCTGAGGTCATTTATGCCTGGAAATGATTTTTAGGTATTCGTTATAATTTTGTGATATTTGTATTTAGTAATACGAGCAGTTTTCTTTAATATTGTGGTCTTCCTTTTATGTTGCCATGTATGACCTGGTATGTTTGGCAGGCAGGGATGGTGGCCTGATGACATTGTCTCAGAGTTGGATTTGGCTATGGCCTGGGGGTAACAGACTCCTCCTCCAAAGCCCAGTTGGCTCATCTGGCCTTTCAGGGAAAGTTTCTCTTTGGAAATGATTGGGAGAAGCTAGCGAAGGACCTAGGCACAACAAATTCTTACTACATTTTCAGGGATCTCGAGACTATCATCATTACCAATCTGGAAAACCTTTCTTCCCCTCTGCTTCAGAGCCTCAGGCTCATTCGCAGGCCTTTTGTGGAGCGCGTGGGCCCAGGGACTCAGTCCCCAGCAGAGGAGGACCCTCCTGGGCTGCACAATGAAGGGTTGGGGGCTGAAAAAGTGAAGAAAAAGAGGGAGGCCTTCATGAAATACAAGAGATCACAGAGAGAGGAAGACAGGCATCTGTATTTGGAAAAACTTAGAGAAGCTAGCAAAGTAGTCAAGAAGGCAAAGATTCAAAAGGAGGAGGAAATAGCCAATGCAATAAAATGGGGGGATAAGACATTTTTCAGATATATTAGTGAGAAGAGGAAGGGCAAAAGTGGTATTGTCAGACTCAAGGGTGTAGCGGGGGAATATGTAGAAGCTGATAAGGATAAAGCAGAATTGCTTAACAAATATTTTTGTTCTGTGTTCACAGATGAAGAACCAGGAGCAGGACCTCAGAAAACACCCACAAATAGGAACAGAAGCGAGGGACATCTTGAACAATTTTCAGAAGACTGTGTTCGTGAGAAACTAGCTCAACTTAAAGTAGACAAAGCGATGGGACCGGATGGGATACACCCTAGAATACTGAGGGAACTTGGGGACGTTCTAGCAACTCCACTGACTGACCTTTTCAATGCCTCGTTGAAGTCGGGAGTGGTGCCAAAGGACTGGAGAGAGGCTCATGTGGTGCCTTTACACAAAAGCGGAAGTAAGGATGTGGTTGAAAACTACAGGCCGGTTAGTTTAACTTCGGTGGTGAGTAAATTATTGGAAACGCTGCTGAAAGAGAAAATAGTGAGGTTTCTGGAGTCCAGCGGATTACAGGATCCGAGGCAGCATGGATTCACCAGAGGCAGGTCTTGTCAGACAAATCTGATTGATTTCTTTGACTGGGTGACCAGGGAGTTGTACCAAGGGAGAGCTCTAGATGTGGTGTATTTAGATTTCAGTAAAGCCTTTGACACTGTTCCTCACAGGCAACTTATAAACAAACTGAGCACCTTAGGGATGGACCCTAAAGTTACTGCTTGGGTTAGAAATTGTTTGGGTGGGAGGCGACAAAGAGTACAAGTAAATGGAGCTCACTCTGAGGAGAAGGATGTTACCAGTGGTGTGCCCCAGGGATCTGTCCTTGGTCCGATTCTTTTTAACATCTTTGTTAGTGATATAGCGGAAGGGCTGTCGGGTAAGGTTTGCTTCTTTGCAGATGATACCAAAATCTGCAATAGAGTAGACACCCAGGAAGGTGTAGACAACATGAGGAGGGATCTAGCTAAGCTTGAAGAATGGTCTAGAATTTGGCAGCTGGGATTTAATGTTAAAAAATGTAAGGTCATGCATTTGGGCTGCAGCAATCCAAGGGAGCAATACAGTATAGGGGGTGAAGCACTTTTATCCACTAAAGAAGAGCGGGACCTAGGCGTGGTTGTGTCTGATGATCTTAAAGTAGCTAAACAGGTAGAAAAGGCGACGGCAAAAGCTAGTAGGATGCTTGGGTGCATACGGAGAGGAATGGCTAGCAGAAAAAAGGAGGTGATAATGCCTCTGTATAAGTCTTTGGTGCGACCTCATTTGGAGTATAGTGTGCAATTCTGGAGACCGCACCTTCAAAAGGATGTGAACAGGATGGAGTCAGTGCAGAGGGTGGCTACTAAAATGATTAGTGGGCTTCATTATAAAGTATATGAGGACAGATTAAGGATCTTAATATGTACACCTTAGAGGAAAGGCGGGATAGAGGTGATATGATTGAGATGTTTAAATACCTCCGTGGCATAAATGTTCAGGGAGAGAGCCTCTTTCAATTGAAAGCAAGTTCTGCTACGAGGGGACATGGGATGAGGGTGAAGGGAGATAGATTCAGGAGTGATATGCGGAAATATTTCTTTACGGAAAGAGTAGTGGATCCGTGGAATAGTCTCCCAGTGGAGGTGGTAGAGATGAGGACAGTAACTGAATTCAAAAAAGCATGGGACCAACACAGAGGATCTCTAAAGGTAAAAGTGGACTGTTGTAGTTGTTGATATGGAAGGACAGACTAGATAGGCCATGTGGTCTTTTTCTGTCATCATGTTTCTATTCACCTTTTTTTTCAGCTTGTCTTTGTTCTAGAATGCAAAGAGCTGATTCCCAATGCCTTCGTCATTTCCCCTTGTGGGTCTGCAATCAAAGGTACTGCTTTGCAAACCACCTTGGAGAAATTACTGCACCTATAGGCCATGCCTCCCAAACAAGCAGGGCAAGGACAGATACACCATCTATTTTGTGGTATCAAAGGAGGACGATTCCTTCCGACTCATTCTGGACCTCAAGGGGGGGGTCAACGAGCACTTGCGTGTCCTGCGCTTCCAGATGGAAACCTGTGCACTTCATGATTTAAGCAGTGTGCTGAGGGGAGTTCTCTGCATCTGTCCAAGGCATTGGTTTATATCATGATCCAGGCAGATCAACAGAAGTGCCTGCATTTTGCCAATATCAGTTTGCCACCCTCCCTTTCGGACTATTCACTGCCCCAAAGATGCTCTCCAAGGTCCTGGTAGTGGTGGCTATGGCACCAAGGGATGTGTGTCCATCCACATCTGAAAGACTGGCTCATCTGAGCCTCTTCTTTGTCAGAAGTGTCTCAGATGGCGTCCCGGGTAGTGTCCTTTTTTTGGAAAGCCTTAGCTGGGTGATCAGCCAGTGAAAGAGCTAACTTTTGCCTTCCCAGTCCTTGGAGTTTCTGAGAACACATTTCAGCACTCAAGTAGGCAGATGTTCCAGTCAGAGAACAAAGTCAGAAGACTGTTACACTGCCTGGCGCTGATCTGTGCACAGCAGGCCCCTAGAGTTTGGAATTATCTTCAGCTGCTCGGAGTGATGGCAGCAATCATGGAAATGGTGCCGTGTGCACGTGTCCACATGCGACTGCTCCAGTGGTCCTTGTTGACTCGATGGTTCCCAAGTGCTCAGTTCAAGTGCAGGCTTCTGCTCCTGTTGATGGTTATGGCCAGTTTGCAGAAGCCCTGACCCCTGAGGAAGGGCATACTGCTGGACAATTTCTCCTGGATCCTGCTGATGATGCATGCCATTCTCTCAGCCTGGGGAGCCCATTGCTAGAACCATACAGCCCAGGGCCATTAAAAACACAGGGAAGCGGTGTTGTCCATCAACTGCCTCGAGGTGAGGGCCATCAAGTTGGCTCTTCTGGATTACCGGCCCCTGGTCGAGGGCTGAGCGGTTAGAATGGTGTCATATGTCAATTGGCAAGGCAGCACAAGGAGCACCGGGGTGGTTCTGGGGATGGATCTCCTGTTTGCCTGGGCGGAGAAGAACCCCCTAGCCTTGTCAGCCCAGCACTTTGCCGGGATAGACAGTGTGGAAGTGGACTTCCTGAGCTGCACTCTCTGAATCCTGCAGAGTGGGAATTGAGTCAGGAGGTGCTTTAGTTGCTTCTGTGCCATGGGAGTTGCCTAAAAATGGATCTAATGACGACCTGCTCCAATGCCAAAGTTTCCGCTTCTGCCACACAGAGATGGGATCTGAGGGCATCGATGCTCTGACCCAGCATTGGCCAAGTCAGCAGTTGCTGTACGTGTTTTCTCCATGACCACTGGTGGAGCATGTGATTTCGTTTATAGAGCACCACCTGGGCAGCATTGTTCTGGTGGGGCCAAATTGGCCACAGAGAGCGTGGTTTGGAGAGCTGATGTGGCTCCTACAGGTGCCTCCTCTTCATCTTCCTCCATCTCAGGGGCTATTGCAATTCCAACTGCTGGGTGGGCTGAAGGCAGGACATGGGGAAAATTATTATGAACTCTAGTAGTTCCAACACCCAAATGGCTAATATATTGATTCTTGAATCCCTTCAGAAGTGGTATTCTGATCAGCCATGATTTCTACTACAATTTGTGCTAGGAGGTGGTCTACCAAGCTAGCATATATACAGATATGATGCCTCTTTTAGCACTGGTGCGGCAGTTGGCTTTTGAGGTGGCCAAGGTGTCCTCCTTATTGGTCTTTCTGCAGGATGGCCTATAGAATGTTTTTTCTCTTAGCTCCCTGAAAGTTCAAGTGACAGCTCTGACCTGCTTCCATGGTCCAGTGGCAGGCAAGTCTTTGGTCTTGCATCCGCACATCTCACGTTTTTGCCAGGGGGTTCGTTGACTCCTCCTGCGTCCCCCCCTACCCCTTTTCGGTCTGTGATCCCTTCCTAGGATCTGTGTCTGTTGCTCAGAGCCCTGATGGCGACATCCTTTGAGCCTTTGAAGCACGCTGCTTTGAAGGATTTGACACTCAAGAGTGTCTGCATAGTTGCGATTTGTTCTGCCAGGTGGATTTCCAAGCTGCAGGCTCTGTCTTCCAGAGATCCTTATCTGTCCTTGTCAGAGGCAGCTGTTTCTGTTTGACCTCTGCCTTCCTTCTTGCTTAAGGTGTTTTCTCCCTTTCACGTGAACCAGTTGGTTTGCCTACCCTCCTTCCCGAAGGAGCAACGTTGGGGACAGGATAAGGATCTGTGTCTGGTGCATGTCTGGAGGGCGCTCCTCTGGTACCAGGAGATTATGAATCTCTTTCGTAAATCCGATCATTTTTTTCTGCTTGCTGGCCCACCCAAGGGTGAAGTAACTGTCAAGTCGACTTTGGGGTGCTGGATTAAGGTGGCCATTGCCTCGACGTATCTGCTACGGTACCAGCCAGTTCCAGAGCATGTGTGTGCTTATTCTACCCGAGCACATGATGAAACTTGGTGTAGGGCGCATGTGCCACGAGGATTTGGAGTTCACTAACGCGGGCAGAGGTAACCACTACTAGGAACACAACCCTTCTAGGTGAGGTATTTTAGTGGGCAATAAGCCAGCAGCTCAAAGGAGGCAGAGCGGAGCTGCCCAAGAACCATACTAAGCTCCCATGTTACTGGTGGGGGCCCAAGTGGAGGCTTAGAGGGGAAGAGGCCCCGCATGGTGCAGCCCACCAGTGGGTGCATGGAGATGGGTTTTATTACCCAGCCCTCAATGGTATGCCCCTATCGTGCTCAAGTGCACTTGGACAGGACTTGAGGATCGAGTTAGAGAGGTGGAGAAGATACATTAGCAGCAGCTCCACAGTGCAAGAATAGAGGTCCTAAGCCCTGCCCGCGCACCAGAGAGCAAACCTGCGCCATTTGATGGCATAAGTATGGCAGGTGGAATCTGTACAGGAGGCCAGGAGGACATTTTCCACCTCCTCTGGGAGGTTGAATTCTGAGACTACCCACTCCGCATCCATGCCATGAGGGCCAGGGAATGCACATTTGGGTGAAGCAGGGTCCCGCCATCCTGAGAGATGAGATCCGGGTCGGAGCCCAATCGAAGAGGCTCCAATTATGAGGGGGAACAACAACTGTCTAAGCCAAAAAGAGGCAATGAGATGCATGGTGGCCTTGTTGACCTGGAGTGTAAACAACATTTACATTACTAGAGGAATTGTGGGGTATGCGTACAGCAATCCCATCCCTCAGTCCAGGAGAAAGGCATCGGGCACCAGCCTGGAGTAGAAGCGAGTCACTTGGGCATTGGTTGGAGTGGCAAACATCAGGAAGATGGGCTCCACCTGTTGAGGGTCCATTCGTGTGGTTGGAGGACTCTGCTGAGATGGTCTGCCACAGCATTGTGCTTACCTGGCAGGTACATCGCCCTGAGGTCCATGCCATGGGCAACAGCGAACTTCCATAGGCACACTGCTTCCCAGCAGAGGAGGTATGACCCCGTGCCTCCCTGTTTGTTGATGTAGAACATTGCCACCTGATAGTCTGATTTGTCAGCTGCATCTGAAAAACATGGAGGGCGTTTGCAATGGCCTGGAGCTTCCAGGAAGTTGATCTGCTGTAGGCTCTCCCATTCCGACCAGAGGCCTTAAGTGCATAGGCCATCAAAGTGCACTCCCCAGCCCAACTTGGATACATCCATGGTCTGCGTCCAGTAGGGTGGAGGGAACTGAAAGGGAAGTCATCTAAGCAGGTTCTGTAGCTGAAACCACCAGTGGAGGGAGTTGACGAGAGGCATGATGAATGCCACACCTTCCTTGAGGTGGCATGTGACTTGACACCATTGATTACAGAGTCCATTGCGCCTAATGTATGTGGATGCAGGCCAATGGCATGAAGTGCACCGTGGAAGCCATTTGGCCTAGTAACTACAGCATGTCTTGAGCCATGGTGAAACGGTTGTGCTGGACAGTACTGACTATCTCATTGAGGCACTTTGTGAGGTCTGCTGGCAAGAATGCCCAGGGTCAAGTGGTATCGAGAAGAGCCCAAATAAATTCCAGCCACTGCGAGGGTTCGAGGTCTGACCTTAGGTAGTTGATGACAAACCAGAAGCCCTCAAGCACCTGAATGGTGAGGGAGGCCAAATGCCAAACCCTGTCCAACGTGGAGGACCTTATGAGCCAGTAACCCAAGTAGAGGAAGGTGAAGACCCTCAGGGTCCGGAGGTAGGCGGCTACTACCACTAGGCACTTTGTGAAGACCCTGGGAGCTGACATTAGCCTGAATGGCAGAACACGGTACTGGAAGTATTGTCCATCCAGCATAAAGCAGAGTTACTGTCGGTGGAGAGGGCAGATCAGGATGTGGGTGTATGCATCCTTCAGATCCAAGGATCAGAGCCAATAGTCCTTTTGGAGGTACCGGAGCAGCATCCTCAGAGACCATCTTGAACTTCTTGCATACTAAGAAGCATTTGAGGTTCCTGAGATCCAAGAAGGGTCGAAATCCCCTTGGTCTTTTTGGGCACTAGGAAATACCGGGAGTAGAAACTCCGTCTGACCTGTTCTGATGGTACCAGTTCTATAGCAAGGTTGATCAGCAGGGCTTTGACCTCCTGCAGGAGAAAATCATGGTGAAACAAGTTGAGAGGATACTCTCCGGGAAAGAACATGGGAGGCAGCTGGGCGAAATGCAACATGTATCCGTTCTAGGCGATCCTTAATGCCCAGGTGTCTGTTGTTACTACGGGCCACCTGTGAGCAAAATGGACCAGCCAACTCCCACCTGCGGGGACACCTCTGAGGCAGTGGTAGATTGACCAGCTCTTAGGAAACAGTCAAAACCTGCCCCAGGGTGCTCCACTCGCAGTGACTGAGCAAGGGGATTGGTGACATATAGACGATCCTTGAGTCAACCCGTGACCTGACTCCATTGAGTCCTTGGAGTCCATAGAGCCAGCCTCCAATGGGAGGTGTGCCAAGGGTTGACAAGTATGGTAGAGGCCATATGGCCTAGTACAACTAACATCCTGTAAGCTGTTATGCCGACTCAAGTCTCCTGCAGACATGCTGCCATTCTCTGAAGTCTGTCATGCTGGAGGCAGGCTCTCTCCTAAGTCATGTTGAGCAGGGCTCCTAAGAATTCCAACTGCCGGGTGGGCTGAAGGCAGGACATGCGGTAAATTATAACGAACTCTAGTAGTTACAACACCCGAATGGCAGGAGTGGTATTCTGATCAGGCAATTGTTCAGATGGGGGAAAACACCCCCAGCTTCCAGAGGTATGCAGCTACTACGTTGAGGCAATTTGTGCACATGCATTGCACTGACCAGATCAAGAAGGAACACTTAGAACTGGAAGCATCCCTCCCCCCCCCCCCAAAACAAATCTGAGATAGCTCTCGTGAGTGGGGTGTATCTCTATATGGGTATACACATCCTTCAGATCCAAGGAACATAGCCAACCTCCTTTTGAAAGTAAGGATAATGCAGCCTTGGGGCAACTTGGTGGCACATCCTACAAATGCAGTTTGTAATGCTTCTGAGCTATCAGTAGAAGCCATTAAGTCTTAGGATGAGAGGGGCCATCTGTAGGCCAAAAGAGTGAGCCGCCCTCCGATCCTCTGGCCGGAGGGTTCTCAACCATGGTTATTGGTAGTGGGGCTGTGCTCTGAAGGAGTTGGTCAAAACCTCCTCCTGCCTTGGCAAATTTGCTGGATGGGCTTTCTGAGGCTTTCCTCAATGCTGTTGTGCCAGATTGAAGAGGGAGGTATGGGACCTGGAAAGTACCCACACATATGAATAAGAGGTCCTCTCCTATCCGGCTCGGATGAGTACCCTGGGAGAGTACGAAGTGTGGCACACTCTTTTCTGATGAAGATCACCTTGACTTCACTTGCTCACCAAAGAGATCCTCTCCATGGTCTAGCAACTCAGCACACTTGTTCTGCCCTGATTGTTCCCGGTCTGTGGGCTGAATCCAAGTAAGCATCTGAGTGCCAATACCCAAAGCAGGAGCTCTCAGTATCATCATGAAATGTCATAGGTCGCCTGGACCAGGAACTTCAGGCAATTCTTGCCATGACCCAATAGTGAACAATACTATTCCTAATTCCTGTCAGCATACATCAGCATGACATTCCCAGACATGATGAGATCAGCTTTGACCCCCTGGTGATGTCAGATAGGATGTCTCCAGACTTGATGGTCTTAGTTTGCTTGATGAGATTAGTTTGTAAGACAACAGCCCCTCCTTGCTAATCAAGTGATAGCAGACCTCAAACAAACCAAATTATGACAAAGGGAGGTGCTGAAGAATTTCACTATAAATACAGAGAAACACAAAAATATCTCTCTCTTCCTATTCATCAGACACCCCGCCCTTCTCTCTCCTCTCTTCTTATTTCATTGGACACTCCTTACACCCACTTCTCCTTACCCTCCCCCCCCTTTTGTTCTCTCTCTCTCCCCATTCATGGGACACTTCTTACTATAAGGCTCTAACACACACTTCTTGCCCCCCCCCCTCTATCTCTCACACACACACACATGCACCCATACACAGTCTCATGATATACATGGAAGCAGTTCTTTAACAACCTTATATCTCTGTTGTGTACCTTTGTAATAAGCCTATTTCTATATAAAACCCTTTTTCCAAGCCACACCAGTTTTGGTTGACTTATTGTGCTACTTACCCTACTGTCTCTGTGAAATGAACCCAGGACCAAACGGAGCATAACCAACAGTAGAGAGCGGCGAAAGATTACATTTTATGGGGGCCCTCTCAGACTTCGCAGCAGATCTCCACTTGGGTAAGTAGCAATTTTGTTTTAAACATTAAAGTGGATTTCAGACAGGGTGCGACAGGAAAATCAAAAGCCCTTGTGACCATTTACAATTTACAATTTTGGGTTACAGGCTGGATGACACACTATTTAGTGAAAAGTTCCAGTGATAACTTTGTTTTGTGGGTTAGACAAGGTGAGATTTTTATTGTCAAAAGGCTCTGTAACAATCCTGAATGTTATTATTACCTACACCTAGGGACATTACATAGAGTGGCTTGCAATTTTCTTATTTGTATGTATAGGCTTGTTACGGTTTGTTACAAGGCACAGTATTTGAGCTGCTAAGAAAAGACAGAGAGATAGTCCAGCTTTAGTTTGGAAGTGGTAAACAGTCCCTCATTGAATACAATATACATCTTTCCTGGTAACACTACTTTACTTTACCTCCTGTCCCTCTGCCTTTTATTTCTCAGTCTCCTGCCAGTATGTATCTTGGTGAGGGCAGGCTTAAAGTTTGCTGCAACTGATACAGTAACTGACAATTCTGTTAATCTCCTAACAACCTTCTTACTATAATTTCACCCTAAACTTCCACCCTGTTAAAAGGTGGTAAGCACTTTTTATTCAGGTATAATTTTTAAGGCGTGGTCTTTATGCCAGTACTTTTTACTGAACACCCATAAAATTTATGCCATTCCAACTATAATTCTAAGTCTCACTTCTTCATAAAAGTGAGCATTCCTCCTTCCAAGATTGCACATTTGAGATAGTTGCATAAAACCAAATAAAAACATACGCTAGGCCCCTGTACCAACTACAGTTTTTCTGCAATCTCAAATATGGAAGCCTTTGATTTTAAAGAACTTAAAGAAATAGTATTGACATACTGTAAGAGAAAAGGTGGTCCCTTTGAAGGGGAATTCCCTGAGGCATCATGGTATAATATTCAAAGACAAATGTTAAACCATTATCAAGAATTCAAAAAGAAACCAAATAAAAGAAAATGCCTTTTTATCCAAGGCATGTGCAGGGGGCTCATTAGCATGAAACAGGACAATACTGAACTGAATACTCAATGTACACAATTAACCAAAGACCCGGAGGAGGCACAAATTTGCATTTCCATGCAAAGGGCTCAGGTGATACAAGCCACAAACTCCTTTATAACTGTTAGTGAGCAATTAGAAGCACTTAAACTTGAATTGAGGCACATTAAGGATGAATTGGCCTCTGAAAGACAAAAGAAATATAAGCTCTGCACTATTTCACCCTCAGCCCCCTCTGCCTATGACACACCCTATAAACAAAAGAATACAGAAGTATCTATAGCTGGGCTTAGGAATGGGAAAATAGAGAGGAAAACAGCACAGAAGAAAATCCTAATAGTTTATCTCAGCCAGAACAGAGCAATAACCAGGACCTGTGTCAGGAGGATAATTCAGATGACTCAGACCCAGCACCCAGTACCGAACTCAGAGCACCAGTTAAAGTGATGCTGCAGGACTCATTAAAAGATAGGGACATGGAAAGGATAGTTGAGAAAGCGGGCCCTATGCCTTTTAATGTAAATGAATGGTGCAAATGGGCCACTGATATTCTGATTCACTGGGGTCTAGGGAAATACAGAAGAAAACAATCAGACTTTGATAGACTTATGCATCTGGCTCTGGGGCCACACTATTATAAACTTGGCTCTCTCACTCACCCATACCAGTTGGTTAAAAGGGGCATTGAGAAACTATTTCACTGTTCCCCAATGCAAGTATTTAAAATTATTTCACCTCTACCAAATGATACACTGGAAGTTTGCATATAGAGCCTGGATTTTAAAAGCAGTTCTTAATGAGCAGGAGTCCTGGCCCAATGCAGAAGATTATGGGGAGAGTACACATAAGGCATTTTTATTAGACTTCCTATCCCCTGAGATTACAAAACATCTTCTGTTATTTTCTGAAGACACTAAAGCAACCCCATTTGATACTTTAATGCTCAGAATTGGGTCTGTTTGGAAGACCCAGCCCTCGCAGGTCATAACAGTATCAGAAGCACGGAAGTGGCAAGCTGAGGGATCCTCGTTACACAAAAAACACAGACAAAGGATACAGAGGACAGACACCTTGGAGAGGACAAGGCAGAGGGACTTTTAGAAATTCCTCAGGTTACATTCCCTTTTAGGAGCTCAAAGCACAGAGAGATGGATTAGAAAAGGAGAAAATTAAATGGGAACAGGACAAACACATACTGCAGGTAGAAATAGATAAATTAAAACAGGACATACAAGCAGCTCAGGACAAACACAAGGCTAGTGCATAGGGGTGTCCTGACCTTCTGGGTTCAGATATCAAAATGTCTCAAGCCTTCATAGCCCAACCTGCCTCCGTTCTCTCAGCAGAGGACTCGATTCCAGAGCCTCTGGATGATGAAACAGATACAGGCCCAGAATACAGTTTAAGGCTTGTAACATCCTTGATACTGGACTCTTGTGGACGCCCCAATGTTATCAGTAGAATAGGGGGTCAGGATAAACTAGCTTTGATTGACACAGGGGCTGGAATTAGTTTTACAAACAGAGCTTCTCCCACTGCAGATCAGAAAAATATGGAAATTTATGAAATTCAAGGAATTAATGACACAGCTTCCAAATGTGTGGCTATCCCAGTTAAATGGGGTATCCCTGTGCACAGTGAACAAAACAAGGAAATGTTGGAAACCACTGCCTCCACTATAGTGAACACACCAAAAGAAATAATTGGAATTAACGTTCTCAACCAGTTAAATCTGGTGGTGGATATGGCTAATCTTAGATTGTGGCAGTATACAGGAACTTCAAGTGCTTCTAAAACTTTAGTGCATGAAGTCATTCCCATGCAGTTAGCAACTCAGTGCACCAAGGCAGCTCAGCAGTATGATCTGTGTGTAATTCCCTCAGAGGTGGCTGATATTCCAGTCTGGGCACAAGACAAGTTAGATTGTGGGGAAAATGCACACAGAAATACTGTTGGAAGGCGAGGATCCTCCATCACAGAAACAATACCCAGTACCTCATCAGGCTATAGAACCAGTGACTAAAATTGTGAAGATACTGGAGGAGAGGGGTTTGATTAGACCTATTTCTTCCACATGCAATTCACCAGCCTGGCCAATAGCTAAACCGGGGGGGTTCCTTCAGGCTCACTATGGACTTCCGTGCCCTGAATCAAGTTTCAAAATCTGTAGTGCCTGTAGTAGCCTCATACCCTGAAATGATCTCTAAACTGAACCCCAAATGTACATATTTCTCTGTTTTAGACATATCCAATGGGTTTTGGAGTCTGCCCCTGGCCCTTGAATGCCAGTACAAAACAGCCTTTCAGTGGCTGAATAAACAAACAATTGGCCAGGATGGTAAATCTGTAGATTCTCAGAGGATAGAGCTGATACAGAAACTTCCACTTCCTACAGATCAGAAATCACTCTGGTTTCTGTCGTGACTTCATGCACAATTATGCTGAAGTGGCAGCTCCACTTTACTCCCTGCTAAAAAGTAAAAGTTATGTTTGGGAGGAAGAACATACAAAGGCTGTAACTAAATTAAAGCACATTTTGACTTCTGCTCCTGTTCTTGCACACCCAGATCACACACAACATTTTTTCCTGTACCCTGTAGTTGGAGAGAACAGTATAGGTGCAGCTCTAACACAACGCCTAGGAGGAATAGATCACCCTATTGCTTTCTGTTCCAGAGTTCTCACTTCTCCTGCACTCAAAATGGGAAACTGTGAAAAACATGTACTGGCTTCCTATGCTGCTATGCAGAAATTTACATACATCATTGGTGCTCAAACCACATACATATGCAGCCATCACACCCCCCCTCAAATTCATTGTAGAGGGAAAGTTAGCATGTAGCAAGATTAGGACTGAGAGAATAGTCCAGTGGACTCTCATGTTGCAAGCACAGAATGTAAAGTTTGAATTGTTGAAAGAACCTAACGTGCAAGTGGCTGGAATCTTGCTGGAGGGGTAACCTCATGACTGTCAGTCCTCACCCAGTGCCCCTAATCACATGATCTTTAGGGAACTGGGACTAGACAAAATTTCACCTTTTCTTCCTACAGTATATATTGATGGTAGTAGCCAATGTGAAGGAGGCAGGCGACTAGCAAGTTTTGCAATTGTACAATTGGACCCAAATAACCAAGTGGTACTGCAGAGACAGTATTTCTGTGGGTCAGCGTCAGCACAATACTGTGAGCTTGCTGCTTTTGTGGCTTGTATGCAACAATATCAGGATTCACACCCAGAGATACAAATCATTTTAAATTCTGATTATGTCTTTAAGAGTGCCATTGCCCTGTTACCCTGGTGGCTGGCAAATTTAAATCCACAGATGGGTCCACGGTGAAAAATTCATCACTGTGGACTATGGCACAAGAACTGAGTGAGAAGTTTCAGAGAGTACATTTAATTAAAGGCACATAGGAAGAAAGGCCCTTTAGGGAAAGGAAACACATTAGCAGACTCCCTAGCCAAGGAAGCATGCCATGTAGGCCTCATATGGCCCTGGTATGAGCAGACACGCATGGTTGCTATTGCTACATGTTCCACAGATTATGATCAGATAATACCACCAGATTACTTCATAGCACTGCAGACAAAGGACCCTGAACTTTCCAATTTGAGGAAGCTTGTGCAGGACGCCCCAGATAACCTATATCAGCACACACCCTTTCTCACACTCGCTATAGAGAAAGACATTCTATGTGTAAAAAGAGAGGAAGGCTTGGTTATAGCTATCTCCAGAGCTCGAGGTAAAGAGTGGATGCATTGGGTTCATGGTGCAGGTCCTATGGGACACCCTAAAGCAGAAGAAATGCAGACTATCCTTAATAGGTTGGTATGGTGGCCAGAAATGAAACATGATATACAGGATCATGTTTCCTCCTGTGTAATCTGTGCTTCTTTTGGGAGGCAACCTAAAAAGAGAAGGGGACAGTTAATGAGAGCACCTCCTCGTGGCCCATTTGAGAGATTGCAAATAGATCATGTGGGCCCTCTTCCATTAACAGCTAGCAAAAATAGATTTCTACTCACTGTTGTTGATTCCTTTTCTCATTGGGTAGAAGCATTCCCTGTCCCAGATCAAACTGCTCGAACCACTGCAGAAATCCTAACTATGCAATTTTTTTACACGCTGGGGCATCCCTAAGACTATTGATTCTGATAATGGTCCTGCATTTGTTTCTCAGCTCATCAAGGAATTGTTTGATTTTCTAGGCATAGAACAACTCCTCCACATTCCGTACCATCCACAGGCAGCAGGGCAGGTAGAAAGAATGAATCAAACAATTAAGGCCCACCTCAGCCCTATGCTTAATCGGACCGGGAAAAATTGGGATCTGGTGTTCCCTTTAGTCCTTATGCGTATCAGAGCTAATGTCTGTAAATCCACAGGTTTTGCACTCTATGAAGCCTTAATGGGAAGGCCAGTGCCACGGTGGAAAAATCTGCTGCATCCTTTTCTTCCAGAGGACCAGACCGTAATTCTTACCAATGAGTGGATGAAATCCCTGCAAGAACATCTAAAAGAAATTCAGACTACTGTGCTAGCTAACACAGAAAAAGCTAGAGATTATTTGCAGGAGGTACATGCAAAAGGTTCCGATTTAAGGCCCCTCAAGGTTGGGAGTAAAGTGATGATCCTGAGACCTAGACCAAACCTCTCCTTTGGAACTGCAAAGTGTGAGGGACCGTACTTAGTTACTGATACCTTAGGACCAAGCCTATACCAGATCCTAATGCCCGACAACCAGCAGTATTAGAAACACATCACCCAGTTGAAATCATATGGGTAATACGTGTTTTATCAGTCTTTGTTTTCACATACCACCTGAAGACAGCACGGACAGCTGCTTTCTGAAGACAGCACAGACAGCTGCGTTCTAAACAAAAGTCGCTTGAGGATGGTAACTATTTACTTCTGCTGTATAGTTGATGTGTCCTATATACTGGACATGTGTCTATTAGTTATGTAAATAAGTAGTAAACATTATTTCTGTTGTTGCATAGTATAAGTGGGGAGCACCAGTTTACTCCCTAGTAGAGTGAAACAAGTTAGCTTTTATTATGTCTCGGTTTCCTGTTGTTCTTTTATCTGCTCTCTTCTACCCAAGTCTCATTACAGGAACTATCATCCGAATATGCACGATTGGCTGGGCTAACTCCCCAGGTGGGGTATATCGCTATCAAGAAATACCCCTACCTTTCCCGGAAGGAAAGGATCTGGTCATCCTGAGTTTCTGTTCCGTACAGGACAAGCCAGTGTTCTATTCATTAAACATCACTCAAGTACAGTGGGCGCCACCAGTTTCCACTTCTCTAGAAAGAACACAAGAATTGAGGGCACCTCCAGAACATTACTTTCTAGATCCTCCTGCCTTGATTTTGTACAATAGTTCCTGTCAGGACAAAGAATGTTTCTTTTCCAGTTGCTCCCAGAATGCATGACACCTGCCTTCCTAAGAACACTTTGTTGTACAGTTCAAACAATACCTGGTGCAGTCATACACCACTGGTCTCCCATCACCATTAACGGGACAACTTATTCCACACCGCTGGTTACCATTGACTCTATGGACATTCCAGACTTTATCTCATATGCTGTGCATCCATTACCACTTAGCATGGGAGAAGAGACACTACATAAACCGCTCAACTTTACAGAACTCCATGCCTATATTGATCACCTTAAAACAACATCCACTGAAGTGAATCATACCATCACTTATGAGAATGGACACATTCAACAAATAGTTGAACACTTTCTACAGGATGCTCATGTGTCTGTGTGGGAATTGTTATTTGGTTATTCACCTACTGCTGATCATGTCTTTAATGTTTTTATTCACCCTATTATTATAACTGCTGTACAAATATTGCTATGCATTATCATAATTTTCCTGTGTTGTAAAATGAAACAAATGTACATCTCCTTGCAGCGCATGTCCTACAAAAATACCATTAACATTTTAAGGTAGTTACACTGAATTTCTCCAGCATCTACCTCTACATCCAGGCTCATTGGGCCTGCTAATTTGGCATTTCCTACTACATGGAATACCAGAGTCAGCTGCAGTCTAGTATTGCTTCCTACCCTCACTCATAGCATCCTGGTACCTTTCGGCTTTAACCTCCTCAGAAATTCCTGCAGCCCTTATGCACTGTTCATTCTCTCTAAGACGGGCACTGAGGTGGCATAATGGGTTCCCCACCCAGTAGTGGCTGCCCTACCTAAGACACGAGGTTTGGACTCATAATGGGACTTGCTTATCTCTAGAACACTAGAAACAGTACTGTGCAGGACAGGGGATCGGCTTGACATAGCAAGGTATTTAAAGAGTACTCACCTGTAACAGGTGTTCTCCAGGAGCAGCAGGAATCAGTCCTCACTTATGGGTGACATCGGCGCCGATGGAGCCCCCGTGCGGAGCATTTCCCCAGCTTTCTATGAAAGCCTTTGGGAATACTACAGGCATGCGCGGTCCCCTTCCCGCCTAAAGGTGCCATCTTGCTCAGTCAAATGACATAGCTAAAAAACAGCACACAAAAATGAAAAAATAAACTATCTACAAATGCAACTCCCAGGGGAGGAGGGAGGGTTGTGAGGACTGATTTCCTGCTGCTCCCGGAGAACACCTGTTACAGGTGAGTAACTACTCTTTCTCCAGGACCAAGCAGGAAGTCAGTCCTCACTTATGGGACTCCCCAGCTTCAGGTTAACGGGGACCCAGAGCTGAAAAATGAGCTCCCTCTAGCCTCGGCATCAGAGAAAGGATTTCACTGAAACACACCCCCCACCGGTAGCCCAACCAGAGGGCTGGAGGGTAGGAATTGCCTAAACCTCAAAGAGATTCCAGAGCACTGCCCTACGGGACTTCCTCTTCAGGCAGTAATGGGCCGCAAAAGTCTGCCATGTAAGCCCAGGTGATACAGTCAGCCTCCCAGATGGACAAGGTATGCTTGAACACAGGTACCCCCAAATTATTGGGGTCAAAAGATACAAAGAGCTGAGTAGCTCTCCTATGCCCCTGCGTACGCTCAAGGTAGAAGGATAAGGCCCTCCTACAGTCCAGGGTATGCAGGACTGTCTCAGCCCGGCTGGCATGGGGAATAGGGAAGAATGTTAGAAGAACCACCTCCTGGTTGAGATGGAAAGAGGAGACAACCTTGGGGAGGAACTTAGGATGAGTCCTAAGGACTACCCTGTTCCTATAGAAGCGAGTGTATGGCCTGTCACAGACCAGGGCTTGAAGTTCACTCACTCGCCTGGCCGAGGTCAAGGCCACTAGAAATAGAGTCTTCCAGGATAGGAAGCGTAGAGGACATGTAGCCATGGGTTCAAAAGGTGGGCGAGTAAGTTGCTGCAAGACCACATTCAACTCCCACTCAGGGGCCGGTGGACGGATAGGAGGCTTGATCAATAGTAAGCCTCTGAGAAACCTGGACACCAAAGGGTGAACCAACAAAGAGTGTCCCTCCACCATTGAGTGAGCTGCCAGAGCAGAGAGGTGGACCCGAACAGAATTGGACTTAAGGCACTGATTGGACAAGTGCAGAAGGTACTGGAGCACTACTAGCACAGTGCAGCCGAAAGGATCTTCCTTGCATTGCTGACACCACAAGGAGAACCTCCTCCACTTCAGGGCATATGTTTTCCTGGTGGATTGCTTTCTAGAGGCCAAGACCACCTCTTCTACTTCCTGAGGTAGGCCCCAGGGAGCCAAGACTACCCTTGCAGCCTCCATGCCATCAGATGGAGAGATTTGAGATTGGAATGCAGAAGGGAACCCTGATCCTGAGAGAGAAGGTCGGGTTGGAATCCCAGAGGCATGGGTGCCTCCACTGTCAGTTGAAGTAGCAGGGGGAACCAGGGCTGCCTCGGCCACCTGGGAGCAACCAGAAGTACTGAGGCCTTGTCCCTGAGAATCTTGAACAAGGTTCGGGCCACCAGAGGTGTGGGAGGAAACGCATAGAGCAGACCCTGGGACCAAGAAATCAGGAAGGCATCCGTCGCCACCCTTAGGGGATGCGGTTGCCTGGAACAAAACCTGGGCAGTTGGTGATTCAGGAGACTGGCAAAGAGATCCATGGATGGAAGTCCCCATTTCAGGAAAATTTGTTGAACCACCAAAGGGTGCAGCTGCCATTCGTGGGGCTGCAGAATTCTGCTTAAGTGGTCTGCCAGAAAGTTCTCCTGGCCAGGAAGATAAACAGCCCTCAGCAACATCTGGTGCCTGAGGGCAAAAGAGCAAAGGGCCTGTGCTTCCAGGCATAGAGGCCTGGACCCAGTGCTGCCCTGTTTGTTCACATAGAACATGGCCACTTGGTTGTCCGTCTGAACTAGAAGGTGTGAGAAAAAGCCTTGAGGGCTAAACGAATAGCCCGCAGTTCCAGTAGATTGATCTGTTGCGTGGCTTCCCATGGGGACCAGAGGCCTTGGGTGCAGCTCTCTTGACAGTGTGCACCCCAGCCCTGTAAGGAGGCATCGGTTGTCAACACCACTGTGGGGGCAGGCACCTGAAAAGGCATCCCCTGCATCAAGTTGGGGGGGTGTAGCCATCACTGAAGAGACTTCAGGAGAGGTTTTGATACCCTTACTTTGTCTGCTAGGCTCCCTGTGACCTGCTTCCACTGAGTTCTGAGGCACCACTGCGCAGGCCTCATGTGGAGGCGGGCATTGGGGGTCACATGCACAGTCAATGCCATGTGTCCCAGAAGCTGCAGACAGAGCCTGACAGGAACCCATGGCAGACTGAGAAACCGGGATGCCAACTCCATGAGCCTTTGAGCTCTGTCCTCTGGCAAGTAAGCCCTTGCTTGCAGAGAGTCCAGCCTTGCTCCTATGAACTCGAGGTTCTGGGAGGGGAGCAAAGTGGACTTTGCGAAGTTTATGACAAAGCCTAGGTCTTGAAGGAGTGTGACAGTCCTGAAGGTGGCCTGCCTGGCCTCCTGGTAAGTCTGACCTCGGATGAGCCTGTCGTCCAGATAGGGGAAGACGAAAAACCCCTGAGTCCTCAAGTAAGCTGCCACCACAGCTAGGCACTTTGTAAAGACCCGTGGGGCGGAAGTTAGGCCAAAAGGCAAGCACCCTGTACTGGTAATGGTTTCCTCCCACCACGAACCTGAGGTACTTTCTGTGGTCTGGATGAATGAAGATGTGAGTGTACGCATCCTTTAGATCTAAGGAGCATAGCCAATCTCCCTGCTGGAGGTAGGCAGAAGTGTTCCAAGAGTAAGCATCTTGAACTTCTCTTTCTCCAAGAACTTGTTGAGGTTCCTGAGGTCTAGGATAGGCCTTAGGCCTCCAGTTCCTTTTGGCACCAGAAAATACCTGGAGTAGAAGCCGTGCCCCTGTAGGCGAGGAGGCCTTGTCCAGAAGCAGACCCTGAAGTTCTTGGAGGAGGAGGTTGGTGTGCAGGAGAGGCCTCAGAGGTTCTCCTGGAAAGTAGACAGGAGGTAGCTGTTGGAAATGAAGCATACGAGGGTTGATATTTATATTTCTGGCCTAATAATGAAAAAACAAATATTTATGATCAAAATTGGTTTTATTGTTTTTCAAAATATTCTCCATGAAGATCAATACACTTTTGCATGCGTTTGAACCAATTTTCGAAGCACTTTTTCCACTCCGATTGAGGTAACTCCAAAACATGCGTTTTGAATGCATCAACCGCATCTTCGGGTGTTGAAAATCGTTGACCACGTAATTTGTTTTTGATGTGCGGGAATAAAAAGAAGTCATTGGGTGCCAAATCAGGGCTGTACGGTGGATGACCCATCAATTCGATGTTTTGACCGGTCAAAAATTCCTTTGTTTGAGCCGATGTGTGAGAGCTCGCATTGTCATGATGAAGAATTATTCGCCTCTTCTTCGACTTTTTCCGAATTTCTCCGAAGACTTCTGGTAAACAAATGGTCGTGTACCATTCAGAATTGACCGTCCTACGTTGCTCTAACGGCACTGTCGCCACGTGACTGGTAATGCCGAACAAACAGGCAACCATTTGCATCAATGTGCTTCTTCCGCGAACAACTTTTGTTGGATTTGGCTCGTCTTGGAAGACCCATACAGTCGATTGCTGTTTTGTTTCGGGCTCATATGCATAGATCCATGATTCGTCACCTGTGTAGATGTTATACACAGTCTTTGATGCACCTTGAACGTATTTTTTCAACATTTCCTTGCACCAGTCGACACGAGCCTTCTTTTGAGCGTTTGTCAGATTATGCGGGATCCAACGCGAACAAATCTTTTTTACGGCCAAATGATCATGCAATATCTTATTGATGCTTGTCATACTAATGCCCAAAGATGCCTCAATCTCACGGTATGTCACATGACGATCTTGCTTTATCAGTTCACACACAGCATCGATATTTTCTGGCACAACAACCGATTTTGGACGACCCTGACGGAATTCGTCCTGGAGCAAACGTCGGCCACGATTGAATTCGTTATACCAGTTTTTTTACAGTGCTGTAGGATGGTGCTTTATCGCCGTATAAAAAATTAAGTTCATCGATGCACTCTTGTCTTGATAATCCACGTCGAAAGTTATGAAAAATAAATCGCACGAAAATGTTCACGAGTTAATTCCATTTTTCGCCCGAGATGAATTTTTCAAGTTACTGTAAACAACAAATCGCGCTCAAATGATAAAATGTTATGAATAAGGTTACGTTCAACAATGTCAGTGTTCTAATGGAACCATTGGATGGCGCCTGGCAACACTTACTGTTGCTAAGGCCAGAAATATAAATAGCAACCCTCGTATGGCCCTGGTGAATGATGCTTAAAACCCAAGCATCCCCTGTAATGGGTGGCCACCTGTGGGAAAACAGGGCTAAGCGACCTCCTGTGCAGGGATGGGACAGCAGGGGCGGAGAGGCTATGCCTTGGGAGTCAAAAACCCCCTCCCTGCTGGGTAGGAGCAGGAGCCGGAGGCTTGGGGGTTTTCTGCCTACGAGGCCCATGTCCCTGCCCCTTGGCCTGCTGCCCCTGAGGGGGAGCTGGGGAGGCCTGGTACTGAGGGAAAGGTTTGTAGGCAGACACCTTTCTCGGGTAGAAGGGCTTTTTACCCGAGCCCTTCTTTTTGTGAGAAGGGGCAGAAGTCTTTCTGGATAGCCTTGTCCTGGTCAGGTGCTCGGTTTCGAGCTCAGCCGCCTTCTCGGCCATGGGTTTGCCAAAAAGGTTTTCACCTTGGCAAGGGACATCGAGCAACTTGTCCTGTACCCAAGGCTTGAGGTCTGATGACTGCAGCCATGCCTGGCATCGGGCCACGATGCCGGCGGCCGCCACACGAGCCGAAGTCTCAAAGCCATCGTAGGCCGCTCGGGACATGAATTTGGAACAGTCCCGGATTCCTGAAGACAAAGACTTGAACCTCTGCAAAGGTTCCCCGGAGAGGCCAGCAGAGAACCTGGCAAGCTCCTTTGCAAGGTCTCAGAGGTACATGCCCATGTACAGCTGGTATGACTGGACACGGGCAAGCAAGCATCGAGCCCTGGAAGCACTTTCTGCTGAAAGCATCCAGGTTCCGGGCCTCCCTGCCGGGGGGCACCACAGAGTGCATCTTCTGGCTCTTCAGACGATGCATGGCCGATTCCACCACCATGGAATGGTGCGGCAGCTGCGCCTTTTGGAAGCCAGGGCTCTTATGGAGTCGATAAATGGAATCGACTCGCATGCTCAAGACCGGCACCGAGGCCGGTGCCTCCCACATCTGAAAGAGGAGCCGTTCCAGCATCAGAAAAACTGGCACAGTAAAGGCTTCCTTCAGAGGAGAGTCATACTGGAGGGCCTCGAGCTCCTCGGCTCGAGGCTCCTCCTTGGGGTCCGTGGGAATCGCCAAGGCTTTGGTCATGTCCCGCACGAACTTCGAGAACCAGGTGTCCTCCGGAGGGGACCTACTCCGGGGCTCGGACTGCGGTGAGTCCGACGGGACGTATCGAGTCCGGAAGGTATCGGGGGACTCCTCATCCTCTGTCTCCCAGGCTGACTCATCCGAAGAGGAGTCGAGGGGCTCCAACCGCGCGGGTCAAGGTGGCACCCGCCCCGATGCCGAAGGCACCGGCGTCGACACCCTCGGTTCCGAGCGGGAGGTCGAGGGAGACCTTGACTGAGGATGACTTCGAGCCTTATTATTTATTATTATTATTTATTATTTAACGGTCTTTTCTATACCGCCCCTTCCAGAGATCAGGGGCGGTTTACATTGAACATTAAACAAAACAATTGTATACTTCTGTATACATTTACAAGGAACATTATGCTTTAACTATGTACAGGTGTACTTACAGGGAACATATTTTGAACATATTTTGAACAACATTTTGAACATATTTTGAACATTAACTATAACAGAGCTTTTCAAACTATTTACAAGTTATATACATGGAGCGCATCTTAGTTAGTTACAGTTACAGTGGTGAAATAGTCAACTGTTTGAGTGGTTCATTAGCCTTCATGGTCTCGAGTATCGGCTCGGTCTCCGGGGTTGACTTCGACGTCGATGTCCCGGTGGTCGGGGCCGATGCACCAGCGAGGCTGGCCATGAGTACCCGCTGCTGCTCTATGAAGGCAGACAATCTGCACTCCAAGGCTGTCAGCCTGAGTCCAAGCTCAGGAGGCTCAGCAGCCACCGACTCGGGCCCCGGTGGCGCCGGGCCCGACGTCGGCTCCCTCGGAGGAGAGTCCATGAGGACTACAGGACTTACGTGTCCGACGGTCTCCAGCTCTACACGAGGTACTTTGGACGGCTTCTCCTGCTCCAAAGGCCCGGGACGGCGGTCGGGGGTCTTAGACCTGGCCCTCGAGGAACCAGGGACCTCTTCAGACGCCGCCCTCGCGAGCCGTTTCTTCCTCTTGCGTTCCCGGTCGGGGGACTCCCTGTCCGAGGAACGCCGGCGATGCTCGGGATCAGACTCCTGAGACATCGAGGCCTCAGACGAGATCCGGGCCCGGCTGGAGGCAGAATCCGAAAAAATCCTTTCCTTCTGGTGCTGACGGCTTCGAAGTGCCTTGGTGGACATTTTGCCACACGGGCCACAGATCATGGGATCATGATCTGGGCCGAGGCACTGAAGGCAGCAGTCGTGTGTGTCGGTGAGAGACATTAGTTTCTTGCACCGATCACACTTCTTGAAACCACTGAAAGCCATCGGGGAAAAAAGGGCCCCCCGCGAGGTCAAAAGACTGGCCTTCCAGGGAAAAACAGAAAAAAGGGCGCGAACGCCAGCCATGAAGGGCAAAAACCGAAAAATAGATAACAGGCTCGATTACGGTGTACCGAACCCGACAGGAAGGGGAACCGGCATTGAACTCGGAGAAAAAGGCGAAGACATCTTCGAAAAATGTCAACTTTTCCCGGGTGACTAGGACAAACGTCTGAAGGGCTCCACGGAAAAGAGAGACTGAGCAAGATGGCACCTTTAGGCGGGAAGGGGACCGCGCATGCGTGTAGTATTCCCAAAGGCTTTCATAGAAAGCTGGGGAAATGCTCCGCACGGGGGCTCCATCGGCGCCGATGTCACCCATAAGTGAGGGCTGACTTCCTGCTTGGTCCTGGAGAATACAGGAGGTATTAGACAAGCTGCCTACTATCATGTAATTGCAGCTGGGACAGGTACCACAGGTTTGCTTCCACCATTTCCAGGCACAAATAATAAATAATAAATAAAAATAAAAAAAGGTGTGGGAGATGTCAGCATACATCAGCATGACATTCCCAGACATGATGAGATCAACTTTGACCCCCTGGTGATGTCAGATAGGATGTCTCCAGACTTGATGGTCTTAGTTTGCTTGATGAGATTAGATTGTAAGACAACAGCCCCTCCTTGCTAATCAAGTGATAGCAGACCTCAAACAAACCAAATTATGACAAAGGGAGGTGCTGAAGAATTTCACTATAAATACAGAGAACACAAAAATATCTCTCTTCCTATTCAACAGACACCCCGCCCTTCTCTCTCCTCTCTTATTTCATCGGACACTCCTTACACTCACTTCTCCTTACCCCCCCCCCTTTTGTTCTCTCTCTCCCCATTCATGGGACACTTCTTACTATAAGGCTCTGACACACACTTCTTGCCCCCCCTCTCTCTCACACACACATGCACCCACACACAGTCTCATGGATATACATGGAAGCAGCTCTGTAACAACCTTATATCTCTGTTCTGTACCTTTGTAATAAGCCTATTTCTATATAAAACCCTTTTTCCAAGCCACACCAGTTTTGGTTGTCATATTGTGCTACTTACCCTACTGTCTCTGTGAAATGAACCCAGGACCAAATGGAGCGTAACCAACAGTAGAGAGTGGCAAAAGATTACATTTTACTGGAGGGAGGAATTGAGATTGCTCACAAGGTTGCATCTGATATTCTCCCAGAATATGCCCTTGTAAATCCGGAAGCAGCCATGCATATGGAACCCCTAACTACCATCTCCCTGAAGAGGCCAATGTTTGCACCTCTCTCCCTGGGGCGCTGAGGAATGAGTCTTGGAACCTTTGGACCTCTTAAGGGTGGGTTCAGTCACCAAGGAATGGTGAGGAAGCTGAGCTTCTGGGATTCAGGAGTCTTCTGAACTCTGCACATGGAGTCAAACCATCCACTGACTGGAGGCCCCATGAGTAGACTCCCACATTCTCAACTGTCTCTTTGCAGGATGTGCTGCACCAACAGTGCCACTGCTCCTCAGCAGTCGAGGGGTACTGCAGGGTCAGCAACTCTTTTGCCCTGGGTGCCTCCTCAGTCTCCCATGAACCTGGTACAGATTTGGCCTTCCCTACAACATCCTGGATGGTCTCATGCTCAGAAGGGGACCTACACTGTTCATGAGGTGGAAAAGGATCCAATGGAGGTTCAGGAGATTCGTCCTCAGATGATACCCACTGATTACCCAGCCTTCAGAATCCACCTCGGAGACAGAGACTTACAGTCGAAGTGCCTCTGAATCCCTGCCTGGATCTGACTTGGCATGAAGGGATCGATCACTCCATCGGAAGCGATGATGTATCGATTCTTTGCTTGATTACGAGGGCGTGGCAGGCTCTGACCTGAAATGTTAGCGAGGGATATTGGCCAGACGCCAGTGTCATGCCCTTCGATGTATCTCTCGCAAGCAAAGTGTGCATCTTGACAATGGGCTGGTTGATGTCGATGCAGCCGATGTCAAGGCCCTGGCCTGCTGCACTGTCAAGAGAACCATGGTGCGCTCCTCGAGAACCTGCAGAAGGTACCTCTCCATGGCGGCTGGCACTAGAGGCAGTGGGGGCTTAATTTCAAAGACCAGATGGCCGATGTCGCAGTAGCTGATGTCGAGGCAGCATGTAGCAACACCAAGAGCACCCTGATGTGACTGTCATTGAAACATGATGGCAGAAAAAGACCACATGGCCTATCTAATCTGCCCTTCCATATCACCCAATACAAGTCCCCTTTTTTCCTTTAGAGAACATCTGTGTTTTTTCCCATTCTTTTTTTAATTTAGATACTGTCCTCATCTCTACCATCTCAACTGGGAGACTATTCCACGCATCTACCACTCTTTTGGTAAAGAAATATTTCTGCATATTACTCATAGTCTATCCCCTTTCACCCTCGACCTGTGCCCCCTTGTAGCAGAGCTTGCTTTCAATCAAAAGAGGCTGTCCTCCTATGCATTTATGGCCCGGAGGTATTTAAACGTCTGTCATATCGTCTAAACGTCTAAAGGTAAAAAGTGGACTGTTGTAGTTGTTGTTATGGAAGGACAGACTAGATGGGCCTTGTGGTCTTTTTCTGTCATCATGTTTCTATGTTTCTATATCAACTCTGTCCTGCTTTTCCTCTAAAGTATACATATTAAGGTCCTTAAGTCTGTCCTCATATGCTTTATAACAAAGACCATTAACCATTTTAATAGCCACCCTCTGCACAGACTCCATCCTGTTTATATCCTTTTGAAGGTGCAGTCTCCAGAATTGCACACAATATTCCAAATGAGGTCGCACCAAAGACTTATACAGAGGCACTATAACATCCTTTCTTCTGCTGGCCATTCCTCTCTCTATGCACCCAAGCATCCTTTTAGCTTTTGCTGTTGCCTTTTCTACCTGTTTAGCTACTTTGAGATCATTAGACACAATCACGCCTAAGCCCCGTTCTTCTTTCATGGACAGAAGTACATCACCCCCTATACTATGTAAACCGCCTTGGATAAAGGCAGTATAGAAAAACTGTTAAATAAATAAAATAAATACTGTTCCGCTCCCTTGGATTGTTGCAGCCCAAATGTATGACCCTACATTTTTTAGCATTAAATCTCAGCTGCCAAATTCTAGACCATTCTAAAAGCTTAGCTAGTTCCCTCCTCATGTTATCTATACCTTCCTGGAAGTCTACTCTGTTGCAGATTTTGGTATCATCCGCAAGGAGGCAAACCTTACCTGACAGCCCTTCAACAATATCACTAACAAAGCTGTTAGACCAAGGACAGATCCCTGCAGTACTCCACTGGTAACCTCCTTCTCAGGGGGAGTCGCACAGCCCTTGCTTGGATACAGGGAGTGTTGGGTTCTAAATTTAACGAGAAAGCTCTCTGCTGTGTTTTAAATTTAAATTGAAAACTCTTTGCTGTTACTAGGCCCTGACTGATTTAACAAATACACTGGGTTCACAGATTAATCAGCTTTAATCTAAAGAATTCCTTTTCCCCCAAGATTTAGAAAAATTCCCAGAAGTAAATACTTACAATTGCAGATCTCTCTCCAGAAGTAGCAGTCCCCTTTTGTAGTCCTTCAAGACTTCATTATGTGAACGTAGCTCTTTTGTCAGAAATCGTACATATCAAACAGCTCCCTTGGTTTATTAAGAGAGCCCATTATTAGATTGGTATGATGCCGTATTGAAGCGTTGTAGGTGTAATTCAGTAGGTCTTTTTTGTTTTTGGAGCATCTCCATTTTCTCTCTAATTTCTGTAGAGTCCTCTTCGTGTCATTGGTATCCTTAGAGTACCATGGTACAGAATGCCCTCTATTACTGTGAATATCCCTATATGGGGCAGCTGCAGCAGTTCGGAAGGTGTTATTCTAATTGCATATGATATCCTCCAAGTATGATAAATTACTGTCAAGAGGTGGGAAGACTTGCCGAAGGATGGTTTCATTGTGAAATTGCTTAAATCATTTTTGCATCTTAGTTTTTCCTTCTTTGGAGCATACCATTGTGGGAAGATTTAAGGAAAAGTTGATCATGAAGTGGTCACACCAGAGACAGGTGTGACAATTGAGAGGAAGATGGCATTTTGGTCAAGTAAATTGTTGGGTATAAAAATAAGGTCAAGGATAGCTTCCTTGATATGAGTTGTGGTGTTTATTATTTGTGTGTATAGTAGATCAGCCATGGCTGTCATAAAGGCCTGAGCATCCATGGTTGGTAGCGAGGGGATGTTAAAAGTCTCCTAGAGGTTTGAGAGATTTTTGTGATGAAGAGTAGCTACACACTTCTTAAAGAATTGAAAGGTCCTCATCCTTAGTGAAGGATGCATGGTATACCAGGCAACTTGAAAGATGCCCATTTGATTTTGTGATATATCCATCTTTGTCCTGGGTAGAGAAGGGTGTTAAACCTGAGGTAGTTTTTAGAGATGATTAGGATTCCACCCCCCTTCTCATGGTCCTTGGGCAGTTATAGATTGAGTATGATTGTGATACAATCTGATTTAGTATAACCTGATCAGAGTCAGTGAGCCATGTTTCAGATATGCACATTATGTCTATCTTTTCTTCATTAATGTAATCTGTAATAGTGTGGAATTTGTTTCATATAGAACAGGCATTAATCAATGCAATTTTTATAAGCAAGCGCGTTTGGTTATCCATCAGTGATTTGATCAAGTAATGAGAGATTAATTCTCAGCAATCTATTGGGTCACTTTTGTTCAGAATGATTAAAGGGCTTCTTAGGTTGGATATCTTTGTAACCTTTAATTATTGGAATCATTTCCCCTGTGGGGTTATGTGTGTGTTCAGCAGCCTGGCAGAACAGACTGTAAGAGGAGAATGGATAACCAGAATGCTAGAATGAGTGCCTTGGAACTCAGGTTGTTACAAATGTTAGTGTCTTACCTGGTGGCAGTTAAAGGACAGTACCTTCGGATGTGTAGGAAGGGTGTTAGTTTCAATCGGTAGTTACTCCTAGGGCTCGTGCCTAAGAGCCATTTGGCAAGACTCTTAGGCACGGACCTGCCACATGTGGGTGTGCCTGAAGCACAGACGTTTTAGAGAGGAGGGAGGCGCAAGTAGATGACGCTGGCTAGGGGTGGTGCAGGGAGCCACATGGAGATGAGGGTAAAGGCCTGTACCTGCCCTGTTACTGCTGCTTCAGGGTAGTCCACAGTCACTGCTCTGTTCCTCTCCCGGGGCATTCCCTCGATGCGGCAAAAGGAAACTGTTTCCTATGTTAAGAATTCCTTGATCATCCATGCCCGAATGGAAGCATTTGAGAATCTCTCGAGCCAAGAATCTTCACTTTTTAAAATTTCCCTCAAACTCATTTACTTGCTCCAGATATATTATTGAAAAAATATTTTGTGGGAATACTTAAATTAACGGATTCTATTGATATCCTGCAAGCTTACTATATCCCTGCTAGGTCACGGGTATCTTCTCCTGTTGAAGGGTCCTTTGATATTCTTCAGTATACAGTTGGGAATTTGACAGAATTTCTTGAAGACTCAGCTGATATTATGAAACATAATACATTACTGGTTACTTTTTCTTCAGAAGCTTTAAGCTCAGAATTCTTAGGCTTTTTTATAAGTGTAAGGATGCTGCATTTTGTGGCCAAACTTTGCAAGAGTTTCCTGATGTTATACGTGTGACTCAGTTGAAAAAAAGTTTTTGGAACTGAAGTCCAAGATTGGGGGGTTCCTTTTTTTCTCCGTTTCCCCTGTAAATGTATAATTAGCTCACAGTGGAAAACATTTGTTTTTCTTGAGGTTTCTCATTTGGAGCGATTTCTACAGGATAGACAGGGTACTGATTGATTGTTGGTGATATAAGAATTTATATTTTTCCTGCCATATGGCTGTATGTGGCCTAATTTATTGAATATTTTTGTTTGCTTTTGAAAATATACTTTTGCTGCTCTCATGATAAAGAAATTTCACTTGCTGTTAATTTCTTTTCCTGGAATCCTGCTGGACCAGTCCATACAAGTGGGTTATTTCCCTCTGCCAGCAGATGATGGAGACTGAGAAAGTAACAAAGGCTTCAGGGAGTATGCCCTGGTGCATGTAGCTGTACTCCTAGGGGTCACCTTTTGTATTCTCTTGACAAAGCAGAGGACCTGCACAAGCAGTGCAAACACCTGCAACTCATAGTGACAATGTAAAACACAGAACTATGTACATGAAGTGCACTAGAAAAGTGAACAGCAGCACCGTACTGACAATGCTTCCATGAACCTGATTCTTCTACAGTGGCTGCGTGCAGTGAGCAAGGGCGGGTCCTGGACTGGTCTAGCAGGATTCCAGGAAAGGAAATTAACGGCAAGTGAAATTTCTCCTTCCAAAGTATCCTGCTAGACCAGTCTGTACAAGTGGGAACTACCCAAGCTACTCATCCATGGGCTGGGAAGAGACAGCCACTGTTACAACCCTAGCTCCAAAGTGGGCCGAATCACAGCCTTGGAGATCAAGGCAGTAATGATGGGCGAAGGACAACAGGTAGCTGCCCGACAGATGTTCAGCGGATCAACCTGCGAGCGCTATGTCTAAGAGGCTGCTTGAGCATGTGTAGGCCCAGAGAACGGCAGGCACGGGTCACCCCTGCAAAATGTATGCAAACTCAATGGCACAGTTAATCCAACAGGCAATGGTGGCCTTGGATGCCTCCAGACTCTGACGGTGTCCTGCATAAAAGATCAAGAGATGCTCGGTCATACAGCTGCCCTGCGTCAACCATAGATAATGGTACAAGACTCTGCAGACATCCAGAGGCTGGCATCGGTGCAGACACACCTCCTTAGGAAAGGAGGGAAAAGAAATGGTTTGATTAAGATGAAATGGTGACAAGACCTTAGGCAAAAAGGAGGGGACTGCCCGCAGGGATACCCTTTCACTTGAAAAGATAAGATAATGGTCCTGACAAGATAACACTTGGAGCTCGGACACTCTCCTGGCTGAAGTGATAGCTACTAAGAATGCCGCTTTGACAACCAGATCGTGAAGATACATTACAACTATTTGATAAAATGAACAGTAGCAAATCACCTGGACCAGATGGTATACATTCAAGTGTATTGAAAGAATTGAAATATGAGATTGCAGACCTACTATTACTAATCTGTGAGCTATCATTACAATCAGCAGTAATACCTGAAGATTGGAAGATAGCCAATGTAATGCCAGTTTTTAAAAAGGGCTCCAGGAGTGATCTGGGAAACTACAAACCAGGGAGCCTGACCTCTGTACTGGGGAAAAATGGTAAAAAACATTATTAGAAACACAATTTCTGAAAATGTGGATAGTCATGGTTTAATGGGAGAAAGCCAACATGGATTTAGCCAAGGAAAGTCTTGTGTTAATAATCTGTTATATTTTTTTGAAGGTGTAAATAACAGGTAGACAAAAGTGGGTCAGTCGATGTAGTGTATCTGGATTTTCAGAAATCCAGACTCTTCAGGTCTGTAGTGTACCTGGATTTTCAGAAATGAGAGACTCTTGGCGAAATTAAAATTTATTTATTTATTTATTTAATTTATATTTCTTATATACCGCACTATTTGCAATCAGCGCGGTTCACATGGAACAGAAACATCCGACAACTTAAATATGTCTGGTCATTACATTAAACAGGAAATGCAACTTGGAAAAAGGGTACATATGAGGTGTACTGAGAAAGGATAATGTTTGGTGTTTACATTGTAGGGGACGCCTGTTGTGAGGGCTTGCCTAGTTGACTACTATTATTGTTGAGGTGCTCGTTATTCGAGTGGGACTGAGGATCGGAGATGTCAGTGAGATATTTGGTGAAGAGGAAATGTTTAAGGGCCTTTCTAAATTGGCTCAAGTTGGGGATTGCTCTGATATGTGCTGGTAAGGTATTCCATAGACTTGGGGCACAGAGTTGGAAGGCTCTGTTAGCTGGGATAGGACACAGTGTACTATTGTGGATCAGGAACTGGTTAAAAGATAGAAAGCAGAGGGTAGGACTAAATGACCAGTTTTCCCAATGAAGAAAGGTGAATAGTAGAGTACTCCCGGAATCTGTGCTGGGCCTGCTGCTTTTTAACATATTCGTAAATGACTTGGAAATGGGAATAATGAGTGAGGTAATCAAATTTACAAAATTATTTAGAGTTGTTAAAACCCAAGAGGATTGTAAAAAATTGCAAGAGGACCTTAATAAATTGGAAGACTGGATGTTCAAATGGCAGATGAAATTTAATGTGGATAAGTGCAAAGGTATGCACCTAGGAAAGAACAACTATGGTTACACGATGCAAGTATCCACATTAGGAACCACCACATAAGAAAAAGATTAGGCATCATTGTGGATAACATGTTGAAACCCTCTGCCCAGTGAGCAGTGGCCACCAAGAGAGCAAATAGAATGCTAGGAATCATAAGAAAAGGAATGGAGACTAAAACAAGGTGAAATTAGACTTACCTGCTAATTGTAGTTCCTGGAGTGTAGCTGGTCTAGTCCCGGACCTCTGGGTTCCCTATCTCATCCAGCAGCTTTGGAGACTGAGAAACTCCACCTTTTATGATGTCACAGGTATATCCTCCCGGGATCCGCCTCTTGCCATCAGTAACCTATTGACAAAGCAGACTCACCGGAGACACAAGCAAAAAAATCAAACCACCCGCACATATGTGCAAGGAAACAAAACCCCTTGAACCAAACTGCTTGATAACGACTGTGACTTAAACTTACGCAGGCTGGTCCTTCCCCTAATGAACAGAACAACCAGCCATCGAAAAAACAGGAAGAGAGCCCCTTACCTGTAAAGATCCAGAACACTGCAAGTCCAGTAAGAATGGCACCCACAGGGGGAGGGATACGGGACTAGACCGGCTACACTCCAGGAACTACAATTAGCAGGTAAGTCTAATTTCACCTTCCTGATCGTGTAACCGGTCTAGTCCCGGACCTCTGGGTAAGTACCAGAGCAGTGAGAAATTCAAATCCGGGAGGTCCTCGGAAGACCAGCCTGAAGCACTGCTGCCCCAAAAGCGGTCTCCTCCGCCCTCTGCACATCAAGACGGTAATGCCTTGCAAAGGAATTCAGGGACGACCAAGTGGCCGCCCTACAAATCTCCACCGGAGACACGAGACGCGCCTCGGCCCAGGAGGAGGCTTGCGCCCTAGTGGAATGAGCCCGCAACCCATCTGGAACCGGGCGACCCCTCAAGATATAGGCCGAGGCAATAGCCTCCTTGATCCACCGAGCGATGGAGCCTTTCGACGCCGCCTCCCCTTTCCTGGGCCCCGCGAAAAGGACAAAAAGCCTGTCGGACTTGCGAAAATCGGCCGTACGCCGAAGATACCGTTTAATCGCTCTGCGAGCATCTAATAAATGCAACCTCCGCATACCCGAAGAATCCGCAGACTGCGAAAACACCGGTAGAGTAATTTCCTGCTTCACATGGAAAGGCGAAACTACCTTAGGAAGGAAGGCCGGCACCGTCCGCAACACCACCTTTGACGGATAAAACGAGAGATAAGGCTCCCTACAGGAAAGCGCCTGCAACTCGGAGACCCTCCGCGCCGAGCCGACGGCCACCAGAAACACCACCTTCAAAGTGAGGTCCTTGAGCGACGTTCGGAACAAGGGCTCAAAAGGCTCGCGCTCCAGCACATCGAGAACGGACGGGAGATGCCATTTCGGAACGAACGGTCGCACCGGCGGACGCAGTAAGGACCCCGCCCGCAGGAAACGTTTAACATCTGCATGGCAGCCGATCGTCTGACCCCCTATCTTGCCACGGTAACAAGACAAGGCCGCAACCTGAACTCGCAATGACGCCGCTGCGAGACCTTTAGCAAAACTGTCCTGCAAGAAATCTAAGATCTGTGGAACGGAGGATCTCAAGGCCGTGATCTCTCTGTTGAGGCACCAGGCCTCGAAAACCCGCCAGACACGGACGTATGCTAGCGAGGTGGAGCTCTTCCGAGCTTTCAAAAGAGTAGAGATAACCGCTGACGAATAGCCCCTTGCTTTCATCCTTGCCCTTTCAAGAGCCAGGCCGTAAGCGAGAATCGATCCACGTGTGGCATGAACAGAGGACCCTGCGACAGAAGATCCGGGCGAGACGGGAGCCGCCAGGGCTTCGCCACCACCAGTCGAATCAGGTCCCCGTACCACGGCCGCCGAGGCCAGTCCGGAGCGATCAGAATGACCTGACCCCGGAACCGTTCGATCCGTTGCAGAACCCTGCCGATGAGAACCCACGGGGGAAACACATACAGCAACTGTCCTACGGGCCACCGCTGGACGAGTGCATCCAAGCCTTCTGACATCCTTTCTCTGCGTCTGTTGTAGAAACGACTGGCCTTCGCCGAGGCAAAGGTCGCCATGAGGTCCATGACCGGCGTTCCCCAACGGCGCGCTATCATCTCGAAGACTTCGGGATGGAGTACCCACTCCCCCGGATCTACCCGAACCCGACTGAGAAAATCCGCCTGCACGTTTTCCACTCCGGCAACATGTGCTGCTGACAGGTCCAGGAGGTGCGCCTCGGCCCACTCGCACAAGATGCCTGCCTCGAGTTCCAGCCCCGTACTGCTGGTGCCTCCCTGACGGTTGACATACGATACCGCCGTGGCATTGTCGGAAAACACGCGGACTGCCTTGCCCTGAACCAGAGGTTGAAACTCCCGCAGCGCTAGCGTCACCGCCCGCAACTCCAGCCGGTTGATGGACCACGCCGACTCCGGAGCCGTCCATTGGCCCTGCGCAAACATCCCGAGACAATGAGCGCCCCAGCCCAAGAGACTGGCTTTGGTCATCACAGGCACCCATGCCGGAGCAGTCAGCTCCCTGCCTCTCGCCAAGGACTCGGGGAGCAGCCACCACTGAAGGGACTGCCGAACGTCCTCCGGATAGGGCAACTTTCTGGACAGGGGATCCTGTTGGTGCGACCATTGGTGAAGTAACGCTCTCTACAGAGGCCTCATGTGAGCTCTCGCCCAGGGGACGGTCTCTATTGACGCAGCCATCGTGCCCAGCAATTGAAGATAATGCCACACCGAAGGCGCCTTGAACCGAAGAAAACGGGCAACCAGCTTCCGCAGACCTAGTGCCCTGTCCTCCGTCAGAAACACCCTGCCCACTTTGGTGTCGAAACGCGCTCCGAGATACTCCAGAATCTGAGAGGGAACTAAGTGACTCTTCGCCAGATTGACAACCCGACCGAGCTCCTCCAAAAAGGCCACTACGTGAGCCGTGGCCGAGAGACTCTCCGACCTGGACTTCGCATGGATCAGCCAGTCGTCCAAGTACAGATGAACCAAGATCCCCTCCTTTCGGAGAGCCGCCGCCACCACCACCATAACCTTGGTGAAGGTGCGAGGAGCCGTCGCCAGGCCAAAGGGCAACGCTCGAAACTGAAAGTGACCGAAGGGGACAGCGAATCGGAGAAATTGGTGATGATCCTGTCGAACGGGGATATGAAAATAGGCCTCTGACAAGTCCAGCGAAGTGAGAAACTCCCCGCTCTGAACCGCTACAATGACCGACCGAAGGGTCTCCATGTGGAAGTGGGAGACACGGAGGCAGCGATTCACTCCTTTGAGATCCAAGATCGGACGGACGCCTCCGCCCTTCTTGGGGACGACGAAGAAAATGGAGTAGCGACCTGCGCCGCATTGGTCGGGAGGAACGGGCACAATCGCCCTGAGGTCAAGGAGCCTCCGGACCGTCACCCGCAACGCCTCGCGCTTGGCGGGAGACTTTCCTAGGGACAGAACGAAGGACTCGCGCACCGGCCGCAAGAATTCGAGAGCGTACCCGTCTCGCACAACTTCCAGCACCCATTGATCCGAGGTTACTCGGGCCCAGGCAGCGTAAAACTCCTGCAACCGCCCCCCCTACCGGGAGTAAGGTTGCCTGGGCCCCCCGTATCTCATTGCTGCTTTTTGGCAGAGAAGGAGGAGGAAGAGGTCGACGGCCCAAAACCTCGTCCCGCACCGCGAAACCCCCGAAAGGACTGACTCCTATTAAAGGATCGTCCCCGCTGGGCAGCACTGAATTTGGGGGACCGAAAGCGGCGAAAATCGCGCTGCTGCCCCCTGCCAGACGAGAACTGTCGGGCAGTCCGTGGCTTGTCCTCCGGTAACTTGCCCCCTTTAGATTCACCTAAGTCCTTAACCAGCTTCTCTAAATCTTCCCCAAATAAGAGGCGACCCTTAAACGGGAGCTTGCCCAACCTGGCCTTGGAGGCACTATCCGCTGCCCAGTTACGAAGCCACAGGTACCGCCGAGCCACCACTGCGGACGCCATGCTCTTGGCCAAACCCCGCATAAGATCATACTGAATGTCTGCTAAGTAGGCCGCGCCAGACTCCAACCTGGTCGCTTCACCCAATTCGGCTTCCCCAGGGCTCCCTTGAACCTGCTGCGACCAGCGAAGACAGGCTCTAGCGACCCAGGCACCGCAAATCGCCGCATGAAGCGACAGCACATTGACATCAAACACCTGCCGGAGGAGCACATCCAGCTTCCTATCCTGAGCATCCTTAAGAGCCGTACTACCTTCCACCGGGATGGTAGTCTTCTTGGTGACTGCTGAGACTGCCGCATCCACCTTGGGCGACTTAAGGACCTCCTTATCCTGATCTGACAAAGGATAAAGGCGGTTCAAGACCCTGGCGCCCTTCAAAGGCGATTCCAGCAGGTTCCACTCCTCCTGGATCATCTCACGGAAGACCCTATGAACAGGAAACACTCTCTGAGTCTTCCGAAAAACTTGAAGCAAGGGATCCTCCAAAGAGTCATCCTCTGCTGCACCGGGAACCGGCATGTTCAAAACCTTGAGGGCCTCTAAAATCAACGCAGGGAGTTCTTCCCTGCGGAAGACACGCACTACACGCGCTTGGTCTTCACGCTCAGCCAACTCACCGTCTTCCAACTCCTCCTCAGCATCCAAATCAGGGACCTCACCATCTGACAGCGGCCCCTCGGATATCACCGAACAGTCCGTCAGCAGCCCCTCCAAGCGCGGCCTCTTGGCAGCACTAGAAGGACTCTCGGCCGGGGCCGCGGGCCTCTTAACTCCCGCAGCGGCCTCCGGACCCCTGCCCTGCGGCGGGGCAGCTAGGAAAGACTGCTGAAGGAGTGCCATAAAGGACGTGGAGAAAATAACAGACAAGTCCGCGGGGAACGCCGAAGGAGGAAGGGACATGACTGAAGCTGACGAGGGGCCAGTCACCGGCTCCCCTAGGGCCACCTCCTGGGGCGGTGCGCTAGAGGCCTCCGACGCCCCGCTTTGATCGTTCCCTGATGTCTCACCGGGAGGGTCCAGGGCGTCCGTGTCCCTGGCACAGGACTTGCACACCCCCAAAGAAGACCCCTTCTTCATGCCACAGACTAAGCACAAGGGCTTAGCAGGCATGGCCAAGGGAAGAAACAAAAAATGCAACGGGCAGGAAAAAACTGTGTAGGGACAAAGCCCACCACCAGCAACACTGCCCCCTCCTCAGGGGAGGCAGAGAAACCAGGCCCCGTTGCCCTTGGACTCCTTATCTGTAATTGCCGCTCTTGATTTTTTTTTTTTTTTTTTTTGAAAAATCTGATCTGGTATCGCCCAAGTAGCAGGAAAAAACCCCGCCGGGCAAAGGAACAGGTATCCCAAGAGGGCAGGGCAGGAGTAAGTCACTGAAAAGCGTCGCAGAGAATCAGGCCCGCAAAATGTCTGCTCGCTTCAGGAACGGCTCTGCTACGCTGAACCGCCACATGGCAGGCCTGCGCGCCCTACTTTGGCGCCAAAACTGCTCGCGATCACCCCCGCGCCGAGAAAAGGAGCCCTCTTACCTTTCAGGCCGTGAAGGCCAAAAATGCAGCACACACACCGGGACCGCACTGCTCCGCTCCCTGAGCGCAGTCAGAATGCCGGCGGCAGCACACTGTCACTCAGCTGAAATCGGCCTGTAAGCGGGAGGGCCTGCCAGCGCACGAACAGGCAAACTTCTGTGTGGCGCTGGCTAGGCAGACCTCCGGGTCTCTCCCAGAAAGGCAGCTATCCGAGCCAGGGGGACCCCAGAGAGTGAGGAGAGGATAAGGCCCACAGGTCCCCTGAAAGAGAGAGAAGAGGAGAGGAGGGGGGGGGAAAGGGGGGGGGAAAGGGGGGGCTAGAAAGGGGGACAGAGAGAAAGAGAACAGCCTGCTGCAACTTAAAGGCACAGTGCAAGATAGGACCAACTCTCCTCCAAGGTTAAACCCAACAAAGGAAGTAAGTAAATAGACGAAAAATAAGGAAAACAAGTAAAATAGTTTCTCCAGTGAGCCCGGCTGTCCGGGCTCCTATCTATTCAGCTGCTTGGAGACTGAGGTAACTGATGGCAAGAGGCGGATCCCGGGAGGATATACCTGTGACATCATAAAAGGTGGAGTTTCTCAGTCTCCAAAGCTGCTGGATGAGATAGGGAACCCAGAGGTCCGGGACTAGACCGGTTACACAATCAGGAAAGGATATTATAATGCCTCTGTATCATTTCATGGTGCAGCTGCACCTTGAGTATTGTGTGCAATTTTGGTTGCCGCATCTTAAAAAGGATATAGCAGAATTGGAAAAGGTACAGAGAAGAGCCACCAAAATGGTAAACGAGATGGAAGGATACCCCTATGAGGAGAGACTAAAAAGGTTAGGGCTCTTCAACCTGGAAAACATATGGCTGAGGGGAGATATGATAGAGGTCTATAAATTAATGAATGGAGTGGAACGGGTAAACGTAGACCGACGTCACCCCATAAGTGAGGACTGACTTCCTGCTTGTTCCTGGAGAAGCCTGGAAATCTTGATCTTCATTGTTTGTGCAGGGAATGTCTGAGGCAATATTTGTACTGAAGAGCATTGCAGCACAACGTGCTGCCAGTACATGGCAGCATCCTGCATGGAACATACCTTCTAAGAAAAGGGAACTAACACAAAATGTAGTCAGCCAACGTCGATGCACAGGAAGATCTCTGATCTTGGTGGGGAGAGAGCAAATTATTCATGTCTTCTTGACACCATCGAAGCAAGGTGCAATAGTTTCTCCATGTCTGGGGAAACATGAAAGTACAATGTTGACACTCCCTTTCGTCATAGTTGAAGCCGAGGCAGATTACACAAACAGGGTGGGTATCAGAGTTTTGAATGTTTCTGCAGCACTTTTTAAAAAAATGAAGAAAATAAAGTAAGAAAAGAGGAAGACACGATGGAAAAAAAAAATCAATGAACACAAGAGGAAAACACGTCTTAAAAATATATGGGAGAGCTTGTTTTCCATGTCCATTCGACAGAGCAGAAAAAAAAACCTGAGGGGACTGCTGCTTACAAAAACGGCCATGCATGCTCAACTTTACATTAAGTTCTGATCTCTAGGAGAGCTGTTTCATCTTGGCAACATGTAATAACATCACCCACTTGTGTGCCTGATCAATCCTGCTTGACGGAAAAAAAAGTCTTTGCAGATCTTCAGTACTTTGGGTTAAGGTGCATACACAACTTTCTGTCAAATGCAATTAACATCGGCCTGCAAAATACCAATACATACAAAATAAATAAAAGCAATTTTCACACTGAAAATAATTTTATTTTGATATACATCTGATGTTACATTATATTTATTACAATCAAAAAACTATTTTTTCAAATCTTTTAAATCTCAAGTACACTAGAGATAAAACAACGTCTTTTGTTAACACACAATCTTTTGTTTTCATTTTCTTTTTTGCCCGTTTCACTTTTTACAAGGCTTCCAAATTAACTTCTGCTCTAACATATTTGATAAAAACTTCAAAACAACAGACATGAAAGGATAACTCTGGGGGGGGGGGGGGGCGGGTGGTGTTGGTCCTGAACGTGGAATGTCACCTCGTTGGAGAAGGCAGATCAGACTGGACTCAGCTGTCAGGTTTCTGCCACTATCTCTGATGGTCCTAAACCTTTTCTTCCCCACATATAGGGGTAGAGGAAAGCTTGTTTTGCTTTAGTGCTAATGGTAGCCCTATTCTGTGCAAACATACTGCGGTTTAATGTCAAATAACTGAAGAACACCAAGGTATTAGTGAAAAAAATTCCACATATACAGTACACAGAGCATTAACAAATTTCATGATCTTAAGTAAACATCAAAGAGGTGCTAGGTGTTAGGAAAGGCACATATGCAATACCAATAGATTTACACAGCCTCTAACATAGTGGTATTCATATAAAAAAATCCAGTCATCCCACCTGCCAAACTGATGATTCAATTGATACTTAAACTATCCTTTATTCTTTTATTTCATTCTTGGGGCACTGTTAACAACATTCTTGAAAACTCCTCCTATTTAATTGCTTCAAAGGGGAGGAGAGCACTGAAGAGAGGAGATGCAGGCAGAGCCTAAAAAGTAACAGGAACAATTGAAGCTTCTACTCAAGGTAGGAGTTCAGGTGTTTTTCTTTTTAATTTTAAACAAAACGTGCACCTCATCTACCCTCCATTGTGCGTGATACACTTAAAATATGGCTACTGCTACTGCTTTCAGATAAACATAACCCTTAATATAAGGAGTATAGAGAAAGTTACTCACCTGTAACAGGTATTCTCCAGGAGCAGCAGGAATCAGTCCTCACATATGGGTGACGTCGGCACCGACGGAGCCCTAGTGTGGAGCATTTCCCCAGCTTTCAAGGAAAGCCTTTGGGAATGCAGCGCGCATGCGCAGTCCCCTTCCCGCCCAAGGGTGCCATCTTGCTCAGTCTGATGACATAACTAAAAGACAGCAAAAAAATCAAAATGAATGATATGACTGCAATTCCAGGGGAGGAGGGAGGGTCGTAAGGACTGATTCCTGCTGCTCCTGGAGAACACCTGTTACAGGTGAGTAACTACTCTTTCTCCAGGACCAAGCAGGAAGTCAATCCTCACATATTGGACTCCCCAGCTCTAGGCTACCGGGACCCTAAGCTGAAAAAATGGCTCCCTCTCAAGAGCTTCAGCATTCGTGATAAGAATATCCTCTGAGAACGCCCCAGTACGGTAGCCCAACACAAGGGCCGGAGGGTAGGAGTTGCCTAAACCTTAAAGAGATTATGGAGTACCGCCTGTCCGAAAGCACTGTCCCTTTGCGACTCTCTCTCCAGGCAGTAATGGGCTGCAAAAGTCTGGCTTGAAGACCAAGTTGCAGTCCGGCAGATGTCTGCCAATGGAATAGAGCAGAAATGAGCTACTGACGTGGCCTTTGCCCTGACATGGTGGGCCGTGACTCAACCCTGCAAGGGGAGATCGGCTGCCTTATATGCCCAGGCGATACAATATGCTACCCAAATGGACAATGTCCGCTTGGAGACAGGTAACCCCATCTTATTAGGGTCAAAGGAGACGAAGAGCTGAGTAGCCCTTCGATGCCCCCACGTACGTTCTATGTAAAAAGACAACGCCATCTTACAGTCCAGGTATGCAAGACTGTTTCAGCCCGACTGGTATGCGGCCTGGGAAAGAAGGTCGGAAGAACCACCTCCTGGTTGAGGTGGAAAGAGGAGACCACTTTTGGAAGGAACTTGGGATGGGTCCGTAGGACCACCCTGTTCCTACAGAACCGTGTGTACGGTCCATCAGAAACCAGAGCTTGTAGTTTACTCACACGTCTGACCGAGGTAAGAGCCACCAGGAAGAGTGCTTTCCAAGAGAGGAAGCGCAAATGGCAAGTAGCCATCGGCTCAAACGGTGGGCGAGTAAGTTGCTGCAAGACCACGTTCAAATCCCACTCAGTCGCCGGTGGATGAACCGGAGTCTTGAGAAGCAGACCTCTGAGAAATCGGGACACCAGGGGGTGAACTGACAGAGACTGTCCGTCCACCGGTGAGTGGTGCGCTGACAGAGCACTGAGGTGGACCCGAACAGAGTTAGACTTAAGGCCTAGGTCTGACAGGTGAAGTAGATACTGCAGTACTACTGGCACAAGGCAAGAGAAAGGATCTTGATTGCGCTGAGCACACCATACCGTAAACCTACGCCACTTGAGGGCATAGGACTTTCTGGTGGACTGCCTCCTAGAGGCCAAGACCACCTCCTCAACCTTCTTAGGTAGAAGTAAGGGAGCAAGCACTATCCTTTCAGCAGCCAGGCCATCAACTTGAGGGACCTGAGATTGGGGTGCAGAAGGGAACCTTGCTCTTGAGACAGGAGATCGTGTTGCAACCCCAGAGGGAACGGAGTTTCCACTGCCAACTGCAGCAGAAGTGGAAACCAGGGCTGCCTGAGCCATCTGGGGGCTACCAGAATCACCGAGGCCTTGTCCCGGAGAATCTTGAACAAAGTTTGGGCCACCAGGGGCATGGGAGGAAACGCATACAGGAGGCCCGTAGACCAAGAGATCAGAAAAGCATCTGTTGCCATCCTCAGGGGATGCGGCTGTCTGGAGCAAAACCTAGGCAGCTGACGGTTTTGTGGACTTGCAAAGAGATCGATGGATGGAAGTCCCCAGCGGAGGAAGATCTGCTGGACCACCAATGGATTCAGCTGCCATTCGTGAGGCTGGAGAATCCTGCTTAGCTTGTCTACTAGGAAATTCTCCTGACCAGTTAGATAAACTGCTTTGAGAAACATGCCTTGTTTGACTGCAAAGGAGCAAAGGGCCAATGCCTCCTGACATAGGAGCCTGGACCCCGTGCCCCCTTGTTTGTTCTCATAGAACATTGCCACCTGATTGTCCGTCTGAACGAGAACAGACTGGTGAGAGAGGGCATGAGAAAATGTCTGCAGAGCTAAGCGGATTGCTCGCAGCTCCAAAAGATTGATTTTCTGCGTGGCCTCTCAAGGAGACCAGAGGCCTTGAGTGCACCCCGGCCCTTTAAGGAAGCATTGGTCGTCAGCACCCTTGTGTGTGCTGGAGCCTGAAAAGGTACCCCCCTGTGCTGAGTGTAACCACCGGCGGAGGGGAGGATATGCTGTGGAAGTCAAAACCCCGCTCCCTGCTGTGCAGGATCCGGAGCTGGCGGCTTGGGGGTCTTCTGCCTACGGGGCCCATGCCCCTGCCCCTTGGCCTGCTGGCCCTATTGGGGAGCTGGAGAGGTCTGATACTGAGGGTAGGATTTGTAGCGCAGCACCCTTCCTCGGGAAAAAGGGCTTCTTTCCCGAGCCCTTCTTTTTATGAAAAGGGGCAGAAGTCTTTCTGGACAGCCTTGTCCTGGTGAGAGTCTCAGTCTCGATTTCTGCAGCCTTTTCCATCATGGGCTTACTGAATAGGTTGTCACCTCGGCACAGGATATCGACCAACTTGTCCTGCACCCATGACTCCAGGTCCAATGACTGTAGCCAGGCCTGACGGCGTGCACCAATGCCGGCCGTGGCTACCCGGGCCGAAGCCTCAAAGCCATCATAGGCTGCTCGAGAGATAAACTTCGAGCACTCTTGGATCCCTGTCGACAAGGCTTTGAACCTCTGCAAGGGTTCCTCGGAGAGGCCAGCTGAGAACCCGGCAATCTCCTTTGCCAGGTCCCTTAAGTACATGCCCATGTACAGCTGATAAGTCTGGACACGGCAAGATAGCAGAGCCCTGGAAGCACTTTCTACCAAGGGCATCCAGGTTCCAGGCCTCCCGGCCGGGGGGCACTAAGGCGTGCATCTTCTGACTCTTCCAAGGATGCATGGCCGATTCCACAACCATGGAATTGTGCGGTAGCTGCACCTTTTGGAACCCAGGGCTCTTATGGACTCGATAAATGGAATTGACCCATTTGCTAAGAATCGGCACCGAGGCCGGTGCCTCCCATATACTGAAGAGCAGCCGTTCCAGCATCGGAGGAACCAGCACAGTAAAGGCTTCCTTCAGAGGAAAATCATACTGGAGGGCATCGAGCTCCTCAGCTCGAGGCTCCTCCTTAGCGTCCGCAGGGAATGCCAAAGCCTTGGCCATGTCCCTCACAAAGTCCGAGAACCGGGTATCCTGGGGGGGGGGGGGATCCTTTTCTGAGGCTCAGACTCCGGGGAGTCCAAAGGGACGCACCAGGTCTGGAAGGTGTCAGGAGACTCCTCGTCCTCCGTCTCCCACGCCGACTCCTCCTCCGAGTCGTCGAGCAGCTCCTGCCGTGTGGTCCTCGGTGCCACCCGCCCAGACGCCGAGGGCACTGGTATCGATGACCTCGGCCCCGCACGGGAGGTCGAGGGGGACCTTGACCGAGGATCGACTCGAGACTGGATGGACTCGAGGATCGGCTCGGCCTCCGGGGTCAACTTAGACGTCGAGGTCCCGGTGGTAGGGGCAGATGCACCGGTGAGACCGGCGATCAGTACTGTAATGAGGAAGATCCATCCTTTGCCTTAAAAACACAGGATTCTGTGAGAACTAGGTCAGAAGCTGACAGGCAGGCAAGCCATATGATCAGTAGTTGTCAGGGGCAACGTAAACAAACCCAGCCACGAGGTTTGCAACCCCGCCCAACTAGCAAGCAATCCCTAGTTCCTAATAGCTTTCACCTGAGTGGGGGAAGTGCTAATCAGCACTATAAGAAACATTCAGGAAACTCAGAGAGGGAACAGCCAGGAGCAGAGGAGTCAGAGACGAGAGAGTCAGAGAACAGCTGTGAAAATCCGTCTGCTGTGACGCAGTTTGGAACTCAGAGGCAACGTTCTTTACAGAGTGAATGGAAGCCTGAAAGAGTGAAACAGTATGTATCTGGGAGCTGTGATCCTGAAAGTGATTCTGAACCAGATTTAAGGAAGTTTACTGGCAGCAGAAATACCTGGAGGGTTAATGCTCAAAAGCCTCGTAGGAAAAGTCCAAGGTGGGTGCCGCGCTGTGAAAGCCAACTGAAGGATTTAACTAGAGAGCTAACGTGGGAGCATTTACAAGTCCCTGAAAGGGAGAGGTATTCTGTAGAAGATATTTGCATGTCAGAAGAGCAAGTGTTTGAAAAGCCTAAACCTCAGAGAAAGATTCACTGAGCAAAACCCTGTGCTGACAAAGGAGAGCAATTCCTTTATTCCCAGCCAAAGCCTGAAGTTAGAACAAACAAATACTTTAAAGGGAAAAGTTCTTATAAGAAGGTATGTTCTGAAAATCCTGAATGGTGGGTCTCTCCTCTCTCACACTCTGATAAATACGGTAACAGCAGTTCTAGCCCTAGAGAGAGCTGGTCAGATAAGCTCCGTGACGAGACATTGCAAGGAGATTTACAAACGTTCTGTAGCAAGGGAAACGTTTGTCCATCTGAAAGTCAGCATGAACCCATGGTCATTGATTATGCTAGTGAAAGCTCATTTGATGATCCAATGGACTGTACGTTAACTATCTCAGACAAAATTACTTCTTTATGTTAAACCAGTAATTGTACATTGCTTGAGCCTAGCAGTGAAGATCAAGAGTGCCTGTTTATCTACAGAGGAACTATGTGCTGAGTATCGTTTTCTTATGGCTATCATTTAATTAAGAAGCAGGAAGAAGCTATCATTATTTCCTTTATAACATGCCAGAGAGTATGGCTTTATTGTCTTAAGTTTACTGTGTTGTGCATTTGAGAATTCGACCCCGGGAGGGGAAATAAAACCCTAACTTTACCTGAACCACTCGTGTCTACAACTACTTATTCTTCATAAACATCATCAGGCAGCCAGACCTGCTACCCTAGGCGGCAGCCTGCCCACCTAGTGGTGACAGTACCCGCTGCTGTTCCATGAAGGCAGCCAAGCTGCTCTCCAAGGCCGTCAGCCTGAGTCCAAGCTCAGGAGACTCAGCAGCCCCCAACTCGGGGCCAGACGCGTCGATTCTCACAGAGGAGAGTCCACGAGGACAACAGAACTTACGTGACTCGGGGACTCCGGCTCCATGCGAGGTAGTTTGGATGGCCTCTCCGACTCCGAGAGCCTGGAGTGGCAGTCAGGGCTGCGCGACTTGGCCCTCAAGGACCCAGGGGCGTGCTCCGACGCCGCCCTCATGAGCTTCTTCTTCCTTTTGTGCTCCCGGGTGGGAGACCCCCTCTCAGAGGAACCACGACGGTGCTCGGGGTCAGACTCCCGAGATGTCGAGGCCTCTGACGAAGTCCGGGCCCAGCCGGACGCGGATTCTGAAAAAAGTCTTTCACGTTGATGCTGACGGCTCCGAAGTGCCTTCGACAACATTTTGCCGCACGGGCCAGAGACCAGCGGGTCATGGTTGGGCCCGAGGCTTTGGAGGCAGCAGTCATGTGTGTAGGTGAGAGACATATGTTTCTTGCACCGATCACATTTTTTGAACCCACTGGCAGCCATCGGGGGAAAAAGGGCCCCTGCAAGGTCAAAAGACCGGGCTGCCAGTGAAAATAACAAAAAAGGCGCGAACGCTAGTCACGAAGGACAAAGGACAAAAAACAAAAAAAGAAATTCCGGACTTGATACCGGTGTACCGAGCCCAGGCGGGAAGGGGAACCGGCGTCGAACCGGATCAGAAAAAGCGAAAATCACTGAAAAAAATCTACTTTTCCCGGGTGACATGAACTCACGTCCGTTGGGCTCTATGGAAAAAGAAAGACTGAGCAAGATGGCACCCTTGGGCGGGAAGGGGACCGCACATGCGTGCTGCATTCTCAAAGGCTTTCCTTGAAAGCTGGGGAAATGCTGCGCACGAGGGCTCCGTCGGCGCCGTCACCCATATGTGAGGACTGACTTCCTGCTTGGTCCTGGAGAAGTCTATTGCTACTGTTCAATCTATATTTATTTTAAAAAAAAAAACTAACTTTTTTCATGGGTCCATGGTGCACAGCAGGATGTGCTAGCCAGCATAACCATCTTTTTGCCTTCTTTATGACTGCCACAGGAAGCCCAGTTCATTTTTTTCGGCCCTAGACCAGCTGTGCGGCCATCACTGCAGGTATTAGGAAACTCTCCTCCTTTTCAGCTTAGTAGTACTCTCTTTGTGATCTTGGGCAAGTCGCTTAAGCCTCCATTGCCAGAGGTACAAACTTAGATGGTAAGCCCTCTGGGGACAGGTAAATACCTACATATTTGAATGTAACTTGCCTTGATCTACCTTTGGAAAGGCATGAGCTAAATACTAATAATCCCCATTTGCTGCCTTTTTTAAAAAAACATTTCAGACTATTCTTTAAATAATTAGGCTAATTTAACATAAAACAAGTGTAAAAACCCAAAGTGGAGTTCTACTGCAAAATTCAGAGACTAAGATTAAAGAAACATTTCAGGGAAACCACAAAATTCAAAACCCCCCCAAAACACGATACATAGTCCTATGTTCAATTAAATGGAGCACTGTAAAGTAAGGCCATTGCTATTAGGATGAAAGAAAAAAATGCAGACAATGCAATTCAAATTTAATAGAAAACATTCAACCAAAGTTCCAGGAATCCATTTATTATAACATCTTACCAAATAAGAAACTTCAAACTTCTCTGATGAGCACAGGCAGCCTGGTACTAAGAGACAGGCATTTAAACTCTGTCCCCTGCTGGCAGCCTTCTCACAATCTCAGCTGGTGATTTTGACTCCCTTCTCTGGCAGCAAGAGACCCTCACCCCTGGACATATCACAGTATTTTATGGCAGCTTCATAGGGTGAGATGTGCAATTATTTCAAAGCAAACTGTGCAACAAATTTAAAGTGCATATGACAAGCAGTGATCCACACTGCTTGCTAGGCATTTTCCTTGCTAGTTATTTATAATTCTTTAAAATATAAAAGAAATACAGAAAACAAACATTTCCATGGTTTTGAAGAAGGTCATTAGTTAGTTCATCAGCTAGATCTGCATGCCCAGTTTGCTACAATGTCAAATTACATCCCATGAACAATCTGGTACAATTCAGGAGAACTGCAGTAGAGATGCTGCCAGAATGTCAATGCTATCATCACAAAGGTATGCTATTTTCTAACAAATGTGGTGTATCACATTGCTACTTACCAGATGGTCTTTACACAGCCTACTTACCAAGAAGTAGTAATTGTCAAAGGAAAGGGGATGCAAACAAGACCTGTGGTGCCAATAAACTCTGGCCACATATACTCTGCTTTTTGCTTTCTGTACTTTCTCTAGAAAAGCAGACACTCATATAGCCAGTTCTTGGAGCTATCCAGTATTGTAAGAACTGAAAATATCTGATGAGCAAACCACCAAACAGTATCCACAGGTTAAGACTGCTCCCTAGAGAGTACAAAATCATTGCTTTTGAAATGAAGTGCAATAGTTGATGTAGAAAACCAGTGACTAGCTCTTCCAGTAAGTCTTGATGTGCACTGAGCCCACTCACTAAAGGCTGGGCACAACACCAACCCACTGCAGAACAAGGATAGGGAAAAGAAACCAAGTAAACGCACACCAGTTTCCAGGGCAGTGTCAGCAGGCCTGTTCAGCATTAGCCTGCTGGTGGCAGTAAGATAGTTATGTCATCAGACTTTGTAATGGATAGTACAGAAAAATACCCAAATTCCCGCCTATTATCTACCATCCAGATAACAGAGTTCTTCAGAGATCAGCAAGCAAAGAAAGTGCGAGTAAGAGTCAGGACTGTGCAACAAGCAGCTTTGTCATGCTACATCCAGAAAGCCAAGTTCAGTCTTTGACTAGTTTAACATAAATAAGACTTCAAGGAGGGGAATGGAACAAGAGATACAACAACTTTCTTTCAGTCATGCTCTCAAACTGTCAGTCAATGGACTTGGCATGAACATGCATCTTCAACTCCTTTAATATTTTATAGTAGGCTGGAATGGATCATTTCCACTCATGACCAGCTACTGCTTCATATAGTTTTAAAACCACTAGCAGGGCCGGTCCAAGTGTTTCTGCTGCCCTAGGCAGAAGCCCCGGACGTGCCACCCCCACCCCCCATGCGCTGAGCCATGCTACTGCCCCCTCCACTGATTCTGGCAGCGGGTTCGGGGGGAGGGCATGGCTCAGCTTGGCAGCAGACCATGTGTGGCAAAAACATATGGCCTGCCACCGAGCCATCCTCCCCCTTGCCACTGGAATCAGCAGCAGCACCGTGTGGGTCAGCATGGGGGGGAGGGCAGCACGGCAAGGAGGGGGGACAACAGGCCATGTGTTCCGAAGTACATTGCCTGCCGCCCACAGAGATCTGCTGTCTAATAGACAGACTGGCCCTAACTACTAACTGAGGACAGCTGCTATAACAGCTACAACTACTACTACTATTGAACATTATAGCTGCAAAAGATTGGGGTGAGCATGGCTTTAAATAAGGGGACCCCCCCCCCCCAAGTAGTTGCAAATAAAGGTGCATGATAGAAGCCAGATCAAAATGAGCTGGGAGCCCAAAGATGTGGAAGGAAATTGCTGGGCCAACCCCTTCTCCACTCCCTCCATAAAATGAACATATTGTAAAACTTTATCAAAAGCATCTCTTTGCAGAATAGCAAAATATTCTGCTATTCAGTTTTAGTGTTCAGACTAAGATTCTCAGCATAGTCACCTCAACAAAGAACTGATACATTTGCCAAAATAGAGCAAAGCTCTTCTGTGTAATCCATGGATCCCTCATAAAAGCAAACAGCTAATCAATTGTGACTGGTCTGGGATGTGAGCATGCTGGAGACCTAGTTCACTTAACCAGCTTTCCCTCGGGATGAAATATATGATCACTGGAGGGGTAAGATAGATTCTCTGTGGTGCTCAAGAAATCTACAGGGTGGGTCACAAGATAAAGCACAAAGTAACAAGACTGTATTGTGCAAATATTTGTGAATAAAGGCCATCACAATTACAGCTGTAATTCTCTGAGGATCACTACATGACTGGCTTTGATTTGGGAACCATTCTAGTTTTATGGAGAGTCCTTGAATTCCGTTTCAATTCACAGTTGGGCTCCTGAATGGAAAAGTCTAGGAACCAATGATGTAGCGTGTAAGATGACTGCTTTGGATATGATGACCTAAAAGCCAATACAAATGCATTAACTCACACCACCCAGATTCACAGTCAGAGTAGTTACTCACCTGTAACAGGTGTTCTCCAGAAGCAGCAGGAATCAGTCCTCACATATGGGTGACGTCGGCGGTGACAGAGCCCCCATGCGGAGCATTTCCCCAGCTTTCATAGAAAGCCTTTGGGAATGCAGCGCGTATGCGCGGTCCCCTTCCCGCCCAAGGTTGCCATCTTGCTCAGTCTGATGACATAGCTAAAAGACAGCAAAAATAGCAAAAATAAATCATATGACTGCAACTCCAAGGGGAGGAGAGAGGGTTGTGAGGACGGATTCCTGCTGCTTCTGGAGAACACCTGTTACAGGTGAGTAACTACTCTTTCTCCAGGACCACGCAGGAAGTCAGTCCTCACATATGGGACTCCCTAGCTTAGGGCTACCAGAGGCCCCAAACTGAAAAATGAGCTCCCTCTAGAGCCTCAGCATGCAAGAACAGAATCTTCTCTGATAACGCCCCCGACAGGTAGCCCAACACCAGGGCCGGAGGTTAGGAGTTGCCTAGGCCTCAAAGAGATTATGGAGTACCGCTTGCCCGAAAGCACTGTCCCTGGGGAACTCCCTCTCAAGGCAGTAGTGGGCCGCAAAAGTCTGGCTTGAAGACCAAGTAGCGGCCCGGCAGATGACTGCCAACGGAACAGAGCGGAGATGAGCCACTGACGCAGCCTTTGCCCTGACATGGTGAGCCGTAACTCGACCCTGCAACGAGAGGCCGGCTGCCCTGTAAGCCCAGGCGATGCAGTCAGCTACCCATATGGACAAAGTACGCTTGGAGACAGCCAAACCCAACTTATTGGGGTCATAAGAAATGAAGAGCTGAACCGCCCTCCGGTGCTCCCGCGTACGGTCAAGGTAGAAGGACAACGCCCTCCTACAGTCCAGGGTATACAGAACCATCTCAGCCCGGCTAGCATGAGGCCTGGGAAAGAAAGTCGGAAGAACCATCTCCTGATTGAGGTGGAAGGAGGAGACAACCTTTGTAAGGAACTTAGGGTGAGTCCGTAAGACTACCCTGTTCTTATAGAACCTAGTATAAGGTGCTTCTGAAACTAGGGCCTGAAGCTCACTTACTCGCCTTGCTGAGGTAAGGGCTACCAGAAATAGCATTTTCCAAGACAGAAAACGCATAGGGCAAGTAGCCATAGGTTCAAATGGTGGGCAAGTAAGCCGTTGCAAAACCACATTTAAATCCCATTCAGGGGCAGGTGGACGCACTGGAGGCTTAAGCAAAAGCAGGCCTCTGAGGAATCAGGCCACCAAAGGATGACTGGAGAGAGGCTGACCCTCCACCTGTGAGTGGTGTGCTGAAAGAGCACTAAGATGAACTCTAACAGAATTGGACTTAAGGCCTAGGTTGGACAGGTGAAGCAAATACTGCAGCACCACTGGTACTAGGCATGAGAAGGGATTCTCATTGTGTTGAGTACACCAGGCAGAAAACCTACGCCACTTAAGGGCATAAGGCTTTCTGGTGGACTGCCTCCTAGAGGCCAAGACTATGTCCTCCACTTCCCTAGGCAGTAGTAAAGGCGCTAGAACTACCCTTTCAGCAGCCAGGCCATCAAATTGAGGGACTGTAGATTGGGGTGCAAGAGAGATCCCTGCTCTTGAGACAGGAGATCGGGTTGCATCCCTAGAGGAAGAGGAGTGTCCACCGCTAGTTGCAACAGTAGTGGGAACCAGGGTTGCCTTGGCCACCGGGGGGCCACCAGGATCACTGAGGCCTTGTCCCGGATCACTTTGAACAGTGTCTTGGACACTAGAGGCGTGGGAGGAAACGCATATAGGAGGTCTGTAGACCATGGAATGAGAAACGCATCCGCTGCTACTCTGAGAGGATGCAGTTGTCTGGAGCAGAACCTGGGAAGTTGACGTTTCAGAGGACTGGCAAAGAGATCTATGGTTGGAAGACCCCATCTCAGGAAGATCTGTTGAACCACTAAAGGGTTCAACTGCCATTCGTACGGTTGCAGAATCCTGCTCAATCTGTCCGCCAGGTAATTCTCCTGACCTGGGAGGTAGACTGCTTTGAGAAGAATGCCATGATTGACTGCCCAGGAGCACAGTTTCTGCGCTTCCTGACATAGAAGGCGGGACCCGGTGCCCCCTTGTTTGTTCACACAGAACATAGCCACTTGATTGTCTGTCTGAACTAAGACGGACTGGTGAGAGAGGAGATGAGAGAAAGTTCTCAGGGCTAAGCGGATAGCTCTCAGTTCTAAGAGATTGATCTGCTGTGTGGCCTCCCAAGGAGTCCACAGGCCTTGAGTACATGTCCCTTGGCAATGTGCACCCCAACCTTGAAGAGAAGCATCGGTTGTCAGCACCTGAGAGTGTGGAGGTGCCTGAAAAGGCACCCCTTGCACTAGATTCAGAAGATGACGCCACCATTGCAGAGAAGACTGTAGTAGGCTGGACACCCTCACTTTGTCCGCGAGGCTTCCTGTGGCCTGGTGCCACTAAGTCCTGAGGCCCCACTGAGTCCTGAGGCCCCACTGAGCTGATCTCATGTGTAGACGGGCATTTGGAGTCACATGGACCGTTAATGCCATGTGGCCTAAGAGCCTTAGAAATTGTCTGGCAGAGACTAGAGAATTGCTGTGGAACAGCCTGGCTAGAGCCATCAATCTGTGGGCCCTGTCCACTGGCAGAAAAGCCTTTGCCTGAAATGTGTCTAGTCGAGCTCCTATGAACTCCATGTTCTGGGAGGGATGCAAATTGGACTTTGCGACGTTTATGACAAACCCCAGGTGCTGAAGCAGAGCGACAGTGCGAAGGGTGGCTTGATTGGCCTCTTGTGGGGACTGACCCCTGATGAGCCAATCGTCTAGATATGGAAAGACAAAGAGGCCCTGAACCCTGAGGTAGGCCGCTACCACTGCCAGGCACTTGGTGAATACCCTGGGGGCGGATGTAAGGCCAAAAGGCAGTACTCTGTACTGATAATGGTTTCCTCCCACTACAAATCTGAGATATTGTCTGTGGTCTGGATGAATAAGGATGTGAGTATAAGCATCCTTTAGATCTAAGGAGCATAGCCAATCTCCCCGCTGGAGGTAGGGCAGCAGGATTCCAAGGGTAAGCATCTTGAACTTTTCCCTTTCCAGGAACTTGTTCAGGTTTCGCAAGTCTAGGATGGGTCTGAGGCCTCCAGTTCTCTTTGGTACTAGGAAGTACCTGGAATAGAAGCCGTGACCTCTCAGGTGGTGGGGCACCGGTTCCACTGCCTGATCCTTTAGAAGACCTGCCAACTCCTGCAGGAGTAAGTCCCTGTGCAGAGAGAGTCTGGGAGGCTCCCCTGGAAAATAGGAGGGGGTACCTGGTGGAAGTGGAGGAGAGCCCTTCTGGACTATACTTAGAACCCAGGTATCCCTTGTGACGGCTGACCACCTGTGGGTGAACAGGGACAGCCTGCCTCCAGTGCTGATGGGAGCCAGCTGAGGAGGAGAGGCTATGCCAATGCAGTCAAAATCCCCCTCCCTGCTGAGCAGGAGCCGGAGTAGGAGGCTTGGGGGCCTTCTGTCTACGGGGCCCATGACCCTGCCCCTTGGCCTGCTGACCCTGGTTGGGGAGCTACAGAGGCCTGATAATGAGGGTACTGTTTATAGGCAGATGACTTCCTCGGGTAAAAGATCTTTTTCCCCGAGCCCTTCTTTTTCTAAGAAGGGGCAGAGGTTTTTCTGGACAGCCTTGTCCGGGTAAGAGTCTCGGTCTCGAGTTCGGCAGCCTTGTCAGCCATGGGCTTGCCAAAGAGGTTTTCACCTCAGCAGGGGACATCGACCAACTTGTCCTGCACCCATGGCTCGAGGTCCGATGACTGTAGCCAAGCCTGACGGCGTGCACCGATGCCAGCCGTGGCTACTCAGGCCGAAGCCTCGAAGCCATCATAGGCTGCTCGAGATATAAACTTCGAGCACTCACGAATACCCGAGGACAGAGCATTGAACCTCTGCAAAGGTTCCTTGGAGAGACCAGCAGAGAACCCGGCAATCTCCTTTGCCAGGTCTCGAAGGTACATGCCCATGTACAGCTGGTAGGTCTGGACATGGCAAGCAAGCATAGAGCCCTAGAAGCACTTCTTACCGAGGGCATCCAGGTTCCAGGCCTCCCGGCCAGGAGGCACCAAGGAGTGCATCTTCTGACTCTTCAGACGATGCACGGCCAATTCCACAACCATGGAGTGGTGTGGTAATTGTGTCTTTTGGAACCCGGGGCTCTTGCACATTCGATAGATGGAATCGGCCCGCTTGCTCAAAACCGGCGTTGAGGCCGGCGCCTCCCACATGCGAAAGAGCAACCATTCCAGCATCGGAGGAACCGGAACAGTAAAGGCCTCCTTCGGAGGAGAGTCATACTGTAGGGCCTCAAGCTCCTCGGCTCGAGGCTCCTCCTCGGGATCCGCGGGGAATGCCAAAGCCTTGGCCATGTCCCGCACAAAATCCGAGAACCGGGTATCCTCCGGGGGGGGGGGGGACCTTCTCCGAGACTTGGACTCGGGCGAATCCGAAGGAACACACAGAGTCCGAAAGGTGTCTGGTGACTCCTCATCCTCCGTCTCCCAGCCGGACTCCTCGGAGGAGGAATCGAGCGGCTCCGGTCGGGCAGGCATCGATGCCATCCGCCCCGATGCCGAGGATTCCGGTGTCGACGACCTCGGTCCCGAACGGGAGGCCGAGGGGGACCTTGGCCGAGGATCGACTCAAGCTCGCATGGACTCAAGGATCGGCTCGGCCTCCGGGGTCGACTTAGACGTCGATGTCCCGGTGGTCGGGGCAGATGCACCGGTGAGACCGGCGATCAGCGCCCGCTGCTGTTCCATGAAGGCAGCCAAGCTGCTCTCCAAGGCCGTCAACCTGAGTCCGAGCTCAGGAGACTCAGCAGCCCCCGACTCGAGCCCCGGCAGCGCCGGGCCCGACGTCGGCTCCCCTGGAGGTGAGTCCATGAGGACTACAGTACTCATGTGACCTGGGGACTCCATCTCCACACGAGGTTGTTTTGCAGGCCTCTCCGACTCCGAAGACCCGGGACGGCGCTCGGGGCTATGCGACTTGGCCCTCGAGGAGCCAAGTGTGTCCACCGATGCCGCCCTCGCGGGTTTTTTCTTCTTACGATGCTCCCACGAGGGAGACCCCCTTTCAGAGGAGCCTCCACGCTGCTCGGGGCCGGAGTCCCGAGATGTCGAGGCCTCTGACGAGGTCCGGGCCTGACCGGACGCGGAGTCAGAGAAGATTCTTTCCTTTTGGTGCTGCCGACTCCGTAACGCCTTAGAGGACATTTTCCCACACGGACCACAGATCATCGGGTCATGTTCGGGTCTGAGGCACCGGAGGCAGCAGTCATGTGTGTCGGTGAGAGACATAAGTTTCTTGCACCGATCACACTTTTTAAACCTGTTGGCAGCCATCGGGGGAAAAAGGGCCTCTGCAAGGTCAAAAGACAGGGCTGCCAGTGAAAAAAGAAAAAATGGTGCGAACGCTAGTCACTAAGGACAAAAACCGAAAAAGAGATCCGGGCTCGATACCGACGTATCGGGCCCAGGCTGGATAGGGAAACCAGCGTCGAACTGAAGAAAACAGGTTAACGCAGAGAAAAATCAACTTCTTCCTCGGGTGAAACGAATATACATCCGTCGGCTCAGCGGAAAAAAGAAGACTGAGCAAGATGGCACCCTTGGGCGGGAAGGGGACCGCGCATGCGTGCTGCATTCCCAAAGGCTTTCTATGAAAGCTGGGGAAATGCTCCGCACGGGGGCTCCGTCGGCGCCGTCACCCATATGTGAGGACTGACTTCCTGCTTGGTCCTGGAGAACTGATGGTATATGAACCCATTCTAACTCAGCTCAGTTTGGTTGGAATATGGACACAGCCATATGGTATAATGGCTACTGTCCATCTCAGGCTCTTCTGATCTTAAAAGGTCATATAATAGCGCAGGCCTTGACAAATTTTGTTTGGATTTAGAAGCCAGTGATCTCCTTGCACTCCTCCCCAACCCCTCCCATCTCCATTCTCTACTGTTCAGGAGTCAAGGGGGGGGCAGGGTGAATTTCTAAGGTCTACCACAACTCCTTTTGGGCCTGATTTGCTAAGGCTGTTTTCCCATCCTATGTTCAAATGGGAAGAAAGCTTAGTAAATCAGGTCCTTAATGCACTCCTGCAGGCCAATGGCAGAATACATATCCAACAGCCCCCCCCTTCCGCCCCTCTTATCCTGTTGTCACTCCGTCTCACAATCCCTCTTCCTTCCCACCCTCTTGTCACTTAGTCTTTCTCCTTCCAGTCTCACTCCTCTCTTAAAAATCTGCCACCCCTCTACCTTCTGAAAGCTAGTCAGCCCCACAAGCCTCTATCCCCACCCCGGCAATACATTCAGTGGGTGGGTGGGAGGTGCAATATCTGTGCATGGGATGTCATCGTGGGTGCCTTTGTGTGGTTGCAAGGCATGGCTGTGATGCATGTGTGTGTGTTCTGCAGAACTGGTGAGCCTGTGTCTATGTGAACATGAGTGAGCGTGTGGCACACAGGTGACTGTGGTGCGTGGAAGTGAGGTGCCTGTGTGTGTAAATTGGCATGTAGTGCATAGCTGGGGTGCCGGTTTGGGGGTGGGGGGAATGCACCTTTCAGCATATACATATTGTGCCCTTTTATCCACGTGCATTCATCCCTTTAACCTCGAACACCTTGCACTCTTCCCTCCCCTGTCCTGCTGTCCCCATCACTCTCAATCTGTTCCCCTTCCAGACCTTCTCCTTCTTCCTCTCCCCTACCCTCCATCCTCCTAATTTCCACTGCCTTTTCTACCTCACTCTTCCCCCACCAACCTTTTTCTTGTACAGGCCACGATCACAGCCATGGGATCCCTGCAGACAGAAGGGGTCTTGGCCATCCAGGGGGGCAAGAAAATCCCATGTGCCAGAAGCTAATGTCTAGTCGTCATGGCAACCTCGTGCCTGGCATTTGTCGACCCTGTAATAACTGGTTAAAGAATATCCTTATGAAGTGGCTCAGAAGTGACTTTTTTCCTAGATCCCTGCACTAGGAAAAAAGCAAAGATGAGCAGAAAAGCAGTTCATCAGCAGAAAATATGAGATTAAAATGCAAAGATATTGAACATAGGCAGGCAAGAAGAGGAGCGAAGAAGGAAAGCCAGAATACTTACTGGAAATATCAATAGAGTATGAACATTAATAAATTCAAGCTATGCAGTTACAGTAGGAAATAAGATGAAAAAACAATTTTAGTTTCTGTAGAACTTAGGTTATATGGTCTTAATGCACAATGTAAATGTATTGATATCCCATAAAAAAATAAATCAATATCCCAAATCTACAAGTCTTATAGTTATGAGCAACTAAGACACAAGCTTTGTTTTATCAGTGCAGTCCTAAAAATATCTATATATTCTGTATTTCATATCGGAGATTCTCTTTTTTTCAGCTTAGCTTTGCTTCACTGTTGAGAAGGGAAAGGAAGTGCCTGAAATCTCCAAAAACCAAATATAAATGGATTTTCCCCTAATGTGGCTGCACACTGCAGCTCATTTGTGTAGGTTTTAAATATAAGAGCAAGTGAATGCATATTTAAAATGATTCAGGACTTCACAGAATTTGGAAATTCAAAAGGCAGCATTCTTTGGTGGTGCTGAATCTATCAGTCTTAAAAAGCATGTTCCAAGAATCTGTGCAACAGACTTCAAACAGCAACTTGTAGGGCCTGCTATGCTGCAGAGGTGATGTACTAGAGACAGGGAGAAGGAGAAAAGGTGGCTGTGTGGTGGTGGTCTATTTTGGTGCATGCTTAGGCCTTAACAACTTAGTCTTGTCAGAGATTTCTCACCCTTGGCCACTGAAAGAACTCATGGTGCCTTGGCTGTGTCATCTGGTAGGGAAGGAGGACTTAAAGTGAGAAAAACAGGGGAAAAGGGGTGAGAGAATTCAATTATGCTTCTTCTTCTTAAAAAAAAATATCAGCTGGTGATGTGGATGTTTACAGTCACAACCTAGCAATTCTCACAAACAGAACAGCAAATTACTGGTACCTTTGCTCTCCTTCACATCCCTCCAACTGCCAGATGATTTACCATATGTAAATGCCAAGAGTTGATGTGTTTAGATCTTGCAGCCAATATCTGATTTGCATGGAGGGACAACCATACATTTATCCCACTGGGGAGTAGTTCTCATCTTGGAGCTCAAGTTTTGAGTTTTTGGGTAGAAAAGTTACATACCAAACAAGCATGAGACATGAAGCAGTAAGGTGCTGAATCTCTTCTAAGACATGATGGCCATTCACAAAGGAGGAATCCATGTATGTGGCTGAAGTAAACCTTGAAGATATTTACATTATTCGGTTTTTAGCCTTCAGGTTACCTGAAAGTGAACGGATGATCTTTTCCTCCCACAGATCTCTGTGAGCAGCTGTATAGCAGTTTTAGCATCCGTTTTCTCAAATTTCAGTTCCCATTAGGAAATGAAAGTTTTTTCTTATCTTGCAGTAGAAAATGAACCCCATGTACATATTTATAAAGAAAGTGCGCATGTGCTACTGAGGTTCAGCCGCCTCGATAGAGACTGGTCAGCCGCTCCAGCTCCCTGCAGTTATCCATGGGCATGTTGTCAGCCTTCTTTTTCAGACGCTCATCACGATATACTTTTGCAGCATAGATCAAGTCTGTTTCTAAAGTGGTGGATAGAAAGAATTAGGATCATTCACATGTACCCCAATTTTACTCCATATGTGCAGAAAAGTACACTCATGCCCCCATGCCCAAAGTGGATACAATCTTACTGCTTTGACCCTGGTTACCACCTTCCTACTACAGGTCAAGCACAGTTACTTACCTGTAACAGGTGATCTCTGGGAACAGCAGGAATTAGTCCTCACATATGGGTACGTCGGTACCGACGGAGCCTGCGCGGGAAAGCTCCCCAGCTTCCCAGAAAGGAAAGCTTTTGGGGCCTCCCACAGCGCATGCGCGCTGCCTTCCCGCCTTCCTGAGCAACTCTCCTCAGTTCGAGTTTAAAGCTGAGACAATAGAGAGAGGAAAGGAAAGAGAGAGAGATAGATACAACTCCTAGGGGAGGTGGGTGGGTTGTGAGGACTAATTCCTGCTGTTCCCAGAGATCACCTATTACAGGTAAGTAACTGTGCTATCTCCAGGAACAAGCAGGAATGAGTCCTCACATATGGGGACTCCCTAGCTAAGATGCCCGGGGAGATCCCCCTAAGGGTATGAGACCCTGAAGGGTTCCTCGTCTTCCTATGGATCTCAGGCATCCATTCAGGGAAGGTGGGCAGGAGTTGTTCAAGAATGGAACAGGTGTCTGAGGACAGCCTGACCAAACAAGGCATCCCGGCGGGAGTCCTTGTCCAAACAGTAATGGGCTGTAAAGGTATGAGCCGAGGCCCAGGTGGCTGCTCGACAGATCTGATCGATGGACACAGAATGAAGATGAGCCATAGAGATGGCCATGGCCCTCACATTGTGAGCTGTGACATGGCCCTGCAGAGAAAGGTTCTTACTCTGGTAGGCAAAAGAAATACACTGAGCAATCCAATTGGACAGTATTCTCTTAGAGACTGGAAGTCCTAAATGAGAAGGATCAAAAGCAACAAAAAGCTGGGAAGACTTTCTATGTTGCTGTGTCCTGTGTAAGTAAAAAGCAAGAGCTCTTTTACAATCTAGAGTATGAAGGTTCCTCTCTGCACTGGATGCATGAGGAGCTGGAAAAAAGACAGGTAAATATACCTCTTGATTAAGATGAAAAGGTGAGACCACTTTAGGCATAAAGTGAGGATTTGTCCTAAGGACTACCTTATCATGATGGAACCTTGTATAAGGTGGATTAGCCACTAAGGCCTGCAGCTCACTGATACGGCGAGCTGAGGTGACTGCAATAAGGAAAATAACCTTCCAGGAAAGAAATTTCAAGGAGGTGGTGGCTAAGGGTTCAAAAGGTGGCTTCATAAGCTGACAAAGAACCAAGTTTAAGTCCCATGCTACCGGAGGAGGTCTAATGGGAGGTTTAGTTAAAGTTAGGCCTCTCATGAATCTTGCGATAAAAGGATGAGAGGAGATAGGTTGTCCATTGAGAGGTTTAAGAGATGCTGAGATAGCAGTCAAATGGACCCGTACTGAATTCGTTTTGAGTCCTGCATTGGAGAGATGCAGGAGATATTCCAATAGAGAATTCAAGGGGAGTGCTAGAGGGTCAAGAGCCTTTTGAGCACACCAAATGGAAAATCTTTTCCATTTAAAAGTGTAAGAACGCCTAGTGGAAGGTTTCCTAGAGGCATGGAGGATATCCTTCACTTGTTGAGAAAGATTGAAGTCTTGAAGGTCTAGGCCTTCAGTAACCAAGCTCTGAGGTGAAGGGACTTGGGGTTTGGGTGCCACAAAGTCCCCTCTTCCTGAGACAGAAGGTCTGGAGCAGCTCCCAAGTCCAGGGAGGGGGCTTGGGAAAGATGCAGAAGTAGAGGGTACCACACTTGGCGTGGCCAGCGTGGAGCTATGAGGATCATAGATCCTTGATCCCTCTGAAGTTTGAACAGAGTCTTGGGAATCAAAGGAATGGGTGGAAAGGCATATAGGAAGCCCTGACCCCAATGAAGGAGGAAGGCATCCTTGGCCTGAGCTCCCTGACACGGAATTCTGGAACAGAACCGGGGACGTTTGGCATTCCACGGACTTGCAAAGAGGTCTATGTCCGGGGTTCCCCATTTCTGAAAGATTCTGAGTACCTGATCCATGTGCAGGGACCATTCGTGTGGAAGCAGAACTCGACTGAGTCTGTCTGCCCAAGAGTTTTGGATTCCTGGGAGATATACTGCCAGGAGATGGATTTGATGCTCTCTGGCGAAGGCCCATAATCTTAGAGCTTCGTTGCAAAGCGACAGAGAGCCAGTCCCTCCTTGTTTGTTTATGTAAAACATGGCTACTTGATTGTCCGTATGAATAAGGACTGTCATGTTGTGGAGGAGGGTATGAAAAACTTTGAGAGCTTGAAAAATTGCTCGAAGTTCCAGATGGTTGATATGAAGGGTGGTCTCTTGTGGAGACCAAGTGCCCTGAGTGGAGAGGTCTTGAAGGTGAGCTCCCCAACCTGCTTGGGAGGCATCTGTTGTGAGGGTTGCTTGGGGCAACAGTGGTTGGAAGGGAGCCCCCAACGACAGATTTTGAGTGGATATCCACCATTGGAGAGACCAAAAGAGACGTTTGGAGGTTGCTATTTGGTCTGAGAGAGCTCCTGATGCTTGAGTCCACTGGGTGGACAAAGTCCATTGAGCTGCTCTCATATGTAGGCGCAGTATTAACTTAAAATATCGCTCTAAATTTAATACCCTTCAATTATTTGTAAACTTTTCTCTATCAATCACATCATCAAGTATGTGGCTAGGTCTCAGACTTCCCGGCACAAAAAGGCACACTGCCAATGATTCAGCAAGGCCGTGCCAACTAGCATCAACGACCTGCCAAAATTGAACAGTTAATTGAATATATAAAATGCTGCTCATACAAGGTATCACCAAAAATCAATAAATATATGAAAAAATTTCTTCAAATGTAAGGGTGAATCCTTGCATGCTCCAATAGGATCAAAGACTTATCTTAAGTCCAGAAAGATTTCCCAGCGCTGTCTTGTTAGCGCTCCAACGCGTTTCTCCAAACTTGGATTCTTCAGGGGAATTTCCTTTCATTCATTGCGTCTCCAACACCACCCTTGAAGCCAGGTTAAAAATATAGAGAAAAGCTCCTGCTTTCTCTATATTTTTAACCTGGCTTCAAGGGTGGTGTTGGAGACGCAATGAATGAAAGGAAATTCCCCTGAAGAATCCAAGTTTGGAGAAACGCGTTGGAGCGCTAACAAGACAGCGCTGGGAAATCTTTCTGGACTTAAGATAAGTCTTTGATCCTATTGGAGCATGCAAGGATTCACCCTTACTTTTGAAGAAATTTTTTCATATATTTATTGATTTTTGATGATACCTTGTATGAGCAGCATTTTATATATTCAATTAACTGTTCAATTTTGGCAGGTCGTTGATGAAAGTTGGCACGGCCCTGCTGAATCATTGGCAGTGTGCCTTTTTGTGCCGGGAAGTCTGAGACCTAGCCACATACTTGATGATGTGATTGATAGAGAAAAGTTTACAAATAATTGAAGGGTATTAAATTTAGAGCGATATTTTAAGTTAATACAGTGGTATACGCTCTGTAAACCTGCCCAAAGACTACCTCATATGTAGGCGAGCATAAGGCACGACATGTACCGTGGAGGCCATGTGGCCTAGTAGCTGTAGCATCTCCCTGGCAGTCAAGTGGCTTCTGGACTGAGTCTGGGAGGCTAAGTGCACTAGACGTTGGCAACGGGCCTGAGGGAGGTAGGCCCTTGCAGTGGTGGTATCTAACCAGGCCCCTATGAATTCCAGGGACTGAGTAGGGGTGAATTGAGACTTTGGCAGATTGATCACAAGTCCCAGATACTGCAGAATGCGTCTGGTGCGGTCCAGGGAAGTCTGGGCCTCAGACTGAGATGGAGCTCGGATGAGCCAGTCGTCCAGGTATGGGAAGACAAAAATTCCCAGGGCGCGTAGAAATGCAGCCACTATTGCCAAGCATTTGGTGAACACTCTTGGAGCAGAGGCTAGACCGAAGGGAAGTACTCTGTATTGGTAATGTTTTCCCTGGAACAGAAACCGTAGGAATTTTCTGTGGGATGGATGGATGAGTATATGTGTGTACGCATCCTTGAGATCTAGAGAACAAAGCCAATCCTGACTCTGCAGGTATGGAAGGAGAGTACCTAGAGAAAGCATCTTGAATTTCTCCTTGCATAGGAATTTGTTCAATTCTCTGAGATCTAGAATGGGTCTGTATCCGCCTGTTTTTTTTGGAATGAGAAAATAAGGGGAGTAAAACCCTGACCCCTGTTGAAGAAGAGGAACCTCTTCTATTGCCCTTTGGGCGAGAAGGGTGGTCACCTCCTGACCCAAAAGGTCCACGAGGGATGGGGGAGAATTGAAACGTCTCACCATGGTATGGGGAGGAAGGCTGGAGAAATGTAGTTTGTAGCCCTCTCTGATGATAGAGAGGGTCCACTGTTCTGATGTGATTTGCTCCCATCTGGGAGCAAAATGAGTTAACCTTCCTGGAATGGTGAGAGGCTCTGGTTGTTGTAGAGCCAGAAAGGTTAAGTTCTCTAGTATTAAGTCAAAAACCCTGAGGGGGTTGGGACTGCTGGGGCTGTAGTAGTCCCTGCAGGTTTTGCCCTGGCCTGTTTAGATTGCTGATGCTTAGGAGCAAAGCGAGTTGTAGAAGATTGTTGGCCAGTATTTGTAGAAAATCTGGCCTTCTTATAAGATTTTTTCTTGGCAGGGGTAGAGGTAGACTTAGAAAGTCTATCTAAAGCAGCATTTTCTGCGTCCATTTGAGTGGCTTTGATTTGCCACTCTTTTCCAAACAGATTTTCACCTGTACAGGGCAGATTTCACAAGCCATCCTGGACCCAGGGTTCTAGGTCAGAAGCCTGGAGCCAAGCAATTCTGAGAGCAGCTATCGCAATGCCTGAGGCTCTGCTAGCACCTTCAAAGGAGTCAAAGGCTGCTCTGTTGGAAAATTTTGAAACATCTTGGGTATGCTTTAGCAAAAGAAGGAACTCCTCCTGTCTATCCTCTGGGATAAAGGGGAGAAAATTGCGAAGCTTTAGTGCAATCTCCTTCAGGAACATGCCCATATAAAGGCAGTATGAATTGATTCTGGCAATAAGCATACTGGCTTGGAAGATTTTCCTACCAAAAGCATCCAAAGTCCTACATTCTCTTCCTGGAGGAGTAGAAGAGTGTCTTTTGGTACTCTTTATCCTTTTCATAGCTGACTGCACCACAATAGAGTGGTGAGGGAGCTGAGTTTTTTGAAAACCAGGAGAAGGAGGGACACGATACATGGTGTCCAAACGACGAGAATGTGGAGATAGAGTGAGAGGAGTCTCCCATAAGTCCATCATATGTTCTTGAAGAATTTCATGAATGGGCAAGGTGACTGCCTCTTTGGGAACCTTAGGGTATCCTAAAATATCTAATTTTTTTGCTCTAGGTTCTTTTTCAGAGGTTACTGAAATAGAGAGTCCTTTAGCTACTTCAATGATGAAGTTTTGAAAGGACAAATCCTCTGGAGGAGACATTCTCCTCTTTGGAGAAGAGGGCTCCTCAGGAAGAGTAAGAGAAACTTCAGGAGAGTCATCTGATGAATCAGAATCATCAGAAGACTCGAAGTATCGTCTGTTGGCTTCCAGGGATCGATAAGCGTATCGACCGGTATCCACATCAGGCATACCCGGAACCGGATCGGTATCGGGAAAAGCCCCGGAACCGGGAACCGGAACCGGTATCCTGGTCGATGTGGATGCCCTGGGTACCGGTATCGGTTGTGGTACCGGAATCGGTACCGCTCGCTGAGGTACCGTGGGCGTCGCAGCCTTAATAAAAGCGATTATGGCCTGCTGCATGGATTGAACAGTATGATCCATAGACGCCACGACTGTCTGGATGTCGGTACCGGAAGAGTGTGCTGGTACCCCAGAGCAGTCCAACAGGTGATCGGTCGAGGCCGTGCCATCGATGTCAACCTGTAACCCCATAGGAAGAGCTTTGGAAGCCGGAGCTTCCCGCCGGGGTTGTTTGGCTGGGGCAGGGTCCTCAGGGTCAAGCCCGGGGGCATCTCGATACTTAGAGGGAGATTTGCCCTTTGAGGACCTGCCGGAAGAAGGTTTGGTTACCTGAGATCCATCAGGAGAGGAAGACCTGGAGGATGTCGATGCTGGAGTATCTGTGGAAAACAGCATATGAAACTTGGCTGCCCGGTTTTGTAAGCCACGTTTATACATCAGAGAGCAGGACTGGTAATCCGGGATGGAGTGGTCAGGCCCCAAACATTTAAGACACCATTCATGGGTGTCGGTAACTGAGATGGTACCGCTACACTTGGTGCATTTTTTAAAACCAGAGGCTGGTTTCTCCATGAGGGACAATTTTCTCCAGGCCTAGAGGCCTAAAGAGGAAATACACCAAGTGGGGAAAAGAAGATTTATTTATTTTTTTAAGAAAAGTAAAGAAAAAGACCGGCGGGACCGGTCCGGAGTCGGGGAAGGCAGACACGCGGCCAAAGAAACAAATTAAAATAAGAACTTCTTCAGCGGTGACAGAAACACGACCTGCTGGCTCCGCGGAAAAAGAAGAACTGGGGAGAGCTGGTCAGGAAGGCGGGAAGGCAGCGCGCATGCGCTGTGGGAGGCCCCAAAAGCTTTCCTTTCTGGGAAGCTGGGGAGCTTTCCCGCGCAGGCTCCGTCGGTACCGACGTACCCATATGTGAGGACTCATTCCTGCTTGTTCCTGGAGATCGTTGCACAGACGCAGGAACTCAAGAGTCTCTGAGGAGGTTGATTTCACGTGTGTCTGCTTTCTACTCCTTCTGCTTTGGGGCAGAGGGCGTGGACAGCCAGATACAAGCTCCAAAAACAGGAACAAAGATACTTTTAAAACAAAGTTATTTCTATTGTCTGAGCATGCAGAGTATTCATTCTCATAGTGTTTATCCACTCCGGCCTTGGGTAAATCAGCTTGCAATTAGGAAGCTGGATATATCCAAGCAAACACTGAGACCTCAAAAATCACTCAGTTTAAGAATCCAAGCGCTATTGTTTTATATGAACTACAGGTTCGAGAAAATTTAACTTTAAAATGTTATTCTGAGATAGTGTCACATATATAGATGAAACTACTACAGATACATATGTACACATATAGAGCTATATTTTGTTCACTCCTTCTGAAGTATGCTCCTGAAGGCATGAAGTGGACTTACTTTGTTGTCTCTCTTTCCAACAGTTGTTGCGGACATTGGTCACATAGTCTTCCTCAACATTCTTTTCTATCTTCTGTAACAACATACTGGTGTATTCTGCCTTAAAATCTTTGTTGACGTAGTAAGGAACACGGAGGTTTTCTGTCTGCATTTTAATAGTTTGCCCTGTGCCACTGTCAAGAGAAAACAAAACTTCCTCTTCACAACAGTCCATTAACATCAAATGCAGCAATCATGTTTGAAAGGCTACTGTTGGCAGAGGTGGCAGGCATGCTCACTTGCTGCTTTAGGGGTGCATGTCAGATAAGATTAAATTAGACTTACCTGCTAATTGTAGTTCCTGGAGGAACTCCAGTCTAGTCCCGGAATCTCTGGGGTTGTGATCCTCCTCCAGCAACTTGGAGACTAAGAAATGTCATTCTTGTGACATCAGTGGTATATAAGCCCCGGAACCGCCTCCTGTCACCATTTACCTATTGACAAAGCAGACTCAACAGAGCAACCATTAAGTAGTAAACTATACCATAATCAAACAACCTAATCTACAAACTGGCTACTGATGGCCGCCATGCCAGCTATGTACATACACTGTGAAATGCGCCCTGGTTGCTGAGGTCCACTTTCCCTCCCCTGCAAAGGATGTTGACCCCTCAACCACCCCCAAAACACACCCCGACTATGGTACTTACATTGCAACACAGCCACCTGCGATGCTTACCTGTCATCTTAGTTCTGCTTCAGGCCGCAGTCCACTCACTTGTCAGGGTGGGATACGGGACTAGACTGGAGTTCCTCCAGGAACTACAATTAGCAGGTAAGTCTAATTTAATCTTCCTGATCGTCCCTCCAGTCTAGTCCCGGAATCTCTGGGGATGTAACAGAGCAGTGAACAAATTCAACGGGAGGGCCCTGCTAGCTCAGCCTGAAGCACTGCCAAACCAAAACAGGTATCCCTCTCCGCCTGAACATCCAGACGGTAATGTTTCACAAAAGAGTGTAACGACGACCAGGTCGCTGCCTTACAGATTTCCACTGCTGGCACCAGACTGCATTCCGCCCAAGAAGCTGCCTGTGCCCTAGTGGAATGGGCTCTCAGCCCATCTGGAGCCACCCAGCCTTTCAATAGATACGCTGACGCGATCACCTCCTTCAACCACCAGGCTATAGAAGCTTTAGAAGCTGCCTTGCCCTTCCTCGCTCCTTCAAACAATACAAACAGCCTCTCGGACCTATGGAAACTGGCCATCCTGCAGATATACCTCTTCAACGCTCGCCGAATATCCAAGAGATGCAACTGCCCCGCAGCTTGATCTTCGCTCTATGCAGCAAACACCAGTAAAGATACCGCCTGATTCATATGAAAAACGGAAACCACCTTAGGTAAAAAGGATGGTACCGGTCTCAACACCACCTTAGTATCAAAGAAAACCAGAAAGGGCTCTCGGCAGGACAGCGCTTGCAATTCTGAGATTCGTCTCGCTGAAGCAATTGCCACTAAGAACACTACCTTCAGAGTGAGATCCTTCATAGTTGCTTTCGCCAATGGCTCAAAGGGTGCTCCCCCCCCTAACGCCCCTAACACCAAAGGGAGATCCCAAGTCGGAACCAATTGCTTATGCGGCGGCTGCAAAAGAGTTACTGCCCGCAAAAAACGCTTAACATCTGCATGTCCACCAACTGATTGGCCCTGCACCTTACCCCGATAACAGGCCAACGCTGCCAGCTGCACCCTCAACGAAGTGGCCGCCAAGCCCTTCTGAAAGCCATCTTGTAGGAAAGCTAGCACTTGCAGGATTGACGTCTTTAAGGGAATGAAACCTCTATCCGCACACCATGCCTCAAAAATACACCAGACTCTAACATAAGCCAACGAAGTAGACCGCCACCGAGCCTTCAGCAAAGTGGAAATCACCCCTGCCAAATAACCCTTCGCCCTCAACCTAGCCCTTTCAAAAGCCAAGCCGTAAGCGAGAACCGATCTACCTGAGGCATGCACAGGGGCCCCTGCATTAGAAGATCTCTTTGAGCCGGAAGCTTCCAGGGTTTCCCCACGACCAGCCTCACCAAGTCCGCATACCACGGCCTTCTGGGACAATCCGGCGCTATCAAAATCACCTGCCCTCTGTGAAGCTCTATGCGCTACAGAACCCGTCCGATCAACACCCAAGGTGGAAACACGTAGAGGAGCTGCCCTTCCGGCCACGCTTGTATGAGAGCATCCAAGCCTTCGGCCATTCTCTCCCGTCGCCTGCTGAAGAAGCGCTCTACCTTTGCCGAATGGAAAGTTGCCATGAGATCCATCACCGGAGTCCCCCAGCGACGCACCAGCATCTGGAACACATCCGGATGTAGCACCCACTCCCCCGGGTCTACTCTTACGCGACTCAAGAAGTCTGCCTTGACATTGTCTACTCCTGCTACATGCGCTGCCGACAGAGCCACTAGATTGTCCTCAGCCCATTCTAACAAACTCTCGGCCTCGGCTTCTAGTGCCACGCTGCTGGTGCCTCCCTGACGGTTGATGTAAGCCACTGTGGTCGCATTGTCTGAAAACACCCGAATGGCCTTTCCCCGAAGCGCCAGACGAAACTCCCGCAACGCCAGCGCCACTGCTTTCAATTCCAGCCTGTTGATCGACCAACTCTTCTCCAGATCGGACCACTGCCCCTGCACAAACTGTCCCTGAAAGTGAGCTCCCCAGCCCATAAGAGACTGGTGTCCGTCGTCAGAGACATCCACTCTGGTGCCTCCAAAGGCATCCCCTTTTCCAGACTCCCTGGACGCAACCACCACTGAAGCGCCATGCATGTCAGCGGAGGACACGGCAGCTGCTGAGACAGGTGATCCTTCTGATGCGACCACCTTCGCAACAGTGCCCTTTGCAACGGTCTCATGTGGGCCCCTGCCCATGGCACTAACTCGAGCGTCGCCACCATGGTCCCTAGCAACTGCAGGTGATCCCAGGCCGTGGGGCCCTGCTTGCCGAGAAACTGCCTGACCAACCTTCTGAGCCCCAGCACCCGCTGCTGTGGGAGAAAAATTTGTCCCGCTCTAGTATTGAAACACGCCCCCAGGTACTCCAGAGTCTGAGACAGTTCCAACTTGCTTTTTGCCATGTTGACTACCCAACCGAGACTCTGCAAAAAAGCTACCACCTTGGCCGTAGCTGACACACTCTCTGCTCGGGACTTCGCTCTGATTAACCAATCGTCCAGATAAGGGTGTACCAACACTCCTTCCTTCCGCAAGGCCGCTGCCACCACCACCATCTCTTTGGTGAACGTACGTGGCGCCGTAGCCAGACCAAACGAAAGCGCCTGAAACTAAAAATGCCCCATAGGAACGGCAAACCTGAGAAATTTCTGATGCTCCTGCCGAATCGGAATGTGCAGATACACCTCCAATAGGTCTAGGGACGTTAGAAATTCGCCCTTTCTTACCACCACTATAACGGATCTGAGAGTCTCCATACGAAAATGAGACACCCTTAGACAACGATTTACTCTCTTGAGGTCTAAAATCGGCCGAATCGTTCCTTCCTTTTTCAGAACTATGAAATAAATGGAGTATCGCCCGCACCCTAACTGGGTGGGTAGAACCGGCACGATTGCTCTGAGGGAGAGCAGTCTCTGCACCATCTCTCATACCAGCTTGCGCTTTGCGCCTGATTTGCATGGGGACTGAACGAAGAAGTCGGTTACCGGGCACTGAAATTCTAATGCATAACCTTCTCGAACAACCTCCAACACCCACTGATCCGACGTGATTTGGGCCCAGGCTGGGTAAAACTCCCGTAACTGACCTCCCACGGGAACCAACCCCACCTGGGTCCCCCTTACTTCATAGAGATTTCTTTAAACTGGAGGAAGCGGAAGGGGCTGCAAACCCCTGCCTGCACCTCTAAATCCACGAAACCCCAGGCTCCTACTGGGGAAATGGCTCCACTGATTCGGGGCAAACCTCGGAGAACGGAAATGGCGAAAATCTCGTTGCTGGCCTCGCGTCATGGGAGTGGACCGTCCCTGCTTCTGCTTGTCCTCCGGCAACCTCCCGCCTTTGGACTCTCCCAAATCTTTCACCAACTTATCCAAATCTTCACCAAACAGCAGCTTTCCCTGGAAGGGAAGCTTACTTAACCGCGCCTTGGAGGAACTGTCTGCCGCCCAATTGCGCCGCCAAAGACATTGCCGGCCCGCTATCACCGAAGCCATACTCTTCGCTAACCCCCTGATAAGGTCATAATGAATATCGGCCAGATAAGCTGCTCCGGATTCTAATCTGGATGCCTCCTTGTCTGCACCCTCGGAGTGACTCCCTTGAATCTGCTGCGACCAGCATAGGCAAGCCCTTGCCACCCAGGCGCCACAAATAGACGCCTGCAAAGAGAGGGCATTCACCTCAAAGACTTGCTTTAACAAGGTCTCCAACTTGCGATCCTGAGCATCCTTAAGTGCCACACTACCCTCTACCGGGATTGTGGTCTTTTTCGTAACCGCTGACACCGCTGCATCTACCCTAGGAGACTTAAGCAAGTCCTTCTCCTGGTCCACCATAACTCTAGCCATAACTCTAGCACCCTTAAGCGCGGCCTCCAGCGCGGCCTCCGGCATGTCCCACTCTTCCTGTATCATCTCTTTAAACACCCTATGTACGGGGAAAGCTCTTTGAGTCTTTCGAAAAGCCTGCAACAAGGGATCCTCCAGAGTAGAATCCTCGGCTGGACCTTCAGGCGGCATATTAAGTGTCTTGAGTGACTCCGCAATGAGAGCCGGCAACTCCTCTCTAAAAAACATGCGGACCACCCTCGCTTGGTCTTCCAGCTCCATAATCTCGCCTTCCTCCAGATCCTCATCTAGGCCTGTGTCCTGATCCTCCAATCCTAGACCTTCCGTCAGGACCGATCCGTCTTCTCGGTCCCCTTCTACTCTGGACCTCTTCGCACCTATGCCTGACACAGACGCTGACAGTGGCGTACCCTGTCTCTTATTCCCCAGCCCCACTGCGGCTGGGCTGACCGAAGGCTTATTGAGCGAGGAACTCAAGGCCTGCTGAAGCAGGGCTACGAACTCAGGCGCGAAAATCGCCGCTAGACCTCCCAGTAACAGGCTGCATTTGTAGGGTCTGGAGCCGACGACGTACTCGGCACAGGTTCCCGCACGGACCCTGTGTCCAATAGAGGTTCCAGAGGACCCGAAGACGTCCCCTCCTGAACCCCCGCAACGGCTGCGTCCTGCTCCATAGCCGACTCCTGACTGCAAACTCTACAAACCCCCTCCGGGGACACAGATCCCCTTCTAGCAAAGCACAGCAACCAGAGCGGCCTAGAAGGCATCCTGTTTATGTGAGCCTCTTAACGATTAAATCAGACCCTGAAGTCAAGCCCCGTGCCTATTCAGGCCCGATTTTTTTTTTCTTTTTTTCAAACTGGGTTCACTTTAGTAATGCTCCCCCAGTGTAATTATGAGGAAAGTTCTTCAAAACGAGGCTCCGCAGCCAAATTACAGCGCATATAAAAACCTCCCATGCACCCCGCGCTTCCCGCACGAGTGCCACGCAGTCCGGCCTGTACCGCCGCGAACCGCGCTTTACTGTGCTTTTAAGAAGCGGTTCCTACCTCAGCCTCTATCAAAGCTGCGTGTGCTGCTTCCCTCCCAGCGCTTGACCGTGTCCCGGGAGCTGCAGGTTTCGGCAGGCAGGGGCCGTAGCAGGAAACTTCACTGCCGAACTGCCGTTTTGACTGCCGGCTCCAGACGCATTTGCAGGCAATGCTTCTGCACACGCCGAGCCTTGCCGTGTACCGGGTCCTCTCTTCCGCTGATGGGAACAGACACCGGTGACTGTGCGCTCTCCATGTAATAGCCCCCAAAGCTACCCCCAGGAAAGGAAAGAATGAAAAAACAAAAAGGGGGTGGGGAGGAGTGAAGACAGAGGCCTCGAAAGCACAGGGAAGGGAAAACAGCTCCTGAGCAACCTGGCACCAGAATAGCCTATCCCCCAAACAGGCAAACTGCAGTGCCCCTCTTTTTTTTTTCCCAAAAACCCTTAATCAAACAATCAATAAATCCTCTCCAAACCTAGACTCTTCTTAATCATCTCTCGAGTCCGAATCCCTGGGCTCACCCAACCTCCAGCTGCTTGGAGACTGAGATAACTGGTGACAGGAGGTGGTTCCAGGGCTTATATACCAGTGATGTCACAAGAATGACATTTCTCAGTCTCCAAGCTGCTGGAGGAGGATCACAACCCCAGAGATTCCGGGACTAGACTGGAGGGACGATCAGGAAAATGGGTATCAGTTTCTGGTCCTTGAGGGCAGCAAATTATACAACAGAGCTACCATTTGTCAATATAATATAAAGATTTGTTTCAGCATTCTGAGAACAAGACTGCTTACTGCTCTTGACGACCGTCATTTGGAATCCCCTCAAATACAAATTGCATAATTGGAAAAGTGGCACCAGCCAGTTCTGTGGTTAGTAGCCTGCACTACCAAAATCAGACAAGATCAGAGAACTATATGCAACCAGGACATCTTGGGATGGGATAACCTGGGATAAGAGTGGTCCCCAATGTAGGAGAGCTAAATACTTGCTTAAAAGTAATGGTTCCAGGATACCCAGTGCTCAATAGGATCTGCAGGAGGCCTCTGCACTACATGGTCAGAACTGGACAAAAGAAATATGCAAAATGCTTCCAAATCATTCAGTCTGCATAACTGTGAAATGGTGCATCTTTTATCAAGCATTTAGTGTCTTGAAACTTCAAAAAGAGACATTTCCAAAAGAAAGAGAGAAATTAGACTTACCTGCTAATTGTTGTTCCTTGAGGAACTCCAGTCCAGTCCCCGCACCTCTGGGTAGTTTATCTCTTCCAGCAGTTTGTAGACTGAGCATGTCATCTTTTTGACGACACTAGTGTACATATGCAGCTGGCACCACCTACCAGCCCCAGTACCTATTGACAAAGCAGACTCAGAGGAGCAACAAATAAGTAGTTAAACATGCAACAAACACTGCTACGTCTAAATAAACCAGTACCCCCTCCATCCCCTGGGAAGGATACCCCGTCCCCTCCTCCAGGATGGGGAGGCCTACCTGTTGAGCACCTGAGCAACGCGAACCAGCAGGGAGCGAGCAACAGACAGCTCTTCTGGTCCGCCCCTCCCCCTGGCCACTTCCTCCACCGAGTGAACCAGCTTAAGGACCGGGGTGTGCACAGATTGTCACAGAAAGCACTCAGGGAGGGTTCCAGGACTGGACTGGAGTTCCTCAAGGAACAACAATTAGCAGGGAAGTCTAATTTCTCTTTCCTTATCATCCCTCCAGTCCAGTCCCGTCCTTCTGGGATGTATCAGAGCAATTAAACTAATGGGAGGGACACACACAACCAGCCTGAAGTACTGCCAATCCAAATTGAGCATCCTCCGCCGCCTGGACAACCAGGCGAAAATGCTCAGAGAAAGTATGCCGCCCTACAGATCTCCATAGAAACACAGAAATATGATGACAGAAAAAGACCACATGGCCTATCTAGTCTGTCCTTCCATATCAACAACTACAACAGTCCCCTTTTTTCCTTTAGAGATACTCTGTGTTTGTCCCATGCTTTTTTGAATTCAGATACTGTCCTCATCTCTACCACCTCCACTGGGAGACTATTCCACGGATCCACCACTCTTTCCGTAAAGAAATATTTCCGTATATCACTCCTGAATCTATCCCCCTTCACTCTCATCCCATGTCCCCTCGTAGCAGAATTTGCTTTCAATCGAAAGAGGCTCTCCCCCTGTGCATTTATGCCACGGAGGTATTTAAACATCTCAATCATATCACCTCCACCGGCAGAACTAAACTATACTCTGCCCACGAGGCTGCCTGAACCCTCGTGGAAAGCGCCCACAACCCTGCTGCCACTGCTTTACCCTTCAAGATGTATGCCGATGTGATTGCCTCCCTGAACCATCTGGAAATGGAGGCCTTAGCTGCCGCCTCATTTTTGTGTGACCTGCCAAACAGAACCAACAGACGGTCTGATTTCCAAAAGGACTATGCCCTTTTCACATACCTTTGCAGGACTCTTTTACCATCCAGGTGGCACAGCTGTGGAGTGCCAGGGCCCATATCTGCTCTCACCCACATCCACGCTCACCAGAACCGGTAAGGAAATGGCCCGATTTACATGAAATGCTCACACCACCTTGGGCAAAAATGAAGATATCAGGCGCAGGACCACTTTCTCCTTGGAGAAGGAAAGGAACGGCTCCTGGCATGACAGGGTCCGGAGCTCCGAAATCCTGCGTGCCGAGCAAATCGCCACCAGGAATACCATTTTCAGAGTCAAATCCTTCAGGGAAGCTTGGCTCAGTAGCTCAAAGGGTTCCCCAGACAGCGCCATCAGCACCAGATTGAGATCCCAAGGTGGAACCACCGCCCTCTTCAGCAGACGGAGGTGGGTCACCACCTCTAGAAAGCTCAGCCCATCTGGGTGTGTGCCCAACAGCACCCTGTGGACTTTCCCATGATAACTGGAAATCGCCGCCAGTTGCACCCTCAAGGAACTGGCAGCTAGACCCTTATCAAAACCGGACTGCAAGAATGCCAAGATGTCCGGGACGGAGGTAGTGGAAGGACGCGCCTGCCTCTCCGCACCACGATTCAAAGCTGCACCCTATGCAGATGCACGCCAGATTCGTGGACCTCCTGTGGGCCTGTAGCAAGGTCGCTATCACCGAGCCCGAATATCCTTTCTTCAACCTCGCCCTTTCAAGAGTCATGCCGTAAGCGAGAATTGATCCACCTGGGACATGCGAAGCGGCCTGTGCATCAAGAGGTCCCTCCAAACTGGAAGTCACCACAGTCAATCCGCCAGTATCCGAATCAGGTCGGCATACCACGGGCATATTGGCCAGTCCGGTGCCACCAGAATTACAAATCCCCGGTGTGCTTCTATCCATTGCACTAACCGGCCTATAAGCACCCATGAAGGAATAACAGAGAAGACCCTCTTCGGGCCTCTACTAAATTAGAGCATCCAGGCCCTCGGACATCCTCTCGTCTTCTGCTGAAAAACCAGCAGGCCTTCGCCGACTTGAACACTGCCATTGGGTCCATGACCGGTGTGCCCCATCGGCGGACCACCTGTTCAAACATCTTCTGATTGAGCTGCCGCTCTCTGGGGTCCGCACGCACTCAGCTGAGACAGTCTGCTGTCATATTGACATGCTCAGTCTCCAAGCTGCTGGAAGAGGTACACTACACCCAGAGGTGTGGGACTAGACTGGAGGGACGATAAGGAAGAGCAAGTTCTATAAGCAAAAAAAAACAACAAAAAAACCACTACAGAACTTTTCACTGGGATCTTAATTTAGGACTTTCTGGAAAAGGTTTTTCCATGCTTTCTTGCAAAGATTTTCCTGAAACTGTAGGAGATCAAATTGTGGGGCAAGAGAAGCACTACTGCAAATCTCTGAAAGTAAATCAATTTGTGTGCTTTCTATATTTGTTTTTCTGCCTTACTTTTGCCTATACACTTTGGGGGCAATTTTACAGAGCATTTTCTGCATGTAAAGTACAGTTTACATACAGAAAATGGCTGATATAAAACTGCACGGGTATGCAGAAGTACGTGTGCCAGCAACAGCATGTATGGTTTTATGTGGCTTGTGAGTAGGTGTTCCCAGGGATGAAGTTGTGAGGTACCCATGTAATTTATAAAATATGTATGTGCACACACAGTTGCACCTGTGCAACTTTCTGTGAGAAATTTATGCGATACTGAAGGTTATTTTAGCAGCCTATTTTATGAAGGCACATACACACTTATATTGCCTACATAAAATAGGTGCATTTTTTTTTTAACTTTATCTTTATTACAAACTTAATTCAGTAGTACAAACAATACAGAAGCCAATCCATTTACACCCCAATGTATCCCCCCCACCCCCCCAACTTCTACCATAACATAATCTTCCTATCGATCTTACACCTATCATTCCCCACCACCAGGCGCAATGTGGGCGACCAGGGAGTAAACGGTCCAGGGCTGCCTTTTGGGAGTCTGAAGTTGTCAGCGTAGGGCTGTGAACTGCTCCAAAGCATACCACTTAGAAGCCATAGAAGCGTGGCCCCTAAGGTTCAATGAGAGTTCATGGGCCTTTTCATATTTGACATACAGGCATACTCGATTCCACCATTCTAGCCAGTTTGGTTTTATAGGGTTCTTCCAGTGTAAGAGTAAGAGTTGCATTGCAATCTGTAGCATAAAGTTTAAGAGGAAGAAGTTCTTCCGATCCAGAGATGGAATCTGAGCAAGGTTCCTGCAAATTAGTATGTCCCAGGTTAGCTGAGTATTGAATTGTAGTATACGTTGCATTTTGGCCCATAACGGTCTCCAGTACTCCTGAATGCAAGGACATTCCAGCAGCATATGTTTCAGAGATCCCACATCCCCACCACAGGACCAACAAAGATTATCTGACTCCTTGTGCCATTTGGCTAACTTTACTGGTGTGATGTAGGCGCGATGAGCAAGAAAATACATAGACTGAGTGAGTGATGCGGACTTTGATGCCCGAACAGTGGTATTCCAAAACCTTGTCCAGAATTTCTCTGTAATATCCGCACCTGTCTCCGCTCTCCAGACATCCATAAGTCCTTTATTCCGAGGGGAAAACCAGTTCCTAAACATTGAGTAGAATTTCGAGATGATTCCAGATTGGACACTGATGCCCTCGATCAGCATTCTCAACCCCCAATCCTGGTGAAATACCTTAGGAGGGCCTATGGATCCGCTTATACAATGTCTTAATTGTATCCATTGAAAGTAGCAGTCAAATGGAAGGCGAAATTCCTGATGTAAGCTATCGAAGGTCTTCCAGGTTGCATTATCTACTAATTGTCCCACCGTCCAAATTCCACACTTTTGCCATTTATCCCAGGCACAGGTTAATTGGTTGACTTTGAACGCAGGGTTATGCCATATAGGCACCTGTAGGGAGGCCGGGTTAGTCTTGCTGAGAAGGGGAAGCAGGGCCTGAAATGCCAGTTGCGTGGAAACAATTATGCTCCCCACATGCGAAGCCTCGGGAAACTTCATTCCCATGAGTAAAGGTAGTGGGCAAGGTGCCACTGTACGCTCCTCAACTTCCAGCCACGTAGGTTTCCAATCCAGAGTCTCACTCATGGTCCATAAAGCGCCTTGCTTTAACAGGGCTGCCAAATGGTACCAGTAAAAGTCCGGGAAGTGCACTCCCCCCACTGCTTTACTGGATTTCAGTTTTTTCAGTGCTATTCTTGGCGTTTTCCCTGCCCAGAGGAATCTTGAGAGTATACGTTCCACCTTCCGATATTCCCGAGTCGGAAATAAAGTTGGGATCATGCCCAAAATATAGTTGATTTTTGGGACCAACATCATCTTGATGGCTTCCAGGCGCCCCCACCAAGTGAGTTGTAAAGGGGACCATTTCAGAGTAAACTCTCGCGTCATCTCCAATATCATCTGGATATTTACCTTCATTGTTTCTTCAAGGGAGGTGCAATATTTGACCCCCAAATATTTCACAGCCGTGCCTTCCCATTGGAAAGGGAAATCCATCAATGAGGTCCGGTACACTCTCGAATTTAGCGGGAAAGCTACCGATTTGGACCAGTTGACCTTGTATCCAGAGAATGCTGCGTATTGAGTTATAATCCGTAAGAGAGGCGTACAGGAATCCAAAGTAAGGAACACTAATAGGTCATCTGCATAGGCAGATAATTTAACATGTAGGTCAGCAACTTTAATGCCATGAATTTCTTCGGATTATCGAATCTTCAGCAGCAACGGCTCTAGAGCCAGATTGAATAAGAGCGGTGACATAGGGCAGCCTTGTCTCGTGCCTCGGCAAAGCAGGAAAGAGTCCGACTGTAGACCATTTGCAAAAATTCGAGCAGAAGGGTTTGTGTATAACACCCGTACCATATCTAAAAAGCCCTTTGGAATCCCAAACCACTCCATCGTTCTGTAAAGGAAGGACCATTCAAGTCTGTCAAATGCCTTTTCAGCATCCAAAGAAAGGCCTATCAGAGGTAGATCAGCAGAATCCGCCTTCTCGAGGATGTTGCATAACAATCTCCCATTGTCCGCAGTCGATCTTCCGGCCACGAAACCACATTGATCAGGGTGTATTAACATATGCAGGATCTTGCCCAGTCGCGCAGCCAGAACACTGGAGTAAATCTTGTAGTCAATATTCAGTAATGATATAGGTCTATAGTTTCCGACCATTGTGGGGTCCTTCCCCAGTTTTTCCAGCACCACAACCGAAGCACTAGCAAACAATCCCGTATGGGCATCACTCTCCTGGAGAGCCTGATAGTATGTTTTCAACCAAGGGAGTAGATCTGAGGCAAACATCTTATAAAATTCTGCGGGAAGCCCATCGGGACCGGCAGCTTTCCCGTTTTTCATCCGTGCAATTGCTTCCTCCAGTTCCGGCAGCGTAATGGGTTCAACTAGCGAGGCAGCTTGTATTTCATTGAGCTTAGGATGGGCCACACTATCCAACCATTCCTTACACTTCTGATCATCCAGTTGTACTTCTGAGGAATACAATTGTGCATAGAAGTCCCAAAATGATGCCAAAATGTCAGCATTATTGGTTAAGGAGCCTTTCTGTGCATCTCTTAAGAGAGCAATCTGTGCCTTTGCCTTACGGGATTTTAATCTTGTAGCAAGGAGCCGCCCAGCTTTGTTATTTTCCGTATAGTACCTAGTCTGCTGTAACATTGTGCTTCTGTCTACCTCTGAGCTTAAGATCATGTTGTACTGATATCGTAGCTTCTGTAGATGAGATAATGCAAGCTTGTTATATTGCTTTTGCAGTACTCTCTCTCCTGCTCGAATTTGTTGATCCAGATCCTTCAACCGCGCATTCGCCTTTCTAGCCTCCGTGATGGTCAGGCTCATAATCTGAGCTCTAATCGTTGCTTTAAAGGCTTCCCACCATGCCCAGGTAGGAGTAGCATCTGGCGAGTTAATGTCGAAGTATTCCTTTATGACAGATTTTAAGTGTTCCCTAATCGTATCTTCCGCTAGTAGCGATCTCTTGAAAGACCATCCCTGAGATGCTCCGCTACCCGTTATCCCGCTGAGTTCCAGGTCAACTGCTGCATGATCCGAAATATGAGTACTGAGAATATTTGAGCTGTTGACCTGTTGTATCAGTAGTTTAGATACGAGAAAAAAATCTATACGCGAATAAGAATCGTGAGGGGAGGAAAAAAAAGTATAGTCTTTTTCAGAGGGGTGAAACAGCCTCCATGCGTCTACCAGGCCCACCTCCGACATCATAGACTGCAGCACCGTTAGAGCCCTTTGTTTCCTCCCGATTCTGCTAGGAGTACAGTCTAATAAGGGATCTAGCACCATATTGAAGTCACCACCAACCACGATTGGGAACTGAGCATCTTCTTGGATCGCTGTTGCAAGTGAATAGAAGAACTCCGGGCTATCCACGTTGGGGGCATATACGTTATAAATAAGTAAATGCTTGTTTCCAATAATTAAGTGCACTTTTGACCACCTCCCCTCAGGATCCCCACGGACAGCTGAGATGTGAGCACCCATCTTTGTGTTGAGTAGAATAGCCACCCCATTTTTTTTCCCAAGGGCTGGTGCATGAGAGACCAACGCATATCGGCCCGTGGCCAGCTTTTTAGATTCCGCAGTGGATAGATGCGTTTCCTGCAGTAATATGATGTCTGCCTTTTGCTTTTGACAGTAAGCCATTATTTTCTTGCGTTTAGCTGGATGAATAATGCCCTTGACATTCAGCGAGATTACTCTAAGGGGGTTCATGCTTGTAATGTTTAGAGCACATATTTCTTCTCTCCAGAACCCGTCCCTCCAGGCAGTCCCTGTACATAGCCCTTTCCTATATGAACATTATTTGCAGCCCACATTGCGCCAATCGGGCCTCCGTGAGAGGGCTCCACCTTAATGGGTGAGACAGTAAGAAAACAATAGGCTTCCACAGGACCCTCATAATATCTGAAAACATAAACGAAATAATGCAACAATATAACAGATGTTCTCATAAACTGAAACATTTAACTTCCCCAGCAGGTCTAGGCAGTTTAGTTTCCCCATTCCCCCCAACCCCTTAAGTATGCCAATACAATTGCCCACTCTCAGCCAATCTTATGTCTTAATCAACATTGTAAGTAATCTCAACATCTAACACCTATGCAAATGGAATGTCTGTGTGACTCAAGGCCCGAGCAACCCACTCTCAATTGCTAAAGGAATACCATCTAGCTCGTCCTCCTCAAGATGGTGTTTCACAATGCATGCGAAGAGCTTCTTGGTCCTCGATGAATTGAAGGAGCAGTTTCGGGTCCTCGAAGACCTTGGTACGGTTGTCCAGGGTGACCTTGAATCTGGCAGGATAGAAGAGCCCATATCTAGCTTGTAAGTGTTGCAACCTGGGTCTTAAATCCAAGAATTGTTTCCGTCGGTCCATCGTTGCCTTGCTGAAATCCGGAAAAAAGAATATTTTATGTCCTTCAAACGTTAGGGCTGTGGACGCTTTAGCCGCGTTCATTATTTGTATCGCATGGTGATGCCTTAGAAGGCAGAAGATCAAGGGACGCGGTTTCCGGCCAGCAGGGCCTTTCTGCGAAGGTATTCTGTGGGCCCTCTAAATTTCTAGCGGCCTTCCAAAATTTATGCGCAGTAGCTTTGGGATTTGATTTTCTAGAAAAGCTATAGGATCTGAACCTTCAGCCCCTTCAGGCACGCCGACTATGCGAATGTTGTTTCGACAGAGCCTGTTACTTATATCCTCCAGCTGTTGCTCCAGGTGTCCCATTTTCTGCACCGATTTTTGCATGTGCTGCAGCCTCTCCTCATGGCCGGCGATCACAAGGTCCGCTCTCCCAACTCGCCCAGCGAGGTCCCCTATCTGCGCCTTCATTTCCTGCATGTCAGCTTGCACTTGCATTAAAGTTTCACCGTTAGATGAGACTAACGCCCGAATCGCCTTTACCTCAGTCAGCAATTCTTTCATGGTCTCGTCCGGTTCTCTCCCTGATGGGGCCTTCTGAGGTGAGGGGGGTTCCGGTTTAGCTCTCTTTGAGCCAGTATTTACGCCCGAGGAAAATTCCAATTTAGTTTGCTTCCCACTAGCCATGTTCTTATCCAATTGCCGAATGCCACCAAAGTAAAAGTTACTAGGGGACAACTTTCGTTTCATTTATTTTTCAGGATTCTGTACAGGCCCGCGGGAGCTAAAAGCTCACACAGCCATCTTGCTTTCCAGCTAGCTCTGCCTCCCAAAATAGGTGCATTTTTATTTATAGGCCCCCTACTATAAAATTACTCCCCAACATCTAGTCGCTTCCATGTAAAAACGGTGACACTGCTTTTCTCCTGTTTCCGGCTCTTGCCTTCCCCACCCCTCCAAAGTCATAAATCTTAATACTAAAGGTTAACAAATCAGGAGGAAGAGATTACAAATTGTCATCTCCCTGCTTTATATGAGCCATACTAATAAAGAACTTGTGAACCAGAAATTTAAAACATGCATGTGAAGGGAGAGAGAAATTGAGATCTTCAACACTAAAATCTATGTATTTGAAAGTCAGTACTTTTCCTTTAAGGGTAATCCCTATACATTGACGCTGAACAGCTTAGAGTATTTCTTGAAGCTAAATTAAATCTAGGCTAGATGGGGAAATGGGTTCTCTGCTGTATTGTTGGGAGGTCCCATTACTCTAGGAAGCTGTTCTTTACTCACAGCTGTTAGGCAATAGGATCCAAGATCAGGTAAAAAAATAGGCGTTATTAGTTTGTATTACCCGCACAGTATTTTTTTCTTTCTATTAGTGTTTTATGTTTTTGCAGCACCTAGATTTTCCTTGCAGTGTGTATTCTTGAAATATTTAACTTTGAGATTCATTAAAAAAAAGAAAAAGAAAGGCAGTACTTACGATCTGGGATATAAACTGTAAGGTGGATTAGACACCATCAGCTGGCTTAAAAGAGAGACAACTATCAGTACAAATATGGGCATCAGCTGGATGAACATGGAGAAGCCTCCCTGTAAAACAGAAGAGGGCAATGAATCTCCAAAACACGCTAGTGCATTACTTAACATGTTACAAAAAAGGAGGAGCATATTTACTGCGCCCTGAAAAATAAGACTTTGCTGGGTTGCACCAGAGTAACTCTTCAATGTACAGAGCCATTTATTCATGTTCATTTGTTATACTGCCCTTTGAGCAAAGAAAGCACAACAAAGCCTTTTACAAATTTAAAATTATACAAGACACAGAGTAAAAAGGACAGAAAGCACAGTTACTTACCTGTAACAGGTGATCTCTGGGAACAGCAGGAATTAGTCCTCACATATGGGTACGTCGGTACCGACGGAGCCCGTGCGGGAAAGCTCCCCAGCTTCTTAGAATAGAAGCTTTTGGGACCTCCCACTGCACATGCGCACTGCCTTCCCGCCTTCCTGAACAGCTCTCCTCAGTTTCGAGTTTATAGCTGAGTCAACAGAGAGAGGACAGGAAGATAGATAGATAAAAGATACAACTCCTAGGGGAGGTGGGTGGGTTGTGAGGACTAATTCCTGCTGTTCCCAGAGATCACCTGTTACAGGTAAGTAACTGTGCTATCTCCAGGAACAAGCAGGAATAAGTCCTCACATATGGGGACTCCCTAGCTTAGATGCATGGGATCCCCTGTAAAGGTTCGCCATCTTCGTATGGATCTCAGGCATCCATTCTGGGAAGGTGGGCAGGAGTTGTTTAGGAATGGAACAGGTGCTTGAGGACAGCCTGGCCAAACAAGGCATCCCGGCGGGAGTCCTTGTCCAAACAGTAATGGGCTGTGAAGGTATGAACCGAGGCCCAGGTAGCGGCTCGACAGATCTGATCTATGGAAACAGAGTGCAGATGAGCCATAGAAGTTGCCATGGCCCTCACATTGTGAGCAGTGACATGGCCTTCCAGAGAAATGTTTTTGCTCTGGTAAGCAAAAGAAATACACTGAGCAATCCAATTGGAAAGTGTACGCTTGGAGACTGGAAGTCCCAAATGGGAAGGATCAAAGGCCACAAAAAGTTGAGAAGACTTTCGATGTGGCTGAGTCCTATTAAGGTAAAAAGCGAGAGCTCTTTTACAATCCAGAGTATGAAGGTTCCTCTCTGCATTGGATGCATGAGGAGCTGGAAAAAGACAGGTAGATATACCTCTTGATTAAGATGAAAAGGCGAGACCACTTTAGGCATAAAGTGGGGATTCGTCCTAAGGACCACCTTATCATGATGAAATCTTGTGTAAGGTGGATTAGCCACTAAAGCCTGCAGCTCACTGATGCGGCGAGCCGAAGTGACTGCAATGAGGAAGATGACCTTCCAGGAAAGAAATTTCAAGGAGGTGGAAAACATTGGCTCAAAAGGTGGCTTCATAAGTTGACCGAGCACTAGATTCAAATCCCATGCGACCGGGGGTGGTCTGATGGGAGGTTTAGTGAGAGTCAGGCCTCTCATGAATCTTGCAACAAGAGGATGAGAGGAGATAGGTTGTCCATTTATATGTTGCAAGGATGCTGCAATAGCACTTAAATGGACTCTTACCGAATTCGTCTTGAGGCCTGCATTGGATAGATGCAGGAGATAATCAAGAAGAGAATTCAAAGGAAGTGCCAGAGGGTCAAGACCCTGCTGAGCACACCAAATGGAAAAACGTTTCCATTTGAAAGCATAGGAACGCCTGGTAGAGGGTTTCCTAGAGGCAGAAAGGATATCTTTCACTGGTTGGGAAAGATGAAAGTCTTGAAGGCTTAAGCCTTCAGTAACCAAGCACTGAGGTGAAGGGATTTGGGGTTTGGGTGCCACAAAGTCCCCTCCTCCTGAGACAGGAGGTCTGGCGCAGCTCCCAGATCCAAGTAGGATCCCTGGGAGAGCTGTAGAAGTAGAGGGAACCACACTTGGCGTGGCCAGCGTGGAGCTATGAGGATCATAGTTCCATGATCCCTCTGGAGTTTGAACAGAGTCTTGGGAATCAAAGGAATGGGTGGAAAGGCATATAGGAATGCCTGACTCCAATTCAGGAGAAAGGCGTCCGTAGCCTGAGCTCCCTGACACGGAGTTCTGGAACAGAACCGGGGAAGTTTGGCATTCCACGGACTTGCAAAGAGGTCTATGTCCGGGGTCCCCCATTCCTGAAAGATTCGGTTTATTTGGTCCAAATGTAGGGACCATTCGTGTGGCAGCAGAACTCGACTGAGCCTGTCTGCCCGAGAGTTTTGAACTCCTGGGAGATACACTGCTAGCAGGTGAATCTGATGCTCTCTGGCGAAGGCCCATAGTCTTAGAGCTTCGTTGCAAAGCGACAGAGAGCCCGTCCCTCCTTGTTTGTTTATGTAAAACATGGCCACCTGATTGTCCGTCTGAACTAGGACAGTGAGGTTGGCTAGGAGGGAGTGGAAGACCTTGAGGGCAAGGTAAATTGCTCGCAGTTCCAGAAGATTGATATGAAGGGTGGTCTCCTGTAGAGACCAAGTGCCCTGAGTGGAGAGAGTTTGCAGATGGGCTCCCCACCCTGTTTGGGAGGCATCTGTTGTGAGGGTTGCTTGGGGTAGCAATGGTTGAAATGGAGCCCCCAACAACAGATTCTTGGTGGAAGTCCACCAGTGGAGGGACCAAAACAGACGATCGGAGGTTTGTATTTGGTCTGAGAGCGCTCCTGACGCCTGAGTCCACTGAGTGGCCAGGGTCCATTGAGCTGCTCTCATATGAAGACGAGCATAGGGCACCACATGCACTGTGGAGGCCATATGACCCAGTAGGCGTAGCATTTCCCTGGCTGTCAAGTGAGTGCTGGACTGAGCTTGGGAGGCCAAACTCAGGAGGCGCTGGCCTCGAACATGTGGAAGGTAGGCCCTTGCAGTGATGGTGTCCAACTGGGCCCCTATGAATTCTAGAGATTGAGTAGGGATGAGTTGGGACTTGGGAAGGTTTACTACCAGTCCCAGATACTGCAAAAGGCTCCTTGTGTGGTCCAGGGAAATCTGGGCCTGTGACTGAGTTGGAGCTCGGATGAGCCAGTCGTCCAGATATGGGAAGACAAAGATTCCCATGCCTCTTAGAAATGCGGCGACGACTGCCATGCATTTTGTGAATACTCTTGGAGCAGAGGCTAGACCGAAGGGGAGTACTCTGTATTGGAAATGTTTTCCCTGAAACAGAAAGCGAAGATACTTTCTGTGGGATGGATGGATGAGTATATGTGTATACGCATCCTGTAGGTCTAGAGAACAAAGCCAGTCCTGACCCTGGAGGTAAGGAAGGAGAATGCCGAGAGACAGCATTTTGAATTTCTCCTTGAAGAGAAATTTGTTCAATTCTCTCAGATCTAGGATTGGTCTGAATCCCCCTGTCTTCTTTGGAATGAGAAAATAAGGGGAGTAGAAACCGGACCCTTGTTGAGGAAGAGGAACCTCTTCTATGGCCCCTTGGGCAAGAAGAGAGGAAACCTCTTGACCCAACAGGGTTAGGAGAGATGGGGGAGAATTGAATGGTCTCACCATATGATGGGGAGGAAGGCTGGAGAAATGAAGTTTGTAACCCTCTCGAATGATAGAGAGGGTCCATTGTTCTGTTGTGATTTGTTCCCATCTGGGAGCAAAGTGAACCAACCTTCCGGGTATGGTGAGAGGTTCTGGTTGTGTTAGAACCAGAAGTGGCAAGTTCCCTAGGAGCAAGTCAAAACCCCTGAGGGGTTGGAGCCTGCTGAGCTACAGTAGCTGCTGCAGGCTTAGCTCGTGCTTGTTTGGATTGCTGACGCTTAGCAGTATAGCGAGGTTGAGAAGACTGCTGGCCAGTATTTGAAGCAACTCTGGCCTTCTTATAGTAAGGCCTTTTAAAAGACTTTTTCTTAGTAGGAATTGAAGTGGACTTTGAAAGTCTTTCCAAGGTGGCATTTTCAGCATCCATCTGGGTGGCTTTGATTTGCCACTCTTCCCCAAATAAGTTCTCACCTGTACAGGGCAGATTCCGTAAGCCATCTAGAACCCAAGGTTCCAGATCAGAGGCCTGGAGCCAAGCAAGACGTCGGGCTGCAATAGCAATGCCCGAAGCCCTACTGGCTCCCTCAAAGGAATCATATGCTGCCCTATTAGAGAACTTAGAAACCTCTAAGAGTTGTTTCACTAGGGAAAGGAATCCCTGCTTTTTATCCTCAGGGATAAAGGGGGCAAAATGCCGCACCTTTTTGGCAAGTTCCTCCAGGAACATGCCCATATAGAGACTGTAGGAATTAATCCTGGCTATAAGCATACTAGCCTGGAAAATTTTCCTACCAAAAGAGTCCAAAGTCTTACATTCCCGTCCTGGAGGGGTGGAAGAGTGCCTTTTGGTACTCCTAATCTTCTTCATTGCAGACTTCACCACAATAGAGTGGTGGGGCAATTTAGTCTTTTGGAAACCAGGAGAAGGAGGGACCCTATACATGGTGTCCAACCTACGGGAATAAGGAGACAAAGTCAAAGGATTTTCCCAGAAATCCATCAGTTGTTCTTGAAGGATTTCATGGATAGGCAGGGTAACTGCCTCCTTAGGGGCCTTTGAGTATCCCAAAATATCCAGTTTTTTGGATCTGGGTTCCTTTTCAGAGGATGTGGTAATAGAAAGGGCTGTAGCCATATCTAAAACAAAGTCCTGGAAGGACAAATCCTCTGGAGGGGACATTCTCCTTTTAGGAGAAGAGGGCTCCTCAGGTAAGTTGAGTGAAAACTCAGCAGAATCATCAGAGGAGTGAAAATCCTCAGAGGAATCGGTGCTTTCCTCTAACGCACGATACGCGTACCGATCGGTATCGATATCGGGCGTATCGGGTATGGAACCGGTATGGAGCGAAAGCCCATACGGTACCGACTTGCGTTTAGAGGTGGACGGCCTCGATACCGGCATGGCGGACGATACCGGTATCGGGCCCGGAACCGCTGAAAGCGGAACCGATGGCGTTGCAGCTTTAATGAAAGCCATGACGGCCTGCTGCATGGACTGTACAGTATCGCCCATGGACGCCATAGCTGCCTGGATGTCGGTACCGGAGTGACCCGGTACCCCAGAGCAGGCTAACAGGTGATCTGTCGAGGCCGTAGCATCGATATCAACCTGAGACCCCTGAATTGGCGTTTTTGGAAGTTGGACTTCCCGCCGGGGTTGTTTGGCTGGGGCAGGGTCCTCAAGTTCTAAGCTAAGAGCCTCTCGATGCTTTGAAGGAGATTTGCTCTTTGAGGACTTGCCCACAGAAGGTTTGGTTACCTGAGATCCATCCGGAGAAGAAGACCTGGATGACTGTGATGCTGTATTCTCTGAAGCAAACAGCACATGGAATTTGTTGGCCCGGTTCTGCAGCCCACGTTTAGACATGTGGGAGCAAGATGGGCAGTCCGGTATGGAATGGTCAGGCCCCAAACATTTCAGACACCATTCATGGGTGTCTGTGACTGAAATAACAGCATTACATTTGGTACACTTCTTAAATCCAGGGGCTGGCTTCTCCATGAGGAGAAATTGAGTAGGCCGAGAGGCCTCTCTGAAGTGACCAAAAAGCTAAAAAATAAGAAAAAAGAATTATAATTTTTTAAGAAAGAAAGAAAAGACCGGCGATACCGGTATCGGTATGGGGAAGGCAGGTACGCGGTCTAAAGAAACAAATAAAATAACAATTTCTTCAGCGGTGACAGGAACACGACCTGCTGGCTCCGCGGAAAAAGAGAAACTGAGGAGAGCTGTTCAGGAAGGCGGGAAGGCAGTGCGCATGTGCAGTGGGAGGTCCCAAAAGCTTCTATTCTAAGAAGCTGGGGAGCTTTCCCGCACGGGCTCCGTCGGTACCGACGTACCCATATGTGAGGACTTATTCCTGCTTGTTCCTGGAGATAAACCAGGAAGGCCAAAGAAGGGGAAGGGATGGGGATGAGAATGAGGAGGAGTGGGAATGGGAAGACAGGCTGCATCACTCTACCGCACCAGAGACCTAGGCGAAAGAAAGCTTAAAAAGCCAGGTCTTTACAGTTTTTTTAACATCTATTTATTTATTTATTAGTACTTATATACCGCCACTTCCAGAGATCAGTGGCGGTTTACAAAGAACAAAAACGTTACATTATAATATCAGCGTAACTTATTCACAACGCAAATGTAATTAACAATTAATATAACTGTATACAGAAATCAATTACTGCATTGAACATGTTGGGGGGGGGGGGTAGGTTCCACGGGAACAAGCCTAGTTAGGAGAAACCAGAGGCACAAGAGATATCCAGACAGAGATAGGATGGCGGAGGCACAGACAGCAGTGAAGTTTGGAAAAAAGCAGTGGGTGGGCAGGCCTGAATACACAGCACAATGGACAAGGGTTAGGATCTTAACTTTAATGTGTGCTGTAATGGGGATCCAATGTTGAGAATTGAGGCAGGGGGAAACATGGTCAAAACGGCAGGCCCCAAGGAGTTAGTCAACAGTGGATGAAATAAGTTGGAATCACTTGAGAGAGATAGAGGAAGACTGTTGTACAGAGCACTACAGTAATCAATGTGAGTGATGATTAAGGCAAGGATTAGAACCCTAAGCTGGGTGAATGTAAAAACCTTTTAATTGACCTAAGATGGCAGAGGGAGTAAAAAGAAAAGCATGAGAGTCAAGGTGAAATTTTACTTACTGTTAATTTCTTTACCTGGATTCCCGCTAGACCAGTCCTTACAAGTGTACAAAATATTTCAAATATGAATTATATTTGATGTTTTACAGTATTATGAAAAACACTCATTACATGTGGCCTATAAAGGAAAATAACCATTTTTGTTTTTTCAATCATCTTTTTCTCAAATATGCCAATAAAAATTTCAGGAGCAGCCAAGCGATTCATTTAACACTTGCCAGCAGCAATGAACAGTAACAGAATGTTCAAACTTAAAAGGGAAGAACCTCATTTCTATACCAGAGTATATTGGAGATAATCTCAGTCTATCATATTTACTGCTAATGTTCATCTCAATACCTGCAATGTACCAAAGAAAGCCTCCATCTGGAGTTCGCAAATAAAGGTATAGTAACTAAAGGCAACATATGGTTTATGGTTTAGGCATCTGATATACCGCCACATCAAGGTACATGGAAATTTAATAAAACCACTGGCACCCAATACAACTGAGAAAATCCCTGCACTTTTCCACCACATTTCTCTAGTCTCCAAATGGCATTGTTTCTCCATATGTAGTATAGAACAGTTGCTTGCTACAAACACTTACATTTGTAGTGCTGTTCTTGTGCTTCCCATCCCCCCCTTGCATCAAGCTTTTTTTTTTCTCCTGTGCAAATTGGAAGGTCCCAAATGAACATAGCTTCTTCATTCTCCACACCAGTCAGTGCAATGACCCCAGTGTTTTTCTGGCAGAGCAGTGTTAATGTTTAAAATTTCCAGCACACAAGACATGCTATATTTATTGTGCCTTCAACATAAGAACATAAGATATACAATACTGCGTCAGACCAAGGTCCATCAAGCCCAGTATCCTGTTTCCAACAGTGGCTAATCTAGGTCATAAGTACCTAGCAGTTTCCCCAAAAGAGACAGGTTCCTCAATACTTGTATTGGGTCAAGAAGTGATATCCTGGGTCCCTTTTAATAATGGTTTATGGACCTTTCCTCCAGGAACTTGTCCAAACCTTTTTTAAACCCAGCTACACTAACAGCTTTTATTACATCCTCCGGTAATAAATTCCAGAGTTTGATTACACGTTGAGTAAAAAAAATATTTTCTCTTATTAGTCTTAAATAGATTACCCTGTAGCTTCATTGCATGTCCCCTAGTCTTTTTATATTCTGATAACGTAAACAATCGATCCACGTTTACCCATTCTACTCCATTCATTAATTTATAGACCTCTATCATATCTCCCCTCAGCCGCCTCTTTTTCAGGTTGAAGAGCCCTAACCTTTTTAGCCTCTCTTCATAGGAGTATCCTTCCATCCCCTTTACAATTTTGGTGGCTCTTCTATGTACCTTTTCTAATAACGCTATATCCTTTTTAAGATATGGAGACCAGAATTGCACACAATATTCAAGGTGCGGTCACACCATGGAACGATACAGAGGCATTATAATATCTTTTGTTTTATTTTCCATTCTTTTCCTTATGATACCTAGCATTCTATTTGCTCTATTGGCCGCCGCTGCACACTGGGCCGAGGGTTTTAACATGTTATCCACAATGACGCCTAAATCTTTTTCCTGAGTGGTGGTTCCCAATGTGGAACCTTGCATCGTGTAACCATAGTTTGGGTTGTTCTTTCCTAGGTGCATAACTTTGTACTTGTCCACATTAAATTTAATCTGCCATTTGGATGCCCAGTCTTCCAATTTATCAAGATCCTCCTGCAATTTTCCACAATCCTCTTGGGTTTTAACAACTTTAAATAGTTTTGTCTCATCTGTAAATTTGATAACCTCACTCGTTATTCCCTTTTCCAAGTCATTTATGAATATGTCAAAAAGCAGCAGATCCAGCACAAATCCCTGCGATACTCCACTATTCACCTTTTTCCATTGGGAAATTTGGCCATTTAGCCCAACCCTCTGCTTTCTATCTTTTAACCAGTTCCTGATCCACAATAGTACACTGCCTCCTATCCCATGACTCTTTAGTTCTGCCAAAGGTCTCTGATGAGGGGCCTTGTCAAAAGCTTTCTGAAAGTCCAGATACACTATATCAACCGACTCACCTTTGTCTACCTGTTTATTCACACCTTCAAAAAAACATAACAGATTAGTAAGACAAGATCTTCCTTGTCTAAAGCCATGTTGGGTGTCTCCCATTAAACCATGACTATCTACATGTTGAGTAATTTTGTTCTTTATGATGGTTTCAAACATCAGCACAGCTCATCCAGTGATGAGTTGTAAGAGCACTTCCAGTTCAGTACTTCAAACCTACATTTATGTGTTTTGTTTTTTTTGAAACTCTGTTCATTAATCCACACAGAACACATCATATAACAATCTGCAAATACACAGCACCTCCAGGTGGGGCTGACTCTTAGCCATCGCCTCAGAGGTCAATCAACCGTCAGTTATAACACAACCCCCTCTGTATCCCCCCATCCTCCCCCCTCCCCCACGCAGCCTCCGCCCTACCCCACACACCAAGGAGTGGATTATCGTTCTACTACCCTATTGCCATCCAGGTTCCCTATCCCTATTCCTGTTGGGCCCCTCCAGTCCCCCCTATTCCTTTGCCCGGGCCCCAGCCCTAACCCACCTACAATATTTTGTTACTTATACGTGGTCTCAAATTCTGAATGTAGGGTTCCCATAGCAGCAAAAAGGAAGACCAACGTGGGACACTCCCCCTAGCCCCTTTCCTCTCAAATAGCATCAATTGATGAAAACTGTTGCGCCATTCCCAAAAAGTAGGGGGTGTTTGCTCTCTCCATCTGTGAAGTATCGGACCCTTTCCCACCAGACATGCCTTCCTCACAAGTAAACACTCCCACCTCCCCTTTGGATGAAGTGGTCCAAGTTGATCCAAGACTATTAGAGACCCTGTCCAGGTGATCTGTTGCTGGAGTAAGCTACCCAAATACGCACTTATCCTTGCCCAATAATGACAAATTTTCTGACATCCCCAACACATATGACCCAAATCAGCTAGGGGACACGAGCACTTCGGACAGCCACCATCCAAGGTGAGATGACTCCGCAGGGCCCGCTTCACAAAAAAATGTGCTCGAATAAGACACTTAAACTGCACCTCCCTCCATCTAGCCCCTTCCACTAATCCTGCAATCCGACCCAGAGCTCTGCGAACTGAACCTGGGGCCACTTCCTGATTCAATTCCTCCGCCCAACGGGCTTCCTCCGCTGAATAATCTGATACCTCAATGTATTGATCTAATCTTTTCTTCAGACCTGAGATAGTTGGCGGAGACTCTTCCCCCAACGCAAAAAATTCCAGTATCTGTGCTGAACGTTCCACAGTTAGCTCACCCTCCGAGAGAGAGAGGCCACATAATGGGAAAGTCTGGCATACGCAAAAAACTGACTGTTACTCAACTCATATTCCCTACAAAGAGTTCCGAATGGTTTACACTTCCCCTTCGAGTACACCACATGCCCGATATTCCTTCTTCCAAGCCTATTCCACTTCCAGAAGATGGCTGTTTCAGAACCCGGAGTGAATTTAGTATTACCCTGCAATGGCAACCAACTCGAGACGGCCGGAGATCTACCCCAATAACTATTCAGCTGCCTCCACGTTTTCCGCACCGACATCAGCAATACACTCCGGCTCACTCCTCCCTGCAGAGCGGGGCCTCCAAATGTAAAGCTGCCAGCAACGTCTGCGGAGCCACCATGGTTTCCTCCAAAGCCCTAGGGTATATATATCCATGCCGCCCAACCAGTCTCCTATGTGGCGCGCTTGACAGGCCAACGCACAGAGTCGCAGATCCGGAACTCCTATCCCCCCCTTCTTCCATCCTCCTCTCAGGCGACCCAGCTGGATACGTGCCCTTGCACCTTTCCATAGAAATCCCCGGATCTCCCTTTCCAGACTGCCCAGGTCTCGCCGTAGCAACCATACAGGGAGAGTTTGCATCCAGTACAGCACCCGAGGCAACACTACCATCCCCAGTGCTGCTGCCCTCCCCAGCAATGACAGAGGAAGAGGGTTCCAAGCTTGCAGCTGTGTGCGGAGTCTATGAAAGATCCTCTCAAAATTCCGCTTATATAACTCCTTTGGATTCCTAGTCAAGAGAATCCCTAGGTATAGAAAGGAATCATTCGCCCATTTAAGCGGGAAAGAGCCTCCCCAATTCCCTCTAAGCGTACCCGACACATCCAAGACTTCTGACTTATCCTTGTTAATACAGAGTCCTGCAAAGCTTCCAAACCGAGAAAATTCCTCCAACAGACTGGGCAGCGACTGATGCGGGGAGAGCAAGTGCACCAGCATATCATCAGCAAACGCTGCCATTCTGAACCCCTGCTTTCTAATCTGCACCCCCCGTATCTCCTGCGACGCCTCTATCTTCCGCATCAAAGGGTCCAATGACAACACAAACAGCAGGGGAGAAAGAGGGCACCCCTGCCACGTACCTTTCTCCAGGGAGAATTTTTCGGACATCACTCCATTACATAACACCCCCACCGTAGGTCCCGTATACAGTCCCACAGGTGCTCCTTGTGGTCTTGGGCTAGCCACTTAACCCTCCATTGCCCATGTTCCCTGTAAGTATTAGTGTATGTGTCTCATATCCCCTCGTGTTAATTGTATCCCCCAATTGTGTTGTGACCACTTTGATTGAAGGATAAGGTGGTATACAAAACTGTCTAAATAAATAAATAAAATAAAATAAATAGAAGTTCCGCCATCCGACAAAAAGAATCTCCCAGGCCATAACATGGCAAAAGAAATTTCAAATACTGCCAGCTCACCCAATCAAAAGCTTTTTCCGCATCAAAGCTAACTAACAAAGATTTAAGCCCTTGTTCCCGGACCCATTCTAACGACACCAGAATTTTATGCAAGTTCCGCACTGCATACCGTCCTTTCACAAACCCTACCTGCGTTTCATGCACGAGATCCTCCAGAACCAATGCCAACCGATCAGCCAATATCTTTGATAGTATCTTCCAATCAAAGTTTAACAATGATTTGGGCCTATAAGAAGTCACCTGTACAGGGTCCTTTCCAGGCTTAGGTATTAAGATGATATGCGCATAGCTCTCTCCCCACGTACAAACGCCCTGCTCTGCTCTTTTATGATACACTACCATCAAGGCAGATGGCACCAAATCACTCAACAGCTTGTAGAATTCGGCCCCAAATCCATCTGGACCTGGCACCTTAGAACAACTGGCTTTCTGAATAACCTGTTGCAATTCACAAAGCGTTATTGGTTTATCCAACTGGGCCCTCTGATCCTCCCCCAACCTGGGTAAGTTCAGCGCCCGAAAATAATCCTCCATGTTAGACAGGGACCCCCCCCCCCCCAAGTACAACTTCTGATAAAAAGATCAAAATACTTGAGCTATTGCCTTACTTTCCTTGTGCAACTTACCCTGATCATCTCGCAAGGCTGCAACCGCTCTAGTACCCTTGCTCCCCTGGAGGCAACGTGCTAACAGCTTTCCTGGCTTATCCCCGAAACGATAGAGCTGATAACGGTAGTACAGAAAGGATTTCTTCGCCCGTCTATGGAGCAACTCATTAAGAGCTAGTTGAATCTCGCACACCCCCTTCTTTTTCACTGCACTGGGACAACTCGCATACTTCCTCCATTCTTTCACCAGTTGTTGCTGAAGTCAGACAATCTGCTCCGTTGCCAGTCGCCGTTTCCGTGCTGCATATCCAATAATGTCCCCTCGCAAAACAAATTTAGCAGTCTCCCAATATAATTCTGGATCACTTTGGTGTTCCTGATTATAAAACGCAAAATCTTGCCACTTCTGTTTTTAAATAAAGGTGGAACTCAGTGTCTCTATATAGATCTAATGGGAACCGCCAAACTCTTGTCTGTGTACTAACATCATGCCACTCCAGCTCTACCCAGATCAAGGCATGGTCTGAAATCTCTGCAGGGCCAATTTGTTCGTTTAATATTTGGGCAAAGAGCCTTTCTGATACTAAAATATAATCTATTCTTGCACTCAAACCATGCGCCTGAGATTGATGGGTAAAATCTCTATCCAGTGGGTGTAGCAGGCGCCACGGGTCTACGGCCCCTAATCGTCGTCGAAGCCCTTGTAGCGCTCTGACGGTTAGCGATCGTGCTCTACCCCCCCCCCCTTGTCGTGTCTAGCTCCACATCAAACACCCCATTAAAGTCCCCGCCCAATATCAAAGGAGCATCTGGTAATTGCTCCACCCTGGAAGCCAAACGCATATACAATTCCCTATCCAAAACATTAGGACTGTAGAGGTTCCCCAGCACGATGGGCTTCCTCTACAATATCCCATATAACAACACAAATCTTCCATCCGGGTCCCTATATTCCCGCTCTAACACAAATCTCACTTGTTGGTTTATCAAAATGACCACGCCCCCTTTTTTCCCTTTCGCCGGCGCCCCCCATCCTTGTCCCACCCACTCTCTCTGTAGCTTTTGGTGCTCTTCAGCAGTCTGGTGGGTTTCCTGCAGCATAGCTATATCACATTTTTGTCTAGCTAAGGCTTTCAACAGCTTATCTCTCTTGACCGGGTTCCGAACCCCACATACATTCCAAGAAATAATCTTCAGGTTGGCAGGTGCAACTCAGGCTTATAATTCTCAGTATGTAGTATTACCCAAGGAGAAGCCTCCCCAGACTGAAGTCCCCCCTGTATCTTCCTCTCGTGTCTAAATTTCCACACGACTATCCACCCCTGGCTGCAAGTTCCCCTTCCTTGGTTCCCGCTCTCTAATACCATCCCCTCCCCCTCCTCCCCCTCCCCTTCCCCCCCCCACCAAATCCTCTCCCTACTCCTAGTCCTTTCTTCTTTACCCTCCTCCTCTATCGAAGTCACAAAGGATGTGTGTGGTTACCCCCCCACCACCCCTGCTCCATTAACCCAGCTCAACCTAGGGCCCTACCCTACTAATAGCATTTTCTCCCCCATTAGCAGTATTACCATTCAATTTTATACACCGCTCCCGGCCATATGATCCCCAATTATATCTTATACCCTCGGACTTCTCTCCCCCACAAACAGAGAAAACTACAAACAGTAATCAGCGAAACAATCAGACGATATAGTGTCCACATTTCTATAACCGCTTACAAACCATCAACAGTCCAAGTCGTTGGGTTTAGCGCAGCTCCAGGCCTTCGGGTAGCCTACTCATAAACCGCTCCACTCAGGCTCGGTCCCTGTTAATCCAAAGCTGTGCAGCATATCTTTTCAGTCCCCTTCATTTGGAACTCCTCCATTACTGCTCCCCACCGTTGCCTCCTCAGGTCTCATTCTCCAGACTGTTAGGGCGCTCCGCTGATGAGGCTGTTGCACTGCACGTTAGCTCCTCCACATAGTGGGTTGCCTCCAACGCTGACTCAAAGATCCGGCACGTTCCCTCGTGGGTGACTATCAGTCTAGCAGGATATTGCACAATAAACTTAATATTGGCCTCTATCAGCTTCTGGCAAAGGGGGGCATATGCACGCCTGCGTTGACCCATGGCAGCCGAATAATCCTGCATAATCCTCAACTTTACATTGTCTTTTATGATAGTTCCTTTTTTCCTTGCCACTCTTAACACAGCTTCCTTCTGTGGAAATTGCAAAATCTTTGCTAGGACCACACGAGACCTGCCATCCCTTGATTACCTGGGCCCCACTCTATGCGCTCTTTTGATCTGAACCGGGCCACATTCTTCTCCTCCCTCCAAAATCTGTGTGACCAAAGTCTCCAAATATGTCTAACTCATGGTCCAATATGTTGTCTGGGATACCCAGGAAGCGCAAATTGTTGCGGCGAGACCTGTTTTCCAGGTCATCTAACTTGGCTTCTGCACCTGTAGCACTGCTCGCATGCAGCCTACCTCCTGCAACAACTCCGTCACACTCTCCTCGGTTTGCCCAATCTGAGTCTCCGCCTCCTGCATCCGACTGCCCAAGGCTCCCACAGAGTTCTGCAGCAGATCCATTTTACCATGCAGAGCATCGAACTGAGCGGAGAGCGCACCCGCTACCGCCATCAAGATCTCCTCAATGAACTCTGGTGAGGCTGGCAATCTAGGCGTCAGAGGCAACTCCGCCATCTTTTGCTCCCCGGCTAGCTGTTCTTTTTCTCAGCGTCCCGCTTTCGCCACCACCGCCATTTCCACCGCCGCCGCTTGCTTACCTCTGCTGCCCCTCCACTTTTCTACTTTAAATGCAGTCCTACAGCTGAAACAACGGTGTTTTTTACCGGCACGGAGGGGAGGGCCCGGAGCTCGAGTGGTTCACGTCCACCTGCTCTCACCACATCACGTGACCGCCTAGCTGTCTTTATGTGTTTTACTCTTTTGTTTTTTAAATACTGGTTGTCAACCATCATGTCCATAGTCTTGGCTATCCTGTGCTGCATTTATCAGTCTGTCATCTTTAGGTTTAAGCTTGTATCTCCCCAATTATGCTTGTGTCAGGCTTTGGTCTATTTGTGGTTTCTGAAGTAATAAATCTATTTCTTGTTCAATGTGTGCTTTAAGTTTAGCCAGACGTTTTGCCTTGTTTGCTGGTCTTTGTTGCTGCTTTAGTTTCTTGTGCTTTTCAAATCTCATTTCCCTTCTGTCCACGTTTAAGGGTAGAGAGTGACTTTGGCCATTTTCTTTGATACTCCAGCACTTTTGAGTATTTGGGTCTGTTGTTGCTTTTAAGTATACCTAGAAGCCTATGAATATGAGCAATTTATTTCTGTAACACCCAGTAACACAGACCTTGACAAACTATCTTTGAATTTAGGATCCAGCACCTGATGCAAATGTCTTTTTGCTTCACATAACACCATGACCCTGGTCCTCAACAGTTTTTTTTACTTTTTCAATTGTTTCCCCTCCACACCCTGCCCTCACTAACCTCTCTCTGATGCTCATTCCCCTACACCCTGCCCTCACTGTCTCTCACCCATTCGTCTGCACTTGGCCATCACCCATCTCTCTCTTTCTCGTTTCCCTGCACCATGCCCTCAAACATCTTCTTTTGTTCTCCCAAACATTCCCCTTCACCCAGTCTCTCTTTCCCCCAGCAGTCCCAACCCCTTACTCGTCCGCCATCCATAACCTACCCAAACTCCCCAGGCACCACCCTCAGCCACAGAGCAGTCTTAACATACCTTCCCATCACTGCCTATTGCAGCAAATGAATAAAAAAAGCATTCCATCTACACCTGTACTCATAGCTCTCATTATGCTTAAGCCATGGAGTGCACACTCCAGACTTGTACCAGAATTTCCTGCACTTCGCAGGTTAAATCTAATGAAAGCCATGGGGTCAAGTGTAAATGGAGCAGTCATTTCTTTAGCAGTGCCAGGCCCCTCAGAAGTATAGAATCCTGAGCACCAAAGGTTTTTTTTTGTATTTTTATTTTTAAAATTATTGAACATACCAATTTGCTTTGACAAAAAAACCACCATACTAATCAAACCTGGTCATAACAGAGTCACCTCTTACACGTATGTAATACAGTCATTCCAATCCTAAACAAATTAAAATTGTCTAACCAATTAGTAGGTTTCCTTAAGCCACTAGGGCACCATAAACAGCCCCCAACCCCCCGCCTACACTCCCCCTTCCCCTTCCACCCCCTCCCTCAATCCCAAATCCCACTCAAAATGTTTTTAGCTCCCCCTTCCTCCCCTTCACTTCTCGCTATTCCCTCCCCCCGCCCTCCCCTACACCCCCCCAGCTCCCCTCCCCTAGGACACCCCTGGAAAAATCTTGTGAAGCCTCTCCAGCGTATAATACCACTGGAACAAAATCTTATACCAGTTTTCTCTAATACTACTCGCCCAAGGTAGCCCCCTCACCCGATCCCAAATCTGCTTACACGCCACCTGTGTCAATGCCCCTCCCAACTCCTTCTCCCACTCCTCCATATACCAGAACTTTGCCCCCTCAAACTCCCTCACCCCTTTATATAACCTCGATATCATCCCCCTCGTCCCAAATTTCCCATACCAAAGAGCCTCTATCTCCATCACTTCCCTCCCCCTCGCTCCTATCCCTCCGCTCCCCTGCAAAAAAGATCTCACCTGGATGTATGGGAACCTATCCTGGTCCTCTAACCCAAATCCTTCCTTAACCTCCTCAAAGGAGTTCACCTCCCCCTCTTCCAGTAATTGGTGAAAACACTCCAACCCCTTCGCTGTCCACTGGTCAAATCTCCCCCCGTCCCACCCCGGTTTAAAGGGTCTCCATCCCCTCCACGGCATCATCAGCGAAAATTGCCCTGTCTTCCCCCTGCCCCCCCTTGCCCGCACCCCATCCCAAACCCCCGCTACCTGCTGCATTGCTGGTGAACCCACTCCCAGTTCTCTACGGACCTGCCGCCCCCCCCCCCCTCCCGTCCACAGCCAAGCCTCTTGTCTACCCCCCTTTACCAACGTCCGCTCCAGTGCCACCCAGAGCTTTTGGCCCCCCCCCTCCTTCTCCAGTCCATTACATGGCATAACTGCGCTGCTCGATAATAGTCCTTTATATTGGGCACCCCCAACCCCCCTTCCGCCTTCGGAGCGTACATCACCTCCCTGGCTATCCTCGGTGGTTTCTTATTCCAAATATACTGAAAAAAAACCTTTCCTTTGCACTCTCCTCAGCACCTCATCCGGCACCCTCACCGGCAATGCCTGGAACAAGTACAACAACCTCGGTAACACATTCATTTTAACCCCCGCTATTCTGCCTAACCATGACACCTCCTGCCGCATCCACCCATCTAGATCCCGCTCCAGCTCCCTCAACACCCCCGGATAGTTGGTTCGATAGATATCCCCATACTTTGCCGGGAGTTGTACCCCCAAATATTTCATTGAATGCTTAACCCACTGCAGCGGGTAGATACCCTTCAACTGCCCCTCCACCCTCGGGGTTACCCGCACCACCTCAGTTTTGTCCAAATTCATTTTGAACCCCGACACCTCCCAAAATCTCTCCACTTCCTCCAGTACCTCCGGCAGGGATCCCTGTGGCTGACTAAGATATAAAAGAATATCATCTGCATATTGGGAGATTTTATGGCTTATGCCCCCTCTTTCCAGCCCCTTAATAAGAACATAAGATATGCCATACTGGGTCAGACCAAGGTCTATCAAGTCCAGTATCCTGTTTCCAACAGTGGCCAATCTAGGTCATACGTACATAGCAGTTTCCCCAAAAGACACAGGTTCCGCAATGCTTGTACTGGGTCAAGCATTGATATCCTGGGTCCCTTCTTAATAATGGTTTATGGACCTTTCCTCCAGGAACTTGTCCAAACCTTTTTTAAACCCAGCTACACTAACAGCCTTTACTACATCCTCCGGTAACAAATTCCAGAGTTTGATTACACGTTGAGTGAAAAAAATATTTTCTTTAATTAGTCTTAAATAGTTTACCCTGTAGCTTCATTGCATGTCCCCTAGTCTTTCTATATTCTGATAACGTAAACAATCGATCTACGTTTACCCGTTCCACTCCGTTCATTAATTTATAGACTTCTATCATATCTCCCCTCGGCCTTTCTTCATAGGAGTATCCTTCCATCCCCTTTACCATTTTGGTGGCTCTTCTCTGAACCTTTTCTAATAACGCTATATCCTTTTTAAGATACGGCGACCAGAACTGCACACAATATTCAAGGTGCGGTCTTACCATGGAACGATATAGAGGCATTATAATACCTTTTGTTTTATTTTCCATTCCTTTCCTTATGATACCTAGCATTCTATTTGCTCTCTTGGCTGCCGCTGCACACTGGGCCGAGGGTTTTAACATGCTATCCACAATGACGCCTAAAGCACAGTTACTTACCTGTAACAGGTGATCTCTGGGAACAGCAGGAATTAGTCCTCACATATGGGTACGTCGGTACCGACGGAGCCTGCGCGGGAACGCTCCCCAGCTTCCCAAAGGAAAGTTTTTGGGAGCATCCCACAGCGCATGCGCGCTGCCTTCCCTAACCAACTCTCCTCAGTTCGAGTTTAAAGCTGAGACAATAGAGAGAGAGAGGAAAGGAAAGAGAGAGAGAGGAAAGGAAAGAGAGAGAGAGAGATACAACTCCTAGGGGAGGTGGGAGGGTTGTGAGGACTAATTCCTGCTGTTCCCAGAGATCACCTGTTACAGGTAAGTAACTGTGCTATCTCCAGGAACAAGCAGGAATGAGTCCTCACATATGGGGACTCCCTAGCTAAGATGCCTGGGAGATCCCCAAGGGTATGAGACCCTGAAGGGTTCCTCGTCTTCCTATGGATCTCAGGCATCCATTAAGGGAAGGAGGGCAGAAGTTGTTCAAGAATGGAACAGGTGTCTGAGGACAGCCTGACCAAGCAAGGAGTCCTTGTCCAAACAGTAATGGGCTGTGAAGGTATGAACCGAGGCCCAGGTGGCTGCTCGACAGATCTGGTCGATGGACACAGAATGAAGATGAGCCATAGAGGCGGCCATGGCCCTCACATTGTGAGCTGTGACATGGCCCTCCAGAGAAAGGTTCTTACTCTGGTAAGCAAAAGAAATACACTGAGCAATCCAATTGGACAGTGTTCTTTTAGAGACTGGAAATCCTAAATGAGAAGGATCAAAAGCAACAAAAAGCTGGGAAGACTTTCTATGTTGCTGTGTCCTGTGTAAGTAAAAAGCAAGAGCTCTTTTACAATCTAGAGTATGAAAGTTCCTCTCTGCACTGGATGCATGAGGAGCTGGAAAAAAGACAGGTAAATACACCTCTTGATTAAGATGAAAAGGTGAGACCACTTTAGGCATAAAGTGAGGATTTGTCCTAAGGACTACCTTGTCCTGATGGAACCTTGTATAAGGTGGATTAGCCACTAAGGACTGCAGTTCTCTGATGCGGCGAGCAGAAGTGACTGCAATAAGGAAAATAACCTTCCATGAAAGAAATTTCAAGGAGGTAGTGGCTAAGGGTTCAAAAGGTGGCTTCATAAGCTGACCAAGAACCAAGTTTAAGTCCCATGCCACCGGAGGAGGCCGAATGGGAGGTTTAGTTAAAAAGTTAGGCCTCTCATGAATCTTGCAATAAGAGGATGAGAGGAAATAGGTTGTCCATTGAGAGGCTTAAGGGATGCTGCAATAGCACTCAAATGGACCCTTACTGAATTTCTTTTAAGGCCTGCATTGGAGAGATGCAGGAGATATTCCAATAGAGAATTCAGAGGAAGTGCCAGAGGGTCAAGACCCTTTTGAGCACACCAAATGGAAAATCTTTTCCACTTAAAAGCATAGGAACGCCTAGTGGAAGGTTTTCTGGAAGCATGGAGGATATCCTTCACTTGCTGAGAAAGATTGAAGTCTTGAAGGTCTAGGCCTTCAGTAACCAAGCTCTGAGGTGAAGGGACTTGGGATTTGGATGCCACAAAGTCCCTTCCTCCTGGGACAGAAGGTCTGGCGCAGCTCCCAAGTCCAGGGAGGGGGCTTGGGAGAGATGCAGAAGTAGAGGGTACCACACTTGGCGTGGCCAGCGTGGAGCTATGAGGATCATGGATCCTTGATCCCTCTGGAGTTTGAACAGAGTCTTGGGAATCAAAGGAATGGGTGGAAAGGCATAGAGGAAGCCCTGACCCCAATGAAGGAGGAAGGCATCCTTGGCCTGAGCTCCCTGACACGGAATTCTGGAACAGAACCGGGGAAGTTTGGCATTCCATGGACTTGCAAAGAGGTCTATGTCCGGGGTTCCCCATTCCTGGAAGATTCTGAGTACCTGATCCATGTGCAGGGACCATTCGTGTGGGAGCAGAACTCGACTGAGTCTGTCTGCCCAAGAGTTTTGGATTCCTGGGAGGTATACTGCCAGGAGATGGATTTGATGCTCTCTGGCGAAGGCCCATAATCTTAGCGCTTCATTGCAAAGCGACAGAGAGCCAGTTCCTCCTTGCTTGTTTATGTAAAACATGGCTACTTGATTGTCCGTATGAATGAGGACTGTCTTGTAGCTGAGGAGGGTATGAAAGACCTTGAGAGCTAGGAACACTGCTCGAAGTTCCAAGTGGTTGATATGAAGAGAGGTCTCCTGTGGGGACCAAGTGCCTTGGGTGGAGAGGTCTTGTAGATGAGCTCCCCAACCTGTTTGGGAGGCATCTGTTGTGAGGGTTGTCTGGGGCAACAAAGGTTGGAAGGGGGACCCCAGCAACAGATTTTGAGTGGACATCCACCATTGGAGAGACCAAAAGAGACGTTTGGAGGTTGCTATTTGGTCTGAGAGAGCTCCTGATGCTTGAGTCCACTGTGTGGACAAAGTCCATTGAGCTGCTCTCATGTGTAGGCGAGCATAGGGTACCACATGTACTGTGGAAGCCATGTGGCCTAGTAGTTGTAGCATCTCCCGGGCAGTTAAGTGGCTCTTTGACTGAATCTGGGAGGCTAACTGCACTAGACGTTGGCAACGGGCCTGAGGAAGGTAGGCCCTTGCAGTAGTGGTATCCAACCATGCCCCTATGAATTCTAGGGATTGAGTAGGGGTGAGTTGAGACTTTGGGAGGTTTACCACAAGTCCCAGATACTGCAGAATGCGCCTGGTGCGGTCCAGGGAAATTTGGGCTTTTGACTGAGATGAAGCTCGGATGAGCCAGTCGTCCAGGTATGGGAAGACAAATATTCCCAGAGTGCGTAGAAATGCAGCAACTATTGCCATGCATTTGGTGAACACTCTTGGAGCAGAGGCTAGACCAAAAGGAAGCACTCTGTATTGGTAATGTTTTCCCTGGAACAGAAAACGTAGGAATTTTCTGTGAGATGGATGGATGAGTATATGAGTGTACGCATCCTTGAGATCTAGAGAACAAAGCCAATCCTGACTCTGCAGGTATGGAAGGAGAGTGCCTAGAGAAAGCATCTTGAACTTCTCCTTGCATAGGAATTTGTTCAATTCTCAGATCTAGAATGGGTCTGTATCCCCCTGTTTTCTTTGGGATGAGAAAATAGGGGGAGTAAAACCCTAACCCCTGTTGAAGAAGCGGAACTTCTTCTATGGCCCTCTGGGCCAGAAGGGTAGTCACCTCCTGATCCAGAAGGTCGAGGGACGTGGGAGAATTGAAGTGTTTCACCATGGTGTGGGGAGGAAGGTCTGAGAAATGAAGTTTGTAGCCCTCTCTTATGATGGAGAGGGTCCACTGCTCTGATGTGATTTGCTCCCATCTGGGAGCAAAATGAGCTAACCTTCCTGGAATGGTGAGAGGCTCTGGTTGTTGTAGAGCCAGAAAGGTTAAGTTCTCTAGTATCAAGTCAAAAACCCTGAGGGGGTTGGGACTGCTGGGTTGTAGCAGCCCCTGCAGGTTTAGGCCTGGCCTGTTTAGGTTGCTGACGCTTAGTAGCAAAGCGACCTGTAGAAGATTGTTGGCCAGAAGTGGAAGGAAATCTGCCCTTTTTGTAAAAAGACTTTTTAAAAGATTTTTTCTTGGCTGGAATGGAGGTAGACTTGGAAAGTCTATCCAGAGCAGCATTTTCTGCATCCATTTGAGTGGCTTTAATTTGCCACTCTTTGCCAAATAGATTTTCACCTGTACAGGGCAGATTTCCTAAGCCATCCTGAACCCAGGGTTCTAGATCAGAAGCCTGGAGCCAAGCAATTCTGCGAGCAGCTATAGCAATGCCTGAGGCTCTGCTGGCACCTTCAAAAGAGTCAAAGGCTGCCCTGTTGGAAAACTTTGAAATGTCTTGAGTATGCTTAAGCCAAAGAAGGAACTCATCCCTTTTATCCTCTGGAATAAAAGGGAGAAAGTTGTGCAGCTTTTGTGCAACTTCCTTCAGAAACATACCCATATAAAGGCTATATGAATTGATTCTGGCAATAAGCATGCTGGCTTGGAAGATTTTTCTACCAAAAGCATCCAAGGTCCTGCATTCTCTTCCTGGAGGAGTAGAAGAGTGTCTTTTGGTACTCTTTATCCTTTTCATAGCTGACTGCACCACAATGGAGTGGTGAGGAAGCTGAGTTTTTTGAAATCCAGGAGAAGGAGGGACACGGTACATAGTGTCCAATCGACGAGAATGTGGAGAAAGGGTGAGAGGAGTCTCCCATAAGTCAATCATGTGTTCCTGAAGAATTTCATGAATTGGCAAAGTGATTGCCTCTCTGGGAACCTTAGAGTATCCCAAAATATCTAATTTCTTTGCTCTAGGCTCTGTTTCAGAGGTTACTGAAACAGAGAGTCCTTTAGCCACTTCTATTATGAAGTCTTGAAAGGACAAATCTTCTGGAGGAGACACTCTCCTTTTTGGAGAAGTGGGCTCCTCAGGAAGGGTGATGGATACTTCAGGAGACTCATCCGATGAATCAGAATCATCAGAGGAATCGAAGTATCGTCTGTTCGATTCCAATGATCGATAGGCGTATCGATCGGTACCGACATCGGGCGTTCCCGGTACCGGATCGGTACCGAGAAAGAGCACAGGACAGGGAGCCGGAATCGGTATCCTGGCCGATGTTGATGCAGTCGGTACCGGTATCAAAGTTGGTACCAGTACCGGCGCCGGTAACGACAACGGAACTTGTTGCGGTACCGTCGGCGTCGCAGCCTTAATGAAAGCCATTATAGCCTGCTGCATGGATTGAACAGTGTGATCCATGGACGCCACGACTGCCTGGATGTCGGTACTGGGAGATTGTGCCGGTACCCCAGAGCAGTCTAACAGGTGATCGGTCGAGGCCATGCCATCGATGTCAACCTGCAACCCCATAGGAGGAGCTTTGGAAGCCGGAGCTTCCCGCCGGAGTTGTTTGGCTGGGGCAGGATCCTCGAGGGCAAGCCCGGAGGCATCTCGATGCTTAGAGGGAGATTTGCCCTTCGAGGACCTGCTAAAAGTATGTTTGGTTACCTGAGACCCATCAGGAGAGGAAGACCTGGAAGATGTCGATGCCACCGCCGGTGCATCCGTGGGAAACAGCACATGGAGCTTGGCTGCCCGGTTCTGTAACCCTCGTTTAGACTGGCAATCCGGAATGGAGTGTTCAGGCCCCAAACATTTCAGACACCATTCATGGGTATCTGTGACAGAAATTGTACCGCTACACTTAGTGCATTTTTTGAACCCGGAGGCTGGTTTTTCCATAAGGGAAAAATTTCTTGTGGGCCTGGAGGCCTAAGAAGAAAAATACACCAAGTGGGGAAAAAAAATATATATATTTTTTTTAAAAGAAAAGACCGGCGGTACCGGTCCGGCGTCGGGGAAGGCAGACACGCGACCAAAGAAATAAATTAAAATAAAGAACTTCTTCAGCGGTGACAGGAACACGACCTGCTGGCTCCGCGGAAAAGAAGAACTGAGGAGAGTTGGTTAGGAAAGGCGGGAAGGCAGCGCGCATGCGCTGTGGGATGCTCCCAAAAGCTTTCCTTTGGGAAGCTGGGGAGCGTTCCCGCGCAGGCTCCGTCGGTACCGACATACCCATATGTGAGGACTCATTCCTGCTTGTTCCTGGAGATATCTTTTTCCTGGGTGGTGGTTCCTAATGTGGAACCTTGCATCGTGTAACCATAGTTTGGGTTGTTCTTCCCTAGGTGCATAACTTTGCACTTGTCCACATTAAATTTCATCTGCCATTTTGATGCCCAGTCTTCCAATTTATGAAGATCCTCTTGCAATTTTTCACAATCCTCTTGGGTTTTAACAACTTTAAATAGTTTTGTGTCATCTGCAAATTTGATAACCTCACTCGTTATTCCACTTTTGAGGTCATTTATGAATATGTCAAAAAACAGCGGACCCAGCACAGATCCCTGGGGTACACCACTATTCACCTTTCTCCATTAGGAAAATTGACCATTTAGCTCAACCCTCTGCTTTCTATCTTTTAGCCAGTTCTTGATCCACAGTAGTACACTGCCTCCTATCCCATGACTCTTTAGTTTTGCCAAAAGTCTCTCATGAGGGACCTTGTCAAAGGCTTTCTGAAAGTCCAGATACACTTTATCAACCGACTCACCTTTGTCTACCTGTTTATTCACACTTTCAAAAAAACATAACAGATTAGTAAGACAAGATCTTCCTTGTCTAAAGCCATGTTGGCTGTCTCCCATTAGGCCATGACTATCTACATGCTGAGTAATTTTATTCTTTATGATGGTTTCTACCATTTTTCCCGATACTGACGTGAGGCTCACCGGTCTGTAGTTTCCCAGATCACCCCTGGAACCCTTTTTAAAAATTGGTGTTACGTTGGCAATCCTCCAATCTTCAGGTATTAGAGATTATTTTAATGATAGTTCACAGATTACTAATAGCAGGTCTGCAATCTCATATTTCAGTTCTTTCAACACCCTTGGATGTATACCATCCGGCCCAGGTGATTTGCTACTCTTCAGTTTATCTAATAGTTGTAATACATCTTTCCGATGTATCAATATTTCCTTCAATTCTTCCGCACCTTTAAATACCACTTCAGTCATGGGTAACATCCCTACATCTTCCTCAGTAAAGACCGAAGCAAAGAATTCATTCAGTCTCTCCACTATCGCCTTGTCGCCTCTTGGTGCCCCTTTAACTCCTCTATCATCTAATGGACCAACTGACTCTCTCACAGGTTTTTTGCTACGAATGTACTTGAAAAAATCTTTATTTCGCGTTTTTGCTTCCGCAGCAAGCTTCTTCTCAAATTCTCCCTTTGCCTGCTTTATCAATGCCTTGCATTTGACTTGCCAGTGCTTGTGCTGTTTCCAGGTTTCATCGTTTGGCTCTTTATTCCATTTCCTGAAAGATGCTTTTTTGGCAACAATAGCCTCTCTGACCTCACCTTTAAACCATGCTGGCAGTTTTTTGGACTTCCTTTCACTTTTCTTAAAGCGTGAAATACAGCTGATCTGGGCTTCCAAGATAGTAGTTTTCAACACCACCCAAGCTTGATGTAAGTCTTTAACCTTTGCAACTGCTCCTTTTAGCTTTTTCTTAACTATTTTCCTCATTTTATCATAGTCTCCCTTTTGAAAGTTAAAAGGTAGTACTGTGGATTTCCTTACTATCCCTCCTCCACTAATTAAATCAAAGGCGATCATGCTATGATCACTATTGCCAAGTGGCCCCAACACCCTTATCTCTTGCACTAGATCTGGTGTTCCACTAAGGACTAGGTCTAATATGGCTTCCCCTCTGGTCGGTTCATGAACCAGCTGCTCCAAGAAGCAGTCATTTATGTCATCTAGGAACTTTATCTCCCTAGCATGTCCTGCCGTGACACTGACCCACTCGATACCGGGGTAATTGAAATCACCCATTATTATTACTGCGCTGTAACTTTTGTTAGCTTCCTTGATTTATTTGAGCATCTCATCATCCATTTGTTCATTCTGGCCAGGCGGTCGATAGTATACCCCCACTGCCATCGTCTTCCCCTTTTTACATGGAATTTCAATCCATAGAGATTCTACAGCAAATTTTGTTTCCTGCAAAACTTTAATCCTTTCTGACTCAATGCCCTCTCTAACAGAGTGCAACCCCTCCACCAATTTGATCAGCTGTATCATTACGATATAGTTTGCACCCAGGTATCACAGTGTCCCAACTGGTTGTTCTCCTTCCACCATGTCTCTGATATTCCAATGATATCTAACCTCTCATTTAGTGCTATATATTCTAACTCTCCCATTGTATTTTTTAGACTTCTAGCATTTGCATACAAGCATTTTAGAGACTGTATTTTATTCATACTAATCTGGCTATTGGTAGACATGGGTAATTTGGGATCTTTAAGCTCTGTCTGCTCCATACTCGAGGGCATTTGGGCTACTTTACTCTTTTTTGGAACCTCTCTGCTTTTGGTAGTATCCCTTCAAGGATACATTCTTCTGAACCATCCGCTCTTGGGCGACAGTCGGCTTTCCCCTAATATCTAGTTTAAAAGCTGCTCTATCTCCTTTTTAAAGGTTAATGCCAGCAGCCTGGTTCCATCCCGGTTAAGATGAAGCCCATCCCTTCGGAAGAGCCCCTCCTTTCCCCAGAATGTTCCCCAGTTCCTAACAAATCCAAAACCCTCATCTCTGCACCATTTTCTCATCCACGCATTGAGACTCCGGAGCTCTGCCTGCCTTTTGGGTCCTGCACGTGGAACGGGAAGCATTTCGGAGAACGCTACCCTGGAAGTTCTTATCATTAGTCCGAATTTTCTGCGCTAATGGCTCCACACTCATCACAAATAGCAGCGGTGATAAAGGGCACCCCTGCCTTGTTCCCCTCCCAAGACTAAAGTCCCTCGAGTAACTCCCATTTACTTTTACCCTCGCCCTTGGCCCTGCATACAACCCCCTTATCCATTTCCCCAAATTCACACCCACCCCCATTTTCCGCGTAACCTCCATCAAAAAATCCCAATTCACTCTGTCAAACACCTTCTCGGAATCAATGGACAGTAGAATAAATTCCTCCTGACCCTGTCTTGCTTCCCATGTCACCCCCACTGCCCTCTTAATGTTATCCGCGGCCTGCCGTCCTGGGATAAACCCTGTCTGATCATCCTTTATCACCCCCGGCAACCAGGGCGCCAGTCTCCCCGCTAGCACCTTTGCCAGGACCTTTATATCTACATTAAGAAGGGAAATGGGCCTATAAGAACCACACTCTTTTGGGTCCTTCCCGCCCTTCGGCAGTACTGATATCCCCGCCGTTAACATTCCCGCTGTCAATTCCCTCCCCTTCCTCCAGCATCCCGTTATATACCCGGTTCATTATATCTCCAATCTCCTCACTAAACATTTTATAAAAGGTGCTCGGAAGCCCGTCTAAACCTGGAGCTTTCCCCCTTGGCATCCCTTTAATAACCCTAGCCACTTCCTCTCCCATAATTGGTGCTTCCAGCCCCTCCTGTGCTTCCTCCGGTAACGTTTGAAGCTCTATCTCCTCTAGGTATCTGGATATCTGCCCCTCCTCTATCCCCTCCTCTCTCGTATATAGCTCTTGATAAAAGTGTTGAAACCTTTCCCAAATCTCCTCCTCCCTATAATATACCCCCCCCCCTTCCCCTTAATCTGATATATTCTGGAAGCTGCTGCGCCAACATCCTCCCCGCCTTATTACCAAATTCATAATATCTGTTTTACCAGAGACAATTCAAACGCCACCTTCTCCAACTGCAACCCCTGCAGTTCCCCTCTTATCTTCTCCATTGAGTCTGTCCCGCTTCTTCCCCGACCTCCTATATACCTCCTCCGCCTCCTTCAAAGCCTTACCCAGCGCCACTTCCCTACCATATCTCTCCCTCTTCTTTCTTGCCCCCCACATGATAAACTTCCCCCTGATAACCGCCTTCAACCCCTCCCAGACCAATGCCTCTCTAACCTCCCCATTATCTTTAAGTGACAGGTACTCCTTAATTCCCCCCCCCCCCCGGATATCTTGCACCACCTCAGGACATTTCAGCAGGCCCTCATTAAGACGCCAGAATTTCAACCCTCCTCGTCTGTCCTTTCAACACTATCTCTACCGCCCCATGGTCTGACCAGGCTATCGGCATTATCCCTCCTCCTTCGCCCCCAACATCCACTCCTGATCCACCAATACCATGTCTATTCTGCTCCAGCTATTATGAGGTACCGAGTAATAAGTATATTCCCACTTCTGAGGGTTCATCACTCTCCATGAATCCACCAAATTCAATTGTTTCTTCAGCAATTCTAACCCCCTTCTATTTCGCCCCCCCTCCTCTGCTCACCCCGGCTCCCTATCCAACCTAGGTTGCAACACCACATTAAAATCCCCTCCCACCACCCATTTCCCCACCCCCTGCCTCTCCAGAAATTTTCTCAACCTTCTCCAAAAACTCACCTGTTTCCCGTTCGGCCCGTATACTGACACGAGGACAATCCCCTCCCCACCCCACTTCCCCCACCACATGCCCTTCCCCGTCCTTGAAGCTACTCTCTATCTGAATCCCACCCCACCCCCCTTCTTCCCTCCCTCCCGGTTACAGGAATAATATTGTTCTGCAAATCGGGCATTCCTCATCAATCCTACATCCCTCCGACGCAAATGCGTCTCTTGTACCATAACCACGTCCCACTCATTCTTCACCACCTCCCGAAACAGCAATGGCCTCTTAGTAGGCGAATTCAGACCCGTCACATTAACAGTTCCTACCCGCAGCATCATTCTCTCTGTAGCACTCCTCTCCCCCCTCCCCCTGTCCACCTCCATCTTCCCTCCCCCCAGCTCAAATCCCTTCCCCTCTGCCACTCCCCCCTCCCCCTCCCCCTCCTTCCCCACCCCCTCCCCCTCTACCTCCCCACTCCCACCTTTCCATCCTTCTGCGTGTGTCTGTCGTGTCCTGCCTCCTTTCAACACCTCTCCCGCCTCCCCCCGTGCCTCCCTGTTTACCCTTAGCCCCCCAAGGAATCAAGGCATCCTCTCTCTTTACCACCCCAGGTTTCTCAACCCGACCCCTCCCCCGCACAGGCAACAATATACCATATACATCCTATCCAACATCCTATGCCCTCACCTCCCTCCCCTTCCCCCCTGCCCTAAGAGTCCAGTGTCCATCTGGGCTTACCGCCCTATGCTCTCTGGCATCACACAAGTTCTCCATCCCCCCATGGCAGTCTTCAGTCCTTTGTTGTCGCTCTCTTCCCTGCTCCATGTTCCTTGGATCTCCTTTGCAATCGCCGTCCTTTCGCTGCCACCCTTTGCCATCTGGAGCCTTCCGGCCTCTGCTCCACCTCCCCTCCGAGGTGCATAACCGTCTTCTTTTCCAGGCCCTTTGGCAACTGTTCGCAGCCCAGCTCCCACAACACTGCCCATGCTTCTTCCGCCACTTTCACTTTCCGGGACACCCCATTCAAAGTCACAAACAATCCAAAGGGAAACATCCACCTATATCTCATATTTTTCCCACGCAGATATGCAGTGACCTCTCTCAGCCCCTGTCGTCTGTCCAGGGTTCCCTTAGACAAATCATTAAAAATGTCCATCTCATTGCCCTCCCAGGCAATCCGGCCATACTTCCGTGCTATCTGCAGGATTTTCTCCTTCATTGGAAAGCTACTCATACAGACAATAATGTCCCAAGCTGCGGTGTGCCTGTTCCACTCCAATCCTGCTCTCGTCGTCCTCTCCTCCCCCCTCTAAGGCAAGTATATGAGAGCAGAGCTTTCGCATCACCTTCACGCAGTCTTTAAATGCCTCAGTCTTTCCAATCCCTTTCAATCACAAATTATTCCGGCGCGCCCGGTCCTCAATCTCCTCCAGCTTCTCAGTAATCTCCTCTTGCTATCTTTGCAGTTTGCTCTGCTCCACCGCCAATTCCTGCAGCTCCCCCGTGCATTCCTCCACATGGTCCTCCAACTCTGCCACGCAGTCTCCCAGGCCATTCAAATCCTGCTGTATGCTCACCAGCGATTCCTTTATTTCCCTCCGCATCTCCGCCAGCTCATTATGTAAGTCTTTCTTAAAGGCCTTCAGCCAGAAGCGTATCGGCACTTCCTCCCCTCCTTGCTGCTCTCTCTCACCCTCCTCCTCTGAGCTCGCCATTACAACGGGCTCCTCCATGCCACCTGCCTCATGCTCCTCCATCTCTTCCCTCTGCACATACGAGGACCGGAACCCCGCCAGCTTCTTTTGTGCTACCAGGGCCATTCCAGCTGCCGTTTCCAATGTCTCCACCGGTGTCGGGTTTGGCTATTCTTCCTCTATTTAGCAGGACACCGACGGAGCTTAGCTATACTTCGGCCATTCGCTCTGTGACGTCACCGGAAGTCCAAACTTAAAGTTTTAAGCTTCATGCTGACCTGACAACCAAGATCCGTTGAGCCTGCTCTTCAGCTCTTGGAATGTACAATCTGGCATGCACAGATTCTAATGAGATACTTGTGTCTGGTCTTGAGGAACATACGTGCTTGATGTTTGGCTGTATGCTAGAAAGAGCCAAAGTTCCTGATCCAGGCTCTTTAGAAATAACCTCTTGGTGTCCTTAAAAAGAGTCATTGGTGGGAAGCTTACTTCACAAAGATATGTTGTTGAAAATGGCAGCAGCATATCAATAGCACAATCAGAAATGATTGGATATTCATTTTTCAATAACACCTAAAATGCATCCAGAGGTACTTTGTGGAACTTGAATTTAAGAATCCGTCATTTTTAAGGTCTGCAAATTCCTCCCATGCCTTCAGCGAAAGCTCTTTGACTTATACATGCAGATGAAGCGAAAAGATTACAAACTCAATCATATTGTTCTGTGTTGGTCCATTTGAAGTACTGCTTCTGCTTGTCATGAAAAGAGGAATTAGACTTACCTGCTAATTGTTGTTCCTTGAGGAACTCCAGTTCAGTTCCGCACCTCTGGGTTGTGCACCTCTTCCTGCAGCATGGAGACTGGGCATGTCAGAAGCTTGCCATATGTACCGGTGGCACCTCCCACTAGCTTCCAGTGACCTACTGACAAAGCATACTCTACGGAGCAACACATAAGTGGTTATAATGACTATGAACTGTAAACTAGCGGCCTTAACATACACCGCAACCTGCCCTGCGAGGAGAGGATAACTGCTTCCCCCTCACCCCAAGACCTTCAACAGTAAAGTGAAGAAACGTATGAAAAAAACCAACAGTCAGGCAATTCGAAGAGAACTGCCATTCACACCACAATCATACCTACACAGACACCAGTCACTTACCAGTAGAATTCTCTTGCGTGGCCGGCCCCTCTAAGGTCTTGAAACCATTGACTGAATCTTGAAACTGGGTGGGAATAGGAACTGAACTGGAGTTCCTCAAGGAACAACAATTAGCAGGTAAGTCTAATTCCTCTTTCTTTATCGTTCCTCCAGTTCAGTTCCGCACCTCTGGGATGTAGCATAGCAGTACCTTAATGGGAGGGACCCGAAAAACCGGCCCGCAAAACTGCTGACCCGAATCCAGCATCCCCCACCGCCTGCACATCAAGACGGTAATGCTTACTAAAGGTATGCAACGACAACCATGTGGCCGCCTTACAGATCTCGGCCGCCGGAACAAGACTGCGCTCCGCCCAAGACGTCGCCTGAACCCTCATAGAATGGGCTCAGGCGACATCTGTATGTTAACTCCAATGGTACCTGACGCCCCTGCAAGAGATAAGCTGACGCAATCGCTTCCTTAGTCCACCTAGCAACAGACGCCTTGGACGCTGCGTCACGCTTACACGGCCCTTTAAAAAGAACAAATGCTCCGACCGTCGAAACTTATCTGACCTCCGCAGATAATGCCAAAGAACTCTCTTCACATCCAGCAACTGTAAATCCCGATCGACTACAACTCTGCCAGAAGACCGTAACACCGGTAAAGAGACTGACTGATTCAGATGAAATGGCGACACCACTTTCGGCAAGAACGAAGGTACCGGGCGTAACACCACCTTTTCCTTGGAAAACACTAGGAAAGGTTCCCTGCAAGAAAATGCCTACAGCTTCGAGACCCTACGAGCCGAACAGCCACCAAACACACCGTTTTCAACGTCAAATCTTTAACCGAGGCCTCCTCCAACGGCTCAAAAGGCCTACCTGTCAACGCTCCTAACATGAAATTAAGATCCCATGGTGGGAGCAACGAACGATGCGGAGGCTGCAACTGAGAAACCGCTCTCAAGAAACGTAAGACATCCAGGTGAGTCCCCACTGTACGCCCTTGCACCTATAACAAGGGCATACAAGCTATAGCAGCCAGCTGAACTCTCAAAGAACTGGCTGCCAACCCCTTATCAAAGCCATCCTGAAGAAAAGAGAGCACCTCCAGAACTGAGACAACCGATGCCCGCAACTGCCGCTCATCACACCATCCTTCAAAAATACGCCAAATGCGAATATACACTAGGGAAGTAGAACGTCTCCTAGCTGCCAAGAGAGTAGCTACCACCGCCAGTGAATAACCTTTCCTCTTCAACCTAGCCCTCTCAATGGCCAAGCCGTAAGCGAGAATCGAGCTACCTGTGGCATTCGCAGAGGCCCCTGTAGAAGCAGATCTTCACGAACCGGAAGGTGCCAGGGCTGCCCGTCGAGAAGTCTCACTAGGTCTGCGTACCACAGATGACACGGCCAATCTGGTGCTATCAAGACTACGGGACCCTGATGGTTCTCTATGCGCTGCACCACCCAGCCTATGAGTGCCCATGGTGGAAACACATAAAGAAGACCGTGGTCCGGCCACCGTTGAATTAAGGCATCGATCCCTTTGAACATTCTCTCTCTTCTTCTGCTGAAAAATCGTTCGGCCTTGGCCATGTCGTAAGTCGCCATGAGATCCATCTGCGACACTCCCCACCTGGTAACCAACTGCCTGAATACTTCCGGATTCAGCTCCCACTCTCCGGGATCCACCCGAACCCGGCTGAGGAAATCCACCATCACGTTGTCCTTTCCTGCAATGTGCGCTGCCGACAGAGCCAGAAGCCGATGCTCCACCCACTCGAACAGACCTTCCGCCTCTTTTTCCAGCGCCATGCTGCCCGTTCCGCCCTGCTGACTGAGGTACGCCACCGCAGAGGCGTTGTCGGACAGCACTCGAACCGCTCACCTGAGCAACACAGACTCGAAGGCTTTCAAAGCCAGAGCTACCACTCACAACTCCAGAAGATTAATAGAACACTGAGCCTCTTCCAAGCGCCACACTCCCTGCGCGAAGAGCCCCGTGCAATGAGCACCCCAGCTCCCCAGGCTGGCATCTGTCATTAGCGGTATCCAATGCGGCTGTTTCAACAGCATCCCCGCCATTAGTTTCTCTCACCGAAGCCACCATCGGAGGGATGACCGAACCTTCCTCGGGAAGGACAAGCGTTTGTTCAACGAATCCTTCTGGTGCGACCAACGCCGGAGCAACAACCCCTGCAATGGCCGCATATGCGTGCGCGCCCAGGGAACTACCTCGATGGTTGCTGCCATGGTACCTAGCACTCGCAGGTAATGCCACACCGTTGGCGTCCGCAGCATCAAGAACCAGAGCACCAACGCCCGCATTGACCAAACTCGAGCTGCCGGAAGGTAGACCACTCCGACTTTGGTGTCGAACCGAACCCTGAGATACTACAATGACTGTGTCGATACTAACTGACTCTTCGCGGCGTTGCCTATCCAACCAAGACTCTGTAAGAACTGCACCACTCTGCTCGTTGCCTTCTCACTCTCCGCCCTGGATTTCACTCAAATCAACCAATCATCCAAGTAGGGATGCACCAGCACCCCCTCTCTGCGGAGAAAGGCTGCTACCAGCACCAGCACCTTGGTAAACGTGCGCGGAGCCTTTGCCAGTCCAAACGGTAGAGCCTGGAAATGAAAATGACCTCACGGGACTGCAAACCTCAAAGAATCTTTGATGCCCGAACGAATCGGTATGTGCAGATAAGCCTCCGTGAGGTCTAGTGAAGTTAAAAACTCTCCTTGGCTCACTGCTACCATGACGGACCTTAGCGTTTCCATGCGAAAATGGGTCACCCGCAAACACCGATTGACGCCCTTGAGATCCAAAATCGGCCGAAACGCACCATCTTTTTTTGGAACCACAAAATAAATCGAGTACCGACCGACGCCGCACTGATCTGGAGGCACTGGCACTATGGCTCCTAACTGCTCGAGCCGTGACAAGGTTGCTCGAACCGCCGACTGTTTGCTCCGCCCCCTGCAAGGAGAAACAACAAACGAGTCTCGTACCGGCCACGCAAATTCGAGAGCGTACCCCTCTCAAATGACCTCGAGCACCCATTGTTCCCAGGCAGGCAAGAACTCCTGCAGCCAAACCCTCCCCCCCCCCCAACGGGCTGTACGCCTGCCTGAGTTCTCTCATTTCACTGTGACTTTTTAAAACCGGTAGCTGGTGGGGCTGCGAACCCCCTGCCCGCTCCTCTGAAACCGCGAAAACCTTGACCCCGAAAGGGATACCGGCCTCTCTGAAAAGATCCAAACCGTGTAGCCTGAAAACGACGAAAATCGCGAGCTTGATTCCTAAACGCCGTCCTGGGCCTAGCCGTCTTTGCCTTATCCTTTGGTAACCATCCCCCTTTGGACTTTCCCAAGTCCTTAACCAGCTTGTCCAGGTCCTCACCAAACAGCAGCTTACCCTTAAAGGGCAGCTTACTGAGCCTCGACTTGGACGCCCCATCTGCCGCCCAATTCCGTAATCAAACATATTTGCGTGCCGCCACTAAAGATGACATACTATTAGTTAGCATCTGGACCAAGTCATAATGAACATCTGCCAAATACGCCGTACCAGACTCCAACCTGGACAAGTCCTACAACGGATCCTGCGACAATTCCGCTCCTTGCGAACGCTGAGACCAGCGCAGGCAAGCCCTCGCTACCCACGCCCCACAAATAGAGGCCTGCAGAGCCAGGGCATTAGCCTCAAAGTCTTGTTTCACCATCGGATCTATTTTCCTGTTCTGTCCATCCTTCAACGCCGCGCTACCTTCCACCGGAATGGTAGTCTTCTTCGTCACTGCCGACACCGCTGCATCTATCCTAGGAGAGCAAAACAGCTCCCGCTCCTGATCATCCAATGGATAGAGCCAAGCCATAGACCTCCCACCTCTGAGGGCAGACTCCGGCATGTCCAACTCATCCTGAATCATCCGCCTAACCACCTTATGGATCTGGAAACACCACCTGGGCTGTCTGTACCGTCTGAATGAGTGGATCTTCCACACCATTTTCTTCTAACGCCGCGGCTATCAGCTGGTTAAGGGTCTGCAGCGATTCCAATATCAACGCTGCCAGCATCTCCCTCCTGAACACCCGAATAATCCGGGCCTGATCCTCCGGTTCCTGAAGTTCACCCTCTTCAAGATCCTCCATCTGATCCTCTAATTCATCCTCTAAGCCTTCCTCATCGAAGGCTCCACGGGAAGGGTCTCCTCCTCCGCCAACCGAGGATGTTTGGCCGGCCTCACTTGAGACCTCCCTGCCGCCTGCACCTCCAAAGCAAGCGGCACGAAGCCGGACCCTGCACCGGCTGGCCCTGCAACCCGCTTGCGAAGACAAAATGCCTGATGCAGCAGCAGTACAAAATCTGGGGAGAACTCCTCCAGAACTTTGGAAGCCCTCCCTTGCGGGGCCACTGTACCGGGAAGCGATGAGGTTGATGCTTGCAGTGACCAGGGAGGGGCTAGCCCCCCTTCTCACCCCCTAACGGCAGGGGGAGTGGCTCACCCTTATTCTGATCCTTTAAATTTTGCTCCATTTGCACCGCTTCCGCTGAGCAGCCTCGGCACACACCATCCACTGAAACCGTGCCCCTGCAGGTACCGCACACCAGGCACCGAGGTCGAGCAGGCATCCACGTCGACCCTGCACCCCACCCGAGTTGGAGGTTACCCCCCCCAAGTGAGTTCTGTTCTCAAAACTAGTGCGGTACCAATCTGTTCAAAAACACCTTTTTTTTGTTTGTTTGTTTTTTCCTTTTAACTGCCAGACGCTGGGGACAAGCTTCCAAATAAATATTTTCTGAAAAAGAAGTGGCCACTAGCCTCAGGGACTGCCTGCACTACAAATGTGCTCTGCAAAAACCGCGGGAAAAACACACTACCAAACACAAAATGGTCGCCCTCAAAATTTAGTCCCCTGCTTACCACGAGGCAACAGGCTTCAACCGGCAGCCACCGTCCCCGCAGCCCTGAAGACACACTCTGCCCCATTTCCTGCCGATTCAGAAGAAAAGCAATAAAGAAATACCTGGATTCCTGCCAGCAGCTGTTTATACTCCTTGCCGGTGATCTGCGATGCTGAGAGAGACCTTTACCTTCCTGCACCGCTTCTCCCCTGCTGCCGACTAAACCGGACAGCAGCTCAGCACAGCTAACACAACTCCCCACCGTCTGATCAAGATAGGGAGTGTAACCGGGCAGACAAATGAAAGACTTACCGAGAAGGAGAAGCAGGAATCCTCTCCGTTGCCTCCCTTCCCTTCCCTTACCAGCACCTTTGGCTGTTTTTTTTTTGCTTTACAACAACTCCAAATTAATTAAAGGCACAGTAATCAAAATTTCTGCCAAAACAATTGAAAAACCTCCAATTTAAGCCAACTAACCACCTAACTTTCCTTATGTGCTCCTCCAGCTGAGCCTACACTTTAGGATCACAACCTCCTGCTGCATGGATACTGGACACACTGGAAGCTAGTGGGAGGTGCCACCGGTACATATAGCAAGCTTCTGACATGCGCAGTCTCCATGCTGCAGGAAGAGGTGCACAACCCAGAGGTACAGAACTGAACTGGAGGAACGATAAGGAACAGGCCTATATGTTCAGCCATCAAATTCAATAGCCACAGCTTTAGTTTTGATTTGAACCCATTTATCTTGTCTGTACAAGTAAGAACGTTTTCAGTTCATCCTTGCATTCTCCGATTCAATTCATTAAAAAAAAATCCAAATTATCAATGTCCTTGTTTAAGCTACAATGTAAATCGCTTTGACTGAAATAAGCGGTATAAAAAAAACCCCTGTTAAATAAAGATGCTCAAAGATGTCAGTCATGTATGCTAATTTTTCCAAACAGTAATGTAACAAACTAGCATGCTGAAATTCTTTCTGCAAAATCAGAAATTGCTGTATCTCCTCCCTCAGCCCATGGAGTCTTGGCTGGTCACCGAAATGGTGCATGCACACTTAGTACACTTTTTAAAGCCACTGGCTGACTTGGACATGCTGGGAAACACTGCCGTGGCAAGGTCAAGCGGCTCAATTTCGCCAGCTGCATGGAAAAATAAACACCAAGAGAACAAAAAAGGGAAAAAAAAAGAACTGAAAAGGGGGACATCGGCCCTGGAGCCGACGCAACCAACGGCAGGCGGTAAACTAAGATGAAAAGCAACCCATGAGGGGGGTCAAAAAAAAATCAACCTTTTTCCACTGATGGCAGGAACACGTCCTAGGGCAGCGATGGCGAACCTGTGGCACGCGAAGGCCTTGCAGCTGGCACGCGGGAAGGTCGCACATTAAAAAAAAAAAAAAAAAGCTGCCCGCTGCCGCCGCGGCGGCATGGAGTGTCCCGCGGGGCTCCCTCTGCCCGGCGGGACTCTCCCGGCGCTGCTCAGCCCCTCTCTGCCGGCTTGCAGAGACGCGAAGGGAGAGTCTCCCTCGCGTCTCTGTTAAGCCCGCAGGAGCTGATGGGAAATTTCCCATCTGCCCCTGCGGGCTTAAGAGAGACGCGAGGGAGACTCTCTCTCCCTTCGCGTCTCTGCACGCCGGCAGAGAGGGCTGAGCAGCGCCGGGAGAGTCCCGCCGGGCAGAGGGAGCCCCGCGGGACACTCCATGCCGCCGCGGCGGCAGCGGGCAGCTTTTTTTTTTTTTATTGCCATGAGCCGAGGGAGGGGGGTTAAGACTGGCAATGGGCTAGGGAGGGAGAGAGGGGGGTTAAGACTGGCAATGGGCTAGGGAGGGAGGGAGGGAGGGGGGTTAAGACTGGCAATGGGCTAGGGAGGGAGGGAGGTTAAGACTGGCAATGGGCTAGGGAGGGAGGGGGGTTGAGACTGGCAATGGGCTAGGGAGGGAGGGAGGGAGGGGGTTGAGACTGGCAATGGGCTAGGGAGGGAGGGGGGTTGAGACTGGCAATGGGCTAGGGAGGGAGGGAGGGAGGGGATTGAGACTGGCAATGGGCTAGGGAGGGAGGGAGGGAGGTTCAGACTGGCAATGGGCTAGGGAGGGAGGGTGGGAGGTTTTGACTGGCAGTGGGCGCGGGAGGGAGGGAGGTTAAGACTGGCAATGGGCTAGGGAGGGGGGGAGGGGGGTTGAGACTGGCAATGGGCTAGGGAGGGAGGGAGGGGGGTTGAGACTGGCAATGGGCTAGGAGGGGGGGGGGGTTAAGACTGGCAGTGGGCTGGGGAGGGGGGTTAAGACGCAGTCGGCTATGTGGGCGAGTTAAGACTAGCAATGGGCTGTGGGCTGATGAGGGCTGGCAATGGGCTATGAGCTGATGAGGGCTGTCTGGAAATGGGGTGATGGGGGGGTTAGGACTGGTAATGGGCTATGGGGGGGTTAAGACAGGTAGTAGGCTGATGGGGGGGGTAAGGACATGTCATGGGCTATGGGGGGGTTAAGACTGGTAGTGGGCTGATGGGGGTGTAGGACTGAGAAGGGGTTCTGGGGGGGGCTAGGACAGGAAATGGGCTGATGGGGAGGGGTTAGGACTTGAGGTGGGCTGCTGTGGTTAGGACTGGTAATGGGCTGTGGGCTGATGGGGGGGTTTAGGACTGGCAATGGGCTATGGGGGGCTGACTGGAAATGGGCTGATGGGGGGTTAGGACTGGTAAAGGGTTATAGGGGGGGGCTTAAACTGAAAATGGGGTGATGGGGGTTAGGACTGGAAGTTGATTGACGGGGGGCTAGGACTGGTAATGGGTTGGGGTGTTGCTAGGACTGGAAATGGGCTGAGTGGAAGGGGAGGCTTGAACTGCAAATAGCTGATGGGGAGGGGGCTTGGAATGGAAATGGGCTGTGAGGGAAAGGAGCTAGGACTGAAAATGGGCTGATGGAAAAGCTAGGATAGGACTGGAAATGGGCTGTTGGGGGGAGCTAAGATTGGAAATGGGCTGTGGTGGGGGCTTGAATTGAAATGGACTCATGGAGGGGCTAGAACTGGAAGTAGGCTCATGGGGGGGCTTGGACTGGAATTGGGCTGAGTGGAGGGGAGCTATGATTTGACATGGGCTGATGGTGGGGCTAGGAAATGAGTAGAAATGGGCTGATGGGGGGGCTAGGATTGAAAATGAGCTGATGAAGGGACTTGGACTGGAAATGGGCTGATGCAGGGACTAGAAGGGAATGGATGCTGGGTGAGACTGGAACTAGAAGGGAGCTGATGTTGGGGGAGGATTAGAATGGGATGGGGCTGGGAGAGTAAAATGGAGAGGGGAAAAATATTTTGTGTAGGAGGGATGAAAAATCTACAATTGGCCAGGTATTGGGAGAGTAATTGGGGATTGAGGATGGAGGGGTAAAATTTGTGTGGATGAAATAGGAATGAGGAAAGAGCAAAAGGAGAAAGATTAGTATGTTAAAGCAGATGTAGAGAGAGAGAGAGAATGGAAAAAAAACTAGAAGAGAGAAGAAAGGACAAATGGACAGCAGACGATGGAGAGTTAGCAGAAAACATGAAGAAACCAGAAGAAGGTGGCTGGACCAATTGCAACTAAAAAAAAAATGCACAAAAGGTAGAAAGATATCTCTTTATTTTGAATTTATTAACTGGAATATGTCAGCTCTGGGAAATGTGCATCATTAACATCTGCGCTTTGTTTGGTACAAGAGGAAATTCCTATTTGACGTTGCCACTTGTTCTCTTTCCCCAGTATTCTCTGAAATGTATTGGTTTAATATTTGCAGTGTTGCCTTTTGATAGGTAGGGTATGGTGCTTTGTGAGTCCTGGTAATGCTGTCAGGATACGGCGGGTTTGCTATGGGTTCTAAATGGGCAGCGTTTGTAGTAGTTCCTAATGTGCCTGGCGGTTGGCACTGGATTATAGTAATGTAGAAATCTTTTAGTCTTTCTTTATCCATACACTCATTAGGAGACATGTTTACTAAAAGTTAGTGTATGGTAACATTATGCAAATATTTATGCAAATAAGACCACTTATGCAAATGACGTGCTGGCACTTTGAGGAAATTCTTTGGTTTTGTGCGGCAGTTTGGGCACTCGGGCTCAAAAAGGTTAGCCATCACTGTCCTAGGGGCTCTACAGAAAAAGACAACTGGGGAAAAGATGGCTGGAAGGTGGGCGCGCATGCGTGATGGAGCCTCCCAAAAGCTTCCAATGGCAGCTGGGGAGCGTTCCCACGAGGTGCTCCATCAGGCACATCACCCATATATGAAGACTTACTTCCTGCTTGTCAATGGAGAATAGAGGGAACAGATCCTAAAACAGGAGCAAATTATCAAAAAGAAAAACAAAGAAACTCAGACCGGTGGCTGCACTCCAATACAAGGATTCAGTTGAGAAAATTCAAACACATTTCACATTTCTATATAGCACCACACACTTGCAGAAAAATTTTAAAAGGAAAGAGGCCCCTTATTTGGAGAACCCTGGGTTTTAACAAAAGAAATTGCTTCCTTCGCTTCTGTGGGGGTCTAGAGACGTTAGGAAATGGCCATACTTTCATATTACAAAATGAATCTTGAAATACAGCTTGAGGACAAGGTCTCGGTCAGTTTCAAATGCAAAGGTAGCAGTGTGGCTACAGATGCCTCCTCTATAGACGACTTAAGAAAATTAGTTAAATCCCAGCTATCAGTGGATATCCTTGAGGTCTCCATCTGGTTGGTACCCATTACATCCCTTCTAGATGTTGATAAATAAAAAACACAAGTCACTGGTGGTAACAGTTTAGTAGAAATCTTCAAAATCTCATATATCTTCTAAAAACCTCTTCAGCTGAAATGAGTGGTAGCCTGGGAAAATTAACAAAGCAAATATTCCTCATTAGCATTGCATTATCGAGAAATTCACATTTCCTATAAATAAAGAGATTGTCTTTCAACAACATAGCCTCAGTAGATAAATTATTAATCTTGGCTTCACATTCCCTTAAGCTTGCAAGTTTCAGTCTCGACAGTGTTAGCCACCAAGCATTTAGCAACATGATCAACTTGAGAAGTTAAAAAGAGTTAACTTGCCCCATCAAGACTTTATCCAAGTTCTCAATGGCCAATCAGAGGGATTCCATCATGACTTGCTTAGGTTGTTCTAAAGAGAAGGCCTGCAGCACACCGTCACCCGATGCTACAGCACCCGAAGATGATTTCAAGGGCATCAAACCACTCCCTGACTGGAGGCGAGAGTTCCCACTGGTCCCAGCTCCTTCTCTCCCGGAATGGATGGCTGGCTTTGATCTTCGGGAATCAAGCAGACCTCAGAAGTCATAGAGGACCCTGGGCTCCCTTCTCCAGACGTTCCTCTAAGCTGCTCTGCCCAAGGAGTCTCCAGTCCTTGTGCTCGGGTCACAAAAATATCCATCAGGCCGCTCACAACAACCGGACCAGCATGTCGAAGGATGTGACAAGGCAGAGGTTGCAGAACCTAAAAATAGGGGTTTAAAACACTTTTTGTCCTCAGAAGCTGTCAGTAAAACAGGTCAGGAAAGGGTTAAGGATTCAGCCCTGAAAGCTGCTCTGCACAGGAAAGCAGAAAGAGAGCCACACCCTAGCTTCAGGCAAACCCAGGGAGGAAAAGGGGCGGAGTCACACCTGATAGGGCAGCCCTGTTCACATAACCAGGAAGTAACTGTTAGTCAAGGAGCACTAGAACAGGAACTGGAAAGAGAGGAGGAACAAGAGAAGGAGTTGCTCCAGAAAGAGTTCCATGAGCAGCAAGGAGAAAGAGAGCAGTTCCAGGAAGGTCCAGGAGAGTCAGATCCAGGGAGAGATCTGGGGACCAGGAGAAGCAAAGCCAAGAGCAACCGATACCCGGTTGGCACAAGGTGCTTGGGGAGTTGCTGGCCAGACTGCAGAGAGACAGCCAGGGCTCAGAAGTGCCATCTGAAAAAGCTTCCAGGAAGGAACTACCGTGAGCTGCACAGCAAACAAAAACAGGTCAGAGACTATTTTAAACCTCAGGGGAAAAGGTCAGATACCTTGCCTGGAAGGGATAGGAATAGTTCTCTGGAATCTTTTCTCAAAGCCAGAATTATAAAGGAGAGATTGGGAAGAGAGAAAGTCCCATTCAAAAGACTGCAAAAGTTTTCATACTACAGAGAACGTGACAGGAGCTCTAGCTCTGAGTATAGCCCAGGTGCCTTTCAGCAAGTTACTAATTGCAGGCAGCACAGACACGGGCAAGAGTTAGACTCTGAAGAGCACGCTGTGTTAAAAGAACTAGTGGAGCAGTATCAAGGGAAATGTTTGCCTCTCAACCAGAAAACATATACTAGGCAGACCAGAAGGAAGGTGAGCCCTTTTTGTGATGTTTTAAAAGGTGCTGGTGATTTGGAATCCTTACAAGTGCCTAGGTATTTTAGAGATAACAAACGGAAGCAGCTTAAAGCACTAATTAAGCAGGGGCAGTCTGTAGACTCCCTTAACCCAGGTCTTAAGGACATATCAGACCCAGAGCTGGAGGACATGCAAACTGATGCACCATTAAGTGATAGCAGTGGATCAGCTATGGACTGTGGGGTTTGTTATAAGGACTGAAAGCCATATAAGTGTATCCTGTAAAAGGAGTGAAAGCTGTACAAAGATATCCTATAGAAGTGCTGAGAAAGCCTATTTGCTATAACCAGAGTTTCCACGGAGAAAGGCAGCGTTCTGCCTGTGGGAAACCCAAGCTTAATTAAATCAGCTGTGAAGAGAAGTACAAGGCTGTGAAATGTTTTCCTGTGTTTAAAGCATGTATGTGGAAGCAATGCCAATGGAGAGAAACAGCTGTTGTATTTGAAGCTGAAGGAAGTTTGAAAGCTGAATGTTTTGCTTTGAGTTTGTACCTGAGAAGCATCAGGGGATTCTTGGACTTTTATTTGACACAATTGCGTAGCACCATCTTTTGTCTGTGTTTGGGGAAGTAGTTCACCAAACTCCTGTGCGGCAATAAAGTTATTGTTAAACCCACGGAAGCCTTTGCTGTATTTACTTGGACCACAACTACAACGGATACCAGGCTGCAGCACTTAGAAGGTTTATAAATATGCATTCCCCTATGCATCACATGCCAACCCCTCCTAGGCAACCGCCTATATATACCAGAGGGTGCTGAAGTGTGACAAGAAGCACAAGCTGCCCCCTTCCTTTTTTTTTTTTTTACCCGGCGACATCACGAGGTAGCAGGAAAATGCCGAAAGGTAAGAGTGACTGGAGCGAGCAATGAGCCACCTGCCATCTTACTCCACCCACTGGAAGCCCCCGTATGACTTGTATCTTGAATATATGACCTACCCAGTTTTGCTAAGGGATTCAAAACTATCAAAACAGAGAGTGGTTCTAAGACTGAATTTCTACTGGAAAGGATAGGTCTATCTGGGGGGTGAGGGGGGGATGTTCTCAAAGGATTTATATACCTTTGGTAATGTACACAAAACTGGAATCGTAGGGTTCCGATTTATTTTCTTTCAGTGTAATAAAGTGAGATTTATATACTTTTTCAACTATCAACTTAATCTCTTGTTTTAATCTTCTGGTAGGATTCTCATTCAAAATTTAATAATTAAAATCCCGTAGTTGCCTAAGATTCTCATCCCGATACTGATCTTTATATTGACCAACGATCACTCCTCCTTTGTCTGCTCTTTTAATTATAATCTCCTTATTACAAACAGGTTTTTTAAGGCTGTTCTCTGTTCTTCTGTAATGGTATGATATCTCCCCTCAAATTGTTTCTTCAGTCTCTAAATCTTTCCATACAAGATGTTCAAAGGCAACAAGAGGTTCTCCTGGTCCTGGGGGGTACCTTTTGAAATTGGTTTAACTAAGGAATCATTCTTCAAAAACACTGTTTTCAGAAAATGCTCGTAGATGTAATTTCCTTAAAAAAACATTTTAAGAGCAATTCAAGTTTGAAATGAGTTGTAAGTAGAGGTAGGAATAAAGGACAGACCTAGATTGAACTCCTCCTCCTCAGTTTTTGATAGAAGGTAATTAGAAAGATTTATGACTGCTGATTCCTGTAACCTCAATAATAATTCGGGGTTTGCAATGACCAATTTCCGGCTCTCCATCTTCCTCACCAGCCTCTGCTCCGAAAAGTATCTGGACTGTTGAATAAAAAATCTGAAGCATAGTACTATGTACATAGTACATAGAACATAGTACATAGTACATAGAAAATAGAACCCTTGCACTTACTCTCATATATAGACCCCCTTCAACTGATCAAAAAAACCTCTCCTCCATCTTAGAACTTGCATGCACAGCATCACCAAACAAACCTCTCATAATCCTAGGTGATTTGAATCTTCCCTGAATAACTCTCAATCAGACAATTTCATGGATGCTATGACCCAAATGGGTTACACTCAGATAATACATGCTCCCACCCACATAAAAGGCAACACCTTAGATCTCATCTTCCTTCCCTCCTCCCTTCTTAATAACCAACACCAACATACCCCTCCAACAATAACAGAGGTACCATGGTCTGATCACTACCTTATCACACTCCACCTCCCAGCTCAAGCAACACTAAACACAACAAACTCATCACCCCACATATCACGTTTTACACACTTTGACAAAGCTAATTTCCTTGACAAAGTATTACCCATACTCAACACAAACCTCCCAGACATCGAATCCGCTGTAAACCATTGGAATCAAACAGTCCAGAAAGCAGCTACCCCCACACATACCATGCATAAACAAGTAAAAAAGACAGAAAAATGGTTCACGAGAGAACTAGCAAATATAAAAAAACAATTGAGGAAACAAGAAAAGAAATGGAGGAAAACTAAATCTGACGAAAACAAATCCCAATATATGACCACCCTCAACAATTACAAAAATGCAATTAACAAGTCAAAAAAAGATTACCACTCCAAAGTAATAAACATGGCTATCAACCGCCCCAGAGAACTATTCGCAATCGTAAAAACTTTGACAAAAGCTAAAAACCAAGAGCCAAAACAGTCGGCTATAAGCATACAGACCTTAGCAACCCACTTTGCAGAAAAACTAAAGTGCAAATCCAACACCATACCAATGACACTACCTACAAACACTGAATCTAATAACACATGGACCTCCTTCCACACGATAGATCAAAAACACCTTCTTAGGATCATAACACTTATCAACACCACAACTTCTCCACTTGACCCATGTCCTGTGTCATGGATCAAATGCACAAAGGAAGAACTCGCTGAAAACATCCAACAAATGGTGAACCAATCCCTTGTCCAGGGCATCATGCCCAACGCCCTAAACCTCACAACGCTTCGACCAATAATAAAAAACAATAAACTTGACCCAAAAGACCCAAACTCTTACCGACCGATAGCCAGCATTCCATTTATAGCTAAAATAATAGAAAAAACCGTCCAATTACAATTACAAGACCATATCGATGAACACAAACCCTTAGACTCTCACCAGTTTGGCTTCCGCCCCTATCACGGTGTAGAAACCCTTCTAACTACACTGATAGACTTCCTCATCAAAGGCACAGATGATAGCAGTCAAGGCTTCCTACTCCTCTTCATAGACATCTCTGCCGCCTTTGACAACATCAACCACCTTACTTTGATCAATAGACTAGAAAATCTAGGAATAGGTGGGACAGTACTCAATTGGTTTAAGTCTTACATCACAAACAGACTAATACGTGTTCAAATAGACCAGGAAGTGTCAGAAACCTTCCCCCAAGGACAAGGAATACCCCAGGGATCCGCCCTTTCTGCCCTCCTTTTCAACCTGTACCTCCAACCCATTACAAAAATATTCAGAAAACACAAAATTAGTCACTTTATCTATGCTGATGACATCATGCTTGCTCTCCCCATATCCACCAAAAATCCTACCTACGATGCCCTATCAAAATGCATGGTGGAGACCACCTCCTGGATGGAATCTAACTACCTTAGCATCAACCTCAAAAAAACTGAGGCAATGTTCGTAACAAGATCACCCGTGACTGAGGACATCTATCCAACATCAATCTCAATCATAAATACAACTATACCCGTCAAAAAAGAGGTAAAATACCTAGGGGTAATAATAGACCATACACTCACCATGCTACCACATATAAAACAGACGGTAAAAACCATATTCTACAAACTCAAAACCATACAACATCTAAGACCCCTTCTTGACACCCATGACTTTAGATCAGTTGTTAACACACTCATCACCCCACACTTCGACTATTGTAATAGTCTCTTAATTGGCCTACCACAAAAAAGTACATACCTACTTCAAAGAGCCCAGAACATCTGTGCCAAAGTAGTCACAAAAGCCCGCCTAGTAGACCACGTAACCCCAATAATGCTGGAACTGCATTGGCTCCCTATAAACAGCAGAATCAGATATAAAATCCTCCTAATCACATTCAAGCTCCTGAACAACATCGCCCCATCATATCTATCCATGCTATTACATGCCCCATCAGAATCAAGAACGCGCAGACTAAACGCAACACACTCACTTGAAATACCAAACTCATTCAAAAAAACTAAAAAATCCACCAGCACCAGAGCCTTCTCATTCACTGCCCCCATGCTCTGGAATAATCTCCCAATAAACCTTCGGATCATAAAAGACCTCACCCAATTTAGAAAGGAACTCAAGACATACCTTTTCTCCGAACACTATGAAATCCCAGACCCCCAAGTCCAACCACACACCATCCCCAAACACTCAAACACAAAGCCCTAAAACCACACTCAACTACCCACACACATACACCCACCACATACACCCACCACATACACCCCAAAATACTCCCAAGAGATGAAAAAAGGAAATAAATTCCTCCACACACCACACACATATAAAAGGTAGAAAACTCTGACTACCTATAAAAAGGTAGAAAAAACTCTGATCAACACTAGATCAACACTACGATACAGAAACTTATTAATGTATATAAAATGTAAATAGTTTTGACAATTAATGCACAGTTATTTGTATAAAGTTACAATGTTATAAATCTCTGTTAATAACTATTATCTGTATAAAGTTAAAAAAATCTCTGTTCCATGTAATGTATACATTAGTATACAAATTTGTTTACTTGTTCCATGTAAACCGCCCCTGATCTCTGGAAGGGGCGGTATAGAAGAAATAGCTAAATAAATAAATAAATACTATGCCGTTTTATTTTTTTCAGTTGTATGTGGCATCAATCATGTCACATTGATTGAATGACCCATAGATTTTTGTGCACTTTAAATAATTGTTTTATGGCATATTATTATATATAAAAGTACAAAGGGTTATATTAGTACTGGGGAGATTATTTATAGCCTACTTCTTTAAATGTTGCCAGACAAAAAATATAATATAAAATTCATAGTGGACATCTCCTACACAGTTATTGTCAACATTATTGGCACCCTTGCAATTCAACTCCTTACTGTCTAATATCTCCTAAAAAAAAAAGTGGCCAGTGAATGGCTTTGGACTACATATGCACATATATTTGACACATAAAAGAAGAAAATAATGCAGTTACTCACCTGTAACAGATGTTCTCCGGGGACAGCAAGAATCAGTCCTCACATATGGGCGACGTCAGCACCGACAGAGCTCTCAGAGAAGGATCTCTCCAGCTTTCAAAGAAAGCCTTTGGGAGATGCCACCACGCATATGTGGTCCCCTTCCCACCCAAGTGTACCATCTTGCTCAGTCAGATGACATAGCTAAAAGATGGCAAAGATAAAAGATGGTAAAGGAGCAACTCCAAGAGGAAGAGAGAGGGTTGTGAGGACTGATTCCTGCTGTCCCTGGAGAACACCTGTTACAGGTGAGTAACTACGCTTTCTCCAGGAACAAGCAGGAAGTCAATCCTCACATATGGGACTCCCCAGCTACAAGCTACCGAAAACCCATAGCAAAAATAGGGGGCTCCCTCACGGTGAGCCGTGAGCAGCAGCAATTTAATCCGTGTACACAGACCACAGTAGGACCTCTGTGTCTGATGAAACCAGCACTCCGGTAGCCTGAACACAGAAGGGTTGGAGGGTAGGAGTTGCCTAAACCCCAAAAAGGTTACGGAGCACAGCCTGGCCTAAGGCACTGTCCAGTTGGGACACTCTTTCCAGGTAGTGAGGGGCTGTGAAGGTATGGACTGACCAGGTGGCAGCCCAGCAGATGTCCACCATCGGGACATAGCGCAAGTTTGCCACCGAGGTTACCATGGTCCTGACACGGTGTGCCATGACGTGGCCTTCCAGAGGGAGCCTCACCTGCTCATAAGTGAGGGCAATACAGTTCGCCACCCATGTGGACAACGTATGTTTGGTCACCACCTCCTCCAGCCTACTGGGGTCATAGGAGATGAAAAGCTGAGAAGCTTTGTGGTGGCCCTGAGTGCGTTGGATATAGAAGGACAAGGCCCTCTTACAGTCCAAGGTGTGAAGGACCATCTCCGCCCAACTGGACTGAGGTCTTGGAAAGAAAGTAGGGAGCACCACCTCCTGGCAGGAATTTGGGATGCGTGCGAAGCACCACTCTGTTCCTGTAGAACCTGGTATAAGACACCTCCGCCACAAGGGCCTGAAGTTTGCTAACTCTGCGAGCAGAGGTGAGCGCAACCAGGAAAATCACCTTCCAAGAGAGATAGCAAAGATGGCAGGTAGCCAGAGGCTCGAAGGGTGGGCGAGTGAGCTGCCCCAACACTACTTTGAGGTCCCATTTGGTTGCTGGAGGGCGAACCGGGGGCTTCGATAAGAGCAGGCCCCGAAGGAAACAGGTCACCAACGGTTGGACCGGGAGGGGGCTTACCATCCACTGGGTGGTGGTGACCCGCCAGGGCACTCAGACGGACTTAGACTTGAGCCCAGACTGGGAGAGGTGAAGGTGGTACTGAAACACCAGAGCCACTGGGCAGGAGAAAGGATCAGCTCCATGTTTGGCACACCAGACAGAGAACCTGCACCATTTGAGGGCATAAGCCTTCCTAGTCAAGGCCTTGTGAGAGGCCAGCAGAATGTCCTCCACCTCAACCGGAAGGTTGAAGGGGGCCCAGAGTCACCCTCTCAGCAGCCACGCTGTCAGCGACAGGGACCCTAGGTTGGGGTGCAGGAGAGAGTCTCCCTCTTGAGATGGGAGTCCCGGGGTAGTCCCCAAGGGAATGAGGGCCTCCACCGTCAACTGTAGAAGCAATGGGAACCACGGTTGCCTGGGCCACCAAGGGGCTATCAGGATGAGCACAGCCTTGTCATGGAGGGTCCTGAACAGGGTCTTGGTGATCAGCAGCGTCGGAGGGAAGGCGTACGTGAGGCCTTCCGATCATGAGACCAGGAACGCGTCCGCTGCCACCCTGGAGGGGTGAGCCTGCCGGGAGCAGAAGCGGGGCAACTGAAAGTTGTCCAGGCTGGCAAACAGATCCATCACAGGTTCCCCCAGAGCCAGAAAAGTTGACTGGCTACCCTGGGGGGTACAGCTGCCACTTGTGCGGCTGGAGAACTCTGCTGTGTCTGTCGGCCAGCAAGTTGTTCTGGCCTGTTCAGGTACACTGCCCGCAGGAGGATACCCTGTTGGATTGTGTATGAGCAGAGGACCAGTGCCCCCTGACAAAGGGTATATGACTCTGTGCCCCCCTGTTTGTTCACGTAGAATATTGCCAACTGGTTGTGCGTCTGGACCAGCACCGGCTAGTGACACAGGTGGTGACAGAAGACCCTCAGGGCTAGGTGTATGGCTTGGAGCTCCAGGAAGTTGATCTGCCGGAAGCTCTCATCTGGTGGCCAGTTGCCCTGAGTGCGGAGATCTCCGCAGTGGGCTCCACAGCCGAGTGCGGAGATCTCCGCAGTGGGCTCCCCAGCCGAGCAGGGAGGTGTCCGTGGTAAGGACTCTTGAGGGGCCAGGGCCTGAAAGGGCATGCCCACCTCGAGATGCTGGGGCGACTGCCACCAGACCAGGGAGTCCGCCAACTGGCGGGTCACAGAAACTCTGTCTTGGAGGTGGCCTGAGACCACTGGTCCCGGAGACACCATTGCACCGCCCTCATGTGAAGGCGGGCATCTGGGGTGAATTGGACTGTGGACGCCATGTGCCAGAGGAGGCACAAGAGAAGCCAGGCAGGCACCTAGGGACAATAGTGTACGTCCCGAGCTAAAGACCTGAGACGATCGGCTCGGTCCCTGGGCAGGAAAGCCTTCGACTGGAGAGTGTCTATCATTGCCCTGATGAACTCCAGACACTGTCGGGAGAAGGTGAGACTTGGGATAGTTTATGACAAAGCCCAAGCATTGCAGAACCTGGATGGTGCGTGTGGTGGCCTGCTGCACCTCTGAGGTTGTGCTTCCCTTTATGAGCCAGTTGTACAGGCAGGGAAAGACAAAGATCTCCTGGAGCCAGAGGAAGGCGGCCACGACTGCCAGGCATTTTGTGAAGACTCTTGGGGCAGAGGCTAGGCCGAAGGGGAGCACCCTGTATTGAAAATGCCTGTCTCCCACTATGAACCGCAGGTACTGCCTGTGGTTGGGGTGGATGAGGATGTGGGTATAAGCATCCTTGAGGTCTAAGGAGCATAGCCAGTCTCCATGCTGGAGGTATGGCAGCAATGTTCCAAGGGAGAGCATCTTAAACTTTTCCCTCACCGGGAATTTGTTGAGGTTGCGCAGGTTGAGGATGGGCCTTGGGCCCCCTGTCCTCTATGGCATGAGGAAGTATCCGGAGTAGAACCCCTTGCCGTTGAGGTGGTGGGGCACCGGTTCCACCACTTTGTCCTCGAGAAGACCCAACTCCTTCAGAAGAAGGTCCTGGTGGAGGGGAGACTAGAGGGGCTCTCTCGGGAAAAAAGGGGGAGGTGTTCGAATCAGGTGGAGAAGGTAACCCTCCCTGACTACCCTTAGTGCCCAGGAATCGGTGGTGATGGTCACTCACCTCTGGGCACAGAGGGCCAGACATCCCCCTGTGGGCTGATGATCTCCTTGGGGTAGAGAGGCTATGCTCAAGGAGTCAAAAACTCCCCCCTGACTGGGCTGGAGCCGGTGCCTGGCACTGCCCGGGGTTTTGGAGTCTTCTATTTACGTGGGCTATGCCCATGTCCCTTGGCCTGCTGACCCTGTTGGGGAGCTGGGGAGGCCTGATAAGGTGGGTAGTTTCTGTAAAGCAGCTCCCCTTCCTTGGGTAGAAGGGCTTTTTACCCTAGCCCTTCTGTTGGGGAGGGGCAGCGGTCTTTTTAGAGCGCCTGGTCCTCGTCATGAACTCGGTCTCCAGCTCGGCAGCCTTGTCGGTCGTAAGTTTGCCAAAGAGATTCTCTCCCTTGGCAAGGAACATCGACCAATTTGTCCTGAACCCACTGCTCGAGGTTGGACAACTGTAGCCAAATTTGGCGCTGTGCACCGATGCCTGCCGCCACTACTCGAGCCGCTGAATCGAACCCATCATAGGCCGTTCGAAACATGAATTTGGAGCACTCACGGACTGCCTTGGGCAGGTTCTTGAACCGCTGCAGGGGTTCCTCGGAGACACCAGCTGAGAACCCTGCAAGTTCCTTTGCCAGGTCTCTCAGGTACAGCTGGTAGGCCTGGATGCAGCTGATCAGCATTGAGTCCTGGCAACACACTCTGCTGAGGGCGTCCAGGGTGCGGGCCTCCCTGCCAGGGAGCACTAAGAAGTGCATCTTCTGACTTTTCAGCTGACGCATGGCCGACTCCACCACCATGGAGTTATGCGGCAACTGTGATTTCTGGAAGCCTGGGCTCCGGCAGACTTGATACATCAAGTCAAGCCGTTTGCTCACCACCAGTACAATGCTGGTGTCTCCCACATCTGGAGCATCAGCCGTTCCAGGATGGGTACCGTGAGCGATTCCCTTGGAGGAGCCTTGTACTGGAGGATTTCCAACTCATCCGCCCGAGGGTCCTTCTCTGACTCCATAGGGAATGCCAGGACCTTTGACCTAACCTTGGCAAAATCAAGGAAGCCCATATCTTCTGGCGGGGACCACCGTCAAAGATCTGAGACGGGAGAGTCAGGTGGGACGTCGCGGGGGCGATGGGTGTCAGGGGACTCCTCATCCTATGTCTCCCACTTGGAGTAGTCCGTCGAGGACTCATAGGAGGGCTGCTCCGTAGGTCTCAGAGCTCCCGATGCTCCGCGGCCAGTGCTCGGCGATGATTCCGGTCCCATCGAGCAGTAATCGGATCGCGATCTCGGCCGAGGATTGACTCAAGGCCAAAGAACCTCAAGGATCAGCTTGGCCTCCAGGGACATCTTGGACGTCGAGGGCTTGGTGGTCGGTGCAGATGAATCAGTCGTGCTGGACAACAGTGCTGCTGCTGGTCCATGAAGGTAAACACGCTGCGCTACAGGGCCGCCATTCTGGACTCCAGGCCAGAAGGCTCCAAAGCCTTCAGCATGGGCACTAAGGGACGGGCCCGATGCCGGCTTCCCGAAGGGGAATACTTGACGAGGATGGTGTCTGGGGATCGAGGCTGGTCCAAGGTCGAATCCTTTCGGGTGACCTAGGCAGGTTGCTCCTTCTCCGATGCCTTGGAAGAGCGTCTCGGACTGCAGGACTGGGGTGCTCCTGGCCGGTCAGAACCAACCAAGGACGCCGCCTTTGAGGGTTTCTTCTTCTTCCTGGTTCCCTCGAGGGAGACTCCCCTTTCTGAGGACCCATGAAGGGGCTCGGGCTCAGAAGGTTCCGCCTTAGGTGTTGAGGTTTCAGACGAGACCCTGACCTTCGGAGGCACCGGAGACTCGGGGGAAAACTTATTGTTCTGCTGCTGGCAGCTCTTGAGGGCCTTGCTGGACATCCTTTGTAGAGACCACAGGCTGCCAGGTCGTGGTCTGGCCCGAGGCAGCGGAGCAGCAGTCTTGTAGGCTGGTCAAAGACAATTTTTGAGCACCGATCACACTTCTTAAAGCCACTGGTAGCAATGGGGAAAAAAAGTACAACTGTGAGGTCAAAGACTCGCCAGGCTGCCAGTTGGGAAAAAAGGCGCAAAGACGCCAGAGAATGAAAGAACAAAAAAACTACAAAAGTAGACCTGAACTTGACGCCAAGGCAGCGAGGTCGGTTGGCAGGAAGAGTATTGGAGCAATACCGGATGCGAGTATGAAACCCACAGAAAAAAAAATCAACTTTTTCCGGGGACAAATCAGACGAACGTCTGAAGGGCTCCACGGAAAAAAGGAGACTAAGCAAGATGGCATCCTTGGACGGGAAGGGGACCACGCATGCGTGGTGGCATCTCCCCAAAGGCTTTCTTTTAAAGCTGGGGGGATGCTTCCGCAAGGGCTCCGTCAGTGCTGACGTCACCTATATGTGAGGAATGACTTCCTGCTTGTTCCCGGAGAAAGGGGTGCTCCACTGCAGCGTCCTTGCGCTTCCTGCAGGCCATGCCGCTGAGTGAAAGTACAGTTCTCTGTCCATGGATAATATGATGAAATTAGACATACCTGCTAATTGTGGTTCCTGGAGTGGAACCCGTCTAGTCCCGGAACCTCTGGGTTGCCCATCTTATCCAGCAGCTTGGAGACTGAGAAACTCCCACTTTTGTGACATCATGAGTATATCTCCCCGGTGTCCGCCTCCAATCATCAGTAACCTATTGACAAAGCAGACTCACCAGAGAAACAAGTAAATATAGCTACTACAGCTAATGGCCAAATGGACAATACTAGCAGGAACGAAGAAATATCCCCGTCACCACTGTGATTACAAACCCCTGAACAGATCAGGGTCTCAGCAGAAAAAGGAAAGGAGAGGAAGAAACCCCCAGAAAGAAAGGCCTCTGACCCCCACCCTTGTGTACTCATGCAATAATTAACCTTTGTTTGTTTTTTTTTTTTACAAAACTGAAGTAAGAAAAAGTCAAGTCTTACCGGTAAGTCTCGGAGACACTTCAGGCATCTGTGCGCATGCACATCCGGGGAGGGATCCGGGACTAGACGGGTTCCACTCCAGGAACCACAATTAGCAGGTATGTCTAATTTCATCTTCCTGATCGTGTCCCCCGTCTAGTCCCGGAACCTCTGGGTTAGTACCAGAGCAGTAGAAATCAATCAATCACGGGAGGGACCCGGCAAACCAGCCTGAAGAACAGCCCTTCCAAAGGAGGACTCCTCCACCCTCTGCACATCCAGACGATAGTGTTGAACAAAGGAATTCAAAGAGGACCACGTAGCCGCCTTACATATGTCTACCGGCGACACCAGGCGATGTTCAGCCCAGGAAGTAGCTTGCGCCCTGGTGGAGTGAGCCCGTAGCCCTTCCGGAACAACTCTTCCTTTCAGCACATATGCTGAGGCAATCGCCTCCTTGATCCATCGTGAAATGGTAGCCTTGGACGCCGCCTCTCCCTTCTTGGGGCCCCCAAACAACACAAAAAGTCTGTCTGACTTCCGGAAAGACGCTGTGCGCCTTAGATACTTCTTCAAGACTCTACGAACATCCAAGAGATGGAGGTTCCGCGAGGAAGAGTCAGAGCCAGCCTTAGAAAAAACTGGCAAAACGATTTCCTGGTTCAGATGAAACGCCGAAACGACTTTCGTGAGGAAAGCCGGGACCGGTCGCAGGACCACCTTAACTGTAAAAAAGGAAAGGTAGGGCTCCCTACAGGAGAGCGCCTGAAGCTCGGACACTCGACGCGCCGAACATACGGCCACCAAGAACACTGTCTTCAGCGTGAGATCTTTAACAGAGGCATTCGCTACTGGCTCGAAAGGGACCCGCTCTAAAGCCTCCAGGACGAAAGGCAGATGCCACTTAGGAAAAACATTCTGTGAAGGCGGCCTAAGCAGAGCAGCCGCCCGGAAAAAGCGCTTCACATCCCGCTGTGACATAATGGACTGACCTTGGACTCGGCCCCTGAAACAGGCCAAAGCCGACGCCTGAACCCGCAACGAAGCCACCGCCAGCCCCTTATCCAAACCATCCTGCAAAAACTCCAAAATCTGAGGAACAGATGCTTTCAAGGGCATGCACTGTCTGTCCCCACACCACGCCTCGAAAATTCGCCAGACGCGAATGTACGCCAGAGACGTAGAGCGCTTCCTGGACCTCAATAAGGTAGAAACGACCGCCGCGGAATACCCCCTGGACGTCAACCGAGCCCTTTCAAGAGCCAAGCCGTAAGCGAGAATCGATCCACGTACGGCATGAGAAGAGGCCCCTCAGAGAGAAGGTCCTCCCGACAAGGAAGACGCCAAGGCTTCGCCGCCAGCAGCCTCATCAGGTCCCCGTACCAAGGACGCCTCGGCAAATCCGGCGCTATCAAAATCACAGACCCCTTGAATTTTTCTATCCTTTGAAGCACCCTTCCGATCAAGACCCAAGGGGGAAAGACATACAGCAGTTGACCCGCCGGCCAAACTTGGAACAGAGCATCCAGACCCTCTGACATCCTTTCGCGTCGCCTGCTGAAGAAGCGACTGGCCTTTGCGGACGGGAAGGTCGCCATGAGATCCATAACCAGGAAGCCCCATCGGCGAGCTACCATGTTGAAGACTTCCGGATGAAGGACCCATTCCCCCGGGTCCACGCGCACCCGACTGAGGAAATTGGCCTCCACATTGTCCACCCCTGCAATATGTGCGGCCGACAAGTCGGAGAGATTCATCTCCACCCAGACACACAGGGCTGCGGCTTCGGCCTCTAACGCGACACTGCTGGTGCCGCCCTGCTTGTTGATATAGGCCACCGCCGTCGCGTTGTCGGACAACACCCGGACCGCCTTTCCGGCAAGCAAGGGGCGAAACCCCTGCAGTGCCAGACTCGCCGCCCGCAGCTCGAGGCGGTTGATCAGCCACGTTGCCTCCAGGGGATTCCATCGACCTTGAACGAAACTGCCCTGACAATGAGCGCCCCAGCCCAACAGGCTGGCATCCGTCATTAGTGCCACCCAGTCCGGGGCCACCAGGGACTTTCCCCGCTCCAAGGACTCGGGAAGCAGCCACCAGAGCAGATCCTGCAGGACCTCCGCCGGGCAAACTAGTCTCCGGGACAGAGGGTCCCGCTGATGCGACCACCGACGTAACAACGCGCGCTGCAACGGTCGCATATGAGCTCGGGCCCACGGTACTGTCTCGATGGACGCCGCCATGGTGCCCAACACTTGCAGATAATGCCAAGCCGAAGGAGCCCTGCGCTGTCGGAACCTCTCCACGAGATCGCGTAGGTGCTGAGCTCTTTGTGCCGTGAGGAACACTCTGCCCAACTGGGTGTCGAAACGCGCTCCGAGATATTCTAGGTTCTGAGAAGGACGCAAGTGACTCTTCGCCACACTGACTATCCACCCCAGACTTTCCAGGAACGAGACTACCCTGGCTGTCGCTTTCTCGCTCTCGGCGTGGGATTTTGCCCGGATCAGCCAGTTGTCCAGGTACGGGTGGACGAGGATGCCCTCCTTGCGGAGAGCCGCCGCCACCACTACCATGACTTTGGTGAAGACCCGCGGAGCCGTGGCAAGCCCGAAGGGCAATGCTTGAAATTGATAATGGCCGAACGGAACTGCAAACCGGAGGAATTGGTAATGGTCCGGTCGGATGGGAATATGCAGATAAGCTTCCGAGAGGTCCAGCGACGTAAGGAACTCCCCGCGCTGAACCGCTACAATGACGGATCGCAGAGTTTCCATGTGAAAATGAGATACGCGAAGACAGCGGTTGACACCTTTGAGATCTAGAATGGGACGCACTCCCCCGTCCTTTTTCGGGACCACGAAATAGATGGAGTAACGACCGCACCCGCATTGGTCCGGAGGTACTGGGACGATGGCCCTGAGGTCAAGTAACCTTTGCACCGTCTCCTGAAGCGCCGCGCGCTTTGCCACGGACCGACCGGGAGACTGAACAAACGCGTCCCGCACCGGACGGAGGAACTCCAGGGCATAGCCCTCTCAAATGACCTCCAGGACCCACTGATCCGAGGTGATTTGGGCCCAGGCAGGAAGAAATTCCTGCAAACGCCCCCCACAGGGATGAGGGGAGTCTGGGCCCTCCTCACTTCATTGCTGCTTCTTGAAGGTATTCGAGGAGGAGGAAGAGGCACCGAACCCCTTTCCCGCTCCTCGAAACCCCCGCGACCTGTTGGGGAAACGGCCGCGCTGACTCGAAAAAAATCTTTGGGAGCGAAAACGACGAGGATCGCGCAATAGCCCCCGACCCCCCGGTGCCCCCCGGGCCACCTTAGGCTTATCCTCCGGTAACCGCCCGCCTTTGGATTCACCGAGATCCTTAACCAGCTTTTCTAAGTCCTCACCAAACAGAAGACGCCCCTTAAAGGGAAGTTTACTTAATCTAGCTTTAGAGGAGTTATCAGCGGACCAATTCCGGAGCCACAGATAGCGGCGCGCTGCGACAGAGGAGGCCATGCTTTTGGAGAGACCGCGCATAAGGTCATACTGAACGTCCGCCAAGTAGGCCGTCCCGGACTCCAGATGGGCAGCCTCCTCCGCTAACGCACTGGGCTGACCTTCCTGCACCCGCTGGGACCACCGCAGGCAGGCTCTAGCCACCCACGCACCACAGATAGCCGCCTATCTTGCCCATCTTTAAGGGCCGCACTGCCCTCTACGGGAATGGTCGTTTTCTTAGTGACCGCCGATACGGCCGCATCCACCTTAGGCAATTTAAACACCTCTCTATCCTGATCTAACAGTGGATACAAACGCCCCATTACCCGGGAGCCTTTCAGCGGAGCCTCTGGCAGATTCCATTCCTCTTGAATCATCTCCTGAAAGACTCTGTGAACTGGAAACGCTCGTTGAGTCTTCTGAAACACCTGCAACAACGGATCCTCCAAGGACTCATCAGCTGACGTCCCTGGGACCGGCATATTGAGCGCCTTAAGCGTCTCCACGATGAGGGCTGGAAGCTCCTCCCTCCGAAAGACCCTCACAATCCGGGACTGGTCCTCTCTCTCCGAGATCTCTCCTTCCTCCAGCTCCTCATCCAACTGCAGGCTGTGCGACTCCTCATCTGAAAGAGGGGCCTCTGAAGCCCCCGACTGCACACATAGCTCCCCTTCTCCACGAGATCTCTTACCCTCTACCGGAGCGCAATCCTCATGAAGAGAAGCCGGGCGCTTACGGGCGCCGCCCTTTGGCGGCTGCTGCTGTAGGGAGCCTCCAAAGACGGATTGTTGCAGGAGAGCTACGAACTGCTGGGAAAAAAATAGAGGACAGGTCCAAAGGTAACGCCGGTAAAGAGGAGGAAGCGGCTGAGCCGGAGGAAGGGCCTGCAACGGGCTCTAATTGGGAAACGTCCTGCCCCCCTGTTGCGGAAAGGTCAGCAGCTGAGGCCGGGACTGACTCCTGCTGCGCCGGCTCCGAAGGCGGCTCCCCGGAGTCACCCATGCAAGACTTGCAGACTCCAGCAGACGTCTTCCTCGTCCCACACACTAAACACAGGGACTTGGAAGGCATGATAGAGAGTACCTCACCCCGGACCGCCGAGGGCAGAAAACCCTAAGGCCGGCAGGCAGAGGACTCCCAAATTGGCTGCCAAAAGTGAAACCGCCGTAGACTTCCTCTGAAAACTGACCAACCCGGGCAGCAGAGAAAAGGCAAAAGCCCCCCCTCTATAGGGATTCCCCTTTCACCGTTCCGTTCGTTTGTCTCTCTGTTTTTTTTTTTTTTGAAGGCGATGAGAATCGCCAAGGCTCTCAACCGCCTGCTGCAGTCCCCGAAACGCCCGTGCGGGAGGCCTGAAGGGCCGGCACGCCGACGCCACGCGGCAGGGCCGATCGGGACAAAAGTGCGCGAAAACGCGCTGAGGGAAAACAAGCCCGCTGCCTGACGCAACACTCACCTCTGGCCTGGAAACGCGAGGAGAAAGCGTGCAGAGATCAGGGCTGTGGCCACCGACACTGGGAGCGCTCGAGACGCCGCAGGCCCGAGAAACACTCCCGATGCTGAACAAATGAAGCCGCCGGCTGCGTGCACCGGAGAGAGCTGCCAGACGCACGAGCAGGCAAGACTTCTGCATGGCGTCGGCTCACCTCCTTGAAGCAGAGAGTAGGCAGCTACTGCAGACAGACCGTACCCTCTCACAGCCAGTGTCTGAATGGGCCGGAACCCCCCACTCCCCAAAGCAATGAGCAGGGAGACAGAGAAGAGGAGCGGGGCAGGGAGGGAGGAGTAGATAGAGCCAGAAATAAAGACGCTGACCTGTGCTGAGACAGAAAGCCACAGACCTGAGGTAAAGGGAGACCCCGGGACTGAACCACCCCTCACTAAATCAAAGAACTAAATCCAACTTTCTAAAACCTAACTGTTTCTCTAGTGAGCCCGGACCCCCGGGCTCCCATGTATCCAGCTGCTTGGAGACTGAGGTAACTGATGATTGGAGGCGGACACCGGAGAGATATACTCATGATGTCACAAAAGTGGGAGTTTCTCAGTCTCCAAGCTGCTGGATAAGATGGGCAACCCAGAGGTTCCGGAACTAGACGGGGGACACGATCAGGAAGTGGACATCCTTTTGCAGAAATTTGTTGCTGAGGAATGGCTGGGAATAGTTTTTCCCCACACCTGCAGCTACCTCCTGATCCTGTTGCTGGGGGGGGGGGGGGGGGGTTAGGCTATCCCTTGAATTACCTAACCAGGTAATGGTCAGGTTGCAGTTTTCTAGTTTTCTTTGATCTTAAGTTGCTCAGCAGACTCTTCTGTGGGAGCATCACCTTCCTTTGCAGCTGACGATGGCACCAAGGGCACCCTTTGAATTAAGTAGCGCCACACCAAAGCTATATTCAGGGAAGCGTATGCCATTCTTGGAAATATGTTTTCCTCGCACGGCAACATATGCATGCTTAGATAAGTTATGGCTGAAGTAAATCAGAACTCTTTGCAGTCTGACTCAAAATGTAAGTGCCTAGTTGGGGCCACTTTTTTCTATTCCTGTAGACCTAAACCACATGGTCCGTTGGTGGTCTTGACAATAGCTGTTTAGGATCTATGGCATTGTTTTCCCTGGTTCAGTGGAGGCGGAGTTTGGAGGAGTTTGCTGGAACTCAATCCAAGCATTTCTCCAGTGTGGAGCTCCACGCACTGTACCAGTTGCCATAAAGACAGATATGACACCCAGCTGGGGAAGCATGAAGCTGGTGGCCACATTATGCCTGTGTCTGAACCAAATGATTGGATCTTAGTGTCAAGGAAAAATAAAACAAATAAGGATTCTGAGAAGCTGAGCATTTGGGTTGCTTCCATGTGGCTAAACCCGGCACTCAGATTATTTAATTATGACACCAACTCTGGATGATGTCCTATACATATGCTTATATCTTACATTTGCTCTTGGGGGACATGTTCTTTTTTCCCGCCAGGTAGTTAAGATGAGAGAAACAGTTTTGATCTCATTCTGGACCCCTGCCCTGGAACAGGAAATCCTAATTTACATGACTTTTTTGATTCTCTTCTCCACCACAGGTGAACCATCGAACACAGCAGGAGCTTTGGAGGTGTTCAGTGCCATTGATTCACTAGCAAACAATGAGGTTATCACCTGCAATGATGGCTCCAAGGTGGAGAATAGGGTAGGTCCCTGCCATCAACTTTTCGCCCCAGTAGTTTGTGGCAAACTGGTAAGGCTGGGGCTTGATGTGAAGATTTACATTTCAAGGTTAAGGCGATCTGCTTCCTTGGACATGTCTCATCTTCATAAAGCCTGCAGGTGGGAGAGGATTCAATTACAACCCTAGAGGGTATGCTACCTCCTGCATTCGTAACAGCAGTACTATGCTTCATTGGTGTGGCATATCTAGCACCTTCAGGTCATGTTGGTCAAAGAGGTTGGTGCCCCTGAGAAGACTCTTAGATAGGGATACAATTTGCAACTACTGGCTTCCAGAGCATGCTTAGACAGTACAGATGCCACTGTTTCGTGGCCCTTTGATGTCCCCAATTTCTTTGGGATGCAGGGTGGCTCTAGAAGCTGGGGTCATGGCTGCTTGCTGCAGGGAGGTGGCCTAGTGGACAACTGTGTCCTGGGATACTTCTTTTTGCCAAAACACAGTGGAGAATCCTATAATCTGTTTTGGTGAAGGGAAGTATTCCAGAATATGGCTTTTTTTGGTGAAGAAAACGTAGTTACTCACCTGTTATAGGTGTTCTCCAGAGACAGCAGGAATCAGTCCTCATATATGGGCAACATCGGCACCAACAGAGCCTGCGCAGAGCATTTCCCCAAATTTCAAAAAAGCCTTTGGGGATGCCACCACACATGCATGGTCCCCTTCCTGCCCAAGGGTGCTATCTTGCTCAGTCAGGTGCCATAGCTACAGCCCCACCAAGAAGATGGCAAAAAATGGACAGCAATTCCAAGGGGAGGAGGGAGGTCCAATTCCTGCTGTCCCTGGAGAACACCTTCTTCAGATGAGTAACTACGCTTTCTCCAGGAACAAGAAGGAAGTCAGTCCTCACATATGTGACTTTCTAGCTATAGGCTAACAAGGATCTGTAGGAAAAGGCACGGCAGAGCCATGAGGAGCTGCAAGCAAATCTGAAGACAGACCCAATGACCCCGAGTCCATGGAGAGCCATGTCTCTGGTAACCTGAACAAGAAGGGATGGAGGGCAGGAGTTGCTTAAACCCCGAAGAGATTACGGAGTACCGCCTGGCCGAAGGCGCTGTCTTAACAGGACTCCATCTCCAGGCAGTAATGGGTAGTGAAGGTATGAGTGGAGGACAAGGTGGCGTCCTCAGACTGTCATAGGGGGCTGAAGGATCGGGTGACTGACTTGTCACGCTTGTCCAACCCCCCCAGATGACATCCTCCTTCTTCTTCCGCTTAAGCTCGGGGAACCCCTGGTCAAAGTACCTGCAGGCCCGTGGGGGAACCTTGGGCAGCTCCAAGGGTTGTGGGGCCTTGGAGCGCGAGGCTACCAGGGATATCGGGGTCGAGTCTGCCTTATGGAAGATATCATCCAGTTTCTGCCAGCGACTCTGGATGGCCTTAGAGGGCATCTTTTTGCATAAGGAGCATTGCTCCAGATCGTGATCAGCACCCAGACACTTAAGACAGCAGTCATGGGTGTCTGTGAGTGACAAGATTTTGGAGCACCGATTGCATTTTTTGAAACCGGAGCCATCGGGGCAGGAAGGACTGCTGCGAAGTCAAAGACCCTCGACGTGTCCAATGGTTAAAAAGGGCACGAAAGCGCTAAAGTGGGAAAGAAGGGAAAAACGGGCTCGGAGACCAACCGCCATAACAGTGGTGCTTGAGAGGCGGGGGGGGGGGGGGGAGGGGACCGGCGCTAGCCGGAAAAGATAAAAATATACTTAGAGAGAAAAAACGTTTTCCGGGGACGAGACGCACATCCGAAGGGCTCCACAAAAAAAAAGGCAAACTGAGCAAGATGGCACCTTTGGGCGGGAAGGGGACCACATTTGCTTGGTGGCATTCCCAAAGGCTTTCCTTGAAAGCTGGGGAAATGCGCCGCACGGGCTCTGTTGGTGCAGACGTCACCCATAGGTAAGGACTGACTTCCTGCATGTTCCTGGAGAATAAGACAATGTTGATAAAATCAAAGAAAAGCACATACAGTACAATAATTTGTAAATTAAATGGAGTTAGTAGTTATATCTGAAGTGAGATAATGAAGGAAGGTTTTTTTGACGATGATATTGTGTCATATAATTTGACATTTTAATTATCAGTTAATGTCCTTTCCTTGAATCCTGCTAGACCAGTCCAGACAAGTGGATTGTGTTCCCCTACCAGCAGATTGGTGGACATAAAGAACCAATGAAAAGCCCAGGTTTCAATGGCATCACTCCTTTACCTCTATTCGCCTCAGCCAATGGTCTCCAGTATTTGTCCCAAAGCATAAGAAAGAAACATGGCAAGCTTCACACAACCTCAATCATAGGCAACAAAGAGTAAGCAACAGTAGAGAATTATGCACAGGAAAACAAACGGAAAGGTGTGAGTAGAAGATGAACCTGCAGAGCCAAGGATAAAAATCACAGTGGACCCAAGAGCACCACAGCCGAAGAACAGAGCAACACAGTTCCAGGGGCAGGCTCTGGACTGGTCTAGCAGGACTCAAAGGACAGGAGATTAACTGGTAAGTAAAATGTCACCTTCCATATCGTCCTGCTAGACCAATCTAGACAAATGGGATGTACCAAAGCTACAAACTCCACTGAGCGGGAAGAAGACGGTAGCTTGCAAAACCTTTGAGCCAAAGGCTGTATCCGCCCTCACCTGGACATCCAAGCAGTAATGCTTGACAATAGTGGAAAGTTATACCCACGTTGTTGCCCAATAAATGTCTGCAGGAGCTACTGAGATCCACTCCACCGAGAGGACGCCTGTGCTCTTGTAGAACGGGCATACAAACCTTCCGGAAAGCATAGTTACTTCACCTGGTGAGAGGTGTTCTCCAAGGACAGCAGGAATCAGTCCTCATATATGGGCAACGTCGGCACCAACAGAGCCCGCACAGAGCATTTCCCCAGCTTTCAAAGAAAGCCTTTGGGATGCCACCACACACGCGTGGTCCCCTTCCTGCCCAAGGGTGCCATCTTAGTCAAGTGCCATAGCTAGAGCCCTACCAAGAAGATGGCAAAAATGGACAGCAACTCCAAGGGGAGGAGGGAGAGTTGTAAGGACTGATTTCTGCTATCCCTGGAGAACACCTGTTACAGGTGAGTAACTTTGCTTTCTCCGGGAACAAGCAGGAAATCAGTCCTCACATATGGGATTCCCTAGCTACAGGCTACCGAGAACCTGTAGGAAAAATCATGGCAGAGCCGTGAGCAGTCGCCAGTGAGTCTGAAGGCAAGCCCGAGGACTCCGCATCCATGGAGAGCCACGTTTCCAGTAGCCTGAACAAGAAGAGTCAGAGGGAAGGAGTTGCTTAAACACAAAAAAATTATAGAGAACCACCTAGCCAAAGGCAGAGTCCCGATGGGACTCCCTCTCAAGGCAGTAATGTGCCGCAAAGTTATGAGCTGAAGACCAGGTGGCAGCCTGGCAGATGTCCACCAGTGGCACCAAAAGTAGGCTAGCGACTGACGTCACCATCGCCCAGACATTGTGAGCCATGACTTGGCAGTCTAGAGGTAGCCCAGCCTGGGCCTGGGCAAAGGCGATGCAGTCTGCCACCCAAATGGACAAGATTCGTTTAGTGACCACCAGCCCCAGGTGGCTGGGGTCATAGGAGACAAAGAGCTGCCCAGTCCTGCGGTGGTCCTGAGTCAGAAGGAAAGGGTCCTCTTGCAGTTCAGAGTATGGAGAACTGCCAATGCCTGGTCGGTATAGGGCCTCGGGAAGAAGGTAGGCAGTACCACCTCCTGGTTGAGGTGGAAATCCGAGACAACCTTTGGGAGGAACTTGGGGTGAGTGCGAAGAACCACCCTGTTCCTGTAGAACCTTGTGTATGGCGTCTCAGCCATCAGTGCCTGGAGTTCACAGACTATACGGGCAAGGTGAGAGCCACGAGGAAGTAGCCATGGGCTTGAAGAGCGGCTTAGTCAGCTCCGTGAGGACCACAATGAGGTCCCATTTTGCCGGTGGGGGGCAGATGGGTGGCTTGGAGAGGAGCAAGCCCCGCAGGAAGTGAGAAAAGAGGGGTTGCCCTGAGAGGGGTTTGCCCTCGATCGGATGGTAGTTCGCTGAGATGGTACTCAGGTGAACCCTGACCAAGTTAGACTTTAGTCCAGCCTGCGAGAGATGGAGCAGGTATTGCAGGACCGAGTGTAAAGGGCAAAAGAATGGGTTCACTCGGTTCTCCGAGCACTACACCGAGAACTTTCATCACTCGAAGGCATATGCCCGCCTGGTCGAGTCTTTCCAGGAGGTCAAAAAGATGTCCTCAATCTCCGTGGGGAGATGAAGAGGAGCTAAGGCGATCTGCTCAGCAGCCAAGCTATGAGGGACAGAGACCCCAGATTGAGGTGAAGGAGCGGGCCCCCTTCCTGTGTCAGGAGCCCCAGTGAGCTCCCGAGAGGGAGCGAGGGTTCCATCGAGAGGTGGAGTAGCAGAGGGAACCACGGCTGTCTGGGCCACCTCAGGGTCAGAAGGTTCACCGAGGCCCCTGTCTCCCTGGACCTTGAGAAGGGTCCGAGCTATGAGCAGCATGGGGGGGGGGGGGGAAGGCATACAGTAGGCCCTTCATCCACAAGAGGAGGATGCTGTCTGGAGCTCCCCTGTCCGGGTGTGGGACAGGGCCATAAAAACAGAGAAGTTGTGTGTTCGCAGAACTGGCAAAGAGATCCAGGTCTGGGGTCCCCCAGCAATGGAAATACCACTGTGCCGTCTTGGGGCACAGGCACCACTCATGTGGCTGGAATGAGGTGTGACTGAGATGGGGTCCTGGAGTTGACCGGTTGTCTGGGTCCACTGGGCATGGAGACACCACTGCGTTGCCCGCATGTTGAAGCAGGTGGGCACAATGTGGCCGAGAAGGCAGAGCATCAACCTTGCCGAGACCATGCGGCGGCTCTGTACGTCGGACGCCAGGGATCTGAGACAGTCTTCCCTGTCCCGGGGAAGGAAGGCCATGGCCTGAAGAGTATCCAGGCAAGCCCCTATGAACTCCAGGGATTCTACTGGAGTAAGGTGGGATTTCTGGTAGTTGACCATGAATCCCAAGTGCTGCAGTAGCCGGATCATGCGGCCCGTGGCCTGCAGGACTTCCAAGGCCATGTCACCTTTTATGAGTCAGTCGTCTAGATAGGGGTAGATGAAGATGGGCTGCTATCACCGCAAGACACTTGGTGAAGACTCGTGGGGCAGAGGAGAGTCTGAAGGGAAGCACCCTGTACTGATAGTGGTTCCTTCCTACTACAAAGCACAGATACTGTCTATACTTGGGATGGACAAGGATGTAGGTATAAGCATCCCTTAAGTCCAAAGAGCATAGCCAATCGCCCTGCTGGAGGTAGGGCAGCAGTGTTCTAAGGGAGAGTATTTTGAACTTCTCCCGCACCAGGAATCTGTTCAGGTTCCTCAGATCGAGGATGGGCAGGAGACCTCCTGTTCTCTTGAGGACAAGGAAGTACCGGGAGTAAAATCCCCTTCCTCTGAGGTGTGGAGGGATGGTTTCTACCGCCCTGTCTTCGAGGAGGCCTGAGAGCTCCTGAGTTAGTAGGGCCTGGTGCAGGGGAAGCTACCGGGGCTCCCCGGGGAAGTAAGGGGGAGGCAACTAGTCCAGATGGAGGAGATAGCCCTCCCGGATGACCTGAAGGACCCAGGCATCTGTGGTGATGGATTCCCACCTAAGGGCAAAATGGATCATCCTTCCCTCTACCAGCAGCTGGTCATCCAGCGGTCGAGAGGCTATGCCAGTGGCGTCAAAACCCAGAGGCTGGCTGCGCTAGGGCCGGTGGTTGGGTCTTTTGTCCCTTAGGCTTATGGGATCCATGGGCTGCGCTCTTACCCTGACTGCCCTGGGCTGAGGTTGGTGTAGATGGGTATGGAGGATAGCCCCTGTATTGATGCCCCTCTCTGGTGAAAAAGGGTTTCTTACCCTGCAGTTTCTTCATGGGGAGGGAGGAGGTCTTCCGAGAGAGCAGAGTACGGGTGATGTACTCTGTCTCAATCTTGGCCACTTTATCTTCCATTGGTTTACCAAAAGCTGCACCCCGAGGCAAGGGACATCTAGGAGCGTCTCCTAGACCCATTGCTCTAGGTCGGATGATTCGAGCAAAGCTTGCCGGTAGGCACTGATGCTGGCTGCCACCACTTGGGCAGAGGACTCAAAGCCGTCATAAGCTGCTCATGAGAGGTACTAAGAGCACTCCACGATGGACTTTGAGAGCGCCTGGAAGCGCCAGAGGTGGTTCTCATTGAGATCCGCCGCAAATCCTGAGATGATCTCGTGCCCGAGGAATGCGACGGAAATCGAGACCTTTGCCAAGGACTCTCACGAGGCATCTGGCTCTTGGGAGTCACTGCAGCATCCCAGGGAGTCCTTGAGGTCAAGGTCCTTGTGGTGCCAGTGGACCAGGCATCAGCACCTGCTAGGCAGCGAGGAACGCTGCATTCCAAGGCCAGCATTCGGGCCTCCCACTTGGGAATGAGGCCCTGCGACACAGACGCCAGAGTAATTCGTCGGATGTTGAGGAGGTCCTTGCTTGGACGATCCTCAGGTGACTGGTGCCATCGCTGGAGGCCTCTGCATCGGTTCGAGTTACCTTTTTCAGCCACTTCCTCTCCGACTCTTCAGACTGCTGTAGAGGGCTGAGAGACAGTGTGTGTAACGTCTCACGCTTGTTTGACTCTCTGGACTGCGTTCTCGCAGCCACCTTCTTTTTCTTTCGCTCATGCTCAGGGGACCCTTGGTCAGAGTGCCTGTGGAGCGGCTTTGGAGAGACTCCAAGGGTTGCGGGGCCATGGAGCATGAGGCTATCGGGGATACTGGGGTCAAGTTTGCCTTATGGAAGATATCATCTAGCTTCTGCCAGCAACTCTGGATGGCTTTAGAAGACATTTTTTTTGCAGAGGGAGATTGCTCCAGATCGTGGTCAGCTCCCAGGCACCGGAGACATCAGTCATGGGTGTCTGTGAGAGACATGTTCTTAGAACACCGATCACATTTTTCTTAAACCAGAGGCCATCGTGGCACAAAAGCACAAAAAGGGTCAAAAAAAAGAGAAAAACGGATCCCGAGACCGACAGCCGAGGCAGTAGAGCTCAAGATGGTGGAAGGGGAACTGGCGCTAGCCGGAAAAGACAAAATATTTCTGGGGACGAGACACACATCTGAAGGGCTCCACGGAAAAAGGGAGACTGAGTAAGATGGCACCCTTGGGCAGGAAGGGGACCATGCATGTGTGGTGGCATTCCCAAAGACTTTCTTTGAAAGCTGGGGAAATGATCTGCACGGGCTCTGTCGGTGCCGACGTCACCCATATGCGAGGACTGACTTCTTGCTTGTTCCTGGAGAACCGGACAGTTTTGTAACAGATATGCCAAGGCAATGGCCTCCTTAATAGCCCTTGCGTGGGCCAGCAAAGATGGTTGGACTTAAGAAAGGAATTTACAACCTCCAAGTACCTCTCTCCCCTTCAATCTGTTCAACACTCTGTTGCGCGGTTAATCTGCCAGCCTCGTCATGCCCATATTACTCCTCTTCTCAAGTCACTTCATTGGCTCCCTATCTGTTTCCGCATCCAATTCAAACTTCTCCTGATGACCTATAAATGCAGTCACTCTGCGACTCCTCACTACCTTTCTTCTCTTATCTCTCCTTACAACCCCCCTCGGGAACTCCACTCTTCTAGCAAACTGCTTCTATCTGTGCCCTTCTCTTCTACTGCTAACTCCAGACCTCGCTCCTTTCACCTTGCTGCGCCATACGCCTGGAACAATCTACCTGTGTCTGTACGCCAGGCACCTTCTCTAACCCTCTTCAAATCCAGGCTGAAAACTCACCTCTTCGCTGCTGCTTTTGGATCTTGACTCACCTGATCTCCTTTTTCTTTCCCCTTGCTTTATCCCTGCCTACACCTTCTGTGTTTGTCTTGACTAGATTGTAAGCTCTAATGAGCAGTGACTGTCTCTTACATGTCTGTGCAGCGCTGCATAAACTTGTAGCACTATATAAATGCTCAGTAGTAGTAGTACTGGTACCGGAGAAGCACCCTCTGGACATCCACAAGGCGTACATCCTTATCCTTCTCTCAACACTGTTATTTAGAGGAGAAAGGCAAGCAGACCACCTGGCCAATTTGAAAGGGAGAAAGCAACTTAGGCAAGAAGAAAGGCATAAGCCGAATGGAAACGACCTCCCTTGAAAAAGACAGATAAGGATAGCAAGATGGAGCCTGCAGCTCGGAAATCCGCTTTGCGGAACTTATTGCAAACAAGACCACCATCCTGAGTGTCAAATCCTTCAAAGTAGCATGCTTCAACAGCTCAAGGGGAGCAGACATTAGGGCCCTGAGAACCAGACACAGATGCCAGGAAAGGATCACATACCAGAGGAGAGGACAATGATGCTGAACCCCCAGAAGAAAGCGTGGGACATCAAGGTGCAAGGCTAGAGACTTACCAGCCACCGGGACCTCAGAAACAGGACAAAGACTTCCACCTAAACCTTCAGGGATCTAAAGGAAAGGCCCTTCTCTACACCATCCTGTAGTAAGGTCAACAGAGGTGGTACCTTGGTCGCTTCAGGAGTCAATTGCCAAACATCATACCATCACTCAAGGAAGCGCTAGATCCACACATATGTTAGCTTGGTAGATAACCACCATGCTTCGAGCAGAGTGGAGACCATCGCTGAAGAGTAGCCCTTATGCACTAGATGTCTTTTTAAGGGCCAAACTGTAAGCGAGAAGGGAATCATGTCCTCCAGGACGATCAGTCTCTGCTGCAATAGGCCCTGAGATGGAGGCAACCAAAGAAGAGGCACCTGCGGAAGCCATATCAGGTCTCCGAACCAAGTTCTCCTCAGCCAGTCTGGCACAGCCAGAACAATCTTGCCCGGGTGGTTTTCTATACACCGAATCACACACTCCACCAGGGTCCATGGAGGAAACATACAGCAGGTTTTGACTTGGCAAAGACTGGGCCAGGGCAATGACACCCCGGACCCCGTCTCATTCTGGCGACTGAAGCAGCAGCACACTTGACATTTGAGCAGGTTGCCGGCAGATCCCTCTTGAGTTGACCCTGGTGGCGCAGAGACAACTGAAGCACCTTCTGATTCAATTCCCACTCTCCTGGAGCCAGAAAATGCCAGCTAAGAAAATCTGTTTCCACAGTATGCACCCTGGCAATGTGCCGAGCCTACAAACTAGAAGGTTCTTCGCCACCCAGGCAAACACTCCTTGTGCCATCTCACCAATTGAACTAAGCTACCATCGTGGCATTGCCTGAGAACACTTGAAATATCCGTCCCTAGTCCAGGGGCCAGAAATACAAAAGAGCCAATTTGATGGCCTCGCCTCAAGGTATTTGATGGACCACACCACCTACCTGCGGTTCAAAAAGCCCTGCACCACTAGGCCTTGGCAGTGGGCTCCTCAGCCCAAGAAACTGGCATCAGTCATCAGAAGGATCCATGAGCAATCATCCAGTGGCACAACTTCCACAGAAGACTGGGCTGCTGCTACCAATGCAGGCTGGCCATCACCATCATTGGGAACGGGAGCCTGAGCTCGAACTGCTGAGAACTGGGGGACCACTGAGCCAGTAAGGATAGTTGGAGCATCCGTGGCACCATCTTGATAGTCGCCGTCATCAATCCAGGGAGCTGAAGATAACCTCTGGGAATCTGCTGCAAACATAACAGCACCAGGCAATCCAACAGTCTTCGACTTTCTCCACTGGCAGAAGACTCTGCACACTCAAGAATTGAAAGGTGCTCCTAGAAACTCCAGGGACTGGGAATGCAACAACTGACTCTTTGAGGTTTATCAGAAAGGACACCCCTCAGGGAGCTACCCAAGACGCCTTTGAAGGAAAATGGGCTCAGATAAGCCAGTAGTCCAGATATGGGTGCGTACAAATCCCTGGGCGCCAGTGCACCATAGCCGCCACCACTATGACCTTGGAAAACATCTTTGGGGCAGTGAAGGGTCAAAATGGGAGGATGGTGAACTGAAGGGGAGAGCCAAGCATGGAAAAACTCAAATACTTTGCTGATCTCCCAGATTGCGATACAACAATATGCCTTGACCAAATCCAGGGATGCTAGAACTCCCCTCAGCGCAACACTTGAATCATGGATCGCCAAGTTTTCATCGAGACGTGCATGATGCGCAAGCGCTTGACGACACACTGGAGGTCCAGAAAAAGCTGCAATGTTCCTTCCGTGTCAGCACCACGAAACAGATAGAATACCTGTCCCAGCCCCGATCATCCAGGGGAATGGGCACCACTGCCTTCAGGGGAGGCAACCTGTCCAAGATGATTCACATAGCTGTTCGAAGACCAACAAGGGGAGAAGACAAAAGCACCCGGGATCAGTTTGCATTCCAGGACATAGCCAAACTCACCGGGGTCTAACACTTAACGATCCTTGGTGATCTGGGCCCATTCTTGAAAAACACAGCAAAGTCTGCCCCCACTGAAGAGACCAGGGAATGGGCCCCTAAAACCTTCACTGAGCAGCCCAGGAGGGTCCTCCTCTGGTTGGGATTGGGTACCTAAGCCAAAGCGGTCCACGAAGGGACTGAAAACAAGCCCAAAGTCCATAAGGAGAAGAAAGGCTCTTCAGGTCAGTAGCAATGGGATTCTTGAGACCCTCAGAAGTCCAACCAGCACTCCCTCAAGAAGCGGGCGGAGGCTGATGGAAAGGAGCTCCTGCTCGCTACACAACCTGGGGTCTGTTCTCCAGAAGGCGGAAAGATTTTCTTGCCCAGGTTCTTCTAAATGCTTTATTTTCGTTTTATAACAAAGGAAAGGAAGACATACAGCTAAAAGACAAATACATACAGAGAATGTGATACATACACCAAAGTAAACCCCTACCACCCCCCTCCCCCCTGCTTCTTCTCTAGAAACTAAACATTCCCGAAAACGGGCGTGTACTGACATTATTGTGGTACAAACCTAACGGTGAGATAAAACATGATAAGTATGCATTAAACAAACATGTTGGAACAATGGGCAAAGTGTACATAATCATTGAGCATCTGCCATTTAGACAAGCGAAAGTGAGTTTGGATATGAGGAATAGCCCTCCGAGATATCTGCTCATATTTACTATATAAGCAGACAAGGTTCCACCATTCATTGGCAGTTATTCGAGAGCTATCCTTCCAATTCCTCGTGATTAAACATATGGCTATACCCAGCAGGAAGTCAAGGAGAAAGCGACCCTTCTTACGAAGAGAGGGGACCTCCGCCACTGAGCGGAGTCCCACAATCTTCCAGGATAGAGGCTCGTGGAAGTGTAAGATAGATTGAATACGACCCCAGACCCGCCCCCAGTAAACCTGCAGTTGAGGACATTCATAAAGAACATGAGCGAGGGTGCCCACAGCAGTATGGCAAGACCAACACTGGTCCCTAGTAGTGGTGTTCCATTTGGCAATTCTTTCCGGAGTATAAAAGCATCTATGTGCAAAAAAGAAGAGAGTTTGGGTGACAGAGGCAGATCTGGAAACCCGCACCACCTTGCTCCAGAAAACGCTCCATTGTACAGGGGTTAGAGTGATTTGCAGTTTGCGTTCCCAGGCTTGTTGAGCTCTACAAGTAGCAGCGTCAGTACCCTGACATAATAGTTTATAAAAGTTAGAGGCCACCCCATGTGTACTACTAATAGAGTGAATTAGTTCTAATAGCCCGTTCTCAGTAGGGGCAGAGGGCGGCAGGATTTGAGCACTTTTGAGGCAGTGTTGAAGCTGCATCAATTGAAAGTAATGTTTCGCTGGTAACGCAAATTCCTTTTGTAAGTCGGAAAAAGTCTTCCAGCGAGCTGCAGAGAAGAGTTGTTGGGGTGTCCAGATCCCCCTAGAGTACCAGGATTTCCATGCAATCGTTTTATGTAGGACTTGAATTCTGGAGTTATTCCACAGCGGGAGTCTGTCCTGAGGACATACATTTGAACCCAGTGATAGAATAAGAGTGTTAAAGGCCGCAAGAGTATCAACAATCATTGGGGGATGGCGTAGGTCGACTTGATAGGACATGCCGGGGAGATGGATCAACGGAATTGGGCTACTTAGCTCCTCTTCAATGTCAAGCCAAACTGGTCTGTTGTCTGTTGAGGCAGCTAGCCATCGGGCACCTTGTTTAAGTAGGAAGGCTTGATGATACCTAAGAAAATCAGGAAAGCGGGTACCCCCTAATTCCTTCGCAGACTGTAGTTTGTGTTTAGCTACTCTTGGTGGTTTTCCCTGCCAGAGATAACGGACGAGAAGGCCCTCGATGTCTTTGTAGGTGTGTAGCGGGAGGAAGCAGGGCAGCATTTCTAAAATGTAATTCACTTTAGGGACTATCATCATTTTGACGGTTTCTAGGCGGCCCCACCATGTAAGGGATAGGGGAGACCACCGATTTGTGAGCTCACGGACTTTGGAGACTACCTCCTTGGCATTAAAGCTAATAGTGTCTTCTAAAGGAGAACAGTAGTGGACGCCAAGATATTTCACCATGCGGGATTGCCAAAGGAAAGGAAAGGCCCGCATGTCAGCCTCATGTACCCAGCGATTAAGTGGGAATGCTACGGATTTGGTCCAGTTTATTTTATAGCCCGACAATTGCGAATATCCATCAATCAGGTCTAAGACAGCCGGGACCGAATCAAGGGATACAAAGAGCATAAGGTCATCTGCATATGCAGAGAGTTTAATCTCTCTGTGACTAAAGGGGATACCTCGGATACGTGCGGACTGTCTAATAAGGAGGGCGAGGGGTTCAAGAGCTAGATCAAAGAGCATTGGTGATAGGGGGCAACCTTGACGCGTGCCTCTTTGAAGCTTAAAAGGCCGAGACTTTATGGCATTTACACAAAGACTGGCAACAGGTTGAGAATACATGACTTGGAGGTATCGGAGGAAGCCCTCCCCAAAGCCATACCATCGGAGAACTGCAAATAAGAAGGGCCATTCTAGGCGATCAAAAGCTTTTTCAGCATCTAGAGAAAGACCTACCCAAGGGTGGTCCAAGTTGGCAGCACGGGATAGCACATGGCACAAAGTCCGAGCATTGTCAGCGGTGGAGCGGCCGGGTATAAAACCACATTGGTCGGGATGGACTAAAGTGGCCATCCTGTCTGATAGCCGGGTAGCCAAGATCGTTGCGAAGATCTTATAATCGGCATTAAGTAGGGAGATTGGACGATAGTTGGCGGTTAGCAGCGGGTCTCTGCCTTCTTTCTCAAAAACTACCACATTAGCTGCAGAAAAGGATCCCAAAGAGGATGTATCTACCGCAAGGGCAGTAAAGTAAAGTTTTAAGTAGGGAACTAAATCTGCACTGAACGTTCTGTAGAATTCTGGCGGGAGACCATCAGGCCCAGCGGCTCGACCCGAGGCTGTTCGTTTTAGGGCAGAATGGATCTCTGAAGTAGAGAAGGGTTCATCCAAGGCATCCCTATCAGCTTCAGAAAGGGTCGGCCGCTGAATACCAGAAAACAAGCGCTCAAAGGTCTCAGAGGAGAACTCACATTCAGATTGATATAGACGGGTATAAAAATCCCAAAAAAGTTCTACGATATCGGAGTCTGTGGTCAGTATGCCCCCTCCCTGTGGGGCGCGAAGGGCCGCAACGCGTTTGGCTTCTTTTTGACCTTTCAAGGCATTAGCTAAAAGTCGACCGGCTCGGTTGCTTTCACGGTAATATGTCCCTTGCTGAAGTGCAATACTCTGAGAAGCTGCAGTAGAGAGGATTGCATTATATTGAAAACGGAGACGCTGTAAGCGAACTAAAACGCATGGATCAGTACGTGAAGTTAGAACGCGTTCGCCTGCTTTGATTTGTTGGTCTAGTATGAGGAGCTGCTGCTTGCGTTGTTTCCGCAGGCGAATTTGATAACTAGTGATCGTTGCGCGAATGGCCGCTTTAAAACCCTCCCACCAAGCCCAATTTGCAGTGTCCTGGGGTAGATTAAAGTGAAAGTAGTCCTGTATGGCTGCTCGAATTTCTAACTGGAATTCTGGTTGAGTTAATAAAGCTCTATCAAAAAACCAGGCCCCCGAATTCCCTTGGGGCGCAGTGGTATGTAATTGAAAAGAAATAGCAGCGTGATCCGAGATATGTTGGGAGTGAATCTTTGCATCGTTTACCTGAGGAACTAACAGTTTTGATATTAAAAAGAAGTCTATACGAGACTGGGATTTATGAGGGGAAGAGAAGAAAGTAAAGTCAAGCTCATTGGGATGCAACAACCTCCATAGATCGACTAAGGCAAGATCTTTGATCATAGAGGCAAGATCTTTGATCATAGAGGCAAGCGTAGTGTGACTCTTGGGGGGACCACTCGTCCTAGGCGGCTGTTTGTCAATCAGGGGATCGAGAACTAAATTGAAATCCCCCCCAATTATCAATGAAGTATTAGCAGAGGCCTGCGCAACCTGAGCAATGGTAGCAAAAAAGGCAGGGTCATCTACATTAGGAGCATAAAGGCATATACATGTAAATTCAAGGTCACCTATCTTGAGATGAACCCTGGACCATCTGCCTGCAATATCCGAGCTAGTCGCAATAATAGTGGCATGCAGAGATTTCCTAACCAGTATGGCAACCCCACATTTCTTAGAAACAGCTGGAGAATAGGCGGCCACCATGTAAGGTTTAATATTGAGTTTAAGAGTTTCCTTCGAATTTAAATGCGTTTCTTGGAGGAAAATCAGATCAGCTGCTTCATGACTTAGATAGCTCAGGATTTTCTTCCGTTTTATCGGGTTATTGATGCCTTTTACGTTCAATGATAAAATCTTACATGGTGCCATCAATCGATAATAGACATTTTAGATAAGGGCGCTTGAAGATATACAGTATAAACAGAATCTGTACAGCAATGACATAATTACCAAGTATGCTAGCCAATACACCCCATATTGAAAAACATGTACCAAAGTAACTTAGAGAAGAAGCAAAACCCCCAATGAATATGGCGACCATATGTCTGCGGGAGGAGGCCCCAGAGAGGAGAATAAAGACATGAAAAGAGAAGAACCACCAGAGTCCATAATTAACACTGTCTCTGATATTCATCGAGGCTACTCTGGGTAGATGGAATCGGGTCACAAATATCATCAAAAGAAGGCTACAAACCGCCCTCGACGGCCTCCTTGCTGAGCCGTGGCAAATCCAAAATGGCGGGTACAGCGAACATGAGAACACTAGTAGGAACACTCTAGAAGTCAGCGCATCAAGTCGGCTTCTTTAGCATCCAAAAACTCCGCAAGTAGATCAGGGTCCTCAAATGTTCTTGTCTGATTGTGCAGCGTGACTCGGAGCTTGGCCGGGTACATCAGGCCATAGCGTGCTTGTAATTGTTGAAGCCTCGGCCGGAATTCCAGAAAGCGCTTTCGGCGGTCAACCGTGGGTTTAGCCAAGTCAGGATAGAAGGAGATTTTATGGCTCTCAAACTCCATAGGGCCCTTCGCCCGAGAGGCGCTGAGAATTTGCTCCACATGTTGATATCTCAAAAGTCGAAAGATAATAGGCCGCGGGGTCTTCCTGTTGAGCGTTATGTTCGTGGGTACACGATGAGCGCGATCGATCTCCAATTCCTTGGTAAAGGTGATTTGGAGCAGAGAAGGGAGGATTTTATATAAAAACTCCTTCATGTCTCCCGATTCCGCTCCCTCCGGTATGCCCACTAATCGTAGGTTGTTACGGCGCGCTCTATTATTGCTATCTTCCACTTCTTTCTGCAAGGCCCGCACCTGACGTTCCACTTTGTCGAGTTTGGACAGCCGGACCATATGGGAGTCTAATATGCCCTCCATTTTGTCCTGACGCGAGGAGAGTCCCTCTAGTCTGCCTTGCAATACACCAAGGTCTTCCCGCAGCGCTCGAAGTGCTTCCCCGTTGGACTGCACGAGATCTTTAACCCCTCTGATCTCTGCGAGGATCTCCTGCTGCATTTCGGGGCCCTCGTGTAGAGCCAGCCCCTTCTGCGGAGACGGGGGTTCGGTTTTAGAGCGTTTGCCGTGAGAAGCCGCTGAAGATCCAAATTCCAGGCGCGTAGGTTTGGTCCCCGCCATCTCATTAATGTGCCCAGGTAAAATCAGAGCATAAATTCAAGAATGACCGGTGTTAATTCAGGATTCTGAGTAGGCCTCTCGGGAGCCTCAGCGTTATGCGACCATCCCGCTGGACATCAGGCTCCGCCCCCCAACTTGCCCAGGTTCTTTACCTGCTTCTCCAAATCGGACACAACAGAAGTGTTCTTCTAAGGCCAGATGGGCAACTGAAGAGGAGTCCACTGCCCCATGTCCAAGCCAAGCCAATGCCCAATCCCTGTCTGCCAGACATACCGGGTTGAACATGGCATCAGAAATAAGGCCATAGCAGACTCCAAAAGAGGGGTAGAATAATCCGGAGACTGAATCCACTGGAGCAGGGCTTGAAATGTCAAGTCTGCACATACCGCCAACTGAAGAATAGCAGCCACCACAGCGAACTGATTCTCAAACACAAATCCACCTTTCGGTCCAGAGTATCCTTTAAGGCCAATCCGCACCACACAACACACTCCTTCTCCGGGAGAGCATGCATCTTTTTATACACCTTTAGACTCTTAGGCAAGGAGTTGGGGGAATCCCACTATGACCGGAAGAGGCCTTTGAACACCTCCAGGAACGGAAAGACAGTAGTGGATTTCCACACCCCTTGCAGGAGTGAATGCGTCTTCGGTTCCTGCTGCATGCCTGGAGCATCCACCAAGCTCAAGATGGGGAAGACCCCTCGCAGAAATGACCCCTCTACACTAGGGGGCATAGTCACCATAACCTCCAGCTGGCTGAATATCCTTACCTATAGCGCCATCCACCATCTCCTGTTCTGAGGCAGGCAAGGTTGGACTAGCAGCATCTCCCAGCTGAAAGAGGTGAGTAGGCCCTCCAGAGATGACTCAGAAGCAGCCATGCAAGAAAGGCAGAATCCAGAAGCCGGAGATGAGGCGCCCCGCTTGCCACAAGTCAAACAACATTTCCTGGAAGAAGACAGAAAGTTAAGGCAAGTATCTCAACAGCGAATGATAAGGCTGCGGCAGCCCAGAAGGCACATATTAAGTGAACCAGAACCTACTAGTCATCCCTCACCTCAAGACAAAATGCAGCCAGCAAACAAACAATAGAGCTGTCTCACTGTTCGCCCCAACAATCTGGAACTCACTCCCTGAGCCTATAAGATCCACACAGTCTACTCAGGATCTGAAGAAACTATTAAAGACTCATCTTTTCATTGAACACTATGATCCTAATGATATCACATAACGTCATATAAAGATAATTTCCACCTTATCCAGCAGACATATGTAAATACTCTGTTAACTCGAAGTTCGTATCATCTTAAGTTCTATGTAACTACAATTCAGTTGAGTTAGTATGTTTGTTCTCTGTAAACCAATGTAAAGGCGGTATAGAAAATCCATTAAATAAACTAACTATGCTTTTATTGCAATGCACGTTACAGACACTAGGGTAGGAACGCATGCATGGACTTCAAGATCCACAGGCACACAATATTAAAAATCTTCTGCATGCGCTAGTAACATGGCAGGAAACCCCTACACAGAGCCAACAGTCTCCAGCAGGCCACCCCAAATTGCATCCCACATAGACAGAATCAGGAGCCCCCAACAAGGACAATGATGAGGTCAAGCCTTGGTACTCACCCCCTGAGAGTCCCAAGCAAAAGATCCATGCGGGGCTCTGCTCTACTCCCTTGAAAACTGTTTCTCTGGTTTGGCAGCACTGCATTTAAAGTGTCTGGTAGGCAGATTCCTCTGAGAGCCTTCTACAATCTTCAAGAGAGAGCAGGGGGGGGGGGCAGAAGAGGAGGAGGGAGCAATGAGGTTGTGTGAGGCTGTTGAATTCTTCAATCCTTCCAGATCCTTCCAATTTTCTGGCTGCTCAACAGGCTCTTATTCAGTGTAAGAGCATGGAGCTGAAACAATCTTCCCTCCTTCTATGGCTACCGAAAATACCTCAGTCTAGTGGAGCTTCCCACGTCACGCTCAGGTGAGAGAGTCACCCTCAAAGTGGTCTGTCACAAGTGTTTTTATCAATCTTTTCCTCTTAATTCTTCAGATTTTCTTCAGAAATGAGAAAATCCATCCACCATCTGCTGGAGATAAAGAAATACTAAAGGAGACTTCTGGTGGCTGAGGTAAATAGAGGCATAGGAGTGATGTCATTGAAACCTGGACTTTTCATTGGTTCTTTGTCTCCAACGATCTGTTGGTAGGGGAACACAACCCACTTGTCTGGACTGATCTAGCAGGACGATATGGAAAAAGCATGTAGAGGCATATGGTATCACTGAGGCCTTTTTCCTTTCCTGTTGGCTAGCTGTTTTTTGAAAAGGTTTTGGAAAGAGTTAGGGGAAAACCTTGAGATTTTTATTTATGCAAGTCCTTTTTTTGGAGAGGAAGGAGAGGGGATCATCAGAGGACACACTTCTTTTTTGATGTGAAGTGATATAGGGAGGAAAAGGTAGTTACTCACCTGTAAGCAGGTGTTCTCTGTGGACAGCAGAAAAAGGTCCTCACATGTGGATGACATTATCTGATGGAGCTCATGCAGGAATGCTCCCCAGCTACTAATCAAAGCTTTTGGAAGCTTCCTCTATGCGTGCACGCCATCTTCCTGTGTGCCGCTACGGCACCATTTTGGTCAGTCTGATACTATAGCTATAGTAGAATACAACTCCTAGGAGAGGTGGGAGGGTTGTGGAGACTTTCCTGCTGTCCACGGAGAACACCTACTATAGGTGAGTAACTACCTTTTCTCCATGGACAAGCAGGAAATAAGTCTTCAAACATGGGACTCCCTAGATACAGGCTACCGTAAGAAACAAGAAGAGTGCCAGTTTAGCCCAAGAAGGGCAACTACATCTGTCTTTTTTTTCGGCAACTGCTCTTTTATACCATTGTTTTGTGTATATGGGTGTTGGGGGAGGGGGGAGGAGGATAATTTTCTTTGTTAACTCCTTTGTATTTTTAAATGGTTGTAAACCGCCTTGAATGTCTGACACACACACACACACACTCTCTCTCTCTCTCTCCCCCCCTCCTTTTTTTAGTAGCCTCAACATAAAGAGGCCTAGGATTCTAATACCCAAACAGATTCTGAAGTACTGACTGGCCAAAGTTGCTGTCATGTTGGGAATTCCCTTCCAGACAGCAGTGAAATGTGCATGTGCTTTCCAAATCTCTTCCATGGAGACAGAGCACAGGTTGGCCATAGACGCTGCCATGGCTCTGACGCTGTCAGCTGTGATATGACATCAAGGCTCAAGCCTGCCTGGACATAAGTGAAAGAGATGCAATATGCTAAGCAAATTCAAAAACAGTGTTTGGAGACAGCAGCCCCAAGCTTATTGGGGTCAAAAGAAACAAAAAGCTGGATGAACTTTCTATGGGCTTTTGTCCACTCCAAGTAGAAGGCTAAGGCTCGTTTGCAGTCCAACATGTGTAGCCCAGTTTCCCCTTTGTGAGCATGTGGTTTTGGGAAAAATGTTGGTAAGACAATTGATTAAGATGGAAGTCTGATACCACTTTTGGAAGGAATTTAGTACGAGTATGGCGGACCACTCTATTATGATGGAATTTTATAGTAAGGTGGATGAACTACTAGAGCCTGAAAGACTCACCCTGCATGCAGAACTGACCACCACCAGAAACAAAAATCTTTCCAAGTCAAAATCTTCAAAGGGCAGGAACTGAGTGGCTCAAAGGGAGCTTTCATCAGCTGCAGAAGCAGCACAGTGAGACCCCAAGACACTGTAGGGGGTTTGTAGGAAGTCTTCAAAAAAAGCAACCCCCACATAAAGTGAACAGCTAAAGACCATACAGAAATGGACTTTCCCTCTACACCTCAATGGCAAGCTCCAATTGCACTGAGGTGAACCCTAACGAAGTTGGACTTAAGTCCAGACTCAGAGGTGTAAAAGATTCAAGCAGTTTTTGTGCAGGACAGGCAAAGCATAGTTACTCACCTGTAACAGGTGATCTCCGGGAACAGCAGGAATTTAGTCTTCACATATGGGTATTGTCGGTACCGACGGAGCCTGCGAGGGAACGCTCCCCAGCGTCCAATTAGAAAGCTTTTGGGAGGGGAACTGCTACCATGAGTGAGAGGAGGTGCACGGAACCTGGAGGCAGGCTCCTGGGATTGCTGCAGCGCTTTCCACGCCGCTGACGACGCCCTCTCCTGCCCTGGACGATCGGGCAGGCATTGCTGAGGTCACCTGCTGCTGTGAGGTTCTGAGCTGTGCCCTTTAAAACCTGTGCCGTTGCGTTTACTTCTCCGGAACTGCTACCGTGAGTGAGAGGAGGTGCACGGAGCCTGGAGACAGGCTCCTGGGATTGCTGCAGCGGTTTCCACGCCGCTGACGACGCCCTCTCCTGCCCTGGACGATCGGGCAGGCATTGCTGAGGTCACCTGCTGCTGTGAGGTCCTGAGCTGTGCCCTTTAAAACCTGTGCCGTTGCGTTTACTTCTCCGGAACTGCTACCGTGAGTGAGAGGAGGTGCACGGAGCCTTGAGGCAGGCTCCTGGGATTGCTGCAGCGGTTTCCACGCCCCTGACGACGCCCTCTCCTGCCCTGGACGATCGGGCTGGCGCTGTTTTGATTGGCTGTGCTTGGGTGACTTTACTAATAAAATTGCCTGTGTCTTTTGCGACCGCGGAGCGTGACCACGGAGCGTGGTCCGAAGGGGCGTGTCTAAAGGGGCAGGTTCTGCCCCTTTTGCGCCCCTTCAGCGCCACGTGGTGCTTCGTGGTCTTTTTATGCTAATTGTTACTTATAGTTTTTCTTTTTTTGTATTGTTTGGTATTAGTTTGTGGTAAGCCACAGCTTTGTTTATATGGGGAAGAGGAAGGCCAAAACAGGGAGCAAGGTGCAAGTTGATAGGGCAAGTGGGTCGAGTGGAGGGAAGGTGGTAGGCCCTTTAGATAAGCACTTTGCTCCCTGTCTGCTGGCGCAATCCTCTCCGGAAGGAGTCTCCCTAAGTTCAGAGGGTCGGACTCCTCCTCCCTGTCCTTTGCCCCTTTCGCCTGACGCTTTGTTTCAGGAGTCTTCAGATTTGGTGAGTCATGCAATTCTATCTTTGACTTTACCTAAGCCTGTTTCTGTGTCTAGCTCTGTTTCAGAGCTTCCTGTTCTTTCTCCCGATGGTGAAGTCACCTTAAAAGACCTATGGGGTGCGCTTCAATGCACAGATAGTAAGTTAACCAGTAACTCTAAATCATTGAGTATCTTTTCCCAGGAAACTGTTACTTCATTGTGGCAGTTGGATGAGAAAGTAATTTTGATAGATAGAGCCGTCTCCAAATTGAAGGATCAAGTGGCTCCTCTTACTGTTGCAAATGTTGCAGGTATAAAAGATTCTATGATGGTACATTCTAAGTTGGAGGCCCTTGAGAATTCTGTACGGGCCTATAATTTACATTTCCTAAATTTTCCTTGTACCTCTCTGCTAGCACCCCGGATTTTATTAGATAAATATCTGAAGGAGGTCCTCTCTATCACTGATCCTGTGGATGTATCTTCTCTTTATTACCTTCCCCCTACGGTCTAAGAAGGTGCACTCTGCTGAAGGAGGTACTGATGTGCTTGAACCCTCTATAACTAATTTGACTGCCTTTCTTGAGGACTTTCTTGATTTAATACATTCTCGTTCTACGCTACTGGTGACCTTTTGTTCTTTAGATTTGAAATATCGAATTCTTAAAGCCTTCTTTAAATGTAAGGCTGTTAAATTCTGTGGTTATACAGTTAATATTTTTCCTGACGTGGCACATAGCACCCAACTCAGACGGAGGCTTTTTCTAGCTTTAAAGCCTCAGGTACTGAGTTTGGGAGCTACGTTCTACCTGCGATTTCCTTGTCGATGCGTCGTCAATTTTGATGGTGCATCTTATGTGTTCACTGATAGCTCTCATTTAGGACGTTTTATTTCTGATCGCCAGGCAGTATCTGGGGCAATTCAGGATGAGTGATTTGTTATACGCCTTCGTAGATGGGCAAGATATTGCTCTGATTTCTGATAAATGTATGTAGATGCATTTGATTTATTGTTCCTATTATATGATCACAGTCAGTTCCCGTAATGTGGACTTTATCTTGTTTTGTTTTCCTTTAAAGGAGATTATTTGTGATATTTCCTGATTTCCTTGATGTTTTCCGATTTGTTGTAATTTTTGGAAACTTTATAAATAAAATATTTAAAAAAAAAAAAAAAAAAAAGAAAGCTTTTGGGAGCATCCCACAGCACCTGCATGCTGCCTTCCCACCTTTCCCAACTGCCTCTCTCCAGTTGAGTTTAAAGCTGAGACAAAGAGAGAGAGAGGGAAAGAGAAAGAGATAGATAGAGAGATACAACTCCATGGGGAGGTGGGTGGGTTGTGAAGATTAAATTCCTGCTGTTCCCGGAGATCACCTGTTACAGGTGAGTAACTATGCTATCTCCAGGAACAAGCAGGAATGTAGTCTTCACATATGGGGACTCCCTAGCTTTAGATGCCAGGGAGAGACCCCAGAAGTTGTGTGTCCCTGTGAAAGGGCTCCACTTCCCCCCATGGATCTCTGGCATCCAACCAGGGATGGCGGGTAGGAGCTGATTAGGTATGGAACAGGTGTTGGAGAACAGCCTGACCAAACAAGGCATCCCGGCGGAAGTCCTTGTCCAAGCAGTAGTGGGCTGTGAAGGTATGAACCGAGGCCCAAGTGGCTGCTCGACAGATGTCGTCAATAGACACAGAGTGCAGATGAGCCATTGAGGCTGCCATGGCTCTCACATTGTGAGATGTGACATGGCCCTCCAGAGGAAGATTCTTACTCTGATAGGCAAAAGAAATACACTAAGCAATCCAGTTGGACAGTGTTCTCTTGGAGACTGGAAGTCCCAAATGAGAAGGATCAAAAGCAACAAAGAGTTGAGAGGACTTTCTATGTTGCTGTGTTCTCTGCAAGTAAAAGGCTAAAGCTCTTTTACAGTCCAAAGTATGAAGATTCCTTTCTGCATTTGATGCATGAGGCCTTCGAAAGAACACAGGCAGGTAGACCGCTTGGTTAAGATGAAAAGGCGAGACCACCTTTGGCATAAAGTGTGGATGAGTCCTAAGGATTACCTTGTCATGATGGAACCTTCTATAAGGTGGATCAGCCACTAGTGCCTGCAACTCACTGATGCGACGTGCTGATGTGATTGCAATGGGAAAGATAACTTTCCAAAAAAGGAATTCCAATGAGGTAGTAGCTAAGGGTTCGAAAGGTGGCTTCATGAGCTGACCAAGAACCAGGTTTAAGTCCCATGCCACCGGTGGTGACCTAATGGGAGGCTTAGTTAGAAGAAGGCCTCTCATAAATCTTGCTATAAGAGGATGGGAGGAAATAGGTTGTCCATTTAGAGGCTTGAACGAAGCTGCAATAGCACTCAAATGGACTCTTACTGAGTTAGTCTTAAGTCCTGCATTGGATAAATGAAGGAGATACTCCAGTAATGATTCCAGAGGTATCGCAAGGGGGTTAAGACCCTTTTGCGAACACCATATGGTAAACGTCATCCACTTAAAAGCATAAGAGCGTCTTGTGGAAGGCGTCCTGGAAGCATAAAGGACATCCTTTACTTGCTGAGGGAGGTTAAGATCATGAAGATCTAGGCCTTCAGCAACCAAGCTCTGAGATGCAGAGACTGGGGATTGGGATGCCATAACATTCCGTCCTCCTGTGACAGGAGATATGGAGCAGATCCTAACTCCAGGGAGGGAGCTTGAGAGAGATGTAGAAGCAGAGGGTACCACACTTGCCGTGGCCAATGTGGAGCTATGAGAATTATACGCCCTCTGTGTCTCTGAAGCTTGAACAGGGTTTTGGAAATTAGGGGAATGGGTGGAAAGGCATAAAGGAAGTCTTGACCCCAGTAAAGGAGGAAAGCATCCCTGGCCTGAGAGCCCTGAGCCGGAATTCTGGAACAGAACCGGGGAAGTTTGGCATTCAATGGACTTGCAAAGAGGTCTATGTCCGGGGTTCCCCAAATTTGAAAAATCTTGGCCATCTGGTCCGCATGTAGAGACCATTCGTGTGGAAGCAGAACTCGACTGAGTCTGTCTGCCCAAGAGTTTTGTATGCCTAGAAGGTACACTGCCAGGAGATGAATCTGATGCTCTCTGGCGAGGGCCCATAGTCGCAAAGCTTCGTTGCAAAGCGACAGAGAGCCTGTTCCCCAATGCTTGTTCATGTAGAACATGGCTACTTGATTGTCCATCTGAATGAAGACTGTCTTGTAACTGAGCAGGGTGTGGAACACTCAAAGAGCAAGGAAGATTGCTCTGAGCTCTAAAAGATTGATATTTAGATGAGTCTCCTGTGAAGTCCAAGTGCCTTGGGTGGAGAGGTCCTGCAGATGAGCTCCCCAACCCACTGGTGAAGCATCTGTCGTGAGAGTTGCCTGGGGTAAAGTTTGTTGAAATAGGGACCCCAGCAACAGGTTCTGAGTGGACTGCCACCATTGGAGAGACAAAATAAGGCGATTTGTGTTCGCTATTATCTCTGACAGGCACCCTGATGCCTGGGTCCATTGAGCGGATAAAGTCCACTGGGCTGCTCTCATATGGAGGCGAGCATAAGGAACCACATGCACTGTAGATGCCATGTGGCCTAGTAACATTTCTCGGGCAGTGAGATGAGATTTTAGCACTGCTTGAGAAGCTAACTGCACCATGCGAAGGCAACAGGTCTGAGGAAGATAGGCCCTTGCTTTTCTGGTATCCAGCAAAGCTCCTATGAACTCCAGAGACCGAGTGGGAGTTAGACTGGATTTTGGGATGTTTATGACAAGACCCAAATACTGGAGGATACACATTGAGCAAGATAGAGAAATCCTGGCCTCTGACTCTGATGGGGCTCGAATGAGCCAGTCGTCTAAGTAGGGGAAGACGAATATTCCTAGAGTGCGGAAAAATGCTGCTACCACAGCCATGCACTTCGTAAACACTCTTGGTGCTGAGGCCAGGCCGAAAGGAAGCACCCTGTATTGGTAGTGCTTTCCTTGAAAAAGGAATTGAAGGAACTTTCTGTGAGTTGGATGGATGAGAACATGAGTGTACGCATCCTTGAGATCTAGAGAACAAAGCCAATCCTGACTCTGAAGGTATGGCACCAGAGTTCCCAGAGAAACCATTTTGAATTTCTCTTTGAACAGGAATTTGTTCAATTCTCTGAGGTCTAAAATAGGTCTGTCCCCCCCTGTTTTCTTTGGGATAAGGAAATAGGGGGAGTAAAACCCTGTACCCTGTTGGAGAATGGGTACCTCTTCTATTGCCCCTTGGGCAAGAAGCATAGTGACCTCTTGACCTAACTGGTCGTTGAGAGAGGTCTGAGAATTGAACTGTCTTACCGCTGTAGGAGAGGCATGCTGAGGAAATGAAGCTTGTACCCCTCTCTTACAATAGACAGTTCCAAGTCAGATGTTTGGAGCCAGGCAATCCTACGTACACCTATGGCAATAGCAGAGGTTCTGCTTATGCACTCAAAGCAGTCAAAGGCTGCACGATTCACAAACTTGGAAACATCCTGAGCATGTTTGACAAGGGCGAGGTAATCCTGCCTCTTATCATCAGGAAGGAGAGGGCTCATAAGCTCTAAATCTTCCGTGACCTCCTTAAGGAACATTCCCATATATAATATATAATTTCTCTTTTAACAGGAATCTGTTCAATTCTCTGAGGTCTAAAATAGGTCTGTGTCCCCCTGTTTTCTTTGGGATAAGGAAACAGGGGGAGTAAAACCCTGTACCCTGTTGATGAATGGGTACTTCTTCTATTGCCCCTTGGGCAAGAAGCATAGTGACCTCTTGATCTAACAGGTTGATGAGAGAGGTCCGAGAATTGAACTGTCTTACCATTGTGGGAGGGGGCATGCACAAAAGGTGAAGCTTGTACCCCTCTTTTATAATGGAGAGTGTCCAATGCTCTGCTGTTATCTGCCCCCATCTGGGGGCAAAGTAACACAGCCTTCCTGGAATGGTGGAAGGCTCTGGTCCATTGAGGGCCAGGAAGGCTAAGTTCTCTAGATGAAAGTCAAAGGCCTTGTGGAGGCTGAGACTGCTGAGACGGTTGAGGCTTAGCAGTCTTTGCTTTCCTTTGTTTAGGTGGTTGCTGACTCTTTTGGGCAGGCTGACCTGCAGAACGTCCCTGCTGGGAATAAGAGGGATAAAACCTCTTCTTTTTTTTGAGAAGAATGGTTTCTTGATAGATTTCTTTCTTGCAGGATCAGCTGTGGCTTTGGATAACCTATCCAAAATGGAGTTGTCAGCATCCAACTCATTGGCTTTCTCTTGCCAATTTTTGCCAAATAGATTCTCACCTGTACAAGGGATATTGCCCAGTTTGTCCTGCACCCAGAGCTCCAAATCGGATGCCTGGAGCCACGCAATTCTACGTTCACCTATGGCAATGGCAGAGGTTCTGCTTATGCACTCAAAACAGTCAAAAGCTGCACGACTGACAAACTTAGAAACATCCTGGGTATGTTTAACCAGTATGAGAAAATCCTGCCTCTTGTCATCAGGAAGGAGAGGGCTTAAAATCTCCAAGTCTCCTGTGACTTCTTTAAGGAACATTCCCATATATAAAATATAGGAACTGATCCTGGCAGAAAGCATGAAAGCCTGGAACGTACGATGTCCAAAGGCATCCAAGGTTCTACATTCACGTCCTGGAGGATTAGAGGCATGCCTCTTTGCACTCCTGATCCTTCTCATAGCTGATTCCACTACAATAGAGTGGTGAGGAAGCTGAGTTTTCTGGAAACCAGGACAAGGAGGGACTCGATACATGGTATCTAGTCTGCGAGAGTGAGGAGAGGTGGTAAGAGGTGTCTCCCACATTCTTAACATGAGATCATGTAAGATCTCATGGATAGGCAGAGTAGCTGCCTCCTTAGGAGCTTTGGGATATTGCAAAATCTCCAACTCCTTAGCTCTGGGCTCTGTTTCAAGAGCCACAGTAATGGACAGACCTCGAGCCACCTCCCTGATAAAATCCTGAAAGGAGATATCTTCTGGAGGAGACATCCTACGTTTAGGGGAGGAAGGCTCCTCCGGGAGAAGTATCCCGGTACCAGCAGAGCTGTCAGAATCCTCGGAGTTCTCCGAGGATTCGAAGTACCTCCTTTCCAGATGCTCTTGAAGAGCCCGATACCCGTACCGACCGAAGTCGGTACCGGGGGGAATCGGTACCGGTGTATCGGCACCAGAAGGCATCGCATGACTGGGTGCCAGCAAAGCAGACACCGATGTCGATGCTGATGCTATTGGTACCGGTTGAACTGTCTGACGTGGTTCCGAGGGTGTCGATGCCGCAAGGAGAGCCGCCAGACTGTGTTCAATAGCCAGCAACCTCTGGTCTATCGACGCTGCCGATGCCTGGGTATCGGTACCGGAGGCAGCCAGTACCCCAGAGCATGGCACCAGTAGTTCTGCCGAGGTCGAGGCCTCAAGAACATCCTGGAGCCCTGATAATGCTTTGGAAGCCGAAGCCTCCCGCCGGGGCAATTTTGCCGGTACAGAACCCTCAAGGGCAATGCCAGAGGCATCTCGGTGCTTGGAAGGAGATCTACCCTTTGAGGACCGGCTGGACTTATGTTTGGTTACCTGAGATCCATGGGAGGAAGACGAAGCCCTAGAAGACGTCAATGCCGCAGAAGCTGCATCGGAGGGAAAAAGGGCGCTGAGCTTAGCAGCTCGGTTTCATCGACCCCTCTTGGACATTATGGCACAAGCCATACACTCAGAGATGGAGTGCTCAGGACCTAAACATTTGAGACACCACTCATGGGTGTCAGTGACGGAGATGGTACCGCCACACTTGGTGCATTTTTTGAAACCCGAAGCCGGGTTTTCCATACTGGAGGAAATTTTGGGCCTAAGGCCCAAAATGGCACGTGCACCTGGGAAGAAAAGTTTGGAAAAAAATAGAATATATATATATATATTTTTTTTTTTTTTAAACAAAATAAGAAAAGAAAAGAGAACCGGCGGTACCGGTATAGCGTCGAGGAAGGCAGACGCGACCACAAAAAAGAAGGAATAAGGAAAACATTTTCTGCGGTGATAGGAACAACGACCTGCTGGCTCTGCGGAAAACAAAGAACTGGAGAGAGGCAGTTGAGAAAGGCGGGAAGGCAGCACGCAGGCACTGTGGGATGCTCCCAAAAGCTTTCTAATTGGACGCTGGGGAGCATTCCCGCGCAGGCTTCATCGGTACCAACGATACCCATATGTGAAGACTACATTCCTGCTTGTTCCTGGAGATAGGAATCTAGGGAATGGACCTCACACCAGACAGCAAACCTCTTCCACTTGCATGAATAGGATTTCCTCATTGTGGTCTCCTGAGGCCAAAAGAACATTGGTCACACTGGCTGGCAGATTGAGTTTAGCTAGCATTAATCCTTCAACATTCACACCATGAGAAGCCAAGGACCTGATGTTGGGATGCAACATCCTTCCATTCTGCTGTGATATTAAGTCCAGTGCATGGCCTAATCGGAATGATTCCTGACTGCTGAGCCAGCAAGGAACGATTAGAATCATCATGTCTCTGTGAGTTTCAGGAGGGTCTTTGCAATGAGAGGGATAGCAGGATATGCATACAGAAGACCCTCTTCCCAATTTAGGAAGAAAGCATCAGAGGCTAGTCTGCTGTGAGATCTTACTCTGGAGCAGAACTAATCCACTTGGGCATCCTGAGGAGTCTCGAACAGTCTATCGAAGAGGTGCCCCACTCTCGAAAGATGCGAGTAGCAACTTCCCTATCTAGTGTCCATTTGTGCAGTTGGAGGACTCAACTCAATCTGCCTGCCAGAGTGTTTTGTTCACCTGGTAAGTATGTGGCTCTTAAGTTCATCCTATGAGCAATGGCAAATTTCCACAACCTGACCATTTCCCAATACAGGAGGTACAAGCCTGTTCCTCACTGTTTGTGTAGAACATTGCTACTAGATTGTCGGTTTGAATGAGCATAATTTGGTTAGCCAACCGATCTTTGAAAGCTTTTAGCATGGCTCGTAGCTCCAAGAAACTGATCTGGTGAAGACTCTGTTGGAAGGACCAGTTGCCCTGGGTGTGAAACCCACAGAGATGAACTCCCCAACTCTGTTTGAATGAGTCTGTCATCAAAATATTTTGTGGTGGATCGGCTTGGAAGGGGAGACTCTGAGAAAATTGTGCTGGACTGTCCACTACTGCAATGACTGAATGAGCGGCTTGGTGACATACAGACAATCCCCGAGTCATCCTGTGGCCTGGGTCGATTGAGTCCTCCGTGTCCACTGAGTCTATCTCACATGGAGATGCCCCAAGGGTGTTACATGTACTGTAGAGGCCATGTGACCTAGTATAGTCAACATTCTGTGATCTGTCACATGCTTGCTCAATTGAGCAGTCTCTAAATGCACCATGTCCACCTGGGTAGCGGACTGCATCGTCTTTGTCTACAAGCAGGCTAGTCTCTTGCTGGAGCACCGTGTCATGGCGCACAGTATCCAGGCCATGGCGGACTCATGTGACTTAGTATAGTCAACATTCTGTGATCTATCACCTGTCTGCTTAATTGAGTCTGCCACACTATCGCTGTCAATTTGTGAAGTCTGTCATGCAGGAGGAAGGCTCTCACCTGAGTCGTGCCAAGCAAGGCTCCAATGAATTCCAATTGCTGGGAGGGCTGAATGTTGGATTTTGGATAATTTATTACAAACTGTAGTAGCTCCAGTAATCAAATAGTCAGCTGTGTTGATTCTCCAACTCTGTCTGGAGTTGTACTTTTAATCAGCCAAATGTCCAAGTAGAGGAAGACAAACACTCCCAGCATCTGAAGGTAAGCTGCTACCACCATGATGCATTTTGTAAAAATGCAGGGTGCTAAGACTAGGCCAAAGGTCAGAACTCGATACTGGTAGTGTTGACTCACAGGACAAATTTTAGATACCTCCTGTGAGTGGAATGTATCAGTATGTGGGTATAAACATTCTTCAGATCCAGGAAGCATAGCCAATCTCATTTTTACAGATAAGGGAGTAGGGTGCCTAGAGAAATCGTTCTGAACTTTTCTCGAACCAGGTATGTGTTCAGATCTCTTAGGTCTAGGTGGGATAGTATCCCCCATTTTCTTAGGGATCAGAAAATATCTGGAATAAAACCCTCGTCCTCTTTGCTCTGGTGGCCCGAGCTCAATCGCAGGATCTGCCAAGAGGGTGGTGATTTCTCTCTGAAGTAATCCCTGATGCAGAAGGTTGATGGAATGATCCCTCTGGGGGCAATTTAAAAGAATGTTGAATAGATGTAACTTGTAACTGCTCTGTACAATTTGCAAAACACACATGTCCGAAGTTATGATGGGTCACCTCTGGGCAAAAAGAGTTGAGCCTCCCTCCGACTAGTTAGTATAGTTACTCACCTGTAACCGGTGTTTTCTGGGGACAGCAGGAATCAGTCTTTACATATGGGTAATGTCAGCACCAACAGAGCCTGCACGGTAACCTCTCCCCAGCTTTCAAAGATATCATAGGTCACTCAGACCATGAACTTCGAGGAGTCCTTGCCGTGAACTACTAGGGAATTATACTGTTCAAGTTTTTCTGGAGGAAGATATGGGGACGGATCAGCTAGGCTACACATAATGTTCTTTAGAAACATGCTCATATAGAGTTGGTAAGAGGAAATGTGGGCCATAAGTATAGAGCTCTGAAAAAAACCTCCCAAAAGGGTCCAATTTCCAGAGCCTCCATCCCTGGGGGCGCAGAGGAGTGAGTCTTGGAACGTTTGGACTTCTTTAGGGAAGACTGACCACCAAGAAATGGTGAGGAAGTGCTTTTTGAACCTGGGAGCCTTCTGAACTCTATACATGGAGTCAAGTCTTCTAACTAACTGGAAGAACAGCAGGAATCAGTCCTCGCATATGGGTGGTGTCAGCGCCGACGGAGCTCATGTGGATCCACTCCCCAGCTTTCAAAAAAGCCTCTAGGAGATACACCGTGCATGCCCAGTCACCTTCCCGCTCAAAGCTGACATCTTGCCTCAATATAATAGCATAGCACAAGACAGTAAAAACAAAATGAAAAACACTCCACAGGGAGGAGGAAGGGTAGTGAGGACCAATACCTGCTGTCCCTGGAGAACACCTGTTACAGGTGAGTAAAGCATAGTTACTCACCTGTAACAGGTGATCTCCGGGAACAGCAGGAATTTAGTATTCACATATGGGTATCTTCGGTACCGATGGAGCCTGCGCGGGAATGCTCCCCAGTGTCCAATAGGAACGCTTTTTGGAGCTTCCCTCAGCACATGCACGCTGCCTTCCCGCCTTTCCAACTGTCCCTCTTCAGTTAAGATTGTAGCTGAGTGAAAGGATAGAGGGAGAGAGGAAAGAGACAGAGAGACAGAGACACATCTCCTAAGGGAGGTGGGTGGGTTTTGAAGACTAAATTCCAGCTGTTCTCCGAGATCACCTGTTACAGGTGAGTAACTATGCTATCTCCAGGAACAAGCAGGAATGTAGTCTTCACATATGGGGACTCCCTAGCTGAAGATGCCAGGGAGATGACCCCAGGAAGCTGCCACCTATGGTGAGGTGGGCCATGCTTCCTCCCATGGATCTCTGGCATCCTACCAGGGATGGTGGGTAGGAGTTAAGTATGGAACAGGTGTTGAAGAACAGCCTGACCAAACAAGGCATCCCGGCGGGAGTCCTTGTCTAAGCAGTAATGGGCTGTGAAGGTATGAACCGAAGCCCAAGAAGCTGCTCGGCAGATGTCGTCAATAGACACAGAGTGAAGATGAGCCATAGAGGCTGCCATGGCTCTCACATTGTGAGCTGTGACATGGCCTTCCAGAGGAAGGTTTTTACTCTCATAGGCAAAAGATATACACTGTGCAATCCAGTTGGACAGTGTTCTTTTGGAGACTGGAAGTCCCAAATGACTAGGATAAAAAGCAACAAAAAGTTGAGAGGACTTCCTATGATGCTGTGTCCTTTGGATTGTAAAAAGGCTCTGGCCTTTTACTTACAAAGTATGAAGATTCCTTTCTGCATTTGAGGCATGAGGCCTTGGGAAGAATACAGGAAGGTAAACCGCTTGGTTTAAATGAAAAGGTGACACCACCTTTGGCATAGTGTGGATGAGTCCTAAGGACTACCTTATCATGATGGAACCTTGTATAAGGAGGATCAGCCACCAATGCTTGCAATTCACTGATGCAACGTGCTGATGTGATTGCAATAAGAAAGATGACCTTCCAGGAAAGGAATTTCAAGGAGGTAGTGGCTAATGGTTGAAAAGGCGGTTTCATAAGCTGCCCAAGAACCAAATTTAAGTCCCATGCCACCGGTGGTGGCTTAATGGGAGTCAAAAGAAGGCCTCTCATAAATCTCGCTATGAGAGGATGAGAGGAAATAGGTTGCCCATTTAGAGGCTTGGAAGAAGCTGCAATAGCATGCAAATGAGTTCTCACTGAATTGGTCTTAAGCCCTGCATTAGATAAATGAAGGAGATTCTCGAGTAATGATTCCAGAGGTATCGCATGAGGGTTAAGACCCTTCTGCGAGCACCATATGGTAAACCTTGTCCACTTGAACGCATAAGAGCGTCTTGGAAGCATAAAGGATATCCTTTACCTGCTGAGAAAGGTTAAGACCGTGAAGTTCTAGGTTTTCAGCAACCAAGCCCTGAGATGCAGAGACTGGGGATTGGGATGCCACAGCATCCCGTCCTCCTGGGAAAGGAGATCTGGAGCAGATCCTAACTCCAGAGGCGGAACATGAGAGAGATGTAGGAGCAGAGGGTACCACATTTGCCGTGGCCAATGTGGAGCTATGAGAATCATATGACCTCTGCTCTCTGAAGCTTGAACAGGGTTTTGGGAATTAGGGGAAAGGCATACCGGAAGTCCTGGCCCTAATGGAGGAGGAAAGCATCCCTGGCCTGACAACCCTGAGCCGGAATTCTGGAACAGAAGCGGGGAAGTTTGGCATTCAGCGGACTTGCGAAGAGGTCTATGTCCGGGGTTCCCCAAATTTGAAATATTTTGGCCACCTCGTCTGCATGGAGAGACCATTCGTGTGGAAGCAGAGCTCGACTGAGTCTGTCTGCCCAAGAGTTTTTAATGCCTGGAAGATACACCGCAAGGAGATGAATCTGATGCTCTCTGGCGAGGGCCCATAGTCACAAAGCTTCATTGCACAGCGACAGAGAGCCTGTTCCACCCTGCTTGTTCACATAGAACATGGCTACTTGATTGTCCGTTTGAACTAGGACTGTCTTGTAGCTGAGCTGGGTGTGGAATAATCGAAGAGCAAGGAAGATTGCTCTGAGTTCCAGGAGATTGATATATAGATAGGTCTCCTGTGGAGTCCAGGTACCCTGGGTAGAAAGGCCTTGCAGGTGGGCTCCCCAACCCACCTGTGAGGCATCTGTTAGAGTGGCTTGGGGTGGAGGTTGCTGAAAAGGGGACCCCATCAAAAGGTTTTGGGGTGATTGCCACCATTGGAAGGACAAAATAAGGCTATTTGAGTTTGCTATTTTGTCTGACAGGCAACCTGACGCCTGAGTCCACTGAGTGGATAAAGTCCACTGGGCTGCCCTCATATGGAGGCGAGCATAAGGAACCACATGCACGGTGGATGCCATGTGGCCTACCAATTGTAACATTTCCTGAGCAGTGAGGTGAAGTTTTAGCACTGCTTGGGAAGCTAACTGCACAATACGAAGGCAGCGGGGCTGTGAAAGGTAGGACCTTGTCTGTCTGGTATCCAACAGAGCTCCTATAAGCTCTAGGGACTGAGTGGGAGCAAGGTTGGATTTTGGGAAGTTTATGACAAGTCCCAAATACTGAAGGATGCGCATTGTGCGAGAGAAACCCTGGCCTCTGGCTCTGAAGGGGCTTGAATGAGCCAGTCGTCTAAGTAAGGGAAGACAAATATTCCTAGGGTGCGAAGAAATGCTGCCACCACAGCCATGCATTTTGTGAACACCCTTGGTGCCGAGGCCAGGCCAAAAGGAAGAACCCTGTATTGGTAGTGCTTCCCTTGAAATAGAAAGTGAAGGAACTTTCAATGAGTTGCATGGATGAGAACGTGAGTGTACGCATCCTTAAGATCTAGAGAACAAAGCCAATTCTGACTCTGAAGGTATGGAAGCAGAGTTCCTAGAGAAATCATTTTGAACTTCTCTTTGAACAGGAATTTGTTCAATTCTCTGAGGTCTAAAATGGGTTTGTGTCCTGTTTTCTTTGGAATAAGGAAATAGGGGGAGTAGAACCCTGTACCCTGTTGGAGAATGGGTACCTCTACTATTGCCCCTTGGGCAAGAAGCATAGTGACCTCTTGACCTAACAGGTCGTTGAGAGAGGTCTGAGAATTGAACTGTCTTACCGCTGTAGGAGGGGCATGCTGAGGAAATGAAGCTTGTACCCCTCTCTTACAATAGACAGTTCCAAGTCAGATGCTTGGAGCCAGGCAATCCTACATACACCTATGGCAACAGCAGAGGTTCTGCTTATGCACTCAAAGCAGTCAAAAGGCTGCACGATTCACAAACTTGGAAACATCCTGAGCATGTTTGACAAGGGCGAGGTAATCCTGCCTCTTATCATCAGGAAGGAGAGGGCTCATAAGCTCTAAATCTCCCGTGACCTCCTTAAGGAACATTCCCATATATAATATATAGGAACTGATCCTAGCAGAAAGCATGGAAGCCTGGAATGTTCGACATCCAAAGGCGTCAAGAGTCCTACACTCACGTCCTGGAGGATTAGATGCATGCCTTTTTGCACTCTTGATCCTTCTCATAGCTGATTCCACCACCATGGAATGGTGTGGTAGCGGAGTCTTCTGAAACCCAGGACAAGGAGAAACTTGATATATGGTGTAGAGTCTTCGAGAGTGAGGAGATGTGGTTAGAGGTGTTTCCCCACATCCTTAACATGAGATCATGCAAGATCTCATGAATAGGTAAGGTAGCTGCCTCCTTGGGAGCTTTAGGGTATTGCAGGATTTCTAATTCCTTTGCCCTAGGCTCTTTTTCAGGAGCCACTGTGATGTAAAGACCTCGAGCCACATCTCGGATAAAATCCTGAAAGGACATATCCTCTGGTGGAGACATCCTACGCTTATCGAGAAGAATCATCCTCAGGAAGAAGTACTCTGGTATCGGCAGAGCTTTCAGAGTCTTCAGACTCATCCGAGGATTCAAAGTATCTCCAATCCGGGTGATCATGCAAGGCACGGTACCGATCAAAGTCAGCATCGGAGGGGTCCAGTACCGACTTGTCGATACCGGATGGATAAACATGACTCGGTCCCGGTAGAATACCTGTCAATGTCGATGCAGTCGGTACGGTACCGGAGTCGGTGCCAGTACCGGTTGAATTGTCTGAAGCTGTTTCAGGGGCATCGAGGCCGTGAGAAGAGCTGCCAGACTGCGTTCAATAGCCAAGAATCGCTGGTCTATCGATGCTGCCAATGCTTGGGTATCGGTACTATGAAGCAGCTGGTACCCCAGAGCATGGCACCAGTAGTTCTGCCGAGGATGAGGCCTCGAGAACATCCTGGAGCCCTGTTAGTGCTTTGGAAGCCAGACTCCCGCCCGGGCAATTTTGCCGGTGAAAGTCCCTCAAGGGCGACGCCAGAGGCATCTCGATGCTTAGAGGGAGATCTACCCTTTGAGGACCGGCTAGATTTATGTTTAGTTACCTGAGATCCATGGGAGGAAGACGAAGCCCTGGACAAAGTCGATGCCATGGAGGCTGCATCGGAGGGAAAAAGGGTGCTAAGTTTAGCAGCTCGGTTCTGCCGGCCCCTTTTCGACATCATCCCACAGGCAACACACTCCTAAATAGAGTGGTCAGGATCTAAACATTTGAAGCACCACTCATGGGTGTCAGTGAAGGAGATGGTACCGCCACACTTGGAACACTTTTTAAAACCCGAAGCGAGTTTTTCCATTTTAAAGGAAAAAGTTGGGACTAGTGCCCAAAATGGCGCGTGGCACCTGAGCAGAAAATAACTGGAAGAGACTCCAGAAGGTAGGGTTTTGGTTTTTTTTGGAAAAAAAGAAAGAACCACCGGCGGTACCGGTGTAGCGTCGAAGGAAGGCAGACGCGACCACAAAAAAGAAGAAGGGAATTATTTTCTGCGATGACAGGATGTGCGACCTGTCAGCTCCGCGGAAAATGAAGAACTGGAGAGGGACAGTTGGGAAAGGTAGGAAGGCAGCATGCAGGCACTGTGGGATGCTCCCAAAAGCTTTCCTATTGGATGCTGGGGAGCGTTCCCGTGCAGGCTCCGTCGGTACCGATGATACCCAAATGTGAAGACTACATTCCTGTTTGTTCCTGGAGATAAAGAGTAGTTACTCACCAGGAGCAGCAGGAATCAGTCCTCACATATGGGTGTCATCGGCGCCGATGAAGCCCCAGCGGAGCATTTCCCCAGCTTTCTATGAAAGCCTTTGGGAATGCAGGCACGCATGCGCGGTTCCCTTCCCGCCTAAAGGTGCCATCTTACCTCAGTCAAATAACATAGCTAAGAACAGCACACAAAAATGAAAAAATAAACTATGTACAACTGCAACTCCAAGGGGAGGAGGGAGGGTTGTGAGGACTGATTCCTGCTGCTCCTGGAGAATACCTGTTACAGGTGAGTAACTACTCTTTCTCCAGGACCAAGCAGGAAGTCAGTCCTCACATATGGGTGACTCCCTAGCTCTGGGCTACCAAGGAACCCAGGCTGAACAAGAGAACTCCCTCTAGTCTCAGCAGCAAAGAAAGGCTTTTCAAGGACACAACTTCCACCGGTAGCCCAACAGAGGGCAGGAGGGCAGGAGTAGCCTAAACCTCAAAGAGATTCCGGCGTACTGCTTGGCCAAAAGCACTGTCCCTACGGGACTCCCTCTCCAGGCAGTAATGAGCCGCAAAAGTCTGGCTTGAAGACCAAGTTGCAGCCCTGCAGATGTCTACCAAGGGCACAGAGCGGAGATGAGCAACTGAGGCAGCCATTGCCCTGACACGATGGGCCGTGACCCTACCCTGCAAAGGAAGGTCAGCCGCCTTGTAAGCCCAGGTGATACAGTCAGCCACCCAGATGGACAAGGTACGCTTGGACACAGCCAACCCCAACTTATTGGGGTCAAATGATATGAAGAGCTGAGTAGCCCTTCTATGCCCCTGCGTACGGTCAAGGTAGAAGGATAAAGCCCTCCTGCAGTCCAGGGTATGCAGGACAGCTTCAGCCTGGCTTGCATGAGGCCTAGGGAAGAACGTTGGAAGAACCACCTCCTGGTTGAGGTGGAAAGAGGAGACAACCTTAGGGAGGAACTTTGGATAAGTCCTAAGGACTACCCTGTTCCTATAAATCCTGGTGTAAGGCCTATCACAGACCAGGGCCTGAAGCTCACTCACTCGCCTAGCCGAGGTAAGGGCTATCAGGAAGAGTGTCTTCCAGGAGAGGAAGCGTAGTGGACAAGTAGCCATCGGCTCAAAAGGTGGACGAGTCAGTTGCTGCAAGACCACATTCAGCTCCCACTCAGGGGCAGGAGGACGGATGGGAGGCTTGAGCAAAAGCAAGCCCCTGAGAAAGCAGGACACCAAGGGGTAACAAGACAGAGAATGCCCCTCCACCAGTGAGTGGTGAGCTGCTAGAGCTGAGAGGTGGACCCGAACAGAATTGGACTTAAGTCCCTGATTGGATAAGTGCAGTAAGTACTGAAGCACTACTGGCACAGTACAGGAGAAAGGATCCTCTGTACGTAGCTGACACCACACAGAAAACCTCTTCCATTTGAGAGCATAGGTTTTCCTAGTGGATTGTTTCCTAGAGGCTAGGACAACCTCCTCAACTTCCTGAGGTAGGCCCCAGGGAGCCAAAACTACCCTTGCAGCCTCCAGGCCATCAAATTGAGAGCTTTAAGATTGGGGTGCAGAAGGGAACCCTGCTCCTGTGTGAGAAGGTCGGGTTGCAACCCCAGAGGTAGTGGAGGATCCACCGCCAGCTGAAGCAGAAGAGGAAACCAGGGCTGTCTCGGCCACCTGGGAGCTACCAGCAGGACCGAGGCCTTGTCCTGAAGAATCTTGAACAGGGTTCGGGCCACCAAGGGCGTGGGAGGAAATGCATAGAGGAGGCCCTGAGACCAAGACATCAGAAAAGCATCCGCCGCTATCCGCAGAGGATGTGGTTGCCTGGAGCAGAACTTTGGTAGTTGCTTGTTCATTGGACTGGCAAAGAGATCTATCAAAGGGAGACCCCATTTCAGGAAGATCTTCCGAACCACTGAAGGATGCAGCTGCCACTCGTGGGGCTGCAAAATTCTGCTCAACCGGTCTGCCAGGCAGTTGTCCTCGCCGGGAAAGTACACAGCCTTGAGGAGCATGTTGTGCTTGAGGGCAAATGAACAAAGGTCCTGAGCTTCCCGACAAAGGATCCGGGACCCAGTGCCGCCCTGTTTGTTCACATAAAACATGGCAACTTGGTTGTCTGTCTGAATCAGCACCGACTGGTGAGCCAGGGTAGGAGTGAAAGCTTTGAGAGCTAACCGAATAGCTCTGAGTTCGAGGAGATTGATCTGCTGTGCAGCTTCCCAGGGAGAACAGATGCCCTGGGTGCACTTGCCCAGACAATGAGCTCCCCAGCCTTGCAGGGAGATGTCTGTGGTCAGTACTACTGTGTACCCTGGAATCTGAAAAGGCACCCCCTTCAGTAGATTGGGTGGGTGCAGCCACTAGTTGAGGGAGTGCAGAAATGGTCTGGACACCCTTATCCTGTCTCTGAGGCTGCCTGTGGCCTGTGACCACTGAGCCTGAAGGAACCACTGTGCAGGCCTCATATGGAGCCTGGCATTGGGGGTCACATGTACTGTCGAAGCCATGTGGCCTAGAAGCCTCAGGCAGAGTCTGGCGGAGACAAGGGACCTGCTGAGAAACTGATTTGCCAAGGCCATCAACCTCTGGGCCCTGTCTTCTGGCAAGAAAGCCTTTGCCAGCAGAGAGTCCAGTCTTGCTCCTATGAACTCCAAGCTCTGGGAGGGGAGCAAAGTGGACTTTGCGAAGTTTAGGACAAACCCCAGGCTTTGTAGAAGAGCAATAGTCCTGAGGGTGGCTTGTTTGGCCTCCTGGCACGTCTGACCCCTGATGAGCCAGTCGTCCAGATATGGGAAGACAAAGATGCCCTGGTTTCTCAGGTAGGCCGCCACCACTGCTAGGCACTTTGTGAAGATTCTGGGGGCAGAGGTGAGGCCGAAAGGCAGCACTCTGTACTGATAAAGATTTCCTCCCACAATGAACCTGAGGTACTTTCTGTGGTCTGGATGAATGAGGATGTGTGTGTACGCATCGTTTAGATCTAAAGAGCATAGCCAATCTCCCTGCTGGAGGTAGGGCAGAAGGGTCCCAAGAGTAAGCATCTTAAACTTTTCCTTCACTAGGAACTTGTTGAGGTTCCTGAGGTCCAGAATGGGTCGAAGGCCACCGGTTCTTTTGGGCACCAGGAAATACCTGGAGTAGAAGCCGTGACCTTGCAAGTGGGGAGGCACAGGCTCCACCACCCTGTCCACCAACAGACCCTGAAGCTCCTGAAGGAGAAGCCTTGGAGGCCTGGTGAAAATGGAGGGCATAGCCCTTGTGGACTTATCTCCAACACCCAACTGTCCTCGGTGATAAGGGGCCACTGGTGGGCAAAGAGGGCGAGGCGACCTCCTGTGCAGGGTTGAGAGAGCAGTGGAGGAGAGGTTACGCTCAAGGAGTCAAAAACCCCCACCCTGCTGAGTGGTAGCAGGGGCTTGAGGCTTGGGGGTCCTCTGCCTACGGGGCCCATTACCCTGGCCCTTGGCTTGCTGACCCTGGGGGGCAGCTTGGGCAGCCTGATATTGCGGGTACTGTTTGTAGGCAGTGCCCTTCCTCGGGTAAAAGGGCTTTTTACCCGAGCCCTTCTTTTTATGAGAAGGGGCAGAGGTCTTCCTCGACAGCCTTGTCCGTGTGAGGTGCTCAGTTTCGAGCTGAGCGGCCTTCTCGGTCATGGGCTTGCCAAAAAGGTTTTCACCTCGGCAAGGGACATTGACCAACTTGTCCTGAACCCATGGCTCGAGGTCCGATGACTGCAGCCATGCCTAGCGTCGAGCCGCGATGCCGGCTGCTGCAACTCGGGCCGAAGCCTCGAAGCCATCGTAGGCGGCACGGGACATGAACTTCGAGCAGTCCCGAATCCCCGAGGACAAGGACTTAAATCTCTGCAAGGGTTCCCCGGAGAGACCAGCAGAGAATCCGGCCAACTCCTTCGCCAGGTCCTGCAAGTACATGCCCATGTACAGCTGGTAGGACTGGACACAGCAAGCAAGCATCGAGCCCTGGAAGCACTTTCTACCGACACCATCGAGGTTCCGGGCCTCCCTGCCAGGGGGCACTGCAGAGTGCATCTTCTGGCTCTTCAGACAATGCATGGCCGATTCCACAACCATAGAATGGTGTGGTAGCTGTGCCTTCGGAAAACCAGGAGTTGATAGATAGAATCGACTCGTTTGCTTAAAACCGGTGCCGAGGTCGGTGCCTCCCATATATGGAAGAGGAGCCGTTCCAGCATCGGAGGAACCAGGACAGTAAAGGCCTCCTTCGGAGGAGAGTCATACTGTAGCGCCTCGAGCTCTTCAGCTCGAGGTTCTTCCTCGGGGTCTGCCGGAATAGCCAAGGCAGTGGCCATATCCCGGACGAACTCCAAGAACCGGGTGTCCTCCGGGGGGGACCTACTCCGGGGCTCAGACTGCAGTGAGTCCGAAGGGACGCACCAAGTCTTGAAGGTATCAGGAGACTCCTCGTCTTCCGTCTCCTAAGCAGACTCGTCCGAGGAAGAGTCAGGGTCCGACCCCGCGGGGTCCTGGAGCACCCGCCCCCGGCACCGGCGTCGACGCCCTCGGTCCTGAAGGAAGGTCGAGGGAGACTGCGACCGAGGTCGACTCCGAGCCACGATGGACTCGAGTATCGGCTCGGTCTCCGGGGTCGACTTCGACGTCGATGTCCTGGTGGTTGGGGCAGATGCGCCAGACAGGCTGGCCATCAGTGCCCACTGCTGCTCCATGAAGGCAGACAATCTGCTCTCAAAGGCTGTCATCCTGAGACTCAGCTCGGGAGACGCAGCAGCCACCGACTCGGGCCCCGGTGGCGCCGGGCCCGACGTCGGCTCCCTGGGAGGAGAGTCCTCGAGGACTACGGGGCTTACGTGTCCAGCAGACTCTGGCTCCACGCGAGGAACTTTGGCAGGCTTCTCTTGTTCCACGGGCCCGGGGCGATGGTAGGGGGTCTTAGACCTGGCCCTCGAGGAGCCAGGGACCTCCTCCTCTGACGCCCTCGCGAGCCGTTTCTTCCTCTTGCATTCCCGGTCGGGGGACCCCCTGTCCGAGGAGCTTTGACGGCGCTCGGGATTGGAATCCCGAGATGTCGAGGCCTCAGACGAGGTCCGGGCCCGGCCGGAGGCTGAGTCCGAGAAAAGCCTTTCCTTTTGTTACTGGCGACTTCGGAGTGCCTTGCAAGACATCTTTCCACAGGCCCCGCACAACTTAGGATCGTGGTCGGGGCCGAGGCACCGAAGGCAGCAGTCGTGCGTGTCGGTGAGACACATTAGTTTCTTACACCGATCACACTTTTTAAAACCGCTGGAAGCCATCGGGGAAAAAAGAGTCCCCGCGAGGTCAAAGGACCGGCCTTCCAGGGAAAAATAGATAAAAGGGCGCGAACGCCAGCCACGAAGGGCAAAAACCGAAAAAAGAAGAATCGGGCTCGATAACGGTGTACCGAACTCGGCGGGAGGGGAACCGGCGTCGAACCGGGAGAAAAAAATAGCGAAAATCGCAGAAAGCACAGTTACTTACCTGTAACAGGTAATCTCTGGGAACAGCAGGAATAAGTCTTCACATATGGGGTATCGTCGGTACCGACGGAGCCTGAGCGGGAACGCTCCCCAGCGTCCAAAAGGAAAGCTTTTGGGAGCATCCCACAGCGCCTGCGCGCTGCCTTTCCGCCTTTCCTAACCGCCTCTCTCCAGTTCGAGTTTTAAAGCTGAGACAAAGAGTGAGGAAAGGAAAGAAAGATAGAGAGATACAACTCCTAGGGGAGGTGGGTGGGCTGTGAAGACTTATTCCTGCTGTTCCCAGAGATCACCTGTTACAGGTAAGTAACTGTGCTATCTCCAGGAACAAGCAGGAATGAGTCTTCACATATGGGGACTCCCCAGCTAGAGATGCCTGGGAGATCACCCAGGTTGTGAGTCCCTGGGAAGGGCTCTACCTCCACCCATGAATCTCAGGCATCCAGCCAGGGATGGAGGGTAGGAGTTGGTTAGGTGTTTGAGAACAGCCTGACCAAACAAGGCATCCCGGCGGGAGTCCTTGTCCAAGCAGTAATGGGCTGTGAAGGTATGAACCGAGGCCCAGGTGGCCGCTCGACAGATCTGGTCGATGGACACAGAATTTAGATGAGCCATAGAGGCTGCCATGGCCCTCACATTGTGAGCTGTGACATGGCCCTCCAGAGAAAGGTTCTTACTCTGGTAGGCCAAAGAAATACATTGAGCAATCCAATTGGTCAGAGTTCTCTTAGAGACTGGAAGTCCTAAATGAGAGGGATCAAAAGCAACAAAAAGTTGAGAGGACTTTCTATGTTGCTGTGTCCTTTGTAAGTAAAAAGCAAGAGCTCTTTTACAATCCAGGGTATGATGATTCCTCTCTGCACTTGAAGCATGAGGTCCTGGAAAAAAGACAGGTAAATAAACCTCCTGGTTCAGATGAAAAGGTGAGACCACTTTAGGCATAAAGTGTGGATTAGTCCTGAGGACTATCCTTGTCATGATGGAACCTTGTATAAGGAGGATTAGCCACCAAGGCTTGCAGCTCACTGATGCGGCGAGCTGAAGTGACTGCAATGAGAAAAATAACCTTCCAGGAAAGAAATTTCAAAAAGGTAGTGGCCAAGGGTTCAAAAGGTGGCTGCATAAGCTGGCCAAGAACCAGATTCAAGTCCCATGCCACTGGAGGTGGTCTGATGGGAGGTTTAGTCAAAAGAAGGCCTCTCATGTATCTTGCTATAAGAGGATGAGAGGAAATAGGTTGTCCATTGAGAGGTTTAAGGGATGCTGCAATAGCACTCAAATGGACTCTTACTGAATTCGTTTTAAGGCCTGCATGGGATAAATGCAGCAAATACTCTAGTAAAGAATTCAGAGGTATTGCAAGAGGGTTAAGACCCTTCTCTGCACACCAAATGGTAAACCTTTTCCATTTAAAAGCATAGGAACGTCTAGTGGAAGACTTTCTGGAAGCATGAAGGATATCCTTCACTTGCTGAGAAAGATGCAAATCTTGAAGTTCTAGGCCTTCAGCAACCAGGCTCTGAGGTGAAGAGACTGGGAATTTGGGTGCCACAAAGTTCCCTCCTCCTGGGACAGGAGGTCTGGAGCAGATCCCAAGTCCAGGGAGGGGAGCTTGGGAGAGATGCAGAAGTAGAGGGTACCACACTTGGCGTGGCCAATGTGGTGCTATGAGGATCATAGACCTCTTGTCTCTCTGAAGTTTGAAGAGTGTCTTGGGAATTAGGGGAATGGGTGGAAAGGCATAGAGGAAGTCTTGTCCCCAATGAAGGAGGAAGGCATCCCTGGCCTGAACTCCCTGACCCGGAATCCTGGAACAGAACCGGGGAAGTTTGGCATTCCATGGACTTGCAAAGAGGTCTATGTCCGGAGTTCCCCAAATTCGGAAGATTCTGGCTATCTGGTCCCCATGGAGGGACCATTCGTGTGGGAGCAGAACTCGACTTAGTCTGTCTGCCCAAGAGTTCTTTTTTTTTTTTTAATTCTTTATTTAAACCTTTTATAAACAATACAGCAACCAACAAAACAGCAAAACAATACACAAAACAATCAAAAAACAAAATAACCCAACCCAACCCACCCCACCCCCAACCTTCCCCACCCAACCCCCCCCCCCCGGTCCCCCTGAGAACCCCCACCTATTAACCTTCACAAGACATCGAACTACAAATGTACCTCTGTGGTTTAACAATACATTTAGCTCGCGCAACATAATCATCGAGCAACTGCCATCTATCCCCTAAAGGGGCAGCAGCCGCGGCACCAGAACGGCTCTGCCTCTGCCGTCGCCGCTGAGCCCCCTGGGCTGCCGTCAACGCCAGCGACTTCTCAAAGCCAGAATAGGTACATACCAGACCCCACCACAAATGTACATCCAGCTTAGTGAAGTCTTTCCAGTTGGAGATAATCACCTTCAGCGCAACAGCCATCAGGAAATTAAACAAAAAGTACTGATCTTTAGCAAGCTGTAGGCTGCTCGCGCAGGAGCGATAGACAACAATATCCCATCCCAACGGGGCAGATAACCCCAGTATGTGGCTGATCTTGCTCCATACTTCCTGCCAGAAACTCTGAACGTAACAACAATCATATAACATACGCCTTAGGGTGCCTAAAACCAACCGGCATGTCCAGCACTTAGTAGAGACCGCTGAGTCCCATTTTGACACCTTAACTGGCGTGAGATATGCACGGTGGAGCACAAAGTAAAGTGACTGTGTAAGGGAAGCAGCTTTCGAAACCCTACTGACTGTGCCCCAAAGGATCTCCCAGGATTGGGGAGGGATCTCATAACCGACCTCCAGCTCCCAGCTACAGCCGACTTTATTCCCTTCCCCCACTACCGCATCTCTCAAAATAGCATAGATATGGGCCATACGCCGGTCTGTATCTACAATCTCATCGACTACCTTCTTAAGCCCCCAGCTGTCGACTATGGCCATCCCTTCCCGTACAACCCCTTTCAAACAATGCAGCAACTGCAGCCACTGAAAATAACAGCCTGTGGGAATACCATACTCCATTTGGAGGGTCTCAAAACCTTTCCACCCACCACCCAACATCACCTGTCCAATAGTCCAAATCCCAGCTTCTTGCCACCTTTTCAAAGCAAAGGGTTGTTTCCCTATTCTCAGTTTGGGGTTGAACCAAATAGGATGAAGGACTGAAAGGCGCTGATCGCACCCCGTGGCATCTTCCAGAAACTTGAAAGCTATCTGAGTGGCACGCATAACCTCAAGGCCATTCTCCTGTTCACCTACCTGCATACCCAGCATCAGATCCATAGGGGCAGGAGACATAAGCTTCCTTTCCAGCTGAGCCCAAACCGGCGTCTCCTCTGGTGGGTCTAAATCCATCCACCGCAGTCCCTGCTTTAATATGAGCGCCTGATGGTACCACTCGAAATCCGGAAATTGTACTCCGCCCCTCTCTTTGCTGGCTTTTAACTTGAGGACCGCTATCCGGGGAGGTTTATCTTGCCAGAGAAAAGCCGTCAACATACGCTCCACCCCCTTATAGAAGGACTTCGGGAAACATAGGGGAAGCATCCCCAGGATATAATTAATCTTGGGAACCAAGACCATCTTAATGGAATGCAGCCTACCCCACCAGGAGAGGTGCAAGGGGGACCATTGCAATGCGAACTTCTGCACCAGTTCCTTAATGACTCGCACATTGCACTGCACAGTCTCCTCAAGGGACGCACAATATTGCACCCCGAGATATTTGACCTGAGAGGCTTCCCATTTAAAGGGAAATTCAGCCACCTGGGAGGAGAAAGTCAACCTATTCAATGGAAAGGCCGTGGATTTTGTCCAATTAATTTTATAACCTGAGAGGTTGGCATAGGCAGAAATAATTTCCAACACTCTCCTTATCGCAGGAGGATGCAGGAATAACAGGTCATCTGCATAGGCCGATAACTTCACCTGGTGCCCAGCAACTTCCAGCCCCTTGATCTCCCCGTCCTGTCTCACCAGAATTGCCAAGGGCTCCAGCACAATATTAAAAAGTAGGGGGGATAACGGGCACCCCTGCCTAGTCCCTCTCTGGAGACCGAATGGAGAGGATAGCGTGCCATTCACCAGAATTCTAGCAGAGGGGGACGCATACAAGAGATGGATCATTTGACGAAACCGCTCCCCAAAGCCAAACCACGCTAAAGCCTGGTTTAAAAAACCCCACTCCAGCCGATCAAAGGCTTTCTCCGCATCTACGGAAAGCCCGACTATAGGCTCCTGCAAAAATTCTGCAGCAGAGAGCAGATTCAGCAAGAGCCGCCCATTATCCGCAGTAGAGCGCCCCGGGATGAAGCCGCATTGATCGGAGTGTATCAGCGTGGATACCACCTGAGCCATTCGGCTTGCTAAGACTGTAGAGAACAATTTATAGTCAGCGTTTAGTAAGGATATCGGCCGGTAATTCTCCACTTTTTGGGGATCTCTCCCTGGCTTCTCCAAGAGAACAATGATCGCATCACTAAAAGACCCCACCCCAGGTACTTGCTCCAGGAGAGCCTGGAAGTACAACAAAAAGTAAGGCAAAAGATCATCCGCAAACACTTGATAGAACTCAACTGGGATTGCATCCGGTCCTGCTGCTTTACCCTGCTTCATACCTTTCAAACCCTCCCTAAGCTCCTCCAAGGTCAAGGGACCATCTAATAAGCTCACCTGAGCAGCCGAGAGTTTGGGGTGCGGTACCTGACCATATAACTCTTGGAAGGCCAACGGATCTACCTCCGCTTCGGAAGTATATAAACAGCTATAAAATTCCCGAAACACTTCGGCCATATCTGTCTCTGCCGTCAACAATCCACGCACCTCATGAAGGATAGCGGTCACCTTTGGCCTGGAAGTTCTGGGGTGTAGTGTGCGCGCCAGCAGACGCCCTGCTTTATTACCTTCCCCATACCACCTACTACCCGCCTGGCAGTCCGCCACGTGCACCTCAGTGTTCAGGCATATATTATATTGGTAACGAAGCTTTTGCAACCTCAGTAGAATACACGGGTCTGTTCTAGCGACCAGCAGGCGTTCCCCAGCTTGAATTTGCGCAGATAACTCCTGCAACTTCCTCTTCCGTTCCCTAATCACTTTGATTTTATAGCAGGTGGTTTCTGCTCTAATTACCGCTTTAAAGGCTTCCCACCAAGCCCAGGCTGGGGTATCGTCAAGTAGATTTATTTCAACGTACCTGGTAAAAGCGTCACGAATACTCGCACGATATTCTGGGTCCTTGAGCAAATCTCTAGGAAAGAACCAGGTCGAGGCACCCTTACTTTTCCCCTCCAATCGCACCTCCAGTGAAATGTGAGCATGATCCGAAATATGCATTTCCCCTATATGAGAATGTATCACAGAGCTAATAAGAGCTTGGGACACCAAGAAATAATCTATCCGCGAATGAGAATCATGCGGAATAGAGTAGAAGGTATATTCCCTATCTACTGGGTGAGATAACCGCCATACGTCTACCAACCCTACATATCGCATAAGAGACAGGAGAACCGCATCCGCCCTACTGCGGTGGCGGGAGCGGTACGGGGACTTATCTATCAGGGGGTCAAGTACAAGATTGAAATCCCCCCCAATGATCCAAGGATACTCCTCCCATTCACGCACCATCTCAGACAGCTTCTGGAAGAATGCCACGTCATCCACATTTGGACCATACACATTCATTAATGCCAATTTGGTACCCCTGAGTTGAACCAATATCTTAACCCACCTTCCCTCTAGGTCAACCTGCTCCTGAACCACGTGCAGGTCAAGCTGTTTATGTGCAAGGATAGCAACCCCATTTTTCTTCCCACACGCAGGAGAATGCCCAACTAAAAGGAAATTCCCCAGGCCGAGTTTCTGTGTTTCAGGGGAGGACAAGTGCGTTTCTTGCAGTAGAACAATGTCTGCTGCCTGCTTGGCACAGAAAAGAAGAATCTTCTTTCTTTTAATAGGATGAAGGACACCTTTAACGTTCAGAGATAACAGTTTAATTGGCCTCATGGAGCAAGATCAGCCTATCAGTCCAGAGGACACTTCTCCATACAATAACAAAAAGCCCAATTTCAGAGGACATACCTATGGTTCCCAGGACGACCCCCTCTACCCCCACCCCCACCCCCCCCCTGAAATAATTTCCGGGTGAGCCCCCACAGCGAGATACCCCATCCACCCGCTCCATCCCAAATTTAGCCCTAGCTAAACAGTAACAATTATCCTATCAGTCTAACAACAAGCACACGTTATAATATCTCTACCAAAACAACCATTTGCATCTTCCCCTTACCCCCCCACCTCCCCCCCCGTTACCACCCACAAACCCTGCCCGCCTCAGGTGCATCCCAGAACCAATTAACACAAGCCTCTTAAAACAAACCAACAAAGTAAACACAACTGGGTCCTGTTCCCAAGCCCAGAGGACCAGAGAAAGCCACATGGCTGCGGGAGTCCACACTCGTCTCCCCAAGTAGGAGTCCAATCATTAATCACCCTGTATTCTTCGTCCCCATCACTGTAAACAGGACACCAGTACCTTGCAGCAATAATCACAAAGAATGCAGAGTTTCATTGCATAAAAGTCGCCTCCTTTTCCTCCAAAAAGGCTTGCAGGGCCGCTGGGTCATCAAAGGATCTGGTTTGATTATGCAGAGTTATCCGCATCCGTGCGGGGTAGAACAAACCATACCGGGCTTGTAATTTCTGCAGCCTCGGTCTAAACGCCAGGAGCTGCTTCCTCTGGTAAACAGTAGCTTTACTAAAGTCCGGATATAGCGCAACAGTGTGGCCCTCATACTGTATAGGTGCCCGTGTTCTCGCCGCCGCCATTATTGCTGCCACTTGAGAGTACCGCAGTACCCTTAAAATCATCGGGCGCGGGACCCGCACCTGCGGGCTGATGCTCGTGGGGATCCGATGGGCCCTGTCGACTTCAAAAGCCTGCGAAAATTCCAACCGCAGCATTTTAGGGAGCACTTTCTCCAAAAATTCCACCGCATTACTCCCTTCGGCTCCCTCCGGGAGACCCACAATTCTGATGTTGTTCCTCCGGGCCCGGTTACCCTGATCCTCCAGGTGTTGCTCTAGGACTTCCACCCGCTTACTGAGCCTCTCCACGTGCTTGATCCGTGCTTCATGTGACGCCACATGGCCTTCCACCACAGAGACCCGTCCTTCCATTGAAATTAGCTGTTCCTTAAGCTCTTTTAATTCCAGGATCTCAGCTTGTACCTCCGCAAGCGTTTCTCCATTCGCGGCCACCATCGAGCGCACCGCTTTTATTTCTGCCAACACCTCAGGCAATCCTGCCGCGGGTTCTAGTGGTTGCGAGGCCTTTTGGGGCGAAGGCGGCTCAGCTTTCTGCCTTTTAACTCCGGCATTCGACGATGCCCCGAACTCCAGGCGGGCGGGCTTACCGGCTGCCATCTCCCAGTTCTCTTGAGGGGGCCCGGGGAGGAAAGGGAGCAGGGATCACTCAGCTAGGGCCCAGGATTCAGCAGAATTCAGCGGAGAGCTGCGATTATGCGGCCATCTCTGCTCGAGCTAGGCTCCGCCCCCCCTGTCTGCCCAAGAGTTCTGAACCTCTGGAAGATACACTGCCATGAGATGAATTTGATGCTCTCTGGCAAAGGCCCACAATCTCAGAGCTTCGTTGCAAAGCGACAGAGAGCCAGTCCCGCCCTGCTTGTTCACGTAGAACATGGCTACTTGGTTGTCCGTGTGGATGAGGACTGTCTTGTAGCTGAGCAGGGTGTGGAAGACTCAGAGCTAGAAAAATTGCTCTGAGCTCTAAGAGGTTGATATGTAGAGATGTCTCCTCTAGAGACCAGATGCCTTGAGTGGAGAGATCGTGAAGATGAGCTCCCCAACCTCTTGGAGAGGCATCTGTTGTAAGGGTTGCTTGGGGTAATACCTGTTGAAAGGGAGACCCCAGCAACAGATTTTGAGTGGACTTCCACCAGTGGAGGGACCAAAAGAGGCGACTGGAGGTTGCTATTTTGTCTGACAGGCAACCTGATGCCTGGGTCCATTGGGTAGACAGAGTCCACTGGGCTGCCCTCATGTGAAGGCGAGCGTAAGGAACCACATGCACAGTGGATGCCATGTGGCCTAACAGTTGTAACATCTCTCGAGCAGTTAAATGGGATTTTAACTGAATTTGTGAGGCTAACTGCACCAAGCGTAGGCAACGGGCCTGGGGAAGACAGGCCCTTGCAGTTGTGGTATCCAGCAAGGCCCCTATGAACTCTAGAGACCGAGTAGGGGTGAGATGGGATTTTGGAAAGTTTATTACAAGTCCCAGATACTGAAGGATACGGCTTGTGCAGGTTAGAGAAGCTTTTTAAGGGCCGGTTTTGCCTCTGCGCTGGCAGCCGGCCTGGCCATGGAAAAACCGGCCAGGCCGGCTGAAAACCGGCCAGTTGGCAACCCTAGCGGGTAGTGAGCAGTCACCGGCCCCAGACATACTGGGCCAATTCTGGGCATAAAGTGTAGATGAGTTCTGAGGACAACCTTATCATGATGAAACCTAGTGTAAGGAGGATCAGCCACTAAGGCTTGCAATTCACTAATGCGACGTGCAGAGGTGATTGCAACTAGGAAGATGATCTTCCAGGACAAACCTTTTAGGGTAGTATTAGCTAAAGGTTCAAAAGGCGGTTTCATGAGCTGCCCAAGAACTAGATTTAAATCCCACGCCACAGGTGGTGGTTTGATGGGAGGTTTTGTTAAAAGAAGACCTCTCATAAATCTGGATATGAGAGAATTTGAGGAAATTGGTTGTCCATTTAGAGGCTTATAGGAGGCTGTAATTGCACTAAGATGGACTCTGACTGAATTGGTCTTTAGACCAGAATTTGATAAATGAAGTAGATACTTTAGTATCGACTCCAAAGGTATCACCAGGGGGTTTAACCCCTTCTGGGAACACCATATAGTGAAACGTTTCCACTTGAAGGCGTAAGATCGTCTTGTGGAAGGTTTTCTAGAAGCCTGAAGGATATCCTTTATCTGTTGGGAAAGGTTGAGATCCTGAAGATTTAAGCTCTCAGCAACCAGGCCGTGAGATGCAGGGACTGGGGATTCGGGTGCCCTAGCATCCCGCTCTCCTGGGAAAGGAGATCTGGAGCACAGCCTAACTCGAGAGGTGCAGCTTGAGAGAGGTGTAGAAGCAGGGGATACCACGTTTGGTGTGGCCACCGTGGCGCTATGATGATCATACGACCTCTGTCTCTCTGAAGCTTGTGAAGTGTTTTGGGAATGAGGGGAATGGGTGGGAAGGCATAGAGGAAGTCCTGACCCCAGTGAAGGAGGAAGGCATCCCTTGCCTGGCAATTGTGAGCCGGAATCCTGGAACAGAACCAGGAAGTTTGGCATTCAGTGGACTTGCAAAGAGGTCTATGTCTGGAGTCCCCCAGATGTGAAATATCTTTGTCACCTGGTCTGGGTGGAGAGACCATTTGTGAGGCAGCAATACTCAGCTGAGTTTGTCTGCCCAAAGGTTTTGAATGCCTGGAAGATATACCACGAGAAGGTGGATTTGATGCTCTCTGGCGAGGGCCCAAAGTCGTAAAGCTTTGTTGCATAACGACAGAGAGCCTGTTCCACCCTGCTTGTTCACATAGAATATGGCTACTTGATTGTCCGTTTGGACTAGGACTGTCTTGTAGCTGAGCTGGGCATGGAATACTCGAAGAGCTAAATAGATTGCTTTTAATTCCAGGAGGTTTATGTGAAGACAAGCCTCCTGTGGAGTCCAGGTGCCCTGGGTAGAGAGAGGATGCAGGTGTGCTCCTCAACCCACCTGTGATGCATCTGTTGTTAGGGTGGCCTGGAATAGGGGTTGCTGGAAAGGAGACCCCACTGAAAGATTCTCCAGTGATTGCCACCATTGAAGGGACAAGATCAGCCAATGAGAGTTTGCTATCTTGTCTGACAAGCGTCCTGTGGCCTGTGTCCACTGTGTGGATAGGGTCCACTGGGCTGCTCGCATGTGGACACGAGCATAGGGAACTACATGGACTGTGGATGCCATGTGTCCCAGTAACTGTAGCAGTTCTTGAGCAGTTAGGGAGGATTTTCCCGCTGCTTGAGAAGCTAGCTGCACTATGCGAAGACACCGGGCCTGTGGACGGAAAGCCCTTGACTGTCTGGTATCTAGATAGGCTCCTATGAACTCCAGAGACTAGGAAGGAACAAGTTGGGATTTTGGGAAGTTTATTACCAATCCCAAATATTGGAGGATTCGATTGTGTGAGACAGTGCAGAGCTGGCCTCTGCAACCGTGAGAGCTCGAATGAGCCAGTCGTCCAAGTAAGGGAAGACGAAAATCCCTAGGGTTCGCAGGAATGCAGCTACTACTACCATGCATTTCGTGAATACTCTTGGTGTAGAAGCCAGACCAAAGGGAAAAACCCTGTATTGGAAGCGTTTTTCCTTGAAAAGGAATCGTAAGAACTTCCTGTGATCTGGATGGATCAGAATGTGAGTATATGCATCCTTTAAGTCTAGAGAGCAAAGCAATCCTGACTTTGAAGGTATGGCAGAAGAGTTCCTAGAGAAATCATTTTGAACTTCTCTCAGAACAGGTATTTGTTCAATTCTCTGAGGTCAAGAATGGGTCTGTCCCCTCCTATTTTCTTTGGAATAAGAAAATAGGGTGAGTAGAACCCTATACCCTGCTGAATAATGGGTACCTCCTCTATTGCCCCTTGGGCAAGAAGTGTTGATACCAAGTGATTCAACAGATTGTGTGCAGATGTCTGGGAATTGAACTGCCTTAAGATTGTAGGAGGGGGCATGCTGTGAAAATGAAGCCTGTACCCCTCTCCTACAATGGATAAAGTCCAATTTTCTGCTGGTATTTGGTGCCATTTGTTGGCAAAATGACATAGCCTGCCTGGAATATTTAAGGGTTCTGGACCCCTCAGAGGCAGGAAGGCCAAGCTCTCTAGGAAGGAGTTAAAGCCCTTGAGGGGGCTGAACCTGCGGAGCTGGTTGAGTTCTCGGGCCTTTTGGATTCTTCTGCTGTTTGAATTGCTGCTGTTGTTCCTTTTGGGTAACTTGACTGTGAGCTTGGCTTTGCTGGGTATAGGATGGATAAAACTTCCTCTTTTTGCTGACAGAGGGTTTCTTATAGGGTTTCTTTCTGGCTGGAGTGGCTGTAGATTTTGACAATCTAAGATGATATTGTTCAGCATCTATCTCATTAGCCTTTTCCTGCCAATTTTTGCCAAAGAGATTTTCTCCTGTGCAAGGGATGTTGCCTAATTTATCCTGTACCCAAATCTCCAAATCTGATGCCTGAAGCCAGGCAATCCGTCGTACACCAATGGCAATAGCAGAGGTTCTGCTGATACATTCAAAGCAGTCAAAGGCTGCACGATTGACGAAGTTGGAGACATCTTGAGCATGCCTGACAAGCGTAAGGAAGTCTTGTCTGTCATCTGGGAGAAGTGGGCTCATAAGCTCCAAATCTCCTGTGACCTCCTTGAGGAACATACCCATATATAAGATATATGAGCTGATCCTAACTGAAAGCATGGAAGCTTGAAAGGTTCAACGCCCAAAAGCATCCAGAGTCCTGCATTCACGACCTGGAGGATTAGATGCATGTCTCTTTGCACTTTTCATCCTACGCATGGCTGACTCCACTACCATGGAATGGTGTGGCAGCAGATTCTTTTGAAATCCAGGACATGGTGAAACTCGATACATGGTATCAAGCCTCCTAGAATGAGGAGATGTGGTCAAAGGTGTCTCCAACATTCTAAGCATCAAATCATGAAGAATTTCATGAATGGGCAGAGTGGCTGCCTCCTTTGGAGCTTTAGGATATTGGAGAATTTCCAATTCCTTTGCTCTAGGTTCCTTTTCAGGAGCTACCGTGATTGAAAGGCCTTTGGCAACATCATGAATAAAATCCTGAAAGGACATGTCCTCTGGAGGCGACATTCTGCGTTGGGGAGAAGAAGAGTCTTCCGGGAGAAAAACTCTGGTACCAGCAGAATTATCAGTCATCGGAATCGGAGTATTCAAAGTATCTCTGATCACAACGTTCATGTAAGGTAGGGTCCCGGTATCGATCGAAGTCGGTACTGAGTTGATCCGGTACCGATCTTTCGATGCCAGGCAAAGACGGCATGGGAAGAATGCCCACCGGGCCAGTACCGTCGGTGCTGGTACCGGCATCGGTGTCAATGGTACCGCAGCTGTAAGGAGAGCTGCAATACTGCGCTCGATAGCGAGGAATCTCTGGTCTATTGACGCTGCCGATGTCTGGGTGTCGGTACCGGTGAAGGCAGCCAGGACCCCTGAGCATGGCACCAGTAGTTCTGTCGAGGCCTCGGCCTCGAGAACATCCTGGAAACCCGTTGATGCTTTGGAGGACGAAGCCTCCCGCCAGGGCTGTTTTGCCGGTGTGGTGGCCGAAGCCTCCCGCCAGGGCTGTTTTGCCGGTGTGGTTCCCTCAAGGGCAATGCCAATGGCCTCTCGATGCTTTGCAGGAGAGCTACCCTTTGAGGACCGGCTTTTATGTTTAGTTACCTGGGATCCATGGGAGGAAGAAGAGGCTCTTGAAGACGTCGATGCAATGGACCTGGCATCCGAAGAAAAGAGGGTACCGAGCTTTGCAGCCTGGTTCTGTCTTCCTCTTTTAGTCATTCTCATACAAGAGAGGCACTCAGATGGAGAATGGTCAGGGCCTAAACATTTAAGACACCAGTCATGGGTGTTGGTGACAGAAATGGTACCGCCACACTTAGTGCATTTTTTAAAACCACTAACTGTTTTTTCCATCCTTAAGGAAAAATGGGGCCTAGTGCCCAAAATGGCGCCTAGCACCGAAAAAGAAAGTTTCTGAAGAGAAACAATTCAGAATTTATTTATTTATTTATTTATTTTTTTAGAAGAAAAGAAAAGAAAAGAACCGGCGGTACCGGTAGGCGTTGTGCGGAGGCAAGCGCGACCACAAGAAAACAAGATTAAAGAAGAAATTTTCTGCGGTGACAGGGTATGAGTCCTGTCGGTTTCGCGGAAAACGAAGAACTGAAGAGGGACAGTTGGAAAGGCGGGAAGGCAGCGCGCATGTGCTGAGGGATGCTCCCAAAAGCGTTCCTATTGGACGCTGGGGAGCGTTCCCGCACAGGCTCCGTCGGTACTGACGATACCCATATGTGAAGACTACATTCCTGCTTGTTCCTGGAGATCTATGTTTTCTTCCGGGAACAAGCAGGAAGTCAATTCTCACATATGGGACTCCCAAGTTACAGGCTACTGAAAAAAAAAACAGTAAAAGCCATGGGCGACCCAAAAAGCGGACCATAAAGGGCAGCAGGGGGCGCTGATTGGCTGGAAGTCTAACACTGCAGCAGCAGTATCACGGATGCAATCCCTACTGGAGGGCTGGAGGGAAGGAGTTGCATTATTTCATGAAGAGGTGGCAGAGTACCGCCTGCCCAAAGGCAATGTCACTGCGGGAGGACTCCTCTAGACAGTGGTGCGCAGCGAAGGTGTGCACGGAGGACCAGGTGGCTGCCCGGCAGATGCCCACCAAGGGCACCGACCGCAGGCTGGTTACAGAGGCCACCATGGCTCTCACATTGTGGACTGTCACATGATGCTCCCAAGAGAGTCCCGCCTTCTGGTAGGCAAATGCAATGCAATCAGCCACCCACTGGAAGAGTGTACATTTGGAGACAGCTATTTCCAGGCAATTGGGATCAAAAAACACGAAGAGCTGTGTTGACTGGCGATGAGCCTGCATTCTCTGGATATAGAAAGCCAGCGCGTACTTACAGTCCAATGTGTGTAGAGAGACCTCCGCTCTGGAGGCATAAGGTTTTGGAAAAAAGATGGGCAGCACCACCTCCTGGTTTCAGGTTTAACGCTGAAACCATCTTTGGCAGGAAGTTCGGATGTGTCCGAAGGACTACTCTATTTCTATAGAACCTGGTGTAGGGTTTGTGTGCTACGAGCACCTGAAGCTCGCTAACCCACCTGGTGGAGGTGAGCACCACCAGAAAGACGAGCTTCCAGGACAGGTACTTGAGAGGTCACGTCACAAATGGCTCGAAGGGAGCACCCATGAGCTTCCTGAGAACCACGTTGAGGTCCCACACCACCAGTGGTGGGCAGACCGGGGGCCATGAAAGGAGGAGACCATACATTAACCGGCTCAATAAGGGGTGGATGGACACAACATGGCCCTCCATATCATGGTGATACACCAAAATGGCACAGAGATGCACCCTGACTGAACTGGATTTCAGGCCTGTGCCGGACAGGTGCAAGAGGTACCGAAGGACCGCTGCCACTGCGCAAGGAAAGGGGTTAAGGCCCTGCTCCACGCAATATAGCAAGAACCTGCGCCACTTAAAGGCATAGGCCCGTCTTGTAGAGTCCTTACACAAGGCCAGCAGGACATCCTCCACCGGCCAGATCAGGCCATGATGGGCAATGGCTAGCCTCTCAGCAACCAGGCTGTCAGTGATAGGGACTGAAGGTTGGAGTGGTGCAGCATGCCGCCCTCCTGTGAGAGCAGGTCTAGGGTGCACCCCAACGACCAGGGGTCTACTGCGACAGCTGCAGCAGCAGTGGGAACCAGGGCTACCCTCAGCCAATGGGGCGCAATGAAAAGGACGGAGGCCGCTTCGACTTGAATCATTAGCAGTGCCCGCAATACCAGAGAGGTCGGCGGGAAGGCATACAGAAACCCCTCGGGATCACAGGAGGAGAAAGGCGTCTGCCGCCCCCTGTCCCCGGCCCGGCCTCCTGGAGCAGAACCTGGGGAGTTGCGCATTCTCCGGGCTGGCAAATAGATCTATTTCTAGGGTTCCCCACCGCCAGAAGATCTTCACCAGGACGGATGGGTTCAGCCTCCATTCGTAGGGCTGGAGAACGCGGCTCAGGCGGTCTGCCAGTAAGTAATTCTGGCCCAGCAGATACACTGCCGTGAGGAAGAGGTTTCTGGCTGCCCCAAAGTTCCAAAGGCGCACTGCCTCCCAGCAGAGGTGGTACGACCTCATGCCTCCCCGATTGTTGATATAGAGCATCGCTACCTGGTTGTCCTTCTGAATATGGACAACCCCCCACCCCCTTCAGATGGTCCATGAAGGCAAACAGGATGTGGCAGACCGCTTGAAGCTCGAGCAGGTTGATCTGTGAAGTACTTTCTTCCAGCGACCACTGTCCCTGCGACAAGCTTGGATGCATCCATAGTGAGGACGTGCCAGGTTGGTGGGGCTTGGAATGGCAGGCCAGCTCTCAGGTTGCAATGGTCCTGCCACCAAGTCAGGGAGGATGCCAAAGTGGGAGTGACCTGTATACGGTCCTCCAGATGGCCCGTTGCCTGCACCCACTGAGCGCTGAGCGTCTACTTGGCCTGCCGCATGCATAGGCAGGCAAAAGGAGTCACATGGATGGTGGATACCATGTGACCCAAGAGGCAGAGCATCTGTTGGGCCGACATGGAGACTGCACCTCCTTCACCAGGGCAGCAAGGCGTTGGGCCCGTTCCCTGGGAAGCAACACCCATGCCTTAGTGGAGTTGAGCAGGGCTCTGATGAACTCCATGCATTGGCTTGGTACGAGGTGGGACTTGGGAAGGTTCTTAGAAAAAGTACAGAGAAGAGCCACCAAATTGGTGAAGGGGATGGAAGGCTACTCCTATGAAGAGAGGCTAAAAAGGTTAGGGCTCTTTATCCTGGAAAAGAGACGGCTGAGGGGAGATATGATAGAGGTCTATAAATTAATGAATGGAGTGGAACGGATAAACGTGGATCAATTGTTTACGCTATCAGAATATAGAAAGACTAGGGGACATGTAATGAAGCTACAGGGCAAACTATTTAAGACAAATAAGAGAAAATATTTTTTCACTCAACGTGTAATCAAACTCTGGAATCTGTTACCGGAGGATGTAGTAAGGGCTGTTAGTATAGCTGGGTTTAAAAAAGGTTTGGACAAGTTCCTGGAGGAAAGGTCCATAAACCACTATTAAAAAGGGACCCAGGATATCAATGCTTGACCCAGTACAAGCATTGTGGAACCTGTGTCTTTTGGGGATATTGCTAGGTACGTATGACCTAGATTGGCCACTGTTGGAAACAGGATACTGGGCTTGATGGACCTCGGTCTGACCCAGTATGGCATGTCTTATGTACTTATGTTCTCCACAAACCCTATACGCTGCAGCAACCCAAAGTACACTGAGTGGCAATGCATGCCTCATCTGGAGTGCAGGCCCATACCAGCCAGTTATCCAAGTAGGGGAACACAAAGACCCCGAGGACCCTGAGCCGGGTGGCCATGACCGCTAGGTACTTTGCGAAGACTCACAGGGCAGAGGAGAGGCCAAAGGGTAGCACCCCGTACTGGTAGTGCTGGCCTCCCACGACAAAGTGGAGGTCCTGACGGTTCCTAGGGTGGATCAGGATGTGGGTATAGGCATTTTTGAGATCCAAAGAGCATAGCCAATCTCCCTGCAGGAAGTAAGGCAGCAAGGTTCAAAGGGATACCATTTTGAATTTTAACTTGACCAGGAAGCCATTGAGGTCCCGAAGGTCCAGGATGGAAATAACAGGCGTAGAAGCCCCGTCCCTGCAGATGATGGGGACGGGCTCGACTGCCTGATCCTGGAGTGACTACTCGAGCTCTCTCAAGAGGAACTCCCTGTGCAAGGCGTCCATCGGTATATCCCCTGTGAATGAGGGGAGGAGACAGCTTGGAAAACTGCAGGAGGTAACCCTCCATGACCACTCTCAGCACCCAGGCATCCATGGTTATTGTGGGCCATCTGTGCGCAAAGTGGACGAACCTTCTGCCCATGAACCCTGGCCTGTGACCTCCTGATGGAGGGAGGCTATGCCCAAGGAGTCAAAAGCTCCACCCAGGCTGTAGCTGAGCTGCTGTTTGGGGCTTGGGAGTTTTGGGCTTAAGGAGGCCGTGCCCTTGGCCTGCTGCCCCTGATGGGAGCATGATAGGCCTGTAATTTAGGATAGTTTCCATAAACCTTCATAGTTTTCGGGTGGAAGGGTTTTTTACCTGAAGCTTTCCGATGGGATCTGACACCTTCTTGGACAATCATGAATTCCTTCTCCAACTCGTCAGCTTTGTCAATCATGGATTTTCTGAAGAGGTTATCCCCTCGGCAAGGGACATCGGCTAGTATGTCCTGAACCCATTGCTCCAAGTCAGAGGATTGCAGCCAGGCAAGGCAGCGAGCACTAATGACCTCCGCAGCCACCGACTCAAAGCCATCAAAGGCTGCCTAAGTCTGAAATTTGGAGCATTCCTTGACTGAGAAGACCAGGGTCCGAAAGCATTCCCAGATATCTCAAGTACATGCCCACATACAATTGGTAGGCCTGGATCCAGGCTGTGAGAATGGAGCCCTGGAAGCACTTTCTACCAAATGCATCCATGGTACAGAGTGCCCTGCAGGGGACACAGAGGAGTGCGTCTTCTGGCTCTTAATCCAACGCATAGCCGACTTCACCACCATGGAATTGTGTGAGAGCTGGGCTCATGCCAACTCAATACTGGGAATCGAGTTGACTGTTCACAATCGGCACCATCACCGGGTTCTCCCACATTCTGAGCAACAGGTGCTCCAGGATGGGGGGCATGGGCACAATCAGTGCCTCCCAAGAAGGGGCCTCGTAGTGAAGGATCTCCAGGTCCTCCGCACGAGGCTCATCCTCCGGCACTGCCACAAAGGCAAGTATCTGGGACATCTCCCTCACGAACTCAAGGAAGGCCAAGTCCTCCAGGAGTGACCTCCACAGAAGATGCGGCAGAGAGAGGTCAGAGGGAACATCCCGCTGCAGCATGGTGTCGGGGGAGTCATCCTCAGTCTCCCAGCCTGACTCCGAACCAAGGTGTCAACGGGCACCTAACGAGCAAGGTGCTCCAGGATAGGGGGAACCTCCTCCAGGGCAGTCCTCAGCGAGGATGTCCTCGTGTTGGGCACTGATGACCCAGAGGAACCGGAAGTCGGACCCCGCTGCAACTGGAGGAACACAGTGAAGCTACGCTCAAGTGCAGCCATGTGAGCCTCTATGCCAGAGGGCTCCGCAGCTGGACCAGTCCTCGACTGTTTTGGGCCCGGATCGGACTCCCTGGTTGGGGAGTCTCTGATGGTAATGGAGCCGGGTCACTGCTCATTCCAGGCCGCAGGGGACCAGTTCCTCCGGGGATGCTTTGACGGCCACTCCAGTTGTCCCCCGAGTCGCATCAAGGGTTCCAAGGCAGAGTTGAGGGGGACTTGCCCCCCCAAAGCTGGCATCGGTCTCGAGGGTGCAGTTGATGCCGGGAGGTCCTCTGAGGAAGACTCCGATGCCCAATGCCCCTGGGCTCCAATCGAGCCTGGGCACGTTGAGACACATTGTCCGGCACTGGCATCGACGGAAGGGATTCTGCCCCCGATGTCAAACTGGAGCCAGCCTTGCCAAACAGCTCCCCCTGCTGCCTTTCACATTCCCTCTGGGTTTGGCTGACATGAAGAGGCAAAGTGGACAGGACGACCCATCGTGGTCTGCCCTGAGGCATTTAATGCATGTGCTGTCCTTGCGGGACATAGTGTGATTGCACTTAGCACACTGCTTAAAACCACTGGTCGAGGCCATATCGGGGAAAACGAGGCCGGTGGTGTCAAACTCTGACATCTCGACCGTGAGAAAAAAATCCTGCACGCCAAAAGTGGAAAAAGAAAGAAAAAAAAATACCCGAGTGAAAAACTGGATACTGAGGTGAAGACTCGGGCGGGGAAGGTGATTGAATTGAGCCCTCGAACAGAAAAAAATTACCAAACAAGGAATGAAAATCTTACTTTTTACAGAGGTCCACAGAAGAACGTCTACAGGGCTCCACGGAAAAAGACAGACTGAGGCAAGATGGCAGCTTTGAACGGGAAGGTGACCGCACATGCATGGTGTATCTCCCAAAGTCTTTCTTTGAAATCTGAGGAGTGGATCCGCACGGGCTCCGTTGGTGCTGTCACCCATATATGAGGACTGACTTCCTGCTTGTTCTTTGAGAATATAAAAGATACTACCAGAGGCGGCAGAGTCCCCGAGGAAGAGAAAATATTACTGACTGGACAGTCTTGAAGATATGCCTGTTGAGATTTGTGGAAAAATAAATACTGACTTAAAATGGCACCACGGTGGCAGGCGGGAAGATGGCATACATGCACAGAGAAAGCTCCCAAAAGCTTCAATAGGAGTAGAGGAGTAGCCTAATGGTTTAGAGCTGGGAACCAAAAGACCAGGGTTTGATTCTTACTAGCACTCTTGTGGCTTTGGGCAAGTCACTTAACCCTCCCCAAGCTATCAATGTCCCTGTTTAATGTACATTAGCAAGTTTAAGTTACAATGTAAACCGCTTTGACTGAAATAATGATGCGGTATTAAAATAAAACTTATATATAAATAGATAGAAAGATAGATAGAAATAAATAAAATTAATTGGTGAGTGTTCCTACGTGGGCTCCATCTGATGATGTCACCCATACGTGAGGGCTTATTTCCTGCTTGTCCGCAGAGAAGTTTTTTTTTTTACCTGAAAGTACAGAGGGCGAAGGAAGAGAAAGAGGGGTATGTTCAATGGAAAAGAGAGAGAGATTGTGCCAGAGTTTTTGCCAGCTCATATATGTGTAAGGAGGGGAGAGTGCAAGAGTAAAGGCTTGCCTTTAGCAAATACCCTTGCACTAGCCCTGCCAATGTAAGCAACAGTTTTTGCACAATAAAACCTAAAGAGAAAAGGCACCAGCAGAAACATTTGAAAAAAGGAATGCTTTCAAAAAGAAGGCTATTTTCCAAACTATGCATTGTGATGTCTAAGGCTACTTTTCCGATTGGATTTCGCACCAGTTTTTAAAAGGAAAGTATGCGCATACTTTCCCTTCAAAAGCTGTCCTGGGAAAAGTATTTGCAGAGATTCGTACCTGTATTTTCTGTATGAAATTTTCTGTGAATGAGAGGCTACAATTACATCGAGCAGCAGTAGTACCTGCTCAAAGAAAATCAACAAGAACTGAAATATTTTTTCTTTACTCAAATGTAACTTGCCTTGACTTTCTGAGAAAAGTGTGAACTAAAACCCTATTTCTAAACCCAGGCATCTTTTTTTTGCTTGACATGATAAAGTCCCAAACTACTCCTTCCACCACTTCCCCCCAAAAAAGAGAAGTTGCTTTCCAGAGCCCATGTACTCACATCTCCTCTCTCCTCTTCCCGCTCATGGCCGCTGTGAGGGTGCTGATTGTGGTAACTGTACCTGGCCCGTCCATTAGAAAATGAATGCATGTTACCTGTGGGAGAAAAAAACAGCATCTGTTCCAGAAAATCTGATGTATCTATAAGAATGAAAGCAGCAGAGTTTGTGATTCTCACACTTGGTTTGGCCAATCACCATATTTCGTTACTAGTTCAATACTTATCCTTCACAATAGATGCCGGTCTTTTCCCTCTGGAAAAGACATGGCTGACATTCAGAAGCATCCTGAAAGCTACCAGCAAGTTATATTATCAGATACCACGAAAAAGCATAGTTACTCATCTGTAGCAGGTGTTCTCCAGGATCAGCAGGAATCAGTCCTCACATATGGGTGACGTCACCGATTGAGCCCATGCAGGAACGCTTCCCAGCTTCCAAAGGAAGCTTTTGGAAGGTGCTCCACGCATGCGTGCCGGTCTTCCCGCCCAAAGGAGCCATCTTTATCTCAGTATTATGACATAGCTTAATTAAGCCAAAAAAGAAAACTCCACAGGGAGGAAGGAGGGTAGTGAGGACTGATTGCTGCTGATCCTGGAGAACACCCGCTACAGGCGAGTAACTACGCTTTCTCTGGAACGCCCTGGCTACAGGCTACAACCCACCCCCCCAAAAAAAAACTGTAAAAGGCCCAACGGGGCAACCAGAAAAACGAACCAAGAACAAACAGCATGAGCAATCGCTGTGAGGTTCTGAGAGTCAGCGTCTAGCAAGGACATCAACATCAGATCGACTCTACGGTAGCCTGGACGGACAGAAAGTCCAGTGGGAAGGAGATGCTTCAATTCCCAAAGAGATGCTGGAGTACAGCTTGGCCAAAGTTGCTATCATGCCGGAATCTCCATCTAGACAGTAATGGGCTGTGAAGGTGTGGACTGAAGACCACATAGCAGCCCTACAAATCTTCAGGAGACTAAGTGTGAGTTGGTCACCAAAGTAGCCATAGCTCAGACTTTGTGAGCCATGATATAGCATTTCAACATCAGCCCAACCTGAGCGTAAGCGAAGGAGATGAAGTTCACCACCCAAACGGACAGGGTGTGTTTCAACATTGCCACCCCCAGCTTATTGGGATCACAGGAAAACAGCTGGGAGGAACGGTGATGGGCTTTCATAAGAACATAAGATATGCCATACTGGGTCAGACCAAGGTCCATCAAGCCCAGTATTCTGTTTCCAACAGTGGCCAATCTAGGTCATATGTACCTAGCAGTTTCCCCAAGAGACACAAGTTCCACAATGCTTGTACTGGGTCAAGCATTGATATCTTCGGTCACTTCTTAATAATGGTTTATGGACCTTTCCTCCAGGAACTTGTCCAAACCTTTTTTAAACCCAGCTACACTAACAGCCTTTACTACATCCTCCGGTAACAAATTCCAGAGTTTGATTACCCTCCAGGTAGAAAGCCAGTGCTCTTACATTCCAAGGTGTGAAACGAGGCCTCAGCCCTGTTGGCATGAGGTCTTGGGAAGATGGATAACACCACCAAATGATTGAGATGAAAAGAATAAACTACCTTAAGTAGGAATTTTAGGCGAGTTCAGAGAGCCACCCTGTTCTTATCAAATCTGGTGTGCGGCGGGTGCACCACCAGCACTTCCAATTTGCTGACTCTGTGCGCAGAAGCACCACCAGAAAAATGACCATTCAGGTAAGTAATTTGAGAGGGCAGGAGCTAAGTGGTTCAAAGTGTGGTGCGAGGAGCTGTCCAAGCACCACACTGAGGTCCCACGCCACCGGGGGTGATTTAATGGGGGGAGGGGGCGAGAGAGCAGGAGGCCCCACATAAAGCGACCGGCTAAGGGGTGAGCAGAGAGCAGATGATCAGCTATGGGCCGATAAGCAGCTATAGCACTGAAGTGAACTCTGACAGAGTTGGATTTCAGACCAGAGTATGACAAGTGCAGAAGATAAGACAAAACTGACCCCACAGAGCAGGAGAAAGGATCTAGAGACTTGTTCGCACACCAGATGGAGAACCTGTGCCACCTGAAAGCGTAAGCATGTCTCTTCGAGTCCTTATGCAAGGCAAGGAGGATGTTCTCCACATCTTGCAGTAAGCGTAGTTACTCACCTGTAACAGGTGTTTGCTGGGGACAGCAGGAATCAATCTTCACATATGGGTGACGTTGGTGCCAATGAAGCCCATGCTGTAATCTTTCCCCAGCTTTCAAAGAAAGCCTTTGGAAGATACACCATGCATGCGTGATCCACTTCCCAGCTAAGGGTGCCATCTTACTCAGTATGATATCATAGCACAAGAAGGCAAAAATGATATGTAGCAACTCCATGGGGAGGAGGGAGGGTTTTGAGGACAGATTTCTGCTGTCCCCAGAGAACCCCTGTTACAGGTGAGTATACTTTCTTCAGTAACAAGCAGGAAGTCAGTCCTCACATATGGGACTCTCCAGCTACAGGCAACCGAAAAAATCTGTAAAAAGCCACGGGTGACCAGAAAAGGTGATTGTGAGCAGCAGCAACTGAATCAGAAGACAGACCCATGAGCAACCCAAGTGTCCAGCAAGGAACCAATTCATCGGTAGTCTGAACACAGCAAGGGCCGAGAGGCTGGAGTTGCCTACACCCCGAACAAATTACAGAGTGCTGCCTAGCCGAATGCACCGTTCCAACAGGACTTCCTCTCTAGGCAGTAATGAGCTGTGAAGGTATGGACTGAGGACCAGGTGGCCCGTCAGATTTCCGATAAGGGAACGGAACACCGGTCTGCCACAGAGGCTGCTATGGCCTGGACACTGTGTGCCTTGACACGGAGCTCCAGCAAGAGACCATTCTGCTCGTAGACAAAGGCGATGCAGTCCACTATCCAATTGGACAGGGTGCATTTAGAGACTGCCACCCCCAACCGACTTGGGTCAAAGGAGACAAAAAGCTGAGAAGCTCGCCAGTGACCCTGGGTGTGCTGCAGGTAGGAGGACAGTGCCCGTTTGAAGTCCAGTGTGTGGAGAACAGCCTCCGCCCTGCTAGCATGGTGCTGCAGAAAGGTGGTGGGAAGTACCACTTGCTGGTTAAGGTGGAACGGAGACACCACACCTTGGGCAGGAACTTGGGGTGTGGGCGGAGCACGACCCTGTTTCTATAGAACCTAGTGTACGGTGGGTTTGCCACCAATGCTTGAAGCTCGCTGACCCGGCGAGCAGAAGTGAGCGCCACAAGGAAAACCACTATCCAAGAGAGATACTTTAAGTAGCAGGAGCAGAGAGGATCAAAGGGTGGCACGGTAAGCTTTGAGAGTACAACATTCAAGTCCCACTCCGCCGCCAGAGGGCGGATGGGTGGCTTCAATTAGAGGAGACCGAAGCGAGTAACTAACGGCTGAGCGGAGAGGGGTTTGCCCTCGATTAGATGGTGGTGTACCGCCAGCACGGTAAGGTGCACCCTGAGTTAGACTTCAAGCCTGCCTGAGACAGGTGAAGCACTAGCTGGACGAAGCAGGAGAAGGGGCTGATCCACCTCTCTGTGCACCAAATGGAGAACCCCTGCCACTTGAAGGTGTATGCCCGATGTGTGGAAGCCTTGCAGGAGGCCAGAAGCACATCCTCCACCTCGGTAGAGAGGTTGAAGGAAGCTAGGGTGTCCCGCTCAGCAGACAGGCCATGTCAGGGATCCTAGGTTGGGGTGCAGGAGAGAGTCCTCTTCCTGCATGAGTAGGCCTAGGTCACACACCAGGGGAACAAGGGGCATCATGGACAGGCAGAGGAACAGGGGAAAGCATGGCTCCTGGCCCACCATGGAGCTATCAGGATCATCATGGCCCTGTCATGCTGGACCTTAAAGAGTTTTGGCGATCAGGAGTGTGGGTGGGAAAGCATAAAGGAGGCCCTTGGCCCAAGAGATCAGGAAGGCACCTGCTGCCACCCTGGCAGGGTGTAGCTGCCAGGAACAGAAGTGGGGCAGCTGGGCATTGGCTGGGCTGGCAACGAAATCCAGTCATGGGAGCCCCCAGCGCCGGAATAGCTGGTGGGCTACTTGGAATCCAGCCTCTACTTGTGCAACTGGAGGACCTGGCTGAGCCAGTCTGCCAGGGCATTGTCCTGGCCCTGGAGGTATACTGCCCACAGGAGCATCCCGCTGCCACTGGCATAAGCACAGATACTCATCGCTCCCTGGCAAAGAAGGAACAACCCCGTGCCTCCTTGCTTGGTTATGTAAACATTGCCACCTGACTGTCGGTCTGGACCAGTACTGCTTGGTCTTGCAGGTAATGGTGAAATGCCCAGAGGGCTAAGGCCACAGCATGGAGCTCCAGAAGGTTGATTTGCTAGAGACTCTCTGCTGGCAGCCAACTGCCCTGAGTGCAAAAATTTCCGCAATGGGCTCCCGGCCCCAGTTTGGAGGCACCTGTTGTGAGGATCCTCTGAGGTGTGGGGGTCCGGAAAGGCATCCCTGCCAGTAAGTGTGGGAGGTGTTGCCACCAGTCAAGAGAGTTGCCAGGGAATGGGTGACTGTCACCCTGTCTCGTAGGCACCCTATGCCTGGGACAACTGACAGCGGAGTGCCCAGTGGGCCATCCGATCTGGAAGTGGGCATCTAGGGCAACATGCACAGTTGACGCCATGTGACCCAGTAGGTGGAGCATGTGGCGGGCTGACGCCTAGAGACAGCACTGAGTGTCCTCCGCAAGCGCTAGGAGGCACAGGACCCTGTCCCTTAGAAGAAAAGCCCTGGCCTAGACAGTGTCCAATGGCAGTGCAGCCCTTTATCAGCCAGTCATCTGGATAGGGAAAAATGAAGACCCCCTGGAGCCTGAGGTGGGCTGCGACTACCATCAGGCATTTGGTGAATACCCATGGGGCGGCAGCTCTGTACTTGTAATGACCTCTCCCCACCACAAAGTGAAGATACTGTCTATGGAGGGGGTGGATGAGGATGTGAGTGTACGCATCCTTTAAGTCCAAGGAGCATAGCCAGACTCCCTGCTGGAGGTATGGTAGGAATGTTCCAAGAGAGAGCATCTTGAACTTCTCCCTCATCAGGAACCTGTTGAGGTCCCACAGGTCTAGGATGGGACGAAACCCTCAGGTTCTTTTGGGAACCAGAAATTAGCAGGAGTAGAGCCCTTTGCCGCTGAGGTGGATGGAGACGGGTTCTACTGCCTTGCTTGCTAGGAGGCCTGCGAGTTCCTTTTAGAGCAGGGCCCGGTGAAGGGAAGTCCTGGGGGGCTCTACCGGGAAGAACGGTAGGGGCATCTGCTGGAGGTGAAGAAGCAACCCTCCCTGACCACAAGGGGCCCATGCGTCAGTGGTGATGGCAGGCCACCTGTGGGCATAGAGAACCAGACAGCCCCCCATGTGCCATAGGGCTGTGCCTCCTGGGGGTGGAGAGGCTATGCCCAAGAAGTCAAAAGCGCCCTCCAGATTGTGCCGGGGGCACGGTCTGGGGCTTAGGGGCCTTCGGCTTATGTGGGCCATGCCACTGTCCCTTGGCCTGCTGGCCCTGTTAGGGAACTGAGAAGGCCGGGCACTGGGGGGGTAGTTTCCATAAGCCTTCCTCTTCTTCGGGTATGAGGACATTTTGCCCGAAGCCTTCCTCCAGGAAGGATGAGCAGTCTTCTTGGAGAGCATGGTCCTTATCAGGTACTCTGACTTCAACTCGGCAGCATTCTCCATCATAGGTTTGTCAAAGAGGTTCTCTCCCTGGTAGGGAACATCAACCAGCTTGTCCTGCACCCATTGCTCCAGGTTGTATGACTGTAGCCAGGCCTGGCGTCTGGCACTAATGCCCGCTGCAGCCACTCTAGCTGCTGATGCGAAGCAGTCATAGGCTGCTCGAGTCATAAACTTGGAAGCACGCACTGACTGCGGAGGCCAGGGTCCAGAACCGCTGGAGGGGGTTCCTCTGAGACAACAGTCAAGAACCCAGCAAGCTCCTTCGCCAGGTCCCACAGGTACATGCCCATGTACAGCTGGGTAGGCCTGGATCCAGCAGACAAGCATCGTGCCCTGGAAGCACTTCCTGCCCATGGCACTGGCCTCCCTACCTGGGGGCACCGAGGAGTGGGTCTTCTGGCTCTTGAGCCTATGCATGGCCAACTCCACTATGGTTTATGGTTTAGGCATTTGATATACCGCCCTTTACTTACGCATCAGAGCGGTTTACATGTATATACTAACAGGTAATTTTTATTCCCTTGTCCCCGAAGGGCTCACAATCTAAGTGGAGTTATGGGGCAGTTTGGCTTTTTGGATGCCAGGACTCCGGTGGACCCGGTACATCAAGTCCAGCTGCCTGCTTATTATGGGCACCGAGGAAGGTGTCTCCCACATGCAGAAAAGTAGCCATTCCAAGATTGGGGGGGGGGGGAACGGGCACCATAAGTGCCTCTTTTGGAGGAGCCTTGTACTGGAGGATTTTGAGATCCTCCATGCAAGTGTCCTCCTCAAACTCTGTGGTGAAGGCGAGGGCCTTCACCATATCCCTCATGAAGTCAACGAAGGCCATGTCCTCTGGAGAGGACCGGTGCCACGTCTCCAGGGGAGATTGGTCCTAGGGCACATTCTGGTGGTGGCGGGTGTCCAGGGACTCATCGACCTTGGTCTCCCAGTCTGACTTACAGGCGGAGGAGGAGTCAAGGGTTCTCTGGGTCTTGGGATCCCACCCTCCAGTGCTCTGAACGTCCTCCGCTCAGATCAGAGGGCACTGAGCGGGGAAGACCACAGCCCTGAGGAATCGGACTGGGATCGATGTCGAGGAACCTCTCAAAGCCGGTGGTGCTGAGGATTGGCTCAATCTCTGGGGAGTCTCTTGACACGGAGGAGCCCGTGGCTGGGAACGATGACCCAGAGGAACTGGTCTGCTGGGCTAAGAAAGCAGACAAACTGCGCTCCAAGGCCCCCAATCCTGGTCTTGAGATCAGATGGTTATGCAGCCTTCGGCACAGGCACCAAGGACTTTGGGCCTGGTGCTGGCTCTGTCATGGGGGAGTCCTTGATGAGGATCGGCTCGGGGGTCAGAGACCAATCCCGCGATATTGATGGCTCCCAGTGGGGCAACTGGGAAGGCCTATCCCGGTTGTCGCCCTCACGTCAAGGGCTATGGGACCCTGGACCAGTGGGATTTCCCCATTTTCCCTGGCTCATCTCTCGATGCGGTCTTCGATGGTTTCCGGCTCTTCTGGGGGCCCTCGTTGGTGGAGCTCCGGCTGGAGGCTCCTAGGCCGCTCGGTTCCCATGAGGGTCCAAGGACCCAGAGGAGGACTTGGACCGAGATCTTGTGGACGACTTTGGGTCTGAGTCAACTTCATGGAAGATGGACTCACGCTGCTGCTGACGGCTCTTGAGGGCCTTGGGAGTCATCTGCTTGCAGGGACTGCAGACCAAGGGATCATGATCTGCCCCGAGGCAGTGAAGGCAGCAGTAGTGTGGGCCGTGTGCGACATGTGTGTGCAGCGGTTGCACAGCTTGAAGCCACTGACCGAGGCCATGGAGGGAAAGTTGGCCCCCGTAAGAAGGGACCGGTATGCGACCGGAGAAAGGAAAAATATAAGACAAAAACTACAAACCTTTTCGGGGGGGGGGGGGGGGCTAACAGAAACACATCTGATGGGCTCCATGGAAAAAAAAAAGACTGAGGCAAGATGGAACCCTTAGGCAGGAAGGGAACCATGAATGTGTGGTGTATCTCCCAAAGGCTTTCTTTGAAAGCTGGGGAGAGATTACTACGTGGGCTCCGTCACAGCCGATGTCACCCGTATGTGAGAACTGGCTTTCTGCTTGTTCGAGAGAAAGTGGAGCTCTACAAGTACTACCCGCTCAGCATCCAAACAGTTAGCGCTAGGGACGACAGGTTGGGATGAAGCAGAGTCCTGTCATTCTGTGAGATGAGGTCTGGGGCATAGCCTAGTCTGAGCAGTTGCTGTTGGGACAATCGGTGCAGGAGTGGAAACCAGGGTTACCTGGGCCAGTGCGGCGTAATGAGGATCATGGTAGTGCCGTCTGCCTGCAACTTGAAAAGGGTCTTGGGTAGGCATAGAGAAGACCCTCGCTTCAGTTCAAGAGAAAAGCATCGGAAGCCAAGCAATTCTTGCATGGCATTGGAGCAAAACAGCGGGAGCTGGGTGTCAAGGGAATGGCAAAAAGGTTTATGGATAGTGTGCCTCATTTCTGAAGATGCGGTTGGCAACCTGCCTGTTCAGAGTTCACTCGTGTGGCTGAAGAACCCTGCTGAGGCAATCTGCCAGGACGCTGAGCTCCCCTGGCAGGTATACCGCTCTAAGAAGCATACTGTGTGAGATAGCAAACTTTCAAAGGTGAACTGCCTCCCAGCAGAGGAGGTATGAACCTGTGCCACCCTGTTTATTGAAGAACATGGCCACCTGGCTGTCACATCTGTATGAGGATGACCTGGTGGGAGAACTGTTGCTGAAACATTCGGAGGGCATTGGTAATGGCCCAAAGGCTTCAGGAAGTTGATTAGATGGCGGCTTTCCCCTGCAGTCCAGAGGCCCTGTGTGGACAGGCCATTCAGATGGGCCCTCCAGCAGAGTTTGAAAGCATGGGTCTTTAGGACTTGTTGGAGCAGCGGGGCCTGGAAGGAAAGCCCCGCAAGTAGGTGAGCAGGGTGCTGCCACCAGGACAGGGACTCTTGGAGGGGTGGAGTCACTATGACCCTGTCCAAAAGATGTCCTGTTGCCTGATGCCACTGTGTGCAGAAAGTCCACTGCGTCTGACACATCTGAAGTCAGGCTGAGGGGGTAACATGGACTGTAGAGGCCATGTGGCCCAGGAGACACAGCATCTGCCGAGCTGTGACAACCAGGCAACACTGGACATCCCTCGCCAATGTGACTAGTTGTTGGGCTCTGTCTGCCAGAAGGAAAGCTGAAGCCAGCGTGGTGTCAAGGAGAGCCCCAATGAACTTGAGGCATTGAGAGGGTTGCAGGTGGGACTTTGGGTAGTTGATGACAAAGCCCAGCTGTTCCAGTACCTGAATGGTGTGCTGTGCGGACTGCCAGACCTTATCTAGTGTCCGACCCCTGACCAACCAGTCATCCAGGTAGGGGAAGAAAGATTCCCAGGATGCGAACGAAGGCGGCAACGACAGCCAGACATTTGGTGAAGACACTTGGGGCGGAGGCAAAGCCCAAGGGCAGAACCTTGTACTGATAGTGCTGTCCACTGAGCATAAAGCAGAGGTACTGACTGTGCAGGGGGTGGATGAGGATGTGCGCGTAGGAGTCGTCGTTGAGATCCAAGGAGCATAGCCAATCTTCCAGTTGAAGGTAGGGCAGCAATGTTCCAAGGGCTACCATCTTGAACTTTTCCTTCACTAGGAAGCCATTGAGATTGGGGAGATCCAAGATGGGTCAGAACCCACCTGTTTTCTTGGGAATCAGGAAGTAGTGGGAGTAGAAACCCTGTTCTGTTTGGGATGGTGGGACAAATTCCACCACCCATTCTGCGAGGGGGGCCTGGACCTCCAGTTGGAATAGTTTGTGTTGGTGATACTTGAGAGGATACTCCCCTGGAAAGAAGGTGGGGGATCTGAGCGAAGCACAGCAGGTAGCCCTCAAAGACCATCTGCCGTACCCAGGCGTCAGTTGTTACACTTTGCCTGCAGGTAGCCCAGCATATCAGACGCCCCCTCACCTGTGGTGGAACAGAGGCTGGGAGGGGAAGAGGGGCCACAGTCCAAAGCCAGGAGTCAAAAACCCCTGCTTGGCTGTACTGTGGCACTGGTTGAGGCTTTGGGGCTTTCAGCTTGCATAGCTGCCTCTGGTTTTGACCCTTAGTCAGTTGCCTCTGTTGGGGTGGTATAAGTACCATAGGTCTTTTTATTTTTAGAGTAAAGACTTCTTCCCTGAAGCCTCTCTCCTGAAAGGGTCAGCGGTCTTTCTTGAGAGCCTGTTCATAGTGAGTTGCTCCATTTTCAACTCTGTGGCCTTCTCCACCATGAGTTTGCCAAAGAGGTTCTCTCCTCAGCATGGGTCATCAGCCAACTTGTCCTGAACCCATTGTTCTAAGTCTGAGGACTGTAGCCATGCCAGGTGCCGGGCACCGATTCCCACTGCAGCCACCCTGGCCACAAACTCAAACCAGTCCTAGGCCACCCAGGTGATGAAGTATTCCTTCATTTTGCAAACCAGGCTCCGGAAGCGCTCAAGGTGCTCTCCTGACAGGCCGAGAACCTGGCAAGATCCGCCGCCAGGTCATGCAGGTACATGCCCATGTGTAATTGGTATGCTTGAATCCAAGCCACCAGCATCAAGCCCTGGTAGCACTTCCTACCAAAGCCATCCATGGTGCGTACCTCCCTACCCGGGGGCACAGAGAAGTGCATCTTGGAACTTTTAATCCAGCGCATGGCCGATTCCACCACCATGGAGTTGTGAGGGAGTTGTGCTTTTTCAAACCCAGGGCTCTTGCACAAGTGATACATGGAAAAGAGGAATCGGCTCACTGTTGGCACCGTGAGCTGTGTTTCCCACATCCTAAAGAGAGGTCGTCCCAGTATCGAGGGATTGGAACCATAATGGCCTCTTTAGGGGAAGTCGGATACTGGAGGATTTTTCAGCTCCTCCACCCAAGACTCCTCCACTTCAATAGTGAAGGGCAAAGTCTTCCCCATGTCCCGCTTGTACGGGGGTGAGGGATTGGAGGGGACATCGCAGTGACAGATGGTCTCCGAAGATTTTTCTTCGGTCTCCCAATCACAACCCGAGAGGAACTCGAAGTACTGCCACAAATGGTGACCGCGCTGGTAACTCTTGGGCAGAGTCGAAGGAGTCATTGGCTCCCATTTATCCAAACCCAAAGCACTCGGGGGGGGGGGGGACATCCACTCCACCATGATGGACCTCAAACGCTCACAGGAGCCGCCCAAGAGAGCATGGATCTCTAGGATGAACTGTACCTCTGCAGGTGAGGCACCCACTGTGGACAGGGCTGTCACCAGTGGAGAGGAACCAGAGGTCACCGGGTCCCTGGCAGCTTGCCGAGCCATGAACACAACGAGCCTATGCTTGAGGGCCTGCATCCTTTCTGCGACGATAGAGGTCTCTGCTGCCATCGGAGTTAGCACCACAGTCTTCAGTGCAAATGCCAGCTCCCTCAGCAGGGACTCCGATAGTCATGGCCTTGGGAGTCCCACACCAGCCCTCCGGGGCCTTATAAGGAAACTCCTCCTGCCTGGGCAGCTTGGAGGGCCGCTCCTGGCTCTCACCTTCAGAGTCGCGCTGAGGGCTCTGATGCCGATATCCATGGGCCTTTGTCCTGGGCTCGACATTGTCCTTCAATACCGATGAGGTCGAAGTCCGGTCCTTCATGGGGCACTCTGGTGCCTAGCGATCCCTCACGTCTCTGAATGGACCCGACCTCTGCACAAAGCTGAAGCCTTGGTGGGGGCCTTCGAGGGTGCTGATGCTGGGACCAATATTTATTTAATTTATTTATTTATACAGTTCTTCTAAATCACCCCTTCCAGAGATCAAGGGCGGTTTACAATTAACAATCAAAACAACTTTTACATGGAACAGTGGTATTAACTATTTACAGAAAACATATCTTACAAATCAAAGTATGTGTAAACTTACTATTTACATATGTACAGGAGTCAGGTGTTTCTTCTTAGATGAGTAAACTTATGTGGAGCTTACTGCTTTTTAGATAATTGAAGGGGTGGAGGCTTTGGGATTGTTATTTATTTATTTAACGGAATTTATATACCGTCTTTCTACAAATCAAGACGGTTTACATAAAATAATAAAGGCAGTATGTTTCAACTGTTTACATGGAACAAAGTAACAGATAACAAGGAGAACGTTTTACAAGAACGATGAACAACTATTTACAGCGGTACATACCAGGATACAATTGGCTGCATGAATAGATTTAGAGAAAGCAAATGCGGGGAAGTGGCATTAGAAAGTTTGGTACTAAGGTGGCAGGGAGAAATGTTCAAGGAAAAGAAGAGTTTTTAACTTCTTACGGAACTCAGAGTGGGTTGGGCAGTTCCGCAGCTAATGAGGAAGAGAGTTCCATAGGGATGGGGCATAGAGGGAGAAGGCCCTGTTACTGATAGATTGTTTGCAATATCTTTTGGTTGTAGGGATAGTCCGGAGGTTTTTAGTAATAGAACGGCGGGTTCTAGTGTTAGTGGAGAAGGGAAGGAGAGGGGAGAGGCAAGGAGCTGACTCATTAGATATGATTTTATGTATAAGGGTAAGCACTTTGAATTTAATCCTGTATTGGATGGGGAGCCAGTGGAGATCATATAGGACTGGGGTGATGTGTGATCGTCTGGGGTTGTTGGTTATAAGTCGCGCAATCGTGTTCTGAGCTAGTTGGAGCGGCTGTATGGTGTCCTTGGAAAGGCCATGATAGATAAGATTGCAGTAATCAATAGATGGGATAGTGAGGGCATGACAGACAGAACGAAAAGAGTTAGAGCTTAAGAGGGGTTTGAGGTTTCGGAGGGTACGTAGCTTTGCGTATATTACATTGGTTGTTCTCTTTATTTGATTAGTGAAGGAGAGGTTCTGATCAAGGATAATACCAAGATATTTCACTTGATTTTTTATAACAAGAGTGAAATCTCCAATAGTAATGGTTGGAGGTGGGGTGTATGAGGTATTGAAAAACACCTGTAGGACTTCAGTCTTGGCTTGATTAATTAGGAGGTTGTGTTGGGAGAGCCAAGATTTTAGGGTGGTTAAGCAATCGCTTAGTTTAGTAAAGTCAGGGTTAGTGAGATTAAATGGTGTAAAGCACATCATGTCGTCCGCGTATAAATGGTACTGAATGTCATAGCTTTGGAAGATGTTGAAAACAGGTTGAAGGAAAATATTAAATAGGAGAGACGACAAACTAGATCCTTGGGGGACACCTTGTTTTAGAGTAAATGGGAGAGAGGTATCATTACCAATACGGACCTGTTGGGTTCTGTCATCTAAGTAGGATCGGAACCAGTTTAGGGTTGTTCCTCTAAATCCTATTTCGTGGAGTCTGCTTAAGAGTTGATGGTGGGGAAGGGAGTCAAAAGCAGCAGATAAGTCAAGGAATATGAATATGCAACCTTGGGTAGGATTCAGGGTGTGCAAGTACAAGGAGTCTAGGAGGGAGGTAAGGAGGGTTTCAACTCCATGGTTCTTTTTGAAACCATGTTGGAATAAGTCAAGGGGAGAGTGATCATCAATATAGTTTTGAAGTTGGGTTTGAACTAGTTTTTCGGCTATTTTAGCAAGGAAAGGGATGCTAGAGATGGGTCTGTAGGAGATAGGGGACGTAGGGTCAAGTTTTATTCCTTTTAGGATTGGCCGGATAGTAGTACACTTAAGTAGAGGAGGTACAGATCCAGTCTGGAGGGAGGTTTGTATAATAGACAGGATGTAGGGGCTGAGGGAACCTCTAGTAGATTTGATCCAAGGGACAGGGCAAGAGTCAAGGGCAGAAGTGGAGGCGTTTAGATCTTTTATAACATTAGAAACATTTTCTAGTGTGAGGGGATCAAATTCATCCCAAGATGTTAAGAGGGTTAGTTCGTGTGGTTGGGTGCTGTATTCAGGGGTATATTGGGGGTTATTAGTTAATGAGGAGGGCGGGAGGAATTTAGAGATTAAGTGGTTGGCTATAGCTTGTGCAGTTATTTTTGGTGGCTGGTCCTGCAGGGAGGGTTCATTTATTAAGGATTTAGCGATGGAGAAGAGTTCTCTGGGTTTGTTAAGGGACCGTTGGATAATGTTTTCATTATATTCCTTTTTATGGTTGAGGGTTTCAGCGCAGTAGGTGTGAAGTTTAGTTGTGTAAGCAGTATGTGCATTAGGGTCATGCGAGCGTCTCCAGATACGTTCAAGACGCCTAAGTTCTCTTTTGAGGTTTCTTAGTTTAGTAGAGAACCAGGGTGCTCTATTGCGGGGTTTTTGAGGGTATTGTTTAGGTGGAAGAAGAGGTTGCAGAAAGTATTTCGTTCCATTTAGAGATGTGGGATTCTTGGTCGAGTCTCATATCATTTAGTAGGTCAAGGGATGGAATAGTTTGCTCTAGAAAGTTGGCTGCATTGAACTGTTTAAATTTTCGGGTATGTTGAGGATGGGTAGGATGTTGAGTTTTGTGAGTAGAGTTGGGGAAGGAGAAGAGGATGAGAGCATGATCAGACCAAGGTATGGGTTGAATAGTGTGTAGGACTTGATCAGCGAATGGAGCTTGTTGTGGGATAAATATTAGGTCAAGGATGTTCCCTTTGGAATGTGTAGGGTGATTTAGGATTTGGGTGAAGTGGAGGGCGTTCACAGCTTGGAGAAAGGTAGAGGATTGAATAGGAGTTGTGGAGTGTAGATTTAGATCCCTTAAGATTATAAGGGGGCGTAAGGCAGGTTGTGGGGAGCAGGCTGCGTCAAGAATCATAGAGAGGTCTGTTGAGTCCGTCTGGGGTGCACAGTATAAGAGGTGCAAGGAAAGAGATGAGTTGGAGACTGTGATGGAGTTCATGCCTGAGGTCGAGGTAGATTCAATAGTAGAGAGTTGTAGGTTGGATCTGGCAATAATAGCTACACCCCCTGTTATGTGGGGGGAGGGGAGGGAGGGGGTTTTGTGGGTTGTTTCTGTGTGTGTTGTGTGCTTGTTTGTGAAAGGGGGGGGGGGTGGTTTCAGTTAGGTTTCCAAAATATTCCGTGAATAGGAACGTTTTGAGTCCTTTTCTAAATAGTTGTAGGTCTTTTGTCATGCGGATTGCTAGTGACAGAATTGACAATATCAATGCCTCTGAACCAAACAGTGATTCCCACTGCTGTTCCCAGTTCTTAAGCCCCTTGTGCATCATCTGCAAGCTGAGGGCTCGTGGTCGGGCCAGAGGGATTGAAAGCATCAGCTGTGGCGATCCATGATGGAGATGGCCCAGTCACACTGGATGTACTTCTTGAAGACACTGGCCGGTTCTGACCTGGTAGGGAAGACGATTTCCACCAAATCAAAAGACTCGAACATCCTCACCAACCAGGAGGGGCACAGGAGGAAAATTCCACGCGCTGAAAAGGAAAAAGGCAAAAAACACAAGAAAAATGTGGCGCCGAGGCACAGATGTTCCCAGAGATGACAGAAGATGCTGTACAACACACAATACTGAAACATTAGCAAAACACTAGCAGAAAAAAAAAGGCCAACTAAATTCCAGGACAAAGATGACATCTGGAGGGCTCCGTGAAAAAAAGAAGACTGAAGTAAAGGTGGCTCCTTCAGGTGGGAAGACCGGCACGCATGCGTGGGGCACCTTCCTAAAGCTTCCTATGGAAGCTCGGAAGCATTCCCACATGGGCTCCATCGGTGACATCACGCATATATGAGGAATCACTTCCTTCTTGGTCTCGGAGAATAGGGTCTTTCACACTGCAACAAAATAAAAAAAGCAATGTGACCAAAAAAACTGATTAACCAAATGAAGGTCTGCCAGGTTTTACTTCAAAGTAATATAGTAAATGACAGCAGATAAAGACCAGCAAGATGGCAAGAGTAGGTGCACCTGCCGTTCCGTGCAGGTCACCCCTCCCAATGTCTTTGTTTAGGGGTGAACCCACCGCTCCGTGTAGGATACCCCTGTTTGTTGAGAAATTAGATAGTTAAGTTTATTTTGATTTTGTACTGTTGCTGTAAAGGGATCCACTGTGTCTGTCCCATGCCATTTTGAATTCTGTCACTGTATTTGCCCCCACCATTTCCATCGGGAGGGCATTCCAAGCATCCACCACCCTTTCAGTGAAAAAGTATTTCCTGGCATTGCCTTTCAATTTACCCCCTTACAGCTTCATGTTATGCCCTCTAGTTTTACAGCTTCCCCATCTTTGGAAGAGGTTTGTTTGTTCATTAATTCTCTTCAAGTATTTAAAGGTCAGAAACATATCTCCCCTACCCCTCCTTCTCCTCCAGAGTGTACATATTTAGGTCTTCAAGTCTCTTATAAGGCTTCTGACGCAGGCTCCAAATCATTTTGGTCGCCTTCCTCTGAACTGTTTCCAGTCTTTTTACATCCTTTGTGAGATATGGTCTCCAAAACTGAACACAGTATTCCAAGTGAGGCCTCACCAGTGACTTATACAATGGCATTAGTACCTCTTCCTTTCTGCTGGTAATTCCTCTTTGTATGCAACAAAACGTCCTCCTGGCTTTTGCCACTGCCTTGTTGCACTGTTTTGCCACCTTGAGATCCTCAGAAATAATCACACCAAGGTCCTTCTCCTGGTCCATGCACACCAACCTCTCGCCCCTATCGCATATATTTCCCTTGGATTTCTGCTTCCCAAGTGCATGGAACTGCACTTCTTCGCATTAAATCCTAACTGCCAAGCATTAGACCATTGTTCCAGCTTTTGTAGATCTTTCCTCATGTTATTCACGCCCTCAGGGGAGTCCACTCTGTTGCAAATGTTTGTGTCATCTGCAAAAAGACAGACATTTCCATTCAGTCCTTCAGCAATATCACTCACAAATACATTGAACAGTGCCGGGCCCAGGACCGAACCCTGGGGCAACCCGCTAATCACCCTCCTTTCATCCAAGTGAGCTCCATTTACCATCACCAACTGTCGGTCAACCAATTTCTGATCCAGTTCACCACCTTGGGACCCATCCCCAAATTATTGAGTTTACTGATAAGCTTCCTATGAGGAACAGTATCAAAGGCTTTTCTGAAATCCAGGTAGATGACATCCATCGCATGCCCCTGATCTAGTTCTCTGGTCACCCAGTCAAAGAACTCAATAAGATTTGTTTGGCAAGATCTCCTTTAGTAAAACCATGTTGCCTCGGATCATGCAACCTGATGGTTTTGAGTAAGTCCACTATTTGCTCTTTCAGGAGTGCCTCCATTACTTTTCACACCACCAAGGTAAGGCTCACCGGCCTGTAGTTTGTCACTTCTTCCCTGTCACTACTTTTGTGAAGAGGTACCACATCAGCCCTTCTCCAGTCCTGAGGAACTTCTCCTGTTTCCAAGGATCTGTTGAAAACATCCTTTAATGGCCCTGCAAGAACCTCTCTGAGCTTTTTCAGTATCCTGGGATGTATCCCATTCGGTCCCATGGCCTTGCCCACTTTCAGTTTTGCAAGTTGTTCTAGCACATCATCTTCTGTGAATAGTGTGGTTATCTACTTCATTCCCATTTTTATATTTGGGAGTCACTGGTGGTCCTTCTTCAGGATTTTCTTTAGTAAAAACATAGCAATTTCACTTTTTCAATGTCACTTTCCACGAGTCCGTTCCCAGCACTTGAGTCCTGCAATTCCACCTCTGATTTTCCTCCTCTCCTGAATATACCTGAAGAAAGTTTTGTTGCCACACTTCACATCTCTAGCCATCTTTTCCTCTGCCTTTGATTCTGCATTCCTTATTTCTCTTTTAGTATGCTCCTGTATTCCTTTCCGTGTTCCTCTGTTTGCAAGCTTTTGAATTTTGTGAAAGCTGTGTTTTTTTGCCTTTATTTGAGCAGCCACTTCTTTGGAGAACCAAATAGGTTTCCTTCTCCTCTTGTTTTTATTTACTTTCCTTACATATTTATCTGTTGCCCCTTTTATTGCCACCTTTAGTTTAGCCCATTGCAATTCCACTTCCCTTATCCCCTCCTACCCTGCCAACTCCTCCTTCAGGTACTGGGCCATTTTACTGAAGTCAGTGTTTTTGAAGTCTAGGACTTTGAGCTTGCTGTGATTGGATTCTACCTTGGCTTTTATCTCAAACCATACCGTGTGATGATCGCTGCTGCTCATAGGGGCACCCAGCCGGACATTCAACACGCTATCACTGTTGATGAGCACTAAATCCAGCATTGAGCTTTCCCTGGTTGGTTCCATCACCATTTGTCTAAGTAACACATCTTGGAAAGCATCCACAATTTTTTTTACTTCTTTCCAGATTTTAGATGGTTTTTAGATGTCTGTTTACAAAGTAAAAGAAAAGAATGAATGCGCCTGGGGAGACTTTGCCTGTCCATCTGCAACCAGCTTTCAGCAGTCATATCACAAAATAGATTGACTCAGTATTAGTGATTACAGAGGTGGGGAGCTAATATACTTGAATTTGACAGTTTTAAATTTTGTTTGTGGATTGGAGGCAGTTGGCTTACATTTGGGGTTGTTTTGTTTTCAGTATCCTAAGAAATTTTAAAATACGCAGTTCTATCACTGTGCTCATTAAAATCCCTTAGTGGATGAGAAAGTGTTTTAGTGCATGCTACATGGAAGACAAGATACGTATTGTATGCAACATGTCCAGGGCAAATGAACACCATTCCTCAGGGCCGGAATCACCATCAGGTGGGCCAGCCTAGGGCAGCAGGGTGGCAGCAAAGAGAAGGGCATTCAAAGCTAAACAATAGATTCTGACAGCTGGGGGGGGGGGGCATAAGGCTTAATGACTGCCTAGGACATCAGTACCTTGAAACAACTCTGGGCCAGCTCTGCTACTCCCACATATGCAGAGCTCATGGAAGTACATTGTTTAGTAGCTTTTATTTATAAATACCCTTCCTGCATTCATAATGAAAGGATACCAGCTTTAACTGAGAACTGTTACATTTTTGCAATATCATATACATACATTATATACAAATATGTATCTGCATACCTACATCTATGGATACATACACTCCCCCCACCCCAGTATTCATGGAAAGGAATTAGAGAGGACAGAAGAGACAGAGGAAGCTTGGAACTGGCAGACAGAGTAGAGAGGACAACGAAAGAGGGAGTGTAAAGACAAAATTCTTGTTATGTTGTAGTCACTGCTGAGCACAAACTTCAGGATAAAATATTGACTGCACTCCCTTTTTAAAAAAAAAATTCCTGACAGCCTGTCCAGGACTGAAATAAAACTGGCTATTAACCCTGCATAATGGGACAGAATGCCTAGCACCCCAGTCTAAACACATCTTGAGCTACACAAAATGACTTCCGTTAGTAGTTTCGATGTCCAAGTGCTGTAAACAGAATACCTGAGGGAAAGCCTCCTCCAAAGAACATATTGAAGAGGTCCTCCGGAGTTATGTCTGCTTCAAATCCCCTGTGGAAATCAAAGCCATTGGTCTGGTTGCTGCTCACTTGCTCCTCGCTGCCAGTCATATCATACAGCTTCCGCTTCTCTGGATTGCTCAGTACGGCATAAGCATTTCCAATTTCTAAAGTCAACCATAGTGTGAGAAGACAGGTCACATGACTGCACCTATTCAGATTATCAGTTTCACAGCTGTCAAGATCCATGCCCCTTCTCCTTTCTGCTCCCCTCTATCTAAGTGACTGTAACTGTGTTTTTACTCTGCCATTATTCTGTTATTACTGTTTACAATCCCTCAATATTTTTTTCGGTAAACCCTTGGTTCAGGACAACCAAATTATGGCCTGGACCAAATGAGAGTGGGCAAGGCTTGGAGTGAGTGGATCTAAGGTGCCAAAAGCCACCCCTCCCCCTTCCATTTTACTGGTCCCGTCCTAGAACCCTAAAATTGCAAATTAAGCCTGCAAAAGGCAGTGTCATCACCCTGAAGTTGTGCAACAAGACTGCCAAACATCCACTGCTAGGGACTTCCAGACTGGTAGGAGTTACACCTACAATGACCACCTGTGAGCGACAGAGCAGGCCACAGTTCCTGCACAATGAATGGCCATGCTCTTCTGTGGTTAGCACAGCACTCATACATGGTCCAGTCCTCCCCTGTGTAGGTTGCAGGAATGGGCTCAGCACTCTGCATCTCCAATATATGGGTGCGATTCTACCCAGCATCACAGTATAGCAGCTCCACATGGAAACTTCATCTTTCCAATGGCAATGAAAAGTATGACCTCTCCCCCAGGACACTATTACAACACCGTAGCACAAAATCTAACCTCTCTAAACACAAAACCAAATAGGTATCCAAATTTTTTCGCATACCAACACAATTTTTATTACTTTTCAGCCATATCCCAGTGATGAGGCTTTTATTTATTCTTTTATGGGTCTGGATCAAAGATTGTTAAAAACAAAATTACAGAAGTTATATATGTCAGGTCAGTACTTCAAAAATACATATGACCAGGGCTCGACAAATCTGGGCACTAGGTTGCCAAAAAATTGAACTTTGGTGCCCAGGTTTTCAAGTTCTTGAAGTGGCCACCACTGCTGCAGAAACAAGCACTGCTTTGCCTCTGCATGCACAGTTTTCATTAGATTTTGGCCATGCAGTTCAGAAGCTCCACATGGCTTAAACCTCATGAGAGCTGTGTGTGTAGACAGGGCCAAACCGGTGAGAAACCCCATCCATACCGCAACCGCCGCGCCCCCCCCCAGTTGGCTGAGGGGTCAAGACTAGTTAGGGACTTGGGACTGCTGGGCAGAGTGCAGGGAAATTGAGAGAGAGACACAGACTTGTGGAGACCCACATCACAGTGATACATGAAGCAAAAAAGGCAGTTGCCTCAGGCACAACTATCAGGAGTCACCAATATACTGTCAGCAGCATGCTCATTAGGGTGGTGGGAGATGGGGAAGGGCCACAATCTTCTGCCAGCACTGTACAATGGCACGTTAAGGGCCTGATTTATTAAACTCTCTTTTTCCTAGACAAAGAGGCTTCAATGCAAGTAAGCAGTGTGCTAGAAGCTGCACTAAGCTTCAACACACAGCATTCTAATGCACGCATTAAAAATAATTTTACTCTCAATGCAGTAAACTAATAGCATGCAAATAGAGCTGGCCCAAGTGTTGCTGCCACCGTAAGCAGGCCCCCCCATGCCAGCCGTACAGCCCTGCCACCCCCGGCATATCTTTTAACCTGGGGGAAGGGGTAGCATGGCGATCCCTCTCTTCCTTGAAGTGGTGGCTTCAGCACCACAGTGGGTCTTAAAGTACCTGCACACATGCATGCACTCACAGCCTGCCACTTCTGCCCGATCTGCCACAACTGCCTGATGGAGGGGGCAGAAGCAGCAGATTGTAACTGTGCGAACATGCAGATGCTTTAAGACCCACTGCTGCTTCCAAGGAAGGAGGGATTGTCGTGCCACCTCCAGGGTCCATCACCATAGGCAACTGCCTAGTTACTTTGTGGCCAGACCAGTCCTGCATACAAATTACAGCGGCATTAAAAAGTGTGCTTTTCGCAGAAAAATAGTTCACATTGCCACGGTAATCATTTGCTGTATCGAGAGTAAAATGTTTCCCTTCCTGTTAACGCATGAGTGAGGACTGGTTCACACACTGACAAAAGAGACATCTTAAAAAGGTGGGACTCCCCGTCCCCTATTCCCAACCTGCAAACATTCAGTGGTAGTCCAGTGGGCCCTGAACCCCCTGACCCACCCTACAAAAATTCCTCGATGGCCTATCCCTCTTTTCACGTCACCATTCTGGTGACGCTTGAGCCCCAGCAGTGGGTTGGGATGCATTGCTAGCAATCAAGCATTGCCATTTTCCAAGATGGTGGCACAAAAAGAGAATCACAGCTGAATGATTCCTCAGATCAGGTAAGTATAACTGCTCTGTGGGCAGGGGGTGCATATGGTTCACTATTGGAGGATCTCTGGTCAAGGACTTTCCCTGTGCTGGGCACCTCGGGCCAGGAGTGCTCTGGTTCAGATAGTCCTGGGGGAGGGTGTCAAATGGGAAGGCATATCAGGATTTCACTTTGACCACCAGGCATCTTGGGTCATCTGTGATGAAAAGCTGTACTTCACCTCATGTGACCTTCTCCTCCTGCCCTGCATATTTACTCCAGCCCTAAGCTGGAATAAAGATTCAGCACCAGGAGATGGAATTAAAAACAAGAGAGACCAACTAAAAACCATCAAGACACAGCCTAAAGTAGCAATGAAACTAGGAAGCTGCCTGGAAGTACAGCAGTGTGGAGAATCTGCTCTCAGAAATCATTTGACTTTACTTTTAAATGCTTCTGTTGCCCCAGGGGCATGGTTTTTATCTGGATGAAACTTCAAGGCGAGTTTTCGATAAGCCTTCTTCAAGTCTTCTTCGCCTGCATCTTTGTTGACCCCGAGTACTTCATAGTAATTTTTACACTTCTTTATGCTGTTAAGAAGAAAAGAATGAGAGAACAAGTTTTAGGAGCAAACAGATCTATGTTTTCAAAGGGAACTATTTTCCCTTATGCATTTCTGCAATACTCGATGCTACAATAAATGCAGGTGTAGCAGGATGCTGAGAAAAAAACAAATGGACGACCAACATTCACCAACATGCCCCATGCATTGTGGGATGCTCCCAAAAGCTTTCCTTTTGGACACTGGGGAGCATTCCCGCGCAGGGTCCGTCGGTACAGACTATACCCATATGTGAAGACTACATTCCTGCTTGTTCCTGGAGATAGCGTACTTACTCACCTGTAACAGGTATTCTCCAGGGACAGCAGGAATCAGTCCTCACATATAGTGACGTCGGCACCGACAGAGCCCGCACGGAGCAATTCCCTGCTTTCAAAGAAAGCCTTTGGGAATGCTAACACGCATGTGTGGTCCCCTTCCCGCCCAAGGGTGCCATCTTGCTCAGTCAGATGACATAGCTTAGGCAAAAGACAAAAAGGTAAAGGAAGCAACTCCAAGGGGAGGAGGGAGGGTTGTGAGGACTGATTCCTGCTGTCCCTGGCGAACCCATAAGAACATAAGGCTGAGGGAGAGGACACTGACAAGTGGAGTTAAAACAAGAAAGCATAGTTACTCAACTGTAACAAGTGATCTCCGGAAACAGCAGGAATTTAGTATTCACATATGGGTATCGTCGGTACCAACGGAGCCTGCGCAGGAACGCTCCCCAGCGTCCAATAGGAAAGCTTTTGGGAGCATCCACAGTGCCTGCGTGCTGCCTTACCGACTTTCCCAACTGTCCCTCTCCAGTTAAGTTTAAAGCAGAGACAAAAGAGAGAGAGAGAAAGAGAGAGGGAAAGAAATACAACTCCTAGGGGAGGTGGGTGGGTTGTGAAGACTAAATTCCTGCTGTTCCTGGAGATCACCTGTTACAGGTAAGTAACTATGCTATCTCCAGGAACAAACAGGAATGTAGTCTTCACATAAAGAGACTCCCTAGCTGCAGATGCCAGGGAGAAGGCCCCAGAAGTTATGTGCCCTTGTGAAAGGGCTCCACTTCTCCCCATGGATCTCTGGCATCCTACCAGGGATGGTGGGTAGGAGTTGATTAAGTATGGAACAGGTGTTGAAGAACAGTCTGACCAAACAAGGCATCCCGGCGGGAGTCCTTGTCTAAGCAGTAATGGGCTGTGAAGGTATGAACCGAAGCCCAAGTAGCTGCTCGACAGATGTCGTCGATAGACACTGAGTGAAGATGAGCCACAGAGGCTGCCATGGCTCTCACATTGTGAGCTGTGACATGACCTTCAAAAGGAAGGTTTTTACTCTCATAGGCAAAAGATATACACTGTGCAATCCAGCTGGATGGTGTTCTTTTGGAAACTGGAAGTCCCAAATGACTAGGATCAAAAGCAACAAAGAGTTGAGAGGACTTTCTATGTTGCTGTGTCCTTTGCAAGTAAAAGGCCAAAGCCCTTTTACAGTCCAAAGTATGCCGATTCCTTTCTGCATTTGAGGCGTGAGACCTTGGGAAGAATACAGGAAGGTAAACCGCTTGGTTTAAATGAAAAAGTGACACCACCTTTGGCATAAAGTGTGGATGAGTCGTAAGGACTACCTTATCATGATGGAACCTTGTATAAGGAGGATCAGCCACCAACGCTTGCAATTCACTGATGCGACGTGCTGATGTGATTGCAACAAGAAAGATGACATTTCAGGAAAGGAATTTCAAAGAGGTAGTGGCTAATGGTTCAAAGGGTGGTTTCATGAGCTGCCCAAGAACCAGATTTCAGTCCCATGCCACTGGTGGTGGCTTAATGGGAGGCTTAGTTAGAAGAAGGCCTCTCATAAATCTCGCTATGAGAGGATGAGAGGAAATAGGTTGTCCATTTAGAGGCCTGAAAGAAGCTGCAATAGCACGCAAATGAACTCTCACTGAATTGGTCTTAAGCCCTGCATGTGATAAATGAAGGAGATACTCCCAGTAATGATTCCAGAGGTATCGCAAGAGGGTTAAGACCCCTCTGCGAGCACCATAAGGTAAACCTTTTCCACTTAAATACATAAGAGCGTCTTGTGGAAGGCTTCCTGGAAGCATAAAGGATATCCTTTACCTGCTGGGAAAGGTTAAGACCATGAAGTTCTAGGCTTTCAGCAACCAGGCCCTGAGATGCAGAAACTGGGAATTGGGATGCCACAGCATCCCGTCCTCCTGAGAAAGGAGATTTGGAGCAGATCCTAACTCCAGAGGCGGAGCTTGAGAGAGATGTAGGAGCAGAGGGTACCACATTTGTCGTGGCCAACGTGGAGCTATGAGAATCATATGACCTCTGTCTCTCTGAAGCTTGAACAGGGTTTTGGGAATTAGGGGAATGGGTGGAAAGGCATACAGGAAGTCCTGACCCCAATGGAGGAGGAAAGCATCCCTGGCCTGACAACCCTGAGCCGGAATTCTGGAACAGAACCGGGGAAGTTTGGCATTCAGTGGACTTGCAAAGAGGTCTATGTCCGGGGTTCCCCAAATTTGAAAAGTTTTGGTCACCTGGTCTGCATGGAGAGACCATTCATGTGGAAGCAGAACTCGACTGAGTCTGTCTGCCCAAGAGTTTTGAATACCTGGAAGATACATCGCAAGGAGATGAATCTGATGCTCTCTGGCGAGGGCCCATAGTCGCAAAGCTTCATTGCAGAGCGACAGAGAGCCTGTTCCGCCCTGCTTGTTCACATAGAACATGGCTACTTGATTGTCCGTTTGAACTAGGACTATCTTGCAGCTGAGCTGGGTGTGGAATACTCGAAGAGCAAGGAAGATTGCTCTGGAGTTCCATGAGATTGATATGTAGATAGGCCTCCTGTGGAGTCCAGGTACCCTGGGTAGAGAGGCCTTGCAGGTGGGCTCCCCAACCCACCTGTGAAGCATCTGTTGTTAGAGTGGCTTGGGGTGGGTTTGCTGAAAATGAGACCCCACCAAAAGGTTTTGGGGTGACTGCCACCATTGGAGGGACAAAATAAGGTGATCTGAGTTTGATATTTTGTCTGACAGGCAACCTGACGCCTGAGTCCACTGAGTGGATAAAGTCCAATGGGCTGCCCTCATATAGAGGCGAGCATAAGGAACCACATGCATGGTGGATGCCATGTGACCTAGCAACTGTAGCATTTCCCGAGCAGTGAGGTAAGGCTTTAGCACTGCTTGGGAAGTTAACTGCACAATGCGAAGGCAGCGGGGCTGTGAAAGGTAGGCCCTTGTCTGTCTGGTATCCAGCAGAGCTCCTATAAACTCTAGGGACTGAATAGGAGCAAGGTTGGATTTTGGGAAGTTTATGACAAGCCCCAAATACTGAAGGATGTGCATTGTGCAAGAGAGGGAAACCCTAGCCTCTGGCTCTGAAGGGGCTCGAATGAGCCAGTCGTCTAAGTAAGGGAAGACGAATATTCCCAGGGTGCGGAGAAATGCTGCCACCAGGACCTAACATTTCAGACACCACTCATGTGTGTCGGTGACGGAGATGGTACCGCCACACTTGGTGCACTTTTTAAAACCCAAATAGGGTTTTTCCATTATGGAAAAAATCTTGGGCCTAAGGCCCAAAATGGTGCGTGCATCTGGAAAAAATGGGAAAAAAAGTACTAAGAATTGTTTTTTTTAAAGAAAAGAAAGAAAGAAAGAAAAACCGGCAGTACCGGTGAAGCGTCGAGGAAGGCAGAAGCGACCACAAAAAAGAAGGAAAATTTTCTGTGGTGACAGGAACACGGCCTGCTGGCTCCGCGGAAAACGAAGAACTGGAGAGAGGCAGTTGGGAAAGGTGGGAAGGCAGCACGCAGGCACTATGGGATGCTCCCAAAAGCTTTCTAATTGGACGCTGGGGAGCGTTCCCGCGCAGGCTCCGTCGGTACCGATGATACCCATATATGTGATGACTACATTCCTGCTTGTTCCTGGAGATAGTAGTTCATAAAGAGGGGGATATTTGGGAGGCCTTTAAAATATATTATCAAGAGTTATATGCGGCTCGAGCATCTCCGGATTTGGAAAGAATACAAAGCTATTTAGAGTCTATAAAGCTACTGAAGTTGGTGGAGGAGGATCAAGAGCAGTTAAATAAAGCCATAATGATAGAAGAAGTCCTGCAAGCCATAAAACAATTAAAAGTAGACAAAGCCCCGGGGTTAGATGGGCTTACAACGAGGTTCTACAGAAAATACAGTGAGTTTTTAACTGTACCACTATTGAGGTTGTTCAATTTACCACGGAAGGGGGGAGTACTAGCAGATACCATGGGATGGGCTGGGATCACAGTAATACATAAAGAAGGCAAGGATCGGGAAGAATGCTCTATATGTATAGACCAATTTTATTGCTTAACTTAGATGCTAAATTATTAGCTAAAATATTAGCTACACATTTAAATAGGGTAGTCGGGAAGTTGATTCACCAAGACCAAGCAGGCTTTATTCCGGGGAGGCAAGTGGCGGACAACATTAGAAAGACCTTAAATACTATGTGGTCGGTGGGGCAAAGTAAAAAGGAGGCGTTGCTAATATCTTTAGATGCGGAAAAAGTGTTTGACCACGTGTCCTGGCTTTTCCTTTTTCAGGTAATGGACAGAATGTGGTTGGGAGGAGAGTTCATGAGTTGGGTAAAAGCACTGTACCGTACCCCGAAAGCCTGCGTTCGGGTGAATGGAGCATATTCAGCCTTCTTTGAACAAGGAAGAGGGACGCAGCAAGGATGTCCACTGGTCACCTCTACTAGTTGCGATATCCATGGAGCCGTTTGCAGAGAGAGTGAGGGAAAGAGAGGACTTGAAGGGTATAACGACAGGACAGACAGAATACAGAATATCCTTGTTTGCAGATATCAATCATATTGAGTTTGGCTAAACCGAGATGCTCTATACCAATATTAATGTGGGAATTAGAAGAATATGGGTGGTTGTCAGGCTTCACTATAAATTGGATAAAATCTGAAATTTTGAATTTGTCACTAAAAGAGGAAGAGCAGGTGATCTTGCAAAAGAAGTACCCATTTAGATGGGCCAAGTGGGCGATTAGGTATCAAGGGATCCAAATAAGCAATCGATTGGAGATACTGTATGACCTAAATTATATAAAGCTACTTGGGCAGGTAGAAAGTTTGCTGGCTGGGTGGGGGAGGGGATATCTCTCTTGGTTCGGATGCATTGCAGCAGTAAAGATGATGTTACTTCCCCGTTTTCTGTTTTTATTTCAAATACTATCGATATTGGTACCGCGTCAAAAGCTAAAGCACTTACAAAGAAGCATTAATAGATTTATATGGCAAAATAAGAGCCCTAGGGTTGCAATGTCAATCCTACACAGAGTTAGGGGAAATAGGGGGCTTGGGGTTCCCAATTTTAGCAAATACTATGCGGCAGTGCAACTGAAAATGCTTTATGAATGGCACAGAAAAAACAGAAGCATTGGGTTCAGATGGAAGACGACTCCGTAAGGGGAGTTGGACTGGAAAAGATGGTATGGCGGGGAAATAAAGTATCTGCAAATAGCGCCAGTAACCCCTTCATAACACATATTTTGAATGTTTGGAAACAATACAGGAGAGCATTAGTACAAGACAAAGGATATATACAAGGGATGACATTAGAGGCATGTTTTGATAGGGGACAGGGACCAGGGGTGAACACCTTGCGACGATGGGAGCAGCAGGGACTCACACATATTTCCCCAGATAGTGGTTAAGGAGGGAGTTAGGGATTTTGAGAGTATTAAGGATCTATATGGGTTATCTCATAACAATTACTACAGTTATATCCAGGTCAGCCACTTTATGCGGCAGCAGAGTGTGTGGAAGGACCTATGGAGCAATAGGGGGTGGTTTGAGGCCCTTTGCTCAGGACAGTTAGGCCAAAAAGGAGCCTTGTCCAAGATCTATAAAGGGCTAATGGAGGGAGGAGAGGGCAAATTAGATTTTATGAAGAAATAGGAAGAGGACCTAGGAGTACAATGGAATGAAGAGAGGTGGGCTAAGGTAATACAGACAGTAGCAGGAATCTCTATAGCCACTCAAATAAAAGAAAATGCCTATAAAGTACTATACAGGTGGTATTGGACACCGATACGGCATAAAAGAGCGGGATTGGGGACATCTGATTGGTGCTGGAGAGGCTGCAAGGAGAGAGGAAATATGCTACACATGTGGTGGGAGTGTGTGCAGATACAAGGATATTAGAATGAGGTACTAGCCATGAAATGACGGGTTATAGATTGCAAAAGGCGCCAGAAGTTTGTCTCTTACATCAACTGGCAGAGGATATATTGGAGAGGGAAAGGGGGGTACTGAATCACTGTATAGTGGCAGCAAGAAGTGAGATCGCACAACACTGGACAGAGTAAGGGGTTTATCAGAGTAAGGGGTTTATCAGAAGAATGGTGGATCTGTGTTTGATGCATAGACTGACAGGGTTGCGACATGGAAAAGGGGAGAAGGGAGTGGAGCAATGGAAGAGCGTTTGGGAATGGCTGGAAAAATGGAAAGTGGGAGAGAAGACGAGAGGACCATTGTAAAACTGTTATGAGTACATTGGCATTGATATTGAGCCATCTGGCGAAAGAATACATATAAAAGTGATTAAAAAATGAGAGAAATGTGAGATTATAAGCATAAATAAATGAAGGAGGTAATAGTGAGGGGAGGGAAGGGTGGGGGGGAAGGGAGAAGACTAGATAATATGTAATAATATGCAATGCTGTAATAGGTAGCAGGGGATAACAGTAAGGTTGATAGACTTGTAAAAAAATTGTATAATGTTGAGCTAAGAAGTTTGTATTATATATGGAACAAATTTAATAAAAAGCTAAATGGAAAAAAAGAAAAAAATGGACTACATATTTTCTTTTTCTTTTTTTAAAAACACTGCACATTAGAAGAAAAAAAAAAAAAAAAAAAAAAAAAAAAAAAAAAAAAGAGTCCAATCCACTGCAACTTCTCACATTATTTTCACCTATGCCCATCTTTTGACAAGATGTTCACAAACCTTTGCTCCCTGCTGTATATATAGCGCATGTATCATGCAATACACTACTGTAAGCCATGGTTGCATGGTATATCCGTATGCATGATACGGCAGTTTATTTTTACAATATTTGATATTTTTCATGTGGCATATTCACATGTGTGCTTTATGCGTATAAAGCGAATTTGTGTGAAATATGGTATTTCTAATCTAGACTACCGTAATCTTTTTCATTAATCCTAAATAAATCAATGGCTATAGCTAATCCAGAATACAGCTGCAAGGATAATTTTGAATGCCAAGAGGTAGCAGAGAGGAACCCATTTGCTTTATGAATCCCATTAGTTGGTGAATTTAGGTTACTATTATTTAGCTCACACCTTTCCAATAGCAGTCCAAGACATTGGTGACATTTTATTTACCAGATAATGTCCTTTCGTTGAGTCCTGCAGACCATTCCAGACAAGTGGGTTGTGTTCCCCTACCAGCAGATTGGTGGAGACAAAGAACTAATGAAAAGTCCAGGTTTCAATGACATCACCCCTGTGCTTCTGCCTCAGCCACCAGAGGTCTCTTCAGTATTCGCCCCAAAGCAAATGGGAGATACAGAGCAAGCCTCACACAACCTCAATGTGGGTAACAATGAGTAAACAAAAGTAGAGAACTATGTACAGGAAGGTAGAAATAGAAGGTGATCAGAAGATGAGCCTACAGAGCCAAATAGAAAAATCATGGCGGACCCAAGGATACAGCAGCAGAAGAACAGAACAAATACAGTTTCAGGGGCAGGCCATAGACTAGTCTAACAGGACTCAAAGAAAGGACATTATCTGGTAAGTAAAATGTCACCTTCCACATTGTCCTGCTAAACCAGTCCAGACAAGTGGGATGTACCAAAGCTACAACACCACTAGGTGGGAAGACGACACAGCAACTCATAAAACTCTTGAGCCAAAGGCCATGTCTGAGCGTGCGTGGATATCCAAGCAGTAATGCTTGACAAAAGTGGAAAGTGATGCCCATGTTGCTGCCCGACAAATGTCTGCAGGGGCTACTGATCTTTGCTTTGCCCATGAGGATGCTTACGTTCAGGTAGAATGGGCGTGCAGACCCTTTGGAACCCGCTGGTTCTGTAACAGATACGTTGAGGCAATAGCCTGCTTAATCCAGCACTCCAAAATCAACTTGGCTGCCGCTTCACCCTTGTGCAGGCCAGCAAACAGCACAAAAAGACGGTCTGACCTATGAAAGAAATTCGCAACCTCCAACCATCCACAAGGCAAAGAACCTTATCCTTCCCCCAACATTGCTCCTTAGATAAGGAGGGCAGGCAAACCACCTGGTTCACGTGAAAGGGAGACAGTACTTTAGGCAGGAAGGAAGGCACAGGCCAAATAGAAATGGCCTCAGTTGAAAAGAACAGATAAGGATCTCGGCAAGACAGAACCTGCAGCTCGAAGATCAGCCTTGCAGAACAAATTGCGACCAAATGTCAAATCCTTCAAGGTAGTGCACTTCAATGGCTCAAAGAAGGCTGCTCTCAGAACCCTGAGCAGCAGAGACAGATCCCCGGAAGGGGATCCCCAGAACCTCTTGGAGAAAACTGGAGATGTCCCGGTGCAAGGCCAAGGACTTGCCTGCCACTGGACCACGGAAACAGGCCAAAGCTGCCATCTGTACCTTCAGGGAGCTAAGAGAGCGGCCCTTCAAGGCCATCCTGCATAGAAGCCTGGGGGCACATAGAGGCCGTAAGGTCTGAATTTCCATGCCAGGAAAACAAGGTCTGTTGCAAAAAGATAAAGAATTCCAGAGAGGACAATCAGGATTCCGGAAGGTCTCCTCTCAGAAAAGGCTTCCCAACACCAGAGGGCATAGCCACCATAGAACCCTTTGAAGATAAGGAGTGGCTCACAGCACGACCACTAGAGCCTCCAGCCAGCTAAGCATCCTTACCGTAGCGTCATCCAGCCCCTCCTGCCCTGAGGCAGGTAAGGGCAGACTAATTGTATCACTCAGCTGAGAGGGGAAACGCATGCCCCCCAGGGGTATCTCAGAAGCTACCATACAGGAAAGGCAGAGTCCAGAATCCAAGGATGAGGCTCCTCGCTTGCCATAGGTAAAACACATTTCCTGGAAGAAGACAGGGTAAGTATCACCAGAGCATGCGCTAAGGCTGCACAGGAACACGTTAACTGCACTTTTATGGAACACGCGTTAAAGCACTAGGGAAGGAGCACGTTGGAGCTGCTTGGGCGTGGACCACGCGATCCCCAGTTGAACAATAGGCAAAAACATTAATGCGTGCAGAAAAAAGCAGGAAACCGTTACACAGTGCCAATGGTGGAAGCAAAAATGCATAATAAAATCTTTTCAAGTACATTCATAGCAAAATACCTACGAGAGTCAGATGGACCATTAGATAAGAGAGGTAAAAGGAGCGCTAAGAGAGGTACGAGGCATAGCAGAGAGACTGAATGAATTTTTTGCTTCAGTCCTTAATGAAGAAGATGTAGGGATGTTACCCATGTAGGGAAGTTGCCCATACCCGAAATGATATTTAAATAGTATCAGAAGAATTGAAAGAAATATCGATATACCGGGAAGATGTATTACAACTATTTTATAAACTGAAGAGTAGCAAATCACCAGGACCGGATGGTATACATCCAAGGGTGTTGAAAGAACTGAAATATGAAACTGTAGACTTACTATTAGTAATCTGTGAACTATCATTAAAATCATTTGTAATACCTGAAGATTAGAGAATGGCCAATATAACGCCAATTTTTAAGAAGGGTTCCAGGGGTGATCCAGGAAACCACAGACCGGTGAGCCTGACCTCAGTACCAGGCAAAATGGTATAAACCACTATAAAGAATAAAATTACTGAATATGTAGATAGCCGTGGTTTACTGGAAGAAAGCCATCATGGATTTAGCCAAGGAAAACATACTAATCTGTATTTTTTGAAGGTGTGAATACATAAACATGTAGAGTAGACAAAGGTGAGTCGGTCGATATAGTGTATCTGTATTTTCAGAAAGCCTTTGACAAATGTCCCTCATGAAGGACTCTGGGGAAATTAAAAAAAAGTCGTGGGACAGGAGGCAGTATACAATTGTGGATCAAGAACTGGTTATAAGATAGAAAGCAGAGAGTAGGGCTAAATGGCCAATTTCCTCAATGGAGAAAGATGAATAGTTGAGTATCCCAAGGATCTGTGCTGGGCCCTGTTGCTTTTTAACATTCATAAATGACCTGGAAATGGGAACAACAAGTGAGGTGATCAAATTTGCAGATGACACTAAATTCAAAGTTGTTAAAACACAAGAGAATTGTGAAAAATTGCAAGAGGACCTTGATAAAATGGAAGACCGGATGTCCAAATGGCAGATGACATTTAATGTGAACAAGTGCAAAGTTATGCATCTAGGACAGAACAACCCAAACTACGGTTACACAATGCAAGGTTCCACATTAGGAACCACCATCCGGGAAAAAGATTTAGGCATCATCGTGGATAATATATTGAAACTCTGTGCGCACTGTGCAGCGGCAGCCAAGAAAGCAAATCGAATGCTAGGAATCATAAGGAAAGGAATGGAGAATAAAACCAAGGATATTATAATGCTTCTGTATCGCTCCATGGTACGACTGCACCTTGAATATTGTGTGCAACTCGGGTCGCCATATCTTAAAAGATACAGCAAATTTAGAAAAGGTACAGAGAAGAGCCACTAAAATGGTAAAGGAGATGGATGGATACCACTATGAGAAAAGGTTTAAAATATAAGGGCTCTTCAACTTGGAAAAGAGACGGCTGAGGGGAGATAAAATAGAGGTCTATAAATTTAACGAATGGAGTATAACAGGTAAACGTAAACAGTTCTTTTACTCCATCAAAAAGTAGAAAGACTAGGGGACATTCAGTGAAGCTACAATGTAACCCATTTCAGACTAATAAGAGAAAATATGTTTTTCACGCACCGCGTAATCAAACTCTGGAATTCGTTACTGGAGGATGTAGTAAAAGCTGTTAGTATAGCTGGGTTGAAAAAAAGGTTTGGGCAAGTTCCTGAAGGAAAGATCCATAAACCATTATTAAAGAAGACCCGGGAAATCCATTGCTTGCCCCGGGACAAGCATTGTGGAACCTGTGTCCATTTTTGGGAGTCTGCCAAATACTTATAACTTGTTTTAGCCTCTGTTGGAAATAGGATACTGGCCTTGATGGATCTTGGTCTGACCCTGTTTGTCATTTCTTATGCTCTTATAAAACAACATTCAACTGAACAGGAAACATAACTATGTACAGGACTGGCTTCAACAGAAGATCTGTCAGAAGGTTATGAGCTCACAGGGCCTACCACCGAGAGAACAGCAGACTAGAACAGGTTGCAGGGTGGGTTCTGGACTGATCTAGCAGGACTCAAGACAGGACATTATCTTGTAAGTAAAATGTCATCTTCCATATCATCCTGCTAGACCAGTTCAGACAAGTGGGGATGTACCACAGCTACACCTCCACAGAGTAGGAAAGAAGACAGGGTAACTTTTAAGACCTCTGAGTCAAAGGCTGCGTCCAACCAAGCATGGACATCCAAGCAGTAATGCTTGACAAAAAGTGGAAAGTGATGCCCATGTTTCCACCCGACAAATGTCTGAGGGGCTACTAAGCTATGCTATGCCCACAAGGATGCTTCCGTCTGAGTGGAATGTGCACGCAAATCCTCTGGAACCAGTCGGTTTTGCAACAGATAAACTGAGACAATAGCCTCTTTGATCCAACACCCCAAGGCAGACTTAGCTACCACGTCACCCTTATGTAGCCCCACAAACATCACAAATAGAGTGGCCACGGAAGAAAAACAAACAGCATGTGATTTGGACAGAACTGGACCAGGGCATCGATGTCCTTGGAGCCAGCTTCCACTGCGGCAAATGAAGAATCTGCATGCTTTGGAACTGGATTGAGTCACTATTGGATCCATCTCGGGATGACCCCAGTGGTACAGAATTTGCTGAAAATACCACCTGACTGGGCTCCCACTCCACGAGCTTAGGGAGTGGCTACTGAGGACATCCTCCTCCACATTGCCTATCCCGTCAATGGGTTGTATCGACAGAGCTAGGAGGTTTATTTCCACCCAGAACAAGACCGTCATCTCCTGGGCCACTCTGGCACTCATCATGCCCCCCTTGCCGACTGAGATACACCACCACCACAGCATTATCAGAATACACCATTCTTCCCTTGACTAATGTCTGAAAATGTAAAAGGGTCAGGGGAGTGGCCCTCGCCTCAAGACAGTTAATGAACCACACCACCTCCCAATGCAATCCAATATTCCTGCAGGGTTTGATTTTAGCAATGGGCTCCCCAACCAAACCAGCTGGTGTCCATCGACAGAAGAAGCCACAAGTGATCTTCCAGTGGCATACCCTTCTCTCAGATGCCATGGCTGCTGCCACCACTGCAAGCTGACCACCACCTACGGCTGGAGGGGAAGCAAAGTCCTGAGAGCCTGGACATCACTGAGTAAGTAAGCACCTCTGAAGCTGCTTCATATGGGCTCGCACTCGCAGCATCATCTTGAATGCTGTCGCCATCAAGCAGAGAAGTTGTATATAATCCAAAACCCTGCTGAGACTGGAAGGCTGCCAGCTGATCCAAAACTTTTTCACACTCTCCTCAGGCAGAGAAACTTTGCCCACCTGAGAATCAAAACATGCTCCAGGCATTCCAGTGTTTGGGACTGCTCCAAATGGCTCTTTCCTCAATTGATCACCCAGCCAAGACTCTCCAGGAAGTGCACCACTCGAATCAAAACTCAGAGATGCTTCGGACTGTGTGCTAGCTTGGATGAGCCAATCATTCAAATACGGGTGAACACAGATCTCTTTATGCCTCACTGCAGTGGACACCACCATCATTACTTTCGAGAATGTCCTTCGGGCTGTAGAGAGGCCAAAAGGAAGAACGACAAACTGAAAGCGAGAGCCAAGTTTGGCAAAACAGTGAAAATGCTGTCGATTCTCTTGGATCAGAATGTGGAAATCAGCTTTTCTTAGATCCAGAGACGTAAGGAACTCCCTAAAGTGTATCATTTGGATTACTCACCATAGGGTCTCCATATGGAAATGAAGTGTGTGCAAGTGAGCATCGATTCCCTTGAGGTCAAGGACTGGCCAAAAAGAACCTTCCTTCTTTGGCATTACAAAGTAGTTGGAGTACCGGACCTTGCCTCATTTGGCAGGGGAAATGGGCACCACTACTCACAGACAGAGTAACTTTTCCTATGTGAACTAAACAGCAGTTCTCTTGGCCACCAAACCACCAATTTAGGTGTTCAGGATAGGTTCTCTGCATTTCAGAACATAACTATATTGAATAGTGTCCAGCACCTAGCCATCCTTTGCGACCCGGGCACATTCTGGCAGAAAAGCTGCAGCCTGTTGCCCACCAGAGGCATTCCAGAATGGGCCCCAACCTAACAATGCACTGAACAAGAGGTGGCACCTCTGGAAGAGATAGAATCCCCAGGGTTCACGAGCCCCACAAAAGGACAGAGTCTGGGATCAAACCCTGAAGAGGAAGAGAAGGGAGGCTTTCCAGGTTGGCATTTACAGAGTTTCTGGGATCCCCAGAAGTCTGAATAGCATGAGGAAAAACGGATATACGTCAAGGACCATGATGTCCCTGTATGCTTCACAGGCCCCTTTGGCCTGTCTTCCGTGAGGTAATGAGGCTTGGACTCACCTATATCCTTAACCAACTTCTCCAAGTCAGCCTCAAACAGAAGACTCCCTTTAAAAGCTAACTGGGTCAGCTGGGCCTTGGAGGACTTGTCCGCCGTCCAGTGGCGAAGCCATATCCAGCACCACATCACCGTCAAGAAGGCAAAGCCCCTAAGCTGCCAAATGACGAGTTCATACATAGAGTCCAACAAAGGCTGTGGTTGAATCCAAAAGGGAGAAATATCATCTAGAGCAAAGGACTGAACCCACTGGGAAGGGCTCAAGTTGTCAGGCCCACATGCAGCACCACCTGGAGGATAGCAGAGGCAGCTGCAAATTTATTTTTCAGAAGACAGAGAATCAACCTTATGATCCCAGGGTATTCAAGGCTGTTCTGCCCTCCACTGGAATGGAGGTCCGCTTCATGACCACCATAACTTGCGCATCAGGTGCTAAACCATGCAGTCCAATCCTCCTCTGGCAGGGCAGAGTCTCTTACACAGAGTCAGCCCCTTTGCAAGAAGTTGGGCAAGTCCCACTCTGAATGGATATGCTTTTGATAACCTCCGGAAAAGGAAAGACTGTCGTAGATCTCTGAACCTCTTGCAGGAGAGGGTGGATTTGTGGCCCCTATTCCACTTCTGATGGGTCAGTCAGATGCAGAACGGATGACACTTGAGCAATCAGAACTGCCAGCTCGTCCTTCCTGAACAATCAGACTATATCAGCTTCATTGTGATCCTTTGAAAGGGAAACATCCGAGAAGGAGTTTGCACATCTTCTGGGTGCCTTCGTCAGGTCCCTTTGCAAAGTGACCAGGAAATTCCAGGTGGTCTGAGACACCCTCAGTCGGCTTTGACAGCTGGAAGCTGTTGTCGAGGTGCCCCTTGGCCAATGTGGGTAAGGTCGATACTCCAATTTATTTTGTGGTTCCCAAAAAAAGGAAGGATTGTTTGGTCCATCTTGGATATTAAGCAGGCAATCGGTGTCTGCGAATGCCCCGCTTTTGAATAGAGACCGTCCGGTTCATCATAGCACCTGTCGTTGGATTTCACAGAGGCCTATTTTACATATTCCCATTTGTGCCAAGCATCAGCAATTTAGAAACATAGAAACATGATGACATAAAAAGGCCACATGGCCTATCTAGTCTGCCCTCCCATATCATCCACTGCCTCTGTATTTTTCCCATCTTTTTTGAATTAAGATACTGTCCTTTCACCTCTACTGGGAGACTATTCCATGGATCCACCACTCTTTCCATAAAGAAATATTTCCGCTATCCCCTTTCACCCTCATTCCATGTCCCCCTCATGGCAGAGCTTGCTTTCAATTGAAAATAGGCTGGAGGAAAGGCCTATAAACCATTATTAAAAGGGACATGGGATATCACTACTTGACCTAATACAAGCTTTGAGGAACCTGTGTCTTTTGGGGAAACTGCTAGGTACTTATGACCTAGATTGGCCACTGTTGGAAACAGGATACTGGGCTTGATGGACCTTAGTCTGACCCAGTATGGCATATCTTATGTTCTTATGTTCTTAAGGTACCCCTTCCTTTAAGTCCATATCATCACCTGAAGCATTGGAACTGGACTCTAGGTAAGGACCAAATGGACAGTCGATATGAATTTCCAGATTCCAACCTTAAATGAAGACTTTTAGAAGGTGGCATCCAAGCTAGATTTTGACTTGCTGTCTGCCCCTCCTCTGCGCAAGTGGAAAGAGAGCGAGGGGGCAACTGGAGGCTCCAGTCTAAAGTTACCACGCCAGAAAGACCGAGCTTGCTGCATAAAGGAGAACTGTTCCTGGGAGGATAAAGAGTAGTTACTCACCTGTAACAGGTGTTCTCCAGGAGCAGCAGGAATCAGTCCACACATATGGGTGTCATCGATGCCGACGAAGCCCCAGCAGAGCATTTCCCCAGCTTTCTATGAAAGCCTTGAATGCAGGCACGCATGCGCAGTTCCCTTCCCGCCTAAAGGTGCCATCTTACCTCAGTCAAATGACATAGTTAAGAACAGCACACAAAAATGAAAAAATTAAACTATGTACAACTGCAACTCCCAGGGGAGGAGGGAGGGTTGTGAGGACTGATTCCTGCTGCTCCTGGAGAACACCTGTTACAGGTGAGTAACTACTTTCTCTAGGACCAAGCAGGAAGTCAGTCCTCACATATGGGTGACTCCCTAGCTCTGGGCTACCAGGAACCCAGGCTGAACAAGAGAACTCCCTCTAGTCCCAGCAGCAAAGAAAGGCTTTTCACTGACAGAACCTCCACCGGTAGCCCAACAGAGGGCAGGAGTTGCCTAAACCTCAAAGAGATTCCGGAGTACTGCTTGGCCAAAAGCACTGTCCCTACGGGACTCCCTTTCCAGACAGTAATGGGCTGCAAAAGTCTGGCTTGAAGACCAAGTTGCAGCCCTGCAGATGTCTAAGAACATAAGAACATAAGATATGCCATACTGGGTCAGACCAAGGTCCATCAAGCCCAGTATTCTGTTTCCAACAGTGGCCAATCTAGGTCATACGTACCTAGCAGTTTCCCCAAGGGACACAGGTTCCACAATGCTTGTATTGGTTCAAGCATTGATATCCTGGGTCCCTTCTTAATAATGGTTTATGGACCTTTCCTCCAGGAACTTGTCCAAACCTTTTTTAAACCCAGCTACACTAACAGCCTTTACTACATCCTCCGGTAACAAATTCCAGAGTTTGATTACACGTTGAGTGAAAAAATATTTTCTTTTATTAGTCTTAAATAGTTTACCCTGTAGCTTCATTGCATGTCCCCTAGTCTTTCTATATTCTGATAAGGTAAACAATCGATCTACGTTTACCCGTTCCACTCCGTTCATTAATTTATAGACTTCTATCATATCTCCCCTCAGCCGTCTCTTTTCCAGGTTAAAGAGCCCCAACCTTTTTAGCCTTTCTTCATAGGAGTAGCCTTCCATCCCCTTTACCATTTTGGTGGCTCTTCTCTGAACCTTTTCTAAAATTGCTATATCCTTTTTAAGATACGGCGACCAGAATTGCACACAATATTCAAGGTGCGGTCTCACCATGGAACGATATAGAGGCATTATAATATCTTTTGTTTTATTTTCCATTCCTTTCCTTATCATACCTAGCATTCTATTTGCTCTCTTGGCCGCCGCTGCACACTGGGCCGAGGGTTTTAACATGGTATCCACAAGGACGCCTAAATCTTTTTCTTGGGTGGTGGTTCCTAATGTGGAACCTTGCATCGTGTAACCATAGTTTGGGTTGTTCTTCCCTAGGTGCATAACCTTGCACTTCTCCACATTAAATTTCATCTGCCATTTTGATGCCCAGTCTTCCAATTTATCAAGATCCTCTTGCAATTTTCCACAATCCTCCTGGGTTTTAACAACTTTAAATAGTTTTGTGTCATCAGCAAATTTGATAACCTCACTCGTTATTCCACTTTCCAGGTCATTTATGAATATGTCAAAAAGCAGCGGACCCAGCACAGATCCCTGGGGTACACCACTATTCACCTTTCTCCATTGGGAAAATTGGCCATTTAGCCCTACCCTCTGCTTTCTATCTTTTAACCAGTTCCTGATCCACAGTAGTACACTGCCTCCTATCCCATGACTCTTTAGTTTTGCCAAAAGTCTCTCATGAGGGACCTTGTCAAAGGCTTTCTGAAAGTCCAGATACACAATATCAACTGACTCACCTTTGTCCACCTGTTTATTCACTCCTTCAAAAAAACATAACAGATTAGTAAGACAAGGGCACAGAGCGGAGATGAGCCACTGAGGCAGCCATTGCCCTGACACGGTGGGCCGTGACCCGACCCTGCAAAGGAAGGTCAGCCGCCTTGTAAGCCCAGGTGATACAGTTAGCCACCCAGATGGACAAGGTACGCTTGAACACAGCCAACCCCAAATTATTGGGGTCAAAAGACACGAAGAGCTGAGTAGCCCTTCTATACCCCTGCGTACGATCAAGGTAGAAGGATAAGGCCCTCCTACAATCCAGGGTATGTAAGACTGCTTCAGCCTGGCTTGCATGAGGCCTAGGGAAGAATGTCGGAAGAACCACCTCTTGGTTAAGGTGGAAGGAGGAGACAACTTTTGGGAGGAACTTTGGATGAGTCCTAAGGACTACCCTGTTCCTATAGAAGTGAGTGTAAGGCCTATCATACACCAGGGCCTGAAGCTCACTAACTCGCCTAGCCGAGGTAAGGGCTACTAAGAGTGTCTTCCAGGACAGGAAGCGTAGAGGGCAAGTAGCCATCGGCTCAAAGGGTGGGCGAGTCAGCTGCTGCAAGACCACATTCAACTCCCACTCAGGAGCAGGACGACGGATTGGAGGCTTGAGCAAAAGCAAGCCTCTGAGAAAGCGGGACACCAAGGGGTGAACCGACAGAGAATGTCCATCCACTAGTGAGTGGTGAGCTGCTAGAGCTGAGAGGTGGACCCGAACAGAATTGGACTTAAGTCCCTGATTGGATAAGTGCAGTAAGTATTGAAGCACTACTGGTACAGTACAGGAGAAAGGATCCTCTGTACGTAGCTGACACCAGAGAGAAAACCTTTTCAATTTGAGAGCATAGGTTTTCCTAGTGGAGTGTTTTTGAGAGGCTAAGACAACCTCCTCAACTTCCTGAGGGAGGCCCCAGGGAGCCAGAACTACCCTTGCAGCCTCCAGGCCATCAAACTGAGATCCTTGAGATTGGGGTGCAGAAAGGAACCCTGCTCCTGAGAGAGAAGGTCGAGTTGCAACCCCAGAGGCAGTGGGGGATCCACCGCCAGCTGAAGCAGAAGTGGAAACCAAGGCTGTCTCGGCCATCTGGGAGCCACCAGCAGGACCGAGGCCTTGTCCTGAAGAATCTTGAACAGAGTTCGGGCCACCAAGGGCGTGGGAGGAAACGCATACAGGAGGCCCTGTGACCAGGGAATCAGAAAAGCATCTGCTGCTATCTGCAGAGGATGCGGTTGCCTGGAGCAGAACTTTGGCAGTTGCTTGTTCAGTGGACTGGCAAACAGATCTATCAAAGGAAGACCCCATTTTAGGAAAATCTTCTGAACTACCAAAGGATGCAGCTGCCACTCGTGGGGCTGTAAAATCCTGCTCAACCTGTCCGCCAGGTAGTTTTTCTGGCCTGGAAGATACACAGCCTTGAGGAGCATGTTGTGCTTGAGAGCAAAGGAGCAAAGGTCCTGTGCCTCCCGACAAAGGAGTCTGGACCCAGTCCCACCCTGTTTGTTCACATAAAACATGGCCACTTGGTTGTCTGTCTGAACCAGGACAGATTGATGAGCCAGGATAGGAGAGAAAGCTTTGAGTGCTAGTCGAATAGCCCTGAGTTCCAGGAGATTGATCTGCTGGCCGCCTCCCAAGGAGACCACAAGCCCTGGGTGCACTTGTTCAGACAATGAGCTCCCCAGCTCTGCAGGGAGGCGTCTGTGGTCAGCACCACTGTGTACCCAGGAATTTGAAAGGGTACCCCTTTCAGAAGATTGGGTGGATGCAGCCACCAGCTGAGGGAGTCCAGAAATGGTTTGGACACCCTTATTCTGTCTCTGAGGCTGCCAGTGGCCTGAGACCACTGACTCCGAAGGCACCATTGTACAGGCCGCATATGGAGCCTGGCATTGGGGGTGACATGAACTGTCGAAGCCATGTGGCCAAGCAGCCTCAGGCAGAGTCTGGCGGAGACCACTGACCCGCTGAGAAACTGATTTGCCAAGTCCATCAGTCTTTGGGCTCTGTCTGCTGGCAAGAATGCCTTTGCCAGGGCAGAGTCCAGCCTTGCCCCTATGAACTCCAAGTTCTGGGAGGGGAGCAAAGTGGACTTTGCGAAGTTTATTACAAATCCCAAGCTCTGAAGAAGAGCAATAGTTCTGAGAGTGGCCTGTCGAGCCTCCTGGCACGTCTGACCCATGATGAGCCAGTCGTCCAGATAAGGGAAGACAAAGATTCCCTGATTTCTCAGGTAGGCCGCCACCACTGCCAAGCATTTGGTAAAGATTCTGTACTGATAATGGTTTCCTCCCACAATGAACCTGAGGTACTTTCTGTGGTCTGGATGAATGAGGATGTGAGTGTACGCATCCTTTAGATCTAAGGAGCATAGCCAATCTCCCTGCTGGAGGTAGGGCAGAAGTGTTCCAAGAGTAAGCATCTTGAACTTTTCTTTCTTTCTCTAGGAACTTGTTTAGGTTCCTGAGATCCAGAATAGGTCGAAGGCCACCGGTTCTCTTGGGTACCAGGAAATACCTGGAGTAGAACCCTTGACCTTGCAAGTGGGGAGGCACAGGCTCCACCGCCCTGTCCACCAACAGACCTTGGAGCTCCTGGCGGAGAAGATCTGTGTGCAGGGGAGGCCTTGGAGGCTCCCCTGGAAAGTATGGCAGAGGCAGTTGGTGAAAATGTAGTGCATAGCCCCTGTGGACTATGTTCAACGCTCAACCGTCCCCAGTTATGTGGGGCCACTGGTGGGCAAAGAGGGCGAGGCGACCTCCAGTGCAGGGTTGGGAGAGCAGGGACTGAGAGGCTACGCTCAAGAAGTCAAAAACTCCCACCCTGCTGAGTGGGAGCAGGGGCTGGAGACTTGGGGGTCCTCTGCCTACGGGGCCCATTACCCTGCCCCTTGGCTTGCTGACCCTGGGGTGCAGCTTGGGCAGCCTGATACTGAGGGTACTGTTTGTAGGCAGTGCCCTTCCTCGGGTAAAAGGGCTTCTTACCCAAGGCCTTCTTCTTGTGAGAAGGGGCAGAGGTCTTCCTAGACAGCCTTGTCCTTGTAAGGTGCTCAGTCTCGAGCTGTGTGGCCTTCTCGGCCATGGGCTTGCCAAAAAGGTTCTCACCTCGGCAAGGGACATCGACCAACTTGTCCTGAACCCATGGCTCGAGGTCCGATGACTGCAGCCATGCCTGGCGTCCAGCCGCGATGCCGGCTGCCGCAACTCAGGCCGAAGCCTCGAAGCCATCGTAGGCGGCGCGGGACATAAACTTCGAGCAGTCCCGAATCCCCGAGGACAAGGACTTGAATCTCTGCAAGGGCTCCCCGGATAGACCAGCGGAGAACCCGGCCAGCTCCTTGGCCAGGTCTCGCAAGTACATGCCCATGTACAGCTGGTAAGACTGGACACGGCAAGCAAGCATCGAGCCCTGGAAGCACTTTCTTCCTACACCATCGAGGTTCTGGGCCTCCCTGCCGGGGGGCACCGCGGAGTGCATCTTCTGACTTTTCAGGCGATGCATGGCCGATTCCACCACCATGGAATGGTGTGGTAGCTGTGCCTTTTGAAAGCCAGGGCTCTTTCGGAGCCGATAAATCGAATCGACCCGCTTGCTTAGAACCGGCACCGAGGCCGGTGCCTCCCACATCCGGAAGAGGAGCCGTTCCAGCATCGGAGGAACCGGGACAGTAAAGGCCTCCTTCGGAGGAGAGTCGTACTGCAGAGCCTCGAGCTCTTCGGCTCGAGGCTCTTCCTCGGGGTCCGCCGGGATAGCCAACACGGTGGCCATATCCCGGACAAACTCCGAGAACCGGGTATCCTCCGGAGGGGATCTACTCCGGGGCTCAGACTGCGGTGAGTCCGATGGGACGCACCGAGTCTTGAATGTGTCGGGGGACTCCTCATCCTCCGTCTCCCAGGCGGACTCGTCCGACGAGGAGTCAGGATCCGACCCCGCGGGGCCCTGGAGCACCCGCCCCGACGCCGGAGGCACCGGCGTCGACGCCCTCGGTCCCGAACGGGAGGTCGAGGGAGACCGCAACCGAGATCGACCTCGAGCCATCATGAACTCGAGTATCGGCTCGGTCTCCGGGGTCGACTTCGAAGTCGATGTCCCAGTGGTCGGGGCAGATGCACCAGACAGGCTGGCCATCAATGCCTGCTGCTGCTCCATGAAGGAAGACAATCTGCACTCCAAGGCTGTCATCCTGAGACTCAGCTCGGGAGACGCAGCAGCCACCGACTCGGGCCCCGGCGGCGCCGGGCCCGATGTCTGCTCTCTGGGAGGAGAGTCCTCGAGGACCACAGGGCTTACGTGTCCAGCACTCCGGCTCCACACGAGGAACTTTGGCAGGCTTCTCTTGTTCCACGGGCCCGGGGCGACGGTCAGGGGTCTTAAACCTGGCCCTCAAGGAGCCAGGGGACCTCCGACGACGACGCCCTCATGAGCCGCTTCTTCCTCTTGCATTCCCGGTCGGGCGACCCCCTGTCCGAGGAGCCCTGGCGGCGCTCGGGATCCGAATCCCGAGATGTCGAGGCCTCAGACGAGGTCCGGGCCCGGCCGGAGGCTGAGTCCGAGAAAAGCCTTTCTTTCTGCTGCTGGCGACTTCGCAGTGCCTTGGAAGACATCTTCCCACATGGTCCACACGTCTTAGGGTCATGATCAGGACCGAGGCACCGCAGGCAGCAGTCGTATGTGTCGGTGAGAGACATCAACTTCTTACACCGATCACACTTTTTAAAACCGCTGGAAGCCATCGGGGGAAAAAAAAGAGTCCCCGCGAGGTCAAAGGACTTGCCTTCCAGGGAAAAGCAAAAAAAGGGCGCGAATGCCAGCCACAAAGGGCAAAAACCAAAAAAGAAGAATCGGGCTCGATACCGGTGTACCGAACCCGGCGGGAGAGGAACCAGCGTCGAACCGGGAAGAAAAAAATAGCGAGAATCGCCGAAGAATCAAACTTTTATCCGGGATGACAGGACACACGTCAGGTGGGCTTCTCGGAAAAAAAAGAGGCTGAGGTAAGATGGCACCTTTAGGCGGGAAGGGAACCGCACATGCGTGCCTGCATTCCCAAAGGCTTTCATAGAAAGCTGGGGAAATGCTCCGCTGGGGCTTCATCGGCTTCGATGACACCCATATGTGAGGACTGACTTCCTGCTTGGTCCTGGAGAACTTGGAGACCAGGAGCACCCTGTCAGAACTATGGTCTGCAACCTCAGGGAAAGCATAGTTACTCACCTGTAACAGGTGATCTCCGGGAACAGCAGGAATTTAGTCCTCACATATGGGTATCGTCGGTACCGATGGAGCCTGCGAGGGAACGCTCCCCAGCGTCCAATTAGAAAGCTTTTGGGAGCATCCCACAGCGCCTGCGTGCTGCCTTCCCGCCTTTCCCAACTGCCTCTCTCCAGTTGAGTTTTAAAGCTGAGACAAAGAGAGAGAGAGGGAAAGGAAAGAGATAGAGAGATACAACTCCTAGGGGAGGAGGGAGGGTTGTGAGGACTAAATTCCTGCTGTTCCCGGAGATCACCTGTTACAGGTGAGTAACTATGCTATCTCCAGGAACAAGCAAGAATGCACTCATCACATATGGGGACTCCCTAGCTTTAGGTGCCAGGGAGAGACCCAGAAGTTGTGTGTCCCTGAACAGGGCTCCACTTCCCCACATGGATCTCTGGCATCCTACCAGGGAAGGCGGGTAGGAGTTGATTAGGTATGGAACAGGTGTTGGAGAACAGCTTTACCAAACAAGGCATCCCGGTGGGTGTCCTTGTCCAAGCAGTAATGGGCTGTGAAGGTATGAACCGAGGCCCAAGTGGCTGCTCGACAGATGTCGTCGATAGACACAGAGTGCAGATGAGCCATTTAGGCTGCCATGGCTCTCACATTGTGAGCTGTGACATGGCCCTCCAGAGAAAGGTTCTTACTCTGATAGGCGAAGGAAATACACTGAGCAATCCAGTTAGACAGTGTTCTCTTGGAGACTGGAAGTCCCAATTGAGAAGGATCCAAAGCAACAAAGAGTTGAGAGGACTTTCTATGTTGCTGTGTTCTTTGTAAGTAAAAGGCTAAAGCTCTTTTACAGTCCAAGGTATGAAGATTCCTCTCTGCATTTGATGCATGAGGCCTTGGAAAAAACACAGGTAGGTAGACCGCTTGGTTCAGATGAAAAGGCGAGACCACCCTTGGCATAAAGTGTTGGTGAGTCCTAAGGACTACCCTGTCATGATGGAACCTTGTATAAGGTGGATCAGCTACTAGCGCTTGCAACTCACTAATGTGGTGTGCTGATGTGATTGCAATGAGAAAGATAACCTTCCAAGAAAGGAATTTCAAGGAGGTAGTAGCTAAAGGTTCGAAAGGTGGCTTCATCAGCTGCCCAAGAACCAGGTTTAAGTCCCATGCCACCGGTGGTGGCCTAATGAGAGGCTTAGTTAGAAGAAGGCCTCTCATAAATCTTGCTATAAGAGGATGAGAGGAAATAGGCTGTCCATTTAGAAGCTTAAAGGAAGCTGCAATAGCACTCAAATGGACTCTTACTGAATTAGTCTTAAGACTTGCATTGGATAAATGAAGGAGATACTCCAGCAATGATTCCAGAGGTATCGCAAGGGGGTTAAGACCCTTTTGCGAACACCATATGGTAAACCTTTTCCACTTGAAAGCATAAGAGCGTCTTGTGGAAGGTTTCCTGGAAGCAAAAAGAATATCTTTTACTTGCAGAGGGAGATTAAGATCATGGAGATCTAGGCCTTCAGCAACCAAGCCCTGAGTCGCAGAGACTGGGGATTGGGATGCCATAACATTCCGTCCTCCTGAGATAGGAGATCTGGAGCAGATCCTAACTCCAGGGAGGGAGCTTGAGAGAGATGTAGAAGCAGAGGGTACCATACTTGCCGTGGCCAATGTGGAGCTATGAGAATCATATGGCCTCTGTCTCTCTGAAGCTTGAACAGGGTTTTGGGAATTAAGGGAATGGGTGGAAAGGCATACAGGAAGTCTTGACCCCAGTAAAGGAGAAAAGCATCCCTGGCCTGAGCCCCCTGAGCCGGAATTCTGGAACAGAACCGGGGAAGTTTGGCATTCCACGGACTTGCAAAGAGGTCTATGTCCAGGGTTCCCCAAAGTTGAAAAATCCTGGCCACCTGGTCTGCATGCAGAGACCACTCGTGTGGAAGCAGAACTTGACTGAGTCTGTCTGCCCAAGAGTTTTGAATGCCTGGAAGGTTCATCTTCTAGCAGTGTATCTGATGCTCTCTGGCGAGGGCCCATAGTCGCAAAGCTTCATTGCAAAGCGACAGAGAGCCTGTTCCCTCCTGCTTGCTCACATAGAACATGGCTACCTGATTGTCCGTATGAATGAGGACTGTCTTGTAGCTGAGCAGGGTGTGGAACACTCGCAGAGCAAGGAAGACTGCTCTGAGCTCCAAGAGACTGATATGTAGATGACTCTCCTGTGGAGACCAGGAACCTGTGGAGAGGTCTTGCAGATGAGCTAACCAACCTATTGGAGAAGCATCTGTTGTGAGAGTTGCTTGGGATAAGGGTTGTTGAAAAGGGGACCCCAGCAACAGGTTTTGAGTGGACTTCCACCACTGGAGGGGCAAAATAAGGCGACTTGTGTTTGCTATTTTGTCTGACAGGCATCCTGTTGCTGGGTCCATTGACTGGATAAAGTCCACTGGGCTGCCCTCATATGGAGGCAAGCATAGGGAACCACATGTACAGTAGATGCCATGTGCCTAGTAGTTGTAACATTTCTCGAGCAGTGAGATGAGGCTTTAGCACTGCTTGAGAAGCTAACTGCACCATGCAAAGGCGGCAGGCCTGAGGAAGATAGGCCCTTGCCTTTCTGGTGTCCAGCAAAACTCCTATGAACTCTAAAGACTGAGTGGGAGTTAGACTGGATTTTGGGATGTTTATTACAAGACCTAAATACTGAAGGATACGCATAGTGCAGGATAGAGAAGTCCTGGCCTTTGACTTTGTTGGGGCTCGAATGAGCCAGTTGTCTAAGTAGGGGAAGACGAATATCCCTAGAGTGCGGAGAAATGCTGCTACGACAGCCATGCATTTCGTGAACACCCTTGGTGCTGAGGCCAGGCCAAAAGGAAGCACCCTGTATTGGTAGTGCTTTCCTTGAAAAAGGAACCGAAGGAACCTTCTGTGGGTTGGATGGATGAGGACATGGGTGTACGCATCCTTGAGATCTAGAGAACAAAGCCAACCCTGACTCTGAAGGTATGGCAGCAGAGACCCGAGAAAAATCATTTTGAATTTCTCTTTGACAAGGAATTTGTTCAATTCTCTGAGGTCTAAGATAGGTCTGTATCCCCCTGTTTTCTTTGGAATAAGGAAATAAGGGGAGTAGAACCCTGTACCCTGCTGATGAATGGGTACTTCTTCTATTGCCCTTTGGGCAAGAAGAATAGCGACCTCCTGCCCTAACAGGTTGATGAGAGAGGTCGTAGAATTGAACTGCCTTACTATTGTGTGAGGGGGAATTGCTTGAAAAATGAAGCTTGTACCCCTACTTTATGATGGAGAGTGTCCAATGTTCTGCTGTTATCTGCCCCCATCTGGGGGCAAAGTGACAGAACCTTCCTGGAATGGTGGAAGGCTCTGGTCCCCCGAGAGCCAGGAAGGCTAAGTTCTCTAGCTGAAAGTCAAAGGCCTTGTGGAGGCTGAGACTGCTGTGATGGCTGAGGCTTAGCAGTCTTTGCTTTCTTCTGTTTGGGTGGTTGCTGACCCTTCTTGACAAACTGACCTGCCGAACGTGCCTGCTGGGCATAGGCAGGATAATATCTTTTCTTCTTAGAAAAGAATGGTTTCTTGAAAGATTTCTTTCTAGCAGGATCAGCTGTGGACTTGGATAATCTATCCAAGGTGGAATTTTCAGCATCCATCTCATTGGGTTTTTCCTGCAAATCTCTACCAAACAGGTTCTCACCAGTACAAGGTATATTTCCCAATTTGTCTTGTACCCAGAGCTCCAGATCAGATGCCTGGAGCCAAGCAATTCTACGTGCACCTATGGCAATAGCAGAGGTCCTGCTTATGCACTCAAAGCAGTCAAAGGCTGCACGGTTGGCAAATTTAGAAACATCTTGGGCATGTTTGACCGAGGTGAGAAAATCCTGTCTTCTATCCTCTGGAAGAATAGGACTTAAAGCTTCTAAATCATCTGTGACCTCCTTCAGGAACATTCCCATGTAGAGACTATAGGAACTGATCCTGGCAGAAAGCATGGAAGCTTGGAAGACCTGACGTCCAAAAGCATCCAGGGTTCTGCACTCACGTCCTGGAGGATTAGAGGCATGCCTCTTTGCACTCTTGATCCTTCTCGTAGCTGATTCCACTACAATAGAGTGGTGAGGAAGCTGAGTCTTTTGGAAACCAGGACAAGGAGGGACTCGATACATAGTATCCAGTCTGAGAGAATGAGAAGAGGTGGTAAGAGGTGTCTCCCACATCCTTAACATGAGATCATATAAAATCTCAAATGGGCAAGGTAGCTGCCTCCTTAGGAGTTTTGGGATATTGTAGAATTTCCAACTCCTTGGCCCTTGGCTCTGTTTCAGGGGCCACAGTAATGGACAGACCCCGAGTCACCTCCCTGATAAAATCCTGGAAGGAAATAACCTCTGGAGGAGACATCCTGCGCTTAGGGGAGGAGGGCTCCTCTGGGAGAAGCATTCCTGCATCGACAGAACTGTCAGAATCCTCAGATTCTTCTGAGGACTCGAAGTACCGTCTGTCCGGATGCTCTTGAAGAGCCCGATACCCGTACCGACCGAAGTCGGTACCGGGAGTAACCGGTACCGGGCTATCGGTACTGGGAGTAACCGGTACCGGGCTATCGGTACCGGAGGCCATCGGATGACTGGGTACCGGCAAAGCAGACACTGATGCCGATGTCGATGCTATCGGTACCGGTACCGATGCCGGGGCCGGTGCCAATCGAATTGTCTGTCGCAGTTCCGAGGGCGTCGATGCCGCAAGGAGAGCCACCAGACTGCGCTCAATAGCCAGGACTCTGGTCTATCGACGCTGCCGATGCCTGAATGTCGTTACCGCATGGCACCAGTAGTTCTGCTGAGGTCGAGGCCTCGAGAACATCCTGGAACCCCGATAATGCTTTGGAAGCCGAAGCCTCCTGCCGGGGCAATTTTGCCGGTGCAGAATCCTCAAGGGCAACGCCAGAGGCATCTCGATGCTTAGAAGTAGATCTACCCTTTGAGAACCGGCTGGACTTATGTTTAGTTACCTGAGATCCACGGGAGGAAGAGGAAGCCCTGGAAGACGTCGATGCCACCGAAGCTGCATCAGAGGGAAACAGGGTACTGAGCTTAGCAGCTCGGTTCTGCCGACCTCTTTTAGACATCATGGCGCAGGACATACAATCCATGATGGAGTGGTCAGGACCTAAACATTTTAGACACCATTCATGGGTGTCGGTAATGGAAATGGTACCGCCACACTTGGTGCATCTTTTAAAACCTGAGGCAGGTATCTCCATTGTAAGAAAACGTTTTTGGGCCTAAGGCCCAAAAAGGCGCATATATATATGTATATAGGAGTGGAGGAGTAGCCTAGTGGTTAGAACACTGGCTTGGTAACCAAGCAACCAGGGTTTGATTCCCACTAGCACTCCTTGTGGCCTTGGGCAAGTCACTTAACCCTCTATTGCCTCGGAAGAAAGGCCTGGTAATCTACTTCCGGTGACACTGCCAAGAAAACCCAGGAGCTTCTGGGTCGCCAGGAGTCAGGACTGACTCAAAGGCACACATTGCATTTGCATATGTATATATATATTTTAAAGACAGAAAATACGAAGAAAAAACCGGCGGTACCGGTAAAGCGTTGAGGAAGGCAGACGCGACCACAAAAAAGAAAGAAATAAAGAAGAATTCTTCTGCGGTGACAGGAACAACCACCTGCTGGCTCCGCGGAAAAAGAAGAACTGGAGAGAGGCAGTTGGGAAAGGCGGGAAGGCAGCACGCAGGCGCTGTGGGATGCTCCCAAAAGCTTTCTAATTGGACGCTGGGGAGCGTTCCCGCACAGGCTCCGTCGGTACCGACGATACCCATATGTGATGACTACATTCCTGCTTGTTCCTGGAGATAACAATAGCTGCTGGGCCCTTACTCAAAGGGAACGGCCAGAAGAGCGAGCACTGGAACACAAAGCTGGACGGTCATTCTTTTTCGGGATACCATCTGCCATCTCCTGCAGCGAGGCTGACAAGGCTAGGTTACCCACGTCCCCTCATAGAGAGAGAGAGAACATGGGCCCTCCAAGGGCACATCAGAGACTTCCATGCAAGAAGCGCAGATACCAGACTCCAGCGATGAGGCTCTCTTCTTTCCACAGACCAGATAGCGCATTTTAGAAGTTGGCATATGAATCTCCACCGGTGCAATGCAAGCTCAAGGCATAGCCTATTGGCATGATGTTCTCGCACAAGGTTGCACAAAACAGACTTGGGACTATCTCTCAGAGTTGCTTGAGAGCAAAAACCCTGAGCTGAAGCTGAAACTTGTACAACCTTTCTGAGGTGAGAAACGCCCAGTCAAAGCAAGTTTTGAAGTGGGCACCCAGATACTCCAAGTCCTGGGAGTGAACAGCTTAGGCCATGCCCACCCTGGATTTCTCCAATGTAGTCAGACTGAATGAGCCAGTCATCCAGGTATGGGCAAACCCAGATTCCTTGCTTGCGCAGAAAGGTTACCAAAAGGAATCAAGTGCTGTGGCCAAACCAAAAGGCAAGGCATGAAACTGAAAATGGCAGCCCAGAATGCAGAAGCAGGGGAACCACCGCTGTTGCTTCAAGATCGGAATATGGAAGTACAGTTCAGAAAGATCCAACATGGTTAAAAACTCCCCTTGCTGGACCGACTTAATGACCGATCTGAGGGTCTCCATGTAGAAGTGAGGTACCCTTAGCTAGACAAAGACTGCCTTCAAGTCCAGAATGGGTTGAAAGGACCCACCTTTATTGGGCACCACAAAGTAAATGGAAAGCGTAGTTACTCACCTGTAACAGGTGATCTCCGGGAACAGCAGGAATTTAGTCCTCACATATGGGTATCGTCGGTACCGACGGAGCCTGCGCAGGAACGCTCCCCAGCGTCCAATAGGAACGCTTTTGGGAGCATCCCTCAGCACATGTGCGCTGCCTTCCCGCCTTTCCAACTGTCCCTCTTCAGTTAAGTTTGCAGCTGAGTGAAAGGATAGAGGGAGAGAGGAAAGAGACAAAGAGAGAGAGAGACAACTCCTAGGGGAGGTGGGTGGGTTGTGAGGACTAAATTCCTGCTGTTCCCGGAGATTACCTGTTACAGGTGAGTAACTACGCTATCTCCAGAAACAAGCAGGAATGTAGTCCTCACATATGGGTACTCCCTAGCTGAAGATGCCAGGGAGATATCCCCTGGAAGGTGCCACCGTCGAAAGTGAGAATCCTTCCTCCCATGGATCTCTGGCATCCCACCAGGGTTGGTGGGTAGGAGTTGGTTTAGGTTTGAAAGAGATTTTGAAGAACAGCTTGGCCAAAGAAGGCATCCTGACGGGAGGCTTTATCTAGGCAGTAGTGGGCTGTGAAGGTGTGTACCGAAGCCCAGGTGGCTGCTCGACAAATGTCATTGATAGACACAGAGTGGAGATTAGCCATAGAAGCTGCCATGGCTCTCACATTGTGAGCTGTGACATGGTCCTGAAGTGGAAGACCCTTACTCTCATAAGTAAAGGATATATAGTCTTAACACGAAGAGCGGCAATCTCACCTTGCTTCCGCTCTCATCAGGAATCATATAGCTGCACTTAGCGGCTTTGTATATAGTTGCCTTCTGTACATAGTTTATTATGTTCTCTGTTTAAGAAACCTGTTTAATGTAAACCTGTTTAATGTATTGCCCTGTTCATTGTAAGCACTGATCAATTTTGTGAAGTGTAATTTCTGTTCACTGTAAACCGCGCTGATGTCGAATAGCGCGGTATAAAAGAAACTTTAAATAAATAAAATAAATAAATAAATAAATAAGCATTGGGCAATCCATTTAGATAAAGTTCTTTTGGAGACTGGAAGTCCCAAATGACTAGGGTCAAAGCTACAAAAGGTTGCGTGGACTTTCTATGTTGCTGTGTTCTTTGAATGCAAAAGGCTAAGGCCCTTTTACAATCCAAAGTATGAAGGTTTCTTTCTGCATTAGAGGCGTGAGGCCTCGGAAAAAATACAGGAAGATAAATTAATTGGTTTAAATGAAAAGGCGAAACCACCTTTGGCATAAAGAGTGGGTGAGTTCGAAGAACAACCCTATCATGATGAAAGGATGATCAGCCACTAAAGCTTGCAATTCACTAATGCGACGGGCAGAGGTGATTGCAATCAGGAAGATGACCTTTCAAGTCAAAAACTTAAGGGCTGTAGTGGCTAAAGGTTCAAAAGGCGGCTTCATGAGCTGCTTGAGAACTAGATTTAGATCCCATGCTACCAGTGGTGGCTTGATGGGAGGATTAGTTAATAAAAGGCCTCTCATAAATCTTGATAGGAGTGGATGAGAGGAGATTGGTTGTCCATTTAGAGGCTTATAAGAAGCTGCAATTGCACTAAGATGGACTCTTACCGAATTGATCTTTAACCCAGAATTCGATAAGTGAAGGAGATACTCTAGTATCGATTCTAAGGGTATGACCAGGGGGTTTAATCCCTTCTTGGAGCACCATATAGTAAAACGTTTCCACTTGAAGGCATAAGATCTTCTTGTGGAAAGTTTCCTAGAAGCCTGAAGGATATCTTTTACCTGCTGGGACAGGTTGAAATCTTGGAGGTCTAAGCCTAAAACAACCAGGCTGTGAGGTGCACAGACTGGGGATTCGGGTGCCATAGCGTCCCGTTCTCCTGGGAAAGGAGATCTGGAGCATGCCCTAACTCCAGACGTGCTGCTTGAGAGAGATGCAGAAGCAGGGAATACCACGTTTGGCGTGGCCATTGTGGTGCTATGAGAATCATGCGACCCCTGTCTCTCTGAAGTTTGAAGAGTGTCTTGGGGATGAGGGGAATGGGTGGGAAGGCATAAAGGAAGTCCTGACCCCAGTGAAGGAGGAAGGCATCCCTTGCCTGACAGTTGTGCACCAGAATCCTGGAACAGAACCGGGGAAGTTTAGCATTCAGTGGACTTGCAAAGAGATCTATGTCTGGAGTACCCCAGAGATGAAATATCTTTGCCACCTGGTCTAGGTGGAGTAACCACTCGTGAGGTAGCAGTACTCGACTGAGTTTGTCTGCCCAAAGGTTTTGAATGCCTGGAGGACATACCACTAGAAGGTGAATTTGATGCTCTTTGGCGAGGGCCCATAATCGTAAAGCTTTGTTGCATAACGACAGAGAGTCTGTCCCACCCTGCTTGTTCACATAGAACATGGCTACCTGATTGTCTGTCTGGACTAGGACTGCCTTGTAGCTGAGCTGGGCGTGGAACACTCGAAGAGCTAAATAAATTGCTCTTAACTCCAGGAGGTTTATGTGTAAACCAACCTCCTGTGGAGTCAAGGTGCCCTGGGTAGAGAGATGATTCAGGTGTGCTCCCCAACCCACCTGTGATGCATCTGTTGTTAGAGTGGCCTGAAAGAGGGGTTGATGGAAAGGAGACCCTACTGTCAGATTTTCTAATGATTGCCACCATTGGAGGGACAAAATTAGTCATTGAGAGATTGTTATTTTGTCCGACAAATGACCTGTGGCCTGTGTCCACTGTGTGGAGAGGGTCCACTGAGCTGCTCGCATGTGGAGGTGAGCATATGGGACTACATGAACTGTGGATGCCATGTGTCCCAGTAACTGCAGTAGCTCCCGAGCAGTGAGGGAGGATTTGCCTGCTGCTTGGGAAGCTAACTGCATTATGCGAAGACACTGGGCTTGTGGAAGGAAAGCCCTTGCCTGTCTGGTATCCAGACAGGCTCCTATGAATTCTAGGCATTGGAAAGGAACTAGTTGAGATTTCAGGAAGTTTATTACCAATCCCAAGTATTGGAGGATTCACATTGTACGAGACAGTGCAGTGCTGGCCTCTGTCACTGTGGAGGCTCAGATGAGCCAGTCGTCTAATTAAGGGAAGAAAAAAATCCCCAGGGTTCGTAGAAATGCAGCTACTACTGCCATGCATTTCGTGAATATCCTTGGTGCTGAAGCCAGACCAAAAGGAAGAACCCTGTACTGGAAATGTCTTCCCCTGAAAAGGAAACGTAAAAATTTCCTGTGATCTGGATGGATAAGAATGTGAGTGTATGCATCCTTTAAGTCTAGAGAGCAAAGCCAGTCCTGGCTTTGAAGGTATGGCAGAAGAGTTCCCAGAGAAATCATTTTGAATTTCTCTCGAAACAGATATTTGTTCAATTCTCTGAGGTCTAGAATGGGTCTGTGTCCTCCTGTTTTCTTTGAAATAAGTAAATAGGGGGAGTAGAACCCTGCACCCTATTGAAGAATGGGTATTTCCTCTATTGCTCCTTGGGCAACAAGTTTGGAGACCTCGTGATCTAGCAGATTATCTGCAGAGGTTTGTGAATTGAACTGCTTTAGAATTGTAGGAGGGGGGTAAGCTGTGAAAATGAAGTTTGTACCCCTCCCCTACAATGGACAAAGTCCAATCTTCTGCTGTTATCTGATGCCATCTGTTGACAAAGTGGCATAACCTGCCGGGAATATTGGGGGGGTTGAGGACCCCTCAGAGGCAGGAAGGCAAAGCTCTCTAGGAAGGAGTCAAAGCCCTTGAGGGGGCTGAACCTGGAGAGCTGGGTGGGCTCTTGGGCCTTTTGGTTTCTTTTGTTGTCTAGTTTGTCCCTTTTGGGCAACCTGACCTGGAGTCTGAGTCTGATGGGTATAGGAAGGATAAAACTTCCTCTATTTGCTAAAAGAGGGATCTTTATAAGGCTTCCTTTTGGCTGGAATGGCTGTAGACTTTGACAATCTATCTAAGGTAGAATTGTCAGCATCTAACTCGTTAGCCTTCTCCTGCCAGTTCTTGCTGAAGAAATTCTCTCCCGTGCAAGGAATGTTGCCTAACTTGTCCTGTACCCAAGTCTCCAAGTCTGATGCCTGTAGCCAGGCAATCCGTCGTGCGCCAATGGCAATAGCAGAAGTTCTGCTGATGCAATCGAAGCAGTCAAAGGCTGCACGATTGACAAACTTGGAGACATCCTGAGCATGCTTAACCAGAGTAAGAAAGTCTTGTCTCTTATCATCTGGGAGAAATGGGCTCATAAGTTCCAAGTCTCCTGTGATTTCTTTGAGGAACATTCCCATATATAGGATATATGAGCTGATCCTAGCTGAAAGCATGGAAGCTTGAAAAGTTCTGCGTCCAAAAGCATCCAGAGTCCTGCATTCACGACCTGGAGGATTGGATGCATGTCTTTTTGCACTTTTCATCCTACGCATGGCTGACTCCACTACCATTGAATGGTGTGGCAGCTGAGTTTTCTGAAATCCAGGACATGGTGGGACTCGATACATAGTATCAAGTCTCCTAGAGTGAGGAGAAGTAGTCAGAGGTGTCTCCCACATTCTGAGCATCAAGTTATGCAGAATTTCATGGACAGACAGAGTAGCTGCCTCCTTAGGAGCTTTAGGATACTGGAGGATTTCCAATTCCTTTGCTCTGGGTTCCTCTTCAGGAGCTACTGTGATTGAAAGACCTTTAGCCATATCACGGATGAAATCCTGAAATGACATGTCCGCTGGAGGTGACATTCTGCGTTGGGGAGAAGAGGGATCTTCTAAGAGAAACCCTCTAGTGCCAGCAGAATTGTCAGAGCCTTTGGAATCGGAGGAATCAAAGTATTCCTGACCCCGATGCTCCTGCAAAGCACGATCCCGGTACCGATCGAAGTCGGTACCGAGGTGACCAGGTACCACTTTATCCACTCCAGCCGGAGGTGGAATGGGAAGAGTTACCATCGGGGCCAGTATCACCGGTGTCGGTACCGGCATTGGTGTCGATGTCGGCACCAGTGCCCTTGGGACCACCGGTACCGCAGCTGAGAGAAGAGCTGCGATACTACGTTCGATAGCAAGAAATCTCTGGTCTATCGAAACTGCCGATGCCTGGGTGTCGGTACCGGTAAAAACGGCCGGAACCCCTGAGCATGGCACAGGTAGTTCTTGCGAGGTTGAGGCCTCAAGAACATCCTGAAGCCCCATCGATGCTTTGGAAGCCGAAGCCTCCCGCCGGGGATGTTTTGCCGGTGTGGTTCCCTCAAGGGCAATGCCAATGGCCTCTCGATGCTTAGCAGGAGAGCTACCCTTTTGTGTTTAGTTACCTGAGATCCATGGGAGGAAGAAGAGGCTCTTGACGATGTCGATGCAATGGATCTGGCATCTGAAGAAAAGAGGGTATCAAGCTTTGCGGCCCGGTTCCGTCTTCCTCTTTTAGTCATCCCCATGCAGGAGAGACATTCAGTTGGAGAATGATCAGGTCCTAAACATTTTAGACACCAATTATGGGCATCAATGACAGAAATGGTACCGCCACACTTAGTACATTTTTTTAAAACCACTAGTTGGTTTTTCCATGATTTTGGAAAAATGGGGCCTAATGCCCAAAATGGCGCCTAGCACCAAAAAAGGAACGTTTCTGAAAAGAAACAGTGAAAGTCTAGGGTTTTGGGGTTTTTTTAGGAAAAGAAAAGAACCGGCGGTACCGGTTGGCGTCGTGTGGTAGGCAAACGCGACCACAAAAAAGAATTTTAAAGACGGAATTTTCTGCGGTGACAGGGAATAGATCCTGTTGGCTCCGCGGAAAATGAAGAACTGAAGAGGGACAGTTGGAAAGGCAGCACGTATGTGCTGAGGGATGCTCCCAAAAGCTTTCCTATTGGACGCTGGGGAGCGTTCCCGTGCAGGCTCCGTCAGTACCAACGATACCCATATGTGAGGACTACGTTCCTGCTTGTTCTTGGAGATTACTGCTCAGACTTTCCTCTGTGGAGGGCATAGGTACAATAAGCCTGCAAATGGAGGAAGTGCTGAAGAGTATCTTCAACTGCCATTCTTTTGGTTAAGGAGCCATGAGGGTATCCCAAAGGCTCTGTAACTCTGGCGCATACCCCTTTTCGAGGATTCAGAGGACCTACTGGCCTGACATGAGGTGGGTCTATTCCGAGTTAAACAGCCAGACTCTCCCTACCTGTCCCCTGGAAGGGACCTGTGGATCTCATTGCAAGAGCCTACTGGCTCACAAGGAAGCACCTGTGAGCCACAGATTGCTGGCAATCTGAAAGGACTGACCTTTCTTGGGTTTAGACCCCTAGAAAGAATAGGCCATGCTTCAACACTTTGTGGCCTTGAACAGCCCCCACTGAGCCCTATGTAAGGAACCCCTGGAACCTCTGGGACTATCTTCTGGGAGCTTTTGTGAGCGAACCTCTCCAACGCCTTTCACCAGCTTCTCCAAGTCCTCCTCAAAGAGCAATCTGCTCTTAAAGGGGAGCCTGCTCAGCCATACCTTGGACATTTATTTATTTAACATGTCTTATATATACCGCCTTTCATGATATCAAGGCGGTTTACATTGAACAAACTGAAATTACATTGAACAGGGCATTATAACTTGGAGATAACTATTTTACAGGGAACATGGGCTATGGAGGGTTAAGTGGCTTGCCCAACACCACAAGGAGCACCTGTGGGACTAGAAACCCCAGTCCTTCCGGCCCAAGGTTGCTGTCCTCTAGTGGAATTTGAACCCCCGACCCTCCGGCCAGAAGTACCTTGGCCCAACCACTAGGCCACTCCTCCACTCCAAGACATGGCACAAGCAGATAAATTCTGGAGCCAGAATCACCTTCAGGCCACTACTATGGACTTAGAAGAGATCCTGGTCAAGTCCTATAGAGCATCCGCCACAAATGTTGCTCCAATCTCACAACCTCTGGGCTGTCTAGCAATTGGTGGATCCAGCATAAGAGTGCTCAGGCCATCACATCCACACAAAGCGCTGCTTGAGTACCCAAGGCCAAAGCCACTAAGGTATTTCCACCCTTCTTATCACGAGGCTCCTTCAACACAGTCTTCTACTGGAATGGTTGTGCACTTCAGTACTACCAATGACCAGGGTATCCACCTTGGGGACCCCAAAAAGCTTTTCCATATCCCTTAGGAATAGGGCTGGCCCAAGGGTTTCTGCCCCCACAGGCAAGGGTCCCAGTCATGCCATACCCTGGCCACGCTGAGCCCCACCTCCCACTGCTGCTGTCACCGATTCAGTCTTTTGCGGGGCCAGCAGCGGTAGTTTAAAAGAAGTGGATTTGTGCCATCATTGGTGCCCACAGTAGGCCGTGTGCTTCGGCACACATGGCCTGCCACATCCAACTCCCCGCAATAGGAAATTGCATCGGAGTGGCGTCAGAAGCAGCAGGCCATGTGTGCCAAAGCACAAAGCCACTGTGCCACACGCCAAGGGCTGCCACCCTAGGTAGCTGCATAGTGGACTGGCTGCCCTGCCTAGGGATAGAGGATACAGCAGAGCCAGGACTTTAGTACTCCTCAACCCCATCTCTGGGTATCTCCCACTGAGAGAAGACAAGGTTTTCCAAGGTCTTGGGGAGGGGAAAGAGGCAATTTGTGGTGGTGAGCCAGAGCTAGGGATTGGTATGTCTTATAGTGAGAGAGAGGGAGAGTAGAGGACGATGCCAGATTATACAATTCTTTATACAACTCTGGAACAAAGAGACTGCCTTATTAAGATCTGTCCATGTGGTGGAGGAGAGGAGAGGAAACAGTAACAGAGAGGACCTGTGGGTAAACTGCAAGGTGCTGCCAATGACTGGCCAAGCTTGGGACAAGAAGCCCAAAAGTAAACAGTTGGAGGAAATGAGAAGGCTGAATTAACAGCACCTTTCTGATACATCGTCGCAAAATCTGACTTGTGCTCAGAGCTGAAGTCAGGTCTCTAATAGTAAAAAGTGAAGTTGTTCTCTCTGCTGTCATCATCTTGATTTCCCTGCACACCAGGGACACTGCCAAAGAAATGGCTTTTTAGCGAGCAGAGTACAGTACTGTTTTGCAAACAAGGTCCCCACTGACAGCTCAGCAGAAGGCCGATGCAATACCTGCTGCTTAGTTGCATAAGTACCAAGTCAGAACATATATACACCATGGATACAAAAGAAGAAACAGTTTTAACATAGTAATATTTCTTATATTCATATACTGTACTAAACCTAAAACAGATCATCATATTTCAGCAAGCTTCTCTGAAAGTCTTAACTGGGGGAAGTGTTTAAAGTTGAAAAAAAAGAGACAACTGAAATGAAACTAAAGAGGTTTTTTCTATTCAAAGCATAATGCTAATCTGTGTATGTCTGAAAAACTTTTCAGTTTTCTAATGTTTTCTTTTTATTTTATATGTACAGTTTTCATAAAAACTTCCAACATTATTTCATGTCATGAGTTGAACCAAATACACACCTTGTACTTAAAAAGCCAATCATAGATACATTTCTAATGTTCAATGTTTTATCAAATATGGGAAAAAACAAAGGGGCCCTTTTACTAAAGGGTGCTGTGGTGTTGTACCCAACGCTCTGATAACACGCAAATCCATGGCACATTAGGGAAACACCATGGTATTATTTATCGGGAGAATGGAAAACATGTTTCTGGCAGTCAATGTGCTGGCACATAGCCCTGCCTTGGCACAAAAGCATGGGTGCATTTGCCTCCACCTATGAAGGTGGTGATACGTGCACTTGTGCTACTTGCTCGCCATGCAGGTAGTGTGGGCGTGCTGATTGCACATTGTTTACCCTGCTCATCTACACCTCTAACCTGACCACTTGCCACCCTAATGTGCCATGGACAGTTAGTGCCAAAATCTGGGTGATATGTCATGGCCCAGCACTACCTTTTAATGTGTGTCCAACATGTGCCTTTAGCATGCACCAGACCCTTGCTGACAACTAGCACGCATTAATAAAAGATCCCCATAGTCTCAATACAAGGGAAAATTGTAACCACATTCTGTCATAAGTCCTAGGAAAAATAACACATAAAGCAAACGTTGGCTTCTACACAGAAAATAGGCAGCCATTGTATATTCTCTGAAAATTAAACTGATGATACCAATGGCAGGAAAAGGAAAGAAGGTTTATCTTTAACTTTTTTTCCATATCGTCCTGCTAGAGCAGTTCAGACAAGTGGACTGTGTTTTCCTACCAGCAAAATGGTGGAGACAAAGAACCAATGAAAAGCCCAGGTTTCAATGACATGACTCCCATGCCTTTACCCGCCTCAGCCATCAGAGGTCTCTTCAGTATTCTTTGCCTCCAGCAGATGATGGATAAATTCTCTCCACTCTGAAGAAACTCTGAATATTGAGAGGAAAAGATTGATTTAAATGCTCATTAACTACCACTTTGAGAGTGACTCTCTCACTTGAGTGCAACGTGGGAGGCTCCACTAGACTGTGGTCTTTTCAGTAGCCTCAACAACCTCTCCCTCCTCTTCTGTCCTCACTGCTCTCTCCCGAAGATTGCAGAAGGCTCTCAGAGGAATCTGCCTGCCAGCCACCTTAAAAATGCAGTGCCCGTAAAGCAAAAGAAACAGCTTCAGGATGTAGAGCTGAGCCCAGCATGGATTTCTGCCAGGGGCACTCAGGGGATGAGTACCAAGGCTTGACCTAGTCATTGACCTTGATGGGGGCTCCCGATTCCGTCCATCTGAAGTGCAATATGGGGTGGACCACTGATGACCGTTAGCATAGTGTGGAGGTTTCCTACCATTTTCTGCATGCATTACTAGTTCTTTTTACTATTGTGTACCTGGTAGTCGCGCGGTCCTAATGTGCATTCTGCCTGAGCGGCTCCAGTGTGTGTTCCTTCCCAAGAACCCATTTTGCGTATTGCTGTACAAGCGTTGTTAATAAGTGCTTTATGGCCGCTGCAGCCTTATCGTGCTGCTACTGCACTTGCCTTAACTCTTTATTTCTGTCTTCTTCCAGGAAAAGTTATTTGACCTGTGGCAAAGGAGGTATGCCTTCTGGGCTCTGCTCTTCTGGGATGGCATTTTCTGAGTTGTCCCTGGAGAGCCCATGTCCCCCCTCTCAGCAGGAGAATAGCAGTTATCTATTTATTTTATTTGAAACATTTTACTATACCATCCCTTCCACGGATAAGGGGCGGTTTACAAGGAACAAGGCTTTTACACGGAACAAGTAAACAATTTAACAATGGTAATACGGGGTTATACTAATTATCTATTTACAGTGAACTATGCATATCTTATTCTATGTAGGTTTACCTATCAGTGTAAGTTTTTAGATTACTATGCTCTGTAGATAGTGCGTTATAGTGATGTGGGTGTAGGGGCTGGGTGGGAGGTGGGGGGAGGGGTGTTGGGAAGGTTAGGTGGGGGAGTCAGTGTGAGGAGAGGACTTGGGTGTGTATTGGTGGAGTATTGATTGGGGTAGTATTCTCTGAATAGGTATGTTTTTAACTCTTTGTGGAAGATCTGAAGGTCTTTCTCGGTTCTTAGAGTATCAGGGAGAGAGTTCCATATCGTGAGAGCTGTGTACGTGAAAGCCCTGTTGCTGGTGAATTGTTTGGTCTTGCGGAATGATGGTTTTACTGAAAGAGTTTGGTTTTGTTCTTCTACTTGCTCTGTTGTCTGCTTGGAGGTGGATCAAGGTGGTGAGGTGGGAGGGAGCAATAATATTAATTATTTTGAATATTATCATTATGATTTTGTATTTTACTCTGCTAGCAATGGGGAATCAGTTGAGTTGGTACATTATGGGGGTGATGTGGTTGGAGAGTCTTGCCTTACATATTACTCTCGCTGTGACATTTTGTGCCATTTGTAGAATGTTCAGACTTTTTTTTTTGGTAATCAGAGGAAAAGACTTGCAATAGTCGAAATGGGGTGATATGAGGGTCTGGATGACTGTTCTGAAGTCGTACGCGTCAATGAATGGTCTGGAGTTATTGGACAATCCTTAGCTTATAAAATATGATTTTGTTTATGTGTCTCAGGTGAGGAATCATACTTGCGGTTTTGTCTAGGATGACACTTAAGTATCTTACTTCCTGTTTTACAGTGAGGGCAGTGTTTATGCATTGTGTGTGAAGGAGTGAAGTTTGGGTGTCTTGATGTGAATAGAACTTCAGTTTTCTTGAGGTTGATACTGAGATTGATTGGAGCCAGTTTTCAGCTTCAGATAGGCAGGTTTGTAAATTGTCATAGTTGGAATTGTGGATGTCTAGAGGTGAGTATACCATAATATTGTCTGCGTATTGCATATTGTGTTTATTGAATATGGAGCATATCGGCTGAATGTATAAGTTGAACAGTAGTGCAGATAAGGCGGAGCCTTGTGGGTTACCTTGATTTTGGGGGAAGGTGGCTGAAGTTGTGTGTTCAATTTTCACCTATTGGTGACGGTCTGATATATAGGATTTGAACCACTTGAGGGTTTGACCATTGATGCCTAGGTGACTAAGTCGTGTGGTTGGTCCAGCCTTGCTTGCCTCAAGGCAGGTGGTGGTAGATGGTGCTGTGGGTAAGGATGACCAGCTGGCTGGAGGTTTCTGCGACCACTGTGTTGGCTGCTCCCTTTCCTCTATGGATTGGGCAGTGGCTATGTCCCCTGTTGTTGGGGGGGTCATTTCTGAGAGGAGAGCTTCCAGAACCTGAATGTCCTCTCCAGAACTCTGTCCCTTTTGACTACAGACCTAGTCTTTTTGGTATGGAAATTCAGACTCTGCAGCCTCTGGGTGCCCCCCAAGCGCTATCTCGTGAAGGGAAGGCTGAGAGTGGAAGCCCTGTTTTTGTTGCCTCTGGCTAAGCATACCTGGCAAAGGTCGCCTCCTGGAAATGGGCAGCAGCTGGGGCCTGTCAGAGATCTGGTCTGCGACTTGAGCTCTGCTGTGGATGACAAAGTGCTCTTGCATTCAGAGACTTGGGAAAATGCTGGTATTATCCGCCTGTTCCGGAAGGAGGAACTGGCAGCATTCATTATCAGGGTCTTATTCACCTTGCACTTGGCAAAAGATCCAGAAAAGGGGTGCAAAATCCATTACATTCTTTCCGCTCCCAGGCGTGATCAAAGTATCTGGTTGAAGTGTGGTGCTCCCGACTTCCCGCCTAAGGGGCTAAGTGCATAAGAAGATGTATGCTCTATTGGAGAAGGAGTGCACTGTGTGGTTTGATATTCCCAAGATGGATGCACACAATAGTTACTAGACAGACCAGCATTCCTATGGAAGGCAGATCAACCTTAAAGGATACTGTCTAGACCGAAGGGTGGATTCAGTGTTGAAGAACTAGTTCACTGCGGTGGCTGCTAATCTTCAATTGGCAGTCTGTGCAGGCCTGACATCTCGATCCCTGCTCCAGTGGATTCAGTCTCTCCCACAGGACAATACTGCCCCTCTCTTGGGGTCAGATGCAACCTTCCTTCTGATGCCATGTACAACCTGATACGTCTAGCAGTCAGGGATTAATGCCCTGTCGACGGCGACACGGTGGTCAATTTGGCTCCAATACTGGGCAACAGGCAGCTCTCAAAGCCTGGTTGGCCAACAGGCGTTTTGGAGTAGCTGGTGAAGAACCTGGGTGAGAAAAAAATCTTACCACCATCAAGAGCACATTACACTTCCTCAACAGATTAACAATACACTATTCAGACTCTATGACACCGTTATGTAAATAGTTGTTGTGTAAATAGTTGCTCCTGTTATCCAAGTTGATTTTCCTGTTAACTGTAATAACCAGATAAATGTAACTTGTCTGAAGTTTCTTGTTCCATGTAAACCGCGCTGATAACGAATAGTGCGGTATATAAAAAATGTTAATAAATTAATAAATAAAGAGGATAGGTCCAAGGGCCCGTGAAGTGGGCAGGAGTCCTTTTACCATCAACCTCCATCCACTTCCCAAGGATGTGTTGGTTGAACTCTCGGGTGTCTCGGGACTCCCATCACTACTGGTCTAGAAGACCACCTTCCCTTCTGCTCCTGAATGTCAAGCTTGTTTTCAGCCCTTTTGGTGAGCATGTGGGCCCAGGGACTCTGCCCCTTTCAGAGAAGGTTCCTCCCAGGTTGCACAAAGAAGGTTTGGGGGACCAATCCCTGATTTCTCCAGTTGGAGGCAGGCTTCACATCTTCTCTCAGGGATAGGCCCAGATAAGGACCGTACCTAGCCCTGTGCGAGTGGTACGGCCACACAGGGCGCAAAGGCTTAAGGGGCGCATTTCAGCTGTCCGCCGTTGCCTGCCGCCGCCACTTTTTCTTCTCTTGGCAGCGGCAGGCAATGGCTGACAGATGAAATGTGCCCCTTAAGCCTTCTCGCGGCACGCTAAGCAGGTCTTGTCCCTCCGGGAGGGACCAGACCTGTTTAGCATGCCGGCGACTTGCACATCGTGCACGCCTCTTCTCTCCCACCCCCATAAAGTGGCTAGATGGAGGTGAGTGGGGGGGGGGGCACACACCCGATGTGCAAGTCGCAAAGGACGCATTTCACGATCGGTACAGCCCTGGCCCAGATCACTAAGGAATGCTGGCTGCTAAACACCATTCAGTATGAAAATATCCAGGAATGCCAAGCTGCTCCTGAAAGCATCCGTCATCTCCTCCTATGGGTCCACGAACAAAAGGATGGTAGGAGGTATTGTGTTCTATGTTAGAGAGGGCATTGAGTCATACAGGATTGAAGTTTTGCACAAAACAAAATACACTTTCATCTCTATGGATTGAAATTCCATGTAAGAAGGGGAAGGCGATAGCAGTGGGGGTGTACTATCGACCGCTTGGCCAGAATGAACAAATGGATGATGAAATGCTCAAAGAAATCAGGGAAGCTAACAATATTTACAGCACAGTAATAATAATGGGTGATTTCAATTACCCCAGTATCAACAGGGTCAGTGTCACGGCAGGACATGCTAAGGAGATAAAGTTTCTAGTTGAAATAAATGACTGCTTCTTAGAGCAGCTGGTTCATGAACAGACAAGAGGGGAAGCCATTTTGGAAGACGAGTCCTTAGTAGAACACAAGATCTGGTGAAGAGATGACACCAGATGAAGCAGTCATTTATTTCAACTAGAAACTTTATCTCCTTAGCATGTCCTGCCGTGACACTGACCCTGTTGATACTGGGGTAATTGAAATCACCCATTATTATTACTGTGCTGTAAATATTGTTAAGCATACCTGGCAGAGGTCGCCTCCTGGGTGTTGGGGGCCATTTGGCAAAAGTGATCATAGCATGATCGCGTTTGATTTAATAAATAGAGTAAGGACGGCAATGAAATCCACAGTACTACTTTTTAACTTTCAAAAAGGAAACTGTGATAAAATGAGGAGAACAGTTAAGAAAAAAAAATAAAAGGAGTAACTGCAAAAGTTAAAGACTTACATCAAGCATGGGTGGTGTTTAAAAATACTATCTTGGAAGCCCAGACCAGTTGCTTTCCACGCTTCAAGAAAAGTGGAAGTAGTCCAAAAAACTGACCGCATGGTTTAAAGGTGAGGTCAGAAAGGCTGTTGTAGCCAAAAAGCATCTTTCAGGAAATGGAAAAAGGAGCCAAATGATGAAAACTGGAAACAACATAAGCAATGGCAAGTTAGAAGCAAGGCACTGATAAGGCAAGCAAAGAGAGAATTTGAAAAAAGCTTGCGGTGGAAGCAAACACACATAATAAAAAAATTTTCAAGTACATTTGTAGCAAAAAAAAACTGAGAGAGTGTCAATTGGACCACTGGATGATAGAGGGGTAAAAGGGGCACTAAGAGGGGACAAGACCATAGCAGAGAGACAGAATGAATTCTTTGCTTTGGTCTTAACTGAAGAAGATGTAGAGAAGTTACCCATGCATGAAATGGTATTTAAAGCTGATGCAGCAGAAGAATGGAAAGAAATATCAATAAACTGGGAAGATGTATTACAACTATTTGATAAACTGAAGAGTAGCAAATCACCTGGACCGGATGGTATACTGTACATCCAAGGGTGTTGAAAGAACTGAAATATGAGACTGCAGACCTACTATTACTAATCTGTGAACTATCATTAAAATCATCAGTAATACCTAAAGATTGAAGGATGGCCAATGTAACGCCAATTTTTAAAAAGGGTTTCAGGGGTAATCCGGGGAACTACAGACTGGTAAGCCTGACATCAGTACCGAGAAAAATGGTAGAAAGCATTATTAAGAACAAAATTTCTGAACACGTAGATAGTTATGGTTTAATGGGAGACAGCCAACATTGCTTTTAGCCAGGGAAGGTCTTATCTTACTAATCTGTTATAGTTTTTGAAGGTGTAAATAAATAGGTAGACAAAGGTAGGTCAGTTGATCTAGTGTATCTGAATTTTCAGAAAGCATTTGACAAGGTCCCTCATGAGAGGCTCTTGGCGAAATTAAAAAGTCATGGGATAAGAGACGGTGTACTATTGTGGATCACGAGCTGGTTAAAAGATAGAAAGCAGAGGGTAGGACTAAATGGTCAATTTTCCCAATGAAGAAAGGTGAATAGTGGAATACCCCAGGATCTGTGCTGGGTCTGCTGTTTTTTAATATATTCATAAATGTCCTAGAAATGGGAACAAATGAGGTAATCAAATTTGCAGATGATACAAAATTATTCAAAGTTGTTAAAACCCAAGAGGATTGTGAAAAATTGCAAGAGGACCTTAATCAAATGGAAGGCTGGGCGTCTAAATGGCAGATGAAATTTAATGTGGACAAGCACAAAGTTATGCACCTAGGAAAGAACCCAAACTATGGCTACATGATGCAAGGTTCCACATTAGGAACCACCAACCAGAAAAAAAGATTTAGGCATCATCGTGGATAACACATTGAAACTCTGCCCAGTGTGCAGTGGCAGCCAAGAAAGCAAATAGAACGTTAGGAATCATAAGAAAAGAAATGGAGAATAAAACAAAGGAGATTATATTGCCTCTGTATCTTTCTATGGTGCATCCACACCTCGAATATTGTGTGCAATTCTGGTCGCCGTATCTTAAAAAGGATATAGAAGAATTAGAGATCGGTGCTTCCAGCGCAGCGTATTTTCATATCCCAATCTGGGAGTATCAGCAAACGTGTCTGCGTTTTGTCATGTTTGGCTCTCACTTTCAGTTCACTGCCCTCCCATTCAGACTCCCCACTGTCCCAAGGTTGTTCTCCAAGATCATGGTGGCAGTGGCTGTGGTACCAAGGAATGCGTGTACACCCATACCTGGATGACTGGCTCATCCAAGCACGTTCTCTTTCAGAGGTGTCTCGAGTAACTACCCAAGTGATGTCTTTTTTTGGAAAGACTCGGCTGGGTGATCAATTGGGGGAAGAGCCCAATGATGCTTCCTAGTCCCTGGAATGCCTAAGAATACGTTTTGATACTCAAGGGGGAATTTCTGCTGGAAGAGAAAGTCAAAAAAGTTGTTGGATTGCCTGGCGCTGTTCTGTTCACAATAGGCTCTCAGAGTCCAGAATTATCTTCAGCTCCTCGGATTGAAGGAAACAGCAATTGAGAGGGTGCCATGGGCGCATACTCATATGCAACCTCTCCAACGGTCCTTATTGACTCAATGGTCCCCAAGTTCTCAGGAGTTCGAGCTCAGACTATGCCTCCCAATGATAGTGAAGGCCAACCTGCAGTGGTGGCAGCAGCCCTGTCATCTGAGGAAGGGTGTGCAGCTGGACAATTTCTCATGGATTCTTCTGTTGACTGATGCTAAATCTCAGGCTGGGGTGCTCACTGTCCAGACCGTTCGGCCCAGGGCCATTGGAACCGCAGAGAAGCCGTGTGGTCCATCAACTCTCTTGACGTGAGGACCATCAGGATGGCTCTTCTGTGCTTCTAGCCCCTGATCAAGAGCTGGGCAAGTCGAGTGTTTTCAGCCAACGCCACAGCAGTGGCTTATGTCAATCAGCAAGGCAGCACGAAAAGTGCCGGGGTAGCCCGGGAAAATGCTCTCCTGTTTGCCTGAGTGGAGAAAAACAGCCTAGCTTTGTCAGCTCAGCACATTGCCGGGTGGGCAGTGTGGAAGCAGACTTCTCAGTCGGCACTCTCTGGATCCAAGAGAGTGGGAGTTAAGTCAGGAGGTGTTTCAGTCGATTCTGCGCCGCCGAGGTCACCCAGAAATGTATCTGGATGGTGACCCGCTCCAATGCCAAAATGTGCCTCTTCTTCAGTTGCCACACAGAGACGGGGTCCGAAGCATTAATGCCTGCTGTATGTGTTTCCTCTGTGGCCCCTAGTGGGGCATGTGATTCGGCGTATAGAGAGCTACCCGGGAAGGATTATTCTGGTGGTGCTAGAGTGGCGGCATGGTTGGAGATCTGATGCAGCTCCTGAAAATGCTACTTCTTTGTCTGACTCCGTCTCGTGGCCACTTGCAGTCAGGGACCATTCATCCTGGAAGACCTGGTTCCCTTCTCGCTTATGGCTTGGTTCTTGAAAGGAGATGGCTAGCATGTAAGGGCTATTCTTCGGCGGTGGTTTTCACTCTGCTTGGAGCCCAGAGGTGGTCTACCAACCTGGAATAAGTGCAGATCTGGTGCCGCACTTTATTTCAGTGATGGTGCAGCGCATGGCAGTTGACTTCTGAGGCATCCAAGGTGCAGTCACTGTCGGCATTTTTTCTGCAGGACACTGGAAAAGGGTCTCTCTCTTAGCTCCCTGAAGGTTCAGGTGGCAACCTTGCCCTGTTTCAGGTCCGGTGGCTGGTAAGCACTGTTCCCTCTAAGCTGTGCGCGTGTGCGCGCGCACACACCTCGCCGAGAGAGCGCACATACTTTACAAAGAGCGCACAAAAATTATGGCTCTGATTCTGATAGAAAACAACACAGACGTCTTAAAAGTTAAAAGCTGTGATTGTAATTACTAGAAATTTCCCGCTTCATTTAGTAATCGTCTATTTTCATTTAATTTGATTAAAATCAATGTGGTGTACATACTGTATTCTGACGTGTAGTCAAATTTTAAAGTATATAAATGGAAATTACACATACCTGGTAATTGTAGTTCCTGGAGGGTCCAGTTTAGTCCTCCACATCCGGGTAGTGCACCTCCTCCTGCAACTTGGAGACTGGACCAATCAAAATCTTCCTGTGTATGATGTATGCTGTCGGAGCTCCCATCAGCCCCCAGTGAACTAGTAACAAAGCAGACTTAAAGAAGCAACACATGAGACTATCAGAAATACGTATTCAAAACAAACTCTTTCCCCTTATGAATTCATCGGCCCCCTCCCCAAACGAGAAAGCCAGAACGCTACACAGCGCCTCTACCTTCTCACCGGAAGAAAAAAAAGACAGCCATAAACCCAGCCGCCCAAGGCTAGGGCTGGATGGGAAAACAAAAAGGCAAGCAGAGAGGCATCCGCGACCGGGAATACGAAGAGAAAGAAGGCAGCCCTAAGTCCTTGCCGTTCGCAAAAAAAAAAAAAGCGCGCCGCAACAGTTAACCTGACACATGGGAGGGAAGGAGGACTAAACTGGACCCTCCAGGAACTACAATTACCAGGTATATGTAATTTCCATTTCCTGAGCGGTCCTCCAGTTTAGTCCTCCACATCCGGGATGTAACAGAGCAGTCAACACCGGGCGGGACCTTGCCACCCGGCGCGCAGCACTGCCGAACCAAAACAAGAATCCCGAGTGGCTAGCACATCTAACCGGTAGTGCTTACTGAAGGCATGCAGCGTCGACCAAGTAGCCACTCTACAGATTTCCGCTGGCGGAACCAGACAATGCTCCGCCCAGGATGTCGCCTGAGCTCTGGTAGAGTGGGCCCGCAGCCCCACCGGAACCGGCTGATTGTGTAAAATATACGCCGATGCAATCGCCTCTTTGATCCACCGAGCAATGGAGGCCTTAGCCGCCGCTTCTCCTTTCCTTGCCCCCGCCAAATAGCACGAACAAGCGGTCGGTCTTACGGAAAGACTCAGATACTTTCAAGTAACGCCGAAGAATGCGCCTTACATCCAGGCAGTGTAGCCCATCGTCAGCAGTGCTCTCTGGATCGGCATTCAGAACCGGAAGGAAAACCGCCTGATTTAGATGAAAAGGCGAGACCACTTTGGGCAAAAAGGAGGGAACCAGCATAAGCACCACGCGATCCCTAGAAATAGTCAAGAACAGCTCCCTGCACGAGAGCGCCTGCAACTCGGAAATGCGCCTCGCCGAGCAGATGGCCACTAGAAAAACCGTCTTCAGGGTCAGATCCTTAAGAGACGCTTGCCGGAGAGGTTCAAAGGGTTTGCGAACCAGAGTCCGCAACACCAGGTTCAAATCCCACGAAGGAATGGACACTCTACGCGAAGGCCTCAAACGGAATACCGCCTTGATAAAACGTTGCACGTCCTGATGAGACCCTAGGTTAAGTCCCAGTACTTTGCCCCTGTAACAGGCGAGAGCCGCCAACTGAACCTTCAGAGAGCTGGCCGCCAGACCCTTGTCAAATCCGTCCTGCAAAAAACTGAGCACTACGGGCACGGAGGCCGTCGCCGCCCGAACACCACGCCAGGAACACCAGTCCTCAAAAATTCTCCACACCCGTACATAAGCGAGGGAGGTGGAGGTCTTCCGCGCTCGAAGAAGGGTGGAAATAACCGCGGGGGAATAACCCCTCTTCTTCAGCCGAGCCCTTTCAATGGCCAAATCGTAAACGAGAATCGATCCACCTGGGGCATCCGAAGGGGACCCTGAATCAGAAGATCTGGCAAGGAAGGCAGATGCCAGGGGACCCCGTCACGCAACCACTCCAGGTCTGCATACCACGGTCTCCTGGGCCAATCCGGAGCAACCAGTAACACTCGCCCCCCGTGAGCCTCGATGCGCAGAACGACCCGACCGATTAGCGCCCAAGGAGGAAAGACATAAAGGAGACCGTACTCCGGCCACGGCTGAATGAGAGCGTCGAGCCCCTCGGTCATGCGCTCCCTCCGCCTGCTGAAGAAGCGCCCCGTCTTTGCCGATAGAAACGTCGCCATGAGGTCCATGACGGGAGGCCCCCACCGACAAACTATTTGCGCGTAAATCTGCGGGTTCAGCTCCCATTCCCCGGGGTCCACCCGCACCCTGCTGAGAAAATCCGCCGTCACATTGTCCCTTCCTGCGATATGCGCCGCCGAAATCGCCGACAGATGAGTTGTAATCAATTGAACAAAGCCGCCGCTTCGGATTCCATGGCCACACTTCCGGTGCCCCCCTGGCGGTTGATGTAGGCCACTGTTGCCGAGTTGTCCAAGAGAACCCGCACCGGCCGCCCCCTCACCAATGCTTCGAAGGCAAGCAGTGCGAGCCTCACCGCTCGCAGCTCGAGACGGTTGATCGACCAAGAGGCCTCTAGGAGAGACCACGTCCCCTGAGCAAAGCAGCCCGCGCAGTGAGCTCCCCAGCCCGATAGGCTGGTATCCGTAGTGAATGGAATCCAAAGGGGCGGTTCCAAGGGAAGCCCCTTCCTCAGGTTCTCCGAGCACAGCCACCACCGGAGCGATCGACGAACTGGCTTCGGGCAAGGCAACCGCATGTTCAATGAATCGAACTGGTTCGACCAACGACGTAACAGGGCGCTCTGGAGTGGTCGCATATGGAACCTCGCCCAAGGAACCACCTCCAGGGTCGCTGCCATAGTGCCGAGAAGCCGAAGGTACCACCAGGCGGACGGAGCGGGCATCCCTAGGAAAGTGCAACTAGGCCCCGTAAGGCTAGGACACGTCGCTCCGGCAAGCACACCAACCCTCTCGCCGTGTCGAACTGAACTCCGAGGTATTCGAGGGATTGAGTCGGCGTCAAGTGACTCTTCTTTTCGTTGACCACCCAGCCGAGGGACCGCGGTAGAGTAACCACTCTGCTCGTGACCTGCACACTCTCGTCGTTGGATTTTGCTCGAATCAACCAATCGTCAAGGTAAGGGTGGACTAAGATGCCTTCCCTTCGCAAGGCCGCCGCGACCACCACCATAACCTTCGTGAAGGTGCGTGGAGCTGTAGCCAGTCCAAATGGCAGGGCTCGAAACTGAAAGTGGCCCCACGGGAATGCAAACCGCAGGAACTTCTGATGAGCTGCCCGGATAGGGATGTGCAAATAGGCCTCCGAGAGGTCGAGGGACGTGAGAAACTCCCCTTGACGTACCGCCACAATGACCGACCTCAAGGTTTCCATCCGGAAATGAGGGACCCGGAGAACACGATTCACGCCCTTGAGATCAAGGATCGGGCGTAGCGACCCGTCTTTCTTTGGCACCACAAAATAGATGGAGTAGTGACCGACGCCGCGCTCGGAAGGCGGAACGGGGATGACTGCTCCTAAGGCTAAGAGTCGGAGCAAAGTCAACCGAATTGCCCGTACCTTCTGTTCGCCTTTGCTGGGAGAAAGGACAAAGGAATCTGGGAGCGGGCAAGCAAACTCCAGCGCATAACCTTCTCTGATGATCTCCAGCACCCACTGATCGGATGTTATTTGGGCCCAAGAAGGAAGAAAGTCACGCAAGCGCCCCCCGATGACTATAATTCCCTCCGAAGCCTGCCTCGCTTCATTGTGGTTTTCGACTAAAGGAAGAGGTCGAAGAAGAGGAAGCTCCCGAGAAGCCTCTGCCCTCTCCTCGAAAACCATGAAATCCTTGGGATCTGGACCCAAAGCGGCCACGTTGGGAACTCCAAAGGCGGGAAGAGCGAAATCTGCGAAAGTCCCGAAATTGGCTTCGCGCTGGAGGCAAGTTCCTACTCAGCTTAGGCTTATCCTTTGGCAGCCTACCGCCCTTAGACTCCCCGAGGTCCTTAACCAACTTATCCAGAGCGTCTCCAAACAATAATTTGCCCTTAAAGGGAAGTTTACTGAGGCGAGATTTAGAAGATCCGTCGGCCGCCCAGTTCCTCAACCAGATAGATCTGCGTGCCGCCACCAAGGAAGCCATACTATTAGCCAAAGTCCTGATCAAGTCATAATGCACATCCGCCAGGTACGCCGACCCAGACTCCAGGCGGGTTACCTCTAATAACCCCTGCTGATCCAAACCGGAAGCTGACCGCAGGTGCTGAGCCCAGCGCAAACAGGCCCTAGCTACCCAAGCGCCACAGATAGAGGCCTGCAGGGATAAGGCATTGGTGTCAAAGGCCTGTTTCAACAAATTATCCACCTTCTTGTCTTGCGCATCCTTTAAGGCAGCACTGCCCTCAACAGGAATGGTGGTTTTCTTAGTTACCGCCGACACTGCTGCATCTACTCGCGGCGACTTAAACTTCTCCTTGTCCTTGTCGGCTAAGGGATACAGACGGTTCATAGTCCTAATCCCCTTCAGACCGGAATCAGGTTGATCCCACTCAGTTTGAATCATTTGCTCCACCACTCGGTGCACTGGAAACACCATTTGGGACTCCCGCACGGCCTGTATGAGAGGATCCTCCAATCCATCCTCCTCAATAGGACAAGTCACCGCTAGATTAAGTGTCTGAAGAGATTCCGTGATCAAAGCCACCAGCTCTTCCCTACGAAATACCCAAATAATCCGGGCCTGGTCCTCCGGCTCTGGAATCTCACCATCTTCCAACTCCTCAGCATCAGCATCAGGATCTACTTCTGCATCCAAATCCTGCCAACTCAGGTCGTCCTGTTCCTGGTCCATGGATCTAAAGCGTTTGGCAGCAGGCTGGGAAGTACGCCGGGGCTCCCCTGCCGATAAGGAGGGAAGGGACGTCGGCCAGGACTCTGGCAGCTTGCCGGAGCGGCTTAAGCGAAAGGCCTGGTGCATAAGAAGAACAAAGTCCGGGGAGAAATCCGCGGAGGGAGACTCCGCGGCTTCAATCGGTATCGTACTAGCCTGCCCTTTAGGAGGGGCCGCAGAACAAGACGGTAGAGGGCCAGGCGAGGGCTCCCCCTCCGCCAGGACAGGAGGGCCGTCAGAGTCCGGCAGCTCCTTCAGCTCCATTTGATGTTCCAAGTCTGAAGAAACCGAGGCACAGCCCCTACATATTCCAGACTCCGCCACCGCTCCCCTGCGCGATCCGCAGATCACGCACTGCGGTTTTGTAGCCATACAAGCACAGGAGCCACTCCAGATAATAAAGCCTGAGCTAAACCCCAAAGGAAAAATAAAAAACGCTTCTGTTTTTTTTTTTTTTTTCTGTAGTTCTAAAACATCCAATCAGAATGCTGAGAGGTCCGCAGGCAAAATCGCTACCCCAAAAGACTTAAAAAACGCAAGGGGAACGCGTGCACAGCTGTTCTTGCTGGTGGGAAAAAAGAGAAAATAAGGCTGCAAAATGGCCGCCGGCACCTTTCACCGGCAAACGAAAAATGGCGCGAAAATCAACTGAGCAAAATGAGGAAAAGCAAATAACGGGAAATAAAAGTAAATTAAAACGCGATCCCCGCAGAAAGGGCACTCACCGCACAGGCGAGGCTCCGCCGGAAGCCGGCTCACCGCTCGAGTCTTGAGCGGGAGCATGCTACAGCACCGGACTTACCAGGAGAGAGACAAGCACTGCGAGTCACAGAAAAGAAACCAGCAGGAACATAGAGACACCCAAACCAAAGGAGATGTCTGGTAAAGGCAGATCTCTTCCCCGTGCAGTCTAGGGGAGAGATCTAACCTGTCTGGCTGCTAGATGACCTCCGCAGAGAAGGCAGAAGGCCAATGCAGAACTGGCTTCACATCGCCAGCTTGCCCCCGTTTTTTTTATTTTTTTTTTTATTTAAAGGAACAGCTACCTTTTAAAAAGAAATGGATAACATGGGACAAATAAAAGCCCCCAAACAAAAACCTCACTAGTGTTGCTCCCCCAACTGTCCCTAAGTGAGCCTAGACCAGGCACACACGTCCTCCAGCTGCAAGGAGACTGGACACACTGGGGGCTGATGGGAGCTCCGACAGCATACATCATACACAGGAAGATTTTGATTGGTCCAGTCTCCAAGCTGCAGGAGGAGGGTGCACTACCCGGATGTGGAGGACTAAACTGGAGGACCGCTCAGGAACTGCAAGTGTTATGTGGCGCACAAAAATTTACCCTTCCTTCAAAAGCTGCACACAGCTGATATCTTATGCGCACACAGCCTACAGAAAATTAGAGGGAACATTGCTGGTAAGTCTCTAGCCGTCCTCCCGGATGTCTTGAGCTTTCTTCAGGGGGTTCAACATCTGCATCCTCCCCTCCAGCCTGTGTGTCTCTTCCTGGGATCCGTATCTGGTACTCAGAGCACTGATGTCGGAGCCCTTTGAGTTGTTGAAGCTTGCTACTCTGAAGGATTTAACACTCAAGATGGTTTTCTTCATTGCAATTTGTTCCGTAAGGCGGATTTTTGAACTGCATGCTCTGTCTTGGCGAGATCCTTACCTATTTTTTTCTAAGGAGACCATTTCCATTCAGCCTGTGCCTTCCTTCTTATCTAAGGTGCTTTCTTCCTTTCATGAGAACCAGGTGATTTGTCTGCCCTCTTTCTTTAAGGAGCAGTGTTGGAGGAAGGATAAGGATCTTTTCTTTTTGGATGTCCAGCGGGTGTTTCTCTGGTACTTGAATTCATTTTGTAAGTCAGAACATCTTTTTGTGCTGTTTGCTGGCCTGTCTACATTGGGGCACCGGATTAAGGAGGCTATTGCCTCAGCAAATCTGTTGCAGAACAGATCGATTCCTGAGGGTTTGTGCGCCCATTTTATCTGAGCGCAAGCGTCCACATGGGTGGGACGGAGCAGAGCGTGGTAGCCCCTAAAGATATTAGTTGGGCGACAACGTGGGCATCACTTTACATTTTTGTTCAGCATTACCACTTGGATGTCCACGCTGGGGCGGACACCGCCTTCACCTCTGAGGTTTTGCGAGCTGCTGTGTCTTCTTCCCGCCCAATGGGCTGGTCTAGCAGGATGATATGGAAGGTGACATTTTACTTACCAGATAGTGTCCTTTCCTTGAGATCTGCTAGACCAGTCTAGGGCCTGTCCCTTGGAACTGTGTTTGCTCTGTTCTTCTGCAGCGGTACCCTGAGGTCCACTATTTTATTTATTTATTTATTTATTTATTTAGAAAACACTTATATACCGCTACTTCCAGCGATCAGAAGCGGTTTGATTACATTTTTGGGATTTGTCAAAAATCAAGACAGAAAGGTTGGGGCATATATACACTAGTTCAGAGGTAAAACACAGCACACAGGATAGGGTCTCAAGCTTGGTCTTAACATATTTACATAATTTACAAAAGAGATTCTTCTTAACATATTTACATTTTTACAATAACTATTCATTTCATCTTTTATCCCTCCGGGCTTTACATCTGATTGTAGTAACACTGGAATAGATGTCTTTTTAATTTCTTCCTGAAAGCGGCTATGTCCTTAATTGCTCTCAGCTTATATGGTAGGTGGTTCCATAAAGTTGGGGCAGAGAATGAGAATGCTCTATGGCTAGTACTGGCTTTTACATGTCTGATGATATTTGGAACTTGTAGCGTGTCTGAGTTGATAGTTCTCCTGTCTCTGGTGGTAGGTTGCGAGCAGATAAGGGTTGAAAGGAATGATGGGGCTAGGTTGTGTATGAGTTTGAACGTAGTTACCAATGTTTTATATTGTATCCTGGCAGCAATGGGTAGCCAGTGTAGCTCGATCAATACGGGTGTAATGTGCTCAGTTACGCTTGATCGCATGATGATCCTCGCCGCCACATTTTGTGCCAATTGCAAGATATTGGTGGTTTTCTTTGGTAGGCCCTGTAGGATGGCGTTACAGTAGTCTAAGTGAGGCATGATGAGTGCTTGTGCGACAGACCGGAAATCGCATGGAAATCACTATGATTTCTATACTTGGCTCTGCAGATCCATCTTCTACAGACAGTCTTCTATTTATGCTTTCCTGTACATAGTTCTCTACTGTTTGATTACTCATTCTTTGGGGTAGGATACTGAAGAGATCTTTGGTGTCTAAAGTGGATAGAGGCATGGAGTGTCGTCATTGAAACCTGAGCTTTTCACTCCACCAATCTGCTGATAGGGGAACACAACCCACTTATCTGGACTGGTTTAGCAGGACTCAAGGAAAGGACATTACCTGGTAAGTAAAATGTCACCTTGTAATCCACCTTGAATCACTTGCTAGAGAAAAGCAGAATGTGTGTGCTATTTAGCTTAGCTTAGATTAGCTGTAGGCACTGAAGAATTATAACAAAACAAAGATGGCTATGAAGAATGGATTTTAGGCTTAATTATTCGTCTTTCCAAATTCAAGTTCAAGGTGAGTTACAGATAGCTATGACAAATATTTCCCTTCCTCAAAAAACTTGCAATCTAAGGCCCCTATTTACCAACACATGGTAAAATAATGCATTTATGTGCTGCCTTATAGTGGGAAAATTTACCATGGGATTCACAACCTCTGCAATAAAGAGTAGTTACTCACCTGTAACAGGTGTTCTCCAGGAGCAGCAGGAATCAGTCCTCACATATGGGTGTCATCAGCGCCGACGAAGCCCCAGCGGAGCATTTCCCCAGCTTTCTATGAAAGCCTTTGGGAATGCAGGCACGTATGCGCGGTTCCCTTCCCGCCTAAAGGTGCCATCTTACCTCAGTCAAATGACATAGCTAAGAACAGCACACAAAAATGAAAAAATAAACTATGTACAACTGCAACTCCAAGGGGAGGAGGGAGGGTTGTGAGGACTGATTCCTGCTGCTCCTGGAGAACACCTGTTACAGGTGAGTAACTACTCTTTCTCCAGGACCAAGCAGGAAGTCAGTCCTCACATATGGGTGACACCCCAGCTCTGGGCTACTGAGGAACCCAGGCTGAACAAGAGAACTCCCTCTAGTCTCAGCAGCAAAGAAAGGCTTTTCAAGGACACAACCTCCACCGGTAGCCCCACAGAGGGCAGGAGTTGCCTAAACCTCAAAGAGATTCCGGAGTACTGCCTGGTCAAAAGCACTGTCCCTACGGGACTCCCTCTCCAGGCAGTAATGAGCAGAAAAAGTCTGGCTTGAAGACCAAGTTGCAGCCTTGCAGATGTCTACCAAGGGCACAGAGCAGAGATGAGCCACTGAGGCAGCCATTGTCCTGACACAATGGGCCGTGACCCTACCCTGCAAAGGAAGGTCAGCCGCCTTATAAGCCCAGGTGATACAGTCAGTCACCCAGATGGACAAGGTACGCTTGGACACAGCCAACCCCAACTTATTGGGGTCAAAAGATACGAAGAGCTGAGTAGCCCTTCTATGCCCCTGCGCACGGTCAAGGTAGAAGGATAAGGCCCTCCTACAGTCCAGGGTATGCAGGACTGCTTCAGCCTGGCTAGCATGAGGCCTAGGGAAGAATGTTGGAAGAACCACCTCCTGATTGAGGTGGAAAGAGGAGACAACCTTAGGGAGGAACTTTGGATGAGTCCTGAGGACTACCCTGTTCCTGTAAATCCTGGTGTAAGGCCTGTCACAGATCAGGGTCTGAAGCTCACTTACTCGCCTAACCGAGGTAAGGGCTATCAGGAAAAGCGTCTTCCAGGAGAGGAAGCGTAGTGGACAAGTAGCCATCGGCTCAAAAGGTGGGCGAGTCAGTTGCTGCAAGACCACATTCAGCTCCCACTCAGGGGCAGGAGGACGGATGGGAGGCTTGAGCAAAAGCAAGCCCCTGAGAAAACGGGACACCAAGGGGTGACCAGATAGAGATTGTCCCTCTACCAATGAGTGGTGAGCTGCTAGAGCTGAGAGGTGGACCCGAACAGAATTGGACTTAAGTCCCTGACTGGATAAGTGCAGTAAGTACTGAAGAACTACTGGCACAGTACAGGAGAAAGGATCCTCTGTACGTAGGTGACACCACACAGAAAAGCTTTTCCACTTGAGAGCATAGGTCTTCCTAGTGGATTGTTTCCTGGAGGCTAGGACAACAACCTCTTCAACTTCCTGAGGTAGGCCCCAGGGAGCCAAAACTACCCTTGCAGCCTCCAGGCCATCAAATTGAGAGACTTGAGATTGGGGTGCAGAAGGGAACCCTGGTCCTGTGTGAGAAGGTCGGGTTGCAACCCCAGAGGCAATGGAGGATCCACCGCCAGTTGAAGCAGAATAGGAAACCAAGGATGTCTCGGCCACCTGGGAGCTACCAGAAGGACCGAGGCCTTGTCCTGGAGAATCTTGAATAGGGTTCGAGCCACCAAGGGCGTGGGAGGAAACGCATAGAGGAGGCCCTGAGACCACGATATCAGAAAAGCATCCGCTGCTGTCCGCAGAGGATGTGGTTGCCTGGAGCAGAACTGTGGCAGTTGCTTGTTGATGGGGCTGGCAAAGAGATCCATCAAAGGGAGACCCCATCTCAGGAAGATCTTCTGAACTACTGAAGGATGAAGCTGCCACTCGTGGGGCTGCAGTATCCTGCTCAATCTGTCTGCCAGGTAGTTGTCCTGGCCAGGAAGGTACACAGCCCTGAGGAGCATGTTGTGCTTGAGGGCAAAAGAACAAAGGTCCTGAGCTTCCCGACAAAGGATCCTGGACCCAGTTCCGCCCTGTTTGTTCACATAAAACATGGCAACTTGGTTGTCTGTCTGAATCAGGACAGACTGTTGAGCCAGGGTAGGAGTGAAAGCTTTGAGTGCTAATCGAATAGCTCTGAGTTCGAGGAGATTGATCTGCTGTGCAGCTTCCCAGGGAGACCAGAGGCCCTGGGTGCACTTGCCCAGACAATGCGCTCCCCAGCCTTGCAGGGAGGCATCTGTTGTTAGCAGCACAGTGTAATCTGGAATCTGAAAGGGCACCCCTTTCAGCAGATTGGGTGGGTGTAGCCACCAGTTGAGGGAGTGCAGAAATTGTCTGGACACCCTTATCCTATCTCTGAGGCTGCCTGTTGCTTGTGACCACTAAGACCGAAGGCACCACTGTGCAGGCCTCATATGGAGCCTAGCATTGGGGGTCACATGTACTGTCGAAGCCATGTGGCCTAGAAGCCGCAGGCAGAGTCTGGCGGAAAACAGGGACCTGCTGAGAAACTGACTGGCCAAGGCCATTAACCTTCGGGCTCTGTTTTCTGGCAAGAATGCCTTTGCCAGGAGAGAGTCCAACCTTGCCCCTATGAACTGCAAGTTCTGGGAAGGGAGCAAAGTGGACTTTGCGAAGTTTATGACAAACCCCAGGCCTTGTAGAAGAGCAATAGTCCTGAGGGTGGCTTGATTGGCCTCCTGACATGTCTGACCCCTGATGAGCCAGTCGTCCAGATAGGGGAAGACAAAGATGCCCTGATTTCTCAGGTAGGCCGCCACCACTGCTAAGCACTTTGTAAAGATTCTGGGGGCGGAGGTGAGGCCGAAAGGCAGCACTCTGTACTGGTAATGGTTTCCTCCCACGATAAACCTTAGGTACTTTCTGTGGTCTGGATGAATGAGGATGTGAGTGTACGCATCCTTTAGATCTAAGGAGCATAGCCAATCTCCCTGATGGAGGTAGGGCAGAAGGGTTCCAAGAGTAAGCATCTTGAACTTTTCTTTCACTAGGAACTTGTTGAGGTTCCTGAGGTCCAGAATGGGACGAAGGCCACCGGTCCTTTTGGGCTCCAGGAAATACCTGGAGTAGAATCCGTGACCTTGCAAGTGGGGAGGCACAGGCTCCACCGCCCTTGTCCACCAACAGACCCTGAAGCTCCTGACGGAGAAGGGCTGTGTGCAGAGGAGGCCTTGGAGGCTCCCCTGGAAAATATGGGGGTGGCAGTTTGTGGAAATGGAGGGCATATCCCTCGTGGATTATCTCCAGCACCCAACTGTCCCCGGTGATAAGGGGCCACTGGTGGGCAAAGAGGGCGAGACGACCTCCTGTGCAGGGTTGGGAGAGCAGTGGAGGAGAGGCTATGCTCAAGGAGTCAAAAGCCCCCACCCTGTTGAGTGGTAGCAGGGGCCTGAGGCTTGGGGGTCCTCTGCCAACGGGGCCCATTACCCTGGCCCTTGGCTTGCTGACTCTGGGGGGCAGCTTGGGCAGCCTGATACTGTGGGTACTGTTTGCAGGCAGTGCCCTTCCTCAGGTAAAAGGGCTTTTTACCCGAGCCCTTCTTTTTATGAGAAGGGGCAGAGGTCTTCCTCGACAGCCTTGTCCGGGTGAGGTGCTCGGTCTCGAACTGAGCGGCCTTCTCGGTCATGGGCTTGCCAAAAAGGTTTTCACCTCGGCAAGGGACATCGACCAACTTGTCCTGAACCCATGGCTCGAGGTCCGATGACTGAAGCCATGCCTGGCGTCGAGCTGCGATGCCGGCGGCCGCAACTCGGGCCGAAGCCTCGAAGCCATCGTAGGCAGCGCGGGACATGAACTTCGAGCAGTCCCGAATCCCCAAGGACAAGGTCTTAAATCTCTGCAAGGGTTCCCCGGAGAGACCAGCAGAGAATCCGGCCAACTCCTTGGCCAGATCCCTCAAGTACATGCCCATGTACAGCTGGTAAGACTGAACACGGCAAGCAAGCATTGAGCCCTGAAAACACTTTCTACCGACGCCATCTAGGTTTCGGGCCTCCCTGCCAGGAGGCACCGCAGAGTGCATCTTCTGACTCTTCAGACGATGCATGGCCGATTCCACAACCATGGAATGGTGTGGTAGCTGTGCCTTTTGAAACCCAGGGCTCTTCCGAAGACGATAGATGGAATCGACCCGCTTGCTAAGAACCGGTGCCGATGCCTCCCACATACGGAAGAGGAGCCGTTCCAGCATCGGAGGAACCAGGACAGTAAAGGCCTCCTTCGGAGGAGAGTCATACTGTAGGGCCTCGAGCTCTTCAGCTAGAGGCTCCTCCTCGGGATTCGCCGGAATAGCCAAGGCAGTGGCCATATCCCTGACGAACTCCGAGAACCGGGTGTCCTCCAGAGGGCTCTTTAACCTGGAAAAGAGACGGCTGAGGGAAGATATGATAGAAGTCTATAAATTAATGAACAGAGTGGAACGGGTAAACGTAGATCGATTGTTTACCTTATCAGAATATAGAAAGACTAGGGGACATGCAATGAAGCTACAGGGTAAACTATTTAAGACTAATAAAAGAAAATATTTTTTCACTCAACGTGTAATCAAACTCTGGAATTTGTTACCGGAGGATGTAGTAAAGGCTGTTAGTGTAGTTGGGTTTAAAAAAGGTTTGGACAAGTTCCTGGAGGAAAGGTCCATAAACCATTATTAAGAAGGGACCCAGGATATCAATGCTTGAACCAATACAAGCATTGTGGAACCTGTGTCCCTTGGGGAAACTGCTAGGTACATATGACCTAGATTGGCCACTGTTGGAAACAGAATACTGGGCTTGATGGACCTTGGTCTGACCCAGTATGGCATATCTTATGTTCTTATGGGACCTACTCCGGGGTTCAGACTGTGGTGAGTCCGAAGGGACGCACCGAGTCTTAAAGGTATCGGGAGACTCCTCATCCACCGTCTCCCAAGCTGACTCGTCCGAGGAAGAGTCGGGGTCCGACCCCACGGGGCCCTGGAGCACCCGCCCCGACGCCGGAAGCACCGGTGTCGACGCCCTCGGTCCCGAACAGAGATCGAGGGAGACCGCGACCGAGGTCGACTCCAAGCCACGAGGGACTCGAGTATCAGCTCGGCCTCCGGGATCGACTTTGACGTCGATGTCCCGGTGGTCGGGACAGATGCGCCAGACAGGCTGGCCATCAGTGCCCGCTGCTGCTCCATGAAGGCAGACATTCTGCTCTCCAAGGCTGTCATCCTGAGACTCAGCTCAGGAGACGCAGCAGCCACCAACTCGGGCCCCGGCGGCGCCGGGCCCGACGTCGGCTCCCTGGGAGGAGAGTCCACGAGGACTACGGGGCTTACGTGTCCAGCAGACTCCTGCTCCACACGAGGAACTTTGTCAGGCTTCTCCAGTTCCACAGGCCCAGGGCGACGGTCGGGGGTATTAGACCTGGCCCTCAAGGAGCCAGGGACCTCTTCCGACGACGCCCTCGCGAGCCGCTTCTTCCTCTTGCGTTCCCGGTCGGGGGACCCCCTGTCCGAGGAGGTTCGACGGCGCTCGGGATCGGAATCCCGAGATGTCGAGGCCTCAGACGAGGTCCAGGCCCGGCCGGAGGCTGAGTCCGAGAAAAGCCTTTCCTTTTGCTGCTGTCGACTTCGTAGTGCCTTGGAAGACATTTTTCCACAGGCCCCGCACGACTTAGGATCGTGGTCGGGGCCGAGGCACCGAAGGCAGCAGTCATGTGTGTCGGTGAGAGACATTAGTTTCTTACACCGATCACACTTATTAAAGCCACTGGAAGCCATCGGGGAAAAAAAAGAGTCCCCGCGAGGTCAAAGGACCGGCCTTCCAGGGAAAAAGAGAAAAAAGGGCGCGAACGCCAGCCACGAAGGGCAAAAACCGAAAAAGAAGAATCGGGCTCAATACCGGTGTACCAAACCCGGCGGGAGAGGAACCGGCGTCGAACTGGTAGAAAAAAGAGCAAAAATTGCTAAAAATCCGATTTTAACCGGGAAAAACGGGACATACGTCCGAAGGGCTTCACGGAAAAAAAAGAGACTGAGGTAAGATGGCACCTTTAGGCGGGAAGGGAACCGCGCATGCGTGCCTGCATTCCCAAAGGCTTTCATAGAAAGCTGGGGAAATGCTCCACTGGGGCTTCTTCGGCGCCGATGACACCCATATGTGAGGACTGACTTCCTGCTTGGTCCTGGAGAAATTGTCCTCCTGCCTGACCTTAAGAACACCACTTGGGCAGTGCTTCTCAACCCCATACTGGAGGCACAATCAGCCAGTTAGGTTTTCAGAATTACCACAATGAATATATATAAGAAAGATTTGCATACAAGTCTTCATAAGATATCATATGTAGAGGCAATTTATCAAGATAATACTGGAAAAACCTCTTAATCAAGCCATGGTGTAAAAGCTATTAAAATAACTCTTTTCTATAGGGAGCCAAGAGCCTTAAATATTATAATAAAAATAGAATCAAAGAGAATGGGATTTACACTTTAATCACAAGAGCTTTCAAAATACTGTGTTGAAGGCAGCTCTTGTCTTCCACAGTGCTTTGTTTTGTACAAGTATTTATACAATAAAATGGATTCACAGCTGATAAACTGAAGTCCTGTAACTCAATCATGTGTTCCTTAAAAGGATGCACGGTCTCTTTCTTTTCCAGTTGTTCATTTGTATCAGCTAATCATATACACTATTCTTGGTCAAGTCTGTGAACAGAATAATTGTGTGGAAATAACACCTGGGGGAATTCTGCGCAAAAATTTTGAAAATTTTGCGTGCGCCATTTTACAATTTTGCTAAATTCTGCATGCTTTATTAGTAAATTTTTGTGCAGAATTCCCCCATCATGAAGCTTAACTCCTACTCTAGACCTGAAATTTCCCCTGCCTTTTTCCTCCTTAGCTCTTTTTCCAATCACAGTTCCATCCCCAACCCATCTTGCCCCCCCCCCATTTTTTCTCCCTCTAACATCTAGCACCCAACAACCCCCCTGACTCAGCAGCAGCCCTACTCCTACCCCCAGCCACCTCCAAAACACCAGCAGCCCGTTTTCAGCTCCAGCCACCCCTCCCATTCATCATCAGCCTATCTCCAACCCCCAACAACCCCCCTGCTCACCAGCAGCCCTTTCCTGCTCCCAGGCAGCCCCCCACCCTAACTCACCAGCAGCCCAATCGCAGCAACACAGCTGCAGGAGCACTTCAGTTTGCTCCCGCAACTGTGCTAGAGTCCTATACTGGCGTGTTTTTAAAGGTACACAAGACGTGTACCTTTCAAAACACACTGGCATCGGACTCTAGCACAGCCGCGAAGGCAAATGAAAATGGCAGGATCGGGCACTCTTAAAGCTTGTGCACCCAATCCTGCTTCACTGTCTGGCTGGCCGGTGCCTGCACAGAATTCTGCACAGCAAATACAGAATTCCCCCAGGAGTACACTATGTCTAGTTTCCTTGCGTCCAGCTTTTTATTGGTCAGAATGGCAATGTAGCACATGATCATAGCCTCTTCATTCTGTTATTCTCTTAGGGTTGTGATTCCAGTGCTTCTCTGGTAGTGATATTACAAGGCTTCTAATGGATGAGACTTGCCAGTTTATTGTGCCTTTCTGTATAGAAGTTTTTCTGAATTTTTTTCTAAAGTGTCTCTTCCTTTTGCCCTTTGGTTTCAATGGGAAGCCTTTGGCTCTGCTACTTTAAATAAACAGATTCAATCTTAAAAAAAAAAATGCAAAGGCTTGATCGGCAGCTGGGCCTCCAGGGCTTCCTTACTTTGGTTTCCCCAATCAGCCTAACTGGCCTTGGGATTCCTTTTTCACCACAGCCCAATTTTTGTGTTGTGACTCTTTTTAGCCTTGCAGTCCAATGCAGCCTGTAGTCCCTAGCATTATCTTATTTTAGGTGGCTACTGTTTTTTTGCCCCAGATATGGCTGCAAACCCTTGAGCATCTTCTTGGCAGCATTCTGGGACTCCCTGCAAGGGGTCTAGAGCCCATGCCATCTCCATGGCTCCCGAAGCACCTCTCTTCCTTTTTACACCAGTGAGCACTGCAGCCACTTCAGATGGTGGCTTAGGCCTGGTGGAGCATGGTGGAGTGGCCCTAGTCACTTGCTTGGGGGCGTCTAGAGGCCCTCTGGCCCTAATTGTCAGCTGGCCCTTGAAATAGCTCACAGGCTATATTCAGTCAGACTGGCTGTATGGTAGCCCCATTCGTGGGGGCCCAAGCTTCCTCTCTGGGGGAGATGGGGCCCCAAGAGTGCTTCTGTCACAGGCAGCAGGAGAGGTCATGAGCCCTGCTTCACTCTTGCACTCCTCCGTTCTTCCAGGAGCAAGACCTTTTGCCCTATGGGGGATTGTTTAAAGGATCCAAGTGAAATCCCTGTCATTCGAAAGATAAGTTTGAGGAGGACAGAGTGATGGTTCCTCCAGGACCCAGTTTAGATCCTTGAGATCCGACTTTTTTCTGCAGAGCCTTATTTATGCCCTTTCAGGACAGTATGGTGGTTCTACAGAGTGCAGAGCCAGCATTCAGACGAGATTAGCAGTTGGGTCCTTCATGTACCCGGTGGATCCGGTGTCCTGCTGCGCTTGTATTTCTACTACTATTATTAATCATTTATATAGCACTACAAGGCATACGCAGTGCCGCACAAACCCATATAGAAGACAGTCCCTGCTCGTAGAGCCTACATTCTAGTCAAGACAGACAAAACAAGAGAAAACAAGGGGTCAAACAGGGAAGGAGACACAAGGAGAACAAGGAATTAGAATCTCTCTGACCTTAAGCAGCATAGCATAGGATGTTAGGGTAGGGAGAAAACCTCCAAACTGGCCCTTGGGGTCCCCATGGTCTTGTCTGGCTGTTCCTTTGGCTCCAAAGTGAAAACTATCAGCCCTTTTGGCCTTTGGGGTTAGAGTCTTGCTCTTGGTTATGACTAAAGCATGACAGCTCCAGTGGAGAGAGTGAGTGAGTGTGAGTGTGTGTATGTGTGTGTGAGTGTGAGAGTGTGTGTGTGTGGTCTCATTTTGGAGGATCAAGGTTCTTAAGAAGGACTTGATATTAACCAGAATGGACTCTGGGTGGTGCTGGGTACATACCTAGAAGCTAGCCCTCACATTAGGGGGGGGGGGGGGGTCCTGTTCTCTGCCGATAGCCATCTCGCTCCGGCCATATGGCTCCAGCCCTGTGCTTCCCAAGTGTTCAGGTTGTTCCCCGGAATACCTAGTATTGCTTGGGCCAAATGGTCATTCTGCCAGATACTAGGAGATTTGAAGTAGGCTATCTACAGTAAATGTCTGCTGCTGGTTAAGTCTGGTTCAGGGTCTCTACCAGCTCCATGGCGGCAGTGGTATTGGCCACTTGATTGGGGTGGCATTTCCCCTTAGTTGACAGACCCTAGGCTCCTATATATGGAGAAAGTTTTCCTTAAGGGTTGTCTCCTCTCTGGGTGGTGGAGGGCAGAAGCATGCTCACTAAAACTCCTGGAAGGCAGGCTTAGAAGGGCCAAAGAGCCTTGTATGGTAGTGCACAGACCCTCAAAATGCCCTCAGCTACAGTTAGTCCTTCAGGGTCTCAGTGGTAATAGGGGTTTCAGGGCAGAGCCTTTGCAGTTCTCTAGTTGCCTCCAGGCCTTTTGGGAGTTGGTAATTCCCCTCAATGAGAGCCAGCTGTCTTTCCCAGAATATATTCAGTTGGAGTGTCACTCAGACTATTCTTTCTGGGCGGACCTATCCCACATTAGACTGGTGGGGGTCATAAATGAAGTGTTAGCTCCTAATAGAAGCTACCTGCCTTCTGTCCCTGAAGTTCAGATTCAGGCCAGCCTGGGAATTCTGATGCACATACTTGTATTACGATAATTGATACAACTGCAAAATACTGTTAAATATAGTGTCACAAAAGGGGATACTCTATTCTAGGAAAGACTGTTACATGAAGAACTTAAATTTTTATTATTTTTTTGAAGACTCTTTAAACGGTTTTTTTAAGGAGCTTAAAAATCTTCACGAGGTTCCTACTGTGAACACCCTGATTTCTGTTCCTTTTTTGATCAATGATCATTATGTGCCAAAAAACAAAAAGCTTAGTCATTATCAAACAGATACTTGTCTTGAACAGCTCTGTTATCAAGCCTTTTTTGAATGGTGCAGAATGCGGAATATACAACCTGATGAAGTCTTGAATGATAGGCAAAACCATCAGCCAGGTTGTTATGCCAAATAGTGGACTCTGCAGCACCTATATAAAACAGGCTCGACAATATAACTGTTCAAGATAAGTATTCATCTGACACATAAGTGTTAGCTTTGAAAAGGCTTGATAACTGAGCTGTTCAAGACAAGTATGTATTTGATAGTGACTGGTTTGGGAATTCTGTGGGCGTCATAGATGTTATCACTGGTATATGAGTACACAGAAAGGGAGGTTTCTTCAGGCAAGTCTTGGACCTAGAAGCAGTTGTTTCAGACTCAGTCTGTCCTTTTCCTACGAGGTCCTTTGGATTTGTTCTTATAGATGTCAGATGAGGGGTGCTTCTCACCTCCTGGGCCTCGCCATAGCATGGCTTGCATTCATACAGCACTAGCTGTTTCTCTGCTTCTGTGTTCTGGGTCACCTCTTTAGTGCCGGGCCTTACCTATGACCTAGATGCACCTTCCCATACCTTTCCAAGGTAGTAGTGGTGGGTATGGGGTTTGCTCTGCATGCAGAGGGTCTGAATGTTCTACATCTAGATGATGGGCTGACCCACTCAGTCTCCCTGGTGAAGACCAGTCACAACACAGACCAGATGAGCTCTGGCTGGGAAGGCTTCGGTTGTGGGATCGCCTGTCCTTAGAACAGCATGGCTCTCTCCCAGAATGTGTACCTGGGGTTAGCTTCATTCCTTCCTGAGCAGAGTTCCTCACAACGGAGAGCTCACTCAAGCTTCAGCCAACTCAGAGCATGTAATTCTTGGTCAGTTCCACGGGCCTGGGACTTCTCAGGTCCTCAAGTTCCGATATCAACCGTGGAATCAGAATATATCTATGCTAACTGCAGAGGCGCCTGCTAACCTTCTGGGTAAATGATTAATAGTAGTAGTAGTTCCAAGTTTCTCATTGTTGGACCAGTCCCTTTGTCTCCCCGGGCGATCAAGGTGCACTAGAGATAAGGTGTTTTGGTTTTTTAGAGACCTTTTAAAAAGAGGCCTTCCAGCTAGGATGCAAGAGAACTGTGAAATTGTTTTAAGTAGGTGTTAAAACCAAGCAACAGATCAAAAGGGCCAACTTGAAAGGCTCCCTCTATCAAACCAAGGGCAGTGTGAGTCACCCAGGAAATTAAGAGATGCCTTAGAAACACAGATATAAATAGGTAATCCCTCCCACCCACCCACCCCCAAAGCATAATCCTTGATTTATAGCCCCCTTAACCAGTTAAGGGGAAAGTGGTGATCTTAATCAGTTAAAACTGAAAAGGAGTATCTTCATCAGAAAGTTATTAGGCTTAAGGAGTAGATTAATTGAGTTCTTGCAGTTCACTTTGAGGTGAACACTAAAAGTCCCTTATACCTATTAGATATAATTGTTCTGGCATCTATATTCCCCTAGCAACTTTAAATAACACAACAACTTTAAATAGCTAAAAGGAATCTTTAAATCTAAGATGCAGACAATCATCCAGCAGCGAGACAGGAACTATCCAGTATTTTGCTTTGAGTGTTAGAGGTGAGAGGTCTTATGCGTGCACCAAGTGCAAAGAGCTCTTTGCTCTCAGAGAAAGAGTCCAATTTCTGGAGGCTAGAGTAGCGGACTTGGAAGAGCTGAAGCAGAGAGGTGTATAGACAAGACATACAGAGATATGGTAGAGAGGTTCCACCTCCAGTCTCACAGCCTCTCTGCTGCCAAGAAGGAGAGAGGTCACTTGAAAGGAGAGCACACCTTGGTGTGGCAGAAGTGATCCTGCAGCTAGGACCGGTCCTCCAAGTCGTGCAATACCCTCTTGCATCGTGGATGTGTCTCCAGGGCCATGTGCCCATAAGGGAAGGGTTAGGACAGCTGTTATAGTCGGTGATTTGATCATTAGACATGTAAATAGCTGGGTGGCTGATGGACGTGAGGATCACCTGGTTACCTGCCTACATGGTACAAAGTTAGCAGACCTCACCTGCCACCTAGACAAGGGAAGGTCTTGTCTTACTAATCTGTTATTTTTTTTTGAAGGTGTGAACAAACAGTAAGACAAGACCTTCCCTTGTCTAGGTGGCAGGTGAGGTCTGCTAACTTTGTACCATGCAGGCAGGTAACCAGGTGATCCTCACTGTGACCTAGGTTTTGGTGTTTGGCTCCTAGATTTTTAAGATGGCTCCTAGATTCCAAGAAAAGCTGTCAAGGCCTACCTTACAATATACCACGCTGCAAACTGTGTCAGTACATATCACATGACCCCCCCCCCCAGTTACCCACACAGAGGAATCCTATTCATGTACCACCTCTATATTATTCAATGCAGAAAATGTTAAGAAGGATGCTGTGTTGATTAGGAACATAAGATATGCCATATTTGGTCAGAACAAAAGTCCATCAAGCCCAGTATCCTGTTTGCAACAGTGGCCAATTCAGGTTACGAGTACCTGTAAGGTTCCCAAAAGATAGACAGATTCCATGCTGCTTACTTCCAAGGGCTAAGCAGTGGGTTAATTAACTTTTCCTTCAGGAACTTATCCAAACCTTTTTTAAACCCAGCTACACTAACAGCTTTTACGACATCCTCCAGCAACAAATTACAGAATTTGATTACACACAAAGAAAAAAATATTTTTTTTGATTAGTCTTAAATGTGCTACACTGTAGTTTTATTGTGTCCCTTTAGTCTTTTTACTTTTTGGAGTAAAGAGTCTATCTATATTTACCTGTTCCCTTCCACTATTAGTTTATATATCTCCAAGCCAAATGTTAAAGATAGGAATCAATTCACATAGATATCGGATCAGATGACATAAGCAAATCAATGTAACAGTTCCTGGGGGAGCACTTTTTGGAACCTTTGCCAAATACAGAATTAGGGACCACAAATTGAAAACAGAAATGTGCACACAAGCTGATAAGAAAACTCCAAGCCGTCAGACTTTATATGCAGGGTAAAACCAGAGAAATAGAAACAAAAATGCATTTCCTCCTTTCCTGAGCAAAATATAGAGCTAGAAGAGTTACATCCTCCCAGACATGACATATTTTCAGTCACTGAACTCAAAATAAATGCTTTTTTTGTCTGGGCATTTTTTTAAATCTGTCTCAATGTCTTTTCTAGTTTCCTCATTAGTTATTACTTTATCCCCCCTGTTATAAAGCTTTTCCTTGTTTTCTCAATCACTCATTCATTTTAAAAGATTTCTATCCCACACCATCTACAGTTTTAAGCTTCCTTCCCCTCAATGTGACATCAATCTACTAATCATATGTATAGCACTACAAGGCATACGCAGTACATATAGATATAAGAGACAGTCCCTGCTCATCAGAACTTATAATGTAATCAAGACAAACAACATCACAAAACTGGGGACTAGAGTATGGTAAGATACACAAGTGGTGAACAAGAGAGAGGGACATTGGGATCCAAAAGCAGCTTCGACAAGGCAAGTTTTAAGCCTGAATTTAAATAGGGCTAGAGAAGCAGCCCAATCTCTCTTCTACTGTTTTCTTCTCTACCTCTCTATCCACTCGTAACTAGTATTTCACCTTTCCTTCTCCCCAGTCCTAGTTCCCTCCTATTTTATCCATACCCTTTTCTAGTCCTCCATTTTCATACTATGCACTTATCCTTGTCCCGGCCTTCATCTACTTTCCTTTGCCTTTCCGTTCTCTCACAATCCACAGCTCATTGCCTGCCACTCCTCCCTTTTCCTGCCTCTGGTCTCTCTTTTTTCTTTTACCCTCTCCTCAACTTCCCACTCCACCTCTTTCATCTCTTGTCCAGCATCCCTATTTCCACCTCTCATTCCTTCATATGCCTGTCTATCTCCTCGCCCTCTATCAACTCCTTCCTTTTCTGCACCCCATCTTACATTTTCTACTCATACCCTCCACCCACATTCCTGAGTCCGCACGCTCTCCTCACCCCCAAGGGTTTCAAATCTGTTCTGCCTATTGAGGCTTGCCTCTCTCTTGCCTTAATTCCTGAGGCTTGCCTTAATTCTTGCCTTAATTGCTCAACAGATGGCAACAAGTAAGGACAGGTACTGCGACTTCTGAACCATTCCTACAGAAGCAGGGAGTACCTCAAGGATCCTCCTTGTCTGCATTAATGTTCAACATCTATATGCAGCCCATCTGCTCCTTGATCCGTCCTCTAAACGTTCAATGCCTCGCCTATGCAGATGACATCCTGCTATACATTCCGTTTACGATTAACCAGCCTGATTTCTCCCCTATTATTAGATGCTTCGATGCAGTGGCAGACAAAACCTGCAAATTAACCATAGCAAAACGGATGTCCTCTTCATCACGAGGAACCAGAAGTTTACTCCGCCTCCCTCCCTACAAGTCAAAAATGCCGAGCTCAAAAGCAAAGCCACAATCCACTACCTTGGCATCACACTGGACCAGCGGCACGATATGATAACTCATGTGAAAAATGTCACGAAAGCAGTTTACCACAAAATACCCACTGTACGCTATCTTCGACCATTGCTGGACTTCTCTGACTTCTGGACAATTTTCCAAGCCTTAGTGATACCGCACCTGGACTTTGCTAACATCATCCTCCATGGCCTACCACAGTCCACCCTAAGTCCGCTCCGGCTTGCCATGAACTCAGTGGCTAGAGTACTGGTAGGTATATCAAGGTCAGACCATATAACGCCAGTGATGATGAAACTCCACTGGCTACCATTACCGGCCCGAATCCACTACAAGGCCCTAATCCTTACATTCAAGGCTCTGAAGAACCAGCCCTCCACACCCATTAGTAAGTTGATCCACAAATTGCCTGACAACAGAAACCGCAGATCTTCAATGTTGAACGCAGTAGAGATCCCTAAGATATTGACAAAATGCATGAAGGCAACAGCCAATAGAGCCTTTTTGATTTATGCACCCAGAGCCTGGAATGCCCTCCCGTACGAAATCAGAGCCCTCACGAGCCTTACCCCATTCAGAAAAGCGCTCAAACACTACCTGTTTTTAAAATACTATCCAGAAACTTGAACAGGGAAAATCACGACGGACCCCCTGCCTCCCCTCCCTAGTAGCTCCATCACCCTGACTCGAAAAGAGAACGGATAGTCAGTTTACACTTTCTGGTACACCTCTCCTGTACCTCCAACCTCTGCCCAACTGTATATACTCTGTTGTATCCAACGGTAAATACACTGTTATTTCAATATGACCTGTAATTAGTTTTCCCCGGTTCTCCCAAGTTCAAACCCTGTTCTCTGTAAACTCAATGTGACTTACGCATTGTAGTATGTTTCTGTTCATTGTGAACCGCACTGATTTTAATAGCGCGGTATATAAGAAATGTAAATAAATAAAATAAATAAATTCCCCCCCCCCCCCCCACAGCCCAGAAGAAAAGAAGTGCCAGCAATTTAGTGATGCGAAGGTGAAATTTCACTTACTGTTAATTTCCTTTCCTAGAATACTGCTAGACCAGTCCAGACAAACGGGTTGTGTCCCCCTGCCAGCAGATCCTGGAGACAGAGAACTCTACCTGAGCTCTAATAGGCTGATCCCTGGTGATGCTGCTGAGATGATGAGACTGTACCCCAAGGGGTCTCCCTCAGTATCGTCCACAAGCTGAACTTCATGAAAACTAAACAACTACATACAGCCAGTCAACTGACCCGGCCTCAACTATGTACAAGGTGCTGAAAGCATTCCCAGAAACTGAAGGCCGCCGAGAAGGATAAAGGGACCAGACCTCCGGAAGGAAAAGACAAAAGCCAAAAGATAACGGCGGCTCTGCTGCACCAGCAGGACTGAGACTGACAGCAGGGTGGGTCCTGGACTGGTCTAGCAGTATTCTAGGAAAGGAAATTAACAGTAAGTGAAATTTCACCTTCCAATTCATACTGCTAGACCAGTCCAGACAAACGGGCAGTACCCAAGCTACCGACCTCTAGGGTGGGTCCAAAGCCGCCGAAAGCACTGACGCGCCAAAACTCATCTCCTGCCGAGCGTGGACATCCAATCGATAGTGACGGACAAAAGTCGATAGCGACGACCAAGTCGCCGCCCGACAGATGTCGAGGGGTGCCACATGGGAACGCTCGGCCCAAGACGTCGCCTGCGCCCGCGTGGAGTGTGCTCGGAGCCCTACAGGCACCGACTTGCGCTGAAGAATATAGGCTGCTTCAATAGCTCCTCTTAGCCAGCTGGCGATAGTAGCCTTAGAGGCTGCAAACCCTCGACGGGAGCCCGCAAGAAGGACAAAGAGATGATCCGTCTGCCGAAAGGAATTGGTGACTTTAAGATACCGACAGAGGACCCGTTTGAGATCTAACGCACGTAAGTGACGACGCCGACCCGTACACTGCTCTGGAGAGAAGAACGGCAAGAAGAGGAGCTGATTGACATGAAAAGGCGTAACCACCTTGGGCAAAAAGGATGGAACTGTCCGAAGAGTCACGCCCTCCGACGAGAAAAAAAGATAAGGATCCCGACAAGAGAGCGCTTGGAGCTTGGAAATGCGCCGCGCTGAGGTAATTGCCACCAGAAACACCGTCTTCAAGGTTAAGTCTTTGAGCGAAGAGGCCCATAATGGCTCAAAAAGCGAAGCCACCAAGGCCCGGAGGACCAGGGCGAGATCCCAGGCCGGGAAGACTGGACGGCACGGAGGCCGCACGGATTTAACTCCTCTGAGGAAACACGAGACGTCGACATGCGAAGTGATAGAGCACCCCAAAACCGGACCACGGAAGCATGTAAGGGCCGCCATCTGAACCCGAAGAGTACCGAGAGCCAGCCCCTTGTCCAGACCAGCCTGGAGGAACGCAAGAATATCAGGAATGCCACTACTCCAGGGAGACACCCCACGCTGTGAGCACCATGATTCGAAAAGACGCCACACCCGAGCATAAGCTAAGGAGGTGGAAGAACGGCACGCCTTAAGCAAGGTGGATACCACGCTAGCCAAATATCCCTTACGAACTAGCCTGCGGCGTTCAAGAGCGAATAAGGAGCCGGGTCTTCCATGGCAATTGGCCCCTGCTGCAGAAGCACTGGAAAACCCTGAAGCGGCAGAGGAGCTGCTAGCGCAAGCCGGACGAGATCCGCATACCAGGGCCTGCGAGGCCAATCCGGAACTACCAAAATCACCGGCCCGTGATGCTCCCTGATCCGTTGAAGAATCTTGCCGACCATGGACCACGGAGGGAAGACATACAGAAGGAGTCGGGCTGGCCATGGCTGCGACAATGCATCTATTCCGCGCGACCTGCTGTCTTTCCATCGGTTGAAGAAGATTGGTGCTTTGGCATTTCCCCACATCACCATGAGATTCACTGCCGGCTGACCCCATTGGCGGACAACCAGCTGAAAAGGCGCCGACGCCAGAGCCCATTCTCCGGGATCCAGCGTATGGCGGCTGAGGAAGTCCGCTTCGATGTTGCTCTGCCCCGCAATGTGCTGCGCCGAAATGGCGAGGAGATGCTGCTCCGCCCAGGAATCTTCAGGCAAGCACTGGATCCAGCGCAACAGCGCTTGGGCCGTTAGCCCCCCACATACCGTCGCCTGCAGAGCCATGGAGGACGCGGAGAAAACCGTCCTCAACAAGTTCTCCACCTTCCGATCCTGTGGATCCTTGAAAGCCGCTCCTCCCTCCACAGGGATGGTGGTATGCTTAGTCACTCCAGAAACCAAGGCATCTACCTTGGGGTACACGAGCCACTGCTCCAGAAGCTCTGGCGGCAAAACATATAACTGCCCTAGGCGACGAGCGTTTCACAAGGGCGTGTCCGGAGAGTCCCATTCCCGGGACACCATTTGCTGTAATTCCGTAGGGAAAGGAAAAGCCTTAGAGGGCTTGCAAATGCCCAGCAAGATGGGATCCGCCTGAGATTGAGCCCGAGAGGCTGGAGGCTCCGCCGGCGCCGAAAGACGGAGAGCTTCCATCACCTGACCGATGAGGGCGGACAATTCTTCTTTGCGGAACAGCCGGATATCCTGTGACTCCTCCGGCCCCGGAATAGATGAATCTGATGCAGAATACTCCCCATCCTCGTGCCCAGAGAGGTCCTCGGACTCTCCCACGGAAGACACCTCCTCGTCAGGGTCACGATCATCCTGCACAAGCAAGTGTAATGCCTTAGACGTACCCTTACGGGCTACAGCACCCTTAGAACGCTTACGGCCAGCTGGAGCACCCAGGCGCTCAGGTGTCTTTGGCTGAAGCCCCACAGAGGGAGCCGAGGATTCAGCACGCCACAAAGCCCATGCCTGGCGGAAAAGATGGAGAAGTTGGTCCTCAGAAGGAGAGCCAGGCGCCAAGGAACTCAGGGCAGCCGGAGAGACCCCCATAGGGGCTCCCTGCAAAGCCGCCACCGAAAAAGGAGGTAACGGACCCTCTACTGCAGGTAAAGTCAGGAGCCGTAGCTTCCTGAGTGGCCAGCAACACTGAAGACTCCCCGGGGTGCGCCAAACAGGATGCGCATTGCTGATTTTGCAGCTCCTTCTGCTTCCTGTTACACACAATGCATCTAAGCCCAGAAGAAGGCATTGTGTGTGAAAAAGAACGATTTTAAATCTTATTCTCCGGAGCACTCCTCTTTCTATAGTACAATCCTAGTAAAACTCCCTTAAGAGAGGAGAAGGAACAGAGGCACATACAGCAGAGCAGAGCTGAGCTTCCCGCCAAAAATCGGAGCTCTGTGGAAATTCAAAATGGCCGCTGGACAAATAAAAGTGAAATAAAAGGTAAAAAAAAAGCAGCGAATTTTTGAAAAAAAGGCAGAAACCAGCCCCCCAGGCCAGGATTGACCCCTGTGCCAAAAATGGGACAATTCTGAGAACGCGGAAATTCGGCCAATTTGGACCCCTCAGGAGCTTCAGCATGCATTAAACAAAGGAAAGCTGTACTCACAGATGCCGGCCAGTGCAGGGGTTCCAAGGGCAGGATCAGGAAAACCACATCTCATGCCAAGCAAGCACTAACACAGAGGTAACCCTCGAGTGTTAGTGAGCCCTTCCTCCAGCCAAGGCTGCCCTCATGGCTAGCTGCTGGGAAAGCCTTCAGTCAGCGAGCGTCACTGTTTCTATACAGGAGCTCAGCTGAAACACCTTGCCAATACAGAGGATCACTCTCAAAGTAGAGGAGCCCCCGAGCTTCGTCCTGAAATAGGGAAATTAATCCTTTCTCCAAAGGAGCAAAACAAAAAAGCTACCAGGTCTGCTGGAGACAGAGAAATACTGAGGGAGACCCCTTGGGGTACAGTCTCATCATCTCAGCAGCATCACCAGGGATCAGCCTATTAGAGCTCTGGTAGAGTTCTCTGTCTCCAGGATCTGCTGGCAGGGGGACACAACCCGTTTGTCTGGACTGATCTAGCAGTATGAATTGGAAGCTGTTATTTCTGCCACTGGTGTCTCCGCCTCCAAAGCAGTTCAAATGACAATAGTTAACTGGCTGAACCATGCTGTACTCTGCAGATGTATGAAGAACTGAGTTATCTGAATAAGCTGATCTATGAAACACATGGGAGGAAGAGCAGAGCAGCAGGTTAGAAATGCTGGACCTATGGCACTACTTTCTTGCTGGCCAAGGCGAAGGAGCAGGGGGGTGAGAAAGTTGGAGCAAGGCAACCTGGATGAAGCAAACTTTTTGTGGTGGTCATTTGCTCCCTTTTCTTTATTTTTTATTTCTCAAAGTTTACATTAATAATACAGGCAATAGCAATGTAAATGGAATCATATAGGAAAAATTAACAAATGAAAGTACATTACGCCTTCATACAAATCGACCACAGTATCTGGGAGCAACTAAAGGAAATATAATCAGGAAATAATCTTAGAACATGAAGGCTACAGGGCTGGCACTGCCAACAGAAACACACCCTAAGGTCCCCCATCACAAGCCCCAAGCTTCCCCTCCATAGAAACTATAAGCTCTAGGAGCTGTTTAGGTTCAGATAAGTAATAATTTTTCCCTTAATACTAACATAACACAGAGAAGGAAATTTCAAGAGCCAAGTCCCCCCAAGCAAAAGGACATGAGGCCGTAAGGCCAAGAACTCCTTTCATCGGGCCTGGGTCTGCCTAGATACATCAGGAAACATACATATAACTGAACCCATAAACTGCTCCTGCATATGTCGGAAGAATAAGCAAAAAACAGACATTTTGTCCTGCTAAAAGGTGAAAGTCACCAGCAATGTGCAACATGATGTTACCAACTCCAAAGACCCTTCCAGAAATCCAGTCAGGTCAAGCTGTTCTGTGGGCTGAGCAGAGTTCCCAGGACCTCCACTGGATGAGGGCACATAATACGCCCTGGCTATGAAAGGAAGATTGTCCATTACCCAGTCCAAAACCTCAATCAGATACTTTTTTACCAGCTCCACAGGACCAAGCAAAGGGAATCGGGGAAAACCTAGGAACCGTAGATTGTTCCTCCAGGATTGGTTCTCCATATAGTCACGTTTTCTCCAGAGCCCCGAACTCTCCTTGACATGTGCATCTTTAAATGACCCCATCGCCACCATCTGGCCCTCCAGCTGCTCCAATCTAGCACCATGCTGGATCATTTCATTACTTTTGAGTTGAGACAAGTTCTGTGAGGGAATCCACCTTTGAACTGATCTGTAGCAAGTTGGAATTGAGGAATTCATCCAGGGCCTTGATAGAGTCCCATAGTACCCCAAGGGTAATCTCCGGGTCTTCCCCCCCCCCCCCCCGACTCTCACCATGGTGACCTGCAGGCTTACCTCCCTTTCTTCGTAGCAAGCCTACAATTTGGGGGGAAGACTGCACAAGGGGGAAGCTCAGCAAACCTCCCGTCTCCAACAGAGAAACTCCGCTTGTGAGCAGGAGGCCTTGTCCCCCCGCAGGAGCGCTTCTGGGTTGCCGGGGAAGGACCCGTTCTTCGGGGCTTAATAAAGCCCCGACTGTGCTCGGCTATAGTGAAACTTCACTGGGGCAGTCCAAAGCAGATACCAACTCTTTCACAGGCCGAACACCAAGTTTATCAAGGGTGAGCTGTCTGCATTCTCCTGCAACCGACCCCACTGGGCGGACCAGCTGCTTGCCCTTCCATTTCAGCATAGAACTGGAAAGGTGGGTCACTCCCTCGACGAAACTCAAGGCGTTCTGCACCTCAGCCTTCACACACTGCCATCTTAAGCCCTCATTTGCTCCTTTTTGTTCCTAATGTAACAAACTATCTATGATATTTCCCATTTTTGTGCCTCCCCAAACCCCTTGAATTTATTCTCACCATTACAACAGTAGCCCTTGACCAGAGCCAAAGAAAGCAGCTCCGTGCAAGACCTGATACATGTACACCTTGAGCCTGGCCAGTAACAGCCATCCGTGTTCATTGGTGAAGCTCTCTCCAGCTGAATACTGTCTTCCACAGATATATACATTCACTGGTGACACAAGGGGACACATTACTCTTTGGGGAATTCGCTGCAACTGTGCAACACAGAATTAGCGCAGAATTCTGCATTTGCTGTGCAGAATTCTATACAGGCATTAACATCGGCTACCAGTGAGACAGGCTTGGGCACACAAGTTTTAAGGGCGCCTAAGCCCTTGTCACTGTTAGCTTTTTCACAGCCATGGATCATGTCTGTTTGCTTCCACAGCTGTGCTAGATTCCAGTGCCAGCACACAATGTTTGAAAAGATAAACAGAAGCGCTTCCTGTTTCTGTGTCAGGAGGGGGTGGCTGGGACATAAGAACATAAGACACTGGGATACTGGGTGAGACAAAGGTCCATCAAGCCCAGTATCCTGTTTCCAGCAGTGGCCAATCTAGGTCACAAGTACCTATCAGGATCCCAAAAAGATACATAGATTCCACTATGGTTATCCCAGGTTAAGCAGTGGATTTGCCTGGTCCTCTTTAATAATGGTTTATTGACTTTTCCTTCAGGAAACTGTCCAAACCTTTTTTTAAGCCCAGCTACACAAACAGCTTTTACTACACACTTTGGTAACGAATTCCAGAGATTGATTACTCTGGAGTGAAAACATTTTCTCTTAGTCCTAAATGGGCTACATTGTAGCTTCATCGAGCATCCCATAGTCTTTCTACTTTTTGAAAGTAAACAACCAATATACGTTTACCCATTCCACTCCATTCATTAATTTATAGACCTCTATCATATCTCCCCCTCAACCTTCTCTTTTCTAAGTTGAAAAGCCCTAACCTTTTAAGCCTCTCCTCAGGGGTATCCTACCATCCCCTTTACCATTTTAGTGGCTCTTTTCTGTACTTTTTTTAATTCTGCTATACCCTTTTTAAGATATGGCAGTCAGAACTGCACACAATATTCAAGATGCGGTCGCACCATGGAACAAGAAAGAGGCATTATAATATCCTTGGCAGTATAGTATCCTTTCCTTATAATTCCTAGCATTCTATTTGCTTTCTTGGCCACTGCTGCACACTGGGCGGAGGGTTTTAATGTATTATCCATGATGATGGTTCCTAAACATAGAAACAGATCAGCAGAAAAAAATCATATGGCCTATCTAGTCTGCCCTTCCATATCGACTACTATAAGGCCTTTATTTTCCTTTAGAAATCTTCTGTGTTTGCCCAATGCTTTCTTAAATTCAGATACTGTCCTCATCTCTATTATCTCCACTGGAAGACTATTCCACGCATCTACCACTTTTTCCGTAAAGAAATATTTCTGCATATTACTCCTGAGTCTACTCCCTTTCACCCTCATTCTATGCCCCCTCGTTGCAGAGCTTACTTTTAATTGAAAAAGGTTCTCCTCTTGTGCATTTATGCCATGGAGGTATTTAAACGTCCCTATCATATCTCCTCTATCCTGCCTTTCCTCTAACATATATATATTAAGATCCTTAAGTCGTGCCAGGTGGTCAGCAGTACATCCCCACTGCTATCACCTTCCCCTTGTTTACATGGAATTTCTATTCTTAGAGATTCCACAGTGCATTTTATTTCCTCTAAAATTTTAATCCTGTGACCGATGCCCTCTCTAACATAGGGTAGATCAAATTGATGGAGAGGTTGCACTCTATCATTGTGATATAATTTGTACCCAGGTATCACAGTGCCCCACTGGTTGTCCTCCTTCCACCAGGTCTCTGAAAAGCCAATTATATCAAACCTTTCATTTAATGCTATATATTCTAACTCTCCCATCTTATTTTTTAGACTTCTAGTATTTGCATACAGGCATTTTAGACATTGTATTTTATTCACATGAATCTGGTTATCAGTTGATAGGGGTAATTTAGAATCTTTCAGTTCTGTCTGCTCTGTACTTAAGGGCATCTGGGTTACTTTTATCTTTATTGGAACTTCTCTATCAGAATGCCCTAACTTCCCTCTTCTGCTAGTATCCTTCAATGATACAACCTTCCGAACCATGCGCTCTTGGGCAGTTTTCGGCTTTCCCCAATTATCTACCGTATTTCCCAGGAATAGTCCAAATAGTCCAGTGACTGGGTCGGCTCCACCCTGCTCTTCACAAAGTTGATGACCCAGCCCATCTACTGCAGCAACAATATTAACCGCTGCATTGCAGACCAACTTTCTTGGAGCCTTTGTTCTCCTCAGCCAGTCGTCCAGATATGGATGCACCATGACCCCCTCTCTGCGCAGCGCTACACTACCACCACCATCATCTTAGTGAAAGTCCTGAAGGCTGTGGCAAGACCAAATGGCAGAGCTTGAAACTAAAAATGCCTGCAAGGAACTGCGAAATGCAGAAAGTGCTGATGGTCCTTCTGAATCAGAATATGCAAATATACCTCCAAGAGATCCAGCGCAGTCAAGAACTCCCTCTGATGAAACGCCACTATAACGGACTTCAGAGTATCAATTCAAAAATATGGAACTCGCAAGGCTTTGTTTACACTTTTCAGATCCAGTATCGCCAAAAGAGTCCCTCTTTCTTGGGAACTATGAAATAAATAGAATAGCAACCGCAGCCACACTCCTGAGAAGTCACTTCCACGACCGCCTGCAGCTGAATTTGACATTGTACAGTTTTCTTTACTGCCTGAGCCTTTCCCCGTGTTCCTCCAGACGATAACATAAAAACGGAGAGGAGATGAGCTAACTCGAGGGCGTAACCTTCCCATATGACCTCCAGAACCCACTGGTCCAATGTGATCTGGGTCCAAGAGGAATAAAACGCCTGCAAATGACCTCCTATGGGAAGCAACTCCGTTTGGACCCCCAAACCTTCACTGCAAGGGCTTAGAGCCACCGGAGCACCCAAATGGCTCATCTCTACCACCTCGCTACCCCCCTCGAAAGGAAGCACCCCTCAGAAGAAAACATACCCTCTGCAGGGGTGCAAACCTCATGGGCAAAACCTCTGGAAATCCCTTAAGCGCCCCCAAGCCATGGGGAGCAGGCTCCATGGTTTTCGGCTTATCTTCTGGCAACCTCAGAACCTTAGATTTCCCTAAATCCTAAACCAGTTTCTCCGAACAGCAACTTCCCCTGAAAAGGAAGCTTACTAAGGCAGCTCTCAGAAGAAATATCTGGGGAGCAGTTGCGCAACCACAAAAGCCTCTGGGCCGTTACCACAGACACCATGTTCTTAGCTGACACTTGAACAAGATCATAAATGGCTTCTGCCAGAAAGGCCTACCCGGACTCAATATGAGCAGCCTCTGACAAGGACTCCCACAGGTCCCTCGAGGTCTCAGGCATCTTGTGTGACCATCGCATGCATGTTCGAGCCACATACACCCTGCAAATAGACACCTGCAGAGACAATGCCGTAACCTCAAAGGACTGCTTCAGCATAGCTTCCAGTTTCCTATCTCCAAGGGTCTTTGAGGGCTGCACCACCTTCCACTGGAATGATAGTCTTCTTCGTGACTGCCATCACCAAATCATCAACTGTTAGGAACATAAAACGCTCCTTGTCCTCCAGCAGAACTGGATAAAGCCTCACCATTAATCTGTGCATAAGTAAATTAGCCTCTGGCAACTTCTACTCCACCTCTAAGCGCCGGGAAAAACTGGGACAGTTTCCAGATCCCTTCCAGCAAAGGGTCAACAAGTGTACCCTCCGAAGGGAGATCTGCCAGAATACTGAGCGCTGCCCTGGGCCGCAATATAAAGGAGGCTAGCTCATCCCTGTGGAAAACATGCACCACAAAGGGATCTTGCACTGGTGGAATCTCGCCCTCGTCAAGGCTTTCGATGTGGATATTGTCCAACCGGTCTGATGGCCCCTCTAAGGGGTCCTCAGAGCACCCAAGGCCACTGACTCCTGATCCTTTAACTCCTCCAGTCTATCCTGCCAAGGCTGCTTGGCTGGAGGAACCGACCTATCAACCTGTACCCCAGGCTCAGCCCAGAACTCGCTAGCTGTGGGCACTAGTCCTTGCTTCATACAATATGCAATAGAAGAATGAACTCCAGGGTAAGGGCAATAGCTGATGGGCCTGACCCTCCTGCAGAACTGGCAGGGCCCAGAGTAGATACTGACAACACTGCCACCTGGCGTCCCAAGGCCTGACTGAACTCCCCACAGCACGCTGCAGGCCCCAACAACATGGCGGTAATTTCCATCAAAAACAGGCCCTGCCGCGACTGAGAGGAAGTCGCCTCTATCACTGCTGCAGCCCCCATTGCTTCTTCCAATGAGCAATCCCACTGCCAGAACTCAACATTGCAGTGTCCCCCTTCTAAACAACTGCAGCAGAAATCTGAGTCGGAGAGACTCCTAGCGGTTACCGTAGCGTACGCACACTGCCTGCTGACTGGGCATGCCGAAAGACCCGCATGCACATATAAATCTTCCCTCCCTTGCAAACTGCGGAAAACACCAGTGTGTCCCAGTCACTCTCACCGACACTGAAGCTGCCCGTTTCTGCCATGCGGCTGTGATCATTCTGTGTAATTATTTTTCTCTCAAGAGCCAGGCCCCATGGCTGAGATCTCTGTGCACTGCTCCAATCAACGACCAAATGCAGCCAGAGACCCCACGATCACTCCAGGCCACCACTGGTGAGAAGGTTGGGGAGGCGGGGGAGGGAAGAGTGCTACAGGAGAGGGACCCAGCCCGCCGGTATGACACCGCAGGCCTACCGCTTCAGGCCCTCAGCACAGCTAGCAAGTCAAAAAGAGCACACAAACCCGTAGATCAGTACAGAAGCCAAGAGGAAACGGGTAACACACCACACCGTGGAATTTCTGTATAAGTCTTTATTGGAGTGTCTTGCAGAGCCTCTGAACAGGACCCTTATAGGGCGACATCATCAGTGGTTCTCAGTCTCCATCTGCTGGTTGACAGGCATACCCCACGCATATGGACTGGACTAGAGGGATGATTAGGACTTTACAGTATCAGTTTAAACCCAAAGAGTTCCCTTTAACCCAAGAGTCTGAGAAATTACCAGCAGGTAAATACTTACAATTGCAGAATCTTTCCCAGCAAGAGCAGCTTTTCTCAGTAGTCCTGCAGACTAAAATTCAGTGAGCTCTGGTTGACATATTTACATCTGAGCTTCTAGAGCAACTTCCTTGGTGATTCACACTGCCTTTGTTTTGACAGAGGGAGCCTTTCAAATTGACATTTTGGATCTGTCACTTGTCTATAACCCTTATTTAAACAATTCCACAGTTTTCTTGCTTTCTAACTGGAAAGCCTCTTTGTAAAGATGTTCTCTAGAAAACAATTTCTCTCTTTATACTCAAAAAATATTTACCCTTATCTACTATCTTAGTAAAACTATGTCTTTATAAGTGCCCTGACCGAATCTTAGAGTTTATTGTAAGTAAAAAGCTGGCTTGCTAAAGCAGTGCCCTGGCTGAGTCTTAGAGTTTGATTTAATTAAAAGATGGGCTTCTGGTGAGTCGGGGTGGCTGGGGACAGAAAAAGGGCTGGAAGATGGATGTATGTTTGGGGGATGGGGAAAAAGAAAGATGGAGGTATGTGTCCAGGAAGAAAGAAGGAAAGAAAAGAGAGAGATAAGGTTTGGTGCATGGCGAGGGGAGAAAGATGGTAAAATGGGGGTATGTGCATAGGGATCTTGCTAGAAGTTAGAGGGTGAGAGAAGAGGGGGCAGCAAGGAAGGCTTGGGGGTTGGGGAGAAAACTGATTGGAGCAAGAGAGCTAAGGAGGGAAAAGTCAGGAGAAATTTCAGATCTAGAAGAGTTAGGTTTTATGATGGGGGAATTCTGCACAACCATTTAATAATAAAACATGCAGAATTTTACATTTTTTGGGCAAGAATTCCCCCAGGTGTAACATATTAAGACAGTCCCCAACACTTCCTCTATTTTCTACAGAATCTAGCCAACAGCAATGACACTTGCCACTCAATTCAGTAAAAAGAGCACTTCATGTCAATGTTCACATCTTTTCACCACCCTTTAATAAGTGAAATGTTGCAAAATTTGAAATTCCTAAAATTTTAGCTAACCACTGTTTATTAACAAAAGAAACACCCAACATCATGCATTCTTCTTCAGATAGATACACTATGGGAAGTCTTGAGGATAAAATTAAGTCACATACCAAGAATCCATGGACAAAGCAAGCCATCAATATAGCTGCAGCAAGAATCTGAAGAAAGATCCATAAGACTGGACCGATGCAAAAGAAGTTGATCCTGCTCCCCCTAGCCTGGGCCTGGGGGAGGGAGCACATTAGGAAGATAAGTCAGGACCAAAGGGAAGAAAAGGTAGCGAGCTGACCTTCTGAAGGGTGGGGTGGGGGGGGGGCAAGGGAGAAAGGGAAGGAGAAGAAGAGCCAGAGCATTAGGAAGAGACCCTGGCTAAGAGGGTGAGGAAGACTAGGTAAGGGACTGTAGGTAGAGGAGGAGCGAGAGAACCTGGGATTAAATGCAGCCTGCAAAAGCAATTTTACTGGGTACTAAAATTCCTACTGGCAACCCAAAGCAGTGCCAGCCAGTGTCAGTTCCTGCTTGAGACACTGTGCTTGCCACTTTTAACCTGGTCAGTGTTGGCAACGCTTACCTTTGCACACCATCCACTTGATCTTGGGTGAAGCTCTTTACACCATCTCCCATGGCGGATGTGCTGTTTTCCTCCTCCCCACTGGTCCTGCCTTCATTACTTGAAGACTTTTTGTAGGATGGACCATTTCCTGTGGTGCTTCCATTTTTCATGATTGCTTCTAACAGTGCTGCACAAAGATAAAGCACAGGTCTAACAGAAGCACCGATTAGAAGTCACTAGCCTTCTTTCCCACCATGTAAAACCCACAGTTTCATATTGTCCTTGCTAGACCAGTCCTTCATCAATGGGATTTCTTAGTTATCAGCCGTATACAGAGTAAAGTCACATAACCTAAACCATATTGGCTGGCATCACCCTAGGGTCTCCCAGTATCTGCTCTGTCTTCAGCTGAGGTGGGGGACTAGTGTGGCAGGCATGTCTAAAGAGGACAGAGTTGATAGTTTTCTTAAGAGAGATTTTTGAAACTCCACTGGGCAGCCAGGGTAGTGAATGCTGGACCTCTTGGACACTCCCTCAGGTACGCATTAAGCGCACATGGTCTTTGAACTCTGTTGAGCAGGGGGCAGGTACCAGTCTTGCAAGGATGGCTCCCCTGTGTCCACTGGCCAATGCTGCTTTTCTTTTTTCTTTCACTTGTAATTCCACAAAGGGAGCAGGTGCTGGCTATGCAAGAGTTGCTCCCCTGCACCAGTTGGTTGCCCAGTCTCCTGCAATAAGGCAGGCAGCCGTGAGTGGCTCCCTGAGACATGTGGTCCAGTCCAACCTCTCCCTCTGAGTCTGTGCTGGCTGACAGGCCTGGTACATGTTCAAAGTAGCAAGAGTACCAAAGGCAGCAACAGTGCAGAAGCCTGGGAACTCAGCATGAGGCAAGCTTCTTGGGGAGCACCAGGTAATGTGTACAAAACATACAACTCAAAATTTTCCTGCAGCAACAACTGTGCCCCGCTAGTCCTGCTGTGCAGTAACAGGAACAGGGAGTGGGGGGGGCTGAGGGGGAGAGTCTGCTAGTGGCCAACTGACCAAATCTTGCTGACCTGATAGAACTTTATTAGACACTTGGCCATATATGTGGTTATGGCTTGTGGTTGCTGCTGTGCAAACTGTGGGTAATGGCAGCAACCCTCTGTGGAGGCTTCTTTGGTAGGAACTGACAGGGAGTATCAGAAGATGGCTAGCCTCTCTTTGGATCAAGATAGGGGGTGCCCTCACCAAGGATTTGCAGGCCCAGAATGAAGCAGTGGTGACTGTTCCATGTTATTTTGCTGACTAAAGTCAATAATAGGGCAGAATTGTTACTGTGACCAGAGGGCCATGCTCTCTCAGAGTTTGTCTCGACCACATATAAAGCCTACTTAATAATGGGGCAACAAGATGCACCCTCTTCCTCTGGGGTCAAGGGACCACATCCTGCACAAGCGCTCTCTTGCAAATAGAAAGAGCCATCATACTAACTTACACAAAGTATAAAAGGGAAGAGGAGTCTGGAATAAAATGCACACAAAATACAAGCAAGCCAACCAAAAATTGGCAGATGGCAGTGAGCACAACTGTTCAAAATCTAGCCAACCGAGTTTCTGGCATGGAAGCCCTGATGGTGGAAATGGACTTGGACATTGTGGTCATTACAGAAATGTGGTTTAATGAGTTTTATGACTGGGACAAAGCAATAGCTGGCTATAATCTATTTAGAAGGGATAGAAAGGGCAGAAAAGGAGAAGGAGTAGCCCTCTATGTCAAAACCAATATTAAAGTACCTTAAAATGTAGGGGATGTGGGGGAAAGCAGCAGCATTGTGGCTTGTTTTGTAAGGCAGGAGGAGTGGCCTAGTGGTTAGGACAAGGTACCTCAGGCCAGAGAGCCAGGGGTTCAGTTCCCACCTAGGGACAGCAATCTCAGGCCAGAGGGACTGGGGTTTCTAGTCCTATAGGCACTCCTTGTGGAGATGAGGGAATGTATCCAGTACCTGCTTATAGTGATTGTAAACCACTCTGATGCCCTTCAGCCTGGGCAGTATATCAAGAAATTGCATAAACATCCATACTGGTGTAGACTACAGACCTCCAAATCAAACAGAAGAAATGGATAAAGCCTTGGCAGCTAAGATTTAATGCAAAGAAGTGCATAGTCATGCACTAGGGATGCAGATATCCAAAAGAGTTGTATGTGATAGGGGGCAAGAGGTTGGTGTGCATGGACCAGAAGAGGGACCTCACAGTGATAGTGGCAGCCTGGGTGAAGCGACAGTATTCCAATATGCCTGGCTTGACAGGCAATATTATCAAGTACTGAATAAAGAAAAAGGAAGAGAGACTGGCTGATTGGGTCCTCTTCTGAAGGGTGGTCAGCCTATTGAATTCCTGGAATGGATTGTGAACAGGAAAAAAGCAATCTTCATCCATCCCAATCTATCAAGTATATGACATTCAGTTCAATACCCAAATGGAGATGGTTTCCTTGACTACGGCCAGGGTACAGAAATTGCAGCAACAGGTCTGAGACTTGAAGTCTCAGATCTGTCCAAAGGGGAGAAATTACCTGCGAGTATTGGAACCAGGATACTGACTATCAATATGGTTCTTTGGGCTCAAATGTATTATGTGACCATTACTGTGAGACCTGCTGTCCAGGTGGAACACCAATTCAGTACTACAAGATTCAATTGAGTCTGGGAATGGAAGTCAGGGTGAACCTGGAATGGTAGTTACAGCAGACAGTTTGACAAAAAAGGGATACTTCTGAAACCACTGCACTGAATAATCCCATCCTTAGATGAGACTCCTTTTGGAGTCCCAGTGTCAGGGGCAGGTTGTACAGGTATGTTGGTCTTCAGTGGAGATAGGATGGTCCATCAACCATTTAGAAAAGAGGGCCAATCTGTATGGCACTTTGTTGACTTCTTCTCCTGGTGGGGGGGGCGATATGAGGTGCTAAGAGTGTTTTCCGACATTGCCACAGCACGTTTTGGTACAAGCATTTTAAGAGCAGCATTTCTCTCTTCCTGCCCATAGGGGGATATGCTTTGGTGCATTCCACTGGTGAATGACTGGTCTGGCAAGAATACAGAAATGTGAAATATGCTTGCCCAATAACTGCAGTCCCTTGAGTCCTTCCAGACCAGTCCTTCCTCGTTCCCCCCCAAGACTCGAGAATGGTGTATTTGTGTTGCATGGATTATGGTCCAGCTGCCAAGGTTTAGAGACTATGGGGATAGGTGTCCAATGTGCTTCCATTTTGTTCCTGATCTAGTGTCTGTAGTGTATTCTGAGGCAGACAAACATTTTGTAATTGTGCCTGGTATACAATGAAAACTAGGAGTTGCTTGCTGCATGATGCCTGTCTGTTTTTGACTGTCAACATTAAAAACTGAGATCTCTAGGATCACAGCAGCTGATATGGGTCAGATCATGGGACTTTACTTTGCCTTCAGCTAGGAACATAAGAAAATCCCACTGGTGAAAGACTGATCTGGAAGGACTCAAGGAACTGCAATTATCAGATAAACATACTTCACATTTGTTTGTGTTGGATGTCTAACAAAAAAGCCCAGGTTACAAAAATACTTGCTTACTGTTTGCAAGCAAATAAACATTATATTGAAAATACCCATCATCGAAAGGGGGAGGGAGGGGGATTTCTTATATTTGTAAACTTTGTATTGCATTGCTGATTGTGGTGATGGTAAGAAATTTGTTAAAAAAATATAATTAAAAGGAAAAAACACCTACTTAACATCAACAAGCAATAAATATTTTACATCACTCCACCATTTACTGAGTTTTATAATTAGTATGGCAGTCTCCAGCTCACTTATGTATGTAAAAAATAGACATTAAAATTACCTGGTAATTGTTATTCCTGGAGGAACTCCAGTTTAGTCCTCTACCTCTGGGTAGTGAACCTCCTCCTGCAGCTTGGAGACTGGACATGTCAAAACTTGTGACATCACTGGATGTAGCCTGCTGCCATCTCCCATCAACCCCAGTGAACTATTGACAAAGCAGACTCACAGGAGCAACAAATAAGTAACTATACTTTAAAATCAACTGCATCAATAAAGATTATGTAAACTGAACTACTAACCGCGTAACTAGAGAAAGTACCAAAAAGAACCCTGAAGAACACCCCCACCGGGCGGGAATGAGGACTAAACTGGAGTTCCTCCAGGAACAACAATTACCAGGTAAGTGTAATTTCTATTTCCTGATCGTCCCTCCAGTTTAGTCCTCTATCTCTGGGATGGATCAGAGCAGTAATCACTGGGAGGGTCCCTTTCATCCGGATCGCAACACCGCCGACCCAAAACAAGCATCATCATTCGCAACCATAACATCCCGCCGGTAGTGTTTGCTGAAAGTATGAAGAGAAGACCAAGTGGCTGCTCTACATATCTCCCCTGGCGAAACTAAGCCATGTTCCGCCCATGACGTCACCTGCGCCCTAGTAGAGTGGGCTCGCAACCCCATCGGTGCCTGCCGCCCTTGTAAGAGATAGGCTGACGCAATTGCTTCCCGGATCCATCTGGAAATAGACGCCTTAGCCGCCGCCTCCCCTTTACGGGGGCCTCCAAACAGTATGAACAGACGGTCAAACTTATGAAAGACCTCTGAAACCTTTAAGTAGTGTTGCAATACTCTTCACGTCCAAACGCCGAAGACGACAGCCCGGTCCACTCTCCTCTGCGGAACTCAAAACTGGAAGGGACACAGCTTGATTCAAGTGAAATGGAGATACCACCTTAGGTAAAAATGAAGAAACCGGATGCAACACCACCTTTTCTCTAGAAAAGGACAAAAACGGCTCCCGACACGATAACGCCTGCAGTTCTGAATCTCTCTGCGCTGAACAAATGACCACCAAGAACACTGTCTTCAACGTTAAATCCTTAACAGAGGCCTGGTGCAGGGGCTCAAAGGGCTTTCTCCTTAACGCCCCTAGTACCAAATTAAGATCCCATGAAGGTACCAATATTCCGCAAGCGAGCCGTAACCTAGACACCGCCTTAAGAAACCGCACCACGTCGCTGTGACTCCCCAGAGCCACACCTGGGATCTTACCTCTATAGCACGCCAGCGCAGCCAACTGCACTCTTAAGGAACTGGCCACCAGGCCTTTCTCAAAGCCATCCTGCAGAAAACTTAACACCACCGACACTGACACTGTAGCGGCCCGAAGTTGTTTCCGCGAACACCAGTCCTCAAAGATACGCCATATGCAAATATATGCAAGGGAAGTGGATTTTTTCCTCGCTTGAAGCAAGGTCGCAATAACCGCCGCCGAGTAGCCCTTCTTCCTTAACCTTGCCCTTTCAATGGCCAAACCGTAAGCGAGAACCGATCCATCTGAGTCATGCAGAGTGGACCCTGCAGTAGCAGGTCGTCACATAGCGGCAATCTCCAAGGGTCTCCGTCCAGCAACCGAACGAGATCGGCATACTACGGCCTCCTTGGCCAATCCGGAGCCACTAACAGCACCCTTCCATGATGGGCTTCAATGCGCTGAACCATTCGTCCTATGAGCGCCCATGGCGGGAACACAGAGGAGACCCGATGTCGGCCACGGTTGAATCAGAGCATCTATCCCCTCTGACATCCTTTCTCGCCGCCTGCTGTAAAAGCGACTTGTCTTTGCCGAAGAAAAGGTCGCCATGAGGTCCATAATCGGCAGACCCCATCTGCAGACTATCTGAGCAAGCACCTGCGGATGGAGCTCCAACTCTCCAGCATCCACCCGGACCCTGCTGAGAAAGTCTGCCGTCACATTGTCCCGACCTGCAATGTGAGCTACCGAAATGGCTAGGAGGCGAGGTTCCGCCAACTCAAACAACGCCTTTGCTTCCTGTGCCATGGCCACCCTTCCCATGCCCCCTTGCCGGTTGATGTAAACCACCGTCGCGGAATTGTTGGAGAACACATGAACGGCCCGGCACTTCACTGCGGCCTCGAATGTCTAAAGCGCCAAGACCACGGCTTGCAACTCGAGCCGGTTGATGGACCATTCGCTCTCCTCTCCTGACCAGACCCCTTGTGCGACCAGATCTCCGCAGTGCGCCCCCCCAAACTGCGAGGCTCGCGTCTGACAACAGCGGAAGCCACTGCGGTTGTTCCAAGGGTAGACCCGCTGCCAGGTGCTGCGGCACCATCCACCACTACAGGGACTTCCGGGCTCGGAGCGGATAAGGGAGACGCTTGCTCAGTGAATCGTTCTGATGAGACCATAGAAACATAGAAATATGATGACAGAAAAACACCACATGGCCTATCTAGTCTGTCCTTCCATATCAACAACTACAACAGTCCCCTTTTTACCTTTAGAGATCCTCTGTGTTTGTCCCATGCTTTTTTGAATTCAGTTACTGTCCTCATCTCTACCACCTCCACTGGGAGACTATTCCACAGATCCACTACTCTTTCCGTAAAGAAATATTTCCGCATATCACTCCTGAATCTATCTTCCTTCACCCTCATCCCATGTCCCCTCATAGCAGAACTTGCTTTCAATTGAAAGAGGCTCTCTCCCTGAACATTTATGCCACGGAGGTATTTAAACATCTCAATCATATCACCTCTATCCTGCCTTTCCTCTAAGGTGTACATATTAAGAGCCTTCAGTTTGTCCTCATATGCTTTATAATGAAGACCACTAATCATTTTAGTAGCCACCCTCTGCACCGACTCCATCCTGTTCACATCCTTTTGAAGGTGCGGTCTCCAGAATTGCACACTATACTCCAAATGAGGTTGCACCAAAGAATTATACAGAGGCATTATCACCTCCTTTTTTCTGCTAGCCATTCCTCTCCGTATGCACCCAAGCATCCTTTTCTATCTGTTTAGCTACTTTAAGATCATCAGACACAACCACGCCTAGGTCCCGCTCTTCTTTAGTGGACAAAAGTACTTCACCCCCTATACTATATTGCTCCCTTGGATTGCTGCAGGCCAAATGCATGACCTTACATTTTTTAACATTAAATCCCAGCTGCCAAATTCTAGACCATTCTTCAAGCTTAGCTAGATCCCTCCTCATGTTATCTACACCTTCCTGAGTGTCTACTCTATTGCAGATTTTGGTATCATCTGCAAAGAGGCAAACCTTAACCGACAGCCCTTCCGCTATATCACTAACAAAGATGTTAAAAAGAATCAGACCAAGGACAGATCCCTGGGGCACACCACTGGTAACATCCTTCTCCTCAGAGTGAGCTCCATTTACTTGTACTCTTTGTCGCCTCCCACCCAACCAATTTCTAATCCAAGCAGTAACTTTAGGATCCATCCCTAGGGTGCTCAGTTTGTTTATAAGTCGCCTGTGAAGAACAGTGTCAAAGGCTTTACTGAAATCTTAATACACCACATCTAGGGCTCTCCCTCGGTCCAACTCCCTGGTCACCCAGTCAAAGAAATCAATCAGATTTATCTGACAAGACCTGCCTCTGGTGAATCCATGCTGCCTCGGATCCTGTAATCCGCTGGACTCCAGAAACCTCACTATTTTCTCTTTCAACAGCGTTTCCAATAATTTACTCACCACTGAAGTTAAACTAACCGGTCTGTAGTTTTCAACCACATCCTTACTTCCGCTTTTGTGTAAAGGCACAAGAGCCTCTCTCCAGTCCTTTGGCACCACTCCCGACTCCAACGAGGCATTGAAAAGGTCAGTCAGTGGAGCTGCTAGAACGTCCCCAAGTTCCCGCAGTATTCTAGGGTGTATCCCATCCGGTCCCATCGCTTTGTCTACTTTAATTTGAGCTAGTTTCTCAAGAACACAATCTTCTGAAAATTGTTCAAGATGTCCCTCGCTTCTGTTCCTATTTGTGGGTGTTTTCTGAGGTCCTGCTCCTGGTTCTTCATCTGTGAACACAGAACAAAAATATTTGTTAAGCAATTCCGCTTTATCCTTATCAGCTTTTACATATTCCTCCCCTGCACCCTTGAGTCTGACAATATAGTAATTAGATCTTACCTGCTAATTAGTGTTCCTGAAGGAACGACAGTCCAGTCCCTTTACTTCTGGGTTGCGCAACCCTTCCAGCAGCTTGGAGGCTGAGCCCAACCTTTTTGGGGATGGAGCAGTATAAATACCACTGGGACCACCCCCCAACTCCAGTATTCGAATGAAAAAGCAGATATAACAAACTTTCGTAAACAACCTACATAACAAAACATCTCAAGTAATATTAACCACCAACTTATTGGAAAATTTTTTTTTTTTTCTTGGAATGGCATAGGAAAGGATATGAGGAATGGCAACGGGCGGAGTGGGGTTGCCCGAGCTTGCCGGACCGGGTCTGCGTTCGTTCCGATACTTTTCTATAAACAATAAATCTTAACTTTAGCCGGAACCGGGAAGGATCAGGGACTGGACTGTCGTTCCTTCAGGAACACTAATTAGCAGGTAAGATCTAATTACTATTTCCTTATCGTCACTCCAGTCCAGTCCCTTTACTTCTGGGATGTACCCGAGCAGTTCAACCCTGGGTGGGGTCCGGCATACCGGTATGAAGAACCGCCAGGCCAAACCGAGCGTCCGCTGCACTCTGAACGTCTAACCTGTAGTGCTTGGTGAAGGTATGGAGAGAGGACCAAGGGTATGGAGAGAGGACCAAGTCGCCGCCCTACATATATCCAGTGGAGGAACTAGGCTGTATTCCGCCCAAGAGGTAGCCTGAGCCCTAGTAGAATGCGCATGCAGGCCCACGGGAACTTGCTTCCCCTTCAGGATATAAGCGGAGGCAATTGCCTCCCTAATCCATCTAGAGATGGAGACCTTGGCCGCCGCCTCCCCTTTGTGCGGCCCCCCGAATTGAATGAATAGTCGGTCGGACTTTCGGAAGGGCGCTATGCGAGAGAGGTATCGCTTCAGGGTCCTCCGGATGTCTAGGAGTCGAAGCTTGCTATCCCTGGCTTCCAGCCCCTCCGTGGCGAAGGCCGGGAGGGTAACTGTCTGGTTCACATGAAAAGGAGAGATAACTTTGGGCAAGAAGGAGGGAACCGTGCGCAGAACTACTTTGTCCTTGAGAAAGGACAGAAAGGGTGGCTGAGAGGACAGTGCCTGTAGTTCCGAGATCCTCCTGGCCGAACAGATGGCTATCAGGAAAACTGTCTTTAGGGTTAAATCCTTTAAGGAGGCCTTCTTTAATGGCTCAAAGGGATTCCCGATCAAGGCATTTAGTACCAGGTTAAGATCCCAAGGGGGGATGATCGACCTCCGTTGCGGTCGTAGACGTCTAACTGCCCTTAGGAACCTTGAGACGTCCGCGTGGACCCCTAGGGGTTTGCCACGGACCTTGCCTCTGTAGCAAGCGATGGCGGCGAGCTGGACCCTTAAGGAGCTGTGAGCCAGACCCTTGTCAAACCCTGCCTGCAGGAATTCCAGGACCTCCGGGACAGAGGCCGAGAGTGGTTTCCTTTGGTGCTCCGCGCACCAGGATTCGAAGATGCGCCAAACTCTTACGTAGGATAGACAGGTCGAGCGCTTCTTGGCCTGCAACAGAGTTGAGACTACTGCACCTGAGTAACCCCGTTTCAGGAGCCGTGCCCTTTCAATAGCCAAGCCGTAAGCGAGAACCGATCCACGTGTGGCATCAGCACCGGACCTTGTCTTAGCAGGTCCCTTTTGCAAGGGAGCCGCCAAGGATGGTCGGCGATCATCCTCACCAGATCCGCATACCAGGGTCGGCGAGGCCAATCCGGGGCTATGAGGATTACCAATCCTTGATGTGACTCTACCCGCTGGAGAACCTTTCCGATCAGAGCCCAAGGAGGGAAGACATAGAGAAGACCCTCCGAAGGCCACTTTTGGGACAGGGCATCCAGGCCCTCGGACATTCTTTCCTTCCGCTGACTGAAGAATCTGTCCACCTTGGCTGACGAGAACCGTGCCATGAGGTCCATGACTGGGACTCCCCATCGAGCTACTATTTGGTTGAAGGTCTCCTGTTCCAGTTCCCACTCTCCGTGGTCTATCTTGCACCTGCTGAGGAAATCGGCTGTGACGTTGTCCGTGCCCGCCACGTGCTGAGCTGATAGTGCCTGCAGATGGGCCTCCGCCCACTGGAAGAGGGCGTCCGCCTCCTTCTCGAGGGCGGGGCTGCTGGTGCCTCCCTGGTGATTGATGTAGGCCACCGCGGTGACACTGTCGGAGAGGACGCGAATTGCTCTTCCTTGTACTAAGGCTTCGATAGCCTTGAGCGCTAGGGTGACGGCCCGCAATTCCAGTCTGTTGATGGGCCATTGCGATTTCAATGGTGTCCATCGCCCCTGGACGAACTGGTCCCTGCAGTGTGCTCCCCAGCCTGTCGTCAATAGTAACCACTGAGGGGGTTCGAGAGGCATCCCGCGATCCAGGTTCCTTGGGCATCTCCACCAGTGGAGTGCCTGTTTGGTCCGCGGAGCGCAAGGTAACTGCAGAGAGAGAGGATGATGCTGGGGGGACCATCGACGCAACAGCGACCGCTGCAATGGCCGCATGTGGGCCCTGGCCCATGGTACTACCTCTATTGCCGCCGCCATTGTTCCCAGAAGCTGAAGATAATGCCACGCCGAGGGGCTTCGTCTGGCTAGAAACTGTCAGACTAGAAGTCTTAGCTCCCTTGATCTTGTTCGTGACAAGAATACTCTGCCGCTGTTGGTGTCGAATCTTGCCCCGAGGTACTCGAGTTCCTGGGAGGGAGTCAGTCTGCTCTTTGCTCGATTGATGACCCACCCCAAGTCCTCTAAAACCTGGATCACTCTGGCCGTTGTCGAGAGACTTTCCTCTTCGGACTTTGCCCGGATCAGCCAATCGTCTAAGTAAGGGTGAACTAATATTCCCTCCTTCCGAAGGAAGGCTGCTACCACCACCATTACCTTGGTGAATGTCCTGGGAGCCGTAGCTAGGCCGAAAGGTAGGGCCTGGAATTGAAAGTGGCCTCCTGGTACAGCGAATCTCAGGAACTGTTGGTGGGACTTCCTGACCGGGATATGCAGGTAGGCTTCTGTCAAATCGAGGGATGTTAGGAACTTCCCTCCCCTCACGGCTGCTATGACCGAACGTAGAGTCTCCATCCAGAAGTGCGGCACCCTGAGGCAGCGATTGACCTGTTTTAGATCCAGGATCGGTCGAAAGGAGCCTTCCTTCTTTGGTACCACGAAATAAATCGAGTACCGACCCGAGCCGCGCTGGTTTGGTGGGACGGGAATCACGGCCCCGAGCGCTATTAGGCGTGCGAGAGTTTCTTCTTCTACCGCCGCCCTTTTTGGAGAAGAGCCGCAGGGAGATAGGACAAAGGCCGGGGGTATTTGTTCTGCAAATTCGAGAGCATAGCCTTCTCTGATCACCTCTAGGACCCATTGATCGGACGTGACTCGGGACCAGGCGGGAAGAAAGAGCCTCAGGCGACCGCCTATCGGGCGCCTTCCCTCCTGGGCCCCCGTCATCTCATTGTTGTTTTCTGGGACCCGAGAAGGAGGAAGAGGCTGTTCCAAAACCTCGGCCAGCTCCTCGGAACCCTCTGAAACCTTGTCCCCTTGAGGGAAAACGGCCCTTGGAAAAGGGGGCTGACCTGGCTGGACGAAACCTCCGGGGGTCCCTAGGCTGGGTACGTAATGGGGTTAGGGAGCGCCCCTGTTTTTGTCTGTCTTCCGGAAGCCTGCCTCCCTTTGACTCCCCCAGGTCCTTTACTAACTTCTCTAAATCTTCGCCAAACAACAGCTTCCCCTTAAAAGGAAGTCGGCTCAGGCGCATCTTAGAGGAGGCATCCGCTGCCCAATTCCGTAGCCAAAGATACCGCCTAGCTGCCACCACCGAGGCCATGTTCTTGGCTAAGCTTCTGATGAGGTCATACTGACTATCCGCCAAATAGGCTGCCCCGGATTCCACCCTAGCCGAGTTGGCCTGTGTTTCGGCCGCTGATCCCTCTGTTGTCTGGATCTGTTGTGCCCACCTTTAACAGGCCCGAGCCACCCAAGCTCCTGACACGGAGGCCTGCAAGGCGAGAGCGCTTATATCAAAAGCTTGTTTCAGGAGCATATCCAACTTCCTGTCTTGAACATCTCTTAAGGCCGTGGCGCCCTCAACTGGGATAGTGGTCTTCTTGGTGACTGCTGATACCGCTGCATCCACCCTGGGGGACTTCAGCAGTTCTTTGTCTGACTCTGGGAGAGGGTAGAGGCGAGCCATGGTTCGTACCCCTCTCAAGCCTGATTCCGGTTGATCCCATTCCTCCTGTATCATCTGGCGTACCACCCTGTGGACAGGGAAAACTTTCTGAGACCTTCTGATGGCCTGAATTAAGGGATCCTCTAGTGCCTCGTCCTCTGCCGGGGAGTCAGAGGCTACGTTGAGGGCTTTTAGGGACTCATTGATTAAAGAAGGGAGCTCTTCTCGGCGAAAAACTCTAACAATGCGAGAGTGGTCCTCCTCCGGGATCTCCCCTTCTTCCAGCTCCTCCTCTTCCTCCTCTAAATCCCTTTCAGAGCCCTCCTCCTCAGGGGAGCCTTGAGAAAGGGGTGGGAGGATCTCTTCACTCATTAGCCTGGTACGCTTGGGGGGTACCCCTGAATCCTGACCGCTTGCTCTCCTAGGTCTGGCTAGCCTGGCTTCTGCTGGCGGACCTGTATCGCCTGGCCCAAGCCCCTGCTTGCGCATGCAGTAGGCTTGGTGGAGCAATAGGACGAAGTCAGGGGAGAAGAGATCTCCGACCCCCCCATCCGCCGTGGAACGCGACAGAGGGGGTGCGAGAATCTCTGAGCTAGCAGTCGGAGGTAACTGGACCCCCACCTCCGCCTCCAGGGAGTCCCCGGGCACCTGAGGTACTTGGGTCATGGACAAACTTATTTCTTGCTCTACGGAGGTAGAAACTGCCGCACACGCCCTGCAGATTCCTGTCTCCGAGGAGGTGCCCCTCCGTGTGCCACAGGATGGGCACTTTGACTTGGTAGCCATGCTCTCCAGGAGTCTCAATGGGGCAGTGCTTAAGCGACTAGGCCTAGGCAATACGCTGTAGTAGAAAAAACCAAATTCAAACCAAAAGTCAAACCCAAAAACCCCAATTAACTGTGTAAAATTGCTGTAGGATGCAGAGATAGCTGTCCCAGTGCTGCCCCCTCCCCAAGGTAAGGCCAGCAATTTCGGGGGCAAAGAGATGACCTTGCAGATGAAATAAAGGCCAACTCACAATAAAGTAATTTAAACTAAATAAAAATTAAATTAAAGTTAAATTAAAAGTAACATTAAATGGAGAATAAAGAAATACTGCCGACAAGGCTAATACTTGCTGTTTGTAGAGGTGGATTTACTCAGAAAAACAGGCCCAGCTCTGCGATTCCTCTCCGTTGGCTCAACACGTGGTAGGCCGCGGCCACGTGGAGTCCGGAACGGAGGATCGCGCTTCTGCCCGCTGCCTTGTGCTCAGGCCGCTACCGCCGCGAAGAGAGGGGCGTGCTCCGCGTCGCAAACCGCTAAGGACGCCGCCGCTTGTGAGCCCTCCGAAGTCTAAAGGTTTGAATTCGTGGCTCCGGGAATCGCTACCGCACCCCGCTGCTCCGGGGGGGGGGGGGGCGTGTAGGTCCCACTCGCGTTGCTGCCTCCAGCGCTCAGCCGCCTCTGGGGCTTCGGCACGAGGCAGGGCAGCTCCTAGAGGATGGTGCAATTAACACCGGCGGAGAAGGTAAGGAGAGTCTTCTTCCCCCCTGCAGCAGGCAGCTCAGGCATGCACTCCGGACTCCGGCCCGGCCTGGAGGGGAAGGAGGGGGGGGGGGAGGGAGGGAAGAGAGATTGTAGGAAATTAAAGGTACAGGCAAACAATAAAAGAAAACCCAAGGTAAACCAATTTCCTTAACTAAAATAAAGAAGGCAAATAACTAAATAAGATAAATTAGCTAAATTAGGAGAAGGTAGGACTCCAGTAAGCCCTAGGCTTACGGAACCCTCCAGCTGCTTGGAGGCTGAGAATACTGGAGTTGGGGGGTGGTCCCAGTGGTATTTATACCGCTCCATCCCCAAAAAGGTTGGGCTCAGCCTCCAAGCTGCTGGAAGGGTTGCGCAACCCAGAAGTAAAGGGACTGGACTGGAGTGACGATAAGGAAACCACTTTTGCCCTTTCTCTTCTCACTAATATATCTGAAAAATGTCTTATCCCCCATTTTATTGCATTGGCTATTTCCTCCTCCTTTTGAATCTTTGCCTTCTTGACTACTTTGCTAGCTTCTCTAAGTTTTTCCAAATACAGATGCCTGTCTTCCTCTCTCTGTGATCTCTTGTATTTCATGAAGGCCTCCCTCTTTTTCTTCACTTTTTCAGCTACTTCTTTCGAAAACCATAGCGGGTCTCCTTTTCCTTTTACCTTTATTTACCATTTTAACAAAAAGGTTGGTTGCCCTTAAAATATCCCCTTTCAGTTTTGCCCACTGTCTTTCTACATCCCCCAGCTGTTCCCATCCCACTAACGACTCCCTGAGGTATTGGCCCATCTTCGCAAAGTTAGTTTTCCTAAAGTCTAAGATCCTCACCTTTGAATGAATTCTAACAGCCCTAGTCCTAATACTGAACCACACCATCTGGTGATCACTGAATGCAAAATGATCTCCCACTACAACATCAGAAACACTTTCACCATTGGTAAGCATCAAGTCCAGTATGGCCCCTTCACGTGTGGGGTCTGTTACCAATTGCCTGAATAGTTCTCCCTGTAGAGAATCCAGGATCTCCTTACTTCTAGATGATACTGCAGCAGGAATGTGCCAATCAACATCTGGCATATTGAAATCTACTATCAGTAGCACTTCCCCTTTCCTAGCAATGCTGCGTATGTCTTCAATTAACTCTCTGTCCACCCCCTCCTCTTGTGAGGGAGGTCTGTATATCACATTAATGCAAACAGATTTCTCTTTCCCTCTTTCTAGTTTAACCCACAATGCCTCCTCTCTCCCTTTTAAGCTCTGTAATTCCAAAGCTTTAAATAGTAGTTTTTACATATAGTGCCACTCCTCCTCTCCTTCTTCCTACCCTGTCCTTCCTGAATAAAGTATAGCCAGGTATAGTTACATCCCAATCATGGTTTTCTGTGAACCATGTTTCTGTAACTGCCACTAAATCCAAGTCAGCCACTCACCAAAGCTTCAACATCAGGGATCTTATTTCTCATGCTACGGGCATTTATACACACTGCTCTCCATATGTTACCCCTGTTACCCATTTCCATAAAGGTATTTAATGTTTCACCTACCTGGGGGCTTTCACCTACCTGGGGGCTTTCTTCACCCATCCCCAACGAATCTAGTTTAAAGCCCTCTTCAGTAGATTAGCCAGTCTACTACCGAAGACGTGTTGACCTTTCTTGGACAGATGAATGCCATCTCTGCTCTGCAACCCTTGCAAACAACGGCTCAACAGTGCTTTCTGCAGGGGCCGCATGTGAAACCTGGCCCAAAGCACCACCTTCAAGGTCGCTGCCATTGTGCCCAGCACCCGAAGGTAACTCCAGGCCGATGGCGCCGGAGTGGTCAGGAACCGGCGCACCAGCTGTCGGAGCGCATGAGCTCTCCGTTCCGGCAAGAACACCGCTCCCTTTTGGGTATCAAAACACACCCCGAGGTATTCGAGAACCTGCGATGGGCTCAACCGACTCTTGGCCGGATTGACCACCGGGACTCGAAGACATTGGTTTACCCCTTTGAGATCCAAGATAGGCCGAAGGGACCCGTCTTTCTTTGGCACCACGAAATAAATGGAGTAGCGACCTATGCCGTATTCTGCCAGGGGCACCGGCGACACTGCCCCCAACAGCAATAGCCGATCGAGCATCTGGCCTTCTTTTTGCACTGTTCCACCTCAGGGGACCCCTGGTCGGAGTGCCACCAGGAACGTGGGGCCACAGGGGGAGAGCCCACCGGAGGAGATACGACCGAGGGCGCCACCGGGGACTCCAAGGCGGCCTTTCGGAAAATGTCTTCGGACTTCTGCTTATGGCTGAGCAGGGCCTTAGAGGACATTTTCTTACAGAGCGAGCAGAGCTCTGGGTCATGGTCGGCTCCCAGGCACCGCAGACAACAGTCATGAGTGTCCGTAAGCGACATGTTCCTAGAGCATCTATCGCATTTTTAAAATCCGGTGGCCATGGGGGGCAAAAATGAAAAAAATAGGAAAAAAAAAATGTATCCCCGAGAGCTCTAAAAATTACAGCAGGGGAAAGGACGGGTAGAGGACCAGTGCAACCGGAAAAGAGAGAGAGCCTGTTAAGGCGAGGAAAACAAAACCTTTTCCGAGGGACGAGGAAGTGCGTCTGAAGGGCTCTGCGGAAAAAGCGAGACTGAGCAAGATGGCACCCTTGGGCGGGAAGAGGACCATGCATGCGTGGTAGCAATCCCAAAGGCTCTCTTTGAAAGCTGGGGAATTGCTCCACGCGGGCTCAGTTGGTGCCGATGTCACCCATAAGTGAGGACTCACTTCCTGCTTGTTCCTGGAGAATGTGTATACCATGGACTGCCTGAAAAACAAACCAGTCAGTACTAGAGGAGATCAAACCTAAACTTTCTTTAGAAGCTCAGATGACAAGATTTTGACTTTCATACTTTGGACAGATCATGTGAAGAGAGAGATCATTAGAAAAAGACATCATGCTTGGCAAGGTAGAAGGTCAATGCAAAAGAGGAAGGCCATCAATGAGATGGATCAATACAATAACAGCAGCTACGGGTGCCAGTCTGTCAACAATGAGCCCCTTGACTGAAGGCCGAACACAATTTAGGACAACTATCCAGAGGGTTGCTATGAGTCGCCACCGACTCGACGGCACTTAACAACAACAAGGAAAATAAAACACCCTCCCTACAGTTAAATATGGTGGTGGTTCCATAATGTTGTAGGACTGTTTTGCTGCCTCAGGAACTGGAGGCCTGGAACATATTAAAGGAATCATGAAGTCAAAGGACTACCAATGTATTTTGGAGTGAAACGTGCTACCTAGTGTCAGAAAACTAGGTCTGGGTTGAAGGTCATAGGTCTTCCAGCTGGACAATGAACCAAAATAAACATCCAAAAGTATAAAAGAATGGTTAAAAAGGAACAAAGGAGAAATTAGACCTTACCTGCTAATTGTCTTTCCTTGAGTATTCTCCAGGCCAGTCCAGGCACTACAGGGTAGTCAATCCCTTCCAGCAGCTGAGGACTGAAAAACAGTCTTCCTGACCCTATATCTAGCTCCCCCTAGCCTTCTCACCTCAGTCTTCTATTGACAAAGTCGCTAAAAACTACAAACTGAACCTGCTATTATCCTATTAATTCTCATACAACTACAGCAGCCTAAGAGGAACCTCGAACAAGCCCCACTTACATTCTGCTGAACACCTTTTTTTTGTTTGTTTTTACAACCTCTGAATCAGTCCCACTTCTCCCCTAAAGTAGGGAGCACAGACAAGCAGAGCCATCCCAAGGTACTAGCTGCCAACTCACATGCTCTGCCTTCAACTGTAATAAACCAAAACAACTATCGGGCGGGCCCTGGACTGGCCTGGAGAATACTCAAGGAAAGACAATTAGCAGGTAAGGTCTAATTTCTCCTTCCTCTTCGTTTCTCCAGGCCAGTCCAGGCACTACAGGGACGTACCAAAGCAGTAACTAAACACGGGAGGGACCCAAAAGCCCAGCCACAATAGCTGAAGTCCCTACATTGGCATCCCCCCTAGCCCGAGCATCCAGGCGATAATGCTTCGAAAATGTATGCAGCGATGACCACATGGCCGCTCGACAGATATCCACTGGAGGAACCAAGGAATTCTCCGCCCAGGAAGTTGCCTGTCCTCGAGTGGAATGGGCTCACAAACCCCCAGGAGGAGCCCTTCCCCGTACTTCATAAGCTGCCCTAATGGCTTGTTTCACCCATCATGCAATTGAGACCTTGGAAGCCGCTTCTCCTTTACGGGCACCTCCAAACAAAACAAACAACCTCTCCGTCTTACGAAAAGACTGCGTCCTCTTGAAGTATCTGCAAAGCACCCTACCGAGATCAAGCAGCTGCAACTTACGATCCAGCTCCTCTTCTCCAAGATTCGAAAAAGTCGGAAGCGAAATCGATTGATTCAGATGAAACCGTGAGGCCACCTTCGGCAGAAAGGACGGCACCGTACGTAAAACCACCTTCTACGCCGTAAACTGCAGGAACGGCTCCCTGCACGAGAGTGTTTGTAAATCCAAAATTCATCTAGCCGAACACAAGGCCATTAGGAAAACTGTCTTCCATGAAATGTTCTTCAAGCTTGCCGTCCCCGCCGGCTCAAACGGTGGCTCCGACAACGCCTCCAGCACCAAATTCAGACGACACGGAGGCACTACCGGCCGAACGGACAGACGAACCTGCTTCACAGCCTGAAGAAAACGAACCACATATTGGTGCGAAGCCAAAGAGCGCCCCTGAACTCGCCCTCTATAACAAGCCAACGCCATCACTTGTACCTTCAACGAACTCAGAGCTAGTCCTTTCTCCAGACCACCCTGTAGAAAAAGCAAAATATGCGGCACCGTGGCCCCAAACAGTGGAACGCCCCGCTCCACGCACCAATTCTCAAATATACGCCATATCCAGATATACGCCAATGAGGTGGAACACCTTCTGGATCTTAACATGGCATCTATCACTGCCGCCGAGTATCCCCGGCGTCGCAGGCTCTGCCTCTCAAGAGCCAGGCCGTAAGCAAGAACCGATCCACCTGCGGCATCATAACTGGTCCTTGGTTCAATAAATTGCGCCGATTGGGGAGCCTCCACGGCTGATTCACCAAAAGCCAAACTAGATCCACATACCACGGTCTCCGTGGCCAATCCGGCGCCACCAGACTCACCTGTCCATCGTGCACTGCTACCCTCTGTAGTAGCCGCCCAATCATCGGTCATGGCGGAAAAGCGTACAGCAACCCCTGCCTCGGCCAGGGCTGCGCTAGTGCATCCAGCCCTTCCGACATATGCTCTCTGCGTCTGCTGATAAACCGCGCAGCCTTGGCGTTGGCAAACATCGCCATCAGATCCATTATCGGCTGTCCCCAACGCACCACTATGTCGTAAAATACTGCCATGATCAGTTCCCATTTGCCGGGATCCAGGGAATGCCGACTGAGATAGTCGGCCTGCACAACGTCCTTTCCTGCTACATGAGCTGCCGACAAGGCTCAAAGACGGTTCTACACCCATTGCAAAAGTAGTTGGCTCTCCTCTGCCCGTGCCTCCCTGTCGGTTGATATATGAGACCATCACCGCATTGTCGGAGAAAACGCGAACCGCTTTTCCTTCCACCAAGTCCTCAAAATGCTGCAACGCCAATCTCACCGCTCGCATTTCCAGGCAATTTATCGACCACTCGGCTTCTCCCGCCGACCAGCAGCCCTGCACCACCTGGGAGAGAAAATGCGCCCCCCAGCCATCGAGACTTGCGTCCGTGGTGACCAAGATTCAATCGGGCTGCTCCAAAGACACGCCTGCTTGCAGATGATCGCTCACCGTCCACCACTGTAAGCTGTCCTTTACGGTGTCCAGGCACACCAACTTCTGAGACAACGGGTGCTCCTGAGGAGACCACCTCGAGAGCAGAGACCTTTGCAGTGGACGCATATGTGCTCTGCCCCACGGAACAAGGTCCAAGGCTGCCATAGAGCCGAGGAGATGCATGTACTGTCACAATGTTGGTGCCGTCATTCGCAAAAACCGATGCACCTGATCACAAATCTTCCTCACTCTGACCTCTGGCAGGGACACCAACCCCGCCTCTGTATCGAACAGGGCTCCTAGAAACAACAACTGACGCACTGGTTTCATTTGGCTCTTGACCCGGTTGACCACCCAAACAAGCTGCTCCAGAAGCGTCACCACTCGACCGGTAACCTGTACTGACTCCTCCTTGGACCCTGCCTGAATAAGCCAATCGTCCAGATAAGGATGAACCCGAATGCCTTCGTGTCTTAAGGCCGCCGTGACCACCGCCATTCACTTTGGTGAATGTGCGCGGTGCTGTCGCCAGTCCAAATGGCATTGCCTTGAATTGAAAATGACCCTCGTGAACCGCGAATCGCAGGTACTTCTGATGCTCTGGTCTGATCGGGATGTGCAGATAAGCCTCCGTGAGGTCTATCGATGATAGTACCTCGCTTGGCTTTACAGCTAAAATTACGGACCGCAGCGTTTCCATTCGAAAATGCAGTATCCTTAATCTGCTGTTGACATGCTTGAGATCGAGAATAGGTCAAAAGGAACCCTCCACAAAATAAATGGAGTATCAACCTAAGCCGCACTGGTCTCGAGGCACCGGCACCACAGCGTGCAGGAGCAGCAACCGCTGCAGCGTCTCGTGCACTGCCTCTTGTTTTCCTGACGCCTTGCATGGAGACGCTACAAAGGCTTCCGCCAGAGGTCTGCAAAACTCCAGTGCATAACCCTTGCGGACAATCTCCAACACCCACTGGTCTGTCGTGACTGCGGCCCAGGCGGAGTAGAACCCCTGTAGGCGACCTCCTACAGGCACCTCCGGCTGGGCCTTTCTGACTTCACTGTGACTTTTTGGATTGTGCCTGCTGGGAATTGAAATACCCACGACCCAATCCTCGCGCTCCTCGAAAGGGCTGCCCTCTAGACATAAAACAATCCCTTTGGTATGGCCCATACCTCAGAGATCTGAATCTTCGGAAATCTCTCGCCTGACCTCTCTGCAGCCCTCCTAGTCTTTGACCTCTAGGTTTATCCTCTGGGAGCCGACCCCCTTTAGAATCCCCAAATCTTTCACAATCCTCTCCAAGGCTTCATCAAAAAGAAGCTTGCCCTTATAGGGTAGTTTACTCAGGTGCGCTTTCGACGAAGTGTCCGCCACCCAGTTTCTCAGCCAAAGAAACTGCCAGGCCGCCACAAATGACGCCATAGTCTTCACTGAAATTCTCACCAAATCATAATAGGCGTCTGCTAAATAAGCCACCGCGGACTCTAACTTGGTCCCATCCGAGAGAGCACACTCCTCCGCACTCTCCCCTTGGAGCCACCTGATGGAGGCCCTGGAAACATAAGCCCCACAAATTGAAGCCTGCAGCGCCAGAGCACTCGCATCAAAAGCCTGTTTGAGGATAGGCTACAAATTCCGGTCCTGAAGATCCTTGAGGGCAGCGCCCCCCTCCACCGGAATAGTGGTCTTCTTGGTCACCGCTGAGACCAAGGCATCCACCTTAGTCATTCGCATTAGGTCCTTTTCGTCCTGCGGTAATGGATATAAATGACCCATTGATCGGCCACCTCTTAGGGTAGCCTCTGGGCACTCCCATTCCGATTCTATCATCTGCTTTATCACTCTATGCACCGGAAAGCACTCTTGATCCACTTTAAACCCCTGGAGAAGGGGATCTTCCAGTGGCTCCTCTTGAACCACCGGTAAGGCCAAATTTAGCGCAGACCGAGACTGCACAATGAGAGCTCCCAGCTCTTCCCTACGAAAGACCCTAAACACATTAGGATCGTCGTTTGGAGCAATCTCCCCCTCTTCCAGCTCAATGGCCCACGGATCCAGCCCTGCCTCTGAGAGGAGTTCCCCATCCTCTGCAGACTGGAGCCCCGGGACTGCAGACCTAACCAGTCAGAGCCTGCTTCCACTGGCAAACCCCTCTGGGAAGGCCCTTCCCCCGGGTCTTCTACTAATGCCTTCTCCGCTCCTGATCTGGCTGTGACCTTAGGATCAGGCCCCTGACCCTGTTTCCTTTTTAAACAGAAGGCCTTGTGCATGGCCAAAATAAAATCTGGTGAAAACAATGTGTCTAAGCCTTCCTGCAACCACAAATTACCAAGCTGAAGCTCCTGTAGAGCCTGAGTCGGCTTTTTAGATTTAGATTTACCTTGCCTTTTTTGCAGAGCGGGAGAAACTTCTGCCTCCGGTAAAATGGCCGACTTTCCCGCCTTCTCCGGAGTTCCTACCAACCTGCCTCCCTCGCTTTGCCCCACTGCATCTTCCATCACGCCGGCAAAACTCCTCTCCACCTTGCTAACACTTCACACACACGTACAGCACATCCCCGGTCCCGAGAGCCCTCGACTGCTACCGCACTGCAAACAAACCACCGCACCTGACCGCATACACCAGGAAGTAGCCCCCTCCCCGAAGAGCACCTAGGCCGCGACGCACCTACTGAACGCGACTGCGATCCATCTCCCCGGGCCTTCCTACCTGCTTTACTGTCAAAGGTATGTTCTCCCGCGTTCCACTGCTAGTGGAACTAATGTTTGGCTGCGGAGGCAGGAAGTAGTAGTCTGGGGCTCCCAGGTACTTTTTCCGAGGGGCAGTGAGAGAGCCGCGCTCCCTCTTTGAGACAGGCTCTGCCTCTCTGCCCTCCCAATCAGCTGCCAGCATCTCAGCGCTCAAGCTCTGGGTTCACTGCTCTGCTTTAGCAAGTTCCCAAATCCTGCTCACTGCTGATTCCACTCTCTTTCTCTGATTAACCTTCCAATGCCTAATCTCCTAATCCCCGGGAGCCTAACTAACTCACTCCTTCCAAGCTGCTGAGGACTGAAAGACTGATGTGAGAAGGCTAGGGGGAGCTAGATATAGGGTCAGGAAGACACTGTTTTTCAGTCCTCAGCTGCTCGAAGGGATTGACTATCCTGTAGTGCCTGGACTGGCCTGGAGAAACGAAGAGGAATGAACTGTTTTAAATTGGCCAACAATGAGTCCTGATCTCAGTCCAATTGAAAACCTTTGGAAAGAGCTGAAATCTGCCATTGGTTAAAGGAATCCTAGAAACATTCATGAGCTGGAAGAAATCACAGTTGAAGAGTGGAAGTAACTACCAGCAGACAGATGTATGAAACCTATAAATGGCTACAAGAAATGTTTGTGCAACCAAATATTAATGAAGGATGCCACTGATCCTGTCCATGTTTTTTTTCTCAGAAATTACTATGTCTAAGTTGCACAGACATCTTTTTTTTGTTGTATACCTTTGAACATACTATTAAAATATTGCGATGACATACAGTTGGAATATTTCCAATTATTGCTCAATATTGTACACAACATACCTAAATCGCAAGGATGTCAATGCTGATCACAACTGTATGTCTATTTCGTGAGCAGACAACCCCCCGTAGCATTTTCTGGGCTTTGCTGAAGTGAGTTAAAAAACCAGGGGAATTGTGCTGGAAGAAATGTATGTGCATATGATGGAATCGTATGTGGCACATAACAGCAACCATTCTGCTCAGAATATTACGAAGAATAATATTTGTGTTCAAAAAGACACTGATCTTGTATCTTGTTCAGAGTAAAACCTCTGAGCAGAGATATGCGCCACATAGAATTCCAGAACATGCGCACAAGTGCCTTTTAGTACACAGGATCTAGGCACTGCTAGTGCAGACACTTGTGCACATGTACCTGCTGGTTTAGTGCAGACTTTCTGCACCTACCTCACTTGCATGCTATCTACTTGCTGCATACATGCGTGCTTCTGTATTACTCTCATGCTAGAAAAGCGTGTGCATGGCTTTGAGCCCACAACTCTAATGCCAGCTTTTTGCACTGACCCCAAAGTCAGCACAGGAGCCTAATTTTTCAAAGGTACGTCGGGGCTGAGCATTATTTTTCAGTCTGCAGTTGGGGGTACAGCTAAACTTTTTGACTTCTGGATATAGTCTAGTGCAGCCAAGAAGTCAATCGGTATTCTTGTATCATAGCTAGAGATCGCTTTCTGCTGATCTTTCAAACACTCCATCAGGTCCAAACTCTTACTTCTTCCTATTAAGCAACAGCCTCTGGGCAAAAACATGCTTCCATCATCTAGGTTGAGCCACCTTAAGACACCTATCCTCCAGTACCTTCTTGACACTGTGGTCTTCCAGTATGAGATTTGGTAGGCACACATTTCACATTCTTTTTCATTCTTGTCAGACCAGTCCAGATGAATGGGACATACCAGAGCGTCCCCTTGGACTGGGCAGGAGAAGGCCACAGCTGCCTTTTTAACTACTGCACAAGGTGCAGCCTTTCCACAATCTGCAAGCCCAGTCAACAATATCAGATCCCAAGTGCTCAGATCTCAGTGGCTGCCTGCAAGTGTCTTCTTTCAGGATGTCTTTACAAATGGCTGAGTATCTGTCAAGCCTGCTCAATTGCCTTCTTGAAGCTATCAAACTTTAGTAATGTGGATTAATGCATTAGCCTTCTTAGTACTTCAGGCTGTGGGAGGTTTTATCCTCCCTCTCCCCTTTCTGGAATAACTCAAAGAGCAAAGAGCCTGCCTTGTCTCCCTACCTGTCCAGCCTTTAGTCCCCAATGATCTTCCTTTATTGCTGTGCATGCTCCTTTCTCAGCCAGGAGCAAGAATGAGTGACTGAAATGGCAACTAAGCTATGCTATGATGCCACTGAAAACTTGTCTTAAGGAAGTATATCCGTCAAGATTTCCTGCATGGCCTGCCACTGGACTGGATCTGAAGCCTGTAGCCATGAGAAGGCCCTACACACAACCAGCCCAAGGCTATGTGACATCCTAGGCTTCAGCTATGTGCCCTCCTCACCTGCAGCTCAAGGCTCTACGCCTGTATCCAGCATCACCTTTTCCCTTCCATATCTCTCAAACGTTCAGCATCTTCCCTCTTCTTCCCTATCCCTCTGCCACATGTCCAGCATCTCTCCTCTCCTTCATTACTTTTGTCCTGGTGTCCACAGCATCTGTGATGGCAGTGACAAGCGAGAGAGGTTTGCAGTGTTAGATGTGTTTTTTTTTTCTTTTCTCACCACTGTTGACTTGGATCTCAATCCGCTGCTCTATCGCCTTCCCATCATCCAAGCCAAAGGATTACTGCCCAACAAGCAGGGTGACAGCCTGCAGAGGTATGGGACAGGAACTATACCCTTAAGCCCGAGGATAGTTGATCACCATAGCACATGTGAACTATCCTCCTTGCCTTCCAGTTAGATTCAGCAAGGTACATCAATATGGCAAGATCCAGAGGAGGTCAGCTGAACTGGACAGCTCACCAGCAAATTGTAAGGAAAGAAGCCTATAGGATTTTTCATGGCTGTAGCCCTGAGGACTCTGAATTGCTAATACACAGGTGGAGCTGATTAAACACCTGGTCCCAATTTGAGATACTATTGACCTATATGCAGGCCAGGGGAGAAGAAGATTCTCAACATAAAAAAAGGCTTTACGTTATTAAACACTTTACTAGATGGAGAGACTCTGCTGATTATGATCTGCAAACCTTTCCTTGGTAGGAACCAAAAGATTTGCCATTGCCTTTCTAGCAGCCCCTGGCCTCCCATCCAGATACCTGCCAGGTTGTATATTGTCTAGCTTCTATTGTTGCAATGCCTTCAAGCTGTACAACTAGGCAGCAGAGTGAGGGAAAGAACTTCTCCTCTCTGCTGCTTTTCATATTTAAGAACTCACTGTTATTTTTGTTTGGCATCTACACTGTTGGGAGCTACTGGGAATTGAACATCCTAATTTCAGCCTAAATCTCTACTACTGTGTTATAGTGTGCTAGTCAAACAAGAGCTAAAGCTGTACTGCTTTCTCAGTATCCTGTTCTCTCTCCTGAGCAGCAACACCACAAACAAATTTGCTCATTCCTTGGGCTCCTACCTCCCTCTAGCCAGTATAAGGCTATAGAAACTCCAAAGCTTTCCTTATAGGGGGAAGGGTTTTGCATAACAGACTGGAGGCTGACTCTAGATACTGCTCTAGCAGCAAGCCTAAGCCCTGTCAAAATTAATTCAAGAGAGTCTGCCCATGTCACAAGAACTGGCAATGGGAGGCAGGAGGATCCAAACAAAGTTCTCTCTTGTCCTCAGCCCTAAAACCCATCAAGTCCCATACCCATCATACCTCTCTGCTGTACAACAGAGCTCAGTCAGACCTACCACTTCTACGTCCTGCTGCCTTACCTGCCACACCATTTTGTGCTGGGTACTAGAGCTCAGCCGGGCCTGCCTCTTCTGGTATCCTGCCACTGTGCCTGCTATAACTTCTGACCAGGTGCTGGGATGGAATCAGAGCCTCCCGCTTTTTTTTTTCTTCTAAACACAATTACTGCTGCTTAGCATACTCCATTCTGAGCCCTTCATTGTCAAGAGCAAAAGGGATCTCAGTGCAATGCAAATCTTGAAGGCAGGTTCCTGTAGGAGAGGAGATAAGCCCACTAACTGCCATCCTTTCTTCATCCCTTGGCCCGTTGTGGAAATACACCCGGCATAGCTTAGGTCACAGGAGCTGTTCTTCATTGCTATGCTAACTCCATACATCTGTCCATCCTGCTGGAGACAGAGAATACAGTCTGACTTCTTGGCTACACCAATTTATATATGGAAGCAAAATAGTTCAAGTTCTGATGCCATCTGCTGGGAGGGGGCATATAAATAGTATCCGTCTGAACTGATCTGGCAAGGATGACAATGAAAAGTATTTATGACACACGTAGCAAGGCAGTACATAAAAGCATAGGTTGTGTTAAACAAAGCTAGTTCAGATAACCAAGGAAGTAATATCAAACTGATAATTATATATCAAACATCCTATAAAATGTGTCAAGATGTACTAGCCCTAACAAAAGCAGCATAAAAAAAAACCGGTTTTGCAGGACAGGTTAAGATTTCCTTAAGTGAGAGCATTCCATAATATGGGTATTGCAAAGAGGAAAGCCCATTTTGTGTACAGATATATTTAAACCTCCACTGAAGCAGAGATTTGTTAAAAAAAATCCTCAACTGAATGCACAGCTCTCCTAGGCTTATATACAGCTAATTTCTCTCTTAAATACTGAGGGCTTGTGCTATACATTATTCTGCACCAAGCACAGAATTTTGAATGAAAAATTCTAAAGGCTACAGGAAGCCATTGCTGCTTTTCTAAAGAGGGAGTAACACAATCATATATTTTTAAACCTATGGAGATCTAGGCTGCAGGGTTTTGCACATACTCAACTTTAGTTCGTAGTTTCTTCTCCAAGCCAACATAGAAGGTATTACAACCATCTAAGTGGCCTACAATCAAAGGATGAACAATAGTAAATGCCATATCATCCTGCTAGACCAATCCCGACAAGTGGATTGTGTTCCCCTACCAACAGACTGGTGGAGACAAAGACCAGTGAAAAGCCCAGTTTTCAATGACATCACTCCCATGCCTCTATTCGCCTCAGCTACCAAAGGTCCTGTCAGTATTTCTTTGTCTCCAGCAGATGGTGGTTGGATTTTCACCTCTCTGAATAAAATCTGACGACAGAGGAAAAGATTGATTAAACGCTCACTTGTGCGGCATGGGAGGCTCCACTAGACTGCGGTCTTTTCAGTATCCATAAGGAGGGAAAATTGGTTCAGTCCCACGCTCTTATCACAATAAAAGCCCGTTGAGCAGCCAGAAATTGGTAGGATCTGGAAGACTGCAGCAGCCTCACAAAACCTCAGCGCCCCTCCCTCCTCGTCTGTCCTCCCTGCTCTCTCCTAAAGATTGCAAAAGGCTTTCAGAGGGATCTGCCTGCTAGCCACCTTAAATGCAGTGCTGCAAAGTCAGTAAAACAGTTTCAGGAGAACAAAACTGAGCCCTACCTAGAGCTCTCAGGGGGTGGGTACCAAGGCTTGACCTACTCTTTTATCCTTGTTGGGGGCTCCCGATTCAGTCTTCTTGGGACACAATTTGAGGTGGACCGCTTGTGACCATTGGCATGGTGTGGGGTTTTCCCCACCATTTTCTGAACGTGTTAGTAGCGTTTTTACCTACTGTGTGCCTGGTGGTCACACGGTCCTAGCACACGTTCCACCCAAGCAGCTCCAACTCACGTTTTGTCCCTAGCATGGACTCTGCTCTTCTTGCATGGCAGCTTCCGAGTTGTCCTTGGAGGGCTGCTCCCCCTCTATCAGCCGGGGGATGCCATTAGGACAGGAGGTGATGGATGGCGCTATGGGTAAGGCTTTCCAGTGATTGTACTGCGAGCCACTCCTCATCCTCTAGGAGGCCTGTGGTAAATGTGCCCCCTGAAGTTGAGGGGTCATTTCCAAGAGAAGAGCTTCCAGACTCCGGATTGTCCTCCCCAGAACTCATTTCTTTTTTGCATCAGGCCTGGTCCTTCTGATGTGGAAATTCAGACCCTGTGGTTTCTAGATGCCCCTAGGTATAGTCTCATGCGGGGCAGGCAGAGTGGAAGTCCTCCTTGAATGCCTTTGGCCAAGTTCTCTTCATAAGGCGCATCCCCTGGAGATGAGGAACAGCTGAGACTTTGCCTATGGCTTGGATTTAGAGGGCTCGGTACTGGGCTTTGATGTGGATGAAGAAGTACTCTCGCCTTCAAAAGACTGTAAAGAGGCTGGGGTGATTCGGCTATTCCAGGAGGAGCTGGCAGCACTGATGCCAGGGTTTCATCCACCTTGAACTTGACAGATACTTCCAGCATGGAACAGGAGCCAAAAGGTGTACCTGCTCCTTCAAGGGGTGCGGAAATTCACTACTGTCTTCCCGTTCCTGGATGTGATCAAGGATATGATCCAGTCAGAGTGGGACTCTCCCGAATCTCTGCCTAAAGTGTTAAGGGTGTGTAAGAAGAAAAGGAGTGTGTTGAGTGGTTTGGCATTCCCAAGGTGGTTGCACAGGTCACGGCAGTTACCAGACAGACCACCATTCCTGTGGAAGGCAGATCGGCCTTAAAGGATTTTCCGGACCGTAAGGTGGATTAGTTATTGAGGAGTCAGTTCGCCGTGGCAGCTGCTATTCTGCAGCTGGCAGCATGTACCAGCCTGGCATCTTGAGCTCTGCTCCACTGGATTCAGTCTCTTCCGCCAAATGATACTATCCCTCTTTTGGAGTGGACTATGGCCTTCCTTTCTGATGCTATGTATGACCTAGTATGTTTGGTGGCCAGGGATGGTGCCCTGATGACACTGTCATGGCACTGGATTTGGCTCTGGCACTGGGGAGCAGATCCATCCTCCAAAGCCAGGATGGCCCAACTGGCTTTTAAGGTAACATTTCTATTTTGGAGCCAATTTGGAGAAGCTGGTGAAGGACCTATCTGGAGGAGAGGACCAAGGGCCTGTAAACGGGCTGGTGCCCCTTTTTCATCAGCCTTCACCCATCCACTGAGGTCGCACTGGCCAGATCCCCAGGCGTCTCTGGACTCTCATCATTACCATCCCGGAAAACCTTTTTCTCCCTCTGCTTCTGGGCTCCAGGCTTGTTCTCAATCCGTTCATGGAGTGCATGGGCCTAGGCACTCAACCCCTCCAGAAGAGGAACCTTCCAGGCTGTGCAACGAAGGTTTGGGGGCCCATTCCCTGGTTCCTCCATTTGAAGGCAGGATTTGCCTTTTCTTTCAGGAATGGGCCTGGCTTACCAAGGATCACTGGGTGCTAGACACCATTCAGTTCAGCAATGTTAGTGGATCCATGGAATAGTCTCCCAGTGGAGGTGGTAGAGATGAGGACAGTAACTGAATTCAAAAAAGCATGGGACCAACACAGAGGATCTCTAAAGGTAAAAAGTGGACTGTTGTAGTTGTTGTTATGGAAGGACAGACTAGATAGAAACATGATGACAGAAAAAGACCACATGGCCTATGTTTCTATGTCCTGGAATGCAAAGAGCCGATTCTGGATGCCTTTGTCATCTCCCCCTTGTGGATCTGTGATCACACCTAAAGGCAGTGGTGTCAGTTCTCCCGGATGAGCAAGGCAAGGGCTGATATGCCCATCTATTTCGTGGTTCCCTTCCTGAGATCGGTCTCTGGTGCTCAGGGCCCTGATGGTGCCCCCCCCGAGACACTGAAGTGCACTACTTTGAAAGATTTGAAGCTCAAGACAGTCTTCTTTGTTGCGATTTCTTCCGCAAAACAGATTTCCAAGCTGCAGACTTTGTCTTGCCAGAATCCTTATCTGTCCTTTTCATGGAGGTCATTTTCATTTGGCCTGTGCCTTCCTTCTTGCCTAAGGTACTTTCTCCCTTTTACGTGAATCAGGTGGTTTGCTTGCCCTCCTTCTCCAAGGAGCAGTGTCAGGGGAAGGATAAGGATCTTTGTCTTGTGGATGTCCGAAGGATGCTTCTCCAGTACTTGGAGATTACAAATTCCTTTTGTAAGTCCCACCATCTTTTTGTGCTGTTTGCTGGCCCACGCAAGGGTGACGCGGCGGCCAAGTTGACTTTGGGGTGCTGGATTAAGGAGGCCATTGCCTCAGCATATCTGTTGCAGAACCAGCCAGTTCTTGAGGGTTTGCACGCCCATTCTACCCAAGCACAACTGTCCCATGGGCAGAGCAGAGCTCGGTAGCCCCTGCAGCCATTTGTCGGGCAGCAATGTGGGAATCATTTTCTACTTTTGTCAAGCATTACTACTTGGATGTCCACGGCCTTTGGGCTCAAAGCTTTTGCGAGCTGCTATGTCTTCTTCCTGCCCAGTGACATTGCAGCTTTGGTACATCTCACTTGTCTGGACTGGTCTAGCAGGACGATATGGAAGGTTACACTTTACTTATTAGATAATGTCCTTTCTTTGGATCCTGTTAAACCAGTCCAGGGCCTGACCCTGCAACTGTATTTGCTCTGTTCTTCTGCTGTGGTACCTTCAGGTCCACTATGATTTTTATACTTGGCTCTGCAGGTTTATCCTCTATTGACAGCCTTCTGTTTCTGCTTTTCTTTCCATGGTTCGACTGTTGATTACTCCTTGTTGCCCATGTTTGAGGTTGTGTGAGGCTTGTCATGTTTCTCCCATATGCTTTAGGACAAATACTGAAGGAACATCTAGGTGGCTGAGGTGAATAAAGGCATGGGAGTGATCTCATTGAAACCTGGTCTTTTTAGTAGTCTTTGTCTTGACCAATCTGCTGGTAGGGGAACACAACCACTTGTCTGGATTGGTCTAGCAGGACTCAAGGAAAAGGACATTAACTGGTAAGTAAAATGTCACCTGATATTTTGTAACCACTAATACAAATACACTCTGAATGGTGGTGCTCATTCACAAAACGCCCATCCCATGGACACCCCTTGAATAAATTTTATAAATATTTACTATAGTATAAAGAACGTCACTACATGAAATAACAAAAAAATGCTTTTACTCTCCAGTCCCTCTGAAGCAGCCATCAGAAATTGGTTTTGGCGAAACTCGAGTCAAGTACTGGTTCAGCAGAAGGGAGGGCAATATAGATCATCTTCATATACTGAGTTAAGTGACTTTTTACTTGCATTCAAAAAATTAAAAATATGAACTGGGTGTGAAAAGGACTGATGAAAGAAATCTAATAGGGGTAGTTCTGTTCCCACAGCCTCACACATTGCTAAAATAAGGCGGGGACACCCCAACTGAGGTCCTTCACCAAATCATTTATTCTGTAAAATCTTTTGTTTTTATGGATTGCCTCCTTTATAAATGCCCCTTTTTTTGAGGTGCACAACACCACTGGGTGCTTCTGCCTGTATGGCTGGGATTGGGGGATCCCTCTCCTCATTATTATTTAACATTTACATGCGGTTGTTAGTGGCTCTAGTGCAATCCCTCGGGTTTTCGTTGTTTGCTTATGCCGACGACCTGCAAATTGTTGTTCCACTGGAGGGTGATTGGGATTAGGCGGTTGCCCGAGGGAACAACTGTCCTGCCCAAGTGGCCATGTGGCTAGCCGATTGTGGGTTGGTTCTCAACCCTGACAAATCGGCCTGTCTCCGGATGGGGACAGTGGAATGGGAGGGCCTTCTGGGTTGTGGCAGCGGAATTATGGAATGCATTGCCACCGGAGATGTCGGCAGTGCGCTCATTATTGTCCTTCCAGAAGGCAGTTAAAACTGTGCTGCTTGCAAGAGGGGTATGAGTGAACTGTTGGGGGGTTAGTTTGTTGTATGCTGGGGGGTTTTTTTGTATTGTACTTCGTTCATTTCCAGTACTCCCTATTGATTGGTAGTTGCCAGAAAGGGGTTAACTGCTGCATAAATAAAATGATATTTAGCATAGTAAATATTTATAAAATTGATTCAAGGGGGTGTCTCTTTATGGGATAGACCAGCGATGGCGAACCTATGGCACGCGTGCCAGCTGTGGCACGCGAAGGCCTTGCAGCTGGCACGCGGGTAGGTCCGCAAAAAAGAAAAAGCTGGCTCTGGCTGCTGCCGCGGACGCGGCAGAGTGCAGTGTCCCGCGGGGCCCCCTCCGCCCGCTAAGCCCCTCTGCAAGGGCTTTCAGATTCGCGAGGGAGAGCGTCTCCCTCGCGTCTCTGTTAAGCCCGCAGGGGCTAATGGGAAATTTCCCATCAGCCCCTTTAGACGCGAGGGACTGATGGGAAATTTCCCATTAGCCCCTGCGGGCTTAACAGAGACGCGAGGGAGAAGCTCTCCCTCGCGAATCTGAAAGCCCTTGCAGAGGGGCTTAGCGGGCGGAGGGGGCCCCGCGGGACATTGCATTCTGCCGCTGAGCCAAAGCCAGCTTTTTTTTTTTTTTTTTTTTAATATGCCATGGGGGGGGGGGGGGTTAGGACTGCTAATGGGCTAGGGGGGGGTGTAGGACTGCTAATGGGCTGGGGGGGTGTAGGACTGCTAATGGGCTAGGGGGGGGTAGCGGGTAGGACTGCTAATGGGCTGGGGGGGGTAGGACTGCTAATGGGCTAGGGGGGGTAGGACTGCTAATGGGCTGTGGGCTGATGGGGGCTGTCTGGAAATGGGGTGATGGGGGTTAGGACTGGTAATGGGCTATGGGGGGGTTAAGACTGCTAATGGACTTTGGGCTGATGGGGGCTGTCTGGAAATGGGGTGATGGGGGTTAGGACTGATAATGGGCTATGGGGGGGGGCTAGGACAGAAAATGGGCTGATGGGGAGGGGTTAGGACTGGATGGGCTGTGGGCTGTTGGGGGGGTTAGGACTAGTAATGGGCTATGGGGGGGTTAAGACTGGTAATGGGCTGTGGGCTGATGGGGGCTGTCTGGAAATGAGGTGATGGGGGGTTAGAACTGCTAATGGGCTATGGGGGGGCTAGGACAGGAAATGGACTGATGGGGAGGAGTTAGGACTTGAGGTGGGCTGATGTGGTTAGGACTGGTAATGGGCTGTGGGCTGATGGGGGGGGGTTTAGGACTGGCAATGGGCTGTGGGGGGCTGACTGGAAATGGGCTGATGGGGTTAAGACTGGAAGTGGGCTGATGGGTTAGGACTGGTAATGGGCTATGGGGGGGTTAGGACTGGTAATGGGCTTTGGGCTGATGGGGGATGTCTGGAAATGGGGTGATGGGGGGTTAGGACTGGTAATGGGTTATAGGGGGGGCTTAAACTGAAAATGGGGTGATGGGGGGTTAGGACTGGTAATGGGTTATAGGGGGGGCTTAAACTGAAAATGGGGTGATGGGGGTTTAGGACTGGAAGTGGGTTGATGGGGGGCTAGGACTGGTAATGGGTTGGGGGTTGCTATGACTGGAAATGGGCTGAGTGGAAGGGGAGGCTTGAACTGCAAATAGCTGATGGGGAGGGAGCTTGGAATGGAAATGGGCTGTGAGGGAAGGGAACTAGGACTGAAAATGGGCTGATGGAGCAGCTAGGATAGGACTGGAAATGGGCTGTTGGGGGGAGCTAAGATTGGAAATGGGCTGTGGTGGGGGCTTGAATTGAAATGGACTCATGGAGGGGCTAGAACTGGAAGTAGGCTCATGGGGGGGGGCATGGACTGGAATTGGACTGAGTGGAGGGGAGCTATGATTTGACATGGGCTGATGATGGGGCTAGGAAATGACTAGAAATGGGCTGATGGGGGGCTAGGATTGGAAATGAGCTGATGAAGGGACTCAGACTGAAAATGGATGGGGGAGCTAGGACTGGAAATGGGTTGATGGGGGGCTAGGACTGGAAATGGGCTGATGCAGGGACTAGAAAGGAATGAATGCTGGGTGAGACTGGAACTAGAAGGGAGCTGATGTTGGGGGAGGATTAGAATGGGATGGGGCTGGGAGAGTAAAATGGAGAGGGGAAAAATATTTTGTGTGGGAGGAATGAAAAATCTACAATTGGCCGGGTATTGGGAGAGTAAGTGGGGATTGATGATGGAGCGGTAAAATTTGTGTGGATGAAATAGGAATGAGGAAAGAGCAAAAGGAGAAAGATTAGTATGTTAAAGCAGATGTAGAGAGAGAGAATGGAAAAAAGACTAGAAGAGAGAAGAAAGAACAAATGGACAGCAGACGATGGAGAGTTAGCAGAAAACATGAAGAAACCAGAAGAAAGTGGCTGGAGCAATTGCAACTGAAAAAAAATGCACAAAAGGTAGAAAGATATCTCTTTATTTTGAATTTATTAACTGGAATATGAAACCTCTGGGAAATGTGCATCATTAACGTCTGTGCTTTGTTTGGTACAAGAGGAAATTAATTTATAGTTTTATTTCTACAGTGTTGTACATTCCAAGTTTGGCTTTTGGGGTTCCCAGTTTAATTATTGCCTTCCTGTTTCTAAATTGTGATTCCTTGTTTGGTGATGGTCTATGTTCTGCATGTGTAACTGAGCTGAGGTTTAATTGACGTGCTGGCACTTTGAGGAAATTCTTTGGTTTTGTGCCGCAGTTTGGGCACTCGGGCTCAAAAAGGTTAGCCATCACTGGGATAGACCTTATATTTTGGGCAGATATGGGCACAAATTCTGGATCATAATTGCTACAAGTATGTTTTTACAAGATTACTTACATGGGCTACATAGAAAACGCAGCATCCAGAATAACCCCCAAAATCTTGACTTCCAATTTTATCCATAACCAATAACCATCAAAAATATATAGTAGAAGGAGCAAACTCCACATTGGGTTTCCCCTCCCAAATACCTCAGTCTTTTGAGGGCTAAAATCAATTTATTTTCTGCTATCCAATGCTAAGTCATCAAAAGGCATACAAAGCTGTACTATTTTTTCTATGCATTTCCTCCTAAGTCATATCATCTGCAATTAAACCCTAAGTTATTAATCAAGGGCCTCAGAAGTTTAGCATGTATTGAATAGTATTGGGGAGAGGATTCCACAGGTCAGATCCCAAGGTTCTGACATATTATTAGAAATCTTTGCACTCTCTGACTCAAGAAAAACACAAGCCAGTCCTTCACTCAGCCTCCCGCAAGAAGGATCTCCAACTTGTTAATTAAAAATGTCATGACTGATAGTGTTGAAAGCAGAGGAAAGATCTAAAAAGTACCACAAAAGAGTTGACTTGCAAGTCCACAAATTACAACATAGGCGCTGATGCACCTTTCGTGCAGGCAGCTTCCACCCACCCAATCAAAACTGAAGGAATTAAAAAAGCATCCCCTTTGTCACTAACACTTACTTGCCCTCTTTCCTCTCACCCTATTGCAGTCTAGTGGTGATGGAGGAGGTGGTGAAGGCAAATTCACTAACCAATTTCAAGAAAGCTTTGGATAAGCACAAAGGATCTATAGCTACAAAGAAGTTAGTAGAAAGCACCAGGTCAACAAGGATTTTCCTAGGTGGGCCTGGCAATCCTCATCTGCCCTCATAGAGCTGTCAGGATGTCTGAAAATAACTTTTCATTAGTATAGTGAGCAGACGATATTAAAAAGCTATCAGGATGAGCCATGAATCCAAAATCTTGGTTCAGAAAAAACTACAGTTTGCTTTTAGTAGAGTAATTTATTTGTTTCTCCTTTTTTGCATGTTTCATTGCCTTTAAGAACTAATACAGCAAAATCAGAAACAGCACATCATGGTTGTGTGAAATGCTTTCTCACTGCTGTGTGAATACTGGGATCAGAGGCGATGTTCTTTCTGGTCTAGAGGGTCTGCCTGTTCCACTTACTGGGGCATTTCTTACTAAAGGCGTTACTATTGCTGAATCTGCAGTTGAATGATCAGAGCACACAAAGAGCACAGGCTGTGGAGATGGGTAGTTTGTACATAGATCTGCAAGTCTCCTGTTAATAGGGAGACTGTTTTTGAGAAGTACATTTTTCCTGAAGATATCTGCCCATTAACCATGAAAGCCAAGTAAACACAAAGGAAGATGGGAAAGTTACTGTGCCCAAGGTCACATAAGCATAGTGACAAAGAGGCATGTTGAACTCATATCCCAACACTTTTCATGGACCACAGTCATTGCTTTAAGCACTAGGTCACTCCATTCTAGTAAGTGCTTATTTCAAGACAGAAGGGTTTGTATTTGTTTTTAGGCATATTTCACATATCAATAAGACCTATTGGGGAGGGTTTGTCCATCTCTATGCATCTGTTTGTATGTGCACGTGTAAATAGATGCATACACTGTAAGCAAGACAGGGAGTGATGAAGAAGCCATGGGCAGTGGGGAAGTCTGGTTTGCCAACTAAGAAACAATGGAGACTTTACAAAGAAGTCAGCAGTGGTTGACAGGGACCCAACCCTCAGTGGAACAGAAAGCAAATCCAGCCCATGACAAATAAGACAGGAGCAGGAGGCCAAAGTGATAGGAAGCTGGATGGAAGTGCAGGGTGGGTTGGGGGGAGAAAGAGTGTAGTGAAATGCACACTAATAACATCAAACAGGGCCTTCAGCCTTTATGCCCCAAAATGTTGGAACACATTACCACCAGAGATTCGTGCTGTCACCGATCTAGCACAATTTAGAAAGGCACTCAAATATCACTTATTCCTCCATTATTACCAGGTTAGCTAGACACCAACTTAACTACACCTCCTCCATATTTGACTACCTTTTTAAGATAATATCCTAATCCGTAGCACAAAGTATACTGTACATATGTAAATAGTTCCAGTTCATATTTCCCTATGTTATCCAAGTTGCCTTTCCTGTTCTCTGTAAAACCAAACAGCTTGATGTTATGGTCCTTTGTTTTATGTAAACCGCGCTGATGCTAAATAGTGCGGTATATAAGAGATTGTAATAAATAAATAAATAAAAATAATAAGAGGAAGGGACAGAGTGTAAGGAGGGTTTGGCAGGAAATGGAGAGAGATAGTGCAAAGGAGAAAGGTGAGGAGGCAGCAAAAGGGAAAGAATGTAAGGGGATAATAAAAGCTGCTAGTGTAGCTGGGTTTAAAAAAGGTTGGACAAGTTCCTGGAGGAAAGGTCCATAAACCATTATTAAAGAGGACCCAGGAAATCCACTGCTTACCCCAGGATGAGCATTGTGGAAGCTGTGGACTTTGGGTACCTGCCAGGTACTTGTGACCTGGCTTGGCCACTGTTGGAAACAGGATACTGGGCTTGATGGACCTTGGTCTGACCCAGTAAGGCATTTCTTATGTTCTTATGATCTAAGGGGGAGACTACAACAACAGCAGAGTGTAAGGAGGGAGCGAGGGAAGGGAACATGTAAGCGGGGATAAAAGGGATGGCAGAGAAGGGAGGAAAGAGTGTGGCAAAGAGGTGAGAAGGATAGGGTGTGAGCACAGAAGGGCAGAGGTGAGTGCAAGAGAAGAGAAAAGCTTACATGCCCATAGATACACCATAGATAAATGGCTAAACTGTCCCCATAGTGATGCATACACCTACACACGCACATGCACACACAAAACTCACATAAAACAATCACTACTCAGCATTCAGTGGTACAAGAAAATAATGCTGGTGGGATCTCCAACCACACACTCCCTGCTACTCTACTTTGTTCACACCAAATCCCCCCCCCCCAGACATGTCCAAATCTGCAAAAAGAAGGCACACACATTGTGTCACACTATTAAGTGTGCACTTTTCAACTTGTTAAATAATTTGTGAAATTGTATGCAAACCACAAAACGTCCAGGCTATTCAGTTACACAGTTTACAGTAACATTAACTCACTTTATCACCTAAGCTGGGGATTCTCAGCAGGAGTCAGACAGGATATCCACAAAGTACATTTATTGTGTGTGTTTACATGCATAAATGATCAGGCATAGTTTGTTTACTAAAAATCCCACAACCAGTTTGTGGTCCTGAAGGATTGGAGATGAATATGCCTGATCTAGGACAAATGGACTGCAAGCATGCCAATGACAGCAAACAGAAGAAACATCTCAAAAAAAAGATGGTGGCCATTTAGCCATCTACTGACAGAACTGGACTTCTACAGTCATTTAGTTTCTGTCTCACTGTGAACCATTCTCCATGTCTGCCAGAGACGGGATAAAGTCACCATAACATCACTTTAGGAGAACCTTTTTAACAGTGGCTGTTCTTGCGTTTTAAACCCTCCTGTGGTGGCGGTGGCAGTACCAAATAAAGAAGCAAAGAGTAGGGGGAGCAAAGGCACAAGCTCCTGCTGGAAAGAGACATCTTGATGCAGCATCCAGCTGTGATGGCAACTGCCGAGTGACATGTTTGGAGCATCCAAGGATGGGCAATTTTTCAGTGTTTGATTATAACTGGAAAGGATATTCTCTATTGGGGGTGTTTATCAGGTTTTCTGGTTATGACTGAAATCGGAAGCCCTATATAATGCAATACATTGGATAAACTATGATAGCGGCATTTGCATAAAATTTCATTCTGTACAAGGTAAAGGGAACACAGTAACTATGATGACAGAGGACAGCAACTGTTTGTAATCCTTAGCGTCTGAACAGAGGTGTCTCCTGAGACATAAGTCAGTAAAATGAAAGAGCAAGTCCCTCTACAACAGATTATTCATTTTACATAAATCCTTAGTTTCTTCTTATGTAATTAAGTGGAAACTAAAGATTACACCCCATTAATAGTTAGACGAAAATAAAAGACTGGAACTAGGATGGCAAACAGTTAAAACACAACTGGAAACATGAACGATTATGTATACTATCCTCTGAAATATGAGAGGAGGAAGGAGAGAACTGCAATGGCATTGTTTTCTATTACCAAATACTCTTAATCCTTTACTTTTAATTCCACTTTGCCAGCCCCGTCCCCCCTTACTCTAGCACTATAAGAAGAAGGGGAGGGGGAATGCACTCGAGGAAACGGCACTATACACCAAAGCAGGTTGGTGGGCTTTGGGTCCCAGCATGTCTCAAGACCAGCAGAGGGAGAAGCTGTCACTGGAAAACCCGTAGCATAGACAAGTGTCAGTAACGTTGGAAACTCCTTTTATTGCACTCCCCCCACAAAAGGACCATCTCCTACTTCCTTAAAGATAAGGAAATCTCATTCTCTCCTCAACCTGATCTTTTAGTTTCGGGTACATCAAACGCCAAGCAGACGCTGGATGGAGGAGGAGAAGCCGCCGAAAGTCCCCCGGCTCGCGTCTCACCTTTGGCTGCTGCAGTCGGGTAGAGCTTCTCGGCCTTGTGCAGGAAACGCAGGGCCCGCTGGCGCTCCCCGGCCTGCAGGGCGGCTCGGGCGATGTGTAGGCAGCGTTCAGCCTCGTCCCGGTTGCCCTCCATCCTCCCTCCGAGGCCCGTGAGTACCGCAGCCCGCGCCGAGGAGACCCGCACACGAAGCCCCGGGCAGTCTGCCCACCCGCCGATCTCAGAGCCCTGCCGCGGCAGCCATAGCACCGCCCGCCGGCCCGGCACAGGAAGGGGCGGGGACAGCCCCAACAAACACCCGCCCCCGCCGCCGAGTGACAGCGCCCTGCACCCTAGACCCCCTCCGAAGAGATCACCTCATTACGGAGAAGAAAAGATCAGACGACACCTTGGCAGATCCATAATAGCCTTAAGAAGGGATCGCAGAATTGAACTGTGTAATTCCCTAATCGTCCTTCAGAATATATTAACTAATTACAGTGAATAAGGGTTTTTTTTTAAATTTAATCTGTTTATTGAATTTTTTGTAACACAATAATAATACATCCTGTCATTAGAAAGGAAGCATATAGGAAGTGGGCTGGTGTTTTCCTATGAAACCTCTGTGCATATGATTCCATGTAGTAAGTTTTGTAAATAGTTACCCCAGTTATCCATGCCCTGTTACCTGTAAACTCATACGTGTTAAATGTACTGAGCATTTTGTTCCATGTGAACCGCGCTGATGATGAATAGTGCGGTATATAAGAGACTGTAAATAAATAAATAAATATAGGTGAAATATATCAATAATCACAAACATAACTCTGTAAATATCCCATATCTTCACTTTAGACCCCCATATTTGAGAGGGAGAGGGGAAAAAAGTTAAAACCAGAGCAGGAGCCCTCTGGCAAACAATAGAACAATCAACGTAATGACTTTTACTAAAGATATCAGATGCCTGCCAAACTCCCTGGGAATAAACATAATAAGAGGAAGATCAAATCAAATCATTCTGGAACTGTCCAAGCAGAAAGTCTACCATTAATGAAAGTACCCAAATCCTTGGGATCAGAAAAAACATAACGAGTAGAATTAATAACTAGACATCTGCAGGGAAAGCATAGAAAAAAAAAGCTCCTCCAATTCATAGGACTCCAGATTTGTAAAGAAGAAATTGTTACACCGTTTTTGAGTGTCCTTTGCAAGGTCAGGAAACATCAATATAGTGCGACCAAAAAAATCCTCTCTGCGTTTCTTGAAGAATAACCTCAATAACCAGTCTTTATCGGAAACCAGCACACAATGAACTAATAAAGTGGAGAAAGTACAAACTCCCTCGCCAGAATCTTCAAGCAAATCTGTAACATTCAGAACATCAAAGTTCACATCGGATACTGCCAACGGAACATCAGCATTCTTCTTAGCTCGTGGAAGGTAATAAACCTTACTCAAAGGCGACAACAACTCAGAAGGCACCTTTAAGATCTCTAAAAGATATTTTTTGAACATATCCAATGCTGTAATACCTGGCTTCTTTGGAAAATTCAGTACATGAAAGTTGGTAACCCTGGAGGGGCTCCAGCTTATACTTAATGGCGCCATTATCTTCATACAGGGAAGAAGATAGTTCAGAAACTGTTCTTATCTGAGTTCCCATATCATCCAGTCGGACACCCATCTGATCGCACACAGTTACAGTCTGTTCAGTTCTTTCCGCGTTGTTCTGAATATTATCCGAATTCTCTTGTACACATGTAGACAAAGCAGAAGTCTGTAAGTGAATAGATGAAGAAAGCACAGCTATAGCTTCCCAGATAGATTCCAAAGTAAAAGTTTTAGGTCAAACCAAAACAGGCGAAGGGACGGAAAGTGGAGTCGAAGCAAACTGGGGGGGCAAAGTCCTGCTTAAAGCTGCAGTTCCAGATGGAACCATCGATACATCTTCGTCCAAAATCTCCCTGATTGCCTCAGGGGTTGACGGAGCATATTCACCTGTGCGCTCCCCTTCAATGACACCAATAGTCTCCTGCTCGGGGGGATGGGGCAACAGCACCAGAGAAGCTCCAGCACAGCTGGACAAGTCGATGGGATTCTCTGTAGAGGAGAGAGAAAGATTTCCCCACCCGACGAGAGCACTGAAGTCTCCAACGACGACGCTCTCAAGTCGGCTCGAATCTCCTCACATTGACCCTGGGAAAGCTGGACAAAGCAGTCCATAGGACCCAAAACAGGTATCGAGAGCTCGGAGGGGAGGGCCCTCAATTTCCCCTTACACTTAGGCATGAAGGCAAAGGAAACGCTCTGCAGCCATCTTGATTAGTCTCCACCCCCCTCCACCTACAGTGAATACATTAATAAATACACATGAAACTGAAAAAAAGAATAGAAGGTAATACAGTTGCAGAATAATCTTTAGTGAGGTGACTAGATAGTCCCGATTTTCAGGGATTGTCCCAGACTCCATGGACTATAACCACCTCCTAGCCCCGATTTCAGCAAAGGACATTGTTTCTCTAATGGCAATATTCTCATCATAAAAGAAGATGTAAAATTAACTGCTTTTCTGAAAAACAAAAAGAGAAGAAATTTTATAAATACATAGAATTTTTATCTATGTGCATAAAATAAAGTTTAAGCATATATATATGTATATGCACACTTATAATTCAAGAAGGGCTGCTACAGTCTTTTTTTTAACTTTTGAAATTACTGAATGTTACTTGAGTAGCCATTTTGAAATACACACTGGAAACAGAGCCAGACAATCCGCTAGGTGGTTGCCTAGGGCAGCAGACCTTGGTGGGTGGCATCGCTAACTCAACCCCCAGACTGTTGCTTCAGTACCAGGGGGTGTTTTAAAACACCCACACACATGCACACAGTCTGGCTTGCCATTCCTGGCCATCTTCCAAGAAAGTTGCATCAGAAGGGGGGCAGAAGCAGCAGGCTGTGAGCACTCATGCACACAGGCACTTTACAGTTCAGCCGCTGCCATTTCAGCACAAGGTGGGGGCTGCATGGCAGGCTGGATAGAGGCACAGTCTTTTGGGGGGCAGTAGCACAGAGGTTCTGCCTAGGACAGCAGAAACCCTCATACCACCACTGGCTGAAAAGATGTCTGAGAAGAGAGGACCTTTGTCTAGTCCTGCCTAGTTGTGCCAGATTAGCTCTTCAAATATCTGGTCATTAGCTGGATGGAAACATCTGGGCAAAACTGAAAGGAGATATTTTATGGACAATGAACATTTTAAGAGGAAAGGAATGCTGCAATAGTTCCTGAAGGCAGTAGGTGAAAGGGTAAGGGAAAATAGTTTAATTTACATAAAATACAAGAGATTACAGAATGAAGCAACAATATCTGGAAAAGCTAAGAGACACTGGGAAAGTAGTCAGGAAGGCAAACATGCAGAGTAAAAATGAGGGACAAGTAGTTTGGGGTTTGTTTTTTTTTTTTAGATATGTTAGTGAGAGGATGAAGTGCAAAAGTGGTACTGTCAGATTTAAAAGGGAAGGGAGAAATAGATAAAAACATAAAGCAGAATTGTTTAACAAATATTTGTTCTGTATTCATAGATGAAGGACCAGGAACGAAAATTGCCTGACATGCAAGCAGGGTTCAGGAAAGGGCGAGGAACAAGAGACATCATTGCAGTTGCGAGATGGATCTGTAAAGAGACAACATAATACCAAAAGGGCATTTATATGTGTTTTATTGACTACAGCAAAGTCTTTGTGTAAATCATGAAACACTCTTGGCCACATTAAGAAGCATGGGTATACCAGAACACCTGATAGTTCTCATGAACAACCTTTACATTGATGAAGCAACAGTTCAATTAGAACAAGGAGAAACAAAATGGTTTAAAATCAGCAAAGGTGTACAAGGCTGTATACTTTCTACTTATGTTTAATTTGTATGCAGAACATTAATGAAGCAGGACTGTATGAAGATAACAGAGGTGTGAAGAATGATGGAAGACTAATAACCTTTGCTATGCTGACGATATCACATAGTAACATAGTAAATGACAGCTATTAGATAAAGACCAGTATGGTCCATCTAGTCTGCCCAGTAAGATGGCAAGAGTAGGTGCACTTGCCACTCCATGCAGGCCACCCGTCCCCCTGTCTTTGTTTTAGGGGTGAAACCACCACTCTGTGTAGGACACCCCTGTATGTTGAGAAATCAGTTAAGTTTATATTGATTTTATCCTGTTGCTGTAAAGGGATGCACTTTGTCTGTCCCATGCCATTTTGAATTCTGTCACTGTATTTGCCCCCAACATTTCCAACGAGAGGGCAGTCCAAGAACACAGAACAGTCTTAAAATGGGCCTGCACCTAAATATGAAGACGACAAAGGTCCTGACAACTGGCACAGTCATTTTATCCTTGATAGCAAAGAAATATAAATAATGGACAACTTTAACCTGCTTGGATCAATAATCAATAAAGAAACAACAAGCAGTCAAGAAATCTGATGACACATTGCTCTTGGCAGAATAACTATGAAGGACCTAAACAAGATTCTCAAGTACAGAGATGTATCTGTGCATACAAAGATTTGATTTGTCCAAGCCATATAGATGCGAAAGTTGACAGTGAAGAAAAAAAGGCCAGGAAGAAAATTAATGCTTTTGAATTGTGGTGCTGGCGAAGAACCATGGCCGAAGAACAAATCAGTTCAGTGCTGGAGATGAAATCTAAGCTTTCTTTTGAAGCTCAAATGACAAGACTGACTTGCATACTTTGGACACATCAAGCAAAGAGAAAGATTATTAGAGAAAGATATCATGCTTGGCAAAGTTAAAGGTCAACGCAAAAGAGTAAGGCCAGCAATGTGATAAAACAACAGCAACTATGGATACCACTATCAACAATTAGCCAACTGACTGAAAACCAAACATACTGTAGTTTAGGACAACTATCCAGAGGATTGCCATGAGTCAACATCAACTCGATGACACTTAATAACTGTAGTAATAGCACAGTTTACAGCGCCACAATAAAATTAGTTACAATAATTTAATTGTGGTGTTATAAACTGCAATATTGTTCTTGTGTTCTCTTTGTTCTTTGGTGTCTGAGCTCTTTGCATCTCCCTTTTCTTTTGCAGAATATTTAATTACATTTAATACCATGTCAGTCCACTGTGCAGTGTTAGACGTCAGTATGTTCGATATTAGAATCCCAGGTTACATCATTAAATTGCTACAATTTTTACTTTGTATAAACAATAATGAAAATAGTTCTTAAATTATATAGCCTGGGAATAAAGTGGCTTTTCTTTTGGGACAACCTCCTGACCAGTGTTCTGAGGGAGGGGCCCCTTGCTCTCTGATTAAAGCACTGAGGAGTCCCCTCCATTATGGGTGCCTGGCAGGGCTAACCCAACCATTAGGCAAGACTAGGAAGCCACTAGGACAGCAGCTTCCGAGATGCAGCAAAGACCTGCAGCAGTCATATGAAAAACAATAGACCCCGATAACCCCAACAACTCAAAGAGCCAATAGCCCATACTTTTATCTGCAGGGAGAGTGGGCCCACACAAACATAGAAAGCAGTTTATTAAAAGTATGTTGTCCAGTTATGTATTTTTACAGGATTGAAACCTGGAAGGGTCGGTATTGGGATGATTATGACTTGAAGGGGTGGAGGTAGGTGGGTAGCATAAGTGACCCATAATTTGGGAAATGCTAGGTTAAAGCATATGCCCATCTACTATAGGATTCTCTCAATAGACAAACAGGGCAATGCAGGTTTACTTGCTGCTGATATCACAGATGGTGCCAGTGTCCCTGGAGCCTTTCCTGGGGGGGGGGGGGAGGACAATTTCTCCAAATGGGGTGTTTTGCGCAACATAGCAAAAGTGCTTTTGCTATGTTGTGGACTAGTGGATTCTCCAGAAAAACCCAATGCAGAGCCATGGAAGTTTGGTCTGAAACATGGCACGTCGTATATGAGGGATTCTTTTGCCATCTGAGGTCTTGTTAAGCACTCTCTGAAAAATGTATCCCTGAAGGATACTACCAAAAGCACAGAGGTTCCAAAAAAAAAAAAAAGAGTAAAGTAGCCCAAATGCCCTCGAGTATGGAGCAGACAGAGATTAAAGATCCCAAATTACCCATGCATACCAATAGCCAAATTAATATGAATAAAATAGTCTCTAAAATGCTTGTATGCAAATACTAGAAGTCTAAAAAATAAGATGGGAGTTAAAATATAGCGCACTAAATGAGGGGTTAGATATAATTGGAATCTCATAGACATGGTAGAAGGAGGACAACCAGTGGGACACTGATACCTGGGTACAAACTATATCGTAATGATAGAGCTGATCAAATTGGTGGAGGGGTTGCGCTCTATGTTAGAAGGGGAATTGAGTCACAAAGGATTAACATTTTGCAGGAAACAACATTTGCTGTAGAATTTCTATGGATTGAAATTCCATGTAAAAAAGGGGAAGACGATGGCAGTGGGGGTGTACTATCGACCACCTGGCCAGAATGAACAAATGGATGATGAAATGCTCAAAGAAATCAAGGAAGCTAACAATAGTTACAGTACAGTAATAATAATGGGTGATTTCAATTACCCTGGTATCGAATGGGTCAGTGTCACGGCAGGACATGTTAGGGAGATAAAGTTCCTAGATGAAATAAATGACTGCTTCTTGGAGCAGCTGGTTCATGAACCGACCAGAGGGGAAGCCATATTGGACCTAGTCCTTAGTGGAACACCAGATCCACTGCAAGAGATAAGGGTGTTGGGGCCACTTGGCAATAGTGATCATAGCATGATCGCTTTTGATTTAATTAGTCGAGGAGGGATAGTAAGGAAATCCACAGTACTACCTTTTAACTTTCAAAAGGGAGACTATGATAAAATGAGGAAAATAGTTAAGAAAAAACTAAAAGGAGCAGTTGCAAAGGTTAAAGACTTACATCAAGCTTGGGTGTTTTGAAAAATACTATCTTGGAAGCCCAGACCAGCTATATTACACGCTTTAAGAAAAGTGAAAGGAAGTCCAAAAAGATGCCAGCATGGTTTAAAGGTGAGGTCAGAATGGCTGTTGCCAAAAAAGCATCTTTCAGGAAATGGAAAAAAGAGCAAAACAACAAAACCTGGAAACAGCACAAGCACTGGCAAGTTAAATGCAAGGCATTGATACGGCAGGCAAAGGGAGAATTTGAGAAGAAGCTTGCTGCGGAAGCAAAACATGTAATAAAGACTTTTTCAAGTACATTCGTAGTCAGTTGGTCCATTAGATGATAGAGGGGTTAAAGGGGCACTAAGAGGCAACAAGGTGATAGCGGGGAGAATGAATGAATTCTTTGCTTCGGTCTTTAATGAGGAAGATGTAGGGATGTTACCCATGACTGAAGTGGTATTTAAAGGTGCGGAAGAATTGAAGGAAATATCAATACATCGGGAAGATGTATTACAACAATTAGATAAACTGAAGAGTAGCAAATCACCTGGGCCGGATGATATACATCCAAGGGCGTTTAAAGAACTGAAATATGAGATAGCAGACCTGCTATTAGTAATCTGTAAACTATCATTAAAATCATTTGCAATACCTGAAGACTGGAGGATGGCTAACATAACATCAATTTTTAAAAAGGGTTCCAGGGGTGATCCGGGAAACTACAGACCAGTGAGCCTGACATCAGTACCGAGAAAAATGGTAGAAACCATCATAAAGAACAAAATTGCTGAACATGTAGATAGTCATGGCTTAATGCAAGACAGCCAACATGGCTTTAGACAAGGAAGATCTTGTCTTACTAATCTGTTATGTTTTTTTGAAGGTGTGAATAAACAGGTAGACAAAAGTGAGTCAGTTGATATAGTGTATTTGGACTTTCAGAAAGCCTTTAACAAGGTCCCTTATCAGAGACTTTTGGCAAAATTAAAGAGTCATGGGATAGGAGGCAGTGTACTATTGTGGATCAGGTACTGGTTAAAAGATAGAAAGCAGAGGGTAGGGCTAAATGGCCAATTTTCCCAATGGAGAAAGGTAAATAGTGGTGTACCCCAGGGATCTGTGCTGGGTCCGCTGCTTTTTGACATATTCATAAATGACCTGCAAAAGGGAATAATGAGTGAGGTTATCAAATTTGCAGATGACACAAAACTATTTAAAGTTGTTAAAACCCAAGAGAATTGTGCAAATTGCAAGAGGTTCTTGATAAATTGGAAGACTGGGCATCAAAATGGCAGACAAAATTTAATGTGGACAAGTGCAAAGTTATGCACCTAGGGAACAACCACCTAAACTATGGCTACACGATGCAAGACCACCACCCAGGAAAAAGATTTAAGCGTCATTGTGGATAACATGTTAAAAGCCTCAGCCCAGTGTGCAGCAGTGGCCAAGAGAGCAAATAGAATGCTAGGTATCATGAGGAAAGTAATGGAAAATAAAACAAAGATTATTATAATGCCTCTATATCGTTCCATGGTGAGACTGCACCTTGAATATTGTGTGCAATTCTGGTCACTATATCTTAAAAAGGATATAGCGTTATTAGAAAAGGTTCAGAGAACAGCCACCAAAATGGTAAAGGGGAAGGAAGGATACTCCTATGAAGAAAGGCTAAAAAGGTTAGGGCTCTTTAACCTGGAAAAGAGACGGCTGAAGGGAGATATGATAGAAGTCTATAAATTAATGAACTGAGTGGAACGGGTAAACGTAGATCGATTGTTTATGTTATCAGAATATAGAAAGACTAAGGGACATGCAATGAAGCTACAGGGTAAACTATTTAAGACTAATAAAAGAAAATATTTTTTCACTCAACGTGTAATCAAACTCTGGAATTTTGTTACTGGAGGATGTAGTAAAGGCTGCTAGTGTAGCTGGGTTTAAAAAAAGATGGACAAGTTCCTGGAGGAAAGGTCCATAAACCATTATTAAGAAGGGATCCAGGATATCAATGCTTGACCCAATACAAGCATTGTGGAACCTGTCTCTTTTGGGGAAACTGCTAGGTACATATGACCTAGATTGGCCACTGTTGGAAACAGGATACTGGGCTTGATGGACCTTGGTCTGACCCAGTATGGCATCTCTTATGTTCTTATAAGTACATGAGAACTAGTTTGTTGATAAAAATGATTACAAGGGAAGGCCTTATGTGAATGGGCGTTTTTTTTCCTCTCCCCCTCCTTTTTGGGTACCCTGACATAAGGCAGACGGCAGAATTTGAAAAGTTTGCCATGGAAGCAAAAGCACATAAAACCTTTTTCAAGAACATTCATAGCAAAACGCCTGTAAGAGAGTCAGTTAGAGAGGACAAGGCCATAGACTTGCTTCGGTCTTTACTGAAGACGACATAGGAAACTTACCCATGCCAGAAATGATATTTAAAGATGATGTATCAGAGGAATTGAAACAAATGTGATAACAACAACAACATATTACATCTTCCTGATTTTAAGTGCGGTCAAGTTGGTATCGACTCATGGCGACCCTCTGGATAGTTGTCCTAAATTGTGTTCGATCTTCAGTCAGGCAGCTCATTGTTGACAGACTGGTACCCGTAGCTGCTGTTATTGAATCGATCCATCTCATTGCTTTTCTTCCTCTTTTATTTTGACCTTCTACCTTGCCAAGCATGATGTCTTTCTCTAATGATCTCTCTCTTCGCATGGTGTGTCCAAAGTATGAAAGTCGAAGTCTTGTCATCTGAGCTTCTAAAGACAGCTTAGATTTGATCTCCTCTAGTACTGACTGGTTTGTTCTTCGAGCAGTCCATGGTATACACAGTATTCGTCGCCAGCACCATAATTCAAAAGCATCAATTTTCTTCCTGTCTATTTTTTTCACTGTCCGACTTTCACATCCATATGATGTTATTGAAAATGCCATGGCTTGAACAAGTCAAATCTTTATATGTACTATAGCTATTTGATAAAGAGTAGCAAATCACCTGGACCAGATTAGATACATCCCAGGGTGCTCAAAGAACTGAAATACAAGATTGCAGACCTATTAGAAATCTCTGAACTATCATTAAAATCATCTGCAGTACTTGAAGATTGGAAAGTGGCAAATATATCACCAAGTTTTAAAAAGAGTTCTAGGAGTGATCCGAGAAACTACAAACCGGTGAGACTGCTGTCAGTACTGGGCAAAATGATAAAACCATTATAAAGAACAAAATTACTGAACATGTAGATAGTCATGGTTTAATGGCAGAAAGCCAACATGGATTTGGTCAAGGAAAGTTTTGCCTCACTAATCTAATTTTTTTGAAGGTGTGAATAAACAGGTACTGTAGATGAAGGTGAGTCGGTTGATATAGTATATCTGGATTTTCAGAAAGCCTTTCGCAAAGTCCCTCACTAGAGACTCCTGAGGAAATAAAAAAGTCATGGGATAGGAGGCAGTGTACTATTGTGGAAGAAAGACGGGCTAAATGGACAATTTTCTCAATGGAGAAAAGTGAATAGTGAAGTATCCCAGGCATCTATGCTGGGCCCACTGCCTTTTAAAAATAAAATTAAAACAAATTATCAGTTTACAATATATATCTCCAAGCATTAACACGTGCAACAGAAATAGAAAGGGCAATTCAGATATACCAAAGAAGAACTAGCCCTTCACTTGAGGGGAACCAAAAAGAAAATAATGTACTATAATGAAACAGGCAGGAAAACCAGTTAAGCTTACATCAGCCAGAATAAGATAATTATATTTTACAGATTATTAAGGCTCAAAGAATGCGAGTCAATAGGTTTGCGAGCACTAATAATGGCCACCAGTTGGAACAGCTCAAAGAAAACAGTCAACAGCTTGGACTTTGATTAAACATTTGCAGTCACTTCAGAAAAAATAAAGCCTCCAATTGTAAGACCCCAAGGTTCAACAGAAGAAACTCCTCTGTTTCTGCGTTTCCCTAGATAAATTTGTGAATATACACACTTGGAAACTTTTAAAGAGAACATTACACTTTTTGAAATATTTCAGCAGCCTGTCTTGATCAGAAGGCAACACAAACATAACAACCAATGTAGAAGGCTTCATTGACTCCATATCTGAAGTCTCTAAAATCCAAGAAATATTCAACATATCCATATGTTGCACATCTGCTTGAGATTGTTGCATACCACTCAGATCTTTTCTAATCAACAGGAGCATAACAAACCTTACTTAACCCTATCAAGGCCCCCTTTAAATTTCTAATCCACATTCTGCAGCTGGGTTAATTTTTCCATATCTCAGGAAAATTGTGCCGGTCTTATTCAATATGTTATAACAGTGATTTTCTTTCTGCTATGGTCATGTATTACATACCATTTGATAAAAAAATGAGACAGCAACACAAATATGTATAACTGAAGGCTCAAAAACATGAAAATAGGTGCAATTTATAAAAGCAATCGTTATTAGTTGCATATTCGATTTAATTTTAACTGATCATAAAAATTACAAGTTATTTAAGATCTTCATTATTATGAAAATATGCAAAACATGGTGCAGCACAGAGAGGTACATTTCCACGATCAGCACAGTGATATTTAGTTTCAACATGTTTACGATTGTCACCAGCAACATGACGATGTCAGAGACTCTCATTGCACACGCGACACTGTCGAAATACAGTAGTTCTCTTCTCAGTTGGTGGAATGAGACTAGGGAAATGTCTAGCAGTCAAACGAAATGGGGAAACACCAGTACTTGGTCGGCCACCAGCATCACATGAACTAGCATCAGGATCAACTGCTTTAATGATAGCCAAGATAAGCTTCATACAGAAGTCAAGTCCTGTCATTTTCTCCTCTGGGTGGGACTTGCTCCAGAGTATCTGAGCATGGAGTACTGCTATGTCCAACAGATGAAAGGCAACTTTCTTGTACCACTTTACAGTTTTGCGCAGAAAAGCATAATACTCCAATAACTGATCTGTTCTGTCTACACCGCCCATTATGTTGTTGTAGTCAACGATAACTTGTGCCTTTCGAATTGGCTGATCATTACGATCTCTTTTTCTAGTGTCAACTATAGAGCCATCATGACAGTTTGACAACATTGTTACATAATTCTTATCATACCAGCAAAGTGCTAGCAGTTTATCTGTTGTACGATATGTGACATCTCCTCGTTTCAATTTTCTTCCATCTACATTTAGACGCAGGTCAGTAGGCATACCAACTCGACTGGATCGTACCGTTCCAAAGCAGAATGTTGCTCGGTCATACAGATCCATACAGTTCTGGACTGTTGTAGTAGTTATCCACAGCCAATCGATAGCCTTGATCAAGCAGTCCATCCATCAGATTCAGCACAATACAGTAGCTACTGCCATGTAAGCCATCACTTAGAACTGCATCTTGACCTGAGTATAGCATATACTTCCAGGTGTATCCACTACATGACTCACACAGCTCATATGATTTGATGCCAAATCTTGAGCGTTTTGTAGGTATGTATTGTTTGAAATATAACCTTCCTTTGAAAAGCAGTAGAGATTCATCAATTGAAATGTCTTGTTCCGGGATATAAACAATTTGGAATCGCTTTGTGATAATGTCATAGAATGGACAAAGCTTCCAAATGCGATCACCCTCAGGTTTCTGTGTTGCATTGCTTTGAAAGCGAAGGGCCTGTAATATTCGCTTATATGTATTTTGGCTCATTACTGATGGAAAGAATGGAGTTTCTAACAGTAGTTAACCTGACCAGTACAAGTCGATCATAGGCTTCTTGATTATTCCCATAGCCATCGTCAACACCAACATTCTCCATATAGCATTATGGTCAACGTCTTGCCATTTTCTCATTCGGGCATGAGGCTTGTCAGCTGATATTTTAGCACACAGTTCTGCTGCATAGCGATTTGTCTCAAGATCACTGAAATTAGTTCATCTGTAACAAAGAGCTTGTAGAAGTCCAATTTAGTTGCATTGACACCCATACGTTTGGCTATGCCTGGTTGTGCAATGAAAGGAAACTGACGGACGTCTTTTGGAGTTGTTTTCCATGGAAGACTGCTTCTTCTTGTCTGTACTTGTGATGTAGTTGCACTATCGCCACGGTCTGCAGTACGACAGCAAAGCTTCCCTCTTCCAAGAGGATTTTTATTTACAGATGGTTCAGCCGCGGCCACAACTGTAAATGAAAATGTTTTATTATAGTTGACATTTTTCAAACTGAACAATTTATCAATATAAATGTGACATTTAGTGTTTTGTTATACCTAAAGACATAGCTGATATATAGGTGACATAAATAATGTCTGCAAATAATTACTAACCTGGAGGTTCAGCTGTGGCTGCTACTGAATCTGGGTCACTGTCATCCGAGCCTTCAAAGTCCACATTTTTTGTGAGAACTTCTTCAGTTTCATTATCAATGACATCTTCGCCACTGCTATTACTGTTACCATCACTTTCTATGAGAAACCTAATCACTTCGGCAGCTTTATATCGTTCTTTATGCATTCTTTTACCAGTTGACTCCATCTTGTTTACTTTGCTTTTAATTCTAAATGACCTATTGCTAATGACCTATTTGCAGGTTATTTTCTGGCTGTTTTGGCCTGGTGTATAAATAGAAACACTAGCACAACTCTCTTTTCATTAGTCAAAATGTGTTGTCATTAGCTTCCGGTATTTCGCTCATTAATATTTAGTATCTGCGTCATTGCGCCGATCCCGAATATTTCGGGCTCGGCCATTTGGTCAGAATTTTGGGTCCCGAGTATTTCAGGACCGGCCTGGAAAGGGTTAATGATGGATGTGAATCAGCAGGGAGGCCAAAAATTTCTTCAAGATTATTTTTTAAAACATCTCTCTAGCAGACATCAAGGAAGACCGTGGAAAATTTGTCAAATGTAAACTGGAGGAACTAACCTGTTTCTCAAGCCTCCATTTTAAATGTAATAGCTGAGACATCTGATAACTGTAGCATTACAACTTTCTAAATGCTGGATTTTTCTATTTCTTCTTCCATTGAAGTTTTAAGGCAATTATCTCTTCAGAGTTCTCTTTAATAAAGGAAGAGTTACTTCCACTTGCAACAAGAAGTTCTATAGCTGGGGAACCAAAGCCTCACCCAGTTTGGAGATTGTGTTCCAAATAGACTTAAAAGTTAAGTTTTCCAGATGAATCAAGGTAGGTGAGGAAGAAAAAAAAATGACAGACCAGCTGCTGAAGATATGGGGGGGGGGGGGGGGGGGAAGAGTAGAAATTCCACCTGAGCTCCCAAGCTGAATGGCAGCAGGCAACAGACACCATTGCTCTGAGCAGCTCCAAACCTCTACAGCTAATTGCTGTAACTCTCGTAGCATCTGACCCACTGCCACATCTCCCTCCAGACAGGCCTGTGATCACATCCATCTTGGGATCCACTTGTCCGGCAGTTTCTGAGTGGACTAAATCTCTGTAGCTCTGACAAAGATAGATCATAGCCTGAAAAAGACAGTTATCCAACCCTGGCGTTGACAAAACTGGGACAAAACCAACATTCAAGGTGGGCCGATGCTCCGAATGCAAAAGTAATCAAGAGTTCCCCCTGTCGACAAATAAAAGGGAGGATTTCTTGCCTGCTTTCCCCTTTCTCTTAGGCATAAGACAAAGCAGTTGACAGCAGAGCAAGACTAGGATGCCATATTGGAAACCTCACTAACATTTATAAAAGGACCTGGAAATAGGAACAAGTGAGGTGACACAAAAGTATTCAAAGTTGTTAAAACACAAGAGGAACTTGAAAAATTGGAAGACTCGACACCCAAATGGCAGATGAAATTTAATGTGCACAAGTGCAGCAAGGACAACCCAAACTATAGTTATACAATGCAAGGCTCCACAAGAATCACCATCCAGGAAAAGGATCTGCACCCTCTGCCCAGTATGCAGCCGTGGCCAAGAAAGCAAATAGAATGCTAGGAATCAAAGAAAGGAATGGAAAATAAAACCAAGGATATTATAATATCTCTGTATTACTCCATGGTGCAACTACACCTTGAGGATGGTGTGCAATTTTGCTTGCCATATCTTAGAAAGGATATAGCAGAATTAAAAAAGATACAGAAAAGAGCAACCAAAATGGCCACAGGGATGGAAGTATATCCCTACGAGGGAGAGGCTCAAAAGGTTAGGGCTCTTCAACTTGGAAAAACAACAGCTGAAGGGAGATATGATAGAGGTCTATAAGATAATGAATAGAGTGGAACAGGTAAACATAAATCAGTTGTTTACTCCTTCCAAAAGTAGAAAGACTAGGGGACATGCAATGAAGCTACAAAGTACAACATTTAAAACTAATTAGAGAAAATATTTTTTTCACTCAACACATAATCAAACTCTGGAATTGATTACCAGAGGATGTAATAAGTGTAGCAGGGTTTAAACGAGGTTTGGATGAGTTTCTGGTGGAAAAGTCCATAAACCATTATTAAAGAGGAATGGAGAAATTCACTGCTTACTCCTGTGATAAGTAGCATGGAACCCATGTACCTTTTTGGGAAACTAACAGGTACTTGCAACCTGGATTGGCCACTGTTGGAAACAGGATATTGAGCTTGATGGATCCTTGATCTGACCCGATATGGCATATCTTATGTTCTTATGAGATAGATGAAGGGGATTTTGTTTTCACCATTTTTTTCTCCTGGAAGTGGGAAAAGCATCAAAGAAGGATCTCTTCCCCATAATAGATGTGAATTATTTATTTTTACCTAAGACTGGATTCCTGGTAAGTGAGAGAGACAAAACACTATTGCTTGAAGTTTCTAGATCACATTGGTCTGAGGGACAAAAGCTCAAGCTCTATTGTAGTCCGTTGCGGACCTAGATCTGTGAGTGTTGAGCACTGACGTTATGAAAGCGATAGATGAAAAGGATGTTGAAAAAATGGTGAGCTTTAAGCATTTGATTTGAATCATAGGGAGGTCTAAGGATACTGGCAGCTTTGTTTCTAAGCTGACCTGTGTGATGCTTAGCCTGGGAGTGAGGCAATGCGGCCTCCTATGTTGCATCACAGTTAGGGTTTTGTCATTTGCAGAACCCATTGTTTGATGTACTTCTGTTTTTATATTTTTTTTTTACATATTCTCAGTTTGTTTAAAATCAAAGGCACTCAGAGGGGGCTGTGGAGGTTTTGAATGCCTGATCATAGTGATATACTAGAAGATAAATGTATATACCTATGCAAGCATTTATGAACCCTTAAGGTCATCACGGTAGTTCAGAGGGGACTGAGATTCAAAGATAGAACATATTTTTTTCTTTTTTCTCTGTTGTTGGGACCCTTTTCCCAATTGAAAATGTAACTTCTATTCTTTTATTACTATATGTTATATTGTACATGAAATGTAAGCGGCTTTGCAGTTATCCATTAAAGGTGATATAGCAAATATTAAAAAAAAACTAGACTTCTGCGGTATATATGCACGATAGACGTATTGGCAATGAAGGATTGTGACTTACCACAGGTAGAGTCATTGGTGGTTTATGGTTGGTCCATCTGTCAGAAATGAGCAGACAGGAGGATTAGTAAAGGGGAGGGAAGCATGGGAACATATGGAAAGGAAGAGGTTACTGGGCAACAGGTTGTGAAAGGGTAGGAATCCCTCTTTTGTGCTGCCACTAGTCCCTTGTTGTATGGCTAGCCTAATGAGAGCTGCACCCAGGGTTTCCTTTGGAAGATTTATGCTTTAGAGCAGGGGTGTCCAACTCCGGTCCTGGTACACCATGATCCAGCCTGGTTTTCAGAAAGTCCCTAATGAATATTCATGAGATATATTCACATACAATGGGAGGCAGTGGATGCAAATATACCTCATGAATATTCACTAGGGATATCCTGAAAACCAGACTAGATCGTGGTGCACTAGGACTGGAGTTGGCCAACCCTGCTTTAGGGAATACCAGAATGGAGTACTACTGGTTGATATAAGAGGGCAGTAGAGAATCTTTTGTTAAAAAAAAATGGAATGGGCAGACAGAGGCAATGGAAGAATTACCGGGCACTAGACCTCATGGCTTTCATTGGCAGGAACGAGGGTAAGAAAAATTGTTGGTTTTATTTCATTTTATTGTCTTGTTTTTTTATGGGAATTCCACAGTAGACCTGCATATTTACATGGAAACAGTAGTTGGGGGAATTAAATAGCTCTGGACATCGTCCTGATAGTGGAAGGCACTTTGGAGGGTGTGCATGAAGAATGAAACCCTGAAGTGTTGGTTCTCCAGGACCAAGCAGGAAGTCAGTCCTCACATATGGGTGACGTCGGCGCCGACGGAGCCCTCGCGGAGCAATTTTCCCCAGCTTTCAAAGAAAGCCTTTGGGAATTGCAGCACGCATGCGCGGTCCCCTTCCCGCCCAAGGGTGCCATCTTAGCCAGTCTTCTTTTTTCCGCGGAGCCCTACAGACGTGGTCTTCTTGTCCCCGCAGAAAAAGTTGATTTTTCGTCATTTATTTCTCTTTTTTCTTCGGTTCGACAAATCGAGACGGAGACTCTCACCAGAACTAGGCTCTCTAGGAAGACCTCTGCCCCTTCCCAGAAGAAGAAGGGCTCGGGAAAGAAGTCCTTTTACCCGAGAAAGGCGGCTGCCTATAAACACTACCCTCAATATCAGGCCTCCGCAGCTCCCCAACAGGGTCAGCAGGCCAAGGGACGGGGGTAACGGGTCCCGTAGGCAGCAAGCCCCCAAGCCTGCACCACCGGCCCCTGCTCAGCAGGGTGGGGGTTTTTGACTTCATCGGCATAGCCTCTCCCCCTCAGCTGGTTCCTCCCAGCACAGGAGGCCGGCTGGTCCACTTTGCCCACAGGTGGTCCAACATCACATCAGATGCCTGGGTGCTTCAGGTTGTGAGAGAAGGCTATCTTCTCCACTTTCACCAGGTCCCTCCTCCTATTTCCCGGGAGAGCCTCCACGACTCCCTCTGCACAGGGACTTACTCCTTCAGGAGTTAGCAAGTCTTCTTCAGGAACAGGCTGTGGAACCGGTGCCCCACCACCTGAGGGGTCAAGGCTTCTATTCCAGGTATTTCCTAATACCAAAAAGAACGGGAGGCTTCAGACCCATCCTGGACTTGCGCAACCTCAACAAGTTCCTCGTGAGGGAGAAGTTCAAGATGCTTACCCTTGGAATCCTTCTGCCCTACCTCCAGCAGGGAGATTGGCTATGCTCCTTGGATCTAAAGGATGCCTACACGCACATCCTCATCCACCCAAGCCACCGCCAATACCTAAGGTTTGTGGTGGCAGGAAATCATTACCAGTACAGAGTACTGCCCTTTGGCCTATCCTCCGCACCACGAGTCTTCACAAAATGTCTCGCGGTGGTGGCGGCTTATCTCCGGCTTCACGGCCTCTATGTCTTTCCGTACCTCGACGACTGGCTCATCAGAGCATCGTCCTCTCCAGAAGTCACAAAAGCCACACACCGCACTGTGACTCTTCTTCAGTACTTGGGCTTTGTCATAAACTTCGCAAAGTCCACTTTGCTCCCCTCGCAAGATCTCGAGTTCATCGGCGCAAGATTGCACACTCTTCAGGCGCGAGCTTTCCTGCCTCTCGACAGGGCTCAACGGCTCATGGACCTAGCCGGCCGTTTTCGCAGCCAGTCCCTGGTCTCAGCCAGGCACTTCCTGAGACTACTCGGCCATATGGCTTCCACCGTCCACGTGACCCCCAATGCCCGCCTGAATATGCGGCCTGCTCAGTGGTGCCTTCGCAAGCAGTGGCAACAGGCCACAGGCGGCCTAGCCGACTTAGTGCGGATCTCCGGCCCGCTGGCCTCTTCTCTACAGTGGTGGCTTCATCGGCCGAACCTGGTACTCGGAATGCCTTTTCAGTCTCCTCCGCCGGCTCAAGTGCTGACGACCGATGCTTCTCTCCTAGGATGGGGAGCGCATTGCCAAGGGGCATGTACTCAAGGTCTCTGGACCACGTGGGAGTCTGCGCAGCAGATCAACTTCCTGGAGCTCAGAGCGATCCGTCTGGCTCTCAAGGCTTTCTCCCACCTGACTTCTCACCGGTCCGTCCTTGTCCAGACGGACAATCAAGTTGCCATGTTCTACGTGAACAAACAGGGGGGCACGGGCTCCTTCCTTCTCTGTCGAGAAGCACAGAGGCTCTGCTCTTGGGCCGTCAGCCACGGCATTCTTCTCAAGGCAGTTTATCTCCCAGGCCAAGAAAATTGCCTGGCGGACAAACTCAGCAGAATCCTCCAGCCGCACGAGTGGTGACTGGATCCCTTGGTAGTTCAGAAACTTTTTCTGAAGTGGGGCCTCCCCACGATGGATCTCTTTGCCAGTCCTCTCAACCGGCAACTTCCTCGCTTCTGCTCTCGGCAGCCGCATCCCCTTCGAGTAGCGGCGGATGCTTTTCTGCTCTCATGGTCGAAAAGCCTTCTCTATGCCTTTCCTCCCATACCGCTAATCTCTCGAACTCTTTTCAAGGTTCTCCGAGACAAAGCTTCCATGATCCTGATAGCTCCTCGGTGGCCCAGACAGCCGTGGTTTCCACTCCTGCTGCAACTAGCGGTGGAGGATCCGTTCTCTCTGGGGTTTCAACCAGATCTCCTAACACAGGATCAGGGGTCCCTACTACACCCCAACCTCAGATCTCTACATCTGATGGCCTGGCTGCTGAAAGGGTAGTCCTTGCTCCCCTTCTACTGCCGGCAGAGGTAGAAGAGGTCGTCCTAGCTTCCCGGCGACCTTCTACCACAAATGCTACGCCCTTAAATGGCGTCGCTTTTCCCTTGGTGTGCCCAGCAGTCTCAGGATCCCTTCTCCTGCTCGGTGTCGGTGATCTTGCAGTACTTGCTCTACCTCTCTAATCTGGGACTTAAGTCCAACTCCGTCAAAGTTCACCTCAGTGCTCTTTCAGCACATCATGTGCCGGTGGACGGCAGACCTCTTTCCAGCGACCCTCTCGTGGCAAGGTTTCTCCGAGGTCTCCTTCTACTTAAACCACCTCTGCGCCGCCGCCAGCACCTGACTGGGATCTGAATGTGGTTTTGCAGCGGATCACCTGTCCGCCTTTTGAACCTATAGCTACCTGTTCTCTCCGTTTTCTTTCTTGGAAAACCTTATTCCTGATAGCCCTCACTTCCGCTAGACGCGTAAGTGAATTGCAGGCCCTCGTGTCTGATCCCCCTTACACTCGGTTCTACAAAAATAGGGTAGTCCTACGGACTCACCCTAAATTTCTTCCAAAAGTGGTCTCCCCTTTTCACATCAATCAGGAGGTGGTACTTCCGACCTTCTTTCCCAGGCCACACTCCAGCCGAGCTGAAATGGTCCTGCATACCCTGGACTGTAGAAGGGCATTGAACTTCTACCTTGACCGTACGCGGGAGCACCGTAAAGCTGCTCAGCTTTTTGTGTCTTTTGACCCCAATAAATTGGGGCTCCCTGTCTCCAAGCGTACTCTGTCCATCTGGGTTGCTGACTGTATCGCTTGGGCTTATGGGGCAGCCGGACTCTCGTTAGAAAGTCGAGTCACGGCTCATTGTGTTCGGGCGAAGGCTACGTCAGTGGCTTACCTCCGCTCTGTTCCATTGGCAGACATCTGCCGGGCCGCTACTTGGTCTTCGAGCCAGACTTTTGCGGTCCATTACTGCCTCGAGAGGGAGTCCCGCAGGGACAGTGCTTTCGGACAGGCAGTCCTCCGAAATCTCTTCGAGGTTTGAGCAACTCCTACCCTCCATCCCGGATGGGGGCTACCGGTGGGTAATAATTCAGTGAAGATTCCTTCCTTCTGTACTGCTGAGCTAGAGGGGAGCTCTTTTTTGTGCTTTGGGTCTCCGGTAGCCTTATGCTTGGGAGTCCCATATGTGTGGACTGACTTCCTGCTTGGTCCTGGATAACGCGTTGTTACTCACCTGTAACTGGTGTTCTCCTGGAGCTGCTGTAATCTGTCCTCACAACCCTCCCTCCTCCCCTTGGAGTTGCAATCATCTGCTTTAGTTTTTTTGCAAATTTTTATGCTGTCTTTTAGCTATGTCATCTGACTGGCTAAGATGGCACCCTTGGGCGGGAAGGGGACCGCGCATGCCGCGCTGCAATTCCCAAAGGCTTTCTTTGAAAGCTGGGGAAAATTGCTCCGCGAGGGCTCCATCGGCGCCGACGTCACCCATATGTGAGGACTGATTCCTGCTGCTCCTGGAGAACACCTGTTACAGGTGAGTAACTACGCTTTATGTGGTTCATCAAATCCACTACTAGTAGTTGTATTTTATTTAACTTTTTTTTTTTAGTGCCATCAAGTCAGTGTTGACTCAGTGACCCAGCTACCTCTGGGTTTCCTTGGCAATGTATCACCAGAAGTAGATTGCCAGCCTTTTCTTCTGAGGCAATGGAGGGTAAAGTGACTTGCTCAAAGTCACAAGGAGTGCTAGTGGGAATCAAACCCTTGATCTTCTGGGTACTAGGCAGTTGCTCTAACTACTAGGCTACTCCTCCACTCCTATTTTATTTAACAAAAGGGGGGAAAAAAGGACAATAATGGCAGTGAAATCAGTTGAGGATGGAGGTAGAGTGAAGGAATAAAATTTTAGCCTTATTGGATACCACAGGCATCCAAACCGGTGGGGGCTTGGGGCTGTCAAATAGCTGCAGTCTGCAATCTGGAATGAAGGAATTATGAGAGATGACAGAGAAAGTACTAGGCCAGGTTAAATTTGAACGTAGGTTTAGATCAGCGCTTGAAAATAAAGAATTGGGAAGTTTGCTTCTAAAATTAACTGATCTTGAAGACCAGAAATACAAAATTTTGACCCATAGTGTTGATAAAAAAATGCTGACGCTGTTAATTTTGATGTAAAAATTGTTAATTAATGGAGGAAAGGTCATATGTTCTTGCCATGGAGGAAAAAGGCAAGTTTCTTGTTAGAAAAATGCCCTTTTAAAAAAAAAATCATAGTCTTTTTATTATATATGTATTAATCTATTTATTATAAAGTGGAAACTTCACAGTCCAGGGAAAAATAACATTGGGTTAAGAGAACCGCTGTTGTGAGCATTGGAGGACCAATTAGTAGATGACCTGTTTGAAATGAGTACACAATCTGAGTATGGCAAATAGTCATAACTTAAAAAGTGAATGGAGTTCACCCTTTTGCAGGAAAACTGGGTGACTTAACTTAGGTAAGATAAGATACATTACATTTAGTGTTATACAGTAAAAATATGGAAGCATCAGCAGTGAGGTGCTTATGTAGGTGCTATTTGAATGCTCTGTTCCTTAGCGTCCCTCCAGGCTAGTCCTGAACCTTTGGGTTTTGCTCCTCCTCCAGCAGCTTGGAGACTGAGAAACGTCACAGTTCTTTGATGACACCAGTATAAGTAGCCAGGATCCGCCCCCTGATACCAGTTGTCTCAGTCTCCAAGCAGCTGGAGGGCTGGTGAGCCCAGAGATAGGGGCTCACTGTGAGGAGCAATTAAGCGTTAAGAGTAGTTGAGCTTTAGTGTTTTTTTGTTTCTATTAAAGGAAAGGTAGCTTGGGGGAGAAGGGTCTGTGCTGAGCTGCTTATTTTCTGTTCTTTTCTACTGTTTCCTTCCCCCAACCCACCCCCTCCTCCTCCTACCTCTCTCGGTGTGAGCTGTGTCAGGGAAGCATCGCTGAGTGGAATTTAGAGTCCGGTTCCCGATCCCACCATTATGGGTGCGGAACCGGCTCTTTAGCAGCGGGACGATTACCAGAGGTTGCTGACAGCTCTCACGCCAAGGTTGCATTCCGGTGGAGCTGTTACAGAGGGGTTGCACATTTTCTTCTGCTTGCCTGCTATGCGCTGGAGCCGCGCTCTCGGCAAGGCGCAGAGTAAGCATTTCAGACCCTCTTGGGCTTCGGAAGAGGTAAGAGGGGCCGGGGTCATCAAAGCGGATCCTTTCTGAGTGTGCAGCATAACATAAGAACATAAGATATGCCATACTGGGTCAGATCAAGGTCCATCAAGCCCAGTATTCTGTTTCCAACAGTGGCCAATCTAGGTCATATGTACCTAGCAGTTTCCCCAAGGGACACAGGTTCCACAATGCTTGTATTGGTTTAAACATTGATATCCTGGGTCCCTTCTTAATAATGGTTTATGGACCTTTCCTCCAGCTACCCAGCTACACTAACAGCTAAACCCAGCTACACTAACAGCCTTTACTACATACTCCGGTAACAAATTCCAGAGTTTGATTACACGTTGAGTGAAAAAATATTTTCTTTTATTAGTCTTAAATAGTTTACCCTGTAGCTTCATTGCATGTCCCCTAGTCTTTCTATATTCTGATAAGGTAAACAATCGATCTACGTTTACCCGTTCCACTCCGTTCATTAATTTATAGACTTCTATCATATCTCCCCTCAGCCGTCTCTTTTCCAGGTTAAAGAGCCCTAACCTTTTTAGCCTTTCTTCATAGGAGTATCCTTCCATCCCCTTTACCATTTTGGTGGCTCTTCTCTGAACCTTTTCTAAAATCGCTATATCCTTTTTAAGATACGGCGACCAGAATTGCACGCAAATATTCAAGGTGCGGTCTCACCATGGAACGATATAGAGGCATTATAATATCTTTTGTTTTATTTTCCATTCCTTTCCTTATCATACCTAGCATTCTATTTGCTCTCTTGGCCGCTGCTGCACACTGGGCCGAGGGTTTTAACATGGTATCCACAATGACGCCTAAATCTTTTTCCTGGGTGGTAGTTCCTAATGTGGAACCTTGCATCGTGTAACCATAGTTTGGGTTGTTCTTCCCTAGGTGCATAACCTTGCACTTGTCCACATTAAATTTCATCTGCCATTTTGATGCCCAGTCTTCCAATTTATCAAGATCCTCTTGCAATTTTCCACAATCCTCTTGGGTTTTAACAACTTTAAATAGTTTTGTGTCATCTGCAAATTTGATAACCTCACTCGTTATTCCACTTTCCAGGTCATTTATGAATATGTCAAAAAGCAGCAGACCCAGCACAGATCCCTGGGGTACACCACTATTCACCTTTCTCCATTGGGAAAATTGGCCATTTAGCCCTACCCTCTGCTTTCTATCTTTTAACCAGTTCCTGATCCACAAGAGTACACTGCCTCCTATCCCATGACTCTCTAGTTTTGCCAAAAGTCTCTCATGAGGGACCTTGTCAAAGGCTTTCTGAAAGTCCAGATACACTATATCAACCGACTCACCTTTGTCCACCTGATTATTCACTCCTTCAAAAAAACATAACAGATTAGTAAGACAAGATCTTCCTTGTCTAAAGCCATGTTGGCTGTCTCCCATTAGGTCATGACTATCTACATGTTGAGTAATTTTATTCTTTATGATGGTTTCTACCATTTTTACCAGTACTGATGTCAGGCTCACCGGTCTGTAGTTTCCCAGATCACCCCTGGAACCCTTTTTAAAAATTGGTGTTACATTGGCGATCCTCCAATCTTCAGGTATTAGAGATGATTTTAATGATAGTTCACAGATTACTAATAGCAGGTCTGCAATCTCGTATTTCAGTTCTTTCAACACCCTTGGATGTATACCATCCTGCCCAGGTGATTTGCTACTCTTCAGCTTATCTAATAGTTGTAATACATCTTCCCGATGTATCGATATTTCCTTCAATTCTTCCGCACCTTTAAATACCACTTCAGTCATGGGTAACATCCCTACATCTTCCTCAGTAAAGACTGAAGCAAAGAATTCATTCAGTCTCTCCGCTATCGCCTTGTCGCCTCTTAGTGCTCCTTTAACCCCTTTATCATCTAATGGACCAACTGACTCTCTCACAGGTTTTTTGCTACGAATGTACTTGAAAAGGTCTTTACTTCGCGTTTTTGCTTCCGCAGCAAGCTTCTTCTCAAATTCTCCCTTTGCCTGCCTTATCAATGCCTTGCATTTGACTTGCCAGTGCTTGTGCTGTTTCCAGGTTTCGTCGTTTGGCTCTTTTTTTCCATTTCCTGAAAGATGCTTTTTTGGCAACAACAGCCTCTCTGACCTCACCTTTAAACCATGCTGGCAGTTTTTTGGACTTCCTTCCACTTTTCTTAAAGCGTGGAATACAGCTGGTCTGGGCTTCCAAGATAGTATTTTTCAACAACAGCCAAGCCTGATGTACGTCTTTAACCTTTGCAACTGCTACTTTTAGTTTTTTCTTAACTGTTTTCCTCATTTTATCATAGTCTCCCTTTCAAAAGTTAAAAGGTAGTACTGTGGATTTCCTTACTATCCCTCCTCCACTAATTAAATCAAAGGCAATCATGCTATGATCACTATTGTCAAGTGGCCCCAACACCCTTATCTCTTGCACTAGATCTGGTGTTCCACTAAGGACTAGGTCCAATATGGCTTCCCCTCTGGTCGGTTCATGAACCAGCTGCTCCAAGAAGCAGTCATTTATTTCATCTAGGAACTTTATCTCCCTAGCATGTCCTGACGTGACACTGACCCAGTCGATACCGGGGTAGTTGAAATCATCCATTATTATTACTGTGCTGTAACTTTTGTTAGCTTCCTTGATTTCTTTGAGCATTTCATCATCCATTTGGTCATTCTGGCCAGCGCTCGATAGTACACCCCCACTGCCATTGCCTTCCCCCTTTTACATGGAATTTCAATCCATATAGATTCTACAGCAGATTTTGTTTCCTGCAAAACTTTAATCCTTTCTGACTCAATGCCCTCTCTAACATAGAGAGCAACCCCTCCACCAATTTGATCAGCTCTATCATTACGATATAGTTTGTACCCAGGTATCACAGTGTCCCACTGGTTGTCCTCCTTCCACCATGTCTCTGATATTCCAATCATATCTAACCTCTCATTTAGTGCTATATATTCTAACTCTCCCATCTTATTTTTTAGACTTCTAGCATTTGCATACAAGCATTTTAGAGAATGTATTTTATTCATATTAATTTGGCTATTGTTAGACATGGGTAATTTAGGATCTTTAAGCTCTGTCTGCTCCATACTTGAGGGCATTTGGGCTACTTTACTCTTTTGTGGAACCTCTCTGCTTTTGGTAGTATCCTTCAAAGATACATTCTTCCGAACCATCCGCTCTTGGGCGACTGTCGGCTTTCCCCTAATATCTAGTTTAAAAGCTGCTCTATCTCCTTTTTAAAGGTTAATGCCAGCAGCCGGGTTCCATCCCGGTTAAGGTGAAGCCCATCCCTTCGGAAGAGCCCCTCCTTTCCCCAGAATGTTCCCCAGTTCCTAACAAATCCAAAACCCTCATCTCTGCACCATTGTCTCATCCACGCATTGAGACTCCGGAGCTCTGCCTGCCTTTTGGGTCCTGCGCGTGGAACAGGAAGCATTTCCTTTGTAGGCCGCGCCGAGCCGGGCCGCATGGGCAGCGCACGGGAAAACTACGTCTGGAGAGCAAGGGGCTATCGGGGCCTTGTTTGAAGCACAGAAGCTTCGTTTTTGTCAGCGGGATACTGCTAGAGAGTGGGACAGCCAATTTGAATACCCCGCTGTGAGAAAAAAAAACAAAAAACGAAAAGGATAGGGCCCTGGTACAAAGGCATTGAGGAGGGGAAGGGAGGCTCTGTGTCAGGCGTGCAGAATGAGTTTTGAAGGCCGGACAGATCAGCATGCCTTCTAGGCCCCTCTGTTTATTGTGTGGCTCCAAGAAGGGTGCTATTTCAGAGGCTGGGCTCTGTAAAAGCTGTCTTAAAGAGTCTTGGGCCATGGAGCAGGACTGGACCAGGAAGGGGAGAGCCTGAAGGAAGGCTCTTCTGACCTCCTTGAGAAAAAGGCTCCCAGTGATCTTTCTCTGGAGCACATTCCCGGGCCCTCGTCCCTGCAGGGGGTTCCAGCGCCACAGGGGCAGATCCCAGGGGGATTAGCGACAATATTTTCCCCGCAGTTTGTCTCCCTACTTCAGCAGGCTTTCGGAGTGCAGATGAAGGGCGCAGCAAGTCCTTTGGAGGGGGGCTTCGGGGATAAGAGGCAAAGGGAGAATTTGAGAAGAAGCTTGCTGTGGAAGCAAAAAAACAAAATAAAGATTTTTTCAAGTACATTCGTAGCAAAAAACCTGTGAGAGAGTCAGTTGGTCCATTAGATGATAGAGAAGTTAAAGGGGCACTAAGAGGCGACAAGGCGATAGCGGAGAGACTGAATGAATTCTTTGCTTCGGTCTTTACTGAGGAAGATGTAGGGATGTTACCCATGACTGAAGTGGTATTTAAAGGTGCGGAAGAATTGAAGGAAATAGCGATACATCGAGAAGATGTATTACAACTATTAGATAAACTGAAGAGTAGCAAATCACCTGGGCTGGATGGTATACATCCGAGGGTTTTGAAAACTGAAATATGAGTATGCAGACCTGCTATTAGTAACCTGTGAACTATCATTAAAATCATCTCTAATACATTGGCGATCCTCCAATTTTCAGGTAACACCAATTTTTAAAAAGGGTTCCAGGAGTGATCCAGAAAACTACAGACCGGTGAGCCTCACGTCAGTACCGGGAAAAATGGTAGAAACCATCATAAAGAACAAAATTACTCAGCATGTAGATAGTCATGGCCTAATGGGAGACAGCCAGCATGGCTTCAGACAAGGAAGATCTTGTCTTACTAATCTGTTGTGTTTTTTTGAAAGCGTGAATAAACAGGTAGACAAAGGTGAGTCGGTTGATATAGTGTATTTGGACTTTCAGAAAGCCTTTGACAAGGTCCCTCATCAGAGACTTTTGGCAAAACTAAAAAGAGTCATGGGATAGGAGGCAGTGTACTACTGTGGATCAAGAACTGGTTAAAAGATAGAAAGCAGAGGGTTGGGCTAAATGGCCAATTTTCCCAATGGAGAAAGGTGAATAGTGGTGTACCCCAGGGATCTGTGCTGGGTCCGCTGCTTTTTGACATATTCATAAATGACCTGGAAAGTGGAATAACGAGTGAGGTTATCAAATTTGCAGATGACACAAAACTATTTAAAGTTGTTAAAACCCAAAAGGATTGTGGAAACTTGCAAGAGGATCTTGATAAATTGGAAGACTGGGCATCCAAATGGCAGATGAAATTTAATGTGGACAAGTGCAAAGTTATGCACCTAGGGAATAACAACCCAAACTATGGTTACACAATGCAAGGTTCCACATTAGGAACCACCACCCAGGAAAAAGATTTAGGCGTCATTGTGGATAACATGTTAAAACCCTCGGCCCAGTGTGCAGCGGCAGCCAAGAGAGCAAATAGAATGCTAGGTATCATAAGGAAAGGAATGGAAAATAAAACAAAAGATATTATAATGCCTCTATATCATTCCATGGTGAGACCGCACCTTGAATATTGTGTGCAATTCTGGTCGCCGTATCTTAAAAAGGATATAGAGTTATTAGAAAAGGTTCAGAGAAGAGCCACCAAAATGGTAAAGGGGATGGAAGGATACTCCTATGAAGAAAGGCTAAAAAGGTTAGGGCTCGTTAACCTGGAAAAGAGACGGCTGAGGGGAGATATGATAGAAGTCTATAAATTAATGAACGGAGTGGAACTGGTAAACGTAGATCAATTGTTTACATTATCAGAATATAGAAAGACTAGGGGACATGCAATGAAGCTACAGGGTAAACTATTTAAGACTAATAAAAGAAAATATTTTTTCACTCAACGTGTAATCAAACTCTGGAATTTGTTACTGGAGGATGTAGTAAAGGCTGTTAATGTAGCTGGGTTTAAAAAAGGTTTGGACAAGTTCCTGGAGGAAAGGTCCATAAACCATTATTAAGAAGGGACCCAGGATATCAATGCTTGACCCAGTACAAGCATTGCGGAACCTGTGTCTTTTGGGGAAACTGCTAGGTACGTATGACCTAGATTGGCCACTGTTGGAAACAGGATACTGGGCTTGATGGACCTTGGTCTGAACCAGTATGGCATATCTTATGTTCTTATATTCTGAGCACAGGAGAGTTGGGCATTCCCGCGAAGAGACGGCGAGCAGAGAGCGCAGGCAGGGCAGTCCGTGGCTTCGGAATGCGGGGCTTCGGAGGACTTAGAGCAGGATTTGGAGTTTACAGACGATTTGGAGGAAGGAGAAATTATAGAACAGGAGGATCAGGCACGAGTAGTTAGAATTTTTAGGAGAGAGGAGTTGCCAGAGCTCATATCGGAGACACTGAAGGCGCTCAATATTCCAGCACCGGGGCCGCCAGAGGATGCGCAGTTAGAGGATCCTTTATTGCAGGCTTTCCGTAAGTCTCAAAGGGTTTTCCCTGTGCATAGAGTGTTCAGGGAGATGATTCAAAGTGAATGGGATACGCCTGAGGCAGGGCTCAAAGGGTCAAGGGTGATGTCTCGGCTCTACCCATTAGCGGAACAGGATCAAGAGTTGTTTAAGTCCCCTAAAGTGGATGCTGCAGTTTCGGCAGTGACAAAGACCACCACTATTCTGGTGGAAGGTATTGCTGCGTTGAAGGATGCACAGGACAGGAAGGTAGATACCTTGTTGAAGCAGGTCTTTGAGGTGAATGCGCTGTCTCTTCAGGCGTCCATTTGTGGGGCTTGGGTAGCCAGAGCTTGCCTGCGGTGGGCACAAGGGCTGCAAGTAGGTCAGACGGGGGATGCGGCTGCGGAGGCAGCTAGATTAGAGACAGGGGCGGCCTATCTAGCCGACATTCACTATGATTTGGTTCGCGGTTTGTCAAATAGTATGGCATCAGCGGTGGCAGCCAGAAGATATCTGTAGGTGTGCAATTGGGCAGCAGATACTTTGTCCAAATCTCGGTTAAGTAAACTCCCGTTCAGGGGAAAGCTTCTGTTTGGGGAGGATTTAGAGAAGCTCGTGAAGGATTTAGGAGAGTCCAGGGGCGGTAGGCTGCCTGAGGATAAGCAGAAGCAGGGTCGCTCGGGTCCGTTATCAGAGGACAGCAGAGGTATTTTCGTTGTTTTCGTTCCCCAAGGTTTGGGTAAGTGCAGAGGGGGCATTCTCCCTACCGGAGCCAGGGGTTCCGAAGTTTCAGGGGAGCAAGTAAGGGGTTTGCGGCCTCTACTCCCTCCAACCTGTGAAAGACACAATGAAGCCAGGGAAGTCCAGGCAGGGCAGGTGCCAATAGGGGGTGGCCTGCGGAGGTTTTATCCTGCCTGGACTCAGATTACGTCCGATCAGTGGGTGCTGGAGGTCATCCGAGATGGTTATGCCTTGGAGCTTCAGTGTCCGGTGACCGAGTCGTTCGTACAATCCCCCTGCAAAGCACAGGCCAAGTATGTAGCGGTACAAGAGACCTTAGGCCGGCTGCTTGACCTGGAGGCGGTAGTGCCGGTTCCGCCAGACCAGTACGGTTGCGGTCAGTACTCCATCTATTTCGTGGTGCCAAAGAAGGAAGGCAGTTATCGGCCAATTCTGGATCTCAAGCGAGTGAATCGCTGTCTAAAAGGTGTCTCACTTTCGAATGGAGACGTTAAGATCGGTCATAGTAGCGGTGCACCAAGGCGAATTTCTTACGTCCCTTGACTTGTCGGAAGCGTACCTTCACATTCCCATTCGTCCAGAGCATCAGACGTTTTTGCGCTTCGCGGTGCCGATGGGTCACTTTCAGTTTCAAGCGTTACCTTTTGGTCTGGCGACAGCGCCGAGGGCCTTCACCAAGGTGATGGTGGTAGTGGCGGCAGCTCTAAGAAAGGACGGAATTCTAGTTCATCCTTACCTAGACAATTGGCTGATTCGGGCAAAATCCGAAGCAGAGAGCGCAGCGGCCACAGCCAGAGTGGTGGCATTCTTGGAACAGCTCGGTTGGGTGGTCAATATGGCCAAGAGCAAGTTGATTCCCGCGCAAGAGCTCGAGTACTTGGGGGCACGGTTCGATACCAGAGTGGGAAAGGTATTTCTGCCGCGGAGAAGGGCGCAGGGTCTGAGTGGGTTGATCCGCAGATTTCTACGCAGAGTACGTCCCATGGCCTGGCATTACCTGCAGGTATTGGGAACCATGGTGGCGACTCTCGAGGTGGTGCCATGGGCGCGAGTGCACATGAGACCCTTGCAAAGAGCCTTACTAAGGCGGTGGTCGCACCAGGACGACAGTCTGACTCAGGTGTTGCCCTGTCATCAGGAGACACGTCACGCCCTCCTATGGTGGTTAAGGTCAGGAAGTCTCGAGGAGGGAATAGCGTTGGAGGCGCCGGAGTGGATTCCCCCGACGACGGATGCCAGCCTTGCCAGTTGGGGAGCTCATGTCCAAGGAAAGTACACACAGGGTTGAACATAAGAACATAAGAACATAAGATATGCCATACTGGGTCAGACCAAGGTCCATCAAGCCCAGTATTCTGTTTCCAACAGTGGCCAATCTAGGTCATACGTACCTAGCAGTTTCCCCAAGGGACACAGGTTCCACAATGCTTGTATTGGTTCAAGCATTGATATCCTGGGTCCCTTCTTAATAATGGTTTATGGACCTTTCCTCCAGGAACTTGTCCAAACCTTTTTTAAACCCAGCTACACTAACAGCCTTTACTACATCCTCCGGTAACAAATTCCAGAGTTTGATTACACGTTGAGTGAAAAAATATTTTCTTTTATTAGTCTTAAATAGTTTACCCTGTAGCTTCATTGCATGTCCCCTAGTCTTTCTATATTCTGATAAGGTAAACAATCGATCTACGTTTACCCGTTCCACTCCGTTCATTAATTTATAGACTTCTATCATATCTCCCCTCAGCCGTCTCTTTTCCAGGTTAAAGAGCCCCAACCTTTTTAGCCTTTCTTCATAGGAGTAGCCTTCCATCCCCTTTACCATTTTGGTGGCTCTTCTCTGAACCTTTTCTAAAATCGCTATATCCTTTTTAAGATACGGCGACCAGAATTGCACACAATATTCAAGGTGCGGTCTCACCATGGAACGATATAGAGCAGGGGTCTCAAACTCAAATTGCTTTGAGGGCCAAATGAGGACTTGTAAAGTAACCCGGGGGCCGCACAAGACGCGGGCCTAATTTGCATAAGGGACCTCATTTGCATAAATATTTGCATGATGTTACCATAATGTTCCAGCCTTTTTAGATTTTGCTAGGCACTGAACAGGATTTCTTCATTAAATAACCAAAACTAAGGATGTCTTATTTGATCAAAGATAGGATGGCTATGCAACAGGGACCTTATAAATGCCTAGTTATACACCTTTTTATAAGTGGCAATGTGGTTTGGTGATAGAGCACAATTATTTTACTTGAACAGTAAGAGATTCCACTAGGACTGGATGCTGCAGGGCTGCAATAACACTGGATTTTTGAAGGTTGGTTTCTTAATAGATCAACAGAAAATGTATCCTGCAGTTTATTTCTGAACGTATGTATGAATTTATAGCACTTACGATCCAACAACATCTGAGTGTCGTGCAATACAAAAAGTAACATACAACAATATTAACACTTACATAAAACAAACTCACAATCCAACTATACAGCTGAGCACCCCTAATATCCGCCTGGTATATAAATACGCTTCGCGATATAGAATGAAAGACCATAACATGCTATGAAGTCTTCACGCAGATTGGGGTCTGTCTACCACTTCAGGTAGACTTTGTCTCATGCACACAAGTTTGTCAACGAATCCTTCATGTTATTTTATACAAACAATATTTTGAAAAGCAGAGGTTAAGATTATTTGTAAGTTACATTACGTCTTCTGTTTTCAAAGGGGGTTGTCTTTAATGCAAACGAGTAAAATCAGTTTGAACGATAAAGCCCCAAGGGCCTTATTCATGGAGAATACAGGGAGGGGGGGGGGGGGGCGGTCATTAATTAAACTTTTGCACCAGTTTGAATCTGGTGCCAGGACAAAAGTATCGATTTTGTTCCAGTGATTACCCCGCCGAAAAGAATGGGATCTTTTTCTTAACAAATCCAGTTCAATTTTCGCAAAGATTCCTCGCTAGTTAGTAGCTGGTGTTCACACGAAGTATCCAAAATGTGACCCTATTATGTTACTGCCCAAAAGACAAGCTGATCGTTTAAGTGTGCAGTGCTAAGGGATAACTTGACTTTTTACAGTTTCCTACCTGCTGTACCTTTCCTGCCGTCCTCCGAAGTCCGATTTTGTAAATATACCCTTGATCTGGAAGGATACCGATCTTCACGGTCTGGCTTTTATTTCTTCAAAACATCGAAAAGAAAGAGTATTATAAGCCATCTGAAGAGAGAGAGTTTCTCTCGCGCGGTTCTGAAGACTCTCGCGCTGCTCTTCAGAACCGCGCGAGAGAAACTCTCTCTTTTCGCGGCTCTGAAAGCCGCCGCTTTTGGAGCTGATACTGCAGGGAGGAGAGGACCAGGCAGAGGGGCCCGCGGGACGCTTAATACTGCGGCGGCGGCAAGTTTGTAATTTTTTTTTTTTTTTACTCACCGGTGCTTCGCGGGCCGCAGAAGATGCTCTCGCGGGCCGCATGCGGCCCGCGGGCCGCATGTTTGAGACCCCTGATATAGAGGCATTATAATATCTTTTGTTTTATTTTCCATTCCTTTCCTTATCATACCTAGCATTCTATTTGCTCTCTTGGCCGCCGCTGCACACTGGGCCGAGGGTTTTAACATGGTATCCACAAGGACGCCTAAATCTTTTTCTTGGGTGGTGGTTCCTAATGTGGAACCTTGCATCGTGTAACCATAGTTTGGGTTGTTCTTCCCTAGGTGCATAACCTTGCACTTCTCCACATTAAATTTCATCTGCCATTTTGATGCCCAGTCTTCCAATTTATCAAGATCCTCTTGCAATTTTCCACAATCCTCCTGGGTTTTAACAACTTTAAATAGTTTTGTGTCATCAGCAAATTTGATAACCTCACTCGTTATTCCACTTTCCAGGTCATTTATGAATATGTCAAAAAGCAGCGGACCCAGCACAGATCCCTGGGGTACACCACTATTCACCTTTCTCCATTGGGAAAATTGGCCATTTAGCCCTACCCTCTGCTTTCTATCTTTTAACCAGTTCCTGATCCACAGTAGTACACTGCCTCCTATCCCATGACTCTTTAGTTTTGCCAAAAGTCTCTCATGAGGGACCTTGTCAAAGGCTTTCTGAAAGTCCAGATACACAATATCAACCGACTCACCTTTGTCCACCTGTTTATTCACTCCTTCAAAAAAACATAACAGATTAGTAAGACAAGATCTTCCTTGTCTAAAGCCATGTTGGCTGTCTCCCATTAGGTCATGACTATCTATATGCTGAGTAATTTTATTCTTTATGATGGTTTCTACCATTTTTCCCGGTACTGATGTCAGGCTCACCGGTCTGTAGTTTCCCGGATCACCCCTGGAACCCTTTTTAAAAATTGGTGTTACATTGGCGATCCTCCAATCCTCAGGTATTAGAGATGATTTTAATGATAGTTCACAGATTACTGATAGCAGGTCTGCAATCTCAAATTTTAGTTCTTTCAACACCCTTGGATGTATACCATCCGGCCCAGGTGATTTGCTACTCTTCAGTTTATCTAATAGTTGTAAGACATCTTCCCGATGTATCGATATTTCCTTCAATTCTTCCACACCTTTAAATACCACTTCAGTCGTGGGTAACATCCCTACATCTTCCTCAGTAAAGACCGAAGCATGGTCGAGTCAAGAAAAGGGTTGGTCGATCAACAGGCTGGAGTTGCGAGCAGTTGTTCTGGTGCTCAGAGCTTTTCAGGAGTGCCTTCACAGAAAGGCTGTACGGATGTTTTCCGACAATGCGACGACAGTGACTTATATCAATCGGCAGGGCGGCACCAGCAGTGTGGCATTGGAAGCTGAAGCCGACCAGTTGTTCGAGTGGGCCAAGGTACATCTGCTGGCAGTGTCAGCAGCGCATGTCGCAGGAGTGGAGAATGTGGAAGCGGATTTCTTGAGTCGGGTACGAGTGGACCCGGGGGAATGGGTCCTTCATCCAGAGGTGTTCGACATGGTGGTGCGGCGTTGGGGTCAGCCGGTCATGGATCTCATGGCAACCTTGCAGTCCGCGAAAGCCAACCAATTCTTTAGAAGAAGGGAAAGGATGTCCGAAGGCCTAGATGCGTTAATTCAGCCTTGGCCAGAGGACCAGTTGCTCTACGTGTTTCCGCCGTGGGCGTTAATAGGCCGGGTTCTGCAGCGCGTGGAACTTCACAGAGGGCGAGTGGTGTTGATCGCGCCAGATTGGCCGAGGCGACCATGGTATGCAGATCTCATCCGGCTTCTGGTGGACATGCTGTGGAAACTTCCGGTCAGGGGGGATCTTTTGACTCAGGGACCCCTTCGGATGCCTCAGGTGGATCGGTTCTCACTTACGGCTTGGCTATTGAAAGAGCGCGGTTGACAGCGAGAGGTTACTCAGAGGCGGTGGTTGCCACTTTGTTGAAAGCTCGCAGGCGCTCTACGTCTTTAGCATATATTCGTATTTGGCGTGTGTTTGAGGCTTGGTGTGTCGATAAGAATGTTACGGCCTTGAGGGCGTCGATTCCTCAAGTTTTGACGTTTTTGCAGGATGGTTACGAAAAGGGGTTAGCGGCTGCTTCTTTGAAGGTGCAATTGGCAGCCCTATCCTGTTACAGAGGTAAGATAAGAGGCGAGTGCCTGGGAGGTCATCCGGACGTTAAGCGTTTCTTGAGGACAGTCACGTTATTGAGGCCTCCCTGTAGACTGGTGGTTCCGTCTTGGGACTTGCACTTGGTGCTAGATGCTTTGGTACGAGCGCCCTTTGAGCCCTTGGCGAGAGCGTCTGTGAAGGATCTCACCTTGAAGGTTGTGTTTCTGGTGGCCATTTCCTCAGCCAGGAGGATATTGGAATTACAAGCCTTGTCCTGTAGGGAGCTGTTTTTGGTGTTTAATGATGCCAAGGTGGTGTTGCGGACGGTGCCGTCTTTTTTGCCTAAGGTTGTCTCTCCGTTTCATGTGAATCAGGTGGTGTTGCTGCCAGTTTTTGAGGAAGGCAGTGCGAGTTCGGCTCCGAGGCAGTTGCATAGATTGGATGTTCGGAGAGCTCTAAAACGTTATCTGAAGGTTACCGTTTCCTTCCGTAGTTCGGATAGATTGTTTGTGCTCTTTGGGGGTCCCAAGAGAGGGCAAGCAGCGTCAAAGGCGTCCATTGCTAGATGGATTGAGGCGGCGATTGTGTCCGCGTACATTTTGAAAGCTAGGCCGGTTCCGAGGGGCTTGCGAGCTCATTCGACTAGGGCGCAGGCTACGTATTGGGCGGAATGCAGTTTAGTTCCGCCGGTGGAAATTTGTAGGGCGGCTACTTGGTCGTCTCTGCATTTCTTTGTCAAACATTACCGTCTGGATGTGCAGGCGGAGAGGGATGCCTGTTTTGGAGCGGCAGTGCTTCAGGCTGGTCTGGCAGGTCCCTCCCGTTGATTTTTTTGTACTGCTCTGGTACATCCCCAAAGGTTCAGGACTAGCCTGGAGGGACGCTAAGGAAGGTGAAATTAGACTTACCTGCTAATTGTTGTTCCTTAAGGAACTCCAGGCTAGTCCTGTATCCCTCCCGTAACTTTGTGTTTACTATGGCCTGAAGCGTCTCAGGTGTAACAGATAGGTGATTTTTGTTGCCGGGGAGAGTGGCTATAGTCCATTTTGGGGGGGGGGGGGGTACATCCTTCTTAAGGGGGTTGTAGGGAGGCTTTCTGTCTTTCTCTTCAGAAAATGGGGATCTCAGCAAGTTTTTCTAACTTACGTATCTTTTCTTAGGTACTTGAACAATTTTAAATTGGGGTTAGCCCATTTATCATACTTAGTGTTAAATTATAGGAAAGTTATGAGTTCAGTTTCTACTTAATTGTTGCTCTGGTGAGTTTGCTTTGTCAATAGGTTACTGGCATCAGGGGGCGGATCCTGGCTACTTATAGTGGTGTCAAAGAACTGTGACGTTTCTCAGTCTCCAAGCTGCTGGAGGAGGAGCAAAACCCAAAGGTTCAGGACTAGCCTGGAGTTCCTTAAGGAACAACAATTAGCAGGTAAGTCTAATTTCACCATTGTTTAGGAGAGATCATGTAGGCTGAAAAAGGAGTTGTGATGAATGTGCCCTGCAAGGGAGGAGAGAAAGCTTGGGTGAAACTGCACTAGTCAGAGCAGTCAGTCAAACTGGTAATGTAGAACCGGAGGTCATCCCCTGAAAAGTGCTTCAATGTGCTACAAATAAACAGGAGACCACCTTTTTTTAAAAAATATCAAATAAGAATCTGAAACCTGTTAGCATTTCTAAGCATATGCAAAAATAGACTGTATCCACTCAGAGAGTGAACAGAGAAATTTTATGACCCAGGAACTCAAACTTAGAAAGTTGAGGAGGTCCCAGAGCTGCAAAGTGCCTCCTCCTGCCTTCATCGTGAGAGCTATGGCCAAGGAGGATGAGTCTGTCCTACAGCTGCACTCAGCCCCAGTAGGCAATGTTTTTGGAACAGGAATTATAAAATATTGGGAAACAGGTCTCTTCCCTCCTTCCCTTGCTTCTCCTGATAAATCAAGAACAGTGTCAGTCTTCAGCATTATGGTGGAGCTGGTCTCCAGTCAATCATGGGCCCCCCCTTGCTTGCTTTTATTCTAAATAAGTATGATCATACATGGTTGTGGAACTATGAACGTGCACTGGTGGTTGCTGCACCATGGCCAGGTGGTGAGGGAACCATACTTTGCGAGGCCACTGTGGGGCGATGAGAATCACAGAGGCTTTGTTCTCTCGTATCTTTAGAAGAACTTGGGAGATCAGAGGGAAGGACAGGAAAGTGTACAGCAGCCCATGGCTCCAGGAGATGGCAAAATCATCATGGGCTAAACATCATTTTCTTGGTCTGATAGAGCAGAAGAGTGGTATTTGACATTTTCAGGTGAAGCAAAGAGGTCTATCTCTGGTGTTCCCCACTGTTGGAAGATTGTTTGAAGAACAGTGGGGTCTAGAGACCACTTGTGTGGGTCCAAACATCAGCTGAGAGCATCTGCCAGAAGATTCTCTGATCCCAGAAGATACACTGCTCTGAGGGTGATACCCAGGTCTTGAGCAAACTGCCAGAGGCACACCACTTCCCAGCAGAGTTGAAGGGAACCAGAGCCCCCTCTGCTTATTGATGCAGAACATGGTGACTTGATTGACCATTTGTACTAACACGATTTTCGTTTGACTAATTTCTGGAACACCATCAGAGCATAGTATACTGCTCGTAGTTCAAGTAGATTGATGTGCATTTTTGTCATTCTTGGGAGGACCATCTGCCCTGCAATGATAGGTGCGGCTCCTCACCCATAGTTGAATGTGTTAGTCATGAGGGCGAGTTGAGGAAGAAGCTGGAATGCACAGCCATGCTCGAGATTGGATGTTGTAGTCCACCACTGAAGAGAGTCATGAAGCATTTGCAGTCACGCTTCTTTTAGACGTATTTCAGTTCAGAAGCGCTGCAGTGCTGGTTCCAATGTAGTCTGAGGTGCCACTGCAGAGGGCACATGCAGAGACATGCAAGCAGGACTACATGGACTGACGTTGCCATGTGGTCCAGTAGCTGAAGAATCACTCAAGCGGTAGCCAAACTGATATGGGACAGTTTGAGACTGAGTTTTATGGATGATGGCTGCCCTGTCTGTGGGTAGAAATGCCTTAGCTTGCAAGGTATCAATCTGTGCGCCAATAAAATGGAGACACTGTTGAGATGTAGGTTTGGAATTTTGTGTATTGATGACAAACCCTGGGTTTTGAAGTGCATGGGCTATGGCTTGCACTGCATATGCTGTGTTTTCCATGGAAGTGGTGGAGATGAGCCAGTCATCTAAGTATATAGGATCAGTGGTTCTCAACCCAGTCCTCTGGGACCCCAGACCAGTCAGGTTTTCAGGATAGCCACAATGAATATGTGATGAGATAGATAGGGAGAAGTGGCTAAGTGGTTGGGACAGGTTACCTCAGGCCGGAAGGCTGTGGGTTCAATTCCTGCATGGGGACAAGCAACTTCAGGCCAGAGGGACTGGGGTCTCTAGTCCCATGGCCACTCCTTGTGGCCTTGGGCAAGCCACTTAACCCTCCATTGCCTCAGGTACACTTAGATTGTGAGCCCTTCGGGGACAAGGGAATAAAAAGTACCTGTTAGTATACATGTAAACCACACTGATTCTAAAGAGTGTGGTATAAAAAATAAATAAATTAGATGTGCATACACTACTTCCATTGTATGCAGATTTATCTTCTGCATAATCATTGTGGATATCCTGAAAACCTGACAGGACTGGGTTGAAAACCACTGTTGTCAACACTCGTGGCACTGAGAATTGGTCAAAAGATAGCACTTTGTATTGGTAATGCTGGTCTTTGAAAGTGAAGCACATATATTTCCAGTATTGGGGATGGATAGGAAAGTGTAGTTATTCACCTGTAACAGGTGATCTCTGGGAACAGCAGGAATTGAGTCTTCACATATGGGTTACGTCAGCACTGACGGAGCCCGTGTGGGAATGCTCCCCAGCGTCTTATAGGAAAGCTTTTGGGAGCATCCCACCTTTCCCAACTCTTCCTCCTCAGTTGGGTTTGTAGCTGAGATAAAAGGAGAGAGAGAGAAATACAACTCCTAGTGGAGGAGGGTGGGTTGTGAAGACTCAATTCCTGCTGTTTCCGGAGATCACCTGTTACAGGTGAGTAACTACACTATCTCCAGGATCAAGCAGGAATGTAGTCTTCACATATGGGACTCCCTAGCTTGGAGATGCCATGGAGATGATCCCAGAGAGAGCAGTGAAACATAGGCTGAAGTGGGCCATGTATACTCCCAAGGATCTTAGTATCAAAACCCAGGACGGAGGGGGGGGGGTTAGGAGTTGTTCTAAGTCTGAAAGAGATGCTGGAGAACAGCCTGGCCAAACGAGGCATCCCAACGGGAGTCCTTGTCCAAGCAATAATAGGCCACAAAGGTGTAGACAGAGGACCAGATTGCTGCTTTGCAAATTTCATCAATTGCCACTGAGCGTAGATTTGCCATGGAGGCAGCCATTGCTCATACATTGTGTGCTGTGACATGACCTTCAAGAGAAAGTCCTTTACTCTCACAAGTAAAAGATATACAGTCTGCAATCCACTTGGAGTGTTCTCTTGGAAACTGGTAGACTCAGGTGACTGGAATCAAACAAAAAGCTGTGAAGCTTTCTTGTGCTGCCTAGTTCTCTGAAGATAAAAGGCCAAAGCACGCTTGCAATCCAGAGTATGTAGAATCCTTTCTGCACTAGAGGCATGAGGCCTAGGGAAGAAAACAGGAAGGTAAACCGACTGGTTCAAATGAAAAGGTGAAACCATCCTCACTTCAGCATAAAGTGAGGATGAGTCCTAAGGACTACCTTATGGTGGAACTGTGTATAAGGAGGGTCAGCCACTAAAGCTTGGAGCTCACTGATGCGTCTTGCAGAAGTGAGGGCAATTAGGAAGATGACTTTCCAAGAAAGAAACTTCAGAGATGTAGTGGCTAGGGGTTAGAAGGGTAGACCCCTCAAAGTGCACTACAAGCGGCTGAGAAGAGACAGGTTGTCCATCAAAGGGCATATGGAAAGCCGCAATGGCACTGAAATGGACTCTTACCGAATTAGTTTTAAGTCCAGAGGATGAAAGGTGGAGGAGATACTCAAGTAACGCCTCCACTGGAACGGAAAAAGGATTAAGTTCCCTCTTTGAACACCATATTGAAAACCTTCTCCATTTAAAAGAATAAGCACACCTTGTGGAAGGTTTCCTGAAGGACAAAAGGATATCTTTTATCTGTTGAGAGAGGTTGATATCCTGGAGTTCTAAGCTCTCAGCAACCATGCCATCAGGTGCAAGGACTGGGGGTTGGGGTTGGGGTGCAGAAGCATCCCATTCTCCTGAGATAGGAGATCTGGAGCACAGCCCAACTCCAGAGGTTTGGCTTGTGAGAGAAGTAGAAGCAGTGGATACCACGTCTGATGTGGCCAGCGTGGGGCTATGAGGATCATGTAGCCCCTGAATCTCCGAAGCTTGAACAGAGTCTTGGGAATGAGGAGAATGGGTGGGTAGGCATATAGGAAGTCCTGACCCCAGTGGAGGTGGAAAGCATTCATCGCCTGACTGTTCTGAGCAGGAATTCTGGAACAGAAGCGGGGAAGTTTAGCATTCTGAGGACTTGCAAACAGATCCATATCTGGGATTCCCCAGATTTGAAAGATTCGAGCAGTTTGATCCAAATGGAGAGACCATTCGTGTGGCAGTAGTACTCGACTGAGTTTGTCTGCCAGGAGATTTTGTTTGCCAGGGAGATACACTGCTAGTAGGTGGATCTGATGATGTATGGCAAAGGACCAGAGGTGTAGGGCTTCATTGCAGAATGGCCCGAGAACCTGGTCCACCCTGCTTGTTCACACAGAACATGGCTACCCAATTGTCCATCTGGACTAGAACTGTTTTGGAGTGCAGGTGGTCCTGGAACACTCAGAGCATTGAAGATGGCTTTGACTTCTAGCATGTTTATGTGAAGCCGAGCCTCCTGCTGAGTCCAAAGACCCTGAAGTGAAGAGATTGTCCAGATGAGCTCCCCAACCCAATTTGGATGCATCCGTCGTTAGGGTAGACTGGAGTGGTGGCCTCTGAAAAAGTGACCCTATGAGTAGGTTTTCTGGTGATTGTGGTGGCCATTGGAGGGACGAAACGAGGCATGCCGAGATCATGATTTTGTCCCCTAGGCGGCCTGATGCCTGAGTCCACTGTGAAGATAGGGTCCATTGAGCTGCACACATGTGCAGACGAGCATAGGGAACCATTTGTACAGTGGAAGCCATATGACCAAGCAACTGAAGCATTTCTCGAGCGGTTAGGAAAGTCTTCATACCTGTTTGAGAAGCTAGTTGAACTATTCGAGCGCAGCGGACCTGTGGCAGAAAAGCCCTTGACTGCTGCGTGTCTAGAAGAGCCCCTATGAACTCCAAGGTTTGAGAAGGGGCGAACATAAGAAATGCCATACTGGGTCAGACCGAGGTCCATCAAGCCCAGTATCCTGTTTCCAACAGTGGCCAATCTAGGTCATACGTACCTAGCAGTTTCCCCAAAGGACACAGGTTCCGCAATGCTTGTACTGGGTCAAGCATTGATATCCTGGGTCCCTTCTTAATAATGGTTTATGGACCTTTCCTCCAGGAACTTGTCCAAACCTTTTTTAAACCCAGCTACACTAACAGCCTTTACTACATCTTCCGGTAACAAATTCCAGAGTTTGATTACACGTGGAGTGAAGAAATATTTTTTTTATTAGTTTTAAATAGTTTACCCTGTAGCTTCATTGCATGTCCCCTAGTCTTTCTATATTCTGATAACGTAAACAATAGATCTACCTTTACCCGTTCCACTCCGTTCATTAATTTATAGACTTCTATAATATCTCCCCTCAGCCGTCTCTTTTCCAGGTTAAAGAGCCCTAACCTTTTTAGCCTTTCATAGGAGTATCCTTCCAACCCCTTTACCATTTTGGTGGCTCTTCTCTGAACCTTTTCTAATAACGCTATATCCTTTTTAAGATACGGCGACCAGAATTGCACACAATATTCAAGGTGCGGTCTGTGATGCAGCGGACCCTCTGGCAGAAAGAAAAAAAGTTTTAAATTTAGAAAAAAACAAGTTTCAGTTGCAATATCCTGAAGGCCCACATAGAGGGAGCAGGAGAGCCAGCTGGGATGCAGAGGAACCACGCCTCTATGGGCAGGACTTAGAATCAGTCGGTCACGATTTAAGCAGGGACAGAGCAGTTCAAAGAGGAGATCAAAGAGCAGGCCGAAGAGCAGGCCAAGGAGAAGGCCAAGAAGCAACTTGGAGAGCAGACCAAGTAGTAGGCCGAGGAGTAGGCCGGAGAGCAGGCCAGAGACAACTCCAAGGAGCAGCACTGCAGAGAGCAGTCAAGGAAGAAGGTGCTCTCCCATCCAGCTGGAGAGAAAGCCCTATCCAGGGAGAGGGCTAAGCCAGGGAGAGGGCTAAGCCACGATCTGAGAGAAAGATATCCAGCTGAAAAGGATACTCAAGAAGAGAAAGGTACTCAAAGATTTCTATAAAAGTAACCAGAGAGAAGGGTGGAAAACTCAGAGGCCTGGTGAACAGGGAAAAGCTGAGAGGGTGCGGCCACTAGCTAACTGCCACGGGAGTGGAAGCAAAGGCCGAGGGCATCAGCTGCAGCCCTGCCCCAAAGAAGTTTATCCACACTCTAGAGAAAGAGAGACCCGGGGGGATTACTTGAGTCAGCAAGAATTAGAAGATAATCAGGCTAGGCCTCAAGCCTTTTCTGGAAGAGACTACAGAAAGCTCAAAGGTAAAACAGTTATTGCCTGTGATTGTGTGCCTAAACCCAGCATAGGAGAAAAGCAGAAGAGAGGATTTTATCAGTATAATAATGACACTTTTAAGCAGAAAATAACAGATGATTTCCCCAGGAAGAAAACTGTTAATGCTAAAGGTTGGGACAAGAGAGCTTTTAAAACCATAGCAGATGAACAGCCAGGGTTCTATCCTATAGCCAAGAACCGACGCCCCAAGCTGACAAACAAGCATTGGAACACGGTTTGGCACGCTTTCAAAAAGCCAGAACTCGGCCCCATTGAAGCTTCCGATTCAGAGCTCTCGGACATGGAATGGCTGCCAGTGGAATCTGGGGGTGAGGAGGCGGAAGAACCCATGGAATGCGTTTATTGTACAGTAGGAAAACTATAATCTTTTTGGAGTTAAAGAATGTATGAAGTGAATACAGGATACCTTATGTTTTGAGTTACTGTGGAGATTAACAGTTATTACTTTGACAGTTTTATATATGTGGAACCTGATGTAAGGATTGTTACAGCCCTGTTACTTTCTGAACCGTATATTTTGAACCATATTGCGCAAAGGAGAAATAAAAGCCTTTTTCCTTTTTCCCTACACTTGGCTGTGAAGTCACTTTATTGGGAAGTTGGCAACGAGGTTGGCACGAAGGACCGCTACCTTATGACCCTCGCAACTGGCCAACCCTAATACCCCAAATCTTATGCGCTCCCCAGCCTCCGGTGGAAACACTACGCCGCCACCAGAGGGGGCTGTGGGGGACAGGTCTCACCATGGAACGATATAGAGGCATTATAATATCTTTTGTTTTATTTTCCATTCCTTTCCTTATGATACCTAGCATTCTATTTGCTCTCTTGGCTGCCACTGCACACTGGGCCGAGGGTTTTAACATGCTATTCACAATGACGCCTAAATCTTTTTCCTGGGTGGTGGTTCCTAATGTGGAACCTTGCATCGTGTAACCATAGTTTGGGTTGTTCTTCCCTAGGTGCATAACTTTGCACTTGTCCACATTAAATTTCATCTGCCATTTTGATGCCCAGTCTTCCAATTGGGATTTGGGAGTTGGGATTTTGGAAGATTTATTACAAATCCCAAATGCTGAAGAACCCGCATTGTGCAGGAGAGAGCAGAGCTGGCCTCTGGAGCTGACGATGCTCGGATAAGCCAGTCGTCTAAGTAAGGGCAGACAAATATCCCTAGAGTTCTTAGAAATGCTGCTACTACTGCCATGCATTTTGTGAAGACTTTTGGGGCAGAAGCCAGGCCGAAGGGTAGAACCCTTTACTGGTAATGTCTTCCCTGAAAGAGGAATCAAAGAAACCGCCTGCGTTCTGTGTGAATAAGGATATGTGTATATGCATCCTTTATATCTAGAGAACATAGCCAATCCTGACTCTGGATGTAAGGGAGAAGTGTTCCAAGAGAGATAATTTTGAATTTCTCTCAGAACAGATACTTGTTTAATTCTCGGAGGTCCAGAATGGGCCTGTATCCTCCTGTTTTCTTTGGTATAAGGAAGTAAAGGGAGTAGAAGCCCAGGCCTCGCTGAGAAAGTGGCACTTCCTCTATCGCACCCTGAGCAAGAAGGGTGGTAACCTCCTGGCACAAGAGAGTGGTAAGGGGGGGCCGATAGCTGAACTCTTGGAGTGGAGGGAGGAGGCATACTTTGGAAGTGAAGTTTGTACCCCTCTGTCACTATGGAGTGTGTCCAATGTTCTGATGTTATCTGGTGCCACTTTTTGGCAAAGTAACACAGTCTACCTGGAATGTTGGGTGGCTCTGGAATTTCCAGAGGTAGGACAGCTAAGTTCTCTAGCAAGGAGTCAAAGACCTTGTGGAGGTTGGGTCTGCTGAGCTGGTTGAGCTCTGGGGGCCAGAGCCTTCCTTTATTGCTTCGGTTGTCCTCCTTTTTGGGAAGCATGGACCGAACAGTGGACAGCATGGGTGTAAGAAGGATAAAACTTTTTTCTTGTTGAAAAAGGGCTTCTTAACCATCTTTTTCTCAGCTAGGTTGGCAGTGGTCCTAGAGAGCCTGTTTAGGGTAGTATTCTCAGACTCAAGCTGAGAAGCTTTGTCTTGCCAAGCCTTGCCAAAGAGGTTTTCTCCCTACAAGGAATATTCCCCAGCTTATCTTGCACCCAACTGCTCTAGATCAGATGCTTGTAACCAAGCAATCCAACGTGCACCGATGGAAATAGCATAAGTCCTGCTAATACACTCAAAACAAACAAAGGTTGCCCTTTTCATGAACTTGGAAACATTCTGGGCATGTTTAACAAGTGTCAGGTCATCAGTCCTCTTGTTGTCTGGGAGACAAGGAGCCATTAGTTCCATATCTTTAGTCACCTCCCGAAGAAACATACCCATGTAGAGTAAGTATGAACTTATTCTGGCCGATAACAGAGGCCTGAAAACATCGACGGCCGAAGGCATCGAGAGTGCTCACCTCCCAGCCCAGAGGATTAGATGAATGTGTCTTAGCACTTTTGATTCGACGAATTGCCGATTCCACAACCATGGAATGGTGTGGCAACTGTGTCTTCTGGAAACTGGGACGCTGCGGTACCCAGTACATGGTATCAAGTCTTCGAGAATGTGGAGACACCGTTAAAGGTGTTTCCCACATCCTAAGCATGAGGTCATGCAATATCCGATGAATGGGTACGGTAGCGGCTTTCTTAGGTGCTGCCAGAAACTGAAGAATTTCAAGTTATTCAGCTCTCGGAGATCACTGTAATAGAGGCCCTGAGCCACATCCTGTATAAAGACTTAAAAAAAAAAAGACATGTCCTCCGGAAGAGAAATACGGTGTTGTGGGGAAGGAGAAGGATCTTCCGGAAGAGCCTCTCCAGTACCGATCGATTCATCGGAAGAATCGGAAGACGAAGTATCGATGGGTCGGGTGCTCCCGCCCGACCCGTCGATGGTACTGATCAAAATCGGCATCTGAATGCCTCGGTACCGGACACTGACTCCAGGGCTGGCATGGGTGGTAGCATGGAGAGCGACGCAATGGTCGATGCAGATACATTCGGTACTAGTGTCGGTATTGATGGCTGCGGAACCGATTGCAGAGGGTTTAACGGTACCGAAGCCGCCAGCAAGGCCGCAAGACTCCGCTCAATGGTCAGGATATGTTGATCCATGGAGCCAGCCGATGCCTGGGTATCGGTACCTGAACAGCAGGCCATGACCCCAGAACATGGCACCAAGAGCTCTCCAGAGGTGGACGCCTCGGGAACATCTTGGGACCCCAATAATGTTTTGGAGGCAAGGACCTCCCGCTGGGGCTGTTTAGCCAGTGTATTCTCCTTTAGGGCAACGCTTAAAGCATCTTGATGCTTAGGAGATCTACCCTTTGAGGACTGACCAGTCTTTGAAGAAGATTTGGGTTTTGTTACCTGAGATCCATGGGAGGAAGATGAAGCCCTGGACGACGTCAATGCAATGGACATTGCATCCATGGCAAAGAGGGTGCCGAGTTTCACAGCTCTATTCTGCAGGCCCCTCTTTGTCATCTTCTGGCAGAGGAGACATTCCAATGGCGAATGGTCTGGTCCCAAACATTTAAGACACCAGTCATGGGTGTCAGTAGCAGAAATAGTACTGCTACATTTGGAACACTTTTTGAAACCACTAGTTGGTTTCTCCATTTTGAGGAACAAAGGGGCCTAAGGCCCAAAATGGCACCTAAGCACCTAGAGGGCAGAGACCCTCAAAGAAATTTTATTATTTTTTTTAAAGAAAATAGAAGAAAGAAAAGAGACACCGATGATACTGGTGCCAGCACTGACGGGAAGGCAGACACGACCACAAAAGAACATTTTCTGCAGTGACAGGAATTGCTCCCTATTGGCTCCGCAGAAAACAAAAAACTGAGGAGGGAGAATTAGGAAAGGTGGGAAGGCAGCAGCGCAGGCACAGTGGGATGCTCCCAAAAGCTTTCCTATAAGACACTGGGGAGCGTTCCCACGCAGGCTCCATCGGTGCCGACGTCACCCATATGTGAAAACTACATTCCTGCTTGTTCCTGGAGATTATGGGTATACACATTCTTCAGAGCCAAGGAAGCGAGCCAGTCCTTGTGGCACAGAGTGAAAGAATTGTGCTGAAGGAGTTCATCTTGAATTTCTCCTACTTTATATAGTGGTTGAGATCCCAGAGATCCAGTATCAGGTGGAGTCTGCCTTATCGCTTTGGGATGAGGAAATATCTTGAGTAGAATCCTCCAATGTTCCCACTAAGCTGCACCGAGTTCTCTGCTGGCATTCTTGCCGGGTTGGGGGGGGGGGGGGAGGAACAAAGTAGTCACACTAAGGATCGCACAGCATTAGCAGGCTCTTGGGACCTGCCAATGCCACACACACAATCCTAAGTGTGATTGTTTTCACGATCACTTTGCACCTCTCTCCACCAGCAGGAATGCTGGCAGAGGACTCAGCACAGCTTAGCAGGAACGTTGGAACCCTTCCCCCCACGTTCATTATGGGGCACAGGTCCAATAGCTGTACTGTGCAGGAGGTCTATTATTTCTTGCATCAGGATGGGAATGTTGAGGAGGCAGCAGCTTATTGATAACTGGTGGGTGGTTGGGAGGAAGATGTAAGATTCAGCCTTTATGATGTTAAAACCCAGCTGTCTGAAGTTACTTATTGCCATCCTCCCTGAAGTAACAGATTCTGCCACCTACAGGCAGGCAGTTAAAAACTGGAAATTTGTTTGGGGCAGGAGGAGAGGCCGAAGGTTGTTGCTTATGCTCTTGTGGCCACGAGCTTTGGTGGTAGGATGGAGCTTCCGTACAGTGTGCTGGAGGTCTGGCATGGCTAGAACTATTGAATTGAGAAAACTGAGGTCGCCTAGGCTGGGAATTCGAGTGTGGATAGCTCTCTGGCCATGGAGGAATAGTCCTTCACATTTGATACAGCCTCTTTCACATTTGAGCCAAATAAATTATCTCCGAGACAAGATGCATCCGTGAGGCAGTCATATAGATCTTCTCAAAGGCCAGATATGTATAGCCAGGCAGGTCATCTAGCTGTAATGGCTATAGCTGCAGAATGGGAGAGAAAATCATAAGTATCATAGGTAGCTTGAATGATGTGATATAAAGATTTGTGGAGGTCTGTACATAGCTGAATTTGGCCCTCAGGTGACAGTGGGTGGGGTTCCCCCAGCTGTAGAAGATCATGGTGATAATAGAGAATCAAACTGATGAGCAAGAATTCTCATGGCTAAGAGTTTACTTTGATAGAACATTTTGCCTATAGCATTCAGTGTTCTTTGCCTGATGATGTACTTGACTTTTAGTGAGTTTAGATTTTTTAAAATGCTGCCTCAGACACTACCAACTGGTGCGACAGCTGCTGGTGACTAAACCCTGGTGCTGGCAGGACCTTGGTATTGAGATCCAGATGCCAAGATATAGGATGAATTGAAGATGAGTTTTTTCTCATGGAGGTCTGGAGATCTTGCAATATCTAATGCACTGGGAGGCCTATAATCTCCTTAGGGGCACTGCAGGCTTTGAGAATGGACTGAAAATCCTGTTTGTTTGTCTTCTATATGGAGATGTTCTAGAGTCAGTGGGGAAGGACTGGCCTCAGAGATAAGAGGTCTCTTCCCAGTGAAGAGCTCTGGTCTTACTAGTTAAGGAGTAGGTGTCATCTTCCAGGAGTGGTGGGGCTCGCCAGTCCATGAGAGGAGGGGATTCTCTGATAGCATGTGAAGGAGCAGGGATGGATTTGAGGCTCAGAGCAAAATAGCAGAGCCCCTCCTGGAAACAAACTCTGCAGAAGAGTAGTGCTATACTATATGAATCTCTTCAATAATGAGCAGATAAATGTGACTAAGCAGGACTGCGGCCAGTTGTTGAGGGATAGGACTGGCATAGCAGTGTTCTGAAGCTTGGAAATCTTACTGGGGGGCCCCTGCTCATTGCTAGGGGTCCCAGTGCTGTGCCTGTGTGGAACCATTTTGGAAGTGGATGGTAAAGAGTACAACCACTACTTTAGCAAAAACCACCCACTGGAGTATTCAACAACCACAAAAAAACCCAGTTAATCAAATTATTTTATGAAAACAACAACATTCAACCCTTGGAAGGCAGCTCTTTACAAGCTCTTAAAGAGCTTATTCTTATACTTATATAAAGAAGAGAAAAAACCTCAGTGAAGCTACTTCTCCCTCTATGTGGCAAAAGATTATAAGCCTGAAGGGGATACGCTGTCATACACCATCATAGGTCTGAAAAACTCCTCATTCTATTTTTAACTCTAAGCAATCCACAATTCAATGATATGACAATATAAAGCAATTAACTAATAATTTCCAACAACACTACTCATAGTGACAAAGTTTCCCATCCTTTGTGTTGCAAGCGCAATGGTCTGTGCGGCATCTGCAACAGAACAAATAGAACTTAATTAGTATAGCATTTCCACAAAACAGCCTCAACTGCTACCGTACTTTTTACTTTGCTTCAAAGGCTGTGGAGCTTCTCCCAAAGAAATTCATAGTAGCCATCACCCTAAGAAGATCCTTGTTTCACAATAGAGTCAAGTAAACCACCAATGAAGCACAGTCTTCACTAAGGTCTTTTCTCCTCTTTATATAAGTATAGGAATAAGCTTTTTAAGAGCTTGTAAAGAGCTGTCTTCCAAGGGCTGAATATTTATTATTTTCATGAAATAATTTGATTAACTGTAGGGAGGAGTGGCTCAGTGGTTGGGACAGGTTATACCTCAGGCCGGAGGTTCAATTCCCACATGGGGACAAGCAACCTCAGGCCAGAGAGACTGGGGTCTCTAGTCCCATGGCCACTCCTTGTGTCCTTGGGCAAGCCACTTAACCCTCCATTGCCTCAGGTACACTTAGATTGTGAGCCCTTTGTGGACAAGGGAATAAAAAGTACCTGTTAGCATACATGTAAACCGCACTGATTCTAAAGAGCATGGTATAAAAAAAAAATAAAAACAACAACAACTGGGGTGGTAAAGAGTGCAAGTCAGTGACTGAGAAGGTTGTGCCGGCATTGAAAGGGAATCTGCCTCTGGCTGCATGGCTACCCCTGAGGTCCCTGATCAAGGCTTGTCTGAGTTCGACAGGATGTTGGGGTAGAGAGGCTTATGAGATGCAGCTATGAAAGAACTCTTAATTAAAAATGGAAACCTGTGGAGGAATGGTAATCACAGTGTTTGCCATGGTCAAGTGTATTTCAGTGGGAGAAAAAAAAAAAAAAAAAAAGATAGTTGTTAGCGCAGTTTCACTTCAAAAACAGAAAATAAAAATCCCGATGGGTGAAATTGCTCCAATTAAAGATATGTACGCACAGTTTTTAATCTGAAGTAGAATAACAAAAGTTCCCGACCATGCAGGGGAGAGCCGAGGCTTATGGAACAACGTTTCTAGAAGACTGAGAAGGCAGGAGCATGGACTGGATCAGTGGAAGTAGGCACATGGGTTAGATCGGTGGGAGCCGGGCACCATCAGAGACAACCCTTGGGAATGTGCTTGCCATCATACCTGCTTGTCTCCAGAGAACTACAGTTATACAATGCAGAGTTCCAGGTTAGGAATTACCACCTAGGAAAAGGATCTAGGCGTCGTCATGGAGAATACGTCTAAACCCTCTGCCCAGTATGCAGCAGCAACCAAGAAAGCAAATAGAATGCTAGGAATTATAAGGAAATGAATGGAGAATAAAACCAAAGATTATAATGCCTCTGTATTGATCCTTGGGGCGATCACATCTTGAATGCTGTATGTGGTTCTGTTTGCCATATATTAAAAAGGATATAGCAGAATTAAAAAAGGTACAAAGAAGAGCGACCAAAATGATAAAGGGTATGGAAGGATACCCCTATGAGGTAAGGCTTAAAAGGTTAGGGCTCTTCAGCTTGGAAAAGAGACATTGAGGGGAGATAAGATAGAGGTCTCAGAAATGATGAGAGTAATGGAATGGGTACACGTAGATCGGTTGTTTATTTCTTATAATAGCAGAAAGACTAAGGGAAATATAGCACATTTAAGACTAATTGGAGAAAATATTTTTTCATTCATCACATAATCAAAAGCTGAAATTCATTGCTGGAGGATGTAGTAAGGTGAAATTTTACTTACTGATCATTTCCTTTCCTAGCTCTAGTATTTCCTTAACAACGCATATGATATAAAGCATGGTTACTCATCTGTAATGGGTGTTCTCCGGGGACAGCAGGAAACAAGCCTCACATATGGGTGACATAGGCGCCGATGGAGCCAGCATGGTAACCTCTCCCCAGCTTTCAAAGAAAGCCTTTGGAAGACGTACCACACATGCGTGGACCTCTTCCCTCCCAAGGGTGCCATCTTGCCTCAGTATGATATCATAGAAACAGAAACAAGATAGCAGAAAAAGACCACATGGCCAATCTAGTCTGCTCTTCCATATCAACCACTACAAGAGTCCCCTTTTTTCCTTTAGAGTTCGTCTGTATTTGTCCCATGCTTTTTTGAATTTAGATACAGTCCTCATCTCTACCACCTCCACTGGGAGACTATTCCACACATCTACCACTTTTTCCATAAAGAAATATTTCTGCATATTACTCCTGAGTCTATCCCCTTTCACCCTCATCCTAATGTCCCCTCGTAGCAGAGCTTGTTCTCAATCGACTCTCCTCCTGTGCATTTATGCCATGGAGGTATTTAAACGTCTCGATCATATCTCTTCTATTCCGCCTTTCCTCTAAAGTATACATATTAAGGTCCTTAAGAGCACTAACCATTTTAGTAGCCACCCTCTGCACGGACTCCAACCTGTTTATATCCTTGAAGGTGCGGTCTCCAGAACTGCACACAGTGCTCGAGGTTGCACCAAAGACTTATACAGAGGCACTATCACCTCCTTTCTTCTGCTGGCCATTGCTCTCCCTATGCGCCCAAGCATCCTTCTAGATTTTGCCGTCGCCTTTTCTACCTGTTTAGCTAATTTAAGATAGTCAGATACAATGACACCTAGATCCTGTTCTTCTTTTGTGGACAGAAGTACTGCTCCCTTGGATTGTTACAGCCCAAGTGTATGACCCATCCCTATGGTGCTCAGTTTGTTTATAAGTCACCTGTGTGAAACAGTGTCAAAGGCTTTACTGAAATTTAAATACACCACATATAGGGCTCTCCCTCGGTCCAATTCCCTGGTCACCCACTCAAAGAAATCAATCAGATTTGTCTGACAAGACCTGCCTCTGGTGAATCCATGCTGCCTTGGATCTGATAATCCATTGAACTCCAGAAACCTCACTATTTTCTCTTTCAGCACGTTTCCAATAATTTACTCACCACCAAGGTCAAACTAACCGGCCTGTAGTTTTCAACTTCATCCTTACTTCCACTTTTGCGTAAAGGGACCACATGTGCCTCTCTCCAGTCCTCTGCCACCATCTCAGACTCCAAAGAGACATTGAAAAGGTCAGTCAGTGGAGCCGCAAGAACGTCCCCAAGTTCCTTCAGTATTCTCGGATATATCCCATCTGGTCCCATTGCTTTGTCCACTTTTAATTTAGCTACTGTAGTTCCTCATGAACAGAGTCTTCTGAAAATCGTTTGAGATGCCCCTCACTTTTGTTTCCGTTTGTGGGTGTTTTCTGAGGTCCTGCTCCCAGAACTTCATCTGTGAACACAGAACAGAAATATTTGTTAAGCAATTCTGCTTTATCCTCAAAAGCTTCTATATCTTCTTCCCCTTCACCTTTGAGTCTGACAATAGCACTTTTGCCCTTCCTCTTCTTACTAAGCTATCTGAAAAATGTCTTATTCCCCCATCTGGGCAGCAGCAGAATGGGATAGTGTTGACAGCGGAGGATCACACTTCTGTGACAACGGCAACAGCAACACCACCAAACTTAAACTGCACGGAAGAAAGGCCCGGCAATCTACTTCTGTATTTTGCCATGAAAACCCAATGGATAGTGTCAACGGGGGCGCTGGGTGAGAATGTCCACAGTCTTGGCAAAGGCAAATATTAATATGACTTGCAAAGGATTGTGGGAAATGTAGTCCATTCATACCAGACTCAGCCGTTCACAATAAATTAGTTGTGCTTGCTCGAATGTAAAGCAAAGAAGATATTTTATTTATGGGGTTATTTCCCCCAACACAGATATACTTGGTAGCACATAAAAAGGAATACTTGCTTTCAGTATTATAATTAGAAAAACAAATAAGGAAAAACAGCTGAACTTGTTAAGCAATCAAATCAAAGCATAAAGACCTGGATGGGAACAGGAAGGTCTTTTCTGTAGGCACCTGCTAATATCTTCTTAGCAGTGCTTCAAAGAACAAACAAAACCCCACAAAGTAGGAAAAAAAACTGTTCTTTTTCAGGGATAACCTCTTGTATCTTCACACACACTCAGAAGTGTCCCTTCAGAGCTCACTGGCAATTAGGCAAGGCTCAATTGCTAATTACCAGCTGAAACCCTCTTGGCTGGTTTACTTTCTATTACATGGCTCAAATCCTACTCAGAAGCTTTTCTGAGTAGATTAAAGAACAAGCTTATATTTCTTTGTGATGGTTGTTGTATTTTTGTAACAGCATATTACCACAGAAGTTTAGACAGAGCAATCCATGTACTCAAAATCCTCATTCACCACATCTTCCCCTTCTTCAATTATCATAGGTTCACTATCATGGATTGGCACAGAGGAATTTCTCAATGGAACACTCTCAGAACAATACTTGTTTCCCTGTTGTCTTCCCAGTGAAGAGCTAGGGCATAGATCAGTGTTCATACCCGAGCTTCCATTGCTGTTAGAGTTCCTCTCTTAATATCCTGGCCAGTATGTAGTCCAGTTCTTATGTCCAGCCTTCCAATCAGGATCCCTGGACACTGGATCTCTCTTCACATACCTTCTTGCACTGGTCTTAGGGTCCCTTCCAAGTGCAGCCGTCTCCCTCACAGGTGCCGTCCGGGGATTCCTGGCTCTGCAAACCCACTCCTCTGGCTTTCCCCAGTCCAATGGTGTATGCTTGCCTCTGGAATGCCTCCCAGTATACGTACTGCTATGGACTCCTTTAGACCTCCCAAATACTTTTCTCTTCTTTCTTCCAAAGTGTTTCTTTCTCTCTCTGTCCGTCAGCTCTGGCTTCTGCTGATGATGATGGTCAGGATGATCAAGGTGCTTCTGATGATCAAGATGAACAAGCTTCTGATCAAGATGAACATGCCTCTCATGATTCTCTGTAGAATAAGCTTTTCTTTTATCCTGCTTAGATGAATGCTCCACCCTAGCACAGCGCAGCTGTGCTGAATCAAGCCCTGCCCTTGGAGATGAGTGCTTAGGGATTACCTCATAGCCCTCCTGATTGAACACACATTTCCCCACTTCAGCTCTTCTAATGGCTGTTGGAAACCTGGTGCATTCTGGGACTGGTAGTCTTTTATGGAAACATTCTGTTTTATTATTTCTACCAGAACAGACAGGTTGCTTGTTCAGAGTCACTTCACCTCTACTATAGCTCCTTCCTGAACTATGATAAGCTTCCTTATCACAATAGTCACAACAAAACAAATTGTGCTATAGTGCTGGAAGATGAGACCCCCAGGTCGGAAGGCACTCAACTAGCTACTGGGGAAGAGCTGAAGACTTTTCAGAGTAAAGCCAGCATTTATGATGTGGTTGGATCAAAGCCCTCAGGAGGTCTGACTGCTGATGTAGCTGCGCATGAAATGAGAGTCAGAAGCTGTCAAGATGTCTTACACATTGGAACATGGAATGTACGAAGCATGAACCAAGGGAAGTTGGAGGTGGTCAAGAATGAAATGGAACGTGTACAACTTGATCTGTGGGGTGTCAGCAAATTGAAATGGACTGGCATCGGGCACTTTGCATCAGATGATCACATGGTCTACTATGCTGGAAATGAAAGACAGAAGAAATGGTGTTGCATTTATAATAAAGAAGAAACTTGCAAGAACTGTAATGAAATACAATGCAGTAATCTCTATTCGTCTACGAGGAATGCCTATCAACAAAACTATAATTCAAGTATATGCCCCAACAACTGCTGCAGAAGAGAATGAAATTTAAGAGTTCTATGAACAAGTACAAGCTGAAATTCACAGAACATGCAAACAGGATATCCTGATAGTCATGGGTGACTGGAACACAAAAGTTGGCAACAAAGGCGGCGGCCAAAGTAGTTGGAAAATATGGACTTGGCAACAGAAATGAAGCTGGAGAAAGACTGATAGAATTCAATTCAGCAAGACCAACGATCTATTCATCTCAAACACCTTCTTCCAGCAATACAAGCGGCGACTGTACACATGGACTTCACCCAATGGATTGTATAAAAATCAAATTGACATCTGTGGAAGTCAACGATGGAAAAGCTCTAACATCAAAAAAGATAAAACCTGGAGCTGACTGTGGTACAGATCATCAACTACTAGTATGCAAACTCAAGCTAAAGTTGAAAAAGAGCAAACCACTCATGAATGCAGCAAAATATGACCTTGAGAATATACCACTGGAATTTAAAGACTGCCTGCAAAATCCATTTGCTGCTTTAGATACAAATAACAGAGCTCCAGAAGAGTTATGGAATGACATCAAGAAGGTTGTGTTGGAAGAAAGCAAGAAGTCTCTACAAAAGGTGAAAAAGCAAAAACAGCCAAAATGGATGACGGAAGAAACTCTGAAAATTGCCCAGAAACGCAGAGAAGCTAAAGCTAGAGGAGAAAGAAAGACAGTCACAGAACTCAACAGAAATTTCCAACATGCAGCAAGACAGGACAAGGAAAAGTACTACGACGACGCATGCAAGGAAATAGAAGCAGAAACTATTAGAGGAAGAACAAGATCGGCTTTCTAAAGCTACGAGAGTTAAAGAAAAAGTTCCAGCCTCGAATTGGAATGTTACAAGATGCTCAGTTGAATGATGCCGAGAAGATCAAGAAAAGGTGGAAGGAATATACGGAGTTTTCATATGATAAAGATCAAGTGGACCAACAGCTGTTTCAACCTGTACTTTATGATCGGGAACCATTGATGATGAAAGAAGTTGAATCAGCATTGAAAGCTTTATCAAAGAACAAAAGCACCAGGCATTGATAGCATTCTCATAGAAGTATTACAGCAATCTGATGCAGCTGTTACCGTACTCAAGGCTCTGCCAAGAAATATGGAAGACAACATCATGGCCAGCTGACTGGAAAAGATCTGTGTTTATACCAATACTAAAGAAAGGTGATACAACTGACTGTGGAAATTATCACACAATCGCTCTGATCCCACATGCCAGCAAGATTCTACTGAAGATTATTTAAAAGAGACTACAACCATACCTGGAACAAGAACTACCTGAAGTGCAAGCAGGGTTCAGGAAAGGTTGAGGAACGAGAGACATCATTGCAGATGTGAGATGGATCCTTGAAAAGACTAAAGAATACCAAAAGGATATCTATTTGTGCTTTATCGACTATAGCAAGGCTTTTGACTGTGTAAACCATGAGAAACTCTGGGCCACATTAAGCAGCATGGGTATACCAGAACACCTGATCGTAGTCTTGCACAATCTGTACATTGATCAAGAAGCAACAGTTCGAACGGAACAAGGAGAAACAGAATGGTTTAAAATAAGCAAAGGTGTAAGACAAGGCTGCATACTTTCCCCCTACCTGTTTAATTTATATGCAGAAGAAATCAGAGAAGGATTGTATGAAGACAGAGGTGTGACGATTGGTGGAAGACTCATCAACAACCTTCGCTATGCTGATACCACCACATTACTGGCTGAAAGTGAAGATGATCTGAAACATTTGCTTCTCACAATCAAAGAACATAGTCTCAAAATGGGCCTGCACCTTAATGTAAAGAAGACAGAGATCATGACAACTGGCATAATCAACAGGTTCATCATTGAAGGAGAAGAAATTGAAATTGTGAACAACTTTAAACTACATGGATCAACTATCAATAATGAAGCAACAAGCAGTCAAGAAATCAGATGACGCATTACTCTTAGCAGAATGGCTATGAAAGACCTAGATAAGATTCTCAAGAGCAGAGATGTCTCTCTCCATACAAAGATTCGACTTGTTCAAGCCATGGTATTTTCATCATATGGATGTGAAAGCTGGACAGTGAAAAAGATAGACAGGAAGAAAATTGATGCTTTTGAATTATGGTGCTGGCGGCAACTACTGTGTATACCATGGACTGCCCGAAGAACAAACCAGTCGGTACTAGAGGAGATCAAATCTAAGCTTTCTTTAAAAGCTCAGATGACAAGACTTTGCCTTTCATACTTTGGACACATCATGCAAAGAGAGAGATCATTAGAGAAAGACATCATGCTTGACAAGATAGAAGAAGGTCAACGCAAAAGAGGAAGGCCAGCAATGGGATGGATCGATACAATAATAGCAGCTACGGGTACCAGTCTATCAACAATGAGCCGCCTGACTGAAGAGCGAACATAATTTAGGATAGCTATCCAGAGGGTCACCATAAGTCGACTGACTCGACGGCACTTAACATCTTTGCTTTCTTGACCACTTTGCCAGCCTCTAATTTTTTCAAATATTGATGCCTGTCTTCCTCTCTGTTATCTCTTGCATTTCATGAAGGCCTCCCTCTTTTTCTTCACCTTTTCAGCTACCTCTTGAGAACCATAGAGGCCCCCTTTTCCTTTAACCTTTATTTACCATTTTAACAAAAAAATTTGGTTGCCCTTAAAATATCCCTTTTCAGTTTTCCACTCTTTTTCTACATCCCCCAGGTGTTCTCATCTTGCTAACAACGCTTTGCAGTAGTAGCCCATCTTGGCAAAGTTAGTTTTCCTAAAGTCTAAGGCCCTCGCTTCTGAATGGATTTTATCAGCCCTAGTCCTAATACTGAACCACACCATCTGGTGATCTCTGGATGCAAGATGATCTCCAATTATAATATCAGAAACAGTTTTCCCATTGGTAAGCACCAAGTCCAGTATGACCCCTTCACATGTGGGTTCTGTTACCAGCTGCTTGGATAGTTCTTCCTGTAAAGAATCCATGATCTCCTTGCTTCTAGATGATACCGCAGCAGGGATGCACCAATCAACATCCAGCATATAGAAATCCCCTATCTGCAGCGCTTCCCCTTTGCTGGTACTGCTGCGTATGTCTTCTATTATATCTCTGTTCACCACTTCTCCCTATGAGGGAGGTCTGTATATCATGCCATTGCAAATGGATTTCTCTTTCCCTCTTTCTAGTTTAAGCCACAGTGCCTTCTCTTTCCCTTTTAAGCCCTGTATTTGCATAGCTTTAATATTTTTTACATAGTGCACCTCCTCCTCCCCTTATTCCTACCCTGTCTTTTCTGAATAACGTATAGCCTGGAATAGGTTACATCCCAGTCATGGTTGTCCGTGAACCATGTCTCTGACACTAAATCCAAGTCAGTCTCTGCCATTAAAGCCTCAACATCTGGGATCTTATTTCCCATGCTACAGGCATTTATAGACACTGCTTTCCAGATGTTGCCCCTTTTACCTATTTCTATAACAGCATTTAATGTTTCACTTACCTGGGGACTTTCTTCACCCATCCCCAATGAATCTAGTTTAAAGCCCTCTTCAGTAGGTTAGCCAGTCTGCTACTGAAGACACGTTGACCCTTCTTGGACAGATGGATGCCATCTCTGCTCTGCAGCCTTTGGAACATCCCGTGGTCCATGAAACCAAAACATTCTCGATGACGCCATCCATATAACCATGCATGTATCTCCAGGATGCACGCTTCTCTGCCTTGGACTTTATCCTCATAGCACAAGACTGCAAAACGAAAATCAACTCCATGTGAAGGGGGGAGGGTTGTGAGGACTGATTCCTGCTGTCTCCGGAGAACACCTGTTGCAGGTGAGTAACTATGCTTTCTCCAGGAAGCAGGAAGTCAGTCCTCACATATGGGACTCCCTAGCTACAAGCTACCGAAAAATCTGTAAAAGCTCACAGGTGACCAGAAAAAGAGGAGGAACTGTGAGCAGCAGCAATGAGACGAGAGATAGACTCCTGAGCAGCCCCAGATGTCCAGCAAAGAATGCTCTGGTAGCCTGAACACACCAAAAAGCTGGAGGGCAAGAGTTGCCTATACCCAAACAAATGACAGAGTACTGCCTGGCCGAAGGTGCTGTCCTGACAGGACTCTCTCTCCAGGCAGTAGTGAGCTGCAAAAGCATGGACTGAGGACCAGGAGGTGGCCCGGCAGATTTTTGACAAAGGAACGGAGTGCAAGTTCACTTCAGAGGACACCATGGCCCGGACACTGTGCCCCCATGACACTGTGTTACAACGAGAGACCGGCCTGCTCATATTAGAAGATGATGCAGTCAGCGACCCAGCTGGACAGGGTCCTCTTAGAGATCACAGCTCCCAACCGACTCAGGTTGTAGGAAACAAAGAGCTGAGAAGCTCGGTGGTGCTCCTAGGTGCATCTGAGATAGAAGGAAAATGCCTGCTTACAGTCCAGTGTGTGGAGAACTGCCTCCGCCCTGCTGGGGTGAGGCCACAGGAAGAAGGTGCGCTACCTGCTGGTTGAGGTGGAGCAGAGATACCACCTTGGGTAGAAACTTGGGATGTGTGCGGAGCACAATCCTGTTCTTGTAGAAACTAGTGTATGGTGGTGCTGCCACCAACATCTGAAGCTCGCTGACCCTGCGGGAAGAGGCGAGTGCCACGAGGAACACCACCTTCCAGGAGAGATACTTGAGGTAGCAGGAGCCGAGAGGCTCAAAGAGTGGTGCAGTGAGCTTGGCCTCACATGACATTAAAGGTCCCACTTTACTGTTGGTGGGCAGATGGACGGCTTCGACAGGAGAACCCTCAGGAAAGCGAAACACAAGGGGCTGAGCTGAGAGGTGTTTGCCCTCAATGAGACGGTGGTGCACTGCGAGATCGCTGAGGTATACTCTTACAGAGTTAGACTTCAGTCCTGCCCAGGACAGGTGAAGTAGGTACTGCAGCACTAGCTAGATGGAGCAGGAGAAAGGGTTGACCTGACATTCCACACACCAGACTGAGAACCTCTGCCACTTGAAGGCGTACGCCCGACGGGTGGAGGTTTTTCAGGAAGCAAGGACCTCCTCCACTTCAGTAGAGAGATTGAAAGGGGCCAGGGCTACCCTTTCAGCAGCCACACCATGAGTGGCAGGGACCCCAGGTTGGGGTGCAGGAGAGAAATCTCCTCCTGCGTCAGTAGGCCTGGGTTGCACCCCAGGGGAACCTGGGGATGGTCAGGTGGAGGAGCAGGGGAAACCACAGCTGTCTGGCCCGTCATGGAGCCATCAGGATCACTGTGGCCATGTCATGCTGGATCTTGAACAGGGTCTTGGAGATCAGTGGTATGGGCGAGGTGTAAAGGAGGCCCTCCACCCAGACAGACAGAAATGCATCTGCTGCCACCTGGGAGGGGTGTGGCTGCTGGGAACAGAAGCGGGGCAGTTGTACATTGGCCACACTGGCAAAGAAGTCAATCTTCGGGAGCCCCCAGTGCTGGAACAACTGGCTGGTCACCCTGGGGTCCAGCCTCCACTCGTGTGGCTGGAGGACCCGGCTGAGCCAATCCGCCAGGGTGTTGTCCTGGCCCAGCCGGTAAACTACTCGCAGAATCATCCTGTTGCTGCTGGCATACGAGCAGAGGCTCACCACTTCCTGGCAGAGCAGGGCTGAACCAATGCCCCCCCTGCTTGTTTATGTAGAAAATCGCCACCTTGTTGTCGGTCTGAACCAGCACTGCCTGGTGCTGCAGGTAGTGGTGAAAAGCCAGAGGGCTAAGACTACGGCTCAGAGCTCCATGAGATTGAATTGCTGGAGACTTTCTGTCAGTGATCAGCTGCCCTGAGAGTAGGAGGTCATTGCAGTGTGCTCCCCACCCCAGTTTGGAGGCATCCCGTAGAGGATCCTTTGGGGTGCGGGGGGCTGGAAGGGCATCCTGGCCAGCAGATACTGAAGGTTTCGCCACCAGTCAAGAGAGAGAACCAGGAGATGGGCGATGAGCACCCTGTCCTGCAAACGCCCTGTGCCTGGGACCACTGTGAGCGAAGGGCCCACTGGGCCATCTGCATCCGCAGGCAAGCGTCTGGAGCGACATGCACCGTGGATGCCAAATGCTCCAGCAAGTGGAGCATAAGATGGGCTGACACCAAGCGATGGTGCTGTGTGCTTGCTGCAAGCAGTTGGAGGCATAGGGCCCTATCCTGAGGGAGAAAGGCCCTGGCTTGGACAGTGTCCAGCCGAGCCTCTATGAACTCCAGGTCCTGGGTTGGCTGGAGATGGGACTTTGTATAGTTTTTGATGAAGTTGAGGTGCTCCAGGAGAAGGATGGTGTGTGCTGTGTGCTGTCATCTGATAGGCTTCGACGGCCATGCTGTCAGTCATCCAGATAGGGGAAGGCGAATACTCCCTGGAGTCTGAGGTGGATTGCGACCACTGCTAGGCACTTGGTGAATACACTTGGGGCAGAGGCCATGCCAAAGGGTAGCACTCTGTACTGATAATGTTCTCCCCTGACCACATAGCAGAGGTACTGCCTGTGTAGGGGGTTGATGAGGATGTGTGTGTACACATCCTTTAGGTCCAAGGAGCATAGCCAGTCTCCCTGCTGGAGGTATGGCAGCAATGTTCCAAGAGACAGCATTTTGAACCTTTCCCTCACCAGGAATCTGTTGAGGTCCCGCAAGTTGAGGATGGGGCGGATCCCAACAGTTCTTTTTGGTACCAGGAAGTAGCGGGAGTAGAACTCTGTGCCCCTGAGGTGGGCTGGAACAGATTCTACCGCCTCGTCTTCTAGAAGGCCAGCAAGTTCCTGCCGGAGCAGGTCCCAGTGGATGGGAGTCCCAGGAAGAATGGTGGGGGTATCTGGTGGAGGTGGAGGAGGTAATCCTCTCTCATCACTTGTGTCAGTGGTAATGGAGGGCCATCTGTGGGCAAAGAGTACCAGACACCCCCCTGTGTGCTGCAGGGCTGTGTCTTCTGGGGGAATAGAGGCTATGCCCAAGGAGAAAAAAAGGTCCCCCCCCTCCAGATTACACCAGGGGCGCAGGCTGGGGTTTGCGGGGTCTTAGGTTTATCTGGGCCATGCCTCTGTCCCTTGGCCTGCTGACCCTGTTGGGGAGCTGGAAAGACATGGTATTGAGGGTAGTTTCTGTAAGCCTTCGTGTATGAGGGCTTTCTAGTTGAGGTCTTCCTCTGGGAAGGGTCAGCTGTTTTCTTGGAGAGCCAGGTCCTAGTCAGGAACTCTCTGACTCCAGCTCGTGACCTTGTCTGTCAGAGGTTCTCCCAATGGCAAGGGACATCGACCAATTTGTCCTGGATGCATTGCTCCAGCTCAGAGGACTGTAGCCAAGCCTGGCGCTAGGCACTAATGCCCACTGAAGCGACTCTAGCCACTGACTTCAAGCCATCATAGGCTGCTCACTTGATAAACTTTGAGTACTCCCTGACTGCCAAGGCCAGAAGCGTTGGGGGGGGGGGGGGGGTCCTCCAAAAGACGAGCTGAGAACCTGATGATCTCCTTCACCATTGTACAACTGGTAAGCCTAGATCCGGCCGACAAGCATCAAAACCTGGAAGCACTTTCTCCCCATGGCGTCCATGGCGCAGGCCTCCCTGCCTGGGGGCACAGAGGAGTGCATCTTCTGGCTCTTGAGTCTCCACATGGCTGACTCCACCACCCTGGAGTTATGAGGCAGTTGGGCTTTTTGGAAGCCAGGACTCCAGCGGACCCGATACATTGAGTCCAGCCACCTCCTAACTATGGGCACAGATGAGGGAGTCTCCCACATGTGGAGGAGCAGTCGTCCTAGGATGGGAGGGGAACAGGCACTGTGCGTGCCTCTTTCGGGGGGGGTCCTCATACTGGAGGATCTCAAGGTCCTTCGTGCGAGAGTCCTCCTCCGACTCTGTGGCAACAGCAAAAGCCTTGGCCATGTCATACACAAAGTTGAGGAAAGCCATGTCTGTCTTCGGGTGAGAAACGGCACCTCGACTTTGGTGGGGATGGGTCCGAGGGCAGTTGCAGTGACAGCGGGTATCTGGGGACTTGTCGTCCTCGGCCTCCCAGTCCGAATACGGTTCGGAGGAGGAGGAGTCAGGGATCCTCTGGGTCTTGGGGTGCTGGCCCGATCCTGAGGGCCTTGTGGCCACAGCAGCCTGGTGCTGAGCAGTGAGTACTGTGGCCCCGAGGACTGGGACTGAGGTTAAGGTGTCTCTTGAGGCTGGTGGTACTTTAGGATTGGCTAGATCTCTGGGGAGTCCCTTGCGGTAGAGGGCCTGTTGGTTAGGAGTGATGACCCAGAGAAACTGGGCATCAGAGTCTGCTGCTGGCCATGAAGGCAGACAGACTGTGCTCCAAGGCCACCATCCTGGCCTCGAGGCCAGATGGCTCTGCAGCCTTCAGCACAGGCACAGAGGATTTCAGGCCCGAAATTGGCTCCATCAAGGGGGAGTCCTTGACCAGGATAGCCTTGGGGGTCTGAGACCAGTCCCGGGGCGTCGATGGAAGCTGGCAAGGCAATTTGTATGGCCACTCCTTGCCATCACCCTGTCATCAAAGGCTACAGGACCAGGGCCCGTGGGATTTCCCCACTTTCCCCAACTCATCGCCTGATGGGGTCCTTGAGGTTTTCCAGCCCTTCTTAGCAAGATCCTCGTTGCAGGAGCTCCAGCCAGAGCTTCCGTGGTCCCAGAGCTCCAAGGCCGCACAGTTTCCACGAGTGCTCGAGGTCCTAGAAGACGTCTCATTGCAGGCTCTCATGGACGACTCCAGAGCTGAGTCGGTCTTCTAAAAACCAACTCTCACTGCTGCTGACGTTTCCTGAGGTTCTTAGGAGTCATCTGCTTACAGAGACTGCAGACCAAGGCATCGTGGTCTGGCCCAAGGCACCATAGGCAGCAGTCGTGCGGATCAGTGCGTGACATATTAGCACAGCAGTTGCACGGCTTGAAGCCACTGGGCTGAGGCCATGGCGGGAAAGACGGCTCCTGTGAGGTCTATTTCACTGGACCCGGCCAGGAAAAAGCTACAAACTCACGCCAACTAAATGAGTAAGAAAAAGAACCCAAAGATGCAATGTCGAGGCAAGCGGGCTTAGGGATGGAAAAAGGTACCAGTACACTACCAGAGAAAGCAAAAAAGATGACAATCACCACAGAAAAAGGAGACCGAGGCAAGATGGCACCCTTGGGCGGGAAAGGGACCACTCATGCATGGTACATTTCTCAAAGGCTTTCTTTGAAAGCTGGGGAGAAGTTACCATGTGGGCCCCACCAGCGCTAACATCACTCATATGAGAGGACTGACTTCCTGCTTGTTCCCGGAGAACCCTGAAATTAGCTAATAAAATCCTCTCATCCCCCTTGTTTTTTAAACAGAATCAAACTATGAACAGCCAACCTGCTAGCATAGCCTGCAAACACCTTGAAACACCCTTCTTTCTGCAAGTACAAGTTGGCTAAACTACTACAGACAGCAGAGCAGCTGCATAAACCGGGTGGGTTCTGGACTGGTCTAACAGGACTCCAGGAAAAGGAATTATTGGTAAATTTCACCTTTCAGATCATTGCTAGACCAGGGGTTCGCAACATACCTAGCCAGACAGGGTTTCAGGATAGCACAGCTGCTTACCTGTAACAGCGGTTCTCCGTATACAGCAGGGATATGCAGCCACACTCTAGGTGCTGTCCGTCGACAGTGCCTGGTGTGCCCAGCTCTCCCTGAGCTCAGAGAAGTCCTTTGGACTTCTGAGCATGTGCGCCACTTGCAGTCTTGCTGCCCCGCTCTGAGCTGCCTCAGTTGGTTTCAAAGCAGGCAAGCACAGCATTAAACACTCAGAACGGACCACCAAAAGTAAAACAAAGATTCAAAAAGGAGCAGAAGTGAGGCAGCTGCGACATATCAGATATTGTCTTGTCTGCTGTAGAATGATTATAGAGACGGCGAGAGAGTTGTATGTTCTTCGTGAGGGGACAGTGGGCGAGTGAGTGTGGCTGTATACCCTTGCTGTATATGGAGAATCCCCGTTACAGGTAAGCAACTATGCTTTCTCCAGATACAAGCAGAGAGGCGAGTCCAAATTTGAGGGCCGCTTGAAAGTCCATCAATATGTGCGGCTTGGAGGAAAACTGGGAGGCGGAGAGTTTAGGCAAATAGGTTCCAAACTACAGCCTGGCCAAAGGCAAAGTCAGTGTAAGAAGAATGATCCAAGCTGTAGTATTTTGCGAAGGTATGAACAGATGACCATGTGGCAGCTTTGCAAATATCTTGCGGAGGAATAGCAGCTAGATTAGCCACCGTAGCTGCTGTCACACGAAGACGGTGGGGACCTATCTGTTCGGGGGAGTGAGGAAGGGTAAGGCCCGCTTGAAGATAACAAAAAGAAATACAGTTTGCTATCCAGGAGGAGATGGTTTTCTTAGAGGTAGGTCTGCCTGGATTATTCGGGTTAAAAGTGACAAAAAATTAAGACTGATGACATCATTTGGTTGCTTGATGATGGTAAAGCAAAGCTTGTTCACAGTCCAAAGAATGTAGCACTTGCTCTGGAGAATTCGGCTGTGCTTCTGGAAGAAGGCAGGAAGCATTATGGATTGGCTGAGGTGGAAAGTGGAAACAATCTTTGGAAGAAACTTAGGATGGTGTGATGGTGTATAAAAGCCTCCCCATCCCCTGCAGGGAGACTATCCAGCCAAGCTTAGCACAGGTGAGGTATTGCTCTGGTAAGAACTGAAATCCCTATCGCTTTAAGGTGAAAGGCTGGAGAATGCCTCAGGAGGGGTGTGGCCCGACTCAGAAAGCAGGAGACCTGGATGGAGAGAGAAGCCCGGGGGGTGGGGGGTGGGAGGGGGGGGGCGCAGTTCTGGAATATGTGGTGACCAGTTACCTTTGAAAGAGATTGCTGAGAAGGTAGGAACTGTGGTTTAAATTTGTTGCTGTGCCTTCAGTTTTGCTGTTAGACTTCTACCCCGCTGGAGGATTCTTGTGCTATAGAGAGCTGTTTACTATTTGTGGATATGCTGCCCTGCTTCTAAAGGCTGAAAGAGTACTACTGAGTTGTGCCCCACAGTGAAGGAACTTTGGGGAAGAAGTAGTTTATTTTATTGCCCGAGAACTGCCTGTGCTGGAACAGCATTCTCTCACCCAGCAGACCAATGCTGCTAAGACTAATTAAGGAACTGTTACAGCTGAGGAAAGCCTGGAGCAATGATGTGTTTGTAACCTTAAGTGTATTGCAGGCCCAAGAAGGGCCAGGACAGTTTGCTTGGGTGTTTATCCTGGAAATAAAGTGTATTTTCTTTCAACTCCTACTAGCTGTAGAGCCTTGTGTCATTACTCAGCTGCAGTTCACCACAGATGGGTACGTAGTAGTACCTTGTCATGAAGGAATTGTGTGTATGGAAGATAATGCACAAGAGCTTGAAGTTTGCTGACATGTCTGGCAGGGGTAATAGCAACAAGAAAAATAGTTTTCCAAGTTAAGATGCTTTAAAGAAGCAGACTCGAGGGGCTCAAAGGGGGCTTCCATAAGTACTGAGAGAACGACAATGAGATCCCAAGCTGGAGCAGGGATCTCAGAGGAGGCTTAGGCCCTCATTCTCGAATGTGGGTTGTGGGGATACACATGCAGCCCACAATCTGCCTAGATCTTATTCCCCCACTGGCTCTTCCCATATGTCCTGTGCTTTAGGATGGGGAGAGCCGGCAGGGGGGTAGGAGGGGGCGGGCCGCCCAGCAGAACGTATAGGGCCGGTTCAGGTCACTGCCCTGTACATGCTGCCAAGCTTGCTGGGACATGCTGCTTATATCACCTCAGAGGTGGTATAAGCAGCATTTTGTTGCCAATCGGGACAGAGGTGCCACCCCTGGGGCCAGGTGCAGGGGGGTCCCTGCCATGGGAGGCCAGCCTTGGGTCAGGCGGTGGGGAAAAGAGGGACCAGGAATGCGGATGTCTGGGGCACCTGCGGAGAGAACATACCTGCAGGTGAAGGGGAAACGACGGGCCATCCTCAACCCGACTCTAGCTCCCGCAGGAACATTTTGTTTCTATAGACAAGAATCAGGTCTCAACAGCCCCATCTTCAGGGGGGACATCTGGACGGCCCGGACATCCCCCCTTCCTGGAATGGGGCTCCACGTTTTCATGAGGCCCTTCTTGAAGCAAGAGATGAGAGGATACATGGAAATTGGTTTGCCATCTTTATGATGATGGGAAGCAGAAATGGCAGAGAGATGGAAACAAACTGATGAAGTCTGCAGTCCAGATTCAGAGAAGTGGAGGAGATAAGTGAGAACATGGATGAGGGGGCACGTGACAGGGTCCAAACCCCGTGACAAAGCCCAGTGAGAGAAACAAGTACATTTAAAGTCATAGGAAACAGAAGCATGATGACAGAAAGAGACCACATGGCCTATCGAGTCTACTCTTCCATATCAACCACTACAACAGTCCCCTTCTTTCCTTTAGGGATCCTCTGTGTTTGTCCCATCTTCTTTGAATTCAGATACTGTCCTCATCTCTACTACCTCCACTGGGAGACTATTCCACGGATCCACTACTCTTTCCGTAAAGAAATATTTCCACATATCACTCCTGAATCAATCTCCTTCACCCTCATCCCATGTCCCCTCATAGCAGAGCTTGCTTTCAATCGAAAGAGGCTCTCTTCCTGTGTATTTATCGCACAGAGGTATTTAAATGTCTCAATCATATCACCTCTATCCCGCCTTTCCTCTGAGGTATAAATTAAGATCCTTACGTCTGTCCTCATATGCCTTATAATGAAGACCACTAACCATTTTAGTAGCCACCCTCTGTACTGACTCCAGCCTGTTTATATTCTTTTGAAGGTGCATTCTCCAGAACTGCACACAATACTCCAAATGAGGTCGCACCAAAGACTTATACAGAGGCACTATTACCTCCTTCCTTCTGCTGGCTATTGCTCTCCCTATGCACCCAAGCATCCTTCTAGCTTTTGCTGTCGCCTTTTCTACCTGTTAAGCAAACTTAAGATCAAACACAATCACGCTTAGGTCCCGCTCTTCTTTAGTGGACAAAAGTACTTCACCCCCTATACTATATTGCTCCTTTGGATTGCTGCAGCCCAAATGCATGACCTTGCATTTTTTAACATTAAACCTCAGCTGCCAAATTCTAGACCATTCTTCAAGCTTAGCTGGATTCCTCCTCATGTTATCTACACCTTTTTGGGTGTCTACTCTATTGCAGATTTTGGTATCATCTGCAAAGAGGCAAACCTTACCCGACAGCCCTTCCGCTATATCACTAACAAAGATGTTAAAAAGAATCAGACCAAGGACAGATCCCTGGGGCACACCACTGGTAACCACCTTCTCCTCAGAGTGAGCTCCATTTACCTGTACACTTTGTTGCCTCCCACGTAACCAATTTCTAACCCAAGCAGTAACTTTAGGGTCCATCCCTAGGGTGCTTAGTTTGTTTATAAGTTGCCTGTGAGGAACAGTGTCAAAGGCTTTACTGAGATCTAAATATACCACATCCAGCGCTCTCCCTAGGTTCAACTCCCAGGTCACAGAGTCAAAGAAATCAGATTTGTCTGTCAAGAACTGCCTCTGGTGAATCTATGTTGCCTCAGATCCTGTAATCCGCTGGACTCCAGAAACCTAACTATTTTCTCTTTCAGCAGTGCTTCCAATAATTTACTCACCAGCAAAGTTAAATGAACCGGCCTGTAGTTTTCAACCACATCCTTACTTCCACTTTTGTGTAAAGAGACCACATGTGCCTCTCTCCAGTACTTTGGCACCACTCTTGACTCCGAGGCATTGAAAAGGTCAGTCAGTGGAGCTGCTAGAACGTCCAAGTTCCCTCAATATTCTAGGGGAAATCCCATCCAGTCCCATCGCTTTGTCTACTTTGAGTTTAGCTAGTTTCTCACGAACACAGTATTCTGAAAATTATTCAAAATGCCCCTCGCTTCTGTTCTTTTGTGGGTGTTTTCTAAGGTCCTGCTCCTGGTTCTTCATCTGTGAATACAGAACAGAAATATTTGTTAAGCAATTCCGCTTTATCCTCATCAGCTTTTACACATTCCCCCCTTGAGTCTGACAATACCATTTTTTCCCTTCCTCTAACATATCTGAAAAATGTCTTATCCCCCCATTTTATTGCATTGGCTATTTCCTCCTCTTTTTGAATCTTTGCTTTCCTGACTACTTTGCTAGCTTCTCTACGTTTTTCCAAAAATAGATACCTGTCTTCCTCTGTCTGTGATCTCTTGTATTTCATGAAGGCCTCCCTCTTTTTCTTCACCTTTTCAGCTACTATTTTCGAAAACCATATAGTGGTCTCCTTTTTCTTTTACCTTTATTTACCATTTTAACAAAAAGGTTGGTTGCCCTTAAAATATCCCATTTCAGTTTTGACCTCTGTTTTTCTATATCTCCCAGATGTTCCCATCCTGCTAACAACTCCCTGAGGTATTGGCCCATCTTGGCAAAGTTAGTTTTCCTAAAGTCTAAGACACTCTCTTTTGAATGGATTTTAACAGCCCTAGTCCTAATACTGAACCACACCATCTGGTAATCACTGGATCCAAAATGATCTCCCACTAACATCAGAAACACTTTTACCATTGGTAAGCAACAAATCCAGTATGGCCCCTTCACGTGTGGGTTCTGTTACCTGTTGCTTGAATAATTCTCCCTGTAGAGAATCCAGGTTCTCATTACTTCTAGATGATACTGCAGCAGGAATGTGCCAATTAACATCTGGCATATTGAAATCCCCTTTCTGTAGCACTTCTCCTTTCCTGACAATGCTGCGTATGTCTTCAATTAACTCTCCATCCACCTCTTCCTCCTGTGATGGAGCTCTGTATATCACACCAATGCAAACAGATTTCTCTTTCACTCTTTCTTGTTTAACCCACAGTTTAACTCCCTTTTAAGCTCTGTAGTTCCAAAGCTTTAATATTTTTATATATAATGCCACTCCTCCTCCCCTTCTTCCTACCCTGTCCTTTCTGAATAAAGTATAGCCTGGTATAGTTACATCCCAGTCATGGTTTTCTGTGAACCATGTCTCTAACTGCCACTAAATCCAAATCAGCCTCTCCCATTAAAAGTTTCAACATCTGGGATCTTATTTCCCATGCTATGGGCATTTAGACACACCACATTCCATATGTTGCCCCTTTTACCCATTTCCATAAAGGTATTTAATGTTTCACTTACCTGTGGGCTTTCTTCACCCATCCAACAAATCTAGTTTAAAGCCCTCTTCAGTAAATTAGCCAGTCTGCTACTGAAGACATGTTGACCTTTATTGGACATATGGATGCCATCTCTGCTTTGCAACCCTTGGAACAGCATCCCATGGTCCAGGAAACCAAAACCTCTCGATAACACCATCCACACAGTCATTCATTCATCTCCAGGATGCAAGCTTCTCTGCCTTAACCTTTACCCTCAACAAGGAGGATTGAAGAAATCATCACCTGAGCCCCTATCTGCTTCACCCTCTGTCCCAGAGCCATGAAATAGCTTTTGATATGCTCAGAGGACTACCTGGCAGTATCATTTGTGCCGACGTGGATTAGCAACATTGGGTAATAGTCAGTGGGCTTGATGAGTCTCAGCAAACTCTTTGTAACATCTCAGATTTTGGCAGATGGTAGACAGCATACGTCTTTGGACATCAATTCTTGTCAGCAGATGGATGTCTCAGTACCCTTCAGAAGAGAGTCACCAACCATGACTACCCTTTGCTTCCTTGTGGTCACTGATTCTGCAACTTTGAGGTGCTCGAGCTCTAGTTCTTCCCTTTCCAGGGATGCTTTCACCTCCTCCACTTCCAGGGCTGTATAATGGTTCAATTCAATTCAAGGGCTGTAGAAGTTGGATTGGTGATTCTGCAGGCCCTGGGGACTTGTGTCCAACCTTTGTAATTCTGTAGGCTCCCATCTTCTCCCCTGCTGGAGAGCTTGAATGTTGCAAGAAGCATCTCATCAATGTACTTCTCACTGTCTTGAATGCTCCTCAGCCTCACCACCTCCTCTTGTTTCCTGAGAGCTTCAGCATTCAGGTATCCTGCATAAGAAACTGGTCCTTCAACTGGCATTGGGACCTCTGTCTGGACAGAGGTAGAAGCTGCAACGGGGGCATATTTTTCCCAGCCATTGTTCAGTTGGAGATTAGGTATCTGTTGAAGCAAAAAAGAGACCTACCAAAGTACTGGCCGGTTTCCCAACTGTCCCTTCAGAAAAAAAGCAGTTAAATCTCTTAAGTGTGTTCAAAATGTGCTGTTCCAAGTCCCTGTGTGAAGTTAATTGGGGCGGAGCCCTATAAAGCAAGACTGCTCACTAGGGGTGGGTGGGAGTTGGGGGGAGGGCAAGGAGGGAACACCTGATGAGGTGTCAGTAGCTTCAAAGGGATGAGAAAGATACTAAAGCAGAGTTTTAAACCTAACCCACTAAATAAAATATTTCCCCTTTTAAACTAAAGCACCAAAAAGAATGTAACTATTTTTTTTTTTAATTCTTTATTTTCGTTTTACAACAACAAAGGAAAGGAAGACATACAGCTAAAAGACAAATACATACATGGAATGTGATACATACACCAAAGTAAACCCCTGCCACCCCCCTCCCCCCTGCTTCTTCTCTAGAAAACTAAATCATTCCCAAAGCGGGCGTGTACTGACAGTATTGTGTTACAAAACCTAACGGTGATCTGAAACATGATGAGTGTACATTAAACAGACATGTCGGAGCAATGAACAGATTGTACATGATCAGTGAGCATCTGCCATTTAGACAAGCGAGAATGAATTTGGGTATGGAAAAATAGCTCTCCAAGATATCTGCACATATTTACTATATAAGCAGACAAGGTTCCACTATTCATTGACAGTAAGTCGAGAGCTATCCTTCCAAGTCCTCGTGATTGAACATATGGCTATACCCAGCATGAAATCAGGAGAAAGCAACCCTTCTTAGGAAGAGAGGGGACCTCCGCCACTGAGCGGAGTCCCACAGTCTTCCAAGAAAGAGGCTCGTGAAGGTGTGAGATAAATGGAATACGACCCCAGACCCGCCCCCAGTAAACCTGTAGTTAAGGGCATTCATAAAGAACATGAGCGAGGGTTCCCACAGCAGTATGGCAAGACCAACACTGGTCCCTGGCAGTTGTGTTCCATTTGGCTATTTTCCTGAAATATAAGAACATCTATGTGCAAAAAAGAAGAGAGTTTGGGTAACAGAGGCAGATCGGGAAACCCGCACTATTTTGCTTCAGAAAACGCTCCAATGCACAGGGGTTAAAGTGGTGTGCGGTTAGCGATCCCAGGCTTGTTGGACTCTACAAGTGGCAGTATCTATACCCTGACATAATAGTTCACAAAAGTTAGAGGCTACCCCATGTGTACTACTAATAGAGTGAATTAGTTCTAATAGCCCGTCCTTAGTAGGGACAGAGGGCGGCATGATTGGAGCACTTTTGAGGCAGCATGGAAGCTGCATCAATTGAAAGTAATGTTTCGCTGGTAACGCAAATTCCCTGTATAAATCAGAAAAGGTTTTCCAACGAGCTGCAGAGAAGAGCTGTTGGGGTGTCCAGATCCCCCTGGAGTACCAGGGTCTGGAAGTAATCATGTATGGCTGCTCGAATTTCTAACCGGAACTCTGGCAGAGTTAATAGGGCTCTATCAAAGAACCAGGCCCCCGAATTCCCTTGGAGTGCAGTAGTGTGTAATTGAAAAAAAAAAAAAATAGCAGCATGATCTGAAATATGCTGGGAGTGAATCTTTGCAGCGTCCACCTGAGGAACTAACAGTTTTGATATTAGAAAGAACTCTATGCGAGACTGGGATTTGTGAGGGGAAGAGAAGAAGGTAAAGTCAAGCTCATTGGGGTGTAGTAACCTCCATAGATCGACTAGAACAATATCTTTGATCACAGAGGTAAGCGCGATGTGACTCTTGGGGGGACCACTTGTCCTAGGCGGCTATTTGTCAATCAGGGGATCAAGAACAAAATTGAAATCCCCCCCAATATCAATGAAGTATTAGCAGAGGCCTGCGCAACCTGAGCAATAGTTGCAAGAAGGCAGGGTCATCCACATTAGGAGCATAAAGGCATATACATGTAACTTTAAAGTTACCTATCTTGAGGTGAACTCTGGACCATCTACCCGCTGTATCTGAGCAAGTCGCAATAATAGTAGCATGCAGAGATTTCCTATCCAATATGGCTACCCCACATTCCCTAGAAACGGCTGGGGAATAGGCGGCCACCATGTAAGGTTTAATATTGAGTTTGAGAGTTTCCTTCGAATTGAAATGTGTTTCTTGGAGGAAAAGCAGGTCCGCAGCTTCATGACTTAAATAGCTTAGGATTTTCCTCCGTTTTATCGGATTATTGATTCCTTGTACGTTCAATGAGAAAATCTTACATGGTGCCATCAATCGATAATAGACCTTTTAGGTAAGGGCGCTTGAGAACTTACAACATAATCAGAATCTGTACAATAATGACATAAGCACCAAGTATGCTGGCCAATACACCCATATTGAAAAGTATGTACCAAAGTAACTTAGAGAAGAAGCAAAACCCCCAATGAATATGGCGACCATATGTCTGCGGGAGGAGGCCCTAGAGAGGAAAATAGAGACATAATAAAAGAAAGAAACACCAGAGTCCATAAGTAACACTGTCTCTGATACTCATCGAGGCTACTATGGGTAGATGGAGTCGGGTCACAGATATCTTCAAAATAATGCAACAAACCGCCCTCGACAGGCTCTTCGCTGAGCCGCGGTAAATCCAATGTGGCAGGTACAGCGGATATGAGAGTACTGGCAGGAATATTCTGGAAGTCAGCCCATCAAGTCGGCTTCTTTAGAGTCCAAAAACTCCGCTAGTAGATCAGGGTCCTCAAATGTTCTTGTCTGATTGTGAAGCGTGACTCGGAGCTTGGCCGGGTACATCAGGCCATAGCGTGTTTGTAGTTGTTGAAGCCTCGGCCGAAATTCCAGAAAGCGCTTTCGGCGGTCGACCGTGGGTTTAGCCAAGTCAGGATAGAAGGAGACCTTGTGGCTCTCAAACTCCATATGGCCCTTTGCCCGGGAGGCACTGAGAATTTGTTCCACATGTTGATATCTCAAAAGTCGAAAGATGATAGGCCGCGGGGTCTTCCTGTTGAGCGTTATGTTTGTGGGTACACGATGAGCGCGATCGAGCTCCAATTCTTTGGTAAAGGTGATTTGGAGCAGGGAAGGGAGGATTTTACTTAAAAACTCCTTCATGTCTCCCGATTCCGCTCCCTCCGGTATGCCCACGAGTCGTAGGTTGTTGCGGCGCGCTCGATTATTGCCATCTTCCACTTCTTTCTGCAAGGCCCGCACCTGACGTTCAACTTTGTCGAGTTTGGACAGCCGGACCGCATGGGAGTCTAATATACTCTCCATTTTGTCCTGACGCAAAGAGAGCCCCTCTAGCCTGCCTTGCAGTACACCAAGATCTTCCCTCAGCGCTCGAAGTGCTTCACCGTTTGACTGCACGAGGTCCTTAACCCCTCTAATTTCTGCGAGGATTTCCTGCTGCATTTCGGGGCCCTCGCGCAAAGCCAGCCCCTTCTGCGGGGACGGGGGTTCAGTTTTGGAGCGTTTGCCGTGAGAAGCCGCTGGAGACCCAAATTCCAGGCGCGTGGGCTTGGTCCCCGCCATCTCACCAATGTGCCCCGGCAAGATCAGAGCAGAAATTCAAGTATGTCCGGTGTTAATTCAGGATTCTGAGTAGGCCTCTCGGGAGCCTCAGCGTTATGCGACCATCCCGCTGGACATCGGGCTCCGCCCCCAGAATGTAACTATTTTAAAAACGTACCAAAACCCTTTTAAGAGCTCCCAGGCAGAGAGCTAGTAATTTAAAAAGCCACAAACTCTTACCTTTGCTTGAAATGTATAGCTTCTGTTAGGAATGCCTCAACAGTGCAAGGCGCTGTGTTGAAGGGCACCAGGATGCCTGAAGTATAGCTTGGACATCAGGTGGCATGGAATGAAGTGGGATACTCTAGCTGGTCACTTTCCAAGTGGTTAGAGCCAGAGATTGTAGGTCGAGGTGGAGGTGGTGACTGTCCTGCTGCATCAAAAGGAGAGGATGAAGTGGTAGAGGCCAGGGACCGTTCCAAGCCATAGCAAGGATATGTGGATACCACATCTTTCTGGGCCATCGAGGGATGATGGGGATAAGTGTTACTCTGTCCACTCGGCCCTGACCAGTGTCCGAGGAATGAGAGGAAAAGGCAGAAAAGAATAGATAGGTGATCTTCCCAAGAGAAGAGGAAGGCATCCACTGTCCATCTGCCTGGGATGGGATGAAGGAAACAGTAGAGAGGTTATTTGGCATTGTTGTCTGATGCAAAAATATCCACTTTGGGTGCTCCCCAGGCCTGAAAGATGGGAATGAGGACAGAGGGGTCCAGAGACCATTTGTGGAGATCGAGGTGTCAGCTGAGGGAGTCCGCTAGCTGGTTCTGAACTCCGGGAAGGTAAGTTGCAATGAGGAAGACTCCGATCGATTCGCCTATAGCTCTATGCCCAAATTGCAGCAGAGTCGAAGGGAACCGGAGCCACCCTGCTTGGTGATGTAAAACATGGTGACCCAATTGGCGGTTTGCACAAGGAGCGACTTGTTGCGGATCCAAGAACAGAATTTTTTTATTTAACATTTCTTATATACCACCTTTCATGATATCAAGGCAGTTTACAATGAACTGAAATTACATTGAACAGAGCATTATAACTTGGAGATAACCATTTTTACAGGGAACATGGGCAGTGGAGAGTTAAGAAGGCATGAAGGGCATCGAAGATTGCACGCATCTCCAGCAGGTTGATGTGTAGAGAAGACTCTTTGTTGGACCAATGACCTTGGGTCATGAGATGCATCAGATGAGCACCTCAGTCCACATGGGAGGCATCTGGGTTAGAGTAAGTTGGTGTGGTGGTTGAAGAAAAGGACGCCCTACCATCAGACTGGATAGAAGGGTCCAACACTGAAGAATCTAGCGCAACTGACAATTTGGTCCAGAGAGAGGAACCTGGCAGCGAAGGGGCTGAGTACGCCGATTCCAGTTGAATTTGAGGTGCCACTGGAGAGGTCACATATAAAGGCGTGCAAACAGAACTATGTGTACTGAAGCTGCCATGTGTCCCAAAGGCGCAGGATGTTGCGAGCAGAGGCCCTTGGAGATGCCAGCAGCCGAGTGGCGAGTTGTTGCAGAGTGGTCATTCTGCTTGGAGGAAGATAAGCTCACACTAGAGTTGTGTTTAAGCGAGCTCCGCTGAAATCCAGAATCTGATGAGGTTTGCACTTGAACTTTTGGAAGTTGATTATGCACAGCTGGAGAGCAAAGCTGATATCTCCTCTTTCAGGATGGGTAGGTGGAGAGGAATGATTCTGCTTGGTGGGGGGGTAATATTTGGGGGGGAGGGTGGCCATGAAACTGAGTTTGTAACTGGAAGAAATGATGCTGGGGATCCAGCAATCTGTTGAGATTGAGTGCCAGGCGCTCAGGAAGTGCTGGACTCGTCTTCCTATAGGTAGTCAGTCAAAAACTGGGAGTCGTCTCGGAAGGTTGCGCTGAGGCGACAGCCAGCTGTTTCCTCTCTGCCTGGGGTGCTGAGAATAAGCAGGTGCAGGCTGACATTGTGTGAAGGCCTAGAATAAGGCTAAAAATGCCATTGAGGGTAATACTGCTGAAAATATTGAGAATAAGGTCTCCTATACTGAGAGTATGGAGGATGGTGGGACTATTGAGCTTGTTCTGGAGGTTGAGCTGAAAACTTACTATGGAGGAATGGTCTTTTACCTCTGAAACGGCTTCCTGTACTTTATAACCAGATAGGCTATTGTCCCTGACTGGGAGCATCCGCCAACGGTCATGAAGATCTTCCCTGAGACCGGAATCTTGGAGCCACGCCATTCGGCGAGCTTGTGTTGCTGGAAGGTGTTTAAGACAAATAGATCATTGGTCTTGCAGAATTCTCTCAGTCTTTCTCCAGCTTCGTTTCTGTTGCCAAGTCCATATTTTCCAACCACTTTGTCTTCTTCTTTGTTACCAGCTTTTGTGTTCCAGTCACCCATGACTATCAGGATATCCTGTTTGCATGTTCTGTCAATTTCAGCTTGTACTTGTTCATAGAACTCAATGTCTTCCTCTTCTGAAGCTGTTGGGGCATATAACTGAATTATAGTTGTGCTGATGGGCTTTCCTCATAGGTGAACAGAAATTAAGCGTTCGCTGACTGCATTGTATTTCATTACAGTTCTTGCAAGTTTCTTCTTAACTATAAATGCAACACCATTTCTTCTTTGTATTTCATTTCCAGCATAGTAAACCGTATGATCATCAGATGCAAAGTGCCCAAATCCAGTCCATTTCAGTTCACTGACACCCAACAGATCGAGTTGTACACATCCCATTTCATTCTTGACCACCTCCAACTTCCCTTGGTTCATGCTTCGTATGTTCCATGTCCCAATATGTAAGATATCTTTGCAACTTCTGACTCTCTTTTCATGCACAGCTACATCAGCAGATCCAACCACATCATAAATGCTGGCTTCACTCTGAGAAGTCTTCAGCTCATCCCCAGTAGCCATTTGAGTGCCTTCCAACCTGGGCGTCTCAGCTTACAGCACTAACCTATTTAGCAGGTTTTTTTATACCGCCCTATCATAGGATTCAGAGCGGTTTACATATAACATGAACCAAGAAGAAATGTATATAGAACAAGGGTGTTAAACTTGGATGATTATATGGGGTCACAAATAATTTACATGTGTAACTGCAGTGAGTAACATTACTGCAGCAAATGGTATATACAGAGCAGTTAGTTATTAAGGATACATAGTTTGGGGAAGGTCCACATCAGGAGATCGTATAAGAGGGAGCATCTGGGGAGAGGTATGAACTTGGGATGGGTAATCTGTCTAAGTGGGAGAGGTGTTAGATTGAGTTGGGGAGATCCAGATAGTTGGGAGAAATTGAGTCTGCAGACTGTGATATTTAGGTATGTCCCTGGTATTCATGGGATGTTCCCATAATACTCTATAAAAAGAGAAGTTTTATTGCTTTCCTGTAGTCCGATAAGTACTTGATGGCTCTCATTGAGTTAGGTAGGCCATTCCATAATGGAGGAGCGTATAAGGAGAATGCTCTATTACACATCGTTTGTTTGGCTTTCATCCTGCATGCAGGGATGTCCAAAGTGTTATTTGAGATTCTTATTCTGTTCTCAGCTGTTTTCTTGATCATCGGTTGAAGGACAGGGGGTGATAGATTATTAATGATCTTCAAAATAATCCACAAAGTTTTGTATTTGGAACGTGTGATTACTGGAAGCCAATGTAGTGTGGGGGTTATGTAGCAGTACTTTGCTGTTCTGGGTATTATGTGAGCTGTAGTATTTTGTACCAGTTGGAGTGGGAGTATTGTTTTCTTAGGGAGACCTTGGCAAATTATATTACAATAGTCTAATATGGAAGTTACTATGGCCTGACAGACTGATCTGAAGTCGCTATCACTAAGTAGAGACTTGAGTTTGTTTAGGTTTATGTTTATTATAACACTTGATATACCGCTCCTTAAACTGAGTAGGAGGGCGGTTTACAACATTAAAAAAGACATTTTAAAAGAAAGCCATCATCTTAAAAGGAGAGCCTATCAATCACACAAGGCATGTGTTTGTGTACGGTTCTTAGTTTTTGGTAAGCTGTCTTAGTTGTTCTCTTGATGTGGGTCTGAAAATTGAGTTGTTGGTTGAGTAACTCCAAAGTATTTGACTTCATGCTTGACTATTAGAGTATAGTCTAAGATTTTTATGGACTCAGGTGGGGAGAATAGTACGTTCCTGATTATGTGTAGTGCCTTTGATTTTTTTTTGAAGCTTATAGTGAGGGTTTGTTCCCTAAGCCATACTGTAATTGCTTCAAGGCATGAGGTGATCTGTGTATAGTCAGGTGGTTCAATGTTGACTGGGGTAAAACCCATTATGTCATCTGCATATATCCTGTATTGGATTTGTGTTGGTTTATGATGTTACAGAGTGGTCGTGGGTATAATGTTAAAGAGCAATACCAAAACGGCAGAGCCCTGCAGAACACCCTGTTGCTATATAAATAGTCTTGACTACTGGTTCTCACTTGTTGCTTTTGATGTGATAGGTATGATGAAAACCAATTCATCACTGTTCCATGGATCCCTATTTCATGAAGTCTTTGTAGAAGGATAATATGGTTGACAGAGTCAAGGCTGCAGTAAGGTTGATGAAGAACAGGATAAAACTCTGTCGCATGTTGTCTATACCAGTTATTATGGTGTCTGGGAGTGATTCAGTGTTTCCACACTGTGATTAGGTTTTAAACCATACTGGTGTGAGTCTAGTGCGACATGGTCATCTAAGTGTTCCTGTAGTTGTTGCTGGACTACTTTTTCGATCACCTTGGTTATAAATGGCAGACTTGATATTGTCTGATAAGAGATAGGGTTCCTTGATCTCCATATTCTTACTGGATCAGACAAAGTTCCATCAAGCCCAGTATCCTGTTTCCAATGGTGGCCAATCTAGGTCACAAGTACCTAGCAGGTTCCCCAAAAGACATTGGATCAAAGCAATGTTCCCTCTAATTTTCTGTAGGCTGTGTGCACATAAAATATCAGCTCTGCAGCTTTTGAAGGAAGGTTAAATTTTTGTGCGCCACATGACGACACTGGGAGTTATATACTTTAAAATTTGACTACACGTCAAAATACAGTATGTACACCACATTGATTGCACTAGAAAATATTGTAGAACTTGTGAAAACCATAAATACACAACAACTTTTAAATTTTAAAGACGTCTGTGTTTTCTATCAGAATCAGAACCAAAAGTTTTGTGCGCTCTGTTGTAAAGTATGTGCGCTCGCTCGGCGAGGTGTGTGCGCACGCACAGCTTAGAGGGAACAGTGGATCAAAGGTCTGGGAAAAACCATGAAACCTATGCTAGGCATAATGTCATGCTGTATGCTGACATCTCCCACATTTTTTTTTCCTCTGGGAAATGGTGGAAGCAACCCTGTGGTACATGTCCCCGCTGCAATTACTATATACATGATAGTAGGCAGCTTGTCTGCTACCTCCTGTTTAAATACCTTGCTATGTCCAGCAGGTCCCCTATCCTGCACAGTACTGTCTCTATTGTTCTAGAGATAAGCAAGTCCCATTATGAGTCCAAACTCGTGTTTTAGGTAGGGCAGCCACTACAGGGTGGGGAAACCCAATATGCCACCTCAGTGCCAGTCTTAGAGAGAATGAACAGTGCATAAGAAATGCAGGAATTTCTGAGGAGGTTAAAGCCGAAAGGTACCAGGATGCTATGAGTGAGGGTAGCAAGTAGTACTAGACTGCAGTTGACTCTGGTATTCAATGTAGTAGGAAATGCCAAATTAGCCAAATTAGCATGGATGTAGAAGTGGATGCTGGAGAAAATAAGTGTAACTACCTTAAAATGTTGATGGTATTTTGTAGGACATGTGCTGCAAAGAGATGGACATGTGTTTCATTTTACAACACAGGAAAATGATAATGCATAGCAATATTTGTACAGCAGTTAAAATAATAGGGTGAATAAAAACATTAAAGACATGATCAGCAGTAGGTGAGTAACCAAATAACAGTTCCCACACAGACACATGTGCATCTTGTAGCACGTGTTAAACAGTTTGTTGAATGTGCCCATTCTTCTTAAGTGATGGTGTGATTCACTTCGGTGGATGTTGTTTTAAGGTGATCAATATAAGCATGGAGTTCATGGAGTAAAGTTGAGCAGTTTATGTAATGTCTCTTCTCCCATGCCAAGTGGTAATGGATGCACAGCATAGGAGATAAAGTCTGGAATGTCAATAAAGTCATTGGTAACCAGCGGTGTGGAATAAGTTGTCCTGTTAATGGTGAATGGAGACCAGTGGTGTATGACTGCACCAGGTATTGTTTAGTAAATAGTTTGAACAGTACAGCAAAGTGTTCTTAGGAAGGCGAATGTCATGCATTCTGGGAGCAATTGAAAAAGAAACATTCTGCGGAAAGAAACTGCTAGGTACATATGACCTAGATTGGCCACTATTGGAAACAGGATACTGGGCTTGATGGAACTTGGTCTGACCCAGTATGGCATATCTTATGTTCTTAAGTGGATATTCTGGGTCCACTTTAATAATGGTTTATGGACCTTTCCTCCAGGAACTTGTCCAAACCGTTTTTTTAAACCCAGTTACACTAACAGCTTTTACTATATCCTCCAGTAGCAAATTCCAGAGTTTGATTACACATTGAATGAAAAAATATTTTCTCTTATTAGTCTTAAATAGGTTACCCTGTAGCTTCATTGTATACCCCCTGTTGTTGAGTGCCGTCGAGTAGGAGTCGACTCAAGGCGACCCTCTGGATAGCTATCCTAAATTGTGTTCGTCTTGAATCAGGCGGCTCATCGTTGACACACTGGTACCCGTAGCTGCTGTTATTGTCTCGATCCATCTCATTGCTGGCCTTCCTTTTTTGTGTTGACCTTCTTTCTCTAATGATCTCTCTTCGCATGATGTGTCCAAAGTATGAAAGGCGAAGTCTTGTCATCTGAGCTTCTAAAGAAAGCTTAGGTTTGATCTCCTCTAGAACCGACTGGTTTGTTCTTCGGGCAGTCCATGGTATACACAGTATTCGCCGCCAGCACCATAATTCAAAAGGCACCAATTTTCTTCCTGTCTATCTTTTTCACTGTCCAGCTTTGACATCCATATGATGTTATTGAAAATACCATGGCTTGAACAAGTCAAATCTTTGTATGGAGAGAGACATTTCTGCTCTTGAGAATCTTATCTAGGTCTTTCATAGCCATTCTGCCAAGAGCAATGCGTCATCTGATTTCTTGACTGCTTGTTGCTTCTTTATTGATAGTTGATCCAAGCAGTTTAAAGTTGTTCACGATTTCAATTTCTTCTCCTTCAATGATGAACCTGTTGATTATGCCAGTTGTCATGATCTTTGTCTTCTTTACAGTAAGGTGCAGGCCCATTTTAAGACTATGTTCTTTGATTGTGAGAAGCAAATGTTTCAGATCATCTTCACTTTCAGCCAGTAATGTGGTATCAGCATAGCGAAGGTTGTTGATGAGTCTTCCACCAATCTTCACACAATCCTGCTTCTCTGATGATTTGTTCTGCATATAAATTAAACAGGTAGGGGGAAAGTATACAGCCTTGTCTTACACCTTTGCTTATTTTAAACCATTCTGTTTCTTCTTGTTCCGTTCGAACTGTTGCTTCTTGATCAATGTACAGATTGTGCAAGAGTACGATCAGGTGTTCTGGTATACCCATGCTTCTTAATGTGGCCCAGAGTTTCTCATGGTTTACATAGTCAAAAGCCTTGCTATAGTCGATAAAGCACAAATAGATATCCTTTTGGTATTCTTTAGTTTTTTCAAGGATCCATATCATATCCACAATGTCGTCTCTCGTTCCTCGCCCTTTCCTGAACCCTGCTTGCACTTCAGGTAGTTCTTGTTCCAGGTATGGTCGTAGTCTCTTTTGAATAATCTTCAGTAGAATCTTGCTGGCATGTGGGATCAGAACAATTGTGCGATAATTTCCACAGTCAGTTGGATCACCTTTCTTTTGTATTGGTATAAACACAGATCTTTTCCAGTCAGTCAACCATGATGTTGTCTTCCATATTTCTTGGCAGAGCCTTGTAAGTACAGTAACAGCTGCATCAGATTGCTGTAATACTTCTACGGGAATGCTATCAATGCCTGGTGCTTTGTTCTTTGATAAGGCTTTCAATGCTGCTTCAACTTCTATCACCACCAATGGTTCCCGATCATAAGGTACAAGTTGAAACGGCTGTTGGTCCACTTGATCTTTATCATATAAAAACTCTGTATATTCCTTCCACCTTTTCTTGATCTGCTCAGCATCATTCAACATAGAACCTTGAGCATCTTGTAACATTCCAATTCGAGGCTAGAACTTTTTCTTTAACTCTCGTAGCTTTAGGAAAGCCGATCTCGTTCTTCCTATAATAGTTTCTGCTTCTATTTCCTTGCATGTGTCGTCGTAGTACTTTTCCTTGTCTTGCTGCACGTTTGAAATCTGTTGAGTACTGTTATTGTCTCTCTCCTCTGGCTTTAGCTTCTCTGAGTTTCTGGGCAATTTTCAGAGTTTCTTCCGTCATCCATTTTGGCCGTTTTTGCTTTTTCACTTTTTTTTTAGAGACTTCTCGCTTTCTTCCAACACAACCTTCTTGATGTCATTCCATAACTCTTCTGGAGCTCTGTCATTTGTATCTAAAGCAGCAAATCTATTTTGCAGGCAGTCTTTAAATTCCAGTGGTATATTCTCAAGGTCATATTTTGCTGCATTCATGAGTGGTTTGCTCTTTTTCAACTTTAGCTCGAGTTTGCATACTAGTAGTTGATGATCTGTACCACAGTCAGCTCCAGGTTTTGTCTTTGTTGATGTTATAGAACATTTCCATCGTTGACTTCCACAGATGTAGTCAATTTGATTTTTATACAATCCATTGGGTGAAGTCCATGTGTACAGTCGCCGCTCGTGTTGATGGAAGGTGTTTGAGATGAATAGGTCGTTGGTCTTGCAGAATTCTATCAGTCTTTCTCCAGCTTCATTTCTGTTGCCAAGACCATATTTTCCAACTAACTTTGCCTTCTTCTTTGTTGCCAACCTTTGCGTTCCAGTCACCCATGACTTTCAGGATATCCTGTTTGCATGTTCTGTCAATTTCAGCTTGTACTTGTTCATAGAACTCTTCAATTTCATTCTCTTCTGCAGCAGTTGTTGGGGCATATACTTGAATTATAGTTGCGTTGATAGGCATTCCTCGTAGACAAATAGAGATAGCACAGTTACTTACCTGTAACAGGTGATCTCTGGGAACAGCAGGAATTAGTCTTCACATATGGGTACGTCGGTACCGACGGAGCCTGCACGGGAATGCTCCCCATCATCCAATCAGAAAGCTTTTGGGAGCATCCCTCGTGCCTGCGCGGCGACTTCCCGCCTTTCCCACTGCCTCTCCTCAGTTGAGTTTCATAGCTGAGACAGGAGAGAGAGAGGAAAGGAGATAGATACAACTCCTAGGGGAGGTGGGTGGGTTGTGAAGACTAATTCCTGCTGTTCCCAGAGATCACCTGTTACAGGTAAGTAACTGTGCTATCTCCAGGAACAAGCAGGAATGAGTCTTCACATATGGGGACTCCCTAGCTGTGGGTGCCAGGGGAGATCCCATAAAATGCGTATCCCTGGACAGGACGGCATTTTCCAAACCTGGATCCCCGACACCCCCGAGGGATGGGGGGTAGGAGTTGAATAGAGAAGAGCTGTAGAGGAACAGCGAATCTAAAGACTACAGAAAAAATGAGTCTTTAGAATGTATGTCAAGTATCATTAAAATATTTAATGAACTAGTACAATATAGAGCTTACCTACTGGATTGTAGGAAGTAGAATCGTGCTGGAGCGTACTGTAGATGCAGTAGCGAAATCCTCAAGGTAACTTCACAGCAGTGAGGATGAACTTCCAAATCTGGAATGGGCAGGTGACCCAGGAGTCAACTGGGGCAGGAGAAGAACGGCAGGTCTTCAATGAAAAGCTTTTTGGGTAAAGCTGAGAACTCTTTTAGGTACAGAGTTATTAACATTGAGGACTAAAAGAAGAAGACTGACCGATCTGGAAAAATTAGCCCAGTCCGGAAGGGAAGAGAGGGTATGGAAAAAAGCCCCTATTCCCAAGGAGAACAGAAGTGTACTCAGGAATACTGAAGATGTACACTGTCTTTCCTAGCTGGTAAGAGATAGGAAGACATTGAAGCTTGATACTTCATAGACAGGGAGATTTATAACAAAAATAGAAGCTGTTGACGTCACAGCAGTAATTGTGTGTATAACCGGTCCCAGTTATTGAGCCGTATGATAATAGGCAAGTTTACTGTCTGGACCCCTTACGAAAGTAAAAACTTTAGTACAGACAGTTAGGGAGATAGTAGGTAATACATAGAGTTCTATGGACATCTACCAATATGCATAGACATATATATATATATATATATATATATATATATATATATATATATATATATAGAAATACATACAGGTCTATACATATGTGGATATATATGTCTAGACAAGTGTGATATATATCTATAGATATATAGATATAGATGGGCATGGCTTATGCCCAACCAGGGTACAAGAACATGTATGCATAGGACATATACATACATGAAAATGATTCTGAGAATACATGCCTGCAACTGAGCCACAGAAAAACATTCACATGGGGAATGTAATGGAAAACGATTCATCTAATAATAAGGGGGTGAAAACCACCGGAGATATATAGATAATCTATTTCTGTGGTGCAGGAATGTAGTTCAGTGGAATAACCAGTATGGTTGCGTGAAAAACAGAGGATAATAGCAGTCTGGTAAGAGCAGGTCAGGCGTACATTAGGACTCTGACATGTCCAAAGGACAAGAAAACGCATAGAATAAGATACCAGGAAGACCCAGCTAAGGGACTCAGGGGTATCATGTACAGTAAAAGAGTATGCGTTGTCCAAGTGGAGCAGAAAAACATAATGCCAAGCTGTAAGGAAAAAAGGGGAAGATTCCTGCCAGATTGGGAACTCCTTGGACATTCACGTAGAAAAAGCTTGCCTTCTGTATCACAATGGGGGACAGAAGGTATAAAGAACCTATATAGCCATGGAATGACTATATAAGCTTTTTTTATTATATGAAAGACCCTCAGAGACAAAGTTCAATGCTCTATAGCAAGGGCCCATAGTAGAAAGCTTCTCTGCAATCTTCAGAGAGCATTGTGCAGGAGAATTATGAGATAAAATTGACAGAAATCAGATGTGTTGCCACATCCCAGGTAAGGATATGGCTAGAAGAAGATAACCTACAGTGAGTAGTAGCATGCAAGATAGTTGAAAGTAGCTTGCAAGAAGCATTAAAGTAATCACTGGAACTCCTGCATGCAGAGCAACTGAACAAAACAGCAGAGGGGATTCTCCTGTATGAAAACAGACAAAGGGAGCGGAGATATTCCCGTCCCCGTCTGATGAGTTGTTCAGAACATGCATTGAAGGATAGCAAAAAGTCTACACTGGAAAGAAAGAGAAGTGTTTCAGTATGGTAGCAACTCAAGCAGGGGAAACCCTGGAAGAGTGGAAGGTGACGCACCATATGGTAAGTCATCTGAAGGAAAGAATGTCCATGTGGGGACAGAAACTATCATGGGATAGTTGTAATCTCCCTTTATAGTAATAAGAAAGGGAGAATTCTGTAACCCATGGACAAAAGTATCCTAACAACTTAGCATACTGAAAAGAAAAAAAAAGTGTAGAGTTTGGAGAATAAACTTCTGGTAAGAAGAAGTTAACTGTAGATTGCAACATACAGGAACCTATGGTTGCTGGTCATGATTAGCCTGGTTAGAGTCTGGAAACTTCAGACTAGGATGAGATGTCCCTTGCTTGGGTACATCTGGAGGATGGGCAGAAGAAAGGTGAAACTTTTCTTAGGGAAAGAAGGTTTGGTAGGACATTTCCTACGTCCTGGGGAAAAAGAAGGCTTAGGATGGGTTCCAGAACTAGGAAAGTCAGTGGAGCAATGAGCAACCTGACGTAAAGCCTCTCTATTGAAAAGATTTTCTCCAGTACAAGGAGAATTACCCAGTGTATGTTGTGCCCATCTGCTCAAGTCTGAAGCCTGCAGCCAGGCTGTACGACGTGCTCCAATGGCAATAGCAGAGGATCTGCTAACAGACTCAAAAGAATCTAGAGAAGCACGAGAAAGAAACCAAGAGATATTCCTGCTATGATTAAGAAGCAAGGAATAGTCAGAGGCCTTAGGTTCTGACAAAAAAGGAGACAAAAGAGATAATTTCTCTGTGACTTCCTGAAGCGTTAGACTCATATAAAAAATATATGAAATAATTCTTGAAGCCAGCATAGAAGTTTGGAAGGTTTGACGTCCAAAGGCATCAAGTGCTTTAGATGCACGACCTGGCGGATAAGAAGAATGCTTCTTCTTGCTTCTTACCTTCCTCAGTGTTGATTCCACTACAATGGAATGATGTGGAAGTTGGTTTTTCTGAAACCCCGGAGAGGGAGGCACCTGATACAGAACATTAATGGCTGTAGAAGGCAAAGGAACCTTTAAGGGTGATTCCCACATCCTCAGAAGAAGATCCTGTAAAGAATGATGTAAAGGAAGCATTATATTTTCCTTTTCTACAGGATCTTGGTGAAGAGTAAAGCCAGGAATAGGAATGGCAAGAAAAGTTGCCATGTCAAGGAGAAATTTCTGAAAAAAAAGGATCTCCAATAGGAACTATTCCTGGGTAAGCTGAGGTTGAAGGAGCAGCTTGAGCACCGGAAGACATACTGGACTGGTGCAGAAAAAGAATCCTGCTAGATGGACATTGATACAGACAGTTCTGATTTGAGGCAGTTAATACTGCATCGTCAGTGCCCGGTATCGATTCCAAACTAGGCATAGAAAGGATCGATGGCACCGATGGAACTGCAGGAATCGACATCGATACCGGTATCGGAGACGATAATGTCATCGAAGCAGTAATCGGGGGCTGCTGAAGCGGTACCGAGGTAACCAGAGAGCCTTGGTGAATATCCTCGGTACTGCGTAGTCTGAAACGATATGGATCATTTCCGAAACGCGTCGGAACCAAGTCATCTAGACTGGATATCGATTCTAGACTCGGTATCGAAGCGAGCGAGTCTATCGATGCATGTCTAGAAGGTACCGACATTGGTGGTGGTATCGGCGATGCCAATACGATTCCGCTTGACTTTCATGTATCGATCGGTACCGAAGGTACCGAGGACATCCGAAGACGATGCCCAGTGAAGAGAGGAACACTCGACACCGGCGCCGATGTCGGGGTATCGGTACCGCTCGAAGCCGGTACCAACCCCAAGCATGGCGAAGATAGAGGAAAGTCTATCTGGGGTGTATCGATCGGCCCTGAAGGAACCGAGGATACCAGATGACGATCCCCGGTGAAGAGTGGAACACTCGACACCGATGCCGGGGTATCGGTACCGCTCGAAGCCGGCACCAACCCAGAGCATGGCTGGGATACAGGAAAGTCAGTCTGAGTCGTATTGATCGGCCCCGAAGGTACCGAGGACAGCAGATGACGATCCCTGGTGAAGAGTGGAACACTCGACACCGGTGCCGATGCCGGGGGATCGGTACTGCTCGAAGTGGATACCACCCCCGAGCATGGCTCAGGTATGTTCTGTGAGGGGTGAGCCCCAGGAACAACCTGAAACCCCGTAGATGCTTTGGAGCCCGAAGACTCCCGCTGGGGTCTTATTGCCAATGGGGTCTTGAGGGCAAGGTCGGAGCCGTCATCATGCTGGGCATGAGACTTACCCTTCAAGCATTGGCTAGTCTTAACAGACTGTTTGTGGGTTACCTGATCCTGGAGAGAAGAATAAACCGGTGTCCTCACTTCAGGAGGAAAAACGGCATCGAGGGAAACTCGAAAAAGAGAAGGTCTTCTTCCAACAATATAGCCTGAGGTATCAGGGGAAAAAGGGTCAGGAGTCTCAGGACCCAAACAGGTTAGACACCAAGCATTGGAGTCTAAAAGGAAAACTAAGTTTCCACAGTGAAGGCACTTCTTAGGGGAAGAAGGCTCCATGTTGGAAAGGCCTGATAGGCCTCAAAAGTTAAAACAAAAAACTGAGGAGAAAATATTTCTCTAAGTTTGAAAAGAAAACAATAAAGCACCGGCGGTACCGGTATCGGCGGGAAAGACAGCCGCGACCACAAGAAAATAAGGATTTTAAAGAGAAACGTTTCTGTGGTGACAGGAGGACGTCCTGTTGGCTCCGCGGAAAAACGAAAACTGAGGAGAGGCAGTGGGAAAGGCGGGAAGTCACCGCGCAGGCGCGAGGGATGCTCCCAAAAGCTGATTGGATGCTGGGGAGCATTCCCGTGCAGGCTCCGTCGGTACCGACGTACCCATATGTGAAGACTCATTCCTGCTTGTTCCTGGAGATTAAGCATTCGCTGACTGCATTGTATTTCATTACAGTTCTTGCAAGTTTCTTCTTTATTATAAATGCAACACCATTTCTTCTTTGTCTTTCATTTCCAGCATAGTAGACCATGTGATCTGATGCAAAGTGCCCGATGCCAGTCCATTTCAGTTCGCCGACACCCAACAGATCAAGCTGTACACATTCCATTTCATTCTTGACCACCTCCAACTTCCCTTGGTTCATGCTTCGTACGTTCCAATTCGTAAGACATCTTTACAGCTTCTTACTCATTTCATGCGCAGCTACAATCAGCAGTCAGACGTCCCGAGGGCTTTGATCCAACCACATCATAAATGCTGGCTTTACTCAAACGTCTTCAGCTCTTCCCCAGTAGCTAGTTGAGTGCCTTCCAACCTGGGGGTTTCATCTTCCAGCACTACAGCACAATTTGTTTTGTTGTAACTATCCATTGGGTTTTCATGGCAAGATACAGAAGTAGATTGCCGGGCCTTTCTTCCACGCAGTTTAAGTTTGGTGTTGTTGCCATTGTCACAGAAATGTGATCCTCCGGCCTCAACACTATCCCATTCTGCTGCTGCCCAATCAATCTGCGTTTATATGTTCTACCCCATTCATTAATTTATAGACCTCTATGATATCTCTTCTCAGCCATCTCTTTTCCAGAATGAAGAGCCCTAACCTTTTTAGTCTCTCTTCATTAGGGGTATCCTTCCATCCCCTTTACCATTTTGGTGGCTCTTCTCTGTACCTTTTCTAACACCACTATATCCTTTTTAAGATATGGCAACCAGAATTGCACACAATATTCAAGGTGCAGTCGCACCATGGAATACAGAGGCATTATACTATCCTTTATCTTATTCTCCACTCTTTTCCTTGATAACAAGCATTCTATTTGCTCTCTTGGCTGCCGCTGCACACTGGGCGGAGGGTTTTAACATGTTATGTTATCCACCTAAATCTTTTTCCTGGGTGGTGGTTTCTAACATGGAACCTTAGTTTGGGTTTTTCTTTCCTAGGTGCATAATTTTGCACTTGTCCACATTAAATTTCATCAGCCATTTGGATGCCCAGTCTTTCAATTTATCAAGATCCTCTTGCAATTTTCCACAATCCTCATGGGTTTTAACAACTTTGAATAGTTTTGTCTCATCTACAGATTTGATTACTTCACTCGTTATTCCCATTTCCAAGTCATTTATGAATATGTTAAAAAGCAGCAGATCCAGCACAGATCTCTGGGGTACTCTACTATTCACCTTTTTCCATTGAGAAAATTGGCCATTTAGCCGTACCCTCTGCTTTCTATATTAACCAGTTCCTGATCCATAGCAGTACATTGCCTCCTATCCCATGACTTCTTAATTTTCCCAAAAGTCTCTCGTGAGGGACCTTGTCAAAGGCTTTCTGAAAGTCCAGATTATCTATATCAACTCACCTTTGTCTACCTGTTTATTCACACCTTCAAAAAAACATAAGATTAGTCAGACAAAACCTTCCTTGGCTAAAGCCATAGTTGCCGTCTCCCATTAAGCCATGACTATCAATACATTCAGTAATTTTGTTCTTTATGATGTTTCTACCATTTTTCCGGGTACTGATGTCAGGCTCACTGGTCTGTAGTTTCCCAGATCACCCCTGGAACCCTTTTTTAAAAATTGGTGTTACAATGGCCACCCTCCTTTAGATATTACAGATGATTTTAATGATAGTTCACAATTACTAATAGTAGGTCTGAAATCTCATATTTCAGTTCTTTCAACACACATGGATGTATACCATCCAGTCCAGGTGATTTGCTACTCTTTAGTTTATCAAATAGTTGTAATACTTCTTCCCGCTGTATCGATATTTCTTTCAATTCTCCCACTGCCTCTCCTTTAAATACCATTTCAGTCATGGGTAACATTCCTACATATTCCTCAGTAAAGACCGAAGCAAAGAATTCATTCAGTCTCTCTGCTATGGCCTTGTCCCCTCTTAGTGCCCCTTTTACCCCTCTATCATCTAATGGTCCAATTGACTCTCGCAGGTTTTTGCTATGAATGTACTTGAAAAAGTCATTATGGATTTTTGCTTCCACGGCAAACTTCATCTCAAATTCTCTCTTTGCCTGCCTTATCAATGCCTTGCATCTAACTGTGCTTGTGTTTCCAGTTTTCATTATTTGGCTCATTTTTCCATTTCCTGAAAGATGCTTTTTTGGCAACAGCAGACTCTCTTAACCTCACCTTTAAACCATGCTGGCAGTTTTTTGGACTTCCTTCCACTTTTCTGGGCTGGTCTGGGCTTCCAAGATAGTATTTTTAAACATCCAAACGATGTAAATCTTTAACCTTTGTAACTTCTCCTGTTACTTTTTTCTTAACTATTTTCCTCATTTTATCATTGTCTCCCTTTTGAAAGTTAAAAAGGTAGTACTGTGGATTTCCTTTCCCTCCCTCCTCCATTCATTAAAGCAAACACGATCATGCTATGATCACTATTGCCAAGTGGCCCCAACACCCTCATCTCTTGCACCAGATTCTCATGCTCCACTAAGGACTAGGTCCAAAATGGCTTCCCCTCTGGCCAGTTCATGAACCAGCTGCTCCAAGAAGCAGTCATTTATTTCATCTAGAAACTTTATCTCCCTAGCATGTCCTGCCATGACACTGATCCAGTTGATACTGGGGTAATTGAAATCACCCATCATCATTACTGTGTAGTAACTTTTGTTAGCTTCCCTGATTTCTTTGAGCATTTCATTATCCCTTGTTCATTCTGGCCAGGCGGTGAATAGTACACCCCCACCGCCTTCCCCTTTTTACATGGAACTTCAATCCATATTCTACAGTGAATTTTGTTTCCTGCAAAACTTTAATCCTTTCGGACTCAATGCCCTCTCTAACAGAGCACAACCCCTCCACCAATTTGATCTTCTCTATCATATCGATATAGTTTGTACCCAGGTATCAGTGTCCCACTGGTTGTTCTCCTTCCACGTCTCTGAGGTACCAATCATATCTAACCTCTCATTTAGTGCAATATATTCTAAACGCCCCCATCTTATTTTTTAGACTTCTAGCATTTGCATACAAGCATTTTAGAGGCTGTACTTTATTTATATTAATCTATCAATCAGTAGGCAGGGGTAATTTGGAATCTTTAAGCTTTGTACTCTATAATTCATTAGAAAAGTTAACTTGAAAGCAAGTAATTCACTTATCTACAAAAGGCAAGATACAGGAAAATGATACATCACCAACAGAACCATGAACTTCATCTCATGCCACACTGACTAAATGGATCCTGGATTCAGCCAGCCAAAAGAGACTTCTAAGTTCCACCTGTTCACAAAATGTTACCAAAAGAGACTTCTAAATTCCACCTGTTCACAAAATGTTACCCAGGAACTTCAAGTGATAATAGCACAACCACCAAACAGCAAAACTCCGCCAGACACCAGTCGCCCCTGCACGTCAAGACCTCAGATAATAGGTAGCCCCCACTACCATTTTATATTAGAGTACTGTACTTAGTTTGAGTATAATATGTATATAGTTTCCCCGGTTTTTCTTCCATGTTCAATTCCCTGTTCTCTGTAAAACTCGATGTTGTTTGTATACATTGTAGTATCTCTGTTCGATGTACACCGCGCTGATTTTAATAGCGCGGTATAGAAGAATTGTTAAATAAATAAAAATAAATAAAATAAAATAAGTTGGGAGACCTCTAGGCAGTGCACATGTTCGCTCCATAGATGGGACTCTTTTTTTCTCTTCGCTCTGGCTGAAAAAGGCACTCATTTTATCCTGTTGCAAGAGCAACCAGTAATTTTCCATCAGGTGACATACACACAGAATAGGATCAGCTGTCCATTAAACATAATCAAGACGCTGGCCAGACACCTGAGAATGCTCAAGGGAAGGGCATCTCCCATCCCATGGTTCAGAAGCTCAGAACTCTGGTAAATGACCTTCACTTCATTTTGTATATATTTGCTAGGTGCAAAGTTCTTTTTATCATGTATACCAGTATCTCTCCGTTCTAAGACTCCCTATTAGGAGTTTCACATGGTTCTATCAAAACAGTTATACAAAAAAGATGTTTTTCACAAAATTGTACAGGAATTTCTCTTCCATAAAACTGAGGTTCAATTAATCCCTAACTCACTACTGATGCATAATCAGTAATCAACTTGAATTCATTTTCACTACAACCCTGTCCTGTGTTTCTAAGGTAATCTGTAACCAATTTCCTGGCGATTCACATAGCCCTTGCTTGGATTGAGAGTCTTGGATTTTAATTTTAACCAGAAAGCTCTCTGCTGTGTTTTAAACTTAAACTGAAAGCTACCCGTTTTGAGATTTTAATTTAACTAAAAGCTCTTCGCTGATATTAGGCCCTGATTTAATAAGTACACTGGATTCACAGATTAGATTAAAGCTGATTAAAGAATTCCTTTTTCACCAAGATTTAGAAAAATTTCCAGAAGTAAATACTTACAATTGCAGATCTCTCTCCAGAAGTAGCAGTCCGTTTTTGTAGTCCTTGACTTTCAGAATGGGTCTTATAGATGTTTGCTTAAGGTATGAGGATAGATATCCTTGTGTGAATGACAATTGGGTTAACTTTAGCAGGTAGAGTGTTGGATCAAATTCACAAGAGAATATCTATGTAGCCGGGCATGGATCTAGAGATGTAGTTGCATTAATGCTGGTTATGATGGACTCAAGTTGTTCTTCTATGGGAATGTGGAAGGATTTTCATAGGTTTATGTTCTTGTGGTGTGCCTGCTGTAAATCTGGTTGGGTGGGTTCTATGGAAGCTGTACTCATGTATTTTTGATTTAGGCAGTCTGTCATTTCTTGGGGATTCTGGGAGTTGGCTGTCTTGGTTCATTTATTGAGTGACTTCATTATTAGTTTTATGGTATTCCTTCTCACACCCGTTTATCATCATGTTATGGTATAAGGCTTGCATGTCGTTATATTTGATTAGGTAGTCCTAGTCTTTTTTTTATGCCATTGTCTCTACTTTCTGTAGTAGTTTCTTTTGGTCATTGATTCCATTTTAGAACCATGGAGCATTGTGTTTCCTTCTTTTATGGACTTTTGTTTGGAGCTGCTGCTGCATTATTGATTTATGGTTCCAATTATTAATGCTGGAGTCAAGATATGGTGTATTCTGGTCAAGCTCTGGCAGTACATTTCTTCAGAAATTTCTCCTTGTTGAAGGTTTTGAATCTTCTTTCCTTTAGGATTCCATCTGGTGTTCTTTTTGTCACAGGTGCACTAATGATGAAGTTGATCATGTAATGGTCTGACCAAGGGATTGGTGAGGTGGTTAGGTGTATCAAAAGGTTGCGATCAGTGTACTGGTTAGGTACAACTATAAGGTTCAATTTCCCCCCCCCCCCCTTTATGTGTTGGGGTATTTACTATCCAAGTGTAGTATAGGTCCCTCATAGCATCTGTGAATATGGTTGCATCGTTGTGAGATAACGAGGGGAGGTGTTGGTCTTCTAGCATAAGAGGTTGTTCAGAGATGAGCGAGCACACACTGCTTCTAAGATGGCTGAAAATTCCTCTGCATCAGAGCTTGGTGCCCTGTATGAGGCGTATTGCTAAGTTCCTGTTTGAGATTATCATGTTACTTCCTCTTGATTGATAAGAGGTGGTCATGGTAAAATCTCAGGTGTGTTTTTGTTATAATGACTCCCCACCGCTTCGTGAAGGCCTTATGCAATTGTGTATAGTGTATGCTTGGGAGGTCATTTGGTTTATAATGACTGAGTCAGCCAGCCATGTTTTGGTGATGCACATTAAATATAAGTTTTGGCCCTTGATGTAATCCAGTATAGTATGAAATTTGTTCCAAATGGAGCGAGCATTAAGGCACATGTAAGAGTGCTATGCTGTGGATTCTTGGCTGGGGGCCTCCTTCAATAGGGTTATAGGGTTTATCTTAATTAGTCTTTCTGATCTGCCATGTGCATTTTGGTGGATGCAAATCTTTTGCATATCATTTTTGACATTCTGTATGATTGCCCTGTTTTGAGGAGGGTAGGGTCTCCGGCATTCAAGAATGGTGGTTTGGGGAGTAATAGTGTAAGGAGGGTAAGGGCTAGAGTTCTTATTCATTATGTTAGCTTTGCTGTGAGAGACCTTGAATGGATGGTTTACTATTGTGACCAGAGAAGTGAGAGAAGTCACCGAGTTGTTTGCTGTTTAGAGTTGAGATCTTTATTATGGGGTATGCTGCCTCTGAGCTCCCTATGGGTGCTGTTCACCTTTACCAAATATTGAGTAATATAGGGTAAGTGGTTTGGTCAGATGACCTTCTAGGGATTCAGAGAGCTCATGTGGGTGAGCGGTGTGCTGGAGTTGTGATGGTGGAGCTGGTGGATATTGCAATAGGGGCCACTCAGTGAGGGTTGATACACCTAGAGTAAGATGCTGATGTGTCGTGACAAGCCTATCCTTTTCAGGTCGTTGCAGGGGAAGGGTGGTATTTGTGCAGTTTAATCTCTGGTGTAGCATTGCTGAGGTTTTAAGTGTTGAGCGTGCCTGCTACATGGGGCTGGAGAGGGCCTGCATAATGAATTAAATTTGGGTCCAATTGGCTTTCGCTGTGGGAAGGGCTTCCCTGCTCGTTTCCTGTGGCTAACGCCGATCGGATGGCTGCTAGTGTGGTGTTCACACTTTGTCATTGAGATGCGCTCAGATGCAGTCGCACCTTGAGAGGCTTTTGTTTTAAATGCTGTTCTGCAAGGGGGGGGGGCGGTGAGGGGAGCTCCTCCTCACCGTGTGTGTGTATAAAGTGCTTGAGGATCACAGGGTGTGGGTGGGTATGTAAAGCACTTGAGGATCATAGGGGGGTGGGTGGGTGTGTCCTCTGTGTAGGAGCCCTCCTCCCCTTTGCTCTGTAATGCGAGTGCCTTTTGTCATGTCTACACAAAGTCAAGGAAGGCAACAGCCTGAGGCAGGGCATGTCATGGTGTCACTGGGTGTCTGGGGACTCCTTGATCTCCCAGTCTAACTAAGTCAGAGGAAAACTCCAAGGCTCAGCAGCTCCCATGGCTGGCCAAAGGCCTGTGACTCTTGTGGTTTGAACCATGTGCACTCAGAGAGGACCAGTGTCCTGAGGAACAGGACTGGAACCTTGTCCAAAGCACATGGGTCTCACAAGGCAGGTGGCTCTTGAGGATCGATTCAAACAGCAGTGAAACCCTCAAGGTCATGGGTCCAGTCAGGGCAGATGAACTGTATATCAAGACACCAACTGCTATGCCAAAAGGTAAGTGATACTGCACCCCAAGGCTGCCATTCTAGTCTCCCTGCCAGATGGCTCTGCAGTCAAGGTGAGCACCGATAACTTCAGGCCTGGTGTCTGTTCTGTTGAGGGGATGTTCGACCAAGATGGTCTTAAAGGTCCAAAGCCACACTATTCCTTCTGGGGCAGTATGTAAGGCTGCTCCTGCTCAGACCCTTCTGACACACTGGGGACTGCAGAGTCTGATGTGGGATTTACCCACTTTTCTAGACCCATCCTTAGTGGATTTTGAGCTCTGCTTGCATGCCACCTCTGGGGAGTTCCTCTGCGAGAAGCCATGGCCCTGAAGTTTTAAAAAGGAGCTAGAGCAGCTTTTAAACTAGATAATAGGGGAAAGCCGACAGTCGCCCAAGAGCAGATGGTTCGGAAGAATGTATCCTTGAAGGATACTACCAAAAGCAGAGAGGTTCCAGAAAAGAGTAAAGTAGCCCAAATGCCCTCGAGTATGGAGCAAACAGAGCTTAAAGATCCAAAATTACCCATATCTACCAATAGCCAACTTAATATGAATAAAATGCAGTCTCTAAAATGCTTGTATGCAAATGCTAGAAGTCTAAAAAATAAGATGGGAGAGTTAGAACATATAACACTAAATGAGATGTTAGATATGATTGGAATATCAGAGACATGGTGAAAGGAGGACAACCAGTGGGACACTGATAAGTGGGTACAAACTATATCGTAATGATAGAACTGATCAAATTGGTGGAGAGGTTGCACGCTATGTTAGAGAGGGCATTGAGTCAGAAAGGATTAAAGTTTTGCAGGAAACAAAATTTGCTGTAGAATCTCTATGGATTGAAATTCCATGTAAAAAGGGGAAGGCGATGGCAGTGGGGGTGTACTATCGACCACCGGGCCAGAATGAACAAATGGATGATGAAATGCTCAAAGAAATCAAGGAAGCTAACAAAAGTTACAGTGCAGTAATAATGGGTGATTTTAATTACCCCAGTATCAACTGGGTCAGTGTCACGGCAGGACATGTTAGGGAGATAAAGTTCCTAGATGACATAAATGACTGCTTCTTGGAGCAGCTGTTTCATGAACTGACCAGAGGGGAAGCCATATTAGACCTAGTCCTTAGTGGAACACCAGATCTAGAGCAAGAGATAAGGGTGTTGGGGCCACTTGGCAATAGTGATCTTAGCATGATCGCCTTTGATTTAATTAGTGGAGGGGGGCTAGTACGGAAATCCACAGTACTACCTTTTAACTTTCGAAAGGGAGACTATGATAAAATGAGGAAAATAGTTAAGAAAAAACTAAAAGGAGCAGTTGCAAAGGTTAAAAGACTTACATCAAGCTTGGGTGTTGAAAAATACTAATCTTGGCAGCCCAGACCAGCTGTATTCCACGCTTTAAGAAAAGTGGAAGTCCAAAAAACTGCCAGCATGGTTTAAAGGTGAGGTCAGAGAGGCTGTTGCCAAAAAAGCATCTCTTTCATGAAATGGAAAAAGAAGAGCCAAACGACGAAACCTGGAAACAGCACAAGCACTGGCAAATCAAATGCAAGGCATTGATAAAGCAGGCAAAGGGAGAATTTGAGAAGAAGCTTGCTGTGGAAGCAAAAATACGAAATAAAGATTTTTTTCAAGTACATTCGTAGCAAAAAACCTGTGAGAAAGTCAGTTGGGTCCATTCGATGATAGAGGAATTAAAGGGGCACTAAGAGGCGACAAGGTGATAGCGGAGACACTGAATGAATTCTTTGCTTCGGTCTTTACTGAGGAAGATGTAGGGATGTTACCCATGACTGAAGTGGTATTTAAAGGTGCGGAAGAATTGAAGGAAATAGCGATACAACTATTAGATAAACTGAAGAGTAGCAAATCACCTGGGCCGGATGGTATATATCCAAGGGTGTTGAAAGAACTGAAATATGAGATTGCAGACCTGCTATTAGTGATCTGTGAACTATCATTAAAATCATCTCTAATACCTGAAGACTGGAGGTTTGCCAATGTAACACCAATTTTTAAAAAGGGTTCCAGGGGTGATCCAGGAAACTACAGACCAGTGAGCCTCATGTCAGTATCAAGAAAAATGGTAGAAACCATCATAAAGAATAAAATTACTCAGCATGTAGATAGTCATAGCCTAATGGGAGACAGCCAACATGGCTTTAGACAAGGAAGATCTTGTCTTACTAATCTGTTGTTGTTTTGAAAGTGTGAATAAACAGGTGGACAAAGGTGAGTCGGTTGATATAGTGTATCTGGACTTTCAGAAAGCCTTTGACAAGGTCCCTCAGAGACTTTTGGCAAAACTAAAGAGTCATGGGATAAGAGGCAGTGTACTACTGTGGATCAAGAACTGATTAAAAGATAGAAAGCAGAGGGTTGGGCTAAATGGCCAATTTTCCCCAATGGCGAAAGGTAAATAGTGGTGTACCCCAAGGATCTGTGCTGGGTCCGCTGCTTTTTGACATTCATAAATGACCTGGAAAGTGGAACAACGAGTGAGGTTATCAAATTTGCAGATGACAAAACTATTTAAAGTTGTTAAAACCCAAGAGGATTGTGGAAAATTGCAAGAGGATCTTGATAAATTAGAAGACTGGGCATCAAAATGGCAGATGAAATTTAATGTGAACAAGTGCAAAGTTATGCACCTAGGGAACAACCACCCAAACTATGGTTACACAATGCAAGGTTCCACATTAGGAACCACCACCCAAGAAAAAGATTTAGGCGTCATTATGGATAACATGTTAAAACCCTCGGCCCAGTGTGCAGCGGCGGCCAAGAAAGCAAATAGAATGCTAGGTATCATAAGGAAAGGAATGGAAAATAAAACAAAAGATATTATAATGCCTCTATATCGTTCCATGGTGAGACCGCACCTTGAATATTGTGTGCAATTCTGGTCGCCGTATTTTAAAAAGGATATAGAGTTATTAGAAAAGGTTCAGAGAAGAGCCACCAAAATGGTAAAGGGAATGGAAGGATACTCCTATGAAGAAAGGCTAAAAAGGTTAGGGCTCTTTAACCTGGAAGAGAGACGGCTGAGGGGAGATATGATAGAAGTCTATAAATTAATGAACGGAGTGGAACGGGTAAACATAGATAAGACTGTTTACGTTATCAGAAAGAGTAGTTACTCACCTGTAACAGGTGTTCTCCAGGAACAGCAGGAATCAGTCCTCACATATGGGTGATGTCGGCGCCGACGGAGCCCTCGTGCAGAGCATTTCCCCAGCTTTCAAAGAAAGCCTTTGGGAATTGCAGCATGCATCTCTTCCCGCCCAAGGATGCCATCATGCTCAGTCTGATGACATAGCTAAAAGACAGCAAAAAATTAGCAAAAATAAAATCATATGACTGCAACTCCAAGGGGAGGAGGGAGGGTTGTGAGGACTGATTCCTGCTGCTCCTGGAGAACACCTGTTACAGGTGAGTAACTACTCTTTCTCCAGGACCAAGCAGGAAGTCAGTCCTCACATATGGGACTCCCTAGCTTAAGGCTACCGGAGACCTCAAGCGGAAAAATGAGCTCCCTCTAGCTCGTCAGCACAGAAGGAAGGAATCTTCTCTGAGAACGCCCCCGACCAGTAGCCCAACACCAGGGCCGGAGGGTAGGAGTCGCCTAAACTCCAAAGAGATTATGGAGTACTGCCTGTCCAAAAGCACTGTCCCTGCGGGACTCCCTCTCAAGGCAGTAATGGGCTGCAAAAGTCTGGCTTGAAGACCAAGTAGCGGCCCGGCAGATGTCTGCCAACGGAACAGAGCGGAGATAAGCCACTGATGCAGCCTTCGCCCCGACACGATGAGCCGTGACTCGACCCTCCAACGAGTGGCCGGCTGCCCCATAAGCCCAGGCAATACAGTCAGTGACCCATATGGACAGCGTACGCTTGGAGACAGGGAGCCCCAACTTATTGGGGTCAAAAGAAACGAAAAGCTGAACAGCCTTCCTATGCTCCCGCGTACGGTCAAGGTAGAAGGATAATGCCCTCCTACAGTCCAGGGTATGCAAGACCATCTCAGCCTGGTTGGCATGCGGCCTGGGAAAGAAGGTCGGAAGAACCACCCCCTGATTGAGGTGAAAAGGTGAGACAACCTTAGGAAGAAACTTAGGGTGAGTCCGTAAGACTACCCTATTCCTGTAGAACCTAGTGTAAGGAGGATCAGACACTAGAGCCTGCAGTTCACTCACCCTCCTAGCAGAGGTGAGAGCTACCAGAAATAAAGTTTTCCAGGAGAGAAAACGGAGAGGGCAGGTAGCCATAGGTTCAAAAGGCGGACAAGTAAGCCGCTGCAATACCACATTCAGATCCCACTCAGGGGCCGGTGGACGCAAAGGAGGCTTAAGCAGAAGGAGGCCTCTGAGGAAATGAGCCACCAAAGGGTGGTTGGAAAGAGGCCTGCCGTCCACCGCGAGTGGTGAGCTGAGAGAGCATTCAGGTGAACTCTGACAGTTAGACTTAAGGCCTAGATTGGAGAGGTAATGCAAATATTGCAATACCACCGCTACCAAGCACGAGAAAGGATTCTAGTCGTGCTGAGCACACCATGTGGAGAATCTACGCCACTTAAGAGCGTAGTATTTCCTGGTGGATTGCCGTCTAGAAGCTAAGACGACATCTTCCACCTCTTTAGGCAGCAGTAGGGGAGCCAGGACTACCCTTTCAGCAGCCAGGCCATCAGATGAAGGGACTGGAGGTTGGGGTGCAAGAGAGTCCCCTGATCTTGAGACAGGAGATCGTGTTGAAACCCCAGAGGCAGAGGGGTGTCCACCGCTAGCTGTAGCAGAAGCGGGAACCATGGTTGCCTCGGCCACTTGGGGACAATGAGAATCAAGGAAGCCCCGTCCTTGAGGACTTTGAAGAGCGTTCTGGACACTAGAGGTGTGGGAGGAAATGCATACAGTAGGCCTGTGGACCACGAGATCAGAAACGCATCCGCTGCTACTCTGAGGGAATGCGGTTGTCTGGAGCAAAATCTCGTGAGTTGCCGGTTCAGAGGACTGGCAAAAAGATCCAAGGTGGGGAGTCCCCACCTGAGAAAGATCTGCTGAACCACCAATGGGTTCAATCTCCATTCGTGTGGTTGCAGGATCCTGCTCAGTTTGTCTGCCAGGTAATTCTACTGACCTGGGAGGTAGACCGCCTTGAGAAGGATCCCGTGATTGACAGCCCAAGAGCACAGCCGTTGAGCTTCTTGACAAAAGGAGGAAGGAGCCTGTGCCTCCTTGTTTGTTCACATAGAACATGGCAACTTGATTGTCCGTCTGAACCAGTACAGACTGGTGAGAGGCGAGGTGGGAGAAGGCTCTCAGAGCTAGGCGTATTGCCCGTAGCTCCAGGAAGTTTATCTGTTGAGAAGCCTCCCAAGGGGTCCAGAGACCCTGAGTGCATGTCCCTTGGCAATGTGCTCCCCAACCGAGAAGAGAAGCATCTGTTGTGAGCACTTCAGAAGGTGGAGGGGATTGAAAATCCACTCCGAGCACCAGATTCGGAAGATGAAGCCACCAATGCAGAGAGACCAGTAGGTTGGATATCGTTATTGAGTCCGCCAGGCTCCTTGTGGCCTGAAGCCATTGATTGCGAAGGCACCACTGAGCAGGCTGCATGTGCAGGCGGGCATTGGGGGGGTGACATGAACCGTGGAAGCCATATGGCCGAGTAGCCTCAGGAATTGCCTGGCAGAGACCAGGGAATTGCTGCGAAACTGGCTGGCCAGATCCATTAGCCTGTGGGCCCTGTCCAGAGGCAGAAAAGCTTTTGCTTGGAGAGTGTCGAGCCTGGCCCCTATGAACTCCAAGTTATGGGATGGGAGCAAAGTGGACTTTGTGAAGTTAATGACAAACCCCAAGTGCTGAAGCAGAGCCACAGTGCGAAGGGTGGCCTGGTTGGCCTCCTGGGAAGATTGGCCTCTTATGAGCCAGTCGTCCAGGTACGGAAACACAAAGAGACACTGAAGCCTCAGGTAGGCCGCCACCACTGCCAGGCACTTGAACACCCTGGGAGCGGATGATAGGCCAAAGGGTAGTAACTCTGTACTGATAGTGGTTTCCTCCCACAACAAACCTGAGATATTGTCTGTGGTCTGGATGAATAAGGATGTGAGTATACGCATCCTTTAGATCTAAGGAGCATAGCCAGTCTCCCTGCTGGAGGTAGGGCAGCAGGATTCCAAGGGTAAGCATCTTGAACTTTTCCCTCTCCAGGAACTTGTTGAGGTTTCGCAAGTCTAGGATGGGTCTGAGGCCTCCTGTTTTTTCGTACCAGAAAGTACCTGGAATAAAAGCCTTGACCTCTCAGGTGGTGGGGCACCGGTTCCACAGCCTGATCCTTTAGCAGACCTGTCAACTCCTGAAGGAGTAGGTTCCTGTGCAGAGGAGGTCTTGGAGGCTCCCCTGGAAAATAGGAGGGAGGCACCTGGTGAAAATGGAGAAGATAGCCCTTTTGGACTATATGAAGAACCCAGGTATCTGATGTGACGGCTGACCACCTGTGGGCAAAGTGGGCCAGCCGGCCCCCTGTGCTGAGAGAAGCCAGCTGAGGAGAAGAGGCTATGCTGTTTGAGTCAAAAAAACCCACCCTGCTGAGCAGAGGCTGGTGTTGGTGGCTTGGGGGCCTTCTGCCTATGGGGCCCTTGACCCTGCCCCTTGGCCTGCTGACCCTGTTGGGGAGCTGCAGAGGCCTGATAATGAGGGTATTGTTTGTAGGCAGATGACTTCCCCGGGTAAAAGGTCTTTTTTCCCCCCGAGCCCTTCTTTTTCTGAGAAGGGGCAGAGGTTTTCCTGGAAAGCCTAGTCCTGGTCAGAGTCTCGGTCTCGAGTTCTGCAGCCTTTTCAGCCATGGGCTTGCCAAAGAGGTTTTCACCTCGGCAAGGGACATCGACCAATTTGTCCTGGACCCATGGCTCGAGGTCGGATGACTGTAGCCAAGCCTGTCGGCAGGCACCGATGCCGGCCCTGGCTACTCGGGCCAAAGCCTCGAAGCCATCGTAGGCTGCTCGAGAGATAAACTTCTAGCACTCTCGAATACCAGTGGACAAGGCCTGGAACCTCTGCAAAGGTTCCTCGGAGAGACCAGCAGAGAACCCGGCAATCTCCTTTGCCAGGTCTCGGAGGTACATGCCCATGTAGAGCTGGTATGTCTGGACACGGCAAGCAAGCATAGAGCCCTGGAAGCATTTCTTACCGAGGGCATCCAGGTTCCTCATCTTCTGACTTTTCAGTCGATGCATGGCCGATTCCACAACCATGGAGTGGTGCGGTAATTGTGCCTTTTGGAACCCGGGGCTCTTGCGGACTCGATAAATGGAATCGACCCGCTTGCTTAACACCGGTGTCAAGGCCGGGGTCTCCCACATGCGGAAGAGCAGCCGCTCCAGCATCGGAGGAACCGGAACAGTAAAGGCCTCCTTCGGGGGAGAGTCATACTGGAGAGCCTCGAGTTCCTCGGCTTGAGGCTCCTCCTCGGGATCTGCGGGGAAGGCCAAGGCCTTGGCCATATCCTGCACGAAGTCCGAGAACCGGGTATCCTCCGGTGGGGACCGTCTCCGAGGTTCGGACTCAGGCGAGTCCGATGGGACACACCGAGTCCGATGGGTGTCGGGTGACTCTTCGTCCTCCGTCTCCCAGTCTGACTCCTCGGAGGAGGAATTGAGTGGCTCCGGTCGGGCAGGCACCGATGCCCTCTGCCCCGACGCCGAGGGTATCGGCGTCGACGACCTCAGCCCCGAACAGGAAGTCGAGGGAGACCGTGGCCGAGGATTGACTTGAGCCCGCATGGACTCGAGGATCGGCTTAGCCTCCGGGGTCGACTTGGTCGAGGTCCCGGTGGTCAGGGCAGATGCACCGGTGAGACCGGCAATCAATGCCCGCTGCTGTTCCATGAAGGCAGCGAAGCTGCTCTCCAAGGCCGTCAACCTGAGTCTGAGCTCAGGAGACCCAGCAGCCCCCGACTCAGCTCCCTCGGAGGAGAGTCAACGAGGACAACAGCACTTACGTGTCCAGGAGACTCCATCTCGACACAAGGATGCTTTGCAGGCCTCTCCGACTCCGAAGACCCGGGACAGCTATTGGGGCTATGCGACCTGGCCCTCGAGGAACCAGGAGCGTCCACCGACGCCGCCCTCGTGGCATTCTTTGTCCTGTGATGTTCCCGCGTAGGAGACCCCCGCTCAGAGGAACCCCGACGCTGCTCGGGGCCGGAGTCCCGAGATGTCAAGGCCTCTGACGAGGTCCGGGCCCGGCCTGACACAGAGTCAGAAAAAAATTCTATCCCTCTGGTGCTGCCGACTCCTCCACGCCTTTGGGTCCGAGGCAACAGTCATGTGTGTCGGTATGAGACATAAGTTTCTTACACCGATCACATTTCTTAAACCCGCTGGCAGCCATCAGGGGAAAAAGGGCCCCTGCTAGGTCAAAAGACCAGTCTGCCAGGGAAAAAAGAAAAAAGGCGCGAACGCCAGTCACAAAGGACAAAAACCGAAAAAGAGAGAAAAGGACTCGATACCAGCGTATCAGTCCGAGTGGGAAAAGGATCCGGCGTCGAACCGGAGAAAAAAAAAGAGAAAATCAACTTTTTCCCTCGGGGAAAAACGAACTACGTCCATCGGGCTCTGTGGAAAAAAGACGACTGAGCAAGATGGCCCCCTTGGGCGGGAAGAGGACCGCGCATGCGCGCTGCAATTCCCAAAGGCTCTCTTTGAAAGCTGGGGAAATGCTCCGCACCAGGGCTCCGTCGGCGCCGACGTCACCCATATGTGAGGACTGACTTCCTGCTTGGTCCTGGAGAATATAGAAAGACTAGGGGACATGCAATGAAGCTACAGAGTAAACTATTTAAGACTAATAAGAGAAAATATTTTTTCACTCAACATGTAATCAAACTCTGGAATTTGTTACCGGAGGATGTAGTAAAGGCTGTTTGTGTAGCTGGATTTTAAAAAAAAAAAGGTTTGGAGAAGTTCCTGGAGGAAAGGTCCATAAACCATTATTAAGAAGGGACCCAGGATATCAATGCTTGACCCAGTACAAGCATTGCGGAACCTGTGTCTTTTGGGGAAACTGCTAGGTACGTATGACCTAGATTGGCCACTGTTGGAAACAGGATACTGGGCTTGATGGACCTTGGTCTGACCCAGTATGGCATCTCTTATGTTCTTATGTAAGTGGTCCAGGCATTGTGGAGCACGGAAGGGGCCCTGGAGCTTGGTGTCACCGGGATCTCCAGCACAGAGTCAGATCTATGAAACATTCTCCTGCTGCAACTAACAGCTCTCTATGGCCTTTGCAAACATGGATTTGCACAGGTCGCAGCCTGAATTGTCATGGTCTGGCCTGAGGCAACAGTCATGTAGATCAGTGGGGGGGGGGGGGGGGGGGAAAACATCTTACTGCAGCAATCACTTTTTGAAGCCACTGGAGGCCATGGGAAAAGTGGGTCCTTGAACCCAGATGAGGGTCCAAGGCCTACTGGTCAAAAAAGGGTGAGAAGCGCCAGTTGAGGGACATGGGGGGGGGGGGGGGAGGGAGAAACCCCCACCCCCAAAAAACCAAACCCAAGAAGCAACACAGAGGCGAGATGGCTCGGGGGCACAAAGAGGAACTTGTATGCTTACGGACAGGATTTTTTTTATGGTCTTAAAATTAACACACTTTCTGGGAAACAGGATAGATGTCTGGTGGGCTCCATGGGGGAGGGGACCCCAAAACCCAGACTGAGGCAAGATGGCATCCTTGGGCAGGAAGGGGACCATGCATGTATGGTGCATCTCCCAAAGGCTTTCTTTGAAAGCTGGGGAGATACTTCCATGCAGGCTCAGTCAGCACCAATGTCACCGATATGTCAGGACCAACTTCGGAGAAGGTGAAATTAGACTTACCTGCTAATTGTAGTTCCTGTAGTGTAGCCAGGCTAGTCCCGGACCTCTGGGTTCCCTATCTCATCCAGCAGCTTTGGAGACTGAGAAAACTCCTCCTCTTTTTCGTGATGTCACCGGTATATCCCCTCAGGATCTGCCTCCTGCCATCAGTAACCTATTGACAAAGCAGACTCACCGGAGACACAACTAAGCGTGGAAGCACTATAGAAAGTAGTCAAACATTAACTCAAAAGGGAAACTATATACAAATGGAATGGAAAGTACTGTTAGCACCGTGACTTTAAGCGTTGCAGGTCTCTCACAGAGCAAGCAAAGAAGAGGAATATGTAAAGAACTCTCACCTGTAAAGCAGACATGTACTTCTGGCTATTATGTCACAAACCACAGGGGAGGGATACGGGACTAGCCTGGCTACACTACAGGAACTACAATTAGCAGGTAAGTCTAATTTCACCTTCCTGTTCGTGTAACCAGGCTAGTCCCGGACCTCTGGGTAAGTACCAGAGCAGTGAGTCATCTGAGCACGGGAGGGAGTTTAAACACCCGCCTGAAGTACAGCAGCCCCGAACGCCGTATCACTTGCTCTTTGAACATCCAGGCGATAATGGCGCAAAGGTGTGCAAGGAAGACCAAGTAGCTGCTTTACAAATATCCAGTGGCGGAACCCAACGAAATTCCGCCCAAGAAGAAGCCTGAGCTCTGGTGGAATGAGCTCGAAGACCCTCCGGTACGGACTTACCTGCCAACATGTAAGCCGAAGCAATAGCTTCTTTGATCCATCGGGCAATAGACGCTTTGGAAGCCGCCTCGCCCTTCCTAGGCCCCGCAAAAAGAATGAAAAGTCTATCCGACTTACGAAAACCCGCCGTCCGAGAAAGATACTGCTTTAAGGATCGACGGACATCCAAACTGTGGAAATTGCCGGTAGAAGACGCCTCAGAGGATCGCGAAAACACAGGCAACGAAATCTCCTGATTCATATGGAAAGGCGAGACCACCTTCGGAAGGAACGAAGGGACAGTCCGTAGAACCACCTTCGACGGAAAAAATAGCAGATATGGCTCTCTGCAAGAGAGAGCTTGTAACTCGGAAATACGTCGTGCAGAGCAAATAGCCACCAGAAATACGACCTTCAGAGTGAGGTCCTTGAGCGACGCCCGAGAAAGGGGCTCGAAGGGTTCACCCTGTAACGCATCCAAGACGGAAGGCAGGTGCCATTGAAGGACCACGGAACGCGAAGGAGGCCGTAACAGCGATCCCGCTCGGAGAAAACGTTTGATATCACCATGACAAGCAATAGTCTGCCCTCCAACCTTGCCCCTATAGCAGGAAAGGGCCGCGACGTGTACACGCAACGATGCAGGGGCCAACCCCTTATCAAAACCATGCTGAAGAAAATCTAAAATTTGCGCAATGGAGGACTTTAATGCCACATAGCTCCTGTCCGCACACCACGACTCAAAAATTCGCCAGACGCGCACATAAGCCAAGGATGTAGATCTTCTCCTGGCCTTCAAAAGTGTGGCGATCACTGACGACGAGTAGCCTCTGTGTAGCAATCTTGCCCGCTCAAGAGCCAAGCCGTAAGCGAGAACCGATCCACGTGAGGCATGAAGAGAGGACCCTGCGACAGCAGATCCGGCCGGTTCGGAAGCCGCCACGGCTTCGCCACCAGCATTCTCACCAGATCCGCATACCAAGGGCGGCGGGGCCAATCTGGCGCTATGAGAAGGACGCGACCGGTGTACAATTGGACCCGCTGCAGAACTCTTCCGATGAGAACCCAGGGGGGGGGAACACATAGAGAAGCTGTTCCGGAGGCCAAACTTGACTGAGAGCATCGAGGCCTTCTGACATGCGTTCCCGACGCCTGCTGAAAAACCGGTCCACCTTCGCTGATGCGAACGTTGCCATTAAGTCCATGACCGGCGTGCCCCACCTGCGGACGAGCATCTGGAAGACGTCGGGATGGAGAACCCATTCTCCGGGATCCACCCGAACGCGACTGAGAAAATCCGCCTGGACATTTTCTACCCCGGCGACATGCGCCGCCGACAGCGCCAGCAGGTTCGCTTCCGCCCAGTTGAAGAGAGCTGCGGCTTCGGCTGCTAGCGCGGTGCTGGAGGTACCTCCCTGTCGGTTGACGTACGATACTGCCGTGGCATTGTCGGAAAACACGCGGACTGCCGCCTGATTGATCAGTGAGAGAAACGCTTGAAGTGCTAGGAAAAATCGCTCGCAGCTCCAGGCGGTTGATGGACCATCGGCTCTCTTGGGGAGACCAGGTCCCCTGCGCGAAACGGCCTTGACAGTGAGCACCCCAGCCCAGGAGACTGGCATCGGTCATCACCGTGACCCAGGTCGGGGCTACCAACGTTTGGCCCGCCCCCAGGGACGTGGGACACAACCACCACAGGAGCGAGCGGCGCGTGTCCAGCGGACACGGTAACCTTCGAGACAGTGGATCCTCCTGATGAGACCACCGGTGAAGCAGGGCACTCTGCAACGGACGCATGTGCGCTCTCGCCCAGGGCACCGTTTCTATGGACGCAGCCATCGTACCCAGCAATTGAAGATAAGTCCAGGCCGACGGCGCTCGGAAGCGCAGGAACCGGGACACTCGACCTCCGGAGACTCTGAGCTCTGTCGTGGGTGAGAAACACCCGACCGACCTTGGTGTTGAAGCGAGCCCCGAGATATTCCAGATTTTGAGAAGGGATCAAATGACTCTTTGCCCGGTTGATTACCCAGCCGAGCTCCTCCAAGAAGGCCACAACTCGGGCCGTGGCCGACAGGCTCTCGGCACGCGACTTTGCTCGAATAAGCCAGTCGTCGAGGTATGGATGCACGAGAATCCCTTCCCGTCTCAACGCCGCTGCCACCACCACCATGACCTTGGTGAAGGTCCGAGGAGCAGTTGCCAAACCAAATGGTAGGGCGCGAAACTGGAAATGCCCGAACGGAACCGCGAACCTGATGATGGTCGGATCTGATGGGAATGTGGAGGTACGCCTCCGATAGGTCGAGAGAGGTAAGGAACTCTCCTTGCTGGACTGCCACTATCACCGATCGCAGTGTCTCCATATGGAAATGAGACACGCGGAGGCACCGATTCACTCCCTTGAGGTCCAAGATCGGACGGACCCCGCCATCTTTCTTTGAGACTATGAAATAAATGGAGTATCGACCTTCGCCGCGTTGGTCGTGCGGAACCGGGACGATGGCCTTGAGATGCAGCAACCGCTGGACCGTTGCTCTCATCGCAGCGATCTTGAAAGGAGATTTGCCGGGGGAGAGAACAAAGGCGGGACGCACGGGCTTCAGCAGCTCCAGCGCGTAACCCTCTCGAATCACTTCCAGGACCCACATGTCTGAAGTTACCCGGGTCCAGGCAGGATAAAAGTCTCGCAACCGGCCTCCTACCGGCACTAAGGTTGCCTGGACCCCCCGTATATCATTGCTGCTTCTTGGCCTGGAAGGCAGAGGACGAGGAAGGTCCAAATCCCCGACCTGCTCCTCGAAACCCCCGGAAACCCTGACTCCGGTTAGAGTAACGTCCTCTCTGGCTGGCAGGGAAACGCTGCGACCGAAAACGCCGAAAATCCCGTAACTGGCCCCTACCCGGTTGAAACGGATGGGCAGGCTTAGCCTTATCTTCGGGCAGTCTACCTCCTTTGGAGAGGACTTAGAGAAGTTGGTCAAAGATTTGGGTGAGTCTAAACAAAAGCTTCCCTTTAAAAGGAAGCTTGCTTAAGCGAGCCTTGGAGGACACATCTGCAGACCAGTTTCGAAGCCACAAATATCGCCTTGCCGCCACGGCGGATGCCATGCTGTTAGCCAAGCTACGCATCAGGTCATACTGCACATCGGCCAGATATGCCGCCCCTGATTCCAATTTAGCCAATTCACCAGATTCTTCCGCGACTTGGCTGGTCTGCACCCGCTGGGACCAGCGGAGACAGGCCCTAGCCACCCATGCTCCGCACATGGCGGCCTGGAGAGACAACGCATTGACATCAAAAATCTGACGCAAAAGCACATCCAACTTCCGATCCTGCGGGTCCTTGAGAGCCGCACTACCTTCCACCGGAATGGTAGTCTTCTTGGTGACCGCTGATACGGCGGCATCAACTTTCGGAGACTTAAAAACCTCTTTATCCTGATCCGACAACGGATAAAGGCGGCCCATGACTCTCGCCCCTTTCAGCGGGCCCTCAGGGACATTCCACTCCTCCTGAATCATCTCCCGGAACACCCGGTGCACTGGGAAGGCCCTCTGCGTCTTACGGAAAACCTGAAGCAAAGAATCTTCCAGGGTGTCATCCTCCAACGTACCGGGAACCGGAATATTGAGCACTTTAAGAGACTCCACAATTAAGGCTGGAAGTTCTTCCCGGCGGAAAACCCGAACCACTCTGGCTTGGTCTTCCGTCTCTGCCAGTTCGCCTTCCTCCAACTCCTCCTCTGCCTCATACTCACAGACCTCATCTTCTGAACAGGGACCTTCAGAGGGAGGAGCATAATCCGTCGGTAAGGCACCCAAACGCAGCCTCTTGGTGGAGGCGGAAGGCTCCTCAAGCGGGACCTCTATGGCGGATCGCTTCAGTCCCGCGAGCGGCTCCTGGCGCTGGCCCGAGAGCAAGGCCTGTTGGAGTAGAGTGACAAACTCACTCGAAAAAATAGCGGACCAGTCCTTGGGTAAAGGAGCGGCCGACCTAACCGTATCCGGGACCGAGGACGGCCCGGCCACAGGCTCGTCGCGAACCGCCTCCACCACCGGTAGGACCGAAGCGGCGGCCTCAGGGACCTGGACCTCCCCCTTATCAGCCTTGGAGGAGTCCAGGGGTGGAGAATCTCTCACACAGGCCTTGCACACGCCTGAAGAGCTTTTCCTTAGGCCACACACTAAGCAAAGCGTCTTGGAGGACATTGTCCCTCTGAGAATCGAGAGAGACCCAGGCCTGCCTGCTGATCAGAAAAAAAACAACTCTCTTCTCCGAACCGCCCGACCCTCGAGGGCAAGCTAAGGCCTTGAAGTCCCTAGGACAGGGTATGGCAAGCTGTGTCAAATTTTTTTTTTTTTTTTTTTTTTTTTTTAATTTAACGCAACGCGTTTAATCCAAACCCAACCCCCCCCCCCCCCCCGAGAGCAAAACCGCCGCCAAAAAACGGCCGGCAAAGACTCCCGTACAAAGGAAATAGAGGGAGGGAGAGTAGGCCGAGAAGCGCTAGTCAAAGTACCTGAAAGCGCGTTCCCCGCCGCGCGCGCCACGTGGCTAGGCCCGACGGACCTAAAAGCGCGCCAAAACGGAAGCGCCGTTCCCAAAGGCCCGAATCGAGCCCGCTTACCTGGCACTACCGAAAAGAAAGGAGCCAGACGAAAGTCAGGCAGGCAACACAGTAGCCGCAGCCTCGGAGGAAGACTGACCCCTCGAGCAGTCCGCTCCGGCAGTGAGACAGAGAGTGATCTCCCGAGCCTGCCAGCACACGTACAGGCAGCCTTCTGTGTGGTGCTGGCTAGGCTGAGCTGAGTGCCTGCCCCAACCGGGACTGTCGGGCAAAGACTTCCGAGTCCCTTAAGACAGCGGAGCGCTGTGCAGGTAAGACCTCTGCAGACCCCGAAAGGGAGGGAGGGAGGGGGGAGGGGGGGAAAAATTAGGAAGACACCTGCAGGCAAACTCTTAAAGGCACAAAGCTTTCACCTCCCTTTTTTTTTTTTTTTTAAATTGCTCAGTTTAAATGAAAAAAACTAAAGAAAATCTTAAACAAATTAACAAAAGAAAAGTAAACACTTAATTAAATCTCCAGTGAGCCCGGCTCTCCGGGCTCCTATCTCACAAGCTGCTTGGAGACTGAGGTAACTGGTGGCAGGAGGCAGATCCTGAGGGGATATACCGGTGACATCACGAAAAAGAGGAGGAGTTTTCTCAGTCTCCAAAGCTGCTGGATGAGATAGGGAACCCAGAGGTCCGGGACTAGCCTGGTTACACGAACAGGAACTAAGAATACTAGAAATGCAAGCACTAGTTGCTAGATTTGTCTAGCAGGCTATGGGAGACCTGCAACTAGTAATATAACCGATTACTAGCAGCTGTTTATCTGGCAGGCTATAAGCTTTGTAATTAATTTTTTAAATCCTACAGGAAACAAATCTTCACAAAGCTGGCTGTCTGGCAAAAACAATGCAGGGAACCTAGTCCCAGATACTTGGGTAACAGCTTAGTTTTACCTGCTATTTAAATTGCAAAGCCTTGTGGTTAAGCAATAGCACATACTAGAGCTAGTCAAACAGTGATATTATATGCTCTTCTACCCAAGAATAAAGACAAGTCTTGCAGGTTGTAAAACAGGGGACGCATCCTTAGCAGTGGGACAGGATAAACACTGCTATGATATTCTCTTGCTGTTCTTTACCCAGTTTTCAGGGCACACCATGCCAGTAGTGTTACAAGACATTCATAAATGAACTTGAATGAGAGTAATTTGCATGCACTGCCTAAGACTTTTATAGAAAGTCTGAGGCAGTGCTTGCAGATTGCTCTCCTATATTCATTATGAATGTCCTTTAAAACCCAACTGGCTCAGTGTGTCCTGAGGACTGGTTTGAGAACCAAAAACAGGAGAGGATAACTGTGGGGAGTCTTGGAAAAGATGGCCACAAGTCATCAGGGATATGACAAAAAAAAAAAATAATTTCTTTGGATAGGCTTGATGTACTATAAATGAAAATAGTCCCTGCTCATACAAAAAGGTATCAGTCAAATCTTGAGTCTGACATTTATTGAGACCAGAGAATATACATTTGTACAAAAATTCAGCAATTATAACTCTGGCATTACAATTAAAACCTTAATTTAAAAACACAACCTAATAACTTCTTTGAAGCCACAATAACAAATGTAGGTTAAGACTTAAAAACCATGAATTTGGATGTTAGAAAACCAAACAATCAACTTCTCAAATCAATTACAAAATGCAGAGTTGTGTTTTTGAGGCAGTCCACTAGAATCACTCACACTGGGCAATTGTAAATGTAAATCTTAAGATAAAAATGAATCCAATGACACTTAAACAGTCTTCTGCTGTCCTTTCTTTCCAATCAGTGACTTGTGGATGTGTGGAATAACACCTGCAGAAAAAGAAAAAAAGTTGCAAAAAAGATTAACCAGACCTAGAAGCAAGCCTCTGAATATCAGAAGTCTTTCCATATCTATTAAAAAAAGAAAAAAAAAAAAGAAGTACTTGAACTACATTTTAGCTCATTATTAACCCTTGAAATTCCGACTTGACAAACAAAATTAATATTTTTGATAAAATAAATGATTTGTGGTTAACAGCAGCTCTTGGATCCAGCCAGTTTGGTGTGGCTGAGCTGTTAAGTTGGATAAAATATATATTCGCAAAATAGTTTTTCCGCATTGCTTACAGTTTTCCTTCCTGCTTACATTTTTTAGCTCATATGACAACAAGAAAATATAATCAGCAACTGCAAAGCTTAAGACAGGACAGTATAAGTTACAGGCCAAAAGCTCATGGTCAGCAAGAATCACAAGAGCTAATGGTTAGAACATATCAAAAAAAGGGGTCTCAAGCAATGTTCCCTCTAATTTTCTGTAGGCTGTGTGCACATAAAATATCAGCTGTGCAGCTTTTGAAGGAAGGTTAAATTTTTGTGCGCCACATAACACTCATATACTTTAAAATTTGACTACACGTCAGAATACAGTATGTACACCACATTGCACTAGAAAATATTGTAGAACTTCTGAAAACCATAAATACACAACAACTTTTCAATTTTAAGAAAAGTCTGTTTTCTATCAGAATCAGAACCGTAATTTGTGCGCTCTGTTGTAAAGTATGTGCGCTCACTTGGCGAGGTGTGTGCGCGCGCACACGCACAGCTTAGAGGGAACAGTGGTCTCAAGTACCAGACATGGTCTAGTTAGTCGTACATTATCTTTGAAGGGGGAGGGGAGAAAAGAGGAGATGAAATATTTCACAGAAAAAAATCTTACCTGAAAGATTTACAGCTGAAATTAGCAGTGTACTGTATATTTGTTTCAAGTTTTAATATGTTATGTTATTCAACCATCAGTTTGTGTTTCATTGCTGATAACAGCAGCAGGTAGTTGGGAGTATATATATCTGAACTTAGGTCTGTCTAGCTGTATGAACAGCCATAAAGATCCTATCTGTAACAATATTTTTTTCATTATCTAGTTACTTGTTAACTTGTACCATGCAGCTTAAACATCTGTTTACAAAAACAAAAAAAGCCACCCCCCCAACGTTTTAGTTTGTTTTTATTCAAGTCAGACAGATTTTCAACCACCAATGTGATGGAGGGAGTAGCCACCCAATGGCTAAAGGACTGGCTTGGGAATCAAGACACCAGGGTCAGATTCCCACTAGCACTCCTTGTGGCCTTGGGCAAGTCACTTTGCTTCAGAAAAATCCAAGTTTAATGTCTGTTTAATGTACATTACCAAGTTTAAGTTACAATGTGAACTGATTTTAGTAAAAAAGCAGCATAAAAAAAAACTTAAATTTTAAGTTACTCTACTGTAATTTTATCCATAAAGAGCAAACTTGAAATAAAAGGTTTCAGCCTCATGTCAAGTGGTTCTATATCAGTGAAAAAGGCCAGCTTAAAAAATAGCCTTTCAACCTCCTCTGAACACCCTAAACAAATCCTCTAAACAGCCTCCGTTCCAATGGCAGCTGGTTCCAAGTTAATGGACCAGCAATAAATAGGATAGCATAGTTGCTTACCTATAAACGGGGGTTCTCCTGATCGATGCTTTGTCTTGCTTGATCTTGAGCAGGGCCCACGTGATCAGTGGGAATGAAGGAAGCTCATACAGAAGACCATGAGATCAGCTGAGAGCAAAGACATTGAGCACTTGCCTCTGTAGACATAGTTGAATTGAGCAGTAGATGGGACACGTGTTGTCTGCGGAGACAAAGACCTCTTGTTCCGCTCAAAGGGCAGAGATGTTCTGAAGGACAGCAGAATCAAGACACCATTCGTATGGGTTCAGCTGGTGGCTCAACTTGTTGGCTAGCTAGTTGTGAGTCTCCGGAAGATAGGCTGCTCGCAGCACAGCATCTATGGAAAGGGCAAGAGTCGAGTCGCATGGCCTCACGACAGAGGAAAAGAACTTGTGCTGCCCTGCTTGTTGATGTAGAACATGGAAGTTTGGTTGTTGGTGTGTACCAAGATAATCTTGTGACAACTAGCTGGCAAAATCCATGAGGGCATAGTAGATTGCTCAGAGTTTGAGTGCACCAATATGCAAGGCTTGTTTCCGAGGAGACCATGCACCCTGAATGGAAATCTTGAGTAGATGGGCTCCCCGGCCATATGTGGGCACATCTGTGGCGATGACTATGTGACACAGCATCTGGAAGGGACACCCCACCAAGGTTGGCTGGAGATGCCCACCACCTAAGGATGTCAAGGACTGCTCGCTATTGGCCTTCAAAGGAAATCCTGGCCCAGAGGGTATGGGTGTGTTGAAACCAGTTGAGTCAGATGCCATTGTAGAGAGCACATGTGCAGCTGAGAGAGTGGCACTACATGATGAGATGCTGCCATGTGTCCCAAGAGATGTAGGAGCAGGCAGGCAGGCAGGCGCTGATCAGTATGTTGCAAGGGTGGTGATGAGGAACCCAGGGCTTGGACCCTCTGGTTGGGAAGGTAAACTTTGGCTTGTGGAGTGCCTAGATGTGCCCCAATGAAAACCAGACATTGCTGAGAGATAAACTCCGACTTCTCTGAATTGAGGATGAAGCAGAGGGTCTGTAAAGTGACAGTGGTGTCCTGTACAGCTCAAGCTGCTCTCTCTCAAGAGGCACCCAAGATCAGCCAGTTGTCTAAGTAGGGGTAAACACAGTGACCCTGGCACTGAAGGTGGGCTATCAACAGCGAAACTTGGTGAAGACACCAAGACAGCATGAAAGGAAGATCTTTGTACTGATAGTGGTTGGTGAGGAAGGTGAAGCGAAGGAACATCCAGTGATGAGGGTGGGTGGTAATGTGGGTGTAAGCATCCTTGAGGTCCAGCGAGGCGAGCCAATCCAAAGGACCAAGTAAGGGAAGGATTGTGCTCAAAGAATACATTTTAAATTTTTCCCGCTTGATGACTTGAGATGGAGGTTGAGAACCGGCCAAAGACTGCCAGATTTCAGAGGAGGGGGGAAATCAAGGGGAAAAAGGTAAGTAAAACCCCTGACCTCTCCTGGTAAGGACAAGCTCGATAGCACCGTCGAGGAGCCGAGTTCTCTCCTTTATCAATCAGTTGGGGGTGACATGCTGCCTCAGGGAATGAGGAGGTGGTGGTATGTTGAAGCAAAGTTTGTACTCTGAACAATGGAGAGAACTCAGCAGTCTGTGATGGACTGCCAGATGCGTTCCCCCACTGGCAGTTTGAGAAGAATAGTCTATGGAGTGCCTGCGTTTCCTCTCTCGAGGGTGACCCTGCTGGGGTGGTATGGCTGGTCCTGAGGCAGAGAAGGGGAGGAGGGGTTGCTGGTGCAAATAGAGTTGGTAGTGCTGCTGCAGGTAAAATTGTTGAAAGTAATTCTAGTATTTATTTTTATTTATTTTATTTATTTATTTCAACTTCTTATATACCGCACTCTTTGACATCAGCGCGGTTTACAAATAACAGAAAGGAACCAGAACAACAGGCTGTTTGGTATTACATATAACAGGAGTATCAACTTGGATAACATGGGAGAACTATTTACATGGAGTATATAATCTGTATATAATATATTTACATGGAGTATATAATCTAGTAGAAAAGAATAGGATGGCAGAGAGGAGTGGCAGGTGGAGGAAGCTGCCTCCGCTGGCTGAGCCAAAAGCCAACTGTGGTAGAATGGTCCTTGACCTTAGACTGCCTCCTGAACCTTAGAACCAAAGAGGCTGTCACCTTGGCAGGAGCATCTGCAAAATGATCATGAAGGTCCTCATGGAGACCAGACACGTGAAGCCAGACACTGCATCTGGCTGAAATAGCTGTAGCTGCAGCCTAGGCCATACAGTATAATCAGATGTTTGTGGCATGAATAATATGGTAGAGGGATTCATGTAAGTCGGCAGCCAAAGGAGCTGGATCTGCCAAGGAGGGGTCATCCAGTTGCAGCAGAAAATCATGATAGTACAGCATGTGTAATTTATGAGCTAGTATGTACATGGCAAGAGCACGGCTCTAGTAAGACTTATGTTCCATGGCATCTAGGGTCTGCTGCTCTTTCCCTGGAGGACTGGGATGGTGGCTTTGTTCTTAAAAAAATCGAAAAGCACTGTTAGATATGACTGACTGACAAGAGAGCAAAGGGTGATGGAATCCCAGAGCCGGCAGGACTTTGTACTCAAGGTCAATGTCCTGGGATGCAGCACTGCGTGAAGATGGGGTATTCCAGGCGGAAGACTGTGGATCCTGAAGGATCTGAGGCACAGGGAATGCAGGGAGTTGGGAGTCCTGTAAACCTTTAAAATGGAGTGAAAATCCCACTTGCTGGTTGGAGACTGGGAGTCACTGACAGCCAGAGTGTGGGAGAGTTTCTGGAGGAACTTCCGATAGGAAAGATCCTCAGGCAGAATGTACTGAGGTCCTTTTCTGGAGAAATCTGAATAGGGTTCTCCACTTAGGACTCACATGGCTCCCAAGGATAAGATGGGAGCGAATGACTGTCCTTGAGGGATGAAGGCTTGTGCCAGTCAATGAGTGGAGGGGGAATCCCAAGACCTCCTGTGTGGTGTGATAACTGGGGATCTGAGGGTGTAGTGGGTCAAGCATCCAGACTTTGGGGGAAGGGGGGGGGGGGAGCCTGCAACAGCACAAAGCTATCCTGAAGAACTTCTGGAGAAGAGAGAGAGGAGGGAAGACTGAAGTCTGTGGGGGCCTCTCAAGCAGGGGGAGAGCTATCAGGTGGGGAGGGCAGGGGTTTGTTTTGTATGGTGCTTACCCAGCTGCACCGTTAGCTGATGCTTAGCCTTACGACCCAATGCAGGCATGTCCCCCAGGAGAATAGAGGAGGAAGCCAAAAACTTTTGGAGTCCATTCAGGAGGGTGAAGGGGTACTATCTGACTGCAGGAATAGCCGAGGGAGAGCCCCAGACCCCATAGGTGACAATACCTGTGCCCGAGGCTGCTTTTAAAATCCCCGTCTCCCTCAGGCCTGTGCTTGGCCGGGGAGGGGGGGGGAGATGAGGAGTCTGACAGAGGCAGCCCCACAAAGGCAGTAAACACTGAACATGGCCTGACTAGTGCAGTGAAAGAAACAGCTCCTTGAAGTTTCCTTATCTTGTCAGCAAGAGACAGAGCATGGTCCAAGTTCAAAGACCACCATGGCACAGCTGCACAGTGAAATGAAGGTAAGGGGGTTTTTTTTGTTGTTGTTTTAACTGCCCAGCAGTTCCAAAATTCACATGGCTAAAAGGAAAAAACCACCCACAGCTGTGGAAGTGACCCATGAGAGGGCTGGTTGAATCATGGAAAAAACCCAAAAGGGAAAAAAATGTAGCAAAAATGAAGAGGGGAGACCCATGCAGGCTTCCGTGCAGTGAGAAACACACTACCCCCGATTCTCTGGGTACAGGCAGGCAGCGCACATTCAGCGAAGCAACAAAACTCAGTCTGGGGACTTCACCTTTGAGTGTGCCTGCATCCCCCCCTGCTTGTCTCCAGAGAAATAATTAAATGCCATGAACTTTACCAAGAGATGGGCAGGATAACTGCCTTCCCCCTTGTGATCTTAAAATTCTGGGACGGAGAATTAAACTTCCAAAGAGCTGTTAGAGGGAGGCCAAGCCCCAATCTTAGAACCTTAAAAGAAAAAAAAATTCAACCTAGATCAGTAGTTCCCAACCCAGTCCTCAAACACCCCCAGGACAGTCAGGGTATCCACAATGAATATGCATGATATAGATCTGCATACAATGGAAGCAGTGCATGCAGATCTCTCATATGCATATTCATTGTGGATATCCTGAAAACCTGTCTGGTCTGGAGCACCATAGGACCGAGTTGGGAACCACTGTCCTAAACATAGTATTCAAAAAGGGCTAAACACAAGGCTTGCAGATGAGAAAAAAAAAAAAAAAGAGACTTGCTCATATATTCTGATAGGCCAACGAACTGATAAATGTAAATAAAGACTGTAAACAACATATGACATGTGACAGTTATGAGTCCCAGCCATACTGTTGAACGCTGTAGGGACAAAGGGCTCATCCTGTATATAGTTACCCCAGTTACAGTTCCAAGTTATGTCTCCCGTTCAATGTAGGTCCTCCCTCATTGTACAAGGATAAGTTAAACGTAAACCATACTGATTTTGAAGAGCGTGGCATAGAAAAGCTTTTAAATATATTCTGCCACTTAACCACGCTGCTGTATTCTGTACATGTTCTAATGGCTTCAGATTGGGCAAACATCCTAAGAAAGGTTAAAATAGTCCAGTGAGGATAGGACCAAGGATTAAATTGCAGTCTGAAAAGCCAATGTATCCAAATAATTCTAAGAATGGTTAGGAGACAGGACTTAAACCATCTTTCTTATATGGGAACAAGAGACCGTTGCAAGGCCAACAAGATTTATAAACAAAACACTTGTTGTGCAATACAAACCCTATAGTTACTAACATCCATCATTGCCAAGAACTGCAAATCCAGCTTTGAATGAATTATGAGCAGTTTGGTTGCAGGCTCAGGGCTTGCAATTGAATGTGTGTCTAAAACCAAAATGCCATTATTTGTATGCAAGTTACCATATATCTTAAGAGACTCAAATCTCCTTTGTGGCAACAATAACTGTCAGCCTATAAAAAGAGAAAAGATACTTAACCTTCAGTGATCACATCACATAGTGACTAAATATAAAGACTGAGTGCCACTGATAAGACACTATGAAGGGCTGCAGGTCAGTCCAAGCCAATCTGAAACCTGGTTGCCCACACTTGGCATCCAATTAGAAAAATAGACTGGAACAATCCAAGGCCTGAACTACATACCCCTAATGCAAAAAAAAAAAAGAGGAAAACCAGCTCAAAAGCAGCTAATGTCTCTAAAGAGGCAGTCATGACACTGGATAATTGGCTGGTGGTGGTGGGGCATGGCCAATCTAGAACACAGCAAATTCTCAGTGCTCCATCCATATGGAACCCAAATTGATAATCAAGTGGAGCATTGTTGCCAAATACATGTGTAACTGATCCATAAAACAGTGCTCATAATAGCCAAGATGTAGACTAGAGTACTTACCACCACCAGCAATTGTTGCTTTAATGAGTGAATCCAACTCTTCATCACCTCGGATAGCAAGCTGCAAGTGGCGAGGAGTGATACGCTTCACTTTTAGATCTTTTGATGCATTTCCTGCTAGTTCAAGAACCTAAAAAAAACAAGAATATCTACACTAAGATTATGTTCTTTAACCTGTACAAGCAGAATAGACTGAGGAAGCTGTGAAACTTAATACTAGCATGATTTCTGAACAGGAAATGGGCAGACTAGCCAACTAGTTTCCAAAAGATCCTTAGGCAAAAATAGTATAGCCTGGGATAGACAATACAATTATTCTGGAAACCTTAATGCCAGGCATTAACATGTTACACTGAAAATAAAAAGGAGGAGTCAGGAATAAAAACATGCAAAATACAAGCAAGTCAACCAAAAATTGCTGGAAGGCAATATATATATATAAATGTTCAATGTCTAGGAAACAGTTTGTGAACCTGGAAGCCCTAATAGCGTAAATGGACTTGGACATTGTGGCCATTATGGAAACATTGTTCCATGTGTTTCATGCATGGAATGCTGATATACTGGGCTATAATTTAGGCGGGATAGAGGGCAGGGAAAAAGTCGTCAAACAATATTAAAGCAGCTGAAATTCAGGAGTTATAATGAAGCAGCAGCAGCAACACTAGCACTGTGGATCGTTTTGGAAAGAGGAAATGGTACTTCCTTCTACATTGGTGTAGTCTATGCAAATAATTCAATGTGTGCCTTTGAGTCAATACTGACTCAGTTCACACTGCCAAGAAAACACAGGAGTTGTTGGGTTGCCAGAAGTGGATTGCCAGGCTTCTCTTATGAGGCAATGGAGGGTTAAGTGACTTGCCCAAGGTCACAAGGAGTCTCCTGGTTGCCAAGCCAGTGCTCTACCCAGTAAGTTACTCCTCCACTCAAGTGTAGTCTATATAGACCAATTGATCACATTTGTACATTTTCCCCCCCCATTTGAATTGGTGCAGTCTATAGACCAGTGATGGCTAACCTTTTTGAGCCCGAGTGCCCAAACTGCCGCACAAAACCAAAGAATTTCCTCAAAGTGCCAGCACGTCATTTGCATAAGTGGTCTTATTTGCATAAATATTTGCATAATGTTACCATACACTAACTTTTAGTAAACATGTCTCTTAATGAGTGTATGGATAAAGAAAGACTAAAAGATTTCTACATTACTATAATCCAGTGCCAACCGCCAGGCACATTAGGAACTACTACAAACGCTGCCCATTTAGAACCCATAGCAAACCCGCCGTATCCTGACAGCATTACCAGGACTCACAAAGCACCATACCCTACCTATCAAAAGGCAACACTGCAAATATTAAACCAATACATTTCAGTGAATACTGGGGAAAGAGAACAAGTGGCAACGTCAAATAGGAATTTCCTCTTGTACCAAACAAAGCGCAGATGTTAATGATGCACATTTCCCAGAGCTGACATATTCCAGTTAATAAATTCAAAATAAAGAGATATCTTTCTACCTTTTGTGCATTTTTTTTCAGTTGCAATTGGTCCAGCCATTTTCTTCTGGTTTCTTCATGTTTTCTGCTAACTCTCCATCGTCTGCTGTCCATTTGTCCTTTCTTCTCTCTTCTAGTTTTTTTTCCATTCTCTCTCTCTCTACATCTGCTTTAACATACTAATCTTTCTCCTTTTGCTCTTTCCTCATTCCTATTTCATCCACACAAATTTTACCCCTCCATCCTCAATCCCCAATTACTCTCCCAATACCTGGCCAATTGTAGATTTTTCATCCCTCCTACACAAAATATTTTTCCCCTCTCCATTTTACTCTCCCAGCCCCATCCCATTCTAATCCTCCCCCAACATCAGCTCCCTTCTAGTTCCAGTCTCACCCAGCATCCATTCCCTTCTTCAAGCCCCCCACTTCCCCTCAGCCCATTTCCATTCCAAGCCCCGTCCCCATCAGCTATTTGCAGTTCAAGCCCCCTTCCACTCAGCCCATTTCCAGTCCTAGCAACCCCCCCAACCCATTACCAGTCCTAGCCCCCCATAGCCCACTCCCAGTCCTAATCCCACCAGCCCATTTCCAGTCCTAACCTCCCCATCAGCCCACTCCCAGTCCTAATCCCCCATCACTCAATTTTTAGTTTAAGCCCCCCCAGCGCCCATCACCACTCCTAACCCCCCCAGCGCCCATCACCACTCCTAACCCCCACCCCCCCCCCCCCCGCCCCGGTAAAATTAAAAAAAAAAAAAAAAAGAAAACCTGTCTGCTGCCACTGTCGGGGCCTCCGCGGCAGAATCGAGCGTGCCGCGGGGCCCCCCTGTACCCGGCAGATCCTGCCCTCCCCGTAGCAGCTCTCTCTTTGGAGCTGCAGTCAGACACGCCGGCTTGCAGAGCGCGAGGTAAGCGTTCCCTCGCTGCTCTGTTAAGCCCGCGGGGGCTGATGGGAAGTTCCCATCAGCCCCCGCGGGCTTAACGGAGTCGCGAAAGGGAAACTCTTCCCTTCGCGCTCTGCAAGCCGGCGCGTCTGACTGTAGCTCCAAAGAGAGAGCTGCTACGGGGAGGGCAGGATCTGCCGGGTACAGGGGGGCCCCGCGGCACGCTCGATTCTGCCGCGGAGGCCCCGACAGCAGCAGCAGACAGGGGTTTTTTTTTTTTTCGATTGCGGACCTTCCCGCGTGCCAGCTGCAAGGCCTTCGCGTGCCACAGCTGGCACGCGTGCCATAGGTTCGCCATCGCTGCTATAGACCAACTCAAATGGGAAAAAATGGACAAACCAGATCAATGATATTGCAAAGATGGTAATGAAAGAAGAGAGATAGTGTGAGTTAAATCTACTGAATGTAGATTAGAGTATCCCATCACATATGGAAAGTAGAAAGATTGTGAATGCCTTACAAGACACTTTGCTCAAATGGCGATGGAAGGCACCAGGGAAGGACTGACGCTTGATCTAATACTAACCAATGGAGATAGTGCTTCCAATGTCCAGGTGGATACCTACTTAACAGTGGTGACCACCACACTGTGTGGTCCAAGATAAAGGACAAGTCAAAGCTCACTTACAGCAAATTCGAAGTCCAAGTTTTCAAACATGTGGACTTCAGAAAATTGGGACAGTCTCTGAAGGAGGAGCAAAGCGAGGTGAAAAGGCCAGGGGGGGGGGGGGGAAGAGGCTATTAAAAATAGGCAACAGATCTATAATGTAAGTACAAATAAAGAAAGAGGAAAAGAAAACCAATATGGTTCTCCAGAGTGGCTGCAAAAATGAAGAAAAACCCACGAATAGGTAGTGTTCACATAACTGAGAAGGATCAAAGAGAAACACAAAGCTGAAAGACATCACGATGGCAAGAAGCATGCGCAGAACAAAACAAGACCAAAAAAAATCTTTTAAGTTAAAAGGCGACAAAAAACTTCAGACATTAGGGAGAGGAGGAAAGCCAGAGGTGGGAGCTGCAAGACTAAAGAGGTTCTGAAGACTGCTTTGTCACTTTTCAGAAATCTGGACATGCTAAACTGGCAGGCTCTCAATTTAGGCCTCCAGTACCTAGGCTAGTCTGGTTTTCAGAACATCCTGAATGAATATACAGGAGATATTTGAATGCACTGCTTCCATTGTATGCAGATGCTAAAATTATCACGCACTTCTGTGTTCAAAAGAGAAAATCTTGGATAAGAACCATGCATGATTGACAAAGGTATTAATGGAAATGGAGTAGTGGTGCTTATGAACAGCTTGCAAAAGTGAAAGTGTCATGAGACCCAATGAGATACATCTCAGGATACCGAGGGAAGACATTCAGAGGGGTTTAGCAGGATCCGTAAAGGATGCATTTTATAGATTCTTGAAGACAGGGGTGATTGTGGAGGACTGGAGGGAGGCCAATGTAGTCCCTCTTCACAAAAGGTAGGGTAAGAAGATGTGACCATCTACAGGTAGGTAAGCTTCATCTTTGTGGTAGGAGACTTAATGGAGATGCTGCTGAAAGAAAGAATAGTGGTCTTTCTAGTATCTAATGGATTACAGTATTCAAGGCAACAGTTTTTACCAAAGGAAGATCAGGCCAAACAAATACAATTGATTTATTGGCTTGGTGACTGGAGAACTAGTTAAAGGGGCATGTAACAGTTCTTCGTAGGATCATATTTTGATTGTTCCTACTGTTCAGCAGTTGTACTTTGAGAGATCTAGGTGTGCTGCATTTTGTTTTTAAAATTCCTGCTTAGGAGCAAATAACCCGAGGAAGGGAATTTCAACAGTCTTCATAAAAAAAAAAAAAAAGTTAAGCAGCAGGTTAAGACTTAGCTGCTTGCTTTCTGAGGTCTTTTGTGGTGAGGACCTGGACACTGTGGCTAATGCCCCCTCCAATGTCAGACAGTTATGTTATATACATTTGTTTAGGATATGCATTCCCTTCCTTGTGTTTTATGTTTTAAGTGCGTGGTGGTATGTGTAATCATTTTTTCCTGGTTTTGTAAAACTGCCAAGATGTAGGCTTTTCCGATATTAGCAGTATAGCAAGTATTCTAATAAAAATTATCTACTTAGATTTCAGTAAAGCATTTGATACTGCTCTTCATAGGCTTATAAATAAGCTGAGCAGCTTAGGAATGGATTCAAGGGTGAACTGGATCAGAAGTTGGTTGACTGAGAAGAGGATGTTAGTAAATTGAATTCACTCAGAAGTACAGAAGGAATTTAATGGAGTACCTCTGGAATCAATTCTGGGACCAGTACATTTATCTTTGTGAATGATATTGCTGAAGAGTTAAAGTTTGCATTTCTGCAGATGGCATGAAGATTTGCAACAGAGTGGATACTTTGGAGGTTGTAGACAAGGTGAGAAGATCTATAAAAATGAGACTGATCTAATACTTGGCAGCTCAGAGTAATGCACATGGGATGCAGAAATCCCAAGCATTTGTATGCCATAGGAGGTAAGGCTGGTGTGTATGGATCAAGAGAGGGACCTTAGGATGACTGTCTAAGCATCTCAAGGTGATAAACCGTATGACAAGGCAGTAGCCAAAGCTAGAATGATGCTAGACTTATACAGAGGCACAACTAAAGGAAGGTGGTATTAACGCTCCTGTATATGTCATTGGCAAGGTCTCATTTGAAATATTGTGTACCATTGTAGAGATTGTATCTCATATGATATAAAATGACTTTAAAATAGTTTGGAGGAAGGGGACTAAAATGATATGGGGACTGCTCCAGAGCCACATGAGAAGAGACTTGAAGACTTAAATATGCATACCCTCAAAAGAGAGGAGGGGAGATATGAAATTTTCAAAGCTGTGGAAGCTGTATAATTAGGACATAAAATGAACCTGCAAGGAAGCAAACTAATGTCAAGAACACACTTTCATGGAAAGGGTGCTGGAATCCTGGAATGCCCTCCCAATGAAGGCAAAAACAATGAGACTTCATAAAAGCATGGGGCAAAAATTTAGAGGATAGACTCAAAATAAACATTAAAAAATAGAAGGGGTAACCTACAAGGAGTGGTGGGTACAACTTTAGCCACTTTACTAGGCAGACTAGATAGACCACATTGTCATTTATTATGAACCCTTAGTTATTACAGAAGTTGACAAGCACATGATTCATAAGACCATAAATGTTCTTTCCCCCCTTTAACTCAGGAGAGCTGCAAGTCACACATGTGCAATATAGCCATCAAAAGCATTCAGTGTTGCTTTTTTTTTTTAAATTAAAGAGTTCAATCATATGCTAAACACACAAGATAGTCTGATTTGAGGAAATGTTTTAAAGCTGATGCAACTGTACTATGCTCATGATTTTCCCTGTGTTGTCTTCTTAGTGCAAAGAAAGCTAGTACAGGAACATTCCTTGCAAATCCACTGCACTAAAACCTAGCACACTGGGCATACTAACTGCATACAAACTATTGAATATCTAATTGTTCCTGATGAATAAAAGACTTGGCATAAAAAGAGGGGGGGGGGGGTGGAAATGCACCAAATCTTTATGCCAGCTCAGGGTAAATATAAAGATACAGTAGAGCAAAAGGATCATCAGAGGTCAAGTATGACATTTCACACTTGGATGACTCAAGTAGGCCCAGACCCCTGTCACAGGTGGCCCAAGTGGCCACTAATACCCCTACCCCTGGATTCCCCCCTTGCAAAAGTTGGGGTCCATGGCATACCCCAAATCACACCAAAGTCCACATCCCCCACTGTTTGAGACACTAGGAGGCAGCGCTATTCACATGCTCCTGGCCTCTATACCATCTTGCAAAATGGTGACACCCAACTTGTGCAGCGTGTCCCCAGGAATGCACTGTATGGGATCAAGTACCACCAATTTGCAAGATGGTATGGAGGCCAGGAGCATGTGGGCAGCTCTCCTACCTCCATCATTCTGAGGTGAGATGAAGTATAGTATCTGCTTTGAGTACCTATGCCAGATAAAGAGATCTGGGTCTGTGTTGGCCGTCCAAGGTAAAGGATCACACTTCACCTCTGTTTGAGGCAGCATTAACGCACAACCATGTGGGCATACAAATAAAGCAAGATGAAAACCTCCACTTATGACAATTTTAAAACTTTTTTTTTTTTGCACATAAAAGAGTTACAGCACATAGTTCAAATGCAAAGAGCTTCTGCATTAGCCTGCATGTATTAAAGAAAAAAAAACCCACAAACAACTTACAAAATCTTATTGTGGTTCATAGCCTGTATACACTTATAGCTCTCAGAACACTGAAAAATGTCAAATTTGATAAAGGAATCACTAGAACTACTAGCTTTGAATTTTCCCCAAATAAGAAAATCTCATTTGACAGCTTAAACTAGAGTAAGATCCTTATTTAGTTGGTTTCTAGAAACTTGGGTCTAATTCAAATAATGCAGCTATATACAAGTCCTGGAGCCATCTAGTAGTCTTATACTACTAGTGGTGGTGATCTTCCAGAGTAACACCATGTGCAGCAGCGCCCCCTGGTGCTCAGGCATCGTATCAACGATCTTCCTTACCTCAGCCGTGAGGTACTCCAGGATGGCAGCACTATACACCGCAGCCGTAGCCCCCACGCGTCCGTGGCTGGTGGTCCGCGACTTTAAATGTCTGTGAATACGGCCCACAGGAAACTGAAAAAAAAAAATAAGAACGAAACCTAAACGATCTGAAATTGCATCAGGAAGACCCAATTCTTGTATTGGCGCGTATCTCGAGTAAACTCTCGCCAGCCCCTGTGCAGCAGCTGCAAAAGAAATGAGCTATATCGACAGCAATTTGCAGCTAAATACTATCCGCAATACAGCAAGTCCTTAAAGACGAGCAGCAGCAGCGGCGATTATAGACCACAAGGCGTGCACACGAGCAAAGTCCCCATCAGTACACTGACCTGCAGGCCGGCCCTCTGCGAGCGGGAAACCGCTTTCGTCTTCGTCTTTCCAGAGTCCTTCCCTGCCTTGCCTCCAGCCTAGCTCAAGGAGGAGAGAAAACAAAACGTTAGTAACTAGGGTGGCGCCCAAGAAAAGGTGAAGCAGGTGATGTTGCTAGAGGCAACGACAAGGGGCAAACCGGGTTGCAACTAAGGGGCACCAACCTCACCACCTCCGGGGCGCCTCTCCTACAGCGCGCGCCAGGCACGAGCTGCCCGCTGGGCGTCCATACCGCCAATCAACAGGCGAGACACCCACAAAATCCTCCTTCCAGCCCCCCCATGTCTTTCAAAAGCTACGACGCAACCCACACGCCATCATTACCATCCTACAGCAGCTTCGCCCTCACAAACAAGCGCAACTTCGAAGGGGTAAAACTATCGGCAGCAATTCAAATTACAGCGTCTCCCGCTTTCCTCCTAGCATCGCTTTATCACACCGAACAATCTGCACATCCGGGGCCTAACTTTGGGGAGGGGAGGGACGTTAGTGACCAATTGCATTCAGCACTCTGTTCCCCGGCCAATAGGAGAGCACCGGAGAGGGAGGAGGGATTCTGCGCCCTGCGGCAAGCGGGTCAGTTGCCGTTCTGTGATTCAAATGTGAGTGCGCGAGCTCTTAGGTTAACTGACTTGCATTCGGAGGGAGCGAAAACTGTGTACCGAATGGAATAAAACGTTTTCTTTTTACTGCCGTTTGTTTTACGGATCGTTGTTTAACTGTACCCCTTCCAAACCCCGACCCTCAACTCTTCTACTGCTTGCATTCTATAAAAAGAGGATCCTTTCTTGTGGGGCCGTGGCAACGGGGCTTAACTCTCCCCGTGCACCTGGGGTGATGGGATGCTCATTCTCCCAGTTTACTTCTTCCAGCTTCCTTGTACCAGACAACTTTTTAAAATTATTCCGTGATAAGTGGGCCATAAAGACCCCCCCCCCCAACAAAACAAAAACAAACCCCAAAACAACATGCATTGGACATAAAGTGGGTTTTTTTTTTGCCCTGCATCCGCCCCAGGGCGTGTAAGAGATTAGCCTATGCTACTGGATAAGGATCTTAGTACTCATTCAAGCTTAGACAATAACTAATAAGCAACTATGGTACTTCCAAAATATTGTCCTGTGTATCTAAGAATGCTACAACGTTTTTAGATTTTGTTTTTGACCTGGAAATTTCCCCCTGCTCATTTATACTAACTCATTCAAAATCAGAGCTGGCAATCTGGTGCTACTTGAACGCAAAGGTTTTCTTTTGCACCCATCGGCACTGTACATGCAAGCAAAGAGCTGCAGGATCTCTGTTGGAGGGGGAGGGGCTGTGGTAGACTCCCCCCACTTGCTCTCTTCCTCTAGGAAGCCCAGGGCACCCTACCAACAGATACTTGAGTAACAATCAGGTTCAGGCTCATGACTAGTGGTGGCAGTAGGGGGTGCCCTTCCCACCCACCTACCTTAAGTCGGGAACCTGCCGTGGACCCCATGCAGATCAGACTGGGCAGCAATGCCCCACCAAGCCCCAGCCCTCTCGGACACTTGTGTCTGACCTCACACCTGCAGCTACCCTGCTTCCGCCAGGAGCTCCGACCTATCAGAAGTCTCCAGCTTCAGATCTTTGCCCAATCAGCTGTTACTCATCCCTTTTTTTTTTTTTTTTACTACCCCATTCATATCTATCTATGTCAGCTGTGTGTGTTTGGAGGACCATGGGAGAGTTAGCAACTCTAACAGGCTGGTCCAATCCTGGTTTTGATATGAGGCACCTTAGGCAGATCTTTCTAGCCTTACACCCCCCTCCAAGATTGATAATTAAACTCAGTAATCATAATAATCTAACAACAATCCTATATAATATGCATAATTGGACCTCATACTTTTCAGTACTAAAATTTTCTTTGTAGGTATGCATGTGCCAATTCTCCATGTTGGTAAAAGAGGATCTATTGCTTTGCTTTGATTGCTGCTGCTCTTTGCTACCTGATAGAACTTGCTGCCCTAGGAGACTGCCTAGTCTTGCCTAATGGTTGAACTTACATTGGCCCCATGGCATGCATTGATTAGTAGTTTTGATTTTATTAGGAAAAGCAATGGGATGTGGAAATTAGAACTACAAACCCATGCATGATATGGGGCAATACTAGAATCAGTTCAGCATATTAAGTTGATCTGAGGTGCCCAGTGTAATTTGCAGGGGGCTCTGCATTGTTAACTGTTGTTAATTGTACACCGCAACTGATCGCTGGAAGATGCGGTATATAAATAAGTGTTAAATAAATAAATAAATAAATAAAATTTCTTACTTTCTCTCTTTGACCTCATGCAGCAAAATGCGCACATTAGCGCAGGTGATAGTGCAGTGTGTGGGTGCAGAGTTTAGGAAGGGATTTAATGTGAGCATAACCAATGCACAAATAGTTTTGCTAATTGCAGCATACAGGGCATTTAAATGAATGGGAATAAAGCAATGAGGTATGCAGATGCAGACGACTGCACAGAAGACCAGAAGGTAGAGCTCAATGCTGAGATTTTAACGCAAGGTTTGAGGGTTAGCCCATAATTCTGCAGTCAGCGCTGGTGAGGGATTTATGCCTGTTTCTTGAGCGTACAGCACTCTCAATGTTTTTTCTGGCTTTACTGAAGGGAGTGGTGGAAAAAAACGCAGGGCAGAGATGCTAGAACAATGTTATGCACATGTGTGGGAATGCTATGCCATGCATAAACACAGGGCCGGTGCTAGGGTCTCTGGCGCCCCCCCTGCAACCTACAGATTGGTGTTCCCTCCTTCATTACTATTCATGGTAGGTTGCACACCCCCCCCCCTCCTTTCCCAAAACTCCTTTGTGAATTCTGTTCATATGATGCTAATATTTCTCCTTAACAAGAACATTTCAGCGAAGGGGCAAATGCCTAGCTGGAATAAAAAGAAGTACTGAGGAGTAAATATTTAACATTGTATGAACAGGCTGTGATAGCAAAGGGTTAATGTGATTGAAGCAAACACAATGTGTTATTTAACCAAAAAAAGATCTCCAAAGGTTACAACCATTTAGCTTTTCCTACCTCTTCTCCTGCCTGTTATTGTTGCTACAGATACTACCGCTGCTCTATCTCTGCACACATGGTTAAGAAAGCTCTTTTTTTAGATCTGACAAATAAGGAGAAGGTGATAAAAAGAGTTAGTGTTGCTGGGCTTTAAAAAAAAAAATTGCATAACTCCATAGCCTTCCATTAGAGCCAGTGGTAGTGCTCCTTGAAGTGGATTTCAGGCCCTGCACTTGCATGTGTGTCTGACACTGATTGACCAACTCGCTGCACTGGAAGTTCCCACTCCCTCTAATTTCTGTGGCTGGCTGGGACATAAAGGTAAATATCACCCTAGCAGTATGCTACGAGAGGGAAAGAGGGAGGTCTAGCATCTTTGGTGTTCTGAAGCGAAGCTGAAACAAGATGAAAAATTTATACTGTCCCACAGTGTGACACAATGGCACGTTTCTCTGAATCACAGGATCAGACATTTGGGGGCTTTATCTGGGTGTGTCATAGGAAGTGTTGGGGGGGGAGTGCATGTGTGAGCGTCAGTGGGTGCATGTGGTTGCGTCTTTCTGTGTGTCATGGAGATTGCCAGAGGATAGAAACACAACGTGTATGTGTGTGTATGTGCACCTGTTGAGTGCTACATATACGCATGTGTGTGTCATGGGGTTTTGGGGGCCACATAAATGTCTGTGTCATAGAGAGTGTCAGGGACTGCATGCGTGTGTGTCTGCCATAAGGAGTGTCGGGGCAGGGCTGTATATGTTAATGTCTGTAAGGAACTGTGTGTGCAGATGAAACAACACATTGTATGACAAAGTGACATATTTCCCCTTCATTTGCACAATCATACATATCTGTGTGTGTGTGTGTGTGTGGAGGAAGAGTTCAAAGAGAGATGATAAAGTTTGTCTCATTATGGTAGTAGAGGCTGTATAAGGAATCTTTAGAACTAGTGTTGTCTATATGTATGTCTCTTTCTTCAGATAGTGGGTGTGTAGTGCACGTGTGGTGCCTGTGTGTTTGTGCGCATGGTGCAGTGTGGAGATGGGATGCCTGACTCTGTGTGTGGGTAGTGTAGGGGTGGGGTTCCTTTGTGTTTGCATGTGTGCTGCAGGAGTGGGGTGCCTCTGTGTGTATGGGGAAGGCGTGGCTGTGTATGGGGTGCCTGGGTATCTTCAGGTGGGGGTGGAGGCAGCGCCTTTTTGAGTATATTCATTGTTCTCTTCTCTCTCCCCTCTCTTCAACCTCCAACCCTTGCAATCATACTCCCACCTCCCTGCAGAACCTCTCCTGCTGCCTCTCCCCAACTCTTCCTTTCCCAGCCTCTGTCCCTTTCTCCTTCCCTCTTAGCCTCTATTCCCTTCCCCCTATCTTTCTTTGCCAGACCCACTGTCCCTTTAAATTTGTCCCTCCTACCTCCTGTGATTCTCTGGCCCCAGACTCTTCGGCAGCCTTCTTCTCCTCTTCTGGCTGTGGGACAGATTGTTCCCGTGGGCACTGCACACTATTGTGCTACTGGCCGTGATCGCAGCCTTCTTCAATGTCTGCGGGAGCAGCTTATCCCGCAGGCTGAATAAGAGAAGAAAGCTGAGATTGCAGAGAGCAGCACAATGGTATTCAGCTTCTGTGGGAAAAGCCTGTCCCGCAGACCGACAAACAGAACACCAATACCCTGCTCTCGCGGCCTTCTTCAGCCTGCGGAACAGGCTGCTCCCATGGGCATTGAAGAAGGCTGCAATCAAGGCCAGCAGTGCTCTTCAGACTGCAAGACAGGCTGTTCCCATGGGCGCTGAACACCATTGCACTCATGGTGATCTCCTGCCGCGCTTAGCTTACTTACAGGGTAGTACTGGCGCTTATAAACATCAATATTCTGTGCAGAATTTCTGCTGAGAATAATATTGCTAATGCACTGCATAGCATTCCAGCACATGTTCGCAAATGTATTTTTTTTCTGCACCAGATATAAGTGCTGGTAACACAGACCCCTGTGCGCATGTGTCTGCCTGGCTTTCCTTGTTTAGCGCCAACATTTTGCTCACAGCTTATTTGTATGCTGTTTGCTTATAGCATCAGTGAACAAAACCTCTGCATTAGAAAGCCCTGCACTAGAACTTTAGCGCTGGACTCTAGGGCAGAGTTTCTTCCTTCCCCACCCCCCCCCCACCCCCCCCCCCCCCCGCAGTTTCATTTTCTCACAGGTTTGGGGATGTTATGAGGAGGGGGAGAGGTTTAGATGGAAAGCAGATTTTGTAAACCAATTCCAAACATTGGTCCAGAGAATATCTATGGCATTTTCAAGAGGTAAACTCCCTGGACAACACTGAAACAAAGGTTAGCTAAATTTGCCCTTAGTGTTTTCTGACCAAGTTCATTCTGCTACCATCTTGATTACGTTTTCCTGCATGTCAGTGCAGCAATGCTATTCTCTCTGCATAAATTGATTGATAATGACTTTTTGTAAACCTCATAAAAACTTTCACGCTCAGATAACTTCTCTGAATGGAAGGAGCCCATCCCTCAGTTCCAGTCACTACATACAGTCAATGCCAGCATGGCGAGTATTTTCAAAACTTGCACTTCCTACTGCTCATCTCATGCATTGCAAGATCAGTTTAGCATCTGAGTATGATTTAGAAATCATGACTGAAGTTTGAGACTGAACTCATCAGGCCCGATATGCAAAGGATTTATGCTCCTAACTTTGAGAGTTATGCTGCTCAGTTGGCCTCTTTGAAAATTTACTAGGGCTGAGTGCCTAAATATTTTCTTAAAATTTCACTAAATTCCTAAAGTTAGGAGCAACTATGCTCCTGTGCCCACTCAGCTGAGCGCATTTGGTTCAAATCCTGCTCCCTCTCTGACTTTCTTCACTTCAAAATCATGCTTACCTCCTTCCAATCAGCAGGGCCGGATTTACCTATACGCCAATTACGCCGTGGCGTAGGGCCCACAGCTGGCAAGGGCCCACAAAAATTGAACAAATTGGACTGGCGCATCTATTGCATTTGATGACTGCACTTCTCTTGTCGTATAAGGGCCGATCCGCTGCAGCACACGAACTTGGCGTCTGCCTGTCCCCCTTTATCCTGACAGTCACTCACATGCCTCTTTCTTCACTCCTTTAGGCTAATTTTCTCTATATCCTGCAGAGGTTCCGCCAAGATCACTGTCTGTCCCGAAGGGTCGCAAAATCCGAGGACGCTGCACGTCTACACATTGCACCACCAGCTTTGCTCCTCAGCATCCTGCGGGTCGTGTCGATCCCATTCGCCCTCCTCTCTGTTGTCTGTCTTGTGCAGAGGGGTCGGGGTTCGGCTATTCCCGGGCCGGTCCCTCCCCCTTCCTGCTCCGCCCCGGACCCGCCCCTCGAACTTTCGCTGTCTACCGTCAGACAGCCACTTCAGGCTTGCGTAGCACCGTGCGCACTGCTGGTTTCTTTCGGTAACTGCGATCGCCTCCTCCTTCCGGCTCCGGGCTGGCCATCTGCTGCATGTGTCCCTGGCGGCTTCCGACTTGTGGCCCGGACCCAGCTTCCAGTGCAGATCCGGCCACAGATGCACCCTTTAGCCCAGGCTCTTGCCCGACCGCAACTCAGGGGGCCGGCTCAGTCCCAGGCTTCTCTCAGACCCCAGGTTGTGCCCCAGGCGCGTCCCTTTCCCCTTTCCCACTCCCCGAGTCAAATCCGACCCCAGATCGTGACCTCTGCAGCTCAACCCTTTGCCATGGTTCAGGCACAGTTCCCTTCCCGGCCCAGTTCCCTGCCTCCATCCCAGATTCCTTTCCTGCCAAATTCCATAACCCCAAATCAGTCCCTTCGGCCCCAGATTCCTTTCCGGCCCAGTTCCATAACCACAAATCGGTCCCTTAGGCCCCAGATTCCTTTCCCGCCCAATTCCATAACCCTAAATCAGTGTCTGCTGGGGGCCCAGATCCCTTCACAGCCCAGTTCCATAACCCCAAATCAGTCCCTGCATCGGCCCCAGATTCCTTTCCGGCCCATGGTAAGACTGGTAATGGGCTGGGGGGGATAAGACTGGAGGTGGGCTGATGAGGTTTGGACTGGTAATGGGCTGTGGGCTGTGGGGGAGGGTTAGAACTGGTAATGGGCTATGGGGGGGGGTTAAGACTGGTAATGGGCTGTGGGCTGATGGGGGCTGTCTGGTAATAGGCTATGGGGGGGCTAGGACTGGAAATGGGCTGGGGGGGGGTTAAGACTGGAGATGGGCTGATGGGGTTAGGACTGGTAATGGGCTGTGGGCTGATGGGGAGGTTAGGACTGGAAATGGGCTATGGGGGGGTTAGGACTGATAATGGGCTATGGGGGGGCTAGGACGGGAAATGGGCTGGGTCGGTTAGGACTGGTAATGGGCTGTGGGCTGTTGGGAGGGGGTTTGGACTGGTAATGGGCTATGGGGGGCTAGGACTGGAAATGGGCTGATGGGGGGGCTAACACTGGAGGTGGGCTGATGGGGTTAGGACTGGTAATGGGCTGTGGGCTGATGGGGGGGTTAGGACTGGCAATGGGCTATGGGGGGCTGACTGGAAATGGGTTGATGGGGTTAGGACTGGAAGTGGGCTGATGGGGGTTAGGACTGGTAATGGGTTATAGGGGGGGCTTAAACTGAAAATGGGGTGATGGGGGGTTAGGACTGTAAGTGGGTTGATGGGGGGGCCTGGACTGGTATTGGGTTGGGGGGTTGCTAGGACTGGAAATGGGCTGATGGGTGGCTAGGACTGGAAATGGGCTGATGCAGGGACTAGAAGGGAATGGATGCTGGGTGAGGCTGGAACTAGAAGGGAGCTGATGTTGGGGGAGGATTAGAATGGGATGGGGCTGGAAGAGTAAAATGGAGAAGGGAAAAATATTTTGTGTGGGAGGGATAAAAAATCTACAATTGGCCGGGTATTGGGAGAGTAAGTGGGGATTGAGGATGGAGGGGTAAAATTTGAGTGGATGAAATAGGAATGAGGAAAGAGCAAAAGGAGAAAGATTAGTATGTTAAAGCAGATGTAGAGAGAGAATGGAAAAAAACTAGACGAGAGAAGAAAGGACAAACGGACAGCAGACGATGGAGAGTTAGCAGAAGACACGAAGAAACCAGAAGAAAGTGGCTGGAGCAATTGCAGCTGAAAAAAAATGCACAAAAGGTAGAAAAATCTCTCTTTATTTTGAATTTATTAATTGGAATATGTCAGCTCTGGTAAATGTGCATCATTAACGTCTGCGCTTTGTTTAGTACAAGAGCAAATTAATGTATAGTTTTATTTCTACAGTGTTGTACATTCCAAGTTTGGCTTTTGGGATTCCCAGTTTAATTATTGTCTTCCTGTTTCTAAATTGTGATTACTTGTTTGGTGATGGTCTATGTTCTGCAGGTGTAACTGAGCTGAGGTGTTCTGTTTATATAATTCCTATTTGACATTGCCACTTGTTCTCTTTTCCCAGTAGGTCATGTATTGTTGTTCTCTGAAATGTATTGGTTTAATATTTGTAGTGTTGCCTTTTGATAGGTAGGGTATGGCGCTTTGTGAGTCCTGGTAGTGCTGTTAGGATACGGCGGGTTTGCTATGGGTTCTAAATGGGCAGTGTTTGTAGTAGTTCCTAATGTGTTGGCACTGGATTATAGTAATGTAGAAATCTTTTAGTCTTTCTTTATCCATACACTCATTAAGAGGCACGTTTACTAAAAGTTAGTATATGGTAACATTATGCAAATATTTATGCAAATGAGGCCCCTTATGCAAATGAGGCCCCGCACCCCCCCTTGGGCCGCCCCTGCTGGGGGCCCACAATTTTTGTTGGCGTAGGGCCTCACTCAAGGTAAATCCGGCCCTGCCAATCAGCCTTAGCTCTCGCCAAGTAAAATTACTATGCTCATCTGACTAACTCTCTTGCAGGGCTGGTCTGTCCACTAGTCAAGCTAGGTGGCCACCTAAGGCAGCTGGCCCTGGGTGGCGGCCACACGACCACCTCCTGCTGCTGTCAATTCCATTTTGAGGGGAGGCAGGCAGTGGCAATATTTCCAAAAGTGGTGGCAAAAAGCCACCACTTTTGGAAATGCTGCTGCCTGCCTCCCCCTCCTGATACGGAATCGGCGGCAGCTGGGGGGGGGGGTGGCGGGAGGAGGGGCAGTGAGGCTAGGATTTCTGCCTAGGGTGGTAGAAACACTTGGGCTGGCCCTGCTTTCTTGCCACTGACACTTGCCGGCTCTTCTCAACTCTTAACTCTCTCCTCAAGGCACCTCCCTCTCTGACCCCTCCTTCTCTTTCTGCCCAAACCTTAGTTAACTCTTTCCATGACTCCATTTCCCCACTAAATCAGCTTCATCCCTTCTTCCCCCACCTCAGTATCAACGTTTTCCCTTCATCTCTGTTGCCCTTTCTTCCTTCTCTCGTAAGATCTCTGATAGGAAACTCTCATCTACTTTCCTCCTCTGAACTTACTACTTGCTCTTCTGATCCTATCCCCATCCATCTCCTTAGTTCCAATTCCTCCTCTATCATCCCTTCCATCTCACATATTCTCACCTCTCGCTCTCCACTGCCACGGTCCCTTCAGCCTTCAAGCATGCTGTGGTCACACCTCTTCTTAAGAAACCTTCTCTTGACCCTAGTTGTCCATCTAAAATTATTGACCCTTCTTCCCTTCATTTCTAAACCTCTTGAGCATGCAGTCCTCTGTCATCTTGAATTTCTTTCCTTTCAAGCCCTGTTGGATCCACTTCAATATGGCTTTCGTCCCTTTCATTCTACCGAGACAGCACTTGTCAAAGTCTCCAGTGACTTATTCCTGCTAAATCCAAAGGCCTTTATTTTATCCTCATCTTTCTTGACCTTTCTGCTTCTTTTGACATTGTTGACCACCACCTTCTCCTTGACACATTGTCCTTTCTTGGATTTAAGGACTCCTCTGTCCTGGTTCTCTTCTTATCTCTTCCATCGCTCTTTCAGTGTTTGTTCTGGTGATTCCTCTTCTACTGTCATCCCACTCTCAGTTGGTGTATCCCAATCGATCTGTTCTCAGACCTCTTCTTTTCTCTCTCTACACCCAGTCCCTTGGTGCTCTCCCATGGATTTCAGTATCATTTTTATGCTGATGATTCTCAGATCTATCTTTCTACGCCTGATATCTCTTTGACACTCCAGTCTCGCATCTCTGCCTGTCTGTCTGACATCGCCACCTGGATGTCTCACCACTATTTGAAATTAAACATGGCCAAAACTGAACTTCTTATTTTTCCCCCTAAACCTTCCTCCCCTTCCTCATTTCTCTATCTCTGTGGACAACACTCTTCTACTTCTTGTTTCCTCAGTCCACAACCTTGGGGTCATCTTTGACTCCTCCCTTTCCTTCTCCTCACGTATCCAACAGATAGCTTAAACCTAGTTAAAACCCAAGAGGATTGTGGAAAATTGCAAGAGGATCTTGATAAAATTGGAAGACTGGGCATCAAAATGGCAGATTAAATTTAATGTGGACAAGTGCAAAGTTATGCACCTAGGGAAGAACAACCCAAACTATGGTTACACGATGCAAGGTTCCACATTAGGAACCACCACCCAGGAAAAAGATTTAGGCATCATTGTGGATAACATGTTAAAACCCTCGTCCCAGTGTGCAGCGGCGGCCAAGAGAGCAAATAGAATTCTAGGTATCATAAGGAAAGGAATGGAAAATAAAACAAAAGATATTATAATGCCTCTATATCGTTCCATGGTGAGACCGCACCTTGAATATTGTGTGCAATTCTGGTCGCCATATCTTAAAAAGGATATAGCGTTATTAGAAAAGGTTCAGAGAACAGCCACCAAAATGGTAAAGGGGATGGGGATGGAAGGATACTCCTATGAAGAAAGGCTAAAAAGGCTCTTTAACCTGGAAAAGAGATGGCTGAGGGGAGTGGAGGAGTGGCCTAGTGGTTGGGGCAAGGTACTTCAGGCCGGAAGGTCAGGGATTCAAATCCCACTAGAGGACAGCAACCTTGGGCCGGAAGGACTTGGGTTTCTAGTCCCACAGGTGCTCCTTGTGGTCTTGGGCAAGCCACTTAACCCTCCATAGCCCATGTTCCCTGTAAAATAGTTATCTCCAAGTTATAATGCCCTGTTCAATGTAATTTCAGTTTGTTCAATGTAAACCGCCTTGATATCATGAAAGGCGGTATATAAGAAATGTTAAATAAATAAAATAAATAAATGATAGAAGTCTATAAATTAATGAACAGAGTGGAACGGGTAAACGTAGATCGATTGTTTACGTTATCAGAATATAGAAAGACTAGGGGACATGCAATGAAGCTACAGGGTAAACTAAGACAAATAAAAGAAAATATTTTTTCCCTCAACGTGTAATCAAACTCTGAAATTTGTTACCAGAGGATGTAGTAAAGGCTGTTAATGTAGCTGGGTTTAAAAAAGGTTTGGACAAGTTCCTGGAGGAAAGGTCCATAAACCATTATTAAGAAGGGACCCAGAATATCAATGCTTAACCCAGTACAAGCATTATGGAACCTGTGTCTTTTGGGGAAACTGCTAGGTACGTATGACCTAGATTGGTCACTGCTGGAAACAGGATACTGGGCTTGATGGACCTTGGTCTGACCCAGTATGGCATATCTTATGTTCTTACCTGTAATTTATTTCTCTAAAACATTAACAAAATTCACCCTTTCCTTTCTGCACACACTACTAAAACACTTGTCCACTCTCTAATTACTTTCCTTCTCGACTATTGCAACCTCCTTCTTGCTGGTCTCCCTCTGAGTCACCTCTCTCTCCTTCAGTCTGTTCAGAACTCTGCGGTGTGATTAATTTTTCACCAGCCTCAATATTCTCATATAACCCCTCTTCTCAAATCACCTTTTTGGCTTCCCTTCCATTTCTGTATCCAATTCAAGCTTCTCCTTCAGACTTATAAGTGCATTCACTCCTCTGCTCCTTTCTACCTTTCCTCTCTCCTCTCTCCCTACACCTCTCCTCGTGAACTCTGTTCTTCTACTGGCTTGCTTCTCTCTTTGCCCTTTTCTTCCACTGCCAACTTCAGACATCAGTCCTTTCACCTTGCTGCTCCTTATGCCTGGAACAAACTACCTGAGTCTGTACGTCTCTGTCCCTTTTCAAGTCCATGTTAAAGACTCACCTCGTTGAAACTGCTTTTGGATCCTGACCCCCCTTTTCCCCTTATCCTTATCCTGTCTGTCTAATTAGATTGTAAGCTGTAATGAGCAGAGACCATCTGTATGTATGTTTGTACAGAGCTGCATACACCTTGTAGCGCTTTATAAATTAGTAGTAGTAGTAGCTGCTGACACACTAGCGTTTTAAAAAAGCAAACACATGCAGTTCTTATTTCTTGCAAGAGACTGGAAGTATAAGCTGACGGCACTGGTGCAACAGTGCTGTGGGAGTGAAGAGAAACGCCTCCACGTCTGTGCAAACATTAATATGGCTGTAGAAGGAAGGGGAGGGGAGGAGGTGACTGGCTGGTGCTGAGAGATTCTGGGGTCTGGCTGCGAAAAAGATGCAGAAGTTGAAAGAATGAGAAGGAAGAGGAGGACAGATATTGCACATCTGTGGGAGGGGAAGGAACAAGGTCGTATACAGGGGAAGGCTGAGAGAGAGGGGCATTAAGTATGGATGCTGGGGTAAGGTGGAGAAAGTAGATGAGTGGGTGCTAGACAAAAGGTGGCAGGCAGAAGGGCAGGCTCTGAGGTCATGGGCATGTGGAAGAACAGGGACTTGAACTTAGGTGGAGACTCTAAAGTTGGGTAGGAAAACATATTGGGAGCAGGGCCAGTGCAAGGGTATAAGGCACACTAGGCAAACCTCATTCCCAGTGCTGCCCCCTGCTTCACCTCCATGCCCGTTGCTGCTGCCCCCTGCTTCACCTCCGTGCCCGTTGCTGCTGCCCCCTGCTTCACCTCCGTGCCCGTTGCTGCTGCTGCCCCTCTCTGGGAAATACAGTGGCAGCAATATGTTTAAAAAAGCACCGCGGTGCCAGAGTTACCTTCTGTTCTGACGCCACAGTGCCGTTCACACTTCCATACCCCCTCCAATTCCACTTTCTTCCTGTTCAAGGGGTGAAAATGGCGGCGTAAGAGCACGGAGAAAGAATGGAGACAGAGGTGGGGAATGGGAATACTAGGGAGAGAGGGGATAGGAAATGGAAAGCTGGCTAAATACTGTAGGTAAAAGGTGAAAAGAGGGAGACTGAAGACCAGAGAGGAGGGAGACAAGGAGGAATGAAATTTAGCTATAGTTAAGTAACAAAGCAGATGAGAGAGAGAGACGGAGAAAAAAAAGATGAACCAGAAGGATCAACTTCAGAGAAAGAAGTAGGGAAGGAAAGAAAGAAGACAGGGAAACTGAAGAAACAGAAAAAGGAAAATGAGATACTGCAAAACAACTTGGAAGAAAACCAACAAAAGGAAGTGTTAAAGAGATCAGGACCAACCCAGTTGGAAACATAAGATGATTGGACAACAAATGTACAAAAGAGGAAATGTATTTCTCTTTCTTCAGCGCGTCTCAACTCACACAATCTGCAGGACTACAGAGAAAAGCTGCTCTTGCTGGGAAGGATTCTGAAATCGCTAAGTATTTACCTGTTGTAGTATCTTAAAATTGGAGCATGGCCAATGTAATGCCACTTTTGAAAAGTGTTCCAGGGGTGATCCGGGAAACTACAGACCGGTGAGCCTGACATCAGTACTGGGCAAATTTGTAGAAACCATTGTAAGCAAAAAAAAATATTAAACATGTAACATAGTATATGACAGCAGATAAAGACCAGTATGGTCCATCTAGTCCACCCAGGAAGGTGGCAAGAATAGGTACACCTGCCACTCTGTGCAGGTCACCTCTCCCCATGCCTTTGTTTAGGGGTGAACCCACCGCTCCGTGTAGGTCACACCTATTTGTTGAGATATAAGAGATACTTATGTTTATTTTGATTTTATCCTGTTGCTATAAAGGGATACACTGTGTCTGTCCCATGCCATTTTGAATTCTATCACTGTGTTTGCCCTCATCACTTCCATCGGGAGGGCATTCCAAGCATCCACCACCCTTTCAGTGAAAAAGTATTTCCTAATATTGCCTTTCAATTTACCCCCTTGCAGCTTCATGGTATGCTCTCTAATTTTACAGTTTCCCTGTCTTTGGAAAAAGTGTGTTTGTTCATTAATACTCCAAGTATTTAAAGGTCTGAATCATATCTCCCCTGTTCCTCCTCACCTCCAGAGTGTACATATTTAGGTCTTGAAATTTCTTCTCATAAGTCTTCTGATGCAGGCTCCAAATCATTTTGGTCGTCTTCCTCTGAACAGTTTCCAGTCTTTTTATATCCTTTGCGAGATATGGTCTCCAAAACTGAACACAATATTCCAAGTGAGGCCTCACCAGCGAATTGTACAGTGGCATTAGTACCTCTTCCTTTCTGCTGGTAATTCCTCTTTGTATGCAACTCAGCATCCTTCTGGCTTTTGCCACCACTTTGTCGCACTGTTTCGTCACCTTGAGATTCTCAGAAACAATCACTCCAAGGTCCTTCTCCTGGACCGTGCACACCAACCTCTAGCCCCCTATGTAGATAGTCATGGTTTAATGGGAGAAAGCCAACATGGATTTAGCCAAGGAAATACATTGAAACCCTCTGCCCAGTGTGCAGCTGCGGCCAAAAAAGCAAATAGAATGCTAGGAATCATAAAGAAAGGAATGGAGAATAAAACCAAGGATATTATAATGCTTCTGTATTGTTCCATGGTGCAATTGCACCTTGAATGTTGTGTGCAATTCTGGTCACCATATCTTAAAAAGAATATAGTAGTATTAGAAAAGGTACAGAGAAGAGCCACCAAAATGGAAGGAAATCCCTATAAGGAAAGGCTTAAAAGGTTAGGGCTCTTCAACTTAGAAAACACGGCTGAGAGGAGATATGATAGAGGTCTATAAATTAATGAGTGGCGTAGAACGGGTAAAAGTAGATAGGTTGTTACTCCATCAAAATAGAAAAACTAGGGGACGTGCAATGAAACTACAATGTAACCCATTTAAGAATAATAAGGGAAAGTATTTTTTCACTCAACGCGTAATCAAACTCTGGAATTCATTACTAGAAGATATAGTGGGAGCTGGAGGTGTTGCTGGATTTAAAAATGTTTGGATAAGTTCCTGCAGGAAAGATCCATAAACCATTATTAAAGAGGACCCAGGAAATCCACTGCTTACCCTGGGGCAAACATTCTGGAGCCTGTGTACCTTTCTGAGAACCTGCCAGGTACTTGTGACCTGGATTGGCCACTGTTGCAAACAGGATACTGGGCCTGATGGACCTTAGTCTGACCAGCATGGCATTTCTTATGTTCATTTTATTTTTGTCTGCATATTTTTTTCTCATGTATAATCCTTAATCTTTATTAGGTGATAGTTCTCTGTGCTTTGCATTTTTAACTAAGGTGAAGGATTTTATTGACATGAAGGTTCTGTATAGGAATCTGTGGTAGTTCACCTTGTTACTGGCATCTGGAATATTTACAATGCTGATTTTTCACAGGTGGGTTTGGTGCAGTTTGAGTTCTTGGACTGGGTGCAGGTATAGAATGGTAAGTTTTTGAGTATACATTTGCAGGGTTTTCTATTAGAACACACATGACACCAGAATTTGGATAGAACCTCTTTTTTATGTTGAGTTGTAAAGTGAAACACCCTGCTTCTGCTCTGCATCCATTGTTAGGAAAGTCTTTTATTGGTTAGCCTGGGAATATTCCATATAAATAAATAATTATATTTTATCAGACTGATATTCATAATTAGCTCATAAAAGTATTTTAAAAAAATTATGGATAACATCAAGCCATTCAAACTGCTTAAAATGGCTAGATGTTATCTGCATATCTGTGGGCCCTGCTAGGGGAGGAACCAGGGCAGGCCAGAAGATTGTTCAGGTAGTGGTGATTATTCAGTCACTATTTGAATAAGTGCAGATAGTGCTGGCACGGTGACCATACTGCAGTATTTTATATTTGGCACCACTACCTATATGGTAATGTATTGGAAGAATTGGAACAAATCTCAATAAACCAGGAAGATGTATTACAACGTTTTGATAGTCTAAAGCAGGGGTTCTCAACCCTGTCCTCGGGACCCACCTAACCAGTCGGATTTTCAGGATAACCACAATGAATATGTATGAGAGAGATTTGCATACACTGCCTCCATTATATGCAAATCTCTCCCATGCATATTCATTGTGGCTATCCTGAAAACCCAACTGGCTAGGTGGGTCCCGAGGACAGGGTTGAGAACCCCTGGAAGAGTAGCAAATCACCTAGACCAGATGATATACATCCCAGTGTGCTGAAAGAACTGAAATAATAGACTGCAGACCTACTATTAGTAATCTGTGAACTATCATGAAAATCATCTGTAGTACTTGAAGACTGGAGAATGACCAATATAACACCAATTTTTAAAAGGGTTCAAGGAAACCACAGACCAGTGAAACTGATATCAGTACTGGGCAAAATGTTAGAAACCATCATAAAGAGTAAAATTACCGAACACATAGATAGCTTTCTTCCATTAAACCATGACTAACATGGATTTAGCCAAGGAAAGTCTTATCTTACTAATCTGTTATATTATCTTGAAGACATGAATAAACAGGTAGATAAAAGTGAGCCGGTTGATATTGTATATCTGGATTTTCAGAAAGCCTTTGACAAAGTCCCTCAAGAGGAGGCAGTGTACTATTGTGGTGCAGGAACCAATTAAAAGATAGAGAAAAGAGTAGGGCTAAATGGCCAATTTTTTGAATGGAGAAAGGTGAATAGTGGAGTATCCCAGGGATCTGTGCTAGGCTTGCTGCTTTTTAATGTATTCATAAATGACCTGGAAATGGGAATAAAGGGTGAGCTGATCAAATTTGCAGATGAACAAAATTGTTAAAACACGAGGATTGTGAAAAATTGCAAGAAGACCTTGATAAATTAGAAGACTGGGTGTCCAAATGGCGGATGAAAGTTAATGTAGAAAAGTGCAAAGTTATGCACTTGGGGAAGAGCAATCCAAACTATGGTTACACAATGCAAGGTTCCACATTAGGAACCACCACTCAAGAAAAGGATTTAAGCGTAATTGTGGATAATCCATTGAAACCCTCTGCCAAGTGTGCAGCTGCGGCCAAGAAAGCAAATAGAATGCTAGGAATCATAAGAAAAGGAATGGAGAATAAAATAAAGGATATTATAATGCCTCTGTATCACTCCATGGTGCAACCGCACCTTGAATATTGTGTGCAATTCTGGTCATCATATCTTAAAAAGGATATAGGAGAATTAGAAAAAGTACAGAGAAACACCAAAATAGTAAAGAGAATGGAAGAATACCCCTATAAGGAAAGGCTTAAAAGGTTAGGGCTCTTCAACTAGGAAAAGAGACGGCTGAGGGGAGATATGATAGGGGTCTATAAAATAATGAATGGAGTGGAACGGGTAAACGTAGATCAGTTGTTTACTCTTCAAAAAGTAGAAATGCAAAGGGACATGCAATGAAACTACAACATAACTCACTTAAGGGTAATAAGAGAAGATATTTTTTCACTCAACATGTAGTCAAACTCTGGAACTCATTGCTGGAGGATGTAGTAAAAGCTGTTAGTATAGCTGGATTTATAAGAGGGTTGGACAAGTTTCTGGAGGAAAAGTCCATAGATTATTATTAAAATGGACTGGAAAATCCCCTGATTACCCCTGGGACAAGCAATATGGAATCTGTATACGTTTTGGGAACCTGGCAGGTACCTGTTACTTGGATTAGCCACTGTTGGAAACAGGAAACAGGACTTGATGGACCGTGGTCTGACCTAATATGGCATATTTTATGTTCTTATAGTGGCACTGAATTTTCAGATTAAAAAATATGCCTCTATTTCCACAGTTTATATTCCAAGATTGGTTCCAAAATGTGGAAAGGGGGGTATTGAAAAAGCAAAGGTTGGCTAAGTGCGCCATAATCTTTGAGCTGGCTCTGCTAATACTTACTGAAAAGAATTTGTAGGTATGACCTTATAGCGAACACCGAAACACATAGCTGGCAATTCATTTATACAAACACTAGAGGTCACTAGTGGCCTTCCTAACAGCCCAAAGTCACCAGCCTCTTCATACAGTAATAGTAGGTAGTTTGTTTCTAAACTCCCTTAAGGGAAGGTTGATTTCTAGCTTATAAAGCCCATTTCAAAAGAAATTAATGTAGTGTAGACTAATAAAATTGCTTTGTGCATAGTGCAAGCTATGTTTGTTAATAATTAATATTTTTAATTTTGATCATATAAAATGGGACCCCAATTACAGATTTTTAAAAAAGTGCATTCTATGATAGCATAGCTATTTAATACCAGGCATCGTTCCCAACTAAACAAAGAGCTCTTCCCATATTCTGAAATACCTTTAGCAGCATCGTCAGCAGTAAGGGAAAATGGCAGCCTAGGCAGGTGCGACTTTGCTTAGGGGTCAGATTCTATGTTTCGATGTATGAGCAAGAGAGCCACACCCCTTACCCCTACTTCTTCCAATATTTCATGTTTGCCAAAAAGACTCAAAATAAAAGTACTAATGACAAAATGTAAATAAACAATGCAACACAATGGTCTAATGATTAAATCCCCAAGCTGAGAATCTACTTTATTAACAAAATCAAGCAGCCATGTCCGACAGACTAACATTCATAATGACTACTTGTCACATAGTTTTCCAAGGCATTTGCCCAGGTAAAATGTTCTGACTGCAAATTGCTTCCTTCAAAACTACTGGGGCTGATATTAGTGGCAGGTGGCCACATAACCTTAAATGAGGTGGTAAATGCCTCCACTGAACATACAAGGGTAACTTATCTTTTTAAAGTTAAACCTGCAATTTGGCTGCTGCTGCTTATAAGTACAAGTTATGCAGAGAGTGGTTAAATTTCACTGTAACAGTAAATGGCGGTGGATAAAGACCAACATGGTCCATCTGGCCTGCCCAGTAAGGTGGCTAGAGTTGTGCCTGTCACTCTGTATAACTCCATCTTCTGCCTCTGGCCTGCTCAGTAAGGTGGCTAGAGTTGTGCCTGTCACTCTGTATAACTCCATCTTCTGCCTCTGGCCTGCCCCAAATCCTTCCCCTTCAAAATCTCATCAATTCTCTGCATTCTGCAGGGAGAAATGTTTTTAACCCGTTTTGGACCAGCGTATGTTTTACATACATAAGGTTTCCATACTTACTACTCAACTGTTTACTAATTAATGGTTATAAATTCAATGGAACTATGTTTAGCTATTATCGTTATGTCAAAAAGCGTTATGTGCAGATTTTTTATCTGAGATCTAGTTAGTTTAATAGGTATTCAAAGTTTGCTGATTTTGACATTACTGGCGGCTCAACATAAAAAGATCACAAAAAATAGTAAGTAGCTTATAATGCTGTAATAGGTACTATTTTGCAAATAAAAGTATTTGTAGACTTTAGAAAATAGGTTTAGATAACTGTAAGTTACTTAGGGGCTTGTTTACAAAGCTGCGGTAGTGGTTCGCGATCGTTATCGGAGCCGCGGCCCCATTGATTTCAATGGGGCCGCGGCTCCGATAACGACCGTGAACCGCTACCGTGGCTTTGTAAACAAGCCCCTTAGTGTCAGAGTTATTGGTGCGTATATCGGCCTTGTATGTTTTTCATAAGCTGGGCTAATATGTTGTCAAAACTAATTGCTGTCAAGCATTCTGTTCTAGGTGTTTCAATGGTGCAATATTGACGCACTGCATCAGAAGTGTTTTCACGTGTATCATATTCCGCCATCAGAATGGACTGTTGACAAACTATATTATATCATAATAAAGTGTTTTAAATGAAAACTGCAGTTTCAGTAGTATCATACAGTATGTTTATGTCAATGAATATTGGAACTGAATCCTATCTTTTCTGAAGACAGACAATATGCTATATAGGACCAGTGTATGAAAAATATACACTATGGGGCTTGTTTACAAAGCCGCAGTAGCGGTTCGCGATCGTTATCGGAGCCGTGGCCTCATTGAAATCAATGGGGCCGCAGCTCCGATAACGATCGCGAACCGCTACCGTGGCTTTGTAAACAAGCCCCTATGTGAAACTTTTATTTTCTGCAAAGTTTGAATATTTTTTATTATTGCCGGTATTTCATAGTTGTTTGAGTGTAACAAATCTAATAAATCATCCAGAACAGAGAAAGAATATGCGAGCTGTCCAAACTGGGTTAAAGAAAGCACTTATGTGCTTGGAACCTGCTGCTGTTCATAAGTGCTTTTGAATATTGCTCCACTGTTTAGGTAGGATGAGGAAACAGCACATATGCAGTCAATTTCCAATAGTATGCAAGCTCTTCTTCCCTATGCTGCCTATGCAAATAAGACATGCACATTCATGGCTACGGCAGAATTAACATTCACATGCTTGCTTTTTTTAAGTGCTGTCAAGTCAGTGCTGACTCCTGGTGACCCAGCAGCCCCTGGGTTTTCTTGGCTGGGTTTTAACAACTTTAAATAGTTTTGTGTCATCTGCAAATTTGATAACCTCACTCGTTATTCCACTTTCCAGGTCATTTATGAATACAGTCAAACCTCGGTTTTCATGATTAATCCGTTCGAAAAAGTCTGACTAAAACCGAAACGTATGAAAACTGAAGCAATATTTCCCATAAGAAATAATGTAAATCCAATTAATCCGTTCCAGACACCCAAAAATATTCACAAAAAATACATTTTATAGAGAATAAACTATATTTTTACATACAGAAAACAATGAGAAATAAATATAAATGACTAATGAAATGGATAAATGAACATTTAACATCACTGAAAGCAAGCTAAGTACAGTACTGTACAGTACAGTATGTTAACATCTGGCCTTAGCCACCCCTGACAAGCTGCTGTGCCCAGCTCTCTTCGGAATCACATTGAATTCAGTCCATTAAAATACCTTTACATTATCTGCTCAATGCTTCAGAATGGCAGAAAATCTTAATGATATAGCTTCAGACGTACCCTGCAAGAGAAAGAACTGCCTCCCACATTCATGCAACATCTCCTGCTTACGTTGACAGCTTTTCTTCCCTGCTACCGGGACAAAATCTCAGTCAAAAGATGTTGAAAACCGAAGCAATGCATGAAAATCGGGACAAAATCTCAGTCAGAAAAGACGTTGAAAACCGAAGCGTATGAAAACCGGGGCAAATGAAAACCGAGGTTTGACTGTATGTCAAAAAGCAGCGGACCCAACACAGATCCCTGGGATACACCACTATTCACCTTCCTCCATTGGGAAAATTGGCCATTTAGCCCTACCCTCTGCTTTCTATCTTTTAACCAGTTCCTGATCCACAATAGTACACTGCCTCCTATCCCATGACTCTTTAGTTTTGCCAAAAGTCTCTGATGAGGGACCTTGTCAAAGGCTTTCTGAAAGTCCAGATACACAATATCAACCGACTCACCTTTGTCCACCTGTTTATTCACTCCTTCAAAAAACATAACAGATTAGTAAGACAAGATCTTCCTTGTCTAAAGCCATGTTGGCTGTCTCCCATTAGGTTGTGACTATCTACATGCTGAGTAATTTTATTCTTTATGATGGTTTCTACCATTTTTCCCGGTACTGACGTCAGGCTCACCGGTCTGTAGTTTCCCGATCACCCCTGGAACCCTTTTTAAAAATTGGTGTTACATTGGCGATCCTCCAATCTTCAGGTATTAGAGATGATTTTAATGATAGTTCACAGATTACTGATAGCAGTTCTGCAATCTCATATTTCAGTTCTTTCAACACCCTGAAAGATGCTTTTTTGGCAACAACAGCCTCTCTGACCTCACCTTTAAACCATGCTGGCAGTTTTTTGGACTTCCTTCCACTTTTCTTAAAGCGTGGAATACAGCTGGTCTGGGCTTCCAAGATAGTATTTTTCAACAACACCCAAGCTTGATGTACGTCTTTAACCTTCGCAACTGCTCCTTTTAGTTTTTTCTTAACTGTTTTCCTCATTTTATCATAGTTTCCCTTTCGAAAGTTAAAAGGTAGTACTGTGGATTTCCTTACTATCCTTCCTCCACTAATTAAATCAAAGGCGATTATGCTATGATCACTATTGCCAAGTGGCCCCAACACCCTTATCTCTTGCACTAGATCTGGTGTTCCACTAAGGACTAGGTCTAATATGGCTTCCCCTCTGGTTGGTTCATGAACCAGCTGCTCCAAGAAGCAGTCATTTATTTCATCTAGGAACTTTATCTCCCTAGCTTGTCCTGACGTGACACTGACCCAGTCGATACCGGGGTAATTGAAATCACCCATTATTATTACTGCGCTGTAACGTTTGTTAGCTTCCTTGATTTCTTTGGGCATTTCATCATCCATTTGGTCATTCTGGCCAGGTGCTCGATAGTACACCCCCACTGCCATTGCCTTCCCCCTTTTATATGGAATTTCAATCCATATAGATTCTACAGCAGATTTTGTTTCCTGCAAAAGTTTAATCCTTTCTGAGTCAATGCCCTCTCTAACATAGAGCGCAACCCCTCCACCAATTTGATCAGCTCTATCATTACGATATAGTTTGTTCCCAGGTATCACAGTGTCCCACTGGTTGTCCTCCTTCCACCATGTCTCTGATATTCCAATCATATCTAACCTTTCATTTAGTGCTATATATTCTAACTCTCCCATCTTATTCTTTAGACTTCTAGCATTTGCATACAAGCATTTTAGAGAATGTATTTTATTCATGTTAATTTGGCTATTGTTAGACATGGGTAAATTGGGATCTTTAAGCTCTGTCTGCTCCATACTCGAGGGCATTTGGGCTACTTTACTCTTTTGTGGAACCTCTCTGCTTTTGGTAGTATCCTTCAAGGATACATTCTTCCGAACCATCTGCTCTTGGGCAACTGTCGGCTTTCCCCTAATATCTAGTTTAAAAGCTGCTCTATCTCCTTTTTAAAGGTTAATGCCAGCAGCCTGGTTCCATCCCGGTTAAGGTGAAGCCCATCCATTCAGAAGAGCCCCTCCTTTCCCCAGAATGTTCCCCAGTTCCTAACAAATCCAAAACCCTCATCTCTGCACCATTGTCTTATCCACGCATTGAGACTCCGGAGCTCTGCCTGCCTTTTGGGTCCTGCGCGTGGAACAGGAAGCATTTCGGAGAATGCTACCCTGGAAGTTCTGGATTTCAACTTCCTACCTAAAAGCCTAAATTTTGCCTCCAGAACCTCCCTACCACATTTTCTTATGCCATTGGTACCGACATGTACCAAGACAGCAGACTCCTCCCCAGCACTATCTAAGACCTTATCTAGGTGGCGCGTGAGGTCCACTACCTTCGCACCAGGCAGGCATGTTACCAGGCGATCCTCACGTCCACCAGCCACCCAGCTATCTACATGCCTAATGATCGAATCACCAACTATAACGGCTGTCCTAAGCCTTCCCTCATGGGCACATGGCCCTGGAGAAACTTCCTCGGTGCGAGAGGGTTTTACATCACCTGGAGGACAGGTCCTAGTTACAGGATCACTTCCTGCCACACCAGGGTGATGCTCTCCTGTCACGTGACCTCTCTCCTCCATGGCAACAGGGGTGCTGCCAGACTGGAGGTGGGACTTCAGGACTATATCCCTGTAGGTCTCGTCTATGTACCTCTCTGTCTGTCTTATGTTTTCCAAGTCTGCTACTTTAGCCTCTAGAGAACGGACTTGTTCCCTGAGAGAAAAGAGCTCCTTGCACCTAGTGCACACGTAAGACCTCTCACCAACTGGGAGAAAATCATACATGTGACACTCAATGCAAAAGACTGGAAAGCCCCCATCCCGCTGCTGGACTGCTGTCTGCATCTTAGTTTTAAGTTTGTGTCTAGATCTTTAAGTTCTTACTTACTAGGGGTTGCTATGGGTATTTATACCAATAAAACTGTACCTATTACGTTTAATATACCTTGTTCACCTGAAGCTTAATTAATCTCAGGTCCTTAGTGTATGACTGATTTGGGTAATGAGCTTCACCTGATAGCACCTCCTGATCCCACATGCAGGTTGGGACCCCAATTCCGTCCGGTCTGCACGTACAGGCCTTGCCTAACTAACTCAGTCAGGGCTTTTCAATGGAGCCATGGCATCCGGTCAGAACTGGATGCACAGAGGGAGTTGCGATTCTGATCCCACGGGGCACATCTAGCCCCGCAGGGTCAGAATCACGAACAGGCCTGTACATGCAGGCTGGGACCCCGATTCCGTCTGGTCTGCACGTACAGGCCTTGCCCAACTAACTCAGTCAGGGCTTTTCAATGGAGCCATGGCATCCGGTTGCCATGGCACTGCGGCTGCATTGAAAAGCCTTGATCCCCGGCCGCGTCTCCCAAAGTGCTTTCCCTGCAGCCTGACCCCCCATCTGGCCTCCCTGTCCAAACCGCCAGCCCCAGATGTACAGGCGGACATTAGAATCGACCCTAGACGTCCGGGGCTGACGACTGCCCACTACCCGCCCTAATGCCCCCCAATGCCCCGTACAACAAGCGGGGAAGTTAGACAGGGTCGGGTGGGGGAACGAATAGCTCTTCTTGCCACAGAATAACCCCATAAGTGCACACCTTTGCACTTGCGGACATTACATTTCAACTGCCATTGGGGTGCCCAGACTCCCAATTTCTCAAGACTCTCTTGAAAGTTTTCACAATCCTCTTAAGTTTTAAGAACTTTGAATAATTTTGTGTCATCTCTAAATTTGATCATCTCACTTTTTGTTCCCATTCCCAGATCATTTACGAATATGTTAAAAAGCACTGACCCAGTACAGATCCCTGGGGTACTCCACTATTCACCTTTCTCCATAGAGAAAATTGGCCATTTAGCCCTACTCTGTTTTCTTTCTTTTAACCAGTTCCCAATCCACAATAGTACACTGCCTCCTATCCCATGTTTTTTTAATTTCGTCAAGAGTCTCTCAAGAGGGATCTTGTCAAAGGCTTTCTGAAAATTCAGATACACTATATTGACCGGTTCACCTTTTATGTTTCCCTTTAATCACACCTTAAAAAAATATAGCAGATTTGTGAGACAAGACTTACCTTGGATAAATCCATGTTGGCTTTGTGCCATTAATCCATGATTATTTATATGTTTATTCGTTTTGTTCTTTATAATGTTTTCTACCATTTTGCCTGGCACTGACATCAGGCTCACTGGTCTGTAGTTTCCCAGATCAGCCTTGGAATCCTTTTAAATATTGGCATTATGTTGGCCATTCTCCAATCTTTGGGTACTACAGATAACCTGAACATCAAAGTGAATCACAGATTACATTGCAATAATGATGTTAAAATAAAGAAGGCAGAGGTGGACTGATGCATTTGCTTTCTTCCATTTATAGATTCTTTCTTTGAACAAATAGGCCATGTGGTCTTTTTCTGGCGTCATGTTTCTATGTTTAAAGTGGCTTACAGTAAAAAAAATACAAGGACACGGTAAGGGTCAATATACTTACCTTTTAGGCGGTGGCAAACTGGCTAAAATGTGGCATAAACCGTGTAAGTACAGCAAAACTGGGTATCGCAGGTATTCAGAGAAGCGCTGACAAACAAATATCACCAGTGACCACCATAGTCTAACTCGATATCTGCAGGGTCATAGCGGGGTGTAGACGTGTCCAAGACGTATGTGGTTTACAAGGATATTCAGGTCTACCGCGGTGGCAAAGTGATGGCTTATATCTGGTTTATTGTAGGTCTGCTTTTTAGGCAGCTTGCCTCATGGGGAAATGAAAATATGTGCCTGAACAGGTGCCCTGAAGCAGCAAGCAACAGCCAGACAGTCATCCCAGTGAGAAGATAGTGGTACCGGAGACAAAGACGAGGTGGACACTGCAGTTACATAAGAGAGGGCAGAAGATACAGCACCAGGTCACACAGGAGAAGAAGCCAGCTGCCCAGCATGGTAGGCGAAGATGCAGGTGCCATGTGTGTACCAGCCCAGGTTCACTTTCTTCCACCTCACAGAGGAGGAAGTATTTCAGAGATACAGGATCGATAGAACCACCAGAGCAGACCTCTGTGAGTTGCTGAAAACTGACCTGAAGATGGCTACAGAAAGAAGCCTGTTGCTGTAAAAGTCACCACAGCCTTGGGCTCCCTGGCAACTGGCAGCCTTCAACATGTGGTGGGGGCCGCAACTGGCATCGCCTAATCATATGGGCTTTCACTAGAGCCCTCCCGAGAAAGCTGCAGGATTATATATGCTCCCTAAAAGCCCAAAACAGCAACAAGCTGGACTTTTATGTGATTGCTGGTTTGCCATCGGTGCTTGGTGTGATAGACTGCACACATATTGCTCTGAGGGCAACTGGCCAGGAGTGGTCATATAGGAACTGCCATAATTTCCACTCTGAATATGCAACTGGTGGTTAATGCCTCAGTCATCATCCTTGAATCCTGTCATAATTCCTACATCCTATCTTGGTCATCTCTTGGACAAGCTATAGCCACTGGACATCTGGGAGACGGCTGGTTGCTAGGTAAGTGGAGCCTGACATTAACACATGTTACAGCAGTGTGAAATATGGCCTGGAGTGTTCACGTTCCCCACCTAGATGAGAGTGTAGTAGCCATATGTAGAATGTCAATCATATTGCATGTTGGAAGGAATCACAGATAGGAAAAAGAAACAGAGCCAGAAAATCTGTGTGCCGGCCACAGGAAAGTACCATGGGAGAAATGGCACATGGCCCCATGGATTGTTGCAGAACAGTACATGCATACGCCCAACTTCCTCCCCACCACTGTGGACCCTTAGGATATACTGTGCAAGGATTGGCAGCAGCACAACAGTGTGCACATACATTGCCCAGTTTCCACAGTATATGTCTGCAGTTGCAGTGCCAATGTGGAAATGACACAGTATGCGCAATGTTGCACATATGTCTCCTCACCCCCACAGGTGACTGTGGATACCCCTCTGAACTTGGTTACTGACACCAGTGTGGCAGCCACAGACACTCCAGAAGAAGAGATATAACCACGCACTCAACAGAACCAGGTCTGTTGTAGAACACGCTTTTGGGGTTTGGAAAAGTCAGTTCCGATGCCTGGACAGGAATGTAGAGGAACTTCTCTATAGCCCTGAGAGGATCTGTGACATTTTTACCACCTGCTGCATTATGCATAACATAGCTATTCAGCAAGGGATACACATCCCAGAGGAAGAGATTCAAAAGGACACGGAGGAAGAGCTAGACTCAGCAAAGGATAGGGCACAAAGGCATAGATAACAACCCACAACAGTAGCACTAGAAGCAAGAAAGAGACTCATACAGGTGAAGTTTTAGTGTAAGTGCGCCATTTAATAGCGACTGTGCTATGCTATGACATTAGTGCAATGGTGCCCTCTTCCTATCACCCTCACTGTTCCCACCCATGTGTCCCTGCTTCCTCACGCGTGCGCTGCATCTCAGAGATTCAGGATCCGAGGTGGTGCTCCTTGAATCCTCCCCCTCCTCCTGTGCGCTACTACTACTACTGAGCATTCGTATAGTGCTACAAGTCAAACGCAGCGCTGCACAGACATGTAAGAGACGGTCCCTGCTCATCAGAGCTTACAATCTAGTCAAGACAGACAACCCAGAAGGTGTAGACAGGGATAAAACAAGGGGGAAAGGTAAAGAAACAAGGAGATCAGGTGAGTCAAGATCCAAAAGCAGCAGTGAAGAGGTGAGTCTTCAGCCTGGATTTGAAAATGGTCAGAGAAGGTGCCTGGTGTACAGACACAGGTAGTTTGTTCAAGGCGTAAGGTGCAGCAAGATGAAAGGAGCGAAGTCTGGAGTTAGCAATAGAAGAGAATGGCACAGATAGAAGCAGTTTGTCAGAAGAGCGGAGTTCCCGAGGGGGTTGTAAGGAGACATAAGAGAAGAAAGGTAGTGAGGAGCTGTGTGGAGGCAGTTTCTGCCTGGGGGGCGGCCAGTAGGTCCAGGTCATCTATCTGCCTGAGGGACCCAGAGCCCTCATGCGGTCAGCCATATCCTGGAGGGAGCTGGCTACAATGGCCTGATAGGCAGCCATTTCACAGAAGAGGTACAGTTATGGTTTGGATCTGCTGGTTCCTTTCCTCCTGGAGAAGGTGGTCCTCTAGCAACTTAGTGTTGTCTCTTAGCTCTTCCTGGATGCTTTGCAGCTCATGGAAAACGCTCCAAATCATAGCCATCATCTCAGCACCCTCCCTCTCCAGCTGCTGCTCTTGGTTGTCCTCATGCACACTCTCTTGCTCCTCCGGGCTATGGAACTGAAGTGATGGGGATTAATCATCTGCTGGCTCATGATGCTGTTGCCATTCTGCAGACACACTGCGCCTCTGCCATTTGCTGGTCCTGTTATAGCTATGTGAGTATGCCCTGGTCAGCAGAGGCTCCATCTTCCCTGGGCACAGCATCAGCACTCCACACTGGCTGCCCTATTATTGCTGCCTCTGGCTGATCTGTGTGGCATGAACAGTCATGTGAATGCTGAAAGGTGATGTGGAAGCAGCACTTGGTGTGAGGGTCATGACTGCAACAGGCCAAATGCTGCTCCCCATCCTAGCAAAAACATACACATATCCGCCACCCCCAATGCAGCTGCCATACAAACAACCTTGTGAAAGTGGTGCACAAAGTTTGGTGAAGATGCATCACCTGTCTTGCAATGCATGCACATCAGCTATGGTCTCACTTCTGCAATGGGTATATGGTGCACAGGGTGAATATGTGCCAGAACATCTCTCGGCATGCTGATAGTAATGCGTACCTCACTGGGCGATGGAGGCATGCTACACTCAGGCTTGGATCCAGCACAGAGCAGCCCCCCATGGAGAGAAGGGATCTGAGGACAGCCTGTATACTGTGCTCCCAGGCATATGTGCAGGCATGTCACACCAGTCACAACATGCAAACCCATCTCATGGATATAAGAGCATACATCCCCAAAGCCATCTATACTGTCCAGTATACACCAGCTCCATGACTATCTGTCCCCTCTTACAGGTATGGGAGTGTAAAGGTGGAATAGTGTTGCACTCCATCTGTCTAAGTGGGACAAATATAGAGCATTCCTGTGAACATGTATGTGCCTCCAGACTGCACAAATAGGATGAATGCTTCAACTATATGGACTATGTCATGCTTCATTTATCTACACATAGTCCTCCTGGTGTCCCAATGTCCCCTCAGACAATGGCACTCTGCCAAAGGTTAAGAACATAAGAAATGCCATACTGGGTCAGACCGAGGTCCATCAAGCCCAGTATCCTGTTTCCAACAGTGGCCAATCTAGGTCATACGTACCTAGCAGTTTCCCCAAAAGACACAGGTTCTGCAGTGCTTGTACTAGGTCAAGCATTGATATCCTGGGTCCCTTTTTAATAGTGGTTTATGGACCTTTCCTCCTGGAACTTGTCCAAACCTTTTTTAAACCCAGCTATACTAACAGCCCTTACTACATCCTCCGGTAACAGATTCCAGAGTTTGATTACACGTTGAGTGAAGAAATATTTTCTCTTATTTGTCTTAAATAGTTTACCCCGTAGCTTCATTACATGTCCCCTAGTCCTTCTATATTCTGATAGCGTAAACAATTGATCCACGTTTATCCGTTCCACTCCATTCATTAATTTATAGACTTCTATCATATCTCCCCTCAGCCGTCTCTTTTCCAGGTTAAAGAGCCCTAACCTTTTTAGCCTCTCTTCATAGGAGTAGCCTTCCATCCCCTTCACCAATTTGGTGGCTCTTCTCTGTACTTTTTCTAATAACTCTATGTCCTTTTTAAGATACGGTGACCAGAATTGCACACAATATTCAAGGTGCGGTCGTACCATGGAGCGATACAGAGGCATTATAATATCCTTTGTTTTATTCTCCATCCCTTTCCTTATGATACCTAGCATTCTATTTGCTTTCTTGACCGCCGCTGCACACTGGGCGGAGGGTTTTAACATGTTATCCACGATGACTCCTAAATCTTTTTCCTGGGTGGTGGTTTCTAATGTGGAGCCTTGCATCGTGTAACTATAGTGTGGGTTGTTCTTTCCTAGGTGCATAACTTTGCACTTGTCCACATTAAATTTCATCTGCCATTTGGATGCCCAGTCTTCCAATTTATCCAGATCTTCCTGCAGTTTTCCACAATCCTCTTGGGTTTTAACAACTTTAAACAGTTTTGTGTCATCTGCAAATTTGATAACCTCACTAGTTATTCCCTTTTCCAGGTCATTTATGAATATGTCAAAAAGTAGCGGACCCAGTACAGATCCCTGGGGTACTCCACTATTCACCTTTTTCCATTGGGAATATTGGCCATTTAGCCCTACCCTCTGCTTTCTATCTTTTAACCAGTTCCCGATCCACAATAGTACACTGCCTCCTATCCCATGACTTTTTAGCTTTGCCAAAAGTCTCTGATGGGGGACCTTGTCAAAAGCTTTCTGAAAGTCCAGATACACTATATCAACCGACTCACCTTTGTCTACCTGTTTATGCACACCTTCAAAAAACAGATCAGATTAGTAAGACAAGATCTTCCTTGTCTAAAGCCATGTTGGCTGTCTCCCATTAGGCCATGACTATCTACATGCTGTGTAATTTTGTTCTTTATGATGGTTTCTACCATTTTCCCTGGTACTGTCGTCAGGCTCACCGGTCTGTAATTTCCCGGGTCACCCCTGGAACCCTTTTTAAAAATTGGTGTTACGTTGGCGACCCTCCAATCTTCAGGTATTACAGATGATTTTAATGAAAGTTCACAGATTACCAATAGCAGGTCTGCAATCTCATATTTCAGTTCTTTCAACACTCTGGGATATATACCATCCGGTCCAGGTGATTTGCTACTATTCAGTTTATCAAATAGTTGTAATATATCTTCCCGGTGTAGCGATATTTCTCTCAATTCCTCTGCAGTATCACCTTTAAATACCACTTCAGTCTTGGGTAACATCCCTACATCTTCCTCAGTAAAGACCGAAGCAAAGAATTCATTCAGTCTCTCTGCTATAGCCTTGTCTCCTCTTACTGCCCCTTTTACCCCTCTATCATCTAACGGTCCAATTGACTCTCTCACAGGCCTTTTGCTACGAATGTACTTGAAAAAGTCTTTATTTCGTGTTTTTGCTTCCGTAGCAAGTTTCTTCTCAAATTCCCGCTTTGCCTGCCTTATCAATGCTTTGCATTTAACTTGCCAGTGCTTGTGCTGTTTCCAGTTTTCATCATTTGGCTCTTTTTTCCATTTCCTGAAGGTTGCTCTTTTGGCAGCAACAGCCTCTCTGACCTCACCTTTAAACCATGCTGGCAGTTTTTTGGACTTTCTTCCACTTTTCTTAATGCGTGGAATACAGCTGGTCTGGGCTTCGAGGATAGTATTTTTAAATAACACCCAAGCTTGCTGTAAGTCTTTAACCTTTGGAACCGCTCCTTTTAGTTTTTCCGAACTATATTCCTCATTCTATCATAGTCTCCCTTTTGAAAGTTAAAAGATAGTACTGTGGATTCCTTTACTATCTGTCCTCCACTGATTAAATCAAACATGATCATACTATGATCACTATTGCCAAGTGGTCCCAACACCCTTATTTCTTGCACCAGATCTGGCGTTCCACTAAGGACTAGGTCCAGTATGGCTTCCCCTCTGGTTGGTTCATGAATCAGCTGCTCCAAGAAGCAGTCATTTATTTCATCTAGAAACTTTATCTCGTTAGCTTGTCCTGCTGTGACACTGTCCCAGTCGATACCGGGGTAATTGAAATCACCCATTATTACTACTCTGTTGTGGCTTTTGTTAGCTTCCTTGATTTCTTTGAGCATTTCATCATCCATTTGTTCATTCTGGCCAGGCAATCATATCTAACCTCTCATTTAGAGCTATATATTCTAATTCTCCCATCTTATTGTTTAGACTTCTAGCATTGGCATACAAGCATTTTAGAGACTGTATTTTATTAATATTAATCTGGCTATTGGTAGGCATGGGTAATTGGGAATCTTTATGCTCTGTCTGCTCCTTACTCAAGGGCATTTGGGCTACTATACTCCCTTTTGGAACCTCACTGCTTTTGGTAGTATCCTTCAAGGATACCTTTGTCCGAACCATGCGCTCTTGGGTGACTGTCGGCTTTCCCCTATTTTCTAGTTTAAAAGCTTCTCTATCTCTTTTTTAAAGGTTAATGCCAGCAGTCTGGTCCCATCCTGATTAAGGTGAAGCCCATCCCTTCGGAAGAGCCCCCCCTTTCCCCAGAATGTTCCCCAGTTCCTAACAAATCCAAAACCCTCATCCTTGCACCATTGTCTCATCCACGCATTGAGACTCCGGAGCTCTGCCTGTCTTTTGGGTCCTGCACGTGGAACAGGAAGCATTTCGGAGAACGCTATCCTGGAAGTTCTGGATTTCAACTTCCTACCTAAAAGCTTAAATTTAGCCTCCAGAACTTCCCTACCACATTTTCCTATGTCATTGGTACCAACATGTACCAAGACAGCAGACTCCCCCCCAGCACTATCTATGATCCTATCTAGGCGGTGCGTGAGATCTGCTACCTTCGCACCAGGCAGGCATGTTACCAGGCGATCCTCACGTCCACCAGCCACCCAGCTATCTACATTCCTAATGATTGAATCACCAACTATAACAGCTGTCCTGACCCTCCCCTCATGGGGACATGGCCCTGGAGAAACGTCCTCGGTGCGAGAGGGTTTTACATCACCTGGAGGACAGGTCCTAGTTACAGGATCACTTCCTGCCACACCAGGGTGATGCTCTCCTGTCACGTGACCTCTCTCCTCCATGGCAACAGGGATGCTGCCAGACTGGAGGTGGGACTTCAGGACTATATCCCTGTAGGTCTCGTCCATGTACTTCTCTGTCTTTCTTATGTCTTCCAGGTCTGCTACTCTAGCCTCTAGAGAACGGACTCGTTCCCTGAGAGCAAAGAGCTCCCTGCACTTAGTGCATATGTAGGACCTCTCACCAACTGGGAGAAAATCATACATGTGACACTCAATGCAAAAGACCGGAGAACCCCCATCTCATTGCTGGACCTCTGTCTGCATCTTAGTTTAAAGCTTGTGTTTAGGTCTTTTAAATTCGGTATATAATAAGGATTGGTGTAGATGCTTATACTAATAAAAGTGTATCTAATACTCCTAATACACCCTGTGTACCTGAAGCTTAATTAATCTCAGATCCTCTGTGTATGACTGATTTGGATTAAGAGCTGCACCTGAGAGCAGCCCCTTTCCTCTAAGATGTGCAAGTACCTATAAAACTACAATTACCCCAGGGGTGGGTGGGTGCTGGGGAGGGAGGGAGGGAGATAAGTCCTATTAAAGAGGGCAGTTACAAGGTACCCTGTCCTGAACCCTCAGCAGGGGGATGGGGGTACCACACAAAGCCCAGTTAGTTGAGAGAGGCAAGGTAAGTACAGCTGAGAAGGCTGAACTAGCACACCACTAAGACAAACAATAAATAATTAAACAAACAGTTAGACAAACAGTAAATAATTAAATAAACAGCTAGAACTCACAGTAAGATGTCCCAGGAGGCAAATATCCACTCACTAGCAGAGCTCTGTAAAAGTACAGCCCTTCTCTGATCAGAGAAAAGCAAACCAAAACAGACTATGCACACGTGGAGAAAACAGGAAGAAGGCTACACAATACCTCAGGGGGAGGGGGGGGGGAGGGGCAGGATTCACTCAGACAGGCAAGGACAGGAAAAAAGTTTAACAAACAGCAGGTTCTGGGGAGAGAGATTTAATTCAAAATGGCTACCACACAAAGCCCAGTTAGTTGAGAGAGGCAAGGTAAGTACAGCTGAGAAGGCTGAACTAGCACACCACTAAGACAAACAATAAATAATTAAACAAACTGTTAGACAAACAGTAAATAATTAAATAAACAGCTAGAACTCACAGTAAGATGTCCCAGGAGGCAAATATCCACTCACTAGCAGAGCTCTGTAAAAGTACAGCCCTTCTCTGATCAGAGAAAAGCAAAAGGTTGTCGAATGGCACACAGTGAGGAGGAAGGGGAATAGAGTGTCCTGTCCAACCACCATGCATTTCTGGAATAATGCCCCAAAGATCTTATATGTAACCGTGTGAAAGGGAGTAGTTTGTGAATGTGGCTCCAGACCACATTTGAGACAGGATACTGGGTAGATTGCGGAGGGGGGCCAACAACAGTTATGTTACAAGATCACACAGGGACCCCTCCACCATTATGCATGCCACCGCCAAGTGCTGGTGTCAATGTGCATAGATGTGTGCCATCACAGTAGGGTGCAATGATTGATTGATTGATTGCTCCTCGCCCTCCTATAATGGAGGTGCAGAGCTGTCATGCCCTGGCACCCCAGAGATGGCTACATTTTCTATTAATGCAAGCACCTGCTTCTCCAGGGTGCTTGGGGCTTCTGCTGGTCTGAGGGTAGAAGGCTAATTGCCATCTGTTTCTCTTTTGCCTTCAGACAAAGGATCACCACTTCTTTTTAAGATTCTGTACCTCACAATTCCTACGGTGAAAAGCATTCACTTGCCTGGCAATGTCCTGACAGGCATGCTGCTTTGTGTGGGCTTCTTCATCCCCAAAAAGAGTGGCATGGTCCCTCATGACGAGGCCAGTAGGCTCCTCTGCCTGTCTGTGAAAAGTTTCCCTTTCAGGAGCATTTCATGTTGCCTCTCAGCGTTATAAAGAAATGAGCCCGTCAAACTGCCTCATCTTATAAAATATACAGATAAACACTTCTTAGCCACCTCTACTCCAGACCAAGTTAACATTTCTTAACCAATTAAAATTGAAGCTCAGGAAAAATGAACATTGCCTCCACCTGTTGATGCTGGAGCAAAAGATAACCAGGTAGGGAGCTAGGCAGCAATATTCAGTAACCTATCTACTTGAGATAGCCAACAGGGTAAATTGAATATCGCTTTGCAGCGTGTTAACTGCTTAAATGAAAGGCAGTATATATGAATATCAGCCTCATTAATTGGCTTGCTGACTACCACTACAATGGGACAATAGAGATCACACATTGGGGCCAATGAGATGGACCAATGAAAAGATTGCTGTCTGCCTCTTTAGACAGCTGGTTTGGTGTGTCCATGATGGATCCGCACGTAGAGGCAATAACCCGTCTTGGTGTGATTGGCCTAGTAGACACAGACCAAGATCTGGACCTATAGAATATCTCTAAACTGGTAACTAGTATGTTCTGGGTTCTCTGAGATTCCCACACTGATGAGGGAAGATATCATTAGGGATGTATGCAGCAGCTGCCTACCTTCTTGAAGAGGTGACTGTGTGCTCCTCAACAGCTCATGTGTTTGGGGAGACAAAGTTTATTGTATGGTGCAGCATGGTACTCTGCAAAACCAACAAGGATCCCATATCTTAGTGTGAGAAGAGGCTGTGCATGTAGCCATCCACAGCCACAGGTGCCCAAAGCATCCCAAGTGAGAGAGATCTCTGGTGACCCAGAGGTAGGTTGTATCTGTGGTGTCTTTTCCTGTCTGGGAAGGGTCAGGAGGATATACCTGGCTGCATGATGGTAGGACCCACCATCTTGGGAAAACATGAGCCCATGTAGCTTGTGGGTTTATCTAGAAAGAGGGAAAGGGAAATCCATTTGCATTGGAGTTATATACAGATCTACCTCACACAGGGAGTAGAAGTGGATGAAGATTTAATAGAAGACTTACACAGTATTGCCATGAACGGAGAAGTGATACTGATAGGTGAATTCAATATGCTGGATGTGGGTTGATACATCCCTGCTGTGGTGTCATCTAGAAGTAAGGAGAACTATTCAGGCAACTGGAAACAGAATCCACACGTGATGGGGCCATACTGAACTTAGTGCTTACCAATGGGGAAAGTGTTTTTGATGTTACTGTGGGACATCATCTCGCATCCAGTGATCACAAGATGGTGTGGTTCAGTATTAGGACTAGGGATGATAAAATCCATTCAAAAGCGAGGGTCCTAGACTTTAGGAAAACTAACTTTACCAAGATGGGAGAATACCTCAAAGAGTCGTTGGTGGGATGGGAACAGCTGGGGGATGTAGAAAAACAGTGTGCAAAATTGAAAGGGGATATTTTAAGGACAACAAAGAGGTAAATGGAGCTCACTCTGAGTAGGAGGTTACCAGCGGTGTGTCGCAGAGATCTGTCTTTGGTCTAATTCTTTTTAACATCTTTGTTAGTGATATTGCAGAAGGGCTATCGGTAAGGTTTGCTTGTTTGCAGATAATATCAAATTTGCAATAGAGTAGATAACATGAGGAGGGATCTAGTTAAGTTTGAAGAATGGTATAGAATTTGGCAGCTGAAATTTAATGCTAAAAATGCAGGGTCATGCATTTGGGCTGCAAAAATTCAAAGGAGAAGTACAGTGTAGGGGGTGAAGTACTTCTGTCCACAAAAGAAGAGTGGGACTGGACATAATTGTGTCTGACAATCTTAAAGTAGCTAAACAGGTATAAAAGGTGACTGTGACAACCAGAAGGATGCTTGGGTGTATAAGGAGAGGAATGGCCAGCAGAAAAAAGGAGGTGATAATGCCTCTGTCTTAGTCTCTGGTGCGACCTCAATTGGAAGTATTGTGTGCAATTCTGGAGACCGCAGCTTCAAAAGGATGTAAGCAGGTTGGAGTTTGTGCAGAGGGTGGCTACGAAAATGATTAATGGTCTTCGTTATGAAGCATATGAGTACAGACTTAAAAATAATAATATGTAGACTTTAGAAGAAAGGTAGGATAGGGGTGATATGATAGAGACATTTAATTACCTATGTGGCATAAATGATTAATGGAGTGGAGGAGTAGCCTAGTGGTTGGGGCAAGGTACTTCAGGCCGGAAGGTCGGGGGTTCAAATCCCACTAGAGGACAGCAACCTTGGGCCGGAAGGACTGGGGTTTCTAGTCCCACAGGTGCTCCTTGTGGTCTTGGGAAAGCCACTTAACCCTCCATAGCCCATGTTCCCTGTAAAATAGTTATCTCCAAGTTATAATGCCCTGTTCAATGTAATTTCAGTTTGTTCAATGTAAACCGCACTGTTGCAGAATAGCGCGGTATATAAGAGAATTAAATAAAAAAAAAAAATAATAAAATGCACAGGAGTGAGAGTGAAAGGGGATAGACTCAGGAGTAAAATGCGGAAATATTTCTTTACGGATAGAGTGGTAGATGCGAGGACAGTATCTGAATTTAAAAAAAGCATGGGACAAACACAGAGGATTTCTAAAGGTAAAAAGAGAACTATTGTAGTTGATATGGAAGGGCAGACTAGATAGACCATGTGGTCTTTTTCTGCCATCATGCTTCTATGTTTCTGTGCATGTCAATCAGAGTGTGTGCCTCCCCACCATGCAAGGAAGGAAAGTAGGGGTTAACCCCATAAGCAGCTGCCCAACAGAGAAACAGCTGCACCTTGCTGACTATTGTGGCCCACCATCCACTTTGGGGCTATAGGCACTTTATTAAGTTCATTAAGGGGTGCCACAATCCATCCTGTGGCAGGTGTACACAAACAGGGAGCTTTCAATGTGTGTAAGGGGCCATCTCACCATCATGGCTGACAGCACTTTGTGTACAGCCCCAGCAGGTATAAGGGTGAGGAATGGTAGGGGAGGAGGACCTATGGCATGAAATGCCCTGCAGAGCACTGAAAGCTTTGATCTGAGGAAGTGCTCATGTACACAACAGAGGAGCTGTCATGTGTACCCCTGTTGTGTCATGAGCTGGTGGTATATTTCCTTCTAAGACACGTGCAAAGGACCACATTACCTGCCATACAACTCATTAGCACCAGAGAGTAAGTGGCAGCAAGTGTTTTAATTATAGAGGATACCATCAGAGGGGTAAGGAAGTGCCTATATGATGGTATGAACCCCCAAATGAAGCACAGCCATATCCAATCCATATCCCCCTCCGCATGCTCATTGTCCCCAACAGCTTCCTTTTTTCACTCTGCAACCACTTGTTCTTTTTCCATCAGTTCTTTCTCATCCCTGTCACCCTGCCACACTGTGGCTGGTGTACCACACTTCATCCTTCCTGCACCCACTAAGCAAACAATCCCTGCTCTTCCTGTTGGTTGTTTGTACTCTCTCTCTCCCCCGCTTGCTCCCACTCCAGAGAAATGTCCAGCCCCCATCTCTTCCCATATATTGGTCTGATGATCCCTGGCACATCCCCCTATGTCCTCCCACATTCTCCTGTCCTCCACTGTGGCTCCCCAAATCCCCCCTTCCATCTCTCCCATCTCCCTATACACTGGTCACCCCATTTACTACTTCTCTCATCCACCCTCATGGTCACCATTCCATTCTCTTCCCACAGTCCAAGACACAGCCTCACCTCCACTTATCACTGTACACTCTCCAACCCATTCTCTGCTGCATAGCAGGTCCCTCTCTCATAAGCACATAAGAAATGCCATATTGCGTCAGGCCAAGGTCCATCATACCCAGTATCTTGTTTCCAACAGTGGCTGATCCAGGTCACAAGTACCTGGCAGGTATCCAAAGTCCACAGCTTCCACAATGCTCGTCCTGGGGTAAGCAGTGGATTGCCCAGGTCCACTTTAATAATGGTTTATGGACCTTTCCTCCACGAACTTGTCCAAACCTTTTTTAAACCCAGCTACACTAACAGCCTTTACTGAGTTTGATTACGTGTCGAGTGAAAAAATATTTTCTCTTATTGATCTTAAATGAGTTACATTGCAGTTTCATTGCATGTCCTTTAGTCTTTTTACTTTTTGATAGCACAAACAACTGATCTACACTAACCCGTTCCACTCCATTCATTAATATATAGACGTCTATCATATCTCCCCTCAGCCTTCTATTTTCCAAGGTGAAGAGCCCTAACCTTTTAAGCCTTTCCTCATAGGGGTATCCTTCTATCCCCTTTACCATTTTGGTAGCTCTTCTCTGTACCTTTTTTAATTCCGCTATACCCTTTTTAAGATATGGCAACCAAAATTGCACACAATATTCAAGGTGCAGTCAAACCATGGAATGACACAGAGGCATTATAATATCTTTGGTTTTATTCTCAATTCCTTTTCTTATGATTCCTAGCATTCTATTACCTTTCTTGGCCGCTGCTGCACTCTGGGCGGAGGGTTTCAACGTATTATCCACGATGACGCCTACATCTTTTTTCTTGGGAGGTGGTTTCTAAGGTGGTACCTTGCATCATGTAATCAAAGTTTGGGTTGTTCTTTCCTAGGTGCATAACTTTGCACTTGTCCACATTAAATTTCATCTGTCATTTGGACGCCCAGTCTTCCAATTTATCAAGGTCCTCTTGCAATTATTTACAATCCTCGTTGGTTTTAACAACTTTGAATAATTTTGTGTCATTTGCAAATTTGATCACCTCTCTCGATATTCCCATTTCCAGGTCATTAATGAATATGTTAAAAAGCAGCGGGCCCAGCACAGATCCCTGGGTTCGCCACTATTTACTTTTCTTTACTGAGAAAATTGGCCATTTAGCCCTACCCTCTGCCTTCTATCTTTTAACCAGTTTCTGATCCACAATACTATACTGCCTCCAATCCCATGACTTTTTAATTTCGCCAAGAGTCTCTTATGAGGGACCTTGTCAAAGGCTTTCTGAAAATCCAGATATACTATATCAACCGGCTCACCTTTGTCTACCTGTTTATTCACACCTTCAAGAAAATATAACAGATTAGTAAGACAAGACTTTCCTTGGTTAAATCCATGTTGGCTTTCTCCCATTAAACTATGACTATATACATGATCCAAGCAACCAGGGTTTGATTCCCACTAGCACTCCTTATGGCCTTGGGCAAGTCACTTAACCCTCCATTGCCTCGGAAGAAAGGCCTGGCAATCTACTTCCGGTGACACTGCCAAGAAAACCCAGGAGCTTCTGGGTCGCCAGGAGTCAGGACTGACTTGAAGGCACACATTGCATTTGCATATACATGATCAGCAATTTTATTCTTTCTAAGGGTTTCTACCATTTTGTCCAGTACTGATGTCAGACTCACAGATCTGTAGTTTCCCGGATCACCCCTGGAACCTTTTTAAATATTGGTGTTACATTGGCCATTCTCCAATATTCAGGTACTACAGTTGATTTTAATGCTAGTTTACAGATTGCTAATAGTAGGTCTGCAATCTGATATTTCAGTTCTTTCAAAACCTTGAATGTATACCATCCGGTTCAGATGATTTGGTACTCTTCAATTTATCAAATAGTTGTAATACATCTTCCCTGTTTATCAATATTTCTTTCAATTCTTCCAGTACATCATCTTTCTATACCATTTCAGGCACGGGTAAATTCCCTACATCTTCTTCAGTAAAGACCGAAGCAAAAAATTCATTAAGTCTCTCCGCTATGGCCTTGTCTTCACTTGGCACCCCTTTTACTCCTCTATCATCCAATGGTCCAGTTGACTGTCTCACAGGTGTTTTGCTACAAATGTACTTGAAAAAGTTTTTATTATGCATTTTTGCTTTCACGGCAAGCTTTTTTCAAATGCTCTATTTGCCTGCCTTATCAATGCCTTGCATCCAACTTGGCAATGCCTATGTTGTGTCCTATTGTCATCATTTGGCTCCTTTTTCCATTTCTTGAAAGGTGCTTTTTTGGCTGCAACAGTCTCTCTGACCTCGCCTTTAAACCATGCTGGCAGGTTTTTGGCCTTCCTTCCATTTTTCTTAAAGCATGGAATACATCTGTTCTGGGCTTCCAAAATAGTATTTTTAAAGAATGCCCACACTTTATGCAAATCTTTAGCCTTTGCAGCTGCTCCTTTTAGTCTTTTGTCAACTATTTTACTCATTTTATCATAGTCTCCCTTTTTGAAAGTTAAATGGGAGTACTGTGGATTTCCTTGCCAGCCTACTTTCATTTATTAAATCAAACGCGATCATGCTATGATCACTATTGCCATGTGGCCCCAACACCCTTATCTCTTGCACCAGGTCCTGCATGCCACTATGGACTAGATCCAAAATAGCTTCCCCTCTTGTCGGTTCATGAACCAGCTGCTCCAAGAAGCAGTCATTTATTTCATCTAGAAACTTTATCTCCCTAGCATGTCCTGCTGTGACACTGACCCAGTCGATACCCGGGAAATTGAAATCAGCCATGATTATTGTGTTGTAACTTTTGTTAGCTTCCCTGATTTCTTTCAGCATTTCATTATCCCTTTGTTCATTCTGGCCAGGTGGTCGGTAGTACACCCCCACTGCCACCGCCTTCCCCTTTTTACATGGAATTTCTATCCATAGAGATTCTACAGCGTATTTTTACTGCAAAACTTTAACCCTATGTGACTCAATGCCCTCTCTAACATAGAGCCAACCCCTCTATCAATTTGATCTACTCTATCATTGTGATATAATTTGTGCCCAGGTATCACAGTGTCCCACTGGTTGTCCTCCTTCCACCAGGTCTCAGAAATGCCAATCATATCTAACCTCTCATTTATAGCTATATATTCTAACTCTCCCATCTTATTTTTTAGACTTCTAGCATTTGCATACAGGCATTTTAGAGGTTGTATTTCAATCATATTAATCTGGTTATGAGTTGATAGGGATAATTTGGATTCTTTCAGCTCTATACATAAGGGCATCTGGCTAACTTTTCTTTATTGGAACCTCTCTGTTTGGATGTCCTAACTTTCCTGTTTTGTTAGTATCCTTCAAGGATCCATTCTTATGAACCATGCATTCTTGGGCGGCTGTCAGCTTTCCCCTATTATCTAGTTTAAAAGCTGCTCTATCTCCTTTTTAAATGTTAATGCCAGCAGCCTGACTCCATCCTGGTTAAGGTGGAGCCCCTCCCTTCCCCAGAAAGTGGCCTAGTTTCTATCATCCAAAACCCTCTTCTTTGCACCATCACCTCATCCACGCGTTGAGATTCTGGAGCTCCGCTTGCCTTTTGGGCCCTGCGTGAGGCACAGGAAGCATTTCGGAGAATGCTATCCTGGAAGTTCTGGATTTCAACTTCCTACCTAAAAGCCTAAATTTTGGCCTCCAGAACCTCACTCCCACATTTTCCTATGTCATTGGTACCAACACGTACCAAGACAGCAGTCTCCTCCCCAGCGCTATCTAAAACCTTGTCTATGTGGCATGTGAGATCCGCTACCTTTGTACCAGGCAGGCTGCCTCCCAGTGCTGTCCAGGGGTTAAAAGGTCCTAGTCCTTAACATCCTTCTCTGCTCATCTCTGTGATGGTGCCCCTCCAGCGTGTCAACATGATCACTGAATGGGTCAGTGGCACCAGCTAGAAGTTGCATTTCTGACAGACACCTGTAACGCCAACTGGGGGAGGAACAAGGGATGGAAGGTTGATATGCAATGTGCCATTGCTGTGTGGTGACGGGCTGCTGGGGAGTAGCAGCAGCACTGCAAGGGATCTTGCCTGACTCCGTGAGGTATGTGGGAGCCAGGAGCATCCAGAGCTGCAATAGAGCTTGGCCCCCGATTTGACTCCTTGAACTGACACTGCATGATCACTTGAAGGGAATGAGCCAGGGAAGGGCCAAACCAGGTTTACTGGGCCAGCAGTTCACTGGAAATGCTGTGCCTTGGTCAAGCATTAAATATGCAGCCCATAGCGAAGTGGAGGGCAGGTGGACCTAAGAGATCAGTATTGTAGGCAAGGCTGATATGCCTGTTTAGGGTCACTGTGACATTTCCTGGTGTGCAGTCTCTGTACTTAGCAGTTGTCCTGCCAGGACAATGGAGTTTTCTCCTACAGGAGCTTTGGCTGCTGCCCCTAGCCAAACCACGGATGATAGATTACCTGACATTTTCTAGTTACCTGAGTAATGCACATATCTGATGTTGTACTCTCTGTGGATATCTATTAGCATGGGCAGGTTTTGATATTGTGAAACTTGGGTTGGAATGAAGTTATCCTCTAGGAATAGCCACTGTGCCTCCTGGATGGTGGCTGCTAGCTATGCCATGCAATGATGGGAATGTTATGTCAAAGCCAACTATCTCCCACTTCCTATTTGGCCAACAGTGTGTCTGCTCTGGAGCTACTGTATATTGAGAGGTCAAGATGTGTATGTTGTTCTGTTAATACATGGATGCTCACACATGTCAACTTACCCTGAAATGTGTAGCCAGCCAGATTATCTCTGTCAGTGGAACTTACAGGGAGCCTCATACAGGCAGCCCTGCAAACTCTTTCATTGCCAAGAACAATTATGTATGGTTGCATGGGATTTCAGACTGTACCACCATGGAGGTACTGCTAGACATTCAGGAATGCCCTGGAGTCTCCCCCGTGGGACTGGGCAACATGGCAGGGCTGCATAGCTGAGAGTCCATGTACTGTGTAGCCTATTATAGTTACCTATCTAGGGCAATCACGGCCAGGACATCTCTGACACCATGTAGAAGACCTGGGAAATTGTTGCACTGTTATGCTGCCACAGCACACATCTTTGGATATAGTCTATTGATGAGGGGTCACTGTTTTCTACATGAAACATAAATCATTAAAATTAACATGCAGATAGCAGCCCAGCAGTGAGATGGGGGATATCCAGTCTTTTGTACTGAGTGTTGCATGTATGATTATCTCTCAGTTGGTGAGAGGTCTTATATGTGTACTAGGTGCAAAGAGCTCCTTGCTTTCAAGAGGAGCTGAGGTATACAGAGAAGTATATAGATGAGACCTTCTGGGACATTGTAGAGAAGTCCCACCTCAAGCCTGTCAGTTTCTCTGGTGCCATGGAGCAGAGAAGTCACCTGAAAGAAGAGCATCACCTTGGTGTGGTAGGAAGTGATCCTGTAGTTAGGACCTATCCTCCAGGTGATGTAATGCCATCTGGCACCAAGGAGCTGTTTCCAGGTTCATGTGCCCATGAGGGAAGGGTTAGGACAGTTGTTATAGTTAGTGATTTGATCATTAGGCATGTAAATAGTTGGGTGGCTGGTAGAAGTGAGGATTGCTTGGTAACTTGCCTGCCTGGTGTGAAGGTGGCAGAACTCACATGCCATCTACTATAGGATAAGGTTTTAGATAGTGCTGTGGAGAAGACTGCTGTCTTGGTAAAGTTGGTACCAATGACATAGGAAAATATGGGAGGGAGGTTCTGGAAGCCAAATTTAGGTTCTTAGGTAGAAAACTAAAATTCTAAATTTCCAGGGTAGCATTCTCAGAAATATTTCCTGTTCCACACACAGGACCCAAAAGGCAGGCAGAGCTCTGGAGTCTCAATGCATGGATAAGACAATGGTGCAGGGAAGAGGGTTTTAGATTTGTTAGGAATTGGGGATCATTCTGGTAAAGGGGATTTTCCAAAAGACTGGGCTCCATTTGGAACCAGGCTGCTGGCATTTGACTTTGAAAAGGAGATAATGAGGCTTTCAGATGATAAAATTGGGGAACTCCGATAGTCGCCCAAGAGCCCATGGTTTGGAATGATGTATCTTTGAAGGATACTAGTAAAACAGGGAAGGTAAAGAATTCCAATAGGGAGGTTCCAATAGATGCATTTAAGAAAGGGCAGAGAGCTGAAAGATTCCAAATTACCCTGTTGACTGATAATCAGATTTTTAATATGAACACAAATCAAATTTTGAACTGCCTTTATGCAAATGCTAGAAATCTACAAATTAATATGGGAGAACAGGAATATATAGCATTAAAAGAAAAGTTAGATATAATTGGTATCTTAGAAACCTGGTGGAAGGAGGATAACCAATGGGACACTGTGATACCTGGGTACAAATTATATTGCAATGATAGGGAAGATCAAATAGGTGGAGGGTGGTGCTATATGATAGAGAGGGCATTGAGTCGGCTTCCAATTAAGATGGCAGAGTGAACAGACGCTTGTGGTGGAGCTCCCCCAATAACCTTGCACAACAGAAACCAACTGGGGATCTATTAGACTGGCTGAGAGCAGCAAATAAACAGAGTAAAGACCACAATTACATATATGCGGCAAAACAAAAAGCCGGTATTACGAAAATGGGCACTGCAAGTCAGCCGCCATTTCCAAGCTCTTCAGCTGCAAGCGAATACGAAGAAATGCCTGGAGATAGTGGTGAAATGCTTCTTACCATCTTAAAGGAAATCAGGGCATCCAAAATTGAAATTGTAGAGAGAGTCCTCTCAAAAATTCAAAAGAAATTTGTCACACTCAGTCTACGTATTGACCAAGCAGAAGAACGACTGCTTGGTCCACGTAGAAGACAGGCAACACATTTGAAAGACAAGGTTGGAGGTTTAACTGCACAAATGGCATGGATGCAAGGGAAAATGGAAGATTTGGAAAATAGAGATTGGTGCTCTAATGTTCGTGTATTTGAAGTGTCAGAGGGCCAGCAGGGCACGGATGTTTGTAAATTTGTACAAGGCCTTCTCCAAAAATGCTTTCCAGGCTCACCAGCAGTGGGAAATTGAGATAGAAAGGGCCCATTGGGAACTGAGGGGGGTGGGGAGGAATGGCTTCCCAGCAGAAATAATAAACTATGCTCTCCAGGAGGAGTGGTCACCTCTTCTGGCAAATGTTTTCTCACAGGCGCTTCAGGGGAAACCACTCCCCAAATCAATGTCACAGTTAATATAATAGTTATTCCGAAAGAAGGAAAACCCCCTAATAGCTGCGGAAGTTACAGGCCCATGGCATTGACAAACAGTGACACTAAACGTTTTGCCAAAATATTAGCAATTAGAATAGAAAATATCTTCTTCCGGTTGATTAACTCAGATCAATCAGGATTTGTTAAAGGCCAACTTATATCGGACAATGTCTGTAGAGCAGTAAACCTGACACATCATATACAACAATATGCAACCACAGCATTATGTTTAACACTAAACGCTGAAAAAGCATTTGATTGGGTAGAATGGGGTTTTCTGTTCAAAATGCTGGAGAAATTGAATGTGGGAAAGGACTTCTTACATGGGGTCAAAGTGCTATATTAGAACCCAACAGCTTGGGTATTGGTCAATAATGGGTGTTAGAAGCATTTTCCTTACAAAGAGGTATGAGACAAGAGTGCCCACTCTCACCAATATTATTTGCCATAGTAATTGAAGCATTTGCTGTGAAAATTATATTAAATACCCGTATTCACCCAGTTAGAGTGGCAGACCTTGAGCATAAAGTGATGTTATACGCTGTGATGTAGCAGGCTCTTATGAAGCAAGAGAAACTGATAGTGATCCGGTGGAGAGAGCCAGTACTGCAGGGGAATGCAGGATTTCCTCTGATGAGAGGAAAAAAGAATGCAGAGCTAATCAGGAACCACTCCTCACTTCAAGGCAGGTGAGAAGCCAAGTCCCTGATTGGGCACGCCCAAGCAGGAGGCGGGCAGTGCAGTACTCAGCTAGCTTGTTAAAAACCCAGAAACAGTTAGACAAGAGAGAGGACCACCAGGAGAGGAACCAAGGACACAAGCACCTGGACGAGGATAGGTCAGATGACCAGGAACAGGAACCGAGAGAGAGAGAACCACTAAGCAGCTGTGATCCAAGAAGGAGCAGACAGGAGCTGGGAGACTCAGGGGCAGAGAAAGAATTCTGGAAGCAGAAGAATTCTAAGGCACTGAGAGACCCAAGGCTGCAGCTCAGGAGTTCAAAGGACCCAGAAGAACCTTGGAATAGGAGGCAAAGGGATAAGGAATTACCCTGGAAGAAGCCCAAGCACAAGGTATCTGGTGGGTGTGGCACGGCTAGCAAACCTAACAGTGGAAAGCCAGAAAGAATGGATTTTAATTGTGAAAGACAGGATAAAGGCAGAAAGTTTGATACTAACTGGTTAAGTCAAGAAAAGCCTGACTGTTTTCCTTTTAACACTCTGAGAGACTCTCTAAACACAGCTGGAGCGTTTTACCCTGAACTGCCATGTGGAGATAGGTGGGGGAAGGGAAATGCTTGCACCTGAAATGTTGTCCAAGTAAAAGCACTGATAATTGCCTAGAGATAAGAAATATAAACAAGCATTTACCTGAAGGAGGATTTGCTCAGCCTAGCTCAGAAAATACACAGGCTGAATTACTTCTCACTGAATTCAAAGAGTTCCTTAAAAGCAGAGCAGTTTCTACTCAGAACGTAGCAAAGCCATTGATCAGCTGGCCAGAAGAAATGCCTTTAATTTCTTTGCCATCTACAGAACAGGAAGTCCCGATGGTTTGCTCTACTTGTATGATTCCAAAGGACATTTAACTGATTTACTTGCCAGTGTTGTATGTAAGAAAATAGCAAAGTTACCTCACTGTTTGCTGTGACAGAAGAGCTTATGTGAAGAGAATAAGTGGAAGCATATTCTGTGCAATTCAGGAGCAGTGCTGGTATCAGAGTTTCTGTTACCTTAATGAAAAGGAGATCACATGACAGGTGAATGTGATTTGTAATGGACATTCAGTTAAGCAGTGAAAAAAGCCTTGTTTAAGTTCAGTTTCTCAATCTTGTTTTATACCACATTATTTCATTTTACGTCTGCTGCATTTGAACTGCGAAAGCGGGAAATAAACCTCACCAAAAAGAAATATTCTTTGCCTTGCCTTATCACTTGAGCACCAACACAACTACAACATTAACCCTCAAGGGCATTCAAGGCCAGCCCCTCCCTTAACCCTCAAGGTCCAGGGAGTGGGTGGGTGGCAAAGCAAATGACACAGGTTTTTATGGCCTACCCCAGTGAGTCTATACCAGAATCATTGGAATAAATTGACAGCTTCTCCCAGGTCTCAGGATTTAAAGTTAATCTGGGAAAGAAGGAAGCTCTAAACATAGGAGGACTGTCTAAAGCCGCGCTAAAAGACTTCCCCTTTAAATGGGTGGAACATCTGGGAGTATATATAGGACACCAGTTGGAAGATCTTTATAAGTTTAACTACCTTCGATTGGGAGAGAGACTAGATAAGGAACTTAAAAAATGGGCCGAGCCACACCTTAGCTGGTTGGGGAGAGTGGCAGCATTGAAAACTTTGCTTATTTCCAAATTTACATTCTTGTTTTCGCAGCTACAAGTCACGGCTTTTATTCTCTTGATTTCAGTTTCCGTTTCTAATTTTTTTTTAAATTTCTGGTTTGAGACATCGCATGATTGACGCTTTTATTATAAAGCTTTTAAGACTCTATGAGTGTGATAACTACAGTGACTATTTTTGTCTTTGCTCTAATGTCATACTCAGAGTGCCCCTGTCTTAACATTTCGTGACATTTATCTTTTAGCCAGTCAGTCTTCCAATCTGATCACATTATGCAATTTTGCTGTGATAGGTCCAGCCTTTTGTACCTTTTATTTTCCTTGATTTCAGTTTTTAGTTTATTTCCGGTTTGAGATATCTCTCAATAGATGATTTTATACATAAAGTTTTTAAGTCACTATGAATGTGGTGTCTACATAATGCTCTATAATTAAGTCTTTTAAACAAGTTTTTATTGCTTTCATTTTGTGCCTTACTCAGACTTGGATTGTCACAGGCTAGCGCGAGGTCATTGAGCCCTACAGCTGCTGATCTTTAGCAACGCAATACTTTTGTAAATGCTACAATATATTTGACCTTTTACATAATTTGGAGACTGCTAATGACTGTCCTTTAGTTGCTATATGCTGGTAGTGCTTTATTTTACATGTAATGTTGTTGTTTACTGTTAAATACAGTGCAGCGGTTATCGGCACATTTTTTACTCTCTTTGCTTATAAAGAAGCTTTCTGATCTATGACATGAAGGCACCCTGTGTGACATCCTGCAGCGGTGGGCGGGGCTTCCTTTCTCTTTAAAATTGCACTCATGCACACGCATGGCGTTTTCTCGCATCTTGTTACTATACAGAGGTAAGAATTGTATCATTTCCCGTCCCTCTCCTGCTGCTTAATCTTAGGTTGTTTTAAGTATTTGAGCTATGTAATACATATGAACGCAGACACTACACATCCTTGAGGCATTGTGATCCTGACAAATAGCCAATCTATGTTAGATCAGGATTACTGCGGTAATATACATTCCTCTTTGGTACTCTTTTTGTATATGGGGTTGATTATAGCAAGATTTTCACGTTAAGCATCCTTTGTTTTTGTCTTCTGCTTGTACTTTCTCCTTGGGAGCATTCTCATTTGTGTTAGCAGTCCCTTGGAGAGAGGTGCATTTTATTTGTTATAACTCAATATCAGGCTCTATGCCCCAACTGAGGTATCAGCAGTTTTTATCTTTTCTGTGAATTAATTGCAACAACTTCTGCATAAACACAAGATCAGTTTTTGTAAATGACTAGCCATGTCCTGGCAGTCTAGCTATTATATAGCTCATCTATTGAGCGCAAATACTACAGAATAGAGGCCGGTAACAATTACCTCCTTACAATAGGTTCCATTACCTATTTAGATTATCATGTAGGCATTTACACAGATAAGTATGTATTCTATGTTTTATTTGAATTGTTTTAAAAAGATTCTCGGTTCACTTGTTTGCAATTATGTTTACATTTTATTTCAATAGCCTTGTATTTATTTCCAGTTACAGTTTTGACTGTCTGGTTTTAGCTCTTTTTGTATCTATGGCTACATATTCAATGCCTCTCATAAGCTTACGATACATGCATAGATAAGCATACTGTATTTATTATATTTCACTTTAACTGTTTTGTATTGATTCCCAGTTACAGTTTTGTTATTTCAATATTTATTTTAATATTTTTAGACATAGTGATGACCATCTGATTTCTCTTTTTGTACTTTTTATGTATTTATGCTCTATGTTGCATGTTTGATAAAGTATGATGTATGTTTCATATATTTATGCTTCATATTGTAGACCTGGAAAAGTGGCTACTTATTACTTACATCTGTTTTCTTTGCAGACAAGTTTCTCTCAACACATTTTTATTTATGTATTTTTGTGTGAATTTTTGTACATCTATGTTTTTTTGTTATGTACAAATCCCCTTTGTTTTCATGCTTTTAAACCCCTGATGAAGGCCTAGAGCTGAAACTTGGCCAAGTTGGGTCCATAATAAAACAACTGTTGAAGATATCCTTGGTGTGGCCCTGGTTCTTCTGCGTTAAATGTTTTGCCAAAATATTAGCAAGTAGAATAGAAAATATCCACCTTCGGTTGATTAACTCAGATTAATCAGGATTTGTTAAGGGCCAACTTATATCAGACAATGTCCATAGAGCAGTAAATTGATACATCATATACAACAATATGTAACCCCGGCATTATGCTTAATACTAGACACTGAAAATGTGTTTGATCGAATAGAATGTGGTTTTCTGTTTAAAATGCTGGAGAAATTGAATGTAGGAAAGGGTTTCTTACGTGGGGTCAAAGCATTGTATCAGAATCCATCAGCTCAGGTGTTGTTGTTATGTGCCGTCGAGTCGGAGTCGACTCATGGCGACCCTCTGGATAGCTATCCTAAATTGTGTTCGGTCTTCAGTCAGATGGCTCATTGTTGACAGACTGGTATCCATAGCTACTGTTATTGTATCGATCCATCTCATTGCTGGCCTTCCTCTTTTGCGTTGACCTTCTATCTTGCCAAGCATGATGTCTTTCTCTAATGATCTCTCTCTTCGCATGATGTGTCCAAAGTATGAAAGTCAAAGTCTTGTCATCTGAGCTTCTAAAGAAAGCTTAGGTTTGATCTCCTCTAGTACTGACTGGTTTGTTCTTCGGGCAGTCCATGGTATACACAGTATTCGCCGCCAGCACCATAATTCAAAGGCATCAATTTTCTTCCTGTCTGTCTTTTTCACTGTCCAGCTTTCACATCCATATGATGTTATTGAAAATACCATGGCTTGAACAAGTCGAATCTTTGTATGGAGAGAGACATCTCTGCTCTTGAGAATCTTATCTAGGTTTTTCATAGCCATTCTGCCAAGAGCAATGCGTCGTCTGATTTCTTGACTGCTTGTTGCTTCTTTATTGATAGTTGATCCAAGTAAGTTAAAGTTGTTCACGATTTCAATTTCTTCTCCTTCAACGATGAACCTGTTGATTATGCCAGTTGTCATGATCTTTGTCTTCTTTACATTAAGGTGCAGGCACATTTTGAGACTATGTTCTTTGATTGTGAGAAGCAAATGTTTCAGATCATCTTCACTTTCAGCCAGTAATGTGGTATCATCAGCATAGCGAAGGTTGTTGATGAGTCTTCCGCCAATCTTCACACCTCTGTTATCTTCATACAATCCTGCTTCTCTGATGATTTGTTCTGCATATAAATTAAACAGGTAGGGGGAAAGTATGCAGCCTTGTCTTACACCTTTGCTTATTTTAAACCATTCTGTTTCTCCTTGTTCCGTTCGAACTGTTGCTTCTTGATCATTGTACAGATTTCGCAAGAGAACGATCAGGTGTTCAGGTATACCCATGCTTCTTAATATGGCCCAGAGTTTCTCATGGTTTACACAGTCAAAAGCCTTGCTATAGTCGATAAAGCACAAATAGCTATCCTTTTGGTATTCTTTAGTCTTTTCAAGGATCCATCTCACATCCGCAATGATGTCTCTCGTTCCTCGCTCTTTCCTGAACCCTGCTTGCACGTCAGGTAGTTCTTGTTCCAGGTATGGTTGTAGTCTCTTTTGAATAATCTTCAGTAGAATCTTGCTGGCATGTGGGATCAGAGCGATTGTGCGATAATTTCCACAGTCAGTTGGATCACCTTTCTTTAGTATTGGTATAAACACAGATTTTTTCCAGTCCGTTGGCCATGATGTTGTCTTCCATATTTCTTGGCAGAGCCCTGTAAGTACGGTAACAGCTGCATCAAATTGCTGCAATACTTCTATGGGAATGCTATCAATGCCTGGTGCTTTGTTCTTTGATAAGGCTTTCAATGCTGCTTCAACTTCTTCTTTCATGACCAATGGTTCCCAATCATAAGGTACAGGTTGAAACGGCTGTTGGTCCACTTGATCTTTATCATATAAAAACTCTGTATATTCCTTCCACCTTTTCTTGATCTTCTCAGCATCATTCAACATAGAACCTTGAGCATCTTGTAACATTCCAATTCGAGGCTGGAACTTTTTCTTTAACTCTCGTAGCTTTAGGAAAGCTGATCTTGTTCTTCCTCTAATAGTTTCTGCTTCTATTTCCTTGCAAGTGTCATTGTAGTACTTTTCCTTGTCCTGTCTTGCTGCACGTTGGAAATCTCTGTTGAGTTCTGCGATTGTCTTTCTTTCTCCTCTGGCTTTAGCTTCTCTGCGTTTCTGGGCAATTTTCAGAGTTTCTTCCGTCATCCATTTTGGCCGTTTTTGCTTTTTCACCTTTTGTAGAGACTTCTCGCTTTCTTCCAACACAACCTTCTTGATGTCATTCCATAACTCTTCCGGAGCTCTGTCATTTGTATCTAAAGCAGCAAATCGATTTTGCAGACAGTCTTTAAATTCCAGTGGTATATTCTCAAGGTCATATTTTGCTGCATTCATGAGTGGTTTGCTCTTTTTGAACTTTAGCTTGAGTTTGCATACTAGTAGTTGATGATCTGTACCACAGTCAGCTCCATGGTTTGTCTTTGTTGATGTTACAGAGCTTTTCCATCGTTGACTTCCACAGATGTAGTCAATTTGATTTTTATACAATCCATTGGGTGAGGTCCATGTGTACAGTCGCCGCTTGTGTTGCTGGAAGAAGGTGTTTGAGATGAATAGATCATTGGTCTTGCAGAATTCTATCAGTCTTTCTCCAGCTTCATTTCTGTTGCCAAGTCCATATTTTCCAACTACTTTGCCTTCTTCTTTGTTGCCAACTTTTGCGTTCCAGTCACCCATGACTATCAGGATATCCTGTTTGCATGTTCTGTCAATTTCAGCTTGTACTTGTTCATAGAACTCTTCAATTTCATTCTCTTCTGCAGCTGTTGTTGGGGCATATACTTGAATTATAGTTGTGTTGATAGGCAATCCTCGTAGACGAATAGAGATTAAGCATTCGCTGACTGCATTGTATTTTATTACAGTTCTTGCAAGTTTCTTCTTTATTATAAATGCAACACCATTTCTTCTTTGTCTTTCATTTCACGACCATGTGATCATCTGATGCAAAGTGCCCGATGCCAGTCCATTTCAGCTCGCTGACACCCAACAGATCAAGTTGTACACGTTCCATTTCATTCTTGACCACCTCCAACTTTCCTTGGTTCATGCTTCGTACGTTCCATGTTCCAATGTGTAAGACATCTTTACAGCTTCTGACTCTCATTTCATGCACAGCTACATCAGCAGTCAGACTTTGATCCAACCACATCATAAATGCTGGCTTTACTCTGAAAAGTCTTCAACTCTTCCCCAGTAGCTAGTTGAGTGCCTTCCGACCTGGGAGTCTCATCTTCCAGCACCATTGCACAATTTGTTTTGTTGTAACTATCCATTGGGTTTTCATGGCAAGATACAGAAGTAGATTGCCGGGCCTTTCTTCCGCGCAGTTTCTTCAGCTCAGGTATTGGTCAATAATGGCTGTTCAGAAGCATTTTCCTTACTAAGAAGTATAAGACAAGGGTGCCCATTCTCACCAATATTATTTGCCATAGTAATTGAAGCATTTGCTGCTAAAATGGTATTAAATACCCATATTCACCCAGTTAGAGTGGCAGGCCTTGAACATAAAGTGATGTTATACGCAAATCACACTTAGGTTTTTATGGTCAGCCCCAATCAGTCTATACCAGACTCATTGGAAGAAATCAGCTTCTCCCAGGTCTCAGGATTTAAAGTTAATCTGGGGAAGACAGAAGCTCTAAACTTAGCTGGTTGGGGAGAGTGGCAGCATTGAAAATGTTGCTTATTTCCAAATTCACATTCTTGTTTTCGCAGCTATCAGTCACAGTCCCCATGATCTTACTGCAGAAGTGGCAGAAAAAACTTCTAAAGTTTATTTGGGGAGGCAAAAGGGCCGGAATAAATACAAATCGTCTATCTTGTAATAGGAAGCAGGGAGTAGTGAAGCCTCCAATCTTGAAACTCTGCTATAAGGTAGCTGTCTTATGGGAACTACAAGCGCATCATTCATGCCCGAGAGATACACTCTGGATCTCCTTAAAATAAGCCTCACTAATACCTGTGGGATTGCGGCACAGACTATAGAAAGTACGAGAGAAAAAGAAAATGAATTATCCATTCATCTCTCCGCTAATAACCCAAGCAAGATTCTGTATGAAACTGAAATACTTTCCTTCAGTATTCTCAAAATGGTCAAAGGTAAGAGACCTCCAACCATTCTTGAGCTCAGAATTTACTGGGTTGGTGAAGGACTTAGAAAGAAGTGGTATAACTTCTTTTCCAGACTGCCCTCTCAGGGTACATGTCGGTCCATAGCAAATCTGGAGGCAGTTACGGACTCCAAAATCCCCTTCTAGCAAAACTTCCAGCTCAGATATTTCTTGGGGTGCCCAGATGTAAAAGAACAGGTTAACTGTGCACCTACATGGTTAAAATGTATTCTATTTGGGGGGCTGGGGAGCAAAGCTTTGCTATCAAGACTATACCAGGGACTGAGACAAGAAACAGAACCAGTACCAGAACATGTTGCTGGCTGATATAGCTGGTTTTAGAAGGAGTTATCGGACAAGGAATGGGAAGACATTCATACAGGAGTAAGTAAGTGGGCAAGAGTGACTAACTGGAGACAGGTACAGCTCCAGTTGATCCACCCCGCATATCTTACCCCGTTCCTTATGTTTAAAACGAGTATGAAGCCCTCAGATAAGTGCTGATGAGAGTGTGGAGCACGAGGGTTCTTTTACCATATGTGGTGGGAATGCCCAAGAATCCACAAATATTGGGAAAAAGTAGCGGAAAATCTTGGAGAGGTCCTGGGGGAACCAGTGAAGTGTGAACCTGGAGAATTCCTGTTAGGTAGGGGAATATCTGCACCATAGGAACACCACACCTTGAAAGCTAAACTATTATTAATGGCTAGAATAACACTAGTCTGGAAATGGAAAGCAGATCAAGGGCCATTAGCCTCCAAATGGTGGTATAAAGTGTGCGAAGCAGCTAAATTTGACAAAATAACCAATGACTTTGAAGGGAAACAAAGCCAATGGGAAATAATACGGTCACTTTGGGTGATATGGGCCGAAAGTAAAGGGATGGTCCCAAGAGATCCGACAGGAAATGCCTCATACTCATAATAATGAAGTAGATATGCTTCCCACATACCGGAGAAAAGATAATATGAACTATAGAATATTTCAGAGTAATAGAGAAAATTTGTGAGAAGAAGGGAAATATATGCTGCTGTTATATGTTATTGAGTTTACCCAGTTCGAGGGTACTTACTCGTATTAAAGTATGGTTAACTGCAGGAACAAGACTGAAATACAGAACTAAAGGGATACTGTTTAACAAGGCTGAATAGAGACATTGGGAGATGGGATGTTAGATAAAATCAATGTTAGACAAGGAACCTTCATGAATGTGCTAGAGGGCAAGGTGAAACTTAACAGAGGTTCCCAACTCCAGTCCTGGAGGGCCAAACACCATTCAGGTTTTCAGGCTGTCCCTAATAAATATGCATGAGATGCATTTGCATGCGCTACCCCCATTGTATTCAAATGTATCTCATACATATTCATTAGGGACAGCCTGAAAACCTGAATGGTGTTTGGCCCTCCAGGACTGGAGTTGGGAACCTGGACATTTGATGATTATAATAAGGTAGCCTGACTAGACACCTGTCCCAAATCTGGGGAACAGAATCCTGGATCATAGTGGAGTATCCCTATTTGTATTGAACATGATCTGAAACACTGTACAGTCATGTTTATGGTTTGGTTGAAATAAAAATGTATACAATAAAAAAAAAGAGGGCATTGAGTCAAATAGGGTAAGTTTTGCAGGAAAGAAAATACAACAGAATCACTGTAGATAGAAATCCAATTTAAAAAGGGGAAGGCAATGACCATAGGGGTGTACTGTTATCTCTTTGGTCAGAATGAACAGATGGATAATGAAATGTTAAAAGAATTTAGGGAAACTAACAAAAATTACAACACAATAATAATGGGTGGTTTCAATTACACTGGTATTGACTGGGTCAGTGTCACAGCAGGACATGCTAAAGAGATAAAGGGGTATGTTTACTAAACCGTCTTAACGTGCGCTGTGTGATGTTATCGCGCAATAAGGTACCTTATCGCATGATAATGGCGCTTTTCCAGGCGCACAGGTACCTTATTGCGCGATAACGCGTGCAGTGGCGCAAACGAGCGCTGAAGGTGGGGAAAGGCTCCTGGAGGGCGGAGGAAGGCTCCCCAGGGGCGGAGAGAAGGGGTCAATGGGTGGAGAATGGGAGGGGAGAGGCTCCCTGCACACTAATGCTGTGAAATCCGAGGCTCAAAACTAACGCCAGTGAAACCCTGGCGTTAGAGCTGATTTAAAGGGAAAAGAAACCATTTCCGTCAGCAATGTACAGCAAAACCAGGGAAACCTACAAACGTGATAAGTGTGATACATGTGCACGGAACAAAAGGACAAATAAACAGTGAAAATGAACAGAAGAAAATGGAAAAATAAAATAACCAAGCTGGGCAATAGTGATGTCAATGGGAAACATCAAAAAACACTCCCAAGAAAGCACCAAAAAAAGGATATGAATTCTGGAAGGGTCCATGCTCCGTCCCCATACAAGGTGAATGAGCCCACAGTGAAATTGCGCTGTGCAGGGTTTTCCTCTCCATTGGACAGGTTTCCTATGGTGTGCACATGTGCAGCAATAGCAGGGCAGGCATGTCAGAATGGCCAACTGGACAGATGCTTGAAAATGGGATACAGAGGGCTGCAGGCGGCACATGCTGTGGTGCAGCTGGGGCACAGTGCGGACTAGGCAGATGCCTAGGTGGCACTTAGGAATGCTGAAACTGTACAGCAGCCAGACAGCAACTGATGAGGGCCCAACATAAGCATGAGTGTGTTTATCACAGTGTCACAGGGGATAGTACCCAGCAGGTACCTCCAAGGGCACAGAACATTGGCAGGCGGTGTTGGGGGGGGGGGAAGCGTGAAAGTCTATGCAGGCACCCTTACCCAGAACATGCACCATAGGCAGCCGCCTACCTGCACACTGGATGGCCTGAGACTGTGCACCACAAGCAGAAGGGCATGTCAGCATGGTGGCAGAGGGGTACTGGTGTTGGAGAGGGCAGTGGCAGCTGCCCAAAGCAGACCATGGCCTAGCCCTGTGTAGGTGAGTGCCATGCAGTGCAACAGACAGGCCCTGCCAGACGAACAGTCATGGTATCACCAGGGAATGCACTGTCTCTGTGGCAACACGGTGGTGCAGTGCACACAACCAGTGTGTTCAGAGGCAGAAGGTCACAGGTTCAAGTCCCAGCTGTGGTTCCTGTCAACCCAGCCCCCATATTTTACCCACTGCTAATACAGACAGAACCTTTATTGCAGATGATGTAAACATGCCCAAAACACCTACATTTTACCCTACAGAGCGAAGACACCATAAACAGGCGCATTACCTAGAGCAGAGTCTCCCAAATGCAGTCCTGGAGGGCCAAACACCATTCAGGTTCCATGCTGCCTCTAATAAAGATGCCTGTGCTGCATTTCTATGCGCCGCCCCCATGGTATGCAGATGTATCTCATGCATATTCATGAGGGACAGCATGAAAACCCGAACAGTGTTTGGCACACCAGGACTGGAGTTGGGAACCTCTGCCGTAAAGCAGCAGCCAACAGGGGCAGACACACCCGCACCCACAGGCTCCATTATCCAATGCCTCCTGGAGAGGCAGGACATTGGGCCCTGCGTGCTGTGACCCAGTAGCTCCTCAGGAACCTATGGACACAAGTGAGCATCCGGTGGTGGAAGCCGGTAATGCTAGAGAGAGCACAGATTTCTTTAGAGAAAGAAAAAAACACACTTCCAATCAAGCTAAACAGCACTCCTCGGGGGAAGGGAGTGAGGAAGCCTGTGATTGGGCACGCCCCAAAGGAAGGCGGGCAATGCAGGCCAGAGCCAGCTGCTTAAATATACAGAAACCAGGAAGTCAGAGGGTACTAGTGAAGGACTCGAGAAAAGTTCTAAAGGAAGGACTAGAAAGGAGAATAACAGGACAACTGGTTCCAGACAAGCTGAGAACACGAGAGAAGCTATCTGAGTTCCCAGAGGGAGATACAAGGATTGCAGAAGGCAAGTCTATATGGGATTATCCTTGCTATAGAGATTCCTGTGACAAGCTGCACCTGGAAGGTACCGTGGGAGAGGATTCAGTAGAGAGAGAGAACTGCTGCAGGCAGAGGTCTTTTAACTACGCTGAAAACCCAGGGCTACAGAACCAGGCAGAGCTGTGGAAGAAGGACAGAAGGATAAGGTATTCCCCAGATGAAAAGCTTCTGCATCAGGTACCCAAGAAAAGAAGTGTTTATGCTTTTAAACCAGGCAGTCTCTGTTCCACTTTTAAAAGCACAGCTAAACAAGATGGTGGCGTCTGTTATCAGCCAAGGGAAGCTTTAAGTAATCCTGAATATTCTTTTAAGCTAGCTGATATACCTAACCTGGAGAAGGCTGAATGTAATGCTTTTGATTATTCTCCTGACATTGCAAAGTTTGAATACCAAGCACCCACGGCTAGAGAACGTTTAGGAGATAAACGTAGCCCAGCACATGTGTTTGTTCCCAGTACAAACAAACTTAAGTGGCAGCCTGAGATTGATAAGCTCAGTAAACAGTTACTCATTGAAGGGACGGGAGATCAGACATACTTGGGGAAGTTACCGGCTGAGTCACTTCTAAAGGACTTCCAAGACTTCTTAAAGCAGAAGAGAAGTTTTAATCCGGTTGTGCCAGACATTGAATGTATGGAAGAAACTTCTACCCCTGATTCTTTATTGCCCCCTGATAATGATGACATGTTAATGGACTGCTCAATCTGTTTAATTGACAGAGACAATTAAACAGCTAAGTTTTTGTACTGTTCTATGAGGTAATAGGACATTGACAATTAACCTCATTTATGCAAGAAAACTTGAGTGAAGAGACTTTTTCTGTTTCCTTCCTGTATGATAAAGCACATGAGAAGAATGTGTAATAATACAGCGCAACAAGCAACTAGATAAGATTCAGTTATTCCTGTATACTTTTGGATTTAATTTCTTCTGCACCGTCTGTAATTTGCATATTGAACTGCGCACTGGCAAACTAAGCCACGAGCAAATAAACCAGTTAAAATAAATAATCCTTTGCCAAGCCTTATCACTCGTCGCACCACAACACAACTACAACAATTGCCCACGGGCGTCGCAAGTCAACCCCTCTTTAGCCCTCAAGGTTAAGGAGCGGGTGGGGCTGGCTGACAGTGCATCTCCCAATACTAGCACTTGCATACCTTGGCAATGCCACCCTAAACCTGGGAATATGGTACACAGCTATCAAAAGGTTGCTATGATTACTGGCAGATAGCAATTCCGAAGTTAGGTACAATTTTCTGATTGAGCTGCATCATGGCAACCTTTCTGATGTCTGTGAAGTGTGCTACAGGTCTTGTGTCTGACAGTGTTTACCACCCTGGGGATTGACCCCAACAGTATTGCATACCATAGCCATGCCTGCACTGTGCACAGGACAGGAGCGGTGGCCAGGGCTGCCAAACACCTCTATAGTTGTACAATGCTGGCATAGGTGTGGGAGTGTGTGTCTGTCTATCCAGTGTGTGGTGGCTGCAAACACCCTCCACTGCCAGCACTGTTGCCAGTATTGGCCTGCCAATGTGCATAATGAGGAGTAAGGTACCATGGGTATGGCCCAGACAGGGTGGTCTGGCCAGGATGCATCTGCACAGGGCATAGGGCAATGGCTGGGACATTGTAGTGCCCGGCCACCACCTGCACAGACAGGGTGGCAACAGCATGTCCTGCTGGTAGATCACTCTCACCCTGACTGAGCAGTGACCACGGCATGGCTAGGTTCCCCATAGTACTATATAGTATTTCTCTCATGTGATATTTATGGGTTCCCTTTTGGGGCCCAATCACTGACTTATCTGCTTGGTGTGTATGCTGACATCCCAGTTCTGGGTGCATGCATCTCCTCCAGGAACATGCACTATGGACTAGCTAGCAGACTGTCTGCAGCTAGTATGTGTCTTGCTGGAACACCTTGCAGGGTGCAGTGGCTGGAGGCTTGCTGCAGGAGAATATCAGATAGTGGTGGGGTGCAGCTGAGCATTTCCAGGCCTAATGTCTGTCTGCTATTGCTTTATGGATGTGTACAGCGCTGCATTGACTGCCCTGTAGGATGTCTGTTCCCCAGCAGGACTGGGGTTGATGGTCCCCTCTACTGCCACCATTGCAGGGAGGTAGAATGTGGATCTGTTGGTGGGAGACCCTGTTTCCTACTCTCAGCCCCAGAGGGTGGGTTGGGTGGTGGTACATAATCCGCCTATGGGTCCATAAGGGCTAAACCTGACTGAGAAATACAGATGTATCCAAGGTGTGTCTGCAGGAACTACCTATCTCATACACTAGCACTAGTGGTGAGGTCAGAGAGGCGGTTATAGACAAAAAAGCATCTTTCAGACAATGGAAACAGGAGCCAGATGATGAAAACAGGAAACAACATAAACACTGGCAAGTTAGATGCAAGGCATTGATAAGGCAGGCAAAGAGAGAATTTGAAAAAAAAAATTTGCTGTGGAAGGAAAAATGCATGATAAAAACCTTTTAAAATACATTCATAGCAAAAAAAACAAAACATGAGTCAGTTGGACTATTAGATGATATAGGGTAAAATGGGCACTAAGGAAGGACAGGCCATAGTGGAGAAAGTTTGAATGAATACTTTGTTTCGGCTTTTACTGAAGAAGATGTAGGGATGTTACCCATGCCAGAAATGATATTCAAAGGTGAGGCATCTGAGGAATTGAAACAAGTCTCAATAAACCTTGAAGATGTAATACAGCAATTTGATAAACTAAAGAGTAGCAAATCATCTGGACCAGATGGTATACATCCCAGGGTGCTGAAAGAACTCAAAAATGAGAGATCACACCTACTATTAGTAATCTGTGAACTATCATTAAAATCATCCGTAGTATCTGGAGAGTGGCCAGCAAAACTTCAGTTTTGAAAAACGGCTCTAGGGGTGATCTGGGAAACTACAGACTGGTGAACCTTGCATCAGTGCCAGCCAAATGGTAGAAACCATTAAAAGGAACAAAATTACTGAACTTAAAGAGAGATTTGGTTTAATGGGACAAAGCCAACATGGATTTAGTCAAGGAAAGTCTTGTCTCACTAATCTGCAATATTTTATGAATGTGTGAATAAATAAAGAGGTGAGTCTGTTGATGTGGAGGCCTATTCCCTTCTGGACGTCCAGCCCCTTGTGCAGCCGGGCAGAACTGGGCCATACAACGGTAGACCCAATTCTGATAGACACCCCCGTGGGATCAGAATCAGGTCTACTGGCCTGGATGTGCAGGCCGGCCCCCATTCTGATCGGCTGCATGCCCAGCCACATACCCGGCTAACTCAGCCTGACTCCGTAAGGAAGTCGCAGTGCCATGGCGTCCCGTTGCCATGGCACCTTGGTTCCATTATGGAGCAGCAAACACCGGCCGCCACCAAAATTGTCCTTTCCCTACAGCCAGACCCCTGATCCAGTCTCCCATAGCCAGGGTCAGGCTGCCAGGAATCTCCTGCAGGCCTCCCGGTCTTGTCCCTGCTGGCTGCTGCTGCTATCCCACATCCAGGGGTCTTATTCCACCTCTGAGATGGAATAAGTCCCCTGTCTAACCAGCCTATTCCGGACGTACAAGGCCAACCTCAGAATTGGCCCTGTACATCCAGAGTGACGGCCCACCCACGCACCACCCTCGCTCTGCCTTCCACCCCCATTTAAGTCTCCTTGTAGAATTCCGCTGTTCACAGAAGGAGCCTTGCATGTGGACAGCAAGGGGGACTAATAGTGGGGATGTACATCCAGGCAGGGTGTACATCCCTGCTATTCATGGCTTGGCATAGACCGCATAGTGTATCTGGATTTCTGAAAGCCTTTGACAAGGTCCCGCATGAGAAATTCTTGAGCAAATTAAAAAGTCATGGGATAGGAGGCAGTATACTATTATGGGAACTGGTTAAAAGACAGAAAAGAGAGTAGGGCTACATAGCCAAATTTCTCAATGGAGAGAGGTGAATAGTGGAGTACCCCAGGGATCTGTGCTGGGCCTGCTGCTTCTTAACATAATTATAAATGACCTGGAAATGGAAACAATGAGTGAGGTGATCAAATTTGCAGGTGGTACACAATTATTCAGAGTTGTTAAAACAAGAGAATTATGAAAAATTGCAAGAGAACATTGAGAAACTGGGAGACCGGCTGTTCAAATAGTAAATGAAATTTAATGTTGACAATTGTAAAGCTATGCACTTAGGCTGGCATTCTGTCCTGCAAATAGCAGGGTTGGACATGCGGGCTGGATGTCTAACCTGTGCTCAGATCCTGGCCCCAGTTCTGCTACCAGAACTCCCTGTACGTACAGAGCATCTGTGCTGGGAGCACTGCACGTGGGCAGGAGGCGGCGGAGAAGGTGAGTGGCCTGCTGCCGTGACATACAGAGTCTATTCAGGACAGGCCCCTTTACATCCACTGGCACACAGCTGCACACCTGGCTTATTCCACCCCGAAGGTGGAATAAGTCTCGGGTGTCCCCCACATCGCATGCCGCATACCCCCGCACCAGTCTTATGGCCACGCTGTGCCCCTGCAGCCACAATCTGGCAACAGCAGCCATCAGTGACAGCTGGACAGTGGGCTGCAGGGGCAGATGTATGCCATGGAATTCCGAGCTGTGCTGTGGACAGTTCATTGCCATGGCACTAGGATGCCACCTCTCCCTCGCAGCAGCAGTGGTGCTCTGGTGTCAGGATGGGCAGCTCCCCGTACGTCGATCTGCTCAGCATACGGGGAGCGGCCTGATGTCTATATCCCTGATTCTGCCATCACGATTATGTCCAGGCCCTTGGCAGCAGAATCGGGTCTATCTCCAGCACGTCTAGGTTTTGGGCAGGCACTGCGAGTGGACGTCAGAGAAGCAGAATTGGCCTCCATGGGAAGAACAACCCAAACTACACAGTTACATGATGCAAGGTTACATATTAGGAATCACCACCCAGGAAAAGGATCTAGGTATCATCATGGATAATATGTTGAAACTCTCTGCCCAGTGTGCAGCAGCAGCCAAGAAAGCAAAAAGAATGCTAGGAATCATAAGGAAAGGAATGGAGAATTACAGCAAGGATATTATAATGCCTCTGTATCGCTCCATGGTGCAACCACACTTTGAATATTGTGTTCGGTTCTGGTCACTATATCTTAAAAAGGATATAGCAGAATTAGAAAAGGTAGAGAGAAGAGCAACCAGAATGATAAAGGGGATGGAAGGATACCCCTGTGAGGAACGGCTTAAAATGTTGGAGCTCTTCAGCTTGGAAAAAAGATGTCTGAAAAGAGAAATGATAGAGACTACAAAATAATGAATGGAGTAAAATGGGTACAAGTAGCTTAGCTGTTTACTTCTTCAAAAAGTAGAAAGACTGGGGGACATGCAATGAAACCACAATGAAGTACTTTAAAGACAAATCAGAGAAAATATTTTTCACTCAATGCATAATCAAACTCTGAAACTCATTGCCGGAGGATGCAGTAAAAACTGTCAGTGTAGCTGGGTTTAAAAGAAATTTGGACAAGTTTCCAGAGGAAAAGTCCATAAACCATTATTGCAGTGGATCGGGAAATCCACTGCTTACCCCTGGGAAAATCAGCATGGAATCTGTCTACCTTTTGAGATCCTTTCAGGTTAACTTGGATTAACCACTGTTGGAAAGAGGATGCTGGGCTTGATAGACCTTTGGCCTTACCCAGTATGGCAAAGCTTATGTGCTTATGTTGTCTGCAAGTCCCTCCAGCCCAGCTGAAGCAGCAGGGATCTCACTAAGTAGCAGCATCTGTGATCAGTTTCTTCACATTCTTGAAAAGTAATAGGGGTGGCTTAATTAAATCTGACTGGCCAATTTATTTCTTTTCCACTGCATTTCCAAGATGCACAGTCGATGTGAGGCCATGCAAGCAGCACTAATCAACAGTGTCCATTTTGTTTTTCACTTAGTTGCAGTAACAAGGGCTTCTTTCTAAAAAAAGGTATAATAATGAATATCTCTGATAGTGCGTATGCAGTAGCAAGACAAAATAAATTAAAAAAGAACTAGAAATGACTCACTGTGCTTGATCTGGTTTACAAAGTTGATTTCCCTTCCTGGTATGCGCCAGAGCCACGAGAGCTCCTGAAGTGAGTTTTGCAGAACGCTGAGCAAGCCTTTGCCAATGACCTTTGTTATTCAGCCCAGAAAACTTTTACAAAAGAGTTACACTTAACATTTTCATGGCCAACTCTTCTGAAAAAGTGTTGGCAGCAGAAGTGACATGGCAATTTTTAAGCTTCTGCAGCATTTAGACTAATTTTGTTAAAGGGTTTTTCAGTTTGATTTAATGACTGGACTTCAAATTACAAAGGGACCTCTGGCCTGCTAAAAGGAAAGACCAGGAAAATCACGAAGTCTAAAAATAAATCTTGCTTTAAAAAAAGCCAAAGGCATTGTGCTTTGTTTCAGTTTTATGTTTCTGAAAGCATACACATCAAACACCATTTCCTCTTCTGCAGAATCGACTGTATTCCAAGCACTCTCCGATTATGCAGCTGTGTGGCATTTGGAAAATAAACTATAAGATTGTTTACTGTTACATGCATATCTCAGATTGTGTTCCCCTCCAGCCCGGCAAAAAGCATATGGATTGCATGCAGGTTAGGTTAGAAGCATTCATTTAATTTTTATGTATTGAATTTATATTTCACACATTTTATATAATTCTGAGTGGATTACAAACAGGACATTCATATGTTACAATTAAAGAATAAAGCATTCATAAACTTAATTCAGACATGAACAAAGATGATCACAAATTAAAATCAAAAACTATTGGCAGAGCAGCTGCAAAAACAAAAGGCAGAGAGATTAGGGGCAGAACTCATAGATCAGAAAGGTAAATGAATATACTCCACCGGTGGTATAGGCACAGAGTTTGGTACTTTCTATGAACAGCTGTATACTTCAGAAACTAAAGCTAGCCAAGGGATATGGAGAGTTGCTTGCAGCCATTAACCTTACCTCGGCTAAGCAAGGATGAAGTGTTAAATTTGGGGAGGCCCATTTTGGCGCAAGAAGTGCAAGAGGCCATTAAAACATTGCCAAAAGATAAAGCAGTGGGTGTGGGGGGGGGGGGGGGGATGGCTTCCCAGCAGAAATATACTATGCTCTCCAGGAGGAGTGGTCACTTCTTCTGGCAAAAGTTTTCTCACAGGCGCTTCAGGGGAAACCACTCCTCAAATCAATGTCACAGGCAAATATAATAGTTATCCCGAAAGAAGCTACAGGCCCATAGCTTTGATAAACAGTGATGCTAAACATTTTGCCAAAATACGAGAAGTAGAATAGAAAATATCCTCGTTCGGTTGATTAACTCAGATCAATCAGGATTTGTTAAATACCTAAAACCAAAAATTATATGCTAGAATTATGTAAACTTAAATTAAGTTTGGAACAAAAATCTTCAGTTTTTTTTATGGAAGGCTAAATAATCTTTCTCCAACTTAATAGCTAAAGGAAGTGCTTTCCAAATCTTTGACAGAGAATGCATACATTTACATCAACCCTTTATTTGTATAACTGACGGAGTTGCTAAAAGTCCCTATTGATTAGATCTCAAAAGGCTGACTAGAGTAATAAACTTTGTCCAGATGCCAAATCTGAATAAGGATGAAGATTCAGCATTTTGAAGATCAAACACACACATTAAAGATAACAAGTGAAGATGTATTAAACTGGGGGAGGAAGGGGGTAATATGCTCAGATTTTGAAATGCCCTTTACTGTCTGCACAGCAGCATTTTGTGTTATTTGTAAAGCATGACTAGTCCCCTCTGGTAACCCTATAAATATCATGTTGCAATGATCAAGGTGCGGTAAAGCAGCTGCTGACACAATCCTTCTAAAATTGGCATATTCAAGTAATAATTATAATCTCCATGCTAGCCATAATCTAAAATATAGCACTTTAATGACCTTTGAAATTTGGGGACGCAAAGTCAACTTAGGGGCATGTTTACGAAACATTACCACATGTGGGCTTTACCACACGCTAAGGGCTGCCATATGCCCATTTTATTCCTATGTCTATAGTGGCACTAAACGTATGGTAACATCGGTCACCACATGGTAATATGTGAGAGTACATTTCGGAAAAGCTGTTTAGGTTCCCCCTAAGACATCAAAATCAAAATGCCTGAAATTCCATGGAAGGGGCAGCAGAGAAGGTGGACATGTATAAATGTGTTCTAAAATCGACCTGTCTCTGCCCCAAAAGAAAAGATGTTTCCACAAACATATAAAGAAAATGAGGACATGCAGGATAAGGCCGCTTTTGGATCCTGATCCACTTAGTCTCCTACATGTTTCCTTACCACTCCCCTACATAGATGCTAGTCCTCAGCTGTTGTGTTGTCTGTCTTGACTAGATTATAAGCTCTGATGAGCAGGAACCGTCTTTTACATGTGTCTGTACAGCGCTTCCTACGCCTTGTAACACTATACAAATGATTAGTAGTAGTGGTAGTAGATATGTGCATGGAGGTAGCCAATTTTAGAAACGTGCATGTTGGATATCACTGGGATCGGTATTACAGACGTGTCCAGCTTGCCATTTTAGAAACGAAGACTTGCAAGTCCGCAGCAGTACTCAGAGGCACTGATTTTCACCTGCTATCCTTTTATGAGGGGGAAAAAATAACTTTGACAAGAGGGAATGCCCCTGTTTATCCTTATTGTTGAAAGCTGGCTGAAACGAGCATGTTTCAAATTCCTATTCGCGCCACGGGGTAGGTATAAATATGGACATGTCTGCCGAAGGTTTAAACACGTGGCGTCTTTCTGAAATCGGAGATGCACGTGAATCTTTTTATCACCATCCTGAACAGTCCCCATCACACCCCTGTGTGTCATGGGTGTGATTGTGCCGGAATCGTGCAAATTCTGTACTTTATAAAATGGGTCTTATGGCGTGGATGTGATTGGCACAACTGAATGTGCGTTTTCAGATGTGTAAATCATGAAAAGTGCATCTAAAATGACCGTTAGTAAACATGCCCCTGTTATTCAGTGGGACCTAGTTACACGTTGCCTGCACTTTCAGCTTAGTAAACATGCCCCTTTAGAGTCTATAATGGTTCCCAAATAATGTATCTCCGATTTTAACCCGTATCTCCTGATTTGTAACCAGACTGAAGATGGAGGACTACAGTATATTGGGCATCATTGTGTATAATCATTGCCTTGGGTTTGTTTTTTTTTAGATTTGCTGATAGACCATTTTCCTAAAACCAATAATACAAATAGTTATAATTTGCCACATTTCCAGATTAAATCTTAATCAGTGAGAAAAGAAACAAATAGGAAAACACTATCAGCATATATTCCAAAATGCAGCCCCACAGAATGTAGTTTGTGACACAGTGAAAGCAAATATATAGTAAATATAGTAGCAGATAAATCTGATCCCCAAGGAATGCCTATGGTAACACAAGCCAATCTGAGGACTCTGAGACAACAGAAAATTGCTGACTTTGATCAGAACCATTTCAAGACTTCCGCCTATACTCAGTTGCAGCAATCTTAGAAGTAAGAGATTTTGTAAAACTGCTTCAAGAGCAGTAGTAATATCAATAAATAATTATGCAGTATCTTTATTTTCCAAACCAACTAATAATGTATTAGTTAGTGAAGTAAGTATAAACTATTTTTTCAGTTATCTTATCCATCACCAGTAAACTTGAAGTAGATCTTAAATTAGAACAATGATCTTCATTAGCTGATATTTTTTTTTTTAGCAATGGCCTAACATTAGCGCATTTTAACTGATGTGGTAAAATTACCTCGGTTAATAGAAAACTAACTATCTGCTCCAAAATTTAAAACTGAGGAGGTAGATACTAAACTTTGATAAAATCAGGCATTTTACCATAGCTTAGTTTACCTTCCATAACTCTGTACTGCAGGTTAGTTACTCCCATGGTAAAGGAATAATACAGCTTGTGGTGATCACCGCAAGCTATGTTATTCCAGGTGAAAAATAACGCCAACTCAAAGCTGCATTATTTTTCCTGGCTGGAAGCATCAGACCATTAACACAGGGTCTGATGCTTCAGGCACAAAATTAAAGGGACCACGCTAGCAATACAACAGGTGGGCCTGGGATCCCTTTGCTCTAGCACCACCAGTGATTCAGTCCTTCCAGAAACTACCTCCTTCCCCCAGTACTCTCCCAAATCCCAATATAAAACCCACCAAGGATTCCTACTCCCACTATCTGAAAATTGAACATCTCCCCCGAAGACCTCTCATTCCCAAAAGCCAGTGGGTCCTAACTCTGAAGTCCCTGGTGGTCTAGTGGGGTAGTCCAGCAGAACTGATCCCCCTTGCTCCTGTTGGCACCAACTCTAGGTTCAAAATGGCACTTGGAATCCCTTAGCAGTAGTCTTGTGATACTACCACCAGAGGTCATTGCAATTCACCGCAAGCCATATTATTTATTTCAATACTAATGACGTGTTTTGCGTGTGTGGATGCAAAAATTCCTAATAAAAACTTTTTCAAGTACGTTTATAGCAAAACACCAGTGAGACAGTCGGTTGGACCATTAGATGTTTGAGGGGTAAAAGGGACACTAAGTGAGAACAAGGCCACAGAGGAGAGTCTGAATGAATTCTTTCCATCGGGCTTTACCAAAGATCATATGGAAAAGCTAGCCATACCAGAAATGATATTAGAAGATGTATCAGAGGAATCAAAAAAATCTTGATAAACCTGGAAGACGTAATGCAGCAATTTGATAAACTAAAGAGTAGCAAATTACCTGGGCCACATGGTACAGTCCAAAGACGTGAGATAGTGGAAAAAACAACTTTATTTCAATCAAAGCCTATTGTCAACCCAACACAGGCCATGTTTCGTAAAACTTCATCAGGGGTTGATGAGGCAAAACACTATAATATAAAAACATAGTCATAAAATAAGAATGTATAAAATATCGCGTGAGAACAGATACCTATAACTAATGTAAAATTTTTTCCTATTTGTGGGTGTTTTTCTGAGGTCCTGCTCCTGGTCCTTCATCTGTGAACACAGAACAAAAATATTTGTTAAGCAATTCTGCTTTATCCTCATCAGCTTCTACATATTCCTCCTCTTCATCTTTGAGTTTGACAATACCACTTTTGCACTTCCTCCTCTCGCTAACATATCTGAAAAATTTCAAGTCCTGCCCTCCCCCCCCCCCCATTTTATTTCATTGGCTATTTCTTCTTCTTTTTGTATCTTTGCTTTCCTGACTACTTTCCTAGCTTCTCTAAGTTTTTCCAAATATTGATGGTTGTCTTCCTCTTTCTGTGATCTTTTATATTTTATGAAGGCCACCCTCTTTTTCTTCACTTTTTTGGTTATTTCTTTTGAGAACCATAGTGGCCTTCTTTTCCTTTTACCTATATTTACCTTTCTAACAAAAAGGTTTGTCACCCTTAAAATATCCCCTTTCAGTTTGCCCATTGTTTTTCTACATCCCCCAGCTGTTCCCAACCAACTAATGACTCCTTGGGGTATTGTCCCATCTTGGCAAAGTTAGTTTTCCTAAAGTCTAAGACCCTTGATTTTGAATGGACTTCATCAGCCTTAGTCCTAATATTGAACCACACCATCTGGTGATCACTGGATGCGAGATGATCTCCTACTATAACATCAGAAACACTTTCCCCATTCATAAGCACCAGGTCCAGTATGGCCGCTTCACGTGTGGGTTTTATTACCAGCTGCTGGAATAATTCTCCCTGTAGAGAATCCAGGATTTCCTTACTTTTAGATGACACCGCAGCAGGGATGTGTCAATCAACATCTGGCATATTGAAATCACTTATCAGTAGCACTTCCCCTTTCATGGCAATACTGCATATGTCTTCTATTAAATCTCTGTCCAATTCTACCTATGAAGGAGATCTGTATATCACACCAATGCAAATGGATTTCTCTTTCCCTCTTTATAGTTTAACCCACCATGCCTCCTTGCTCCTTTTTAATCCCTGTAATTCTATAGCTTGTGATAAGGAAGCTTATCAAAGCTCAGGGAGTAATGACAAAAGAGGAGAATTTACTCTGATTAAGGGACCTGTGCTGGCAGGTTATAGAAATAAGACAGCTGGTTTCCCTAAAAGACTACATTTTCCAGAATACACCAGTATGCAGAAAGTCCCTAGGGGAGCTAGAGTGGAAAAGCATGAGTCTAATCAGAGAAAGCATTATGTCATCCCTAATCAAACAGCCTCTAGGAGAGAGCTTAATTCACAACACCTGAAGAATGCAAGGGAGGAGTTGCAATCTAAGCCCTTTAAAACTAGAGGGGAATCTTCAGGAAGGCAGAAGGGGGCGGAGAACCAGAATGAGACCAGGAGGAACAGAAGCAGGAGGAACAACCTGAACCTGAAGGAACAAGGACAAGGAAGCAGATGGTCCAAGAAAGGAGCTCAGAGAGGTACGTATGCCTGGAGAGATTCCTGGGGGAAACAACCTTCAGAGGACTGGAGAAAGCCAGAGGTCTGGAGATCCACAGCCAGGGACCCTCAAGCAGCACCTAGGAAGAGGTCTGCTGCAGCTAAGGAGCCCAAATACCTCTTGGAGGACGTCTGGAGAAAAGATCCTGAGGTCCAGAGATACCAACTGGAGGACAGGACACAGAAGCTCTATTGCATACTGGCCAGAATACCAGAAGAAGCAGCCTGATGCTTGCCTGGATTCAGGTATGAACTGTGAACGTTTCTCTAGCTTTGAGCAATGCAAACAGCAGGGAAACAGTTTTTCTCCGTATAGAGGTCAGTTCATAAAACCCTCTGAGCCAGACAGTGAAAGTGAATCTATGCAATTTCAGGAGCAAGGTTTAATATCTGATGAAGAGAATGTTTATATGGACTGTTCTTTGAGTAGGTTGTTATTTTAGGAAAATCCTAAAAATAAGAGTAAACATCAAAAGGAAACATTCTAAATACTGGCTTCCCATAAAGTTTTGTTGGAAAGAAAAGCTTTTGGGAAAGTTTGCACGTGTGCTGAAACAAGCTACTGATTGCAGCTAATTGTCACCTGTTGGTAGAGCAGAGCACAGCACAAGCTGTGCACACGTGGGATTTAAAAGTTCTTTTCTGTGTGGAGAAAGAGAGCTATGTTTTTGTAAAAAGAAGTTTTCCTTTTTGGTTTGTTTCCACCTCAGCACTGCTAAGGAGTTGATTAGCAGTGGCTGTAAGAAAGCCTTTCTGTTCCATAAAGGACTTTGATACTTATTTACATAAGCATTTTCAGTTGCCTTGTTTATATTGAATAAACCCTGGAGATGTTATCTGGATGGTGTTACCAAGCATATCTGTGTATGGAATATTCACCCCATAAATAAACTCTAATTTTGCCTTACACTCGACCAACTACAAGTTTCTTCATTTATTTAAAAGGCAAGCTTTGTGTGAATGGACTTCAATAACCACAATCCTTTGCAAGACAGTTAATTTACATACTTGCCAAGGTGATGGTACCTTCATAACGAGCACCCCCTTTTACAAGCTTTAATTTTTTTTTTACATATGGTGCCATTCCTATTCCCCTTCTTCCTGCTCTGTCCTTCCTGAATAAATTATAGCCTGGTATAATTACATCTCAATCATGGCTGTCTGTGAACCATGTCTCCATAACCACCACTAAATCCAAGTCAACCTCTTTCTTTAAAGTCTCAACATCTGGGATCTTATTTCCCATAGTACGGGCATTTGTGCATACCACTTTCCAGATTTTGCCCCTTTTACCTATTTCTACAGAGGTATTTAATGCTTTACTATCCAAGATGCGTTACTTAGACAAATGGTGATGGAACCAACCAGGGAAAGCTCAACGCTGGATTTGGTGCTCACCAACAGTGATAGCGTGTCTAATGTCTGGGTGGGTGCTCCTGTGAGCAACAGTGATCATCACACGGTGTGGTTTGAGATAAAAGCCAAGGCGCAATCCAATCATAGCAAGCTCAAAGTCCTAAACTTCAAAAACACTGACTTCAATAAAATGGCCGAGTACCTAAAGGAGGAGCTGACAGAGTGGAAGGGGATAAGGGAAGTGGAATTGCAATGGGCTAAACTAAAAGGGGCAACAGATAAATATGTAAGGAAAGTAAATAAAAAGAAGAGGAAAAGGAAACCTAATTGGTTCTCCAAAGAAGTGACTGCTCAAATAAGGGCAAAAAACACAGCTTTTGCAAAATTCAAAAGCTTGCAAACAGAAGAACACAGAAATGAATACAGGATCAAACTCAAGGGGACAAAAAGAGAAATAAGGCTTGCAAAATCAAAGGCAGAGGAAAAGATGGCTAAAGTTGTTAAGTGTGGCGACAAAACTTTCTTCAGGTATATTCAGGAAAGGAAGAAGATCAGAGGTGGAACTGCAGGACTTAGAAGTGCTGGAAATGGGCTTGTGGAAAATGACATTGATAAAGCAAAATTACTAAACAAATACTTCTGATCTGTTTTGTACTAAAGAAAATCACGGAGAAGGACCACCTGTGACTCCCAAATATAAAAATGGGAATGAGGTAGATACCACACCATTCAGAGAGGATGAGGTTTTAGGACAACTTGCAAAACTGAAAGTGGATAAGGCCATGGGACCGGATGGGATACATCCCAGGATACTGAAAGAGCTCGGAGAGGTTCTTGTAGGGCCGTTAAAGGATGTTTTCAACAGATTCTTGGAAACAGGAGAGGTTCTTCAGGACTGGAGAATGGCTGACGTCGTACCTCTACACAAAAGTGGTGACAGGGAAGAAGTGTCAAAGTACAGGCCCGTGAGCCTTACCTCGGAGGCAGGAAAAGTAATGGAGACGCTCCTGAATGAGTGAATAGTGAACTTTCTCAAAACAGCGGGTTACAGGATCCGAGGCAACATGGTTTTACCGAGGAATGATCTTGCCAGACAAATCTCATTGAGTTCTTTGACTGGGTGACCAGAGAACTGGATCAAGGACACGCGATGGATGTCATCTACCTGGATTTCAGCAAAGCCTTTGATACTGTCCCTCATAGGAGGCTTATCAATAAACTCAGTAGTTTGGGGATGGGTCCCAAGGTGGTAAACTGGATCAGAAATTGGTTGACTGACAGACGACAGAAGGTGATTCTAAATGGAGCTCACTCGGATGAAAGGAAGGTGATTAGCGGGGTGCCTCAGGGTTCGGTCCTAGGCCCGGCACTGTTCAATGTATTTGTGAGTGATATTGCTGAAGAACTGAATGGAAAAGTCTGTCTTTTTGCAGATGACACGAAAATTTGCAAGACTGGACTCCCCCGAGGGAGTGCTTAACCTGAGGAGGGATCTGCAAAAGCTGGAGGAATGGTCTGATGCTTGGCAATTAAGATTTAATGCAAAGAAGTGCAGTGTCATGCACTTGGGTAGCAGAAATCCAAGGGAAAGGTACACGATAGGGGGCGAGAGGTTGGTGTGGACGGAGCAGGAGAAAGACCTCGGTGTGATTATTTCTGTAGATCTCAAGGTGGCAAAACAGTGCGACAAGACAGTGGCAAAAGCCAGGAGGATTTTGGGCTGCATTCGAAGAGGAATTACCAGCAGAAAGGAAGGGGTATTAGTACCATTGTATAAGTCTCTGGTGAGGCCTCACTTGGAATACTGTGTTCAGTTTTGGTGACCGTATCTTGCAAAGGATGTAAAAAGAATGGAAGCTGTTCAGAGGAAGGCGACCAAAATGATTTGGAGCCTGCGTCAGAAGCCTTATGAAGAGAGACTTGAAGACCTAAATATGTACACTTTGGAGGAGAGAAGGGATAGGGGAGATATGATTCAGACCTTTAAATACTTAAAGAGAAATAATGAGACTTCCGGTTTGGCAAATGAGCTGATCGGTCGTGTTCTGATCAGCTCTGGGTAGCCTACCCTGCAAACCTGCGATCAAATCCCACTTTAGGTGGATATCCCCACTAACTGGTACTTATATGCGTGGCTGACGGTAGTGCGACTGAAACGGCGTACCAGCAGCGTGGCAATTACCTAGATGGCATCGAAGACCGTGCAGAGGGAGAAGCCACGAGTCCCAGAGGCCAAGATGGCGGAGGGGGCACCCAGTAGCCCTGTCTCGGGAGGCACTCAAGGGCTGGTAGCAGAGGTATCGGCAGCGGTGGTGCAAGCGCTCGATGCCCACTTCCAGAACCTGAAAGAGCAGATCCATACTGTTGGCCAGCACGTTACCGCCTTCACGGAGAGAGTGGAGCAGGTAGAGACGCATGTCTCAAATGTGGAGGATATTCTGCACCCCCTGCAAGCCAAAGTGGAGGCTCTGGAGACCCTTGTTAAACAACAGGGGGACAAGCTTGACGACCTGGAGAACCGCGGGCGGCGCAAGAACCTGCGATTTGTGGGAATACCTGAGAGTGTAACGGATGGTGCCCTGTATGGTTTCTTGCTGGCCTGGATTGAAAAGCTTCTGGGGGGCCAGGGGGACAATCCGGTGAAGCTGGAATGGGTGCACTGGTTGGGCCCCCGGCGTGACCAAGCCCGACGCCCGCGTGCGGTTATCGCTCGGTTCTTGGATTACAGGCAGAAAGAGGAAGTGCTCAGGGCCGCCCGGAGTCGAAAAGGGCAAAAACACGATGCTGAGCACAGCTTGGTCTTCCAGGATTACTTTGTCTTGGTCAGCCAACAACGTCGGACCTACTCGAACAGCTGTGCACAACTGCTACAAAAGGGGGTGCGTTTTTCTCTCCTCTATCCGGCCCGTTTGAGGGTGGAATTTCAAGGCCGGACACGTTACCTGCTAACTCCTGAGGCGGCGGCTTCTTTCTTGGAGACTTTGAATATGCCTGCAGACTCCAACTCCTGAGAGCGTAATTGGAAGCATGGCTGGGGATTAGTTGACCAACTTGAGGAGGACGCTCAGGGGTTGAGCGCCGATACATGAAGGATATGGCGGGCTCCTGTTTCCTGAGACTTCTGCATACATTGGACTATGCTGCTGGGGTCCCTTCATCATGTTTTGCATTTCTCTGTTTTCTTCCCTTCTTTCCAAGCCCCGGGTTGCAACATATGTGGGGTGGGGAGTAGGAATCTATACAGCTTGTTAGCGGCGACTCTAGCCTTTGATAGATGCAAAGGGTAACAGGCTGCAACTGTCTTTCTTGTTAATAACAATGTTGCTGTAGAGCTCTGGATTCCATGCGAGTTTGCACTTTTAGATGCTTAATGGTATATGTAAGTATTTGCTGGGGCCCGGTCCTGGGTGAGGGGGATCCCGAGTGATTGGGAGGGGTTGAATGTGGCTTCCCCTGGGGTCGAATGTGGTTCCCCTGGGGTCCTCGTGGACAGCCTGCGTGGCCTGTAGTGGAGAGCGAGGGCGCGTGACCCATAAGTGCTGAAGGGTGTCCTTGAGGCTGCGATTTAGTTTAGGCCCATGGGTTCTGCTCAGAGTTAAACTATCGGAGCGGCATGGGTGGAGGCAGCGCTGGGTTAGGGAAGGATGGTGGGAGGGGTTAACTTGTAGGCTGGGAATGGTTCGAGGAGTAGTCCACGGGTTCTTGGTTGATGGGAGCTATTACTTATATATTTGTCTGCCCTTTGTTGGGCTCCCTCTTTGGCCTTTGGGGACTCCCTTGGAACTAGCTATGAGGTGAACGGCCTGGTACTGGGAGGTAGGATGGCGGGGGCTGTTTGGTTAGGGGAGTGCTCGCCCAACAGGGTGTGGGTTACTTGTTATGATTGGCCAGTCCTGTGTTTAGAGGTTAGAGGTGGTTGTAATCCAAGGGAAGAGAGAGGTGGGGGAGGATATGGTGGGTCAGTAAGGGGGGGAACGTCACTTTTCAAAGACCGGAGTAGGTCGATTAAGGGGGGGGGTTGGAATTTCGGAGGGGTGGGTAATATTGAGGGGATCATTAAGAGTGTGTCCTGGGGTGGCCCCGAATGCCAATGGAAGTTGTCCGACCTGCTGGACGGACTGGAGGGAGTGGAAGGGTGTGGGGTGGAGGGGGGAAGGGGGAGGGGGGGACAGACAAGGGACGGGAGGGTTCGCACTCTGGGGTTTAATGATTGGCAGCACTGTACTGAATTGGTAGCTCATAGTGGAGGGCTCCAGGCTGGGGGAGACCTTCTTGGGCGATTAGATTTTTTTTCTTTTGAGGAGCCTTGACACTGCCCCATCACGTTAAAGGTTATTACTTGGAATGTTTGTGGATTGGGGAACCCTATTAAGAGATATAAAGCATTACAAGCACTGGCCCGGCATAAATGCGATATCGCCCTATTACAGGAAACCTACCAGACAGCTGAGGAGCATAGTAAACTTTGTAGGAATTGGGTGGGGCAAGTTTGGGGATCTCCGGCTACAGGGAACAAGGGGGGAGTAGCTATTTTGGTCCACAAGAGGATTCGATTTGTGGCGGGGACTGTTCTAGCTGATGCAGTGGGTAGGTCTCTTCTGATCTATGGCCAATTAGAGGGGAAACCGGTGATTCTTGGGGTTCTTTATGGCCCTAATGTGTCTGACCCTGGTTTTTATAACGGCTTGGCCTCAAAACTGGAGCAGTTTCCAGACTGCCCCATAATTCTTGGGGGGGATTTTAATGGGGTCATGGATGTGGACTTGGATACGTCTCGTGGGGGAGCGGTGAGGGAGAGGGCGTTGTCTTCTCGGATGCTGCAACGCTTCTGTAAGAGATTGGGTGTAATAGATCCGTGGCGGCTGTTGCATCCTTCCGAGAAAGACTTTACCCATCAATCCAGGGCACATGGCACCAGTGCACGCATAGATTATTTGTTTGTATCGGGGGATTTGTTTGCCCTTACAGAGGAGGCCCAGATTGGTCCCTTGAAGGTATCGGACTATGCAATGGTCTGCCTGGAATTGAAGTGGGGTGGCGATGTTACTCGAATGCATCTTTGGCGGTTTCCTTTGGGGTTGTATTATGACGTGCAGTTTCATCATTTTTTACGTCAAAGATGGAAGGAGTTCACAAGTGATCACCAGGTTCACGAGGATGACCCCGAACTGGTATGGGAAACGGCAAAGGTGGTCCTTCGGGGAGATATCATAGGATTCGCAGCCCGGAAGCGTTGGGTACTTGCGGAGCGCATTATTGCGCTCGAACAACAGGTTACTAAACTCCGGCGTAGGTGTGCCCATCAGCCGTCGGTTGCGAATAAGAAAAGGTTATGGGAAATCCAGGTAGATCTTAATGAGTTTTTGCACCAGAAAGCTAAGAAGTCGGTTCTTTATTATAGGTATAGGTTGCATTGCTATGGCGATAAGCCCGGAAAACTAATGGCTCGCTGTTTGAGGGGTAGGCAGGGTGCATCCTTTGTGGCGGCCCTCCGAGATGACAGGGGAAAGATGCATAAGGAGAATGTGGACATTGTAAGGGTTTTTCATAGTTTTTTTCAATCGTTGTATAAGGCAGAACCTGGATCCGCTACGAACCTGCCTGACTATTTGCGAGATCTGGATCTGACGTGACTCACTGAGGCGCAGAGGGGGATGTTAGATCAGCCCATTACTTCTCAAGAGATACAACTTGTTATCTCCTCAGCCAGTTGCTGTAAGGCTCCAGGACCAGATGGGCTGGGTGATGAATTTTACAAGATCCTTGGTGATTGTGTGAGTCCATTGCTGCGGGAGGTTTTTAGTGCAAGGGCAGAGCGGGGAGCCTTTCGTTGGGGGCGGAACCATGCTCATATTACTTTGATCCCCAAACCGGGTAAAGATCCGATGCTAGCAGCCTCTTATCGGCCTATTTCCCTTCTTAATTTTGATCTAAAAATCCTCGCAAAAGTGTTGGCCTTACGGCTGGCGGAAGTGTTGGGACACTTAGTCCATGACGCACAAGTGGGTTTTGTTAAAGGGTGATATGCTGTTCGGAACCTTCGGAAAATTCTGGCCTCCTTGGAATGGATACACGCTCGACAGATCCCCTCATTACTTGTCAGCTTTGATGCGGAAAAGGCCTTTGACAGGGTGAATTGGCAATATCTATGGGGGCATTTGCCGCAATATGGTATAGGAGCTGCCTTCTGCAAAATGGTGCAGAGTTTATATGTGACACCGACGGCGGGGATTTTGTGTAATGGAGTGCTATCGGAAGGCTTTACTTTGGAGCGGGGTACGCGTCAAGGCTGCCCCCTCTCTCCGCTGTTATTCGTTCTTTCGCTGGACCCTCTGATTCGCACTGTTGTGATCTCGGGAGCAATAAAGGGTGTGGTGATGGGCTCGCAGGAGTTTATAATTTCGGCATTCGCGGATGATTTATTAGTCCATCTGACTTACCCGGTCGACTCCCTGCAGACTCTGTTGGAGGAATTTGGGCGCTTCGGGGCAATTGCAGGGCTTCGCATTAATAAGGACAAATCAGAAGCGTTGGATACTTTGGGGCATCTTCGTAGTTCCTGGGGGGGATCCTTCCCCCTTCGGTGGGCGGAAGAGGACTTTGTTTATTTGGGTATAGTGATGCCTAGACAACTGCAAGCGCTCTATAGACGCAATTTGGATCGTATTCTGCGGCGTCTGGCGGTACAGCTTAAGGCCTGGGAGTCCCTTCCGTTGTATCTGTCTGGGAGAATAGCGGCGGTACAGATGGTTTGTAAACCGGGGTGCTGGTCGTGAAGGTCCACAGTCTTGGCAAAGGCAAAATATTATTATGACTTGCAAAGGAGTGTGGGGGTTGTAGTTCATTCATACCAGAATCAGCCGTTCACAAAATAATGAGTTGTGATGCTCGAGTGTAAGCAAAGAAAAACAGATTTTATTCATGGGGTTAATTCTCCCACACAGATTTACTTGGTAACACAAAAGGACACTTGCTTCAAGTATTGTACTCAGGAAAACCAAAACATGTTATAAGGTAACTGAACTTCTTAAGCAATAAATCAATAAAGACCTTGATGGGAAACAGAAAAGGTCTTTTTGATGGCTCCTGCTAATGACCTTATTAGCAGTGCTCCAAAAGGCAAAAACAAACCCAAAAGTAACAAAATAAACTGTTCTTTATCAAGGATAACTTTCTTCTATTCACACACACAAAGAAGAAGTTTCCTTCTAGAGCTCACGTGCACTTGTGCCTGGCTCAATTACCAATAATTAGCCAGCTGCAAACCCCTTTGCTGGTTCACTCTCTCTACGTGGCTCAATCCTACCCTAAAGCTTTCTTGCAGAGACTTTTCTGGGTAGATAAAAGAACAAGTTACAGTTCCTTTTGGTGGTTGTTGTATTAGTGAGAAACTACTTTAAAACAGCAGCCTAGACAGAGAGCAGTCCATGTATTCCAACTGATCATTTGATATATCTCCTTCTTCCTCAAATATCATGGAATCAATATCATGGTCTGGCTCAGAGGAATTCCTTAACTGATCACTCTCAGGATAATATTTGTTTCCCTGCTGTCTTCCAGATGAAGAGCTAGGGCATAGATCAAAGTTCATACCTGAGCTACCCTTGCTGTTAGGATTCCTCTCCTGGTATCCTGGCCAGTAAGTAGTCCAGCCTTCCAATCAAGATCCCTAGACACTGGGTCTCTTTTCACATACCTTCTTGCACCGGTCTTAGGGCCCCTTCCAAATGCAGCCGTCTCCCTCAAAGGTGCCGTTTGGGAGTTCCTGGCTTTATAACCCCAATCCTCTGGCTTCCTCCAGTCCAAAGGAGTATGCTTGCCTCTGGAATCACACCCAACACACGTACTGCTGTGGCCTCCTTCTTTAGACCTCCAAGATGTCTTTCTGGTCTTCCTTCTGCGTTGCTTCTGCTGTTGTAGTCCTCTCTCTTCTTTCTCCAATGGCTTCTGTTTCTGGATCTGCAGCTTCTCTCTGTTCTGTTTCTCCCTGTTCTGTCTCTGTGTAGAATATCTCTTACTTTTAAAGTGCTTAGAGGGACACTCCTCCCTAGCACAGCCCAGGTGTGCTGAATCAAGCCCTGCCCTTGGAGATGAGTGATTGGGGATTACCTCATAGCTCTCCTGATTGAACACACGTTTCCCCACTTCAGCTCTTCTAGAGGCTGTTTGAAACCTGGTGCATTCTGGGACTGGTAGTCTTTTATGAAAACATTCTGTTTTAGTATTTCTACCATCAAAGACAGGTTGCTTGTTCAAAGCTAATTCATCTCTTTTATAGTTCCCTCCTGAACTATGATAAGCTTCCTTATCACAGATTATATTACCACGCATTTTATACTGGTTGCAGACCTTGCCCATCTGTTTTTTATGTCGGGACTTGCGAAGGGTAGAAGCCTCTCTCAAGATGTTTCTTTGGGGGGGGGGAAGAGAGCGCGGATTCCGTGGGGTCGGTTATTGGGGAAATGGCAGGAAGGGGGCATGGGACTGCCAGATTTGAAGATATATGCCTTGGCGTGTCAGACGAGGCATTTGGGAGATTGGTTAGGAGAGATGGAACACTATACGCCTAGGGTTGTGGAGGAGTGTTTGGTGGCCCCGTTGACTTTGCTGGGGGTTTTGCATGGGAGGCACAGCGATCTCCCAGACGCGGTCCGGCGGAGTGCATTAGTGGATTCGGCTAGGCGTACCTGGCAACAGCTCAATAAGTACTGGAATGCATCCTGGAGTGCTTCCAGTCGGGTACCCCTGCAGGGGAATGTCAAATTCCTTCCTGGCTCCGAGACGGTGACGTTTCGGGACTGGGGGGCACGGGGCATACGGAATTTAGGACATCTAGTAGACCCCTCAGGACGATGCAAATCCTTTCTGACCCTGAGTCGGGAGTACGATTTGCCTACCAAACATTGTTTTGCATATATGCAGGTTTCTCATTATGTGGCCTCTTTACCGCGGGAGGCGCTGCAAATTGACCGATCAGCCCAGATCTTGGAATTTTTTGGTTTAGGGGAGGATAGTCCAGCTTCAATCTCCCAATTGAAGACTCGGTTAGATCGTTATAGGGCAATTCCCAACTATCGGGGAGTTGAGACGGCCTGGGCTGCTGAATTGGGTGGGGAAGTGGCTCCGGGGTCGGTTGGCAAGGCCCTGAAACGTATTGTTCGTGTGGCGCAGGGGGCCCGTTGGAGGGAGATTCAATTTAAATGTGTGACTAGAGCCCACTTCTCGCCGCGGTGAGCCCTTCGTAGTCGGTTGGGAACAGATGGCAGCTGCCCCAGCTGCTCAGAGCCCCTGGCGACTATGCTGCATATGTGGTGGGGATGTCGTGGTGTACGCCCTTATTGGACTAGGATATGCAATTTTCTTAGTCAGTTGTTGCTCCGACGATTTAGATGGACTGGCTCTTTTGTGGTCTTGGATCAGATGGCGCCTCCCTGGCCCGTGAAGGCAGGGGAACGTTTACTTTTGCGGAAGGCCTGTCTGGTGGGTAAAGAGCCGATTCTCCGGTTGTGGAGAGAACAGCAGGCGCCAACCTTTAGTGAGTGGAGGAATAGTTTTCACCAGCTGATGCTGACGGAGCGTTGGCTTGCACGGGGCAGTGTCAAGCATTGGACAGTGTTTATGTCAGTATGGGAACCCTATATTCAGCAATTAGGGGTTCGTAGTCGTAATGAAATTCTTCAGGTGGGGAGTTGACTGTGAGCTGGCCAAGGGGGGATTGGGGGTGGCCTGGTTGTTGCTGCCTATCATGGATTTAGTTTCCTATGCTGCTGGGGCCGGAGTGTGCAGAGGGTGGGGGGAGGGAGGGATGGGGGGGGGGGGATGGTGGGCGGGTGGTTGGGGGGGGGGGAGGGAATAATATGATATAACCCACCTGTTGTATTCCATCTGTTGTCTTCCGGAGGGGATAAGAGTACACCCCTTCGTGGAGAATTTGTTGGCTGTTTTTTTTTTTGTGTTTATCTTTGTTGGTGAATTAAAATAAAGTGTTTAAAAAAAAATTTTAAAAAAAGAGTAATAATGAACAAACAAACCTCTTCCAGAGACGGGGAAGCTGTAAAACTAGAGGGCATAACATGAAGCTCTAAAGTGGTAAATTGAAAGGCAATGTCAGGAAATAGTTTTTTACTGAAAGGGTGGTGGATGCTTGGAAAGCCCTCCCGATGGAGGTGGTGGGGACAAACACAGCGACGGAATTCAAAGTGGCCTGGGACAGACACTGTGAATCACTTTACAGCAACAAGATTAAATCAAAATAAACGGAACAATCTAATTTCTCAACAAATAGGGGTGTCCTACATGGAGCGATGGGGGAGGAGCGTTTGTTCACCCCTAAAAAAAACAAAGATATGGGGAGCAGGGGTGGCCCAAGGGGGGTGCGGGGCCATGTGCGGAGACTCGGTGCGGGGCCTCATTTGCATAAGTGGCCTTATTTGCATAAATATTTGCATAATGTTACCATACACTAACTTTTAGTAAACATGTCTCTTAATGAGTGTATGGATAAAGAAAGACTACCATATTTCTACATTACTATAATCCAGTGCCAACCGCCAGGCACATTAGGAACTACTACAAACGCTGCCCATTTAGAACCCATAGCAAACCCGCCGTATCCTGACAGCATTACCAGGACTCACAAAGCACCATACCCTACCTATCAAAAGGTAGCACTGCAAATATTAAACCAATACATTTCAGAGAATACTGGGGAAAGAGAACAAGTGGCAATGTCAAATAGGAATTACATAAACAGAATACCTCAGCTCAGTTACACATGCAGAACATAGACCATCACCAAACAAGGAATCACAATTTAGAAACAGGAAGGCAATAATTAAACTGGGAACCCCAAAAGCCAAACTTGGAATATACAACAACACTGTAGAAATAAAACTATAAATTAATTTCCTCTTGTACCAAATAAAGCGCAGACGTTAATGATGCACATTTCCCAGAGCTTTCATATTCCAGTTAATAAATTCAAAATAAAGAGATATCTTTCTACATTTAGTGCATTTTTTTTTCAGTTGCAATTGCTCCAGCCACTTTCTTCTGATTTCTTCATGTTTTCTGCTAACTCTCCATCGTCTGCTGTCCATTTGTCCTTTCTTCTCTCTTCTAGTTTTTTTTCCATTCTCTCTCTCTACATCTGCTTTAACATACTAATCTTTCTCCTTTTGCTCTTTCCTCATTCCTATTTCATCCACTCAAATTTTACCCCTCCATCCTCAATCCCCACTTACTCTCCCAATACCCGGCCAATTGTAGATTTTTCATCCCTCTCATACAAAATATTTTTCCCCTCTCCATTTTACTCTCGCAGCCCCATCCCATTCTAATCCTCCCCCAACATCAGCTCCCTTCTAGTTCCAGCCTCACCCAGCATCCACTCCCTTCTAGTCCCTGCATCAGCCCATTTCCAGTCCTAGCCCCACATCAGCCCATTTCCAGTCCTAGCTCCCCCATCCATTTCCAGTCTGAGTCCCTTCATCGGCTCATTTCTAATCCTAGCCCCCCATCAGCCCATTTCTAGTCATTTCGTAGCCCCACCATCAGCCCATGTCAAATCCTAGCTCCCCTCCACTCAGCCCAATTCCAGTCCAAGCCCCCCCATGAGTCCATTTCAATCCAAGCCCCCACCACAGCCCATTTCCAATCTTAGCTCCCCCCAACAGCCCATTTCCAGTCCTATCCTAGCTGCTCCATCAGCCCATTTCCAGTCCTAGCTCCCTTCCCTCACAGCCCATTTCCATTCCAAGTCCCCTCCCCATCAGCTATTTGCAGTTCAAGCCCCCCTTCCACTCAGCCCATTTCTATTCCAAGTCCCCGTCCCCATCAGCTATTTGCAGTTCAAGCCTCCCCTTCCACTCAGCCCATTTCCAGTCCTAGCAACCCCCCAACCCATTACCAGTCCTAGCTCCCCATCAACCCACTTCCAGTCCTAACCCCACATCACCCCATTTTCAGTTTAAGCCCCCCTATAACCCATTACCAGTCCTAACCCCCATCAGCCCACTTCCAGTCCTAAACCCATCAGCCCATTTCCAGTCAGCCCCCCAAAGCCCATTGCCAGTCCTAACCCCCCCATCAGCCCACAGTCCATTACCAGTCCTAACCCCATCAGCCCACCTCAAGTCCTAACCCCTCCACATCAGTCCATTTCCTGTCCTAGCCCCCCATAGCCCATTACCAGTCCTAACCCCCCATCAGCCCACTTCCAGTCCTAAACCCATCAACCCATTTCCAGTCAGCCCCCCATAGCCCATTGCCAGGCCTAACCCCCCCATCAGCCCACAGTCCATTACCAGTCCTAACCCTATCAGCCCACCTCAAGTCCTAACCCCTCCCCATCAGCCCATTTCCTGTCCTAGCCCCCCATAGCCCATTACCAGTCCTAACCCCACATCAGCCCACTTCCAGTCCTAAACCCATCAACCCATTTCCAGTCAGCCCCCCATAGCCCATTGCCAGTCCTAACCCCCCCATCAGCCCACAGTCCATTACCAGTCCTAACCCTATCAGCCCACCTCAAGTCCTAACCCCTCCCCATCAGCCCATTTCCTGTCCTAGCCCCCCATAGCCCATTACCAGTCCTAACCCCCCATCAGCCCACTTCCAGTCCTAAACCCATCAACCCATTTCCAGTCAGCCCCCCATAGCCCATTGCCAGTCCTAACCCCCCATCAGCCCACAGTCCATTACCAGTCCTAACCCTATCAGCCCACCTCAAGTCCTAACCCCTCCCCATCAGCCCATTTCCTGTCCTAGCCCCCCATAGCCCATTACCAGTCCTAACCCCATCACCCCATTTCCAGGCAGGCCCCATCAGCCCACAGCCCATTACCAGTCTTAACCCCCCCCATAGCCCATTACCAGTCCTACCCCCCCCAACAGCCCACAGCCCATTACCAGTCCTAAACCCATCAGCCCACCTCAAGTCCTAACCCCTCCACATCAGCCCATTTCCTGTCCTAGACCCCCCCATAGCCCATTACCAGTCCTAACCCCTCATCAGCCCACAGCCCATTACCAGTCTTAACCCCCCCCATAGCCCATTACCAGTCCTAGCCCCCCCAACAGCCCACCTCAAGTCCTAACCCCTCCCCATCAGCCCATTTCTTGTCCTAGCCCCCCCATAGCCCATTACCAGTCCTAACCCCCCCATCAACCCACAGCCCACCTCAAGTCAGGTCCTAACCCCCTCCATAGCTCATTACCAGTCCTAACCCCCCCACATTGGCTCAGGAAAATTTAAAAAAAAAAAAAAAAAGCTGGCTGCTGGCGGCAGAATGGAGTGTCCCGCGGGGCCCCCTCTGCCCGGCTTTCAGATTCGCGAAGGGAGAGTGTCTCCCTTGCGTCTCTGTTAAGCCTGCAGGGGCAGATGGGAAATTTCCCATCAGCCCCGAAATTTCCCATCTGCCCCTGCAGGTTTAACAGAGACGCGAGGGAGACACTCTCCCTTCACGAATCTGAAAGCCGGGCAGAGGGGGCCCCACGGGACACTCCATTCTGCTGCTGCTGCGGTGGCAGCAGCCAGCTTTTTTTTTTTTTAATTTAATTTTTTAAAAAGCAGCATGTTCTTTGCGCGGGGCCCCCTGAAACGCGGGGCCCTGTGCAAAAAACATTCTTGCTCTATGGACGGACCAGCCCTGATGGGGAGGGGTGAAGACATGGGGAGGGGTGAAGACATGGGGAGGGGTGCACCTGCTCCAGGTGGGCGCACCACTAAGCAAAGACATGGGTAGGGGTACACCTACTCCCTAAAAGACATGGGAAGGGGTGCACCGACTCCTGTCATATTGCTGGGTAGACTAGATGGCCCATACTGGTGTTTATCTGCCGTCATTTACTATGTTACTTACCTTAAGGCCTTTATGTACCTGTGGGCTTTCTTCACCCATCTCCAACGAATCTAGTTTAAGGCCCTCTTCAGTAGGTTAGCCAGTCTGCTGAGGAAGACAGTTTGATCCTTCTTGGATAGGTGGATACCATCTCTGCTCTGCAGCCCTTGGAAAATCACCCTGTGGTCCAGGAAACAAAAACGCTCTCGATGGCACCATCCATGCAGCCATGCATTCATCTCCAGGATGCGAGCTTCTCTGCCTCGGCCTTTACCCTCAGCAGGGAGGATTGAAGAGAACACCACCTGTGCACTTATTTGCTTCACCCTCTCTCCCAGAGCCATGAAGCCACTCTTGATATGCTCAGAGGGATACCTGGCAGTATCATTTGTGCCAACATGGATGAGAACATTGGATAACAGTTAGGCTTGACGAGTACCGGCAAACTCTTACATCTCAGATTTTGGCACTTAGCACACCTCTCTAGACATTTATTTATTTATTTAACTGGTGTTCTATACCACTTAGTCAATAAATCAAAGTAGTTGACATCAAACTGAATTTTCCATTTACATATAAAAAGAATTTAGGATACGTCAGATACAATTTAAACTAAATCATTACATCTCATGATGAATATATATACAGTATGGGTGAGGATAACGGGTCTGTATTGGGAGAGGAGAGTATTATTCTTTGAAGTGGTCTCCGAATAAATGTGTTTTTTTTTTTTTTATTGAGTTTAATCAAACATTACATGATCAAATAAGTAAAACAGGTCAGTCAAACAAAGTATTTATACAAAAGCTGTACAAGCAAATCAAGGAAACAAATAAGTGACAAAGTCCACGTCATGAGAGAACAATTCGGATCAAAATCATAGAAATTATTACTAAAAAAGAAAACCAAGACCCTAGGGTCCACAATAAAGGTGCGAATAAATGTGTTTTTAATTCCTTGTAGAAAATTGTGAGTTCAGTAATGTTTCTTAGTCTTGTGGGAAGTATGTTCCAGAGATCTGTGTATACATTGAGAAGGCCCTTTTCCGTGTTTCTTGGCTAGTTTTCATTAACTCAGCTAGTAGGGCTAGCATGTTTTGCATGCATTTCCTTTTCTCTCTCGTCTTTTTGGCTTCTTGTACTGTGGATTTCAAGCATGGTGCAGAGAGGTTGTGGATGACTTTGTATATGATTATTGTTGTTTCTATTGGATCTGGCTTGCTAACGGTAGCCAATGTAGTTGTTTCAGTATTGGGGTGATGTGGTCAGAATTTTTTGCTCCCATTATAATTCTAGCTGTTGTATGTTGTGCCATCTGTAACTGATGTAGGGTGTGCTTGGGGAGACCCTGTAATATGTTATTACAAAAGTCTAGATGGGGGAGAATCACAGCCTGGTATACTCTTTGGAAGTACTCTTCTTCTAGAAGGGGGTCAGAGGTTCCTTAGGATCCTTATTTTCCTGTAAATGGCTTTTGTGATATTCTTGATGTGTGATGTGAAGCGTAATTGCTGATCTAGTGTTATGCTTAGGTATCATACTTCTTGTTTGACTTCCAGCTCTGCATTATTGACTATGAGGGTTTTGGGTGGTGTAAATGTTTTGTTTTTGACAACATAGAGTACTTTAATCTTATTTAGGTTGATTATGAGCATGTGGTTTGATAGTCATTGTGTTATTTCAAGGAAGCAATTTATGATTTTGCTTTGGTCTGGGTTGGATGCATTGTATGGTGTGTATAGCATGATGTCATCAGCATATATATGACATTTTACCTTTGTGTTTTTGGAATATGTTGCATATGAGCTGTAAGTATATGTTGAATAGTACTGCTGATAAAGCTGATCCTTGCAGTACTCCCTCATGGTTGCTTGTATGGCATAGATTTTCTTTCTCCTAGTTTCACTTGTTGGTTGTTGTTGGACAGGTATGATTGGAACCATTTAAGAGGTGAGTCTCCAATTCTGATGACACTTAGGGGTATGTTTACTAAACTGCGGTAACATTACATAACGCACGTTATGTAATGTTAACGATCGTTAACGTCTCATAATGCACGTTAACGTTACTTAATGATCGTAGACGTTCCGCGGCGCGGTAAAACACCGCAGAAGGTGGAGAGAGGGCGGAGAGAAGGGGTCAATGGGCAGAGTGTGGGTGGGGAGAGGCTCCATTCACACTAACGTGCTGATCTGAAGAGCTGAATCCTAACGCGATTGAAAACCTGCCGTTAGATGCACATTTGCAGGGGAGAGAAACCATTTAAATGTCAGCAATGTACAGCATAGGCAGGGAAACCTAAAAAAAGTGATAAGTGTGATACATGTGCACAGAACAAAAGGGCACATAAACATTGAAAATGACCTCAACAAACTGGAAAAAAAACATAACCAAGCTGGCCAATAGTGATATTAATGGGAAACATCAACCCCCCCCCCAAGAAAGCTCCAAAAAAAAGATATTAATCGTGGAAAAGTCTATGCTCCGTCCCCATACAAGGTGAATGAGGCCACAGTGAAATAGCTCTGATCAGGGCTTTCCCTTGTTATTGGACAGGTGTCCTATGGCGTGCACATGTCCCGCAACAGCAGGGTGGGCATGTTGGAACGGGCAACTGGACAAATGCCGGAAAAGGGGATACAGAGGGCCGCAGGCGGCACATGCTGTGGTGCAGCTGGGCCACAGTGCAGACTAGGGTGATGCCTAGGTGGCCCATACGAATGCTGAAACAGCAGAGCAGCCAGACAGCAACTGCTGAAGGCCCAACATGGGCAAGCCTGTGTTTCCCAGTGTCACAGGGGATAGTACCCAGCAGCTACCCCCAAGGGCACGGAACACTGGCATGCGGTGCTGGGGGGAAGCGTGGACACCTATGCAGGCACCCCTACTGCAGAACCCACACCATAGGCAGCCACCTACCCGCACACTGGATGGCCTGAGACTGCGCTCCACCAGCATCACCAGTAGAAGGGCATGTCAGCATGGTGGCAGAGGGATACTGGTGGTGGAGGTGGCAGTGGCAGCTGCCCAGAGCAGACCGTGGCCTAGCCCTGTGTAGGTGGGTGCCATGCACTGCAACAGACAGGCCCTGTCTGACAAACAGTCATGGTATCACCAGGGAATGCACAGACTCTGTGACAACACGGTGGTGCAGTGCACAAAACCAGTGTATTCAGAAGCAGAAGGTCACAGGTTCAAGTCCCAGCTGTGGTTCCTGCCAACCCAGTCCCCATATTTTACCCACTACTAAAACGTGCTAATACAGACAGAACCTTTATTGCAAATGACGTAAACATGCCCAAAACACCTACATTTTATCCTACAGAGCACAGACACCATAAACATGCGCATTACCTAGAGCAGAGTCTCCCAAATGCAGTCCTGGAGGGCCAAACACCATCCAGGTTCCATGCTGCCTCTAATAAAGATGCCTGTGCTGCATTTCTATGTGCCACCCCCATGGTATGCAGATGTATCTCATGCATATTCATGAGGGACAGCATGAAAACCCGAACAGTGTTTGGCCCACCAGGACTGGAGTTGGGAACCTCTCCCCTAAAGCAGTGGCCAATAGGGGCAGACACACCCACACCCACAGGCTCCATTATCCAATGCCTCCTGGAGCGGCAGGATGTTGGGCCCTGCGTGCATATCCCAATACTAGCACTTGCATACCTTGGCAATGCCACCCTAAACCTGGGAATACAGTAAACATCTATCAAACGGTTGCTATGATTATTGGCAGATAGCAATTCCAAAGTTAAGCACAATTTGCTGATTGAGCTGCATCATAGCAACCTTTCTGATGTCTGTGGAGTGTGCTACAGGTCTTGTGTCTGACAGTGTTTACCACCCTGGGGAGTGACTCCAACAGTATTGCGTACCATAGCCATGCCTGCACTGTGCCCAGGACTGGTGCGGTGGCCAGGGCTGTCAAACACCTCTATAGTTGCACAATGCTGGCATAGGTGTGGGGAGTATGTGTCTGTCTATCCAGTGTGTGGTGGCTGCAAACACCCTCCACAGCCCACACTGCTAGCACTGTTGCCAGTATTGGCCTGCCAATGTGCATAATGAGGAGCAAGGTACCATGGGAATAGCCAGGATAGGATGGCCTGGCCTGGATCCATCTGTACATAGCATAGAGCAATAGCTCGGACATTGTAGTGGCCGGCCACCACCTACACGGCAGGGTGGCCACAGCATGTCCTGCTGGGAGGTCACTCTCACCCTGACTGAGCAGTGACCACGGCATGGCTAGGTTCCCCCATAGTGCTATATAGTATTTCTCTCATGTGATATTTATGGGTCCCTTTTGGGGCCCAATCACTGACTTATCTGCTTGGTGTGTATGCTGACATCCCAGTTCTGGGTACATGCATCTCCTCCAGGACCATGCACTATGGACTAGCTAGCAGACTGTCTGCAGCTAGTATGTGTCTTGCTGGAACACCTTGCAGGGTGCAGCGGCAGGAGGCTTGCTGCTGGAGAATGTCAGATAGTGGTGGGGGGCAGCTGAGCATTTCCAGGCCTACTGTCTGTCTGCTATTGCTTTATGGATGTGTACAGCTCTGCATTGCCTGCCCTGTAGGGTGTCTGTTCCCCAGCAGGACTGGGGTTGATGGTCCCCTCTACTGCTACTATTGCAGGGAGGTAGAATGTGGATCATTGGTGGGTGATCCTGTTTCTCACCCTGAGCCCCAGAGGGTGAGTTGTGTGGTGGTACATAATCTGCCTATGGGTCCAAACACCCCCCACCTACATCATGTAACCATGGCACCAACACAGGAAATGCACTATTCTGGGTGCATCATAGCCCATAAGGGCTAGACATGACTGAGAAATACAGGACACAGATGTATCCTAGGTGTGTCTGCAGGAACTACCTATCACACACTGATGGGGACCTGCAGCATGGTGTATTTCAGCCATGAAAGGTGCTGTGGACCTGGTGCTGGGCACCCCACCTCACCCTCAGGGTGAGCACGATACCTGCACAATGTGACGGTCTGTGGCTACTTTGTGCCAGTACCACACACGGTCAGTTCCCCCTACCAGGCCAAGGTGCTGTGGGGGTGCATACCCCATCTTGTGCCCATCTGTCGACTGCTGATTTGCATGTGCAGTGCATCATGGGTACGGGTGGGTTAACCCTATCCTGGTAACCACAGCAGACAGTTTGTGTGGTGACATGCAGTCCTTCTGCAGCCAGCCAGGGGTTTGTTAGTAGCTACAGAGCAGTAGCCCACTGGTTACTTCACTGCCTGTGAAGCCAGAGGTCATGGGTTCAAACCCATGGTGGGGTTATTTGATAGGGCTGTCTGAGGCATTGTCTATTTTTAATGTACATTAGTGCTGCCAGCAAAAACACCCTCAGAATACTGTAACCTTAAGGTGCCTCATAAGGCGCCCCATAAGGCACCTTATAGGGTGCCCTATAAGGCGCCTTATAAGGCACCCTATCAAGAACCTTATAAGGTGCCTTATAAGGTGTCCTAAAGGGGACATTATAGGGTGCCTTGGCGGACAGTACACTTTATAATGTACCCTATGGAGTGCGTTATGGGGTGCCTTATGCGGCACCTTAGGTTACGCCACTGTGAGGGTGTGTTTGCTGGCAGCACTAATTAAAATAAAAGTAAAATGCCTCAACAATCACTACTTAAATGTAAAGGGTGCTGCTTCAGCCAGCCTTATGCATTAGGCACACTGGGGAATCAAACCCATGACCCCTGTACCATCAGTCAGTGTAGTAACCATTGTGCTACAGCTCTGTTTCTGTGTTTGTATGTCTGCGCGCCGCCTTAAGATTAACACGCGGTAACGTGCCACGGCTCCCCTTAACGCTCGTTAATTTATGGCGCCTTGTAACGCGCGTTATCGGTAACGATATACCGTCCATGTCCTTATTTGGGTATTTCTGCCTCTACCGCGGATCCTAACGCGAATGGCATTACCGCAGTTTAGTAAACATACCCCATAGCCTTTATAGGAGAAGATTATGTGGGATGGAGTCAAACGCTGCTGCTATATCGAGGAATATTAAAGATAAATCCTTGGTTGGGTTTATCTGTTCCTTTTATGAGGGTGTCCATTAGTGAGGTCAACAGTGTTTCAATTCCATGCTGGTGTTTGAATCCATGTTGTTGGTGGTCAAGTGGGACATGGTGGTCGAGATGGTTCTGTAGCTGTTGCAGTACTACATTTTCAATGATTTTTGATAGGAAAGGTAGGCTACATATTAGTCTGTATGATGCAGGGACATTTCTGTCTGCGGTGTTGTTCTTTAGTAGTGGACATACAGATGCAGTTTTAATTGTTCAGGTAGGTATCCTTGTTCCAGAGACAGTTGAGTTAGTTTGTGTATTAAGGAGGATAGCTCAGATTTGGTTAATTTTATCCAGGTGACTGGGCATGGTTCAAGAAGAGATGTTGTATTGTTCAGGCAGCTGATTATATATTCTATATTTTCACTTATTATGGAGTTGAATGTGCTCCATTGCGTGTTTAGTGTGCAGGCAGTGTCTGTTATCTGCAGTGTGGGTGTCTTTTATAGTTGAATATGCACTGGAAGAAATTTCCTAGGTTTTGTGGGCAGGGTGTTATGTCTGATTTATTTTCATTGTAAATCTTTTGAACATCTCAATACCTCTCAATGGAGAGTCACCAACCACTACTACCTTTCGCTTCCTTGTGGTCACTGATTCTGCAACTGAGGGGTGCTTGAGTTCTAGTTCTTCCCTTTCCTGGGATGCTTTCACCTCCTCCATTTCCAGAACTGCATACTGGTTCTTCAGTTTGAGAGCTGGAGGAGTTGGATTGTTGATTCTCTTGTCTCTGGTGACTCATGTCCAGCTCTCTTCATTCTGTAGCATACCATCTTCACCTCTGTCAGAGAGCTTGAATGCTCCAAGAAGCATCTCATCAATGTACTTCTCACTGTCTCAGATGATTCTCACAGCCTCGCCACCACTTCTCTGAGCTCCTCCATTTGTTTCATGAAGGTTTCAGCTTGCAGGCATCTTGCACAGGAACAGATCCTTCAACTGGCATTGGGCTGTCTGTCTGGACAGAGGCAGAAGTTGTAATGGAGGCAACAGCTTTAGCATTTTGATTTTTCACAGCTATTGTTCAGTTGGTGGAGCTTTGGTACCTGTTGAATAAATGAGAGACCTACCAAAGTCCCTAACATTTCCTCAGTTGTCCTTTAAGAGAAAAAACAGCTAACCTCTTTTATGTGTGTTCTAACAGCACTCTTCTATATTCCTGTGTGTAGCCCTGCTTGCTTGCTAAAAACAGTTATTACTCTACACTAGTAAATTCTGATCTTATGTGTCTGAGGTATATAGATTAATGTGTTCCTTTTTTAAAATTACTAAGCAAAGCTCCTTCAAGTATATCAAATTGTTTACTTTTAGTAGATATCCAAATGTGGAACTATTTGCTTCCTAGATTTTCCCTACCAACCAATAAAAATATTTTGTCTAAGTCAACAAGCTAATTGGGGAATTGCCCTATATAGCAAGAATTCTCACATGGAGTGGATGGGAGCTGGGGTGGGAAGGGAGGGATCTAACACCCGAGGAGGACAGTGACTTCAAAGAGCTTGCCTTCCTCTTTGAACTTGTAGGCTAGAGAAGAAGACAAAGACCTCTAACAGCAGAAAAACAGCTTTGCCCAAGAATTAGCTATTCATTGTGAATATTCTGAAAACCCATCTGGTGGTGGTACCCTAGAACAGGTTTGAGAACCACTGGTTTATAGTACCTAAAAATTGGAGAGTGGCCAACTTAAAGCTGATTTCTAAAAAGAGTTCTAGGTACTATCTGGGAAACTATAGACTAGCGAGCCTGACAACAGTACTGGGCAAAATGGTAGAAACCATTATAAAGGACAAAATTACTGAACATATAGTCATGGTTTAATGGGACAAAGCCAACATGGACTTAGCCAAGAAAAGATTTGTCTCATTAATTCTGATATATTTTTTGAAAGTGTGAATAAACAGGTAGATAAAGATGAGGTGGTTGATGTGAAGTGGCATTTTAGAAAGGCTGTCCAAGTGCAATCTGGGATGTCCAAGGCAGAATGTGCAGAAATATGCCTGGGACATCTATGATTCAGCCCGAATTTAGAAACATAGATGCCCCTGATGTGCACACCCATGTTGGCATCCATATAGATGTCCCTGCTTTGAAACAGTGAGGTGGGGATGTCCATATCCAGCAAGGTTGCATATGGGGACATTCAGTTGCCTGACAAAATGAAAACATAAGCCCCCATTCCCCATGAATGCTCAGTGGAAAACTGTAAAATAAAGGGGATATGAGTGTACCTTCTTCTCCATACCCTTCAGATGTTTGCCTGACAAAATGAGGACTTTTCAGATGCCTATTTGTGCCTTTACAAGATATTACCCCCTCACTTGGTTTGCAGCTTGTTGTGCTGTGAGGGCTTGTGTGCATCAGTGATGTTGAGGGCTAAGCTATCAGTAATTTAACTACTGGCAGGGTTTCCTAAGATGGACAGGTCTAAGCTGAGGTGCCAGATCAAGGCAAACCACCTATCTGGGAAACAGCAGAATGGGACAGTGTTGGCGGCAGAGGATCACATTTCTGTGACAATGGCAACAAAACTAAACTTAAACTGCGTGGAAGAAAGGCCTGGCAAGCTCCTTCCCTATCTTGCTACAAAAACCCAATGGAAAGTCACAACAAAACAAATTGCACTATAGTGCTGGAAGATGAGACCCCCAGGTCGGAAGGCACTCAACTGGCTACTGGGGAGGAGCTGAAGACTTCTCAGACTAAAGCCAGCATTTATGATGTGGTTGGATCAAAGCCCTCAATGTCTGACTGCTGATGTAGTTGAGCATGAAATGAGAGTCAGAACCTGCAAAGATGTCTTACATATTGGGACATGGAATGTACAAAGCATGAACCAAGGGAAGTTGGATGTGGTCAAGAATGAAATGAAATGTGTACAACTTGATCTGTAAGGTATCAGTGAACAGAAATGGACTGGCATCGGGGACTTTGCATCAGATGATCACATGGTCTACTATGCTGGAAAGGAAGACAAAGAAGAAATGGTGTTGCATTTATAATAAAGAAGAAACTTGCAAGAACTGTAATGAAATACAATGCAGTCAGTGAAAGCTTAACTTCTATTTATCTATGACGAATGCCTACCAACACAACTATAATTCAAGTATATGCCCCAACAACAGCTGCAGAAGAGGATGGAATTGATGAGTTCTATGAACAAGTGCAAGCTGAAAATGACAGAACATGTAAACAGCCTATCCTGATAGTCATGGGTGACTGGAATGCAAACGTTGGCAACAAAGAAGAAAGCAAAATGGTTGGAAAATATGGACTTGGCAACAGAAATGAAGCTGGAGAAAGACTGATAGAATTCTGTAAGACCAACAATCTATTCATCTCAAACAACTTCTTCCAACAACACAAGCGGCTACCGTACACATGGATTTCACCAATGGATTGTACAAAAATCAAATTGACTACAGCTGTGGAAGTCAATGATGGAAAAGCTCTATAACATCAACAAAGACAAAACCCTGAGCTGACTGCATACTAGTAGCTGGTGATCTGTATTACAAACTCAAGCTAATGTTGAAAAAGAGCAAGCCACTCATAAATGTAGCAAAATATGACCTTGAGAATATACCACTGGAATTTAAAGACTGCCTGTAAAATCGATTTGCTACTTTAGATACAAATGACAGAGTTCCAGAGAGTTATGGGATGACATCAAGAAGGTTGTGTTGGAAGAAAGCGAGAAGTCTCTACAAAAGGTGAAAAGCAAAAATGGCCAAAATGGATGACTGAAGGAACTCTGAAAATTGCCCAGAAATGCAGAGAAGCTAAAGCCAGAGAAGAAAGAGAGGCGATCTCAAAACACAACAGAGATCTCCAACGTGCAGCAAGACAAGACAAGGAAAAGTACTACAATGACACATGCAAGGAAATAAAAGCAGAAACTATTAGAGGAAGAACAAGATCAGCTTTCCTAAAGCTGCAAGAGTTAAAGAGAAAATTCCAGCCTCAAATTGGAATGTTACCAGATGCTCAAGGATCTATGTTGAATGATGCTGAGAAGATCAAGGAAAGAATATACAGAGTTTTTATATGATAAAGATCAAGTGGACCAACAGCCGTTTCAACCTGTATCTTATGATCCGTCATCCATTTTGGCCGTTTTTGCTTTTTCACCTTTTGTAGAGACTTCTCGCTTTCTTCCAACACAACCTTCTTGATGTCATTCCATAACTCTTCTGGAGCTCTGTCATTTGTATCTAAAGCAGCGAATCGATTTTGCAGGCAGTCTTTAAATTCCAGTGGTATATTCTCAAGGTCATATTTTGCTGCATTCATGAGTGGTTTGCTCTTTTTCAACTTTAGCTTGAGTTTGCATACTAGTAGTTGATGATCTGTACCACAGTCAGCTCCAGGTTTTGTCTTGGTTGATGTTATAGAGCTTTTCCATCGTTACTTCCACAGATGTAGTCAATTTGATTTTTATACAATTCATTGGGTGAAGTCCATGTGTACAGTCGCCGCTTATGTTGCTGGAAGAAGGTGTTTGAGATGAATAGATCATTGGTCTTGCAGAATTCTATCAGTCTTTCTCCAGCTTCATTTCTGTTGCCAAGTCCATATTTTCCAACTACTTTGCCTTCTTCTCTGTTGCCAACTTTTGCGTTCCAGTCACCCATGACTATCAGGATATCCTGTTTGCATGTTCTGTCAATTTCAGCTTGTACTTGTTCATAGAACTCTTCAATTTCATTCTCTTCTGCAGCTGTTGTTTAGGCATATACTTGAATTATAGTTGTGTTGATAGGCAATCCTCGTAGACGAATAGAGATTAAGCGTTCGCTGACTGCATTGCATTTCATTACAGTTCTTGCAAATTTCTTCTTTATTATAAATGCAACAGAGGTTAATGATGCACATTTCCCAGAGCTGACATATTCCAGTTAATAAATTCAACATAAAGAGAGATTTTTCTACCTTTTGTGCATTTTTTTCAGTTGCAATTGCTCCAGCCACTTTCTTCTGGTTTCTTTGTGTCTTCTGCTAACTCTCCATCGTCTGCTGTCCATTTGTCCTTTCTTCTCTCTTCTAATTTTTTTCCATTCTCTCTCTACATCTGCTTTAACATACTAATCTTTCTCCTTTTGCTCTTTCCTCATTCCTTTTTCATCCACTCAAATTTACCCCTCCATCCTCAATCCTCACTTACTCTCCCAATACCCAGCCAATTGTAGATTTTTCTTCCCTCCCACACAATATTTTTCCCCTCTCCATTTCAGTCTCCCAGCCCCATCCCATCCTAATCCTCCCCGAACATCAGCTCCCTTCTAGTTCCAGCCCCACCCAGCATCTGCTCCCTTCTAGTCCCTGCATCAGCACATTTCCAGTGCTAGCCCCCATCAGCCCATTTCCAATCCTATCCCCTCCATCAGCTCATTTCCAATCCCAGCCCATCAGCCCATGTCTAGTCCTTTCCTAGCCCCACCATCAGCCTATGTCAAATCCTAGCTCCCCTCCACTCAGCCCATTTCCAGTCCTAGCAACCCCCATCCCATTTCCAGTGCTAGCCCCCCCATCAGCCCACTTCCAGTCCTAGCCCCCCCATCACCCCATTTTCAGTCTTAGCCCCCCCATAGCCCATTACCAGTCCTAACCCCCCATCAGCCCACTTCCAGTCCTAACCCCCCAGCACCCCATTTTCAGTCTTAGCCCCCCCAGCACCCCATTTTCAGTCTTAGCCCCCCCATAGCCCATTACCAGTCCTAACCCCCCCATCAGCCCACTTCCAGTCCTAACCCCCCCCCCTCTCATAGCCCATTACCAGTCATTTTGCTCGGCTGCGGAATGCATAGATTCTGGCCATCAAGTCTCCAAATGGCCAAAATGTATATGTCTTAATTGCAATGGGATTTGGAGCAAAATGCAGCTGCTCTCCATATAACTTAAATGTTCATTTTGGCATGGCCAATTAGCAGGTATAATTTATCATAAGTGATTTATGTAAAGTTATACATGCATATTCAGTAAGCCATCTTAGACATGTGAAGTCCTGTTTTAGTAAACATGTATAGACTGGAAATGAGATGTCAAGGTCAGGACATATACAGTTCTGGTGGTATTTTAGAAAGACCTCTGCTAAACATGGTGCCGTTTCTAAAATACCCAGAAGGAAGTGCAGGAGTGTGCATGGCTATATCTCCAAGTACAGTAGGAGGAGCTAGTTTACACACCTGCATTTGGGAAAAACCAACAGGGAAAGCACAGCTAGACATATGTGTAACTGCCATCCCTTGGAAACTGGAATTTTGCTACTTACACATAAAGGTGTCATGCACTTACATGTGTGTGAAAGCCATTTTGCAAGCTTCAGATGTAAATGCTGCCATTTAACTATAGATACTGCCCTGTAAATTCCTGACCAAAATGAGTTTTTATAAAATGAAATGTGCCAGGGAGCAGGTATAAATCCAGACATAGGCAGTTTTGGTCGTACATGTATATTACCTGTTGATGCCATTTACATGTTGTAATGGGGAAGAGACATCCTGTGCTATAGAAACAGAGGAACCTGAGAGCAGTAGGTCTGTTGCTGGCAGGAAGAAAAAGCTCAGGACTCCCAGTTGCCAGGAGCAACATAAACAATCCCAGCCACGAGGGCAGGAACCCCGCCCAGCTAGCAAACAATCCCAATCTCCTGGGCTTAATAGCTTTCACCTGGGAGGGGGAAGGGCTAGATTAGCTCCCAAGCAAACGTATAAGAAACGTTCATTAGAGTTTGAAAGAGAGAACAGGGAGGACGGAGAGAACAGAGAGCAGAAGCAAGAGAAAGACGGAAGAGAGCAGAACCAGCTTGAAGGATTGTGTGAGCTGAAGTCTGGAAACAGCGTCTGTCTCGGTGTGAAAGAAAAACGTATGGGAATGACTCCGTGGATTCTGATTCTGAGTGTGAGAGAGAGAGACAGAAAGTAACTGGCAGGAATAACTGGAGGAGCAGGGCACAAAAACCCTTTGACCAGAACTCCAGGCGTTTATCCTATGGTGAAGGCACACAGAGGGAAAAGTTACCAGTAAGGATAGCTGGGAAACACTTACAAGCTCCAAGGAGGGAAAAGTATACGGTGCAAGACATTTGTATGTCAGAGGAAGAAGGTGAGCAGCCAGAATACAGAGAAAAACCTCTGAGGTTTAAACCCCGTCCTGATAGAGCTGTACACGGACTTTCCCCTGCCTCAAAGCCAGAAGGTAGGCTGTCTAATTACTATAAAAGTGGTTACAAGAATTTCTCTCCTAGAAACCCTAAAGGGTATGACTCTCCTCTAGGCTATACCAGGATATATGGTAGGGCTGAACCCTATCTCACAGAGGCAGTAATAGAGAAGCCTCAGGAACAGGCAGAGGAGGAAAGTCTGGAAACGTTATATACAAAGCAGAAGTTGTATTCAGCTGAGAACCAGCATGAGTCAATGCTAATTGATCCTCCAGAGGAAGAATTGTCTGATAACCAAATGGATTGTACATTAACGGTTACTGATGATGTGATTTTATTGTGCTGAGCCAGATAATCTGAGGAAGCTGTTTAACTGGCAATTGAGAAGCACAGGAGTTTATTTTGCTTATAAGAAGTGACTGTATGCCGTGAATACCGTGCCACTTTTGAGTTAAGTTTGGAAGCTGTTATTAGTTCTTTTTCTTACCTTGTGCCAGAGTGTATGGCTTTCTGATCCTAAGTCACATTGTGTTTGAATCCGCCCCGGGAGGGGAATTAAAAGCCTGTCTTTGCCTGAACACTCGTTTCACAACTACATCTTATTGAAAAGGGACACAACTACAACTCCCAGGAGGCAATGCAACCATAAAGCATTGACTCCAACCTTTCAATAAAGGGTCTCCAGGCTATCTACCCCGTACGCTGAAGCTACGGGCTGACTACTGGTGACAATGTACAAGTGCTGCAATTAACACATGTAAAATCGCGAATTAGACTCTAAAATAACTCCCTTAATGCTGACTATAGACATAACTTTAAATATATCACATATGTTTAAAGTTGTCCATTTTTCTGCCTGCTGAAAGTTGATTACTTTGAGGGTAATGTTATAACATGGCGCCAGGGGTAGGCATCTATTTACCTTTATAGTGGATGCAGAGAGAACGTGCCAGGAGGTAGACACAATCTCATACCCCAGCTAGGGAACAGGTGTAAATGTGCTAAAGCAGATATTTTTACATAGGCTTATATTTTCTAAGAGGTTATGGCTTTATAAAATCATCATTTTTATGCCAAGGCAATGAAAAATTGCCCTATGTACATTTTGTATGTCCGAAGAAGGAGCCGTTGTGGTCTCAACCACATGTAATACATGAGTTTTCTTCCTCAAAGGCCTGTCTGATAAACTGCAGTATCACTTGAACCATTTCAGGTGCCTAATTAGAAATGCATCTCAAATATTATGTGCAAAACTAGATTAATTTCTCTAATTGCCCCTTAGAAAGCAATACAAATACATTAAAATAATACTTAGATTGTACATTAGACTTGTGGAGGGGTATTTTAGAAAGGACATCCAAGTGTAATCTGGAATTTTAAGCCAGAACATTAAAAAAAAAAAGCAAGCACATCCAGGTGCAGACACGATTTCACAAACATAGACGAGCCCGATGTGGAGGTTTAAAGGAGCATTCTACACAGACGTCCCCAGAATACTATTTCAGGACCTAGCTGTTTAGGAATAGCCTAATGGCTAGCAATGTGGGCTAGGACCAGGGAAGCCAGGGTTCATTGTCCCACTGCTGCTATCACTGTGATTTGTGCTGAGTACTGGGGATGATCGAGTGCCTTTTCCTCTACATCCTCTGGATTTTTTCAGTCAAAAGAGCACTTTCCCGATGCTTATTTGTGCTGGAGCAGGTCTAAACTTAGACTCAATGCTGGACATCCAGGACATTTGTGAGATCAGGCGGTAATGTCCAGGTTCCAGCCATATGTCTACCACACCCTTCTTCCGACTTGGACATCCTCATGCTGGGGTTGTCCACAGACATACGAAGCAGCAATGTGGCTTCCAAACTAGACCTCATATTTAACTGTGATGGAAGATACTGTAGACTAACATGAGTTATCTGAAGACCTTAGTGCACCATTAATATCATACTGGGGGGAGTAGCCCCCTGGCTCTGCCTGTAATATTGTTTGCTGTAATATAGGAGACTCAAGTTCATCTCCTGCCCAGTGGGGCCAGCAGGACCTGAATGCATGGGAGAGACAACACACACAATCCTAGGGAGAGAAGAAGGGGGATGGCTATATCTACTGCAATGGTCCTATAATCCAAAGAAGTGACCCTGGATTCATTGGAGGATACTGCCTTCCAGCGCACCTGTTCTGCAAAGACATGAGTTATCGAAGCATGCTGGCCTGCATAGAGGGAGTGTATTGAAGGAGGGAAAAGAGGTATAACAAGAAAATTTAACATGTATATCTAATATTGGCTTGAGGCTAATTTTGTAAGCGAGTTGAACATGTAGAAAAGCATTTTACACTTCAGTTAGGTCCTTATAAAATTGCTCCAGGTTATCCACACATAGAAGCAGGCACTCAGAAAACACAGCGCCTGCTGTTCTGTGATATATGCGTAGATGTTCCTAGGGGCATGGGAATGGGCAGAGCAGGGTCAGGATCAGCACTTTTATGTACATTTTATAAAATACAGAAATATTTATTTATTTCACAAATTAATTGTACTGCTAATCCAGCAAAAATAGCTCACTGATTCCTACCAGCACATACCTGCACAAATGTACACCTGCCTCAAAGAAAGTGTACCTTTGTGCAAGAGCTCTCAGGTAGGCAGGTTTATAAAAGCACATGCCTAGGAGCCCAAAAAGGAAAGCTGGGGTGGGGGCGGAGGAGCACCAAAAGCAGCATCCCTTGCTTGGGGTGCCAGTTTGTCCAGTGACTACGCTTGATAGCTAGTGCGATGCTATACAAGATCCTATGTGAAGGACATAGAGGAACTCACAGAGTAGCTGAGAAAGAAATGCAGCACTCTTCTGTGGATTTGAGAAGCAGCAGACGATGTAGATGTGTCAAAAGAGAGGGGATAAAATAATCCTGCTGTACTGATATGAGGTGGCAGGGAAATGAAGGAACTACTGTGCTCAAAGCTTTTGTCCCTGCAAAATTCTGATTCTTTTTAATGAATGTTACAAATATTTGTTTGATAGTTTTTGTTTCTATTTATGTCTTTACTTTGTTTGGGACCTGGGTAAGTGCTAGGTGACTTTACCTCCTTTGTTCCTGTCAGTGGTAATTTTCTAAAACGATAAAAGGGTAACAGGTTGGGAATAGCGGTGCTGGGGGAGGGGGGTGGAGAATGGGCACCCACATACTGTTCATTTGAAGCACAGTGGAAGAGGTGTCATTTTGATGATCTTGTGTGATGAGGAAGAGGGCAGGATGAAGTCTGGGAAGAATTGGGAGAGAGTCCCTGACCCTGTTAGAAACAAGTAGAGGAGGTAGCAATTGGAAAAGGATCCTGCTAGGCAAGAAGGTGTTTCTTTAAGACACAGGGGCAGGGCAGATCAGTAGAGAAGGCCGAGCCAGGCTGATGAGAGCATGGAGATGGACGCTGACAGCCTCAACATGCCTGACTTTGATACAGAGGAACAGATGGAATTCTTAGAACAAGACACAGACTGTCTCCAACAACAGAGGGCTGAAAGTTTTGTTTTTGCTGCTCTTGTGGGGTGGCAGCATTGGGGAGATATTACAGTCAGAAGCTGACATTACTGCAGTTGGGTGGAGCTGCAAAAACCCCTGTCTTTTCCCAGGGCACGTTTAATGCTGAGGAAAGGGCTGAATAAACTGTGAAGTGTTTTATTTTGTTTGCATTTCTTAAGTAAGCATGATGGACATGTGGAGGGTATTTTTATAAACACCTACGCAGGCTACATATGTTTCTGTGCATGTATGTGGGGCCTATTTTATAAATTAAAGCATGCAAATGCTTTTTACTTTATAAAATAGAGCATATCGACCTAGGTGCAGGCTGCAGCAATTATATCTGCCCAAGAAGAAATGAAACTGGCCATGGTACAGACAGGCGTGTTGGTCATAGCATTAATCTATGCACATGCATTGCGGCCCTGCCACACAACATCCGGGCTCTGCCCCTGTACACACCCTAACTGAAAGTACGCAAGATGGGACTTGCATGTGTGCTTACAGAAGAGTGGCCACCCAAAGCATGTGCGTAAGTCTTTTAAAATAGAGACCTACGCATGTAAATAGTGCACAGCTTTCAAAATCAGCCCTTAAGTGATCAAGGAAGAGAGGCAGCATGTCCTTTGCCTGAGGGAGCAGGGACTGGAGGTTCGAGCCCTGGCGTATCGGGTGAAAAACCTGGGCTGGAATACAATTCCCTATGGGAAAGCCAGCCTAAGCTTTGGAATAATACAGTGCTATTAGCGAGAATGAACCTGCGGGAAGTGTATTAACAGCAGTGCTCTATACAGAAGCTCAAAAGGAGGTGAAAGATTTGAAATGCATCATTGTAGTTTGTTTTGCTGGAATTTTGAATAAGTCCAGCAGAACCAAGTTGGACCTTATGAGCTTATGCTGAGCATTAAAAGACTGAGCAGGAGATTTAATAGGACTATGTCTCCTTAGGGCTGCAGGTTTTTTGGAACTACTGTACAGTGACTGACCTTCTTTGACAAGTCAAGATTATTTTTGTTCTTTTTATTTTGAAAGTAAACTTTGAGCACTCAGTTTTAAAGCTACGAGGGAGCTTTCCTTGTTTGTTTGTTTTTATCATAAGAGATGGTCTAGACGTAATGTGTACCACAGCACCAAGAGCCATTCCAGGAACATAAGAACTTAAGATATGCTGTAATGGGTCAGACCAAGGTCCATCAAGCCCAGTATCCTATTTCCAACAGTGGCTGATCCAGGTCACCAGTATCTAGCAGGTTCCCAAAAAGGCATACAGGTTGCACAATGCTTGTTTGGGTCCTCTTAGTTTATGGATCTTTCCTCCAGGAACTTGTCCAAACCTTATTTAAACCCAGCTACTCTAACAGCTTTTATGACATCTTCCAGTAATGAATTCCAGAGTTTATGAGTTGAGTGATAAAATATTTTCTCTTAAAGTTCTTAAATGGGTTACATTGTAGCTTCATTGTGGTCCTCTGGTCTTTCTACTTTTAGATGGCGTAAACAATCAATCTACGTTTACCCATTCTACTCCATTCATTAATTTATAGACCTCTATCATATCTCCCCTTGATATCCTTTTTAACATATGGCGACCAGAACTGCGCACAATATTCAAGGTACGGTTGCACCGTAAAACGATACAGAGACATTATAACATCCTTTGTTTTATTCTCCATTCCTTTTCTAATGATTCCTAGCATTCTGTTTGCTTTCTTGGCTGCCACTGCACACTGGGCAGATGGTTTTCAATGTGTTATCTACAATGACGCCTACATCTTTTTCCTGGGTGGTGGTTCTTAATGTGGAACTTTGCATCGTGTAACCATAGTTTGGGTTGTTCTTTCCTAGGTGCATAACTCTGCACTTGTCTACATTAAATGCCATCTGCCATTTGTATGCCCAGTCTTCCAATTTATCATGGTCCTCTTGCAATTTTTCACAGCCCTCTTGGGTTTTAACAACTTTGAATAATTTTGTGTCATCTGCAAATTAGATCACCTCACTAGTTATGCCCATTTCCAGGTCATTTATGAATATGTTAAAAAACAGCAGACCCAGCACAGAGTACTAGGGTACTCCACTATTCAACTTTTTCCAGTGGAAAAATTGGCCATTTAGTCCTACCCTCTGCTTATGTGTGTACTAGGTGCAAAGAGCTCCTTGCTTTCAAGAGGAGCTGAGGCAGACAGAGAAGTATATAGATGAGACCTTCAGGGACATTGTAGAGAAGTCCCACCCCAGGCCTGTCAGTCTCTCTGGTGCCATGGAGCAGAGATGTCACCTGAAAGAAGAGCTTAAGAACATAAGATATACCATACTGGGTCAGACCAAGGTCCATCAAGCCCAGTATCCTGTTTCCAACAGTGGCCAATCTAGGTCATACGTACATAGCAGTTTCCCTAAAAGACACAGGTTCTACAATGCTTGTATTGGGTCAAACTTTGATATCCTGGGTCCCTTTTTAATAATGGTTTATGGACCTTTCCTCCAGGAACTTGTCCAAACCTTTTTTAAACCCAGCTACACTAACAGCCTTTACTACATCCTCCGGTAACAAATTCCAGAGTTTGATCACATGTTGAGTAAAAAAATATTTTCTTTTATTAGTCTTAAATAGTTTACCCTGTAGCTTCATTGCATGTCCCCTAGTCTTTCTATATTCTGATAACATAAACAATCGATCTACGTTTACCCGTTCCACTCCATTCATTAATTTATAGACTTCTATCATATCTCCCCTCAGCAGTCTCGTTTCCAGGTTAAAGAGCCCTAACCTTTTTAGCCTTTCTTCATAGGGGTATCCTTCCTTCCCCTTTACCATTTTGGTGGCTCTTCTCTGAACCTTTTCTAATAACGCTATATCCTTTTTAAGATACGGCGACCAGAATTGCACACAATATTCAAGGTGCGGTCTCACCATGAAACGATACTGAGGCATTATAATATCCTTTGTTTTATTTTCCATTCCTTTCCTTATCATACCTAGCATTCTATTTGCTCTCTTGGCCGCCGCTGCACACTGGGACGAGGGTTTTAACATGTTATCCACAATGATGCCTAAATCTTTTTCCTGGGTGGTGGTTCCTAATGTGGAACCTTGCATCGTGTTACCATAGTTTGGGTTGTTCTTCCCTAGGTGCATAACTTTGCACTTGTCTACATTAAATTTCATCTGCCATTTTGATGCCCAATTTATCAAGATCCTCCAATTTATCAAGATCCTCTTGCAATTTTCCACAATCCTCTTGGGTTTTAACAATTTTAAATAGTTTTGTGTCATCTGCAAATTTGATAACCTCACTCGTTATTCCACTTTCCAGGTCATTTATGAATATGTCAAAAAGCAGCAGACCCAGGACAGATCCCTGGGGTACACCACTATTCACCTTTCTCCATTGGGAAAATTGGCCATTTAGTCCTACCCTCTGCTTTCTATCTTTTAACCAGCTCCTGATCCACAACAGTACACTGCCTCCAATCCCATGACTTTTTAGTTTTGCCAAAAGTCTCCGATGAGGGACCTTGTCAAAGGCTTTCTGAAAGTCCAGATACACAATATCAATCGACTCACCTTTGCCTACGTGTTTATTCACACCTTCAAAAAAACATAACTGATTAGTAAGACAAGATCTTCCTTGTCTAAAGCCATGTTGGCTGTCTCCCATTAAACCATGACTATTTATATGTTGAGTAATTTTGTTCTTTATGATGGTTTCTGCCATTTTTCTTGGTACTGACGTCAGACTCAACGGTCTGTAGTTTTCCAGATCTCCCCTTGAACCCCTTTTAAAAATTGGCTTTACATGGGACATTTGCCAATCGTCAGGTACTACAGATGATTTTAATGATAGTTCACAGATTACTAATAGCAGGTCTACAATCTCATATTTCAGTTCTTTCAACAGCATCAGATGTTTACCATCTAGTTCAGGTGGTTTGCTACTCTTCAGTTTGTCAAATAGTTGTAATACATCTTCCCGGTTTATCAATATTTCTTTCAGTTCTTCCAATGCATCACCTTTAAATAGCATTTCAGGTATGGGTAACTTCCTGCATCTTCCTCAGTAAAGATTGAAGCCAAGAATTCATTCAGTCTCTCCGCTATGACCTTGTCCCCTCTTAGTGCCCTTTTTACCCCTCTATCATCTAATGGTCCAACTGATTTTCTCACAGGATTTTTGCTATGAATGTGCTTGAAAAATTTTTTATTATGCATTTTTGCGTCCATAGCAAGTTTTTTTTTCAAATTCTCTCTTTGACAGCCTTATCAGGAAGATCTAAATTGGCTCACAGAGCCCGTACCTGTGATCAGGGCTGGCCCAAGGGTTTCTGCTGCCCTAGGCTGAAACCCTGGCCTCAACGCCTCCCCCCCAGCTGCCACTGTCCCCCACTTCTGCCCCCTCCAGCTGCCGCCACCCCATCAGCTGATGCCAATTCCATCTCGAGAGGGGGAGGCGGGCAGCAGCAGTATTTGCAAAAGCAGCGACATTTTTTCGGCACTTTTGGATATACTGCTGCAGCCTGCTCTCCCCCCAAACAGATTCGGCGACAGCTGTGGCTGCCCATGTTTGCCACTGCCACTGATGCTGCCCATGTGTACCACTGCCACCGGCCACCCTGGGGCGGCTGCCTAGCTCACCTAGTGGACAGGCCGGTCCTGTCTGTGACACATGATTGTTATAACTTAGCGTGCCCAATACTCTTGCACCAGTCCTAGCAAAAAGTATTCCTTTGGCTTCTTATTCTTGTAAGTGTCCAACAATTTTCTTTTGGGTTGACTGGCACCATTTTATACTCAGGACTCAATGGGCCAAGAGTGACTGAGAATCGCTCCTGGCTGCCCACTTAATACCAGAGAAAGCCTTGATAGGTGCTGGGAAAGATTAATGGGGGGTAAGAAATCTATGGATGGGGTGTCAGGAAAGGTCAGAAATCTACAGATGGATATTGGGGGTTGTGTGTGTGTGTGTGTGTGTGTGGTGGGGGGGGGGGTGGGGAGTTCCTTGCCTTTTTTTCATAGTTCCTTTAAGAGGCGCCTTGGGCACATCAGACCATGCCTTAGCGACCCAATGCTCCTTGAGAGGAAAGATAACAGCAGCTCAAAGCTGGCATTATTTTTCCATGACTAAGGGAGCTTTCAAGGTTAAACTCAAGCTCTTATTCAGTTTGCATAATAATGAGGCATTTTGCATGCCCATTCGGTGTAACAGTAGTAGAGAGGAGAGGAGAAGTAGCTTAGTAGTTAGAGCAGCAAGCTGAGAACCAAGGAAGACAGGGTAGGAAGAACCACTAAGCAGACTAGGTGCCTGTCTATGGCAGCAGCTTTTTGGGGACAGCAGAGTAGCTGCACTAAAAAAAAAACAATGGGTCCTAACAGCCACACAAACTCAGAGTCAGGGGCATGTTTACTAAAGCGCATTAGGAATTTGCAGCTAACATGGTGTAGTAGATTACCAGACCAAGAAAAGACACCTGAGGCCTCTGTGAAATCAAACAGTTTTAATAGCATGCGAGAACTCAGTGGAATAGCTTCCAAAAAGACTGAGCCACTTGGACCAAGGTTTCAGTTTCATTTATAGACTTTTAGCTATATGCAAACTAATAATTTGTTATCACATTCTAGCTACTTCATGATAGGCACATATTAAGTTCCCCTTGATCGCTCACCAATGGAGGTCAGCTGGGGCGTGTTATGTAAAGTGAGAAGCTGCTAAACTATTTCTTACTGTGTGGTTCTACTACTAAGCAGGCTACAGTGAAACAAAAGAGACAAAGACATTCCAGCTAGGCCACAGGCCTAGTATTTCAAGGTACATTTGAAAGCACACTTCTGACACCACTACACTCCCCCTTTAATTCAGCACCCTCGCCAGCAGGGTGCCAAGAATTATAAGCAGGCGCAGGATGTAAACCATGTGCTGGGTCCGTGTTTGGAACCAGACGGTACTGACATAAGGCCACGACATGGGCAGCGGATCTGTGGTCAACGGCACTGTCAATGGCAGTGTGTCAACCATGCAGGCAGAGAGGTATTAGGCAAGGCAAAACAAGGCAGGCCATAAGGGACTTCAGACCACCTAACCCATTAAAAACTATCCCAAACTAGCTGTCAACTGACAGACCATTCCAGGTCTGAACAGGAGCATGGGCTAACTTCCGCATGCGATCAGTAATGTCTTCAATAACCTTGCCAGCATCATCTATCTGTAGGCAGCAATTAGTGAGGTTAAATTTCCCACAGACCCCTCCGTCTGCGGCTAAAAGATAATCAAGGGTCAGCCGATTGATAAATAGCTGTGCACATTTGAGTGTTTTGTTTTGCTTGTAGGGTCAAAGCCTTGTTGGTGTCATTAGTAATAATTTTCTAGAACAGCTTGCAAGCAAATAATATGATTCAGCATGTAAATAGGGTACGGTAACCATAGGATCCATCCTCGGCCCATGTTACAGGGCCATAATACTGTATAATGCGCTTGGGGCATTCCCTACCAGTGTGGTGAATCCTGGGCCGATCCAGGAGAGACATATATTCACTATAATGGAGGTCTTCAATACCCATTCACTAGCCGTGGGTTTAAACTGGGACTGATTATAGGAGGATGAAGAATAATTACACTTCTGAGCTTCCCAGGGCCACTGATCGCCCATATTGGTGCCACCACAGAAGTAACAATAGGTGACATTCAGTTGTGTAGTCACGGTCTCAGCTAATTCAAGGAATAAATTTCTGACAGCTGTGGGTATGGGGTCCATCTGGGTCGCCATTTTCTCGTAGAAGGAGTGGAAAACACTAATCAGGTGGGATTGTTGGGTTTTTTTCTGCTATTACCAGGACATAAAGATAAGTGCCGGGGTCTGTACCCTGGCTATAAATGAGTAGGCCAAAAAGTTGCCCTGTACGCCAGTCGGCCTGACAAGGGTTCAAAATAGTGAGATTAAGGGGATTACAGGTGGAAGTTTGACAATGGGGGGAGGCCAACATCCTCATTAAAACTGCTTTGCGATCATCCCCTTGGTGGCCAGTAGGCACTCCTGGCCAAGAGGCGAAATATATACACTCCCACTGGGGGCAGAAATATGACCCTGCCACAGCCACTACCCAGCGGTTGGGCACATTGACGCCCGGGCACTGGCCCCAATTATAGGCACGTTGAGGGCACATGTACTTATCATTTTTAGAATAGGTGCGTTCCCATTTGAGGGACCTGTAACCACCAGAATAAGAGGTTTTTCCTATTGCGAGGCACGCATCGAAAAACAAGGATTTAGGCTGGCTATCCTCAAACGTGGTAGAGTTAAGGAGCGGTCCCTGGAAATTGTCGGCACGTACTTCCAGAATCCAATAAACAGGAAACACTTTAGGATTAAAACACACAGGCTCCTTTCCTGCATGGTAACAGATAGTAAGGTCGGTAGTATTGTGACGGCAGGGGGGTCTGTTTGGTACTGGAACAGGAATAATAAGTATTATATACCAGGGTCTGAGTGATTTTGTGATCAGTCTTAGTTACTTTCAAACAGGGGGTGCAGGGGAGTGGATCAGTTACAACGGAACTCATGGTTACCATCAGAAATACAACTACCATAAACTCAGTATACATAATACTGCAGTTGGTATAAATACAGTCTATAAACAACAGGTCCTTGGGTTCCTTGTTCCCAGTTGTCGATCCTCAGTCTTGAGCCGTATGTAGACCCATCAGCTTCCGGTGGTGACGGGGGTAGGGCGTTGCGCTGATGGACGTGCAGGTTGAGTCGTTCTGGACAGGATGAGCTTCAGTTGGTTGTCAGGATCCATTCTGGCAGTCCAGGTGCTGTCAGTCAGATGGGTTGCTGGCTTGACTCAAGTATGGTGAATCCATGGCACAAGTTCGGCAACCTCCACAGCTGTGGGGATGGACAGTATGACCGTAAATGGCCCCCACCAGCGGGGTGTCAAAGGGTCAGGGTTCTACTCCTTAATCCAGACAGCGGAACCTGGTTTGTGGGGGTGAATGGGTTCAACAAGGGTTACTGGTAGTCGTTCTTGAACCCAGGAGTGAACATTCTGCAATACGGAACCCAATGCTACCAGTTCTTGGCGGGTCAGCAGAGATCCAATCTGACCGATGTCTACTAGCACCCCCTTAATCAAGGGAGGGGGTCGTCCATACAGGATTTTTCGAAGGGGGACAGATTCAAACCCTGGTGAGGAGAGGATCATATGTACAACAGGGCCATGGGAAGAACAGACGGCCAGCGGAGATGGGTCTCCTGACAGAGTTTGGAAATTTTGAACTCTGAGGGAGGTAGGCAGTGTGCAATTTCCAATCTATCTGTAGAGCTTGGGCTAGGTGTCTGGTGACCTGGGAGACAAAAGCTGGGCCATTGTCTGATCCTATTACTGACGGGAGTCCAAATCGAGGTATGACTTCTCTGATGAGGGCTCGGGCAACCTCACAAACTTTCTCGGTTCTGGTGGGAAAAGCTTCAACCCATCTTGAATAGGTATAGACTAACACCAGAAGGTACTTATGACCCCCAGCCTTGGGCATCTCGGTAAAATCTACCTGAAAATTTTCCATGGGAGTAGTCCCTACAGCTAGGAGACCAGGGGGTGGTAATTTCCCTTGTCGGGGATTATTTCAGGCACAGGTCAGGCATTGGCGTGAAACTGATGCGGCTAGGGGTCCTAACACTGAAATATAAAACCAGGGATGAAGGGCCTGCTTCATTGCTCTTTTTCCCATCTGAGTAACCTGGTGGAACGCCCGGACAAAATGCAGGGCTAAGGTGTCAGGGATAACAATACGGCTAGGTTCAGTTTTCTGGAGGGGTGGCAGCTGGATCCATCCCTGTTCAGTCAGTGTCCCTCCCTCCTGGAGTACAGAAATAGTCTAGCTCGTCCGATTGGTAGCGGGGATCCCAATTATTCACTGGCACTGGGAATAGTGGGGCTGTTATAGCCAATGCCAGATTGGGCCTTATCGGGCAGAGGGCTGTTTCCTTTGCTACTTTGTCTGCCTTCCGGTTTCCTAAGGCAGTCAGGCTATCCCCAGACTGATGACCCCGGCAGTGCATGACTGTCACCTTCCTGGGTTCCCAGACAGCATCTACTAGAGCCATGATGTCTGGGGCATACTTAATAGCTTCTTCCCCTGAAGTAACCAAACCTCGTTCTTTATACAGGGCCCCATGGGCATGTAGGGTAACAAAAGCATACTTAGAGTCAGTGTAGATGTTTACTTTCAGACCTGCAGCTAACTGGAGGGCTCGAGTAAGGGCAATGAGCTCAGCTTTCTGGGCAGAAGTCCCCAGGGGTAAGGGCTCAGCCTCCACAACAACCTCAGGAGTGACCACAGCATATCCGGCCTTCCGCTGTCCATCTTCCACAAAACTGCTGCCACCGGTAAAATACTGAACATCAGGAAAGGCCAGTGGTACATTTTTCAGATCTGGGCGGCTGGAATACACTTCATCCATAACCTGGATACAATCATGTTCGAGTAGCCCAGGTGCTACAGAGAGTAGAGTGGCAGAATTGAGTGTTTTTCACTATCTCCATGTGGACCCGAGGATTCGCACACAGCATGCTTTGGTACTTTGTCATCCGCTCGTTGGTAAACCAATAATTGTCTTTGTACTCCAGTGTCAGTACTGCATGTGGCACTTTTAACATACAGTTCTTGCCCAAGGGACAATTTATCAGCCTCTGTTGCCAGGAGAGCTGTTGCTGCTACTGCGCAGAGACAAGAAGGCCACCCCCTTTCTTCATGGACGTACAGATGGAATGGTTTTTCCACGTCGGGCAGTACTTGACTTCAGTCTGGCACAACTGGGCTTTACTTTGAGACACCCGATAGCCAGACATCCAAAGCAAGTGCAGAAGTTCTGAAGTGGCGGCAATACATTCTTCTGGGGAAACAGCAGCGATGAGTAGATCGTCCACGTATTGCAGCAATACACGTTGAAGGGGACATGACTGGATCTAACGCAAATCTTGACTAAGTGCATCCCCAAACAGCGTGGAGGAGTTCTTGAATGCTTGGGGTAACTGGGTCCATGTCAATTGTCTCTTACTGCCAGTAATAGGGTCTTCCCATTCAAACGCAAACAGTGGCTGGCAAGGAGTGGCCAATCTCAAACAGAAAAAGTCATCCTTTAAGTCCAAAACAGTAAAACAGGTAGCTTGTGCAGGAATCAAACTCAGTAAATGGTAAGGGTTTGACTCAACAGGATGAATGGTAACAACACAGCTTCATTGACCTTCCGTAGGTCCTGCACAGGTCGGTAATCATTAGTACCTGGTTTTTGAACTGGCGGCAAAGGGGTATTCCAGGGTGATTGGCATGGTTTTCAGGAGTCTAAACTTAAGTAATCGCTGGAGATGTTTATGAATGCCCTCAACAGCTATTCGGGGCAGGAAATATTGCCTGACACAATTGGGACATTCGTTTTTTCCTTTTTCAGTGGCCCATTTCTCTGCAATAGGCACATTGATCTCGTTCCAATAGTCCTTGCTCCAATGATCCTCGCCGGGTTCCTCTACCCCGGCCTCGGCTTCTCGGTTCCCACATTAACTTTCCTTGTCCTTTCTCGACTAGCGCCGCTGCTAACTTATCAGTTTTCTTTTCTCATCTTTCATTCACACTCACGCTTCATCTCCTGGTCTCTGTTCACAAATACTTTCATAGCAACTTACATCAGCTGGGTTATATTCATTCCAGCAAATCCCTCAATCTGATGTTTTTTCTTCGAATGTCCCCCCTGTAACTGCCCTACAAATGCTGTATTCACCATCCGCTGGTTTTCAGGTGCTTCAGGGTCAAACAGAGTATAAACACGGAAAGATTCACAGAGTTTTTCATAAAATTGGCCAGGACTCTCGTCAGAGGTTTGCAGGACCTCAGATATTTTCCACATTCATCGCTTTCTGCCCCCCCCCCTCCTTTTTAAGGCCTTCAAGGAGAGCTTGATGATATAGACTCAGGGTAGTGCGGGGAGAGGTACTAAACTGGGACTGACCTCCTTCAGATTTGAGACTCAGGGAACTTTCTGAAGTGCTGGGCAGGTCTGTATCTGAAAAGGGCATTCTTGCCTCACTGCTCTTTTGATCATCAGAGAAAGTCGAGAGGAGTGGAGGAGAAATCCTAGCTGGCTCTGCTGAGCCTGGTGATCAAGCTTAGTGAATTCTTCTGTCTCTGACTCCCGTACTAAAACTGGTAGTTTTATTTTTACTTTCGGCTGCATTTTTCTGTGAACTATGGGACAGGAGTTCCTCTGGGTGCACTCTGCTAGCTAGATTATAATCAAAGATTTAAAACTCTGCCACTCTTTCTGACAATATTTCTTTAACAGGGACTGGGGTCATATGACTTTGCAGGGTGACTGTGTGCACATCTATTATCAGGTCTATATCTAGAGATCCCTCGGGGAGGCCAGGTTAAAGACAGGAGTGTGGGGGGGGGGGGGCATTCCCATTCACATAAAACTTCCAATCGACCCGGGGGTCATTACAATTACATCATCACCAGAGAAACCCTTCTTAAAGTTCTTAAGGAGACACTGCAGAAGGCTTAGTATAAATACACCCCCCTCCCTTGCTGTTCAAAAATGCTGTTCAAAACCTTTGTCTCTCTCTAACTTCTCCAGCAGCTGCAATACAAACACTGTCTCTCTCTCACACTCTAGCAACTGTAAAACAAACACTGTCTCTCTCTCACTCATTCAGGTTTCTCCCTCCCACATCCCACAGAAATCAGCAGAGTAATTATAACAGAAACAACTGAAGTAGAAATCCAGGCAAAGCTGAGAGTGCAGAGAGAGTTAAAACTTTCTCTTTCTGTGTAGAAAGGATACGCCCCTTGAAACTTTCTCGTTCTGTCTGTGTGAAAAGGATACAAGCCTTATATCCCACTCCTATTTCTTTTTTTTTTCTCCGTTTCTCTCTCCTTGCTAGAAATAACTGCTCTCTATCTCTCTTAGCTGTGCTGTAAATAACTGCTCTCTCTCTCTCTGAGCTGTGCTGTAACTCTGGAGTCTTTTTTCTGGTTTTTTTTGTTCCATTTTTTTTTTGTACTGTTCCTTCCTCTCTAAACTGCTTCACAAACAAAAAAACCCAACAGAATAATCTACCAGTATACCAGAAGGGAAACCAGTGGGTTCAGTCAGCATCTGACATACTAGGACCAGTCCCAGGAGTTGATCACGCTCCTTTCAATTACAGATAACAATACCAGATACAGAGAATTACCAAAATCAGACTTACCGGATCTGGTGAAAAGGACAGGTTTGTTTTCCGGGCCCCTTCTAGGTTCGTGAGTGAGTCCAATCAGTCCCACGGGCTCCAGGACTGTCGTAAAGTCCCATCCGGAGACAGTCCGGTGGCGCCTCGAGACATCTCGGGACTCCTGGAGCCCGCTAGATAAATGGCTCATCACTCCAAGACAAAATAGTCTTCCTTTCCCGTTCATGGAACCAAGAAATGTAGTAGATTACCAGACCAAGAAAAGACACCTGAGGCCTTCGTGAAATCAAACAGTTTTAATAGCATGCAAGAACTCAGTGGAATAGCTTCCAAAAAGACAGCCACTCGGACCAAGGTTTCAGTTTCATTTATAGACTTTTAGCTATATGCAAACTAATAATTTTGTTATCACATTCTAGCTACTTCATGATAGGCACATATTAAGTTCCCCTTGATCGCTCAACAATGGAGGTCAGCTGAGACGTGTTATGTAAGGTGAGAAGCTGCTAAACTATGCATTTCTTACTGCAAGGTTCTACTACTAAGCAGGCTACAGTGAAACAAAAGAGACAAAGACATTCCAACTAGGCCACAGGCCTAGTATTTTAAGGTACATTTGAAAGCACACTTCTGACACCACTACAATGGTGTTTTACTGCAGATGATGCCACGTTAGCTGCAAAAATCATATAGTATCTGTTGGAAATGCTCAGCATTTCCCCAGCAAATCCCACACAAGAAAATGCAAAGAGCATGCCATAGCAGCATCATGGATGCAGCTAACGTCACCCATTGAGACAGTGTGATCTGCATCCACGCTGTCTGCAACCTTGCCAGTTACTGCGTGCTGAGTACGCTGCATGCTGCAGACATGCCCACTCTACATCCATATCCTGCCCACTCCCGCAGTTAGCACAGGATCTGCTGATAGTGCAAACAGTGGTGGCTCTATAATGAGGCCGAGCAAGGCAGCCGCCTCAGGCTGCAAACTTTTGGGTGTGGCAAAATATGCCCCCAAAACAGCCGCCTCACTCCACCTTCAGATTTAAAAAAAAAAAAAAGGTGGACAAGCTGCTGAGGCTGCGATAGCAGTAATAATTTAAAATTAAAGTGAAACTAGTATGGAGCTTTCCAGTCCTATAGAACCTCTGCTGCTTCGCACCCCGCCCCCCCCCCCCCACCAAAAGGAAGTTATGCTAGAGCAGGATACAACAGTAGGGGTTCCATAGGACTGGAAGGCTTAGCAGCAGTTTTGTTTTAATTTTAAATTACCACTACTGCAGCCGCAGAGGGACACAGGAGCCGCGGCTGCCAAGGGAAGGAGGGAGGCAGGAATGGAGTTGACACAGCAGGAAGGAGGGGGCAGGAACAGAGCTGATATGAGGGGCAGGAGGGGGCAGGAAGGAAGCTGACAGAAGGGGAAACGTGGGGGCAGGAAGGGAGCTGACACGAGGGGAAGGAGATAGAAAGATATAAACATGACGACCGAAAAAGACCACATGGCCTATCTAATCTGCCCTTCCATATCAATCACTACAACAGTTCCCTTTTTTCTTTTAGAGATCCTCTGTATTTGTCCCATGCTTCTTTGAATTCAGATACTGTCCTCATCTCTACCACCTCCACTGCGAGACTATTCCACGGATCCACCACTCTTCCAGTAAAGAAATATTTCCGTATATCACTCCTGAATCTATCCTCTTTCACCCTCATCCCATGTCCCCTCATAGCAGAGCTTGCTTTCAATCAAAAGAGGCTCTTCTCCTGTGCATTTATGCCACAGAGGTATTTAAATGTCTTAATCGTATTACCTCTATCCCGCCTTTCCTCTAGGGTGTACATATTAAGATCCTTAAGTCTGTTCTCATATGCAGGGCTGGCCCATCCATTGTGCGAGAATGTTGTTCACACAGGGCCCCCGTGCGAGCTTCATACTCACACAATGGACGGCTTCAGAGATAACCAAGGAAACCAGCACGAGGCCCCGGCTCCCTCTGCACAGCCGCCAGCGTGAAGAGTGTATTCCCTTACACTGGCGGCTGATTCTGTGAAGCGCACGCGTGCCAGGAAATGACCTTTAACCTTTCCCGGAATTCAGTGCGCTCCACTAAAACAGCCGCTAGCGTGAGGAAAAACACTCTTCATGCTGGCGGTTGTACAGAGGGAGCCGGGGCCTTGCGCGGGCTTTCCCGGCTCCCTCCGAAGCCCCTTAGACGGTCGCGGGGTCTTCGGCGGGCAGGAGGGAGGGTGGCTAGGACTGGAAATGGCCTGTGATGTAGGGTTGGCTAGGACTTGAAATGGCCTGTGATGGGGGGGGGGGGGGTGGCTAGGACTTGAAATGGCCTGTGATGGGAGGGTGGCTAGGACTGGAAATGGCCTGTGATGGGGGGGGGGGGGTGGCTAGCACTGGAAATGGCCTGTGATGGGAGGGGGGGTGGCTAGCACTGGAAATGGCCTGTGATGGGGGGATTGGCTAGGAATGGAAATGGCCTGTGATGGGGGGTGGCTAGGATTTGAAATGGCCTGTGATGTGGAGGGGGGGGGGTGGCTAGGACTGGAAATGGTATGTGATGGGGGGGAAGCTTGGACTGGAAATGGGCTGTGATGGGGAGGGCTAGGACTGGAAATGGGCTGTGATGGGAGGGTAAGCTCGGACTGGAAAATGGGCTGTGATGGGGGGCTAGGACTGGAAATGGGCTGATGGGAGGTGGAGGCTTAGACTGGAAATGGACTGATGGGGGGAAGCTTGGACTGGAAATGACTGATGGGGGGCTAGGATTGGAAATGGGCTGATGGGGAGCTGGGATAGGATTGGAAATGGGCTGATGAGGAGGAGCTTCAGAGGTAACCGAGGAAATCAGCAAGAGGCCCCGGCTCCCTCTGCACAGCCGCCAGCATGAAGAGTGTTTTCCCTCATGCTGGCGGCTGATTCTGTGAAGTGCAAAAGTGCCGGGAAATGACAATTAACCTTTCCCAGAATTCAGTGCGCTCCACTGAAACAGCCGCCAGCGTGAGGGACAACACTCTTCATGCTGGCAGCTGTGCAGAGGGAGCCGGGGCCTTGCATGGGCTTTCCTGGCTCCCTCTGAAGCCCCTTAGATGGCTGCGGGGCTCTTCGGTGGGCAGGCGAGTGGGGTGGCTAGGACTGGAAATGGCCTGTGATGGGGGGGTGGCTAGGACTTGAAATGGCCTGTGATGGGAGGGTGGCTAGGACTGGAAATGGCCTGTGATGGGAGGGGGGGAGGTGGCTAGCACTGGAAATGGCCTGTGATGGGGGGGTGGCTAGGACTTGATAGGGTCTGTGATGGGAGGGTGGCTAGGACTGGAAATGGCCTGTGATGGGGGGGTGGCTAGAACTTGAAATGGCCTGTGATTGGGGGGTGGCTAGGACTGGAAATGGCCTATGATGGGAGGGGGGGGGGTGGCTAGGATTGGAAATGGCATATGATGGGGGGGGGGTGGCTAGGATTGGAAATGGCATATGATGGGGGGGGGGTGGCTAGGACTGGAAATGGTATGTGATGGGGGGGAAGCTTGGACTGGAAATGGGCTGTGATGGGGAGGGCTAGGACTGGAAATGGGCTGTGATGGGAGGGTAAGCTCGGACTGGAAATGGGCTGTGATGGGGGGGCTAGGACTGGAAATGGGCTGATGGGAGGTGGAGGCTTAGACTGGAAATGGACTGATGGGGGAAGCTTGGACTGGAATGACTGATGGGGGGCTAGGATTGGAAATGGGCTGATGGGGAGCTGGGATAGGATTGGAAATGGGCTGATGAGGAGGAGCTTCAGAGGTAACCGAGGAAATCAGCAAGAGGCCCCGGCTCCCTCTGCACAGCCGCCAGCATGAAGAGTGTTTTCCCTCATGCTGGCGGCTGATTCTGTGAAGTGCAAAAGTGCCGGGAAATGACAATTAACCTTTCCCAGAATTCAGTGCGCTCCACTGAAACAGCCGCCAGCGTGAGGGACAACACTCTTCATGCTGGCAGCTGTGCAGAGGGAGCCGGGGCCTTGCATGGGCTTTCCTGGCTCCCTCTGAAGCCCCTTAGATGGCTGCGGGGCTCTTCGGTGGGCAGGCGAGTGGGGTGGCTAGGACTGGAAATGGCCTGTGATGGGGGGGTGGCTAGGACTTGAAATGGCCTGTGATGGGAGGGTGGCTAGGACTGGAAATGGCCTGTGCTGGGAGGGGGGGAGGTGGCTAGCACTGGAAATGGCCTGTGATGGGGGGTGGCTAGGACTTGATATGGTCTGTGATGGGAGGGTGGCTAGGACTGGAAATGGCCTGTGATGGGGGGGTGGCTAGAACTTGAAATGGCCTGTGATTGGGGGGTGGCTAGGACTGGAAATGGCCTATGATGGGAGGGGGGGTGGCTAGGATTGGAAATGGCATATGATGGGGGGGGGGTGGCTAGGATTGGAAATGGCATATGATGGGGGGGGGGGTGGCTAGGACTGGAAATGGTATGTGATGGGGGGGAAGCTTGGACTGGAAATGGGCTGTGATGGGGAGGGCTAGGACTGGAAATGGGCTGTGATGGGAGGGTAAGCTCGGACTGGAAATGGGCTGTGATGGGGGGGCTAGGACTGGAAATGGGCTGATGGGAGGTGGAGGCTTAGACTGGAAATGGACTGATGGGGGGAAGCTTGGACTGGAAATGACTGATGGGGGGCTAGGATTGGAAATGGGCTGATGGGGAGCTGGGATAGGATTGGAAATGGGCTGATGAGGAGGAGCTTCAGAGGTAACCGAGGAAATCAGCAAGAGGCCCCGGCTCCCTCTGCACAGCCGCCAGCATGAAGAGTGTTTTCCCTCATGCTGGCGGCTGATTCTGTGAAGTGCAAAAGTGCCGGGAAATGACAATTAACCTTTCCCAGAATTCAGTGCGCTCCACTGAAACAGCCGCCAGCGTGAGGGACAACACTCTTCATGCTGGCAGCTGTGCAGAGGGAGCCGGGGCCTTGCATGGGCTTTCCTGGCTCGCTCTGAAGCCCCTTAGATGGCTGCGGGGCTCTTCGGTGGGCAGGCGTGTGGGGTGGCTAGGTCTGGAAATGGCCTGTGATGGGGGTGGCTAGGACTTGAAATGGCCTGTGATGGGAGGGTGGCTCGGCCTGGAATGGGCCTGTGCTGGGCGGGGGGGAGGTGGCTAGCACTGGAAATGGCCTGTGATGGGGGGTGGCTAGGACTTGATATGGCCTGTGATGGGAGGGTGGCTAGGACTGGAAATGGCCTGTGATGGGGGGGTGGCTAGAACTTGAAATGGCCTGTGATAGGGGGGTGGCTAGGACTTGAAATGGCCTATGATGGGAGGGGGGGGGGTGGCTAGGATTGGAAATGGCATATGATGGGGGGGGTGGCTAGGATTGGAAATGGCATATGATGGGGGGGGGGTGGCTAGGACTTGAAAAGGCCGGTGATTGGGGGGGTGGTGGCTAGGACTGGAAATGGCCTATGATGGGAGGGGGGGTGGCTAGGATTGGAAATGGCCTATGATGGGAGGGGGGTGGCTAGGACTGGAAATGGCCTGTGATGGTGGGGTGCCTAGGACTTGAAATGGCCTGTGATAGGGGGGTGGCTAGGTCTTGAAATGGCCTATGATGAGGGGGTGGCTATGACTGGAAATGGCCTGTGATGTGGAGGGGGGGGGGTATGGCTAGGACTGGAAATGGCCTGTGATGGGGGGAAGCTTGGACTGGAAATGACTGATGGGGGGTTAGGATTGGAAATGGGCTAATGGGGAGCTGGAATAGGATTGGATATGGGCTGATGAGGAGGAGCTTGGACTGGAAATGTGTTGATGGGGGCTGGAATAGGACTGGATGTGGGATGATGGGAGCTGGAATAGGGCTGGAAATGGGCTGATGGGGGCTGGAATAGGACTGGAAAGGAGCATATGGGGGGCTAGTACTGGAAATGGGCTGATGTGGGGGCATGGGAGAATGGGACTAGAAGGGAGCGGATGCTTTGTGAATCTACAACTAGAAGGGAGCTGATTTTGGGGGAGGACTAGAAGGGGATAGGGATAGGGATGGGGAATGAGGATGGAGAGGGGAAAAGATATTTTGTGTGGGAGGGAAGAATAATCTACCATTGGCCAGGTATTGGGAGAGTAAGTGGGGATTGAGAATGGAAGGGTGAAATTTGAGTGGATGATAAAGGAATAAAGAAAGAAATGGGGGAAAGAGCAAAATGGGAAAGATCAGTATGTTAAAGCAGATATATAGAGAGAACTGGAAAAATCTAGAAGAGAGATGAAAGGACAAATGGACAGTTCGCAGAAGACATGAAAAAACCAGCAGAAAGTGACTGGAGCAATTGCAACTGAAAAATAAAATGCCCAAACAAAAAGGTAGAAAATACTTTTTATTTTGAATTTATTAACTGGAATATGCCAGGTCTGGGAAATGTGCATCTCTAACATCTTTGCGTTTTTGTTTAGTGCAAGAGGAAATTAATTTATAGTTTTATTTTTCCAGTGTTGTTGTACATTTCATGTTTGGCTTTTGGGGTTCCCAATTTAATTATTATCTTCCTATTTCTAAATTGTGATCCCTTGTTCTTTGTATGGTGACAGTCTATGTTCTGCATGTGTAACCGAGCTGAGGTATTCTGTTCATGTCGTTTCTATTTTACAGTCTCACTTGCTCTCTTTCTCCCAGTGAGATGTATTGGTTTAATATTTGCAGTGTTGCCTTTTTGATAGGTAGGGTTTGGTGCTTTGTGAGTCCTGGTAGTGCTGTTATGATACGGTGAGTTTGCTATGGGTTCTAAATGGTCAGTGTTTGTAATACTTCCTAATGGGTCTGGCGGTTGGCACTGGAATATAGTAATTCAGAAATCTGGTAGTCTTTCTTTATCCAGACACTCATTAAGAGGCATGTTTACTAAAAGTGCATTATGCAAATATTTATGCAAATGAGGCTCCTTATGCAAACAAGGCCCCGCAATGAATCTCCGCACATGACCCCACACCTCCCTTGGGCCGCCCCTGCTCATATGCTTTATAATGAACACCACTAACCATTTTAGTAGCCACCCTCTGTACTGACTCCAGCCTGTTTATATTCTTTGGAAGGTGAGGTCTCCAGAATTGCACACAATACTCCAAATGAGGTCACTCCAAAAACTTCTACAGAAGCACTATCACCTCCTTTCTTCTGCTGGCCATTCCTCTCCTTATGCAGTCAAGCATCCTTCTAGCTTTTGCTGTCGCCTTTACTACCTGTTTAGCTACTTTAAGATCATCAGACACAATCACGCCTAGGTCCCGTTCTTCTTTAGTAGACAAAAGTACTTCTCCCCCTATATTATATTGCTCCCTTGGATCACTGAAGCCCAAATGCAAATGTAAGTATTAGTGTATGTGTGTCATATCCCCTCGTGTTAAATGTATCCCCCAACCGCTTTGACCCGGTGAAAAGCGGGATATAAATGCAGCTAAATAAAATAAATAAATAAATAATAAATAATAAATGCATGACCTTGCATTTTTTAACATGAAATCCCAGCTGCCAAATTCTAGACCATTCTTCAAGCTTAGCTAGATCCCTCCTCATGTTATCTACACCTTCCTGGGTGTCTACTCTATTGCAGATTTTGGTATCACCCGCAAAGAGGCAAATCTTACCCGACAGCCATTCCGCAATATCACTAACAAAGATGTTAAAAAGAATTGGACCAACGATAGATCCCTGGGGCACACCACTGGTAACCTCCTTCTCCTCAGAGTGAGCTCCATTTATCTGTACCCTTTGTCGACTCCCACTCAACCAATTTCTAACCCAAGCAGTAACTTTAGTGTCAATCCCTAGGGTGCTTAGTTTGTTTATAAGTCGACTGTGAGGAATAGTGTCAAAGGCTTTACTGAAATCTAAATACACCACATCTAGGGCTCTCCCTCGGTCCAATTCCCTGGTCACCCAGACAAAAAAATCAATCAGATTTGTCTGACAAGACCTGCCTCTGGTGAATCCATGCTGCCTCTGATCCTGTAATCCGCTGGACTCCAGAAACCTCACTATTTTCTCTTTCAGCAGCACTTCCAATAATTTACTCACCACTGAAGTTAAACTAACCAGCCTGTAGTTTTCAACCACATCTTTACTTCCGCTTTTGTGTAAAGGGACCACATGTGCCTCTGTCCTTTGGCACCACTCCCGACTCCAACGAGTCATTGAAAAGGTCAGTCAGTGGAGCTGCTAGAACATCCCCAAGTTCCCTCAGTATTCTAGGGTGTATCCCATCCAGTCCCATCACTTTGTCTACTCTAAGTTTAGCTAGTTTCTCACAAACACAGTCTTCTGAAAATTGTTCAAGATGCCCCTTGCTTCTGTTCCTGTTTGTGGGTGTTTTCTGAAGTCCTGCTCCTGGTTCTTCATCTGTGAACACAGCAATTTCGCTTTATCCTCATCCTCATCAACTTTTACATATTCCTCCCCTTCACTCTTGAGTCTGATGATACCACTTTTGCCCTTCCTCTTCTCACTAACATATCTGAAAAGTGTCTTATCCCCCCCCCCCCCCCATTTTATTCCATTGGCTATTTCCTCCTCTTTTTGAATCTTTGCTTTCCTGACTACTTTGCTTGCTTCTCTAAGTTTTTCCAAATATAGATGCCTCTCTTCCTCTCTCTGTGATCTCTTGTATTTCATGAAGGCCTCCCTCAGTTTCTTCACCTTTTCAGCTACTTCTTTCAAAAAGCATAGCGGTCTTTTCCTTTTAACGTTATTTACCATTTTAACAAAAAGGTTGGTTGCCCTTAAAATATCCCCTTTTCAGCTTTGCCCACTGTTTTTCTACATCCTCCAGCTGTTCCCATCCCACTAATGACTCCCTGAAGTATTGGCCCATCTTGGCAAAGTTAGTTTTCCTAAAGTCTAAGACCCTTGCTTTTGAATGAATTTTAACAACCCTAGTCCTAATACTGAACCACACCATCTGGTGATCACTGGATGCAAAATGATCTCCAACTGTAACATCAGAAACACTTTCACCATTGGTAAGCACCAAGTCCAGTATAGCCCCTTCATGTGTGGGTTCTGTTACCAGTTGCCTGAATAGTTCTCCCTATAGAGAATTCAGGATCTCCTTACTTCTAGATGATACTGCAGCAGGAATGTGCCAATCAGCATCTGGCATATTGAAATCCCCTATCAGTAGCACTTCCCCTTTCCTGGCAATGTTGCATATATCTTCAATTAATTCTCCATCCACTTCTTCTTCCTATGAGGGAGGTCTGTATATCATGCCAATGCAAATAGATTTCTCTTTCCCTCTTTCTAGTTTAACCCACAGTGCCTCCTCTCTCCCTTTTAAGCCCTGTATTTCCATAGCTTTAATATTATTATATTTTACATATAGTGCCACACCTCCTCCCTTCTTCCTACCCTGTCCTTTCTGAATAAAGTATAGTCTGGTATAGTTACATCCCAGTCATGGTTTATTTATTTATTTATTTATTTACATTCTCTTATATACCGCGCTATTCTGCATCAGTGCGGTTTACATTGAACAAACTGAAATTACATTGAACAGGGCATTATAACTTGGAGAACTATTTTACAGGGAACATGGGCTATGGAGGGTTAAGTGGCTTACCCAAGACCACAAGGAGCACCTGTGGGACTAGAAACCCCAGTCCTTCCGGCCCAAGGTTGCTGTCCTCTAGTGGGATTTGAACCCCTGACCTTCTGGCCTGAGGTACCTTGCCCCAACCACTAGGCCACTCCTTAAAGATGCACGGGTTCACCCCTTCAACCAGCTCACCCTCATTCCTGGCACCCACACTACTGATCCCGACCCCCCCCCTTCCTTTTGGGTGCATGCTGTGCTTGTTGCCATTAGCATGGGCACACTTTATGTCATCTCAATAGGTGACATTGAGTGCATCCATGTGCCAGTTAGCATAATGCTGCATCTTAGCATTGTGTTATCAGCAGGAGGATAGACGCATACCCCCACCTCCTAAATATTGGTGTGGGCCTCTGTGTTAATTTGGCTGCACAATTGAGCGTTACCATCATGTACCTTAGTAAATTTGCATACCTTAGTCTTTTTGACTGTTCCTCTCATCATAAATTTAGTGAATAGTGCTGAAGAACAACTGGTCCAAATTTGTCCATGAACCATGTTTCTGTAACTGCCACTAAATCCAAGTCAGCCTCTCCCATTAAAGCTTCAACATCTGGGATCTTATGTCCCATGCTATGGGCTTTTATACACACCGCTTTCCATATGTTGCCCCTTTTACCCATTTCCATAAAGGTATTTAATGTTTCACTTACCTGGGGGCTTTCACTTACCTGGGGGCTTTCTTCACTGATCCCCAAATAATCTAGTTTAAAGCCCTCTTCAGTAGATTAGCCAATCTGCTTCAGAAGACACATCAACCTTTCTTGGACAGATGGACGCCATCTCTGCTCTGCAACCCTTAGAACAACATCCCATGGTCCAGGAAACCAAAACGCTCTCAATCACACCATCCACGCAGTCATGCATTCATCTCCAGGATGCGAGCTTCTCTGCCTTGGCCTTTACCCTCAAGATGGAGGATTGAAGAGAACACCACCTGCACCCCTATCTGCTTCACCCTCTGTCCCAGAGCCATGAAGTCACTTTTGATATGCTCAGAGGGATACCTGGCAGTATCATTTGTGCCGACATGGATTAGCAACATTGGGTAATAGTCAGTGGGCTTGATGAGTCTCAGCAAATTCAACGTAACATCTCAGATTTTGGCAAATGGCAGACAGCATACCTCTCTGGACATCAAGTCTGGTCGGCAGACGGATACCTCAGTACCTCTTAGAAGAGAGTCACCAACCACCACTGCCCTTCGCTTCCTTGTGGTCACAGATTCTGCAACCTTTGGTGTTTGAGCTCTGATTCTTCCCTTTTCAGAGATGGCTGGAAGGGAGCTGACACAGGGGAAGGAGATTGCTGGAAGGGAACTGGCATGGGTGGGGGGGGGGGAATGAGGGGCAGAAAGGGAGCTGACAGAGGGGGGAAAGAGGGGGCTGGAGGGGAGCTGATACCTGAGGATGGTACTGGAGGGGGACTGGGAGAGTGATGACACTAGGGAAGGGAGGAGGGGGATGAAGGGAGCTGACACCTGGGGATGGCACTGGAGGGATCTGGAAGGGAGTTGACACTTGGGGATGGAACTTGTGGGTGACTGGGTAATGGGGAGGAGGCTGGAAGGGAGAGGGCACTGGGACTGGAAGGGAGCTGACACATGGGGATGGCACTGGAAGGGGGATTGACAGAGGGTAGGATGATTGGAAAGGTGCTGATACGGGGGGGGGGGGGGGTTGACACTGGGAGTGGAAGGGAGCTGATACCTGGGATGGTATTTGGACTAGAAGGGGCTGGACAGTGGGGAAGAAGGGGAACTGGAAGGGAATGGACACAAGTGGTGGTCCTGGGAATGCAAGGGGGTTGACATTGGAAGGTTCTGGGAGGGGAGGACTGGAAAGGGAGCTGACACTGGGGAGTGTTACTGGGACTGGAAATAGGCTGATGGAAGGAAGTGAAGAAAACAAAAGGAGACAAGAAATGGCAGACTATAGACCCTAGAAAGAGAGCTAAGAGAAGATAGGAAAGCAGAAGTCTCAGATCAGGGCCAGCATGATCAGAGAACAAAATGTTCAGACAACAAAGGACTTTGCGCTATCTTTATATTTTATACAGTATGGGAAACTATCTCTTATCTGCTGTTGCACTGCATGCGGAGTCTGGCTTCCTGGGTTTTCAGTTTAATTTTTGTCTACATATTTTTATTTTTACTTTAGGTTGTGATCACTTATTCTGTACTTGGTGAGAGTCTGTGTTCTGACCGAGGCCGCGTGTTTTATTAACATGGAGTTTGTATGACGAGATCTGTACTGTAGTAATTTGCCTTGTCCAGGTTTTCAAATAGGTGTTAGAAGTTCTAGGGCCCTCTGCAATATTTATAGTGCTGCTTTTTTCTGGGTAGGCACCTTGTATGAGTTTTGGAAGTTTATGCTGCTATGTATGGTATGGTAGATTTGGCCTTGTAGATCTTTGGTGATTTTTGTAGGTTTGTATTAGCTCCCAATATGCCTGGTATTAAAGAATGTTTGTTGTTAGTGAGATGACTAGAATCATATATATATATATATTTTTTAATATATTGAGTTCTGTGGGTGAATGACCTACTTCTGCTCTACACCCATTGTCGAGGGAGAGGTTTCTGTGGATGCAGAATATATATTCAAAAAGAAAAAGTGAGAACCATAATGCAGTTTGTAACAGAATAAAATGAGTTATAATTTGGCCTTATAAACTGTGCTGTGTTTCTCACTCTTTCTTTTAGTTCCTTGGTGTGCGAGCATCTTACATTTGCATTTCCTTTGTTTTTTATGGAATATATATTTACGCTAACACTATGCTGGTCCAGTGCGCAGTTTCAGGAGTTATGTTGGGATTGCCAAGCCCTTCTTGGTGTTTATGTTAGAGTGGAAAGTGTTGTGTTGGGATCACAAAATCCCTCTTGTTTTTCAGAGGGTGTTGGGAGGTCAAGTGGCTCTTGTTTTTATGGAAGTGGGAGTTGCTGCAAGAGTGCTGTTGAGCCCATCTTTTTGGCATATTTAGCAGTATGTTTCCTAGGCTCATCACTGATAACATACGAACATAAGAACAAAAGAAATGCCATACTGGCTCAAACTAAGGTCCATCATGCCAAGTATCCTGTTTCCAACAGTGGCCAATCCAGGTCACAAGTACCTGGCAGGTTCCACAATGCTCGTCCTGGAGTAAGCAGTGGATTTCCCAGGTCCTCTTTAATAATAGTTTATTGACCTTTCCTCCAGGAACTAGTCCAAGCCTTTTTTAAATCCAGCTTTACAACAGTTTTTACTACATCCTCTGGTAACTAATTCCAGAGCTTGATTACCCAGGGCTGTAGGCTTACTGCAGGGAAGCAGTTATATCCCACTGTAGTTACCGCATTTCAGGGTGATTAAAGAGCTGCTGTACAACTAAGACCACCTACTGAGATGGCATTAGCTGCATGCACACTACTTGTGCTGAGCCAGTATGTTAGTTTCTGGTGACAATGCAGATAACTGTATGTGCGTATTCTTTCTCTTGCCTCACTCTGTAGTAAAGTATAATTTTGGGAAAGAAATCCTGTAAACCTAATAGTAATGGGTAAAAGCATTTTTTGGTCTACATATATCTATTTTTAGTTTGTACTGACATATTCACTACTTGGTGAAGATCTATCTCCGTTCTGCATATGTGTGACTGAGGCTACATGTTCTGATAGAAACTCCATGCTATATAGGGCTTGTTCAGTTTTCCGAATAGGAATATGGATGTTCTAGGGACCACTGCAATATTTATGGTGCTGCCCTTTTCTGGGTATGCTCCTTGTTGTGTGAGATTTGGAAGTTAGTGCTATTATGGCTAGTAGATTTGCTCTATGGGTCCTGTACTCTGGGTTCTTGGTGAGGTCAATTGTAGGGTGTTGGCTGGGGGAAGGGATACTGGAATATGCATTGTTTCTGAGATTTGCAGTTTTGCGTTCTTTATGCTGCCAGACTGAAATTTAAAATATTTTGTCAGTTCAGATTCAAGGAAATTTCAAATTTTAAGGGAACTTCTCAGTTTAATTTTGTTTTTAATTGAGTTCTGGACTTTTCCAGCTCTAGATGAGGCTCTCAATAAAAAACAAAGCATGGTGAGAAGGACACTGACAGCATTGCAGAGTTGCCAAGTTTTCCAGTTCCATGAATGAGATTTTAAGCCAGTCCTGGATTTCTGACAGTCTCATCCTGATGCTTTATGGGATCTTCAGCACTGATTACAATGGGTAAAATCAGGGACTCTACTGCATTGCAATGCAAATTTAAAACCAGAACTAGCAAAAAAAATCTCACTCCTGGAACTGGGCTACTTGGCAACTCTGGCATTGGGGCAGAAACCCCTGACTATACTAGAGTGGGAGACGCCAACATTAAGAACTGATGTCAGTGCTACTGAGATTGCAACAAAGAGGAAATCTATGGATTTTTCATATGTAGATAAATAATATTTTGTTATAGTCCCTAAAGCAGGATGAGTTCAATAAGAACAAATTGTCCAAAAGGTGGTGCTGTATTGGGTTTCCAACAAATAGACTTTAAGTTGAAAGTGGAAGGAAAGAGAAGATGTTCTTCCGCAAATAGACAACCAAAGGAGAGCAGCGGAAGTAATGACCACGGCCTACCAGATGATAATTAAAATACTTTATTGAGGACCCAACTTAACAAGTTTCGGCCGAAGCCTTCATCAGGGGTCTAAAAAACAAACATACATAAAATAAGCAAAGGGCTAAAAACTAACAACATAGAAATGTAAACGCCATAAAAAAATATATGATAAGTAAATGGGTAAAATGGTGTCATCAAATAATGAATTACCAGGGAACCACATAGATGAATGCGTCTATGCGGTGGAGCAATCACTCTTCCCAATCTGAAAAGCAGTAAAAATACAAATATGAATAAAGAAAAAAACCCAATACAACACTACATAGCATAACGGTTAAATTACATAAATATGTAGAAAAGAAAAGAAAACTGAACTAATTGCATACAAACAACTAAAAACAAGTAATTGTATTTAACAAACTCTTACATGGATAAAAGCAATATAGTACATATGTGACATTTGTGACATAAATATAGATGACATAAATATGTGAGAGAAGTAGTAATTCATACATAAAACCAACTCTAAAACGTGGAATGTGGGTTACAACCTAAAAGAACATGAGAGCTTAAAAAAACGTATAAACAATTGCAAAACTCTAGGGAAAATACGTGTGATAGGGCCATTACACCAAAAACGTAGGTTGGAGCTACAAAAACCATAGGTTGGAGCTACAAAAAAACTAGAGCATAAACGATAAGAGGCGAGGTCAAAAACTTTCATCATTACATCATAAAAAAGGATATGTGCAAACCCAATTTGGGGCATAAAAACAACATTAATAAGCTATCCACGAAGGGGACAGTAAACTTAAAATCAAAGAATCAAAAAAGCTTGCAAATAAACAATAAATAAATACAGAACAATATGGATGTAACATCTGTAAGCCAAACAGAGTAACAGATGTACAGATGTTACATCCATATTGTTCTGTATTCACAGCCTTTTTGGTTATCGACTTTACGAAGTCTTTTGTTATAGACTATTGTCTATGTTTTTTTGTATAGTCCGTTTTCTGTATAGTTCATATTTTAAGTGTACACGGTTTCCATCTATTTTAGACCTCCTTTGTTTTAATCGTTCTAATCATGGGGGCGCTCAGTGACCTGCACGGCTGACCTGCCAGTGTATTTTAAATATGTGTGCATACATCTATTCCCCCCCTTTTTTTGTTTCCATATATATTTTCTTACTCTTGTTTTTCATGACCTTTGCTTCATGGCAATTTATTTATTGTTTATTTGCAAGCTTTTGTGATTCTTTAATTTTAATTTTACTGTCCCCTTCATGGATAGCTTATTAATGTTGTTTTTATGCCCCAAATTGGGTTTGCACATATCCTTTTTTATGATGTAATGATGAAAGTTTTGTTACGCGTTACCTACCACATTGTTGGCGTATCCTGCATACACCCCTTGAGCACATAGGCAGTTTCTTAGCCTATTAGTGCTTAATGTGCACTATTTGGTTTCCTTTTTTTTTTTTTTCCCCTTTTTTTCCCTCCTTTTTTTTGATGGGCATATGGGTAGCATATGTGTGACAACTATATTGTTCGATAACACATTCTTTTGTTCCTTTTATGGACATACATGATGCTTCAGTTATACTCTTCTTAGCCTTGGTTCATATGTGCCTAAAATTAATTGTCCTTTCTTTTATCACCTGTGGTGCACATCTGTTTTTGACCTCGCCTCTTATCGTTTATGCTCTAGTTTTTTTGTAGCTCCAACCTATGGTTTTTGTAGCTCCAACCTACATTTTTGGTGTAATGGCCCTATCACACGTATTTTCCCTAGAGTTTTGCAATTGTTTATATGGTTTTTTAAGCTCTCATGTTCTTTTAGGTTGTAACCCACATTCCACGTTTTAGAGTTGGTTTTATGTATGAATTATTACTTCTCTCACATATTTATGTCATCTATATTTATGTCACATATGTACTATATTGCTTTTATCCATGTAAGAGTTTGTTAAATACAATTACTTGTTTTTAGTTGTTTGTATGCAATTAGTTCGGTTTTCTTTTCTTTTCTACATATTTATGTAATTTAACTGTTATGCTATGTAGTGTTGTATTGTTTTTTTTTCTTTATTCATATTTGTATTTTTACTGCTTTTCAGCATAGACACATTCATCTATGTGGTTCCTTGGTAATTCATTATTTGATGACACCATTTTACCCATTTACTTATCATATATTTTTTTATGGCATTTACATTTCTATGTTTTTAGTTTTTAGCCCTTTGCTTATTTTATGTATGTTTGTTTTTTAGACCCCGATGAAGGCTTCGGCCGAAACTTGTTAAGTTGGGTCCTCAATAAAGTATTTTAATTATCATCTGGTAGGCCGTGGTCATTAATTCCGCTGCTCTCTTTTAAGCTGAAAGTGAGAAAACCACAAACATAACATCAGAGTTGGATTTTCAAGAACAATTTTTTTGTTGAATAGGACTTTACAGTTTTTATTTAAACATTAATCACAATAAAGTGCAACCCAGATGATTTATCAAATGGTCTGACTACTGTAACATCTACGACTTGAAGCAATTTTGTGTTGTTTTCTAACAAAAAGCCTAAAACCATAATAATTGACCTTCCTTCATTTTCACCTAGGCAGCCCTATATCATATTTGTGGCTAAACAAGAGATTTTGTGAGTATGAAACTCATGTAGCTATCTGGTCATTTGATCTTTTGGTCCTATTTAGAATGTGCTAAAAATACAAACGTTCTGAAATGACCCACAGTTCAATGGAGCATTGTATTGTATGTTGCAACATTCTGGCAGGGAACATTATGATACCCATCTCTACAATCAATATTATATCTAGTATAAGTCACTGCACAATGCCTTCCTGCTTGGATTCCACTCAGCTGTACTGTAAAATATCACTCAAAAAATGGATACGTTCAATGGTATCAAACTACAGGAACGTTAGGTTTCTAAAGTACATTCAAAACGTATAACATTTAACTAGCGAAAAAACAGGTCTCAGAACTTTAGCCACCAAGAGACAAACGTCTACTGATATGGTGTCTTGGAACATCAATGACCTTCTCTTAAACTTTTCGCCGTTAATATGTTGTTTTATTAGTTTAATTAAACAATCACCCTCATCACGAAAGCTAATAAACTGGTAAACACTTCCAGCAATAGCATAGTGGAGTAACAACTTCAACCCTTTACTCCATACTGTGCAACTAAACCTTTAGAGCTCAAAATCATATGCGTAGAAGACGCTAATCCACCACTTAGCTTTCATGGGGATGAGGACTGATTTTCAATTGAAGCTCAGCTCCGTGAGGATCTCAACGCTCTACCTGGGCACCACTGAGGCGTTTCACAGCCACAGTTTCATCAGGAGATCTCACCCATCAAGTTTTACTACCAATGCTGCCCACATCTACACTTTTTCAAACCTGTTTAGACTTTTTTAAACTACGCCGGCTACTTGCCTCGCCCAGCACCAGTAGACATCTTACAAGTCAATTTTGTATTTCTTCTTTCAGGGTATCTACTTGAGGTCTCAAAGAATCCACTATCAAGACCATTAGGTCGAGGGAACACTTGTTCAATATATTCCATTTCTCTATAAAACCCGTATCCATACTAGGCAGCCGTGGTTCTTTATAAACCCTTAGCCCTCTAGGGATTTGTTGGCGGTTTATATATATGAAAAAGTGTAGACGTGGGCAGCATTGGTAGTAAAACCAGGCCCTGTCCCTCCCAGCATCAGTTCCCTTCTACGCCCTATCCCTCCTAGCATGAATTCGCTTCCAGCCCTTCCATGCTTTCTCCCCATGCCCCCCTCCCAGAGCAGCAGTCCTTCCCATGCCTTCCCCCCCCCGAGAACAGCAGTCCTTCCCATGCCTTCTCTCCCCCTCCTCCCCCCACCCCCACCCCAGAGCAGCAGTCCTTCCCATACCTTCTCTCCCCCTGCCCAAGAGCAGCAGTCCTTCCCATGCCTTCTCTTCCCCCTCCCCCGAGCAGCAATCCTTCCCATGCTTTCTCCCCTCCCAGAGCAGCAATCCTTCCCATGCTTTCTCCCCTCCCAGGGCAGCAATCCTTCCCATGCTTTCTCCCCTCCCAGGGCAGCAGTCCTTCCCATGCTTTCTCCCCTCCCAGGGCAGCAGTCCTTCCCATGCCTTCTCCCCTCCCAGAGCAGCAGTCCTCCCATGCCTTCTCTTCCCCACTCTCCAGAGCAGCAGGCTTCACTTGCCTTCTCTTCCCCCCCCTCCTCCGCCCCAGAGCAGCAGTCCTTCTCCTTCCCCCCCTCCCCCACTCACCATTTATCAGAGTACAGGTAGTCTGGTCTGGACCGTGGCCCCACTCTCCACACAGCCGCGGGACGTTTCTCTTTCAGTTCGGCGGCTGTACTAAACTGTAACCACCCACCGGCATGATCGAAAGCCCGCACAGTAAAAAGTGATACGGGGAACTTCCTGTCTCTTGCACAAGAGACAGGAAGTTCCCCGTATCACTTTTAACAGTGCGGACTTTGCGATCGTGCCGGTGGGTGGCTACAGCTTGGTACAGCCACGGAACTGAAAGAGAGAGGTCCCGCGGCTGTAGTTGTAATAACGAGTGCAGACTCCAGTTCACTGGGAGGAAGGGGAGGATCCGGATGCCAAATATAACCAGTCCACAGAGGTATAGTTAATTATTCAACCCCCCGGCCTCACCTATTTCTGGTCCCTTCTGACTGCGCCCCCCAGAGTTTTGCGCCCTGTCTTGCTGCACCACTCGCACCGGGCTAGGTACGGTCCTGATGGGACCCATTCTAATTTTACTGCCCAGAGTCCATGCAATCCTAGCTACACCTCTGTCCAGAAAAAAGCAAGTTATCTATCCTTTGCTAGCTCCTTGGTCCTGAGAGCATCCCATAGAATAGCTGGTCCAAAATCCCACAAACCACTGTTATACAAAATTAGAGAAAATATAAAGGATTATCCTCTTCCTAATAGTGAGAAACTGAAATCAGCATATCAATGTCATATTAAAGCAACTAGAAGTTAATACTACACCCAACTCACATTGTACCTAAATAGCTTGACACTGTGCAGAATGTAAAATATCTGAACAACAAAGGCAATGAAATTATTTTGTACTAGAAAACACTTTGTATTTTGCAACAGGGAGTGGAATTCCATTTAACCCCTCCCCCCAATTCATTTGTTCCATATCTCAGACATCCATGCTTGTACCTGCCATTGCCCCTCTTTCCTGACTGCATGTCTTACATTCCTGAGCCACATGGGCTCATAGTAGCACTGCTGGTCACGCTCGCTGGCCACTTTCCGGATAGCGCTGGTCCTAGTTTCATCTGATGATGCTTCTTTCTGGAACTTTCTTTACACTGAAGTTATTTGAAACATTTTTTTTCCCACAGCTTTTCTTTATGTCCCAGGCTTCTGTTTTTCTGTGATGTAGCAAGGGTTCCCCTCTTGCAAAACTGCAGGGTCCCAAGAGCCAGATCAGGGATTGGTGGAGAGAGGAACTGTTTTGGAACACACACCCCATTCTCCCCTCTTCTGTAATACTCTCATGCTGAGCCAGGCCATGCTTCTCCTCTTCCACTGCAGGACAGGCTACTCCCCGCAGGCACAGCAGCACTTCTGCCCCTGGCTGCGATCGTGGCCTTCTTTAGCCCGAGGGACAGGCTGCTTCCCATGGGCATACAGCAGCACTGCTGGCCACAATCACGGGGCTGGAGGAGAAGAAGGCCGCCATTGCAGTCCAGGCCAGAAGCACTGCTGTATGACTGTGGAGAGCAGCCTGTCCTGCGGGCTGAAGACGGCCACCATCGCAGCCAGGGCTGGAAGTATTGCTGTGTGCCCGCAGGGAGCAGCCTGTCCCATGGTGGACGAGGAGAAGCACACACAGCAGCACTGCTGGCCTTGGCCGTGATCTTTTTTCAGCCCATGGACACAACACCACCTTTTCTTTTAGGGGGTCGGCCAGCATACGGATTTGGTGCTCTTGAACACCGGTGCCCTCCTGCCATGCTTACCAGGTAGTACCGGCCCTGCCCAGAAACACAGCAGTATCAAAATTTGAGGAAGCTGCCCACCACATACCATCAGAGAGAGCAATGCATAATACACCTTGTAGCGCTACACGAATGATTAGTAGTAGTAATAGTCCCCAACCCCACCAACAGAGCACAGTGCAAGTGGCCGTTGAAGGATAGGGAAGGCTGACTAGGGAACATGTGCACCCTACTGCACAGTACAGAGATATGGGCCAAAGTATAAAGGGAAGGGGCATGAAAATCAGGGAAGCAAACCCATAGACAGACACTGAGCTGCAGCCATGTCTTTGGGAAATAGGGTGCTCAACAACTTAAGCTTCTATGGACAGGTCGTCAGGCCTCTGGTATGGAGGTGGGACGTGTGGAACCCTTCTCTGTTGCTCCCCTCATACACCTGACACTGAGCCCTTGCTAGGAAGGAATGTGGATAAGGGGGGGGGGGGGGCTGATGCACAGATCAACTACTCCAACACAGAAACTGCACAGATATGGAGTGCATCTGGAAGGCGTTCTCTGCCATCTACACCTCCCACTTATAGGGGCATAGGCTAGGACAGGCATATAAGCCACCCACTCTACAAACAACTGGTGTTCCTGGGGTGGGAGGCACGCCACAGTAGTCACCCATGCTCCTAACAGGTTGATGGCTCACTGCACTACAACCCACACACCACCATGGAGCAAGTTCCTAGCCCAAGCATGTCAGCTTTAAGGAAGCTGAAGGCCCCCAAAACCTTATGGAGGCCACACATGCTCTCATGGTAGGAGGAACTCATCCATTCTGCAATTTGCCAGGTGTGGGGACACTGACCAGGAAGCACCAATGGAACTAGCCCTTCTTCAGTGGTTTAGATGTAAAACTGCTCTGAGTCAGTAGAACACAGACAGGCTCTCCAATAGTCAGTGAGTGGTCATGTGTCCCCAGAAACAGAACCCATGGCACTTGCATGGCCCCCCAGGTGCATCAATACATGATCTCTAAGCAGGTGAAGTAGTGGTTGGACTGCACATTTCTGTGCCAGACCAACATTTTTCCAGTAGTTGCAATACCTCATTTGCATGCCCCTTCCTCAACTGTGTTCAGCCATCTCCAACCCTTTTTGAGTGGTTTACTTAGGGTATGTTTCCCTGAATTTACCAATCTTCCAACCTCTCCCCAGCTCATCATAGCAGCTGCCTTCTCACATCTTGCCAGTGCATATTGTCATGAGGCTGGTATCAATAAAGATGCAAAGTTGAAAAGAAACCCTGTTTCTAAGAGAGATCTAGATGTGCAATTACCGCAAAGCACAGCTTGAGGGGGCAGGAGTGATCATACAGGAGCTAATGAGGCTAAGAGAGCTAACTATTTGCACCTGGAAATGAGCCCGGGAGATTCAAAGGAAAGATTCCTTTATAAGCAGAAGCTGAATGCTAGCAAAGGAGGAACAGCTCCAAGGGCAGGAGAAAGAGGAACAGCTCCAAGGGCAGGAGAAGGAGGAACAGCTCCAAGGGCAGGAGAAGAAGGAACAGTTCCAAGGGCAGGAGAAAGAGGAACAGCTCTGAGGGAAGGAGCAACTCTAAGAGAAGGAGAAGGACTTGGAGAAGGAACAAGGAGCACGGCTAAGGAAAGAAGGAGAGACCTGAGGGAAGGAATCCTCCTTGAGCAAGCCCAAAGGAACAGAGTTCACAGAGGTGGAGTTCAGAGGGGCCAAGCTATGAGAGCAGCTGTTCAGAGGGAGTCTGCTGGGGAAAGCAGTCAGGCTGGAGAGTGTGCCACTCCCTGCTCAAGCAACGTTCCTGAGACCAAAACTGAGAGACGTAACCAGAGAACCAGGTTTGGAGGAAGACCTGCAGTCACTGGAACCTGCTAGACAAGTTTTACCAGGTACTCGAGGAAAAGGAGTTTTTAGCAAGGCTACTTTATCACTGAAGCATAGAGTTGAATCCATACCAGGTTTTACTAAGCTGCCAAAAAGCACAGCCCTGCCCAGAGGCTACCGGCAGAGAACCTGTTGCAAGAGAGATGTTCTTGGGAGAGAAAGCTCCAGGGATTCAAACTACAGAAACTCAAGGTATTAAAGCTTTATTCCTGATAAGGAATGCTTAACTCCTAGAAGCACTGCTAAAACAAGTATTCAGTTTGTAAGAAGGAAGAAACCAGAGTGGTTTCAGAAAATACCAAGAGAACTTAAAACACAGTCTTATTGGTGGCAAGAGCCTAGAGACAGTCCACGTAGAGCTGTAACAGCCAGGGACAGTATTTACTCAGAGGGGGAATGTAGTGGAGCAGAATCTATGGAAATTGAAGATATAAATGCTATCCCCATTCCTCAGGCAGAAGATATGGATTGTGATTTGTGCATGGCCACCAGTCTAGAATCTATAGCCACTGTATAAATAAGAAGAAACTTGTTTAATTGATGTTGCTTTGGAATGAAGTGAATTCCTCCAGTTAACCTTGGCACTAATTGTGAAGATACTAACAATTAGTTAACCTGTTTAATACTGGCACCTTTACAAACAAAGGACATTCTTTAATTTTCTAGTGTCTTAATGAACCCTTGCACAGAGGGGAAATAAAAGCCTTGTTTCCCTACACTCTTGGCTTGGTTATTGAGTTCACACCAGGAGCTGAAATACCTAAGGCCAATCTCCATTTTTGCCTTACATAAACCCCACGCTCCTGGAAAAATAAATATATCGTGGAGCATAACCTTACCGCCCTTGGCCACTAGGGGCTGTCACCATGACAATATGTAGATCTGCACATCATACTTTCCAGAATGCTGGTACTTCTCAGGTATATGTGATCTACGACAACTTGAATGTAACTGGTGACACTCCAATGACCCACTCCTTAGGACAACTTATATGAAGATACACAGAACATATGCTGAAGAAACCCTACAAAGGAAAAGAGAATACTACAACAACATTATTGCACGCTCAATAAACAAACCAAGGGAGCTCTTTTCCATAGCACAGGTTCTTCTGAGAGAACCAAGCGAACAGACCCCACTAAATGGAATATGCCCTCAAGAAATGGTACAATAATATTATTGGGCACTTTCAGAGCAAATCACAATACTTCAAGAAAATAACAAAATATGCTCTACTTACTAGCCACACTGTAACACCTTTCTCTAGTTTGCCATTTATTGCAAAAATTATAGAAGTACATACTCCAACTCCAAAATTTCATAGATGGCCATGCTCCCCTAGACCCCCAGCAGTACGGATTTAGATCGGGTCACAGTGTCGAGACACTACTCACTTCCCTACTTAATACAATCCTCACCTGCACCCTAACAACTTCCCAAGGTTTTCTCCTCATTTTCCTGGACATAAAATCAGCTTTTGATTCCTTCCCACACCATCAAATCCTACAGAGGCCCTACAACATCGACCTTCGAGCTCTAACCTTGAACTGGTTACGATCTTACCTTGAGGATCGCACTCAGCAAGTAAAACTTGAAAATAATAGCTCATGACCCTTTATCCAGTGACAAGGAGTGCCTCAAGGTTCCAGCCTTTCAGCCCTCCTTTTCAATATTTTCCTCCAACTCTATGCTCAATTTTCATTCATCACAGGATTCACTACTTAATATATGCCAATGATATTATATTCTACGCCTCATTTAATAAAGTAAATCCAGACTTCTCCAACTTATACAAGTACTTCTATGAAGTAAGATGATGGCTTGAACAATACAACCTCCTCATTAATCAAGGAAAAACAGAGACCCTGCACATATTTTCAGAACCATCCTTCACACCACCTTCAACACTTAAGCTCAATGACTGCACCATCAAGGTGAGTTCTGATACTTCGGCATTATACTGGATCAGAAGCTAAATCTTCAGGTACAAATAAAAAAAGACAATGAACTCTGTGTACCACAGGTTAAGAATACTAAACAACCTCTGTCCTCTACTAAACCCTGATCTATTCCATACAGTATGCTAATCTCTTATCACATCCATCCTTGATTACTGTAATATCATATACCATAGCCTTCCCAAACAAACCCTACACTCTCTGCAGATGGCCCAGAACACTGCGGCTAGAATAATCCACAAATTACCCCCCATATTGAAGCATCTGCACTGGTTACTGATACGCTCGAGAATAAAATACAAAGCTATCTTAACCATATTTTAAAACATGCATAACAGTTTCGCAATTTCACTTCAGCCTCTGGTATCAAGACCCAAGACCCAATGTCCATTCCCCCTATTTGCGGGGCAGAATGACCAAATAGCTGATCTCATATGTTAATGTTTAAAGATCTACTCTAATTATAATTCTCCTTGTTGTTCGAGTTTAAATGTAAAATAGTGTATTCATGCATGCCCTGTACAAGTTTGTTATGTGTAAAACGCTTTGAATCGTAGAAAAGTGCTCTCAAAATAGATAAAATGTGTGCACACTCTCCCAATAAGTACAGTCCTCTACTGATGGTACTGATTTTGGTGCCTGGCATAGTCATTTGTTTTGTTCTCCTGGCTGCTGCACATTGCTATCATCCAATTGCTGCTGCCCAAGGCAACCACCCGATTTGCCTCAGTAGAGTATCAGCCATGGGAATCTTGCCTGTCCTGTGTACCTGTATAGGGATCATGTACGTATTGAGTGGTCAAACTGCACTGGTATGGCAGCTGCAACTGGCGCCTGACCAGAACCAGCTTATTGGCGCCTGCACTAGCAGCATCTTTTGTGGTCTTCAGCGCCTCTAGCACTACGTTCTCTGTCCCAACTCCAACTTATCCTTGCCGAGATGTGTGCTATTTGTGCTAGCCTCCCCCTCCCAGCTACAGTGCTGTAGTAAACATGTCCCAGAGGTAACTGTAAGTGAACAAGGTGAAACTGATAACTTTTCCTTGAATTGGTCCAGTGAAAAGGAGCCACTTGCAATTTTCTTGCTAAGCTTTATTTCTGGGAACTATTACCAAAATGATCGGTATTGTCAGGGAGAGAATCTTAGATTTAGCACTCTGCTTATTGCTTTTTTCTAGGGGTGGACTAAAGTAACCTAAATCATGGAGCACATCCCTGAACAAGGTGCAGAATTTACTGGATGGGTGATAATACAAACTCAGCAAATCAAGGAAAGAATAATAGTCTCTGACCATTCTAGGCTCCTTGCCATTTTTACCATGATTTATTGAGTTCTTATTACTGTGTTTGGGAGATCAGGACCCAATAAACTGTGTCCACAGGTGAATGCATGGATTAGATGTTATGGCTGTGAATGCCAATCACAGTGGTTTTACCCACCATTTCTAGTCTTTATTTTTTTATGTCTGATCAATTTCCAACTAGCAAAGGCATTATTGTGCTCTTAATTCTGCACTTTCATATTGCATATATTGTCCTTATGCCATTACTCTACATCCCAGCTGTGTGGTTTTCCTGAAGCAGCTGTTGGATAAAAATATCAGCAAAACATGAGTCGGGAACTTTTGCACTATTGACTTGGGCACTTTTCTTTCAGCTAAGAAATTAAAAATTTTTATATGCATTTAAAAATCTGAAAAAAATGCTGGTTCCCATAGGTAGGGACCAATGAATGACATTGGGTGGGGAGAATGCCCACAGCCTTAATATTAATTGAATTGGTGGGGCTTCCCCAGCTGAGATCCTACCTACTCACAATATTTGCATTTTTCCCATCAATTTAGCGTGAGTCTTATTGGGTTGATGTGCATTGAATAATGGCATGAGAACATAAGATATGCCATACTGAGTCAAACCAAGGCCCACCCAGTTTCCTGTTTCCAACAGTGGCCAATCTAGGTCACAAGTACCTAGCAGTTTCCCCAAAAGGCACAGGTTCCACAATGCTTGTATTGGGTCAAGCAGTGAATATCCCGGGTCCCCTTTAATAATGGTTTATGGACCTTTCCTCCAGGAACTTGTCCAAACCTTTTTTAAACCTGGCTACACTAACAACTTTTACTACATCCTCTGGTAACAAATTCCAAAGTTTGATTACACGTTGAGTGAAAAAATATTTTCTCATATTAGTCAAGATATGAGGTTACCCTGTAGCTTCATTACATGTCCCCTAGTCTTTCTATATTTTGATGGCATAAACAATCGATCTACATTTACCCGTTTCACTCTATTCATAGACCTCTATCATATTTCCCCTCAGCCGTCTCTTTTCCAGGTTGAAGAGCCCTAACCTTTTTAGCCTCTCTTCATAGGAGTATCCTTCCATCCCCTTTACAATTTTGGTAGCTCTTCTCTGTACCTTTTCTAATAACGCTATATACTTTTTAAGATATGGTGACCAGAATTGCACACAATATTAAAGGTGTGGTTGCACCATTTACTATCCTTTGTTTTATTCTCCATTCCTTTCCTTATGACACCGAGCATTCTATTTACTCTCTTGGCCACCACTGCACACTGGGTGGAGGGTTTCAATATGTTATCCACAATGACATCTAATTTTTTTTTCCTGGATGCTGGCTCGTAATGTGGAACTTTGCATCATGTAACCATAGTTTGGGTTGTTCTTTCCTAGGTACATAACTTTGCACTTGTCCACATTAAATTTCATCTGCCATTTGGATGCCCAGTCTTCCAATTTATCAAGGTCCTCTTGCAATTTTTCACAATCCTCATGGGTTTTAGCAACTTTGTATAGTTTTGTGTCATCTGCAAATTTGATCACCTCACTCGTTATTCTCATTTCCAGGTCATTTACAAATATGTTAAAAAGCAGCAGACCCAGCACAGTTTAAGGACCGATTTTAAATGTTTTTCATGAGAATATATATGGTGTCTATTTTTGTTCCATTGTATATTTAAAAACAAGCAGCAAACATCACGTCCTTACAAGCAGGTCAGTGGGTTGGGCTATAGTGGCTGCGTTCACGGTGGAGAATCAGGAACGGGAGGCAGGAGCAGCAGCAAATCAGTGCTGAAAGCTCTAGGGAGATACAAATAACAGGAAGGATTAAAAAATACTTAAACTATCACCCTCTACCCACCCATAATTCCTCATCTATCCAATGCATATCCCAAGGAAAACAATATCGATCCTTCTGATGTATCCCATATTAACCCATAGCCTTTCAAGGCCATCACTCCTCTCATCTCCATCCTTTGCAAGCATTCACCACAGCAAATGGTATCCTTTCCATCATCCCAATAGCACCTGAGACCAGACTAAATCGAAATTCTTAATGAAACAGAGAAATATACGGAGCCTCTATGGGCCTGGGGAGTCCTCATTGCCTATCTTTTTACTGGATGCCAAATCGGGGATGCAGCTTCAGGGAGATAATACTACAGCTTTCAGGTTTAAACTCTCTGAGATTTCTGGGTTCCATGTTAGGAACAGTTTAGCTAGGAGGCTGTTGACACAATGTTCAAGGTGGGGTGTGGAAAGTAAGATAGGAAGACAAATAAGAGGGACAGCTGGTAAAGAGAACTTTATGAGCAAGGGTTAGAAGCTTGAATTGAATGTGAACTGTGACAGGCAACCGGTGACAATGTTTCAGGAGTGGGGTGACATGATCATATTTACCTGCAACAGATAAGATACAAACAGCTGTATTTTAGACTACTTGAAGTCACTTCAAGGTGAAAAGAAGACTGGTGTAAATAGTGTTACAGTAGTCCAAACGCGTAATGACACAGCAGAGTAAGAGAGAGGACAAGAAGGGGAATGAAGGTAAGGGCAAACAGTGTAGCATTGACGCAAAGTGAAGAAAAACCTTTTCACAACAGAATGAATATGTGGTGTGAGGGTGAGATCAGATTCTAGCATGACACCAAGATACAGCAAAGTAGTGACTAATTGGATTGGCAAACATTCAATGGAGAGTGTTAAGGCTGGAGACAGATCCAGCCCTCCATTGAGCAAGAATGTTGTTTGCACAGGGCCCCATGTTTCAGGGGGCCCAGCGCAAACAACATTCTGCCCATCAGCCCAGGGAAGATTAAAAACAAACAAACAAACCGGCTGCTGCTGCTGCTGCTGTATCAGCAGCAGAATCAAGTGTCCCGCAGGGCCCCCACCCCGCCTGCCCAGCAGAGCCCCTGAATCACTCCCCTCGGTGCCGGCTTTGAGAGCTCCCCCCGGTGGGCTTAAGAGAGCCGCGAAAAGGAAACACTCTCTTCGCGGCTCTGAAAGCCGGTGCTGAGGGGAGTGATTCAGGAGGCTCTGCCGGGCAGGGAGGGGGGCTCCGCGGGACACATGATTCTGCCGTTGCCACGGTAGCAGCAGCATCCATTTTTTTTAAATTTTCCCTGGGCTGATGGGGGGGGGAGGGTGCTTAGGACTGGTAATGGTCTATGGGGGGAGCTAGGACTGGTAATGGGCTGATGGGGGGGTTAGGACTGGAGGTGGGCTGATGGGGGGGTTAAGATTGAAAATGGGGTGATGGGGGGGTTAGGACTGGTAATGGGCTGGGGGGGTTGCTAGAACTTGAAATGGGCTGAGTGGAAGGGGGGGCTTGAACTACAAATAGCTGATGGGGGACGGTGGCTTGGAATGGAAATGGGCTGAGTGGAAGAGGGGCTTGAACTGCAAATAGCTGATGGGGAGGGGCTTGGAATGGAAATGGGCTGTGAGGGGAGGGAGCTAGAACTGGAAATGGGCTGAGTGGGGGGGGGCTAGGACAGGAAATGGGCTGATGGAGGGGCTAGGATAGGACTGGAAATGTGTTGTTGGGGGGTGCTAAGATTGGAAATGGGATGCAGTGGGGGCTTGGATTGAAATGGACTCATGGAGGAGCTAGAACTGGAAGTAGACTCATGGGGGGCTTGGACTGGAAATGGACTGAGTGGAGGGGAGCTAGGATTTGACATGGGCTGATGGTGGGGCTAGGAAAGGACTAGAACTGGGCTTATGGGGGGCTGGGATTGGAAATGAGCTGATGGACTTGGTTAGGACTGGAAATGGGCTGATGGTGGTGCTAGGAAAGGACTGGAAATGGGCAGATGGGGGGGCTAGGACTGGAAATGGGCTGATGCGGGGACTAGAAGGGAGCGGATGCTGGGTGGGACTGGAACAAGAAGGGAGCTGATGTTGGGGGTGGATTAGAATGGGATGGGGCTGGGAGAGTGAAATGGAGAGGGGAAAAATATTTTGTGTGGGAGGGAAGAAAAATCTACAATTGGCCGGGTATTGGGAGAGTAAGTGGGGATTGAGGATGGAGGGGTAAAATTTGAGTGGATGAAACAGGAATGAGGAAAGTGCAAAAGGAGAAAGATTGGTATGTTAAAGCAGATGTAGAGAGAGAATGGAAAGAAACTAGAAGAGAGAAGAAAGGACAAATGGACAACAGACGATGGAGAGTTAGCAGAAGACACGAAGAAACCAGAAGAAAGTGGCTGGAGCAATTGCAACTGAAAAAAAAAATGCACAAAAGCTAGAAAAATCTCTTTATTTTGAATTTATTAACTGGAATATGTCAGCTCTGGGAAATGTGCATCATTAACGTCTGTGCTTTATTTAGTACAAGAGGAAATTAATTTATAGTTTTATTTCTACAGTGTTGTTCATTCCAAGTTTGGCTTTTGGGGTTCCCAGTTTAATTATTGTCTTCCTGTTTCTAAATTGTGATTCCTTGTTTGGTGATGGTCTATGTTCTGTATGTGTAACTGAGCTGAGGTATTCTGTTTATGTAATTCCTATTTGACATTGCCACTTGTTCTCTTTCCCCAGTAGGTCATGTATTGTTATTCTCTGAAATGTATTGGTTTAATATTTGTAGTGTTGCCTTTTGATAGGTAGAGTATAGTGCTTTGTGAGTCCTGGTAGTGCTGTTATGATACGGCGAGTTTGCTATGGGTTCTAAGTGGGCAGTGTATGTAGTAGTTCCTAATGTGCCTGGTGGTGGGCACTGGATTATAGTAATGTAGAAATCTTTTAGTGTTTCTTTATCCATACACTCATTAAGAGGCATGTTTACTAAAAGTTAGTATATGGTAACGCCATGCAAATATTTATGCAAATGAGGCCCCTTATGCAAATGAGACCCCGCACTGAGTCTCCGCACATGGCCCCACATCACCCTTGGGCCGCCCCTGGCGGGAGACCACCTACCTGTGAACCAGAGGGCAGAACTCTTTTTTGGATTAAGTTTAAGTCTATTAGAGCTAAGAGGTAATGAGGTTGAGAGAGTGACTAACCTGGGTAAGGTCAGGAGTTACGAAATCCAAATGATATAAGAGCAAAATGTCGTCTGTGTAATAGTAAGCACTAATATTGAGATCCTGAATCAAGGTGCCAAGAGGACTGAGAAAGATGTTAAAAAGCATAGGAGACAGAATAGATCCCTGTGGAACAGCACAGTGAAGGGGTAATGGAGTGGTGGAAGAGGAAGTGGTAAGTACCTGAAACAAATGATTGGAGAGGAAGGAAGTGAACCAATTGAGAATCAAACTGGTAGTGCCGAGATCTCCTGTGATCACAGGCACTGCACTCTTGTAGAAGTTGACCCTTCTTGTCTCAGTTTCAGGGGTCATCTGTTGTATCCTCGTCTTCCCTTTTCCAGGATAGGTTGCTCTACTTTCCTTCTGGATATTCTGAGGCTACCTCCTATCAAATGACTTCTTGAACTTCCTAAAGCAAGGTGTGGTCTAAGCTGTGCTTCTCACTATCACAGTGCAGGTTCACTGGCTAGGTTAACCAGGGACTTCTCCTCCTCCTTTATGGCTGTTAGAGCCAAAGACACCTGCTGTTGTGGTACAAAGGCTTAACCAGCCAAAGTCAGAAATTGGTCCTTAAATTTGGTCTTTATACTAGTCAGGTTTCCCTCTAACTGAAATTTCTTCCTATCATTACCTCATCAGTCAGGAAAGCCTGCCCATAATCTGGAAAAGACTATGTAGCATGAAAAGTCACAATATAATACTTTAGTAGAGCCACTAGAGGTCTCTGCCATCTAAGCAAAACAGAACCTTAGGGTAGCATGAAAAGTCACAATATAATACTTTAGTAGAGCCACTAGAGGTCTCTGCCATCTAAGCAAAACAGAACCTTAGGGATCTTTACGCATAGAAAGTGACGCAGATAAAGGCCATACGACCTGTCAAGTCTTTCCATCCGCACCAGCTATTAAGCTCTAGAGTCCCTTTCTCTCCCTCAGAGATCCTCTGTGCTTGTTCCATGCTTGCTTGAATTCAGATAGAATCCACTGTCTCCACAGGAAGGCTGTTCCAAGTATCCACCACCTTTTCCATAAAGTATTTCTTAGATTACTTCTGAGTCTACTTACTTTCACCCTTGTCCCAGAGCTACTTTCAACTGAAAGAGGCTGATTCATGTGAATTTGTACCTTGAATGCATTTAAATGTCTTCATCATATCTATCATATTTTCCCTCTCTTGCCTTTCTTTCAAAGCATATATAGTTATGTTTTTAAGTCTGTTCCTATATATGTTATGACAAAGGATATTTACCATTTTAGTAGCCAGCCTCTGGATAGACTCCCTCTGTTTATAACCCTCCCCCTCCCCCACCCCAAATCTTCAGCTTCTTTCTGAATATCGGATAATTATGTTCTAGTCTAACATCAATAGAAAGAGCATTCATGTCCAGATATGGATTACTTTCACAAATATTGGAGGCCAAAGGTCAGTACATTAAAGAGGTCATTTTATAATGAGCCATGTAAAGTTATGCAGCATCCATGTGTGTAAATCACACATTTTCTATGACTTATGCGCCTATGCATGTAGTTTAGGTGATCGCCATTCTCTAAGTGCCCACATCAGGCTGATGGTATGTACTTTCAGAGTGGGCGAGCACAGGGGCAGAGCATAGGCGGAGCCAAAATGTCCACATGTAATTATTCAAACATGTGCATTCTTTGCAAATCTAGGTGCACACATTTACACCAAGTCTGGGGCAGGTATAAGTGCATGTACCTAGATTTGCCATGTGGATCTTATGACCTATGCCCCTGTTTATGCAGAAAAATAGGTAAGCACTTTTCTTTATAAAATAGATGCATTTTGTGTGTGTTGGAACATGCACAAAACTAGACAACTCTTATAAAATTACCTCCTAAGTAACCTACAATCAAATGCACCCACCACTTGTTTTGTGATGTCACTTCTTGCAGGGAACAGTCCATGGGGGTTGCCTGGCAATGGCTACCTCTAGTTATGAGGTATTCTCATGCTGCAGATGTGAGTGCAAGTCTTGGATGCATACAGAATTTGTTTTGGCACTCACCCACTTATTCACTGGAATTGCACAGGTTTGTTTGTTGTAGTGGTCCTTGGGAACAGGCCATCACTTGATGCTTACATAACCTAAAAATAAATATGTTTAGTGATAACTTTCAGGCCTGTTCAAACCTTTTGCACAGCCAATATGCAGGCTAAATTATTCTGATTGGCTAATGCCCAGGACCCAGATACAGCTGTCCAAAAGGTTTAAATCGGTCTGTGTGGGTGTCTCAAATGAGACCTCAAGTGTCATATGACTACTGCATGTTTAAGGTAATCCCAGGTTTGACATTCACTGGCTAAATGGAACCAGCTATATATGATTCTGGCTTCTAGTCATGTTGTTTGCCTTTGCCAAAAGATCAAATATTTAGCTTTATGCTTATCTCATAGCTCCAAAGCAGTTAGGTCTACTAACATCCAGAAGAAGCAGGTCTGCTGAATATAATCTACGAGGTAGCTGTCTCCAAGATGTATTTCTTGCAGTGAAATATGATGGGGTACTAAGTAAAATTTGAACCACTTGGACATCTTATCATTGAGACAAAGCAATGCTTGCTGTCAAGAGGGAGAGTGGGAGCAATATCTAGCATTGCAGTAATTTTATTTTTTGTTTTGGAAGGGTCCCCCTACCCCTGGGCATCAGACCCTGAAACCTTTCCTACTTGATGACGGTTTCTAGTTGGTATTGGGCAGGGGATAACAAAATCCTTTTTGTTATTTCGTCCTCTTACTTTGATGCCACACATCACTAGGAGCAAGAGCAGATGAAAGAAGTTTACGTTTTTTATGTTTTATTAAAATTTGATATATGGCCCTTCAATAAGCGGCAGGGCGGTTTACAATAAAACACCCAAAGGGCAGGAAGGAGAAAATGAAAATCCATAATATGAGATAGAAAAGGATAAATCGCATTCGCACTAAAGAGAGGAGAGAGAGAGGGAACCGGACAGATCTCAGATATCACTTACAGGCAGCTGGTATATTATGTAGTAGTAATGTCAAGTAAGATGGATTAATGAAAAAAAGATCATGAAAGACCAATGGAGATAATTAGACTGAGTAAATTTGATAAAATGAAAAAGATTAGCTGGTGAAAGGTTTTTGACCGGGGATGTAAAAGTTTTGACAGCCTTGGATAAGACCAATTGTTTATACTGATGTCTTTTTTTCCATCCAAAAAATTCCTTTCTATAAAATAACTGCTTCCTAATGAAGGCCCAACAAGAATTAGAACTTGAAATCATTGTATTGGAGACACAGAGGACTATCAAGCACACTACACTTTTTTGGGGGGGAGGGGGGTAGCGTGCATGCTTTTTTTTTATCACACTCGCTATATCATCAGCATTTTAGCGAGTGCACTGAATTATTTAGAGGGCAATTTTAAAGGCATTTCCATGCATAAAACAAGGGTTCATGCCCAGTTTTTAAATAAAATGAAAGAAAAGAAAAAATAGTGCCATGGGGTAAGTGCTAAGGGGATTGTGCAAGGGAGATTTAAGAGCGGGAGTGGGGGAGGGGAGTTGGTAATTCCACCACAGATGCCTCTGCTTTTTAAAGGGCAGTGGCCATGCTACCAGACTGCTCTTTTCGACACAGATCGCTAACCGGGCAGCATGCAATATTGCTGCTGCCTGGTATTTGCTTGTTGCTAGCTGAGCTCTGTCCCGGAACGCCCCCGATGCTAACTGGATAGCATCGGGGCGCATAGGGGAATTAGAAGGGGATATTCAAAGGTATTTACACAGTTAGTGCCCTTGAATATCCCCATTTAAGGCATTTACCCAGTTTACTGGGCTGTAAGCCATGTAAATGCCTTTCAAAAATCTGGCCTGAAGGCTTTAGATAAATATGTGGCTGGGGCAATAGATGGAACAAGAGGCTAGCTAGACTGTAATAATGGTTTACATCTTTCCGTAGCATGAAAAGAGACCCTAGGTGAAAGAATTGAAATATGAGATTGCAAACCTACTTTTAGTAATCTGTGAACTATCATTAAGATCATATGTAGTACTAAAGATTGGAGAGTGGCTAATGTAACGCCAATTTTTAAAAAGGGCTCCAGGGATGATCCAAGAAACTACAGACTAGTGAGCCTTATGTCAATATGGGCAAAATGGTAGAAACCATTATAAATTTATAAATAGTTATGGTTTAATGGCAGAAAGCCAACATGGATTTAGCCAGGGAGTGTCTTCTCTCACTAATCTGTTATATCTTTTTTAGGTGTGCATAAACAAATAGATAAAGGTGAGTCAGTTAATATGGTGTATCTGGATTTTCAGAAAGCCTTTGACAAGGTCCCTCATGAGATACACTTGTTCAAATTAAAAAGTCTTGGGATAGGAGGCAGTGTACTATTGTGGATCAGGAACTGGTTAAAAGATAGAAAGCAGAGAGTAGGGTTAAATGGCCAATTTTCCCAATGGAGAAAGGTGAACAGTCGATTACCCCAGAGATCTGTACTGGTCCCGCTGCTTTTTAACATAGTCATAAATGACCTGAAAATGCGCATAATGAGTGAGGTGATATTTATACATTGGTTTGTACATTCTTTTGATTGAGTATGGTCAGAAAAGTGATATAAACTTTTATAAATAAATAAATAAATTTGCAGATGACACAAAATTATTCAACATTGTTAAAATACAAGAGGATTGTGAAAATTGACTAGAGGACCTTTTAAAATTGGGATTCGGGGTGTCCAAATAGCAAATGAAATTTAATGTGGACAAGTGCAAAGTTATGTACTTAGGGAAGAAGAACCCAAACTACAGTTACACAATGCAAGGTTGCCCAATTGTTATAAGCATAGGCTCAGTGCTGGAGCCCTTATAATAAAATGTGGATTTTTTTTCTTGCTCATTTTGTTATGAAAGATTCAACTGCATTGATTACTAAATTGGTCCCTTGAAGAGGACTGGCATTTGGTAACCTGGTTATCTAAGCTATATACCATTATTCCCCAATATGAAGTGATATATCAATTCACTACCTTCAATGTATAGAATTGTCTCATGTGAAAGTCACTTTTTGAATCAACTTTTGCCATTGGTGCTGGGGAGAAACTACTTAGAGTTTCAAGGTAGATTTTGCCATCAAATCCATGGTGTTGCAGTGGGGGGCGACAGTAGCTCCTTCAGTGGCTTGCTCATATGTATGGACTTTTTAAGAACAATTAGCATCTACATCTACATTTTGGACTTCAGTAGTTCAATGGACCCAGTTCATAGATGACATTTTATCTTAATGTGGAAATGGTCTGAAATTGAGCTCCAGGAGTTTCTTTGGTGGATTAATCAAGAAGATAGACATCTATAGTTCATTCCCTAGATAGCAGATAAAGCTATTCATTTTCCCCAGACCAATTTTTAAGGTTATGCTGCCTTTGTACTATAAGGAAGAATATGTGGTTCATTCATGGTGTATGAAGGTATGGCTTAAACATAAAGGATATCCTGAAGGGGTGATAAACTGAGTCCATAAAAGAGCAGAATGCTGTATATAAATCATGATCATTTGCTGAACATGAAGAATTCAGAACAACAAGTGGTCAGATATGTGTCACCATATTCCTCACAGGTGTTCCAGATAAAGTGTCTTATTCAGAGATATTGGGATGTTTTGAGAATTCATCCAGTATTTACCAATCCCTGTCGCTTTGCATATCAGAGAGGTCACAACCTGAAGAATATCTTGGTTTGATCTAGAATAAAGTTGGGGAAAGAGCCAGTAGTGACCTCCATTCGATAAACAAAATGTGGACATTGTTATCTGTGTCCATATACTGTAAATACAGCAGCTTTGTCACCCTACATTGAGTTTTACATTTAAATTATGGTCCTTCACAAATTGTCAGAATCAAGGAGTTATGTATGTCATAATTTTATTGTACAATGGGCATACATCCCAATTGTTTAAAACATGAGTTATTGAACATCTGTCATGTATACGTAGGTGTAAAGAGACAGCTCCATTTGTGTCAACATAAAGTGAAAGATTTACACCGTTTTGTGATTGAACAAGTGGAGGGGGGTGGAGGTAGGAACTTTTCCAAGCATTTAGTTTGCCAGAAACAACAATTTATTTTTCAGTGGCAAACGTGTACCCCTTGGTGTTTAAATAATGAGATTCAGTGGTATTTGTTCTATTGAAGAGTGTATTGAAGCCACTTCCCCTTTTGGATGAATATATTAACTGCTCATGTGTGGTGATTTTTGTCAGAAGCCAGCCATGATGTGATGGAAACAGGGTGGGCATAGATTTTTGTGAGCATAATGTTTGGAGCACTGCCCAACACAAATTCCTCTTTTTGATCTGTAGAAATCCTTGGGTAAACATGTGTTGGTGCAACTATTGACCAAGGTCAGGAATGGAGGAGGAACCTTTTGAAAATAAGAATGGATTAATGGCTGAATTTAACAGCTTGAAGATAACTTTTGGTTTAATTGCATCCTAATGGATTTTGGGACTATGAGAAACTGAAAAAGAATTTGTAAATATACAACAAAAATATAAAATATATATTGGTGGTGATTGATGAAGGTATGTTTTGGTGGTATATGAAAGGTGGTTGTGCCATAAAATTGACTCCTGCCATTAACCTTTTATGTTAGTCTGGGTGAGCAGCTGTCTGTGACAGCAATTGTATATTTCAATTTTTTTTGAGGAAGCGTGCCTTTGTGAGTACATGAAGGATTAAATAAAGTACTGGTACCTGAAAATTTTGTATATTCATTAGTTTATTTTTTGCACAAGAAGTGTTGTTACATGTGGAGTAGAACCTTAGGGGTCTCCATACTAAGAGTAATCATGGCTGCGTATGCTAATAGGTCATTAAGGACTCATGGAACAGCAGTCAATGAGCCATATATGACAGGTGTCTGCCTCAAATTTATGTATCAGGGATGAGACAGAAGCAATCTATTTAACCCATCCCATGCAGAACTGCCATATTTCCCAATTCTTATAAGGGAATCTTTCTGGCCAGTTTTGGTATTGAAATTACATCCCAAAGCAGTGTGGTATTTGTAGTCCTTGATTCTACCCATTGAAATAAATTCTGCAGGTCCCATAAAGCATTATGATAGGGTTGTCTGAAATCCAAAACTGTTCTAAAATCTTCCTCTTGGAAGTGGGTTGCTTGGCAACTCTACTAGTGCCAGCAACTGATTCAATCCTCAACATGTGATTTATAATTAATTTGTTCCTTTTCTGCCATTACTTACCCCAGCCAAAGGGAGAAGATGCATGTACATGTCACAGATGTCCATGATGTTACACAGTTGGGTAGAGAAAGTGAAATGTTCAGTCTAAACAAGGCACACAATGCCAAAATTAATGGGTCTGATTCTTCAGTATACTCAGTGTTGCCATCTAAAGAACTCCAGAATTGTTAATTGATTGAAAAAATACTTCTCATTATTTTATCAATAAATTCATCCAACACCCACAGTCTGTTTTGACCAGATTGAGGTGCTTCCCAGTTAGAGGCTGACTCACAGACACAAAATTACTTGTCTGGTTGATCTTCCTTGAGAATTTTAGCTTCTCCCTTCTCTTACTCACAAGCAGGCATGATGGATAAATTCTATCCTAGTCACCAAGTTGTCATTATTTAGAGGGATTGATGAGAGGAAGACAGAATGTTAAACCCAAATTCATTATGGATCTCCAGGACAGCATCTTTAGTTATACGAGCCCAGAGAATGGCACTTTCCTGAGTCATGCAGAGATAGAAATACTACCTATGTGAAAACAGAATTACCAACTAGCACTAGATACATCTGGCAGTGTTGATCCAGTCCTGGGTTTACCCCAATGCATGCAGGGACTTGTAGTCTTGCTTTTCGACTTAGGGAATGGAATTGGAAGGCCATAACTACAAGTCCTTGCATGCAATGGGGTAAACTCAGGACTGGATCAACTCTGTTGGGTAACCTTATGCTGGGCAGATAGAACATTTGACTGCAACCTGACAATTCGAGCTATGCCTCATGTTAAACTTAATAAGCAAAGTTCTTGGAAAATATCTTCGTGCTTGTCCTTCTGAGGACTCTTGTGTTGATCTTTGTAAAAGATAGCTCATAGGATTGTTCACAGCACACATAGGCTAGAGCCTGCTACAAATGTTTCCCATAAAAGTGCTTTTGTGCATGTAAGGGGAGGTGGGGAGGCTTAATCAGAGAACTTCAAGGTATCGTTTTCTTTCTGGACGTGGTTTAAACTCATGCCTCTCAGCACTCTCGCCTTTCCCAGTGATTGACAAGATTGTTTACTACTTTTCTCAGGGACTGAAAGGAGATATAGAAGGGTGTTTGAGCCAACATTTGTGAATGGTTTGGCTCTGGACTAGAGTAGAAAACTCAGCAACCTGAGCTGTGTTTACAGCACTGTAGCCCGATGAGTTTTGTAGGAGGAGGATTTTAATCACCTTTAAACAGAGGGCCGTCTGTTTACTGAATGAATAATTCTGGATATACACTACGGTTTATTAAAAAAACGTATTCCTGTTTACAATTGCCACAAAGCTTGCTGGTAGCATATAGCTTAATTACATGTCATATTCTGTTTCTCTTCATATATGTGTCTTTGCTCTTTTGTGCTGGAAAGATGGAACATTGGAATCAGTCAATCAGCTTATTCAAGTAAAAGATTCATTTCCATTAATTTCAGTGATGATTTTACATATACAAGCAAAAAATATGGAGCTGCTCTACAATGGTTTTGTTTTACACTTCTGAAGAGGGGTTTCTCATTCAGACTTGCTATTTAGCCAGGGACATGCAGCTAGCGTGGCGGCGCTAGTAGCGCTACAGATCACAAACGACACCGCTAACCAGCCTCTGGCCAGCTGCTAGTTGTACCTTCTGTGCCACTGTGGTCCAAATGCGTAATATGGATGAGTCTCTATACAGGTTAGAGCCCAGAGCCATCTCACACAGAGAACAGGCAAGAAGCCCACTGCTAGTACAGTACTGAGGCAAATCAGGCAGTCGCCTAGGGGAGTGGCAATTGGGGGTATCAATGTTCAGCAGCCAGGACAGCAAAAGAAATGACCCCGACAGCCACAAAACCCAGAACTATCTGCAGAGAACTGTATTCACTGAGTGATTGTGCACACATATACCCTCAAAGCAACAGTAGTTTGGCAAGCATGATGTGCAGGTCTGCATATGCACTGGCAAGATGTGAGAGGGCAGCTGTTGTGATGAGCTGGGGAGGAGTTAGGAGATAGGGTACAGTATGTGCTCTGTGCATCTACCAAAGTAAGACACTCAGTCAGGGTCAGAGAGAGCTGACACAGTTGGGGGGGGGGCATGCAAATGAGATATTGCAACTACTGGCAAAATGTTGCTCTGACACAGAAATATACCCACCAATCCGACCACCACCTCTCCTGCATGAGGAGTGACATACCAGTACACATGTTTACTTGGGGGACCATGCTGGTGCCAGGGTACATGGGCATTCATCTTGACCATAGGAGAACATGTCTGTGGCCTACTGGCTCAGAGCACAGGCATACATTTAAACCACTGAAGGAGGGCTAGCTCTACTGGAGCTCCCCGATCAGTGTCCCCTCACCTGGCATGTTGCAGAGGGGATATGGTGTTCAATCTATCTGAGGAGTATGTGTGAGCTTCATAGGGTTTGGGGGCCCTTGTCTTCCTGAGATTTAGGAGTCATCGTGGATAACATGTTAAAACCCTCTGCCCAGTGTGCAGCGGCGGCCAAGAAAGCAAATAGAATGCTAGGTATCATAAGGAAAGGGATGGAGAATAAAACAAAGGATATTATAATGCCTCTGTATCGCTCCATGGTACGACCGCACCTTGAATATTGTGTGCAATTCTGGTCACCGTATCTTAAAAAGGACATAGAGTTATTAGAAAAAGTACAGAGAAGAGCCACCAAATTGGTGAAGGGGATGGAAGGCTACTCCTATGAAGAGAGGCTAAAAAGGTTAGGGCTCTTTAACCTGGAAAAGAGACGGCTGAGGGGAGATATGATAGAGGTCTATAAATTAATGAATGGAGTGGAACGGATAAACGTGGATCAATTGTTTACACTATCAGAATATAGAAGGACTAGGGGACATGTAATGAAGCTACAGGGTAAACTATTTAAGACAAATAAGAGAAAATATTTCTTCACTCAACGTGTAATCAAACTCTGGAATCTGTTACCGGAGGATGTAGTAAGGGCTGTTAGTATAGCTGGGTTTAAAAAAGGTTTGGACAAGTTCCTGGAGGAAAGGTCCATAAACCACTATTAAAAAGGGACCCAGGATATCAATGCTTGACCTAGTACAAGCACTGCAGAACCTGTGTCTTTTGGGGAAACTGCTAGGTACGTATGACCTAGATTGGCCACTGTTGGAAACAGGATACTGGGCTTGATGGACCTCGGTCTGACCCAGTATGGCATTTCTTATGTTCTTATGTTCTTATGTTCAAACACATGGCTCTGCACCTGCCATATCACCCAGCCACGCAAGCAATGTTACCAACACTCCTGACACAGAGACATGGTCTACTTTTAGCACCATTTCTGACAAGCAACTGGAGAACATCATAGCAAACCTCAACAGCACCACTTCTCCGCTGGATCCATGCCCTCTCTCATGGATTAAAATATCTAAGCAGGAGCTTATGTCAGTCACCCTACACATTGTCCAGTCATCACTTGCACTGGGATACATGCCGTCACCCTAAAACAAGCATCCATTAGACCAGGGGTCCTCAAACTACGGCCCGCAGGCCACATGCGGCCCGCTGAGGACATTTATTCGGCCCGCCGGGTGTTTTTGCCACCCCTGCCTGTCCTCAGGGGTGGCTCTACCATGAGGCGAAGTGAGGCGGCTGCAGTTGCTGGTTGTGTGGCAGGCTTTCCCTTCAGGCCTAGAGGCGCTTTGCCTTTCTTTGGTGTTCCGGTGGCCTGATTGGTCTTGTGAGGGTGATCAGGGAGGGGCTTCGTTTCCCGCTCACCTCCCCGATGCCGATCGGGACTGCTGCAGTTGCTGGTTGTGTGGCGGGATTTCCCTTTGCGCCTAGAGGTACTTTGACTTTCTTTGGTGTTCTGGTGGCCCGATTGGTCTTGCGAGGGTGATCGGGGAGGGGCTCCACTTCCCGCTCACCTCCCCGATGCCGACCATAAAAAAGGTAGGGGGTATTAGAATACCTTCTTGTCTATGGCAGAATGAGAACTTTTCTGATGCGTATTCATGTCCTGGAGGAGGTACTGTATAAACTTGGATTCAATATGTGAAGGGCATTGCTGAAATTGGGTGTGGACATCCAAGGTCTTGGGAAAGCCCCAAACATGCCTCTATTCAGCCTTGGATGTTTTCGCACTGGTGACATCATTAGAACTGCTTTATAAAATGGCTCCAGGGATGCCTCTATGCTTTGAACATCTGTATGTCCATTTTCAAAGCAAGAATAGTGTTCCTAAAATACTACCCCCCCCCCCCGATATTTATCATCTTGATTCAAAACATCTCATTCGAGTTTATTTCAGAAGTAAAAATACAATTAGGCCATACTTCTCCCTAAAGAAGGACTCTAGCTTCCTCTTTCCTATAGAATTTATTAGTTGACTGGAGAGCAAAAGTGGGCAACAAAGAAGAAGGCAAAGTGGTTGGAAAATTTGGACTTGGTAACAGAAATGAAGCTAGAGAAGGACTGATAGAATTCTGCAAGACCAAATACCTTCTTCCAGTAACACAAGTGGCAACTGTACACATAGACTTTCCCCAATGAATTGCACAAATATCAAACTGACTACATCTGTGGAAGTCAATGTTGGAAAAGCTCAATAACATTAACAAAGATAAAACCTGGAGCCAACTATGGTACAGATCACCAAAATAAGATATGTGCAGTGTGCATAGGAATTTGTTCAAAGTTTTTTTTAAACTATAGTCTGGCCCTCCAAAGGTCTGAGGGACAGTGAACTGGCCCCCTGTTTAAAAAGTTTGAGGACCCCTGCATTAGACCATTAATACAATCTCACACACTCAATCCAGCAGTTCCCACTTCTTATAGACCCATCTCGAGCATCCCCTCCCTTGCCAAAATCATTGAGAAGGTTGTTCAACTCCAAACACAAGATTTCTTAGAATCCCACTTCCCTCTTGATGAACACCAACATGGTTTTAAACCTTTCCATCGCACCGTGACCCTACTGACCTCTCTCCTCAACACACTAATTTAAGGCAGAGAAGACAACACAAGGTTTCATCCTAATGTTCCTGGACATATCTGCAGTCTTCATCTCAAACATACACACACCACTCATATCATCCCTCCACAGGATTGGACTAAGAGACAATATCTTCAGGAAATTCCACTTGCATTTCTCCTTTGTCAGACAGAACCTCTGGCTCCAAAATGCCCTTTAAGTTAAACTGTCTCTGCCGAGGATTGAAAAGATTCTCTTCTTCCACTATCCTAGTGGCTTGTGGGAAATCACCGTAATGTTTGTATTTAGAGTCCTGAGCTCTACATAGCTCTTCGTATGTGCAGAGGAAGTCTGGGTGTTTTAAATCCCTTCTACTAGGGAGAATACGTCTCTCTCTAGATCCTAATGCTTCCTGCTTTCTATGACGTGTGTAGCTCTGTTCTGTTCCCCTTCTCTCCCGGCATTTTTCTGACTCCAGCCAATGTGCCTCCGGGTAAGAACTTTTCCCTTCTGCTTGCCTGGAGTTGAATTGTTTGTAGCTTGTAGGACTGCCCTTCCTTATTGCCTCACTGCAATACTACAAAGGATACTGGGAGGATATGCATTGCTGTTCCCCACAGCTTCTTTGTAAGTCACCAACCTCTGACTCCTTGGAGCTTCTCTTTGGCTCTGTCCTCACAGCTCTCTCACGAATTCCTTCCTGAGCTCTCTCTCGTGTTCTCAGTCCCTCTCGTGTGTTCCTTCCCTCTTGGGTTCTCCCACGTGTTCTATCTGTTGGTGAGTGAGTCCTCAATATATTGCACTTGGTGTTAGCCTGGGCTCCGCCTCCCTGCAGGTGCTCTCTGTTCTCTAATGAGCTCTGAGCTCCGTCTCTGCTCGGGCGTTCCCTAACACCTTGTGAGTGTGTTTTCCACGGTTGCTCTTGGCAACCCTTTCCCATTTGTGAAGCTGAGCTGTCATTTTCCCTGCTGTTTTGCTCACTTTCCCTTACCTCCATGGGCTCTGCTGGCATTACATCGTGACAGATCCCCCCCCTTAAAATATTACGGGCTGCTGGGACAATACCTGGACAGCTCGTAATCCGGGAGAGCGCATCCGCGTTCCCATGTAACTTTCCTGCTCTATGTTGTATGTCAAAATTGAATGCTTGCAGTTCCAGATGCCACCTTGTCAACCGGGCGTTACTATTGCGCATCTGGTGTAACCATTTGAGGGGCGCGTGGTCCGTGACCAGGAGGAACTTTCTACCCGTTTTGGGGCCACTGTGCAATAGTGATCATAGCATGATCGTGTTTGATTTAATTAGTGGAGGAGGAATAGTAAGGAAATCCACAGTACTACCTTTTAACTTTCGAAAGGGAGACTATGATAAAATGAGGAAAATAGTTAAGAAAAAACTAAAAGGAGCGGTTGCAAAGGTTAAAGACTTACATCAAGCTTGGGTGTTGTTGAAAAATACTATCTTGGAAGCCCAGACCAGCTGTCTTCCATGCTTCAAGAAAAGTGGAAGGAAGTCCAAAAAACTGCCAGCATGGTCTAAAGGTGAGGTCAGAGAGGCTGTTGTTGCCAAAAAAGCATCTTTCAGGAAATGGAAAAAAGAGTCAAACAATGAAACCTGGAAACAGCACAAGCACTGGCAAGTCAAATGCAAGGCATTGATAAGGCAGGCAAAGGGAGAATTTGAGAAGAAGCTTGCTGCGGAAGCAGAAACGCGAAATAAAGACTTTTTCAAGTACATTCATAGCAAAAAACCTGTGAGAGAGTCAGTCGGTCCATTAGATGATAGAGGGGTTAAAGGGGCACTAAGAGGCGACAAGGCGATAGCGGAGAGACTGAATGAATTCTTTGCTTCAGTCTTTACTGAGGAAGATGTAGGGATGTTACCCATGACTGAAGTGGTATTTAAAGGTGCGGAAGAATTGAAGGAAATATCGATACATCGGGAAGATATATTACAACTATTAGATAAACTGAAGAGTAGCAGATCACCTGGGCCGGCTGGTATACATCCAAGGGTGTTGAAAGAACTGAAAAATGGGATTGCAGACCTGCTATTAGTAATCTGTGAATTTTCATTATAATCATCTGTAATACCTGAAGATTGGAGGATCGCCAATGTAACGCCAATTTTTAAAAAGGGTTCCAGGGGTGATCCGAGAAACTACCGACCGGTGAGCCTGACGTCAGTACCGGGAAAAATGGTAGAAACCATCATAACGTACGAAATTACTCAGCATGCAGATAGTCATGGCCTAATGGGAGACAGCCAACATGGTTTTAGACAAGGAAGATCTTGTTTTACTAATCTTTTATGTTTTTTTGAAGGTGTGAATAAACAGGTGGACAAAGGTGAGTCGGTTGATATAGTGTATCTGGACTTTCAGAAAGCCTTTGACAAGGTCCCTCATCAGAGACTTTTGGCAAAACTAAAGAGTCATGGGATAGGAGGCAGTGTACTATTGTGGATCAGGAACTGGTTAAAAGATAGAAAGCAGAGGGTAGGGCTAAATGGCCAATTTTCCCAATGGAGAAAGGTGAATAGTGGTGTACCCCAGGGATCTGTGCTGGGTCCGCTGCTTATTGACATATTCATAAATGACCTGGAAAAGGGAATAACGAGTGAGGTTATCAAATTTGCAGATGACACAAAACTATTTAAAGTTGTTAAAACCCAAGAGGATTGTGGAAAATTGCAAGAGGATCCTGATAAACTAGAAGACTGGGCAGCAAAATGGCAGATGAAATTTAATGTGGACAAGTGCAAAGTTATACACCTAGGGAAAAACAAGCCAAACTATGGTTACACGATGCAAGGTTCAACATTAGGAACCACCACCCAGGAAAAAGATTTAGGAGTCATTGTGGATAACATGTTCAAACCACTGGCCCAGTGTGCAGCGGCAGCCAAGAGAGCAAACAGAATGCTAGGTATCATAAGGAAAGGAATTGAAAATAAAATAAAAGATATTATAATGCCTCTATATCGTTCCATAGTGAGACCGCACCTTGAATATTGTGTGCAATTCTGGTCGCTGTATCTTAAAAAGGATATAGCGTTATTAGAAAAGGTTCAGAGAGGAGCCACCAAAATGGTAAAGGGGATGGAAGGATACTCCTATGAAGAAAGGCTAAAAAGGTTAGGGCTCTTTAACCTGGAAAAGAGATGGCTGAGGGGAGATATGATAGATGTCTATAAATTAATGAACGGAGTGGAACGGGTAAATGTAGATCGATTGTTTACCTTATCAGAATATAGAAAGACTAGGGGACATGCAATGAAGCTACAGGGTAAACTATTTAAGACTAATAAAAGAAAATATTTTTTCACTCAACGTGTAATCAAACTCTGGAATTTGTTACTGGAGGATGTAGTAAAGGCTGTTAATGTAGCTGGGTTTAAAAAAAGGTTTGGACAAGTTCCTGGAGGAAAGGTCCATAAACCATTATTAAGAAGGGATCCAGGATATCAATGCTTGACCCAGTACAAGCATTGTGGAACCTGTGTCTTTTGGGAAACTGCTTGGTATGTATGACCTAGACTGGCCACTGTTGGAAACAGGATACTGGGCTTGATGGACCTTGGTCTGACCCAGTATGGCATATCTTATATTCTTATGTTCATTGGACCCAGCCTCTTACAGACCCATCACCAGCCTCCTTTTCCTGGCTAAGGTCATTAAGAAGACTGTCCAACTCCAATTATAGAACCATATTGACAATAACTCTCTCCTAGACCCACAACATGGATTCTGCTCACTGCATGGAGTCAAGACAGTGATGACCACACTCATCAACAACCTAATCAAAGGAATACACGAGACAACCCAAGGCTTGCTACTGATCTTCCTCGATCTCAGCTGCGTTCGACACTGTCGACCACAAAAAAACCTCTCCTCCAACGCCTGAAATCTCTATGAATCTAAGAAACAGTATACAGATGGTTCCAGTCTTACCTCTCTAACAGGCAGCAACAAATAAGACAAGGCACAAATACCTTCACCCCTTACCAACAAACATAGGGAGTCCTTCAAAGATCAGCACTCCTCTTCAATCCTTACCTCCAGCTGCTCTGCGGGATCATCAGAAAACACAACATTGATTATGCCCTCCTCCTCTTCAACATTTTCTTAGCACCCTTTGCACTACTAACCCAGCAACTTGGTATCTTGCCTACTTTTATGCAGATGATATCCTCCTTCTCTTTCACACAAACGCTTGCTCCCCAGATATAACCCCCTTAATGATTGTTTATCCTCTGTCACTGACTGGCTTCATTCCAATCGTCTCTCTCTCCCTCCCTCCAAATGTTCCGCAATATGGCTCACCTTTAATATCCCACGACCCATAATAGTCCCTTCTCTGTCCTACTCCCCAGTCCCCATTGTTCACTCCCTCCGCTATCTTGGGGTCATTCTAGATTCCTCTCTTTCATTTCACGGCCACATTTCCTCCCTTATCCAACAGTCTTTCTTCTTTCTCCATCAGATCCATGCTTTTCATTCTTCTCTTGACCTGCACTCCCTTAATACCCTCCTTCTATCACAGCGGTTCTCAACCTGTGGGTTGCGACCCCCATGGGGGTCGCCACAGGATTTAGCGGGGGACGCCTCGCATCACCTCACTTCACCGTTAAAAAAAAAAGTGCCCAAGTTGCTGCCGTTGCCGAGTCCACTTCTCGGCAGCGGCAAACTCACCACCTCCCAGTCCCTTCTAATGCAGCTGCGGCTCCCTGCCTCTTAGGGAACCGCGGCTGTGACATTAAAACCATTGCGGAGCCTTCCTGTCTCTTGACGGGCTCCGTGCAGCATTGTCCCGCCTCTAAAGGAAGTTGTTTACCACTTCCCTTGAAGGTGGGACAATGCTGCACGGAGCCCGTCGAGAGACGGGAAGGCTCCGCAACGTTTTTTTTTTTTAATGTTTATTTATAACCATCAATACAGACAACCAGAAAGATAACAATGAATAGAGGCTCCCTGGGGTGGGTTCTGATCCCCAGGAGGACCCAGCGATGGTGATACATTTTTCATATTACCCCAACCCCCTGCTCCCCACCCCCATCCCCCCTATTTCACCCTCCCCCCCCCATCACACCCAGACACACAAGAGGGCCAGTCCCTCCGGAGAACTGCATATACCCACTTCTAAAGAACTAGTCAGGTAAAAGACTACAATTTAACTGCCCGATTCAAGGACTGCGTTGCGGCTCCGGGAGCTTAATTGGTGGAGATACGGTTCCCAAAGTAAGAGAAAGGCAGACCATCGCTTAGCATCACCCTTGGCGCCCCAACACTCCAAAAGCATCAATTGATGAAAGGAATTCCTCCACTCCCAAACAGAAGGGGGGGGGGTACTCTCTCGCCAACAGCGCAGGATGGGTCCCTTACCCACCAGACATGCCTTTCGCACGAGACCTCGGCCCCACCTTCCCTTCGGGGAATTGCCGCGTAGGACATCTAGCATGACCAAGGCAGCGTCCCACACCACCTGTTGTCTCAAAAGGGTCATCATGAAGGCACATATGCGCCCCCAATAGGGACGGATCAACCGACACCCCCACCACATGTGCAAGAGAGTGGCCTGTATCTCCCCGCAGCGTGGACACCGCCAATCCGTAGTCAGGTGACATCGAAAAGCCCGTCGGGGGGAGATATGAACTCTCGTCAAGTATTTAACGTGCACCTCTCTCCAACGGACACCGGCGGCCAGGGTCCCGGTTCGCCGAAGGGCTTCGAGCACCGTACCCGGGGGTATCTCCCTCCCCATCTCCGCCCCCCATGCTTGCTCTATGCTACGAAAATCCGGGCGACAGCGATACTGTTCCAGCCTAGCCCTAAGTACTCTTATCGACGGTTTCCCCTCCCCCCCCAGGTCAAAGAATTCCAGAATCTGTGCAGAACGATCTGCATGCAGCTCCGCTCTCGGGAGAGAGCCTACGTAATGGGCAACTTGCATATACGCAAAGACATGCTTCGGCCCTAAGTCATATTCCTGAGAGAGGGACTGAAAGGATTTAGATTTCCCCTCAGAGTCAACCACATGCCCCAAGTTACACAGGCCCTTTGCTGCCCAGGTGCGAAATACCACACCGTCAGTGCCCGGGGTAAAGCTAACGTTGCCCTGAAGTGGCAGCCAACTCGACACCTGCCATGTGTGCCCCCAGTACTGATTAAGCCGCCGCCACGTCATCCGCACCGGTGCCAATAAAACACTCTCCGCCAGGTGGGTTGGAAAATCCCGGCTGGCCACATGCAGTAGAGCCTGAAGGGAATGGGGGGCCACATAGGCCTCCTCTAGGGCTCAAGGCGTTGTGATAAGGAAGCTTATCATAGCTCAGGTAGGAGCTATAGAAAAGATGATGTGACTCTGAACAAGCAACCTGTCAGTTTTGGTAGAAGTAAGAAAACAGAGTTTTCACATAAAAGACTACCAGTCCCAGAATGCACCAGGTTTCCAGCAGCCATGAGGGGGGCTGAAGTGAGAAAACGTGTGTGCAATCAAGAGAGCTATGAGGTAATCCCTAAGCACTCATCTCAAAGGGCAGGGCCTGATTCAACACAGCTGCGCTGTGTTAGGGAGGAGCACACATTAGGACAGAATAAGAATAGAGCTGATTCTACAGATAACAGCTTCAGACACAGATACAGCAACAGCTTCAAGCTCAAGCACCAACATCATCTCGAGAAGCAGAAGCCAAGCCAAGCGGATAGAGAGAGAAGGAAACTCTCTGGAAGGAAGAGAAGAAAGGCCATTGGAAGGTCTGGGAGAATCCAAGGCAGTACCCATACTGGGAGGTATTCCAAGTGCCAGCAGAGTCTATTGGACTGGAGTCAGCCAGAGGAATGGAATGGCAGAGATAGGAATCACCAGTGGCTACCTGGGAGAGAGAAGACTGCACGTGGAAGGGACTTTCAGACCTATGCCAGAAGGTATGTGAGGGAAGATCCAGTGTCCAGGGATCAAGATTGGAAGGCTGGACATCAGAACTGGATTACATACTGGCCGGGCTATACAGAGAGGAATTATGATAGCAGGAGAGGCTCAGGTATGAACACTGATCCAGACCCTATCTATAATAGTGAATGGCAGCAAGGGAATAAGCATTCTCATGATAGTGCCTTATGGAAAGACTCGTCTGTGCCAATGTATGATAGTGACCCTATGCTGATTGATGAAGGGGGAGATACAGCAGATGAAACTATTGATTACATGGACTGTTCTTTATCCAAGTGCTATTGCTAGCTTTCTGTGAGCAAACACATCAGCCATCACAAAGAAACCTAACTTTGTTCTTATTTCCACTGCAAACAGCTCTTAAAGCAGGATTTGGGTTCACACAGTAGCAGCCAGCCAGCTAAAGGGTTTCAGCTGGACAATTGATAGTAATTAAAGCTGCACCTGATTGTGTGTGTGAGCAAGGGAGAATCACTGATGGATCTGTGTGGAAAATAAGCAGAAGTTAACCTAACCAGCAAAGTTTATTCATTTCTTTGTGCCTTTTTATTTGGTAATTATTTGCTAAGAAAACATTAGCCAATTGCCTGACAAGCTGAAGGTTGTTTTCTGATTTGCTTTGTGACTTTATGTTATCCATTTAAACACTGCAAGCAAGTAACCTCATTTATATTGCTACCAAGCATACTTGTGCTGGGTGAATTAAACCCCATCAATAAAAGAAGTATTTTATTGGCTTTACCACTGGTTACACAACTCAATTATTGTCTTCAGCTGTGTTTGGAGTGAAAGAACTACATTACCCACAATACCTTGCAAGAATCATATGAATATATGCATCGTCAAGATTGTGTAAGTTCTCACCCTAGGCAGCCGTCTGACAGCGTGTAGAACTCCGTGTCCCCCAGCCAGTCCCCCAGGTGGCGGGCCTGGCAGGCTACCGCATATGCACCCAAATCTGGAAGCCCCCACCCCCCCATCTCCCGCTCCCCACCAACCGACTATAAGGGATGCACGCTTTCGCACCTCTCCACAAAAACCGGCGAAATTCCACCTCAAAACGCCGTATGTCACGTTGTAGAAGCCAGACTGGAAGGGTCTGCATCCAATACAGTAAGCGCGGTAGAATGATCATTTTGATCGCCGCAATTCTCCCCGACAGAGATAGTGGAAGGGATTGCCATGCTTGCAACTGGGCGCTCACTTTGGACATCATCCTGTGCAGGTTAGCCCCATAGAGTCGTGTAGGCTGAGTGGGGAGCACTATCCCCAGATATACAAATTGATTATCAGCCCATTTTAGCGGGAATCCTCCCTGCCAACTATCCCGTAGCTGTCCTGAAACATCCAAAGCTTCGGACTTTTCCTCATTGATACGAAATCCCGCAAACTGCCCGAACGTCTGAAACTCCCGTAAAAGACTAGGTAGCGAAGCCTCAGGCAGTGACAAATGAACCAAAAGGTCATCGGCAAAGGCCGAGAGCTTAAAGCTGCACGCACCGAGGTGCACCCCACGTATCTCGGGGGATTCCTCCACTCGGCGCAAAAGGGGGTCCAGTGATAAAACAAAAAGTAACAGAGATAGAGGACACCCCTGACGTGTCCCACGTTGGAGGGAAAAGGCCTCAGAGAGTACCCCATTACACCTGATTGCGGCAGTTGGGTTTGCGTATAAACTAGCAAACAATTTACAAAACCCCGGCCCGATGCCATAGCGCGGGAGAAGGTATTTTAAGTATTGCCAGTCCACCCTATCGAACGCCTTCTCAGCATCGAAACTAATCAATAAAGACGACAGCCGTTGATAACGGACCCACTCCAAAGAGGCAAGAATTTTACGCAGGTTGCGCACGGCATAACGGTCCTTCACAAACCCTACTTGAGATTCATGAACTAACTGCCCCAAGTAACCCGCGAGGCGATCAGCCAAGATTTTAGCCAGGAGCTTAAGGTCGAAGTTAAGCAACGAGATGGGGCGATACGATGTTGCCTGCAGGGGATCTTTGGTAGGTTTCGGAATGAGGACTATATGGGCATGGTTCTGTCCCCAACGAAAATACCCCTGCTGCGCCCGTCGGTTATGTACATCTGCTAAGGTTGGAGAGACCAGATCATTTAAAATCTTATAAAATTCGGCACCAAACCCATCCGACCCAGGAGATTTATAACAGCTAGCGTTAGATATAACAGCTTGCACTTCCGCCACTGTAATTGGTAGGTCCAGCTGCGCCTTTTGCAGTTCTGTCAGTTGGGGCAGAGTTATTTTCTCCACGTAGTCTTTCATCGGTTGATCTGTAGAGGATTCCGCCGTATATAACTGCTGAAAGAAAGAGCGGAAAATACGCGCTATCGCCGGGTTTTCCCGTTGCAACACCCCTTGAGCATCGCGTAACGCAGGCACCAACGTCGTACTCCCAGGGCCACGTAGACAGCGAGCCAGTAATTTCCCCGGATGGTCTCCATGACGATAGAGCTGATATCTGTAGTACCACACGGATTTCTTGGCTCTCTGGTGCAGCAATTCGTTAAGTTCTGTCTGACTCTCCCACACCCGCCGTTTAAGCCCCGGTACAGGATTCTGTGCCCATTGACGACGCAGCTTTGTCGCCTGTCGCTCCAAGCGAATTATACGTTCCGCCAGTAGGCGGCGATTGCGAGCAAAAAAGCCGATAATATCCCCACGGAGAACGACTTTCGCCGTTTCCCAGACCAGTTCCGGATCTCCCTCATGCACGCTATGATTAGCCGCAAATTCCCTCCATCGCTGCCGTAAAAAGGAGCGGAATTGCGCGTCCCTATAAAGCTCCAGGGGAAACCGCCAGATAGATGCACGAGAGACATTCCCACTCCATTGGAGCTCCAGCCAAATAATTGCATGATCCGATATCTCAACCGGCCCTATCTGCGCGTCCTGAACTTTCGCAAATAATCCCGTGGAAATCAACAAATAGTCAATACGCGCGCTCGTACCGTGCGCCCGAGATTGATGTGCATAATCCTTGTCCGTGGGATGCAGCAATCTCCACGGGTCGACCAACCCTAGTCTAGAACGAAGACGCCACAACGCTCGGGCTGACTGCATTCTATCCCGGGGCCCCCCCCCCTCTGGACGTATCCAGGACCACGTCCATAACACCATTAAAATCCCCTCCCACAATTAAGGAGAGCTCCGGCAACGTCTCGACCTTGGAAGCAAGACGGGAATAGAAGTTCAAATCCACTACATTCGGGCAGTACAAGTTGCCCAAAATAACCGGCTGCCCTTCCAAAACCCCCTGCAGAAATATAAATCTACCGGAGGAGTCACTCAGTGCCCTTTCAACCTCCATCCGTATACGCTTATGGATCAATAGTACCAACCCCCCCTTTTTCCCCACCGCGGGGGAACCCCAGGCCTGTTCCACCCAATCCCTACACAACTTACGATGCTCCTCGGCAGTCTGGTGGGTTTCCTGGAGCATAGCGATGTCCGCCTTTTGTCTGGCTAATGCCTGTAGGACTTTAGACCGCTTAATCGGGCTGCCCAGGCCGCAAACATTCCAAGAAAGTATCTTAAGGGGCATCGTAGATCCGTACCATGCCTATCTGGACCCGGTAAAAGAGCTTTGGGGTCGCCCCCCCAGCCTGGGGCCCCCCCCACAAATACGTTCGCAGCCCGGAACAGAGTTGCCCCCTCATGGTCATGGGTGTGATTTTGCCCCCCCTCCCCCCTTCCCCCCTCCCCCCTTCCCTCCTGCCCTCCCTTCCCCCTCAGTTACACTAACCGCTACTCTCCTACCACAAGGAAGAGTAGAGTCCGCTCTTGGAGATCTGTGAATGCGTGTGGTCTCCTCCAGCCCCCTTTCACAGGCATTCCTCCCAAGCACATAATCGCCCCACATTGCAATACTACAAATAAGACATTATAACCCCACCACCAGGAAGCCCAAACAGAAGTGCAAAGTACAACACCGGTACTCAGCCCTCACCCCCGCAGGCACAAGTAGCCTGCTTTTGGCAAGAGAAAGGTGAAGAAAGAAAAAGGGGGAGAGAGAGGGGGACCAGGCAGGGCCGGATTTACGTATACGCCATGTACGCCATGGCGTAGGGCCCACAACCGGCAGGGGCCCACAAAAAATAGAACCAGTTTTTTTTTTTCAACTCGATTAAAAAAAAAACCTGGTGGCTGCCGCCGCGGGGCCCCCTCTGCTGCCGCGGGGGCCCCGTCTACAAGATGGTCGGGTCGGGTCTCGTCTCCCTCCCTCCCTCCCTCCCGGCTGCGAGAGACGCGAAGATAGAGCGTCTCCTCGCGTCTGTGTTAAGCCCGCAGGGGCTGATGGGATTTCCCAACAGCCCCTGCGGGCTTAACACAGACGCGAGGAGACGCTCTCCCTTCGCGTCTCTCGCAGCCTGCAGCGAGGGAGGGAGAGAGACCCGACCCGACCCGGACCCGACCCGACCAGCTTGTAGACGGGGCCCCCGCGGCAGCAGAGGGGGCCCCGCGGCGGCAGCCACCAGGTTTTTTTTTTAAATTAAATTTTACTTTAGGCCGGGGGGGTTAGGACTCCTACCCGGCCTAAAGTAAAATTGAATTTATAATTAAAACGTGGTGGCTGCCGCCGCGGGGGCCCCGCTGGGGCCGCGGGGGCCCCGTCTACAAGCTGGTCGGGTCCGGTCCGGTCGGGTCGGGTCCGGTCCGGTCGGGTCGGGTCGGGTCCGGTCGGGTCTCTCTCCCTCCCTCCCTCGCTGCAGGCTGCGAGAGACGCGAAGATGCGTCTCTCGCAGCCTGCAGCCTGCAGCGAGGGAGGGAGAGAGACCCGACCGGACCCGACCCGACCCGACCGGACCCGACCAGCTTGTAGACGGGGCCCCCGCGGCAGCAGAGGGGGCCCCGCGGCGGCAGCCACCAGGTTTTTTTTTTAAATTAAATTTTACTTTAGGCCGGGGGGGTAGGACTGGTAATGGGCTATGGGGGGGGGGGTAGGACTGGTAATGGGCTATGGGGTGGGGGGTAGGACTGGTAATGGGCTATGGGGGGGGTATGTCTGGTAATGGGGTATTGGGGGGGCTGGGGCTGGAAATGGACTGGGGGGGGGTAGGGCTGGTAATGGGCTATTGGGGGCTGGGGCTGGAAATGGGCTGGGCTGGGGGGGGTTAAGGCTAGAGGTGGGCTGATGGGGTTAGGACTGGTAATGGACTGTGGGCTGTTGGGGGGGGGCTTAGAACTGGCAATGGGCTTTGGGGGGGTTAAGACTGGTAATGGGCTGTGGGCTGATGGGGGCTGTCTGGTAATGGGCTATGGGGGGGCTAGGACTGGAAATGGGCTGGGGGGTTAAGACTGGAGGTGGGCTGCCGGGGTTAGCACTGGTACTGGGCTGATGGGGGGGTTAGAACTGGTAATGGGCTTTGGGGGGGTTAAGACTGGTAATGGGCTGTGGGCTGATGGGGGTTGTCTGGTAATGGGCTATGGGGGCTAGGACTGGAAATGGGCTGGGGGGTTAAAACTGGTGGTGGGATGAGTGGGTTAGGACTGGTAATGGGCTGTGGGCTGATGGGGGGGGTAGGACTGGCAATGGGCTATGGGGGGCTGACTGGAAATGGGTTGATGGGGTTAGGACTGGAAGTGGGCTGATGGGGGGTTAGGACTGGTAATGGGTTATAGGGGGGCTTAAACTGAAAATGGGGTGATGGGGGGTTAAGGACTGAAAATGGGGTGATGGGGGGTTTAAGGACTGTAAGTGGGGTGATGGTGGGGCTAGGACTGGAAATGGGCTGATGGATGGCTAGGACTGGAAATGGGCTGATGCAGGGACTAGAAGGGAATGGATGCTGGGTGAGGCTGGAACTAGAAGGGAGCTGATGTTGGGGGAGGATTAGAATGGGATGGGGCTGGAAGAGTAAAATGGAGAAGGGAAAAATATTTTGTGTGGGAGGGATAAAAAATCTACAATTGGCCGGGTATTGGGAGAGTAAGTGGGGATTGAGGATGGAGGGGTAATATTTGAGTGGATGAAATAGGAATGAGGAAAGAGCAAAAGGAGAAAGATTAGTATGTTAAAGCAGATGTAGAGAGAGAATGGAAAAAAAATCTAGAAGAGAGAAGAAAGGACAAATGGACAGCAGACGATGGAGAGTTAGCAGAAGACACGAAGAAACCAGAAGAAAGTGGCTGGAGCAATTGCAGCTGAAAAAAATGCACAAAAGGTAGAAAAATATCTCTTTATTTTGAATTTATTAATTGGAATATGTCAGCTCTGGTAAATGTGCATCATTAACATCTGTGCTTTGTTTAGTACAAGAGCAAATTAATGTATTGTTTTATTTCTACAGTGTTGTACATTCCAAGTTTGGCTTTTGGGATTCCCAGTTTAATTATTGTCTTCCTATTTCTAAATTGTGATTACTTGTTTGGTGATGGTCTATGTTCTGCATGTGTAACTGAGCTGAGGTGTTCTGTTTATATAATTCCTATTTGACATTGCCACTTGTTCTCTTTCCCCAGTAGGTCATGTATTGTTGTTCTCTGAAATGTATTGGTTTAATATTTGCAGTGTTGCCTTTTGATTGGTAGAGTATGGTGCTTTGTGAGTCCTGGTAGTGCTGTTAGGATACGGCGGGTTTACTATGGGCAGTGTTTGTAGTAGTTCCTAATGTGTCTGGCAGTTGGCACTGGATTATAGTAATGTAGAAATCTTTTAGTCTTTCTTTATCCATACACTCATTAAGAGGCACGTTTACTAAAAGTTAGTATATGGTAACATTATGCAAATATTTATGCAAATGAGGCCCCTTATGCAAATGAGGTCCGCACCCCCCTTGGGCCGCCCCTGCTGGGGGCCCACAATTTTTGTTGGCGTAGGGCCTCACTCAAGGTAAATCCGGCCCTGGGACCAGGGTATGCAAATGTGTCACCCCCAGGGGACCCCGAACCCTCACCTGCCTATCAGAAAAACTCCCCGCCCGACGAACCCCCAGGGGTCCCAGAGGCCCAAGCCAGCAGTCCGCTCCCTCGCCCTCTCCCCCCCCCTCCCCAACCCCCTCCACCAATGTTCCCTCTAATTTTCTGTAGGCCGTGTGCGCACAAAACACCAGCTGTGTGCAGCTTTTGAAGAAAGGTCAAATTCTTGTGCGCCCCACAACGACACTCGGAGTTATATACCTTAAAATTTGACTACACGTCAGAATACAGTATGTACACCACATTATTTTCATTTAATTTGATTAAAATCAGACGATTACTAAATGAAGCAGGAAATTTCTAGTAATTACAATCATAATGTTTAAGTTTTAAGATGTCTGTGTTGTTTTCTATCAGAACCAGAGCCGCAATTTTTGTGCGCTCCGTTGCAAAGCATGTGCGCTCGCTCGGCGAGGTGTGTGCGCGCGCACACGTGCACAGCCCAGAGGGAACAGTGCCCTCCACCCCCCCAAGTACGTCCCCTCGGGACAGGGATGACCTAACCTATCATAATGGCTAAGCCCCTCATCCCCCCCAGTAACTTCCTAAGGCTATACCTACCCCCTATAATCCGGGCACTAACAACCCTCGGAGGCCCTAGGCACCACCAGTACCTCCCTGCAGTGATCCCCGATAGGTCACCCCGGCATGAATACGACCCAGCAGGGGGGGCAGTAAGGGGGAGGAAGGACTGGGAAACCACAGCAACAATAAAAGGAAAAAAAAAACATGTGTATAAGCCATGATTGTAATTAAATAAATGCGACCCCTGATTAGACATATGTACTAGCTAGAGGCACAAAAGTAACCCCCAAAAAATACCCAACGTTCAGGTGAATACGCTCGTACACAATGGCTTACATACACAGATATATGAACTGTTACAGCACATGTCAAGGTTTGCAGCCGCTGCAGAACGAGCCTGCAATATGAACACAGTTTAAACTGAGTACACACTTAAGTAGCTAGCCTTCTGGAAAATTACCCCCCCATGCAAAGGCCTAATAAAAAAGCACTCAAACACCACAACATCTTTAAATAACGGTATTTTGAACAAAACTAAAGACGCCGGCCTGGCAAGGGAAGGTCCGCTCCAGGATACACGCCGTCCCTCCATCCGGTATGTCCTCCCGGGCTGCAATAAAGCGAGATCCAGGTACTAAGCTGGGGGGGCCGCCGACTCCCAGAGTTCACGCCACTCCAGGTCCCCCCCAGGCAAGAATCCGGCTAGCTCCCCGCCGCGGGCGCCCTCCGGGGTGAGGCCACGCATTCCCAAGTCCACTCAGGCAAGGTCCAGAAAGGCCATAGGCCCCAACTCTTCACCCCGGATTAGGCACCCCCCCGACTGAAAATGAACGCAGTCTCTTGATGGCCGCCACCCCACTCAGGATTGGGATGAAGATTGACGCTCCTGTCTCCCAAGACTTTCTATATAGGGGCCACTATCCACTGCAGACTCAAAAGATCGATGTGTTCCCTCGTGAAACACGTGCAGCTTCGCAGGATACTGCATGGAGAATTTAACATGTAAGCCGATCAGCTTCTGGCAGAGAGGGGCATATGCTCTCCGTTGCTGGCTAACGGCCGCTGAGTAGTCTTGGGCAAACCGGAGTTTCAAGTTATCGTGCAGTATCTCTCCCTTCTGCCTGGCTGCCTGCAGTATGGCTTCCTTCTGTGGGTAGTGCAAGAATTTTACAAGCACCACCCTCGGCCGGGAGTCCCGCACTTGTCTGCCTCCCACCCGGTGCGCTCTTTCAATGAGCAGTTTTCCATGCTCGGCCAGGCCGTCAAATAACTGGGGAAGCAGGGACTCCAGGTAGGGCTTAAGATCCCTGTCAGCGATCGAGTCGGCGATGCCCATCACTCTCAGGTTGTTCCGCCTAGAGTGGTTTTCTAGGTCGTCCATTTTAAGTTCATGCACCCGCAACTGCTCTTTCAGAGTTTGTACACTCTGTGTCAGAGTCTCCAGGCCATCTTCGGCCCTCCCGATCCTGTCCTCCGCCTCCTGGATTCTACTCCCCAGGGACCCCATGGACTCCTGGATGGTATCCATTTTTTAATGGAGTGCCGTGAATTGCGCGGATAGAGCCTCCGCCACTGCCAGGGAAACCTCTTCCACAAAGGCCGGGGAGGTCGGTGATTTTGGCACGGTTATGGAGTCGGCCATTTTAGGCGCTGGGGTACCCCGGTCCCTCTCCCTCCGAGTAGTTTTCACAGCTGCGGCCATCCGTCCCGCACTCACCCGACACGGCTGCAGCCAGAGGGCAATCGGATCTCAGGGTCAGCCGCTATTATAGCGAGAGGTTGTCTTTAATATCGGCAATACATGCACGGTTAGGCTGAAGGAGACCGGAGCGCAAGCAGCACACGTCTGCCTCCCTCACCACATCACGTGATCTCCCTCCGCAACGGTTTTATAGGTATAGCCGCGGTTCCCTAAGAGACAGGGAGCCACGGCTGTAGAAGAACATCAGGGCAGCAGCAGGCAGACAGGGATAGGGGAGGAGGGGACAGGGAACCTACATCGGGGCTGACATGGAGGGATGGATGGATGGAGGGAGGGAGGGGTCTGACATGGACAGGGAGGCTGACATGGAGAGAGGGGGGCTGACATGGAGGAAGGGAGGGGGCTGACATGGACAGAGGGAGGGAGGGAGGGGGGGCTGACATGGAGGGAGGGAGGGAGGGAGGGAGGGCTGACATGGAGGGAGGGAGGAAGGGCTGACATGGATGGAGGGAAGGAGGGAGGGGAGGGCTGACATCGAGAGAGGGAGGGGTGGCTGACATTGATGGAGGGATGGAGGGAGGGGGGCTGAGATGGTCAGAGGGGAGCTGACATGGATGGATGGATGGAGGGAGGGAGGGGGGCTGACATGGACAAAGGGAAGAGACAGGGAGGACATACTGTACAGATGGGCAATAAATGCTGGACAGAGGGGAGAGACAGTGCGGGCTAGGAGTGGTAATGGGTTGATTAGGGAAGGCTAGGACTGGGAATGGACTGATCAAGGGGGGGTTGGGACTGGTAATGTGCTGATAGGGGGGGGGGTAGGACTGGTAATGGGCTGATTAGGGGAGCCTAGCACTGGTAATGGGGTTGAGGAGGGACTAGCACTGGAAATGAGCTGACTAGGGGAGGCTAGCACTGGTAATGAGTTGATGGGGGGTAGAACTGGTATTGGGCTGATTAGGGGAGGCTAGCACTGGTAATGGGGTTGAAGGGGGACTAGCACTGGAAGAGAGCTGATTGGGGGGCTTCGACTGGGAATGGGCTGATTGTGGGGAGGGGAGGATAGAGCTGCTGGCCCAGGAAGAAAACTGGGGGCTAAGGCTACAAATGGGCTGATACGAGGGGATGGGAGAATGGATCTGGAAGAGAGTGGATCTAAGAGAGGCTGCCATGGTATTTGTACTAGAAGGTACTGCTCAGTGGGGAAGGAGGGGGACTGGAAGGGAATGGACACCAGTGGCAGTCATGGGAATGCAAGTTGACATTGGAAGGTACTGAGAGTGAGGACTGGAAAGGGGCTGATACTGGGGATGGTTACTGGGACTGGAAATAGGCTGATGGAAAGAAGTGAAGAAAACGAAAGAAGAGATAAGAAATGGCAGATGGACCATAGACCACAGAAAGAGAGCTAAGAGAAGACAGGAAAGCAGAAGCTCAGATCGGGACCATCATGATCAGAGAATAAATTGGTCAGGCAACAAAGGTAGAAAAAATAATAGTATTTCATATTAGTGATTTGACTACAAAATCATCATAATTTTGAAATCAAATATTGTTACTTGTTGTGATTAATTGTGGTTTAAATAAGTACATTTTATAAATAAAAACATATTGCAAAGACCTATAATATATTAAAAATTCAACAAATGATTACAGCAACAATGCGTTAACGGTAAAGGAAGAGAGACGCATTTGATTTTATCATTGGGGGTCACCACAAGTTGATCAATGGTAAAAGGGGTAATGGTACAAAAAAGGTTGAGAACCACTGTTCTATCACTAGTAATTTCTAGAATAGATTATTGCAACAGTGCCCTTGCCGGTCTTCCCAACTATTAACTTCATCGATTGCAACTTCTCCAAAATACAGCAGCCCAGATTATCACACCTTGCACCATGAACACACCACTCCCATCCTTATCAGACTTCATTGGCTTCCTATAAAATGTTGCATAAATTACAAAATTCTCATATCTGCTCACCAGGCAATCCACACAGGCATACTGCAATATTTGGCTGACCTTCATTTTCACTCCCCCCACTGTCTCCTCATCCATACTCACCGCTTGGCCTTCCCCTCAGTTTCCCGTGCGCATTTGGAGCAAATGTCACTCTGCTTTCTTTTTCCTTACTCCTGCCCTATGGAATTCTCTACCTGCCTCACTACGTGCAGAGCCCTCCTTTCTCCAGTTCAAATCTCAGCTCAAAACACACCTGTTTCAGTTGGCTTCTGACCTTCCCTCCCCTTCCCCTGAGCAGTCTCCCCCTTACTCGCTCCCTTCTTAGTCTAAGTTCTTTTCCTCTCCTTTCTATCCGCCCTTTGTTCTCTTCTTCATTCTCTTTCTTTTCTGTCCTATATATGATTGGCGTTCTTTTCCTTATTTTTAGTTTAGATTTTGTAAACCGCTCTGATGCCTTGCTGCCTAGGGTGGTATATCAAATGACAATAAGATAAAGATAAAAACATCATGCAGTATAGTCCTATACACACCGAGCAACCATCATACTCAAAGATTCAAGCCTGCTTTGCTGACGTCTCCCGCAGGTTGATAGACAATCTCTCAAATTACAAAAAAACAAAAGCCCTATTCATCACAAAGGACAACACTTTCACCCCCCCCCCACTCACCATACCATTAAATAACTTTCAAATAAACATCCGCAAAGACATGACATACCTAGGTATCATTAACCTCACCTTCAAGAAACAAATAGCAGCTACAACCAAAGCAATAGCTACATATCCAGGACTCTGCAATGCCTACAACTCATTCTTGACCCCTCAGACTTCCATTCAGCCCTCCAAGCCCTAATCCTTCCTCATGCCAACTACTGCAACACTGTATACCACCAGGGGCGGCCCAAGAGGAGTGCGGGGTCATGTGCGGAGACTCATTGTGGGCCTTATTTGCATAAGGGGCTTCATTTGCAAAAATATTTACATAATGCTAATGTGCACTAACTTTTAGTAAATATGCCTCTTAATGAGTGTATGGATAAAGAAAGACTACCATATTTCTACATTACTATACTCCAGTGCCAACCGCCAGGCACATTAGGAAGTACTACAAACACTGCCCATTTAGAACCAATAGCAAACCCGCCGTATCATAACAGCACTACCAGGACTCACAAAAAACCAAATCCTACCTATCAAAAGGCAACACTACAAATATTACATCTCACTGTATCCCAGAGAAACCAATACATCTCCTACTGGGGAAAGAGAACAAGTGGCACTGTCAAATAGAAATTACATAAACAGAATACCTTAGCTTGGTTACACATGCAGAACATAGACCATCACCAAACAAAGAACAAGGGATCACAATTTAGAAATAGGAAGACAATAATTAAACTGGAAACTTCAAAAGTCAAACTTGGAATGTACAACAACACTGGAGAACTATAAATTAATTTTCTCTTGTACTAAACAAAATGCAGATGTTAATAATACATTTCCCAGAGCTGACATATTCCAGTTAATCAATTCAAAATAAAGTATTTGTCTACCTTCTGTTGTCTGTGCATTTTATTTTTAATTTCCAATTGCTCCAGTCACTTTCTTCTGGTTTCTTTGTGTCTTCGGCTAACTCTCCATTGTTTGCTGTCCATTTGTCCTTTCTTCTCTCTTCTAGTTTTTTTCCATTCTCTCGCAACATCTGCTTTAACATATTGATCTTTCTCCTTTTGCTCTTTCCTCCATTTCTTTCTTTATTACTTTTTCATCCACTCAAATTTTACCCCTCCATCCTCAATTCCCACTTACTCTCCCAATACCCGGGCAATTGTAAATTTTTTTTCCCTCCCACACAAAATATTTTTTCCCTTCTCTATCCTCACTCCCCCAGCCCCATCCCATTCTAGTCCTCCCCAAACATCAGCTCTCTTCTAGCTCCAGCCTCATCCAACATCCGCTCCTTTCTAGTCCTATTCTCCCATCCCCCCGCATCTGCCCATTTCCAGTCCTAATCCCCCCATTAGCCCTTTCCAGTCCTATCCTAGCCCCTCCATCAGTCCATTTCCATTCCAAGCCCCCCATCAGCCCATTTTCAGTCCTACCCCCATCAGCCCATTTCCAATCCTATCCTAGTCCCTCCATCAGTCCATTTCCAATCCAAGCTCCCCCCAACTCAGCCCATTTCCAGTTCAAGCCCATCCCCCACTCAGCCCATTTCCAGTCCAAGCACCCCCCACTCAGCTCATTTCCAGTCCAAGCCCATCCCCCACTCAGCTCATTTCCAATCCAAGCCCCTCCCCCACTCAGCCCATTTCCAGTTCAAGCCCCTCCCCCACTCAGCCCATTTCCAGTCCAAGCCCCCTCCCCATCAGCTGTTTCCAGTCTTAGCCACGCCCCCCCCCTCGAAGAGCCCTGCAGCTGTCTGAATGACTTTAGAGGGAGCCGGAGAGGCCCCGGCTCACCTCTGACAGCCGTCAAAGTGAAAAGCGCCTTTTTTCTTCACTTCGGCAGCTGTATCACAGTATAGGATGTTAGCGCACCGATGTCAAAGGGGACATCCTGTTTCCCAGCACTCAACATGCCAGTGTCCTATACTGTAATACAGTTGCCAAAGTGAAGAAAAAAGGCGCTCTTCACTTCGGTGGCTGTCAGAGGTGAGCGTGGGGCCCTGTGCGAACAACATCTCGCACAATGGATGGGTCGGCCCTGTATACAATGGTCTCCTACAGTCCACCCTTCCCCCACTACAGATTGCCCTCCACATTGCAGCACGCATCATATAAGGAGCACCTAAATACTACAGAATCACACCAATACTCAAACAGCTCAATTAGCTACCACTCCCCTGCAGAATCATATACAAAACCCTACTACTAACACTCAAGGCTCTACACTGCACCTCTGCTACCCATCTACAAACCCTTCTTCAGCCCCTTAACGCCAACAGACCACGGAGAATCTCCACAACCCACAAACTCACCATACTACACTCCAGAATATTTAAAACTAGAAAAAAAAAAAGACAGCACAACTGGGGAGAGGATATATAGAGGAATGGTAAAGATTCACATAGGAAATGAACAGGAGACTTATACAAAAGCACTATCACCTCTTTTTTCCTGTAGCCATTCCTCTTTCTTTGCACCCAAGCATCTTTCTTGCTTTTACGTTTGCTTTATCTACCGGTTTAGAATCATTGATATGATCACTCCCATGTCCTGCTCTTCTTTTGCACACTGAAGTATTTCACTCCCCCCATACTGTACTACTCCCTTGGGTTTTTGCAGCCCAAATGTATGATCTTGTATTTTTTAGCATCTTAGCTGCCATATTTTTGACTAGGGAGAACTGTTCTGACAGCTAGTCATAGAATCCAAGCAGGAGGGGGGCAATACTAGACCAGGTGCTTACGAATGAAGAGAATGTTTCTAATGTCAGAGTGGGTAATCATATAGGATTTAGTGATCACTGGATGATATGGTTTAGTACTGGGACACAAGTGGCGATGGTTCATCCAGTGCTGATGCCCAGCACTGACTTCCTGTTTGCACAGAGCATCAGAGGGGGGCGGAAGCTCAAACAGCTTCACTACGGTGGAGGTTTAGATAAGTGCTAAAGGGCTGTTTGAAGTCATTGCTGCTGCTACCACCCCACTCTGGTACCTGCAGCAACAGCAAAGGGGGTAGAGTGGGGGTGGGAGTAGCAGGGCATGAGGAATGAGATTCGCCTAGGGTGCTTCATATCCTTGCATTGCCTTGGAGAGTGATGGGATGCATCTAAAGTTATTGAAGGAACATAGGGAAGTTCTGGCTAGGGCCGGTGTTAGGATGTGGCAAACAGGGCAATAGGCCTGGGCCCTCATGCATAGGGGAGCCTCAAGTCTACCTCAAGCTGAAGGAAGCATAGGAGGCTCTGGGGCCTCCTCGGCAGTTTCTGCCCTTGGTACCTGTATGTAGGGTTACCAACTGGCTCCAGATGCGCCCGACAGACTTGATCCAGTCCTGGGTTTACCCCATTGCATGCAGTGACTTGTAGTTTTCCATTTCTTATGGAGTGCAATGGAGAAATCAGAACTACATATCCCTGCATGCAATGGGGTAAACCCAGGACTGGATTTACCCTGTCGGGCGCATCTGGAGCCAGTTGGCAACCCTACCTGTATGTCTAACACTGGCCTTGCTTCTGATGGCTCCACTGTGTGACCTTTTCAAAGCTTTTTTTTTTTTTAGAGTCCGGAGTGGTTTTAGAGAACTGGACGTGGTTCATCTTCATAAAAGTGGAAGTAAGGAGGAGGCTGGGAACTACAGGCCAGCTAGTCTGACTTCAGTGGTGAATAAATTAATGAAATCACTGCCAAAATAAAAGACTTCTGGAATCCAGTGGATTACATGATCCGAGGCAGCTTGGGATTGTGAGAGGTAGGCCTTGTCAGATGAATACAGTTAGTTTCTTTGACTGGGTAACCAGAAAGTTGGATGGAGGGAGAGCTCTAGAAGTGTTATACTTAGATTTCAGCAAGGCGTTTGACATGCTCCTCATAGGTGACTTATAAATAAATTGAATGTCCTTGCTGTGGCCCCTACAGTGACTGGGTTAAGAAGTAGCTGAGTGGGATGTGACAAAGAGGACTGGTAGCTGGAGTTCTCACTGAAGGAAGAGGTATTAGTGCCACAGGGATTGGTCCTTGGTTTGCTTCCTTACAACATTTCTGTAAGTGATATTTTTGCGAATGATACCAAACTGTGCAACAGGCCTGGAAGCTGAGAAAAACAAAGGATTTGGCAAAGCTTGAGGAGTGGTCTCAATCTTTTTATTTTGTGACATGCTTTTCTGAGTTCATTCAGTCCTCATGGCACACCAAACCCAATTTTGCATGATCCTCATTCACAGTCCCTCCCAATAGCAGGGGCAAGGGTGTTATTTACATCAAGCATGGCCGTTGTTTAAAAGTAAACGTCTTGGAAGCCCAGACCAGCTGTATTCCACGCTTTAAAAAAAGTGGAAGGAAGGCCAAAAAACTGCCAGCATGGTTTAAAGGCGAGGTCAGAGAGGCTGTTGTTGCCAAAAAAGCATCTTTCAGGAAATAAAAAAGGAGCCTAATGACAAACACTGGAAACAACATAAACATTGGCAAATTAGATGCAAGGCATCGATAAGGCAGGCAAAGAGAGAATTTGAAAATAAGCTTGCTGTGGAAGCAAAACCACAGATAGCCCAATTCCGTTCCAGATGTAGAGGCCCTCTGTATGTCCGGTCTGAACCGGACATACAGAGGGCATCACAATTCTGATCCCGCAAAGCACATCTAGCCCTGCGGGATCAGAATCGTGAACAGTCCTGTACGTGCAAGCTGGGACTGAGATTCAGCTCGGCCTGCACATACAGGACATGCCCAACTAACTCAGGGCTTTACAATGGAGCTGCAGCACCATGGTGTCTGGTTGCCATGGCACCGTGGCTCCATTGTAAAGCTGAGATGCTGGCCACCAGCTCCCACAGCCCAGCCCTCAATCCGGCCACTTATGGCCAGGGTCAGCTGCTGGGAATGTCCTCGGTCCCCCACCTACCTCATCCGTGCCCCAGATCGCCAATCCATGTTGTCCAGGGAAGTTATTCCACCTCGGCCCTGTCCGTCCAGGACTGGTGACCACCCCCCACCCACTCTAACTCTGCCCCCGATCTGCCTTTCCCCGCCCCCATCTAATTTCCCCATACAACTGGCGGGGTGGTTAGACGCCGGCAGAGGGACCATGAATTCCCACTATTCGTTGGACAGAATAACCCTGATAATCAAAACTCTTTTTCAAGTACATTTGTAGCAAAATAACTGTGAGAGTGTCAGTTGGACCAATGGATGATAGAGGGGTAAAGGGGGCGCTAAGGGCCATAGCAGACAGACTGAATGAATTCTTTGCTTTGGTCTTTACAGATGTAGGGAAGTTGTCCGTGCCTGAAATGGTATAGAAAGGTGACGTAACTGAAGAATTGAAAGAAATATTGATAAACCGGGAGGATGTATTACAACTATTTGATAAACTGAAAAGTAGCAGATCACCTGGACCAGATGGTATACATCCAAGGTTGTTGAAAGAACTGAAATATGAGATTGCAGACCTACTATTAATCATCTGTGACCAATCATTAAAATCACCTGTCGTACCTGAGGATTGGAGAGTGGCCAATGTAGCTCCAGTTTTTAAAAAGGGTTCCAGGGATGATCCAGGAAACAACAGACTGGTGGGCCTCACAAGAGTACTGGGCAAAATGGTAGAAACCATTATGAAGAATAAAATTACTGAACATGTAGATAATCATGGTTTAATGGGAGACAGCCAACATGGATTTAGCCAAGGAAAATCTTGTCTTACTAATCTGTTATATTTTTTGAAGGTGTGAATAAACAGGTAGACAAAGGTGAGCTGATTGATATAGTGTATCTAGATTTTCAGAAAGCCTTTGACAAGGTCTCTCATGAGAGACTTGGCAAAACTAAAAAGTCATGGGATAGGAGGCAGTGTACTATTGTGGATCAAGAACCAGTTAAAAGATAGAAAACAGAGAGTAGGGCTAAATGGTCAATTTTCTCAATGGAGAAAGGTGAATAGTGGAGTACCCCTGGGATCTGTGCTGGGTTTGCTGCTTTTTAACATATTCATAAATGACCTGAAAATGGGAATAATGAATGAGGTGATCAAATTTGCAGATGACACAAAATTATTCAAAGTTGTTAAAACACAAGAGGATTGTGAAAAATTGCAACAGGACCTTGGAAAATTGGAAGACTGGATGTCCATAATGGCAGATGAAATTTAACGTGGACAAGTGCAAATGCACACATCTAGGAAAGAACAACCTAAACTATGGTTACATGGTGCAAGATACCACCTTCAAAACCACCACCCAGGAAAAAGATTTAGGTGTCATCGCGGGTAATATATTGAAATCCTCCGCCCAGTGTGCAGCAGTGGCCAAGAAAGCAAATAGAATACTAGGAATCATAAGGAAAGGAATGGAGAATAAAACCAAGAATATTATAATGCCTCTGAATCATTCCATGGTGCAACCACATCTTGAATAGTGTGCGCAATTCTGGTCACCATATCTTAAAAAGGATATTGCTGAATTAGAAAAGGTACAAAGAACCGCAACAAAAATGGTAAAGGGAATGGAAGGATATCCCTATGAGGAGAGGCTTAAAGGTTGGGGCGCATCAGTTGAGAAGCACTAGTCTATAGTGTGGCAGCTAAGATTTAATGCTAAAAAAATACAGTGTTATGCATCTGGGCTGCAAAATCCAAGAGAGCACAATACAGTATAGGGAACAAAGTTCTGTGCATGAAAGAAGAGCAAGCTTTGTGGGTGATCGTATCTAATGATCAAACAGGTCAAAGCTAGAAGGATGTTTGGACACACAGGTAGAGGAATGGCCAGAAGGAAAAAGGAGGCGATAGGGGAGATATGATAGAGATATTTAAAGACATCAAAAGTATAAATACACGTGAGGCAGGCCTCTTTTAATTAAAAGGAAGATCTGAAATGGGGGGGGGGGGGGTCATAGAATAAGGGTGTAAGGGGTAGACTCAAGAGTAGTCTAAGGAAACATTTCTTTATGGAAAGGGTTGTGGATGCATGGTAAAGCCTCTCAGTGGAGGTGCTAGAGGTTATGTCCACTAGGCAGCCAAAATGGGTGTGCGACTTTGTGCCACCACTTTGTTGCCTGCGGCAGGCCGTGTGCTTCAGCACACATGACCTGCTGCTTCTGATCTCCCTCTGATTGGGCGTACTATCGGAAGGGGGGGGTGAGAAGTGGCAAGCCATGTGTGCTGAAGCACACGGCCAGTCGCAGGAGAGCAAAGCGGCAGCACAAAGCCACTGCTTTTAAAATACTGCTGCTGCCATCCCCACCTCCTCCAAGACGGAATCGGCAGCAGTGGAGGAAGGCAGGGGCGGCTTGGTGAGTGGGGGGGGGGGCACAGACCTGGCCCTAGGGCAGCAGAAACCCTTGGGCCAGCCCTGATTGTATCTGAATTGAAGAAAACATGGGGAAAGCACAGAGGATCTCTGACAGAGAGGAAAGGAGTGTGGTGTGGATGGCAGATTAGATGATCTGCATGGTCTTTATCTGCCGTCATTTTTCTGTTTCTTTCTTGGGGCATACTTATCTTTAATGTGGGACATATCTGCCAGCATGAGACTATTTTGTACTGGACTGTAAGTATTTTGTGGTAAGAAATTTAAAGTATGCACTTTTAAAATATAAAGGAATTGAATATTGAAGTTACCCAGGTGGGGGAGGGGGGGGGGGTGGCCCGTTCCGACCCGACCAAGCCCTACCCAAATATTCCAGATTTGCAAACCAAAAATCTGATGATGCTGGATTCAGTAAACCCCTAAGAGACTCAGTTTCATAACCAGGAGTTGGCAGCTAGTGGCTATGATCACCTGAACTTCCTCCTCCATGGGGCTCAACCATGCACAGAGCCAATCATTGTAGAGGAAGTGTGCAATGCACCTTTTTTCAGCAGTTTTCCTTCCAGCAGGTGTCGTCTTTGCTGCAATTGTGGCCTGCAGCTCATCCTCCACCAGTGGGGATGGAGGCCCCACTGGCCACAGCTGTCATCTTCGCCACAATCACAGCCCATGCCTCATCCTCTGCTGGCGGGACATGGGGTCCCCACTGGCCATAGCTAGACTTCACCTTTTCTTCTGCTAGTGGGGGATGAGGACCCTGCTGGTGCTGACTGTAAAGCAGAGCTCTTGCATGGCGGTTGGGAGGGGAGCCACAGATGGAGTAATCGGCTGTTTTCTATTCAAAAAGACTGACAGTTGGGCTGGCTCAAAGTAAATATACCTTTGGACTGGTATTTTACTCCACGTTTGCAGGTGAACTTTAAAAAGGAATGAGGCTTCAGCTGAGATATACCAGGCTTCAGCAACAAGAACTGTTGCCTCCTCTTCTGGCACATCTGGAAACATCCTGATCTTCTAATTAAGATGTGGAACATCCCAATAATGAAAATTTCCACTGCAGCCCAATCAGAGTCATAGCAAGGCATACCACCAGAGTTGCAGGCTAAGAGGGGAATTTTAGAAGGGATGTCCAAGTGCAGTGGGGATTGTCCAGAGTGTAATGTGCAGGAAAATGCCAGGGATGTCACATAGCCGTGCTAACGGTTAACCCAGACTATCTGCACAAAGGTCCCATGTTATTCAATGGATCCTAGGAGCAGATAGCCCCCAGTAGGAACAACCAGCTCAGGCAGGCTAGTGAACAGCGACGTCCAGCAGCAGAGCACATTAACAACATGAGCCCTCATTCCCTGTTGGTTGTCATTGACATGTGCTGGAATACAGGGGATAGGAATGAAACTCCTCCATCCCCTTCAGATGCTTGCTAGAGAAAACAGACATTTTTCCAATGCCTGTTCATGCCTGGAGCAGGTCTAACTCTGGCCATGATTTGGGACATCTAGGGCGCTTCTGAGATTGGTGGAGACGTCTGAGATAGTAATACCACCCTGGCCACGCCTCTGCCATGCCTATGTTCAGATCATGATGTCCTTGTACTCTGGATGTCTCCAGAGTCAACCTAAAATGTTTCTAGGAATGTCTCTGTGATTTGCGGACATCCAAATTGTGAATGGCACTTCTAAAATTCTCCTCTAAGAAACTTCAACATTTGCTAAGTCAAAGACTTATCTCTGAGTCTCTATGTCTAAATCTCAATCAATAGGTGGCTGCAAGAGCCCCTAGCATGGCTTCTGACTGTGCCTTAATCTCATTAACTATGACACTGCCCGGTCAAGCCTCTCCGATGATACCTGGCTACAGCTCTCTTTAATGTTTCCAGGTATATGAGTTTTATAATTATTAATGAGCAGGTAGACATCTATACCTCACAGCCTATTGAGGAACAATATGTTGCTTGGCCATGAAAAAAAATTCAGAGTAGCAGAAATGGACACCTTGTATGGTGAGATTCAGAATCTCAAGGGGTAAAACAAAATGACAAGTAGTATGCATCTACTAAAGCATCTCAGAGCCCTTTAAAGGGCACCAAGACAGCCTTATGAATCAGATAGATGAATTTATATTACAGAGGAACAGTCACTCTTTATTTACATTCATTGAAAAAGCAGACAGGATGCTAACCACTTTCCAAAAGCCAGGGAGTAGCGGAATACTCTCTCCCGTACTCCATCCTCAGTGTGTAGATCTGACACTAGAGGCTTGAATCATGCAGCTACTGACACATTATTACAATGATTTATATGTGGACAACACCAATACTTCAAGGGAACACGATGAACAATTTTGCTAATATTGACTTATCCTCCCTCGGATGATTAAGAGGCTACGTTAGAAGCCTTATTTGAGATTTTCACATGGATGTGTAAATGTTTCTGTGTTTCTATGAGGGCTGTATCTACATTCAAGAAAACATGGGACAAACAGAGGATCTTAAGGGAAAAAGGGACTGTAAAACGTAGTCATTTTCTGCATTTCTGTGTATAATCAGGCATATGCACAAGCCATTTTACAAAGGGTTCAATTTACATTTGGACGTCTTTTTTCTATGCAAGAATTGCAAGGGGGCGTCATTAGGGAACGGTCAGGCTGGGAGAAACACTTACACATGCCTCTCCATTTTAGATAAGGAATAAAAGTATACGACTATAATTGCCCATGTTCTGATTTACACCTGCTCCCTGGTAAGTGTAGGTTTTAACAAGTGCATTCTTTTCAGCCAGCCCTTTATAGGCAGGATTACTGGAGTTAGCCTCCTTAATCCTCCCTTGTTTATTTCTCCCTCCAAATTTAACTGAGGTAGAAATAGCGCCCTCTATAGTTAATTAACAGCCTTTACATGCGTAGGCTTTTACAATGGGCAGCCTGCATGCGCAAGTAACAGAATACCAACTCCATGTAGGTGGAAGGTGCTGAGTTAACCTCTATTGAGTTTTCCAATATCTAGGTTTATATAACGGCTCCTCCAGCCCCATGTATCAACACACACGCACTCCTGCACCTTCTTATTCATATTTTAGAAAAGGCTCCACATTTAGCAGAGCCTTTTCTAAAATACCAGCAGTACTGCAAACATTGTAACTCAACATCTCGATTCTGATCTCTACATGTTTTCTAAAATATGCTTTTAAAATGTACTGATGTGTGTAAGGGAGATTAAACTAGCTATCCATGCCCTGATAAAACAGAAATCTTCTGAGACCCATGGCACCCGCCTGATCTATCTATCTATATAAATATTAGAAACAGGATAAAGTGCTGGCCCCTATATTTCGTTTGGTCTTTATTGAAATCATGAATGCTCAGTTCTGTCTTAAAAAGGGGAAGAACCCATCTAATTGTGTTTCCTATCACACGATCTGGATCGTAAAGGCAGATGTTAAACTGCAAAACTTGTAGCCAGCAGACTGGAAATGGTCCTGCCTTCTATCAGACCCAGACCAAGCCAGGTTTATAAGGACAGGCTGGGGGTAATTTTATAGAGCATCTTTTGCATGTAAAGCAGGTTTTACACATGGAAAAGGACTCTGAAAATTGCGTGGCTGAATATGTGCATGTAAATATGTGCACCAATAAGATGGTAGGACTCACGGCATACTGTGGGGGGAGGGGGGGGGGAAGGCTTTATTGAGTATCCTGAGATGTTAGAACTCTACACGTGTTTCAGCAGTTGCCTTCTTCAGGGGCTTCAGACCTCATAAAACAAAATAAAAACAATAAAAAATGGTAAAATCAAATACAGAAAAACATAATACAAAAGAGGAGATAAAACTAGGAAAGAATGATATATGGATATAGAACATGTAACATAATGATTGTATATAAACAATACACTAAAATGGCACATACACGCAATCAAAAATCAATCCAAACTGCAGAAGAAAAACATTAATTAATATTAGACACAATTAACATAAAAAAATGAATACAGATAAAAAGTGAATAACATCAAGAATGCAGAGCAAGAATGTAAATAGGACCAGCTATAAAGAAGGAAAGTGTCGTACATGTAAACTCACCTACAGAGGAGGATAGTGTATCTTAGCACTCTCACTAGGAATTACATCTAAAGCAAAGCACTACAGCAGTGGTTCTTAACCCAGTCCTCCCCCATCTCCTAGGCCAGTCGGGTTTTCAAGATATGAGAGAGATTTGCATGCACTGCCTCTATTTTATAAAGATCTCTCTTGTGCATATTCATTGTGGATATCCTGAAAATCTGACTGGCCGGGGGGGGGGGGGGGTGTGTGTGTGTGCAGGAGGACTGGGTTAAGAACCACTGCACTAGAGAATTAATGCATAGAGGTCAGCAACCAATAAATGTTTGCTCAAGATGCTGAAGTGTATGTGAACTATGTAGGCAATAGAGAACATGCACTAATAAACTTGACAAACCAGAAGAAACTGTACAACTAAAGGAGCATCGGAAGGAGGTTGAGAAGTGGGAGTCTGCCAGCCACAATGTCCACAATGTAGAATCACACAGGAGATGAAATCATACCCAAGGGTGAAAAAGAATAGCTCAAGGACAGATAAAAAGGGGTGTGCTGGCATGCTATTAAAATGCATAACTGACATCATGATTTTAAAAGTTAAAATTGTATTAAAAATTATAATATGCAGAGAAAAGGTGAATTAGCCCAGATCAGGAGAGGGGGCAGTGGGGGGGGGGGGGGAGAGAGGAACACAAAGCAAAATTAAAAAAAAAAAAAAAAAACTTCAGCAGAAACAGTGCTCACATTTTAAGGTAATACATCAAAAAAGAAGGGGGAAGTTGGCACCATTGCTGCTGGCTTTGCACTAGCATTTTATGTAGACACAGATGTGTCTTTATGAAATTGGGCAAAAATAAGTTGTTGGTTTTTTTTTCTTGCCCTCTAAACCTCAGTGCCCTGTGATAAAAATTACCCTTCATATGACTTCTGATGTAGCTACTGATAGTGTAAGGTAACTAGGTGTACTCAAGAAGGTTGAAGTAAGCTGGATTGGGTCAGACCAAGGGTCTATCAAGCCCAATATCCTGTGTCCAACAGCAGTCGATCCAAGTCACAAGTACCTGCAGGCTCTCAAAAAGGTATACAGGTTCCACAATGCTTGTCACAGCGTAAGCAGTGGATTTCCCAGTTCCTCTTTAATAATTGTTTTTGGACCTTTCCTCCAGAAACTTGTCCAAACCTTTTTTAAACCTAACAAATTCCAGAGTTTGATTACATGTTGAATGAAAAAATATTTTCTCTTATTACTCTTAAATGGACTACACTGTAGCTTCATTGTATATCCCCCTAGGTTTTTCTACTTTTTGATAGCATCTATGGGGTATGTTTACTAAACTGCGGTAACGGTACATAACGCGCGTAATGTAACGTTAACGAAGGTTCGCGTGTCATAACACGCGTTGTGACGTGCGAACGATCGTTAACGTTACATTACGCGCGTTAACCATAGTTAACGATCGTAAAACACCGCAGAAGGTGGAGAGACGGCAGAGAGAAGGGGTCAATGGGCGGAGAGTGGGCGGGGAGAGGCTCCCTTCACACTAACGTGCTGATCTGAAGAGCTCAATTCCAACGCAAATGAAAACCTGCCGTTAAATGCACATTACAGGGGAGAGAAACCATTTCAGTGTCAGCAATGTACAGCCCAGGCAGGGAAACCTAATTAAAGTGATAAGTGTGATACATGTGCACAGAACAAAAGGGCACATAAACACTGAAAATGACCCCAACAAACTGGAAAAAAAACATAACCAAGCTGGCCAATAGTGGTAGCAATGAGAAACATCAACCCCTCCCCCCCCCCCCCGAGTAAGCTCTATAGAAGAGATATCAATCGTGGAAGGGTCTATAATCCGTCCCCATACAAGGTGAATGAACCCACAGTGAAATAGCGCTGCTCAGGGCTTTCCCCACCATCGGACAGGGTTCCTATGGCGTGCACATGTCCCGCAACATCAGGGCGGGCATGACGGAACGGCAACTGGACAGATGCCAGAGAAGGGGATACAGAGGGCCGCAGGCGGCACATGCTGTGGTGCAGCTGGGCCACAGTGCAGACTAGGGCGATGCCTAGGTGGCCCATACGAATGCTGAAGCAGCAGAGCAGCCAGACAGCAACTGCTGAAGGCCCAACATGGGCACGACTGTGTTTCCCACAGTGTCACAGGGGATAGTACCCAGCAGCTACCCCCAAGGGCACGGAACATTGGCAGGCGGTGCTGGGGGGAAGCGTGGACACCTATGCAGGCACCCCTACCCCAGAACCCGCACCATAGGCAGCCACCTACCTGCACACTGGATGGCCTGAGACTGCGCACCACCAGCAGAAGGGCATGTCAGCATGGTGGCTGAGGGATACTGGTGGTGGAGGGGGCAGTGGCAGCTGCCCAGAGCAGACCGTGGCCTAGCCCTGTGTAGGTGGGTGCCGTGTACTGCAACAGATGGGCCTTGTCTGATGAACAGTCATGGTATCACCAAGGAATGTACTGACTCTGTGACAACAAGGTGGTGCAGTGCACAAAACCAGTGTATTCAGAAGCAGAGGGTCACAGGTTCAAATCCCAGCTGTGGTTCCCGCCAACCCAGTCCCCATATTTTACCCACTACTACAACGTGCTAATACGGCCAGCACCTTTATTGCAGATGACATAAACATGCCCAAGACACCCACATTTTACCCTACAGAGCACGGACACCATATACATGCACATTACCTAGAGCAGAGTCTCCCAAATGCAGTCCTGGAGGGCCAAACACCATTCCGGTTCCATGCTGCCTCTGATAACGATGCCTGTGCTGCATTTCTATGCGACACCCCCATGGCATGCAGATGTATCTCATGCATATTCATGAGGGACAGCATGAAAACCCGAACAGTGTTTGGCACCGCAGGACTGGAGTTGGGAACCTCTGCCGTAAAGCAGCAGCCAACAGGGGCAGACACACCCGCACCCACAGGCCCCATTATCCAAAGCCTCCTGGAGAGGCAGGACTTTGGGCTCTGCGTGCACCTCCCAATACTAGCACTTGCATACCTTAGTAATGCCACCCTAAACCGTGGAATATGGTACACATCTATCAAAAGGTTGCTATGATTACTGACAGATAGCAATTCCTAGGTTAAGTACAATTTTCTGAGTGAGCTGCATCATAGCAACCTTTCTGATGTCTGTGGAGTGTGCTACAGGTCTTGTGTCTGACAGTGTTTACCAATCTGGGGAGTGACTCCTACAGTATTGCGTACCATAGCCATGTCTGCACTGTGCACAGGACTGGTGTGGTGGCCTGGTCTGCCCAACACCTCTATAGTTGCACAATGCTGGCATAGGTGTGGGGAGAGTGTGTCTGTCTATCCAGTGTGTGGTGGCTGCAAACACCTTCCACAGCCCACACTGCCAGCACTGTTGCCAGTATTGGCCTGCCAATGTGCATAATGAGGAGCAAGGTACCGTGGGAATAGCCTGGATAGGGTGGCCTGACCTGGATGCATCTGCACACGGCATAGGGCAATGGCTCGGACACTGTAGTGCCTGGCCACCACCTGCATGGACAGGGTGGCCATAGCATGTCCTGCTGGGAGGTCACTCTCACCTTGACTGAGCAGTGACCATTGCATGGCTAGGTTCCCCCATAGTGCTATATGGCATTTCTCTGATGTGATATTTATGGGTTCTCTTTTGGGGCCCAATCACTGACTTATCTGCTTGGTGTGTATGCTGACATCCCTGTTCTGGGTGCATGCATCTCCCCCAGGACCATGCACTATGGACTAGCTGGAGGACTGTCTGCAGCTAGTATGTGTCTTGCTGGAACACCTTGCAGGGTGCAGCGGCTGGAGGCTTGCTGCTGGAGAATGTCAGATAATGGTGGGGGGCAACTGAGCATTTCCAGGCCTGCTGTCTGTCTGCCATTGCGTTATGGATGTGTAGCGCTCTGTCTGTTCCCCAGCAGGACTGGGGTTGATGGTCCCCTCTACTGCTACCATTGCAGGGCGGTAGACTGTGGATCTATTGGTGGGTGCTCCTGTTTCCCACCCTGAGCCCCAGAGGGTGGGTTATGTGGTGGTACATAATCTGCCTATGGGTCCATACACCCCCCCCCCTTCACCTACAGCAGGTAACCATGGCACCAACACAGGATATGCACTATTCTGGGTGCATCATCGCCCATAGGGACTAGACATGACTGAGACATACAGCAGGACACAGATGTATCCTAGGTGTGTCTAACGGAACTACCTATCACACACTGATGGGGACCTGCAGCATGGTGTATTTCAGCCATGAAAGGTGCTGTGGACCTGGTGCTGGGCGCCCCACCTCAACCTCAGGGTGGGCACAGTACCCCCACAATGTAACTGTCTGTGGCTACTCTGTGGCAGTACAACACACTGTCATCTCGCCCTACCGGGCCAGGGTGCTGGGGGGGTGCATACCCCATCTTGTGTTCATCTCTGGACTGCTGATCTGCACCATGGGTATGGGTGCTGATCTGCACCATGGGTATGGGTGCGTTGTCCCAGATCCTGGACAACACAGCGGGCAGTTTGGGTGGTGGCCTGACGCCCTTCAGTAGGCAGCCAGGGGGTTGTTAGCAGCTATGGGGCTGTAGCCCAGTGGTTCCTTCACTACCTGTGGGGCCAGTGGTCATCGGTTCAAACCCACCATGGGGTTATTTTATAGGGCTGTCTGCAGCATTGTCTATTTTTAATGTACATTAGTGCTGCCAGCGACAACCCCTCAGTGTACTGTAACCTTACAGTGCCTCATAAGGCACCCCATGCGGCACCTTATAGGGTGTTCTATAGGGGACATTATGGGGTGCCTCAGCAGACAGTGCACTTTATAATGTAGCCTATGGAGTGTGTTATGCGGCACCTTAGGTTACGCCACTGTGAGGGTGTTTTTGCTGGCAACACTACTGAAAATAAACATAAAATGCCTCCTCATTCACTACTTAAATGTACAGGGTGATGCCTCAGCCAGCCTTATGCATTAGGCACACTGGGGAATCGAACCCATGACACCTGTATCATCAGTCAGTGCAGTAACCATTGTGCTACAGCTCTGTTTCAGTGTTTTGTGTCTGTGCGCCTTCTTAGGTGTAACACACCACGGCGCCCTGTAACACACGTTATTGGTAACGATGTACAGCCCATGTCCTTATTTGGGATTTCTGGCTCTACCGCAGCTCCTAACGCAGTTTAGTAAACATACCCCTATGTTTATCCATGCCACTCCATTCATTAATTTAGACCTTGATTATATCTCCCCCTCCACCATCTCCTTGCCAAGTTGAAGCACCCTACCCTTTAAGCCTTTCCTCATAGGAATATCTTTCCATCCCCTTTACCATTTTGGTGGCTCTTCTCTGTACCTTTTCTAATTCTGCTATATCCTTTATGAAAGATATGGCAACCAGAACTGCACACACTATTCAAGGTGCAGTTGCACCATGGAATGATACAGAGGCATTATAATATCCTTGGTTTTATGCTCAATTACTTTCCTTATGATTCCTAGCATTCTATTTGCTTTTTGGCCACTACTGTACCCTGGGTGGAGGGTTTCAACATATTATCCATGATAGTACCTAAATCTTTTTTTTTTGAGTGATGGTTCCTAATGTAGAAACTTGCACTGTAGAACTATAGTTTGAGTTGGTTTTTCTTAGGTGCATAATTTTGCACTTGTCTACATTAAATTCCATCTGCCATTTGGACATCCAGTCTTCCAATTTAAAGGTCCTCTTGCAATTTTTCATAATCTTCTTGTTTTAACTACTTTGAATAATTTTGTATCAGCTGCAAATTTGATCACCTCACTCGTTATTCATAAGTTACCTGGAAATGGGAATATGTTAAAAAAAACAGCCGACCCAGCACAGATGCCTGGGGTACTCCACTATTCACCACCCTCTGCTTTCTGTTCACAGCTACCTGAATGTACAATCTAGTGGCAAACAACCTAAATTTTGTTATAATCTTGGGAAGATGTAGCTGGCCTGCATTCCTTGCCTAGCCTAGCCTTTTTAATCAGAAATTTGAGTGTACCCTCACTTCATATAAGGTCTACTGGCTTGGGGCACTTAAATTCCCACCTACCCCAGAGTTGCATTGCCTATATAGTCTTCATACCCAATTAGGTGGAACACACACCTTCTTAATTAACACATTGTGTTCAAACAAATTTGATCAAATTCTTGACTGAATGACTAGAGAACCAGATCAAAGGCATGCAATGGATGTGATAAACTTAGATTTTAGCTAAGCCTTTGATACTATTCCTCTTAAGAGCCTTATCAATAATTTAAGCAACCTGGGGATAGATCCCAAGGTGGATTAGTGTATCAAAAATTGGTTGACTGACAGTCAACAGAAGGTAGCGGTAAATGGAGCTCACTCAGAAGAAAGGAAGGTGCATAAGTGCATGCCTCAGGAATCTGTCCTTGACTGATACTGTTCAATGTATTTGTGAGTAACACTGCAGAAGGACTGAATGGAAAAGTGTGCCTTTTGGCAAATGGTACAAAAATTTGCAACAGAATACACAACATGACGAAAGACCTAAACACACTGGCAGAATGGTCTAATGTGAAGACATGCAGAGTCACGCACTTAGGATGCAGAAATCCACAGGAAATGTATACAATAGGGGGTGAGAGGTCAGTATGCATTAACAAGATGAGGGACTTCAGAGTGATAAGTGTCCAAGGATCACACTGTGGTAGCCAACAGTTGTCTTGACTAAACAGCAGTAGCAGACTCCATGCAGTATCAGAGCCATGGCCCCCTTAGTTTCAACAGGACCATGGCTCAGATATCACAAGGAGTCTGCTACTGCTATTTAGTAAAACATACCCCCATGTCTCACCAAGGACATAAAGACTTGAAACAGTTCAGAGGAAGGTGACCAGAATGATTCAGAGGCTGCACCCGAAGACAGGTGAGAAAAGACTTGAAGACCTATATATTTATACCCTAGAGGAGAGACAGCAGAGATATGATACTCTAAGTATTTAAAAGTCTGCATAAATGAACCTTTTTCAAAGCAGGGGATGCTGTATGACTAGAGGGCATGTGATAAAGCTGCGAAACAATAAACTTAAAAGCAACAGCAGGAAAAACCTTTTTCACTGAAAGGGTTAGTAGATGGATGGAATGCCATCCCACTAGAGGTGGTGGAGATAAATACAGTGACAGAATTCAAAATGGCATAGGACAGACACAGTGGCTCCCTTTACAGTAAGAGTATGAAATCAGACTTAAATATCTTTTAGTAGAGGGTGTTTGGTCTGCCTCAAGCAGCAGGTACAACTCTAAACACAAGAATAGGAGAGGTCGGATCTGCAGTTATAACCACTCTAGCCATCTTGCTGGGCAGAATAGATGGACCATACTGGTCTTTATCCGACATCATATAGCATTGCTATTCATCTGTAACATGTGTTCGCTGGGGACAGCACAAATCAGTCCTCACATACGGGTGGCATCACTGCTGACAGAGCCCATGCAGAAGCATCTCCCCAGCTTTCAAAGAAAACCTTTGAAAGATGCATCACAGAGGTGTGGTCTCCTTCTTGCCCAAGGGTACCATCTAGACCAGTGATGGCTAACCTTTTTGAGCCCGAGTGCCCAAACTGCCGCACAAAACCAAAGAATTTCCTCAAAGTGCCAGCACGTCATTTGCATAAGTGGTCTTATTTGCATAAATATTTGCATAATGTTACCATACACTAACTTTTAGTAAACATGTCTCTTAATGAGTGTATGGATAAAGAAAGACTAAAAGATTTCTACATTACTATAATCCAGTGCCAACCGCCAGGCACATTAGGAACTACTACAAACGCTGCCCATTTAGAACCCATAGCAAACCCGCCGTATCCTGACAGCATTACCAGGACTCACAAAGCACCATACCCTACCTATCAAAAGGCAACACTGCAAATATTAAACCAATACATTTCAGTGAATACTGGGGAAAGAGAACAAGTGGCAACGTCAAATAGGAATTTCCTCTTGTACCAAACAAAGCGCAGATGTTAATGATGCACATTTCCCAGAGCTGACATATTCCAGTTAATAAATTCAAAATAAAGAGATATCTTTCTACCTTTTGTGCATTTTTTTTTTCAGTTGCAATTGGTCCAGCCATTTTCTTCTGGTTTCTTCATGTTTTCTGCTAACTCTCCATCGTCTGCTGTCCATTTGTCCTTTCTTCTCTCTTCTAGTTTTTTTTTCCATTCTCTCTCTCTCTACATCTGCTTTAACATACTAATCTTTCTCCTTTTGCTCTTTCCTCATTCCTATTTCATCCACACAAATTTTACCCCTCCATCCTCAATCCCCAATTACTCTCCCAATACCTGGCCAATTGTAGATTTTTCATCCCTCCTACACAAAATATTTTTCCCCTCTCCATTTTACTCTCCCAGCCCCATCCCATTCTAATCCTCCCCCAACATCAGCTCCCTTCTAGTTCCAGTCTCACCCAGCATCCATTCCCTTCTTCAAGCCCCCCACTTCCCCTCAGCCCATTTCCATTCCAAGCCCCGTCCCCATCAGCTATTTGCAGTTCAAGCCCCCCACTTCCCCTCAGCCCATTTCCATTCCAAGCCCCATCCCCAACAGCTATTTGCAGTTCAAGCCCCCTTCCACTCAGCCCATTTCCAGTCCTAGCAACCCCCCCAACCCATTACCAGTCCTAGCCCCCCATAGCCCACTCCCAGTCCTAATCCCACCAGCCCATTTCCAGTCCTAACCTCCCCATCAGCCCACTCCCAGTCCTAATCCCCCATCACTCAATTTTTAGTTTAAGCCCCCCCAGCGCCTATCACCACTCCTGACCCCCCCAGCGCCCATCACCACTCCTAACCCCCCCAGCCCAGCGCCCATCACCACTCCTAACCCCCCCAGCCAGCCAGTGCCCATCACCACTCCTAACCCCCCAGCCAGCCCAGTGCCCATCACCACTCCTAACCCCCCCAGCCAGCCCAGTGTCCATCACCACTCCTAACCCCCAGCCCAGTGCCCATCACCACTCCTAAACCCCCCCACCCCAGCCCATCACTACTCCTAACACCCCCCAGCCCAGCCCAGCCCAGCCCATCACTACTCCTAACCCCCCCCCAGCCCAGCCCAGCCCAGCCCAGCCCATCACCACTCCTAACCCCCCCCCAGCCCAGCCCAGCCCAGCCCATCACCACTCCTAACCCCCCCCCAGCCCAGCCCAGCCCATCACCACTCCTAACCCCCCAGCCCAGCCCAGCCCATCACCACTCCTAACCCCCCCTCCAGCCTATCACCACTCCTAACCCCCCCAGCCCCAGCCCATCACCACTCCTAACCCCCCCCAGCCCAGCCCATCACCACTCCTAACCCCCCCCAGCCCAGCCCATCACCACTCCTAACCCCCCCCCACCCCAGCCCATCACTACTCCTAACACCCCCCATCACAGCCCAGCCCAGCCCATCACTACTCCTAACCCCCCCCCAGCCCAGCCCAGCCCAGCCCATCACCACTCCTAACCCCCCCCCAGCCCAGCCCAGCCCAGCCCATCACCACTCCTAACCCCCCCCCAGCCCAGCCCAGCCCAGCCCATCACCACTCCTAACCCCCCAGCCCAGCCCAGCCCATCACCACTCCTAACCCCCCAGCCCAGCCCAGCCCATCACCACTCCTAACCCCCCCCAGCCCAGCCCATCACCACTCCTAACCCCCCCCAGCCCAGCCCATCACCACTCCTAACACCCCCCAGCCCAGCCCAGCCCAGCCCATCACTACTCCTAACCCCCCCCAGCCCAGCCCAGCCCAGCCCATCACCACTCCTAACCCCCCAGCCCAGCCCAGCCCATCACCACTCCTAACCCCCCCTCCAGCCTATCACCACTCCTAACCCCCCCCAGCCCAGCCCATCACCACTCCTAACCCCCCCCAGCCCAGCCCAACACCACTCCTAACCCCCCCCAGCCCAGCCCATCACCACTACTAACCCCCCCCAGCCCAGCCCATCACCACTCCTAACCCCCCCAGCCCAGCCCATCACCACTCCTAACCCCCCCCAGCCCAGCCCATCACCACTCCTAACCCCCCCCAGCCCAGCCCATCACCACTCCTAACCCCCCCCCAGCCCAGCCCATCACCACTCCTAACCCCCCCCCCCAGCCCAGCCCAGCCCACCACTCCTAACCCCCCCCCAGCCCAGCCCATCACCACTCCTAACCCCCACCCCAGCCCAGCCCATCACCACTCCTAACCCCCACCCCCCCAGCCCAGGCCAGCCCAGGGAAAATTTAAAAAAAAAAAGAAAACCTCTCTGCTGCCGCTGTCGGGGCCGCCGCGGCAGAATCGAGCGTGCCGCGGGGCCCCCCTGTACCCGGCAGGTCCTGCCCGCCCCGTAGCAGCTCTCGCTTTGGAGCTGCAGTCAGACGCGCCGGCGTGCAGAGCGCGAGGGAAGAGTTCCCTCGCTGCTCTGTTAAGCCCGCGGGGGCTGATGGGAAGTTACCATCAGCCCCCGCGGGCTTAACGGAGTCGCGAAAGGGAAACTCTTCCCTTCGCGCTCTGCAAGCCGGTGCGTCTGACTGCAGCTCCAAAGAGAGAGCTGCTACGGGGAGGGCAGGATCTGCCAGGTACAGGGGGGCCCCGCGGCACGCTCGATTCTGCCGCGGAGGCCCCGACAGCGGCAGCAGACAGGGTTTTTTTTTTTTTTTCGATTGCGGACCTTCCCGCGTGCCAGCTGCAAGGCCTTCGCGTGCCACAGCTGGCACGCGTGCCATAGGTTCGCCATCGCTGATCTAGACCCAGTCTAATGGCATAGCTAAAATGGCAAAAAAATTAATAGGTACAGAAGCAACTCCAAGGAGAGGTGTGAGGACTGCTTCCTGCTGTCCCTAGAGAACACCTGTTACAGGTAACTATGCTTTCTCCAGGAATAGACAGGAAGTCAGTCCACACATATGGGACTACCCAGCTACAGGCTACTGAAAATCTGTACAAAATGCCACACAGCCAGAGAACTTGCAGAAGCTAAGTCTCAACTAAGAGCCTCTCACAAGACTCAAGTGTCTGGCAGAGAACCAGCACTCCAGTAGCCTGAAAACAGAAGGGTCAGAGGGCAGGAGTTGCCTACACCCCGAAAAGATTAGAGTACAGCCTAGCCAAAGGTGCTGTCCCATCAGGACTCCCTCTCCAGGCAGTAGTGAGCTGCAAAGCTATGGCCCAAAGACCAGATGGCAGCCCAGCAGATTTCTGTCACAGGTATGGAACACTAATTTGCTACGGAAGTAGCCATGGCATGCTGTGACCTGCTGGTCTAGTAAGATCCCATCCTGCACATAGGCAAGGGCAATACAGTCCACCACCCAAGTGGACAGAATTCACTTAGTCACTGAGAACCCCAGTCGACTTGTGTCAGATGAAAAGCTGAGGTGCTATGCGATGGCCTTGAATCTGTTGTAGATAGTTCTCCATACTTTGGATTATAAAAAAGGGCCCAGTCCTTCTGTCTCTGCCTTGCCAGCATTAGACCTCAAAAAGAAGGTAGGGAGTACTGGCTCCCGATTGAAGTGGAATGGGGACACCACCTTTGGCGGAAACTTGGGGTATGTGTGGACCACCACCATGTTCTTGTAGAACCTCATGTAGGGGAACTCTGTCATTAGTGCGTGGAGCTCATTGACCCTACAAGCTGATGTGTCACGAGGAAGACGACCTTCCAGGAGAGGTACCGCAAGTGGCAGGTAGCCAGGGGCTCAAACGGCAGCTTAGTAAACTGAGCGAGCATCAAGATGAGATCCCATTCCACCATTGGTGGGTGGATGGGGGGTTGGGACCCTATAGGAACAGTGATACAAGGGGCTGAGCCAAGAGGCGTTTTTCCTGAACGGCACAGTGATGTACTGCAATAGCAAACTGATGACTTTAGTCCCACCTGCATCAGGTGGAGTAGGTACTGGAGTACCATCTGAATCAAGGAGACCAGGTTTGCTTGCTTCTTGGTGCACCATACAAAAACATTTTTGGGTCCAATTTTTAAGAGTAATATTATACTGAAAATCAAAAAAAGAAATTACTCTATTCTTAACCGCATATGGTGCACCAGACAAAAGAAGCAATACCACTTGAAGGCATAAGCCCTTCTTGTGAAGGCCTAATGGGAGGACAGAAGGATCTCTTACACATTCTATGGAAGGTTGAAGGGAGCCAGGGCTACCCTTTCAGCAGCCAAGAAAGGAGAATGACTCTCCTGCACCATGAGATAGCAGTCCTGGGGCATGGCCCAGTGAAATTGGAAATTCTGCCAACAGGTAGAGAAGCAGAAGGCACCAAGGATGCCTGGGCCACCATGGGGCTATCAGTATCAGTGATGCCCTGTCACATTGGACCTTGAAGATGGTCTTCATGACCAGTAGAGTTGTCAGGAAGGCATAAAGGAGGCCTTCTGTCCATGGAATCAGGAATGCATCCGCTGCCACCCAGGACATGTGCAGCTGGCAGGAGCAGAAACTGGGCAACTGTGTGTTGTCCAGTGAACAGGTCCAATAGAGACACCCCACAGTCGAAACAGTCAGGAGGCCACCCTAGGATCCAGGCATCACTCATGCAGCTGGAGGACTCTGCTCAGCTTGTCTGCGAGGCCACTGTCCTGGCCTAGGAGGTAGACCACCCTTCAGAGCATCTTGTTGAATGTCGCATATGAACAGAGGGCTTGAACCTCCTGGCAGAGGACATATGAGCCCATGCCCCTTGCCTGTTCATATAGAACACTGCAACCTGGTTGTTGGTCTGGATTGACACAAACTGATGTTGCAGCCGGTAGTGGAAGACTCAGAGCTAGAAATATTACCCAGAGCTCCAGAAGGTTGATCTGTAGCTGGCATTCCATCTGGGACCAGCTGCCTTATGTACCGAGGTCCTCACAATGAGCTCCCCAGCAGAGTAGGGAGGTGTCCGTGGTGAGGACCAGCCGAGGCATTCAGAAGGAAGAAGGCCTTTGCCTGAAGGGTATCTAGCTAAACCCGTATGAACTCCAGGCACTAAGCCGGAGAGAGGTAGGACTTGGGGTAGTTAATGACAAACCCCAGGTGCTGCAGGATGTGGATGGTGTGCGCTATGGTGCACTTCTGCAACTGTGGCTCCCCTTATGAGCCAGTCATCCAGGTAGGGAAAGACAAAGGCCCCTTGGAGAAAAAAGAAAGATGGGCTGCACCACCACCAGGCACTTGAAAACATTTTGCCATTAGGCCAGCCTGAAGGGCAGTACCCACCTCCCATCACACAGTGAAGGTATTTTTGGTGGTTAGGATGGATCAAGATGTGCATATAGGCATCCTTCAGGTCTAAAGGAGCATAGCCAGTCTCCCTGCTGGAGGTATGGCAGCAGAGTTCCAAGGGAGAGCATTTTGACCTTCTCCCTTACCAGAAATCTGTTCAGGTTCCACAGGTCCAAGTTTGGCCTGAAGCCCCCTGTTCGCTTGGGAACAAGGAAATACCTGGAGTAGAAGCTGGTGCCCCAGAGATGCTTGGGTACTGGTTCCACCCCTTGTCCTTGAGGAGACCTGTGAGCTCGGCGAGGCGCAAAGTCTGGTGGAGGAGAGGTCTTATGGGCTCTCCTGGAAAGTATGAGGGTGGTGCCATTGCAGGTGGAGGAGGTAGGCCTCCTTGAGCACTTGCAGTGCCCAGGATGGTGGACCACCTGTGGGCAAACAGGACCAGACATGCCCCCCCCCCCCCGTGGGCTGTTGGGGACCTCCTGGAGGAAAGGAGGTCATGCCCAAGGAGTCAAAAGCTCCCCCTAGGTTGAGCAAGAGCCAGTGCCAGCACCTTGCTCCTTGTTGTGTTAGCCTTGCTGCAGGGCTAAGGAGGTTTGGAGACTGAGTTATTGTCAAAACCTCCCTTTTTCCTTGGGAGAAGGGCTTCTTCCCCAAAACCACCTTCAGGGCTGAACAGAGATCTTTTTAGAGAGTCTGGTCCTTGTCAGGAACTCAGTCTATTTCAGCCGCCTTGTCTGCCATGGATTTTCTGAAGAGATTCTCTCCAATACAGGGGACATAGATAAGTATGTCCTGAACCCATTGTTCGAGGTCAGAGGACTGCAGCCATGCCTGGCTGAGGACTTGAAGCAGTCATAAGCTGCTCAGGATAAAATAAAACTGAGCACTACTTGACTGCTAAGGCCAGAGACTTGAACTGCTGAAGGGATTCCCCATTGAGGCCTGCCAAGAAACCAGTGAGCTCCCTTGCCAGTTATTTGAAGTACATGCCAATGTATAGTTGATAGGATTGGAATCAGCATGCAAGCTTCAAGCCCTAGAATGTCTTTCGGCTGAGAGCATCAAGGGTCCATGCATCCCTGCCAGGGGGGGGAGGGGAGGGGAGGGGGGACACCAACAAATGGGCCTTTTAACGCTTGAGTCTGCGCATAGCAGACTCAACTATCGAGTTGTGGGAAGTTGAGTCTTCTGGAACCCAGGTCTTCGGTGGACTCGGTGCATAGAGTTGAGTCACCTGCTGACAATGGGCACATACAGAGAAGGAGGTGCTCGAGGATCAGAGGGACAGGCACCATAAGACTTCATTGGGGGGGGGGGGGGAAACCTCATATTGGAGAATCTCCAGTTCCTCCATGCAGGGGATCCTCCTTAACCAGGTCCTGCACAAAGTCAAGGACGTCAACATCCTCAGGCAGGGAATGGCAGCGGGATACAGGGGGAGACTGGTCTGAGGGAACATCTTGGTGTCACCGAGTATCTGGAGACTCCTCATCCTTGGTCTCCCATTGAGACTCAAAGTTTGATGACAAGGACGAGGCAGAGGACCCGCAGTCACTGCAGATGAGACCCAAGCCTGAAGGCCCATGACCTCTGGGCTGACCAGTGGTCTGAACAGTGTGCAGCTGCCAGAGAGGAGCAATGCCCTGAGAAATGGGAAGGGACCTTGTCCAATGCATCTCCTGAGGCTGGTGGTGCTTGAGGACTGGCTCAATATCCGGGGAAGCCTTTGAGGTCAAGGGTCCTGTTTGTCTGTCTGGTTCCTCAGATTCATCTGCCCAAATGCCCACTGCATGGCCACCAGGGCAGATATACTGCTCTAAGACCACCATCCTGGTCTCCATGCCAGTTGGCTCCACAGCCTTCAAAAACACAGGCACCGAGGACTTCAGGCCTGGCATCAGTTCTGTTGGGGGGGGGGGGGGAGTCCTTGATGAGGATGGCCTCTGGCGTCCAAGGTCAGTCACCAGGTACAAACAACTGCTTCCAGGGCAGCTTGTGGGATTGGTCCAGTTCAGACTCCTGACTCATGCCAGGGACTGGAATGGGATTTTCCCTTCTTCCTGGATCTATCCTCCAAGGTAGTCTTTGAGGGTTTTGACTTCTTGCTTTCTACCTCTGGGCCTTCCTCCGAAAACCCACAGCCACAGGATTCCAAAGCAATCTGGGCCTCTACAACATGATGTCGCCAGAGACTCCGGTGCAGAAATTGTACTTTTGAAAGAACTGTTTTTGCTTCAGCTGATGGCCTTTGGGGTCATGGTCCTGCAGAGTTTGCAGTCAGAGTCGTTGTGGTCCTGCCCAAGGCAGTGGAGGTAGCAGTCATGTGGGTTGGTGTGGGACATTTCTTGAAGCCTCTGGAGGCCATTAGGAAAAAGGAGGCTCTGCCACCTGGCATGGGTCAGTGGCCTGTGGCAAAAAAAGGGTGCAAAGCGCCAGTCAAGGGGAAATCACAAAACAAACAAACATAGCAAAATAATGAGCCCGAGGAGCGATGCCAAAGTGAGCTGGTTCAGGGGCAAGAAAGGAACCGGTACATGTACCAGACAAAAACAGGATAAAAAAAGCCCCCACTTTTTCCAGGGGAAACTAGACAGAAGCCTGGAGGGCTACACAGAAAAAAGGAGACTGGGGCAAGATGACACACTTGGGCAGAAAGGGGACCACGCATGCGTGATGCACCTCCCCCAAGGCTCATATGTGAGGACTGACTTCCTGCTTGTTCCCAGAGAAACTGTTACTATGTTTGGCAAGTGGTAGGAAAGGAGATTGCCCTGAAGGCATACTTTTGCTTTGGCTAGTGGGGGGTGGGAGTGGGCATTGCTTCCGCTTTGGCAGGTGAGGTCTTGGTTCCCCGCTTGCTGTGCCACTCACTTCACTGCTCTTCCACGAAGTACTGTGTGTTCCAGAGAAGCCATACAAGCACTGGAATGTCAAGTAGGGCATACAACTACGCAAAGCAGTGCCTTGAGATTCTTCTTAAGTAGAACTACAACAAATGCAGACCTGTATGCTAGCCTATAAATTCAAAGTCCAGGTTTCCTTCGGGATAATGGTAATGGTGGGCAGGCACAGATAGGATGCAGGCCCCATAACAGGACAGCCAGATGGGGAGGGCAGGAAGAGGCAGTTGGGATGAGGAGCTGTACCAGCAATGAACAGGCAGCTCCTGCCCCCCTTCCATTTCTGGCAAGCAATGCAGCTTCTACCCTCCACTCCTGAGGGAGCAGGTGGGGGAGAGAGTTCATTCCAGCAGAGGACCTCACTGAAGGAAAGGGGAACAGGAGGGGGTACCACAGAGAAGAAGGGGGACCTGGATACCAAAAGGGGGATGCCAGGGCCTGGAAACAGGGGGGGCCAGGTATCAGGAGTGCCTGGCCTCAGTTACCAAGAGCATAGAACAAAAATGGGCTACCTGGGCACCAACACAGAGCAGCTGGTGATAGGAGGAGAAGAGAGGGGGAGTAAAAGGGACAGGACACTGGACAGAGGGTGGGCCAGGGCCAGGCAACAGGGACTGTGGTACCCCTCCACATCAAAGAGTGTAGGGGCATTGTTTGCTTATGTTTTGTTATCATTTGCTTATTGTGTACATATTGTCTACATAATGTTCACTTAATTTTGTATAGAGAGGTTACGTTTGTCAGAGTTAGATTTGTAAACAGTACAATAACTTTGTATCCACATGCCATGGTCTTTAAGATCCACTAATAAAAGCAGGTTGCAAAGCAATGCATCGGGCCTGTTTTGTTGCAAGTGGGATTGGGAAGGGGAGAGGAGGGGAGCAGAGGGAGCCTGAAGCCAGTCCATCATGCCTCAGGTTATGTGATTTGCATATTTTTCCCCTTCTATCCACTTATTTTATTCCTTAATTAGTTTCCTTTAAAAATTGGATTTTAATAAGCTACTTTGAAGAATTTATGCAAAAAAACTGTGGCTACACCTACTCTTCACATACAATGTAAGAGATGAAGGCAGTGGAGTAGACCCTAGGATTGATGGAGGGTGGAGTGAGTAAGGTCACAACAGCAGCAGCACAAACCACGCTGTGGCTACCAGCTCATACAGGTGACCATGCTGAGAAAGCATGTAACAAGGGCTATGCTCCTACTGGAAATCTTTTTTCTTTTTGGGAGACAGGGTAGTCCTATCCTAAATTTCCAAAATGGAATATCACACTTCACTTTGTACCTAAGCGAGTAAGGAAAAAGGCAGACACATATCCATGCTGTTTTTAAAGTGATGCTGCCATGGTCCCGGATAGATTATATGCTGACTTCCAGAGAGCATTTTGGTAAGGTCACAAAAATTGAGATTAATCCCATTGTTGTCTCGGATCATGCGATAGTTAAAATGGATTGGAGAGGATGGAGAGGTGCAAGGAGTAAGTGGTCATTTCCAAGGCAGTTATGGAAAAACAACGAGTTTCAGCAATATTTAACAAGGCACTGGGCGGAATACTTGCGATTTAATGAAACCCCTGCAAGTAAAGCTGCTGTTATATGGGAAGCAGGGAAAGCAGTGTTAAGAGGGCACATTATTGCATTTGTGGCGAAAGAACGGAAAAAGGTTAATGAAAAGGTATTGTGTTTAGCGCAAGAACTTCAGGATCTTAAGCGGAACGTTTCGGCAAGGAGGGACCCAGACAGCCTAGCAGTCTACTTGGAACGGCAGAAGAGTTTAAATCTCTTGCTGCAGGAAAGAGCAGTGTACTCCATGCAGTACTATAGGCACCAATGTTTTCGCTATGGGGACCGTGCAGGTGGACTGCTGGCTCGCCTATTGCGTGAGGGGACTGGCACTAGAGTTATCGCTGTAATTCGGGATAAAACAGGGGTAAGGCATACAGACCTGCAGCAAATTACGCAAATCTTTAGGCAGTTTTACCAAGATCTGTACACGCCGGATATAGAGGATAGGGAGCAGGAAAGGATTTTTTTTGGACGCAGTGACATTGCCGAAGCTAACGGAATTGGAAGTTAAGGAGTTGAACAAACCAATATCTGGGTGGGAAATACAGCATGCCATCAAGTCTGGGACGCCTCATAAAGCCCCAGGGCCAGATGGGTTTGGGATAGAATTTTACAAGATGTTGGAACATAGTGTAACGCCCACTCTAGCAGCGCTGTTTGCAGAGGTGTTGGAGTCCAGGATTTTTCCAAGAGAGATGAGGACAGCGTCTATCACATTAATACCCAAGCCAGGTAAAGATCCGGAGGATCCAGCGGCTTATAGGCCGATTTCGTTAATAAATTGTGATACGAAGTTGCTGGCATCAATACTGGCATTGAGATTGCAGGGAGTCTTGCCGAGGTTAATCGGATCCCATCAGTTGGGATTTGTTAAGGGCCGAGAGGCTTTTTTGAATATTAGTAAGATCTTATTGAGTATGGATTTCTGCCTCTCTCAAAAGGTACCACTTATACTAGTGAGCTTGGACACAGAGAAAGCGTTCAATAGGGTTTCTTGGCCATACATGTTTGAGGTGATGCAACGCTTCGGTTTTGGCAGTGCATATTTGGGGTGGGTGAAGGCCCTGTATAAGGAACCATTAGCTAACATTCAGATTGGGGGGAGAGTACTTACAGCCGTTTGTGTTGCAGAGAGGGACCCAGCAAGGGTGCCCCCTCTCCCCCCTTTTGTTTGTCTTGCAATTGGAGCCTTTATTGCTGACCTTAAACAGGCTAGAAAAGATAAGGGGAATGGAGTGGCCGGGGGGGGGGGGGGGCAAAAAAATAAGCACATTTGCGGACGACATGCTACTTTGTTTAAGGGACTCACAGGGATCGCTCGCATCAGCCTTGCACCAGATTGAGTGGTTTGGGTCCTTTTCAGGATTAAAGATTAACAAAACCAAATCGTTGGTGTTAGATGTGGGAGGAGTAGTTAGGGAAACATGGCAAGGTGAATTTCCGTTAATGTGGGCAGAGGGGCAAATTCATTATTTGGGGATTCAGATCCCTGAGAAGATGTCACACTTGTACAACAGCAATGTCCAGCCATTGTTAGAGAAAACAATAGCGAGGTTGACAAAGTGGCAAAATTTACCTCTTTCTTTGATGGGAAGAGTAGCCTTATTTAAAATGGTGGAACTTCCCAGGTGGATCTATTTGTTACAGCATGCCCCTCTGTGGATCTTAAAGAAAGATGTATTGGTGTTGCAGAAGCATCTTAATACATTTTTATGGAAAGGGAAGAGACCCCGGATAGCCTTCAGTTTTGATGCAGCCCGAGGAAGGGGGACTGGGCTTGATGCCTCTGTGACTTTATAACATGATATACCTGATTAGATCTTTACAAGATCTTATTTTAGGGCTGGAAGATAGTAAACCACTTGGTTTAGTAGATGAGATGTCAAGACCGGCTCATAGGACATGTATGCTGCATAGGCAGAGGGCAGAGGTGAGTCCGGGCTGGAAAGCCTCAGTGTACTTACAATCCTTGCGCCAGGCTTGGAGGGTATTGTCAATATAGGAAAATTGGTTGGAGAGGCACAGACTGTCTACCCTTGGTAGGAAATGCAGACTTTCCTCTGGGGTCCCAAGGTCGAGTGGGGAAAGAATGGGCGAGGAGGGGAGTGATATGCATGGGGCATCTGCGAATGACAGGAGAATCAGAAATGGAATCTTTCTTAGAGTTGCAGAGAAGATATAAGTTAGAACCTCAACAATTCTATTTCTATTTGCAGGCCAAGCATTATGTCCGGCAGCTGCAGCAGATTCATGGCCCGGTACTGAAAGTAGAGGGGGGGATGTTAGACTTGTTGTGTACGCTAGAGGGTAAAATAAGTGTTGCAATTGAGGGGAGAGATTGGCCTGGACAAGAATTTAGGACCATTGCGGAACTTAGCGGAGCGCTGGCAGCAGGATGGGATGGGTCACATTACTGAGGCCATGCTGCAACAGGCTTTTCGTGGAATTAAAGATCTGTCCGAATCGGTCAAATTACAGGAAATACAGTATAGGTTCCTATGGCAGGCATATGTTCATGATGTGTGGGCAGCGAGAGCAGGCATGACCTTGACAGATGTGTGCAGGCTCTGTGGAGTAGAACCTGGAACGTTTATGCATAGATTCTGGGCATGTCCAAAGACAGAGGTTCTGGGGGGTAGTTTGGCGGGCGGTTAACGGGCAGGGCCAGCCAGACACTCTTCCACCACCTGAGGGGTGCCTATTTGGACTCTTGGGGACCGGGAATAATTTTGGGAGACCATTTCAGCAGCTCTGTCAGAGGGCATTTATTGTTGCGAAGCTATGTATCTTGAGAAAATGGTTGTCAGAGTCCCCCCCCGGAGATTCAAGAATGGCAGTGCGCAATGTCAGAGCTAAAGACTATGGAGAGAAAAACAGCCCAATTGCTAGGCGTGAAGAAGCAGGAGTGGTTTGCACGAGTGTGGGAGACATTTGAGGACTGAGATTCTCTACCCTAAGTAGGAGCTTTGTGATATTTAAGGGTGAGGGGGAGGGAGAGTTCAGGGGATATGTAGTGGGGATAGGCGGAGGTGGGGGGGGAGGTGTAGGAGGGGGTAGAGGGCAGATAGGGCAAGGGAACATTATGGAACTGCAGAAGGAGGATGGAAAAGACAACTTGTTTGAAGTGCGCGACTTATGGAAAGTTCTCTATTTTCCTTTTCTTTTTCCTTGTGTGTGTGTTGAACAGTTAGTTGGCTGATGTTATACATTGGCCTGGTGCTGGTGGATATAAAGAAGGTAGTAGGGGGGGAGAGCTCAAATTTGTGCACAGATGTATAAAGTACTGAAATATGTTTTATGTCTGGTTGTCTATTACATACTCAGTGTCAGTGGAAATTTAAGGAAATAATAAAAATGATTTAAACTAAAGTGATGCTGCTTTCAGAAAAGTCTCTACAAGAAGCAAGGTGCAGGAGCATGCTAACTATAGTCCGAGCCAACTAACTATCCTCATACTCTAAAAAGCAGCAGGTTTTTTTTCTCTCAGATGGGTTTTCTATTCCAACTGAAAATACTAGTGTTAACCTGTTGGGAGGGGGGAGATGGGGAAAACAGTCAGCTGCATCAAGACAACTACTAGAATCAGTGCAAAACTACAGCAGTAGTGTTGGAGGGAGCATGTACATGATGAAAGAGCCAGCCCAACAACCCTTTCTGGAGCCCTTCTAGAAGCAGAGAACCTTAACAGAAGAACTGCCATACTGGGTCAGATCAAGGTCCATCAAGCCCAGTATCCCGTTTCCAACAGTGGCCAATCTAGATCATACATAAATAGCAGTTTCCCCAAAAGACACAGGTTCCACAATGCTGGTATTGGGTCAAGCATTGATATTCTAGGTCCCTTTTTAATAAGGGTTTATAGACCTTTCCTCCTGGAACTTGTCCAAACCTTTTTCAAACCCAGCTACACTAACAGCCTTTACTACATCCTCCGGTAATGAATTCCAGAGTTTGATTACATGTTGAGTGAAAAGATTCTCTTATTTGTCTTAGTTTACCCTGTAGCTTCATTGCATGTCCCCTAGTCTTTCTGTATTCTGATAACAAACAATAGATCTACATTTACCTGTTCCACTCCATTCATTAATTTATATACTTCTATCATATCTCCCCTCAGTTGTCTCTTTTCCAGGTTAAAGAGCTGTAACCTTTTTAGCCTCTCTTCATAGGGGCATCCTTCCATCCCCTTTACCATTTTGGTGGCTCTTCTGAGCCTTTTCTAACACTATATCCTTTTTAAGATACAGCGACCAGAATTGCACACAATATTCAAGGTGTAGTCTCACCATGGAACGATAGAGGCATTATAATATATCTTTTGTTTTATTTTCCATTCCTTTCCTTATGATACCTAGCATTCTATTTGCTCTCTTGACTGCCTCTGCACACAGGGTGGAGGGTTTGAAGAAGATGTCCACAATGACATCTAAAATCTTTTTCCTGGGTGGTGGTTCCTAATGTGGAACCCTGCATCGTCTAACCATAGTTTGGGTTATTAATCCCTAGGTGCATAACTTTGCACGTGTCCACATTAAATTTTATCTGCCATTTTGATGCCCAGTCTTCCAATTTATCAAGATCCTCTTGCAATTTTCCACAACCCTCATGGGTTTTAACAACTTTAAATAGTTGTGTGTCATCTGCAAATTTGATAACCTCACTCGTTATTCCCTTTTCCAGGTCATTTATGAATATGTCAAAAAGCAGCAGACCCAGCACAGATTCCTGGGGTACACCACTATTCACCTTTCTCCATTGGGAAAATTGGCCATTTAGCCCTACCCTCTGCTTTCTATCTTTTAACCAGTTCCTGATCCACAATAGTACACTGCCTCCTATCCCATGACTCTCTAGTTTTGCCAAAAGTCTCCGATGAGGGACCTTGTCAAAAGCTTTCTGAAAGTCCAAATCCACTATATCAACTGACTCACCTTTGTCTACCTGGTTATTCACACCTTCAAAAAAACATAACAGATTAGTAAGACAAGATCTTCCTTGTCTAAAGCCACATTAGCTGTCTCCCATTAAGCCATGACTATCTACGTGTTCAGCAATTTTGTTCATGATGGTTTCTACCATTTTTCCCACTACTGATGTCAGGGTCACCGGCCTGTAGTTTCCCAGATCATCCCTGGAACCTTTTTTAAAAAATTGGCAAATAATTCGGTCTCTCCGCTATCGCCTTGTCACCTCTTAGTGCCCCTTTAACCCCTCTATCATCAAATGAGCCAAATGACTCGCAGGATTTTTTGCTTCAAATGTACTTGAAAAAGTCTTTTATTATGTGTTTTTGCTTCCGCAGCAAGCTTCTTCTCAAATTCTCCCTTTGCCTGCCTTATCAATGCCTTGCATTTAACTTGCCAGTGCTTGTGCTGTTTCCAGTTTGTCTCATTTGGCTCTTTTTTCCCCATTTCCTGACAGATGCTTTGTTTGGCTTCAGCCTCTGACCTCACCTTTAAACCATGCTGGCAGTTTTTTTGAACTTCTTTCCACTTTTCTTAAAGCATGGAATACAGCTGGTCTGGGCTTCCAAGATAGTATTTTTCAACAAACACCCAAGCTTGATGTAAGTCTTTAACCTTTACAACTGCTCCTTTTAGTTTTCATAACTATTTTCCTCATTTTATCATAGTCTCCCTTTCAAAAGTTAAAAGGTAGTACCTGTGGATTTCCTTACCATTCCTCCTCCACTAATTAAATCAAACACGATCATGCTATGATCACTATTGCCAAGTGGCCCCAATATCCTTCTCTCTTGCACCAGATCTGGTGTTCCACTAAGGACTAGGTCTAATATGGCTTCCCCTCTGGTCGGTTCATGAACCAGCTGCTCCAAGAAGCAGTCATTTATTTAATCTAGGATCTTTATCACCCTAGCATGTCCTGCCATGACACTGACCCAGTCGATACTAGGGTAAACCTTTAGTACTAAAAGTAAGGCTTCCTTAGAACAAGCAGCCATGAGCTTCAATAACTTCTAAACCACCACCAACTTGTATAGATTGTTCATCCCTATTACTTGACAAGTTCTGGCACAATGTACAAGACCCCAATTGCTTAAAGAAAGAAGGACAAGTCTTAAGGATATTTGTCCAAAATAAATATGGTTCCTTTAACAGAAAATCTCTTAATTTGCTACCGCTTTCAGTAAGCATTTTCCAACATAAAACAAAAAAGGCATCTTTCCAAGAACATAGAACAAGTAATGGTAGAAGCCCACTTTCACCCAGACTCCCCCAACAGAGAGAGAGAGAATGGTGTTCAGCGATACAAGCACTGCTAGCAGTAAAACCAGAGCAGAGTAAGAAATTCAAGTTACAGATGGACTGGCAAGAAACATGATAGGCCAAAACAGGAAAAGTAGTTTTTTTTAGGAGACTCAATGAAGGCCAATAGGGTATTCATTTTCTTCTGTGTAACAGCCATGTTGTATCCCGGCCTTCTACACTAAATATGCACTATAATTTTCATGGTATATATTTAAAAATAAATACCTCACAAATAAGATCCGTGGTAAAATGCTTTAACTACAACTCTTGCTTGAGGTTCAGTAAACAGAAACATAGGTTTTACAGTACTAATGTCTTCTCTAGCACAGGGCTAAATCAGGATTGACTTTACAGGGTGTATGGCTGAGGACGCAAGGAGACACCATAGGCGGGGGGGGCGGGGGGGTGGTAGAAGACCATGTTAAAAATCTCCACTACAACTTTAGCTCTGATTTTATTACTGCACTCATTTTACTTCCACTCTAAGAGAGCAAAATGGATGGTGCAAACATTTAGGACTTTTTGCTAAAGTGAAAGTTAAAAAAATAAAAAGCAGACACGCAGTTAGAAGTAAAGCAAGCTTCCATTTTAATTTGGCATGAAGTCAGATTTAAATTTGCACCGCTAACCCCTGGGTGAATGGATGCGCTTCAAATGGGTTAAAACAGAGGTGCACAACTTCAGTCTGAAGGCTACAAACAGGCCAGGGGTTTTGGATATACCTCATGAAGAGGTACGAGAAATCTGCATACAATGAAAGTAGTATCTCCTACCTCTTCACAAGGCATATCCTAAAAACTTGGCCCATTTGTGGGCCTTATGGATTGAAGCTAGACATGTGAGTTAGAGTGTACTGGAGCCTTGGCTACATGTCTCACATGCAGAGGAGCTCAAAATTGGAAATCCTATGTCTAGAGATCCCAACTAGAGGATCCTCACTCTACTGCTCATGGATTTTTCTCAAGTCCTATTTACTTCCTCCAGGCAGTAAATGGAAGTTAAAGTTAAAACTTTACTTCACTATAGGCATTGCAATTATTAGTAACATGAAAGTACAACCATATATTAGTTGCTACTTATGATCCAGCAGAGTGTGTTAATCTCACATTGAGGTATCTGCATGCTTTAACATGGCAAGTGCTAAAATTAGGTCACCCCTTTCAGGTCCTGCTTAGTATAGACGTAGTTGCAGTGCACATAGAACCCAGACTAAATCCAAAATAAGGTACTCCCATTAAGGAGCATGCAAGTTTTTACAATTGCCCATGGGACGTTATAGGACGGTGGGGGTGTTTAACATGCTGGTGCAGGTGCCCTCCCCCCCCTGTGCTGGGGGCAGCTCTAGTGGCAATATAGCTGCCCCAAGACCTCAACTCCAGAGCTGGGCACATGAGACATCTCCATTTATTTAATTAAAAGGAATTTATAAACCCAGCTCTCTGGCCATTGCTGTAGGAACAGCTGGCCACAAAATGTGCTTTCCTGATTTACAAGGGCCAGTTTAACAGCATGGGGACTATTCAAAATTCATGCATTGAGAGATGCACAGCAGGGAAAGAAACACACAGGCTAAGGGCCTAGCTTAGTATCTGCAAGAAAATAAATTATTCCATTGAGTTGCTTGGGTTGTCTATTACCTGGGTGGTTTTGACTGTACTCAGATTGGCAACAGGAGAACTAGTAAGTCTCAAAGGCCAGATCTTAAACACAAGCATTTTTTGCCTAGTTGCCATTCAGTTAATATGAAAATATATAATCAATCAACTTTGAAGTCCCATCATATGACTAGGAAAATTACCATAGAAATGCTGTGTATTTCTGAATAAAAAAAAAGACACCATAACCATAGTTTCATATAAAAAAAAAAGTTGTTTACAAGCAGATCACACAAAAAGGTACAGTTGGTGCAAGAAGGAGTGTATGTCTAGTACAGGGGTTCTCAACCCAATCCTTGGGCAACATCTAGTCTGTCAAATGTTCAGAATAACCTGAATGAAGATGCATGCAAGTCTGAGCATAGTCACTATGGTTATCCTGAAAACCCAACTAGCTATGTAGGTCCCAAGGACTGGGTTGCAAGTATGCTCAGAGGAGAAGTCAGGCCAGAGACAGGATTGACATTTTATAAAAAAAATATCCATGTATGCACAAACATTTGTGTCTGCTTCCAAGCAGGCATAAAGTATCCCCACCCTCATAGGCATGCTCTCTACAAGATTTGTGCTAGTATTTTATAAAGACAGAAGATTGTTATAGAAAAGCAGCAGGGAGATAAAGTGCCTGGGTCTAATTGTGCCTATAAAATTACTAGGAAATGGGAAGAGAATTCACCTTCTCTGTAGCTGGGAACAGGTACAAGTGTTCACATGTATTTTATGCACATAGACAGCCATGTAGCTTGTAAAATACCTTATGTAAATACAGTACTTTTAAGGAGGACATAATTCCACCCAGATTACATGGTCTGGTATGAAGGTGTTACTTTTATGGCAATCAGTATTTCACAAGAGGCCATTTACAGGAATGTAGCCATATACATATGAATAACTTTATAAGACCACATCCAGAATGAGAAAAATCCTTATGAAATCAGGCCTTCAGTAGCAATGAGGCTAGGTAAGCTGTTACTGTATCGACTATGCTGCAGCACATAGATCAGGCATGGCATATGTTATAAAGTGCATAAGCTTGCAACCTACACCTTGCACAAGGTAAAAGGCAACAAACCAGCTATAAAAGCTTGCTAAATCTGAATTTCCTTCTGTGCAAACCATTGTGCTACATAAACCAAAAAGCTGTTTTAAGTTTAACCTCTGCACAGTTAAAGTCCGAAGCACTCTTCAGAGACTGTTGCTGCCGTCACTGATGAATAGAGCTTTCTCTTGAGCAGCCAGAAGCTGGGACTCAACTTCAGCACCCGTTGGAAGCCAGAAGCAAAACAAGCCCTGATGAAAAAATCTCTGAGTGCCGGCCACAAGTGCCCCTCCTGTTTTAACACAAGGATCAGCTCAAAAGTAGGCACAACACTTGCGTCGTACACAATCTTATCCAGTTTTTTACACATGCTGTCAACTTCCAGGTTCACAAAGATAACACATCCTCGCAGACCACACGGTTCCGTTGAGGAGACTTGCACAATTTCTTGAGCTATGCGCTTAGTCAGTTTTGCTGGGACCAGAACTTTAGAGCAATTAAGTTTAGTCTGTTTTGATAAAGCTAAGCAATTCTCCAGCATGTTAATTAAATTATAGCAGCTTTCTTCAGAAGTTGCCTCTTTGAGGTAGAGGTTAGAAGAAACTGGATCCGGATGTACATAGTCTGTGCAAAAGTATAGAGAAAAAACAAACAGTAAGATGAGTGTAACAGCACTTTCAAATGTGCTTTCATTTTGTTAGAGTACCTCCATTAACAGCACTTTTGTCTATGGAGATGTTAAATGGCAATATATCCAGTTGGTACTCATAGCAACTCAAAAAAAAATAGTTCAGCCTTAATAAAACTGCTGCATTAATTGTTGGCCTGGAAGAAGTTAAATAGGGGCAGAGGAAAATTAGACAGGTTGACTCCAACTGTGACCTTGAATGTTGCTGATATGCAACTTGTGTCTTAAAATAACCAACCAACCTCAGAGAGGACTCGGCATGACTGTTGCTCAATGCAGAGTGTGCCTGGAGGGGCAGGCCCCTGATGCAAAGTGTGGTGAAACATTCAGCCATGTCAGATCCTCTTAAAGGAATATGCAGGGGAGCAATCTGTTATTTGCATATGAAAACGCCAAAACAGTGATATGAATGCAACTGCATAAGCAATGAGGTGAACACAGAGGTATGGCTTAGATCAGCTCTTGTTAAGGTTCCTTTATCATTTGCACTGGAGCAGTATGTTCTGTTCTAAAACATCCCAAAATCAACCCATCACTTAGTGATTGGCGTACATCTCTACTGCAGTTACAGCAGTAGCGGGTCATAAGAACATAATATATGTCAGAGGGTCAGACCAAAAGGTCCATCAAGCACAGTATCCTGTTTCCAACAGTAGCCATTCCAGGTCTCAAGTACCTGTCAGGTTCTTAAGAGGTAAACCGATTCCATACTGCTTAGCCCAGGGCAATGGAAGCAATCATCGCAGATTCAGAGCAAACTGATCATTTAGTAACATTGGGTCAAGAATCTGATTGGCTAGAACATCAGGGCTCTGGTAATATATCTTAGAGTTCTTTTCTCCCCCAGAGCAGAATGGCAAGTATATGAATCAAAACAAAATAATCCCAAGTCTAAGAAAATTTAGCATACAGACGATTTTCAGAGCAGGGAAGGCACCTATGTGTACAACACAGACCTGGCACCAGGATACATTGACACAACATTGGTTGGCAATAATCTTTTTCCCCAAAAGTAGTAGTTCTGGAGAGTGACCAAGCTTAAGCTGACATTTAGGCCACATAACCCAGTTAGTGCCAAATCAATTGCAGGGGGCATACTCTGACCACACTGGAACACAAAGATGGACACCAAAAGGGGCTATGCTAACTGAAATCCTTTTCAATATAGGCATTCCCACAGGGGTACAGAGAATCCAAAATAATCATCTATTCTTCTCTGGCAAGTAGGCCAGTGAAAGATCCCTGATGGCACATGGGGGCACATTTCAGGACAAAGTACCCAATAAATTCTGCTGTCATGGCTAGCAGCAAGCCAATGAGAAATGTGTTTTAATGGGGCACAAAAACTTCCCATCTTATAGAGCACAGACAAATCATCATAAAAGCACATAGGTGGTAGTATAGTCAGACTAAAAATGTTGGGGGGGGGGGGGTGTACATAAACATGTCCATGTGCATGGAAAATTTACATGCTGCTTGTGCCTCCGAAGGTTGAGCTGTATTCTGCTAACCAGTCTTGTAGATTTCTACCTCTGAAATGCAAAATATGCTATTTATTGAGATTCACTACCAAGTCCACCTCCTCAGTACTCCAGTACTAAAGAGACACTCGTAATATGCAATTTCCTATCAGGTGGGCCAAGTATGTAACATAATCCAGTGCTACTGGACACTTCAGTATTCATGTGGAGCATCATGAATTCATACTTTGCTTTTCAGACTGCTACATTTAGTAGAGTCCAGATTACCTCTTTCAACTGATTGGCTCCGATGGTCATGTGACCTAAAAGCAGGCATTAACACTCCTTGACATGCAATTTATGAAATCCATCAGTAAAATTCTAACTACGCTTTGGTTAGAGTGCATGCAATGGTTGTATGGTTTGTTAGACTAACACTTTTTGCAAGCAAGAGCCGTTTACAGAAGTTAAACATTAAGAAAAACCAAAGGAACTCCAGCATGTCTTAAAGACAGATGGTTAAAAAACAAACCACATCCTACACAAATCACTGAACACAAAGTATCTCAAACAGATTGACAGTTCAAACTGGACCAAACAGGTGTATTCATTCTAGCTAAGACAACTCATCTCAACTTCCACATGCTCACCAAAAGCAGATAAAGGACTAAATACCACCATAACTCCTCTTCACCTACAGATCCCCAAGTGCTAGCCTATATCAGCTGGATACTGTACTAGAAGCAGTGTGCAACCACAGATCACAAACTACCTCATGCTCCTGGGAGACCTTAACCTTGCATCTACAGCTCCAAACAATGCCTTCCTTGAAACTATGGAAGCCCTCAACTATACACAACTTGTCACCCAGCCAACCCATGTCAGAGAAAACACCCTTGACATTATCTTCCTACCACAAACTATTCTCAAACCACTCCATCTCCCACAATCCACAGTCCCCTGGTCTGACCATAAAATCTCCATCCTCACCACACACATACACACTGACCTAGTAACTACTCTGCACAGAACCTATATCATGCAGGTTTCAAAAACTAGAAACTAAGGACTTCCTAGAAGGGATCCTATTGCAACTACAAAAGAACACTGACCTCAATGCCCTTGTACAACAAAACCATGCACACCCAGGAACCAAAGATATGAAGCAATATGGTATACATCATACTTAAAGATATGAAATGCACTCTTGGAACCATAGAGAGAAAATGGAGAAACACCTACATGCTCAAGATACAATACCAGACAGCTACGTATAATACAAAGGAGGAATACAGTGGAACCTCGGTTTTCGTGATTAATCTGTTTGAAAAAGTTTGACTAAAACCAAATGTATGAGAACTGAAGCAATATTTCCCATAAGAAATAATGTAAATCCAATTAATCTGTTCCAGACACCCAAATATATTAACAAAAAATACATTTTATAGCTAACTATATTTTTATTCAGAAAACAATGAGAAATATAAGTGACTAATGAAATGGATAAACATTTAACATCACTTTTACCTTTATTGAAGAGTTGGCATATGGAAGACAGTCAATCAGCAAGAGAATCAAAATAAAGAAAATCCCACTTCTGGCCACAAGATGGTGCTCCATTTTCAACTATACGAAAACCGTGACAATGTACAAAAACTGGGATAAAATCTTGACGAAAAAAGTCAATGAAAACTGAATCGTATGAAAACTAGGGCATACGAAAACCGAGGTTTGACTGTATTACACCAAACTTATTCATAGCTCACTAAGTCACTCCCAAGAACTCTGTAGTACTTAAATCCTTAACGACAACACTAAAAGGAACCTAAATCTACAAATAATGGCTGATTACTTCCAGACCCTGACCTCACCCTACAGCAGTAACACAAACAACCTCATTGATCCTACGAACCCACAGCCAGCCTCCCATTCATGGCTAAGGTACTAGAAAAAATTAAACAGCTCCAGGATCAGACTCACTTCCCACTCAATCCCCAGCAATATGGATTTAGACCTCACCATGGAGATAAATCCCTCATGACTACATTATAGGACAACTAAACAGAGGGCACCAACAAATCCATCTTCCTTGATATGTGAAGACTCATTCCTGCTTGTTCCTGGAGATATATTTTTTCACTCAAAGTGTAATCAAACTCTGGAATTTGTTACTGGAGGATGTAGTAAAGGCTGTTAGTGTAACTGGGTTTAAAAAAGGTTTGGACAAGTTCCTGGAGGAAACGTCCATAAACCATTATTAAGAAGGGACCCAGGATATCAATGCTTGAACCAATACAAGCATTGTGGAACCTGTGTCCCTTGGGGAAACTGCTAGGTACGTATGACCTAGATTGGCCACTGTTGGAAACAGAATACTGGACTTGATGGACCTTGGTCTGACCCAGTATGGCATATCTTATGTTCTTATGATAAAGGCAGCATTTATTTATTTTATTTAACAATTCTTATATACCGCACTATTTGTTATCAGTGCGGTTTACATTTAACAAAGAGTTTTCAGATCAGAGAAGACTGATTGAAATTACATTATAACAAGGAATAAAACTTGGAGAACATGGGAAACTATTTACATATTGACATGTATCAGGATGGTTGAGGAATACATGAAACTATGTACATAAAGATACGGCATAATAGTTGATACTTGATCTGAAAGTACGTAGGCTGCTTAGGACTGACAAGTGGGTGCTTGGGACTTGAGCGTTATGTTGTGTAGGAGTCTTTAGTAGGGGAGGGGGATGGTTTCTTAGAGTTGGGGTGGCGGCTTGGGCAAAATGGAGCAGAAAGAGGTGGCGTTTTATTGCTTTCAGGAATTGTAGAAGATCCCGGATCGCTCTGATTTCTGGGGGGAGGTCGTTCCAACATCTTGGTGCATAGTAGGCAAAGGTTCTTCTCCTGGTTGTTTGGGAGCATTTTATGGAGTCTTTGGGAATAGTCAAAGTGTTGTCTGTTGTCCTTCTGATTCTAGTTTTAGGAGTAGGTGTGATAAGTTCCTTGAGAGAATTGGGGGCGATGTTGATAATCTTGAATGTTATTAGCAGAATCTTATATGTTAGCCTGGAGTATATCGGTAACCAATGGAGATCCTTGAGTATTGGTGTGATGTGGTCTGATCTGGCTAGATCATAGAGGACACGTGCAGCGGCATTCATGGCTTGTTGGAGAGGATTGAGGGTATTCTTTGGTAGGCCGTACAAGATTAGGTTTGCATAATCTAGATGTGGTAGTATGAGGGCCTGGAAGATGGTTCGGAAGTCGTCAGCAGGTAGCATAGGTTTGAGAAGTCTCAATGTCCTGATTTTGTTGTAGATGGACCTGGTGATGTTTTTTATATGCGCCTTGAAATCTAGGTGCTGGTCAAGAGTAATGCCGAGGTAGCGTATGGCATTGCAGCTTGGGAGCTCCGCATCTTACTCTTAGGCTGGAGGGGGGAAATAAGTTTTTGTTCCTCGACATGAAAAGTACCTCCGTTTTCTTGAAGTTAATGTGGAGGTTTTGGACTCCATACCACACAACATAATCATTCAATGGCTTCAAGCAGACTAGGAGACACCCCACTGAACTGGTTCAAATCCTACCTATTGGATTGACAGTGCCAAGTAAAAATAAATAGGTACCACAAAATCATACATCCAATGTCAAGGAGTTCAAGGCTCTGCCCTCTCTTCCCTAATATTCAATATCTCCTCCAGCCAATCTGCACAATCATACAAGCACAACATCCTATGCCACATATGCAGATATGATATATGCTCCCATCAACACAACTAACCCAGTAATCATCCACTGGCTCACAGATAACATGTCTATAAACCTCAAAAACAGGTATTATACATCACCAGGGACAGCAGCTTCAACCCACCTACCACCATAACCATTGATGGAACCCAATTATAAGTAAAGCATAAACTGCATTACTTAGGAATCACCCGGAATCAGCATCTCTCATCCCACATCAGAAATATCACTATCTACTACAAGCTCAAAGACAGTCCAGCACCTCAAACCACACCTAACCCATCACAACTTCTGTACAGTTCTCCAAGCACTTGTCTTCCCACATCGACTACTGAAATCTCATCTTCCAAGGACTACCAAAATCAGCAATCCATTTGCTCCAACTTGCTGTCAATACCGCAGCCCACACCCTCTGCAACACGCAGAGCTGAACACAACTCCTCTGGCTACCTATCGCCAAACATGTAAAATAGGCCATTGACTTTAAAGTTTGGAGGTGGGTGGCTGATAAACCCATCCTCAATCACTAATACAGAAGACACCCGAAAACCAAAACAGAAGGACTGGCTCACACTATACATACCAGCACTTTACACCAAATATCAAATAGGGCCTTCTCCCTACTTGCACCATCCCTATGGAACTCCATCCCTGACAACCCATGTGCTACAAAGGACATGTCAGCCTTCAGAAGGAGCCTCAAGATAAACCTGTTTATAGGCCTGAGGACATTACATGACCACGTAACTTGCAATATCCACAGCTTCCCTCACCTCTCCTCCCCTTTCCTTGTCCCCATCCCATTCATGTTCAACCCCTATGTTATAAATACTTCAAGTTGATTTCCTGCTGTGACATAATATGTTCCATTCCCCTACAATATGGATACTCTCAAGCTCACTACCTTGTTGTGTTACCATTTTGTATGATGTAAACCACTTTGACCACAGGATAAAGCAGTATAGAAAGTCTGCTAAATTAAATAAACTTGATAAAAAAAAAACATCTAGTCAGACCTGGGTGTACCGTCTGAAGTTGAAAAATCCATCGCTGTTCACAACGCTGAAGCAATTGCTTGTGAACAGCGATGGATTTTTCAACTTCAGACGGTACACCCCATGGGGTTGAATCTGGAATGTGATTGGTGGAGTCTGCTTTGATTTGGCTTTCTTTGAACATTCAAGTTCACCTACGGACTTTTGGAATCAAGTTTTCCATTCGAATGATTTTCTGATGTAATCCCTGACGTCCCAGTGACGGTTCTGATGTTTTTTCAGCGGCCAATCAGAGATCTTTTTTGGCTCTTTAAATTACCCGGAGAATCCGGCATTTTTTAAGGGCGCGTATACTACTGAAACAGCTTGACACAGAGCCTTCCTTGGGCTCGAAACATGCATGTCGCTGCTTTGCAACCTTGCTGCCCTTTCTCAGATAAGTGGATTTCACTATGAGTAGCTTTGTGTTAATTGAATTATATATATAGAAAATTACGAAAAACGGCTTCTGCCGACACCGAGTGGAGAGTTTTTCCCCTCTCTGTCTCAGGTCGGCGGGTCCCGACAAAAAAATGTGCTTTTGGTAAGATTATGTTGGTTGGTGAGCTAATATTACTTTCCAGGTTATTGTTTGTTTTGACTTTGATTGTTGATTTTGATGTGTCATCACAATTTGAGGTTTTTTTCTTATGGAAACAGGAACAGCAGCAGTGGGACAAGGGCAGGACAGCAGGCAGCATGGTGGTGGATGAGGGGCTGATGCCAGTGGTCAGCAGAAAGCCAGCCTTAAGTACACCCCTATTTTTTTGCACCCTATGCAGCTGTACCTCTGGCACAGGCCTAGGTATGGTGCTGCTCAGGCCAACCTCGAATGCCAGTTCAAAGAAAGTTAGGATTTTGAATTTTTTTTCTCTTTTTTTTTTTTTATTTAAAGAGGAGCAGCCTAATGGTTAGAACACTAGCTTGGTATCCAAGAGATCAGGGTTTGCTTCCCACTAGCACTCCCCGTAGCCTTAGCCAAGTCACTTAACCCTCCCTTGCCTCAGAAGAAAGGCCTGGCAATCTACTTCCAGTCACACTGCCAAGAAAACCCAGGAGCTGCTGGGTCGCCAGGACTCAGCATTGACTCAAAGGCACACATTGTTCCCCAATGAGCAGGCAACAAAAAGAAAGCTGAGTGTTTAACACTCTTATTTCACTTGAGTTAGGAGGTATGTGTAATTGATTACCATGTAGGGAACAGAGGAGTGTGCAAGGTGGTGAGAGAAGAGGTTAACAGCAGCTTGCTTATGAAGGGTCTTATGAGTCAAAGTAAGGATTGTGTGGTGGATGCGAGAGAGGACTGGATAATTTTGGGGGGGAGGGGGTGACATGGTCAAATGTATTTGCATGAGTAAATATGCACATAGCTAGCTATATGAAATATTAGAAGTGTTTTAGTTCATAGGCTGATGGGCCTGCATAAGTGTTACAGTAGTCTAGCCTAGCCACTACTGTGCTCAGGATTGATATTTGAGCACTGATCTAGAAAGGGGCAGCTAGCATGGAAACAGGGCGATAAAGGAGGATCTAACCACCTGGCCAATTTGGGGGCGGGGGGAGGGGGAAGAAAGGCAAGTTCCAAGTCTATAAAGGATACCAAAGTATTTAAAAAGGGGTTGAAGTGGTAAGGGAGAATTGCTCAGGAGAGGAGTGATGGAAGGGGAGACAGTTACCTGTAAGCTGTTTTCTTAATAATCTTAAGGGCATTGATGTCATTTCAAGGGTGTAAAATGTGTTTTGTTTTAATTGGTGTTTAGATTGAGTTATAAACAGATAATACATAAAAACGAATTGGCTTTATTACTTTAATTATGTGAATATTTTATTCTAGAGGTCATAGTCCCCTGAAGAAGGCTCTCCAGCTGAAACATGTTTTGGGCCAACCTCAGTTTTTAAATGAACTGTCCTTAATCTGTGTGGACTGCTGTCCTGCTTTTCCTTGTGCCTGTGACGCTGCAGGTGTTGCACTCCCCTGTGCTTGTGCATCTTGTGTAGAACAGGCAGTCTGGACACAGAAGAGTCATGTGACGAGTGGGACCAGTTTCTCTTCCAAATTTGCAACGGGGGGGGGGGGGGGAGGGAGGGATCTAGACAGATCCATTAACATGCACAATGTTGCGCTAATTTTTGCAACTGACTGCAGCACATGTTGGTAATCTCTCACCACCACTTAAGCAGGTGGAGAGGAAATGATGCACTCTGCAATGTTTGTGGCAGCACAAAAGTAGGTCCCGGCTATCCCTGACCTTGCATGCTGTCTACTAATTCCCACACTCTTTACGCTCATGCAATAGTTGAAGGCGTGGCATGTATAACAATGTACTGCTCACAAAGGAGCTCCTGCCTCATGCACATGTAAAAGCCACAAGCAATGCATCATGTAGCTGGAAAACATGCATTGGCCTGGATCCAAGTATTAGCCAATGGTGATTTTACTGTAGCGCACCTCAGCGGGTCTCAAGACCCACTGGTTATCTCTCCAGAGATTGTTCTTACGTAGTTCAAAAGACACCCTACATTTCAAGCACCTTTCATGAACAACTAAAATAAAGAATCCAAGTTAACATCCCTATTTAAGTTACAATTACAATGTAAACCACTGACTAAATAAAGCAGTATAAAGACCCCATTAAATAACTAAATACAATTAAGGGGAACCCCCCCCAACACAGACAGCTTGACCCCATATTATTTTGCAGGAAAATTTTGATCCACACTACAATAGCACTTCTAAGCTAGAAACTTGTTTACAAGTTATTTGCTCAGCCTCTTTAGGTTGTCATGTGACCCCAGAGAGGTTGATCTAGGTCCGGTTTTATCTCATATCTAGGGATCTGTTCTGTAGCTTCAAGCTCTCTCAGAAAGATGGGTCTCTAGATTCAATTGGGCATAAACAGAATTTTGCCAAAAGTTCTGTTGACATGGGTAATATGATAAACGCTAGTACTGCATGCTGACAACACACCTTCCCTTAAAAGTCCATGGGGGGGGGGGTGGTGGGGCAGGCGGGCACGCGTGCCCCCCCCATGTATACATGGTAGAGCAGGGATGCGCAACTCCAGCATAGCAGAGGTCCTTTGAAAACCTGCACCTATGGCCTACCTGGGTGTTCAAAGTCCTGCTGCCATGCTGTGCTGCTTTTAGGTAGGGATGAGGTGGCTCTAGGCCAGAAGAATGGACAGCCAAGTTAGGAGCAACAGGGGTAGAAGGTAAAATGGGAAGTGCTAAAGAGCTCAGGTGGGCGAAGGGGTGGGGGCGAAGAGAGAAGGAAAAGATACTGGACTATGTACGTAGGGAAGGGCGAGTGGTGCTTGGCTGATGGCCCAAGGCTATCTAATGTCCTGGGTTTTAGGCCACTCCTGACAGACTTCGCTAGTTGTACTGTTCTAACCTACTGTGAGGAGATTTAAGGGGGGAGGGAAGGGGGAAGAGAACAGCACTAGAAATCCAGTTCAAAAACTAGGACTGAGCAGAAGTCTAACTCAGATATTGAGACACTTAGCACCACAATACAGTTATAGTGGATCACACAGCAAAAGCTACATGCATGGTTACCAATGTGAACCATATAGCCTTGATTCACAGCATGTTAAGCAAAAACTGTTAAGCATTACTCATGTGAGCTGTGTGGTGCACAGTGCTCCTGTACACTAAAAGTGTGTTGTATTAAAAAGCTCCCTACAATATACATTAGAAAAAGTTGGAAAATATAACCATGAACAAAGTCTGGAATTAAAAAGGACATCACTTGGGAGCAGTTTTCAAACATGCAAAGACCACTTTTTTTTTTAAATTAACAGACGTCACACCAGTTTTCAAAGTATCCCTGTAGTTTTGCTTTCAGCTTTACCACAGGTACAGTGTGTGCACGGTCACTTGCCACCTTTCTAGGAAAAGTCTACTCGGCAGGTCCATTTTCGAGTCTTTACATATTGCCCAAGTTGTATCATCCTGAGAACACCAGGGAAAGGCAGTTGTCAGGCAGCTGATCTGACATGGTGGGGGGGGGGGGGGGTGGGGGGGGGAAGAAGGAGAATTTTCGAAGCCATGTCCACATTTCTTTAATATGCAAACACAATGTTAAGAGGTTAGTGCAAGAAAAGGCACCGACAGCACACTCACCGCCGATGCCTGCAGGGTGCAAAGCCGAGTCTACCACTGCCGAGAAACGTTCCGAACTTTTAACGTTCAAAGCGCTGGTCGCCACCATTATAAGGAAGGTTCTGCCTTCGACACAGGGTGCCTTTGTTTTCTAAGAAAAAAGAAACAGAAAACTGTAAGCCAACAGGTTAGAGTTCAACCTTATTTACTTTAAAGGTAATTATACATTCAGGTTGGCGTTTCTGCTAATGAACCCAGCAGTGTCAGATCCCTTGTTTAACCCAATATCTAATATATAACATTTGCTAGTGAGAACTTATTTGAAAACAAAGAGCAAGCTTTACCGAAAGAGCCTGATAACGGAACAAAGTTCCTATCAAAGCCTCGCAGCTTACCTTACAATTTAGTTATAAGCCGCAATAAGCCACTATATGTAATGTAATCAGTTAACACTTAACGTCCCTTTCCTTCACACAAAACGGTCAAGCTAAGATCTTATGTAGTTGCTGTTATTGCTTTAAAGTAGTTGCGCTTAGAATCATGTGTTCCCTTAAGCTCAAACAACTACAATGCACCATTCACAGAGTAGCTATCGGCCATTTGATAAGCGTACTTGCACCCAGCACCACTCCTTCTTTCCCATACACAAGGTCCCCTTAAGCTCCCAGCAGCTGCTTTATATAGCTCGCGCCCTCCCGCCCCCTTTATCGGCATTGCCGTGCTGCGTTTCTGCTATCCCCGCCCACCTTGACAGCCTGTTGATTATTGGACCAATCGTAGAGACGGAGGCAGCTGGGGGAGGATCAGCTGCCTATGCTGAAGCTTTCACTCTCTCTGGATGTCGGGGGGTTGGTATGACCCGCTTTCGTGTTGAAAGTCTTTGCAAAGAGCAATGAAACATTTATGTTAAATTTGAGAGACTAAGATCATACTCCATATACCCTGGCTTAGAAGTGAGGTTCATGACTGTCATAGTATGTGCAAAACTCACCCTTTTAGAGAAACTGTCCCGAGTGGAACCTGTGCGGATGTCCGTCCAGTGCATTATGAAATCAGTTTTATTCCTCTTAGTCTTACTACCTAATTCTTAGTGTATTTTCCAAAACAGAGAGCTAGCAGCATGAAGACTTCCCACAAATGTCCTGCACTGGTTTGAGCTTCTGATCTGATTGCGAAGTTTTTAAAACATAAGGGAAACCTGAACCAACTGTAGATGTATGTGAAAGGACCTTCAGAAGGAAAACCAAAACGCGACGACGTGGAAACATCCCTCTTCGGGGAGGGGGGAAGAGTGTGTGTGCAACGGGAAGCATCGAGGTACTCGGGGTTTGCCAAATCCCTCCTCTGTTTTTGGGAGGCAACAGAGTAAGAGCTAAAAACCCTTAGAGACCGGAGAGTGCTAGAATGGTATATGGGCAGAGAGCGTTGGTATTTTAGTTCACTCTGCAGATAGTTATCCAAATAAATTTAGGATAGCAAAAAAGATATTCTAAATTTATCCAGTTAGGTATCACTGTGTGTATAACTTGGAGTATCACCCCAGCACTATCCAGATAGTGCAGAGGGGTCTGTAGGGATTTTCAATGGCACTATTTGTTCTGTAGACAGAGAACCAACCAAGCAGGTACACAAAGACTGGCGACAATTCAATTCAGGTGGAAAATCTTTTTATTGGACCCCAACGCGTTTCGGCTAGGAGCCCAACATTCACTTCTTGATCTCCAATTTTTGGTTCTCAAAGTGGTATGGCCTCATTGGGGGGGGGGGGGGGGGGGGGGGGGGGGAAGACTTGAATAAGCTCCTCCTACGCCTGGAACAAAGATTCATATATGAACTTCGTACACTACATCCATTGGGCTTGAATCAAGAGGTAATCTTGTCTCTTTTCCTGTAATATATTTTTATATATAATTTTTCTTTCCTTTCCTTTCCCTCCCCCTTTTCTCCTTCCCCCCTTCCCTCCTCCTCTCTTCCCGCCCCCCCTTCCCTTCTCCCCCCTCTCCCCCTTCCTTCCCCCTCCCACCTCTCCTTCCCCCTCCTCCTCCCCTTCCTCCTCTCCAATGTTCCCTCTAATTTTCTGTAGGCTGTGTACGCATAAAATATCAGTTGTGCAGCTTTTGAAGGAAGGTTCAATTTTTGTGCGCCACATAACGATACTCGGAGTTATATACTTTAAAAATTGATTACACGTCAGAATACAGTATGTACACCACATTGATTTTAATCAAATTAAATGAAAATAGACGATTACTAAATGAAGCGGAAAATTTCTAGTAATTACAATCACAACTTTAAAATTTTAAGACGTCTATGTTGTTTTCTATCAGAATCAGAACCATAATTTTTGTGCGCTCTGTTGTAAAGTATGTGCGCTCGCTCGGCAAGGTGTGTGCGCGCGCACATGCGCACACCTTAGAGGGAACAGTGCTCCTCTCTCCCTCCCCCCTTCCCTTCCCCCCTTTCTCCCCCTTCCTCCTCCTCCCCCCATTTTTATTAATATAATCTTACTCATAAATTCAGTTCATTTTTCAGTATTCATTCCTTACATATTCATTGTCAGATCTTATTAAGGGTAAATTAGTGTTTCATTTTTATTTTTTTAAAGATTTTACCCTAGATTTAGTATTTTTTTCTTTTGGTGATCCTTTGGCGATTTCAATCATAATGTCCTTTGTTTCCCTTGCTGTTAATATTTGTTTTATTCAAAGGTATTTTTTAGAGTAATTTCCCTTGTGCTGCATGTCTGCACTTTTATGACCCTTCACCTCATGAGAGCGGGAAACGCTAGTATTTCTGGGAAGCTGAAACGCAGAGCGTTTCACTTTGAATAAGCAAACAGCGCAGGGCATCAAATGGTAAGTTTTCCTGGTCTCTCTCTTTAGTAATGCCTTGTTCGATTATGAAATGTTTTGATTCCAAAACAGTGGATTTTGAAAACATTTTCAATTTTTCAGGCATTAGTTTCTTACATAATTAGGTTATAAAGTTTTACGCTCGTAAGTGATTTCAATCCGGACAAGCAGATAGTGTGGGGCGCATTGTATGGCAAATCATCTTTGAAAATGTCTTGTTTTGATTCATGGTATGCCTTAGTTTTAATATAATTTCATTTTTAATTTGGCTCATCAATTTTCATCAGTGTTTTATTTTCATTTTTACAAGTCTAATATATACTAGATTCAGTATTTCTTTTTCTTTGGCAAGCCTTTGGGATTTTTTCGTTGTTAACATTTAATTTCATTCAAAGGTATTTTGTAGAATAAGTTCCCTTGCACTGAACATCTATGATCCTTTACCTTATGAGAGCGGGAAAGTGCTAGTTTTTCTGGGAAGTTGAAGCGTAGGGTGTTTCACTTTGAACAAGCAAAATAGTGCTGTGTGCATTGGATGGTAAGGTTTTTCTGGTATTCCCTTGTCCCTTAAAAACGCTTCAATTATGAAATGCTTTTGTCTTAAAACAATGTATTTTGAAAATTATTTTGATTTATCTGGCATTAGTCCTCTGCATAAGAGGGCTATAAAGTTTTATGCCCGCAAGTGATTTCATTCTGTACAAGCGGATAGTGTGGGGAGCACTGAACAAAAATCTTTTTCTTAAAGGATATATCTTTGAAAATGCCTCATTTGACTCGTGGAGTGCTTTAGTTTGAAACAGTGAATTTTAAAGACATCTCCAATTATCAAACAATGGTAATTTATGAAATTGGGTAATAATGTTCAGGTTCATACCCTAGGGGTTTTACTTTTATCTTGTAATTTAAATATTTATTTATTTATGTACTAAGAGGTTTTCCAAATTGTTTATCATCTCTATCTGGTTTTTTCAAGTGCTCGTCATTTAATTTCATAGTGGATGTTGGTTTAATAAATGATGATATTTCTTAGAAGAACCCTAGACAAGTATCATATTATAAGCTATGGAGATTTTTAAATTAAGTGTAGATGTTCTACACTTTAGTTTTTATACAGTTTTAGTTTTGGTTATGCGGTTTCTCATGTTTGAAAAATTTTTAATGGCATTGCCATGTAATAACTCTCACTCATCATGTTTTATGATAACTTTTAGAATTGTTATGCCGTTATTGTTCTGGTTTAACATTATAATTATCTATTTATTGTTCTTTATTGTTCTTTCTAATAATAAATTATTTATTTATATTGCTTTTTTAGCATACTACGTGACAGAAATAAGGTATTTCTTTGCCTTTCCCTGTGATCGTGTCCTCATCCCTCTCTTTTACTTTCACTTTCTTATACTTTTATTTTGACTATATGATTTCGTTTATTAGTTGTATTTGTATTTATATTTCTGTAATTTGTTGTTCCACATTTTTTATCACTTTTTATGATTCTTTGATGGTTTTCTATGTTGTTATCTTTTTAACATATATGCTATTATGTTTACATTTCGTTTAAAGGATCTACATCTTCTATATGTTTTATATTTGGTTTTTAAATTTATGATTAATGTTTTTATTAAATTAATAATTTTTATGTATATAATTTTTATTTTTTAATTGATTCATGTCAATTAATTAATTTATGCTTTTAAATGTTTACATATGTTGTTGTTTTCTTTTGAGGTGTGTTCTCTTTTAAAAGACCCCCTGAAGAAGGCTTCCTAGCCGAAATGCATTGGGGCCCAATAAAAAGATTTTCCACCTGAATTGAATTGTTGCCAGTCTTTGTGTACCTGCTTGGTTGGTTCTCTTTCACTATTTGTTCAGTGCCATTGAAAATCCACAGATAGTGCCATCTAGAGGAATTAGCCAGGTGATGGCTCCCCTAAATTCTTGTCCTAAATTTAACTCACCTGGAGCTACCAATAAGAAGGCGTGAGCTAAATCCAAATACTTAAGAACATAAGAAATGCCATACTGGGTCAGACTAAGGTCCATCAAGCCCAGTGTCCTGTTTTCAACAGTGGCAAATCCAGGTCACAAGTACCTGTCAGGTTCCCAAAAAAGTACATAGGTTCCACAATGCTTGTTCCGGGGTAAGCAGTGGATTTCCATGGTCCTCTTTACTACTCAACTTGTCCAAACCTTTTTTAAACCCAGCTACACTAACAGCTTTTACTACATCCAACAGAAACGATTTCCAGAGTTTGATTACGCGATGAGTGAAAAAATATTTTATTAGTCGTAAATGGGTTACACTGTAGCTTCATTTCATGTCCTCTAGTGTTTCCACTTTTTGATGGAGTGAACAACCAGTCTACATTTACCCTTTCTACTCCATTCATTAATTTATAGACCTCTATTATATCTCCCCTCAGCTGTCTTTTTTCCAAGTTGAAGTGCCCTAAACTTTTAAGCCTTTCCTCATAGGAGTATCCTTCTATCCCCTTTATCATTTTGGTGGTTCTTCTCTGTACCTTTTCTAACAACGCTATATCCTTTTTAAGATATGATGACCAGAACTGCACAAAGTATTTAAGGTATGGTCGCATCATGGAACGATACAGAGGCATTATAATATCCTTGGTTTTATTCTCCATTCCTTTCCTTATGATTCCTAGCATTCTATTTGCTTTATTTGCCACAGCACACTGGGTGGAGAATTTTGATGTATTATTCACGATGATGCCTAAATCCTTTTCCTGGGTGGTGATTTCTAATGTGGAACCTTGCATTGTGTAAATGTAGTTTGGGCTGTTCTTTCCTAGGTGCATAACTTTGCACTTGTTCACATTAAATTTCATCTGCCATTTGGACGTCCAGTCTTCCAATTTAGCCTCAATTGCCCCACAATTCCATTGTGGTGGAGTCAGCATTGAAGCGTGCGAAGAGTGTTAAGACGCAGTCCTTGGTTCTTCGGGAGGAAGTGTTTCCAGGGTTCCATGCTCATCTCCAGGATTCTGACTTACCAGACCTACATAAGCATGTTCCTCAAGGATGTCATGTTGGACCTGGAGGACTTTACCATCCTTGTTCCTGAGGACTGTCGCGCATCCTTTCAGGGGCTCAAAGTTGTTCGAAGTTCATGGTGGGGGGCCATTATGACACCTTTGAATTTGCTGGCAGAGTGGTGGCTGTGGACATCGCTGCCCTCCAGATGGTGTGGCAAAAGTCTTCAGACCTGGAGCAGTGGGTCCAAGACAAGATTACTAACGTCACCTGCCGGGGCGAGAAGCTCTTCAGCAAACCTGTGGAAAAGAGAGTCGAGGAATTGGAGAAGGAGCAGGTGACTCTCACCAGGCTCTCCAGAAAGACCATGGACCCAGGATGGAAGAAACAAGCCAGGAAAGCCTTCTAACCATGCCTGTGCTGGTATTTCCTGGCCCAGTCGTAGGCGCAGCCTAAGGTACAGACTCCCCGCCTGCAGCGGAGGGAGAAGACCCTGAAGGCGCAGCACGCCCCCCCAGCCCAAGCCAAGAGTAGGGTTTTAACGGGTTCCTCGGGAGCATAACCAGTCGACTGTTGTCTTTTGAGGTCTCCCTGCAGGTCGGAGGGTGGTTCGTCCACTTTGCTCACCAGTGGCCCCTCATCACCTCAGACATCTGGGTGCTGCAGATTGGTCACAGTGGATATCGGCTGCACTTCACCCAGCTGCCACCTCCATACAACCCTGGGGAGTTCCCCATAGACCCTGCACACCGGAACTTGCTGCAGACCGAGGTTGAAGTCCTGCTGTCTGACCTTGTCATCGAGCCAGTTCTTCCAGCTCAGACAAGGCAGGGTTTCTACTCCAGATACTTCCTGGTCCCCAAAAAGACCTTCAAATTCCATCCAATTCTGGATCTGCAAAACCTCAACCGGTTCCTGGTGCACAAAATATTCAAAATGATCTCATTGGGGATGCTTCTCCTGTACCTCGTACAGGATGATTGGCTATGCTCCTTGGATTTGAAAGATATGTGTATACGCATATTCCAGTCCACCCACATCTGAGGCAATACCTTCAATTCGTGCTGGGTGGCTGGCACTATCAGTACTGTAGGCTTCCCTTCAGACTGGCTGTGACCCCCTGGGTCTTCATGAAGTTTCTGGTGGTTGTGGCTGCCTTCCTTTGGACCTGGGGGAAGGTCTTTGTATTCCCATACCTGGACGACTGGCTGATAAAGGCTTCCATGATGGCCAGCATTCAACAGTCTGCTGCACTAACAATCCGTTTCATGGCACTCATGGTGTGGATGCTGAGAAGGTAGCCCTTGTGGAGTTTGATCTCCCTGAGGGCATTACCAAAATCCTGCCGGCGTCCTGCAGGGACTCAACATGCAAGGCCTTTGTGCTTAGGTGGCGAAGGTTTTCCCTCTGATGTGCGAGTAGGGCGCTGGACCACATCTCCTGCCCCACCTCTTGCACCTTTCTGACTCTGGGCTGAAGTCTAACTCAGTGAGAGTTCACCTCAGCGCAATTAGAACTTACCATTGTGTCTGTGGGTGGAAGCCCATTTTGGCCCAGCCTTTGGTGGCCCAGATCATTAGGGGCCTACTTCTCTCAGAACCTCCACTCAAACCTCCTGCGGTTGCTTCGGACCTCAATGTGGTCCTTGGCCAGCTGATGCAGGCTCCCTTTAAGGCACTGGACTTGTGCCTGCTGAAATTCTTGACCTAGAAGGTCCTCTTCCTGGTGGCCATCATGTCAGTGCGATGCATCAGTGAGCTCCAAGCCCTGGTCACTCACCCTCCATATACCAGGTTCCATCAGAACTGGGTGGTGCTCCATAGACACCCCCTGCTTTCCTCCAAAGGTGGCTTCAGTATTCCACCTCAACCAGTCCATTGTTCTACTGATGTTCTTTCCCTGGCCTCAGGCGAACCACAGTGAGGCAGCCTTGCACATGCTGGATTGTAAGCGTGCATTAGCCTTCTGTCAGGAGTGCACAAAGGTGTGCTGTCAATCCACTGAGCTTTTTGTCTCCTTTGACCCCCAATAGGCTGGGTATCGCTGTCTTGAAGTGTATGCTATCCGTCTGGCTAATGGACTGCATCGCTCATGTGTATTTCTGGCTGGGTTGAGCCTTGAGGGTCATGTCACGGCTCATAATGTCTGTATGATGGCTACATCGGTGGCTTTGTTCTGTATCTACAGAGGAAATATGCAGGGCTGCAATGTGGTCTTCTGTCCATACCTTCACAGCCCACTACTGTCTGGATGGGGATTTTGGCCAGCATCCTTTTGGGTCTTAGAGTCAACTGCTACCCACTGGCCATTCTCTCCATCCAGGCTACCTGCTCAAAATCCCTCAGGTTAGTATCTGATGAGGATATTGAATCTGATGAGTCCCTTGGCAGGGCTACCTCTCTGGTCTTCCTGACTTCTCCTGTTCTTATTGCCTGGTTGGGCTGCCTATCTTTTTTTTTTAATACTGCTTTATTATTTCAGTCAAAGCAGTTTACATTGGACCTTAAACTTGGTAGTGTACATTAAACAGGGACATTGATAACTTGGACTTTTCCTGAGGCAATGGAGGGTTAAATGATTACCAAAGGTCACAAGAAGTGCTGGTGGGAATCAAACCCTGGTCTCTTGGTTCACAAGCCAGTGCTCTTAACCATTAGGCTACTCCATCACCTTGGTTTTCGGTAGCCTGTAGCTTGGGAATCCCATACGTGAGAACTTATTTCCTGCTTGTTCACGGAGAAAGTGTAGTTTCTTACTTGTAGCAGGTGTTCTCCATGAACAGCAGGAATAAGTCCTCACAACCCTCCCACCTCCTTGGGAAGTTGCCTTTTTGGTTCCTGCTGTGTCATTGTACTGGAGAGTATGATGCCGTAGTGGGCAGGAAGGCAGGTGCACCTGCACGGTGTACCTCCCAACAGCTTCCTTTGGAAGTTGGGGAACATTCCATGCTGGTCTCCATCGGTGACAATCACCCATACATCTTGTGATGAACATCCTGATAAAACCCTGAAAGTGGAGCCTTTTATGGTGGTGCAGGGACCTTTATAGCCACAGTATAAACCTAAAACAGGCAGGCCCCGGGAAAGCCCGGCTTGTTCCCGGGAATGGTGAGAAGCTCCACCTGGAACATCAGACTGGAAAGGTCAGGACCATTCGAATAGGACCTGTGAGGATTATGATCAGGCTCAATATCCCTGGTGACCACACAGTATGAATTAGATCCAAAAAGAGACAGGAAGGGGGAGAAGAGGCTGGATTTTAGCTGTATAAATACTCCCAGATCTCAGACAAGAGAAGGGAGGAGGAGAAGCCCAGGAGGAACCCATGGAAGCTATTGAGTTTGGGGAACAAGATACCACTGAACCCAGGGATGTTTAAGGTATTACAAGAAGCAGTCCATGGGAGGGTTCAGGTGGATAGTGCACAATCTGGAGGGAGGGAGGGCTGCTTTCACAGCAATAGAGCTGTGAGATACACTGGAACTGCTTCATTGGGTAGGGGGAGCTGAGAACTGTACCTCTTATTTGAGGATATTAAAAGAAAGGTGAAAAGACTTTGCTGCAATAGTTGTGTTGTGACATGTGGATTTGCTGTACTGTTGGGGAGGGTCTGAAGCCCTGACTCATTCTGGAGCTGCTGCACTGAAGAGCACACTGTCCTGAGTCTTGGACTTTTGTGGGAGTTTCCCCTGGTTGGAGTACACTCCGAATGATAGATAGGTTAAGACAAACTGTTTGTTTGTTTGTTTGTTTGAGTTTTACAAAACCAGGACTGGATTATGACATCTGGGAGTGGAGTGGACATGCTGACAGCTGGTAAAACCTGTGACTGTGGTGCCCTGCCCGAAGCTGGACATCACAGTGTTCACAGAGAACACTTGCTACAGGTGAGTAACTGTGCTTTACAGCTTCTGCCTCTGTCCAGACAAACACCCCTGTGGTAGTTGATGGACCGGTTCCATGTGCTAGATGCCTGCATGCTGACAGTCTCATGAAAAAAGTAATGGAGCTGAGAGAAGAGATGGCGATACTGAGAAGCATCCGAGACAGTGAGAAGTACATTGATGAGATGCTTCTTGAAACATCCAAACTCTCTGAAAGAGGTGAAGATGAGATGCTAGAGAATGAAGAGAGATGGACACGAGAAACCAGAGCTTGCAGAATCGACAATCCATCCCCTCCAGCCCTCAAACTGAAGAACCAGTATGCAGCCCTGGAAGTAGAGGAGGTGAAAGCATCCCAGGAAAGGGAAGAACCAGAGCTCAAGCACCTCAAAGTTGCAGAATCAGTGACCACAAGGAAGCAAAGGGTAAAGTGGTGGTTGGTGACTCCCTTCTGAAGGGTACTGAGGCATCCATCTGCTGACCAGACTTAATGTCCAGAGAGGTATGCTGTTTGCCAGGTGCCAAAATCTGAGATATTATGGAGAGTTTGCCGAGACTCATTAAGCCTTCTGACTATTATTATTGCTCATTCCTGTAGGCACAAATGATACTGCTAGGTATCCCTCTGAGCATATCAAAAGTGACTTCATGGCTCTGGCACAGAGGGTGAAGCAGATAGGTGTGCAGGAGGTTTTATCTTCAATCCTCCCTGTTGAGGGTAAAGACCAAGGCAGAGAAGCTCTCACACTGGAGATGAATGCATTGTTAATGATATTGCGGAAGGGCTGTCGGGTAAGGTTTGCCTCTTTGCAGATGATACCAAAATCTGCAATAGAGTAGACACCCAGGCAAGAGTAGATAATATGAGGAGGGATCTAGCTAAGCTTGAAGAATGGTGAAGAATTTGGCAGCCGAGATTAAATGCTAAAAAATGCAGGGTCATACATTTGGGCTGCAAAAATCCAAGGAAGTGGTACACAGTAGTAGGCAAAGTACTTCTGTCCATGAAAGAAAAGCGGGACATGGGTGTGATTGTTTCTGATGATCTTAAAGTTACTAAACAGGTAGAAAGGAGATGGCAAAAGCCAGAAGGATGCTTGGGTGCATAAGGAGTGGAATAGCCAGCTGAAAAAAGGAGGTGATGGTGCATCTGTATAAATCTCTGGTGCGACTTCATTTGAAGTATTGTGTGTGCAATTCTGGAGACCGCACCTTCAAAAAGATATAAGCAGGATGAATTCAGTGAAGAAGGTGGCTGCTAAAATTGTTAGTGGTCTTTGTTATAAAACATATAGGGACAGACTTATAGATCTTAATATGTATGCTTTAGAAGAAAAGCAGGATGGACGCAATATGATAGAGATGCTTAAATACCTCTGTGGCATAAATGTACAGGGGAGAGCCTTTTTCAATTGAAAGCAAGCTCTGCTTTGAGGGGACATAGGATGAAGGTGAAAGGGATAGACTCAGGAGTAATATGTGGAATATTTCTTTATGGAAAGAGTGATAGATGTGTGGAATAGTCTCCCAGTGGAGGTGGTAGAGATGAGGACAGTATCTGAATTCAAGAAAGCATGAGACAAACACAGAGGATCTCTAAAGGAAAAAAATGGGACTACAGTAGTTGATATCGAAGGACAGACTAGATAGGCCATGTGGGCTTTTTCTGCTGTCATGTTTCTATGTAAAAAACAAGGAAAGAGAACACACACATTAGCTAAGAACCTAGCAGGAAGAGCAAATTACACATCCACTATTATTGATTCCTCTCATCCTAGCAACGTTGGCACATTAAACCCGTCAGTGCTCGGAAAACCCAACATTTTGCACTAGAGCTGGCCGGAGAATCTAGCAGGGTTCTTTTCGGTGTCCCAGTATTAGTGTGGGAGGACTAACTGGAGAGATACGAGTAAGGTGGCTAATTGGTGGTGATGGTGATGTTGGCCGGCAGGGTCGGTCCAACCATGAGGCAAACAAGGCGGACACTTGGGGGGGGGGCATCTCCTGGAGGGCAGCAAAGAGCAGGACTTTAAAAACTAAACTGGGGAGTGGTTTCTTAAAGATGGCGGCAGAGAGTTTGTAAGCAGCAATGCCTAAACGCAAAGGGAAAGTTCGGGCTGTTACCACGGAGTCCGTACCCTGTGTCTCTGGCCCGATGGATTGTTTTATTCTGCTTAATGAGGAGCAAAGAGGGTAAATTCGAAGGGGTTTGGTAGCGCCGGTGGTGGAGGTCTCGGCTGCTCCCGCCATGGAAATCTTGTTTTCCCCTGAGGACCGCTCACCTCCTGCAGTTCCGGCGCTGTTGGTACGTGCCTCGGAGCGTGGGTCTGTAGTTTCACCTGAACAGGCGTCTCTTCGGCTTCTGGAGTGGGGCGCTTCAGAGGTGGATACCGATGGCCAGAAGACTGGGACTGAGAGCCAGGTAGTAAATCCTGGGGATGAACAACGTCAGGAGGTTGATGTTACCGGTGGTTTGGAGGCGGAGGCTGACAAGCGGAGGGTAATCTCCGGTTCAGTGGTTCCCGTTAGTCCCCCGGTGATTACGCTAGTGCGTCCAGCTAAAGTTACCCTCGAGAATATCTGGGAAGCAATAAGCCAGCTTTCCCAGGTTATGAATCAGCAGTTAACTCTTTCTTTTTCTACTTTAGCTGCTATGGAGAATAAGGTATCTGTGCTTAATACTGAGTTTGTGGAAACGAAGAACCAAGTTGGGGCTTTTGATCAAAAGCTTACGCAGGTTTCTGAATTAACGGATTCATTGATGAAAGATAATATTTTGTTGAGAGGCAAGTTAGAGACTTTGGAGAATGCTTCCCGCGCTTCCAATTTACGGTTGCTGAATTTTCCAATTGCTCCTGCGGTAGCCCCAGTGGAACTTTTTAAAAAATATCTACAAGAGTCTCTAATGATTCCAGCAGACCTGGTACCCCCGGTCTCGAAGGCATATTACTTGCCCCTTGGTAAAAAGGAGGGAAAGTGTGATGTTAGGGAGTTACAGATGGACTCATTGGATGTTTCTGCATTGCTTCGGTCCCCTCCAGCTGAAGATGTGCGGGTTTCCACATTACTGGTGACTTTAGCTCTCTCCTCTGATAGAGACTGGCTCCTTAAAGTTTATTTCAAAAAAAGGAGTAACTTGTTTATGGGAAAGAGGATTTCTATTTTTCCCGATATCTCGAGGGATACTCAAAGAAGGCGTAAGGCCTTCCTTTTGTTAAAACCTGGGGTTCTTCGGTTAGGTGCTGTTTTCCTATCAAGATTCCCCTGTAAATGTATTGTACTACATAATTCCCTTAAATATGTCTTTTTCGAACCTGGAGATTTATCCTCCTATATCAGTGCTCAAATGTTAACATCCTCCCCCACATAAGATACTTTTGTCCTCTGCTTTTGATGCTCCTCTGTCTCTGCCTTCATCTTTTTGCCTGCATTATGTTTCTTGATGTATGATCTAGGGAGACCTCCTTCCCTAGTGATTTTTTCCGATTTACTATTCCCCTTATATGAGGACTACAGATGTTTTACTGTTTGGGTGTTGTGTGGTATATATTCTTGTATATTAATAGGTGTGCATCTTTTCTGTACAAGTGTATTGCTTGATTGTTGATGGAAAATTGATAAATAAAAAATTAAAAACAAAACAAAACAAAACAAAAAAAAACCTAAACAATAGATTCTGACAGCCAGTGGTTGGAGGGAATAAGGCTTAAGGTTTGTCTAGGTTGACAACACCTTGAACCAATTCTGGGGCCAGCTCTGTTGGCCAGGATTGCAATTCTGCTTCTCTATTCAGGCAATGAGCATGAGCCAGAAATGGCTACCTGTTATACTATAGTATTCCGTGCCATCGCTACTGTGTTCACTTGGCCCAGCTGACTTTTTGCTTCTGCCTTTTGGTGAGAAGGGGTAGAAGACTTTACAAAAGAGGCAGCACTCCCTCATGTGTCCACAGGCGTTCATTGCTTGGTATGTGGCAAGCTTCTTTACATGACTGATTAGGCATCCTGTGTTTTCCCTCTTCCCCCAGAGGATACATGGCCCCTGTGACTGTCACAAGTTAAACTCTCTAGAAGGCTAAAGGGGCCTCTATAGCAGGGGGATCAATTTCTGGTCCTCAAAGGGCACAGACCAGTCACATTTTTAGGACAATCATAATGAACACACATGGGACCAGTTCTTGGCCTTTGACAACGCTGCTTTGCACTGTTCTCAGTCCAGTCCAGACTTATGAATGCAGCATGCTAAAAAACTCAGAAAATTAGTAAGGAGGTCAAGGGTTCCTTAGAGTGGCTACTGAGATGCAGGGTAGGTGATGGAGCCCTAGGGTGTCATTCCGACCAGTGAATAGCGTGGTTGGACATCCACCATGTGCACAGCTCCTGCACCTAATTTTGTTCTTTTGTCTTTCCGCAGGTACAGGGCCGTTGTGCGGGGAGTGCTGGATGGGGGTGGGAGGGGTGGTGCTGGAGCAGAGCGGCCATTCAGGTCAGGCCTCTGTACGTCTCCTGGAAGTGACTTGGATGCTTGGCTTATTCCACCCTGAAGGTGGAATAAGTGCCAGGCGCCGATCCAATTGCGGTCCACGGCCCCCCTTCTCCACTGCGCTACCGCAGGATTGTATCTGTAGCATTGTCTTGTTCTTGGGGGCCCCCTGAGGGCTGGACAGCGAGGTGAGGGATCAGGTCAGCATCTGGGCACTTAGTTGCTCCTGCTGGATGTACCAGTGCCATGGCAATAGGATGCTGTTGCACTGGCACACCAGCCGAGCGTTGGGAGGGCTGGCTGGGCAGGGCACTGGACGTCTCCCTCGTTGGAATTGGGGGCATCTAAGTGCCCTGATTCCGCAACTGTGGGAACATATAGCTCCTGCGGTGGCAGAATCAGGTTCAATGTGGCTCCGTACATCTTTTGGCCATCTGGACGGCCAAGATGTGCCCCTTTCAAAATTGCCCTCCACGTGATGAGTGCACAATGTCCCTAGTTTTGCTCTCCTCTGTGGAAGCGTGGTGAGTTGTAGCCATGAAAGCACGCAGATGTTAGCTAGTGAATGGTCTCTGTAAGGGAAACGTGTGTTTGGCTAGTATCCTGCTCATGCTTCCTATTGACGGGCAAGGCTTCTGTCGTTCAGTGAAGGAAAGCAAAGGTTGCTGAGAAAGGCAGAAGAGCTTTTAAACATTTTGACACATACTGACTTGCGATGCCAGCTATTATTCATGCTTTCAAACTTGATAGGGCATTGCTATTTGGTTTAGTACTGCAAAACTGCTTATTCTTTACTTGTCTGATTGCTCTGGAGCTGAAATAATTGAAATAAAACTGGCTTGTACTTGAAGTATGGGCAAACTGTTATGGCTTCTTGTAGATGTCATGGTCCAAACATGCTCCATGTGCTTTCTCCATCCATTTATTTGTAGGGGGGTGGGGGAGCAGGCTAGTAGTTAGAGCAGCAGGTTGAGAACCAGGGAAGCCAAGGTTCAAATCCTGCTCCTCCTACTAATGCTCTTTGTGACCTTGGGCATGTCACTTCACCCTCCACTGCCTCAGGTACCCCCTAGATTGCAAGACAGCTTGGATAGGGAAATAACTTGTGTACCTGCCTGTAACTTGTTGAACTCAGAATTGGAAAGGAAAGTAATGAAATTTCAAATTCATATAATGATGGGTCTTGCATATTCTTATGAGGCTAATGTATTCAGTGCTTTCAGGGCAAGATTAACCCTTGATAGGCAAATGAGCACATGGAGCTCCCCACTATAATATGAATACCCTGGCCTTAGCATATCACTCCCCTTATTCTTGTCAAGCTCTGCTGGTATAATCCTTTCACCCTTCGGTAACAGTCAGCGAGCTGCTTCTTACCTGCTGCTGCCTTCTCTGTAGTGGGGTCTCAGGATCTCGTGAGACTGTGGCTTCCTTTGTGCTTCTGACTGCAGAGAAAAGCTGGCAGCAAAGGAAGACACAGCAGGTTAAAAGCGCTCTTTAGCGACTCCTCCTGCTGACTGAAGGACAAAGTGAAGGGGGTTGGGAGGGTCTGTAGGGTGCCAGTGCTTTGGCCAACCACTGTTTTTGTTATATTTGGTCACATCCGAGCTTCCATTGTGACACAGTGGTTGGGAACTGCTGAATTAACCTGTTTATAGTGCCCACCCTCAGGACTGGTACAAGGGTATTATGTGCCTTGGGTGAACATTCAGCCTTGCGCCCCCTCACAATTAACTTTCAAGCCCATAGGCCCACCCTCTTCCTTGAGATCTTGACAATTAAACTCAACAATCACAATCACCCCAACACTACTTTTCCATGAATAGTCCTGTAAAAATGCAGATTGGGCATTAAACGTTTCAGTATTACCACTTTGCTTATATATATAAAAATATAAACACATAATGAAGAAAGTGGGCATATGATACATTTTTTTTCAGTGCCACCTCTGGGTTTTCTTGGCAATGAATCACCAGAGGTAGATTGCCAGGCCTTTTCTTTCAAGGCAATGGAGGATAAAGTGACTTGCCCAAAGTGTGCCAGTAGGAATTGAACCTTTGAGTTTCTGGGTATTAGGCAGTTGCTCTAACCACTAGGCTACTCCTCCCTGACAGGAAAATACAGGCAAATGGTTCTTTGACTTTCTTTGTGTGACTGTCAGGACTGTTTCTTTTGCTTTGACTGCAACAACTTTTGCCATTCCCCAGAAGTTGCCGATCTACTTTATGTGATTGCCTTAGTCTGTCTACTAGCCCTTCTAAACATTTGGGGTCCGATATTCTTCTGGGTAGGCTATACGCCACCCATGTATGTGCCATTGACTATCCCCATCTAATGCATTTACACGGTTTACTAGGCTGTAAACCATGTAAATGCCCTTCGAATATCGGGCCATTGGAACCTAGGCATGCACCTAGTTTGCTTATGTCTTAATCTGGTCTGGAGTGCTTTAGAGCAGGCAGGGCCCCAGATACCACATTATATGTTCCCATTATCATTAATTCACAGCTATCTGGCCTCATAAGGGCCCTATTTTCACAATTTGCCATGGCCTACTTTTTGGTTTAGGTATGAATTGAGCCTCAGGTTACTTCATCAAAAAAGTTGTAAATTTGATGCCATGTCTCCTGTGGACACTTGTGTTGTGCAACTGCTTTAATATTTTTTTATTTCACTTTTTCTCCCTCATGGCTCAAAATATTTGCAAGTATATGACATTTTATAAATTCCATGGGTTACCTTTATATGCTGAATTGCACACTTATTTCACAGTACATCTATAGAAACATGACGGCAGAAAAAGACCATATGGCCTATCCAGTCTGCCCTTCCATACTAAGTACTATCGTCCCTTTTTTTTTTAGAAATCTTCTTTGTTGGCCCCATGCTTTCTTGAATTCAGATATTGTCCTCCTCTCTACTACCTCCACTAGGAGGCTGTTCCATGCATCTACCACTCTTTCCATAAAGAAATATTTCTGCATATTACTCCTGAGTATATCCTCTTTCACCTTCATTCTATGCCCCCTCATTGCAGAGCTTTCTTTCAGCTGAAAGATGCTCTCTTTCTCTGCATTTATGCCATGGAGGTATTTAAACATGTCTATCATACAGTCAGTGCTTGGTATTCATGGGGAATAGGTTCCTAGAAAACCCCGCCACTACTGAAAATGTGAATATGGAAGGGGGAGCAATCTGCTTGTCTCGCTGGGGCTTTTACCCCCAATCTGCCAAATCAACTCAATTTGGATGCCTTTGTGAACAGTACTGCTCTGGAGGGGGGTGCTGGGTGCTGGAGAGCCCTTACCCAATGAGATGCAGAGTTACCGTTCAGCCCAGAGTGCCTACTGCGCATGGCCGTGAATAGCTGCAAAGTGCCCATGAATAGCAAAACATGGATTACTCTTAATTTCATGTGAATCTGCGAACATGGAACACACAAATACCAAGGACTGATTGCATCTCCTCTCTCCTGTCTTTCCTCCAAAGTATACATATTGAGATCTTTAAGTCTCTTCCCATATGCTTATGACGGCATCTACTGACCATTTTGGTAGCCACCGTCTGCACAGACTCCATCTGGTTTGTATCTTTTTAAAGGTGTGGTCTCCAGAATTGCACAGTACTCAAAATGAGGTCTCACCAAAGACTTTACAGTGTACAGAGGCACTATCACCTTCATTTTCTGCTGGACATTCCTCTCCCTATGCACCCAAGCAACCTTCTGGCCTTCACCATCACCTTTTCTACCTCTTCAGCCATTTTAAGGTCATCAGAAATAATCATGCCCAAGTCCTGCTCTTCTTTCATGGATGGAAGTACTTTACCCCTTATACTGTACCGCTCCTAGAGCCAGTCCAAGGGTTTCTGCTGCCCCAGGTGGAAACCCTGGCCACCCCCACCCATTGCCAAGCCAGGCTGCCACTCCCTGCTGCCACCAATTTCATGAGGGGGAGGCAGATGGCGGCGGAATCGGCAATATTTTAAAAGTAGCAAATTTGTGCCACCTCTTTGTTGCCCGCAGCAGGCCATGTACTTCAGCAAACATGGCCTGCTGCATCTGACCCCCCTCTGACAGTAAGTTGTGTTTGGCGGGGGATCAGAAGCAGCATATCATGTGTGCTGAAGCACATGCCCTGCCGCAGGCAACAAACAGGCTGCAGAAAGCCGCTCACCTGGGTCGGCCACCCTAGGTGGCTGCGTAGCTCACCTTGTGGACGGGCCGATCCTGACTGCTCCTTTTTTGCAGCCCAAATGCATGACCCTGCATTTTTTGGCATTAAATCTCAGCTGCCAAATTCTAGATCATTCTCCAAGCTTAGCTAGATTCCTCATGTTATCTACTCCTTCCTGTGTGTCTAATCTGTTGCAGATTTTGGTATTATCCTCAAAGAGGCAAATCTTATCTGACAGCCCTTCCACAATATCACTAACAAAAATGTTAGAAAGAATCGGACCAAGGACAGATCCCTGTGGCATACCACTGGTAACATTCTCCTCCTCAGTGTGAACTTCATTTACTTGTACACTTTGTCGCCTACCACTCAACCAATTTCTAACCCAGTCAGTCACTTTAGGGTCCATTCCCAGGGTGCTCAATTTATTTATAAGTCTCCTGTGCGGAATGGTGTCAACAGCTTTACTGAAATCTAAGTACAGCACATCTAGGGCTCTCCCTCAGTCCAACTCTCTGGTCATCCAGTCAAGGAAATCAATCAGATTTGTCTGATAAGACCTGCCTCTAGCAAACCCAAGCTGCCTTGGATCCTGCAGTCTATTGGACTCCAGAAACCTCACTATACTCTGTTTTAGCAGAGTTTCCATTAATTTATTCACCACAGAGGTCAGACTATCCAGCCTCATCCTTACTTGCACGTTTGTGTAAACGGACCACATGTGCCTTTCTACAGTCCTCTGGGTGCAATCCTGATTCTAAAGAAGCATTGAAAAGGTCAGACAGTGGAGCTGCTAGAACTTCCCCAAGTTCCTTCAATACTTGGAATTCACTTGGAATCCACTAACAACTCCATTTTCTTCTTTCTTGGTCTAGCTTTCTGGAATGCCCTTCCCCCTGACCTCTGCCTCGAAATATCCTTTCCAAAATTCAAATCTATGCTCAAGCCCCATCTATTCCAATTAGCTTTCGGCCTTCCTTCCTCCCACACGTAGCCTCCTTATCCCCTTGCCCTCCTTCCCCATCGTATGATTGTGCTTTCTTTCCCAGCTGACCATGGCATTCCTTTCTATTTCTGCTCTGTTGCAGCTACTTTGTGATTGTAAACTGCCCTGCTGCTTTCGCAAAGACACAACATATTAAGTCTGCTAATACAGATAAAGATAAAGCTATATCTGTCCGGCCCATCACTTTGTCTACTTTTAGTTTAGCAAGTTCCTCACAGTCTTCTGAAAATAGTTCAAGATCCCCTTCACTTTTGTTCCTATTTTTGGGTGTTTTCTGAGGTCCTGCTCCCAGCCCTTCATCTGTGAACAGAGAACAAAAATATTTGTTAAGCAATTCTGCTTTATCCTCATCAGCTTCTACATATTCCTTCCATTTACCCTTGAGTCTGACAATACCACTTCTGCACTTGTCATCCCATTTTATTGCATTGGCTATTTCTTCTTCTTTTTGTATCTTTGCTTTCCTAGCTTCTATAAGTTTTTCCAAACATGCCATCACCATGGGAGACTGATTTTTACAGAAGTGCCAATGTTTTGCTGCTGATTTTTGATAATTCTCTTCCTCCTATCGTCGCAAGTCTGTTATTCCCCTTTAATCTTAGGTAGTTTTTTTAATCACCCTACAAATTTCCTTTCTTTTTGCGCATTTCCACTATGGGCCAGTTTTAGGCCTCAGGCACCTCGTCGGGTGAATTTTTTAACAATTGAGTCATTAGATTTTGCTGTTGCAATTTTTTTGGATGAGATATCTACAAACTTCCCAGTAGGTTTAAAAGGTACAACTGATGTAGTAGGACCATGTCTGCTACAGACACCCATATTCGTACATGCAGTGCCTGGGCCCCAACCATGAACCTTCTTGAGGCCTCAGGGATCACAAAAGAGTGCAAAAGGATTTTCGTTGTAATTAAATCTGATACATCAGCATCAGCATCAGTCTCCATGGTCCAAGGAGTTGTATTGAACACTGGGGGTGCATTAACATCAAGAGGACACCAATCCCACCCAGCATTAAGCATCAATAGGGTCCATTTGGAGTGGTCATCCACTGATTCCCATCCAAAGAAGAGGAAGTAATTGTCCTCAGCTTCATCAACATTGAAGACTGTCACTGAGCACAAGGTAGAGGCTGGGGTGCATCACGGTGGAGACCATTGGAGCATGATGGCATGAGCATCGAGATATCAGCAAAATTGTTGACTACAAAGCAACCTTGAAGACCGTTCATCCTTCTTGGTACTGGTACCAGAGAGGGTGTGCAAGTCTCCAAGCGAATGGGATTGATCCTGCCTAGTAGTGTGAAGAACCACTGGCCTCTCCTTCTAGAACCCCACAACCTTTGTCAGTGGCAGCCTTCAAGGAGTGGCTTCTGAAGAAAATTGAGGACAGAATGGAGGCTTTCTTTGAATGGTGGGAGATGGCTGCTTTGACTACCTTGATATAGGTGCATCAAGACATCGGGCTTATCCTTCAGACACACCAGCTACCTGCGGGAGATTCATTGTCATTAAGGCATCAAAGGGGCTACAACTCCAGTGATTATCCAGCCAGTATCAATCTCCAGTGCTTTGGAGGGTAACTATTCATCTGTAGCACTGGCACTCTGTACACAGACCTGCACCCCAAGAGGAGCAAAAGTTGGCCCAGGCAGTGACCTAGGCATCTTTTAAGTTTGGTTCTGTGTTAGAATCAGAGTGTTCTTGGAAGTCTGAGTATGACTCTGAGTATTTCTTAGAGGTGAGGTCTCTAGGCTTATCCTCAGATCCCTCATCTCTTCATGAGAGAAGAAAGAAACCTCTAGAATAGCTGTCCTTGATCAATTTTATAAGGGAACTGGCTAAGTCTGTTCCATTAAAGTTAGAGATGGAGGAGGAACCCAAGGCAGAAGCATTGAAAATCCTCCAGTTCCTCAACTGTTCCCCAGTGAAGCTGTGACAGTGCCTGCTCACAGAACACTAAAGGATGTAAGGATGAAGATATGGGAGACCTCTCTGTACAACCTGTGAGCAAGAAGGTCGACGCGATGTACCGAGTCCAGAAGGCTCCAGGATTTGAAACCTACAGCTGCTGTACCATTCCACCCAGCTTTTGTTTCCTTTGACTTGAGCAGGTTGGGGCAGCCGTCAAGCAAACACACTCTATCCAGTAGCTAGCAGATTTCATCTCCTTTGCTTATGTTCAGGCAGGCTTGACTCTTGCGGGTCATGTCATGGCTCATACTGTAATGTCAGAGCCATGGTTGCATTGATATCCCACTTGAAGTCAGCTTCCATGGAGGAGATTTGTAAAGCTGCGCAATGGACTTCTGTTCACACATGTATATCTCATTACTGCTTGGAAAGAGACTCTCAAAGTGATAGTAGTTATGGCCAGTCCGTTCTCTAGAATCTGTTCAGGGACTAGACTCCAATTCCATCCTTCCTAGGCCCAGTTATTTTTCTGTTCAAGGTATCTCTCCAAAACAAAAACAAACTTTTCAAAAGGCTCATTTTCACCAAATATTTGATTCTTTTGTTAGCTACCCGTGACACCTGTTACTCCCTGTTTGTTTTTTTGAGGCATCCTTTAGCTAGAGATTCCCATCTGTGAGGATATTGTTTTGCCTGTCGACAGAAAAAAACGAAGTTACATGTAGCGGGTTTCTCCGTGGACAGGGCCACTTTAACCACTTATGAGACCTGGGGCAAAGTTTTGAAGATGGGCCCCCTTTTATTCTTCCCACATTAACTGCACCCCTATAATAGAAAGAGAAACTTTATACTATTAATATGTATTTTAAAACAATGCTCATTATATACCTGAATGATTATTAATTACAAAGACTATTTTTTGATACAAAAAAATCATACTTTTGTACACCTCCAAGCTCTTACTCACACACATGCTTTTCTCCTCCCAGACATAGACACACTAAACTTTCCTGCTGTCTCTCTGCTGCTCGCAATATTCACACTCTCTCTTCTAGTTCTTGATTGCCTCTGATTCACACATAGTCCCTTGCACTCTCTCCTCTCTTGCTGTAGCCTCTCACTACCCCCTCCAAACATGCACTCTCAGCTCTTTCCTCTCTCTTTAAGAGCCTCCACATACATATTCACACTCTTGATTGAGCTGCTTCTTGGTCCATGAACATCCCAGGCTTGACTGTTCCAACAGTGCACTTCTGAGCATAACACAGGACTGTATGTAAGTGGTGATGTAGTTCCCTCCCCCAGCATTGCATTTGACTCTAGCATATGGGTTGAGGGCTTGAAGTTCCCAACTCGCTTCACTCTGACCTTGAGCAGGTACTCCGTGACCTCGGGCATACTCTGGGCTAAGAAGGGCATGGGCCACCTGTCTCCTGCAGCATCATCTTGCTGCTGTGCTGTTCCATGAGCAGGAGGAAACGAGGACGGGATGGGAAGAAACAAAAGAGCTGGTGCAGAGAACAAGCCATGTGCGTCACATTTGTTACTCTGTTTGTATATGCAGCGGCTGTGCTTGCAGCAGGAAAAGCACTTGCATGAGAAGTGCATCATCTCCTGCCGCAGGAATAGCCACTGCATGTGCAAAGGGAACCATAAGGATGGAGATGAGGGATGGCTGCATCACGGTTGTAATTCGAGGTGGACACAAGGCAAGAGAGAGGGACTGTGACGTAGCTATGTGCCGCACTGCTGCAGCAATTAACAGTGATGAGTGGACATGCTGCAGCAATTAACCCTTCTGACTGGGCTGTCTTTATGCCACCGCCACACGGTCATGGCTGTGCAGAAGAAGAGCTTCAGCCTGATCTCGGGGCTGAATTTTTACCTGTGGGCAGCTGGGCCCCAGTTAGGCAGAGGCCCTGACAGTTGCCTATAAGTAAAAGCGGCCTTGTCTGTGGACCGTAGAACCTCCCCTTAGAATTGTATTCTGCCTAGCTTTGGCTCAGACTGAGGCAGTCTCGCATGGCGACAGCAGGCAAGAAATGGCATGGATGTGCGCTGGAGCGCTTCCAGAAGGTACTTGAGAAGCTCCATCCAGTGAGGTTACTCATGTCTGAGGACTTACCCTGCTGTCCACGGGGAATATCTGCTACAGGTGAGTAACTTTGCTTTCATGCGTGAAGCAAGTTTTACATGCAGAGATGCTATTATAAAATTGTTTGGGTGACTGCACATGTACAAGGATGCGTGCCAAGAGCTCGCACACTTTTATGCAACACGTGTGTGGGTGTTCCCGGGACAGCTGGGGCAGAGCTGTTACATACACACATACTTAATAAATAGACTTCTGTTTTTAAGTGCTTATAAAATGAAAAAAATAGGTGTGATGTACCTTTTCTGGTTGAATCAAATGCATACTTTTCTGCAGCTGAGGTATTGTCAGCACTAAAATGGCACAAAAAAAGGCTGACAAGGCAGGGGTGAGAGAGTACTATGGGAAGTGGTATTTTTCCATTGTTTATCCACTGAACACATTTTGTATAGTTTGGGCAAGAGCATTTGCACACTATACTGCAAATAGTTCTGGGAGCCTGTTTTATAAAGGCACATAGGAGGTACATTTCAGTGAACATTTTTAGGTGACCTGTTATCAAATCACCCCCTTGTAGTACACCCCACAGTGCGGATATGTGAGATTGCTCTGATTATTAACTCTTGGGCAGATTTTCAAAGGGAGTTATGTGTTGGCCACCAGGTGGTCAACACATAGCTCCCTTATTAATAGATTTAAAAAAACATATGAATAATATTGGATCATTTAAAAGGCTAGATGGCCAGATATGATCTCTGTATTTGTAGGCTGGGTTAGGGGAGGAGTGAGAGAGGGCCAGGGACTTATTCAGATAGCTGGATGGTGTCGGTATGGTGACTGTCCATTACATATACAGATAGGGGGTGCTGAATATGCATATTAAATTAAATGCTGGCACTGGAATTTAACTTAAGCTGGTGATGGCGTGAGCTGATTATTGAGCTCTGTCTAATTTATTTTCATTATTTAATTAGAGTTCTGGCAAAGAGTTTTCCAGTTAATGCTAAAGCTGATGTTAATAGGAAGTGAAAAACAAACAAACTGATGTCCAGTGACTTTTGGAATGTGCCATTCTTAGACTTTGGATAAAATCCAGACACAGGGTATGTGGAATTTTTATGATAAGGTTAAGAAAGTAGATTCTATTTGGGTTAATACAACATTCAGTCCTTTGTGACACAATAGAGACCCAGAAATGAATTAAGTCCAGAATAGTAGTGTGCCATAGCTCAGTATTATTCAAATTCTATCAACTGTTTACTCTGATTAGGGTCCTACTCTGCAATTTACTTTGGGGAATGTTTACTAAGAGATACGCTGTTAGTGGATGGTCAGACTGCAAAACCAATGCAGAGGCCTGTGCAAACTGCAGGGGGTGTGTGCAGATGCCCCCTGCCATTGACATGTTGCTAACCTGTGGCACTGCAGAAAGTGACCATCAAGGTGGCATCAAGTCCATCCCTGGAAATGGCAACAATCGTGATTAGCACAAAACAGTAATGCCTGTGCTAACCACAATTCGTCATAAAACACCCACATTCTGCCCCAACCTGTTCTGTCTCTTCCCAGTCTCATACTAACCTGTTTTAGCATGGGGCCCTGTCCTAACCTTTAGCGTGGCATATTTACTGCATGCTAAACCCTAACAGTTAGTGCAGTTTAGTAAACATGTCTCTTTATGAGGTACAGACTTTCTTTTCCTTTTTTTTAATAAATTTGCATATTTATAGAATTGTTCACATATATTTAAGAAACAAAGGGAAATCACAATGGTAACAAAAAGAAAACAGACCAGAAAAAAATGTAGATCAAGCTGACTAGCCATAATAAAGGGATCCAACCTGGACAAGAAAAAAAAAACATCTTTCTAGGAACTCCTGAGGTTTTGAGAAAGCAGCAGATTATGAAAGCAGCAAAATATCAAATGTGCATCCAAGGCAATTACTTTTTTGTTCACACCCAGAAAAGATTTTCTTAAATTTTCTGTAACACTGAACAGATCAGGAACCTCCTGTACACATCAGGAACCTATATTCAGATTATAGAATAATACATCTTAAACGGTGTCCAGTCCCTCTTGTGAATTTTCCACTAGTGCTGTTACATTCAAGCTGTCGGAAGAAACCTGGCTTTTGGTCTCCCCTGGCTTTATCAGCTCTTCAGTTGGCCTTAGTGAAATAATGCACCTCAGAGAAAGGTGGCAAACTTCAGAGGGCATTTTCAAAATCTCCACCAGCAAACCTGATGGAGATACAATAGATGAGGTAAGAAGATTGGTGGAGTGGAGCTCTTCCTTGGAATACCTTTTCTAATTGTTTTATTTTATTATGTAGAGCCAGATTGTCTTAAAGGATTGCAGGACCTTATATCTGAATGGAGACTTGCCCATCTCACTAGCATCACCACACTAGCCTTGGCTCTTTAGAAGATTGTCCTGTACCTGTAACTTGGACACAGTCTCAGTGGCAACAGTGGATAAATCATTAATATACGCTGAAATGGAGTTTTCAGAATAGATGGTGAAGATCCAGATCTGTTGATGAGGAGATATTTTTGAGAACCACAGACTTCCACGTATCCTATTTTGCTTGTTCCTGGATATCAGTATCATTACATGAAGACTCACAACACTCCTCTCAACCTACCACCACAGAATCTGACTCTTCCCTGGATGACCTCCTCTGCAGTTGTGCTTAGGTTGACTTAGCCTCTTTCATCAGGGGAATCTCCAATTATCTCTCTTACAAGCAGAGTATTCTTTCCTCTGAAAAATCTCCCAGCTGGGTAGAAGAGATGCAGCAGAAATGCTGAGCTGAACAGCTTCTTCAGGTGTGGGAGAGAGGGCAGGAGGGTTATGTGAGCCTTGGGACTCAAAGAAGCATGCACATTTGGACCCACATGGGCCCAAGCACTGACCAGCAGTCCAGATGTCTGCACCAATCAATCCATAGACTGATGATAGAACCACAGGTGTGGAGGGCTCGGTCCTGACCCTGCTATTCTGTGTGCCTGTCATATTCACATACTTAGAGGCAGGGCCGGCCCGTCCATTGAGCAAGAATGATTTTTGCACAGGGCCCCGCGTTTCAGGGGGCCCCGCGCAAAAAACATTCCACATTAGCACAAGTAGATTAAAAAAAAACAAACCGGCTGCTGCTGCTGCTGCTGCCGCCATGGCAGTGGCAGAATCAAAAGTCCTGCCGCGGGGCCCCGCCTGCTCGGCAGAGCCTCCCTGCAGCATCAGCTCCCGAGTCCCTCCCAATGCGCGGGCTTTCAGAGCCGAGAAGGGAGAGCTTCTCTGACCTCTCGTGGCTCTGTTAATCCCGCCGGGGCTGATGGGAAATCCCATCAGCCCCGGCGAGATTAACAGAGCCGCGAGAAGAAAGGGAAACTCTCGTGGCTCTGAAAGCCCGCGCATTGGGAGGGACTCGGGAGCTGATGCTGCAGGGAGGCTTTGCCGGGCAGGCGGAGCCCCGCGACGGGACATTTGATTCTGCCGCTGCCACGGCGGCAGCGGCAGCAGCAGCAGCAGCCAGTTTGTTTTTTTTAATCTATCAGGGCTGATGGGGGGAGGGGGATTAGGATTGGTAATGGGCTATGGGTGGGGGGCTAAGACTGGAAGTAGGTTGATGGGGGGAGGGGGGTTAGGACTACTAATGGGCTATGGGGGGGGCCTAAGACTGGAAGTGGGCTGATGGGGGGTTAGGACTGGAAATGGGCTGATGGAGGGGGGGTTAGGATGTAATGGGCTATGGGGTGGCTAAGACTGGAAATGGGCTGATGGGGGGGTAGGATTGGAAATGTGCTGATGGGGGGGTTAGGACTGGTAATGGGCTGTGGGGGTGCTAAGACTGGAAATGGGCTGATGGGGGGTTAGGACTAGTAATGGGCTATGGGGGGCTAGGACTGGAAATGGGCTATGGGGGGCTAGGACTGGAATGGGCTTTGGGGAGGCTAAGACTGGAAATGGGCTGATGGGGGTTAGGACTGGTAATGGGCTATTGGGGGGGCTAAGACTGGAAGTGGGCTGATGGGGGGCTTAGGACTGGAAGTGGGCTGATGGGGGGCTTAGGACTGGTAATGGGCTATGGGGGGGCTAGGACTGGTAATGGGCTGGGGGTGGCTAGGACTGGAAATGGGCTGAGTGGAAGGAGGGCTTGAACTACAAATAGCTGATGGGGACGGGGGTTTGGAATGGAAATGGGCTGTGTGGAAGAAGGGCTTGAACTACAAATAGCTGATGGGGAGGGAGGCTTGGAATGGAAATGGGCTGTAAGGGGAGTGAGCTAGGACTGGAAATGGGCTGAGTGAGGGGGGGCTAGGACAGGAAATGGGCTGATGGAGGGCTAGGATAGGACTGGAAATGGGCTGTTGGGGGGGGGGCTTGGATTGAAATGGACTCATGGAGGGGCTAGAACTGGAAGTAGGCTCATGGGGGGCTTGGATTGGAAATGGGCTGAGTGGAGGGGAGCTAGGATTTGACATGGGCTGATGATGGTGGGGCTAGGAAAGGACTAGAAATGGGCTAATGGGCGGCTGGGATTGGAAATGAGCTGATGGAGGGACTTGGATGGGGGAGCTAGGACTTGAAATGGGCTGATGGGGGTTAGGACTGGTAATGGGCTATGCGGGGCTAAGACTGAAAATGGGGTGATGGGGGCTTAGGACTGGAAGTGGGCTGATGGGGGGCTTAGAACTGGTAATGGGTTATGGGGGCTTAGGACTGGTAATGGGCTATGGGGGGGCTAGGACTGGTAATGGGCTGGGGGGGTGGCTAGGACTGGAAATGGGCTGAGTGGAAGGAGGGCTTGAACTGCAAATAGTTGATGGGGACGGGGGCTTGGAATGGAAATGGGCTGAGTGGAAGGAAGGCTTGAACTACAAATAGCTGATGGGGAGGGGGGCTTGGAATGGAAATGGGCTGTGAGGGGAGGGAGCTAGGACTGGAAATGGGCTGAGTGAGGGGGGCTAGGACAGGAAATGGGCTGATGGAGGGCTAGGATAGGACTGGAAATGGGCTGTTGGGGGGGGGTGGCTTGGATTGAAATGGACTCATGGAGGGGCTAGAACTGGAAGTAGGCTCATGGGGGACTTGGATTGGAAATGGGCTGAGTGGAGGGGAGCTAGGATTTTACATGGGCTGATGGTGGGGCTAGGAAAGGACTAGAAATGGGCTGATGGGGGACTGGGATTGGAAATGAGCTGATGGAGGGACTCGGAAGGGGGAGCTAGGACTGGAAATGGGCTGATGCGGGGACTAGAAGGGAGCAGATGCTGGGTGGGGCTGGAACAAGAAGGGAACTGATGTTGGGGAGGATTAGAATGGGATAGAGCTGGGAGAGTGAATTGGAGAGAGAAAAAATATTTTGTGTGGGAGGGAAGACAAATCTACAATTGGCTGGATATTGGGAGAGTAAGTGGGGATTGAGGATGGCGGGGTAAAATTTGAGCGGATGAAATAGGAATGAGGAAAGAGCAAAAGGAGAAAGATTAGTATGTTAAAGCAGATGTAGAGAGAGAATGGAAAAAAACTAGAAGAGTGGATAAAGGTCAAATGGACAGCAGACGATGGAGAGTTAGCAGAAGACACGAAGAAACCAAAAGAAAGTGGCTGGAGCAATTGCAACTGAAAAAAAATGCACAAAAGGTAGAAAAATATCTCTTTATTGAATTTATTAACTGAAATATGCCAGCTCTGGGAAATGTGCATCATTAACGTCTGCGCTTTGTTTAGTACAAGAGGAAATTAATTTATAGTTTTATTTCTACAGTGTTGTTGGGCTTTTGGGGTTCCCAGTTTAATTATTGTCTTCCTGTTTCTACATTGTGATTTCTTGTTTGGTGACGGTCTATGTTCTGCACGTGTAACTGAGCTGAGGTATTCTGTTTATGTAATTCCTATTTGACATTGCCACTTGTTCTCTTTCCCCAGTAGGTCATGTATTGTTGTTCTCTGAAATGTATTGGTTTAATATTTGTAGTGTTGCCTTTTGATAGGTAGGGTCTTGTGCTTTGTGAGTCCTGGTAGTGCTGTTATGATACGGCGGGTTTGCTATGGGTTCTAAATGGGCAGTGTTTGTAGTAGTTCCTAATGTGCCTGGCAATTGGCACTGGATTATAGTAATGTAGAAATCGTTTAGTCTTTCTTTATCCATACACTCATTAAGAGGCATGTAAGTTAGTGTATGGTAACATTATGCAAATATTTATGCAAATGAGGTCCCTTATGCAAATGAGGCCCTGCACCGAGTCTCCGCACATGGCCCCGCACCCTCCTTGGGCCGCCCCTGCTTAGAGGTGACATCTTGGTTGATGGAACTCAGCAAGCGTCAGCTAGGCATTAGCCATCTTAGGAGAGAGATACATTTTCTAAAATCTGTGGCTGCAGTTATATTTTGCTCATGTACCTCTTCATCATATGGAGACAGACTTAAACATCTAAACATATATACTCTAGAGAAAGGTAGGAAAGGAGAGATATGAAAGAGGGATAAATGCCCAGGGGGCGGTGGCCTATGAAATAAGGGGGTCATAAAATAGCTGTGAAGGGGCAGACTCGAGAGTAATCTAAGGAAATATGTCTGTACAAAAAGGGTGTAGGATGCATTGAACTGCATCGCATTGGAGGTGGTGGTGACAAGGACAGTATCTGAATTCAAGAAAGCATGAATTTTCCTTCTCCTCCAGAAGTTACCCACTGTTTCTCCTTCTCTTCTTTCTCAGTTTCTGCTCACTGCCTTTCCCTCTCTCCTTCCCCCATCATTTTCCCACTGCTTCTTTTCTCCTCCGTCCCCAGCATCTGCCCCCCCCCCCCATCTGCTTTCCCCAGGTAACCAGAGCAGTAAGAGACGGTGCTGTTTCTCCTCCCGTTCTGCACCATGAGATTTAAATATGCAGTGCTGGCAGAGGAAGGAGAGTTGTGGGAATCAGTGGCAGAGGAAGCAGAGTTGTGGGGATCAGTGACAGATGCTCCCACCTCTCTGACTCAGGCTGGCTTCTCCTCATCTTTGATTGGTGAGTCTGGGGATCCCTCATCAGCACTTTTGTCACCACTGCACCTCTGGTCTTTGGCTGGTGGGGATCCTAATGTCACTGCTCTCTAGTACCAGCTCTGATGTTTTCTCTTTAGCTTGCACTGACAGGGCCTAGGGAACCTTGCCAGCTTCGCTACTCTCTGATCTCAGCTTTAGCATGTGAGAAGAGGAGCTCACCACATGTGAACTTGAGATTCTCTCAAATTGCACAAGATCCTGCTAATTTTTCAAATCAATGTACACAGGCACTCTGAGTTTGAAGGCTGCTTTGTTATATGAGAGCTTACCAGATTACCTTTGCTGTTAGATGCTTTACTGAAAATTGAATGCAAAGTACACAGTCAGTTTTTGGGATGGAGACTACCACCCTTGTTTTCCTGCTCTGGGGCTTTGGATAAGTAAATCTGGGGAACGGTCTCTGTCAAAAAAACCTGAAATCCAGCTTTGAGCACTGAGAGTTTGAGCAACTTGATTAAGGTCACACAGCAGGTTAAGAAGTAGGATTTGAATCAGCTTCCCCATATTTTACAACTTCAACCAGTATGTTCCTCTCCCAGACTGCTCTTCACTCATTAATTAATTTGAACTGGTGCTACCAAGAAAGAGAGAGGGCAATTTTCAAAGCTATACCAGCAGATAAAAATGTTTTACCTACGGAAATGGGCTGTTTGTAAATTGCAGACCCTGTGTGCAGGTAAAAGTATGTACATTGTGCCACAGTATCGGGCCGATATAGAAAGTCGGCACTATACGCATGCACTATTGGCTTCATACGTGTCTACATAGTGCCCTGATAGTGCACGACTCTAGCAAGTGCATGCGGAAAGGGGCAAGAGTGCAAATGAAGGTTGCGTAAAAAGGAGTACAGTATATGTAAATGAGACGTGTAAAATCCCAGCGCAAAAGAAAATACAGGCATAAAACCTCGGCATACACCAGCAGAGGAATGCATGCACAAACAAGAGATGCAAGAAGTGATCGTCTGAGCATGTGAACGATTTCAGACACTCGCGTGTCTGGCACATCTAGATGCCATCATGTGACATGCGCTTATATGTGTATCGCAGCGCATAAATATAGCAGTAACGCTGCTACAAAGGGAGGAAAAGACGTAAAAGTGCTGTATGTGTCCCGGGGTGTATTTAAAAGGAACTTGCAAGCAAGTGGTCATTTTGCTTTTCATTTGCTGTGGTCATTTGTCTCTGTTGTATTGTTTTGTAGAGATTGAGATGGACCGTGATTCAAGTTCAGGCAGTGAGATGGACCAGACTGCCATCCAGCAGCCAAAGTGCACCCGCTCGGCATGCTTTTCTGAGGGGGAGAAGTACAATCTGTACTGCCGTGTGTCTGCCAACTACTACAACTTATTTGTGGCAAAGACTACGGTAGGGCAAAGGGCTAAATTGTGGGGGCAAATAGCTGCAGAGGTGAGCTGCTGGGGGTGAAGGTACGCACGATATAGCAGTTAAAACATTGGTGGTGTAAAAATAAAAATGATAGCAATCGAGAAGTTGTGGCGGCAGACGGGGGGGGGGGGGGGGGTGCCCACCATGTAGTAACCCGCTGACCCCACTGGAGCAACTGATTGCGACCACCTTACGGCCAGAGTTAATTAATGGTGTGCCTAGCGGAATAGAAACGCAAGCTGGTCAGTACATATCTAGAAATACCTGGTGTATTTCGGTGGAAGGATTGTGAAGTTGGCTCAATTAATAGCTCTCCCTTTTCCATTTCATATTGCAGTGTCTGCCTCTTCGACGGTGCTCTCCTCTGTTGCCGGTGAGTACACCCCCAGCATTACCTTGAGAATCTTGGGAGTTGGGACCTGTGAAGCTGACTCTATTAATTAGCTGCCCCTTTCTCTAGTTCTCTTTGTAGTGTTTCCCTCTGCAAGTGCTGACTGTAGGGCTCGTTAACAGTGCCCTCCTCCCCTGCCGGTGAGTATACCCCTAGCATTACCTTGGGAATCTTTGGGAGTTGGGGTCTGTGATTATTGTGCTGGGGCCCTGTCACAGATCACTTCCTCTCATTTGTCCTGTTATCCAGTGACCCATATTGGTGTTAGGCAGGCTGCAAACACAGACCCTTTCAGGATGCTACTGAGCTGGGAGGACAAGAGCCAAGACAGTTGCAAGGAGTGACTGTAAACCTCCTGCAAGACATGGCAGCTCAAGTGCTGACACAGCATGAGCAGGCAAATGTTGCACTCCTGGGGGAAGCACAACATATAGTGCAGGAGCTACACAGTATAGGTCAGGTGTTACACAGTTTAGTGGCCCTGTTTTCTGGACGTGCCCACCAATAAGCCTCTGTGCCTGGTAAGCGGATGCAAGCTTTTGGAGGCAACAGCATAGTATGCTCATTGCTTTCTTAACAAAACTCTTCTTTTCTTTCCTTCCCACAGACTGTTCTTCCCTCCTCGCCAGATCCAGACATCGATCTGTCGCGATTCCACTGTTGGCTATTGTTTAATGTTACGGGTTTTTTTTTGTTTCACAGTTTTATATTTTCAGCTCTGTATGGCAAACATTTATGTGTATTTTAGTTCGATATCGTGAGTATATTTTGGTTGCCTTTGTTATGTTAAATATTTGTTGTTGATCTGGCGTTCTGTTGCCTTTTTGCATCCACAAAGGAAATAGCAGTAGCTGGATTGCTCCCACACACCACAACCACCCACCCCCTTACTATTGAGAAATAGGCAGGACACATTTGTAATGGTAGAAAATATATTTTTTTAAAATTAAAATAAACTATTTATAAATTAACTATTTACACATTCTTGGAGGGGGAGGGTAATAAAAATGGAAAAAAACCCAGGCAAAACAATCCAAGGGGAAGAGGATCACTAGGGGGGGGGGGGTGGTAAGCGCTGGACAATATGCTCAACATCCTCGATGAGGCAGTTGAGCATATTGCCCATCATAACTAACTGCCCCCAGAGGTCTGCCAGCATGCTGTGGATCGCCTCCTGTGCCGCAACAGCCAGTTGCAGCCCAGAAGGGGGTAACACAATATGCGGCTTCCTGAGATCCCCTTCCTCCTGGATTGTGGAGGCAGGGGGGCATAAAGGATAACCACCAACCGTGGGGTGGGGGTGGAGGGGAATACATAATAACCCACAGCTGTGGGGGTGTGGGTGGGGAAGGGAAATCAGGGGCAGGAATGTTGAGGGATGAGATGGGGTTCAACATCGGGGGGTGACACACAGGGTCAGGCATTGGGGGTATCTGTGGCCGCCGTGCTGCCTGTGACTGTGGGCGGCCTGGGGGTCCTGGAGTGTCCTCCTCCTCTGAACTGGACTCTGCCAAAATAAAAAAAAGAAGCACATGTCATCTAGGCAAAGCAGTGTGCAAGATAGAAACTGGACTGAGTGCAACAGCCTCCGCAACTTGTGCCTACCTGGTGAGATCTCCCACTCACGTTGCACCCACTCCAGGAAGCATCATTTCCTACTCAGCTCATGGGACTTTCTCCTGAGGTCCTCAACCTGAAAGACAGGAACATAGCATCTCTATCAGCAGCAGCACATGCAGACCATAACAAACCCTGCCCCGACCAACCCCTAGAGCAGTGGTTCTCAAACTTGGGGTCGGGGCCCCAAATGGGATCACATCATCATTAGATGGGGTCACATAAACATGACCATTTCCCCTTCTTTCTGGACTCCAAGTAGTGGCAGTCAGCATGTGGCCTGTGAGCCAGTGAACATTGACCCTCACCTGAGTAATCTTTCTGTTAGACTGACAACCCGTGCTGAGTACTGGGGGTCTGTAAGCACGCTCTACACACTGACACAAGGGCCCCTGTGCTCATTGCTGCTGCTTCCTGAGGGCAGGGAAGAAGGCTGAAAAACCCCTATTTTGATTTCATCATCATTTGAGATCACATGGTGTCACAAGCACAACGCCCGAAGCCACTTGCCTCTAGTGGTCGAGGGGCGTGGTGGTTGAGGATTCCTTCTTCTATCAGCTCCTAGCAGCCTATTTCTTCGTGTTGGCTTCTGGGAAGTGTAGTACTGCTAAAATATGTTGGTGCTTTAAGTAGAAGGTTTGTAGTTGAGGAAACCGAGGGTAAGGCTTGTAACAGAAAGTTTATTTCCATAACACAAAACACAGCAGGTTCAAGGTATCATTTACAGGATTATAACTGTAGGATTTGCTTAAGGTACAGCAAATAATGGCAAAGAAACCAAAAAAACTCAGAAATGGCTTTTTAAAGTACTCTTACTTGCAGAAGCAATTGCCTTTAGAAACTAGGCTGCCACTTTCCTTTTTAGTCCTTGTTAATCAGAGCATAAAGAAAAATTCAAGCTTAATTCTTCCACAGCAGTTTGGTTTCTGCCAGCCTCAAAAACCTCTCTAGGCTGCATTTCTACGTGAAACCAAACTTAGAACAAAACAAACATTCCAAGCTGTTATCACAACTCTTAGCAGGCTTTCATAAAGGAGAGGAGCAAGCAAAAACTCTTATAGCAGCTAACTGGGCTTTTCTTGCCGTTGCACAGTTCAAACACAGGTGACAAACTAGCATGAATCAGAGCTTCCTGATCAGGCTTACGTTGCAGTAAATTTCCCTTTTAAAACAGACAGGAATTTACCTCCACACTGCTTCTGCCATATGGTTAACTTCCAAGGAGAATTACTTCTTTCAGGGCTAGCTTTTCCTCAAGACCTCCTGTCTAGAGCTTGGCATAGAGAGCAATCCATAAAGCAATCTTCTTCCCCCAACTCTGACACTGGTTCTCCCAACTGCATGGGTTCTGACTCACCGACCTGGTCAGACTGCTCAGCTGACAACCTCTATGGTGGTCTGAAAGCTTCTCCACTTCCTGGTCCCCACCTCTGTTGCCAACCTGTTGCAGGGAATTCAGCTCTCTCAGCTCTGGGTAGCTCAGCTCTTCTCCCAGAATCAACTCCTCCTCTCTGCTTCTGTCTCAGCTGCTCTCCCGGCTGTTCTCCTTCTCGTCTCTCCCTCTCTGCATAATCTAACCCAGGCTTATACCTCCAGGGTTCTAACCCCACCTCTTTCTTTCCCAGGTGTTGGTAATCCCCCTGCCTCCTGATATTAGAATAATCAGTGCACTTGTTAAAGTAAGGGCTTTGGTCCTCGTGCTTGAAATCCCTCTTTCTTACTTTATCAGTCATTGGCTGAAACCTGTTCCAGCTGGGGGTTTTCTGTCTTTGAAACCTGGCTGTGGCTTTCTCTCCCTGCACTCCTAGAAGGGGACCCTTAACTAGGGTGAATTTGTTATGCTACTCACTTCCCCCACTCTCAGGATAGCTGACCTTGCCACAATGGATATTCACTTGCTAAAATGGGGGTCGTATGGGATAAAGGTTTGGAAAGCATTGCCCTTTTGCTCTGGTAACCCACCTCATAAAAAGAAACACCTACACCCCTGCTCCACTCACCTCCCTAGGGAACACCACTTCTTCATTAAAGCCGACCGGAGTCGCTGTTTCAGCTTGTAGTTGCCCTCCTCCCCGGCCTGGGAAGAGGTGCCTTTCGTTGGCCACTATGAGGAATGCCAGCAGCTCAGTGTCCTCCCAGGGGAAGTTTGGCTTCCTCCTGCGGTTTGGTGCTGCTGGCCCCCCTCCTGCATGTGCATCTGTATGTGCCTCAGCCATTTTGCTTTGGTTCCACATTGACACATGCGGAGCCTCCCTGGGCATCTAGGTTCCGCATGCATATAAAGGCGCAGGGACAGGGGACTAGAACACACAGGGCATGAAAACAATACATATCAGCAGCAGCACAGATGATTGCAGGAGGTATGCATTAGGAGAGAGCTGCTCCATTTCTATATCTCGATAAGATCTTTACAATGGATTGGGGCACTGAGGCAGGTAACTCTAGAAGCATTCAGAAGGTGGCAATTAGACTAATTTAGCATGTAAAACGATCAGCACTACAATGGCTCCCAATAAACTTTTAGATCAAATTTAGAGGTGGGAGGATGGGTTGTCCTTTGTTAATGTAATTGGGATGTCTCTAGCTATTGTGCATAAGATTTGTCTTAGATGTCTCTCTGCCTGCTCATTATCTGATGTCAGTGGATGCCTTAGATCTGCTTTTCTGCATTCTTGGATGTAAAATCTTACCTGAATAAAACAAAACTATCAATTAGATAGTTAAAAATTCTGTATATTCCCAAATGTATCCATCCTATCAGCAAAAGCAATATATCCCTGGAATGTATTATGTTTTGTTACTGTTTTTCCTTTATGATAAAAACCAATACAAATTATTTGAATGAAAAGCTTGACTCTAAACTCCTTAATTCGCTTCATGTATAGAGAGAGTGGGGGTATTTGTTTGGATTGTTTAGGGGACTGTGTATTGTCAGCTGGGACCTTATTTTGTTCGGGGGTGCCCTTATTGTTTCTTCTATGTGTTTAGTAAAATTAATAAAAGTTATTGGGCATAGAAGCTAGATTCTTCTATCTTTTAGAGCCCTTAAAAGCTTGGAACGAGTGTACTTGGCTGCTATAGTAAACTGGTACCAGCCCAATCACAAATTTATATCCCATAGAGTGCCAAACCCAACATCAGAGAAGTTTACATCAACTCATGGCTAATAAAAGAAGTTAAAAGAAAGGCAGATTGAAAAAAAAGAGGCCAATGCCATGTCACCCATCGCACTGCCACCCACACCATGCCAGTCACGCCCACCGCCATACCAGATGCAAAACCCAAGGTCGGTAACAGTCTGATGGCACTCACCCCAATAATAACCAACAGTATTCTCACCAAAAAACATTTATTAAAGAACAACAAGTAGGCATAACAAGAAATGCAAAACTCATGAAACGTAGTCCTCTATAAGACACCCCCCGCTGCATCATGTCGAGCAGAGGCACGGATGAGAGGTTCCAGTGGCAAATCAGGAGCTATTTCACATGGCATTCTGTGTTTCAGGGCTATGCTGGGCAGCCTGCAGCACACTGCAGCAATGTCCCCAACCTTTTCAGGTGCATATTGCAATGCCTCCCCAGAATGGTCCAGACAACGGAAGCGACTCTTGAGGATCCCAAAGGTGCACTCTATCACACCCCGCATAGCAATGTGTGCATCTCCGCAGGTGTGCGCGGCAAAAGCAGAGGAGTCATCAACCAGGACTTACATCCGTATCCAGCATCGTCTATGCATTAAAAGGAAACAAAACAGCATAGATAATGGTGCAATATACAACACTATAGCAGCATAATATATAATGGCTTATATGCAGAAATGTACAGCTGTTTCCCCTCCCCAAAGTTTCAATGCAACACCCAGCATCCCCTATGATTAGAACTCCAACAAAGCAGCTTATATAGTAGTAGTATATATAATAGTATCATATATATATCTATGCAGAAATGTACAGCTATTCCCCCGTCCCCAAAGTTTCAATACGCCAATGTGATACTTACCCAGGAGCCAACCTTCACCATACTTTCCCTCTTCAAAGTTACAGCCGGGTGCCGATTTGGAAAGGATAAAGGAATCGTGACAGTTGTCTGGGAACTTGGAGACCACATTCAGGATCTTCATGTGCGTGTCCACTTGGACATTGAGTGGAAGCTTTTCCAGTTCTGGAATGCCATTTCTCTGTCTGTGGGAGGTGTTAGGGCTACATGGCTGCAGTCTATTGCTCCGATCACGTTTGGTAGTCCAGCAATATTTAAAAAAGTCACCCTTCAACACCTGCCTTTCTGCCTCCTGCTCTGGGTACCGTATATGCTCCCTGATGTGATTTTTCAAGGCCTGCAATACCTGCTTGAAATGCCTTGAAAATGATGACTGCTTCATCCCACAGGCCAGCCCAACAACATTTTGGAATGACCCAGTGCCCAAAAAATGTAAGGTGGCAAATAACTTCGTCAGTCCTGGAACTGCATGCCCACAAGCAGTGGCTGGATCAATATCATCTTTAAATGTCCTCATACAAAGACAAGATGGCTTGTCTGCATAAATGGTAGTTACGCATGACATGCCTGTCTGGGGAGTCCATCCGGTGCTGCCCTTGTTCTGAATAGGCGCCATCTGCAGGGCCTCGTGATGAGGGGTGCAGTATGTGCCTCCTCATCCTTCTCTCTCAGGCCTCCATTGTTCTCCCCTCTTTGGCTGGCTCTTGCAAGCAGCAGAGCGCTGAGAGGATAAGTAGCAAAAGACATCTTCTTGAACGCCGAAGATTTATACTCTGATGAATACAAGACCATAACACTGAAGTTTATATGCCAATGAAAATGCTGAAGTTTATGCGCCGACAATACAAGATTACTGTTTAAGCTGACCATGCCAACGATAGCGGTCAGAGCACTTTGAAAAGATTGTGCTCTAAGGCAGGCTAGCATTTAACATCATCTCTTGACCAGACATATAAATAATGACGCTCTTGAACTTAACACCTGATTGTGTAATTGATAACGCATCTTTCTGCATTGGATGCAATCTAATTACCATGCTATTTGAATACACTCGACTCATTTGCATATCATTTTAATACATTTAAATAGGTATGGCGTTCCATGCGCACTATATTTTTCCTCACTTTTTACGTGCACATCCACCTCTTTTTTGCATTTGGTGTATGGTTATTTGTGCGTAAAAGGCTGTACTAATTTTCTGCATCTGCCCGTATGTTTACACACATACAGTGGAGGCGGTCCTGGGGTAGCGTTGGGGATTGAAACAAAGCCTCCTACTTTTGTATTTTCAAAAGTATGTATGTTTTGGTTGAAATATGTACCCTTATGAAAAAGAGGTGCAAGCGTGTGCTGGTGCCTTTTCGTACTGCAGCTTTCCAAGTGAAGTGATGTGCGTGCTTTCACATTAAAAACTGGTGCAGAGTACCCTCAGACTGTGCAGCTATGAAATACAATGTGTGCTGTTGAGTCAGTGCTGACTTCTGGTGACCCAGCAGCTCCTGGGTTTTCTTGGCAAGGTATGACAGGAAGTAGATTGCCAGGACTTTCTTCCGAGGCAGTGGAGGGTACAGTAACTTATCCAAGGTTACAAATAGCGTTAGCGCAAATCAGACCCTGGTCTCTTGTTACAAGGCTGCTGCTCTAACCACTAGACTACTTCTCGACACTGCTGTGAAAATTGCCCCTTCAAGGTTTCCCTCTTTATTGTTTTTCCCAGTTGATGAGTCCTGAGCAGGTTTTCTTGTAGAAGGATCGGATGTATTTACAGCGAATGAAGAAGCGTGACACTATTAGCCTTTCTGAGTTGCTGCAGTTTAGTCCACAGTAGAAATCATGGTCAACAAACAAACAAGCTGTAGACAATGTTCCTGGTAAGCTGCGCGAGTCCTCTGCACTCACTGCTGCCGATAGCTCTTCCACCAGCAGTGGGAGGGCAGAGGACTCGTGTATAGCATGGCAGGGACATTGCCTGTAGGTGATACATTTTTATTGGACTAATCTATGACATTTGTCCGAAGCTTCCTTATGATTCCTATCATTCTATTGGCTTTCTTGGCTGTCGCTGCTAGGAATCATAAGGAAAGGAATGGAGAATGGAACAAAGGATATTATAATGCCATGGTGCAACTGAACCTTGAATATTGTGTGCAATTCTGGTCACCATATCTTAAAAAGGATATAGCTGAATTAGAAAAGGTACAGAGAAGAGCCACCAAAATGGTAAAGGGGATGGAAGGATACTCCTAAGAAGAGAGGCTAAAAAGGTTAGGGCTCTTCAACATGGAAAAGAGACAGCTGAGGGGAGATGATAGAGGTCTATAAATTAATGAACGGAGTGGAACGGGTAAACGTAGATCGATTGTTTACACCATCAAAAAGTAGAAAGACTAGGAGACACACAATGAAGCTACAATGCAACCCATTTAAGAGTAATGAGAAAATATTTTTCGCTCAACACATAAACTCTAGAATTTGTTACCAGAAGATGTAGTAAAAGCTGTTAGTGTAGCTGGGTTTAAAAAAGGTTTGGACAAGTTCCTGGAGGAAAGGTCCATAAACTATTATTAAAGAGGACCTTGGAAATGTACTGTTTGCCCCAGGACAAGCATTGTGGAACCAGTGTGCCTTTTTGGGAACATGCCAGGTACTTGTGACCTGGATTGTCCACTATTGAAAACAGGATACTGGGCTTGCTGGACCTTGGTCTGATCCACTATGGCATTTCTTATGTTCTTTGGAGAGTCCTGCTCCCTTCATCAGTTCAGAGCAGGATGATGTAGGTGTTGTCCGGATATATAAAAAAAAAAAGTAACCACATTGCATCAAAACAGGGGTGGTTGGCATAGGTGTAGTTTTCCTGCTTTATTTTTTTGAGGGGGGGGGGGGGAGAGGTAAAGAGTAAAGAAGTCATATTGGCATTGGAAAAAGGTGGTCAAATCAGCATTAGTATCCACACTAGCACTGCTGCCCACCCCAAACTATGCCTATTGTTTTTGGGCTCAAACTGTGAAAAGCAAATGTTGGTGACCTCTGACATCAAGATATTCACCCTTCACTGTTGCTGATTGGTCTTGCAGGTTTGCGATCCCACTGGTGAATGTTTACTTTTATTGCAGACAGAAGCCTGGGGCAAGGGCGACAGCTTTCTGAGCTTTCTTTAATACTAATGCCAGACAGACATACTATTTTTGAATTGGGCACCGTCAGCATCATGAGGTGCTCACCCTTCAGTGCTGGAATAGTAAAAGATTTGGTTTTTTATTAATCCCTATGAAAACTTGCAGAAGTTGAACGTGGTTCTTGCATCTGGAGCAGCCTGCATTGGCTCAGCTTTGCAGTTGCATGGCAGGACCCTTCCTCGGGATGTGTACAATCTGATTTGAACATTAGGCAGATGGTCCATTTTTTCTCTTTACTGGAACATCTACTCTTCCTCCAAATCTTGCTGCTGCTGCTGCTGCTGCTGCTCTGTACTTAAAGAAAACCTAATTGGCTTTCATCTATGGTTATTATAATTTTCCCAAAGGAGAGGATGAGGGGTAATTTTTCATAGGAGCAAAAGACATCTTCTGAAATGTGACATTTGCATTTTTTCCATTTATTGCAAATTATTGTGCACGTCTCCTAAAGGTCAGACGCTCGTTTTGGTGGTGGTACTGCTCACAGGCTGTTTTGTGTTAATCAAGCTTTTTTTTCTGTAAATGTCTCTTTAGCAGAACTTGACAGTAGTGCCAGGATGCAAATTCAGCAAACTTTCTGTGGTCTTTGATTACCCAGCAGTAATCCTGAGCCGCTGTGATCTCTCTTACTAAACAGTTTCATAATCCTTCTGAAACGTTTCTGTTTCCAAGTCTATCTTCGATAGATTGGTGCTACAAGCCTTGCGCATAGACTAAGGGGCCCTTTTACTAAGTGCGGTAATGCTTTACAATTATTGCAGCATTGTCAAGTTACTCAGTTCCAGGAGTGAAATGTTTTGTCAGGTCTGGTTTTATTACAATGCAGTATGGTACTTGTAGTTCTTGATTTTAGCTATTGTAATCAGTGCTGCCGGTCCTATAATGCATCAGAATGAATAGTCAGAAATCCAGGACAGGCTGAAAATCTCACTCCTGGAACTGGGTAACTTGACACCTCTGTTGCTGTGCGGTAATTTCCCAGATTTCAGAGGGGTAACTACAAAGCCCCTGCGTTAAGTGTTGGAGGTGTGTCCAGCATCTGCTCATGCAGTTAGCACAGATGAATTTAAGGCCACCTGCTGAGGTGGCATTAAATGATCGGCAATTATCCCCTGCGTTAACAGTTAATGCACAGTATGACACGGTGCCTTAATTGTGAGGTGCAGTTTGTGCTCTTTACCCACCCTATTCCAGGTTCTGCAGTTAACTCAGGAATTAGTGCAGGCTAAGTCTTCAGCCACTATGCTAGTGTGACCATGCGTTACCTACTGGCGCTAATTCCTGCATTAACGGCTTGGTGCACTTTAGCGAAAGGTCTCCTAAATCATTGGGCTAGAGATAAAATCACTGAAATTTACTGAAAAGAGCTACACACCATGCAGTTGATCTGGAAGTATAAGTTATTCTTTGAATATACAGTATAATTGCACTACTGCAAAAATATGTTCCTCTTTCCAGGTTTTCTCTGGTTTATTCTGTTTGCTTCACTAAAAATATTTTGGGGCTAATTTTATAAGTGCAGAGATGCATATTTCATGCATGTATCAGCAAACCTCAAAACCAAAAGTGTGCGGATACTTCTGTTTTGAAAATTACCCCAGGGAATGTGTACAGATGTATTTATACCGGCTCGTTGACATGCATACATTTCCTGTGTTAATTGACATGCATGCATATTTTCAAAAGTAAGTGCATAAATGTATACACCCTGCCCCGCCCGGGAACTCCTTACCTCAGTCTAGCTAAACATATAGATGGTTGTTTTATAACAGATTGCCTCTGTGTCTTTATGAAATACTGCAGAAATCATGGCTTGATTGAAGTGAGGGACGTTTACACCTGCCTGGGAGCAGGCATAAATGTTTTTGCATAAAGTACATTTGTAAATTGTGACGCCGCCTGTGCTGTGCTTAAGCTCCACTCCAGAATATACACAGATCACCTAAAGGTCTGCACCTTCCTGACATTGTGTGTACATTTCTGCATGTAAGCCTTGGGGCGATTTTACAAAAACCTTTTTATGTGCATAAGACAGAGTTTTATGTGCAAAAAAAGTGTATAAAATTACAAATCATAGGCTGTAGATGGCTAAGTTTACCCACCTATCAAGAAGACAATTTTACTAAAGTATATTTCTGCACATAATATACTGTTTTACCCATGGAAACACCTCCCTATCCAGCTTTGTTCATTGCAAAACTGAGGAAAACTCACCCATGGTTCTGCCCTGTTAGTATTCCACACTCGGCTTTCTGCTGTTTGATTACCGTCTGATGCAGAAAGGACACAGCTTAGCTTTACTCATCCAAGTTAACTCTGCAATATCTTGAAACAGGATAGCATGTGCTGAATAACAAACTGAGCTATAGTCCAATGAACACATTTATAGAAGAGACTTGTACAGAGCAATAGTTCACCAGATAAATTCTTTAGCCTCTATAAGCACCTATTAAAGATGGGCCTATTGTATTTCATATCACATACTAAGACTTCACCTCCATGATGGTAAGATTTATGGGGAGGTGGGGAAGAAGAGATAAAAGGGTGATTTATCAAGTTTGCTCCAGTGCAATAATGATCAGTTTTGCTAAGTGCTTTGTCTATTTTCATTAATTAATTCACAGTAATATTTGCACTTGGGCAAAACTTTGGCAAATCTGCCCTTTAGAGGGAAGTTACAGTCCAGGAACACAGAGATCTAAAGCGGCCAGGTGACTGCTTGTACCACAGCTGGAAGAGTTAAACTGCGAGGAAGAAGGAAGAGAGCAGAGTCTGATTTCTTTGAACTTAGCACGGAAATGGGCAGTTGGAGTTCATCAAATTAATTTTTATTTTACACAGTTGTTGAGCAAAAAAGTGCTGACAGAGTGCATGGTACTGAAGTGGCTAATCTTGAAAGTGTTTGTTCAGTCCCATTTAATGTAGATCATTAGAGAGGCAAAATCTTGGCAATGATCCCTCCATCCTCTTCTGCGTGAGACTGTGCCTGATGAAGATTGTGCAAGGCTTTTGAAAAAAGCCAAACGGATAGCTTGCTGCATTAACGCATGGAGTGACAAATTATTTCTTTTTATTTCAGAGGAGTTCCTTAAATTATGTTTTTTTTGCAAAATAAGATATTCTTGAGACCATGACAGCACATGCCTGGCATCCTAGTGGGGCCAGTTCTAGAAACAGAGATTATTACACCAGGTAAGGACCGTAAAGCTCATCTAGTCTACTGAACATTTTTCTTTTTATAGTGCCACAGACCCCAAAGATTTCTGGCTTTTCCCGGCCTTACAACTTATAATACATATAATCTTACAACACCTAAGGCCCCTTTTACTAACATTTAGGGGCATATTTACTAAAAGATTTCATGCATATTAATGAAAGTTAACGCCCGTTAAATGCCCAGAGCACTTTTATTTCTATGGCCACGACCCATTACATTTCTATGCGTGTGGTGACAGAAAGTGCATGCTAACATCTGTTAGCACTTGCTAAGCATTACTTAAAGGAGCCTTATTGTGGTTCAAGAAGACACAGAAACAAAGGTTACGTGCTTTTCAGCTACTGGTGTTCCCTTTACCATAAACTAAGAAACAGGAAATATAATACAGCATATGAGTGAAAGGATTGAGAACCTTGCAATGCAGTTAGATAAAAAAACCAATAGGTGTATAATATGTATACCTTCATGGTACATAAATCTTGAACTTTTATATATAGTGGAGGGAGAATATATATGTGTAGAAAGTAATTGTATAAAATAATATCTACACACATGTGGGCACAGTTGTGCACATATGGCCTCCTATAAAATACCAGTCGGCATAAAAGCGCATGTTTTGGCATGATGGTTCATATGTTGTCAGTCGGCATGCATGTGGGCAGAATTTAGGCAGAGCAACGGTGGAGTATGCAGGTACATGTGTAACTATTAAAATATGGTAATCTACATGCGTACTGAAAAATTATAGGCATGGACATCTGCACTTGCTGCAGAGCTGATGTAAATGCCGCACCTGTAATGTAGGTGTATGTTATGCTACTTAACGCTAGTATTGATAAAGATACATGGACACTTGTAGGTCTTTATAAAGCTAGCCTAAGTACAGCCTACTTTCATAGTCAAAGTAGCCCCCTTACAAAAGTACACTCTAAGGCAGTGGTTCTCAACCCAGTCCTCTGTGACCCCCAGGCCAGTCAGGTTTTCAGGGTATCCCAATGAATATGTATGAGAGAGATCTGCATGCACGGCTTCCATTATATGTAGATATATCTCATGCATATTCATTGTGGATACTGTGAAAACCTGACTGGCCTGGGGGTCCCAGAGGACTGGGTTGAGAACCACGGCTCTAAGGGGTTAATTAACCTCCTCCAGTGGTTCTGACCTCCTGGGGGTCAAGCCAGATGTCAGTGTTTCCCAAAGATTTCTTGTGCTAAAGGGTATATTCAGTCACCTTCCTGCCTCTTATTAAGCACCCAAAAAGTAACTTGCAAGGGATGAAGACTAGAAATCTGGAGTGCGTAGGAGGTGGAGCATGTCCGTAATCTATATTATCTGCTTCTGCTCCATCTCCATCTGTGCTTCTCCCCAAAAATGGCTATTCATTCATCATATGACTTTTATGGTCTTTGGCAATAGTAAGCCTGGCAAGCGACCTCCATTCTGCTCACCTAAATCCCCTTATATCCTAATGGAGAAACAAATATTTTCTCTTTACCATCCTCCCATGGAAAAACATGAGCTCTATCTGTGTCACACTACCTAGGAGGCAGACTGGCCAATTTTAACCTTCAGATCAGCAAAAGGCACCTCAATGGTTCTGTTTGATCTGAAAAATAGCCAAAAACCATAAAATGCTCATGAATGGACTGAGTTTCATAAGTGCAGAGCAAAATATTAATCTAGAGAAGTGGTTTTCAACCCAGTCCTTGGGACACACTGAGCCAGTCAGGTTTTCAATTTAACCACGATGAATATTGTCGGCGCGCCCCCGTGTGGCCAGGCGGTTGCCTAGGGCTACAGGGGAGGTGCCGATTGTCCTTTGTTGAAATTAGCCCAGTAGCATGTAGTTGTGTCCCCGAAAGGATTAGAGCCAAGTGTAAAGGACGCAGGAAATATTTCTTTATTTTTAGAAACAAGGATATCCTAACCGGTTCAATTCTTTGACATGAATTGATTGAAGTTGACCAAAACAAAATTCAGGATACTTCTCCAAATAACAGCACACAAGCCTATTATACAGTCCTTGGCTTGATACAGCTTTTAAACTTGCTTTCTGGTAAAACTCTATTTTCAGCAGTATTCTGTTTCCTGGTCTCCAGGAGGCGCTATACCACCCTCTGTTACTTCACAGTAGGTGTAGCAAGACTTCCTGGCCCACCTAGATACTTTCCCAAGCAATAAAATTCTTTTCCAATTATAACACACTTTCAGCACAGCTTCTTCCCAAGCAGCTTTAAACAGGACAGCTACTTTTAAAAGCACAGCTAAAAAGTAATGGGCTTTAAAATGTCCTTGCAAAAGAACTTCTGGGTTTCTTCCAGACAACACTTCCTTCAGTTCTTTTACTTATCACGAGGTAACACAGATGCATTCAGTAATCAAGACCAGCTGGGTTTCTTTCAGCTTTCAAACCCTATTTGGTTCCTTCATACTTCTTTAGCACAGATTGCACAGCTTATTTCCATGTCTGAGACATTGTCTAAATCCACAGTGTCTCCCAAGTCCATATCCTCCACACTAGACTCTTCTTGGTAACTGTTTCCCCTGGTATCTTCCTGAGAAGCCTCACTAGCTTGCAGAGCCTTTAGGAGCCTCTCCCAGGTACCCTTAACAGTGTGTGAGCTTGTGGGGGAAGGGCAGGAAAAACCCTCTTTGTCTAATAAGCCTTTCAAACGTTGTAAAGGGCTCACCTTATTAGTGCTGCTTTTCCTCCTTATAGATTCCTTACTAGGAGAAGAGTTGAGCCATGAACTCTTGGAGAATATTTCCTCCTCTGAGGACTCCTCCCCTGAGCTTTCCACTGGCCTTGTCAGTTCTTTGCTCCTGGTTCTCAATTGCTTCTGTGCAAGGGATTTCCAGGGGTTTCTTGTCCTTCCTTCCTGGAACCCTCGTGTCCTCTGTGTCTGTGTCCTCTCTCTCTGATACGGTTCCTCCTTCTCTCTCCCCTTCTCTGCTATATAAGTGCAGCTTCCGTTCCTAAATGTTTGGGGCTGTCCTATCCCCTTTGACTCCGCCCCCAAACCACTCCCTTCTCCTCCCGCTATCTCCATGGGAACAGGGCATGTGCTTAGGTCTGCACTTCTCTGTGAGAAATCTTTACCTTTAGTGTTGGTGTTAACCCTTTCAGTGCCTGCAGTTTTATGGGTAAAAGAAAAAAAAGGCAGTTTTCCCTTTTTTTTTCTGCCCTCAGCGGCTGCTTCTCCACCACAATATGCATAAGAGAGATTTGCATGCACTGCCTTCATTGTATACAAATCTCTTTCATGCAGATTCATTGTGAAAACATGATGGGCTAGGTATGTCTGGAGGACTGGTTTGAAAACCGTTGGTCCAGAGAGAAGGTCTAACTTTTACCCTAACAGCAAATAGCGGATCTTTCAACAGAATGTGTGGATCCTACCCTTCCCTTAAACAAAACCTAGGAGTGAGACATTCCAGACGTAACATGGTTGGGAGGAAGACCCACCAGAGGTAGTCCTCAGTCTTGCACTGAAAGACTAACTGGAGGAATGTGGATGTGCAGTAGCTACGGGTGAGAGCTAAGCTTCTGTCTCCCATTGGAGGCTCTCAACCAAGCAATGAAGCAAGATCACAGTCGGGCGCATTTTCAGTACTGCACCTAACTGCAAAATCTGCAAAAGTACCTGCAGAAATCGAGTTTAAATGTTGGGTGGTTATGCAGCTCTATATGTGCTCATTGCATTACGTGTTGAAAAATGGGGCATAAAGCTATGAGGGTAAACATGACATTTATGTGCATAACTTTTGAAAATTTAAGTTACACAGGAAAATTCAGAACATGCCCTTAGACTCTTTATTTGGCCAAATTTATGCATATTATGAACTTAGTTTTAAGTGACTATAAATCCACTTAAGCAAAGGGCATTTTTCAGGAGCTACTTGCCTGTTCTGAGTACTGACACCTTTTGTATTGCTTGATAAAACTGACCCATGGATGCCAAAGTATTAAGGAAAGAGCCCATACCCAGCAAACCCCAGACACATGGAGGCCTATTCACAATAGGACGTCCTACCCTGGTACAGCTGGGCAGAATCAGGCGGTGCAAAGTTATACCCGATTCTGATCCTGCAGTCCACATGGGGTCAGAATTGGGTCTAGCACCTGGACGTGCAGGCCGGGACACGATTCTGCCCAGCTGTATGTGCCGGCAACTAGCTGGCTGATTCAGCCGGGCTCATAAATGGAGCTACAGTGCCATGGCATCCCGTCGCCATGGCACCGTGTCTCCATTCACGCGCTGCGATTGCCGGCCACCCCGGAGTGACTCCCATTCCCCACAGCCTGACTCCCGATCTGGCCTTTCAAAGCCTGGGTTGGGCTGCGGGGAACCCCCTGAGCCCTCTCACCTGCCTGCCTGTGTCCTGCACCACGATCCGCCACTGTCCAGGAAGACTTATTCCACCTTCAAGGTGAAATAAGTCCCCCATCTAGTTTGAAGGCCCTGGATGCACAGGGCTGACCTCAGAATCGGCCCTATATATCCAGGGTCAAGGGCTGCCCATGTCATGCCCTTGCTCCTCTTCCAGAACGCCGCCTCCACCCTCGTCTAGGCCTCCCCGTACAAACCCGCTATTCGTACGGGGATGTTAGTGACAGGGATGGCAGGGGGACAAATAGCAGGGATGGTCGCCCCAACAGGACGTCCATCCCTGCTATTCGCGGGACATAATGATTCCCATAGAGAATGTCCCCAGTGCTTATTGGCAACTAGGAATGGGCCTCCTCCTGGAACAGAGCAATGCAACAGCTGCTCTTTTCCCTCCAGTCAATCCCTGCAAGTCATGGAAGAAGCAGTATCTTCAGCCAATCCCCATGGGCCTACAGGAGCAGCAATGTTTCCAACCTATCCCCAAAAGCCCAATGGGAGAACACGGTATATCTAAGCCTGCCCCAGGAGAATGTGAAACACATACTGCAGCCAGTACCTAACAGCCTTGCCTCTGCAAAACACATAGGTTACAGAAGCCATGCTGTAGAAGCATGCCATCCCTGCCATAGTCAGGCAAGTCCTCTCTCCAGAAGAATCTGGGTAGCTGTCCTACAAAAGGAGCTGAAATGCTGCCCTGGAGAAAGGAGCAGGAGGAGGGATTTAGGAATAAGATACTGCTGCCTGGGGCTAATGCTGGTCTTTTAAGCAAAAAGAAAAGAAAAGAGGAATTAAGCCTACTGATGGGAAAGAAGAGGGGGGGGGGGGTCCTCTTTGTCTCACCCAACTCTTCCTCCCAGCAACAGAACTGCCAAGTTACCCAGTTCCAGGAATGAGATTTTTTGCAAGTTCTGGTTTTAAAATTTGCATTGCATTGTAGTATGGTATTTGTAGTCCCTGATCTCACCCATTGGAATCAGTGCATCAGGTCCCATAATGCAACAGAATGGAATTGTCAGACATCCAGGACTGATTTACAATCTCACTTCTGGACCTGAGTAATCTGGCAACTGTGCAGCGGGTAGATTAATTTTGTCTCTCTCTTTTCCTATGTGTCCAGTGTCATCCCTCAGGGGAGAAATGAGGTCTGATGCTGGCCCCTGGGAAAACAGGAGAGTCATCCTGCATGCTAGGAGGAAAATGGAGTGATGAGAGAGGGCAAAATAGTGTGTATGGAGGATTATTTAAGGACTACCAAACCAGTGCGGGGTTATTCTGAGGCACGAATAGTGGGGATGAACATCCCGTTGGGACATCCATCCCCGCTATTCAGGCCCTTCCTGACTCCGTTTACTTTACCCACACATAGTACGGTGAAGGTAGACGGGGGCAGGAAAGAGGCAGATCAGGGATGGCATTAGGGAGGGCAGTGGGCGGTCGTCGAGCCCGGATGTACAGATCCGATTTTAATGTCGGCCCTGGCGGCTTGCACGGGGAACAATTGCTTAAATTCAGCTTTCCACATACCCACCTTCAGCTGCTAACAAATAATCTAGAGCTAAACGATTCTGATAAATGGCTGTGCGCATTTGTGTACTTTGCTTAGCCAAAAGGGTTAGTGCTTTACTAGTTTCATTGGTTATTATTTCAACAACAGCTTGTAAGCGTATTATACAATTTATCATATAAACAGGGGTACGATATCCCCATGTCCCATCTTGCTCCCAAGTAGCAGGTCCATAGTATGAAATGATTCTCTCAGGTGGCCACTCCTCCTCCCCCCATTTGTCCCATTGGCCTATTTTCAAGGCCTCTCGCTTTGGTTGACTTCTGTACACCGGATAACCCAGTTGTTCTCCATGGGATGTAGGCAAGAGGAAAAAGGAAGGTCGTATGGTTCCCAATGCACATGCTCCTTCCCAATGGTGAGGAAGCCTACCATATGCTCGGGTTCCGCAAATCCAGTACAGTCCAGGTGGTGCTTGCCAGGCATTATAAGATGCTAAATTAGTCCAGATGCTGGCAAGATTAGGGAAACGGACCAAAGGGTTGGAGGGCTCTGAGGCGTTGACTCCGGACCACCAAGATGTCTTCTTAGTAGTACTGTTGTAGAACTTCTGATTGAGACAGACCAGCTGTCCAACCTACATGTTAAACTGTGGTCCAGAGCGAGCAAAACACAAGTTACCAACAATGGGGTGGGCCAGTACCCACTCACTAGTAGTGTTATGTAAGTCAGTCTGGTTATAAGGAACAGAATAGTTCACTTCTTGCGCCTCCTAGGGCCACTGGTCTCCCATCTTAGTTCCTCCACAGAAGAGACAGTCTGAAATGTGGAGACTAGATGCTACTGCTCCCGCGAGCTCAAGGAACAAGTTCTGGGAGGCATGAGGAGCCTCAAACTCCGCTTTCACGGCCTCATAAAAAGAGTGATGTATTTGATAGGGTGCAGATATATGAGCCTTAGTATTCAACCGTATGTGTATGAATGGTTCCAGGATCTATGCCTCCTCCTGCTATACGCAATCCAAATCTGTATCCTTGCTTCCACTGGCTAGGGTCGAATATGAGGAGTTGTAGGGGATTGCAGGCACCTTTCTTGCATTTCTTGGGCTCAGGTAACCTGATCCTGGTCAGGCTGCCTTTGCGACTATCTCCATCCCGCTCCACAGGTGCATTAGTCCAGGTAGCAAAATATGCGCAGTCCCACTTTGGACAGAAGTAGGCATCTTTAGATGCTGTGCTGTAGACAGTGGTTGGGGAATTCTTTCCAGTACACCGTCCCCATCCGTAGGCTCCTTCCGGACACATATATTTATCATCATGATAGTAGTCTTGTTCCCATGACCCACACTTGTGGTAGGCATTTCTGTTTATTACATCGCAGGCGTCAAAGTTCAAGTAAACATATTTTGTGGGGTCTGTGAGTGGGCTCGTGGCATTTATGAGGGCTCCATCCTCATCATTCCAGCATATCTCAAGCACATAATATGAGGGGTTCTGCCGGGGGTTATAACAAGTCTTACTTTTCCCTTTCGTACAGATATTTAATTCTGTGCCATCATAGATACACCGGCTGATTATACCAGTGCAAGTATAGTAGGAATGGTAAAGTAAAGTCTGAGTGACCTTCTGTCCCGTTCGGGTGGTAGTTATGCAAGCTGAACAAGGGGGTAAGGCAAAAGTCTTTTCCAGGAATCCCAGGACCACCATTCCCACAAGGCAATAGTGGAAGAACATTGTGATTACAGTCTTTGGAGGTCAACTGGAATGTTGGGTACGATGAACTTGTAGAGTCTTCTTCTTCTTCTCTCCTGCTTCGATAGTCACCCTTGCGTGACAGAAATAGAATTGTAGATTCTAAAGATTCTTATAACACCGGTTGTCTCCGCAATGTGAGTCACAATGGAGTCTCAGGGTCATTTACTGAAGTCCATTGACCAGGGTCAGGAGCGGCTGCCGGCTTCACTCGACTGTGGTGGATCCAGGGTTCAAATTCCGCAACTTTCACTGCAGTGGGGGTTGACAGGATGACAACATAAGGTCCCTTCCAATGCGGCGCCAGCAGGGTCTTTCTCCACTCTTTAATCCACACGGACGCTCCTGGCTTGAAGGGATGCAGAGGCTCTGTTAAGTTGATGGGCAATCGATCTTGCACACAGGCATGAAGACTCTGCAAAATAGAACCTAAAGCCAATAGTTCTTGTCTAGTTATTTCAGATCCTATTTGTCTTATATCTCCCTTTATCCCCTGTACAATGGGTGGAGGTCGCCCATACAAAATCTCAAAAGGGGAAACTCCTAGAGACTTGGTGGGAGCAGAACGTATCCTAAGAAGGGCTATAGGGAGAACCTGAAGCCACTTTAGGTGGGTTTCTTGACAAAGCTTGGACAACTGAGATTTCAGGGTTCTATTCATATGTTCTACCTTCCCTGAACTCTGGGGTCTGTAAGCAGTGTGCAACTTCCATTGTATCTGCAGAGCTCGAGCTAACTGTTGAGTCACTTGGGATACAAATGAGGGTCCATTATCCGATCCTATAGTCAATGGTATTCCAAATCGAGGAATAATCTCATGGAGCAACACTCTAGTGACTTCTCGGGCTTTCTCGGTTCAGGTGGGATAGGCTTCCACCCACCCAGAAAATGTGCAAACTAGAACTAACAAGTAGTGATATCCGTTTGCATGGGGCATTTCAGCAAAATCCACCTGAATATCACTCATCGGGGCCACCCCTACTGACTGAACTCTTGGGGGTAGAATGGGACCTTGCTTGGCATTATTCTTGGCACATGTCAAACATCGCTGTGCCACTGAGGCGGACAGGGGTCCTAGTAGTGAAATACAGAAATAGGGCCTTAGGGCTCTTTCCATGGCCATTTTCCATATTGTGTGGCCTGATGAAAAGCATGAACAAAGGCTGGCCCTAATGCTTCAGGGATAACTGTGGGACCAGGAGGTGAACTACCTTCTGGAGGGGGCAGCACTATCCAACCTTTTTCTGTCAGGACCCCTCCCTCCTTTTCACAGAAACAGTCTAACTCTCTTGCAGTGTATCGGGGTGACCAGGAACTAAGGGGCACAGGGAATAGGGCTGCCTGCATCGGGGTATCTTGGGTCACAACTCGTCCAGTTGTGGCTGCTCTTTGGGCTGTGGCATCAGCAAACCTGTTCCCTCGGGTAACTTCTCCTGCTCCTGCCTGATGACCTCGACAGTGCATGACTGCCACTTGCTTGGGGGCCCACACAGCATCTAATAACATCAGTATCTCGGGCCCATACCTAATGGACTTTCCCCCTGAGGTGATTAACCCTCGTTCTTTATACAAGGCTCCATGTGCATGCAAAGTTGTGAAGGCATACTTGGAATCTGTGTACACATTTAAGCGGAGTCCTTCTCCTAATGTCAATGCTCTAGTGAGGGCTATCAGTTCAGCTTTCTGTGCGGAAGTTCCTGGGGCCAGGGCTGAGGACTCAACTACCAGATCAAGGGTCACCACTGCATATCCAGCACAACGATGTCCATTGATGACAAGACTGCTTCCATCTACAAAGAAAGTCCGTTTAGGGTCCTCTAGAGGGACATCAGTCAAATCAGGGCGACTTGAAAATACAGTGTCCATGGTTTCTAAACAGTCATGATCAGGGGGCCCAGGACCAATTGGAAACAACGTAGCAGGATTCGGGGCGTGACTGACCTTTAACTGTATCTGGGGGTTTTCACACAGCATGCTCTGATATTTCAACATTCGTGAATTTGTTAGCCAGAAGTTTCCTTTGTGTTCCATGAGAGTCAGGACAGAGTGTGGCACAGTGACTTGGAGAGTCTGTCCCAGAGTGAGCTTATCGGCTTCGCCCACCAGGAGGGCTGTTGCTGCAACAGCTCTCAAACAAGGGGGCCAACCTCTTGCTACCACATCCAACTGCTTCGACAAGTAAGCCACTGGCCGTTACCAAGATCCAAGAGAGTGAGTCAATACCACCAACGCATTTCCTTGTGACTCATGGACGTAGAGATGGAAAGGTTTCTGGACATTTGGGAGACCTAGAGCTGGTGATGACATCAGAGCACTTTTCAGAGACTGGAATGCTGTATCCTGTTCAGGTCCCCACTGTAGTGGAGACTTTTCCATTCCTTTGGTAACTTCATACAATGGTTTTGCTAACAGCGCAAAATTGGGGATCCATATGCAACAGTATCCCACGGCCCCCAGGAAGGCTCTTACTTGCCTCCTAGTGGTTGGAGTAGGGATACTACATACAGCTTCTTTGCGTTCAGGTCCCAAGCATCGAATTCTGCTGGACAACTGGAATCCTAGATATTTGACTTCAGTTTGGCATAGTTGTGCTTTGGCTCTTGAGACTTTGTATCCAGCCTCCTTTAGGAGGTACAGGAGTTCACTAGTAGCTTGTAGACATTCACTTTCTGAGTTGGTGGCTATGAGCAAGTCATCTACATACTGAAGGAGAACCCTTTGTCCTGGGTTTACTGAGTAACTTGAAAGATCTTGATTCAAGGCGGCACTAAAGAGAGTAGGTGAATTCTTGAATCCTTGGGGTAATCTGGTCCAGGTAAGTTGGCCCCGTCTTCCTGTTGTGGGGTCTTGCCATTCAAAAGCGAACAAAAGCTGAGTGGTGGGGGCTAGGTGTACGCAGAAAAAGGCATCTTTCAAGTCCAGGACGGTGAAATGAGTAGCCTCAGCGGGGATCAGTCCCAAGAGAGTATAAGGATTTGGCACCACGGCGTGTATAGTTTCAACTGCATCATTTACCCGCCTTAAATCTTGCAATGGGCGGTAATCCCCTGTCCCAGGTTTCTTGACTGGGAGAAGGGGGGTGTTCCAAGGTGACTGGCACTCCTTGAGAAGTCCATACTTCAGCAGTTTCATTAAATGGCAGTGGCTACCTTCAATGGCTGGTCGGGGAAGAGGATACTGCTTCACATGTACTGGTTCCACTCCTGGCTTGAGGGTGACAATGACAGGGGCTATGTTCTTCGCTAGGCCAGGTGGATTATCTTCTGCCCATACTTCTGGTGGGGCTATAAGGTTGGTAGGTATACAGGAACTGGTTGACTTGATTGGAGGTGCCCTATAGAACCGCCACTCCTTCTTGGGGAACAGTTAGCACCATTAATCCAGCAGGCTTTGGGTTCACAGTCATCTTCATTTCTCCCCCTTCAGCAAAGGATATCTGTGCCTGAAGCTTGGCAAGGATATCTCGGCTCAGAAGTGGAATAGGGCACTCAGGCATATACAGGAACTGGTGCGTTATTTTCTGTCCCCCTAGTTCACACATACGGTTCTGCAGGAATGACTTTGTGGCCTTGTTCCCAGTGGCTCCAACAATGGTGACAGATCGAGAGGAAAGGGGAGCCACTGGCTTAGCCACTACTGAATGTTCTGCTCCTGTTTCTACCATGAAGTCCATATATTGGTCCCCTATTTTCAAACTGACCATAGGCACCTGGGGACCCAGGGTAAACTTGGAGCCCGGTCTGGCCTAGTCTTCATCCACGTCATCCATGTCATAGCCCGTTGCTACTGCCACTCCCTCAATGGCTTCTTCTCTCTCTTGCTGGAACTGTGCTCGGTTCATTTCTCCCCGACTTCGGAATCGACCTCCTGTTCTCCAGGGACTTCCTCCTCCCCTCACGGGGGCGGAGTCCAGATGTGGGCATTCACTTCTCCAATGTCCTTCCTCTTTGCAATAGGCGCACTGATTTGCGCCCAATGGAGGCCTGTAACTTCCGCGGCCTCTTCCACATTCTCTGGTCCTTTGATTAGAAAAACCTCCTCCACGTCGTTCAACTAAAGCGGCAGCAAGAAGATCTGCTTTCTTCTTCATTTTTCGTTCACTTTCTCTGTCACATTCATTTTCACGATTCACAAATACTTTCTGAGCGACTTCCATTAACTGTGCTGTATTCATGCCCGCAAATCCATCCAGTTTCTGCAATTTTCGTTTTATGTCTCTCTGGGACTGACTGACAAACGCTGCATTTACCATGTGTAAATTCTCCTGAGCGGCGGGATCATATGGGGTATATAGTCTATAGGCTTCGGACAACCGCTCATAAAAGGCCGCTGGGCTCTCATCCAGACCTTGGATGACTTCAGATACCTTTCTGATATTCATGGCCCTCTGGCCTCCCTTCCTCAGGCCCTGCAGCAAGGCCTGGCGAAATCTCAGGGCTGCCGCCTCCCTTTCATCATTTGAGTCCCACCTAGGATCTTCATTTGGGAAAGCTGCGGCGGCAGCTTGTGGGAGATTTATTCCTCCTCCTTCTACGGGGTTCTCTTCTAACCAATGGAAAGCTGCTTGCACAATTCGTCCTCACTCCTCAGTAGTAAAGAGAGTGGACAGGAGCTGGCGACAATCGGCCCAGGTAGGCTGATGGGTTTGCATAATACTGGACATTAATTCTGTTAATTCCTGGGGCTTTGCTGTATAGGATGCATAATGCATTTTCCAGTTTAATAAATCAGTACTGGAAAAAGGCACGTAGACTAAACTGGTCAGTCCTGGTGCCATCTGGCCCTGGTCATTTAAGATAGGTACACCAGGCACTTGATGTAATGGCATTAGGCGCCCTGCATTCTCCTTCTTCTTTGGAGTTATACTCCTTAAATCATAAGGCTCCCGGGTACAAACTTCCTTGGCGGGTGACCCTGAACTGGCAGAAGAGCCTCCGCTTTCAGTATCGTCGGAGGACTCGGGCCCCCCCGACGTACTTGGGCCTGACTCGGGGCTATCACTCGGGGGAGGGGGCTTCTTGAGCTGCTGCAGCGGTAATTTCTGGGGTTCCTCATCAGGCTCCGCTTCAGGTAGCGGTGCTGGGGGAACTAACCTATGTGGGTACTAGGGTAACAGGGCCAGGATTTCTGGGGACTCTGGGGCAGAATACACAGGCGGCTTACGGTTAGCAGGAAGTGGAGTAGACCCTGGAACCTATGTGCATATACAGCTTAACACCAAGACCCACATTTCTTCACCTTTTCAAATACACCATACCTTCTATGAAGCCATGCAGACAAAGATAGAGATTCCCCAGACCACGCAGAATTTATTTATTGAACTAGCTGGAGCTGGAGCTTCCAGTCTCCACATCTCTAATTGTTTCTTCTGCGGGGGAACTAAGATGGGAGACCAATGGCCCTGGGAGGGAAGGGAATTAAACTACTCCATCCCATATAACCAGACTGCTCTGAATAAGACCACTAGTGAATGGATATTGGCCAACACCATTGTTGGCTGTCTCTGTTTTGTCCGAACAGGACCACAGTTCACCATACAGGTAGGACAGCTGGTCTGTCTCAGCCAACGGTTTTACAATACTACAACTAAGAAAACATCCTGGTGGTCAGGTGTGAATGCTACTGAACCTTCCAACCCTTTAACTAGCTTCTCAAATCTTGCTACGATATGGACTAATCTGGCCTCACCCAATGCCTGGGAAGCCCCTCCAGGACTCTATTGGATTTGTGGAACCCGAACGTATGCCCAACTCCCTAACAATTGGGGAGGGGCGTGTGTCCTGGGTACGATACGACCCTCTTTCTTCCTTATTCCCATTTCCCAAGGGGAACAGTTAGGCTTCCCCATATACAATGGTCGACAGAAGCGGAATACTTTGAAAATAGGTCAATGGGATAAGTGGGAAGGTGATGAATGGCCACCTGAGAGAATTATCACATATTATGGACCAGCCACTTGGGCACAAGATGGGACCTGGGGATACCGCACTCCTGTTTACATGTTGAATCGTATTATATGCTTGCAAGCTATTGTAGAAATTATAACTAATGAAACAAGTAAGGCATTAACCCTCTTGGCAAAACAAAGTACTCAGATGCGCACTGCTATTTACCAGAACCGATTAGCACTTGATTATTTATTAGCATCTGAAGGTGGGGTATGTGGGAAGTTTAATCTTACCAACTGCTGTTTGCAGATTTATGATCAGGGTCAGGTTGTTGAAGAAATAGCTGACCATATGCGTAGACAAGCACATGTACCATTTCAGATTTGGAATGGACTGGAGCTGAATGGATGGTTTGGAACCCTATTTTCAAGGCTAGGGGGATTGAAGACTATTATGTTTGCAGGTCTACTCATGATAGCTATGTGTTTACTCCTTCCATGTTTCCTGCCCCTTTGCTTCCGTATGGTAACTTCAGTCATTGACAGTACAGTCGAGCGAAAAACAGCAGCCAGGGTACTGGCCATTTATTTATTTACAATCTCTTATATATCACGCTATTCTGCATCAGTGTGGTTTACATTGAACAAACTGAAATTACATTGAACAGGGCATTATAACTTGGAGATAACTATTTTACAGGGAACATGGGCTATGGAGGGTTAAGTGGCTTGCCCAAGACCACAAGGAGCACCTGTGGGACTAGAAACCCCAGTCCTTCCGGCCCAAGGTTGCTGTCCTCTAGTGGGATTTGAAACCCCGACCTTCCAGTCTGAAGTACCTTGCCCCAACCACTAGGCCACTCCTCCACTCGATGTGGCCATGTGGAAGTACCAAGCTATGCCCCGTGAAGAAGCATCAGTTTAAAGAAACGTTATGTGATTTCATTCTCACCCTCTTTTGCTAGGGGTGAAAATAATCAAAGGGGGGAATGTAAACTAGGCCTAGATCCTAACCCCCACCTGGGAGTAGTGCTGAGAAGAACCAGAATCTGAGAAACTGCCTTAAACTGCTTTAAACTGCTTTTGAAAAGTTTGTATAATTCCTTTATGCTGATGATAGAACTGGTCTTGCATTCTCTGAGCTAGAAATGTCCTTGAAGTAGAAATGTATCATTCCTATTCATCTCTCCGGGCCAGTCCAGGGTACCATCGGGTTGTCAATCCCCTTCAGCAGCTGAGGACTGAAAACTAAAAATCTTTGCTGACAGGCTATAGCCACTCCCCCTTGAGACAGCTCTCCAGTCTTCAGTCCTCAGCAGCTGAACAGGACGTGAAAGCTGGCAGGCTCTCTATCCAGTTGCAGCCGGCCTTTTTGATTAGCAGACTTTTGAGAAGAATTGGCTCTAGCAGAGTTAAATTTCTCTCTTTTATCCCCTATACCTCTTCCCTTGTGGGGGTTTTGTCAATAAAGTTGGTTGAGAAGTACTAAGAGTAGTACCTCTGTGGAAGAGCGCTTCGGCAGCGTTCACGGAGGCAGAGCCTGTCTCCCGAGGTGAACCGTGCCGTTGGTTGCAGGGTGATTGTTCCTGGGAGCCCCAGGTACCTCTCCCCTATTGTCTGCACATCCGCAGCTCACTTACCTGCTAGCAGCGGGATCGGGAGCTTCGGGGCCGTTCAGTGCTGCATTCAGGTCAGTTGTTTTTGTTTTTGTTTCTTACTTGCAGTCGGGACTTGAGCGGTGTGTGTGTATGTGTGTGTGTGCCGGGGGATCTGGTTTTGCGTGTGGTTTCATTCGCGGTTTCGGCCGGCGGTTTTCAGTCGTCGGGGGCAGTTTTCTTGGTCCTTCAGTTTCACGGGTAGCAAGATGGAGGCTCAGAAGTCCCTTAGCAAGGTGGATCAGGCGGGAACGGCGGCCATTTTAGATAAGCCCGCCGTTTCTCCCGCGGGCAAACAAAAGCAAGGCAAGAGGAAATCTAAGTCAGTGAGAGACTCTGAGTCTGATTTGAAAGAGCAGCGCACAGTTCCTGAAGCTCAGGAATCTTTGGCTGCTTTCTTTTCCCCAGAGTTTATTCTAGCTCTCCATAGAGCTTATACTTTAAAAGTGTCCCAGGTCAGCAAAGTTCCCTTGTCTTCCAGTGGGGATGGGGGGTTCTCGGGGGATATTGGGTCCGATCCTGGAGAGGGGTCTTCCCGTGCAGGCTTAGCTTCTGTCGTGGAAGGCTTAGGTCAGACGCTGCCTGAGCCTCAGAAGTGCGATGAAACGGAAGTCTTTTCGGAGGCTAGTTTTGATCCGTGGGTAGCTGAGCTGGAGGATGGGGAGCTGGCTCCGGGCAAGGACCCAAATCTCTTTCGAGTGTTCCGTAAGGAGGAGTTGGGGGCGCTGATTGGACAGTCTTTGGCAGCCTTGAATATCCTTCTCCCTACAGTGCAGCAGGAACCGCTGGAGGATCCTTTGTTGCAAGGTTTTAAAGCAGAGCAACCTTGTTTTCCGCTCCACCGGGTCATAAAGCAGATGATAGAGTCTGAATGGGAGTGCCCGGAGGCTTCGCTCCGGGGCAGTCGTGTGCTGGGTCGTCTTTATCCAATTCCACATGACGAGAAGGAATTGCTGAAGATGCCTAAGGTGGATGCGCTGGTTTCTGCGGTGACGAGGAAGACTACGATCCCATTGGAGGGCGGAACGGCGCTTAAAGATCTGCAGGATCGCAAACTGGAAGGGCTGCTTAAGCAAGCCTTTGATTCCTGTGCTCTCGCTCTTCAGGCTTCTATTTGTGGGGCGTTTGTTTCTAGAGCATCGATCCGTTGGCTCCAGGGGGGGTCACCTCCCGATTCTTCGGGGGAGCCCTCCTCTGAGGGAGCGAAGTTGGAATCGGCAGCGGCCTATCAGGCTGATGCCTTTTATGACTTGATTCGTATTTCGGCTAAGGCTATGGCCTCCTTGATTAGGGCTAGACGGTTCCTTTGGCTAAGGAATTGGTCGGCCGACGCCTCGTCGAAGGCTCGACTCAGTAAGTTCCCGTATACGGGCAAGCTGCTGTTTGGGGAGGCCTTGGAGAAGATTGTAAAGGATTTGGGTGATTCCAAAGGGGGGCGTTTGCCGGAGGATCGCCCTAAGTCTTTCAAACAGTCGTCTACGCAGCGTGGGCAGGGTAGGGACTTTCGTAGATTTCGAGGGGCGCGTTTTTCTTCCTATCCCAGAGGGCGTTTCGTGCCTAGGGCTCAGCCTTTTCGTGGCTCCAGAGGTTTTGGTAGAGGCTATTTCCCTGCCCAACAATAAACTTCTAAAAAGCCGCAATGAAGGTCAGCTGGTGCAGGTGGAGATTCCGGTAGGGGGCCGTTTACAGGGGTTTCTCTCTGTCTGGGCCGCTATCACGACAGACCAATGGGTACTGGAGATCATCCGAGATGGGTATGCGCTGGAGTTCGCTCGGCCACTCCAGGAGGCCTTCTTGGTGTCACCTTGTGGTCTCGGGACCAAAAGACAGGCGGTAGAAGACACGCTACGTCGCTTAGTGCGGCTGGAGGCGGTTGTGCCGGTTCCGCCAGACCAGTTAGGGTCCGGTCGATACTCGATTTATTTTGTGCTTCCCAAAAAGGAAGGCTCCTTTCGTCCGATTCTGGACCTCAAGCACGTCAACCGGGCTTTGCAGGTTCCTCATTTTCGGATGGAGACTCTGCGGTCAGTGATTCGTTCCGTTCGACCGGGAGAGTTCCTCTCGTACATAGATCTCACAGAAGCTTATCTGCATATCCCGATCAGACCAGAACATCAGCGTTTTTTAAGGTTTGCGGTGCCCGCGGGTCATTTTCAGTTCCGAGCGTTACCTTTTGGCTTGGCGACGGCTCCTCGGACGTTTACAAAGGTCATGGTGGTCGTTGCCGCAGCCTTGCGGATGGAAGGTATTCAAGTTCATCCCTATCTGGACGATTGGTTGATCAGGGCCAGTTCGCGGCAGGAGTCGGTCGAGGCTACCTCTCGGGTGGTTCAACTCCTGGAACAGCTCGGTTGGGTAATCAACCGTACAAAGAGTCAGCTGCAGCCCCAGTCCCGGCTGGTGTATCTGGGAGTGGAGTTCGACACGGAGCGCGGATTGGTCTCCTTGCCGGAGGGCAGGGTTCTAAAGATTCTGGCTCAAGTAAAAGCGTTTCTTCGGCTCACGGCTCCTTCGGCGTGGAGATATTTGCAGCTCTTGGGCTCCATGGCGGCCGCCTTAGATCTGGTGCCCTGGGCCAGAGCTCATATGCGGCCCTTTCAGCAGGCTTTGCTGTCCCGGTGGTCTCCTCAGCTTCATCCTTTGTCAAGAAAGCTGGCTTGCGCGGAGGTAGTGAAGATCAGTCTCTCTTGGTGGCTCGATCCGAGTCATCTTCAAGCAGGGGTGCCGTTGGAACTTCCGGTTTGGACGTTAGTGATGACGGATGCCAGTTTATCGGGCTGGGGAGCTCATTGTCAGTCTCAGGTGGCTCAGGGGCGCTGGTCTCCAGAGGAAGCATCGCTCTCGATCAATCTCCTGGAGCTCATGGCAGTTCGCTTGGCTCTGCTCTCCTTCGCTGCGCTCCTCGAGAGGAGGGCGGTGCGAGTTTTTTCGGACAATGCAGTGACAGTGTCATATATCAATCGGCAAGGGGGCACGGGCAGTGCTCTGTTGTTAGCGGAGAGTCAAGATTTGATGCTCTGGGCGGAATCGCATCTGTTGGCGTTGTCAGCGGCACATGTAGCCGGAAAGGAGAATGTTCAGGCCGATTATCTGAGTCGTCATGTTCTCGATCCTGGAGAGTGGGAATTGGACGCAATGATTTTTCTCGACATTGTGAGGCGCTGGGGGCGGCCGATGATGGATCTCATGGCCACTCACAGCAATGCCAAGGCGTCGCGCTTCTTCAGCAGGTGCAGGGAGCACATGTCCGAGGGGCTCGATGCTCTGGTTCAACCTTGGCCATCGGACAAGCTTCTGTACATTTTCCCTCCTTGGCCGATGATAGGTCGGGTCGTTCAGCGCATAGCTCGTCACGGAGGGACGGTGATTCTCATTGCGCCGGATTGGCCCAGACGGCCGTGGTATGCGGATCACCGGCGGCTGCTCGTGGATTCCCCTTGGCGGTTGCCAGCTCGGGGCTATCTGCTGAAGCAGGGTCCCATTCTCATGCCACAGGTGGATCGCTTCTTGCTTACGGCTTGGCTCTTGAAAGGCAGCGTTTGAGGCGCAAAGGCTACTCGGCAGCGGTGGTATCCACAATGTTGCAGGCTCGGAGATCGTCGACTTCTTTGGCTTATACTCGCATTTGTCGAGTGTTTGAGGCTTGGTGTACAAACTGTAGCGTTCGTCCTTTTCAGGCGACATTGCCCGAGATTTTGGCTTTTCTTCAAGACGGTTTGCAGAAAGGATTGGCGCTTAACACCTTGAAGGTTCACGTGGCGGCTCTGGCGTGCTATAGAGGTTCGGTACAAGGTCGGAGGTTATCGTCTCATTCGGATGTGGGGCACTTTCTCAGAGCGGTGAAGGTTCTCCGGCCACCGGTTCGTCCAGTGGTGCCTGCTTGGGATTTGAATCTGGTCCTTGACGCCCTGACTCGGCCTCCTTTTGAGGGAGCTTCGTTGGGAGGCCTGAGAGAGTTTTCGTGGAAAACCGTTTTTCTGGTGGCCTTATGTTCTGTGCGGAGAATATCTGATCTTCAAGCTCTTTCTTGTAGAGAACCGTATGTGCAGTTTTTGGCGGAACGTGTGCTCCTCCGTCCCATGCCGTCTTTTCTACCTAAGGTGGTGTCTCCTTTCCACGTTAATCAGTCCGTTGCTCTTCCCTCCTTTCCGGATTTGCAAGGGTTGCGAGTAGATCGCTCCTTACGGATGTTGGATTTACGGCGCGTCTTGAAACGCTATCTCAGGATCACGAAACCCTTTAGGAAATCGGACAGGTTGTTTGTTTTGTTTGGGGTCCCTCGGAAGCGACAGGCAGCTTCTAAGGCGTCGATTGCTCGATGGGTGAAGCAGGCTGTAGTGGCGGCTTATGTTGCAGGCGGTAAATCGCCTCCGGTAGGTCTCCAGGCGCATTCTACGCGGGGTCAAGCAGCTTCTTGGGCGAAGTTTGCCTTGGTGCCGCCGGTTGATATTTGTAGAGCGGCGACGTGGTCTTCTTTGCATACGTTTACGAAGCATTATAGGTTGGATGTACAGGCCAGGGGGGATGCGAAAGTAGGGGCTTCTGCCATTGTAGCGGGGCTCGCGAGTCCCTCCCGTCTTTAGGCACTGTTCTGGTACTGCCCGATGGTACTCTGGACTGGCCCGGAGAGATGAATAGGAAGGAGAAATTAGGCCTTACCTGCTAATTGTCTTTCCTTGAATCCTCTCCGGGCCAGTCCAGGGCCCTCCCGTTCATATTGCAGAGTCCGCGAGCAGGTTCTTTTGGTGTTCCGCTTCCGCCAGTCCGCCGTGGCTGCGGGCTGCTCTGGTGGCGGTGGTGTTTGGGGCTCCCTTCAAGGTGATTGGATTAAAAAAAAAAAAACCAAACCACAGTTTGGTTCATTGGAATGCGGAGGGGGCATGTACGCCCGTACTTCACGCAAGGGACGGGGTATGTTCTTTTTCTTCCCATAGGGTCATTAACTGGTAGGTTTGGTTCTTCCGGGCGATTGGCTCGGTTATAAAGCTGGTTGATGTTTGTTCTGTTACACTGCTTAGTTACAATAGACTGGAGAGCTGTCTCAAGGGGGAGTGGCTATAGCCTGTCAGCAAAGATTTTTAGTTTTCAGTCCTCAGCTGCTGAAGGGGATTGACAACCCAATGGTACCCTGGACTGGCCCGGAGAGGATTCAAGGAAAGACAATTAGCAGGTAAGGCCTAATTTCTCCATATCTAAGACTATGCCTTTGTTAGAATAGCCTGAGAAGGGGGGGAACAGGGAGCTAGGCCCAGAGAGGGTCCCCGATTGGACAGGTGCAAGGGGCGTTGGGACCAATAGAAAATTTGCCTGTATCAAACTGTAAAAATTGTATATAAGGAATTTGTTCCTGTACTCCATTGCTCAGTCCTTTTTGGATGCACTCCTGTCTGAGCCTGTGCACAATAAATTGGCTTGGAACCTGCAATTGACTCCTGGTTTTATTCATTGTATGCACTTCGCTGCTACAAGATGACACCAGAATCAGAAATTATTTTTGGTATGTTGAGTTCTATGGGGAAATGTCCTATTTCTGCTCTGCACTCATTGATGGTAGAGGGGTTTCTTTAGATGTAGAATATATGTTCAAAAAGAAAAAGCAAGAACCACAGCAGTTTGAAACACCCAAATAAAATAGGTTATTATAATTTTATTTTGTTATTATAAACTGTGCAGTGGTTCTCGCTTTTTCTCTTTGCTCCTTGCTCCTTTGTCTTTTGGAGGATATATATTTACAATAAATACCATGTTGGTCCAATGTGTAGTGTCAGGAGTCTATTGTCCTCTGCACGAACGTGGGTTGCAGGGTTGCACAATTGTCCCACAATCCACCTAGACCCTATTCCTCCACTGGTTCTTCCCATATATCCTGTGCTTCAGGACAGGGAGACCAGCGGGGGGGGGGGGGGGGGGGGGGCCGCTCAGCAGCATGTACAGGGCCAATTCAGTTCACTGCCCTGTATGTCTTGCTGGGCCTGCTGGGTGCTGGGACGTGCTGCTTATACCACCTCAGAGTTGGTATAAGCAGCACAATTTGCCGGATCGGGGTAGGGGAGCCACCCCTGGGGCCGGGGCTGGGTGCGTGTGGGGTACCTGCTGCCTGATCCAGGCCGCAGGAGGCCAGCCGTGGGTCAGGCAATGGGGATTTTGGGGGGGGGGGGGGGTGTCAGAGCTGCAGATGCCAGAAGCACCTGCAGGGAGGATGTCCCCACAGGCAGAAGGGGCACTCTGGGCCGTCCGCAGGCCTGATTCCTGAGGACCAGAATCGGGCCTTAACGGCCCCGTCTTCAACAGGAACGTCCAGATGGCCCAGATGTCCCCCTCCCAGAATGGGGCTCTATATATTTTATATTAGATTCCTAGGCTTCATAATTAAACTGCTACAATTTTGCTGAATATAACCATCATTGCAAAGTTTTAAAAAATTATATAGGCTGGGAATATGTTGCTTTCTTTATTCGTGGGGTAACCACCTTACCAGTAACCTGAGTGAGGTGACCCCCTGTTCCCTGACTAGAGCTCTGAGGAGGCCCCTCCATTTTTGCTGCTGGGGCGGGGAGGGGGGGGGGGTGCGCCATCTCATCTCTCGCCTTAGGCAGCAGGCTCTCTTGAGCTGCCCCTGGATGGGCTCAGGCACTAGCTGCAGCACTGGGAATTTGAATAAGAGGAAGTTTGGCAATGTTTTAGCAAATTATGCAGTTTTTACTTTTGGAAAGAACCTGCTCATCAAAGTTTACCCCTTTCAACATGCTCTATGTGAGGAATGTGTATGCCATCAGGTGGTGTTCTTGCCAGGAGAGCAACGTCAGAGGTAGGGCTCCATCAATCTGTAGAGCCATTGCCACGTAAACATTGATGCTTTGCATGTAACTGCACCCCAGAGGACTAGCACCATTTTGCAGATGACCCAAGCCAGTTCAGTGAGGGGAGTCATCACACAGAATGGGGGAGAAAGCAACCCAAAGCATAATCGTGCAGCCTAGTGACTAACAACTCTGGGAGGGGAAGAGAAGAAAGTCAGTTACTCTCAAAGTACCTGGGGAGGTCATAACAAGCTGTGGGCTTGAGACGTGAACAGCATGGCTCACTGCATGCGAGGCCACCTGTTGCTTACCTGTGGAATGTGGGATGGCAGTGGGCAGACAGAATGTCAATGCTGCCACAGATATCCAGAAGTCCAACCAGTGATCCTATTTGCCTTATTGTATAGAATCCCTTTATGAGCTGGAGAGTCTTCAGATTCACAAGGCAAATCTCAACTGGTGCGGTTGGATTTGCGCTTCAGAGTGAGGACTCTGGGAATGTTTGTCTTTAGTACCCTGTTGTAACATCACAGATGTTCACTCCAGAAGGTGACCTGGACCTTTGGCAGCCAGGGGTGGAACAAGCAAGAGTGCCAGATCTTGCACTAAATAGACTGATGGAGTCAGTATTATGGAAAGTGCTCCTCATGCCCTGAAAGCCCCACCACATTTGGGGAGGGTATGCTGTTCCCGCAAACGACAGTATATCAAGTTTTTAATAAACTTAGACAAACACTCCACTGGTGCATTTACCATCATTGCAAGTTTACTTCCCCTCCGTTAAACAGCTGTTATCCCACCGAGGCAGTAATCAATGATGTAGGCTAATGGGTAAAAATCCATTGGCCAAGGAATGTCCATATTTGGCAAATGCTTCCCTATATGAGGCACATTCAGTTCAGATGCCTTTATCTGTGTCATTGCCAAGCACTATGGGTAAATTAATAAAAGAGAAAATGACTGTGTATTGAAAAAATAATCTGGATAAAATTCTAACGAATCAATGCTGCTGTATGTGTTGTATGAATTTTTGTAATCCTTAGTTTGCCATAATGTATGATTTGTTTCCCCTCATTCTTTGATCTGAGTGCCAGCTGAGCCCTTCAGTGCTGTTTTTTGCAACATGGGACAAAGTATTGCTTCATTTAACTAGAGGTAATTTTATAAGATAAGGTACCAGGTTGAGGCCAGGGCAGCCTCCCTCCACTTCACCTGCAGTGGGGGAAAAGAGGCAAGGTTAAATGGGTTCCAATTTGGCAATTAAAGGTTCCCAGTTGTGGGGTCCTTCTGCTTTTTTTTTTTGGGGGGGGGGGGGGGTTCCAGCTCATTGGACACCAGGTCTAGGATCTGGCATCATAGTCCTTTGGTCGGAAGATTTTTCTCTGTTTTGTACCCCCTCCTGCTGTCCTTTCCCACCCTTCCTCCAACATGACTTTGAACCTACATTGAGCTTTGAGCTACTCCTGAGAAAGGCACGAGTTAAATCCAAAATCCCTTTGTTTCACCTTCAAAATATTAACAAATGTCCCTGTGCCAATCTTTCCTCACTTCTGGACTTTGCTGTGAACCTTCTCTCTCCTTCCTTGTAAAAAAAAAAAATAGGATAAAATGGGGGAAGGTATACTTCCTTTTTGCCTGAGTCCTACAAAATGTAATTAGCTATAATTAAAAGTTTGTGGCTTAAGAGATGAGGTTCTACGTTGCCCTATGCCATCTTTGTATCAAGTATGTGCTGTTGCCATGGAAACCTCGCATGTCTCGTGGGTGTATCTGCCTAACATTTTGGGGGTGAAAAGGTGACTAGATAATGATTTAATTTAATTTTAAGTTTGCTTTCTCTGAGAAAGTAGTTATTTTTCTAGTGCTCTAAGCTGCAATGTCAAATAAGTGATGAAAACTTGCCCCTCTTTACAAGGACCAGTCAAAAAAAATTATGCTGGTTGCCATAGACAACAGGAAAAGGTGGTATTTTGGGGTCAGTTTTGTAAAATAAGTATAAAATAATACAGTGAACTTTGTATCTGAGAACTCTTTAAATGTCAGTACAGTACATAAAACATTTAGATGGCTTGGTAGGACAGAACATTTCCATGCAGGAGGCCTATTTTTAAGATAATCCTTTTTTTTTAATGAGATGGTATTATGAAAGCATTGGGGAAGGAGAGAGGAACAGATTTTGCTGTTGGGTACCATGAAGAGGCCATAAAAATAAATTTCCCACACTCATGTACTGCCGTTTCGAACTGCCACCGGAAATATGAACTGTTAAACCACAAAGGGGTCAATAGCAGTGGTGTGACTGGTTTAATGTAACTTAAGTTATGGTTAAATACTCACTCGTTTTACTGTACAGAATTTATGTTCAATGTTAACCACTTTGATAGAAGGATAAGGTGGTGTAAACAACCGGTTAAATAAATATTCAGGGATGCTTAATATAATGTTGTGCAGTCACCAAGCTAGTGCTATACATTTAGGGATCAGGATTCAGTTGTGGCATTCAGTGTTTTTCTTTAAATGCCAGCCAAGGAGTTTAACAAACACATATATTCGGTGCCAGTACACGTTCAGTATCGTCAATGGCACTGAATATACAGAACATGTCTGATGTCTAGGTGGTCTGCATTAGGAATGCTGTTCAGCAGGTTGAAGTAACTGCCTAAGCTAGATATGTGAAGGATAAGTTTTTAATGGGCACCTAACTTTAAGCATCCAGAACTCACTTACCCTAAGCCTAATTTATAAAGAAAAGTGGGTGCCTACTTTTCTTTATAAAATAGTGGCATCAGTGGTTCAAAAATCTAGGCACAGGAACCTACACCTGCTCTAGGGGAGGTGTAAATACCTGCACCTAGATTTTTCAAGTAAGCGCTTAAGTTATAGCATTTTATAACTTGCACTCATAAACTTAGGCTCTGCCTGTGCTCTGTCAAAGCTCCGCCCCTGTTCATGCCAACACTGAAAGTACGCCTGATTGCATGTACCCACGCACTTAGAGGCACATTCAGAAATGTACAGTACAGCCCGGGGATGCACCCGATTCTGCTCCCACGGGGGCTAGACATCCCCACAGGAGCAGAATCGCAGCACAGTGGTTATTCCGGCACCCCGGACATCCAGCCACTTCCCCGGCTAACTCAGTCAGGCTCCTCCATGGAGCGGCAGTGGCATGACATACTGTTGCCATGCCACCGATGCACCATGAAGGAGCCGCAATCACCGGCCACCCCCAAAACATTCTTTCCCTGCAGCCTGACCGCCGATCGAGCCTCCCACAGCCGGGGTCAGGCTGTGGGGAACCTCCTGCACCCCTCACTTCTTTGGTCTGGCCCAGCACCACCATCCCCCAATGTCCAGGGGGACTTATTCAACCTCCGAGGTGAAATAAGTCCCCCGTTTAATCTGCCGACCCCGGACGTACAGGGTCAACCTCAGCATCGGCCCTGTATGTCTGGGATTGCATCCCTTCTACTGCCCGCCCTCTCTTCTTCCCTGGCCCACTTCCTTCCACCCACAAATAGAGTTCCCCACACAAGTCAGCTATATGTGTGGAGAGGTCTGTGGCCGCCAGTGTGATCTGGAAAAACCTTGCCTATCTTTATAGCTTGTATAAGGTAATGCTGTATAAGGTAATGCTGCTACCTTGCCGGGACAATCCATTGCATGTAGATTAATTGCATAGAACTTGCTACCCATTGTTGCATTGCTTGCCTTGTAGAACAACTCGTGCTGCATAAGCCTATTAACTCTATCAATTCAACTACCACCTCATAGCTAGTCTGCGAACTAACCACAAGTAACACAACACACAGAGTAAAGATACCACTACTAATGCAAAACTACACCCATAGGACACAACTCAAGTCGAGCCCAGGTCAGTAAACCACAAACCCTATCCCAGGTCAATAAAATACAAGTTATAAAACCCCAGGTCAGTAAAATACAAGTCATAAAATGCACTCCATTAACCACTACTTCATGGCCTACCTCACACGTCTCCACATGTTTGCACTCTGTACACATAGCATCAGACTCAATGAACAAATCCCCTTAATCAACTTACATACTACCCAACCCAGATGCACACCAGCATCACACACATCCAAAGAACACCAACAAGCAAAGAATACACCCCACAAACCATACAATGCCACACGTAATAACCCTCTCACCACACAAATAATAAACACACAAACCCAATCATAACAACAAACATCAGGCATGCTCTACTAAACGCCAGATCTATCAGGAGCAAACCAAATACTATATTTGACCTAATCCACGATAAGAAGCTTGATATAATATGCATCACCGACACCTGGCTAGATGACACAGACCAGGTCATATTAAATCAAGTAACCCCAACAGGATACTCGGCATTTAACTACATCAGAGCACAAAAGAGAGGAGGAGGAGTACTAATACTTACCAGAAAGGAATACAGATTCAAAACAATTGCCACTACTAACACAATCGAATCCAACACACTCACTATAGCCAACAAATACCTAACCATCTCCCTCACATGCAGACCACCTGGAACCACAACTGAACACCTATCCACAGTAATTGAAATGATATGCGCACATAGCAGAAGACATAAACCCCTCATTGCACTAGGAGACTACAACCTAACATCCGCACCCACCAGAGAAACAGCAACGTTCCTAAATGCCATGGAGTCACTAAAATACTGCCAGACAATTAATGCTCCAACACACCAACATGGTACAACCCCGGACATGGTCTTCATGCCAATACAACTAGTGGAACAGAACAAAACCACAAAACCAACAATCACACCAGTCCCTTGGTCAGACCACCATGTAATTGAATTCACCATGACCCTGAATAACCCCGCCCAACGCAAAGAAGATGAAAGAATAACTAGACGGTTCAAAACATTTAACAGAGACTCATTCATAAACGAAATCACCCCACAACTTCAACAGGAACACGACACCCTGGACATTAACATAAAAGAATGGAATACAATAATATCCAATGCAGCATCTGCCCCAGCCATCAAAGAACCACAAACATGCAAGAGATCCAACACCCCATGATACTCACACAAAATCAGAGTTGCAAAGCGCACACTCAGAAGACTGGAAAAGAAAATGGAGATGGGACAAATCACACAACCTCCTAACACAATACAGAGACAAACAACTGGAATATAACAATCTAATAAATGAGCGTAGACAACACCACCATACCAACCTAATCATGAAATCTACTAATAGACCAAGAGAACTCTTTAGCATTGTCCAAAAGCTCACCAAGGATGACACGCAACAAAGCACCCACCATCTTGACCCACAAAAATATGCAGACTACATGAAGTCAAAAAACACCAACCAAACATACTCTGCTTCACCACAAACAAACGAGCTCACGATAAAAAAGCAACATCAAACATGGGAGAGCTTCAACATACCAACAAAACAGCAAGTAGAAGACATTATATCTGGACTAAACACAACAACTTCACCATCAGACCCATGCCCAGTGTCTTGGATCAAAGCCACAAAAAGCCAGCTCTCTCATCACATTCAAAAAATTGTCAAAGATTCACTCCAACAAGGATACATGCCGCAACCCCTAAAGCACGCAATGATACAACCAATACTTAAAAGTAGCAATCTGAGCTCATCCGAACCAAAATCATACCATCCCATCACCAGCCTGCCATTACTTGCCAAAATCGTGGAAAAAGCAGTGTAAAGGCAACTTCAGGACCATAAAGATATCAATGCCCCATTGGACATACATCAGCATGCATTTAAGCCCCAACACGGCATGGAAACACTACTCACCTCCCTCTTTGACAATCTCCTAAGAGGCATGGACAACATAAAAAACGGCTTCCTGCTAGTGTTCATGGACATTTCGGCACTGTGTCACACGCTAAGCTATTGCAATGCTTACAACAGATAGGACTATGCAAGAATACCCTGAAGTGGTTTACATCATACCTGGAAGGACAAACGCAACAAGTCCAATGCGACCAAAAGAAATCACTACAATTCCCTGTCACACAGGGAATACCTCAAGGCTCAGCCCTATCTTCAATGCTATTCAACATCTACATACAGCCCATATGCAACATCATCAAGCACCACAAACTACATTACCACATATACGCTGACGACATCATGGTGTACGCTCCAATCAACTTACTAGCAATAAACACTACAACAATAACAAAATGCCTCAAAGATATGAATGACTGGCTCATAGCCAACAACTTAACGGTCAATTACGACAAAACTGAGGCAATGTTCGTCACCAGGAACCCCACCTTCATACCTCCACAGACTATAAGCATCCTAGACAAACACATAGTAGTCAAAGAAGAAGTTAAGTATCTGGGCATCACACTAGACAGAGCTCTGAACCTAAAATCCCACATCACCAAAACCGCAAACAAGGCATATCATCGATTGAAAACAATCAGACAAATCAAACCAATGCTCCGTCAAGACCACTTCCACACAGTGTGTCAAGCACTCATTACGCCTTGCTTGATTATGGAAACTCACTATATCAAGGCCTTCCTCAGCAGACACTCCACCCACTACAGATGGTCCAAAACACCACAGCACGCATCATTACAGACACACCAAGGACCGAGCACATCACTCCCATACTACAACAACTACACTGGTTCCCAATGGTGACAAGAGCTAAATACAAAACAATCATGATTATCTTCAAAATCATTCACCATCTCTCAGCAGACGTACTCCAAAACGTTATAACAAGGGACATCAGTAATAGACTAAGAAGAACCAATAACGACAACATGATCGGCACACCTGCAGGCTATCACAAAACCAAACAAACAACCTCAAAAAGAGCACCATCACTACTAGCATCCACACTATGGAATTCCCTACCAACAAGCCTGAGGGCGTTAGATGACCTCACAGACTTCCGCAAAGACCTCAAAGTATTGTTATTTATAGAAACCTATGAACATTCAGGCAACATCCCCTACCCAAATAGTAACACCACTACTTCCACCAATTAAACACACACAAACCTATCATACCACATTATTGAATACCTTTTTTGTTAAATGTTACCTCAATTGTACTGTCTAAATACTGTTAAGTAACTGTACTGTCTAAATGTTTAAACGTACCCTAATGTTAAGTGTAACCCTCCAATTGTGATGCGACGTGACCACCTTGATTGAAGGAAAAGGTGGCATACAAATCTGCCTAAATAAAATAAATAAATAAAAGCTCAGAGGCCTAAGCAAGTAGCATCGAAAATCGGTGCTACCCGGTTAGCTCTTTTCTCCGCCCTGGAACACCCCTAACACTTCCTGATGCTAACCACATAGCATCTGGGCGCATTAAGGATTTATCCGGGATTTTCAAAGGGCACTACCCGTGTAGGTGCCCTTCGAAAATCCAGGATATGGCATTTACAGGGTAACTAGGGCTGTTACCTGTGTAAATGTCTTAAAAAATCGGGCCTTCTATGTTTATTGGCCACCAGTAAACGTATACTTCCTTTTGAAATTTGGTCTATTTATTTATTTGTCTGCATTTGTTGCCCACTTATTTATAAAGTCTAAACAGCTTCCAAAAATTCATACATAATCAGATCACAAATATCACATAGTTACATATAATCAAAACTCATAATACTAAAACCACATGGCATGAAAGATAAAATATAAAATTAAGAATGACATAACAAAAATAGTAAGATGTGTTATGTTTTATGTTATGTTTATTAAGATTCTTGATATACCGCACCTTATTGATCCAGGGCAGTTTACATGCTTTCCAAAACAAAGAAAATTGGCTGTAGGCCACAGAAAAAGAAAAGGAACAGAGAAAGTGATAGGACAGAGAAAGAAAAGTGGTAGAGAATAGGGAGAGAGTAGGGAGAGGTGGGGAATAGGGGGAGCTGAGATCAATTATCGTAGAGGGCAGGAACAGGAGGTGATCAGAAGATGGTGAGTAGCAGGTCAAAAGCAGACTGGAACAGGTGGGTTTTCAGGAGGATCTTGAATTTTGGGAATATTGGCTCTTGGCACAGTGTGGAGGGGAGAGAATTCCAGAGGAAGAGGCTCAGGAAAAAGAAAGCAGAGTGGCGGGTAGACTGAAGGTGAGCACGAGAGGGGGAGGGGAGCACCAGGCAGTTAACGTGGACTGAGTGGAGGTTGCGGGAGGGGGTATGGAAATGCATTAAGTCAACCAGGTATTGAGGGGTATTGGAGCATGACATGATGAGTTAAAGTGAGAACTTTATATTGGAAATGGTAGGCAAGAGGCAGCCAGTGTAGTTTAATGAGGATGGGGGTGATGTGGTCTCGGCAAGCAGAGTGAGAAATGATCTGAGCTGCTGTATTCTGTATCAGCCTAAAACGGTACACATACAGTACATTGAGCATGATATTTGAAGGCATTTCTACAGTTTGCAGGCCTGTATAGTTAGTGCCACTGAGTATCTGGTGCTGCATGCCTCGATGCTAAGTATCAGGGCGTTCTGGGGGTATTCCAGTGGGCGGCAGCTGAATATCGCCACTGCCCAGTTAGCTGCCTGCTAATGCAGGCACACCGGATATCTAATGCCGAGGTCGGATATAACCCCAGCATTGAATATCTGAGTTTAAAGTCTGTTGGCGGCAACTAGTTGTGTTAGATAGGCTAGCTGCTGGCCCTGAATATCGGACACATAGAGGGTTATTCTGAGACACCCCAATGGGATGTCCATACCCGCTATTCATGCTGGTGGCAGCCCTGACTAACTTCCCTGCCGGTTGTGTGGGGAAGTTAGTCAGATGCAGGGAAGAGGCAGCCCGGGGGCAGAGAGTGGACGGGTAGTAGGTGGTCACCAGCCTTGGACATACAGGGCTGATTCTAATGTCAGCCCTGTACGTCCAGGGCCAGTGAAATGGCTGGGGAAGTTATTCCACCTCTGAGGTGGAATAACTTCCCTGGACATTGTTTTTTTTCAACCTCGGGTCATGGGAGGGGATGGGGGCCAAGATTTATTCCCCGCAGTCCGACCCTGGCCTTAGGAGGCCAGATCAGGGGTTGGGCTGCGGGGAAGAAACCTTTTCCTGTGGCGGCCGGTATCACGGCTTTTAAATGGAGCTGCAGTGCCATGGCAGCATGATGCCATGGTGCCGGGACTCCATTTAAAAGCCTGACTGAGCTATCCAGGCAGTGCCTGTACATGCAGGTCATGACTGAATCTCAGTCCTGGCCTGCACATACAGGCCTGTTCGTGATTCTGATCCCGCGGGGCTAGACGTGCCCCACGGGATCAGAATTGCGATCCCCTTTGTATGTCCGGCTCAGACCAGACGTACAAATGGGATGTGTGTGTGGAACAGAATCGGGCCTATAGTGTTTTCTTGTAGTAGCCAATAAGATCACTGCGTCTATTTAATAATCAGCTCAGATCTGAAAAAGCTTACTTATTCAGCTGGATTAAGTAAGCAGCTGAGTATCGTCACGATCCACACAATTCCACTAACTGTCCTTTTCCACTTTACTATAAGGATAGTATCAAGCTGTTCAGATGGATTTTTAGCCTGATACAATCTGTACAGATAGAAGGTCAACACAAAAGAGGAAGGCCAGCAATGAGATGGATCGATACAATAACAGCAGCTACGGGTACCAGTCTGTCAACAATGAGCCGCCTGACTGAAGACCCAACACAATTTAGGATAGCTATCCAGAGGGTCACCATGAATCGACTCCGACTCGACGGCACTTAACAACAACAACAATCTGTACAAACGCTGGGGAAGTGGTACTTTCCCTGTTAGCCAGTAATCTCATAACTGCTTTTGAGCATTGGCTCGGATAAATATAATCATTGCTTGTCCTATCAATGCAAACTGAACATAGAGAAAAACACTTGCATATACGCTTTGGCTTTGCAGGGACCTCATCTATATACATGTACAATGAAACAGATTTCAGGGACTATGGTGTCATGTTTACCAGTGTGCTAACTGTTAACGCATGGTTTAGGATTCGGCAAGCACTCTGTGCTAAGAGCATGGGGACCTGTGCTAAAAATCCCATGCTAACTAGTCATTTTGTGATTGGGCAGGGACTGGGCAGGTCAGGGCGCAATGTAGGCATTGACAAGGCTTCACAGTCAGAGCAGGCATTTTGGGCTCACACCAACTGCGAATGTAGCTGTTAGCGTGGTTGCACTTAATGCCACCTTAGTGGGCAGCAGTATGTACACATGCCTGCTGATTAGCATGCCACAGCACATTACCACTGCACTAGCAGCAGGGGGATGGAGGCACTCGCCTCCCCAAAAGTTATCGTGGGCCTCCATGCTAAATTTATGTCCCCTTTAGTAAACTTGCCCCTATATATTGTTGAGAAATGAATCTTATCCTGACTCCATTTTGTTTGTCTGACTCCATTTTTTTTTTTTAAATTATCTGTTTATTGAAATTTTAACAAATCCAGCAAGAAATTTACAACATTCCTTACGGAGAGAAACAGAGTATATATGAATATCATTCAAAGAAAAAGCAAATAATTGAACAACAAATAAATGTACTCCATTATAATCCAAATTTAGAGGGGAGGAAAAAAGAAAACATCAAACCAAAGCAGAGACTTTGGAGGAATACAATATAGAAAATCCCAAAGATATCAGTGACTGCGGTAGACCCTGGATACTTAACCAAAAAACGAGGATAAACAAGATATTACAAATCACTCAGGTGCAGTTATAGGCATAGTATTAACAGGAAGTCTGGCATTAATGAACACATTTAAATCACTTGGATCAGAGAAAACATACTTAAGATCTTCAATAATAACCAGGCACCTGCATGGAAATCTAAGGAAGAAAGATCCACCAATTTTCAAAACCCCCTCCTTATGTAACAAAAATTGCTTTCTCCTCCTCTGAGTTTCCTTAACTAAGTCGGGGAACATAGATATCTTACAACCCAAAAAGGTTTGCAGTCTTTTTTTAAAGAAAATCTTGAGAAGCCAATCTTTATCTGTTACAAGAGCTCATTGAACCATTAAGGTCGAAGGAATTAGCACAAGACGTTCACCCCCTGAGTCTTCGAGCAGGCCTGACACATCCAGGACGTTAAAGTTCACTGTAGACACTGCCACCGGAGTCTCAGAACTCTTCTTTCCTCGAGGTAGATAATAAACCTTACTTAAGGGTGGAATTAATTCAGCTGGAATTTTCAGAATCTCCAACATGTAGCATTTAAACATGTCAACAGCTGCCACACCAGGGAGACGTGGGAAATTCAAAACTCGCAGATTCACTGCCCTGGAGGCGTTTTCCAACACCTCCAGTTTGTATCGTAAAATTCCATTTTCCTTAGTTAGTGCAGCATGCATGTCTGTAACATTCTCCAACTGAGACCCAAAAGTTTTGTTCTGTTCCTTTATTTGTGCATGCGTAGACATTACCATCTCAATACTTTCAGCATTTTTCTGGATGTTAGCACAGTTCTCCTGGACCCGGGAGGCAACTAATGTAGATTGTGAATACAGCGTAGTAGAAAGAATAGAAATCGCTTCCCAAATATACTCTAAAGTAAATACCTTAGGGCGGACCAAAGGAGGGAAATCCAGTACCAAAGGAGTTGAGACCAATTGAGGGAAGGAACTCCCCGATAGAGAAGGTTGCACCGGAGTTACCCCCGCCAGAAAATCACCCGAAGCCTCCCCGAGACTATCGGGGGTCAGAGAGACCGATCTCTCAGCCAACACCCTCTCTACAGCCGGCGCCTCCACTTGGGGGGTAGTCGACGCTGTAGATGCTGGAGACCGATCCAAAGCAGCTGGGCGTGGCGGGGGAGTCCTTGATGCAGGAGAGAGAGACGTTTCAACATCCGACGGAGACGCCTGTGTCTCTGCAATAGGCGAAACCAAGTCGGCTCGAATCTCCTGAATTCTATCCACGGGTAGTGTAACAAAACGGTCCATAGGACCAGAAGTGGGTACCTGGGCAGCAGAGGGAACAGCCCTCGGTTTCCCCTTTCTCTTAGGCATTAGAGCAGTCAGAAACACACCGCAGCCATCTTGAAAAGACTCCTCCCCTATCTGACTCCATTTTGTATAACTATGAAAAGTTAGGCTTGTATAATCAGAAGTAAATATTCATCCCCCTCCTCTTATACAAGCTGTGTTTCCCCAAGGACGAAAGGAAATCATGTCTAGACTACTTGGCTCAAGCTAGAGCCCTACTTGCACGTAATGTGCAGAGAACAAAAGAAACTAACAGAGATTGTCTGGTACTAGTGGCCTTGAATGGAAGCCTGAAATAAGCTATAACGATTAGTACCTGCACCATGAAATAGAAAAAGTATAATTGGAAACTAAATCTTTCCCTCCCCTTGGAACAAACTGTGTTTTGCAAGAGAAAAAGAGGATTCAAGTCTGGGAAAAGAATTGAAAGAAATATCGATACACCGGGAAAATGTGTTACAACTATTTGATAAACTGAAAAGTAGCTAATCACCTGGACCGGATGGTATACATCCAAGGGTGTTGAAAGAACTGAAATATGAGATTAGTAATCTGTGAACTATCATTAAAATCATCTGTAATACCTGAAGATTGGAGGATGATCAATATAACGCCAATTTTTAAAAAGTGTTCCAGGGGTGATCTGGGAAACTACATACTGGTGAGCCTGACGCCAGTACCTGAAAAAAAGGTAGAAACCATTATAAAGAACAAAATTACTGAACATGTAGACAGTCATGGCTTAATGGGAGTCAGCCAACATGGCTTTAGCCAAGGAAGGTCTTGTTTTACTAATCTGTTATATTTTTTTGAAGGTGTGAATAAACAGGTAGACAAAAGTGAATCAGTTGATACAGTGTATCTGGATTTTCAGAAAGCCTTTGACAAGATCCCTCATGAGAGACTTTTGGCAAAATTAAAAAGTCATGGGATAGGAGGCAGTGTACTATTGTGGATCAGGAACTAATTGAGAGATAGAAAGCAGAGGGTAGGGCTAAATGACCAATTTTCCAAATGGAGAAGAGTGAATAGTGGAATGCCGCAGATATCTGTGCTGGGTTCGCTGCTTTTTAATATATTCATAAATGACCTGGAAAAGGGAATAACGAGTGAGATTATCAAATTTTCAGATGACACAAAATTATTCAAAGTTGTTAAAACCCATGAGGATTGTGGAAAATTGCAAGAGGATCTTGATAAATTGGACGACTGGGCATCAAAATGGCAGATGAAATTTAATGTGGACAATGCAAAGTTATGCACCTAGGAAAGAACTCAAACTATGGTTACACGATGCAAGGTTCCACATTATGAACCACCACCCACGAAAAAGATTTAGGCATCATTGTGGATAACATGTGTGCAGCGGTGGCCAAGAGAGCAAATAGAAATCTAGGTATCATAAGGAAAGGAATGGAGAATAAAACAAAGGATATTATAATGCCTCTGTATCGCTCCATGTTGCGACCGCACCTTGAATATTGTGTGCAATTCTGGTCGCCGTATCTTAAAAAGGATATAGCGTTATTAGAAAAGGTACAGAGAAGAGCCACCAAAATGGTAATGGCAATGGAAGGATACCCCTATGAAGAGAAGCTAAAGAGGTTAGGGCTCCTCCTGGAGAAGAGAAGACTGAGGAGAGATATGATAGAGGTCTATAAATTAATGAATGGCGTGGAACGGGTAAACATAGATCAATTGTTTATGCCATCAAAATGTAGAAAGACTAGAGGACATGCAATGAAGCTACAGGGTAATCTATATAAGACTATATTAAAGAAAATATTTTTTCACTCAATGTGTAATCAAACTCTGGAATTCGTAATCAGAGGATGTAGTAAAAGCTGTTAGTGTAGCCGGGTTTAATAAAGGTTTGGACAAGTTCCTGGAGGAAAGGTTCATAAACCATTATTAAAGGGGACCCAGGATATCCACTGCTTGCCCCAGTACAAGCATTGTGGAACATGTGTGTTTTAGGCAAACTGCTAGGTACTTGTGACCTAGATTGGCCACTGTTGGAAACGTAATGCTGGACTTGATGGACCTTGGTCTGACCCAGTATGACATATCTTATGTTCTTATGAGAAAATCTGCAGTACTGTGAGACAGAAGTAAATTCATTAAGCGATGAAGAGAAGACGCTGGGACCAGCGTTTCAGGAAGCTTTGTTACAAATAGCAGAACCCAGAACAGTGAAAGATTTGTGAGCAGTATTAGGTCTTCTAAGTTACAATAGACTGTGGATGCCAGCCTATATTGAGCAAACACAGATATTTAGGAAATATTTGAAGGGAAATCTTAAAGGAAGTATAGAAATAAGGCTCTCCACGGGAGATTCAGAGTGCCTTGCTGCTCTAATACAAGATTTAAACAACATGCCCGCCCTGCATCTGCCTGATCATACACAACCAGTTAAATTACACCATTTCCACAATACCACTAAATGGGCAGTTGTAGCCTCGTAAGGTGATGGCAAGACTATAGGCTATTTTTCAGGACCTTTCTCCCTAGTAGAACAAGGATTTACAGAATTTTACAGACTGCGAGGAAGCAGTGGTAGCTGCCATAATAGCAGTACAGAAATTATACAGCCACATGACGCCACCAAAGGTAGTTTTACTTCTGTTGCCTTCAATTCTAATGGCAAGGCTTCCATCACTTCTGCGAAGGGAGTCTTGCCTACCCCATTTTTGTCATGTTATGGGCCAGATAATACCACTGTTTCTCCTTCACGGGAATATTTTGGTTTTGGGAAACCTTTGATGAACTTAAAGTGGGATAAAAATACTGCCATAGAAACATTGGCTGGAGATTATTGGCATTGTGATAGTAAGCTATACCAGAAGATAACTTTTGAAAATTTCCCTTGTGCTTTGGTGAAAATTAATATGTTTAATAATTCCTTTAGATTGCACCCATCCTCATAGACGTAAGCGTGATGCTGAAAATTTTGTTAATATACTCACCCCTGAAGAAGAAAACACTGATAAAGCAGTGGTTCTAGCATATGAATACATCAATAGTACTTATCCTTTAACTAAGACACGTTTAGATGCTCTTAGCACTACCATCTGGATTCCTGTTGTTTCTAGTGCAGTATCAGCAGAACTAGGAATGGTTAGACGAGTGCAATGTTTCTTTCAAAAAATGCAATGTGTGCCTTTGAGTCAGTCCTGACTCCTGGTGACCCAGAAGCTCCTGGGTTTTCTTGGCAGTGTCACCGGAAGTAGATTGCCAGGCCTTTCTTCCGAGGCAATGGAGGGTTAAGTGACTTGCCTAAGGCCACAAGGAGTGCTAGTGGGAATTGAACCCTGGTTGCTTGGTTACCAAGCCAGTGCTCTAACTAGGCTACTCCTCCACTCCAATGTTTCTTACACGTACAGACAAACACATTCACTGCTGTCTTTAAGAAACTGAAAGAAGCCCTTGATCAGAATACTGTGATGACCTTAAAGAATAGAAGAGCATTACATTTACTCCTTGCTCAGCAAAATGGTGTTTGTGGAATTCTAAATGAAACCAATTGCTGTACTGTAATTGCAAACCATTCTGTTTTTATTGACAATGCTTTGAGCAAATATGAACAAATTGCTAGGCTTAATGTTGGAGATTATGAAGATGGTATATCTTTGAATTGGTGGAATAGCTTTACTTTTTGGTTCTCAGGTCTGGGGTCAGGTTTAAAAGGCCTATTGATGGCCGCATTAGGAATTATCCTAGTAGCTGTACTTGGCTGTGTTCTGTTTTCTCGCCTTTTGGCTTTTTGTAAGCAATGTCTAACCACAGCCACAACTACAACTGTACTGTTGTCCAGAACACCTGAAGAAGCCCAGGAAGTGCTCACTGAGATTGACATCCATTGCAATGAGTGCCCCGAGTGCCTGTATCAACAACATGGATTAGAAGGGTGTTCAATGGTCGCAGTAAGAGTGAATTAAGACTGATGAGATTCAAGAAGGGAATGATGACAAATGAATCTCATCCTTTTTTTTTTTTGCTTGACTCCATTTTATATAACTATGAAAAGTTAAACTTGATTAATCAGGAGTACATATTCTTCCCCCTCCTCTTGTACAAGCTGTTTCCCAAGGACGAAAGGAAATCATGTCTAGACTACTTGGCTCAAGCTAGAGCCCTACTTGCATGTAATGTGCAGAGAAGAAAAGAAACTAACAGAGATTGGTACTAGTGTCCTTGAATGGAAGCCTGAAATAGGCTACAATGATTAGCAGCATTTCTCCCTCTTTCTAGGCCCCCCCTCTGTGTCTAACCAGGGGCGGCCCAAGGGGGGTGCGGGGCCATGTGCGGAGACTTGGTGCGGGGCCTCATTTGCATAAATATTTGCGTAATGCTACCATACACTAACTTTTAATAAACATGCCTCTTAATGAGTGTATGGATAAAGAAAGATTAAAAGATTTCTACATTACTATAATCCAGTGCCAACCGCCAGGCACATTAGGAACTACTACAAACACTGCCCATTTAGAACCCATAGCAAACCCGCCGTATCGTAACAGCACTATCAGGACTCATAAAGCACCAAACCCTACCTATCAAAAGACAACACTGCAAATATTAAACCAATACATTTCAGAGAATAACAATACATGACCTACTGGGGAAAGAGAACAAGTGGCAATGTCAAATAGGAATTACATAAACAGAATACCTCAGCTCAGTTACACATGCAGAACATAGACCATCACCAAACAAGAAATCACAATTTAGAAACAGGAAGACAATAATTAAACTGGGAACCCCAAAAGCCAAACTTGGAATGTACAACACCACTGTAGAAATAAAACTATAAATTAATTTCCTCTTGTACTAAACGAAACGCATACGTTAATGATGCACATTTCCCAGAGCTGACATTCCAGTTAATAAATTCAAAATAAAGAGATATTTTTCTACCTTTTGTGCATTTCTTTTCAGTTGCAATTGCTCCAGCCATTTTCTTCTGGTTTCTTCGTGTCTTCTGCTAACTCTCCATTGTCTGCTGTCCATTTGTCCTTTCTTCTCTCTTCTAGGTTTTTTCCATTCTCTCTTTACATCTGCTTTAACATACTAATCTTTCTCCTTTTGCTCTTTCCTCCATCTCTTTCTTTATTTCTTTTTAATCCACTCAAATTTTACCCCTCCATCTTCAATTCCCACTTACTCTCCCAATAACCGGCCAATTGTAGATTTTCCTTCCCTCCCACACAAAATATTTTTCCCCTCTCCATTTCACTCTCCCAGCTCCATCCCATTCTAATCCTCCCCCAACATCAGCTCCCTTCTAGTTCCAGCCCCACCCAGCATCCACTCCCTTCTATTCCCCGCATCAGCCCATTTCCAATCTTATCCTAGCACCACGAACAGCCCATTTCCAGTCCTAGCTCCCCATCCATTTCCAGTCCTATCCGAGTCCCTCCATCAGCTCATTTCCAATCCCAGCTCCCCATCAGCCCATTTCTAGTCCTTTCCTAGCCCCACCATCAGCCCATGTCAAATCCTAGCTCCCCTCCACTCAGCCCATTTCCAATCCAAGCCCATGAGCCTACTTCCAGTTCTAGCCCCTCCATGAGTCCATTTCAATCCAAGCCCCCACCACAGCCCATTTCCAATCTTAGCACCCCCAACAGCCCATTTCCAGTCCTATCCTAGTCCCTCCATTAGCCCATTTCCTGTACTAGCTCCCCCCAACTCAGCCCATTTCCAGTCCTAGCTCCTTCCCCTCACAGCCCATTTCCATTCCAAGCCCCACTCCCCATCAGCTATTTGCAGTTCAAGCCCCCCTTCCACTCAGCCCATTTCCAGTCCTAGCAACCCCCAGCCCATTACCAGTCCTAGCTACCCCCCATAGCCCATTACCAGTCCTAAGCCCCCCATCAGCCCATTTCCAGTCCTAGCCCCCCCCATGGCCCATTACCAGTCCTAACCCCCCCATCAGCCCATAGCCCATTACCAGTCTTACCCCCCTCCCCTCATCAGCCCAGGAAAATTTAAAAAAAAAAAGAAAAAAAAACCTGGCTGCTGCTGCTGCCGCTGCCGCCATGGCAGCGGCAGAATCAAGTGTCCCGCGGCCCCCCCCTGCCTGGCAGAGCCCTCCCTGAGTCAGCTCCCTCAGCACGGGCTTTTCAGAGCCGTGAAGGGAGAGTTTCCCTTTCTCGTGGCTCTGTTAAGCCCGCTGGGGCTGATGGGAAATAGCCTGTTTCCCATGAGCCCCGGCGGGCTTAACAGAGCCGCGAGAGAGAAACTCTCACTTCGCGGCTCTGAAAGTCGGCGCTGAGGGGACTGACTCAGGGAGGGCTCTGCCAGGCGGGGGGGGGGGGGGGGGCCGCAGGACACTTGATTCTGCCGCTGCCATGGGGGCAGCGGTAGCAGCAGCAGCCGCCAGGTTTTTTTTAAAATTTACCTGGGCTGATGCAGAATGTTGTTTGCATAAGGCCCCCTGAAATGCAGGGCTCTGTGCAAACAGCATTCTTACTCAATGGATGGGCTGGCCCTGGATCCTTCCAAACCTTCTCCCATCCTTCCATAGTGGCCAATACCACTGATAATTCTTACTGAAACTGTGGACACAAGGAAACAAAGGGTAGTGGTGGTTGGTGACTCTCTTCTGAGGGATACTGAGGTGTCTGTCAACCAGATCTGATGTCCCAGGAGGTGTGTTGTCTGCCAGATGCTAAGCTCCAAGGTGTTATGGAGACTTATCAACTCTACTGTCTATTATCTGATGCTGCTCATCCATGTTGGCACAAATGATACTGCTAGGTATCCCTCTGAGTATATCAAGAGTGACTTCATGGCTCTGGAAGAGAGGGTGAAGCAGATAAGTGTGCAGGTGGTGTACTCATCAATCCTCCCTGTTGCAGATAAAGGCTGAGACAGAGAAACTCGCATCCCTGAGATAAATGCATGACTGTGCAGATGATGTCAAGAGAGTTTTGGTTTCCTGGGCTATGGAATGATTTTCCAAGGGCTGCTGAGCAAATATGGTATCCACCAATCCAAGAAACATAAAAATATATAAACAAGTCAGCAGAAAAAGATAATATAGCCTAATTAGTTTGCCGTCCCATAGCAAATACTGTAGCCCCTTTTTTCTCTTTAGAGATCCTGTGTGTTTGTCCCATGCTTTCTTGAATTCACACTGTTCTCATCTCTACTACCTCACTGGGAGACTATTCCACTCATCTACCACTCTTTCCATAAAGAAATATTTCCGCATATTACTCCTGAGTCTATCCCCTTTCACTCTCATCCTATGTCCCCTCGTAGCAGAGCTTGCTTTCAATCAAAAGAGGCTCTCCTCCTGTGCATTTATGCCATGGAGGTATTTAAATGTCTCAATCATATCATCTCTATTCCGCCTTTTCTCTAAGGTGTAGATATTAAGATCCTTAAGTCTGTCCTCATATGCTTTATAGCAAAGACCACTAACCATTTTAGTAGCCACCATCTGCACCAACTCCATCCTGTTTATATCCTTTTGAAGGTGCGGTCTCCAGAACTGCACAGAATACTCCAAATGAGATCACACCAAGGACTTACACAGAGGCACTATCACCTCCTTTCTCCTGCTGGCCATTCCTCTCCCTATGCACCCAAGCATCCTTCTAGCTTTTACCGTTGCCTTTTCTACCTGTTTATGTACTTTAAGGTCGTTAGACACAATCACGCCTAGGTCCCGCTTTTCTTTTGTGGACAGAAGTAGCTATCCTCTACACTGTACAGCTCCCTTGCAGCTTAAATGCATGACCCGGAATTTTTTAGCATAAAATTTCAGCTTTCAAATTCTAGACCATTTTTCAAGCTTAGCAAGATCCCTTCTCATGTTATCTACACCTTCCTGGGTGTCTATTGCAGATTTGGGTATCACCCACAAAGAGGCAAACCTTACCCGACAGCCCTTCCACTATATCACTAACAAAGATGTTAAAAAGAATCGGACAAAGGACAGATCCCTGGGGCACACCACTGGTAACCTCCTTCTCCTCAGAGTGAGCTCCATTTACCTGTACCCTTTGTTGCCTCCCACTCAACCAATTTCTTACCCAAACAGTAACTTTAGGGTCAATCCCTAGGGTGCTCAATTTGTTTATAAGTCATCAATGGAGAACGGTGTCAAAGGCTTTACTGAAATCTAAATACACCACATCTAAGGCTCTTCCTAGGTCCAAAAGCGTTTTCCGCAGCAAACTGGCTAACCTACTGTAGAGAGCCTTAAATTAGATTTGTTGGAAATGGGTGAAGAAAGCCCCCATGTAAATAAAAGTCCTCAGGTAAGTAAAACTTTAAATACCTCTGTAGAAAGGGGAAAAAAGAGGTGGCATCTGAAAAGCAGTCTGTATTAATGCCTGTATTATGGGAAATACGGTTCTGAATCTTGAGGTTTTAATGACAGAGGCTGGGCAAACAGGAATAAAAGGTGACACCAAAAGCCAGAAAGATGCTTGGATGCAGGACCGTACCTTGCCCTGTGCAAGAGGTGTGGCCGCACAGGGTGCAAAGGCTTAAGGGGCGCATTTCGGCTGTCTGCCGTTGCCTTCTGCCGGCACTTTTTCTTCTCTCAGCGGCGGCAGGCAATGATGGACAGCTGAAATGCACCCCTTAAGCCTTCTTGCGGCACGCTAAGTAGGTCTGGTCCCTCAGAGAGGGACCAGACCTGCTTAGCATGCTGGCGACTTGCATATCGGGCGTGCCTCTTCTCTCCTGCCCCATAAAGTGGCTAGATGGAGGTGCGGGGGGGGGGGGGGGCGCCCGATGTGCAAGTTGCACAGGGTGCATTTCACGATCGGTACGGTCCTGTTTGGATGTATAAGGAGAAAAGTGGGCAGCAGTTATAACTAGGCGATAGTGCTTCCTTATAAGCCTCTAGTGAGACTTCTTTGGAGTACTGTGTTCAGATCTAGAGACTGCATCTTCAAAAAGATATAAACAGGCTGGCGTCAATTCAGAGGTGGCTATTAAAATGGTCCTTGGTCTTTGTAATAAAGCATATGGAGACAGACTTAAAGATCTAACAGGCCAATGCAGAAAACTAATATGGGCTTTACGAGCACCTAACACCACATTTAAGCACTTTTAATGATCCTGCAAATGCAGGAAACAGATATAAACGCCGACAGAAAAACTAGTGCCCAACTAATGCCACGTGTATTTAAATGAACTTGAATTATTTAAATCTATTATAATCAGCCGGGCTGGTATGCAAATCATAGCTACACCCAATGCAGAGATAGGCGTAGAGGATTTCGCAACCAGACACAGCACCAAAATGTTTACTTCAGGGTCTGAGTAGAATTAAACCTCTAATGTGTGCCCCTGGCAGTATTTTGATGGCATCTGGGGCTTTTCCCAATGCCGCGATCATCCCCAATGCCATCAAAATACTGTTGGGGCTGCTATGCAAATTAGGCACATGGTGCCCTGAGAGCAAGCCAAACTAGCACAGACTTATTGTGTGCATGTGTTTGGCTTGGTCTCCAAGTTTAATGCTGCAATGGCTCATTTGCATGCGTACAGTTAACAGGGGGGTCATTTGCAATGCCTATCTTTGCTTCATCCGGTGTTAAAAAATATGCTCTGTCAGGCCGCATTAAAGTCCTCTTCAGTGTACATCTAGTGCCGGTTTTCTGCATTGGCCTGTAAGTATGTATTTATTTATCAGGTTTTTTTATACTGCTTTAGCATTTCAGTATAAGTGGTTTACATCTCGTAACTTAAACTTGCTGTATATTAATCAGGTATGAAAATGCAAAAAAACCTCAAAATCAAAACTTTAGGCAATGCCTTACTTCAATCGTAGTAACCTATTAATATGATACCATTGACAATTCTCAAAAAACGTATTAAGTTTTGGACTAACGGGTCTCAGACTCGCGGTTAGCTCACTCCTTTAATTTGTATCTAAGGATGTGTGCTGCGCATTACATCAACGACCCATGATGTTAATTCAGGTTGAAGCAGTAATTGAGGTTGAAGCAGTGATCAACAAATGCACATTTTAAATACAAGGAAGCAGAACACGTATTTGCTTATCTTAGGCTACGCCGGTTGGTGGAGCGATTCCTGGGACTCAAGGCACCCTTGGCCTGGCGTTACTTGCAGTTGTTGGGTACCATGGCGTCAACGATAGAGACAGTGCCGTGGGCAAGGGCTCACATGAAACCTCTTCAGAGGGCACTGCTTCGGCGATGGTCCCATCAGCGGGACTCCCTATCTCGGAAGTTGAGATGTCCGGAGGAGACGCGACAAGCCCTGCACTGGTGGTTGATCCCCGCTTCTTTGGAGCGGGGATAGGACTTAGAGTCACCGGTCTGGGTGGCGGTGATGACGGACACCAGCTTAACGGGCTGGGGAGCTTATTGTCAGGGCAGGTTTGCGCAGGGGCGGTGGGGTCCTCAGGAGAAGACTTGGGCCATCAACCTTCTGGAATTAAGAGCGGTGTATCGAGCAATGCAGGATTTTCAGACTCTTTTGGAGGGAGCGGCGGTCCGAGTGTTGTCTGACAATGCGACGGCGGTGGCTTACGTCAAGAAGCAAGGGGGCACCAGCAGCGTGGCTCTGGAAGCCAAGGCCAAAATCCTCTGCGCCTGGGCGGAGAAGAATCTCGTAGACCTGTCAGCGGCTCATGTAGCGGGAGTGGACAACGTGGAGGCCGATTTCCTCAGCCGGGTTCGGGTAGATCCGGGAGAATGGGTTCTACACACCGAGGTTTTCGACATGATTGTTCGCAGATGGGGATTGCCGGTCATGGATCTCATGGCGACCTTCGATTCGGCCAAAGCCAGTCGCTTCTTCAGCAAGCGCAGGGAAAGGATGTCCAAAGGCATAGATGCTCTGATGCAGGTCTGGCCAGGGGGACAACTCCTGTACGTGTTTCCTCCATGGGTTCTGATAGGAAGGGTTTTTCAAAGAATTCAGAAGTACAAGGGGCATGTAATCCTGATAGCGCCGGACTGGCCACGCCGCCCTTGGTACGTGGACCTGGTGAGATTGCTGGTAGAGCGCCCTTGGCGGCTGCCCTGTCGGCCAGATCTGTTGGTGCAGGGTCCTCTCTTCATGCCATACGTGGATCGGTTCTCTCTTACGGCTTGGCTCTTGAGAGGGCTCGGTTGAGTGCCCAGGGGTACTCGAAGGCGGTTGTCGATACCCTGTTGAAGTCCAGGAAACATTCGACTTCGCTTGCGTATGTGCGGACCGGAGTGTCACAGCCTTGAGAGCATCTCTCCCACGGATCCTGGAGTTCTTGCAGGATGGTTTTGAAAAAGGGCTCGCGGCAGCGTCTCTTCGTGTTCAAGTAGCGGCGTTGGCCTGTTACAGAGGCAGGATTGCGGGTCAGTCTCTCGGGGCTCAGCAAGATGTCAAACGCTTTTTAAGGGCTACAGCTCTCCTTAGGCCGCTGGTTAAGAAATTTTTTCCCTCATGGCATCTTCCCTTGGTTCTGGACGCGTTAGAGGGCCAGCCCTTCGAACCGCTGTCGCAGGCCTCCCTCAAGGATCTCACTCTTAAAGTGGTATTCTTGGTGGCTGTCTGCTCGGCCAGACGTGTGTCAGAGCTCCAAGCGCTCTCCTGCAGGGAGCCTTATTTGTCGTTCTTCGCGTCGAAGGTCATTTTGAGAACGGTTCCGGCCTTTCTGCCAAAGGTGGTTTCGTCGTTTCATCTGAATCAGGAAATCTCCATGCCAGTATTTGGGGCAGGCAAGCAGGATTCGGCGGCGAAGAGGTTACGTCTTCTGGATGTCCGTCGAGCTTTGAAGAAATACATCAGCCGGACGGCAGTCTTCCGAAAGTCAGACAGGCTTTTTGTGCTATTCGCAGGCCAAAGGAAAGGAGAAGCGGCCTCTAAAGCTTCTATTGCGCGTTGGATCAAAGAAGCTATTGCGTCAGCTTATCTTTTGAAAGGTCGAATGGTCCCAGATGGGCTTAGGGCACACTCCACCAGAGCTCAGGCTACCTCCTGGGTGGAGTTGCGCCTGGTATCGCCGTTGGACATCTGTAAAGCGGCGACACGGTCGTCTTTAAGTTCTTTTGTCCGGCACTATCGTCTGGATGTGCAAAGTGCGGAGGAGACTGCCTTTGGAGTGGCGGTGCTGCAGGCTGGTTTGCCTGGTCCCTCCCGTAGTTGAATTTCTTCACTGCTCTGGCACTAATCCAGAGGTTTCGGGACTAGACTGGGGACACGATCAGGAAGATGAAATTAGACTTACCGGCTAATTGTGGTTCCTGGAGTGGAACCAGTCTAGTCCTGTATCCCTTCCCAGTGTTGGTTGGCAAACCATTGTCTACTGCTTCTTTGGAAGCTACAGGTAAGCTCTGTTTTACTTACTTCACTTTAAGAGTTAACAGGAAAAAAAAAATAGGGGAGGAGTTTCTTTTTCTTTCCTTCCAGTTAGTCAAGGAAATGGTCTGCTCTAATCTCCAGTCACTTTCTATTTTCCTTTTTACGGAGGTTCTCTCCTCCACTGGGGTTTCTTCCCTAGTTTTTCGAGGTGGCTGGGCGGTTTCAAGGCGGTTGTGTAAATTGTGTAAATTGTTGTTTGTTTCTCCGGTGAGTCTGCTTTGTCAATAGGATACTGATGGCGAGGATCAGACACTGGGGTGATATACTGATGATGTCATAAAAGGAGGAGTTTCTCAGTCTCCAAGCTGCAGGATGAGATGGGCAACCCAGAGGTTTCAGGACTAGACTGGTTCCACTCCAGGAACCACAATTAGCAGGTAAGTCTAATTTCATCATCATCATCCCATGGTCCAGGAAACCAAAATGCTCTTGATGACACCATCCACACATCCATGTATTCATTTCCAGGATGTGAGCTTCTCTGCCTTTACCCTCAACAGGGAGGATTAAAGAGAACACCACCTGCACACCTATTTGCTTCACCCTCTGTCCATGAAGTCACATTTGATATGCTCGGAGGGATACCTAACAGTATCATTGATGCCGACATGGCTGAGAAACATAGGATAAAAGTCAGTAGGCTTGATGAGTCTCGGCAAACTCTCCGTAACATCTCAGATTTTTGCACCTGTTAGACGGCACACCTCTTTGGACAGGAAGTCTATCAAAAGTTCTAATAAAGATAAAGATAAAGACATCAAATCTGGTCGGCAGCTGGACACCTCATTACCCCTCAGAAGAGAGTTACCAACCACCACTACCCTTTGCTTTGTTGTAGTGACTGATTCTTTAACTTTGGGGTGCTCGAGCTGTGGCTCTTCCTTTTCCTCGGATGCTTCCACCTCCTCTACTTCCAGGGCTGCATACTGATTCTTCAATTCAAGGGCTGTAGGAATTGGAGTGCTGATACTGCAGACTCTGGTGACTCATGTCCAACCTTCTTTCTTCTGTAGCCTCCCATCTCCACCTCTGGATGTTTCAAGAAGCATCTCGTCAATGTACTTCTCACCATGCTTCTTAGTCTCACCACCTCTTCCCTGAGCTCTTCCACTTGTTTCCTGAGAACCTCAGCATGCAGGCATCCTTCACATGGAACCGGTCCCTCAACTGGCATTGGGATCTCTGTCTGGACAGAGACAGAGGGGCAACAGCTTTAGCAGTATGATTTTTCCCAGCCATTGATTAGTTGGTGTTACTTTGGTACTTGTTGAAGTAAAAGAGAGAATCCTTCCAGTCCCTAACTGTTCCTCAGCTGTCCTTTAAGAAAAAAAGCAGCTAACCTCTTTTAAGTGTGTTCTAATAGTGTTTGTCTCTCTGTGTGTAAATGGGGACCTGCCCTATAAAACAAGAATGCTCAAATGGGGTGGGACCTAACACCTGATGATGTCAGTGGCTTCAAAAGGTTAGCTGTGAATGAACTAACAAGAGTCTTGGCCAACCCCACAAGCACACAAAAAAAGGCTTCCCTTTGTTGTATAGAAATAAAAAACTTTATCCTTTAAAAATGAACAGCAAAAAAAACCCCTACAAGAATTTGCTTTTAATTAGCGCTGCTGCAGATTTTTTTGGCTGCAAATACATTGACTCTATTTTGTTCCTCCCACCATTACTGAGATCCAGAGGTTCTGTTTTTTACCTATTTCTGTGTAAGTCTTTAGCCTGTTAGGGACTAAAGTAACAGAAGCCATAGCTAGACAGAAACCTCTTTGTTCTCTTTTAGAGCACAGTAGAGAGGTCACGCATACACATAGTTATGACCTATTCTTTGGTAGGGTCTAGAAAGGGGCTTTTTTGTTGGTTTTATAGATATGCTGAGTGACGAGAGGCATGGTCATTCACTGCGAGGGAGCATCACAGATCACCGAGGAACACCCAATGCCAGGAGATTTCCAGTAGCCCATGGAGCAGAGCTTCGTCTGCAAAAGACTCAGAATATTAGTGGTGAGACTGTACGTGCACCCACACTTTAAAATGGCTAGTAGCAATAGTAATTGGGCTCAATTACAGAGGTGTTGGTGGGGAGCCTTTACATTTGAATTATGGTCACTGCACAGAGACATAGATTACTGGGAGTGATTCAGTGAATCATCTGCGCTGGACGTCTTGGATTGGAATTGTAATGCCTTGCCTTTTACCCAAAAGACTGAGCCCAAGAACCCAGAGTTACAGTACAGTTTGAGAATGACAGTCATGTTCAGGGCCAATGCAAGGAGATGAGGTACCCTAGGCAAACCTCATCCCTTGCATCCCCTCCCCCTCTCCGGCACCCACCATTGTCACTGCTGCAGGCACCGGAGAAGGGCAGCAGCTGCATCAATAGACCATCCCTGGACCATTGGCACTCTAGGTGGCTTTCAGGTTCGCCTAATGGTGGCATCGGCCCTGGTCACCTTGGTAGTTGAATTAAGAATACTCCTGAAGTGGTAAGGAGAGTATCTGTGTTAGAGTGACGTCTAGTGTGACAAAAAACAAAAAACAATTACAGAACTGGGATTATTGCTGAAATTGTGAAACCTTTGAGTGTTCTAATTGATTACAAATGAATTTAGATGTGTATTAATTTTATCTGTTTTTCTTTCTTTGCTCCACCTCATAATCTTTAATAAAATTTATTACAATTTTCCATTACTTCTGGTGTCTTTCTTCTTCAATTTTCTACAGTAGAGTTTTTATTTCTGCAAATAACTACCTTGCTGTTTACAGCAACAGCCAGGGGTGGCTCTATCAGGCGACAGATTTTTAGGAGCGGTGGAAAATATCCAAAATCATTCCCATGGTGGCTGCCTCACCCTGCCTTTCAAAAAAAGACTATCAAGTGTCTCCCCGGCCTCCACAGCTTCTCAGCAAGTCTGTGGCAGCGGCGTGCACACAAGAAAAAAGAGAAGTGCAGGCAGATTCTTTGCGATTCCTACATGCCGCAAAGGCCCTTCTGATCCCCCCCCCTCTTATTCATACTTTTCACATCAGAGGTGGCAGGACTAGGACATCCTTTGAAGCACGCAGGAGTCACAAAGACCCCGACGCTGTTTGATTGCAGCCGCCACTGCAGATGTTGAGAGATATGGCAGTGACAGCAGTAGGCCTTGGCAGGGGTATGACAGGAATGAGACAGGAGATGGTAGACATGGGGTAGGAGGTCAGAGGGCAGATAGTGGACATGGGTTGGGGATGGAGGGCAGAAGATGATGGACATGGGGTAAGTGGGGGTGGAAGGTAAAAGTCGATGCTGGGCATGGGGAAGGAGGGCAGAGGGCAGACATTGGATATGGAATAAAGAGTATAGGGGGATAGAGGGCCGATGCCAGACATAGGATGAGTGGGGTAGGGCGCAGAGGGCAGATGCTAGACATGAGGAAGGAGAATGGAAAAGGAGAGCAGATGTTGTACACAGTGGGGAGGGGAGGAGATGCTGGACTTGGAAGGAGGGGGAGTGAGAGTGAAGATGCTGAACACAGTGGAGGGGGAGAGATGGTCAATGCTGGACATGGGGGGTAGAGAGCGAGAGAAAGGAGAAATGCTGGACACAGGGGGAGTAGGGAGGGTGAGAGTGAGGAGAGATTCTGGACATGGGGATGCAGAGAGGGAGAGAAAGGAGATGCTGGACATGGGATGGGGAGAGTTAGTTAAAGACTGGGGAATGGGATGGCTGTGTTAAGGGTTGAAAAGTAGTAGGTACATGGAGTAAAAAAGAAGGAGATTGAGGACTGGATGGTAAGAAGGAGGAGTGACATCTGAGTTGACAAAGACTTAGAAAATACATGAAAGAAAGTTGAAAGGAAAAGATCAGTCTCAGAGAAGAAGGGAAGTGAAGAAGACAGGAGAGGAGAGAAGTGGCAGACGGACTGGAAACTCTAGAAGCAAGTTAAGAGAAGACCATGGAAAGCAGAAACCAGAGACTGGTGTCAACAGAATTAGAGACTAAAATGTCCAGAAAACAAAGGTAGAAAAAGTAACTATATTTTCAATTTAGGGATTAGAATATGTGAGTCTTTGGAATTTGCACGTTCTGTCTTTTTATTTTGCACAGTATAGGGGCATCTACATTTCTGTACTGCATGCAGAGTCTGGTTTCTTGGGGTTTTAGTTTAATTTTTGTCTACATATTTCTAGTTTTAGCTTGTGGCCGCTTATGCTATATTTAATAAGGGTCTGTCTGTGTTGTGCATTTGTGATCGAGGCCAGGTGTTCTTTTAGGATGGAGTTTCTATTTAGGGATCTGTACAGTAGTAATCAGGCTTGTTCAGTTTTCTGAATAGGTGTAGGGGTGTTCTAGTGCTCACTGCAAAATTGAGAATCATAGCATAGTTTATGACACCAAAATAAAATTAGGTCTAATAATTTAACTTTGGCATTATAAACTGCGCTGTAAATCTTGCTTTCTCTTTTTGTTTCTTAGTATGTGAGCACTTGTATCTCCCTTGTTTTTTGCAGAATATATATTTATATTTAATACTGTGCTAGTCCAATGTGCAGTGCCAGGAGTCAGTTTGTTTTATATTAGATTATGTAGCATGGAAGTATGTTGGTTTCTATTTTCTTGGGGCAACCTCCTGACCTCTAAATGAAGGGACAACTCTGCTCGCCAATTAGAGCTCTGAAGAGTCCTGCCCATTTGGGTGCCTGGGGGGTCCAGTCCAACCATTAGATAAGACGAGGCAGTCATTACAGCAGCAGCAGCTATGAGAGTCACAAAGAGCTGTAGCAGTCATCCCCTCCTCCCAACTCAAAAAGCCAATAACACACATGTTTACTTGCAGAGAGAGGGGTCGATACATTCATACAAATCAAAGTTTAATATTTAGAAGTATGTTGTTGAATTATGCATTTTTACAGGATTGTTGTGGGAGGGTTGGGATGATTATAATTGTTGAATTTAATTATCAAAATCTTGGGAGGGGGGACATAAGGCTGGAGTTTTGCTTAGGTATGCAATATCTTTGTATCAGTCCTGGTGCCTATTGGGGGGGGGGGGGGAGGCAGCTAATGTCTAGCTTCAGGCAGCAGATTGCCTTCAGCTACCCCCAGTGTCAGTCCTTTTCTCCTAACTCCATGCCTAAACACACTGTGGAGGAGTGGTTTCTTTTTGTGCCTCACTCTGTGGGAGGGTTGGTGTCCAGTGGTTCTGGCTCAGCAATGTGAACCAACAGGAGCCTAGGTTACTGACCCTGCCTGCGCAGATGTATGGGCAACTTGGATCATCAAATGTGAGAATGTGAGGGTAATTCTTGAGATTGGGGAGGCTCTGTAGCTTCATATCCAGAAAGGGCAGACCAGATGGGCCCTGCGTCCTTATCTGTCTTCATTTACTGTGTTTCTATGGATGTCCTGCCCATTGAGTAAAGTCTTTGACAAGTGACAAGTCTTGTTTGTCTCATATTACCAAGGATAGAACCTTGCTCTTCACTCCCAGTCCTTCAGGGCTTTTAACAGACCAGGATATCCCTAATGAATATGCATGAGAGAGATTTGCATGCCCACTACCTTCATTGTATGCAAATGTCTATCATGCATATTCATTAGGGATATCCTGAAAACCTGACCCATTGGAGGTCCTTGAGAACTGGGAGTGAACACCAGACAGAATTCAAAATCTAGAGTGTGGAACATTTAGTAACACATGTGATAGAAGCTCCATTGAAAATACACTGGACTGGATGAAAACATTTTAAGGAAAGCTTAGAAAAACAAATGTCCTCTTCTAAGCAAACCATGGAACTGTCACACATTAAGCGGAGTGGAGGAGTAGCCTAATGGGAACCAAAAGACCAGGGTTCAGTTCTCACTAGTACTCCTTGTGGCCTTGGGCAAGTCACTTGATGCTCCATTGCCTCAGAAGAATCCAGACAAACATATATTTTTGTCGGAACATACACCATGAGTAACAAGTACTCTCGAGGTGCAAAGTTCCTTTTAATAGTTTTTAAAAAAGTGGAAAATCCACTAATAGGCCCTGAGAGAGTAACCTCCCAACACCAAAGCTATTCAATAGTCACTCATATATCCTAAAGGTTGGAAAAACTACTTAGCTAGAGTAGTCAGACCGCTTCCGTCCTTCTCCTCTCACTCTTCTGGCAAAGAGGAATTCCAAATAATCGGTCTGACGCCGGTCACAGATCCAGCCAAGAATAAGATGCATACAGTTCTTAAATTTCAAAGTGGCAACAATGTGAGGGAGCAATCTCCCAAAGCAGGTAACCCAACGTTGCGTTTCGGGCCGTAATGATTTCTGACCCTTTCTCAAACCCAGTCGCTCACTTCACTGTCGGAAGAAGAAAGCTTATTAAAGCCCCCAAAGGTGATCACATGTTGTCCCGAAGGTCCTTGGGAAATGTAGTGCTTAATATTCAAACAATGCTCCACCAATCAATAGATTGATTTAAACCCCCCGGGGAGATGGTGTTCAAGGTATAAATCCAGAACTGCTCCCGATGACTCAATACTGACTCCCTGTCACCCCCCCGGGATCTGGGGGGGACATGGTCCAAAATCCGCCAGCGTAAATTACTGAATGAATGGCCTTTAAGTTGACAATGAGTCACCATCGGGGCTGATTCCACGTTGTTCAAAATACGTGATTTATGTTCCTGAAGCCGACGTTTCATCATTCGAGTAGTCTTCCCAATATAAATTTTACAACAAGGGCAAATCAAAGCATACACCACAAAAGAAGTCAAACAAGTGGTAGCGTATTTGCTTATCAGGCTACGATGGTAGGTAGGGATATCCCAGCTTAGACCCCCTATAGTAGAGCAACAAAATTCACAGTTATTACAAGGAAAGTGGCCCACCGAAATCGGTACTGTAAACATACCAGAATTATGAATAGTCCAGTCTGCCAAATTTCTCCCACGTTGAAAAGCAATCATAAGGGGTTTATCAAAGCTGGAATGTAATGAAAGAACTGGCCAATGGGACTTCAAAATCTGCAATACTGTAGTCACATGGGGCATGTATGAAAGAACACCCACATAAGAAGTAGATGTCGATTGTGTCAAAGAAGCTGCTCCATCCGGATAGGACCACCATTCAGAATAGTTAAAACATGCTCTACGATATGCCTTATGAATGAGTGATGTCGGATAACCCCGTTCCTTTAAACGCTGTTTCAAGTCCTCGGCCTGTATCTTAAAATCTTCCAAAGAAGAACAAATACGCCTCAATCGTAGAAATTGTCCGATTGGCAGACCTCTTTTTAAGGGACCTGCATGATAACTCGAATAATGTAATAAGGTATTACATTGAACCGATTTTCGGTATAATGTAGAATGGATTTGTGATTGGACTTTAAACAGCTGTAGGTCCAAAAATTCAATGGTATCCCCATGGTACTTCGGTACAAATTGCAAATCTGAAGACAAGGAATTTATCCACCGAAAAAAATCCTGTAATTCTTGTATAGAAGCTGTCCAAAAGAAAAAAATGTCATCCAAAAACCTGGACCATAGCCTAATTTTTCGAAACCACTCAGAGGGGTAGATATACCGGGTTTCAAACTCAGCCATGAAAAATGTCACAATAGAAGGGGCTATCGTAGCCCCCATAGCTATGCCATGGATTTGGTGATAGAAGTTATCCTCAAATTGAAAATAATTTTTTGTCAAAACAATTTCCAATAAAGACAACACAAATTCCTTCGGCAGGGGCAATTGTGGTCCAAGAACGAAGTCAATATCAAGGAATAGTATATGCTCATCTTTCGGATACTAAATATTATGAATGTCTGACAACTGATCCAACGGCGATTTTTTCACAGGATATAAAGGCTTTGACTGATATGGCATTGCAGTCAGGCTGGATTACATCAAAGGAGTATCACTTTTTGAATAAAAAATTCCCTAAATTGCCTGTGTTATATATGGTTCCAAAGATACATAAGAACCTTCAACAACCGCCGGGACGTCCGATCGTTTCATGCTGGGATTCCCTGTTAGAACCCCTGTCAAAATTTTGCGATTTATTTTTTCGTCCTCTATTGTCAACTATCCCTTCGTATGTGCGGGATTCTTTTCATTTTTTACATCGACTTCAAGAAATGACAGATGATAAAACAAATTGGTTGATGGTGACGATGGACGTCATGGCATTGTATACAAATATTAACCAATTAGAGGCTTTGGATATGGCTTCGAGGGTTCCTCTGATTTTACCATCTCGACTGCCGAAGGAATTTGTGTTGTCTTTATTGGAAATTGTTTTGACAAAAAATTATTTTCAATTTGAGGATAACTTCTATCACCAAATCCATGGCATAGCTATAGGGGATATGATAACCCCTTCTATTGCGACATTTTTCATGGCTGAGTTTGAAACCCGGTATATCTACCCCTCTGAGTGGTTTCGAAAAATTAGGCTATGGTCCAGGTTTTTGGATGACATTTTTTTCTTTTGGACAGCTTCTATACAAGAATTACAGGATTTGTTTTGGTGGATAAATTCCTTGTCTTCAGATTTGCAATTTGTACCGAAGTACCATGGGGATACCATTGAATTTTTGGACCTACAGCTGTTTAAAGTTCAATCACAAATCCATTCTACATTATACCGAAAATCGGTTCAACGTAATACCTTATTACATTATTCGAGTTATCACCCGGGTCCCTTAAAAAGAGGTCTGCCAATTGGACAATTTCTACGATTGAGGCGTATTTGTTCTTCTTTGGAAGATTTTAAGATACAGGCCGAGGACTTGAAACAGCGTTTAGAGGAATGGGGTTATCCGACATCACTCATTCATAAGGCATATCGTAGAGCACGTTTTAACTATTCTGAATGGTGGTCCTATCCGGATGGAGCAGCTTCTTTGACACAATCGACTTCTACTTCTTATGTGGGTGTTCTTCCATACATGCCCCATGTGACTACAGTATTGCAGATTTTGAAGTCCCATTGGCCAGTTCTTTCATTACATTCCAGCTTTGATAAACCCCTTATGATTGCTTTTCAACGTGGGAGAAATTTGGCAGACTGGACTATTCATAATTCTGGTATGTTTACAGTACCGATTTCGGTGGGCCACTTTCCTTGTAATAACTGTGAATTTTGTTGCTCTACTATAGGGGGTCTAAGCTGGGATATCCCTACCTACCATCGTAGCCTGATAAGCAAATACGCTACCACTTGTTTGACTTCTTTTGTGGTGTATGCTTTGATTTGCCCTTGTAAAATTTATATTGGGAAGACTACTCGAATGATGAAACGTCGGCTTCAGGAACATAAATCACATATTTTGAACAACGTGGAATCAGCCCCGATGGTGGCTCATTGTCAACTTAAAGGCCATTCATTCAGTGATTTACACTGGCGGATTTTGGACCATGTCCCCCCCAGATCCCGGGGGGGTGACAGGGAATCAGTATTGAGTCATCGGGAGCAGTTCTGGATTTATACCTTGAACACCATCTCCCCGGGGGGTTTAAATCAATCTATTGATTGGTGGAGCATTGTTTGAATATTAAGCACTACATTTCCCAAGGACCTTCGGGACAACATTGTGATCACCTTTGGGGGCTTTAATAAGCTTTCTTCTTCCGACAGTGAAGTGAGCGACTGGGTTTGAGAGAGGGTCAGAAATCATTACGGCCCGAAACGCAACGTTGGGTTACCTGCTTTGGGAGATTGCTCCCTCACATTGTTGCCACTTTGAAATTTAAGAACTGTATGCATCTTATTCTTGGCTGGATCTGTGACCGGCGTTGGACCGATTATTTGGAATTCCTCTTTGCCAGAAGAGTGAGAGAAGGATGGAAGCGGTCTGACTACTCTAGCTAAGTAGTTTTTCCAACCTTTAGGATATATGAGTGACTATTGAATAGCTTTGGTGTTGGGAGGTTACTCTCTCAGGGCCTATTAGTGGATTTTCCACTTTTTTAAAAACTATTAAAAGGAACTTTGCACCTCGAGAGGACTTGTTACTCATGGTGTATGTTCCGACAAAAATATATGTTTGTCTGTTTCCCTGTATTTTGGTATGTTTAAGTGGGAGATAGTTGAGGGTTAATTACGATTCTCAGAAGAATCCAAGCAATCAATGTCCCTATTTAACATACAGTACACTACCAAGATTAATGTAAACCACTTTGGCTAAAGGTGGTATAAAAATCTGTTACAAATTTTCTTTTTTTTGGTACTGGGAAGTCAATGCTGACTCCTGTGTTTTCTTGGCAAGGTATGACCACATGTAGATTGCCAGGGGCAATGGAGGGTAAAGCGTAGTTACTCACCTGTAACAGGTGATCTCCGGGAACAGCAGGAATTTAGTCTTCACATATGGGTATCGTCGGTACCGACGGAGCCTGCGCAGGAATGCTCCCCAGCATCCAATAGGAAGGCTTTTGGGAGCATCCCTCAGCACATGCACGCTGCCTTTCCAACTGTCCCTCTTCAGTTAAGTTTGTAGCTGAGTGAAAGGATAGAGGGAGAGAGGAAAGAGATAGAGAGATAGAGAGACAACTCCTAGGGGAGGTGTGTGGGTTGTGAAGACTAAATTCCTGCTGTTCCCAGAGATCATCTGTTACATTTGAGTAACTACGCTATCTCCAGGAACAAGCAGGAATGTAGTCTTCACATATGGGGACTCCCTAGCTGAAGATGCCAGGGAGATAGCCCCAGGAAGCTGCCACCTATAGTGAGGTGGGCGATGTTTCCTCCCATGGATCTCTGGCATCCCACCAGGGTTGGTGGGTAGGAGTTGAATTAGGTCTGAAATAGATTTTGAAGAACAGCTTGGCCAAAGAAGGCATCCCTGATGGGAGGCTTTATCTAGGCAGTTGTGGGCTGTAAAGGTGTGTACCGAAGCCCAGCTGGCTGCTCGACAAATGTCATCAATAGACACAGAGTGAAGGTTAGCCATAGAGGCTGCCATGGCTCTCACATTATTAGCTGTGACATGGCCTTGAAGAGGAAGACTCTTACTCTCATAAGCAAAGGATGCAATCCATTTGGATAGAGTTCTCTTGGAGACTGGAAGTCCCAAATGACTAGAATCAAAAGCAATAAAAAGTTGAGAAGACTTTCTATGTTGCTGTGTTCTTTGTAGGTAAAAAGCTAAGGCTCTTTTACAATCCAAAGTATGAAGGTTCCTTTCTGCATTAGAGGCATGAGGCCTCGGAAAGAATACAGGAAGATAAATTGATTGATTTAAATGAAAAAGCGAAACCACCTTTGGCATAAAGTGTGGAAGAGTTCTCAGAACAACCTTATCATGGTGAAACCTAGTATAAGAAGGATCAGCCACTAAAGCTTGCAATTCACTAATGCGATGTGCAGAGGTGATTGCAATTAGGAAGATGACCTTCCAGGACAAAAGCTTTAGGGTTGTAGTGGCTAAAGGTTCAAAAGGCGGTTTCATGAGCTGCCCGAGAACTAGATTTAAATCCCATGCCACCGGTGGTGGCCTGATGGGAGGCTTTGTTAATAGAAGACCTCTCATAAATCTTGATATGAATGGATGAGAGGAAATTGGTTGTCCATTTAGAGGCTTATAGGAAGCTGCAATTGCACTAAGATGGACTCTTACTGAATTGATCTTTAGACCAGAATTTGATAAATGAAGTAGATACTCTAGTATCAATTCCAAAGGTATCATAAGGGGGTTTAACCCCTTCTGTGAACACCATATAGTAAAACGTTTCCACTTGAAGGTGTAAGAGTGTCTTGTGGAAGGTTTTCTAGAAGCCTGAAGGATATCCTTTACCTGTTGGGAAAGGTTGATATCCTGAAGGTCTAAGCTTTCAGCAACCAGGCCCTGAGATGCAGGGACTGGGGATTCGGGTGCCATAGCATCCTGTTCTCTTGGGAGAGGAGATCTGGAGCATAGCCTAACTCCAGAGGTGCAGCTTGAGAGAGATGTAGAAGCAGGGGATACCACTTTTGGCGTGGCCACCATGGCGCTATGAGGATCATACAACCTCTGTCTCTCTGAAGCTTGAAGAGTGTTTTGGGGATGAGGGGAATGGGTGGGAAGGCATAGAGGAAGTCGTGACCCCAGTGAAGAAGGAAGGCGTCCCTTGCCTGGCAATTTTGAGCCGGAATTCTGAAACAGAACCGGGGAAGTTTGGCATTCAGTGGACTTGCAAATAGGTCTATGTCTGGGGTTCCCCAGATCTGAAATATCTTGGCCACCTGGTCTAGGTGGAGAGACCATTCATGAGGCAGCAGTACTCAGCTGAGTTTGTCTGCCCAAAGGTTCTGAATGCCTGGAAGATATACCACGAGAAGGTGAATTTGATGATCTCTGGCGAGGGCCCATAGTCGTAAAGCTTTGTTGCATAACGACAGAGAGCCTGTTCCCCCCTGCTTGTTCACGTTGAACATAGCTACTTGATTGTCCATTTGGACTAGGACTGTTTTGTAGCTGAGCTGGGCATGGAATACTCGAAGAGCTAGATAGATTGCTCTGAGTTCCGGAGGTTTATGTGAAGACAAGCCTCCTGTGGAGTCCATGTACATGGGTAGAGAGATGATGCAAGTGTGCTCCCCATCCCACCTGTGATGCATCTGTTGTTAGAGTGGCCTGGAATAGGGGTTGCTGGAAAGGAGACCTCACTAGAAGATTTTCCAGTTTTTGCCACCATTGGAGGGACAAAATCCGTCGTTGTGAGTTTGATATCTTGTGCGACAGATGTCCTGTGGCCTGTGTCCACTGTGTGGATAGGGTCCACTGGGCTGCTCACATATGAAGGCAAGCATAGGGAACCACATGAACCTTGGATGCCATATGTCCCAATAGCTGTAGTAGTTCTCGAGCAGTTAGGGAGGACTTCACCGCTGCTTGAGAAGCGAGCTGCACTATGCGAAGACAGCGGGGTTGTGGGAGAAAAGCCCTTGATTGTTTGGTATCTAAACGAGCTCCTATGAACTCCAGGGACTGAGACGGAGCAAGTTGGGATTTTGGGAGGTTTATGACTAATCCCAAGTACTGAAGGATTCGCATTGTGCAAGACAGTGCAGATCTGGCAGTCGTCTAAATAAGGGAAGATGAGCCAGTCGTCTAGGTAAGGGAAAATGAATATCCCTAGGGTTCACAGAAATGCAGCTACTACTGCCATGCTTTTCATGAATACTTTTGGTGCCGAAGCCAGACCAAAGGGAAGAACCCTGTATTGGAAATGTTTTCCCTTGAAAAGGAATCTTAAGAATTTCCTGTGATCTGGATGGATCAGAATGTGAGTATATGCATCCTTTAGATCTACAGAACAAAGCCAATCCTGACTTTGAAGGTATGGCAGAAGCGTTCCCAGAGAAATCATTTTGAACTTTTCTCAGAACAGATATTTGTTCAATTCTCTGGGTCTGAATGGGTCTGTGTCCTCCTGTTTTCTTTGGAATAAGAAAATAGGGGGAGTAGAATCCTGTACCCTGTTGAAGAATGGGCACCTCCAGTAGATTGTCTGTAGAGGTTTGGGAATTGAACTGTCTTACGATTGTAGGAGGGGCATGCTGTGAAAATGAAGCTTGTACCCCTCTCCCACAATGGACAGAGTCCAATTTTCTGCTGTTATTTGGTGCCATCTGTTGGCAAGATGACACAACCTGCCTGGAATGTTCAGGGGTTCTGGCCTCTTCAGAGGCAGGAAGGCTAAGTTCTCTATGAAGGAGTCAAAGCCCTTGAAGGGACTGGGCCTGTGGAGCTGGTTGAGCTCTAAAGCCTTTTGGCTTCTTTTGTCTGGATTGTTGTTGTTGTTGACTCTTCTGGGCAACTTGACCCTGAGCTTGCCCTTGCTGGGTATAGGATGGATAAAACTTCCTCTTTTTGGTGAAAAAGGGTTTTTTATAGGGCTTCTTTTTGGCTGGAGTGGCTGTAGATTTTGACAATCTATCTAAAGTGATATTGTCAGCATCTATCTCATTAGCCTTTTCCTGCCAATTCTTGTCAAAGAGGTTTTCTCCTGTACCCAAATCTCCAAGTCTGATGCCTGAAGCCAGGCAATCCGACGTGCACCAATGGCAATAGCAGAGGTTCTGCTGATGCATTCAAAGCAGTCAAAGGCTGCACGATTTACAAACTTGGAGACGTCTTGAGCATGCTTGACAAGAGTAAGGAAGTCTTGTCGTTTGTCATCAGGGAGAAGGGGGCTCATAAGCTCCAAATCTCCTGTGACCTCTTTGAGGAACATTCCCATATATAAAATATATGAGCTGATCCTAGCTGAAAGCATGAAAGCCTGAAATGTTCGACGCCCAAAAGCGTCAAGAGTCCTGCATTCACGACCTGGAGGATTGGATGCATGTCTTTTTGCACTTTTCATCCTACGCATGGCTGACTTCACTACCATTGAATGGTGTGGTAGCTGAGTCTTTTGAAAACCAGGACATGTTGGAACTCGATACATGGTATCAGGTCTCCTAGAATGAGGAGATGTGGTCAGAGGTGTCTCCCACATTCTGAGCATCAAATCATGAAGGATTTCATGAATGGGCAGAGTGGCTGCCTCCTTAGGAGCCTTAGGATATTGGAAAATTTCCAATTCCTTTGCTCTAGGTTCTTTTTCAGGAGCTACCATGATTGAAAGGCCTCGGGCCACATCACAAATAAAATCCTGAAAAGACATGCTGTCCGGAGGAGACATTCTGCTTTGGGGAGAAGAGGAGTCTTCCGGGAGAAGCATTCTGGTACCGGCAGAATTATCAGAGTCATCAGAATCGGAGGATTCAAAGTATCTCTGATCCTGATGTTCATGCAGAGCACGGTCTCGGTATCGATCAAAGTCGGTACCGAGTTGGTCCGGTACCGATCTTTCGATGCCAACAAAAGTCGGCATGGGAGAAATTCCCACTGGTGTTGGTACTGGTGCCCATTGAACCACCGGTGTCAACAGTACCGCAGCTGTAAGGAGAGCTGCAAGACTGGGCTCGATAGCGAGGAATCTCTGGTCTATTGACGCTGCCGATGCCTGGGTATCGGTACCGGTAAAAGTGGCCGGAACCCCTGAGCATGGCACCAGTAGTTCTGCTGAGGTCAAAGCCTCGAGAACATCCTAGAACCCTGTTAATGCTTTGAAGGCCGAAGCCTCCCGCCAGGGCTGTTTTGCCGGTGTAGTTTCCTCAAGGGCAATGCCAATGGCCTCTCGATGCTTTGAAGGAGAGCTACCCTTTGAGGACCGGCTCTTATGTTTAGTTACCTGAGATCCATGGGAGGAAGACGAGGCTCTTGAAGATGTCGATGCAATGGACCTGGCATCCGAAGAAAAGAGGGTACCGAGCTTTGCAGTTCGGTTCTGTCTTTCTCTTTTAGTCATCCCCATACAAGAGAAACACTCAGATGGAGAATGGTCAGGGCCTAAATATTTCAGACACCAGTCATGGGTGTCGGTGATGGAGATGGTACCACCACACTTAGTACATTTTTTGAAACCACTAGCTGGTTTTTCCATCTTTTAGGAAAAATGGGGCCTAATGCCCAAAATGGCGCCTAGCGCCAAAAAGAAAACGTTTCTGAAGAGAAACAGTTTATTAGTATATATATATATATATTTTTTTTTTAGAAAAGAAGAAAAAAGAACTGGCGGTACCGGTAGGTGTCGTGTGGAGGCAGACGCGACCACAAGAAAACAAGTTTAAAGAAGACATTTTCTGCGGTGACAGGGAATATGTCCTGTCGGCTCCACGGAAAACGAAGAACTGAAGAGGGACAGTTGGAAAGGTGGGAAGGCAGCACGCATGCGCTGTGGGATGCTCCCAAAAGCTTTCCTATTTGACGCTGGGGAGCGTTCCTGCGCAGGCTCTGTCGGTACCGACGATACCCATATGTGAAGACTACATTCCTGCTTGTTCCTGGAGATAGTGACTTGCCCAAGGTCACAAGGAGTGCCAGTGGGAATTGAACCCAGATCTCCTGGGTGTTAGGCTATGCCTCCTCTCTGAATAAAATTAAAGACAGATATTTAGAGGTTCAGAATGGGTAACAGAAAAAGAAAATTGTACTGTAGGTGTCTGGAAACTGCAATATGGAGACAAATGTTAATTGGTCACACTTCAAAAAGTGTTTAGCTATATCTTTTTATATTACTATTTTATTTATACAGAAATAGGACACATTTTCTTGATAATTTGTTCTTTGAGAACAGTTAATTGCATCAACATTACATATTCCTTATTAAGCATAGATCATCTATACTATAGTGACATTTGGTCAAAGTGCAGTCCAAATTACTTTAAAAACTACTGTCAGCATGGTAAAAGTAATCTTAAAAAAATTGCTAAAATCATGTATTGTCATCTAATTAGTCAAGCCTTGCATTTCTTGTTGCCTTTTAGGGTTTTCTTAACACCTTTTTCAAAAAAAATCTGCCAAGTGTTAGGATCTTGATAATCCACAGCATAATAACCTATATTTAATTACCTCTGAAGGAGAGTGGTGCAGATATACAATATAGAGCAGCAGATTCAATAGCAACCAACAGAAACTGGTCCAGTCAGATGGACCGGTCCAGTAGCTTCATTCTTTTATTTTTTATTAGACCTTTTACAAATTGCACAAAGCAATAATAAATAAAATACAAGCAACGGGTTTGAAAAAAAGAGGCAAAGAAAACTAGTTTGGAAGCCCACATCACAGGGAGTGTGAACACCCCAATGGCAGATTGAAAAACAAAATCTTACATTAGGTATTATGCCATTCTACAAAGAACTACAATAAATCTCAAAATGAATAAATGCTAATAAATTAAAGTAATTTTTAAATTACCCACCCTGACAGAAAGGGAGCGCTACGCTGTGGGCCTGATAATACCCCTTTAATTATGAAAACTGTGAACTTCATTTAGTTCAGTTTGGGACTGGAAGAGAAGCTATTGGAAATAGCTAGTTGGGAAGGTGTTCTGAATACTTTACTTGCTTTCTGTGTTTGAAAAGAGCATCCTGAAGAGCCCAAGTAGTAGCAAACAAGATGTTCGGGAGCTTGTAATAACACACTGGGACTACTTTGTCCTCATTAAAATATCTATAAAACTCTTCTGATAGTGTTTCACTATAGAAAAGTGTGGAAGGAGTGCACAGAGAATTTGATGAATGATGTTAGTATGAACTGAGGGCAAGCAGTCAAAAAATGCCTGTTTATACCTCTGTTATTACACCACCTAAGTTAAATTCTCTGAAAAATTTGTGTGTTAACTTACAATTGAGAGTAAAGGCCGAGGCAGAGAAATTTGTATTCTGGAGATGAATGTATGGCACAAGATTGGTGCTGACAAGAGTATTTCGGCTTCCTGGACCATGGGATGATTTCCTAAGGGCTGCTGAGCAGAGTTAGGATCTACCTATCCTGAGAAGACCGAGTAACATGCTGAAGAGGACTGTAAATTAGGATCAATGGAGATGAGTATGCAAAGCACTCAGATAAGTGAAACATTAAACACTTGTATAGAAATGATGGGACAAAAAGACAGCATCTGGCATGCTATGTATACTAATGCTGATAGTATGGGAAATAAAATCCCAGATCTATAGATCGTAATGGAAAAGACCAACTACAGTTTAGTGGCAGTCACAGAGACATGTTACTGTACATGGCAACATGACTCGGATATAGCTATACTGAGCCATAATCTAGTCAGGAAGGACAGGGTGGCAAGAAAGGGAGGAGTGGAACTATACATAAAAAATAATATCAGCAATAGAACTGTACCTGAACCCTAATGATGAGCCCTCCAGTTATAGCAATGCTTCCCAGTAAGTACCACAAGGCTAACTTTCATCCCAGCAAATATTAGTATTAGAATATGTCTGTAAATAAAAGTATACAAAAAGAAGGTGATTTTATAAGTGAATCCACATGCGTAGGCTGTAAGATGGCCCTCTAATATATCTGCACCCAATATTTATAATCACAATTTCTTCTCGGGGCTGATGGTTAAGATGGCAGGTCTTGATAATTATCAGCTTATCCTCGGAGGGGAGAGGGTGGATTTTAATATCACTAGCGAACCTGTTAAATATTGTAAACTACCTAAGGAAATGGGTAAGGGTGTAGGTTGCAAAGCGTGAACTCCTTGATGTCCGAATTGAGTCTCATTGACATCTGGCGAACTCTGTACCCGGCTGAGATGGACTTTACATTTTTTTCACATGCACATAGGGTGTAAGCAAGATTGGACTATTTGTTAGTGTCAGAGGATGTTTGGGAGGGTGCGAGCAACTAAGATTGAGGGGACAGCAGTCTCTGATTATTCTCCAGTGTCGGTGGAGCTGAGCTTGGGTTAAAGTCCAGAGCAGCTGTGGAAATTAAATCCTGCACTTTATTTGGATGAGGAATTCAGGGTCTACCCTAGGAAGTTTTATAAAAACTATGAGAGGCAAAACAACATGGAGAATATAAGTGCTATGACTTACTGGGAAGCAGCCGAGGCAGTAATAAGGAAGAATATAATAGCGTATGTGGCTGGGCCAATGTGAAAAAGTACTATTACTACTTATCATTTGTATAATGCTACAAGGTGAACACAGTGCTGTATATATAGATGTAAGAAACAGTACTTACAATCTAATCAAGATGAAAAAATCACGAAAACTAGGGACTAGAGTATGGCAAGATACAAATAAGTGATGAACAAGAGTGTGAGGGGCTGCGTTTGGATCCCGATGCCCCTCACTCTCTTGTTCACCACTTACATGTATCTTACCCAAGGTGCATCGTTACATAATCAGTATTTCAAGGTCATAGAAGAGGACATTTGGTAAACTTTGGAATGGTATTTTAAAGAGATTTATGCACTGGGCCTGTATGATATGGCCCACTGGAATGCTTTCTTGAATGATCAAGACTACTGCAGATAACAGCGAGCAGCTGACTCATGTGAATGAACCGTTCACAGCTAAGGAGATCCAATCAATGTCACAGCAGGACATGCTAGGGAGATAAAGTTCCTACATGAAATAAATGGCTGCTTCTTGGAGCAGCTGGTTCATGAACCAACAAGAGGAGAAGCTATTCTGGACCTAGTCCTTACTGGAACACAGGATTTGGTGCAAGAGATAAGGGTTTTGGGTCCACTTGGCAATAGTGATCATAGCATGATCACATTTGATTTAATAAATGGAAGAAAGATGGCAAGGAAATCCATAGTACTACCTTTTAACTTTCAAAAGGGAGACTATGATTAAATGAGGAAAATAGTTATGAAAAAACTAAAAGGAGCAACTGCAAAGGTTAAAGATTTGCAGTACATCAAGCATGAGCATTGTTTAAAAGCATTATCTTGGAAGCCCATATCTGATATATTCTATGCTTTAAGTAAAGTGGAAGGAAGATCAAAAAACTGCCAGCATGGTTTAAAGGCGAGGTCAGAGAAGTGGTTGTTGCCAAAGAAGCATCCTTCAGGAAATGGAAAAAGGAGCCTAATGACAAACACCGGAAACAACATAAGCATTGGCAAGTTAGATGCAAGGCACTGATAAGGCAGGCAAAGAGAGAATTTGAAAAGAAGCTTGCTGTGGAAGCAAAAATGCATAATAAGAACTTTTTTATAGCAAAAAATCTGTAAGAGAGTCAATTGGACCAAAGGATGATAGAGGGGTAGAAGGGATGCTAAGGGAGGACAAGGCCATAGCGGAGAGACTGAATGAATTCTTTGCTTCAGTTTTTACAGAAGATGATGTAGAGAAGTCATCTATGCTTGAAATGGTATGTAAAGGTGATGTAGCTGAAGAACTGAGAAAAGTATCTATAAACTGGGAGGATGCATTACATGTGTTTGCTAAACCGAAGAGTAGCAATTCACCTGGACTGGATGGTATACATCTAAGGGTGTTGAAAGAACTGAAATATGTGATTGCAGATCTACTATTGTTATTCTGTAAACTATCATTAAAATCATCTTTAATACCTGAGGATTGCAAAGTGGCCAATGTAACTCCCAGTTTTAAAAAGGGTTCCAGGGGGCATCCAGGAAACTACAGACCGATGAGTCTGATGTCAGTACCAGGCAAAATGGTAGAAACCTTTATAATGTATAACATTACTGAACATGTAGATAACCATGGTTTAATGGGAGAAAACCAACATGGATTTAGCCAAGGAAAATCTGGTCTTACTAATCTGTTATAATTTTTTGAAGGTGTGAATAAACTGGTAGACAAAGGTGAGTTGGTTGATGTGGAGGCCAATTCCATAACATGCACGTCCAGTCTGCGGGCACTTCCAAATGGAAAATGTGCACGAATGAAACCCGATCCTGCAGCTGTGGGGTAGACGCAGCCATGGGGTACAGAATCGCGGACATAGACATACTTGGTGTGGCCTACAGGAGACGGCTGTGTACGTCCCTACACTCACTGTATTCTGAAAAAATGTACGCATGTGATCCTGCCCATCTCCCGACATACCCATGAATGGCCACTTCGTCCCTTTAAAATGTGCATCTCCTAAGCTCCTGTGCCCTCGGACAATGATGTTCTGATTCAAAATTATAATGAAAGCTGAAGGTACATATAAGTGGATGCCCATGAGACAATAGAAACTGGTCTGTGGCATGCCCAGAACACTACAAAGCAATCGCAGTGCACTGTAATGTGGTAGAAAAACAAGCAGAGGGTGATCTGCCTGGCACAAGATGCAGTGCAACACTACATACATGGCAGTGAAGACCTTCCTAGGTATGCATGTTGTGGACATCTATGGAGCATGTCTGTACAAAGCTAAGGACATGAACAAGGCAGAACAGGTCCTCCATAGCGAACTGGCCAAACATATCCATGTCACTAAGAAGGGGTCCTCAGAATGACAGCAGTCAGCAGCGCAAGCACGACACAGACATGCCCAAAGACACCACCACCGCGCTCTACAACTGTGCACAGCTGCAGAAACCAATGATGATGCACCTGGGCATGTCTTACTGCTTTGTGCACTGTTGCATGCCCTCCTTCTGAGGGCCCCTTATCAGTGACAGGTATATTTATTTATTTTTTTATTTGAACATTTTTCTATACTGCTCCTTCCAGCGATCAGGGGCGGTTTACAGCGAACAGAAAGATAATAATAATAATAAAAAGAATTATTATTATTATTTACAAAGAACGGTTTTAAACATGCCAACTATTTACATTGAACATTATAATGTAACTTATTAACTTTGTAACTAATTACATGAAACTATTTACAGGCATATATAAGGACATATGGTTAATTAGTCTTGTTTGATTTACCTGGAATGGAGTGGTGCAGGGTAACGGTGTATATGTTTAGACAGTTACGTTATTACAGACCTGTTCTGCTTACTCCTGCCTGTTCTCACTGGCACCTAGTGACACTGCAGTCATCCTACGACCCAGATACTTGCCAGCCATTCCTGTCCCCCCCCCCCCCCAGATGTGTGGATGAGCAATCTGTATCCCCCATGCAGCCCTCCAACCACACACACACGCGCACTCTCACTTGCTGTCCCACAGAAACACGTCTGCCAAAAAGATGTCCTGCACCTCCCAACGAAGGAAATATAAAGGCAAACATAGAAATCAGTATAACCCAAATCAGCTACCTTCATGTTTCTATATTTGTAAATGTAGAAATAAATAGAAGATAAATAATATAGTGGACCTCAAACAGATTTAGAGCTTCACTAGGCTCATACATACCCTCCAATATTTCAGCCTCATTGTACATTATAGGTCCACACTTACATCCAACCTAAACAATGAACTGTGCACAAAATATATGACATATAGCCAGTGGTGGGATTCAAAAATCATAGGAACAGGTTCTGTATCAGATCAGTACGAGCGGGTTGCAGCCAGATCCCCCCCACCCGACAGTATTTTGATGGCATCGGGGGCAATCGCAGCATCAGGAAAAGTCCCCGATGCCATCAAAATACAGTTGGGGGTTGGTGCCCTGACAGATAGTGAATCCCTGGTGGCTTTGCAGTTCGGAACCCCCTTCCCTTAAAAAGAAAATAGACCTGATGGCCCCCTGAACCCCTCACCCCCCTCCCAACTAGAAAACAAATAGACCTGGTGGCCTAGTGGCCCCATGAAAATCCCACTCCCCCTCCCGAACTAAAAATAAATAGACCTGGTCACCCCTGAACCATGCCCCCCTCGGTCACCCTGCAGCATACCCCCCTCGCTTCTCTTTATGAATCAGACAAGCACAGCTCTAGGGAAGATCATGCAGATAGATGATCCAGAACTTGGGGAGCTTTTCAGGATTACAAATTAATTTTGCCAAATAAGAGGCCTTGTGCGGGCTGTGCCGCCGGGCCCCGGTCCCGCGGCCCGGCCGCGTGGCAGGCCTGTTGCTGGGGGGGTGGGGGGTGGTCAGCCCCGGGTTGCAGCGGGCGGGGCTTACGCACTCGGGCTCCACACTCGAAGGTGGAGCCCGATGATTGGACCGCGCAGGCGGTCAGGGGGCGGGGCCAGCGCGAGCAACGTGGGAGCGCCGGCTGGCGTCCTCCCTCTTCCTCGTTGCTCGCGCTATGGGCAGGTTTGTGTTTTGGGCGCTGCGGGGATCTGGGCCTCCCCTTCTGGCATCGGGTCTCTTCTCTTGGCGGCTCGTGGGGCTCGCGGTGCGTCGTCCCCTTTTTTCGGGGGTTTCTACTTTAAAAAAAAACAAACAAAAACACAAGGAAGAGGGGGAGGCCATACCGCCGGGCGTTGCTCGTCTTTCCTTTACCGGCGGAGAGCCACGTGGGACTCCAACCGGTGCTCCGCTTGCCTGGTAGCCCATGCGGGGGGGGGGGAGTCTTTGTGGGAGGTGCAGCGCGCTGGGGGGGGGGACTGGTGCTTCGCCCCGCGGCTCTCCCTTGCCTTCGCTTTTAAAAAGAAAAATTAAATATAATAATCTTTCCCTGGCTTTTCGAGGGGTGGGCCTCCCGCGGGGGTTCCCGGTCTTTATCAATCAAACACATTAGGCCAATAACTACCACCAAAGACAACACAAAAAAAAAAAAAATATAATAATAATTATAAGAGGGAATCAGGGCCTGGCCAACAGGGTGCTGGGGGGGATTTTCCCTTAGCTCTTGGCAGCCCCGGGTGGGGGAGCATGGCCCAGCGTATTCCAGGGCGCGGTGCGGCAAAAGGGCCACGGGGGTTGACTTGCGGGCGCGGACCTGCCCGGCGTGGGGCCACGCCGCCGGGCCGCGGTGGGGCTGGGCGCCCCGCCTCCCCTGGTCCTAGTGTCCTGCGGGGGGCCAGGCAGGGGCGTGGGCGTAGCGCGGCTCGAGGGACGCGGGGGCGTGGGGCCGCTCGGGTGCCGGCTGTTCCCCATGTGGCTCAGGGCGCACTCAGTGTGCCGGGCCCCCACTCGGGGGGGGGGGGTGGACGTTGTGGGTGCCGCCGCAGCAGTAGATGGCTTGGCGGAGGCTAGCCGCAGGTTGGCGGTGGGGTGGAGTCCCCGCGGATCGCGACTGGCTCGTCCACGGGCGCTTCGGCTGGCGGGCCGGCCGGCCTGTTGCCGGCTCCGGTTACGGGGAGCCCTCCCCTCGCTCCGCTGGGTACCCCTCCCCCTCCCGGCTTCCTCTCTCCCCCGGGCTCGTGGGCTTTCGGGGCTGTCCTATGGAGGGGCTTGGGGCACTGGGGGGGGGGGCGGGGGGGGCTGGTTTGGGGATGGTCGCGGGGCGGCTGGGAGTGCGGCGGCGTGGGATGCTGGTGGGCTGGGGTCCTCGGCGCAAGGCTGGGGTGCCGGGCCGAGCGCAGCGCCTAGTACTCCTGCGGCTCTGGCTGCTGGGTTTTCTTCTTTTTCTCCGCAGGTCCCGCGGACTTCGACACCTGCGACATCTATGGCTGCTTCTGCCGCGGGGGCCGGTCCCGGTCCTTCGTGTCCTGTGGCTGTGCTGGTATCGGAGGCGTCTGGGCTGTCTACGGGGAGTGCCCCGGGGGACGCTTCCGGTAGGACGGGTGAGTATGTGGGGGTCTCCGGTGGGGCTGTGGGAGGGGCCCTTGCTGCCATTTGGACCCGTGCCTTCTTGCGGCTGGCGAGTGTCTGGGGTCACTATTTCCCGGAGCAGTATGGGGCGTTACTGGCCTACGCCGACAACATCTTGGCGGTGGGCCTGGTTGAATTATGATGAGGAGTTTCGGGATCAGACGGAGGAGAATTGTCACTTGTCACGGGGGACGAAGGACATCAATCTTTGGTTGACCCAGATGTCTGCCAAGGGGCGAGTCGGGGGAGCGGGTACTGCGGGGACAAGGGGGGCTCCGCTCAGGTCCCGGCGGGTGGGGCGCTCCTTTCGAGTCTCCGCCCCGGCCCCGCCTCAGTCCCAAGGGGGAAACGTCGGGGGGGACGTCTGCTGGCGCTTCAACAGGGCGTCCTGCCCGTTCCCCGACTGCAAATTTAAGCATGCCTGTTCCTTCGGCGGGGGCGCCCACGCTGCCATTAAGTGCAGCTGAAAGGGGGTCGCGGGAGCCCCCGCTGGCGGTAAGTGAGGTCGGTGTTGGGGGGCTGGCCCTGTCAGACGGCTGCCTAGGGTGAGAACTTACACAATCTTGACGATGCATATATTCATATGATTCTTGCAAGGTATTGTGGGTAATGTAGTTCATTCACTCCCAAACACAGCTGAAGACAATAATTGAGTTGTGAAACCAAGTGGTAAAGCCAATAAAAATTCTTCTTTTATTGATGGGGTTTAATTCACCCAGCACAAATATGCTTGGTAGCAATATAAATGAGGTTACTTGCTTGCAGTATTTAAATGGATAACATAAAGTCACAAAGCAAATCAGAAACAACCTTCAGCTTGTCAGGCAATTAGCTAATGTTTTCTTAGCAAATAATTACCAAATAAAAAGGCACAAAGAAATGAATAAACTTTGCTTGTTAGGTTAACTTCTGCTTATTTTCCACGCAGATCCCAGCAGTGATTCTCCCTTGCTCACACACAATCAGGTGCAGCTTTAATTACTATCAATTGACCAGCTGAAAGCCTTTAGCTGGCTGGCTGCTACTGTGTGAACCCAAATCCTGCTTTAAGAGCTGTTTGCAGTGGAAATAAAGAACAAAGTTAGGTTTCTTTGTGATGGCTGAGGTGTTTGCTCACAGAAAGCTAGCAATAGCATTTAGATAGAGAACAGTCCATGTAATGAATAGTTTCATCTGCTGTATCTCCCCCTTCATCAATCAGCATAGGGTCACTATCATACATTGGCACAGACGAGTCTTTCCATAAGGCACTATCATGAGAATGCTTATTCCCTTGCTGCCATTCACTATTATAGATAGGGTCTGGATCAGTGTTCATATCTGAGCCTCTCCTGCTATCATAATTCCTCTCTGTATATCCTGGCCAGTATGTAATCCAGTTCTGATGTCCAGCCTTCCAATCTTGATCCCTGGACACTGGATCTTTCCTCACATACCTTCTGGCATAGGTCTGAAAGTCCTTTCCACGTGCAGTCTTCTCTCTTCCAGGTAGCCACTGGTGATTCCTATCTCTGCCAATCCATTCCTCTGGCTGACTCCAGTCCAATGGACTCTGCTGGCACTTGGAATACCTCCCAGTATAGGTACTGCCTTGGACTCTCCCAGACCATCCAATGGGCTTTCTTCTCTTCCTTCCAGAGAGTTTCCTTCTTTCTCTATCCGCTTGGCTTGGCTTCTGTTTCTCCAGGTGATGCTTAAACCTGTAGCTGGGCTGGAGCTTGTAGCCGTTGCTGTCGCTCCCCCTGAAACTCTTCCTGAAGCTATTATCTGTAGAATAAGCTCTATTCTTATTCTGTCCTAATGTGTGCTCCTCCCTAACACAGCACAGCTGTGTTGAATCAGGCCCTGCCCTTTGAGATGAGTGCTTAGGGATTACCTCATAGCTCTCTTGATTGCACACACATTTTCTCACTTCAGCCCCTCTCATGGCTGCTGGAAATCTGGTGCATTCTGGGACTGGTAGTCTTTTATGTGAAAACTCTGTTTTCTTACTTCTACCAAAACTGACAGGTTGCTTGTTCAGAGTCACATCATCTTTTCTATAGCTCCTACCTGAGCTATGATAAGCTTCCTTATCACAGCCCCTACTCCCGTGCGGATCGAGGTGATGCGTCCCTGGTTGGCGGAGTATGGGCGGTCCCGTCATGGGCGGGCGGCCGGGTTGCTTTTGGAGGGGTTCTCGGGGGGTTTCCGTATCCCGGTTCAGGGTGCATCTGCAGGGGGTGGGCTCCGGAACGCTGCTTCGGCGCGGGAACACAGTGATTTCGTGCGTAGGAAGATTTCGGAGGGGTGTGCTCTGGGTAGGGTTGCGGGCCCCTTTTCGGTGCCCCCCCCTTTTCCCTGTTCACGGTTTCGCCATTGGGAGTGGTCCCCAAGAAGGAGGTGGGTAAGTTTAGGCTGATCCACAACCTCTCCTGCCCTCCGGGCGCTTCTGTGTACGACCGCATACCCCGCGAGCTCTGTACAGTCCGTTCCGCTTCCTTTGATGCGGCCGTGTCCTTGGTGCGCCAGTGTGGGCCGGGAGCATTGCTCACCAAGGTGGACATAGAATCGGCTTTTCGCTTATTGCCGGTACATCCTGCGACTTTCCCTTTGCTTGGGTTTTGCTTTGAGGCACAGTTCTACTTCGATAAGTGCATGCCTATGGGCTGTTCGATCTCCTGTGCCTACTTCGAGGCTTTCAGCACCTGCTTGCATTGGGTGGTCGAGCGGCAGTCGGGGGTCTCTAGCATTGTCCACTACCTCAACGATTTCCTGTTTGTCGGGCCGGAGCTGACTACTACTTGTTCCGCTCTCCTGTGGACTTTCCTGGGCTTGTCCGTGGACTTCGGTATTCCTATTGCGGCCGAGAAAACGGTGGGGCCGGTCACTTGCCTCACCTTTTTTAGGTATCGAGATTGATACGGTCGCGATGGTTGTACGTTTGCCGGCGCCGAAGGTCCAGCGGCTGCGTGAACTGGTGGCTTCGGTCGGCTCCGCCGCTAAGGTTTCCCTCCGGGTCCTTCAGTCGTTGCTTGGGCACCTCAATTTTGCTTGCCGCGTTCTTCCCTTGGGGCGCCCCTTCGCGCGGCGCTTATCTCTGGCAATGGCGAGCCTCCGTCTTCCCCATCATCGGATCCGGGTCTCCGCTGGGATGCGGGAGGATTTACGGGTATGGGATGCGTTCCTCGTGGGTTTCGATGGTTGCTCCGTGCTTCAGTTGCCTGAGCTCTCGAATGTCGATCTGCAGTTGTTTACCGACGCAGCTGGCGGTTCTGGCTTCGGTGCTTTCTGTCATGGTGCCTGGTGTGCGGAACCCTGGCCGGCGGATTGGGTTCGTTCCGGTTTGACTCGGAACATCACTTTCTTGGAGCTCTTCCCGATCGTGGCGTTTTTTTTTTCTGGATCTGGCCGGACAAGCTGCGTAACCGGCGGGTGGTATTCTGGTGCGACAATGCCGCAGTGGTCGAGGTCATCAACCGGCACGCGCCTCGTTGTCCGCGTGTAGCTGCACTGATGAGGGTGTTTGTCCTTGCTTGCTTGCGTCTTAATGTCTCCGCTCGAGCACGGCACGTGCCGGGTGCCCAGAATTCCATTGCTGACGCTTTATCCCGTTTTCAGTGGGCATTGTTCCGGTGACTGGCCCCGGGGGCGGACGAGCTGGCCTCACGGGTCCCGGAGCATCTCTGGACAGTTGGGACCCTGAAGTGATGTCCCTATTGGCCGCGTCGGTGGCACGCAGTACCTGGGCATCGTACCGGCGGGGCTACTTGCAGGTGAGTGCGTTCCTTCGTGCGCAGGGCTGGGCAGGGGGGGGTGGTTCCTGACGGCCTTGTTGGCCGGTTTGTTTTGTCGGCTAAGAAGGAGGGCTCGGCGCAGTCGGCGGTCGTCGGAGCATTGGCGGGGTTTTTTTCCTTCTTTTGTAAGGCCTCTGGCTGGGGTAACCCTCGTATGTCCTTTTTGGTTCGGCGGTTGCTGGCGGGCTGGGCTCGGGTGCATCCGGCGTCGCGGGACTGGCGGCTCCCGGTTTTGCATGAGCTTTTACTGCGAATCTGCGAGATTTTGCCGCGTCTGGTGGCCTCGGGCTTTGAGGCCATCCTGTTTCATGCGCTGTTCACCACGACTTTCTTTGGTGCGTTTCGGGTATCCGAGCTTGTCCCCCGCTCCGCCCGGAGCGGGGCATTTGGCGGGCTCGACGTTGCGCACGTTCGTGTGGACGCGGAACAGGCGCGCATTTTTCTACTGCGTTCCAAGACAGCTCAGTCTGGGAAGGGAAGCTGGGTCCTCTTAAGCCCCATCCCTCCCTTGTTATCCTGCCTGGTCCGCGCGCTGTGCTCCTACGTTCAGCGGCGGCCGGCGGCGTGTGGCAATTTTTTCATCCACGCTGATGGCCACCCGGTGACTCAGTTCCAGTTCACGGCTGTGCTGCGTCTGGTGCTGCGTGCCTTGGGTTGTGCCGAGCACCGGTATGCCTCGCATTCGTTCTGGATCGGGGCGGCGACTAGCCCGGCGGCCTCCGGGGGTGCGGTCTAGCGCCTGATGGCGTCCGGACTTGGGTCCCTGGGGGGGGGGGGGGCTTGGGGGGCTACTAATGTCTTCTTCCTATTTCAGAGTTGCCTGCTGGTGGCAGTCCGCTTCTTTTCTGCTTTCAGATGGTGTGTGCTTCGGCGACTGGTGGATCATTGGGCACTCCTTCGTCTACTGGGCGGAGCGTCGGGCGGTGGTCCGGCCGTTGGGTGCCCATCTTGGTCTCGCCACGTCTGGAGTGCGGCTTTGCTGGATGGGTCAACGTGGCATGCACTGGGGGCAGCTCTTGACTCGGGTTCAGGCGGAGATCGGACTGCGGCGGCGGCCGGCGGGGTTGCTACTCCACCTTGGTGGCAATGACCTGGTGACTTGGTCTTGCCGGCAGCTTATACGGACTGTGCAGAGGGACATTGCTCTGTTGCGGGAGCTCCTCCCGGGGGTGGCTATTATTTGGTCAGACATTGTGCCCCGGCCGGCCTGTTGGACCCAGCGGCGTTGGTCGAGGGGCCTGGTTAAGATTAACAGGCAGATTGGCCGCTGGGTTCAGCAGACGGGGGGGGTGCCAGGTCCTGCACCCTTGGGCGGACGTTTCCTGTGCCGGCCTATATCGGCTCGATGGGGTTCATCTTGCCCTGGTGGGGCAGGACCTGCTTCTAAATGATTGGCGGGAGGCATTGGAGTCTTGGTGCTGGTCGCAGCTTTCGGTGGTGGGGGCGGCGCAAGGATAGTAGCCTACCTTTGCACCGGTGGCGGGGTGCGAGCAGGTGCTCGCTGACCCGGCGGGGCATTTCAGCTTTATGCCGCTTTCCACAGGAGCGGCACCATTCTTGTCGTTGGGGGAGACGCCCCGGCTGGGGGTCTCTGCCCGGAAATTGGCAACCCTGGAGCCGGCCTTTGCTAATACATGGCAAGGCGGGCGGTGGGGGAAAACGGGGGGTGTGGATGATGCACCACTTTGCTAGAAATGGCTGGTGGGAGCGTCATCCGGAGGACGAGTGGGGGGGGGGGGTGTTTTGGTTATTGTGATGAATGTTGATTTGGGCCCATGTTGGGCCGGTGTTTTAATACCTTTAAATAAAGCTGCGACCAAGCAATTGCACCACCTCCTGATGTCTGCTTGTCTTTGCCAAAGGGCCAAAGGGGGGGTGGGAGGTGAGAGGGGTTAAAGGGGGGGGAGGGGGAGGGGGTGGTGGAGGATGACGGGCTGGGCCTCCGGATACCTCGGTTACTAGTATTAGTCGTTTCACAGAGGGTAGCTATAAGCAGAATAATACAAATATCCCTCCAATAAATTATCTGGGTTATGCACTTCTAGTATTGCCCCTTCTCATTCTCAACTATTTATCTTCTTGAGGTCTCAGACTATAACCAGCGCTGGCTACAACGGACAAAAGTCCTTAGCCTCAGCACTATTTTGCATCAACGACCTCTATCAAATAATGTGTCAATGTATACAATCCGTTATTCTATTGTTCTTTATACTTAAATTTTGTGCTTATCTTAGCATTTGAAATGCCCCGACGCCACCATCCGGGTCCGTGCGTGCGTTTCACAGATGTGGGTTTCTTCAGGGGGAATTAAATATCTCAAGCACTCAATCTGATGTCATCTCTAATCCGTTAGCGTCGTCTGACTTTTATAATCCAAGATTGCAGCACTGCCAATAAAATGGTTACAATTAACTCTGTTGCATGCCACTCATCAATTCAGTTCTTGAAGTACTTATTAATGTTTAAGGAATTACCTGCCAATACATACAAAGTCTGATTCAATTACCTTAACATACCGTACTGCTGTGCATTTCTCTCTGAGCCACTCGGTCCAAAAAGACTCCGCGCATGCGGGTCTGTGGTTCTACAGACTTTTAAATGCTACGTCTGTGCGTGCTCGGGCAATTACGTAGCTGTTCTACTATTCATCTTGTTGCTACCTACATGTTACTTAAGATGGTATATTATCTCTACAGATATTTATGACTGCTTCGCACGACGTTTTCCGCGCATATTTGCCACATTTATAATTCTCATAATATTGTCAATATCTGATGTTCAAATTTCACATGTCCTATATGTAATCTGAGCTGTTGGGGCTATCAAGTCTTCTAATAACTTTTCCCAGGACTCGGCTGGCATGTTCTAAATCACCGACGATCCCAAAAAGGGCAGACCAAAATGCAATCAGTGTCAAAACTATATCAAAAACACGCTCCCCATTCAATCATGTTGTTCCGGCCTGCAGGGTGTACTGTATTCAATTTATAGATCCATCTTTGTTCACATATGATCAGTGTTTGCTGCTGCGATTTCCCTTCTCGACCATTCAACAATCTCTCGAGACAAAAACACCTGAGTTCCTCAAAAGTGTGTTGCTGTTGTAAACAATGTGCTACTATTGGGGCTTCTATAGTTTTACATTTCAACCTGCTGCGGTGTTCATGCATACGAATTTTAAAAGATCGTGTAGTTTTCCCAGTGTAACGAAGACCACAAGGGAAGTGATGCAATATACCACAAAACTCGAGGTACCGGAAGTATAATGTTGTAATTTATAAATTACTCCATGATGCTCAAAATCCAGTTTTTCTTCCGATATTGCACATATGTTACAATTGCCACATTTTCTGTGTCCCTGTGCTACCTCATCTATTGGATTTGGTGGTGATTTTAATGTAGTAGGGCTGATCAGCCTTTCTTTCAGATTTCTCTGTCTTGTCCATACACATCGAATGTGATACTGCGTTAAACCAGGTATAGTGGTCAAAACATTGCTGTGCCTCTTAACAATTCTCTTTATATATCCACTATAAGGAGAAAATCTCGTGACCAGGTTCACTGTAGAATCGTCAATAACAGGAGTCTTATAAGACTGCAGTAATAATTTGCTGTTGGTATAAAGCGCTCGCTTATATGTCTTTTTTACTACATGACCGGGGTACCCTCTTTGCTTAAAATCTTGTATTAATTGCTGCGATTGTCTTTTGAAATCCGTCTGATTAGAACAATTTCTACGAAATCTGATGAACTGCGAGAGGGGTAAACTATCCCTAAGTTGTTTCGGATGACTACTACGGTAGTGTAAAAAAGTGTTCCGGTCTGTTTTTTTCTTATGTACTGAGGTAATCCATCCTGTGGCACTCTTCCTAACCAACACATCAAGGAACACAATGCTCTCTATGTGATGAGTGTGGGTAAATTGTATGTCTGAATCTAAAGTATTGAGCCATAGCAGGAATTCCATCAAGATATTCACAGACCCTTTCCAGAGCATGAATATATTGTCAATATATCTGCGCCATAAAATAATATGTTCTTTATACAGAGATGTAACCACCCATCTATTTTCATATGTGGCCATAAATAGGTTCGCCACCGAGGGGGCACATGTGGCCCCCATGGCGACCTCTTTAAGCTGCTGATATATTGTATGTTCGAACTCAAAATAATTATGAAAAATCATCAGCTCAGCTATTTGTGTCATAAAAGCAAGATGTTCAGGTGTTAAATCCTCCCTACCAGACAATGATGACATGATAACCTCGTGTGCTGCCGTTTGGGGTATACTTGTGTAAAGTGCTGACACATCTAGCATTACCAGTATTATATCCTGATGGGATGCCCAAACTGCATGGTCATTCAATATTTGTAGGAAATGCATTGTATCTCGGATGTAGGCAGGGATGTCAATCAATAGTGGTCGTAAAAAGGAATCCACGTACATCGAAAGGGGTTCCAATACACTTCTTTTGGTGGAGACAATCGGCCTCTCCGGCGGATTTTGTAAATTTTTATGTATTTTAGGTACCAAGTATAATTTAGCTATAACAGGATCACTTGGATTCAAAAATTTCCATTCCTTTTTATTAATCAGATTACTATCTAAAGCTTGAGTGGTAATACCCTTTATTCTTTTTTGTAAAGTCGAGGTCGGATCACTATTCAACAACTTATAAGTGTCAACTTGTGACAACTGTTTTTCTGCTTCTCTCAAGTATTGGTCTCTCTTCAGTATAAGAATAGCCCCGCCCTTGTCCGCTTTACGGATAACAACATCAGTTCGTCTTTGTAGATCTTTAAGTGCCAAATTTTCAGCCTGCGACAAAGCTGTGGACTTGCCACGCTGTGTAGCTTCAAGTTTTTGAACATCCTTTATCACTAGTTCTTTAAACACATTCAGGGCCGGGGGTAAAGGACCAGAAGGCAGCCAGGATGATCGTAGTGGTAATTGTACTCTCCGTGTACATACTGGAGTAATTTGATCCTGCATCTGCGAATGAGAGGCAAAAAATGCCTTTAAATTCAACTTTCTTACTAAATTTTCTAAATCAATCCGGAATTGAAAACTATCAAAAGATATATCGGGAACAAACGAAAATCCTTTGTTCAATACTGCAAGTTGTGTAGCTGTTAATGGTATATCAGATAAATTCACAACTATTGATGCATCTATATCAGTTTGAATGGTACTTTGTAATTTTTCTTGTGGTATAAATGATGTCAAGTTCTTCGAGTTTCGATTCTGTTGCGTGTTTTTCCTTTGCTGCCTTCTCCTTTTTTCTTTGTTTTGCCTTCCGCCTCGTCGGAAAAATCCTCTTTTGATTTTTTACTTGAATCAGTAGTGCTCGTATCTTCTGACATCGTGTCAAACTCTACCTGCTTCCTGGTTTTCTTCAGCAATTTCCTCTTTAAATTCATCCAGGGGTATACATAACCAGATCTCGCTTCAATTTTTTGGTTTTAGTTTTTTGTACTTCCTCTTTCAATGTTTGAACTTGTTTATTGATGTCTGCCGAGTTCTCCTCATAAGTTGCAGTTTTTTCAATTTCCTTTAGGCTGGCCAACATACCTGCCATTTCTTGGTTTAATCCCTCCAAACTACCACCAGTGGTATCCACAATCAGTACCATCAAATCTAATGAGCATTTATTGAGGATGCTGTTGCAGGTTGCTATAAATTCGGGGTTGGTAATAAACATTCGCGGTTCCTTATACATTCTAAGCCCCCTTGGGATTTGCTGTCGGCGTATATATTCAATCAATGACATCCTGTGAAGTTCCAATCTTACGATCCGTTTCTGTATTCTTAAAAGTTCTTCCCAGGTTGCCATATGCGACGTTTCCTCGCATATGGCATACCATCTTAAGTAACATGTAGGTAGCAACAAGATGAATAGTAGAACAGCTACGTAATTGCCAGAGCACGCACAGACGTAGCATTTAAAAGTCTGTAGAACCACAGACCCGCATGCGCGGAGTCTTTTTGGACCGAGTGGCTCAGAGAGAAATGCACAGCAGTACGGTATGTTAAGGTAATTGAATCAGACTTTGTATGTATTGGCAGGTAATTCCTTAAACATTAATAAGTACTTCAAGAACTGAATTGATGAGTGGCATGCAACAGAGTTAATTGTAACCATTTTATTGGCAGTGCTGCAATCTTGGATTATAAAAGTCAGACGACGCTAACGGATTAGAGATGACATCAGATTGAGTGCTTGAGATATTTAATTCCCCCTGAAGAAACCCACATCTGTGAAACGCACGCACGGACCCGGATGGTGGCGTCGGGGCATTTCAAATGCTAAGATAAGATGTCGTACATATATGTTAATTATTATGCTTTGTAAATAGTTCATAGTAATTTAGTTCAGACATTGTTTTATGTAATGTTACCTGTACATAGTTCCAATCCGTTCCATGTAAAGTATACAAAAGTATACAAAATTGTTAACTGTTTTATGTAAACCGCCCTTGATCTCTGGAAGGGGCGGTATAGAAGAAATAGATAAATAAAAAAAATAAATAAATAAAGATAAGCACAAAATTTGAGTATAAAATGCTAAGATAAGCACAAAATTTGAGTATAAAGAACAATAGAATAACGGATTGTATACATTGACACATTATTTGATAGAGGTCGTTGATGCAAAATAGTGCTGAGGCTAAGGACTTTTGTCCGTTGTAGCCAGCGCTGGTTATAGTCTGAGACCTCAAGAAGATAAATAGTTGAGAATGAGAAGGGGCAATACTAGAAGTGCATAGCCCAGATAATTTATTGGAGGGATATTTGTATTATTCTGCTTAAATGAGAGGCCTTGGCAGTATCGAAGGGGAACCATTCACAGTGGGGGGAAGACTTTCCATTGCAGAGGACCCACAGACGTTTAAGATACTTGAGTGTATATTGGAGTATGAATCAGAAGGTGATGTGGATGAAAAGCAGATCAAAATGTGACCCAGAAATTGAAGCATTAAAAAACCTCTATATAAGATAGCGGGATCTCCCATTATTGCTGTTTGGGAGGGTGACCCTAATAAAGATGGTCATGAACCGAAGCTGCTTTAGCCATTACAGGTGTTGCCCGTATGGGCATGGAATAAAGGATGGCCTATATGAAAATTTGATTTGAAAATTTTTATGACGGGAGGAATGTGAGAATGGGCTATGTTAAGTTCACTCTCAATGTCTCAAAAGGGAAGCTGAGAATACTGGACATGCACTTATATAATATGTCTACTCTATTAAGGTGGATACATGGGGTTCATCTAGGGCATTATTGGTTTGTATCTGCTGGTTTGTTGGAGGGTTGGTGCTCCTCTCTAGCATTGTTTAATGTTGCACACTAAGAAATTGCAGTACGCAGGTGTGGGCAATAAGACTTCATTTCTGACACCACTCTGCAAGGCTTGGGGGTATGCAGGAGGCTTCCCTTTCTTACAGTTGATTGGGGACCCAGATTTCCCTTCAGGGATGGGAATGAAACCCTTCCAATTCTGGCTTTAAAAAAATGTGCTGATACTCGGGACCAGGGCCGGATTTACCTATACGCCAGCTACGCCGTGGCATAGGGCCCATAGCTGGCAAGGGCCCACAAAAATTGAACAAATTGTTAGCTTTTTAAAAATTAAATAAAAAAAAAATGCTGGCTGCTGCCGCGGCAGCATGGACTGTCCCACGGGGCCCCCTCTCCTGCCGCGGCAGCATGGACTGTCCCGCGGGGCCCCCTCTGCCCGGCTGAGCCCCTCCGTGCCGGCTTTGAGAGGCGCGAAGGGAGAGTGTCTCCCTCGCGTCTCTGTTAAGCCCGCAGGGGCAGATGGGATATAATAATGTTGTAGTTATTGAAGATATTTCAGCAATCAAGTTTAAGACGGAGACTTTGGAGAACCAGGTTAGGTCCTATAATCTACGCCTGATAAATTTTCCACGCTCATCATTACCATCTGCTAGAGATATGTATAAAACACATCTTGAAGAAATTTTGAATATTCCAGTGGAGTCACATCCACCTTTAACTAGGATCTATTTTGTCCCTGTTGCTCTCTCTGCTCTTCTATTTAAAATATATATACAACCAATTTGCAATATCTTTAAAAAATTTAAAATCCATTATCACATATACGCGGATGACATCATGCTGTACATTCCTTTCACAATCCCTATGATCCCAATTCAACTATTAACAGATTGCTTTAAGGAATTAGCAACTTGGTTAGAAGACCACAACCTCTATATTAACCATTCCAAAACCGACATACTGATTGTAACAAAAAACAAATCTTATACCCCCCCTACCCACATCAGAATCATGACATCCACATAAAAAATGAAATAAAATACCTAGGGGTGATACTAGATACACACCTTAGTATGAACACACACATAAGAAATACAACAAAGAAAATATACTTTAAACTCAAAGTATTAAAACAATTACGCCCTCTAGTCCACCTGCAAGACTTCCTAAGCATCATTCAAGCCATTATCACACCACATTTTGACTTCGCCAACCTCTCCCTATTAGGCACAACGAACCAAAACATCAAGAGGCTCCAATTGGCTCAAAATGCTGCAGCCAGAACCATAATGAAGGTACACCCTTTTGAGCACATATCACCCTATCTAGCCAAACTACACTGGCTCCCCATTCAATGTAGAATAAACTATAAATTAATAATAACCACCTTTAAAGCATTAAATAACACTGCCCCAGCAACCCTAAATAAACTACTCACTAAAGACACACCTCAATCTGCACATAGAAGAGGCAACGCCAATAAAATAAGGATTCCAAAAGAATGTAAATAAAATTCACAAAGACCAAAAAAACAACCAATAAAAAGCATTCTCCCATGCAGCCCCAATACTCTGGAACTCTCTACCTGATGAAATCAGAGCCTTAACCGACCTTAAAGACCTACGCAAAAACTTAAAAACTCACCTTTTTATCTCCCACTACGGTCCAATGGCAAACTCTCAACTTCAAAACGAAAAGGGATAATCTATATAACACACTGAATCCAATACCACAATGCCTCATGATATTTTGACCTTGACACTGTCTATGATGTATATACTGTTGAACTCACTATTACTAACTGTACATAGTTAATTGTACATAGTTCTACAAAATTTAAAAATTTAATAGTTAAAAGTTTAATTGTTAATGTACATAGTTCATGAAATGTTCAATGTAAAAACAGAAATGCCTTTCTGTCTCCTTAACTGTTATATGTAAACCGCACCTGATCATCGGAAGGTTGCGGTATATAAAAGTTTGTTAAATAAATAAATAAAGAAAGAAATATTCAGATGCAACTCAGCGTTTACAAGCAGATATGCAACGTATGGATATTCTGAATATTTCAGGGATTTTGGAGACTTTGGCTATAGAGTCGACATCCTCTGCTACACTCCTGATTAAGCTTGCATTGCCCTCAGACTGTGACTGGTTGCTGAGAATATATTTTAATATATTAATATATTGTAATTATTGTAATTACACTTGTAAATAGTTAAAAACATAATGTTCCTTGTAAATGTATACAGATGTATACAAATGTTCTGTTCACTGTTTAATGTAAACCGCCCCTGATCTCTGGAAGGGGCGGTATAGAAGAAAATGTTAAATAAATAAATAAATAAATAAATATTTTAAAAAGAGGAAGGCTTCCAAGTGCATAAATTTGCAGACTTATCCAGAGAAACTCGGAAAAGGAGAAGGGAGTTTCTTCTCTTGAAACCTAGGATTTTACAGTAGAGGGCTTTATTCTTTATGAAGTTAGAAACATAGAAACATGATGACAGAAAAAGACCATATGGCCTATTTAGTCTGACCTTCCATATCAACTACAATAGTCCCCTTTTTTCCTTTAGAGATCCTCTGTGTTGGTCCCATGCTTTTTTTGAATTCAGATACTGCCCTCATCTCTACCACTTCCACTGGGAGACTATTTCATGTATCTACCACTGTTTCCGTAAAGAAACATTTCCACATATTACTCTTGAGTTTGTCCCCTTTCACCCTCATCTTATGTCCCCTCGTAGCAGAGTTTGCTTTCAATTGGAAGAGGCTCTCCTCTTGTGCATTTATGCCATGGAGGTATTTAAATTTTCCCTGTAAGTGCTTGGCCAAGCTTCAGGCTATCAATTATGTTTTCTTTGAGCTGTCCTAACTGCTGGCTTTTATTTGTGTTCGCAAACCCATTATTCCTGAATCTTAGGGCCTTAGTAATCCGTAGAAATGCAGTTTCTTCGGCTGATTTAAACTTGATCTGTTTTCCTTCACGTTTCATTTATATTTCTTTTTTTTCTTTTTGGTTACTCTCCTTAGTTAAGGGCTAGATTGAGATGGATGTATAATTTTGTTTTCCTTAGCTATGTCAGTATTTGTTTTATTGAAATTGTTCTATTTTCTGTTACAAATACAATGCTTGGAAATATATTGTAAATCGATTTAAAAAAAAAAAAAAAGCTAACCAGGAAGTTGCTCAGCAATCCAGGCAACCCGGATATTCAATACTGAAGCCCGGATATGGCCCTGGAATTGAATATCTGGGTTTAAAGTTCAGAGGTGATAGCTAGCCACATTAGATTGGCTAGTCACCGCTGCTGATTGGGTCCAACAGCCCAGTAGTATACCCCATTAGTAGAACAAGATGGCTACTTGGTAGGCCACCCAAGGGCATGAATGCAACATTTATGGGGTCCTTGGCAGAGGTGTGGGTGAGGGTCTTCAGTACAGGGTTCACTAAAGCAGGGCTGGAGAAGTTTTTCCAGGAAACTACCTGTGTGAGACTGGATGTGTCTCTGTGAGAATTCAATAGAAACTGTTCCGCAAGATGCATATCATGCATGTTAGAGGGGTTCAAATTCAACTAAGGTCAGATGAGGCCTGTAGGAAGTGTAAGGTGAGTGAAGGGACACTGGTACGCTCCTTTTTGGAATGTTGTTTCTCATACAGCTGTGGTGCACCAACTTAGATGTTATACATGATATGACACAGGTGCTGCAGGAGTCAACATATAATTTATTATTACTGAGGGATGTGAGGTCCCTCACAGAGGCAGGGGTGCTACCAGCAGTGTGAAAGTTCACCCAGGCTGTATTGTTACTGGTCAAAAGATATATATTGAAGTTCTGGGTGAGTGAGAAGTCCCCAGTTCTGGTAGAGTGGTTGGAAATGATGCATGAAATGGCTAAATGGGAGCTACGAGGGAGCAAGCAAGAGAAGAATTTGGAATGCAAGTTTTCATTTCAAGAACAACTGTAAAGAAGGGTTTTGACTACAATATGCTGATGACCGAGTTGGGGGGAGGTGTTAGGTGAATATATAGTCTATGTATGGGTGGAGGTGGAGGAAAAAGGGAAATGAGGCCTGTGGAATGAAGGATTGTGGGAACTGAACCAAAATGGCAAAGTCTATTTTCTTTGTGGGAGGTGCCTGGATATTCCCAAACTGTTTAAATTGTACAAATTTCAAAATTCTCATATAGATTAAATTAAAAAGAAAACAAAATAGTAAAGTCATGCTTCTGTGTTCATGCACATGTTGACGTAAGATTGTTGTTTGTGTACCCAGTGCACATTTATAAAAAAGATAATAAAAAAAATAGGTATCTTAGAAACATGGTGAAAAGAAGACAACCTATGGGACACTGTGATACTAGATTACAAAATATATCAAATTACAGGGCAGATCCAGTTGGTGGTAGGATGGCACTATGAGGGTATCCCTGGTGGTCCAGTGGAGGGCAAGAGCAATTCCTGGTCACTGCTGCTCTGGTTTCACTATTCATCAAAACAAAATTATCTAACCCCCTAGCAGTGGCCTTGCAGTTCGACCACTAAAGCTTCCACCTGCTTCAGAGATGAGGAATGCCAAATACCTGGGTGGAGTCTCATGTCCTATGAAGCATTGCTTCTGAAATGTGACAGATGATTTCTCTCACTGAAAGAGATTGGTAGTGTTATTTGAAACCAGGTTCTAGAGAAGTAAATGGGTCCTGGCCTTACCATCCAGGAGACCCAAAATTCAATAAACTACTGTTCCGCACTGTGCTTTGAAAATTAAAACTTCTTATACCTGCCAATTTCAAAGTATGTGAAAGATGCGTGAACAATAAAAAGCGGAGCATTTGGAAGCACTTGGGAGGGATAATTGCTGTTATTTAAAATCAGGCTTTTATACTTGTAGTTATACAGAGACAACACTATTGATTATTCCTTTTCATGAATTGCCATGTCTATGACTGATAGACCAGAGTCTGAACAATTCACAGCCCTAGATACTCACCCTGATTGGTGGCTACACGTCATCTACCGAGCAACTTGTGTTACAGCATGTTTAAGCATTCAGGCACTCTTCTGTGGGCTCTAGAGTCATTGCTTTGAAATGGCCTTTTCCTGCTGTGGTTGGTTACGCATTTGTATTTGTGAGCGGCATAAGCTTGGCTGATATTTATAAGCACCTTTTCAAAGCACTTTGCAGCAGCAGCAAAGCGTGTGAATGAAACAGTAAAGCAAACTCCCTGTATATAATGGAATTTCAAAGGTATCGCTGTTCAGTAAAAATTGAATCAATAAGCAATATAAATCAGTTTTTGCATCAACAGTGTCTAATTTTCACAATGTATCGCCCTTAAAGTGTCTTTCAAGCATACATGTAGAGTAGTTATATTTGCCATCAGAAATTAAAGCTGACCTTTTACTTCGGTCTCTCTCTTCAATCAAGGAAATTTTACATTAAGGAAGCAGTGTTGACTAGTACAGTGGTTCCCATATTGTGATCTGTGCACCTCTGGTGGTTCTGCAGGGTGCAGGCAAGGGGAAAATGCAGTCTCTGCATGAGGCTCTGATTTACTGGCCAGAATCCAAGTGACAACTGGAGCCATGTGGCAGGAACTGTGGGTAGTGACGAGACCAGTAGCAGATGGCAAAGGCAGGAACAGCAGCTTACCAGCAATCCGTGAGTAAAGAGGGAGAGAGAGATGCCTAGGTTAAAGCAGTCATGAGGTGCCTATTTTCAGCCTGTTTTATAAAGGCTAGTACGTATGTATGCATGCATATATTTACTTATTTATTGATAAGATTTGATATATTGCCATTCGGTTTGCTGACCATCAAAGTGGTTTACAATATCCAGAGGAGACAGAAATTCATTATGATAAATGCTCACAAAGGACAAAGACAAAATAGGGAGGGAGCTGAGCAGTACAACAGTACTGTCTACAGAATCAGTGTGCTCTTGAACCAGCTAAACACAACTACTCACAAAATACACAACTGCCTAAGAACCAACAGCAGAGGGGTGGGGTATGTATCCTGACCAACAAACAGTTACAATTTAATAATCTGGAACTACAATCCACACACATCCTGGATATGATTACCATCACCAACAAGCACTTCACAATTTGCCTAGCGTATACAGCCCCTTCAACCGGCTTGAATGACATGGATACCATACTTGAAGCAGTATGTACCCATTCCACCAAGCAAAATAACTTCACCACACTTGGAGACTTTAACCTCTCATCATATCTCAGAAAGCAATCTACAACCTTCATAGACACCATGAACAACCTGCAATTCGCCCAAATCATCAACAACGCTACACACAACAAAGGAAGCATCCTAAACCTCATCTTCCTCCCAACCCAGCTAGCAAAGGACACCAACCTATGACTAACTTCAATCCAGCCTGTCCCGTGGTCTGACCACCACCTAAAAGAATTTTCACTAACAAATCCAAGCAAGAATAATCAAAAGCCAGACAAATATAACACCTCCAGAAAATTTCAATCATTTGACAGCCAAACATTCATCAAGAAAATAGTTCCAACCTTAGAAAAAAATAACCACAGACAACAAACGCATTGAAACACGGATAAACAGATAGAACACAACTATAGCTGAATTCGCCCAAGCACCTTAAAATACTAGCACATGCACTCGACAGCGAAAAACCCCTGGCACTCCACCACATCAAAATAACTAAAATGCAAACTAAGACTAATTGAACGGAAATGGAGAAAAACCATGTTTCAAAAGATAAAAGCAAACTATATATATAGAAGAGCAGAAAGCATATCATGTACTCACCTACAAGGCCAAAAGAGGAATATTACACCAACCTAGTAAAAACTGCTATCAGCAAACCTAGAGAGCTCTTCAATAATGTAAAAACGCTAACAAAAAGCAACTCCACTGGCCACAATAGGAGCACTCTCAATCCTCAGCAGATGGCAATTTATCTACAATCAAAACACAACCCCCGTAACCACAATAAACCTGATCTCCCCCGCACAGCAACCAGAAAAACACTAACCTCTGGACTACATTTGAACTCATTACCCATGAGCAACTGGACGACAACATCACCTCTATAAACACTACTACCTTCCCCTTAGACCCATGTCCTAGATAAAGATCACAAGACCATAACTATATTTGCGACAAAGGGAATAAGGTAACAACTCACTCCAACAAGGATTTTTCCCACCCCCACTTAAGCAATCCTCTATCTGCCCCATCTTAAAGAACCCAAACCTCGACTCATGCACCCCAGCTTCATAAAGGCCAATATCCAGTATCCCGTTCTTAGCAAAGGTTATAGAGAAGGCAATACAAGTCCAACTGCAAAGTCACCTTGACAAATGCACACCCCTAGATCTACAGCAACATGGATTCCAAACACAACATGGGGTTGAAACCCTACTCACCTCCCTGCTTGACACCCTAATTACAGGCACAGAACATAAATTACAAGGATTTATACTCCTATTTCTCGACATATCAGCTGCATTCAACACTGTCTCTCACCAACTTCTCCTCAATAGACATATATGACATTGGAATCCACGATGACATCATAAAATGGTTTCAATCTTATCTATCAGACAGAAAGCAGCAAATAAAAATTGGATCCCAGCTATCCCCTGCAAACTTCCTACACCAAGGAGTACCTCAAGATTCTGCATGCTCATCAATTTTATTCAAGATATACATCCAATCACTATGCAATGTCATACAAGGTTTCAACATTCAATATCAAATATATGTGGACGATATCATGATATACACTCCCTTCTGTATGAACACACACACGGTTATAGCCAATTGTTTTACAGCGATAACTAAATAGTTATAAGAGCACAACCTCAATATCCACTACAATAAAACTGAGATCCTTCACATCACAAGAGACCCAATCATTAGACCACTGACAACACTCAAAATGGACAATAAAGAAATATTAGTCAAGACTGAGGTTAAATATCTAGGAGTAATACTAGATCTAGGACTAAACCTACAGGCTCAAGTAAAACAAACCATCAAATTCGTATATCACAAGTTCAGAATTCTAAAGAACCTACATCCCCTACTAAACCCATCAGATTTCCGCACAGTATGCCAGGCCATTATCATACCCATATGGATTATTGCAACTCAACTTACCAGGGCCTGCCAAAACACACCATATACTCTCTACAAATAGCCCAAAATACGGCAACAAGACTCATATATGGAACATCTCAGCGGACCCACATCACCTCGATCCTTAAACAGCTACACCGGTTGCCAATTGCAGAAAGGATTAAATACAGAGTAATTATCAATACATACAAAATCATAAATAACCAGTCTGCTGATTGTTTCCGACTCCTATTAAAAAGGCCCACAAACAATAGACCAAGAAGACATCACACAGTCAACTTACTGGAAATACCTACCATCAAAATCACAGAGAGTCAAAGGACATGCAACAGGGCCTTCTCTGTTTATGCACCAATCATATGGAATGGAGGAACACAAAAGGAGCAAAGCCCTCACAAGAGTAGCAAGGAACACAAAGGGCGAAAGCCAGTAGGGGTCACAGGTGCCAAGTTTATTGATTAAAAATCCCTTACGTGTTTCGGCATGGAGCCTTCATCGGGGGCTATGCATCTAGAACAATAGTATATAACACGCAGTCATTTTTAGAAAACATCACATGTTAAAACATATACAATATCAACACATACACAAAATATAAGATGTTAAAGTTAATATTTAAAAAACATCATAAAAAGGTAAATAAATAACAAGTGATACATAAACACATAAAGACCAAAAGTAGCCAAATAAATAGTTAAACGATAATAAATAATTAAAAGAGTATAATAATTTGAAATTGTAAAAATATAGTTAAAAAAGTATAATTAAAAAGTAAAGCCAAACCATTCAGATTATATTTCAGAGAGTATTACAGAAAGGGTACTTACGTGATACACCATGCGAAAGGCACATATGAATGAGAGTCTTGAAAAAGACCTTTTTCAGTTAGTTAATCACTGTTAAAGGAACAGAGATACTGTAAATGAAAAGGACCTTTATAAGAAAACACAGAGCCAGATAGGAAAACCTGTGCACGCCCCACAAGCTCCACTCATATGCACATCCATTGACAAAGTATATTTCTTGATTCCAAAGCACATACTTTTACACCGGGCTGTATTTTATAGGAGGACATTTACGTACACACCGATGTGAAAATCCAGGGGCTGAGCTGAGTCACCAGGAGTCAGCATTGACTCAATGGCACACATTGTATTTATTGTGGTCACATACCCATGGGAATGATTTTATAATGTTATCTCTGAATGGGTGTGGTTGGGATGGCTGCAGAAAGAGCAGGTTGGGGAGGGGAGAGGAGGGGAAAGAGAATGGCAGGGTTTTGAGACAGAGAGAGAGTGGGAAGGTAAGGGGTAGAGAGAGCGGGAACCATGGACGAGAATGAAACTAATATGGTATGCTTGACGGAGAGAGAAATGAGACACTGGTGGCTGAGGCTGATGGGAGAAAGAGACTGTTGAGGACAGTTGCTGGGAAAGAAAGATGGAGATTAATGGAGACTAGTGGGGGAGGGGGGGAGAGACTGATTAGTGAGGATGGCTTGGGGGAAGAGGAGAAACAAGTGGAGATGGAGCGGGAATACCCAAACATTTTAGAGGCTGCTAATTTGTCCACACAGTCACAGGCTTGAAATCCCTGTCTAGTGATTAGAGGGAGCATTGAAATAAAAGTTAGGAGAACTAGGATGTAAGTTAATAACATGAACACTGCATCATTAATGCTGTTAACACTCATGTTAGGGAGTTGTCACTAACTCCTACATTAAACTCTAACACTCATTAGCACATAGGCCCACTTAAAAAGGGGAAATAATGAAAATCATAAATATAAAGTAAGGAACTGGAGAAGAAAGTGGGGTTACACCGATTTCATTTATTGACTTTAGATACTGCTGTGAATCTTCAGCCTTTAAAGGACTTTAAAGTACCTTATGGCAATAATGCACATTATTTGGCCCTTAATGTATGTTAACGGGCAATAGCATACATTATTTTACCAGAATGCATTTGCCACTACAAAACACATTAAACACTAATGATAGGCAAATGCATGCTCAATATCACCAGAAACATTGGGCTTGTAATATGCAGCACAATGCTCATATTTTGGAGCATCCTTCCCAAACCCCCAGAACATTTCCCCTTGATATCTCCCTTCCCTCCACGTTCCTCCATAGTACTCCTCTCACCTCCTCCGAGACCCCTCTAACTTTAGAAAGCCCTCCCACCTCAGCAAGATCCCCCCACCTTCCTCATATGCTCCGCTGGGCCTATCTCTAAATCAGGGGTTCCAAAACCTGTCTTGGGGCCTTCTCAGCCAGTCGGGTTTTCCGGATATCCACAATGAATATGCATAAGAGAGATTTGCATACAATGGAGGCAGTGTATGCAAATCTCTCATGCATATGCATTGTGGATATCCGGAAAACCCGACTGGCTGAGAAGCAGGTTTGAGAACCCCTGCTGTAAATATTATTGGTGGTCCAGAGGGGGTCTTCGGGCAGGAGCGATCTCCAATTGCTCCTGCCCATTAATGCTCTGGGTGCAAAATGACACCTGTGATCTCCTAGTGGTAGTCTCGCAAGCCATATTTTTCATTTGAATACTAATGAGGTATTTGCATGCATTTGTATGCTTTGTATCTTTTTAGTATTTAACGCTCATTGTAGTGGCAATTTGTGCCTTACAGTAACATAATGCATATTATTGCCCTTTAATGTGCTTTAAGGGCTGTAACTCACTTTAGTGACTACCTCCTTAAGTGGTTTCTAAAGCAAAACAGCATATGAACAAAAAAGCCCCCATATCAAATAGGGGCCAAAAAGGTTTTGGTTTTGTTTAGTTTCCCATAATTTACGGGGTTTTTAGTTTTATACAGTGTTTTTTAAAAAACGTTTTATTTCAAGTGGCAATCGGGAAACAGACAGGAAGGTAACCAGGAATATAGCAAATTGGCTAGCTGCAGTCCTCCTGGAGATGTGAGAGCTCATCTGCAAGATGCCTGCCTTCGACCACAAAGATCCCTGATTTGAGACCAGTCTCAGACTGTGAGAAAAAAAGCTAGTTGGATTTTTTATTTGCCTGAAACCTCTAGTGATCTTCCAGGTATGTCTTTTTTTTTTTGACAGCAGCCACAGCTACCTCTTTAATTAACAAAATTGCCCTGAAATGAAAATTTATAAAAACACAAAACAAAAATGTATTACATGAAAAAAAAATGAAAAACCTGCAAACAAAATAGGAAATGAAACAAAACAAATTTTTTTTTTGCCTGCACATCCCTAGTTTTGAGTTGAGATGCTCCATTCTTGGTTACCATCCTTTTTAGGGATCCACTGTGTTTATATCACTCCTTTGTGAATTCCAGTACCGTTTTTGCTTTCATCACCTCTTTCAGGAGGGTATTCAACACATTCACCACTCTTTCCATGAAGAAATATTGCCTGAGGTTACTTTTGATTCTACCTCTTTGTAACCTCAAATCATCTCCTCTAATTCTAGTGCTTCCCTCATTTGAAAAAGGCTTGTTCAGGGCCAGCCTGCCCACTAGGCAATGGTCTAGAGCGGCAGATCTTGGGGAGGGGCAACACCACAGCCTCTGCACAGTGACAAGAAATCTCTCCACCCTCATATGCTGCCCCTAACCCATCCACTCTCCACAATAGCATATGATTTCCAGTTAACATGCATTTTGGCAGCTGGTATTTGGTGTGCCCACTCCTTTGCATTCACCAGTTACTACATGCTAAAACATGTGTTAAGCAGTTAGTGACTTTTAGTAAAAGAGCCCCTTAATTTCTACCATTAAACCAATATTAACATCGGCATTGCCTGCTCAGTTAACTACCTATACAGAGTTTTTGTGTGAACAACACCTGCCTGTTCCGGTTTTTTAATTTAATTCCAAAAAATTCATAATACTAATACTATTGGGGCGTCCTAGAGTAGTAAGCATTAACTCAATATTGGAGCCTCTGTCAAAGCATCTAGACACTTTCTTGCTGCCTTTGGTTCCTAAAATGGAGTCCTATGTGAGGGATTTCTCTCATATGATATAATGGTTGGCAGATGTTCAGGACCTCAATGAACGTACGGTGCTGGTTGCATTGGATATTGCTACTCTACACAAATACACTGGGTTCAGTGTCTGATGCAGTGCATACATAAGAACATAAGAACATAAGATATGCCATACTGGGTCAGACCAAGGTCCATCAAGCCCAGTATTGTTTCCAACAGTGGCCAAACTAGGTCATATGTACCTAGCAGTTTCCCCAAGAGACACAAGTTCCACAATGCTTGTACTGGGTCAAGCATTGATATCTTCGGTCACTTCTTAATAATGGTTTATGGACCTTTCCTCCAGGAACTTGTCCAAACCTTTTTTAAACCCAGCTACACTAACAGCCTTTACTACATCCTCCGGTAACAAATTCCAGAGTTTGATTACACGTACAGTCAAAAAATAATTTATTTAATTAGTCTTAAATAGTAAAACCTGTAGCTTCAAAGCAAGTCCACTATTCTTACTATATTCTGAAAACGTAAAAAAACGAACTAAGTTTAACCGTTCCAATCCGTTCATTATTTTATAGACTTCTATCATATCTCCACTCAGCCGTCTCTTTTCCAGTTTAAAGAGCCCTAACCTTTTTAGCCTTTCTTCATAGGAGTATCCTTCCATCCCCTTTACCATTTTGGTGGCTCTTCTCTGAACCTTTTCTAAAATCGCTATATCCTTTTTAAGATACGGCGACCAGAATTGCACACAATATTCAAGGTGCGGTCTCACCATGGAACGATATAGAGGCATTATAATATCTTTTGTTTTATTTTCCATTCCTTTCCTTATCATACCTAGCATTCTATTTGCTCTCTTGGCCGCCGCTGCACACTGGGCCGAGGGTTTTAGCATGGTATCCACAATGACGCCTAAATCTTTTTCCTGGGTGGTGGTTCCTAATGTGGAACCTTGCATCGTGTAACCATAGTTTGGGTTGTTCTTCCCTAGGTGCATAACCTTGCACTTGTCCACATTAAATTTCATCTGCCATTTTGATGTCCAGTCTTCCATACATAATTAGTTGCTTTCATTTGTGAATTAGCTTCTCTAGCACGTAACACTGAATTATTTTATGTTTGCATGCCACTTTTTCAACAACTTAAAGGCCTAGCAATGGGGGCCACAATGATTCCCTAGTTAGCTTGTCTTTATATTGCACAGCTTATACATCCCCATTTTGGGATCTGTAAAAGATTCTTCAGTGATATGTTTTTATATGAATACTTATCACTGCTCTTCTTAACTTCATTGTGGCATGGTTAACAACAGCATAAAATATGCCATATTGGGTCAGACCAAAGATCCATCAAGCCCAATGTCTTGTTTCTAACAATGGCCAATCCAGGTCGCTAGAACCTGACATATCCCAAAAGTATCCGGTTCCATGCTACTTATTCCCAGGAATAAGCAGTGATTTTCTTTTGGACTACCTTATTTGGCAGCCTGAGCCCTAGTGGTAACTAATACTACAAGATTATTGCTAGAAGTCACGTGACCAATTTGGAACCCAGAGCAAAAGAAGCAGGTGCGAGTGGGAATAGCTCCTGTTCCCACTAGGCAGGGTATCCCTATAAGACCTTGGGGAGAGATTGGGGTGGTTCAGGGGGTGTTTTTCTTGCTGGGGGGGGTCTTCATGCCAGGGGAGAGATGGAGTGGAAGAGATGGGATAGCTGGTAGGATCTGTTTCTTGGTGGGGAGTAGGGGGATGCATTGCTTTGGGGGCGGATTGGAAGGTTCTGATGCCTTGGAGTGGTCTGGGGGAGAGTCAGTGTTGGGGTGGGGATTGGGGGGATCGATGTTAGGAGGGTGATCGAGGTCGGAAGAGTGATATCCTGGAATGGACTGCGGCTGCAGTGATCAAGTATGCTAAGGAGCATTGATTTTATAAAGCTGCTCCCACACATATGTGGGCTACAGAAACATGTTTGCAGCTTTTTAAAAATGCTGCTTTCTCTGGACATGGAAAACCATCAATATGCAATCCTGCACTGATTTTCCATATCCCAACCTGGATGCCTAAATTCCCCTCCCCATGTCCTATCTGAAATCTGCCTTGATGTGTCTGATAAGTTTGTATTCAGATGTCAGAATTTTTTAAAAATACAAATTGAAAACTAACTTTTCCTCACACTGAGGTGCAATGGACTGGTCCTCCATCCCATCATGGCCTCATAACATTTCTTTTCTATGACATGTCAATTGGTTCTTACTTGGCCTTGAAAATGAGAAGCAGAGCTTAATAGGACCTTAGTCTCATAAGCAGCCCTATTCATGTCAAGATCACTTCTTTCTGTATAAATATTTCAGTAATAGAGCACAATGCGTCTGAATGACCTTACCATGAAATGCAGAGGTGGCATTATACTTTAGTTTAAATATTCTGTATTATACATCTTTAATTGAGTTTGACTGATCTTCTTACAAATATTAAGGGATCATAAAGGCTGCATACAAGGTTTTTTTTGGCTTATAGGAATTGTATTTGTGCTATGTAACTTGACCTCCTGGCACTGTCACGTTTACAGTAATCTTACTTTGTACAAATGATTTAAATGCACTTTAGATTATAAATATTTTACACTGATCTCTGATTGATAGCCATTCTTTTAAGCCTTTTGCTATCAAGTGGCCTGTACTGAGCAGAACGAGAACTCCATACAAACATTATTACATTGTAAAAAGAAATCTATATTCTCTGAATGGAAGCTGCCCTCTTCTACCTCACGGTACCAAACCAAACTTTTAGATCTGCATTCCTTACTTATGCATATGGAACAGAGATGTGCATTTTGTTTTTGGTCATTTTCGTTTCATTTTAGCGTGGAAGCCATTGATTTGTTTAGCATGCACAAAATGGCGCATGCTAATGTGTGCTACTTTGTGCTAGCCTCTGCAATTTCTTCTTAATACACATGAAAATGAAATAGCATCTGCTAAAACAAAAATGACCAAATAAAACAAACTGCGATGAAATGAAAATTTTACCCCCACACCCCCCTAACATGGGGCTTTATGTGTCACATCTGACTAAACTGCTCAGTCAGAAAGGGGTATTTGACCATTACTTTGCTCACAAAACTCCTCTGTGTAGGCTCTATGCATTGACTAGAGAGGTTTGAATTCGCTCCACAGTCTACAGAGATGATGAGGGAACTGATCGAGAAGTGCTGAAAAATAGCTGGGTATTTTCACCCGAGTGTGAAAGGTGGGCATAAGCTGAGTGAGAAGTAGGAAGCAACAGGGGCACCTGTGCACCAGCTCAAGCAGGATGTTGGGTTGAATTATACTTATGGCATGCTGGAGAGGTTAGTAAAGCAATGGACAGCCCTGCATCAGATGTCACTGGAGACTTGAGATCGGCAGGGCCCTGGGTCACCAGGACTGGGCAAATATTACACAGGGAATGAAGGTAATGAATGTCTTAAAGCCCTTTAAGGCTGCCATGGAGGAAACTGAGTTCCACAAGGGCTACTCTGAGCCTTCTCATCCTGGTGGTTCCTTGAGCTCCACTGGAATCTCAAAATTCTGTGCCCCTTGGTGGGGAGTGTCCACAAAAGTGCAAGTGTGTGAGGGGTGGTTAGGCTAACATCCATGGGTTTTTCCATTCCCAGAGCACATTCCTAAGCAAAGTGTCTCTGGGCTCCACAGTTAAAACAGGTGAAGGAGTCATGGCTGGGGTCATGCTCTTGCCTAGAGGTGACTTTAGGGGTCGGAACATGGGAGCCAATATCCGTTCTGACTTCACCTTCCATCCTCCTGGGCTAATGGGTGATTTTTTTTCCCTTTTCACTGTCCACTTCAGTCACTGGTTGGGCTTCATGATACCTCTCAGCTATTTCCAGTTCACTCTCCAGTGCAAGCTTGGGGTGCTGACGTACCCACTGTTTCTTCAGGGTGGTTGTCCTCCAAAAATTGCTCCAATAGCACAATCTTGGCTATCTTGGGCCCAGTCCTTCCCTCCAGATGCAGCCACTTCCATGCAAGATCCTTCAATCAATAGAAGAACTTCCAAGGACCCTCCTTTATGTGGAGCCCCCCCTTTCTGAATCGCTGGTGGTAGGCTTCCAAGGGACAACTGGCCCATTCCGATATGGCGGCCTTAATAGCTGCATATGTAGCTTGCCTATTAGGGTTGGCATCTTGGAATGAGCCTGACTGCTCCCCATCAGCAGATTCCCCAAATAAGTAATCAGTCTCTCCTCCGGTCACCTGACCATGCGGGCAGTTTGTTCAAAGTTCAACAAAAAGTGGTCCAGTTCATCTTCTGCCGTCATTTTAAGAGGTGCTTGTGCTGGAGTGTGGAGTTGTGGTCTCTGTAGGGCCTGAATCAACTGCTGATGCTATTGTTGCTGCCCTTCCAATAGGGCACGTTGAAACTGTTGTTGTTGCTGCTGATACTGCTGTTGTTGCTCCTGATACTGTTGTTGCTGCTGTTGATACTGTTGTTGTTGCTGCTGTCTTTCTGCCAGAGCCTGGAGGAGCCACTTCATCCTGGCTCGTCACTGTTCTCGTGCAACACCACCACCACAGCTTCCTCTTCTGCAGCTGAGTTAACCCTGCAGTATTCTAGCTTCAACAAACATTTAATGGCCTTTAGTGGCCAAAACAAAGCCTGCCTGTCTGGTACTGACTAAACCTTCTTCAAGCTCCCTAACTAGGCTGAAGCTAACCCTCTTAGCCCACACAACCAAAACAAAAAAAATCTTAACCTGCTGTAGAGGCCCTCGGTCATGTGGTTAGAGGAAATCCCACCACTGCCACCATGTGTGGTCGTGTGGCATGCAGTGGGAAGGGGTTTTCTTCAAAACACAGACCAGGCAGCAGTTCAGGGAAAATGAAATCAGCTTTATTCTGTCCCAGCTTATTAAACCTTCACAAAGCTGGTTCTCCCAGCCCTTCCTCCAACCCCAGTTAAAGTTCCTACCTTAGAACTCCTTTGCATGGCTTGCTCTCTCCTGCAGCCTGCTGGGTCCTTAACCTCTCCCTTTGAGCCTCGACCTCCAAGCCCTGAACTCTGGGCTGCTGACTCTCTTAAAGGGGACTGTTGAAGATGCCTTTGGAGAGGGACTGGTGACAGTCTATATACCCCATTACACCTTTTTGCACGTTTTGGATTGAAAGTGCCTAGGGCTTATGAACCTCAAAATCCAGCCCTGGGTCTGTGTTATATAATGACAATTTTCAAATGATTTTGCCCAGGTAACTAAAGAATAATATGGAAAAAAATCAACCACTTTAAATTGCCTGCTCTGTCTGTGGGTAGGAGGAGGGCTGGCAAGCAGCACATAGGGATTTAATTTTGAAAAGCAAGATGCACAATCTCACACTCATGATTCCTGCAGCCCCAAAATTTTCAAAGCAAAACTCTGTAGTGTGTTTTCCTTTGAAAATTTGTTGTTGGCTAGTGGTTGCAAAGTATCCATCAGCCTGCAAGCAAAATAGATATTTTTAATAGGCTGAAACGTGTACACTTAGGGGTTCGTTTACTAAGCCGTGTTAAGCTTATGCAGCTAACATAACATTTTTATGCAAATACTGCGGCATTAGCTGGAAAAGCTGTGCAGTATCTGTTGGGGTGTGCACAGCATTTCCTCAGGAGATACCGCACTGAAAATGCAAAGAGCGTGGTGCGGAAGCACCATGGATGCAGCTAACGCATCCATTGAGGTGATGTTATCTGCACCCACACTGCCTGTGGCACGCCCATCCCCTGCCCATTTCCCACGCACTTGCGCAGCTAACAGAATGTATGCAGATAGCGCAGAAAATGACTGTGCTGTCTGCATATTCGCTGCGCAGTTACCGTGCCCAGATAGCGTATGCTATCTGCTGTGTTAACAGCCCCGCTTAGTAAGCTTACCACTTAGGGGGTAACATAAAGGTGTGTTTCCCTTTTCCTCTATTCACAGGCTCGGGCATGTTGTGAGGCCCTGTTACTCACAAGAGACCGATTACTAATTATCACTAATTTCCTGTATAGTCCAGATCCAAAAGTCAGTACAGGTGCAATCAAAATCTCTGTTTATTAGATAACTGATGGAACAATACAGGCAGGAGAGGAGAATTTCTGTCAGTCATCAGAATTCCTCCTCCCCTTGAGTATAATAGTCATGTTACATATATACATTTTTTGCTTCCGTGTATATGCATACAGTCTCCAAATCCATCCCTCTGTGAGGCCCCCTCTCCTCCCTCCTTCTGTTTCCTGTCATTGACCTTTCTGTCCCCTCTGTATTCCTGTTTCAACATTCCTCAGGCCTCTGTCTTGCTTATACCCACCAACTGTCAAAAAACATCTACTGTCTTCAGGACTAACGGCTCAGCTCATACTCTTTGCGTGGTTTCCTGTGTTCATGCTCTCTACACAAAGCCTCTGCATGTCTATGTCTGGACCCTTCAGTTCGGACATATGCATTGCTAAGGCCTGTGATATCCTTATGCTGGCCTGGGTTTTTTCCTTTGTCCACAAATATAGTAGTTTGGTTGACATATTTTTATTAGAGCAGAATAAAGGCCATTGAGTGATTATGAACCAGGAACATATCCCTAAACCTTATAATCCCTACAATTCCTCCATTTTTTTTTTTTATTGTGGAGGAGATAAGACCAAGTCAGAGAATTCAGAAGTGGGGACCACAGCATAGGAAACATTCACATGTGTATAGCATGTTAACCAATTACCTACATTCAGTCCTCCCTTAAAGTCATCAATATGTAAATCTGACAGGTGGCGTATTTTATCCATAGCATTAAGCACAAACACTGAATGATTCGCTATGACTATACAACAAATAGTGGCATTAATAAAAGATCAAAAGGCCTCCTTCAGATGCAAGGAGCAAATCTAGTGCCTGTCTATTTTGTAGAGTCGTTTGTGTATTTTGCTCTAATGACTCTGACAACTTACTAATAGAATCAATAACAGCTTTCATTTGAACATACAGTAAGCATTGCAGACGGTGTATAGCCATACCAAGTTCAGCAGTTATGGCAGGGGTCTGGAAAGGTATCAAGGAAGTCCAGCATCTAACCTACGTTTAATAGCAATGGAGAACACAAGGGTATCAAAAAGTTCAACAGACTGTCCCAAGTTCAGTTCAAGGCAGGGGGTTGAAGTGAGAACTTCTTTGGAGATGTGGGTTGTATTGTGAACACGCAGAAGTAAAGCTAATTGTCCATCAGGATGAAGGAAACAGATGGTGTCCCAAGAAGCAGGTTTGGCAGCAATCATCTTGGTACAGGAAGGAAGTAGATCAAACAGAGCTGACCGTTGGAGAAACCTTCAACTGACTGACATGAGTCCAAGTGTCAGTATCATTCAAGTGGGCAGCAAAGGGGGAAGCAACAGTGACAATGGTGGGCTGGATCACTTATTCAAAAGTAGCCTTAAAGAGGTAAGCCTAAGGCATGACTTAGAAAAAGAGCAGAAATAGAGCCTGATACACTAGCTTCCAGGCATAAAAAGGATTAAGTACAACAGCAGTGAAACACTGATATTCCTGGATACATGATAGCATTTAAAACATAATGCAGCAGACACCTGCCACTCTCCAGAGAGAGAGCATTAGGAGAGAACACACAATACTGTTTATACCATTATACCATTCTATATAAATTGCCCCTCACTTGGTTTGCAGCTTGTCATGCTGTGAGGGCTTGTGTGCATCAGTGATGCTGAGAGCTAAACTATCGGTAGTTTAACTACTGGCAGGGTCTCCCAAGAGAGGAAGAACAAGATCAGCTTTCCTAAAGCTACGAAAGTTAAAGAAAAAGTTCCAGCCTCGAATTGGAATGTTACAAGATGCTCAAGGTTCTATGTTGAATGATGCTGAGAAGATCAAGAAAAGATGGAAGGAATATACAGAGTTTTTATATGATAAAGATCAAGTGGACCAACAGCCGTTTCAACCTGTACCTTATGATCTGGAACCATTGGTGATGAAAGAAGAAGTTGAAGCAGCATTGAAAGCCTTATCAAAGAACAAAGCACCAGGCATTGATTGCATTCCCATAGAAGTATTACAGCAATCTGATGCAGCTGTTACCGTACTTACAAGGCTCTGCCAAGAAATATGGAAGACAGCATCATGGCCAACTGACTGGAAAAGATCTGTGTTTATACCAGTACTAAAGAAAGGTGATCCAACTGACTGTGGAAATTATCGCACAATCGCTCTGATCCCACATGCCAGCAAGATTCTACTGAAGATTATTCAAAAGAGACTACAATCATACCTGGAACAAGAACTACCTGAAGTGCAAGCAGGGTTCAGAAAAGGGCGAGGAACGAGAGACATCATTGCGGATGTGAGATGGATCCTTGAAAAGACTAAAGAATACCAAAAGGATATCTATTTGTGCTTTATCGACTATAGCAAAGCTTTTGACTGTGTAAACCATGAGAAACTCTGGGCCACATTAAGAAGCATGGGTATACCAGAACACCTGATCGTTCTCTTGCACAATCTGTACATTGATCAAAAAGCAACAGTTCGAATGGAACAAGGAGAAACAGAATGGTTTAAAATAAGCAAAGGTGTAAGACAAGGCTGCATACTTTCCCCCTACCTGTTTAATTTATACGCAGAACAAATCATCAGAGAAGCAGGATTGTATGAAGACAACAGAGGTGTGAAGATTGGTGGAAAACTCATCAACAACCTTCGCTATGCTGATGATACCACATTACTGGCGGAAAGTGAAGATGATCTGAAACATTTGCTTCTCACAATCAAAGATCATAGTCTCAAAATGGGCCTGCACCTTAATGTAAAGAAGACAAAGATCATGACAACTGGCATAATCAACAGGTTCATCGTCGAAGGAGAAGAAATTGAAATCGTGAATAACTTTAACCTACTTGGATCAACTATCAATAAAGAAGCAACAAGCAGTCAAGAAATCAGATGATGCATTGCTCTTGGCAGAATGGCTATGAAAGACCTAGATAAGGTTCTCAAGAGCAGAGATGTCTCTCTCCATACAAAGATTCGACTTGTTCAAGCCATGGTATTTTCAATAACATCATATGGATGTGAAAGCTGGACAGTAAAAAAGATAGACAGGAAGAAAATTGATGCCTTTGAATTATGGTGCTGGCGGCGAATACTTTGTATACCATGGACTGCCCGAAGAACAAACCAGTCTGTACTAGAGGAGATCAAACCTAAGCTTTCTTTAGAAGCTCAGATGACAAGACTTCGACTTTCATACTTTGGAAACATCATGCGGAGAGAGAGAGATCATTAGAGAAAGACATCATGCTTGGCAAGATAGAAGGTCAACGCAAAAGAGGAAGGCCAGCTATGAGATGGATCGATACAATAACAGCAGCTACGGGTACCAGTCTGTCAACAATGAGCCGCCTGACTGAAGACCGAACACAATTTAGGATAGCTATCCAGAGGGTCGCCATGAGTCGACTCCGACTCGATGGCACTTAACAACAACATATAAATTGCAAACAAGCTTGAACCAGTTCAAAAGGTCACACAAAAGTCAGCATTATGTAGTTGCAGTAGGGGTTGCTGTTGTCCACAGGTGTGCTGCATCAGATCTGAAATAACTTCTTATCAGAATGTCTTTCACTCGCTCCACCAATTCAGTTGCCTAAAATCTACAAGCACAAACAAAAGAATGCTATTTCCCTCCCCCCTTCTTCTTCTTGGATTGCGTTCTGGGATTGCTGCTCGCACACAACAGCTAATCCTGCTTCTAAAACAATTGTTAAAAGTCAAACAAATGGGAGGCAGAAAATATAAATTTAGATTCTTAAACAGTGTCCCAGTCCCACTAACTTAATTGGTGTAGTTTTGAATGGATATATGTGCTCATTCTAAACAGCAACTAAAGACAGAACTCCAGGAACTGAAATTTAAAAGACTTCCAAAAAGTACACTTTTGCTCTGGACACTAACACATAACTTTAAAAACAGGTGAATTTATCCTAAAATCCAATATCGTAGCAAATAAAAACTGGGAAGATGAGTGAACGCCCATGGTGACACTGGCCTGTTCATCAATCATCAGTGCAGAGCTTAACAACACACACAGTAATTTACCTTGAATCTTACAGTTCGGGGAAGCAGACATTTAAAACTGATATAAAATCCCTGTTTAACTTTTAATTTTGCTTAATAGCATAACAATCAGAACAAAATCCAAACATGATTAACTTCTTATTCACTCAGGATTTAAACCATTCTCAAGTTGCAATCTGGCAACCACTGGCCCAGAATACCACATTATCCTGCAGGGCTCTTAACCTCTACTTTGAAGGTCAAAGGAAAAATGGAAACAGGTTTCCTTTGTTGTATCAGTAGCAAAGAATTCTAAGCAGTTCAATTTCAGAGATCATAAAATCTAAATTAAGAAAGCATTGATTGCGTGAGTGTTATACTAAACCAGGCACTTCCAGAAGGGAAACGGCTGCACTGGTAATTCTGCTTCAAAAGCAAAGTAACTTTTGAATCACACTCTGCAGGTATCATAGCTGTTATTGTTCCTCTATTACCAATTTTGTTTCCAGAATATATATTACCACAAAACAATAATCATATATCAAAGCATGGAAGATCTTCCCATTCATTCATTCATAACAATTTATAACTAAAAATACATCACACATAGAATGGAATCAGGTCCCTAAGTTTTCTAAACAGTTTTTTCTTTCTCTCAGCGTCATTTACGTACCTAGAAAGCTAGCAAGCTAATTACAGAGGAAAAAATACTTCACCAAAAGAGTTCTGAACTTCATCTCCTGTTTCGACTGAATAAATCCTTTATTTAAACAAACAAGAAAGACTGCTCAATCGAGAGTTTCCTCTAGGTAATGCGTCCATTCCCAGAAGAAAAATCCCTTAGCAGCCTTTCTCCCTCTCTCTAGCTGAAACAGGCAACCATCTTATCCTGCTGCAGACAATTAGCTATCTTTCATCAGGCGACATATAGGAGCAATTATTCATTAAACACAGCCAGGCACTGGCCAGGTGACCGGCAATGTTCAAAGAACAAACCTCAAAGTTTAGAACTCCATAATTACAATTGATGTGTACACTGTTATGTAACTAGACTAGTTCTTTTCAATTGATCTAATTGTCACCCTCTCTGGTCTGATCCCAGATAAGGAGATTTCTTCCAGTGTTTTCTTTTAGAACAATCTTTTATTCTCCTTCACTGTCCCTCAGCCTATAATCAGTAAACCTGGTGTTTTCACTGTGTGGGGGTGAAAATAGACAAAACTTTCTCTATTTCCTTTCCTAATAAGGGATTATCTCTCATCATCCATTCGACCGGAGTCACTGGGGAAACTTGATTTACCATTATGTCCTGATTGCCATCTTTCTTTCTCCTAAACAGAGACATGATTCCTAAGTGCAACCTTTTATTTAAGGATCTCAAATATCCACCCTCTTTATTTACAGAGGAAGGAAGTGCACGAAATGTCCAGGACACCTTTCAAACAAGAATTCGCTTCGTTCAAGCCCAGCCAATCTCCTCGCGGAGGTATGGAACCGTGAGCAAGAACACACACACGCTTTGTGTCAGACGACACGTACTGTCTCAATCACTTATCATTCAGTCCCAGTTTATAACAGCAAATTATTCTTACACTTTATTCATATAACAAAAACAAAAATTAACACTTACCAAGATATACTTACGACGCCGTCGTCACAGCCGCCGTCATCCTAGGGAATCCGTCACTCACTTCTTCTCCTCCGGTCTCTACTACGCACCGGGAACGTACCTCCCTCTTCTTTCTTGAGGGGAATCCAAATCTTTAAATTTGTATCTTGGTCATAAAGACCCACCCGTACCCCAATCCTGGGTTTCGGCACGAATTGTGAGGCCCTGTTACTCACAAGAGACCGATTACTAATTATCACTAATTTCCTGTATAATCCAGATCCAAAGGTCAGTACAGGTGCAATCAAAATCTCTGTTTATTAGATAACTGATGGAACAATACAGGCAGGAGAGGAGAATTTCTGTCAGTCATCAGACATCAGAATTCCTCCTCCCCCTTGAGTATAATAGTCATGTTACATATATACATTTTTTGCTTCCGTGTATATGCATACAATCTCCAAATCCATCCCTCTGTGAGGCCCCCTCTCCTCCCTCCTTCTGTTTCCTGTCATTGACCTTTCTGTCCCCTCTGTATTCCTGTTTCAACATTCCTCAGGCCTCTGTCTTGCTTATACCCACCAACTGTCAAAAACCATCTACTGTCTTCAGGACTAATGGCTCAGCTCATACTCTTTGCATGGTTTCCTGTGTTCATGCTCTCTGCACAAAGCCTCTGCATGTCTATGTCTGGACCCTTCAGTTCGGACATATGCATTGCTAAGGCCTGTGATATCCTTATGCTGGCCTGGGTTTTTTCCTTTGTCCACAAATATAGTAGTTTGGTTGACATATTTTTATTAGAGCAGAATAAAGGCCATTGAGTGATTATGAACCAGGAACATATCCCTAAACCTTATAATCCCTACAATGTCTGTGAGGGAGACTCGGTTGGAACAGTCACTGCAGGGTAGCAGGAGATGTTTGGGTGGATGTCTAGGCATAGTGGGGGGGGGGGGGATATTTAGTGGCAGCAGCTAGTGCTTCTAAAACGCATAGCCATCGTTGCTGAATACTAACCCTGGATATTCAATGCCAGGGCCATATCCAGTCACCGGCATTGGATATCGAGGGCACCGCTTAGCATGGAAGCTAATCAGTTAACAACTCAATATCGCAGCTGCCCGATTAGCAATGGGTGCTGCCTCCGCTCTGCCCCAAAACGTCCCCGGAACATCTCGATGCTAACCGTGTAGTGCCGCCAAATATCCCGCTAACTAGCATTTACATGGTTTGCCTTTGAATATCCTCCCCCCAGTGGGAACAATATTCAGAACCTTTATGTGGACGGCCAGCGGAAGGCTGTGTGGATAGAGCGAGATATTCAGTGGCACTGTTCAGATAGTGCTGCTAAATATCACCCCAGGGGTGGTCCATGGGCAGAATGAGGAAGGTATTGGAGCTATCCGGCATTCAGTACTTATCCAGACAACGTAGGCCTCATGAAAAGCAGCTCTAAGGTACTCTCTGGAGAAGTGCTGGCTGACAGTCACACTAATTGGGTAAGTGCCGGCATTTTTCATCCAACCCTATCCGGTTACTGCCGCAGAATATCCCACCAGTATCGCGGCACTGCAGCTGACTGCCATGGCATTTTGATATAGTTCTTTTTAAAAATAGGGGCAAGTGTGCATAGTGACTGATGGTGTATGTCAGGTGTGTATATATCTGATAATTCAGTGGTGTGAGGTGCGTATCTATTTCTACGGGGAGAGCTGATCTGTTTATCTGGTGAGATGTGAGGGTGCAGTGTCAGAGGGTACATGTGAGTGTGTATGAGTTTATATTAGCAGTGTGTGTTGGAGGAACAAACTATCTGAATCTATATGTCAGGCTCCATCTCACCCCTTTTCAAATACATGCTAAAGGCTCCCTGTTCCTCCCATCCTCTCTCTTGTACTCTCCCTCTTTCCCTTCCACTCACCCATGGACTGTTGTTCCCCTCCTTCCTCTGCTAACTAACTTTGTACTCTCTTCTTCCTTGCCACTGGCCTTACGCTTTCGCCCTCCCTTCCTGTCTCCTTTCTTACACTCACCCTCTCTCAGTTTCTCCTCTAACTCTGCCCCTTCCCATAGGCTACACCCCTTTCTTTCCTTTTATCCATACCCCTTCTGGGAGGGGAAGAAGGAAGGAGTGGGCAAGACTGGGCAGGCTGTCCAGCTTGGGGTCATGCCAAGGGTCAGACTAAAAGGGGGACCTACAGGTGCTGAGTAGGGGTAGAGTGAGGGAGGAGCCAGAAGAGGGCTTTAAAGAAGCCCATGTGGCTCATAGCCAGCCTTTTTGTTTGCCTGCCACCAATATTTTCCACCCGCCCATGCCAGAGACCTTTGGCTAGCAAAGAGGTTGCCATCAAGGAGGGGTGGGCATGGGGGGAGGGCTCCTTTTGCATCTGGGAAAAATCGTATGCTATTCTTACTTTGTGAAAACTGGATGCTCATCCAGGCTTATTGATATTTTGTATACACTGCCTTATGTTATTCCATGTTATATTACCTGTTAAAATCAATCTAGTTTACTTATGATGACATATGGCTGGGATGGCACACTCATGCAAGAGTGCACTTCTCATGCACTACTGAGATGAAAAAAAGTGCAAAATTTGGAATCCAGGTGGCTGAGGGTCAGGACCACCACTCACCTGCACAGTGGGAGTGGGGCCTTCATGCCCAGTGACAAGTTTGAGTAGGGGGAGATTGGGCCAGTCACAGCTTACATGGTTGGATGGGCCTTCCTTACTCAAGAACTCAGCGGGGATTAATCTACAAATTGCTCGAGAAGTGTGACTACTCCCCATTCCATCATGGGCCAGAAGGGTGAATAAACATGATCAGATCCTGGCTGAGACCCCAGTAGAGGCAAGATGAACAGTTGTTTTAGGCCAGCGATGGCGAACCTATGGCACGCGTGCCAGCTGTGGCACGCGAAGGCCTTGCAGCTGGCACGCGGGAAGGTCGCACATTAAAAAAAAAAAAGCCGCCCGCTGCCGCCGCAGCGGCATGGAGTGTCCCGCGGGGCTCCCTCTGCCCAGCGGGACTCTCCCGGCGCTGCTCAGCCCCTCTCTGCCGGCTTGCAGAGACGCGAAGGGAGAGTCTCCCTCGCGTCTCTGTTAAGCCCGCAGGGGCTGATGGGAAATTTCCCATCTGCCCCTGCGGGCTTAAGAGAGACGCGAGGGAGACTCTCTCTCCCTTCGCGTCTCTGCAAGCCGGCAGAGAGGGGCTGAGCAGCGCCGGGAGAGTCCCGCCGGGCAGAGGGAGCCCCGCGGGACACTCCATGCCGCCGCGGCGGCAGCGGGCAGCATTTTTTTTTTTTATTGCCATGAGCCGAGGGAGGGGGGTTAAGACTGGCAATGGGCTAGGGAGGGAGAGAGGGGGGTTAAGACTGGCAATGGGCTAGGGAGGGAGAGAGGGGGGTTAAGACTGGCAATGGGCTAGGGAGGGAGGGAGGGTAAGACTGGCAGTGGGCTAGGGAGGGAGGGGGGTTGAGACTGGCAATGGGCTAGGGAGGGAGGGAGGGAGGGGGTTGAGACTGGCAATGGGCTAGGGAGGGAGGGGGGTTGAGACTGGCAATGGGCTAGGGAGGGAGGGAGGGGTTGAGACTGGCATTGGGCTAGGGAGGGAGGGAGGTTAAGACTGGCAATGGGCTAGGGAGGGAGGGAGGTTAAGACTGGCAATGGGCTAGGGAGGGGGGGAGGGGGGTTGAGACTGGCAATGGGCTAGGGAGGGAGGGGGGTTGAGACTGGCAATGGGCTAGGGAGGGAGGGAGGGAGGGGGGTTGAGACTGGCAATGGGCGAGGGAGGGGGGGTTAAGACTGGCAGTGGGCTGGGGAGGGGGGTTAAGACGCAGTGGGCTATGGGGGGAGTTAAGACTAGCAATGGGCTGTGGGCTGATGAGGGCTGGCAATGGGCTATGAGCTGATGAGGGCTGTCTGGAAATGGGGTGATGGGGGGGTTAGGACTGGTAATGGGCTATGGGGGGTTTAAGACTGGTAGTGGGCTGATGGGGGGGGTTAGGACTGGTAATGGGCTATGGGGGGGTTAAGACTGGTAGTGGGCTGATGGGGGTGTAGGACTGATAATGGGCTATGGGGGGGGGCTAGGACAGGAAATGGGCTGATGGGGAGGGGTTAGGACTTGAGGTGGGCTGATGTGGTTAGGACTGGTAATGGTCTGTGGGCTGATGGGGGGGTTTAGGACTGGCAATGGGCTATGGGGGGCTGACTGGAAATGGGCTGATGGGGGGTTAGGACTGGTAAAGGGTTATAGGGGGGGGGCTTAAACTGAAAATGGGGTGATGGGGGTTAGGACTGGAAGTTGATTGACGGGGGGCTAGGACTGTTAATGGGTTGGGGTGTTGCTAGGACTGGAAATGGGCTGAGTGGAAGGGGAGGCTTGAACTGCAAATAGCTGATGGGGAGGGGGCTTGGAATGGAAATGGGCTGTGAGGGAAGGGAGCTAGGACTGAAAATGGGCTGATGGAACAGCTAGGATAGGACTGGAAATGGGCTGTTGGGGGGAGCTAAGATTGGAAATGGGCTGTGGTGGGGGCTTGAATTGCAATGGACTCTGGGAGGGGCTAGAACTGGAAGTAGGCTCATGGGGGGGCTTGGACTGGAATTGGGCTGAGTGGAGGGGAGCTATGATTTGACATGGGCTGATGGTGGGGCTAGGAAATGAGTAGAAATGGGCTGATGGGGGGGCTAGGATTGAAAATGAGCTGATGAAGGGACTTGGACTGGAAATGGGCTGATGCAGGGACTAGAAGGGAATGGATGCTGGGTGAGACTGGAACTAGAAGGGAGCTGATGTTGGGGGAGGATTAGAATGGGATGGGGCTGGGAGAGTAAAATGGAGAGGGGAAAAATATTTTGTGTAGGAGGGATGAAAAATCTACAATTGGCCAGGTATTGGGAGAGTAATTGGGGATTGAGGATGGAGGGGTAAAATTTGTGTGGATGAAATAGGAATGAGGAAAGAGCAAAAGGAGAAAGATTAGTATGTTAAAGCAGATGTAGAGAGAGAGAGAGAATGGAAAAAAAACTAGAAGAGAGAAGAAAGGACAAATGGACAGCAGACGATGGAGAGTTAGCAGAAAACATGAAGAAACCAGAAGAAGGTGGCTGGACCAATTGCAACTGAAAAAAAAATGCACAAAAGGTAGAAAGATATCTCTTTATTTTGAATTTATTAACTGGAATATGTCAGCTCTGGGAAATGTGCATCATTAACATCTGCGCTTTGTTTGGTACAAGAGGAAATTCCTATTTGACGTTGCCACTTGTTCTCTTTCCCCAGTATTCTCTGAAATGTATTGGTTTAATATTTGCAGTGTTGCCTTTTGATAGGTAGGGTATGGTGCTTTGTGAGTCCTGGTAGTGCTGTTAGGATACGGCGGGTTTGCTATGGGTTCTAAATGTGCAGCGTTTGTAGTAGTTCCTAATGTGCCTGGCGGTTGGCACTGGATTATAGTAATGTAGAAATCTTTTAGTCTTTCTTTATCCATACACTCATTAAGAGACATGTTTACTAAAAGTTAGTGTATGGTAACATTATGCAAATATTTATGCAAATAAGACCACTTATGCAAATGACGTGCTGGCACTTTGAGGAAATTCTTTGGTTTTGTGCGGCAGTTTGGGCACTCGGGCTCAAAAAGGTTAGCCATCACTGTTTTAGGCTAATAAAGCTACAGACATGTTGACATCCAAGCATTCCATGCCTCTGCATCTTTCTTATTGTATTTACATGAGATAAAAGGGTGAAGGGGAAAGTTATGGGGGTGTGTGTAGAGGATGGGGATAGAAGATGGTATTGAGGCCCTGTCCTGAAGATACAGCTAGACAGGTTTGTCATTATGGATGTAGAGGTTATGATGGAAGAGACTGCCTTGGATTCAGTGGCAGCAGGGAGATGTGGTTCATGGAAAACCATGGCTAGGATATGCTGTACCGGTCTATAATGTTTTCATGAAGGACAAGGTAGCAAGAAATGCAGGAGTGGTGCTATATATAAAAAAATAATAGTAAAGCAACAGAATTGCAGGGTATTACAGCGTAAGGAGAAGGCACCGTGTGTTAGTTTGAAAAGAAGGAATGGATAATCTATTTACACTGGTATGATATGCAGGCCTCCCTCACAGAGAGAAGAAATAGAGATTTAATTGAAGCTATTTACAATATTACTATGAAAGGAGAAGTGGCACTGTGCTGTGGTGTCATCTAGAAATAGGGAGATCCTGGATTCTCTTCATGGAGCACTATTCCAGCAATTGCTAATGGAACTCATGTGGAATAGGGCCCTATTGGACCTGGTATTTACAAATGGGGAAGGAAGGGCTGGCCCCAGAGTTGGTTCAATGGGTTGGCATCCTAGGCAAACCCTAAGCCTTACACCCCACCTGGTTGTCAAAATCTATTGTTTAGCTTTCAGTGCCCTACTGTTTGCAGTCCTGCAAAATTTGCCACCCTAGTTTGCCTAGTAGTTGGGCCATCCCTGGTGGAAGATGTTTCTGATATTGTAGTGGTGATCATTCAGCATCCAAATCACTAGATAGTGTGGTTTATTCAAAGTGAAGGTCCCAGACTGCAGAAAAACTAACTTTCTTAAGATGGGGGAATACTTCAAGGAGCCATTAACTGGATGGGAACATCTCGAGATGTAGAAAAACAGTGGGTAAAATTGAAAGGGGATATTTTAAGGACAACAAACCTTTTTATTAGGAAAGTAAATAAGAGTAAGAGACAAAGGTTCTCTGTACTATAGTTCTCAAAAAAAGTAGCTGAAAAGGAAAAATAGTTTAGCTTACAGAAAGTACAAAAGATTGCAGAAAGAGGAAGATAAGCAACAATATTTGGAAAAGCTAAGAGAAGGTGGGAAAGCATTCTGAAAAGCAAGACTTTTTTTTCCCAGATATGGCAGTGACTGGAGGTAGTGCAAAAGTAGTATTGTCAGACTGAAGGGGAAGAAATACAGCACATAGAAGCTGCTTAGGATAAAGTAGAATTGCCTAACAAATATTTCTGCTCTCTTTACAGATGAAGGTCTGGGAGTGGACTTTAGAAAACACATACAGATAGGAATAGAAATGAGGTAGATCTTGAACAATTTTCAGAAGACTGTGTACGTGAGGACAGGGCTGGCTCATCCACTAGGCAGGCTAGGTGGGCTAGGTGGCAGGCCATGTGCTTCGGCACACATGGCCTGCTGCTTCTGACCCCATCCAATAGGATGTTGTGTTGGAGGGGGATCAGAAGTGGCAGACCATGTGTGCTGAAACATATAGCCTGCCACAAGCTACTGCCATGCCAGGCCGAGCCGTCCCATCAACCCCACTGACAGAATTGCCGGCAGTGGGGTGCAGTGGTGCAGCTGGGGCTTCTGCCTAGGGCAACAGAAACTTAGGGAAGTTCTCATGGCTTTAGTGTCTGACCTTTCAATGCTTTTTTAGAGTCAGGGAGTGGTCACAAAGGAGAAGGGTGCATGTGGCCCCTGTACACAAAATAGAAGTAAGGAGGAGGTTGGGAATTACAGGCCAGTTAGTCTGACCTCTGTGGAAATGCTGCTAAAAAAAGAATAGTATAGATTCTGGAATTTACTAGTATGCAGAGTCCAAGGCAGCATGGTTTTACTAAAGGTAGGTCTTGTAAAACGTATCTGATTCATTTCTTTGAACAGGTGACAAGAGAGTTGGATAGAGGGAGAGCACTAGATGTGGTATACTTAGATTTCAGCAAAGCCTTAGACACCATTCTGTATAGATGACTTATAAATAAACTTAGCATCCTTGGGATGGTCCCTAAAATGACAGACTTGGTTTGAAATTGGTTGAGTGGAAGGTGACAAGGGTAGTGGTAAATGGACTTCACTCTGAGATAGTGTGCAGCAGAAATGGACCTTGGTCCTGCTCTTTTTAACATTTTGTAAGCGATAGTGTGGAAGGACTGTCAAGTAATGCTTACCCCTTTGCAGAGGATACCAAAATCTTCAATAGGGAGGACATCCTGGAAGGTGCAGATAATATAAGGAGGGATCTAGCAAAGCCTGAAGAATGGTCTAGAATATGACAGCTGATAGTACTAAAAAAAGCAGGGTTATGCATTTGGGCTGCAACAACCCAAGGGAACAGTACCGTATTGGGGTGAAATACTTCTGTGCATGAAAGAACAGCAGAACCTGATAGAAAAGACAACAGCAAAAGCCAGAAGGATGTTTGGGTGTATAGAGAAAGGAATGGTTAGCTGGAAAAAGGAGGAAATAGTGCCTTTGTATAAATCTCTGGTGAGACCTCCTTTGGAGAACTGAATGCAATTCTGCGGACCATGCCTTCAAAAACTTTAAACAGGATGGAGTTGATACAAAGGGTATTAGACATGCAGGGGCCAAGGGCAGAAACTGGTGAAGGGGCCACAAAGCCTACCCATAGGCTATAGTTTGAGGTGGACATTGGGCTCCCTGTAGCATGGGGGCCCAGAACAATTGCCGTTTGTCACCCCTTAATGCTGGTCCTGGTTTTCACAATTATTTTCAAAACCTCTTGTCAGCTTCATGTGTACAGCTCAATTACAGTGTCCATTTCCAACTTATATATATCCATAGAATGATATACAAATCAATGGAATCAATGGAAAATCTATTTACATTGGTGTGATATACAGACCTCTCTCACAGGCAGAAGAAATAGATATTTACAATATTGCTGTAAAAGCAGAAGTGCTACTGATAGGTGATTTCAGTATGCCAGATATCGACCAGGAGATCCCTGCTGTGTGTGTGTGTACATAGCAATATACATGCACAAATTTTGGTCCCATCTATGCTCTATTTAAGCTCCGCCCCCATGCATACCCCAACTGAAAGTGTGCGTGATGGGACTTACGTAAAAGCTTACAGAATAGCGACAACCCAAAGTGCATGCGTAAATGCTCACTTATGTCCATAAGTTCCTTAAAAGAAGGACTTATGCACATAAATAGCAGGTAACTTTCCACTCGCTCCTTCTAAGATCGACTCCTAAATACCTAACAGTGTACTGCCAGTTAATTATAATTTCTGTTGTCACAAATTTCTGTTCACATTCATCTGCGATTCAGCTGGGAGTAGAGCTGAGAAGCGCAGCTGAAGAGTTTGAAATGTCTGCCTGGTGTTTACGTAGCAGCAGCTGACCCATTTGCTGGTGGCTCAGTCCCTTGCAAAATGCTGCAAGAAGATTTATACAGTATTTCTTGGAAATTTGGCACCATGGTGATACATATCAGCAAGTCACTCAGAAATAACACAGAGCTTCATATTTCAGTCTGACTTTACAGATCTGCCAAAGCTGTTAGTGAAAGGAAAAAAAAAAAAATCTGAATCCACCTGCTGCAAGTCGTGTCTTATTGCTGAAATGCCCTGTGTTATTTTTAGTGAACAACCTGGCAACACATTAGTGGACACCATTCTTACCAGCTGTGATGATGCCTTCCTGCAGAGAAATCACTTTAAAAAGTCTTCTGCAGCAAAATATGACAGATTATGATAGAACTCCAACATACCTGATGGAGAGAAAACGATGTGCTTGATCACATGGGTGATGCTCACTGCTTACCTGAGGAAGGAACTCACCATTTGAAGCTGAGAAACTTTTCAATAGTAACAATGTAACAAAGTGGCACATCCAAGGCTGCTGTTTCTTGCTTTAACATGAGCCATATTTGCGTTTTATAAGTGTATTCTTTAATAAGATTGTTCTTCCAACAGTAATAAAGAATCAAATACACCCCCAAAAATCCCAGACAACTTCTAATATATAGACTGATGCAGAAAGCCAGTGCTAGACCCACGCTGGATCGATTTTCCTGACAATGCGCATATTTTAATGTGCGATACAGGAAGGTTAGGGAATGCACATGCAACAGTGGTAACTGTATGCATGCAAATAAGCCACCACAGCATTAAACTGGGAGAGCAAGCCAAACACATGCACACAAGAAGTCTGTGCTAATTTGGCTTGCTCTCCAGGCTTTGTGTGACTAATTTGCATTTTTTTTTTACTTGGGGGTGATGTCACATCTACTTTGGGGTGGGGGGTTCAAGGGCCGCTAGACCACCAGGTAAATTTGACTTTATTTTTGCTTGGGGGTGATTTCACTTTTAATTTGGGTGGGGGGTTCAAGAGCTGCTAGACCACCAGGTGATTACTTTCTGTCAGGGCACGGCCCCGACAGTGTTTTGATGGCATCGGGGGCTTTTTCCGATGTCATCAAGTTACTGTCGGGGGGAGGGGGAATGGGGCCTCTGGGGATTCGTTTTTATTGAGCTTGGCTCCTGCCAGTATTTTGATGGCATTGGGGGCTTTTCCTGATGCCTGATCATCTAAGGAGAAGATGATCTAGGTATTGGGAAAAGCACCAGGTGCCATCAAAATACTGGCATGGGCACACATTAGAGGTTCACTTCTACTCAGACCCTGCAGTAAATATTTTGTTGCTATGGCTGGTTGTGAAATCCTCTATGCCTGTCTCTGCATTGAGCATAGCCATGATTTGCATACCAGCCCAGCTGATTAAAATACATTTGAATAATTAGGATTCATTTAAATAGATTTAAATAGGGGTGGTGTTAAATGGGCTCTAGTTTTTCTGTCGGCATTTACGTCTATTTCTTGCATTTTAAAAGATCATAAAATTTGCTTAAATATGGAGTTATGGGCTCGTAAAGCTCGCACTAGCTTTCTGCATCGGCCTGATAGAGAGTAACAAAGGACCTCAAACCAAGGTGAGCTTAAAGGCCTAATGGCCCTCTAGCATGAGGGCCCTTTAAAAGCCACAGCTAGTAAGGATCAAAACATCAATCTTGGTCCAATGTATTTTTAAATTAAATTCAAAACACCATTTTTTCTTTTCTTTTTTAAATTTTTTATCGTAAAAATATTAAGCCTTTATGATCAAGTCCCATATTGTGTTCCAATAAGACTAAACTTAAGACTTATCTGCATCAGAGAATTGAGCTCAACAGAAAGCCCATGGGACTCACTACCCCAGTCAGCTGTATGCAGTACACGAGCTGAAGAACTCTGAGCAAACTCTATTTATATATATCTCATGGCATCAAACAGTCATGTACAGTGGTAGCTAATCAAATGTCCATGATACATAGTCAGAGCAGATCATCCAAATAATTCAAAGTAGCGAGCATATTCAAAACAGATCATTCAATCATTTCAAAGCAGATTCCACTGAGCATGTTTAAGGCAGATTATCCAATCACTTCAAAGCAGAGCATGTTCAAAACAGATCATCCAATCAGTTCAAAGCAGGGTCAACTGAGCATGTTCAAGGCAGATCATCCAATCAATTCAAAGGAGAGCATGTTCAAAGCAGATCATCCAATCAGTTCAAAGCAGGGTCCACAAAGCATATTCAAATCAAAGTCATCCAATCAATAGCTTGGTTAAGACCATGAGGTTCTATAGATTGGAGACAAAACATCCAAGAATGTTCACATATATTCAGTCTCTTTTCTCTATTACTCCTCCACCAGGTAAGTGATATATGTTCTAAAACATGCCAACACAGATCAGAAATCTGATGTGGATGGAGCCAGTGAGCCACCAGGGGAGCTGTTTCAGATCTTGTGTGAATACGACTTTTGTGTTCATTGAGGTGCAAACATATTTTAGTGCATCCCACATACATCAAAGAGCAGGGACACATGATCAAATATATCACCCAATCGCTTTCACAGTCTGTATGTATCCTGGGGGTATAAGATCTAACATTTGAATACATCCAAGAAGGACCCATCAACTGAGATGCAGAGAACTTGGTAAGTAATTCCCCTAAACTACTCCCTCGCTTATACACAATGTGAGGGAAAATTGTGAAAGCAGGATGCAAACTTGCGACAGCCCAGTATTTACACAAAGAATTTACTATGTATCTTCACGCTGTAGAAAAGGGCAAAACACAAACTAAAGAATCATCAGATTGTGATTGTTTATACTGAAGCAAAAGATCACGCTGGGCAAATTTTACCGGATAATAATCCTGTTTATCCTTAGAAGTTGGATAACCTCTAGATAAAAAACAAAATGTTAGCAGCTTGGATTCTATCTTAAATGATTCATCAGTGCAACAAATTTGCCTGGTGTGAAGAAATTGGAAACTGGATTTAAGCTTATGAGAGTGACAGTTATTAAAGTGCAAATATGTATTGTGATCCACTGCTTTTCTTTAAATCGAAGTACAGAAAGCTCCTGATGTCTTCTCCACCAGCACATCCGGGAACTCCAAAGAAGTTGAATGATAACTCAATGAGAATTGCAGATTACTATCCAATGAATTTAACCATTCATGAAAACGGACAACATCAGATTCAGAACCCGACCATAGGATGAACACATCATCCAAATATTGCTTCCATAACCAAATAAATGGCAAAAACTCGGATCCAGAAAGATGTTGATCTTCAAATTGGGCTGCATACAGAGGCGCCACTGATGGAGCCATGGTGACTCCCATGGCAACACCATGCTGCTTACATTATTATACCAAAAATAATTCCGATTAAGAACCAGGGCGGCCAGTTCATGAATAAAACTCAATAGAATCCAAGATGCTGCATCCAAGTTACTCAGCGTGGAGAATAATCTCCAAAGCTTTATCTTGCATAATCTTGGTATACAAAGCTGCAATGTCCATAGAGACCAGTAGAGATATTGATGACCTGTCCGTGACCCACTGCAGCAATTGTAGAACGTGAGCAGTATCCTGTACATAAGATGGAAGAGTCCAAAGAGTAGGTCATAGAAATACATCAATGAACTTAGATAACGTTTCCAATGCTGAGCCCTTAGATGGCACAATAGGACACTCAGATGGAAAATGAGCATCCTTGTGGACCTTAAGTAGAAAATATATCATAGGAGTCACTGGAGCAGTTTCAAACAAAACATTCTTTTCCTTTGATGTTAAAAACAACTGGGTCATAGCATTATCAAGTAGCTCCTTTGTATATATCTGTAATTCAGTCGAAGGATCTGAAGGCAGTATGGTATAGAATTTCCTGTCGGATAGCTGGCACAAAGCTTCCTTCTGATACGCAGCCCGTTCCTGAATAATGATGCTGCTGCCCTTATCTGCTCGAGAGATGATAATAAAATCTTTATGCCGAAGTTGATCCAATGCAGCACGTTCAGCCATAGATAAATTACAGTGTAATTTGAAAATATAAGGATCCTCAAAATGTGCAATGTCCTTAAATACTAGGGGCCCAAATTTCAACAAGGCACAGAGGCCTGCCATATCTGCAAAAGGTTTCCTGTTCAGGAAAAGTGCTTGAATCTGAGTCATCCGCTTCCAAAACGGGCAAGCAGTGAAAACACAGCAGAAACCGAGCACAGTAGCAGGCGCCCACCATGGCATATATGAGTAAGCACAGGGCCTGGAACCTGGGCTCTGCACCTAAGGTTGACCCGCAATACCCATGTATATGTCCAAAGCAATGGCCAGAGAAGGGGGACAGCCTGTATGCATGAATCTGTTATCGCCCATTTGGTGTACCAGTACATAGACGATACTGTCACTCAGGCCCTGCGGGCTGCCTGTGCAAGATCCCCCTGTGGCTGGGTGGATAGACACCAGTAGCATGCTGGCAAGAAGCGTCAGCTTTAGCTCCGATGAGAGTGAGAGCCTTGGGCCGTCGGCCAAATCTGCGGCTGTCAACAGCCATTTGGAGGGGCATCCAACGCCGGCTGTACAGGTAAGGAGGCCTCAATGGGTGGGTAGGGGGGGGGGGGGGAGCTGAGCACCATTTTAGGCCACACACATCCTGAAAGGCACAACTGTCTGTCTGCACAGGGAGACAAGGCTGTGTTGCTAACCACATGCTGGTACTTGTAATGAAAAATGCTCCAGTATAACAGTTCTGTGGAATTCAAAACAAATGGTGTGTATCAATCATTTATCATACCACCTGAGGTCTCAGACGTTTTAGCGCAACAGTCAAACAGTATGAAAATACTGTCAATAGCGCTCTTAGCATCAATGACTCCTCTGGGGTTTATTTTCTCAGCAAATCCTCCACCAACCTATATATCTAGAAAGATCCACACATAAATACACATGCGTATCTTATTGGCATTCCCCAAAGCCACCTCAGGCGCCCATTTCAATGTTTCACTCTGAACAGAGTTTCTTCAGGGGGTCTGTAAATAAAAACAGCATTCTTTTATACACTATTTTCCACGATTATCTTTCATATCAAATTTGTTGAGCCTAAGGATACACATACCAACTTTTAGCATTTGAACCTGATGCTGCCCATGTTCTAATATCCAGCTTCTTCTTGATAACTTCTGCAAAACGCTGCGCATGCGGTTTAAACTCCCATCTCTGGTATTTAAACGTTACAATGATGACATCATCCCATGACGTCCCCCATTGATGAAATTTCTCTAAAACGTTTTGAGATAAATAAAATACACACGCTGCATCAATGTTCAAGTGTGATAAAAGTAAATGTCCGTGTTCAAATACACATCCCCCAGTCAATGGTGGAATTTAAACCTGTCGGTAACAAGGTCTTCACCGCAAAGATCCAACGCTGTTCTCTCAACAGTAATGTTTGTTCCAATGTTTTACCATACATAGCCTTCTTCACCTGCTCAATGGCGAAACAACGCAAATCATCAAAATCATGAGAGTGAATGCCAATAAGATAAGCATTTGTATTTATGTGTGGATCTTTCTAGATATAAAAGTTGGTGGAGGATTTGCTGAGAAAATAAACCCCAGAGGAGTCATTGATGCTAAGAGCGCTATTGACGGTATTTTCATACTGTTTGACTGTTGCGCTAAAAGTCTGAGACCCTCAGGTGATATGATAAATGATTGATACACACCATTTGTTTTGAATTCCACGGAACTGTTATACTGGAGCATTTTTCATTACAAGTATTGGTTATATACTGTGCTCTGATAAAGACCGTTCAATAGAGTTGTATTAACCACATGCTGGTGGCAGCCCCAATGGTTGCCAATTGGGCATCGGTGGGGGGACAGGTCATGCATTGGTACAGGTGGCAGTCCTGATTGCCCACAGCAGGAGGCATACCCACACACAGCAGGTGGGGAGGCCGCTCCACCCCCTGGTGGTGGCTGGCAGTAATGCCACAGGGCATGCACAGCAATGGTAATGCCAGGTGCAGGGGGAGCTGTGGTCAGACTGGCCACCGTGGAGGACTCTGCCAACCAGTGTGGATGCCCCAGAAACCTGCCCCACCCCCAGCCCCTGTGATCCCAGCGCAAGAGTCTGAGGGGACCAGTGGCAGAATTGATATATGTGTCACTTGTCTGTCTCTGCAAGCAGATCTGCCACCACTGCCTGCCACCCCCTGTCTGGATGTGGCAGCATGTTGATGATGTGATGCAACAGAACATAACAGATGTGCAATGACAAGCATGCACAAAGCATGATACCCTGTCCTGCACAACAAGCCATGCAGTGATATGGCCCCTAAGGCAGTGGATGCCCTCTGCCATGACACATGTCCACAGCTGAGGCCATGCATGGCTCACAGTACCATGGTAGCAAGGAATGCCCGTGTGCAACAAATAGGAGTAGGAGAAAGGGGGAGGACTGCAGAGGTGGCTGAAGGGGCCAGAGGGGTGACACAGGTGAAGGAGTAGCCCAGATGGCACCATTCCAGGTGGCACAGGGCATGTGTCAAAGGGCCAGGGGAGTGGTGGGAAGGAACACAGTGGATGACGCCAGAGGTTTACCATCACCTGAACCCCACACCTGCTACCCATTGGTATCCACTGACCCCTGGATGGGCAGGCCACTAGACTGAGGCAGGATACAGGAATATGCAACTGGAAATATGGAAGCATCCAACTGAGCACATGTATCCCCCATCTCTCCCACAGTGAATATGGCATGTGATGCACTCTAGAGGCCATGAAGTGCCACTATTGGACACTGTGCCAGAGGCGACCCAACCAGCTGCAGCATATCAGGGAGCAGCTGGTGGCTGAGGAAGGTCAGTGGGGTACACAGTGGAGCCCAGCAGATGCAGGGAGTGGCAGCCATGGCTGCCAGACAGGTGCCATCAGACCACCTGGTGGTGGACTCTCTCTGTATGCAATGATAAGAAGATGCTATGGGCAATGTGCCATCCGCTGTGCCACTATCCTGTGTGTGCACCAGCCGGCACCCAAGATGTGCAGCTGTGCATATACATGGCTGGGGCATGTCATGGATGGGTGGTAGTGATATAGTGGAAGGACTATCAGGTAAGGTTTGCCTCTTTGCAGATGATATCAAAATCTGCAATAGAGTAGACACCCAGGAATGTGTAGATAACATGAGGAGGGATCTAGCTAAGCTTGAATAATGGTCTAGAATTTGGCAGCTGGAATTTAATGTTAAAAAAATGCAAGGTCATGCATTTGGGCTGCAGCAATCTAAGGGATCAATATAGTATAGGGGGTGAAGTACTTTTGTCCACTAAAGAAGAGCGGGACCTGGGCGTGGTTGTGTCTGATGATCTTAAAGTGGCTAAACAGGTAGAAAAGGCAACGGCAAAAGCTAGAAGGATGCTTGGGTGTGCTAGAAGGATGCTTGGGTGTGCTAGAAGGATGCTTGGGTGCATACGGAGAGGAATGGCTAGCAGAAAAAAGAAAGTGATAATGCCTCTGTATAAGTCTTTGGTGCAACCTCATTTGGAGTATAGTGTGCAATTCTGGAGACCGCACCTTCAAAAGGATATAAACAGGATGGAGTCAGTACAGAGGTGGCTACAAAAATGGTTAGTGGTCTTCATTATAAAGCATATGAGGACAGACTTAAGGATCTTAATATGTACACCTTAGAGGAAAGGAGGAATAGAGGTGATATGATTGAGACGTTTAAATACCTCCGTGGCATAAATGCACAGGGAGCCTCTTTCGATTGAAAGCAAGTTCTGCTATAAGGGGACATGGGATGTGGGTAAAAGGGTATAGATTCAGGAGTGATATGCAGAAATATTTCTTTACAGAAAAAGCGGTGGATCTGTGGAATAGTCTCCCAGTGGAGGTGGTAGAGATGAGGACAGTGTCTGAATTCAAAAAAGCATGGGACAAACACAGAGGATCTCTAAAGGAAAAAAGGGGACCATTGTAGTTGTTGATATGGAAGGGAAGACTTGATAGGCCATGTGGTCTTTTTCTGTCATCATGTTTCTATGTTTCTACAGGGGCAAACACCCCCAGTGGTGGCCCCAGGTGCACATTGTGCACCTACCCACACAGCCCCCTGTGCATGCCCATCACCTGCCGGGGGGGGGGGGGGGGCTGACAGACCACAGCTGGGCATGTGAGGGGGAGAACAGAGCTGACTGGAGGTGGGCAAAGGGAAAGGTGTTCAGTGTGCACTGTAGGGGAGGCAAGCCCCCATGGGTTGAAGGTGAGTTGTGCGATGCATGTGTGGGCCCCCTGGAGGTGTGGCAATCCCATCCCAGGGCCATGCCTGTACAGACCATTGACCCCCTCCTCTTTCCCCACAGATGGCTCCAGGGGGACCCTGGACACAGCTGGCCCACCATACATCTCCACCCAGGAGCAGTGGTGCAGCACCACAAGTGCTGTCCAGGGGAGCTGAAAACACCAGTACATCCAGCAGTGATGGGGGCAAGGAGGAGTATAGCAATACTGTGTCAGAGGACACCACAACAGAGGAGGAGGGCAGTGAGGGGGCCATGGCACAGCAGTGGGATGGGGGGGGGGGTTGTCAGAGAAAGATGGATTGGAGGGCAAGGGACAGGGCAGGGAGGCAGACGAGACAGAGGAGGAGTGAGAGGGATCAGAGAGGGTAGCAGGAGGTGATGTGGGAACCACCCACCAATTGCCCCATGTATGGTGGTGTGGTGCAGGGCACCACCAGAAGGCACCCGGCGGAGGGCCCAGAGGTGGACCTGCACCTCCCAGCTGTGCCCTGCAGCCCACAGCCATGCCCTCCCACAACCCTACCAGGAGGCCATGTGCCCACTGCATGGCTCAGCATGTGCCAGGCGCAACAGTGAGCAGATCTATGATCCACTCTGCACACTGCCACCCCAGAAACCATGGGCATGCCATGGCCATGCAGCACCAGGCCCCTCTGTGCCACCACCCTCACATCCCTCCAGTGACTGGGCTCTTGCTGCACTGTGGCAGAGATGGGGCTCCTTAGATAGGAGATGCGCACTGAGACACAGTCCATTGCTGAGCACATTGATGCCCTCGCCAGTGTCATTAGTTCACAAACAATGCCCGCCTGCACCATAGGCAGTCCCCCTGCCAGGGTATGCCCTGCAATAGGGTAGTCTGCATTTTGTACCACTGTTATTTGTCTGCAACTGTTGGCACTATTGCATGTATTGTCACTTGTTTGCCAATAAACTGGTCCCATTTTGAAAACACGCTGTGTTGTCCATTTTGTGGGGGCAGAGTGTCGTGTCTGTGTAGATGATGTGGGGGACTGGGGGAAGGGATCTAGGATCTATGGGCATGGGGTGTGTGCCCTGTGGGCATGCCCATTCTGTGCAGGAATGGCAGAGGGGCACTACCTGTGTAGATGGTAATGGGCACAGCCCAGCATGGGTAGGACCTCTGTGGCTGCAGCCTGTTCTCCACAGGCATGGCTGAGGGGCACTACCCATGCATATGGTTGCAGGCACAGCCCAGCACAGGTAGGGCCTCTGTGCCCACAACCTGTTCTGCACGGGCATGGCAGAGGGGTGCTACCCATGCAGATGGTCACGGGCACTGTTCCCTCTAAGCTGTGTGTGTGTACGCGTGCACACACCTCGCCGAGTGAGCGCACACAACTTACAAAGGAGCGCACAAAAATTCCGGAGTTCCTGGGTTTTCAAATTAAACCTTGGGTTTTTTAAGGCTGCGGCTGCGCCGCCGATCTACTGGCATTCTGTAATTTCCGGGTGTTTCCGAGACTCGTGACGTCACTTCTGAATCTCTCCTCTCTGCTCTGAGTCCTCACTCCTCTCACATGTGACCGACGATTGACGAATCATGACACAGGCTAAAGAGGGAAATAAAAGGGAGGGGCAGCCAGCTAGCCAGCCTCTCTCTGCTCTTGTGCCTGCCTGCCAGTGCCAGCCACGCGCCTCCTTTGATCACTCCCTCAGCCAGCCTCCAGTGCCACGTGCGGAGAAGGGAGAGCAACACACCGCACTGGCGAAGAAGAGGAGACCAGTGCTCTGGGACTGCTGCCTGAAGATTGTGTGGGGCTACGCTGGGGACGGGCTATCGGGAGCAGAGCAGGTGAGTGAAACGGGGATGGTGGCGGCGCCATGCGTGGTCTCAGCCCCCGTCTGGAGAGTCGGGAAGGCCGGCGCCGGAGGAGGAGAAAGGAGGGGGGAGGATAGAAACCCCGTGAAAGAGGTGTGGAGACAAAGGGGAGCCTCTCTTTCGACCTTCCCCTCCTCCGTCCCATGAGACCAAGGCTATGAATCATACAACAGACCAGTTGAGAATGGTCAGCTGAGAGGACGTAATAGCTCAAGTAACTGCTAAAAAGATATGCCAAGGTTGTTCCACCAGTTGCAGGCAGGGTACCCAATTCTAAGAGGGAGAACAATTTGCCCAGTCCTGGTTTTGAAGCACTTTAGTTATTGTAATCAGTCCTGCAGATGCCAGACTGCATCAGGATAGGATTTTCAGACACAGGGCTGGCCTAGAATCTCTCTGTTGGAACTATGACCCACTGATGTACTATATAGAGTTCAGCCATTTTTTTTTTTGCTTGTTGAATCCCATCTAAGGTATCAGTTGAAATAACATTTTATTGTGAATTTGAACATGGCAAGAAAGGGTCTGGATACAAGGAAGGTTTGTCAGTCCGTTTCCCTATTACTGAGCATCAAACACATTAAAGACAAGCCCCAACATGAGAACACATCTTGGGGAAGCAGCCATTCATCCTGAAAGAGATGATATTGATGAAAACTCACTAGGTACTTTATTTTACAATTCTATGAGCAATGGTTTGGCATTTAGTGCAGTTGGATAGTGAATTAGTTTTAGAAATTATATTACTTTCACATTGTAACCAGTAATTTTGCTCTAGTTCCATCCCCTCTCGATTTCAATGCATAAACATAACTAGATACAATGCATAGATAAAATACATTAGGTATATGAAACAGATAAACTGGGGGCTTTCTCTGTGCTCCTATGACCAGTGGAGTAAAAGCCATGGTTTCATGCTTCCACAGTCTAGCTGGCTGGGTTTAGAGAGTAGAAGATCTCCTAACACAGGTTCACACTGAGCTCCTGGACCCAAGTAAAGAGAGCCCACAACCTTATGCCTACTGCTTCTCTTCTCCTGGAGCCTAGTCAAGGGGTCTCTGGCCACTCGCTTCTCTTGGGTTGAGGAACCCCATCCTTGCACTCTCCTACTCTGAATTCACCCTAAGGAATTTTGCTCATGTGCAAAATTTATAGCCCATATGCAGAAATTTTCACTGACCAAATTCATGAGCTGCTGTTTACAGCAGAAGCTATTGCTTAAAAATAATAATCCTAACATGACTAAATTAAGGAAATTGTTAATTTGCAAATACGATCACAACACTGAACAGTTTCCATTTAAAAAAATTATCAATCATATTTATAAAAGTGGGTTGTAACTATGTAAACATGAAAGGAAAAGCATCTTTCCTCCTAGGAATGTGCCCTTCAGTGCCTGGACTAGATTTAGAGGGGCTGGCTCCGTGTGCTCTCTGGAAGCTGCCCCGAGTGCAATAACCATGTGTGAACTGCAGTGAGTGGGTGCTTGAAATTTCTTTGATAGTGGAGTGAGGACCAATTCTTTTTTTTTTTGTCACTGATTTGCCTTCATGTGAATCTGGAGGTAAAAGAGGGAGCACAGTGTAACTCCAAGAATCCATGTAGTGTGAACCAAAATAATTCTGTGTATATGTGATTATCAATGAAAAAGCCGGCATCTACATTTATTGTTAACCCATTCTCCAACAGAGGACTTTGTAAGCATAACTATTTGAACTATTAATTTATCATGCATGGTGTCTTCCATCTTGATTTTATCAATCTAGCCCTTATGATGCTTTGGTAATGCCTACTTTTGAACTTTGTAGTTCAAATAGTTATGCTTACAAAGCTCTCTGTTGGGGAATGGGTTAACAATAAATGTAGATGCCGGCTTCTTCTTCCTTTGAAGTTGCCAGAGGCAAAGTAAGTTCTTCTGTTGAAACCATGGGGGAGCTGTTCTGTACACAGTTCTGTATGGTGAAGTAACAGTTCCTGCCACAACAGGAGTTGTTCCTTTGTTCCAAAATAAGGAATCGCTTACATTTAGAACATTTGGAAATTCTGATGCGTGTTAAGAGTCATCTTCAAGATGGCAGATCAGTAGACCTTGAGAAAATGTATTCAAACTGGGTACATTTGAAAGATCGAAGAGAGAAATTTTGAGAATGAACTCTTCTTCCATACATAATTATTTACATGGAATAACAATGGCTTTCAACAAAAATTAACTGAAATAATACCACATTTGTGATTGTAATTACTAGAAATTTTCCGCTTCATTTAGTAATCGTCTATTTTCATTTAATTTGATTAAAATCAAAGTGGTGTACTATAGCCATGCACCCGACCCTTGACCTTGAGGGTTTAAGGAGGGGTGTGCCTTGAGGTTAAATTGTAGTTGCGGTGGTTGAGTGACAAGGCAGGTATAAAGAATATTTATTTTATAAGGATTTATTTCTCCTGCTCCGTGGTGGAATTGGAACAGGCGTAAAGGAAATGTATTTTTACAGCCAAAACAAGAACAAAGAAAAGATAGGCTTTTCCAACACTGTGTTTTAAAACTGTCCTTTTCACAGCACTTCACATTCCAGTCATGTGAGCTGTACTTGAAAACACTTAAACCAAAGGCAAACAATAAAGTTCATGCATTGTTTCCAACTTCTGCTTTAGCTTATTCTTATCTCTCTCATAAGCTCTTCAGGTAAGGAACTTTGACAATGTACATTTTATCACATTATAATGAATGACCACACAAGCTTTGCTTGACTATTCCTTATCTACAAGGCACGTCGAGCAGTCCATTGGCTGACTCAAATCCTGCATCTGTAAGGGATGAGCCAATGGTACTGGTGCTTCTGGACTCTGTACTGGTTCAACTACCCTCTGTCCAGGAATATTACGTTTCTCTAGGAACGCTTTAAAGTCTCTCAGGAGTGCTTCAGCCTGGTTACTCTGCTCATTCACTGCACTGGAGTTACCCCTCCCCCACTTGTCTCCGTCAGCAAGTGCTGGGTAAATCAGTTCATTTGCAGGTGAAGGATTTTTGGGCAGCAAATCCAACTTAGAGCTTCCTGAAACCTTCTGGCAAATGTCTCTGGCAAATATCTCTGCTATGTCCTGATAGCTAGCTTGCTTGTTAATCTTGTCAGCAGTTTAAGGAGACAAACAGGGTTTAACTGAATAAGCTTCTGGTTGCAGCCAACTGCTCTCATAAAACCTGGGCTTTCCCTGGGTTTTAAAATATGCACTCACACAGTCTGGCTTCTCATAAAAGCTGTTATCAGTATTAAAAATACCCTCTACCTGGTGCTGAGGAATACCTGGATGTTTTTCAGCCATCTGCCATTCATTCCATTGGTCAGCTCTCTGTTCCAAAAGCCTAGGCTTTACCCTTGGGTCTCTCAGTGCCACGCCCTTCTCCTGCTCCCAGAAGGTTCTGCTATGCACTGAGTCTCCCTGGTACCTGCTTCTTGGCTTTACACGCGTTCTCCTGGAATTGCAGCTGGGGAACGTTTCTCCTTCACAATCAAAGGCTCTGGCATCCAAGGCTACTCCATCTCTAAAGCACACACCTGCTTCATCTGGTTCCTGTATTTCCTTCCACCTCCTCGGTTGGTTCCTTCTCTCAGTCTCCAACTGAATCTCCTTCTCCAACTGCTTCTGAACGTCCAACTGCTTCCCTTTCTCACTCACCCTTCCTTCTTCCTGTTTAACAAGCTGCTTCTGCTCTGGGGAGCCCGCCTCCAGCTAGGGCGTGCCCAATCAGCAACTCTGCTTCTCCCCTCCCCCAAGGTGAGTTGTGTTAGCTGATCAGCTATGTGCATCTTGTGCTGAGAGGGGAATATCTTGCTTTTAGCTGCAGTACCCGAACCTTCCACCGGGTCACTATCTGTTTCTATAGCTCCTAGCACTGCTACAGCGTCACAGATCTCCCCCCTTAAGATATCACGGGCTGGTTTAGGAGAATCCGGACAGCACGTGATACATCTTATGGACTCTGGGTCAGAGGGTTGTACTGCATGTACTTGCTTCGGAGAGACTACTGTGGCTACCTGGGCCAAGGCTACCCTATCATGCCATGGCTTTAACACATTGATGTGGTAGACTTGCCTACGACCCTTTTTATTCTCAACTAGATATGAGACGGGTCCTACGGGACGTACAATCCGACATGGGCCTTTCCAGTGGCTCTCGAATTTCGGTTCAGTCCCTGCCACCATTACTATAACCTTCTCTCCTATCGTTAGTTGACGCTGTTTGGTATTCCTATCGTAATAGGACTTTTGCTTGTGCTGACTATGCTGCAGGTTTTCTACTGCCACCTGTGAGGTTCGGCGTAGCCGCTTCCTTAAGTCTCTTAGGAAATCTGGAACTTCTACCTCCTGGGTGTCCGGTTCCACCCACTGTTCCTTCAGAATGTCAAGGATTCCGCGGGGAGACCTACCATGCAACAACTCGTATGGCGCCGTTCCCAATGAGGCTTGTTTTCTCTCTCTACAGGCGTAGAGAACAAAAGGGAGCATTACATCCCACTGGTCCATCTCAGCCTCCAGACTTCTTCGTAGCATTCTCTTGAGCGTCTGGTTCTGTCTTTCGACTAGACCATTTGTCTGAGGGTGGTATGCCGCTGTCTTGATGTGCTGGATCCCAAAGGCATCCCAGACTTGCATGAGGTATTTCGAGAGGAAGTTGCTCCCCCTATCGGTGAGGACTTCCCTGGGGAAACCTACTTCGCAGAATAATTTAATAAGCTCATTTGCTATCACTCTTGCAGAAGTAGAGCGGAGTGGCATGGCCCACGGGAATCGTGTAGCGTGGTCCACTACCACTAGAATGTAACGAAACCGTCTAGGCGTTTTAATCAGCGGTCCCACTATGTCTATCCCTATCCTATGGAGTGGGTCTTTGATCACCGAAGATGGTATCATGGGAACATCCTTGGGATGGGTCGCGGAGACACGTTGGCAAGTGGGGCAGGCCTCGCAGAACCGGGTCGTTTCTTTAAAAACACCGGGCCAGTAAAACCTAGCTAAAATCTGGTCGAGGGTCCCTTGACTGCCCTTATGTCCCCCTACCGGGTGGTCATGTGCTAACCATAGCACAATATTCTTAAAAGTAGTCGGTACTACTAGCTGTTTTCGGCTGTCTCCTGTGAAAGGGTTTCTACTCTCCCTATAGAGTATACCTGACGTGAGGAGAAATCTAGGCAATGTATCCTTAGGGTCCTGAGCCCACTTAAATGCATGAGTGAGAGCAGGGTCCGCCTGTTGCTCCTTTGGAAATGTGGGGAACTTACTCATCAGCTCCTCAGGCACCCATGGAAGCTCTTGCCCTGCCTGTACTTCAGCCTTATTTCTAGAGCGTGACTGTTGCTCCTTACGCTTTTCTGCCTTACCCCTCTTTACTTTAGGGTCAGGGGTGGTCACTAAGGCATCATCAGAGGGAAGGATTTCACCAGGATCCTCTGATGTATTCTCTTGGCTTTCTAGGGCTGCGGTCTGGGCTCTCGTAGAGACCATTGCACCTTTCTCTTGCAATTCTCTTTTTATTTCCCTATAGAACTGAGGCCAGTTCCTGCCTAGAATAACAGCATGTGGAAGGCGTGGAACAACTGTTAATGGGATGGTCCTTGGGACACCTAAGCCTGCTACGTGCAGATTGTACACAGGGTATGAGGATGTTCCTCCATGAACACACCTGATCTTGACTGCATCAACAGGAGGGATTACTTCTGGGGCCTGTCGGGCTTCTATGGCTTTCCAGAACTCCTCAGAGATCATACTCAGCTCTGCTCCTGAGTCTAATAAAGCTTGTGTGGTGATCCCTTGTACAGACACAGCTAGAATAAATCCTGGTCTATCCTCTGTATAACTATCCGCAATTAGAGCAGTTTTTACATGACAATACTTCTGTACATGTCCTACCTGTCCACATTTATAACATTTCAAGTTATATACACCATTTTTCCTGAAAGACATGCACATGCTCACTGGCTCTTCTTGCACCCTCCGTGTCCTTTCTGATCCCCTTGTGCTCCATTCCTGGGAAGGGGTGCTACCTCTCTGGGCAGTCAACTCTGCCTCCCCATATCTCTCAGAGAGAGCAACCGCTTCCTGGGGAGTCTTGCAATTTTGCAGGATCAGGAAGGCACAGATTTCTGAGGGTAGAGCCTCCATATATTGCTCTAACACTAGCTCATCCAAAATGGAGTCCACTGATCTCCCTTCCGGGGTCAGCCACTTATTAAGTAAACCTCTTATCCTATGGCATAAGGACTTTGGGGTTTCGCTCTGCCTGAGTCTCACGCTCCTCAAGCGAGAGCGATAGATCAGTGGAGTGAGACCCAATCTCTCCCTTATCGCTCTTTTCACGTCTTCATAACTACCAGCCAACTCAGCGGGCATGGCACGGTATGCTGCCATTGCTTCTCCGGTGAGTGATGCGGCCAGCCTTAAGGCCCAGTGCTCTTTCGGCCATAAGCTGAGACGAGCTACCCTCTCAAAGCTTTCTAGGTAATCGTCCACATCGTCCTGACTGGTAAGTTGTCCAAAGTTGAACAAAGTCCCTGTACTAACAGGCTGCATATTGTTAGTCACAAGAAAACCTGTATCCGCTGCTGGTACAGCGGCTCGCCTTTTCTCCTGCAAGCACTCCTCCAACAAAGTCAGTAGGGGTTGCTGCTGCTCTTTTAGGGTTGCAGTGGCCCTCTGCTGTGCTTCTAATGCGAGGTCAGCCTGGCGCTCCAGCTGCGTCGCCATCCAAGTGAAAATCTCCTTAGGATCCATCGCCATCTCGGGACTCTGTAAGGGAAACAAAAACACAGACCCAAGTGCGGTATCCCAACACTAATTTCTCTGGGTTTCCTAGAAAAAAATTTTTTTCCTTTGCTTTCGCCAGTTACCACTAGGGACACCCTTGCCCTGGTATCCTTCACAACCCGGGTGGATACCCTTTACCTGGCAGAGGTGTATCTCAAGCACTTCAGGATTGGCTCCTGTAGCCTTTCTGCAGACCTTCTCCCTCTGCTGGGCTCGTCAGCTCTTCGGCCGGGGTCCAGTGGAAGAATTCTTCTGCCGCTCCTGCTGTGGCTCCTTTTGCGCCTGCGCCTAATCCTAAATACTACGCCACTTTATTGCCATGCACCCGCCCCTTGATCTTGAGGGTTTAAGGAGGGGTGTGCCTTGAGGTTAAATTGTAGTTGCGGTGGTTGAGTGACAAGGCAGGTATAAAGAATATTTATTTTATAAGGATTTATTTCTCCCGCTCCGTGGTGGAATTGGAACAGGCGTAAAGGAAATGTATTTTTACAGCCAAAACAAGAACAAAGAAAAGATAGGCTTTTCCAACACTGTGTTTTAAAACTGTCCTTTTCACAGCACTTCACATTCCAGTCATGTGAGCTGTACTTGAAAACACTTAAACCAAAGGCAAACAATAAAGTTCATGCACTGTTTCCAACTTCTGCTTTAGCTTATTCTTATCTCTCTCATAAGCTCTTCAGGCAAGGAACTTTGACAATGTATATTTTATCACATTATAATGAATGACCACACAAGCTTTGCTTGACTATTCCTTATCTACAAGGCACGTCGAGCAGTCCATTGGCTGACTCAAATCCTGCATCTGTAAGGGATGAGCCAATGGTACTGGTGCTTCTGGACTCTGTACTGGTTCAACTACCCTCTGTCCAGGGATATTACGTTTCTCTAGGAACGCTTTAAAGTCTCTCAGGAGTGCTTCAGCCTGGTTACTCTGCTCATTCACTGCACTGGAGTTACCCCTCCCCCACTTGTCTCCGTCAGCAAGTGCTGGGTAAATCAGTTCATTTGCAGGTGAAGGATTTTTGGGCAGCAAATCCAACTTAGAGCTTCCTGAAACCTTCTGGCAAATATCTCTGCTATGTCCTTATAGCTAGCTTGCTTGTTAATCTTGTCAGCAGTTTGAGGAGACAAACAGGGTTTAACTGAATAAGCTTCTGGTTGCAGCCAACTGCTCTCATAAAACCTGGGCTTTCCCTGGGTTTTAAAATATGCACTCACACAGTCTGGCTTCTCATAAAAGCTGTTAACAGTATTAAAAATACCCTCTACCTGGTGCTGAGGAATACCTGGATGTTTTTCAGCCATCTGCCATTCATTCCATTGGTCAGCTCTCTGTTCCAAAAGCCTAGGCTTTACCCTTGGGTCTCTCAGTGCCACGCCCTTCTCCTGCTCCCAGAAGGTTCTGCTATGCACTGAGTCTCCCTGGTACCTGCTTCTTGGCTTTACACGCGTTCTCCTGGAATTGCAGCTGGGGAACGTTTCTCCTTCACAATCAAAGGCTCTGGCATCCAAGGCTACTCCATCTCTACAGCACACACCTGCTTCATCTGGTTCCTGTATTTCCTTCCACCTCCTCGGTTGGTTCCTTCTCTCAGTCTCCAACTGAATCTCCTTCTCCAACTGCTTCTGAACGTCCAACTGCTTCCCTTTCTCACTCACCCTTCCTTCTTCTTTCTTCCTGTTTAACAAGCTGCTTCTGCTCTGGGGAGCCCGCCTCCAGCTAGGGCATGCCCAATCAGCAACTCTGCTTTTCCCCTCCCCCGAGGTGAGTTGTGTTAGCTGATCAGCTATGTGCATCTTGTGCTGAGAGGGGAATATCTTGCTTTTAGCTGCAGTACCCGAACCTTCCACTGGGTCACTATCTGTTTCTATAGCTCCTAGCACTGCTACAGCGTCACAGTACATACTGTATTCTAATGTGTAGTCAAATTTTAAAGTATATAACTCCAAGTGTCGTTTATGTGGCGCACAAAAAATTTAACCTTCCTTCAAAAGCTGCACAGCTGATATTTTATGCGCACACAGCCTACAGAAAATTAGAGGGAACATTGGTCACGGGCACAGCCCAAGATGGGCTGCAGCCACAGAGGCGCTACCCATGCTGGGCTGTGCCCACGACTGTCTGCATGGGTAGCACCCCTCTGCCATACCTGTGCAAAATGGACTGTGGCAGTATGGGTGCAGCCCAGTGATGCTGCACACACAGGGCACTCTCTGCCCCACAGTGGCACACCTTCAGAGCGACAGTGTGTGCCTGTCCACATGTCAAAGTTGCCATTTATTTATTTAAAATGATTTTTATTCCGCTTTATCCTTAAATCAAAGCGTTTTACACAACAACTAAAAAGGATTACATAGAACGTGGGGAAGGGGACATGCAGGGGATATTGCAATGTAACTGTAAATAAAGTGGCTATAAGGGTGTTACTGCAATATAACTATGTAAAATCAAACTAGATACAGAATGAGCTATATACAGTGCGTTTTGTGAGACAAGCTAATAAAGGAACCAACGGACTAGGAGCGGTTATGGGAAAGCAGTGAAAGGACCAGGGCAGGTTCAAAAGGGGGTTGACAGGCTGATGGGGGAGGGGGAGGGAGAAAGGGAGCCTGTCACGCCACCACCACTCGCCTCTAGCTTAGTGTGGTTATTAGAGGAACTTTCTGCTGTCTGCTTTTACAGCTTTTCCAAACTATTTCCCCGCAATGCCTTTTGGGAAAGATGTAGTCAGGCTCAGAGAGGTAAGGCAAATGACAGAAATTTATTTTGTACACAATGGTTTGTTCATACCACATACAAGATATTTGTTCAGGACTCTGTGAAGTACAGCACTGTCCAAAAACAAACTCAAACACAAAAATGCCTGTTTAAAAGTTCTCTATAGTTCAGGATACACAGTCTTTAACAGCAAGGATATTGCATTCCCTTTTTAGCCTTGCTGGGTAAAGCACCAAAAATAAAATCACATTCACTGTCCGTGGTAGTATAGCTTCTAGTCAGCTTCAAACCTTTCAAGCAACAAATATAATTCAGGGGCACAATGAAGCTTTGTTATAATAGCTACTTTCTTACCCCAGTGTCTTCATTCCAGCAGCAGGTGATTAACAAGCTTATCACAGTTTCCAGGCTTGCTCCTTAGTCCCCGTGACCTTCCCCTTTACCAACACGAGGGAATTACGGCCACCCTGCTTGTGGACTATGGGTTCCTTTTCCTGGTAGACTCTCTTTCAAGACTAGCTTGTTTTCTCTCTGTTCCCAGGTTTAAAGCTTGGCACAACGAACAGTCCATGGGAGTGTCCTCATCATTCAGCTTTACCTCAGGCTCTCCCAGCTGCATAGGCTCTGACTCCCCGTCCTGCTCACAGTGCTCAGCTACCAGCCTCCCGGGGGATCTTGGAGTCTCTCCTGTTCCTGGCTCCAAACTCTCCTCCAGACGTGCTATATGCCAATTAGCACTCTCCTCTCTTGGAAGCTCAGGTCCTCTGCTCTGCTCAGCACCAGTCAAGCTTCCCTTGCTTGCATCTGTGCCTCCACTCATGGCAGTCTGGCTTCCTGCCTCTCCTCCCCTTCTCTCATACTCTGGCCTCGGTTTATACTTCCAGGGCTCTAGCTCCAACTCCTCCCTACTCAGGTGACGGCAATCAGCCTGACTTCAGGCACCTGAGAGCTTGGAGCATTCACTGCCTAAGGGGTTCTGGGCTCTGTATCCTCTCCCCTTAATTCCACTAGGGGGAGCATGAAATGTGGAAGTTTTCTGATTCCTGGAGGTGTTTGTGGCTTTCCTACCCTGCCTCAGTAAAAGGGGGCCCTTTACTAGGGTGTATTCCCTGTCTCTTTGTCCTCCCCCGGACTACGGATAGGCCTCCTTGCCACATACCCCCCTACTTAAGGTATTACGGGCTGGTGGAGGTTGTTGAAGCTCCTCCGAACAGTCTGTAATCCTGGATAAGGTATCAGCCTTGTGGTGTAGGTTTCCTGCCCGATGCTCTACCTTAGATAAACCGGCCACCCCAGACCTTTCCTGCCAGGGCTTGAGCACGTTTATATGGTAAATTTGTCTACGACCCTTACTACTCTCTACCTCATAGGATACTGGGCCTACTTGTCTGACTATTTTCCACGGTCCCTTCCATTGGAACTAAAATTTTGGGGCAGCACCAGTCACCATTACTAGGACTTTCTCTCCCAAAACTAACTGGCAGGGTTTCGCATCCTGATCATATCACTCCTTCTGGCGAATTTGAATAACCCGTAAATTCTCCTCAGCAACCTGGGAGGTCCTACTTAACCGCCCTCTTAAATCTCGGAGAAAGTGCGGGACTCCCATGGCCTCTTTCTCGGGCTCTATCCATTGCTCCCGTAATATATCCAGGACTCCCCAAGGGGGTCGACCATACATTAATTCATAAGGGGATATCCCCAGAGAGGCCTGTACCCGCTCTCTGCAGGCATACAGAACAAAAGGAAGCAACCCATCCCACTCTGCCATGTTCCCGTCTAAGCCTCGTCTTAGCATCTGTTTTATTGTCTGATTTAGCCTTTCTACCAGGCCATTAGACTGGGGGTGATAGGCGGCCGTTTTCACATGTTGCACTCCGAAAGCGTCCCAGACCTGTGCCAGGTATTTAGACAAGAAATTGGACCCATGGTCTGTTAATATTTCCTGGGGAAAACCCACTTCGCAAATAATTTTACCACGTCCAACGCTATTGTTTTGGCGGAAATGTTGCGTAAAGGGACTGCCCATGGAAATCTGGTGGCTAGATCCACCATAATGAGAATATACTGGAACCCACGGGGTGTTTTTATCAGGGGCCCAACTATGTCCATGGCAATTCGTCCGATAGGGTCAGAAATTATGGGGGTTGGGATCATGGGTACTACTGGGGGCCGAGTAGCCGTGACCCGCTGACACAAGGGGCAGGCAGCACAAAACCGGGCGGTTTCTCTAAAGATCCCAGGCCAGTAAAAACGTACAAGGATATGGTCCAGGGTCCCTTGCACCCCTTTGTGGCCGCCGACTGGATGGTCATGGGCCAGCCTTAGGACCAATCCTTTAAAAACTGTGGGCACCACCAATTATTTTCTGACCGTCCCTGTCCGGGGCTCGCAACTCTCCCTGTATAATACCCCTTTGTCCAAAAGAAATCTAGGAAGGGCATCTCGTGCCACCTGGGCATACTCAAATGCCCAGGTAAGTGCTGGGTCTGCCTGTTGTTTTTTAGGGAAAGACGGGAACTTTTCAACCAACTCAGCAGATACCCAGGGTAACCCTTGGCCAGTCACTATCTCAGCCCTTCCCTGAGCCCTACACCGCCTCTCGCAGTGTTTAACAGCCCTCTCCTTCTTGATTCTAGAAGATGGAGGGTTCTCCAGGTCATCAGGCGAGGGCAAAACACTCAGAGACTCCTCAGGGGACCCGTCCCTTTGGGCCTTGGTCTGAGACCGGGTGGACACAAACCCGACCTTCTGCTTTAGGCCTTTTTGTAATCCTTCCCTAAATTGGGGCCAATCCCTTCCCAATACTAAATCATAGGGTAGTTTTGGAACCACTGCCACAAGAACTTCTTTCTGCACCCCCAACCCTTTTATCACTACTTTGTACACAGGGTAGAAAGAAGCAGCTCAATGGATGCACCTAATTTGGACCTGCCCTTCTGGCTTCCTCTGGCGAGACTCATCCTGGGCCTCAATTGCCTGCCAAAGCTTTCTTGACACCATGCTTTGGTCGGCGCCAGAGTTGAGCAGAGCATGGGTAGTGACTCCCTGTATGTTAACATTTAAGAGAAATCCCTCTCCTAAATGTTTCACATTGGTACCAGTTAACCCAATGCGGGCTTTGCATCCCCTCTGCAGGTGTCCCATCTCCCCACAATGATAGCATTTTTCTCAGCACACTTACCCTCATGAGCAGACACACAAGTTTTCATACATTTTGCATTATTTCCCTGTTTCTTTTTTGATAAATCAAAACTGGCCTCTGCCCCTACTTTTGGAGGGCCCGCTTTTTGGGGAAACGCCAATTCAGCTTCCATGTAGCGCTCCGCCAAAAGGGTTGCCTCTCCTGTGCTCTGGCAGTTTTGCTGAATCAGAAGAGATTGTACCCTTTTTGGTACTGCAGACATAAATTGCTCCAATATCACCATATCCACCACCATATCCCTAGTTTTTCCTTCCGGGGCTAGCCACTTTAAAGCTAAACCTCAAATTCTCTGGCTTAAGGCCTTAGGTGTCTCTCCGGCCTTTAAGACCGTGGCTCTAAACATACTGTGATACAACATTTTCGTTAACCCTAATCGGTCTCTAATTGCAATTTTTACAGCATTATAGTCCATGTCCTGGGCAGCTGGCATAGCCCTATATGCGGCTAGTGCTTCTCCTGTTAAGGAGGTTGCCAATCGCACTGCCCATTGGGTATCTGGCCAACCCACAGCTTGAGCCACCCTCTCAAATGACTCCAAAAAGTCATCTATATCATCATCAGGTGAAAGTTTTCCAAAAGTAAACGCCCCGCTGGTGTGTGGGCCTGCTAGTTTGTCCATTTGCGGCATCGTTGGTCCTTCCGGGGTTAGTGTTCCTCCACTTCCTTGCCTCTGGGAAGTAATAAGGGCTTCCACTAAGTCCAGGACAGGCTTTTGCTGCTCCCTCATAGCCGCCGCCGCATCCTCTTGCGCTAGCTGGGCCAACTCCTGCTGGCGTTGAAATTGAGTGGCCATCCATTGTACCAGCTCTTTTGGATCCATCTCTGGCGATACCTTGCTCATGCATTGACTCTCGAAGAACAAAAATTGTCTTTTCCACCAACCTTCTGTGCTATCACTCTTGTAAAGGTATATCCTGGATGTTGAAAAATCCTGAATGGTAGAAAATCCTGAGTGGTAGAAAATCCTCACAACTACGCCACTGTCATGCCACCACCACTCGCCTCTAGCTTAGAGGGGCGTGGTTATTTGAGGAACTTTCTGCTGTCTGCTTTTTCAGCTTTTCCAAACTATTTCCCCGTAGTGCCTTCTGGAAATGTAGTCTTTGTTTGGCTGTATGTGTGCATCAGGCAGAAAGATGTAGTCAGGCTCAGAGAGGTAAGGCAAATGACAGAAATTTATTTTGTACACAATGGTTCGTTCATACCACATACAGGATATTTGTTCAGGACTCTGTGAAGTAGAGCATTGTCCAAAAACAAACTCAATTACAAAAATGCCTGTTTAAAGGTTCTCTATAATTCAGGATACACAGTCTTTAACAGCAAGGATACTGCATTCCCTTTTTAGCCTTGCTGGGTAAAGCACCAAAAACAAAATCACATTCACTGTCCGTGGTAGTATAGCTTCTAGTCAGCTTCAAACCTTTCAAGCAACAAATATAATTCAAGGGCACAATAAAGCTTTGTTATAATAGCTACTTTCTTACCCCAGTGTCCTCATTCCAGCAGCAGGTGATTATTTATTTATTTATTTAACAGTTTTTATATACTGACTTTCTACAATTCAAGTCGGTTTACAGGTAACATAACAGACAGTATATTTCAACTGAGTACATTGTAACAATAATATCAATCAACTAAGTACATTGTAACAAAGAAGATCAAAGTATAATAAGATTAACAAGCAAGCTACCCTTTGTGAAGGTTTAAAACTATTTACCTGGAGGCTTAACATGTTATTTACATGGAGGAGTATATAGGGGGGAAAAGTGTTCGTGGAAGAGATGGGTTTTCAGATTAACAAGCTTATCACAGTTTCCAGGCTTGCTCCTTAGTCCCCGTGACCTTCCCCTTTACCAACACGAGGGAATCACGGCCACCCTGCTTGTGGACTATGGGTTCCTTTTCCTAGTAGACTCTCTTTCAAGACTGGCTTGTTTTCTCTCTCTTCCCAGGTTTAAATCTTGGCACAAGGAACAGTCCATGGGAGTATCCTCATCATTCAGCTTCACCTCAGGCTCTCCCAGCTGCATAGGCTCTGACTCCCTGTCCTGCTCACAGTGCTCAGCTACCAGCCTCCCGGGGGATCTTGGAGTCTCTCCTGTTCCTGGCTCCAAACTCTCCTGCAGATGTGCTATATGCCAATTAGCACTCTCCACTCTTGGAAGCTCAGTTCTTCTGCTCGGGTCAGCACCAGTCAAGCTTCCCTTGCTTGCATCTGTGCCTCACCTCCCCTTCTCTCATATTCTGGCCTCGGTTTATACTTCCAGGGCTCTAGCTCCAACTCCTCCCTACTCAGGTGACGGCAATCAGCCTGACTTCGGGCACCTGAGAGCTTGGAGCATTCACTGCCTAAGGGGTTATGGGCTCTGTATCCTCTCACCTTCAATCCACTAAGGGGAGCATGAAATGTGGAAGTTTTCTGATTCCTGGAGGTATTTGTGGCTTTCCTACCCTGCCTCGGTAAAAGGGGCCCTTTACTAGGGTGAATTCCTTGTCTCTTTGTCTTCCCCCGGACTCCGGATCGGCCTCCTTGCCACAAGCCCTTGAGAAGCAGTTGAACTGTTTTCTGTGGTCAAAGCTAGGTAATGTTTCCAAGATGTTCAGTATAGAGTGTGGTCTTTAGCATCTTACGAAAGTCCTTAATGTCTGAGGTGGCTCTTAGGTGGTCCGGGAGAGAGTTCCATAGGGCGGGAGCAGTAAGGGATATAGAAGTGGATTGACTAGCTTTGATATAGGCACTAGCGGTCCTGATCATATTTGTGGTGCGACCCCTCCTGGGTCTGGTGCTTGTGTCATTGGTGATGAGGGACTTCAGACAATTTGCCAAAAGGTCGTGTTTAATTTTAAAGATGTTAAGTAGTGCTTTATATCTGATGCGGGAGGAGATGGGGAGCCAGTGGAGTTGGTTCAAAATAGGGGCGATGTGGTCATACTTTGAAGATCCAGTTATAATCCGAGCAGCAGTGTGTTGTGCCATCTGAAGGGGGCATAGTGATTGTTTTGGAAGTCCAAGGTATATGGGTTGCAGTAGTCCCAGATGGGGGTGATTATAGTTTGGCAAATAGTATGAAAATGTTCTGGGCTGAGTAGTGGTTTGAGTCATCTGATGACCCGCATCTTAAGATAAGCATTCTTGGTGGTTTTGTTGATATGAGACTGGAGGTTTAGGTTGCTGTCCAAGGTATTTTACTTCAGATTTAATGGGTAACGTGGTATTGTTCGGGTTTATTGTGGGCAGGGGGAGGGGGTAAACCAGTGTTTCGCGTGATGATGAGGGCTTCTGTCTTTTTGTAGTTTATCATTAGATTGTTTTGATTTAGCCAACATGTCATCTCTTGGCGGCAATCCGCTATTCTTGTGTAGTCCAGGTTATCAAGGTTGATTGGCATGTAAATCATTATATCATCTACATATATAGTGTAGCTGATCTTGTGTCTTTTGATGATGGAGCAGATTGGTTGTATGTAAATGTTGAACAGAAGGGCGGAAAGGAAGTAACCTTGTGGTACACCCTGACTTGCTGTGAATGGTATGGAGGTGTTGGCTCCACACTAAACCTGGAGTCATCTGTTTGTAAGGTAAGAGGTGAACCATTTCTTGGTGCTGTCATGCAGCTCAGTATCTTCTAGTCTTCACAGTAGTATGCTGTGTGAGACCGTGTCAAATGCAGAGGTGATATTGATGAAAACCAGGATAACTCCCATCTTGACATTATCAATAACTCTGATCAGGTTGTCGAATAGGAATATCAGAAGTGTTTTGAAGCTATGGTTTGGTCAAAAGCCATGCTGATGCGGGTCTAGTGGAGCATGAGAGTCGATATGGTCTTGGAGTTGGCTTTGAACAATTTTTTCAATGATCTTCGTTAGGAAGGGGAGGCCCGAGATGGACCAGTACGCTGCTGGGTCAGTTTTCTTAAGGCAGTGTTCTTAGGTATTGGACAGACTGTTGCAAGCTTTAGGGCATTTGACATACTGCCCTGAGTGAGGGATTGGTAAATAATGTTGTGGATGAGGTGACTGAGTTCGTCTTTTGAAGATTTAATCCAGGCTACTGGGCATGGATCAGTAGGAGCCATCCTGGTGTTGAGTGCAGAGATGGTTTGGGTTATTTCCTCAGTTGAAGGAATGCTGAACTTTCCCCAGATCCGACTGGGTTCTGTGGGTGTGGAGTTGTTGATCAGTGTGTTTCTTGTGGGAGATGTGAATTTGGCTTGAAGGAAGTTGGCAAAGGTCTGCGGATGTATCGATTCTTCCACCCTGAGGTTGGTTTCTTTGGTGAGGGTACAAACTATTTTGAATAGTTCTCTGGGTCTATTGGCAGATTTGAGGATAAGGTTAGTGTAATATTCCTTTTTCTGTTGGTTGATGAGATAGTTATATTCCTTTTGCTTGATTTGGTAGAGTTCTTTGGTAATGTTATGCCTCCAGCATCGTACTAATCTTGGTAGTACTCTCTTTGCTTTTCTTATATCATTTGAGTACCAGGGAGTTGATCTGGGCTTAGTACCTTGGGTTTTTAGGTTCCTGTACTCTGGTGCTTTTGCTGCTGTAGATGATCATATTCCAGTTCTCAATTAGGTTATTTAGGTTCTTGGCGTCTTTGTTCAGGTTGGGGAGAATTTCTTGAAGAAATTGGTCTTTTTCGAACCTCTTGAATTGCCTTCTGGAATAGCTTTGGTCTACACGTGAGTTTATGATTGCGATCTCTAAATTGATTTTTATCCTGTGATGATCTGACCATGGTACTGGTGTAATTGTGGGTATTGTAATGAGGTTGTTGTCAATTAGTTGGTTGGGTACAAATATGAGGCCTGGAGAGGAACCGTGTCTGTGTGCAGGGGCACTAATAAGTTGAGTATATTGGAGAGAGATCATAGCTGTCAGGAAGGTTTCCGCATATTTGGTGGAGGCAGATTTGAGGCTAAAGTTGCCAAGAACTAACAAAGGATTGTGTGCAGTGCTGCTTGCACACACTGATTCCAGTGTATGCCATGCCTGCGATTCTCGGGTAAGTCAAGAATCGCAGTCTGGGTGTCCCTGCACATCTATGTTGCTGTCGCTCAGTGCTGTGAGGCTATGGCATCCTATGGTGGTGAGCTGTCATGCAGATTTTTGAAACGTCAATGCTCAGAAGCCTATGCAGGTACCGGATATGCCTTTGGATGGGGCATGGCACCAATGCACATCGTAACCATGTATGTATAAGAGGACCTACGCTGGTAATCAAACACTGCCTTAGCGCGTGGCTACATAATGGCTGACAAGGCAAAACGCACATGGAAGGTGAACTTCACACCTTCTGAAACAGCTATGGCCCTGGAGCTCATCCCACAGCTTCACACTGCCGTCTTCATGGCAGAGGATGCCAGCACCCAGCTGACAGCATGGTGAGACATCATCCACAGGGTCAATGCAGTCCACCACCACAACAGGGATGTGGAGGACATAAAGAAGTGGTGGATGGTATGGCAGGCAGTGAAGGAGAAGAGGGTGAGCAACAGCAGGCTGTTGCTTGTGCAGCAGCACAGACTCGCCCCTCTAGAGGAGCAGGTGCTGCAGTACATGGAGGAGGTTGCCATCTCAGGGGTTGTGGGCTTTGACAGCTCCACCACAGGTACATAGGAGGGTGAGTAGGGGTGTACCATGGCCTGGGTGGGACCATGACAGCCATGTATGTGTCCCCACCATGCCTCTGTCCACCTAAGGCATGCTTGTCTGTCTGTTGGACCTTCGGTGCTGCTTGAGGTGGGTACGGTTTGGTCCATTCACCATTTGCCAGCTCAATAATGGGTCTGGTGCCACCCCATAGGCCGACCTGGCAACCCATGTCACTAAACTCTTCCGCCTTTGCTCTTCCACAGACCTGCCAGGGACCCTGCCCTCCCAGCCTGAGACAGATGCATCAGGAGGAGCCTCACCGACCATCACAGATGATGCCAGTGCGCAACCAGGATGCAGCACAGCCAGGTGCTTTCCAGGGCAGAAGAACAGTCCAGTGCACCACCCAGGGCGGTGCAGCAGGCCGGTGTGACTGCCAGTGCCGGGGAATCGGAGACGAATGATGCCCCAATTGCCAAGCTACAATTTGCCATCCTGGATGACCCTGTGGGTGCAGGGGGCAGTAATCTGGACCAGAAGCTACTGCAGGATGGTGTGTGCATGTTGGCTGGCACAGAGGGCATACTGTCTGAGCTGCAAAGTATTTAGCAGGACCTGTAGCAGCAGAACAGACAAGGGAGGCAAAGTGCAAGGAGTGGCGGGACTATAGATTGCATGTGGAGCTCCACATGGAGGGGTACCTGCGACTAATGAGGGAGATGGCAGCTTACCAGGCATCAATCACTGGTTCCCTGTGCAGTTTGGTGGGCCTCATGCAGGCACAGGGGGTGGATGCTGGGGCTGCTAGCATAACAGCACAGCCACCTGCTAGCCCTGACCCATGTCCATCAGCCTGCCCTGTGGGGAGGATGACAACACTGCCAGCACATGTCAGCTAGCGCCCATTACCAGTGGGGAGCCCAAGGGCAGGGAAAACACGTGGGTGGAAATAAAGTATCATTATGCACACATTGCGTGGTAATAGGCACTTTATTGGTGTTTGTGTGTGTCCTATCCTGGTGCTGGTGCAATCGCCTCAGAAACTGTCACATATCATCTGTGCATGGTGGGCCAGTTCTCTGGCATGCTGCTGCCTCCTGGACTCTGCACCATCACCATCTGCTGCCTCTGCAGCCTCTCACTTCTCCACAACTATGGGTTCTGGGTCCGGCACTCCATGCATCTGTGTCAGATTGTGGAGCATGCAGCATGATGCTAATATTTTGCATACCCACTCTGGGCTGTAGATGAGCTGCCCACCGCTCCTGTTGAGGCACCAGAAATGGCTCTTCAGCACCCCTATTGTGTACTGCACAACCACCTGGGTCTGCTGATTGATGCCATTGTACTGCTCCTCATGCTAGCTCATGGGGTGGCACACTAGGGCCAGCAGCCAAGTCCTCAGGGGATATCCACAGTCACCTGTGGGGGCAATGTGAGATGCGACCATGAATGTTGGGACTTGTGTTGGGTATAGTCTATGGGCTGCTATGGACAGCATTCAGCATACCATCTACTAGCAGGGTGGGGTACAATATCTACCAGTCAGTGACACCTTGGCAGTGAGATGACACCAACGTATGGCTTGTGCGTCATTCAGGCATTTCGGGGAGCAATGGCTGAGGCAAACATTGGCAGGCCTGTTGGGAGGGGGGCAGGGGCATGGCGCAGGGATGCAGATGGGGGGGTCTGTGGGCTGGGATGGGGGCAGACATGGATGTGCCCTACAAGGACTGCTGCCATATGGCTATGCTACATGGCGCCAGACCGTGCTCTTCCACATTCCACATGTTGGTGCGTGCTGCCTGCTTTTGGCCACGGGGCTTCCCCTGGTTGTCACCACGATGTGCATTATGGCCCGCAGTGTGCATGACTCTGCAGAACAGCAGAGCATGTGCATGCAGTGGTACTCATGTGTTGCAATACGTACAAAACACATATATCACCACCTGTTTGCATTACATATAGCATCCTACTACTACAGGCATATGTTCTGGGCCTATCCTGGACTCACACATGTGCACACTCACCTAGCAACCATACATCTCTGAGCTGACCCACGGCTGCTGCCTGTCCCAGGCTGGACTGGGTAGGACAAATGCATCGTGGCAGGACCCATGGTAGCAGTCACACACATCAATGAAGTCCATGTTGGAATCCCTAATGACCTGCATGTTTATCAATGTGTACCCATGCCTGTTCCAGTATGCCGTCTACTCCAGCCATTGTGCTGCAGTGCAATGTGGGTGCAGTCTATACATCCAAGTACCGATGGGAACCCAGCAACACTGTAAAACACCTGCATGGTCTCCTGCCACATCTGCTGTGTCAGGGGAAGGCTAAGAGGTGGCACATCCTGTGCAGCTGGGCCCTGGTGAAGAATCCTATGCAGTGGCTGTGGTAGTAGACTGCGTGATTCTAACAGTCATCATTATCACATGGTGGAAGCCACCAGTTGCAAGAAATCCCAGGGCGGTGGTCACCATCATGGCCATTGGCAAGGCCTGGTTTCTGGATGTGAAAGGCTCCAAGAATGCTGCACAGCTCATTTATTGTTGCTCCATCCAGTCTGTATCTCTGGTAGAGCTTCTCCTCCATCAGTTACAGGTAGCTCACCCTGGGCCTGTGTACATGTAGGGCATGGTACCTGCATCTCGGGTGCTGGGCTACAGCCTGCTGATAGGTACGCACTGCCTGCCGCATCCTCTGCTGTATCTGGCAAAACGGCAGGCGTGTCTCCACCTCTGGATCACCATGTGCATGGCCCACATGGCTTCTCTGCCTGTCCAGCGTCGCTTTACGTCTGCACGGTTTGGGTGCAGGCCTGCACACACTTCCCTTGCTCTACTGTGCACTATTCCGCCTCTACATAGGTTTGCCAATCACCATCAGCGGTCATATGCACTGGCAACCGTCGCTTAGGCCTATGTGGTTAGTGACGTCCAATGTCAGCGCACATGGGTTTCAGAAATCCGCTTTACCTGGGTTTCATGGTAGCATGCCTCCATTACGCCCCCAGGCTTCGGCACCTGGCGCTGTGCGGGTAGCTGGGTCTTAACGATTCCAGCTGCCTTGTTGAATATCTGGTTTACACAGTTATGGTGGATTTACATGGGTAAGGCCGGCTTTAACATGTGTAGCACATGCCTAGGGCTTCAAAAATTGGGCCATAGATCTTTAAAAGTACTTAGAACTGGATCCATTATACCCAGAGTGGTCCAAGATGATTTAGGTCTCAGAACTGAAATATCATGGATAGTCAGGTACTTATCAAAGAAGACCTTTAACTGTAAAGTACAAATAAATCAGTAAAAAGAAATATGAAATTGAAAGGGATTATGGAATACAGTAGGAACAGAACCTAAACCACAATTCAATATTTGCAACTTCAAAGAGGATAGTTGGTATCCAGACGTTAATCTCTGCTGATTGGCGTGGGTCTGGGAGCATGTCGATACCCCCATCTCCAGCCATGGGATCGCTATCGGCCTCTTCTTGTCTTTGCCCCAGCCTAAAAAATCATCTGAATAATTGCTGCCTTCATTACTGCTCCAATCCAGTTCATCAGAGGAACCTGAAAGGGAGACATGGTGCATATGTTTTTCAAGATGCTCTTTCTTAAGCCTGGGGTCAGGGCTGGCCCGTTCATTGAGTGAGAATGTTGTTTGCACAGGGCCCTGCGCGAACCACATTCTCGTTCTATGGACGGCTGCAGAGGGAGCCGGGAAGCCCACGTGAGGCCCCGGCTCCCTCTAAACAGCCACCAGCGTGAAAAGCCTTTTCCTTCACGCTGGTGGCTGTTTCAATGAAGCCGCGAATGCCGGGAGAGGTTAAAGGGCATTGCCTTTAACCTTTCCTGGCATTTGCGGCTTCATTGAAATAGCTGCCAGCGTGAAGGTAAAGGCTCTTCATGCTGGCGGTTGTTTAGAGGGAGCCGGGGCCTCATGCGGGCTTCCTCTGGCTCCCTCTGCAGCCCCTTAGATGGTATGGGGCTCTTCGGAGGGGGGGGGGGGGGCAGCGGCTAGGGCTGGATGGGCTGTGATGGTGGGTGGGGGGGATGGGAACCAACTGGAAATGGGCTGTGATGGGGGGAGAAACAGACTGGAAATGGACTGTGATGGGGGGGGGGAACGGACTGCAATTGGGCTGTGATGGGGGAGAAACAGATTGGAAATGGGCTGTGATGGTTGGGGGGGAAATGGACTGCAATTGGGCTGTGATGGGGGGGAGGACTGCAAGTGGGCTATGGGGGGGGGAACAGACTGGAAATGGGCTGTAATGGTGGGGGAGGGGCGAAATGGACTGCAAATGGGCTGTGATGTGGGGGGGGAACAGACTGCAAATGGGCTGTGATGTGGGGGGGGGGAATGGACTGCAAATGGGCTGTGATGTTGGGGGGGATGGACAAAATCGGCTGTAATGGTGGGGGGTGGGAACTTGGACTGGAAATGAGCTGATGAAGAGCTGGATTAGGACTGGAAATGGGCTGATGGGGTCTGGAATAGGACGAAGTGGGCTGACGAGGGGGCTAGGATTGGAAATTGGCTGATGGGGGAGTTTGGAGCGTAAATGGGCTGATGGGGGACTGAAAAGGAACTGGAAAAGAGCATATGGAGGGCTAGGACTGGAAATGGGCTGATGAGCTGGAATAGGACTAGGAATGGGCTGTTGGGGGGAACGTGGACTGCAAATGGGTAATAGGCTGGAATAGGACTGGAAATAGGGTGATGGAGGCTGGAATAGGACTGGAAGTGGGCTGATGGGAGTTGGAATAGGGCTGGAAATGGGCTGATGGGGGAGCTTGGAGTGGAAATGGGCTGATGGGGGACTGGAATGGAACTGGAAAACAGCATATGGGGGGCTAGGACTGGAAATGGGCTGATGTGGAAGCTTGGGAGATTGGGACTAGAAGGGAGCAGATGCTGGGTGGGTCTAGAACTAAAAGGGAGCTGATTTTGGGGAGGACTAGAAAGGGATGGGGAATGAGAATGGAGGGGGAAAAGATATTTTGTGTGTGAGGGAAGAAAAGTCTACGATGGGCTGGGTATTGGAAGAGTAAGTGGAGATTGAGAATGGAAGGTGAAATTTGAGTGGATGATAAAGGAAAAAGGAAAGAAATGGAGGAAAGAGCAAAAGGGGAAAGATCAGTATGTTAAAGCAAATATAGAGAAAAAATTTGGGAAAAAATCTAAAAGAGAAGAAAAGACAAAGGGATAGCTTGCAGAAGACATGAAGAAACCAGAAGAAAGTGACTGGAGCAATTGCAACTGAAAAAGAAAATGCACAAGCAACAAAATGTAGAAAAATACTTTATTACTTTGAATTTATTAACTGGACTATATCAGCTCTGGGAAATGTGCATCGTTAACGTCTTTTGTGCTTTGTTTAGTACAAGAGGAAATTACTTTATAGTTTTATTTCTCCAGTGCTGTTGTACATCCCAAGTTTGGCTTTTGGGGTTCCCAGTTTAATTATTGTCTTCCTATTTCTAAATTGTGATCCCTTGTTCTTTGGTGACGGTCTATGTTTTGCATTTTAACCAAGCTGAGGTATTCTGTTTATGTAGTTTCTATTTGACCGTGCCACTTGTTCTCTTTCCCCAGTAGGAGATGCATTGGTATTCTCTGAGATGTATTGGTTTAATATTTGCAGTGTTGCCTTCTGAGTCCTGACAGAGCTGTTATGATATGGTGGATTTGCTACGAGTTCTAAATAGTCAGTGTTTATAGTACTTCCTAAAGGGCCTGGCGGTTGGCACCGGAATATAGTAACGTAAAAATCTGTTAGTCTTTCTTTATCCAGACACTCATAAAGAAGCATGTTTACTAAAAATGCATGTTAACATTATGCAAATATTTATGCAAATGAGGCTCCCTATGCAAATGAGGCCCGCAATTAATCTCCGCACATGGCCCCGCACCCCCCTTGGGCCGCCCCTGCCAGGGGTAGACATTATCCAATTAATAATCCTGCTTATCTCTTTTAAACAAGGTATTTCTTGATCTTTAATTGCTTGATATTGGACCAAACAAATAGATTTTAGAGCGAAAATCAATCTGTTTAGTGGCATAATAGGAAGCATCAGTCTTTTAATTTTGAGTCTAGATCAGAAATAGATGAATGTAATTCTGTTTCTAATTTAGATATTGATTCAATAATTAAAAGTATCAGATCTAGACTACATTTAGTAAGGATACCTTTCCATTTATACAAAAAAGTAGAGCCTTTGGAAAAAAGTTCAGGTTCATTTATTATCCTAAATCCCCACAGAATCATTTTATTTCGTACGTACTGAACCAACGTATTCCCATGTAGCTCTGTTTGAAACAAATCGCACTAAAGATTGTATAAATCATTCCAGGTGGATTCACCTACCCTATCAGAAGGGACATCCAAAAGTAAAGATTGTTGTAACAGTTTACTCATCTGTTTTTCAGTGTAACTATAGCTATCCCGACGTGCACTGTTTGATGCCATTTTATCAAAAAAGACCAAAAAATAATCCAATTTATTACAAAAAGATCTTAAATAAATCTTAGACAAGATATCACAATAAATCCCAGACAACTTCTAATATGAGAGTAACAAAGGACCTCAAACCAAGGTGAGCTTAATGGTCTAATGTCCTTCTAGCATGAGGGCCCTTAAAAACCAAGCTAGTTATGCTCAAAACATCATTGGTCCAATGTATTTTTAAATTAAATTCAAAACACCATTTTTTCTTTTTTTTCTTTTTTAAAATTTTTATCGTGAAAACATTAAACCTTTATGATCAAATCCCATATACCAAAAATGATATTAATATCTCCAGTATCTCCAACACAATATTGTGTTTTGATAAGACTAAACTTAAGACTTACCTGCATCAGGGAATTGAACTTAACAGAAAGTCCATGGGACCCATCTGCAACTGTGAGTATATACTTCTGGTAATTTTCTAAAAGGAATTATTTGTATTAAAGCTAATTAATCTGTGAATCCACTATTTTTGTTAAATCAGTCAGGGCCTAGTAGCAGCAGTTTAAGTTTAAATTTAAAACACAGAGGAGAACTTTCTGGTTACATTTCATACCCAGCAGAGAGCTTGTAGTTTAAATTTAATAGTCACTCAGGGCCTAGTAACAGCAAAGTACTTTTAGTTTAAATTTAATACACAGAAGAGAGCTTTCTGGTTACATTTGGAACCCAGCAGAGAGCTTGTAGTTTACATTTAATAGTCACTCAGGGCCTAGCATCAGCAAAGTACTTTTAGTTTTAAAACACAGAGGAGAACTTTCTGGTTACATTTCATACCCTGCAGAGAGCTTGTAGTTCAAATTTAATAGTCACTCAGGGCTTAGTAACAGCGAAGTACTTTTAGTTTAAATTTAAAACACAGAAGAGAGCTTTCTGGTTACATTTGGAACCCAGCAGAGAGCTTGTAGTTTACATTTAATAGTCACTCAGGGCCTAGCATCAGCAAAGTACTTTTAGTTTTAAAACACAGAGGAAAACTTTCTGGTTACATTTCATACCCAGCAGAGAGCTTGTAGTTTAAATTTCATAAGAAGTTAGAGCCTAGCAGCAGCTAAGAGCTATAATTTAAATCAAATCAGAATATAGCTTACTTCAGCAGCACAAGACAGGGTACTGTGTAGCAGCCCTCTTTTAATAAGTGTTATTTCCCTCCCTCCCTCCCCACACCCACCCACCCACCCACCCCTGTGATAATCGTAGCTTTATAGGTACTTACACATCTTAAAAGACAGGAGGTGCTCTCAGGTGAAGCTCATTACCCAAATCAGTCATACACTAAGGACCTGAGATTAGTTAAGCTTCAGGTGAACAAGGTATATTACACGTATTAGGTAAAGTTTTATTAGTATAAATATCCATAGCAACCCTTAGTAAGTAAAGAACTTAGATCTAAACACAAACTGAAAACTAAGATGCAGACAGCAGTCCAGCAGCGGGATGGGGGCTTTCCAGTCTTTTGCATTGAGTGTCACATGTATGATTTTCTCCCAGTTGGTGAGAGGTCTTACATGTGCACTAGGTGCAAGGAGCTCTTTGCTCTCAGGGAACGAGTCCATTCTCTAGAGGCTAAAGTAGCAGACTTGGAAAGCATAAGACAGACAGAGAGGTACATAGACGAGACCTACAGGGATATGGTCCTGAAGTCCCACCTCCAGTCTGGCAGCATCCCTGTTGCCATGGAGGAGAGAGGTCATGTGATAGGAGAGCATCACCCTGGTGTGGCAGGAAGTGATCCTGTAACTAGGACCTGTCCTCCAGGTGATGTAAAACCCTCTCGCACCGAAGAAGTTTCTCCAGGGCCATGTGCCCATGAGGGAAGGGTTAGGACAGCTGTTATAGTTGGTGATTCGATCATTAGGCATGTAGATAGCTGGGTGGCTGGTGGACGTGAGGATCGCCTGGTAACATGCCTGCCTGGTGCGAAGGTAGCGGACCTCACGCGCCACCTCGATAAGGTCTTAGATAGTGCTGGGGAGGAGTCTGCTGTCTTGGTACATGTCGGTACCAATGACATAGGAAAATGTGGTAGGGAGGTTCTGGAGGCTAAATTTAGGCTTTTAGGTAGGAAGTTGAAAACCAGAACATCCATGGTAGCATTCTCCGAAATGCTTTCTGTTCCACGCGCAGGACCCAAAAGGTAGGCAGAGCTCCGGAGTCTCAATGCGTGGATGAGACAATGGTGCAGAGATGAGGGTTTTGGATTTGTTAGGAACTGGGGAACATTCTGAGGAAAGGAGGGGCTCTTCCGAAGGGATGGGCTTCACCTTAACTGGGATGGAACCAGGCTGCTGGCATTAACCTTTAAAAAGGAGATAGAGCAGCTTTTAAACTAGATATTAGGGGAAAGCTGACAGTCGCCCAAGAGCGGATGGTTCGGAAGAATGTATCTTTGAAGGATACTACCAAAAGCAGAGAGGTTCCACAAAAGAGTAAAATAGCCCAAATGCCCTCAAGTATGGAGCAGACAGAGCTTAAAGATCGCAAATTACCCATGTCTAACAACAGCCAAATTAATATGAATAAAATACATTCTCTAAAATGCTTGTATGCAAACGCTAGAAGTCTAAAAAATAAGATGGGAGAGTTAGAATATATAGCACTAAATGAAAGGTTAGATATGATTGGAATATCAGAGACATGGTGGAAGGACGACAACCAGTGGGACACTGTGATACCTGGGTACAAACTATATCGTAATGATAGAGCTGATCAAATTGGTAGAGGGGTTGCTCTCTATGTTTGAGAGGGCATTGAGTCAGAAAGGATTAAAGTTTTGCAGGAAACAATATCTGCTGTAGAATCTATATGGATTGAAATTCCATGTAAAAGGGGGAAGGCAATGGCAGTGGGGGTGTACTATCGAGCACCTGGCCAGAATGACCAAATGGATGATGAAATGCTCAAAGAAATCAAGGAAGCTAACAAAGGTTACAGCACAGTAATAATAATGTGTGATTTCAACTACCCCGGTATCAACAGGGTCAGTGTCACGGCAGGACATGCTAGGGAGATAAAGTTCCTAGATGAAATAAATGACTGCTTCTTGGAGCAGCTGGTTCATGAACCGACCAGAGGGGAAGCCAAATTAGACCTAATCCTTAGTGGAACACCAGATCTAGTGCAAGAGATAAGGGTGTTGGGGCCACTTGGCAATAGTGATCATAACATGATCGCCTTTGATTTAATTAGTGGAGGAGGGATAGTAAGGAAATCCACAGTACTACCTTTTAACTTTCGAAAGGGAGACTATGATAAAATGAGGAAAACAGTTAAGAAAAAACTAAAAGGAGCAGTTGCAAAGGTTAAAGACGTACATCAGGCTTGGCTGTTGTTGAAAAATACTATCTTGGAAGCCCAGACCAGCTGTATTCCACGCTTTAAGAAAAGTGGAAGGAAGTCCAAAAAACTGCCAGCATGGTTTAAAGGTGAGGTCAGCGAGGCTGTTGTTGCCAAAAAAGCATCTTTCAGGAAATGGAAAAAAGAGCCAAACGATGAAACCTGGAAACAGCACAAGCACTGGCAAGTCAAATGCAAGGCATTTATAAGGCAGGCAAAGGGAGAATTTGAGAAGAAGCTTGCTGCAGAAGCAAAAACGCGAAGTAAAGATCTTTTCAAGTACATTCGTAGCAAAAAACCTGTGAAAGAGTCAGTTGGTTCATTAGATGATAAAGGGGTTAAAGGAGCACTAAGAGGCGACAAGGTGATAGCGGAGAGACTGAATGAATTCTTTGCTTCAGTCTTTACTGAGGAAGATGTAGGGATGTTACCCATGACTGAAGTGGTATTTAAAAGTGTGGAAGAATTGAAGGAAATATCGATACATCGGGAAGATGTATTACAACTATTAGATAAGCTGAAGAGTAGCAAATCACCTGGGCCGGATGGTATACATCCAAGGGTGTTGAAAGAACTGAAATACGAGATTGCAGACCTGCTATTAGTAATCTGTGAACTATCATTAAAATCATCTCTAATACCTGAAGATTGGAGGATCGCCAATGTAACACCAATTTTTAAAAAGGGTTCCAGGGGTGATCCGGGAAACTACAGACCTGTGAGCCTGACATCAGTACCGGGAAAAATGGTAGAAACCATCATAAAGAATAAAATTACTCAGCATGTAGATAGTCATGACCTAATGGGAGACAGCCAACATGGCTTTAGACAAGGAAGATCTTGTCTTACTAATCTGTTATGTTTTTTTTGAAGGAGTGAATAATCAGGTGGACAAAGGTGAGTCGGTTGATATTGTGTATCTGGACTTTCAGAAAGCCTTTGATAAGGTCCCTCATGAGAGACTTTTGGCAAAACTAAAGAGTCATGGGATAGGAGGCAGTGTACTATTGTGATCAGGAACTGGTTAAAAGATAGAAAGCAGAGCGTAGGGCTAAATGGCCAATTTTCCCAATGGAGAAAGGTGAATAGTGGTGTACCCCAGGGATCTGTGCTGGGTCCGCTGCTTTTTGACATATTCATAAATGACCTGGAAAGTGGAATAACGAGTGAGGTTATCAAATTTGCAGATAACACAAAACTATTTAAAGTTGTTAAAACCCAAGAGGATTGTGGAAAATTGCAAGAGGATCTTGATAAATTGGAAGACTGGGCATCAAAATGGCAGATGAAATTTAATGTGGACAAGTGCAAGGTTATGCACCTAGGGAAGAACAACCCAAACTATGGTTACACGATGCAAGGTTCCACATTAGGAACCACCACCCAGGAAAAAGATTTAGGCGTCATTGTGGATACCATGTTAAAACCCTCGGCCCAGTGTGCAGCGGCGGCCAAGAGAGCAAATAGAATGCTAGGTATGATAAGGAAAGGAATTGAAAATAAAACAAAAGATATTATAATGCGTCTATATCGTTCCATGGTGAGACCGCACCTTGAATATTGTGTGCAATTCTGGTTGCCGTATCTTAAAAAGGATATAGCGATTTTAGAAAAGGTTCAGAGAAGAGCCACCAAAAAGGTAAAGGGGATGGAAGGATACTCCTATGAAGAAAGGCTAAAAAGGTTAGGGCTCTTTAACCTGGAAAAGAGACGGCTGAGGGGAGATATGATAGAAGTCTATAAATTAATGAACGGAGTGGAACGGGTAAATGTAGATCGATTGTTTACCTTATCAGAATATAGAAAGACTAGGGGACTTGCAATGAAGCTACAGGGTAAACTATTTAATACTAATAAAAGAAAATATTTTTTCACTCAATGTGCAATCAAACTCTGGAATTTGTTACCGGAGGATGTAGTAAAGGCTGTTAGTGTAGCTGGGTTTAAAAAAGGTTTGGACAAGTTCCTGGAGGAAAGGTCCATAAACCATTATTAAGAAGGGACCCAGGATATCAATGCTTGAACCAATACAAGCATTGTGGAACCTGTGTCCCTTGGGGAAACTGCTAGGTACATATGACCTAGACTGGCCACTGTTGGAAACAGAATACTGGGCTTGATGGACGTTGGTCTGACCCAGTATGGCATATCTTATGTTCTTATGAGGGATACACCACAGGACACCCTACACACCTCCATGGAGACAGGCAATCCCAAGCAGGTTAGAGCCGGAGCACACCAGCTCACAGGGAAATGATGGCTTGCAGCCCTTTGGAACCACAACAGCTCCCCAGTTCTGTGGAACACTTCATTCCCTAGGCAAGGGGCCAGGGGCAGGACTATTGATCAGGAAGCTCCAACCAGACTAGCCCATATTCATTACAGGAAATGTAGATACCAGCTCTGAGCCACTAGGCCAAAGACATGTCCTCCTATGATCAAGGTGAGGGGCCATCTGCCCTCGGGATCATAGTACCCCAAGGGCACAGATACACTGCTACATGGCTTCCCATGCAGGGGAGATGGTGGTCCGACAACACATATCCGTGCTTTATTTTGTCAGCTACTGAAAAACCTCATTTGCATGCCCATCTCCCAAATGTGCTCTGCCATTTCCAACCCTGCCTATGTGGCCAGTTCTGGCTGGTTCACCAAGCACAGGCCCTATCTCCCAAATCCTCCACAGCTCATCACACCAGCAGCACTCCCACATCTATCCAGTGCATATGCAGACGGGAGTAGTGCATACTTTTCAGACAAACTGCTGTGCGTGTAGATGTATGCCCACTTTCTCATGTCCCAGCAGATGCATTATGACCCTGGTTTTACAGCAGTCAGGCTGTAGTGTTCTGCTACCTTGGCAGCTGCACCATGCTGCTCCTTTGATACCAATGCCCTAGGTGAGCACCTGGTTCACTTACAGACATTGCCACCCAGTGTTATCAATAATAGTATATGTGTGGGATGGTTCAGGGCTTTAAACCATTTGTGCCTGGGCTATGCATTGGTGGCACTTTAGCAAGGCAAGTGCAACTACCACCTGGTCAGAGGCTGACGGTAGTTGAAACCGCACTTGCGGCCTCTTTTAAGCCCGGATGCACCACTAGCATGGCCACACCAGTCTTGTGCGGCTACTACCACCCACTTTCCACCCCAACTCCACCCTAACGTCAACTATTCGCGTGTTGCTCGGGTAGTGTGGCATTTTTAGCACAGTTGCATTTTGGTGGCATATGCCCAGCTACCGCAAGGCCGAAATGTGCATTAGTGTCACGCTAAGTTACCATGCCTCAGAAAACATGCCCCTGAGAGTGTTTGCTCAAAATTCCACAAAAATGTTGATGTCTGCTCTAGAAAAGATAGTTCTGAAGTCATATCCATGAATATAAGCAAACTCTCACTGTTACAGCTTGGCAGAACATAAACTAACCAAAGTGTATCAGCAGAGGGCCAGATGGAGACATCAACAGACATTTAATTGGCAATGTGTTTCTAATCAGGATTACCTGTAGCCTCCATGACGCCGTAAAAATGACTGCTAAACCCCCACCTCTACACAGACATCTCACTTTATATACACAAAGCCAATAAAGAACAGCCGCTGTAGAGTAATAACAGTCTTCTCCAATCCATGTTGCAGTAACAAAAGTAGTACAAAGATTATATTCTCAAATCAAATCATTTCATAAAGACTTCTTTTGCAAAACAGTACTGCATTTAATAAACCCATAATTACACTGAGAAAAGCTGTAAATTTTCTACCAGCGGTATATATATTAAATAAAATATTAGGGTCAGTCAAAGAAGAAATGTTATGGCCCAATTTTTTTTTTTTAGTGCCATCAAGTCAGTAAGTTGCCCAAAGTCACAAGGAGTAACAGTGGGAATTGAGCCCTCAATCTTCTGGGTACTAGGCAGTTGCTCTAACCACTAGGCTACTCCTCTACTGTGGCCCAATAGCTTTTCTGTAATTTGAACAGCTGTGGTGCATGTAACCTTATCCATGCATCAAGCCTCTCTTGAATGAAAGCTGTTGTATCAAACTTTGCTCACTATCAGCAGTGGAAATGCACTCATCCCCTTTTTGAAAGCTCTCAAAAGATTGGTTCATTCGAAGCAGATGTTCAGGAAAAGGCTCAAAGAACAGTGCAGCAATTATTTTTACAGGAACTAGGAAATCTGAATTATATGATAAGCAAAAGCTTAAAATACAAAACAGTGACAAAAAATCTTTATCGGTTCCAAAAAGATATTTTCAGGCCGATATTCAGAAGGACATGGGGCCCTTCCATCTTAAAACTTAAGCTCATCAAGTGTTAACTTAAGAACATAATATAAGAAATGCCATACTGGGTCAGATCAAGGTCCATCAAGCCCAGTATCCTGTTTCCAACAGTGGCCAATCAAGGTCACAAGTATCTGTCAGTTCCCTAAAAGGCACACAGGTTCCACAATGCTCGACCTGGGGTAAACAGTGGATTTCCTGGGTCCTCTTTAATAATGATTTATGGACCTTTCCTCCAGGAACTTGTCCAAACCTTTTTTAAACCCAGCTACACTAAAAACTTTTACTACATCCTCCGGTAACGAATTCCAGAGTTTGATTACGCGTTGCGTAAAAAAATATTTTCTCTTATTAGTCTTAAATGGGTTACATTGTAGCTTCATTGTATCTCCCCTAGTCTTTCTACTTTTTGATGGCATAAACAACTCATCTATGTCAGGGGCGGCCCAAGGGGGGTGCGGGGCCATGTACGGAGACTCGGTGCGGGGCCTCATTTGCATAAGGGACCTCATTTGCATAAATATTTGCATAATGTTACCATAAACTAACTTTTAGTAAACATGCCTCTTAATGAGTGTATGGATAAAGAAAGACTAAAAGATTTCTACATTACTATAATCCAGTGCCAACTGCCAGACACATTAGGAACTACTACAAACACTGCCCATTTAGAACCCATAGCAAACCCGCCGTATCCTAACAGCACTACCAGGACTCACAAAGCACCATACTCTACCAATCAAAAGGCAACACTGCAAATATTAAACCAATACATTTCAGAGAACAAGAATACATGACCTACTGGGGAAAGAGAACAAGAGGCAATGTCAAATAGGAATTATATAAACAGAATACCTCAGCTCAGTTACACATGCAGAACATAGACCATCACCAAACAAGTAATCACAATTTAGAAACAGGAAGACAATAATTAAACTGGGAATCCCAAAAGCCAAAGTTGGAATGTACAACACTGCAGAAATAAAACTTGTGATAAGGAAGCTTATCATAGCTCAGGAAGAAGCTATAGAAAAGGTGAAGTGACTCTGAACAAGCAACCTGTCAGTTCTGGTAGAAATAAGAAAACAGAAATTTCCCATAAAAGACTACCAGTCCCAGAATGCACCAGGTTTCCAACAGCCATTAGAGGAGCTGAAGTGGGGAAACATGTGTTCAATCAGGAGGGCTATGAGGTAATCCCTAAGCACTCATTTCAAAGGGCAGGGCCTGATTCAGTACAGCTGCGCTGTGTTAGGGTGGAGCACTCATGATTGTTGAAGAAGAGGGAGAGATTGCAAATGAAGGCTGTGTTTACATGGACTGCTCTCTGTCTAAACTCCTTTGGTAATTTTCTGTTACAAAGTACAGCAACCATCACAAAGAAATACAAACTTGTTCTTTAATCTACTCAGAAAAGCTCCTGAGTAGGATTTTTAGCCACGCAGTAGAAAGCAAGCAGTAGAAAGAAAGCATTTTTTTTCAGCTGCAATTCCTCAAGCCACTTTCTTCTGGTTTCTTCGTGTCTTCTGCTAACTCTCCATCGTCTGCTGTCCATTTGTCCTTTCTTCTCTCTTCTAGTTTTTTTTCATTCTCTCTCTACATCTACTTTAACATACTAATCTTTCTCCTTTTGCTCTTTCCTCATTCCTATTTCATCCACTCAAATTTTACCCCTCCATCCTCAATCCCCACTTACTCTCCCAATACCCGGCCAATTGTAGATTTTTTATCCCTCCCACACAAAATATTTTTCCCTTCTCCATTTTACTCTTCCAGCCCCATCCCATTCTAATCCTCCCCCAACATCAGCTCCCTTCTAGTTCCAGCCTCACCCAGCATCCATTCCCTTCTAGTCCCTGCATCAGCCCATTTCCAGTCCTAGCCACCCATCAGCCCATTTCCAGTCCTAGCAACCCCCAACCCAATACCAGTCCTAGCCCCCCATCAACCCACTTCCAGTCCTAACCCCCTATCACCCCATTTTCAGTTTAAGCCCCCCCTATAACCCATTACCAGTCCTAACCACCCATCTGCCCCTGCAGGCTTAACAGAGACGCGAGGGAGACACTCTCCCTTCGCGACTCTCAAAGTCGGCACGGAGAGGCTCAGCCGTCATGGAGGGATCTATGTGGGAAGATATAAGAAGTTAAGCTGAAAAGAACAGTTTTTCCTTTCTTTGTGGATTTTGTTTGCTGTTTGATACACTGCTAAGAAAATATTAGCTAAAGCCTACAGAAAAGACCAGTTTGTTACCAACCAGGTCTTATTTCTTTTGCTTTGATTGCCTGACAAGTTCAAATGTTGTTTTCCTGATTTTGTTTTTCCAAGTTTAACACTGAAAGCAAGTAACCTGATTTATGTGCTACCAAGCATATCTGTGTTGGGAGAAATAACCCCATAAATAAATATCTTATTGGCTTTACCCTCAAGCACAACTATTTATTGTGAGCAGCTGTGTCTGGTGTGAACGGACTGCATTGCCCACAATCCCTTGCCAATCATATTGATATATGCACTTGCCAAGACTGTGAACATTCTCACCCAGGCAGTCGTCTGACAAATGGCGTAGTTTTTCGGATTGCTTTTGCACAAAGGGATTTACTTGCTAAGGATTACAACTAAAGTTCAAGTTTAAAGCTGGAAAAAAAAAGATTTTCCCTCAACTGCACTTTGGAGGAGAAGTGGACGTTCCAGGTAGCTGTCCCAGGAGGAAAAGACCCTGTGCAGAGCTGGATTCATCACTGGCATAAGGTAACAAGTACCTGGGCATGTCTAGTGGTGGATGGGAGTAAGGCACAGGGGTAATTGAGAGAAAAAAAAAGTAGAAAAAAAACCCCACACCTGTTTGGAAGGTGGTGCACTTTGTTTTTTTTTTCTTTGTTTCTTGCAGGGATCAAGATGGATCCAAGGGAACTAGCTGATTGGATGGCAGCCCAGTTTAGCAGGCAACAGGAGCTAGCACAGCAGGCTCAGGACACTGCTATGAAAGCCTTAATGGACCAGCAGAAGCCAGTGCTTGATCTGGTGCAAGCCCTAGTTAAGCTGCAGAAGCAAAGTGAAACAGATGGAAGACCAGCAGTAAATACTGGTACACCACATGTGGACAGTGTGGGACTCAATCAGGGGATTGGGGCATTTAGTTTTGGGAAGCTAACTCCAGATGATAATGTTGATGATTTTCTAGAGTCTTTTGAAAGAGTGGCACAAGCAATAGCATGGCCAGAGACCCAGTGGGCAGTAAGGCTGGCAGCCTCATTAACTGGAGAGGCGCTTGCAGCTTATAGAGCAATGCAGCAGCCCAGGCTTTGAATTATAAGGATGTAAAGGCTGCTATTAGAGATCACCTAGGGTTGTCTATTTCAGAGTATAGGCGAATGTTTAGAGCTACTACATTGAGAGTGGGTGAAACACCCAGGTCTCTGAGTCAGAGAATCAGAGGATTAGCTGTAAAGTGGTTGGAGCCTGAGCCAAAGACAGTAGAAATGTTATTAGACATTATTATGCTTGAACAATTTATGTCTGCGGTGCCTAAAGATTTGCACACTTTCCTTATACAGCAAAATTGCCAAAATCTTGGAGAGGCAACCATGCTAGCGGAGAGAGTCTTGGAAGCCACGCAGGCTTGCCATAGAATGGGTGGCCCTCTGAAGATGGGTGCTGAGGCAAGATGTGCTGTATCAGAAAAGAAAATAATTAAAAATATTTCTGAAAATAAATGTACTGTATCAAACCAGATGACACAGTGGAGTAGAAAGAAATGTTTCAAATGTGGAAAATGGGGACATTTAGAAAAGGGATGCCAGACACACACTAGCTTAATGGGTATGGATTTAAAACAGCCCAAAGAAGGATTTCTTTTGATAGTTGATGTGCAAGGAATTACCACAAATGCTTTGTTAGACTCTGGGGCAGACCAGAGTATGATGTCAAAAAGGCTTTGGAAGAGGATAGAGGCCCAAGAAGGATTTGTGCCTAGAACCCCTGAAAGCCAAGTTCACATCAGATGCATTCATGGTGCTGCAACATCATATCCCACCTATAGGCTAAAGGTTAAGTGCCTGGGGGAACAAGAGGAAGTCCTGTTAGCAGTAGTGCCTAGGCTACCCTTTGATTTGGTTCTAGGAAGAGACTGGCCAAGGTTTAAGCAGGGTCTAGTGGAAGGGCTAGGAAAGAAGGAGGGAGAAGGATTAATGGAAATAGCTCCCGGGTCTTTCTTTGGAAGTCCTCAGTCCCTAGCTAAAAAGATGGTTAAGCTTCCAGAAGGCCAAACTATGGGTAATAAGAGGGGCCTTGTATCCACCCGCTCGCAGGCTAAGGTAGAGAGCCAGCAAAAGGAGGAGGGGGAGCAGGCAGAGTTATTAGGAGACTTACCCTCTCATGATGATTTAATAACTCCATCATCTGGTAAAGTAAGAAAGTTGAAAGCACAAAAGCGGCGTGAGAGACTTTGCAGAGCACAGGGTAGGGCTGAGATGTTAGCGGGTCAAAGTTTACCCTGGGTGCCAGCTGAGTTAGTGGCAAAGTTTCCTAACTTTCCACAAGAGCAGCGAGCTGATCAAGCTCTCACCCGAGCTTTTAAGTATGCTCAGGAGGTCAGGGAGGAATTGCCCAGATTCAGACTAGATAATGAAATATTATATAGAGAGAGTCAGGACCCCAGGAATGGGACCATACGTAAACAATTGGTGGTACCCACAACTTTCAAAGGGCTAGTACTTAGATTAGCACATGATCATCCAGTTGGAGGTCATAAAGGGATGCAAGGAACGCTGGATCAAATACTTATGCGCTTTTACTGGCCAGGTATTTTCAAAGAAACTGCCCAGTTTTGTGCTGCATGTCCAGCGTGTCAGCGAGTTACAGCGGCTCACCCACCGGTGGTGCCATTGATTCCCATGCCAATTATCACAGACCCAATTGGTCGCATTGCCATGGATATTGTAGGCCCATTAGTCAAAACACCCCGAGGTTTCCAATACATCCTAGTTATGGTAGATCAGGCAACAAGGTTTCCCTGGGCCATACCATTGAGGAATGTTTCTGCAAAAACAATAGCTTTAGAGCTAGTAAAATTGTTTTGTGAAGTGGGATTCCCAAGAGAGGTGTTGACTGACCGAGGGTCCAATTTTGTATCCAAATATTTGGCCCAGGTCTGGGATGCCTTTGGCATTCATCACGTGAAAACCTCAGCCTACCATCCACAATCAAACGGTTTGGTGGAGAGATTCAACCAAACTCTCAAACAAATGTTGAGAAAGGGGTTAGCAGGAGAGGTAAAAGAATGGGATATGTTATTGCCCTATGCCTTATATGCTTGCAGGGAAAGAATTCAGGTGTCCCTAGGTGTAACTCCATATGAATTGATGTATGGTAGGGCTCCACGGGGTTTGTTAGATATTTTGAGGGAGCAATGGATTGATCCTGAACCAGGAAGTCAGGAGGTGCCACAGTTTCTACGTGACCTGAGAGCACGTTTGAAAAGGACCTCGCAGGTTGCTGAGAGGAACCTGCAGGACAGTCAAGTACGCCAGAAAGGGTGGTATGATAAGAAGGGTAAAAGCCGCCAATTAAACATTGGTGAAAAGGTTTTGGTTCAAGTAGCAGGTACATCCCCAAAATTTGAAGTACAGTGGAAAGGGCCATGGAAGGTTGTTAAACAAGTGAGCCCAGTATCTTATATGGTAGAAAATGCAAGAGGGCGTAGGCAAACCTACCATATTAATGTACTTAAGTCTTGGAAGGAGAGGCCTGTAAATAATAATGACCCTGAAGCCAGTCAGGAAGTAAGTGAGCTTCAAAAAGAGAACACTCTCGTAGATATTACTGACTGTAGGAAAGAAGTTTCACCAGTTAAACCAGTCCGTAATAACTTAAGCAGGGGGGTATGTGATAAGGAAGCTTATCATAGCTCAGGAAGAAGCTATAGAAAAGGTGAAGTGACTCTGAACAAGCAACCTGTCAGTTCTGGTAGAAACAAGAAAACAGAATTTTCCCATAAAAGACTACCAGTCCCAGAATGCACCAGGTTTCCAACAGCCATTAGAGGAGCTGAAGTGGGGAAACATGTGTTCAATCAGGAGGGCTATGAGGTAATCCCTAAGCACTCATTTCAAAGGGCAGGGCCTGATTCAGCACAGCTGCGCTGTGTTAGGGTGGAGCACTCATCTAGGCAGAATAAAGGTAGAGTTTATTCTACAGAGAATCATCCTCATCCTCATCATCTTCATGATCAACTTGGATATCCTCATCCTCAGTTTCATCTAGAGGATCATCAGAAGCAGAAGCCAAGCCGGACGGACAGAGAGGGCAAGAAACCCTTTGGAAGAAAGAAGAGAAAAGCCTTTGGGAGATCTAGAGGAGTCCGGAGCAGTACGTATACTGGGAGGCATTCCAAGGGCCAGCATACACCATTGGACTGGGGAAAGCCAGAGGAATGATGCTGCAGAGCTAGGAATCTCCAGACGGTACCTGTGAGGGAGACGGCTTCACTTGGAAGGGACCCTAAGACCCATGCCAGAAGTATGTGAAGAGAGACCCAGTGTCCAGGGATCTGGATTGGAAGGCTGGACATAAGAACTGGACTACATACTGGCCAGGCTATATAGAGAGGAACTCTAACAGCAATGGAAGCTCACGTATGAACACTGATCTATGCCCTAGCTATAACCTTGAAAGACAGCAGGGAAACAAGTATTCTCCTGAAAGTGCTCCATTGAGAAATTCATCTGTGCCAATCCATGATATTGAACCTATGATTGTTGAAGAAGAGGGAGAGATTGCAAATGAAGGCTGTGTTTACATAGACTGCTCTCTGTCTAAACTCCTTTGGTAATTTTCTGTTACAAAGTACAGCAACCATCACAAAGAAATACAAACTTGTTCTTTAATCTACTCAGAAAAGCTCCTGAGTAGGATTTTTAGCCACGCAGTAGAAAGCAAGCCAGCTAAGGGGTTTCAGCTGGATAACTGCTAGCAATTGAGCCTTACCTAATTGCTTGTGAGCTCTGAGGGAATCACTTCTGAATCTATGTGGGAAGATATAAGAAGTTAACCTGAAAAGAACAGTTTTTCCTTTCGTTGTGGATTTTGTTTGCTGTTTGATACACTGCTAAGAAAATATTAGCTAAAGCCTACAGAAAAGACCAGTTTGTTACCAACCTGATTTTGTTTTTCCAAGTTTAACACTGAAAGCAACTAACCTGATTTATGTGCTACCAAGCATATCTGTGTTGGGAGAAATAACCCCATAAATAAATATCTTATTGGCTTTACCCTCAAGCACAACTATTTATTGTGAGCAGCTGTGTCTGGTGTGAACGGACTGCATTACCCACAATCCCTTGCCAATCATATTGATATATGCACTTGCCAAGACTGTGAACATTCTCACCCAGGCAGCCGTCTGACAAACTATACATTAATTTGCTCTTGTACTAAACAAAGCACAGACGTTAATGATGCACATTTACCAGAGCTGACATATTCCAATTAATAAATTCAAAATAAAGAGATATTTTTCTACCTTTTGTGCATTTTTTTTCAGCTGCAATTGCTCCAGCCACTTTCTTCTGGTTTCTTCGTGTCTTCTGCTAACTCTCCATCGTCTGCTGTCCATTTGTCCTTTCTTCTCTCTTCTAGTTTTTTTTCATTCTCTCTCTACATCTGCTTTAACATACTAATCTTTCTCCTTTTGCTCTTTCCTCATTCCTATTTCATCCACTCAAATTTTACCCCTCCATCCTCAATCCCCACTTACTCTCCCAATACCCGGCCAATTGTAGATTTTTTATCCCTCCCACACAAAATATTTTTCCCTTCTCCATTTTACTCTTCCAGCCCCATCCCATTCTAATCCTCCCCCAACATCAGCTCCCTTCTAGTTCCAGCCTCACCCAGCATCCATTCCCTTCTAGTCCCTGCATCAGCCCATTTCCAGTCCTAACCACCCATCAGCCCATTTCCAGTCCTAGCAACCCCCCAACCCAATACCAGTCCTAGCCCCCCATCAACCCACTTCCAGTCCTAACCCCCTATCACCCCATTTTCAGTTTAAGCCCCCCCTATAACCCATTACCAGTCCTAACCACCCATCTGCCCCTGCAGGCTTAACAGAGACGCGAGGGAGACACTCTCCCTTCGCGACTCTCAAAGTCGGCACGGAGAGGCTCAGCCGTCATGGAGGGAGGGAGGGAGGGATTCAGCCGGGCAGAGGGGGCCCCGCGGGACAGTCCATTTTGCCGCTGCCGCGGCGGCAGCAGCAGAGGCAGCAGTAGCAGCCAGCGTTTTTTTTTTTAAATTTAATTTTGAAAAAAACAGAATGTTCTTTGCGCGGGCCCCCTGAAACGCGGGGCCCTGTGCAAAAAACATTCTTGCTCAATGGACGGGCCGGCCCTGATCTATGTATACACATTCCACTCCATTCATTAATTTTTTTATACCTGTATCATATCTCCCCTCAGCCATCTCTTTTCCAAGTTGAAGAGCCCCAACCTTGTAAACCACTCCTCACAGGGTTATCCTTCCTTCCCCTTTACTATTTTGATGGCTCTTCTCTGTACCTTTTCTAATTCTGCTATATCCTTTTTAAGATAAGGTGACCAGAATTGTACACAATATTCAAGGTGTGATCTTATCATGGAACGATACAGAGGCATTATAATATCCTTGGTTTTATTCGCCATTCTTTTCCTTATGATTCTTAGCATTCTATTTGCTTTCTTGGCTGCCGCTGCATACTGGGCGCAGAGTTTCAATGTAACATCTATGATGATGCCTAAATCTTTTTCCCGGGTGATGGTTCTACGGTGGTACCTTGCATCGGGTAACCATAATTTGGGTTGTTCTTTCCTAGGTACATAACTTTGCACTTGTCCACATTAAATTTAATCTGACATTTCAAAGCCCAGTCTTCCAATTTATCAAGGTCTTCTTGCCATTTTTCACGATCCTCTTGTATTTTAACAACTAATTTTGTGTCATTTGCAAATTTGATCAACTCACTCGTTATTCCTATTTCCAGGTCATTTATGAATATGTTAAAAAGCAAAGATCCCTTGGGTACTCCACTATTCACCTCTCTGCATTGAAAATTTTGGCCATTTAGCCCTACTCTCTGCTTTCTATATTTTAACTAGTTCCTGATCCAGAGTACTACACTGCTTCCCATCCCATGACTTTTTAGTTTTGTGGTGAGTCTCTCATGAGGAGCCTTGTCAAAGGTTTTCTGAAAATCCAGATAGACTATATCAACCAGCTTACCTTTGTCTATCTGTTTATTCACACCTTCAAAAAAATATAACAGATTAGTAAGACAAGACTTTTCCATATAAATTGCTATATGGCCCAAAGTTTAATTTTTATTGTAGTGGGTCAGAGGTCAACATTATACAGAGAATGGGGCATGTTTACTAAAGTGCTGCAGCCGTGAGTGCAGGGTCTATCATGTCACTGGCACACGTCCTGGCCCCTCGGTAGCCATGTACCCACAGTAAAATGTCAGCTGTGCTAAAAATGCTATGCTACCAGCATACCGTGCAAAAAGGTGGGGTTAGGGTGGAGTTGGGTCATAGAGTAGGTAGAAACAGGAACCATACCCCAGGACCCATCTGCTGAGCACTATTGATACCTGCCTTTCATCAGAGTGGGGCCCCCTGCCATGTGGCTGCAATATTTGTGCCCTAACTCCTACAGACATGGGTGCAGCGCAATCTCTCTACATGGGGTTTGTCTCCCTGATTTGCATTCCCTGTCCCCTTGGATTTTGGCCCACAGCTCTGAGCTGAGCAGCAGGGTGCACATATTCTCCAGTCAGCCTTCTCTATCCTTCACTGGCCATTCTGCTAGTGGGTTTGGGGAGGCCATGCATTCTTGTCAATTCCCTCTTCTGGGCTATGGTGGGTTGCATCCATCCATTACAGGGGCCGTGGAATGCCTCTTTGATTGGGGGGGGGGCAGGTTCTGCCTTGACTCTGCCCAAGCTCCACCATAACTCTGCCCCTAGCCTCCCAAGGCTTTCCCCTCCAGTTCTGCCCACTGGGATCCCATCTCCCGTGGGCAGAAGAGAAGGGAATGGTTGCGATCATGGCAGACTCCTGTCTGCCCATGGGAGATCGGATCCCCACAGGTAGAAGAGAAGGGAATGGATGCGATTTTGGCAGACTTCTTCTGTCTGCCCACAGGAGATCGGATCACCACAAGCAGGAAGGAAAGACTACCACGATCGTGGAAAAGACTCCTTCTCTCTGCCTGTGGGGATAAGATCTCCCATGGGGAGGCAGGAAGAGTCTTTGCCATGATCATGGCTGTTCTGTCTATGGTTGGCAGGCAAAGTTTGGTGGGGCCAGGGCCCATGTGGCCCACCGCATTCCGACGCCTATGACCCATGACATTGCTTTTGTTCCTTTTCTCAGGCATTGTATGACATGGATTCCATTTGCGTTGGCACATCCTTGCATTGCAGCTGTCCTCTGTGGTCCAGTAAACAACCACAACCGATGTGCTGTGAAGCCCCTCTGAGTTCCATGGCATGTTGCAGCTACCTGCATGCATCCTCTCTCAACCTGCCAGCATCTGCAGGGTACTATGAACCCCCCCGCAAGGTGGCATACTCCTATCTAAGGGGGGCACATTGGTTTTATTATGCAAGTGCATTTGATGTGCTGTTGCTACTACTGTGCATCTGGCACACCTAATCTGGTATTACTTCCCTGCTGTGGCCTTGCCCTCTGCTTCTACCATGGCCATCCCATCCCTACTGCGGTAGAATCATGCTAATCACTTGTTGGTCCCATGCTACCTGCAGCACTTTAGTAAACATGTCCCAGTGGTGACATTTGATCACTGTCAATATAACACAAATATCCAACAGCTGGTTATACATGGATTTTCAGTGGAGGCACTTGGATATTTACCATCCCTGAAAATCTTTAACAAAGATTTCTCAACTGGCTAAAAAGTGACCTCTGTTATTTATATTTATTTATTATTTATTTATTTAATTCTCTTATATACTGCGCTATTCTGCATCAGTGCGGTTTACATTGAACAAACTGAAATTACATTGAACAGGGCATTATAACTTGGAGATAACTATTTTACAGGGAACATGGGCTATGGAGGGTTAAGTGGCTTGCCCAAGACCACAAGGAGCACCTGTGGGACTAGAAACCCCAGTCCTTCCGGCCCAAGGTTGCTGTCCTCTAGTGGGATTTGAACCCCCGACCTTCCGGCCTGAAGTACCTTGCCCCAACCACTAGGCTACTCCTCTGTAATGACAATCAGGATATCAGTCTAAAGTTTATTTATTTATTTCCATTTATTAGACGCCTACAATCTCTAAAGCTCTAGGAGATGCAGAATGTGAACATAAAATGCAAAATCATAAAACATTAAATATAAAATATGATAAATACATGACAAATACACTATACCATATAAAACTAACAAACATATAGTACATATATTAAAACAGAAGTCTAGTATAAAACCAGAACTAAAAAATGAAGTGTCTGATATATTCAGCCATGATGGTCAGTGTATTTTAAAGTACCCGACCACCATGGCTGAAAATAAAACCTGATATTCAGCACTGAAGCATATCTGGCAGCCAGCGCTGACTATCCAGTTTTGCTGTGACCAGATTTGCGGTCTGGCGATATTCAGCCACTAACCACATAGCAATTCCATATAAAGTTAGGGAAGCCATTCACCTGTCCTAACGTTATAGGGCACTAATCCAGTTAGTGGACTGAAAATTTCTGCTAACCAGATTAGTGCTAGGACACCCTCACCCCACCCACAGACCAGCCTGGCACTGCCAGCATCATGGCAGTCAGAGGGGATATTCAGTGGCACTGTCTAGTTATTGGCTCCGAATATCCCTCTTAGTGGGGGTTAGCAGGTTCTGCTGATTGCATAAACCCCTTTGAATATCGACCTGAAGGATACTAATCTTGTTCGTCCCTTTCAAGAATTTACATCTATCAAAATTGGTCAGATAACTAAAATTTAGCTGTATGTTTAACAAATGTATAACAATAAGACCCTCATTACAGCAACTTTGGAAAGTACCACTGATTGATAACAGTAATCAAATTATTTCTATATTTTTCTGCTCTCATATATAGAAAAGGAAAATGTACAGCAGCTATTATATTATACCTACCATATGCAGGACCAAAAAACAAGTGGTTAAGCAGTAATGATATCTATAGATGTCATTTTGGCAATCATAAATATGTGAAATTGTCTAAAACTTTCTATAATGGACATAAGGAATTTGCAATCAAACAATTTATAAATTGTCAAATCATAATTATCCATCCCTCATATACAGGGCCGGATTTACCTTGAGTGAGGCCCTACGCCAACAAAAATTGTGGGCCCCCAGCAGGGGCGGCCCAAGGGGGGTGCGGACCTCATTTGCATAATGGGCCTCATTTGCATAAATATTTGCATAATGTTACCATATACAGTCAAACCTCGGTTTTCATGATTAATCCGTTCAAAAAAGTCTGACTATAACCGAAACGGACTAAAACCGAAGCAAGATTTCCCATAAGAAATAATGTAAATTCAATTAATCCGTTCCAGACACCCAAAAATATTGACAAAAAATACATTTTATAGAGAATAACTATCTTTTTACATACAGAAAACAATGAGAAATACATATAAATGACTAATGAAATGGATAAATGAGCATGTAACATCACTTTTACCTTTATTGAAGACTTTTGTTGGCATACACAGTGTCGGGAGAGGTGGAGAGGCAGTGTCAGCCAAGCAGCAGGCAGTTGAGAAACAGTGGGACAGAGAGTCTTAGGCTGCCTCCGGCCCCCCTAAGGTAGCAGCCTGACACAGGTGAGAGTCAGAGAACAGCGTGGGGCTGTGCCAGCAGGAGCCTGCAGCTGCAGACTGCAAGGTTTCAAGGAGAGGCCGCGTGTGCAGGCCTGCAGGACACCCAGAATCCAATCGGGAGGGCAGGGGCCCCGGCGGGAGACTGGGCCGCCAAGGAGAAGCAGATTCGGTCACCAGCTCCTGTCCCGGTTCAAGGGATGTGCAGGGGAAGAGGCAGCAGGCAGACGTCAATCGGGGGAGAGTCCGGGGCAGGAAGCAGTTTCGGGCAGGCCACGCTGGAGCGTTGAACTCCTCGGCTCCCCAGAGGTCCCGCAGAATCGCTGGCTCAAGCTCCGTGGGAGATCGCTGGCTCACGCTAATCCATGGCAGGTACGGGGGGGGGGGGGTAAAATGCTGTACGAAAACCGAGACAACGTACGAAAACCGAAACACAATCTTGATGAAAAAAATCAACGAAAACCGAATCGTACGAAAACCAGGGCATACGAAAACCGAGGTTTGACTGTACTAACTTTTAGTAAACGTGCCTCTTAATGAGTGTATAGATAAAGAAAGACTAAAAGATTTCTACATTACTATAATCCAGTGCCAACTGCCAGACACATTAGGAACTACTACAAACACTGCCCATAGTAAACCCGCCGTATCCTAACAGCACTACCAGGACTCACAAAACACCATACTCTACCAATCAAAAGGCAACACTGCAAATATTAAACCAATACATTTCAGAGAACAACAATACATGACCTACTGGGGAAAGAGAACAAGTGGCAATGTCAAATAGGAATTATATAAACAGAACACCTCAGCTCAGTTACACATGCAGAACATAGACCATCACCAAACAAGTAATCACAATTTAGAAATAGGAAGACAATAATTAAACTGGGAATCCCAAAAGCCAAACTTGGAATGTACAACACTGTAGAAATAAAACTATACATTAATTTGCTCTTGTACTAAACAAAGCGCAGATGTTAATGATGCACATTTACCAGAGCTGACATATTCCAATTAATAAATTCAAAATAAAGAGATATTTTTCTACCTTTTGTGCATTTTTTCAGCTGCAATTGCTCCAGCCACTTTCTTCTGGTTTCTTCGTGTCTTCTGCTAACTCTCCATCGTCTGCTGTCCATTTGTCCTTTCTTCTCTCTTCTAGATTTTTTTCCATTCTCTCTACATCTGCTTTAACATACTAATCTTTCTCCTTTTGCTCTTTCCTCATTCCTATTTCATCCACTCAAATTTTACCCCTCCATCCTCAATCCCCACTTACTCTCCCAATACCCGGCCAATTGTAGATTTTTTATCCCTCCCACACAAAATATTTTTCCCTTCTCCATTTTACTCTTCCAGCCCCATCCCATTCTAATTCTCCCCCAACATCAGCTCCCTTCTAGTTCCAGCCTCACCCAGCATCCATTCCCTTCTAGTCCCTGCATCAGCCCATTTCCAGTCCTAGCCATCCATCAGCCCATTTCCAGTCCTAGCAACCCCCCAACCCAATACCAGTCCTAGACCCCCCATCACCCCACTTACAGTCCTTAACCCCCCATCACCCCATTTTCAGTCCTTAACCCCCATCACCCCATTGTCAGTTTAAGCCCCCCCTATAACCCATTACCAGTCCTAACCCCCCATCAGCCCACTTCCAGTCCTAACCCCATCAACCCATTTCCAGTCAGCCCCCCATAGCCCATTGCCAGTCCTACCCCCCCCATCAGCCCACAGCCCATTACCAGTCCTAACCCCATCATCCCACCTCCAGTTTTAACCCCCCAGCCCATTTCCAGTCCTAGCCCCCCATAGCCCATTACCAGACAACCCCCATCAGCCCACAGCCCATTACCAGTCTTAACCCCCCCAAAGCCCATTACCAGTTCTAACCCCCCCATACATCCCATTATCAGTCCTAACCCCATCAGCCCACCTCCAGTCTTAACCCCCCAGCCCATTTCCAGTAATAGCCCCCCCCATAGCCCATTACCAGACAGCCCCCATCAGCCCACAGCCCATTACCAGTCTTAACCCCCCCCAAAGCCCATTGCCAGTTCTAAGCCCCCCCAACAGCCCACAGTCCATTACCAGTCCTAACCCCATCAGCCCACCTCTAGCCTTAACCCCCCCAGCCCAGCCCAGCCCAGCCCATTTCCAGCCCCAGCCCCCCAATAGCCCATTACCAGCCCTACCCCCCCCAGTCCATTTCCAGCCCCAGCCCCCCCAATAGCCCATTACCAGTCCTACCCCCCCATAGCCCCTTACCAGTACTACCCCCCCCATAGCCCCTTACCTTTCCTACCCCCCCCCATAGCCCTTTACCAGTCCTACCCCCCCCCCCATAGCCCCTTACCAGTCCTAACCCCCCCATAGCCCATTACCCGTCCCACCCCCCCCCAATAGCCCATTACCAGTCCTACCCCCCCCGGCCTAAAGTAAAATTTAATTTAAAAAAAAAAACCTGGTGGCTGCCGCCGCGGGGCCCCCTCTGCTGCCGCGGGGGCCCCGTCTACAAGCTGGTCGGGTCCGGTCGGGTTGGGTCGGGTCTCTCTCCCTCCCTCGCTGCAGGCTGCAGGCTGCGAGAGACGCGAAGGGAGAGCGTCTCCTCGCGTCTGTGTTAAGCCGGCAGGGGCTGATGGGAAATCCCATCAGCCCCTGCGGGCTTAACACAGACGCGAGGAGACGCTCTATCTTCGCGTCTCTCGCAGCCTGCAGCCTGCAGCGAGGGAGGGAGGGAGAGAGACCCGACCGGACCCGACCCGACCCGACTCGACCCGACCCGACCCGACCAGCTTGTAGACGGGGCCCCCGCGGCAGCAGAGGGGGCCCCGCGGCGGCAGCCACCAGGTTTTTTTTTTTAATTGAGTTAAAAAAAAAAAAACTGGTTCTTTTTTTGTGGGCCCCTGCCGGCTGTGGGCCCTACGCCATGGTGTACATGGCGTATACGTAAATCCGGCCCTGCTCATATATAGTGATCACTGCACGCCCAATGATCAGTCACTAAAACATCAGAAACGCTCTCCGCATTTGTAAGCACCAAATCCAGTATCACACTCTCCCATGTGGGTTTGTTCTACCAGTTGCCAGAACACTTCTCCCTATATAGAATTTAGGATCTCCCTATTTTTAGACGACACTGTAGCTGGGATAGCCTAATCAACAGCTGGCAAATGGAAATCTATCAATTGTACTTACCCTTTCACAGCAATATTGTGAATGTCTTCAATTAAATCTCTATCTACAGTTGTGGTCAATATTATTGGTACCATGCATTTTAGGTATGTTGTGTACAATATCTTGAGAAATAGTTGGAAATATTCTAATTGTATATCATCATAATATTGTAACTATGTTGAAACGTGTACAACAAAAAAGAGATGTCTGTACAACTTAGATCTAAAAGACATGGGAAGGGGTGCACCTACTCCTGCCATATTGCTGGGCAGACTAGATGGACCATACTGGTCTTTATCTGCCATCATATACTATGTTACTATGTAGTAATTTCTGAGAAAAAAACAAAATACTATCGTCTAGTTACATTTTAAGGAATTACATTTGTGTTTGTCGATTCTGTGCAGTTGGAGTCCTTTTTGACTAAAAGAGAGAGGGTAGGGTCTGATGGGTGAGTTTACTGGTGGATTAGTATTATGGCTGCTATTATTTAGAGGGCTTCTCCTTATTTCCATAATTACTAGGTATACTGTGTTATTTTCTCCCCATGATGAGGGCTAATGGATTTGCTTTATGTATTTCTAATGTTTGTTTTATTTCATTGTAAATTGATTTCCGATCAAGTTCCTGTTTATGCTTACTTTGTAAGTATATTTTGAAAATTCAAGTTAAAAACAAACAAACCACAAATTTAAAAAAAACAAAAAAACCAAAAAAAAACAAAGTATGACCTAGACAGGAATAATGGTACCTTTCACTAATATTTGGTTGCACAACCCTTGGCAGTTGTGACAGCCTCCAAATGTTTCTTATAGCCATCCATAAGTTTCATACATCTGTCTGCTGGTAGTTTCTCCCACTCTTCAGTTGCAATTTGTTCCAATTCATGAATGTTTATAGGATTCCTTTTACCAATGGCAGATTTCAGCTTTTTCCAAAGGTTCTTAATTCGACTGAGATCAGAACTCATTGCTGGCCAGTTTAAAACTGTCTGTTTTTACCCTTTTTAACTATTATTTTCTACTTTTGGGTTATTATCCTTTAATGCAGACCTAGCTTTCTGACACCAGGTAACACATTTTGCTCCAAAATACCTTGGTAGTCCTCTGACTTCATGATTCCTTTAATACGTTCCAGGCCTCCAGTTCCTGAGGCAGCAAAACAGCCCCACAACATTATGGAACCTCCACTATATTTAACTGTAGGAAGGGTGTTTTTTTCCTTATAAGCTTTATTTCTTCACTTGTAAATGTATCATTGGTCTGCATTGCCAAAGAGCTCAAGTTTGGTTTCGTCTGTCCACAGAACCTTTTCCCTGAAGGATTGTGGTTTCTCATGGTGGGTTGGGCAAAGATCAGGTATGTCTTTTTATGTCTGTCTTTGAGCAGTGGGGTCCACCTTGGCCTTTGCCCATGAAGTCCTTCTTTGTTTAATATGCGGAATATGGTGAGGGTTGAAACCACCACTCCAGATTGCTCCAGGTCAGCCTTAAGCTCTTTGGATGTTGTATGTGGTGTTTTTGCAACAGTTTGCTTTAACATTCAAAGACTTCTTGGATTAATTTTCTCTTTCTACCATGTCCTGGAAGGTTCTTGACAGTTCTAAGAGCAGAAAAAATAATATACTGCAAACTAGACAGAAGAATCCCAAGGTCTTTGGAGATGGCCTTGTACCCCTTTGAAGTTTGATGATGGCTTTTCTGACAGTCTCAGACAGTTCTCTTGTCTTCACCATTGTGAAAATGGAACAGGGAGTGAATGTGGCCATTTTAAACATTACAGCCATCATTCATTGGTTGATTCAGGTGTGTCTAATATTATTGCAACGGGAACGTGGTTCTTCTGTTCAAACTGATTTGAATTGTTTATAAGGGTGCCAATAATCATCTTATGGCAATGTCCCAGTTTTTGCACTATTTCATTTTTCATTGGCATTGTTTTATTTGATTCTTTTATGTGCCAAATATGTGTGAATATATATTCCAAAGCCATTTCACTGGCCACATTTGTTTTTGAGATATTGGGCATTAAGGAGTTGAACTGTAATAATATTAACCACAACTGTATTTCTTCTGTCTGCGAGGAAGGCTTCTATATTACATCAATGAAAATATACATAGTAACATAGTGTATGACAGCAGATAAAAGGTAGTTACTCACCTGTAGCAGTTGTTCTCCATGGACAGCAGGAATAAGTCCTCACGTATGGGTGATGTCTTCCGATGCAGCCTGCATGGGAACACTCCCCAGCTCCTATTGGAAGCTTTTGGGAGGCTCCACTGTGCCTATGTGCTTCCTTCTTGCCTGCTGCTATGGCACCATCTTAAAACCAGTCTAATAGTGTAGCTGTAATAGAATACAACTTCTCTGGTAAGTGGGAAGGTTGTGAGGACTTATTCCCGCCGTCCAAGGAGAATATCTGCTACAGGTGAGTAACTACCTTTTTTATTTATTTATACTGCACTCTTTTAGAATCAGTGCAGTTTACATGTATACTAACAGGTACTTTTTATTCCCTTGTCCCTGAAGGGCTCACAATCTAAGTGTACCTGAGGCAATGGAGGGTTAAGTGGCTTGCCCAAGGCCACAAGGAGTGGCCATGGGACTAGAGACCCCAGTCCCTCCAGCCTGAGGTTGCTTGTCCCCATGCGGGAATTGAACCCCCGGCCCTCCGACCTGAAGTAACCTGTCCCAACCACTGAGCCACTCCTCCCTTTTCTCCATAGACAAGCAAAAATGACTCGATGGGACTCCCTAGCTACAGGCTACCAAAAACTGAGGAGAATACAGAAAAGCCTAAAAGAGCAAAAAGTCGTTTACTTAGTGGCAATGGACCGTAGCAACTCAAACTATGAACTATGTACAATAGCAGTGATTCTCTCTTCCCTTTTTTTGGAGGGTAGCCTGGACAGAATAGAATGGGCCTAGGGAATTTGGAGTTGGATTCTAATCCCCAAACAAATTCCGAGTACAGATTGACTAAAGTTGCTGTCATGTCGGCAGTCCCCATCTAGATAGTAGTGAGATGTGAATTTGTGGACAGAAGACCACATCACAGCTCTACAGATCTCTTCCTTGGAGACCGAGCATAAGTTGGCCACTGATGCAGCAATAGCTCTGACATTATGAGCTGTGACATGACCATCAAGACTCAGGCCTGCCTGGGCATAAGCAAAAGAGATGCAGTCTGCTAGCCAAACTGAAAAAGAGCATTTGGAAACAGCAACTCCTAGTTTGCTGGGGTCAAAAGAAACAAAAATGTGGATGGACTTTCTAAGGAGTTTTTTCCTCTCCAAGAAGAAGGCTAAGGCTCACTTGCAGTCCAACATGTGCAATGCAGCTTCCCCTTTGTGGGCATTAGGCCTTGGGAAAAATGTTGGAAGAGCAATTGACTGATTAAGATGAGTATGGAGGAGCAATCTATTATAATGGAATTTAGTGGAAGCAGGATGAACTACTAGAGCCTGAAGTTCGCTCAATCTGCGTGCTGAAGTAACCGCCACCAAAGACAATACCTTCCAGGTCAAAAGCTTCAGAGAGCAGAAAATGAGTGGCTCAAAGGCAGCTTTCATGAGCTGCATAAGAACCACATTGAGGTCCTAAGACACTGTGGGAGGTTTGTAGGGAGGCTTCAAGAGAAGCAATCCCCGTATGAAGTGAAAAACTAAAGACTGTACTGAGATGGACTTCTCTTCCACACCTTAATAAGCTCCAATTGTACTGAGGTAGACCCTGACAGAGTTGTACTTAAGTCCTGATTCAGAGAAGTGCACAAGATACTCAAGTAGTTTTGGTGTGGGACAGATGATAGGATCCAGGGCCTGGCTCTTGCACCAGACAGTAACCTCTTCCATTTGCAGGAATAAGACTCTTGTTGAGTCCCTCCTTGAGACCAAAAAAACATTGGTTAAACTATCCAGCATGTAGAGCTCAGACAACATTAGCCTCTCAACAATCAAGCCATGAGGGCCAAGGACTGGATGTTGGGGTGCAACATCATTCCATCTTCCTGTGAAATCTGATCTGGCGTGTGGCCCAGCAGGAGTGGCTCCTAACTAGAAAACTGCAATAGGTGAGGAAACCATGGCTGTCTGGGTCAGTAGGGAGCGATGAGAATCATCGTGCTTCTGTCTGCTTAGAGCTTCAGGAGAGTCTTTGCAATGTGAAGAATTGGAGGATATGCATACAGAAGACCCTCCTCCCAATGTAGGAGGAAAGCATCTGAGGCTAGTCTGCTGTGTGGTCTTACCCTGGAACAGAACTGATCTACCTGGGCATTCTGTGGAGTGGCGAACAGATCTATTGAGGGGGTGCCTCATTCCCGAAAGATGCGAGCTGCAACCTCCCTGTCCAGTATCCATTCATGTGGTTGGAGGAACCGACTCAGTCTGTCTGCCAGAGTGTTTTGCTTGCTTGGCAAGCACATAGCTCTCAAGTCCATTCTATGTGCGATACAAACTTTCAGAACCCAACACAGGAGGTATGAGCCCATTCTTCCTTGCTTGTTAATGTAGAACACTACAACATGATTGTTGGCCTGAGTCAGAACAATTTGGTTGGCCAGTCAATCTCAGAAAGCCTTTAGAGTGTTTGCTATGTCTCTTAATTCCAAGAAGTTGATCTGGTAGAAAGTTTCTTGGATGGACCAATTGCCCTGGGTGTGAAACCCATAGAGATGATTCCCTACTCCAGCTTCGATGTGTCTGTTAGCAAAACCTTTTGAGGTGGAGAAATTTGGCAGGGGAGACCTCTGAGCAAATTGTGGTAGATTGTCCACCATTGCAGTGTCTGAACTAGAGGATTGGTGACACACAGACATAAGAACACATAAGAACATAAGATATGCCATACTGGGTCACACCAAGGTCCATCAAGCCCAGTATTCTGTTTCCAACAGTGGCCAATCTAGGTCATATGTACCTAGCAGTTTCCCCAAGGGACACAGGTTCCACAATGCTTGTATTGGTTCAAGCATTGATATCCTGGGTCCCTTCTTAATAATGGTTTATGGACCTTTCCTCCAGGAACTTGTCCAAACCTTTTTTAAACCCAGCTACACTAACAGCCTTTACTACATCCTCCGGTAACAAATTCCAGAGTTTGATTACACATTGAGTGAAAAAATATTTTCTTTTACTAGTCTTAAATAGTTTACCCTGTAGCTTCATTGCATGTCCCCTAGTCTTTCTATATTCTGATAAGGTAAACAATCGATCTACGTTTACCCATTCCACTCCGTTCATTAATTTATAGACTTCTATCATATCTCCCCTCAGCCGTCTCTTTTCCAGGTTAAAGAGCCCTAACCTTTTTAGCCTTTCTTCATAGGAGTATCCTTCCATCCCTTTTACCATTTTGGTGGCTCTTCTCTGAACCTTTTCTAAAATCGCTATATCCTTTTTAAGATACGGCGACCAGAATTGCACACAATATTCAAGGTGCGGTCTCACCATGGAACGATATAGAGGCATTATAGTATCTTTTGTTTTATTTTTCCATTCCTTTCCTTATCATACCTAGCATTCTATTTGCTCTCTTGGCCGCAGCTGCACACTGGGCCGAGGATTTTTAACATGGTATCCACAATGATGCCTAAATCTTTTTCCTGGGTGGTGGTTCCTAATGTGGAACCTTGCATTGTGTAACCATAGTTTGGGTTGTTCTTCCCTAGGTGCATAACCTTGCACATGTCCACATTAAATTTCATCTGCCATTTTGATGCCCAGTCTTCCAATTTATCAAGATCCTCTTGCAATTTTCCACAATCCTCTTGGGTTTTAACAACTTTAAATAATTTTGTGTCATCTGCAGTTTTGATAACCTCACTCGTTATTCCACTTTCCAGGTCATTTATGAATATGTCAAAAAGCAGCGGACCCAGCACAGATCCCTGGGGTACACCACTATTCACCTTTCTCCATTGGGAAAATTGGCCATTTAGCCCTACCCTCTGCTTTCTCTCTTTTAACCAGTTCCTGATCCACAATAGTACACTGCCTCCTATCCCATGACTCTTTAGTTTTGCCAAAAGTCTCTCATGAGGGACTTTGTCAAAGGCTTTCTGAAAGTCCAGGTACACTATATCAACCGACTCACCTTTGTCCACCTGTTTATTCACACCTTCAAAAAACATAACAGATTAGTAAGACAAGATCTTCCTTGTCTAAAGCCATGTTGGCTGTCTCCCATTAGGTCATGACTATCTACATGCTGAGTAATTTTATTCTTTATGATGGTTTCTACCATTTCTCCCGGTACTGATGTCAGGCTTACCGGTCTGTAGTTTCCCGGATCACCCCTGGAACCCTTTTTAAAAATTGGTGTTACATTGGCGATCCTCCAATCTTCAGGTATTAGAGATGATTTTAATGATAGTTCACAGATTACTAATAGCAGGTCTGCTATCTCATATTTCAGTTCTTTCAACACCCTTGGATGTATACCATCTGGCCCAGGTGATTTGCTACTCTTCAGTTTATCTAATAGTTGTAATACATCTTCCCGATGTATCGATATTTCCTTCAATTCTTCCGCACCTTTAAATACCACTTCAGTCATGGGTAACATCCCTTCATCTTCCTCAGTAAAGACTGAAGCAGAGAATTCATTCAATCTCTCCGCTATCACCTTGTCGCCTCTTAGTGCTCCTTTAACCTCTTTATCATCTAATGGACCAACTGACTCTCTCACAGGTTTTTTGCTACGAATGTACTTGAAAAGGTCTTTACTTCGCGTTTTTGCTTCCGCAGCAAACTTCTTCTCAAATTCTCCCTTTGCCTGCCTTATTAATGCCTTGCATTTGACTTGCCAGTGCTTGTGCTGTTTCCAGGTTTCATCGTTTGGCTCATCTTCCCTCACCTACCCAGGCTCATCTTGTTTCCACCCGTACTTCTGCCTTCTACTTTCTAGCCCCCAGTCTCTGGAACTCACTCCCCCCTTCACTCCGTGCAGAGGAGTCCTATCCAAAATTCAAATCACAACTCAAAACCTACCTTTTCAGCTTAGCCTTTGACCTGCCACTCCCAACATCCTCCCCTCCCTCTGTCACCCCCTCCCTCCTGTCCGCTTGATGTCTTAATTGCTTGTTGTTAATTACTACGTTGTGGTTTGTTCTTTTCTTGCCTTTCCTTCCTCCTCTTTCCTATTTGTTTTATTGGCGTTCCTTTTCTCTTTCTCAGCCATTTTAAACGGTTTTAGAATACTGTTTTTAAGTTTGTTTTTAAACTTGTGTTGTAAACCGCCCAGGTACTACTAAGTGTTGGGCGGTATATAAAGCCTGAATAAACGTAAACGTAAATGTAAACGTAAACGTTGGCTCTTTTTTCCATTTCTTGAAAGATGCTTTTTTGGCAACAACAGCCTCTCTGACCTCATCTTTAAACCATGCTGGCAGTTTTTTGGACTTCCTTCCACTTTTCTTAAAGCGTGGAATACAGCTGGTCTGGGCTTCCAAGATAGTATTTTTCAACAACAGCCAAGCCTGATGTACGTCTTTAACCTTGTGACCCAGTAGCTCCTCAGGAACCTATGGACACAAGTGAGCATCCGGTGGTGGAAGCCGGTAATGCTAGAGAGAGCACAGATTTCTTTAGAGAAAGAAAAAAACACACTTCCAATCAAGCTAAACAGCACTCCTCGGGGGAAGGGAGTGAGGAAGCCTGTGATTGGGCACGCCCCAAAGGAAGGCGGGCATTGCAGGCTAGAGCCAGCTGCTTAAATATACAGAAACCAGGAAGTCAGAGGGTACTAGTGAAGGACTCGAGAAAAGTTCTAAAGGAAGGACTAGAAAGGAGAATAACAGGACAACTGGTTCCAGACAAGCTGAGAACACGAGAGAAGCTATCTGAGTTCCCAGAGGGAGATACAAGGATTGCAGAAGGCAAGTCTGTATGGGATTATCCTTGCTATAGAGATTCCTGTGACAAGCTGCACCTGGAAGGTACCGTGGGAGAGGATTCAGTAGAGAGAGAGAACTGCTGCAGGCAGAGGTCTTTTAACTACGCTGAAAACCCAGGGCTACAGAACCAGGCAGAGCTGTGGAAGAAGGACAGAAGGATAAGGTATTCCCCAGATGAAAAGCTTCTGTATCAGGTACCCAAGAAAAGGAGTGTTTATGCTTTTAAACCAGGCAGTCTCTGTTCCACTTTTAAAAGCACAGCTAAACAAGATGGTGGCGTCTGTTATCAGCCAAGGGAAGCTTTAAGTAATCCTGAATATTCTTTTAAGCTAGCTGATATACCTAACCTGGAGAAGGCTGAATGTAATGCTTTTGATTATTCTCCTGACATTGCAAAGTTTGAATACCAAGCACCCACGGCTAGAGAACGTTTAGGAGATAAACGTAGCCCAGCACATGTGTTTGTTCCCAGTACAAACAAACTTAAGTGGCAGCCTGAGATTGATAAACTCAGTAAACAGTTACTCATTGAAGGGACGGGAGATCAGACATACTTGGGGAAGTTACCGGCTGAGTCACTTCTAAAGGACTTCCAAGACTTCTTAAAGCAGAAGAGAAGTTTTAATCCGGTTGTGCCAGACATTGAATGTATGGAAGAAACTTCTACCCCTGATTCTTTATTGCCCCCTGATAATGATGACATGTTAATGGACTGCTCAATCTGTTTAATTGACAGAGACAATTAAACAGCTAAGTTTTTGTACTGTTCTATGAGGTAATAGGACATTAACAATTAACCTCATTTATACAAGAAAACTTGAGTGAAGAGACTTTTTCTGTTTCCTTCCTGTATGATAAAGCACATGAGAAGAATGTGTAATAATACAGCGCAACAAGCAACTAGATAAGATTCAGTTATTCCTGTATACTTTTGGATTTAATTTCTTCTGCACCGTCTGTAATTTGCATATTGAACTGCGCACTGGCAAACTAAGCCACGAGCAAAATAAACCAGTTAAAATAAATAATCCTTTGCCAAGCCTTATCACTCGTCGCACCACAACACAACTACAACAATTGCCCACGGGCGTCGCAAGTCAACCCCTCTTTAGCCCTCAAGGTTAAGGAGCGGGTGGGGCTGGCTGACAACCTTTGCAACTGCTCCTTTTAGTTTTTTCTTAACTGTTTTCCTCATTTTATCATAGTCTCCCTTTCGAAAGTTAAAAGGTAGTACTATGGATTTCCTTACTATCCCTCCTCCACTAATTAAATCAAAGGTGATCATGCTATGATCACTATTGCCAAGTGGCCCCAACACCCTTATCTCTTGCACTAGATCTGGTGTTCCCCTAAGGACTAGGTCTAATATGGCTTCCCCTCTGGTCGGTTCATGAACCAGCTACTCCAAGAAGCAGTCATTTATTTCATCTAGTAACTTTATCTCCCTAGCATGTCCTGTCATGACACTGACCCAGTTGATACCGGAGTAGATGAAATTACCCATTATTATTACTGCGCTGTAGCTTTTGTTAGCTTCCTTGATTTCTTTGAGCATTTCATCATCCATTTGGTCATTCTGGCTAGGCGCTCAATAGTACACCCCAACTGCCATTGCCTTCCCCCTTTTACATGGAATTTCAATCCATATAGATTCTACAGCAGATTTTGTTTCCGGCAAAACTTTAATTCTTTCTGACTCAATGCCCTCTCTAACATAGAGAGCAACCCCTCCACCAATTTGATCAGCTCTATCATTACGATATAGTTTGTACCCAGGTATCACAGTGTCCCACTGGTTGTCGTCCTTCCACCATGTCTCTGATATTCCAATCATATCTAACCTTTCATTTAGTGCTATATATTCTAACTCTCCCATCTTATTTTTTATACTTCTAGCATCTGCATACAAGCATTTTAGAGAATGTATTTTATTCCTATTAATTTGGCTATTGTTAGACATGGGTAATTTGGGATCTTTAAGCTCTGTCTGCTCCATACTTGAGGGCATTTGGGCTACTTTACTCTTTTGTGGAACCTCTCTGCTTTTGGTAGTATCCTTCAAAGATACATTCTTCTGAACCATCCACTCTTGGGGGACTGTCGGCTTTCCCCTAATATCTAGTTTAAAAGCTGCTCTATCCCCTTTTTAAAGGTTAATGCCAGCAGCCTGGTTCCATCCCGGTTAAGGTGAAGCCCATCCCTTCGGAAGAGCCCCTTTTTTCCCCAGAATGTTCCCCAGTTCATAACAAATCCAAAACCCTCACCTCTGCACCATTGTCTCATCCACGCATTGAGACTCCGGAGCTCTGCCTGCCTTTTGGGTCCTGCGCGTAGAACAGGAAGCATTTCGGAGAACGCTACCCTGGAAGTTCTGGATTTCAACTTCCTACCTAAAAGCCTAAATTTAGCCTCCAGAACCTCCGTACCACATTTTCCTATGTCATTGGTACCGACATGTACCAAGACAGCAGACTCCTCCCCAGCACTATCTAAGACCTTATATAGGTGGCGTGTGAGGTCCGCTACCTTTGCACCAGGCAGGCATGTTACCAGGCGATCCTCACGTCCACCAACCACCCAGCTATCTACATGCCTAATGATCGAATCACCAACTATAACGGCTGTCCTAACCCTTCCCTCATGGGCACATGGCCCTGGAGAAACTTCCTCGGTGCGAGAGGGTTTTACATCACCTGGAGGACAGGTCCTAGTTACAGGATCACTTCCTGCCACACCAGGGTGATGCTCTCCTGTCACGTGACCTCTCTCCTCCATGGCAACAGGGATGCTGCCAGACTGGAGGTGGGACTTCAGGACTATATCCATGTAGGTCTCGTCTATGTACCTGTCGTATGCTTTCCAAGTCTGCTACTTTAGCCTCTAGAGAATGGACTTGTTCCCTGAGAGCAAAGAGCTCCTTGCACCTAGGGCACACGTAAGACCTCTCACCAACTGGGAGAAAATCATACATGTGACACTCAATGCAAAAGACTGGAAAGCCCCCATCCCGCTGCTGGACTGCTGTCTTCATCTTAGTTTTAAGTTTGTGTTTAGATCTAAGTTCTTTACTTACTAAGGGTTGCTATGGATATTTATACTAATAACACTGTACCTAATACATGTAATATACCTTGTTCACCTGAAGCTTAACTAATGTCAGGTCCTTAGTTTATGACTGATTTGGGTAATGAGCTTCACCTGAGAGCACCTCCTGCCTTTTAAGATGTGTAAGTACCTAGAAAGCTACGATTATCCCAGGGGTGGGTGGGTGTGGGGAGGGAGGGAGGGAAATAACACTTATTAAAAGAGGGCTGCTACACAGTACCCTGTCTTGTGCTGCTGAGGTAAGCTATATTCTGATTTGATTTAAATTATAGCTCTTAGGTGCTGCTAGGCTCTAACTTCTTATGAAATTTAAACTACAAGCTCTCTGCTGGGTTCTAAATTTAACCAGAAAGCTCTCTTCTGTGTTTTAAATTTAAGCTAAAAGTACTTTGCTGATGCTAGGCCCTGAGTGACTATTAAATGTAAACTACAAGCTCTCTGCTGGGTTCCAAATTTAACCAGAAAGCTCTCTTCTGTGTTTTAAATTTAAACTAAAAGTACTATGCTGTTACTAGGCCCTGAGTGACTATTAAATTTAAACTACAAGCTCTCTGCTGGGTATGAAATGTAACCAGAAAGTTCTCCTCTGTGTTTTAAATTTAAACTTAAGTGGAGCGAGCGGGGTCAGCTGGAGCCGGTGTCTGTGATTGCGGCAGGAGGAGCTGTGTAGCCCCGCCCCCAGGACCTTTAAAATCTTGTGGTCCCCCGCTGGAGAACCGGAGCGAATGGGGTCAGCTGGAGCCAGTGTCTGTGATTGCGGCAGGAGGAGCGGTGTAGCCCCGCCCCCCAGGACCTTTAAAATCTTGTGGTCCCCCGCTGGAGAACCGGAGCGAGCGGGGTCAACTGGAGCCGGTGTATGTGATTGCGGCAGGAGGAGCGGTGTAGCCCCGCCCCCCAGGACCTTTAAATGTTGTGGTCCCCCGCAGTACGTGACCCGCGGGCACGCACCCGTGGTCGCGTGACCGAAGGGGCAGGACACGCCCCTTTGGAGCCCCTTCGGAGCAACGAGGAGTTACAGAGGAGTTCTGCGGGTCCATGGGCAAGCGACGAAAAAAGGTGTTTGCTACGGCGAACACCCAGAAGGCTCCTAAGATTGTGGGTACGATGGATGTACATCTTCAAAAAGCTCAGGGAGAGCGTGAGTTACCAGACTTGACCCTTGGGTCTGTAAGTACTGTCTCTGACTCTTCTCTTATTGCGCAGGGTGTTTTGCTACCCAGTCAGGAAGTTGTGTCTACTAAGGGCCTCTCCCCCTGGGGTGTTAGTCTGGGGGTGGAACCCTCATCGGTTAATGAAGATGTTATTACTTCTTTTGCAGTTGAGGATGATAAATGCCTATTGTCTGCTCTTCCGTCTCCACTGGAGTTTCCTACTACTGTCCCATCTGTGGTTTCTCCTATTGATGTTTCTATGAGAGATGTGTTTGAGGTGGTGACGCGTATGGAGATATCTTTACATGTCTCCCTTTCTCAGGTCTCTCAATTTTCTAAGGACGTGGTACAGAAGCTAGGTGTACATGATGAATCATTGGTGAAATATAACGCTGCTTTAAATAAATTAGGGGGTCAGGTTTCTGCTATGCAGGCTGTTGCTTCTTCTATTTGGGTAATATCAATATACATCATCAGATTGAGTCTCTTGAGATTGTTGCACGTTTAAAAAATTTAAGATTCTTAAATTTTCCTCAGACTCATTACCTTTTCCTTCTATTTTGTTATATAAATATTTCAAGGAGGTCTTATTGATTGATGTTAATTCGATAAAGTTTTCTTCGATTTACTATATTCCTTTGGTGTCTTCTACGGAGGCCTCTTCCCCTATTGTCAATGACGCGGGGAAGGGTTTAGTGTCTTCTTCATTGGATGTCTCTGCGTTTTTGGAGTCTTCAACTGATGAGATCACCAGACGTGCCACTCTGATTGTTTCTTTTGTTTCTTTGTTAGATAAAAATTTAATATTGCGGTTGTATTTTTCCAAGAAGAATCAATTGTTTTGTGGTGGCACGACACAGGCTGTCCCGGATGTGTGTCGACTCACTCAGAAACGTAGGAAGGCTTTTTTGGCATTAAAATCCCGTGCTTTGGCAATAGGGGCCTCTTTTTTCCTTAAATATCCTTGCAAGTGTATTCTGATTTATGAACAGACAAAATGTGTGTTTATGGAATCTGATCAATTGAATGTGTTTCTAGATAGCAAAGAATGTGGATAGAAGTTTCTTTCTTTACTTCCTTTCTTAGTTATAGGGTCAGTAGTTTTTTTTTTATTTCAGGCCCGGTTCTGTTAATTATGGTTGTGTGCTATATGTTATTGGTCCTCTCGCTCCCTTGATGTGGACTTGAGTGTAATGCCTTTTTCTTGTTTGAAATAAAGAATGTTAAATGGGAAAAAAAAATAAAATTTAAACTTAAACTGCTGCTACTAGGCCCTGACTGATTTAACAAAAAATAGTGGGTTTACAGATTAATTAGCTTTAATACAAAGAATTCCTTTTAGAAAATTACCAGAAGTATATACTCACAGTTGCAGATCTCTCTCCAGAAGTAACAGTCCCTTTATCTAGTCCTTCAAGACAGAGGATCACAGACAATCTGTGTTGACCTGTGGCTTGTGTCCATTGAGGCCTCAGAGTCCACTGAGCCTGCCTCATATGGAGATGCGCCAAGCGTGTAACGTGCACGGTAGAGGCCATATGGCCTAATACAGTGAATGCATCCTGCGAGCTGCAGCCTATTGACCCAATTGAGTCTCCCATATTAGTGCTGTCAGTCTGTTAAGTTGGTCATGTGGGAGGAAGGTTGTCACCTGAGTCATATTGAGCAGGGGTCCTATGAATTCCAATTGCTGCATGGGTTGAAGCTGGGGCTTGAGGTAATGTATAACAAACCCTAGCAGGTCCAACACCCGAATGGTTAATCATGTTGATTCTTGAACCCCTTCCAGAGTGGTATTCTTGATCAACAAGTCGCCCAAATAGGGGAAGACAAACACTCCCAGTGTCTGGAGGTAAGCAGCTACTACAGAGAGGCATTTTATTAAAATGCAAGGTGCCAAGGCTAGGTCAAAAGGCAGCACTTGGTACTGGAAGTGTTGTTGCCCCAGGATGAATCTGAGATACCTCCTTCAGATCCAGGGAGCATAGCCAATCTCCTTTTTAAAGATAGGGAAGGAGGGTGCCTAAAGAAATCATTCTGAACTTTTATCTTACCAATTATGTGTTCTGATCTCTTAGGTCTAGAATGGGACAGTATTTTCTTGGGGATCAGGAAGTACTTGGAATAAAACCCTTTCTCTTCTCTGGTGGCTCAAGCTTGATCATGACAAGAGGACAGTGATTTCTCTCTGAATCAGTTCCTGATGCAGAAGGTCAAGGTGATGCACCCATGGGAGGCAGTTTGGTGGCATATCCAATAAATGTAGGCCCCGATTTTCATCTGGGCGGTGCTATGCACCCCTTCGGCACATAGCCCAGCCCCTTCCACATAACCTGGATTTTGAATGCCAGAGTCATATGTGGCCCCAGCATTGAAAATTCAGATCTCGCTGCACAACCCAGAAGCCGCAGGAGCTAGCTGTATAGCACCGATTTTCAATGCTACCCACTTAGCCTCTGTGCCTGAAAGATAGGCGAGGAAAAACCTCGCCTATCTTTAAGGCGCAGAGGGCTAAGTGGGTGTCATTAAAAATTGCTGTTACCCGGTTAGCCCTTTCCTCCACCCCGGAATGCCCCTAACACGTCCCAGTGCTAACCGCATAGCATCTGGGCACGTTAGGAACTTATCCAGGATTTTCGAATGGCACTACCCATGTAGGTGCCTTTTGAAAATCCCGGATAAGGCATTTACACAGGTAACTAGAGCAGTTACATGTGTAAATGCCTTTGAAAATCAGGCCGTAATTTGTAACTGCTCTGGACTATCTGTAGAACCCATGAGTCTGAGATTATGAGGGGCCATCTTTGCGCAAAAAGAATGAGGCTTCACCCAACTGGAGGGTTTCCCTCCGCAGTTACTGATAGAGTAGCTATGCCCTGAAGGAGCCAGTCAAAATCCCTCCCCCGGTTTTGGCTGAGGAGCAAGCTGGCTTTATGAGGTTTCTTTTGATGTTGCTGCGGGTGAGGAGCCTGTTTGGGCTGGGAGGTTTGGGACTCAGGAAAGTACCTATGCCTACAAGAGTAATAGGTCTTTTTCTGTCCCCCTCCTTTTCTGTCCAGGTCAGGCATGCACCTTGAGAGATTATGAAGGGTAACATGCTGCTTTTTTATGAAGTCAGCCTTCTCTTTGACCTGTCCTCTGAAGTGTTTCTCTCCATGACACACCAGCAAACATGTCCAGCACTGATTGTTCCAGGTCTGAGGACGGGAGCCAGGCAAGTCTCTGGGCGCCAACCCTCATGCCAGAAGCTATTGATGCTATTTTGAAGATGTCATAGGTCGCCTGGATGATGAACTTTGAGCAGTTCCTGCCATTAGCCACTAGGAAATGATACTGTTCCAATTTCTCTGGAGGGAGAAACAGACACTCAGTGCATGATGTTCTTCAAGAACATGCCTATGTAGAGCTGATAAGAAGTCATGCAGGCTATGAGCATGGCACTCTGAAAATACCTTCTCCCTAAGGAGTCCAATGTCTGAGCAGCTCTTCCTGGGGACACAAAGGAGTGAGTCTTGAAACTCTTGGACCTCTGAAGGGCAGATTTGACCACCAAGGAATGGTGAGGAAGGTGAGGCTTCTCGAATCCAGGAGTCTTCTGAACTCTGTACAAAGAGTCAAGCCTTCTACTGAGTGGAGGGACAATGAGGGGGTTTTCCACATTCTCATCTGCACTCCCGATAGGATGCAGTACACTGGCACCATCATCACCTCCTCAGGGGCCAAGGAGTACTGCAGGATCTCCAACTCTTCTGTCCTGGGTCATACTCAGTCTCCAAAGAAAACAGTATGGCTTTGGGCCATAAACTTTACAAAATACTGGAAAGTCATGTGCTCAGGAAGGGACTTATGCCACTCATGAGGTGGAGAAGGGTCCGATGGAAGTTCAGGAGACCTGTACTCCAACACGTCTTCGGATTCCACATCGGTTACTTGGTTTTTGAATCAGACTCAGAGAGGAAGTCTAGGTACTTCTGAGCCTCTGCTAGATCTCTCTCTGGACCAGAGGAGATCGGGATTTTCGAGGGTCATTAGATCCCGAAACCCTAGAGAGGGATATTAGCTGTGCAGGCACCGGTGTTGGGATCCTTCGATGCCCTGATGTTGATGCATCTCTTGCAGGCAAGGCGTGCATCTCAAAGATCGGCTGTATGATGGTCGATGCTGATGCAGCTGATGTCGAGGCCCCGGCAAGCTGTACCACCAAGAGCACTGTCATGCATTCCTCAAGAGCTTAGAAACACAGAAACATGAAAGCAGAAAAAGACCATATGGCCTATCTAGCCTGCCCTTCGATATCAACCACTACACCAGTCCCCTTTTTTCCTTTAGAGATCCTCTGTGTTTGTCCCATGCTTTTTTGAATTCAGATACTGTCCTCATCTCTAAGACTTCCATTGGGAGACTATTCCATGCATCTACCACTCTTTCCGTAAAGAAATATTTCTGCACATTACTCCTGTGTCTATCCAATTTCACTCTCATCCAATGTCCCCTCATAGCAGAGCTTGCTTTCAATAGAAAGAGGCTCTCCAGCAGTGGAATTATGCCACAGAGGTATTTAAATATCTCAATCATATCATCTCTATCCCGCCTTTCCTCTAAAGTATACATATTAAGATCCTTAAGTCTGTCCTCATATGCTTTATAACGAAGATCACAAACCATTTTAGTAGCCACCCTCTGTACAGACTCTAACCTGTTTATATCCTTTTGAAGGTGCGTCTCCAGAATTGCGCGCAATACTCCAAATGAGGTTGCACCAAAGACTTATAGAGGAACTATCACCTCCCTTCTTCTGCTGGCCATTCCTCTCCCTATGGACCCAAGCATCCTTCTAGCTTTTGCCTTCACCTTTTCTACCTGTTCATCTACTTTAAGATCATCAGACACAATCACGCTCTTCTTTGTGGACAGAAGTACTTCACTCCCTATACTATATTGCTCCCTTGGACTGCTGCAGCCCAAATGCGTGACTTTGCATTTTTTAACATTAAATCTCAGCTGCCAAATTCTAGACAATTCTCCAAGCTTACCTAGATCCCTCCTCATGTTATCTATACCTTCCTGGGTGTCTACTCTATTGCAGAGTTTGGTATAATCCACAAAGAGGCAAAGCTTACCAACAACCCTTCCTCAATATCACTAACAAAGATGTTAAGAAGAATCGGACCAAGGACAGATTCCTGGGGCACACCATTCCTAACCTCCTTCTCTGCAGAGTGAGCTCCATTTACCTGTAGCCTTGATCGCCACCCACTCAACCAATTTCTAACCCAAGCAGTAACTTTAGTGTCCATCCCTAGGGTGCTCAGTTTGTTTATAAGTTGCCTGTGCAGAACGGTGTCAAAGGCTTTACTGAAATCTAAATACACCATATCTAGGGCTCTCCCTCGGTCCAACTCCCTGGTCACCCAATCAAAGAAATCAATCAGATTTGTTTGACAAGATCTGCCTCTGGTGAATCCATACTGCCTCAGATCTGGTAATCTGTTGGACTCCAGAAACCTAACTATTTTCTCTTTCAGCAGCGCTTCCATTAATTTACTCACCACTGAGGTTAAACTAACCAGCCTGTAGTTTTCAACCACATCCGCTTTTGTGTAAATGGACCACATGTGCCTCTCTCCAGTTCTCTGCACCACTTCCAACTACAATGAGGCATTGAAAAAGTCAGTCAGTGGAGCTGCTGGAACGTCCCCATGTTCCCTCAGTATTTTTGGGTGTATCCTATCCATTCCCATCGCTTTGTGTACTTTAGGTTTAACTAGTTCCTCATGAACAGTCTTCTGAAAATTGTTCAAGATGCCCCTTGCTTCTGTTCCTGTTTGTGGGTGTTATCTGAAGTCTTGTTCTTGGTTCTTCATCTGTGAATACAAAACAGAAATATTTGTTAAGCAATTCTGCTTTATCCTCATCAGTTTCTACATATTCCTCCCCTTCACCCTTAAGTCTGACAATACCATTTTTGCCCTTATTCTTCTCACTAACATATCTGAAAAATGTCTTATTCCCCCATTTTATTGTATTGGCTATTTCCTCCTCTTTTTGAATCTTTGCTTTCCTGACTATTTTGCTAGCTTCTCTAAGTTTTTCCAAATATAGATGCCTGTCTTCCTCTCTTTGTGATTTCCTGTATTTTATGAAGGCCTCCCTCTTTTTCTTCACCTTTTCAGCTACTTCAATTGAAAACCATAGAGGTCTCCTTTTCCTTTTACCTTTATTTACCATTTTAACAAAAAGGTTGGTTGCCCTTAAAATATCCCCTTTCAGTTTTTCCCACTGTTTTTCTACATCCCCAACTGTTCCTATCCCGCTAAAGACTCCCTGAGGTATTGGCCCATCTTGGCAAAGTTAGTTTTCCTAAAGTCTAAGACCTTTACTTTTGAATGGATTTTATTAGCCCTAGTTCTAATACTGAACCACACCATCTGGTGATCACTGGGTGTGAAATGATCTCCCACTATAACCTCAGAGACACTTTCACCATTGGTAAGCACCAAGTCCAGTTTGGCCCCTTCACGTGTGGGTTCTGTTACCAGTTGCCTGAATAGTTCTCCCTGTAAAGAATCCAGGATTTGCTTACTTTAGATGATACTGCAGCAGGAATGTGCCAATCAACATCTGGGATATTGAAATCCCCTTTCAGTAGCACTTCCCCTTTCCTAGCAATACTGCATATGTCTTCAATTAACTCTCCATCCACCTCTTCCTCTTGTGAGGAAGGTCTGTATATCACACCAATGCAAATAGATTTCTCTTTCCCTCTTTCTAGTTTAACCCACAGTGCCTCCCTCTCTCCCTTTTAAACCCTGTATTTCCATAGCTTTAATATTATTTTTTACATATAGTGCCACTCCTCCTCCCCTTCTTCTTATCCTGTCTTTTCTGAATAAAGCATAGCCTGGTATAGTTACATCCCAGTCATAGTTGTCTATGAACCAAGTCTCTTTTACTGCCACTAAATCCATGTCAGCCTCTCCCATTAAAGCCTCAACATCTGGGATCTTATTTCCTGCACTACGGGCTTTATACATACTGCTTTCCATATGTTGCCCGTTTTACCCATTTCCATAAAGGTATTTAATGTTTCACTTACCTGGGGACTTTCACTTACCTGGGGGCTTTCTTCACCCATCCCCAATGAATTTAGTTTAAAGCCCTCTTCAGTAGGTTAGCCAGTCTGCTACTGAAGACACGTCAACCCTTCTTAGTCAGTTGGATGCCATCTCTGCTCTGCAACTCTTGGAACAACATCCCATGGTTCAGGAAATCAAAATGCTCTCGATGACACCATCTATGCAGCCATGCATTTATCTCCAGGATGCAAGCTTCTCTGCCTTGGCCTTTACCCTTCACAGGGAGGATTGAAGAGACCACCACCATATGCCCCTATCTGCTTCACTCTCTATCCCAGAGCCATGAAGTCACTTTTGATATGCTCAGAGGGATACCTGGCAGTATCATTTGTGCCGACATGAATGAGCAACATTGGGTAATAGTCAGTGGACTTGATGAGTCTTGGCAAACTCTCCATAACATCTTGGATTTTGGCACCTGGCAGACAGCAAACTTCTCTGGACATCAAGTCTGGTTGGCAGATGGAATCCTCAGTACCCCTCAGAAGAGAGTCACCAACCACCACTACCCTCCGCTTCCTTGTGGTCACTGATTCTGCAACTTTGGGGTGCTCAAGCTCTGGTTCTTCCCTTTCCAGGGATGCTTTCACCTCCTCCACTTCCAGGGCTGCATAATGGTTCTTCAATTCAAGGGCTGGAGGAGTTGGATTGGTGATTCTGCAGGCCCTGGTGACTCGTGTCCAATCTTCGTCATTCTGTAGGCTTCCACATTTTCCTCTGCTGAAGAGCTTGGATGTTTCAAGAAGCATCTCATCAATGTACCTCTCATTGTCTTGAATGCCCCTCAGCCTCACCACCTCTTCTCTGAGCTCCTCCACTTGTTTCCTGAGAGCTTCAGCATGCAGGCATCCTGCATATGGAACCGGTCCTTCAACTAGTATTGGGATCTCTATCTAGACAGAGGCAGAAGCTGTAACAGGGGCAACAGTTTTGGCGATACGATTTTTTCCAGCCATGGTCCAGTTGGTGGAGCTTAGGTACCTCTTGAAGCAAAAGAGAGAGAGAGACCTACTAAAGTACCAGCCAGTTTTCCAGCTATCCTTTTGAGGAAAAGCAGTTAAATGTGTTGTTCCAAGTCCCTGTGTGCAGTTAATTGAGGAGGTTTTCCTATAAAGCAAGACTGCTCACATGGAGTGGGTGGGATTTGGGAGGGTAGGGAGGGAACTAACACCTGATGAGGTGTCAGTAGCTTCAAGGAGCTGAGAAAGATTCTAAAAGCAGAGTTTTAAAACTACACCACTGAAGAAAATATTTCCCCTTTTGAACCAAAGCAACAAAAAGAATGTAACTTTGTCTTAAAAATGTACCAAACCCTCTTTTAAGAACTCTCAGGCAGAAAGCTAGTAATTAAAAGTCACACACTCTTATCTTTGCTTGTTAGGAATGCAGAAGGTGTTTCTCCGTGGCTGCCGATTTTGAAGGCTGTGGGGTCGCAGCAACTTTGACCAATGTACCCAGTTTGGGTAGATTCTGCCCTGCTATTCACAGGGAGTGTATTCCATCTCCCTGGCTACCCGCAAGCACAGAGGACTTGTGCAGGGAGCACTGGACAAGGGCAGGAAGGGGAGGGCATAGATGGAGAGTAGGCGGAGCAGGGATGGGCTGACTCATCCCGACATACAGGAATTATTCTGGTCATGGCCCTGTACATCTGGCAGTAGGGAGATGTGCGTGGGACTTATTCCACCTCGGAGGTGGATTAAGTCCCATCTAGGGAGCAATCCAGCCAGGCAGCCCCCAGACCTATGGGGCAGCGGCAGGTGGGCCCTCACTGCCCGATCCCAGCCCCGGTCGATCCTGCTGAGGGTCAGGTGGTGGGAAAAAGTGCCCTTGTTTTCTGGCGGGCCATGCGAGCTCCTGCTGTGCGTCCCAGTGCCATGGCGACGGGATGCCACAGCACCGGCACACAGGCAGGAGCACTGAGCGGAGGAGACGGGCAGGCACTTGGACGTCAGCCAGCCTGTCCAAGTGCCCTGATTCTGTAAACGTGGGAACATTTAGCTCCTGCATTTGCAGAACTAGGTAAATCTCAGGCTTGTACATTTTCTGCGCTTTCGAATGGCCCAGACGTGCAGAGATCAGAATCGGCCTCCACCTGTACAGGGGTATCAGCAGCTTGGTTTTGGCTCTTACTAGGCTGTCGGTGCCCATTCAATGTTTTGGAGGATAAGCTCTCCTCCCACTGGGGCAACTTCGAGTGGCATTCACGCGGGACTTCATCACTCTCAATGCCATGCCCTGAAGGGCTCCAATGCTGATCCACTTGGTGCTCGGTTCGATGAACCTTCAATAATGATGAAGCCAAATCCTTCCTTATTTTCGGGTGGAAATAGATCGGAATCACCAAAATGTGATTTATACTGCTTCATTCAACCTTTGAGTCCTGTTTTTTCATCCGAAAACACAAATTACAAAAAGAGGGTTGATGTTTGGATCCCAGGCACTGGAGGCACAAGTTGTAGGTATCCATGGCGGATATGCTGCTAGCACACCGGGAACAATTTTTGAACCTACTGGCCAGTTTCTGAGACATGTTGTCCAGGAAGATAGTCGCAGCAAAATCAAATGGCGCGTTTTTGAAAAGGTAGGCCCGGCCGGTGCACCGGCACCTAAGAGTGCAGAGGTGCCACAGAAAAGAAAAAAAAATTAAACAATCAAAAATTAGAAAAGGAAAAGGGAAAAGAGAAACCATGATGGCAGGCGATAGGCTGAAATACCTGGAAGCACAAAACCCCCACAGGGGAGAAAAAATGATTTACCAAGTAGAGGATGACCAGAATGCATCCATTGGGCTCCATAAAAAAACCTAAAACTAGTTTTAAGATGGTGCTATGGCAGCAGGCAGAAAGGAGGCGTACAGGCACGGTGGAGCCTCCCAAAAGCTTCCAATAGGAGCTGGGTAGTGTTCCCATGCAGGCTCCGTTGGAGGATGATACCCATAAGTGAGGACTCATTCCTGCTTGTCCACGGAAAAAGACCAGTATGGTTCATCTAGTCTGCCCAGGAAGGTAGCTAGAATGGTTGTACCTGTGCTCTGTGCAGATCACACCCTTTTAAGCCTTTGTTTAGGGTGGTAACGTCCGCTCCATGCAGGCCACCCCCTCTATTTGTTGAAGTATAAAATATATTTAAGTTTGTTCCGATTTCATCATTTTGCTATAAAGGAAATTCTCTTTCTAGGCTAACCCATAGTGCCGCCTCCTCCTTCCCTCATAAGCCCTGCAATTCTGTGGCTTTTCATATTATTTTTTTTTACATATAGTCCCACTCCTCCCCCCTTTCTTCCTACCCCGTCTTTCCTGAATAGGTTATAGCCTGGTATAACGACATCCCAGTCATTTTTTTCTGTGCACTATGTCTCTATGACTGCCATTATATTCTTGTCAGCCTCTTCCATTACATCTTCTAGATCTGGAACTTTATTTCACATACTATGGGCATTGCTATACATAGCTCTCCAGATGTTGCCCCTCTTTAAAATTAATATGGGGAAGACTGAGGTGCTGGGTTTACAGGTAAAAGAGAAATTACAGGAAGCATTCCCCTTTAAATGGGCCAAAGATTCCATCAGATATTTGGTGGTGAACATCAGGAAGGATCTGACTTCATTGTTCCATCAGAATTATATCCCCTGGTTTTGGACAATACAATGGGATTTGAAGAAGTGGGGCAGAATAGACCTCAAGGTTGGGACGCATAGCAATAGTGAAGTTAAACATTTTACCCTGCTCGATTTTCTTATTTATTTATTTATTTATTTATTTACATTCTCTTATATACCGCACTATTCAGCATCAGGTGTCACTATTCAGCATCAGGTGTCACTGCCGATTGAGGTCCCACGTGCCTATCTCAAATACATGCAAAAAAAGATTTTTGTTTTCATTTGGAAGAGACATCCGCCCATAATGGCTTGGTGGATGTTATGCATGAGAAAGCAAGATGGGGTTCTAGGGGTTCCTAACTTGCAAGCTTATTATGAAGCTGCATAGCTCCGAGTCCATTCCTGAATGGAGAGGGGTAAGAGTGGAGAAACAATGGGTTAAAATAGAACAGGAGAATGGGGGGGGGGGGGGAAGTACCCTTGAGTGGAGAAATGTGTTTGAGGGAACTCAAAAGAGGAGGACAAAAAGGAAATAATTTATTGGTGGATTGCTCTCTTAAGGTGTGGGTAAAGCTACTTGGGGAAAAGAAGGCTATTAGATTTATGCCTATTAGTCATGATAGTGACTTTCCTCCAGGGTTGGTCTATGAAGTATTCCAGGGGTGGGAAGAGTTGGGATCGGCAGAACAGGAGTTGATTAAGGAAGGCATGTTAAGCAACTTTGTGGGTGGGGATAGGTTTCATTTCATGCAACTGTGCCATTGTTTACAAAGCAAGGCCATTTCATCAGATCTAATCACACCCCCTGGAAGAGTAATACTGTCAGTCTCATACAGTAATTAAGATGTAATGTAAATGTAGTCTTACAGGCCAAGTGGATACTTCAGAGTCTGACTCTCATTCAGGTGGAAGTTTACAGAAGTCACTAACCTCTTCTTATCTTTCTCTGCAATTAAGTAGTAGGAAGTATAAGAGGAAACATAAATTCTAATTAGGCTATGACCCAAAGTCAATGCAATGTTACAGAATTTAGAATGAATGGTGCATATTTGAATATAATTTAATAATCACATTCACATTCCAAAGTGAAGTTATAAATTAAATTTATTAATTCTAAATAAGTTATTCAATATTGATTAAAAGAATCCAAATAGTTGTATCTAATTAAAATAGATTGAATAATCTTGCAATTTTTCATTATTGCATTTCAGATGTTATAGCAAATAATATACATGAAAAATTCTTTTCTCCCACAATTTCAGCACACTTTTCACAAAGAATTTCTTCGAAGTTACAATTCTCTTTTAAAGTGAAATGTTTTATTTACTGTTCAGGTAAGTACATATGTTTAACACTTTTTCCTCCTTTTTCGTTATCTTCAAATTTAGTTCTCACATTAGCTTTATTTCCCTTTCACAGGAAACAGCTTTTAACAGGTAAGTGATTAATTACGTTAGAGTACTCTGTATTTTTATTGTGTAGTTAAATGTAATAAGCTCATTAACTTTATATGTCTCTGTACAGGTGTTGGTGCACATATGACTCACACGTCCTCGTCACCCTCTTATGTCAGGGCCCAGTGTATCCAGTGACTCCAAGTTTTTCAGAATCTGATTCTGTTCTGATTCAGTGACGTTCAGAAGACCCAGGTTAGGGTACAATACTTACTCCCTACCTTTACAAAATTAATAAGGCAAAAGCCTATCAATAGTTAGAGTCTTCGCAGTCTGTATGTTACTTAAATTCAGACTGTTTCATATGATGTACTGTCCCTGGTCTAAGTAAGATGAAGAATAATTCAAATTCCCTGTCTGTATTCACATACACTTATACTCACACTCACGTATGCACTTATCAGATCATTCAAATCTGGATTTTTGAAGCGGTAAGAGTTTCTCATGAGGGACCTTCAGAAAGCCTTTGACAAGTTCCCTCATGAGAGACTCTTCGCGAAATTAAAAAGTTATAATATAGGAGGCAGTTTACTATTGTAGATCTGGAGCTTGTTAAAAGATAGAAAGCAGATAGTAGGGCTAAATGGCCAATTTTCCCAATGGAGAAAGGTGAATAGTGGAGTACCCCAGGGATCTGTGCTGGATCTGCTGCTTTTTAACATATTCACAAATGACCTGGAAATGGGAATAATGAGTGAGGTAATCAGATTTGCAGATGACACAAAACTATTCAAAGTTGTTAAAACCCAAGAGGACTGTGAAAAATTGCAAGGGGACCTTGACAAATTGGAAGACTGGGCATCCAAATGGCAGGTAAAATTTAATATGGAGAAGTGCAAAGTTATGCACCTAGGAAAGAACAACCCAAATTATGGTTTCATGATGCAAGATTCCATATTAGGAACCACCACCCAGGAAAACGATTTAGGCGACATTGTGGATAAAACGTTGAAACCCTCTGTCTAGTGTGCAGTGGTGGCCAAATAAGCAAATAGAATTCTAGGAATCATAAGGAAAGGAATGGAGAATAAAACACAGGATATTATAATGCCTTGTATTGTTCCATGATGTGACCGCACCTCGAATATTGTGTGCAGTTCTAGTCGCTGTATCTTCAAAAGAATATAGCAGAATTAGAAAAGGTACAGAGAAGAGCGACCAAAATGGTAAAGGGGATGGAAGGATACCACTATGAGGAGAAGCTAAAAAGGTTAGGGCTCTTCAACCTGAAAGAGAGATGGCTGAGGGGAGATATGATAAAGGTCTATAAGTTAATGAAAGGAATGGAATGGGTAAACGTAGATCAATTGTTTATGCCATCAAAATGTAGAAAGACTAGGGAACATGCAATGAAGCTACAGTGTAATCCATATAAGACCAACAAGAGGAAATATTTTTTCACTCCATAATCAAACTCTGGAATTCATTACCGGAGGATGTAGCAAAAGCTGTTAGTGTAGCTGGGTTTAAAAAAGGTTTGGACAAGTTCCTGTGTCTTCTGGGAAAACTGCAAGGTACTTGTAACCTAGATTGGCCACTGTTGGAAACAGGGTACTGGGCTTGGTGGACCTTGGTCTGACCTAGTATGGCATATCTTATGTTCTTATGTTATCCCTTTCATTAACATTTCCTTTCCAGGAAACTATTATTTATTAAGAGTAGTCAGCTTTTAATTCGAAAGCCTCTGTGTATCTGTCAGCAGTTCCAGCCTGTCAGCACATCAACATTCCATTAGCTTCAAGTTTTTACCCAGTCAGAACACTGACAGGATTTTAAACTTATTTTTTTTCAGGAAATATTTCTCCACTTTTCTTTATATGTGCTTTATTTATCTTCTCAGCACAGTAGATTTAAAGCTTACTACATCAACTCAGTCACAATATGTATAAAGGATTTTTATTTACCTCAAACCTCGGTATTTAGCTTTTCAAACCTATTTTCTCTCTTAGACACTAAAATACAGTGTCAAGGTTTATTACCAAGGAATATCAATCCTTTCTTTTTATCAAGATTCAGCAATTATTCTCACAGGGTCTTTCTTTAAAATAACAGACTCCTGTTTTAAATTCTGCTTGAACTTCAGCATTCCTAACAGATAAGCCAGGATACTATAGAACAGCCATCAAAAGAATTAGACAAAGGCTAAACAGTTTTATCTACATCTCACTATAACAGAAAAGAAAACCTGCCCTATCTGCATCTGTACTACTCATAATGATTATATCCCACATAACTTGTATATGTATTTAATAATATAATGTTAATGTACATAATGTATATAGTGTTGCACTGTTCAGTGCTATCTGTTCAACATTTCTGTTTACTGTACATTGGTTATAGTTATATGACGTTATATGTAAAACAAATCCATGATTTGTTGCCTGTTGTTATTTGTGAACCGCAGCTGATCTTAGGAAGCTGCGGTATATAAGAGATTGTTAAATAAATAAATAAAATAAATAAATAAAATATTTCCACAAAACTTTTCAAAGTCAACCTCAGATACTCACAACCATAGCTCAATTCAATTAGATTAAATTGGTGCTCTTTAAACCTTTAAACAGGCAGTTTTCACCACTGCTTTCCTTTCAAAAATGCATCTTTGATACAGCTGTCTTTCCAGTTTCCCCTTTAAATCACTACTTTTAAACCTCAAATTAATCTCTCACACACAGTACACTTCTTTCTTCTTTCACAGCCCCGCCCCAAGTGTCACTTTTCAGTCACAGACACATTCTAAAGAGCAGATCCAGTGCTTTTCCACTGACATCAGCTCAAAAAGGTCCTTACCAACCATCACTAGGTACTTCAACCTCTCAAAATTCTAACTTACAATTATTTTTCTTTAATGAACTAGTCCATTTTAAATGTTTCTGTAGTGCTTCTTTAAATTTTACTTGCAGTTTTATTCTCAACCATTTCACTGAAATGTAGCTTCAAAAATGGATTCCTAGACTTCCCTCACTTGGTTTGCAGCTTGTCATGCTGTGAGGGCTTGTGAGCATCAGTGATACTGAGGGCTAAGCTATCGGTAGTTTAACTACTGGCAGGGTCTCCCAAGATGGACAGGTCTCAGCTGAGGTGCCAGACCAAGACAAACCACCCATCTGGGCAGCAGCAACAGAATGGGATAGTGTTGACGGCGGAGGATCACATTTCTGTGATAACGGCAATAACACCAAACTTAAAATGCGTGGAAGAAAGGCCCGGCAATCTACTTCTGTATCTTGCCATGAAAACTCAAAGGATAGTTACAACAAAACAAATTGTGCTATAGTGCTGGAAGATGAGACCTCCAGGTCGGAAGGCCCTCAACTAGCTACTGGGGAAGAGCTGAAGACTTTTCAGAGTAAAGCCAGCATTTATGATGTGGTTGGATCATAGCCCTCGGGACGTCTGACTGCTGATATAGCTGCACATGAAATGAGAGTCAAAAGCTGTAAAGATGTCTTACATATTGGGACATGGAACATATGAAGCATGAACCAAGGGAAGTTGGAGGTGGTCAAAAATGAAATGGAACGTGTACAACTTGATCTGTTGGGTGTCAGCGAACTGAAATGGACTGGCATTGGGCACTTTGCATCAGATGATCACATGGTCTACTATGCTGGAAATGAAAGACAAATTAGAAATGGTGTTGCATTTATAATAAAGAAGAAACTTGCAAGAACAGTAATGAAATTCAGTGCAGTCAGTGAGCACTAAATCTCTATTCATCTACGAGGAATGCCTATCAACACAACTATAATTCAAGTATATGCCCCAAAAACAGCTGCAGAAGAGGATGAAATTTGAGTTCTATGAACAAGTATAAGCTGAAATTGACAGAACATACAAAACAGGATATCCTGATAGTCATGGGTGACTGGAACACAAAAGTTGGCAACAAAGAAGGCAAAGTGGTTGGAAAATATGGACTTGTCAACAGAAATGAAACTGGAGAAAGGCTGATAGAATTCTGCAAGACCAACGATCTATTAATCTCAAACACCTTCTTCCAGCAACACAAGCGGTGACTGTACACATGGACATCACCCAGTACAAAAATCAAATTGACTACATCTGTGGAAGTCAATGATGGAAAAGTGCTATAACATCAACAAAGACAAAACCTGGAGCTGACTGTGGTACAAATCACCAACTACTGTATGCAAACTCAAGCTAAAGTTTAAAAAGACCAAGCCACTCATGAATGTAGCAAAATATGACCTTGAGAATATACCACTGGAATTTAAAGACTGCCTGCAAAATCGATTTGCTGCTTTAGATAAAATTGACAGAGCTGCAGAAGAGTTATGGAATGATATCAAGAAGGTTGTGTTGGAAGAAAGTGAGAAGTCTCTACAAAAGGTGAAAAAGCAAAAACGGCCAAAATGGATGATGGAAGGAATTCTGAAAATTGTCCAGAAACGCAGAGAAGCTAAAGCCAGAGGAGAAAGAGAGGCAATCACAGAACTCAACAGAGATTTCCAATGTGCAGCAAGACAGGACAAGGAAAAGTACTACAATGACGCATGCAAGGAAATAGAAGCAGAAACGATTAGAGGAAGAACAAGATTGGCTTTCTTAAAGCTACGAGAGTTAAAGAAAAAATTCCAGCCTCGAATTGGAATGTTACAAGATGCTCAAGGTTCTATGTTGAATGATGCTGAGAAGATCAAGAAAAGGTAGAAAGAATATACAGAGTTTTTATATGGCAAATATCAAGTGGACCAACAGCCGTTTCAACCTGTACCTTATGATCCGGAACCATTGGTGATGAAAGAAGAAGTTGAAGCAGCATTGAAAGCCTTATCAAAGAACAAAGCACCAGGCATTGATTGCATTCCCATAGAAGTATTACAGCAATCTGATGTAGTTGTTACCATACTTACAAGGCTCTGCCAGGAAATTTGGAAGACAACATCATGGCCAACTTGTGGCAGGTGCAGGCCTGTGATCCACGGTGTCTGACATAAGCAGGCCAGCATGGCTAGCTTGACCTGTAAATGAGGCCTGTGGAGAGGCACATAGGATTGCACATCCCCCAATATGCTGCTATTGTAAGATAGAACTCAGTAGAAGTATTGAATTAGCTTAGGTAAGCAGAACCGAGAGATGGAAAAATACAGAAAGACATGTTTAAAAGTTACTGATAAGAAAAAGTACATCTGCAAAGAAATAATTGGGAGTGCTGACAGATGAGTTGCAGAGCCCTGCTCCTCTGCATGCACAAATTGGTTCTATGGCCTTGAGAGTGTGAAAGTAACAAGTTGATGAACTGACCATTGTAATTGGGACTAGAAGGGGGGTATGCAGGTGTCATGCCCACTGAAGGGACATAATTGGATAAACTTATCAGTACCGGGACCAATGGAAGGGGTACGGGAGGTACGGGAGGTTACCGGGACCAATGAAATGTTTTTCTATACCTAGAATGGAACAGAAGTCTATAAAAGTTGTTGTAATGCTTGAAAACTTTGCTCAGCCATTTTGAAATTGACTGGTTCGAGACTTGTGCACAAATAAATGATTTGGACCTTCTGAACAGACTCCTGGTATCATTGGTTTGTCTGCGCTTTGCTGCTACATATTCTTGGTGCATTGGCCGGGAAGTTGTGGAATCAAAGTGTATATAGGGCAATATACCACGACTTTCCGCCTCTATAGGCTTGGTCCTGCCGGGATCGCGCCCTTCCGACGAGGGCTGCTCCCTGGCGCCACCGGTCCCTTGTATCGGAGGGAGCTGGTCGGACCTCGGCAGGTGCCGGGCCCGGTTGGAGCCAACGCCTCGAACCCGAGTGAGGGGAGTCCGAGGTTCAACTCATGCGCCTGCTTGGGAAGTTTGAGGACCGGATCCGGTGAGTATAGTTTTGATTTGGTGTCTAGACAGAAATAGAAAGAGCAGTACTGCCATTGGAACTTGGAATTTGGAATTTGTAATCTCGAGATATTGGGAATTGGTAAGAGAGCTTGATCACCTCTCAAGGAAGGGCCGAGTAACCCCGCATGGGAATTCGCCGGGTGAAACCCCCATCCTTATTGTAATTGGGAAAAAGACTAGTCAGAATAGATAGAAACGAATGCATTCTGGGATACGTTGCTAGCATGATTGTGTGAACGAAGTGTGAATGAGAGGTCTGGCAGCACGGACCAAGTGAAGGCAGACCCCTGAGTAGCGCATTTCCTGACCGGGCGACCGCGTTCAGGTCGCGAAAAGGGGGAAGCGATTGTCGTCTCGTCTTGTTATTTGTATTCCTTATACGTTTCCAGGACCGTGAGGACCCCTTACCCACGGTCCGCCCTCCTTTTCCCTTCTGTCTGTTGTTGCGCGCACACATCGAAATGGGAGGGGCGGGGTCTACTAGAAACACTCCATTAGAATGTATGATCGCACATTTTAAAGAGGGATATTCAGGAGATTATGGTATTAAAATGACAGCAGCCCGTTTGCAGATTTTGTGTACTAGGGAGTGGCCCGATCTAGACCCCATCTGGCCCCGAGAGGGAACGTTCAATGTAGAGATTATTCAGTCAATACACCGTAGAGTGTGCGGATAGCGCACCCCGATCAGTACCCCTATATAGATTCCTGGTTAAGTATTTGTGAAGATCCGCCCCCCTGGGCGCAGCGCTGTTATGAGGAACAGTGCAGAATAATGTTAGCTAAAACAGATTCTAGACAGAAAACGGAACAGCCCAAAATGAGAGAGCAGGATAAGAAAGCCAGAAAGAAGCCCATCCTGGTAGATCCTGATTCCCCAGAAATAATTCTCAGGCAGCCCCGAACCCCAGGTCCAATAAGAGTAGCCCGGCGTCCTGCCCCAGAACCCCAGCGACGGCCGGAGCGGGACCCAACCCCTGATCCACCTCCCGGAGGGGAGGAAGAGGAAGAATTAGCTGAAAGAGAAGAGGAGGATATAAAAAGTGAGCCAGAAGCGGAGGTAGAAGAAGGAGAAAAAGAGAATGCCCCAGACGAGGAGGACAGTGTACAAGTGATTGCTAGTGCTAGTAAACTAGCAAAAGACAAACCCAAAGCAAAACCTGTTGAGAAAAAGAAAGTGACCCCTTCAAAGACAATTACAACAATAACCCTTAGATCCCAAAAGACACCTACGGCCAAAATGTTTCCCTTACGGCAAGTTCCGGGGGTGCCCGTAAAGAATAATGATAATGAAGTGGTAGCGGGACCCCTAACTTATGTGTATATCCCTTTCTCTACAACTGATTTATTAAATTGGAGGTCGCATTATGCCTCCTATACTAGTAAGCCCCAGGAGCTGACAGAATTAGTAACTACTATTATGGAAACTCACCAACCCACTTGGCCAGATTGTCGCCAGCTCCTGACTACCCTATTCACGACAGAAGAACGAGCAAGAATTAGAAAAGCAGCTATTGAGTGGATGGCAGATAACCCTGTAGCTCCAAGGCAGGGGCAGAATATAATAGACCGTCGGGAAGCAGCTCAGAGAGAATTCCCGAATGAAGACCCCCAATGGGATCCAAATACAGACGAAGGATCCACAGCCCTAGCCCGTTTTCGCCAAGGCTTTTTACAAGGCCTGAAAAGGGGGGGCCAAAAAGCTATGAACCTTTCCAAAGTTGCTGGAGTTATCCAAGGGATAGATGAGAGCCCAGCAGATTTTCATGAAAGATTAACTGAAGCATACAGAATGTATACTCCCTATGATCCCGAGGCACCAGGAAGTTTATGTATGGTGAATTCTGCTTTTGTAAACCAGTCTCAACCAGACATTAGACGTAAATTACAGAAATTAGAAGGGTTTGCGGGCATGAATGCAACACAGTTATTGGAAGTCGCTCATAAAGTGTATGTGAATCGTGATAATGAAAGACAGAGAGAATGTGATAGAAAGATGAAGAAGAAAGCTGATTTTTTGGCTGCGGCCATAGTTGAACAGAAAAGGGGAGGTGTCCCTAGTCGAAGGAGCAGAGGAAGAGGGCGGGGTCAAGGCGGAGGCCGGACCCAGAGGCTAGGCGTGAACCAATGCGCCTATTGCAGAGAGGAAGGACATTGGAGAGATACGTGCCCGCAACTCGAAGACGCCCAGCAAGATGACGACAGCAGTCATCAGTGGCGAGAAGAAAGACGAGGCTATCCCCGAAACCGAGGAGGAGCCAATCGAGAACAATTCCAGCGAGAGAGAGGAGGAGGAGCCATTCAAGCATTGGCCACAACGACCCATGATGAAAATGACGTGGATTAGGACAGACCGGGCTCCCAGTTTGCTTTAGGTCTCCAGGAGCCTATGGTCGGAATACAAATAGGAGACCAAATTATGGACTTTATGGTTGATACTGGAGCACAACATTCAGTAATAGACAAAAAGATAGCCCCATTCTCTACAAAAGCAGTCACCATTATAGGAGCAACCGGTGCCAAAGCTACAAAATCTTTTCTCCAAAATCGAATATGCAGTCTAGGAGGACCCCAAATAACTCATCAATTCCTTTACATGCCCGAATGTCCAGTGCCACTACTGGGACGAGATATGTTAGCCAAGCTTCAAGCACAAATATCCTTCTCCGAACAAGGAGAAATGCAAATGACAGTAAATCCCCAAGCCAAACCAGCAGGAATAATGCTGCTGACAGTTCCCCGAGAAGAAGAATGGAGATACTACATTGATGATTCTGTCCAAGACACCTATTTTGAACAAACTTTAAAGAACATCGATGCACCACCTGGAGTATGGGCAGAAGGCAGTCCCCCAGGCCTAGCCAAGCATATAGCTCCAGTGATTGTAACCCTCAAGCCTAGTGCTACACCAGTGCACGTCAAACAGTACCCTCTCCCAAGAGCTGCAATCGAAGGCATTCATCGCCACCTACAAAGATTGCTCGAGTATGGCCTACTAAAAGTATGTCAATCCCCATGGAACACTCCACTTTTGCCAGTAAAGAAACCTGGGACGGAGGATTACCGCCCAGTACAAGACTTAAGAAGAGTAAATGATGCAGTTGAAACTATACATCCAGTTGTACCCAACCCTTACACTCTTCTAGGACTGATACCTGCTGAAGCTACCCATTTCACTGTACTGGATTTGAAAGATGCATTCTTTTGCATAAGATTAGCCCCTATAAGTCAAATATTGTTTGCATTTGAATGGCAGGACCCCATCTCTGGAAGAGGGGGCCAACTCACCTGGACAAGATTACCCCAAGGATTCAAGAATTCGCCTACCATCTTTAGTGCTGCACTGAATCAAGACCTTTCAAGCTATCCAGTAGCCCCGGGGAAGAGAGTGCTTCTCCAATACGTGGATGATCTGTTGATAGCTGCCATATCAGAAAGTGAATGTATACTAGCCACTAAAGACCTCTTGCAGTTACTAGATGAAGCTGGATACAAAGTTTCCAGAGCCAAAGCACAGCTATGCCAAAAAGAAGTGAAATACTTGGGTTTTCGTATTACCCAAGGAAGCAGAAGATTAGGCAGAGAAAGGAAAGAAGCAGTATGCAGAATTCCAACTCCAACAACCAGAAAGCAAGTCAGAGCCTTTCTGGGAGCGGCAGGATATTGCCGAATCTGGATACCCAACTTTGCCCAAATTGCCAAACCACTGTATGAAGCCACAAAAGGAGAAGAGAAGTCGCCACTGGAGTGGGGACTTGAGCAGGATACAGCCTTCAAGACGTTAAAGGAAGAATTGATGTCATCACCAGCACTTGGACTACCAGATGTCCACAAACCTTTCCACTTGTTTGTACATGAAGCATAGGGAAATGCCTTAGGCATGTTGACTCAGAAATTGGGAAATTGGGAGCGACCTGTAGCATACCTATCGAAACAATTGGACCCTGTGGCCAAAGGATGGCCACCTTGCTTGAGAGCAGTTGCAGCTACAGCGCTACTAGTGAGTGAAGCAGACAAACTCACACTAGGACAGAACATACGAGTCACTGTGCCACATGCAGTCCTTGCTCTCATGAAACAGAAAGCAAATTATTGGCTCACCAATTCCCGAATGTTGAAGTACCAGAGCATGTTATGTGAAAACCCACAGATACAACTCGAAGTGAGCCATGCCTTGAACCCAGCTACCTTGATACCCATCAGTGAAGAACTCCCAGAACATGACTGTATCGAAGTCATGGAAACTGTGTTCTCCAGTCGACCCGACTTAACAGATGTGCCCATAGACAATCCTGACCAGATCTATTACGTTGATGGGAGCAGTCTCATCCTCGATGGACGACGCTGTGCCGGATATGCAGTCGTCACTCAACACGAAGTAGTTGAATCATCAGCTCTAGCCTCAGGCACATCAGCCCAGAAAGCCGAATTGATAGCACTTACCAGAGCATTGCTGTTAGGAGAAAAACTCGTGCTAAATGTATATACAGATTCCAAATATGCCTTCACTACCTTGCATGCCCATGGAGCTCTCTATAAAGAAAGAGGACTCATCACATCCGGAGGAAAATCAGTCAAGTATGGTCCCGAGATATTGATGTTACTTGATGCAGTTTGGGCCCCAACACGTGTAGCTGTCATGCATTGTAGAGGACATCAAGCAGGAAAAGGAGAAGTTGCCCGAGGAAATAGATTTGCAGATGCCTCAGCACGACAAGCAGCTATGACAGGACAGATTGCCCCACAAGCTATGCCAATGCAAGCAGCATTGTTTCCAGTACCTTTGAATCTATGGACCCCACGATATACCACCAAAGAATTGGATTACTACTGTAACAAAGAAGATGGAGTACTGAAAGATGGATGGATTGAGCTGCCACCAGAAGAAGGCAGTCAACCTCCTGGACGAATAGTGATTCCTGAACTGTTAGGACCATCTTTTGTCAAAGCTTTCCACGAAGCTACCCACTATGGGAAGAGTGCTATGGAAAAAGCACTCAGACCACATTTTTACATCCCTCTGATGACAACCATATCAGCCTCAGTAGCACGTCAATGTCTAACCTGTGCCAAAAATAATGCCAAGCAAGGCCTTATTACGGCACCCCGAGTTCAATCAGGAGGTGTCACCCCCATGCACAACCTCCAAGTTGATTTTACCGAAATGCCAAGAGCCAATGGATACCATTACCTATTAGTATTAGTTTGTACTTTCTCTGGGTGGGTAGAAGCATTCTCAACCAGAACTGAGAAAGCCCGAGAAGTTACCAAAGTCTTAATGAGAGAGATTGTCCCTAGGTTCGGAATCCCAGCAGTAATAGGGTCAGACAATGGACCCTCATTTGTCTCCCAAGTTACTCAGCAGTTAGCAAAAGCTTTGCAGATACAATGGAAACTCCACACTGCATACAGACCCCAGAGTTCAGGGAAAGTTGAGCGAATGAATCGTACCTTGAAAGCCCAAATGTCCAAGCTTTGTCAGGAGACACACTTGAAATGGCCCCAAGTGCTCCCCATAGCTTTACTCAGAATACGCTCAGCTCCTGTAAAGTCAACAGGATTTTCCCCTTTTGAAGTTTTTGTATGGTAAACCCCCACCAATAGTGCAGGGAGTCAAAGGAAGTTTAGCCCAGATTGGTTCAGAAGTAACCAGACAAGAACTCCTAGCTCTTAGTTTTGTTCTGCAGACTCTCCATACGTGGATCCAAGACCAGTTGCCTATCAACTTGACGGAACCCTTGCATCCCTATCAGCCTGGTACTTCGGTGTGGATCAAAGATTGGAAGAAGACACCGTTGGAACCCCATTGGAAGGGACCGCACACCGTCATCCTGTCTACCCCAACTGCAGTAAAGGTAGCCGAGATCGACGCCTGGATCCACCACAGCAGAGTCAAGCCCGCCGCTGATCCTGAACCAGAGCAGTGGACAGCAGAACAGCATCTTGATGCACCCTTGCGAGTTACTCTGAGACGGCAACCAGCAGCTTAGACACTTCATCACAAGTGCTTTGCAGTAGCCAAGTCTTTCGAAGAGGATTGCTGTTTTCCATGCAGCAACAGCTTTGTTTCAACGAACCCAATTTGTGTGTGATTTGACACACTACTTTGAGACTACATTGACTAAGCCAGACTTCACAAGCCAACTGAAATTGCTAATAAGTTGGTTAATGTGTACTGGACAACCTGAGGATCTTCAATCAACACTCAGCACCCGTTAAATTGCTTCATTAGCAAACGGGACGAAGAATAAAAGACCGTCGTGATCAAGATCAGCAAGCTGAGGATTCAGAAGAACTCCAATCAACATCAACATGCATCTTTACTTTTGCTTTGCCTTGGTTGCCTTCTTTGGAGGTTTTGAACTGACTTATGCTTTACCTCCATGCACTGCTTGCATTACTTCTACTAGAACTGGACTGAAAGTAACTCAGACTTTGCTTTATCATTCTTACTATACCTGCAAGGGAACAGTAACTCGGTGTATCTATAACACCACTGAACTAAATGTTTGCACTCATGGCAAAATCAAAGCATGCTATAATCCGCATCAGAATCCATCCTATTACACGTTGGAAATAAGATGGAAGGATGCAGATGGACCTATACTAGCTGCTACACCACCACTTAAAGACATTACTAAACCTGCTGTTTTGAATTTTGATGCATGCAATGCCATTAACAGAGATAGTTATTCCACCTGTGGTACTTGGGAGAAAGCGTATCGAAATGACCATAAGTATATGTGTCCAGAAGGTGCCACAAATTGGTGGAAGTGTACAGGTAAAACGGGATCAGGCTATAGTACTGCACCAGCGGCAGACTACTATTGCCCGTATTGGGGATGTGTTTTTTATGCTACCTGGAATACTGGTATAACTGATGAGAAAATAGATAAACGGATGGCTACTCTAACCAAGCCAACCACAAATGATAAATGTCAGAAAGATGCTTGCAACCCCTTACACTTACGAATACACAATCCCTATGCTTGGAAACAAGGATACAAGTTTGGTTTACGTATTGCTGGAGGGGCAATAGATCCAGGAACCATTGTGTATATCAGATTGAATACCCAAGCCCACAAGTCATCTAAATATCATATCCATAATACCTTTTATGAAGCCATGCATGTAAATAAGTTTGAGATCCCTCACCCCTCACAGAATTTATTTTTAGAATTAACTGGAGCAGTAGTATCTAGTCTTAAGATCTCAGATTGCTATTTTTGTGGCGGAACCCAAATGGGAGACCAATGGCCATGGGAAGCCCAAGAATTGAATTATTCTATGATTTACAATCAGACTGAATTACACAAGACTACCAGTGAATGGGTGTTAGCGCACTCAATCGTTGGACGTCTTTGCTATGCCAGAACTGGACCCCAGTTCACCCAGAAGGTAGGACAGCTGGTCTGTCTTAGCCAGAAGTACTATAATGCCACGACCAAGAAGACAGCATGGTGGTCAGGAATCAGACATCCTGAACCTCCTAACCCATTAGCCAGATTTCCTGAACTTGCTGGTTTATGGACTAACCTTGCCAAAGTCCAAGCCTGGCAAGCCCCACCTGGCCTATATTGGATTTGTGGAAACCGAGCATATGCACAACTTCCGCCACACTGGGGAGGAGCATGTGTCTTAGGAACCATCAGACCTTCTTTCTTTCTTTTAAACACTGAACATGGAGAACAATTAGGATACCCTGTATACACTACCCACCGACACAAGAGAGCATTAAGACAGAAGAGAGAAGCCTTACAGATAGGCAAGTGGGAAAAGTGGCAAGGTGATGATTGGCCACCAGAAAGAATCATTGAGTATTATGGGCCTGCCACTTGGAATGATGATGGCATGTATGGTTATCGTACTCCAATCTACATGATTAATCGTATTATTCGCTTACAAGCAGTAGTTGAAATAATAACTAATAAAACTAGTCATGCTCTTACGCTCTTAGCTAGACAAAGTACTCAAATGCGCACTGCTATATATCAGAACCGCTTAGCACTTGATTATTTGTTAGCAGCTGAAGGAGGAGTATGTGGTAAGCTGAATCTAACTAATTGCTGTTTGAAAGTAGATGATAAAGGTCAAGTAGTTGAAGAAATTGCTAAAGATATGCAAAGACATGCTTATGTGCCAGTACAGACTTGGCACTCATTGAAATTTCCTAACTGGTTTGCTAACCTCTTTTCATGGGTGGGAGGATTTAAGACTTTCATTGTTTTAGTACTAATTCTTGTTGCTGTTATCTTCTTATTACCATGTTTAATCCCATGTTGTATGCGTTCCATTCATAACACTATTGATAGTACAGTAGAGCGGAAGACCGCAACTAAAATAATGGCTTTATACAAAGCCAGCCCTAGTCGAAATCCTTCAATCATGATGTGATTCTTCTAAAAGTGATTTAACTCTCACACCTTATTAAGTAATAGGGTGAGATTAATCAAAGGGGGGAATGTGGCAGGTGCAGGCCTGTGATCCACGGTGTCTGACATAAGCAGGCCAGCATGGCTAGCTTGACCTGTAAATGAGGCCTGTGGAGAGGCCAGGGGCGGCCCAAGGGGGGTGCGGGGCCATGTGCGGAGACTCGGTGTGGGGCCTCATTTGCATAAGTGGCCTTATTTGCATAAATATTTGCATAATGTTACCATACACTAACTTTTAGTAAACATGTCTCTTAATGAGTGTATGGATAAAGAAAGACTAAAAGATTTCTACATTACTATAATCCAGTGCCAACCGCCAGGCACATTAGGAACTACTACAAACGCTGCCCATTTAGAACCCATAGCAAACCCGCTGTATCCTGACAGCATTACCAGGACTCACAAAGCACCAGACCCTACCTATCAAAAGGAAACACTGCAAATATTAAACCAGTACATTTCAGAGAATACTGGGGAAAGAGAACAAGTGGCAATGTCAAATAGGAATTACATAAACAGAATACCTCAGCTCAGTTACACATGCAGAACATAGACCATCACCAAACAAGGAATCACAATTTAGAAACAGGAAGGCAATAATTAAACTGGGAACCCCAAAAGCCAAACTTGGAATGTACAACAACACTGTAGAAAATAAAACTATAAATCAATTTCCTCTTGTACCAAACAAAGCGCAGACGTTAATGATGCACATTTCCCAGAGCTTTCATATTCCAGTTAATAAATTCAAAATAAAGAGATATCTTTCTACCTTTTGTGCATTTTTTTTCAGTTGCAATTGCTCCAGCCACTTTCTTCTGGTTTCTTCATGTTTTCTGCTAACTCTCCATCGTCTGCTGTCCATTTGTCCTTTCTTCTCTCTTCTAGTTTTCTTTCCATCCTCTCTCTACATCTGCTTTAACATACTAATCTTTCTCCTTTTGCTCTTTCCTCATTCTTATTTCATCCACACAAATTTTACCCCTCCATCCTCAATCCCCACTTACTCTCCCAATACCCGGCCAATTGTAGATTTTTCATCCCTCCCACACAAAATATTTTCCCCTCTCCATTTTACTCTCCCAGCCCCATCCCATTCTAATCCTCCCCCAACATCAGCTCCCTTCTAGTTCCAGTCTCACCCAGCAGCCATTCCCTTCTAGTCCTGCATCAGCCCATTTCCAGTCCTAGCCCCCCATCAACCCATTTCCAGTCCTAGCTCCCCCATCCATTTTCAGTCTGAGTCCCTTCATCAGCTCATTTCCAATCCTAGCCCCCCATCAGCCCATTTCTAGTCATTTCCTAGCCCCACCATCAGCCCATGTCAAATCCTAGCTCCCCTCCACTCAGCCCAATTCCAGTCCAAGCCCCCCCATGAGCCTACTTCCAGTTCTAGCCCCTCCATGAGTCCATTTCAATTCAAGCCCCCACCACAGCCCATTTCCAATCTTAGCTCCCCCCCCAACAGCCCATTTCCAGTCCTATCCTAGCTTCTCCATCAGCCCATTTTCAGTCCTAGCTCCCTTCCCTCACAGCCCATTTCCATTCCAAGCTCCCTCCCCATCAGCTATTTGCAGTTCAAGCCTCCCCATCCACTCAGTCCATTTCCAGTCATAGCAATCCCCCAACCCATTACCAGTCCTAGCCCCCCATCAACCCACTTCCAGCCTTAACCCCATCAGCCCATTTCCAGTCAGCCCCCCATAGCCCATTGCCAGTCCTAACCCCCCCATCAGCCCACAGCCCATTACCAGTCCTAACCACATCAGCCCACCTCAAGTCCTAACCCCTCCCCTTCAGCCCATTTCCTGTCCTAGCGCCCCCATAGCCCATTAGCAGTCCTAACCCCTCCATAGCCCATTAGCAATCCTAACCCCCCATCACCCTATTTCCAGACAGCCCCCATCAGCCCACAGCCCATTACCAGTCTTAACCACCCCCCCAGCCCATTTCCAGTCCTAACCCCCCATCACCCCATTTCCAGTCAGCCTCCATCAACCCCCAGCCCATTACCAGTCTTAACCCCCCCAACCCATTTCCAGTCCTAAACCCCCCCAGCCCATTTCCAGTCCTAACCCCCCCACCCCATTTCCAGTCAGCCTCCATCAGCCCCAGCCCATTAGCAGTCTTAACCCCCCAGCCCATTTCCAGTCCTAACCCCCCCTAGCCCATTTCCAGTCCTAACCCCCCCTCACCCCATTTCCTTTCAGACTCCATGAGCCCCAGCCCTTTATGTGTTCTAACCCCCCCCCCTAGCCTATTTCCAGTCCTAACCCCCCCTAGCCCATTTCCAGTCCTAACCCCCCCAGCACATTTCCAGTCCTAACCCCCCCAGCACATTTCCAGTCCTAACCCCCCATCCCCCCCTTTCCAGTCAGCCTCCATCAACCCCCAGCCCATTACCAGTCTTAACCCCCCCTAGCCCATTTCCAGTCCTAACCCCCCCCCCCCCAGCATATTTCCAGTCCTAACCCCCCCCCCCGCCCATTTCCAGTCCTAACCCCCCCCCCCCCAGCACATTTCCAGTCCTAACCCCAAATCACCCCATTTCCAGTCAGCCTCCATCAACCCCCAGCCCATTACCAGTATTAACCCCCCTATCCCATTTCCAGTCCTTAACCCCCCCAGCACATTTACAGTCCTAACCCCCCCCCCAGCACATTTCCAGTCCTAACCCCCCATCACCCCATTTCCAGACAGCCTCCATCAGCCCCCCCAGCCCATTACCAGTCTTAACCCCCCTCCCCTTCCCTTCCCTTCCCTTCCCTTCCGGCAAATTTAAAAAAAAAAACCTGGCTCTAGCTGCTGCCGCTGCCGCATCCGTCGCAGCAGCGGCAGAATGGAGTGTCCCGCGGGGCCCCCTCTCCTTGTTGAGCCCTCTGCAAGGGCTTTCAGATTCGCGAAGGGAGAGTGCTCCCTCGCGTCTCTGTAAAGCCCGCAGGGGCTAATGGGAAATTTCCCATCAGCCCCTCGCGTCTAAAGGGGCAGATGGGAAATTTCCCATTAGCCCCTGCGGGCTTTACAGAGACGCGAGGGAGCACTCTCCCTTCGCGAATCTGAAAGCCCTTGCAGAGGGCTCAACGAGGAGAAGGGGCCCCGCGGGACACTCCATTCTGCCGCTGCTGCGACGGACGCGGCAGCGGCAGCAGCCAGAGACAGGTTTTTTTAAAAAATGTAATTTAAAAAAAAAAGCAGAATGTTCTTTGCGCGGGGCCCCCTGAAACGCGGGGCCCTGTGCAAAAAACATTCTTGCTCAATGGACGGGCCGGCCCTGGGAGAGGCACATAGGATTGCACATCCCCCAATATGCTGCTATTGTAAGATAGAACTCAGTAGAAGTATTGAATTAGCTTAGGTAAGCAGAACCGAGAGATGGAAAAATACAGAAAGACATGTTTAAAAGTTACTGATAAGAAAAAGTACATCTGCAAAGAAATAATTGGGAGTGCTGACAGATGAGTTGCAGAGCCCTGCTCCTCTGCATGCACAAATTGGTTCTATGGCCTTGAGAGTGTGAAAGTAACAAGTTGATGAACTGACCATTGTAATTGGGACTAGAAGGGGGGTATGCAGGTGTCATGCCCACTGAAGGGATATAATTGGATAAACTTATCAGTACCGGGACCAATGGAAGGGGTACGGGAGGTACGGGAGGTTACCGGGACCAATGAAATGTTTTTCTATACCTAGAATGGAACAGAAGTCTATAAAAGTTGTTGTAATGCTTGAAAACTTTGCTCAGCCATTTTGAAATTGACTGGTTCGAGACTTGTGCACAAATAAATGATTTGGACCTTCTGAACAGACTCCTGGTATCATTGGTTTGTCTGCGCTTTGCTGCTACAAACTGACTGGAAAAGATCTTTGTTTATACCAATACTAAAGAAAGGTGGAGGTGGGGGTGGAGGCAACACCCAGGGATAATCAACTAGTGGTGATATTTAGCCACTGGCAAGTTATTCTAAAGTGGCTAAAATTAGGACAGTTAAATGGCAAAAGTGCCATCTGATCAATCTGGATATTCAGTGTCGGTGGTCAGATATCTGTGTTCACAGTTTAGTGGCAATGGCTTGCTGTTGTAACCACGTCAGCTGCTGCTGCTAAATTTTCCCCCCCCCCCCCCCCCTGTGTATATTAAGACATGGGAAGTTCCAGAGAAATGGAGTAATATGAAGTGGCAGGCAATATACAAAACCACTTCCCAGCAATTAATGTCAGCAACTATCCTAGAAAATGGTTTCCAAATTGTGTTCAGGCTTCAGGGCAGGCCCGACTACCAGGCAAACCAAGCAGTCGCCTAGGGCAACAGCTTTTGGGGAACGGCAAAGAGCAGGGCATTCAAAGCTAAATTCTAGATTCTGACAACCAGGGGGAGGTGTAAGGCTTATGCTTTGCCTAGGGTGCCAACATCTTGAACCAGCTTTGGGCCTGTCCCGGACAGGCTGCACGTCATCCTGTCAAACTAAACGAGATGATAAAGGATATGACAATATGACTCCAGTTGTTATAGTTGGGGACAAACTGGGGACTTTTTTCACATGTGGTGGCAGGCCCAAATGTTCAGTGCTATGTGAGAGGGCTGTGAGCTCTGATTAAAGCAATAACGGGCTCGGATTTAGTGCCATATCCCCTAGCTCTGCCTGTTTAATCTGGTCCCAGAAGGGTGGAGGAGAGGATGGACAAATTTGGAAATGACCTGTCATCGGAGGCAGCAATTACTCCCTACCAGGGATTTGGTAGTTAAGAGATTGGTATCTATATATAGAATGAGTGAAATAACAGCATATCAAAATCTTTGTGTGGAGAAATTTCACAAGGTGTGGCTACTTACCAGGGGTAGAAAAAATTGTGTTATGTATGATTTCTGATTTCTGAGCTCTGACCTTTGAGGTTTTGGACACAGCTAAAGGGAGGAGTGGCGAGAGCAGAGAGCGAGGGAGGAGGGATTGCATAGGAGGAAAGTAAAATTTTGGAACTGATCACCCTTAAGAATATGTGATTTTCGACTAATGGAATGATAAATGATGTTTTTGTTATGCTGTTGGAATACATTAAGCTACAGTGGTTTGAGTTAGGTGCTGAGGCATGAGATTGTGATGAAATAGTTTGATTGTGGGTGCATTATTTGAATGCGCTGTGATTGGAGTAGGATCAGCGATCAAGGGCGTCTCAAGACAATCTGCTACCTCAGGCAAGAGATAAGCTGGTGCCACCTCCCCCCCCCCCCAACCAAAATGGAGGGGATTCCCCAGAGCCCTAGTCAGAAACCCTCTCCCCACTCAACATGAGTCAGGTGGTTACCCCAAGAAATAAATAAAGCAATATATTCCCAGGCTATATAAGAGTTTAAAAAATACAACTTTATTATTCTGTTTTTACGCAGCAAAAAATGTAACAGGTTAATTATATAGCCTGGGAATCTAACGTAAAACATATTGACCTCTGACATTGCACACTGGATTGGCATGCTATTAAATGTAGGTATACAGTCTGCAAAAAACAAAGGAGATGACAGGTGATCACAAAACAAGAAGCAAAATGAAAAAGCAAGAACCACAGCTAATTTTATTTTGGGGTTATAAACTGCACTATGCTTCTCACTTTTTATTTTTGAACATATAGGGCCTGATATTCAGCACTGGCAGCTCGCACGATTACAGCAACTAGCTGCCAGCACTGAACATTAAACCCAGATATTCAATCCCGGGATCATATCTGGTCCCAGCATTGAATATCTGGGGGTCACCACACAGCCTTCAATGGCGCAGAAGCTAACGGGGCAGCGACGATATTGAACCGCTGCCCTGTTAGCTCCTATGGGTAAAAATAGGCCAGCTTTGGCCATGCATATGTTTACCCACAGGTTGCTAACCGGACTGCGGTTCAATATCTCCGCTGCCCGGTTAGCAACTGGCACCACCTCCGCTCCGCCCTGGAATGTCCCCGACACGCTTCGATGCTAAGCGGTTAGCATCAGGGTGTGTAGCGGTGTTAATCGGAGATATTCAGCAGCACTAATCATGTTAGTGCTGCTGAATATCCGTCTAAGCGGCATTTACACAGTTTACAGGTCTGCAAATTGTGTAAATGCCTTTGAATATCAAGCCCATATTCTACATCCAAAGATACCCTTCTCTCAATAATGAGTGCAGAGGACATTTCCCCATAGAACTAATCAGTGTTCTGCCCAGAAATTTTTGCCAGCCAGATGGCGGGTCACATTATAAACTGGCTGGCAGCAGACAACATATTTAGTTCTCTTTCCTTTTTCCATTCCTTCTCACTATTTTGCCATGATTATGTTAGCCGGGCCGTCAGTAAAATCAGCCGTCTGGTACACCCATTCAAAAGGTCCTGGAGAGAACACTGTCGACATATACAAAATAATTTCTGGTTTCACCTCAGTATCAGCAATATAAATCTTCACCAGTCATGGACATATTGTGAGGTAATATAAAACCTTACAAAAATTACTCAGGACCTATAGAGAAAACTACCATACCACAACAGTATCAACTTCCAAAACTCACACAAGGCCCCTACCTAGAAAAGAACAGCACTCTAAAGGAATCTGTTTACTAAAAGATGTTAGGCTTCTTCAGCTAATGTGACAGAAAAGTGCAGATAGCATGGCTTTAGCTCTGCTATGAGAGGACATGGGATGAGGGTGAAGGGATAGATTCAGGAGTGATATGCGGAAATATTTCTTTATGGAAAGAGTGGTGGATCCGTGGATTAGTCTCCCAGTGGAGGTGGTAGAGATGAGGACAGTATCTGAATTCAAAAAAGCATGGGACCAACACAGAGGATCTCTAAAGGAAGAAAAGGGGACTTTTGTAGTGGTTGATATGGAAGGACAGACTAGATAGGCCAAATGGTCTTTTTTGTTGTCATGTTTCTATGTTTCTAAACAAAAGTCAAACTGGTGTGGAGCCTTCCCGCTGCCTCAGTGAAGGAACTCGTGCAACTGCGTCTCGCCCCCAAAGTGGTTACTGGATTATGTATTGTCTTTGAGATTTGTGTTCTTTATGCTGCCAGACTGAAATTTAAAATATTTTGTCAAGTCAGATTCAAGGAAATTTCAAATTTTAAGGGAACATCTCAGTTTAATTTTGTTTAGTAGCCTGATAGCTTCACCGCTGCTGAGTTCCTGACTTTTCCAGTTCTAGCACAATCCAATCCAGCATTTGAATTCATGTCTACCAGGATTAGTTTCTCATTTTATATCTTCCCTCCTCATCAATAATCTGGTCATAGCAAAATAAATCTGATCTGCAGATTGATGATGGTCTGAAGGGGGGAGCTGTGTAAGTGGCTTTTCATCAATCAAATTCAATGTTTTATTATGTTTGCTTTATTGTAACATCTGTTTTACTAAATTGCATGTATATATTTGGAAGCCATTTAGGATTTTAGATTGGTGGAATATATGTTTTTAAGTAAAGTATACTACATTTATGCAAATAATGCTGCAATGAATCTCCGCACATGGCCCTGCATCACCCTCATGCTGCCCCTAGGAGGAAGTAGATAGTGGGGATGCAGGAGAGCAGAAAACTCAGATTGAGATCAAGAATAAAATGGCCAGACAACAAAGGTAGAAGAGAATTTTATTTTAAATTTAATGATCTGTCTTGGTGATATATTTATATTTTATTCAGTACATGGAAATGCACCTCTTTCTATTTCTCTGGCATTGCATTGTATGCAGAATCTGACTTTTTGGGGTTGCAGTTTAATTTGTATCTACATATGTTTATTATTAGGTTATGGTCATTTATTCTGTACTTTGTTGAGGGTCTGTGTTCTGCATTTGTGGCCAAGGCCAGGTGTACTGTTAACATGGAGTTTGTACATAGGGATCTGTACTATAGTAATCTCGATTGTTTCAGCTTTTCAAATAGGTGTTTGGATGTTCCAGGGCCCACTGCAGTATTTACACTTATGGTTTTCTTTGGGTAGGCTCCTTATGTGAGTTTTAGAAGTTGAGCTGGTATGGTATGGTAGGATTGCTCTACAGATCCTCCGTGACCTTGTTGTAGGGTTTTGTATTAGTTCACAATATGCCTAGTACTGGAAAATGTTTTTTTGTTGTTAGTGAGATGATAGGAATCAAGATTTTTTTAAAAATTTTTATTAAGATATTGAGTTGTATGGGTGAATGTCCTGGTTCTGCTCTGCACTCACTGTTGAGGGAAGGGGTTGTGTGAATGCAAAATATATGTTCAAAAAAGAAAAAAAGCAAGAACCATAACGCAATTTATAACAACAAAATAAACACAAGTTATAATTTTGTGTTATAAACAGTGTTGTAGTTCTTGCTCTCTCTTTTAGTTCCTTGGCGTGTAAGCATCTTTCATTTCCTCCACATTGTCTAATCGAGTTTTGGTTTGGTTCAATTCCTGACTGGAGTTTTGAGAAAGCCTCCCCCCCACCCAATGCTCTTGGGAAGGGGGGTGGGGTGCCACTTCATCCGTCGCCTCAGGCAACAGATTGCCTTGAGCCGCCCCTGTTGACCACACACCGAGAATATAGATAGATCCTCACCAAGCATAAAATAAATTAACACAAACTAAAAATAAAATTATGTACAGCAGACAAAATTTAAACTGAAATACTAAAAGCCCAGACTCTGCATACAATTCACCAGAGAAACGGAAAGAGCTACAGATGCCCCTGTACTGTGCAGCTTAAAAAGATAAAATATATATGTACAGCCCAATATTCAAAGGGGTTTATCTGGTTACCAGGATCTGCTAACTGGATAAATCCCGCTGAGAGGGATATTCAGCACAGCAGCACTAACCGGCTAGTGCTACTGAACATCTCTCTAAACACTGTGGCACTGTCTGCAGAGTACCAGGGCGACCCATGAGTGGGCGAGGGTAGTCCCAGCACTTAGCTGGTTAGCAGTGATTTTCAGTCTGCTAACCAGCTAAGTGCCCCTATAAAGTCAGGTCATCTCAATAACTGTCCTAACTTTATGTGGTTTCAGCTATCCGGATAGCGGTTGAATATTGCCACTGTCTGGATAGCTGTGTTAGTCAGGGCTGAAACCGGATATTCTGCGTCAGAAGGTATCCAGATTCTAGCACTGAATATCTGCTTTCACTTTTGCCCGTGGCGGTCAGGCACTTTTAAAACGCTGACTGCCGCAGGTTGATGATCAGGCAAGGGCTGATGATACATCATATGGCGTTTTGACCTGAAGCAGGGGATTAAATTTTTTTAAATACCCCGAAACGTGTCATGTCTTCTTCCCGCTATCTCAACCTACAGCCTTTTTGACATTGATTCAGCTAAGTAACACATTCTATTGCTATAAGAACATAAGATATGCCATACTGGGTCAGACCAAGGTCCATCAAGCCCAGTATTCTGTTTCCAACAGTGGCCAATCTAGGTCATATGTACCTAGCAGTTTCCCCAAGAGACACAAGTTCCACAATGCTTGTACTGGATCAAGCATTGATATCTTCGGTCACTTCTTAATAATGGTTTATGGACCTTTCCTCCAGGAACTTGTCCAAAACTTTTTTAAACCCAGCTACACTAACATCCTTTACTACATCCTCCAGTAACAAATTCCAGAGTTTGATTACACGTTGAGTGAAAAAATATTTTCTTTTATTAGTCTTAAATAGTTTACCCTGTAGCTTTATTGCATGTCCCCTAGTCTTTCTATATTCTGATAAGGTAAACAATCGATCTACGTTTACCCGTTCCACTCAGTTCATTAATTTATAGACTTCTATCATATCTCCCCTCAGCCGTCTCTTTTCCAGGTTAAAGAGCCCTAACCTTTTTAGCCTTTCTTCATAGGAGTATCCTTCCATCCCCTTTACCATTTTGGTGGCTCTTCTCTGTACCTTTTCTAAAATCGCTATATCCTTTTTAAGATACGGCGACCAGAATTGCACACAATATTCAAGGTGCGGTCTCACCATGGAACGATATAGAGGCATTATAATATCTTTTGTGTTATTTTCCATTCCTTTCCTTATCATACCTAGCATTCTATTTGCTCTCTTGGCCGCCGCTGCACACTGGGCTGAGGGTTTTAAACATGGTATCCACAATGACGCCTAAATCTTTTTCCTGGGTGGTGGTTCCTAATGTGGAACCTTGCATTGTGTAACCATAGTTTGGGTTGTTCTTCCCTAGGTGCATAACCTTGCACTTGTCCACATTAAATTTCATCTGCCATTTTGATGCCCAGTCTTCCAATTTATCAAGATCCTCTTGAAATTTTTCACAATCCTCTTGGGTTTTAACAACTTTAAATAGTTTTGTGTCATCTGCAAATTTGATAACCTCACTCGTTATTCCACTTTCCAGGTCATTTATGAATATGTCAAAAAGCAGCGGACCCAGCACAGATCCCTGGGGTACACCACTATTCACCTTTCTCCATTGGGAAAATTGGCCATTTAGCCCTACCCTCTGCTTTCTATCTTTTAACCAGTTCCTGATCCACAATAGTACACTGCCTGCTATCCCATGACTCTTTAGTTTTGCCAAAAGTCTCTGATGAGGGACCTTGTCAAAGGCTTTCTGAAAGTCCAGATACACAATATCAACCGACTCACCTTTGTCCACCTGTTTATTCACTCCTTCAAAAAAACATAACAGATTAGTAAGACAAGATCTTCCTTGTCTAAAGCCATGTTGGCTGTCTCCCATTAAGTTGTGACTATCTACATGCTGAGTAATTTTATTCTTTATGATGGTTTGTACCATTTTTCCCGGTACTGACGTCAGGCTCACCAGTCTGTAGTTTCCCGGATCACCCCGGAACCCTTTTTAAAAATTGGTGTTACATTGGCGATCCTCCAATCTTCAGGTATTAAGAGATGATTTTAATGATAGTTCACAGATTACTGATAGCAGGTCTGCAATCTCATATTTCAGTTCTTTCAACACCCTTGGATGTATACCATCCGGCCCAGGTGATTTGCTACTCTTCAGTTTATCTAATAGTTGTAAGACATCTTCCCAATGTATCGATATTTCCTTCAATTCTTCCACACCTTTAAATACCACTTCAGTCATGGGTAACATCCCTACATCTTCCTCAGTAAAGACCGAAGCAAAGAATTCATTCAGTCTCTCCGCTATTGCCTTGTCGCCTCTTAGTGCTCCTTTAACCCCTTTATCATCTAATGGACCAACTGACTCTCTCACAGGTTTTTTGCTACGAATGTACTTGAAAAGGTCTTTATTTCGCGTTTTTGCTTCCGCAGCAAGCTTCTTCTCAAATTCTCTCTTTGCCTGCCTTATCAATGCCTTGCATTTGACTTGCCAGTGCTTGTGCTGTTTCCAGGTTTCGTCGTTTGGCTCTTTTTTCCATTTCCTGAAAGATGCTTTTTTGGCAACAACAGCCTCTCTGACCTCACCTTTAAACCATGCTGGCATTTTTTTGGACTTCCGTCCACTTTTCTTAAAGCGTGGAATACAGCTGGTCTGGGCTTCCAAGATAGTATTTTTCAACAACACCCAAGCTTGATGTACGTCTTTAACCTTCACAACTGCTCCTTTTAGTTTTTTCTTAACTGTTTTCCTCATTTTATCATAGTCTCCCTTTCAAAAGTTAAAAGGTAGTACTGTGGATTTCCTTACTATCCCTCCTCCACTAATTAAATCAAAGGCGATCATGCTATGATCACTATTGCCAAGTGGTCCCAACACCCTTATCTCTTGCACTAGATCTGGTGTTCCACTAAGGACTAAGTCTAATATGGCTTCCCCTCTGGTCAGTTCATGAACCAGCTTCTCCAAGAAGCAATCATTTATTTAATCTAGGAACTTTATCTCCCTAGCATGTCCTGACGTGACACTGACCCAGTCGATACCGGGGTAATTGAAATCACCCATTATTATTACTGCGCTGAAACTTTTGTTAGCTTCCTTGATTTCTTGGAGCATTTCATCATCCATTTGGTCATTCTGGCCAGGTGCTCGATAGTACACCCCCACTGCCATCGCCTTCCCCCTTTTATATGGAATTTCAATTCATATAGATTCTACAGCAGATTTTGTTTCCTGCAAAACTTTAATCCTTTCTGAGTCAATGCCCTCTCTAACATAGAGCGCAACCCCTCCACCAATTTGATCAGCTCTGTCAGTACGATATAGTTTGTACCCAGGTATCACAGTGTCCCACTGGTTGTCCTCCTTCCACCATGTCTCTGATATTCCAATCATATCTAACCTTTCATTTAGTGCTATATATTCTAACTCTCCCATCTTATTCTTTAGACTTCTAGCATTTGCATACAAGCATTTTAGAGAATATATTTTATTCATGTTAATTTGGCTATTTTTAGACATGGGTAAATTGAGATCTTTAAGCTCTGTCTGCTCCATACTTGAGGGCATTTGGGCTACTTTACTCTTTTGTGGAACCTCTCTGCTTTTGGTAGTATCCTTCAAGGATACATTCTTCCGAACCATCTGCTCTTGGGCGGCTGTCGGCTTTCCCCTAATATCTAGTTTAAAAGCTGCTCTATCTCCTTTTTAAAGGTTAATGCCAGCAGCCTGGTTCCATCCCGGTTAAGGTGAAGCCCATCCCTTCGGAAGAGCCCCTCCTTTCCCCAGAATGTTCCCCAGTTCCTAACAAATCCAAAACCCTCATCTCTGCACCATTGTCTCATCCACGCATTGAGACTCCGGAGCTCTGTCTGCCTTTTGGGTCCTGTGCGTGGAACAGGAAGCATTTTATGAAAGTTTAAGATTCACGTCTTATTTAATAAAATGGACGGGCCACAACGGCACAAGGTGTGTTCCTTTCTGCTTGGGTAGCCTCTCTGACAAAAAGTTAATGATTTGCTGCAAATTCTTTTTGAAACACAGGCTTTTTGCTACCCGGGTTTTCATTGTTTGACTGTGAAGTCCAAAGGCAGACATTTTCCAATCACTAAACTGTAAATAACATTACATTTTCTATCTTTTGCTGTCTGGTCATTTTATTTTCTAATTGTGTTGATCCAAATCTCTGGTTTCTGCTTTCCTCATCTTCACTTAACTCATCCTCTGGGGTCTCTGGTCTATCTACAATTTCTTTCCACTCCTGTCTTCTTAACTTCCTTCCATCTCTGACACTGATCTTTTGCTTTCAACTTTCTTCCAATTGTCTCTATCAACTCAGATTTCACTTCTCCTTACCATTCAGTTCTCAGTCTTCATTGTTTAACTGCATCTTCCTACCACTGTTCAACCCCTAACGCAGTCGTCTCATTCCCCATCTCTCTATCTTTCCCCAGCCAATTCTTCCCAATCTTAAACTAACTCTCTTTTTTCCTTTTTCCTACCGTTTTGTGTCTCTCCCTCTCTCACCATCTAGTGCCCTTTTTCTCATTCTATCCCCTCTATGTCAAGCTTCCCCCTCTATCTCCCACACCGTGTCCAGCACCTCCTCTAGCTCCCCATGATCAGCATCTTCCCTCCACCCCACCAAGTGTCCAGCCTCTGCTCACTATCCCCTATAACCCCTATCCCACGTCTAGCATCTGCCTTTCTTATCCCTATGACCCCTACCCTATGTCCAGCCTCCGATGTCCATCTGCTCTCCACCCCTCATGCTGTCAGCCCATGTCCAGTATCTGCCCTCCAAATCCCTATGACCCCTACCCCATGCCCAGCATCTGCCCTCTGCCCCTCCACTTCTCCATCCTATGTCTACTATCTGCCCTCCTTATGCCCTACCCCACCTTGTATCCACCATGTGCCCTCTATTGTCTTATGTCTGTGACTCTATGTCTGCTGTCTACCCCTCCACATTTAGTGGGTCTGGACATCCGATCCGGATGTCTAGATCTGCTAAACCCCATGGTGGCGATCCTGTAGACAGAGCTCCCTGCACATATAGGGCTGGCTGAGGAGCGAGGGCGGGCAGTGGGTGGCACCATGACCCCATACTTACAGGGCCAATTCCAAGGTCAGCCCTGTATGCCTGGGGTCAGCCATTAAATGGGGAACTTATTCCACCCCGGAGGTGGAATAAGTCCCCCTGGATGTTGGTGGATGCCAGAGCTGGGGCAGGCAAAACAGGTGATTTGGTGCAGAACGAAGAGTATGCTGTTGCCGCCGGGGACACGGCTCCTGCATGGAGTTGCAATGACATTGCAACAGGACGCCACAGCACCACAGCTCCATGCAGAAGCTTGGCTGGGCTAGCCAGGGAGTTTGTTGGATGTCTGGGCACCCAGAATCGGGGTATGTCCTTGACGTCCAGGATTTATGCTGCGATTCCGATCCCGCAGACACGTCTAGCTCCTGCTGGTTCAGAATTGGGTGCAACCGGGGCACATCCTGATCCTTTTTTATGTCTTTTTTAGGTTATGAAGCCTCTTGTTGAGGCCTGTAAGCACCCGCACTGGGTATTCCATGCACACTTCTCAGTTGTGTGATTGAGTATAATGAATTACTTTGAAATCCCAAAAAAGTACTTTTAGGTGATATTAGTAATTTCTCTTTTAATCAGGTTTGAATTGACTACTTATAATAATTTTGGTAATTTAATTGAAATAATAAAAAGTGTTAGGCTTTTGGCCCATGATGTGGAATGTACCATCTAACCCTATGGTGACTTGATTCGCCAAATGAAGGGGAAGATTTCTCTGAGGCCTGTTAGCCTGTGTTGAATTGGTAATTTTGTCTATTACTTTATTAGTGGGGAACGGTGGAGATAAGGAAGGTTGGTGTGCTTGTTTGAATATGTAAAACTAACCCATTTGGAGAAATTGCCCCCAAAAGTAACTTTCTGATCCTTAATGTAGCCCCGCATTCCCAGAGAAGGATGAGGTCAGACTCTTACAACAATACCTCGGATATTGTAGTGGGAACCTCAGAGTCTGACGTCTCCCTCCGGTAGAGGCTTACAGAAGTCACTAACCTCGTCCCATCCGGCTCCACTGTTGGGTGGAGAAAGGCTGAGAGGAAAATAAACTAAATTGGGATAAGTTCCAACTAAGGTGATGTTATAATTATAATATCGGAGCCGTGGCCCCCATTGATTTCAATGGGGCTGCAGCTCAGATATTGCACAGAAGCTGCTACTGCCATTTAGTAAACATACCCCCTAAGACATAGGTGTCAAACTCTGGCCCGCGGGACAAATTTGGCCCGTAGTGTAATTATATTTGGCCCGCGAGGCTATACCAAATGACTACTAGAGCAAGCCCGCCGGTATTATACAGCGCATTCATTCATCGCTAATACTACAAATCCCATAATGCCTTGCTGTTGTTTTGGCGCGTCAATCAGGACAGGTCCCAGAAACGCCCTCTCCTGTGTGACAGAAGTCATAGCGATCTCAAGCTACAACTGTCACTGTGGAACCCCTTCCCAAAAATGGCAAAAAGAAAGGCAGACAACAGGAACTTTCTGGACAGGTGGGAGACAGAATATTTGTTTACATATGTAAAAGACAGACCTGTTTGTCTGATTTGTGGAGTCAACGTGGCTATAACTAAGGAGTATAACATTCGACGACACTATGAAACAAAACACCATGACAAGTACAAGGACCTGGACATGACTCAAAGGAGCCAGAAAGTGGAGGAGATGAAAAGAAGTTTGGTTTCACAACAGAATATGTTCAAAAAAGCCAAAGTGAGGCTGCTGTAAAGGCTAGTTATATTGTGGCAGCAGAGATCGCAAAATCAGCCCGGCCCTTTAATGAGGGAGAGTTTGTGAAAAAGTGCATGTTGAAAGTTTGTGACATCGTGTGCCCAGAGAAAAAGCAAGCCTTTTCAAACGTGAGCCTGAGCAGAAACACAGTAGCTGATCGCACATGTGATCTTGCCACCAATCTGTATGACCAGCTTTTGGAAAAGGGAAAAGATTTCGTTGCATTCTCCCTTGCTGTGGATGAGAGCAGCGACGCATCTGATACTGCTCAGCTGTCAGTCTTCATCCGTGGAGTGGACTCAAATATGTGTGTTACGGAGGAGCTATTGGGATTCAAATCAATGCAGGCACAACCACAGGAAAGGAAATTTTTGAGGAGGTTTCCAAATGCGTAACTGAAATAAAGCTGCCGTGGGATTAACGACAGATGTGCGGTAAAACAAGTGGACTGGTGGGCAGGGTCCGGGAGAAGATGCAGGAAGAGAACTGTGCAGGTGAACTAACTGTTTATCACTGCATCATACATCAGGAATCATTGTGTGGCAAAGCCCTAAAGATGGAACATGTTATGACCACAGTAACACAAGTAGTTAACTTTATAAGAGCCAAAGGTCTGAATCACCGCCAGTTTAAGTCTTTTCTGGAGGAGTGTGGTTCAGAATACGCAGACGTGCCGTATCACACAGAGGTGAGATGGTTAAGCCGAGGAAAAGTACTGAATAGATGTTTGAGCTGCATGAGGAAATATGTCAGTTTCTGGAAAGCAAAGGGAAGGACACAGCAGAGCTTCGGGAGAAAAAGTTTCTGTGTGAGCTGGCCTTTCTGTGTGACATCTCGAGCCATCTCGATGCGCTGAACCTGCAGCTTCAGGGGCGGGGGCGCATCATCACAGACATGTACGCTGCAGTGAGGGCTTTTAAAACTAAACTGTGCCTGTGGGAGAATCAGATGCTGCAAGGAAACCTTGGCCATTTTCCCTGCTGCCAAACCATGAAAACGCAGTTCTTTACCAACTTGTTCCCATGCGCACAGTTTGCTGAAAAACTCAGTGTACTCGGCGCTGAGTTTAGCCGGCGATTTGCCGACTTTGATGTCCAGAAATGTAGGTTTGAACTGCTCAGTAATCCCTTTGCAGTTAATGTGGAAAACGCACCAACCAACCTCCAAATGGAGCTAATTGAACTCCAGTGTAATGACACGCTGAAGTCAAAGTATGATGCTGTGGGCGCCGCCCAGTTTCCACAGTTCATCCCTGGCACAATGCCTCAGCTCCGCACCCAAGCTGCTCAGATGCTCTCCATGTTCGGCAGCACTTATCTATGTGAGCAACTTTTCTCCTCGATGAAGATGACCAAAACATCTCACAGGAGACGTCTGACTGATGAACACCTTCGCTCAATACTGAGGATTTCCTCAGCTCAAAGCCTGAGCCCAGACATTGATGAACTATCATCCAAGAAGAGATGCCAGGTATCTGGCTTGGGCACATCAGATTAGATCAGTGTGCAGCAAACTGAGCAATAATTAACGTTTTCTTTATGCACTTTTTCTTGCTACTCCAAGACATGGGCTTGAATGGTTGATTAATTTTATTATTGTTATTTTATTTTAAAAATTATTATTTATTATTATTTAAATCTTATTTAATAAATGAATGTCATTGATGTTTTTTTTATTTGAAATTGGTTTTTGCATATCTGAACTATTAAGTTATAAATTGTATAGTAATAAGTGTTGCTTCATATTCAATGTTAAAGCAAATCTTGTTTGGGTCCATATTAAAAGGTTCATTTGTTCAATGCTGGCCCGCGACTTTGTTCAAGTTTTACATTTTGGCCCACTGTGTATTTGAGTTTGACACCCCTGCCCTAAGATATTCTGTGCTTCATCCTTTCAAAATCCTTTAAACAGAATTGTCAGAAAAATGTATTAAGCTTATATAACTTGTTGAATAAGTTTAAAGATGGATTCAGAAATTTTAACAGCTAGTTAAACAAGTTGAATCAATAAGGTATTTATACACAGTTGCACTTTAGAACTCAGAAGTAAATTAACATTAGTGTTGTCTTTTGTTCATAGTAACAAAAAATCCTCCAATGTTTCCGTTTTTCTTTTTAGGATACTCTTTACAGTTTCTCTCTTACTATGAATATACTTCTTTATACAGGAACTTCCACCTTTTAACAGCACCAAAAACAATATACCAACACCTACTATAATCACAAGAACAAACAAATCCACATCCATGCGAGCATTCTCTCTAGCTGCCCCTGCAATCTGGAATGTCCTCCCAGAGAATCTAAAATCAACAACAGATATAAAAGAATTCCGGAAGCTACTTAAAATCACTCAATTCATTGGACAATTCAATGAAGACCACCAATCAACTCTAACCACCCCACAAAAAGACTTGTCCCTCTCGACTTAATTGTTCATGACACTAAAAACCACCCTATTCATCTAACAACTCAATGATGAACACCAATTACCCTAATGAACAAAAGACCTCAAAGGCGTCCGGAAGATGCTAAACACTATGCACTTCACAGAACACTACAATAACATCACATGAACTGTCCAATCAGATTGTAAAAATGTAAATGTCTCCTGCCCCATGTCTGGAACTCACTCCCCGACAACCTGAGATCAACAAAAGACCTCAAAGATGTCCGGAAGATGCTAAAAACTATGCACTTCACAAAACACTACAATAACATCACAGGAACTGTCCAATCAGATTGTAAAAATGTAAATGTAAATGTAAAAATGTAAATAGTTCATGTATATAGCTCACCACGCAATCAACCCCCTCACATCAATCACACACACATGCCTCGATTTTTCAATGCATGCCCACACCCACCCACCTATTTGATTTGTTTGCTGTGAATTTGTTTGCTGTGTAATCTGTGTTGATTTCAGGATAAAGCGGTATATAAATCCTTTTAAATAAATAAATAAACAAGCGAGTTCTCTTATTATCCAGAGTTGTTGTTGTTAAGTGCCGTCGAGTCGGAGTCGACTCATGGCGACCCTCTGGATAGCTATCCTAAATTGTGTTCGGTCTTCAGTCAGGCGGCTCATTGTTGACAGACTGGTACCCATAGCTGCTGTTATTGTAGCGATCCATCTCATTGCTGGCCTTCCTCTTTTGCGTTGACCTTCTATCTTTCCAAGCATGATGTCTTTCTCTAATGATCTCTCTCTTCGCATGATGTGTCCGAAGTATGAAAGTCGAAGTCTTGTCATCTGAGCTTCTAAAGAAAGCTTAGGTTTGATCTCCTCTAGTACCGACTGGTTTGTTCTTCGGGCAGTCCATGGTATACACAGTATTCGCCGCCAGCACCATAATTCAAAGGCATCAATTTTCTTCCTGTCTGTCTTTTTCACTGTCCAGCTTTCACATCCATATGATGTTATTGAAAATACCATGGCTTGAACAAGTCGAATCTTTGTATGGAGAGAGACATCTCTGCTCTTGAGAATCTTATCTAGGTCTTTCATAGCCATTCTGCCAAGAGCAATGCGTCGTCTGATTTCTTGACTGCTTGTTGCTTCTTTATTGATAGTTGATCCAAGTAGGTTAAAGTTGTTCACGATTTCAATTTCTTCTCCTTCAACGATGAACCTGTTGATTATGCCAGTTGTTATGATCTTTGTCTTCTTTACATTAAGGTGCAGGCCCATTTTGAGACTATGTTCTTTGATTGTGAGAAGCAAACATTTCAGATCATCTTCACTTTCAGCCAGTAATGTGGTATCATCAGCATAGCGAAGGTTGTTGATGAGTCTTCCACCAATCTTCACACCTCTGTTGTCGTCATACAGTCCTGCTTCTCTGATGATTTGTTCTGCATATAAATTAAACAGGTAGGGGGAAAGTATGCAGCCTTGTCTTACACCTTTGCTTATTTTAAACCATTCTGTTTCTCCTTGTTCCGTTCGAACTGTTGCTTCTTGATCAATGTACAGATTGCGCAAGAGAACGATCAGGTGTTCTGGTATACCCATGCTTCTTAATGTGGCCCAGAGTTTCTCATGGTTTACACAGTCAAAAGCCTTGCTATAGTCGATAAAGCACAAATAGATATCCTTTTGGTATTCTTTAGTCTTTTCAAGGATCCATCTCACATCCGCAATGATGTCTCTCGTTCCTCGTCCTTTCCTGAACCCTGCTTGCACTTCAGGTAGTTCTTGTTCTAGGTATGGCTGTAGTCTCTTTTGAATAATCTTCAGTAGAATCTTGCTGGCATGTGGGATCAGAGCGATTGTGCGATAATTTCCACAGTCAGTTGGATCACCTTTCTTTAGTATTGGTATAAACACAGATCTTTTCCAGTCAGTTGGCCATGATGTTGTCTTCCATATTTCTTGGCAGAGCCTTGTAAGTACGGTAACAGCTGCATCAGATTGCTGCAATACTTCTATGGGAATGCTATCAATGCCTGGTGCTTTGTTCTTTGATAATGCTTTCAATGCTGCTTCAACTTCTTCTTTCATCACCAATGGTTCCTGATCATAAGGTATAGGTTGAAACGGCTGTTGGTCCACTTGATCTTTATCATATAAAAACTCTGTATATTCCTTCCACCTTTTCTTGATCTTCTCAGCATCATTCAACATAGAACCTTGAGCATCTTGTAACATTCCAATTCGAGGCTGGAACTTTTTCTTTAACTCTCGCAGCTTTAGGAAAGCCGATCTTGTTCTTCCTCTAATATTTTCTGCTTCTATTTCCTTGCAAGTGTCATTGTAGTACTTTTCCTTGTCCTGTTTTGCTGCACGTTGGAAATCTCTGTTGAGTTCTGCGATTGTCTTTCTTTCTCCTTTGGCTTTAGCTTCTCTGCGTTTCTGGGCAATTTTCAGAGTTTCTTCCGTCATCCATTTTGGCCGTTTTTGCTTTTTCACCTTTTGTAGAGACTTCTCGCTTTCTTCCAGCACAACCTTCTTGACGTCATTCCATAACTCTTCCGGAGCTCTGTCATTTGTATCTAAAGCAGCAAATCGATTTTGCAGGCAGTCTTTAAATTCCAGTGGTATATTCTCAAGGTCATATTTTGCTGCATTCATGAGTGGTTTGCTCTTTTTCAACTTTAGCTTGAGTTTGCATACTAGTAGTTGATGATCTGTACCACAGTCAGCTCCAGGTTTTGTCTTTGTTGATGTTACAGAGCTTTTCCATCATTGACTTCCACAGATGTAGTCAATTTGATTTTTATACAATCCATTGGGTGAAGTCCATGTGTACAGTCGCCGCTTGTGTTGCTGGAAGAAGGTGTTTGAGATGAATAGATCATTGGTCTTGCAGAATTCTATCAATCTTTCTCCAGCTTCATTTCTGTTGCCAAGTCCATACTTTCCAACTACTTTGCCTTCTTCTTTGTTGCCAACTTTTGCGTTCCAGTCACCCATGACTATCAGGATATCCTGTTTGCATGTTCTGTCAATTTCAGCTTGTACTTGTTCATAGAACTCTTCAATTTCATTCTCTTCTGCAGCTGTTGTTGGGGCATATACTTGAATTATAGTTGTGTTGATAGGCAATCCTCGTAGACGAATAGAGATTAAGCGTTCGCTGACTGCATTGTATTTCATTACAGTTCTTGCAAGTTTCTTCTTTATTATAAATGCAACACCATTTCTTCTTTGTCTTTCATTTCCAGCATAGTAGACCATGTGATCATCTGATGCAAAGTGCCCGATGCCAGTCCATTTCAGTTCGCTGACACCCAACAGATCAAGTTGTACACGTTCCATTTCATTCTTGATCACCTCCAACTTCCCTTGGTTCATGCTTCGTACGTTCCATGTTCCAATGTGTAAGACATCTTTACAGCTTCTGACTCTCATTTCATGCGCAGCTACATCAGCAGTCAGACTTCCTGAGGGCTTTGATCCAACCACATCATAAATGCTGGCTTTACTCTGAAAAGTCTTCAGCTCTTCCCCAGTAGCTAGTTGAGTGCCTTCTGACCTGGGAGTCTCATCTTCCAGCACCATAGCACAATTTGTTTTGTTGTAACTATCCATTGGGTTTTCATGGCAAGATACAGAAGTAGATTGCCGGGCCTTCCTTCCGTGCAGTTTAAGTTTGGTGTTGTTGCCGTTGTCACAGAAATGTGATCCTCCGCCGTCAACACTATCCCATTCTGCTGCTGCCCAGATGGGTGGTTTGTCTTCGTCTGGCACCTCAGCTGAGACCTGTCCATCTTGGGAGACCCTGCCAGTAGTTAAACTACCGATAGTTTAGCTCTCAGCATCACTGATGCACGCAAGCCCTCACAGCACGACAAGCTTGTCGTGCTTATCCAGAGTACTCTGTATGTATTTCAATTCGTAATGTAAAGTATGAGCTCAGAAATGTAGTTCTTTTTGTCTCTCAGGGTGCTTGTGTACTGGTACCTTCTTTAAGAATTTTTTTGAAGTAGTGAAAAGCTTCTGGGCATAAGGAATTGGCTCAGCTTTTGTCTGTTGAGAAATAGAACCAAAATCTTGAAAAAGGATTTCTTGGAGCTGGGTTTGAGAAGAAACAGGGAAACCTTTCCTGGTTTATAAATTGGAAAGTTTCTAAGGAATACTGAATTAAGCTCCTTCAAAGAATCCAATGGGGCTGTGGCTCTGGAAGCGGCTATCGCTGTTTAGTAAACATACCCCTAAATGTTCTGAAAGCTAAGATTGTAGCAAAGCTTCTTAGAGGAAAGAAATATTTTAAATCCTGTGCAGAGGAGCTGGTAGTTCTGCTACGCATGGCAGTTTGGAGTCCTCTAAGCAAGAGGGAACGGGGAAACTGCCTTTCTTTGAAATAGCTTGAGAAATTGGAAAGGAAAGCTGTATTGAGCTCCTCGAGGGAACCTAAGATTATGTAAACTGAAACTACAGAGAAGCTCTTTGGAATATATGTTTAATCCTGTGCAGGAATCCAGATAGCTCTGCTGAGTCTGGGTAGTTTAGAATCCTAAGGGTAGTGACACTGCTGCATGCTATTGGAAGCAGTGCAGAGGGAGAGAGAGAGGCGCACTGGTTTTAGACTTCTGGCAGAAGGATACTGCCTAATGAAGGTTTAAACTGGAAATTCCTGAGCTCTTAAAGGAATACATTTTTATGACCTTGAAAGGTGTGACTGGACAGTGTTTGTGTGGGCTTTGATAGAGACATTCAATTATCTTATTTTTGGATAGGAATAGGTGCAGTATTCTATATGAGATCCCAGTTAACATGGAACTGCAAATAGTACCCCAGCACTACTCTGGAAAAAGCAAAAAAAAAAAACCCCTCAAATGTCCAGGTGCAAGTATTTTTTCTCAACACAGTAGAATATATCCTAAGGTTCTGTGCTGTTCTTATAAACCTGTGAAGCAGCAAATTTAAATACTGCCTCCCTGCATCAGGCTCTGCAGTTTCTCTCCTGAAAGACTGCTCACTAAAGAGATCCCTGCACTTCCCCTAGCACACTCAATGCTTTCCTATGGGGCTAGGACTTGTTTTTAAATCCAGGATTACACTTCTTTTAATCTGAGGCTCCAGTGCTCTGAGTCCTGGGAGTAAAGCCCTGCACCACTCCTGGGGCACCAAAGAGGTATTTATCTATTTTAACCTACTGGTTTCATTAATCTCCTCATTTCAGATTCTAGTCTTCTCATGATAGACTCCAGGTTTCTCAGATTTTCAGACTTGTGGTTTCTCTCAGGCTAGAAGTCAGACTGCCACATCATCTTTTTTCTTTAACACTCTTCTTTGTCCCCCTTACAGAAAGGCTCCTGAAACCCTTCTCCAGGGATCTGTGGATGACAGAGGTATGCATAGAACATTTTCGGTTTTTGAATCATTTTTGGGGTTTTTATGCATGGCATGGACAAGTGCAAAGGTATGCACCTAGGAAAGAACAACCCAAACTACACCTTAGAAACCACCACCCAGGAAAAAGATTTAGGTATCATTGTGCAGTGGTGGCCAAGAAAGCAAATAGAATGCTAGGAATCATAAGGAAAGGAATGGAGAATAAAACCAAAGATATTATAATGCCTCTGTATCATTCCATGGTGTGACTGTACCTTGAATATTGTGTGCTATTTATTTAACTAGGCTTATATTCTGCTTTTCTACCAGTCAAAGTGGTATATATTCAGGTACTGTATATATATATTTTCCCTTGCCCCCAAAGGGCTCACAATCTATGTTTTTGTACCTGAGGCAATGAAGGGTTAAGTGGCTTGCCCAAGGACACAAGGAGCACCTGTGGGACTAGAAACCTCAGTCCTTCTGGCCCAAGGTTGCTGTCCTCTAGTGGGATTTGAGCCCCTGGCCCTCTGGCCTGGGGTAGCTTGCTCCTAGCCACTCCTCCCTCCCTTCTGGTTGCCATATCTTAAAAAGGATGTAGCGTAAATAGAAAAGCTACAGAGAAGAGCCACCAAAATGGTAAAGATACCCCTATGAGGAAAGGCTTAAAAGGTTAGGGCTTATCAACTTGGAAAAGAGACGGCTGAGGGGAAATATGATAGAGGTCTATAAATTAATGAGTGGAATGGAACGGGTAAACATAGATCCTTTTTTTATGCCATCGAAAAGTAGAAAGACTAGGGGACATGCGATGAAGCTACAACATAACCCATTTAAGACTAATAAGAGAAAATGTTTTTTCACTCAATGTGCGATCCAACTCTGTGAATTCATTACCGGAGGATAGAAACATTGAAACATAGAAACATGATGGCAGAAAAAAACCATATGGCCCATCTAGTCTGCCCTGCGATATCAACCACTATAATAGTCCCCTTTTTCCCTTTAGAGATCCTCTGTGTTTGTCCCATGCATTTCTGAATTCAGATACTGTCCTCATCTCTGCCACCTCCACTGGGAGACTATTCCACAGATCCACCACTCTTTCCGTAAATAAATATTTCCGCATATTACTCCTGAGTCTAAAAGCTGTTAGTGTAGTTGGGTTTAAAAAACATTTGGACAAGTTCCTGGGGGAAAAGGTCCATAAACCATTATTAAAGAGGACCCTGGAAATCCACTGCTTATCCAGGTACTTGTGACCTGGATTGGCCACTGTTGGAAACAGGATACTGGGCTTGATGGACCTTGGTCTGACCCAGTATGGCATTTCTTATGTTCTTATGTCTTTCAGCTATTTTTGTCTGTTTCTGAAATGTATGCATGTAAAATTTGAATGAGTGGAAAGCAGTGGGTCGATCCAAGATGGTGGTCGGCAGGCTTGCCGTGCTTTGACTGCTTTACCTAATGGGGAAAGGAAAGCTAAAGGGGGTAAGAAGCCCTCTGCTACCCCCTTTGCTTCCGCTTTCTTACCTGCTGCTATTTTGAGTCCTCTTTGCTTATTCGTCCAGTGATCTCAGCAGCTGCCAGTGAAGTTGGGGAGGTTAGCCCAGCTCTTCTGTCACCAGAGTCGGGTGGTTTGGCATCATACTGCAGTCAGAGCAAAAAAACAGCTTTTCAACAGCTGGTTTTAGCTCTCTGCCAGCAGCTGGCTTGGCCATATAAAAACTGGGCAGGCTGGCTGAAAACCGGCCGGTTGACAACCCTACCTCATTTCCCTAACGTCAGACCGCCTGGTCCAAAGACCCAATTCCTACTACTCAGGTGCTGCCCCTCAACTCCAGCACTCCCAACAAAGAGAGAAATGAAAAACCTAATTTCCTCTCTTACAAGGGGTTTTATACTTACCCTAAAACCCCTCCATTGAACAATGCTATTCGCTTCTGTACTCCCCCCGTAAACCATTACTACCACACAGACTGATGCAGAAAAGCGTGCTAGGCTTTGCATAGGTTGACTGGACTTTAGCACACAATTTTGTGCGCTACTAATGTAAGAACAAGTTTTTCACACGAGCTAACTGTGAGCAAAGCCTCGGGCAGACAGCATTTAAATAGATGGTAATGTGGCAATTAGCTGTTTGGCACGTGTGCAGGGAAGTGCGCAGAAGGCTGAGCTTAATGCTAGGATTTTAATTCAAGGTCTGAGGTGGAGTAAAGGGTAGCTCATAGGTCTGTGGTGAGGATTTATGTCTTTTTCTTCTCCATTTTGAGCACAGAGCACCTGCAGCTTTTTTCTGGCTTTGCTGAAGGCAGTGATGAAAAACAATTGAAGGGGTGTGCCAGTACAATGATATGCGCATGTGTTGGAATGCTATCTGGTGCATAGAGATCAGCATTCTGCGCAGAATAATATCGCTGTTTATGCACCAGATAGTATCCCAACACATGCACAAAAGCCACCTGGGCTTGCTCTCCTTGTTTAGCACAGACTTTATGCACACAGCTTATTTGCCTGATGTCTGCTTATAGCATTGGTCAGCAAAATGCTTTAGGAAACCCTGCTCAGAGCTTTAGCACAGGGTTTCTGCATCGATCCCACTGCAGCCATTTAGTGCCTGCTTATACCAATATATTGGCACTGCTGTACCTTGTGAGGGTAACTCCATACACTCCTGTGCAGTTAACGTGCATATATGGGGCCTATTTTATAAAGTAAAGTATGTATACACCTTACTTTATAAAATACAGTAAGGGCATACTGTAAAGATGTGTCTCAATCTAGTCATCAAACAGCAGGAGAAGGTGGTCTTCCGCAGAGGGTACAGTAAGAGGAAGCGGAAGCCAAGAACCACGGCCAAACCCAGTAAGGGTATCCAAAAACCTTTATTAGCAGACCCAACTAAAAGGTTTTGGCCTGGGGCCTTCTTCAGGGGTCAAAGTAGACAAAAAGCAATGTCAAAATGATGGAACATATCACTCTTCCCAATTGTGTACTCTCTCAGGCCAGGGGCAGCTCCCCGGGGTGGGGACGCTGTTATTTCCGCCCTCTCTGGCCCCCGTCTTCTCGGCTCGTCTCGACCTGCAAGTTGAGTCTGCTACTGTCCTGGCTGCCACTGTGCGCTGCCTCACTCTACGCTCTGCCCCTCCATACAGGCCCTGCCCTCAACGACCCTCCAGCACGACGTTGGAGCACGTTTGTGCCCGAGAGGAAGATGGTCACCTTTTGGCTTCTCTTTTCTGCCCCTGGCCCGAGAGAGTACACGATTGGGAAGAGTGGTATGTTCCACCATTTTGACATTGCTTTTTATCTACTTTGACCCCTGAAGAAGGCCCCAGGCCAAAACCTTTTAGTTGGGTCTGCTAATAAATTTTTTTGAATATCCTTACTGTGTTTGGCCGTGGTTCTTGGCTTCCATCTCAATCTAGTCATGACAGTTACGTCTGCTCTGGGGCAGGCATAAATGTTCCTACCTAGACTTTTCAGAAATGCATGAAAGTTCTAGAAGTCTATAAATTACGCATGGTAAATTTGCACTCTGTCTACGCTCTACCCCAAGTTCACACGAAAGCACCAAATGTGCATGCTCGCAGAGTAGCGACCACCTAATGTGTGTGCATAAGCCACACACTCCTCTATAATAGGGACATGTGCATAAATAGCACATAACTTTAAGCGGCTTCCTTATAAAGTCAGCCTCTATATCCTTCATTACCACTGTTTCCTATGGAAACAGGCTGTATAAATGTTTAAAGCATATTTTAATTCAGCCAAGCAATGACTGAAGTGTAGGCAAGCATTTTTAGCTTTTTGCCAATAGTTTGTACTGACTTGGTACTATGAAAATATTACATATGCTTGGTTCAGTTGTCGCAAATGGCAGCAGAGAAAGTTTATAATGTACAGTACTATGCAACAAACAGTGGAAGCAAGCCTGAAAGCTCATTTGGGGATTGTCAAGATGAATAAGGTCTCTTGTAGCTTTTTTCCCCCTTGAACTGTAGATGGGATTAATTTTACTTTCTATGACAGTGAATTTTTTGATAAATATTTTTCTAAGCCTTGAGCAGAAGTGAATTTAGATTACCATGCATTGTCTGAAACACATTCACCAGACTCCTGATTTAATCCTTTTCTAGCAGTATTGACACAGGATGGAAATAAAGCCTTATATTAGGTCCAACTTTATGTGAATCTACTGGTAACAGAATAATTGAATTGAATTAGTATACTAATAGTTTTCTATTGAAATTTGTTATTTAGCTTTGTGATTCCATCGTTGCACCCATGCGTTAGTTTAGGAGTGGCACATACCTCCCCACGAGAGTTTATTTCACCAAAACTGGAAGCAAGCTCATTTGCCTATGTCTTTAAGCAAGCATAACTCATGCTGAAAGAATACAATATACCACTGTGAACAAATACAAACAAGAAAACATTTATTTGAAAAATGGAGAATGTGGGTCTGTAGTGTTTTCAGTCACAGAACATTCTAGAGCAGTAACACACACCAGGATATGTGGGCAAAGATAAAATAACCAGTGCTCGTCTACATGACTCTTAGGCCCCTCTTACTAAGGTTCACTAAAGTTTGGCAGTTAGGATATGGTGGCTGCCAAAATTTACACGTGGTAATAACTGTTGGGGGCCTTCCCAACATTTTTGGGAGGGCTGAAATGCAGTTAACGCAGAAAAAAAGTCACTACTCCACATTAATTGTATAGTAGATGATGCACGATGTCGCTAGCTGCATTTCCAGTGTTACCTGGCTAAAGTGAGGATTATAGCCAACGAGGTTTAGGAATCAGGTCGCCTAGTGTGCATCTGGTAGCTCTGGCATTTGCTGCCAAAGTATACCTTTTTCAAGTAGCCTTGCCTCGTTATTCAATACATCTGTGCCGCTGAAAATAAAAAGGTTCTCTTGCTGCCTCTCCCTGAATGAAACTCTTCAAGCGACACTTTATTAGGAGAGGATACTGCTGCGGCCTTGTCAAAGGGGGGCAATGGCAGAAAAGCACTGGGCAGTCATTGTTTCAAAAGGAGGCCAACACATACTGCAACAAAAAAGATTCCTTCTCATATAGGTATTAAAATAGTCGGGTTGAAGTTTAAGCTCTGCAGTCTGATAACGAACGGTGCTGAATAAATGTATAATGCAGTCAGTGCCAGTCAGCTGGATAGTGGTGATATTCAGTCTCTATTCTGATAAAGTTAGGATGGCTTTTCTGTTCTCTTAAATTTATCTTCATAGAAAGTCACCGCTATTCAGACAACTCAGCGCTCCACCCTGCCACCACTCTGGCACTATCCATGGATTTTCAGCAGCACTACACGGACAGCACCGAGGTGGTCTGGAAAGAATTTCAGCAGCACTGTCCATATAGTGCTGCTGAAAATCCACAGATAGTGCCGCCTAAGGGAATTATCTGAGTGATGGCTGCCATTCCCTGAATAATTCCCTTTGAATAATGATCCTAATGTATTTACATTGTATTAGTCAATGATCACAGTGTTTTTACTCAAGTTTCTCATAGTTCGGAAGACTGAGGAAATCTCTGGCTGTCTGAGTCGTCCTAGAAGTGGGCAGGGCTTATCTCCCCATTGCCATCAGGCTTCCATGTCATATTTTGCTTTTACGAGAAAAGGTTAAACCTGTTGAGGGTTGCTTAGCTACACTAAGGATTTCTTCCTTTCTGGGCCTACGGCAAAACTCCTTTTAAATGCAGTGCCGCTCATTGTAATGTTGTTTTACTCTTAGGCTGTTCTGTTCAGGTTGCAGCTACTAACAAATCCAAAACAGAATAGAGCAAAACTTGTGCTTTTTGAAAAACATTTCATAGTTTTATGGTGAAAGGTCACTGATCACATGAGCTTGCAAAAATGCAATTCTTTCTGTCAGAAAATGAAAGACTGATAGACGCCTGTCAAGTCTAACATTGGAATTGCCCAACCTTAATAAAGAAACTCATTATTCCATTTTACATTATGGGAAGTAAATAAATGTGTACGACACCTATTAATCATGGATGTACAACAGCCTGCATGTTTTAAACCAGTGATTTCTTATCCTGAGGCCTGGATGTCACAAATGGCACTTCAAGCCCCAGTGTGTCATTTTCATGCAACCAAAACAGCACAAAGTTATTGAGAAAAGAACTAAACAGCAGAATGTCACTCTCCGAGCCTCTAGCCATTACTATAAAATGGTTCTCAAAATGACAGGGGCTTTACGTTAGATATTGCAGTTTAGACATTAAGAGTGACTGATCATACAACAAAAACAGTAGCACAATGTCCGGTTTGTTCTCATCTGCAAATGGAGACAGGTAGGCCTTGTCTTCAGTATGAAATTCTGGTCAGAAAGATTAAGTCGTTTCTTTAGATCTGAAATAAAAACAGGCCATACTGTTATGCTTAGCACCTACCACACTGAAAACAATATTAGCTTAAGTACTGTGTAACTGCAAAAAATCAAACCCTGAAATAACCTAGAGATAGACCTATCCTAAAGAAAATCATTTATGGGTAGAACCAGATATAACTAGGGTTGCCAAATGGCCGTTTTTCAGCCAGCCTGGCTGGGTTTTATATGGCCACACCGGCTGCCAGCAGACCCTTAAAACTGGCAATGGAATAGCCGGGTTTCCTGCAGCCATCATCAAATATCTCTCTCCTTGTTCCCCGCAGTCTTCAAATAACCACATAAAGTGCCTCCTGCGCCCCCCGCCGTGGCCAAAATAGCAATTCCCAGCCAGCCCCGAAAACAGGCATTTCCTCCGGTCAGCCCTAGGCCCTCACTGCTGCTAGCTTCGCCCCCTTCAGGAACACCGGGATCGTGGGAGCCACAAACTGAGCTCTCTTGTGGTAACCTGGCCTTCCGACCAGGCTCCCCATGATGCCCACCCTATTTGTAACTATTTTAGTTGCCACTGCTCCCAGATGTTCAGGATTGTGGCTGTAAGAAAACCGCCACGGTTCCCGACTGCCTCCTAGAACAAGTTACAATCTTCAAGGTTCCATTGAACTTTAAAAAAAACCAACCCCCCCCCCCCCCCCCCGTGGCTACAGAAACGCCACAATTCTCAGCCAGCCACCTGTACCTGCAGTCCCGAAGCTGCCCTAACCCCGGAGCTGCCAAGTACAATCTTTTAATATTTTAACCTCTGGTTACAGGGAGTCAACTCTTACTTCTCCCAGTGATGGTCCCTGTGACTTTAGACAAGTCTCTTTATCCTCCATTTTCTCATACAAATTTAGAGCCAATGTACTAAGCCAATGTTTCTCAAGTCAGTCCTGGTATAATCCCTAGCCAGTCTGGTTTTTAGGATATCTACAATGAATATACATAAGCATTGCTAAGCTCATTGAAATGGCAACTGTTGTTGTGTTGCATGTGGGGGTACATGTCTGCATATGTTCTTTGTGCACCAAGGGAAGGTCTATGCCATTATGCTGCATGCCAGAACATGTAACTGGTGAGGACTACTTCCTTTGATGGTGGTGGGTTGTTGTGATAGGGACAATGCATTGGGGTAAGGGTGCCAACAGTGAATCAACTCTGGGATTGGCCCTGATTAATTCACAATATACTTGGTATTGAGAGGGATTTTTTCTTGTATGGTAAATTTATGGGGAAGGGGCTGGAGGGCGTGGTTCAGTGGATATAGAAAGCATAGTTACTCACCTATAACAAGTGTTCTTTGGGGACAGCAAGAATCAGTCCTCACATATAGGTGACGTCGGTGCTGACGGAGCCCTCACGGAAGCATCTCCCCAGCTTTCAAAGAAAGCCTTTGGCAGATGCACCACACATGCACGATCCCCTTCCTGCCCATGGGTGCCATCTTGCCTTTGTCTAATGACATAACTAAGACAGCAAAAATTAAAATATGGTAAAGAAGCAATTCCAAGGGGAGGAGGAAGGGTTATGAGGACTGATTTCTGCTGTCCCTGGAGAACACATATTAAAGGTGAGTAACTACGCTTTCTCTGGGAACAAGCAGGAAGTCAGTCCTCACATATGGGACTCCCCAACTACAGGCTACTGAGAACCTGTACAAAATGCCACGGGTGACCAGAGAAGGTGAACCATGAGCTGCAGCAGTTGAGTCCTAACTGAGAGACTCCCGGAAGACCCAAATGTCCAGCAGGGAACCAGCACTCCGGTAGCCTGAACACAGAGGAGTCAGAGGGCAGGAGTTGCCTATATCCCAAAGAGATTATGGAGTATGGCCTGGCCGAAGGTGCTATCCCATCGGGACTCCCTTTCAGGCAGTAATGAGCTGTGAAGGTACGGAATGAAGATCAGGTGGCGGCCCGGCAGATTTCCATAACAGGTACAGAATGCAGATTTGCTACAGAGGTAGCCATGGTTCTGACAAGGTGTGCTGTGACCTGGTGTTCTAATGAGATCCCAGCCTGCTCATAGGTAAGGGCAATACAGTCCACCACCAAAGCCGAGGTGCTTTGTGGTGGCTCTGAGTCTGTTGCAGATAGAAGGACAGGGCTCTCTTTCAATCCAGAATATGGAGAACAGTCTCCATCTTGCCAGTGTGAGGCCTCGGAAAGAAGGTGGGAAGCACCACCTTCTGATTGAGGTGAAGGGTGACACTACCTTTGGGAGAAACTTGGGGTATGTGCAGAGCACCACCTTGTTCTTGTAAAATCTCATGTAAGGAGGCTCTGCCATGATAGCCTGGAGCTCGCTGACCCTGCGAGTTGACATGAGTGCCACAAGAAAAACAACCTTCCAGGAGAGGTACCATAAGTGGCAGATAGCAAAGGGCTCAAACAGTAGCTTAGTGAGCCGTGAGAGCACCACTTTGAGATCCCATTCCGCCGTTGGTGGGTGGATGGGGGGGCTTAGACAATATGAGGCCCTGCAGAAAATGCAAAACAAGGGGCTGAGCCAAGAGGGGCTCTTCCCCAATGGAGTGGTGGTGCGCCGCGATAGTCCTCAGGTGCACTCTGACTGAATTGGACTTCAGCCCCACCTGGGACAGGTAGAGTAGGTACTAGAGTACCAGCTGCACTGAGCAGGAGAATGGGTGCACCTGCCTCTTGGTGCACCACACTGACACAGAGGCGTGCGCCCTTCTCGTGGAGGGCTTGCAGGAGGCAAGAAGGACCCCCTCCATGTCTTGTGGGAGTGAGAGCTACCCTTTCAGCAGCCAGGCCAGGGGGGCGGCCCTGGGAAATCGGAAATGCCACCAACAGGCAGAGAAATAGCAGGGACCAAAGTTTCCTGGGCCACCTGGGGGCTATCAGTATCAGTGAAGCTCTGTCACTGTGGACCTTGAAGAGGGTCTTGGTGACCAGTAGTGCTGGCGGGAAGGCATAGAGAAGGCCTTCCATCCATGGAATGAGGAACATATCCACCGCCACCTGGGACAGATGCAGCTGGCGGGAGCAGAAGCTGGGCAACTTTGTGTTGTATGGACTGGTGAACAGGTCCACTAGGGGGATGCCCCAGAGCCAGAAAAGCTGGGAGGTAACTCTGGAGTCCAGATGCCACTTGTGCGGCCAATGCCTCTGGCAGGAAATGTATGACCCAGTGCCCCCCTGCTTGTTCAAGTAGAACATTGCGACTTGATTGTTGGTATGGATCAGCACCGACTGACATTGCAGCTGATGGTGGAAGGCTCGAAGGGCCAGGAATATCGCCTGGAGCTCCAAACGTTTGATCTGCAACTGGCATTCTGCCTGGGATCAACTGCCTTGTGTGCAGAGGTCCTCGCAATTAGCTCCCCAACCCAGCAGGGAAGCATCCATGGTTAGGACCCTCTGGGGTATGGGTGCCTTGGAAGAGCATCCCAACCTGACGGTGGCAGGGAAGCTGCCACCAGTCAAGGGAGTCTGCCAGGTGGCGGGTCACTCTTATCTTGTTCCGGAGCCTGCCTGTGGCTTGTGTCCACTGGGAGTGGAGGCACCACTGGGCTGCCCTCATATGCAGGAGGGCATACAGGATAACATGAACCATGGGGGTCATGTGGTCTAGCAGGCGGAGGAGAAGGTGGGTGGGCAGTGACCGGTGGTGCTGCACCAATGCGGCTAGCGCCCTGAGGCATTCTGACCTCTCCAGAGGGAGGAAGGCCTTGGCCGGGAGAGTGTCTAGCTGAGCCCTTATGAACTCCAGGCACTGAGGAGGGGAGAGGTGGGACTTAGGGTAGTTGATGATGAACCCCTGGTGCTGCAGGGTGTGGATGGTGCATTTGGTGGCGTGGTGCACCTCCAAAGCTGTGCCTCCCCTTATGAGCCAGTCACTCAGGTAGGGGAAGACAAAGGCCCCTTGGAGACAAAGGTGGGCTGCAACCACCGGTAGGTGCTTGATGAAGACCATTGGCAAGGAAGCCAGCCCAAAGGGCAGTACCCTGTATTGGTAGTGAACTCCTCCCATCACAAGTCTGGTATTTTCTGTGGCTGGGATGGATCAGGATGAGTATATAAGTATCCTTCAGATCTAAGGAGCATAGCCAGTCTCCCTGCTGGAGGTATGGCAGCAGTGTTCCAAGGGAGAGCATCTTGAACTTCTCCCTCACCAGGAATCTAGGGTTGCCAACTGGCTGGTTTTCAGCCGGCCTGGCCGGTTTTTCCATGGCCAGACCGGCTGCCGGCGCAGATGCAAAACCGGCCCTTGAAAAGCCGTTTTTTTGCTTTGGCTGCAAGATCAGGAGCGGCCAGAGCAAAAGACCGACTTTTCTTCCGACCCAAAGTAAAAAAAAACCCCACCCAGGGCCGGCCCACACACCGGAGGGCTTCAGAGGGAGCCGGGGAAGCCCGCGCGAGTCCCCGGCTCCCTCTGTACAGCCGCCAGCGTGAAGATCCTTTTCCTTCACGCTGGCAGCTGTTTCTGTGAAGCCACGATTGCTGGGAAAGGTTAAAGGCAATACCCTTTAACCTTTCCCAGCATTCGCGGCTTCACAGAAACAACCGCCAGCGTGAAGGAAAGGGCTCTTCACGCTGGCGGTTGTACAGAGGGAGCCGGGGCCTCGCGCGGGCTTCCCCGGCTCCCTCTAAAGCCCCTCAGACAGCCGCGGTGCTGGTCGGGGGGGGGGGGGAGGCCAAGGACTACATGGGCTGTGATGGGGGGGGGGGGCAAGGACAACAAATGGGCTGTGTTGGGGGGGGACCGGGACTGGAAAAGGGCTATGGGGGGGGGAATTGGACTGGAAATGGGTTGTGATGGGGGGGGGGACCTGGACTGTAAAAGGGTTAGGGGGAGGGGACATGGACTGGAAATGGGTTGTGATGGGGGTGGAGGGGACCTGGACTGGAAAAGGGCTCTGGGGGGGGGGGGGGGACCTGGGACTGGAAATGTGCTATGGTGGAGGGAGGGGGAACTTGGACTGGAAATAGGCTGTGATTAGGGGGGCTAGGACTGCAAATGGGCTGTGATGGTGGGGGGGGGCTAGGATTGCAAATGGGCTGTGATGGTGCGGGGGGACTCGGACTGCAAATGGGCTGTGATGATGGGGGGGCCTAGGACTGGAAATAGGCTGTGATGGGGGACTTGGACTGGAAACGGGCTGTGATGGGGGGGACCTGGACTGGAAAAGGGCTATGGGGGGGGGACTTGGACTGGAAATGGGCTGTGATGGGGGGGGGGACTTGGACTGTAAAAGGGCTATGGGGGGGGGACATGGACTGGAAATGGGTTGTGATGGGGTGGAGGGGACCTGAACTGGAAAAGGGCTATGGGGGGGGGGGAACTTGGACTGGAAATGGATTATGGTGGAGGGAAGGGGAACTTGGACTGGAAATAGGCTGTGATTAGGGGGCTAGGACTGCAAATGGGCTGTGATGGGGGGGGGGCTAGGACTGCAAATGGGCTGTGATGGTGCGGGGGGACTCGGACTGCAAATGGGCTGTGATGGTGGGGGGGTCCTAGGACTGGAAATGGGCTGTGATGGGGGGGGGGCTAGGACTGGAAATGGCCTGTGATGTGAGGGCTAGCACTGGAAATGGGCTGATGAAGAGCTGGAATAGGACTGGAAATGGGCTGATGTGGGGCATGGGAGAATGGGACTAGAAGGGAGTGGATGCTGGGTGGGTCTAGAACTATAAGGGAACTGATTGTGGGGGAGGACTAGAATGGATGGGGAATGAGAATGGAGAGGGGAAAAAATATTTTGTGTGGAAGAAAAGTCTATGATGGGCAGGGTATTGGGAGAGTAAGAGGGGCTTGAGACTGGAAGGGTGAAATTTAAACGGATGATAAAGGAATAAGGAAAGAATTGGGGGAAAGAGCAAAAGGGAAACAATCAGTATGTTAAAGCAGAAATAGAGAGAGAATGGAAAACATCTAAAAGAGAAGAAAGGACAAATGGATAGCTCGCAGAAGACACAAAGAAACCAGAAGAAAGTGACTGGAGCAATTGCAACTGAAAAATAAACGCCCAAACAGAAGGTAGAAAAATACTTTTTATTTTGAATTTATTAACTGGAATATGTCTGGTCTGGGAAGTGTGTATTGCTAACATCTTTGCGTTTTTGTTTAGTGCAAGAGGGAATTACTTTATAGTTTTATTTCTCCAGTGTTGTACATTTCATGTTTGGATTTTGGGGTTCCCAGTTTAATTATTATCTGACCAAGGAAGTTAGCCTACAAGTATCCTCGGTAATTTTTGTGGGTGGGGGTGGGACTAGGGGCAGAGAATGGGTGGAGCATGGCGAGCCACAGGTGTCGGGTTTTTCTCGGTGAAAAAGTTGGCAACCCTACAGGAATCTATTCATATCCCACAGGTCTAGGATGTACCTGAGGGCCCCTGTTCATTTGGGAATGAGGAAATATCTGGAGTAGAAACCTTTGCCTAGTGTTTGGGCACTAGCTGTACTGCCTTGTCCTTAAGGAGGTCTGCAAGTTATGAGAGGAGCAGAGCCTGGTGAAAGAGAGGCCTTACAGGCTCTCCTGGAAGGTAAGAGGGTGGCATCTGTTGCAGGTGGAGGAGGAGGTAACCGTCCCTAATAACTTGCTGTACCCAGGAATCAGTGGGCAAAAAGAGCAAGATAACCCCCCCCTGTGGACTGTAAGCGACCTCCAGGGGGAAGGGAGATCGTGTCCAGGGAGTCAAAAACTCCTTCCAGGCTGGGCTAGGGCTGGCATCTGGGTTTGGAGGTCTTCTGTTTGCAGGTGCCTTGCCCTTGCCCCTTGTGCTGCTGGCCTTGCTGCGGAGCAGAGAAGGCTTGAAACTGTGGGGCATTGCCAAACCCCCCCTTTTTTCCTTGCAAAGAATTCCCTGGCCCTCTTGCAGGGATTCAATGAGGTCTTTTTTAGAGAGTTTGGTCTATGTCGGGAACTCAGTCTCTATTTCAGCCATTTTGTCAGCCATGGGTTTCCCGAAGAAATTCTCTCTGATACAGGGGACATTGATGAGCTTGTCCTGAACCCATTGCTCAAGGTCAGATGACTGCAACCAGGCCTGACGTCAGGCTCTGATGTCCACGGCAGCTACCCTGGCTGAGGACTCGAAGCTGTTGTATGTTGCTCAAGACAAGAACTTCAAGCACTCCTTGACTGCCAAAGTAAGTGACTTGAACCACTGGAGAGATTTCCCGTTGAGGCCTACCGAGAAACCGGTGAGCTCCCTTGCCAGCTCCTTGAGATACATGCCAATGTATAATTGGTAGGATTGGAATCAGCACGCAAGCATTGAGCCCTGAAAGGCCTTTCGGCTGAGGGCATTGAGGGTCCAGACCTCCCTACTGGGGGACACCAACGAATGGGTCTTATGACTCTTGAGTCTTTGCATGGCGGACTCAATGACCATTGAGTTGTGGGGGAGTTGGGTTTTCTGGAACTCAGGCCTTCGGCGGACTCGGTACATGGAGTCAAGCCATCTGCTTACTATGGGCACCGATGCTGGTGTTTCCCACATACGGAGGAGGCAGCGCTCAAGGATCGAAGGGACGGGCACCATGAGAATCTCCAGTTCCTCCGCATGGGGGTCCTCCTCTGCTTCAGTTTCGACGGTGAGCACCTTAGCCATGTCCTGCACAAAGCCAAGGAAGGCAACATCCTCAGGTGAGGAACGTCACCGGGACACCGGGGGAGACGGGTCTGAGGGCATGTCTCAGTGTCGCTGAGTGTCGGGGGACTGCTCTCCCTCGGTCTCCCAATCTGACTCGAAGTCTGAGGAAGAGTCCGATGCCCCGTGGTCAAGGCCTGGGCCCTGAGGTCCACCACCTCCAGAGGATCTGCGCGGTTCGAGCTGCAGGCACTGATCATGGAGGTCCAGTGCCCTGAGGAAAGGGATTGGGATCTCGTTCTCTGCCGATGGGTCTCTCAAGGCATGTGACACTCAAAGATTGGCTCGACTTCTGGGGAAGACCTTGATGTCGAGGGTTTGGTCATCGGGGTAAAGGAAGCAGAGGAATCAGACATGAACGCCCACTGCTGGGCCATAAGGGCAGAGATACTGCGCTCCAAGGCCGCCATTCGGGTCTCCATGCCATTTGTCTCCACAGCCTTTGATGCTGGCACCGAGAGCTTTGAGTCCAGCATCGATTCTGTCAAGGGGGAGTCCTCGACAAGGATGGCCTCAGGTATCCGAGACCGGCCGCTGGCTGCTGATGACTCCTTCTGGGAAGCTTGTGGGGCTGCTCCCGCTCCGACCTCTCGGACTCATGCCTGGGCCTGTGGGGCCTATAATGGGATTTTCCCATTTTCCCAGACCCGTCCTCCAGGGTGATCTTCAATGGTTTCGACTTCTTGCGTTCTACCTCTGGGAATTTTCCCTCGGAGGACCCATGGCATCGGGACTCCGAGGTGGCATGGGCATCGCGGGCCACCAAGGTACCAGAGGGGGCCCTGGAGGGCAGTGTCACCAGAAACTCTGGTGCAGAGTTGGACTTGTGAAAGATCTTTTCTTGCTGTAGCTGACATCTCTTGATGGCCATTGTGGTCATCACCTTGCAAAGTTTGCAGTCTGAGTCATAGTGGTCTGGCCAGAGGTAGCAGTCATGTGGATGGGTGAGGGACATCTTACTGCACCGATCACATTTTTTGAAACCCCTGGAGGCCATCAGAAAAAAAAAAAAAAGAGGCCCTTCCACCCGGGCATGGATTTGAGGCCTGTAGCCAAAAAAGGGCACGAAACACCGGTCGAGGAACACCTCGAGAAAACAAAACAAAACAAAAAAAAACCAACAGAGATGAACCCGGGGAGCAATGCCAAGGCGAGCAGGCTCGTGACGGGAAAGGAACCGGTACATGTACCGGATAAAACAAGACAAAAAAAGGCACTTTTTCCATGGGAAATTGACAGATGTCCGAAGGGCTCTGTGGAAAAAAGGAGACTGAGGCAAGATGGCACCCTTGGGCGGGAAGAGGACCACGTATGCATGGTGCATCTCCCAAAGGCTTTCTTTGAAAGCTGAGGAGATGCTTCTGCGAGGGCTCCCTTGGCACCAACATCACCCATATGTGAGGACTGTCTTCCTGCTTGTTTCAAGAAATTTTATGCCATAAGGGGCAGCATATGTGTGTTGGAGGGGCCTGAGAAGGGGACTATGGCTGAAAAGGTGCTGTATAGCCTGCAGATGCTAAAGCCTGCACTGTTGCCATCTCAGCAGTTCTTTTTATGGGTGGGGCAGGGAGCGGGGCATGACTAGCCACAGGTGGCGGGTTTTTCTCTTTCAAAAAGTTGGGAACCCTAGACATAACACTGTGCCAACACTTACAGAGGTCCTAGTGATCCTTATAGTCCCATCTACTGAGGCAGGCACACATGACTTAATGCTGGGTTTTGAGCTTTGGCCATAAACTCTGTTTTGCTTCAATCATGTGAACAATGAATGTCGTTTAAAGACTGCTGATTTTCTGTTATCACTATGAGTGGAAATTTTGTATGATTCTCTAAAGCAGAACCGGGTTTACAGCTGAAGTTCGAAACCCAGAACAGAGTCATGTGTGCCTGCCTCAGTACATGGGACCATAAGGATCACTGGGACCTCTGTAAGTGTTGGCACAGTGTTATGTCTGGTTCTACCCATAAATGATTTTGTTTAGGATAGGTCTGGTGGCCATCTCTAGGTTGTTTCAGGGTTCAATTTTTTTGTGGTTAAGTGATAGGCAATCCCATAATAGAACTTTCGTATATAAGCACTGTGTAAAAGCAACTTAATCACTCTAAAAGAAAATATGCCTCCCCCCCCACCACACCTTCCTACAGAAGAGGGTGATTCTTGTCAAAATAAATTATGTCTGGCCATGGAAGGGAAACATACATAATTATGGTCCAGGTGAGGAGAAGATTCATCATTCTGCAGGGTTTTATTCCTCCTCTGCGATGAGTTTTCACCTGTGAAATAAAAGAACATGAAAATTGCAGGAAACAACACATTGAATCTTCTGGCTGTGAAAGAAACTGAAAGAAAAGGCCAACATGGCCTTTCACAGGCTACCTACCAAAACAGGTCCCCTTGGGAAAGGGAGATTTATCATACAAAGTTATACACCTAGGAAAGAACAACCCAAACTATGGTTACATGATGCAAGGTTCCACCTTAGGAACCACCACCCAGGAAAAAGATTTAGGCCTCATCGTGGATAACATGTTGAGTCCTTCCACCCAGTGTGCAGCGGTGGCCAAGAAAGCAAATAGAATTGTAGGAATCATAAGGAAAAGAATGGTGAATAAAATAAAGGATATTATAATGCCTCTGTATTGTTCCATGGTGCGACCGCACCTTGAGTATTGTGTACAATTCTGGTCGCCGTATCTTAAAAAGGATATAGCGTTATTAGAAAAGGTACAGAGAAGAGCCAACAAAATGGTAAAGGGGATGGAAGGATACCCCTATTAAGAGAGACTAAAAAGGTTAGGGCTCTTCAACCTGGAATGAGACGGCTGAGGGGAGATACGATAGAGGTCTATAAATTAATGAATGGAGTGGAACGGGTAAATGTAGATCGATTGTTTATACAATCAAAATATAGAAAGACTAGGGGACATGCAATGAAGCTACAGTGTAATCTATTTAAGACTAATAAGAGAAAATATTTTTTCACTCAACATGTAATCAAACTCTGGAATTTGTTACCGGAGGATGTAACAAAAACTGTTAATGTAGCTGGGTTTAAAAAAAAGTTTACAAGTTCCTGAAGGAAAGGTCCATAAACCATTATTAAAGAGGACCCAGGATATCACTGCTTACCACGGGACAAGTATTGTGGAACCTATGTACCTTTTTGGAAACCTGTCAGTTACTTGTGACCTGGATTGGCTACTGTTAGAAACAGGACACTGGGCTTGATGGACCTTGGTCTGACCAGTATGACATATCTTAAGTTCTTATACACACCTTGATTCTAGTTTGATGAAGTCACCAAATAGCTTACTCTAGCTGTTTCTGAAAAGCTTCTCCTTATCTTCCATCTAACATTTATTAATAATAAAAAAATAAATAAATAGGGAAAGTAACTGGGATTCAAGATACTAAGAATTAGTGTATTATAGGGCTTGACAAATCTCAGACACCAGGTCACCATGGTGATTAAAAAAATTGGACCTGGCACCTGAGGCTCAGAGCGATGGTGTATACCTGTGAGGATCCCATCTCAAATGGGAAGAAGAGTTGAAAAGGCTGCGATCACAGCCAGGATCGGCGCTATCTGCCCCAGCCTGCAAGAAAGGTTTGGTGGGTTTTTGCAAGCTAGGGGAGAAAGCGCTGCTCCTGGTCACAACTGAAGCTCTCTGTGGCACTTTTACCCATGGGAGATGGGGATCCCCTGGGCAGCCAGCACCAGTGGCTTAAATAAAGAATGGTGGGGTGAATGGAGAGCAGGGGGTGAGTGCAAGGGGGGTGGGAAAAGGGGAGAGAGTCTGGGAAGGGAAACGGAGTTGGGGATGGGAGAGGGACAGCAGGAAAGGGGTTGTAGTGGGGAGGGGGGAGACATGAAAAATGCAAAGGGTTGGAGGGTGAAGAGATGAATGCATGAGAAGTAAAAGGGCACAATGTGTATGTGCAAAAGGTGGACTCCTCTTCCAACCCCACACCACACCCCCCCCCCCCCCCACACACATAAAATTCTTCTCCATCCAGGTAAAGGTTGGAGCTGCCAGACTAAGGACCTATGACCTGGAGGTTGCAGGTTAGAAGAAGCAATTCAAGGACTTTGAGAGACGTGTTTTTTTGGCCAGAACTCAGCATTGAGTGGCAGGGCTAACAGAAGAGGGTCCCGAGAGTCAGTGGGACTTATGGACTGAAGAGCAGAACAGAGTGTCTCATATATCTGAGAACCCTTTTTTTGTGTGGGGGGTGGGGGGGAGGAAGAGGTAGGGGTGATTCTTCTCATCCTCCTAGGAAGCCAAAGAGAAAACAAGGAAGTTTTGGTATTTGCCTGCATTGAGAACCTGGAAGGTTCAGGAAGAGGAAGGAGTTTTGGGGATTTTGGGAAGAGTGCCTTGCAGGAGCAGCTGGATGTAAGAGCACTGAAAAAGAAGGATGGGAGATCTGTCTATCCCGGCAGAAAGAGTCTCCAGGTGAGCAGAGAAAAAGGGAAGGTAGCGACCTGAGCTACAGAAGAATGAGTTAAAGAGTTTCAACCAGACTATAAACCAATTGCTGTAAAGTTAACAAAATATTGTCTACTTTAATTATTGACCAGAAGACTTCATTTTTGTTCACTCAAACAAAACTGTCCACTTCCTTCAAGTTAGTGAAGAGTGATTGCCGTGTGATTGTGTCTGCAGAGAATGGAGGCTCCTGGAGGTATATGTTCCTCTCTACCTTCAGCCTATGTGAGCCCTGAAGAGGCCCCGCCCCCCTCTGGATACAGGTGTAAAAAGAAGCACCAGGAAATCCTTACATAGCCAACAGTCAGATGCTAAAAAAGTTCTTTCCCCTTCAGTTTTTTATTCATATCTCTTTGGCAAGAAACATTTGCTTGCCTTTGAATACCTGAATAAGCCAGTATGGTTGCCATGTTAGCCCACTTGGATACAGAGAACTGGATTAACTTAATATGTTTCTGCCCAGCTTTGGAGAGCCATGTTCCCTTTTCCAGATCAATACTAAGTTAACTCTTTCTGCACCTACCTGATCAGAGATCTAGTGGAGTGGGAGGAAGAGGAGGAGGAAGGCACGGCAGTTCCCAGGACTCCAGCCTCCCAAGCTGAATGATAGCACTGAGGAAGAGGTTCAGGACACCTGGCACTGGCTGGGCACATTTCTTAATGTATGCCTTGGGTTCCAGTGGGTTTATTACTAACCTGGGAACCAATGGAGACTCGAGGGAAGGGGTGTGCTAGGGGTGGGTGGGGGAATAGACAGCTCCAGAAAATAATCTCTGCAAGCTTAAACCCTATGCAAACAAACCTCATACACAAAGAGGATTGACAGTAACGTGTGCATGGCTTAAAGTTAGAAGTGAAGAAAGGCTGTGGGAGAGAAAACAGCAGAAATGACTGCATATCACAGAGCCCCTGCAGGTCTGCCCAGTGCACCACTGAGGGTTTTGTATTTAGTCGTCCCATCTCTCTTATGTGGCTTTGTAATTTTACAGTGGCAGAGCGAACACGTCTCTGGTACGTACATACAATAGTAATGCAGAGTGAAAACACTTACCAGCTTCTGGCGATGTCTTGACAGAAAGAAGCTTGACACTTTCGTTTTTTGATGCAGGTCTGTTTTAATTAGGAGGATAGTTAATTAAACAGTTCTTAGCAAAGTCATTCATAGACAGAAAGGAAAGGCACATGCCACAGACAAGCTGTACATACAGATGTAAAGCTACAGATGTAGCTTCCCACTTCATGACAGGGGCAGCGGAACTGCTTTTTGGTTGGAGGGACCAAGAAGCCAATCTCAAGTCCCAACCCCAAGCTCTCTCTCTGTGTTGGGCAAAATATTGGTGGGGTCATGTCTCCTGTGGCCCATTCCCATTCCGCTGCCTATGCTTCATGGTGCTTCACTGACCAGACTTCGCAAATTTTGTTTTAGTTTTGTTTGTAGAGAAAAAATAACACTTTTGGACCTTGTCATATCTAAGGGGCAGGGTTAGATCTGTTCTCTTCTTTGATAGAGACCTTCAGAAAACATTCCAGATGTCTCAGCTAGGACAAAAATAGGACCTCTTAAATTCTATTTTGGTACTGGAAACAAATATTTGATTTGATTTTTATTTTCTTGGTAGTCCATTTATTGCGACTAACATCAAAGTGGATTACATTTAAAAATTCACATAAAACTTACACACAGACAATCATAATCCAAACATCACCACATTAAATAACAACTGAATAATATTAACACCAGTAAAAAATAATAAGAGTATTCCTTCAAAAACTCAGATCACATTCCATAGGCCTGCATAAACATGTTACTTTAACATGCTTATGAAAGCGAAGCTTATTTTAGTTCTAGTGGAAGTTCATTCAGATTAGGCCACACATAACCAAAACTTGGGACATTCCCATTCTGACAGATAAGAAGCTAGATGTGAGGAAATCTAACATATTGGTAAAGGAGAAAAATCCCAGAATGGCATTGATAATAGAAGTGATTCAACGTGATTATTCTGTGAATCGTGTGGAGAGGGAGATGATGTGGGAGAAAGATACAGAAATATTTCCCATCTTATTGGAAGCCACAGGTCTGATTAAGAGGAATTTCCAGCTGCACCTTGACAAGTTGCCTATACATGTTACATCTGATGAACTCTGGAGAGAAGTTCTCTTTGGCATGATACAAGTATTATGGCAAACATTGGCAGTAAATTTGAGAGCATATTCTACATACTCTGGAGCTTAGGAGTGAGGTTCATGACTGTCAGGGTATGTGCAAAACCAAGTCATTTGGAGAAATTGCCCTAAAAATATGTGACACCTTCTAGCAGACAACTTAACCACAAGGGAAGATCTAGTAATCTCTGCTGCGACCAATGTAAAGAGTAAGTTCATTCTTTCTTATTCTGCTGACTTGCCAAATATCTTGGCAACCTTTTATATATGCTGTCATGAAGAAGACAAAGAGTCTTAAACCTAGACCTACATTTTATGGACAACCAGTGTAAATAGCACAATATGGGGGTGATATGATCATATTTATTTTCCCCATTAAAAGATGTGCTACTATGTTTTGTATCAGCTGTAATCTCTTGCTGTCAGACCCAGTTATAGGGAATTGCAGTAGTCCAATTTGTTTGTTATCAAAGCTTGTTTTCATATTGAAAAATTAAACCAAGGTTTCAAGGGCAATGAGTTTATCTATGTTTCTAAGGGGTATATTTACTAAGCCTGGCTAATGGTTAACCCGTGCTAGCACAACTAGGTTCCATTGAATAACATGGGACCTAGTTGCAGATAGCATGAGTTTATTATTAGCCCGGCTTAGTAACCATACGCCTAAGTCTTGAATGTAATTAATACTGTATTTTGACCTACTAATACTGTTCTGTAAGTTTAATGAAATAAACAAACTTAACTCTCCTAGCCCTCTCTGCTGTATATTACAGATCAAGATTTTCTTGAAAATGAAAACCCAGATTTGGACTTCTTAAATGCTTCCCACTGACCCAGGAGCCAGTCGGGGGTTTCTGGATAGCCACAATGAATATGCATGGAAGACATACAGTGTATATCTGAAGGGGGACTCTAATGAACAGTGGCACAGACTTATTTCCCAGGTTGGACAAGTATGGGAAGCCCTCTGCTAGATCTTAGTGAGTCTATCCTGCCTATCAGCTATATCCCTCACATTAATATACACTTGCTAAAGTGAAAGAGTTGGGCTGCTTTTATTTTTAAAGAAAGCAGCAAGATACCAGAACATAGTGCAGCAGGGGAAGTAAACACAGTGAAATGCCCTCACTTACTTCTCAGCTGCACTCTGCGCCTCCTCTCCCGAAAGGACAAGCGTTTCTGATTTATCAAGAGGTGCGACAAGGGAAGTGTTCAAAAGGTCAAAGAATGGCATCAGAAGAAAACAAAGAAAGAGAGTTAGTGACATGATATTACAGGGCGGCATAAAAAATAAAGGTTTTATCCAGAATATGTAGGTAGGCATTACTGTCATAGGTGCATGGTAATTTCTTTAAGGCCATGATCGGGTGAAGTGGGGAACAAGGTGAAGAACTATAGGCTAGCCTTCCTCAGATATATGAAAGATTTTTCCCAGATGTGTATTTCTGGGAGAAATTCTTCAATATGTTTTACAGTTAATCCCTTCCAAAGCACAAACATTTTAATCAACTTTAGCCCATCTGCAGTCTTTAAAAAGCTAGGACCAGGTTCAGGCACAGACAGGCCCAAAATAGAGGCCCTCTTGTTTATAGGAAAATGCAATGCATGCAGCTAAACTAAATTTATCAGTGCCTGAATAAATAAGGGACAAAGAAAACGAACAGCTTATAGTCACCCAGTCATAGTGCCAGACAGTATAACTGCCGTTTTTGCAACTTCTGCTTCCAAAATCAGTCATGCTGAAATGGAAAGACAGAAGAATGCCTGATGCGAGACACACCACCTAAAGATAGCAGGAAGCTGGCATCCACGCTCAAACCATTAGCTGAACCTCCCCAGTGGTCATGCACTGGATACTGAACAGAGGTCAGCCAGTGTTTAATCTACCTCTGCTACCCTCCACCACAAATTTCAGAGGGAAGATGCCTAATCCCGCCCACTCCCCAGAACCAGTATCTAGCTTCATGATATTAAGGAGGCTGCCTTGTGGTGAGACAATAAATTGAAAATGCAAATAGATTTTAGAGGTCTCTACGTGCAGCAGATATGCATAATCCAGTGAGAAGGAGGCCCCCTATATATTTACCGATTAATGCACTCATGATGCTGGTTTCTGGATACCTAGCAACCTGAGAGCAATAAAGCCGCAGAAAAGTGGACACCACATACCTGGAGGTGATTTCTTACACATTTTGTACAGTACAACAGCAACGGCAAAAAATAACACAAGCCCCAGAGGAATGAAGACTGGTAAGATGATATCTGTCAATGGAAGAGAATGCATGAGTGGCACTTTTGCTTACAACAACAAAGGTAGTCTCATAGAAAGAGAAGTCTGCCTCTCGAAATCTAGGCTGTCTCCCTCTTTCTCTCCCGTCTCCCCCAGGGTTCTTTACTAGCTCCCACCCTGTTCAACATCTTCACGGCTCTTCTTCGGCTCTTGATCCAGTCTCTCGGCTGCACGCCTTTTCTATATGCTGACGACATCCAGGTTCCTTACATAGTTCCCTCCTCCTCCTCTGACATCACCCCAAAGCGGTCTTGTCTTTTCTGTTCATCAATTTATTTATTTATTTATTTAGACAGTTTTGTATACCGCCTTATCCTTCAATCAAAGCGGTCACAACACAATTGGGGGATACATTTAACACATGGGGATATGAGACACATACACTAATACTTACAGGGAACATGGGCAATGGAGGGTTAAGTGGCTTGCCCAAGACCACAAGGAGCATCTGTGGGACTAGAAACCCCAGTCCTTCCGGCCCAAGGTTGCTGTCCTCTAGTGGGATTTGAACCCCCGACCTTCCGGCCTGAAGTACCTTGCCCCAACCACTAGGCTACTCCTCCCTCCCAATGGCTTATTCTTGTCCTTGATACCAGTAAACGTGAAGCTTTTGCTCTCCTCTCTCCTGCAGCCTCTTTGTTCCTGCCTATTATCGCCTCTTCTTCCCTCCATTTTCATAATTCTATAAAATTCCTTGGAGACAACCTAGACTCCTCGCTTTCTTTCAAACCCCATCTTGACTCCTTGTCATCTAGAGCCGCTTTCTTTGCTTTTCGCGACTTCGCTCCTTCCTCTCTGCCTTCATACTTCCTCAGTTCACTCAACTTGTTCTGACCCTCATTATCCCTCATTTTGATTACTGCAACTCTGTTCCTGAGACTCCCCCAATATGCTCTTTGCCACCTACAATTGATCCAATCTCCTGCAACCAGACTAATCCGTAGAGCCCATGGCTTTGACCAGGTCTCTCTGCTTCTTTTCTCCTTGCACTGGCTCCTTTTCCCTTTCATTTTAAAACCCTCACCTTAGTTCACTTGCTTCATTTGCTTCCTGCCCCCCTTGTTTGGGCACTCTCATCTCATCTCCCCCTACCACCTGGCTCATTCCTTCTCTCTCTTCTCCCATCCCCCTCTCCGAATTGTTATTTCCAGGAACTCCTCCTATGCTGGCCCTTCCTTATGGAATTCCCTCCATACCAAGTCCTCATTTCACACCTTCATAAAGAACCTTAAGACGTGGCTATTTTAACAGGCTTTTCCCCAGTCCCATGCCTCCTGGTTCCCCCCTCTCCCTGCCAGTAAATTGCTTGCTTTATGCTATTTTTACTGCCCCCCCCCACCCTACGCTTTTGTCTGTTTTTCTTGCTTTCCCTCTGTTTCTGTGCCTCTCTGTCTCCCCTTCTTTTTTGTTGTAAACCACCGTGATAGCCATTGGCTTGCTGGCAATATATCAAGATCTCCAAATAAATAAATAAATAAATAAATGTGGCTAGCTGAACGCTAAACCCAGATATTCAATGTTAGAGCTATATCCAGCCACCTGCATTGAATATCTGGGAGGCAGCGATATTCGGCCACTGCCTGGTTAGCTTCAATGGTGAAAATTAGGTTTGCTTTTGAAGTGCCTACTTTTCGTTGCTTAGGGATAACTGGCTAGAAGCTGAATATCACCGCCAGCTGGTTATCCGCGGGTGCTGCCTCTGATCCGCTCCCGGAACATCCCAATGCTAGCCGACTGTCGTCAGGGCTTTCATTGGAGGCACCCGGGGATATTCAGCAGTACTAATCACATTAATGCCACTGAACATCCCACTTTCTGTGATTAATGTGGGCGGCAGCTCTGCTAATCGCATTAATCGCTTTGGAAATCCTCCCTCTGTTAGTAGAATTCACAGTATGCAATGCTTTCACACACAATTTGAAAGTACTATAAAATGCCTTCAGAAAGAGGTTTGCCCGAAGCCCCTGTGGCAAATGCTGTAATAAGTATGTTTTATTTGCATATAAGAATTTGTTGCTGTGCTCTTCAGTGTCCACCAGGTGTCACTATTGCAGCCTTTTTAAAATCATTGCAAGAAGAATGTACAGTGCAGGCGAATCATCTGAAGTGCTATCTCTTGCTGATTAGTGAGTCCCAGACTACCCGAATTTCACCTATGAATCACTGTATCACAGTTAACTCATACAGGATGTGTTTCAGTCTGGAAAGAATGCATGCTAAGATCTCTTGAGAGCAACTGACTCAAGCATTGTCTCTATTAGAACCATCACAAGGACCACTACCACTCACAGGCCAATGATATAATAGTAAACCAGTGATGGATTATAGTGTGTGGAGCTGAAAGGGTTTCCTGGTCTTCTTTTCCTTCCCAATCTTTCCATTCTTTCCCCCTGATTCCATAATAACGTAAGACAACCCATGCTGAGTCAGACAAAGGCCTATCGAGCCCAATGTCCTGTCTCCAACAATGACCAGTCTGGTCTAAAGCATCTGGCAGACTCAAAAAATTAGATCAAAATTTTGAATTGCACGTACCAGGGATAAGCAATGGCTTTTCCAGGTCTATTGGGTCAATCATTTTTTATGGTCTTTTCCTTCAGAAGCCTGAGTCCTGCTAAGTTGGTTGCCTTGCACATGTCCACCAGCAACAGGTTCCACAACTTAATTACACGCTGTATGAAAAAAATACTTTCTACAATTTGTGTTCACAGAGCATCTTTTTGTTTTAGTGTTATTTGAAAAGTTAAACAGCCGTTCCCTATTTAACTGTTCCACCCCGCTTATGATTTAGTAAGCCTTTATCGTATCCCCTCTCAGTTGTCTTTTATAAGCTGAAAAGTCCTAAACTGTTTAGCTTGTCATCATAAGAGATGTTTCTCCTCTGATATTCCATCCCTTTATCATTGATGTCATCCTTCTTTGAATCATTTCTAGCTTTGCTATATCTATTTGAGATTGGGCAACCAGAACTGTACACAATACTCATAGTACAGCTGCACCATGGACCAATACAAAGGCATAACAAAATTCTCTGTTTTATCTCCATTCCTTTCTGAATAATCCCTAACATTCAATTTGCTTTTTTGGCAGCTGTGGTACACTGGGCTAATAATTTCAACATGTTGTCCTCAAAAGATATTTTCTTGTGTGATGACTCCTAACTCCACACATAGCATTTTGTACCTGTAATATGGATTATTTTTCCTTATGTGGATCACTTCACACTTGTCCACATTATATTTCATCTACCATTTAGATGCCCATTCTCACAAATTCTCCATGGACAAGCAAGATGTAATCAGCCAGACAGATGGGTGACATCATCCCTGATGACACCAGGAAGCACTTGCTCTCTCAGAGCCCACAAGAGTCTAGGAAATACTTTGGGCACGTGCGATTGATCTCTTCTGCATTACTGTTGCTCCTCCCCCTCGGTCTTCCTCATCCATGGTGCCATGCAGATGTCTCTCACCCTTTCTGTCCATTCTTTGGTTTTATCATTTTTAGCTGTTCTAACTACATTTATTTCTCTCAGAGTTCATGCTACATCCCCAGCCATTCCAGCAGAGCAAAAAGAAAAAACAAAATTTAACCACCACCTCAGCAGCAGTGGTGCCAGTTCTAGCAAGAGCTAACTTCCCCAGTCCGGGGGCAGATGCTGTGCCTCACAGTTTAAAGGCGTTCTCAGCTCACAATTTAGAAAAAGGGGAGTTTATGCATGCCTACTTTGGCCATGACATCCGAAACAGACTTCCTTTGGTAGTGGCAACTCTCGCATAAGCTATGTTCCAAGATCTGGGCCAGACATTTTGCAGGTCAGTGAAGAAGAGCTAATACCTAGTAGCACTAACCGAAGCAGACTTCTTTGGTTGCAACACGCCTACGAGTTATAGTCGGCAAATCTGGGCTAATGTTCTCTACCACATATGTACAATCATGGAACATAGATTACATGAACCTTTGACTCAGCTGCACCAGCAACTCCACTCCAGCGCCCTACCATCTGCAAGCTCTCAGGGCCTGGACTTGGGTCCGTGACTCTGCAACACACAAGGCATTTCTCTGTTCCAGTTCTCCAACAGCCATTACGGCTCCCATTCTAAAGCTGTAGATCACTTTTCCTCCAAGCTTATGAACAGTTTTAGAGCTCTTACATGCTTGCCACATGAATGAAGCAGCCCTCCCCCCTCTTGCGATGATAGCATTCAAGGGAACTCTGTGCTGCCATGCCTCGGCATACTCTCATGCTTGCAATTAGATCATGCCTGGAGCCATTGCATAATGTTCAGATACAGGGGCTCATAATTCAGGAACTGAGGCTCATCACACCAGGTCCTGAGCACACAACCTGAAGTTGCTCCTCTTCCATTGGAACAGCATGGAGCCAGGGGGTGGGGGTGGGGGGGGGGGAGGAGGAAGGCACACTCTGCGGGTCAAGATCTGTTGTGTTTTTTCCCATGGAGGGATTGCCCATATTACTGGAGTTGTGACTGCAGAAGTTGGTCTCTACCTGGTGGCTGTGATCGCCCAGCCACTATCTGGCGGCCCCCAGAGTTGGCACATCAACATAGCCAACTTGTTCATTGCCCGATGTGCATGTATCTGGCGACCACCCTGACCCCTACTACTAACACAGAAAGATTCCCCCAAGATGGGAATCTCCACTCCACTGTGAGAAACTCAACACAGGTGTCCGCCCATGCGCCACAGGGGTGCACCAGCAAGCCCACCTCTCTCACTACCCAAGCACAGCAGCTCGAGTTCTTTCTCCAGCCTCTGAGGACCCTCATGGAACTCCTGGGAATGGTCACTGGATGAAACTGGCAGTTCTTAATGTAATATAAAAAAAGAATTGGAGAGTGTCTTCAAATGATGAAAAAAATGTGGTGTCTCCTCTATCTGGTGAATGGATTCTGCAGAATCACACTCAGTTGTTCCCCTATGCAGGAAGGTTTGCAATAAAGAGCTGTTCTCCTGCTGACACTCAAGCACATCCCCACTTGAGTATCAAAAGAAAAAAAAAAGAGCGAAACGAAGTTAGAGAATAATCAAAATAAATGAATACACACATCCTCACTGAATCCTTCGCCTCACTGTGGATGATGAGCCTCCCACAGGAAATTCAAGGCTCCACCACCTCAAATTTCTTGATTTCCTATTTATTTTACCCCCATAGTCACTCAGAATGTTCACAAAGGGTGGTGCATTAAGTCAAACCATTCTCACTATCATTTATGCACTTTGCTAATGACAGCAGGCTTATAACCAGATATGTCCCGACAACATGAACAGTCAGATATGGTTCCTCTGTACCATACATTTCTCGAGGAAATGCACCTTAATTGTAGAGTTTCTCACACTGCTTCCTCTGAGAAAGGGAGCCGGCAAATTCCCAAAGCTGTATAAAAAAAAAAAAAAAGAACAACATTTCACATTTGGCCATAGCCAAGCAGGGACACAGCTCTCCGCTTTCTTTCACTTTCATTTATTCTCTATCTTTCTTCCATCGAGCTCTCAGCCCTGTCCACAGTAGACCTCTCTGACAGTGGTGGCAGATGTACTGAAGAGAGGGTTTCTGCCAGCCCCAGTCAGAGCTCTGACGGTAGGGGCAAAAGTACCAGAGGAAGAAGTTCCTACCAGCGCCATGCACAGCAGACCTCTCGGGCAGCGCTGGCAGAAGTACAAAAAGAAATGGTTCCTCTCCTCCCTGATAATGACAGGAAAAAGACAAAAAAAAGAGAGGAAGAAGAATAGAGACCTCATTAGCCCCATATAGAGCAAGTTCCCCTCTGACCATGGCTGCTTTTATATCTGAAAGCTTCCAACTGAGGCCCTGGAACACTTGCTGCTGTCTTGATGGCATAAATGCGTTCAGAAGATTCTCTGCAGGAACGCAGTGCACCATGCTCATGACGCACAACCATATGCACCTCTCCACGGCCACATGAAAAAACCCCAAAGAGGAACACTGAAGATGGAGCATTAGGGACGAGGGAACCAGGGAGAATCTCCTCTACAACCATTCAGCATTGCGGATAATATCCTCTCCTACAGGTTTTTAAGATTTTCCTTATTTTAACATAGTCTCCTTTTTAAATTACTTTTATCTAATGTCTTCCTCCCACTGATTATGATAAATTTGATCAAATTGTGATCATGATTGCCAACAGTATCAAGCCATGTACCAGGTTCTGTGTTCCATTAAGGCCTAGATCTAAAGTAGCATCCTGTCTCATCAATTCTAGGAGCAGCTGCTCCACAAAGCTATCCTTTATTTCATCTAGGTAGGAGCTTTACCTTCTTACCATGTCCTGATGTGCAATTTACCCAGTCAGTATTGGGGTAACTGAAAGCACTCATGATTTTTGTGTTCTGGCTTCCCTAACTTCTTTTAGCATTTCCTTGTTGTTCATTCTAGCCAAATAGAGAGCTGTACACTCCCACTGCTATTCTCTTCCCTTCACACATGGGACTTCCATCCATAAAGTTTCTACAGTGTATTGTTTCTCGAAGAACATTATTCTGTTTGACTCAATACCCTATTTAGCAAGTAGTACTCTCTCTTCATCAGTTTGATCCACTGAAATACAGTTTATACCATGCCTATCACAATGTCCCCTCCTTTTGCCCTGGGCCAGTACAAGGTTATGAGGCACCTTAGGTGACCTTCATTCCTAGCTTCCGCTGCTCCTGCACCTCCTACCATTTCTGCTGCCCCTCTCCAGGATGTGCAGTGGTGGCAATGCTTCTAAACAGCACCACAGTGCTTACACCAACATCTCCAGCACTGCGATGCTCTTCCTGCTTCCAGCCCTCTGGTTCTACTTCCTTTTTGCATGGGGGTGGAAGCAGCTGGATCCAAGTGGAGGGGGAGAAATTAAGGTTAAAAAGATCTTTTTTTCATGAATAATTCACAATGGGAAAACATTTCCGATTTCTTTTTCATCTTTTGGAGTGAAACTCTTTATACCTGTGTAATCAGTCCACAAAGCTTCAATTACCATCCATGGGCAATTACATAATTTGATAACTCAACAGTGAGAAAGAAACACAGACACTCTGTTCAAGCTTTCTATTGTTTTGAAAAATCATATATTAGTGATTAACTAGTTTTATAATAGGATCTGGGATCAGGATGGTAAGAAATGAGTTAAGGCTTTAGTCATCTTACCTCTAGAGAAATCCACTTGCAGAGCAAGCCTGTCCACTAGGTGGGCTAGGCGGGCACCTAGGGTGCAGACCTCTGTGGGCAGCAGGCCATGTCCTTTGGCACAGATGGCCTGCTGCCCCCCTGCACGCTGAGGCACGCTGTCTCCCCCCCCCCCCCGCTGCCGCTGATTCCAGCAGTGGGATTGGGGGGCAGCTAAGCTTGGTGGCAGTGGCCTATGGCAGGCTATGTGCTTTGACACATTGGCCTGCTGCTTCTGACCCCCAGAAGTTGTGTCAGAGGGGGTCAGAAGTGGCAGGCCATGTGTGCCGAAGCACATGGCCTGCCAATGAGCCACTGCCCCATGACCCCGCCGCCGGAATCAGCAGCAGTGGGGGGGGCGGTAGCATGGCTCAGCATGGGGGGGAGGGGGGGAGGCGGCACAGCTCAGTATGGGGGGAGGGCTGTGCAGCTCAGCACGAGGGGGGGGGGGATGCAAGGCCTAGGGCAGCAGAAATCCTAGGCCAGCCCTGTGCATGTGTGACACATGTGTAAATGCTTATGAAACCTGATATTTACATTGCATGCATGTGACACGCACCCATTTCATAACAGAGAAGAAAATACACATTCTGAATGACAGCAGTAATAGGCAGCTATAACAAAGGTACAGGTGTACTCACTAGAACCAGAGGGAAGGGAAGCAGTGCCCAGTCCAGACTTCTTTTCTGTTGTCCCAATGCCTAATGGATCAAAGTCAATAGTGATTAATTAGTTATTTTAATAAACTGTATATTGGGCTAATAAAATATTCATTAGAGTGGACACAGGCCTGGATTTAGATAGAGACAACAGAGGCAACTGACCCAGAGTCAGATTTTGATAGACATCAGTGCATTGCCACTATGTTGCCAACTGGGCCTGCCTTGGCTTTCCCATAGCTACCCCAGTACAGGGAGCTCAAAGCAAATACTGAGCATCAGGCATGCCTGCCTGCCCTCATGCTCTGATAGACCCTGCCTTTTGCATGGGCTTCCATGGTAACGGGAAACCCATACAAGGGTAGGAGGTGCGATACAGCAGGGTCTGTCAGAACACAAAGGTAGACAAGCTCCATGCTCAATTTTTGCTTCACACTCTTTCTACTGCTTCTGGGGCAGCTGTGGGACAGTGAAAAAGTAGGCCTTAAGATGAGAAGGTGAGGGGGACCAAGGGGGGGATCAGGGTAGTGGTAGTGAATGGAGGGGGAAATGGAGGGGGAAATGGAGTGTCCCCCCCCCTCCCCCCCCCCCCCCCCGCATGCTGTGCTTATGGGTACTTAGAATTTAAATCTGGCATTCAGTGGACCAGTTTTTAGTGTCACCTTCCCAAAAGCAAAATCAAACTGCTCCAGATCCTTTGAAAGAGCTTGGAATAAATGTCTGAATATTTTCATTTGTAAACCACATCAATGAGACTCCAAACTGTCTGAAAGTAGACAGGATACTGTTTTCAAGAATTCATGATGCAACTTTCCAATGCTAAAATTGTTATTCAAAATCACCTTTGGGATGGTTCAAATGCATTCCAAAGACAACTTTAAAGTCATTTTCATAGGTAAATATTGATTTACCTGTATATATTGGCTATGTAGGGCTGGTGCCTGTTCAGAAACTGAAGCTTGAACCATGCAACATGGCTTCCTTACAAGATGGAGCCTGTTTGAATTGTTCTGAACCAAACAACATGGATTCCTTTTCTGCTATGTCTCAGCTTGAAACCTACAGATCAAGCATTTCTGCAAGGTTATGTACCATACAGCAGAGCTATTGTTTATGACTATATGCTAGAGAACTCGCTCTCATCCAGAGACTGTCCACTAGGCCTAGGATTTGCAACAATGTATGCACCTGAATACCAGCATCTTTCCTGCACCATGGATCTTTGTTCGGAGAAGGACCACATGACCATTGTTACAGGATTCGCTGAAGATGACATACAGTATCTGAGACCAGCCAATCACTGTGCTGTGACGTGGAGGTCAGGACAAAGAATTATACACTGTGCATGGAGGGACGAGGAGAGCTACACACTTTTAGACAGCTTTCAGCAGTTCCCCTTTCAGCTCTACCATTCTCTGTACTGCATGCACTTTGCTTGCCAGCCTATCTCTTTCTAAAAGACAGCATGCTAGTACAAGGACAAGCCTCAGGAAGGAGTGAATCTCTCCCACAGACCTGAAACTTGGTGTTATCATGGGCTCGGCTCTACTGTCTGTAGCCGACGTTGGACCTCGTGTCATTCCTGAGACGACTTCTCAGACCCAGCCACAAGCATTCTGGCAAGAGCTAAGTTACTGGTCCTTAAATTCCACCCTTCCCCCCCCCCCACCGAAGTTGGGTCTAACTTAGACAGACAGATAATGTACTGTACGTCTGAGTGCAGAGCAAACCAATGACATTTGTTGATAAAAAGGTGATTTATTATCTTGGTAATTGAAATCATAGGGCTACATAACTTGCTACCTCAGAAAACTAATTTATTCTATATCTGCATTATTTTTCTATCTGCAATAAAGCACAGTTACTTACCTATAACAGGTGATCTCTGGGAACAGCAGGAATAAGTCTTCACATATGGGTATCGTCGGTACCGATGGAGCCTGCGTGGGAACGCTCCCCAGCGTCCAAAAGGAAAGCTTTTGGGAGCATCCCACAGCGCCTGCGCACTGCCTTCCCGCCTTTCCTAACCGCCTCTCTCCAGTTCGAGTTTTAAAGCTGAGACAAAGAGAGAGTGAGGAAAGGAAAGAAAGATAGAGAGATACAACTCCTAGGGGAGGTGGGTGGGTTGTGAAGACTTATTCCTGCTGTTCCCAGAGATCACCTGTTACAGGTAAGTAACTGTGCTATCTCCAGGAACAACCAGGAATGAGTCTTCACATATGGGGACTCCCCAGCTAGAGATGCCTGGGAGATCACCCAGGTTGTGAGTCCCTGGGAAGGGCTCTACCTCCACCCATGAATCTCAGGCATCCAGCCAGGGATGGAGGGTAGGAGTTGGTTAGGTATGGAACAGGTGTTTGAGAACAGCCTGACCAAACACGGCATCCCGGCGGGAGTCCTTGTCCAAGCAGTAATGGGCTGTGAAGGTATGAACCGAGGCCCAGGTGGCCGCTCGACAGATCTGGTCGATGGACACAGAATTTAGATGAGCCATAGAGGCTGCCATGGCCCTCACATTGTGAGCTGTGACATGGCCCTCCAGAGAAAGGTTCTTACTCTGGTAGGCGAAAGAAATACACTGAGCAATCCAATTGGACAGAGTTCTCTTAGAGACTGGAAGTCCTAAATGAGAGGGATCAAAAGCAACAAAGAGTTGAGAGGACTTTCTATGTTGCTGTGTCCTTTGTAAGTAAAAAGCAAGAGCTCTTTTACAATCCAGGGTATGAAGATTCCTCTCTGCACTTGAAGCATGAAGTCCTGGAAAAAAGACAGGTAAATAAACCTCCTGGTTCAGATGAAAAGGTGAGACCACTTTAGGCATAAAGTGTGGATTAGTCCTGATGACTACCTTGTCATGATGGAACCTTGTATAAGGAGGATTAGCCACCAAGGCTTGCAGCTCACTGATGCGGCGAGCTGAAGTGACTGCAATGAGAAAAATAACCTTCCAGGAAAGGAATTTCAAGGAGGTAGTGGCTAAGGGTTCAAAGGGTGGCTGCATAAGCTGGCCAAGAACCAGATTCAAGTCACATGCCACTGGAGGTGGTCTGATGGGAGGTTTAGTCAAAAGAAGGCCTCTCATGAATCTTGCTATAAGAGGATGAGAGGAAATAGGCTGTCCATTGAGAAGTTTAAGGGATGCTGCAATAGCACTCAAATGGACTCGTACTGAATTCGTTTTAAGGCCTGCATGGGATAAATGCAGCAAATACTCTAGTAAAGAATTCAGAGGTATTGCAAGAGGGTTAAGACCCTTCTCTGCACACCAAATGGTAAACCTTTTCCATTTAAAAGCATAGGAACGTCTAGTGGAAGGCTTTCTGGAAGCATGAAGGATATCCTTCACTTGCTGAGAAAGATGCAAATCTTGAAGGTCTAGGCCTTCAGCAACCAGGCTCTGAGGTGAAGAGACTGGGGATTTGGGTGCCACAACGTTCCCTCCTACTGGGACAGGAGGTCTGGAGCAGATCCCAAGTCCAGGGAGGGAGCTTGAGAGAGATGCAGAAGTAGAGGGTACCACACTTGGCGTGGCCAATGTGGTGCTATGAGGATCATAGACCCCTTGTCTCTCTGAAGTTTGAAGAGTGTCTTGGGAATTAGGGGAGTGGGTGGAAAGGCATAGAGGAAGTCTTGCCCCCAATGGAGGAGGAAGGCATCCCTGGCCTGAACTCCCTGACACGGAATTCTGAAACAGAACTGGGTATGTTTGGCATTCCACGGACTTGCAAACAAGTCTATGTCTGGGGTTCTCCAAATTCGAAAGATCCTGGCTATCTGGTCCCCATGGAGGGACCATTCGTGTGGAAGCAGAACTCGACTGAGTCTGTCTGCCCAAGAGTTTTGAACCCCTGGAAGATACACTGCCATGAGATGAATTTGATGCTCTCTGGCGAAGGCCCACAATCTCAGAGCTTCATTGCAAAGCGACAGAGAGCCAGTCCCGCCCTGCTTGTTCACGTAGAACTTGGCTACTTGGTTGTCTGTGTGGATGAGGACTGTCTTGTAGCTGAGCAGGGTGTGGAAGACTCTGAGAGCTAGAAAAATTGCTATGAGCTCTAAGAGGTTGATATGTAGAGATGTCTCCTGTAAAGACCAGATGCCTTGAGTGGAGAGATCTTGAAGATGAGCTCCCCAACCTCTTGGAGAGGCATCTGTTATAAGGGTTGCTTGGGGTAACACCTGTTGAAAGGGGGACCCCAGCAACAGATTTTGAGTGGACTTCCACCACTGGAGGGACCAAAAGAGGTGACTGGAGGTTGCTATTTTGTCTGACAGGCAACCTGATGCCTGGGTCCATTGGGTAGACAGAGTCCACTGAGCTGCCCTCATGTGAAGGCGAGCGTAAGGAACCACATGCACAGTGGATGCCATGTGGCCTAACAGTTGTAACATCTCTCGAGCAGTTAAATGGGATTTTAACTGAATTTGTGAGGCTAACTGCACCAAGCGTAGGCAACGGGCCTGGGGAAGATAGGCCCTTGCAGTTGTGGTATCCAGCAAGGCCCCTATGAACTCTGGAGACTGAGTAGGGGTGAGATGGGATTTTGGAAAGTTTATTACAAGTCCCAGATACTGAAGGATACGCCTTGTGCAGGTTAGAGAAGTCTGGGCCTCTGACTGGGATGGAGTTCGGATGAGCCAGTCGTCCAGATATGGGTATACGAATATCCCTAGAGTGCATAGAAATGCAGCTATTACTGCCATGCATTTTGTGAACACCCTTGGTGCAGAGGCCAGACCAAAAGGAAGCACTCTGTATTGGTAGTGCTTCCCTTGATAAAGGAACCGAAGGAACCTTCTGTGTGTTGGATGGATGAGGACATGGGTGTACGCATCCTTGAAGTCTAGAGAGCAAAGCCTATCCTGACTCTGAAGGTATGGAAGGAGAGTACTGAGAGAAATCATCTTGAATTTCTCCTTGCATAGAAACTTGTTCAATTCTCTGAGATCTAATATGGGTCTGTAGCCCCCTGTTTTCTTTGGGATAAGAAAGTAGGGGGAGTAGAACCCTGAGCCCTGTTGAAGAAGGGGTACTTCTTCTATTGCCCCTTGGGCAAGAAGGGTAGCAATCTCCTGACCCAGAAGGTCGAGGAGAGATGTCTGAGAATTGAACTGTCTCACCATGGTGTGAGGAGGAAGGTTTAAGAAATGAAGCTTGTACCCCTCGCTTATGATGGAGAGGGTCCATTGCTCTGCTGTGATTTGTTCCCACCTGGGAGCAAAGTAAGCCAACCTTCCTGGAATGGTGAGAGGCTATGGATGTTCTAGAGCCAGAAAGGCTAAGTTCTCTAGTTGTAAGTCAAAGGCCCTGAGGAGGCTGAGGCTGTTGGGCCGTAGCAGTCCTAGCAGCCTTAGGCTTGGCCTGTTTCGGTTGTTGCTGTCTCTTTGTAGCAAAACGACCTGCAGAAGATGACTGCTGACCATAAGCAGAATAATATTTCCCTTTTTTGGGAAAACCCCCCCTTTTTGAACAACCTTTTCTTAAAAGGAGCAGAAGTAGACTTTGAAAGTCTATCTAAAGCAGAATTTTCAGCATCCATTTGGGTGGCCTTTGCTTGCCAATCTTTGCCAAAAAGGTTTTCACCTGTACAAGGAAGGTTTCCTAGTCCATCTTGAACCCAGGGTTCCAAATCAGAAGCTTGTAACCAAGCAACTCTGCGTGCACCTATGGCAATGGCCGAGGCTCTGCTGGCACCTTCAAAAGAGTCAAAGGCTGCATGGTTGGAAAACTTGGAAATATCCTGGGCATGTTTGAGCCTGGTGAGGAACTCTTCCCTTTTATCTTCTGAAATAAAAGGAGATAAAGTTTGCAGGTGATCTGTAACTTCTTTTAGAAACATCCCCATATAGAGACTATAGGAGTTGATTCTGGCAACAAGCATACTGGCCTGGAAAATTCTCCTGCCAAAGGCATCTAAGGTTCTGCATTCTCTTCCTGGAGGAGCAGAAGAGTGCCTTGTTGTACTCTTTATCTTCTTCATAGCAGACTCCACCACAATGGAGTGGTGAGGATGCTGAGTCTTATGGAAGCCAGGACAAGGAGGAACACGATACATGGTGTCCAACCTGCGAGAATGAGGGGAAGTGGTGAGAGGAGTCTCCCATATGCCCAACATGTGATCATAAAGAATCTCATGTATTGGTAAAGTGGCTGCCTCTTTAGGAGCCTTAGGATATTGTAAAATATCTAATTTTTTGGCTCTAGGCTCTGTCTCAGGGGCCACTGAGATGGAAAGGCCCATGGCCACTTCCCTAATGAAGTCTTGAAAAGACAAGTCTTCTGGAGGAGACATTCTCCTTTTTGGAGAAGAGGGCTCCTGAGGATGGATCACATATGCTTCGACAGAGACCTCTGATTCATCAGAGTCTTCAGAGGAATCGAAGTATCGCCTGTCTGGATGCTCCTGCAGAGCCCGATACGCGTACCGGGTGGTATCGACATCGGGAGTGATCGGTACCGATTCGGTACCGATGGGCATCACAGAACAGTGTACCGCTGCAGTCGATACCGAAGCGGATGTCGATGCAATCTGTACCGGCACCAGAACCGATGTCGGTACCGGTGCCGGAGTTGGTACCGGCAACGGAGTTTGTTGCGGTACCGAAGGCGTCGCAGCTTGTATGAATGCCGTGATGGCACGCTGCATGGTCAGGATATTCTGATCCATTGACGCAACCAATGTCTGGATGTCGGTACCAGTGGGAACCACCGGTACCCCAGAACATGGCAACAGGTGATCGGTCGAGGCCGAGCCATCGATGTCAACCTGTGATAGATAAAGCTTTGGAAGCCAGAGCCTCCTGCCGGGATAGTTTTGCCAGAGCGGATTCCTCGAGGGCAAGCCCGGAGGCATCTCGATACTTAGAGGGAGATTTACCCTTCGAGGACCGGCTGGATTTAAGTTTGGTTACCTGAGATCCATGTGAGGAAGAAGCAGCCCTGGAAGACGTCGATGCAACATAAGCGGCATCCGAGGGAAACAGGGTACTGAGCTTAGCTGCTCGATTCTGTAGACCTCTTTTAGACATCATGGAGCAGGACTCACAATCCGCAATGGAGTGGTCAGGACCTAAACATTTTAGACACCATTCATGGGTGTCGGTGACAGAAATAGTGCCACTGCACTTCGTGCATTTTTTAAACCCAGAGGCGGGCTTTTCCATGAGGAAAAATTTCCTAGGCCTAAGGCCAAAGAAGAAAATGCACTGAAGTGAGAAAAAACAGTAGTTTTTGTTTTGTTTTTTTTTAGAATAAAGAAAGAAAAGACCGGCGGTACCGGTGTAGCGTCGAGAAGGCAGACGCGCGACCAAAGAAATAAAATAAAATAAAGAAATTCTTCAGCGGTGACAGGAACACGACCTGCTGGCTCCGCGGAAAAGAAGAACTGGAGAGAGGTGGTTAGGAAAGGCGGGAAGGCAGCGCGCAGGCGCTGTGGGATGCTCCCAAAAGCTTTCCTTTTGGACATTGGGGAGCGTTCCCGCGCAGGCTCCGTCGGTACCGACGATACCCATATGTGAAGACTCATTCCTGCTTGTTCCTGGAGATAGTCTAATTTCTATATAAACACAAGTTTGGTTCTTTTATATCACATAGTTCATTTGTCAGATGGACCTATAGAATCTTAGGAAAAGTGGGAAGTAGCCAACGCCCCTGGATGTTTCGAGTATTTATATATATACTTATTTGCTACTGACAATTGCCCTTACAGCTATCTAAAAATTGCCTTCCCTCAACACAACTAATGCACATTGTTCCAGAACAAATGGACTTGCAGTTGAATGTAGAGGAGCTATTGCTAGAGGCTTGTCTGTGGGAAAAGATGAAATAAATAGCACAGGCAGTTTGCATTTTGTATGGCAAAGTAGCTGCAGAAAAAGCAGGTGGAAAGCTCCAGAAGTATTTTGTATCCAGTTTCAAAGGGAAAGTACATGCAGTCTTTTGCTTTGAATTGTAATGCAAGTCCAGAAGTAAAAATACTCAGGGAACTGAAAATCATCTCTTCTACGACAGTGCCTCAGTTCTAGGGGTTATGGATAATAAATTTTATACTAAAAAGCGGTCATGCATTCCTGCATATGGTTTATGGTTTATTTAACATTTATTATAGCGCCTTTAGCAGTTAGCAACAAGGTGGTTTACAAAAAGAAAATGCATGCCAACAAAATTTAAAACAACATAAATAAACATATCCAGAGAGTAAGGATTATAGAAGGTTAGGCAAACAGCACAGGGAGCCTTTCCGGGGTCCACCTCCCTACCGAGAATTAAAAGCTGGTTCAAAAAGAATGTTTTCAGATTCTTCTTGAATGATTTCAATGAATTATCCTGGCGTATGTATAAGGGTAGAGTTCCAAAGAGTGGGGGTCTGGTTTCAGAAAATAAGAATTGTGACAGGATGCCTTATTGTTTACTCACTGTATATATTGTTTAGAGAATAGTCAGAGTGGGTCTCTGGCTCAACAAACTCTAGTTTTACCATTGCTTTTTCTATATGATCAATACTGAACTGTAAAACATACTCACATGGCAATAGTATTTTCCGAAATTAAACCAAATAACGCATTACAAGAATGTATGCCACAGCTTTTTTGCTAAAACGGGCTAGATTTGCTAACCTGCGTAAATGCATGAACATGCATTATTGCTATTTAGCGTGAGTTATCGCTACTTAATGTACATTGCTGCTATTTAAGGTGCAAATCACTGTACAACAAATTTGTTCAGAAGTTTTCCTTCCTGTAAATTTTTGGTAATTAAGAAAGACAGCTTCAAGCTGAACACAAATGTAATTTCAGATTGACTGTATCACATAGGAATTTGGAGAAATATGAAATTAAATTTTCACTGAATTTAGCATGTTTACCGGTAATCGCACAAGGATGCCAACATATTGCACTTGCTCCTGATTGATCATTTGCACTCAATATCTTATGCTTCTCATCTCAGTGTCCAACAACAGTCAGCCAGCATTGATGGGTTCCAGTTGCCTTCATAACATTTTTCCATCGTCGCAATGTCCTGGTGAAACCTTTCACCATGTTTATCAGTGACAGCACCCAGATTAGCAGGGAAGAAGTCCAAATGTGAATGCAGAAAATGAATCTTCAGTGACATGTTGCACTTCATGGTTTTGTATGCTTGAAGCATGTTGTCAACAAGCTGGATGTAGTGTGGTGCCCTGTAAATGCCAAGACAATTCTCAACAACATCCGTGAATGCCTTCCATGCGATTTTCTCAGACTCCATTAGCAGATCTTCGAACTGCTCGTCATTGATGACGTGTCTGACTTGTGGACCCACAAAAATGCCTTCCTTAATCTTGGTATCAGTTATTCTTGGAAACATCTGTCTCAAATATTGAAATCCTTCACCTTCCTTATTCATCTCTTTCATAAAGTTCTTCATCAAATGGAGTTTTATATGAAGAGGAGGCAAAAATATCTTACTTGTGTCAATAAGTGGTTCATGTGCCACATTTTTCTGTCTTGGAACCACACGCTTATGGAGCGGCCAGTTCTTTTTAATGTAATGAGACTGTCTAGCACGGAAGTCCCATTAGCATAGAAGAGTGAACATTGCCATGGTGTAACAAGACAGCTTTGAGGCTTAATAGTGATGAATCGATAAAAAGGCGCCATTGCTGTGGGTCATGCTGACAACACAAAGCCATGAAGAACCCATCAATGTCAGTGCAGAAACCGAGGTTCTTAACCTGCGCAAAGATATTTTTCATATATTCTTGGCAGATATGGAAGATAGACATTTTCGTCCCTGGTGACAGCAAATCCCATCCTTGCAATCTTGAACCAAGTAGTTCAGCTTTTGTTTTTGACAAACTTAAGTCCCTTACCAGGTCATTCAACTGACTGTTATCAGATGAGGCACACCAGACATAAATGGTTCAAAATCTGGATCCATGTTGTTTTCCATGTCAGGCCTGTGCATTGTGGCATCTTCATCTGCCTCATCTAGGCTCCATATCTCTGGCATACTGTCATCATGTGGCACTGGTCACATGGTTGAAGGCAGACTGGGGTATTCAACAGATTTCTTATTTTTAGCAGAGAAGCTGGTTACATTGGTCAGACAGAAATAACAGTCCGTCACTTGATGCTTCTGTTCTCACCATATTATCGAGACTTCAAACAGCATTGACTTCCAAGTACCTCTGAGCCAAGCTCTGAGATTGACAGCACATGTTGCATAGCAAATGTGAGAAGCCCAGGATTTGTCTTTATTGCCAGCTTTACAACTGAAGTAGAGCTCATACATTTTCTTAATAAGTGCAGTCATGCTGCATCTCTGAGCCTTAAGCATATACTCACCACAAATGTAACAGAATGTATCACAACTGTTGCGACATTGACGAGACATTTCTACTGTAACAAATCAGTGTTTAGACAAGAAGCTTACATGTAAATGCTATTGTTAAGTACACAAACTGATATCAACGTCATGCATAGCATCTTTGTATGAAAGCTGCATTTATAGCCTGTACTGCCAGCATCCATCCTGACTAAGCATGCCCACACATTCCTGAGCAGTAGCATTTCCATTGCATGTTGTGAACCTGTACTGAGTGCATGCCCAGGCATGCCTGGACTAAACAAAATGGCTTACTTTCTAGCAACATATGATAGACTTAAAATATTCAAGAAAATCACGAAAATAGGCAATTGCAAAAAAAATGGTACGTGATAAGAAAAGTTCAAGGTGATTTTCGTGATCAGCAATCCAAAATCCATAAGATACACCCAAAACTGTTCAGGAAGAAAAATCTTTGCTGTCAGTAAGTAGTCCCCATTGACAGTAATGGAGCTTGCATGAAAAGCAAAGTTACTCATCTGTAACAGGTGATCTCCGGGAACAGCAGGAATTTAGTCTTCACATATGGGTATTGTCGGTACCGACAGAGCCTGCGCGGGAACGCTCCCCAGCGTCCAATTAGAAAGCTTTTGGGAGCATCCCACAGCACCTGCGTGCTGCCTTCCCGCCTTTCCCAACTGCCTCTCTCCAGTTGAGTTTTAAAGCTGAGACAAAGAGAGAGAGAGGGAAAGGGAAAGAGATAGATAGAAAGATACAACTCCTAGGGGAGGCGGGTGGGTTGTGAAGACTAAATTCCTGCTGTTCCCAGAGATCACCTGTTACAGGTGAGTAACTATGCTATCTCCAGGAACAAGCAGGAATGTAGTCTTCACATATGGGGACTCCCTAGCTTTAGATGCCAGGGAGAAACCCCAGAAGTTGTGTGTCCCTGAACCAGGGCTCCACTTCCCCCCATGGATCTCTGGCATCCAACCAGGGATGGCAGGTAGGAGTTAATTAGGTATGGAACAGGTGTTGAACAGCCTGACCAAACAAAGCATCCCGGTGGGAGTCCTTGTCCAAGCAGTAATGGGCTGTGAAGATATGAACCGAGGCCCAAGTGGCTGCTCGACAGATATCGTCGATAGACACAGAGTGTAGATAAGCCATTGAAGTTGCCATGGCTCTCACATTATGAGCTGTGACATGGCCCTCCAGAGGAAGATTCTTACTCTGATAGGCAAAGGAAATACAATGAGCAATCCAGTTAGATAGTGTTCTCTTGGAGACTGGAAGTCCCAAATGAGAAGGATCAAAAGCAACAAAGAGTTGAGAGGCCTTTCTATGTTGCTGTGTTCTTTGTAAGTAAAAGGCTCTAGCTCTTTTACAGTCCAAAGTATGAAGATTCCTTTCTGCATTTGATGCATGAGGTCTTGGAAAGAACACAGGTAGGTAGACAGCTTGGTTTAGATGAAAAGGTGAGACCACCTTTGGCATAAAGCGTGGATGAGTCCTAAGGACTACCTTGTCATGATGGAACCTTGTATAAGGTGGATCAGCCACTAGTGCCTGCAACTCACTGATGCGACGTGCTGATGTGATTGCAATGAGAAAAATAACCTTCCAAGAAAGGAATTTCAAGGAGGTAGTAGCTAAGGGTTCGAAAGGTGGCTTCATGAGCTGACCAAGAACCAAGTTTAAATCCCATGCCACAGGTGGTGGCTTAATGGGAGGCTTAGTTAGAAAAAGGCCTCTCATAAATCTTGCTATAAGAGGATGGGAGGAAATAGGTTGTCCATTTAGAGGCTTGAAGGAAGCTGCAATAGCACTCAAATGGACCCTCACTGAGTTAGTCTTAAGTCCTGCACTGGATAAATGAAGGAGATACTCCAGTAATGATTCCAGAGGTACTGCAAGGGGGTTAAGACCCTTCTGCGAACACCATATGGTAAACCTTTTCCACTTGAAAGCATAAGAGCGTCTTGTGGAAGGCTTCCTGGAAGCATAAAGGATATCCTTTACCTGTTGAGGAAGGTTAAGATCATGGAGATCTAGGCCTTCAGCAACCAAGCCCTGAGATGCAGAGATTGGGGATTGGGATGTCACAACATTCCGTCCTCCTGAGATAGGAGATCTGGAGCAGACCCTAACTCCAGGGAGGGAGCCTGAGAGAGATGTAGAAGCAGAGGGTACCACACTTGCCGTGACCAATGTGGAGCTATGAGAATCATATGGCCTCTGTCTCTCTGAAGCTTGAACAAGGTTTTGGGAATTAGGGGAATGGGTGGAAAGGCATACAGGAAGTCTTGACCCCAGTAAAGGAGGTAAGCATCCCTGGCCTGAGCCCCTGAGCCGGAATTCTGGAACAGAACCGGGGAAGTTTGGCATTCCACGGACTTGCAAGAGGTCTATGTCCGGGGTTCCCCAAATTTGAAAAATCTTGGCCACCTGGTCTGCATGCAGAGACCATTCGTGTGGAAGCAGAACTCGACTGAGTCTGTCTGCTCAAGAGTTTTGTATGCCTGGAAGATACACTGCCAGGAGATGAATCTGATGGGGCTCTCTGGCGAGGGCCCATAGTCGCAAAGCTTCATTGCAAAGCGACAGAGAGCCTGTTCCACCCTGCTTGTTCACGTAGAACATGGCTACCTGATTGTCCGTATGAATAAGGACTGTCTTGTAGCTGAGCAGGCTGTGGAACACTCGAAGAGCAAGGAAGATTGCTCCGAGCTCCAAGAGATTGATATGTAGATGAGTCTCCTGTGGAGTCCAGGTGCCTTGGGTGGAAAGGTCTTGCAGATGAGATCCCCAACCCATCGGAGAAGCATCTGTTGTGAGAGTTGCTTGGGGTAAGGGTTGCTGAAAAGGGGACCCCAGCAACAGGTTTTGAGTGGACTTCCACCATTGGAGGGACAAAATAAGGCGACTTGTGTTTGCTATTTTGTCTGACAGGCATCCTGATGCCTGGTTCCATTGAGTGGATAAAGTCCACTGGGCTGCCCTCATATGGAGGCGAGCATAGGGAACCACATGCATGGTGGATGCCATGTGGCCTAGTAGTTGAAGCATTTCTCGGGCAGTGAAATGAAGCTTTAGCACTGTTTGAGAAGCTAACTGCACTATGTGAAGGCAACAGGCCTGGGGGAGATAGGCCCTTGCGTTTTTGGTATCCAGCAAAGCTCCTATGAACTCTAGAGACTGAGTGGGAGTTAGACTGGATTTTGGGATGTTTATGACCAGACCCCAATACTGACAGAGACGTCCTGGCCTCTGACTCTGTTGGGGCTCGAATGAGCCAGTCGTCTAAGTAGGGGAAGACGAATATTCCTAGAGTGTGGAGAAATGCTGCTACCACAGCCATGCATTTCGTGAACACTCTTGGTGCTGAGGCCAGGCCAAAAGGAAGCACCCTGTATTGGTAGTGCTTTCCTTGAAAAAGGAACCGAAGGAACTTTCTGTGAGTTGGATGGATGAGAACATGAGTGTTCGCATCCTTGAGATTTAGAGAACAAAGCCAATCCTGACTCTGAAGGTATGGCAGCAGAGTTCCTAGAGAAATCATCTTGAATTTGTCTTTGAACAGGAATTTCTTCAATTCTCTGAGGTCTAAAATAGGCCCCCTGTTTTCTTTGGGATAAGGAAATAGGGGGAGTAAAACCCCGTACCCTGTTGAAGAATGGGTACTTCTTCTATTGCCCCTTGAGCAAGAAGCATAGTGACCTCTTGATCTAACAGGTTGATGAGAGAGGTTTGAAAATTGAACTGTCTTACCATTGTGGGAGGGGCATGCTCAAAAAATGAAGCTTGTACCCCTCTTTTATAATGGAGAGTGTTCAATGCTCTGCTGTTATCTGTCCCCATCTGGGGGTAAAATGGCACAACCTTCCTGGAATGGTGGAAGACTCTGGTCCATTGAGAGCCAGTCAGGCTATGTTCTCTAGTTGAAAGTCAAAGGCCTTGTGGAGGCTGAGACTGCTGAGGTGGTTGAGGCTTAGCAGTCTTTGCTTTCCTTTGTTTGAGTGGTTGCTGACCCTTCTGGACAGGTTGACCTGCAGAACGTCCCTGCTGAGAATAAGCAGGATAAAACCTTTTCTTTTTAGAAAAGATGGTTTTTTGAAAGATTTCTTTCTTGAAGGATCAGCTGTGGCCTTGGATAGTCTATCCAAGGTGGAGTTGTCAGCATCCAACTCATTGGCCTTTTCCTGCCAATCTTTGCCAAACAGGTTCTCACCAGTACAAGGAATGTTTCCTAGTTTGATTTGTATCCAGAGCTCCAGATCAGATGCCTGGAGCCAAGCAATTCTACGTGCACCTATGGCAATGGCAGAGGTTCTGCTTATGCACTCAAAACAATCAAAAGCTGCATGGTTGACAAATTTGGAAACATCCTGGGCATTTTTGACCAATGTGTGAAAATCCTGCCTTCTATCCTCAGGAAGAAGAGGGCTGAAAACCTCTAAATCTCCTGTGACTTCTTTCAGGAACATTCCCATATATAAACTATAGGAACTGATCCTGGCAGACAACATGGAAGCTTGGAAGACTCAACGTCCAAAAGCATCCAGAGTTCTGCACTCACGTTCTGGATGATTAGAGGCATGTCTCTTTGCACTCCTGATCCTTCTCATAGCTGATTCCACTACAATAGAGTGGTGAGGAAGCTGAGTTTTCTGGAAACCAGGACAAGGAGGGACTCGATACAGAGTGTCCAGTCTACGAGAATGAGGAGAGGTGGTAAGAGGTGTCTCCCACATTCTCAGCATGAGATCATGCAAGATCTCATGGATAAGCAGGGTAGCCGCCTCTTTAGGAGTTTTAGGATACTGTAAAATTTCCAACTCCTTTGCTCTGGGCTCTGTTTCAGGAGCCACAGTAATGGACAAACCACGAGCCACCTCCCTGATGAAATCCTGAAAGGAAATGTCCTCTGGAAGAGACATCCTGCATTTAGGGGAGGAAGGCTCCTCTGGGAGAAGTATCCCCACATCAACAGAACTGTCAGAATCTTCAGATTCCTCTGAGGATTCGAAGTACCTTCTGTCTGGATGCTCTTGAAGAGCTCGATACCCATACCGACCGAAGTCGGTACCGAGGGGAATCGGTACCGGTATCGGAAGGCATCGCATGACTGGGCACCGGCAATGCGGACGGCAATATCGATGCCGATGCTGTCGGTCCTGGTACTGATACCGATGCCGGAGTCAGTGCCGGTACCAGTTGAACTGTCTGATGCGGTTCCGAGGGTGTCGATGCCACAAGGAGAGCCACCAGACTGCGTTCAATAGCCAGGACCCTCTGGTCTATCGACGCTGCCGATGCCTGGATATCGGTACCGGAGGAAATCGCCGGTACCCCAGAGCATGGCACCAGTAGTTCTGCCGAGGTCGAGGCCTCGAGAACATCCTGGAGCCCCGATAATGCTTTGGAAGCTGAAGAATCCCGCCGGGGCAATTTTGCCAGTGCAGAATCCTCAAGGGCAACGCCAAAGGCATCTCGATGCTTAGAAAGAGATCTACCCTTTGAGGACCGGCTAGACTTATGTTTGGTTACCTGAGATCCACGGGAGGAAGAGGAAGCCCTGGAAGACGTCGATGCCACCGAAGCTGCATCAGAGGGAAACAGGGTACTGAGCTTAGCAGCTCGGTTCTGCCGACCTCTTTTAGACATCAAGGCACAGGACATACAATCTGTGATGGAGTGGTCAGGACCTAAACATTTTAGACACCATTCATGGGTGTCGGTAACAGAAATGGTACCGCCACACTTGGTGCATCTTTTGAAACCCGAAGCAGGTTTCTCCATGTAGGAAAAATTGGGGCCTAAGGCCCAAAATGGCACGTGCACCTGGGAAAAAGGAAAAAGTACTAAGTATTTTTTATTTTTTTTTAAAGAACAGAAATAAAGAAAAAAAAACTCGGCGGTACCGGTAAAGCGTCGGGAAGGGTAGACGCGACCACAAAAAAGAAAGTAATAAGGAAGAATTTTCAGCGGTGACAGGAACACGACCTGCTGGCTCCGCGGAAAACCAAGAACTGGAGAGAGGCAGTTGGGAAAGGTGGGAAGGCAGCACGCAGGCGCTGTGGGATGCTCCCAAAAGCTTTCTAATTGGACGCTGGGGAGCGTTCCCACGCAGGCTCCGTCGGTACCAACGATACCCATATGTGACGACTACATTCCTGCTTGTTCCTGGAGATTAATGTGTTACATAACAATAATGTGCAGTCATGCATTAATGCAGATCAAAGCTTTTTTACCCATATTTTCCTGAAAGTTACTGAAACATGTTTAATTTACCACTGCCTTAGTTCAATGGGGAGTAATACAACTTTGGGGTTCTTTTACTAAAGGGCGCTATGGTGTTGCACCAAAGCCATAGCACATTAGGTGCAATACCACCAAGGTTAACTGTTGGGAATGTTGAAAGCATGTTCCTGGAAGTTAACGTGATATACCCTGTCCTAATGTGGCATAAAAGTAGCATAGATGCGCTTACCTGCGCCTATTGAGGTGGCGATAACTGCTCCCAAGCTAACTGGCCACCTTGCAGCCAGCATGTAAATACTGACTGCAAGGCGCACACCCCGTCCACTTTCTACCTCTAACCCCCCCACTTGCTCCACTAACACACTATGGACAGTTAGCGCCAAATCTGGCAGCGTTAACTGTCATGGCCCCACACTAGCTGTCAACACATGTTCCAGCATGCCTTTAACATGCACCAGAACGCACACTAACAGCTAATGCCCGTTCGTGAAAGGGCCCCTTTGTGCAAGAATGTAAGTCATACATTCTTTTATAAGAAATGTTAATCTAATTTCAGAAATCATAAAGACAAGAGATGCAGAACTTACAAGCCGACCCTACATCTGCTATCTAGGTGTGACTATGGACCAAGAACTCAATTTCAAAATGCACATCAACAACATAATCAAACAAGTATATCACAAGATACGAACCCTACGACATCTCCGACCGCTGTTACACAGAAGATTTCAGAACAGTCTTCCAAGCATTGGTGATCCCCCATTTTGATTACGCCAATGTAATCCTACATGGCCTTCCCAAAAACACCCTTAGCCCCTTACAGTTAGCGATGAATACAGCCGCAAGATTCCTGAGCAGAGCATCTAGATCCGACCACATCACCCCGGTCCTCAAAAGCCTACACTGGCTGCCAATTTACTGCCGACTATCATATAAAGCGACCATCATCACGTTCAAAATTATTAACAAGATGGCCCCCTCAGCTTTACTGGACCTCATCCACCCCATGCCAGCAAACAGAGAAAGAAGAACAAGCACTGCCAACCAATGTTCCCTCTAATTTTCTGTAGGCTGTGTGCACATAAAGTATCAGCTGTGTGCAGCTTTTGAAGGAAGGTTAAATTTTTGTGCGCCACATAACGACACTCAGAGTTATATATTTTAAAATTTGACTACACGTCAGAATACAGTATGTACACCACATTGATTTTAATCAAATAAATGAAAATAGACGATTACTAAATGAAGCAGGAAATTTCTAGTAATTACAATCATAACTTTTAAATTTTAAGAAGTCTGTGTTGTTTTCTATCAGAATCAGAGCCATAATTTTTGTGCGCTCTGTTGTAAAGTATGTGTGCTCGCTCGGCGAGGTGTGTGCGCGCGCACACGCGCACAGCTTAGAGGGAACAGTGCTGCCAACACACTATCGATTCCCAGCGAAATATTAAAACGTACCAAAACTACCAGAAATAGAGCATTCAGGTTTTATGCCCCTAGCTGCTGGAACACACTCCCTGCACCTATTAGAGCCATCAAAGATCTAGCTCAATTCAAAAGAGCGCTTAAACACCACCTCTTTCTTTTACACTACTCACAGTTCTCTGACACGGCACCAACTAAAACACTACCATCCAAGAACATGTAAACCTTACCAATGTCTTATTCACTATAAATATGGACTGTGAACAAATGTAAATTGTTGTATATAGTTACCACTAGTTACTCCAAGTTTTATTCCCCTTGTTTATTGTAAGTGCTCTTATTGCACCACATCGTTTTATGTAAACCGCGCTGATTTTAAAGAGTGCGGTATATAAGAACAATAAATAAATAAATAAGTGCATACTGTTTTAAGAGGTTAAGGAGGGTTGAAATCTAGTTTGGATTTTCAAAAGACTGAATAGAGAAATCAGTATGTGGCCATAAGTTATATTCTTAAGAAACCAGACAAAACAATGGATGCAAGAATAGGTGATAAAAGTTTGGGACCCAGAGAGTTATGGATACCTTTCTTCACTTAATCTTGTAACACGGAGGTGGGTTTCTGATAAGCCATGAACTATCAAGAACCTTTTCATTCTTTTCTTTGTTGAAATTATCTGTCCAATAAGGCATACATCCACAAGTTATATTTAAATGGAACTAAAAGCCATAAGGTTTTTAGAAATGGGAGACTGTTCTTTCTGTGTGTGGAAGGTTTAGCTATAGCCCTTTGAAATGGCGTATTCTTAGTGGAAAATGCTAGCTTTCCACAACTTTGCTCCGAATCAAGAGGGCTTAAGGGTGCAAACCCTTTTATAAGAATAAAATTATCTTTCCCCACTGCTAAACAATATACAACAAGAGGTACAGGAATGCAGAAAGAGACAATACAAGAATAAGAGATGGGTCATTGGAGAAGTCATATGATGAACATCTACATGCCATATTTCCTGAAATTAAGTTAAACACACATCTCTGGAGTCATTAGTATTGAAAAGTGCTGCAGTTCAGGTCTTGGGTCTAGTGCAGAGGGGATGATGAGCAAAGCAGCTTTGGGAAGAAGCACATTTCTACTATTTCTGATATCCTCGTTTGACTCGAAAATCGAATATTGTACCATGCCTTACTATTTAGCTCTAAATTTTGAGAAAAAGGAGGGTGTGGTTCCCAATAGATAAGCAATGGTCTGTGGACTACGTAGAAACAGCTGTCTGCACAACCCTTCTTTTCTTTGTGAAATCAACATCAGCACAATAAAGCACTGCGCTATGGATTATTGGGTCAATGTCCAGAAGCCCTGCTATCCAAGTAAGGGCCATTGAGGCTATGGAGCAGTGGATTATCCTGATAGTTGCAACATTCAGCATCTGGATATCTGGACATCTATTCGCAACTTAGGACAGTAAAGAGTTTGCCCTAAGTTTATCAGGAAGGCTTAACGGGAGAGTAGGGCTCAACATTATTCTTCTTCAGATAGTACCACCATTGCACTGGTCTATCCAGACATTTAGCACTGACCACTATCTGGATATTGGCAGTAAGTATCTGGATTTTTTAAAATCACCACAGCCAATGTTATAGAAAAAACGCCCACTGACCATGGTGGCTGATTATTTATCCACGTGTTTTCAGAAACTAGACGACATGAGAGAGACATGAATTCTTCCTTCTTTAAAGTTTATTTTACACCCATAAGTCCTTTGAACCAGACAAAAGTGATCATAGGCAAATGTGACCAGTATCCATATATATTACATCAACAAAGTACTTTTTGATATGCTGATTAAAACAATGGTGGTCCATATTAGAAGCTCTACCCATGATTTGGACATCTGAAAAGAGGCATTCAGACATGCAAATGGAAAAGATGTCTCCAGAGCCATTTTAGAAAGCTGGGCATATGGATGTCTCTGGGGCAAAAACGTCCATGTCACATGGGAGCATGGTGGAGGTGTCTGGGGTGTTCTGTAAAAGATACACTTAGCCCCTGATTTCAGAAATGGCAAGCAAGTCTCAACGCACCAGCAGTGACATCCATATCTATTCCTTTCCAGGGCAGGTATAGGCCTCAAAAAAGCTCTCGTTCTACCACCAAAACACCTGGAGGGAGTAGAGAAGAAGATACTCTGCTATCCCCAATATTTCTCACAACCATAAAGAAAAAGAAAGGGAAGGGACATTTAAGGGCACGTCCGCGTTTATATCTGCTGCAGGCATGAATAGGCATCAGGAAAGTGCTTGTTTTGGCCTTAAAACTTTCAGAGAGTGTAGAGAAGACGGAGAGTTAAGTGAGTAGTCTACGATCACAAAGCCCCACAGTGGGATATGAAGCCCAGCCACCACACTCCCAACCCACTACTTTTACCATTATGCTGTTAAACATCCACGTTCTGAGATGCTATTCTGGGGACAGGTAGATTACTCTACAGACGTCCATATTGGGCACATCCACGTTTTTTAAATTGTGCCTGAACTTGCATGTGCCTGTGGTTTTTTTCAGATGTTCTGGCTCTGACGTCCCAGATTGCACTTGGACATCCCAATGTAAAATGTGCCTTATAGCGACTCGAGTCTGCGCAGAATGTACATGATTTTACCGAAGTACTAATCTCATTGACATCAGTTGACAGAAGACACATTCACAAGCAGGGGTTTTCATTTTCAGATTTTTGGCCTTATATTTTAATGGGTGTTGGAACTTTTTAATGCATACGAATTGTAGGCTAACACGTATTAAAACTGATTTAGTGTGCACTAAAGTTTTTAAGGCACTAGTGAACAGAATGTACACTAATGAAAGCACATCCCTACCAGAGTGAAATTCTTTTCACACCAGTGATTTTTCCTCAGAATACTTGGAAGAATTCACTCGCTTGTGTGGAAAACCTCTTCAGGACTAGACATAGTCTGGATACACTCCTTTTCGGGGTATGCTTTCTGTCATTCAATACACAATTCTGGATGACTCCCAGATGAGCAAGGATCCTCTGGTACGCTTCCCCCTTACACCTAGATTCCTTCTTAGAGTCCTTCATGGCTGCTTCAAGCACTACTCCAGGGACTCCCACCTCTATTCCTTCACTACTTCAGAAAAGAGCCTAGAAATTTCTATGCCCTGGCACTTATTTGATTTCCAAAATCTTATGGCATTGCCAGTGGGGTATGTAATTGTCACCAACACCTCTTCTTTGACCTCAAGATTGTGTGTCTCTGTGGAGACTCTTGCATCACTAGTAAGAGACTTTTACATCCCCTTAAATGAATTTATTTATTTGTTTGTTTTCATTTGATTACTTATCCTTTCATGGTAGCCCAGAGCGGTTTACAATAGTGAATAGAAAAATAAAGTATCACAGCACTAAATACAAAGTTAAATGCAATGCAAACCTCCTAGAGAACCTCATTCAAGAATTTCATAGGAATTGTATCATGAAGGAGCTATTCTTCCTCCTAAAAACATTTCAAACCCTATCGTTTCTCAAACATTTTTTGGGAAAAGGATACAAAATTCCCATGGCCATGAAGGTTGCAACCACTTTGCCACTGAAAGAGTTAAACATCATTGGGCATAATTTACAAGCAGCTAATGCTATTAATGTATGTCATTTGCCCCAGTATGTGTAACACAAGTAGGCGTCATTATCCTAGTGCCTACTTTTATGTGTGTACACCCTGAAGCGGTTTCATAAGCACATATTTGAGCATGGAAAACGGTGCTCTACATGCTATACTATTTGCTTAGTCCACTTATAAAATTACCCTTTAATCTACTAAGTTTAGGAATAAGAGATATCTTAGTCCAGATGGCCATAACTGAGGCTTGAGGTTACTTGGCCCCCATGCAGGGCATATGTGTAAATAAATGCCTGGTGATTGCATGGGTGCAGTATGGAAGAGCTGTCGGTGGTAGCTCATGGAAGTTTAGTTTTAGCACTGATCTTAAGTTTTTGGAATTAAGAAGGGTGGTATCATTTTTGGTCTATCACAGCTCTTCACAATAGGAAGGCATCTCTTGATTTTAGATAAACTGCCTCAGAAAATAATTAAACGAGTGCTCCTTCTCTTCTCATTTTCCCAAATTGTATTGAGATACTTTAACTGAGTTCAATAGGTTTGGGGGCATCTGATGAGCAGCTGGAAGCTTTAGGAATTTCATCTGGTTTGACCTGCCATTTTAAAGAATCGTAGGGTTGCATCGAGCCATCTTGGTATTGTGATGGATTATGAGCCAACTGCCATTGCAACATATATTAATTTATATAACTTGAGGTCCGATTTATGTTTTAAAATTCCATAAGACATCTGTTGAATATCTGATAAGAGTAAGATCACAAATCATAGGTTCAAAAAGCATACTGTACACAGCAGAGGAAACTTTTCTTTCTGAGAGGTTACAGCTGCCAGATCTACAGTAGCCGACAACCTCTTGTAAAGAGACTGTGAAAAACTTCTGGCTCAAGCATAAGGTTTAAGATATAAATTGCCAGTAGTTTCAATGAAGATATAAAGAGACTCTGAGTCCTTTTACTTTTGGCCTCTATTTCCTTAGTTGGTATAAAGCATATGGAAGTGAGAGAGAGAGGTGAGTGTTAAAAGCACTAAACACATTTGTCATATTGTAATAAGCACCACAGGAGTGAGCAAGATGATTAGAGGGAGTTCCACATGGAAAGTCTGCTGGAGAAGAGCTTCTGCGAATTTGACTCCAGGCAATCTTCCAGGATCAGTGTGTGAGGAATCTTAAGAGGGGTCTTGAGAGGAGATGGAAGGAGCAGAAAGTGTTTCCTGACTTTTTGCTTGGATGACTGTGATTGCTGAGTTTAATTCTCAGAATCTCATGAGGAAGGTGGGGGGGGGGGGGGGTGTAAGGCTGAAAGTGCCCACAACCTTGGCACTAGTTCAGGGGCTGTCTCTGGAGGGTAGGAAGAGGTCCCTAAAGAGTATGGAAGAAAGGATTGAACCTTTATTTTTTAATTGGCTTTCTTTGCTGCCCTTCCAACAAACCCAATTTGTGCTTAAACATTGTGCATTTATATTAAAACTATCATTTGTTTTCAGATAAATGGTAAGCTGCAACAAATAATGGTATTTTTGGTTCATCTGCCTTTAACCAAACTGAATGAAAGGGACAGCAGAATTTCTCAGGCATTGTTCATGTCATTTGTTTTTGGCAGCAAAGCACGGGCCATAGGACCAGGCTTCTTTTTTATAGTTGATGTAAATTTATGCACGGGCATTGCTACACTGTTGGGGCTGGTTCTTAGTTCCTCTTTTGATAAAGGCACATAAGCACCTATGCTGTCTGTATAAAATAGGTATGAAGGCACATTTTAGAAAGGCCATTTCGGTGCTCGCAGGGATGTACAATCAAGGGGCAGTAGAGGAGATGGGCATGAGTAAATGCGTTCTGAAATCAACTAATCCCTGCCACAAAACATGAACATCCCCATCAATGCCCCCAGGGGCAGCCCAAGGGGGGTGTGGGGCCATGTGCAGAGACTCATTGCAGGGCATCATTGGCTTAATATTTGCATAATGTTAACGTGCACTAACGTTTAGTAAGCATGTCTCTTAATGAGTGCCTGGATAAAGAAAGACTACCAGATTTCTACATTACTATACTCCAGTGTCAACTGCCAGGCACATTGGGAAATACTATAAACACTGACCATTTAGAACCCATAGCAAACACAACGTATCATAACAGCACTACCAGGACTCACAAAGCACCAAACCCTACCTATCAAAAAGGCAACACTGCAAATATTTATTTATTTTATTTATTACAATCTTTTATATACCGTGCTATTTGGTATCAGCGCGGTTTACATGAAACAAAATAACCAGAACAAACTATTCTGAGTTTACAGAGAACAGGTATACAAACTTGGGTAACATGGGGGGAACTATTTACAAATATTATTTACATACAGTCGTTATGATAATGACAATGGACACTGATAAGAACATAAGAACATAAGAAATGCCATACTGGGTCAGACCGAGGTCCATCAAGCCCAGTATCCTGTTTCCAACAGTGGCCAATCTAGGTCATATGTACCTAGCAGTTTCCCCAAAAGACACAGGTTCTGCAGTGCTTGTACTAGGCCAAGCATTGATATCCTGGGTCCCTTTTTAATAGTGGTTTATGGACCTTTCCTCCAGGAACTTGTCCAAACCTTTTTTAAACCCAGCTATACTAACAGCCCTTACTACATCCTCCGGTAACAGATTCCAGAGTTTGATTACACGTTGAGAGAAGAAATATTTTCTCCTATTTGTCTTAAATAGTTTACCCTGTAGCTTCATTACATGCCCCCTAGTCCTTCTATATTCTGATAGCGTAAACAATTTATCCACGTTTATCCGTTCCACTCCATTCATTAATTTATACACCTCTATCATATCTCCCCTCAGCCGCCTCTTTTCTAGGTTAAAGAGCCCTAACCTTTTTAGCCTCTCTTCATAGGAGTAGCCTTCCATCCCCTTCACCAATTTGGTGGCTCTTCTCTGTACTTTTTCTAATAACTCTATGTCCTTTTTAAGATACGGTGACCAGAATTGCACACAATATTCAAGGTGCGGTCGTACCATGGAGCGATACAGAGGCATTATAATATCCTTTGTTTTATTCTCCATCCCTTTCCTTATGATACCTAGCATTCTATTTGCTTTCTTGGCCGCCGCTGCACACTGGGCGGAGGGTTTTAACATGTTATCCACGATGACTCCTAAATCTTTTTCCTGGGTGGTGGTTTCTAATGTGGAGCCTTGCATCTTGTAACTATAGTGTGGGTTGTTCTTTCCTAGGTGCATAACACTGAGAAAGTTGATGAGGTTGACTGATAATTATGGTGTTATGGTGATATTAAAATAATACATCTCAGAGAAAACGAATACATCTACTGGGAAGGAGAACAAGTAGCACTGTCACATAGAAACAAATACAGAACAAGAGATCACAATTTAGAAATAGGAAGACAATAATTAAATTGGGAACCCCAAAAGCCAAACTTGGAATGTACAACCACACTGGAGAAATTAAACTATAAATTAAATTTCTTCTTGTACTAAACAAAAACGCAAAGATGTTAGCAATGCACATTTCCCAGACCTGACATATTCCAGTTAATAAAAATAAAAAAATATTTTTCTACCTTTTGTTTGTGCATTTTATTTTTTAGTTGTAATTGCTCCAGTCACTTTCTTCTGTTTTCTTCGTGTCGTCAGCTAACTCTCCATTATCTGCTGTCCATTTGTCCTTTCTGCTCTCCTAGTTTTTTTCCACTCTACATCTGCTTGAACATACTGATCTTTCTCTTTCCTCCATTTTTTTTTCTTTACTCCTTTTTCATCCACTCAAATTTCACCCTTCCATCCTCAATCTCCATTTACTCTCACAATACCCAGCCAATCGTAGATTTTTCCCCTCCCACACAAACTATCTTTTCCCCTCTCCATCCTCACTTCTCCAGCCCCATCCCCTTCTAGTCCTCCCCTAACATCAGTCCCTTCTAGTTCCTGCCCTGCCCAGTATCCGGGAATCATCAGCATAAAGATGGTACTGAAAGCCATGGGAAGAGATGAGTGCACCAAGGGACTGGGTATAGAGAGAGAAAAGGAGTGAACCCAAGATAGATCCTTGGAGTACACCATCTGAGAGTGGGATAGCAGCAGAGGAGGATCCACCAGAACAAACACTGAAAGAGCTATGGCAGAAATAAGAGGAGAACCAGGATAATACAGAGCCCTTAAAACCAAGCAAAGCCAGGGTATCAAAGAAAAGGTTGTGGTCAACAGTGTCAAAAGCAGCAGAGAGGTCAAGAAGACTAAGGAATGAGTAAAGGCCTTGGATTTTGCTAGGAACAAGTCACTGGAGACTTTGGCAAGAGCAGTTTCAATAAAATGTAAAGGACAAAAGCCAGATTGAAAGGATCCAGGAGGGCTTGAGAGGAGAGAAAGTCAAGGCAATGGCGGTGAACCGCACGTTCAAGTAGTTTAGAAATGAAGGGGAGGAGGGAGATGGGTCAATAGCTAGAAGGACAGGTAGGATTAAGTGAGGATTTCTTGAGGAGAGGTGTAACAGTATGCTTGAGGACTGCAGGGACAGTTGCAGTGGAGAGTGATAGGTTGAGAATATGAAAGATGGAAGGGACAACTGTGGAGGAGATGAGGCTTAGGAGATGGGTGGGAATAGGATCAGAGGAGCAGGTAGTGAGTTTGAAGGAGGAAAGAAGGTGTGCGGTTTCCTCCTCAGGGATCATAGAAAAGGAAGAAAGGATAGCAGAGGTAGAGGGGGAAAGCTGGGGGTGAAGAGGAGAAGGAGGGGAAGTAGCTGACTTTGTGGGGAATTGGAAGGTGATCTTGAGGATTTTGTCATAGAAATAGTCAGCCAGTGTTCGGGCAGAAAGAGAGGCAGGAATCGGAGGCGGAGGTACCTTAAGGAGAGAGTTGAGAGTAGTAAAGAGATGGTGAGGGTCCAAGCCCCCCCCCCCAATAGCCCATTTCCGATCTTAGCTTCCCCATTAGCCATTTCCAGTCCTTTCCCAGCCTATCAGCCCAAGCCCCCCCCATCAGTCCATTTCTAGTCCAAGCCCCCCATCAGCCATTTCCAGTCCTATCCCAGCCCCATCAGCCCATTTTCAGTCCAACCTCCCATCAGCCATTTCCAGTCCAACCTCCCATCAGCCTATTTCCAGTCGTACTCTAATTCCCCCTTCCCCAAAGAGCCCTGTGCCTGTCTGAGCAGCTTCGGAGGGAGCCAAGGATACCGGGTCACCTCTGCACAGTGCTGGAGTGAAAAGCAGAGTGTTTCTTTACTTGCGCTGTGTTGTTGTGAAGCCCGCGAAGTACCAGGAAAGGTTAGAGGGCATTTCTTGTTTCCTGGCATTCTGTGGGCTTCACGAGACCACAGTGTGAGTAAAGGAACACGCTGCTTTTCACTCTAGTGATGTGCAGAGGTGAGTCCGTGCCTCTGGCCTCCCCAGCTCCCTATGAAGCCGGCCCTGCAAACCCACACAGCGGATTGAAGTTTGTGTGGGGCCCCCTGAAGCACAGGGCCCTGTGCGAACAACATTCTCGCACATTATCTGCATTATTTTTCAATATATATCTTCAATCTATCTGCAAAATCATACAATCACATGACATTGACTACAGAATTTATGCACATGATATAATTCACAACCTTTGACAACTCAGACCCCTCCTATAAGAAGATCACCAACTGCTTCAATGATGTCGCTGTATGGCTCAATTCAGTTAACTTCACAGTCAACCTGAAGAAAACAGAAGCACTCATTACCAGCATGGGCGGTATATCAAACTCTACTAATAAAGATAAAGATAAAGATTACTAGGAACAAAGCATTCAGCCCTCCCTGTTCGCTCCATGTAAGCAATGTGACACTGGAAATAAAAGAAGAAATAAAATACCTTGGAATCTACCTAGATCAACAGCTTGACTTGACCAGACACATCCAAATGACCACCCGTGCAATTTACCATAAAACCAAAATGGTACAGCATCTGAGACCACTGCTCTCCCACACCGACTTCCACTCTGTCGCTCTGACAGATTTGTCCTGTTTGACTACAGCAACAGCATATTTCATGGACTTCCCAAGAAAACACTAAAGCCATTACAACTTGCTCAAAACACGGTTGCATGTATAATTATGCATGCCAAAAGATCCAACCACATAACACCTATCCCAGGGGTCGGCAACCCGTGGCTCCGGAGCCGCATGCGGCTCTTTCTCACCTTTGCCGCGGCTCCGGAGCACACTGCCCGCCCGGTATTTATGGCGTTATGGGCTCCCTCCCTTCTTCTGCAGCCGCGGCTCCCTGCCTCTTAGGGAACCGCGGCTGTGCTTTTAAAATCATCTCGGAGCCCTTCCTGTCTTGACGGGCTCCGTGCAGCATTGTCCCGCCTCTAAAGGAAGTTAGGAGGCGGGACAATGCTGCACGGAGCCCGTCAAGACAGGAAGGGCTCCGAGATGATTTTAAAAGCACAGCCGCGGTTCCGTAAGAGGCAGGGAGCCGCGGCTGCAGAAGAAGGGAGGGGAGCTGACATGGAGGGAGGGAGCAGATATGGATGGAGGGAGGGGGGCTGACATGGAGGGATGGAGGGGGCTGACATGGAGGGAGGGGGGCTGACATGGAGGGCGGGAGCTGATATGGATGGATGGAGGGAGGGGGGCTGTCATGGAGGGAGGGAGCTGATATGGATGGAGGGAGGGGGGCTGACATGGAGGGAGGGGGGCTGACATGGATGGAGGGAGGGGGCTGACATGGATGGATGGAGGGAGGAGGGGCTGACATGGAGGGAGGAGGGGCTGACATGGAGGGAGGGTGGGTGGCTGACTTGGTGGGATGGAGGGGGCTGACATGGAGGGAGGGAGCTGATATGGATGGTTGGAGGGAGGGGGGCTGACATGGTGGGAGGGAGCTGATATGGATGGAGGGAGGGAGCTGATATGGATGGATGGAGGGAGGGGGGCTGACATGGAGGGAGGGGGGCTGACATGGAGGGAGGGAGCTGATATGGATGGAGGGAGGGGGGCTGACATGGAGGGAGGGAGCAGATATGGATGGATGGAGGGAGGGGGGCTGACATGGAGGGAGGGAGCAGGGATGGATGGAGGGAGGGGGGCTGACATGGAGGGAGGGGGGCTGACATGGAGGGAGGGAGCAGATATGGATGGAGGGAGGGGGGCTGACATGGAGGGAGGGGGCTGACATGGAGGGAGGGAGCTGATATGGATGGAGGGAGGGGGGCTGACATGGAGGGAGGGAGCAGATATGGATGGATGGAGGGAGGGGGGCTGACATGGAGGGAGGGAGCAGGGATGCATGGAGGGAGGGAGGCTGACATGGAGGGAGGGGGGCTGACATGGAGGGAGGGGAGCAGATATGGATGGATGGAGGGAGGGGGGCTGACATGGAGGGAGGGAGCAGAATGGATGGATGGAGGGAGGGGGGCTGACATGGAGGGAGGGAGGGAGCTGATATGGATGGAGGGAGGGGCTGACATGGAGGGAGGGAGCAGATATGGATGGATGGAGGGAGGGGGGCTGACATGGAGGGAGGGAGCAGATATGGATGGATGGAGGGAGGGGGGCTGACATGGAGGGAGGGAGCTGATATGGATGGAGGGAGGGGGGCTGACATGGAGGGATGGAGGGGGCTGACATGGAGGGAGGGAGGGAGCTGATATGGATGGAGGGAGGGGCTGACATGGAGGGAGGGAGCAGATAAGGATGGATAGAGGGAGGGGGTCTGACATGGATGGATGGAGGTGGCTGACATGGAGGGAGGGAGCTGATATGGATGGATGGAGGGAGGGGGGCTGACATTGAGGGAGGGAGCTGATATGGATGGAGGGAGGGAGCTGATATGGATGGATGGAGGGAGGGGGGCTGACATGGAGGGAGGGAGCTGATATGGATGGAGGGAGGGGGGGCTGACATGGAGGGAGGGAGCAGATATGGATGGATGGAGGGAGGGGGGCTGACATGGAGGGAGGGAGCAGATATGGATGGATGGAGGGAGGGGGGCTGACATGGAGGGAGGGGCTTATATGGATGGATGGAGGGAGGGGGGCTGACATGGAGGGAGGGAGCTGATATGGATGGAGGGAGGGGGGCTGACATGGAGGGATGGAGGGGGCTGACATGGAGGGAGGGAGCTGATATGGATGGAGGGAGGGGGGCTGACATGGAGAGATGGAGGGGGCTGACATGGAGGGAGGGAGCTGATATGGATGGAGGGAGGGAGGGGGCTGACATGGAGGGATGGAGGGGGCTGACATGGAGGGAGGGAGCTGATATGGATGGAGGGAGGGGGGCTGACATGGAGGGATGGAGGGGGATGACATGGAGGGAGGGAGCTGATATGGATGGAGGGAGGGAGGGGGCTGACATGGAGGGATGGAGCACTGGTAATGGGGTTGTGGGGACGAGCACTGGAAATGAGCTGATTAGGGGAGGCTAGGACTGGTAATGAGCTGATGGGGGGTAGGACTGGTATTGGACTGATTAGGGGAGGCTAGCACTGGTAATGGGGTTGAGGGGGGATTAGCACTGGAAGGTACTGGGAGTGAGGACTGGAAAGGGGCTGTATTGGGGAGGGTTTACTGGGACTTGAAATAGGCTGATGGAAAGAAGTGAAGAAAACGAAAGAAGAGATAAGAAATGGCAGATGGACCATAGACCACAGAAAGAGAGCTAAGAGAAGACAGGAAAGCAGAAGCCTCAGATCGGGACCAGCATGATCAAAGAATAAATTGGTCAGACAACAAAGGTAGAAAAAATAATTTTATTTCATATTAGTGATTTGACTACAAAATCATCATAATTTTGAAATCAAATATTGTTACTTGTTGTTGTGATATTTTCTGGCGTTTTTTTTTTTTGGTGTGTGAAGGAAGAGGGGTAGTCTTATACGGCGAGTATAGGGCCAAACACCTATATTTTAACAGGAAAAGTAGGGGGTCGTATATAGCATTAAGGTAAGAAACAATATATGCAGTGTTAGATTTGTTTTAAATGTCGCAATGGTTTTGCGGCTCCCAGTTTTTTTTTTCCCTTCGGAAACGGGTCCAAGTGGCTCTTTACGTCTTAAAGGTTGCAGACCCCTGACCTATCCTGTTCCAACTTCAAAGAATCAAATTTAAAGCCCTTACGAACATCTACAAAATAATAAACATCGCACCAACATACCTCAGCACACTGATAAACATGCACCAACACACAAGAACAACAAGAGACAACCTGAAAAACACTCTATCCATCCCAAAAAATGTAAGAAACACAAATCAATCAACCACCAACAGAGCCTTCTCCTTCTACGCACCTGTCCTTTGGAATAACCTACCCAATATTCTAAGAGAAATCAAAGACCTCACTCAATTTAGAAAACGTCTCAAGACATTCATCTTCACGGACTACTATAAATGTGACCAACAGCCATAAATTTCATATTTACCTCCGGCCAACATCACAATGACTCTCACCATTTTCTCACTTGCCACTCACTCTTTTGTAAAGTAATAAGAATACGTAAACACATAAATATGTAAATAGTTACCTTACTTTATTGTTATTGTTAACTGCAATTGTTATCTATAATTGTTTCTTGTAAACTGCATTGCACAGTAGTTCAAAAGTGCCATGTAAACCGCTCTGATTTTCAAGACAAAGTAGTATATAAAAACAAACAAATAAATAAATACAATAGACGGGCCGGCCCTGAACACCCTAAGCAGGGCTGTGAAGAATAAAAACCAGCAAATATGCAGGGAGACGGTCCATTTCAGAAAAGCGCATGTGCGAAAGTTTGATGAAAGAGGACCCAGTAACACAGAGGTAACAGCGCCGGTATTTCAGAACGCGCATGTGGATATGTCGCTACATTCATATATGGTCCAGCCTCTTGCAGACTTGCAGCAGCGCAGCAATAAACAAAGAAGCCTTGCCATTTACCTGCTATCCTTTTGTGAGGGTGAGAAAATAATTTGGGGAGTGAGGGGGCATTGCCCTGTCATCCCTACCATTTGCAGCTGGCCGAAACTAGCACTTTTGGAAGGTCTATTCATGCCGAGGAGCGGGTCTAAATATGGACATGTCCACTGGCAAGTTGACACGTGTGACGGTGTTGTGAAATTTGAGAGGCAAGTGAATCTTCTTAAGGCCACTCTGGAAATGCCTCCAGCACAGTTCCATGTGGCTTGGACATGATCACGTTGGAAACGTGTAAATTCAGGCCTTCCTAAAATTGCTGTTGGGACACAGATGTGATTTGCACACATGAATGTTCATTTTCACAAATGCAAATCACAACTAAGGCTTTAGAAATAACCCCTTAATAAGCTTCTTTCTGGACTTTTCACATAGGTGTTCTCTAATAAAATTGTCCTCATAGAGGGCATTTTGAGAAGCCATTTCTGCATATAAACCAGTGCTTTATGCATGGATATAGGCACTTAGAAAACTGTGTATCTGATATGCACATAAAGTTATACTCATGCAGTCTCTACATGCATAGCTTTACTTAAGCTCAGCAGAGGGGCTGGAGAAGAATCTGCATTTATGCGTATACTTTGTAAAACACATGTGTGCATTTAAACAACCCACAAAATGCATGTGTGCTAAAGAACAGGTGCAAATGTAAACACACAAATTCCCTGAGGTAATTTTCCAAAGGGAAGTATTTGTACACTTTTGCTAGTACCTGCATAGGGAAAACTATGTAAACAACATTTGTGCGTGCGCTCAGTTGTAAATTACCTCATAATCTTTACTCCTTCAGGAATTCTTAATTCCTGTATTCAGCACCGCTCTCCATATACAGTAGGTATAGCAGAACTAAATATACAGATAGTAATGTCACCATGCCAGCACTATCCATTTAGTTTAGATCTGCTAGTCAGCAGGCCTAAACTAAATGTATAAATTATCCATGAGGTTAAATATTGGATAATTTTTAGTGCCACTTCCACCCCACCCAACCCCACCCTCAGCCCATGAATACATAGGCACTACTGGACCATTTAGTGCAGTGGCGTAAATTGTGCTCAAACGGTTCCTGTGGCGCAGGGAACCCCCAAGGAAGAAGGGGGTCTATTTGTAGCAGCTCCCATATCTGCTGAAGTGGACTTCCTCCGCTCGGAGGCCCTTTAAAAATTATTGCTTGGGGCCTATAATTTTAATTTCTGCCACCTATGTAATGATTTAAATGGCCTTACATTTTGCATATATTTTCTGAAAATATAAGGATAGGCAAATTATACATTCATAGGCTGTGAACATATAACTGGCTTTGAATATAGTCCCAAATATTTTTAAATCCTGCAAAATTCTGCATATTCTTGTCAAAATAGTATAATATAATCACTTTCTATGAATAATAATGAATTTAAACTACAATACAGAAAATGCTATTTCTCGAAAATACAAACAGCCTGAAATTCAAATTAACTTATATATTTACTGGCAGCTATCCAAGTATTTTAGGCCACTATACTGATAGGGTCAGGTCGAAAATTCCTCTAACCAACCTAACACTATCCAATATAGGGGGTCATTCCAGAACATGAATAAGGGATTTGTACATGTGGCGGAGATGTTTATGTGCTGAAAACATCCCCAACCATATTCTGTAACACTGCCAAAATGCATGTCCATGACGCTAGTACAGGGATCTCAGAATGTGCCAGAAGGGGCAGAACGTAGAAAGCATATTCAGGAACATGTACATATTAAGTGTTTCCTGGAAATGTCCATGTTTTTCCTGTTGAAACATGGAATAAGGCCAGGACTTGGAAAAAATTCTGCTCGTCTCTGCAATGCATCCCTTATTGAATGGTTATGACAAGTATGTTTTGAACTGGTGTTAATGCAGTCTGGAAAAACACAAGATGCAGTTTTAAGGTACAAAGAACAGAGGTGAGGAATGTTGTAAGGTCTAGACACATTAATAAACACCCATACAGAAATATTAAGGAGAGCAATAGTGTTTATTAAGGCTATGCACTAATGTGCTATTTGTGCTAAAGGAGCCAATCTATGGGACCCTAACAATTCTCATGTCCTAAAAAATGGGACTGCTGATGCAGGGATAGTATGGGTGTGAGCAGGGAAAGGATTCTTTTTTTGGGTGAGAAATGGAGATCATATTTGTAGTCCTGGTACCCCATGCTATTATGTTATGTCATTGCTGTTATGTATAGGTTCGGGGCATCTTTTTGGCAGAATCATGTTTTTGTGACAGAAAGTGAGACAGTGTGTGTGTGTGTGTGGTTTGAGGGGTGCACAGTGGGATTTGGTGTGCTCATCTGAAATTCAGGGGGGGGGGGACAAGAAAGTCTGCCCAGTACCTGAACTATATGGATGACCATAGCGTCACCAGGTGCCAGTGTGACTGGGCAGGCAAACTCAGAGAGGGTTCACTATAGCTAAATGTCAAAACATATCCCTGTCAATAAAAAGGGACCCTCAGAATAAGGGCATTCAACAATTGAAAACAGCACTAATGCATGCCCATAATGCACATTTTGTGGAATCAATGGTGTTGTTGTTGAGTATGTATTAGTGCTGTTTGCACTGCTGAATGTCCTTATTCTGAGGGTCCCTTATTATTGACAGGGATATGTTTTGACATTTAGCCATAGGGAACCTATGCTGATTCTTTCTGGATTATTTTACATAGGGTACTCTAGTAAGGTCAGATATTGTTGGCAGTGTGTTAGGGCAGCCATACATCTGCTGTGCCAGGAACTGGGAGACATGATTGATGTAGTGCCAATATTCTCCAGATTGTCCCAAGCGGCCTACATCCCTACCCAGGCCAGGATCAATGAGAGCTGCGAGAGTGGTGATATATCTGGAGTCTGACTATTTGGTGTGATGGCACAGGGATCTCCCCTCCCATGCAAACACAGCCTTGACCACATAGTACCCCAAAGCTGTGAGAAGGCAGACAGGGCTGCCTCACAGATAGCGGATGTATACAGACCAATATACACCATGATGGGACAGGTATAGCTGCTGTGAGAAATGCCATTACCCAGACAGACCCTACAACTACTACTGATCATTTGTATAGTGCTAAAAGGCGCATACAGCGTTGCACAGAGACACATAAAAGACGGTCCCCACTGAACAGAGCTTACAATCTAGTTAAAACAGACAACACAGCAGCTGTAGACAGAATACATCCAGGGGGAATGGTCAGGAAACACAAGGGAGTTTAGGCGGATCAGATCTAACAACAGCAATGATGAGGTGAGCGCCCAGCCTGGATTTGAGAAGGGCCAGAGACAAAGCCTGAGATACAGACTCAGGTAGTTTGTTCCAGACATAAGGAGCAGCAAGGTGAAAGAAGAGATGTCTGGATTTGGTAGTAGAAGAGAAGAGCACAGATAGAAGCAATCTGACAGAACAGTGGAGTTCCTGGGGAGGGGTGTAGGGAGAGATAAGAGAGGAATGGTAATGCGGAGCAGCAGAATGAGTGCACTTATAGGCCATAGGCATGAAAAGGACATACATTTGTTGCTCAGCAATATTATACATCCTTTGGGGAACTGCAAGGTGAGTTCTGGGTTTTGTGCACTTGGTAAGGGTCCATCCCTAAGCAGTTTAAAGCGCGTTTGTAGAGATGACCAGGGCAGGAATCACTGGAACTAGTTCCTAATGCCATGTACCATTTGATGCAAGGTATGTCCTGACATACATGTTCATATGTAGATTCTCGTATACCATATTGGGGTCCACGTTTCAGGGCATGAGGGGGCCTGGTATATGGTCTAGGTTGCAGCAGCTGTCATTTCTTATTGGTATTTATGTCTAGTGTGACTCAGTAAATTACCGTCTGTGATGAACAGGTTAGGAGATGCACGTTTTTCCTGAGGGGCGTGGCATCCGCAGGTACATTGCATGGACGGGCAGGATCCAAAACATAGAACTTTTCAGAATACTGTGGGCACAGGGACGTACAAAACATTTACCCGCATCCGAGACTCGGGCCGGCTGAACAGTGCTTGCATGTGCCGTGCGGAACACGTCCATCTCCCCGATTCCAGACCCATGGGCACCTCCAGACCCACGGATGCGGAATTAGGTTCAAAGGGGGCCCGTTTTGATTTAGACATGTCCTGGGTCAGACCTGAATGTTATGGAATCGCGCTCGTAATGAAGAGGTGGAGGAAGGCACTGCAAACCTAGCTGAATAGCAGCCAGCAGAGGCAGAAATTCAAATTATGGGCCCCCAAGCAACAATTCTTAAAGGACCCCCTAGAGCAGAGGAAGTCCACTTCAGCAGATAATGACAGTAGATGCAAGTGGGTCCCCCTCTTGCTTGGGGGTCCCCTGCACTGCAGGGATTGCTTGGGCCGAATTTATGCCACTGGCAGTCAGTTCTCGCATCAGTGTCCATGGCTCTATCCACAAATGCTAGTAGATGCATCAAGCCAGCATAGATAGTTATTTATTTATGTAACACATTTTATATAACATTTTATGTAAGTCATAGTGGTTTATATAGAACACTTGAACATCAATGTAAAGAAATGGGATTTACATGGAACTTAGATGGAGTAAATGTAACTTGGAGCAATGGAAGGGGGTTTAAACATGCTAAGAACTTGTTTGGCTGTATAGCATTTGTGGAGTATTGTGCTAGTCGTTTGTGTCAGATCTATAATTTTCGATGTATATTTTGAGTCTCTTTCAAAGATCTTGTACTGTTTTGAATGATCTTAGGTGTTCGGGAAGAGAGCTCCCCACAGTGAAGGTGTGAATAAGGTGAACGCTCTATTGCACATTTGTTGGTTGCATTTTGTTTTGCGTAGTGGGATGAAGAGTAGGTCCTAGCTGCGACATCTTCGTGATCTGGTTTCCAGTGCTTTGTTTATTAGATTCTTCATACTGGTGGCTGACTGGTTTTGTAGTATCTTGAAAACAGTGATGATGACTTTGTATCTTGTTCTATGTAATATTGGTAGCCAGTGAAGGTTCTTCAGTATAGGTGTGATGTGATCAAATTTGGATGTGTCGGTTATTATTCTGGCAGTGGTATTTTGTGCCATTTGTAGAGGGTATAATGCATGCTTTGGGAAGCTTTGGTAAAGGATGTTGCAGTAGTCTAACTGGGGTGTTATGATGGCCTGGAACACAGCCCTGAAATCAATGTACTCCAGTAGCATGCGCAAGTTTTATAATGCTCTCATCTTGAGGCATGCTGTTGGCTGTTCTTTTTATATGTGAGTGCATATTTATGACTGATCACTAAATATACACTCACATAACCTCTGTTTTAACTGTTAACTCTGTTTGGTTGATTGTTATCTTTGCTGGGGAGGTGAAGGATGAGTCCCTTGTTATGTGGAGCACTTCAGATTTATTGTGGTTTATCGATAGGTTCATGTTAGTGAGGCATTGTGTGATAGCAGTGAAGCAGGCTGAGACGGTAATGCAGTTGGGAAAGTTTGTGGAGAATGGGGTGTAGAACATAATTTTGTCAGCATATATGTGGTATAGGACATGGTATTTTCTTAGTTTTGCACATATTGGTTGTGTGTAAATGTTGAAGAGGAGGGCAGACAGAGCTGACCTCTGAGGTACACCTTGACATTGACTGAAAGAACTTGATTGAGTGTGCCAACTTTGACTTGCTGCCTGAGGTCAGTTATATACAATTTGAACTATTGCAGTGTAGTGGAGACTAACTTCCTGTAGTTAGGTTATAAGTGTGTGGTGGCTTATGGAGTTAGCGGGGGAGGAAGGGCCATGAAGGCAGCAACCCCCAAATTTTCTGAGTGTGGGTGCTAAATTAGACCCACTACTGCCACTGACAACATGACCTTCCTCTGTTCACCTCTTTCAAACTAAGCCGTCAAACCAGGCTTATACCTCGACCACTGGAGTGGGCCCTTGTTGAGAAGGTTAATCTCTAAGGCATTAGTGTGGATCCTCTCTTCTAAGTACCACAGTGATGGCAGGATGGTGAGATATAAGGGAGTGCTAAGCTTCAATGAACTTAGATCAGGAGTTCTCAACCCAGTCCTTGGGACACACATAGCCAGTCGGGTTTTCAGGATAACCACAATGAATATGCATGAGAACAATTTGCACACAATGGAGACAGTGCATTCAAATATCTCTCATGCATATTAATTGTGATTATTTGGAAAACCTGATTGGCTAGATATGTCCTGAGGACTGGGATGAGAACCCCTGACAAAGACTGTGGAAGGGAAGGATAGGAGATGCATTCAGTAAGTGGTAAGGCAAAGGTCCCAGACCAGAACAGAGAGGAGTTTCCCCATGACATTTCAATACAATTAAAGGAGAAGACAATAAGATTGTCTTGTGATATACCTTGTTGATTATTAATAATATCTTCCCAACCATTCGGAGAGAAAGAGGAAAAAAATTGTTCCAAAAGGCCTGCGAGGCCAAGAGGAGCAGCAGCCACCAAATGGAGCTTCTGATGTTAGGAGTATCACTATTCTGGTGACAGCATCAGAACAGGAAGTTCTACTAAGGGTAATAAACTCCCCTTATACTCAGTAGCAGCACTCTTAGTCTCCTATTGAGCTCCATAAATCAATTCGTAGGTCAAGGGAGCCTGTCTCCGAATGATTACTGAAACAATGATATGAACGCATAAGATGTAGTGTGTCTGAGGGACTTCGCACAAGGCTGTGAGTTGGACAAGGAAAGAGGTTTGAAGCAGACCCTGGGTTTCATTGAAGCATGTTATTTATTTAATTTTGTTTTTTTTAATATACCATCTTTCTGCAATTCAAGATGGTTTACATGGAACTCAGAACTGACAGCGTGGGAACATCTATTTCACATAGAACAAGAACTTAGGGAACATAAGTTAACAGTTGTTTATAATGCCAAAAATGGCAACTATGTATATTAAAAGGGAAGAGTGGGGGGGGGGGGATGTTGAAAGGTACGTAGGGGGTTGGCGAGTCTAGGTAGAATTTTGTTGGATGTTGTTTTGTGGGTTGGTATTATAGTACTCCTGGAAGAGGAGCATTTTAATTTTTTTATGGAATTCTGCATGATTAGAGCAATTTTGGAGGTCAGGAGGGAAGGCGTTCCATTCTGTGGGGGAGTAGAGGGAGAAAGTACAATTGCAGGTAGCTTGTGAGCTTTTAGGTTTTCGAGCTGGGATGTGTAGTAGGTCTGCGGGATCAGGAGTGAGAAGGCTTAGTTAGGAGTGGGCAAAGGTAAGGAGCAGATTCCTTATGGATAACTTTGTGAATTAGCGTGGAGAGGATAGGTAGCCAGTGGAGTTGTTGTAATATAGGGGTGATGTGAGATCTTCTGGGGGTAATGGATATCTAGTATCATTTGGTGGCCTAACAGAGTATTCTATTCCCTCTGGGAGAACCCTGCATGAAAGGAACTGTGTTTTTGGGTGGCTTTGGAGTGGTGAGGGTTTGTTACAGTACCAACCACAAATTAGGACTCCAGGAAGGTGTACCAACATAACCTTTGCTTGTTAAATGGTAATTTAGCACCGTTTACATTTCCTTCTTGTCACATCCATTTTACAGAAATATTTTGATACCAAATCTGTGGTTCCTTGATTATTTTCTTTGTTACTGTCTCTTATATACTTTGTAATTCTTTACCTTTTTAATACGCTTAGGTACTACTTCGGCAACACTGTACATATTTGAAAGACCAATAGTTTCTGCAACCTTGAATTTTCCATTTTCCCTTCAGTTCCCATAATAATATGGATTTAGCAAAGAAAGTTATCACAGAGTCCTTTAGTGCAGCCCTTTGCACATATGTAAGACCTTGCATACTTTCCTCATAATTTAGCTTTTCTTTGAAACATGTGTTTTGGAAACTAAAATATGTTTTTCTTTAGTTCAACGGAACGGTAGAAAGAGATTGAATCTCCTCACATATAAGAGGTGATTTTAGAAGGGTTGGGTAACGTTTATGTGTGTAGAAAGTCGATTCACATGTGTAAATCGGCATGCACATATACGTAGCGATTTTACACCAGGCACTACTTACGCCTATATGCCACAGACCATGCAGATTTAAAGGGGGGGCATGACCTGGGTGATCCTTAAAACTATAACTGTATCCAATATCTTTTTATCTTGCAAGGGCATTACATGTGTATTTCAAAAGATTTCCCCTTTGGCATTTACACCTGCTCTGAGTTGTGTGTAAGTGCGGGCTAATTTATTGTCTGGACCTGGGTTTGGGGGTTGAGCTTAAGAGGAAAATGTGCTTAGCCCTCAGGTATTGAAAACAACCTCAGAAGGCCGAATGTTTAGTGCCACCAGAGCTTGGCTCCTTAATTGGCTCACCTTGTACATGTGATTTTAGGAATTAGCACAAACACGTGTAAATCCTGGTGGTTATACATCAACGTAGCAAACTGCTACATATAAGTGCTGCTACTTACACATACAAAGCCCAGAATGATGTTCCTCTGTATGATCATGCCTGTATCTTGTAAAATTCCTCAAAATCAACATCATTTTTCAGCTTCTTTATGCTTATTTTACAAAAGGCTTCACATTCAGCAAGCCTTTTGTAAGATACAGTGCACATTTTGAATATCCTGATGTGTCTATCTCTTTCCAGATCTCAACATATATAAATTGGGTTTCACACATGAAACTGCATATTTTGGTAAAACAAGTAACATATGGTAAAGAACTTGGAGACGGAGTGCAGTAATCACACGTGTTGTACTTAGCACGGGTGCACTCATTGCCATGTCAGAGTGGTGTTACATACACCTATGTTAAGCATGGCAAGGTCCTCCAAACCATACTAACTGCATGGGGGCATGCTGTGAAGGTCCTCGACAAATAATGTAACACCACGCCTCCAACATTATGGCACTTAGTGTGCGCTAAGCTACCGAAAATGAGTGCAGTTTAGTAAACATGCCCCTTAGTGGACCGGCTCTCAACCCAGTAGCCAGCAAACACCCAGCCAGTCAGGTTTTTCAGAACAACCACAATGAATATGCAGGAGACAGATCTCTGTATACACTAGAGACCGTGCAAATTTACACCCTACTTATTCATTGTGAATATCCTAAAAAACCAGAGTGACTGGGTCGAGAGCCCCTAACTTAGTGATTAATATTATTTCAAATGCTGGCTAGAAAAAATGGACACTTACTCTCCTTTGACGCTATCCGATCTGTTGTATTTGTTGAGAGCGTTGCTATTGTGGTTGATGCCGATGATGTCTTATGAACACCGGTGGAGTTATCTACATACATCTTGCTAATACTGGAATCTGAAAAGAAAAGAGTGTTGAGAACCTGGGCAAGAGTGGGATGCTTCACGCTTTACATGTGTAACCTAGGCTCGTATTTTATCATGAGGTAGGCATGGGGTCAGGGCTGGCCCAACAATTAGGCAAATTAGATGTCCGCCTAGGGTGGCAGCTTCTGGGGGAAGCAAAGAGCAGGACATTCAAAGCTAACCAATAGATTTTGACAGCCAGAGGGGGCGAAAGGGTTAAAGTTTGCCTAGGGCACCAACACCTTAAACCAACTCTGGGGTCAGCCCTGCATGGGTTTCTGTTCACTGAGGATGTGAGAAGAAGAAGAGGAACAGTACAGTTGAAGTCTCATCTTTTCCCCAAATAGAATACCATACAAGAACAATTTGTTCCCCTAAAAAATCCATGTTTGATTTCAGGATAGAAAGTAGATAAGTGTTTGCAGTGGACAATACAGCTCCATTGTAACTATGAGCATTTAGCTCAGTCCTTTCCAGTAGTAGTTCAAGTTAAGTTACATTCAGGTACAGTAGTATTGTCCTTGTCCCCAGAGTGCTTACAATCTAACAGGCTGATGCTGAAAGCCGGCACTGAAGTTATGCAGTATTAGTTGTGCATGCATTTTTGCAGCGCACTGATACTGTGAAACTTCACTGCCGGTATGCAGCAAAAGGAGTGTATGAAAATGAGCTGTGCACAAAACTAAAGCGTAAAGTTGAAAGGAAGGGAGTCAATGCATCGCAAACAACAGATGCACTACAAGTGGCTATGCGCATAAATGTCAAACACTCACATTATGTGCATAGGATGGGCAGAATCTTTTGGTGCTCACCCATAACACTGGTCAACATTGAAATTGTTACTGACTTTAAAAGGCACTAATCTGTAGTATCTTGGTGAGATGAACACGAATATAACATTAAAAAAATTGTATTGGCTCTTGTTTTGAAGATATTGCATGTAGTTCATTTTTGACGTTTCATTGTGTAAATTTATCCAGTAGGACATCAACGTAGGACATCAACAACATCCCAAATAAGCCTTGAATGATGTAATATTGCATCACATTGCATAATACCAGCATGCACACATCATCCAGAGCTGATTGCATCATTTTCTGATGCAATGCAATACTACTGCCAGACAGCCGCTGAAGCCATCTGACGTCAGCAGTGTACTATACGCAGTCGGAAAGGTTGAGCATTTAAAATATTTCAGACTGTGTGCGAGACAGTTTAAGCTACTGTTACATGTAGCTTTTATTAATCATATAATTTTAGCCATTTAGGTACAATACAGGACAGTAATGCCGCGAAAGTGCGTTAATACCGTTGACAATTTCTGCTACATTTGTGGGGAAGTGACATTTGCCAACCAGAAGAAAAGTATCACTTCTCAACTGAAGAAGGCATATCATCTTTACTTTGGATGCAAGATTAGTGACCAAGACAAGCCTTGGGCCCCGCATACATGTACAACACAGCTTTCACAGTGGTTGAATTGCAAAAGACCATCAATGCCGTTTGCAGTCCCCATGGTGTGGAGAGAGCCAAGCAACCACATAAATGACTGTTACTTCTGCTTGGTTCCTCCTCTTTCCAGCGGAATAACTAAGCAAAAGAAGTCGAGCATAGTCTACCCAAACATTCCGTCTGCATTGAGACCAGTTCCACATGGTGAGGAACTTCCTATTCCAGAACCTCCATCAGAATATTCTCTTGATTCATCTGATGAGGACAAGGGTGAGCCGACCTGTTCTCCTGCTCCGTCAGCATGCAGTGACCCAGATTTTCACTGGGATGCATTATCAGCTCCACACTGAATAACACAGGAAGAACTAAATAACCTGGTTCGTGATTTGGACTTATCCAAGAACAAAGCAGAATTGCTAGGATCAAGACTCCAACAATGGAATCTTCTAGAAGAAGATGTCAACATTACTCCATAGCGAAAGCGCCACCAGCAGTTGGAGCCTTTCTTCAGAAAGGAAAGTAATCTGGTATTCTGTTCCGATATTGAAAGCCTCATGAATGCCTTAGAAATCACTCATGACCCACAAGACTGGAGATTATATAGACTCTTTGAAACTGAGTCTGAAGGCTGTGCTTTTGAACAATGGAAACCATCTTCCATCTATTCCAGTAGCGCATGCTGTCCACATAAAAGAGACATACGATAACTTAAATCATCTACTAACTTCCATTAACTATAACCAGGGCTGGCCCGTCCATTGAGCAAGAATGTGTTTTGCACAGGGCTCCGCGTTTCAGGGGGCCCCGCGCAAAGAACATTCTGCTTTTTTTCAAAATTAAATAAAAAAAAAAAGCTGGCTGCTACCACTGCTGCTGCCGCTGCGGCAGCAGCAGAATGGAGTGTCCCGCGGGGCCCCCTCTGCCCGGCTGAGTCCCTCCCTCCCTCCCTCTGCGATGGCTGAGCCCCTCTGTGCTGGCTTTCAGATTCGCGAAGGGAGAGTTTCTCCCTCGCGTCTCTGTTAAGCCTGCAAGGGCAGATGGGAAATTTCCCATCAGCCCCTGTGGGCTTAACAGAGACGCGAGGGAGACACTCTCCCTTTGCGAATCTGAAATCCGGCACAGAGGGGCTCAGCCATCGCAGAGGGAGGGAGGGACTCAGCCGGGCAGAGGGGGCCCCGCGGGACACTCCATTCTGCTGCTGCCACGGCGGCAGTGGCAGTGGTAGCAGCCAGCTTTTTAAAAAAAAATAAAAATTTTCCTTGAGCCGATGGGGGGGGGGGGGGGGGGGGGGGGGTTAGGACTGGTAATGGGCTATGGAGGTGGTTAGGACTTGACTTGAGGTGGGCTGTGGGTTGATGGGGGGGTTAGGACTGGTAATGGGCTATGGGGGGGCTAGGACTGGAAATGGGCTGGGGGGGTAAAGACTGGAGGTGGGCTGATGGGGTTAGGACTGGTAATGGGCTGTGGGCTTTTGTGGGGGGTAGGACTGTAATGGGCTGTGGGCTGTTGGGGGGGGTAGGACTGGTAATGGGCTATGGGGGGCTAGGACAGGAAATGGGCTGATGGGGAGGGGTTAGGACTTGAGGTGGGCTGTTGGGGGGGGTTAGGACTGGTAATGGGCTATGGGCGGCTAGGACTGGAAATGGGCTGATGGGGGGGTTAAGACTGGAGGTGGGCTGATGGGGTTAGGACTGGTAATGGGCTGTGGGCTGTTGGGGGGGTTAGGACTGGTAATGGGCTATGGGGGGGCTAGGACTGGAAATAGGCTGATGGGGGGTTAACACTGGAGGTGGGCTGATGGGGTTAGGACTGGTAATGGTCTATGGGGGGGGTTAGGACTGATAATGGGCTATGGGGGGGCTAGGACAGGAAATGGGCTGATGGGGAAGGGTTAGGACTTGAGGTGGGCTAATGGGGTTAGGACTGGTAATGGGCTGTGGGGGTGGGGGGTTACGAAAGATAATGGGCGATTGGGGGAATAGTACAGGAAATGGGCTGGGGGTTAGGACTGGTAATGGGCTGTGGGCTGTTAGGGGTTAGAACTGGTAATGGGCTATGGGGGGGTTAAGACTGGTAATGGGCTGTGGGCTGATGGGGCTGTCTGGTAATGGGCTATGGGGGGGTTAGGACTGATAATGGGCTATGGGGGGGCTAGGACATGAAATGGGCTGATGTGGAGGGGTTAGGACTTGAGGTGGGCTGATGGGGTTAGGACTGGTAATGGGCTGTGGGCTGATGTGGGGGGGGGGTTAGGACTGGCAATGGGCTATGGGGGGCTGACTGGAAATGGGCTGATGGGGTTAGGACTGGAAGTAGGCTGATGGGGGGTTAGGACTGGTAATGGGTTATAGGGGGGCTTAAACTCAAAATGGGGTGATGGGGGATTAGGCCTGGAAGTGGGTTGATGGGGGAGCTAGGACTGGTATTGGGTTGGGGGGTTGCTAGGACTGGAAATGGGCTGATGGGGGGCTAGGACTGGAAATGGGCTGATGCAGGGACTAGAAGGGAATGGATGCTGGGTGAGGATTAGAATGGGATGGGGCTTGGAGAGTAAAATGGAGAGGGGAAAAATATTTTGTGTGGGAGCGATGAAAAATCTACAATTGGCCGGGTATTGGGAGAGTAAGTGGGGATTGAGGATGGAGGGGTAAAATTTGAGTGGATGAAATAGGAATGAGGAAAGAGCAAAAGGAGAAAGATTAGTATGTTAAAGCAGATGTAGAGAGATAATGGAAAAAAACTATTAGAGAGAAGAAAGGACAAATGGACAGCAGACGATGGACAGTTAGCAGAAGACAGGAAGAAACCAGAAGAAAGTGGCTGGAGCAATTGCAGCTGAAAAAAATGCACAAAAGGTAGAAAAATCTCTCTTTATTTTGAATTTATTAATTGGAATATGTCAGCTTTGGGGGAGTGGAGGAGTAGCCTAGTGGTTAGAACACTGGCTTGGTAACCAAGCAACCAGGGTTCAATTCCTACTAGCACTCCTTGTGGCCTTGGGCAAGTCACTTAACCCTCCACTGCCTCGGAAGAAAGGCCTGGCAATCTACTTCCGGTGACACTGCCAAGAAAACCCAGGAGCTTCTGGGTCGCCAGGAGTCAGGACTGACTCAAAGGCACACATTGCATTGTCAGCTTTGGGAAATGTGCATCATTAACGTCTGCGCTTTGTTTAGTACAAGAGGAAATTAATTTATAGTTTTATTTCTACAGTGTTGTTGTACATTCCAAGTTTGGCTTTTGGGGTTCCCAGTTTAATTATTGTCTTCCTATTTCTAAATTGTGATTCCTTGTTTGGTGATGGTCTATGTTCTGCATGTGTAATTGAGCTGAGATATTCTGTTTATGTAATTCCTATTTGACATTGCCACTTGTTCTCTTTCCCCAGTAGGTCATGTATTGTTATTCTCTGAAATGTATTGGTTTAATATTTGCAGTGTTTCCTTTTGATAGGTAGAGTATGGTGCTTTGTGAGTCATGGTAGTGCTGTTAGGATACGTCGGGTTTGCTATGGGTTCTAAATGGGCAGTGTTTGTAGTAGTTCCTAATGTGTCTGGCGGTTGGCACTGGATTATAGTAATGTAGAAATCTTTTAGTCTTTCTTTATCCATACACTCATTAAGAGGCATGTTTACTAAAAGTTAGTATATGGTAACATTATGCAAATATTTATGCAAATGAGGCCCCGCACCGAGTCTCCACACATGGCCCCGCACCCCCCTTGGGCCGCCCCTGACTATAACAAGTACAGCTGGCAACTCTGTGGTGACTTGAAGGTAGCTGCCCTTTTAATGGGACTGCAGCAGGGATATATAAAATACATGTGTTTCTTATGTGAGTGGGATAGCCGAGCAAGGGATTGGCACGACTTGCGGAAGGAATGCAATCGCAGACAAAATGTAACAGTTGGAGAGAAGAATATCCAGCACCCAGCTCTGGTTGAAGCTCACAAAATCCTGCTAGCTTTGATGAAAAACTTTGTGAAAGCCATGGACCGCACTTCGCCAGCTTTTCGATACCTGCATGAACAATTCCCTCGACTCAGCGAAGCAAAGATTAAAGAGAGAGTTTTTGTGGGTCATCAGATTCGAGAGCTCTTCAAAGATGACCGGTTCAACAACTTGCTGCAGGGTGATGCGAAGCAAGCATGGAATGCTTTTCGCCTAGTGTCAACAAACTTTCTCGGGAATGTTAGGGCAGAAAACTACAAAGAATTAGTAGAAGACATGCTGATGCAGTATCAGAAACTTGGCTGCAATATGTCTCTAAAGATACATTTCCTTGGTTCCCATTTCGATTTCTTTCCTGACAACTGTGGTATGGTTAGTGATGAATAGGGTGAACGTTTTCACCAGGATATCGCAACAATGGAGCAAAGATACCAGGGAAAATGGTCCACTACAATGCTGGCTGATTACTGCTGGACACTCCCCAGAGAAACTCCTGAACAGCTGTACAAGAGACAGGCGAAAAAATCTAAGAAGTAGTCTATGACTTGTTTTTTTACAGGTATTAACCGAAGGCCTATTATATTTACTATTGACATGCATTTCGTGATGTAAACATTAATTCTTATAGATTACAAAAAAACTAGAACCAACTTTGCAATTTCACTGTCATATTCTGTGGCAGGCTATGGCCTAGAATAGCCTGTAAATGTATGAGAGGCCTGTAAGCTAGGCTTGAGTCCCAGCCCCCACCTGAGAATAAGAATGCTAAGAAAAACCAAAGTCAGTAAGAGTTAGAGAAACTGCTTTAAACTGCTTTTTGATAAGGTTGTATAAATCCTTTGTTGAATTCTTCTGTGCTGATGACAGACATGTTCCAATACTCTATATTCACACATTTTCTAAGCTAGCAGTGACCTTGTAGGAGAAATGTATCAAAGTCTAAGAACTATGCCTTTGTTAGAGAATTCTGAGCAGGGGGAACAGAGTGCTAGGCCCAGGGAGAGATCCCAATTGGATGGATGCAAGGGTCAGTAGGACCAATATAAAGTTTGCCTGTATTAAACTGAAGAAGAAAGGTATAAAAGGTATTGTTTACTGGACTCCATTGCTCAGACCATTTTGAATGTGACATTTGCCTGAGACTTGTACACAATAAATTGGCTTGGATCTTCGAACTGACTCCTGGTTTTATTCATTGCGTGCACTTCGCTGCAACATATTCCTGGTGCGTTGGCCGGGAAGGTGGGGTACGTGAATGGTGCGTAAGTGAATATACCACGTATTACCGCCTCCAGGTTTGGTCCGGTCGGGACCGCGGCCGACCGACAGCGGAGAGGACCCCAGGTGCCGCCGGTCCCATTGTATCGGAGAGGGTTCTGCCCTGCCTTGGCGGCCTGCCGGGTCCGACCGGCCAACACCTCCAAACCCGAGGGGAATCCAGGATTCAACCCAAGGAGGGACTGGTTGCGCAGCGCATTAGTGGCCGGATCCGTTAAGTAGCAATTTGTCTGATTCTTAGTCAGTTAGCTATGGGAAAGTCCCGCATGCACGGGACTAATACGGTTTAAGGTAACAAGAGCCTGATCACCTCTCAGGGTGTGGCCGAGTACTCCTTGCATGAGTATGCGTGAGGACGAAACCCCACCCCTCATGGATAAGTAAGGTAGGCCTTTATGGAATTTTGGGAACTCGGTGGCATGCCTGTCTGTTTGAGTGAATGAGAGGTCTTGAAACACAGACCACGCGAGAGCGGACTCCTGAGTAGTGCAGTTCCTGGCCGGGCGACCGCGCCCAGGTCGCGAAAGGGAGGAAGCGTTTGGTGTTTGTCTCCCTTGTTGTTCCGTAGGCTGTACGGATCCCTTACCTGCAGCCATACTACCCGCCCTCTTTGTCTATTGTCTTGTACGTCATAATGGGAGGGGTGGGGTCTGTGCAAACTCCGCTGAACTGTATGATCACGAATTTTAAGAAGGGATTTAGCGGTGACTATGGGACGAAAATGTCGCCGTCCCGATTAGAAAAATTATGTGGTAGGGAGTGGCTGGTGCTGGACACTGTGTGGCCACCAGATGGTACTTTTGATGTTAGAATTGTGTCCCGAGTGCATGGGATAGTGCGTAGGAATTACCCCGACCAGTTTCCCTATATAGACTCTTGGTTAGATATTTGTGAAAGGCAACTCTCTTGGATGAAGCGTTGCCGTGAAGAGCAGTGCAGGATAATGTTAGCAACTACGAAGGGAGTCCCTGGGATTAAGGAAGAAAAACCTCCCATTTAGTCAGCCCCAGAACCTACAGAAATCCCGAATTATCCACCCCTATTCCTGTATAAACCAGTCCCGTCAGCTCCACCGTTACCCCGACTAGAGCCAGGAGAAGAGAGAGTCCCCCCAGCTGATGTATCTCCACCCCATCAGCCACTTTCATCGCCCGGAGGAGAGCAACCCCCTTCCCGGAGCAGGAGTCCCAGTCCCGAACCAAGTTCCCTGGCAGGACTACCATCTCCTGAAGGAACTGCCAGCAGGGGATCAACTGTCAGTCCAGGGTCACCCATTAGTCCAGGCCCCAGCGGAAGAGCCACCGCTGGGTGCGCAAATTTGCGCTACGCCCTTCGAAGCAGGGAGACGAGCCAGAAAGAAGTTCGCCAGATGCCATTGCGCCAGGTCCCCGGATTACCCATTCTCAATGACGATGGTCAGGTTGTGGCCGGGCCAACTAGTCTTGTTTATGTGCCCTTTTCTACCACAGATTTATTAAACTGGAAAGCGCACTATGCTTCTTATACTGAAAAACCCCAAGATCTGACAGAATTAATGTCTAGTATCATGCAGACCCACCAGCCTACCTGGTCTGATTGCCGCCAGCTCTTGTCTACCCTTTTTACTACTGAAGAGCGGGCACGAATAGTACAAGTAACTACCCGATGGCTGGAAGAGAATCCTGTAGAAAGGAGAGACCTAGATCCCCGACAGGCAGCGGCCGTAGATTTCCCGAATGAAGATCCAAAATGGGATCCAAATAGTGCAGAAGGAGAGAAGGCCCTCACCCGTTTCCGCCAGGCTCTACTGCAAGGCCTGAGGAGGGGAGGCCAAAAAGCCATGAATGTTGGGAAGGTAGCAGACGTTCTTCAGCGCCCAGATGAAAGTTCAGCTGCCTTCTATGAACGATTAACTGACGCCTATAGACTTTATACCCCGTATGATCCAGCAGCCCAGGAGAATTTGCGTATGGTGAACGCTGCTTTTGTGAGTCAGTCCCAGGGAGACATAAAACGGAAACTGCAAAAGTTGGAAGGATTTGCGGGCATGAATACAGCACAGCTAATGGAAGTTGCCCAGAAGGTATTTGTGAATCGTGATCAAGAATGTAAAAGGGAAAGTGAAAGAAAGATGAAGAAGAAAGCCGATCTGCTTGCTGCAGCTCTAGTTGAAGGACGTGGAGGATACCCAAACAGAAGGACCCGAGGATGGGGAAGGGGCCGAGGGAGCGCTCGGTCTCCCTTAGGGGCAAATCAGTGCGCCTATTGTAAGGAAGAAGGACATTGGAAGAATGAATGCCCGAATAGTAGCTCCACCCCCTGGAGGGGAGGAGGGAGCAACAGGAGAGTGAGGGGGGGGGGCGATTCAGCAGCGAGGGGGAATGCAGCGTGCACATTTTCGGCAGGAAGAAGCCGCCGCCGTGGAAGGAATGGCGACCACTGAAGACGACTATGTGGATGAGGACTAGGCCAGACAGGGCTCCACATTTTCCCTGGGTCCCCAGGAGCCTATGGTCAACTTAAAGACTGGGGACCAGTACATGGACTTTATGGTGGATACGGGGGCCGAACATTCAGTAGTGCCTAAGCCAGTGGCTCCCTTGTCTTCCCGATCTGTCACCATTGTTGGCGCCACTGAAACTAGAACCACAAGACCTTTCCTGCAGAACCATGCCTGCGAATTGGGGGGACGGAAAATAACGCATCAGTTCCTGTACATACCTGAATGCCCAATTCCCCTTTTGGGCCGAGACATGCTTGCTAAGCTTCAGGCACAGATATCGTTTGTCGAAGGAGGAAAAATGGAGATGACTGTGAACTCGGAATCTGCTGGCCTGATGGTGCTGACTGTCCCCCGAGAAGAAGAATGGCGGTTCTATAGTCCACTTTCATCCAAGGCAGCTAGCCCCCGTATACCCACCAACATCCTAGCTCCGCCCGGAGTGTGGGCGTAGGATAATCCCCCTGGCCTAGCAAAGAATATAGCTCCTGTGCTTGTCACCCTTAAACCAGGAGCAGAACCAGTGCATGTGCGACAATATCCTCTTCCACGACCAGCAATCGAAGGCATCCATGGTCACCTAAAGAAATTACTACAGTATGGACTCCTCAAAGAATGCCAATCGCCCTGGAACACCCCCCTCCTCCCAGTCAAGAAGCCTGGGACAGGTGACTACCGCCCAGTGCAGGATTTGCGACGAGTGAACAATGCAGTTGAAACCATACATCCAGTAGTATCAAATCCCTATACCCTCCTGGGACTGACTCCATCAGAAGCTACTCATTTCACCGTTCTGGATTTAAAAGATGCCTTTTTCTGTATCCGCCTGGCATCTGCCAGCCAACTCTTGTTCGCGTTTGAATGGGAGACTCCTACTACAGGAAGACGGGGCCAACTCACTTGGACTCGCTTGCCTCAAGGATTCAAGAATTCACCCACCATCTTCAGTGCAGCTCTCAACCAAGATCTTTCAAACTACTCTGTGACTCCAGGAAGAAGAATCTTACTTCAGTATGTAGATGATCTGCTTACAGCCACCAACTCCAAGACTGAATGTGTGCAAGCTACCAGTGATCTCTTGCACCTCCTGAATGAAGCCGGATACAAGGTCTCAAGAGCCAAAGTGCAGTTGTGCCAAACAGAAGTGAAATACCTAGGGTTCCATCTGTCCAAAGGAATCCGGAAATTGGGACTTGAGCGAAAGGAAGCAGTATGCCGCATCCCAACCCCCACCACCAGAAAGCAGGTGCGGGCCTTTTTAGGAGCTGCAGGCTATTGCCGAATATGGATACCCAATTTTGCACTCTTGGCAAAACCCTTGTATCAAGCCACAAAGGGAGTGGAACGATCACTCATGGAATGGGGCCCAGAACAGGATAAAGCGTTCAAATCGCTGAAAGCAGCATTAATGTCATCACCAGCCTTGGGCCTACCAGATGTACAGAAACCATTTCGTCTTTATGTCCATGAGTCATGTGGAAACGCGCTGGGAGTCCTGACTCAGCCCCTCGGATCCTGGCAACGACCTGTAGCCTACCTATCAAAACAATTGGACCCTGTTGCAAAAGGATGGCCACCTTGCCTAAGAGCCGTAGCAGCCACAGTCCTCTTAGTGAGCGAAGCTGATAAGCTCACTTTGGGACAGAATCTTCAAGTCACTGTACCGCATTCTGTTTTAACCCTAATGGAACACAAAGAGAACTACTGGTTCACCAACGCACGAATGTTGAAATATCAAAGTATGCTGTGTGAAAATCCCCGACTAAAATTGAGTGTCAGTCAAACCTTAAACCCGGCTACCCTACTGCCGACTGGTCCAGGCCCTCCTGACCATGATTGCCTAGAAGTAATGGACACTGTATACTCAAGCTGCCCAGACCTAACAGATATCCCCTTGAACAACCCAGAAAGAACTTTCTTCGTGGATGGAAGCAGTCTTGTAATTAATGGCCAACGATGTGCCGGTTATGCAGTAGTGACCCTGGACATGGTAATAGAATCATCAGCTTTGACTCCAGGAAGTTCAGCACAGAAGGCCGAATTACTAGCCCTCACTCGAGCACTGAAAATAGGGACTGGGATCCGTCTGAATGTATACACAGATTCCAAGTATGCCTTTACAACACTACATGCCCATGGAGCTTTGTACAAAGAACGTGGATTGATAACCTTGGGAGGCAAGTCCATCAAGTATGGCCCAGAAATATTGACTTTACTGGAAGCAGTATGGGCCCCCAAACAAGTTGCTGTAATGCACTGCCGAGGTCACCAGACGAGATGGAGAAGTATCCCGAGGGAACAGACTTGCCGATGCCTCAGCCCGAGAAGCAGCAATCGATGGAAAAATCTCTACCCCCAGTATTACAGTTCAAGCAGCCATATTTCCAGTACCTCTCAGTGCTTGGACACCCCGATATACCCCGAATGAGCTGGACTATTACTGTCAGAATGAAGGGGGGCAGCTATCAGAGGCCGGATGGATAGTGTTACCACCACCCGAGGGAGGCTCACCCCCTGGTATGACTGTGATCCCTGAAGCCCTGGGTCCAGCCTTTGTCCACGCCTTTCATCAAGCTATACACTATAGAAAAACTACAATGGAAAAAGCTCTGAAACCGTATTTTTGTATTTCATTATTGGGACCCTTAACTGCCTCAATAGCCCGAAAATGTGTAATCTGTGCAAAGAATAATGCCCGACAGGGTCCTGTCCCACCTCCAAGTGTTCACCCCCATGGGAAATATCCAAATAGACTTTGCAGAAATGCCACGAGCAAATGGATATCACTACCTACTGGTTCTAGTTTGTACCTTCTCTGGGTGGGTGGAGGCTTTCCCCACTAGAACTGAAAAGGCCAGAGAAGTCACTAAGGCTCTGCTTCATGAAATCATTCCTCGGTTTGGAATACCCTTGACCATAGGGTCAGACAATGGGCCCTCCTTTGTGTCACAAGTAACTCAGCAGCTAGCCCGTGCTTTACAAATACAGTGGAAGTTACATACAGCTTATAGACCCCAGAGTTCAGGGAAAGTAGAGAGAATGAACCGAACCCTGAAGTCTCAGTTGTCCAAGCTCTGTCAGGAAGCTCACCTGAAGTGGCCCCAAGCTCTCCCTATAGCCCTTCTCAGAGTACGTTCAGCCCCCACTAAGTCATTAGGAGTTTCCCCATTTGAGGTTTTGTATGGGAGACCCCCGCCCATAGTTCAGGGAATAAGGGGGGATATGAGTCAGATTGGATTGGAAATCACTAGACAAGAATTGTTGGCTCTAAGTTCTGTCTTGCAGGACCTCCATACCTGGGTGCAAGACCAGTTGCCTATCAATCTGACAGAGCCACTGCATCCTTTCAAGCCTGGAGCCTCAGTGTGGGTCAAAGAGTGGAAGAAGACACCGTTGGCACCCCATTGGAAGGGACCATATGTTGTTCTGCTGTCAACACCCACAGCAGTTAAAGTGGCAGAAATCGACTCCTGGATCCACCACAGTCGAGTGAAGCCAGCAGCAGTTCCTGAAGGTCATCCTTGGATTTTGACCGCGGATCCTGCATCACCATTGCGACTTACACTGCGAAGAAAATAATCATCCTCGTGAAGTTTTCAAGCTCTGAATTATCAACATTTCAGTTTATCCATCATCAGAGACTATGATCATGATGATTACCTACTACTGTTTCATTTCTGCGGTAACCCTGGGACCCCTTGGGACAACTTTTGCCCTGCCCCCTTGTGCAGCTTGTATAACCACTACCCGAACTGGGATGAAAATCACCCAGACTTTACTTTATCACTCTTACTACACTTGCACCGGTAAAGTCAGTCAGTGCATGTATAATGGTACAGAACTGAATGTCTGCACAAATGGAAAGACTCGTACTTGTTTTAGACCCCGACAGAATCCTTCTTACTATGTCCTGGAACTACAATGGAATGATGAAGATGGAGCCCTCATAAATGCTACCACTCAACTCTCTGATCCCACCCGGCCTGCATCCCTGTATTTTGATGCTTGTGATCTGATAAATAGAAATGACTATTATAGGTGTTGGTCGTGGGAACAAGCTTACTGCTATGATGACAAGTATATTTGTCCCGAAGGTGCATACAGATGGGGAATATGTACCGGGATACATTCCCCATCCACTTATGGTAAGCCATCAAAAGATGACTATTTCTGCCCAAAATGGGGTTGTGTGTACTATGCTACCTGGTCTGGTAGTCCTACTGGACAAACTGGAGATAATCGCAAGGCTACTTTAGAAAGATTACCCCTACTGGAACCTAAGAAGTGCAAGAAAGGTGCCTGTAATCCTCTACGGCTTCTCATCCTCAACCCGAGCCAGTGGAAGCAGGGATTCCGATTCGGCCTACGTATTGCAGGAAGTGGAACTGACCCTGGCACTATTGTATATATCCAGCTTAACACAAAAACTCATGTCTCCTCACCTTACTGAATACATCATACCTTCTATGAGGCCATGAAGGCAGAATTTGTAATTCCCCATGCTTCTCGAAATTTGTTCATTGAACTAGCTGGAGCTGTAGCGTCCAGTCTCCATATCTCTGACTGTCTCTTCTGTGGGGGAACTCAGATGGGGGACCAGTGGCCTTGGGAAGCGCAAGAATTGAACTATTCTGTACCATACAACCAAACTGATCTGCATAAAGCTACCAGTGAATGGGTCCTAGCTAATCCCATTGTTGGTAACCTATGTTTTGCTCGAGCTGGACCACAATTGAGTATGTTAGTGGGGCAATTGGTCTGTTTGAACCAGAAGTACTATAATGTTACTACCAAAAAGATGTCCTGGTGGTCAGGAACCAATGCCCCGGAACCCTCCAATCCTCTGATTATCTTTCCTAACCTTGCCAGGTTATGGACAAATCTGGCTTCTCACAATAACTGGCAAGCTCCACCCGGACTATATTGGATCTGCGGAACTCGAGCATATGCTAGACTCCCTGCCAACTGGGGAGGTGCGTGTGTTTTGGGGACCATAAGACCTTCTTTCTTCCTCTTGCCCATTTCCCACGGGGAACAGCTGGGATTTCCCGTATATAAGAGTCGACAAAAGCGAGAGGCCCTGAAGATAGGCCAATGGGACAAATGGGATGCGACATCTGAAGAATGGCCACCGGAGAGAATTCTTTCCTACTATGGACCTGTTACCTGGGCACAAGATGGCTCTTGGGGTTACCGCACCCCTGTGTATATGTTAAATCGTATTATACGTTTGCAAGCCGTTGTAGAAATAATAACTAATGAAACTAGTAGAGCACTAACCCCGTTAGCTAAACAAGCCACACAGATGCGTACAGCCATTTATCAGAATCGCTTAGCATTAGATTATTTACTTGCAGCTGAAGGAGGAGTATGTGGCAAGCTGAATTTAACTAACTGTTGTTTGAAAATCGATAATGAAGGACAAGTTGTAGAAGATATAGCCAATCATATGAGAAAACAAACCTATGTACCAGTCCAGACCTGGCATGGCTTGCAACTCGACGGATGATTTGGTTCTCTGTTTTCAGGAATGGGCGGCCTGAAAACACTTGTGTTCATTGTCCTATTCATATTGGCTATCTGCTTGTTTCTCCCATGTTTCCTACCCTTATGCTTGCGTATGCTGAACTCAACCATTGATAGCATTGTTGAACGTAAAGCAGCTACAAAAGTATTAGCTATGTGGCAATATTCCCTTGTACCCCAACATGATGCTGATGACCACGTGTAATGTATGATTTGATTCTCACCCTTTCTCACTTGCGGGTGAGAATAATCAAAGGGGGAATGTGGCAGGCTATGGCCTAGAATAGCCTGTAAATGTATGAGAGGCCTGTAAGCTAGGCCTGAGTCCCAACCACCACCTGAGAATAAGAATGCTAAGAAAAACCAAAGTCAGTAAGAGTTAGAGAAACTGCTTTAAACTGCTTTTGATAAGGTTGTATAAATCCTTTATTTGAATTCTTCTATGCTGATGACAGACATGTTCCAGTACTCTATATTCACACATTTTCTAAGCTAGCAGTGACCTTGTAGGAGAAATGTATCAAAGTCTTAGAACTGTGCCTTTGTTAGAGAGGTCTGGGCAGGGGGAACAGAGTGCTAGGCCCACAGAGAGATCCCAATTGAATGGGTGCAAGGGTCAGTAGGACCAATAGAAAGTTTGCCTGTATTAAACTGAAGAAGAAAGGTATAAAAGGTGTTGTTTACTGGACTCCATTGCTTAGACCATTTTGAATGTGACATTTGCCTGAGACTTGTGCACAATAAATTGGCTTGGATCTTCGAACTGACTCCTGGTTTTATTCATTGCGTGCACTTCGCTGCAACATTCATGTTCAGCATATAAAAATTGATAAGAAATGACTATTTTTATGTCAGTAACGTGACTTTTGTAAAAATTTGTTGACCAGTGTAATCAACACTATTTCACCCAAAACCATTATTTTATGAAATCACAACAGAGACATAACAGTAAATGGAGAATGATATAACTGTCCAAAGAACACACAAGGACGAGAAACAAAAGAGATTATACGCTGAAAGATACACACAGAAACTTTTCACATCGAAGCTAACTGTTCACTGGTACACACGTTGAAACAATCTTTCTGTCCAGCCTGCATGTGCATGACTGCACCTGGCTAACTCAGTCAAGGCTCTTCAATGGAACCGCGGTGCCATGGTGTCATGTTGCCATGGCACCATGACTCCATTGAAGAGCTACGATGCCAGCCACCGGGGAATAAAGTGCATTCCCCACAGCCCAACCCCTGATCTGGCCTCCTAAGGCCAGGGTTGGGCTGCAGGGAATGTTCTCCGGCCCCCCTGCCCCATACACGTCCCGGCAGCAGAAAAAAGAAACATCCTCAGAGGTGGAATAACTTCCCCAGACATTTTGCCGGCGCCGGACGTACAGAGCTGACATTAGAATCAGCCCTGTACGTCCAGTGCTGGCGACTGCTCACTGCCTGCTCTCCGCCCCCATGCCACCCATTTCCCGCCCTGTCTAACTTCCCCGCACAACTGGCAGGGAAATTATTTGGGGGCAGGTGAAGCCACGAATAGCGGGGATGGACAGCCCGTTGGGCAGTCCATCCCCACTATTCGCAGCTCAGAATAACCCCCCCTATGTGTTTCTCTGCAAGAGGTGCAGACCTTAATAACATTCCATTTTATATGTGCAGCTTTTATTTGCATATTATTTAAATACATTTGACATTGCTGTGTGCGCATACTTTTTTTTTCTGTTTACATGCACATCAATCCCTTTTTTGCATTTGGCATAGCGGTACTTGTACGCATATGTTGGATTATTGGCACGGAAAGGGTGCGCTAGTCTTTCTGCATCAGCCCATAAGTTTGTACCTGAAGCAATGGAGAGTTAAGTGGTTTGCCCAAGGTCATAAGGAGTATCTGTGGGATTTGAACCCTGGTTGTTCTGGATCGTGATGATGTTTAATTCAGACAAACATGTGGAGGGTAATTTTCTGGATCATTTTTGTGTGTAAAACAGTGTTTTACGTGTGTAAATTAGCTCCTATAAAATTAGGTCACACATGCAATGACACAAGATGCAAGGCAGTATATACTAGTATAGCAGGGAGCTGATTTCACAAGGGCTATGTGGAAGGTTCTGCACTATTTACGTACATAAGTCCCTGTTTTAAAGGACTTATGCATATAAATGAGTACATGAATGCTTTGGGCGACTGCTATTCTGTAAGCTTGCACGTTAGTCCCATTGTGTGTACTTTCAGTTGGAGTGTACATGGGGGAGAAGGTTAGGCAGAACACAGGTGGGGCCAGAATACACACTCATAGGTCATAAAATACTATAACCTATGTGTGTGTCTGCACCAATCTAGGTATGGTCAGCTACCCTGCTCATGGACAGGCGTAACTACCACTCTGCTTGAGGTGCCTCCGTATGCCAGTATTTTATAAAGTAAAGCAGATGTGTACTTCACTTTATAAAGTAGGTCCCACATACATGTGTGGAAATCTGCACGGATGTTTATAGAATTGCCCTCCATGTGTGTACAATTTGGGTAGAGCCTGGGCAGAGTCGTAGTTTACAAGCACATTTTATAAAATACCTGCTTCCATGTGGACTTTACGTGCTAACGTTTATGCGTGTTCTCAAGCAGCTGTAATATCTGCATTTTCAATTTAGGCGCAACTTCTGCAGGATTTGTGCGAGTTCTTTATAAAGGCACGTGGGCGTCATGTGTTTTCATAAAATGGACTAAAAAATGGCACTTTCCTGCCTTCGTAACCTAAGCACCCCGTTATAAAATTACCTCCAAAATAGGGGTAGGGGGGAGTCTTAGTACTGTCACCTCTTCTCAGGCTCTCCCTAAATTGAAGGGGCTCAGTTCCCGACTCACTCTACTCAGCCCTTCACATATGTCCTCCATGAGGGAAAAGAATAAGCCTTAGGGATGTGCATTTGTTTGAAATGACATATCATTTCAGGTTATTTTGGACCTAAAACAGAAGTGAAAAACACAACATTTCATCACTTTGTGTCATCATTAGTATGCCCTGTCACTCAGTAGCACATGTGGTGGGCGAACTGTGCTTGCTATTGTTCAATAATATGTGCTAGATGCATAACATGCACTATCGAGCAATAGCAACCACAAACACAAATTATACACGTGTCTGTGCCCATGCATGCACAGACTATCCATGTAATATGCACTATAGAGAAATAGTGTGTGCTATTAAATAATAGCATGCACTACTCACCAAAAACTCACACTACTGAACAGTAGTGCACACTACTGATGACTTTTTCCCTCAAAAAAAAAAAAATACAAAACAAAAACAAAACAAAACAAAACAAAATGAAAAATCCCATAAACGAAATGGGAAACTAATGAAAATGAACATTTTGGCCTGAACATCCCTAATAAAACTGCAAGGCAAGAGGGCGGGTCTTAAGTATTAACAGGTGAGAAACACGGGTGACATTCCAACATACATTTTACTGATTTGCTTGTTAAATGGTAATTATTTGGCACTGCTTACATTTCCTCCTCGTCACATCCATTTTACAGAAATATTTTGATAACTAAATTCATCATGATCATCTAGTGGCAATCCTGTAAAGATGCATAACTGCACCTCACATCATACTTTCAAATATCAAACTTAGCTTTGTATGAGTGCTTGAGCCCACTCCCCCTGCACGTAAAACAATGTACCACCGGCTTTCTGAGTTTGTGTAGCTGTCGTGATCTACTGTTTTGCTTTGACTACTGCTGCCCAATCTTGCCTTATGGTTGAGATGACCTTGGTTCTACTTTGCTCCTTCCTGAACCTGTAGGGTTATCCCTGGGTTCTCCTATACGATACCTGCGATCCACTGCTTCTTCCTATTTGTTTTTCTTGCTTGTTTTTACCCTCTCTGCTCCTCCATGTGCCAGGTTAGCCTCTCTTCTCTGCCTTCCTTGGTTGGACACCAGTTATTGTTTCTTCATTAGAACATAAGAAATGCCATACTGGGACAGACCGAGGTCCATCAAGCCCAGTATCCTGTTTCCAAAAGCGGCCAATCCAGGTCACAAGTACCTTGCAGGTTCCCAAAAAGGCACATAGGTTCCATAATGCTCATCCTGGGGTAAGTAGTGGATTTCCTGGGTCCTCTTTCATAATGGTTTATGGACCTTTCCTCCAGGAACTTTCCAAACCTTTCTTAAACCAGATTACATTAACAGCTTTTACTACAGCCTCTGGTAACGAATTCCAGAGTTTGAATACACGTTGAGTAAAAATTTTTTTTCTCTTATTAGTCTTAAATGAGTTACACTGTAGCTTCATTGCATGTCCTCTAGTCTTTGATGGTGTAAACAACTGATCTATGTTTTTGTCATTTGGCTCCTTTTCCATTTCCTGAAGGACGCTTTTTTGGCAACAGCCTCTCACCTTGCCTGTAAAATATGCTGGCAGTTTTTGGCCTTCCTTCCACTTTTCTTAAAGTGTGGAATACATCTGTTCTAAGCTTCCAAGATAGTACTTTTAAACAATGCCCATGCATGATGTAAATCTTTAACCTTTGCAGCTGCTCCTTTTAGTTTTTTTAACTATTTTCCTCATTTTATCAGTTTCCCTTTTGAAAGTTAAAAGGTAGTACTGTGGATTTCCTTGCCAGCCTTCTTCCATTTATTAATTAAAATGCAATCATGCTGCTATGATCACTATTGCCAAGTGGCCCCAACATCATCATCTCTTGCACCAGATCCCGTGTTCCACTAAGAACTAGGTCCAAAATATTTTCCCCTTTTGTCGGTTCATGAATCAACTGTCCAAGAAGTAGACACATACATGTCCTGCTGTGACATTGACCCATTTGATACTGGGGTAATTGAAATCACCCGTTATTACTGTGTTGTAACTTCCGTTAGCTTCCCTGATTTCTTTCAGCATTTCATCATCCATCTGTTCATTCTGGGCAGGCAGTCGGTAGTACACCCCCACTGCCATCGCTTTCCTCTTTTTACATGGAATTTCTATCCATAAAGATTCTACAGTGTACTTTGTTTCCTGAAAAATGTTAAACCTATGTGACCCAATGCCTTCTCTAACATTGAGTGCAACCCCTCCATCAATTTTATCTACCCTATTATTGTGACATAATTTGTACCCAGGTATCAGTGTGTCCCATTGGTTGTCCTCCTTCCACAGGACTCTGAGATGCCAATCATATCTAACCTTTCATTTAGTGCTATATATTATAGCTCTCCCATCTTAATTTTTAGACTTCTAGCATTTGCATACAGGCATTTTAGAGGCTGTATTTTATTCACATTAATCGGCTATCAGTTGATAGGGGTAATTTGCAATCTTTCAGCTTGGTACTTTTATCTTAATTGGAACCTCTCTGTTGGGATGCTCTAACTTCTCTCTTTTGCTAGTAACCTTCAACAATACATCCTTCCAAACTATGTGCTCTTGGGCAACTGTCAGCTTTCCCCTATTATCTAGTTTAAAAGCTGCTCCATCTCCTTTTTAAAGGTTAATGCCAGCAGCTTGGTTTCATCCCGGTTAAGGTGAAACCCATCCTTTCAGAAAAGCCCCTCCCTTCCCCAGAATGTTGCCCAGTTCCTAGCAAATTCAAAACCATCTTCTTTGCACCATCGTCTCATCCACGCATTGAGACTCCGGAGCTCTGCCTGCCTTTTGGGTCCTGCGTGTGGAATGAGAAGCATTTCAGAGAAATCTACTCTGGAAGTTCTGGATTTCAACTTCATACCTAAAAGCCTAAATTTGGCCTCCAGAACCTCCTTCCCACACATTCTTATGTCATTAGTACCATGTACCAAGACAGCAGACTCCTTCCCAGCACTATCTAAAACCTTGGCTAGGTGGTGCATAAGGTTCGCTACCTTCGCACAGGCAGGCATGTTATGAAGCGATCCTCATATCCACCAGCCACCCACTATATCGAATTGCCCACTATAAAGGTCATCCTAACCCTTCCCTCATGAGCATATGGCCCTGGAGAAACCTCCTGGTGGACAGGTCCTAGCTACAAGATCACTTCCTGCCACATCAAGGTGATGCTCTCCTTTCACATGACCTCTCTCCTCCATGGCAACTGAGAGGCTGCCAGACTGGAGGTAGGACTTCAGTACTATGTCCATGTACCTCTCTGTGTTCCTTATGTCTTCCGAGTCTGCTATTCTAGCCTCCAGAGAACAGACTTTGGAGGCTAGAATAGCAGACTCCGTATGAAATCGGAACTGTGGCCCCACTGAATAAAATGGGGCCGCGGCTCTGATTTCATATGGTTGCTGCTAATGTTGCTTAGTAAATTGACCCCTTAAACTAAAAGCTCTCTACTGGGTTTTAAATTTAGACTAAAAACTATTTGCTGAAACTAGGCCCTGACTGAGTTAATAAATACACTGGATTCTAAATTACACAGATTAATTAGCTTTAATCCAAAGAATTCCCTTTTCGCCAAGATTTAGAGAATTTCCCAGAAGTAAATACTTACAAATGCAGATTTCTTTCCAGCAATAGCAGTCCCTTTTGGTAGCCCTTAAAGACTCCTCTACCTAATCATGCAGTGGTTCTGAACCAGTCCTCCTTGAACCCCTAGGCCAGGGGTCTCCAACTCCAGTCCTGGAGGGCCGCAAACCAGTCAGGTTTTCAGGGTATCCCTAATGAATTTGCATGAGATATATATGCATTAGAAATAGCCTGCCAAACTGACTGGTTTGTGGCCCTCCAGTGCTGGATTTGGGCACCCCCACCTTACATCTCTGTCATTTAAGATTGTGAGTGGGCAAGGTACAGATGTCCTCGACATCAAAAGAGTAGATAGAATGTGTCACATACCTCCTTGCTTCTCACCACCACCAAAATATTGTCTATTAGACAACTTTTTGGTGGTGGTGAGAAACGAGGAGGGATGTGACACATTCTATCTACCCTTTTGATGTCGAGGACATCTGTACCTTGCCCACTCACAATCATACATGACAGAGGTGTACGGCAGGGGTCCCCAAATCCAGCACTGGAGGGCCACAAACCAGTCAGTTTGGCAGGTTATTTCTAATGCATATATATCTCATGCATATTCATTAGGAATACCCTGAAAACCTGACTGGTTTACGGCCCTCCAGGACTGGAGTTGGAGACCCCTGCCCTAGGCCAATCGGGTGTTCAGGATAGCCCTAATGAATATGCATGAGATATATATGCATTAGAGATATCCTGCCAACCTGACTGGTTTGTGGCCCTCTAGGGCTGGATTTGGAGACCCCTGCCTTACACCTCTGTCATTTAAGAATGTGAGTGGGCAAGGTGCAGATCTCCAAGACATCAAAAAGGTTAGATAGAATGTGTCACATACCTCTTTGCTTCTCACCACCACCAAAATATTGTCTATTAGACAACTTTTTGGTGGTGGTGAGAAATGAGGAGGCATGTGACACATTCTATCTACCCTTTTGATGTCTTGGACATCTGCACCTTGCCCACTCACAATCTTAAATGACAGAGGTGTAAGGCAGGGGTCTCCAAATCCAGCCCTAGAGGGCCACAAACCAGTCAGGTTGGCAGGATATCTCTAATGCATATATATCTCATGCATATTCATTAGGGCTATCCTGAACACCCGATTGGCCTAGGGGTTCAAGGAGGACTGGTTCAGAACCACTGACCTAATGTATAGTATGAGTCCAGATGGCTATTTACTCCATCTCCTAATGTGTGCTAGTCGAGCAAATGAGTTTCTCTGACAGACAGGTTCCAAAAGGTCCTTAGAGAAACTTCCAGCCACAAAAATAGAACTCCTTGCTTTAAAAAACAAAGCACTACCAGGTTCTTTTTATTGAAAGAAGCAAAGGCCTAGAGTAGGGTGCACAAGTTCAATCTTCAGGGGATACAAACAGGCCATGTTTTTAGATTATCCCTAATGAATATGCATGAGATAAATCTGCATACAGTGGGGATAGTATGCATGCAGATCCATCTCATGCATATTCATTACAGATAGCCTGAAAAACTGACCTGCTTGTGGCCCTTGAGGACTGAACTAGAAGAGCCTTGGTCCTGTCTCCTGGAAAGGCCAATAAAGGCTTCAGGCCTGTGGAAATCATGCAGTGGAGCAGAAGACAGGCCGCTCCTATGCTCTCAATCTTGCACTCAGAATTCTACCCAGACACTGCGGCTCTGTCACTGAACCGGAGTAAATCAGGGAAGATAAATTCTCCTATAGTATTACTAGGGTTGCCAACTGGCTCCAGATGCGCCCGACAAGCTTGATCCAGTCCTGGGTCTACCCCATTGCATGCAGGGACATGTAGTCTTGTTGTTCTTATGGAGTGCAATGGAGAAATCAGAACTACATGTCCCTGCATGCAATGGGGGTAAACCCAGGACTGGATCAAGCCTGTCGGGCGCATCTGGAGCCAGTTGGTAACCCTAAGTATTACCCTGCTACAGGGACACACTCCTAAAACAGGAAATCCCCAAGGGACCCTATGGCCTACTAGTCCTTGAATCTGTTTTCTGGATACAAAAAGTTAGAAAACTAATGTGAAACTTACATATATTCAAGGTGATTTTTCAGGTAATTGTAGAAATAAACATTTTTAGTTATTGCACTTCATTGATGGTAACTGGAATCTGTTCTGATAACTCCAGTTACCATCTTTGAAGTTTGTAATTAGGGGTGCCTGAGACTCATTTAAAAGTTGCTCACTATAGATCTAAGTAAGTAGAAATTATAAAGCTAAGCACATTGTAAAATTGTACCAGCAAAGCTGAGTAACCTTGATGTTACTACATACTTATCAGTTGTATAGTGCTACAAGGCATATGCAGCACTGTACAGACACATGTAAGAGACAGTTCCTGCTCATCAGAGCTTACAGTCTAGTCAAGACAGACAACACAACACCTGGGGACTAGGATAAATCTAGAGGTGTGGTAAGAAAACACATAGGAAGTGAACAGGCGGCTGAAGGGATCAGGATCCAAAAGCAATCTCAAAAAGGTGAGCTTTTAGCTTGGATTTGAACAGGGCCAGAGATGGAGCCTGACTTAGTCTGATGGAGAAGTTGGGTAAGCTTTACTGGGGCAAAAGATACAGGATAGCACAAGTGAACAAAATTCGGACAGCCCTGGGTGCACAGTGTGCTTGGCATCATTGTATGCTAAATCAGTATTTGCCTCATTACCCTTCATACTAATATTTGCTTGGTTCTCCTTGCAATCTACGTCTTGATAACCCCAAAAAGCCAGATTCTGTAGGCAAATGGAGAAACAGAAATAGAAATTCATCCCTCCTGTACTGTGCAAGATGCAAATGTACAAAACAGGAAGTAGCCAGGGCCGAGTTCAAATCCCACTTCTTCCACTGATGCTCTTTGTGACCTTGGACATGTCACTTCACTATTACCTCAGCTGAGACTTAGGTTGTATATCCTATTGGGCATGGAAATATCTAAATATCAGGGATGCGCTTTTGTTTGAAAGTCAGAGCAATTGTTAACATTACCTGTGACATTTTCTATTGTTTTAAAAATGCAGTGATAGAAATATTTTGAGTATTTTGCTTTCTTGTGTCATCAACAGTGTGCACTAATTCAATACCACATTTAGGGGGTAATTTTAGAAGAAGCCGTAGAAAGTTATGTATGCAAATCATGTAATTCAGCAACCTATGTGTGTACTTGAGGTGGTCGCTATTCTGTAAATATGCACAGCAGGCGATCGTGTGCACTTTCATGGATGTGCACATGGGCAGAGCACATCACAAATGTAAATTCTAAAATATTATAATTTATGCATGTTCTTGGAAAACCTAGGTGCAGGCACTTACATGCCCATGCCTATATTCACTTATGCCCCTATTTTATAAAGTAAAGGACATGCGTACTTGACTTTATAAAATTGGCACAGGTAGTGCGCACATTAAAGAGGTTATTTTACAAGCCCTATTCATGCTTCGGACATCTGAAAACGGGAATAAAGACATCCAAAGCACAGAGACATCCCCAGAGTCATTTTAGAAGCTGGGTCTGTGGACGTTCTCAGTGCAAGAATGTCCAAATCAGAACAGCACGTGATGCAGGCATGGCTGGGGTGGTTCCCAAGGACTTGAACGTCTTTGCATGATTTCAGAAAACTCCTGGATGTCATGAGTCATTTCAAAGGTTATACCTGCTCCAGGCATGAACAGGCATCTGAAAATTGCTCGTTTCTTCAGGCAAACATCTGGAGAGTGTGGCGAAGGAAATGCACTCATACCCCCTGCCTCTGTGGTGCGATCGTAAGCGCGATCGTGTTTCATCTCCCCCTACTAGCAGGGATGCTGGGGGAGGACTCCAGCGCAGCACAAGCTTCTTAGAGGGAACATTGCCGCCCTGTCTAAAATGCTACTTCAAAACGTATGTTAACTACGCAGGAGTTGATTAAATTACCCTCATAATGCGTGCTATTGAGAAATAGTGCTCACTATTGATGACATCTAGGGGTATGTCTACTAAGCCATGTTATTCAATGGGACCTAGCTGCAGGTAGTCCGGGTTAACCATTAGCCTGATTTAGAAGGCATACCCCCTTAAACTCAAAATTATTATTTTTAAACAAAAGAGAGAAAAAAAAGAAATGACATGGGAAATAATGAAAGAAATTTTTTTTGCTTGCGCACTCCTTTTAGGTATTATTTTGGCAACAGCTGTACAAATTTCAATGGCCAATAAAAGTTTCTTGAACCTTGACTTTCCATTTCTCCTGCATTTCCCATAGTAATCTCAATTTATCAGACAAGATTGTCAGACAGTCTTTTGATGTAGCCCTTTACACATATGTATACCCCTGTCTAATTTTCTCATCTTCTTCAGAATTCAGCCTTACCTTTGAAAAATGCATCTTAGAAATTAATAGTCCTATATCCAGCTGCTGCAGCTGGCTTTTGTTTTAAAACACCGGCCATGATGGCCAAAAAAATCTCCAGCTATTCAGTGCTGGTGTCTAGATAGTGGCCGGAGCGGAATATCCAAATAGAATGGTGCATGGTGCTGCTGCCGCGATAGTGCTTTCTGGCTTAGCTTTATATGGATAGAGGACTGAATATCGTTGCTATCTGAATAATTCGCCACTCCACCCTCCCTGTGTTCCCGGTCCGTTATGGCATGCTCCAGGATAATACCACTGAATATCAGCAGGTCACCCCAGTCAGCAACATTTATCCACTTAGCAGCTGCTGCTATCCTGGTGTTTCTGACCATTTACCCCTAAAGAATTTTTGCTTTCAGTTCAACGCAGCTGCATAAAGAAATCCCATCACATCTCATATAGGGAGTCATTTACTGGTTACTGCGTGCATGTGATCTACCTCCGGCCTGTAAGAATAAAGCGGGCCCTGTGGCAGACAATGTGTGATAACAACATTAGTGCATTCTAACCATTAATAAATGACTCCCCATAATGTGAAACTGCACATTCTGGTAAAACAAGGAAGAACAGAGTAAATATACGGATCATAGTGATTAATATTATTTCAAATGCTTGAGCATGAAAAAATGGGCAATGCATTGCAACTCTTACCCTCATCTTTTGTGGTATTATGTGTAGTTGTTGAGAGCTGTGTTGCTGTGGTTGGTGCTGATGACTCCTTAGATGCATTGGTGGCGTTATCATTCCTGCTTGCTTTCGCATCTGTATCATTAGCAGCGAAAGCTGAAAGGAACAGAGGATGTTGAGAAACTGGCTGGCTAAGCATGCAGCGTTTCAAACCTTACATATTTCTTATGTAACTCAGGCTTCACTATATACCTGATATCATGAAAGGCGGCATATAAGAAATGTTAAATAAATAAATAAAAATCTCTCATGAGATGGGCGGTGAATGAAGGCTTGTGTTTTCACTTTGCTATGCCACTGTACGTCCCCTTATGATAGCTTGCCTGAGATGGATGTCCGCAATCCAAGCATCCCTAATGGGAACGTCTATATGGCCGCCCACATGCACATCCACATCAGGGACGTCTATGTTATACAGCAGTTTTGTTTATAGTTTATTTGAATTTGATAAACCATCTTTAGTGTGTCTGACTATGGGTGTGAGTGCCAAATGTCTACCAAGTCCCACCATTGCAAACAGCTGTGGAGCTCTTTCCCCTCCCACACATGCTTATGATCTGAATAGTTGGACCTGTCCTCTACCCCCAAAGCACAATTGATGTCACCAACGATTACCCAATGCCCCTTCAAAACTTTTGCAAACGCCTGTATTGCACCCTTAAAAAATATCCCTTTGGGGCCATTAGGAGCATGCAGATTCAAAAATGACACTTCCTCTGTCTAGATCTACCCTTCCCACCATCCAAACCACCCTCTCCTGATTTCCCCCCAGTGGTATACAGTACAAAGGGAATTCTTTTATGGATCAGGATTGTGATCCCTCTTTTTGGAGTTATAGGCAGAACAATATATCAGGTCATCCCAGACCCCTTAGTTTATTATGCTCCTACCAAGTAAGATGGGTCTCTTGATGAAGGGGCACATCTATCTGGGCTCAGGACAAATATGTAAGAATCCTTTCTCTCTTAACTGGGCTATAAATCCCTTGAATATTTGGGAGATTATCTTACATTCCCCCATATATCCAGACACACAACAGGCACTCCATTACCAGGCCCCCCACCCCACTTCCCTGTATCTTCCCTCTTCTGGAGTCACTCGCACCCATAGTCAGACACACCAAGCTGAACAAATTCAGCCAACAACAAACTTTCCATAACCCATCACCATAAGTCCCACCCACATCCCCAACATTCACTCCACACACTTCCAGCGACCCACTCCAGAATCCATTTCCCCACACTGCCTGACCCATACCCCACCACTCCCATTCATTCCCCCACCTGAGCTCCCACTCCCCTGCCCTTTTAGCAGCCTTATCCCTCATGATACTATCCGCTGTAGGGGAACCCAGGATAGTAACTTATAATATACAGCAACCCCCTAAGGTCACCCAGTTCATTAATATAAACTTTTATAATCCATCAGGTTGCAGCTCACAGTCCACTTGCTCTCTGGAATCATCGCACCCGATAGCTCCCCAACACTGCTGCTTCTCCCTCAGGTCTGTAGATGGTCCATAATGCTTCCCAATAGCGCTGGTTCATTACAATCTGCCATTGCTATTCTGGAGGGCCCTTTCCTTCTCCGCAGCAGCAATCCTTCCACTCCTCTGATCCACCTCATTCCATGTCCTCCAGCATGGTCCCTGCTCGGGGATCCTGGGCAGGTAATCTCCTCCCAGTCTGTTGGACAGCCTGGTCTACGTTCTCATTCCTTGGGCTAAGGATAACCTGCTGTTGTTCCCCTTCTAGTCGGGAGCACACCATTTTTTAATGTTTCTCCAACACCTTGGGAGTGTGGAAAAAAATGCTGGACCCCATTCTCCATCAACGTGAGTCAAGTAGGATATCAAATCGCTATTTTGATGCCCCTCTGTGCCAGTGATTCCCGGTACTTTAGCAGGTCTTTCGGTCTAGGAATGGTCTCTGCCACCAGATTAGGAAAAATGAAAACTTTCCATCCCATGTAAAGAACATATCGAGTTTTGCGAGCTTCCTTTATGATATACGCTCTATCTGGAATCGCAAACATTTGACGATGAAGGCCCACAGTCTCGCTGTGACCTCTGGCTGCGATCTCACTTCACGATGTGCCTGCTTGACTTCATATGCTACAGGTGAGGGGCAGCCCAAAAAGCAGGACTCATAGTCCACACACAAACGCTATGGAGGTTTTGGCCTTTTTCTCCCTCTGGTACCCTGAAGATCCATACATTTGAGCAGTGCTCCCGAGTCTCATGATCCTCCACTTTCTCTTGTAACCAGCACACTTATTGCTGCAGCCTTGAGACATCCAATTTCAAATGCACCTAGGTGTCCCTCCCTGCGACCGATGAGGGCCTTGGCCTCCTCCAGTCAAATGCCCATGGCTGCAAATTTTTCTTCAATTTTCTTTAATACTTTTTCTATAATTTCTTTTTTCGAATCCCTAATTTTGCAAAGGACTGTGAGCAAGTCCATGTCTCTGTTTTTGCTAGTATCCTCATCCTCACTAGCCACAGATGGCGCCGAGGAGGAGAGGAGCTGGGCAGAGAGCTTCACCAGGCCCACTGCATGTGGCTTTTGCTGCGTACAGGTCCCAAATTGTTTGAGTGATTTTTAACTTAACTGTTTTTGGAATTTTAGGTAGAGAATAGGCTGTATGCCTGAGATTGCTGGTAGAAAGATTTATTTATTTAGACAGTTTTGTATACCACCTTATCCTTCAATCAAAGGGTCACAACACAATTGGGGGATACATTTAACACGAGGGGATATGAGACACATGCACTAATACTTACAGGGAACATGGGCAATTAAGGGTTAAGTGGCTTGCCCAAGACCACAAGGAGCACCTGTGGGACTAGAAACCCCAGTCCTTCCAGCTCAAGGTTGCTGTCCTCTAGTGGGATTTGAACCCCCCAGCCTTCTGTCCTGAGGTAACTTGCCCCAACCACTAGGCTACTCCTCCCACTGACAGTGTGTGGATCCAGGAAGCTAGCTCACACACGTTCTCTCCCTTCATTGGCAGCAGGGAAAGAGCAGGCAGCGCTGGACGGAGGTATGGGGAGGAGGAGGGGGGGCATGCACCCAATCTGAAAGGTGCCGGCACTCTAAGCAGATCTGTCCCTCCCTGCTCTGACATCGTGTTGGAGGAGGGAGGGACCAGACCTGCTTAAAGTGCTGCAAAAAGGCTTTGGGCGCATTTTAACTGCCTGCTATTGTCCTGCCAGCGGCAGCAGGGCAACAGCAGAGAGCCAAAATGTGCCCCCCCAAGCCTTTGCGCTCTGTGCAGCTGCATCGCTTGCACAGGGCTAGGTACGGTCCCATTGCACACCAAGGAACTAAAAGACAGCAAGAATCAATAGCACAGTTTATAAAACTAAATTATAACCCATTTTTATTTTGTTATAAACTGCGTTATGGTTCTCCCTTTTTCTTTTTCAACATATATTTTGCATCCACAGTAGGTGCAGAGTAGAACCAGGACATTCACCCACAGAACTCAATATTTAAAAAAAAAATCTGATTCTGATCATCTCACTAACAACAACAACCACTATTCTCCACTAACAGGCATATTGTGAACTAATAAAAAACCCTACAACAAAATGCAAATCTACCATACCATACCATATCAGCACAAACTTCCAAAAGTCACATAAGGAGCCCATCCAAAAAAAGCGTCATTGTAAATACTACAGTGGGCCCTGGAACATCCATACACCTATTTGAAAAGCTGAACGAGTCAAATTACTACAGTATAGTATAGATCTTCATATACAAACTGCATGTTAACAGAACACCTGACCTCAGTCACACACGCACAACATCGACCCTCACCAAGTACAGAATAAGTAACCACAATCTAAAGTAAAAATAAAAATATGTAGACAAAATTTAAACTGAAACCCCAAGAAGCCAGAGTCCACAAGCAGTTGAACATCAGATAAATAAGAGATGCAGTTCCCCAATACTGTGTAAAATATAAAAATAGCACAAAGTCCAATCACCAAAATTAAATAAAATTATTTTTTCTACCTTTGTTGTCTGACCATTTTATTCTCTGATCATGCTGGTCCCGATCTGAGGCTTCTGCTTTCCTGTCTTCTCTTAGCTCTCTTTCTGTGGTCTATGGTCTATGGTCCATCTGCCATTTCTTATCTCTTCTTTTGTTTTCTTCACTTCCTTCCATCAGCCCATTTCCAGTTTCAGTAACCCTCCCCAGTATCAGTCCCCTTTCCAGTCCTCCCCTCCCAGTACCTTCCAATGTCAACCACCTTGCATTCCCATGACTGCCACATGTGTCCATTCCCTTCCAGTCCCCCTCCTTCCCCACTGTTCAGCCCCTTCTAATCCAAATACCATCCCAGGTATCAGCTCAGGTTCACTCTCAGTGCCACCCCCAGTCAGCTCCCTTCCAGCCACCATACCCTCTGTCCATCTCTCTTCCAGTGCCATTCACATGTCAGCTCCCTTCCAGCCTCCTCCCTATTATCCAGCTACCTACCACTCCCATCCCCAAGTGTCAGCTCCCTTCCAGTCCCCCTTCGGTACATTCCAGGTGACAGCTCCTTTCCAGCCCCCTCCTTCCCTTCCTGCCCCATCCTTTCCCCTGGCAGACCCTCTCAGTATCCGCTTCCTTCCAGTCCTATTCTACCATCCCCCCGCATCAGCCCATTTGTAGCCCTAACCCCTAGTTTTCTTCCAGGGCCATCAGCACTCTCTTCCCCTCCCCTATTAGCCCATTTCCTGTCCCAGCCCATTTCTAGTCCTATCCCCTTTATCAGCCCACCCCAGTCCTAGCCCCCCAATCAGCCCATTACCAGTCGTAACCCTCCAATAAGTTCATTTTCAGTCCTAGCACCCCAATCAGCCCATTTCCTGTCCTAGTCTCCCCCCATAGCCCATTAACAGTCCTAACCCCCCCATCAGCCCATTTCCAGTCCTAAGCCCCCATCAGCCCATTTCCAGTTCTACCCCCCCCGATAGCCCATTACCAGTCCTAACCCCCCTCCTGATCAGTCCATTTCCAGTTCTAAACCCCCATCAGTGATTTCCAGTCCTAACCCCCCCATCTGCCCATTTCCAGTTCTAACCCCCCCCCATAGCCCATTACCAGTCCTAGCCCCCCTCCCGATCAGCCCATTTCCAGTACTAACCCCCCATCAGACCATTTCCAGTTCTACCCCCCGATAGCCCATTACCAGTCCTAGCCCCCCTCCTGATCAGTCCATTTCCAGTTCTAAACCCCATCAGTCAATTTCCACTCCTAACCCCCCCATCAGCCCATTTCCAATTCTAATCCCCCATAGACCATTACCATTCCTCCCCCCCAACCCGTTCAGCCCATTTCCAGTACTAACCCCCCCATAGCCCATTACCAGTCCTAACCCCCCCATCAGCCCAGTTCCTGTCCTACCCTCCCCATAAGCCCAGTTCCAGTCCTAGACCGCTCCCCCCCAACCCAGGGAAATTGAAAAAATAATAAACCTCCCGCCTAAGAAGCAACTGCCGCTGCTGCTCCAGCAAAACCAAAAAACAGGACCTTGGCATAAAAGTGAACAACCCGCCGTTTCAATAACTCGTTTTGTTTTTTGATTATTCGTTTTTCTTTTTGTCGGAATGACCATACAAAACGGGGAGGAACAAAGACCTGCCCCTCGCCGTGGTTATTCCTTTTTAATCATTTAAATTTGTAATGAAACAAAAGACACTTAGCTTCAAAACTTCTTCTCGAGCCAGAACAACTGCAGAATTCATAATACGCACAACGTGGCACGTTTCGGGCTAGACAAACTCCAATAGCCCTGCATCAGGTGGATAAGATGAATTCCATAGTAATAGCTTCAATACCAAAAAAACTGAACGGTTAGGTTTATTTAGTCGGCGTGTGACGTAAGTTGCAAAAGGAACAAGATCACCAGCCAATCAGTACACAGGTCACAACAGCCAATGATTAGTGGGGAAACCCTACTGTCAAGGGAACCCCCCACCATCATCGGACAATCCTTAAAAGGCAGTCCATCTTTAAAGCATGGTGTACCATTCTAAAGATGTTCAGGCGCTCTATACTAATATCGACCAGAAAGAGGTGCTTCATTGTCTCTCTACTTTTCCGCTTGAGCTTCTATCTCGGATTCCGCATTCCTTTTTGCTTACCCTGCTGGATTTGGTTCTAAACAACAATTATTTTTTGTACAATCAATGTTTTTACCTGCAAGTGTTTGGTATAGCAATGGGGGCCACTATAGCCCCTTCAATAGCCACTATATACATGACGACATTTGAGGAAACACATATTTACACCTCTCCTTTATTCCAATATGTGTCATTTTGGCGTCAGTTGCTGGACGACATTTTTTTCCTATGGTCTGGAACGGCAGAGGGTTTGGATCTGTTTTTGAGCTCATTGAATGATCATTCACCAAACATTCAATTTACGGCGACGTTTGACAGAAATCAGATACAATTCTTGGACATCACTGTTCAGCTAACATCTGATGGGTTTATTACAAGATTATTTCGAAAACCGGTGCAAAGGAACACACTATTGAAATTTTCTAGTTACCATCCGACGCCGCTTAAACGGGGCTTGCCGTTTGGGCAATTTTTACGTCTTCGCCGGAACTGTTCGATGTTGGAAGAATTTCGTAAGCATGCCTTTGATCTACAGGATCGGTTACATCATAGGGGGTATCCCCTTTCTTTATTGAAGAAGGCATATAAACGAGCAAGTTTCCTTCATAGGGAATGGTTATTGCTTCCCCGCCACTCTTTTCGGGGTGATCAATCTGAAGAGGAGGTGTTAACAGGGGTTTTCCCTTATCTCAAAGGAGTGCCTAAAGTGATTAAGATCATACGTCGATATTGGCCGGTCTTAGTGGTACATCCCTGTTTTGCGGATAAGAGGTTTATGGTGGCATATTCGAGGGGATCCAATTTACGAGATAAAGTTGTAAAGACCACTTCTCCCTTGGATCGTTCTCTTACAGCTCACAGTGACCCTGGCCACTTTACATGTGGTTCTTGTAGTTATTGCAAGTCGGCTCTTACGGGGCTTATCTGGACAGATGTCCATACTTCAATTACATACAGTTCTAACTGGCATGCTACTTGTGAATCCAGCTTTGTAGTTTAATTGATTCAATGTCCTTGTCAGCTTTATTATATTGGTCGAACCACTCGGTGCGTGAAGATTCGACTTGGGGAGCATGCCTCCCGTTTACGAACTAGGACCCTGACGGCGCCTATGGTAGAACATTGCTTGCAGAAGGAGCACTTGTTTCATCAATTACAATGGCGTGTCTTGGATTTTGTCCCTATGGATCCTAGAGGTGGTGATCGGGTTGCCAAGTTGCAGAGATTAGAACAACATTGGATTTTCAACTTAAAGACCGTTTCGCCTCGGGGATTGAATGCTTCTTCAGAATGGTACACCATGCTTTAAAGATGGACTGCCTTTTAAGGATTGTCCGATGACGGCGGGGGGTTCCCTTGACAGTAGGGTTTCCCCACTAGTCATTGGCTGTTGTGACCTGTGTACTGATTGGCTGGTGATCTTGTTCCTTTTGCAACTTACGTCACACGCCGACTATATAAACATAACCGTTCAGTTTTTTTGGTATTGAAGCTATTACTATGGAATTCATCTTATCCACCTGATGCAGGGCTATTGGAGTTTGTCTAGCCTGAAACGTGCCATGTTGTGCATATTATGAATTCTGCAGTTGTTCTGGCTCGAGAAGAAGTTTTGAAGCTAAGTGTCGTTTGTTTCATTACAAATTTAAATGATTAAAAAGGAATAACCACGGCGAGGGGCAGGTCTTTGTTCCTCCCCCTTTTGTATGGTCATTCCGACAAAAAGAAAAATGAATAATCAAAAAACAAAACGAGTTATTGAAACGGCGGGTTGTTCACTTTTATGCCAAGGTCCTGTTTTTTGGTAGTGTTATATTCACCTTGTGCTGGGTTTTTTTTTTTTGGCTGTTGCTCCAGCGGCAGCAGTGGCAGAATGAGGAGTCCCGCGGCCGCCTGCCCCCCCCCCCCCCGGAGAGCCTGCTGGTTTCCCCTGGTTTCGCCGGCTCCGCTTTGCAGAGCCGCGGCGAAGGGACAGTGTTTCCCTTTCACGCGGCTCTGATAAAGCTGAGCCTGAGTTGCTGATGGGAAACAGGATTTCCTGTTTCTCCTCATTCTGTCATGGTCATGCATATCTGAACGCATGGGAGAGGTAACACAGGCAAAAAGAGTCTGGGATTTTTCCCTAGCAAATGTCAGTTTATGGGTCAACATGAGAGGAGACTAAATAATTTATTACGACTCTTTAGTGTGATAAAAAAATAAGATAGCATTTTTACTGTCCCTTCCCCCATGTAATATGCTTGAAGAAATAAAAACACGGTGATAGCTACTAGTATCACATTTCAAATAAGTTATTGATTCATAAAGCTGTTAATTTGACTATTCAATCTACCAAACTCCAGGGCCTTTCTTCTGTCAGATGACACCTACTTGCCGAAATCTGCTCTAGCTGCAAATAGTCACGAGTCAGAGACTAGTACAGAAAGGCTCTTGGAGACAGCTAGGCAGCAATGTTCATGTGTCAGAAGCACAGAAAATTGATTTAAAAAAATCCCTCACCCTTCCTGACTCCAGAGATCTGCATAGAGAAAAGGGACTCAAAGAGCATATACAGTAGGTAGAGACAGGCAGGCAGTCATCTATTGCTACTAGTTATCATTGTTAAAGTGCTACCAGGCATACATACAGTAGGCACTGAGACACATATAAGAGAGACAGTACCTGCTCAAGAGCTTACAATTGAGCCTTATTGAATCGCAATGCTTGGGTGGGGTAGGTATGGAAATGCCGTGGAGGCAGAGAAGGGAAGTCAGTTGCTGCTACCAATGTGAGATCTAGGGACAGCAGCAGCACTAGTAGGGAAGAACAGAAAGGATAGTCTCCAAAGGTCCAGCAGCTGAGCAGAAGAAAGCTTGCTTTAGGAAGAGAATACTAGTAGCTACAGGTTTTAGTGCAGCTTTGAAAAGACCAGTTCTCTGCTCCCATCTCCATGGAGAGACAAGGGAAGGCAGAAGCAGAGCAGAGTGTAGGGGGTGGTGGTGTGTGTGTGTGTGGGGGGGGGGGGGAGACAGGAGACTGGCAGCACATAAAGCCAACAAAGTGGAGTAGAAGGCATCCTCTGCTCCCTACTGAGAGGTGTATGGAGCAGCTTCCGACAGCTACACATTCTGATGAATCCTCATGCCAGGAATTTTCAGCAGAAGCATCAGATATTGAACATGCCATAGCCGCAAAAGTGTGCAAAATGTACTTACTAGCATGCTAAGTGGTAAGGAAGTAGGAACTGATACGGCCAGAGCCAAGAGCCAGCCTCTTCCATAGGTAGAGTAGATAATGAAGTGTGTGTTGGAGGCCTTTAGCTTTTCATCTTCTGCTCTGCACTCAGCCCCAGTTCCACCAACTGAAGCAGCCCCCAAAGTAGTTGAGAGGAATTTGCCCAAAACTTCAGAGGTACATAGGCATTTTAAAATGCTTGAGGATCCGTGGAAGACAGAGTACATGCAGTGTCAGAAGAGCATTATTAGAGGAAAACTAATGGGCCATCTTTTGAATAGTGCATGCTATATCATTTGCAGAAACACCCTTTTGAGCTAGGTTCAAGGGAGTGTGCCGTAGTAAGCCGAGGACTCCATTCAGCCATGAAAGTAGAAGTAGTAAGAGCTACAGAAAAGTGAGAATCAATTTTCCAAGCTGAGCCTGTAACCTTTCCCTTTATTGAGTTGTCAGTGAGTAGGCTGACATCCTTCTAAGCAGCGAACCATGGAGGAGATGAGGTGTTGTTTGGCATACTGTCCCGATTCAAGTAGGAAACAGCACTGAAAGTTGTGGTGTAGTACATCAGGGAAATGACTGTCCTGGATGACCAGCCTTGCAGGTGGTTGACAACGTGGGGTTCAGGAAGTTACTATATGTATCTCTTACTGCTCAATTACCAAGTGACCACCAGGACAACTTTTATTAGGTGTGTGATCCTGAGCCTGTATCATTATCAAATACCATGCCAAGCTGCAGGTAGAATTGTCCAAGACAGAGGGAGGCAGTGTGCATTTCCCCATCAACAATTAAAGCAGTCAGAAAGCTACACACACCTATCTCACCCTGATAGCACACTAGTGGTAACTGGATGAGCAGAGGAAGGGCATAGGGATGGGAAGCACAAACGCAGGAGGGTACAGGTGGGCTGTGCTGCACACTCAGGTGTTGGGTGATAGCCCTACCTGGGCCCATATCTTTGCAGAAAAAAGGAGAATGATTGGAGACTGACAGGTTGGAGGGAAAGAAGCATGGTTCCTGGCTATTTTGTAAGAGATAGCAGGATCAACATGGAAAAGGCAGTAACTGAGGAGGTTTTATGGTATCCAGTGCTTTACATACTTGACTCCTTGGGCCTGGGGAGCAAGGGCAGCAGCAGTCCTATTCTGATACAGATTGAAAAATGCCAAAAAATAGCAGGGCATTTCCATCAGTGTGTGAAGGGCGGGCATGAGCTGGGTGAGAAGGAGGAAGCAGCAGGGGCACCTGCCACCACTCATTCAGGATGTTGGCACCAAATGGAATTCACCTATCTGATGCTGGCACAAAGGGAAACTTTCCATCAGATAGATATCTTTGGAGATAGGAAACAATATTGAAAGTCCCCTGTGGCATCAGGTTTAGACATATATGACTTGGGTTATAGAAATCCCAAAGCACTTCAAAGAGCCTATGGAGGTGAGTTCAGGAAGGGTAACCCTGGGCCCAAAGTTTAAAGACTGACTGCAGGGCTGTTCATGCTGGTAAACTATTATAATTATTTAACACTTATAAATTGCTACTAGGCGTACACAGCACTGTACAAACATAGAAATAGACAGTCCCTGCTTGAAAAGCTTACAATCTAGCAAATAGGCAAGCAATACAGCACAAGCAACAGCTAGAGGAAAAGGAGGAATCAGGAGCTGAAAGCAGCCACAAAAAGGTAAGACTTTAGCATAGATGTGAATAGAGAGAGAGAAGAGACTCAACGCAAGGGTAAAGGAAGTTTGTTCCAGGCATAAGGAGCAGCAAGGTGAAACGAGCAAAGTCTGGAGTTAGCAGAGGAGGAAAAAGATAAAGAGAGGAGGAGACCAGAGGAGAGGTTCACGAGGAGGGATGTAAGGAGAGAGGAGAGAAGAGAGGTAATCGGGGGCAGAAGAATGAATACATTTGTAAGTTAAAAGAAGACTTTTATAATGAATACAGAAGCGAAAGGGAGCCAGTAAAGTGACTTCAGAAGAGGGGTAAATATGAGAGTAGTGGGGTTGACAGAGGATTAAACATGAAGCAGAGTTTTGAATAGATTGAAGAGGAGAAAGATGACACAGAGAGACCAGCAAGGAGGAGGTTACAGTAGTCAAGACGAAAAGTAACTAGAGAATGAACCAAAGTTTTAGTAGTGTTTTCAGAGAGGAAAGGGCAAATTTTACTAATTTTTAGGGAAAGAAATGGCAGGTTTTAGCAATCTGATGAATGTGAGGGGAAAAGGATAGAGAGGAATCAAATAAGACCCCAAGATTGTGGGCTCAGAAAACAGGAAGAAGAAGAGTATTATTGACAGAAACAAAGAAAGGAGGAAGGAGGAAGGAGGGAGGGTTTAAGGGGAAAGATGAAAAATTCAGCTTTAGCCATATTCAATTTCAGATGTCAGTTAGACCTTCAGGCAGCCATGTCAGATAAGCAAGCAAAGATGCGAGTTTGAAGTATAGGAAAAATGTCTGTAGAAGAGAGATAGATTTGAGTGTCATCAGAATAAAAATGGTACTGAAAACAATGGGAACAGATGAGGGCACCAAGAGACTGGGTGTAGTGAAAGAAAAGGAGATGGCTAAGAACAGACCTCTGGGGGACCCCAACTGGAAGAGGGATATAGGTAGAGGAGCAGCCACCAGAATAAACACTAAAGAAGAGATAGGAAGAAAACAAAGACAACACTGAGTCTCTGAAACCAAGAGACGATAAGATATCAAAGAAGAGAGAGTGATAGTGTCAAAAGCTGCAGAGAGATCAAGAAGGATAAGAACAGAGTAAAGGCCTTTGGACTTATCCAAGAATTAGTCACTGGAGACTTCGGCCAGAGCCATTTCAGTAGAATTAAGAGGCCAAAAACCGGACTGGAAGGGCATGAGAAGAGAGAAAATCAAAGCAGTGGCAGAGAATAGCAGGTTCAAGAAGCTTAGAAAGGAAAGGGAGAAGGAAATGGGACGATAGTTATAAGGAGTGGTTTCTTAAGAAGTGGAGTGATGACAGCATGCTAGAATGCTGTAGGGAAGGTTACAGATGAGAGAGACAAGTTATGAATATAAGTGATGGAAGGTATAATGGAGGAGGAGATAGAGTATAAGGTGGGAAGGAATAGGATCAGAAGAACAAGTGATGAGTTTAGAAGAAGAAAGGAGCAATGTAGTTTCTTCTTCAGAGATTATAATAAAGTAAGAGAAAGTAGGGGAAGAGGAGGGGAAAGATGATATTGGGGAGAGGAAATAGGGGATGAAGAAGGATTGGTGGGGAAGTGAAGAGTGATCTTAAGAATTTTATTGCAGAAAATGTCAGCCAAGGCTTAGGCGGTGAGAGAAGCAGGGATAGGAGGAGGAGATGCCTTAAGAAAGGAATTAAGAGTAGAAAAGAGGCGACAGGGGTTAGAAGCTAGGCCAGAAGTCAGTTGGATAAAATAGTTTTGCTTGGACTTCCGGTGACATGGTGGGCTAGGTAGGACGTCTCCTGCATAGCTCCGGAGCTCGCGCCCTCCCCCCCGGCTTATAACCTTGTAATACGCCGCCAAATTGACCCTGCACACGGGGGGTGACGGTTCTCAGCTTGACAGCCCGATTTTCGAAAACCCCTGGAAGTGCGCGAGGGTATGGCTGCTAAAACAACGCGCCGGGAGCGCCCCCGACTCAGTGAGCACAAGATGGCTGACGGGGCTACTGATGGGCCAGGGTCGCCGGCGGCGCCTTTGGTGGCGGAGGTCACAAAGTTGGTAGTGGAAGCCTTGGAGGGGCGCCTGAGCGGCTTAGCTTCACAAATAGCTGCGGTTGGCCAGGCTGTCACCGACTTCACTGCCCGAGTGGAACAGGTGGAGCAGCGTGTGGGCACGCTAGAGGACTCCTGTGCACAGGATGCAGCCCGCATCAAACAGCTGGAGGAGGCCTTGTCGCGGCACGAGGAAAAACTGGAGGACTTAGAAAACCGAAGCCGGCGAAATAACCTCCGCTTCATCGGCATAGCCGAATCAGTAAAGGAGAGCGACCTCCGGCACTACTTGGAGACCTGGCTGCCCGAAAACTTACCGTTGGAAGCAGGGATGGGCGCCATTATCATCGAGAGAGCGCACAGGCTGGGGTCTTACAAACCCGGTGAAAACCGGCCCAGAGCTGTGATCGCGCGCTTTCTTAATGCCTCGCAAAAGGAAGGAGTCCTGAGAGCGTGGAGGCAACAGCGTCGGACAGAGAGCAGCGCCTGTGGCCTTCTGATCTTCCAAGACTTCTCCACCGGAGTCTCGCAGCGACGACGGGCCTTTAAAGATGTCTGCGGGCGGCTCATTGCACGGGGCCTGCGCTTCACCATGGGGTATCCAGCGACTCTTCGCGTAGAGTGTGAAGGGGGGAAGCGGACTTTCTTAACCCCGGAGGCAGCGATGACCTACTGCAATGGACTGAGCTGAATTGAACGCTGGAGAGACCCTGGGGGTTCTGTTCCCCACTATTTCGGTATTACCTTGGACGGTACTCCAGGAGGCTTGGCCGTCTGGCTGGCTTAGCCTGGGAGAAATCTGGGGCTGGCTGTGGGCCATACATGGCCTGGTGGGTACTGCTATAATGTTATGCCTCCCTCTCTCATTGTTCCCTTCCCATATTCCCTTTTTCTTACTTTCCTTTTTTTTTTGCTCTCTACTTTTCTTCTAAATTATCCTGTGTTTTCCTTTTATTATTCTATTTGTTCTCCCCTCTTTCCTTCATGTGCTCCGATGGTCCTCTTGGCCCTTCTCCTGTTGGGGCCATTGGGGCTTATGCGTTGCCGGGGTGTTGTTTTGGCCTGTCAGGTGCTGTTGCCTGTTTGTGTGTTGTGACTGTTGGCTGCAATTGTTTTGGGGGGGTACCTTGCAGGGATGGAGCATGGACTCCCGGTCCTGGTTTGGGTGGCATGTGCTGTGGTCTCCGTTTGACCGCCGCTCCTATGGAGGGGAGGAATCCTACAGCTCTGCTCGAGGGTGTTCGCCTGGGCCAAGGTGTGGACTTCCACAGTTTGGGGGAGTGCGGATACGTGGACTGTCCCATCCTTGGCTGTGGGACTTGGTTGGGTTGGTCTTGCTCACTGGGGGGGAATAGGGTTAGTGGTGAGTTGGTGTTGCAGCAAGTATGGGCTGGCCTTCCCTATTGTCAGTCGGGCAGCTAATCACCGGGAGGGGGGAGGGGCGGGAGGAGGCCTTTGGGAGGGAGCTCGTGCGCCTTACGGGCTTCCGCTCGGAGGGACAGCCTATATCTCTCGAGGCGGTACCCCCGGGCTTTTGGTTCTCCCCCCTTGCCCCGAGTGCCTCCCCAGTTATGACAAGGACGAAGGGGTGAGAGTGACAAGAACCAAAGTGGTCTTGAGACGGGCGGGTGAGCCATGCTGTAATGCCTTCTGGGGGGGAGGAGGAGGGAGCTCTGCATGTCTAGGGAGTCCTGGAGGGGTTAGTCGGTGAGGAGGTTAGGGTGGTGGTACACACAGGGGTGGGGACGAGGGGTTATGGGGGGTGTGGGATAGGATATGGGGAAGGGAGGGGGGCGCTGGGGAGCGGGGGGAGGGGGGGTGGTTGTGCCACATCCAGGGATTGGGTCATGTTCTTCAACTTTACAAAGGGAGTACTAAAGCATCACAGAGGAGTGTGGGGGGGGGGGGACTCTAGGCTGGGGGGGTCTCTCCAGAACACAATGTACAGTACTTAAATGGCATAAAGACCGGGAACAGCTGCACGCATGGTGAGGATTGTCTCCTGGAATGTTTGTGGATTAGGAACGCCCATTAAGAGATATAAAATACTTAAAGCCCTAGTTAGGCAGCGGTGTGACATTGCGCTACTCCAGGAAACGCACCAAACAGCAGAGGAACATGCCAAACTCGCCCGGGACTGGGTGGGTCAGGTGTGGGGGGTTCCTGCAGTGGGGAAGAAGGGGGGTGTTGCTATCTTAGTTCATAAGAGAGTACGGTTCACATTGCTTAAACAAGTTTCGGACTCTCATGGACGCTTTCTCTTCTTGCATGGACTGCTGGATGATAGGGAAGTCCTCTTGGGCGATATCTATGGTCCGAATGCACCAGACTCGGATTTCTTTAATCACATAGCAGCAGCAGTCGAACAACTACCAGACATCCCCCTAGTCTTGGGTGGTGATTTCAATGGCGTCCTTGACGCTGACCTAGATACCTCACGGGCGTCGAGTACACGGGAGAGGCAAGTGTTAGCTAAAATATTGCAGCGATTTCGTTCGAGACTCCACTTGGTGGATCCATGGCGCTTATTACACCCTACTGAAAAAGATTTCACTCATGTGTCCCGGGCGCGGGGCACTAGCGCTCGCATTGACTATGTCTTAGTCTCTGCGGCTCAGTTCGCGTGTATTGAGGACGCTCAGATTGGCCCGCTTGAGATATCTGACCATGCCATGGTCTGGATTGACTGGCAGGGGAGTGGCGGACAGGGCTCTACTCGTTTGTGGCGGTTCCCTCTCGATTTATATCAGGACGCCCAATTCCGGCGGGTTTTTGTGCGACCGATGGCGAGAGTTTGAGGAGAACCACCAAGGTCACCATGACGATCCTGAATTGGTGTGGGAGACGGCCAAGGTGGTTCTCCGAGGAGATATTATTGGTTATGTGGCTCGGAGGCGCCGAATGCTGAATGCGCAGATTGTTCGCCTCGAACAACAGGTAGCCCGTGCGAGACGCCTTGCTGGACGCTCCCCCACAACTCAAAATAGAAAAAACTGGTGGGAGCTTCAGGTAGCGCTTAATACTTTGCTGCACCAGCGTGCCAAGAAGTCGCTATTATATTATAAATATAAATTATATTGCTTTGGGAACAAACCCGGCAAATTGTTGGGGAGGTGCCTGCAAGGGCAGCGAGGCACGAGGTTAGTGGCTGCTCTTCGAGATGGACAAGGAAAATTGCATAGTAGTAAACACGGGATTAGTGTCGTTTTTAAAGATTTCTTTCAAGCTCTCTACCAGGAAGAAGAGATGGACCCCATTTGTCTGGCCGAGTACTTTAATAAGGTGGATCTGCCTCGGGTGACGGAGCGGCAGCGGGCTCTCCTGGACCAACCTATTACTATACAGGAAATCCAGAAGGCCATTTTGAACGCGCCATGTTACAAGGCTCCCGGCCCCGATGGCTTGGGGGTTGAATTTTATAAGATACTGTCGGAGGGGGTTGGCCCAGCCTTGGCAGAGACTTATAGGCAGCGGGTTGCTGGGGGCGGCCGACGTTGGGGGGATAACCAGGCTTACATCACCCTGATTCCTAAACCCGGGAAGGACCCACTGCAGGCTTCATCTTACCGGCCTATCTCTCTTTTGAACTATGACATAAAATTGCTGGCAAAAATACTAGCGGACCGGCTGGCAGTGGTTCTTGGCGATTTAGTGCATGAATCGCAGGTTGGGTTTGTTAAGGGCAGATACGCGGTACGCAATTTGCGGAAGATCTTAACATCCTTAGAGTGGGTACACTTGCAGGGCTTGCCCTCATTATTAGTGAGTTTCGACGCTGAAAAAGCGTTCGACAGGGTTAACTGGCAATATTTACAATCTTTGCTGCCGCAGTACGGGTTGGGCTCGTCCTTTTGTGCGATGGTGCAGAGTCTATATGAGCAGCCTACCGCGCGCGTGTTGTGTAATGGAGTTTTGTCAGACGCCTTTGCCCTTTATCGGGGGACTCGACAGGGGTGCCCGCTGTCTCCGTTGCTATTTGTACTGGCGATGGATCCTCTGATTCGTAGTGTGGAAGGGACCAGGGAGATAAGAGGAGTGGTGGTTGGTGGTTGTGAGTTTAAAATATCTGCCTTTGCGGACGATATGCTTGTACACTTAACTACGCCCCAAGAGTCTCTTGAGAGTTTAATGCGTGAATTCTGGCTTTTTGGGAGCTTCACGGGTCTTCGCATCAACGAGGAGAAATCAGAGGCCCTTGATGTGTCGGGCCAACTGCGTGGCGGCTGGCCCGGGGAATTCCCATTGAAATGGGCGGATCGGAGCTTTAGGTATCTGGGGATTGTCTTGACGCGGCTGCCCCAAGATCTGTATTCTTGTAACTTAGAAAAGATTTTGGCTGGCCTGACCATTCAGCTTCGGGCCTGGCAGCCCCTTCCGTTGTCCCTGCTGGGAAGAGTGGCTGCTGTGCAAATGGTTATCCTCCCCCGCATTCTATATTGGTTGCAGACTCTGCCAGTCTGGCTGTGGAAGCGGGATCTCCGTAGATTAGAGTCTGAGATTCAGCGCTTTCTATGGCGGGGCGCTCGAGCTCGTATTCCGATGGCGCGCATGATTGGCTCGTGGCGTAATGGGGGTATTGGTCTCCCAGATTTAGGGTTGTATGCATTGGCCTGCCAGGCCCGCCATGTAGGGGACTGGTTGGGTGAGACCAGTGTCTTCACTCCCCGACAAATAGAGGCGGCGGCGGTAGCCCCCTTGTCCTTGCTGGGGGTGTTGCACGCGGACTTGGCCCAACTGCCGGTTGGTGTTAAGCGGAGTTTACTGATCATGGCGGCTCGCCGTACCTGGCAGCAATTGAATAGGTACTGGAATCGAAATTGGCGAGTTTCTTGTTGGTTGCCTCTAGGGGGGAACGCTAACTTCTCGCCCGGGTCGGAGGCAAGTGGCTTTCATAGATGGCGGGAAAAGGGGATACGTCTTTTAGGCCATACGGTCGGTTTGACAGGGGCGTGCAAGCCATTTCAGGAGCTACGTATTGAGTATGATCTACAGCCGTCTCACTATTTCACGTATATGCAGCTTTCCCACTATGTGGCCTCACTACCTAGGGAGGAGCTTGCGGTGGAGCGCTCCGCGCAGCTTATCGAATTTTTTGGTCTTGGGGAGGACTTCCCTCCCACGATAGCCGGACTCAAAAAGCGGCTGGCGGGCTTTCGGGTTGCGCCGAGCTATGGTCCCATGGAGATGACCTGGGCGAGGGAGCTGGGGTCGGCGATCCCGCCGGGGTCTCTTCCGCAGGCGTTGGGCCGGATTGCTAGGCTGGTTGAGGGGGCCCGCTGGCGGGAAATTCAATTCAAAGCGTTAACCCGGGTGCATTTTTCACCTCGACGAGCCTTGCGGAGCCACCTTACCCAGGATGGGTCGTGCCCGCGCTGCTCCGAGCCCCTGGCAGATCTAGCCCATATGTGGTGGGTCTGTAAAAAAATCCGCCCCTATTGGAGGCGTATACACCTTTATTTAATGGAACTGCTACAGCAGCGCTTCCCGTGGTCAGGGTCGTTGGTAGTGGTGGACCATCTGCCTCCGTTGTGCCCGGGTGGACGGGGAGCCCGCCTATTGGTGCGAAAGGCGTGCCTGGTGGGGAAAGGCCCCATCCTGCACCGCTGGCGGGAGTCACTCCCGCCGTCCTTCCTGGAGTGGCGCAATAGTTTTCACCAGCTGATGTTAGCGGAGTGTTGGCGGGCTAGGAGCCATGTAAAACGCTGGACCACGTTCATGCTTATCTGGGAACCTTACATTCAGCAGCTGGGACCGCATTGCAGAAATGCAATCTTGCAAGTGGGCCTTTAGAAAAACAATTGGGCGTGTAGCCTGGGCGGTAGGAGCTGGAGTGAGACACTTCTAGTAGATAGCTCTCCCGACCCTCATGGACTCCCTGGATGTGGCATGGTGCACTGTATGGGAGGGGGGAGGTGGGGGGGGAGGGTGGTGGGGTTTTTTTTTTTTTTTTTCGTTCAACAAAATTATAAAATATTGGTTCCATCTTTGTTTCCCGTGGTTATTGTCTATGCGGGTTCATTTGTGTTGTGTCCCATGGCGGGGATAAGAGTCTACCCTGCCGTGGGCTATGTTGTTTGAGATTGTATTGCCTGTTATCTGGAGCAGAGCCAAAAAATAAACTTGTTAAAAAAAAAAATAGTTTTGCTTGGCTAGAGCAAGTGCAGACTGGTAAGTGGAAAGCTTGAATTTAAAATGTAGGAAGTCAGAGAGGGAGCAGGATTTGAGCCAGGAGCACTCAGCAGAATGGATACAAGTGCAAAGGTAACGGGTAACAGAGAACAGCCATGGTTGAGGTGACGTGTACTTCACAGGATGAGGAACAAATGGAGCAAGGGAATCCAAAGAGGGGGAAATAGCGGCATTATAGGAAGAAATAGCCACATCAACACACTTAGCAGACAAAGTGGAAGGAAGAAGGGATGAAACAGAGGTTGATAGACGAAGAAAGTCAATTGTATGAAGGTTCCAAAGTAGAAAAGAGGAGATAGGGTGAGATTGAGGAGGTGAGTGAAGAAGAGAGAAACTTAAGAGGTAGTGGTCAGATAATGGAAGAACTGAGGTATGGAAGTTAGAGGGTAGACAATTAGAATAAAAAATGGGATCAAGGCAGTGATTAAGCTGATGAATGGGGGCAGTGGAGCAAAGATAGAGGTTGAAAGAAGAAGTGAGGGAGAGGAGACAAAATGTGTAGGGGTCAGAGGGGTTATCCATATGAAAATTAAAAGTACCAAGAATGAGGAATGGGGAAGAAGGATCCAGGAACAGGGAGAGCCAAGAGTCAAAATCAGAAAGGAAAGAAGAAATGGACTTGTCAGGAGGTCTATAGATTACGGCAACCCGAAGAGGAAGGTGATAGAAACGACAGATAGAGTAAACTTCAAAGGGTGGAAAGGAATGAGACTGAGGTAGATTGAGAGGTTGAAATTAACAAGAAGGAGAGAGAACAAACCCTACTCCACCACCGCGACCAATCCCACTAGAGGATAGCAACCTTGGGCCGGAAGGACTGGGGTTTCTAGTCCCACAGGTGCTCCTTGTGGTCTTGGGCAAGCCACTTAACCCTCCATAGCCCATGTTCCCTGTAAAATAGTTATCTCCAAGTTATAATGCCCTGTTCAATGTAATTTCAGTTTGTTCAATGTAAACCGCACTGATGCAGAATAGCGCGGTATATAAGAGAATGTAAATAAATAAATAAATAGCATGTGGAGTGTGGGAGACATGGAAGCCCCCGTGAGAAAGGGCAGCAACTGAGTTTCTGTGAGAGCAAGGAGATGAAAAGCTTGAGAGATAAAAAGATCATGAGTAAAGGGAAGCTTGTTAGACATAGAATAAATGTATACAACTGGAAAATAGGTAGAAATGCCTTACCAAGGAAGATGTTTATATGCTAGCCATCTTGTGTGATCCATGGCTGAAAAGGAGTATCATCCTTGAATTCAATGTACTTATAAGATCATAAGATATGCCATACTGGGTCAGACCAAGGTCCATCAAGCCCAGTATTCTGTTTCCAACAGTGGCCAATCTAGGTCATATGTACTGTGATGTAGGAAACTCTTATGAAGCAATGGAAACTGATAGTGATCCGGTGGAGAGAACCGGTACTGCAGGGGAATGCAGGATTTTCTCTTCTGAGATAGAGAAACACAGAGCTAATCAGGAACCAAACCTCACCTCAAGGCAGGTGAGGAGCCAAGTCTCTGATTGGGCACCCCCAAGCAGGAGGCGGGCAGTGCAGTACTCAAGCAGCTTGTTAAGAACCCAGAAACAGAAACAGTTAGAACGACAGCAAGAAGGGCAAAGAGACGATCAGCGAGATTGGCAAGGAGTGGAGCAAGGAGAGGAGGAGTCAGGACACAAGCACCTGGATGAGGACAGGTCAGATGACCAGTACCAGGAACCGTTGGTGAGAGAACCACTAAGCAGCTGTGATCCACGAAGGAGCAGACAGGACCTGGGAGACTCAGGGGCAAAGAAAGACTTCTGTAAGCAGAAGAATTCAAAGGCACTGAGAGACCCAAGGCTGCAGCTCATGAGTTTAAAGGACCAAGCAGAACCTTGGAACAGGAGGCAGTGGGAGAGAGAAATACCCTGGAAGAAGCCCCAGCACAAGGTATCTGGTGGGTTTAGAACGGCTAGCAAGCTTAACAGTGGGAAGCCAGAAAGAGTGAACTTTAATTGTGAAAGACAGGACAAAGGCAGAAAGTTTGATAGTAGTTGGTTAAGCCAAGAGAAGCCTAACTGTTTTCCTTTTAAAACTCTGAAAGACTCTCCAAGCACAGCTGAAGCGTTTTACCCTGCACTTTCATTTGGAGATAGGTGGGGGAAGGGAAATGCTTACACGCTGAACTCTTGTCCAAGTAGAAGCACTGATAATTGCCAAGAGATAAGAACTGTAAACAAGCATTTACCTGAAGGAGGATATTCTCAGTCTAGTTCAGAAAATACACAGGCTGAATTACTTCTCAGTGAATTCAGGGAGTTCCTTAAGAGCAGAGCAGTTTCTCCCAATAACGTAGCAAAGCCTATGAGCAGCTGTGAGGAAGAAATGCCTTTAATTTCTCTGCCATCTACAGAGCTGGAAGTCCCGATGGACTGCTCTACTTGTGTGATTCAAAAGGACATTTAAATGATATGCTTGCCAATGTTTTATGAAGGAATATAAGAAACTTACCTCACTGATTGCCATGCTAAAGAAGCTTATGTGAAGAGAATAAGTGAAAGCATATTGTGTGCAATTCAGGAGCATTGCTGTTACCAGTTTTCTGTTACGTTACTGAAAGGAGATCACATGACAATTGAATGTGATCCAGAATGGACATTTAGCCAAGCAGTAAAAAGCCTTGTTTAGTTAAGTTTCTCAGCCTTGTTTTATGCTACATTGTTTCCTTTACGTCTGCTGCATTTGAACTGCGAAAGCGGGAAATAAACCTCACAAAAGAAATTTCTTTGCCTTGCCTTACTACTTGAGCAGCAATACAACTACAACCTTATCCTCAAGGGCAACCAAGGCCAGCCCCTCCCTTAACCCTCAAGGTTCAGGGAGTGGGTGGGTGGCAGTACCTAGCAGTTTCCCCAAGAGACACAAGTTCCACAATGCTTGTACTGGGTCAAGCATTGATATCTTCGGTCACTTCTTAATAACGGTTTATGGACCTTTCCTCCAGGAACTTGTCCAAACCTTTTTTAAACCCAGCTACACTAACAGCCTTTACTACATCCTCCGGTAACAAATTCCAGAGTTTGATTACACATTGAGTGAAAAAATATTTTCTTTTATTAGTCTTAAATAGTTTACCCTGTAGCTTCATTGCATGTCCCCTAGTCTTTCTATATTCTGATAAGGTAAACAATCGATCTACGTATACCCGTTCCACTCCGTTCATTAATTTATAGACTTCTATCATATCTCCCCTCAGCCATCTCTTTTCCAGGTTAAAGAGCCCTAACCTTTTTAGCCTTTCTTCATAGGAGTATCCTTCCATCTCCTTTACCATTTTGGTGGCTCTTCTCTGAACCTTTTCTAAAATCGCTATATCCTTTTTAAGATACGGTGACCAGAATTGCACACAATATTCAAGGTGCGGTCTCACCATGGAATGATATAGAGGCATTATAATATCTTTTGTTTTATTTTCCATTCCTTTCCTTATCATACCTAGCATTCTATTTGCTCTCTTGGCCGCCGCTGCACACTGGGCCGAGGGTTTTAACATGGTATCCACAATGACGCCTAAATCTTTTTCCTGGGTGGTGGTTCCTAATGTGGAACCTTGCATCGTGTAACCATAGTTTGGGTTGTTCTTCCCTAGGTGCATAACCTTGCACTTGTCCACATTAAATTTCATCTGCCATTTTGATGCCCAGTCTTCCAATTTATCAAGATCCTCTTGCAATTTTTCACAATCCTCTTGGGTTTTAACAACTTTAAATAGTTTTGTGTCATCTGCAAATTTGATCACCTCACTCGTTATTCCACTTTCCAGGTCATTTATGAATATGTCAAAAAGCAGCGGACCCAGCACAGATCCCTGGGGTACACCACTATTCACCTTTCTCCATTGGGAAAATTGGCCATTTAGCCCTACCATCTGCTTTCTATCTTTTAAACCAGTTCCTGATCCACAATAGTACACTGCCTCCTATCCCATGACTCTTTAGTTTTGCCAAAAGTCTCTGATGAGGGACCTTGTCAAAGGCTTTCTGAAAGTCCAGATACACAATATCAACCGACTCACCTTTGTCCACCTGTTTATTCACTCCTTCAAAAAAACATAACAGATTAGTAAGACAAGATCTTCCTTGTCTAAATATATTCCTTGTCTAAATACTGATATACTGGAGGGATAAGCCGGTAATTCAGGTTATAAAAGGGAGCACTAGAGGCAGAGAAGCAGTGGGGATACAGCAGGGTTTAGGCATGCCGTCAAGCAGGGCCGGCCCGTCCATTGTGCAAGAATGTTGTTCGCACAGTGCCCCGCACTTCAGGGGGCCTTGCACGAACTCCATTCTCGCACAGATGGATGGCCGCAGAGGGAGCTGGGAAAGCCCATGTGAGGCTCCGGCTCCCTCTGCACAGCCGCCAGCGTGAAGAGTGTTTTCCCTCACGCTGGCGGCTGTTTCAGTGAAACGTGCAAGTGCCGGGAAATGACCTTTAACCTTTCCCGGCATTCGGCGCGCTTCACTAAAACAGCCGCCAGCATGAGAGAAAACACTCTTCACGCTGGCAGCTGTGCAGAGGGAGCTGGGGCCTCACGCGGGCTTTCCTGGCTCCCTCTGAAGTCCCTTAGACGGCTGCGGGGCTCTTCGGTGGGCTAGCGGGGGTGCTAGGACTGCATATGGACTGTGATGGGGGGGGAAAGCTTGGACTGGAAATGGGCTGTAATGGGGGGGGGGGGGGAGCCTGGACTGTAAATGAGCTGTAAAGGTAGAGTAAGCTGGGACTGGAAAAGGGCTGTTATTGGGGGGCCTAGGACTGGAAATGGGCTGTGATGGGAGGGTAAGCTGAGACTGGAAATGGGCTATGATGGGGGGCTAGAACTTGAATGTGCTGATGGGGAGCTGGAATAGGAGTGGAAATTGGCTGAAGGGGGGCTAAGACTGGAAATGGGCTGATGGGAGGGAAGCTTGGACTGGAAATGACTTGTGGGGGGGGGCTTGGTCTGGAAATGGGCTGATGGGGAGCTGGAATAGGACTGGAAATGGGCTGATGAGTGGGAGCTTTGACTGGAAAAGGGTTGAGGGGGCTGGAATAGGACTGGAAATGGGCTGTGATGGGAGGGTAAGCTGGGACTGGAAATGGGCTGATAGGGGGAGCTTAAACTGGAAATGGGCTGATGGGGGCTGGAATAGGACTGGAAATGGCTAATGGGGGAATAGGACTGGAAATGGGCTGATGGGAAGGGCTAAGACTGTAAATGGGCTGATGGGGGGAGCTTGGACTGCAAATGGGCTGGAACAGGACTGGAAGTGGGCTGATGGGAGCTGGAATAGGGCTGGAAATGGGCTGATGGGGAGCTGGAATGGGACTGGAAAGGAGCATATGGGGGGCTAGGACTGGAAATGGGCTGATGTGGGGGCATGGGAGAATGGGGCTAGAAGGGAGCGGATGCTGGGTGGATCTAAAACTTCTGTAGAAGGGAGCTGATTTTGGGGGAGGACTAGAAGGGGATGGGGAATGAGGATGGAGAGGAGAAAAGATATTTTGTGTGGGAGGTAAGAAGAATCTATGATTGGCCAGGTATTGAGAGAGTAAGTGGGGATTGAAAATGGAGGGGTGAAGTTTGAGTGGATGATAAAGGAATAAAGAAAGAAATGGGGGGGAAAGCAAAAGGGGAAAGATCAGTATGTTAAAGCAGATATAGAGAGAGAATGGAAAAAATCTAGAGAGAAGAAAGGACAAATGGACAGTGCGCAGAAGACATGAAGAAACCAGAAGAAAGTGACTGGAGCAATTGCAACTGAAAAAATAAAATGCCCAAACAAAAAGTAGAAAAATACTTTTTATTAACTGGAATATGTCAGGTCTAGGAAGTGTGTATTGCTAACATCTTTGCATTTTTGTTTAGTGCCAGAAGAAATGAATTTATAGTTTTATTTCTCCAGTGTTGTACATTTCATGTTTGGCTTTTGGGGTTCCCAATTTAATTATTATCTTCCTATTTCTAAATTGTGACCCCTTGTTCTTTGTGTGGTGATGGTCTATGTTCTGCATGTGTAACCGAGCTGAGGTATTCTGTTCAGTAGTTTCTATGTGACTGTGCCACTTGCTCTCTTTCTCTCAGTGAGATGTATTGGTATTCTCTGAGATGTATTGGTTTAATATTTGCAGTGTTGCCTTTTTGATAGGTAGGGTTTGGTGCTCTGTGAGTCCTGGTAGTGCTGTTATGATACGGTGGGGGTTTGCTATGGGTTCTAAATGGTCAGTGTTTATGAAACTTCCCAATGGGCCTGGCAGTTGGCACTGGAATATAGTAATTTAGAAATCTGGTAGTCTTTCTTTATCCAGACACTCATTAAGAGGCATATGTACTAAAATCACATTATGCAAATATTTATGCAAATGAGGCTCCTTATGCAAATGAGACCCTGCAATGAATCTCCGCACATGGCCCCACACCCCCCTTGGGCCACCCCTGCCGTCAAGCACTACTGGCAGCATGATCACATCAGCTACCATTTGATCCCCCATCTTTATCCACCCATCCCCTGTAGTCATTAAACTATAGATAAATAAATAAATAAAAAATAAATCTTTGCTCACACAAGCCCTTACTACAGTTATAAGCAGCAGTGACCAGCATCAGTTTGCTGCAAGTGAAACCACTGCAGCCCGTCAAGGCCATTATAAGCATCTTCAATCCATTAAAAACACCGCTTTCTGCTTTCTCACACAATTGTAAATCAGACTACGTAATCACGCCTCTCTTCAGTAATCATTTTTTTTTTTTTTTTTTGAGGATTCAATTTACAATACTTGTTATGACAGTGTTAAAAACAGGGGGCCCCCTGCTTGCCGAACCCCCTGCTTGCTGACCCCCCTAACCCCGATATTCACTTCCGCGCCAGTGGAAGTGAATATCTGGGTTAGCCTGAATGCCCTGGCAGCCTCAGAGGCTACACAGATAGCAGAGCTTTTCGTTACTACCCGCATAGCCTCCACGTCTTAAAGATAAGCAAGGTTTTTTCTTGCCTATCTTTAAGGCGCAGAGGGCTACAGGGGTAGCAATGAAAATCTCTGCTACTCATGTAGCCCCTTCCTCTGCCCCGCTCCACCCTGGAACACTCATAACACACCCCGATACTAAGCGGATAGCATCTGGGCGCGTTAGGGACTTAGCCGGGATATTCAAAGGGCACTACCCATGTAGGTGCCCTTCGAATATCCTGGATAAGGCCCTTACATAGGAAACTAAGGGAGTTACCTGTGTAAGGGCCTTTGAATACTGGGCCCAGGATGTCCAACTTATCTCCATTCCATGCTCACACCACATATGCCCCTTCGTGCAATCTATTCTTCCCAGGAAAATCTGCTTGTTATCCCACTTTCTTAAGGCCAGACCTGGTAGTCCACATTTTTCTTCCTAGCACCCAAGCTCTGAAATACTCTGCCTCCTAATCTCGCTACAGAAATCCCATAAGAAATTTAGAGCTGGCTCTTCATCCTGGCTTTTGAGGGGCTCTAAATGTATTTTTCATGGACTGGTCTTCGAGCTAGATGTGGCGCTGGTAAGCATTTGCTCCCGTCTCCCAAAATTTAATGTGGACAAGTGCAAAGTTATGTATTTAGAGAAGAACAACCTAAAATACAGTTACATGATGCAGGGTTCCACATTTGGAAGCACCACCCGGGAAGAGGATCTGGCACCATTGTGGATAATTGAAACCCTCTATTCAGTGTGCAGCAGTGGATATGTATAGCCATGCAATGCAATGTGTACTGTTGAGTCAATGATGGCTCCTGGTAACCAAGCAGCCCCTGGGTTTTCTTGACCAGGTGTGACTGAAGTAGACTGCCAAACCTTTCTTCCAAAGCAATGGAGGGTAAAGTGACTTGCCCAAGGCCACAAGGCGTGCCAGTGGGAATTGAGCCCTAGTTGTTTGCTGACAAGGCCACTACTCTAACTCTAGGTTACTCCTTCCCCCAGATATAACCAAACCAGTATATAGTCTTATTGGGAAAGATGGAGATCTCCAAAAAGAGGGAGGACTGTTTTTTGATGTAAAAAATAATTTTAAATAATATTAAATTCATTTGCTTAGACTTTATTCTATGGAAAGTGGATAACCAGAAGTGTGTTGTGTAGTGGAAATGTTCTTATCAAGAAGTTAGTGTTTTAGATTTGGATAAGGTAGTGGAATCATTTGTTGATTTCCTGTCTACTATGCTGGATGTTTTTTCATCTGTTACACAGAGGAAGCAAGCTCTGTCTAAACATCAGGCGCCTTGATTTTCATTGGAATTGTTGTTAGCAAGAAAGAGCTTGCAGCAAGCAGAAAGGAAGTGACGCAAGAAGCGCCAACCTGCATTGCGTGAGGAAAACATGCTGCATCTAAGGTCATATGGTAGGTTAGTAAACAGGACAAAAAGGGCTCTTTATGCAAATAAAATATAAATGTCTCTAGGTCAATCTAAAGAGCTGTTCTCTGTGGTGTGTGATTTAACCACTGTGCTGGGGGCTTTATGTTCATTTAGAAAAGTTTTACTGAAGCAGAATTGGTCCAGATTATAGTCTGTCTGAGGGATATGCCTTGTGCCTTGCATCCTTGTCCAGTGGGTGTTTTGAAAGTGGATAAGAAGTATTTTATAATAAGTATTTTTGTTATCATAAACTGATCTTTGGTATCTGAAGTGGTGTGGGTGATTTTGAAGCGATCGGTGGTGTGTCCCGTGTTAAAAAAATGATGTTGGTGTTACATCAACATGACTGCTATTAGCCCATTTTAATTTTTTTGTTTCTCAGTAAGAACTGGAGATGGCAGTACAAGTTGAATTAAAAGAATTCTTGGATACTTTTAAAATTCTGCATATGCGCTAGTGGGGCTCTGAGTGACTATAGCATGGAAATGCTATTAAGGGCATGTTCACTGAACCGCGCTCCTTCTATTCCGTTTCTTTCATCTCTGATACTGATTTTTTCCCCTTTCAGCTTGATTCCATTTACTTTTCTCTATATCAATTTAGATTTTACTCCTTCTTTTTGCCATTCATTCATCAAAGTCCATCTTTTTTGCTGTATCTACCTACTACGTTTCAATATAGCCTACCCATTCCCCATCTCTCTCCTTCCTCAGCCTTTAACTAATTCTTTCTCTCTATACTCCCCCCAATGTTTAGCATCTTTCTCTTTTTGTCCTCCCTTATCCATTGTCTGCACCCTCCCATCCATCCAATCCTCCTCCCTTTTTCTGACCCCCATCCCCATGTCCAGCATCTCCTCTCTCTCTCCCTATCCTCCCAAGTCCAACATCACCTCTCTCTCTCTCTCAATCCCTATCTTCTCATATCCAGCATGTCCTCTCCCTCCCTCCCTATATCCACCATTTGCTCTCTCTCTCTCTCGCTCTATTTCCCCATATCCAACATCTTTCTCTCTCTATTTCTATCTAGCCATGTCTGGCATCTCCTTTCTTTCTTTCTCTATCCCTGTCTCCCCATGTTCAGCACCTCTCTGTCTTCCTATGCTTCCCTCCCATGTCCAACATTCCCCCACTGTCTCCCTATGGCTGTACACCATATCCAGCATTTTCCCAACTCCTTATTGCCTCTTCCCATGTCAGGAATCCTCCCTCCATGGGCTTGAGCCCCCATGCAACCAGGAAGTGTAATCGGAAGGGGTGGAAGCAGGAATGGTACCACAGCGCCGGAGCTGAAGATAACTCCAGCATGTCCCAGGGAAGAGTGGTAATGGCAGCGATCAGAGCGGGGGCTGCTGCAGGGGGGTGCACGGGATAAGGTTTGCCTGGGGCACCTCATACCCTAGCACCAGCCCTGCATGATTGGTGGTTATAAAAAAACGCTGACCACAGAGTTTAAATACCAGCCCATGTGTGTATAGGAAGAGGAGTAGCTGCAAGTGGTGTTCAAAGAAACTCTTCAATGTCTCCTGAAGTTGTAGGCTATTTTACCTGTGCCCTCCACAGAGCAGGGTCAGGGGAAATATTCCTTCTACTTTGTGATGTCCAAGAAGAGAAGATCCTTCCAGCCTATCCTGGACCTGATGGTGGTCAATGCCAAGCTCTGTGTTCTGCATTTCCACATGGAGACCATCAGATTGCTCATTGCTTCAGTCAAGCAAGAAGAGTTTCTTACTCTCCTAGATCTTGCCGAGGTCACTTTCATATTCCTATTTGGGAGCAGCGCCAATGATTCCTCTGCTTCTGTGTCCTGTGCCACCATTTCCACTTTTCGGCTCTGTCCATTGGCCTGGCCATAACTCCTCACACCTTCTTGAAGGTCATAATTGTAGCAGGGCTTTACTATACAAGCAATGAATCAGAGTTCACCCATACCTGGACAACTGTCTGATTCAGTCAGATTCCATAGAGAAGCTCAGGGCGGACACAGCTCTAGTGATATGGTGGATGGAAGGGCTGAGGTTGGTGATCAACTACTCCAAGAGCAGTCTTGTTCTTGTCAGTATCAGTGTCTGATGCAGAGTTAATTATGGTAAGACAGCAAAATATTTGTTCCAAATGTTTGTTGCAATTTATGGTTGGTTAATGTTCAAAGTTTCAGACTTTTTCAGTCTTGCTTACTGCTTGGAAAGCGTCATACTGGCTTCTCTCAGTGTTGCACCAGTACTTATGCAGCGTGGTAACATCACTGAAAGTTGTTTAAGTCTGCCTCCACCTGCTGTCAAGGGAACATAGCCAACTCAGCTGGACTGGCCTAGCAGGATTCAAGAAAAGAAAATTATCAAGTATGTAAAATTTCTCTTTACATAGACATTGCAACTATGCCCCTCCTAGGTGTATGAAACTTTCCACTCCACCAAATTTGTTCACCAAAACACTGCAATTGAGTTCAATTACACAGGGCAATTTTTTAACAGGCTGCGTATGTGTGAAGGCCACATAGATTCCTAGGTTTATTCTATTTATACGTGTATTTGTTTGTATAAAATACTAGCAGAAATCTTACAGAAATAGAAGCTAGATTGAATCCATGCACATTTAACTTGCTAAGGAGCAGGCTTAAATATTAACCCTTAAAGTATGCATGTATACATGTATATAATGTGTTGAAATTGCGACTCCACCTGTGCTCTGAAAAACTCCTCAGCAGTCTGGGAATGGGCAGGAATTTTTCTTCTTTTTGCTTTGTCTGCCTTAAAGCTAGAGGTGAATCTTCTTTGCCTCACCCCCGTTTCTTTATAGCTCGATTCTTTTCTTCCTTCCCAGGTCAACTTCCAGTATTGCCTTCAGCCCTTTCTGCCCCTTCAGCTAAGTTCTTCTGCCCCTCCATCTTTGTGCCCCTCCCACAGCTTATTTTCTCCACTGTGTGGCCCCAATCCTCTTGTCACCGTTCTTACATTACTGCCTGATGTAGTCCTTGAAGGCTGCCATGACTATCAGTACTGGGCCTCCCCTGTGACAAATTCTGCTCCTCTTGCAGCTCTTCTTCACCATTGTTGTCTCTACTGCAGTTGTTGCAGGGGCCGTGGTCTTCATGGTTCCTGCTGCGGCAGGAAAGATCCGCTTTTCAGCCCAAACCTGCATCAGGCCGGAGGGCCAGGGGTTCAAGTCCCACCTGGGGACAGCAATCTCAGGCCGGAGGGACTGGGATTTCTAGTCCTGTAGGCACTCCTTGTGGTCTTGGGCAAGCCACTTAACCCTCCATTGCCCATGTTCCCTGTAAGTATTAGCATATGTGTCTCATATCCCCTCGTGTTAAATGTATCCCCCAATTGACCGCTTTGACCCGGTGAAAAGCAGGATATAAATACAGCTAAATAAATAAATCAGGCTGCAGTGGGGACTTCAGGACAGCCATCTTCTTCCAGGAAAAGTTACTTTAACTTTATTTCTCCTGTTTACACTAGCCAGATCAATTTGGTTGACGAAGTTGGGCACTGAGGGTTTTTTTTTAAAATGGCACTTTTAATCATAAAGATTACTGTTTGGCAATGAAAATGAGTAATATATGGCAATGCTTACCCTCATTTTCAGCTGTATTATTTGTTGTAGTTATTGAGAGCCATGTTGTTGTAGTTTGTGTTGATGACTCCTTAGGTGCGCTGGTGGAGTTATCATTCTTGCTTTCTTCTACTTCTGCCTTAGTACCTAAAACTGAAAAGAGCAGAGTCTGTTGAGAAACAGGGCAAATATGCAACATTTCACTGTATACATCACTTCATTAGATCAATTTCCATTTCTTCGGAGCAGTGGCATTTCCAGTCTTATAGGCACCTGGAGCAGGCGCCCACTTTCATGGCAGGCACCCTAGGGTGGTCCAAAAAAACTAACAGATTTCAGTTCTCCACAAGGCTGGTTTTGTTCTTTATCATATTTATAACACACACACACACACACACACATACACACACACACAATTTTAATGGAAATAAACAACATTTAAAGGTCATCCCATTTGGCAGTTTTTATGTCATCTAAACTAAACAGCAGACAACTGGAATGTCTGGTAACAGTGGCCGCTGAAGGTTCTGCACCATATTGTTCCTTGTTTCTGCTGAGACTCTGTCATCAAAAAGGGATAAGCCTGCCAAATGTTCAGACAAAAAACAGAGGTGCCTTGAAAATGCAGCAGCTTAGTTCGGGTAAATTTTAAGAACTGATAAACATTCTATGTCATTGAGGGGAGCTCAGATTGCAAATGGTGCTTCATTCCATTGTCTGACGAACAAAACTGACAAACAGAGCCAAATCTGTGATATTCTTGGACTCACATGCAGTCATTCTGACCTGAGCTTTAAAAAAGAATATTTTCAATACATAAATGCCTTTTCCCATCCATAAAATGTTCAGAAAGGGGCGACCTCTAAATGTTTCTCAATCAGGCTGAAATTTTATAGGTCAGCAAGCTAACCCTAATGGATAAAAATAAGCCTTGTGGAGAAATGATTCTACAAACATTAACTTTTTGCATTGGTTTGTGGACCACCCTAATGCCCCCCCCTCGTGGCACAGCACCCACCTACCTTGCCAGGCCCACACGGTGGAGCCAATGCAGCAAACCTACCTGAACATCATAGGCAGCTTTTTGCATTGCTTCCACTCCAGGCCTGGTGGCTATTCCCTCCCGGGCCAAAGTTTCTTGCTTCGCAAGACTTCAGCCAGGAGTGAACAGCTGCCGGGCTGGAGAGGAGACAGCACGACAAGCCACCCATGAGATTAAGATAGGTTTGCCACAATGGCTCTGTCGTGTGGGCCTGGGATTCTGCACCCCTCTCCTGGTTTGCACCCAGGGTAGGTCATACCCACTGCCCCACCCTTGCTACACCAGTGCTTCCGAGTGAAATGATGGTGTTACGCATGTGGATGGTAATTTTATAACAGTGGTCCTAGACTAAGTGGGCTAGAAGGTGCCTATTTTGCGCCTATTTTATAAAGCCAAATAGGCACCTATTTGTAAAATACTAGTGTAAATCTTGAAGGACTTTGCCTGCTTGAGCACATAGATTATCCAGTACTGAAGTATGCACTTAGAATAAGGGTTTTTTTTAATCATCTACCCCTGTGCTTTCCAGCTGTGCCCTCTGCAACACCTACTTTTATGCCTGACCTAATTTTATAAAAGCCATTTTAGGTGCTTATATTGCCACATTTGTGCTAAAATGACTTTATAAAATTATCCCCATGGGGCTGATATTCAGCAACCGCATATCCAGTTAAAGTTAATAGGATAAGCGGTGTGGTTTTTTCTAACTTGATATTCAGCCATCTCCGCTTGTGAGATTATACAGCTCAATATACTTACTTAAAGCTAACCTACTTAAATGAATAAACTTAACCAGATGGCAGCCGCATACTGCTGCAATCCATTCACACTGACACCATGCCCCAAAGCCTCTGATCCCTCCTCCTTCTATCCATATAAAGGCATATTTTAGAAAGACCGTTAATGTGGTGGAAGAGACGAGGAAGTGAAAATGTCTACGAAGCCGTCTCCCCAAGGAGAGGGTGTGCACGCGTGAAGCTGATGTAAAACTGACAATGGGCCTTTTCTAAAATGGCCATTTACACATGCATGCGATTTACACATGTATATTACCTAATTATCCACATATAAATGGTGAGCAGGGCTTCTAAAATAATCCCGATAACTTCTGCCTGGACATTGAGATGTCCTGCCAAAAACTGTGCATTGCCCCCCCCCCCCCCCACAAGTTTTCAACTCTATTGATTTATGCAGTTAACTCCGAAGTTAGCTTCCGAAGTTAGCTACATTAATTATTTGGAATATTGAGCTTGTATCTTTTTTTCACATTGTTTTTCTTGGATTATTGATTAGTAGTAGTATTATGCTAAGCATCACGGCAAAGGAAAGCATTTACACTACTTTCTAAGCTTGTGCACGGGGCAAACATTTTCTGTTGATACACAGTTTGGTCTTTTTTCCCAAGTTCTAGACTTTTTTTGGTACATGTTTTGTGTTCAAAAACTTTTCAACTTGCACAAATCAACTTTAAATGCATGCACTACATTTTTAAAGGTGCACTAATGAGTTGAATGCATGTTAACGACTGCATCTCTCTGCTTTTTTCATACAAATATCAGCTAGATAGGGAATCCTTCTATGGCTGTAAGCAGGGCCGGTGTTAGGGTTTCTAGTGCCCCCTCCCCGCAACCAATAAATCGGCACCTCTCCCTCATTATTATTAATGTTGGCTGCACCCTACCCTCCTTTTTCCACAAACTACTTTGTGAACTCGTTTCAAGCAATATTAGTGTTTCTTCTTCAAATCCAGTGCTGTAAGAAAATTTCAGTGAAAGAGAAAATGCATAAGCAAAATAAAAATACGTAGCATCATACAAACAGGCTGTGATAGTCCAAAAAAAATAAAATCTGATTCTGGTCATCTCATTAACAACAACAAACATTTTCCAGTGCCAGGCATATTGTGAATTAATATAAAATACTGCAAAAGTCACTGAAAATCTACAAAGTCAAATCTACCATCCCATCCCATCATACACTTCCAAACCTCATACAACAAGGGGTCTACCCAGAAAAAAAGCAGCACTACAAATACTGCAATGGGCCCCTAAACATTCATACACCTATTTTAAAAGCTGTACAAGTCAAATTACTACAGTACAGACCCCTACATACTCCATGTTAACAGAACACCTGGCCTTGGTCACACACTCAGAACATAGACCCTCACCAAGTACAGAATAAGTGACCACAACCTAAAGCAAAAATAAAAATATGTAGACAAAAATTAAAATGAAACCCCAAGAAGCCAGACTCCGCAAGCAGTGCCACACTAGATAAGAGATGCAGTTCCCCATACTGTGTGAAATATAAAGATAGTACAAAGTCCAGTCACTAAATTGAAAATAAAATTATTTTTTCTACCTTTGTTGTCTGACAATTTTTGATCATGCTGGTTCTGATCTGAGGTTTCTGTTTTCCTCTGTCTTCTCTTAGCTCTCTTTATATGATCTATAGTCCATCTGTCATTTCTTGTCTCTCCTTTTGCTTTCTTCATTTTCTTTCATCAGCCTTTTCCAGTCCCAGTCACCCTCCCCAGTATCAGCCCCCTTTACAGCCTCCCCTCCCAGTACCTTCCAGTGTCAACCCCCTTGTATTCCCAGAACCACCACTGGTGTCTATTCCCTTCCAGTCCCCCTCCTTCTCCATTGCCCAGCCCCTTCTAGTCCAAATACCATCCCAGGTATCAGTGAACTTCCAGTCCCAGTGCTTCCTCCCATGTCAGTTCCCTTCCAGTCACCCTCTCCTTTATCCATCCCCCTTCCAGTGCCATCTCCAGTTGTCAACTCTCTTCCAGTCCTATCCCCAGGTGTCAGCTCCCTTCCAACCCCCACCTTCCCTCCAGCCCCCTCCTTCCCCTCTTTTCCGCTCCCTTCCGGCCCCCCCTGTGAGCTCCCTTCCAGCCACCATTTTCCCCCTTCTCAATTCTCTTCCACCCCCTCCTATTACCCAGCCACCTTCCAGCCCCATCCCCAAGTGTCTGCTCCCTTCCAGCTCCCCCCATGTCTGCTCCCTTCCAGCCCCCCTGTGTCTGCTCCCTTCCAGCCCCCCTGTGTCTGCTCCCTTCCAGCCCCCCAGTGTCTGCTCCCTTGTAGCTCCCCCCATGTCTGCTCCCTTCCAGCTCCCCCCGTGTCTGCTCCCTTCCGGCTCCCCCTAATGTCTGCTCCCTTTTAGCCCCTCATTTCTGCAATCTTCCAGCTTCCCCGTGTCTGCTCTCTTCCACCTCCCCCTCGCCCCATGTCTGCTTCGATTCATCCTTCAAAAAGAAACAGGAAATGCTGATTATTGCCTTAAGAAACTCGATGACCCAGCAGTTTAAAAGTCAGCAGAGCTGTGGGAACAGAGAAATGCTCCCGTGGCTGCTTTCTTTTTTGATGAGGTGGGTGTGGGTGGCTAGCAATGGCACCTCCCTGCCATTGGTACTCTCCTGCTGCACTTACCCGGCTTACCAGGTAGCGCCAGCCCTGTCTATATGACTACCCCTACATTAATAATTTAGAAAATATAGGACAGGTAAATACTTTTAGAAGGAAGAGGCCTTTTACCCTCAGCAAAGGTTTGCTTGGGAAGCCCCATATTGGAACTTACTCCACTGACCTGCACCATGAGGAGGTAATTTTATAAAGGGGTTTTTTTTGTGCGTAAAAGCCTTTTTGCATGCATAAAAGCACTTTTATATGAATAAATGTATGCATAGTGAGAAGAAGGCACCTACTTTTAGGCGATCCACATGTAGGTATGTTCTGGGGTGGAGTTAGGTTGTAGCACAGGTAGAGTCACAATTTATGCATATATTGTACAAAGTATGCATTAATACATGTATGTTATGTGCTAATATTTATATCTGCTCCCAAGACTGTTACCTAAATGCTTGTAAGAGCAGCAAGGGCTTCAATCGCCTTCTAAACAAGATAGCATCAGACATTGCTCTGGTTAAAGTACTCACTTGAGAATAAGGTCATAATATCTGGTGGTGTATTTGCGCTAGAATACTAAGAGGGATCAGCAGTGGTACAAGGCTATGAGGTGCTCTAGGTGAACTTCATTCCTGGCGCTCTGCTCTGCTCCCAGCCCTACCTCACCCCCATTGCCACCTCTTGGGGATTCAAAAAATAAAGATCCGTACCCCTCATACAATAGTAAGAGTGTAGTCTAATTTACCGTTGCTGCTCTCGTCTTATAAGCCGTAGCTCTACTATAATGATGAATTCCAGCATAAAAGAACCAAATGGTCTCAGACTAAATCGGCACTATCTCTGGGTACTGTTTCCCTGAAGATTTTTTGCCTGCTTCATCAATGACCATTAATAGTGGTTCTTAAAGAAATACGCTGATTAAAGCATTTATAACCTTATTTAGACTGCTCTTAATATTCTCTCAAATATATTTAGAGATTGTGCTTATATCAAAAGAGTAGATGAACATCCCCAACGCCACCTTCTTGGCACCATCAATGCGTTTCGTTTCTTCATTAGGGGGTTAATTTATCAAACAATCTCATAAACTTAATTTTACTCAGCAATGTGCGGCCATACAGCTACCTTATCCTAAAACCTTGTCGGTTTTCTCTCAGACGCCACGCAAGAGAAAACCGACAAGGTTTTAGGATAAGGTAGCTGTATGGCCGCACATTGCTGAGTAAAATTAAGTTTATGAGATTGTTTGATAAATTAACCCCCTGATGAAGAAACAAAATGCATTGATGGTGCCAAGAAGGTGGCGTTGGGGATGTTCATCTACTCTTTTGATATAAGCACAATCTCTAAATATATTTGAGAGAATATTAAGAGCAGTCTAAATAAGGTTATAAATGCTTTAATCAGCGTATTTCTTTAAGAACCACTATTAATGGTCATTGATGCAAGCAGGCAAAAAATCTTCAGGGAAACAGTACCCAGAGATAGTGCCGATTTAGTCCGAGACGATTTGGTTCTTTTATGCTGGAATTCGTCATTATAGTAGAGCTACGGCTTATAAGACGAGAGCAACAATGGTAAATTAGACTACACTCTTACTATTGTATGAGGGGTACGGATCTTTATTTTTTGGACAACAATACTCCTCAGTTGACAGAGACCTACAATATTGTGTTTAACACCTCTTGGGGATTGGCAGTGGTGGCAATGGCTTTAAACAGCACCACCATATTTACTTAAGTGCTGTTCCTGCTTCTATCCCTGACGAAGATTTAGGTAAGCACTGCGGTGCTGTTGAAAGCTATTGCCTCTGCTGCTGGTCCCGGAGAGGGGAAACAGTAGTGGCAATGGACCGCCCTTTCACCATCAATGCTCTAGGCGACCACCTAGTTCATTTTAAGATAGCGTCAGCCATGATCAAGAACATGCTTACTGTAGACTTCACTACTCTGTTAAACTGGAGCTTGAAGATAAGGGAGGAGCCAAGAGAAAGGGCAGCAGATGGGATCAAAGAGGAGGCAAGTCATTGGAGATTGATTAGTCAGACTTCCATAATGTACAGAAATATAGCATTAACACTAAAGAGACAGCAAAGTACCTTGAATCAAACAAATTACAGGACACCTGACAACATGCTTCATGAAGGGAATATCCTGCCAGACAAATTTGACAGTTTTTTGGATGAGGCAAATATAATAGAACCTGCAGCCTAGTCTTCATAAGGCTTCTCATGTTGTGCAGCACAGGAGGCTAATTTTAGGACTAAATGCATGGGTGAACAGTATGTGCATCTTTTTCCCTTTGTGGGTGCCGGAGAATTTTCAAAACAAAAATATATACATGATTTTGCTCTGAAAATTACCTCAGGGAATTTATGAGCTGAGATTTATTTAACGAGTTTTCTATACCGCCTTATCTTAAATTCAATGCAGTTTACATTATAAAATCAACAAGAATTGTACATTGAAAAATGGGGAATAAAACATGGAGGCTTACATAGGGAGTGCCAACTGGCGAACAAGTTAATAAGAGTAGGGTTTCAGGACATAGGTTTCCTGGTGTTGGTGGGACACAGGGAGGGGTAAGGTGATCGATCAAATCAAAAGTGGAGGATAGATCCAGAGAAACAGTTAAAGAAATATCACAGTGGTCATGAGAAACGTGGAGCTCATTCAAGGAGAGGAGAACAGTCTCGGTACTGTGGTGTGGGTGGTGGGGATAGTGAGAGGAGCTTCAGGGGTGGGGTAGACTGAACCGGGGCAGAAGCCACTGGGGTCCGGGACAGTGGAAGGGGCATGCCATAATTACGCCCAGTGCTATTTTGAAATCTGGCACGCCCCCCCCCCTGCCAGTTGCCTGCCCCCGCCCACGTTGACCTGCCGCCGCCGCACTTTTTTGTTTTCTTGGAGGCAGCGGCGGTAGCAGTAGTGAGGCAGACCCATTTTTCAAGGCAGGTTGGGTCCCTTCTTCCCTTCTGTAATGTAGGGCGTGTCAGAGGAGGGAGGGTTCAGGCCAGCCATGCAAACGCTGAGTTGCAAAGATCCGCGTTTGAATGGCTGGCCTGGTCCCTCCCTCCTCTGATGCGACCTACATCACAGAAGGAAAGGAGGGACCCAACCTGCCTAGAAACGCGGGTCTACCTCACTGCTGCTACCATCGCCGCCACCTTCAAGAAAACAAAAAAGTGGTGGTGGTGGCAGGGCAATGCAGGGGGGGGGGGGCCAGCAGCCTAACATGCGCCTCTAATCTTTCTGCGCCCTGTGTGGCTGCACCGCTCGCACAGGGCTAGGTAATGTGGTGGGGGCATGTATAACCAGGAGTATAACTGCAGTCCTATCATGTGTCATATTTTGGCATGCAAAAATTATCTGGGTTAATTTATACACATACATGTGTATTTGTATAGTATGTGAATAAATGCAAACTCCTCTCCTACTCTACCCTCAGGAATATCTCCGATCAATTTGGATAAAGTTATGGATACAGAGGGTATATCTGTGTATCTTTATGTGCATATCAGACTTGCGATTATTTAAGCACCTATTTCTACACATAAAACACTGCTTGATGTGCAGAAATGTTATTTTAAATTGCTCTTAAGACTGGGAAGCCAGCTGGTTGTATGGATATGGCACAAAGTGAACTAAGTTGGGTGAAGAACTGGTTGTACAGAATGATGGAGAGTGGCAGCCATTTTAATTCACACTGGTAATGGTAAAGTCAAATGATCAATGGAGTATGCCAAGTATTGGTCTAGGACACACTCTATTACTGACGATGCAGTAGGACCTCAGGCAGAAATATGTTTGGAGATGATACAAAAATCCATAACAGAGAAGGCTGCACCTCTGTAAGGACAGTGAAAGAACAGAAGTGGCTCCGAGAAGGACTGGAAAATGATAAAGGGCTTGCAACACAAACTCTACAAAGGAAGGCTTAACACACTCAGCATTTCCAAAATATATCTACAAATGTTTGTGTGTAAAAGGTGACGTCAGAGTTTGTCTGCATAATCACTGGAACTGTTGCTGATAGACTTAACACCTGTTGTTTTGGGAAAATAAACAGCATGGAGACAAAGCATTGTTCGCATAACACATCGATCAAAAATAAGGGGGCTGGTGATTAGAAGGTAGAAGTCGTCCGTCATAGCAGCTGTTATAGTACTGAGGAAACCTAAGGACAGCTTTCAGAGTTGAGTGTACTGTTACTTTTAAGTACGGCGAACCAGTATGCAAGGACAGTATCTCCATGTACTCATTGGTATCATTTGCATTTGGTGTACTAACAATACGAGGTCTCCGCTCATTCTCGCTGAGAAATAGCTCCGGAAATTCATCCTTTAATGAATACTAGCTCTCATGAAAGGGTTTATTTGGCAGTTATGCACTGCAGGGTGTGAAAAAAATAATTCAGCATAGCTAGGAAAAAAAAAGGAAATTAGGGGTGTGCGGGAGGAGCCATTGTAGGTGCACTAGTAACATCCTTCATCCCAGCTATAGACTGGCGCACTAGGCGGCATTGTTCACCTATACATGTAAAGGCACATTTTAGATAAGAGCTGGAGAATTTCCATAGTATTTTACAAGAGGGTCTGCCAAACATAGCCCCTCTTGTAAAATTAGTGCAGGAATGCACATATTTGGCTCTCCACACCCCAAGAGAGCAATGATTTTAAGAAGCTGCATATGGGGAATAAAAATGTTTTAAAAAAACCCACATAGACATCAGGAGCAGCTTTTTAAATTGCTGCTCCCCGCATGCATCTAGTTCAGCACCATTGGATCGTCCACTCCCCCCCCCCTGCCGACTGAATGTCCCTCTATCCTGGCTGTCACAAATGTCTCCCTCCCCACACTTTGATCCCCCCCCCCCCACTACAGCTCTCAACACATCCATTGGTTCCTAATCACCCTGACAAAGCATCCAATTCCCTTACTCTCCTACTCTCCACCCCTCTGAGCCTTCTCCTTCTGTAGTCTTGGCCAGCCTATGGGCAACACCACCTCCATCCTCTCTTGCTCCCACTAGCACCAGAGACCTTCTCCATAAGCCTGGGAAAAGGATTGGGGGATGGGGAGTAGGGGACAGATAATAGTAGAGACCTCAGGGGGGCTCAGAATTGAGAGGGGGTTGGATACGGACTTCATTTGCATTAATATTTGCATATCAACGGTCTCATTTGCATATATTTAATTAATCTTAATGTTTATATATTGCCCATCTAAACTTTTAGGCGGCTTCCAAAGCAGCTGTTCACAAGCCTATTTTTTTCCCAGCAATGACTCAGGGGTATGTTTACTAAACATTAATTAATGTGTAAAGTGCCACTGTGCCCATAGAAATAAATGAGTGCTGCTGCACGCAGTGTGTGTTAACATTTGTAAACGCTCGTTAACCTTTAGTAAACATGCCTCTTAAATGAGTGTCTGAATAACATTTGCATGTTCAGTGAGGATAAAGAAAGGCTACCTGATTCTACATTATTATTTTTGAGTGCCAACTACCAGGTACATCAGAAAGTTCTACAAAACCCTGTTTATTTAGGACCCATAGCAAAGCCGCCATATCATAACAGCACTATCAGGACTCAGCACCAAATCCTACCTATCAAAAGGCAACACTGTAAATATTAAACCAATACATCTCAGAGAACAATACATCTCCTACTGGGGAAAGAGAACAAGTGGGACTGTTACATAGAAACTACATGAATTGAATACTGCAGCTCGGTCACACACGCAAAACATAGACTGTCACCAAACACAGAACAAGGGATCACAATTTAAAAATAAGATAAAAACCCAAAAGTCAAACTTGGAATAAACAACATTGCAGAAATAAAACTAGAAATTCATATCTTCTTGTACTTAACCTAACACAAAGACATCAGTGATGCACATTTCCCAGAGCCGACATAATTCTCCTAATAAACTCAAAACAAAATACTTTCTACTTCCTGTTGATTGGGCGTGTATTTTTCAATTGCAATTGCCTCACTCTCTCTCCTGATTTCTTCATGTTTTCTGCTAACTCTTCATTGTCTGCTGTCCATTTGTACTCTCTTCTCTCTTATTTTTTTCCACTTTCTCACAACATCTGCCTCTGCGATATTGATCTTTACCTTTGTGCTGATTCGTCCATTTCGCTTTTCTCCTTGATCTACTCAGATTTCCCCTTCCATCCTCAATCTCCTTTTGCCTTTCCACCTATTAATTTTCCATCTTCTTCTCTAATCTCCATCTCAACCCATCTCTCCCATTTCCCATTGCACTCCTTCACTAGCCTCTTATTACCTTCCGTCTTTCATCCACTGCCCATTACCACATTTCCACCTTCTGTAATCACCATCCATCTCTCACTCATCTCCTTGCCAACTTCTCATGGCCTCTCTCACATAGTTCCACACACGTGGCCATTGAAGAGCTCCCCGATCGGAGTCAAGCGCCTGAGCAGGATCTTTAAACCCTCCCGCTCAGAGGCTCCAGCCCAATCGGCGCTGTGGGGGGCAGAGGAAATAGCTTAAAAGGAACGCCGCTGGCAGGAAAGAACAGACCACACACGCGGCCATTGAAGAGCTCCCCAATTGGGGTTGAGCGCCTGAGCAGGATCTTTAAACCCTCCCGCTCAGAGGCTCCAGCCCAATTGGGGCTGTGGGGGGCAGAGGAAACAGCTTAAAAGGAACGCCGCTGGCAGGAAAGAAGAGACCACACACGCGGTCATTGAAGAGCTCCCCGATCGGGGTCGAGTGCCTGAGTGGGATCTTTAAACCCTCCCGCTCAGAGGCTCCAACCCAATCGGGGCTGTGGGAGGCAGAGGAAACAGCTTAAAAGGAACGCCGCCGGCAGGCGGACCCGTGCCTGATGGCCTCGCCAGAGGGCCCTTTGGCATGGCCCTTAGGCGCAGACCAAGTAGCGGCGAATGATCAGCGTCCCGGGCCCCTTTACAAGCACATTGCCTCTGCTGCCTGCTACATTACCTGGACAATCCATTGCCTGTAGTTTAACCCTGCTACCATGCCTGGACAATCCCTTGATTGTAAGCTAATTCTGCTACCTTGCCTGGACAATCCATTGTTTGTAGATTAATTGCATAGAACTTGCTGCCCACTGTTTGCATTGTTTGCATTTTAAAACAACCCATGATGCATAGCACACTAACTCTATTAACTCCTCTAATACCGCATAACTAGACCGCTAACCAAACACAAGTAACACAACACAACCACAAGCAACACAACCCACCGAGTAAAGACACCACTACCAATGCAGAACTACAACTATAGAACCCAACTCAAGTCGAACACAGGTCAGTAAACCACTAACCTAATCACAGGTCAGTAAAATACAAATTACAAAATGCACTCCACTACCCACTACCTCATGGCCTACCTCACACTCCTCCATATGTTCTCACCCTGCACACATAGCATCAGACTCAACGAGCAAATCCCCTTGATCAACCTACATACCACCCAACTCAGATGCACACCAGAATCATACCTATCCAAAGAACGCCAACAACCAAAGCATACAGCCCACAAACCATGCAATACCACACGTAAGACAACCACACACTACACAAATAATGAACACACAAACCCAATCATAACAACAAACATCAGGTATGCTCTTCTAAACGCCAGATCTATCAGGAATAAACCAAATACTATCCTTGACAAGAAGCTGGATATAATATGCATCACCGAGACATGGCTAGACGACACAGATCAGGTCATATTAAACCAAGTAACCCCAACAGGATACTCGGCATTTAACTGCATCAGAGCACAAATGAGAGGAGGAGGAGTATTAATACTTACCAGAAAAGAATACAGATTCAAAACAATCGCCACCACTAACACAATTGAATCTAACACACTCACTATATCCAATAAGTACCTAAGCATCTCCCTCACATATAGAACACCTGGAACCACAACTGAACACCTATCCACAGTAATTGAAATGATATGCACACACAACAGAAGACACAAACCTCTCACTGCACTAGGAGACCACAACCTAACATCCGCATCCACCAGAGAAACCGCAACGTTCTTAAAAGCCATGGAGTCATTAAAATACTGCCAGACAATCAACGCCCCATCGCACCAGCATGGTACAACTCTGGACATGGTCTTCATGCCAATGCAATTAGTGGAACAGAACAAGACCACAAAATCAACAATCACACCAGTCCCTTGGTCAGACCACCATATGATTGAATTCACCATGACCCTGAACCACCCCGCCTAACGCAAAGAAGATGAAAGAACAACTAGACGTTTCAAAACATTTAACAGAGACTCATTCATAAACGAAATCACTCCACAACTTCAACAGAAACAAGACACCACTGACCTTAACATAGAAGAATGGAACACAATAATATCCAACGCAGCATCTGCCCCAACCACCAAAGAACCACAAACACACAAGAGATCCAACGCCCCATGGTACTCACATGAAGTCAGAGTTGCAAAACGCACACTCAGAAGACTGGAAAGAAAATGGAGGCGGAAAAAAATCACACAACCTCCTTACCCAATACAGAGACAAACAACGTGAACATAACAATCTAATAAATGAGCATAAACAGAAACACCATACCAACCTAATCATGAAATCTACTAATAGACCAAGAGAACTCTTTAGCATTGTCCAAAAGCTCACCAAAAACGACACGCAACAAAGCACCCAACATCTTGACCCACAAAAATGTGCAGACTACATGAAGTCAAAAAACACCAACCAAACAAATGATCATACAATAAAAAAGCAACATAAAAATGGGAGAGCTTCACCATACCAACAAAGCAGCAAGTAGAAGACATTATATCTGGACTAAACACAACAACTTCACTGTCAGACCCATGCCCAGTGACGTGGCTCAAAGCTACAAAAAGCCAACTCTCTCATCACATCCAAAAAATCGTCAAAGATTCACTCCAACAAGGATACATGCTGCAACCACCAAAGCACGCAATGATACGACCAATACTTAAAAGTAGCAATCTGAGCCCCTCCGAACCAAAATCATACCGTCCCATCTCCAGCCTGCCATTCCTTGCTAAAATCGTGGAAAAGGCAGTGCAAAGGCAACTACAGGACCATATTGATATAAATGCCCCACTGGATATACATCAGCATGGATTTAAGCCCCAACACGGCGTGGAAACACTACTAACCTCCCTCTTTGACAATCTCCTAAGAGGCATAGACAACATAAAAACCAGCTTTCTGCTAGTGTTCATGGACATCTCGGCGGCCTTCGACACTGTGTCCCACACCAAGCTACTGCAATGTTTACAACAGAAAGGACTATGCAAGAACACCCTGAAGTGGTTTACATCATACTTGGAAGGACGAACGCAACAAGTCAAATGCGACCAAAAGAAATCACTACAATTCCCCGTCACGCAGGGAATACCTAAGGGCTCAGCCTTATCATCAATGCTCTTTAACATCTACATACAGCCCATATGCAACATCATCAAGCACCACAAACTTCACTACCACATTTATGCAGAAGACATCATGGTGTACGCTCCAATCAACATACTAGCACTAAACACCACAACAATAACCAAATGCCTCGAAGACATGAATGACTGGCTCATAGCTTACAACTTAACGGTCAACTACAATAAAACCGAGGCAATATTCGTCACCAGGAACCCCACTTTCATACCTCCACAAACTATCAGCATCCAAGACAAACACACAGTAGTCAAAGAAGAAGTTAGGTATCTGGGCATCACACTAGACAGAGCTCTGAACCAAAAATCCCACATCACCAAAACCGCAAACAAGGCCTATCAACAATTGAAAACAATCAGACAAATCAAACCAATGCGCCATCAGGACCACTTCCGCACAGTGTGCCAAGCACTCATTACACCACTGCTTGATTATGGAAACTGACTATATCAAGGCCTTCCTCAGCAGACACTCCACCCACTACAGATGGTACAAAACACCACAGCATGCATCATTACAGACACACCAAGGACTGAGCACATCACCCCCATCCTACACAACTGCACTGGCTCCCAATGCTGGCAAGAGCTAAATACAAAACAATCATGATCATCTTCAAAGTCATTCACCATCTCTCAGCAGACGTACTCCAAAACGTTATAACAAGAGATATCAGCAACAGACCAAGAAGAACCAATAACGACAACATGATCGGCACACTTGCAGGCTACCCAAAACCAAACAAACAACATCAAAAAGAGCACCATCACTAATGGCATCCACACTATGGAACTCCCTCCCAATGAACCTGAGGGCACTAGATGACCTCACAGACGTCTGCAAAGACCTCAAAACATTTTTATTTATAGAAACATATGAGCATCCAGGTAACATCGCATACTGTCAGACGGCTGCCTGGGTGAGAATCTTCACACTCTTGGCAAGTGCATATTTCTATATGATTTGCAAGGTATTGTGGGCAATGTAGTTCATTCACACCAGACACAGCTGCTGACAATAATTTAGTTGTGCTCTTGGGTAAAGCCAATAAGATATTTATTTATGGGGTTATTTCTCCCAACACAGATATGCTTGGTAGCACATAAATTAGGTAACTTGCTTTCAGTGTTAACTTGGAAAAACAAAGTCAAAATCAGGAAAACAACAAATGAAAAGCTACAAAACAAGAAACAAACTGTTCTTTTCAGGTTAACTTATGATTACTTCCCACATAGATACTGAAGTGATTCTCTCCTAGCTCACAAGCAATTAGGTAAGGCTTAATTGCTAGCAGTTACCAGCTGAAACCCCTTAGCTGGCTTGCCTTCCACTGTGTGGGTCAAATCCTGCTTCAGGAGCTTTTCTGAGTAGATTAAAGAACAAATTTGTATTTCTTTGTGATGGTTGCTGTACTTTATAACAGAAAGTTACCAACGGAGTTTAGATAGAGAACAGTCCATATAAACAGGATCCTCATCTGCTATTATTCCCCCTTGTTCAACAAGCATGAGTTCAATATCATGGATTGGCACAGATGAATCTCTCAATGGAGCATTTTCAGGAGAATACTGGTTTCCCTGCTGTCTTTCAAGGTTATAGCTAGGGCATAGATCAGTGTTCATAACTGAGCTTCCATTGCTGCTAGAGTTCCTCTCTATATAGCCTGGCCAGTATGTAGTCCAGTTCTTATGTCCAGCCTTCCAATCCAGATCCCTGGACACTGGATCTCTCTTCACATACCTTCTGGCACAGGTCTTAGGGTCCCTTCCACGTGCAGCCGTCTCCCTCACAGATAGCCTCTGGTGATTCCTAGCTCTGCAGCAGCACCATTCCTCTGGCTTTCCCCAGTCCAATGGTATATGCTGGCCCTTGGAATACCTCCCAGTATACGTACTGCTTTGGACTCTTCTAGACCTCTCAAAGGCTTTTCTCTTCCTTCTTCCAAAGGGTCTCTTTCCCTCTCTGTCCGTCCGGTTTGGCTTCTGCTTCTGATGATCCTTCAGATGAAACTGATGATCAAACTCAAGCTGATTCTCAGGATACTGAGGACAATTCTCTGGATATCCAAGGTGATCATGAAGATGGTCATCTGTAGAATAAACTCTACTCTTATTCTGCTTAGATGAGTGCTCCTCCCTAATACAGCGCAGCTGTGCTGAATCAGGCCCTGCCCTTTGAGATGAGTGCTTAGGGATTACCTCATAGCCCTCCTGATTGAACACACGTTTCCCCACTTCAGCTCCTCTAATGGCTGTTGGAAACCTGGTGCATTCTGGGACTGGTAGTCTTTTATGGGAAAATTCTGTTTTCTTATTTCTACCAGAACTGACAGGTTGCTTGTTCAGAGTCACTTCACCTTTTCTATAGCTCCTTCCTGAGCTATGATAAGCTTCCTTATCACAATACCCAAACCGACATACTACCTCTGCAGCCAACTAAGCACGCAACCATCATATCCACATACACAAGCTTATCATACCACGTTATTAAATACCCTCATGTTAAATGTTACCATCAATTGTACTGTCTAAATGCTGTTAAGTAACTGTACTGTCTAAATGTTTACACGTACCCTAATGTTAAATGTAACCCTCCAATTGTAATGTGACGTGACCACCTTGATTGAAGGATAAGGTGGCATACAAATCTGTCCAAATAAATAAATGTCTGTTATCAACCCCCTCTCTCTCACCACCCCAATTCAGCATCTTCCGATCCCCTCACCCTTCCTCTGTATCCCCAAGGTCCAGCATCTCCCTCTTTCTCTTCCACCTCCTCCAGTCCTTTTTTACCCTCCCTCCCTCCATAGACCAGCAGTCTTCTATCCTATTTTCCTTCTCCATTCACCTCCCCCCATGGTCCGTCATCTCTCCTATCTCCCCTCCTCTCCCAGCCCAGCATTTTCTCTTTCTCCTCCTGTTCCCCCACTCCAAGTTCAATATATCCCTTTTCTCTCATAACCCAAAATATTCCTCTCTCTCTGTCCCCCTCCCCCCATGACAAAAATATTGTGCGACGCCATCCATGGTATCATCTTTCTTTCTCCGAGTCAGCAGCAGAAAGATTGCATAGTACAATCTCCAACTTCATCTTTATCTCCTCCTAAGTCCATCTCCCTGTCCTTGTTACCTACCCTCCTGCCTCTCACCCACACAGCTGTTTCCTTCTCCGATTAATCCTACCCTTCCACAGATGGTGGCCACGCCTGCATTGTCTGTGAGTTTAGGCCTGCTATTCGGCTTAAAATGTATAACTTATTTGAATTGTGGATAAATATTACTATCTGGATAATTTTCTGGCCTGCCCTCATTCCTCCCTAACATGGCCCACAAATATATTATTAACTAGCCATTTAGCAATTTAAATGGCCCCATATTTATATATTTTTTGAAAAACACAGAAAAACTAATTATGTGCATGCCAGTGAAAGCATAATTGCTTCTGAATATCAGTCTGATAGGGATAATTATTCATTCATAAGGTACCACCAATAAAACTCTCCCAACAACTGGTGCAGAGCAGAAGTAGGATGTTTCACTTTACAAATCAACATACAAAAATGACTTTGTCCAAATTTTGGTTTCTCATCTGTGACAACTTCACAAACTCCTTCCACTGCCAGATATTGTGTCTAGTAACCCAAAACCCGGCCAGCGGACATTCAAAAATTTACCATAGCAGCACCAAGTTTTAGAACTCTAACTATACCAACCCTATCTATGAAAAGTCAGCATTGCAAATACTCTAGGACACCAATATTCTTGCAGATGGGGGAAAAAAACACACTGAATTACAGATTCCTAAAAAGAACCACAGAGATGCCAAGGGTGAACCATCCCAAGGCGTAAGATTTACCACCCCAGACAGTGAGGTTGAAGTTCAAAAGAATGAGATTTTTTCAGATGGTGCATCCAGGCATAAATCTAGAAATATTTAAATCTAGTATTGTTTTACAAATGAAAAATGCAGCATAAAATAATATTTGCTTTTCTTTGGAGTTTCTGTAAGGTTGCAGACATAGCTGGAGGCAATATGGATAAATTATCTGGGCTGAAAATTGCTCCCCATTCAATGACTAAAAATGTGTGCAGAGGTTTCACACCACCTGTACTTGTAGGTACAGGGAAAAGGGAGGGTGTATGAGGAGGGAGTATGCGGGAAGGTGAACGCAGATTTCTTCCTACTGGCTGTGCCACGTGATTTTTCTTCTCTTAAGCTTGCCTCTCATGAAAGCAATGATCAAGATCAGGTACTGAGGCTCTATTTCTTTAAATACGGGCCTCAAAGAATGCGAGAGTGAGAAAGCCTTTAGATGAGTGACATACTCCTAAGAAGTGAGACTTGGCATTTCTGCAACCAGGCCTGCTTTTACCTTTGAGCAAAAGGGTCACTTGCTCTGGGCCCTGCAAGGCAGCGGGCCCACTGAATGAGCACACAGTGCTCTGTCCTAGTACCTCTACTAGCTAGTTCCTGAATCTCAGACAGCGGAGAACAGCTCTTTGCTTCTGCTCCAGTCCCTCCCCTCTCAGGCTGCTATAGGGAACGAGACTGGAGAGGGTTGAGGTTAGAGTCAGCAGAGCACAGTGCAGATCAAAGAAGAACTAGTCCGATCCCTAACCAAGCTCCCTTCTCTCCTCCTGTCCTTACCACCCTTGTGTGCAGGCTTTTGTGTTTCTTCACAAAGTATCTGGTAATGGTTTGTGTCACTGTTAGTAAAGAGAGACAGAATTTGTTTTTGTTTTGTTTTCTGCTATGGTGAGAAGTAAGGGGAAGCATCGAAGTTCAGGCTAGCCAGGCATTTCAGGGATTACTTTCAACCAATGCTGTATGGATTTCTTTCAATTTGCAAATGTATGTGTTAAATTTATTTTTTTGCAGTTTACCCTGAAAAATGACAAATGAGATATTCATCAGACACTGTGATGCAATTTCTGAAATATTTCTATTACATATCTGTAAAAGGCTTAATACAGTATTTAAAAGTATGGAGGCTGGTATTCGTCAGGAAGGCTAACACATAAAATTTATGTGAATAATTGTAGATATAACTTTAAGCATATATTCAGCCACCCTATGCATTTAGAATAAGTGGCTGAATATTCAAGCATAACTTTAAATGGAGAATGTGTCCATTCAAAATTAGGCCAGCTACTTCCGCAGAGCAGCTCCATGGATAAATTAACCCTATTCAGTGGTTGAATACTCTCAGCCAGGCCGAAATAACACTTTGCATTCTAGGGCCAGAATTTGGTCATTATCTGCCAGGATATTTTTCTTAACACATCCTTATGTAAGGAGCACCACTGCTGAGTATATAAAGGCTTTTGAATGTTGATCTTATGAAGTTGTTACAGTAAGTGCCGTCGAGTCTTTGCCAACTCATGGCGACCCTCTAGATCAGTGATGGCTAACCTTTTTGAGCCCGAGTGCCCAAACTGCCGCACAAAACCAAAGAATTTCCTCAAAGTGCCAGCACGTCAATTAAAGCCTCATTTGCATAAGGTGCCTCATTTGCATAAATATTTGCATAATGTTACCATACACTAACTTTTAGTAAACATGCCTCTTAATGAGTATATGGATAAAGAAAGACTAAAAGGTTTCTACATTACTATAATCCAGTACCAACCGCCAGGCACATTAGGAACTACTACAAACGCTGCCCATTTAGAACCCATAGGAAACCCGCCGTATCCTAACAGCACTACCAGGACTCACAAAGCACCATACTCTACCTATCAAAAGGCAACACTGCAAATATTAAACCAATACATTTCAGAGAATAACAATACATGACCTACTGGGGAAAGGGAACAAGTGGCAATGTCAAATAGGAATTATATAAACAGAATACCTCAGCTCAGTTACACATGCAGAACAGACCATCACCAAACAAGGAATCACAATTTAGAAACAGGAAGACAATAATTAAACTGGGAACCCCAAAAGCCAAACTTGGAATATACAACAACACTGTAGAAATAAAACTATAAATTAATTTCCTCTTGTACTAAACAAAGCGCAAAAATTAATGATGCACATTTCCCAGAGCTGACATATTCCAGTTAATAAATTCAAAATAAAGAGATATTTTTCTACCTTTTGTGCATTTTTTTTCAGTTGCAATTGTTCCAGCCACTTTCTTCTGGTTTCTTCGTGTCTTCTGCTAACTCTCCATCTGCTGTCCATTTGTCCTTTCTTCTGTCTTGTTTTTTTTTTCCATTCTCTCTCTACATCTGCTTTAACATACTAATCTTTCTCCTTTTGCTCTTTCCTCATTCCTATTTCATCTACTCAAAATTTACCCCTCCATCCTCAATCCCCACTTATTCTCCCAATACCCGGCCAATTGTAGATTTTTTATCCCTCCCACACAAAATATTTTTCCCCTCTCCATTTTACTCTCCCAGCCCCATCCCATTCTAATCCTCCCCCAACACCAGCTCCCTTCTAGTTCCAGCCTCACCCAGCATCCATTCCCTTCTAGTCCCTGCATCAGCCCATTTCCAGTCCTAGCAGCCCCCCAACCCATTTCCAGTCCTAGCAACCCCCCAACCCAATACCAGTCCTAGCCCCCCCTCATCAACCCACTTCCAGTCCTAACCCCCCATCACCCCATTTTCAGTTTAAGCCCCCCCTATAACCCATTACCAGTCCTAACCCCCATCAGCCCACTTCCAGTCCTAACCCCACATCAGCCCACTTCCAGTCCTAACCCCCATCAACCCATTTCCAGTCAGCCCCCCATAGCCCATTGCCAGTCCTAACCCCCCCATCAGCCCACAGTCCATTACCAGTCCTAACCCCATCAGCCCACCTCAAGTCCTAACCCCTCCCCATCAGCCCATTTCCTGTCCTAGCCCCCCCCATAGTCCATTATCAGTCCTAACACACATAGCCCATTACCAGACAGCCCCCATCAGTCAACAGCCCATTACCAGTCTTAACCCCCCCATAGCCCATTGCCAGTCCTAACCCCTCCATCAGCCCACAGCCCATTACCAGTCCTAACCCCATCAGCCCACCTCAAGTCCTAACCCGTCCCCATCAGCCCATTTCTTGTCCGAGCCCCCCCATAGCCCATTATCAGTCCTAAACCCCCCCATAGCCATTACCAGTCCTATCCCCCTCAGACCACCTCCAGTGTTAACCCCCCATCAGCCCATTTCCAGTCCTAACCCCACCCAACAGCCCACCTCAAGTCCTAACCCCTCCCCATCAGCCCATTTCCTGTCCTAGCCCCCCATAGCCCATTACCAGTCCTAACCCCACCCAACAGCCCACCTCAAGTCGTAACCCCGCCCCATCAGCCCATTTCCTGTCCTAGCCCCCCATAGCCCATTACCAGTCCTAAGCCCCCATCAACCCACTTCCAGTCCTAATCCCATCAGCCCATATAGACTTAGCTCCCCCATAGCCCATAGCACCCCCATAGCCCATCACCACTCCTAACCACCCCCAGCCCATCACCACGCCTCACCCCCCATCAGCCCATTTCCTGTCCTAGTCCCCCATAGCCCAGTACCAGTCCTAGCCCCAACAGCCCACAGCCATTACCACTCCTAACCCCCCCAGATCATCACAAGTCATACCCCCCCATCAGCCCACAGACATCACCTCTCATAACCCCCCCAGCCCATCACCACTCCTAACCCCCCCAGCCCCTCACCTCTACTATCCCCCCCATCAGCCCATTTCCTGTCCTAGCCCCCCCCAGCCCATCACCAGTCCTAACCCCCCAACAGCCCACAGCCATTACCACTCCTAACCCCCCCCAGCCCATCACCAGTCCTAACCCCCCCCAGCCATTACCACTCCTAACCCCCCCAGCCCATCACCACTCCTAACCCCCCCCCCCGCGAAATGTTTTTTACAAAGAAAGCTGTCGCTGCCGGGGCCGGGGCCGCCGCGGCAGAATCGAGTGTGCCGCGGGGCCCCCCCGCCCAGCAGAGCCTGCCCTCCGTCCCCGGTATCACCTCTCTCAGCTGCCTCCAGTCACACGCGCCGGCTTTCAGAGCGCGAGGGAAGAGTTTCTCCCTCGCTGCTCTGTTAAGCCCGCGGGGGCTGATGGGAAATTCCCATCAGCCCCCGCGGGCTTAACAGAGCAGCGAGGGAGAAACTCCCCTCGCGCTCTGAAAGCCGGCGCGTGTGACTGGAGGCAGCTGAGAGAGGTGATACCGGGGACGGAGGGCAGGCTCCGCTGGGCGGGGGGGCCCCGCGGCACACTCGATTCTGCCGTGGCGGCCCCGGCCCCGGCAGTGGCAGCTTTTTTTTTTTTTTTTAATGCCGCATATCTTGATTGCGGACCTTCCCGCGTGCCAGCTGCAAGGCCTTCGCGTGCCACAGCTGGCACGCGTGCCATAGGTTCGCCATCGCTGCTCTAGATAGTTGTCCTAAATTGTGTTCGGTCTTCAGTTAAGCAGCTAATTGTTAATAGAGTGGCATCCATAGCTGCTGTTATGGTATCCAATCTATCATATTGCCGGCCTTCCTCTTTGGCACTGATCTTCAACCCTGCCAAGCATGTCATATTTCTCTAATGATCTCTCCCTTTGCATCACGATCTCATGATGGCAAATTACATATTTTTATAGGATTGTTCTGGGAGCGCTGATGATGGAATCATGATGATTTTTGTTAGTTTAATTATCAAAATTTGTGGGGGTATGAGCTTGAAAGTTAATTGGTGCGGTTCCTGATTTCCTTGCATCAGCCCTCTCCATAACACGCTCACACCAGCTCGTACAGACCAGAAGGAAGAAAACACCTTGTGCCACACTTGCATCAGCCCACACTGGCCAGAAGGAGGAAGACATCACCTGCATACTTGCAATGACCCGCATGGGCCTTAGGAGGTTTGAGGGGTGTTTGCATCTACCATGAGGGGGCGAGAAGTAGGACAGAGTATGCAGCTGTCCTCTGTCAGCTGGCAATGAGGAAGAACGCTGCAGCAGTGGGCTGACAGAATCAGATTAACAGGAGCTGGGGGAAAGGGGATCAGTTAGGAAATAAAGGGTGATGTTCAATAGGGTGTAAAGGGGGCCCCCACCCACACAAGTTTGTCTAGGGCCACTTAAGTGGTTAAGGGCGGTCCAGCCCAGAACCTACATGTTAACAGAATCTCTCACCTTGGCTGCACAGGGAAAACCCAGACCATGATCCAGTAAAGAATAAGAAACAACAAATTAGAAATAACATGCAGGCAGAAAACGAAATCCCCCAAAATAAGCTCTGAGCTGTGGAAAACTGAAGAAAGAGAAACAGAAATGCATTTCTTCCTAAACTATAATTTCCCACTACATCTGATGTTGATCCTTCAGGTTCATCTTTTTTCTCTATTTCTCTCATCTATCTTTTTACCTAACTGTAGTTAGATTTCATTCCTCCTTGTTTCCCCTTTCTGATCTCAGTTCTCCAATTTTCATCTCCCACCTACTTATCAGCTTTCCATTTTCTATTCTGATCTTCATAATCTTCCCATTCCCACCTCTATCGTATTCCTTTTCCTTACCTCAGTATCCATTCTTATGTCCCTCTCTCTCAGTCTCTCCCTGTATAAGACCTTGTTTCTTCCCTTCGCCACCCACACAATATCTGTCCCTCTCTCCGTTCTCACTTGAAGAATGGTCAAGAATTTGGCAGCTGAGATTTAATGCCAAAAAATACAGGGTCATGCATTTGGGCTACAAAAATCCATTATAGGAGTGAAATACTTCTGTTCATGTAAGAAGGGCAGGACCTGGCAGAGATTGTGTCTGATGATCTTAAGGTGGCTAAACAGTTAGAAAAGGCAATGGCAAAAGCCAGAAGGATGCTTGTGAATACACAGGGAGAGGAATGGTCAGCAGGAAGGAGGCGGCGATAGTGCCTCTGTATAAGTCTTTGAGACCTTATTTGGAATACTGAGTGCAATTCTGGAGACCACACCTTCAAAAGGATATAAAGAGGATGGAGCCTGTGCAGAGGGTGGCTACCAAAATGATCAGTGGACTTCATCATAAGGCTTATAGAGACAGACTTAAAGATCTCAATATATGTACTCTGGAGGAAAGGCAGGAGAGAGGAGATATTATAGAGACATTTTAATGCCTCCATTGCATAAATGCACAGGAGAAAAGCCTCCTTTGATTGAAAAAAGCTCTGCAATGAGGGGGCATAGGATGAAGGTGAAAGAGGATAGACTTAGGAGTAATAGGCAGAAATATTTTTTTCTGGAGAGTGGTAGATGCATGGAATAGTCTCCTAGAGGAGATAGTAGAGACTAGGACAATATCTGAATTTAAGAAAGTATGGGACTAACACAGAAGATTTCTAAAGGAAAAAAGGAGACTACTGTATAGTAGTTGGTATGGAAGGGCAGTCTAGATAGGCTATTTTTTCTGCCGTCATGTTTCTATGTAAGCAGTGGTCCTTCTGACGTTGTCTCTAGTCCTTCTTCTGCTATGCACCCTTCTGAGTGCATCGGGGTCTTCATTGCAGTGTATTTTCTACCATGTACCTTGGAGAGTTGATGTCACTCTTCTTGTTGCATTGCACTATGATCAATGTTTTACCAAGTTAATGAAGTCTTGCTCCTTTTGCCGTTTTCTACCTTGACCCAAAATATAAGTAAACAGCACTCAAACAAAACAAAAAATTTTTTTCATGTAACTCCAGAGTGATGGTATTAATCTTCACATAATAGTACTCTTCATATATTCAGCCACCATTCCTGCAAATCAACTGCTGGCTTCAAACAATAATTTTTCAAGAGAAACGGGTCTCAGTATTCCGGGCCAGTGTTTTTGGTAGCTGCTCACTCAGCTAATCACTTAGCAGTCACCCACAATGTTGGCACAGCCCAATTCACATCAGTGACCCAACTCTCATTCAGCTCCCCAAAGGTGTTATTCGGATTGCCACAGCAAAAGACTTAACTGCTATCCATTGTTCCCGGCAGTCCGCCCCGACGCTACAAAACCAGCGCACTCCAGCGTTTCGCGATCAAAATCGCTTCCTCAGGGGAACACCTTAAACACAGACAAGATCCCTCAAACAGCACGATCCATTTTACCAAACGGCTTCATTCACCAAAAACTTCAGTTAGCCTTGCAGACGCGCATCCTTGAGTCTTAATTTCAGTGTTGTGTTTGCCACTTCAAACCTTTAGTGCTGCCCAGGTTCTTCTCGTCATTGTTCTAACTTTCTCCCTCTCCTAGAACATAGGTTTTCTTGGTCATTTAAAAGTGCCTTAGGAAGAGAAACTTGGGTTTTTTTCCATGACTGAAGTCCTTGGTGCCTTCAGGTGTTCCTCTTCGGGTGGTACATAGTCTGTACATGGTTTGTAACATATTGATGCTATGTTGTTCCTCTTAAGATGTTTTAGGGCCTTGCAGGCAATCTAGGTGTTATGTTGGTTCTCTTTGGGTGTCCTACCACCTACTTTGGGCTATATTTCCAATGAAACAGATTCCAAAAAAAACTGAACCAGGTGCATGGGGGGGGGGGAGGGAGGGGACACACATCTGGCCTAACACTATTGATGCACCTTGAACTCTCTCATCAAAATACTTTTCAACATTTCATTACTATACCTGTCGATTAACTAAAATGCTATCCGGTTATACTGGAAATTCATTTCCGCTGGCCAGATATGGCTCCAGCACTGAATATCTGGCTATTGCCGCTGAATATGCTCCTCTAAGCATCTCTAAAATATGATGCTATAAGGGTTACTAGAAAGGAAGGAAAATAATAATAATTACTATTATTAAAACTTTCTAGCTGCCCAAGGCTGTGAGACATCTGAGTGTGTAAAATTGATCTCCTGCCACTCTTTAGCCTTTCATTTTAGGGCCTTTTGACCTGTCTTGCTAGTGCACTAGTCCACCTTGGATGTTCCAGGCTCTTGTAGCCAGTGTTTTAAAGAAAGCTGTGCAATGAGGGGGCATAGGATGAAGGTGAAAGGGGATAGACTCAGGAGTAATATGTGGAACTATTTCTTTTTGGAAAGAGTGGTAGAGGTAATAGACACCAGAACAGTATCTGAATTCAAGAAAACATGGGATCAAAATAGAAGATCTCTAAAGGAAAAAAACAAGGGATTATAGCAGTTGGTGTGAAGGGCAGACTGGATAGGCCATATGGTCTTTTTCTGCCATCATGTTTCTATGTTGCTATGTTCCACTCCTCCAGCTTCTGCACTTTTCCCAACCTAACCCAAGCACTTACAGCCCCCCGGACCCAGCATCATCCCCCTAGTTCCTTTCCAGTCCTTGACCTATTCCAGCATCAGCCCATTCCCAGCCCCTTTCTAGCACCCTAATACCAGCCCCCCAGGCCAGCATCACCCCCTTTCCAATCTCAGATTCCTAGCCCAGCATAAGCCCTAGCTCCTTTTCATTCTCCCTGAAACCAGTATCAACGCATTCCAGTCCCATTCCTTCCAGCATCAGCCCTCTTCTAGTTCCAGCCCCCCACCATCAGCCCTCTTCCAGTCTCTGTTCCCCCATCATCATCCGAGTTCCAGTCCAATTCACTCCAGCATCAGCTTTCTTCCAGTCCCTGCCTCTTAGATTTCTTTTAGTTCCTGCCCCTCTACGATCAGCCCCATTCCAGTCCAAGTCCCAGCCTCCCCACCATCATCAGTCTTCTTCCAGTGTCACCCGCTGCCAACATGAATACCAGCCAGTCACCTCCTCTCCCCTTACCCCTGCCACACCTGCATTTATAATTTACACAGCCACGGGAGAATTTTCCTTCACTCCCAAAGCTGTGCTATCCTGCAAAACAGGATCTGAGGCAGCATGGGTTTACCAAAGGCAGATCTTGTCAGACAAATCTGATTGATTTCTTTGACTGGGCGATCAGCAAGTTGGACAGATGGAGAGCCCTAGATGTGGTGTACTTAGAGTTCAATAAAGCCTTTGACACTGTTTATAAGTTGCTTCTGTGGAACAAATTGAGCACCCTAGGGAGGGACCATAAAATTACTGAGTTAGAAATTGATTGAGTGGGAGGCGCAAAGGGTATAAGTAAATGGAGCTCACTCTGAGGAGGTGGTGGTTACCAGTAGTATGCCGCGGGGATCTTTCCTTGGTCTGATTCTTTTTAACATCTTGGTTAGTGATATTGCGTGAGGGCTGTCAGGTAAGGTTTTGCCTGTTTGCGGATGATACCAAAATCTGCAATAGAATAGACAGCCAGGAAGGTGTAGATAATATGGGGAAGGATCTAGCTAAGCATGAAGAATGGACAAGAATTTGGCAGCTGAAATTTAATGCTAAAAAATGCAGTCATGCATTTGGGCTGCAAAAATCCAAGGGAGCGGTACAGTATAGGGGTGACATACTTCTGTTCAAAAAAGAAGAGCGGGATCTGGGCATGATTTTGTCTGATGATCTTAAAGTAGCTAAACAGGTGATTAAGGAAAAGGTGGTATATAAAACTAGACAGATAAAAAAGAACCTAAATAAATAAATAAAAATGGCAACAGCGAAAGCTAGAAGGATGCTTGGGTGCATAGGGAGAGGAATGGCCAGCAGAAAAAAAGGAGATGATAATGCCTCTGTATAAGTCTCTGGTGTGACCTCATTTAGAGTATCATGTGCAATTCTGGAGACCGCATCTTCAAAAGGATATAAACAGGATGGAGTCGGTACAGAGGGTGGCTACTAAAATGGTTAGTGGTCTTCATTATAAAGTATATGAGGACAGACAAAGATCTTAATATCTATACTTTAGAGGAAAGGTGTGATAGAGGAGATATGATAGATATGTTTGAATACCTCTGAGGCATAAATGCACAGGAACAGAGTTTCTTTTGATTGAAAACAAGCTTTGCTATGAGGAGACGTAGGATGAGGATGAGAGTGAAAGGGGATAGACTCAGGAGTAATATGCGGAAATATTTATTTATGGAACCCTCACTTGGTTTGCAGCCTGTCATGCTGTGAGCGCTTGTGTGCATTAGTGATGCTGAGGGCTAAGCTATTGGTAGTTTAACTACTGGCAGGGTATCCCAAGATGGTCAGGTCTCAGCTGAGGTGCCAGACGAAGACAAACCACCCATCTGGATAGCATCAGAATGGGACAGTGTTGGCGGCAGAGGATCACATTTCTGTGACAAACAGCAACAACACTAAACTTAAACTGCGCGGAGGAAAGGCATGGCAATCTAATTCTGTATCTTGCAATGAAAACCCAATGAATAGTCACAAGAAAACAAATTACACTATAGTGCTGGAAGATGAGACCCCCAGGTTGGAAGGCATTCAACTAGCTATTGGGGAGCAGCTGAAGACTTTTCAGAGTAAAGCCAACATTTATGATGTGTTGGATCAAAGCCCTCGGGACGTCTGACTGCTGATGTAGCTGTGCATGAAATGATAGTCAGAAGCTGTAAAGATGTGTTACATATTGGGACATGGAACTTTCGAAGCATGAACCAAAGGAGGTGGTCAAGAATGAAATGGAACGTGTACAACTTGATCTGTTGGGTGTCAGCAAACTGAAATGGATTGGCATTGGGCACTTTGCATCAGATGATCACATGGTCTACAATGCTGGAAATGAAAGATGAAGAAATGGTGTTGCATTTATAATAAAGAAGAAACTTGCAAGAACTGTAATGAAATACAATGCATTCAGTGAAAGATTAATCTCTATTCGTCTACAAGGAATGCCTATCAACACAACTATATGCCCCAACAACAACTGCAGAAGAGGATGTAATTGATGAGTTTTATGAACAAGTATAAGCTGAAATTGATAGAACATGCAAACAGGATATCTTGATATTCATAGGTGACTGGAATGCAAAGGTTGGCAACAAAGAAGAAGGCAAAGTGGTTGGAAAATATGGACTTGGCAACAGAAATGAAGCTGGAGAAAGAATGATAGAATTCTGCAAGACCACTAATGTATTCATCTCAAACACCTTCTTCCAGCAACACAAGCGGCGACTGTACACATGGACTTCACCCAATGGATTGTGCAAAATATTAGATTGACTACATCTGTGGAAGTCAATGATGGAAAAGCTCTATAACATCAACAAAGACAAAACCTGGAGCTGACTGTGGTACAGGTCACCAACTACTAGTATGTAAACTCAAGCTAAAGTTGAAAAACAGCAAACCACTGATGAATGTAGCAAAATATGACCTTAAGAATATACCACTGGAATTTTAAAGACTGCCTGCAAAATCAATCTGCTGCTTTAGATACAAATGACAGAGCTCCAGAACAGTTATGGAATGACGTCAAGAAGGTTGTGTTGGAAGAAAGCGAGATGTCTCTACAAAAGGTGAAAAAGCAAAAACGGCCAAAATGGATGACGGAAGAAACTCTGAAAATTGCCTAGAAAGCAGAGAAGCTAAAGCCAGAGGAGAAAGAAAGACAATCGCAGAACTCAGAGATTTCCAACATGCAGCAAGACAGAACAAGGAAAAGTACTACAATAACGCATACAAGGAAATAGAAGCAGAAACTATTAGAGGAAGAACAAGATTGACTTTCCTAAAGCTACTAGAGTTAAAGAAAAAATTCCACCCTCGAATTGGAATGTTACAAGATGCTCAAGGTTCTATGTTGAATGATGCAGAGAAGATCAAGAAAAGGTGGAAATATACAGAGTTTTTAGGCAATAAAGATCAAATGAACCAACAGAACCATTGGTGATGAAAGAAGAAGTTGAAGTAGCATTGAAAGCCTTATCAAAGAACAAAGCACCAGGCACTGATGGCATTCCCATAGAAGTATTACAGCAATCTGATGCAGCGTTTACCATGCTTACAAGGCTCTGCCAAGAAATTTGGAAGACAACATCATGGTCAACTGACCGGAAAAGATCTGTGTTTATACCAATACTAAAGAAAGGTGATCCAACTGACTGTGGAAACTATCACACAATCACTCTGATCCCATATGCTAGCAAGATTCTACTGAAGATTATTCAACAGAGACTACAACCATACCTGGAACAAGAACTACCTGAAGTGCAAGCAGGGTTCAGGAAAAGGCGAGGAACGAGAGACATCATCACGGATGTGAGATGGATCCTTGAAAAGACTAAAGAATACCAAAAGGATATATATTTGTTCTTTATCGACTACAGCAAGGCTTTTGGGAAAGTTCAAAACCCTCAGGTTCATAGCTCTTGCTGAGTTTTCCATAACCTCCATCTTGTATTGAAGAGCCAAATTATCCTTTTTTTTTTTTTTTTAGTGCCATCAAGTCAGTGTTGACTCATAGCGACCCAGCTATCTCTGGGTTTCTTGGCAATGTATCACCGGAAGTAGATCTTCGGAAGCAATGGAGGGTAAAGTGACTTGCCCAAAGTCACAAGGAGTGCCAGTGGGAATTGAACCCTTGATCTTCTGGGTACCAGGGGCGGCCCAAGTGGGGTGCGGGGCCATGTGCGGAGACTCGGTGCGGGGCCTCATTTGCATAAGTGGCCTTATTTGCTTAAATATTTGCATAATGTTACCATACACTAACTTTTAGTAAACATGTCTCTTAATGAGTGTATGGATAAAGAAAGACTAAAAGATTTCTACATTACTATAACCGCCAGGCACATTAGGAACTACTATAAACGCTGCCCATTTAGAACCCATTAATCACCACCCCCAAAAAGTGAAACACATAAAGCAGAATTTTTACAAGAATCACTAAATATCACCTCATTACTTTTATATTTTTGTCGAAGCTATGCTGTAGGAGGGACAGTAATGTCGGCTGTCCCACACCAAGCAGCTAGCTGCCTTTTTTTCTTTTATATGTGATCCTGTGTCACTTCTCAAATTATTTTATAACCACAAAATTGTACTTAGCTGAAGCCTCTTAACTTTCACTCATCCTTCCATTAATCCTGAAGAGAAAGATGGAACATGACGCGCGCGTTTCGAGCCCTAAGGCTCTGTATCAAATGTTGGACTCTTCTTCAATTCAAAAAACGGAATCCCAACCAGACGCCGTCGTCGCGGCTGAGGCATACGTCTCTCCTCTATGGCTGCATCGTTAGACTATTCAATTTTTAAACAGGAGCACAACCTATCAGAAAAGGAACGCCCCACATGAAGGGGAATCCCAAATCGGATTGGTTCTCTTAAGATGACATCAGACTATCAAATACCATTCAACCTCCCGATTTAAACCTGCCGGTTCTACTGTATCCAAGGAAAAAATCCATCTTTGTTCTAATAGTTGAAGTTGGTGGAGACGATCTCCTCCTCTGGGATCAGCTGGAATGTGGTCAATAACTGTCCATCGTAAATCAGTAAATGAATGATTGAATTGTAGACAATGGGTTACCATCGGTGCTGTCAGGACGCTATTTCGCAATCGGGAAGCGTGTTCCATTAAACGTGTCTTCATAGCACGACTAGTCCTACCTATGTAGAGTAATGAACACGGGCACAGCAGTAGGTAGACTACATAGCTAGAGAGGCAGTTCGTATCCCAGCGTCGTGTAAACAGTTGTTTTGTTTTTGGATGTGTCCATTGTAGCCCAAGCATAGATAATGCACAGAATTGACATGATCCACACGTCAAGTGTCCAGTCTTAGCAGGAAGTCGATCGAGTCTATCAGACGGTAATGCTGTCTTCATCAGCATATCGCCAAGATTCCGCCCCCGAGAAAATGCTATCTGAAGAGGTTTGTTAAAACAATCTACTAATTGCAACATTGGCCAATGTTGTTTTAAAATCTTTAAAAGTGCAGAGCTACCCTCAGTAAATGGAAGAATACCCACTATGGAATCTTCTGAACTCTGACCCGAATTGACATAATTAGGATCAAGCAACCATTCCCGATGAACGAAACGTGCTCGTTTCATTGCTTTTTGAATAATATGACTGGGATACCCACGATTACTTAAACGATGGCTCAATTCAGAAGCATGGGTCATATAATCCTCAAGTGTATTGCAGTTCCGCCGTAATCTAAGAAATTGGCCAATTGGCCTTTTGGCCAATTTCTTAGATTACGGCGGAACTGCAATACACTTGAGGATTATATGACCCATGCTTCTGAATTGAGCCATCGTTTAAGTAATCGTGGGTATCCCAGTCATATTATTCAAAAAGCAATGAAACGAGCACGTTTCGTTCATCGGGAATGGTTGCTTGATCCTAATTATGTCAATTCGGGTCAGAGTTCAGAAGATTCCATAGTGGGTATTCTTCCATTTACTGAGGGTAGCTCTGCAGTTTTAAAGATTTTAAAACAACATTGGCCAATGTTGCAATTAGTAGATTGTTTTAACAAACCTCTTCAGATAGCATTTTCTCGGGGGCGGAATCTTGGCGATATGCTGATGAAGACAGCATTACCGTCTGATAGACTCGATCGACTTCCTGCTAAGACTGGACACTTGACGTGTGGATCATGTCAATTCTGTGCATTATCTATGCTTGGGCTACAATGGACACATCCAAAAACAAAACAACTGTTTACACGACGCTGGGATACGAACTGCCTCTCTAGCTATGTAGTCTACCTACTGCTGTGCCCGTGTTCATTACTCTACATAGGTAGGACTAGTCGTGCTATGAAGACACGTTTAATGGAACACGCTTCCCGATTGCGAAATAGCGTCCTGACAGCACCGATGGTAACCCATTGTCTACAATTCAATCATTCATTTACTGATTTACGATGGACAGTTATTGACCACATTCCAGCTGATCCCAGAGGAGGAGATCGTCTCCACCAACTTCAACTATTAGAACAAAGATGGATTTTTTCCTTAGATACAGTAGAACCGGCAGGTTTAAATCGGGAGGTTGAATGGTATTCGATAGTCTGATGTCATCTTAAGAGAACCAATCCGATTTGGGATTCCCCTTCATGTGGGGCGTTCCTTTTCTGATAGGTTGTGCTCCTGTTTAAAAATTGAATAGTCTAACGATGCAGCCATAGAGGAGAGACGTATGCCTCAGCCGCGACGACGGCGTCTGGTTGGGATTCCGTTTTTTGAATTGAAGAAGAGTCCAACATTTGATACAGAGCCTTAGGGCTCGAAACGCGCGCGTCATGTTCCATCTTCCTCTTCAGGATTAACGGAAGGATGAGTGAAAGTTAAGAGGCTTCAGCTAAGTACAATTTTGTGGTTATAAAATAATTTGAGAAGTGACACAGGATCACATATAAAAGAAAAAAAGGCAGCTAGCTGCTTGGTGTGGGACAGTCGACATTACTGTCCCTCCTACAGCATAGCTTCGACAAAAATATAAAAGTAATGAGGTGATATTTAGTGATTCTTGTAAAAATTCTCATTTAGAACCCATAGCAAACCCGCCGTATCCTGACAGCTTTACCAGGACTCACAAAGCACCATACCCTACCTATCAAAAGGCAACACTGCAAATATTAAACCAATACATTTCAGAGAATACTGGGGAAAGAGAACAAGTGGCAATGTCAAATAGGAATTAGATAAACAGAATACCTCAGCTCAGTTAGACATGCAGAACATAGACCATCACCAAACAAGGAATCACAATTTAGAAACAGGAAGACAATAATTAAACTGGGAACCCCAAAAGCCAAACTTGGAATGTACAACAACACTGTAGAAATAAAACTATAAATTAATTTCCTCTTGTACCAAACAAAGCGCAGACGTTAATGATGCACATTTCCCAGAGCTTTCATATTCCAGTTAATAAATTCAAAATAAAGAGATATCTTTCTACCTTTTGTGCATTTGTTTTTCAGTTGCAATTGCTCCAGCCACTTTCTTCTGGTTTCTTCATGTTTTCTGCTAACTCTCCATCGTCTGCTGTCCATTTGTCCTTTCTTCTCTCTTCTAGATTTTTTTCCATTCTCTCTCTCTACATCTGCTTTAACATACTAATCTTTCTCCTTTTGCTCTTTCCTCATTCCTATTTCATCCACACAAATTTTACCCCTCCATCCTCAATCCCCACTTACTCTCCCAATACCCTGCCAATTGTAGATTTTTCATCCCTCCCACACAAAATATTATTCCCCTCTCCATTTTACTCTCCCAGCCCCATCCCATTCTAATCCTCCCCCAACATCAGCTCCCTTCTAGTTCCAGTCTCACCCAGCATCCATTCCCTTCTAGTCCCTGCATCAGCCCATTTCCAGTCCTAGCCCCCCATCAACCCATTTCCAGTCCGAGTCCCTTCATCAGCTCATTTCCAATCCTAGCCCCCCATCAGCCCATTTCTAGTCATTTCCTAGCCCCACCATCAGCCCATGTCAAATCCTAGCTCCCCTCCACTCAGCCCAATTCCAGTCCAAGCCCCCCCATGAGCCTACTTCCAGTTCTAGTCCCTCCATGAGTCCATTTCAATTCAAGCCCCCACCACAGCCCATTTCCAATCTTAGCTCCTCCAACAGCCCATTTCCAGTCCTATCCTAGCTGCTCCATCAGCCCATTTTCAGTCCTAGCTCCCTTCCCTCACAGCCCATTTCCATTCCAAGCCCCCTCCCCATCAGCTATTTGCAGTTCAAGCCTCCCCTTCCACTCAGCCCATTTCCAGTCCTAGCAACCCCCCAACCCATTACCAGTCCTAGCCCCCCATCAACCCACTTCCAGTCCTAACCCCCCATCACCCCATTTTCAGTTTAAGCCCCCCCCTATAACCCATTACTAGTCCTAACCCCCCATCAGCCCACTTCCAGTCCTAACCCCATCAGCCCATTTCCAGTCAGCCCCCCATAGCCCATTGCCCATTACCAGTCCTAACCACATCAGCCCACCTCAAGTCCTAACCCCTCCCCATCAGCCCATTTCCTATCCTAGCCCCCCCATAGCCCATTATCAGTCCTAACCCCCCATAGCCCATTACCAGTCCTAACCACATCAGCCCACCTCAAGTCCTAACCCCTCCCCATCAGCCCATTTCCTGTCCTAGCCCCCCATAGCCCATTATCAGTCCTAACCCCCCCATAGCCCATTATCAGTCCTAACCCCCCATCACCCCATTTCCAGACAGCCCCCATCAGCCCACAGACCATTACCAGTCTTAACCTCCCCATAGCCCATTACCAGTCCTAACCCCCCCCCCCATCGGCTCATGGAAAATTTAAAAAAAAAAAAAAAAAGCTGGCTGCTGCCGTTGCGGCAGAATGGAGTGTCCCGCGGGGTCCCCTCTGCCCGGCTGAGCTCTCCCGGCCCAGCTGAGCCCCTCTGCGCCGGCTTTCAGATATGCAAAGGGAGAGTGTCTCCCTCGCGTCTCTGTTAAGCCCGCAGGGGCAGATGGGAAATTTACCTTCAGCCCCTGCAGGCTTAACAGAGACGCGAGGGAAACACTCTCCCTTCGCGTATCTGAAAGCCGGCGCAGAGGGGCTCAGCCGGGCAGAGGGGGCCCCGCGGGACACTCCATTCTGCCGCTGCCACGGTGGCAGCAGCCAGCTTTTTTTTTTTTCTAAATTTAATTTTTAAAAAAGCAGAATGTTCTTTGCGCGGGGCCCTGTGCAAAAAACATTCTTGCTCAATGGACGGGCCGGCCCTGCTGGGTACTAGGCAGTTGCTCTAACCACTAGGCTACTCCTCCACTCCCAAATAATAATAATTATTATTATTATCCTTAAGCAGAGATAAATTTGATTCAGAAAGTGTTTCCAGTTTCCTACCATGATCTTCTACTTGCAGTTTAACAGTGTCCAAACTAGATACAACAGAATCAATTTGAGTTAAATTTTCCTGGATCCTGGAGGAGAGAGCAGAGGTCTGCCTAGTCACTAGATCAGAAAGAGAAACAATCACCTCCCAAATTACCTCCAGAGTGAAGACTTGTGGTCTAGAAGGAAGTAAGGATGCAGGAGTAGAGGTAAACAAAGAAGAAGATTGAAATGGCATTCCTCCAAGCCCCAAGCCACTGACCACTAGAGCATCTGCCTGCCGCGATGTACACAAAGCCTCCCCGGGACCATCACGGCTCTCTCCGGAGGACAGCTGGTCCATGGCGCATGCAGTTCCCCCCCAATCGGCTTCTTGCTGTCCCTCAGCAACCGAGTAAGGAAGTGCCAAAACTGCAGGGGTCAGGTTCAGAGCAGCAGGCAATGCAGCGGCGTTCTCCCGAAAGGAGAAAGTGAGATCTCCAAATCCGAAGACGGCAGCACACTCTCCTCTGTCATCGTTGCCGCCAAGCCGGATCGAATCTCCTACTTTTGCGCCTGGGCAAGTTCAATAAAATGATCCACAGGAGGCTGGAACTCCGAGGGGAAAACCCTCGGCTTCCCTTTACCCTTAGGCATTTGCAGAGGTAAAGAACACAGTGGCCATCTTGATTCCTCTCTCTACTCCTCACCTTAATGTAAAGAAGACAAAGATCATGAGAACTGGCAAAATCAATAAGTTCATCGCTGAAGGAGAAGAAATTGAAATCGTGGACAACTTTAACCTACTTGTATCAACTATCAATAAAGAAGCAACAAGCAGTCAAGAAATCCGATGATGCATTGCTCTTGGAAGAATGCCTATGAAAGACCTAGACAAGATTCTCAAGAGCAGAGATGTCTCTCTCCATACAAAGATTTGACTCGTTCAAGCCATGATATTTTCAATAACATTATATGGATGCGAAAGCTGGATACTGAAAAAGACAGGAAGAAAATTGATGCCTTTGAATTATGGTGCTGGTGGCGAATACTGCGTATACCATGGACTGCCATAAGAACAAACCAGTCAGTACTAGAGGAGATCAAACCTAAGCTTTCTTTAGAAGCTCAGCTGAAAAGACTTTGACTTTCATACTTTGGACACATCATGCGAAGAGAGAGATCATTTGAGAAAGACATCATGCTTGGCAAGATAGAAGGTCAACGCAAAAGAGGAAGGTCAGCAATGAGATGGATCGATACAATAACAGCAGCTACGGGTCTGTCAACAATAAGCCACCTGACTGAAGACCAAACACAAATACTATCCAGGGAGTCTCCATGAGTCGACACCAACTCAACAGCACTTAAAAACAACAACATTTATTTATGGAAAGAGAGGTAGATGCATGGAATAGTCTCCCAGTGGAGGTGGTAGAGACAAGAACAATATCTGAATTCAAAAAAGCATGGGACAAACACAGAGGATCTCTAAAGGTAAAAAGGGGACTATTAAAGTTGATATGAAAGGGCAGACTAGATAGGCCATGTGGTCTTTTTCTGCCGTCATGTTTCTATGTTTCTAAAAGTGAAATATAGGCGCGACTCGTTTCTTTTGAGAGACATGAAGTGCCTGTGTTCCACTGCAAGGAGCAGCAGTGATTGGGGCTGCATCATAGCACAGCCGCGAGAATGAAGACAAATGCTCCCAGGTTGTGAAATAGGCAGGCTTCCAGTGCCCTTAAATTTGTCATCCTAAGCCAGTACCTCACTGGCTTGCCTTTTAAGCTGGCCATGCCTCCCAGGTTCTGCCTTACTTCATTATAGAGAAATCTAGTGGTCGAATGAGTGTACAGTGAGATGACCTGTTAAGCCCTAGTAATTTTCCAAAATGGGGGAGACTTCTTTCCCCATAATGCTGGAAGGAGACTTCCCTGGAAGGGAAAAGTGAACCCATGTAAAAACCTAGTACAAAGGCAATTTCCTGTCTTTGGCTGTTCTACCCATCGTACAATCAAGATGTCTCTAGCTGGTTAAGCTTTAGCAGCCTAAGAAACAGGTGTTAGAGGAAGTGACAAAGGTTGCTTATGCATCTGTATGCTTGCTTGTTTTATTTATTTATTTTATTTTATTTGTTACAATTTCTCTACCGCGATTTCCAAAGATCAATTGCTGTTTACAAATAACAATATTTTGAGTAGTGCATAAATAGGTGCATACTCGTATACATGGATCAGAGGGAAAGTGGGGTTACTTACCTGTAACGCAGGTACTCCTTGGAGAGCAGGATAAGGCAGCCACACTTGGTGACGTCATCCGATGGCACCGGGACGGAGTGCTCTCCTATAGCTCAGAAAGGCGAAGCTTTTCTGAGTGTGGTCCATAGCCCCACCACCCCCAGGCCCGCTCCTACCTGATTCAGTTTGTGCCAAGAGTAGCGTTCCCGGCAGGTAGATGCGGGCCTAGTCCTGATGGACGTGAGGGCCATCCATAGGGGAGGTGGGTGGGAATGTGTGGCTGACATCCTGCTGTCCAAGGAGAACCTACGTTACAGGTAAGTAACCCCACTTTCTCCCTGGACAAGCAGGATGTCATCAACCACACTTGGTGACTCCCTATCTAGGCCGGAGGCCTACGGTGCTGTGGGCAGATGGCCTGAGAGTCACAGAGGATGTTGAGGCTAAGTGTGTAAATGTGGAATTTATTAACAATCACACTGGTGCAACAAGCAGCAAAGTGGTGGAACTGTAACTTAAGAACATGAACACGTCAGAACATGAAGAATAGTGCAACAACAAGGATAGCGTAGTACAGACTTGGCAGCATAACATGAGTACGGTGCGGTCCTAACTGGTTAGGTCGAGGTCTGAACCCTGTGTGTGCTGGCATTCAAGACGGTCCGTCTGAAGGAGGAGTCGTCATGGGCCAACTGGTCCAGGCAGTAGTGGCGCTGAAAAGTGTGCATCGAGGACCACGTGGCAGCCTTGCAGATGCGTTGGATAGGCACGGCGTGGAGGTTGGCCATGGCTCTAAGCTGGTGTGCGTGTGCTGCGACAGGTGGCTGTGTCCCCGCCTGGGAGTAGCAGAAGGTGATGCACACTGAGATCCAGCGTGAGAGGGTTCTTTTTGTGATGGGCCAACCCAGTCTGCCAGGGTAGAAGGAAACAAAGAGTTGGGGCGTTCTGCGGTGCCCTTCCGGGCATTTCAAGTATATTTGTAGAGCCCGCACGCAGTCGAGGGTGTGGAGGCGGCGCTCTTCGGCGTTGGCATGCGGCTCAGGGTAGAAGTCAGGGAGCTCAATGCTTTGGTTGACATGGAATGCGGACACAACCTTGGGTACAAATTTGGGGTGTGTCCATAGCGAGGCACGGCCATTGAGCAGGACCATGTATGGTTGGTGGGCCACCAGGGCTTGCAACTCGCTGATTCGTCTGGCAGATGTAATGGCAATGAGGAAGAGTGTTTTCCAGGAGAGGAACTTCAGAGATGTCTCGGTTAAAGTTTCGAAGGGGCTTCCGGTGAGTGCGTTGATGATGCTGGGAAGGTCCCACAGCGGCACTGGTTGCACCCTCACTGATGTGGCTTTGAGTCTTTTGTGTATGAGCGTGGTCAGGTAGCGAAGGACGTGCGGGAAGAGGCAGGAGATAGGGTGCAGGCCCTCAGCCACACACCAGGCGTCAAAGTGTCTCCACTTCATCTGGTAGGAGCGGCATGTGGAATCCCTGCGCGCTGCAAGGATGAAGCGCTGGACTTCGACCGTCAGGTGTATGGAGGCTAGTTGGGACCTTTCAAGCTCCAAGCAGTCAGAACGAGGGTGTTCAGGTTGGGGTAAAGGGTGTTCCCTTCGTCCTGGGTGATGAGGTCCGGTTGCTGGGGCAACCGGAAGGGTAGCCTGCAAGCGATCTCGTTCAGGATGGGGAATCACATCTGTCTGGGCCAGTATGGTGTGATCAGGATGACCAAGGCTCTGTCGTGTAGGATCTTTTGTAGCACCTTGGGTATTAGCGGTGTAGGGGAATAGGCATATAGCAATTGAAACTCCCCCCAGTGTAGGTCGAAGACATCCTTCTGTGGGTCGGGTGCCGTGAGCAGAATTGCTGACATTTGGTGTTGGAAGGGTGGGCGAAGAGGTCCAGCTGTGGGCGGCCCCATCGCTGGAACAAGGTCTCTGTCACCTCCTTGTTGAGGGACCACTCGTGTGGCAATAGCTGCCGGCTCAGTCTGTCTGCGAGCTGGTTGTCTGCGCCCGTTAGGTAGACTGCTTGTAGCTGACAGTCCATGCGGAGTGGGAACGTCCAAGTTTGGATGACCTCCCTGCAGAGGGATAGGGATCCCATGCCCCCTTGCTTGTTCACAGAAAACATCGCAACTTGGTTGTCGGTCTGAACCCGGAGGGTGCTTCTGCGTATCCATTTTGCGAAAGATTGGATGGCATAACGAATTGCGCAGAGTTCGAGTAGGTTGATGTGCAGGTCGTGCTCGGTCTCCGTCCACGTAGCTTGTGTGCGCAAACGATCGAGATGGGCTCCCCATCCCGTGTTGGATGCATCTGTGGTTAGGAACATGTCGTGGTGGGGTGTCTGGATTTCCCTTGAGTCAGGTTCAATCTGAGACGCCACCAGCGGAGGGTGTCTCTTATCCTCTGGTTGATGTTGATCCTTGCGGACATCGGTTGTTTTCTTTGGTTCCAGTTCTTTCTCAGGTGCCACTGTAAGGCCCTCATGTGGAGTATGGCATGCGGAAGCACTTGTGTAGTTGCTGACATGTGGCCAAGGAGGTGAAGGAGTGTTTTAGCCAACACGCTGTTGGCCTTGGCTACTGATGTGGAGAGGGAGATGATGACGTCCGCTCTCGGTACGGGAAGGAACGCCTTCACCATGGTTGTATGCAGGGCGGCTCCGATGAACTCCAGAGTCTGTGTGGGTTGCAGCTGAGACTTCTGGAAGTTGATGAGGAACCCCAGGGTCGATAGTAGCGACACGGTGTCTTTCACTGCCCTGTATGATCTGTCTTTCGAAGGGGCGGAGATGAGCCAGTCATCGAGGTAGGGAAAAATGCAAATTCCCTGTTTTCTTAGGTGTGCCGCCGCCACGGCCACACATTTTGTGAAGACTCTTGGTGCTGGTGAGAGGCCAAAGGGGAGCACCCAGTACTGATAATGCTGTTGGTTGAAGCGGAAGCGCAGGAACCGTCTGTGTGAGCGGTGGATGGGAATGTGTGCGTAGGCATCTTGGAGGTCCAGGGAGGCCAACCAGTGGTGTTGTTGTAGAAGGGGCAGGATAGATACCAGAGAGTACATCCAAAAACGTTCTTTGTGGGTGAATTTGTTGAGGCCCCTGAGGTCAAAGATGGGGCGGAGGCCCCCGGATTTCTTGGGTATGAGAAAATATCTCGAGTAGAACCCATGTCCCCATTGGGCTGGGGGCACCTCCTCGATAGCCCGCGCAGTCAGGAGGGTGCGGATTTCTGCAGCCATAGTGGCTAGTAGCTTATTCGGTGTGCGGTTGGAGGGGGGTGAGCACTGGGTTGGTGTTGTGGAGAAGCGCATCTTGTATCCTGAGCGTATGATCCATAGGACCCAGGAGTCGGTGGTGATGCTCTCCCAGGCTTTTGTGAATGCCGAGAGGTGACCCCCCACCCGCGAGGTCCTGCTTGGCGGGGCGTCAAAAGGAAGGAGTGCTCTTTCTGGAGGATGAGGAGGGTTGTTTTAGTTGTCTGCGTTCCTTTTGTCGAGGTTTCTGATGGTAGGACTGGTATTGTGAGTGTTGCTGCTTGGGTTTATAGGGTTGCCACTTCTGATAAGGCTGGTAGCGCTTGGATGGTGCAAAGGTTCTTTGCTGGTACACACGGGTTAGGGTTACGCTCCATGCCTTCGGAGGCTAAGGTTTTGAGGGTGGAGCAGCGGTCTTTCATATCATCAACTGTCTCCTTGACTTTTGCCCCGAAGAGGTTATTCCCTGCGCAGGACGCATCGGCTAGCTTTTCATGAGTATCCTCTTGAAGGTCAGAAGCCCGCAGCCATGCCCAGCGTCTGGAGGCGATACCATTGGCGGCTGTCCTGGCCACTGAGTCGAAGGAATCAAAGGCGGCATGGATGAGGTGCTTGCCGCATTCCTTGAGGTTGTTGAAGATAGGTTGGAAGGGGGCTTTAGCCTCGGTGCTGAGCTCTTCAATCACTCCCTTGAGGTTGTCGAGCACCATATCAAGGTATAGAACCTGTTGAAAGGTGTGTGAGGCGATTTTTGCGCTCAGCATGGCGGCTTGGTAGGTCTTTTTTCCTCGAATCGTCTAGCATTTTGTAATCCTTGCCCCGGGGGGGGGGGGGGGCATTGGAGTGTGCTCTTGTGGTGCTTCAGCGCAGATTCCTCCACAATGTACTGGTGGGGAAGTTGGGTTTTGTCGAAGCCCGGAGTAGGAGCGACTTGGTATTTAGCCTCCAGCCTCCGCAAGGTCACCGCACTGGACACTGGGGTTTGCCAAAGCTTGTTGAGATTCCCCAGGAGCAAGTGATGCACTGGGATGGAGATAATGGATCTGGATGAGTTGAAGAATTTGAGGAGGTCAAGGACCTCATTTCTGGGGTCCGGAGTGACCGTGGGCATGAGTACCAGGCGTGTTGATATCTTTTGCAGGAACTTGGGGTATGTTAGATCCTCTGGTGGAGACGTTGGCAGTGGTGGTGATGTCGGGGCTGGCGGTGAGGGCGAGCGAGAGCGACCTTTGCTGGAGGAGTGGCGTGATTGGCTGGAGGGAGATAGTTCTGCAGCGTGTTCCTCCTCACTGTCCGTTAGCAGTTCCGGCGAAAAACCTGGTAACAGGTCCTTGGCTGAGAAACAGATCTTGGTGAGGGTGAGAGAGCGAGCTTCGGTGGGTCTGGGGAGTGAGCCCGTTCAGGGGTCCGCATGGAATCCCTCTGCGTGATGAGTTTGGACAGGAGTTCTATTAGTACTGCCTGTGTGTCCTGAGACTGCAGACTGTCACTAGTTGCTGAGGAGCTGTGGATGGTGTCCTTATCTCTTCTGCTGGTATGTCCTGAGGTCCTTGGGTGCTGTACAGGTGTGCCTGAGCGTGATTTGTGTGTGTGTGTGGGGGGGGGGGGCTTTCCTGTGGCTGTCCCTGCTTCTGCGATGGCTGCGGGAAGAGCTGGAGCTACAAGATCATCTTCTTTGTTTCTTTTGGCTTGGTCCATGCTCAGAATCTGCGTGGTGCTCTCTGGCATGGGAGCTGGACTCTCGGGCTGTGGCGCCTGTGATCAGTGCATGGAGCTGTGTGCTGTGTCTGCAGGCAGATCGGTGTCGGAGCGTCGCAGTGGAAGCAAGCTGGAGCCGTGAAGATCAGCGTCGGAGCGGAAGTGATGTGAGATGTCGCCGGTGGGCGGGGCTTGCTCGCGGCTGCGTTTCTTGGTGCGGGGAAGCTGTTTGCCTGAAGACCAAGGCTCTGAGGAGCGGGCGGCAGAAGCAGTGGTCTTCTCTTTCCAATGGGTAGGCTCGGAGGATCGCAGAAGAGGCGCGGGAGTTTGTGAGGCCTCGAAGGGGCATTTTGTAGCCTCCAGGGGAGCCGCAGAGGAGGAGGGAGTCCCAGAGGCAGCCAAGATGGCAGCAGCCACGTTGTTGAGCTCCTTCCCGCTGGTGCCAGCTTTAGCCACCATGGATTTGTCCTTCTTTGCTCTCTCCTTACCGGTTTTTGGAGTTTTGCTTGAAGAACTTTCAGCAGAAGAGAGGAATTCCTTGAGGTAGTATTTCCTCGCTTTTCTGGCTCTGGGGGACATGCGGGCACAGTGGGAGCAGTCCTCCATGTGGTGAGCTTCCCCCAGGCATTGGATACAGGAATCGTGGGAGTCCTCTGAGTTCATCTTCCTTGCGCAGATGGGGCACTGCTTAAATCCAGGTTTGTAGATTTTGTTTCCTTTGCTGATTTGTTCCATTTTAGAAGAATTAAGTAGGAGAGCTGTAGATTCTGTCCTGCAGGCAGGCGGACGAAGAAAAAACTGAGTCAGGTAGGGGCGGGCCTGGGGGTGGGGGCTATGGGAGAGCACTCCGTCCCGGTGCCGTCGGATGACATCACCAAGTGTGGCTGACGACATCCTGCTTGTCCAGGGAGAAACTATGTACATTAAACTAAATTCCAATAAGCTAAATGCATAAAGATAATAACAGACACAAGTAAACTCAAATTAACTATTTACATCTCACTGAGTGATGGGGTGAAGAGTCCTGGCTTAAGGTTGGGAAGGGGTTGTTGTTGGTGTATTGTGTTGCTCATGAATGCCAAAGTGGAGGGTAAATAGATGGGTTTTGAGATTCTTTCTGAAAGTTTGTAGGTCATTTTGTTCTCTGAGGTGGTCAGGGAGAGTGCTCCAGAGATTAGGGGCAGTGTGGGAGAAGGCCTTGTTGCTAGTTATCTGCCTGGATTTCCTGAAGTCTCTTGGAATAGTGAATTTGTTTTTGTTCCGGTTGCGTTGGTTGCGGTTGTTGTTTTCTTTGGTGATGAGTGTGGATAGGTACGATGGGGATATGCAGTTGATTAATTTAAATGTTGTAACAAGAATTTTGTATTTTATACGGCTTTGTATAGGTAACCAGTGGAGGGCATAGTGTGTTGGGGTGATATGTTCCATGGAGTTGATATTCATAGTTATTCTTGTGGCCACATTTTGAGCTAGTTGGAGAATTTTAAGTCCTGTTTTATGATGCCTTTTAGAATGGTGTTAGCAAAATCGAGGTGAGGAGTAATCATAGTCTAGATTACTGATCTAAGATAGTGGTGGTGGTGGTGAAGGAGCGGACAGAGTTGTTTTAATAGTTTGAGCTTATAGTATATCTTTTTAGTTGTTTGCATTATGTGGGATGTAAAGTTAAGGGAGCGATCAATGATTACCCCTAAGTATTTCACTTCATTTTTAACTGAAATGTTAATGTCAATGATTCTAATTGATGTAGGAGGGGAGAAGCTCTGATTTCTGCTGACGTACATGGCATCCGATTTTGTGAAGCTGATATTGAGGTTGTGATTCTCTAGCCATTTCATGATTTCCGAGAAGCAATCAGCAAGTAGTTGGGTTGGTGGGTTCAAAGTGTCCCATGGTAGATAAATCATTATGTCATCTGTGTAAATATGATAATTTACGCGGAATCTTTTAAAAATGGAACAGATAGGTTGGATATAAATGTTAAAGAGTAGGGCAGAAAGAGCGGAGCCTTGGGGGAGACCTTGTTCTTGTTTGTAAGTATCGAAGGTTTGCTGTTCTATTCTTTGTGCTAGGTTCTTCTATTCTTTGTGCTAGGTTTTTATATGGGTTCACTCTTCCCTTCCAGGGAAATCTCCTCCCAGCATTATGTGAAAAGAGAAGTCTCCCCCATTTTGAAAAATTACTAGGGCTTTAGCACCTGTGTACTGGGAATAAGACCAACTCACCCCTGCTCAAGAGAAGAAAAGCCACTTTGGATAAAGGAAAAGTACTGTATACTGAAGAGCAGCAGAGAGCCACTGATCCAGATAAGAAGGCGAGGATAGAGAGGATGTCCCTTGGAGAGAGAAAGCCAACAACTACTGAGGTATTGCACCTGTGACTGTATCTAAGTCAGCTCCAGCTCACAAGGCCTTCTGGAAAAAATGAGCACAGGAAAAGAGTTTCCTAACTCTGAGATAGTCACCCTGTAAGAAGAGAGAGAAAAACTAATGGTTTAATATTTGGTCTCTGCCACAAATATTATTTTGCATTGTGCTTGATCCCTTATTACTATGTTCAGTAAAACCATCATTTACACCACAGTTCTGGCCTGATCTGAGGTACTGTCATGAGAGAGAATTGGATTGAATTGATCTTGGGTGCCATAGGTCTCCCAGTGTTTACTGGACCCGTCTAGGAACTCTAAATTTCCAGCGAGATGAGACTGCAAGGATAGAATCAGATCCCTAAAGTGGTGACCCTAGTCTATCAAATAGCATCTGAAAGCTGCCTTATGGGATGTTCAAACTAGTATGGATTACACACATACACACACAAAGTTTAACATTTTAAAGTATTTGGGAGGGGTGGGGCATATTCAGTGGCGACAACCGGTGCTGTCAAATGTCCCATGTCTGAAGTGGTGCGGAAGAATTGAAGGAAATATCGATACATCGGGAAGATGTATTACAACTATTAGATAAACTGAAGAGCAGCAAATCACCAGGGCTGGATGGCATACATCCAAGGGTGTTGAAAGAACTGAAATATGAGATTGCAGACCTGCTATTAGTAATCTGTGAACTATCATTAAAATCATCTCTAATACCTGAAGATTGGAGGATCGCCAATGTAACACCAATTTTTAAAAAGGGTTCCAGGGGTGATCCGGGAAACTACAGACCGGTGAGCCTGACGTCAGTATCGGGAAAAATGGTAGAAACCATCATAAAGAATAAAATTACTCAGCATGTAGATAGTCATGGCCTAATGGGAGACAGCCAACATGGCTTTAGACAAGGAAGATTTTGTCTTACTAATCTGTTATGTTTTTTTGAAAGTGTGAATAAACAGGTGGACAAAGGTGAGTCGGTTGATATAGTGTATCTGGACTTTCAGAAAGCCTTTGACAAGGTCCCTCATCAGAGACTTTTGGCAAAACTAGAGAGTCATGGGATAGGAGGCAGTATACTACTGTGGATCAGGAACTGGTTAAAAGATAGAAAGCAGAGGGTTGGGCTAAATGGCCAAGTTTTCCAATGGAGAAAGGTGAATAGTGGTGTACCCCAGGGATCTGTGCTGGGTCCGCTGCTTTTTGACATATTCATAAATGACCTGGAAAGTGGAATAACGAGTGAGGTTATCAAATTTGCAGATGACACAAAACTATTTAAAGATGTTAAAACCCAAGAGGATTGTGGAAAATTGCAAGAAGATCTTGATAAATTGGAAGACTGGGCATCAAAATGGCAGATGAAATTTAATGTGGACAAGTGCAAAGTTATGCACCTAGAGAAGAACAACCCAAACTATGGTTACACGATGCAAGGTTCCACATTAGGAACCACCACCCAGGAAAAAGATTTAGGCGTCATTGTGGATAACATGTTAAAACCCTCGGCCCAGTGTGCAGCGGCAGCCAAGAGAGCAAATAGAATGCTAGGTATCATAAGGAAAGGAATGGAAAATAAAATAAAAGATATTATAATGCCTCTATATCGTTCTATGGTGAGACCGCACCTTGAATATTGTGTGCAATTCTGGTCGCCGTATGTTATAAAGGATATAGCGTTATTAGAAAAGGTTCAGAGAAGAGCCACCAAAATGGTAAAGGGGATGGAAGGATACTCCTATGAAGAAAGGCTAAAACGGTTAGGGCTCTTTAACCTGGAAAAGAGATGGCTGAGGGGAGGTATGATAGCAGTCTATAAATTAATGAACGGAGTGGAACGGGTAAACGTAGATCGATTGTTTACGTTATCAGAATATAGAAAGACTAGGGGACATGCAATGAAGCTACAGGATAAACTATTTAAGACTAATAAAAGAAAATATTTTTTCACTCAATGTGTAATCAAACTCTGGAATTTGTTACCGGAGGGTATAGTAAAGGCTGTTAGTGTAGCTGGGTTTAAAAAAGGTTTGGACAAGTTCCTGGAGGAAAGGTCCATAAACCATTATTAAGAAGGGACCCAGGATATCAATGCTTGACTCAGTACAAGCATTGCGGAACCTGTGTATTTTGGGGAAACTGCTAGGTACGTATGACCTAGATTGGCCACTGTTGGAAACAGGATACTGGGCTTGATGGACCTTGGTCTGACCCAGTATGGCAGTTCTTATGTTCTTATGGCTAGCCATCACCATTTTAATTTATCATGGGATTTTCAGTACCAGGCCATATCCAGCCATTGGTACTGAATATCCAGCTTGGCGAGATAGGGCTTTAGCTAGCCAGTCAGTGGTAATATTCAGCTGCTGGTTGGATAGCTGAAATTCCTAAAGTTAGGCAGCATTTTAGTTAGATGGTTAGTGGCTCAATATCACCGCTGATTGGCTAACTAAGGCTGCTACCCCTGCTTCGTCCCTAGAGCAGATATTCAGCAGCACTAATCACGTTAGTGCCATTGAATATTCCACTGAATACGATTTAACCTGTTAACTGGCTGAAATGTTTTGAATATGTGCCCCATGATGCCCAATTATACATTTTTACAGCATTGTTCTAGAAGGGGTGGTGTAGAGGTGATCATGATTTTTCAATTTAATTAATAAAATCTTGGTTGGGGGAGGGGAGGAGTACAGTAATCAAAAAGTTAATTGAGAGGACAAAGGCTGAAGGTTTGCCTGGAGGGCAGATGAATAACAGCCTTGCACCAGCCTTGTGTATTGGATAAATCAGTATATAATATATTGAAACTGCTGTGTGGCAGTGTGTAAGATTGCAAATTGAAGTAGTAAATACATACATAGATTAAAGGTCAGCATGAGACACTTTAAACCCAGATAAATGAAATTGAAGTTAAAAACAAGATGAAAGAAGAGCAGATCTCTACCAGCATTGCTAAATGGTGCTGTGACAGAGGCTATTAAAGACATTCTACAACCCAACCTAATTGCAGCACCTTACCACAACCAGATATCTTCTAATGACACTTGGAACAAATGAAGCATTTGACGACCGATAGGTAATCATGTATATATGTATATTGTATCCCCCACCCTCGCACCCTTGAATCGAATGTTTATTTAGAATTATGAAAAGTATCTAGTCTCTATTTCGTGTGTTATGTAAATCGTTGCCAAAATCAAAATTGTACTCTAAAAATTCATTGTATTGTACGATACATGATGATTCTGTAAAGTAACCGCGGCTGATCGTAGGAAGCGGCGGTATACAAATGTTTACTAAATAAATAAATAAATAAATTAAAGGCATCCTTTAACAAATAGAAATGAAGACCTAATGAGGTAAATAGAAAAGACCACACGCACTTGCAAATTAAATATAAAATATTAATAAGGCATTCCCACTTTGAGAATTTGCAGAGCGACTTCTCAAACGGGTAAAAACTAATGCAGAAATATACTTCAGTATCTCTAAAACAAGAAACCTATCAGGGCACTTTTATAAGAAACAGCCTAAAGTTCTGCTCCATAATTGTGCTATTTTAGTGATTTATGAGTGTACTTTAGCTGGTCACTCTTCTAGAAGAACACGTGTAAGGCTGATAGCATGTACTTTCACTGTGGGTGTACACATGGGTGGAATATGGATGTGACATGGGCAGAGTGCACAAGCACACACACATTATAAAATACTGCATTCCTGACCAGTCTAGACATGGCCATTTACACTAGCCATTGGCTTCTTGTAAGAGTTCAAGCCTAGATTTAACATGCGTTTTTGACCCGTTATACCCCATTTTATAAAGTATATGGTTACTTGATTTATAAAATAGGCAAATACATACAGACAATCCCATGTTAACTATGTGGGACTTTGAAAATTTTCCAAGTCATTTCCCTTGAGAAAATTTGCCTGGTCCATGAAGATGGAGTTTTCTATAAAACAGCTGGACTGACATGCAAGTAGTAGTATGTGCGTGGCGCCATGTCGTTCACACTTGTATCTATTGGAGGAGGGATTCGTCGGGGTGCGGTTTGGAAGGGTCTGCACATCTCAACTTTCAAACGTATGCGCATATTATTCTGCTGAAAAAGTGCATGCAAAACGTAGTAAGAGTAACGGTGTGAGTGCTTTTCTGGGGTAACCTTCAAAGCAGAAGTACATTCTGCATAATGCAAAACATGTGCATACTAAGTGTGGTATCACTGGTTAGGGCTTGTATATCGCTTACTGGGCTTACAGGTCGGTAGCCTGGCCAGACCTGGCTGGTTACCCAGCATCTTACCAGTCGGTGTGCCCAGAGAATGTATATTCTCCATGGAACGGCAGGGATATTGTGGGTCCACGTCATTCATGGCTAGCACCAGAGTTGATGGAAAAACCTCCATTTAGGAGTTTCCTCAATTTCCATGAGACTAGGAGGAGGAATGAGAAACCTGGGAAAATGATGCAAGATAAAGACCATAAGGCCTCTCCTGTCTGCCCATCCATACCAACGACAAAGCTCTACAATCACGCCCTCTCCCTCGCAGATCCTGTGTGTTTGTCCCATGCTTTCATGAATTCAGATGCAGTCCCTCCACTGGGAGGCTGTCCCGTGCATCCATCACCCTTTCCATTAAGAACTACTTCCTCAGATTACTCCCGTTCACCTTCAACCTATACCACCTCTTTCAATTAAGAAAGGGCTCTCCTCCTATGCATTTATGTCATGGAGGTATTTAAACATCTGTCCTTTTTTCCATGAGTGTAAGCCTCCACTAGAGCCCAGTTGTTCACACTCTATGCCTTCAGTGTCGCGCTGCATGTCTACCAGTTTCCATTACAGTCTCTCCAGGCTGCTGCCTAGATTCCAGTGGGTGCCTTTAGTCCCATACATAAAGGGAAAACCCCATTCCCCTTTGCCTCTCTTTGACGGCTGCTGCCTGTGTCGCTGTTTGCCGTTACTGCTCACGGCTCTGCTCCGTGGTAGCTAATGCCACTCTCCCTGCTGCCACCCGTGTTACTGCCTGTCCAGCTGCTCTGCAGCCTGCCATCTAATTTCCATCCAGTGGGTACCTTTAGTACCAATTGCCAAAACTTAAAAAAAGAAATATATCTAGAAAAAGGAAAACCTCCTTTCCCCTTGTCTATTCTGTGTCATACCTGCCTGCTACTTCCCACTCAGGTTATTATTAGAATCGTTCTGCTTAATTACTAAATTCACAGTTTGGTCAGGGGGGAGGGGTAGAGGCTAGGGTCCTGGAAGTTAATTTGATGGGGCCACAAAGCTGAAGGTTCATCCAAGACAACTTACACCCTGCCACTGTTCCTACTTAATTGTGCAGCAGTCGCAACCCATGGTAAAAGCACAGAGCGGCGGTAACCTACTCAGAGCAGCAGTTGCAACCCCAAATAAAATGCACAGGGTGGGGGTAACCTTCACGGAGTGGCAGTTACAACCCATATTAAAAGCACAGAGTGGCGGTAACCTGCACAGAGCAACAATTATTACTCAATGTTAAAGCGCCTTCCTGGGCAGACTGGATGGGTGTGCTGGCCTTTATCTGCCATTATTTACTAAGTTACTATGGTTAATGCTAAAAGATTTGGCTGACTGTAACAATCTTGTGAGCCCATATCAGTACCACAGACTAGCGTGTTTTAGCAAAGTGTTCTCGAGGTGGATCCTGGGCACTTTACAACTTTGGAAAACATCCTTCCAATACAGAAAGGTGCAGACAACGCTTTGTATGGAGCCTTCAAGTGTTTTGTTTGGATTCCTCCGCCCCTCTCCCAGTGCCCCGGGGAGTTCCAAATTGTTGATGCTGCTCTGAAAAGTCTAGACTAGAGTATTTGGGTTTTTTAAAAAATTCCCATTTACAGCTGTGGTGGTATTGAAGAGTTGGAATGGGCAAGTCATGACTTATTTAGAATTTTTAAATATACTCTGGGGGGCTATTTTGGAAGCATCACCACATGCACATAAATTGGAATACAGATGTAAATGCAATTTCAGACAGCTATTAGTATTATCCCACACCACCGAGAGGTTTCAAGGGGGCATAGTGGAGGTTTCAAGGGGGCATAGTAGTTTAGGATTGATTTGGGCAGTCCAAAAATCTACATGTCTATTCCCCCTTTTACAAAAGCAATCCACCATCTGTATCTAAAAATTTTCAAATACGGATGTATACCTTCTCTGAGGCATAAATACATTTTTACAACATGCTCTTTAAGGCTAGGGCTTTTACACTAGGGATTAAAGGAGCTATTCCCCTTAATCTCCCGCTGTTTATGTCCTCTTCCAAACTGAAAATTAGCACACATTGTGGCTGCATTATGTACAGTAATTGCTGGCATTTCTATGTATAGGTTTGCAAGATGGCCCAGCTATATATGAAGTGTCAGCACCTATTCGAGGAAGCCACAGCATCGCCACTGCTACGCGTAATTCTGCTGTTTTCCTTTGTGTGCATTTGTAAAGTGGCTCCTCCCTCCAAATCTGGCAGCAAATCCGTCTGCAGTCCTCAGCACATCTCAACCTCGACGTCTCAAGTCCCATCCCAACATACTAGGGAAAAATAGGCATTTTTGCTTTTAAAGTGAAGCTTTTTTCATTCCATTTAAATTTTGTTTCCCCTCTGTAAACTAAGAGAGAGGAAAGTCATAACACTGGGTATTCGCATGATCTCTGCTGGCTTGATATATGGGAATGTGTACCATGGCTTTCTAGATCTGTCATGTAGTAACAGGATAGCTGCATGAGGTTTGCACTGCACAGATGTGGAAACAGGAAAACAGGATCCTAGTATACATTTTACCTAAAATAGCATGATTAGTGTTCCAGAAAGCAGAAAACATCAAATTTGGAGAGAAAGAAAAAGTGGCTTGTGATATTAAAGGTTTGCTGCCTGGTCAAGAAGCTTTCATAGTTCAGCTTTTCTGCTTGGTGTTGATTAAACTGCCACTGTTTTGTTTACATTCAAAGATGATTTGTTACAGTGACTTCATAAACTATGGCATATAGTCGGTAACACATGTGTGGGTTGTGTTACAAGTGTGGGGGGCCTGAGCTAACTTTGGGGACAGGGGTTGTGCATCCATCCGCTAACCGTTAACACGGGCCCAAGATGTCACACTGTGCTGGCCAGCATGCAGGCACCCTTACCAGCACCGCCCATTAAGGTGACGTTAAGCACACCCGCGTTAAGGGCAGCAAGCACAGTTAGTGAGGCTATTAATGCCCATTCAAGCTACAATGCACCGACAGTGCCGTCGTTCCGCCCAGTCCCCACCCCATTGTCCGAAATCCAAATAGCATGGGATTTTTAGTGTGAGACCTGTGCTACCTTTTAGCCTGGTGCCTAAACCACACACTAAACCCCACGCTACTGACTAATGCACTTTAATAAACATGCGCCTGTATCCCCAAGTACCTTTTAAATGCCGAAGTGCCACATGTCTGTATTATATTAGAATTCTCACGTCAGATGTGCATCTGATGGAACTCATCATGAAGACACTAGTTTTAAAGTGGTCTTAAAATGGTTTGGATATTTCTTGTGTGTGTGTTTTTTCAGTTTATTCAGCTACCAGCATGATTTGGAAACAATCACTAGTTAAGTTTGCGTTCAACATATTGGCTGAATTTTTTTTTTTTTAAACTTTTATTTTCATTTTGCAACAAACAAAAGAAACAACACACCAAAGGAGACAAAACAAGTATACAATAAGGAAAAGTAAACCCAATTACCCCCCACCCCCATGCTTCTTCTCTAGCCGATTATGTCAGCATGTGAGCGCTTCCAAACAACAGTGATTATACAGCAAAACGATCAAAAGAGTATCTACGATACAGAATGATCATGGGACAGAGATATATACAAATTTAGACAGTCAGATTAGAGCATTTAGCAGAATGTACATAGTCATTGAGCATCTTCCATTTAGACCGATGATGAGGAGTCTGAATGGGGGAAGCAAACATACGAGGTATTTGTTCATATTTACTGTAGAGACAGACATGATTCCACCATTCATTGGGGCTCAGGTGGGAGCTATTTTTCCAGTATTTTGTAATTAGGGAAATAGCAATGCCAAGCATAAAGTCCAAAAGGAAGTAAGCCGTTTTTGGAAGAGAGGGGATCCCCGCAGCTGAGCGAAGTCCCACTATCCTCCAAGAAAGGGGCTCTTGAAAGTGCAAAATAGACTGGATATGACCCCAGACCCGACGCCAGTAATACTGTAGTGCGGGACATTCATACATAACATGAGGTAGTGAACCAATGGCCGCATGGCATGTCCAACAACTATTGCCCTGAGTAGTGTTCCATTTGGCTAATCTGTCAGGAGTGTAAAAACACCGGTGGGCTAGAAAGAAGAGTGTCTGAGTAAGTGAGGCGGATCGGGAAACCCGTGTCACTCTACTCCAGACAAGGCTCCATTGCTCCGGGGTCAAAGTCACATGCAACTCTCTCTCCCATGCTTTCTGCGCTATAGGGGTATCTCTAGTTATAGCATTACATAAGGTTTTGTAAAAATTGGATGCTACACCCGGTGAACTACCGATAGATCGGATAGTCTCCGACCAACCTTGTGTAGGGGATGCCGATGGCGGGAGCACCTTAGCACTCCGAAGGCAATGCTGAAGTTGCACCAACTGAAAGTAGTGTTTCGCTGGGAGACCAAATTCAATTTGCAATTCACTAAAAGTTTTCCAGCGACCATCATGGAACAACTGGCTAGGAAGCCAAATGCCCCTAGTGTACCAGGGGCTCCACGCCATCGGCTTATTTTGTATTCGAAATCGAGTATTGTACCAAAGCGGGAGCCTGTCTAATGGACAGAGTCGGGAGTCTAAAGATTGCATAAGAGTATTAAAGGCACCTAAAGTGTCTAAAAGCATTGGTGGATAGTGGGAGTCTGATGGGAGAGTCATACCAGGGAGAAAGGTAAGAGGAATCGGTTTGCAAAGGTCCTCTTCTATGTCTAGCCACACAGGTCTACTCGGTACTGGATCTTCCAGCCAACGAGCGCCTTGTTTGAGAAGAAAAGATTGATGGTACTTCAGGAAATCAGGGAATCTGACACCCCCATTTTCCTTATCTGCTTGCAGCTTATGTTTCGCTATCCTAGGTGTCTTGTTTTGCCATAAGTATCTAGTCAGAAGGCCCTCTATATCTTTATATGTACGTCGAGGTAAGAGACAGGGCAACATTTCTAAAAGATAATTCACTTTCGGAACAATCATCATTTTTATGGTTTCTAAGCGACCCCACCAGGTAAGTGTTAAAGGAGTCCAACGGTGAGTAAGCGCCCGGACTTTAGAGGTTAAGTCTTTGGCATTGAAGGAGATAGTGTCTTCCAAAGGAGAACAATAGTGAACCCCAAGGTATTTGACCATGCGAGGTTGCCATAAAAAGGGGAAGGGTTGCATATCTGCCTGATGAAGCAAAGGATTTAATGGAAAGGCTACCGACTTGGTCCAATTTATCTTATAACCGGACAGTTGTGAGTATTTACCAATTTGCTCTAGGACAGCCGGTACTGAGTCTATAGAGACAAAAAGCATAAGGTCATCAGCATACGCTGAAATTTTGATTTCCCTATGGGAGAAGGGGACTCCATGAATCTCCTCCGATTGCCGGATTAGTAAAGCCAAGGGTTCGAGTGCAAGATCGAAAAGAAGTGGAGACAGTGGGCATCCCTGGCGAGTACCGCGTTGAAGGGGAAAAGGCTGAGACTTTAAAGCATTGGCACATATACTGGCTGTAGGCTGTGCGTACATGGTGCGGAGACAACGGAGAAAACCTTCCCCGAATCCGTACCAGCGGAGGACTGCAAACAGGAAGGGCCACTCTAAACGATCAAAGGCCTTCTCAGCATCAAGTGAGAGGCCCACAAATGGGCGATCAAGATTAACTGCGGTAGTCAGTACATGACATAGAGTCCGAGCATTGTCAGCAGTTGATCTACCAGGAATGAAACCGCATTGATCTGGGTGTATTAAGGTAGACATCCTATCAGAGAGCCGGGTGGAGAGAATGGTGGCAAATATTTTATAGTCCGCGTTTAGGAGGGAAATTGGACGATAATTAGCTGTTAGTTGCGGGTCTCTCCCCTCTTTCTCAAAAACTACTACATTTGCCATTGAAAAGGACCCAGACGGAGAACCCTCCTCGGCCAGAGCAGAAAAATAAAGTTTCAAAACTGGAGCTAAGTCAGCGTGAAAGGCTTTGTAGAATTCAGCAGGGAGACCGTCTGGGCCTGCGGCTCGACCTGAGGCACATTTCTTGATAGCAGAATGAATTTCTGATAAAGTAAATGGTGTGTCCATGGCCACTCTATCTTCGTCAGATAGGGTCGGTCTTTGTACCCCTGAAAGTAAGCGTTCAAATACTTCTGGCTCAAAATCACATTCAGACTGATAAAGCCGAGTATAAAAATCACGAAAGAGTTCTAAGATTTCTGTATCTTTAGTGACCAAGCCCCCCCCCGACGGATTACGGAGGGTGGTAACACGCTTGGCTTCTTTTTGACCTTTTAGGGCATTTGCTAATAATTTGCCAGCACGGTTATTTTCCCGATAATATAGCCCTTGTTGTGATTCAATATTTTTAACAGCAGCAGTGTACAAAAGCTGATTGTATTGAAAACGCAAGCGTTGTAAACGGAGTAAAATACATGGGTCGGTACGGGACGTGAGGAGACGCTCCCCAGCTTGTATCTGCTGCTCTAGAATCAGTAAGTGCTGCTTTCTTTGTTTCCCCTGCCGAATTTGATAGCTAGTTATAGTTGCGCGGATAGATGCTTTAAAACCCTCCCACCAAGCCCAGCTCGCTGTGTCATGGGGTGAGTTAAACTGAAAATAATCTTGGATAGCGGCCTTTATATCAACCTGAAAATCTTTTTGACCTAGTAGGGATCTATCAAAAAACCAAGCTCGGGGAGAATCGTCCCGCGCAGTGACATGTAATGATAAAGATATGGCAGCATGATCTGAAATATGGAGAGGATGAGTCCTAGCCGTGTCCACTTGAGAAATCAGTGCTTTGGAAATGAGAAAGAAATCTATTCTAGATTGGGAGTGATGGGGGGCAGAAAAAAAAGTAAACTCTAAGTCGGAGGGGTGAAGCAGCCTCCATATATCTACCAGCGCAAGATCTTGCATCAGAGCTGTAAGGGTAGCAAGACTCTTGGGTGGACTACTCGTTCGAGGCGGCTGTCTATCTATCAAAGGGTCTAACACTTGATTAAAATCACCACCAAGTATTAATGGAGCATTGGCAGAGGCCTGTGCCAACTGCGCAATACTTGCATAGTAAGCAGGGTTGTCCACATTCGGGGCATAAATGCAAATACACGTGAATTCACTATCTCCAACCTTAAGGTGTACACGGGCCCATCTACCCTCCTTGTCAGCGCTAGTATCAATTACAGTAGCTTGCAAAGATTTCTTAACCAGAATGGCTACCCCGCACCGTTTGGAAACGGCGGGAGAATAGGCAGCAACCATGTAAGGCTTAGCATTGAGTTTCAGTGTTTCAGCAGAGTTTAGATGCGTTTCCTGAAGAAACACTAAATCAGCATGCTCATGGCTAAGATAGCTAAGGATTTTCTTTCTTTTGATTGGACTATTAATGCCTTTTACGTTGAGTGATAAGATTTTACATAAGGCCATTCAGAAAAGTTAAAAATTCTGAGCATGATAGCGCACATAATTTCACAATGTCCCTCACATTGACTGTATCTGGCTGTACACATGGCATAAAAGAAAATAAGCCAATATAATACAATGAAGCGCCCCACATTAAAAAAGAAAAACCACAGTGCGGTAGAGAAGAAGCAGAACCCCAGAAATTACTGGCGACCATGTGTCTGCGGGGAGAAACCCCAGAGAAGGCCGAAATTGAAAAAACACATAACCTGTAGGACTGTGCGTGCTCCGAATCCGACCGAGGCACACCTCATGGAGGGATAGGAGACCAAAAAACAAAAAAGTCATATATAGAAAGAAAGAAAGCCCAGGTAGTCTCTGTGCTTGACTATGACCGCCGCATCGGGCCCTTCAAAATGGCGGACAGAGCCGGCAAATAAAAAGTCCAAGTCTTTGGATTAGCGCATCTGCTCTGCTTCCTTGGAGTCTAAAAATGTTGATAGGAGATCAGGATCTTCGAATGTCCTGGTTTGGTTGTGGAGAGTCACTCGGAGCTTCGCTGGATACAACAGGCCAAAGCGAGCCTGTAGCTGTTGAAGTCGAGGGCGAAAAGCAAGGAGTTTCTTCCGACGGTCAACGGTAGGCTTTGCCAAATCAGGGAAGAAGGAGACTTTGTGACCTTCAAATTCCAAATGATGATTCGCCCGGGCAGCATTTAAAATTTGTTCCACTTGTTGATATCGTAGCAAGCGAAAGATAATAGGCCGGGGGGTCGTTCGGTTGAGCGCCATGTGGGTAGGAACACGGTGTGCACGATCGATTTCCAGTTCTCTATGAAAAGTGATCTTCAGCAAGGAGGGAAGAGTTTTGAGCAGGAATTCTCTTATATCTCCTGCTTCCACCCCCTCCGGTATGCCAATGAGCCTCACATTGTTGCGTCGGGCTCGATTATTGCTATCTTCTAACTCCTTTTGAAGATTCTGTATCTGGCGCTCAGCCTTGTCCAGTTTGCCCAAGCGCACCGCGTGCGAGTCGAGGACCCCCGCCATATTGTCCTGCCGTGATGAGAGACTTTCAAGTCGGTCCTGGAGCACTCCAAAGTCTTCTCGCATGGCTCGAAGCGCTTCTCCATTGGACTGCACCAATTCCTTCACGCCGCGTATTTCCTCTAAAATCTCCAGGTGCATTTCGGGGTTTTCACGAAATGGAACCATCTTCTGTGGGGAGGACACCTCTGTTTTGGAGCGTTTTCCGTGAGAAGAAGAAGGAGACCCGAAGTCCAAGCGCGCTGGTTTATGGGCCGCCATCCCCCCCGAGGTACCCCGGTCAGCCCGGAGCGAAATAGTAAGTTTGTATAGGTATTAAGTCAGGATTCTAAGTAGGCCTCTCGGGAGCTTCAGCGCGAAGCGTCTTACCCGCTGGACATCAGGCTCCGCCCCCATATTGGCTGAATTTTTAAAATAAAACTTAATATAAAATTTCAAAACAGAACCCCCCCCCCAGTAGTACCACTATTGCTGCTCCTTTGTCCCCCACTCAGCGCCGTGCTGTCTTTATGCCACTGTTGATGTGCCTTTTGCCTCTCTTCTGACATCTTGAGTGGTTCATGCCACCTTCCTTTAATATGTAGCTCTGGATGCACAATGCATTAAGGCCCGTAGCATGGGAAATAAGATCCCAATGAAAGAGGCTGACGTGGATTAGTGGTGGTTACAGAGACATGCTTCACGAGCAACCATGACTGGGATGTAATTATACTTTATTCAGGAAGGACAGGGTAGGAAGGAGAAGGAGTGGCACTATATGTAAAAAATACTATTAAAGCTATAAAATTACAGGGGTACAAGGGAAGCAGGAGGCACTGTGGGCTAAACTAGAAAGAGGGAATGGGGAATCCATTTGCATTGGTGTGATATGCAGGTCTCCTTCACAGGCAGAAGAAATTGACAGCGATTTTATTGAAGAGATTCTCAGTATTGCCATGAAAGGAGAAGTGCTACTGATAGGTGATTTCAAAATGCCAGATGTTGATTGGTGCATCCCTGCTGTGGTGTCCTCTAGAAGTAAAGAGATCCTGGATTCTCTACAGGGCGAATTATTCCAGCATACTATCAGAACCCACACATGAAGGGGTCATACTGAACCTGGTCCTTACCAATGGGGAAAGTGTTTCTGATGTTATAGCGAGAGGTCATCTCGCATCTAGTAATCACTAGATGGTGCAGTTCAGTATTAGGACTAGGGCTGATAAAGTCCATTCAAAAGTGAGGGTCCTAGATTTTAGGAAAACTAACTTTGCCAAGATGGGACAATACCTCAGGGAGGCGCTAGTGGGATGGGAACCCCTCTTTCTTTTTTCTAGTGCTCTTTGCCAGTGTACCTGAAGCCGGTGATGAAGCAGACACAGTTCCACGACACTGTGCTAGACTGACCCCTGGATCTGGCGTCACTGGTGTATGAGTGCTTGGGTTCCTCTCTTCATGAGAGCTAGTGGCTTCGGTAGATACAGGTCTTCCAAACTGCTCTGCAGGGCTTCTGGTTCTGATGGCCTGGTTATGCATTTTTACAGGATTTTTGTGGGGAGGTGATGATGGAATGATCATGACCGAGTTTAATTATCAAAATCTTGGGGGGGAAGGGGAGCAAAAGGCTGAAGGTTTACCAAGGGCACCCAGTACCTTTGCACTGGCACTGTCCAATACAGGACGGGCGAAAGTGCACGTCATGAAACTGCTCACACTTTTACCTACTTACAGAGTGACAAAATTTCAGACAGCTGAGTTATGCAGGCAAAATGCATTTTAGCTGTGGAAATTGCCCTCCTTAATGTTGTGTTTGTCAGTGAAGAAGGAAAAACACCCTTTGTGAAGATAAAAGTGCAGATTTCAGATAGTGATTATTCTCAGCTTTAACATAGCAAAGACTCAATATTCAGTACTGCTACAGTTTCAGTTGCTGTCAGTTCATGTCGTGATGGATTTAGGAAAAAAATCCATTAAATGACTTGCAAGGGACATATGGTTGCTTGAGAGAAAAATAGCAATCTCTGAATTTTCAGTCTTTTAACAGCTTTTCTCCTATGCATCTTTCCCCTTTATTGCCCTACCATGGTCCTTTGCACAATGCACATTAATTTGCTATTGACCGGCACGTAACCCCCTTGCAAACTATTCAGACTGAATGGAAATCATTAACACAGACTGTCACTTCATTAGAGTTCTTCGTAAAACCATTAATTGTATTAAAACATTCATTATTTTGCAGCAAGCTGCTACGGTTGTCCTACACATTTTAAGAGAGTAATTTTACAACGGATGCCTGCCTGCTCATATATTGTGTCTTTTTTATAAGGCCAACAAATGCGCTGCAGTCCATCCAAATACTCCCAGACAAAGTTTCGGTGCTTATGTGTGTATTTTATAACATACATGCATAAGTGCTAACTCCACCCTCCCAGGAGCACCTCCACGTATGTTTTTCTAGCACACACTTTTATGTATGTATACCTTGGGGCAATCTACAGCATGTAGAACAACGCTAAAGATGGTTATAAAATTAACTATTTCCCCCTTCTAAAGCATGAAAAAAGGCAAAGAGAGAGGATAGTTCTGGTTAATACTCAATGAGAATTCTGAAAGGTTGCCATGACTAGCCTGAGATGCTAGTTTGGATTTAGGCTGGTCCAATCTTTGTGGGGGCCATTTTTAGTCTTCCCCTGCAACTTGCAAGTCTGTGGCCCTCCAAACTCATTTTTAAGGAACACTCCTTCATAGAATTTCACTTTGAAAATGAGGTGATGCACACATTGCAGGTGCTGTTTTCAATCAGGCCATTTTACCCAGGTAAACACCTTTAGAAATTACCTCCTGTAAGATCCGTTTCTAAACATTCTCAGGGCCTCATCCTGAAAATATTTTTAAGGGTAATATTCAAATCTTGATTTCCTCACACATTAGACCAGGGCTTCCCAAACCTTGCCTAGTGATCCCAGAGTCGATCGTGTTTTCAGGATATCCATATTGAATATGCATGAGATAGAATGGGTCTTCAATGCATACAGATTTTTGATTTATACAATATTCATTGTGGGTACCCTAATAATATGGCTAGCCGTTGGATCACCAGGACAGATCTGAGACGCCCCGAATTAAGAGTATGCATGTGTCACAGCCCCGGGAAATTTGGTTGATTTGGCTGATTGAAGAATTGTTGTGTGCGCAAATTGCTTGTATGCACGTATACCTACAAATGAATGCATGTACAATCGATTTGTGCATGCAATAAAATTCTTGTGCAACGTCACAAAAAATATAAATGTGTGAAAGACACAAGAAAACGTGGAAAATCACAATAACTGTTTACAACAAATATTATCTGTACTGTTTTTTTGACCATGCACACCTCTGCTCTGTGTTCAACAAATTTTTACAAAAGTCGTGTTGCTGAAATAAAAATAGTCATTTCTTATCAATTTTTATATGCTGAACACGAATATGACAGTGAAATTACAAAGTTGCCTCTAGTTTTTTTGTAATCTACAAGAATTAATGTTTACATCACGAAATGCTTGTCAATAGTAAATATAATAGGCCTTCGGTTAATACCTGTAATAAACCAAGTCATAGACTACTTCTTAGATTTTGCGCCTGTCTCTTGTACAGCTGTTCGGGAGCTTCTCTGGGGAGTGTCCAGCAGTAGTCAGCCAGCATTGTAGTGGACCATGTTCCCTGGTATCTTTGCTCCATCGTTGCGATATCCTGGTGAAAACGTTCGCCCTGTTCATCACTAACCATATCACAGTTGTCAGGAAAGAAATCGAGATGGGAATCAAGGAAATGGATCTTTAGAGACATATTGCAGCCAAGTTTCTGATACTGCATCAGCATGTCTTCTACTAGTTCCTTGTAGTTTTCTGCCCTAACATTCCCAAGAAAGTTTGTTGACACTAGGCGAAAAGCATTCCATGCTTGTTTCGCATCACCCTGCAGCAAGTTGTTGAATCGGTCATCTTTGAAGAGCATTCATGAGGCTTTCAGTATCGGAACAGAATACCAGATTACTTTCCTTTCTGAAGAAAGGCTCCAACTGCTGGTGGCGCTTTTGATATGAAGTAATGTTGACATCTTCTTCTAGAAGATTCCATTGTTGGAGTCTTGATCCTAGCAATTCTGCCTTGTTCTTGGATAAGTCCAAATCATGAACTAGGTCATTTAGTTCTTCCTGTGTTATTCTGTGTGGAGTTGATATGCATCCCAGTGAAAATCTGGGTCACTGCATGCTGACGGACCAGGAGAAGAACAGCTCGGCTCACCATTGTCCTCATCAGATGAATCAAGAGAATATTCTGATGGAGGTTCTGGAATAGGAAGTCCCTCACCATGTGGAACTGGTCTCAATGCAGACGGAATGTTTGGGTAAACTATGCTCGACTTCTTTTGCTTCGTTATTCCGCTGGAAAGAGGAGGAACCAAGCAGAAGTAACTGTCATTTATGTGGTTGCTTGGCTCTCTCCACACCATGGGGACTGCAAACAGCATTGATGGTTTTTGCAATTCAACCACTGTGAAAGCTGTGTTGTACATGTAGCGCAGCATATATGCGGGGCCCAAGGCTTGTCTTGGTCACCAATCTTGCATCCAAAGTAAAGATGATATGCCTTCTTCAGTTGAGAAGTGATACTTTTCTTCTGGTTGGTACTTCCCCACAAATGTAGCAGAAATTGTCAACAGTATTAACGCACTTTCGCAGCATTACTGTTCTGTATTGTACCTAAATGGCTAAAATTATATGATTAATAAAAGTTACATGAAACAGTAGCTTAAACTGTCTCGCACACAGTCTGAAATATTTTAAATGCTCAACCTTTCCAACTGCGTATAGTACACTGCTGACGTCAGATGGCTTCAGCAGCTGTCTGGCAGTAGTATTGCATTGCATCAGAAAATGATGCAATCAACTCTGGATGATGTGTGCATGCTGGTATTATGCAATGTGATGCAATATTACATCATTCAAGACTTATTTGGGATGTTGTTGATGTCCTACTGGATAAATCTACATGGTGAAACGTCAAAAATGAACTACATGCAATATCTTCAAAACGAGAGCCAATAAAATTTTTTAAATGTTATATTCGTGTTCAGTTCACCAAGATACTACAGATTAGGGCCTTTTAAAGTCAGTAATGATTTCAATGTTGACCAGTGTGATCTAAGACATTATTCTTAATCTCCAGATCGACCCCGCCATTTGTACTCCAATTCAGTTTGTCCGGAAAATTTCTTAAACTGCTGGTTGTGGCCAATGCCACCAAGATAGGGAAATAATGTAGCTCTTCACTCTGCTGATAATATCTACAAGCTATCTTATAGCAGTATGACCAGCAAGCAGTTATTTTACAAATCACTTCCTAGACCAGGTCCACAAGTCAAAAATAGGAATGAAAGATCAGAGACTGGCTAAGATTTTGTTAAGTAGAGTCTAGCTGGCTTGGGTTTGGAGTGAGCAGCCATGGGCATGGCTCGCTATGATTTGTACAAACTAAAACAAAGTTCCCAGTCAAGAAGTCATTTGAATTAAATCGGAACAAGCTTCCATTACAATTTGCACCAATGTGGTTCATATTACTAGGAATGTTTTCTCTATGGTTTCTTTTTTTCCTTTTCAAACATTTTAGGGGCAACCATTGATCTGAGAGAGCTACCACTAAACGACCCGTCTTATAGATATAAGAAGTCCGTGGCACACTGTGCCACATGTGCCTTTTGTCTGCTTGGAGCATGATCTCACTTCTGAGCACGTAATGTAAATGCCACATTTGTAAGCTGTGGTTTTTCAGCTGCCTCATATTATAGTGATACAGTAAATTTAAGAGGTGCACGACCTGGAGGCATTAGATGTTCTGTGCCCTCTTCCAGTTCTACTTACATGTAATATATAGTTGGAAATTGAGTCCGCTTCTTGGATATTGAATTGGTTTAGCTGACTGTGCAATATTGCACTGGGAAAGCACAATATGGAAACAGTGCAACCTCTCCTTCTCCCCTATGACGTACTGTGGGGTCAATACAATTTTTTTTAAGCTGATGCGGGAACATTGCTAGCACAGACTCACATGCACATGTCTCCAGCGTGCTGTCATTGTTTAGCACAGACATTTGGTGCACAACGTATATGCATGCTTTTTGCTTACAGCATTGGAGAGCAAAACCTTTCTGTTGCACTTGTATTACAGCCACACGTTGAAACTCAATGCACGGTTTCCTAATGCATTGGCTTCCAAGCATTTCCATAATATGGAAGGGGTCTCCTGACCAGTGAGATAATGGTGGGAGGAGACCTTGGAAGGAAACCTGACTGGTATAAAGAATCAGCCCAAAGGCAGTAGCCACACCTACAGTGGCAGATACCTCTGACTCCATAGCAAGGGAGAAGGAGAGGTTCCTGATTAGCACAGCTAGGGAAGCAACCAACCAACAGAAGTAGTAACAAGGGCAGCAGAGGCTACTGCCTATACATTAAAGAGTAAAAAGAAAAAAAAGCAGACTTGAAGATGGAGACAGAAGATGGAAAACAAAAGGAGAGGAGGCAGAGGATGTGTCCTGGAGCAAAGACAAGGAAGACCACCTCTAAGAGGTGCAAGATCTGTGATCACATCTAAGTCAAGCATCCAGCTCTACAAAGTACTTTGGGAAAAGGAGCTAATGTGGAGGGGTTCTGCATTTGGAAGGGAGAGTCCAACTATACTCTGAGTAACTATATTTTTTCTGTTTATTTTGCTCTGCCATTATGCTCTTTTTGTTATTGTCACTGATCCCTCAATATTTTCAGTAAACCCTTGGTCCAGAACAACCAAATTCTGGCCTAGACTGAGTTCTTGAAATGAGTGAGGATTGGAGCGAGTGGATATAAGATGCCAATGGCCTCACAGTTTTACCAGTCCCATCCTAGAACTTTAAATTTCACAGTGAGCTAAGACTACAAGGGCAGTGCTATCTACCTGAAGCCATTCCCCCAGTCTGCCAAATAGCCGTCACGAGGGACTTCCAGACTTGCAGTGGTTACACATCTTTGAGAGTCCTGGAATTGCATAAAATGTATGCTATAGCATTCCATGGCATTGCACTTGTGGTAAGCCGCTGCTGGAATTCTGGCACCATGAACCTTCATACACAGGGATTTCCCCCCATTTTAGTAGACCCTGGCATAGTTCCCAGTCTGGCCATTGCAGCAAGGATCCTGAGGTCAGGATGCATGAACCAGGGCTTCCTCCAGAATCTTTTATCATGGGCTTTAATTCTTGCCACCAGCAGCCATATCAGGGTTGTGTGCAGTCTCCGCATTATCCTCATCCCTAACCCTGAATACCTAGTATGTAAAACCTGGTGAAGGAATCAGACTGGAAGCCTTCTACATGAATGTGAACAGTCAGGTCCAGAAACAGGCCTAGGCAACTTAGGAAATGGCCTCTGGCACCAGATTTTGTTAGGTGTGGGAACACTGCTTCCATCACCATGTGTTGACTAGACAGCTGATGCAGCTGTATCTTAGATTACCAACAGCAGCTACCAATGCTTCTTCCTTAAGTATCTCTTCAGCATGGGGCCATCCATAATTCACGTATTGACAGGCCCTGTGATACCTTGCTCCTTCCATGGGTTTCTATGTTGACAAAGAGGTCCATGCCGGATGAGGAGGCAGAACATCAAAGGGTCTGTCAGAGTACGAGTGCTGGAAGGTCCCTCTCTGGAGGGTTACAGAAAAAATCATTGCTGGCTGCTGCAGGGTGATTTAAAGTATAGTGGCTGATGTAAAAGGGCACCTAAAGAAGGGAGGATCCTGGCAAGGGTGATGGGGAGGGGGGAATCCCCTCTGGTGATTTTGGGAGGAAGCCAACTTCCCCCCTCTCCTCCCTTGCCTATTGACGCCCCGTCGCCCATAGCCTAAATCCTGCCTTGTGAACAGCATTTGCTTTGAGCCACTGGACTAGCCCTAACACTGTATTTTGAGCACATATCAGACTTTTTCCATTATGAATGAAGGCGGCTACAAAATCTCAGTTGTTAGTGACTTAGCTGGTTGGAAACAACAAGGCCTATATTCAAAAGCCCTTATTTGGTCAGCAGCACTTATACAGATCAATTTTGTTCCTGTATGTTGCTACATAGCCAAAGTTTGTGTGTTCAAAATGGGGTGAGATCTGGGGCATGGCAAAAATTACACTCGTACACGTTCAACTCTAACTGCAGATATGGCAGAAATAAATTTCTAGGTTATCCTTGTAAAGCTGTTAGTATTTTCTTTTTTTTCAATTTTTTATTTATGCAAATTTCAAACATATCCAAGTAAATAACACTTGAAAGGAAAAAAGACAAGGGCAGAAAACCATTACAATTCAAGACAGGAAATAAACAATGAAATATACCTATGCCCATTGCTTCACAAGCCCTCAAACTAAAGGAATACAAGATAGATTAAGGAAGTAAACTATAATTCACTTAAAGGATAAACTAGATCTGCCAAAACATCGGGCTTCACTTATACCTGCACAGAGACAAGAATACCCCATCCCCCCTTACTAGGAGACAGTGGCTAGGCAAGAGCTAATAAATGTGGCCAAGTTAGTGGGGTCATAAAAATTATAGGAAACATTTGCATTGAAATTTGAGGAAAACCAGACCTCCCAACTGAATCACCCCCGGCTTTAACATCAAAAACTCCCTCTTTCTTTTCTGAGTGTCATGTGATAAATCAAGGAACATACAAACAGACATGCCTTTAAACAAAACAGATCTTTTCTTAAAATACATCCTAAGCAACCATTCACAATCAGATACCAAGACCAAAGTTATTAACAAAGTTGCAGGAACAACATTATTAGACACTGAAGTGTCCAATAACTCTGACACATTCAAAATATCCATAGCACCAGACTCTGTAGAGATCTTCACTCCTAGAGCTGAATCATTTTTCCCTGTAGGTATATAATATATCTTAGAGAGTGGGGGATGAGATTCAGGGGGAACCCCCAAAGTTTGAGAGGTAAGACTAACATATTCCGAGCAGTGACCTTAGGAAAATAAGGAAAATTCAATAATCTCAAGTTAGTAGCTCTATATTGGTTTTCCAGAAACTCAACTTTCAGTTTATGTCCAATCAGATAAAATACAGCAGTAAGTTGCTCCTCCAACTGCACAACATTTTTGTCAATAGTAGACATCTGGGACTTCACAACAACCACAATCTCTTGGCACTTCTGAACAGTCCGAGCATTGTCCCAAATAAGCTGCAAAGTAATATTGGTTTGAGAAACCAAACACTCACCAAGTTTTGTTCAGGCCGTCCAAATAGAATCCAAAGTGATGCGACCTGGACGTTGCAAAAAGAAGGGGAGCCATAACTAATTGCCCAGTCCGAGTCTCAGCCAAAAACGTTGGACCTCCAGGCTCTCCCGAGACAGAAGAAAGTTCTTGGGAATCACTCAGCCCTGCTCCTTGATCCAATCCTGTGGCCGCAGACGCTGACCCCGGCAAAAGATCCTCTGCTGCAATCGACTTGAGCACACTACCTCCCACCGGATACACAGTTTTCTCCACTTCGTGTCCAGCAGCCCCAAGGGAGCTCAAGTTCAAAAAGTCAGCGGGCAACGCAGGTGGAAACTGCAGATCCAGAGTAAGATCACACCCTGAGGAAGATGCCAGACTACCCATCCCCGGTGTTGACACAAGCGGGTTATCTCCGGTTTCTCCCCGATGTTCCCCGTGAAGCTGGACATAAAACTTCATTGGCACAGTCACCGAGATAAAAGCAGAAGGAGACTGCAACAGGTGGAGAGGGTTCCCCTGTAGCTTCCCCTTTCGCTTAGGCATAACAGGAAAAACCAGCCCACGCAGCCAGCAGGTCCAGCGGCCATCTTGGATTCCTGACTTGACTACTATTATGTTGGTATTTCCAATGTTCGGGGTTGAAATGTTAACCTGACTGAAAATGCTCATGAAGTTATACTTTTTGTCTTTGGTGACCAGCTGAATATTTAACTCAGAGAGGCTAAGAGGTCTGCACCCTTCTAGACCCTTTTTAATTAGTCAGTGTCACCAACACAAACAAGAGAAGAACAATATAGAAATATGTACGTGTTTGAGGTTAAGTACCATAGATATGATCATGTCTGTTTTTTGCATGAAAATGCCAGTCACTAAGGGATAAGCAGCAGCTTTAGAAGGGCCACTTCTTTCATTGCATGCAATTGTCTCACCGTTATATATGAAATTCCCATCCTGCAGAAAACAAACTGAAAAGCCTGTGTCAGAGTAAAGCTTTGTAATTGGGAAAGCTATTGTTTAACACTTCACCCCTATATCTCTTTTCCTTTGGATATGTAAACTGCACTGGGTACCTCTGGATATTCAGTGAGATTCAGACAGTGTTCAGATCACTTAGAAAGTGCTGCTGAATCGTCCCCCAACTGTTAAAGGCGGCAGATGCTAATACGAATATGACAGCTCTGCTTGTAACCGTGGTTATAGCAACGTCATTACTGGCGCTGCTACCTCGGAAAGCCACCCATCTCACACATGCTACATTAAACTTAAACTACTGTTCTTCCCAAATGGAGTGAGCTCAGAGTTGCCAACTGGCCCCAGAGGCGCCCGACAGGCTTGATCTAACTTTGGAGTTACCCCATTGCATGCAGGGACATTTAGTTTTCCATTTCTTATGAAGTGTAATGGAGAAATCAGAACTAAATGTCCCTGCATGCAATGGGGTAAACCCAGGACTGGATCGAGCCTGTCAGGCGCCTCTGGAACCAGCTGGCAACCCTAAGTGAGCTGAGAATGATTTTATTTTTAAACAGATACCATCAGCAATGCTGTTGTTTTTCTCTTATAAATTGAAGTATTGCGGTACAGTTTTATGCTCCTATTCTAGCTTGCATTTTGATTTAGGAGATATATGAAAGTAGTCCAAAATATATTTAGAATAAAAAAAAGATAATTAGAGGTGAACTGCCAGATACTCTATCCATAATCATGTTGAGTGAGTGTGGAAGGCAAACAGCATCAAAATCATGAAATTAAAGTATTTTCTATCTCTGAGGGCTGGTGCTCCAGACATTTAAACACCACGGTGGTCAGCCCTTGCATTTAAATATCCTGCAGATAGTCAGCTGCAGTATCAGGACTGTACTGCCACTGAATGGTTAATCGCTGCCTATTATCTGGATAGTGGTATGTTTATGTTTATTTCGCTTGATATACTGGTACCTGCAAAGATTTTCCAGTTAGCCCATTTAGTGCTGCTTTTCTGTTGTCCTAAATTATCTGGATAACTCATCTAGAGAGCGGCTTAAAATCGCCAGTATCCAGATAGCGGCTGATGCCACTTTTGCTCTACCCCCAGACCACCCTGTAACTATTCCGAAAGTGCAGTGGCGTTCTGTGGAGATATTCGTGGCACTATCCAGATAGTGTTGCTGAATATCTGTCTGAGTGGCCTTATACAAATAACGTCCGTGGCTATCCAGATAAGGGCTTTTGAATATCGACCCCAGAGGTTTCAACAACCATATTGCACAAAATCAGGCCAAGACAGGGACTACCCTTTTGTTTGCAATGATCTTTTAGTCGTACTTCGGAATGGAGAAGCAATCTAGTAGTTATAGCAGCAGGCTAAGAACCAACAAAGCCAGAGTCAAGATTCCTTCTCCCGCCAATGCTTGTGTGACACTGGGCAAGTCACGTCATCCTCCACGGCCACTAAGATACAAACTCGGGGTTCTATTACTAAAGTCCCGTAGGTATTTAATGTGTGTTAAATAGTTAATGTGCATTTAGAACTCATTAATCTATTGGAAATACCATTATTGTGCCTGTGCAGTGCTGTGTACACCTTGTAGAGCTTTACAAATGATCAGTAGTAGTAGTAAACATTAAATTCTGCGTTAAACACCTATTGCAGTTTTTTTTATGGAGGAAGGGGTTGGGAAAGGCACAGAGAGGGTGACAGAGACATTAATGCAAGTTACCGTAGTGCATGGCAGGGAGTTACCAAGGAAATTTAATTACACCTCCAAATGTGTAGCTAACTGCTTCCGCAGTAACAGCCGCTGCATGAACACACGGCAAAGTTTATGTCACATTTGGGACATTATGAATTCAATTTTATCTTTTTTACTTCTGCTGAAAGAATGTTTTATTACTATTATTTATACATTTGTTCATTTGTATGGTTTCTTATCTTTTTATTATTATTTAATATCATTCATCTTATTATATTTTAATTGTAATAATTGCTTTAATTATTTTTAATTTTAATTTTATTTCTGTTTTTATGATTTTAGTATGCCAAGAATACCCCTGATGAAGGCATAACCGAAACATGGCCTGTGTCGGGTCCTCTTGGCTTATATTCCCTGTATATCTCTTAATAAAAGCAAGTGTCTTGGACTGGGTTTTTCTATTCTACGTGGTTTCGTGCTTTTGTGTTGGGACATCTTGGACAGGGAAATATCTACTGTATTTAAATATGTAACTTGCCTTGAGCACAGATTTAGAAAAGGCGAGTAAATCTAGAACCCAAATAAACCCATTGAAATAGCAACTTAGTACTACTGTTCATCGCATCATTTCCCTGACATGCAGACACACTAGATACAGTGGGCCCAATATTGCATTGGGCAGGGCTAAGCGCCATAGCTGCATAGCCTGCCCGCTGACCCCTTATCCCTGGATTTTCACCTCCACAGCGAGGAAAGTGAAAATCTGGGGTTTGCTGCACAGCCGGAAAGCCACCAAGATTAATCACTACAGTTGCCCCATCAATAGCAACTTTTTATATGCCCAGTTTGAAACACAGTTCATTTATCCTTCTAATTGGTTTGGTCATATACGTATGTGGACAAGATATCTGGATGATATCTTTTTCTTTTGGACCAGTACTGAAGTGCAGTTAAATGACTTTTTTGAGTGGATTAATACCTTATCTACAGATCTCAAATTTACGCCTAAATATCATAAAGATACTATTGACTTTCTGGATTTGAGATTATTTAAAGACTATTCCATAGTAAGGCCTACATTGTATTGAAAAGAGGTTCAGAGGAATACTTTATTGCACTATACTAGCTATCATCCGGGACCTCTTCAACGAGGTTTGCTGGTAGGTCAATTCATTCGATTGCAATAATTATGTTCAACAATTGATGAATTCCAGAGACAGGCACATGACCTTAAACTCCGTTTAAAAGAAAGAGGATATCCAACAGCCATAATTAATAAAGCATACAAAAGAGCACGGTATAACCATGCTGAATGATGGCACGCCACAGCAGAGGATTCATCTATGACGGCGAGTGAAGTACAAGCTTTTGTGGGTGTTTTGCCCTATATGCCACATTCGGCTACTGTTATGCACATCCTTAAAAAACATTGGTCAATTTTATCATTACGCTCATGTTTTAATAAACCCCTAATGATGGCCTTTCAACGAGGTCACAACATTTCAGATTGGGTTACACATACAGTGGATGAAATACCATTGTCTGATAGGAAGGGACATTATGGCTGTACTAACTGTGATTTTGTGACTTAACAATAGAAGGTCCGGTTTGGGAACATCCTACATTACATCATCAGATATATAGTAAATTTCATACTACATGTCAGACCACTTTTGTGGTCTATTTGTTGCTTTGCCCATGTAATATAATGTATATAGGCAGAACGTCAAGAACCGTGAAGAAAAGGTTACAAGAACATGACTCCTGTATCACCACAAAGATCCTGTCAGTCCCAGTGGCTATGCATTGTCATGAACATCGTCATGAATTTAAGGATCTATGATAGAGAATTTTGGACCATATACCAGAGAGAGTGCGAGGAGGGGATCGTATATCCCGTTTACAATATCGGGAGCAATTCTGGATTTATACTTTGAATTCGATAACACCATGTGGTTTAAATTCCTCATTGGACTGGTGGAGCATGCTCTGAATAGGCTTAGATAGAGTTTATATATTTGCCCGTTATCTGGATACCTATTGGACGTCAACCAGACTACACAGTGTTAATCAACTGTTTTAATGCAATAACGGATTGGCTACTTACTCAGAACCTCCGAATCAACTTCAAAAAGATGGAAGTCCTAATAATTACAAGAAACAAATGTTTCTCTCCCCCACCTTCTCTAAAAGTCAGAGATGCTGATCTCCCGGTCAAATCCAATATACGCTACCTGGGAGTGATATTGGATCAACAATTAGACTTCAAGGAACATATAAGGCGCACCGTAAAATCAATATATTTCAAGATTAAAACCCTGAGGCACTTGAAACCTATGTTGGAACCTGACGACTTCCAAACTATCTTCCAAGCGATAGTCACACCGCACTTTGATTATGCTAATAGAATACTGCATGGCCTCCCTAAGATCACCATCAACCCCCTACAGTTAGCCATGAATGCAGCAGCCCGTATCCTCTACGGAGCCTCAAGGAGTGACCACATCTCCCCCATTCTAAAAGAACTTCATTGGCTTCCAATAAGCTGTAGGATCCTATATAAGGCCCTCCTTATTACCTTCAAGGCCTTCAAAAAACTATCTCCTGCAGCCATCTCGGATCTCATCACACACACAGAGAACAACAGGCCTAGAAGAACTTCCGCTGTGGACATGCTAATCATACCGAGCGAATCCATAAAGTCTAACCAATCAACTATAAACAGAGCTTTCGCTAACTTCGCTCCCAGATGCTGGAATAAACTCCCTCCCAGCATTAGAGCAATCAGGGACCTGAGACAGTTTAGAAAAGCCCTCAAGCACCACCTTTTTACCACACACTTCAAGCTTCTGGATACACCTTCCCCTCTCCCACCCTTCCCCTCACAACCCCATACCTATCCTATATGAATGCATAGAACTGACATATGTACCAACAGGTAGTTTCAAAGATTGTATATAGTTCCCCTGGTTTACCTCCATGTTAATTCCCCTGTTATCTGTAAACGAAGACCAATTTATCTGGCCAATGTGTTTTATTATTACAATGTAAACCGCACTGATGACAAATAGCGCGGTATATAAGAAATGTTAAATAAATAAATAAACCGGTCACGTGATTGAAACAGAGAATATAACCGGAAATGGGTTTCTGGTCTTGATAAATGCAACGAAGTTTGAAGAAGGGTCAGGAGGTTCTACGACCCGAAACACAACGTTGGGTTACTACATTTGATTGCGTTTCAAGGGAGGATGATTAGCTGTTAAGATCGGTTGAGAATAGCATGGGAGAAGTGTTACAGCGGATCATGGTGGAATGGTGTGAGAGATGATATCCAATTATAAGCCGCAAGAACAAAGGTTGAGAATCGCTGACTCCCGGCTTACAAAAGAATCTCTGGACAGCTAAGTGAATAATTTTGGTAGACTAACGTCTTTTACCGTTTTTTTCAACTTAAGTGTTTCTATCCCTTAGAAGAATGTTTAGGTTTGCGTCCCTGTTTAAAGAATAAAAAGGAACAATCAGCTACAGGAATATATTTCTTTCATCTTCATGGCGATAGTTCCGACAAAAATTTAGTCTAATAGGACAACTTTATTTCCTTTGATAGTTTGGATTAAAATATATGTAGGAAATAAATATAGGTTTAATTAACTGAGTAGCCAAGATTAACCAGGCAGCAGCGATTTTGGATGTGGCCCAGTTCGCCTCAGCGCCTTAAAGATTGGTGAGGGTTTTCCTTGCCTGACAGCATCCAAAGTCACTGCTGCCTGGCATCCAGAGTGCTAACCTGACAGCATCCAAAGTCGCTGCTATCCGGTTAGTGCCATTCCCTGCCTCCGCTCCGCCCTGGAACGCCCCAATGCTAAGTAGACAGCATCGGGATACATAGAGGACTTAATCAGGGATTTTCAAAGGCACTAGCTGTGTAGGTGCTTTGAAAATCCCCGATTAAGACATTTATACGGTTAACATGGACTGTTAACCGTGTAAATGCCTTCGAACGTCAGGCCCAGTATGTTGAATTGTAAAGAGCAGCAAATAATGCAATTTCAGTAGGCTTATACTGGTGAGCCTTGATATAGAGATATAAAACGCTATTAGATAAACTATCTCGCCATGACACATGGAGAGCATATTAGTTTTTGCACCTTGAATACGGAAAATTAGAGATGTGCATTGCTAAGTTCATATTTGGTATACCAAATGGATTGAAGCCCTTTTACTAAAGTGTAGTAGGATTTCCCATTTACCTCATGTTTAGCGCTAAAACTAAGTGCAAAGTCTCTGTGGTAACTGTCGGGGGCATAGCCAGCATGTTCCCGGTAGTCAGCACACGGACATGCAACCTGACGCATGGCAGTGGCAGCAGTTTTTGCAGTTAACGTGGGTGCATTAATTGCAACATGGACAGCATTCAGCATGTTCCCTCGTGCTAATTACAATGTGCTCTCCATGCCCACTCTCTGCCCCAACCACCCATTCCTTGCCTCACTGCGTGATAGGCAGCTAATGTGAGAATTAGTGTGTGGTACCTGTCATGTCTGTGCAGGGCTGGTGCTACCTTTTTTTGCTGACCTATATGAGCAATTGCTGTGCTGCCCCTCCCTCTCCCCATGCTGATTCCAAAAGTGCTTTTCACAAGCCTCTTTTTGTCCCAGCACAGACCTAGGGATATGTTCACTAAACATTAACATGCATTAAGTACCACTGATCCCACAGAAATAAATGGGTGCTGCTGCACGTAGCATCCATTAACATTTGCTAATGCACTTTAATCTTTAGTTAGCAGGCCCCTTAATGAGTTTCTGAGTACTATTTGCATGCACAGTGAAGATAAAAGCTACCATATTTCTATTTTATTATTATCCTCCAGTGCCAACTACCAGGTGCATTAGAAAGTACTACAAAACCCGGCTCATTCAAAACCCATAGCAAACCTGCCATACCATAACAACACTACTAGCACAGCACCAGACTCTACCTATCAAAAGTAAATATTTAATCAAAACATCTCCTACGGAGAAAAGAGAACAAGTTGGACTGCTGCACAAAAACAACAAAAGGAATACCGCAGTTTAGCCACACACAAACACACACACCACAGACAGACCTTCACCAAATATAATACAAGGGATCACAACTTAGAAAAAGGAAGACAGTAATTGAACTGGGAACTCCAAGAAGCTGAACTTGGCATGTACCACAACACTGGAGAAATAAAACTAGAAATTCATTTCCCCTTGTACTAAACAAAACACAAAGATGTCAGGGATGCACATTTCCCAAAGCTAACATATTCCAGTTAATACATTCAAAATAAAATACTTTTTTCTAACTTGCAACAGAAAAATAAAATGCCTAAATACAATTGCTCTGGTCTCTCTCTTATGCTTCCCTCATCTATCTTCTACTAACTCTATTTCTAGGATCTGCTGTCCATTTGTCCTTTCTTCTCTCTTCTCCTATCTGTTTCCATTCTCTCTCTACATCTGCCCTGGCATATTTATCCTTCCATTTTTGCCCTTTGCTCCATTTCTTTTCTCTCTCTCCATCCGCTGAAATTTCACCATTCCGACATTAATCCCCTTTTGACTTTTCATCTATCCATCTCCTCCTCTTACCTCTTTTCTGAGTCAGCAGCAACAGCCAGTGCTGCCTGTAGCCTTCACTTCTGGTGAGCAATTCAGAGGTCTTGTGCACCGGAGGTTAATGCTACAGACAGCAACAGCTGCTGCCACTGACAGAGAAGAAATGAAGCTGGGGCTGGTACTGTGCAATGCGGGATCTTTCTGCCATAGGGGAGGCATGGAAAAGCCGTGCTCATAAGCTCTTGTCCAGGAGCAGCTCAAGAAAATCTGCTGCTTGAGGCGAGAGATGAGCTAGCACTCCCCCCCCCCCCCCCCATCACCACCAACCTGCAGCCAAAATGTAGGGGCCTCCCCAGAGTTCTAGCCAGTTACTCCTCACTCATAGTACCAGTCAGGAGGTTGCCCCAAAAATAAAGAAAGCAATATATTTTCAGGCTATCTAAGGTTTTTAAAAAAAAAACTTTGCAATGCTGTTTTATATAGCACAAGTTGTAGCAGCTTAATTATATAGCAGGAGTCGAGGGGTAACCTAGTTAGAACAGTGGCCTGGTAACCAAGAGACCAGTGTTCAATTCCCAGTGGCATTCCTTGTGGTCATGGGCCAGTCACCTTACCCTCCATTGCCTCAGAAGGCAGGTCTGGCAATCTACTTCTGGTCACACCTCACCAAGAAAACCCAGGGGGGCTTCTGCGTCACCAGGTGTCAGCATTGATTCAACAGCTTGCATTGTATTTGCATTTATATAGCCTGGGAATCTTATGTTAAGCATACCGATTCCCGACATTTCACACTGGATCGGCATGCTATCAAATGTAAACATATAGTCTGCTAAACAAAGGAGATGCCAGATGATCACACACCAAGGAGCAAAATGAAAAAGCAAGAACCACAGCTAATTTTATTTTGGTGCTATAAACTGAGCTGTGTGTCTCGCTTTTTATTTTTGAACATATATGCTATTGTACATCCAAAGAAACCTTCTCTCAACAGTGAGTGCAGAGAGATTTTAACATTCACGTTGATGACCCTTCTGACCCTTTTGCCTTAAAGCTCCTTCCCTAACCTCCTCAAGCAACCTCCAGGTGTGTTCTACCGCTCCTACTCACAAGCGCAGTCACTGCCTTGACCTAGTCTTTTCCAACTGTTTGAACCACTTTTTGAATATGCTTTTGCATGGTGAGTTGGGAGTCCAAAAAGACACCCAAATCACGCAGTTAGGTTTGAATTGTAATAATATAATCACCAAGTTCTAATCTCATAGAGACAGGATCAGGTAAAGCCCATGTCAGATACAGAACTTCAGTTTTACTAACATTCATTGACAGTTTAGTGTGTGTCATCCAGGTTTTTACAGTAGTAATACATAACCCTACATGATCCATAAGAACATAAGATATGCCATACTGGGTCAGACCAAGGTCCATCAAGCCCAGTATCCTGTTTCCAACAGCGGCCAATCTAGGTCATACGTACCTAGCAGTTTCCCCAAAAGACACAGGTTCCACAATGCTTTTACTGGGTCAAGCATTGATATCCTGGGTCCCTTCTTAATAATGGTTTATGGACCTTTCCTCCAGGAACTTGTCCAAACCTTTTTAAACCCAGTTACACTAACAGCCTTTACTACATCCTCCGGTAACAAATTCCAGAGTTTGATTACACGTTGAGTGAAAAAATATTTTCTTATATTAGTCTTAAATAGTTTACCCTGTAGCTTCATTGCATGTCCCCTAGTCTTTCTATATTCTGATAATGTAAACAATCAATCTACATTTACCCGTTCCACTCCGTTCATTAATTTATAGGCTTCTATCATATCTCCCCTCAGCCGTCTCTTTTCCAGGTTGTAGAGCCCTAACCTTTTTAGCCTTTCTTTATAGGAGTATCCTTCCATCCCTTTTACCATTTTGGTGGCTCTTCTCTGAACCTTTTCTAATAACGCTATATCCTTTTTAAGATACGGCGACCTAGCATTCTATTTGCTCTCTTGGCCGCCGCTGCACACTAGGCGGAGGGTTTTAACATGTTATCCACAATACTGCCTAAATCTTTTTCCTGGATGGTGGTTCCTAATATGGAACCTTGCATCTTGTAACCATAGTTTGGGTTGATCCAGAGCACCCCGCACCTCCTCCTTGTATATAGCACATTGTATATAGCTCATCCTGTACATAGAGCATCTTGTATTAAGTTATACTTGAATTACACCTACGCAAAAGCTACAATATAGGCATTGCATGCCTACACCCTCGCACTATGTAACATGATTCGTTTGAAGAGTAAACCGCTTTAATTTTTAGGATAAAGCAGTATAAATTCTTTTAAATAAAATAAATTAAATCGTTGATTGATGAATTAACAGGGACAACAAACTGAATATCATCAGCATAAATCCTATGCATAAGCTCTAAACCAGCAAACACTTTACAAATAGGGGCAATATAGATATTAAACAATATAGCAGCATTGAGGGACTCCCAAGATGACATTGAAATAGCAGATGAAATTTAATGTGGACAAGTGCAAAGTTATGGACCTAGGAAAGAACAACCCAGACTATGGTTATAGGATGCAAGGTTCCACATTAGGAACCACCACCCAGGAAAAAGATTTAGGCGTCATCGTGGATAATATTGAAACCCTCCGCCCAGTATGCAGTGGCGGCCAAGAGAGCAAATAGAATGCTAGGTATCATAAGGAAAGGAATGGAGAATAAAACAAAGGATATTATAATGCTTCTGTATCGTTCCATGGTACCACCGCACCTTGAATATTGTGTGCAATTCTGGTTAAAAAAGGATATAGCATTATTAGAAAAGGTACAGAGAAGAGCCACCAAAATGGTAAAAGGGATGGAAGGATAGCCCTATGAAGAGAGGCGAAAAAGCTTAGGGCTCTTCAACCTGGAAAAGAGATGGCTGAGGGGAAACATGATAGAGGTCTATAAATTAATGAATGGAATGGAACGGGTAAATGTAGATCAATTGTTTATGCCATCAAAATATAGAAAGACTAGGGGACATGCAATGAAGCTATAGGGTAACCTATTTAAGACTAATAAGAGAAAATATTTTTTTCACTCAACGAGTAATCAAACTCTGGAATTTGTTCTCGGAGGATGTAGTAAAAGCTATTAGTGTAGCCAGGTTAAAAAATGGTTTGGACCAGGTCCTGGCGGAAAGGTCCCTAAACCATTAATATTGTATTTCACCCCTGCTTTTGTAAACTGCTTTGACCCAGTGAAAGGCGGTATATAAGTACAGCTAAATAAAATAAATTAATAAAGGGGACCCAGGATATCACTGCTTGACCCAAAACAAGCATTGTGGAACCTGTGTCTTTTGGGGAAACTTTAAGGATCTTTAAACAATTTAACAGGACAGCCATCTATAGGGCTGTAGGTATTCTTTAATGCAACAATAACTTCTTGAGTTTTGTCCTAAGTGACCAAATCAAAGGTTGTCCAAGATTTATCTCTAGATAACAGCAAACACTTTACGTGGGAAAAGGTTGCTCTAATGGCATAGACCTTATCACTAAAAGATTGCATAAAAATCTGTTGTTCCAAGTTTATTTTCAGTTTTGAATCAATAACAATACAACCATAAAAGTACAACAATCAAAGCAACCTCCTCCCTCCCCCCAAGGCAGAGATCATGAAAAATGATATAGCATAATATTAAGATCCCATATTTTCTAAAAATAAGTCTGTCTTCCAAATTCTTTCCACCTTATCAAATTGGTTAGATGACACTGAAGAAGCACCCTCCCATTTCCTAGTTACACAAAGAGCATGTCACTAGAAAGTCACATTAAGTGAGGATAGATGATGTATCGCAATTAATATCATAACAACAAACAAAACTGTCATTTTTAACCAGAACTTCCAGTAGACAAAGACCTAGGGCGGCATTTTCGAAGGCATTTACATGGGTAACTGCCCTAGTTACCCATGTAAATGACTTATCCGGGATTTTCGAAAGGCACCTACATAGGTAGTACCTTTTGAAAATCCCAGATAAGTTCCTTATGTGCTCAGATGCTATGCGGTTAGCATCGGGACGTGTAGGGGTCATTACAGGGCGGAGAAGGGGCAGAGGAAAGGGCTAAGCAGGTAGCAACGATTTTCGATGCTACCTGCTTAGCCCTCTGCACCTTAAAGAGGCGAGGAAAAACTTAATGTGACTTTCTAGTGACATGCACTTTGTGTAACTAGGAAATGGGAGGGTGCTACTTGCTTAGCCTCGGCAGCTGCTGGCACATCCAGCATAAACCGGATTTTCACTTCCGTCACCATGCAAGTGAAAATCCAGGTTAATGGGGCCGGCGGGCCGGTTGTGCGTTGACGTGGCACATATTCTGCCTAAATCAAAATCGGGCCTCTAAAAAATACAACTTTTACTGTTATAGTGGATTGTAATGAAAACACTTTACATATATACTTCCAAACCCACTCCCAAAAAGGCTTAATGAAAGTACATTCAAACAGCATGTGAGTTTATGTTCCAGGCATTACCGAGTGGTGCCAGCAGACATTGGAATCACGAAGCCAAGCTCAAAACATACATCATGGTGTCCAGATTGCTCTATGCACAAAAAAATATAAAGATTGCACTAGGCTGATAGACATAGTTGGCCTCACAGTGTGACCTCAAAAGACACTTCAAGAAATCTTCTCTCTAGGGACACACGTATTGTGCTTCCAGATCCTGTGTAGACCCACCAAGAAGCTATCTCCTTTATTTTTTAGTAAATTATAGAAATATGAAATCAGTTTTCCATTTGCTTTAGTCTTATGACAGATTTTGTAGCTATCTGAAATGGGACAAATTTCTTCACACCAAGGAGAGACCTGCATCATGCTCTACAATAGACAGATTAGTTTCAAAGCTTGAGAAATCGACAAACTGTATCTATCTATCAAGTTTTCTCCAGACTCCAGACTTGTGGAAGCATGGTTGGGCACATGAATGGGCTGAATCACGCAATCTTGAACCTCTGAGAACAGAATCTGTGGTTCAATAGTAATTTGCTCAGAAGTTTCTAAAGAAGTGTTAGTAAAATTTTATTTATTTATTTAACAATTCTTATATACCGCGCTATTAAGTTATCAGTGCGGTTTACATTCAACAACGAGAGCTCAGTGCAGTCAAGACTGTTTGAGTTTACATTATAACAGGGGTTAGAACTTGGACCATATAGAGTAACTATTTACATGTTGCGATATCTTTAAACGATACAGAGTAACTATATACACGCTGAGTTTGGTCAGGATAGATATAGAATACATGGTAAGTATATACAGGTTGACATGGAGTAATAAATATTACATGTTGTGAATAGACGTGAAGTGTTTACGGGCATGAGTGTGATTGCTTAAAGCATGAGTGTTATGTTGTGAGTGAGGTGTTTGCTTAACCATTGAAAAACGATGAGTTGGCTGACCAATTCAAGTATGGATCTGTTTATTATAATATTTGCTTTTCCTCTGGACCACTGATAAACATCAAGCTATGCTAAAAAAAATCCTGTTGGGAGGCGTAATCCAATGTCCTCCATTTTCTCTCATTTCTACATAATTTTTGTTTTTGCTTCACTAATGTCTTATTAACCCAAGGTCTACTACTATTTCTACCAGTAGTATCTTGTATTATCATAGGAGCTATAATATTCAAAGATTTATGAAATGAGCCCATCCATAGAGTTACAGCTTCGACCACGTCCCTCTTAGCTTAATCTCTTACATCATCCAAGTAAGGCAACCAAATCTCCTTAAGGTTTTCCATTTTCTACCGTGGATGAACAAACCTTTGTGGCAAAGCAGAAGCTGAATTCTTACAAGGCAAACTTAATGATATAGACAGTAAATTATGGAGTCATGTGATGCGGTGGAAGAGCATGGACATGATCTGAGATCTTTCCCAAGTCATCCCCAGAATGATACTAAGGACCCGATTAAAATCCCTCCAGAGCTGTATTGGATGACACTGTAACAGTACTAAGAGTCACCCCTTACCACACAAACCCGCCACGATCGAAAGAGTGGATGAGATCAGCCAAAAAGGACCTGGAGAAAGTGGCCTCGGTCATCCAAAATGGCAGAAGTGGTGGCCTTCCCTGCCTTTCCAACGCAAGCCACACTGGTCGAAGAGGTGACGGGGGCTTTGATTTCCAAACTGGAGGAGTTGAATAGTAAACTAGATACCATGACCCAAGCATTTGCAATCTTCGGGAGCCATGTGCAGCAAGCGAAACAGAGAATAACCCAGCAGGAGACAGCCTTGGCAATAGCCCAGAAAGAAATACAGAGGTTAGGAGACCTGGTGGTGAAATAAGTAGACAAACTGGATGACCTCGAAAATTAAGATCGCCGCAAAAACTTATGGTTTCTGGACATTCTTGAATCAGTTAAGGATACAGAGCTTTGAGGGTATCTGGAAACCCTGTTACCACTGGCGCTCCCCATGACACATCCCAAAAACCTGGCCATAGAGAGGGCACACTGGATAGACCCTTCCTGAGTGCTGGATGTGTGCTCCTGTGTGGTGCTGGCACGATTCCTCAATTTTGCGCAGAAAGAGGAAATCCTGCAGGCGGCTTGTGGGAAGGGAACACTTCAGTATGAAGGTGACAAGATATAAGTCTTCCAGGATTACTCGTCTCTGCTGAGCCAAAGACGGCACGCCTATGCAGGGGTGTGTCAGAGGCTTGTGGATGCAAAAATAAAATTTGCCGTCTTGTATCCAGCTCGCCTCCGGAATTTTGTTAATGGCACTGTACGGATATTCGAATCGGAGGCCTTGGCGGCTCCATACATGGACACTCTGCCAACACCAATAGGAGATGTGAATGAGAGGCAAGGCCTTTGAATGCAGCAGGGGGAACTGTGGACCTGATTGCCAGGACAGTGACAAAAGATAGTAGCCCTTTCTCTAGCTAGGGATAAGGCGAGGGCATATGTTTGGCTCCTAATTCCACAAAGCATTGTTTTGTAAGGCTGTGTGGGGCAGGGGACTCACCCAGCCAGGGTGCTTCAGCTTACTGGGAAGAACTGCCCTCATCAGAGAGAGGAGATAATGGGCTGGAATGGAGAGGGAACTGATTGTATGCCCTCCCGGAGACAGTACTGGCTGCAAGGACATGTGCAATTAGGGGGTGTGAACTGACCCCTACTTCATTCCTCTTTTGGGGACTCTGGAGAGGTTTTAGTGGAGTTCAGCCCCAGAGACTGAGACTAAGCATGATGCTGGGACACCAGCAGTAGGAGTGCAACATAAGAATTAAGATACTGTGGGGGGGGGGGGGGTTCCCCTTTTTTCTTTCCTTTTATGAGTTTTTTTTTTGTAACTTAAGCTTTATTGGTTTTTTATGGTTTAAATTTCGCAAGTCAACAAAGCAATACGAAATAAAACAGAATAATAAGTAAAATCGTAAATACTTCCCTCCCCCCCCAACATATCCAGAGTGTAACGATCAACATGATATCAGATAGATAGACCCATACCTTCCCCGCTCCCCCCGCCCCAACCAAAAATGGGAAGAACCACTAGGGAGGCCTCCCCACATCCCTCGTTCCCTTCCCTTCCCTACTCAAGAAAAAGTGCTAGCGCGTACCTGGAGTTGCTAGGTATGCAATGAGTGGTTGCCATTGACGCTCGAACCGCTCCCCCTGATTTCTGCGAAGGGCAGTCAAGCGTTCCATATGCAGAACGTTCTGCAAACGGATAGTCCAATGATGTAGGTCTAGCGCTCCCCCTTGTCTCCATCTCCAGGCGATCTCGCACCTGGCAGCCACAATACAGGTTCGCATGGGACGAGACCAACGGGTGGATAAGGCATCTGGCCAAACCCCCAAGAGAAAGAGAGAGGGGCAAAGCTCCATTCGCACCCCAAAGATAAGAGCCATTTGATCCCGGACCCATGTCCAGTAAGAGGAAACCTGGGGGCACTCCCACCACATATGGAAATAGGTTCCCTTAGCCCCACAACCCCTCCAACAAAGATCAGACACTGCAGGGAACATCTTATGATAGCGCTCAGGAGTATAATACCACCGCATTAAGATCTTATAAGTGTTCTCTTGGATTAAGGTACAAATGGAGGACTTGGCTGCTGCTTTATAAATGGCCGTCCATCCATCATCGTCCCACTGCCTCCCAAGGTCAGTCTCCCATTCCACCATATATTTTAAGCGGGGTTCGCCCTCGGAGGCCCTCCGCAAGCTGAGATAAAGCATGCGGATCAGCCCTCTAGAGCGATGATAGCTGACCCACAAACCCTCAAGATCATTGAGGCCCCCCGCTATGCGGTTCCTGAGCTCCTTTTGACGCAGGTAATGAGTGGCCTGCAAGTAAGCGAAGAAATCGCGGTTTTCTAAATGAAATTCTGCTCTCAATTGGGCAAAAGATTTAATCTCATCATCATCTAATAGGTGCACAAATCGGGACAGACCCTGATCCTCCCAAAGCTGAAAAACCCTGTCTTTGCCCGGCACGAAGGCTGGAGTGGCTCGCATTGGGGAAAGCAAAGACGTCCCTAACTGGGTATTGATACGGCGCCACCCCCTACCCCACTCCTCCAATAGGTGGCGAATGATAGGATTGTGAGTCCAGGCCCCCTGCAGAGTGCCCCGCGACAACCAGGGCAACCAACCTAGTTTAAAGGACGGGACGGCATGCTGCTCAATCTGAAGAAACCCCTTTGACGACGCAGGGGCCCGCCATTCTATCACCTGCCGCATTTGCGCGGCAAGATAGTAATCAGCAATCAGCGGCATTCCCAACCCCCCCTTTCTTCTAGCTCTATACATAACAGTCCGTGCAATGCGGGGAGGCCGATGCCTCCATACAAATAGGAACAGCTTCCGTTGAAGCCTGCAAAGAACGTGCCGCGGAACCTTAATAGGCAGGACTTGGAAGAGATACAATAACTGAGGTAAGACCATCATCTTGACGGTCGCTATCCGGCCCAACCATGAGATTCCCTCCCGATGCCAGCGCTCCAAGGTACTACTTAACCGTTGCAGTAACTCTGGGTAATTAGCCGCATATAATTGGTCGAAATGACGTGTAAGATACACCCCTAAGTATTTGATCTTGCTAGTCGCCCAACGGAAGGGAAAACACTGCTGCAGGTGTTCCGTTAAGGCACCTGACAAGGTGACCCCAAGTGCTTCCGTTTTGTCCCAGTTGATCTTGAACCCAGCGACCGCCCTAAAGCGCTTCAACTCAAGCATATACGTGGGCAAAGCCAGCAAAGGCTGCGTAATGAATAGCAGGAGATCATCCGCAAACATCGCCAATTTATGCACTGCTGAGCCAACCGTGACTCCCAGTGCATCCACATTGCACCGGAGATGCTGAGCCAGAGGCTCCATCGTTAAGGCAAATAACAAGGGGGATAAGGGGCATCCCTGCCTCGTTCCCCTCCCCAAGGAGAAAAACTCAGAGTGCCTACCGTTAATTTTTACCGTTGCTACCGGATGAGCATACAACGCCCGTATCCAGGACATCATATTAGGGCCAATCCCCACTGCGTCGAGTACCGCATACATGAACCCCCATTCTACTCTATCAAACGCCTTTTCGGCATCCACCGCCAAAAGAAGAAGTTCCTGTTGCTGAGATTGGGCCTCCCACATCACCTGGAGGGCTCTGCGGATGTTATCGCCCGTGGTACGACCCTGGATAAAGCCCGTCTGATCCGAATGAATAAGCGTAGGCAATATGCGCCCCAAGCGATTCGCCAGAATCTTCGCCAATAATTTCCCATCCGTGTTCAGAAGAGAAATAGGGCGATAAGAACCACAATTAGCAGGGTCCCGGCCGGGCTTTGCTATCACCGTGATTCCCGCCTGACTCATAGAAGGAGGCAACTGCTGGCCCTGGAGAACCGCATTGAATAACCGAAGTAATAGTGGAGCTAATGTTGTTTGAAATTTCTTGTAAAACACCACGGGAAAGCCATCTAAGCCCGGGGATTTATTCAAAGGCAAACCCTTGATCACCTGGCAAATTTCCTCCAGCGTAATCTCCTGATTCAGAAGCTCGCGATCCAAGTCAGAAATGACAGGGAGACCTCCCCCCTCTTGAATATATTGAAGCGCCGCTGTTGAGGACCCTACCATCTCACTAGTATATAAGGCCTCATAGTATTGACGGAATTGCTCCCGAATATCCTTATTCCGGAAGACAAGCCGATCTCCCGGCCCCTTAACTTTTAGAATGGTGGAGCGCCGATCCCGATCCTGCAACTTCCGTGCGAGTAAACGGCCCGCTTTATTGTGAAACTCATAATACGTCTGATTAACACGACGTAGTTGGTAATTGATCGTCGCCATCTGCAACGTGAGTAAGTCTGCTCGAGCCTTCGCCAATTGTACCTGTACACGAGTTTCCCCCCCCCCTTTTATGGCGGCGCTCCAGCTCAGCAATCTTCTGAAGCAATTGAGCCTCTTTTTCCCCTCTAGCTTTCTTTTTGCGGGCAGCGCTCTGTATTAACACCCCTCGGAGGACTGCCTTCAAGGCATCCCACTGAATCCCCAAGGAGACGTCCTCCGTGTCATTGACTTCACAAAAATGCTTAATTTCCTCGATGACGCTAGCGATCACCGCAGGATCCTGCAGTAGGCTTTCATTAAGACGCCAGAAGGACCGACCACTCGTGTCCCGCTCCCCGCCAAACTCCACCCAGATCGGGCTATGATCCGTCCAAGTGATGGGTTCAATCCCAGCTTTCAAGAGTTTTGGAAACCATGCAGCATCCCCAAGGAAAAAATCTATTCTGCTGTAACTTTGATGTACCTGGGAGTAGTGCGTATAATCAAGCCCCTGCGGGTACAGCTGGCGCCATAGATCTCCCAGCCCATAGCTCCTCATGAAATTCTTCAACTGGGTTCGCCCTTTGGTATTCCCTCCTGTACCCCCTGGAGCCCTATCACGCCGAGGGTTCAATACTTCGTTGAAATCCCCCCCCAGCAACAGTGCTCCATGCACTTTGTCAGAAAGCCAACTAGACAGCGAGCTCCAGAATACCGTGTGAGGATCGTTAGGGCCATATACATTCAAAAAAGTAACCTCCTGTCCATGTAGCACGCCCCAGATTAACAGAACCCGCCCCTTTACACCTTTACTCACCCCGCCCAACTGGAAAGAGACGTCCCTGCGAATCAAAAGAGCCACTCCAGCCTTTTTATGAGAACCCTCCGCATTGAACCATACATCAGTATATGCCCCATGTCGTAATAAGTGCTCGTCTTTCGGTAGTAAGTGCGTCTCCTGCACAAAAATAACTTGCCAACTGCAGCGCGTGGCCTCTCGAAAAAATGCTTTCCTCTTTTGGGGTGTGTTAAGACCTCTCACATTAATAGAGCCCACCTTAAGACCCGCCATCTATGGGCGTCAACCACATGATCTCCGGCAACTCCAGCACATAAGCTAGCCTATATACCCCCTCCCAACCCCTAACCACCTTCTCCCACCCACCTCCCTCCCAACCCCCCCCTCCCCCCTGCTGTTGACCCCCCCCTACACCCATCCCCCCACCCTCCCAAACTCTTTCAACAGGCCCTATGCCTGTCACCCTTCTCCAAAGGAAGAAACGTGCCTTCCGAGACAGAGATGATACCCGAGCCCGGAATCCCCCCACCCCCCTGCTATAAAATAACAGATCAGAGTACTCTGCAACTATCAAGCCCGGATCCATTATCCAGTCCCCTCTCCCGTTATCATGCCCCGCTTGCTATAGGAAATGGAAGGCATAAAACACAGAGAACAAAACAAATGCATTTAAACAGACATTTCTCTCCAACCCAGAGCTATGTACCCCCCCGAGCCAACCCAAATGATCCCAACAGGACCCTACTTAATTTCCCCTAAACCACAGTAAACCTATATAGGTCAGGCCCCGAGCGGGGAGGCCAAATGGTGCCACTGAGCAGGCCCCCACCTCCCCTCCCGGGCCCGGCCCCTGCCAAACCTCCAGGCTCCGACGGTCTATGTAGGCAGCGCGTGAGCTGGGCACTGCTAGACAGTCCAGGCCGAACAAGACTCGCAAGTTTGAGTGTGGGCCCAAGTCAGATAGCTGAATTCCACTGGAGCCCGAAGTGACGTCTCCAAAATTTTTGTCTCTCGGTGCTGACACCAAAGTTCAGTGCTCGGCGGTTGCAGCAGGCGGCAGCTGAGGCTCTCCCAGCTCCGAGGCCCCAGGGGGGTTCGCATCCCCAGATGTCCGATGCAAACGATGACCCTTCGTAGGAATCCGATGCCATCTCAACTTTTCCAAAATAATGGACTGCTCCCGAATCTGATCAGGCTGACCGGGGGCCGCGCGGTTCTTAGGTAAGTTCGGGGCCTTAACCTCATCAAGGCACCGCCAGGCCTCTTGGAGTGACTTGGCACGATGAGTCGCCCCTCCAGCCTCAAACTGAATGCCGAAGGGAAAATGCCATTTGTATTTGATTTGCTCACCCCTCAAATATTCCGTAACCGGCCGCATCTGCTTTCGGCGTTGTAACGTCTGCGGCGCTAAGTCCTGGAACACTTCTATCTCGGAACCTTGCCAGCGCAACTTGCCCACCTGAGCTGCCGCTCTCATGATCTCCTCTTTTTGTGGAAAATGAGTGAGGCAGACAATGAGGTCCCGTGGCCGGTTCCCTGGAGGAGATCTCAGGGCCCTGTGCGCTCTTTCTATACTGATGCCGGTTGCGGGGCCTGTCAGCTCCCGAGCGGCTCCTTTCAACAGGGCCTCGCAGATCTCACGCACCACAGTAGTCGCTTGTTTAAACCGATCCTCCTCCGGGACCCCACGAATGCGGATGTTGCAGCGCCTGGATCGGTTTTCAAGATCCTCAAGTTTTCTCCGCAGGTCCTCTGTGTCCTCTTGCCAGCGACTATCCAGTGCGCGCACCGTCTGTGCTGCGGCGGCCATTTCATCCACGTGGTCCTCGAGGACCTCCACGCGATGCCCCAGAGCCTGCAAGTCCTGGCGGAATTCCACAAAAAGATCTTTCACTTCGCGCTTCACCCCCAGGACCTCTGCTTTGATTTCATGACACCAGCGCCGAAGGTCCCCTTTAGTGCAGGCCTCGTCAGCATTCTCAAGCTCGTCCTCGGTTTCGGTGTCGTCCTTTTCGGCCCGCTCCTTTTGAGAACGGAGGGGGGCATAGCTAGAACGAAACTTGTCGAGCTTTTTCTTAGTCGACATCTCAAACCCCGACCCTTCAACCGCAATTTGCGTTCGTTCCCGGGGGTGGGGAGGCTCAGTGCGAGAAATTATTGCACAATTGTTAATATCTCGAAGGGAGCTACTGCATCAAGCCGCCATCCCGGTCGGTGACGTCACTTCCTTCCCTTTTATGAGTTTTTTTATGTATCTTAGGCCCCTGTTGGGCTTTGTTCTGATGTAAAAGACTGGTTTGCTTCAGGTTACCAAATGGGAATGGGTGGATGGAAAGGGCGGGAAGGAGGGGAAAGAACGCTTGGGTACAGCATGGGAGAGATGAATGAATGCTGAGTGGGTGAGAGACGGGGGGGGGGGGTAAGAAAGCGTAAGAAACAGGAAATGGTGAGTGGGCCCATTCTCCCTAGCATGGGTACAGGGAGGGGTAGATACTGGATGTTCCCAGGGTGCAAGAATACTGGATAATAAGGATAATCTGATACCGGGGAGGCCCCAGTCATTAATACAGGCCAGTCATTAATATAGCTGGGCCATGGCTGTGCAGAAACATCGATTGGTTGACATTCCCACTAAGCATGCTCTATTTTACCTACAGCATAGAGATGCACATCCACAGGGAGGACCCAAAACGTGAAGTGTCTATATCAATTTACACACACACAGAGGGTAGGATAGGGGAAGGGGAATCAAAAGGGATACTGAATGTGGGCACCCCAGAGGAAGGGGGGGAGGGGTAGAAGGTAATAGGGAGCTGCCTGGACTACAGCTGAGGGAAAGCCAATTTAGTACCCAGGTTAAAGGGGGGGGGGCTGATTGATGGACAACTGGAGGGGGGGTAAGAGGGAGGTATCAATCAGAGAGGAAGGATGGAGGGCCCTAGGTGGGGATCTAGGAGTGCAAATTAGGGGGACAGAAGGGGTATGGACCGATAGATTGCTGTCAGGTTTAGGGCTTGGGGATAGGAGGGGATAATACACAAAGGAAGGGGACTCAATGCATCTAGGATGTGACTGGAAGATGGAGGAAGACAGGGTAAAAGGGGACAGGATAAAAGGGGATAGGGAACAGGGAGGAGGAGGAGGGTGTAGATGGGTGAATTGAAAGGGTGAACATAAGAACATAAGATATGCCATACTGGGTCAGACCAAGGTCCATCAAGCCCAGTATCCTGTTTCCAACAGTGGCCAATCTAGGTCATACCTACCTAGCAGTTTCCCCAAAAGACACAGGTCCATAAACCATTATTAAGAAGGGACCCAGGATATCAATGCTTGACCCAGTACAAGCATTGCGGAACCTGTCTCTTTAGGGTGGGAAGGTGGCTCAAAAAGACACAAGGTGAATATAGGTGGGAAGATAGCGACTCGGAGGCAAAGGAATGCAGGGATCCCAGGCTGGGGGGGGGGGGGGAGGGGGGGGACTCTGTCCAAATCGGCACATGAACCAGGTAAATTGTGCACTTGAGGTGTGGGATCCCCCAAAAGTTATTTCTTGGTATGTGTGCAGGCTGAATACCCCAATTAAACACTATAAGGTTTTGCATGCCTTAGCATGGCACCTCTGTGATATAGCCTTCCTACAGGAAACCCACCAAAGCTTGGCATAGCAAGCCAAATTAAATAGAGAGTGGGTAGGCCAAGAATTTGGAGCCCCCACACAAGGGAAAAGGAGGGGTGGCCATATTGATCCACAGGAGCCTCCGGTTTGCCTGCACCAGTGAAATGTCATAAGAACATAAGATATGCCATACTGGGTCAGACCAAGGTCCAGTTTCCAACAGTGGCCAAGCTAGGTCATACGTACCTAGCAGTTTCCCCAAAAGACACAGGTTCCACAATGCTTGTATTGGTTCAAGCAGTGATATCCTAGGTCCCATTTTAATAATGGTTTATGGACCTTTCCTCCAGGAACTTGTCCAAACCTTTTTTAAACCCAGCTACACTAACAGCCTTTACTAAATCCTCCGGTAACAAATTCCAGAGTTTGACTACACATTGAGTGAAAAAATATTTTCTCTTCTTAGTCTTAAATAGTTTACCCTGTAGCTTCATTGCATGCCCCCTAGTTTTTCCTATATTCTGATAATGTAAACAATCGATCTACGTTTACCCGTTCCACTCCATTCATTAATTTATAGACTTCTATCATATCTCCCCTCAGCTATCTCTTTTCCAAGTTAAAGAGCCCTAACCTTTTTAGCACTCCTTCAAAGGGGTATACTTCCATCCCCTTTACCATTTTGGTGGCTCTTCTCTGAACCTTTTCTAATAATGCTATATCCTTTTTAAGATATGGCGACCAGAATTTCACACAATATTCAAGGTGCGGTCGCAGCATGGAACGATACAGAGGCATTATAATATCCCTTGTTTTATTTTCCATTCCTTTCCTTATGATACCTAGCATTATATTTGCTCTCTTGGCCACCGCTGCACACTGGGCCATGGGTTTTAACATGTTATCCACAATGATGCCTAAATCTTTTTCCTGGGTGGTGGTTCCTAATGTGGAACCTTGCATCATGTAACCATAGTTTGGGTTGTTCTTCCCTAGGTGCATAACTTTGCACTTGTCCACATTAAATTTCATCTGCCATTTTGATGCGCAGTCTTCCAATTTATCTTGATCCTCTTGCAAATTTACACAATCCTCATGGGTTTTTAACAACTTTAAATAGTTTTGTGTCATCTGCAAATTTGATAACCTCACTCATTATACCCTTTTCCAGGTTATTTATGAATATGTCAAAAAGCTGCGGACCCAGCACAGATCCCTGGGGTACACCACTATTGACCTGTTCGCCATATCTTAAAACGGATATAGCAGAATTAGTAAGGGTACAGAGAAGAGCCACCAAAATGGTAAAGGGGATGGAAGGATACCCCTATGAGGAGAGACTTAAAAGGTTAGGGCTTTTCAACCTGGAAAAGAGATGTTGAGAGGATATATGATAGAGGTCTATAAATTAATGAATGGAATGGAACAGGTAAATGTAGACTGGTTGTTTATGCCATCAAAAAAGTAGAAAGACTAGGGACATGCAATGAAGCTACAACATAATCCATTTAAGGCTAATAAGAGAAAATATATTTTCATTCAATGTGTAATCAAATTCTGGAATTCCTTAACGGAGGATGTAGTAAAGGCTGTTAGTGTAGCTGGGTTCTAAAAAGATTTGGGCAAGTTCCTGGAGGAAAGATCCATAAATTATTATTAAAGAGGACCCGTGAAATCCGGAAACAGGATACTGGGAGCTTCATGGACCTTGGTCTGACCCAGTATGTCATATCTTATGTTATGTTCTCTCCCATATTCATCCAGCATTTCCCCTTTCTCTCCTCCCCCCAGTTCTTCGAGTGTCTTTCCTTTCTCTGTTCTCCACTTAGTCCATTTAGCTTATTCCCTTTCTTTCTTCTCCATAATCTATCCAAGTTTCTCTACATTTTCCTCTGCCATAGCCACCAATCCTGTATCTCCCGCCCCCTTCCAACAGAGGATTGGGATGTGGCAAGATCTTGAGCATGCACGCTGGCTCAAAGGCCTCATATGTACTGCTGTTTTCTGATATCCCAGCCACTGCTGCAGCACTTCCTCACCCAGGATGGAGCTCGGGGACATGCCCCCTCTGTTCTCCCCTTTGTACCTCATTGTACTTCAGAAAGATACCAATTATTTTCTGTAGTTACAAGAATCTCACAAGTCACTGAACTAGAATTACTGTTTCTTGTAGATGCCTTCACGCAATTTCAGCATGTTTGCTTACTCCAGATGAATATGTTACAAATCCATAGACCGCAAACTGAGACATACCTGTACTTGGAGTTGAACTGCTGATAGGTGATGGAGATTTACTTAGGTCATTTGTGTCTGCCAAGAAATACAAAAATGAGACTTGGTTTCATTATTTTTTCCAAAAACTATTAGCCTTAGATTAAAATGAGCACTCAGCAAGAGGAATATGGTATCACAGTGAATAGTTGCTAAATCAGCTTCAGCTCATTGTGTGACAAATAACTGATTGTCTTTATTTCTTCTGCTAACACTGGGGCTCATTCTGTACAGCAAATAGTGAGGATGGATGTCCTGTATGGACGTCCATCCCTGCTATTTGCTCCCTTGCCAGCCCCGGCTAAAGCCTCCCTGTACGAACTGCGCGTTTGTATGGGGAGGTTAGACAGGGGCGGGAGGGGGCATTCTGGAAGCGGAGTGAGGGTGCGGCACAAACCCGGACATATAGGGCCAATTCAGAGATCATCCCTGTATGTCCGTGGCCATGAACTTAGATGGGGGACTTATTCCACCGCAGAGGTAGAATAAGTCCCCCCCTGGACATCGGGGGATGATGCTGCTGAGCTTGGAAAGTAAGGTAGAGGGGTGTAGGAAGTTCCCTGCAGCCAAACCCTGGCCATGGGATCTGAATCGAGGCTCCAGCTGCAGGAAAAAAAGCATTTTGATGGCACCGGCATTAGCGGCTCCTGAATGGAGCCACGGTGCTATGGCGACGACGCCATGGCACCGCGGCTCCATTCAGGAGCCTGACTGAGGTAGCTGGGCGTGCAGGCCTGTAGCAGCAAAGCGCAGACAAACCAATGATACCAGGAGTCTGTTCAGAAGGTCCAAATCATTTATTTGTGCACAAGTCTCAAGCAAGGCAATTTCAAAATGGCTGAGCAAAGTTTTCAAGCATTACAACAACTTTTATAGACTTCTGTTCCATTCTAGGTACAGAAAAACATTTCATTGGTCCCGGTACGCTCCCGTACCTCCCGTAGCCCCTCTATTGGTCCCGGTACTGATAAGTTTCTCCAATTATGTTCCTTCTGTGGGCTTCTGTAGGCATGACACCTGCCTGCCCCCCTTCTAGTCCCAATTACAATGGTCAGTTCATCAACTTGTTACTTTCACACTTTCAAGGCTATGGGACCATTTGTGCGTGCAGAAGAGCAAGGTTCTGTAACTCATCTGTCAGCACTCCTCAATATTTCTCTGCAAATGTACTCTTTCTTATCAGTAACTTTAAAACACATCTTTTCTGTATTTTTCCATTTCTTAATTCTGCAATTCTGCTTATCTAAGCTAATTCAATATTTCTACTGAGTTCTTTCTTACAATAGCAGCATATTGGGGGATGTGCAATCCTATATGCCTCTCCACAGGCCTCATTTACAGGTCAAGCTAGCCATGCTGGCCTGCCTATGTCAGACACCGTGGGTCACAGGCCTGCACCTGCCACATTCCCCCCTTTGATTAATCTCACCCTATTACTTAATAAGGTGTGAGAATTAAATCACTTTCCAGAGGATTCAAATCCTGATTAAAGGATTCTTACTAGTTCCACTAGGGCTGACTTTGTATAAAGCCATTATTCTAGTTGCGGTCTTCCGCTCTACTGTACTATCAATAGCACTATGAAGGGAACGCATACAACATGGGATTAAACATGGTAAGCAGAGGACTACAGCAACAAGGATTAGTACTAAGATAATAAAAGTCTTAAATCCTCCCAGCCAAGAGAAAAGGTTAGCAAACCAATTAGGAAATTTCAAGGCGTGCCAAGTCTGTACTGGCACATAAGCATGTCTCTGCATATCTTTAGCAATTTCTTCAACTACTTGACCTTTATCATCTATTTTCAAACAGCAATTAGTTAAATTCAGTTTACCACATACTCCTCCTTCAGCTGCTAGCAAATAATCAAGGGCTAAGCGATTCTGATATATGGCAGTGCGCATCTGAGTACTTTGTCTAGCTAAGAGCGTGAGAGCATGACTAGTTTCATTAGTTATTATTTCAACTACTGCTTGTAAGCGAATAATACGATTAATCATGTAGACTGGGGTTCGGTAGCCCCACATACCATCATCATTCCAAGTGGCAGGTCCATAGTACTCAATAATTCTTTCTGGTGGCCAATCATCACCTTGCCATTTCTCCCACTTGCCTATCTGTAAGGCCTCTCTTTTCTGTCTAGATGCTCCTTTGTGTTTGTGGGTAGTATATACAGGGTATCCTAATTGTTCTCCATGTTCAGTGTTTAACAGGAAGAACGAAGGTCTGATGGTTCCTAAGACACATGCTCCTCCCCATTGTGGCGGGAGTTGCGCATATGCTCGGTTTCCACAGATCCAATATAGGCCAGGTGGGGCTTGCCAGGCTTGGACTTTGGCAAGGTTAGTCCATAGACCTGCAAGTTCAGGAAATCTGGCTAATGGGTTAGGAGGTTCAGGATGTCTGATTCCTGACCACCATGCTACCTTCTTGGTTGTGGCATTATAGTATTTCTGGCTAAGACAGACCAGCTGTCCTACCTTTTGAGTGAACTGGGGTCCAGTTCTGGCATAGCAAAGACGTCCAACGATTGAGTGCGCTAACACCCATTCACTGGTAGTCTTGTGTAATTCAGTCTGATTGTAAATCATGGAATAATTCAATTCTTGGGCTTCCCAGGGCCATTGGTCTCCCATTTGGGTTCCGCCACAGAAATAACAATCTGTGATCTTAAGACTAGATACTACTGCTCCGGCTAATTCTAGAAACAAATTCTGTGAAGGGTGAGGGATCTCAAACTTATTTACATGCATAGCTTCATAAAAGGTGCTATGAATATGATATTTAGATGACTTGTGGGCTTGAGTATTCAATCTAACATACACAATGGTCCCTGGATCTGTTCCTCCTCCCGCAATACGTAAACCAAACTTATATCCTTGTTTCCATGCATGGGGGTTATGTACACGCAAATGCAAAGGGTTACAAGCATCTTTCTGACATTTATCATTTGTGGTTGGCTTGGTTAGAGTAGCCATCCGCTTATCTATCTTCTCATTAGTTATACCAGTGTTCCAGGTAGCATAGAAAACACATTCCCAATATGGGCAATAGTAATCTGCCGCTGTAGCAGTACTATACCCTGATCCTGTTTTACCTGTACATTTCCACCAATTTGTGGCACCTTCTGGACACATATACTTATGGTCATTTCGATACGCTTTCTCCCATGTACCACAGGTGGACTGACTATCTCTATTAATAGCATTACATGCATCAAAATTCAAAACAGCAGGTTTAGTAATGTCCTTAAGTGGTGGTGTAGCAGCTAATATAGGTCCATCTGCATCCTTCCATCTTATTTCCAACGTGTAATAGGATGGATTCTGATGCGGATTATAGCATGCTTTTATTTTGCCATGAGTGCAAACATTTAGTTCAGTGGTGTTATAGATACACCGAGTTATTGTTCCCTTGCAGGTGTAGTAAGAATGGTAAAGCAAAGTCTGAGTTACTTTCAGTCCAGTTCTAGTAGAGGTAATGCAAGCAGTGCATGGAGGTAGAGCATAAGTCTGTTCAAAACCTCCAAAGAAGGCAACCAAGGCAAAGCAGAAGCAAAGATACATGTTGATGTTGATTGGAGTTCTTCTGAATCCTCAGCTTGCTGATCTTGATCACGACGGTCTACTATTCTTCGTCCCGTTTGCTAATGAAGCAATTTAACGGTTGCTGAGTGTTGATTGAAGATCCTCAAGGTGTCCAGCACACATTAACCAACTTAGCAATCCAGTTGGCTTGTGAAGTCTGGCTTAGTCAATGTAGTCTCGAAGTAGTGTGTCAAATCACACACACAAATTGGGTTCGTTGAAACAAAACTGTTGCTGCATGGAAAACAGCAATCCTCTTCGAAAGACTTGGCTACTGCAAAGCACTTGTGATGAAGTGTCTATACTGCTGGTTGCCGTCTCAGAGTAACTCGCAAGGGTACACCAGGGTGCTGCTCTGCTGTCCACCGCTCTGGTTCAGGATCGGCGGCGGGCTTGACTCGGCTGTGGTGGATCCAGGCGTCGATCTCGGCTACCTTTACTGCAGTTGGGGTAGACAGGATGACGGTGTACGGTCCCTTCCAATGGGGTTCCAACGGTATCTTCTTCCAATCTTTGATCCACACCGAAGTTCCAGGCTGGTAGGGATGCAAGGGTTCCGTCAAGTTGATAGGCAACTGGTCTTGGATCCACGTATGGAGAGTCTGCAGAACAAAACTAAGAGCTAGGAGTTCTTGTCTGGTTACTTCTGAACCAATCTGGGCTAGATTTCCTTTGACTCCCTGCACTATTGGTGGGGGTTTACCATACAAAACTTCAAAAGGGGAAAATCCTGTTGACTTTACAGGGGCTGAGCGTATTCTGAGTAAAGCTATGGGGAGCACTTGGGGCCATTTCAAGTGTGTCTCCTGACAAAGCTTAGACATTTGGGCTTTCAATGTACGATTCATTCGCTCAACTTTCCCTGAACTCTGGGGTCTGTATGCAGTGTGGAGCTTCCACTGTATCTGCAAAGCTTTGGCTAACTGCTGAGTGACTTGGGAGACAAATGAGGGTCCATTGTCTGACCCTATCACTGCTGGGATTCCAAATCTGGGGACAATCTCTCTCATTAAGGCTTTGGTAACTTCTCGGGCTTTCTCAGTTCTGGTTGGGAATGCTTCTACCCACCCAGAGAAAGTACAAACTAATACTAGTAGGTAATGGTATCCATTGGCTTTTGGCATTTCAGTGAAATCAACTTGGAGGTTGTGCATGGGGGTCACACCTCTTGACTGAACTCGAGGTGCTGTAATAAGGCCTTGCTTGGCATTATTCTTGGCACAGATTTGACATTGTCGGGCTACTGAGGCTGATATGGTTGTCATTAGAGGAATGTAGAAATGTGGTCTGAGTGCTTTCTCCATAGCACTCTTTCCATAGTGGGTAGCTTCGTGAAAAGCTTTGACAAAGGATGGTCCTAACAGTTCAGGAATTACTATTCTTCCCGGAGGTTGACTACCTTCTTCTGGTGGCAGCTCAATCCATCCATCTTTCAATACTCCCTCTTCTTTGTCACAATAGTAATCCAATTCTTTGGTGGTATATCGTGGGGTCCATAGATTCAAGGGTACTGGAAACAATGCTGCTTGCATTGGCATAGCTTGTGGGGCAATTTGTCCTGTCATAGCTGCTTGTCGGGCTGAGGCATCTGCGAATCTATTTCCTCGAGCAACTTCTCCTTTTCCTGCTTGATGTCCTCTACAATGCATGACAGCTACACGTGTTGGGGCCCAGACTGCATCAAGTAACATCAATATCTCGGGACCATATTTGACTGATTTTCCTCCGGATGTGATGAGTCCTCTTTCTTTGTAGAGAGCTCCATGGGCATGCAAGGTAGTGAAAGCATATTTGGAATCTGTATATACATTTAGCACAAGTTTTTCTCCTAATAACAATGCTCTGGTGAGTGCTATCAATTCGGCTTTCTGGGCTGATGTGCCTGAGGCTAGGGCTGATGATTCAACTACTTCGTGTTGAGTGACGACTGCATATCCGGCACAGCGTCGTCCGTCAAGGATGAGACTGCTCCCATCTACATAATAGATCTGGTCAGGATTGTCTATGGGCACATCTGTTAGGTCAGGTCGACTAGAGAACACAGTTTCCATGACTTCGATACAGTCATGTTCTGGGAGTTCTTCACTGATGGGTATCAAGGTGGCTGGATTCAGGGCATGGCTCACTTCGAGTTGTATCTGGGGGTTCTCACATAACATGCTCTGGTACTTTAGCATTCGGGAATTGGTGAGCCAATAATTTGCTTTCTGTTCCATAAGGGCAAGGACTGCATGTGGCACAGTGACTCGTATGTTCTGTCCTAATGTGAGTTTGTCTGCTTCACTCACTAGTAGTGCTGTAGCTGCAACTGCTCTCAAGCAGGGTGGCCATCCTTTGGCCACAGGGTCCAATTGTTTCGACAGGTAGGCTACAGGTCGTTCCCAATTTCCTAATTTCTGAGTCAACATGCCTAAGGCATTTCCCTGTGCTTCATGTACAAACAAGTGGAAAGGTTTGTGGACATCTGGTAGTCCAAGTGCTGGTGACGACATCAATTCTTCTTTTAACTTCTGGAAGGCTGTATCCTGCTCAAGTCCCCACTCCAGTGGTGACTTCTCTTCTCCTTTTGTGGCTTCATACAGTGGTTTGGCAATTTGGGCAAAGTTGGGTATCCAGATTCGGCAATATCCTGCCGCTCCCAGAAAGGCTCTAACTTGCTTTCTGGTTGTTGGAGTTGGAATTCTACATACTGCTTCTTTTCTTTCTCTGCCTAATCTTCTGCTTCCTTGGGTAATACGAAAACCCAAGTATTTCACTTCTGTTTGGCATAGTTGTGCTTTGGCTCTGGAAACTTTATATCCAGCTTCATTTAGTAACTGCAAGAGATCTTGGGTGGCTCGTATACATTCTTTTTCTGATATGGCAGCTATCAACAGATCATCCACGTACTGGAGAAGTACTCTCCTCCCCGGGGCTACTGGATAGCTTGAAAGGTCTTGATTTAGTGCAGCACTAAAGATGGTAGGTGAATTCTTGAATCCTTGGGGTAATCTTGTCCAGGTGAGTTGGCCCCCTCTTCCAGAGATGGGGTCCTGCCATTCAAATGCAAACAATAGTTGGCTTACAGGGGCTAATCTTATGCAAAAGAATGCATCTTTTAAATCCAGTACAGTGAAATGGGTAGCTTCAGCGGGTATCAATCCTAGAAGAGTGTAAGGATTGGGCACAACTGGATGTATAGTTTCAACTGCATCATTTACTCTTCTCAAATCTTGCACTGGGCGATAATCATCTGTCTCAGGTTTCTTCACTGGCAAAAGTGGAGTGTTCCATGGGGATTGACATACTTTTAATAGGCCATATTCGAGCAATCTCTGTAGGTGGCGATGAATGCCTTCAATTGCGGCTCTTGGGAGAGGGTACTGTTTGACGTGCACTGGTGTAGCGCTAGGCTTGAGGGTTACAATCACTGGAGCTATATGTTTGGCTAGGCCTGGGGGACTGCCTTCTGCCCATACTTCAAGTGGTGCATGAATGTTCTTTAAAGTTTGTTCAAAATAGGTATCTTGAATCGAGTCATCAATGTAGTATCTCCACTCTTCTTCTCGGGGTACTGTCAGCAGCATTATTCCTGCTGGTTTGGCTTGAGAATTCACTGTCATTTGCATTTCTCCTTGCTCAGAGAAAGATATTTGGGCTTGAAGCTTGGCTAGCATGTCTCGTCCCAGTAATGGTACTGGACATTCGGGCATGTAAAGAAATTGATGAGTTACTTGCTGTCCTCCTAGACTGCATATTCGGTTTTGAAGAAAAGACTTTGTGGCTTTGGCACCAGTTGCTCCTATAATGGTGACTGCTTTCTTCGTGAATGGGGCTATCTTTTTGTCTATTACTGAATGTTCTGCTCCAGTATCAACCATAAAGTTCATAAATTGGTCTCCTATTTGTATTTCGACCATAGGCTCCTGGAGACCTAAAGCAAACTTGGAGCCCGGTCTGTCCTAATCCACGTCATCCTCTTCATGGGCCTGCGTGGCCAATGCTTGGATGGCTCCTCCTCCCCTCTCTCGCTGGAATTGTTCTCGATTGGCTCCTCCTCGGCCTCGGGGACGGCCTCTTCTTTCTTCTCGCCACTGATGATCGTATTCGTCATCTTGCTGGGCGTCTTCGAGTTGCGGGCAAGTATCTCTCCAATGTCCTTCTTCTTTGCAATAGGCGCATTGGTTCACGCCTAGTCTCTGGGTCCGGCCTCCGCCTTGACCCCGCCCTCTTCCTCTGCTCCTTCGATTAGGGACACCTCCCCTTTTCTTTTCATCTATGGCCGCAGCCAAAAAATCAGCTTTCTTCTTCATCTTTCTATCACATTCTCTCTGTCTTTCAGTATCACGATTCACATACACTTTATGAGCGACTTCCAATAACTGTGTTGCATTCATGCCCGCAAACCCTTCTAATTTCTGTAATTTACGTCTAATGTCTGGTTGAGACTGGTTTACAAAAGCAGAATTCACCATGCATAAACTTCCTGGTGCCTCGGGATCATAGGGAGTATACATTCTATAAGCTTCAGTTAATCTTTCATAATAATCTGCTGGGCTCTCATCTATTCCTTGGATAATTCCTGCTACTTTGGAAAGGTTCATAGCTTTTTGGCCTCCTCTTCGCAGGCCTTGTAAAAAGCCTTGGCGAAAACGGGCTAGGGCGGTGGATCCTTCATCTGTATTTGGATCCCATTGGGGGTCTTCATTTGGGAATTCTCTCTGAGCTGCTTCTCTACGATCTATTATATTCTGCCCCTGCGCCGGAGCTGCAGGGTTTTCTGCCATCCATTCAATAGCTGCTTTTCTAATTCTCGCTCGTTCTTCTGTAGTGAATAGGGTGGTCAGGAGCTGACGGCAATCTGGCCAAGTGGGCTGGTGAGTTTCCATAATACTAGTTACTAATTCTGTCAGCTCCTGGGGTTTACTAGTATAGGAGGCATAGTGCGACCTCCAATTTAATAAATCCGTTGTAGAGAACGGGATATACACATAAGTTAGGGGTCCCGCTACCACTTCATCATTATCATTCTTTACGGGCACCCCCGGGACTTGCCTTAAGGGAAACAGTTTGGCTGTCCTCGGCGTCATTTGAGTCTGGGATCTAAGGGCTATTGTCGTTGTCTTTGCAGGAGTTGCTGTCTTTTTCTCAACTGGTTTTGCTTTGGGTTTTTCTTTCACTGGCTTGCTAGTGCTGGCGCTGACTTCCTCAATTATTTGTACACTTTCCTCTTCTTCTTCTGGGGGATCCTCACTTTCCTCTTCTTCTAGCTCCGCTTCTGGCTCACTTTTTACATCCTCCTCTCTTCTCTCCGCTAATTCTCTCTCTTCCTCTTCTCCAGGAGGAGGGAGGTCAGGGATTGGGTCTCGCCTCGGCTCCGGCGGTCTCTGGGGTGCTGGGGCAGGACGCCGCCGGGCTATTCTCACTGGACCTGGGGTTCGGGGCTGCCTGAGGACTACTTCCGGGGAATCGGGATCTGCCAAGATGGGTTTCTTCTTGGCTTTCTTATCCTGCTCTTTCATTCTAGGCTGTTCCTTTCTCTGTCTAGAATCTGTTTTAGCTAACATTATTCTGCACTGTTCCTCATAACAGCGCTGCGCCCAGGAGGGCGGATCTTCACAAATACTTAACCAGGAATCTATATAGGGGTACTGATCGGGGTGCGCTACCCGCACTCTACGGTGTATTGACTGGATAATCTCTACGGTGAACGTTCCCTCTCGGGGCCAGATGGGGTCTAGATCGGGCCACTCCCTAGTACACAAAATCTGCAAACGGGCTGCTGTCATTTTAATACCATAATCTCCTGAATATCCCTCTTTAAAATGTGCGATCATACATTCTAATGGAGTGTTCCTAGTAGACTCCGCCCCTCCCATTTCGATGTGTGCGCGCAACAACAGACAGAAGGGAAAAGGTGGGCGGACCGTGGGTAAGGGGTCCTCACGGCCCTGGAAACATACAGGGAATACAAATAACAAGACAAGACGACAATCGCTTCCCCCTTTTCGCGACCTGAACGCGGTCGCCCGGTCAGGAAATGCGCTAATCAGGGGTCAGCTTTCACTTGGTCCGTGCTGCCAGACCTCTCAATCACACTTCGTTCACACAATCATGCTAGCAACGTATTCCCAGAATGCATTCGTTTCTATCTATTCTGACTAGTCTTTTTCCAAGTACAATTACAAAAAGGATGAGGGTTTCACCTAGCGAATTCCCATGCCAGGCTACTCGGCTCTTCCTTGAGAGTTGATCAGGCTCTCTTACCAATTCCCAATATCTCGAGATTACAAATTCCAAGTTCCAAGTTTCAATGGCAGTACTGTTCTTTCTATTTCTGTCTAGACCCAAAATCAAAACTATACTCACCGGATCCGGTCCTCAAAACTTCCCAAGCAGGCGCATGAGTTGGACCTCGGACTCCCCTCACTCGGGTTCGAGGCGTTGACTCCAGCCGGGCTCGTCGCCCGCCGAGGTCCGACCAGCTCCCTCCGATACAAGGGACCGGTGGCGCCAGGGAGCGGCCCTCGTCGGAAGGGCGCGATCCCGGCAGGACCAAGCCTATAGAGGCGGAAAGTCGTGGTATATTGCCCTATATACACTTTGATTCCACAACTTCCCGGCCAACGCACCAAGGAATATGTAGCAGCAAAGCGCAGACAAACCAATGATACCAGGAGTCTGTTCAGAAGGTCCAAATCATTTATTTGTGCACAAGTCTCAAGCAAGGCAATTTCAAAATGGCTGAGCAAAGTTTTCAAGCATTACAACAACTTTTATAGACTTCTGTTCCATTCTAGGTACAGAAAAACATTTCATTGGTCCCGGTACGCTCCCGTACCTCCCGTAGCCCCTCTATTGGTCCCGGTACTGATAAGTTTCTCCAATTATGTTCCTTCTGTGGGCTTCTGTAGGCATGACACCTGCCTGCCCCCCTTCTAGTCCCAATTACAATGGTCAGTTCATCAACTTGTTACTTTCACACTTTCAAGGCTATGGGACCATTTGTGCGTGCAGAAGAGCAAGGTTCTGTAACTCATCTGTCAGCACTCCTCAATATTTCTCTGCAAATGTACTCTTTCTTATCAGTAACTTTAAAACACATCTTTTCTGTATTTTTCCATTTCTTAATTCTGCAATTCTGCTTATCTAAGCTAATTCAATATTTCTACTGAGTTCTTTCTTACAATAGCAGCATATTGGGGGATGTGCAATCCTATATGCCTCTCCACAGGCCTCATTTACAGGTCAAGCTAGCCATGCTGGCCTGCCTATGTCAGACACCGTGGGTCACAGGCCTGCACCTGCCACAGGCCGATCAGAATCAGGGCCCGGCCTGCAAATCCAGGCCCGATTCTGATCCTGCAGGTACATCTAGCCCCCACGGGAAAAGAATAGGGTCTGCCTCTGGGCATCCCGCTTCTGGTCAGCTGCAGAAGGGGCTGGATGGCCAGATTAGAATGTGCCTTACTATGCCTGCCAATGATTTGACTGATTTCAAGAATCCAGAATTGATCTTCTGATTCAATTTGCTTTCAGAGCATGTCAAATAGTTGAAGCATGTGCCAAGTTTCAACGTAGCTATATAAAATGAGCATTTTATTGTGGCTATTATTTTAATTATCCTTAAAGGTAGTATGGTTGAATCTTTTGTTTAGCTGCTGCAGAAACACCCGAAACTGGTATAGTTATCAATGGAATATTGCTGTGGTTGCCTTGTGCTGCTGAATACAGAGTAACCTTGAATGGGAACTTCATTGTATGGTGAGTGGGGCAAAGAAGAAATTGAGATCCAGGAGTGGATTTATTTGTATAGGATAGCAGAGCAATGACTACTCAACAGTGCACACTGAAAGGAAAACTTTAGGGGAGAGAGTGGGGAAATGAGGAGAGGCTACTGTGGCATTGATAAGCCTGGGGATTCTGGTCCAGTAAGATTTCTCCTGTATACTCTCACGATTTAAATATAGGGTTAGTAGCATAAACGTAGCAATACATTATCGCCTCCTTATCCGCTGGGTCCACTTAATTGTAGTTAATCCTCTTAATGTTTTCATTAACTTCTGTGGTTTATCTTCTGCCATGAACAGGCTCACCATAACCTTTATCTGTGGTAGGGAGGTTATTTATTTAGTTTAAAAAATTCTCTCACACCTATCCCAGATTCTAAGTGAGTTACAAAAATATATTCATAATTTACACAACCATAAAAGCAGTGAATAGAACATAATAACATCAGTGAAAAGCCTGATGAAAGTAAAATGCTTTCAAATACTTCCAAATGTCAGTGGTACAGACCATTAATCAAAGTGAGACAAAGTTTATTCCATGCTCTTGGACCAGTTATTGAAAATAACCTATTCCTACATTCCTACATAACAAATAGGAGGAACATCAAACTGTTGGCTTTCCATTGATGTTAATGCACAAGTAGGTCTGTAGATCTGTAATGCTGTATTTAAGTAAATGGGAGCTCAGCCCCCCAGTGCCTTGTGTATCAAAGGTAAAACTTCATCTGCACTGTCTGCACTGTCGCTACTATTGTTAGCCCTAGTGCATAAGGTATGGATGGGCACCTTTTTATCCTGGGCAACTTGCGGTTCATGCGTGCTGTATTTTTCTTTTTCTTTCCTCTCCAGGGCATTTACCTAGAGTGCAGAGATGGGGGTGGAAGGGATGTCAAAATAGCAGTAGTCTGGACAAACAATGAATTCCCCTCACCCCCCCAGTCAGTGGCTGGAGGAACAGTGGGAAGGAGCAGACAAGCTGGCAGTTGAATAAAGCAGCATGCACAGGACCTCAGCACATGCACACTGAAGTCCTGAGGTGTTCCCGCTGACTCCAGCACAGATTTCTTCTTATGGAGTAGGTAGAAAAACAGCAGCCTTCAGTATATACATGGGCTGAGGTCCCGTACTTCCTTTGTTAGCTGTCAGCTTGCTTGCTCGTTCTTGCTGTACCGCCTACCGCAACCCTGACATAGCAGCAAGGGACAGTGAAAGTAGCAAGAGTAGATGCTGGACCATCAGATAGGAGGCACAAAGGATACTGGACTGCCAGAGGGGAGAGAAAAGAAGAAGGAGAGGATTTCTGGTTTGCAGAGTGGAAGGAGCAGGGAGATGCTGATTTGCAGGGTGGACTTAAGGTTAAGGGTTTGTCTTGAGAACCTGATATCATTGCACCAGCCCTATCATACTTTGATTGCAGTGTCAACTTGCTGAGATTTGGTATAGATTTTAGACAATAAGGTCACCATGTGAAGGTAAACAGGACTTGAGGAGGAAATTATTCTCTCCCCCAAAGGATGCATACAATTCACCAACCACTACAGGTAAATTCTATGCTGCTCTCCCTTTTGACACATAGATTGTTCAGCTTGCAGTGTTCCAGAGGCTGCCAATCTTCCCATTGTTGATGGTATCACAGTGAGATATGGGTTGCGCTGAAAAGGAAGGCATGTGAACATAGGCACACATCTGCAGAGATGCAATGAAAGGGACGTGCCCCTTTGGTGCCACTGAAGGGCCTGTTGTTGTTAAGTGCTGTTGAGTCAGTCCCGACTCATGACGACTCTCTGGATAGTTGTCCTAAACTGTGTTCAGTCTTCAGTCAGGCGGCTCATTATTGATAGAGTGGCACCAATAGCTGCTGTTATTGTATTGTATCGCTCCATCTCAGTGCTGGTCTTCCTCTTTTGCATTGACCTTCTACCTTGCCAAGCACATTGTCTAACAATCTCTCTCTTTGCATGATGTGTCCAAAGTATGAAAGTCAAAGTCTTGTCATCTGAACTTCTAAAGAAAGCTTAGGTTTGATCTCTTTTAGTACTGACTGGTTTGTTCTTTGGACAGTCCATGGTATGCACAGTATTCGTCACCAGCCCCATAATTCAAAGGCATCAATTTTCTTCCTGTCTATCTTTTTCATTGTCCAACTTTCAAATCCATATGACTTTATTGAAAATACCATGGCTTGAACAAGTCAAATCTTTGTATGGAAAGAGACATCTCTCCTCTTGTAAATCTTGTCTAAGTCCTTCATAGCCATTCTGCCAAGAGCAATGCGTCATCAGATTTCTTGACTGCTTATCGTTTCTTTATTGATAATTGATCCAAGTAAATTAAAGTTGTCAAATATTTCAATTTCTTTTCCAGCGATGAACTTACTGATTTTGCCAGTTGTCAGGATCTTTGCCTTCTTAACATTAAGGTGCAGGCCCATTTTATGTGCCTTGATCTTGTGAAGCAAATGTTTAAGATCGTCTTCACTTTCAGCCAATAATGTGATATCAGCATAGCATAGCTGATGAGTCTTCCGCCAATCTTCACATCTCGGTTGTCTTCATACAGTCCTGCTTCTCTGATATTTGCTCTGCATATAAATTAAACAGGTAGAGGGTAAGTATGCAGCCTTGTTTGAAGACCTTTTAGAGTAAAGCCAGCATTTATGATGTGTTTGGATGCAAACGATAGAGCTCCAGAAGAGCTATGGGACGACATCAAGAAGGTTGTATTGGAAGAAAGTGAGAAGTTTCTACAAAATGTGAAAAAGCAAAAATGGCCAAACTGGATGACCCACGAAACTCTGAAAATTGCCCAGAACTCCAAGAAGCTAAAGCCAGAGAAAAAGGAGGCAATCGCAGAATTTCCAACGTGCAGCAAGACAAGACAAGAAGTACTACAATGATGCATGCAAGGAAATAGAAGCAGAAAATATTAGATGAAGAACAAGATCGACCTTCCTAAAGCTACGAGAGTTAAAGAAAAAATTCCAGCCTCGAATTGGAATGCTACAAGATGCTCAAGGATCCATGTTGAATGATGCTGAGATGATCAAGAAAAGGTGGCAAGAATATACAGAGTCATTATACCATAAAGATCAAGTGGACAAATAACCATTTCAACCTATACCTTATAATCAGGAACCACTGGTGATGAAAGAAGCAGTCAAAGAAGCATTGAAAGCCTTATCAAAGAACAATTCACATTAACCTAATAGTTTCCTCAACTGTTAAACCACATTGAAAATGAGAAACCTAACCATTCATCAAATTTTTGTTGGAACACACGCCTAGAAGGAAGGAAGAAAAACCTCCCCTTCTCGTAGCGTGTTGTTCCGTTTTTTTCTTTAAATAAAATTAGGGATACCCCTAATAACGGATCGAGGGACCAACACCCTCAATACCAACCGGCCATCAAGGAAGTAAATAAGAGTACTTAGCTTGTGCTTATATCCGGGAAAAGGGTATAAGTTCCCATTCGACGTTGCCTCAGCTATCATATAGGCTCACTTGTTTATATCCAGCTTTATCTGGCGAAGTAGATGCCAGTAGCGACGGCAGCAGTCAGTTCAAGGGGAGCCCCAAACTCCGGAAAAACCAACCCAAGCGTGGATGAGAGCGACCCAACGTTGTAGCGTTTCGAGCCCCTGTACTTCCCGGCTCTTCTTCAAACTCTAGCGCTCTGAGACAGTTTCGTCTAGGGCTTCCTTTTAAATTCTGGCTGTTATCACCTGACCAGGTATTGACCAATAGGCATAGGACATATTCAGATACTAATTTAAATAATAGACCACCATTCAATGTGAGAGTTTAAACCCCGAGGGGTAACAGTATCTAATGAGTAGATCCAATACTGATCACGGAGACTCAATCGAGAATGTCGATCACCCCCCCTGAAATGAGCGGGGATATAGTCAATAACTCGCCATCTTAAGTCTTGAAAGCTATGACTTTTCTCCTGGCAATGAGGTACTAGAGGGGCAGTAACAACCCCTCTAGTAATTCTAGACCAATGTTCCTGGAGTCGTTTTTTCATGTTCCGGGACGTCTTTCCCACATATACCAAGGGACAAGGGCAAACTATGATGTAAATAACAAAAGACGTCAAGCAAGTTGTAGCAAATTTGTTATAATAGCAACGATGAGACAATGGGTCCTCCCAAGAAGGGCCGTCCAGTGTAGAAGCACAAAAATGATTTTTGTGCTTCTACGCTGGACGGCCCTTCTTGGGAGGACCCATTGTCTCATCGTTGCTATTATAACAAATTTGCTACAACTTGCTTGACGTCTTTTGTTATTTACATCATAGTTTGCCCTTGTCCCTTGGTATATGTGGGAAAGACGTCCCGGAACATGAAAAAACGACTCCAGGAACATCGGTCTCGAATTACTAGAGGGGTTGTTACTGCCCCTCTAGTACCTCATTGCCAGGAGAAAAGTCATAGCTTTCAAGACTTAAGATGGCGAGTTATTGACTATATCCCCGCTCATTTCAGGGGGGGTGATCGACATTCTCGATTGAGTCTCCGTGATCAGTATTGGATCTACTCATTAGATACTGTTACCCCTCGGGGTTTAAACTCTCACATTGAATGGTGGTCTATTATTTAAATTAGTATCTGAATATGTCCTATGCCTATTGGTCAATACCTGGTCAGGTGATAACAGCCAGAATTTAAAAGGAAGCCCTAGACGAAACTGTCTCAGAGCGCTAGAGTTTGAAGAAGAGCCGGGAAGTACAGGGGCTCGAAACGCTACAACGTTGGGTCACTCTCATCCACGCTTGGGTTGGTTTTCCGGAGTTTGGGGCTCCCCTTGAACTGACTGCTGCCGTCGCTACTGGCATCTACTTCGCCAGATAAAGCTGGATATAAACAAGTGAGCCTATATGATAGCTGAGGCAACGTCGAATGGGAACTTATACCCTTTTCCCGGATATAAGCACAAGCTAAGTACTCTTATTTACTTCCTTGATGGCCGGTTGGTATTGAGGGTGTTGGTCCCTCGATCCGTTATTAGGGGTATCCCTAATTTTATTTAAAGAAAAAAACGGAACAACATGCTACGAGAAGGGGAGGTTTTTCTTCCTTCCTTCTAGGCGTGTGTTCCAACAAAAATTTGATGATTGGTTAGGTTTCTCATTTTCAATGTGGTTATCAAAGAACAAAGCACGAGGCATTGATGACATTCTCATTGAAGTATTACAGTAATCAGATGCAGTAGTTACCATACTTACAAAGCTCTGCCAGGAAATTTGGAAGACAACTTCATGGCCAACTGACTGGAAAAGATCTGTGTTTATACCAATACTAAAGAAAGGTGACCCGACTGACTGTGGAAATTATTGCACAATCACTCTGATCCCACATGCCAGCAAGATTCTACTCAAGATTATTGAGTAGAGACTACAACCATACCTGGAACGAGTGCAAGCAGGGTTCAGGAAAGGGTGAGGAATGAGAAACATCATTGTGAATGTGAGATGGATTCTTCAAAAGACAAAAGAATACAAAAAATATATCTATATGTGTTTTATCAACTACAGCAAAGCTGAGAAACTTTGGGCCGGATTAAGAAGCATGGCTATACCGGAACACCTTTACATAAACCAAGAAGCAGCAGTTTGAACAGAACAAGGAGAAACAGAATGGTTTAAAACCAGCAAAGATGTGCGACAAGGCTGCATATTTTCGCCACAACTGAGGGCCTAGGATCCAGAATTTTGTGAAGATGGGGGAAAGGAAGATTAAGTGTAGATCAGTTGTAGTTAGACCATATACCACAGTTCAGGCCCTATGAATAGGTATCTCCAATCATTGCAGTGTTCTTCGTTAGACATTTAAGAGGAATAGATACTGTAATTGTGGTTCCACAGAATTCTGGAGACTTCTTAAATCCTGGTTTAAGGATGTCGCCACCTCTTCCAATGGAGAGAGATTTGGGGACAGCCGCATCTGGTTTGAAAGGTGGCTAAGATGTATGATCTCTTCAACTGCCTTCTAGTTCCTACATAATGCCGGTTACCCTGCAGCAAGCCGAGACTAGTGTTATTTTACTATGATTGTCTCCTCCTTGAGAGATAGGATTTGTTTTGAAGTCCAATCTCCCCTTGTGGATCAGGAAGTTTCCTTGATAGATATTTGGAGAAGAGTGACCAGGGCAGAGTTCTTGTTGCAAGGCATTGGGGCTCAGCAGTGTAGTTTTTCGAAGGAGACAGTTTCAAAACTGGAAGATCATGAGAGGAAGCTACACTAGGTAGGAAGTTAATCAAAGGGTTTAAGGAACGTAGAGACTAAAGTGACAGTGTTACAGTCCACCAGTATGGCTAATATTTATGACAGCTTGAGTCTGCATTGACAAATTGAGCATATAGAAAATGTTGCTATATTTAAGAATTTAGGGCCCAATATTCCAAAGGATTAACATGGTTAGCAGATCTGCTCTCTTGTCTGGGATATTCAGCGGCACTAACATGGTTAGTACCGCTGAATGTCCATGGGTGCCACTGCTGCACACCCCAATTGCTAACCGGGGAATTCTGGGGGCAGAACCAGGTGGCGATAGTGAGGCGCTGCCCAGTTATCACTAAGTGGCAAAGGTCAGGCACAGTAAAGGATGAGGTAGCTTTCGCTGCTGAAGCTTACCGGGCAGTGGCTAAATACCGCTGCTGCCTCGTTAGCTTCATGACAACCTGGGCAACTGGGATCTTCAATGCTAGAGCCCAGATGTGGCCCCAATATTGAATATCATGGATCTAAAGTGCCCAGCCTGGACGCGCTTGTGAATTTTAGGGACATTCTTGTTTGGAGTTGTCACAAGGATTGGAGGCCCTCCATCATGCCACCCCCATGACCCCCCTGCACCCATGGCTGCCCCTCTCCAGGGCCTGCAACAGAAGCAATAGCCCCCAAAGGCAACACAGCACTTACTAACACTCCCATGCTGCGACGCAGATTCCCCCTGTTCACAATGTGCCACTTTCACCCCCTCTGACGCCACTTCCAGTTTCAGAGGGGGGTTGAAAACAGCACATTGTAAACAGGAGGAGTCCACAACGCAGCAGTGAAGTGTTAGTAAGCGTTGCATCACAGTTTGAAGGCTACTGCTGCCACTGTAGGCCCCGGAGAGGGGCTGCAGCAGTAGCAATGGGCTCCCTCGGAGGTTCGTGCCCTAAGCGATAGCCTAGCTAGCCTAGTGGTGACGCCAGCCCCGTAGCTTGGATGTCCCAGTTTGCACTTGGACGTCCTTTGTAAAATATGCCTTCACACATTTACATTTTGGCTGTATAAGTGGCTATTCAGTCAAAATATAAACATAAAACTAGAGGAGGAGCCGGGGAGTATTCCGAGATGGAGAAAAAAGTTATAGGGAGAGTAGCAAAATTCAGCTATGCATCGCATAATTATGCCTTCCAGCCTGGACATATGAAGAGCAGGCATAACTTTATGCAGCAGTGACACTTATACATTTACTTACTCTGAATATATGTGTCATTTCATATGGATCAAATGGGTCATATAAAGTTACACAGCCACAGTATTGCTGAAAATGTACCTTTAAGAGTCTAGGAAGGCCAGCCTAAAAAGTCATGCCTTAGCTAATTTCCTAGACCACAAGTATTTGGACTAATTTATTAAATTAATTGGTGTTGCATTCCCAAGTACAGGAGTCAAACTATAAAAAGCCATCTGACGCAAATACTAACAAAGATTGCTGTGACAATCATAATGTTCTTGAAGACTCACACTTAGCCAATGTACTAAATACTCTGGGTAATCTAAGGGTATGTACTTGAAAATCCATTTAAACCTTTAAATTTTAACATCCATTTAACCAGTAACCAATAAAGGTATACCTTTATTGGTTACTGGTTAAATGGATGTGCTCATATTTTTAATATATATTCCGCAATCTTGCAGCAATATTCTGTAATAACAGCAACCTCTTGAGATTCCTTTCTGGCACACCTAAATATTCTGAATTACAATAATACTGTATAACAAAGGTCTAGCTTTCTAGCTAATTCAAAGGAGATCTGATTTGGAAGGATTGAAACACAATATTTTTTTCTATATATATTTATACCTATATATATATATAAGAACATAAGATATGCCATACTGGGTCAGACCAAGGTCCATCAAACCCAGTATCCTGTTTCTAACAGTGGCCAATCTAGGTCATACCAACCTAGCAGTTTCCCCAAGAGACACAGGTTCCACAATGCTTGTATTGGGTCAAGCAGTGATATCCCAGGTCCCTTTCTAATAATGGTTTATGGACCTTTCCTCCAGGAACTTGTCCAAACCTTAACTACCAGCTTTTACTACATCCTCCTGTAACATATTCCAGAGTTCGATTACACGTTGAGTGAAAAAATATTTTCTCTTATTTGTCTTGAATAGTTTACCCTGTAACTTCATTGCATGTCCCCTAGTCTTTCTATATTCTGATGACGTAAACAATCGTTCCACGTTTTCCGATTCCACTCCATTCATTAATTTGTAAACGTCTATCATATCTCCCCTCAGCCATCTCTTTTCCAGGTTAAAGAGCCCTAACCTTTTTAGCATTCCTTCAAAGGGATATCCTTCCATCCCCTTTAACATTTTGGTGGCTCTTCTCTGAACCTTTTCTAATAATGCTATATCCTTTTAAAGATATGGCGTCCAGAATTGCACACAATATTCAAGGTGCCGTCGCACCATGGAACAATACAGAGGCATTATAATATCCTTTGTTTTATTTTCCATTCCTTTCCTTATGATAACTAGCATTCTATTTGCTCTCTTGGCTGCCGCTGCACACTGGGCAGAGGGTTTTAACATGTTATCCACAATGACACCTAAATCTTTTTCCTGGGTGGTGGTTCCTAATGTGGAATCTTACATCGTGTAACCATAGTTTGGATTGTTCTTCCCTAGGTGCATAACTTTGCACTTATCCACGTTAAATTTCATCTGCCATTTTAATGCCCAGTCTTCCAATTTAATCAAGATCCTCTTGCAAATTTCCACAAACCTCATGGGTTTTAACAACTTTGAATAGTTTTGTGTCATCTGCAAATTTGATAACCTCACTCGTTATTCCCTTTTCCAGGTCATTTATGAATATGTCAAAAAGCAGCGGACCCAGCACAGATCCCTGGGGTACACCACACTCACCTTTCTCCATTTGGAAAATTGGCCATTTAGCCCTACGCTCTGTTTTCTATCTTTTAACCAGTTCTTGATCCATAATAGTACACTGCCTCTTATCTCATGACTCTTTAGTTTTGCCAAAAGTCTCTGATGAGGGACCTTGTCAAAGGCTTTCTGAAAGTCCAAATATACTATATCAACCGACTCACTTTTGTCTACCTATTTATTCACATCTTCCATAAAACATAATATGTCTTCCAAGTCTGCTACTCTAGCCTCTAGAGAACAGACTTGTTCCCTGAGAGCAAAGTGCTCCTTTCAGCTAGTGCTCCTCTCACCAACTGGGAGAAAATCATACATGTGACACTCAATGCAAAAGATTGGAAAGCCCCCATCTCGCTGCTGGACTGCTGTCTGCATCTTAGTTTTAAGCTCGTGTTTAGGTTCTTACTTACTAAGGGTTGCTGTGGATACTGATACAAATAAAAGTGTACCTAACACGTTTAATATACCTTGTTCACCTGAAGCTTAATTAATCACAGAGCCTTAATGTATGACTGATTTGGTTAAAGAGCTGCACCTGAGAGTTGCTCCTTTCCTTTAAGATGCATAAGTACCTATAAAACTACGATAATCCCAGGGTTGGGTGGGTGTTCAGGAGGGAGGGGAGGGAAATAGGACTTATTAAAAAAGGGCTGCTACACAGTACCCTCTTCTGTGCTTCAGAGGTAAGCTGTGACCAACTTCCTGGGTGATTAACAGTCCTAGCTTGGATTGAAGGAGTCTTTCAAAATGGCCTTTTGACCTGCCACCTGGCTTTAACACTTATTGAAAAGGTTTCACAGGTCTCTTGCCCCCTAGGTAGAAGGCCTCTTTGTAAAGGTCTCTAGAAGAATTTATTTAGTGCTCAAAGAATACTGACCCTGTTTTGCCTTTCATGCTAAGTTATATTCTGATTTGATTTAAATTAGAGCTCTTTGCTGCTGCTAGGCTCTGACTTAGTATGAAATTTAAACTAGAAGCTCTCTGCTGGGTTCTAAATTTAACCAGAAAGCTCTCTTCTGTGTTTTAAATTTAAACTTAAACTGCTGCTACTAGGCTCTGACTGATTTAACAAATACACTGGGTTCACAGATTAATCAGCTGTAATCCAAAGAATTCCCTTCAGAAAAAGTCCCAGAAGTATATACTCACTATTGCAGATCTCTCTCAAGACATAGCAGTCCCCTTTTGTAGTCCTTCACGACTATATCTATCTCTCTATATATGTACAGTATGTGTATATATATATATATATATATATAGAGAGAGAGAGAGAGAGAGAGAGAGAGAGAGAGAGAACTACATATCTATACAAAATATGATGATCTATGTTATACTTCATTTATTAATAGTTTCTCCCTTGTGTATATATGTAGCCGATCCTCAGGACATTTTTAGGTTACATCCAGGTGGGTAGTATTTGTGTGAAATGGGAGAGCCATCTCATTGTCTTCTGGGTTTTTGAGGGCCAGGAAGAAAAGATGCCTCACTTTAAAGCCCTACAGTCATTGGACACTTTGGTTGTTATTTTAGAAGCATCTCCATGTGTAAATAGTGTTTTATATATATATATAGGTACCCCTCATCCTCCCAGTTCTTAACCAGGTGTCACTGGTGTCTAATAGGAGCAGGAGCATCACTCCTGCTTCATCGGAGTCCTGGGTACAAAATGGCACCCTGATCCCTAGTGATAGTCTAGCCACTCCGACTGTTGAGTCTTGGCCCAACACAAGCTGGTTTTCAAAACTAGGAATTCTCTGAAATCTGGGGTCTTCTTTCCTCTGGGCCTTACCACAGATGAATGAACGTTTCACTTTCACTTGGACCCCAACCTATTTGGCAATCAGAGTCCAAATCCCTCAAGGCCTGGTAAAGAAGATATGAATGACCAATGACGCCTCTCTTTTTTCTCTGACTGTAAGACTGGTTTGGGCCCAACCCAAACACTAGGCCTGAGACTCTGGAATACGGGGCTCTCAACCTGCTCCTGGATGGCAGAAAAGAGGCAAAAAGACAATTTTCCTCTCTTCTAGGGACTTTCACACTCCTTTAAGCCAGCATCAAATCTTCTCCCATGACTTTTCAAATGAGGAAGATGTCTGCATCCACCTTTTGCATTGGATATAACCCTGCAGCACAAACCACAACAAGCCATCACATGTTGAGTTATAAACTGAGACAATGCATTAATTCACTAGGGCATTTTAGTGACTTGAGTCACAACATATTGTGGTAGGCTATGGCCTATGATAGCCTGCAAATATGAAAGGCCTGTAAGTTAGGCCCTGATTCCAACCCCCATCTTAGTAAGAAACAAAAATCTGTGAAAGTCTGAGAAAGCTGCTTTAAACTGCTTAATAAGAAGTTTTCATGAATACATAAATCTTTCATTATTCTCTTGTGTTCTGATGATAGAAATGTTTCAATACTTGCATTCCTAGAGCCAGAAACGACCTTGCAGTAGAAGTGTATCCATACCTAGAAACTGTGCCATTGTTAGAACAATCCTAGAGGAGGGAACTGGGTGCTAGGCCCAGAAAGGGTCGCTGATTGGACAAGTGCAGGGGGCGTTGGGACCAATAGAAAGTCTGTATGTATCAAGCTGAAGAGAAATGTATAAAATGAATATGTTTCTGTAAGAATTTTGCTCAGTCCTTTTTGAAGCTTGACTGTCTGGGCCTTGTGCACAGTAAATTGGCTTGGACCCTGCAATTGATTCCTGGACTTATTTCATTGTTTGCACTTCGCTGCTTCATATTCTTGGTGCATTGGCCGGGAATGTGCGGATAGTGAATTGTATTCAAGCGAATATTCCACATAATTCGCCTCCAGGTTTGGTCCTGTTGGAACCGTGTCTGTCCGACCGCAGGGGAAACCTCAGGCGCCGCCAGTCCTCTTGTATCGGAGAGGGTTCCGCCTTGCCTCAGCGGACCACTGGGTCCGGCCGGCCAACATCTCCGAACCCGAGGGGAGTCCAGGATCCAACCCAAGAACTGGTTTGGTATCGGGAACCGGATCCGGTGAGTAGACATTTTCTTGTTTAATAGTCAGTGAAGCCTGGGGAAAAGTCTTGCATGAGGATATGAGACAAATTTGGTATAGACTAACTGGGAACGTCTTGCATAAGTGCGCAAAGACGAGAGAGCTTGATCACCTCTCATAAGGGCGGTCCTAGTACGCTCCGCATAAGAGTTAGCGGAAGGCGAAGCCACCGACCCTTCGGGATGAGTTAGTCAGAAAACCTTGGGCATTTGAAAAATAATTTCTTGTGATGGTATGACTGCCTGTGTGATTGAGAGGTCTTGAGATACAGACCGAGTGAGAGTGGACTCCTGAGTAACGCAGTTCCTGGCCGGGCGACCACACCCAGGTCACGAAAAGGAGGAAGCGTTTGGTGTTTGTCCCCCCCCATTGTTCTGTGGGCTGTACGGACCCCTTACCTACAGCCATACTACCTCCCCCTTACTGTCTGTTGTCGTGTACGTCATTATTGTGTACGTCATTACGATTATGGGAGGGGCGGAGTCCACGCAAACTCTGTTGGAATGTATGATCAAGAATTTCCATAAGGGATTTTCAGGAGACTACGGAATAAAAATGTCTCCATCTCGATTAAGAATGCTATGTGATAGGGAGTGGCCTGTGCTAGCTACTTCATGGCCCCGTGGGGGCACCTTTGATGTGGGAATAGTCTTCCGTGTTCATCAGCTTGTACAAAAAGCACACCCTGATCAGTTCCCCTACATAGATTCCTGGCTGGGTGTTTGCGAAAGGCAGACCTTTTGGATGAAGTGCTGCTATGAGGAACAGTGTAGAATATTAGTAGCAACCACTAGGGGGACCTGTAAGTTTGAGGAGGGGAAGCCGTCTGTGTATTCCGCCTCAGAATCCCCAGAAATCCTGGCCCGTTTACCCCAGTGCCCATATAGGTTAGTTCCACCAGCTCCACCACCTGAAGCTGAACCTAATGAGGTACCCCAGCAGTTACCGCTGCAGCAGCAAAAGAAGCCCACTTCCCCGAGTGATAGCCCCGAGTCTGGCCCAAGTACATCAGGGGGACCAGGGTCCTCCGATGATACTGGAAGCGGAGGCTCTCCTGCAAGTTCAGTGTCACCTGCCAAGGAAGCCTATACCCGAGAACCATATGATTTAAGAAGTGTAACCCCAAAGAAGAAGGAGAAAGCAGGACGCCTAATGCCATTGCATCAAGTGCCTGGTTTACCTATCCTAAATGAACAGGGCCAGATGGCACCAGGACCAACCAGTCTAATCTATGTGCCTTTCTCCACTACTGATTTATTAAACTGGAAAACGCATTATGCATCCTATACTGAAAAACCCCAAGAATTGACAGAGTTAATGTCTAGTATAATGCAAACTCATCAGCCTACCTGGACTGATTGTCGCCAGCTCCTGTCCACTCTCTTTACTACTGAGAAGCGAGCGCGAATTGTGCAAGCAGCCATCTGCTGGTTAGAAGGCGGGGGAAATGAATCTCCCACAAGCAGCCGCCGCAGCTTTCCCAAATGAAGATCCTAGATGGGATCCAAATGACGAAAGGGGGGCGGCGGCCCTAACTCGATTTCGCCAGGCCTTGCTGCAGGGCCTAAGGAAGGGAGGCCAGAGGGCTATGAATATCGGGAAGGTATCAGAAGTTATCCAGGGTCCGAATGAGAGCCCAGCGGCCTTCTATGAGCGATTATCTGAAGTTTATAGATTATATACTCCATACGATCCAGCTGCCCAAGAAAATTTGCATATGGTAAATGCAGCTTTTGTCAGTCAGTCCCAGAGAGATATAAAACAAAAATTACAGAAATTGGATGGATTTGCGGGCATGAATACAGCACAGTTAATGGAAGTTGCTCAGAAAGTGTTTGTGAATCGTGAACATGAACATGACAGAGAAAGTGAACGTAAGATGAAGAAGAAAGCAGATCTTCTTGCTGCTGCTTTAGTTGAACGACGTGAAGGAGGTTTTCCTAATCGAAGGAGCAGAGGACGTGGAAGGGGTCGTGAAAATAATTGGACCCCACTGGGTGCGAATCAGTGCGCCCATTGCAGAGAAGAAGGACATTGGAGAAGCGAATGCCCGCATCTTGACTCCACCCCCAGGAGGGGAGGAGGGAGTCCCTGGAGAACAGGAGGCCGATTTCAGAGTCATGGAGGAATGACGAGCACAGTTCCAGCGAGAGAGGGAAGAAGCTATTGAGGGAGTGGCAGTTGCAACGGGCTATGATATGGATGAAATAGATGAAGACTAGGCCAGACCGGGCTCCAAGTTCACCCTGGGTCCCCAGGAGCCTATGGTCAGTTTGAAAGTAGGGGACCAATATATGGACTTTATGGTGGATACAGGAGCCGAACATTCAGTGGTGGCAAAGCCAGTGGCTCCTCTTTCCTCTCGATCTGTCACCATTATTGGGGCCACTGGGGCTAGAGCCACCAAGCCTTTCCTGCAGAACCGCATGTGTGAACTAGGGGGACAGAAAATAACGCACCAGTTCCTGTATATGCCTGAGTGCTCTATTCCACTCCTGGGCCGAGATATGCTTGCTAAGCTTCAGGCGCAAATATCCTTTGCTAAAGGGGCAGAAATGCAAATGACTGTGAACCCAAAGCCTGCTGGATTGATGGTGCTGACTGTTCCCCGAGAAGAAGAATGGCGATTCTACAGCATATCTCCGACCAAGCCAGCCAGTTCCTGTATACCTCCTAACCTTTTAGCCCCGACTGAAGTATGGGCAGAAGATAATCCACCTGGCCTAGCGAAGAACATAGCCCCTGTCATTGTTGCCCTCAAGCCAGGAGCGGAACCAGTGCATGTGAAGCAGTATCCTCTTCCTCGACCAGCTATTGAAGGTATCCACTGCCATCTGATGAAACTACTGAAGTATGGACTTCTCAAGGAGTGCCAGTCACCATGGAATACCCCCCTTCTCCCAATCAAGAAACCTGGGACAGGGGATTACCGCCCAGTACAAGATCTAAGGCAGGTAAATGATGCAGTTAAAACTATACACCCAGTGGTACCAAATCCTTATACTCTCTTGGGACTGATCCCCACTGAGGCTACTCATTTCACCATCCTGGACCTAAAAGATGCCTTCTTCTGCATACGCCTAGCCCCCACCAGTCAACTTTTGTTCGCTTTTGAATGGCAAGACCCCACAACAGGAAGGCAGGGTCAACTTACCTGGACTCGATTACCCCAAGGATTTAAGAATTCACCGACTCTCTTCAGTGCTGCTTTGAATCAAGATCTCTCAAGTTACTCAGTGAACCCAGGACAAAGGGTTCTTCTTCAGTATGTGGATGACCTGCTCATAGCCACAAATTCAGAACGTGAATGTCTACAAGCCACCAGTGAACTCTTGCACCTTCTAAACGAGGCTGGATACAAAGTCTCAAGAGCCAAGGTGCAATTATGTCAAACTGAAGTTAAATATCTAGGATTCCAGTTGTCTAGCGGGATTCGACGCTTGGGACCAAACGCAAGGAAGCTGTGTGCAGTATTCCCACTCCAACCACCAGGAGGCAAGTAAGAGCCTTCCTGGGGGCCGCAGGATACTGTCGTATATGGATCCCCAATTTCGCTCTGCTAGCAAAACCATTGTATCAAGCTACCAAAGGAATGGAATGGAGTGGGGACCTGAACAAGATGCAGCATTTCAATCTCTGAAAACCACTCTGATGTCATCACCAGCTCTGGTCTACCAGATGTCCAGAAACCCTTCCGTCTCTATGTTCATGAGTCACAAGGAAATGCGGTGGGGGTACTGACTCAATCTCTTGGATCTTGGCAACAGCCAGTGGCCTATTTGTCAAAACAGTTGGATGTGGTAACAAGAGGTTGGCCACCTTGTTTGAGAGCGGTTGCACCTACAGCCCTTCTAGTGAACGAAGCAGACAAGCTCACTCTGGAACAGAATCTTCAAGTTACTGTACCACATTCTGTTCTGACCCTCATGGAACACAAAGGAAGTTTCTGGCTTACGAATTCACGAATGTTGAAGTATCAGAGTATGCTGTGTGAAAACCCCCAGATACAACTGAAGGTCAGTCAAGCTCTGAATCCTGCTACATTGCTCCCAATTGGTCCTGGCCCCCCTGATCATGATTGTTTGGAAATTATGGACACTGTATTCTCAAGTCGCCCGGATCTGACTGATGTCCCTTTGGAGGACCCTGAACGGACTTTCTTTGTAGATGGAAGCAGTCTCGTAATCAACGGACATCGTTGTGCCGGGTATGCAGTGGTGACCCTTGATCTGGTAGTTAAGTCCTCAGCTCTGGCCCCAGGAGCTTCAGCACAGAAGGCTGAACTGATAGCTCTCACTAGAGCACTGACATTAGGAGAAGGGCTCCGTCTAAATGTGTACACAGATTCCAAGTATGCCTTCACAACTTTGCACGCACACGGAGCCCTGTATAAAGAACGAGGGTTGATCACCTCAGGAGGCAAGTCCATTAGGTATGGGCCCGAGATATTGATATTATTAGACGCTGTGTGGGCCCCTAAGAAAGTTGCAGTCATGCACTGTCGAGGTCATCAGGCGGGAGTAGGAGAAGTTGCCCGAGGGAATAGATTTGCTGATGCCACTGCCAGAAAAGCAGCCACGACTGGACGAGTTGTGACCCAAGATACTTCGGTGCAGGCAGCTTTATTCCCTGTGCCCCTTAGCGCATGGGCTCCCCAATACACTACAAGAGAGTTAGATTATTTCTGTGAGAAGGAGGGAGGTGTCCTAACAGAAAAAGGTTGGATAGTGCTGCCACCTCCAGAGGGTAGCTCACCTCCAGGTCCCATAGTAATTCCTGAAGCATTAGGACCAGCCTTTGTTCATGCTTTTCATCAGGCCATACATTATGGGAAAACTGCCATGGAAAGAGCCCTAAGACCCCATTTCTGTATCTCACTATTAGGACCCCTGTCCACTTCAGTGGCACAGCAATGTTTGACATGTGCCAAGAATAATGCTAAGCAGGGTCCCACTCCACCTCCAAGGGTTCAGTCAGTAGGAGTGACCCCTATGAGTGATATTCAGGTGGATTTTACTGAAATGCCACGAGTGAATGGATATCATTACCTGTTAGTTTTAGTTTGCCCATTTTCTGGGTGGGTAGAAGCTTTTCCCACCCGAACTGAAAAAGCTCGAGAAGTCACTAGAATACTACTCCATGAGATTATTCCTCGATTTGGAATACCATTGACTATAGGATCAGATAATGGACCCTCATTTGTGTCCCAAGTGACCCAACAGTTAGCTCAAGCTCTACAGATCCAATGGAAGTTGCACACTGCCTATAGACCCCAGAGTTCAGGGAAGGTAGAACGTATGAATAGGACCCTGAAATCTCAGTTGTCCAAGCTTTGTCAAGAAACACACCTAAAGTGGCTCCAGGTTCTCCCTATAGCCCTTCTTAGGATACGTTCTGCCCCAACCAAGTCTTTAGGAGTCTCCCCTTTTGAGATTTTTTATGGGCGACTCCCACCCATTGTGCAGGGAATAAAAGGAGATATGAAACAAATTGGATCTGAAATAACTAGACAAGAACTATTGACTTTAGGTTCTGTTTTGCAGAGTCTTCATACCTGGGTGCAAGATCGATTGCCCATCAAATTTGACAGAACTTCTACATCCCTTCAAGCCAGGAGTGTCAGTGTGGATCAAAGAGTGGAGAAAGACCCCACTGGCAACGCATTGGAAGGGACCTTATGTTGTCATCTTATCAACCCCAACTGCGGTAAAGGTTGCAGAGCTCGAACCCTGGATCCATCATAGTCGAGTGAAGCTGGCAGCCGCTCCTGAACTCGGTCAATGGACTTCAGTAAATGACCCAGAAACTCCATTGCGGCTTACATTGCAGAGACAACCGGCGTTGTAAGAGTCTTTAGAATCTACAATCCTACCCCTGTCACACCAGGGTGGCAGTCGATAGGTCTACATACAGCGGAAGCAGAAAAGAAGAAGAAAAGACTCTACAAGTTTATCGTACCCAATATTGCAGTTGATCTCTAAAGACTGTAGTCATGATGTCCCTCTACTACTGTCTTATGGGGGCGATAGCCCTGGGATTCCTGGAAAAGACTTTTGCTTTACCCCCTTGTGCAGCTTGTATAACTACCACCCGAACTGGGATGAAGGTCACTCAGACTTTACTTTATCATTCCTACTATACTTGCACCGGTATAGTTAGCCAGTGTGTGTGTATAATGGTACAGAATTGAATATCTGTACGAAAGGGAAGAGTAAGACCTGCTTCAACCCTCGGCAGTACCCCTCTTATTATGTACTGGAGTTGCGATGGAATGATGAGGAGGGAGCCCTCATAAATGCCACACGACAACTTTCCGATCCCACAAAGTATGTTATCCTGAATTTTGATGCCTGTGATGTGATAAACAGGAATACCTATCACAAGTGTGGATCTTGGGAACAAGCCTATTACTACGATGATAAATATATGTGTCCTGAAGGAGCATACGGATGGGGACAGTGTACTGGAAAGAGTTCCCCAACTGTCTACAGCACATCATCTAAAGATGCTTATTACTGTCCAAAGTGGGAATGCGTGTACTATGCCACTTGGTCCGGTGGGCCTACTGGACGAGATGGAGATAAATGCATAGCCAGCCTGGAAAAATTATCATTACCGGAGCCTCGGAAGTGCAAAAAAGGTGCCTGCAATCCTCTACAGCTCCTCATACTTAACCCTAGCCAGTGGAAGCAGGGGTTCAGATTTGGATTACGTATAGCAGGAGGCGGCATAGATCCCGGAACTTTTATACATATACAACTAAATACTAAGACTCATGTATCCGCACCTTATCGAATACATCACTCCTTTTATGAGGCCATGAAGGCGGAATTTGAAATCCCTCATACCTCCCAAAACTTGTTCATTGAGCTCGCTGGGGCAGTAGCATCTAGTCTTCACATCTCGGATTGTTTCTTCTGTGGCGGAACTAAGATGGGAGACCAATGGCCCTGGGAGGCGCAAGAAGTGAACTATTCCATTCCTTATAATCAGACTGCTTTACATAATACTACTAGTGAGTGGGTACTGGCCCACCCTATTGTTGGTAACTTGTGTTTTGCTCGCTCTGGACCACAGTTTACTATGCAGGTTGGACAGCTGGTCTGTCTCAATCAGAAGTTCTACAACAGTACCACTAGGAAGACGTCCTGGTGGTCGGGGGTCAACACTCCAGAGCCCTCCAACCCTTTAGTCCTCTTTCCTAATCTTGCCAGCATCTGGACTAATTTGGCGTTTCATAGTACCTGGCAAGCACCACCCGGACTGTATTGGATTTGTGGAACCCGAGCATATGCTAGGCTTCCTCACCATTGGGGAGGAGCATGTGTATTGGGAACTATACGACCTTCCTTCTTCCTTCTACCCATTTCCCATGGAGAACAACTGGGTTTCCCGGTGTACAGGAATCGACAGAAACGAGAGGTCTTGAAAATAGGCTAATGGGACAAATGGAATGATGAGGAGTGGCCACCTGAGAGAATCATTTCATACTACGGACCCGCTACTTGGACACAAGATGGGACATGGGGATATCACAGTCCTGTATATATGATAAATCGTATTATACGTCTACAAGCTGTTGTTGAAATAATAACTAATGAAACTAGTAAAGCACTACCTCTTTTAGCTAAGCAGAGTACACAAATGCGCACACCTATTTATCAGAATCGTTTAGCTCTAGATTATTTGTTAGCAGCTGAAGGTGGAGTATGTGTAAAATTGAATTTAACCAACTGTTTGCAGATTGATAATAATGGACAAGTTGTTGAAGATATAGCTACTCAAATGCGAAAACAGACATATGTGCCAGTTCAGACCTGGCATGCTCTGAAGCTTGATAGGTGGTTTGGTTCAGCGTTTTCATGGTTAGGTGGTCTAAAGACCCTTGCGTTTACTGTATTATTCATATTAACTGTATGCTTGTTGCTCCCGTGCCTATTACCCCTTTGCTTACATATGATAACCTCAGTTATTGATAACACTGTAGAACGGAAGGCAGCTACGAACGTTTTAGCTATGTGGCAATATTACCCTATACCCCAAGATGATGCTGTTACACGAGTATAATATGTGATTTAATTCCCACCCTTTTTAACTTGCGGGTGAGAATAATCAAAGGGGGGAATGTGGTAGGCTATGGCCTATGATAGCCTGCAAATATGAAAGGCCTGTAAGTTAGGCCCTGATTCCAACCCCCATCTTAGTAAGAAACAAAAATCTGTGAAAGTCTGAGAAAGCTGCTTTAAACTGCTTAATAAGAAGTTTTCATGAATACATAAATCTTTCATTATTCTCTTGTGTTCTGATGATAGAAATGTTTCAATACTTGCATTCCTAGAGCCAGAAACGACCTTGCAGTAGAAGTGTATCCATACCTAGAAACTGTGCCATTGTTAGAACAATCCTAGAGGAGGGAACTGGGTGCTAGGCCCAGAAAGGGTCGCTGATTGGACAAGTGCAGGGGGCGTTGGGACCAATAGAAAGTCTGTATGTATCAAGCTGAAGAGAAATGTATAAAATGAATATGTTTCTGTAAGAATTTTGCTCAGTCCTTTTTGAAGCTTGACTGTCTGGGCCTTGTGCACAATAAATTGGCTTGGACCCTGCAATTGACTCCTGGACTTATTCATTTTTTGCACTTCGCTGCTTCAATATCTGTTTATTTTGATTAGACTGTAGGCTCTGTGGAACAGGGATTGCCTATTATTTCTAAGCACTGCATGTGTCTAGTGGTACTATAAAACTGGAGAAAGTGGACTCCCTTACAAGACCCCTACATAGTAGATCTTATGGCTCAGATAATGTATCTTTTGACTTAGCTTTCTGTCTCCTGTGTGCAAGAAAAGACCTGACTCTCATCATGCACTTTCCCTTCACTACCTAAATTGCTCTGTCTCTTCAGAAGCAATGAACAGAGAATAAGAACATAAGATTTGCCATACTGGTTCAGACCAAAGGTCCATCAAGCTTAGTATCCTGTTGCCAACAGTGACCAATACAGGATCCATAAAGTTAGATAGATTCCATGCTGTTTATTTCAAGGATAAGTAGTGGATTTTCCCATGTCCATCCTAATAATTCCGCCAGGATCTTGTCCAAAGCTTATTTAAACACTAATGGCTTTTGCCACATCATCTGACAACAAATTCCACAGCTTAATTATCCATTAAGAGAAAAAATATTTCCTCCAATTTGTCTTGCTAATGCACTTCTTAGCAACTTGATTGCATGTTGCCTAGTCTTTGTACTTTTTGAAAGATTAAACAACTGAAGGTCATACCAAGGAGTGATGCAGAGGCATTGATAGTCTGTTTTATTATCCATTTCTTTCCTTATAATTCCTAGCATTCTATCTACTTTCTTTGGTCACCACTGCACACTTTCAATGTATTATCCACGATGACGATGGATAGTCTACTAAATCTAATGCAGCAGAGATATCAAGTTGCTTAACTACCTTCTACCGACCTTATCCAGAAGCAGCCCAGGTGATCTAACAGTGCTAATAAGACAGATTCTGTGCAAAAACCTTTTCTAAAATGTGATTGTGCTTAGTCAAGCAAAGAATAGGTTTCCAGATAGATATTCAGTTGCTTAGCAATTGCAACTTCTAGAAGCTTGCCAAGGAAGGGTATGTTTGATAGTTATCACAGCATGTACAATAATGACAGTTCCTTGGGGTTTCTTCAAAGTAGGAGATGAGACAGCTGTCTTTAAAGAAAATGGGTAACTAATATTTTCCAGCAAAGACAAATGAATGAAGAAGGTCAGTTGGCTAATTACTAAATTTGATGCTTTTTGCATATTTAGGCTGGGCATGGGTCCAAGGCACACAGGCCTTCACCACTGTGCCCACCCTTAGCGTTGTTAAATCAGGAAACATTAGTCTAGTTGGATTGGCAGCAGCCTGTTTATTGTGTTTAGTTAACAGAGGCTGAGGGATAATTACAACTACATTTACACTCTTGACTAGATATCTATCTCAGTTAGTTCTATTTCTTTTCACCCAGTCTATTGCATAGGAAATCCTAAGTAAGTCACATTTCTTTTTAAAAAACGATGCCAGATGATTGCAGTCTGGATTAAGTTCTGAGTTACTAGGCTCCAATCTGGTGGGTTTTTTTTAGCAGATTACTGACAGTTTTAAACAGTTCTCTAGAATTGTTTTAACTATTTATGATCATTAGTGTATAACAATCTTTTCTTGCATTCAAAATTTATTGTTGGCGTTGCTTGAACCTATCAGTCCAAGCATGTTTATCCTCTATTCTTCTAGATGATCTATATTATTTCTTTGATCTTGACAACTTATACATTTTGTTCTCAAGGGAACAATTGTATCTGTTACAGTACGCAAGGTTGAGTTCCAGCTCAACAACCAGTGTTCCATATCCCTGGCTGCTAATGTAAGAATTAATGATTTGCTTCCTTTACAACTTTAGCACAGTCTATCTTGCCTTTGGTATATATTTTCATATGCTTACTTTGATGAGAAAGATGAAATTTCACTTATTGTTAATTTCCTTTCCTGCTAGACCAGTCCAGACTAGTGGTTATGTCCCCCAACTAGCAGATGATAGAGAAAAGTGAGCTCATTACTGGTACATATACATATCCCCCTAAGGACCAGCTTCAGTATTACACTGATAAAGCCAAAAAGGACTTAGAAAAAAGACCAGCTCAGCCACCAGACCATCAGTCACGAGATTATTCACTCAGAATCCATCTGACCTGTTGAACTGCTCCAAAGTGAGGCAAGAGTCACTCTTACAACTATAGACAGGGCAGCAGAGCAGCAAACTATATACAGGAACCAATCAAAGGCGAGTTGTCATCAATTTTGCATGTCGTAAATGTGCTTATGTGAGGTCGGCTAGTTCAAAATGCAGACAGGCAGTGGGTCCTGGACTGGTCTAGCAGGATTCCAGGAAAAGAAATTAATGGTAAGTGAAATTTAAGCTTCCAAATCATCCTGCTAGACAAGTCCAGACTAGTGGGAAGCACCATAGCTTTAACACCCTAGGGTGGGATGAAGCAGCCGCTGCCAACATGGTGGCTCCAAAGCAAACTGCATCCTGAACTTGGAGGTTCATGCAAAAGTGGAGGAGGAGGACCAGGTCACTATCCGGCAAGTATCCGTCAGGGCTACACTAGATCTCTCCATCCAAGAGGCAGCCTGAGCCCGTGTGGAATGGGCCCTAAGACTGACCGGGACAGATCTGCCACGCAAAACCTAAGCAGACTCAATGGCCTGCCTGAGCCAATATGCTATGGTTGCTTTAGAGGCCACCCGTCCTTTGCGGGGCCCAGACTTTAAGACAAACAGGTGGTCCAAAAGACAGAATGGATTAATGACCTTTAGATAGTGCCATAGGATGCAGCTCTCATCCAGGGAACAGAGATTATGGTCAGGGTGTTCACCCTGACCTACTGAGAAGGAAGGGAGAACTGTTATCTGATTCAGATGAAAATCTGACAGTACTTTGGGAAGAAAGGAGGGAACTGTCTGCAGTGTGATGCCCTATGCTGAGACCAAGAAAGGGTCTCAGCTGGAGAGTGCCTCAAGCTTGGATACTCTGCGAGTGGAAGTAATAGCCACCAGAAAGGCAGTCTTGAGAGATACATCCTTCAAGGAACTCCCTTGAGAGGCTTGAACGGAGACCACATGAGGGCTCGGAGCACAAGGAAAATTTTAAAGGCAGCACAACAACAACAGAGGGCATAAGGCAGCACAACAACTGGCCACAACAAAGGGCATAAGGCCCGCACTCCCTGCAGAAAACACCCCACATCGAGGTGGGAGGCGAGAAAGTGACCCTCAATCAGCCCTTGGAAACAAGTGAGGGCAGCTTCTGCTGCCTGAGCAAGCTTACTCCAAGAGACTCTACAAAGCTAAGCTTTCAAACTTTACTAGTTGGCTAGTTTTTGATATACATTTTCATAACTTTTCCTTGCCTATATATTATCTGTTTTATTCTCTTATAAGAGTACTTAGGCATTGTGGTGTGTTAGGGGAACTGCACCAAGGAAGGGGGACAAAACACAGAAATAAACCAAATCAAACAAATAAAAAAAACCCTTCCTCTCCCTATCTTTCTGACTCTATCCCAGTTCTATCTGTTCAAAGCCACCTTTATCTACAGTCTAGTGGCAAACAACATAACTTTTGATTATAAGTTTAGGAATATTTAGCTTGCCTACATTTCTTGCATAGATTTTTTAAATCTGAGTGTGCCCTCGGTCATATAAGGTCTACTGACCAGGGGCACTAATTCTTGTTATTTATCTACTTGGAATTGAAGTATACCTTTGCTTTTAGATTTGCAGAGACCAGGTTTCCTACTTAATTTTGCAGTAAAGCTATAAATTTGAAAGTTCCAGGGCCCTTTGCATAGTGGGCTGATACATAGAAGTAAGATTTAATTTTGACCTTTTAAAGTTCCCATTGTTACAAACCTGCCTTACAGGGCGTGGTTAATTCAATCAGCCTCTGCTGCCTGAGCAAGTTTACTCTAAGAGATTCTACAAAGCTAAGCCTTCAAACTTTACTAGTTGGCCCTCATTCATATAAGGTCTACTGGCCAGGGGCACTTAAATTACTGCCTACCCCACTCCTCACCCTGCCCACTCTGGGGTTGCATTGCCTATTTAGTCATATAGATTAACATCCGTCCTCCAATTAGGTGTAACACCCACCTTTTCCCCTTTTTCCTTGTCCCAGCCCTGCTTTATCAGAGTCTTAATCAGCATGTCCTGTATTCAATGCAATAGCTGTAGTGCCTTCATTCTAAGAAGAATCATTTGGAGCCTAAGAGCTTGCCTTATATGTTTCAAGTTATCTGCTATGCATAAAGAATTGATTCTATTAAGGGAAGAATTAGATGCAATTAAACACACCTCCTCTAGGGTACCAATTAAAACAAAATCTACCATCATCCCACAAAGAATCAAACAACCCAGGAACAAATGGATCACAGTGGGATCTGGTAGGTTGCAACCTGTAACATGGAGACACCCTCTCCATCAAGAGATATCCCTGCATAATGCCTTCTCTGCCTTGGATGATGAGAGTGCCCAATTAGTGGAAACTGAAGCGCCCTTAAATGAGAAGGCTAATGCCCAAACTACTGATAATACACCAAATATGTAGACAAAATCACAAAACAGGAAATTACTACTACTTGGAGATTCCATCATCAGAGGCACCAACTTGGGAACAGTTCAAAGGAGATAAAATGGTCAAATTTCAACCAGGCTCTTCAGCCAGCAGGAATATGAACCAAATTATTGGAATAGTTAATGCAGAAAATGAGCACTCCAAAACTGATGTTATCATCCACTTGGGTACAAATGACCTGGCTAGAAACAGTGTCTCTACAGTTCAGCATTTTCAGAAGTTCTACCTGTTCTTGGTAAGGGGGCAGAAAGGCTGCAATTGATAATGAACTTTAATAATTGCTCAAAAACTTGGGGCAAACAAGAAGGATTTAGATACATAGGCAACTGGGGAAATAGATGGAACAACAAGAGGCTATACTGTTAATGGACTACATCTCTCTGTCACAGGGAAAAGTGAAAAATTCAGGCTTTATGTGAACTGGCATTTAAACTAGGAAAAGGGGGTAACGGATGGAGAAAAACAAGTTCAGGACATCACTCCCAGCAAAAACATAACATTGAAAACAGCCACATTATTAACCTACACATCAATGGCAAGTGGAAAGAGTCATGTAGAAAACAATTCATGCAAAATTCAGGTAAGCCAGTCAACAAATGCTGGAAAGCAATGAGCACAAATACTTGAAGTCTAGCCAACAAAGTTCCTGACCTGGAAGCCCTAATGGTGGAAATGGACTTGGACATTGTGGCCATTACAGAAACATGGTTTAACGAGTCACATGAATGGGATATAGCCATAGCTGGCTATAATTTATTTAGGAGAGATAGAGAAGGCAGAAAAGGAGGGGGAGTAGCCCTATATGACAAAAACAATATTAAAGCTGCTGAAATGCAGGGGATGTGGGAAAAAGAAGAAGCGCTATGGATTGTGTTGGAAAGAGGAGATGGCACTATCATCCATGCTAATGCCGTTTACAGGCCTCCAACTCGAACCGAAGAAATAGATAGAGATTTGATTATTGATATTACAAAGGTAGCCATGAAGGGGGAAGTGATCATATTGGGTGACTTTAATCTACCTGATGTGGAATGGAGTATTCTTTCTGCCAATCTGGAAAGAAGTAAAAAAAATTGTGGATGCCTTCCAAGATGCATTGCTTAGACAAATGGTGATGGAACTGACCAGGGAAAGTTTGATGCTGGACTTAATACTCGCCAACGGGTGAGTGCCCATGTGAGCAGCAGCGATAATCACATGGTGTGGTTTGAGATAAAAGCCAAGGCAGAGTCCAATCACAACAAGCTCAAAGTCCTAGACTTCAAAAATGCTAACTTCATTAAAATGGCCAAGTGCCAGGGTGGTAGGAGGTAAGGGAAGTGGAACTGCAGTGGACTAAACTAAAGGAGGCAATAAAAGGACAACAGATACATATGTAAGGAAAGTAAATAAAAACAAGAGGAAAAGGAATCCTATTTGGTTTTCCAAAGAATTGGCTGCACAAATAAAGGCAAAAAGCACAGCTTTCACAAAATTTAGAAGTTCGCAGAGGAACACAGAAAAAAAGCTAAAAGAGACAAAAAGAGAAATAAGGATAGCGAAATCAAAGGCAGAAGAAAAGATGGCTAAAGATCTAAAGTGTGATAACAAAACTTTTTTCAGGTATATTCTGGAGAATAGGAAGATCAGAGTTGGAATTGCAAGACTCAAAAGTGCCAAGAACGGATTTGTGGAAAGTGACATTGAAAAAGCAAAAATGCTAAACAAAATCTTCTGTTCTGTTTTTACTAAAGAAAATCCTGGACAAGGACCACCTGTGATTGACAAATATACAAATGGGAATGATGTAGATACCACACCATTCACAGATGATGTGTTTGAACAGCTTGCAAAACTGAAAGTGAATATGGCCATGGGACTGGATAGGTTACATCCGAGGATACTGAAAGAGCTCAGAGAGGTTCTGGCAGGACCTTTAAAGTATGGTTTTAATAGATCCCTGAGACAGGAGAAGTTCCGCAGGACTGGAGAAGGACTGATGTGGTACCTTTTCACAAAAGTGGTAATAGGGAAGAAGTGGCAAACTACAGGCCAGTAAGCCTTACCTTGGAGGCAGGAAAAATAATGGATGTGCTCCTGAAAGAGAGAATAGTGGACTTTCTAGAAACAAATAGGTTGCATGATCCAAGGCAACATGGTTTTACCAAAGGACTATCATGCTAAACAAATCTGATTGAGTTTTTTTGACTGGGTGACCAGAGAACTAGATCAAGGGCATGTGATGGATGTGACCTACCTAGATTTCAGCAAAGCCTTTGATACTGTCCCTTATAGGAGGCTTATCAATAAACTGAATAGCCTGGGGATGGGTCCCAAGATGAAGAACTGGATCAGAAATTGTTTGAATGACAGATGACAGAAAGTGATGGGATAAGGAACTCACTCGGATGAAAGGAAGGTGATTAGTGGCGTGCCTCAGGGATCGGTCCTGGGACCAGTACTGTTCAATGTATTTGTGAGTGATATTGCTGAAGGACTGAATGGAAAAGTCTGTCTTTTTGCAGATGACACGAAAATTTGCAATAGAGTGGACTCCCCTGTGTGAGTGAATAACATGAGGAAAGATCTGCAAAAGCTGAAAGAATGGTCTAATTCTTGGCAGTTAAGATTGAATGTGAAGAAGTACAGCGTCATGCACTTGGGATGCAGAAATCCAAGGGAATTGTATGCGATAGGGGACGAGAAGTTGGTGTGCATGGACCAGAAGGACCTTGGAGTGATTGTTTCTGAGAACCTCAAGGTGACAAAACAGTGTGACAAGGCAGTGGCCAAAGCCAGAAGGATGCTGGGTTGCATACAGAGAGGAATTACCAGCAGAAAGGAGGAGGTAATAATGCCACTGTACAAGTCGCTGGTGAGGCCTCACTTGGAATATTAGGTTCAGTTTTGGAGACTATATCTCGCAAAGTATATAAAAAGATTGGAAACGGTTCAGAGGAAGGCGACCATGATAATTTGTGCCTGCACCAAAAGACATATGAGAAGAGACTTGAAGACCTAAATATGTATACTCTAGAGGAGAGGAGGGACACGGGAGATATGATACAGACTTTTAAATCCTTAAAGAGTATTAATGAATAAACAAACGTTTTTCAAAGACAAGGAAGTTGTAAAACTAGAGGACATAAGCTGGTAAACTGAAAGGCAATGTCAGGAAATACTTTTTCATTGAAAGGGTGGTAGATGCTTGGAATGCCCTCCCAATGGAAGTGGTGGATGCAAATACAGTGACAGAATTCAAAATGACATGGGGCAGACAGTGAATCCCTTTATAGTAACAGGATAAAATCAAAATAACCTAAACTGTCTCTGCTATCCCAACAAATAGGGGTGGCCTGCACCCCTAAACAAAAGCATGGGGAGGAGTGACCTGCAGTTGCTCCTACTCTTGCCACCTTGCAGGGCAGGACCATGATAGTCTTTATCTGCCATCATATACTATGTTACTATGCATGTTACTTGAACCTTCAGGGAATTCAAGAGTAAGCTTTTTTCAAATCCGTCATGTAAGCAAGCCAGAATGGCTGGGGCCTGGGCCCGCCATGGTGAGCACTAACTCTCAGAGTTGCCAAACCCGGGCATAAGCTGTTGAGATGAAGGGGCACCATGCCTTAAGCAAAGTTGCCTCCACCAAAGCAGAATATCACTTGCACACTAGCTTGCGCCTTTCAAAAGTCAGGCCATAAGCTAGGGAGCGAGGTCATCTAGTTCCACTGGCCCTTGGCGAAGCAGACCCCTGTGGGCTCCAAGAATCAATGGGTCTGCCTCCAGTAGGCAAATCAGATCTGCATACCAGGGGCGTGAAGGCCAATCTGGTGCCACTAGGATCACCATCCTGGTTATGATTCCATGCGCCAGAGCACCTGGGCTAACATGTCCCATGGCAGGAAACCATAAAGGAGTTGTGAGCAGGGCCATGGCTGAAGCAGGGCATCCAAGCCTGCTGTTTCGGGTTCCTTCCTGTGACTGAAGGTGGTGCGGGTCTTGGAGTTGTGGAAGGTGACCATCAGATCCAGGGGAGGCCGACCCCAATTATTCACTATGAACGGAAACGCCCAGGGCGTAAGTTTCTACTCATCCAGATCGAGCACATTGCGACTGAGGAAATCAGCCTGCACATTCTCCACCCCTGTAATATGTTGCGCCACAAGGCCTGAATGTGGCACTCGGCCCACGGAAACAGAAGGGACATCTCTAAAGCTACCCCCAGACATTTAGTGCCAACCAGCCTGTTCAGATAGGACACCATCATGGAGATGTCTGAGGGAACCCACATTGGACGGGCCTGGATCAGTGGAAGGAAGGCACATGCAGCACTAGGAGTACCACCCGAGATTCAAGGCAGTTGATAGCCCACTTGGCTTCCTGACGCGTCCAAGCACCCTGTACTGTTTGACCAAGACAATGGGCTCCCCAGCCGAAGAGGCTGGCATCGGTGGTCAGTGCTATCCAGTGAGGGACTTTGAGGGAAATTCTGCACATCAAGTGATCTCAGGAGAGCCACCACTGGAGACTGCGGCGCACCGCAGAGGGAAGAGGCAGCCTTAGTGAGTAGTCCTGGAAGGAAGTATTCTAGCGGGACAACAGAGAGCGCTAGAGGGGACATATGTGTGCCTGAGCCTAGAGAACTATGTCCAGTGTGGCCGCCATGGTTCCGAGTACCTGAAGCTAATCCCAAGACCTGGGCACCGGAAGGAGAAAGCGGTTAATGAAGCTGAAAAATGACTGACATCTCTCCTGCATGAGGAAGACCTGGCCTAGCCATGTGTTGAATCTTGCTCTGAGGAAGTTGAGGGCCAGGGAGGGATGCAGAGAACTTTTGGTGTGGTTCACTACCCAGCCAAGATTTTCCAGAAAAGTTATGACAGATGTAATTTCTGCTTGTGCTTCTGGGAAAGACTTTGCTTGGATGAGCTAGTCATCCAGATAGGGGTGAACCTGACTCCCCTTGTGACGCAAGGCCATCATGAGCACCACCATGACCTTGGAAAAGATTTGAGGGGCTGTGGCTAGGCCAAAGGGTAGCACCTTGAACTGGTAGTGCATCCCAAGAATTGCAAAGCAGAGAAAATGCTGCTGATCCTCACGAATAGGTATGTGAAAGTAGGCTTCTGCAAGATCCAGGGATGCCAGGAATTCTCCCATCCAAACTGCCTGAATGACTGACGTGAGAGAATCAGTTGTGAACAATCTCCAATGACAGTATGAAAGAAACATTAATGATTCTAGTAGCAGAACTCAAGGCACATCTCACAAACGCCTTTGGCGTCTCGGTCACTTTTGGTTTCTCACCGAGACGCCAAAGGCATTTGTGAGAAGCGCCTTGAGTTCTGCTACTGGAATCTTTTATGTTTCTTTCATACCGTCATTGGAGATTGTTCACAACTGATTCTCTAGTGGTATTACCCCTGATGCAGACTGACAGCCAAAACTTGGCCAAGTCGGGTCTTGACCTTTGAAGGTTTCTTTGGAATAAAAGTTTTACTGCCCTAGTGGTGTGGTCATGTTTCTCCTTTGCTGCTTTGGGCTCTGTTAGGTGGACCAATACATCATCAGCAAAGGCGGCCAGTTTGAATTCATCCCTTTATTGCCTGGCACTCCATAACTCAGTGTAAGAATGGGTCTAATGATAGGACAAAAAGGAGTGGGGACAAGGGACAGCCCTGGCGAGTGCCTCGCTCCAAAGCAAAGCTCTCAGAAAGGGGGCCATTCACAAGTAGGGTGATCATTCAATGTTCGTACCATCTGTATGAATCTCTCCCCATCCCATAGAGTGGCATCAATTGAAAAAGATATTCCCAACCAACCCGATCAAAAGCCTTTTCGGCATCAAAACTAATCAGGATGAATGGGAGATGCCTATCCTGAACCCACTCGAGGGAGGCGATAATCCCGCCTCAGATTATTTGTAGCATATCAACCTTGCATGAAACCTGCTTTGCAGGGATGAAGTAGGACAGGGAGATTTGGGGCTAGTCTTTCTGCCAATATTTTGGCCAAAAGTTGGTAATCAAAATTTAGAAGTGATATTGGGTGGTATGAATTAGCCTGCATTGGGTCCTTGCCTAGGCTTGCATAGAAGCGTGATGTGAGCCTGGTTTTCTCCCCATTGAAAACCTCCCCGCTCCGTCCTCATTCGGAATGTGTCAGTCATTAGATCAGATACTAATTTGTAAAAATTGGCGTTATATCCATCTGGCCCCGGGGTCTTAAACTGGGGGGGCCCACTGAATCTCCCGTTGGACCTCGCAGCTGATATTGGGGCCTCAAACAGCTTTGCCTGTTGCAGTGTAAGATAGTGTAAGATGGAGTAAGGAGGCGTTCTCCAAATATGTCCCAATCCTGTGCAGTGACACCCTTTCCCCTGAATACAGTTCTTTGTAAAACTGTTGGAATCAACGTGCTATCCCCTTGTGAGTCTTTATGTAGTTGCCCATTGGCATTCCATAGGGCTGGAATAATCCTGTTCCCTCCCCCCCCCCTTATACACCTAGCCAAGAGTTGTCCCATCTTATCACCATATTGGTGGAGTTGGAACTTATAATATAGGGTTGACTTCTTGGCCCACTGGCAGAGCACTTCAGTAAAGCCTTTGACACCATTCCTCACAGGCAACGTATAAAAAAACTGAGCACCCTAGGAATGGAACCTAAAGTAACCTCTTGGGTTAGAAATTGGTTGAGTGTGAGGCGACAAAGAGTACAGGTAAATGGAGCTCACTGAGGAGAAGGAAGTTACCAGTGGTTTGCCCCAGGGATCTGTCCTTGGTCCGATTCTTTTTAACATCTTTGTTAGTGATATAGTGGAAGAGCTGTCGGGTAAGGTTTGCCTCTTTGCGGATGATACCAAAATCTGTAATAGAGTAGACACCCAGGAAGGTGTAGATAACATGAGGAGGGATCTAGCTAAGCTTGAAGAATGGTCTAGAATTTGACGGCTGGGATTTAATGTTAAAAAATGCAAGGTCATGCATTTGGGCTGCAGCAATCCAAGGGAGCAATATAGTATAGGGGGTGAAGTACTTTTGTCCACTAAAGAAGAGCGGGATCTAGGCATGGTTGTGTCTGATGATCTTAAAGTAGCTAAACAGGTAGAAAAGGTGACAGAAAAAGCTAGAAGGATGCTTGGGTGCATATGGAGAGGAATGGCTAGCAGAAAAAAGGAGGTGATAGTGCCTCTGTATAAGTCTTTGGTGTGACCAATGTTCCCTCTAATTTTCTGTAGGCTGTGTGCGCATAAAATATCAGCTGTGCAGCTTTTGAAGGAAGGTTAAATTTTTGTGCGCCATATAACGACACTCAGAGTTATATACTTTAAAATTTGACTACACGTCAGAATACAGTATGTACACCACACTGATTTTAATCAAATTAAATGAAAATAGACGATTACTAAATGAAGCGGAAAATTTCTAGTAATTACAATCACAACTTTTAAATTTTAAGACGTCCGTGTTGTTTTCTATCGGAATCAGAACCGTAATTTGGGTGCGCTCTGTTGTAAAGTATGTGCGCCCGCTCGGTGAAGTGTGTGCGCGCGCACACGCGCACAGCTTAGAGGGAACAGTGGGTGTGACCTCATTTGGAGTATTGTGTGCAATTCTGGAGACCGCACCTTCAAAAGGATACAAAACAGGATGGAGTCGGTACAGAGGGTGGCTACTAAAATGGTTGGTGGTCTTCATTATAAAGCATATTAGTACAGACTTGAGGATCTTAATATGTACATCTTAGAGGAAAGATGGGATAGAGGTGATATGACTGAGACGTTTAAATATCTTTGTGGCATAAATGCACAGGGGAAACCTCTTTTGATTGAAAGCAAGTTCTGCTACGAGGAGACATGGGATGAGGGTAAAAGGGGATATATTCAGGAGTGATATGTGGAAATATTTCTTTATGGAAAGAGTGGTAGATCTGTGGAATAGTCTCGCAGTGGAAGTGGTAGTGATGAGGACAGTATCTGAATTCAAAAAAGCATGGGACAAACACAGAGGATCTCTAAAGGAAAAAAGGGGACTGCTGTAGTTGTTGATATGGAAGGACAGACTAGATAGACCATGTGGTCTTTTTCTGTCATCATTTTTCTCTCTTTCTAAGCGCTGCTTTAGTCTCTAGCAGACACGCTTTGGATCGACCAGTGGGTTGGTGGGCATGTTGTCTTTGCACTTGTGTTACCTGTCTTTCTAGCTGTATTATTCGCACATTCAACATTTAGTGCTGCCAGGATATGTATGCGATGATGTCCTCCCTGAGTACCACTTTCGCTGTCTCCCAAAATAATTCTGGCATGTCTTTATGTTGTTTGTTTGTGTATATGTCTCCCAACACACTCTGATGTGTTTTTGAAAGTGGTCATCGCTGGTTAGTTCAATGGAAAGTGCCAAAGCCTGGTAATATGCCTCTCAATCCAACTCCAGCCAGATAGGAGCATGATCTGAGATCTCCGTTGGACCTATTTGTGCATCTCCCACCCAGCCAAACAGTGCTGCTGATACCCATGGATAGTCAATGCGTGCACTTGCTCTGTGTGTTTGAGACTGATGTGTATAGTCCCATTCGAGAGTGTGACGTATCCTCCATGGGTTGACCAATCCCAGGCATTCCAAAAAGTGATGCAGGATCTTTGTAGTCCCCTCTTGTGCCACCGATGACTGCCCAGATGAGTCAAGTGTCACATCCAGAATCCCATTGAAATCCCCTTCTAAAACGAGTCTATGGTCATCCCTCTGTTCAAAAAGGGATGCCACTTTTGTATAAAATCCCCTATTAGGGTCATTTGGGCCATATATGTTCCCCAGTATTACCGGCCTGCCATATAATTCCCCCTCCAGAATGACATAAAGGCCCCCAGAGTCAGTATATTGCGTTTTGACTACAAAGTTTATGCATTTGTATATTAGAATGACAACTCCTCCCTTTCGACCCTGTTTGGGAGTCCCATACTCTTGGCCCATTCAATCTTTGGAAAGTCTACCATGCTCTCTTTCATTTTGATGAGTCTCCTGAAGGAAAGCAATATCACTCCATTGACGCGCAAGCACTTTGAGAATCTTATACTCTTTATTGGGGTACCTAATCCACAAACATGTCAAGAAATTATTTTCACCCCCATTCCCTTTTATCTAGAGAAGTCTGATAAACCAATTTTTGAGTTTTATGAGGAATACCTCCCCAGCCTAGAGTCCTCCCCTTTGTTCTTCCCTCTGTCGGTGTATTATCTCATACTTGGAGTGATTGAAAGTGTTACATATGTGTGCTATAATTATTCCACCCTTCCCATACACCTATCCACTCCTGAGGATCTTTATAATGCTCCCCTTCCAATTGCCCAAGTCCCTTGTTCCCTTCCCTACGCCCCTCCCTTCTACTTCCTCCCAGTACCTTCCTAATGCTTCTAGGAGCCTTCTCGATGTTTGGCGCAGAGAGCTTTGTACCCCACCCCTCCTAATAACGTATGGGGGATTCCCATCATGGCCTTGTCACTGAAAGTCCACCATGTTCCCTCTCTCTGTGGCCTGATGGGGGGAGTCATGCTAGTTCCAACTGTGTTGCCAATGTGTGCTATTATCCTCGCAGTCTTAATAGCTCCACTTCATTCATCATTCATACCTTATTCTCCCTCCTTGTGTCCCATTAACACTGTAAAAGGGGGGAAGCCATGGGAAGAGGGGGGAAGGTTATCTGTTGCCCTGACCATGTAGTCCATTTCCTCTCTTCCCTAACCATTATTACAAACTCCACTTCCCCTTCTATATTTACAAACATCAACATACCTACAACTATCCCCTGTTCCCCAATGGCCGCTGGATCTTGGCATTTGCACATATGTGACCCCTCCATTGGGGATCATATGGCCCTACCAGGGTAGCATTGTCACCACTCAATGTCCCAGTCTAAATTCAAGTCCGTATTCCTTGGTAGGTCTTGTTTCTTTCAAGGATCTTGGTCGGTTTCCCCATTTAAGTGATCTGCCCAGAATGCCATGGCCTCCTCTGGGGTGTGGAAAGTTTGTTGCTGTCCTTGTATGGCGAGTTTGAGCTTTGCTGGATACATCAGCGAAAATCTTATACCCTTGCGCACCAGCTCCCCGCAGGCTTTTCTCTTAAGGGCTACCACTACCGAGAAGTTCTAAAAGACAAGAATGCACTGTCCTTTATGCTCTAGTTTGCGCTGATTATGGGCTGCTTGAAGTAGTGTCTCCTTTTGTAGGAAACTCAAGAAATGCACCAACACTGACCGAGGTCACGCATCCCCATTCCTGTGTATGTCTACTTGGTGGGCTCATTCAATCTGGATTTTCCCCTCTAATTCTGCAAGATGAAGCCAAAGGGCAGCCATGTCTCTAAAAGCCACATAATTCTCCATTGCCAATAGACTCCAGTATTCCAATCAGTTAATGATTCTTTCTCATTCCTCGATTTTCAAGATTGTCTATTTTTTGATCTTGCTTTAGCACCTGTGCTTCCAACGCTCGGAGGCATTTGTCTGTGTCTGTGCTGCCATCTTCCAGGCCAGAGACTCTTTGTTCCAGCTGCTGTATACGGCCATAAAATTCGCCACCAATGTGGTAAGCAGGTCCAGTTTTGTTGTGAGGCCTTGAAACCTGACCACTGCTACTGAGACCTCTTTGATGAGCATTGTCATTGCAGTGTCGGGGCTTACTAGGGTCCCTGAGTCTGCCATTTTAGTATTGGCTGCTTGAGGTTTGCCTCTCCATTGAAGTTTTGTTGCCATCAGGTTTCCCCTTTCTTGAGGGTGTGGTTCGCTCTTCGGATGTTTACTGCTCTCTCTCAAGTATTTTGAGGAGTCTGGCCACACCAGTATTAGCTCATTTAAGGGGAAGCAGGGTTTCACGTCCTGGAGCTGAATCAGCCACCTCTGACTCTGCTCATTGCCAAATGGGAAGTCCGCTGAATCCATCTTGAGAGCATGGGTCACTAAACTGTCACAGACTGAGGCTTGTAGGATAAGTGGAGAAGACTATTTTAAAGAGTCCCTCCACCTTACAATCCTGCTTATCCTGCGGAGCTGTACTATCTTCTACTAGAATTGTGGTATGCTTTGCAAACACCATTATGACAGCACCAATTTTCAGGAAGCATAGTCATTTATTCAGATCAGTGGGTAACTAAAGATAGATGCGGCCAAGATGTTGAAGCTCTGGAGGAAGGGAAAGGCCTTAGAAAGCTTCTGGATCCCCACAATAATTGTATCAGCCTGAGACTTAGCCTGTGTGGTGTCCTGTGGTTTTTGAGGATCAGAAATATGAAGAGCCTCAATGATCTGAGAAATCAAAGTTGGAAGCTCCTCTTTGCAGAACAAGTGGGCGTCTTGCCCACCATTTGAATCTCTTCATCATCAGGCGAGGTCTAATCTCCATCTTCGCAGTCTGAGCTGTTTGAAATACTATCAGCAGAAGAGCATTCCCCTTCTTCAGCATAAGGGGACTAGTCCATCGAGGCCCACAAAACGGCCTTGGAAAGATGGTCCTCCAGCTGTACAGAAGGCGGCCTCTTCCTAGAAGAATGAGGAGACTATGGCCTATGGGGTCACCGGGGAAGTATGGAGGGCAGATGGTACAGAGCACCAGAGGTCTCACACCTGGCAAAACAAGGCCATAAACTGGGTTGATTCCTGAGCCTGAGATTGGTCCACCTGTTGTGTAAGCAGGATTGGAGGTGCTGGAGGGTGAACCAGAAGGAGATGCTGATAAGAGACTTGTGGATGCTCAGAACAGGCTGCACACAGCATGTTCTCCAAGGCCTGGTGCTTCCGACCAGAGCCTAAACAGCGCTGCATGGATGAGGGCATTGTCAGAGTGTATTAACACTCAGCGATCCTCTTATGGTGGGCAGTACTAAAGAAGAGGAGGTCAGGTTGCAGAAAATGGAAGCAGGCCTCTTCAGAGCAGTGCTGTAAAAATGGCGGGAAGAGCAGCGAGATAGAAAATGGCCATGGGATGGATCCAGAGGGAAAATGAAAGCAAATACCCAACCAGCACAGCTGATGGCTGAAAAAACTAATGAAACAAAGACAGGAAGAAAAAAAATCGCATTGGAGGCATAAACAAGACGCCACGAGGGAGATGAACCGGTGGAAGAGAGAGAGCGGGAAAATCAGGTGAGGAAAATCCGAAGTCTGCCGCCAAATGACGCAAGAGCGCAGTATCAACAGCCTTGATGAATGGTCCCCCACCGAGAAAAAAAATCATCAAGCGTGGAGGACAGAGGGTGTGGAAGGGGAGAAAACTCACTGCACCCCCTTAGGTACCATCTGTTGAGATGCTGCTGATCTCCATAGTTGAAGAAATGTCTTGCCGTTTCAATTAGAGGATCCTTTGTATTTTTTTTTTTTTATTATTTAGAAATTTTTCACAAACTTATCAAGAACAAACTTGTACAGAAAAGGTGATAACACCAAAGAAAAAGAAGAAATACAAAATTGTTACAAGCAACAAACAGACAAGGTGCTAAGACCTATAGTCCACAATGAGGTGCGCACTTCAATAATAAGAAAAAGACAACTAAAGGGGTTAGAGGAACCCCTTCGAATTATAGACGAATTATAGAAGAAAGAATAACAAAAAGCAAACAAGAGGACTACTGAGGATCCAAAGCTACACATTACACGACGCGTAAAGATCATATCTACTCATCACCCCTAGCTGAGGGAGAAGAGGTAATAGGTAACCTAGCATTAATAAAAGTGGAAAGGTCCATTGGCTGAAAGAAAATAAATCTCTGTGACCTATGCACCACTATACATTTACAGGGAAACCTAAAAAAAAAAAGGTAGCACCTAACTCCAGAACACCTGGTCTTAATAGAAAAAATTGCTTTCGAAGTTTTTGCGTTTCTTTAGAAACATCAGGAAAAATTGCAATTTTTTGCCCATAAAACAAATGAGACCATTTTTTTTAAACTAAACTTTAACACTGAAAAAACCCAATAAAGCTAAGGAGACCTAGCAGGATAGCTGCTGGAGAGCCGGGCCACCTACTGCTCATCCTAAGCAGGAACCTTCTCTCAGGGTAGCTAAACTGATCCTCTTGATCAGAACTAAACCCTCAAATTGAAAATCCAGCAGGAAACCCCAGGGGGGCACCTCCTGTGCAGCAATGGGATGTCCGCCACGAGCTGCCGAGTCACCCTCAGAGCCACTGACACGAGCAAAAGATCAAGGCGGCCACCATCTGCTGGAAACAGAGAAATATTGAAGATGGTCCCTAGGGGGATACATATATGTATCAGTGATGAGGTCATTGAAGCTTCTGATACTTTCTCTGTCTCCATCATCTGCTGGCTGGGGGACATAACCACTAGTCTGTTTTGGTTTAGCAGGATGATTTGGAATAGGCAGACTAGATGGATTCAGAAAGAATTCTATCTGAATCCATCTTATCTGCCTATTTGCCATCACTCAAAACTAAACCAGGGTGATATTCTAACAGATAAATATACATAATAAGAACATAAGATATGCTATACTGGGTCAGACTAAGGGTATATCAAGCCTACTATCCTGTTCCAACAGCAGCCAATCCAGGTCACAAGTACCTGTCAAGGTACCAAAAAAGTACATAAATTCCATGTTGCTTATCCTGTGGTAAGCAATGGATTTCCCTGGTCTTCTTTAATAATGGTCTATGGACTTTTTCTCCAGGAACTTGTCCAAACCTTTTTTAAACCCAGATACACTAACAGCTTTTACTATATCTTCTAGTAACAAATTCCAGATTTGATTATGTGTCGAGTGAAAAAATATTTTCTTCGATTAGTCTTAAATGGGCTACACTGTAGTTTCATTGAATGACCCTAGTCTTTCTAATTTTTGAAGGAGTAAATAACCAGTCTACCTTTACCCAGTCATCTCTTTTCCAAGCTGAAAAGCCCTAACCTTTTAAGCTTTTCCATGTAGGGTGTTGGTCACCGCAATATGTCTCTGACTTGGAACAGGTATCCCAAAGTCATTTTCTGCTGTTGATCATTCTCTATATGGTCATCCTGTCTCCATCAAGTCCTCTCCCATCTTCTATCTCTTCATCGCAGTCTGCTTAGCATTGGGGAATTCCACCTCTGAAGTCTCCAAGGCCTGAGATTCTATGGGAAAAAGTCGCTGTATGCTCAGGGTGAAAACAGCTATATCCCCCATACAGCTCACTCAGATGGCCGCCCTATTGGTATCATATTCAGACCCACTCCCACCTCTGTACTGGCGGCAGTCCCTAGCTGTTGTAGTCATAAGGTGAGTTTCTGCAGTTCACAGATCTGAGCTTCCATTAGCTGGTATAGAGGTCGCTGGAGCTGGACCTGCTGTTCCAAAGTCCTTGCTAGGCCCAAGCCAAAAACCTCCTCGGGACCTTCTGCTGCTCTGTCATCCACTTGAACAACTCTTCTGGATCTATGGCCCTAAAATAGAAGAGAAGACACCCCCCCACGTGCAGTTCTTAAGACACTTAGGGGCTCCGCAGTCTGGCTTAACTGACTCCCCCTATATGTGCCCTGGTACCCAAAAACACAAAATCAGAGATCAGCAGAATTATTATAACTATCCATAAAAAGAGTAGTTACTCACCTGTAACAGGTGTTCTCCAGGAGCAGCAGGAATCAGTCCTCACATATGGGTGACGTCGGCGCCGACGGAGCCCCCGTGTGGAGCATTTCCCCAGCTTTCAAGGAAAGCCTTTGGGAATGCAACACGCATGCGTGGTCCCCTTACCACCCAAGGGTGCTATCTTGCTCAGTCTGATGACATAGCTAAAAGACAGCAAAAAACAAAATGAAGTATATGACTGCAACTCCAGGGGAGGAGGGAGGGTCGTGAGGACTGATTCCTGCTGCTCCTGGAGAACACCTGTTACAGGTGAGTAACTACTCTTTCTCCAGGACCAAGCAGGAAGTCAGTCCTCACATATGGGACTCCCCAGCTCTAGGCTACCGGGAACCCTAAGCTGAAAAAATGGCCAACACAAGGGCCGGAGGGTAGGAGTTGCCTTAACCTCAAAGAGATTATGGAGTACCGCCTGTCCGAAAGCACTGTCCCTTCGGGACTCTCTCTCTCGAGGAAGTAGTGGGCTGCAAAAGTCTGGCTTGAAGACCAAGTAGCAGCCTGGCAGATGTCTGCCAACGGAACAGAGCGGAGATGAGCTACTGATGCGGCTTTCGCCCTGACATGATGGGTTGTGACTCGACCTTGCAAGGGGAGGTCGGCTGCCTTGTACGCCCAGGCAATACAATCTGCTACCCAAGTGGACAACGTATGCTTGGAGAGAACACAAGAGGAGCAACTTCTCGCTGTACCGTAGAAAAACATAAAGAAGCGAATGGTAGTAGATGGTCACTAGTGCTTTATTGAAATAAAAGAAACGCCCCAACGCGTTTCAGCACAGCCTTCATCAGGGGGCTGAGGACTGCAAAATACAATAATCAATAAATAAGTAATAACATACTAAAAGAAATAAAAACATAAATAGTTAAATATATAACAAAAATATAAAGATTAAAAAGTTTTAAAATGATAAGAACAAATCATATATTAAATAAACAAATGCTCAACGACACATATTAAATAGATAAAACTATCATCACAACTAATTGTACAAACAGTGTACAACTAAAAAATTGAATGTGGACAAACAGATATATAACTTATGTATAGATAAAGAATATACTTACAATATATGGAAGTCAAGCAAGCACTATGGAGCGCACAGCAACGGCTAATGCTTTATAAAAGCTAGAAATCGTGTCATAAAATAAAGTTAATATGGAAAAATTATATACAAAATAAAACAAGTATAAAACACGGTTAAGATAGTGGGAAACCAGGACCAAGGAACAAAACAATACTGTAAGAACCAAACCAATGAGGTAAAAGGACAGCATAATATTGATAATAGAGACTTCAATCATAAAAAATTAAAAGAAAACCAAATCATAAGAAATAATAAATATTAATGATCATAAAAATCAACTCTGGACATGCCAAAACACATCTAGAGGTAAGACAGAAAAAACAAAACCTTTTTAAATGTACCTCTACAAAGAAAAGAATAAAAAACTTCAAAACTCCGTGGAGGAACGTAAAGTATTAGAACCAAAAGGACTTACAGTTTTAAAAAGGTCATGTGTGACATAAGAAGGGGATAATAATTTAAAAAAAGGGGATTATTGATAAAACACACAGCAGCAAGGGGTGACATGAAAAAACGGCAATGACTCTATAATAAGAAAGAAAAAAGGGGGAAAAAAAGGATGCCTGTAAAATTGTACTTATATGAGGTTCAGCAATGAATTGCCATTGTTTAAAAGTATTATTTTGTGAACTAAATAATAGTAATAAAACCACTGCAGAACATTAAAAACAGCCAATGAGACTTCATAGTACCACAAAATGAAAAAACAAAGGAAATAGCAAAAGTTATCAAAAAATGAAACCTCAATAGAAACAGCCACTTTCAACGAGCAAAGAAAGTGAAAATGGATGAACAATAATATTGCGCTTTGCAAAAAAGCTTGTGGGGGCAGCTACAGCATTAGTCAATCCATAACAACACAGGCTCCAATGTTTCTTGAAAAATTCTTAAAGACTCTGGCTCTCTTACTGGATACACATCTAAAGACCCGTTATACAAACTAAAATCATAAGAGCAACCCAATGGCACAAAGATTCTCCAAGTTTTATTGTATAATACTTAAACGATGGTGTAAAAAAACTTGAGAAATTTACCTGTAGTAACAGCAAGCTCATCTTACTAAAAGAACGCCAAAAAATCGCGCCTTTTTCAAGATGAATAAGTGCCCGGATTAACACATGACTCAATGTCACTGGTGCACCGACCGAATTTTACATGCGAGCCAAACAGCAGAAATAAAACCTTATAAAGGACGGTATTGAAAATAATAACAACTAAAAATAAGAAAACAAACGATTGTAGAATAAAAGATCAACTACAACAGAAAAGTAATTATATTAAAATGTTCACCCTAAATAAAAAGTGTGATAACTCATGCATGCTTAAAAATGATGTATCCAGATGATATACCTAACAGAATGAGAGTATTATGTTATTAATTACAAACAAAACCAGTTACATCTTTTTGTAAAAGATGATAAAAGGACACCCAAAATAAAATCCTGGTTCAAGCCAAGAGCTGGAAACAATAACTCAAAAAGTATGATAGCAGATACATATAAGCAGACTTCTGAGGAAGCGGGACACCAAGGGATGAACCAACAGAGACTGTCCCTTCACCGGTGAGTGGTGCGCTGATAGAGCACTGAGGTGGACCTGAACAGACTTAGACTTAAGGCCTAGGTCTGACAGGTGAAGTAGATACTCCAGTACTACTGGCACAAGGCAGGAGAAAGAATCTTCATTGCGCTGAGCACACCATATTGTGAACTTACGCTACTTGAGGGACTTTCTGGTGGACTGCCTTCTAGAGGGCAAAACCACCTCTTCAACCTCCTTAGTTAGAAGCAAGGGAGCTAGCAGTATCCTTTCAGCAGCCAGGCCATCAGATTGAGGGACCTGAGACTGGGGTGCAGAAGGGAACCCTGATCTTGAGACAGGAGATCGTGTTGTAACCCCAGAGGGAAAGGAGTTTCCACCCCCAACTGTAGCAGAAGTGGAGACCACGGTTGCCGCGGCCATCTGGGGGCTACCAGAATCACTGAGGCCTTGTTCTGGAGAATCTTGAACAAAGTTTGGGCCACCAGGGGCGTGGGAGGAAACGCATATAGGAGGCCTGCAGACCAAGAGATCAGAAAAGCATCTGCTGCCACTCTCAGGGGATGCGGCTGTCTGGAGCAAAACCTGGGCAGCTGACGGTTCAGAGGACTTGCAAAGAGATCGATGGATGGAAGTACCCATCGTAGAAAGATCTGCTGGACCACCAATGGATTCAACTGCCATTCGTGGGGCTTGAGAATCCTGCTTAGCTTGTCTGCTAAGACGTTCTCCTGACAAGGTAGATAAACTGCTTTGAAAAACGTGCCTTGTTGACTGCAAAGGAGCAAAGGGCCTGCGCCTCCTGACATAGGAGTCTGGACCCTGTGCCCCCCTGCTTGTTCACATAGAACAGTGATGGCTAACATTTTTGAGCCCGAGTGCCCAAACTGCCGCACAAAACCAAAGAATTTCCTCAAAGTGCCAGCACGTCATTTGCATAAGTGGTCTTATTTGCATAAATATTTGCATAATGTTACCATACACTAACTTTTAGTAAACATGTCTCTTAATGAGTGTATGGATAAAGAAAGACTAAAAGATTTCTACATTACTATAATCCAGTGCCAACCGCCAGGCACATTAGGAACTACTACAAACGCTGCCCATTTAGAACCCATAGCAAACCCGCCGTATCCTGACAGCATTACCAAGACTCACAAAGCACCATACCCTACCTATCAAAAGGCAACACTGCAAATATTAAACCAATACATTTCAGAGAATACTGGGGAAAGAGAACAAGTGGCAACGTCAAATAGGAATTTCCTCTTGTACCAAACAAAGCGCAGATGTTAATGATGCACATTTCCCAGAGCTGACATATTCCAGTTAATAAATTCAAAATAAAGAGATATCTTTCTACCTTTTGTGCATTTTTTTTCAGTTGCAATTGGTCCAGCCATTTTCTTCTGGTTTCTTCATGTTTTCTGCTAACTCTCCATCGTCTGCTGTCCATTTGTCCTTTCTTCTCTCTTCTAGTTTTTTTTCTATTCTCTCTCTCTCTACATCTGCTTTAACATACTAATCTTTCTCCTTTTGCTCTTTCCTCATTCCTATTTCATCCACACAAATTTTACCCCTCCATCCTCAATCCCCAATTACTCTCCCAATACCTGGCCAATTGTAGATTTTTCATCCCTCCTACACAAAATATTTTTCCCCTCTCCATTTTACTCTCCCAGCCCCATCCCATTCTAATCCTCCCCCAACATCAGCTCCCTTCTAGTTCCAGTCTCACCCAGCATCCATTCCCTTCTTCAAGCCCCCCACTTCCCCTCAGCCCATTTCCATTCCAAGCCCCGTCCCCATCAGCTATTTACAGTTCAAGCCACCCACTTCCCCTCAGCCCATTTCCATTCCAAGCCCCATCCCCAACAGCTATTTGCAGTTCAAGCCCCCTTCCACTCAGCCCATTTCCAGTCCTAGCAACCCCCCCAACCCATTACCAGTCCTAGCCCCCCATAGCCCACTCCCAGTCCTAATCCCACCAGCCCATTTCCAGTCCTAACCTCCCCATCAGCCCACTCCCAGTCCTAATCCCCCATCACTCAATTTTTTGTTTAAACCCCCCAGCGCCCATCACCACTCCTAACCCCCCCAGCCCAGCGCCCATCACCACTCCTTACCCCCCAAGCCAGCCAAGTGCCCATCACCACTCCTAACCCACCCCAGCCAGCCCAATGTCCATCTCCAATCCTAACCCCCCCAGCCCAGTGCCCATCACCACTCCTAAACCCCCCACCCCAGCCCATCACCACTCCTAATACCCCCCCAGCCCAGACCATCACCACTCCTAACCCCCCCAGCCCAGCCCAGCCCATCACCACTCCTAACCCCCCCCAGCCCAGCCCAGCCCAGCCCATCACCACTCCTAACCCCCCCAGCCCAGCCCAGCCCATCACCACTCCTAACCCCCCCCAGCCCATCACCACTCCTAACCCCCACCCCCCCCAGCCCAGCCCAGCCCAGGGAAAATTAAAAAAAAAAGAAAACCTGTCTGCTGCCGCTGTCGGGGCCGCCGCAGCAGAATCGAGCGTGCCGCGGGGCCCCCCTGTACCCACCCGGCAGAGCCTGCCCTCCCCGTAGCAGCTCTCTCTTTGGAGCTGCAGTCAGACGCGCCGGCTTGCAGAGCGCGAGGGAAGAGTTTCTCCCTCGCTGCTCTGTTAAGCCCGCGGGGGCTGATGGGAAGTTCCCATCAGCCCCCGCGGGCTTAACAGAGTCGCGAAAGGGAAACTCTTCCCTTCGCGCTCTGCAAGCCGGCGCGTCAGACTGCAGCTCCAAAGAGACAGCTGCTACGGGGAGAGCAGGCTCTGCCGGGTACAGGGGGGCCCCGCGGCACGCTCGATTCTGCCGCGGCGGCCCCGACAGCGGCAGCAGACAGGTTTTTTTTTTTTTTTTCTATTGCGGACCTTCAGGCGTGCCAGCTGCAAGGCCTTCGCGTGCCACAGCTGGCACGCGTGCCATAGGTTCGCCATCGCTGACATAGAACATTACTACCTGATTGTCTGTCTGAACTAAGACAGACTGGTGAGAGAGGGCATGAGAAAAAATCTGTAGAGACAAGCGGATTGCTCGCAGCTCCAAAAGATTGATCTGCTGTGTGGCCTCCCAAGGAGACCAGAGTCCTTGAGTGCACGTGCCCTGTCAATGTACACCCCAGCCCTTTAAGGAAGCATCGGTCATCAACACCCTTGTGTGTGCTGGGGCCTGAAAAGGTACCCCCCTGAGAAGGTTTGGGAGATGTAGCCACCACTGCAAGGAGTCCAAAAGTGGTTTGGACACCTTTACTCTGTCTCGGAGGTCGCCTGTGGCCTGTGTCCACTGAGCTCTGAGGCACCACTAAGCAGCCTGCATGTGCAGACGGGCATTCGGAGTCACATGTACCGTGGATGCCATGTGGCCCAGGAGCCGCAGGAAGTGCCTGGTGGAGACCTGAGAATTGCTTTGGAACTGGTTGGCCAAGTCCATCAGTCTGTGGGCCCTGTCTTCTCGCAAGTAAGCTCTTGCCTGCAGGGTGTCTAATCTTGCCCCTATAAACTCTAGATTCTGTGAGGGGAGCAAAGTGGACTTTGCGTAGTTTATGACAAAGCCCAGATGCTGAAGAAGAGAGACAGTGCAAAGAGTGGCTTGTCTGGCCTCCTGGAGAGACTGGCCCCTGATAAGCCAGTCGTCCAGGTATGGGAAGACAAAAATTCCCTGATTCTTGAGACAGGCTGCCACCACCGCCAGGCATTTGGTGAAAACTCTGGGGGTGGAAGTTAGGTCAAAGGGAAGTACTCTGTACTGAAAATGGTTTCCTCCCACCACAAATCTAAGATATTGGTCGGTGGTCGGGTTAATGAGGATGTGAGTATAAGCATCCTTTAGGTCTAAGGAGCATAGCCAGTCTCCCTGCTGGAGGTACGGCAGCAGTATCCCAAGGGTAAGCATCTTGAACTTTTCCCTCTCCAGAAACTTGTTTAGGTTTTGCAAGTCTAGGATAGGCTGCAGGCCTCCTGTCCTTTTTGGTACCAGGAAGTACCTGGAGTAGAAGCCTTGCCCTTCCAGGTGGTGAGGCACTGGTTCCACCGCCTGTTCCTTTAGAAGACTTGTCAACTCCTGAAGGAGGAGGTTTCTGTGCAGAGGGAGTCTTGGAGGCTCCCCTGGAAAGTAGGAGAGGGGTAGTTGGTGGAAGTGGAGCATGTAGCCCTTTTGGACTATGCTGAGGACCCAGGTATCCCCTGTGATGGCTGGCCACCTGTACGAGTACAGGGTCAGCCGACCTCCTGTGCTGAGTGGAGCCAGCTGTGGAGAAGAGGCTATGCTGTGGGAGTCAAAACCCTGCTCCCTGCTGTGCAGGAGCCGGATCTGGCGGCTTGGGGGTCTTCTGCCTACGGGGCCCATGCCCCTGCCCCTTGGCCTGTTGGCCCTGTTGGGGCTTGATACTGAGGGTAGGATTTGTAGGCAGCAACCTTCCTCGGGAAAAAGGGCTTCTTTCCCGAGCCCTTCTTTTTCTGAGAATGGGCAGAAGTCTTCCTGGACAGCCTTGTCCTGGTGAGAGTCTCAGTCTCGATTTCTGCAGCCTTTTCAGTCATGGGCTTACCGAAAAGGTTTTCACCTCGGCAGGGGACATCGACCAACTTCTCCTGCACCCATGACTCGAGATCTGATGACTGCAGCCAGGCCTGACGGCGTGCACTGATACCAGCCATGGCTACCCGGGCCAAAGCCTCGAAGCCATCATAGGCTGCTCAAGAGATAAACTTCGAGCACTCTCAGATCCCTGTTGACAAAGCCTTGAACCTCTGCAAAGGTTCCTCGGAGAGGCCAGCTGAGAACCCGGCAATATCCTTTGCCAGGTCTCGTAGGTACATGCCCATGTACAGCTGGTAGGTCTGGACATGGCAAGATAGCATAGAGCCCTGGAAGCACTTTCTACTGAGGGCATCCAGGTTTTGGGCCTCCCGACCGGGGGGCACCGAGGAGTGCATCTTCTGACTCTTCAGGCGGTGCATGGCCGATTCCACAACCATGGAGTTGTGCGGTAGCTGCGCCTTTTGGAACCCAGGGCTCGTACAGACTCGATAAATGGAATCGATCCATTTACTAAGAACTGGCGCCGAGGCCGGTGCCTCCCACATACAGAAGAGCAGCGGTTCCAGCATCGGAGGAACCAGTACAATAAAGATTTCCTTTGGAGGAAAGTCATACTGGAGGGCATCGAGCTCTTCGGCTCGAGGCTCCTCCTCAGTGTCCGCAGGGAAGGCCAAGGCTTTGGCCATGTCCCTCAGGAAGTCCGAGAACCAGGTATCCTCCGGGAGGGACCTTCTCCGAGGCTCGGACTCCAGTGAATCTGAGGGGATGCACCGGGTCCGGAAGGTGTCCGGGGACTCCTCGTCCTCCATCTCCCAAGCCGACTCCTCTGAGGAGGAATCGAGCGGTTCCGGCCGTGTGGGCCTCGGTGCCACCCGCTCTTACGCCGAGGGTATCGGCGTCGATGACCTCGGCCCCGCACAGGAGGTCGAGGGGGACTGTGACTGAGGATTGACTAGAGACTTCATTGACTCGAGGATCGGCTCGGTCTCTGGGGTCGACTTGGACGTCGAGGTCCCGGTGATTGGGGCAGATGTACCGGTCAGACCGGCGATCAGCACCTGCTGCTGCTCCATGAAGGCAGCCAAGCTGCTCTCCAAGGCCATCAACCTGAGTCCAAGCTCAGGAGACTCAGCAGCCCCTGACTCAGGCCCCGATGGCGTCGGGCCCGACGTCGGCTCCCCCCAGAGGAGAGTCCATGAAGACAACTGCATTTACGTGACTCGGGGACTCCGGCTCCACACAAGGTAACTTGGATGGCCTCTCCGACTCCGAGAGCCCGGGGTGGCAGTCAGGGCTACACGACCTGGCCCTCGAGGATCCAGGAGCCTCCACCGACGCTGCCCTCGCGACCTTCTTCTTCCTTCTGTGCTCCCGGGAAGGAGACTCCCTCTCAGAGGAACCCCGACGGCGCTCGGGGTCAGACTCCTGAGATGTCGAGGCCTCTGATGAAGTCCAGGCCCGGCCGGATGCGGAGTCAGAGAAAATTCTCTCACGTTGATGCTGACGGCTCCAAAGCGCCTTTAACGACATTTTGCTCACGGGCCACAGGCCAATGGGTCATGGTCGGGCCCGAGGCAACGGAGGCAGCAGTCATGTGTGTCGGTGAGAGACATAAGTTTCTTGCACCGATCACGCTTTTTGAACCCGCTGGCAGCCATCGGTGGAAAAAGGGCCCTGCAAGGTCAAAAGACCAGGCTGCCAGTTAAAACACAAAAAGAGTGCGCACGCTAGTCACGAAGGACAAAAAATGAAAATCAAAACTTCGGACTCAATATCGGTGTACCAAAAACAGACAGGAAAGGGAACCGGCGTCGAACCGGAACAGAACAAGCCAAAATAGCCAAAAAATATCTACTTTTCCTGGGTGACATGAACTCACGTCCGTTGGGCTCCGTGGAAAAAGAAAGACTGAGCAAGATGGCACCCTTGGGCGGGAAGGGGACCGCGCATGTGCGCTGCATTCCCAAAGGCTTTCCTTGAAAGCTGGGAAAATGCTCCGCACGGGGGCTCCGTCGGCACTGACATCACCCATATGTGAGGACTGACTTCCTACTTGGTCCTGGAGAACACCTGCTGTAAATTCAAATATTATTTGCACCACTGCAATATCAAATGAAATTATCTACTCTTATTCAAGATCAAATGTATTATTGAAGGAGAAAAAGACCTCAAACACACTAGCTGTTTAAGGATTGTCATTGTGTCAATCATAGGTCAAAAAATTCCTTAGAATTACTTCAAATGTTAACATGTGCTTAATCTACCATATTTTTTAATGTCCAGTTTTTGAATTTAAATAAAACCAGGCTTTGATGACTGAGGCTTCAACTTAGGATTCTTCTCTCAGAATGCTCATGCTACTTGTCGCCAACACTGACTTCTTTAAGCAATGCAAATACTGCTTCAATTCACTGTTATTTTAATGTCACTTCAACAAGCAGTCAATCCAAATTTTGTTCCACTTACTTTGATCTCAGTTCTCCATTCAGTTGGCCAAACAGGTTAAACAGATTGCATTACTTTCTCTTCAAAACAATTCTGATACATTGTTGCTTAAGAGTTAAATGCCGTCAAACAGCAGGTACCGGATCCCTTTAACTTTAAACAATGAGTCTCCAACTCAGGTCATTGTCATGTAGCAAACAAACAGTTGTGTCTCAACCCAGAAAATAAACAATTGTGCCTCAACCCAGCAATGATGTGGAGCCCTTGTTTCACCTACGACTGCTTCAGGGGTTTGTTTTCTGTGATATCTTCATTTACTCTGCACTTAGCAACTCCCTAGACCAGCTCAACTGACTCCCTTTATACGTGCCCTGCTATCCTTTACTTTCTGCACAGATGAGTCTTTGTTCTAACAGTCTGCTCTTGGATATCAGCTGTCATGCTCCTGCCCAGGCAGCTTTATGATCCCATTCATCAGAACATAAGAACATAAGATATGCCATACTGGGTCAGACCAAGGTCCATCAAGCTCAGTATCCTGTTTCCAACAGTGGACAATCTAGGTCATACATACCTAGCAGTTTCCCCAAAAGACACAGGTTCCACAATGCTTGTATTGGGTCAAGCAGTGATATCCTGGGTCCCTTCTTAATAATGGTTTATGGGCCTTTCCTCCAGGAACTTGTCCAAACCTTTTTTAAACCCAGCTATACTAACAGTCTTAATTACATCCTCCGGTAACAAATTCCAGAGTTTGATTACACATTGAGTGAAAAAATATTTTCTTTTATTAGTCTTAAATAGTTTACCCTGTAGCTTCATTGCATGTCCCCTAGTCTTTCTATTTTCTGATAACATAAACAATCGATCTACATTTACCCGTTCCACTCTGTTCATTAATTTATAGACTTCTATCATATCTCCCCTCAGCTGTCTCTTTTCCAAGTTATAGAGCACTAACCTTTTCAGCCTTTCTTCATAGGGGTATCCTTCATCCCCTTTACCATTTTGGTGGCTCTTCTCTGAACCTTTTCTAATAACGCTATATCCTTCTTAAGATACGGCGACCAGAATTGCACACAATATTCAAGCTGTGGTCTCACCATGGAACGATATTGAGGCATTATAATATCCTTTGTTTTATTTTCCATTCTTTTCCTTATCATACCTAGCATGCTATTTGCTCTCTTGGCTGCCGCTGCACACTGGGCCGAGGGTTATAACATGTTATCCACAATGACGCCTACATCTTTTTCCTGGGTGGTGGTTTCTAATGTGGAACCTTGCATCGTGTAACCATAGCTTCAGTTGTTCTTCCCTAGGTGCATAACTTTGCATACACTATATCAACAGACCCACCTTTGTCTATATGTTTATTCACACCTTCAAAAAAACATAACAGATTAGGAAGACAAGATCTTCCTTGTCTAAAGCCATGTTGGTTGTCTCCCATTAAGCCATGACTATCTACATGTTCAGCAATTTTGTTCTTTATGATGGTTTCTACCATTTTTCCCGGTACTGACGTCAGGCTCACCGGTCTGTAGTTTCCTGGATCACTTCTGGAACCCTTTTTAAGAATTTGTGTTACGTTCGCCATCCTCCAATCTTCACTTGTTACAGATGATTTTAATGATAGTTCACAGATTACTAATAGCAGGTCTGCAATCTCATATTTCAGTTCTTTCAACACCATTGGATGTATATCATCCGGCACAGGTGATTTGCTACTCTTCAGTTTATCCAATAGTTGTAATACATCTTCCCGATGTATCGATATTTCCTTCAAGTCTTCCACACCTTTAAATACCACTTCAGTCATGGGTAACATCCCTTCATCTTCCTCAGTAAAGACCGAAGCAAAGAATTCATTCAGTCTCCCCACTATCACCTTGTCGCCTCTTAGTGCTCCCTTTAACCCCTCTATCATCTAAAGGACCAACTGACTATCCCACAGGTTTTTCATTATGAATGTACTTGAAAAAGTCTTTATTACACGTTTTTGCTTCTGCAGCAAGCTCCTTCTCAAATTCTTCCTTTGCCTCCCTTATCAATGCCTTGCATTTAACTAGCCAGTGCTTGTGCTGTTTCATCGTTTGGCTCTTTTTTTCATTTCCTGAAAGATGCTTTTTTGACAACAGCCTCTCTGACCTCACCTTTAAAACATGCTGGCAGTTTTTTGGACTTCCTTCCACTTTTCTTAAAGCGTGGAATACGGCTGGTCTGGGCTTCCAAGATAGTATTTTTCAACAACACCCAAGCTTGATGTAAGTCTTTAACATTTGCAACTGCTCCTTTTAGTTTTTTCTTAACTATTTTCCTCATTTTATCATAGTCTCCCTTTCGAAAGTTAAAAGGGATTTCCTTACTATCCCTCCTCCATTAATTAAATCAAATGCAATCATGCTATGATCATTATTGCCAAGTGGCCCCAACACCCTCATCTCTTCCACCAGATCTGGTGTTCCACTAAGGACTAAGCCCAATATGGCTTCCCCTCTGGTCAGTTCATGAACCAGCTGCTCCAAAAAGCAGTCATTTATTTCATCTAGGAACTTTATCTCCCTAGCATGTCCTGCTGTGACATTGACCCAGTCGATACTGGGGTAATTGAAATCACCCATTATTATTACTGTGCTGTAATGTTTGTTAGCTTCCTTGATTTCTTTGAGCATTTCATCATCCATTTGTTCATTCTGGCCAGGCGGTCGATAGTACACACCCACTGCCATCGCCTTCCCCTTTTTACATGGAATTTCAATCCATAGAGATTCTACAGTAAATTTTGTTTCCTACAAAACTTTAATCCTTTCTGACTCAATGCCCTCTCTAACATAGAGCGCAACCCCTCCACCAATTTGATCAGCTCTATCATTACGATATAGTTTGTACCCAGGTATCACAGTGTCCCACTGGTTGTCCTCCTTCCACCATGTCTCTGAGATTCCAAGCATATCTAACCTCTCATTTAGTGCTATATATTCTAACTCTCCCATCTTATTTTTTAGACTTCTAGCATTTGCATACAAGCATTTTAGAGACTGTATTTTATTCATATTAATTTGGAAATTGGTAGGCATGGATAATTTGGGATCTTTAAGCTCTGTCTGCTCCATACTCGAGAACATCTGGGCTACTTTACACTGTTTTGGAACCTCTCTGCTTTTGGTAGTATCCTTCAAGGATACATTCTTCCGAACCATGCGCTCTTGTGCGACTGTAGACTTTCCTTTATTTTCTAGTTTAAAAGCTGCTCTCTCTCCTTTTTAAAGGTTAATGCCAGCAGCCTGGTTCCATCTCGATTAAGGTGAAGCCCATCCCTTCGGAAGAGCCCCTCCTTTCCCCAGAATGTTCCTCAGTTCCTAACAAATCTAAAACTCTCATCCTTGCACCATTGTCTGATCCACGCATTGAGACTTCTGCTCTTTCCTGCCTTTTGGGTCCTGCACGTGGAACGGGAAGCATTTCGGAGAATGCTACCCTGGAAGTTCTGGATTTCAACTTCCTACCTAAAAGCCTAAATTTAGCCTCCAGAACCTCCCTACCACATTTTCCTATGTCATTGGTACCGACATGTACCAAGACAGCAGACTCCTCCCCAGCACTATCTAAGACCTTATCTAGGTGGCGCGTGAGGTCCGCTACCTTCACACCAGGCAGGCATGTTACCAAGTGATCCTCACGTCCACCAGCCACCCAGCTATCTACATGCCTAATGATTGAATCACCAACTATAACGGCTGTCCTAACCCTTCCCTCATGGGCACATGGCCCTGGAGAAACTTCCTCGGTGCGAGAGGTTTTACATCACCTGGACGACAGGTCCTAGTTACAGGATCATTTCCTGCCACACCAAGGTGATGCTCTTCTATCACGTGAGCTCTCTCCTCCATGGCAGCAGGGATGCTGTCAGACTGGAGGTGGGACTTCAGGACTATATCCCTGTAGGTCTTGTTTATATACCTCTCTGTCTTTCTTATGTCTTCCAAGTCTGCTACTCTAGCCTCTAGAGAACAGATTCGTTCCCTGAGAGCAAAGAGCTCCTTGCACCTAGTGCACACGTAAGACCTCTCACAAACTGGGAGAAAATCATACATGTGACACTCAATGCCAAAGACTGGAAAGCCCCCATCTTGCTGTTGGACTGCTGTCTGCATCTTAGTTTTAAGCTTGTGTTTAGATCTTTAAGTTCTTTACTTACTAAGAGTTGCTATGGATACTTATACTAATAAAATGTACCTAATACGTTTAATATACCTTGCTCACCTGAAGCTTAATTAATCTCAGGTCGTTATGTATGACTGATTTGGATAACGAGCTGCACGTGAGAGCACCTCCTTTCCTTTAAGATGTGTAAGTACCTATAAAGCTACGATATCCCAGGGGTGGGCGGGTGTTGGGGAGGGAGGGAGGGAAATAACACATTAAAAGAGGGCTGCTACACAGTACCCTGTCCTGTGCTTCTGAGATAAGCTGTGACCAACTTCCTGGGTGATTAACAGTCCTTGCATGGATAGAAGGAATCTTTCAAAATGGCCTTTTGACCTGCCACCTGGCGTTAACACCTATTGAAAAGGTTTCAGAGGTCTCTTGCCCCTTAGGTAGAAGGCCTCTTTGTAAAGGTCTCTAGAAGACTTTATTTGTTGCTCAAAGAATACTGACCCTGTTTTGCCTTTTATGCTAAGTTATATTCTGATTGATTTAAATTAAAGCTCTTTGCTGATGCTAGGCTCTGACTTAGTATTAAATTTAAACTACAAGCTCACTGCTGGGTTCTAAATTTAACCAGAAAGCTCTCTTCTGTGTTTTAAATTTAAACTAAAAGTACTTTGCTGATACTAGGCCCTGAGTGAGTATTAAATGTAAACTACAAGCTCTCTGCTGGGTATGAAATCTAACCAGAAAGCTCTCTTCTGTGTTTTAAAATTAAACTTAAATTGCTGCTACTAGGCCCTGACTGATTTAGCAAATACACTGGGTTCACAGATTAATCAGCTTTAATCCAAAGAAGTCCCTTCAGAAAAATTCCCAGAAGTATATACTGACAATTGCAGATCTCTCTCCAGAAGTAGAAGTCCCCTTTTCTAGTCCTCACCCCTTTGATCAATCTGCACAATGTCCCAGAAGAGGTATCCCAGAGTCATTTTCTGCTGTCAGTTATCCTCCATCCCAGTCCACTTGGCATAACTAGAAAACCCTGAGGAACACCACTTTCAAAAGCATCAAGGCCTTTGGGAAATATTTCCTATGTTCTCAAGGTGAAAAAGACAAACTAACTTTTATATCCTCCTAACAGCTCAGCAAAAGAGTTCCATCACTTTCCTCCATGGAATCAGTTTCTCTGACTTTCCAGCTTCATCCCATGTCTGAAGAAGCCCATGTTTACAGTGGTCCCATTGCTATATGAAAATGAGGTTATACCTCTGTACTACCACACTTCACAAGCAGGTCTCTCTCTCTCTCTCTCGCCTCTTACACACAGTCTTTAGCCTCCATAGTCTAAGAGTCTCTTGTCCACCCAGGATAATTGGCTCAGACTTTCAGTTGCCTGGTCAGCCTTCCTCTTCCCAAGTAGCAGTTGAAGCCACATCTACCCCTAGCAGTTCTTACCTGGCATTCATGGGGGTTTCAAATCTTGAGTCCTCCCCTTGGCTGGGGTCTTCCTGTTCCCACTCCATTTCATTCGAGTCCTCTGAAGGGATTTCCATCTCTATGTCCCGGTTGGAGGCAGGGGTTCCCCCTCCCATACTGTCGGCTCCATAGGACTTATTTTGGGGGACTCAAGTACCCCCCTCGCTCTGGTTCCAAGGGTCTTTCCTCTTCCCCCCCCCCACCCCCCCACCCCCATCCCAGGGATTGGAAACCCTCCTGCCAATGTTGGGACCCTGAGTTTGGGAACCTGTGAGTGGTCTCCTCCTTCTGACCCATGGCTCTAGGAATTTCCTCTGTGACTGGACATATACCCAGTCACATAGGGGTATCCTTCCATCCCCTTTATCATTTTGGTCACTCTTCTCTGTAGCTTTTCTAATTCCACTATATCCTTTTTAAGATATGGTGACCAGACTTACACACAATATTCAAGGTGCAGTCACACCATGGAGCGATATCAAGACATTATAATATTCATGGTTTTATTCTTTATTCCTCTCCTTATGATTCTTAGCACTCTATTTTCTTTCTTGGCCACTGCTGCACACTGGACAGAGGGATTCAATGTATTATCCATGATGATGCCCAGATCCTTTTCCTGGGTGGTAGTTCCAAATGTGGAACCTTGCATCGTATAGCAGTAGTTTGGATTATTCTTCCCTAAGTGTCCACCACTTGAACGCTCTGTTTCCCAATTTTTCAAGGTCTTGCAGGCTGAAGGATGAAAATTTGACTGAGGCACCCAATACCCTTGCACTGGCCCTGGAAATACTAGAAAATCAGTAAGAGTCTCTCATACAACTTTCAGTCAAATGCATCCAGAAGGAAGGCCCTGCTAAATCATTTGGGTAAGCAATCAGCCTGACAGACATGGCAGTGGCAATGGGTGCTTTGGACCAATGGAAACACTTCAGAGGTTGCTGATAGTGTTGTATCAGTGTACAGAATTGTTGATGAGACTTTGGGGCCCTTTTACTAAAACCTACTAAATAGTTAATGCACATTTTATAGGGTGGTAACGTGCTGTAGTGACAGCTAATGCAAGGGCATGACAGCTACCTGCTGCTAAAATGCGTTTTAATTGTCCATCGCGCAAAGGGGAGGGTATAGGTGGAGTGTGGGTGTGGAGAACACATTGCAGTTAGTGCCAAGGCACATATCAATTGCAGTCAATGAAGCAATTAGTATGGGTGCATATAGCAATCAGGGCCGACCCAAGGGTTTCTGCCGCTCTAGGCAGAAGCCCTGGCCATGCCCCCCCCCCCTCCCCTGTGTGCTGAGCCAAGCCATGCCACCCTCCCTCTCCCCCTGTGCTGAGCCATGCCACCGCCCCCTCACTGCTGCCAATTCCAGTGGTGGGGTCAGGGGCGGCTTGGATCAGTGGCAGGCCATGGGCTTTGGCATACATGGCCTGCCAGTTCTGACCCCCCCTCCCAACACAACTTTGGGGGGCCATGGGCTTTGGCATACATGGCCTGCCAGTTCTGACCCCCCCTCCCAACACAACTTTGGGGGATGAGAAGCAGCAGGACATGTGTGCTGAAGCACATAGCCTGCCGCCCACAGAGGGCGACTGCCTAGCCTGTCTAGTGGACAGGCTGGCCCTGCTAGCAGTACATCTATGGGGGCATTAGGTGCACATTTGTTAATTGTGCCATACGTTAGGATATGCATCCATGTGATAACTGCTGGGAACATTGTCCACACTTCTGACATGTTCTATGGAAGCTTTGCACTTAATCCACATCCATTGTTGCACTAAACGCGTGTTAAATACAGAACTCTAATGGGCTTTAGTCAAAGGGCCCCCTAATCTGCAGTGCTGTATCAAATCCTGGGAACCAGATCTCCAAAAGAATATAGATAGAACCAGGGCTTTCTATGAGGGGACACATGGTGGTACGGAGTACTGGCACCTTTTTCTAAAACTGACCCATGGCCCTCATGCATTAATGAAAGAGCTTTCTGTATCAATGCCAGCACCTTTTTTGCTAGGAAAAATGCACTGGGTAAAATAGAGGCAATCCAAGAAGGGCTACCAAAGTGATACAATCTCACATCATAAACCCTACAAAATGAGTCTTTTAGACTTAAGTATATGTATCGAATTGAAAGGGTGGGATATAATAGAGATATTTATGTTCAACTCTTTTTATTGAAAGAAAATAATATATAGGAACTACATCACATCAGATATAAATGTTAAAAGCTTTATAACTCTAAATCGCAGGGACCATGTTGACTCTTACACTGTCCCCTGACTAATGCACTTTTCTGCCCATACACCATCTCCTCTATCTCTGAAGAAGAAACCCTTCCATAGCAGTAAGGTAGGATGACTGAAAACTATTCCTATCTAAAGGGATCAGGACACCTGATGTTCACAGACCCATCCATTGCCATCCATCCAGGACCCCATCACATACACAGATCATGCAACACACCAACCCGTTCCTGCCCTCATCCACAACAATCTCCTAGGGATAACCCACCCCAAGGTCCAAACCCAGTAGTCTTAACCCGGGCAGTGATTTAATACCTGACTTTTACTCCGGGGGGGGGGGGGCAAGGATTGGATTATAGGGGTCCCACACCCCCATGAAGAACAACGCCTATGATCACCACCTCATTCTTTCCATTCCCATTCCATCAGTAGAAGTCGGTGTACGGCCATCATCCATTGTTGTAGTGTTTGCCCTCTATGCTCCAGCCAAGAGCACAGTATACTTCTACGTGCAAGCAGCAATGCTAATCAGACCTACAGTCTGTCCAGTCCCTATCAATCATCACCATGGTCTCCTAATTCCAGAACCGTCATCCAAGGTCACAAGGCTATCATGTCACAAAGAACATGGTGGAAATAGCGACCAACTCAACTCCAGAAATGGGATATCACCAGGCACGTCCAAAACATATGTCCAAGGGTCGCCTGATCCTTGGAATAGCAAGGGCACCCTGGAGACATCGCCAAGCCAGTGTGGTGAGCTCTGTTAGGATCAAAATAGAGGTGCCAAACTATTTTGAACTGTGTCTGTCAGAGATCTGCGCTAATAGCACCGAGGTTCGAGATAGGACCTCTAGTAGTTCGGCCTCAGTGATATGAGTGTCCAACTCCTCCTTCCAGCATTCTGCCAAATCATCTAAAGTTACCAGCAGTTCCAGTTTCATGATGGCCCTGCGGAGAACTGCAATCCGAGTCTGCCCATCTGGGCCCTCCATTAATAGCTATTAAAACCGAGAGGTAAACACGCTCTGCAAAGCCTTCGAGGCAAGGAATGCACATAGGGCAGCATTTTCGAAGGCATTTACATGGGTAACTGCCTTAGTTACCCGTGTAAATGCCTTATCCAGGATTTTCAAAAGGCACTAAATGGTTGTGCCTTTCGAAAATCCCAGATAAGTCCCTAACATGCCCAGAAATTATGCGATTAGCATTGGGGCGTGTTGGGGCCGTTCCGTGGCTGAGTGGGAGCAGAGAAGAGCTAAGTGGATAACAGTGATTTTTGATGCTACCCGCCTTAGCCCTCTGCGCCTTAAAAATAGGTGAGGATTTTCCTCGCCTATCTTTAAAGCGCAGGGGCTAAGCGGGTAGCATCGAAAATCGCTGCTACCCGCTTAGCTTTGGAGGCTGCCGGCAAATCCAGCATAACCCAGATTTTCACTTCCATCACCGCGAAAGTGAAAATCCAGGTTAAGGGGGTCGGCAGGCAGGTTATACGCTGACGCAGCACATTGCCTGCTTAAATCAAAATCAGGCCCCTAGTTTCTTACCTGCCAGTACATGACTTGTTTGGACATAAGGAGTTCAAAATGCTCCTGCTTCATATCAAAGAGCAGCACATCACTGTCCTCTGTTATCAATTGCTCCACACTGTCTATTCCTCAGTGTTCCCACCGAACAAATGCCCTCCCCGTAAGACCAAAGAGAGAGTGGTGTCAAAAGTGATGCTTCCATATCTGTGGGAGTGTATTTTGAAGCCCCAAATATCCAATCCTGTATATGTTGTCCCACGTATGCCAGCTCGGAGAGACACAAGCCTCCCCTGCACCAAGTTTACTTCATTGCCCCAATCTTAAGGCACGAACACTTCCCCCTCCACAAGAAAGAAGCTAGCAGTCCATACGCTTCAAATCACCAGTCCAGAGAAAAAGGAGTAACACCTAGAGCAGATACAGTCTACAGGGTCTGATACTTAATCTTAGCCTCTGGCTCATTTTAGCAGAAAAGATCCCCGCCATGACAGCTGTACACTGGGGAGAGTAGAGAGTGCCTCAGATTTATCTAGATTTAATTTAAGGCCAGCAAAGTTACCATACAGCTGGAACTCCTAGAGAAGAATCTCTAATGAGGCTTCCAAGTTCCCCAGACACACCAGCATGTTATCAGCAAAGCCCGAAAGCTGAAAGTCCTCCTTCTCCATATGAACACCACCCAACAAAAGGTGAGTGTGGATCTGCTCTAGCAAAAGCTCTAGCAGAGGGGATAAGGGACATCCTTGCCAAATCCCTTGCTCCAACGGGAAGGCAGCAGTCATTACTCCATTTACTAGCAGGGAACCACAGGAATTTGCATATAGATGCTGTACTGCCTTCATGTATTCAGATCTATCTCATGCATATTCATTGTAGAAATCCTAAAAAACCAACGGGCCTAGGTGTGCACTGAGGACTGGGTTGAGAACCACTGCTTTAGGGCAATTATAGAGCCATATTAGTGAGCTTTTAGTATGGGGTATGGGACAGAGACTACTTACCCAGTGCTTTAAGAAGACGTCTTAACAGACGAGAAATGACATCTTGAAGTCATTATCCAGCCTCAGTTCAGCTTGTGATGTCTTGGACTGTGATGCGCTCTTATTATGGTTAAGAGAAATAGTAGTGTCTGGAATTGCTTTTGGCTAATTCAGGTCTCTGGGTCATCAGGGGTCTGCATTGACTCAAAGGCACACATTGCATTGCAAGTCATGTCATTTTTAACTGACTGGAGCCAAATATGACCTTGGATGGTTTTAAATCTAAGCCAAGATCAGTGATACGTGCCGTACCCCAGAACACCATCATTTCCTCAATGTTATTTAACATATCTCTGAGAACATTAGAGAACATAAGATATGCCATACTGGGTCAGACCAAGGTCCATCAAGCCCAGTATCCTGTTTCCAACAGTGGCTAATCTAGGTCATACATACCTAGCAGTTTCCTCAAAAGACACAGGATCCGCAATGCTTGTATTGGGTCAAGCATTGCTATCCTGGGTCCCTTTTTAATAATAGTTTATGGAACTTTCCTCCAGAAACTTGTCCAAACCATTTTTAAACCCAGCTACACTAACAGCCTTTATTACATCCTCCGATAACATAGTAACATAGTAAATGATGGCAGATAAAGACCAGCATGGTCCATCTAGTCTGCCCAAAACGATGGCAAGAGTAGGTGTACCTGCCGCTCCATGAAGGCCACCCCTCCCCATGTCCCCGTTTAGGGGTGAACCCACCACTCCATGCAGGACACCCCTATTTGTTGAGAAATTAGATGGTTCAGTTTAGTTTGATTTTATCCTGTGGCTGTAAAGGGATCCACTGTGTCTGTCCCATGCCATTTTGAATTCCGTCACTGTGTCTGCCCCCACCACGTCCATTGGGAGGGCATTCCAAGCATCCACCACCCTTTCCGTGAAAAAGTATTTCCTGACATTGCCTTTCAATTTACCACTTTGCAGCTTCCTGTTGTGCCCTCTAGTTTTACAGCTTCCCCGTCTTTGGAAGAGGTTTGTTTGTTCATTACATACCTTTAAGTACATAAATGTCTGAATCATATCTCCCCTGTCCCTCCTCTCCTCCAAAGTGTACATGTTTAGGTCTTCAAGTCTCTTCTCATAAGGCTTCTGACGCAGGCTCCAAATCATTTTGGTCACCTTCCTCTGAACAGCTTCCAGTGTTTTTACATCCTTTGAAAGATACGGTCTCCATAACTGAACACAGTATTCCAAGTGAGGCCTCACCAGTGACTTGTACAGTGGCATAAGTACCTCTACCTTTCTGCTGGTGATTCCTCTTTGTATGCAGCTCAACATCCTCCTGGCTTTTTCCACCGCCTTGTCGCACTGTTTTGCCACCTTGAGATCTTCAGAAATATTCACACCAAGGTCTTTCTCCTGATCTGTGCACACCAACCTCTCGCCCCCTATTGCGTACATTTCCCTTGGATTTCTGCTACCCACTTCTTTGCATTAAATCTTAATTGCCAAGCATTTGACCATTCTTTCAGCTTTTGCAGATCTTTCCTCATGTTAACCACTCCCTCGGGGGAGTCTACTCTGTTGCAAATTTTCGTGTCATCTGCAAAAAGACAAACTTTTCCATTCAGTCCTTCAGCAATATCACTCACAAATACATTGAACAGTGCCAGGCCCAGGACCGACTCCTGGGGGCACCCCGCTAATCACCTTCCCATCATCCGAGTGAGCTCCATTTACCATCACCCTCTGTCGTCTATCAGTCAACCAATTTCTGATCCAATTTACCATCTTAGGATCCATCCCCAAGCTACCGAGTTTATTGATAAGCCTCCTATGAGGAACAGTATCAAAGGCTTTGCTGAAATCCAGGTAGATGACATCCATCGTATGTCCCTGATCTAGCTCCCTGGTCCCTCAGTCAAAGAACTCAATCAGATTTGTTTGGCAAGATTGTCCTTCGGTAAAACCATGTTGCCTCGGGTCTTGCAACCTGTTGGTTTTTGAGAACGTTCACTATTCGCTCTTTCAGGAGCGCCTCCATGACTTTTCCCGCCACCGAGGTAAGGCTCACAGGCCTGTAGTTTGACACTTCTTCCCTTTTGTGTAGAGGTACGACAACAGCCATTCTCCAGTCCTGAGGAACCTCTCCTGTTTCCAAGGATCTGTTGGAAACATCCTTTAACAGCCCTGCAAGAACTTCTCTGAGCGCTTTCAGTATCCTGGGTTGTATCCCATCCGGTCCCATGGCTTTGTCCACTTTCAGTTTTGCAAGTTGTTCTAACACCTCATCTTCTGTGAATGGTGTGGTAACTACTTCATTCCCATTTTTATATTTGGGAGTCACAGGTGGTTCTTCTCCAGGACTTTCTATAGTAAAAACAGAGCAGAAGTATTCGTTTAGCAATTTCGCTTATTCAATGTCACTTTCCATGAGTCTGTTCACAGCACTTCTGAGTCCTGCAATTCCACCTCTGATCTTCTTCCTTTCCTGAATATACCAGTAGGAGGATTTGTCACCATACTTCACATCTTTAGCCATCTTTTCCTCTGCCTTTGATTTTGCTATCCTTATTTCTTTCTTTGTCTCTTTGAGTTTGATCCTGTATTCATTTCCGTGTTCCTCTGTTTGCGAGCTTTTGAATTTTGCAAAAGCTGTGTTTTTGCCTTTATTTGAGCAGCCACTTCTTTGGAAAACCAAATAGGCTTTCTTCTCCTCTTGTTTTTGTTTACTTTTGTTACATATTTATCTGTTTTCCCTTTTATTGCCACCTTTAGTTTATCCAATTGTAATTCCACTTCCCTTATCTCCTTCCACCCTGTCAGCTCCTCCTTTAGGAACTCGGCCATTTTATTGAAGTCGGTGTTTTTGAAGTTTAGGACTTTGAGCCTGCTATAATTGGCCTGTACCATGGCTTTTATCTCAAACCACACTGTGTGATGATCGCTGCTGTTCACAGGGGCACTCACGCAGGCATTCGACACGCTATCACCGTTGGTGAGCACTAAATCCAGCGTTGAGCTTTCCCTGGTTGGTTCCATCACCATTTGTCTAAGTAACGCATCTTGGAAAGCATCCATGATTTTTTTGCTTCTTTCCAGATTTGCAGAAGGAGTAATCCAATCCACATCAGGTAGATTAAAGTCACCCAATATGATCGCTTCCCCCTTTGTGGCTATCTTGGCAATATCTATAATCAATTTGTTATCTATCTCTTCAATTTGTGTTGGAGGTCTGTAGACTACAGCAGTATGGATGACAGTGCCATCTCCTCTTTCCAACACAATCCAGAGTGCTTCTTTTCCCCATGCCCCCTGCATTTCAGTAGCTTTAATATTGTTTTTGACATACAAGGCTACTCCTCCTCCTCTTCCATTTTCTCTGTCTCTTCTGAATAGATTATAGCCAGGTATGGCTATATCCCAAAGATGCAATTCATTTAGCCATGTTTCTGTAATGGCCACAATGTCCAAATCCATTTCCACCTTTAGGGCTTCTAGGTCTGGAACTTTGTTGGCTAGGCTTCAAGCATTTGTGCTCATTGCTTTCCAGGATTTAACTGGCTTGCGTGTATTTAGCATTGATTTTGTTCTGCCTACATCTTCCCACTTGTTTATGATGTGTGGTTTAAATGTGTGGCTGTTTCTGATTTAAATCTGCTTTTGCAGGGGGTGATGTCCAGAGCTTGATCTTCCACATCAGTCACCCCCTTTTTCTAGTTTAAATGCATATCCACATATTGCTTGTATTTTTCACTTAGGATTCTTTTCCCTGCGACAGAGACATGTAGTCCATCAGCCCAGTATAGTCTCTTGTTGTTCAATCTATTACCCCAGTCACCAATAAATCATCAAGTTTGGAGTGTTCACTTTCTGCACTAAGTACTTCAACAACGTGGTTTGTATTCCTGCTGGCTGAAGAACCTGGGAGGCACTTGACTATCTTCTCTCCTTTGAACTGTGTTCCCAAGTTGATGCCACTGATGATGGAATCACCAAGTAGTAGTAGTTTGCTGTTTGGTGAGGTTTTCTTCATATTTGGTCCTTTAGCAGGAGACTGGGCATCGTCTGTCTCATTTAAGGGCCCTTCAGTTTCTTTGGATTGGGCATCCTCATTTGCAAAGGCAGAGAAGGAATTATGCAGGATATCTCCTGATGCATAGGATGCCTCAAGGTCACAGAGCATGAGAACATAAGATATGCCTTACTGGGTCAGACCAAGGTCCATCAAGCCCAGTATCCTGTTTCCAACAGTGGCCAATCTAGGTCATACGCACCTAGCAGTTTCCCCAAAAGACACAGGTTCCACAATGCTTGTACAGGGTCAAGCATTCTACCAGAACCCACTGTGATCCATTTGTTCCTGGGGTGTTTCATTCTTTGTGGAAGTGGTGGTGGACTTTGTTCAGTTTGTATCTTAGAGCCCCTCCTTTCCCCAGAATGTTCCCCAGTTCCTAACAAATCTAAAACCCTCATCCTTGCACCATTGTCTGATCCACGCATTGAGACTTCTGAGCTCTTTCCTGCCTTTTCAGTCCTGCGTGGAAAAATAGGAAAAATAAAACCTCCACCGATTCTACTAAGAAGCTCCATTTTTGCCCTAAAGAAATATGTCTATCTTTTCTTATTCTGTCAAGGCTTTAAGATGGGAAGATTGGCCAATTTTAACTAAAGTACATTTCAGATTAACTGTCACAGCAAAGTGACAGTTTTCACCAAAAAATGCTTTTGCTTGTAAAGAGCATATCATTAGTAGATATGCAAAAAATGTCTAACTGTAGTTACACAAAGAGGTACAGTATGCCTATGCATGTACTGAATTCATGGCAATGCATACAAAATTATGCTGAAACACTGGTCAACAAAGTTTTACAAAAGTCATGTTACTGAAATAAAAATAGTAATTTCTTATCAATTTTTATATGCTGAACACGAATATGACAGTGAACTTGCAAAGTTGGCTCTAGTTTTTTTGTAATCTACAAGAATTAATTTTACATCACGAAATGCATGTCAATAGTAAATATAATAGGCCTTCGGTTAATACCTGTAAAAAACCAAGTCATAGACTACTTCTTAGATTTTTCGCCTGTCTCTTGTGCAGCTGTTTGGGAGCTTCTCTGGGGAGCGTCCAGCAGTAGTCAGCCAGCATTGTAGTGGACCATTTTCCCTGGTATCTTTGCTCCATCATTGCGATATCCTGGTGAAAACGTTCGCCCTGTTCATCACTAACCATACCACAGTTGTCAGGAAAGAAACCGAGATGGGAATCAAGGAAATGGATCTTTAGAGACATATTGCAGCCAAGTTTCTGATACTGCATCAGCATGTCTTCTACTAGATCCTTGTAGTCTTCTGCCCTAATATTCCTGAGAAAGTTTGTTGACACTAGGCGAAAAGCATTCCATGCTTGTTTCGCATCACCTTGCAGCAAGTTGTTGAACCGGACATCTTTGAAGAGCTCTCGAATCTGAGGACCCACAAAACTCCCTCTTTAATCTTTGCTTCGCTGAGTCGAGGGAATTTTTCATGCAGGTATCGGAAAGCTGGCGAAGTGCGGTCCATAGCTTTCACAAAGTTTTTCATCAAACCTAGTTTGATGTGAAGGGGTGGTAGTAGGATTTTGTGAGCCTCAACCAGAGCTGGGTGCTGGATATTCTTCTCTCCAACTATTACATTTTGTCTGTGATTCCATTCCTTCTGCAAGCAGTGCCAATCCCTTGCTTGGCTATCCCACTCACATAAGAAACACATGTATTTTATATATCCCTGCTGCAGTCCCATTAAAAGGGCAACTATCTTCAAGTCACCACAGAGATGCCAGCTGTACTTGTTATAGTTAATGGAAGTCCGTAGATGCTTTAAGTTATCGTATGTCTCTTTCATGTGGACGGCATGCGCTCTTGGAATAGATGGAAGATGGTTTCCATTGTTCAAAAGCACAGTCTTCAGACTCAGTTTTGAAGAGTCTATAAATAGTCTCCAGTCTTGTGGGTCATGAGTGATTTTTAAGGCATTCATGAGGCTTTCAATATTGGAACAGAATACCAGATTACTTTCCTTTCCGACTGCGTATAGTACACTGCTGACGTTAGATGGCTTCAGCAGCCGTCTGGCAGTAGTATTGCATTGCATCAGAAAATGATGCAATCAACTCTGGATGATGTGTGCATGCTGGTATTATGCAATGTGATGCAATATTACATCATTCAAGGCTTATTTGGGATGTTGTTGATGTTCTACTGGATAAATTTACACGGTGAAACGTCAAAAATGAACTACATGCAATATCTTCAAAACGAGAGCCAATAAAGCATAGTTACTCACCTGTAACAGGTGATCTCCTGGAACAGCAGGAATTTAACATATGGGTATCGTCGGTACCAATGGAGTCTGCGTGGGAACGCTCCCCAGCGTCCAATAGGAAAGCTTTTGGGAGCATCCCACAGCGACTGCGTGCTGCCTTCCCGCCTTTCCCAACTGTCCCTCTCCAGTTGAGTTTAAAGCTGAGACAAAGAAAGAGGGAAAGAGAGAAAGAAAGAGAGATAGAGAGATACAACTCCTAGGGGAGTTGGGTTGGTTGTGAAGACTAAATTCCTGCTCTTCCCGGAGATCACCTGTTACAGGTGATCTCCGTAACAGCAGGAATTTAGTCTTCACATAAGAACATAAGAACATAAGAACATAAGAACATAAGACATGCCATACTGGGTCAGACCGAGGTCCATCAAGCCCAGTATCCTGTTTCCAACAGTGGCCAATCTAGGTCATACGTACCTAGCAGTTTCCCCAAAAGACACAAGTTCCACAATGCTTGTACTGGGTCAAGCATTGATATCCTGGGTCCCTTTTTAATAGTGGTTTATGGACCTTTCCTCCAGGAACTTGTCCAAACCTTTTTTAAACCCAGCTATACTAACAGCCCTTACCACATCCTCCGGTAACAGATTCCAGAGTTTGATTACACGTTGAGTGAAAAAATATTTTCTCTTATTTGTCTTAAATAGTTTACCCTGTAGCTTCATTACATGTCCCCTAGTCTTTCTATATTCTGATAGCGTAAACAATTGATCCACGTTTATCTGTTCCACTCCATTCATTAATTTATAGACCTCTATCATATCTCCCCTCAGCCGTCTCTTTTCCAGGCTAAAGAGCCCTAACCTTTTTAGCCTCTCTTCATAGGAGTAGCCTTCCATCCCCTTCACCAATTTGGTGGCTCTTCTCTGTACTTTTTCTAATAACGCTATGTCCTTTTTAAGATACGGTGACCAGAATTGCACACAATATTCAAGGTGCGGTCGTACCATGGAGCGATACAGAGGCATTATAATATCCTTTGTTTTATTCTCCATCCCTTTCCTTATGATACCTAGCATTCTGTTTGCTTTCTTGGCCGCCGCTGCACACTGGGTGGAGGGTTTTAACATGTTATCCACGATGACTCCTAAATCTTTTTCCTGGGTGGTGGCTTCTAATGTGGAGCCTTGCATCGAGTAACTATAGTGTGGGTTGTTCTTTCCTAGGTGCATGACTTTGCACTTGTCCACATTAAATTTCATTTGCCATTTGGATGCCCAGTCTTCCAATTTATCCAGGTCCTCCTGCAGTTTTCCACTTTCCTCTTGGGTTTTAACAGCTTTAAACAGTTTTGTGTCATCTGCAAATTTGATAACCTCACTCGTTATTCCCTTTTCCAGGTCATTTATGAATATGTCAAAAAGCAGCGGACCCAGTACAGATCCCTGGGGTACTCCACTATTCACCTTTTTCCATTGGGAATATTGGCCATTTAGCCCTACTCTCTGCTTTCTATCTTTTAACCAGTTCCCGATCCACAATAGTACACTGCCTCCTATCCCATGACTTTTTAGCTTTGCCAAAAGTCTCTGATGGGGGACCTTGTCAAAAGCTTTCTGAAAATCCAGATACACTATATCAACCGACTCACCTTTGTCTACCTGTTTATGCACACCTTCAAAAAAACATATCAGATTAGTAAGACAAGATCTTCCTTGTCTAAAGCCATGTTGGCTGTCTCCCATTAGGCCATGACTATCTACATGCTGCGTAATTTTGTTCTTTATGATGGTTTCTACCATTTTCCCTGGTACTGACGTCAGGCTCACCAGTCTGTAATTTCCCGGGTCACCCCTGGAACCCTTTTTAAAAATTGGTGTTACGTTGGCGACCCTCCAATCTTCAGGTATTACAGATGATTTTAATGAAAGTTCACAGATTACCAATAGCAGGTCTGCAATCTCATATTTCAGTTCTTTCAACACTCTGGGATGTATACCATCCGGTCCAGGTGATTTGCTACCAACATATGGGGACTCCCTAGCTGCAGATGCCAGGGAGAAGGCCCCAGAAGTTGCGTGCCCCTGTGAAGGGGCTCCACTTCCCCCGATGGATCTCTGGCATCCTACCAGGGATGGTGGGTAGGAGTTGATTAAGTATGGAACAGGCGTTGTAGAACAGCCTGACCAAACAAGGCATCCCGGCGGGAGTCCTTGAAACTCTATCCCGTGTATATAGGTCCTATACATGCTACAAATATGTACATAGTTTCCCTAAGTTATAATCCCAGTTGTATATTTCCTGTTATATGTAAGCTCACCACAGTCTGTTGATTGAAATGAGTATTCCTGTTTAATGTAAACCGCGCTGATGAAAAAGAGTGCGGTATAGAAGAAATACAAGTAAATAAATAAATAAATAAGCAGTAATGGGCTGTGAAGGTATGAACTGAAGCCCAAGTAGCTGCTCGACAGATGTCGTCTATAGACACAGAATGAAGATGAGCCATAGAGGCTGCCATGGCTCTCACATTGTGAGCTGTGGCATGGCCTTCAAGAGGAAGGTTTTTACTCTCATAGGCAAAAGATATACACTGTGCAATCCAGCTGGACAGTGTTCTTTTGGAGACTGGAAGTCCCAAATGACTAGGATCAAAAGCAACAAAGAGTTGGGAGGACTTTCTATGTTGCTGTGTCCTTTGTAAGTAAAAGGCCAGAGCTCTTTTACAGTCCAAAGTATGAAGATTCCTTTCTGCATTTGAGGCGTGAGGTCTTGGTAAGAATACAGGAAGTTAAACTGCTTGGTTTAAATGAAAAGGTGACACCACCTTTGGCATAAAGTGTGGATGAGTCCTAAGGACTACCTTATCATGATGGAACCTTCTATAAGGAGGATCAGCCACCAATGCTTGCAATTCACTGATGCGACGTGCTGATGTGATTGCAATAAGAAAAGTGACCTTTCAGGAAAGGAATTTCAAAGAGGTAGTGGCTAATGGTTCAAAGGGCGGCTTCATGAGCTGCCCAAGAACCAGATTTAAGTCCCATGCCAGCGGTGGTGGCTTAATGGGAGGCTTAGTTAAAAGAAGGCCTCTCATAAATCTTGCTATAAGAGGATGAGAGGAAATATGTTGTGCATTTAGAGGCTTGAAAGAAGCTGCAATAACACTCAAATGAACTCACTGAATTTGTCTTAAGCCCTGCATTTGATAAATGAAGGAGATAATCCAGTAATGATTCCAGGGGTATCGCAAGAGGGTTAAGAGTTCTTAAAATTGAAAAGTTGTTGTGTATTTATGGTTTTCACAAGTTCTACAATATTTTCTAGTGCAATCAATGTGGTGTACATATTGTATTCTGACATGTAGTCAAATTTTAAAGTATATAACTCCGAGTGTCGTTATGTGGCGCACAAAAATTTAACCTTCCTTCAAAAGCTGCACACAGCTGATATTTTATGCGCACGCAGCCTACAGAAAATTAGAGGGAACATTGGTTAAGACCCTTCTGCGAGCACCATATGGTAAACCTTTTCCACTTAAATGCATAAGAGCATCTTGTGGAAGGTTTCCTGGAAGCATGAAGGATATCCTTTACCTGCTGGGAAAGGTTAAGACCGTGAAGTTCTAGGCTTTCAGCAACCAGGTCCTGAGATGCAGAGACTGGGGATTGGGATGCCACAGCATCCCGTCCTCTTGAGAAAGGAGATTTGGAACAGATCCTAACTCCAGAGGCGGAGCTTAAGAGAGATGTAGGAGCAGAGGGTACCACATTTGCCGTGGCCACCGTGGAGCTATGAGAATCATATAACCTCTGTCTCTCTGAAGCTTGAATAGGGTTTTGGGAATTAGGGGAATGGGTGTAAAGGCATACATGAAGCCCTGACTCCAATGGAAGAGGAAAACATCCCTGGCCTGACAACCCCGAGCCGGAGTTCTGGAACAGAATAGGGGAAGTTCGGCATTCAGCGGACTTGCAAAGAGGTCTATGTCTGGGGTTCCCCAAATTTGAAAAATTTGGGCCACCTGGTCTGTATGGAGAGACCATTCGTGTGGAAGCAGAACTTGACTGAGAAGTCTGCCCAAGAGTTTTGAATGCCTGGAAGATACACCGCAAGGAAATGAATCTGATGCTCTCTGGCGAGGGCCCATAGTCGCAAAGCTTTGTTGCAGAGCGACAGAGAGCCTGTTCCACCCTGCTTGTTCACATAGAACATGGCTACTTGATTGTCCGTTTGAACTAGGACTGTCTTGTAGCTGAGCTGTGTGTGAAATATTCGAAGAGCAAGGAAGATTGCTCTGAGTTCCAGGAGATTGATTAATGTAGATAGGCCTCCTGTGGAGTCCAGGTACCCTGGGTAGAGAGGCCTTGCAGGTGAGCTCCCCAACCCACCTGTGAAGCATCTGTTGTTAGAGTGGCTTGGGGTGGGGGTTGCTGAAAAGGAGACCCCACCAAAAGGTTTGGGATGACTGCCACCATCGGAGGGACAAAATAAGGCGATCTGAGTTTGCTATTTTGTCTGACAGGCAACGTGACGCCTGAGTCCACTGAGTGGATAAAGTCCACTGGGCTGCCCTCATATGGAGGTGAGCATAAGGAATCACATGCATGGTGGATGTCATGTGGCTTAGCAATTGTAACATCTCCCGAGCAGTGAGATGAGGTTTTAGCACTGCTTGGGAAGCTAACTGCACAATGCGAAGGCAGCGGGGATGTGGAAGGTAGGCCCTTGTCTGTCTGGTATCCAGTAACTCTAGGGACTGTCTGGTAACTCTAGGGACTGAGTGGGAGCAAGGTTTGATTTTGGGAAGTTTATGACAAGTCCCAAATACTGAAGGATGCGCATTGTACAAGAGAGAGCAACCCTGGCCTCTGGCTCTGAAGGGGCTCGAATGAGCCAGTCGTCTAAGTAAGGGAAGAAGAATATTCCCAGGGTGTGGAGAAATGCTGCCACCACAGCATGCATTTTGTGAACACCCTTGGCGCAGAAGCCAGGCCAAAAGGAAGAACCCTGTATTGGTAGTGCTTCCCTTGAAACAGAAATCGAAGGAACTTTCGGTGAGTTGTTTGGATGAGGACATGAGTGTACGCATCCTTGAGATCTAGAGAACAAAGCCAATCCTGACTCTGAAGGTATGGCAGCAGAGTTCCTAGAGAAATCATTTTGAACTTCTCTTTGAACAGGAATTTGTTCAATTCTCTGAGGTCTAAAATGGGTCTGTGTCCTCCTGTTTTCTTTGGAATAAGGAAAAAGAGGGAGTAAAACCCTGTACCCCATTGGGGAATGGGTACCTCTTCTATTGCCCCTTGGGCAAGAAGCACAGTGACCTCTTGACCTAACTGGTCATTGAGAAAGTTCTGAGAATTGAACTGTCTTACCATTGTAGGAGGGGAGCATGCTGAGGAAATGAAGTTTGTACCCCTCTCTTACAATAGACAGGGTCCAATTTTCTGCTGTTCTGCGACCCCATCTGGGGGCAAAATGGCATAACCTTCCTGGGATGGTGGAGGGTTCTGGGCCAGGAAGGCAAAGTTCTCTAGATAGGAGTCAAAGCCCCTGTGGAGGCTGAGTATGCTGAGCCGGTTGAAGCTTAGCTGCTTTTGTCTTTCTTTGCCTAGGTTGTTGCAGACCTTTTGGGCAGACTGATGCCCCTGTTGGGTATAGGAGGGACAAAACGTATTCTTCTTACTGAAGAATGATTTCTTAGAGGATCTTTTCCTCGCAGGATCAGTTGTAGATTTAGACAATCTATCCAAAGTGATATTGTCAGAATCTATCTCATTAGCAATGCCCTTTAACCTTTCCCAGCATTCGCGGCTTCACAGAAACAGCCGCCAGCGTGAAGGAAAAGGATCTTCACGCTGGCAGTTGTACAGAGGGAGCCGGGGCCTCGCGCGGGCTTCCCCGGCTCCCTCTGAAGCCCCTCAGACAGCCGCGGTGCTGGTCGGGGGGGGGGGGGGAGAGGCCAAGGACTGCAAGGGCTGTGATGGGGGGGGCTAGGACTACAAATGGGTTGGGGGGGGAGACCTGGACTGGAAAAGGGCTATGGGGGGAGGGGGACTTGGACTGGAAATGTTGCTGTGATGGGTGGGGGGGGGGGGAAATGGAATTGAAAAGTGGAATGGGGGGGGACTTGGACTGGAAATGTTGCTGTGATGGGGGGGGCTGGAACTGGACTGGAAATGGGCTGTGAGGAGGGGAACGTGGACTGGAAAAGGGCTATGGGGGGGGGGGAGACTTGGACTGGAAATGTTGTTGTGATGGGGGGGGGACCTGGACTGGAAATGGGCTATGGTGGAGGGAGGGGGAACTTGGACTGGAAATAGGCTGTGATTAGGGGGGCTAGGACTGCAAATGGGCTGTGATGGTGCGGGGGGGACTAGGACTGCAAATGGGCTGTGATGGTGGGGGGGGCCTAGGACTGGAAATGGGCTGTGATTGGGGGGGGCTAGCACTGGAAATGGGCTGATGAAGAGCTGGAATAGGACTGGAAATGGGCTGATGGGGGTTACAATAGGACTGGAAATGGGCTGATGTGGGGCATGGGAGAATGGGACTAGAAGGGAGTGGATGCTGGGTGGGTCTAGAACTATAAGGGAACTGATTTTGGGGGAGGACTAGAATGGATGGGGAATGAGAATGGAAGGGGAAAAGATATTTTGTGTGGAAGAAACGTCTATGATGGGCCGGGTATTGGGAGAGTAAGAGGGGCTTGAGAATGGAAGGGTGAAATTTAAATGGATGATAAAGGAATAAGGAAAGAATTGGGGGAAAGAGCAAAAGGGAAACAATCAGTATGTTAAAGCAGAAATAGAGAGAGAATGGAAAACATTTAAAAGAGAAGAAAGGACAAATGGATAGCTAGCAGAAGACACGAAGAAACCAGAAGAAAGTGACTGGAGCAATTGCAACTGAAAAATAAAATGCCCAAACAGAAGGTAGAAAAATACTTTTTATTTTGAATTTATTAACTGGAATATGTCTGGTCTGGGAAATGTGTATTGCTAACATCTTTGCGTTTTTGTTTAGTGCAAGAGGAAATTACTTTATAGTTTTATTTCTCCAGTGTTGTACATTTCATGTTTGGCTTTTGGGGTTCCCAGTTTAATTATTATCTGACCAAGGAAGTTAGCCTACACGTATCCTCGGTAATTTTTGTGGGTGGGGCTGGGGGCGGGGTGGGGCAGGGCAGGGGTGGGACTAGGGGCGGAGAATGGGTGGAGCATGGCGAGTCACAGGTGTCGGGTTTTTCTCGGTGAAAAAGTTGGCAACCCTACCTGGAATGGAGGCAGCACAGCAAGCCATCCATGGTGTTGAAGTAGGTTTACTGCACTAGCTCTGCCATGTGGGCCCAGAGGGGCTACACCTCCTCCTGGCCAGCACCCGAGGCAGACCACACCCACTGCCCCACCTCTGGTACGCCACCATACTGGAGTCAGATGGAGAAGCAATTGTTTGCTTCTGTTGAACCCTGGCCATTCTTGTCTCATCGTTAAGCATTTTCCCTAGATCCTTATCCTTACTTTCAGGATTAGTGGAAACTCTCCTTCCTAATTCTACCTAGGAGGTATAGAATTGGGAAATTGCAGTGGCCTATGCAACCCCTGTCACATTTATGCTGATTCAATGGCTGGGCTAGCCACTTCTGTATGGTACAAGAGTTGATCTAACTCAGTGGTTCCCAACCCAGTCCTCGGATACTCCCAGGCCAGTCAGGTTTTCAGAATATCCACAATGAATATGCATGAGATAGATCTGCATACAATGGAAGTAGGGCTGCAGATCTATTGCATGCATATTCATTGTGGATATCCTGAAAACCTGACTGGCCTGGGGATATTCCAGTGCTGTGGTGCCTTTTTAAATGTATTGCTGCTGCTGCACATCCCAGAGAGGGTAGCAACAGTGGTGATGGGGGATGGGAGGGGCCCACAAATGTTTGCCTAAGGCCTCATAAGGGTTTGAAGCAGCCCTAGGTGTAAAACAGATGCAGCACATCACCTTGCTATTATCATCCCTACAGTGAAGCATGGTGGTGGCACTAAGGTGCGGTGGGCATGTTCTACAACAGCAAGGAGAAGGAGGATTGTTAAGACTGTGAGGGAGACATATCATGCAAAGTTCAGATAGATCCTGGAGGAAAACCTCTCCAGTCTTCCCTCCTGAGGAGAAGATGTACTCTTCGGCAGGTCAATGATGCAATTGGGTCCCAAGCAGGAGAGGAAGAGGACATGGCTCGATGTACCATTGCTCTTCTCCTCCAACGAGGGGCAGGAAGAAGTAGAAGAGGGAATGGAATTACTGGGGGAGAAGGGGCTTAGAAGATCATCTGGGGTTGAAGAGGGGTTGGGGATGAGAGCTGGATCAACTGGAAGGTGACGAACAACTGGAGATGAGATAGGGATCAGCTAGGGGTAAAGAAGGAACTGGCAGATGAAAGGGTGATTCACTATGGGGATGAAGGAGGACTAAGTGGAGAGAGGATTGGTTAGGAAGGTGATGAGGGTCTGGGGAATGAGCATAGTGAACAATAGGGGGATTGACTGGGAGTAGCTAAAAGGAGTTGGTGAATGAGAGATGGATCCACTGAGGGATGAGAGTGAGATTGACTGGGGGTGGCTAAGAGAGGCTGATGGATGAGAGATGGATCAACTGAGCGATAAGAGTGAGATTTCCTGGGGTTTGGAGCACTGAAAGAGAGAACATATGTGTATATTAAATAGAGAAAGAGAGAGACAAGGGATTGGGGTTTAAGAGAATTGGCCATGTGGAATTTTGTTAGTTGAAACAGGAGATCTTCTGTAAACTGGGGGCTCCATAGGGGCATTACCCTACTTTACCTGGATGTTATGAGTGTCACGGATGGCTGGGTTACTTCAGGTAAGCAATCAATAGAAACTCCCAGAATACAGAGAAAATATTATTTTATTTTTTCTCAATGCACTTTACAACTTCTTGAACTTTAAATTCAAATCAGAACTTACAAAGGTGTGAGACCCAAGGGTTAAGAACTCTCTCACAAGGAACCATTTGAACAAGTTTGACTTTTGTAAAAATTTGTAATTTTAATTTTTGTTTAAATAGTGTCAATTCAATTTTTTTTATTTTATATTTCTGAATTCTACAATAAGAACCAAGCATACGTAGTACACTCATGAGGAAAAGAAAAGGCTATACAAAAAAAAAATTTCATAAAGAAATAGCTACATCTTAAGACAGATCATAGCAGGCAATAAAACTGAAAACGACCCTTTACACCAGCCCTCTATAGAGAGAAGGGCACCAAAAGAAAAAACTATGATAGCAGTATCAAAGGAAAACTCAGGCCAACAGACTAGCATACTTTTATCCTTCAGCAGCAGTGGCTTCATCAGACAGTGGTTCTCCGAGCACTCAGGAATGCAGACAGCTGGACAAGATCAAAAAAGATATAGGTAAAGGACTGCAACTTAACAGTACACTTACAGGGAAATTTTTAAATAGAATTGCTCCCCCAGCTGTTAGACTCCCAGGCACAAAAGAAGGATTTCACTCCTTTTCTCAGTCTCATGACTTAGGTCCAGAAAAATACAGACATGGAAGCCTCTAAACAAAATTGTTCTTTTCCGAAAAAACCTTTTCAAAAACCAGTGTCTATCAGGAGACAATGTAAATGTTACTAACAGAATGGCTGGTATGCAGGTTTCATCCTCGGACGCCTCTAAAATCGCTGAGACGTCCAGGGTATCTGTATGCTGGACTCCCGGGATGACACCAGAAACAGAAGACCTACAACCCACAGAAATATAGTATAATTTGTATATTGGGGGGAGGGGGGGGTCAGATTCACTAGGAACCTGTAACACCTCAGTTAAATACCGTTCAAACATGTCCTTTAACATGCACAGACTTTGGAAAGTTAGCAAGTCTCAAATTCTGATCCTGAAAAAAGTTCTCCAAATGTTCCAACGAAGTCTTCATGGTCAGAGAATCTTTACAGAAAATATCCAATGAGTCATCCAACCAGCCTACTCTCTCCTTTATAGAGGAAGCAGAACCCTGTACACCAACCACGTCCTCGGTATGCTGTTGCATAGAGTTCACATTGGTCTGCACTTGGACCGTCAAGGTTTGTACCTGCGAAACAAGTGATTCTCCAAGTTCTTGAAAGGCGGACCAAATTGTCTCTAAGGTGAATTCAGCTGAACGTTGCAGAGAGAAGACAGGGAAACCTCCCACCACACCAGCTGCAGACTCTGAGGCTCGCTGAAGCACAGTCATCGACTCGAAGCCATCACCGTCGAGTTCACCAAAACTCCGACAGTACTAACAAGTGCTGACTTCGAAGGACTTCACCAGACCTCCCCAACTGCCCCAAAGATGACCCTCCAAGAGCAGATGGCTCACCGCTCCTGGAAACAGTCAGCAGCTCCTGACCGGAGGGGCAGGAAGACTCCAACACAATGACCTTGGCTGCATGATGCTGCTCCGGCGACTGTATATCAAAACCCAAGCTGCTAGATAAGCGACCTAGCTCCAAAAGGCAGGTATAAGGGAATTTAGTCACCAGGGTTAAACCAGTCTATAGTGGTGTGCAAACAAGAAAAGGATCAATAGGTCCCATAGAGGCAATAGAAGAGGGAGCAAGGGGGCTCTAGAGGGCTTCTGCGGCTCTTAGCTTTCCTTTTCCCCATAGCAAAACAAGCAACACCTGTAAGTGCCTCACTTCTGTCATCTTAAGTAGCACCCCTCATGAATTCAATTTTTATAAATAACACAGGTACACTACCAAAAAACTGCCTCCAGTTTTGCAACTGATTCCTATAGGTTTTGGGGTGCTGAATCCAGGAAAAATAGCCAAAATGTTCCATCACGTCACGTTTTCTTGCAAAATTAGATTTCTTACCCATATAAGGAATGTTCACATAATTTCTTTTTAGCCGACTGCAGTTTATTTTCTTGGCCCAAAATAGAGGTTGTAATGGTTAACTAACTAGAAACACTCCCTCATGATATTTTAGAGTGTTTTGTATTCATTTTATACATTAACAGGACAATTGGGAGGCGGGGGGCTAAATCCAGTACTCGCGCTGGCGCATGTTCTTTCCTGTTCGCCTCGCCTCGTTCGCTCGCTCAAACACGGTGGTTGCGACATGAACGTTCCTGTCAAATTTCAGTTTCTTGCAAGTTCATTATTACCTTTTGTTTGCTCAGTCGTAATCTAGCTTTATTCCGAAGTGGTTCACTACAGTTGTAGTTTGCAGTGCTGTGTATTTGTGATGGCTCACAGAGCCAGAGGTTGCGTCAACTCTCCGGACAGTTTTTGTTTTATTTGTGGGGAATATACCGTGAAAAAGCGGCAGAGGAACATTTCTGCATTTATTAAAAAAGTATATTTCGCCTATTTCGGTTTGAAGTTAGGCGATCAAGATAAACCGTGGGCTCCTCACAAAGTGTGCAAGACATGTGAGGAAGATCTACGCTTATGGATGATAGGTAAAAAACAAGCATTTCGTTTCGGAATACCTATGATGTGGCGTGAACAAAGAGACCACAGCAGTGACTGCTATTTTTGCTCTTGCATTGTGAAGGGATACAACTTAAAAAATAAGAACGTAATAAGTTACCCCAACCTTCCCTCAGCAATTAGGCCTATGCCTCATAGCAACGAAGTACCTGTGCCTGAACCACCAAAATCTTTGGATCATATTTGTGTGGACGGTTCTGATCATGATAAGACTCATCAGATGGCTTTTCCCGATGAGTCCAGTACTTCCGAGTTTGAAACTGAACCAGAAACCTGAACTTTTCTCTCAAGCTGAATTGAATGATTTAGTCCGGGATTTAGGACTCCCAAAAGATGCTGCCCAACTGCTAGGTTCTCGGCTTAAACAGAAAAATCTATTGTCACCAGGAACAACTTTTTATTGGTACCGCAACCGCGAGACACAATTTTTGAAGTATTTCAGCAAAGAGGAAGATTTGGTATTTTGCAACGATATATACGGAGTGATGGAAAAGTTTAAACTCAAGTATGATCCTGCTGAATGGCGGCTGTTTATTGATTCGTCAAAAGACAGCATAAAAGGTGTTCTTCTTCATAATGGCAACACATTCGCTTCAGTTCCTATTGCTCACTCTGTTATTCTCCAAGAAAAATACGAGAATTTGGCCCTGATTCTTCAGAAGATTCGTTATGATGAGCATCAGTGGATGATTTGTGGAGACTTTAAAATTCTATCCATGCTATTAGGGCAGCAATCCGGTTTCACCAAATATCCCTGCTTCCTTTGCTTGTGGGATAGCCGGGCCCGCGACCTACACTGGGGGAAAAAGACTGGCCAATTCGGGAGTATTTGAGACCCGGTGAGAAAAATGTTCTTCATGAGAGCTTGGTACCTCGTGATAAAATTCTATTACCACCTCTCCACATTAAGTTGGGTCTCATTAAGCAATTCATCTAGTCCCTTCCAAAAAGATGGTGAGTGCTTTCGGTACCTTTGCTCAAAGTTCCCCCAACTTTCTGAAGCAAAGCTAAAGGAAGGAGTGTTTGTTGGCCCCAGTGGCGTAGCGTGAGTTGTCAGCACCCGGGGCAAGGCAAGTAATTTGCGCCCCCTAACCCGTGGATTTTAGCACTCGAGTATCTTCCACTAGATTAGTTAAAGAAACCCTTACCCCCTAAGCACATGTATTGTTTGTTATGAAAATACTGATGTAATTAAAGTAAAATGCATCTAAATACAAGTTTATTTTCAAACACTTTATTGAGTGCGAACATGCATTACACATTCTCCACATTTTCAGCAGGTCTATGAATACAAATCTACAAATGTAGTAACCTAGCATGGGCCATGCTATTATATGTCGTCTCACAACCATCGTAAACGACAAAAAATATCAAGAACAAAAACTAAACATCAAAATGGAACCATACCCTGGAGATGATCCAAGACTGTCTCCTGTTTATGCAGCCGCATTTCTAATTCTTTCCATATTGTAAATGCACTCAAGTGATATGAACTGTGCTCATGCTCTAGTAATCTAGGGCTTAACTTTCTCCATGCATTAAATCCACTTGACTTTCCAAATGAACTTTTCCCTTTAGCCTTCTGAAAAAGCATGCAAGGAAAGCAATATGCAGCATTGTTTACAGGAGAAAACACCAACCATGTCCTTAACATAGTCTCACCATTCTCCAAATGTATGTAGAACCAATCCTTGGAAAATGACCTGCCATTACTGTCTCTTGGAAACCATGCATCCTTATTCTGCAGTTCCTCTGTCCCTCGCCTGACAAGTTCAGTTTTCAAGGTTTCATCCATGGTTTCAGGCCAATAGCCAATATCAGTATAAACTTTTTGGTCAATATTTTCTGGCAGATTTGGCTGAGTATAAACATCCCTAGATGAAACTGTCTCTGCTTCTAATGCAGGAACAGGAATGTCTACCGACACAGGATCAGGATTATGAGTGTCCTGTGGTGCTGCTGATGGTCCTGCTGTAATTTCAGCAGTACTCACCAAAAACCGGTGAAGGCTTCCAGCTAACTTAGCTTGTTGCTCTGTCTCTATCTTTCTCCTTTTCCTGCCTTGTGCACCAGATTCATTTTTGTATGGCATGATATAGGTGTAGTATTCTGTTAAAATTCTAAAAAAAGAAAAAAAAGAAAATCACTTTCTTGCCTTGCTGCACTTTTAGCACCCCTTCATTGTATAACCATTTCTTTACTCTTAACATAATGTTTATTCACCTTCATGCCTATTGCCTTACTCTTTCAGCAAAAAAATTAAATAAATTAAAGGTTGCTAGACCCACTGGCTTACATCAACTTATGTTGAGCTGGAGCAGCTACATATGGATCGAAATCTGTCTCGTCACTGTTGAACCAACCAAACTTCAATCCATCTTGTCAGCTCAACATGCCAGTCTTGACCTGCAGACCGGGAACATCCCAAAGGAACTTCAGTTTTGGAGATGCTCTGCTAGCACTACACAGCCAGCCCACTGAGCTCAGTACTACTCCAGTCAGTCCTGACTCCTGTCACTCGTGACTCCTACCTTTTTTTTCACCGGCTGTCCCGGACCCGATCACAGCAGTCAGCAGGCTAGGTTTTCTCCTCCAGGTCCTCCTAGGTTTTCCTCCTGCAGCGTCTGTCACCACTGGCTCCCTCTCTCCTCTCTGGCCTATGTCACACCTGCCGCCGCTGCCAGCTTCTTCTTGCTGCTGCCTGGGCTGGTCTGGTGTGGTTCTCTCCCGCGATCAGCGCTGCACTGTCCCTCCCCCAGATAGTCCCTCGCTCTCTCTTCGCACCCACCGCACCGCACGCCTGGCACCCCCCCTCCACAGTGGGCGGCGACCCGGCGGCTCGGATCGGATTCGCACAGCCAGCACTGCAGAGAGCTCGAAGTGCGAGCGTGCCCCCCCATGTTGCGCCCGGTGCGGCCGGCCCCCCCTGCACCCCCCACGCTACGCCTCTGGTTGGCCCTGATATAAGGAAACGATGTCTGAGAAGGAAAAAGAAGCCTGGGATTCCTTCAAGGATGTTGTTCTCAAATTCTTGGGGAACAGGCGGGATGAGAACTATAAGGATATTGTTGCCAGGATGCTCAATGCCTTCAAAGAACAAGGCTGTAACATGAGCCTGAAAGTCCATTTCTTGCACTCCCATGTGAACTACTTTCCCGAAAACTTGGGGGCGTACAGTGAAGAACAAGGTGAAAGGTTTCACCAGGACATCAAGGACGCAGAGAGAAGGTACCAAGGAAGATGGAACACCACTATGATGGCTGATTTCTGCTGGTTGCTGCTGCAGGAAACCCCAGATGAAAAATATGCCAAGCAGCGCACCAAGAGAAGCATTCGGGGGAAGAAGAAACGGGCCCACCAGGAGATTGATTGACCCAAGAATGACTTTAAAATCTAAACTGTGTTGACAAATATCGTGTTTTTACTAAACTTTGAAATAAAAATTTGCTAGTTATTACCACAGTGTCGGATCTCATTTATTAGAATTTTATTTTCACACCATCGGGTGTTTGTCTTCATGTATTGCAATGGTGCGGTTTGCGTTTTCTATTCTTACATACATACCTGTACAACATTTTTTGCACATTTCTTTGCTTTGCTTTGTGTCTAACCTCGCTCTTATATGCTCAATGTTTGTGCACATGTATGTGGCTGTTTTAAGTGCAGACAATTGTGCTACCATCACAGTGTGTTTTGTTGACATTACTCTATTCTTATGTGCTGCCTTGTTACAATTTTCTTTATTCTTATTTGAATAACTACTAAACAATTAGTATAAAGAATTCATCCAAGAAACTTTTATCTCGATCGCACTCAATCTGAAACGTTCACCTCAAACTGCTAACCCAATGTAGCAAAAAATCTGTACGTGATGGAGCAAATTGGTTACCAGATTTGGATTCAGCGCACCAAAAAACGTAAAAATCAATCGAAACATTAGAGGCAGTTTAAAAAAAATTTTTTTTAGTGTACCTGTGTAATCAATGACAATATTTACAAATGTAGTTAAGTATTTTTCTGTGAAGAATTCACACTGCTTCTATACAACATTGGTACAACATTGTCTCTTTCAAAAACAGGCAAATATTAGTTAACCAGTTTAAAGCTTGAGATTTCTTTACCCCTTAGAAGAAGAAAAGTTCATTTCTAACACTGTCATTCATCTGTAGCTTTGCAGGTGAAAACACAGTTACTTACCTGTAACAGGTGATCTCTGGGAACAGCAGGAATAAGTTTTCACATATGGGTACGTCAGTACCGACAGAGTCTGTGCGGGAACGCTTCCCAGCTTCCAATCAGAAAGCTTTTGGAAGCATCCCACCACGCCTGCGTGCTGCCTTCCCACCCTTCCCAACTGTCTCTCCTCAGTTAAGTTTTAAAGCTGAGACAAAGAGAGAGAGAGAGGGAAAGATAGATAGAGAGAAACAACTCCTAGGGGAGGTGGGTGGGTTGTGAATACTTATTCCTGCTGTTCCCAGAGATCACCTGTTACAGGTAAGTAACTATGCTATCTTCAGGAACAAGCAGGAATGAGTCTTCACATATGGGGACTCCCAAGCTAAGATGCCTGGAGCCCTAGCATGTTGGGATTTGAAAACATGCTACACCTCAAATGGCCAGGCATCCTGAGGATGGAGGGTAGGAGTTGAGATGGAAAGAAGCTGTAGAAAACAGCTAACCTAAGAGAGGACTACAGGTAGGGAGTCCTTGTATATATGATAAATATCATGAATATATATTGAACAGAACAATTACAATATGAACCTCACCTATTAGAATGCAGAAAGTAGAGAGGTTCATGGAATCAACTGGGGATCCAGTAGAAGAATCTTCCAGGTGACCTCACTGAGAGAAGGTGAAGGTCAGAATCTGGAAAAGAAAAGGTGACCCCAGGATTGAACTGGGGTAGTACAAAAACGGCAGGCCTTCAGTGGGAAGCTTTATGGAAAAAGCTACAAACTCTTTTGGCTGTAGAGTTATTCAGACTGAGGAGCAAAAGAGGAAGACTGACCGATTTGGACAAACTGACCTAGTCCCAGAGGGAAGAAGGGGTACGGAAAGAAACCCCATATTCCCAGGGAAAAGATAGGTGTCTGAGGATTTGGAACCTCAGATGTACTGAAGATCCGCCATGGCTTTCTGAACTAGTGAGAGGTAGGAAAGATATTGGAGCATGGAGCTTGTGATAAGGAAGCTTATCATAGTTCAGGAAGGAGCTATAGTAGAGGTGAAGTGACTCTGAACAAGCAACCTGTCTGTTCTGGTAGAAATAATAAAACAGAATGTTTCCATAAAAGACTACCAGTCCCAGAATGCACCAGGTTTCCAACAGCCATTAGAAGAGCTGAAGTAGGGAAACGTGTGTTCAATCAAGAGGGCTATGAGGTAATCCCCAAGCACTCATCTCCAAAGGCAGGGCTTGATTCAGCACAGCTGCGCTGTGCTAGGGTAGAGCATTCATCTAAGCAGGATAAAAGAAAAGCTTATTCTACAGAGAATCATGAGAGGCATGTTCATCTTGATCATCAGAAGCACCTTGATCATCCTGACCATCATCATCAGCAGAAGCCAGAGCTGACGGACAGAGAGAGAAAGAAACACTTTGGAAGAAAGAAGAGAAAAGCATTTGGAAGGTCTAAAGGAGTCCATAGCAGTACGTATACTGGGAGGCATTCCAGAGGCATGTTTATTATCATATCTATGCTGATGATATAATGTTCTACCTCCCATTTGAAATCCCACACCCACCTCTTCAAAAAATAACAGAATGTTTCAATGAACTAACTGAATGGCTCAAAGAACAAAATCTACTTATCAACTTTACTAAAACTGATATATTATTCATCACTAAAAATCAAACATACATACCCCCAAACACGATCACACTAGATACTCATGAAATAAATACAAAAAAAGAAATAAAATATTTAGGTGTGATACTTGACAATAATCTAAATATGGATTCACATATAAAATATCTAACTAAAAAATACATTACAAACTCAAAACACTAAAACAATTAAGACCATTGATTCATCTACAAGACTTTATTAATATAATTCATGCTATCATCACCCCACATTTTGATTTTGCAAACACAATACTTAATGGCATTTCAAAACAAAATATTAAAAAGATACAAATAATTCAGAACATAGCTGCCAGGATGATTATGAATATAAGCCCACATGAACATGTTACACCAATTTTGGCTGAACTTCATTGGCTACCTATTTACTCCCGAATCAAATATAAAATTCTTGTCACTACATTTAAACTTATAAATAATCTTGCACCATCGGCACTCAATACACTGATTAATATAGACATCGATAAACAATCCCAAAGAAGCAGAAACTTAAATACCTTAACAATACCAAAAGATTTCACATAAGCCAGAAAACAAACAAATAAGAGAGCTTTCTCACACTCTGCTCCAATTCTTTGGAACAATCTACCTGACAACATTCGCCTGCTATCTGATATAAAGGAATTTAGAAAAAAATTAAAAACTCACTTATTCATATTACACTACAATACACCCTCAGAACAGAATACTCAAATAGACACAGGCTAACATTTATACATTATTATTACATACTCTATTTTCAAAATAAATATCACTAATACACTATTAACCATACCACACTCTCATTCACATGATGATTATAGATTTAAACTAACAATGTATATATGTTCTAATATGTTATACCTTTAATGTTACAACATTCCTTGTAAATTATAATTATCTGTTCTATGTAAACTGACTTGGTATATTACATACCAACTAACCTACTGTTCCATGTAAACCACACTTGATACTAGGGAAAGAGCGGTATATAAATAACTGTTAAATAAATAAATAAATAAATAAATTGGACTGGGGAAAGCCAGAGGAGTGGGGTTGCAGAGCCAGGAATCCCCGGACGGCACCTGTGAGGGAGACGGCTGCACTTGGAAGGGACCCTAAGACCAGTGCAAGAAGGTATGTGAAGAGAGATCCAGTGTCCAGGGATCTTGATTGGAAGGCTGGACATAAGAACTGGACTACTTATTGGCCAGGATATTTAGAGAGGAACTCTAACAGCAATGGAAGCTCAGGTATGAACACTGATCTATGCCCTAGCTCTTCACTGGGAAGACAGCAGGGAAACAAGTATTGTCCTGAGACTGTTCCATTGAGAAATTCCTCTGTGCCAATCCATGATAGTGAACCTATGATAATTGAAGAAGGGGAAGATGTGGTAAATGAGGATTTTGAGTACATGGATTGCTCTCTGTCTAAACTTCTGTGGTAATATGCTGTTACAAAAATACAACAACCATCACAAAGAAATGTAAACTTGTTCTTTAATCTACTCAGAAAAGCTTCTGAGTAGGATTTGAGCAATGTAATAGAAGGTAAACCAGCCAAGAGGGTTTCAGCTGGTAATTGTTAGCAATTGAGCCTTGCCTAATTGCCAGTGAGCTCTGAAGGGACACTTCTGAGTGTGTGTGAAGATACAAGAGGTTATCCCTGAAAAAGAACAGTTTTTTTTCTACTTTGTGGGGTTTTGTTTGTTCTTTGAAGCACTGCTAAGAAGATATTGGCAGGTGCCTACAGAAAAGACCTTCCTGTTCCCATCCAGGTCTTTATGCTTTGATTTGATTGCTTAACAAGTTCAGATGTTGTTTTTCCTTATTTGTTTTTCTAAGTATAATACTGAAAGCAAGTATTCCTTTTTATGTGCTACCAAGTATATCTGTGTTGGGAGAAATAACCCCATAAATAAAATATCTTCTTTGCTTTACATTCGAGCAAGCACAACTAATTTATTGTGAACGGCTGAGTCTGGTATGAATGGACTACATTTCCCACAATCCTTTGCAAGTCATATTAATATTTGCCTTTGCCAAGACTGTGGACATTCTCACCCAGCGCCCCCGTTGACAAGCTTCAGGAATACCTAACCCTTAGGGTTATGATAGGGCTGTCAGTACCACAGGAGTGGCTGTGTGTGTAGCACCCCAAACATGCTGTGGAACACTGTTTGGAACATATAGGAGGGTAAAAACCTATATGAACAGAGACAGTCAGATAGATAAGTATGTGAATACATATCTACCTATAATAAGTATCTCGGCAGATACACATATATATATATATATATATGGATATATATATGGATATATGTATAGAAATATATATAGAGAGAGATATATGTATATACATATAGATATATAGATAGATATATAGGATATATATATTGTCATGATGTGGGTATCAATAAAGATGATAACTTGAAAAGAAATCCTGTTTCTTTTAGGAATCTAGATGTGCAGTTACCTCCAGGCACAGCTAGAGGGAGCAGGAATGACCATACAGGAGCTAATGAGCCTAAGAGGGCTAATGATTTGCACCTGGGAATGACCCCAGAACTCTTGAAGGAAAGATTCCTTTATAAGCCAGAGCTGAATGCCAGCAAGGCAGAAGAGAAGGCAGAGGAGAAAGAGAAGGACAGAGGAAGGAACAGAAACAGAGGAACGTCTTCACAAGGAGGAACAGCTCTATTAAGAGGATCAGCTCCAAGAGAAGGAGTAAGTGAAAGAATCCTATGTGAGCAAGCCCAAAGGAACAGAGTTCATAAGGGTGAAGTTCAGAAGGGCCAGGCTAAGCGTGCTGCTGTTCAAGGGAAGTTTGTTAGAGCCGGCTCTGAAGTTAGAGTGTGTGCCACGCCCTGTTCTCACAGCGTTCCTGACTCAAGAGCAGAGAGACAGAAGCAAAGAACCAGAGAGAATGGTTTAGAGAAAAGCTTGCAATCTCTGAGAAATGCTAACTAAGTGTTAACAGGCAAGAAAGGAAAAGCACTTTGTGAAAAGGCTGAGTTCTTACCAAAGGAGAAAAGGGAATCCACGTCAGGTTTTACCAGGCTGCCAGAAAGCAGAGCATTGCCTAAAGCTTACAGGCAGAGAACCTGTTACAGGAGGAAAGTCTCTGAAAGGGAAAACTCCGCGGATTCAAATGAGCCAGACTCCAGGTATGAAAGATTTATTAATGATATAAAATGTTTGAGTCCTAAAGGCCCTGTTGAAACACGTGCTCACTCTGTAAAGAGAGAGAAGCCAGATTGGTTTCATAAAATCCCTAAAGCACTTAGAACACAGTGGTACTGGAGACAAGACTCTAGAGACATTGCACACAGACCTGTGTCAGACAGGGACAGTGATTATTCCCCTGATTAAGAATCCATGGAGATAGAATGCATAAATACTGTTCCCATGTCTCAACCTGAACAGATGGAATGTGAGTTGTGCATAGTCTCGTGCCAGGAGTCTGTAGCCACCGTGTAACCTAGAAGAAGTTTGTAGAATTCCTATGCTATTGGAATGAGCTGAATTCATTTAATCAAGCCTTGCATTAATTGTGAAGTTTAACAATTAAGCATATGATTTGAATGCTGGTACCTTTTGAAACAAAGGACTTTCTGTTGATTCTAAATGTTTTATTTTGAACCCTTGCACTGACGGGGAATAAAAGCCTTAATTTCTCTACACTTGGTTCCGTTAATGAGTGCTCTTAGGTAGCTGGAATAAGCAAGAACATCTTTACTATGTCAGATGAACCTTACATTCCCTTTGGCTATCTAAAATAATCTTTGCTGTGGAGCAGCCCCATATTTCTAATGGCGTAGACGGGGCTCCCCCCGACAAATGGCGTAGTTGGCAGGATTTGGATATAATCCTAAGACATACTGAGAAGAAGTAGAAATTACCAGTATTCAGTTTGAAAAAAAAAAAAAAGAAAACCCGGACTGGAGGTAAAGGAAAACCCGGACCGGAAGTGAAGAAAGCCGGATCGGAGGAAGAAAACGTGGACCGGACTGCAGAGAAGCTGGAACGGAAGGTGAGGTTGCTGACTACGCTGGAGTGCTACAACGAGAGCAGCACCACCCTTGCTGAGAGATAGAGTCTACATTTCTACCAGGTAACAGGTAGAAGGGCATAACTTGTGTGGATACAAGTAAAAGTTTAAAGGGAAAATTTTGAAAAAAAAAAAAAAAGGGAAGTGTAGGTCTGATTTTTGTGCAGCCACACTTGGTTTTTTTTGTTTCTCTTTCCTTTCCAGGGATCACATCGCGATGGAGCAGCGAGAAATGTTTAGCTAGCACAATTCAGCAGGCAAGCAAAACTGGCTGCGCAAGCACAGCAGCGTGCAATCCTGGCAATGCAGGAGCAACAAAAGCCCGTCCTGCAGATGCTGGAAACTTGGATGAGCCATCAAAAGAAGACACAGGAAGCCGCTGGACTTCTGAAGCAGAGCTCAGGACTGGGCAACTGTCCGGTAGGACTAGGGTCCTACGAGACTCTAACTTTAGGGAAGTTAGGAGTAAATGATGATCCAGATGACTTCCTGGATTCTTTTGAACGAATAGCTCTTTCCGTGGGTTGGCCGGAAGAGCAGTGGTCCATTAGATTGGCAGTTTCCCTCACTGGAGAGGCACTGTCAGCCTATAGGAAGGATGCAAGGAATGATGCAAAGGAAGCATTACGTCTTCCTTTGCTTCAGTGGAAACAGAGCCTTGTGTAGGATCATAGCCAGGGATAGGAATGGCAAGAGATCTGGCCATATCCAGGAGGAAATTCGGAAAAGAAGGATCTCCAAAGAGAACCTTCCCTGGACAGGCTAGACTTGAAGAACTAGCCTAGGCACCGGAGGATCTACCTGAATATATAGGAATATAAGATCCTGCACGGTGCAAAAAAGGAACCTTAAGGGATGGATGCTGGTACTGGGGGACAGGACTTGTGACAGTCAGTACTGCATCGTCCATGCCAGGTATCGACTCCAGACTTGGTATAGAAAAGAGCGATCCTGGTGAAAGAAGCATGGAAGGAGCTGGCCCCGATGTTACTGTGGATACCAGTACCGATAGCGATACCGGTAGCACTGTCGGAATCGAAGGCGACACCGACATCGGAGCAGTCATCGGTGGCTGCTCAATCGGTGCTGAGGTAACCGAACGCCTTTGGTAATCACCCTCTGTACCGAGCATCCGGTACCGGTAAGTATCGGTACCGAGACATGTCGGTACCCAGTCTTCCAGACTAGAGATCGATTCCAGACTCGGCATCGAAGGAAGCGAGTCTATCGATGCATGTCTAGAGGGTACCGATGTCGGTGGTAGTATCGGCGTTGATGCCGATACTGGAAAGTCAATCTGGAGCGTATCCACCGGTCCCGAAGGTACCGAGAAAGCCAGATGACGATCCCTGGTGAGTAGTGTATCGTCCAACACCAGTGCCGATGCCGGGGTATCGGTACCACTCGAAGCGGATGCCACCACCGAGCATGGCTCAGGTATGTTCTGTGATGGGTGAGCCCCAGGAACAACCTGAAACCCCTCATAGGCTTTAGAGGCCGAAGACTCCCGCTGGGGTTTTGAAGCCAATGAACCCTCGAGGGCAAGGCCGGAGCCGTCATCATGCTGTGCATGAGACCTACCACTCGAGGGCTGGCTAGTCTTAACAGACTGTTTGTGGGTTACCTGATCCTGTGGAGAAGAAGAAACGGTCGGTGCCCTGACACTGGAAAGGAACCCGATATTGAGGGAAACTCGAAATGGAAAATCTCTTCTCACAATACTGTAGCCTAATGGCTCCGGAGGAAAATGGTCAGGACCCAAACAGGTTAGACACCAGTTTTTGGAGTCTAAAAATAAAACTGTACTGCCACAGCTTAGACATTTCTTAGGGAAAGAGGTTGGCGGTTCCATGATGGAGAGGCCTAGAAGGCCCAAAAAATTTAAGATAAAAAACTGAGGGAAAAAAATTCCCTGGATTTAAGAAAAAGAAAAAAGAAAGTACCGGTGGAGTCGGGGAGACAGCCGCGACCACAAAAAAACAAAAGAATTAAAGAAAACATTTTCTGCGGTGACAGGAGGACGTCCTGCCGGCTCCGCGTTAAAACGAAAACTGAGGAGAGACAGTTGGGAAGGGCGGGAAGGCAGCACGCAGGCGTGGTGGGATGCTTCCAAAAGCTTTCTGATTGGAAGCTGGGAAGCGTTCCCACGCAGACTCCGTCGGTACCAACGTACCCATATGGGAAGACTCATTCCTGTTTGTTCCTGGAGATTGAATATTATCATTTCAAACAATTCAACTACTAGTGCACTAGTGTTTTGCCAAAAAAAAAAAAAAGGACAGACACTGTGGTGTGTCAGTCATTTATCTCAAATCTTCTTTTCAGGTCTTGCTGCTGGGTGCCTTAGGATCCCCTCTGCTCTAGGAATGTTCAGCAGCAGTTAGGATACCTATTGCTTGTCTTTAAAAAAAGCAATAAAAGACTACCTCCCTACCTACCTAGGGTAGTGTTCTCTGAAATGCTTCCCGTTCCACGCGCAAAACACAAAAGGCAGGCAGAACTCCGGAGTCTCAATGCATGGATGAGACGATGGTGCAAGGATGAGGGATTTGGATTTGTTAGGAACTGGGGAACATTCTGGGGAAAGGAGGGGCTCTTCCAAAGGGATGGGCTTCACCTTAACCAGGATGGAACCAGGCTGCTGGCATTAACCTTTAAAAAGGAGATAGAGCAGTTTTTAAACTAGATAATAGGGGAAAGCCGACAGTCGCCCAAGAGCACATGGTTCAGAACAATGTATCCTTGAAGGATACTACCAAAAGCAGAGGTTCCACAAAAGAGTAAAGTAGCCCAAATGCCCTTGAGTATAGAGCAGAGAGAGCTTAAAGATTCCAAATTACCCATGCCTATCAATAGCCAGATTAATATGAATAAAATACAGTCTCTAAAATGCTTGTATGCAAATGCTAGAAGTCTAACAAATAAGATGGGAGAGTTAGAATATATAGCACTAACTGAGAAGTTAGATATGACTGGAATCTCAGAGACATGGTGGAAGGAGGACAACCAGTGGGACACTGTGATACCTGGTTGCAAACTATATCGTAATGATAGAGCTGATCATATTGGTGGAGGGGTTGCGCTCAATGTTAGAGAGGGCATTGAGTCAGAAAGGATTAAAGTTTTGCAGGAAACAAAATTTGCTGTAGAATCTCTATAGATTGAAATTCCATCCAAGAAAGGGAAGGCGGTGGCAGTGGGGGTGTACTATCGACCACCTGGCCAAAATGAACAAATGGATGATGAAATGCTCAAAGAAATCAAGGAAGCTAACAAATGTTACAGCACAGTAATAATAATGGGTGATTTCAATTACCCAGTATCGACTGGGTCAGTGTCACGGCAGGACATGATAGGGAGATAAAGTTTCTAGATGAAATAAATGACTGCTTCTTGGAGCAGCTGGTTCCTGAACCGACCAGAGGGGAAGCCACATTGGACCTAGTCCTTAGAGGAACACCAGATCTGGTGCAAGAGATAGAGGTGTTGGGGTCACTTGGCAATAGTGATCATAGCATGATCGCATTTGATTTAATTAGTGGAGGAGGGATGGTAAGGAAATCCACAGTACTACCAGGAACTGCTAACACCTAATCAGGAGTTAGTGGGCCTGTTTCCTGAGTGCAGTTGATGCCTGCATAAAAAGGCTCCTTTGCCCTGCCTTTTTGAGGCTTTCTTAACCAGGGCTCCACACATCAAACAGTAAGTAAGGATTTGAGGGTTTCTTTGTTTGGTTTTTCTTTTGTTACATTGCTAGCTCTCTGACTGGGAGCTCTTAAAAGGGTTTTGTGTATATTTTTTAAAGCAGGGTTAATTTCATTTTTGCTGTTTTAGGGGAACATTACTTGAGCACAGTAGATTGCTGAACTCTGTAACCTCCTCAGGTTCAGGAACTGCTAACACCTAATCAGGTGTTAGTTCCCTCCCTACCCACCCCGACTCCCACCCATCCCTATTGAGCAGTCTTGCTTTATAGGGCACCTCCCCCTTTAACAAATCACAGTGAATTGGACCAGCACATTTTGAATATAATTAAAGAGATTTAACTGCTTTTTCTCTGAAAGGACAGCTGCGAAACCAGCTGGTACTTGGTAGATCTCTTTCTTTTGCTTTAACAGATACCTAAGCTCCACAAACAGAACAATGGCTGGGAAAAATCGTATTGCTAAAGCTGTTGCCCCCGTTACAGCTTCTGCCTCGGTCCAGACAGAGGTCCTATTGCCAGTTGAAGAACCGGTTCCATGTGCAGGGTGCCTGCATGCTGAAGCTCTGAGGAAACAAGTGGAGGAACTCAGAGAGGAGGTGGCGAGGCTGAGGAGCATTCAAGACAGTGAGAAGTACATTGATGAGATGCTTCTTGCAGCAACCAGGCTCTCCAGCACAGGAGAAGATGGGTGCCAACAGAATGTCGATGGTTGGACAAAAGTCACCAGAGCCTGCAAAATCACCAATCCAACTTCTCCAGCCCTTGAATTGAAGAACCATTATGCAGCCCTGGAAGTGGAGGAGGTGAAAGCATTCCTGGAAAGGGAAGAACCAGAGTTCAAGTACCCCATAGTTGCGGAATCAGTGACCAGAAGGAAACGAAGGGTAGTGGTGGTTGGAGACTCTCTTCTGAGGGGTACTGAGGCGTCCATCTGCCGACCAGACTTGATGTCCAGAGAGGTATGCTGTCTGCCTGGTGCCAAGATCCAAAATGTTACGGAGAGTTTGCCGAGACTCATCAAGCCCACTGACTATTACCCAATGTTGCTAATCCATGTTGGAACAAATGATACTGCCAGGTATACCTCGGAACATATCAAAAGTGACTTCACGGCTCTGGGACAGAGGGTGAAGCAGGTAGGTGCACAGGTGGTGTTCTCTTCAATCCTCCCTGTTGAGGGTAAAGGCCAAGGCAGAGAGGCTCGCATCCTGGAGATTAATGCATGGCTGCATGGATGGTGTCTTCGAGAGCGTTTTGGTTTCCTAGACCATGGGATGCTGTTCCAAGGGTTGCAGAACAGAGATGGCATCCATCTGTCCAAGAAAGGTCAACACATCTTTGGTAGTAGACTGGCTAATCTACTGAAGAGGGCTTTAAACTAGATTCGTTGGGGATGGGTGAAGAAAGCCCCCAGGTAAGTGAAAGCCCCCAGGTAAGTGATACATTAAATACTTTTATGGAAATGGGTAACAGGGGTAACATATGGAAAGCAGTGTGTATTAATGCCCGTAGCATGGGAAATAAGATCTCTGAAGTTGAAGCTTTGGTGGGAGTGGCTGACTTGGATTTAGTGGCAGTTACAGAAACATGGTTCACAGAAAACCATGACTGGGATGTAACTATACCTGGCTATACTTTATTCAGAAAGGACAGGGTAGGAAGAAGGGGAGGAGGAGTGGCACTATATGTAAAAACTACTATTAAAGCTTTGGAATTACAGAGCTTAAAAGGGAGAGAGGAGGCATTGTGGGTTAAACTAGAAAGAGGGAAAGAGAAATCTATTTGCATTGGTGTGCTATACAGACCTCCCTCACAAGAGGAAGAGGTGGACAGAGAGTTAATTGAAGACATACGCAGCATTGCTAGGAAAGGGGAAGTGCTACTACTAGGAGATTTCAATATGCCAGATGTTGATTGGCACATTCCTGCTGCAGTATCATCTAGGAGTAAGGAGATCCTGGATTCTCTACAGGGAGAACTATTCAGGCAATTGGTAACAGACCCCACACGTGAAGGGGCCATACTGGACTTGGTGCTTACCAATGGTGAAAGTGTTTCTGATGTTGTAGTGGGAGATCATTTTGCATCCAGTGATCACCAGATGGTGTGGTTCAGTATTAGGACTAGGGCTGTTAGAATCCATTCCAAGGTGAAGATCTTAGACTTTAGGAAGACTAACTTTGCGAAGATGGGCCAATACCTCAGGGAGTTGTTAGTGGGATGGGAACAGCTGGGGGATGTAGAAAAACAGTGGGCAAAACTGAAAGGGGGTATTTTAAAGGCAACCAACCTTTTTGTTAAAAAGGTAAATAAAGGCAAAAGGAACAGGAGACCGCTATGGTTTTCAAAGGAAGTAGCTGAAAAAGTGAAGAAAAAGAGGGAGGCCTTCATGAAATACAAGAGATCACAGAGAGAGGAAGACAGGCATCTGTATTTGGAAAAACTTAGAGAAGCTAGCAAAGTAGTCAAGAAGGCAAAGATTCAAAAGGAGGAGGAAATAGCCAATGCAATAAAATGGGGGGATAAGACATTTTTCAGATATATTAGTGAGAAGAGGAAGGGCAAAAGTGGTATTCTCAGACTCAAGGGTGCAGGGGGGGAATATGTAGAAGCTGATAAGGATAAAGCGGAATTGCTTAACAAATATTTTTGTTCTGTGTTCACAGATGAAGAACCAGGAGCAGGACCTCAGAAAACACCCACAAATAAGAACAGAAGCGAGGGACATCTTGAACAATTTTCAGAATACTGTGTTCGTGAGAAACTAGCTAAACTTAAAGTAGACAAAGCGATGGGACCAGATGGGATACACCCTAGAATACTGAGGGAACTTGGGGACGTTCTAGCAACTCCAATGACTGACCTTTTCAATGCCTCATTGGAGTCAGGAGTGATGCCAAAGGACTGGAGAGAGGCTCATGTGGTGCCTTTACACAAAAGCGGTAGTAAGGATGTGGTTGAAAACTACAGGCCGGTTAGTTTAACTTCAGTGGTAAGTAAATTAATGGAAACGCTGTTGAAAGAGAAAATAGTGAGGTTTCTGGAGTCCAGCGGATTACAGGATCCGAGGCAGCATGGGTTCACCAGAGGCAGGTCTTGTCAGACAAATCTGATTGATTTCTTTGACTGGGTGACCAGGGAGTTGGACCGCGGGAGAGCTCTAGATGTGGTGTATTTAGATTTCAGTAAAGCGTTTGACACTGTTCCTCACAGGCGACTTATAAACAAACTGAGCACCCTAGGGATGGACCCTAAAGTTACTGCTTGGGTTAGGAATTGGTTGGGTGGGAGGCGACAAAGAGTACAAGTAAATGGAGCTCACTCTGAGGAGAAGGATGTTACCAGTGGTGTGCCCCAGGGATCTGTCCTTGGTCCGATTCTTTTTAACATCTTTGTTAGTGATATAGCGGAAGGGCTGTCAGGTAAGGTTTGCCTCTTTGCGGATGATACCAAAATCTGCAATAGAGTAGGCACCCAGGAAGGTGTAGATAACATGAGGAGGGATCTAGCTAAGCTTGAAGAATGGTCTAGAATTTGGCAACTGGGATTTAATGTTAAAAAATGTAAGGTCATGCATTTGGGCTGCAGCAATCCAAGGGAGCAATACAGTATAGGAGGTGAAGTACTTTTGACCACTAAAGAAGAGCGGGACCTAGGCGTGGTTGTGTCCGATGATCTTAAAGTAGCTAAACAGGTAGAAAAGGCGACGGCAAAAGCTAGAAGGATGCTTGGGTGCATACGGAGAGGAATGGCTAGCAGAAAAAGGGAGGTGATAATGCCTCTGTATAAGTCTTTGGTGCGACCTCATTTGGAGTATGGTGTGCAATTCTGGAGACCGCACCTTCAAAACGATGTGAACAGGATGGAGTCGGTGCAGAGGGTTGCTACTAAGATGATTAGTGGTCTTCATTATAAAGCATATGAGGACAGACTTAAGGATCTTAATATGTACACCTTAGAGGAACGGCGGGATAGAGGTGATATGATTGAGATGTTTAAATACCTCCGTGGCATAAATGTTCAGGGAGAGAGCCTCTTTCAATTGAAAGCAAGTTCTGCGACGAGGGGACATGGGATGAGGGTGAAGGGAGATAGATTCAGGAGTGATATGCGGAAATATTTCTTTACGGAAAGAGTAGTGGATCCATGGAATAGTCTCCCAGTGGAGGTGGTAGAGATAAGGACAGTAACTGAATTCAAAAAAGCATGGGACCAACACAGAGGATCTCTAAAGGTAAAAAGTGGACTGTTGTAGTTGTTATGGAAGGACAGACTAGATGGGCCTTGTGGTCTTTTTCTGTCATCATGTTTCTATGTTTCTACCTTTTAACTTTCAAAAGGGAGACTATGATAAAATGAGGAATATAGTTAAGAAAAAACTAAAGCGAGCAGTTGCAAAGGTTAAAGACTTACATCAAGCTTGGGTGTTGTTGAAAAATACTAGCTTGGAAGCCCATACCAGTTGTATTCCACGCCTTAAGAAAAGTGGAAGGAATTCCAAAAAACTGCCAGCATGGTTTAAAGGTGAGGTCAGAGAGGCTGTCGTTGCCAAAAAAGCATCTTTCAGGAAATGAAAAAAAGAGCCAAATGACAAAAACTTGAAACAGTACAAGCACTGGCAAGTTAAATGCAAGGCATTGATAAGGCAGGCAAAGGGAGAATTTGAGAAGAAGCTTGCTGCGGAAGCAAAAATGCGTAATAAAGACTTTTTCAAGTACATTCGTAGCAAAAAACCTGTGAGAGAGTCAGTTGGTCCATTAGATGATAGAGGGGTTAAAGGAGTACTAAGAGGCAACAAGGTGATAGTGGAGAGACTGAATTCTTTGCTTCAGTCTTTACTGAGGAAGATGTAGGGATGTTACCCATGACTGAAGTGGTATTTAAAGGTGAAACTGCAGAGCAATTGAAAGAAATATCACTACACCGGGAAAATGTATTACAACTATTTGATAAATTCAAGAATAGCAAATCACCTGGACCAGATGGTATACATATAAGGGTGCTGAAAGAACTGAAATATGAGATTGCAGACCTGCTATTAGTAATCTGTGAACTATCATTAAAATCATCTGTAATACCTGAAGATTGGAGGATCACCATTGTAACGGCAATTTTTAAAAAGGGGTGATCCGGGAAACTACATGCCAATGAGCCTGATGTCAGTACCGAGAAAAATGGTAGAAACAATCATAAAGAACAAAATTACTCAGCATGTAGATAGTCATGGCCTAATGGGAAACAGCCAATATGGCTTTAGACAAGGAAGATCTTGTCTTACTAATCTGTCATGTTTTTTTTTAAGTGTGAATAAACAGGTAGACAAAGGTGAGTTAGTTGATATAGTGCATCTGGACCTTCAGAAAGCCTTTGACAAGGTCCCTCATCAGAGACTTTTGGCAAAACTAAAAAGTCAAGGGATAGGAGGCAATGTACTATTGTGGATCAGGAAATGGTTAAAAGATAGAAAGCAGAGGGTAGGGCTAAATGGCCACTTTTCCCAATGGAAAAAGGTGAATAGTGGAGTACCCCAGGGATATGTGCTGGGTCCGCTGCTTTTTGACATATTCATAAATGACCTGGAAAAGGGAATAATGAGTGAGGTTATCAAATTTGCAGATGACACAAAATTATTTAAAGTTGTTAAAACCCAAGTGGATGGTGGAAAATTGCAAGAGGATCTTGATAAACTGGAAGACTTGGCATCCAAATGGCAGATGAAATTTAATGTGGACAAGTGCAAAGTTATGAACCTAGGAAAGAACAACCCAAACTATGGTTATATGATGCAAGGTTTCACATTAGGAACCACCACCCAGGAAAAAGATTTAGGGGTCATCGTGGATAACATGTTAAAACCCTCTGTCCAGTGTGTAGCGGTGGCCAAGAGAGCAAATAGTATGCTAGGTATCATAAGGAAAGGAATGGAAAATAAAACAAAGGATATTATAATGCCTCTGTATCGTTCCATGGTGCGACCGCACCTTGAACATTGTGTGCAATTCTGGTCGCCGTATTTTAAAAAGGATATAGCGTTATTAGAAGAGGTACAGAGAAGAGCCACCAAAATGGTAAAGGGGATGGACGGCTACTCCTATGAAGAGAGGCTAAATAGGTTAGGGCTCTACAACCTGGAAAAGAGACGGCTGAGGGGAGATATGATAGAGGTCTATAAATTAATGAATGGAGTGGAACGGGTAAACGTAGATCGATTGTTTATGTTATCAGAATATATAAAGACTAGGGGACATGCAATTTAGCTACCTTATTTAAGACAAATAAGAGAAAATATTTTTTCACTCAACTTCTGAAATTTGTTACTGGAGTATGTAGTAAAGGCTGTTAGTGTAGCTGGGTTTAAAAAAAGGTTTGGACAAGTTCCTGGGGGAAAAGTCCATAAGCCATTATTAAAAAGAGATCCAGGATATCAATGCTTGACCCAATACAAGCATTGTGGAACCTGTGTCTTTTGGGGAAACTGCTAGGTACATATGACGTAGATTGGCCACTATTGGAAACAGGATACTGGGCTTGATGGACCTTGGTCTGACCCAGTATGGCATATCTGATGTACCTATGTGTGCAATAGCTAGAAAGTGTTCCTATTTTCTTTTTTTTCTATTTATGTTACTTGTGAGAACTGCTTTTCCCAAAAACAAAAGATAATCAGATTCCCTGTCTTTTCCTCCCAGAGAACTCTTTGTGCAAAAATTTGTTTTTCTTTAGGTATGTGCCAGAGTCAATCCTTACAACTGTCAATCAGTTCAGGAAAAACTATACCAATTGCCAATAAATTTAAATCTTTAAATAAGGCAATGTTTGTTGTTTTGCTTTTTCTTCAAGAACACATTCAATCCTTCAGTATTTCAAACATACACTTTTCCTCACTGAAACAGTTCAATATGTTTCAGGATTCAGTAAATTCTGTCAGCAGTTCAGTTTTAAAACAGCTTACTTTTAAGGTTTTTCTTTTCATTTCACTGGGAGTTTTATATCTTCAGCCTTACCTTTCCTTCACTGCTTGAAGAACTCCAATGCTATAGAAAGCAAGTCACATACACTGCTAAGCTTTTAACCAAAACAGTGCTCAAAATTAGACTCACTTAATAAATCAATTCAGATTCTCACTCTCTTACCAATCAATTGAAATCCTCATTCAGCTTGGTTTTAAGAGTGCTTGAATGAGCTTCAGGGCTCCCTCAGCTTACTTCCAGTCACTAAGGAAAAACAAAAAAGTTCTCACATTTACTTTTAAGCTTTCTCTCCAGCTTCCATGTAAGCTCCTTGCACACTTCTCCTGTAAATTAATTCTCAGTTACTTACAATTCTGATATCAAGCAAATCTTTTCACAGCTCTCCCACACAGAGACACTCGGGCATACTTTTCTCCATCAGAAATCTTCCCAAAAAAACCTACAGCTAAAGTTCCTGCACATGGATGCTATCCTCTCTATAGAAGCCCTCATAGTAACAAAGGACCCAGACTTCACCCCACCACCACACCTCATATTAGGAACCACCCAAATATAGATTCAATCCCAAATAAAATATCTGGGAATCACTATAGACCAAGCTCTCACATTTACTTCACAGATAAAAAAGACTGCAAAGACCATATTCCACAAAGCAAAGATAATACAACGGCTCAGACCACTCATTGATCCACAGGACTTCAGAACTGTCATGCAGGCCATGACACTCCCCCACCTGGACTACTGCAACATAATCTATCACGGACTTCCTGCAACCCATACCAACTCACTACGGACTGCCCTGAACACCACCACTAGGATCATCCAGAAAGCAAAAAAGCACGACCACATCACCCCAGTCCTGAGGGAACTACACATACTACCACTTCAAGCAAGGATCAAATACAAAGCTGCCCTGCTTATACACAAAGCCCTCCACTGTACACAGACTTCCCACCTCCGCTCCCTACTACCCCAGCCCACCCACAACAGAACAACCCGACAAACCACCAGCAACGTCCTTATCATCCCCTATCAACGAACAAAATATAATCAACAAACCTGCAACAGAGCTTTTGAACTATACGCACCCTCCCTCTGGAACTCATTACCGAACCAAATCAGGAACACCGCTGATCCATCTACCTTCCGAAAACAACTAAAAACCACCCTCTTCCAGGAATACTTTGGACCAGAAGCAAGCAATCTCCACTGATATCCCACAGCCCCGCAACCAAATTCCCCAAACTACCCTAAAAGAGACCTATGTCTGTTGCCTATGTCCTCACCACCTGTTCAGATCATCAATGTTGGCCCCTGGTGATGGCTCCCCCCCCCCACACTGATTTTTGTTCACCCCCCCCCCCTCAGTGTTAAACCGCTTTGACCCGGTGAAAAGCGGTATATAAATGCAGCTAAATAAATAAGTGTTCTTATACCCAGCTCTGTCCAGAAACAGTCCCTTACTACCTTCATGTCAACTCACACAGCACACTTTCAATGCTCTAAAGCCCTTAGTAGACCTTTGCACATATAAAAGTAATTTTACAGGTCATTTTCTTTAAGGTCTTTATTTACTTAAATGGGCCATGTTTTTTATCTCCTTATCTCCTGTGAACTCTTCCTGCTTCAGCCCTGCTTTGTGCATTAACTCCTTCAACATGGTACTGAAACTGCAGTCTGATTCCCCATACATTCATACACACATATGCCAACACATATCTTTACCTTCAGGATTGGTAAAGATTTATTTATTTGGTATTTTTCCTTATTTGACACGTCATTTGAACTAGCCAGCCTTTCATTTTAAATGCTTATTTCCTTATTCAAGATTTTACTGACCCTTTCCATTTATTTTTAAAGTGGCTGTCAGCAGGTACTTTTAACTTTTTTCTCTGCCATTACACAGAGCAAGGATGAGGATGCAAGAAGCAGAATTAAAGCAATGGAACAGATAGCCATCTCCTCTTTAAAAAGGATCCTTCCTTCATTGATTTCAGATTCTCTCCCCAGATCCCAAAACCTCACCTCAGTCAGCTCAGATTCCCCCACCCCTGTTCTTCCATCCCCTGTTCTCTTATTATTTTCTCTCCCTCTCCTATCCTGATCCCAAATCCTCTCCCTACCCCTGGATCACACTACCTTTCTCCCCTATCCTTACCTCTCTGCTTCTCTTCCTCCTCCTCTGGTCCTCTTACTCTTTCATTCCTCTGCCTCCATTTCCTGTCCTCTAGCCACCTCCTTCTGTCTATCTCAAGGATCCTAAGTCTGGCTGTATGCAACATAGCAGGCATTTTAAACCATGGGGCTTCTAGTAAACCTTTAAACAACTGCCACTCTTACTTCAAGATGCAGGTAAAATTAGTTTTATTGGCTCAACACATATAAGCACACAAAATAACAGCCTGCCTTCTCAAAGTCGATTTGCATCACATTTTCAGTTTCCTCCCAGAACAGAATCATCTAATTCTCACACATGCAGCCTGGCTTGCTTTTCAGGCAAGCATTGCATTTCTTTTGGCGTTAGTGTAACAGCAGTTCAGTTCAAACCTTGACCTGTCTTTCATGCAGGCTGGTAGCCTGAATATATCTCCCAGTCATTGGTGTAACAATAGTTCCATTCAAACACTCAGCCCTGGCTTCCTCACAGACTGACAGCCTTACTATATCAGCCAGTAACCACTGGTGCAATAATTATTCAATTCAAACTCCCAGTAATTAGGAAAACAATGGTTCTGTATGGGTATCCAGCCTGTCTTTCTCGCAGAGTGGCAACCTTAAACCCCTTCCTTTGCACAATGACAGGGTTAAAAACATTAGAACATATTTACTAATACTTAGGGCAACAAATAAATCCCTAGCATGGCTTCCTTGAGGGATGGCCATTTTTAATCCCTTCTTTAATACACTGACAGGGTTAAAGCCATAATGCCTGTTCTTATCTTAAGGCCATTCAAACCAATGGGCCTCTCCACCCAAACATCAGTGGTAGTATCCTGGCACTTTCCCCATTTATCCCTGAGCAGGGTCTTAGGACTTCCTGTGTCAACTGGTAACAGGGAATTGGAGTTTCCACTTTCTTATTCTTAGAGCATCCCTAACTTTCTTCCTGGACCGCACCCTCCTGGCTAGGTTTCCCAATTAAAACTCTTAAGATAGCGCAAATTAAATAAACCCTTACGGAGAATTTCACTTCATCTAGGTACTCCCCTATGTTTACAGAGTAGTGCAAATCTCTCTCATTTTTCTGAGCTCCCGCTAGTTCCAAGAGAACCAAAATATCCTGTTGTGCTATCATGCATGCTACAGACCTCTCATGTAAGAGTGCTCAATCAAAACCTTTCCTTTTCTTCTAAAAGGAATTACTCTCCCTAGCTTCCTTATTCACAAGACCAAACTTCCCTTTCTTCTTTACTTTACCTAACCCCTTTTGTTTAAGGATGTCCACGCCACTTAGATCCCCCCTCCTTATCTTCCATAGGGCTGGTCTCCCAGGGTATCCTTTGGCTGCCTGTTTACCTGTTCTGGCCATTGAGTTTCACACTTAATCTTTTTACCAAGCCCGTGCTTTTGATCTTGCTTAACCAGTGGACTGAAATCGAGACTGCCTCATAACCTACTAGTCCTTTCTCCTTATAGCCCCTACAAGGGTTCTATCCCTTATTCTTGGGCCATTGCTCAAACTCTGGTTCAAATGTCCACACTCCTGGACTGAAAAACTCTAAGGCCGTAGAGCAACCATATTCTTGGTCTTGTATAATCTGAGCTCCTACTTCTGAATCTCTCTCAAACACTACCTTTAGTCTCACTTGCCCTCTTCTCCCTGACTGAGTGAAGTGTCTGCCAGCAGCCCTTCTGCCCCCAGTCTTGATCTTGGATTTGCCTACCCTTACTATTATAGAGCTCTCTGGTTTACAGAGGGCCTCACAGTAGCAATGTGAATACTTGCATCCCACTGGACCCCACAAATGATTTTTCTCACCTTTTTCCTTTTAGTCTATTTCCTTTTACACATTTTATACTCCTGAAGGGATATCTTCTTAACCCTACCTGAACTCCCCATCTAGGGAACAGTGTTAGGTAACTACTCTCCCCTGGGTGCTTTACTTCCCTAGCCAATGGTTGTAAGACCCTTGCAACACTTTCTGGTTTTGGGACACCAAAAGATGCATTATCCCATTTTCTTTCAGGGTTCTCTTTGCCACCTTCTCTCTTAGTCTTCCTTCAGCTTTGGAAAAGGTTAGTACTGCCTTCTGAAACCATTGACCAGTAGTTGACCACCTTTTTATGGCTTGGGCCTTTTCTTGGGCAAACTTTAGTATTTTATTTCTTTTCAGGGCCCCACTACTGCTCCTTGGGTCACCCTCAACCACACCAGGGTTCTCCTCTATTACTGCCCCTAATTTTTTCTGGTAAGGGGACCTCTCTGATTAGGGTTGCCACCTGGACTTAGGATGCTTACAGTTCTTAGCATACAAACCCAACTCCACCTTGGAGCTTCCTTTTTTTGCTTCGGTGGCTAGCATCTTTCTTTTTCACTCCTCATGTTCTCTGACTGCTTCATTCTCAAGGTCAAAAAATTTAAGTCACTTTGGCTCAGCAATTTGTCCATCCAGCTTGTGCAAGGACTTTAATTTCTTGTATGTGCTTCAACAGAGAGTCCTCTTCCCCATCAACCTCTTCCACTGCCACCTTGTCCTTAGCTTGCTCAGCAACCTTCAGTTTCTCCTCGAGTCAGGATTCTGGGTTTTGTACACTCTTAAGATCTGCCTACTCGGGTGACTGAAAGCACAATATTGTATCACCTCCTCCTACCAGCAGCAGTGAGGATGGAAGGCTCCCATGGAACTTCGTGGGCACATTGCCTATGATGGCTCTATGATTTTCCAGTGTCTTCCACTATATTTACAACTTCACCCAGCATGCAAGGAACAAAGCATTTTTTAATGTTATCTCCTAAGAATTTGAAAATAAAAATAATAGAGTGCCCCTTATAGTATCTCATAACTTAAAGCAGCATTGGAAGACTGGATGTCCAAATGGCAGATGAAATTTAATGTTATACACCTAGGAAAGAACAACCCAACTATAAACTATGGTTACACAATGCAAAGTTCCACATTAGGAACCATCACCCAAGAAAAAGATTTAGGCGTCCTCGTGGATAATACATTAAAACCCTCCACCCAGTGTGCAGCAGCGGCCAAGAAAGCAAATAGAATGCTAGGAATCATAAAGAAAGGAATGGAGAATCAAACCAACGATATTCTAAATGGCTCGGTATCATTCCATTATGTGACCACATCTTGAATATTGTGGGTAATTCTGGTCACCATATCTTAAAAAGGATATAGCAGAATTAGAAAAAGTATGGAGAAGAGCCACCAAATGGTAAAGGGGATGGAAGAATACCCCTATAAGGAAAGGCTTAAAAGGTTAGTGCTCTTCAATTTGGAAAAGAAATGACTGAGGGGAGATATGATAGAGATCTATAAATTAATGAATGGAGTGGAACGGGTAAATGTAGATCAGTTGTTTACGCCATCAAAAAGTAGAAAGAGTAGGGGACATGCAATGAAGCTACTATGTATCCCATTTAAGACTAATAAGAGAAAATATTTTTTCACTCAATGTGTAATCAAACTCTGAGAAGGCCGTGGGCAGGGTCCCGGCGGCCGCCGGTAACCTGTGGCGTGGCCCGGCGTAGGTCTCTGCCCACGTGGAGGAGATGGTGGGGGTGGGAGGCACTGAGATGCAGGCAGCGTTGTTTAAATTGATTGGCTCCGCCATGGGGATGCGCGCGGCGGGAGCCAATCAGCTGGGGGAGAGGGCCATGTGCCGTTGCGGCGAGGACGCTCGCTGAGCACATGGTCAGAGAGCAGGCAGCAGACGGTGTGGTGTGCAAGAGTGCAGAGGCTGTGGCGATCGGTGATTTTCAAAGGGAGCGGAGGACGAGTTGCCAGGGGTCGATAGAGCAGTGCGATCACCGCGGCGGTGTCAGGCAAGGGGGATAAGGGTAGCGAGTGTGTCTTGTGGGGGCTGCTTGTGTAACAGGGGGGGGGCAGCTGAGCGGAGGAAGGAAGGTAAAAAAAAAAAAATAACTTTATTGATAACTCAGGAGGAAGGGTTTGAATTCAGGGGAGAAGATTTAAAAAAAAAAAAAAAAAACTAAAGAGGATTTAGGCAGTAGGATGCTGGGTGGGAAACGGAGCAAGAGAGGAGGCCAGGAAGGGGTAAGGTGGATGCAAGGCAGAGTACTAGGGGTCTGAGGGGTAAAGGGGGAGGGGCAGGGGGCGACAGGGGGGGCCCAGGACAGCGGGATGGGCGTGGGACAGGTGAAAGGGAGGCAGGCTCAGCTGGGCCTGCAGTAAGGGGGTTCGAGGGGCCACCACTAGCAGGGCAGGGTGCGGCGGTGGGGTGTGGGCTTCAGGCCCGGGGAACTGCAGGTGCTAGGAGAGGTAGGAGAGTTGGTGGCCCTGAAGAGCAGCAGAATGTTGCTGGGGGTGCTGGAGTGGGGCAGGCTGGGGGAGAAGAGACCAGGGCACAGGCCCTGGGGGAGGGGGCAGGCCAAGGGATAGGGGGGACATGGAGTGGGGCTGATTGGGCAGGGTATGGGGTTCCGGCAGGGGTGGGGGGGGAGGTAGGGGCTTGGCGAGTCCGGGGGGGGGCGGGGGCTATGGGCCAGCAAGAATGGGAGCATTGGTTGGGAGGTGGGCAGGGCCCTTTGAGGGCCAATTGGTCGGGGGCTTGGCAGATGCCATGGCCCACGGTTGTTCCCCCCGCGGTTTTGCCTTTTTTGTCTCCTCAGGTTCCTTTGCTGGCGTCTCCAGGAGCGATGCACGGCAGGATGCAGCATTTCAGGGCAGCGAGTAGTGAAGCGCAAGTGGCGGATGTCCGTGGAGGTCCTTTGGCTGGGACAGTTTCACGAGGAGTGGGAGAGACGTGGGTGGTCGAGAACCTGTCTCAGGAGGGGCAGCGATGAGCGGCGCAGGAGTTGACGGATGCAGTAGAGACGAGTGAGTTGCGAATTGAGAATGCTGGGGTGGGGCTGGGGGCAGGGAGCGCTTTGAGCGGTCGGGAAAGGCTACCAGGAAGAGGAGGCATGCATGCCGGCGGAGGCGCAGATCTGAATCGTCCACTTCGATGTCATCTAGTTTGTCCACAGGATCGTTGGTGGTGGAGGGGAGGAGTGTAGAGAGGAGCGCATCAGGCGGGGGGTCTGCGGCCGTGTCAACTTTGTCGGAGTTGTGGGAAGGGGTGCCAAAACTGTTGAGGCGGAGAATAAGAAAGAGACGGTATATTGACATTTTCCAGTTGTTGGAGGGTCGTAAGCGTTCGTGAGAAAGTAAGAAGAAACGGAGAGAGGATGAGAAGGCTGGGAGGGTGAGGAAGGTGGCGAGGACAGTGGTGAATTGGGTAAGGGCTTTTTTGCGTTTGGCAAGTGTATGGGGTCAGCGCTACCTGGAACAGTACGGGATGCTTTTGTCATATGCAGACTCGATTCTTGAGGCGTCGCAGATGCATGACGGGTGGTCATGGCTTAATTACAACAAGAAGATTTGGGACAAAATGGAGGAGAACAAGTTGTTATCATGGGGCAACCAGGATATCAACTTGTGGCTCACACAAATGTCCGTGAGGTCGACTGCGACAGAGGGGGTGGGGTGAAAGCTGGAGTGGGGGCTAATGCTGCGGGAACCCATTCCTTTTGTGCAGGAGGAGTCGTGGCACCGAGTAAGCAAGGGGCTGGGGGAGGGGGGGGACGTATGTTGGAGGTTCAACAAGTCCTCCTGCCCGTTCCCAGATTGCAAGTTCCAGCATGTCTGTTTGGGGAGGGCACTCAGTGACAAAATGTCTTAAAAAAGGACCCTTGGGGAGCGCAATGCCGACTGCCAAGTAAGAGTGCAGTGTTCAGTGTAGCTCTCTCGCCCTTTCGGGTAGGGGTATTAAGCGAGTGGCTGTGCCATTACCCTAGAAAAAGGGATAGGGAGGTATTGATTGGGGGGTTTCGCGAGGGGTTTTTGATTCCGGTACAAGGTGGGGTCGTGGCCACGGCTTCGAAGAATGCTCCGTCGGTACGCCGTTTTGAGATGGTGGTGAGGGAGAAATTGGACGGTGAGTTGAAGTTGGGCAGAATAGCTGGTCCGTTTTCTGAGCCCCCGTTTGGGAAGTTTGTGGTGTCTCCGTTGGGGATCATACCAAAGGAGGAGCTGGGTAAGTTTCAGTTGATTCATAACTTGTCTTATCCCGGGGGGGTGGGGGGCATCGGTTAATGATCACATTCCGCGGGAGTGCTGCACGGAACGTTACGCTTCGTTTGACAAGGCTGTTGGGCTAGTGAGGAAGGCTGGGCAGGGGGCATGGATGGCGAAGGTGGACAATGAGTCGGCGTTCCGCTTGTTGCTGGTGCACCCATCCTCCTTTCATTTGCTGGGTTTCCAAGTTGCCGGGGAGTATTATTTCGACAAATGAATGCCCATGGGCTGTGCAGTGTCGTGTGCTTGCTTCGAGAAGTTTAGTATCTTTCTGCATTGGGTAGTTGTGCGGCGTGTGGGATGTGCCGATATGGTTCATTACCTGGATGATTTTTTGTTTGTGGGGGCAGCACAGACTTCCCAGTGTAAGGCATTGTTGGAGGGTTTTGTTGGGGTGGCCGGGGAATTGGGGGTGCCGTTGGCTACGGGGAAGATGGAAGGACCATCGACTCGGATCACCTTTCTGGGCATTGAGTAGGATTTGGTGGAAATGGTGGCGCGCCTACCAACAGAGAAGGTGGTGAAGTTGCGGGTCTTGGTAGCAAATGCGATGGGGTCAGTGAAGTTCACGCTGAAAGAAATGCAAGCTCTGATAGGGTCTTTGAATTTCGCTTGTAGAGTGATACCAATGGGGTGAGTATTCATTCGACGGTTTGCAGTGGCAACGGTGGGTGTTTCTAAGCCTCATCACCATATTCGAATTTCCAAGAGGAAGCGTGAAGACTTGTTGGTGTGGGATGCATTCTTGACCGATTTCAATGGGTCGACTGTGCTTGTGGAGGAAGAGCGTTCGAGTGAGGAGTTGCAGCTGTACACAGACGCAGCGGGGGGCATAGAATTGGGAATTTATTTTGGGGGGGCATGGTGTGCAGACAGATGGCCAATGGCGTGGGGCGAGGGGGGACTTTTAAAGAATATCACGTTCTTAGAGTTGTTCCCTATTTTGGTGACATTGGAGTTATGGCCAGGTAAGTTGCGTAACAAGAAAGTGGTTTGGTGGTGTGACAATGAAGCGGTAGCAAGTGTAGTGAATAATTACACGCCTCGGTGTGTCCAAGTAGCAGCATTGATGCGGAAAGTAGTGTTATCCTGTTTGCGCCTGAATGTGGCTTTGAGAGCGCGGCACATTCCTGGTCACAGTAATGGCATCGCTGATGCTCTTTCATGTTTGCAGTGGGATCGTTTCTGGCAGCTGGCACCAGAGGCGGATGCGGAGGGGGTCGGTGGTCCCTTGGAGCTTATGGAGCTGTGGCCTGCAGAGATGAAAGAGATGCTGTGGAGCTTGATGGCGGAGAAAACCTGGGATACATATCACAGAGGCTGTGGAAGAGTTGTGGAATTCTTACATGGGCAGGGGTGGCATTGGGGGGGGGGGTAGTGCCGGATCAATTATTGGGGAGGTACATCCTCAGCGCGAAAATGCAGGGTGCATCTCGGGCGTCTGTGCGGGGGCACTTGGCGGGCTTTGCTTTTTTCGCAAAAGCGGTGGGTTGGGCCCCATCGGGAGAGGGATTCTTAGTGAGGAAGTTGATGCAGGGGTGGGGTGAGGCCGCCTATGCAGGATACGAGGCGACCAGTAACCAACAACTTGTTGAGAGGTCTTTGTGAGGCTTTGCCTGCGGTGGCGGCGTCAGGGTACAAAGCCAAGCTATTTAAGGCAATATTCTGCTTGGCCTTTTTTGGGGCGTTCCGGGTTGGTGAATTAGTGGCAGATTCCAAAAGGAGGGGTGGGGGGGAGGGGACAGCCTGCAGAGACAACATGTGCGAGTGGAAGGGGATCAATTGAAGGTCCTGTTGAAGAAATCTAAAACGGACCAGCAAGGTAGAGGCATGTGGGTGGTGCTGCAGGCGATAGGGGGGGGGGAACACGTGCCCAGTAGCGCCGATGCGGTCGTACCTGGAAGGTCGACCGCGGGCCGAGGGCGGGCTTTTTGTGCATGCAGATGCACGGTTGGTCACGAGCTATCAGGTGACAGCAGTGTTGCGTTTGGGGCTGCAGCGTATAGGTGAGGACACTAGCCAATTTGCAGCACATTCCTTTCGCATCGGAGCGGCGACTAGTGCGGCAGGTGCTGGGCTGTCGGGTCTGCAGATACAAGCAATAGGCCGGTGGCGGTCCAGGGCTTTTCAGAATTATGTCCGGTTATGAAGGGGGGCTAGGGGGCACGGATAATTAACCATTGATTTCTTTTCCAGATGGGGCAGAAGTGTGCAGGGATGTTGCATGTTGGGGCATTCGTTTGTGTTCTGGGCTGGCCGGTGTGCGGAAGTGAGGCCTATCGGGCTGAACCTGGGATTGGACCCTGAAGTGGTGGCGATTTCATGGCTGGGCGAGCGGGGGCTGAGATGGCCACAGCTGATGCCCTTGCTTCATCACCACGCGCGTGTGAGGACGCCGCCGGGGTTCCTGCTGTTGCACTTGGGAGGCAATGATCTGGCATCATGGACCTGCAAGCAGCTGAACAATGCTGCAAAGAAGGATTTCGCTCGAATATTGGCAATGTTTGCAGGGGTGGTGCTGATTTGGTCGGATGTCATCCCGAGGCCAGCATGCTGGGGGCAGCGGCACTGGTCACAGGGGTTGACAAAGATCAATAGGCAAATCGGGAGATGGGTGGTGGAACTTGGGGGATGTCACGTGCAGCATGATTGGGTGGATGTGGCTTGTGCAGGTTTGTACAGGAATGATGGGGTGCATTTGGCCCCGGTGGGGGTGGACCTTCTCCTAAATGATTGGCAGGAAGTATTGGAGCAGGTGGTGAGGGGCAATGCAGGCAGGTCGCAGCTTGAGCTCAGGTGGGGGGGGGGGTGGCAAAGTCACACTGATGTGCCTATGCCGGTGGCGGGATCCCGGAGGTTTCCGGGGTCCGGAGCCATAAGCTACTTGGGGCAGGGCAGGGTGCCCGCAACCCGGAGAACCCCGAGCTCACTTTTGCTAGTGATATGGGGAAGTTGGGCAAGGGTGGTAGTAACTGGACCAGTGGTTGACCGTGCCAGGTGCGGAAGCGAGGTCACCTTGCTAATAGTACGGCGGGTGAGGTATCGCTCCGCTGGGAGGGGGGGGGGGTGCTTGGTTGATCAAGTTGTTACTAATGTTATAAATGTTAAATTTATTTATTTTTATTTATTTATTTATATTTCTTTTATACCGCACTCTTTTTCATCAGCGCGGTTTACATTAAACAGGAATACTCATTGCAATCAACAGACTGTGGTGAGTTTACATATAACAGGATAATACAACTGGGATTTTAACTTAGAGAAACTTTGTACATATTTGTAACATGTAAAGAACCTATATACACCGGATAGAATTTCTTATCGTCATCTTGAGTAAATAAGGCATTTACACTTTTATTATAAGAGTTAGAGGGTTGATGATGTGCTTTGGAAATGTAGAATGAAGAGGTGGTGCTTTATGGCTTTTCTGAATTGCTTGAGGTCAGTAATCGCTCTAATGTTGGGAGGTAGGTTGTTCCAACATCTGGGTGCGTAGTACGCGAAAGCCCTGTCTGTTGTTGAACGTTTGTATTTTGTGGCCTCAGGTGGTGTAACTAGGGTATTAGCCGCTGCTGACCTCCTAGCTCTGATGTTGGGAGTGTGATGGAGGAGTTTTGAAATTGATGAAGGAGCGATAGTATTTATTGCTTTAAAGGTCAAGAGAAGGGCTTTATATGCTATTCTGCAGTATATAGGGAGCCAGTGAAGCTCCATTAAGATGGGTGTTATATGTTCGTTCTTTGAAGCACCGTATAGTACCCTGGCTGCGGCATTCATGGCTAGTTGCAAAGTATTTAGGGAGTTTTTTGGGAGACCATGGAGTATTATATTCGCATAGTCAAAGTGAGGTGTGACTATGGCTTGGAATATAGTTCTGAAGCTGTCTGGGTCAAACATATTTTTCAGATGGCATTGGGTTCTTATCTTGAAATAAATGGTTTTCACGGTGCGGTTGATATGTTCTTTAAAGTCTAGTCGATGGTCCAGTATTACTCCAAGGTATCTTATGGAGGGCTTGATTGTTATTGGGCAATAAAGCTGCGACCTGGTGTTTTCCAAATGTGGTGTGTGTGAAGTTTGTGGGATTCATGCAAGGTAGAGGGATGAGGGGGGTAAGGCGGAGGAAGAGCGCCGGGTGCAGATCCCCGGTTATGGAATTTGTTACCTGAGGATGTAGTAAAAGCTGTTATTGTGGCTAGGTTTAAAAAGGTTTTGGACAAGTTTCTGGAGAAAAGGTCCATAAACCATTAAAGAGGATCCTGGAAATCCATTGCTTACCCCATGACGAACGTTGTGAAACCTGTATACCTTTTTGGGACCCTGCCAGGTACTTGTGACCTCAATTAACCACAGCTGGAAACAGGATACCGGGCTTGATGGACGTTGGTCTGACCCAGTATGTCATTTCTTTTGTTCTTATGTAACCAATACCTTCTGAAGCTGTTCTTTAGTCCAGTTCATTTTCTATTTAAAACTGTGATCTCCATGCTCCGTTTTCCTATTTTATGAAGGAGCTTCCTAAGAATCACAGCCTGAAATGCCTTTGCAAAGGATAAAGAAATTACATCAACATTAGTTCCTGTGTCTAAATTTTGGTTTCCTTCCTTAGTTTGACAAGAAATATGTGATTCTTTTTTTTTTCTTTCACAGTCTAGTTGGTTCCCACCAGGCCTGGTGCAAGAGAGTGTCAGGCACCCTAGACAAACTTTTGGCCTTATTCACCCCTCTCCTGAGATTTTGACAATTAAACTTATCACAATCATTCCAACACCACCCCTCCCACAACAGTCACACACAAAGCAAAGTTTAGTATTAAGAGTATGCGCCCAATCTCTCTGCAGATAAAAGAATGTGCTGATGTTTCTTTGAGTTTATGGCTGTCAAGATTTTTTGTTTTGCTTTGATGCTGCTGCTCCTTGCTGCCCCTCAAAGAGCTGCTGCCTTGGGTGACCACTTAGTCTTGCCAAATAGTTGGGCTGATCCTGATTCCTGATTACACCCTCATTATCTATATGACTGACAATCTTTTCCTTCACAATCATCTCTCAGTTCTTTTTTGGAACAGATATTAATTTTGCAAAATGCAATGTGTGCCTTCGAGTCAGTGCTGATTCCTGGTGACCCAGCAGCTCCTGGGTTTTCTTGGCAGTGTGACTGGAAGTAGATTGCCAGGCCTTTCTTCTCAGGCAATGGAGGGTTAAGCGACTTGCCCAAAGTCACAAGGAGTGCTAGTGGGAATCAAATCCTGGTCTCTTGGTTACCAAGCCAATGCCCTAACCATTAGGCTGCTCCTCCACTATAGTAATTTTAGTAGTTTGTAATCTGGCCACACCCTTTTGGTGTGAGGGAACGTTTCTATTTATCCCTGTATTTTTTCTGTTCTATTAACCTATTTCTTTAGGCATGCACTTATATGCATGCAGGAACTTTGAACGCACATTAATTCATACGTATATGCATGCACAAGTGATTTGTACACACTTAACATTTTTAGGTGTCAAAACTAACTGACTGCACATCCCTAACAGAAACACTCTACCAAAACAAGACTAGTATATAATACGGAAACAAAAGAAAAAACGTCTTTATATACCAAAGTTTTTCTGTAAACAACCTATAAGGGGGTCTCAGAACTCATGGACTAGTGAATGAATTACATCAATCTCTGTAAAACAGTTGCCCTTTTTGCACCAATGACCGACCCTTATGGTAAAATATGTATACATAAGCAATGTACAGAAAAAGCGCAGGCACAAAACTTAGCTTCACAAATCTTTCAACCTGTTGCGATCAATCTGATGCCCCTGGTGTCATATTATCACTCTGGAAGTTGACCACTTTTTGTTTGGAGCCAAAAGAACAAGGCTGTTGTCTGAAAAAAACAATGGAAGGTCCATAGTCCCACTGGCCAGAAGAGCAGGATGGAGGCCCGTGGAAGTCAGAAAAGCAAACAGCACCATGGTGCCAGAACAGAAGGTAAATCCGGTGTTGCGGTGCTTTTTTAAATGTATTACTGCCACTGCATATCCAAGAGAGGGGTGATCAGTGGCAGCAATGGGCACAGGGGATGCACAGGAAATGAGGTCCATCTAGGGCACCTCATACCTTTGCACGACCCTATGCATGACACACACATGCACACACATTCCCCGACACTCCCCATCACAATCACATACACATACTCACAGCCCCCAATACTCCTCATGAGACACACATGCTTACATGCCTGATTCTGCAAATTGGCTAAACACCACTGTATCATACTGCAAGTGTACACTTTTTAACTTGTTTACTGTTGTTGTCATTCAATTTTTATGTATGTATTGTATTTTTTATATGATTTGTTAGAATCAGCTTTGCTTCTCTTTTTATTTATGTATATATTTTGCTTTTGTGCTGTTTTCATATTCTTTATTGTACATCACTTTTAGTGACCTGTTTTCTGAGATAAGGAAGGCATTTGAATGAATAACCAAACTACCAGATCTAATTCTTCCAGTATATCATTTACTTCAGTAATTATTGAAATAATTGGAATGCTCACAGCTACACTCCAGGGTCAGCATTTTGGAAAGCATTTACACTGGTAATTGCCCTAGATACCTGTGTAAATACCTAATCTGGGATTTTCCAAATGCACCTACATGGGTAGTGCCTATGGAAAATGCCAGATAAGACCCTAACGTGCCCAGACGCTATGCGGTTAGCATCGAGGCATGTTAGGAGTGTTCCGGGATGGTGAAAAGGGCTAAACTAGTAGCAGTGATTTTCGATGCTACTCGCTTAGCCCTCTGCACCTTAAAGATAGGCAAGGTTTTTCCTCGCCTATATTTAAGGCGCAGGGGCTAAGCAGGTAGCATCGAAAATCACTGCTACCTGTTTAGCATTGGTAGCTCTGAGCGCATCCAGCCAAACCTGGATTTTCACTTCCATCGCCACGAATGTGAAAATCCGAGTTAAGGGGATCAACATGCTGGCTATGTGCCGATGCGGCGCATAGCCTGCCTAGATGAAAATCGTGCCCCAGGTTTCTTAAGCATTTAGTTTGTGGCATATTCTTTAAGTTTATTTTGAAAATGTTTCCCTATGTTTCTTAAAAACATAAGAGATGCCATAGTGGGTCAGACCAAGGTCTATCAAGCCCAGTATCCTGTTTTCAACAGTGGCCAATCCAGGTCACAAGGATTTCCCTGGTCTTCTTTAATAATGGTTTATGGACCTTTCCCCCAGGAACGTATCCAAACTTTTTTAAAACCCAGCCACACTAACAGCCTTCACTACATCCTCCGGTAATGAATTCCAGAGTTTGATTATGCATTGAAAGAAAAAATATTTTCTCTTATTAGTCTTAAAAGAGTTACATTGTAGCATCATTGCATGTCTCCTAGTCTTTCTACTTTTTGATGGCATAAACAACCGATCTAGATTTACCCATTCCATTTCATTCATTAATCTATAGACCTCTATCATATCTCCCCTCAGCCATCTCTTATCCAAGTTGACAAACCCTACCCTTTTAAGCCTTTCCTCAAAGGTGATTCCTTCCATCTCCTTTACCATTTTGACGTCTCTTCTCTGTACCTTTTCTAATTCTGCTATATTCTTTTTAAGATAAAGCAATCAGAATTGCACACAATATTCAAGGTGCGGTCGGACCATGGAATGATGCAGAGGCATTATAATATCCTTGGTTTTATTCTCTATTCTTTTCCTTACGATTTCTAGCATTCTATTTGCTCTCTTGGCTGCCACTGCACACTGGGCAGAAGGTTTTAACATGTTATCACAATGACGCCTAAATCTTTTTCCTGGGTGTTGTTTCTTAATGTGGAACTTTGCATCGTGCAACCGTAGTTTGGGTTGTTCTTTACTAGGTGCATAACTTTGCACTTGTCCACAAATATTTTATCTGACATTTGGATGTTCCGTCTTTCAGTTTATCAATGTCTTCTTGCAATTTTGCACAATCTTCTTGTGTTTTAAGAACTTTGAATAATTTTGTGTCATCTGCAAATTTGATCACCTCACTTGTTATTCCCATTTCTGGGTCATTTATGAATATGCTAAAAAGCAGCGGACTCAGCACAGATATCTGGGGTACACCACTATTCACCTTTCTCCATTGAGAAAATTGGCCATTTAGCCCTACTGTCTGCTTTCTATCTTTTAACCGGTTCTTGATTCACAATAGTACACTGCCTTCATTCCATGACTCTTGTCGGTTCATGAATCAGCTGTTCAAAGAGCAGTGAATTTATTTCATCTGTGCTGGGTCCACTGCTTTTTGACATATTCATAGATGACCTGGAAAAGGGAATAATGAGTGAGATTATCAAATTTGCAGATGACAAAAAACTATTTAAAGTTGTTAAAATCCATGAGGATTGTGGAAAATTGTAAGAGGATCTTGATAAATTGGAAGACGGCATCCAAATGGCAGATGAAATTTAAGTGCAAAGTTATGCACCTAGGAAAGAACAACCCAAACTATGGTTACACAATGCAAGGCTCCACATTAGGAACCACCACCCAGAAAAAGATTTAGGTGTCATCGTGGTATAACATGTTAAAACCCTAAACCCAGTGTGCAGTGGCGGCCAAGAGAGCAAATAGAATGCTAGGTATCATAAGGAAAGGAATGGAAAATAAAACAAAGGATATTATAATGCCTCTGTATCGTTCCATGGTGTGACCATACCTTGAATACTGTGTGCAATTCTGGTCTCCATATCTTAAAAAGCATGTAGCGTTATTAGAAAAGGTACAGAGAAGAGCCACCAAAATGGTAAAGGGGATGGAAGGAACCCCTATGAAGAGAGGCTGAAAAGGTTAGGGCTCTTTAACCTGGAAAAGAGATGGCTGAGGGGAGATATGATAGAACTCTATAAATTAATGAATGGAGTGGAACAGGTAAACGTAGATTGATTGTTTACATCATCAGAATATAGAAAGACTAGGGGACATGCAATGAAGCTACAGGGTAAACTATTTAAGACTAATAAGAGAAAATATTTTTTTCACTCAACTTTTAATCAAACTCTGCAATTTGTTACCGGAGGATGTAGTAAAAGCTGTTAGTGTAGCTGGGTTTAAAAAAAGTTTGGAAAGTTCCTGGAGGAAAGGTCCATAAACCATTATTAAAAGGGACCTGGGATATCACTGCTTGACCTAATACAAGCATTGTGTAACCTGTGTCTTTTGGGGAAACTGCTAGGTACTGTCAGACGGCTGCCTGGGTGAGAATCTTCACAGTCTTTGCAAGTGCATATCTCTATATGATTTGCAAGGTATTGTGGGCAATGTAGTTCATTCACACCAGACACAGCTGCTGACAATAATTTAGTTGTGCTCTTGGGTAAAGCCAATAAGATATTTATTTATGGGGTTATTTCTCCCAACACAGATATGCTTGGTAGCACATAAATCAGATAACTTGCTTTCAGTGTTAACTTGGAAAAACAAAGTCAAAATCCGGAAACAACAAATGAAAATCCACAAAGCAAGAAACAAACTGTTCTTTTCAGGTTAACTTCTGATTATTTCCCACATAGATACAGAAGTGATTCTCTCCTAGCTCACAAGCAATTAGGTAAGGCTTAATTGCTAGCAGTCACCAGCTGAAACCCCTTAGCTGGCTTGCCTTCCACTGTGTGGGTCAAATCCTGCTTCAGGAGCTTTTCTGAGTAGATTAAAGAACAAATTTGTATTTCTTTGTGATGGTTGCTGTACTTTATAACAGAAAGTTACCAACGGAGTTTAGATAGAGAGCAGTCCATATAAACAGGATCCTCATCTGCTATTATTCCCCCTTGTTCAACAAGCATGGGTTCAATATCATGGATTGGCACAGATGAATCTCTCAATGGAGCATTTTCAGGAGAATACTTGTTTCCCTGCTGTCTTTCAAGGTTATAGCTAGGGCATAGATCAGTGTTCATACCTGAGCTTCCATTGCTGCTAGAGTTCCTCTCTATATAGCCTGGCCAGTATGTAGTCCAGTTCTTATGTCCAGCCTTCCAATCCAGATCCCTGGACACTGGATCTCTCTTCACATACCTTCTGGCACAGGTCTTAGGGTCCCTTCCACGTGCAGCAGCCATCTCCCTCACAGGTAGCCTCTGGTGATTCCTAGCTCTGCAGCACCATTCCTCTGGCTTTCCCCAGTCCAATGGTGTATGCTGGCCCTTGGAATACCTCCCAGTATACGTACTGCTTTGGACTCTTCTAGACCTCTCAAAGGCTTTTCTCTTCCTTCTTCCAAAGGGTCTCTTTCCCTCTCTGTCCGTCCGGTTTGGCTTCTGCTTCTGATGATCCTTCAGATGAAACTGATGATCAAACTCAAGCTGATTCTCAGGATACTGAGGACAATTCTCTGGATATCCAAGGTGATCATGAAGATGGTCATCTGTAGAATAAACTCTACTCTTATTCTGCTTAGATGAGTGCTCCTCCCTAACACAGCGCAGCTGGGCTGAATCAGGCCTTGCCCTTTGAGATGAGTGTTCCATCCTAGCACAGCGCAGCTGTGCTGAATCAAGCCCTGCCCTTTGCAATGAGTGCTTGGGGATTACCTCATAGCCCTTTTGATTGAACACACGTTTTTTCACTTCAGCTCCTCTCATGGCTGTTGGAAACCTGGTGCATTCTGGGACTGGTAGTCTTTTATGGCAAAATTCTGTTTTCTCATTTCTACCAGCACTGACAGGTTGCTTGTTCAGAGACACTTCACCTTTTCTATAGCCCCTTCCTGAGCTATGATAAGCTTCCTTATCACAGTACTTATGACCTAGATTGGCCACTGTTGGAAACAAGATACCGCGCTTAATGGACCTTGGTCTGACCCAGTATGGCATACCTTATGTTCTTAGGTTTTGTTCTTAATCATTATCTCCCTATCATATCTTGCTGTGACACTGATCCAGTCAATATCAGGGTAATTGAAATCGCCCATTATTACCGATTTCTCTTAGCATTTCATCATCCGTCTGTTCATTTTTGCCAGGCGGTCAGCAGTACACCCCCAGCCATCATCTTCCCCTTTTTAAATGAGATTTCTATCCATAAAGATTCTACAGTATATTTTGTTTCATGCAAAACTTTAATCCGATGTGACTCAATGCTCTCTCTAACACAGAGCGCAACCCCTCCACCAATTTGATCTACTCTATCATTGTGATACAGTTTGTACACATATATCACAGTGTCCCACTGGTTGTCCTCCTTCTGCCATGTCTCTGAGATACCAATCATATCTAACTTCTCATTTAGTGCTATATGTTCTAACTCTCACATCTTACTTTTTAGACTTCTAGCATTTGCATACAAGCATTTTAGATGCTGTATTTTATTCATATTAATCTGATTACCAGTAGGCAGCAGTAAATTGGAATCTTTAAGTTTCATCTGCTCTGTACTTAAGGGCATTTGGTTTACTTTTGTCTTTATTGGAGCCTCTCTGTCGATATGCCCTAACTTCCCTTTTGCTAGTATCCTTCAAGGATAAATCCTTATGAACCATGCACTCTTAGGCGACTGTTGACTGGCCCTATTATCTAGTTTAAAAGCTGCTCTATCTCCTTTTTAAAGGTTAATGCCAGCAGCCTGGTTCTATCCCGGTTAAAGTGGAGCACATCCCTTCGGAAAAGCCCCTCCCTTCCCTCGGGAGCACTAAATCTAAGGGGAATCACTAAGAAACCCATTAATCTCATTCCTGTGAAGGAAGGAGTAGTCAAGATTTTTGTAATCCCTCATTCTGTTTCCTTCCTATGCTACAGATCTCTCAGATAAGAATGCTGATCATCTCATCTGTTCTTGCCTAAAGTTTAAAGAGGAAGTATCACCTACACAGATTTTATATATTGTGTTCCTCGTTAGAAACAAACCATTCAAAATATTAGCCACTGCTCCCATTTTCTACTATTTTCACTTTTTATTTGTCTCGCCTTTGTGTCTTGGATAGACTGGAAACTCCATGGAGCAGGGACTATCTTTATTTGTATAGTGCTTGCAGAAGTATATTATTTAGTGATGGTAGTAAACAATGGAGTTTTCTTTCCACTACACAAGTGTTTAAAGAGTAACTTTATTACTAAGATTTGGAATCAGCATTCTTAAGGATATATCTCAAAATGCACCTCTTTGTGATATCAGACCATAATTGCTTTCATTGGTATCCATCACCTTGCCTCTCGTCTCTCCCCTTGTTCACCACAAACACATGCCTTCTGTTGCCACTCCCGAGATCCTTCTTGACCTCCAATGTTGCTGCTCTTTGTCTCCTCCCTATTTCCAGTTACTGATGTTACCAAGTTTTCAGTCTTCTCAAGCCCCTTTTTCAGGCACTCCGGGCCAGGGTACCATTTGAGCTGAGCAATCTGTGTCAGGGCATAAGAACATGAGTTATGCCATACTGGATCAGACCAAGGTCCATCAAGCCCAGTATCCTGTTTCCAACAGTGGCTAATCTAGGTCACAAGTACCTAGCAGTTTCCCCAAAAGACACAGGTTCCACAGTGCTTATATTGGGGCAAGCAGTGGATTTCTAGGATCCTCTAATAACTCCAGGAACGTGTCCAAATCTTTTTTAAACTCAGCTACAATAATGGCTTTTACTACATCCTCCGGTAATGAATTCGAGTTTGATAATGCATTGAGTGAAAAAATATTTTCGCTTATTAGTCTTATGCAGGTTACACTGTAGCTACATTGCATGTCTCCTAGTCTTTGTAATCTTTGATGGTATAAACAATTGATCTATATTTGCGCCTTTTCAGCACCATTCATTAATTTATAGATTTATTTATTTATTTAGCAGTATTTATATCCCGCTTTTCACCGGGTCAAAGCGGTCAATAGGGGGATACATTTAACACGAGGGGATATGAGACACATATGCTAATACTTACAGGGAACATGGGCAATGGAGGGTTAAGTGGCTTGCCCAAGACCACAAGGAGTGCCTATAGGACTAGAAATCCCAGACCCTCCGGCCTGAGATTGCTGTCCACAGGTGGGACTTGAACCCCCGGCCCTCCGGCCTGAAGGACCTTGTCCTAACCACTAGACCACTCCTCCCTCTCAATGATATTTTCCTTTCAGTCTTCTCTTTTCCAGGTTGAAGAGCCCTAACCTTTTCAGCCTATCCTCATAGGGGTGTCCTTCCATCACCTTTACCATTTTGGAGACTCTTCTCTGTATCTTTTTCTAATAACACTACCATTTTGGTGGCTCTTCTCTGAACCTTTTCTAAAATCGCTATATCCTTTTTAAGATACGGCGACCAGAATTGCACACAATATTCAAGGTGCGGTCTCACCATGGAACGATACTGAGGCATTATAATATCTTTTGTTTTATTTTCCATTCCTTTCCTTATCATACCTAGCATTCTATTTGCTCTCTTGGCCGCCGCTGCACACTGGGCCGAGGGTTTTAACATGGTATCCACAATTATGCCTAAAACGTTTTCCTGGGTGGTGGTTCCTAATGTGGAACCTTGCATCGTGTAACCATAGTTTGGGTTGTTCTTCCCTAGGTGCATAACCTTGCACTTGTCCACATTAAATTTCATCTGCCATTTTGATGCCCTGTCTTCCAATTTATCAAGATCCTCTTGCAATTTTTCACAATCCTCTTGGGTTTTAACAACTTTAAAAAGTTTTGTGTCATCTGCAAATTTGATAACCTCACTCGTTATTCCACTTTCCAGGTCATTTATGAATATGTCAAAAAGCAGCGGACCCAGCATAGATCCCTGGGGTACACCACTATTCTCCTTTCTCCATTGGGAAAATTGGCCATTTAGCCCTACCCTCTGCTTTCTATCTTTTAACCAGTTCCTGATCCACAATAGTACACTGCCTCCTATCCCATGACTCTTTAGTTTTGCCAAATGTCTCTGATGAGGGAGCTTGTCAAAGGCTTTCTGAAAGTCCAGATACACAATATCAACCGACTAACCTTTGTCCACCTGTTTATTCACTCCTTCAAAAAAACATAACAGATTAGTAAGACAAGATCTTCCTTGTCTAAAGCCATGTTGGCTGTCTCCCATTAGGTTGTGACTATCTACATGCTGAGTAATTTTATTCTTTATGATGGTTTCTACCATTTTTCCTGGTACTGACGTCAGGCTCACCGGTCTGTAGTTTCCCGGATCACCCTTGGAACCCTTTTTAAAAATTGGTGTTACATTGGCGATCCTCCAATCTTCAGGTATTAGAGATGATTTTAATGATAGTTCACAGATTACTAATAGCAGGTCTGCAATCTCATATTTCAGTTCTTTCAACACCCTTGGATGTATACCATCCGGCCCAGGTGATTTGCTACTCTTCAGTTTATCTAATAGTTGTAAGACATCTTCCCGATGTATCGATATTTCCTTCAATTCTTCCGCACCTTTAAATACCACTTCAGTCATGGGTAACATCCCTACATCTTCCTCAGTAAAGACCGAAGCAAAGAATTCATTCAGTCTCTCTGCTATCGCCTTGTTGCCTCTTAGTGCTGTCGCGAGCACTACCCTGGCGGTAAGTAGCAGTCAGGGCAGGTCGGACATAACTATATGGGGAGGAGATTGGCCAGTAATCCAGAGGCCCAATTGGCTTTTGGTCCTGTTAGTTTCCTGGATCCTAATCTTCCAAAGAATTCAACTGCACAAGTGGTGGGAAAATAAAGGCTTTTATTTCCCCTTCTCGCAAGGGTTCAAAGGATTGGGCAATAACAACATTGCAAATGTTCTTAATTCAGGTAAGAAAAAGTAAAACAAAAGTTTAAAGCAAAACCGTTACTTTCACAGTAGCGCTGGTATTCACACAGCAGGAATGTTCTAGGCAGTAACCCATACAGCTTACAAGCCTAGCAAAGATTCTAGGCTTCCCGTGGTACAGCACGTACAGTCCATTTCGGTATCTGAAACCTCATTTGCCAGTTCCACTTGCATTGGCTCATAGGCGGAAGCCTCTGACTCTGAGTCCCTGGGTTCAGGTATGTTATAGTCAGGCTTCTTATATAGCTCTTCTAGCACAGCCCAATGTTCTGGGTAACTCGTAGGGCATCTGCTCTGTGCTGTTTTATATTGAGGAAATTCCTCTCTCCTTTGAGGTTTTATGGCAGCTTTATAAAAACATTTATTATTCAATCCTTTCTTATCAGGTAAACGTTTCCTATAGCTTGTATCATAAAAAGCTTTACCTTGTGAATTTGGCTTCTCTGTTTCCAGTGAAGGTTGAGGCCTGCGCCAGTTTCTCCGTTGGCTTGCCTGTACAGCACGGCTTAGGTCTTCAGGCTGTGACCCTGTTGGTTTTGGACAACAGCTGCAGCAATGCCTTTGCCACTCTGGGCAAACAGCTTTTACTCCTCTGTGAGCTGAGACCTTCCCAGGTTCCTCCTTAGCTCCCTGGCAATCACCTTTCACTCTGGGTGATCGTCTGGCAGTGGAATATTCAGGTTTGCACGCTAACCTGTTTTCCTTTGTCTTGCCTTCCTTCCTGCTGCCTCCTTTCTAGCCGTCTCTCCAGCTACCTTCACTCTGGCTGCTCCTTTTCCCGCTGCTCTGTCCTCCGCTGCCACTTCTTCCACCTGCTTTCCAGTCTTCCTCCTTAAGAAGTCCTCCTGTGCTCGAGGATTGGAAGCTGGCTGGCATTACCTCATGATCAGTGGGGCGTGGTTTCTCAGTCACTCTGGAGTCCCTCTTGCTTCCTCTATCTGGTTCCTCCAGATATTGCAGCTTGTATGTATCTTTTTCTTTATTTAAAGCATTTTCCTTTCTCTCAACCAGGTCTGCTGGGTGACACATCCCCCTTCTTAAAATATTACGGGCTGGGGAAGCCTCTTCCACACAGCACGTAATACACGATACCGGTACTTTCTGCAGCTGACTGGCATTATGCTTCACTCGATTGGTATCCGCTTTTTATCCCTTCAGGGTGGAATATGTTTTCAGCAGAAGCTATCAGAACTAATCGTTCATGCCAGGGCCGAAGAACATTGACGTGGTAGACTTGTTTATGTCCTTTTGTATCTTGGACCAAGTAGGAAGTAGATTCAATGGGCTTAATTACCGTGTGAGGCCCCTTCCATTGGGCTTCGAACTTAGGTGTAGCGCCCGACACTAAGATCATCACTTTCTCTCCGACCTTCAATTGTCTGGGTTTGGCATGCCGATCATAGTATCGTTTTTGTTTTTGTTGACTTTCTTTCAGTTTTTCACCTGTGAACCGGGAGGTTCATTCCAGGTGAGTTCTTAGGTTCTTCAAAAATAGGGGTACGCCTATTTCTTCATCAACGGGTTCAGTCCACTGTTCTCTCAAGACATCTAATATGCCTCGGGGTGCTCGTCCGTACATGAGCTCATAGGGCGAGGTACCTAATGAACTTTGTTTTCTTTCCCTACAGGCATATAAGATGAATGGCAACATGGTGTCCCACTCCATCATTTGGCCATCCAAAGCTCGTCGAAGCATTTGTTTTATGCTCTGATTTAACCGTTCCACCAAGCCATTGCATTGGGGTTGGTAGGCGGCAGTCTTTAGGTGGTGGATGCCAAAAGCGTCCCAAACCTGAGCGAGGTATTTTGATAAAAGGTTACTACCTCTGTCCGTTAAGACCTCCTGCGGGAACCCCACCTCGCAGAACAATTTGATTAGTTCCACAGCAATAGATTTTGCCGAAATATTTCTCAGTGGTACTGCCCATGGGAAACGTGTAGCCTGGTCAATAATCACGAGGATGTATTGGAATCCTCTTGGAGTTTTGATAAGGGGTCCTACTATATCTATAGCAAGTCTTCTTACTGGGTCCGAGATTATGGGCATCGGAACCAGTGGTATTTCTGGTGGCCGGTTAGGAGTTACCCTTTGACAAGATGCACAGGATTCACAAAAGTGAGTCGTTTCTCGGAAGACTCCCGGACAATAAAATCTGGCTAAAATTTGATCAAGGGTGCCTTGTGCTCCCTTATGACCCCCTACTGGATGGTCATGAGCCAGACGTAAAACCAGCAACTTAAAAGTGTTTGGGACCACTAACTGCTTCCGCACAGTTCCAGTTTGAAGATCCTTACATTCGCGATATAATATGTCCTCTTCCATAATAAATCTGGGGAAGGAATTCTTTTCTTCTCGAGCATACTCCAGTGCACGAGCTAACGCAGGGTCTGCCCTTTGTTCCATCTTAAAGGAAGAGAATTTTTCCATCAACTCTGCCGGTACCCATGGCATCCCTTTCCCAGCTTCCGGGTCGGCTCTACCTTGAGAGGGGCACCTTCTTTCTCTTCGTCTCTCAGCCTTAGGTTTTCTTACCTTCCTCAAGGGGTTGCCCATTAAGTCTTCATGGGACGGAAGGTCTCCTAAGGAGGTGTCTCTAGAACACGAGGGCTTTTCAGCATCCTGGGTATGCGACCGTGTGGAAACTAGAGCTTCCTTAGGATCTATAGACTCCTTGATATTTTTCTGCTGAGGACTGAGACTTTCAGTAGTGTTATGGCGAATGCAAGTGGCACTTAGCACTGCTGGTGGAGATAAGCCCTCTTTCAGACTTCTCCTGAATTGTGGCCAATCACGGCCTAATACCAGCTCCTGGGGTAATCTAGGCACCACTGCTACCAGCATTTCTTTCACGATGTCTAGTCCCTTAACCCACAATTTATATACAGGATAGCGGGTAGCTGCTCCATGTATACATTTTATTTTTACAGTACCTTCTGGCTGATCTGGAACTGATGAACCCTGATCTTTGATCACAAACCATAATCTCCTTGAAATCATAGTTTGATCAGCTCCTGAATCCAGGAGTGCTTTTACATTTATGCCTTGAATCTTGACATTCAATACAAAGCCTAACGGTGCCCTAACTTATAGATGTAAATAGTTTACATTACAATCAAAGTTTATTTACCTGAGTTTTAAAATTACCCTGTTATCCAAGTTGTTAACCCTGTTTAATGTAACTCAGACATTTTTTGTGTACTGAAATGTTTTGTTCGATGTAAACCGCGCTGATGTCAAATAGTGCGGTATATAAGAAATGTAAATAAATAAATAAATAATAAATAAAGCCTTCACGTATTGTCTTTGGGTTCTCACCCACAAGAGCAGTACGTGAATAACACTGTTGTTTCACATGACCCTTTTTACCACTAGAAAAACATCTCTTAGTATTTTCTTTTACTAAAGGCTTATAACTTTTTGAACCAGTATATATGGGACGTGAGACATTTTTCAATTTCTGCGCCTCCATACCTACTACCAATTTGGGAGTCTCCACCCTGGGTTGGGTGACTCTCTCCGCTTCCAAATATCGCTCGGTGAGAGCTATGGCGTCTGTAGTGGTACGGCAATTCTGCAGAATTAGAAAATTCTGTACTCTACTCGGTATGGCTGACATATACTGTTCCAGGATTATCGCATCCATCAAAGTATCCACATTTTTCTTTTCGGGCTGTAGCCACTTGTTTGCTAGACTACGTATCCTATGGCCTAGGGCTTTGGGCGTTTCATCCTCCCTGAGGACAGTAGCTCTAAACATCTTATTATAAGATATAGGGGTAAGACCTAAATGATCTCTAATGGCTCTGACTACCTCCTCATAGGTATTTGCTAGAGCTGGGGGCATCGCCCTATATGCAGCGAGCGCCTCCCCCGTGAGGGACGCTGCGAGGCGTATGGCCCACTGCTCAGGTGGCCATTTAGCAGAGCATGCAATTCTACTGAATGAGTCTAGGAAATCATCCACATCGTCATTTGGACTTAGCTTCCCTACAATGAGATCATTGCATGTCCAATGTCCACTATCTGGGCTGGTTGGTCCGGTTGCCGTCAGCTTCTCCGCGTTGGCCCTTGCCATCGCCTCTCGCTGATGTGCCAACCAATTCTCCATGGTCTGCAGGACCGGTAGCTGTTGCGCCTGCATGGCTTGAAGGGCTTGCGCTTGGTTTTGCTGTGCGAACTCCGCCTGTTTATCGAACTGGAGTGCCATCCAGGCACAAAGCTCCTTCGGCTCCATACTGCACCCGTATAAAGGGAGATAAGAAGAAAAAGAAAACCAAGTGTGGCTCTCCTAACAAAAGCTCTTCTTCTTTCCTTTTTTTTTTCCCAAACTGCCCCCGGATATCCAACACTACTCAGGCTTATCTGCGTTTTACCTGACATTAGTGTTGACTCCAACTCTGGAATATAAGTGTTGTCCTGCTCCGCAGTTTTCCACTTCTGGGATCGCAACAGGATTTTCACCTTTCAGGATTTACGATCCGTTCCGGATTCCAATCATTCCATTCCAGGTTTTTTCCTTCTGCTCCGGTTGACAGCAGATCCGTTCCGGGTTTTGTTTTTACACTCCGGTTTTCCAGATAGTTCAGACCGGGTTTTTATTTTAAACTCAGAAGTTTTATTTTTCTTTTCTTCTGCGGTTGTAGGCTCCAATCCAATATCCTGCCAACTACGCCATTTTATGTCGTGAGCACTACCCTGGCGGTAAGTAGCAGTCAGGGCAGGTCGGACATAACTATATGGGGAGGAGATTGGCCAGTAATCCAGAGGCCCAATTGGCTTTTGGTCCTGTTAGTTTCCTGGATCCTAATCTTCCAAAGAATTCAACTGCACAAGTGGTGGGAAAATAAAGGCTTTTATTTCCCCTTCTCGCAAGGGTTCAAAGGATTGGGCAATAACAATGCAAATGTCCTTAATTCAGGTAAGAAAAAGTAAAACAAAAGTTTAAAGCAAAACTGTTACTTTCACAGTAGTGCTGGTATTCACACACCAGGAATGTTCTAGGCAGTAACCCATACAGCTTACAAGCCTGGCAAAGAGTCTAGGCTTCCCGTGGTACAGTACGTACAGTCCATTTCGGTATCTGAAACCTCATTTGCCAGTTCCACTTGCATTGGCTCATAGGCGGAAGCCTCTGACTCTGAGTCCCTGGGTTCAGGTATGTTATAGTCAGGCTTCTTATATAGCTCTTCTAGCACAGCCCAATGTTCTGGGTAACTCGTAGGGTGTCGGCTCTGTGCTGTTTTATATTGAGGAAATTCCTCTCTCCTTAGAGGTTTTATGGCAGCTTTATAAAAACATTTATTATTCAAACCTTTCTTATCAGGTAAACTTTTCCTATAGCTTGTATCATAAAAAGCTTTACCTTGGGAATTTGGCTTCTCTGTTTCCAGTGAAGGTTGAGGCCTGTGCCAGTTTCTCCGTTGGCTTGCCTGTACAGCATGGCTTAGGTCTTCAGGCTGTGACCCTGTTGGTTTTGGACAACAGCTGCAGCAATGCCTTTGCCACTCTGGGCAAACAGCTTTTACTACTCTGTGAGCTGAGACCTTCCCAGGTTCCTCCTTAGCTCCCTGGCAATCACCTTTCACTCTGGGTGATCTTCTGGCAGTGGAATATTCAGGTTTGCACTCTAACCTCTTTTCCTCTGTCTTGCCTTCCTTCCTGCTGCCTCCTTTCCAGCCGTCTCTCCAGCTACCTTCACTCTGGCTGCTCCTTTTCCCGCTGCTCTGTCCTCCGCTGCCACTTCTTCCACCTGCTTTCCAGTCTTCCTCCTTAAGAAGTCCTCTTGTGCTCGAGGATTGGAAGCTGGCTGGCATTACCTCATGATCAGTGGGGCGTGGTTTCTCAGTCACTCTGGAGTCCCTCTTGCTCCCTCTATCTGGTTCCTCCAGATATTGCAGCTTGTATGTATCTTTTTCTTTATTTAAAGCATTTTCCTTTCTCTCAACCAGATCTGCTGGGTGACAGTGCTCCTTTAACCCCTTTATCATCTAATGGATCAACTGACTCTCTCACAGGTTTTTTGCTACGAATGTACTTGAAAAGGTCTTTATTTCGCGTTTTTGCTTCCGCAGCAAGCTTCTTCTCAAATTCTCTCTTTGCCTGCCTTATCAATGCCTTGCATTTGACTTGCCAGTGCTTGTGCTGTTTCCAGGTTTCGTCGTTTGGCTCTTTTTTCCATTTCCTGAAAGATGCTTTTTTGGCAACAACAGCCTCTCTGACCTCACCTTTAAACCATGCTGGCAGTTTTTTGGACTTCCTTCCACTTTTCTTAAAGCGTGGAATACAGCTGGTCTGGGCTTCCAAGATAGTATTTTTCAACAACACCCAAGCTTGATGTACGTCTTTAACCTTTGCAACTGCTCCTTTTAGTTTTTTCTTAACTGTTTTCCTCATTTTATCATAGTCTCCCTTTCGAAAGTTAAGGGATGATACTACCCAGCTGCTGATTCCCCCTCTCTCTTCTTTCTCCCACCTCTTAGCGTTCCCCTCCCCAGTAATCTCTCACCTTCCCCTCCTCCTACCCACATTCCTCTTTCTCTATCCCTCCTCCTTTCCCTTCCTCCTTATTGTAAATTCTCTTTCCCCCTCCATCCCTCCTAGCACTCAAATCTCTTTTTTCATCATCCCACCTCTCCTAGCATAGTCTCTTTCATACCAATGTCTATACCCCCCTCCCAAGTACTTTCCTAGCGCACACTGCTTCTTCTCCATTCGTTTCCTCCCCAGGCACACTCCTTTCTGTCACCCTCACCTTCTCAGCTCTGAAGCCCCTCCCCCCCCAGCACCAATGAAGAGAGATTATTTTCTCTGTAACCTGTGACCCCACAGCAGGGGCAAAGTACACCTTTTTGGTTGGAGAGGTTCGAACTCTGTCTCTAACTCTTAGCTCCCATCCTGATTTCTCACTTTACATTTATACTTACTCATTCTTTCACACATTATTATATAAATCATTTTGGGGGTCTTTCATTAAAGGGTGTTAGCTGACTTTGCATGTTTTGGCGCACGTCGAGTGCACATTGGGACATATGTTGCCAACACGCAGGGCCATAACAGCACAGGACGATTCCCATGCTAACTGTGCAACCTGCATTAGGGTCATGAGTGGGCAGGGTAGGGACAAAGAATAGGCATGGCGAGCTGAGCACAGCGCTGAGGTCACACCATGCACTATCTGCATTAGCACAGGATCATCTCATGCCATCTTAACAGGTGGAGTTAAGTGCACCTGTGCTAATGTGGCGTGCGCTAAGGGACAGGGCTCCGCCTTAATTGCCAATGGTGTTGCACCTAATGCACCATGGTTTTGGAACTATTGGTGCATTAGGTGCAACACCTTAGTGCTCTTTAGTAAAAGGGCCCCTTAGTATATAATTATTCTTAGATCAACTAATAAAATTCCTATGACAACAGCTACAGAGCAGAGGTTTATAACTTAACATACAAAAAATTCCCTTCAAATTCTGGCGCCACATGAGAAGCAGCAACACAAACTCCCTCCACTGCCAGAGACTGTGTGAAGTAGCACAAAACCCTAGAAATGGATACTCAGAAGCTTATCATGCCGTACTATGCTATACCAAGCCATATCATACCAGCACCAGCATCAAATCCAAGAACTCAAACTGCATTCACTTGATCTCTGAAAAGTCAGCACTGCAAATATTCTCAAACTCTTCAACACCTCTAATCGGGGAAAAAAAAGACCAAGACGGACTCCTATGGATTCCTACACAGAATCTACATATCACTCCCTCAGCTCACTTACACACATAAAACACAGACCATCACTTAATAAAGAATAAAAGAACAAACACGCAGACAAAACATTAAATGAAAAACTCAAAAATACAGACTGTGAGTAGTAAAACACTGAAGAAAGAGAAACATTTTCCCTCAACAGATCAAAATTACAAGAAATGCACATTTTCAAAAACTGCCATATTTCATTTGTTCTCCAGCATTCACCAGTTACCACTTTCTCCAAAATTCATTTACCCTGCCTTTCCTCTTCCTTACCCCCATCATCCAATCCTCGGCCCCTCCATCTCCGCCTTCCACGTCTATGCCCTTGCATCTCCCCCCCCCCCCAACAGTCTCTGTCCTGCTCTTCCTTCTAACTCCCCCAGCATAAGCCCTCTTATTCCACTGCCAATCCCCACATCTGCCATCATCAGCCCCTTTTCCCCATCACCTATATCAGCCCCCTACTCCCACACCACCATTGTCTCTTTCCACCTCCAATCCTGCATCTTCCTATTCCCCCTTGCCCCATGTCAAACATCTGTCCTCTGTCTTCCTCGCCATGATCCAGGGATTATTGATTTTCTTTTCTTTAACTGTTGCTGCTCTTTGCCCCCCCCCCCTCCAAAACTGTTACCCTAGGCCACTGCCTTATCTTGTCTTGGCTCTGGGTCTTCATGCCACTCTAGATTTCTTGGAGTGCTATTGCCTATATAGCAGATGCTTGCCAACAAGTTTTAAGCAAGTTTGATTGTAAAAGGATGGAAAACCCCACTGTTAGAATGCAGTGGAGTGGAGTGGAGGAATCTAATGGTTTAGAGCAGCGGCCTGGTGACCATCATTCAAATTCCACTGGCACCCTTTACAGCCTTGGACAAGTCACTTAACCCTTTCATACCCGGTGGTTCCATTTGGAAGCCATGTAATTTTCTTGTAAAACCTGAGTGGGGATTAAAACCAGTAAACATCAGAAGTCATTTTCTTACTTACTATTATCATAATAAAATACTATAATCAGTTTAGAGTCACTAACTTACTAGGTGGCGCCACTGGCTGAGCTTTTGTTTTGGTAGCCATTGTGAAATTTTACTATAAGTGTTCTAGTGTTAGATTTTAATGTTCTGAAGGCTTCACTGCATCAGGAAAATTCTCTCAAGTCAAACAGGTATTGTTTTCCCTTTCTGCCAGTTTTATCACCATTTTTTGTTGAAACAGTTGTTGAATGAGACAGTTTTGTAGTTTGTTCCATTTGGAACGATTGGTACTTAGTGGTTGTTACATGCTAGTGCAGAAATGGTGGTTTGTAATATTAAGTGAATTTTACCACATAGCAGTTATTAAGATTTAAATTTGAAATTTATATGTTATCTGCTAATTAAGTAGTAATCTAGTAGTAATTCAGTTACATTCTGAAATTTGCTGAATGTTTGATGCAGGCACAATGATGGATTGTGATGATGCATCACAGACAAAATAGAAAAGGAAAAATGGAATCTCAGCTTGTCTTGTTGCCAGATGCTGACATTTCTGAACCTGAGTGTGATGTAGAGGATCCAGAGACGGAAAATAATATGGACGAGTGGAGCGACGATCCACCGAACAAATCAGAAGATGATCCTCCATTATCAACAGTTAGGGATCATGCAAAGCAGAAAGATCCTGATGTTGCTGGTGTAGATGATGATGATGATGGTTCCATTGAACAGATTATTCAAAAAGAAATCAAAATCAAAAGATGCAGTAATATTTCAATGGAGGAGAATAAAGCCAAAAGTCACCTCCGATCCAATCTGGTCGGGAAAAGTTTCTGATCCATCCGAGGAGGAAGTGCCTCCAATAAAATTCTTTCTCAGATTTTTTTCCACTGAACTTATTGAGCCCATTGTGATTCAGACCAGTTTACTTGCAGTTCAGTGTGTGTCCTCATTTAGAACAACAGTAGAAATCGAACAATACTGTGGAATGTTGTTGAAGATGGGCCTGGTTCCAATGCCCAGTTATAAATGCTACTGGTCAGAAGAACTCCGTTTTCCACCTGCTGCAAACGTTGAGTCAAAATCGTTTTACCGACATCAACATGTTTTTGCACTTCAACGACAACACCAAGGCCGTCACTGACAGAAATGACCCTTTGTATGATAGATATTTTAAAGTTCGCCCTCTTCTAGATTTTTATTCGAGAGGCTTGCCTAAAGGTTGAACTGGAAGAAAAGCAGAGCATTGATGAGCAGATGATACCATACAAAGGAAAAAAACCCTTGAGGCAATACCTTCCAAAGAGGCCTAAGAAATGGAGCTTCAAAGTATTTGCTAGATGCGGGGTCAGTGGTGTGACATATGACTTTCATTTCTATGACGGCAAGGCTCCTGGTTGTGCAGAAAAACTGTGGATTTCAACCAGGAGACTTTGTTATGAAATTAAGCGAGACTCTGCCTAGCAATCAGAATTTCAAACTGTACTTTGATAACTACTTCACGTTTCTGGAGCTTCAGCTGATGCTAAAGGAACAGAGCATCCTGTCTACTGGGAGAATACGGTGCAACAGGATCAGAGGATGCATTATGAAAACAGAAAAAGAACTAAAGAAAAAAGGTCGAGGATCCAGTGATTTTATGATTGATGCAAACTCTGGTTTGTCAGTAGTTCGTTGGTATGATAATTCAGCTGTTCAGCTTTCATCAACACTGAGATCAGTTGATCCAATTTCTATGATCAAGCGCTGGGACAAGAAACTGCATGCCTATGTTGATGTGCCCTGCCCAGCTGTTGTTCGAGACTACAGTCAGAATATGGGAGGTGTAGATCTTTTTGATATGCTTATGGCTTTATATCGCACTGACCATCGCAGTAAGAAATGGTACCGTAGAATATTTTACTGGGGCCTTCATCTTGCGGTTGTGAATGGATGGTTGCTTTACAGACGTCACTGTGAGCAGAAATCTGTACCAAATTCTCGAGTGTTCTCACTCCTTCAGTTTGTTATCAGAATTAGTGAGTCGCTGATCAAAGAAAACAAGGTGACATCATCTGTGCAAAGAAAAAGAGGGTGACCATCAAAAGTGCTGGATTCTCCTGAAGTGAATGATCCTGATGACTCCCCTGCACCGCCAAAATAGAAATCATCTGTTCAGTCTGACCCAAACGCCAGCATCGGAAATGACGGTGTAGGACACTTTCCAGCTCACTCAGACCGGAAACAATGGTGCAGGGTTTGCAAAGCTCATGTCAGGATGAAATGCAGCTTTCCTTTGCATTACAAAGGAAAGAAATTGCTTCCTCAATTATCACACTTCAGCAGTTTGAATAAAAACATTAAGAACTTTCAGTTTTATATATCTTGCCTTACTTTTATTCTTTATATTGAGTTCCGTTAAGGCCCATTGGTGCCAAATAGAACCATGATAAAAAAAAACTCTTCTAATTATTAACTACAGTGTAATGCAAGTGAACATATCTGTTTTCTACTATCCCTAAGCAAAGTTCTGCTTTCTGAAATTTTTTTACTGAAATAAAAAAATTTGGTAGTGAAAGGGTTAATTCTCCAAATGGCAGCGGAACATCTTTTTAGTTGAAGGGGACACACAATTCAGTCTCCAGCCCTGCCCCCAAGCTTTTTAATTGTTCATGCTGTACACACCATAACCTCTGTCGCCTGCCCCATTCTGCTGCCTATGACTCCTCCACTGTCTCAGGTACAAACAGAGGGATCCTATTACTAAAGTGCATTAGGCTTTTACACTTAAAACGTGTTTAGCACTGAAACTAACATGATTTCAATTCAAACCCATGTATGCCCCCATTCATTAGTACAGATCTGGAATCACCATGATAATTTTTGGCCTGAATGCACAGTAAACTGCAGAAGTTTAGTAAACATTCTCCTAAGTCTACTTACCTGCCTCTGATATTTTAAAGGCCATTTTTGTGTGTAAAGAGGTGCGTTATATCAGAAACAGGAATCTATAAAATTGCTTGTCTAATATGTGCGTGAGTGCAGGAGTAGCCTAGTGGTTAGAGAAACAGTGGTTTTGATTCCTGCTGGCACTCCTTGTGACCTTGGACAAGTCACTTTACCCTCCATTGCCTTGGAAGAAAATGTCTGGCAATCTATTTCTGGTCATCCCTTGCCAAGAAAACCCAGGGGCTGCTGGGTTGCCAGGAGTCAGCATTGACCTGACAGCACTTAAAAAAAAATGTGCATAAAATTATACCCCCCAGGAATGCCTCCACTCGGTTTGGCTAAAGTTAAGTGCAAAATCCCATCCATTTTAATCACTTGCAGTAAAACCATTTAAAGAATCACACTTAACTGACAAAATGGTGTCCAAGCACATGGGTAGGTCGACACGACACAGTCCTGTGTTTCGGGCTTCTCCTTTATAAACGCTGCTTCAGGTTTCTTATCCCCATAACTGCGCTCCATGGGTTTATAAAGGATAAACCCGAAACACAGGGCTGTGTTCTGTCGACCTACCCAATGGCTTGGACTCCATTTTGTCAGTTAAGTGTGATTCTTTAAATGGTTTTACTGCAAATGATTAAAATGGATGGGATTTTCCAGTTATGGCTTGTCCTTACTGATATTTTAAAGGCCATTTTTGTGTGTAAAGAGGTGCGTTATATCAGAAACAGGAATCTATAAAATTGCTTGTCTAATATGTGCGTGAGTGCAGGAGTAGCCTAGTGGTTAGAGCAACAGTCCAACAAAAAATTAATTTCCTTAGAGATTTTGAATTGTGGAGCCAACCATTCATTGTTTAGATTTTATGGGGCAGGTGGTATTCTGTTGAAGCCCAAGGGGTTTGTCATTTGTTCTGTAAAGTTAAGGGCATACATTTGCTGGGGTAATTTTTTAAATGAATACAGGTTCAAATATTCATTATGAAATCTGACCATTATTTGCACTGGGAAAAGCCTGCACTTCACGTTCCTGTGTGCATTCCATTATAAATTATCCCCTTTCCTGTTACAGCAACTACTCAGTTCGCAACCTGGGATCAGAAAGAACAGAGTTCAAATCCCACTGATTCTCCTTGTGACCTTCAGCAAGTCACTTAACCCTCCTCTGCCTCAGGTACAACCTTAGATTGTAAGCCCTCTGGGGATCGAGAAATACCTACAGTACTTGATTGTTACACATCTTTATCTACTACCTGTGCAGTCTCTTTGGGAGTAAACGTCCTACCCTGCCATTGCATGCTCCACCATTTTCTTAACATTTATTTAGTGACAATGTTTTTCCGAGCACAGACAAATATCTTGTGACTGTTTGTCTTTGCAACAGTTAGAATATCTTGGCATAAGAAGTAAACAAGGCAGATTAGTGCTGGGAAAGGCACTTAAACTGGATGTGCAAGGGGATGTATATCAGGTCTGGCATTTCCCTCTTGTGCTGTTACAGTGTTTTCTTGCTATTGCTGTTCCTGTTCCTTAGGCGATACAGCAGATCTTCTAACAGAACTTGTCACAAAGGAGGTTTTTTTTTCCACCTACACGCATTTGGTTTTAGCTTCTGCATTCTTTAATGCTCGCCAACCGGCTCTAATTTTTCAGGATAGGTTGATCCAGTCCCAGTTTTATCACAGTATGTATGGACTTAAAATCCTGCTTTTTCCTAAGGAAAGTAATCAAGACATCAGAACAGTAAATCCATGCATATAATGGGTTAAACCAAGATCCATATTTTCTGAAAAAAAAAAGTGCCGGCTGGCGACCCTAAGCTTGGCTCCTGTACCATGTAGGCTGATGAGGTTGGCGCGCTGAGTGAGTATTTGCAATCTGATTGACAAACACAGCATGGCTTGCTCATGAGCGCAGTCTGTGGGAATTTTGTGGAAGGTTTCCCCTGCACATTACATCAGGCCCCCAATGGATTTAGCCATTATGCTTAGAACAATAGCTTGAGGCCGAAAGCAAGAAACAAAACAGCAATGAAAGAAAAGGCAAATCTTAATATGAATAGTATCTTTTTTCATCAGCTGGAACTAGACCAGACAAAGTATGTATCATTATTTTATCTATCATTTTATCCTCGCATTTTGAAATTCACCCACTGGAATACCCAACACATCCATTAAGATACTCCCTATTGGCCTCAATTTTATTTTGGAGTTCTTCAGAATGATAAATTAAATAATATAGATTAGTTATGATATAGTCTGCCCTGTTTCCTTAGGCATGATGACTGTAAGAGGAATTACAAGCTACTCAATATTGCACTTAACAGAGCAACACAAAAATACCTACCGTGTCACCGGAGGAAATTGATTTTAACTGGCCAAATAGAAGAGTACCAAGGGAGTATTTGAAATGCTCAGTATATCATATGAGACTATTTAAAAACAAACACTGGTTAATTAACTCAGAGCCAGTTCAAGGGATTCTGGCGCCCAGAGCCATCCTTTGCTTTTGCCCTCCCCTCCCATGACTGTGTGCCAAACATTTGGTATGAACTGCACAGATGGGGTAAATTTTCAGCCAGAACAGTCACTGTGTAACTTAATCCAAATATCTAGCACCAGTATCTGTATAGGCAGCAGCACTAAATAGTGACCGTACTTGAAAATTTTTTGATCTGCCGTTGTTCCTCCCCTAACCCAGTCCATAAACAGATGGATAATATCTAGCCATTGAATGACTGAAATGACACAGTATTTTTTGTATATTTTTTGACCATATAAGAATAAACGGAATTCATTGGTGAATGCATAATTCATACATGAAATGAATTGGCTAGAAGATAACTAAGGTGTTCATGCCCTTCTCAGAAAGCCCAACTCTATTCTGAAGCACATGAACAAAAGTGCAAATCCATCCAAGAGGCCAATAAAACTTTCTAGTTAGAGGAAACCCAAATGGCCACAATCCTACATGGATCATGAGGTGTGGCGTGCTACACTATATGCTATTCCTTCTCCATCCCAGTGCAGACTACAAACTCCTTTCTGCTCATCCTCAGATCTCACACTCAGGTTTGCTTGGTCTCAATGGAAAATATGCACATAGGCACTTTTTCCCCAACTCCTCCCAGGAAAAAGATTTAGGCGTCATCGTGGATTACATGTTAAAACCCTCCGCCCAGTGTGCAGCGACAGCCAAGAGAGCAAACAGAATGCTAGATATCATAAGGAAAGGAATGGAAAATAAAACAAAGGATATCATTCCATGGTGCGACCGCACCTTGAATATTGTGTGCAATTCTGGTCGCCGTATCTTAAAAAGGATATAGCGTTATTAGAAAAGGTACAGAGAAGAACCACCAAAATGGTAAAGGGGATGGAAAGATACCCCTATGAAGAGAGGCTAAAAAGGTTAGGGCTCTTCAACCTGGAAAAGAGACGGCTGAGGGGAGATATGATAGAGGTCTATAAATTAATGAATGGAATGGGTAAACGTAGATCGATTGTTTACGTCATCAGAATATATAAAGACTAGGAGACATGCAATGAAGCTACAGGGTAACCTATTTAAGACTAGTAAGAGAAAATATTTTTTCACTCAACATGTAATCAAACTCTGGAATTTGTTACCGGAGGATGTAGTAAAAGCTGTTAGTGTAGCTGAGTTTAAAAAAAGTTTGGACAAGTTCCTGGAGAAAAGGTCCATAAACCATTATTAAAAGGGGCCTGTGATATCACTGCTTGCCCCAATACAAGCATTGTGGAACCTGTGTCTTTTGGGGAAACTGCTAGGTACATATGACCTAGATTGGCCACTGTTGAAAACAGGATACTAGGCTTGATGGACCTTGGTCTGACCCAGTATGGCATATCTTATGTTGTTATGTTTCCTCTCAGATTCCCTCAACCTGCAGGACTAAATGAACTACTATGCCAATCTAGCTTCTTTGGTCCTGCATGACAATTGACTACCTGGACTATCAGTTTGTGCTCCTGGCTCTCTGACACAGGGTGCTGACCCTACCCTGGCAGGTCTTCAGAACTCGGAATCTGTCTTCCTAGTCTTAAGGCTTCTTTCTTCTGAACTTCCATGCCTCAGACCACTGTGGCTATCTTGGGGGCATAGCTCAGTGGTAGAACATTTGACTGCAGATCAAGAGGTCCCTGGTTTAAATCTAGGTGCCCCTTTTCTGTCCAGAGTCTCCTTTCTCACAAGAAGCCTTACTTAATAAGGAAATCCTGGATTCTCTACAGTTAATATTATTTTGACAACTGGTAACAGGGCCAACACGTGAAGAGGCCATACTGGACCTGATGCTTACCAATGGGGAAAGTGTTTCTGACGTTATAGTGGGAGATCATCTTGCATCCAGTGATTTCCAGATGGTGTGGTTGAGTATTAGGACTAGGGCTGATAAAGTCCATTTAGAAGCAAGGATCCTTGACTTTGCCAAGATGGGACAATATCTCAAGGAGATGTTTGTGAGATGGGAACAGCTGGGAGTTGTAGAAAAGCAATGGGCAAAACTGAAAGGGAATATTTTAAGAGCAACATACCTTTTTGCTAGAAAAATAAACAAATAAATATAAAAGTCAAAGGAGGCCACTGTGGTTCTTGAAGTAGCTGAAAAAATGAAGAAAAAGAAGATAGCCTTCATAAACGTAAGAAAATCACAGAATGAGGAAGACAAACATCAATATTTGGAAAAACTTAGAGAAGCTAGGAAAATAGTCAGGAAAGCAAAAATACAAATAGAAGGAAAAAAAGCCAATGAAGCAAAATGAGAAGGACAAGACATTTTTCAGATATGTTAATGAGAGCTGAAAGTACAAAAGTGGTATTGTGAGATTCAAGGGAGAGAGGGAGGCATATGTAGAAGCTGATAAGAATAAAGTGGAACTGCTTAACAAATATTTTTGTTCTGTGTTTACAGATTGTTGCTTCATCTCGAGTTGGATCAGATCCAGTCTGGTGTGGTCCATTCCAGATTCATCCATCTCTAGGGGTGGGCAGGCAGGCATCTGGTAGTCTTTCTAGCTTAGTTTGCCCTCAAAGAAGAGTCCAGAGACCACTCTTTATGGACTCCCCTAGCAGGGAGGTCTATCTCTGTGGTTCCCCTGCACATTAGGGTGAGTGATCAAATAGTCCCAAAGACCACGTTTGGTGGGATTCCTTTAAACATTTTTTTAGTGATATTGCAGAGAGCTGTTGGGTAAGGATTGTCTCTTTGCAAATGATATGTAATCTGCAATAGAGTAGACACCTAGGAAGGAGTAGATAACATGAGGAGGGATCTAGCTAAACTTGAAAGTTGGTTGAGAATTTGGCAGAGGAGATTTAATGCTAAAAAATGCAGAGTCATGCATTTGAGCTACAAAAATCCAAGGGAAAAGAACAGTATAGGGGGTGAAGTACTTCTGTCCATGAAAAAAGAGTGGGACCTGAGTGTGATTGTTTCTGATGATCTTAACGTGGCTAAGCAATTGGAAAGGCAACAGCAAAAGCCATAAGAATGTTTGGGTGCATCAGTAATGTTGTGAACTATCACCCCTAACCAGGTGAGCAGTTGAGTTTTAGTATTGCTATTATTGTTAATAATTATAAGGTTACCTACATTCTATGTACACTGCTGTGACTTGTAGATACAATGGTATACAAGAGCTGCTAAATTAATAAATAAATAGGGAAAGGAATGGCTAGTAGGAAGAAGGCGGTGTTAGTGCGTCTCTATAAGTCTTTGGTGAGACCTCATTTGGAGCATTGTGTACAATTCTGGAGACCATATCTTCAACAGGATAGAAACAGGATGGAATTGGTGCAGAGGGTGGCTACCAAAATAGTCAATGGGTTTCATCATAAGGCATATAGGAGCAGACTTAAAGATCTCAATATGTATACTTTGGAGAAAAGGCAGGAGAGAGGAGATATGATAGAGACATTTAAATACCTCAGTAGCATAAATGTACAGAAAGAGAGCCTCTTTCAAGTAGCAAGAACGCTCTGCAACGAGTGGGGCATAGTATGCAGGGGCAGCCCAAGGGTGATACGGTGCCATGTACAGAGACTCATTGCGGGGCCTCATTTGCATAGCCACCGGACCTCATTTGCATAAACTTAATTTATTTTATTTTAAAATGTATATACTGCCCATCTAAAATTTAAGGCGGCTTTCAAAGGAGCCTTTCATAAGCCTCTTTTTTGCCCTGGCAATGACTTAGAGGCATGTTTACTAAATGTTAATGTGCGTTACGTGCCACTGCGCAGATAGAAATAAATGGGTGTTCCTGCACTTAGTGCAGATCAACATTTGTGAATGCACATTAACTTTTAGTAGACATGCCTCTTAATAAGTGTCTGAATACCATTTGCATGGGCAATGAGGATAAAGAGAATACCAGATTTCTACATAACTATATTCCAGTGACAACCGCCAGGCACATTAGGAAGTACTATAAACCCTGCTCATTTAAAAACCATCCTAAACTCTACACCCACGGAAATCAACCCCCAAAACCTCAAAATAAATCTTGATTTCACTCTATCTATCATTTAAAAACCATAGCAAACCCGCAGTATCATAACAGCACTACCAGGACTCACAAAGCACCAAACCCTACCTATCAAAAATTGCAAATATTAAACCACTACATCTCAAAAAATACCAATACATCTCCTACTGGAGAAAGAGAACAAGTGGGACTGTCAAATAGAAACTACATGAACAGAATACCTCAGCTCGATTACACATGCAGAACATAGACCATCAGCAAACAAAGAACAAGAGATCACAATTTAAAAATAGGAAGACAATAATTAAACTGGGAACCCCAAAAGCCAAACTTGGAAAGTACAACAACACTGGAGAAATAAAACTATAAATTTCCTCTTGTACTAAACAAATATGCAAAGATGTTAGCGATGCACATTTTCCAGAGCTGACATATTTTGGTTAATAAATTCAAAATAAAAGTTTTTTTCTACCTTTTGTTGTTTGGGCATTTTAATTTTTCAGTTGCAATTGCCCCAATCACTTTCTTCTGTTTTCTTCATGTCTTCTGCTATCTCTCCATTGCTGTCCATTTGTTCTTTCTTCTCTCTTCTAGTTTTTTTTCCATTCTCTCTCCACATCTGCTTTAACATACTGATCTTTCTCCTTTTGCTCTTTCCTCCATTTCTTTCTTTATTCCTTTTTCACCCAATAAAATTTCACCCCTCCATCCTCAATCCCCACTTACTCTCTCAATACTCAGCCAATCATAGATTTTTCTTCCCTCCCACACAAAATATTTTTTCCCCTCTCCATCCTCACTCCCCCAGCTTACTTTTTCTCCAGGCAGTCCAAGCCCCAGCCCCAGCCCCACCCCTTCTGGTCCTCCCCCAGCATCAGCTCCCTTCCAATTCCAGCCCCTCCCAGCATCCACTCCCTTCCTGTCCCATTCACCCATCTCCCCGCATCAGTCCATTTCCAGTCCTAGCCCCCAGTATCAGTCTTCTTCCAGTCCCTCTCCCCCGTTCCCATTCTAGTCCCTGTCCCCCCTGTTCCATTCTAGCCCCGAGTTCCCCTCCCCCCACAACACAACAAAAGAGGCCCTGTGCCTGATCGGCTTGAGAGAGAGCTGGGGAGGCCCAAAGCCCTGGCTAACCTCTGAACAGCCATGGGAGTAAAGAGCAATGTTTGTCTTCTCTCCCACAGCTGTGATAAAAAAGGGCCAGCTGGCATAGCGTAGTTACTCACCTGTAACAGGTGATCTCCGGGAACAGCAGGAATTTAGTCTTCACATATGGGTTTCGTCAGTACTGACGGAGCCTGCGTGGGAACGCTCCCCAGCGTCCAATAGGAAAGCTTTTGGGAGCATCCCACAGCGCCTGCGTGCTGCCTTCCCGCCTTTCCAACTGTCCCTCTCCAGTTGAGTTTATAGCTGAGACAAAAGAGAGAGGTAGAGAGAGAAAGCGGGAAAGAGAGAGAGAGATTCAACTCCTAGGGGAGGTGGGTGGGTTGTGAAGACTAAATTCCTGCTGTTCCCGGAGATCATCTGTTACAGGTGAGTAACTACGCTATCTCCAGGAACAAGCAGGAATGTAGTCTTCACATATGGGGACTCCCTAGCTGCAGATGCCAGGGAGATGGCCCCAGGAAGTTGTCAGCCCTTGTGAAAGGGCCCCACTTCCCCCCATGGATCTCTGGCATCCTACCAGGGACGGTGGGTAGGAGTTGATTAAGTCTGAAATAGGTGTTGAAGAACAGCTTGGCCAAACAAGGCATCCCGGCGGGAGTCCTTGTCTAAGCAGTAGTCGGCTGTGAAGGTATGTACCGAAGCCCAAGTAGCTGCTCGACAGATGTCGTTGATAGACACAGAGTGAAGATGAGTCATTGAGGTTGCCATGGCTCTCACATTGTGAGCAGTGACATGGCCTTCAAGAGGAAGGTTCTTACTCTCATAGGCAAAGGATATGCACTGTGCGATCCAGTTGGACAGTGTTCTTTTGGAAACTGGAAGTCCCAAATGACTAGGATCAAAAGCAACAGAGTTGAGAAGACTTTCTATGTTGCTATGTCCTTTGCAAGAAAAAGGCCAAAGCTCTTTTACAGTCCAAGGTATGAAGGTTCCTTTCTACACTGGAGGCATGAGGCCTCGGAAAGAATACAGGAAGGTAAACCGCTTGGTTTAAATGGAATAAAGTGGATGAGTCCTAAGAACTACCTTTATCATGGTGGAACCTTGTATAAGGAGGATCAGCCACTAACGCTTGCAATTCACTGATGCGATGTGCTGATGTGATTGCAATGAGAAAGATGACTTTCCAGGAAAGGAATTTCAAAGATGTAGTGGCTAATGGTTGAAAGGGCAGTTTCATGAGCTGCCCGAGCACCAGATTTAAGTCCCATGCCACCGGTGGTGGCTTAATGGAAGGCTTTGTTAAAAGAAGGCCTCTCATAAATCTTGCTATGAGAGGATGAGAGGAAATAGATCGTCCACTTAGAGGCTTGTAAGAAGTTGCAATAGCACTAGGATAGACTCTTACTGAATTTGTCTTGAGACCCGTATTTGACAAATAAAGGAGATACTCCAGTATCGATTCCAGAGGTATCGCAAGAGGGTTAAGACCCTTCTGCGAGCACCATATGGTAAACATTTTCCACTTAAAGGCATACGAGCGTCTTGTGGAGGGTTTCCTATAAGCATGAAGGAAATCCTTTACCTGTTGGGAAAGGTTAAGATCCTGAAGCTCTAGGCTTTCAGCAACCAGGCACTGAGATGCAGAGACTGGGGATTGGGATGCCACAGCATCCCATCCTCTTGGGAGAGAAGATCTGGAGTGGATCCCAACTCCAGAGGTGGAGCTTGAGAGAGATGTAGGAGCAGAGGGTACCACGTTTGCCGTGGCCAACATGGAGCTATGAGGATCATATGACCTCTGTATCTCTGAAGCTTGAATAGGGTTTTGGGTATGAAAGGAATGGGTGAGAAGGCATATAGGAAGTCCTGACCCCAGTGAAGGAGGAAGGCGTCCCTTGCCTGACAACACCGAGCCAGAATTCTGGAACAGAACCGAGGAAGTTTGGCATTCATCAGACTTGCAAAGAGGTCTATGTCCAGGGTTCCCCAAATCTGAAATATTTGAGCAACCTGGTCTGCATGGAGAGACCATTCGTGTGGAAGCAGAACTCGTCTGAGTTTGTCTGCCCAAGAATTTTGAATGCCTGGAAGATACACCACAAGGAGATGAATCGATGCTCTCTGGCAAAGGCCCATAGTCGGAGAGCTTTGTTGCATAGCGACAGAGAGCCTGTTCTGCCCTGCTTGTTCACATAGAACATGGCTACCTGATTGTCCGTTTGAACTAGGATTGTCTTGTAGCTGAGCTGGGCGTGAAATACTTGAAGAGCAAGGAAGATTGCTCTGAGCTCCAGGAGGTTGATATGAAGACAGGCCTCCTGTGGAGTCCAGGTACCCTGGGTAGAGAGATCGTGCAGGTGTGCTCCCCATCCCACCTGTGAAGCATCTTTTGTTAGGGTGGCTTGGGATAGGGGTTGCTGGAAAGGAGACCCCACCAGAAGGTTTCTGGGTGATTGCCCCCATTGGAGGGACGAAATAAGACGGTCTGAGTTTGTTATTTTGTCCAACAGGCAACCTGAGTCCTGTCTCCACTGAGTGGATAAAGTCCACTGGGCTGCTCGCATATCGAGGCGAGCATAAGGAACCACATGCACGGTGGATGCCATGTGGCCTAGCAATTGTAGCATTTCCCGAGCAGTGAGACAAGGTTTGAGCACTGCTTGGGAAGCTAGTTGTACTATGCAAAGACAGCGGGGCTGCAGAAGGAAAGCCCTTGTCTGTCTGGTATCCAGATGAGCTCCTATGAACTCTAGGGACTGAGTGGGAGCAAGATTGGATTTTGGGAGTTTTATGACCAGTCCCAAATACTGAAGGATTTGCATTGTGCGAGATAGAACAGAGCTGGCTTCTGGCACTGTAGGGGCTCAAATGAGCCAGTCGTCGAAGTAAGGGAAGACGAATATTCCCAGAGTGCAGAGGAATGTTGCTACCACAGCCATGCATTTTGTGAATACTCTTGGCGCAAATGCCAGGCCGAAGGCAAGAAACCTTGTATTGGTAGTGCTTTCTTTGAAACAGGAATCGGGGGAATCTCCTGTGATTTGGATGGATGAGAATATGAGTATACGCATCCTTGCGATCTAGAGAACAAAGCCAATCCTGACTTTGAAGATATGGCAGCAGAGTTCCTAGAGAGACCATTTTGAACTTCTCTCAGAACAGATATTTGTTCAATTCTCTGTGGTCTAAAATAGATCTTTGTCCTCCTGTTTTCTTTTGAATAAGGAAATAGGGGGCGTAGAACCCTGTACCCTGATGGGGAATGGGTACTTCCTCTATTGCTCTTTGAGCAAGGAGCATTGTGACTTCTTGACCTAAGAGATTGTCGAGAGAGGTCTGAGAATTGAACTGTTATAATTGTAGGAGGGGGCAGGCTGTGAAAATGAAGCTTCTACCCCTCTCGTATAATGGACAGAGTCCAATTTTCTGCTCTTATTTGGTACCATCTGTGGGCAAAATTGACATAACCTGCCTGGGATGGTTAAGGGTTCTGGACCCTTCAGGGGCAGGAAAGCGAAGTTCTCTAGAAAGGAGTCAAAGCCCCTGAGGTGACTGAGCCTGCTGAGCTGGCTGAGGTTTTGCAGCTTTTGGCTTCTTTTGTTGTCTAGGTTGTTGCTGCTGTCCCTTTTGGGCAGTCTGACCTGGACGGTGTCCCTGTTGGGTATAGGAAGGATAAAACTTCTTTTTCTTATTGAAAACTGGTTTCTTAGAGGATCTTTTCTTTGCAGGATTGGCTGTAGATTTGGACAATCTATCCAGTGTGATATTGTCAGCATCTATTTCATTAGCTTTCTCCTGCCAATTCTTGCCAAAGAGATTTTCTCCTGTGCAAGGAATGTTTCCTAATTTATCCTGTACCCAAATTTCTAAGTCAGATGCCTGAAGCCAGGCGATCCGACGTGCACCAATGGCAATAGCAGAGATTCTGCTTATGCACTCAAAACAGTCAAAGGCTGCATGATTAACAAACTTGGAAACATCCTGAGCATGTTTGACAAGAGCGAGATAGTCTTGTCTTTTGTCATCAGGAAGAAGGGGGCTCATAAGATCCAAGTCTCCTGTGACCTCTTTAAAGAACATTCCCATATACAAGATATAGGAACTGATCCTAGCTGAGAGCATGGAAGCTTGGAAGCATCAACGCCCAAAGGCATCGAGAGTCCTGCATTCACGACCTGGAGGTTTGGATGCATGTCTCTTTACACTTTTCATCCTTCTCATGGCTGATTCCACCACCATTGAATGATGTGGTAATTGAGTTTTTTGAAAGCCAGGACAAGGTGGAATGCGATACATGGTATCGAGTCTTTGAGAATGAGGAGATATGGTTAAAGGTGTTTCCCACATCCTTAGGATAAGATCATGTAAGATCTCATGAATAGGCAGAGTAGCTGCCTCTTTGGGAGCCTTAGGGTACTGGAGGATTTCCAACTCCTTTGTCTTAGGCTCTTTTTCAGGAGCTATTGTGATGGAAAGGCCTCGGGCCACATCACGGATAAAGTCCTGAAAGGACATATCCTCTGGCGGAGACATTCTGCGCTGAGGAGAAGAGGAATCCTCGGGGAGAAGTACTCTGGTATTGGCAGAGTCTTCAGAGTCTTCAGTCTCATCCGAGGATTCAAAATATCTCCAATCCCGGTGATTGTGCAAAGCACGGTACCGGTATCGATCTGTCGATGCCGGAGAGAAACGCATGACTCGGTACGGGTGGCATACCCGCTGATGTCGATGCAGTCAGTACCGGTACCGGTGTCGGTTGAGGTGTCTGAAGCCGTTTCAATGGTACCGAAGCCGTGAGAAGAGCCGCTAGACTGAGTTCGATGCTTGGGTGTCAGTACCGGTAGAAGCGGCCGGGACCCCAGAGCATGGCGTCAGTAGTTCTGCCGAGGTTGAGGCCTCGAGAACATCCTGGAGCCTCATTAATGCTTTGGAAACCGAAGCCTCCCGCCGGGACAGTTTTGCCGGTGAAAATTCCTCAAGGGCAACGCCAGGGGGCATCTCGATACTTAGAAGGAGATCTACCCTTTGAGGACCGGCTAGATTTATGTTTAGTTACCTGAGATGAAGCCCCGGAGGACATCGATGCAACAGACACCACGTCTGAGGGAAAAAGGGTGCTAAGTTTAGCAGCTCGGTTCTGCCAGCCCCTTTTTGACATCATTCCACAGGAGAGGCACTCTGAAATAGAGTGGTCAGGACCACTGTTCCCTCTAAGCTGTGCGCGTGTGCGCGCGCACACACCTCGCCGAGTGAGCGCACATACTTTACAACAGAGCGCACAAAAATTACGGTTCTGATTCTGATAGAAAACAACACAGACATTCTTAAAATTGAAAAGTTGTTGTGTATTTACGGTTTTCACAAGTTCTACAATATTTTCTAGTGCAATCAATGTGGTGTACATACTGTATTCTGACGTGTAGTCAAATTTTAAAGTATATAACTCAGAGTGTCGTTATGTGGCGCACAAAAATTTAACCTTCCTTCAAAAGCTGCACAGCTGATATTTTATGCGCACACAGCCTACAGAAAATTAGAGGGAACATTGGTCAGGACCTAAACATTTGAGACACCAATATTGGATGTCAGTGACAGAAATGGTACCGTCACATTTAGAACATTTCTTGAAACCTGAAGCAGGTTTTTCCATTTTTAAGGAAAAATTGGGCCTAGTGCCCAAAATGGCACTTAGCACCAAAGAAAAAAGGTTTCTGAAGTAAACTGCTTCAGAAACTATAGTTTTGTTTTGTTTGTTTTTAGAAGAAGAAAAAAAGAACCGGCGGTACCGGTATAGCGTCGAGGGAAGGCAGGCGCAACCACAAAAACAAAGATTAAAGATGAAATTTTCTGCAGTGACAGGGTATGCGACCTGTTGGCTCCGTGGAAAACAAAGAACTGGAGAGGGACAGTTGGAAAGGCAGGAAGGCAGCACGCAGGCGCTGTGGGATGCTCCCAAAAGCTTTCCTATTGAACGCTGGGGAGCGTTCCCGTGCAGGCTCCATTGGTACCGACGATACCCATATGTGAAGACTGCATTCCTGCTTGTTCCTGGAGATGCTGCGTGCCGGAAGGTCAAAGGGGCCATGTCCAACATGCCCCTGTTTAAACACAAACATACTCTATTTTTGGAAATGTATTTTGTCCCCAGATGGATGGAGAGGCATGGACCCCTTTTACATAACTCTTTCCAATCTTCCATATGTTTGAAAGCATATTGCAATAAGTTTAATCATCAAATTGAGTAACTGAGCACCACATCACTGAGCAGTCCATGCTGCAAGAACAATTTGACCATCACTAGACCACTCAAAATTCCTAAGCACAATACACCTGGGGGAATTCTGCATAAAAAAATTAAAATTCTTTATAAACATTATGTGCACACTTTTTTTTTTTTAATTCTCCATTTTTGTTTATAATTTGTACAAGCCTATCATAAATGCATAGCTCCTCCATGCTCTTGGCCTGACACCTGCCCCCAGCTTTCTCCTTGATCAGGCTTGACCCCACCCACACACTCTAGCATTCTCTCTCCTCTACTAGCTTGAACCTCCTCCCTGGACTTGATATACCTACCTGATAGGTTCAATCCCCAGCATGCTCTGCCTCTCTTCCAGGGTGGATACCTCCCAGCTTTCTTGTTCTCTCCCAATCTCCCAGCAAGACCTCCCCAGTTCTCTCTTGAACCTTTTCTTTCTCAAACCCCTCCCCAAAGTACACATCCCTCTAGTTCTCTTTCAATTTCCCCTTCCACCACACCGACACCCACAGCTCTATTTCTCACACCTCCCTCGGTTCTTTCTAAAATTCCTCTTTCCCCCTCCCAGCGCACACATTGCCATGGCTGTCTTTCTGAAAATACTTTTCTCCCTAGAACACATGCATCTAAAATTCTAAAGCTCAATTAACACCCCCCCAGGCATGCACCCCCACCATAGTTCTCTCTCAATTCCCCCTATCCTGCACGCCCCCATAGCTCACTACCCAACCATGGCATATGTTCCATAGCTCAAATCCCCCATACCTCTCCTCAGCTTTCTCTCTGGGCACACACGCACCCAACTCTCTTTCTTCTCTGGCTGCACACAAACCCCCCTATCTGGCTTGCCATCCTTCTGTCTTCATCTCCTTCCTCACTGAGGCACTTATGTGTAGACACATGCCCTTGGCCTAGCAACTCTGCCACGCTGCATTCTCTGAATGCAAAATTTGAATCGGAGAAAACCAGTGCATTTTTCCTAGAAAAAAAGGTGCTGTAACTCATATGCAGGGCTCTTTCTTTTATTCCTGAGGACCATAGGTCAGTTGTAGCAGGCAATGAAAAAGGTGCCAGTGCCCCTTATCACTGTGTACCCCCCTCAAAAACAGCCCTACATAAGACACCATGGAGCTCCATAGTTCAAATTCTGCATTCAGCATTAGGTGACAAAAGCAGAATGTGGACCAATGCACAACTGCTCTCCTCCTCCTCAATTTCTGATAGGATCAATGCTGAGGGGTGGGGGAGGAGGCAGAGGGTGAGCCATGGGGAGAGGGGGATGAAAAAGGTGAGCAGAAGGACAAGGGGAGGCTGCAGAGGCGACAAGTTTGAGTACAGACAGGCAGAAGGGAGAGGCAGAGGGGCTGTAACTCTCAATAGCAGCAACCACAGTACACTGCACAAGCATGCGGGGCTCAATGGTTTAATGCACCCATGGTGGAGGCTGGACACAGAGGAGGGAGTGAGGCAGACTGAAGGGCTTGCCTGCAAACCTTACCTGATGGTGGTAGCACATAGGCCTCAAGCTGTGGGCAGGTGGGAAGATCTGCTGCCTGCCAATCCATGAAGGTATCAGCAAAGCATGGTGTCAAGGGCAAGGGGCCTGCAGGTTCAGCAGCAGCAATTGGCGTGTTGAAGGCAAGTAGACTCTCCTCCTTCAGCCCTAGTCTACACATTGCTGTGGCTGCCTGTTGAGGAAGAGGAGGCGTCACCTGCCTTGGGTGAGCCAGCCAATAGCATGAGACTGAGGTGGGACTCCTACTCTGTGGGGCTTGTGCAAACAACATGTGTAGGGCTGGTCCTGGCCAACAGAGAACATTTATCATTTAGTAGTTATAGGGGAAGGGTGCATATTCTTTTAGACATGTACCAAGTTAGAGAACACGGCAGCCCGGATACACTCCTCCCGCTCAGATCGCATTACCGCCTTGCTTATCCGAATGCACTGGCTGCCACTCAAATACCTCATTGATTATAAAATACTCATTCTTGTTCACAAAGTACTTCACACCAGTATTCCCTAATATCTCTCTGATCTCCTGCCTTATCATAGCCCACATCATCTCCTCAGGTCCATCCATTCTAATCGCTTTCTTCCTTCCCCTTCATGCGTCCACCTTGAACTCACTCGCCACTCTGCTTTCTTTTTTCTGGGCCCTGCCCTTTGGAACGCCCTATCCTCCTCCCTCATTTCTGAATCCTCCTTTGTAAGATTTAAGGCCATGCTCAAGACCCACCTCTTTCACGCAGCTTTTGATCTCCTGCCTCCTACTACATAGTCCCCCCGCCCCCCGATTCCCTGCTCCCTCAGTTTAGCTTGTTTTTCTTTCCTCAGTTTGTACTTCCCTCTCTCTACCTGTCTCTTCCTGGAAACCGCTAGTCCTTTCCGCTTTCTTGTTGACAATGGCATTCTTTTCCTTTTCCTCCTCTGTAGCCGTTTTTGTATTCTGTAAACCGCTCTGATGGTATATCAAAAATTCAATAAAAACAAAGATAAAGAAACCTGTCAATGTGCTTGAGCGACTTGAGGTCAGCTTCTGAACATCTATAACTACAGCAGCAGAGCCGGTGAGACAGGCTTTTGGCACCCCTAAGCCTCTGTGCCCCGAGCTAGTGCCTCTTAAGCTGGCCCTTAACTAACCATGTATTAACCCCATGCTGAAAAGTGTCCAAGAATAATCCAGTTATCAATGTCCCTGTTTAATGTATATTAGTTTAAGGTGCAATGTAAAATGCTTTGCTAAAATGATAAAGCGGTATTAAAAAATTATTAAATAAATAAACTAATTATCCCTCAGATAAGCACTGGTATTGGAAGGATAGCAGTAGATTCTGATTTCGGTTGCTCTTGGACAGCAATGACCACACTGAAGCTCCAAGGGAGTTTTAAGAATGTGGATTGTGAGCAGGGAATGGGATAGCCAATCATAAGAACCTAAGATTTGCCATACTGGGTCAGACCTAAGATCCATCACGCTCAGCATCCTATTCCCTGCAGTGCCTGATCCAGGTAACATGTACATGGCAGGATCCCAAATGGTAGATAGGTTGCATGCTGCTTATATCCCAGGGATAAGCAGTGGATTTCCCCAAGTCTATTTTGCACTCTTCAGGCTGTCAGTCTCCTCTGTTACATCTTCTAGGTTCATCGTGACCTGCTTCAATTTCTCTGAATCCCTGCCATCAAAGATGGTTTCCTTCGAGGGCAATTTTTACACACAGATTCATTTTGTGCATACTATGATAGTCATGAACTACTACTATTTTATTTATTTATTTAGCTGCATTTATATACCGCTTTTCACCGGGTCAAAGCGGTGTTACATATAGGGGTGGGGAGATTAAGTACGAGGGTAGGGCCAACACCGAGGAGGCAACATTAATGATTTTGGGATAGGACAGACTTTAGACATAGACAGGTTAGTATAGCTTTGAGTCAGAGGTTCATTGTGGGCGGGATCAGGGGTTTGTGGGTTTTTCGGTGGGATTCGTGTTGAAGCATTCCTGGAAAAGAATGGTTTTTAGCTGTTTTCTGAAAGATGGTAGGTTGGTATTGTTTCTGAGACAGCTCGGTAGTGAGTTCCATAAGGATGGAGCGTAAAGTTCAAAGGCTTGGTTGCAGGTCCGTTGCGAGCATTTGGTTCTTTTGTGAGGGACGGTAAGGGAAACGCTGGAGGCTTGTCTAGTAGTTCTGCCGTGAGCTGGGCGGGCCAGTAGGGCGCGAAGCTGGGTGTTCTGTGTTTGATGGATGGTTTTGTGGGTGAGCAGGATGGCTTTGTATTTAGTCCTTGCTTCAAGGGGAAGAATGTGTAGTTCTTTCAGAATTGGGGTGATGTGGTCGGTTTTCTTTGCCCTCTGAATGATTCTCGCAGTGGTGTTCAATGCTGTTCAGAGGGGGTTGGTCTGTGTGGCTGGGAGGCCATGGTAGATTATGTTGCAGTAGTCCAGATGTGGGAGTGTTATGGCTTGCATCACGGTTCGGAAATCCTTATGTTCTAAAAGAGGTCTGAGATGCTGCACTGTTCTTGCCTTGTGGAATATAGTTCCGGAGGTTTTTGTGATCTGTTACTTTAAGGTGAGGGCTTAGTCAATAATAATGCCCAGGTATCTTATCTGCGGTTGTATTTTGATGCTTGTTGTTCCTATGTTGAGGTGTGTAGGTGGTGTGAAGTCTGGGTCCTTTGTTACTATGAGAGCTTCAGTTTTCTTTATATTGATGGATAGGTTGTTTGCTTGTAACCAGTCAGACATGGCTGTGAAGCACGCTGAGAGGTTGGAGTTTGCTGGGCTTGTGGTCGTAATGGGGGCGTAGAGCATGATATCATCAGCATATATGTGGAAGCTGATGTTGTGAGTGCGTATGACTGTGCAGAGTGGCTGGAGGTAGATATTGAAGAGCATGGCTGACAGTGTGGATCCTTGAGGTACTCCCTGGTGTTGTTGGAATGGGGGGGAGGTTGAGGTGCTGGTGCAGATTAGTTGCTGTCTGTTGGTTAGGTAGGACTGAAACCACTTCAGTACAGTGTCCTTGATCCCAATAGTCTGTAGTCTGTGTATGAGGATGTTGTGGGAGATGGTGTCAAAGGCTGCAGATATATCAAGGAAGATCATGGCATATCCAGAGTGTTTTTCTTGAATTCCTGTGAGGAGGGTGTTCATCAGTGTGGTCATGAGGGTCTCAACTCCATGTAGAGGGCGGAAGCCGTGTTGTTGTGGGTCCAGTATGTTGTTAATATCCAGGTGTTCCTGAAGCTGCTGCTGGACGATCTTCTCTATTATTTTGGCAGTGAAAGGTAGGCTAGCTATGGGTCTGTAGGATGCTGGGTCTAGAGGATCCAGGTTTTGCTTTTTCAAGGAAGGTCGGAGGATCGTAGTTTTGAGGGCGTCTGGCATATGTCCTCTGGAGAAAGATTCATTGACAATATGGGCTAATGGCGTGCTCAGTTCGTCTTTTGATTTCTTTATCCAGTCAGTGGGGCATGGGTCCAGCGGGGAGGTGGTGGTGTGGAGGCAGGAGATGGTGGTGGAGATTTTGTCTGTTGATGTTTCTTTGAAGGTGGTCCAGTCACTGTGCAAGTTGGGGTGGAGGTTCTCTGCAGTTGTCTGTGGATTTGGCTGTGGGTTTTGTGGTCATTGTAGTTGTTTGTATTGACGGGCCAGTAGCTCTGGTGGAATCTGCGGTAATTGATCAGAGTTATGAGGCGCTTTTGTCAGTTTTTTGATTATTTGAAAGAGTTCACGAGGTTTGTTTATGGAGGTATTGATGATTTTCATGTGGTAGATTTTCTTAGCTTTGTCAGTCTCGTAGTGATATGCGTTGAGTTCATATAGGTATTTCATTTTGTCATTTTCGTCGTTGGTTTTTCTCCATTTTCTTTCAGTTCTTCTGAGTTTTGTTTTTAGCTTTCGGAGACCGGGAGTATACCATCTGGCCTTTGAGGAAGGGGGTCTGGTGATGGCTTTGTTTGTTGATGCTTCAGATGCTGTGGAGATCATAGTACTATTGAGCACTTGTATAGCGCTACAAGGCATACACAGCGCTGTACAGACATATAAAAGACTGTCCCTGCTCATCAGAGCTTACAATCTATTCAAGACAGACAGTACAATAGATGAGAACAAGGGTACAGTAGGGAAGGGCAATGAGACAGGAAGAGAACAAAGGTTTAAGATCCAAAAGCGGCCTGAAAGAGGTTAGCTTTTAGCATGGATTTGAAAAGGGGGAGAGATGAAACCGGACATAAAGATACAGGTAGTTTGTTCCAGGCATAAGGAGCAGCAAGGTGAAAAGATCGAAGTTTGGTACTGGCTGTTGAAGAAAAGGGCATAGAGAGAAGCAAGCCAGAGGAAGAGTGAAGTTCATGAGTAGGGGTGTAGGGAGTGAGAAGAGATGAAATGTAGCGAGGAGCAATAGAATGAATGCACTTATAGGTCAGAAGGAGAAATTTGTATTGGATACAGAAACAGAAGGGAAGCCAATGAAGAGATTTGAGAAGAGGGATTTTATGAGTATATTGGGGCTGATGGAAGATTAGCTGCATAGCAGAGTTTTGAACAGACTGAAGGGGAGAAAGATGACTTAGAGGGAGACCATCAAGGAGGAGGTTGCAATAGTCAAGGCGAGAAATGACTGAAGAGTGGGTGAGTGTTTTAGTAGCATGTTCAGAAAGGAAGAGGCAAAATGTGTTAATGCTCTAGAGAAAGAAACAACAGGTTTTTGCTAACTGTTGGATATGTGTGGAGAAGGAGAGGGAGAAGTCTAAGATGGCTCCAAGATTGCGGGCTGAGGAAACAGGACGTGGAAGAGTGTTATCAACAGAGATAGAGAAGGGAGGAAGGGGGAAGAAGGTTTAGAGGGAAAAATAAGAAGTTCAGTTTTGGCCATGTTCAATTTCAAATGGAGATGAGGCATTCAGGCAGTGATGTCAGATAGGTAGGCAGATATACAGGCTTGGAGTACAAGAGAAATATCAGGTGTAGATAGATAGATCAGAGAGTCATCAGCATAAAAATGATATTGAAAGCCATGGGAGGAGATGAGAGCACCAAGGGACTGAGCATAGAGAGAGAAAATGAGAGCATCTAGAACAGATCCTTGGGGTGCACTAACTGAAAGAGGGACAGCAGTAGAGGAGGAACCACCAGAACAGACACTGAAGGAGCAATGGGAGAGATGAGAAGAGAACCAGAAGAGTATAGAGCCCCTAAAACCAAATGACGACAATATATCAAGGAAAAGGTGATAGTCAACAGTGTCAAAGGCAGCAGAAAGGTCAAGAAGAATGAGGACTGAGTAAAGGCCTTTGGATTTAGCAAGAGACAAGTTACTGGAGACTAGCAAGGGCCATTTCAGTAGAGCGTAAGTACAAAAAAACAGATTGAAATGGATTAAGGAGGACTTGAGAGGAGAGAAATTCAAGGCAACAGCAGAAAGCTGCACATTCAAGAATTTTAGAAAGGAAGGGAAGAAGGGAGATGAGTCGAAAATTAGAAGGACAAGTAGGGTGAAGTGAAGGTTTCTTATGGAGAGGTATCACCAGATCATGCTTGAAGGCTGCAGGGAAAGTTGCAGTAGAGAATGATAGGCTGAGAATGTGCGTGATGGAAGGGATGACAGAATAGGAGATAGAGTTAAGGAGATGGGAGGGGATAGGATCAGAGAAACAGGTACATTTAGAGGAGGAAAGAAGATGAGAAGTTTCCTCTTCGGAGATCATAGAAAAGGAAAAAAGGGTAACAGAGATTGAAGGGAAATGTTGGCATTGAAGAGGGAGAAGAGGGGATGAAGCTGATATTGAGGGGAATTGGAGGATAATCTTGTGTTTTTTGTCATAAAAATAATCAGCTAGGGTTTTGGCAGAGAACCTCATACCTAAGCCAGAGTATGTGGAGCATGATCTCAGTCTCTCAGATTTACTGCTATTGCTCGCCGTAGTACTTGCATTGTGCCAAAGAGAGCCTCCTCCTGGGGTTCGCAAGATGTAACATGTATTATAGGTAATTTATCAAGGTATGATTGGAAATTCTGCATAACTAGGCCTTTGGCTCCCAATACAATGGGAAATATTTCTCTTTCTTTCTGCCACATTTTCTTGATCTCTGACTGCATTTCTTAGTACTTCAGGATATTCTCTCTCTCCATGCAAATCACAAAATAATCATTTGGAACTGGCACCTCTATTATCAATGTCGTTCTGATGTTTTTCTCTTTTACCATTCTGTCAGGTTTCCTCACATCCAGGTTCTTATCCATTCAGAACGGGAATACCCCAAGTTATCAGAACTTCTGCATTCTCTGTAATTCTCTTGAAGTCATGATCCCAGTGCTTTTCTGATACAGTGATGTTGTAGTGCTACAAAGTTTCCAATGGATGAGATGTGCCACTTCATTGTGTCTTTCCGTAGCATAATAGTAGTAGTCCATTATCTCTTTTTTGATTCAGGGGTCTACCTAACACTTTTCAGTTCTCTGAGAATTTTTTTATTAGTTTCTGTGAGTTATCTCCTGCTGCAGTGGGTACATGAACAAGTTCACTATGGCCTATGGCTGTATCAGGGATGCTATCTTCTCTTGAAGGTTTTGCACTATCCCTCTACCATCATTAGCCATAGTGCGTAAGACATGGGTGGTCAACTTTTTATACTGGGCAATGTGTGACCAGTATGTATATTTCCTACCATACTTTTATCATAGTGCCACCTTGCTGAGATTTGGTATATTTACATTTATTTATTTATTTACATTCTCTTATATACCGCGCTATTCTGCATCAGTGCGGTTTACATTGAACAAACTGAAATTACATTGAACAGGGCATTATAACTTGGAGATAACTATTTTACAGGGAACATGGGCTATGGAGGGTTAAGTGGCTTGCTCAAGACCACAAGGAGCACCTTGTGAGACTAGAAACCCCAGTCCATCCGGCCCAAGGTTGCTGTCCTCTAGTGGGATTTGAACCCCCGACCTTCCGGCCTGAAGTACCTTGCCCCAACCACTAGGCCACTCCTCCACTATAGATATAGATTTTATACAAGGGGGTCAGTGAGACTTGTGGTGGAAAAATGTTCCATCCCCCTTTAGACCCCACTGTTTCTGGTGTGGGTATCTTCCTAACCTCCTCAAAGACTGAAACAAAAATTCATTAATTTTTTCGACTATATGCCCCCTTTACCCCATTATCATTTAGTAGTCCAGTTGACTTCATCACAGGCTTCCTACTTCTAATTTACTTGCAAAAAGTTTCTATTTTGAGTTTTTGCCTTTATGCCAAACTTTGCTTCAAATTTTTTTTTTGGCCTGCCTTATCTCTTTACACCTAGCATGCCAGTGCTTATGTTTTTTTCCATTTTATGATTTATTCAGCCCTTTGTTCATCACTTGGATCCACTTTCCATTTATTGAAAGTTCTCTTAGCTTTAATAGCCTCTTTGAAGTCATCTTTTAACCATGCCAGTAGTTATTTGACCTTCCTTTCTTTCTTTCTTTTTTTTTTTAATGAGTGAAATACATCTGGTCTGGGATTCCAAGATGTTATTTTTAAATAGTGTCAACGCCTCTTGTAAACTTTTAACCTTTGCAATTGCTCTGTTTAGTTCTTTTCATTTTAATTTCCTCATTTTGTCGTAGCCTCCCTTTTTAAAATTAAATGCTACAGCAGTTGTTTCCGTTAGAGTCTCTCCAGTCATTTGACAAAGTTATTGCACTGTGATCACTATTGCCAAGCACCCCTTACATTTGGTCTTGCATTTTCAGGTTGCCTAGAATAATTTTGGGCTTCTACTATTTTACAATTTTAAACAAAGACAAATAGGTTATATTCAGAGTTGGTCCTGTTCTCCCATTATACTGTATATAATACATATGATATGCACGTCATTGCCCAGTCTATACCACCATATGCTCTACACTGAAAAAACATAAAAAATGTCACACTGATAAGAATGACTATACTGTTTATACATTTGTTACATATAGGTGGTTGCATCATTATCTAGTTTTGATCATGCCTTGTTATTGTGAATAAAACGTTTTCCCCTTTTAATATATAAGGGATATATATAGGATCATAAGATCTTACTAAATGTCTTTTAAGCTAATTATTTAGTGTCATCATTTATCCTTATGATTTTATGCCTAATGCATTTTATTGTCTTTTTGTAGTGTTTCATGGTTTTAAATTTTTATTCCTGAGAGATTCAATGACATAGGTCTGGTATGCTCTCACCACAAGTTTTTTTATTATTGATGTTATTATTTGGACATACGTCCTTTATGCTCATTATATAAAAGACATAAAATATAATAAACAAATATATATCTGTATCATATTTTAGACCCCTGACGAAGGCTCTTGTAGCAAAACTTGGCAGAGACAGGCTTTACTTCAGTAAATGATTTCTTTCATCCCACGGTCTCCTTCCGCTCCTTAGTTGTATGATTGATATCTCCATTGCAGAAGTTGTTACCTTCGATCCATTTTGAAGAGATATTCACCCAATATATATCAGAGTTATTCAAGTTGCTCTTCGTTATTGTTATGTTAACTTTATTAGTCTTCCTAATTTCTGTTCACATTACATTCTGTCCAGGTGCACTGTAGTATGCCCCCTTCTGCTATGCTCTTCCCCATAACAACTGGACATTGCATTTTGGGCATGTTTACTAAGCCCCATGCCGGTAACATGCAGGTAGGCTGCTTAACAGGTGTGGAACTTCAGGCTAACTGCAGGGAGCGTGTACACTGGGCAAGTCACTTAACCCTCCACTGCCTCAGGTACAAACTTAAATTGTAAGCCCTCTGGGGACAGGGAAATATTTACCAACCTGAATGTAACATGCCTTGAACTACCATTGGAAAGGCGTGAGCTAAATACTACTAAATAAATAAAAATACATCAATCCTCCTGCAGTTACCATGCTGCAGCCTCCCCATCCCACCCCAATGCATGCTACCACAATAGCATGGGGTTTTTTAACACTGGGCCCAAACCACACACTAAAACCCTCATGATACCAGCCAGTGTGGTTTAGTAAATATGTTCCTTTGCTTCCTGCAGGTCTTTTATTTTTTCAATTAAAAGTTTTATTAACTATATCAAATTAGAAATAGCAAGTACAATAGCATCAATAACTAGTAGTAATAATCCATAAAAACAGAGAAAAAGAGAAATAAACAGGCAACCACAAAAAGTATTCTAGTCCCCTTTAAGAGCAAACAGCCTGAATACACAAAAAGAAAAAAGAAAAGGAAAAGTAGAAGGGTGAAGGAAAAGAAAAGAAAACATACAGAGGCACATTCTGACCTGGCCGTCCAATCCCTAGTGTGGCCAACCAGAAGCGGGACGCTCAAAGGTAGACCCAATTCCGATCCAGTTTCATTCTGCTTACTATGCTGTTTCAGCCCCCCTCCACCGCAGACTTTAAGGTTGCCTGACCTTTTGCAGCAACTTCAGTTTTCAGCCTTAGCACTGCCCCCCCCCTTGCTGCATTGTTGAGGGGCTCCAAGCCTCTTTAGTTACTGGTACCAGTTCAAAAGCACTTGCTCCTTAAAGTCAAATACTCACTAGGTGTGCATGGTGCAATAGCTGAAGGGATGAAGACAGGAAACTGGCTAAAGTTTTTATAATCTATGGACTGTCCCTTTTCAGGAGAGTCTCTCTTAGCCTAAACTTGACTGGCAGGGGGAGCCTCCCCTGATCTGGAAGATACCACAAAATTCCAAATCATCATTGACTATTAATAGAGCCACTGGATGTTGCTACCTTGCTAAGTGTATGAAATCGATGGGATCTCTACACAGGGAAAACACAAAGCATTCTTAACCAGTGGCAAAAGTTCGAATGGGGGGGCCCCCAAAAAATGTTTTGCTGAGGGTAACAATTTTTGCCCACCCCCCATGCTCCAGTGGCGGCAGCAGCAGCATACCCCCCACCCTGCTCTTCGGTGGTGGCGGCAGCAGCAAAGACCTTGTGCAGCAAAATGTTTGTTTGCCGCGATGCCTCCATTCCACACCCAAAGGTCCCAGGCCGAAGTCTCGCGGCAAGGCTGTTATCACGAGACTTTGGCTCACGAGATAACAGCTGGGCCCGGAATGAAGGCATTGTGGCAAACAAATGTAAGTAAGCTTGACGCACTACCGTGTGGGCCCTCTTCCTCCCCGCCTCTTGCATTATCGGGGCTGCTTAAGCGGAATTTACGCTGCTGTTCCTAATGCAAGAACATGAGATTTATAGGACAAAAATGATTTCCTACACATTTGCATTGGTTGGCCAACATTAGGAAAAACATATAACTTAGAACTACAAAACAATGAATCTTTATACTTTAAAAGGAGCTCAAGATCATCCACTTCCAAAATAGAGGACGCTAAAGGGTGTATGTATTATCCATGGAATTTTCAAGAGATTCAGTCAGAATTAAAGCAGGATTATCCACCAGGGCATCCATTTCATCCCCAACCTGATCTGACATTCTCAACATCTCAGGTAAATAGTAACATTTGGAATTTGAATAGTATCTGCATTAACCAAGTGTAACATTTCTTTAAAGTATTTTCAAAGCAATATTTCTGCAGAAAGTAGATGATTTTTTTGAAAACCTAAAAATCTCAAAATGTTACTCCTAATGAGTGTCAGTGCCAGAAACATGATTTGAGCCCTGGTTTCTCTCATGCTCAGTCTATTGAACTAACCATAGAGATATGCAGGTAAAGAAATGTTGTTTTGTTTAGTTTTTTGTGTCATTTGAAGATTTATTTGGTTTTAATACATTTTCATTTTATGTTGTTTTGTTTTTATAAAATTTTCATTTCTGGGCAATTTTGTTAATTAAAGAGGTGGTTGTGGCTGCTGCCCAAACAAAAAATATAGTTGAAAGGTTACTAGAGGTTTCAGACAAATAAAAAACCCAAATGGCTTTTTTTGTCACATCAGAGGCTGGTCTCAAACCAGTGACCTTTGAGTTAAAAGGCAGATATCTCGCAGGAAGAGCTAGCAAGTTTCATTTTTGTTTCCTGATTGGCCTAAAGTTTGTTTGGTCTGCAGCTCTGTACAAAACCATTTCCTGGATTATTTTGCCTTGTGAATCTATCGACTCCTGCTGCAGACACTTAGTCCAAATTACTTTTCTTTTGCCATGTTCTTGTGCCAGAAATTCTCTGAAATCATGTCTAAGTATACTGTCAGAGACATTTGCCTAACCTAATCCAGATCACAGTTGTCCAATTAGTGAAGATCATTTTGTGAAAGTGTGCTATGTAGCAGGAAGCAGAACACAGCAAGTGAGCTGCATAAGTTGAAAGAGATATCAGAATCAATGATACAGACTTGTTCAATACTGATGCAATTTTCTCAAAAGAGTGCCCTGGTGCTATGTGAGCAAAAGACCAAAATGGTTTGAGAATCTCAGATTGAATAATATGGTACAAAGTGGTCCACTGGAATCTGGGGCAACATGTAATGTCATGTGTCTGAAACACAAAATGAGGTTGGCACAGAGTTCATTAGTGCAGCTGAGTGGCACCAAACTGGAACTATATTCAGGGGAGCTCATGCAATCCTTGGGACTTTTTCACATGTAATACAGCATACATGGACTTACCGTAAGTTTGTATTTGAGATAGTGAAAGCATTTAACAGTTTTCTACTATGTAAGGGGGTTTGAACATGTTACTACAGTGCTGCTTACATCTTGTAGCACTATATAAATGTTCAGTAGTAGTAGTACATCACCAAGGCACCCACAAGTTAAAGACAAAGCTGAATCTTCTGTAAGGATAGTAAAGAATATGTGTGAGAAAGCAAAAAGGGATGGTGAAGACCCATGGAAAGCTATAGTGCATTGGAGGAACACATCAACAGAGGGCATGGATAGCAGCCCAATGCAGTGCCCGATCTCCAGGAGAATGAAGACATCTTTGCCAATACAAGAAGCAGTGTTTTAAGTCAGGATATGACATATCTGCAAGAGATTTACCTAAGCTGAATACTGGGGACTCAGTCCGCATTAAACCACTACCGGGAGATTGTATGAATTGTTGGAGGTTGGTATCTATGTGCAAAGGTTTGTTCCATCCCTATATCTAGTGGATGTTGAAAGAACTATCACTGCAGTTGTGTGGACAGAGTAGCTGAAGTGCCATTTTCACAAAGACAGCACATACACAGCTTGACTGAAGAGCCAAGAGTTGAGGTTTGACGGCGTTTCAGCAGAGATACAAGATAAGTCATAAAGTATTGTGAAACACTTTTCTTATAGATATTATTAAAAATTAAAAGGGAGCTGCTACAGCAAGGGCGTAAGTTGCTTCTTTTCCCCCTTTTGTTTGAAGCTCCGACATATAAATATATTAGCACAGTTTGTTTGGTGGTACTCTATGACTGGGACCCTTTTTGTTTAAAGATTTGACTTTAGAGTCAAGCAATCCTTCCTTAAGGTTACCAGATTTTTGGCAGGCAAATCTGGGACAATTATCAAAATGTGTGTGTGGGGGGGGGGGGGGGGGAGGGGGAAGGGGCACCTTTGTCCCAGCTTCGAACAACAAGGCATGAAGGAGGGATGAGGAGTCCTTACCTTGCTCCACCATGATAGCAACAATATCATTTTCAAGCAGGCAGATTGAAAGAGAAATAGAAATGGTGATGCAGAAATATAAAGATAATGGATATAAATTCTAAAAGCTACATATTCAAATCACTAAATTAAAAATAACTTTTTTCTATCCCCTCTGTTTCCTTTGCTAGAATTGGAGACAAGAAACTTCCAAATAGGTAGGAGCTCTAAAATCATGGACAAACCCCAAAAATCGGAGGAATCTGGTAACTTTCTCTTTCTTGCTCCAGTTTGGAGAGTACAGGTACTTTAGGAAACAGCAGTGATGAGAATCCCGAGTCAGCAGGCATACCTGTCAGGAAAATGGTACCAAGTATGCCTGCTGTGTTACATAACAGTCCACTGATGCCAGATGGGAATCAGCAACTGTATGCGCAGAAAAGCCTTGTCTACGCTCGCAGTGACTGGCTCTCACTGCCCCCTCAACGATAGGACATTTACAATAAAAACTTGTGCATAAAGTCAAAGCAAAAAAAAAGGAGATATTTCAGATGCCACCTAGTCGCTCATTGTTATATCTCATGGTTTTCCTACTTCTTCTTGTTGCCACCTTTGACCTTCTGATGTAATACATCATGGTTCCTGTGCTGCAGCTGTGTTTAGTGCTTCTTTTATTTAGCTCTGAAAAAACAGGCCTTTGCCATGAGCCCTGCTTCCCAAGATGTGCTCTCTTTCAATTAGGACTGCAAGGTACAGCCTTACTGAAAAGAGCCCAAAATCAGAAGTATTGTAGCCCATCCATAGGACAGGAAGAGGACAAGCAACCTTAATGAGTTTCAGGCTGAGGATCCCCAGGTAGCATATGCTCAGCCATCCCCTAGAAGAAATTCTATACTCTAATTGAAACAGTTTGGTTTGATTGCTTGATATATAAATGTGTAAGATTCCCTTTTATATTTGATGCAATAAAGCACTTAGACCAATCATTAATTTATGTATCTACTCTACTTATGTCCTGACATTTTTTTGTATTGTGTGTTAGTGGTCAGCCAGACACTTGGGTTATTTTCTATGTGTAGTGCTTGTTATTGTAACTGAAGTGTTTCTTCTTTCCAAAGAAACTTTACTTGCTTGATAGAGTTGTTATTACAGACCTGATTCTTTATGAGATTTGGCTGCTTTGTTGTTTTTTATGTTACTGTAACATTAACAGTTTATTTATTTAATTTATTTTATTTTTTGTGAGGTTTCAAAAAGAAAACTATCAAGTCAATATTCAGACTTGGCAGCCATTGTTTTTTCCATGCAGCTACATGGCTAGACAGTGTACTGCATATATGTAGAAAACGCTAACCAGGGCTGATTTAACATGTGGAGGGTAATTTTATAGCAGGCAGTTTCAGGCAGCAACAATGTTCCCATGTTTAGCTTATTTTATAAAAACAAGTAGGTACCTACTTGTCTTTATAAAATACTAATGTAAGTGGAAAAAATATAGTCACAATATACCAAAAAGATCAAGTGGACCAACAGCTGTTTCAAACTGTACCTTATGATCAGGAACCATTGGTGATGAAAGAAGTCAAAGCAGCATTGAAAGCCTTATCAAAGAAAGCACCAGGCACTGATGGCATTCCCTTTGAAGTATTACAGCAAATGGTTGCAGCCATTAATATATCTACAAAGCTCTGCCATGAAATTTGGAAGACAACATCATGGGCAACTGACTGGAAAAGATCGATGTTTATACCAATACTGAAGAAAGGTGACCCAACTGACTGTGGAAATTATTGCACAATCACTCTGATCCCACATGCCAGCAAGATTCTATTCAGCAGACTATAACCATACCTGGAACGGGAACTGCCTGAAGTGCAAGCAGGGATCAGGAAAGAGCGAGGAACGAGAGATATTACTGCGGATGTGAGACGGATCCTTGAAAAGACAAAACAATAACAAAAGGATACCTATATGTGTGTTTTATTGACTACAGCAAGGTTTTTGAACCATGAGAAACTCTGGGCCACATTAAGAAACATGGGCATACCAGAACACCTGATAGTTCTCATGCACAACCTTTACATTGATCAAGAAGCAACAGCTCGAACGGAAAAAGGAGAAACAGAATGGTTTAAAATCAGCAAATGTGTATGCATATTTCCCTCTATCTGTTTAATTTACATGCAGGACAAATCATCAGAGAAGCAGGATTGTATGAAGACAACTGAGGTGTGAAGATTGGTGGAAGTCTCATCAACCACCTTCATTGTGCTATGATACCACATTACTGGTTGAAAGTCGAGACGATCTGAAACATTTGCTTCTCATGATCAAGGAACAGTCTTAAAATGGACCTGCACCTTAACATAAATAAGACAAAGATCCTGACAACTGGCAAAATCAATAGGTTCATCATTGATGGAGAAGAAATTGAAATAGTTGACAACTTTAATTTTCTTGGATCACAAATGAATAAAGAAACAAGCAGTCAAGAAATCAGGCAACACATTACTCTCAGCAGAATGGCTCTGAAGGACCTAGTCAAGATTCTCAAGAGCAGAGATGTCTCTCCATACAAAGATTTGACTTGTCTAAGCCATGGTATTTTCAATAACATCATATGGATGTGAAAGCTGGACAGTGAAAAAGACAGACAGAAAGAAAATTGATGCCTTTGAATTATGGTGCTGGCGAAGAATACTGTATATACCATGGACTGCCCGATGAATAAACCAGTCAGCACTAGATGAGATCGAACCTAAGCTTTTTTTTAGAAGCTCAGATGACAAGACTTCAACTTTCATACTTTCATTAAAGAAAGACATCATACTTGGTAAGGTAGAAGGTCAATGCAAAAGTGGAAGGCCAGCAATGAGATGGATCGATACAACAGCAGCAGCTATGGGTGTCACTCTATCTACAATGAGCCAACCAACTGAAGACTGAACATAGTTTAGGTCAACTATCCAGAGGGTTACAATGAATTGACACTGACTTGATGGCACTTAACAACAAGTAGCCTAACATAGCCCACATTGCAAGAGCCCTTGAGCTGGTGTAAATGTCTGCATCTATGTTTTGCAAGAATACGCATATTCTCCATCCTTAGTAGCACATGCCACACATGCTCTGCCCTAATTCCACTCATGTACATATCCACAATGAACGTGTGTGCCATGCAAACACAGTGAGAACTTTTACGTAGTTAAATATCGACCAACATACCACTTTGATTTCTGAAAGGTGGTATATAAGTTCAATTAAATAAATAAATAAAATTATTAAAATACCTACATTAACATGCATACTTCCTGCCTAAATTTAGGCAGCTCATAAAATTATCCTATAGCAGTGATATTCAGCCACTATGCATATAAAGGCATATTTTAGAAAGGCCGTCTATTGAGAGAATGAGAGGGTATTCTCTTCATCTCTGTACTGTTGATAGCTGGCCAGAATGAGCACTTTTCAAATATCTATTCATGCCTAGGAGCAGGTATAGACATGGACATATCCACCGGCAGATTTGACCATGCAAAGATAATCTAAAATTAACCGCACACATGTAACTTTTTCAGAATGCCTTCCTCTGAACCATCTCAAGTCTTATGTCCTTTGTGAGATGTGGTCTCCAAAACTGAACACAATACTCCAAGAGTGGCCTCACCAACCACTTGTACAGGGGCATTAATACCCCTTCCTTTCTGCTGGTTTTTCCTCTCTCTATGCAGCCCAGCATCCTTCTAGTTTTGGCTACCGCCTTGTCGCATTGTTTTACCATTTTGAGATCCTCAGACACTAGCACTCCAAGATACCTCTCCCGGTCTGTGTACAACAACCTGTCTCCCCCTATTGCATACATTTCCTTTCGATTTCTGCATCCCAAGTGTATGGCTGCACTTCTTTGCATTAAACCTTAACTGCCAAGCATTTGACCATTCTTTCAGTGTTTTTAGATCTTTCCTCATGTTGTCCACTTCCTCGCAAATTTTTTTGTCATCTGCAAAAAAGGCAGACTTTTCCATTAAGTCCTTCTGCAGTGTCTCCCACAAATACATTGAACAGTATCTGTCCCAGGACCAATCCCTGAGGCATACCACTATACACATAACTTTCTTCTGAGTGAGTTCCATTTACCACCACCTTCTGTCATCAGTCAGTCAATTTCTGATCCAGTCCACCACCTTGGGACCTATCTCCAGGCTGCTCAGTTTATTGATAAGCCTCCTATGAGGAACAGTATCAAAGGCTTTGCTGAAATCTAGGTATAATCACAATCCATTGCATGCCCTTGATCTATTTCTCTGGTCACCCAGTCAAAGAACTCAATCAAATTGGTTTGGCATGATCTTTCCCTGGTAAAATCATGTTGCCTAGGATCATACAATCCATTGGTTTCCAGAAAGTTCATTATTCTTTCTTTCAAGAGTGCTTCCATTACTTTTCCCACCACAGAGGTAAGGCTTACTGGCCTATAGTTTATCACCTCTTCCCTATTACCACTTTCATGAAGAGGTACCACATCAGCCTTTCTCCAGTCTTCTAGAACCTCTCCCATCTCCAAGGATCTATTAAAGAATCCTTTAAAGGCCCTGTCAGAACCTCTCAGATCTCTTTCACTATCCCAGGATGCATCCATTGCCTCTTTTATGCCCTTTTTAGTTCAGCCCACTACAATTCTACTTCCCTTATGTCCTCCCATCGTGCCAACTTCTCCTTCAGGTACTCTCTCATTTTACTGGTCAGCGTTTTTGAAGTCCAGGACTTTGAGTTTGCTGTGATTGGACTCTGCCTTGGCTTTTATCTCAAACCACACAATGTGATGATCACTGCTGCTCAAATGGGCACCCACCTGGACATTCAACATGCTATCTCCATTGGTGAGTACGAAATTCAGCATTGAACTAGGGAGTTGGTTCCATCACCATTTTTCTGAGCAATGTTTCTTGGAAGGCATCCACAATATTTGTATTTCTTTCTAGATTTGCAGAAGGAATACTCCAATCCAAATCTGGTAGATTAAAGTCACCCAATATGATCACTTCTCCATTCATAGCTACCTTTGCAATATCAATGCTGAAGTCTCTATCCATTTCCTCAGTTTGAATTAAAGGCCTGTAGACTACACCAGTATGGATGATAGTTCTATCTTTTCTTTCTAACACATTCCACAGTGCTGCTTCTTTTCCCCATGTCCCCTGCATTTCAGCAGCTTTAATATTGCTTTTGAGATATAGGACTCCTCCTCCTCCTCTTCTGCCTTCTTTATCTCTTCTAAATAAATTATAGCCATTTATGGCTATGTTCCATTCATGTGACTCATTAAACCATGTTTCTGTAATGGTGACAATGTCCAAGTCCATTTCCACTATCAGGGCTTCAAGGTCAGGAACTTTATTGGCTAGACTTTGAGCATTTGTGCTCACTGCTTTCCAGCTGTTGTTGGTTGGCTTGCTTGTATTTTAGGCAGATTTTGTTCCAGACTCCTCTTCCCTCTTGTCACTGATGTGTGGATTAATATTACCTATGTTATTATGTTCTTGCTGGGAGTGACGTCCTGAACATGTTTTTCCCCGTCAGTCACCCCCCCCCCCCTTTCCCTAGTTTAAATGCTTGTCCACATATCTCAACAAATAGGGGTAACCTATATGGAGCGGTGGGTACACCCCTAAACAAAGGCATGGAGAGGGGTGACCTGAATGGAGTGGCAGGTGCACCTACTTGCCACCTTGCTGGGCAGATTAGATGGACCATACTGGTCTTTATCTGCCATCATGTACTATGTTTCCATGTTACATATTGCCTGACTTTTTCACTTAGGATCCTTTTTCCTGCCACAGAGAGATGCAGTCCATCAACACGGCACAGCCTCTTGTTATTCCATCTATTGCCCCAGTTGTCTATATATCTAAATCCTTCTTGTTTACACTAAGTTTAGAGCCACATATGAAAGTTGGTTATGTGATGCAGCCTCTCCTTCCCCCTTATCATGAACAGGTAGAACGTCTAAGAACGCTATAGTGTTGGCGATGTGCTGTGCATGACGTCTTTTGATATTCGGAGGGGGGGAGGGTCCGCATTTTTGCAATCTTTAAGAATGTGAAAAGAACATCTGAAGTTCATGGAAGAGGGAGAAGGAAAGATGGTCTCCTTGGCTAGTTAATAGTACAACCTTCCAAAGGATAAAGATGAATAAATGAATAAATAAAAATGTTAAAAAATGCGCAAACATAATATAAAATATCTTTTTTTTAATTCAAAAATTTATAGTATATACATACAATAACAAACCCAAGAAATTAAATAGCTCACATCCCAGGGACAAGAGAAAAGATTTAATATTGCACTTTTTGCTGATATTACGTCAATGGAGCAAGCACTGCCCAGAAACCAAATACAGAAAGAAGAAAAAGGAAAACAAGGAAGATAATTACAGATCAACCTAACGAGTTAGTTAACCCTTATCAGCCAAAAATTTCTCCAGCTGCACTGGGTCAGTAAAAATATACTGACCCAGTGCAGTCCTGGGCCCCCTCCTCTTTAATCTTTTCCTAGCTCCCCTCGCTTTACTGATACAACAATCTGGGATCTCCACTTTCTACTACGCAGATGATATAGTTCTTCTTTTTCACACTTCCCCTACCCACCCTGACCTTTCTACACTTAATTCTTGCCTTTCTACTGTTGCTGACTGGCTGACCCGGAACTGCCTCCACCTCAATCTGACCAAGACCACTGCGATCTGGTTTCCTCATGGTAGCCCACCCCCCTCATTGGCCCCATCTTTCTCTGGTACTCCCATACCTTTGGTTTCTACCTTCTGCTACCTAGGCGTACTCTTTGACTCCGATCTTACCTTTCAACCACATGTCTCTCACGTCACCAAGACCTCCTTCTTTTTCCTTCGCCAAATCCGTGCGATTCGACCCTCTCTCTCTCCATCTGCTCTCGATACTTTACTACTATCACTTGTTATGTCACGCGTCGACTTCTCTAACTCCATTCTCACCAGTCTCTCCAAAGCTCAACTGAACAGACTTCAGAGGATCCAAAATACTGCTGCCCATCTCATCACTCACTCCCCCCCCCGAGATCACGTAACACCTCTTCTTCTCCACCTCCATTGGCTGCCCGTTTCCTTTCGCACCCAGTTTAAACTGCTCACCCTTGTCTACAGGGCACTTCATACTAACACCCCACAATATTTGGCAGATCTTATCCACTTTCACACACCCAGACATACCCCTCATTTCACCTTAACTGCCTTACACTCCCCCCCCCCCTCCCATGCCCACCTCCAGTCCACCCGCTCCTCATCTTTCTTTTTCGCAGGCCCTGCCCTCTGGAACTCCCTCCCCACTTCCCTTCGTTTAGAACCCCATCATAAACATCAGGAAAAAGAAACACTTTTTGATCACAAAAGTGAGATTCCTCATTTGCAAAATAAGCCTGAAAAATTAAAGATGTATCTATTTCAGCTTGCATTCTGACTACTAAGGTGGTCCTAGAAAAGATACTATCTTGAGAATCTTCAAGAAACCTAGTTAAATCAAACTTTTCAGACGAAGTAACTGCATCCTAGAATACAGAACAGCCAGAATTCTTTGGAGGGTACAGACAATCTAAATTTGTTATAATATTGCATCCACATTAGATAATTTCAAACATTCCACAAATAACTTATTTAACAAAATCCTAGGAGATAACAGATGTGTACAAGGAAAATTCAAAAACGCAAATTATTTTTTCTCATTACATTTTCTTAGGATTCTAGATGAGCACGAACATATAAACTATTCTTAATAAATGAAACATTGGTAGTATGAAGAGATTCAAATTAGGAGAAAACCTATCTAGTTTTTGGTCAACATTTTGAAACAGAGTCTTGTTCCTGTAGTTTAGCCACCATGTCAACAGAAAAATGCTCAGTTTTCCCCTTCAATAACAAGTTGGTTTGAAACACACGTTTCCAAATATCTATCAGTGTTACATTAGTAGAAGACCTGGTACCCAATTCTGGAACTGATGCTCCTTCCAATGGAGGACTCACAGCCAGAAGAAGCACCCAGGACTGCCCTGAAAAACATCCCTGTTGAAGAGGGTATTAGCTTCCCCTAAGTAAGACCTGGGAGAGAGGTATCAACCTGGGAAATTTGGCACTGCAAGTTGCCTGATAAAGGTGGAAGAGTGCGCCCAATGAGGCTAATGGAAATATCCAAAAGAGATGAGGTAGATGACTTTGATAACTCAGGTAAAACAGAGCCAAGTCCTGACAGACAAATCTTAACATGTTTATCCATTGGCCCAACAATTGCCGAATCAGGAGTCTTAACATCCATGCTGATCTTAGAATCAACCTTGGCCTTAGAATCAGTTTTACCTTTTGCCTTCCTCCTGTACCCTTGAGGCATTCTTCCAAGTCAATTCACCACAGTGCCCAGCCTCCAAAGGCCCTAAGTGGCACCAAAGGGGCATGACCCTATGGTTTTGTGCCCACAGCCACAACACAGCAGCACTGTCTTAAGCCTCCCCAACAGCATATGTCAACCTCACTTTCGAGTGGGCAGGTCTTACAACAGTTCCCCTCTCTCACCACTGGTCTTGTCACTTCTATTGGGCTGTGGGTGCCACAATTCAGATTGCACTTAGCTGGCAAACACTCCGAGTGCCCAAAAGGATACCTTTTTATTGAACTAGCTTAATACATTTCTTGACTGGCTTTCAGGAGCCATACTTCTTTTGTTTGGTCAGAACAGAATGAGCAAAAGATGGCATTTTACTAGAAAACACTAGTAAAATTCTGCTCAGAAATTAAGGATGTGATTTCACAGGTCAGTCTCAAGCTTTCATTGAACACATGCAATCTTCAGATGATGAACCAGTAGCCGGACCCTTGGAGAACTACGGTGACCTTTGTGCGTTAGCAATGACCACAGAACCAGTCTGTGTTTTCTACTAATATCATATTTCACTTGTTCTATACTGACTTAAGGAAAGGAATTTTGGCTCCAGAAAGCTAGACCAGAAATTAATTTTGTTTATATTTATTAATCTTTATTTCTGTGCAAATGATTCAAGTGGACTAATACAGCAACCACATTATTTATGTGCCAGAGGAGGATGTGCCAGGCCAAGAAGGAAAACTAGCTCTGGGTCTTGTAGGGATGAGGGTAGAAGCAGAGGTTTCCTTCAAGTTAGATAGATCAGAGTCCTCTCCCCTATGGAAAATTCTGGGTACACACCAGGAGATAGCACATGGACACAAAGGTTGAGGTCCATACACTGCAATCTGTTTCTTGGTAGTGATTTTAATCTCTAGTAAATGATTTGTAATGCAATAGCCAAGTGGATCAGGAACCATATTCTGAAATCACAAGACTTGAATGGATTGATCTCTAACTTTTGGAAGATTTATCAGGTTACCTACCAGAATGGGAAGTTCATTCAGTGTAATTCAGAGATTACTGATCAGTTCTGAGAATTCTTATTGTAGGATTTGCTATTTTTGTACAGAATAGTTAGGTACACTACATCTGATTACCTAAAAAATAAATCCCAGATACTTGGAGACATAGGGGAACTTTCTCTGACATGCAGCAAGCAGCTACCATGCAATTAGCGAGTGCTAACTGTTAACACATGACCACTGTAACCATTAACTGCACTGGCATGGTAGTGCATGCTAATTCATGCACAAACTGCATATCCTGGAATGGGACAAGAAATGGAGAATGAAGTTAGCCTATGGTAACTTATTAATGCTGTTACCAATGCATTTCAGGAGAGATACATTTACTACCCCTAAATAAGGGGTGATACGTGCATCTGTGCTATTTCTTATTGCTCTTACCATACAGTAACGGTTTATCCTGTGTGGTAATTATATGGGAAGCTGCTAGGCACGCCAGCAACAGTTACCACACAGGTTTTGCAGTTACTGTATGATCATTTGGGCACTCCCCATGAGGTAAGTGCAAAGCTTTACTGCACTTTAGTGGGAGAGGCTACTAAAAAGCTGTAAATATCTACTGGCAATCTATAGGTACTAGAGAGAGGTGGTGATCCCTTAGAGCAGTGCTTCTCAACCCAGTCCACTGGACCCCCAGGTCAGTCAGGTTTTCAGGATATCTACAATGAATATGCATGAGATAGATCTGCATGCAATGGAAGCAGTGCATGCAGATCTCTCTCATGCATATTCATTATGGATACCCTGAAAACCCAACTGGACTCGGGGTCCCAGAGGACTGGCTTGAGAACCACTGTTTTAGAGTATCTGAAAGAATGCACAGATTATTTAGAAGAATCTGTGGGCAGCTTCTTAGCAGTGTGTCTTGGTAACAGAATAAAATAGACCATGCAATGGTAAGAGGTTAGCACAAAGTTATGACTTTCGCTCAGTATTTCAGGCTCTCATCTTCCCACATCTGGACTGCAGCAACAACATCTACCACGGACTTTTTAAATATGCACTGCATCAACTACAGATGGCCCAACACACTGCAGCCTGAACCATAGTAGGAGCGACAAAAAGTGACCACATTACACCAATACTCAAAAAATTACACTGGCTCTCCTTAGCTTGCCGGATTAAATATAAATCAATAATGAACATCTTCAAGACCATACATGACCAATCAGCAACATACCTAAAGTCCCTCATCCAAATACCAACTGACAGCAGAAACAAATGCAAATGCAAGCAAAACTAGCTGACCCTGCAAACTGAAACAGCAAGAGAAATCAAACAATATGCAGCAAAATGGCATGGGATAGACACAGTGGATCCCTTTATAGCAACAGGATAAAATCAAAACAGACTTAACTATCTCTTATATCTCACCCCCAAATAAAGGCATGGGGAGGGGTGACTTGCACAGAGTGGCAGGTGCCACCTTGCTGGGCAGACTAGATGGACCATACTGGTTTTTATCTGCCGTCATATACTAGGTTACTATGTAGAGCCTTTTCCGTGTAGGCGCCTGACCTCTGGAACGCCCTCCCTAACAACCTCAGAGACATACACGATCTACTGTCATTCCAGAAGGAACTCAAAACACTTATTCAAAGAGCACTTCAAAGACTAACTTTATGACATTATGTGACGCCAGAGCCTACACCCCTCCAGAAAACGTCCCCCTCAAAGAAACCCTACATGTCACATCCACCTCCTCCACTACAGGTTGGATGACTTCCACCCAATCCATGACTCTAAACAACCGAGATTGTTCATATTATTTCTTCTTTCTTGTTAAGCCTAAACCCCAAACAAACCAAATTTGTTGACAATGTTCCTTTTGTCCTGTTAACCTATTAGTTACTCTGTTTTCTGTGTTCATTGTTCTATGTAACAGTTAATTGTTTTTGCTGTATGTAAACTGCTTTGATTCCCCAAATAATGCAGTACAGAAGAACAGACTAAAGAAAGAAGGAAGGAATAAAGGGCCCTATGTTCACCCATGGCGGTCAGCGGTGTAAAAGTGCCTGGCTGTTGCAGGCAGAGCCGAAACTGGATATTCAGCACCTGAATCCAGATCTCCACTGGCACCGAATATCCAGCTTCAGTGCTGATAGTTGTGGCTGTCTAGACAGTGCTGATATTCAGACGCTCTCAGGATAGCCAAACCGCATGAAAGCTAGGACAGCTATTGAAAAGACATAACTTTATGCGGGCGCGTATCCAGTTAGGAGACTGAAAAGCACCAGGAACTGGCTAAGGGCTGGGACTGCCCTGGCCCTCCCATGGAGCATCCCAGCACTGTCCAGACAATGCCTCAGTGGTTCAAGGGACATTCAGTAGCCAGTGAATATCACTCTCAGCCGCTCCCGCTAATCAGATAAATTCCTTTCATTATTGGATCTAAAATGCTCGAAAAATACAGTTACAGGACATGTTAAATAAATAAATAAATAACTACAAAATTTGTCTCGTCACAGATATCTTCCTTTTAACATTTTTTTTTTGCACCGCTTTATCTACAAGTCAAAGTGGTTTACATTTAACTAGATTTTAGGGTTATTTATTTATTTATTTTATTTATTTACAGTCTCTTTTATACCGCGCTATTCAATATCAGTGCAGTTTACATGAAACAAACGAGTTTATACGGGCAGAGATCTACACCGTATTTACAAATAACAGGTGATTCAACTTGGATAACCAGGGTAACTATTTACATATTCATGGTACTATAACAGTACATGTCACAGGTTAATCATAGCGCGTTATTGTGTGTGAGGCAGGTTGGGGCGCCATTCCTCTGGGTAGCACTTGATGAAGAGGTGGTGCTTCAAAGCCTTCCTAAATTGTGTTATGTCAGGGATTGCCCGGATGTTGGGTGGCAGAGCATTCCAGCATCTAGGTGCACAGAGCCTAAAAGCCCTGTTCACTGTTCCCTGGGTGCATTGGGTCACTGTTTTGGGGATTACCAGAGTGTTTATTGCTGCAGATCTTCTGGCCCTTTTGGGGGAGTAATGTGAATAAGGTCAGCGAGTGAGGAGGAGGAGAGCCCGTTAATGGCCTTGAAGGTTAGCAGTAAGGTCTTGAAGGAGAGCCTGCTGGAGATGGGGAGCCAATGAAGCTGTTTCAGGATAGGCGTCATGTGGTCACGTCTCTGGAGGCGCCATTCAGAACTCTGGCCGCAGCATTCATGGTGAGCTGGAGCGGACCCAGAGTGGATTGTGGGTTATACAGTTAATGAAAGCTTGGAAACATTTAATATATGATTACAGTGTCTAAACAATCTAGGATAAAAACTTTTGCAGGGCATAGGTAACGAAAGCTTGGACACATCTAGTAGTAAACAAGATTAGATGCATTTGCTTCATACACTGTACTCATATCTTGAACGCATCATATGTTAAAGGACATATATCCAAATATTTTCCACCTCGAATACCTACATCATAATCCCTTGTGTATTATTTGTAGGTTTAAAACATCTCAAAGTGCAGATAAAAGTTTTGTTGTGTGTTTAACTCTTACTTACAAACAGGATGGGAAAGACAGAAAGAGATAAGAAATGTTTCTTATCTGTCATGCTTTAGTGCCATGTGTCATCTCCAATAGCAAGAGCAAATGTCTGAAGCGGTACACTTCTGAACCTGGAAAACAGCAAACACTGTCAAGTTTTTAACTAAATCTTGCCAGCATTACTGACCACATAGGCGCCAATTTTCAGTGGCAGTAACTACCACATTAATGCAAATGCTGGCACCAGCCACTATAATTATAGTTACTAAATCCAAAGTCCCATCCCATTTTTTGGATGTTTCCATATTCCATGAGTCAGATCATTTTCGTACTTCATTGTATCGCAAAGCCGTTCAACGAAATAGTTTATTGTCTTTTCAAAGTTTCCATCCCGGTCCTTTGAAGAAAGGTCTTCCTTATGGCCAATTTCTAAGATTGAGACGGATCTGTTCTTCGGTAGCAGATTTTAAAATACATTCCTTTGAACTTCTTCAAAGATTACGGGCTCGGGGATATCCTGAATGTGTTATACAGCGGGCATACCGACGAGCTTTATACACCCATCGTGAATGGCTTTTTTCGCAAACGGGTGAAAGTGGTCATAGTTCATCATCTGCCATTGTGGGGGTCCTACCATATATGACGTCTAGCACTGCAGTAGTGAGGATTCTTAGAAAACATTGGTCAATATTAGGATTGCATCCTTGCTTCCAAAGACCTTTTATGGTAGCGTTTTCTAGGGGGGCAAACCTTGGAGATGTTGTGGCAAGAACGACGGTGTCAGTTGATAGACCTCAGACCCCGCCGCCTTTGTCTATTGGGCACCGTTCCTGTGGAGCTTGTTCATATTGTGCAACTTCCCTGACAGGGACTGAATGGATTCACCCTATGACTGGGCAATCTATTATCCGTAAATGGGAGACTGATTGTAATACTTCTTATGTGGTGTATTTAATACAATGTCCCTGCTCTTTGATTTATGTCGGCAGAACTATTCGCCGGATCAAGATTCGTATAGCAGAACACGCTTCACGACTTCGTCTGAAGGTCGATACAGCGCCGATTGTGGACCATTGCCTTGCATTAAATCACACATTTCAAGACCTTCATTGGACTGTCCTTGATTATATTCCCTGTGATCCGCGCAGGGGAGACCGTATTCAGATCCTTCAGGAACGAGAACAATTTTGGATATTTCATTTGCATTCAGTGCATCCGACGGGACTTAATAAAGAACTGGATTGGTCCAGTATTATTTAACGTCATTTTTTATACCTAGGGATTTCACTGAATAAGTGGGTATTCCCTGACGGTTTGCATTGGATGATTAACTTTGATTGAAGGCGGAGTCTGGCCATTCTCTGAAGAAGCAGCCTTTTGAATGGATCAGCTGTGTTTCAGCGTTCTATAGCGGTTACGACAAGACAAGATGGTGGCACTTGAGACAGGGTGAAAACCCGAAATGTGCACGTCGTGCCGGATTTGAGAAGAGTTTGCACATTTTTTTAAAGCTAAGTAGTGGGTTTTTGTTCCACATTGTTTGGAGATTTGCACTTTATTAAAAGGGACCAAATCAAAGCGGTTTACAATGAACAAAACCAACCAATTGCATCAAACAGTAGAATAACATAGTAATTATATCAAGGTGAAGCATTAAATACATTAAAATCAGGGTATTAGCATGAACTAATTACATAAAACATATTTACAGAGTGTGTGTGCATTGAGTGAGTCTACTTATATATGGAATATTTATAAGGAGTGAATCAAATCACTCAAATGTAACAGGGTGTGTGTGGATTCAACATGACTAAGAATAACTAATGTATTTATACTAGGAGTAATTTACTAGGATGTATTATGTACATATGGCCTAATGTGCATTCAAGTAGACTACTCATGTATGATGTGTTAATAAATGGCGAATAAATTTTATCATGCGTGTCTAAAATCAATCATCTGTGCCAGTTAAGTTGGACATGGCGAGGTCTGTATGGTATGGGTATGTGTTTGGGGGTAGGGTTTAGGTTGGGTATATCTCTGTTTGGACTGTGTCCCCAAAATGTTCAATAAATAGATGTGTATTAATCTCCTTACAAAATGTAGTCAGATCATTAATGCTTTTTAAAGTTTCTGGAAGGGAATTCCAGAGCATGAGTGCAAAGTAAGTAAAAGCTCTATTAGTGGTTGAATGAGTGGCGTTACAAAAGTCTGAGGGGACAACCAGGATGTTTTGTGAGTGTCCTCTTCATGCTCACTCATTCGAGTGCGTGGTGATGAGTGTGGAGAGACAGAATGAAGCTATGTTTTTTAGGAGCTTGAAAGTGATCATTTATATTTGATGTGACTTTGGATTGGCAGCCAGTGTAGGTTATGTAATATGGGGGTAATATGGTCAGAGGTATGCGCTTTTACAATTATACGCACAGCTACAAACTGTGCCATTTGTAGCTAGCATATCAGTTGTTTAGAGCAGTGTTTTTCAACCTTTTTTGTGCAAAGGCACACTTTTTTCATGAAAAAAATCACGAGGCACACCACCATTAGAAAATGTTAAAAAAATTTACCTCTGTGCCTATATTGACTATATATAAAGTAATTCTCTTGAATAGGAATCAAACACTCACACCAACCCTCCTCCCCTGCTGGTTCACACCAACCCCCCTCCCCTGTTGGTTCACTCACACCACCCCCCCCCCCTCCACTGCTGGTTCACTCACCCACCCCCCTGTCACTTACTCACCCCTCCTGCTGGGTCACTCACTCACTTACCCCCCATCCCCTGCTGGTTCACTCACACCATCGCCCCCCCCCCTTGCTGGTTCACTCACACCACCAACACCCCCCCTCCACTGCTGGTTCACTCACACTCCCCCCCCCTTGCTGGTTCACTCACACTCCCCCCCCTTGCTGGTTCACTCACACACACACACACACACACCCCTCTGCCCAAGCTGCTGCTTCTGCTTCTGCTTTGTACAGAGCAGCAGCTGCACTACACTTACATTGAAAAGTAAAGAGAAACTGTGTCAGGAGCCCTCCGGTCATCGCAGAGCCCGAGGAAGTGATGTCATGGGGGCGGGCTCCTCACAGGCTGTCTTTCCTTTTCAAATTAACTTTATTGCAGCTAAAGTTAATTTGAAAAGGAAAGACAGCCTGTGAGGAGCCCGCCCCCATGACATCACTTCCTCAGGCTCTGCATGATCGGAGGGCTCCTGACACAGTTTCTCTTTACTTTTCAATGTAAGTGTAGTGCAGCGGCTGCACTGCTATAGGGAATCGCGATCGCGTTCGCGCCGCGGACTTCGGCACAAAAGCCGGTTTTTTGCTCTGGCCGCTCCCGATCTTGCGGCCAGAGCAAAAAACCGGCTTTTCAATGGCCGGTTTTACAACTGTGCTGGCAGCCGGCCTGGCCATGGAAAAACCGGCCAGGCCGGCTGAAAACCGGCCGGTTGGCAACCCTAATTTGTGAGCCGAGGCCACATGTTACGGATGAAATTGGAATTTTTCCCACGGCACACCAGACAATATCTCACGGCACACTAGTGTGCCGCGGCACAGTGGTTGAAAAACGCTGGTTTAGAGAGACCATGGAAAATCAAAATAAGGTTTGATTATAGCCTGGATCACTGATCTAAAGTTGTAGCTTGATAGCAATGGTCTAAGGTGCTGGATCAAGTAATCTATATTGATGTGGTGAAACAGAACCATTGTGGATGACTTGTAGTAATTTTGTCAGCGGGACGGTGCAGGTCAGTGTTTGTTAGCTTTAATTTCAGTTTATTCAAATAGAATTTAGTTAGGGCTTGCAGGCTAATGCTGGTGATGTTTGTATCTGAACTGGGAGTTTGAGTCAGGGCTTTCACAATCTCAAAAAGTTCTTTTGGATGGTTGAGGGAGTTTGTGAGGATTTTAGTGTGGTATTCTTTCTTTAATAGATTATTAATAGATTGTAATATTGAAATGCATTCATGTAAAGCTCTTTATCTTGTGTGGATTTAGAGCAAAGTCCATTAAATGTGGGAAACAAAGCCCATTAAATGTATTAGGTATAGTTTTATTAGTATAAATATCCCCAGCAGATCTACATAGATAAACAACTTCAATACATAAACACAACCTTAAAACTAAGATGCAGACAGCAGTCCAGCAGCAAGATGGGGCTTTCTAATCGTTTGCACTGAATGTCACATGTATGATTTTTTTCCCAGTTGGTGAGGGGTCTTATGTGTGCACTAAGTGCAAGGAGCTCTTTGCTCTCAGGGAACGAGTCCGATCTCTGGAGGTTAGTGTAGCAGACTTGGAGAACATAAGGAAGACAGAGAAATACATAGATGAGACCTACAGGGATTTAGTGCTGAAGTCCCACCACCAGTCTGGCAGCATCCCTGTTGCCGTGGAGAAGAGAGGTCACAGGATAGGAGAGCATCACGCTGGTGTGGCAGAAAGTGATCCTGTAGCTAGGATCTGATCCCCAGGTGATGCAAAACCCTCTCACATTGAGGAGGTTTCTCCAAGGCCATATGCCCACAAGGAAAGGGTTAGGACAGCCCTTAAATCTGGTGATTCGATCATTAGGTATGTAGATAACTGGGTGGCTAGTAGACTGAGGATCACCTGATAACATGCCTGCCTGGTGTGAAGGTAGCAGCACTCACGCACCACATAGACAAGGACTTAGATAGTGCTGGGGAGGAGTCTGCTGTCTTGGTACATGTTGGTACCAATGACATAGAAAAGTGTGGTAGGGAGATTCTGGAGGCCAAATTTAGGTTTTTATGTAGGAAACTGAAATCCAAAACTTTCAGGGTAGCATTCTCAGAAACGCGCAGGACCCAAAAGGGAGGTAGAGCTCCAGAGCCTCAATGAGTGGATGAGACAATCGTGCAAGGATGAGGGTTTTGGATTTGTTAGGAACTGAGCATCATTCTGGACACCGCCTTAACTGCGATGGAACCAGGCTGCTGGCATAACATTTAAAAAGGAGATAGAGCAGCTTTTAAACTAGATAATAGGGGAAAGCCTACAGTTACCCAAGAGTGCATGGTTTGGAAGGATGTATCCTTGAAGGATACTAGCAATAGACTGAAGTTAAGGCATATCAGCAGAGAGGTACCAATAAAGATATAAGTAACCCAAATGCCCTTAAGTACAAAGCAAACAGAATTTAAAGATTCCAAATTACCAGATTAATTTGAATAAAATACAGCCTCTAAAATGCTTGTATGCAAATGCTAGAAGTCTAAAAAATAAAACGGGAGCGTTAGAATATATAGCACTAAATGATAGTGCTATATATTCTAGATAGGTATGATTGGTATCTCAGAGACCTGGTAGAAGGACGACAACCAAAACGCAGAGAAGCTAAAGCCAGAGGAGAAAGAGACCAAGAAACCCAGACTCCAAAATAGTCCCACTGTGAAATACTCTAATTCTTTTGTCGGATCGTATCCAGGGAAGGAAATATGAAAATTATCCCCTCCTGATGATATAATCCATTTTATTCAAATAAAGTTCCTTGTGTGAATAAATATTATAAGACTTATCTCCAGTAAAAAAGCAACAAACTCATCCTTGCCGTCAGAGGAATTTCAGTAAGTGAAGCACGATGTGCACATTTCGAGAATACAAACTTCCCTGTTTCAAGTGCCCAAAAGTTTATCGTGATCCATGGCGTCCTTCCACCTCCAAACAATCCGCCTCAAATCGCCGGTTAAATCACCTTAAAGGACCACCCAATCACAGGCCCGGGTGATGATAAACCCATCAACCCCGTGCTGGTTCAGAGTGGACACACCTCCCTCCAGATGAACGGATTCCGGTCAGTCACCAAGAAACCACCAACCAGGAAGGGGATAACCCAATTGTATGGGAAACACCAACCCGATTGGCGCCTGCCTAAATCAAACTAAGCCAATCGATTTCTCAATTCAATCCATTGGGCTGCACAGAACGCAATTGATAGATCCATCGTTGTTCTTTCCACTGAATATGAGCTGTCTGATCACCCCCCCCCCCCCGTGGGTCCTCCGAAACGTGATCAATTACAGTCCAGCATATATCCTCAAAACGATGACCCTGCTCCAAACAATGTTCCACTATGTGTGCAGATGTAATCCTTTGTCGAAGGCGAGAAGCATGTTCCCCCATCCAAACCTTAACAGGTCGTATAGTACAACCTACATAGAGACAAGGGAACACGCACAAATTATCAAATATACCACATAAGTGGAAGAACAAGTGGTGAACCACCGTCGATGATAAAGATGATTAGATTGAGGATGAGTCCAAGTAACGCCAGAGATGGTGTTTGTGCACACCCCACAATTTTGACACGGAAAATGTCCCCTTAATTCTCCAGGACCCCTAGATCTATCAAGGGGAACCGTAGACTTCACCAGTAGATCACGCAAATTAGGAGCCTTGGTGAAAGCAATCGTTACAGGTCGATCAAAACAGGAATGCATTGACAATACCGACCAATGTTTTTGAAGAATACCCCTAACAGACGAACTGCAGACCATACAATTGGGTTATCCCCTTCCTGGCTGGTGGTTCCTTGGTGATTGACAGGAATCCGTTCATCTGGAGGGAGGTGTGTCCACTCTCAACCAGCACAGGGTTGATGGGTTCATCATCACCCGGGCCTGTGATTGGGTGGTTCTTTTGATTGACATTAATCTGTCAGCCTATCTTAGAATTTTAAGTCCTTTAAGGTGATTTAACCAGTGATTTGAAGCGGATTGTTTGGAGGTGGAAGGACGCCATGGATCACAATAAACTTTTGGGCACTTGAAACAGGGAAGTTTGTATCCCGAAACGTGCATGTCATGCTTTACTTACTGAAATTCCTCTGACGGCAAGGATGAGTTTGTTGCTTTTTTACTGGAGTTAAGTCTTATAATATTTATTCACACAAGGAACTTTATTTGAATAAAATGGATTATATCATCAGGAGGGGATAATTTTCATATTTCCCTTCCTGGATACGATCCGACAAAAGAATTAGAGTATTTCACAGTGGGACTATTTTGGAGTCTGGGTTTCTTAGTCATTTATTTGACTCCATTTTGGGATTTGAGTTTTCTCAGAGGAGAAAGAGAGACAATCACAGAACTCAGAGATTTCCAACGTGCAGCCAGACTGGACAAGGAAAAGTACTATAATGACGCATGCAAGGAAATAGAAGCAGAAACTATTAGAGGAAGAACAAGATCAGCCTTCCTAAAACTACGAGAGTTAAAGAAAAAATTCCAGTCCCGAATTGGAATGTTACAAGATGCTCGAAGTTCCATGTTGAATGATGTTGAGAAGATCAAGTAAAGGTGGAAAGAATATACAAAATATATGATAAAGATCAAGTGGACCAACAGTCGTTTCAACCTGTACCTTATGATCCGGAACCATTAGTGATGAAAGAAGAAGTGCAAGCAGCATTAAAAGCCTTATCAAAGAACAAAGCACCAGGCATTGATGGCATTCCTAAGAAGTATTACAGCAATCTGATGCAGCTGTTACCATACTTACAAGGCTCTGCCAGGAAATTTGGAAGACAACATCATGGCCAACTGAATGGAAAAGATCTATGTTTATACCAATACTAAAGAAAGGTTATCCAACTTACTGTGGAAATTATTGCACAATCGCTCTGATCCCACAAGCCAGCAAGATTCTACTGAAGATTATTCAACAGAGACTACAACCATACCTGGAACAGGAACTGGAACATGAAGTGCAAGCAGGGTTCAGGAAAGGGCGAGGAACGAGAGACATCATCGTAGATGTGAGATGGATCCTTGAAAAGACTAAAGACGAACTAGACGCTCTGCACACCCAAATTTATGACCCAATTTAACTGTAAATTTCCAGATGTAATTTATCTTTCTGTATATAGCTTGTATATAGTTTACCATGTTGTCTCCAAGTTACTGACCCTGTTATAATGTAAGCAAAAGACACTGTTATAATGTAAGCAAAGGACTGTTCTAATGCGAAATTTGTTATCTGTAAACCGCGCTGATACCAAAGAGCGCGGTATATAAAAACTGTAAAATAAATAAATAAATAAATAAATAAAGAATGCAAAAGGATATTTATTTGTGCTTTATTGACTACAGCAAGGCTTTTGACTGAAACCATGAGAAACTCTGGGCCACATTAAGAAGCATGGGTATAACAGAACACCTGATCATTCTCTTGCACAGTCTGTACATTGATCAAGAAGCAACAGTTCGAACAGAACAAGGAGAAACAGAATGGTTTAAAATCAGCAAAGGTGTACGACAAGGCTGCATACTTTCCCCCTACCTGTTTAATTTATATGAAGACAAAATCATCAGAGAAGAAGGATTGTATGAAGGCAACAGAGGTGTAAAAATTGGTGGAAGTCTCAACAACCTTCGCAATGCTGATGATACCACATTACTGGCTGAAAGTGAAGATGATCTGAAACATTTGCTCAAGATCAAGGAACATAGTCTTAAAATGGGCCTGCACCTTAATGTAAAGAAGACAAAGATAATGACAAATGGCAAAATCAATAAGTTCATCGTTTGTGGAGAAGAAATTGAAATCATGGACAACTTTAACCTACTTGGATCAACTATCAGTAAAGAAGCAACAAGCAGTCAAGAAAACCGATGACACATTGTTCTTGGCAGAATGACTATGAAGGACGTAGACAAGATTCTCAAGAACAGAGATGTCTTTCTCCATACAAAGATTCAACTCATTCAAGCCATGGCATTTTCAACAACATCATATGGATATGAAAGTTGGATAGCGAAAAAGACAGACAGGAAGAAAACGGATGCCTTTGAATTATGGTGCTGACGGCGAATACTGTGTATACCATGGACTGTCTGAAGAATAAACCAGTCAGTACTAGAGGAGATCAAACCTAAGCTTTCTTTAGAAGCTCAGATGACAAGATTTTGACTTTCATACTTTGGATACATCATGCAAAGAGAGAGGTCATTAGAGAAAGACATCATGCTTGGTAAGATAGAAGGTCAGCGCAAAAGAGGAAGGCCAACAGTGAGATGGATTGATGCAATAACAGCAGCTACAGGTGTCAGTCTGTCAACAATGAGCCGCCTGACTGAAGACCGAACACAATTTAGGACAACTGTCCAGAGGGTCGCCATGAGTCGACACCAACTCGACGGCACTTAACACCACCACCACCACCACCACCACCTGGGTACAAACTATATCGCAATGATAGGTAGAATGATAGGTAGATCAAATTGGTGGAGGGGTTATTTATTTATTTATTTCTATATACTGCGCTCTATGTTAGAAAGGGCATTGAGTCACACAGGATTAAAGTTTTCCAGGAAACAAAATACACTGTAAAATCTCTATGAATTGAAATTCCATATAAAAAAAGAGGAAGGTGATGGTAGTGGAGGTGTACTATTGACTGCCTGGCCAGAATGAAGAAACGGATGATGAAATGCTCAAAGAAAATCAGAGAAGCTAACAATATTTACAGCACAGAAATAATGATGGGTGATTTCAATTACCCCAGTATAGAGTCAGTGTCATGGCAAGACATGCTAGGGAGATAAAGTTTATAGATGAAATAAATGACTGCTTCTTGGAGCAGCTGGTTAATGAACTGACAAGCGGGGAAGCCATCTTGGACCTAGTCCTTAGTGGAACACAAGATCTGGTGCAAGAGATAAGGGCGTTGGGGCCACTCGGCAATAGTGATAATAGCATGATTACATTTGATTTAATAAAAGGAGGAAGGACAGCAAAGAAATCCACAGTACTACCTTTTAACTTTCAAAAGCACCACTATGATAAAATGAGGAAAACAGTTAGGAAAAAAACTAAAAAGAGCAGCTGCAAAGGTTAAAGATTTAAATCAAGCATGAGTGTTATTTAAAAATACTATCTTAGAAGCCCAAACCAGCTGTATTGCACACTTTAAGAAAAGTGGAAGGAAGTCCAAAAAACTCCTAGCATGGTTTAAAGGTGAAGTAAGGGAGCCTGTTGTAGCCAAAAAAGCATCTTTCAGGAAATGGACAAAGGAGCCAAAAGATGAAAACTGGAAACAAAAGTACTGCAAAAGTTAGATGCAAGGCATTCATAAGGTAGGCAAAGAGAATTTTAAAAAAATCTTGCTGTGGAAGCAAAAACGCAAAATAAAATCTTTTTCAAGTACATTTGTAGAAAAAAAATGAGTCAGTTGGACCATTGGATGAACAAGGAGTAAAAGCGGCACTAAGAGGGGTAAGGTCATAGTGGAGAGACTGAATGAATTCTTTGCTTTGGTCTTTACTGAAGATGATGTAGGGAAGTTACCCATGCCTGAAATAATATTTAAAGCTGATGCAGCAGAAGAATTGAAAGAAATATTGATAAACTGGGAAGATGTATTATAACTATTTGATAAACTAAAGAGTAGCAAATCACCTGGACCAGATAGTATGCATCTAAGAGTGTTGAAAGCACTGAAATATGAGATTGCAGACCTACTATTACTAATCTGTGAGCTATTATTAAAATCATCAGTAATACCTGAAGATTGGAGTTACATTGGCCATCCTCCAATTTTTAAAAAGGGTTCCAGGGGTGATCCAGACTGGTGAACCTGAAATCAGTACCAGGAAAAATGTTAGAAGCTATTATTAAGAATAAAATTTCTGAACATGTAGATAATTATGGTTTAATGGGAGACAGCCAACATGGCTTTAGCCAGGGAAGGTCTTGTCTTACTTATCTGTTATATTTTGTTGAAGGTGTAAATAAATGGGTAGACGAAGGTGGGTCGGTCTATGTAGTGTGTCTGGATTTTCAGAAAAACTTTGACAAGGTTTCTCATGAGAGACTCTTCACAAAATTAAAAAGTCATGGGATAGAAGGCAGTGTACTATTGTGGATCAGAAACTGGTTAAAAAATAGAAAGCAGTGGGAAGGGCTATATGGCCAATTTTCCAAATGGAGAAAGGTGAATAGTGGAGTACCCAGGGAACTGTGCTAGGTCCGCTGTTTTTTAACATATTTGTAAATGACCTGGAAATGGGAATAACGAGTGAGGTAATCAAATTTGCAGATAGCACAAATTTATTCAAAGTTGTTAAAACACAAGAGGATTATGAAAAATTGCAAGAGGACCTTGATAAATTGGAAGACAGGGTATCCTAATGGCAGATGAAATTTAATGTGTAGAAGTGCAAAGTTATGCACCTAGGAAAGAGCAGCCCAAACTATGATTATATGATGCAGGGTTCCACATTAAGAACCACCATCCAGGAAAAAGATTTAGGCATCATCTTGGATAACATGTTGAAACTCTTCACACAGTGTGCAGCGGCGTCCAAGAAAGCAAATAGAATGCTAGGATTCATAAGAAAAGGAATGGAGAATAAAACAAAAGATATTATAATGCCTCTGGATTGTTCCATGCTGTGACCACATCTTGAATATTGTGTGCAATTCTGGTTGCTGTATCTTAATAAGGATATAGCAGAATTAGAAAAGGTACAGAGAAGAGCCACCAAAATGTTAAAGGGGATGGAAGGATACACCTATAAGGAGAGGTTTAAAAGGTTAGGGCTCTTCAACCTGGAAAAAGAGACATCTGAGGGGAGATATGATAGAGGTCTATAAATTAATTAATGGAATGGAACGGGTAAACGTAGATCGATTGTTTACGCCATCAAAATGTAGAAAGACTAGGGACATGCAATGAAGCTATGGTGTAACCCATATAAGACTAATAAGAGAAAATATTTTTTCATGCAACGTGTAATCAAACTCTGGAATTCGTTACCAGAGGACGTAGTAAAAGCTGTTAGTATAACTGGATTTAAAAAAGGTTTGGACAATTTCCTGGAGGAAAAAGTCCATAAACTGTTATTAAAGGGGATCAGGGAAATCCACTGCTTGTTCCAATACAAGAATTTTGGAAGCTGTGTCTTCTGGGGAAACTGCTAGGTACTTGTGACCTAGATTGACCACTGTTTGAAAAAGAATACTGCGCTTGATGGACCTTGGTCTGACCCAGTATGTCATATCTTATTTTCTTATGAGATTTTCCCACAGGTTTCAGTCCTTCTTAAACATCTTTTTATGTTTCTAAGATCTTGGGTGTACCATTCTGTAGGGCCTTTTTGTCTATTATTCTTTTTATGAGGGGTGACTGTAATAGAGGCATCCGAGAAGGTATCATTCCAATTTGATAGTGGTTCAGCCAATTCACATGTTTCAGTGTCAAGTTGAGGAAGGATATCATCTAGGAATGCATCCTTATTAAATGCCTTATATCATTTACTTTGATTATCTTTGGCTTGCGGTATTTGGGCATGTAGTTGATATGGGATAGTAAAATTAATTATATGGTGATCGGACCATGGAATTTCTAAGGTTTTTGATGGAAAGTAGTGGTAGTGTTGGTAGACTACCTCTGGTAGGAATACTAAGTGTAAAGTGTAAACTTTATTGTGTGTAGGGCTACCAACAAATAATCAATGTACCATGTCGGACATAGCATTGAGGAATATAGTTGCAGATGTATTATGTGTTGATGTTAGATTAAAGTCACCTATTAAGATTTGTGGTTTCTTTACTGAAGTGGTGCCAATGGTTTCAACAATGATGGGCAGGCTATTTGGGTCAGGTGTTGGCGGCCTGCATAGTAGGAGAAATGATAGGTGCTTGTCTTCAATAATTAACATATCCATGCTTTCTATGTTCTTTGCTAGGAGGAGGGAAGCTCTTATCTCATTTTTTATTATAAGGACTCCTTCTCCTCCTCCACACTTGTTGACTCTTGGGCTGTGAAAGATGTTATATCCTGGTGCTTTAAGTTGATTAATAAGATATGGCATTTTAAGATTAAAAAAATAGACAGGAAAGGAGCAGATCATGGCTCCTGTGATTCTCTGATGCTTTTTTCATTACTTCTGGCATTCTCCCTTGACTTGTGAAGCTTTTTCACATGAATGTCTGTTTTTAGCTATCTGAACTGTTGTTACCACAGAGCACCGAGTGAAAAGTTCTGTACAGTTCTTAAAAACTGTAATATACCAATATTCAATCATGTCTGTAGTAGCAATTTCACCAGCATGGATTGTAGAGAGAGAGAGAGAGAGAACATCAAACAACAACTGGAGAAAATTTGACACATTTACCAATGTAGTCAAAGGAAAAGAAAAAAAGAAAACTGTTCTTGCATTTGAGCTCTTCTAAGTAGTTAAGAGATTTTTATATATTTTCACGCTGAGTTAGGCACAGTGAACTTTATCGCATTTTCCTAACATAACTTTCTGGCATTTGAATTAGCAAAATCAGAACAATTTTTGCAAAGTTCACTAGCAGGTAAGGATCCCAAAAGACAAGAATTTAGACACATACAATGGATAGAATAATTAATATCTTATTTTCTAGTTACAATTAAAATGAAAGAAAATGTCATTTAAAAAAAGGGGGGGGGGGAGGGTGTTGATTCTTGTTTTTGAGCCATGATGCCTCTTGGCCTGAGCGGTATATCAAATGTAATAAACATAAACATAAACATATCACAGACAGGGCCGGCACAACCATTAGGTAAACTAGGCAGCTGCTTAGAGGGCCAATGGTCTAGGGGTGGCCCACTGCTGCTGCTACCATCCCTCTCCAGGGCCTGCAGCTCCATTAATGGGTTCAAACAGCCCTGCAGTACTTACCTAAATCTCCAGTTCTGCCCCCTCCAATGCCCAATGCTGACCTCCTGTGCAAGGGGTTGGAAGCGGCTAAGCAGCATTGCTGGGCCAGACATTTAGGGAAGTGCTGCAGGGCTGTTTGAACCCACTGCCGCAAGTCCCAAAGAGGGGCGGCAGTGATGGCAATGGGGCACGTGTGAGAGCAGAGGGGCACACAAGGGATGAGATTTGCCTGAGGCACCTCATATACTTGCACTGGCCCTGAACACAGAGACAGAAATATGTATTGACATGTATGTAACTCATACTAAGGACAATATATAAAGGCATTGACTTGCACGATTGTGGTATGTGTGTATAAAATGGCTTCTGAATATAGCTCTCCCTTAGCACAGCAAAGAGTATTTGCATCGTTCTGCAGGTGTACTTTTACAACATTATTGCACCCTTGCATTTTAGGTATGTTGTGTACAATATCTTCAGAAATCATTGGAAATATTCCAACTGTAAGTCATCCTAATATTTCAATAGTATGTTCAAAGGTATACAACAAAATAAAGATGTCTGTGCAAGATAGACATAGCAATTTCTGAGAAAAAAAGACAAAATATGACCTAGGCAGGATTAATGGCACCCTTCACTAAGGTTGCACAATCCTTGGCAGTGATGAGAGCCTCCAAATGTTTCTTATAGACATCTATAAAAGTTGCGTACATCTGTCTGCTGGTAGTTTCTTCCACTCTTCAGCTGTGATTTGTTCGACCTCATGAATGTTTCCAGGATTCCTTTCACCAATGGCAGATTTCAGCTCTTTCCAAAGGTTATCGATTGCACTGAGATCAGGACTCATTGCTGGTCAGTTTTAAACTGTTCCTTTTTAGCCATTCTTTTGTACTTTTGGATGTATGTTTTTGGGTCACTGTCCTACTGGAGGTCCCATGACCTTCGACCCAGATGTAGCTTTCTGACCCTAGGTAGCACATTTTGCTCCAAAATACCTTGGTAGTCCTCTGACTTCATGATTCCTTTAATATTTTCCAGGCCTCTAGTTCCTGAGGCAGCAAAACAGTCCCACAGCACTATGGAAACTCCACTATACTTAACTGTAAGAAGGGTGTTTTTCCCGTAAAAGCTTAATTTCTTCACCTGTAAATGTATCGCTGGTCTGCATTTCCAAAGAGTTCAAGTTTGGTTTCATCTGTCCACAGAAAATTTTCCCAGAAGGATTGTGGTTTCCCAAGTTGGGTTTGGGCAAAAATCAGGTGTGCTTTTTTATGTCTGTCTTTGAGAAGTGGGGTCTTCCTTGGCTTCGCCCATAAAGTCGTTCTTTGTTTAATGTGTGGTGTATTGTGCGGGTGAAACCACCATTCCAGATTACTTCAGGTCAGCCTTAAGCTCTTTGGATGTTGTACGTAGTGTTTTTCTAACAGTTCGCACTAACCTTCAAAGACTTCTTGGATTAATTTTCCTCTTCCCACCACATCCTAGGAGATTCTTGACCATTCCCTGAGCAGAAAATGTCTTAATAACATTGTGAACTGTAGATACATGAATCCCAAGGTCTTTGGAGATGCCCTTGTACTCCTTTGAAGTTTAATGTTTGGTAATAATGGCTTTTCTGACAGTCTCAGTCAGCTCTCTTGTCTTCACCATTGTGAAAATGGAACAGGGAGTGAATGTGGCCATTTTAAACATTAAAGCCATCATTGATTGGTCGATTCAGATGCCTCAAGTGACAGTGAGCGTCATTTGCAGAGCAGAGCTCTCACCGGTGTCGAAATGCATCTCATGCTAAAGGAACTAAAAGAGCCGACAGTGGAAATTAGCCATGTGGCTGATGAGATGAAAGGGGTGCTGGCTCAACTTTGGCGATGTTACTGACCTGGGGGCTCTTGTGGAAGATTAGAGCAGCATCTAGAAGCCCAGGAGGCAGAGACTGTATAAGCGACGGCATACATCAATAAACTGGAAATAGCCTGGCAGTATCTCCATGATGTTGGCCCCTAGACAGTGTAGTGAATGATTTTCCTTTGACTAGATGCAGATGGGGGAGGAGGAAAGGGGTTATGAAGAGTTGGGGATTGACTCGGTCTTGCTGATTTATTGTTTACCACTTGCGGTATTTTGTTTTTAAAATGTATAAAAGGATTGAAGAATGCAATCAATTTTTGTACACAGAAAGGCTGTGGCACATATAGAGGTCATACAATTGAGGCGAATATGGGCAAAAAAAGAAAAAAGAAAAATACACAAAAAAAACCTCACTAAAACGTTGTTTTAAGAAAACTAACCCAACATTTTTTTGTCCATGAACATCTCTATAAAACTTTCACCAGGTGCATTATTGACAATGTTTTCACATGCTTCTATGTCGTTCATAAGTCTTTAACAAACGGAGGAAGTTTGCCCAGTACATCATACTGACAGCTGATATACCCAAAGTTACTGAACATAGAATCTATACTCATAGCCACATGCCATTTATTAAATGAATATTATTATATGTAATGCTGACAATACTGTTAAACCCATGACCAATAAACTAAAACCAACAATTTGAGGGGGGGGGTTTGTTTTGTTTTTTAAATTGAAGACTCTGTAGTGCATTGCTACTTGCTCAGTGACTCAGGAGCTGTATGTGGTCTGGCAAGTCTGTAAAATTTAACACAACAGGGAGGGTAATTTTCAAATACATTCCTGTGGGTAAAATGGTACTTTACCCACCGAAATGGGCTTTTACAAAACTGCCACCCTACAGGCAGGTAAAAGAGCAGGCATACTGCTGTGTGTGCTCTTCTACAGAGAGCAGGTTAGGATGAAGTTCGCATTATTATGCATGCTTTTGAAAATTCCAGCACATGCACGTTAATTAACTCAGAATTCTGCACCTTCAGAAGTAGATGGAAATTTAAGTGCATAGGTTTCCTGAGGGTTTTTTTGTTTTGTTTTGTTTTTTAAAGAGGAAGTACACACATATTATTGTTTTGAAAATCTGGCAAAGTCCGCACAGAGAGAAGTATGTGTATACTTTTTCCCAGGTGCACAGTTCTAAACGTAACCTCATAATGAACTATAATGCATAAAACTGGAAAGTGAAGAACAGCATGTTTAAATGTAACTCTTTAAGATGCCACTGAGAGCCGAAGTGGCTTCGTGAGGGTCAGGTTGAGAAATTATGCTCTAAAGGGCTGTGGGGGGCTTACCTGCACCTACTTTTCTGGATCCTTTAAGACTGCAGTCAAAATAACCAGCTTCAAGAATCAAAAATTCTTAATTAAGGTCCAGATGCTAAACTGAGAGTGATCATAGATATTGCAGTAGTTTGGGCTTTTAGACTTTAGATCATTCAATACCCTTAAAAGTATAAACGAGCAGTGTGAACCATGAAAGGTGTAAAAATTTGGACCTAGAAATCTTTCTACATGGTAGCAGTACCAGTGGCTCATTCCTCCTTTTCTGATCTCAATAGTTACATAAATGTTCATCTACACAAAAAGAGAAGAAAAGCCATCTATTGTTCTTTGTTTCGTTTTTTCAGTCAGCTCAGTATAATCTCCTTGCCGTTTCACCTTATAGCGATTTTTAAAATACTTAAATGAAATTCAAATTCAAAAATTTTGTGTTCTTCTCAAGCAGCCAAACAAAACAGTTAACCTAGACTAAGTTTCTTTTAAGATTAGTCATATCAAAACTCAAATGATGCATTCTTAGATTGCAGTAAGACAAAGTCTCCCAGTCAGACACCCTCCCCCCACCCCATTTCCTTGACCACAAAGGCAAAACCTGCTTTGAAATCTAATGCAGAGTTTTCTTTCATGGTAGATATTTCCAGCTCTTAAACAGACAAGAAATAACTTGTTCCCCTCCAAGCAATTCTTTCCAGACAGACAGCACACTTTCTGTACAAAATGACAAGGAAACAGCAGACAAAGTCCAGAGCAACCTATGGTACAGGGAGTCTGAGCTGAAGCTTTGCGCTAAGACACAGAAAAGTTAAAGGGAAGGAGTGAGGAGCAACGCACCAGTAGCCGAGAGAATGTTTGCCACAGCTAGGAAGAGAGCGGCAGCTCCAAAGGGCTTCATGGTTCCCAGTGACATTCCCTCCCAGTCACCGCCGCTTGCTGCCCTGTGAGGTAGAGCCTAATTAGCAAATGGAAAAGGTGTGCACTGCCACGGCCCCTTTCTGCTTATTTTGGGACTTTGATAAAGAACTGGAGGAAATACACATGTTCCCTCTGGGAGTTCAGCACATGGGGGATTTATTGTTCAGATCCTTCACAGGAACTTCTTTTCTTTGGCAACCAGATGTGTTTTTGTTAATAAATCTATGTGGGGGTTTTTTTCTTCAGTCTAAAAACTCAGGAAAGGATTTAAACAGAAGCTGTTCTTCCTTTAGGCTATCAGAGTGCACATCAGAATTTTTTTAAAAATGTATTTTAGGATATTTCTAATGGGGCACATTTAGCACCATGAATGGAAAAAATGAATTTTAGATAAACAAGGAATGGCCTGTAGCAGTCAGCCTGCTGAGAGATATGTTTCGTATAAGAGGTGAAACACTTGGTAAGCACAGATGGTTGGAAACAAGTCATAAGTTACCTTCTCTGCCTGTTCCGAGTAGAAGGTAAGCTAAGGAGGCAGATTCCATAACATGCACGTCCAACCCGTGGACATGTCTAAATTGAAAACAGGCCCCTTTTGAACCTAATTCCGCATCCGTGAGTCTAGACATGCATGCGTGTCTAGAATCAGGGAAGTAGACGTGGCTGGTGTAGCACGGGCAAAGTGCTATTCAGCTGAATATTATCAGACACAGGTAAATGTTTTGGACATCCCCATGCCCACCGTATTCTGAAAAGCTGCACGTTTCAGATCCTGCCCGTCTCCGCAATGTACCCGCGGACACCATGCCTCCCCGGTAAAACATGCATCTCCTAAGCTGCTCTTCACACTGACAGTAGTTTCCTAATGCAAACTAGACAAATACCAATGAGAAATGACTGCTGTTGCAATCTAGACCATAAACCAGTTCTCTACAGGCCCTGAAAAGTGCTAGGTAATCCCAGTGCACCCTAATAAAGGTATGAGAGAATGTAAATATGAGCATGTATGTCAGGACATACCTTGCATCAAATGGTACTTGGAATTATAAAACAGCCCCAGTGATCTCGGCCTTGGTCATCTCTACAAAAACCTTTTAAACTTTCAAGGATGGACCCTTACCAAGTGCACAAAACCCAAAACTAACATTGCAGTTCCCCAAACGGGATGCTGAGTAACAAATGTATGCCTTTCCTGTGCCTTTGGCCTATAAGTGAACTCATTCTGCTGTTCCTCCCTACCTTTCCTCTCTTATCTCTCCCTACACCCCTCCTTGGGAACGCTGCTCTTCTGGCAGATCACTTCTATCTGTGCCCTTCTCTTATACTGGCAAATACAGACATCACTCCTTTCACCTTGCTGCTCCTTATGCCTGGAACAAACAACCTGAGTCTGTACATCAGGCTTCTTCTCTGGCCCTTCCCAAAGCCAAGCTGAAAACTCACCTTTTCTTTGTCACTTTTGGATTTGATCTGTCTAAACTCCCTTGTGTTTCCTTACCATTCCCCTAGATGTATCCTGTCCACAGCTGCTGTCTTGTCTTGACTAAACTGTAAGTCCCTGCTCAGCAGAGTATCTTTTACATGTGTCTGTGCAGCACTGCGTATACCTTGAAGCGCTATACAAATGATCAGTAGTAGTAGTAGGGTCTTCTGGCTATGGCATCTGATTCCCTCATATCCGAGTACTGGCATTTCTCACAGCAGCTACACCTGTCCCATAGTGGCGTATGCCAGTCTTCTATCTGTGGGGCAATCCTGTCTGCCTTCCCACATTCTGCCTTGTAGCACTGCTCCCCTAGTCAGGTCTGTGTGGGCATGGGAGAGGAGATCCCTAAGCCGTCATACTCACGTAACCAACCTCCAGATATATCACCACTCTCACAGCTTGCAAAGATCCTGGACTGGGGAAGGATGTAAGCTTCATGGCTCAATCTGGAGGATGTTGGCACAGCTGATGTGTGGCTGCCCTACCACACTGGCACCTGGTGACACTGTGGTAATCAATATTGTCCAGGTACAAGCCAGCAATTCATGGCCTCCCTGAACTGCAGATCAGATACCAGATCCTCCTGTGCTACCCCCAAACCACACACTCTACTTACAGTCAGAAAATATATCATTCTGCCAAATTGAACCTATTAACAGCTGCTATACCATAATGGCATGACATTTCAGGACTACACATATGATCTCCCTTTCTCACTCTAAGGTGATTTGTTTCCATACTCACTCTCAAACTATTCTTATATAAACAATTCCAGTTTTCAGAACACAGGATTTGTTAGGTTCCCCTGGATTAGCTCTTTTTAGCACAAAAAGCACATTTCAGCATAGCCAGAATAAACAATATTGCTTAATATTTCTGTAAGGGTGTTTATTATTGTTTCTTTACCTTACAACATTCCCTCACCTCTGCTTTCTGTTCTTTGTAACTGCATCTTGTATTTTTCCAGACTGCAGTCACACCAGTTCATCACATACTTGTCACAACCATTCTTCAATATACGATGGATTGCAGAGCACAGTAGAATATTTTCTAAATCCTGGCCTTATTCCACGTTTCAGAAGGAATAACGGGGACATCCTTGGGGATATCTCAGAACATACATGGGCCTTTCCGGAATATGCTATACATGTGTCTGTGGTTGATTATGTCCCCATTCTGCCCCTTTTGGGCATGTTCTGAGATCCCCGTGTTAGCAAGATAAACGTCTGCAGGGACTATGTACCGGAATACGCTCGTAGACGTTGTCGGCAGATAAACATCCCCAGTGCATGTACAAACCCTTATTCGATTTCTGGAATGACCTCCAAAGTCTATTTGGGCTCTATGACCAGCTAGACTCTGTAATAATGTTCAGACATCTATTTGCCTTTATAAAATTGTCATCTGGAACCAGCCCTAATATCACACAATTGCCGACAAACCAATGTATACATTCTCTATGAGGTATGTTTACCAAAGTGCATTAAGGGGTTTGCAGGTAGCGTGGATTCATGCTACTACTCCCAACTACTATTCATCATTTATACAGCACTACAGGGTGTATGCAGCACTGTATAGATACATGTAGAAAAAGACAGTCCCTGCTCGTCAGAGCTTACAATCTAATACAATAGATGAGAATAAGGGAACAAAAAGGGAAGGTAGGGAGACACAAAGAAAAGAAGGGATCAGGATCCAAAAGCAGTCACAAAGAGGTGAGCCTTTAGCATGGATTTGAATGCTGCATATGAGTTTGCGGTACATGCATTCTCATGCGCTATTTACTGGGGGCATGTATAGAATGGCCCCAGCTCATACGACACCGATTCAAACCTCAACATGTGCTGGTGGCATCGCGGAGTCACTTAATGCCACCCACTGAGATGGCATTAAGTGCACCCATGCTACCTGCAACATTGAGGGTGAACGCATGCTGTCAACACCCACACTAAGCACAATGTGCTCTGCTCCTTCCACTGCCCATGTGCTATGCATATAGCATGAAATTAACCCCGCACTGTCTGTGCAGCAAGCCTGCTGTTAGCGCAGGTCATTAGCATGCATTTGAACCCACGTTAATAGCTAGCGCAGCTTAGTAAGCATAATCCTCGGTGCGTCCAAATATATTTTATAAAATACACACGTACATCACAACTCTGTCACTGCTATGCCAAACTGGGCCCCTAGAATGCTTATGCATGGTGTGTATATCAATTCAGATGATCTTGTCAGTGTGCGTATTAAGCCATGCAATTTTATAAAAGCTCTTTTCTGCCTTTCAAACAGGCTTTATCCATGGGAAAAAATGTTCTATAAATTACCCCCATGTGTCTTTATGCAGGACTGTGTCTGGCATGCACTATACAAATCATAATTTAAAAAAACAATAATAAACACAAGGTCGTATTGCACCACTGTATAGGAACAGGAAAAGAGCTATGAAGCAAAGTGGTAAGGTTAAGTGGGAGGATGCCAGCTCGTGTATAAGGTCATTGGGACGCAGAAACAGAAGACGATGAACATAAACTCAGGAACTTAGGTCTCTGCATGACACGGTAGAAGGTGATAATAGAAAGAACTTTTCATATGTAATGCAAGTTTAACATTGAAGCAAGAGCTTTCCTAAAATCGCTTGGGGATATATGTGCATAAAAAAAGACACACCAAAAGATAAAGATCAAGGAGAGTTACATTCAGGTACAGTAGATATTTTCCCTATCCCCAAAGTACTCACAATCTAAGTTTATACCTGAGGCAATGGAGGGTTAAGTGCCTTGCCCAAGGTCATAAGGAGTGCCAGTGGGATATGAACCCTGGATTTTCTGGCTCTAGGCTGCTATTTAACCACTAGACTACTCCTCCACTCCATGAGTACATATATAGATTATAGGCAATGTTTATTAAGGTTGGCATCAGTAGTGCCCATTGAGCCCTGAATGAGCGAGGGGGTGGCACTCGACACATGCTACAAAATGAAGGCACTCCCAGCATGTCCCCATTTAGCTAGCGCAGGTTTCACACCACCCTCCATGCATCAGTTTGGCGCAATCCACGAGGGTGCACTTAATGCCGTCCATTGAGATGGTGGTAAGTGAATCTGTGCTAAGTGCAACATTGCCATGGAGTGCACGCTAAAAACTCCTGCTCTACCTGTAATGTGCATGCTCTGCCCTGGAACCAGGGCCCCCCCATCCACCAGGCAGGCTAGACAACCGCCTAGGGCAGCAGATCTCTATGGGCAGCAGCACTTACTGAGCGGCACCGTCCTCCCCACTCGCTGACCTGTGGGGTGCTGATTCCATCGGCAGGGGGGGGGGGAGGTGGCTCGGTGATAGGCTATGTGCTTTGGCACACATGGCCTGCCGCTTATGTCGGGGGGGGGGTCGGAAGCGGCAGGCCATGTGTGCTGAAGCACATAGCCTGTCACCGAACTGAGCTGTGCCCCCCTCAACCCCACCATTGGAATCAGCGGCAGCGGGGGGGGGGGGGCAGTAGCATGGCTCAGCGCTCGGGGGGGGGGAGGGGTGGCACAGCCAGGGCTTCTGCCTAGGGTGGCATAAACCCTTGGGCCGGCTCTGCCCGGAACCACCCAGGTCTCCACCCCAACCCCATGTTAGCTCTCCATCCTCCCAGTCGAAAGAACTATGGGAAAACATTTCATTTATTGAGTAAACAAGTTTCAAGGATGGAATATTTTGACATTTTCAAATTATTAGAGGGCAGATGCAGGAAGAATGCAAAAAATGTGTGCAAAGTTAGTCAATTTGTTATATATGACCAACAGACAGATTGCCCATAATAATGTTCTGAATTGCGTATTATTATACGCTCATATGTTCAGTATCACATGCAGGAAAGACTCTTCTTGGCTAGGGGCTATCTTATTCTATTGAGACACCATGGTTAATTCAGAAAAGAATATGCTTGGTTGTCATACAATGAGCATTTGCAAATAAATTGAGAACAAAATTTCATGTCTTGAGGTGCTGATGGCATAGGCTTATGGCTGAGAAAAATTGAGAGGTTAATTCTAAAAGTGCACGCCAGTGAACCCGGGAACTAGGGACAAGCCATTTCATGCACAAGACATATATAGGAGGTTCAACTGAAGTACATGTTCCTTTCGGCATTGCTAATTTAGACACATCTGCCTCACCTGTGCCACCTTGCACTCAGTGTCACAATGTGGCAAGAAACCCCTGCCAAAGAATTTCCCTCAAGCAAAGCAATGATGGAATCGTCCAGCAAGCACTAACTCCTGTTTGAATCAAAGCTAGGGGCCCCATGGTTAGATTTATACCCCCAAGAAATGAGATGTCACAATATCGCAATACAGTTTTGCCATAGGATTCATCACCCCATTTAGAGACCCCACCCAAGGCTTGACATTAACTACCATACAACCTCCCTTTCACCTGAGCCTTATAATACAAGTAAGTTGAACAAAGAACTCAATCTTTACATGCACCACCTTTCTACCACATGAGATGGTGATCTCTGGCAGTGGTGCCCAAGAAGAATCTTTGGAAGTACCACCTTATCCAGAATCTGTCCTATCTAGAGGGGGCTTTTTAGTCAATGATTTTATTCCATTGGAAGTATGTACTGTTCAGTATTCCTCATTTGGCTAGGCACTGAGCATCATCAAGTCTGTTGGTTCAAATGCCTTTCATCAAGATAGACATAAAATCTACCTTTAGGCTGCAAAGATCCACCAGCGCTGCTTTCCATTGCTTGATTTCACCTTCAACTGACAATATTACTTCCATAAGTGCATGCCGATAGGTTTCTTACTGTAGTTCTTTGTTTGATGTTTGAGACCTTAATTTCTTTCCTCCACTGGGTGGTACAGGCATGCTTTGGTCTGAATGCATTCATCACTATCTGGATGATTTCCTATTCATTGGTCCAGCACATGCAGAACCCTGCACTAGGTTTTTCAACATCTTTCAGGAAGTTGCGATTGAATTCAGAGTATCTCTGTCCAAGGAGAAAACAGTGTGTACATCACAGGTTATATTCTTTCTGGACATTGAAATAGACACCTGATCTGGGGTGTCAAGACTCCTAACGGTGAAAGTAAATGCCCTAAAAATTAAAATTTAAGAAGTCCTGCAATGAAAAAGATCATGCTCTGGAGAACTCAATCCTTGAGGAGGTCCTGCAGAGTAATAGCTATGAGAAGGGCATTCTTGAAACATCTGGAAAATACCATGGTTGGGGTAATGCATGGAGACCACTGTTTATGAATCTTGAGGCCCAGTAAATAGGACTTGGAAATATGGAATTCCTTTCCCAGTTCAATGGGATGGCCATTTGACAAAAATGTCCATTCAATATGATTATTTTTTATTGTGCTTGATATACCGCACCTTCACAAACGCAGCAGTGCGGTGTGCAATTAAAATAACAATAAAAGAAACAGAAAAGAACGCCATAGTTGGATAGGAGAAGCAACACAGTCACACAGAGAGAGCCGTAAATCATGAAAAAGAGGTGGAGAAGGGGAACTAGGAGTTTGAGGGTGGCAAGTCAAAGGCTATTTGGAAGAGGTGTGCCTTGATCAAGGATTTAAACTTAGTATAGGAGATTTTGAGGCGGAGATCGGTGAGTAGTGCATTCCATGAAACTGGTCCAAGAAAATAGAAGGTGGAATTATGGGTGGATTCTAACAGAGTTCTCGAAACTGAGGGAAGGTGGAGACAATTGGCATGAATGGTGTGGAGGACACAGTGCGGGGAAGGGAGATGCAGTGTATCTGTGAGGGATCTGGGGGTGTCGGTGTGTAGTGCTTTGTGGACTTAAGGAGTTTAAACTGAATGTGGAACTTCTCATACGCTTTCACTGAGCAGAAGACAGAGGGCAACATGGTCAATATGAGAGGCATGAGCAAGGTTTCAGACGGCAGTGTTTTGTATGAGCTGTAGGCGGTATAGTTGCTATTGTAAAAGACCCAGGAATACAACATTATAGTAATTAAGTCTGGATATGACGAGAGTTAACAGAAGAGTGGTCAGAGAGGAGGGAGAGAGAAAAGGACTCAATGACTTGAACTTTTCTACTTATGCTGCTATTTTCAGAGTCTTTTGTCAAGGGGCATGGTCTGCAGTTCCTTGGCCAAGTGAATAGGTAAAGTTTGTCTTACCAGGAACATAATGTTCTTGGAGCTTTTTCTTCAAGTGGTGGTGGTGGGGACAATTTGTGGAGAGAGATTTAAAGACAGCAAAGTCATATTCTGGTCAGCTAGCAAGGAAGTAGTGGCAGTATCAATAATCAGACATTCAAATGCACCACAGTAGCCTTGTTATTAAGAATATTTATCTTGTGATGTGAGCAGTTTAACATTACAGCACAGGCAAAGTACGCACCTGAAATGAACAGCAACACTGCTGTCTCCTCGTCATGATTTAAGTGGTCTCCATTCTGTCAGCTGGCGGACAACCACCCAATTAATATACAGGAAATAATATAGCAGATACTAGCATGAGCCAGTTCATCCAACAGTTCTTATCTTCTGCTATGTGGACGGCCTATGGGGATACATATTGATCAAGTCCTTCCTGGCCACTAAAAGACTGCAACAAGAACTGGTGAATGAAAATTAGATAGCTGAATATACAACTGAGGCTTGCTCCTGAGGGGTATCCAATTTAATGGTGCAAAACCAATTGGCAGGATTTATCTCCAAACCGAGGGATGGGGAATTAATCCAAGCAGCGCTTTCTTGATCCAAATCCTCATGAAAGGCTAGCCACATACTTTTCCTAAACAGCCATAAAGATGAAAACCCATGACCTACTGAATAAATTTAATCAATTAAATTTAGATTGTGGCTTGCTCTATCCATGGCATGTTCATCCAATTATAAAAACTATTTAGAATGGCATTCACCATCAAGTTTTATGCTGCAGTGAGAATAGGAAAGCTGGTAGCAACAGCAAAGAACCCCAAGTATGATTCAGGTCTGCAGACTCAGACATCGGATAAGCAATGGATCCTTAACAATGGATGATAACAAAAGCAAAGAACAATCAGAGGGCAAGAGGTCAAACTTTAACTCTCAAGGAAGTACTGAACCTGGATGCAGTCCAGTTACCAGGCTCAGCAATATATAAGCTTGTGAACCAGTGCGGCCATACAATTCTTAGTACATATGGATGGAACCTCTCTCATCCAGTTCCAGTCCACAGTGATATTCAAAATTATTCTGGCAACCATTAGATGAGAGCTTAGTGAGTATAGAATGCATTCCTTCCACATTAGAGTCATTATTGGGGACAAGGGAATGTATCCAGTACCTGCATTTAGTGATTGTAAACCGCTCTGAAGCCCTTCAGCCTGGGCAGTATATCAAGAAATTGCATAAACATAAACATTATGGCAGCAACCCAATTGATCCTTCCTACCAGTGCGATCAAAACACCGGGGTACTGGTGTTCTCAGATACAGGCTGGATATAGATGACCGCAACTTTATGCAAACACTGATTCTAACCATTACCAATTAAATACATTTTCCCAGGACACCTGAGATTGAGGACCATATGGATTATTAGACATTTGTTTATCCAATGAGCAGTGAAAAGGGCAGCCATATGTTCTCTGGAACACACTTGGGTCTCACAAAACATAGGATACAACTGATATAATGGGACAGATCCCAACTCAGACCTTTTCTATAAAAACAGATTGACTCAACTAAGGGGGATACTTAGAAGCCCCAATGTGCTTTGGATGTCTAAAAACGGGCATAGAGATATCCAAAATATGGAGACATGCCTGAAGCTGTTTTAGAAAACAGTTTTAAAGAAGCCTCCAGCGCAAGGATGTTCAAGAATGAACAGGGGGGGGGGGGGAGGGAGGTATAGTCGTGTCCCAGGTACTTTGACATCCTCGCCCAATTTCAAAAACACCCTGCACATACCAAGCTACGTCGAAATGTATACCTGCTCAAGGGCACAAATAGGCATTAGCAAAGCTCTCGTTCTGCCATCTAGTTACCTGGAGGGCATAAAGCAGAGTGTTATCTGATACCACCTATATTTTTGCTGATGATAATGAAAATGTCTGGGAAACTATGACACTATTTCGGTTTGGCATGTTGATGTGCATCCCTGCATGCAAAATAGTTGCATCCAATATAGGATAGACGTCCCCGACCCTAGGTTTTCTAACGGGGATGCTATGTGGCCAATCAGTGCGGCCATCCATTTTAGGGACATTTATGTTTCCAAAATCGGGCTGACACTTAAATGTCCCTGCTGGGTTTTTTTGATGTTTTGCCCTGGACGCTCCAAATTTCACCTAGACGTCCTTTCTAAAATGCCACTTCACGCTAGTTGCCATAATACTACACCTTGGGAGGTAATGATCATGGGAAATTATCATACAAGAATATGATTGATATCATCAAGACAGACGAGGTGAATAGCCATATGATTATTATGTTTAACAATCATATGATCCGACGTAATTCCATGCCTTAAATGCACCAACACTAAAACTTAATAAAACAGACAGATCAGGTCAGTTGCAGATGGATTGCAGATCCAAAATGACCGGGCTCACCCAGCCATTCTAGAAAATTTCAGAAATGATGCTAGTTACCTCTGACATAGCACAGTACTTACTCTTGAAGAACTTATTGGAGACGCTGGTGATGGTTCATGCTATTAATGTTTGAGGCAGTACAACTGGCAGTGGTGGGGATCCTCTGCAGGGAACTCAGAGTAAGCTAAACTATTCCATATCCAAGGCAGTTATCCGAACCAGAGAGCATCACTTACTTACAAGGAGGCAAGGGACAGGGTTCTCTAGCTGGCCACAATAGCAAGGTACCCCATATGTTCTCTCAAGGGCAGTGCCTACAGCGACCACTAATTTTCCAGAAACAAGAAACAATTGTGGTTGCAGAATAAAGACTTAGCTTGGCATGACACAGCGGGCCACTTCTTCACCACTGGCACTAACTCTCATACATGAATAAACAGCAAGGGCAGATTGGCACAGCTATGTCTTGGACATTATTGGCTGAGGTGACTTGGCCTCACGCTCGCTCAAAGGATTGTTCAAATAAAGCTGCAGCCAATTTATTCCACACAGTGGGTGATTTATTTATGTAGGGGTGAGCTGTGAGACCGACAAGACAGTCCTGTCTACTCATGTTACTGGAGGTAGATATGGGGGATATTAGGTACTGTATAAGGCATCTATAGAGTAACATTTTTTAATCGGATGCCTTTGCAATATTAGGATGATTATATTTATTCAGAATGTTTTGCTTTGATAGGGTATCATTTCTCTGTTTATTGTGAACATATCAGATGCGTGAAGGCAAATTAATGATAGGACATGGAGAAGGGAATATTTTATTTATTTATTTTATTTACTGAAATTTGCTATCCAACAGTTTGACAATTTCATTATCATCATCATGGCACAATAATTCATAACCAGGTTGGGATGTGGAAAATTCCTAGTGTATTTTACCAAAGGATCTGCATGTCGATGTCCACATCCAGTGGCGGCGGCGGCTAGCACTTCTCAAGCAGCTAGCTGTTACCACTGAATTCTAACCCCAGTTTTCATTGCTGGGGTCATATCCAGCCACTGCCACTGAATATTGGGTGCTACAGAACCTGGAAGGTAACCAGGTGGTGATTTTGAGCCACTGTCCAGTTAGCTTCTGCAAATGAAGTTAGGCCAACATTTGCCGCACCTTCTTTACCCACGTGTCGCTAACTGAGCAATGGCTCAATATCGCCGCTGCCAGTTAGCGATGGGTGCCACCTTCACTCCACCCCAAAACACCCTGATGCTTATGGCTTAGCATCAGGGCATGTAGTGGCAGCAGCCACTGAATATGCAGTTCAGTGACGTTTACATGGTTTGCAGGTCTGCAGAGTAAGCATAGTTACTCACCTGTAACAGGTGATCTCCTTGAACAGCAGGAATTTAGTCTTCACATATGGGTATCGTTGGTACCGACGGAGCCTGTGCGGGAATGCTCCCCAGCATCCAATTAGAAAGCTTTTGGGAGTATCCCACAGCGCCTGCGTGCTGCCTTCCTGCCTTTCCCAACTGCCTCTCTCCAGTTGAGTTTAAAGCTGAGACAAAGAGAGAGAGAGGGAAAGAGTAAGAGATAGATAGAGAGATACAACTCCTAGGGGAGGTGGGTGGGTTGTGAAGACTAAATTCCTGCTGTTCCCGGAGATCACCTGTTACAGGTGAGTAACTGCTATCTCCAGGAACAAGCAGGAATGTAGTCTTCACATATGGGGACTCCCTAGCTTTAGATGCCAGGGAGAGAACCCCAGAAGTAGTGTGTCCCTGTGAAAGGGATCCACTTCCCCCCATGGATCTCTGGCATCCTACCAGGGATGGTGGGTAGGAGTAGATTAGGTATGGAACAGGTGTTGGAGAACAGCCTCACCAAACAAGGCATCCCGGTGGGAGTCCTTGTTCAAGCAGTAATGGGCTGTGAAGGTATGAACCGAGGCCCAAGTGGCTGCTCGACAGATGTCGTCGATAGACACAGAGTGCAGATGAGCCATTGAAGCTGCCATGGCTCTCACATTGTGAGCTGTGACATGGCCTTCCAGAGGAAGATTCTTACTCTGATAGGCAAACGAAATACACTGTGCAATCCAGTTGGACAGTGTTCTCTTGGAGACTGGAAGTCCCAAATGAGAAGGATCAAAAGCAACAGAGTTGAGAGGACTTTCTATGTTGCTGTGTTTTTTGTAAGTAAAAAGCTAAAGCTCTTTTACAATCCAAAGTATGAAGATTCCTTTCTGCATTTGATGGTTTAGATGAAAAGGCGAGACCACCTTTGGCATAAAGTGTGGATGAGTCCTAAGGACTACCTTGTCATGATGAAACCTTGTATAAGGAGGATCCGCCACTAGTGCCTGCAACTCACTGATGCGACGTGCTGAAGTGATTGCAATGAGAAAGATAACTTTCCAGGAAAGGAATTTCAATGAGGTAGTAGCTAAGGGTTCGAAAGGTGGCTTCATGAGCTGGCCAAGAACCAGGTTCAAGTCCCATGCAACCGGTGGTGGCCTAATGGGAGGCTTAGTTAGAAGAAGGCCTCTCATAAATCTTGCTATAAGAGGATGGGAGGAAATAGGTTGTCCATTCAAAGGCTTGAAAGAAGCTGCAATAGCACTCAAATGGACTCTTACTGAGTTAGTCTTAAGTCCTGCATTGGATAGATGAAGGAGATACTCCAGTAATGATTCCAGAGGTATCGCAAGGGGGCTAAGACCCTTCTGCGAGCACCATATGGAAAACCTTTTCCACTTGAAAGCATAAGAGTGTCTTGTGGAAGGTTTTCTGGAAGCATGAAGGATATCCTTTACTTGCTGAGAAAGGTTAAGATCATGAAGATCTAGGCCTTCAGCAACCAAGCCCTGAGATGCAGAGACTGGGGATTGGGATGCCATAACATTCCATCCTCCTGAGACAGGAGATCTGGAGCAGATCCTAACTCCAGAGAGGGAGCTTGAGAGAGATGTAGAAGCAGAGGGTACCACACTTGCCATGGCCAATGTGGAGCTATGAGAATCATATGGCCTCTGTCTCTCTGAAGCTTGAACAGGGTTTTGGGAATTAGGGGAATGGGTGGAAAGGCATAAAGGAAGTCTTGACCCCAATGAAGGAGGAAAGCATCCCTGGCCTGAGATCCCTGAGCCAGAATTCTGGAACAGAAAACAGGGAAGTTTGGCATTCAACGGACTTGCAAAGAGGTCTATGTCCGGGGTTCCCCAAATTTGAAAAATCCTGGCTACCTGGTCTGCATGTAGAGACCATTGATGTGGAAGCAGAACTCGACTGAGTCTGTCTGCCCAAGAGTTTTGGATGCCTGGAAGATACACTTCCAAGAGATGAATCTGATGCTCTCTGGCGAGGGCTCATAGTCGCAAAGCTTCGTTGCAAAGCGACAGAGAGCCTGTTCCTCCCTGCTTGTTCACGTAGAACATGGCTACTTGATTGTCCGTATGAATGAGGACTGTCTTGTAGCTGAGCAGGGTGTGGAACACTCGAAGAGCAAGAAAGATTGCTCTGAGCTCTAAGAGATTGATGTGTAGATGAGTCTCCTGTGGAGTCCAGGTGCCTTGGGTGGAGAGGTCTTGCAGATGAGCTCCCCAACCCATTGGTGAAGCATCTGTTGTGAGAGTTGCCTGGGGTAAAGGTTGTTGAAATGGGGACCCCACCAACAGGTTTTGAGTGGACTGCCACCATTGGAGGGACAAAATAAGGCGATTTGTGTTTGCTATTTTGTCTGACAGGCATCCTTATGCCTGGGTCCATTGAGTGGATAAAGTCCACTGGGCTGCTCCCATATGGAGGCGAGCATAAGGAACGACATGCACGGTAGATGCCATGTGGCCTAGTAGTTGTAACATTTCTCGAGCAGTGAGATGAGGCTTTAGCACTGCTTGAGAAGCTAAATGCACCATGCGACGGCAACGGGTCTGGGGGAGATAGGCCCTTGCTTTCCTGGTATCCAGCAAAGCTCCTATGAACTCTAGAGACTGAGTGGGAGTTAGGCTGGATTTTGGGATGTTTATGACCAGACCCAAATACTGAAGGATACACATTGTGTAAGATAGAGAAATCCTGGCCTCTGACTCTGATGGGGCTCGAATGAGCCAGTCGTCTAAGTAGGGGAAGACGAATATTCCTAGAGTGCAAAGAAATACTGCTACCACAGCCATGCATATCGTAAACACCCTTGGTGCTGAGGCCAGGCCAAAAGAAAGCACCCTGTATTGGTAGTGCTTTCCTTGAAAAAAGAACCGAAGAAACCTTCTGTGAGTTGGATGGATGAGAACATGAGTGTACGCATCCTTGAGATCTAGAGAACAAAGCCAATCCTGACTCTGAAGGTATGGCAGCAGAGTTCCCAGAGAAATCATCTTGAATTTCTCTTTGAACAGGAATTTGTTCAATTCTCTGAGGTCTAAAATAGGTCTGTGTCCCCCTGCTTTCTTTGGGATAAGGAAATAGGGGGAGTAAAACCCTGTACCCTGTTGAGGAATGGGTACTTCTTCTATCGCCCCTTGGGCAAGAAGCATAGTGACCTCTTGATCTAACAGGTTGATGAGAGAGGTCTGAGAATTGAACTGTCTTACCATTGTGGGAGGGGGCATGCACAGAAAGTGAAGCTTGTAACCCTCTTTTATAATGGAGAGAGTCCAATGTTCTGCTGTTATCTGCCCTCATCTGGGGGCAAAGTGACACAACCTTCCTGGAATGGTGGAAGGCTCTGGTCCATTGAGAGCCAGGAAGGCTAAGTTCTCTAGATGGAAGTCAAAGGCCTTGTGGAGGCTGAGACTGCTGAGATGGTTGAGGCTTAGCAGTCTTTGCTTTCCTTTGTTTAGGTGGTTGCTGACTCTTTCGAGCAGGTTGACCTGCAGAATGTCCCTGCTGGGAATAAGAGGGATAAAACCTCTTCTTTTTGGAGAAGAATGGTTTCTTGAAAGATTTCTTCCTTGCAGGATCAGCTGTGGCTTTGGATAATCTATCCAAAGTGGAGTTGTCAGCATCCAATTCATTGGCTTTCTCTTGCCAATTCTTGCCGAATAGATTCTCACCTGTACAAGGGATATTGCCCAGTTTGTCTTGCACCCAGATCTCCAAATCAGATGCCTGGAGCCAGGCAATTCTACGTGCACCTATGGCAATGGCAGAGGTTCTGCTTATGCACTCAAAACAGTCAAAAGCTGCACGATTGACAAACTTAGAAACATCCTGGGCATGTTTAACCAGTGTGAGAAAATCCTGCCTCTTATCATCAGGAAGAAGAGGGCTCAAAACCTCTAAATCTCCTGTGACTTCCTTAAGGAACATTCCCATATATAAAATATAGGAACTGATCCTAGCAGAAAGCATGGAAGCCTGGAAAGTACGACATCCAAAGGCATCCAAAGTTCGACACTCACGTCCTGGAGGATTAGAGGCATGCCTCTTTGCACTTCTGATCCTTCTCATAGTTGCTTCCACTACAATAGAGTGGTGAGGAAGCTGAGTTTTCTGGAAGCCAGGACACGGAGGTACTCGATACATGGTATCCAGTCTACGAGAGTGAGGAGAGGTGGTAAGAGGTGTTTCCCACATTCTCAACATGAGATCATGTAAGATCTCATGGATAGGCAAAGTATCTGCCTCCTTAGGAGCCTTGGGATATTGCAGAATCTCCAACTCCTTTTCCTTGGGCTCTGTTTCATGAGCCACAGTAATGGAAAGACCTCAAGCCACCTCCCTGATAAAGTCCTGAAAGGAGATATCTTCTGGAGGAGACATCCTGCGTTTAGGAGAGGAAGGCTCTTCCGGGAGAAGTACTCCAGTACCAACGGAACTGTCAGAATCCTCAGACTCCTCTGAGGACTCAAAGTACCTTCTGTTCGGATGCTCTTGTAGAGCACGATACCCATACCGACCGAAGTCGGTGCCGGGGGGAATCGGTACTGGTGTATCAGTACCGGAAGGCATAGCATGACTGGGTGCCGGCAATGCAGACACCGATGTCGATGCCGGTACCAGTACAACTGTCTGATGCGGTTCCGAGGGTGTCGATGCCACAAGGAGAGCCGCCAGACTGCGTTCAATAGCCAGGAACCTCTGGTCTATCAACGCTGCCGATGCCTGAATATCGGTACCAGAGAAAGCAGCCGGTACCCCAGAGCATGACACCAGTAGTTCTGCCGAGGTCGAGGCCTCGAGAACATCCTGGAGCCCCGATAATGCTTTGGAAGCCAAAGCCTCCCGCCAGGGCAATTTTGCCAGTACAGAACCCTCAAGGGCAACGCCAGAGGCATCTCGATGCTTGGAAGGAGATCTACCATCTGAGGACTGGCCAGACTTATGTTTAGTTACCTGAGATCCATGGGACGAAGACGAAGCCCTGGAAGACGTCGATACCACAGAGGCCGCATCGGAGGGAAAAAGGGTGCTGAGCTTAGCAGCTCGGTTTTGTCGACCCCTCTTGGACATCATGGCACAGGCCATACACTCCGAAATGGAGTCGACCTAAACATTTAAGACACCACTCATGGGTGTCGGTGACGGAGATGGTACCGCCACACTTGGTGCACTTCTTGAAACCCGAAGCGGGTTTTTCCATAGTAAAGAAATTTTGGGCCTAAGGCCCAAAATGGCGCGTGCACCCGAGGAAGAAAAGTTTGGAAAAAAAAATACTATATATAATTTTTTTTTTTTTAAAGAAAGAAAGAACCGGCAGTACTGGTATAGCGTCGAGGAAAGGTAGACACGACCACAAAAAAGAGAATAGGGAAAAAATTTCTGCGGTGACAGGAACGACGACCTGCTGGCTCCGCGGAAAACGAAGAACTGGAGAGAGGCAGTTGGGAAAGGCAGGAAGGCAGCACGCAGGCGCTGTGGGATGCTCCCAAAAGCTTTCTAATTGGACGCTGGGGAGCGTTCCCGCGCAGGCTCCGTCAGTACCGACGATACCCATATGTGAAGACTACATTCCTGCTTGTTCCTGGAGATTACTATATTGACTACTCATATATGAGTCACTCCATTTGTGAACAAAATCATTTTGACATGTGTTACGCCAATTTCTCTATCATTATACATTTGAAAGCATCACATGTATAATGCAAGTGACCTCATTTTCATTTATCAAAAATTAAGTTTATCATTACAGCCCTTTTCCACAGAAGTACCATGTACAGTAACTAATTCTGCAATCAAGTTCTTTTGAAGGACTTAAAATTTAGTAAATGATTTCAATGCCTACATTGATTTTTTAATCACCATGAAAACTCTAAATTATATATTGAATAAGATGCATAAATACAAATAAGATAAACTTTTCAGAAATGAAATAATGAATGGCTTGTTTCAGAAGGCCCAGAATAAACTTTCAGAAACCTCTCAGTACTTACTACTACTACCATTTATTATTTTTTAGAGCACTATAAGGTGCCGTATTACAGTGGTATATAACAAACTCCATTTGTTTAGACAAAGTCATCATTATGTTTATTGAGGTGCTTAATTCATTTGTAGATCAAAATAAATGTAATTACAAAATACTTTTAACCTTACTATCCTGAATAAATTATCCCTTTTCTGCAGGGTATTGTGAATATCTTTACTTGCATCAGATGTTTGTTGCTTTACAGAATTCAGTCTTACTAAACTAGGGGGTGGACTGAGGCAAGACTCCTCATCTTCTGGACTCAGAGCAGCCACGGGCTGAATGGGCAGAGTGGGTACAGCCATCAGGGCCCAGCCGAGAGCAGGCTGGCTGAGAAGGAACTTAAGGTGGAGTCGCAGAGCCAGAGACTGGTGGCTGCACCGTGCTCGTGCCAGTAAGTGAGAGTGCGGTGTGTTGATCATTGCCAGGGACTCTGCTTGCAGCAGTCAGCTCTGATGATGACAACTGGCTGCAATGGCAGCTGCTTCATAGCGTCATCAGAACACTGGATGAAAAGGTCCATTTTTCAGGGAATTTTGAAAATTGGAAGCCTTAATTATGATATGCTCAGACTGGATCCCCTGCTCTTGGGAAAAGGGACTGAAACATAGAAACATTTGGCAGAAAAACGCCACATGGCCTATCTAGTCTGCCCTTCCATATCAACCACTACAACAGTCCCCTTTTTCCTTTAGAGATCCTCTATGTTTGTCCCATGCTTTTTTGAATTCAGATACCGTCCTCATTTCTACCACCTCCACTGGGAGACAATTCCATTGATCCACCACTCTTTCCGTAAAGAAATATTTCCACATATCACTCCTGAATCTATCCCCCTTCACCCTCATCCCATGTCCCCTCATAGCAGAACTTGCTTTCAATTGAAAGAGGCTCTCCTCCTGTGCATTTATACCATGAAGGTATTTTAAAGTCTCACTCATATCACCTCTATCCCGCCTTTCCTCTAAAGTATACATATTAAACTCTTTAAGTCTGTCTTCATATGCTACATAACCAAGACCATTGACCATAATAGTAGCCACCCTCTGCAGTGACTCCAGCCTGTTTATATCCTTTTGAAGGAGTGGTCTCCAGAATTGCACACAATACTCCAAATGAGGTCGCAACAAAGACCTATACAGAGGCACTATCACCTCCTTTCTTCTGCTGGCCATTCCTTCCTCTCCCTATGCACCCAAGCATCCTTCTAGCTTTTGCCATAGTCTTTTCTACCTGTTTAACTACTTTAAGATCATCAGACACAATCACACCTAGGTCCCGCTTTTCTTTTGTGGACAGAAGTACTTCACCCCCCATACTATATTGCTCCTTTGGATTGCTGCAGCCCAAATGCATGACCCTGCATTTTTTAGCATTAAATCACAGCTGCCAAATTCTAGACCATTTTTCAAGCTTAGTTAGATCCCTTCTTATGTTATCTACACCTTCCTGGTGTCTACTGTATTGCTGATTTTGGTATCATCAGCAAAGAGGCAAACCTTACCCGACAGCCCTTTCGCAATATCACTAACAAAAGGTGTTAAAAAAAAATTGGACCAAGGACAAATCCCTGGGGCACACCACTAGTAACCTCCTTCTCCTCAGAGTGAGCTCCATTTACCTGTACCCTCTGTCGCCTCCCACTCAACCAATTTCTAACCCAAGCAGTTACTTTAGGGTCCATCCCTAGGGTGCTCAGTTTGTTTATAAGTTGCCTGTGAGGAACGGTGTCAAAGGCTTTATTGAAATCTAAATACACCACCTCTAGGGCTCTCCCTCGGTCCAACTCCCTGGTCACCCAGTCAAAGAAATCAATCAGATTTTTCTGACAAGACCTGCTGCCTTCAGAAATCTCACTATTTTCTCTTTCAGCAGCATTTCCAGTAATTTACTCACCACAGAGTTTAGACTAACCGGCCTGTAGTTTTCAACCACATCCTTACTTCCACTTTTGCCTTTCATTTAGAGCCCTGCTCTATTCAATAAGCCTGTACCATCCTGGAGTACCATCTCCCTATGTGTGCTGCTTCGGATACTGTGTCCATGGTCAGCTGCCCAGCCTGGGTTAAGCCCTGCAGTTCCCAATTACACTGCCTGCCTGCTTATACCCTTCAAAGGACTGGGAAGAGGGAGGATGTGTTTGCCCAGCTAAAACTCCTATGGGAGTGGATTCACACTCTTGGGAGGAGGAATGGTCTGTCTTTTAGCACCATGCCCCACCCAGTAAGCCTGTGCCACCCTGGAGTGCCATCACTCCAAGTGTGCTGCCTCATATACTTATTTAACCATATTCTATGAGCTTGGGATGGAATAGATAAATCACCCCCCTGCATTCTCTGCATGAACTTCCCCCCGCACTTTACTCCCCCAACACTGCATGAACCCCCTCCACATCTTCTGATTGTTTTGTTGTGACACTGCCTTGATTTTTATGATAAGACGGTATAGAAATACTGTTAAATAAAATAAATAAATAAATAAATATTATATTTGTATATGCTTTCCTCTCTTGTCTCTCCCTACCCTCCCTTAGGATCTCCATTTTTTTTGGCAGATTGCTTCTATCTGTGCTCTTCTCTTCTACTGCCAACTGCAGACGTCATTCTTTCTACCTTGCTGCTCCTTATGCCTGGAACAAACTACCTGAGTCTGTATATCAGGCTTCATCTCTGGCCCTTTTCAAATCCGGCTGAAAACTCATCTCGTCGAGGCCACTTTTGGATCCTGATCTGTGTAATCTCCTATGTGTTCCCTTACCATTCCCCTTGATATAGCCTTGTTCTCAGCTGCTTTGTTGTCTTCTTGACTAGACTGTAAGTTCCGATGAACAGGAACTCTCTTACATGTGTCTGTACCGTACTGAGTACACCTTGTAGCACTATACAAATGATCAGTAGTTGTAGTATATTTATATACCACACATCATAACAAGATCTATCTGGTTCATAATAAATATCCAAATAAAAGCTAGACATAACAGTACATAAGGAAATACAATAAACAGTGCTCTTCCCTCCCACATCCACAGCTGCTGTTATAGACAACAGATGTAGAGAATTGAGACAAAAAAATTATGTCACTGCATCTTCTGGTTGTACATTGGAATAGCTAGATTAGATACAGCAACCTGTCCTTCCCCACTGCCATTGTCAAATATGGAAGGGTTTGTGCACATCTTCCAGCAATGCTCATGATAGTCAGCAATTCCAAATTGGCAAACTGTACAGGGAGACCTTCCCTATCCTCTCTCTCTTTGCTTTACACATTTTCTGCACCTGGTTGTCAGAGACTGCCTAGACTTGGGGAGCGAGGCAAGCTACTGAAGCTATTTTTCTATCCCCAGGAGCAGATAGAAAGAAGCCCACCAAAACTTTCAACCGCCAAAACCAGACAGACACAGCAATATTAAGGGAGCCAAGAACATTCTGCTCCCTTCAACCATTTTTTTTTCCAAAATCTTTTTTTTATGCTTTGAACTAGCAAGCTCCAGCAACCATTTCTCAGATGCTTCAGGTCAGACTTCAAGCTCTCTGCATTTTTCTGCTTTGAAGTCCTAAGCCCCAAGAAGCCCTTCTCCACTCTCTCAAAGACAGACGAAGCTGCTGTTTTTTTCAGTCCTTTTTAAAAACAAAATAAAATCTTTCCACTACTAAGCTCCAATACCCCTTCCTCACTCTCCAAAAGTCAGAGACAAAATGTTAGACTGTGTTCCAGCCCTGTGGTAACATCATGGCCCACGGGATTTGCAGAACTCAGGCAAGGATACGTTTTATTTGTCAAGGATTTGCAGTATCTTCAGAGGAAATGACCTCATCTGCATATTTTTTAATCTTGCATAGTATTCAGTGCTGAAGAGCAAATATTAACTTATCAAATAGTAACCGGAGGTCTATACTCAAAAACCCCTTGAGCAGATAAGATAACTGGATAAATGTATTGGTTATTTTTATTCAGATTTGATGGACTCTATCTGGCAAGCATTCCACTAAATATCCAGACAAGTTATCTGGAGAACTTTACCTCTTCTATTTTGTGGGCCACCTTGTCTGCATAAATTTAGCCAATATGTGCTATTCAGCAAAATATGTCAGTCCACCCTTGCCACATCTCCGTGCCTGCCTGCTTTTAGTTCAGGAAACTGCTTAATACTCTGTATGGGCAAAGTTACCCAGGCAAAGGGGAGGTATTTTTTTAATAAGGGAAGATCTGTGTGCATTAAAGCTAACTTTATCCACATAAATCTTTTGAATATCAACCTCTTTGCTATTATTTAGCATGCTTCTGTTTCCTTTTTATCATCAGTTAATACACAAGTCAAAAGAGAAGGGCAGTAGGGGTAAACAGCTGTCAGAGATCAGGAGACCGCCTGGGGAGGAAAGAGCATCCAAAGGCATTTTTTTCTTATTTGCCTGAATACTAGTTTTATTTTCTGATTGGTCTACATCTCCTTTTGTCCAAGTTTCTGGTCATAATACATCCTCCGCTCTATAATCTGTCTCTTAATACATTAAATTGTTTTACCAACATGAGACATGGGAAGGGCAATTATCTCATGCATTTGTGCGGATAAAACAGTGTTCTGCCCGTGGAAATGGAGGTTTGATTATTACCCTGCCTTAGTATGGGAAACATGATCTCTGGGTAACTTTGTCTGTATGGCTTAGATGCGATGGGGAAAAAGGTGGACTAAGCTGTGTCTAGTTAATACGCATTTCATGTGTGTAGTTTATGCCTCTTTTATAAACTCGAGCGCATGCGTACTTGGTCTTATAAAATACTAGTAGAACTGGCAGAGAGAGCACCTTAAGGTAAGGCACAATGACTTACATCAGCCCTGGAGCTCATGTAAATGATTGTGCTTCCTTTTTTTGAGAGTACCCGCAAAAACTCTATTTCTTAAGCAATGCGCATACTTGCTGGCACCACCTATGCTGCACCCAAACTCCACCCGTGTACGTGCCCACAGTGAAAGTACGCAGGATGCAAACAAAGCTCACACATTCTGACTGGTTTGTATTTTTCACGAGGTAATTGACACGTGGAAGTGGCTACCTACATGCATACATGAGTGAAATGCCAACATTTACGTGCGGTTTGGCACCTAGAACTGGGTGCCGCCTTATAACATTACCCTCAGCATGTGTGTTCAAACCCATGTGTGGTGTTTCTGACATTAAAAGTACCTGCAGGGTTTTAATCAGTAGTCAAAATAAACCCTATGTGGTACATTTGCTTTGCTTATTGCCCCTGGAGAAATTCCTCCACAGTGATTTGCACCTATCTTCTCTGTGGGGGATATAGTAACATTAGCAAATGACGGCAGACTGGCTGGGCCATTTTGGTCCTTATTTGCTTCCATTTACTAATATTGCTGTGTAACCAACATAGAAAACAGTTACAGATCTCTATGGGCAATTTTTCCAGGGATCCTAATCAAGGGAAAATTACTGCATAGTTTTGCTCTGATTATTGCTTATTTTACTTACTTAAGCAACTTGATAACATGTCTTATTTAATTTCACTCAAGGCGTAGTTCAATAAAATAATACAAGTTGAAAAGTGTGCACATAAGGTGCAACAAAATGCCACGTTTCCCTTTCCTCCATTTGCAGACTCATGAATATCTTGTGTGGGGGTGGGAAGAGGCATGGCAGAATGCGTCTTGTTGGGTAACAGGGGCTGTAGGGCTGTACGAGGCATTTCTGTGAACTGCTATATATATTTGTGAGAGAGAGTCTTGAGAGAGTTTGTGTGTCTGTGTAGTGGGGGTGAGTGGGAGCTGGGCATGAGGTATAGGGTGATATGCATTCATGTGTGTTAAGGTTGTAGGGGTGTGTGCATAGTGTGAGGCTGACATGTGCATGCATGTAGATGTATGTAGAGAGGTGGAGTGTTTGTATGTGTGTGTAGTGCGTGCACATGTATGTGGTGGGGATGGGATGTATGTGTTTACATATGCATGTACAGTATATGTGCTGCAGTGGCATGTATGTGCAATGATACAAGGATGGCGTGTTAGTGCGTGTATGTGCATGTGCTGAGGGGGTTCAGATGTGCCTCTTATTTCTTCATCCTCCCACTCCTTGCATTCTTCCCATTCCCCTCAACTCTTCCCCTCCCGCTCCACATTCCACTTTTTAGCACCTCCCCTAATTTTTTTCACCCCCCCCCCCCCCCCCCCCAGTTTCTAACCGTAAATCCTATGCTGCCACAACTTTGTTGTTGTTGTTCTTCTTACAAGTTTATTCAGGGAAAAGTGATGCTGGGTTGATCATGATTCTCCATTTAAATTATTAAATTCTGCTGAGAATGGTAGGGCCCAGAAAGTACTGGAAATTGCACTGGCCATGTCCAGCAAACTCAAAATATTAACTTGGTAATTGCATGAAGGCTGCCTTGCAAGGTGTGGAAGCAGGGATACAGAATTCTAGCTGTGCACTTTTAGAATTTGTAGGGAAATATTTGCCTGGAAAACCTTAACTGGTGTTCCAGAAATGGACTGCAATGAAATTCGGCATGGGTAAACTGATTAAAAGACTGAGTTTGAAAACAGGGCAGCATGGACCAGGGGTTCTTTATCTTTATTTAAAACTTCATAGACCGCCAAAACAAAAAAAAGGGTTCCAGAGAAATAAGCCTCCCCCCCAAAAAAAAAGGTGCAATGTATTTCTATGGGAGGAGTTCCAGCTTCTACAGCATAAAAACAGAGCACTTAGGAAATTGCTCCTTTCAGACTGTTTCTCTCGTGTTGTCTTCCCAAACCCTAATCTGCCCATCACCTGATAACTACCCTCTGCAACTGCCCTACCCATAAAAAAATACCTCTGCAATTCCACCACAACCCCACAAACTTGCGCCATCCCCAAAAACTCCCTCCAGTAACTGCCTCATCACCCAACAAAATGGCCACACCCCTAAAAATCGAACCCCTTCATAACTGCCACCACTCCCAAAAAATTACTCTCCCTACAAATGACTCACCAGCCAACAAACTGCTTCAAGCTATGCCCCAACATCCTGTGAACACTCACCACCCTCGAAAACTACTCTCCTTACAACTGGCTCACACACTACAAACAACCTCCACCCCTACAACTCCCCCATCACCTCGCTAACTACTTGTACGTACCACCAACATAAATGCCCCACATCACACACACAAATACATGCACACTGCACATACATATGCACCCCCCCCCCCCCCCCCCCCCCCGGTGACTGCAAATAAATCCCTAGCCGAGATGTGCTGCATTTTAAGTTTTCAGAGCGGGCAAGTTTCTCAGTTCCAGGAGTGGGATTTTATGCCAGTTCTGGATTTCTGGCAATCTCATTCTGATGCATTATGGGACGTGCAGCCAGGGCTGGCCCCCTAGGGTGGCAGGTCTCTGTGGGCAGCAGACCATGTGCTCTGGCATATATGACCTGCTGCCTTCCCACCCCGCACGCCAAGCCAGGTCACCCTCCCCCACATGATGAGCTGCACCACACTGCACTGCCGTCGATTCTGGTGGCGGGGGGGGGGGGGGAAACTAGGCTCGGTGGCAGGCCATGTGCTTTGGCACACATGGCCTGCCGCTTCTGAACTCCTGAGGTTATGTCAGAGGGGGGTCAGAAGTGGGAGGCCATGTGTGCCGAAGCACATAGATTGCCACTGAGTTGAGCTGCGCCCATGACCCGACTGCTGGAATCGGCAGTTGCATGACTCAGCAAGGGGGGAGGGGCACATGGCTTGGCAAATGAGAGGGGGGGGCAGCATAGCCGGGGCTTCTGCCTAGGGTAGCAGGAACTCTTCGGCCGGCCCTGCCTTCAGCACTGATTCCAATGGGTAAAATCAGGTATTACAAATACCATACTGGTTTGCAATTCTAATTTAAAACCAGAAAAGCAAAAACTCCCATTCCTAGAACTGAGTAACTTGAAATCTATCTGAATAGCTAAGAGCTGCCATTTTCTTTGTTGATATTTCTACTGTAAAACCTATTAACCGAATTGTAGAGCATTCTTATTGACGGCTATGGGACTTATTTTAGAACCCTTATTTGTGTTTTGGGTGTCTGACGTCCAAATCACAGAGGCGCGTCTGGAGCCATTTTAGAAGCCAGTTCTAAAGACCCAGCACAAACAACACTGAACCTAGCTCTGTGCTAGCACTGCAGCCACATAGGGAGCAAAAGATTAGGGGCACATTTGGGGTTGGCGGCCTTGACCCCCTCCCCCCCACAGGGTGTCTGCCCTTGCCTCGCCACCACTTTTTGTGTTCCCTCAGTGGTGGTAGAAGAGCGGACCTGATCTCAAATTGTAAACAAACAACAAAAAAAACCCACATGGATCTTTCCTTCTCCACACTTACATGCAGGTTTGATCCCCCCCTCCTTTGACATAGGCTTGCGTCAGAGGAGGAAAGGACCAGACCAGCCGTTCAAATGCGGGTCTTTGCAACTCCATGCCTGAATGGCTGGTCTGGTCCTCTCTCCTCTGACGTGAGCCTATGTCAGAGGAGGGAGGGATCAAACATGCATGCAAGCGCGGAGTAGGAAAGACCTGCGTGTTTTTTTTCAATTTGAGATCAGGTCCTCTCTGCTCTTGCCAGTGGTCTGTCAACAAGGGAACACAAAAAACAGTGGCGGGGCAAGGTCAGGGGGATCCGGCTGGACATGGAAGTGTGGGGTAAGATGGGGAGATGCTGGACATGGGGCAAATGTGATGGAGGGGTGCACCAGATGCGCAAGTTGCACAGGGTGCATGTATGACTTGGTACGGCCATGAGCATGAGGATATCCGCGTCATGAAGGGGTATGACCAGGACGTTCCAGGCAAGATGGGTATACGTGCCTGATTTCAGAAATATCCTTGTAGTGAGTATGTCACCACCCATCAGCAGGACTGTGCATGTCTATTCCTGCTCCAGGGCATGAATAGGCATCAGCAAAGCTCTCGTTCTGCCATCCAGACACCTGGAGGTAGCAGAGAAGAAGATATTCCGATATCTCCTATACTTTTCATGAAGATATCAAAAACTGAAAGGAAATAAGGACACTTGTTTTTGGTTTGGCATGCTAATGCATGACTCTGCATGCAAAATAGCTGGCATGGACATGCATTCAGCATAGGATAAACATCCCCGCCTCAAGATTTTGTAGCAGGGACATCTATGTGGCCGCTGGCACAGCCATTCATTTTGGGGGGGGGGGGATGTCCAAATTTCTAAAATCGGGCTGAAATTTGAACGCCCCCCTCCCTGGCGTTTTTCCCAGATGTTTTTCCCTGGACGTCCTTTCTAAAATGCCACTTGAACGTGGGAAAAAAAGACAGTGTGTGCTGTTGAGTCACTGCTGACTCCTGGCGACCCAGCCCCTGGGGTTTCTTGTCAAGAAGTAGATGTACTAACAACTAATATCTGTAGCTAATTGGCAGTGCTAAATTAAGGAAAAGACAAAAACGTAGTTTGAACAACTGCAGCATATGGATACCGATTCACAGTAACTACTGAATACAGAATTGCACTTTTCAAACACCGCTCCCCTTAGATTCATGACATTATTTTATAATACATTCAGAAATTAAGATCAGATTCCTTGCATCATGGTAATGCAAACTGACCTTTCAGTTCTATCCAAATGGACTAAGACAGCAACCATACTGCCTTATTCCGTATTAGGCCAAATAGATTCAAGAGGATTCCCCATCTTGCGTCACTGTGGAAATCGCTTAGTGCGTAGGTGCCTCAGAGGATAGGAAGGGCTTACAGCGCCACTGTTTTGAACAACTCTCTTCAAAGATGTGAACTATAATGAAAACGAAATGCACTCCTATTTCAACATAGACTTCTGTGGTTAGTTTCCTGCTTTGCGCCTGCACAATGTCTTCAGCTGGCAATTCTCCAGCAAGCATAAGAAAACACAAAGGCTGCTCCACCCTTACCCAGTCTCTCCAGCACCACATCCTCTGTGTGCTCTGTGCAAGACTAGCTGCATGTATGACAAGGCGTGCCAAATAAAGCGATCTTATCAAGGCCTCCAAGCAAAAATGATCCACATGCACTGCAATGTGTAATTAACCAAATGAGGGCTTTAAATCCACATTTACCAACGAAGAGCATGGAAGTTCAGTTTTGCAGCTTTTTCTCGCAGAGAAATTAAATGGTAGGAATGGAGAGTAGTACCCAGGAAGCTAACGTCTGTCAGGCCTGGACTGGTCGGTATGTTCCTAAAGTACCATGAGACCGCAGCACTCACCAGCTGACCATTAATGAGCTCAGGCCTGAAACAGAGCCAGCAATCGGGTAAATACACTAACCCAAAGAGAGAACTAAACAACTACAGTTTTTCAAACTTATTCCGAGTGTCGGCGTTCAAAAGGATGTATGCAGGTAACTTCAGAGCTAATCATATAAAGTCTATATGCTGAAAACGCAGGGTAGGTGGGTGAAAAGTTAGGCATTTAGGAGGAGGAGAGCCCAGAAATGTTTTCGGGGATGGGACCCAAATCTATGTAAACAGCATCAATATTCAGCACTATCCGAATAACCTTAACGTTGAGTAGGGATACATTATATTAATAGCTGCCTTCTCTTACATGGACAATGTATCCAGCAATCCTACTTAAATGGAGAGGTCCGGTTGAACATCCGCATACAGATAAGTCAGCCACTCAACTTTATGTGGCAGTTGGGGACTGAACACTGCCCCCAAAGTTTTCAAAATTATTACCCCCAGGAGACTATCTTCCTCGCATAATATTTTCTTAAATAACATAGCTTGCTTTTTTCAAATGCTGAGGTCTGAATTGATGCAAAGGAGCTGTGACTAGTATACTCAGGCTTAGAGGGTAATTCTATAAGGAACTGTGCAGTTAATGCGCGTTTTTGTGCACATTAATCGCACCTAGTCTATGAAATCAAATCAGTGTGGATTTTACTTTATAGAATACTAATGTAAGTGGCCACTAATATATGGAGATATAAGCCATGATCATTAAACACCAGCGGTATAAATGGGAGCACATATTTTATACGTGTATGCCTGTATTGTATAAATTAAATAAGACATATGATATATGAAGCTCCACCCCACAGTCCACACAAGTGATAAAAAAAGCAAGGTGGAATAAGAACTAAAAAGAACTTTAAGAGTCCTTTAATTAAAAGATTATATGTGCATAAAAAGATGGATCCATCCATAAAAGAACCCTACATTGCCGTGTTTCAGCGAGATGCCTTCTTTAAGGGTACATAAAACATAACCAGATATGAAAACCTCCAAGTATTGACAGTAAATATTTAGACAGTAATCTGTGTCGAATAGCTTGATCTTGTATTATAAATTAATCACAGGAAGCAGCCAATCGCAGTCTTGAAATGAAAAGCAATTTCAAATCCTTGCAGCCCAGTGTGAGCCTTTCCAAGCATGTCAGCAAGCGAAGGAAAACCATGCTACGCCTCTGTGCATACCCACACTGAAAGTATGCATGATGGGTTTCACGCATTTATTTATTTATTTATTTGCAGTCTCTTTTATACCGCGCTATTCGACATCAGTGCGGTTTACAATGAACATAAGAGTTGCACATCTCAATTTCGTGATTTGTGCTTACAGTGAAACAGGTATAATAACTTGGGTATACATTAAACAGGAAAATTAAACTTGGGTATGCATTAAGCAGGTATAACAGGTAAAACAGGTAAATTTATGCACATAAACACTCCCTAATACTCATCAAGCACTGAAATACCAAAATTCATGTATGTAACTAGCATGTAAATTTACACAGTTCCTTATAAAAAAACCTCAATATGTAGTTCCAGTCTTCTCGTTAGACTCCAGAGCTGCAGCAGCAATGCTGCTAAGACTACAAGATTAACCGGGGTCCATCCAGCCCACATCATGCCTCTGATAGTGGCCGTCTGAGTCACAAGTGCCTAGCAGATCCCAAGAAGAAATTCTAGTTTCTCATTGTTCATTTCTAGGGATTAGTGATGGCTAATAATTTATGGACTTTTCCTCCAGGAGCTTGCCCAAACCTCTTTTGAACCGCTACTATGTTGTCTTATTTATATTATCCAGCAACACCTTCCACAGTTCAATTGTGTGTTGTGTGAAAACTACTTCCTATAATTTGATGTCAATCTACTGGTGATTAGTTTCATGGCGTGTCCTCTTGTTATACTGTTATTTAAAAGGTTAAACTATCATGCCCTATTTTCTCTTTCTTCCCCACTCACAATTTTATAAATTATTTATTTATTTATTTTTATTTTACAGTTTTTATATACCGCGCTCTTTGGTATCAGCGCGGTTTACAGATAACAAATTTCGCATTAGAACAGTCCTTTGCTTACATTATAACAGGGTCTTTTGCTTACATTATAACAGGGTCAGTAACTTGGAGACAACATGGTAAACTATATACAAGCTATATACAGAAAGATATATTACCTCTGGAAATTTACAGTTAAATTGGGTCGTAACTTTGGGTGTGCAGAGCGTCATAAACTATCATATCCCCTCTCTGTTACCCCTTTTGCAAACTGAAGAACCCAAACTCATTTAATCTTTCTTCATAAAGGAATTGTTCCATCCCCTGTATCATTTTTGCCACCCTTCTTTGATCCTTTTCTAGCTATGCTATATCCTTTTGGAAATGGGGCAACCAGAATGGCAGACAGTGCTCAAGATGCAGTTACACCATGGCCCTATACAGAGGCTTAATGATATTTTGAGTTTTGTTCTCCGTTCCTTTTCAAATAATTCCCGACATTGTGTTTTTTGGCCACTGTGGCACATTGTGCTGAAAATTGGGTTTGTTGATTTGCATGATGGAATGCCTCCTGTTAGTTAATCTGATGGCTCACCTCCAATTCATGAGGTCTCAGGTAGTCCTGATTTCTCTCCAACACTGGGGATAAGGTGTTTAACTCTGACAACAAGGTTAGCAAGGCAAAACCAGCACGTCTGCAGCAGCTGTTTTCATCCTGAAAGTCTGGTGCAGCCATACTCCTGCAGCACATGCTTTACTCCAGACAGGCTTTGGCCTGACTCCCTGCTGACAATTTGCAGGCTTTGTTTAAAGTACCATCAGCAATGCAGCCATGTCCAGTCCAAATAATCCAGTCCAGGTTTTTCTAAACCCAAATTTGTACACAATACTTTATTCTCACAGTGCTTTTGAATATTGGAGGAAAGGCTAAACATGCCATCACCCTCAGCAACTCAACAGATCAGCGTATTGCCAACCTCCCACTTGCATTAAAAATAAAACAGAAAATGTGTTATTTCTCCTTCAAGGAGCAGGGAAAAACAAACTTTACAGACCTGAGCATTCTTGCTCCTTGTAAACAGTAGCTTCCTTTGACCTCTCACTCCTCATGCTTGCATCTTGAGGGTGCGGGCGAAGTCCTTCTCAGTTGGTGGGGAAAATCTCTCCCTCTTTGGCTGCAAAACACCAGTCTCTCTCAAAGGAAAAACCTCCATGTTAGTCTAGAGACTTGCTCTTAACGAGCACCTGTTCTCAGCTTCCAGATCCCTCCACCATCCTACTCCGCCCCAGTCCATACCTCATGCAAACTGTTGAGTCTGGCTACTGCTCTTTCAGATTTTTTTTCAAAGTTCCTACTTTTTAAGATTAAATACTACAACAGACGTTTTCTTTAGTGCACTTCTTTCAATGATTATAAGAAATTTAATGGCATTATGATAACTGTTGCTGAGTAGCTCCACCACCATTACCTCTCACACCAGGTCTCGTATTCCAGCAAGGACTGGAACAAAGGTAGTTTCCCTTCTCATAGGTTGGAGGACCAACTGTTCCATGAACCAGGGCAGTACCAACGGTTGTGCAAAGAGTGCAGCCATACAGGCCGCAAGTTCAGAAAAGGAGCGGATATCATAACTGGGCTTCCAGGAAGCTCAAAAAGAATGACTGGGGTAGAGGGGGGGGGGGGGGTGCTAGATTCGTTAGTTGACAGGGTGCATTTCTAACTTGGTATGGTCCTGCATGAAACAAGTCATTTAAGGCATCAAGAAACTTTACCTCTCTAGCATGCCCTAATGAGATATTTACCCAGTCAATATTAGAGTAATTAAAATCTCCCATTATTATTGTGCTACCATATTTGTTCTACTCCATCCCCTCTCTTCTAGCCTGTAGAGAAGAGGTTGGAAGGGAGTAAGTCTGGAGCACAGAAAACAACAGTTACTCCACTCTCTATTCCAGCCTCTCTTTTCTGTTGCTCCCCCCTCAACCATCTTGTTCTGCAAGGATCAGGAGGGGAGGGGGTGATCATGAAGCAGATACCACTGATCAAAGAATAAGCTTAAAAAGGGAGGGGGTGAATTAGCACAAGTGTGTACCTGTGAACCTATATGAACTTGTCTCCTCAAAAGCTGACACACAAAGTTACACCTTCTCTGAGATAGGTATAACGTTTTGTTTGCATATACAAATAAGAATTGGAGCCTATCCATTTAAAATGCACACGTAAACCCCCTTGCCCTAGGGCTGTAGGCAGATATTGCAAGGCAGATCATAGATCAAGTTTCTTCCAGGTTCTCCCCCATTCCTTCACTCAGCCAGCAGGGAGCAGATTCTCCGCGAGGGGAAGAGAAACCCCTTCATAGCCCTTGGGGCACAAATGAAAGAAGCTATGAATTGGGCACTCCAGTTCTCTTTAGTGTGGTACAACTCATACAGTAGCAAGCAACAAAGTTCAGTACAACAGTTACGCAGTGTTTGGTGACAGGGGTTGTGTCCCTTTGAAATATTTGGGTCTATGAACCCAGCTAAGTATTTATCTATTCTGCCTCCGGATTAGATCTCCTCTGCATTTATCAGGCTGCAATGTCTTTACTCTCTCTTCTCTGGGATCCTAATCCTCTAATCCTTCTCTGTGTTCTTTGTAAATAGTCTCCCCACTGTACCTCCTTCAGTAGGCAATGTCCTCTCTTATGCATCAGGCTTCGAGAGCCATCCAGCTTCCAGTCTCTCTCAAGTCAGTCAGAATAATGGGTAAAACCAGGAATGGCCCAAGGGTTTCTGCCACCCTGGGCAGGAGCCCCAGCAATGATGCCCCCCCCCCCCCCCCACTGCACCATGTGGCTGCCCCGCTGCTGCTGCTGCTGATTCCGTCTTCTGGGGAGCCGGTGATAGTGGCAGTTTAAAAGTGGCAGCTTTCTGCCGCCACTTTGGTGCCCACGGCAGGCCATATACTTCAGCACACATGGCCTGCTGTTTCTCACCCCCTCTAACAGAACTTGCATCAGAGGGGAGTCAGAAGCGGCAGGCCATATGTGATGAAGCACATGGCCTGCCATGGGCACCAAAGAGGCAGCATAAAGTCGCATGCCATCTGCCAAGGACTACCGCTTCCTACGTGGCGACCACACCTTGAATATTGTGTGCAATTCTGGTCGCCGTATCTTAAAAAGGATATAGCAGAATTAGAAAAGGCACAGAGAAGAGCCACCAAAATGGTAAAGGGGATGGAAGGATACCCCCTTGAGACAAGGCTTAAAAAGTTAGGGCTCTTCAACCTGGAAAAGAGACGGCTGAGGGGAGATATGATAGAGGTCTATAAATTAATGAATGGAGTGGAACGGATAAATGTAGATCAATTGTTTACGCCATCAAAATATAGAAAGACTAGGGGACATGCAATGAAGCTACAATGTAACCCGTTTAATAAGAGAAATATTTTTTCACACTTCACATAATCAAACTCTGGAATTCGTTACTGGAGAAAGTAGTAAAAACTGTTAGTGAAGCTGGGTTAAGAAAGGTTTGGACAAATTCCTGGAGGAAAGGTCCATAAACTATTATTAAAGAGGACCCAGGAAATCCACTGCTTACTGCATTGTGGAACCTGTGTGCCTTTTTGGGAACCCGCCAGGTACTTGTGACCTGAATTGGCCACTGTTGGAATCAGGTAATGGGCTTGATGGACCTTGGTCTGACCCAGTATGACATATCTTATGTAGGGCGGGAAGGCCCTAGGTAAAACCTCTGATTGTCTTGCAAATCTTCACAAGCAGACAGTTTAGAAATCAAGGGTTGATTCCACACTGGACACAAAAATAAAAAAAAAGATAGGCCTAAGACTAGGCCTTTGCACTCAGACACCAAAAGCTTTATATCCAAAAGGAAAACCACAGAACACAAAACCACACCTCACATCCTGTGCACAGAGGTTAAATATGGGCCAGGCAGAATGAAAGGAGTTGTCCTATAAGTGGGACATTACAGAAGGTAGCATGTGTCTACTTCTATGGCTAGAAATGGAATGGTCCTGTCTATAAAACACATGGGATTGGTAAGGGTCCAGGAATCGTGAAGGGATCCCTTACATGCATATAAGTGCTGATTCCACCCCGCTCTGATCATTCTCCACTCCTAGGATTGTCTATGCATATATCACAAAGAAGTAAGTGTTAAGTGCTTATAAAACATATACAGTTTCAGTGCATATAAAACACTGCTCAGCATACTCAAGTTGCTTATAAAATTACTCCCATAATAGCTCATATCACTGTATTCTGCTACAGTTAGTAGTGTCAGTGATAAAATCTTATTTTTCCATGTGCATTGCCTGGCTTGCTAAATCCAATCCAAATTGATTTAAGATTGTGCTACATATTCCAAGGCTGAACTGCACCAAGTATAAATGGAAGGGCCGGAACATGGGTAGGAGGGGCTGGGAGGGGCCCACATCTTAACATGGTGGCAGGCCCATCTGCAACCCTCTCCTAACACCCCCCCCCCCCCATGAATCAGGGCCTCGATCTCACCGGCAGGACCAGGTTGGGCAAATTTCCCGCAGCAGCTGAAATGTCACAACAATTGTCATGGCATGAGATCACTATCTGCGAGATCACCCCACTTGTCGCAGCTAGTCAGCAGCTACCACAGTCAGGCTGCAGGCACACAGCAGAGCACAGCTGAGAGGCAGCAAGGTGGGGCGCCCTGTGCGTCTCCTCACATTATGGCTGACCTAGCATAGGCAGCTCCCTAAGACAGCATGGTGAGGCCACTGGCACAGGGGTAGGCCCAACTCAGTTTGGCATGGTGGAGCACAGCCCCTGGTTCCAGCCAGCTGGCAACAGTACAAATGGCTTACCGCATGCTGGCTCGGGTGAATAGACCGGATCCTCACACCCCTTTTTAAGGTTATTGCATATATCTTGTTATGGCGATGTGATAATGAAACTGCAGCCAAGTTAAGCCATGACAATGAGTAGAGTGTTTATTGGTCTGTAGGATGAGGCGGTCAAACTTGGCAAGTTGGGGGGGGGGGCAGTCGAATGTCCCTCCTGCCTATGTTAAAAGTGCTGGACTGATGGGAGTTGAGGTGTGAAAGCTGCAGGCTCATTTTGTAATTTTGGCTGCTCAGGAGCCAGTTCGGGTAGTTTTAGAAAGGCAAGAAAACTTTTGTTGACTTGGAGAAGGAGTCTGAAAAATAGAAGACCTGATATTCAGCCCACGTGGTCAGTGCCTCGCTGCTATAGGCAAAAATGAAACCGATATCCACCAGCACTGAATATCCAGTTTTGCTGCTGACCTCAGAGGCTACCTGGGCAGTGGCAATACTCAGTCCCTAACCGGATAGAAAAACTGCATAAAGTTAGGACAGCTGAAAATCACCAATTACCAGATAGGTGCTGAGACCACCCTAGCTCCACTCACGGACAGCCCCCAAGGCAATCTGTGAGGATATTCAGCTGCACTGGTCAGCTAGTGCCGCTGAGTTTCAGGCTCAGCAGGGTTTATGTGTTTAGCAGATCTTGTTAACCACATAAATTCTTAGGTTCCCTATATTTAGGCAATCATTGTACTCCATTTTTCTAAGGAAGAGGCTCAGATAGTCCTACATTTATTATCATCACATGCATAGACAGGTAGATTCAGGGTTTGTTTTTTTAAACTTCATATGCTAATTTATAGCTTGGGAATATATACTCTTTGGACTTGAATGGCTACAGGAAGACTGTGCTAAACAGAAATTCAACAAAAAAAGTCTGAAATATGGTTGTATGCGGTGAAGTTCCAAGTCTGGCTGCAAGTAGTTTTCTGCTGCTTAAAGATTTCACAGATATGTTTGAGCTGTGTACCCTGCTTTTACCAAACAAAACAGGAACAATGATTTAATCTTGGCCTCCCTTTACATTTGGAATGCTTCTGGCATTCTCAAAGGAAATTAAACAGAAGTATGTGCTTGGGCCAGGCCTCAGTTTTCCAGTTGAACATCTAATAAACTAGCTATTATCTGTCCAGACACAAGTCTGATCTTCATTGTCTTTAATTCCCATGATCTCATTATTTATAACAAGTTGCATGAGAAAAAAGATGAATATTATTGCATTCTAGGTTTCTGGCCTACATTGTTCGATTTTCTTTCATACTTTTATCAAAAACATTAAGCTTAAGGTTACCAGATGTCCCCAATTTTTGGGAATAGTCCTTGATTTTAAAGCTGTGTCCCCAACTTCCAGATGTTTGACAACAGAGGTGAAGAGGATATGCCACAGAAAGAAGAGAGCTGGATGTGAGTCACCAGAGACTGCAGAATTGACATCTAATCTCCGATTCCACCATCCTTCAAATTAAAGAACCAGTATGTAGCCCTAGAAGTAGAGGAGGCAAATACATCCCAACAACAGGCAGAAACACAACTCAAGCATCCCAGGTAGACAAAGATGAGCCGGTTGATATAGTGTATCTGGACTTTCAGAAAGCTTTTGAAAAGGTCCCTCATGAGAGACTCTTGGTCAAATTAAAAAGTCATGGGATTGGAGGCAGTGTACTATTGTGGATCAGAAACTGGTTAAAAGATACAAAGCAGAGAGTAGAGCTAAATGGCCATTCTTCTCAATGGAGAAACGTGAACAGTGGAGTACCCCAGGAAAATGTGCTGGGCCCACTGCTTTTCAACATATTATAAATGACCTGAAAATGGGAATAACGAGTGAGCTGATCAAATTTGTAGATGGCAAAAAATTATTCAGTTATTAAAACACAAGAGGACTGTGAAAAATTGCAAGGGGACCTTGATAAATTGGAAGACTGGACATCCAAATGGCAGATGAAATTTAATGTGGACAAGTGCAAAGTTATGCACTTAGGAAAGAACAACCCAAACTATATTTATACGATGCAAGTTCCACATAAGGAACAACCATCAGGAAAAAGATTTAGGTGTCATTGTGGATAATACATTGAAAACCTCCACCCTGTATGCAGCAGCGGCCAAGAAAAGCCGACACTGAGGGAAATAATACAAGGAGGGCTCTGCTGGGGAGGGGGGGGGGGGGGCATCATCCACCTTGCTGCCGCAACAGCCCGGGGTTTTTTTTAAAATTACCTGGGCGGAGGGGGGGGGTACCACGGGTAATTGGCGATGGGGGGGGGCTAATACTGGATATGTGCTGATGGAGGGGGTAGAACTGGAACTGGGCTGATCGTGAGGGGGGCTAGGACTGGTAATGGCTATCGGGGGTGACTAGGACTGGAAATGGGCCGATGGGGGGGTTAGAACTGGAAATGAACTGATCGGGAGGGGACTAGGACTGGAAATGGGCTGATGGGGGGTTTAGAACAGGAAATGGGCTGACGGGGGTTTAAGAATGGAAATAGGCTGATCGGGAGGGGGTTAGAACTGGAAATGGGCTGATCGTGAGGGGGGCTAGGACTGGTAATGGGCTGAATGGTGGGGTTAGGCCTAGAAATAGGCTGATTAGGAGGGCTAGGACAGGAAATGGGCTGAATGGGGGGCTAGTACTGGAAATGGACTTATTGGGGGAGGGGGTTAGGACTGGTAAAAGGCAGATGGGGGGCTAGCACTGGAAATGAGTTAGGACTGGTAATGGGCTGATTGGGGGGCTAGGACTAGAGTGGGCTGATAAAGGGGATAGGACTGGAAATGGGCTAATGGGGGAGGAGAGGAGAGTGCTGCTGGCCCTGGAAGAAAACTAGGGGCTAGGGCTACAAATGGGCTGATGCGGGAGGATGGTAGAATAGGACTGGAAGGGAGCGGATACTGAGAGGGTCTGCCAGGGGAAGGAAGGGGCAGGAAGGGAGCTGACACCTGGGATGTACTGAAAGCGGACTAGAAGGGAGCTGACACTTGGGGATGGGAGTGGTAGGTGGTTGGGCAGTGGGGAGGAGGCTGGAAGGGAGCTGAAATGCAAATGGCACTGGAAGGGGGATGGACAGAGGGTAGGGTGACTGGAAGGGAGCTGACTGGGGGGGTGGCACTGAGAGTGGACGTGAGCTGATATCTGGGATGGTACTTGGACTAGAAGGAGCTGGAAAGTGGGGAAGGAGGGGGACTGGAAGGGAATGGACACCAGTGGCAGTCATCGGAATGCAAGGTGGTTGACATTGGAAGGTACTGGGAGGGAAGGACTGGAAAGGGGGCTGATACTGGGGAGGGTTACTGGAACTGGAAATGGGCTGATGGAAGGAAGTGAAGAAAACAAAAGAAGAGATAAGAAATGGCAGATGGACCATGGACCATGGACCATAGACCACAGAAAGAGAGCTAAGAGAAGACAGGAAAGCAGAAGCCTCAGATCGGGACCAGCATGATCAGAGAATAAAATGGTCAGAAAACAAAGGTAGAAAAAATAATTTTATTTAATTTTAGTGATTGGACTTTGTGCTATTTTTATATTTTACACAGTATTGGGGAACTGCATCTCTTATTTATCTGATGTTGCACTACGTGTGGACTCTGGCTTCTTGGGGTTTCAATTTAAATTTTGTCTACATATTTTTATTTTTACTTTAGATTGTGGTTTCTTATTCTGTACTTGGTGAGGGTTGATGTTGTGAGTGTGTGACTGAGGTCAGGTGTTCTGTTAACATGGAGTTTGTACATAAGGATCTATACTGTACTGTAGTAATTTGACTTGTTCAGCTTTTCAAATAGGTGTATGAATGTTCCAGGGCCCACTGTAGTATTTACAGTGACACTTTTTTTGGATGGGCTCATTATGTGTGTTTTGGAAGTTTGTGCTGATATGGTATGGTATGGTAGGTTTGCTCTTTGTTGTAGGGTTTTGTATTAGTTCACAATATGCCTGGTACTGGAGAATAGTGGTTGTTGCTGTTGTTGTTAGTGAGATGATCACAATTAGATTTTTTTTTTAAAAATATTGAGTTCTGTGGGTGAATGTCCTGGTTCTGCTCTTCACCAATATGGATGCAAAATATATATTGAAAAAGAAAAAGCAAGAACCATAACGCAGTTTATAACAACAACATAAAAATGAGTTATAATTTAGTTTTATAAACTGTGCTGTTGGTTCTTGCTGTCTTTTAGTTCCTTGGTGTGCAAACAGGACTGTACCTAGACCTGTGCAAGTGGTGCAGCTGCACAGGGTGCAAAGGCTTGGGGGGTGCATTTCGGCCGTCTGCTGTTGACCTGCCGCCGCTGGCAGGACAATAGCAAGCAGCCGAAATGTGCTCTCAAAGCCTTTTCACAGCACTTTAAGCAGGTCTGATCCCTTCCTCCTCCGACATGATGTCAGAGTAGGGAGGGACAGATCTGCTTAAAGTGTAGTGCCTTTCAGATTGGGCACATCCCACCCCGCCTCCTCCCCATACCTCCGTCCAGCGCTGCCTGCTCTTTCTCTGTTGCCGGCGCCGCCATGAAAAAAACAGAGGGCGGCAGCAGCAGGGAAAGAGCAGGCAGTGCTGGACGGAGGTATGCGAGAGAGGGGGGCGTGTGTCTGAGCTGCAAGTCGCATAGGGTGCGATTGCAGCTCGATACGGCCCTGTGTGCAAACATCTTGCAATTCCTCCATATAATCTAATTGGCTTTTTGGTTTGGTTCAGTCTCTGATTGGATTTCTGAAAAAGCACCGCCCCCTCTAAGGTGGTTGGGGGGGGGGGGCGCCATTTCATTCTTCGCCTCAGGCAGCAGATTGCCTTGAGCCGCCCCTGGGAAAGGTCATGGACGCGAGGAGGATATTATCAGTGCACATGTAAAATGTTAAAATGTAATACCAAGGGATAGTATGAGGGTGGCCAAAGGACTGAGAAGATATTAAACAAAAATGGGAGATAGGGCCGACCCTTGTGGGACACCACAAGGTAGTGAGTAAGCGGCGGAAGAGGTATTGCACATAAAGACCCGGCAGGTGCGATTACTGAGAAACGAGGCAAACCAGGTGAAAACTGTGTCATGGAGACCAATGTCTTAAAGTCAAATCAGAAGGAGATTATGGTCCACCAAGTCAAAGGCAGCAGTGAGGTCAAGGGATATGGCCAGAGCATAGGAGCCATGTTTCAGGATGCAGTGGATGTTATTGGGGACAAAAGTAACAATTGTTTTGGTATATGTGGTCCGTTTACACAAAAGCAGAACTAAGGATGAGATTAGGAACTACAGGCTGGTTAGTCTGACCTCTGTGGTGAGTAAACTAATGGAAAGGCTGCTAAAACAGAGGATAGTGAGGTTTCTGGAATCCAATGGATTGCAGGATCAAGACAGCATGGATTTACGAGAGGCAGGTCTTCTCAGACAAATCTCATTAATTTCTTTGACTAGGTGACCAGAGAGCTGGACTGAGGGAGAGCATGAGATGTGGTATACAGGGGACTAATAAATAATTGACGCCCTAGGAATGGACCCTAAAGTGACTGAGATAGAAATTGGTTGAGTAGGAGGCGACAAAGGGTACAGATAAATGGTGCTTACTCTGAAAAGGATGTTACAAGTGGTGTGCCGCAGGGATCTATCCTTGGTCTGATTCTTTTTAACATTTTTTAAGTGATATTGTAGAAGGGCTATCAGATAAGGAATGCCTCTTTGCTGATACCAAAATCTGCAATAGACACCCAGGAAAGAGTAGATAACATGAGGAGGGATTTAGCAAAGCTTGAAGAATGGTTGAGAATTTGGCAACTGAGATTTAATGCCAAAAAATTCAGGGCCATGCATTTGGGCTGCAAAAATCCAAGGGAGCGGTACAGTATAGGGGGTGAAGTGCTTCTGTCCACAAAAGAAGAGCAGGACCTGGGCATGACCGTTTCTCATGATCTTAAGGTGGCTAAACAGGTAGAAAAGGTGTCGGTGAAATCCAGAAGGATGCCTGGGTGCACAGGGAAAGGAATAGCCAGCAGTAAAAAAAGAGGTGATAGTGTTTGTAAGTCTCTGGTGTAACCTCATTTGGGGCATTGTGTGCAATTCTGGAGACCACACCTTCAAAAGGATATAAACAGAATGGAGTAGATGCAGAAGAAAGATGGGAGAGCGGAGATATGATAGAGACGTTTAAATACCTCCGTGGCATAAATGCATAGGAGGAAAGCCTCTTTCAACTGAAAGAAAGCTCTGCAATGAGGGGGCATAAGATTAAGGTGAAAGGAGATAGACTCAGAAACAATTTGCAGAAATATTCATGGAATAGTCTCTCAGTAGAGGTGGTAGAGACAAAAACTATCTGAAATCAAGAATGTACAGGGGCTCTCTAAAGGAAAAAGGACTATAGAACTTAGTGGTTGGTATGGAAGGGCAGACTGAATAGGCCGTATGGTCTTTTATCTGCCGTCATGTTTCTCTGTTTTTACATAACCTCCTGTTCCCAATTGCAGCACAGGGGACAGAGGGGGTAAAAAAAATTATTTTCAATTTAGTGATTTGAATATATCAGTTTTTAGAATTTACATAAATGAATATTTTGAACAGTATGGGCAAATGCATCACTGTTTCTATTTCTCTGTTGATTTGTGTGTTTGGAGTGATATTTTTGCTGCCATGGGATGGCTGGGGGGGGGGAGGGGGAGGGACAGGGCAATGTTTGCCTTTCCCTCCTCCATGCCTTTTTGCTCAAATCTAGACCTATGGTGTCGTTTCCTACCCCCCCCCCCCTCCCGATGCAAAACATCTGATAACCTTAATTAAGTTGAGGAATTAAAAATAACCTTTCATCAGCTTTTATTTCAAATTTTGATTTCAGGATATTTGTACTGAATATACTCGAGATAGATTTGCATATATGAGATAAATTTGCATTCTATATAATGGCATCAGTATATGCTGATACCTATGATGTATATTCATTGTACAAAGAGGAGGCCTCTAAACCTCTAAACCCTTCAGACAACCCAGACCCTTACATCACTTACATTGCCTTATATCCTTTTTGGGTCTGGGTTTTCTGCAGGGTTTTAGACGTTTAGAGGCCTCCTCTTTGTTATATGTTTATTAAGTGTGTTTGGTCAAAGAGAATTTGGGGGTTTTCTTTACATAATATAAGAACATAAGATATGCCATACTGGGTCAGACCAAGGTCCATCAAGCCCAGTATTCTGTTTCCAACAGTGGCCAATCTAGGTCATATGTACCTAGCAGTTTCCCCAAGGGACACAGGTTCCACAATGCTTGTATTGGTTCAAGCATTGAAAACCTGGGTCCCTTCTTAATAATGGTTTATGGACCTTTCCTCCAGGAACTTGTCCAAACCTTTTTTAAACCCAGCTACATTAACAGCCTTTACTACATCCTCCGGTAACAAATTCCAGAGTTTGATTACACGTTGAGTGAAAAAATATTTTCTTTTATTAGTCTTAAATAGTCTACCCTGTAGTTTCATTGCATGTCCCCTAGTCTTTCTATATTCTGATAAGGTAAACAATCGATCTACGTTTACCCGTTCCACTCCGTTCATTAATTTATAGACTTCTATCATATCTCCCCTCAGCCGTCTCTTTTCCAGGTTAAAGAGCCCTAACCTTTTTAGCCTTTCTTCATAGGAGTATCCTTCCATCCCCTTTACCATTTTGGTGGCTCTTCTCTGAACCTTTTCTAAAATCGCTATATCCTTTTTAAGATACGGCGACCAGAATTGCACACAATATTCAAGGTGCGGTCTCACCATGGAACGATATAGAGGCATTATAATATCTTTTGTTTTATTTTTCTTTCCTTATCATACCTAGCATTCTATTTGCTCTCTTGGCCGCTGCTGCACACTGGGCCGAGGGTTTTAACATGGTATCCACAATGACGCCTAAATCTTTTTCCTGGGTGGTGGTTCCTAATGTGGAACCTTGCATCGTGTAACCATAGTTTGGGTTGTTCTTCCCTAGATGCATAACCTTGCACTTGTCCACATTAAATTTCATCTGCCATTTTGATGCCCAGTCTTCCAATTTATCAAGATCCTCTTGCAATTTTCCACAATCCTTTTGGGTTTTAACAACCTTAAATAGTTTCGTGTCATCTGCAAATTTGATAACCTCACTCGTTATTCCACTTTCCAGGTCATTTATGAATATGTCAAAAAGCAGCGGACCCAGCACAGATCCCCGGGGTACACCACTATTCACCTTTCTCCATTGGGAAAATTGGCCATTTAGCCCTACCCTCTGCTTTCTATCTTTTAACCAGTTCCTGATCCACAATAGTACACTGCCTCCTATCCCATGACTCTTTAGTTTTGCCAAAAGTCTCTCATGAGGGACCTTGTCAAAGGCTTTCTGAAAGTCCAGATACACAATATCAACCGAATCACCTTTGTCCACCTGATTATTCACTCCTTCAAAAAAACATAACAGATTAGTAAGACAAGATCTTCCTTGTCTAAAGCCATGTTGACTGTCTCCCTTTAGGTCATGACTATCTACATGCTGAGTAATTTTATTCTTTATGATGGTTTCTACCATTTTTCCCGGTACTGATGTCAGGCTCACCGGTCTGTAGTTTCCCGGATCACCCCTGGAACCCTTTTTAAAAATTGGTGTTACATTGGCGATCCTCCAATCTTCAGGTATTAGAGATGATTTTAATGATAGTTCACAGATTACTAATAGCAGGTCTGCTATCTCATATTTCAGTTCTTTCAACACCCTTGGATGTATACCATCCGGCCCAGGTGATTTGCTACTCTTCAGTTTATCTAATAGTTGTAATAGTTTGTAGTATGTATATTCATTGTGCAGATCCTGCAAACCTGACAGGCTTCCATTATATCAAATGATACATTCACATAGATACTTAACAGGAACTTGGCCCCAGTTTGCAATATCCTTGAATAGAGAGGCAAGAATTGCCTCCGTCTCTTCTATCTCACATGGGCAACATCTGGAAAAATATTAATTTCAACCCAAGATACTAATCAATAGCAGAAAAACAAACACATTATCAAATCTCTGTTCAGCTCAAGCAAAGTCACAATCAAAGTTGGAGGAACCACTTCACCAGTTCAAGAGGCTTCAAGAAATGCTGTTAAATCTAGGGTATCTGGTGATACAAGCACATCGGGTTCTCCTTCTGTTACCCTTGAAATGGGAGGAAGAGCTTCCTGCGGCAGCCCAAGGGGGTACGGGGCCTTGTGCGGAGACTCATTGCAGATCCTCATTTGCATAAGGGACCTCATTTGCATAAATATTTGCATGATGTTAACATGCACTAAACTTTGGGAAAAATGCCTCTAAATGAGTGTATGGCTAAAGAAAGACTACCAGATTTCTACATTACTATACTCCAGTGCCAACCGCCAGGCACATTAGGAAGTACTACAAACACAGCCATTTAGAACCCATGGCAAACCCGCTGTATCATAACAGCACTACCATGACTCACAAATCACCAAACCCTACCTATCAAAAGACAACACTGCAAATATTAAAACAATACATCTCAGAGAATACCAATACATCTCCTACTGGGGAAAGAGAACAAGTGGCACTGTCACATAGAAACTACATGAACAGAATACCTCAGCTCGGTTACACATCCAGAACATAGACCATCACCAAACAAAGAACAAGGGATCATAATTTAGAAATAGTAAGACAATAATTAAACTGGGAACCCCAAGAAACAAACTTGGAATGTACAACAACACTGGAGAAATAAAACTATAAATTAATTTCCTCTTGTACTAAACAAAACACAAAGACGTTAGCGATGCACATTTCCCAGCACTGACATATTCCAGTTAATAAATTCAAAATAAAAAAGTATTTTTCTACTTTTTGTTGTTTGGGCATTTTATTTTTCAGTTGCAATTGCTCCAGTCACTTTCTTCTGGTTTCTTCATGTTTTCTGCTAACTCTCCATTGTCTGCTGTCCATTTGTCCTTTCTTCTCTCTTCTAGTTTTTTCCATTCTCTCTCTACATCTGCTTTAACATACTGCTTTTCCCCCCTTTATTCTTTCCTCCATTTCTTTCTTTATTCCTTTTTCATCCACACAAATTTCACCCTTCCATCCTCAATCCCTACTTACTCTCCCAACACCCGGACAATCGTAGGTTTTTCTTCCCTCCCACACAAAATATATTTTCTCTCTCCATCCTCACTTCCCCAGCCCCATCCCCTTATAGTTCTCCCCAACATCAGCTCCCTTCTAGTTTCAGCCCCACCCAGCATCTACTCCCTTCTAGTTCCATGCTCCCATCCCCTTGCATAAGCCCATTTCCAGTCCAGGCCCCCCATCAGCCCATTTCCATTCCTAGCCTACCATCAGCCATTTCCAGTCCTATCCTTGCCCCCTCATCAGCCCATTCCAGTCCTAGCCCCCCATATGCCCATTTCTATTCCAAGCCCCCACAATCAGCCCTTTTCCAGTCCTAGCCCCCCTTCAGCCATTTCCATTCCTATCCTAGCATCATTCTCTGGATTGTATCATGCGGTCTATATCCCTACCCAGGCCTGGATCCATGAGAGCTGCAAGAGTGGTGATATATCTGGCTTCTGGCTACTTGGTGTTATGGCACAGGGATCTCCCCTCCCATGCCCACACAACCCTGACCAGGGGAGCAGTGCCACAAAGCAGACTGTGAGACGGCATATAGGGTTGCCCCACAGATAGCAAATGTATACAGACTAACATACACCACAATGGGACAGGTGTAGCTGCTGTGAGAAATACTAGCACCCAGATATGTGGGCCTCAGATGTCATAGGCAGAAGGCCCTACTACTACTACTACTAATATTACTACTACTACTACTACTGATAATTTGTATAGCGCTACAAGGCATAAGCAGTGTTGCACAGACATACGTAAAAGATGTTCCCTGCTCAGCGGAGTTATAATCTAGTCAAGACAGCCAACACAGCAGCTGTAGACAGGATAAATCCAGGGAGGAATGGTCAGGAAACACAAGGGAGCTTAGGCGGATCACATCTAACGGTGGCAATGAAGAAGAGAGCACTCAATCTGGATTTGAGAGGGGTCAAAGATGAAGCCTGACATACAGACTCAGGTAGTTTGTTCCAGGCATAAGGGGCAGCAAGGTGAAAGGAGCAATGTCTGGATTTGGCAATAGATGAGAAGGGCACAGATAGAAGCAATCTGACAGAAGAGCACAGTTCTCGGGGAGGGGTGTAGGGAGAGATGAGGGGAATGGTAGTGAGGAGCAGCAGAATGAATGCACTTATAGGCTATAGGCACGAAAAGGGCATACATTTGTTGCTCAGCAATGTTGTGCATTGTTTGAGGAACTACAAAGTGAGTTCCAGGTTTTGTGCACTTGGTAAGGGTCCATCCCTAGCAGCTGAAAGCGTATTTGTAGAGATGACCAGGGCAGGAATCTCCCAGTGATTCCTGCCCTGGTCATGTACCATTTGATGCAAAGTATGTCCTGACATTCATTTTCATATTTACATTCTGGTATACCATATTGGGATGCAGTGGGAGTACCGAACACGTTTCAGGGCATGAGGAGGACTGGTATATGGTCTAAGTTGCAGCAGATGTCATTTCTCATTGATATTTATGTCTAGTGTGCATTAGCAAACTACTCTCTGTGATGAGCAGCTTAGGAGATGCACGTTTTTCTGAAGGGCATGATGTCCGTAGGTTCATCGCGGGAACGGACAGGATCTGAAAATGTAACTTTTCAGAATACAGTGGGCGCAGGGATATCCACAATGTTTACCCACATCCAATAATATTGATGGGGACATTTTTCTCCATTAGATTGCATAGGCTGTGCCTGCATCCGTGGCGGGTCGCACCCCAGATGAGTGCACTGGCTGACTGAATAGTACTTGCACGTTCCGCGCCGAACATATCTTTCTCCACAATTCCGGGCCTGCCCACACCTGCACATGTGGAATTAGGTTCAAACGGGGTCCGTTTTTAATGTATACGTGTCCGCGGGCCGGACATGCATGTTATGGAATAGGGCTCACAGTGTTTAAATAAAATTTAGATATTTAACACCAGATGGAGGGTAATTTCATAAGGGCTAGCTAGATTTACGAGCGCCTTCAAGTGCATATTTCATGCTTATTTTATAAAATCAAGTACATGCATACTATATAAAATAGGGGTGTAAATACAAAGATGTGTGTATTCATTTAAGTTGTGAGCATTTACGCCAGTCCTAAGCCTAATCTAGATGCCCACATCTTTTTCTAGAACACATGGAAATGATAGCATTTTATAATTTATGCACACAATTCTGCACTCTGCCCATGTACATGCCCTCAGTGAAAGTATGTACAGTTGATCCAATATGCATACTTTCTGAATATCGACTGCATCAAATATATGCATAAATGTTCATTTACACGTGTATATGACTAAAATCCCAGATATACCATGTAAATATCCATGCAATTTATAAAATTAGCTCTATTGACGCCAGCCTTATAGAGTAGTTACACACCACTCTGCCTGCATAGCAGTGATGTTCTGATTGATATATGAATAGCTATCTGGACAACTTAGCACAACCTTTTTGCGGTTCTCCAGGTAACCTTTTCCTCTGTCCATGCTATGCCCTCGTATCACCCTAGCACTATCCAGATAGTGCTGAGGTGCTCTAGAAGAATATTCAGTGGTAGTATCCCTGTACGGCCGCTGAATATCCACAGATAGCTCCAGTCAGCACAAATATCGCGATAACGGCAGCCATTATAGAAACATAGAAACATGACATCAGAAAAAGACCATATGGCCTATCTAATCTGCCCTTCAATATCAACTACTATAGTCCCTTTTTTTTCCTTTAGAGATCTTCTACGTTTGTCCCATGATCTCTTGAATTCAGATACCGTCTTTGTCTCTACTACCTCCACTGAAAGACCGTTCCATGCATCTACCACGCTTTCCGTAAAGAAATATTTCCTTATATTACTCCTGAGTCTATCCTCTTTCTCCTTCATTCTGTGTCCCCTCATTGCAAAGCTTTCTTTCAACTGAAAGAGGCTCTCCTCCTGTGCATTTATGCTACGGAGGTATTTAAACATCTCTGTCATATCTCCTCTATCCCGCTTTTCCTCCAAAGTCAAATGCACCCAAAAGAAATTACTACAGTTCCCCATCACGCAGGGAATACCTTGTCATCAATACTCTTTAATATTTGCATCCAACCCATATGCAACATCATCAAACGCCACAAACTCCACTATCACATTTATGCTGACGACATCATGGTGTACACTCCAGTCAACCTACTAGCACTTAACACCACAACAATAACCAGATGCCTTGAAGACATGAATGCCTGGCTCACAGCCAATAACATGATGGTCAACTACGATAAAACTGAGGCAATGTTCGTCACCAGGAACCCCACCTTCATTCCACCCCAAACTATCAGCATTCTAGACAAACTCATAGTAGTCAAAGATGAAGTTAAGTACCTGGGCATCACAATGGACAGAGCTCTGAATATGAAATCCCACATCACCAAAACCGCAAACAAGGCCTATCAACATTTGAGGACCATCAGAAAAATCAAGCCAATATTCCAACAGGACCAGTGTGCCAAGCACTCATCACACCTCTGCTTGATTACGGAAACTCGTTATATCAAGGCCTCCCTCAGTAGACCTTACACCCACTCCAAATGGTGCAAAACACTGCAGCACGCATCATTACGGACACTCCAAGAGCTGAGCACATCACCCCCATCTTACAGCAACTGCACTGGCTCCCAATGATGGCCAGAGCAAAATTTAAAACAGTCCTAATCATCTTTAAAATCATCCATCATCTCTCGGCAGACGCACTCCAAGACATCATAACAAGGGATATCAGTGATAGACCAAGAAGGACCAATAATGACAACATGATCGGCACACCTGCAGGTTATCACAATACTAAACAAACAACTTCAAGAAGAGCTCCTTCTCTACTGGCGTCCACACTTTGGAACTCCCTCCCAACGAGCCTGAGGGCATTAAATGACATCATAGACTTCCGCAAGGCCCTTAAAACCCTGCTCTTTACAGAAGCCTATGAGCAGACAGACAACAGTCTCCACCCGAACGGTAATGCAACTACTTCCGCCAACTCGATACACACTCATCCCAACTAGACATACAAGTTCATTGTACAATGTTAAATGTAACCCCAATTGTGCTGTCTAAATGTTGTTAAGTACCCTCATGTTAAGTGTAATCCTACAATTGTGATGTGACCACTTTGATTGAAGAATAAGGTGGTATACAAATCTGTCTAAATAAATAAATAAATAAATAAATACTGAGATTAAGTCTTATAACAAAGACCGATGACCATTTTGGGAGCCACCCTCTGTACATATGCTATCCTCTTTACATTCTTTTGAAGGTGTGGTCTCCAATATGCAGATATTTGCTTTTGAAAATCAAGCCCTTAGTAAATAGATGCCTATTGTTCCCTCTGTGCAAATGCAATGTGTACCTTTGAGTTGATGCTGACTCCTGGGTTTTCTTGGTAGTGTGAGTGAAAATAAATTGCCAGGCCTTTCTTCCAAGGCAATGGGGGGTTAAGTGACTTGCCCAGGGCCACAAGGAGTGCTAGTAGGAATTGAACCCTGGTCACTTGGTTACTAAGCCAGTGCTCTAACCACTAGGCCACTCCATTCCTTCTCTAATCATAATTAACACCTACAGAAAAATACTCTAAAATGTTTTAAGAGAGTTTTTCATGTATTTTGTTGTAATAATGAAGTTCCCTCGCTTTCCAGTACTGGCTCTCCATTGCCTCTTTCGTGTTAACTCTTTCAAAATTGCCATTGGATTCTTGGTTCCTCCGTAATCGGTATCAATTTTGCTAATTTATCCAGTATGGTGAGATGGCCTCACCTAGGCAGGATCTTGGTGGTGCTATTTATTTTATTTTGTATTTCTAAATCTTTCACAGTAACAATATAGGCAATAAACATAAATCAACAAACAATCAGAAATATAATAAGAAAGGAAATATCATGCCATCTCATCCACCCACAATAATAATAAGGGAGGCAAGACCCAAAATAGAAAAAAAGGAAATACACTATAACACAGCGAGAGCTGTGGAGAAGTGCTACAAGCACACCACACACTATGGTCCCCCCATTAGACCCCAGACTTCCCTCCTTAGAAACATTAAGCTCTAAGCTGCTTTGGTTTGGTGAAGTAATAATTCTGCCCCCAAAACCTTACATAACATAAAGAAGAAAATTTCCAAAGCCAGGTCCCCTGAAGCGAAAGGACTCTCTAGACCGTAAGGCCAAGAACTCCCTTCACCAGGCTGAGTCTGCTTAGATATATCCGAACCCATAAACTGCTCTTGCTTATGTCTAAAATATAGACACAAAACAAACTTTGTCCTACTCAAAAGTAAAAGTGACCAGCAAAGTACTACAAGATGTTACCAGTTCCGTAGAACCCTCCAAAAATCTAGTCAGATCCAGCTGCTCTTGGGGGCGACTGAGGCTACCAGAGCCTCCGCTGGAAAAGGGCACACAGAATGCCCTAGCCGCACGTGGTAAATTATCTGGTGCCCAGCCTCTCAACCAGATATTTTTTCACCAACTCCACAGGCCCAAGCAACGGGGATTGAGGAAACCCAAGGAACTGCAGATTATTTCTCCTGGACTGATTCTCCAAAAATTCCAACTTCCTCCAGAGCCCAAAACTCTTTTTCACTTGGGCATCCTTGAAAGTGCCAAACTCCACTGCTTGACCCTCCAGTTGCTCAAGATTGCCCTCATGCTGTGCTACCTTGTTCCTCTGAGATCAGTTCTGTAATAGAATCCACCTTCAAAGAAAGTTGTTCAAAATTGTATTAAGAGACCTGTCCAGAAACTTAATTGAGCTCCATAGCACCTCCATGGTAACAGCAGGCTCCTTCCCCAAAGGAAGCACTCCATTCCTTCTCCCCAGATGATCAAATGGCAAGGCTCCCACTCCACAAACTATAGCCTTGCCTTCAGGTGAGGACTGAGCACGGGGGAGGCCCAGCACACCTTCCACTGCCAGCACAGTGATTCCAGCAATCAGAGGAACCATACCCCTCCCCCCCTTGCAGGGGTGCTTCTGGGTTGCCAGGGAAGTGCCCTTTCTTCAGGGCTCAGGGAGACCCCCTCAATGCTCCACTCCAAAGAAGCTCATCTGGAGCAGTCCAAGGCAGCAATCTCTCTTCTCACTGGCCAGACACCCAGGGTAAGCTTGCCACTTCCTCCCACAGCCAGACAGTGTGGCTGCTTGCCCTTGTGATTTGGCATTCTGCACAAGGGTAGGTCACTCACCCAAGACAGCTCTCTCAGGACACCATCTTGCCTCCCAACATTTATCTGCTTTTTCACACCTTCCACTTCTTAATGATCATCCTGTGGGATATTTATTTAGCTAGGCTTATACTATTTTTCTACCAGTCAAAGCAGTATACATTCAGGTACTGTATATATATTTCCCTTGTCCCCAAAGGGCTCACAATCTATGTTTTTTATACCTGAGGCAACAGAGGGTTAAGTGGCTTGCTCAAGACCACAAGAAGCACCTGTGGGGAATAGAAACCCCAGTCCTTTCAGCCCAAGATTGCTGTCCTCTAGTGGGATTCAAACCCCTGGCTCTCCACGCCAAGGCTACTCCTCCCTCTGGGGCTTAGTAATTCCTGTATATTCATCCCCTGATTTGTGTCTTTTTACAGCTTTGTCCTGGATTTCTTTTGCCATAGATTTCCTTGGTGCTCATAGCTGGGTCTTTGCTTTGGAATGTACTACCCAGCAGAGGTAACCAAAGGAACTACTGAATTAGTACAATTTAACACAAGTGGGGCCAGTTCACTTGGTGTGTGCTTTTGATAGCAACTGGTTACACCAGAACTTAATGTATTTAGGAGTGCTATGGAAGTACAAGGGGATGGACACATCAAATCAATATATTCCATGTTTTTTTTTTCTATTTCATTTTCTAGGGATTTCAGGAATATATCTTTCATATAGCTGTTATGAGGTAGAATGTGTGAACACGGTTTTGTTGTCATATAGCCTGGAAATGGATACAGAGGAGAGCATTTTCAAAGCGTTTTAGTTAGGTAATGGGCCAGCTAACCAATTAAAATGTGGCCAGCTCAATATTCAGCACCACTATCTCTCACTCCTCCCCTTGGGATCACGTCACTCCCCTTCTGATTAATCTTCACTGGCTTCCGTTGGCTCAACGTATCCATTACAAACTGCTCACGTTAGTCTATCAGGCTATATACACTCACACCCCACAGTACCTCTCTGATTTACTACAATTTCATACTCCTACTCGTTCCCTCCGGTCCATACATATCAACCGGCTTCACCTCCCCTCCCCTCTCCCTCACATGCGCACCTCCAGTTTACCCGCACTTCTGCATTTTTCTTTACGGGCCCAGCTCTGTTGAACTCCCTCCCCTCCTCACTACGCCTGGAACAAAACTACCGCTCCTTTAAGACTCAGCTAAAAACCTCTCTCTTTAACAAAGCATTCAATTTACATACTGCCCAGATCTAGTCTTGTGTACTCTCTTTCTATCAGACATGTTCTTTGTGCTTGTCTATATACTCGTCTCTGACTTCTACTTTCCTGTCTAATTGATGTAATTTCTTTTCGGTGCCTATGGTCCATTTCGATATTGGAATTTTGTAAACCGCCTTGCTGTTATTTGAAAGGCGGTATATCAAGTATAATAAAATATAAACATAAACAAACACTAACTTGTTAATGCTGCTGAATATCTCCACAGATCACTGAAAAATGCCCAGTTAAAACTGGGAAGTTCTGTGGGTGGATCAAGGGGCTATCCAGTTATAACTGGAACTCTGGGGACAGCAGACTACTGGGGAATATAGGCCAGGAGAGGGAGTACTTCCTGGTAGAAGACTCTGCCCTTTTCTTGTGTTCCTGGACGGTTTTGCATAGGTTGTCTGCCTGATGACCTCCAAGTTACCAAGCCAGGAAACCAGGAGTGAATGAGATCAATTCTCAGGGAGCAGTAGCCAGTGGCTGGAGGTGTAACACACACTAATGAATCAAATACTAACAAATGTGCATCCCTGTTAACATAAGGACAAAAGAATTTCCATGTAGGGACAGACCAAAGATCCATCAAGTCCAGTATCCAGTTCTCCTAGGACAAGCAGGATATGTGTCAGCCACACCTGGTGACGTCATCCGACGGCGCCATGCAGAAGTGCTCTCTAGAGCTCAGATTTCTCTGAGCATGAGTAGGAGGTCCCACCTCCCCGGCCCGCCCCCAGCCAGATCAGTCTTTCTCTTTCCGCCTCTACCTACATAATGCCCAAACCGGGTTTTAAAAAGTACCTTCAATGCAAAAGAAAAATGAATGCTGCTGACACTCACCAGTCCTGCCTCCGATGCCTCGGGGCAGGCCACAACGTACAGGATTGTCCCAGCTGTGCTCGGATGTCTCCCAGAGCGAGGGAATTCAGGGGGCATTCACTCAAGGATTTTCTATCCTCCTCTGAGCCTGCGACTGCAGCTGCAGCCCCTCCGGCAGTTCCCAGCACTTCTCAGGACCTTTGGGGAGCAGCGGCACGGGATGTGCTCTGCAGAGCCTCCATCCCCGGCCAGTCTGCACATGACGCTACCGCATCTCCCGGACATCGGACTGACGCGACCGCGCACCCCTCAGTGATTCCGGTAAGCTCCCCTACAGCTGACTCCTCCGGGGTAGCTTCCAGGCCATGCGGTCCCCCATGCGGTCCATCCAGCTCTCTCCAAGATGGCGTCATCCACGTTGTGCTCCCTGGTGCCGCCTCTGACTCCGCCTCCAGACATGCCTCCTCCTCCCGGATTGGCCGAGACATGTCTTGCCTCAGCCGCGCCGACGCCGCTTCTCCCCCTCGGGGCAGGGAATCCCCTCTTCTCGCGGAGCATCCCCGAGCCTGCAGCAGCCCCAGCGCTGAACGAGGCCATCGGCGCGGCAGAGAAAAACGGCGCGATGACAAGCATGGAAAAAGCGGCAAGCACAGCAGCAAGAGAAAACACCTTGAGAGGAGGGACAGATCAAATCACCGCAGAGACTGCAGAAACCAGAGGTCCAGCTCTAGCAGGGGAAGCTCTTGTGGCAGCGCTTCCCATGGCCATAAAAGACGCAGGCATCACTCCTGATCCAGCTCACTTTCTTCCCGGAGGCACAGGAGCAGCCGCTCTTCTGAGAACAGCACGTCTGCTGCTATCCTACAGCTGCTGGCACGCCTGGTGGACCAGACAGCGCCTCCAGCCCAGCTCTTGGAAAGATCCGCCTCCAGGGAAGTATTACCAGCAGCACAGACCAGCCCTGTGAGGTCCATCATTCCACAGGCACCCTCCCGTACGCCTCCCAGAACACGGTCCCCCTCACCAGAGCAAGTCTTGACCTCTGGGGAGAGCGACGAGGAGGGGGAGGCCCCGGACTCTCCCATCTCCAAGACTACACCGGACGAATCAGAAGAAACTCAGCGTCCATTGCCACCGGAGGACCTTACCTATCCCAAATTCCTGAGGAAAGTGATGAACAAGCTCGGCCTTCTAGCGGAGGACACGGCTGGCGAAAAGGATCCAGAGGTCATGAAGTACCTTAGTGACCCTAGACCGGCTCTAGCCCTACCGCTCCACCGGAAGCTGCAGGACAAACAGTCCACACTATGGCAGTCACCGGCCTCCGGCCATGCCTGCTCCAGGAAGTTGGACAACAAATACCTCCCCCACCTGGCTCCGGGATTCAGTAAACCTCAACTCCCGCACCAGTCTATTGTGGTGTCGTCTGCGCTAAAGAAGGTGAAATCCTCGCGCACACAGGCTAATCACCCACCAGGCCGGGACCCCAAGCTCCTCGACGAAGTGGGGAGGAAAGCCTACCAAGGAGCGATGCTCAATGCCAAAGTGGCAGCGCACCAGTTCCAACACATCCTATTTCAGGATGCTCTCCTAGCCGAACTCAAGAGTCATCTCGCGGCCCTACCCAAGGACGCTCAACTGACAGCCTCGGCTACACTACAGGACCTAGCTGAATGCAGCAAACATCTGATGAGCACGGCCTTTGATGCCTTCGACACCGCCATCAGGACGGCTGGCACAGCCATTTCAGCCCGCCGCTGGGCATGGCTGCGAGCTTCCGGCCTCAGGGAAGACACCCATGATAAGATCGCGGATGCACCCTGTTCGGGCGAGTCGCTCTTTGGCGACAAGGTGGCAGACACTGTGAATGGCCTTAAAGAGGATTGTACCACCTTGCAAACACTGGCGGCGGACGGACTCGAACGTCACTCCTCATCACAAAAAGGGAGTTATTACCGCAAACCCTTCTCCTCCTCCAGAAGATTTTACAACTCTAATCGGAGATGGCAAGCGCCTATGTACAAAAACCCCTACTACCCTGCCTCCTCCTTTCAGAAGCAGCAGCCGAGGGAGCGCACCAAACAAAAGAAGCAAAACTCCCAACAGTCCGGAAAGAACACCTCCTCCTTCTGACAACTCGCCTCCGCCGGGGCCCCTCCCTGGAGCCCCAGCAGCCCCAGCAACCCTGCCAGTGGGGGGACGCCTTTCCCTGTTCATACAGGCATGGCAGGCGATCACCACGGACAAGTGGGTCCTTCAGATTATTCAATCAGGCTACCGTCTACGCTTCTCCTCCCCACCGTGGCAACGCTCACAGCCTATCAGCCAGACTCCGCCGCACCTAACAGCACCACTGTCGGAGCTTTTGCTACATCTCCTCTCTGCTCGTGTGATAGAGCGGGTGCCCCCCGGGGAGACCAACACTGGCTTCTATTCCCGGTACTTCCTTATTCCCAAGAAGTCCGGTGGTCTCCGTACGATTCTGGACCTCCGCAAACTGAACTTCTTCATCACGAAGGAGAGGTTCAGGATGTACTCCCTCAACGCAATCCTACCTCTTCTAAAAGCGGGAGACTGGATGGCGACCCTGGACCTGCAGGATGCATACTCCCACATTCCAGTCCACAAATCTCACAGGAAGTTCCTGCGCTTCATAGCACTGGGAGGCCACTATCAGTATCGTGTTCTCCCCTTCGGCCTCTCCCCAGCGCCCAGGATTTTCACAAAGTGTGTAGCGGTTGCGGCAGCACACCTACGCAAACAAGGCATCGCCATCTTTCCCTACCTGGACGACTGGCTGCTCTCGGCACCCTCGGCCTCCGAGCTCAGGAGGGCCGTGCGATCAGCAACAGATCTACTACGCCGGCTGGGCTTCCTCCTCAACAAAGACAAGTCCCGCCTCGACCCCACCCAGAGAATAGAATTCATCGGGGCGATAATCGACACCTGTGTCTCGAAAGCGTTCCTTCCAGAGCAGCGGGTAGAGGTAATCACATCCCTAGCCCAGCAGATGTCCATGTCCAAATGGACCACAGCGCGCTCCATCCTACGCCTATTGGGACACATGGCAGCAACGACCTCGGTCCTGCCGCTGGCCAGACTACATATGCGCATCCTCCAGTGGCATCTCCGGTCCCACTGGAAACAACTATCCCAGCCGCTCAACACCCGCGTCCCCATCAATGCCAAGGTCGTGAAAGATCTCCGCTGGTGGACCAACCGTTGCAACCTCGCAGTGGGCAGGGATCTCCAATCGCGCAGCTATCAAATAGTCCTCACCACAGATGCGTCCCCCACAGGATGGAGAGCCCACCTCTCACAACTCAGCACTCAGGGAGCCTGGTCCAGAGCAGAACGAGCGTTACACATCAACCGACTCGAACTCCGGGCGGTCAGATATGCAGTGCAGACCTTCAAGGCACAACTGGCAGGAAAGTCCGTCCTGGTACAGACGGACAACCAGGTGACTATGTTCTACATCAACAAGCAAGGGGGCACGGGGTCACGCCCCTTATGCAAAGAAGCCCTCATGACGTGGTACATAGCCCTGGCCAACAACTGCGTCCTACAAGCGACTTATCTCCCCGGCGATCAGAACGCCCTAGCGGACAAGCTGAGCAGACAGCTTCGACCTCACGAATGGACACTTCACAAGGAGGTAGCTGCCAACCTCTTTCGGCGTTGGGGAACGCCCCAGATCGACCTCTTCGCAACAGAAGTCAACACGAAATGCCGGTTGTTCTGCTCCAAGCACCCATCACCAAAGAGAATGGCCTCGGATGTTTTCACGCTGCAATGGGGGAGGTGGACCCTGGTGTACGCTTTTCCCCCAACTCCACTGCTTGCAGCAGTGATACAGCGCATTGTCATGGACAGGGCACACGCCATACTGATCGCCCCCTACTGGCCACGCCAAATGTGGTTCTCCCTTCTGCTTTGGCTAGCTCAGGAGCCGCCGATATGGTTGCCAGTGCGATCAGACCTGCTCACCCAGAACGACGGCTGCACCCTGCACCCGAACCTGCAAACTCTAGCCTTGACAGCCTGGAGATTGAGAGGATGAATCTTGACTCCCTCCGACTACCCGTGGAAGTGCAGCAGATCATCTTAGCTGCCAGGTGACCCTCCACAAGAAAGGCATACAGCCTAAAATGGAAGCGATTCAGTATTTGGTGCACTAACCAAGGTCTCAACCCAGTCTCTTGCCCTGTGCCTAAGGTCCTGCAGTACCTCTCCACCCTGTTCAGCGTGGGCTTAAAACCACAATCCATCAAGGTCCACCTCGCAGCGATTGCATCTCTTCATGAGCACCGGTGTGGGTCCACCAGGGGTTCCCTCGTGGCACTGCCCCTTGTGGCGCAGTTCATGAAAGGCCTTGTGAACTTGCAACCCCCAGTTCAAAAGCCGGTACCTTCATGTGATCTCAATGTTGTCCTGCAGCAGTTGATGCAGGAACCCTTCGAGCCGCTTCACACGGCGGAGGGGAAATTCATGTCCTGGAAGACACTGTTCCTCATCGCAATCACCTCGGCCAGGAGGATCAGCGAGCTGCAGGCACTTGTAGCGCATCCACCGTACACTAAGCTCCTCCATAATCGAGCGTCTCTACGGACCCATCCTAAGTTCGTTCCCAAGGTCGTCTCTGCCTTTCATGTCAACCAGTCGGTTGAACTTCCCACGTTCTTCCCAGCTCCACACTCCTCTCCAGAGGAGCAACGGCTTCATTCACTGGATTGTGTCAGAGCCCTGCGCATCTACATCGACAGAACAGCTGCTGTTAGGCTGGGGACCCAACTCTTTGTGTCATTTGATCCTAACAGGCCTGAGCGGCCCGTCACCAAGCGCACGCTCTCCTGTTAGATATCGGACTGCGTTGCATATTGCCTTCATAAGGCGGGTTCCCTCCCAGCGAGCATGGCAGGGGCCCACCAGCTCTGCGCACTGGCAACCTCGCTCGCCAACCTGCAGGAGATTCCGGTGAGCGACATCTGCAAAGCCGCCACCTAGTCCTCACAGTTTACCTTCCAGAAGCACTACTGCCTCGACCTCCAGGCTGAGTCTGACAGCTCCTTTGGCAGAGCTGTCCTGTCGATGGCCACCAGGCCATCAAGCAACGCTGAGCCAAAAGACCCTGCCTCTGGCTGAGACTAATGTCGGGTCATCCCGACTCAGGTGATTGGACGGACTCTGTAGTCTAGACCTCAGGGAATATATCTCTAGACTACACGGTGACTGATACCAAGTTATGTTTTAGTGCATAGTTATTGTTATCTTGTTGATGTTTACATTGCTATGTTTGCACACCATGTTTACATTGCTATGTTTGCACACCACCGCATGGTGGGTCAATGTTGCTCCACTCACGTTGGTGGTATTTTGTATGCCCTGTTTGCAGTTGCACAATGGCACCTTGCTGTGTTCGCATATACTGTTACTTAAAATTTGCACATTCTGCACTAGATTATGCTGTGTTGCACCTTCAACAATAAATGCCTGTTGCCTCATGGTGAGGACAAGGTCTATCATGCTGTTTTGGTACATGCCTCCCTCATACTCCACAACGCATCGGCTTGCTTGGGAGGCACCAGGTGTGGCTGACACATATCCTGCTTGTCCTAGGAGAAAGCGAAGTTACTTACCTGTAACAGGAGTTCTCCGTGGACAGCAGGATAGGTCAGCCACACGAACCCACCCACCACCCCTGTATGAGGGTGGCCTGCACCGGCCTGCGCCCTAGCCAGTAAGGCATAGCTAATCACTCACTGATCTGGAAGCCCAGTATCCAGTTTCGTGCAGTGGCCAATCCTGGTCAAAAGTGCCTGGTATACAGTAATCCCAAAAATAGATCCCATGGGACAAACAGCGGCTTTCCTCAGATCTACCTTAATAATAGGAATATGTCCAACCGGCGTCTGCCAGTCCTCCTTAAGGTTTGTTGATTTCAAGTTTACCTTAAGATCGGAGATGTCTAGTTCAGGGAATACCACCTTGGTCTTGGTCCTTGAACCACAGCTCAAAATACAGTCGTAGCTGGACTGGGCCACCCTATAATTCCAGGCAGAACAAGCTCTCCTTGTATCAGTCCTTTCTAGGGGCTTAATTTCCAGCCTCAGTCCAACACACTCTTTGCAGCTCTTTAACAGAAACTTAAAAATCACAGAGGTCCTTTTATTAACAGTTTTAATGAAGTTAACTTATGCCCTCAACCCTTTTATTTTATTGGGTGCACTTCATGCACGTTAATGTCATTAACGCACACTGATGTTTAGTAAAAGAACCCCACATGTTTAAAAAGGACCACAAAAACATCAAAATGAGGAACACGTGCATAACCAACTGAAAATGAACCAAAACGTTTGTTCTGTACACATCCCTAATAGGCAGAGCAAACACCAGCTGTGTGATAATGTATAAGAATTGTTTAACACGTAAACGTCTTGCACACTCTGTGGGTCCATACAGACTGCAAAGGGACTGGCTCAGCTGCAGTATCCCCTGTCTCTCTACTTTAGTATCTTTATGTTTATTATAGCATTTTCTATACCACCTATGATAAAAACATCAAACAATGTGTTTACAATAAACTTGACTACAAAATATACAAAGAACAAAGAACAGTCTACAAGAAAACTGCTTACCTTCCGCCCTCCCGCCCCAACACAGTGTGGCCTCAGCATACAGGTATGGTGTGCGCACTGTGTTCTATGCTAACAATAAAATCCCTCCATGTTCTACACTATATATAAATGGCTTTTCTCTCTTTGAATAATAATGTCAGTACTTAGTAGGGTTAGGCATGGGAATGGTGGAAGAGGCAGAGGACAAAAGGTAGTTGATCCTTCATTGAGACTTGTTGCCAGCAGCAGCAGTAGTAGTGAAGTCTCATAACCCTGAGGTCCACCAAACAAGAAAAATAAGGTTTTTAAAGAGAATACCAGCAGCTGCAGATGTAGATTGCAGTGAACATTTAAAATGCCAGTTGTCTGTTTCTATCTCTGTGCAGAACCAAAGAAGGCAGAGGCAGTATAGGGTCGGGGAGGGGGAGGAGGGCAGGAAGCCAGCAGGTAAAGGTAGCAGAGTGCAGTGGAAGGCACACCCGATTCCTTCCGGAGAAGTGTCTGGAGCAGGTTTAGGAAGATACTGAATCAGATGAATCATCACGTGAGAGGTTTTCAGAATTTAAAGAGACTGAAAGTTTAGTACCTGAGGAAGGTTTGGATAAGCTAGCTGCTAGACTCATAGCTAGTAGGTATGCAGCCACAGAAGATAGAAAGTGATAGCGCAAAAGCACTCTGCAGGAAGGTCAGGTACGGGTGAGAGTAAGGGATGCACCCTGCCTTTCACTTCCAGGTCCAGCTTCAGCCCCAGTTCCAGCAACAGCAGCTCCCAGGAGAATATCATAAAAAATCAGAGATATGGAGACCCTTTGCAGTGCTTCAGGATCAGCATTTTGCAGAATGTTTCCACTATTAGAAGTTCATCAATAGAGGAAAATCTGCTCTATCATTTGCACAATGCTTCAGAGAAGGGTGCTGATACTAGGATGAGGACTCCGTCTTACACGCCAAGTAGCAGCAACTGGATAGCTAATGCAAAAAGGAAATGGCTCTCACTAACATATTACAATCCTATTGACCCAGAAGCTATATTTGGGACTGGTCATTACTAAATCCTGCAATAGGAGACAGTGCACATTCCTTCCAAAACAGGGACCCAAGTTCTTTCCTGTGATCTTTCTACTAGTGTGACAGAAAGTAGATTCTTGCCTTCAAATTCTCCTGAGCAACCCTGTCACCATGTGGCTATGTCTTCATGTTCTCTTCAAAAAACTCATTTCCACACACTGACACTAACCTAATCCTCTTGGTACTTCTTTTTACCTCACCTGAAGGATTTCAGGTCTATATACCAATGCCACTTTACCCCTATCCCAATATCTTGGGGTCTTCCTGCAAATGTTGGTTCCACATTACCTTCCTCTAGTTCTTTGGAGCTCTCATTCCAATCTTGGTGCTGGTTTGTCATTCTCCCAGTGCTTAGGGGTCTTCTGCCAATGATGGTGCTGTTATGCCCCTCTCCTGGTGCCTTTGGGACAAGGCAACATCATACTAGGTAGTTCTGCCAATGTTGGTGCTGATTTGCCCCCTCCCCAGTGTCTTAGGGTCTTCATGCCAATTTTGATTCTACTTTACCCCTCTCCCAGCACCTTGGAATTTCCCTGCCAAAATTGGTGCTGCTTTGCCCCTCTAGCAGTGCCTTGGGATCTTCCTGCCAATGTTGGTGCTTCTTAGTCTCTTTGCTGGTGCCTTAGGATCTTTATCCACTGTTTGAATAGCTTTGCACTTCTCATTGAAGCTGGGAGACTTCATATTACTGTCAGTGCTCTTTGCCCTTCTCTTGGTGCTATGGGGTCTTCATGTCAAGCGTGATGTCTTGTAGTGCTATTGCCTTTCTGGCAGATGCCTGCCAACAAGTTTTAAGAAAGCTTCAATGAAAAAGGACAGAAAATCCCAAGTGTGCAAAATTGTTTGCCCCATTGACTTGAATGGACCTGAATGGAACAAATAGTTACAAATCTAAAAATGAACCTAATAGTGATAGATCCAAAAATCAACCAAACCAAAAATGTTTCCCAAGCACATTCCTATTGCACAAGCATTATTTCATTTTATCATACATGCATGCTAAAAAAACAATGCACACTAAAATGACATGAAAACAGAAGGCAAATATATGTCTATTGCCTAGCAAATTATTTTCTCACAAGCCAAAATGATCTTGTAGATATTTTCCTAGGCAGGACCTCTGTCTCCTTTTAATCAACACTTTTTACATACAATTCATTTCATCTCATTGGAATATAATACGCATATCCATTGAGTAAGGACCATCATCTTCAATTTAGAGGTCTAGTTCCTAAGGTGGACTAATGTTAATGCGCATTAATTCGCCATTTTTATGCCTTATGAGTAACTAGGTCCCACCGAATAACAAGGGAGAGTTTCCCTTTCCCGTGGCTCTGTTAGTTGAGCCCACCGGCGCTGATGGGAAACAGGAAATGCCTATTTCCCATCAGCACTGGCAGGCTCAGCTTTAACAGAGCACTATAGCGTTTTGATGCCTGTCCTGAAGGCAATTTGCTGTCATTTATAATGCCGCTGCTTCCTTTCTCTTTTTTGCCATACATTACTTCCCACTCTTCTCTAAATCAGATCAGATATTCCTAAAATGTTGATTTGTGTAGCCAAACATCCTTAGATCTACAATAGGATTTTAAGACGACTCAAACTGTTCAAGGCCTTTACAGCAAAAATGTGGAGAAAATGAAATTGCTCCTCGGCACACCATGGTTTAATCTCCGAGCAGCAGCCCTGAGAATCTGGCGGGGTTCCAGTATCGCCTGTGAATGTTTTGAAGACACATAATGCAGTTGTTTATGGTTTGAAATCTAGTTTCCACAATCACATCAACAGATGTATTCACTAAATAAAGGATACATTAATAACAGTGAGATACTCCGTGTGCTGCTGAAACTGAAATTTCTCCTTTGCGTTGTTTTCCGAGGGGGGGAAGGGGGTTCTTCTAAATGGATGTGCTTACTTTTCTGCCCCCATAATTGCAAGAACATATTTTAATGTTGAGAAGAAAAATAGCACTCTAACACCAAACCTCCAGCCTCCTCCTTCCTCTCTGCAAGAAGGAATAAAGTATTGTGTGGCACTGGGATTATCCCTTGTTTTACTGTACAAACAGCAGTGCAGAAAAACCATGACATCATTGTGACCAGGTATGTAGCAGCTGGTTCCTTTCCAGTGCTTTGGTAATGTACATTTTGGTCGTCTCCAACCCATCCTGAGGCACACCTGACTTAACCAGCCTGCTTCTCCGGATCGTTGCAAGAAATATGCAGAAGCAAGTGATGTTCGTACACTGGGTCTTCAATACACGCACCTTTCTCTTGTGTGTACTCATTCCGGTTAGGTCAACTGTGCCTCTAGGACAGGTTGGAAGGACAGGAGGTCCAGGAAGATGATCTGAAGTACTGGCTGTGCTTTGCAGCTTTTTTTTTCAAGTGCCCCTTGCCAGCAGGTCTTCTTATTGCGTGTATCATACATCAACTGCCATCGCATTACTGTACTACAGGACGTACTTTGTGCAGTAACTGGATGTCATAGTTTGTTTTTGCAAGTCTGTAAACAGAGCTGCCTGGATTATAGTCAAAGATGGGGCATTAGAATACATATTTGTCTTTAATTCGTAAATGAAGTGCATGTCTGTCTGCATGTTTACTTATAACTCAAGACTTGCCAGTGTCCTAAGCTTATCGGAATTACTGAATGTCACATGCATTCAAATTATAGGTAGGGCATTTTTGACTGGTCCTTTAAGGGGCCTCCATTGACTTCTCTGATAACAAATGGGACCTATTCAGGGACAGATTTTGGTGTTCGAAAACCCTAGGCACTTTCACTCCGAAATATGGACTTTGAGGACATTATTCAAGACTTTGCTGAAAAGAGAAGCCGAAAAAAGAAACTTTCATAGTAAATGCCTAGAAAATTCTGGAATTACATTTTTGAAATGTAATTCTGAAGTTTTAGATGCATTACATTTTTGTTTTACAGTCTTATTTTTTATTGTATTTTTTTGCTTTTTTACATTTTTCTTTCCTTTGTAGCCCTAAAAATTTCACAGGCCCTAAGCACTGTACCTACAGTGCTTAATGGGCGTTTTAGGATGGCAGCCATGAATCGACAACTTTTGTATTTGTGTATCTTTGAGATAGATCTCTTTTATAAACACTCTTTGTGGTGTTTTGCAAATGTTTAGCTAAACCTGCTGCAGAAATACAGTAGCTAAACTTCTCCAGCGGGTTAAGTTCAGCTACTGTATTTCTGAATACATATATTTCCCTTCTTTTAAATTTGTTTTTTAGTAATGCTTTATTTTCTAATTAATATTTTTGATTGTTGAATTGCATTTAGGGGTACGCTTACTGATGTAACCCCTTAGTTGTGTGTGTGTCCTTTACAAATGCAATACATGCTGCTTGGCACGCTGACAGCAATGCTGTCCTTTCAGTCTCTACTCTCGTTCTGAAGCAGTACCAGTATACTGAGAAGCCTTTGGCACTTTCACTCCACTCACTCCCCTTCCCTTTCTCTTAATGACAGGGTCCAGGCCAGATTTTGCATTCTGAACCAAAGGGCTTACTTAAATAAAGTTGGGGTCACTGATAAGCAAAGCAAAAATACACTCATTGTTAAAAATCCTCTCTTTTTTCCTTGCTCAAACTATATTATAAGCAGTAAAGGTTTTTTTCCCTTCTTCTGCTGCTGAAAAGATATTCCAAGCTGTTCCATTTCTTTCCCTCTCCTTGCTATGTGGTTAGCCCTGACAGGGGGAACTTTCCACCTGCACTATATTCCTTTCATGTAGCTTTTGAGCTGGTAGCTGATATAGATGCAGGTCCCCAATACTGTACTTTGGTACAGGAGGATATAAAAAGACTGAAAACAGTTCAAAGGAAGGTGACCAAAATGGTTTGGAGCCTGCGTCAGAAGACTTATGAGAAGAGAGCTAAACAAAACAGGCCGAGTTAACAGAGAGAACCTGATATGTAAATAGTACTGAAATGCAAATATGACTGAAGAGAAGGACAATAATGTAAAAGAATGTAAATAACATAATATCATTGAAGAGAAGGACAATAATGTAAAAGAATTGAAAGGCAATGTCAGGAAATACTTTTTCACTGAAAGGGTGGTGGATGCTTTGAATGCCGACAGTTTTTAACATGTGAATCCATCGCTGTTCACACTACTGTAATCGAGCAGTGCGATTTCCCCCCCACATGGATCATGTGGGACATAATCAATAACAGTCCAAGTTAATTCATCAAAAGAGTGATGTTGTTCCACACAATGTTCCACAATCGGTGCTGAAAGCACCCGCTGACATACTCTAGACGCATGTTCACCTAACTGAACCTTAATAGGACGTATAGTCTGGCCCACATACATCAAGGGACAATCGCACTGCAAAATGTAGACCACAAAAGTGGAAGCACATGTAGTTGACCAATGGCGATAGTAATTACGGCCCGATCTAGGGTCCGTCCAGGAGATGCCCGATTGAGTTGTTGCACAAAAAGTGCATTTCTTACAAGGAAAATGACCCCTAGAATCAACCACAAGACGATCCGATCTATCTGTTGAAGTGGTAGACTTCACAAGCAAATCTTTTAAATTAGATCCACGAGAAAAAGCTATCATTATCTCAGTAAATAGTGGTAACCTACAAGGAGCGGTGGGTACACCCCTAAACAAAGGCAAGGGGAGGGGTGACCTGCACGGAGCGGCAGGTGAGCCTGCTCTTGCTGCCTTGCTGAGCAGACTAGATGGATCATGCTTGTCTTTATCTGCTGTCATATACTATGTTACTATGGTGGTTTTTTTTCCTTTACCACTTTGACAGGTTTCCTTGCATCCTGTTTCTTATCCATTGGAGTAGGAATGTCCCAGGTGATCATAAACATTTTCATTCATTGTAATTCTCTTAGGGTCACGATCTCAGTGCTTTTCAAGTTTCCAATGTATGAGGCATGCTACTTTGTTGTGCCTTTCAGTATAAATATTTCTGCCATTAGAACATCATAGTCAGTTATGAGGTGAGTCAGTTTCCAGCTCTTTCTTACAAAATTGACTGGTTTTGCCAGTTTTTTCAATGCTCACTGTAAACCATCTTGTCCATAATCTGCTGCTCTGGGCTGCAACTATCAATCTCTCATCCTTCAGTTTCAGTTTACCTTTTCTTAATCATTCATGCATCTGTTCTTGATCACAAAAGGTTCCTGCAATAACACTTTTTATTTCCCAATGAATTGTGTATTTGAGTAGGGTCATGTGAACCTATGTGGGAATAACTGGATGGAAAGTTCCAGAATGTGTGCATTAAAAATTGCGAAATGCCTTCGGGTCAAAACTGACTCCTGCAACGCAACCAGCTCCTGGGTTTTCTTGGCAGTGTGACCGGAAGTACATTGTGTGAAATGTGTTTTGAAAGAACAAGGAAAAGATATTCCCTCCCCCATACTGAATAAAAGAATCCATGGTATTACCTGCATGTAGGCAAGTACAATTTAATATTTATTTTATGAGCTCTTTTTTTCTTTTCAGCTTAAGCCACATGGGAGTGGGGGTTGCATAGTTATCATGGTGTACGTTTCTAAACTGGAAGGTCCTTCATGTGCATCATCACAAGCATGGAAGAAAGCAAACCTCTGCTATTTTGTTGAAAAACGGAAGATACAGTAGTTACAAGAATTACATGACGTATCAGTGACTTAATGACTAAAACGGGGTCGAGAAAAGAAAGTGAGTAATAGCTACTAAAGCAAAAGGAAATCCCTAAGGATGATGAACTAATGAATTTAGCGCTTGAGGTCGGCCCAGCTTTTTTTAGAACCTTGACTTCACTGTACGTTGTTCTACAGGGTGGCCCAAAAAAAGTGAGAACATCTTGTAAATTAAAAGCTTAAATAGTTTACTTATTTAGCATTTTTAGCTATATAACGTCTTTATTTTGACAATTTCTGGTCACCATCTTTGTTTTTTTAATTTGTCAATCGTTTACATCTGTCTTTTAGAATTTTTAAATAACTTATATGCTACGAGATGTTCTCGCTTTTTTTGGACCGCCCTGTATTAACCTAACTTTCTAGCATTCTGACATTTCAAATATACACTAAATACTACACATTTAGATTTTTCTTATCTAGGTCACTCAGCTGTGGGGAAAGTGGACTTCCACAGCTGATGATACTGCCTCAGAAGCAGAAAACATCCATTTTAGTGCTCGACCAGGGTCGCAGTGACCAGCCGCAGCAGGATCCTCAGTCCCTCATCAGGACTGTATGGCAGAGGGGAACGACTGGGACGAGGGAAAGTGGAGTGAACTGAGGAAGAGAAAAGAGGAAGAAAGGACTAAATGGAAAGGGAAAGGGAGGATGAGAAGACTGCACCTGAGTGGGGTGGAGAAGGGAGGGGGTGAAGCATGAAGGAGAAGCGTGAGAGGGAGGAAAGTGTGAGAAGGAGAATGAGAGGGCTGAGTGGAGGGAGGAGAGAGAATGGCTGCTGTGCACTCAACAGGGAAAAAATGCACTCACCTTGTATTCTCATGTCCCTCCCCCCAAAACAAAAGTACTAGGGGAAGAGGTAAAATACATGGCAAGTGCATTTCATCACTGTTGAGTAGGTGTTGGGGGACGTTTCTGATCCCTGAAGATAGTGGATTCAGAGTTGCTGCTTAGCAAGCCTGCAGCTAGGCTTCTGTAGATATGAAAGTATTATTTATGGCCCTATCATTTCTTAACAAATATCACATGCATAAAAAACTAATGTGGTTTTGTATCATATTGCAATCTGTGCAGCGATCCATAACATAAACTGAGAAACCTCATTAGTAAATAGCACATCTATATTTGAGATTTCACTACAGAAAGAACTATGACAAGCTATTTGAAAGTGAAAACTAACTGCACAATGATCTGAAAGGACCTGGGGCTGTCAAACTTTCTGCAAACGACAACTTCTTAAGAAGACTTGCAGGATTAGATGGCTTTCATTCTAAGTAATAAACTTCAAAGTGAAAAACCTCAGTACTGAGATGCTTGTTTAGTTTTCAAATTGCCCATATTGCTATAAAATCTGCAAAAGTGGGGAGCAGTGATATAGTACAGATTATGTACCTTGCTAAAAGCTTAGTGACACTTGCTATGCTGTGGCTCCTGCAAGCATGGGCCCCCATCTCCATCTACACCCATACCCCAAAATCATTGGGCTAGGTGAGTGCCTGTGCTCTCCTGGTGTAGGCCCGAGGACTGTACTTGGCTACCTTCTTCCCAACACTAATGGTTTGTGTTCCTGTCTATTCACCTGCAGACAAGGGAATGGTTTGAGGGGGTGTTCTGTCACTTTACTGTGGGATTTGAACCTGGCTCCTCAGGTCCACTGCCCATCTCTTTCTCCAGTGAGATACACTGGCTCTCCTTTTTGGCAGCACCTCTGCCTGCTTATTAGAGGCACATGGTGCTGGTACATTGTTCTGGGACTACTGGTTGTCCCTTTTGATATCCTCCACACACACTTGCCACCTGTATCATTGGTTCACTGCCTGCTTACCTAGGAGCCAGCCTCCAGTGATGTCTCTGCTGGAAGTGCTATATATTCCTGATAGTGTGAGGCAGGGGCGGCCCAAGAGGGGTGCGGGGCCATCTGCGGAGACTCGGTGTGGGGCCTCATTTGCATAAATATTTGCATAATGTTACCATACACTAACTTTTAGTAAACATGCCTTTTAATGATTGTATGGATACAGAAAGACTAAAAGATTTCTACATTACTATAATCCAGTGCCAACCACCAGGCACATTAGGAACTACTACAAACACTGCCCATTTAGAACCCATAGCAAACCCACCATATCATAACAGCACTACCAGGACTCACAAAGCACCAATACCCTACCTATCAAAAGGCAACACTGCAAATATTAAACCAATGCATTTCAGAGAATAACAATAAATGACCTACTGGGGAAAGAGAACAAGGGCAATGTCAAATAGCAACTACATAAACAGAATACCTCAGCTCAGTTACACGTGCAGAACATAGACCATCACCAAACAAGGAATCACAATTTAGAAACAGGAAGACAATAATTAAACTGGGAACCACAAAAGTCAAACTTGGAATGTACAATAACACTGTAGAAATAAAACTATAAATTAATTTCCTCTTCTACTAAACAAAGCGCAGACGTTAATGATGCACATTTCCCAGAGCTGACAAATTCCAGTTAATTCAAAATAAAGAGATATCTTTCTACCTTTTGTGCATTTTTTTTTCATTTGCAATTGCTCCAGCCACTTTCTTCTGGCTTCTTCGTGTCTTTTGCTAACTCTCCATCATCTGCTGTCCATTTGTCCTTTCTTCTCTCTTCTAGTTTTTTTTCCATTCTCTCTCTACATCTGCTTTAACATACTAATCTTTCTTCTTTTGCTCTTTCCTCATTCCTATTTCATCCACTCAAATTTTACCCCTCCATCCTCAATCCCCACATACTCTTCCAATACCCAGCCAATTGTAGATTTTTCTTCCCTCCCACATAAAATATTTTTCCCCTCTCCATTTCACTCTCCCAGCCCCATCCCATTCTAATCCTCCTCCAAAATCAGCTCCCTTCTAGTTCCAGCCCCATCCAGCATCCGATCCCTTCTAGTCCCCGCATCAGCCCAATTCCAGTCCTAGCCCCCCATCAGCCCATTTCCAGTCCTAGCTCCCCTGTCCATTTCCAGTCCTATCCGAGTCCCTCCATCAGCTCATTTCCAATCCCAACCCCCCATCAGCCCATTTCCAGTCCTTTTCTAGCCCCATCATCAGCCCATGTCAAATCCTAGCTTCCCTCCACTCAGCCCATTTCAATCCAAGCCCCCTATGAGCCTACTTCCAGTTCTAGCCCCTCCATGAGTCCATTTCAATCCAAGCCCCCACCACAGCCCATTTCCAATCTTAGCTCCCCCCAACAGCCCATTTTCAGTCCTATCCTAGCCCCTCCATCAACCCATTTCCTGTCCTAGCTCCCCCCACTCAGCCCATTTCCAGTCCTAGCTCCCTCCCCATCAGCTATTTGCAGTTCAAGCCCCCCTTCCACTCAGCCCATTTCCATTCCAAGCCCCCCCTCCCCATCAGCTCGTTGCAATTCGCGCCCCCTGCCACTCAGCCCCTTTCCATTCCAAGCCCCCATCCCCATCAACTATTTGCAGTTCAAGCCTCCCCTTCCACTCAGTCCATTTCCAGTCCTAGCAATCCCCCCAACCCATTACCAGTCCTAACCCCCCCCCATCAGCCCACAGAACATTACCAGTCCTAACCCCATCAGCCCACCTCAAGTCCTAACCCCCCCATCAGCCCATTTCCAGTCCTAGCCCCCCCATAGCCCACCAGCCCTACCCTCCCAATCAGCCCACAGCACATTGCCAGTCCTAACCCCATCAGCCCACAAGTCCTAACCCCCCCATCAGCCCATTTCTAGTTGCAGCACCCCCATAGCCCATCACCAGTCCTAACCCCCCCCCCCTATCAGCCCACAGCACATTACCAGTCCTAACCCCCCTCCCTCCCATCAGCCCAGGGAAAATTAAAACTTAAAAAAAAGCTGGCTGCTGCCGCCGCGACAGCAGCAGCAGAATTGAGTGTCCCGCGGGGCCCCCCCTGCCCGGCAGAGCACTCCCTCCCTCCCTGCCTGCCTGCTTGCCTCAGTCCCTCTCTGCTTCGGCTTAGAGCCGTGAAGGGAGAGTTTCTCCCTCACGGCTCTGTTAAGCCCAGCCAGATTTTTTTTTTAAAATTTACTTTTAAAGCGGAATGTTCTTTGCACGGGGCCCCCTGAAACGTGGGGCCCTGTACAAAAAACATTCTCGCTCAATGGACGGGCCAGCCCTGGTGTGAGGATATAGGAATCATGGCATGACCCTGGGAAGCATGGAAAGATATCAGTTATTTTGCCCTCGGCATTGCAGACCACCTGCATATTCATTTAAGTGGAAGGCCTTCCTACCTTGATAGGTTGCTTCCCTCGTTCTTGGGGACATGAGAGCCACATGTACACAGTCAATCACACCCAGCACTGCAGGGAACCATGCCACATTGTGGAACTACAGCATAGTTTGCTGCTTCTGTTGCACAGTGGAGGGAAAGACTATGTAGTCAGCTGTTAGGGTTAGAAAGACTGCCGAGAATTGAGATATTGTTTGGGACACTGTTGACTGGCCGAGTTCTGCCAGCACTGGCTGGAAGCTGCTGTTGGCCAGGACTGCTATAGCTGTGGTGATCTTCAAGTGCACACGCATGGGCTACCCTCTCTGAGTGGCACAGTGGAGGAGGGAATCCAGCTCCAGACTTAGCTGGGTATAGCCTCTGGGTCAGACACTGCTCGTTTGTGAGGTCCTGATATTGAACCCTGACCAAATACACCCTCTAGTAGGGGTGCCCTCTTCTCTCCCTCCTCTGCTCCCTGTGGGCCTCCTCCTGAAAACCATCCTGACACAGCATCCATGGATTTACCCAATACCAACACCCTTTTGCCACTACCACCACCACCAACGTGCAGTACACTGTGCTCTGTGAAACACTGAAACACAGACAGACATATAGAATATGACACACTGCCACTCAGATTCACAACAAAGAGCACTAGCACACCTCCTCTACAGCATGCTAACACTCATAGACACACACACATGCTCATAGTGTCATGGCATGGGCACAAAGAGGCATAGACTTAAACACAAGGGCTGTAGGAGAGCACAGGGGGACACACAGCTGCAAGGCAAAGGTGGATGCCTGTGGGATTCAGGGAAGGAATGGGGGTAGTTGTGCCCACTGCACCCCACTGTTGTCCATTTTTCCTAGGCAGGGTAAAGCAGCTGCTTCAGGTGGCAAATATCCCCTTGGTGGCTGCCTCAACCTGCCTTTAAAAAAAACAAAAAAACATTGGCAAGCATCTCTCCAAGTCATTGCTGCTCCTGAGTGGTTCTCTGGCAGTGGCGGCGGATTCATGCAGCGGTCAAGAAAATACACAAAAGAAAAGAGCAGGCAGTCTTTGCAACTCCGACATGCTGTGAAGGCCCTCTCAGTCCCACCCTCTCTGATGCATACTTTTCACATCAGAGGCGGTGGGACTGGAAGGGCCTTAAAGCACGCAGGAGTCACAAAGATTCCTGTTCATTTTGTGATGTAATTGTTGCCACTGAAGATGTTGGGAGATACAGCAGCGGCAGGCCCTGGCGGGGGAGGAGTAATGTGACAGGAGATGATGGACATGGGGTAGGAGGGCGGAGGACAGATGCTGGACATGGGAGGGTAGATTGTGGACACAGGCTAAGGGAAGAAGTCAGATGCTAGATACAGGGTAGGAGGGCAAAGACTGATGCTCGACATGGAGTAAGAGGTATAAGGGGGTGAAGGGCAGACACTAGACACATGTTGAGTGGGTGGACTATGGAAGGTGGAGGGCAGATGTGGAACTTGGGATAAGGGAATGGAGAGAAGATGCTGGGCACGGGGTAGGGGGATGGGGAGAGAGAGAGAGTGTGAGACAGGAGATGCTGGACATTGGTTAGAGGGATAGGGAGAAAAAGTGAGAGGAGATGCTAGACATGGGGGGGGGGGTCAGGGGGGAGAGAGACAGAAAAAAGATGCTGGACATGGGGGCAGCAAGGGTGGAGAGAAAAATGGAAGATGCAAGACATGGGGGATGGGGTGAAAAAAGGGGGAGGAGGGGGGAGAGATGCTGGACACAGAGATGGGGAGAATTAAAGTGGAAAATAAGATGCTGGGGAAAGAGAAAGAGAGAGATAGAGAATAAGAGGGTCGTGTTAAGGGTTGAAAAATAGGTAGATGGAGAAAAAGATGGAGACTGAGGACTGGTTGGTAAGAAGGGAAATTGAAAGCTGAGTTGATAGAGACTTAGAAAATAAAAGGGAGAAAGCTGAAAGGAAAAGATCAATGTCAGAAGACAGAAGGAAGTGATAAGTACAAGATGGGAGAGAAGTGGTTGATGGACTGAAGATTCTAGAAAGTGAGTTAGTGGACCATGGAAGAGGAAAGCAGAAACCAGAGACTAGTGTCAACATGCTTAGAGAATAAAATGGTCAGACAACAAAGGCAGAAAAAGTAATTTTATTTTCAATTTAGAAACGTAGAAACATGGCGACAGAAAAAGATCATATGGTTTATCCAGTCCGTCCTTCCATATCAACTACAATAGTCCCTTTTTTCCTTTAGAGATTTTCTGTATTTGTCCCATGCTTTCTTGAATTCAGATACTGTCCTCCTCATCTGTACTACCTCCGCTGGGAGACTATTCCACACATCTACTACTTTTTCCATAAAGAAATATTTCTGCATATTACTCTTGAGTCTATCCCCTTTCATCTTCAGTGATTGGAATATATTAGTCTTTGGAATTGTCAGGCTTTATCTATATTTTGCACAGTACAGGGACATCTACATCTCTGTACTTCATGCAGAGTCTGAATTCTGGGGTTTTAGTTTAATTTTTGTCTACATATTTATATTTTTAGTTTATTGTCACTTATTGTATATTTGATAAGAACCTGTTTTAGGATGGAGTTTCTGTTTAGGGATCTGTACTTTACAGTAGTAATCTGACTCGCTCAGTTTTCTGACTAGGTGTATGGATGTTCTAGGACTCATTGGAAAAGCGAGAATCATAGCGCAGTTTGCAACACCACAATAAATTTAGTTAGAACAATTTAATTTTAATTTTATAAACTGCTGTGGTTCTTGTTTGCAAGCATCTCCCTGGTTTATGGCAGAATATTTTCTGTCAAGGTGGCTTACAGGTTGTCTGACCATTTTATATACTTACATAGAACGGAGGAACAACAGTTAATACTAACATGGAATGTAAGAACAAAAGTTAATGCTTATATGGAATGCAGGAGAATAGGCATAAGCATACGTCTGGAAGGTAGCACGCAAAAAAATAGAACATAAATAGCAATCAGGTGATAACCTAACTGCTGCAAGTAAACATCGGGGAGTGAATTCCACAAGCTGGGGACGTAGAGCGAGAAAGCTCAGTTAGAGATGATTTTGTTGCTTTTCCTCTTTAACGGGATGGTGAGGGTATTTTGTGCAATGGCTCATCTGTAGTCTGTTGTCTTATATAAGAGAGATTATAGATAAGTTGAGGAAAGGTTGTGTGAAGCTTTGAAAATGGTCAGCAAGACTTTGTACTTTGTGCGGGTTGCAACAGGAAGCCAGTGGAATTGTTTAAGGATTAGAGTCATGTGCTCCATTCTGGGTGCGCCATAGAGGATCTGGGCGACTGTGTTCTGGGCCAACTGCAAAGGGTGAAGCGCATAGTCTGGTAAACCTTGAAGGATGATATTACAATAATCTAGGTGCGGGAGGACTAAGGCTTTAAATACTGAACGGAGGTCGTGGGTGCTTAGTAAGGGTCGCAGGTGCTATACTGTCTTTATCTTGTGGTATGGGAGTCTAATGGTGCTATTAATGTGTGACTGAAATGTTAAATGCTGGTCAAGGGTAATTCCCCAGTAGCACACTTCAGATTTTACTTGTAGCTGAGCTCCTGAGTTTGTAGTTCCCTTGTAGAACATATATATGGCTACCAAAAAAAACTGCAGTCTAGTGGAGCCTCCCATGTCGCACTCTAGTGAGAGATCAACCCACAGGCTGTCATTCACGAGTGTTTTAATCAATCTTTTCCTCTCAAATCCTCAGAATTTTCTTCAAAGAGGAGAAAATCCATCTACCATGTGCTGGAGACAAAGAAATACTGAAGGGACCTCTGGTGGCTGAGATGAATAGTGATGTCATCAAAACCTGAGCTTTAATTGGTTCTTTGTCTCCACTTTCTGCTGGTAGGGAATACAACCCCCTTGTCTGGGCTGGTCTAGCAGGACAATATGGAAATGGGGATTACTAATAATCCCTAACTGAGATGTACTGCATTTCAAATTAGTCGCAAACTGTATATTTGTAATTTTCTTTGCTGTTATTTCTACTGTGAAAGCTGGCTGATTTTTACTGCTTTCTTATTGGGTTGCTATGTGTACTGACAAATAATTCTGTTGCTATGGACAGGGCTAGGTCAATAAAATGGCAAGCTAGGAATATTCCAGATTTTAGGAAGGTTCTGTCAAATGTGCTTTGCTCTCAGAACGTCAGGACTGACAACTGATTTTTACATTAATATCTGCATGCTAGAAGGATGGCTAACATGTCTGCACATTTTTCACAGTTTTAAACCTCTATCTGCAGTTCTGTAATCCTTTCCCCTGTGGGAAAAAGCCTGCACTGCCTGCTTCCAATGTAACTAGCAGCAGAGACTATGAGTAAGATCCAATCAATGGGAAGGGTGTGAAAGCAGAGCATGGAATGCTGCTCTAGACACAGGAAGGGAGGTGGTGAGTTGGAAAAAGTGATGTGCAAGTTAAGATTCTATGTGTGCTGGGAGATGGAAAAGAAATTAAGCTCCCCCCCCCCCAAAGTGCATCAATTAATTTTTATAAGACAAGCTGTTCCAATAGCTACAGCATACAAACATTGCTTCATAGTAGCATAGCAGTTACAGAATTGTACTTGTCAAACAGCTCTTTCATCTCATCTCTCCTGATCACAGACACACAAAGAAACAGCACAGTTATAAATACACACACACGCACACACACACATAACTAACATGCACACACGTGGACAGACATATACATGCAAGCATGCATAAATACACATAAAAAGAATACATGCCAGCCTACAGACACACACAGACAGAACACATACACAAGACACAGACATACAGAGACACTCACATACAGAGGCAATTCAGATACATATAGTTGGGTGTGTGCATGCACATACATATAGAGTGGTTGGAAAGAATTCCACGAGCAATGCTCTGCTTGCTTTCCCCACTTGCTTTAATTAGGATAACATGCATAGCACTGCTGGTTTCTGCCATCTATATTCCAACATTGTATATGGCACATCACAGAGAACCATATACAATGTGCCAAAAATGTTTGTATGGCACAATGAAGTTTCTACCTAGATGATACTTCAGTTTTCCAATTATTATTTTTAAACTTTAAACTTTTTTACGTTCTAGCAGCAGAGACTTCTAATGGCTTTACTAAAATATTGCATTGTAACCTTTTCATGCCACCTAGTGTTTCCAGAACATGAGAGGGCTACCTGACCGGTGAGGCAGTTGGAGGAAACCTGACTGGTGCAAAGAGCCAGCCCAAAGGCAGTTACCTGTCTTTGGCTGACATAATCACTACTATAGCACAGCAGCAGACCTCTCTGGATCTCCAGCCAGTGCACCAAAAGAGAGGAGTGGTATCAAGTTCACCAAGCCAGGGAACCAGCAGAAGGAGAGACAAGGGCAGCTTAGGCCACTCTACTACACCCTAAGGAATAAAGGAGAAAGCAGGAGAGCCTTAGCGATGGAAAGAGCAGCAGGGAGCCCTCATCCTGGAAAATGAAAGAGGATACGGAGGTCATCCCTGAATGCAAGACAAGGAGGACTATGCCTAAGGGGTGCAAGATCTGCAAGCACATTCGTGTCTGATGTCCAGTGTCTAGCTCTACAAGCTACTTTCGGGAAAAGAGTTGAGAGGAAAGAGATCATTGAAGAAGGGTTCTCCAACTGGAAGGAGGAATCCAACTAAACTCTGATTGAATGAAATTGTCTGATTTTTACACTGCCATTATAATAGGTTTTTTCAGTAAACCCTTTGTTCAGAACAACCAAATTCTGGCCTCTACTGATTCATTGAGAGTGGGTAAAATGAGGAATGATTGGGTCTAAGATGCCAAAGGTTTCCAATTTTACTGGCCTCATCCTGCAACCCTAAAATTTCCGAGAGTTAATCCTGCAAGATCAGTGTTACCTCCTTGAAGTTCTGCTCCCAGCCTCCCAAATAGCTGTGCTTAGCTTCTGTGAGAATCTCCCAGACTGGCAGGGATTGCATAAGTATTTATGTTGATTTGTGATAAGATGCTCTCTTACCAGAATGCTTCATTCTCAGACTGATCTTCAGTTTGATAGTCCATCATTGAAAGAACTGAACTCGGCCTCCACCGGAGACCACGATGATTTCTAGGTCCTGCTCCCTGACTGTGGAAAACCATGACTGGGATGTAACTATACCTGGCTATACTTTACTCAGAAAGGACAGGGTAGGAAGAAGGGGAGAGGAGTGGCACTATATGTAAAAAATACTATTAAAGCTTTGGAATTACAGAGCTTAAAAGGGAGAGAGGAGGCATTGTGAGTTAAACTAGAAAGAGGGAAAGAGAAATCTATCTGCATTGGCGTGATATACAGACTTCCCTCACAAGAGGAAGAGGTGCACAGAGAATTAATTGAAGACATATGCAGCATTGCTAGGAAAGGGGAAGTGCTACTGATAGGGGATTTCAATATGCCAGATGTTGATTGGCACATTCCTGCTGCAGTATCATCTAGAAGTAAAGAGATCCTGGATTCTCTACACGGAGAACTATTCAAGCAATTGGTAACAGACCCCACACGTGAAGGGACCATACTGGATTTGGTGCTTACCAATGGTGAAAGTGTTTCTGATGTTATAGTGGGAGATCATTTTGCATCCAGTGATCACCAGATGGTGAGGTTCAGTATTAGGACTAGGGCTGTTAGAATCCATTCAAAAGTGAGGGTCTTAGACTTTAGGAAGACTAACTTTGCCAAGATGGGCCAATACCTCAGGGAGTCGTTAGCAGGATGGGAACAGCTGAGGGATGTAGAAAAACAGTGGGCAAAACTGAAAGGGGATATTTTAAGAGCAACCAACTTTTTGTTAAAATGGTAAATAAAGGTAAAAGGAAAAGGAGACCATTATGGCTTTCGAAAGAAGTAGCTGAAAAAGTGAAGAAAAAGAGGGAAGCCTTCATGAAATACAAGAGATCACAGAGAGAGGAAGACAGGCATCTATATTTAGAAAAACTTAGAGAAGCTAGCAAAGTAGTCAGGAAAGCAAAGATTAAAAAAGAGGAGGAAATAGCCAATGCAATAAAATGAGGGGGGGGGGGGAGGGGGGAAGATAAGACATTTTTCAGATATGTTAGTGAAAAGAGGAAGGGCAAAAGTGTTATTGTCAGACTCAAGGGTGAAGGGGAGGAATATGTAGAAGCGGATGAGGATAAAGCGGGATTTCTTAACAAATATTTCTGTTCTGTGTTCACAGATGAAGAACCAGGAGCAGGACCTCAAAAAACACCCATAAACAGGAACAGAAGCAAGGGACATCTTGAACAATTTTCAGAAGACTGTGTTCGTGAGAAACTAGCTCAACTTAAAGTAGACAAAGCGATGGGACCAGATGGGATACACCCTAGAATACTGAGGGAACATGGGGGTGTTCTAGCAGCTCCACTGACTGACCTTTTCAATGCTTCGTTGGAGTCAGGAGTGGTGCCAAAGGACTGGAGAGAGGCTCATGTGGTGCCTTTACACAAAAGCGGAAGTAAGGATGTGGTTGAAAACTACAGGCCGGTTAGTTTAACTTCGGTGGTGAGTAAATTATTGGAAACGCTGCTGAAAGAGAAAATAGTGAGATTTCTGGAGTCCAGCAGATTACAGGATCTGAGGCAGCATAGATTCACAAGAGGCAGGTCTTGTCAGACAAATCTGATTGATTTCTTTGACAGAAGTTAGATTGCCTTCTGTTCCTTGAGAAGAGCAGTGCTACCCAGAGCTCTCCCGAAAGGTGATTTTTGCTGAATTTGCTGCCAAATTGTGAGTTCTATTGGTCTGTCTGTTTGTCTCCCCATATTTATTTATCTCTTTGTCCTTATTGGTGGGTTCCCTTACCTACTCCATTGCTAAAGAGTTTAAACTTTTTTCCTCTTAGTCTACCTGAGTGACTACCCCTCTCCCCTGCTGAGGTATTGTGTAGACCTCCATTTCCTGCACGTGGGCTGCTTGCTCAGATTGCCTTCTGTTCCTTGAGAAGGGCAGTGCTCTCCAGAGCTCTCCCGAAAGGTGATTTTTGCTGAATTTGCTGCCAAATTGTGAGTTCTATTGGTCTGTCTGTTTGTCTCCTCATGTTTATTTATCTCTTTGTCCTTATTGGTGGGTTCCCTTACCTACTCCATTGTGTGTGTGCCCACAATTCAGGAACAGCCTACTGGCCAGAGACACTTAGGTTCCCACCCACCCTACCCCTCACCCCACTCACAGGCTACATTGCCTATATAGTGGTCACATACGTGCCATCTATCCTTCCTAACTTGGGTTAAAGCCCACATCTTCATCTTTTCTTCTTCTTCTTCCTCTTCTGGGACTGCTTAATCACCATGCATGTATTCAGTGCGATAACTGCGGTAGTTTAATTCCAAGACGAATCATTTGGAGCCTAAGAGCTTGTCCTATGTGCCTCAAGTCAGCTGCCATGCATGAAGAACTGACTCTACTAAGGAAAGACCTAGCTGCCATGTATAAAGAAGTGATTCTACTGAGGGAGGAAATGGCTGCAATGAAGCGCACCTCTTCTAGGATACAAACTGAACAATGTCCACCACTGCTCCCACAAAGACTCAAACACCCCAGAAACAAATGGATCAGAGTGGGTTCTGGAAGACTGTGACCTGTAAAGCAGAGACATCATACACATCAAGCAATATCCCTGCACAATGCCTTCTCTTCCTTGGCTAATGAGGATGCCCAATCCAAAGAAACTGAAGGGTCCTTAAATGAGTCAGACAATACCCAATCTCCTGCTAAAGCACCAAATATGAAGAAAACCTCACCAAAGAGAAAACTACTACTTGGAGATTCCATCATTAGAGGCACCAACTTGGGAACACAGTTCAAAGGAGAGAAGATAGTCATGTGCCTACCAGGCTATTTAGCCAGCAGGAATACAAACCAAGTTGTTGAAGTACTTAGCGAAAAAAGTGAACACTCCAAACTTGATGTTGTTATCCACTTGGGCACAAATGACCTGGCTAGAAACAGTGCCTCTAGAGTCCAAAAGGACTTCCAATCTCTGGAAGAGAAACTCAAGCCCATTGTTAACACTTTTGCATTCTCAGAAGTTCTACCCGTTCTTGGTAAGGGGACAAAAAGGTTGCATCGCATTAACATCTTTAATACATGGCTCCAGACCTGGTGCAAACAAGAAGGATTCAGATTTATTGGCGACTAGGGAAACAGATGGGCCAACAAGAGACTATACTGTGCTGATGGACTACATCTCTCTGTCGCAGGGAAAAGAATCTTAAGTGAAAAATTCAGGCAGTATGTGGATATGCATTTAAACTTGGAAAAGGGGGTGATGGATGTGGAAGGTCAAGATCTGCAAGCCATCCCCTGCAAAAGCAGAACATCATCAGAAACAGCCACACTTTTAAACCACACATCAAAAACAAGTGGGAAGAAGTGGGCAGAACAAAATCAATGCAAAATACACACAAGCCAGCTAAATGCTGGAAAGCAATGAGCACAAATGCTCGAAGCTTAGCCAACAAAGTTCCGGACCTGGAAGCCCTAATGGTGGAAATGGATTTCGACATTGTAGCCATTACAGAAACATGGTTTAATGAATCGCATGATTGGGATATAGCCATAGCTGGCTATTATAATCTATTCAGAAGAGACAGAGAAAATGGAAAAGGAGGAGGAGGAGTAGCCTTGTATGTCAAAAGCAATATTAAAGCTATTGAAATGCAGGGGACATTGGGAAAAGAAGAAGCACTCTGGATTGCGTTGGAAAGAGGAAATGGTGCTGCCATCCATACTGCTGTAATCCACAGACCTCCGACTCAAATAGAAGAGAGAGATAACGAATTGATTATAGATACTGCCAAGATAGCCACAAAGGGGGAAGTGATCATATTGGGTGACTTCAATCTACCTGATGTGGATTGGATTGCTCCTTCTGCACATCTGGAAAGAAGCAAAAAAATTGTGGATGCTCTCCAAGATGCATTACTTAGACAAATGGTGATGGAACCAACCAGGGAAAGCTCAATGCTGGATTTAGTGCTCACCAACAGTGATAGCATGTCGAATGTCTGCATGAGTGCCCCTGTGAGCAACAGTGATCATCACACGGTGTGGTTTGAGATAAAAGCCATGGTACAGGCCAATCATAGCAAGCTCAAAGTCCTAAAATTCAAAAACACTGTCTTCAGTAAAATGGCCGAGTACCTAAAGGAGGAGATGACGGGGTGGAAGGGGATAAGGGAAGTGGAATTGCAATGGACTAAACTAAAGGTGGCAATAAAAGGGGCAACAGATAAATATGTAAGAAAAGTAAATAAAAACAAGAGGAGAAGGAAACCTATTTGGTTTTCCAAAGAAGTGGCTAAAGATGTTAAGGGTGGCACCAAACTTTCTTCAGGTATATTCAGGAAAGGAAGATGATCAGGGTTGGAATTGCAGGACTCAGAAGTGCTGGGAAAGGGCTCGTGGAAAGTGACATTAAAAAAGCAAGATTGCTAAACAAATACTTCTGCTTTGTTTCTACTAAAGAAAATCCTGGAGATGGACCAGCTGTGACTCTCAAATATAAAAATGGGAATGAAAGAGCGAATAGTGAACTTTATCAAAACCAACAGGTTGCAAGATCCGAGGTAACATGGTTTTACCAAAGGACGGTCTTGCCAAACAAATCTGATTGAGTTCTTTGACTGGGTGATCAAGGAACTAGATCAGGGGCATGCGATGGATGTCATCTACCTGGATTTCAGCAAAGCCTTTGATACTGTTCCTCATAGGAGGCTTGTCAATAAACTCAGTAGCTTGGGGATAGGTCCCAAGATGGTAAATTGGATTAGAAATTGGTTGACTGACAGACAACAGAAGGTGATGGTACATGGAGCTCACTCGGATGAAAGGAAGGTGATTAGCGGGGTGCCCCAGGGTTCGGTCCTGGGTCTGGCACTGTTCAATGTATTTATGAGTGATATTGCTGAAGGACTGAATGGAAAAGTCTGTCTTTTTGCAGATGACACACAAATTTGCAACAGAGTGGACTCTCCCGAGGGAGTTGTTAACATGGGGAAAGATCTACAAAAGTTGGAAGAATGGTCTAATGCTTGGCAACTACGATTTAATGCAAAAAAGTGCAGTGTCATGCACTTGGGTAGCAGAAATCCAAGGGAAATGTACGCGATAGGGGGTGAGAAGTTGGTGTGCACAGTTCAGGAGAAAGACCTTGGTGTGATTATCTCTGATGATCTCAAGGTGGCAAAACAGTGCGACAAGGTGGTGGCAAAAGCCAGGAGGATGTTGGGCTGCATACAAAGAGGGATTGCCAGCAGAAAGGAAGAGGTGCTTATGCCACTGTACAAGTCACAGGTGAGGCCTCACTTGGAATACTGTGTTCAGTTTTGGAGACCATATCTTGCAAAAGATGTAAAAAGACTAGAAAATGTTCAGAGGAAGGCGACCAAAATGATTTGGAGCCCACATCAGAAGCCTTATGAGAAGAGACTTGAAGACCTAAATATGTACACTTTGGAGGAAAGGAGAGACAGGGGAGATATGATTCAGACCTTTAAATACTTAAAGAGAAATGATGAACAAACAAACCTCTTCCAAAGACGGGGAAGCTGTAAAACTAGAGGGTATAACATGAAGCTGCAAGGTGGTAAATTGAAAGGCAATGTCAGGAAATATTTTTTCACTAAAAGGGTGGTGGATGCTTGGAATGCCCTCTCGATGGAAGTGGTGGGGGCAAACACGGTGACGGAATTCAAAATGGCATGGGACAAACACAGTGGATCCCTTTACAGCAACAGGATAAAAACAAAATAAACTGAAACATATAACCTCTGAAACATCTAACGTCTCAACAAATAGGGGTGTCCTACATGGAGTGGTGGGTTCACCCCTAAAAAAGACATGGAGAGGGGTGGCCTGCACCTACTCTTGCCATCTTGCTGGGCAGACTAGATGGACCATGCTGGTCTTTATCTGCCGTCATCTACTATGTTACTATGTTACTATGGGTGACCAGGGAGTTGGACTGAGGGAGAGCCCTAGATGTGGTGTATTTAGATTTCAGTAAAGTCTTTGACACTGTTCCTCATAAGCGACTTATAAACAAACTGAGCACCCTAGGGATGAACCCTAAAGTTACTGCTTGGGTTAGAAATTGGTTGGATGGGAGGCGACAAAGCGTACAGGTAAATGGAGCTCACTCTGAGGAGAAGGATGCTACTAGTGGTGTGCCCCAGGGATCTGTCCTTGGTCTGATTCTTTTTAACATCTTTGTTAGTGATATAGCGGAAGGGCTGTCGGTAAGGTTTGCTTTTTTTGCGGATGATACCAAAATCTGCAATAGAGTAGACACCCAGGAAGGTGTAGATAACATGAGGAGTGATCTAGCTAAGCTTGAAGAATGGTCTAGAATTTGACGGCTGGGATTTAATGTTAAAAAATGCAAGGTCGTGCATTTGGGCTGCAGCAATCCAAGGGAGCAATATAGTATAGGGCAGCGATGGCGAACCTATGGCATGCGTGCCAACTGTGGCACGCGAAGGCCTTGCAGCTGGCACGCGGGAAGGTCGCAAATTAATATATGCCGGCTCATGGCAATTAAAAAAAAAAAAAAAGCTGGCCGCCACGGCGGCATGGAGTGTCCCGCGGGGCTTCCTCTGCCCGGCGGGACTCTCCCGGCGCAGCTCAGCCCCTCTCTGCCGGCTTGCAGATACGCGAAGGGAAAGTCTCCCTCGCGTCTCTGTTAAGCCCGCAGGGGCTGATGGGAAATTTCCCATCTGCCCCTGCGGGCTTAACAGAGACGCGAGGGAGACTCTCTCTCCCTTCGCGTATCTGCAAGCCGGCAGAGAGGGGCTGAGCTGCGCCGGGAGAGTCCCGCCGGGCAGAGGAAGCCCCGCGGGACACTCCATGCCGCCGCGGCGGCCAGCTTTTTTTTTTTTTTTAATTGCCATGAGCCGAGGGGGGTGGGTAGGACTGGCAAAGGGCTAGGGGGGGGGGTTAAGACTGGCAATGGGCGAGGGAGGGAGGGGGGTTAAGACTGGCACTGGGCTAGGGAGGGAGGGAGGGTAAGACTGGCAATGGGCTAGGGAGGGAGGGAGGGAGATTAAGACTGGCAATGGGCAAGGGAGGGAGGGAGGGAGGGAGGGAGGGGGGTTGAGACTGGCAATGGGCTAGGGAGGGAGGGAGGGAGGGGGGTTGAGACTGGCAATGGGCTAGGGAGGGAGGGAGGGAGGGAGGGAGGGAGGGGGGTTGAGACTGGCAATGGGCTAGGGAGGGAGGGAGGGAGGGGGTTTGAGACTGCCAATGGGCTAGGGAGGGAGGGAGGGAGGGAGGGAGGTTGAGACTGGCAATGGGCTAGGGAGGGAGGGAGGTTGAGACTGGCAATGGGCTAGGGAGGGAGGGGGGTTGAGACTGGCAATGGGCTAGGGAGGGAGGGGGGTTGAGACTGGCAATGGGCTAGGGAGGGAGGGAGGGAGGGGGGTTGAGACTGGCAATGGGCTAGGGAGGGAGGGAGGGAGGGAGGGAGGGAGGGGGGTTGAGACTGGCAATGGGCGAGGGAGGGAGGGAGGGAGGGAGGGAGGGGGGTTGAGACTGGCAATGGGCTAGGGAGGGAGGGAGGGGGGTTGAGACTGGCAAGGGGCTAGGGAGGGAGGGAGAGGGGTTGAGACTGGCAATGGGCTAGGTAGGGATGGTTAAGACTGGCAGTGGGCTGGGGGGGTTAAGACTGGCAGTGGGCTATGGGGGGGTTAAGACTAGCAATGGGCTGTGGGCTGATGAGGGCTGGCAATGGGCTATGGGGGGGGTTAAGACTGGCACTGGGCTAAGGGGGGGGGTTAAGACAGGCAATGGGCTGTGGGCTGATAAGGGCTGTCTGGAAATGGGGTGATGGGGGGGTTAGGACTGGTTATGGGCTATGGGGGGGGTTAAGACTGGTAGTGGGCTGATGGGGGGGTAGGACTGATAATGGGTTATGGGGGGGCTAGGACAGGAAATGGGCTGATGGGGAGGGGTTAGGACTTGATGTGGGCTGATGTGGTTAGGACTGGTAATGGGCTGTGGGCTGATGGGGGGGGTTAGGACTGGCAATGGGATATGGGGGGCTGACTGGAAATGGGATGATGGTGGGGGTTAGGAAAGGTAATGTGTTATAGGGGGGGCTTAAACTGAAAATGGGGTGATGGGGGTTAGGACTGGAAGTTGCTTGAGGGGGGGCTAGGACTGGTAATGGGTGGGGGTGTTGCTAGGACTGGAAATGGGCTGAGTGGAAGGGGAGGCTTGAACTGCAAATAGCTGATGGGGAGGGGGCTTGGAATGGAAATGGGCTGTGAGGGAAGGGAGCTAGGACTGAAAATGGGCTGATGGAACAGCTAGGATAGGACTGGAAATGGGCTGTTGGGGGGAGCTAAGATTGGAAATGGGCTGTGGTGGGGGCTTGAATTGAAATGGACTCATGGAGGGGCTAGAACTGGAAGTAGGCTCATGGGGGGGCTTGGACTGGAATTGGGCTGAGTGGAGGGGAGCTATGATTTGACATGGGCTGATGGTGGGGCTAGGAAATGACTAGAAATGGGCTGATGGGGGGGCTAGGATTGAAAATGAGCTGATGAAGGGACTTGGACTGGAAATGGATGGGGGAGCTAGGACTGGAAATGGGCTGATGGGGGGCTAGGACTGGAAATGGGCTGATGCAGGGACTAGAAGGGAATGGATGCTGGGTGAGACTGGAACTAGAAGGGAGCTGATGTTGGGGGAGGATTAGAATGGGATGGGGCTGGGAGAGTAAAATGGAGAGGGGAAAAAATATTTTGTGTAGGAGGGATGAAAAATCTACAATTGGCCAGGTATTGGGAGAGTAATTGGGGATTGAGGATGGAGGGGTAAAATTTGTGTGGATGAAATAGGAATGAGGAAAGAGCAAAAGGAGAAAGATTAGTATGTTAAAGCAGATGTAGAGAGAGAGAGAATGGAAAAAAAAACTAGAAGAGAGAAGAAAGGACAAATGGACAGCAGACGATGGAGAGTTAGCAGAAAACATGAAGAAACCAGAAGAAAGTGGCTGGACCAATTGCAACTGAAAAAGAAAATGCACACAAGGTAGAAAGATATCTCTTTATCAGGGCCGGATTTACGTATACGCCATGTACGCCATGGCGTAGGGCCCACAGCCGGCAGGGGCCCACAAAAAAAGAACCAGTTTTTTTTTTTAACTCAATTTAAAAAAAAAACCTGGTGGCTGCCGCCGCGGGGCCCCCTCTGCTGCCGCGGGGGCCCCGTCTACAAGCTGGTCGGGTCGAGTCGAGTCGAGTCGAGTCGGGTCGGGTCGGGTCGGGTCGGGTCGGGTCGGGTCTCTCTCCCTCCCTCGCTGCAGGCTGCAGGCTGCGAGAGACGCGAAGATAGAGCGTCTCCTCGCGTCTGTGTTAAGCCCGCAGGGGCTGATGGGATTTCCCATCAGCCCCTGCCGGCTTAACACAGACGCGAGGAGACGCTCTCCCTTCGCGTCTCTCGCAGCCTGCAGCCTGCAGCGAGGGAGGGAGAGAGACCCGACCCGACCGGACCGGACCGGACCCGACCAGCTTGTAGACGGGGCCCCCGCGGCAGCAGAGGGGGCCCCGCGGCGGCAGCCACCAGGTTTTTTATTTAAATTAAATTTTACTTTAGGCCGGGGGGGGGTGTAGGACTGGTAATGGGCTATGGGGGGGGGGGTAGGACGGGTAATGGGCTGGGGGGGGGTGTACGACTGTTAAGGGGAGATGGGGGGGGAAGACAAGGTAATGGGCTAAAGGGGGGGGGTAGGACTGGTAATGGGCTATGGGGGGGGGTTAGGACTGGTAAGGGGCTATGGGGGGGGTGGGCTATGGGGGGGGGGTAGGACTGGTAAGGGGCTATGGGGGGGGTTAGGACTGGTAAGGGGCTATGGGGGGGTAGAAGAGTTAAAGGGCTCTGGGGGGGGGTAGGACTGGTAATGGGCTATTGGGGGGGCTGGGGCTGGAAATGGACTGGGGGGGGGTAGGGCTGGTAATGGGTTATTGGGGGGCTGGGGCTGGAAATGGGCTGGGCTGGGCTGGGCTGGGGGGGTTAAGGCTAGAGGTGGGCTGATGGGGATAGGACTGGTAATGGACTGTGGGCTGTTGGGGGGGCTTAGAACTGGAAATGGGCTTTGGGGGGGTTAAGAAGGGTAATGGGCTGTAGGCAGATTGGGGCTTGAGTGTAAATGGCGATGGGGGGGCTAGTAATGGAAATGGGCTGGGGGGTTAAGGACTGGAGGTGGTCTGATGGGGTTAGGACTGGTAATGGGCTGTTGGGGGGGGTTTAGAACTGGTAATGGGTTTTGGGGGGGTTAAGACTGGTAATGGGCTGTGGGCTGATGGGGGTTGTCTGGTAATGGGCCATGGGGGGCTAGGACTGGAAATGGGCTGGGGGGTTAAAACTGGAGGTGGGATGATGGGGTTAGGACTGGTAATGGGCTGTGGGCTGATGGGGGGGGTAGGACTGGCAATGGGCTATGGGGGCTGACTGGAAATGGGTTGATGGGGTTAGGACTGGAAGTGGGCTGATGGGGGGTTAGGACTGGTAATGGGTTATAGGGGGGGCTTAAACTGACAATGGGGTGATGGGGGGTTAAGGACTGAAAATGGGGTGATGGGGGGTTAAGGACTGTAAGTGGGGTGATGGGGGGGCTAGGACTGGTATTGGGTTGGGGGGTTGCTAGGACTGGAAATGGGCTGATGGATGGCTAGGACTGGAAATGGGCTGATGCAGGGACTAGAAGGGAATGGATGCTGGGTGAGGCTGGAACTAGAAGGGAGCTGATGTTGGGGGAGGATTAGAATGGGATGGGGCTGGAAGAGTAAAATGGAGAAGGGAAAAATATTTTGTGTGGGAGGGATAAAAAATCTACAATTGGCCGGGTATTGGGAGAGTAAGTGGGGATTGAGGATGGAGGGGTAAAATTTGAGTGGATGAAATAGGAATGAGGAAAGAGCAAAAAGAGAAAGATTAGTATGTTAAAGCAGATGTAGAGAGAGAATGGAAAAAAATCTAGAAGAGAGAAGAAAGGACAAATGGACAGCAGACGATGGAGAGTTAGCAGAAGACACGAAGAAACCAGAAGAAAGTGGCTGGAGCAATTGCAGCTGAAAAAAATGCACAAAAGGTAGAAAAATATCTCTTTATTTTGAATTTATTAATTGGAATATGTCAGCTCTGGTAAATGTGCATCATTAACATCTGTGCTTTGTTTAGTACAAGAGCAAATTAATGTATAGTTTTATTTCTACAGTGTTGTACATTCCAAGTTTGGCTTTTGGGATTCCCAGTTTAATTATTGTCTTCCTATTTCTAAATTGTGATTACTTGTTTGGTGATGGTCTATGTTCTGCATGTGTAACTGAGCTGAGGTGTTCTGTTTATATAATTCCTATTTGACATTGCCACTTGTTCTCTTTCCCCAGTAGGTCATGTATTGTTGTTCTCTGAAATGTATTGGTTTAATATTTGCAGTGTTGCCTTTTGATTGGTAGAGTATGGTGCTTTGTGAGTCCTGGTAGTGCTGTTATGATACGGCGGGTTTACTATGGGCAGTGTTTGTAGTAGTTCCTAATGTGTCTGGCAGTTGGCACTGGATTATAGTAATGTAGAAATCTTTTAGTCTTTCTTTATCCATACACTCATTAAGAGGCACGTTTACTAAAAGTTAGTATATGGTAACATTATGCAAATGAGGCCCCTTATGCAAATGAAGTCCGCACCCCCCTTGGGCCGCCCCTGCTGGGGGCCCACAATTTTTGTTGGCGTAGGGCCTCACTCAAGGTAAATCCGGCCCTGCTCTTTATTTTGAATTTATTAACTGGAATATGTCAGCTCTGGGAAATGTGCATCATTAACATCTGCGCTTTGTTTGGTACAAGAGGAAATTCCTATTTGACGTTGCCACTTGTTCTCTTTCCCCAGTATTCTCTGAAATGTATTGGTTTAATATTTGCAGTGTTGCCTTTTGATAGGTAGGGTATGGTGCTTTGTGAGTCCTGGTAATGCTGTCAGGATACGGCGGGTTTGCTATGGGTTCTAAATGGGCAGCGTTTGTAGTAGTTCCTAATGTGCCTGGCGGTTGGCACTGGATTATAGTAATGTAGAAATCTTTTAGTCTTTCTTTATCCATACACTCATTAAGAGACATGTTTACTAAAAGTTAGTGTATGGTAACATTATGCAAATATTTATGCAAATAAGACCACTTATGCAAATGACGTGCTGGCACTTTGAGGAAATTCTTTGGTTTTGTGCGGCAGTTTGGGCACTCGGGCTCAAAAAGGTTAGCCATCACTGGTATAGGGGGTGAAGTACTTTTCTCCACTATAGAAGAGCAGGACCTTGGCGTGGTTGTGTCTGATGATCTTAAAGTAGCTAAACAAGTAGAAAAGGCGATGGCAAAAGCTAGAAGAATGCTTGGGTGCATAGGGAGAGGAATGGCTAGCAGAAAATGGAGGTGATAGTGCCTCTGTATAAGTCTTTGGTGCGACCTCATTTGGAGTATAGTGTGCCAGTCTAGAGACCACACCTTCAAAAGGATGTGAACAGGATGGAGTCGGTGCAGAGGGTGGCTACTAAAATGATTAGTGGTCTTCATTATAAAGCATATGAGGACAGACTTAGGGATCTTAATATGTACACCTTAGAGGAAAGGCAGGATAGAGATGATATGATTGAGATGTTTAAATACCTCCGTGGCATAAATGTTCAGGGGGAGAGCCTCTTTCAATTGAAAACAAGTTCTGCTACGAGGGGACATGGGTGAGGGTGAAGGGGGATAGATTCAGGAGTGATATGCAGAAATATTTCTTTACGGAAAGAGTGGTGGATCCGGGGAATAGTCTCCCAGTAGAGATGGTAGAGATGAGGACAGTAACTGAATTCAAAAAAAGCATGGGACCAACACAGAGGATCTCTAAAGGTAAAAAGGGGGCTGTTGTAGTTGTTGATATGGAAGGACAGACTAGATAGGCCATGTGGTCTTTTTCTGTAATCATATTTCTATGTTTCTATTTAACACCACAGTAATCAGCCACAGCACTTCAATATCAGCAGGACAATCAGTGGTAGTATCCAGTTAGGGCTGCAGCTCAATAGTCGGAGTGAACAGCATTATCTGGATACGTTTAGGCCCTCACCCGGTTAGTGCAGTTTTCAGTTAGCACTCATTCAGATTGCAGCTTAAGCCTGCTTTTCATGTGGGTTAAGTTGCCTGGATAAGTGCAGACCAAAAATCACAAAAAGCAGATAAAGTCAGCACTTACCTAGATAACACCACCCTCGGTCTGACCATGGACTGCCCCTGCAATGCCACTGAATATCTTGGTCAGCATCCTTATTCAGATAGCCTCCCATTGTCCGTAAGGCTAACGTTCTGCCTTTGGCTCCTGTGTTTTTTATTTAGAAGAAAACTAAAGACTTTGGGATATGTTTACTAAACCGGGCTAATAGTTAACCCAGGCTATCTGCAACTGGGTCCCATGTTATTTAATGGGGACTAGTTGCAGATAGCCTGGGCTAACCATTGGCCTGGTTTAGTAAACATATCTTTTGGCCAGTCCTTGATAGATTGGAGACATTTTCTGAAGTCTGTTTGTGGGAGAATAGATTTGTTATGTTTGCACTTCTATGCTATTGTTTTAATGTAATGTTCATTTATTAGGTATTCTGTGGTATATATATTTTTCTATAACTGTATGACAAATGTAAAAATCCTGGAGATACCTCTTCTAGCTTCTTGCTAAGAATTACAATGCACATTTTTTTTATATCATTCATAACTACTGATAGACATAAACACAACAGAATTATTTTGCAACCAAGTTTCATCATTTGAACATAATTTTTATTAACACTCTTAGGGCATTTAGTACTAGTCACCATGTGTGCCATCGGCTTACAGTAAGATTACAATGCAATATTTATTTATTTAAACTGTTTTCTATACTGCCTTATCCTTCAAACAAAGATGTTTACATATCAACTTGAACTGTTTGCATTATAATTATGCAGAAAAGAGACGGACGCGCGCATAAACAGCAAAGGAAAAGGTAACGCACAGATAACTCCAAGATTATTTAAATTATAGGCAAATGAGCTGTGCATATTAAAATAGAATGTTAATATTGTCTGCGCCTGATGCAGAGAAATGCGTAGAGGATTTTGTAACCAGCATAAACATCTAGCGCATGCCCCCGACAGTGTTTGATGCCTAGATCATCTGAGGTAAAGCCCCTGATGCCATCAAAATATTGTCGGGGGCCAGTGCTCCTGACACAAAGGAAATCCCTGGTGGTCCAGCAGCCCCGATCCCCCTACCCACCCAACTGAAAATAACCCTAGTGGCTCAGCGGCCCTAAACCCCCCACCCACCTCCTGGTACCTTTACAAAGGAGTGGGAGTACTGCCCATGCACTCCCACTCCTACGTCGGCATCTTGAAAAATGGCAGCACCTGGTCCCACGTGATGCATTCTGGGATGCACCGGGCAGGGTCAGACTGCCATATCCTAGACCTTATCCCAGTGAACTTGTCAATGGCATATGGGAGGGAGGGAGAGTGCCTGATCAGCCCAAGACTTTCACATACCCCTATTCACACTGCTACCAGAGACTCCGCTGAGATAAGCAGCTAATTATCTTCCTGCTCTCTTCACAACCTCATTTCCCCAACTCACTAACCAAATCAACAATCAGAGCATACAGTCCACTGGCTCAGCTATTTTAAATCATCCCCCCCCCCCCTTTACCTCCTGCGGGATAGTGGGTGGGCTTTCAATATTGCTGCATTTGTCTCCTGCCATTCTGCTAAAAAGTGTCTTCTCTTTTTCGTAGATGATCATGTGTATTTTTTCAAATAGGTGTATGACTGTTCTAGGGCCTGCTGCGGTATTTACAACACTGCTTTTTTCTGGGTTGGCTCCTTGTTGTATGAGTTTTGGAAGTTGATGCTGGTATGGTATGGTAGTTTTGCTCTGTAGATTCTCAGTATCTTTTGTAGGGTTTTGTATTCATCCCAATATGCCTGGTATGTATATATGTTGTTGTTACTGAGGTGACCAGAATCATATTTTTATACCGAGTTCTACGGGTGAATATTCTCGTTCTGCTCTGTACCCATTGTTGAGGGAGGGTGTTTTCTGGAGATTCTAGAAATCAGTCTATGGCATTGGCTTTCACCCCTGTCCTCAGGAAACACCTGGCCAGTCAGATTTTCAGGATACCCACAATGAATATGCATAAGAGAGATTTGCATACACTGCCTCCATTGTATGTAAATCCTGGAAACTTGACTGACTAGGTGGCCCAAGGACTAGGTTGAGAACCACTGGTCTGTGGTGATGGAGGAGTTCTGTTTGCTTGTAGAGAAGATCTTCTTTTCCTACATAAGGGTGGGAGCAGGTTGTGAAAAAGACCAGCAGCAGCTCTCTTTGAACATATAGTCTGCATCTACAGAAACCCTCAACAAAATAAAATGAGTTATAATTTTATAAGTTGGTGTTATAAACTGTGCTGTGATTCTCACTTTTTAATTTAGTTCCTTGGTGTGCGAGCATCTTGCAATTACTTGTTTTTTTGCAGAATATATGTTTATATTGACACCATGCTGGTCCACTGTGCAATTTCAAGAGTTATATTGGGGTTGCTAAAGGCAAATGTTGCTTTAGGATCACAAAAGCACCTCTTGTTTTTGTGAGGATGGGAAGTGCTGTGTTGGGGGCCACTAAGTCGCTTCTCTTGTTTTTGTGAAAGTGGGAGGTGCTGCATTGGTGCTGTTGAGCCCCCTCTTGTTTTTTGCACATTTAACGACATGTTTCCTAAACTCCATGCAGCGTGGGGCTATATGCTAATTGCTGGAATGCAGGTACACCCCCTTGTAGTTACCACGCTGCAACATAGCAATGGCTACAGGTGCAACTAACACCACACATTGAGGTAAATTAATGAGGAGGGGTGCAGATCTATAGGTTGAAGGGGCACCAGGAACACTAGCATCATCCTTGCCCCTTATTTTCCTTTTTTGTTTTCCTTTTATCTAACTATCCTAGACTATGCTCATTCAAGATAGTTCAACAATAAAAAGAATAAACCCAACCGGAATTAAATAAATAACAATAACTAAAGAGATTCCGGTACCAAAAAGCACCCCGTGTTAGATAGTCAGTCTAACACGGGGTGCTTTTTGGTACCGGAATCTCTTTAGTTATTATCATTCAAGATAGTTAACAGTTCTTGATCTCTCACCTTACTTTGTGAATTTTGGCCGTGCATATGTGGACCACTTTTTTTCAAGAATGAATTTGATACTTGTGGCGATCACACTCTCATTATTTTTAAATCTGTTGCCATGGTCACTAGTTTGTCTCTTTCATTAGATTCAGCTAACCCAACAGAACAGTACAGCTGACTTAAGTTTCAGGCCTGTAACAAACCCCGCTCATTTTTCTTCATACTGAACTCAGAAATGAACCGCAAACCTTTCATAAAATTCTTTTTATGGATTTCGATTTTGGATTTAATTACTCACTTTTCCAAATCTGAGCTCAAAATGAGTTATATCGGTCTCTGGAGTAATAACTTTCTTCAGAAACCTGGAAGGTATTATAAATGCTGGACGCCCCTCTGCTTCACTATGAAATAGTGCTACCTTTTGTTTATCAGGTCTGACTGCCAGTGGCATTCATATAAAATGTAAACTTTTATCAAAATCTTTTTCAACTGTCTTATAGCTGGTTTTAAATTTCAGTTCTGGGGGTTTTGCTGTTTTGCTTCCTTTACTGTTGCCTACAATCACAAACTTCATTTTCTTCGCAATGTTCACGCTTCACTGGTCTCTGTATTTGAATTACTAACAGCACATTCAGCAAAGCTATTACAACATATATTTTCCTTTTGAATTTATGCATCAAGCTTCATGATTTCTTTTTGGTAGAAATTAAAATTAAATCATATCTAGAAATGAAAAAGTTGAGAGCTCTCAGACTTCTTTAAAAAGCCCCACTGGATACAGCAAATTTCCTCAACTAATTATTAATTAAAATTGTGTTTCTCAAACTTTTTAGGTCATGCCCCTCTCTTTTTTTCTCCGTAATACTTTCAATCCAATGGTAAAACTTGTTTTTCAAGTAGCAGTGCAATTTACTGCAATTAAAGCTACACCAAACCGAACCTAATGTACATCCCCCACCCCTGTCTGAGATGAACAGCTGTAATACATCGAGGACCCAATATTTAAAACATTTAACTAGTTAGCAGCACCTGCTAACCCGATAAATGGTGCAGACTGAGGCCAGCTACTGATTTTGAGTGGCATTATCTGGATAATAGCATTGGAAATCATCACAGACTGCCTGATGATTTAGATAGTGCTGGGATGGTTTGGGGATGGAATGGTAAGTTATTAAGACAGCAGCAATTTTCAGCACCGCTATGGGGATAACTGTCCAGAAAGCAATGCTGAAAATCACTGATATTCAGAGAGTGCAGGCAGTCGCCTGCATGCCCAGATATTCAGAACTGCTATCTAGATATCGGCCGACGTTGAATATTTGAATATATATAACTTGAAATGCCTTGGCCAGCCTTTAAAGAGAATGTCAACTGTGGAGTTTAAATATCAGCCAGTGACTTTCCCATGGCCATTCCATGGGATGACGTTCCAAGGACTGCAGAGCAGAGATGGTGTTCATCTGTCCAAGAAGGGTCAAAGTGTCTTTTGTAGCAGACTGGCTAACATACTGAAGAGGCTTTAAACTAGATTTGTTAGGGTGGGTGAAGAAAGCCCCAGGTAACTGAAACATTAAATACCTCAATAGAAATGGGTAAAAGGGGCAACATCTGTGCATAAATGCTGTAGCATGGGAAATAAGATCCTAGATGTTGAGGCTTTAATGGAAGAGGCTGACTTGGATTTAGTGGTAGTTATGGAGACATGGTTAATGGACAATCATGACTGGGATATAATTATATTGGGCTATACGTTATGCAGGAAGGACAAGGTAGGAAGAAGGGGAGGAGGAGTGGCACTATATATAAAAAGTAATATTAAAGCTATAGAATTACATGGCTTAAAAGGGAGCGAGGAGGCACTGTGGGTTAAACTAGAAAGAGGGAAAGGGAAATCAATTTGCATTGGTGTCATATACAGATCTCACTCATAGGGAGAAGTGGATGGGGATTTAACAGAAGACATGCGCAGTATTGCAATGAAAGGAGAGGTGCTACTAATAGGTGATTTCAATATGCCAGATGCTGATTTGTACATCCCTGCTGCAGTGTTATCTAGAGGTAAGGAGATTCTATATTCTCTAGTGGGAGAACTATTCCAGCAACTGGTAACAGAACTCATACATGAAGGGGCCATACTAGGTGCTTACCAATGGGGAAAAGTGTTTTTCTTTTCTTTTTTTTTTATTTCTGCAATTTTACAATATTAACTAAGAATACATGTTGTACAGAAACTGAGAACTGATTACCAATAATGATAATAGGAAAACTTACAATCAATCCCACTCCAGCCCACAGGCAGAGGAGATCCAAGTTAAGGAAACATAAAACACTAAGAGTGAAGATAATCATGTAGGTGAATACAACCGGTATATCCAAACAACATTACGGTGGGTCAGTTGGAAGTCCAAACAGGTTCTCCATGCGCCGAGTGTTAATGAAGGCCAGCTGCTGGGATGGCTCATAAAAAACATAGGAGCGATACTTTACCATGCACTTGCACGAATACTTCAGAAAAAAAAAAGAGTGCTCCCAGCTGCTGGATCCAGGGTGCAAAAAGAGAAATTCCCATCTCCTTCATTGCATGTCCCAAGCCAATTAGGGAAACATATGAACCAAGAGGCCCTTGAACCACAAGTTCCTTTTCCTAAAGAAAATCTTCATTAACCATTCCTTATCAGATATCAAAACAAGAGTAACAAGTAATGTAGCAGGCGTTATAGCTTCTTCTTGAGAATATTCCAATATTTCAGATATATTAAGAACATCTGTTTGTATCAACCCTGGAACAGCCCCTGAGGTTGTTACTTTCTTGGCTGAAGAAGATAGGAAACCTTCACCATCGGTGGAAGTGAGTCCACTGAAATTCCCAAGGTATGTGCTAAATATAAACAAAACATATCCCTGGCTGAAGCCAAAGAAGCTCTAGGAAAACTTACCATCTCAAGTTAGCAACCCTGGTTGAGTTCTTCAATAACTTGTCAGACGGATGCCTGGGTGAGAATGTTCACAGTCTTGGCAAAGGCATATATCAATATGATTTGCAAGGGATTGTGGGAAATGCAGTCCATTCACACCAGACACAGCCACTCACAATAATTAGTTGTGCTTGAGTGTAATGCCAATAAGATATTTATTTATGGGGTTATTTCTCCCAACACAGATATGCTTGGTAGCACATAAAACAGGATACTTGCTTTCAGTGTTAAACTTAGAAAAACAAAATCAGGAAAACAGCTGAACTTGTCAGGCAATCAAATCAAAAGAATAAAGACCTGGTTGGTAACAAACTGGTCTTTTCTGTAGGCTCTAGCTAATATTTTCTTAGCAGTGCTTTAATCAACAAACAAAACCCACAAAGTAGGGAAAAACTGTTCTTTTCAGGTTAACTTCTTATATCTTCACACATAGATTCAGAAGTGATTCCCTCAGAGCTCACAAGCAATTAGGTAAGGCTCAATTGCTAGCAGTTATCCAGCTGAAACCCCTTAGCTGGCTTACTTTCTACTGCCTGGCTCAAATCCTACTCAGGAGCTTTTCTGAGTAGATTTAAAGAACAAGTTTGTATTTCTTTGTGATGGTTGTTGTACTTTGTAACAGTAAATTACCAAAGGAGTTTAGACAGAGAGCAATCCATGTATTCACAGCCTGCATCTGCAACCCCTCCCCCTTCTTCAACAATCATGGGTTCAATATCATGGATTGGCCCAGAGGAATTTCTCAATGGAGCACTCTCAGGAGAATACTTGTTTCCCTGCTGTCTTTCAAGGGTATAGCTAGGGCATAGATCAGTGTTCATACCTGAGCTTCCATTGCTGTTAGAGTTCCTCTCTAAATAGCCTGGCCAGTATGTAGTCCAGTTCTTATGTCCAGCCTTCCAATCCAGATCCCTGGACACTGGGTCTCTCTTCACATACCTTCTGGCACGGGTCTTAGGGTCCCTTCCAAGTGCAGCCGTCTCCCTCACAGGTACCGTCTGGAGATTCCTAGCTCTGCAGCACCACTCCTCTGGTTTTCCCCAGTCCAATGGTGTATGCTTGCCTTTTGAATGCCTTCCAGTATACGTACTGCTATGGACTCCTTTAGACCTCCCAAATGCTTTTCTCTTCTTTCTTCCAAAGGGTTTCTTGCCCTCTCTGTCCGTCCGCTCTGGCTTCTGCTTCTGATGATCCTCCAGATGATGAAGCTGTCCAAGATCATGAAGATGTCCAAGCTGAATCTGAGGATAATTCTCTGTAGAATAAACTCTACCTTTATTCTGCTTAGATGAGTGCTCCACCCTAGCACAGCGCAGCTGTGCTGAGTCAGGCCCTGCCCTTTGGGATGAGTGCTTGGGGATTACCTCATAGCCCTCTTGATTGAACACACGTTTCCCCACTTCAGCTCCTCTAATGGCTGTTGGAAACCTGGTGCATTCTGGGACTGGTAGTCTTTTATGGAAAAATTCTGTTTTCTTATTTCTACCAGAACTGACAGGTTGCTTGTTCAGAGTCACTTCACCTTTTCTATAGCTCCTTCCTGAGCTATGATAAGCTTCCTTATCACAAACTCTAACTTCACCATAAGTGCAAGAGAGTCCTTCGCAAAAGAATCTGAGCATTCCTGCAAATGTCAACCTACATTTGAACAGCAGACATAGAATATTGAATGAAAAGTACTTTTTAAGCATTTTCTTGAATAGCCAAACAGTTCCTCTGAACTTTCTGTGTTAGGGAAGAAACCTGAGGAACAAGGGCTGCCCCCAGCTGTTCAATCACAGTCCATATCGCCTCCAAAGTAAATGACTCTGGATGCTGCAAGGTGAAAACTGTAGAAGCAGGAGAATCTTGTGCCACCATAGGAATACCATCCATTCCACTCATTGTCTGTGCCTGGCCTGATGAATCAGCCAACTTTGGCATTTGGATCTCCGCTGCCTGCTCTGATCTCAAGGCATGTAAGTGCTGTTCTGGGGGAGCTGAAGCACCCTCTTGTAGAGATTCCGGCGCTATTTTATTTTATTTATTTATTTATTTGTAAGTCTTTTATATACCGCCACTTCCCAAGATCAGTGGCGGTTTACATCAAACAATAAGAGATACATAGAACAGCTCAATAATAAAGCTGTAGCTAGTAGGATCAACCTCACTGGGTAGAACCTCCTACTGCAACACTTCCAGGGAAACTTGCACACATGCCAGCTTCAGAGAACACTGTACAACAGGGGAGACAGAGTCATTGCCCGAAGACAACGCCCAGCCACCAGGCTCTGCTGCGGTCATAGCCAGGCTACACTCCTCTGAGTTTACCGGTTACTGAATCAGCCGAAGAAAAAAAGGAGTCGAGAGGCCTGATACCTGAAGGTAATGGAGTGGAGGTCAAGGGGGCCAGGGAGAGCTGCTTTGCCCCCTTAGCCTTCTGCTTCCTTCCCATAGGAAAAATCGTGGCGCTCATACACATCTACAAGCTGCCATCTGGGATCTCCTCTCATCACCTACTTCCAAGTGTTTCTGATGTCATAGTGGGAAATCATCTCACATCCTGTGATCACTAGATGGTGTGGTTCATTATTAGACCAGGGCTGATAAAATGCATTCAAAAGCGAGGATCTTAGACTTTAGGAAACTAACTTTGCCAAGTTGGGACAATAGCTCAAGAAGTCGTTAGCAGGATGGGAACAGCTGGGAGATGTAGAAAAGCAATGGGCAAAACTGAAAGGGGATATTTTAAGGACAACAAATCTTTTTGTTAGAAAGGTAAATAAATGTAAAATGAAAAGGAGGCCACAATGGTTCTCAAAAGAAGTAGATGAAAAGGTGAAGAAAGAGGATGGCCTTAACAAAATACAAAGTGTCAGGAAAGCAAAGCTACAAAAAGAAGAAATAGCCAATGCAATAAAATGAGATAAGACAAGACATTTTTCAGATACGTTAGTGAGAGGAGGAAGGGTAAAAGTGGTATTGTCAGGCTCAAGGTTGAAGAGAAGGAATATGTAGAAGCTGATGAGGATAAGCGGAATTGCTTAACAAATATTTCTGTTCTGTGTTCACAGATGAAGGGCCAGGAGCAGGACCTCAGAAAATGCAATTTTCAGAAGACTGTTCATGAGGAAGTAGCTAAACTAAAAGTAGACAAAAGGATGGGACCGGATGGGATTTTTCCTAGAATACTGAAGGAACTTGGGGATGTTCTAGCAGTTCGACTGACTGATCTTTTCAGTGCTTCTTTGAGTTGGGAGTGGTCCCAGAGGACTGGAGAAAGGCACATGTGGTCCCTTTATACAAAAGCGGAAGTAAGGATGAGGTTGAAAACTACAGGCTGGTAGTCTAACTTCGATGATGAGTAAATTATTGGAAACGCTGCTAAAAGAGAGAATAGTGAGGTTTCTGGAGTCCAATGGATTGTAGGACTGGAGGCAGGATGGGTTTACCAGAGGCAGGCCTTGTTAGACAAATCTGATTGATTTCTTTGACTGGGTGACCAGGAAGTTGAACCGAGTGAGAGCCCTAGATGTGGTGTACTTAGATTTCAGTAAAGCCTTTGACACTATTCCACACAAGCAACTTATAGACAAACTGAGCACCCTAGGGATGGACCCTAAAGAGACTTACTAGGTTAGAAATTGGTTGCGTGGGAGGCGACAATGGGCACAGGTTAATGGAGCTCACTCTGAGGAGGAGGAGGTTACCAGTGGTGTGCCACAGGGATCTGTCCTTGGTCCAATTCTTTTTAACATCTTTGTTAGCGATATTGTGGAAGGGCTGTGAGGTAATGTTTGTCTCTTTGAGGATGATAAAATCTGCAATAAAGTAAACACCCAGGAAGGAGTAGATAATATGAGGAGGAATCTAGCTAAGCATTATAGTCAAGAATTTGGCAGCTGAGATTTAATGCTAAAAAAAATGCAGGGTCGTGTATTTGGGTTGCAAAAATCCAAAGGAGTGGTACAATGTAGGGGACAAAGTACTTCTGTCCATGAAAGACGAGCGGGACCTGGGCATGATTGCTTTTGATGATCTTAAAGTGGCTAAACAGGTAGAAAAGCGGTGGCGAAAGCCAGAAGGATGCATAGGGAAAGGAATGGTCAGCAGAAAAAAAGGAGGCAATAATGCTTCTGTATAAGTCTCTGGTGCAACCTCATTTGGAGTATTATGTGCTAATCTAGAGACCACACCTTCAAAGGATGGAGTAACAGGATGGAGTTGGTGCAGAGGTTGGCTACTAAAATGATTAGTGTCCTTTGTTATAAAGCATATGAGGACAGACTTAAAGATCTTAATTTGTATACATTAGAGGAAAGGCAGGATAGAGAAGATATGACAGAGGCATTTAAATACCTCTGAGAAATAAATGCCCAAGAGGATAGCCTCTTTCAATTGAAAGCAAGCTCTGTTATGATGGGACATAAAATGAAGGTGTAAGGGGATAGACTCAGATGCTGAAATATTTCTTTACGAAAAGAGGGGTAGATGTGTGGAATAACTCCCAATGAAGGTAGTAGAGACAAGGGCACTATCTGAATTCAATAAAAGCATGGGACAAACACAAAGGATCTCTAAAGGAAAAAAGTAAAAAAACTCATTCAGATTTGTCTGACAAGACCTGTCTCTGGTAAACCCAACCTGCCTCGGATGCTGCAATCCATTGGACTGCTGGGAAAGTGGTAAAGGAGGATAGTTGGAGACTGGGTGGGGATAAGAGATAGGAGAAAGGGACTGAATGATCAACAGAGGAGGAGCTGGTGCTTGCAATAATTTGAGAGACAGAGAAAAGCAAATGAGAGCTGGGACAGGGATGGATACAGAGAGTTTAAATATGATAATGGGGAATGGGTGAAAGAGAGAAGGGAATGAGAGGCTGAGGTATGAGTGAGAGAGTGGAAATGGGAGGGCTAGAGAAAGGGTGAGAGTGAGGAAGATGAGCTGGGAAGGAAGTGAGAGAAGAAGATGGAAAGTTGATACATAGACGAAAAGTAAAAAGACGGAGATTGAGGACTGGAGGGTGAGAAGCAGGGTCAATTTCAAGTGTATAGAAAGGCAGAAAAGAACAAAATTAAGGAAAAATCTGAAGCAGAAACAGACAGGGGAGAGGAATGGAAAAAGGTAGGAACAGAGAGGAGAAATTGCAAGTGGACAGCAGACCCTAGAAAGAGAGTTAGGAAAAACAGAAGAAAGCAGAAGAGAGACACTGAAATAAAAGCAAATAGAAAAATATAATGCCCAGGCAGCAAAGTTAAAGAAAAGTATTTTATTTTGAATTTATGAACTGGAATATGTCATCTTTGGTAAATGTGCATCTCTGATGTCTTTGTATTGCACTCAGTGCAAGCTGAAGTAAATTGTTTTTTCTACTTCTTCAATGTTGCTATACATGTAAAATGTGGTTTGAGGTTTCCAGTTCAGTTTTTGCTTTCATATCTCTATTTTATTTGTTTATTTAGCTGGGTTTATATACCGCTTTTCACTGGGTCAAAGCGGTTTACATCAAACAAAGAGTAAGAGGTTACATTGAATATAGTATGAACTTATGTACATTGTACAAGGTTGTAACTACATAGACAAGAAGTCGTTAATTTATTTACAGGCACATATATTGAGACATAACTTATTTACAACATGGGAAATACATTAATAATCTGTTTCTGTTTTCTCATGAGGTAGTGAATTGGTGTTTTAGGTCCTGCTCTAATATTTGCAGTGCTGAATTTTCATATATAAGATTGTTGTTGTTTTAAGTCCTGGGATATTCAGAGTGTCTTTATGCAAGGTTTTGTGCACAGTGTTTGCAGTGGAGGGATTGTGTGTTGCCTTTACTGAGCCGACACCAGACTTACATATATTTTTTTGTATGCCGAGTGTGAAGTGAAGCATTCTAATTCTGCTCTGCACTTCTTATGTTCTTACGGTTATTGTTGTTTTATTGTTGTGATGAGTTTGCAGCATGCACTTGTTGTTTTATTATTGTGATGAGTCTGCAGCATGCACTTGTAACTCAATTTCTCTGTAGCTCATACACATGCAAGAGTTTATGTTTCCACAACAGAATACAAATTTTCAGCCCCCCTGCAGTGGTCTACAAGTAAAAATAATTGCCTATTCCATCCTTTCTCCATGGATTTCTATCCTATCCTATCCATCCTATCTTAAAAAAGAGTTCCCTAGATCCCTCTTCCCCCTCTAGCTGGCGTCTAATTTCTAATCTCCCTTTCCTCTCTAAGTTCCTAGAAAAACTTGTTTTCTCCCAACTGTCCTCCCATCTTGAAGCCTCCCTTACCTTGCACCCACGTCAATCTGGCTTTCGTCCTGGTTATAGCACAGAATCTGTTCTTCTCTCTCTTCTTGACGAACTCCACACTGCCCACGACCGCGGATCTTTCACCCTTGCCGTCTCACTTGATCTCTCTGCTGCGTTTGACCTCGTCGACCACCGTACCCTTCTCTCACACTTAAATGATGCCGGCCTCTCCGGCACTGTGCTTCATTGTTTTCAGTCTTTCCTCTTGGGTTGCTCCTTCTCAGTTTCCTCTGGCTCTCTTTCCTCACCCTCTACTCCTCTCCCTTGCGGTGTCCCTCAAGGGTCTGTCCTTGCACCCCTCCTGTTCAATGTCTTTCTAGCTCCTCTCACTCTCTTGGTGCAACAACAGGGCATATCTGCACATTACTATGCTGACGACATCTTCCCTCTCTACCACACTGACTCAGTTTCCCCCGACATCACTCCTCTCAACAACTGTCTTTCTTCCGTGGTGTCTTGGCTTTCCTCTAATTTCCTGCACATCAACCTTTCCAAGACTTCAGCCATTTGGTTCACCGCCGGTAGTCGTGACCCCCCTCTTATCCCTCTGCTCTCTTCCTCCCCCAACCCCCTTGTAACATCCCTGCGCTACCTTGGCGTAATCCTTGATTCGTCATTGTCCTTTAAAGTCCATATCTCCTCTGTCGCCCAACGTTGTTTTTCCACCCTAAGACAATTTCATTCCGTTCGCCCCTTCCTTTCTTTCTCGTCTATGACCACCCTTCTTTCTCTTGTTGTCACTCGCCTTGATTATTGCAATGTTTCCCTGGCCGGTCTTCCTCAATCCCAATTACAAGTCTTCAGAGAGTTCATAACACCGCAGCCCGCATCCTCACTTGTTCCTCTCGCTTTGACCACATCACCCCACTTCTCATACGTCTACATTGACTTCCTATTCCTTTCCGCATACAATATAAGTTTCTCACCTTCACCCACAAATCCATTTACACTGGCACCCCTCTCTACCTTGCAGATTTGATCCACTTCCACACTCCCCACTGCTCTCTCCGTTCAATCCATGCAAATCGTCTGACCTTACCCTCCCCCTCTCAAGCCCACCTTGAATCCACACGCTCCTCTGCCTTCTACTTCCTTGGACCCCGTCTCTGGAATTCGCTTCCCCCAGAAGCTCCGCCTGGAACCCTCTCTGAAAACCTTTAAGGCCTCCCTGAAAACTTATCTCTTCTGCTTAGCTTTTGATCTTCCCCCACCCCACCCCACTCCCCTCTTTCCCCACCTCCCCGGTGACTTCTCTCAATCTGCCTGACTCTTGACTTTCCCTATAGTTCTCTAACCTTTTTCTTGTCTGTCCTATAATTTAACTGTCGTTCTTTTCCTTTTCCAAGCAGTTTTTATGTACTTTGTAAACCGCTCAGACGCTGTTGCATACACATGCAAGAGCTTATGTTTCCACAGCAGAATACACATTTTCAGCCCCCTGCAGTGGTCTACAAGTAAAAATAATTGCATTTTCCATCCTTTCTCCATGGATTTGGGCAAGTACAGCCTCAAGGTCATACCCAGAGACATCTGTAATAGCATTGGGTTAAATAAGAACAATGCTGAGCTATATATAATCAATAATTTCATCATCTCATACCTGCATTGCAGAGCTGGTGTCCATATTCACATTATAGATAAACTTCAAAGCAAATGAAGGCATTCTACTACCTGTTTAACAATTGGGCATTAATTAAACATGCCAACATGGAAGATCTAAGAAGGAATGAACAGTTGCATGTTTTTTAGTAGTGGAGCAGCTGAAACTTCCCTGCCATGATCTGGATCTGGTTTTAATCCACCCTGTGAGATAATGTGCCCTGGAAAAGGTAGCTCTATCTGAGCTCATTCAGCTTAGTGGTGTGCACTATAAGATAGGCTGCAGACATTTATCATGTTCTGCTGGGGTCTGTCCAAACACAGTGATGTCATGCTGATAGCACTGACCTCCCAGCTCTTTCTTAGGGAATCAGTGGAATGTTTTAGAAGGCTGTAGAAGCTGCTGCTAAACCAGGAGGGAACATGACACAAAACAGACTATCATATGCGATGAACACTGTAAGATCTCTACTATCCTCGTACTGTTTAATAAGACTTCAGGATGTAATATTGTGCCAATTCAAGTACAGTTAACTGTTCAGACACCCCCTGTGTCACTAGTGCTGGGTTCAAACTTCTGGACACCCTCCTATAAGTCATGATATTACAGATAAACACTTATGGGTTTCTCTGAGCTAGGGGAGAGGGGCTGGCACTAAAGTAAAGTAATAAATGTTTCTTTTAGTGTGGGAGTAGTAGAAAGTAGAGATAAAGATACTACTTGACTGGATTTTATTTTCTCTCTTTAGATCAGCTAAAGCAATGGCAGATAAGGGAATCGCTGGCAGCAGGAAAAAACCTATCTGCCTGTCTCATATCATTTTTGCCTTGGCTCTGCCCCCTTATGCTGTGCTTTTGAAGGCTTTGTGACTTTCATGAAGGTCTACGGAAACTGTAAGTAACTGCACTCCCTTCCTTGAGAACGCTAAAAGCATGCGCTCAGTTTCCCTTGGGAACCAATTACTGCAGCACCAGCTCACATTTTTATGTAAACAGTTTAATGTTTCCTGGCATCTGTACCTTGCCCAAAACACCCGAGATTCCTCCCATGCATCTCATGCATCAGAGTATCCGTCTCTTATTCCAGGAGGTGGAGAACTTGAGGGCAAGCAGGATAGAGGAGAGCACTTTCCTAGACAGTGAAGAGGAGTTGGGGGACAGTAAATGCAGATCAGGCTCACCAAGAACTATTGAACCAGGGAGGGTGTGTCTGGCTGGGCTTCCTTCTATACTGTGGCTCACAATACACCTCCCCCACTTTGCTGACCCAATGGGCTTCTTCGGCAGGCGGGCGGGCGTCCTGTTCTCCCACTCGTGATCTTTCTACCAGGACTTGAGTTCAGTCTCTGTATCCTCTGTGGCTCCAGTCACACTACTGTAGCCTCTTATCTCCGAGGTTGCGGGGTCAATCCCCTGTACTCCCAACAGAAGGAAAGGGTAGAAGTAGGAAAGGCAAGAGAAGGGGAGGAAAGGGAAGGGAAGGGGAGACACATACTACATCCAATTAGTGATATACACCCAGTCTAGTCATTTAACACATACACAGCCTTCATCTCACAGAAGGGCACTCCTCACAGACTCAGCCAGCCAGGGCAGAGGGTATGCCACACACCAAGATGGAGGATCAGGTGGTCAGCCAAGAGATAACCTAAGCTGAGGAGATAAAGATGCATGGTGGTATCCCAGATGAGGCTAATGAGGTGCTGGACTTAGAACTTCTTCCACCATCTCCCTTCTGTGATAAGCAAGAGCCTGTAGGAGCCACAGGAGCAGTAGAAGATGAGGAACCCCATGCCCGGAGAGACCAGCAGTTGTTGAGGTACAAAGAATGGCTGCTACAGCGGAATCAGAAGCTCCTGACTTATCGTGTGTGGATAATAGAGCTGAAAGAGAGAATAATTGCCAAAATTGAGTGCTGAAGAAGAGTGGTTGACAATGACTGAGAGACAGCTAGAGGTGTCTTAAGCACTGCTAAATAAGGTGCAGGCCCTGCGCAAGGACGTAGGTCACTGCCGACAACAACACACCACAACCCTTGCAGCTATGCTGCCGCCTATCCCATCACCATCTGCACCCATGACCTGCCATTCTCCACAAGCCATGTTTAAGAGGAAGGCACCTCTACATACTCTTCCACTTCCATGGCCTCCTGATCCTCTCTACATCCTAGTGTCTTGGAAATACATCCCCTCACAAATTTTGGAGCCCATGCCCCGTGGAAGGGGAAGCCTCTCAAAGTTCCCCCATTTCCATGGGCTAGCCAACATGCAGATAAACTGGATGATGTGTCAGAAAGTTCTTCCGAGAAAAGTGACACATTATCCATCACACCCACCTGAGTCAGGAGCAGAGGAAGGATGGAAAAGGGCAGCGAGGCAGGGAAAGAGGGAAAGGATGAGGAAAAAAAAAGTCATTCCTACTTTGTTCACCTTGAGGGGATGGGGAGTGAGGGAGAAGGCAGAAAAAACTGGGACCATAGTGACTGGAAAAAGAAAATGCCCAGTCAACAAAAGGTGAAAAAAGTATTTTATTTTTCATTTATTAATTGGAATAGGTCTACTTCAGGAGCTATGCCTTTCTGATATGTTTGTATTGTGCTCGGTATTTTGCTGTTTCTCATACTGCAGTGATGCACTGCACTCAAGAGTCTGATTTCTTGGGGCTTCCTGTTCAATTTTTTTACTGGTATTTTAAGTGAAATTAAGACTTCACATAATCAGAAAAAAAGTAATATCACAAACTTGAAAAGAAAGAGAATAAATACATCAACAGTCTACATCAAGAGGGAACAGCCAGTACAAATCAAACTAGTAAAGGAAAACAAAGATGATTAATAAAGAATTCAGCTACAACAATGCAGGAATTATAACATCTTCATATGAGGCTCAGCAAAAACAGAAAAGGAAATGAAAACACAAAAAATGATTGTTTTTTACAGCCAAAAATGTTTCAGCTGCAAAGAATCAAAGAAGATATAATTTTGATTTTGACAGGACACCAAGCATTTAATTACACATAGAGTGGAACGATATTCTCTCTGATTAGTCTTAAATATACTACTTTTTAGTTTCATTGCATGTACCCTAATCTTTGAACTGGTAAACAACAGATTCATGTTCACTCGTTCCACTCCACTCGTTATTTTATAGACCTCTATCATATCTCCTTTTAGCCATCTCTTTTCCAAGCTGATGAGCTCTAACTTTTTTAAGTCTTTCCTCATAGGGATATCCTTCCATCCCCATTATCATTTTGGTCACCCTTCTCTGTACGTTTTCTAATTCTGCTGTATCTTTTTATCTCCAGGAACAGGCAGGAATGTAGTCTTCACATATGGGTATCATCGGTACCGACGGAGCCCACACAGGAATGCTCCCCAGCGTCCAATAGGAACGCTTTTGGGAGCATCCCACAGCACATGCGTGCTGCCTTCCCGCCTCTGTGCCTCTCTCACTTCAGTTCTTCATTTTCCATGGAGCCGACAGGACGTGTACCCTGTCCCCGCAGAAAGTTTCCTTTTATTCTTTGTTTTTTTGTGGTCGCATCTGCCTTCATTCGATGCCTACCGGTACCACCGGTTCTTCTTCTTCTTCTTTCTTTTTAAAAAAAAAAACAACCACCACCTTGTATTTCTTCAGGGGTCTTTCCTCTGTTTCTGGTTCTAGGCGCCATTTTGGGCACTAGGCCCACTTTTCTTCAGGCATGGAGAAACCAGCTAGTGGTTTCAAAAAATGCTCAAAGTGTGGTGGTACCATTTCTGTCACCGACACCCATGATTGGTGTCTAAAATGTTTAGATCCTGAACATTGTCCAATGCAGTATCTCTCCTGCACGAGGATGACCAAAAGGGGCCTGCAGAATAGAGCTGCAAAACTCGGTACCCTTTTTGCCGCAGATACGATGTCATTTGCATCGTTCCTCCCATGGATCTCAGGTAACTAAACTTAAGTCTTCTAACACTGGCTGGTCCTCGAAGGATAGATCTCCTTCAAAGTATCGAGATGCCTCTGGCGTTGCCCTCGAGGATAGTTCACCGGCAAAACAGCCCCAGCGGGAGACTTCAGGCTTCAAAGCATTAACGGGGCTCAAGGATGTTCCAGAGGCTTCCACCTCTGCAGAACTACTGGTACCATGTTCTAGGGTTGTAGCCGCTTCCACCGGTACCGACACCCAGGCATCGGCAGGAGCAATGGATAAGAGAATCCTCGCTATTGAACGCAGTCTAGCATCCCTCTTAGCAGCTTCGGTACCGCTAATACCGCTACAGACGGTTCAACGGGTATCGGTACCAACATTGGTACCGGTACCGATAGAACTTACTTCGACAGGACTGCTTCCCCCCATGCTGAGCCTTGAGTCTATCTCGGGTATCAGGGATTGGGAACTGAGACATTTCGATACTGATTTTGAGCAGTTCCGATACCATGCATTACAGGAGCACCCGGTACAGAGTGCCCTTGAGTCTTCCGATTCCGATGACTCTGACGATTCTACCGGTACCAAAGCGAACCTACTAGAGGATTCAACTCCTTCTCCTCAACGCAGAATATCTCCTCCAGAAGATATGTCCTTCCAGGATTTCATACGTGATTTGGCAAAGGGTCTTGCAATCACTGTGATTCCAGAAAAGGAACCTAGGGCAGAAGAATTAAGAATTCTACAATACCCTATGGCTCCCAAGGAGGCAGCTATGCTTCCCATTCTCAAGATTTTACATGATCTGATGTTGAGAATGTAGGAAACTCCTTTAACGGTATCTTCACATCCCGACGCCTTGACACTATGTATCGAGTGAAACGTTGCCCTGGTTTTCAAAAAACTCAGTTACCACACCTTTCAATGGTAGTGGAATCGGCCATGCGAGGAATCAAGAGTGCTAAATCACATTCTTCTAATCCTCCAGGCCGTGAATCCAGGACACTCGATGCCTTTGGGCGTCGATGCTTTCAATCCTCCATGCTATCAGCCAGGATCAGTTCCTACATTCTTTACATGGGTATGTTCCTGGAAGAAGTCACAAAAGACTTAGAGCTCATTAGCCCTTGCGCCTCTGAGGAAAAAAGAGCAGACTACCTTACTCTGGTCAAGCACGCCCAGAATGTATCTAAATTCATGAACCGTGCTACCTTTGATTGCTTTGAATGTATTAGCAGAACTTCTGCTATATCCATAGGAGCACGTCATATTGCTTGGCTTCAAGCATCAGACTTAGAACAGTGGGTGCAAGAAAAGCTGGGAAACATTCCTTGTACAGCAGAAAATCTCTTTGGCAAGGACTGGCAAAACAAGGCTAATCAGATTGAATCTGATAATACTACTTTGAACAGATTGTCAAAGTCCAGAGCCAACCCAGCAAAGAAGAAACATTCAAAAAACCCTTTTTCAGTAAGAAAAATAAGTTGTACCCATCTTACACCCATCAAAGTCACTGTAAGGAATTCTTTGTATTAAAGCTAATTAATCTGTGAACCCACTATTTTTTGTTAAATCAGTCAGGGCCTAGTAGCAGCAGTTTAAGTTTAAATTTAAAACACAGAAAAGAACTTTCTGGTTACATATCATACCCAGCAGAGAGCTTGTAGTTTAAATTTAATAGTCACTCAGGGCCTAGTATCAGTAAAGTACTTTTAGTTTAAATTTAAAACACAGAAGAGAGCTTTCGGGTTTAATTTGGAACCCAGCAGAGAGCTTGTAGTTTAAATTTCATAATAAATTAGAGCCTAGCGGCAGCAAAGAACTATAATTTAAAATTTAAAATCAAATAAGAGTATAGCTTACCTCAGCAGCACAGGACAGGGTACTGTGTAGCAGCCCTCTTTTAATAAGTGTTATTTCTCCGCCCATTGACCCTCTCTCTCCACCCCTGGGGAGCCTTCCTCCGCCCTCCGGGAGCCTTTCTCCACCTTCAGCGCTCGTTTGCGCCTTAGCGCGTGTTAATGCGCGCTAAGGCGCCTTATCGTGCGATAACGTGGGAGAGCGCACGTTAAGACGGTTTAGTAAACATACCCCATAATTTTTATATTTATTACATTTTTTTATTGGTTTAGCAGAATTACTTGTATACTGATACAGCATTTCCATAATAATTCTCTGTGAGCATCTGGGAATAATAATTCCATAATGAGCATCTTGGACGCTCATTTGTTGGCACAGGTTCTTGTTTTTATGCTTAGTTATTTTTGTGAATGTTTTCTGTAGATGGGACTTTCATGTCCCCACTCTTGTTTTTTTAATGTTGTTGATCCTGCAGTTAGGCAGTTTTTTTCCTAAGCAGCAATCAAGTTCCCATTGACTGTTAATATCCCCATTGGTTGTGTCTTAATGCCTGTTCTCCCAATTGTTTATTTTAGTACACTGTTTCACTTTTTTAGAAACATAATTTGTCGAGTTTGGTTTTATCATTTTTAATTTCTGTATTGATCTTTTAATTGAAAGCTCCCTTTTTCACATTTGATTTTAATGGTCTGTTGGTCATTTTAGTGTTTTTATATTGATTTTACTTTGCTTTTTTATACTGGTTTCATTTATTTTTCTTATTACTTCTAATATGTTTTCAAGGAAGGTGTTTTTTAGAGCCTTTTTCACAACATCAGTTTACCCCTTCCCCCATAGCTATACACTTCCCCCGCCAACCCCACCCTTAACCCCCAACGACCCCCTGCAATGTCCCACCCAGCCAAACAACCCCTCCTTCCTATATTTTAAGATCCCCCTCCCCCTCCCCCCTCTCCCCCCCCAGCTCCCCCCTCCCCCCTCCCTTCCCCCAGGACACTCCACAGACCTCCCCACTTATCCATGAATTTCTCCACTCTCTCCCGCCTAGCCGCTGTCAACTTTTCCATTAAAACAACATGTCTTAGCCGTCCCTCGAACTCACCCATCGTTGGCACCTCCACCCGCTTCCACGCTGCTGCCAATTCACACCTCACCGCACTCAGACACGCTCGTACCATGGTCCCTCCCTCCTTGCGCCACTCCCCCCACCATGAAAGTAAGCAAACCCCTGGGTTCTTCCTCACCTCCACCCCCAAAAACTGTTGGATCCAACTCACCACCCGCCCCCAAAAACTTTGTACCTTGCTACATCCCCACCAAATATGCCAAAAGGATCCCACCTCCCCACACTCCCGCCAACAGCCCGCCGCCACCCCCGGAACTATCCTGTGCAACCGCTCCGGCGTATAATACCACCGGAATAAAATCTTATACCAATTTTCCCGTTTGCTACTCGCCTATGGCAATCCCCTTACCCTATCCCAAATCTTTTTCCATTCCACCTGTGTCAGTGGTCTCCCCAAGTCCCGCTCCCACTCCGCCATATAATGGAACCTCCCCCTGCCCCCTCCGTCACTGCCTTATACACCATCCCCTTCGACCCAAATTTCCCATACCAAAGGGCCTCTATCTCCGACACTTCTCCCATGCTCACCCCCAACCCCCCATCCCCCTGCAAAAAAGATCTCACCTGGATAAAGGCATACCTATCCTGCTCTCCAAGCCCATACTCTTCTCGAACCTCCTCGAAAGACCGCATCTCCCCCTCATCCAATAGTTGGTAGAAACACTCTAACCCCTTCCCCGTCCATATATCGAACCTTCCCCCTTCCCACCCCGGGGTAAATGGTTTCCACCCCCTCCATGGCATCATAACAGAGAATTGATCCCCCTTCCCCCTATCCCCTCGGCCCCGGACGGCATCCCACACCCCTACTACCTGCTGCATTGCCGGCGACCCCTCTCCCAGCACCTTGCGATTCTTCCTCCCCGCCCACAGCCAAGCATCTAATCTACCCCCCTTTACCAGCATATGCTCTAATTGCACCCATGGCTTCTGGTCCCCTCTCCTCCTCCATTCCATTACATGCCGTATTTGCGCCGCCCGATAGTAATCCTTAATATTAGGCACCCCTAACCCCCCCCCCCCTCCATCTTCGGGGCATACAACACTTCCCTCGCAAGCCGCGGTGGCCTCCTATTCCAAATGTACTGAAATACCTTCCTTTGCACTCTCCGCAGCACCTCCTCCGGCACTCTCACCGGCAGAGCTTGGAATAAGTACAGCAACCGCGGTACCACATTCATTTTGACCCCTGCCACTCGGCCTAACCACGATACCTCTTGCTTCATCCATCCCTCCAAATCCCGCTCCAGCTCCCTCACTACCCCCGGGTAATTATAACGATACATATCCCCATACTTAACCCCTAACTGCACCCCCAGATATTGCAGTATGTGATTAACCCACCTCAACGGGTACATACCCCGCAGCAACCCCTCCACCCTCGGCGTCACTCTGACCCGCAGCACCTCCGTCTTATCAACATTCATTTTAAATCCCGAGACTTCCCCAAAGTTCTTCAACACCTCCATTACCTCCGGTAAAGATTCCTCCGGCCGGCCAAGATACAGCAAAATATCGTCCGCATAAAGAGAAATTTTATGATTAACCCCCCCCCCTCTCTCCAATCCTCTTATCCTCTCATTTGTTCGGATTGCCTCCGCTAAAGGCTCCACACTCATTGCAAATAGCAACGGTGATAAAGGGCACCCCTGCCTCATCCCCCTTCCCAAACTAAAATCCCTCGAGTAACAACCATTGACTTTCACCCTTGCCCTTGGTCCATTGTATAACCCCCTAATCCATTTCTCCAAATTCTCCCCCACCCCCATTTTCCTCATCACGCCCATCAAAAAAGCCCAGTTTACCCTATCAAATGCCTTTTCGGCGTCAACTGACATTAACAGAAACTCTTCTGCCCCCCGCCGTGCTTCCCATAGCACCCCCACTGCCCTCTTTATATTATCCACTGCCTGTCAACCCGGGTTAAACCCTGTCTGGTCATCCTTTATCACCTTTGGCAACCAAGGCCCCAGTCGCCCCACCAGTATCTTAGCCAGGACCTTGACATCAACATTTAATAGAGAAATGGGCCGGTAGGAACCACATTCCAACGGATCACGTCCCCCTATCGGCAACACCGTGATCCCGGCTGTCAGCATCCCCACTTGCAGTCCCCCCCCCCTCCTCCAACATCCCATTAAACACCTGACTTAACACCTCCCCCATCTCTTCCTTGAATATGCGATAAAACACACTCATCAGCCCGTTTAACCCCGGGGCCTTCCCACTGGGCATCTCCTGGATTGCTCGCTCCACTTCCTCCTTAACAATCGGGACTTCCAACTCCTCCTGAGCTTCCTCCGGTAATTTAGGTAGCTCAATCTTCTCTAGGTACCGGTCTATACGCCCCCCTTCCACCCTTCCATCCTCTGCATAGAGTTCCCGGTAAAACTGCCAAAATCTCTCCTGTATCTCTCCTTCCCGAAAATACACCTCCCCCCTTCCCCTTAATTTGATATATCCTAGAAGCCGCCATGCGCTTCCGCAATCGCCGCGCCAGCATCTTCCCTGCCCTATTACCAAACTCGTAGAACCGCTGTTTTACCCAAGCCAACTCCATTGCCACCCTCTCCACCTGCAGCCCCTGCAACTCCCCCCGTATCTTTTCCATCACATCTCTATCCCCTCCCCTCCCAGACCTCCTATATACCTCCTCGGCTTCTTGCAACCTTTTCCCCAGTGCCCTCTCCTTTTCATACTGCTCCCGTTTCTTTCGCGCCCCCCATTGTATAAACTTCCCTCTGAGTACTGCCTTCAGCCCCTCCCACACCATTGCCACCCGAACCTCTCCATTATCATTCACAGATAGATATTCCTTGATCCCCTCTCTAATATCTCTCACCACCTCAGCGCACTTCAACAGACCCTCATTTAACTGCCAAAACCTCAACCCCTCTCGACCCCTCCCATTGAACCTCACCTCTACCGCCTTATGATCTGACCAAGCAATTGGGATATCCCCCATCCCTCACCCCCAACATCCATTCCTGGTCCACAAGCATCATATCTATCCTGCTCCAACTATTATGAGGTACTGAATAGTGTGTATATTCTCGCTTCTGGGGATGCAGCACTCTCCATGCATCCACCAGATTCAGACATTTCATCACCCTCTGCAATGCCTTCCTGTTTCTCCCCCTCCCCTCCCCCCGCCCCGATGCCCTATCCATCATATGCTCCAAAACAACATTAAAATCACCTCCCACCACCCTCCTCTCCCACCCTGCTGCTCCAACAACCTTCTCAACTTCTGCCAAAAGCTCACTTGTTCTCCATTCGGCCCACAGACGGACACCAAAACTATCCCTTCCCCCCCCCCCCCCAGCTCCCAACCACCCCCACCACCCGGCCTTCCCCATCCTCAAAGCTTCTTTCCACCTGGACCCCACTACCCCCCTTTATCAACACCGCTACCCCCCCTTCTTCTCCCCCCCCGCCCGACTACATGAGTAAAATTGCTCCACATACCGGGCATTCCTCATCAGTCCCACATCTCTACGGCGCAAATGCGTCTCTTGTACTAGAATCACATCCCAATCATTCTTCTCCGCCTCCCAGTACAATAATCTCCGCTTTGTGGGTGAGTTCAAACCCGCACATTAATCGTTCCCACTCGCAGCATTAATCACCTAGCCCCTTCTCACTCCCCCCACCCCCTTCCTGTGTCCTTTCCCCTCCCCCCTTCCCCTTCCACCTCTCTCCCTCCTTGCCACCCTTCCAGTTATGACTGTCCTGCACCTCCTCCATTCAACCCGCCTCCCGCCTCCCGCCTCCCCCAGCGCCTCCCCACTCTCACACCCTCCTTAGTGCACCCCCTCCCTTCCCCCTGCCCACCACCCTCGTACCTCCAGGCTCACCCCCACTCCCCTCTCACCCCCTTTCCCCCAAGTCCTTCTACAACAGAGTCCAGAGGGCCTTCCGCTCCAATTCACACAGTCAAGTTCCATGTGCACCAGTTCATCATCAATCCGTGGGGCTCACTCGCATCCCTGCGCCGCCTTCCTCCCCTCTCCTCTGCAGCCGTCGTCCTCTCTCAGCTACCCTCTGCCATCGGGAGCCCTCCTTCTGTTGATCCGCTGCTCCTCCAGCTTGCAAAGCCCCCGCCTTTCCCACGCCTTTGGGGAGCTGCTCACAGCCCAATTCACCCAACACATTCCAAGCTTCCTCCGCCCCCTTCACTTTCCGGGACACTCCATTAACAGTCACCAACAGGCCGAAGGGGAACAGCCACCGGTATCTCAAGTTTCTCCCCCGGAGATAGGCAGTGACCTCTCTCAGCCCCCGTCTTCTGTCTAAAGTCCCCTTTGACAGATCGTTGAAGATATCCACCTCAGCTCCTTCCCAGGCAATCTGCCCATATTTCCGTGCGATCTGCAAGATTTTCTCCTTCAGGGGGAAGCTGCTCATGCATGCGATAATATCCCTGGGCTGCTTATCTCTCCGTGGGCCAAGGCTGTGGTGCGCCCACTCCACCCCTATCTCCTGCTCTCCGTCCTCTGCGCCACCCTCCAGGGCCAGTATGTGGGCACACAGCCTTCTGATCACCTGTGTACAGTCTTTAAACACCTCCGTCTCTCCAATCCCCTTCACTCACAAATTGTTCTGGCGGGCCCTATCCCCAATCTCCTCCAGCTTCTCCGTCATCTCCTCGTGTTGTCTCTGCAGCTTGCTCTGCTCCTCTGCCATCGCCTGCAACTTGCCTGTACACTCTTCCACGTGGTCCTCCAGTACCGTCACGCGGTCGCCCAGGCCGTTCAGGTCTTGTTGAATACTCGCCAGCGACTCCTTAATTTCTTTCCGCATCACCACCAACTCGGCATGCAGATCTTTTTTAAAGGCCCGCAACCATACCCGTATAAGCATTTCCGCCTCCCTGAGCTCCTCGCTCTCATCTTCCTCCGAGCTCACCATTCTACTAGGCCCTTCCGCTTCAGCAGCCGCCTGCTCCTCTTTCTCCCTCCTCTGCACATAGGAAGATCGAAAGCCCGCCAGCTTCTTACGTGCCGCTTGGGCCATTTCTCCTTTCCGCTCCCCGCTTTCACTGGCACCGGGATCATCACTTTTTCCCTCTTTATTTAGCAGGACACCGACGGAGCTCAGCTAGAATGCAGCCATTCGCTCCGCGACATCACCGGAAGTCTCTGCAGTTAGCTTTTAAGTCCAGTTATGTCTTTACTTTTATCTTGACTCTTTGCAGTTTTGGTCTATACCCCTTTTTGTGGCTTAATTATAATGGTTTTTGTTGATCAATGCCTGCTTTCTCTTACTAGTTTCATGATATAAAAATTTCCATGTAAGTGTTTGATCACCATACAGGGGATTAATTATATTTTCTCTGAACCTACTCAGCTTGAAACCTTCTTGGTCTCATTACAGGTCTGAGATGAATGTATTTACTTTATTTTGTGTATGATTTTCTTTCTTTTATGATTAGGAGATGTATCCTTAAAGTTATGCCCTGGTGTCTTTCTAACACTGTATTCTCCATAATGTGGACTGCGGAGCGGATCTGATGTTTTGATTTTTTCTTTTTCTTTTTGGACCTTTGGTCTGTGTTGTACCGCTTATTTTCATTTGCACTTTTTATTTGGAAAGCATTAAATGAAATAATTTTTAAAAAATGATGTGGTGTGTAGATACAAACAAATTGGTCTCCAGGTGCCCATCACTGACAATTTTGATTTCACAAAGCCTTTATTATACCCCTGTAAGTCCTCAGTGGGTTCATAGTTAATCCCCCTCATCCTACCCTGATTCACAATACATAATTTGATTGTATTATAATAATAAAAACTCGCACTCTCTTCTCAGACTTCTCAGAGTAAAGTCACCATTTATGATGTGGTTGGATCTGCTGATGTAGCTGCTTTCATATTGGGACATGGAACGTATGAAGCATGAACTAAGCTGGAGGTGGTCAAGAATGAAATGGAACGTGTACAACTCGATCTGTTGGGTGTCAGTGAACTGAAATGGACTGGCTTTGAGAACTTTGCATCTGAAGATCATATCGGTTACTGTGCTGGAAATGAAAGACAAAGAAGAAATGATGTTGCATTTATAGTTAAGAAGAAACTTGCAAGAACTGTAATGAAATGCAATGCAGTCAGCGAATGCTTAATTTTATTCGACTATGAGGAAAGTCCATCAACACAACTATAATTCAGATATATGCCCCAACAACAGCTGCAAAAGAGGAAGACATTGATGAGTTTTATGAACAAGTACAAGCTGAAAGTAACAGAACATGCAAACAGGATATCCTGATAGTCATGGGTGACTGGAATGCAAACGTTGGCAACAAAGAAGGCAAAGGGGTTGGAAAATATGAACTTGGCAACAGAAATGAAGCTAGAGAAAGACTGATAGAATTCTGCAAGACCAATGATCTATTCATCTCAAACACCTTCTTCCAGCAGCACAAGTGCCGACTGTACACATGGACTTCACCCAATAGGGAGGAATGGTCTAGTTGTTAGGACAAGGTACTTCAGGCTGTAGGGCCGGGGGTTCAAGTCCCACCTGGGGACAGCAATCTCAGGCCGGAGGGACTGGGATTTCTAGTCCTGTAGGCACTCCTTGTGGTCTTGGGCAAGCCACTTAACCCTCCATTGCCCATGTTCCCTGTAAGTATTAGCGTGTGTCTCATATCCCCTCGTGTTAAATGTATCCCCCAATTGACCGCTTTGACCCGGTGAAAAGCGGGATATAAATACAGCTAAATAAATAAATAAAATAAATAAATGGACTGTACAGAAATCAAATTGACTACTTCTGTGGAAGACAACAATGGAAAAGCTCAATAACATCAACAAAGACAAAACCTGGAGCTGACTGTGGTACAGATCACCAACTACTAGCATGCAAACTCAAGCTAAAGTTGAAAAAGAGCAAGCCATTCATGAATGTAGCAAAATATAACCTTGAGAATATACCATTGGAATTTAAAGACTGCCTGAGAAATTGATTTGCTGCTTTAGATACAAATGACAGAGTTATAGAAGAGTTATGGGATGATATCAAGAAGGTTGTGTTGGAAGTAAGCGGTAAGTCTCTACATAAGTTGAAAAAACAAAAGTGTCCAAAATCGATGACTGAAGAAACTCTTAAAATTGTCCAGAAAGGCAGAGAAACTAAAGCCAGAGGAGAAAGAGAGGCAATTTCAGAACTCAACAGAGATTTCCAACGTGCAGCAAGACAAGACAAGACAAGGAAAAGTACTACAATGACACATGCAAGGAAATAAAATTAGAAGCTATTAGAGGAAGAACAAGATCGGATTTTCTAAAGCTACGAGAGTTAAAGAAAAATTCCAGCCTCTAATTGGAATGCTACAAAATGCTCAAAGATCCATGTAGAATGATGCTGAGAAGATCAAGAAAAGGTGAAAGAATATATAGAGTCATTATACCATAAAGATCAAGTGGACCAACAACCATTTCAACCTGTACCTTATGATCAGGAACCATAGGTGATGAAAGAAGAAGTCGAAGCAGCATTGAAAGCCTTATTTCTTTATTTCTTTATTTGTTACATTTTTAGTATCCAGGAGCAGCACCCGACCATAACTGGGCAGCGGCAATATTAAGCCGGTTCTCAGTTATGGCAAGGCAGCAAAAGTAAGGTGCAGCAAAGCCTGGTCTAACTTTCACTATGGAAGCTGACCGGGCAGTGGCTGAATTTAAGTTTAAGTTTACCTCTCCTTAACCATTCCTATTTCAGGTTTTAATCTACTTGTTTCTCTTGTAATTCTCATTATTTCTCACTGTTTCTGTGCTTTTGCTTCTTGTTTTTCCTCATTTACTGGTCTAATTCTTTAATTTTTTTACTCTTGTTTTGCAGATTCTATTGCATCTTTATTTGAATGCGATGGAAGTAGTGCATGCAGATCTGTTCCGTGCATATTCTTTGTGGATATTCTGAAAATCTGACTTGCTAGGGGGAAAACTAGGACAGGGTTGAGAACCACTAGTACAGAGAAGACCTTTAGAGACATAGTAGAAAAGTCCCACCTCCAGTCTGACATCATCTGTGCTCCTGTTTCACTCCATTCTGTTGTAAATGTGAATCAACTGTGTATGCTTTCAAAAAGTACAGAGTAGGGAACATGCGATGAAGTTACTCAGTCGTATGTTTAAAACAAATAGCCACTGGCTTAAAATCTGCCCAAGCAGCCCCTGCAATGCAGGGGACAGGCCTGGACAGAAAGGGAGCCCACAGAGCTGCGTGCTGTAGGGAGGTGTCTCTGAGTTTGCCAGGAGCTGTTGTAAGGAAGTGAGACAGGGCCTCAAAAGCCAGCCATGGGGCTCTTCAGGGAGGGGGGGCTAAGATTAGAAATGGGATGAGTGGGGAGGGGCTAGGACTGGAAATGGGCTGATGGGGGGAGCTTGGACTGGAAATGGGCTGATGTGGGGGGGGGGCTAGGACTGGAAATGGACTTTTGGGGTGCTAGGATTGGAAATGGGCTGATGGAGGAGCTTGGACTGGAAATGGGCTGATGTGGGGCTGGAATAGGATTGGAAATCGCTGATGGGGGGGGGGGCTAAGATTCCAAATGGCCTGATGGGGGGAGCTTGGACTGGAAATGGGCTGGTGGGGTCTGGAATAGGATTTGAAATGGCTGATTGGGGGGGGGCTAGGACTAGAAATGAGCTGAATGGGGGGGCTAGGACTAGAAATGAGCTGATGGGGGGGGGCTAGGACTGGAAATGGGCTGAGGCGGGGCCATGGAAGAATGGAACTAGAAGGGAGCAGATGCTGGGTGGGGCTGGAACTAGAAGGGTGCTAATGTTGGGCGAGGACTAGAAGGGGATGGGGCTGGGGGAGTGAGGATGGGGAACAGATATTTTGTGTGGGAGGGAAGAAAAATCTACAATTGTCTGGGTATTGGGAGAGTAAGTGGGGATTGAGGATGGAGGGGTGAAATTTGAGTGGATGAAAAAGGAATAAAGAAAGAAATGGAGGAAAGAGCAAAAGGAGCAAGATCAGTATGTTAGAGCAGATAAAGAGAGAGAATGGAAAAACACTAGAAGAGAGAAGAAAGGACAAATGGACAGCAGACAATGGAGAGTTAGCCGAAGACACAAAGAAACCAGAAGGAAGTGACTGGAACAATTGCAACTGAAAAATAAAATGCACAAACAACAAAAGGTAGAAAATACTTTTTTATTTTGAATTTATTAACTGGAAATGTCAGCTCTGGGAAATGTGCATCATTAACGTCTTTGAGTTTTGTTTAGTACAAGAGGAAATTTATTTATTTACATTCTCTTATGTACTATGCTATTCTGCATCAGTGTGGTTTACATTGAACAAACTGAAATTACATTGAACAGGGCATAATAACTTGGAGATAACTATTTTACAGGGAACATGGCCTATGGAGGGTTAAGTGGCTTGCCTGAGACCACAAGGAGCACCTGTGGGACTAGAAACCCCAGTCCTTCTGGTCCAAGGTTGCTGTCCTCTAGTGGGATTTGAACCCCCAACCTTCTGGCCTGAAGTACCTTGCCCCAACCAATAGGCCACTCCTCCACTCCAATTGATTAATAGTTTTATTTCTTCAGTGTTGTTGTACATTCGAAGTTTGGCTTTTGGGGTTCTCAGTTTAATTATTATCTTCCTATTTCTAAATTGTGATCTCTTGTTCTTTGTTTGGTGATGGTCTATGTTCTGCATGTGTAACCGAGCTGAGGTTTGTAGTTTCTATTTGACAGTGCCATTTGTTCTCTTTCTGCAGTAGGAGATGTATTGGTATTCTCTGAGATGTATTGGTTTAATATTTGCAGTGTTTTTTTTGATAGGTAGGGTTTGGTGCTTTGTGAGTCCTGGCAGTGCTGTTATGATACGGCGGGTTTGCTAAGGATTCTAAATGGTCAGTGTTTATAGTACTTCCTAATGTGCCTGGCGGTTGGCACTGGAGTATAGTAATGTAGAAATCTGGTAGTCTTTCTTTATCCAGACACTCATTAAGAGGCATGTTTACCAAAAGTTAGTGCACATCAACATTATGCAAATAACTATGCAAATGAGGCCCCACAATGAGTCTCTGCATATGGCCTCGCACCCCGCTTGGGCCGCCCCTGCCCATATCCGGTACTACCATCATCAATCTCTCAAATTTAATTTTATGGTTGCCTCTTCCTCAGTCAATTACAGCTCTAGCCCCTACTTTCGATCTTGTGGCTGTACAGTACTATGGACACCCTGTAGCACTATAGAAATAATAACAGTAAAAAGGAAATTTTGCTTTCTTTTCACTTGGTCAGTACTTAGTAAATATGGTCCAATTTAATCACACAGTCACTCTATAAAAAATGATAATAACCTCTATCATTTTAAAATATTTGTCGAACCATCTCTGTAGTGGATACGAGCACTGACAGCTCTGTATTCTGTTTCGCCCTGACTCTGCTGCTGCTCTCGCCTCCCTCAGCCTTCAGCAGCTATAACCAGTTCCGCTCACATTCTTCCACCATGCACCCCGAGAGTCCTACGTGGCGATTCCGGAAGCCTCAGTCAGTGGAGAATATCCATAGCAAGCAATTTTGTTTCTCCGTTATTGATTGTACACTGCTTTGGACATCCCGTGTGCTAGAAAGGTGGTATGAATAAATAAAAAATAGAAAGAAATATTTTCTATGATGTCCCATCTTTTTACCTTTCACATTTTGGATCTCACTGACACGTTGAGCTGTGGCAGCTTTTATGGGTAAAGAAGCCAACGGTCTATAAACAAGGATCTCTGCTTCTATGCTTATTCAGTAATGTTATAGTTGGCAGCACATGTTTCCAGTAGTTGAATGCCTGTTTCCTTAAGTCAACATGCATCTTGGCAAAGTAAACTACTCCAACGAATCCCGAAGAAGCAACTTTTGCATAAAGAAACTACAGAACTCAGTTGCTCTGGCTAAGTCACTTTATTTATGACACATAAAAAGTACAGTAAGACCCACATAAACTTACTGCATTTCCTAATTTAATAGGGTTAAGTTTTAGTATTACAGCACATATGGTCACAGAGATACCTTTGATATAATGAGAACATTTTGCAAACAATGCCTTTGGATGGCTTTTCAAAACCTTGGTTGAATTATTGCACTACGAGAAATGGAGAATTGTTTATATCTTTGAACCCAGCGTTTTTGTTTGCTCTGTTGAGCTTCCAACTTAACCAGAACGGACATCTAGCGGGATCAACAGTGTTGCAGTCCATCCTCACAGTTACTTGAATTTTTCCCTTATTTTTTCAAATTCTCGTTCCAGTCCTATCTGTTCCATGCAATTGCAGCTACATTCCATAATCAGGAACCACAGGCACAGATGTCCCCTAAGGTTTGGTGGATGTGCATCTGGGTCTGGCCATTAAGCATCACCACATTATGCAATGACTGAGACCCCGTCCCTCCTCCTAGGAGCTGTGAACACCTCATTGGCAGCATTCCTAAAGCAGGGCACATGAAGTTCCTGCAACGACTGAATCATCTTGCCAGCCCCAAACACAGAATTATGAACCAGATTAATGTGAGATGTATGCTGAATCTAAGATATTTCAGATTTACCCACTCATAGGAAACATTGGAAATAATGAGATGCTGGTCCTCGTATCGGTATTTCTCAAGCTGTTCCAGAAGTACCCCCTAGTCACAATGAATATGCATAAGATAGAGCTACGTGCAATAACCAGATTGGCTACAGGGTACTCCAGGAATAACTCGAGAAGCACTGCTCTTAAAAAGGCACTCGCCCGTTCAACTCAAATTTACGCAAAAACTCACAAGTATAATTTTAAAATATCCATATTATTGTAGCAGCAATTCACTTGGCCTACTTTTCACTCTTTATCACATATTTAGTGATGTCGGCAACAAAGTGTCTGAAAATATTTGTATATCACCCTCATTTCCTGTGGCTTTTTGATTTTCATAGAGACAGAAGAATGAAAAGGCAATTGAGAATATATTAAAACATTGAAAATACAAGCCTCTCGGGTTTGCTGGTATCCTTGTGACCTTGGGCAAGTCATTTCAGCCTCCATTGCCTCAGCTACAAATGTAAGCCCTCCGGGGAGAAGATAATACCCACTGTATCTGAAGGAAATTCACCTTGAACTACTTTTGGAAAGGAGTGAGCTAAATCCAAATACTTCAATGCATAAACAGCTTCAATGGATTACACTATATGTGGTACCAGAATTCCTATAAGTGCAGCGATAGCAGTGGCACCAGTTACTCCACAGGGTCAACATGAGCCAACATTGATTCAACACCACTTACCAACAACAACAGTGGCACCGGTGAGTGTGAGTGTGAGTATAAGACATTGGAAGAAGTAGGCAACAGCCAAAAAATTTTAGGAGCTAGAGAAATGCATTTTTGTTTTGCCTTGTTACTTTTTTGGGGTCTGAAGCTTTTGTCTATGATGCTCCTTTTCCTTCTTTTTCTTTGTTTGCTTGCCCTTTTTCTCTTTGCAGACACTTTTCTCCCCCTTCTCCTGACACCCTTGACTCTCTTGCTACCCCCCTTCCTCTCCCTTGCAACTTCTTCATTCCCATCCTTCCTCCAGACACTGCCTTTTCCACAGCTGAGAGGCAATCTCCTCTGCCTACTGGTTGCAGTTGCTGCAGCAGCATCTTTTTTCCAGCCCTAGCAGTGACAGCTACCGTGAGTTCCTCTCTCTGGCACTACTGGGAGCAGCCGCAGCTTCCTCTCCCCAGACTGACAGTTGCAGCTGCCATAACTCCTGCTCCCAGACCCCCTTAGCAGCAGCTGCTGTGATTTCCTCTTGCTGTTCCTGCCAAATGAAGCTGCCCTTCCAACTTCCTCTGCTCCGCCCCACCAGCAGCAGCTGCTGGCACGTCTGCTTCCTGGCCTCACCGATGACAATCACCATGACTTCACCCTCCTGGTCTTGCCAGCAGCAATCGATGTGATTTCCTCTGTCCCTGCTGCGACATCTGCCACGGCTCCCACTCCCCGATCTGGGCCCACTGGTGTCTCTTCCATCATATACCAGGACCTGAATTTTACGTGCCAGGATTTGTACAGCCCTGCTAAAGAGGGTGTGCTACAGCCATGAAAGGTTTGGGTAATAGACTGGAATGAGAGACAGAGACGTCATTTGCAGTTGTTTGCTGACTACCATCATAACAAAGTGTACTTATTTTGGAAGCTAAACCAATCAGCAAGGCAAGGTAAAAGTAGGAGTATGGAACTCTTGCTAACTGGAGTACCAGTGCAAACGTAAAGGCCTTTTTACTAATCTATGGTAATCTATGCTAAAAAAAAATATATATATATATATTTTTTTTTTAATTTTTTTTTTTGTCTATGATGCTCCTTTTCCTTCTTTTTCTTTGTTTGCTTGCCCTTTTTCCAAGGAAACCAATAGCATGTAAATATATATATATATATTTACATGCTATTGGTTTGCTTGGACCGCAGCTGCTCTTTGCTGAAACCCCAGAAGCAGCAGCCTTGGGCAACTGCCTAGCCTGCCTATTAGAAATATGACGGCAGAAAAAGATCACCTGGCCTATGTAGTCTGCCCTTCCATATCAACTACTACAATAGTCCCCTTTTTTCCTTTAGAGATCCTCTCTGTGTTTGTCTCATGCTTAAAAACATAAGACTTGCCATACTGGATCTGACCAAAGGTCCATCAAGCCCAGTATCCTACTTCCAACAGTGGTCAATCCAGGCCACAAGTACCTGATAGGATCCCAAAAGGTAGATTCCATATTGCTTATCACAGGGATAAGCTGTAGATTTTGCAAGTTGTCTTAATTGTACTGCTTAGTTACTTCATGGCGTTGTCTCCTCATCTTTGTACTTTTTGAAAGAGTAAACAACCAATTTGCATTTACCCATTCCATTCAACTCATTATTTTATAGATCTCTATCCTCTCTCCTCAGCCATCTCTTCTCCAAGCCAAAGAACCCTAACCCCTTTAGCCTTTCTTTAGAGGGAAATCATTCCATCTTCACTGTCATTTTGGTCGCCTTCTCTGTACCTTTCCTAATTCCTCTGTCTGTTTTTTTTTTAGATGCTGTGACCAGCATTGCATATCACAGAGTGATACAGAGGTATTATGATATTCCATTAATGGCTGGTCTGGCCCTACAAATGATTTCAAATTTGGATGGTTGGAATTTTCCACCCTAATGAAAATGGAACTATTCTGAAATGGCACCGTCTGTGGGCAACTGCACATATTGTTTATGAAAACTTTCCAGCTGTGCTCCCCATGCTTGTTGCTGTACTGTTTACACAGATTGGATGTGGGGAGTGGGGTTATGGCACTAGGAGAACCAGGGGCTGGGGCTTCCATTAGGCAAATTATACTGTTGCCTACAGTATTAACATTCTGGGGGTGGCCAAAGGGCATTGTCATTGAGCAAACAGTATTACTGGTGCTTCAGCTTTAACCCCTACCCACACTCCCATTCTGTCACCCATAGAAGAAAAGGTGCTTAAGAGCACGTCAGTGCAGGGTCTGTCTCTCCAGATGATCCATAAGATCTCTGAATCATCTCAGATGTCGTCCCTCTGCCACAGAGGAAACCAGTGTGCTCTTAAGCACCCTTCCTCCTACTGGGGTAAGGCAGAAGTGCAAAACATGCTGTGGGAAATCCATACATTGTTTTGTGGGACTCTCATATGGCAAAGCCTGGAAACTGTGAGCACAACTTCATTGGAGGAAGAGGGAGGGGACGGCTATGATTACAGAGGTGCCACCAATAGGTATGTAGGTATGTGGGAGGGACGTCAGAATGAAGGTTTGCGTAGGACACCTGATATCCTTGCACCAGCCCTTGGGGAAACAGTTTGATCTGCCGTATTCCAGATAATGCCCCAGAGACTTGGAAAGTTCCAGGGCATGGCTGCCGAGTACAGTGTTCTATTCCTTCATCTTTTCTCTTTTTCATTGCACTACGTACCTTGATTGGTTTATGAAACATAGTTGGACGAATGTGGTAACCTTCAAGACAATGGAATGCAAGCCCATGCAATGGACTGTTCCCCAATCAACGTAAATGAAACACTATGACAGCCGAAGGTACCGTGGCAACAAAGATCTGCAAAGTGCATTCCTCCTCAGTGTTCCATGATAGTGCAGCAACCAGGGATAACTGCAGCTGTAAGAAGATCACAGCAAACCTCAAACAAATGTGTGTGGCTTCCCTGGGAAGGGCTTGTTGGTTTAATTTGTTTTTTAAGGAAGTCATATTTTGTTTTTTTGGCATTGCTAATAAAGGAAAAAAAAGGGTTTGACTATCTGATGTGAAGGTCAAGTCCTCCCTGGATAATATTTAGCTATATTTGTTGGATAGAGATTCTGTCCCCACCCATCCCAGCAACCTCCTGTTTTGCACAGTAGAACAAACATTACATGAATGTCAGTGGCATATGTGAAAATCACAAAACTTTCTAAAGCAAGCATGGGGACTTCCAGAAGGGCAGTTGCCCTGAAAGATGATATTTATTGAGTTGAGTTTCTAGTACAGCCCACCTAAATACATGAAAGTCACATACCTGTGATGTGTTATGGTCTGTTTAATACAAAGGTAAAGTTATAACCCTCCCCCCCCCCTTTTCTGCCTTAGGGAAAAGTAGTCGCATTGTGAGTAACGTTCATCCATATTCCGCAAGTTACTCAAGACCACCTTATTTATTGAACATTATAACGAAGACCACCAATCCCAATCGTACTGAAGGAAATTACAAGACAGTTTAAGACTTTGAAATGCAATGTTTCAATTTACAATTGAACGTTCCTTGTAAAATGAGTATGAAGTTACAAGTCTGTTTAAGTTGTTAAAACATGATGTTACCCTCCCTGTAAATAACCCCTTGTATATAGGTCAACCTGTAAATAGCATACCATGAAATCATCCCCGTCACTCACACAAATACCCACACGTGTTAACACTGCATGTCTACCCCTATAGACACTGATCATTGATTGTTTGAAGTGTAAACCGCTTTGATTTCAGGACAAAGCGGCATATAAATCCTTTTAAATAAATAAAAAAATAAATAAATATTGAGGGGGGCAGTTTTCAGAGGGGCTGTTATCCATAATAAAAAAAGGTTTCCAGATGATAATTTCTGTTCTCTGTCTAGCTACCTTTAGGGTCTGGAGAGAAATGAGATTTTTAATAAACAAACAAATGTAAACATAAGGGGCAATTTTCCATCTGTTTTCATACATTTATTTTTGCATGTTATATATTCAATCAGGTTAGTGTCCAATTGAGTGTCTATATTGTCACCTGGCAATTTTGAAAACTGCTATAAGTAATTACACTCTACTGAAAGGCTTAGGGGCATGTTTACTAAACCACATTAACCAATGCATGGAAAATTTATTTATTTAACCAGTTTATTATACCGTCTTATCCTTCAATCAAAGTGATTTATATTATGTAATCACTATAAACAAGTACTGGATACATTCCCTTGTCCCCAAAGGGCTCACAATCTATGTGTACCTGAAGCAACAGAGGGTTAAGTGGCTTGCCCAAGGCCACAAGGAGTGCCTATAGGACTAGAAACCCCAGTCCCTCTGGCCTGAGATTGCTGCCCCCAGACAATACAGTGATTTTCTCTGCTATTACAGAAAGTGTGTTATCTGCATTAGTGGGCGGGATAAAGGTAGGGAGAGGGAGTCTCTGCAATGTGTGGTTATTGTGGGTCTCAACAGTGTACAGTAACTGTCAGATGATTAGCACACACTGTGGGTGCTACTAACACAACTTCAATGGGTGGCATTACAGTTGTGGTCAACATTATTGACACCCTTGTAGTTCAACCCCTTAATGTCCAGTGAAATGGCTTTGGACTATATATATATATATATATATATATATATATATATATATATATATATATATATATATATATATATATATATATATATATATATATATATATACATATTTGACACATAAAAGAATCAAATAAAACAAGACCAATTAAAAAAGGAAATAATAGGAAATAGTATAAGAACTGGGCCATTGCCAGGACATGATTATTGGCGCCCTTATAAACAATTCAAATCAGTTTGAAAAGAAGAACCACAATCCCATTGCAGTGAAATTAGACGCACCTGTGAGTACTGACAATTGATGGCTTGAATGTTTAAAATGGCCACATTCACTTCCTGTTCCATTTTCACAATGGTGAAGACAAGAGAGCTGCCTGAGACCATCAGAAAGTCATTATTGCCAAACATCAAACTTCAAAGGGGTACAAGGCCATCTCCAAAGACCTTGGGATTCCTGTGTCTATCGTTTGCAATGTTATTACGAAGTTTTCTGCTCATGGAACTGTCAAGAACCTAACAGGATGTAGTGGGAAGAGGAAAATGAATCCAAGAAGTCTTTGAAGATTAATGTGAACTGCTGGAAAAACACCACATACAACTAAAGAGCTTAAGGCTGACCTGAAGCAATCTGGAGTAGTGGTTTCGCCGCGTACCAAAGGAGGACTTCTTGAGCTAAGGCAAGGAGGACCCCACTGCTCAAAGACTTAAAAAGGCACACCTGATCTTTGCCCAAACCCACCTTGAGAAACCACAATCCTTCTGGGAAAATGTTCTGTGGACAGATGAAACCATACTTGAGCTCTTTGGCAATGCAGACATTTACAGGTGAAGAAATGAAGCTTATAAGGACAAAAACACTCTTCCTACAGTTAAATATGATGGAAGTTCCATAACGTTATGGGGCTGTTTTGCTGCCTCTGGAACTGGAGGCCTGGAACATATTAAAAGAATCATGAAGTCAGAGGACTACCAAGGTATTTTGAAGTGAAATGTGCTATCTAGTGTCAGAAAGCTAGGTCCGTCTGTGTCAATGGTCATGGGTCCTCCAGCAGGACAATGACCCAAAACATACATCCAAAAGTACAAAAGAATGGTTAAAAAGGAACAAATGGACTGTTTAAACTGGCCAGCAATGAATCCTGATCTCAATCCAATAGAGAACCTTTGGAAAGAGCTGAAATTTGCCACTGGTAAAAGGAATCCTGGAAACATTCATGAGCTGGAACAAATCACAGTTGAAGAGAGGGAGAAACTACCAGCAGACAGATGTACAAAACTTATAGATGGCTACAAAAAACATTTGGAGGCTGTCATCACTACCAAGGGTTGTGCAACCAAATGATTAGTGAAGGGTGCCATTAATCCTGCCCAGGTCATATTTTATTTTTTTTCTCAGAAATTACTATGTCTAAGTTTCACAGATATTTTTTTGTTGTATACCTTTGAACATACTATCAAAATATGATGATGACATACAGTTTGAATATTTCCAATTATTTCTCAAGATATTGTACACAACATACCTAAAATGCAAGGTTGCCAATAATGTTGACCGCAGCTGTAGTTGCTTCGAGGTTGCCGTCCCACCTCTCTCTGCATTTTTGATGTGTTATCTGCTGGGAAAATACTGTGCACGCCCCCGTCAATCAACACAGGCTTTTACAGTTAATGCTGTGCTATCTGCACTTTTTTTTCCAATGTTATCTGCAAAAGCCTAACACGCTTTGGTAAACATGCCCCTTGGAAAACAAATGAGTGGTCACTGTTGAAATACAAGCAAATTCTGTTACATTGAACAGGGAAAGAACAATAAAAGACAAGTAAAAATCAACCAAAACTGAAGGAAGGCTAAGGACGTTGAGACTGCTTCAGTGTGAAATGTTAAAGCTTGCATTTGGGATAAAAAAATAACCTCTTTGTCACTTAGGAGGGCAGGAACTGGCAACTAGCTAACAGGAAAAGGATCTAAGGCTATTCTTGGATGGCCTAAGTTAGCAGGGTAAAGCATTTGAGAAAGCTAGCAGTATGCTTGGGCAAAGCTGCCATGGCAGAATAATTTTTAGGAGATTTTTCCAGCCACAAACCCCACCTCACTCCCAACCCCTCTAACCTCACCAGACAGTCATTTCAGAAAGTACCTTATTTATACTGGTGACAATGGGACTGGACAAGAAAGGCAGAAAACCCTTTTGCCTTTACCTTTGGGAGGCCTTTGCTTTAGAGCATAAAAAAAAGATGAAGAAACTTTACCGATATATACTAACCAATTTCTTTCCTTTTTAGCTGCTTATTCTCCATTTTTCATTAGGTCTTGATAGTCAAAAAAGGCTGAGGGCCTGATATTCAAAGGGGTTTGACTGCAGAAAGATCTGTTAGCCACATAAACCCTGCAGAAGGATCTGTTAGCCACATAAACCCTGCTGAGCCTGATAGATCCCCACAGACGCTGGGGCGGTCTGAGGGCAGTCCTGGTACCTACCCAATCAGCCCTCTAATCAAATGGGTAACCGCTTAAAGTTAGGGCCGCTCAGTGATCTGCCTTACTTTATGAAGTTTTCTTATCCGGTTAGTGGCTGACTATCACTGCTGACTAGATAGCAACGGAGGTTGGAGACAAGTTGATAGCCATCATCCGAGATGGAATATTCAGTTTCATTTGTGCTTTTACAAGCACCAACTACGATGAGCTGAATATTAAGGCCATGAGCAATGCCCTAAAGTTAGGCTCCTAAATTTATGCCCTGACTTGGGAATCTAAGGGGCATGTTTGTGTTGCCAAATCAGTGCATCCACAAAGCAATGTGGGAACTGGCATGAGGTGCCCTTAATGCTACCTAAGAGCAACATTCACGGTTAGCTACACCGAAAACACCCTTACTAAAAATGATGTGCCATCAGCACCCACGTTCCGCCCTAACCCATCCAGTCCTAACTGCTGACATGAGGTGCTTACATATGCTAAACCCACACTAACTGTTTGCACACATTAGTAAACATGACCCTAAGTTTTCAGCTAAAATTTCATTTTCATTTAGGAGCTTAAAAGTTATGCTTATGTAGACACCTCCAAGCTTTTGCCTGGCTTGGGTGGCAGAGACCTCTAGTGGCTGTATTAAAATAATGTACAGCAACCTTGTATTGTATGCCTTTTGCAAATTTTCCAGAACAGGAGAGGATTCCCTATACAATGACATTGTGTTAGGAGGACACTTCACCGGGAGAGAGATTAGAACTCACATAAAATATCCAGTCATTGTACCGCAGCAATGGGCTTCGTTGGCTGGTTAAGCTGTTGTACCTTAAGAAGCAGTGAGCTGTTAAGAAGTGACAGGTGTTGTTCAGGCTTCTGCATTCCCCAGCATTAGTGTCCTGGTAATTGAATCAGAACAGCCCAACTCTAACGGAAAGAAAGAATGTCTTTGATACTGGAAAAGCAGCAACAAGCGCCTGATCCATGATAAATCAAGGAGACGATGCAGAGGAATTCCCCATGATTTGTGAAAAGCAGGGTCAAGAGCTGCTGAACCAACTCAGAGTTCAAATGCCAACTCAACCAGCCTTCTCCTGAAAGGGAGAGTCCAAGCAAAATCTGAATGATTGTAACCATTTGATTTGTTTTACTCTATTATTTTGATTATTGTCAGCGACTCCCTTGATAAGGTTACCAAATATCCCTGATTGTCAGGGATTGTTCCCGATTTTAGAGCTGTCCCCCCAATTTTAACCTGCTTAGCAGTCTCCTGTCCCCAATTCTAGCAATAATGATAGAAGAGGTAGAAAAACAATTTTATTCTCAATTTTCTGATTTCAATACCAGATTTTAGAATTTACACCCGCTATCTTTACATTTTGCACTGTATGGGGGAAATGTATCACTGTTTAAATTTCTCTTTTGATTTGTCTGCTTGGAAGTGATATTGTTGCTGTCATGGGATGGATGGGGGGAGGGGGGCAAGGTAATGACTCCTCTTCCCTCTTTCATATCTTGTTGATCAAATCTGGAACTAAGATATCCCTTCCTTCCTGCTCCACACTTTGGATAAGTGTCCCAGATTTGTCTGCAAAAAAAATCTGGTAACCTTACCTCTTGAAGATTTTACCCCCTTGAACGTTCAGCTTTAACCCTGTCCCCAGATTTTAATAATTAAACTCAATAATCATTATCAGTAAAAAGGCACCCCTCCCCCAATCACCCTGTAAAAATAAATATCTAATTGGAAATCATACTCTTAAATATTAAACTCATCTTTGCATGGTTGTGCTTGTCTGCTCTCCCTGCAAGTAAAATAATATGCTAAAGGCTCTGCATTTGTGTCACCATCAGAATCTATTATTAAGCTTTGACGGTTGCTGCCCTTCAGAAGCTGCTGCTCTAGGCAACTGCCTGGCCTTGCCTAATGGTTGCACCAGCCCTGGGATTAGCACAAACAATTTGGTCTCGACTAATTCACTATTACTACTACTACTTATCATTTATATAGAGCTACAAGGCATACGAAACACTATATATAAACATTCACTGAAGAGTTGTAAAGTGTGGAGTGACTGGATCTACGGTGCCAAGGTTTCCAACCTGGAGCCCTGAAAGTTTTCAGAGTTAAACCTGAAGGGATCTTGTTATCTTCCTGAAGTTGTACCCCCGGTCTGCCACATAGCAGAAAATAGCCGCTGTGAGGACACTCAGACTGACAGGATCCATTAGGCCAGCTATTAATTTACCTAGATTTATGAGCCTAGTACTAAAAATCAGTGTTAAGGAAGGCATTTGGCTTTGGATTACTGACTGCATCGGGCAATGTCTGAGTAGAAGTCCATTTACCATCCGTGTACTGGTTTGTGTCATAGTTCCTCCCTCCTGATGTCGGAGGATAAAAGTTGGACTCCACCACAGAACGCAGCTGCCGGCATGTGGCCATGGTGTGTGCTAAACAGGAACACAATGAGAGCAAGGCCCTCGCAGAAACAGCAAAGAAACACAATAGGCAAAGGCCAGCACAGGTCACAGGTGCCAAACTTTATTGATTAAAAGTCCCCAATGCGTTTCGGCGTCACAGCCTTCATCAGGAGGTATGCATCTAAGAACAATTATAACAAAAAATAATAATAATAAATAGAATCAAAGCATATAAAAACTAAAAACATAAAAATGTGTAATGAACAATAAATATACATGAAAACAATTATATGACAAAGAATATAGATTATCATTCAGAACCTGCACAAATATGTAAATAAATAGATGAATGAATAAATAAATAAAACATATACATATACAGTTGGAATGAACAAATAAAAACCATTGATTAGAAATATAAGAGAGAATAAAAGTCCAGACAATTGATAGTTAAAAATGTATATATATAACGATCACAGAGAGGGTACTTACATGTTGCACCGTGTAAAGTTAAGTGATGGTCTTAAAGACCTTTTTGCATTACCGTTTCAAAGCTAAAAGAATAATGATAAATAAATAAATGAATATGTAAACAAAGCAATCAAATTTATATGCATTTAAAATACTTATTGTAAGAGTCAGAAATGAGAATCAGAAGCTGTAAAGGTGTCTTACACATTGGAACATGGAACGTACGAAGCATGAACCAAGGAAAGTTGGAGGTGGTCAAGAATGAAATGAAACATGTACAACTTGATCTGTTGGGTGTCAGCGAGCTGAAATGGACTGGCATCGGGCACTTTGCATCAGATGGTCTACTATGCTGGAAATGAAAGACAAAGAAGAAATGGTGTTGCATTTATAATAAAGAAGAAACTTGCAAGAACTGTAATGAAATACAATGCAGTCAGCGAACGCTTAATCTCTATTCGTCTACGAGGATTGCCTATCAACACAACTATAATTCAAGTGTATGCCCCAACAACAGCTGCAGAAGAGAATGAAATTGAAGAGTTCTATGAACAAGTACAAGCTGAAATTGACAGAACATGCAAACAGGATATCCTGATAGTCATGGGTGACTGGAACGCAAAAGTTGGCAACAAAGAAGAAGGCAAAGTAGTTGGAAAATATGGACTTGGCAACAGAAATGAAGCTGGAGAAAGACTGATAGAATTCTGCAAGACCAATGATCTATTCATCTCAAACACCTTCTTCCAGAAACACAAGCGGCGACTGTACACATGGACTTCACCCAATGGATTGTATAAAAATCAAATTGACTACATCTGTGGAAGTCAACGATGGAAAAGCTCTGTAACATCAACAAAGACAAAACCTGGAGCTGACTGTGGTACAGATCATCAACTACTAGTATGCAAACTCAAGCTAAAGTTGAAAAAGAGCAAACCACTTATGAATGCAGCAAAATATGACCTTGAGAATATACCACTGGAATTTAAAGACTGCCTGCAAAATCGATTTGCTGCTTTAGATACAAATGACAGAGCTCCAGAAGAGTTATGGAATGACATCAAGAAGGTTGTGTTGGAAGAAAGCGAGAAATCTCTACAAAAGGTGAAAAAGCAAAAACGGCCAAAATGGATGACAGAAGAAACTCTGAAAATTGTCCAGAAACGCAGAGAAGCTAAAGCCAGAGGAGAAAGAAAGACAATCGCAGAACTCAACAGAGATTTCCAACGTGCAGCAAGACAGGACAAGGAAAAGTACTGTATTTTCCGGCATATAAGACGACTGGGAATATAAGACGACCCCCTACTTTTCCTGTTAAAATATAGGGTTTGGCCTATACTCGCCGTATAAGACTACCCCTCTTCCAGCGCACACCAAAAAAACAAAACAAAACATCAGATTTGATTCAAACTGTGACAAGCAGGCGGTATTTAATATAGATCTGAAGTTCTCCAGAACTATAATTCTTGTGAAAGGAGATAGCATATGATCCTTGGTGAAGCGGCTGGCGGCTGCTATCGATAAGAAGTACCGGTACACACAGGGCCGGATTTACCTTGAGTGAGGCCCTACGCCAACAAAAATTGTGGGCCCCCAGAAAAGATAAAAATGAGCACGCCGGATCAGCTGCGCGCTGTTGGCCCTGACGTCATAATTAAACTGGGAATCCCAAAAGCCAAACTTGGAATGTACAACACTGTAGAAATAAAACTATACATTAATTTGCTCTTGTACTAAACAAAGCGCAGAAGTTAATGATGCACATTTACCAGAGCTGACATATTCCAATTAATAAATTCAAAATAAAGAGATATTTTTCTACCTTTTGTGCATTTTTTTCAGCTGCAATTGCTCCAGCCACTTTCTTCTGGTTTCTTCGTTCTTCGTTCTTCTGCTAACTCTCCATCGTCTGCTGTCCATTTGTCCTTTCTTCTCTCTTCTAGTTTTTTTCCATTCTCTCTCTACATCTGCTTTAACATATTAATCTTTCTCCTTTTGCTCTTTCCTCATTCCTATTTCATCCACTCAAATTTTACCCCTCCATCCTTAATCCCCACTTACTCTCCCAATACCCGGCCAATTGTAGATTTTTTATCCCTCCCACAAAATATTTTTCCCTTCTCCATTTTACTCTTCCAGCCCCATCCCATTCTAATCCTCCCCCAACATCAGCTCCCTTCTAGTTCCAGCCTCACCCAGCATCCATTCCCTTCTAGTCTCTGCATCAGCCCATTTCCAGTTCTAGCCCCCCATCAGCCCATTTCCAGTCCTAGCAACCCCCCAACCCAATACCAGTCCTAGCCCCCCATCAACCCACTTCCAGTCCTAACCCCCCATCACCCCATTTTCAGTTTAAGCCCCCCCTATAACCAATTACCAGTCCTAACCCCATCAACCCATTTCCAGTCAGCCCCCCATAGCCCATTGCCAGTCCTACCCCCCCCATCAGCCCACAGCCCATTACCAGTCCTAACCCCATCAGCCCACCTCAAGTCCTAACCCCTCCCCATCAGCCCATTTCCTGTCCTAGCCCCCCATAGCCCATTATCAGTCCTAACCCCCCCCATAGCCCATTACCAGACAGCCCCCATCAGCCCACAGCCCATTACCAGTCCTAACCCCCCCCCATAGCCCATTACCAGTCCTAACCCCATCAGCCCACCTCCAGTCTTAACCCCCCCAGCCCATTTCCAGACCCAGCCCCCCCCCCCCCATCGGCTCAAGTAACATTTAATAAAAAAAATAAAACGCTGGCTGCTGCCGCTGCCGCAGCATGGACTGTCCCGCGGGGCCCTGTCTTCTGAATCCCTCCCTCCCTCCGCGACGGCTGAGCCCCTCCGTGCCGGCTTTGAGAGGCGCGAAGGGAGAGTGTCTCCCTCGCGTCTCTGTTAAGCCCGCAGGGGCTGATGGGAAACCATCCACGATCCAACTTTCAGAAGCTGAACTTGAAGTGAAGTTTAATACCTCGGGGTAGCCCTCGATCAGACACTTAGCATGGTTACACACATAAAAATGAACCACTAGCTCAATATATTATAAACTAAGGATGCTCCAATAGTTGAGACCATTACTTTCAACTTACAATTTCAGATCCATCCTACAAGCGATGGACACACTGCAGATCGATTATTGTAACAGTATACTCCGGGAGCTCCCAAAACAGACTATCCATCAGTTCCAGATGGCTCAGAATGTTGCAGCCCGTATAATTTACAAAGCCCACAGCACTGAACACATAACACCCACCTTGTACAATCTTCATTGGTTACCAGTTCTAAGTAGGATAAGATATAAAACACTAATGGTCGCTTTTAAACTAGTGAAAGGGCACGGGCAGGGTCCCGGTGCCCACACGTAACCGGGTGCCCGGCCCGGCGCGGGACCCTGCACGCGGCCTTGGTGCGTCGGGGGGGCGACGGCACGTCGGCAGGGGAAGCGCGGTGCGGGGTTTAAACTGATTGGCTCCGCTTGGCTAGGGGAGTGAGTGGAGCCAATCAGTGAGTGGAGCGCCATGTGCTGCGGCCGGAGCAGAGTGAGGCGAGCACATGCGGCGTGGCCGGAGAGCGAGCAGGAGCAGTGTGCAGAATTCGGGAGCTCTTAGCGGTGAGGCGGCGGCGTTTTCTAGGCCGATTCGTCGGTGGACCTTTTTTTAGACGGTGAACCTGTTTTCAGGAGCAGCAGGGGCGGTAATAAAAAAAAAAAAAAAAAAAAAGGTTGGGCTAGACGTCTCCGGCGGGTTGAGCTGGCGAGTGAGGTGTTTTAATCCTTGCCGGCTCTTAGTGAGTGGAGTGGGTGATTAGCTTCATTTAAATTGAGTGGAGGGGTAGCCTAGTGGTTGGAGCACTTGCTTGGGAACCAGGAGGCTAGTGTTCAATTCCCACTAACAGTCCTCGTGGTCTTTGGCAAGTCATTTAACCCTCCATTGCCTCTTAGTTGGCAAGCAGCAACGTTCTGTGAGGTTCTGTTCGTGGGGGAGGGGCATCACTGGCATTGCGTTATATATTTTTAAAAAAACAGGAAGGGAGGAAAGACACAAAAAAAACACTTTTAAAAAGTATGGCTGGGAAGCAGTTGGGTAGGGGGCGTGGAGGGGGTAGAGCTGGAGCAGGGGGGCGGGGGCAGTTGGGGCAGTTTGGGGGTCAGAGGGGGCAGCGATTGGCTGGGGAGGGTAGGGGGGGCTGAGAGCCAGAGTGCGTGGGAGAGATGCTGGGCGGGGGTTGGGCGAAGTGCGGGGCACAGTTAGCTGGGGTGGGGGTGCTCGGTCCTCGAGGCATAGGGCGCAGAGGGGTATTAGGGCGAGGGGTCGGGATGATGGGGGCCACTGTTTATTGACAACCCCTGGGGGGGAGGAGGAGGTGCCTGCTGTTAGCGATCTTGCACAGTTGGGAGGTGCAGCTAGGGGGGAGGCTGATGAGGTCGCAGGGGGTAGGGTTGAGCAGGAGCAAGGGAGGGTCGTGGACATAGGTTGGCGCGCCGGGGAGGGCGGCAGTCCGGGTTTGGGAGCTTGGGGAAGGGGTGCTAGCTGTGTTTTTTCTCTGGGTGGCTTTGGGGCTGTTCCGGGGGGCTATGGGCCGTATGGACAGCACGGATTGTGGGACCAGTGGTTGGGGGGAGGACAGGGCTCTTCGCGGGCGGATTGGGCAGGAGCGTGGCAGCCGTATTGGTCTACGGGTCTTCCGGCTTTTGGTTTTCCTTTTTTGTCTTTGCAGATACCGAGGATGTCAGCGCCTTGCGTGGTGCCATCAGCATTGGATTCTGTGGAAGGACGGAACCTGGCTTCGGCTGCCACCATTGCAGGAGGAGCATCGAGCGTGTCGGAACAGGATCAAGGAGCACGGGGTCAGCTGATGCTTGCTCAGCCTGCTACAGAAGTTCCGCTTTCGGTGACCGGTGGAGTGGGAGGTGAGCAGACGGGTGAGTTATCTGAGGTTGTTGGCATGGACGATGGGGAGAGTGGAGGGCGGGCCCGAAAAGGGGGGAAGGCACAGCAAAAGCGGCGACATGCCTGTCGGCGTAGGCATTCTTCCCGGTCGTCCTCATCTTCGTCCTCTGAATCGTCGGTGTCCTCTGCCGGAGAAGCAGGGAATCCGGAGTCAGCGGTAGGAATGGGTGCTGCTAGTGGGCAGGCTGGTGTTGGTTCAGCTTCTTTTTCGGCTTTATCGGAATTATGGGAGGGGGTGCCCAAAAAGTTGCGAAAAAGAATTGTGAAGAGGAAGTATATTGATATTTTTCGACTGCTCGAAGGTCGGAAGCGTTCGGGCGAAAGTAAGAAGAAGCATAAGGAGGATGAGAAGGCCGGCCGTGTTTGTAAGATCTCTCGCAATGTAATCAATTGGATCAGATCCTTCTTGCGTTTGGCGAGTGTGTGGGGTCAGCATTTTCCGGGGCAGTATGGTATGTTGCTTTCTTATGCGGATTCGATCCTGGAAGCGTCACAAGCACACGAAGGATGGTCGTGGCTTAATTATAATGAGAAGTTCCGGGATAAGATGGAGGAGAACAAGCACTTGAGTTGGGGTACGCAGGACATAAACCTGTGGTTGACTCAGATGTCGGTAAAGGGGGGGCGGGGGGTGTGGGTGGGGGTGGGGGGAAGGCAGGGTTGACTGCTGTGTCAGCGGCGGGTCGTTCCTTTTGGGGTGGATTCTCCACGGTGCAGCCGAAGTCGGCTCTCGGCGCAGGCAGTGATGTCTGTTGGCGGTTTAGCAGGTCGATGTGCCCTTTTCCAGACTGTAAATTTCGGCATGCATGCTCAGTATGCGGGGGGCCCCATTCGGTGACGAAATGTGTCAAGAAAGCAGCTGGGGCTCCGGCTGGGTTGGGAAATAAGTGAGGGTTGGGAAAAAATCAGCCCCTTCACCGATACGGGTGCCGGTGTTGTGTAGCTGGCTCCTTGGGTACCCGAAGAAAATGGATAGGTTTACCTTGCAGTTTGGTTTTTAGTATGGTTTTATTATTCCGGTTCAAGGGGTTGTTGGGGGGGTTGCGACGCATAATTCTCCAAGTGTTCGGCGCTGGGCAGCGGTTGCGCAGGAAAAGATGGGTGGGGAGTTGCGGATGGAGAGAATTGCGGGTCCTTTCAAGCATCCTCCTTGTCATAATTTTGTGGTGTCACCATTAGGGATTATTCCTAAGGAGGAGCCTGGAAAGTTTCGGCTGATCCATAATTTGTCTTCGCCTTTGGGATCTTAAGTAAACGACTGTATCCCGCGGGAGCAATGTACTGTTCGCTATGCGTCTTTTGACAGAGTGGCGCAGTTAGTCAAAGAGGTGGGTCCCGGGGCATTGATGGCAAAGGTGGATATTGAATCAGCCTTTCGCTTGTTGCCAGTCCATCCATCGGCGTTCAGGTTGTTGGGTTTTCAGTTTGAGGGTGCATACTACTATGATAAGTGCATGCCTATGGGTTGCGTCATATCTTGTGCATACTTCGAGAAATTTAGCACTTTCCTGCATTGGATGGTGGTGCAGAGAGTCGGAAGCTCGGAAGTGGTGCATTATTTGGATGATTTCTTTTTTGTTGGTAAGGCTTTGTCGACAGGTTGCAGTCACTTGCTGAAGGGTTTTGTTGACCTGGCAAGGGACTTAGGGGTCCCTCTGGCTGAGGATAAGATGGTGGGCCCCACAACGATTATTACGTTCTTGGGGGTGGAGGTCGATTCACAGCGTATGGAGGCATGGCTGCCATGGGAGAAGGTTGTGAAGCTGCGCGTGAATGTGGCTAATATCCTGGCTTCCTCTATGATAACGTTGAAAGAAATGCAGGCTCTTATGGGATCACTCAATTTTGCGTGCAGGGTCATCCCGATGGATCGGGTGTTCATTCGGCGTTTGGCGGCATCGACGTCCATGGTCAAGAAGCCTCATCATCACATTCGTGTCTCGAAAGGTATGCGCGATGACTTGCGGATATGGGACTTGTTCCTGCGGGATTTTAACGGGACAGCTCTTTTGCGGGAGGCTGAGATTTCAAGTGAGGATTTGCAGCTGCACTCGGACGTGGCAGGGGAGTCTGGGCTTGGAATTTACTTCAATGGTGCCTGGTGTGCGGACGCTTGGCCGAGGGCGTGGGTTGAAGAGGGGTTAGTTCGTAATATTACTTTCTTGGAGCTTTTCCCTGTGTGGGTTGCCTTGGCTTTATGGCCGGATAGGTTGTGCAATCGCAGGGTGGTGTGGTGGTGCGATAATGCGGCTGTTGTGCATGTCATTAATCATTATTCACCTCGCTGCGGTCTCGTAGCGGCGCTGATGCGTCAGATTGTCTTGGCATGTTTGCGCTTGAATGTTGACTTGAAGGTGCGTCATATACCATAGTGGCCTAGTGGTTGGGGCAAGGTACTACAGGCCGGAAGGTCGGTGGTTCAAATCCCACTAGAGGACAGCAACCTTGGGCCGGAAGGACTGGGGTTTCTAGTCCCACAGGTGCTCCTTGTGGTCTTGGGCAAGCCACTTAACCCTCCATTGCCCATGTTCCCTGTAAGTATTAGTGTATGTGTCTCATATCCCCTCGTGTTAAATTTATCCCCCAACCGCTTTGACCCGGTGAAAAGCGGGATATAAATGCAGATAAATAAATAAATAAATAAATACCAGGGCATACTAATGCAATTGCTGATGCTCTTTCCCGTTTACAGTGGGAGTGGTTTCGGAGGTTGGCGCCGGAGGCAGACGAGACTGGGCTCGGAGTCCCTTGGAGCTTGTGGAACAGTGGCCTGATGAGATAAGGACGTTGCTATGGCAATCAGTTGCAGAACATACATGGGAAGCGTACCGGCGCGGATGCCTGAGGGTGATGGATTTTCTGCATGGGACTGGTTGGGGGGGGTGGGGCGGTTCATGAACAACTGTTGGGGCGGTATGTTGGTTGGGCAAAGGTGCAGGGCGTTACGAGATCGGCGGTACGGAGTCATTTGGCTGGGTTCGGATTTTTTGCTAGAGCGACGGGGCTAGAAGGGGTTGGCCGGGGGTCCTTGGTGCGACGTCTGCTGCAGGGGTGGGCGTGTTCTCAGCCTTTACCGCGGGATCAGCAGCAGCCTATTATGCATGAGTTGCTGGTGAGTTTGTGCCAGGAGCTGCTCGGTGTTGCTGTGTTGCCTTATGAAGCGGTGCTTTTTCGGGCTGTTTTTTGCCTCACCTTTTTTGGGGCTTTTCGAGTGGGCGAATTGGCTGTCGATTCCGGCAGAGCCGGCTTGGGCAATTGTTTGCGTTGGCAGCATGTTTGGATTGAGAGGGGTCGGGTGCGGGTTCTGTTGGCAAAATCTAAGACGGACCAGTCTGGTAAGGGGTTATGGGTAGTTTTGAGAGAGTTTGGCGGGTGTACATGACCTGTGGCTGCCCTCTGGGCGTATTCGGGGGTTCGTCCAAAAGGGGCGGAGGTGTTTTTTGTACATCAAGATGCTCGTGCGGTTACGCGTTTCCAAGTCACGGCAGTTTTGCGTTTGGTGTTGCAGCGTCTCGGTGAGGATCCGTGGCTTTTTTCTGCACACTCGTTTCGCATTGGGGCAGCAACCAGTGCGGCGGCAGCTGGTTTGACGGGAGAGCAGATTCAGGATATAGGCAGATGGCGGTCGCGGGCATTTATGGGCTATGTCCGGTTATGAGGCGCCTGGGTTGGGGGGGAATGGGGGGGATACTTCTAATGATGTGCTTCTTTTGCAGATAGTGGTCCTGGTCAGCGGAAATGCTGAATTTTTGGACACTCCTTTGTGTTTTGGGCCGGGCGGCGTGCAGCGGAAAGGCCTTTGGGGAGAAATTTGGGATTGGATTCCTCTGTGATGGCGATTTCATGGCTGGGCGAGCGAGGTCTGCGATGGAATCAGTTGCTGCCTTTGCTTCGTCACCACGAGCGCATCCGCAAGCCTCCTGTCGTGTTGCTGGTGCATATCGGAGGCAACGACTTGACTGCGTGGTCTTGTAAGCAGCTGATCAGAGCGGCCAAGAGGGACTTTACTGCAATTTTCCGTATGTTTGGGAAGGTTGTATTAATATGGTCGGATATCATCCCTAGGCCGGCGTGTTGGGGGCAGCGTAGATGGTCCCGGGGTTTGATCAAGATTAATAGGCAGATTGGGAGATGGGTGTGTGAGCATGGGGGATATCAAGTGCAGCATGATTGGGTCGAAGTTGCCTGTGCCGGGTTGTATAGGGAGGATGGTGTGCATCTCTCCCCTGTGGGCACGGATCTGCTGCTGAATGATTGGCAAGAAGCAGTGGAGAGGGTGGTGGGTAGTTAGATGCTGGTCGCAGCTTTCAAAAGGGGGGGGCGGCACAGGTAAGGTGAGGTACCTGTGCCGGTGGCGGGATCCTGGAGGTTTCTGGGGTCCGGAGCCTTAGGCGACTTGGGGCGAGGGCGGGGTGCCCTCGACCCGGACAACCCCTGGAACACTTTTGCTAGTAATATGGCGAAGTCGGATAGGGGTGGGAGGAACTTTGCCGGTCGGGTGACCATGGCTTGAGCGGAGGCCGCGATTGCTTTGTTAATTGCATGGCTGGTGACATGTGGCTCCGCTGGGGGGTGGATTTGGAGCTTGTTCATTATTACTGTTATGTTAAAGAGTTGTTTGAAATAAAGCTGCGACCAGTGTTTTTCCAAAATTCGTGTCGGTGTATTCTTAAGGGGTTGGAGTAAAAGGAAGAAGGGATTAAAGGGGGACTGGGGGTGAGGGGTGAGCGCGGGTCCGGCTACCCGGTTACTCAGGAATATAGCCCTCTCTTACCTATCTCCTCCTAATTAAGCATACCGTCTAACAATAGAGTTTGAAGAGGTTGCACCCAGAATACCATAACAGTCCCTAGCAACATTCGAAAGACTAATCACTCTATAAGTAACAGAGCATTTTCATACTTTGCTCCTACCCTCGAACTCCCTTCCAGAAAAATTAAGATCCATCAAGGATTTACAAACATTCCAGAAGGAAATTAAGACATTTCTATTCTGTGAACACTTTGGGGACCCACCGGAGCAGAGTAAAACATTGCCAACATAACAATGCTTCAGAGCCCCCCATTCCCATAATACAAAATCATACCCTTCCTTGAACTAGTCGTGAATTTAAGCTTTCTCTGTAAATAATGTTATCTGTACTGTAAAGAGGTTAATTGTAAACGAGTTATGGACAATTCTAATGTAAAGTCAATGTTCAAAGTCTACTTCCTGACATTGACACTGTTTCTAATTATAATGCTATCACTACATTCTATGTAACAGGTTTTGTTCACTGTAAACTGCCTTTGATCTCTGGAAAGGATGGTATAGAAAAAAAATCATAAATAAATAAAATATTTAAACAAAATCCAGCAAAGAAGCCATATCTTGTTTGCTTCTGTTTCGTCTCATGAACTCCCTACTGACCATCTGACCCCTAATATAATGTTCTCTCCTCTCCTGATTGTACACATGACCAGCAGTCTCAGTTGTCATTTTTACACACCTTTCTATGGACTGGGTGTGTGATGGCCAGTCTGGAACCACCATTTACTTGCTCTGAAATGCCTTGATTTCTGCTGTTGTCATGGTACAGTTAAGAGGCGGCTCAGAGACTCCGGAGCTCCAGTCAAGTAATTGGGTGAGTGTAGTTGCCTCAGTGTTGATGGATGGTGTTTTCCTGAGTCCCACACTGCTGTATCCAAGCTGAGTCTTCTCATCTCTTTCACCTCTGATCTTCAATATCTTCTCCACTGCATCTCCTCTCTCCTGTTCCTCTTGACTGCACAACATAGCTTGCAGAACAGACTCGCTGTAACCATACCAAGTTGACCTTCTCTCTGTGGGCATGACTATCTTCCTTACCTCTTCACATTGTTCTTTTAACAGTTGCAGCTGGAAAAGGAGATGCCTGGGACCTTGTGTCCAGTTGCTATTTATTTTTATATTGAACCAGTTCACCATGTAAACCACAATCATTCTTAAAAAAACAAGCATGGAAGCAGTAAACCACTACCTCCTTTTCTGCCTAACGCTACTTCTTCTAGCACAACAAAGAACATACACAATACCATTTTCAATCCAAACAAAAAGTATAAAACTAAACTGAGACTATCAGTGAAAAAGACGACTAGTAACCCCATACTTTCCAGTACTGTTCACTGTGCGCTAATAAATGCCAGATCAATTAGGAACAAGCTTTACACCATCAATGATTACATTTTGGAACACAAACTGGACATAGTATGTATTACAGAGACATGGCTTGCGGAAGCAGACCAAGTCATATTGAACCAGATTACACCAATTGACTTTAAAGCATTCAATTGTCCTAGAATAAACAAAAGAGGAGGCAGGGTATTAATACTGACTAGAGCAAACTATAAATGTAATGTATACAGTAGTACACATAATTTGTTAATCTATTCCATGTAAAATGTTAGAAAGTTTCCATGTAAAAAGTTAGAAAGTTTCCTGTTCCATGTAAAGTATACAGTAGTATACATAATTTGTTCCATGTAAACCGCCCTTGATCACTGGAAGGGGCGGTATAGAAGAAATAAGTAAATAAATAAAATAAAATAAAATAAATAAATTTCAACTCAGATCCACATCTACTTCATAAGAATCAACTACTATAATCATATCAAACCACTAAATCAGTTGTTGCCTTATCTACAGACCCCCCAATGCTAAGGATGATCACCTATCAGTGATACTTGAGTCAATATGTGCAACCAATAATCATCACAAGCCTCTCATTGTCCTGGGAGACTTTAACTTAACCTCTGCACCCCCAAAGCATACAAGAGCATTCCTTAAAGCCTTGGAGGCACTTGAATACAAGCAGACAATCAATACACCTACGCATCAACTTGGGACTATACCAGACCTCATCTTCACTCTGACTCAATTGATCAAACTAAATCAATTTACTAATCCAATACCTACCCAAGTTCCTTGGTCAGATCATTGTGTCCTTACATTCACATTGCAACTGCAAAACGTGTCCCAACACTGAGGAGAAAAATATAAAAAAAAGAAGATTCAAATCCTATAATAAAGAAAACTTCCTGAAGGAAATAATACCACAAATTCAACAAGGATGCAATAACCTAGATGATATAATACACAAATGAAACCACTGCATATCTAAAGCCGCTTCAGCTCCAAGAAAGGAAAACTCATCTACCCACAGACGAAACTACAGTATGCCCCATGGTACTCCAACACAATCAGGGAAGCAAAGCGTACCCTCAGGCGAATAGAAAGAAAATGGAGACATAACAAATCTCCTGATACATTACAGAAGTACAGAACTGAACAGCAAGATTACAACAATCTCATCAATGAACATAAACAGCAATTCCATACTAACCTCATCATGAAGGCGGCAAACAAACCAAGGGAGCTTTTTAGCATTGTGAAAAACTCACTAATGATCAGTCTGGTCATGACAATCATCAAATTAAACCCCAAGAATATGCACGCTATCTAATAAATAAGAACAACATTCAAGCTCAGACAAGTACTATGGTTACATCCAATCTAGAAGATACTAACATAAAACAAACATGGAAAAACGTCACCATACCAACAGTAAAGCAAATAGAAGACATCGTGAATGCCTTGAATACAACCACATCTCCCTCAGGTCCTTGACCAGCTGAATGGATCAAAATCTCTAAAGATCAGTTATCAACATACATCCACAAAATTGTAAAAGAGTCACTGATAGAAGCGCATATACCTCAGTCACTCAAACGAGCCACGATATGACCCATCGTCAAAGGTGCAAGGCTATGTCCTGCCGATTCAAAATCTTATTGACCCATTTCAAGTCTTCCATTCTTATCAAAAGTTATTGAAAAAGTGGTACAGAGGCAATTACAGGACCACATTGATCTGCATGCTCCATTAGATCCACAACAGCATGGATTTAAGCCAATGCACAATGTTGAATCCCTACTCACAGTCCTATTTGATAACCTACTGAAGGGTCTGGACAATATTAAGAATGGTTTTTTACTTGTGTTCATAGACATCTCAGCAGCATTTGATACAGTCTCCCACTCAGTACTGCTAAACCGATTACAGGAGATTGGTCTAGAGGTAACAATCCGCACTGATGTAGAATAGCGCGGTATATAAGAGAATGTAAATAAATAAAAAGAAATAAAATAAATAAAATGGTTTACATCAGGGGTCTCAAACTCAAATTGCTTTGAGGGCCGAATGAGGACTTGTAAAGTAACCCGGGGGCCGCATAAGACACGGGCCTCATTTGCATAAGGGGCCTCATTTGCATAAATATTTGCATAATGTTGCATAATGAGTGCATGGATAAAGAAAGACTAGAAAATTTCTATATTACTATAATCCAGTGCCAACCGCCAGGCACATTAGGAACTACTACTAACACTGCCCATTTGGAACCCATAGCAAACCCCCCGTATCATAACAGCACTACCAGGACTCACAAAGCACCAGACCCTACCTATCAAAAGGCAACACTGCAAATATTAAATCAATACATTTCAGAGAACAATACATGACCTACTGGGAAAAGAGAACAAGTAGCAATGTCAAATAGGAATTACACAGAATACCTCAGCACTGTAGAAATAAAACTATAAATAATTTCTTGTACCAAAGCACAGACATTAATGATGCACATTTCCCAGAGCTGACATATTCCAGTTAATAAATTCAAAATAAAGAGATATTTTTCTACCTTTTGTGCATTTTTTTTTCAGTTGCAATTGCTCCAGCCACTTCTGGTTTCTTCGTGTCTTCTGCTATCTCCATCGTCTGCTGTCCATTTGTCCTTTCTTCTCTCTTCTAGTTTTTTTCCATTCTCTCTCTCTACATCTGCTTTAACATACTAATCTTTCTCCTTTTGCTCTTTCCTCATTCCTATTTCATCCACTCAAATTTTACCCCTCCATCCTCAATCCCCACTTACTCTCCCAATACCTGGCCAATTGTAGATTTGTCTTCTCTTCCAGACAAAATATTTTTCCCCTCTCCATTTCACTTTCCCAGCTCCATCCCATTCTAATCCTCCCCCAACATCAGCTCCCTTCTAGTTCCAGCCCCACCCAGCATCTGCTCCTTTCTAGTCCCTGCATCAGTCCATTTCCAGTCCTATCCTAGCCTCACCATCAGCCCATTTCCAATCCTAGCCCCCCATCAGCCCATTTCCAATCCTAGCTCCCTCCCCTCACAGCCCATTTCCATTCCAAGCCCCCCTCCCCATCAGCCATTTGCAGTTCAAGCCCCCCTTCCACTCAGCCCATTTCCAGTCCTAGCAACCCCCCCAGCCCATTACCAGTCCTAGACCCCCATAGCCCATAACCAGTCCTAACCTCCCCATAGCGCACTTCCAGTCTTACCCCCCCATCACCCCATTTTCAGTCTTACCCCCCCATAGCCCATTACCAGTCCTAGTCCCCCCCATAGCCCACTTGCAGTCGTATCCCCCATCACCCCATTTTCAGTCTTACCTCCCCTCATAGGCCATTACCAGTCCTAACCCCCCAATCAGCCCACCTCCAGTCCTAACCCCCATCACCCCATTTTCAGTCCTAGCCCCCACCATAGCCCATTACCAGTCATAACCCCCCCCTGCCAATAGCCCACTTCCAGTCCTAACCCCCATCTGCCCATTTCCAGTCCTAGCCCCCACCATAGCCCATTACTAGTTATAACCCCCCCCCCAGCCCATTACCAGTCATAACCCCCCCTGCCAATAGCCCACTTCCAGTCCTAACCCCCATCTGCCCATTTCCAGTCCTAGCCCCCACCATAGCCCATTACCAGTTATAACCCCCCCCCAGCCCAGTACCAGTCATAACCCCCCCCTCCCCCCTCTGCCAATAGCCCACTTCCAGTTCAGTCAGCCCCTCCATAGCTCATTACCGGCCAACAAAAAAAACCCCAAAACCCTGGCTTCTGCTGCTGCCGTTGCCGCCGTGGCAGCAGCAGAATCAATTGTCAAATTAAAAAAAAAAACTGACTTCTGCTGCTCAAGCAGCTGTCCTGCGGCCCCTTTCCCTCTGCCCGGAGATCCGACTCTGCTCTATCAGCGGCGTGCTTTTCAAGCCGCGACGAGAGTATTCCCCTCTCGCGCGGTTTTTCAAGCCGCGCGAGAGGGGAATACTCTCTTCGCGGCTTGAAAAGCACGCCGCTGAGAGCAGAGTCGGATCTCCGGGCAGAGGGAAAGGGCCGCAGGACAGCTGCTTGAGCAGCAGAAGTCAGTTTTTTTTTTTAATTTGACAATTGATTCTGCTGCTGCCACGGCGGCAACGGCAGCAGCAGAAGCCAGGGTTTTGGGGGATTTTTGGTTTTCCGCCGTCGCGGGCCGCACAAAGTTGTCTCGCGGGCCGCGTGTTTGAGACCCCTGGTTTACATCATATCTAACAAACAGAATGCAGCAAGTCAAAGGAGACCACGGAAATTCCTCACAGTTCCCCATTACACAAGGAATTCCACAAGGATCAGCTCTGTCATCTGTATTATTTAATATATACTTACAACCGATTTGTGACATTATCAAAAGCCATATGTTCCAATATCATATTTATACTGATGACATTATGCTTTATACTTCAATCGACACACTCGAACCAGACTTTAATTCCATGGTCCATTGCCTCAAAGACTTGAATAATTGGCTCATAAATAACAACCTGAAAATCAACCTAGATAAAGCAGATGCAATGTTTATATCCAGAAATCCTAACTTTAAACCACCTCAACACCCTTAACATCTTGAATCACACTATTCCAATAAAAGATGAGGTGAAGTACTTAGGCATCACCCTAGATAGAAATTTAAACCTTCAAACACACATAAGCAAAACCACTGTAAAAGCATACCAACGTTTAAAATTCATCAGAAGACTCAAGGCTTTACTCAACCAGGACCATTTCAGAACTGTATGCCAGGCAATCGTTACACCAATATTGGACTATGGAAATTCATTGTATCAAGGACTACCAAAGCAGGCTACACATCCACTTCAACTGGTGCAGAACACTGCAGCCCGTATCATAACTGGCACTGCTAAGAATGAACACATTGCCCCAATACTTCAGAAATTGCACTGGTTACCAATAGTTGCGTGAGCAAAGTTTAAAACCATTACAAATATATTTAAGATCTTACATCAATGCTCGGCAGGTGTTCTCTACTGCCTGATATCTGAAGACACAAAAGACCGACCTAGATGAACTAGCTGCATCAATAAATTACAACCACCAGCTGGATATAATAAAACAAAACAATCTACCTCTAGTAGACCTATTTCACTATCAGCAACAAACCTCTGGAACTCTCTCCCCGATGAATTGCGGGCCATAAAGGACCTAAAGGATTTTCGAAAATACCTTAAGACCTTCCTATTCATTGAATTTTATGGCCAAGTAGATTATGAACTCCTTTAACCTTGTTTGAATGTATAGATAGCACAACTAGGCATTAATGTAATACTTTGTCTCTTTGTAAGTCATGTTATCCCTTCAATGTAAATCTATTCTGTGTAACCCACCACTTCGATTGAAGGAAAAAGTGGTATACAAATCTTAATAAATAAATGAATAAAGTAAGTTTTTCCGATTCTTTCCTTTCAGATTATGCTTGGAAATCCATATTCTCATGAACCTTAGAGCTGTTGTAAGCCATTTGCTATGTGCCACAGGTCCTATTTCCAACAGTAATTTGTGTATTTTTGAGTAATTTGCGTACACATAGGAAAATAACATATTACACAAAATTTACAATTGAATGTTCCTTGTAAAATGTACAATTGTTCCTTGTAAAATTTACAATTGAATGTTCCTTGTAAAATGAGTATGAAGTAACAAGTCTGTTCAAGTTGTTAAAACATGATGTTACCCTCCCTGTACATAGCTCATCCTGTAAATAGCACACCATGAAATCATCCCCGTCACTCACACAAATACCCACACGTGTTAACACTGCATGCCTACCCCTACAGACACTGATCATTGATTGTTTGAAGTGTAAACCGCTTTGATTTCAGGACAAAGCAGTATATAAATCCTTTTAAATAAATAAAATAAATAAAATTTAAAGCTAGTTGTTGATTTGCCACATGAAATTGTACCATTTTTTCACTAGTGCTTTTTAAAATTACGACATCTACAAAATTGACACACCCTAGTGGAGGGGGTCTTAAGGCACTTTGTCTCAGCTCTGCGACTTTTCTCAAGATGCTGCAGAGAAAATGCAGCGGCATGGGGATTTGCTCATAGATGTTGGGGGGGGGGGTGAGCCCTTAAGCTGGAGGGCATTTTTGGAAGTGTCCAGACCGATTCTCTTTATTAAAGATAGTTTATTGCTACATAATAAATAGAAATGTTAGAAAAAACAATGCCAGGGTATGGAACCTTTGATGTTTAAATTTTTCAGTGGGTCGACTCCTCTCTCCTCTCGAGCTACTAAAGAATAGAAACATAGAAATATGACGACAGAAAAAGACCACATGGCCTATCTAGTCTGTCCTTCCATAACAACTACAACAGTCCCCTTTTTACCTTTAGAGATCCTCTGTGTTTGTCACATGCTTTTTTGAATTCAGTTACTGTCCTCATCTCTACCACCTCTACTGGGAGACTATTCCACGGATCCACTACTCTTTCCGTAAAGAAATATTTCCGCAAGAAATATGTGAAAGAAATCTTGTTATATTCTCAGTCTGAGGATTCTTTTGTTACTTCTATTTATTATTTGTTTCAGAGTGTTATTGTGAAGGCTCCCAAGGGGGAGGTAGACGAATTTGTTAATGTTGATAAATTGGACTTGACTCAGTTTTTGGAGTCTTGCCTTGAAAGTGTTTCAAAAAGGGCAACCTCATTCGGAGAGAGAGAAGAGTACTATTATGAAGCTTTATTTTTCCAAAAAGGATACCTTTTTGTGGGCTGTCCCTAATGGTGTTTCCTGCTGTTGAGAAAGTTACTCTACACTGTTAAAACGCGTTTTTGCAGTTAAAATCGAAGGTTCTGGTGAACAGTGGTACGTTTTACTTAAAGTTTCCCTGCAAATGTATCATAACCTCTTTGGGCAATAGTTTTATTTTTATGGAGGTCTCACATCTGGAGAGGTTTTTGGTGGACAAGTAGTTCTTTGTAATTTTTCTGGTTAATTATTGCTGGCTGAGGATGTTAAAAGGGGTTTAGTAATATTAATTTGGTGGCCTTCATACATCCTCGTGCCTTCCCTTAATGTGGACTTTTGTAATTCTTTTATTATTTTTTTTCTTTGGATTTACTTTTGGATAATGTGTTAGATTTACTTATTGTTTGCTTAATGTAACAATTGGTAAAAATTCTCAATTAAAATAAATAAATAAAAATCAATGTGCCAGGAGGGACCTTGTGTTGGGAATTTGCTTGGGGGGGGGGAGTTTGTATTAGGGAAATCTCTGCCAGGTGGGGGGAAGGGGGGTGCTGGCAAGATAGGGTTGCCAACATTTTGAAAGAGAAAAACCTGCCACCTGTGGCTAGCCATGCTCCACCCATGCCCACCCCCGCCCCACCCCCATCCCACCCTCTGCCCCAAAAAATAATTACAGAGTGCAATGTGCACACTGAACAAAATTACACATTCCTAAACAGAAATTCCATAGTAACAGAATACCAAGTGTTGGCTGTAAACACACACACCACAAACACAATACAGATAGACCTTCATCAATAAATGAGCACAAAATAAAAAGAGAAATATATAGACAAAAAATTAAACTAAAACCTCAGAAAACCACGCACTGCATGTAGTGCAACACAAGAGAAATAGAAATGCATTTCCCCCGTACTGTACAAAATAAAAGACAGCAGACGTCAGGATTGGCATTCGGAGGGTTGCAACCTGGCAATTGCCTTGGACCCACAAGCCAGACAGGGCCTCAGATCTATTGGAGATGGAAAAAGACACAGCCTGCTAGTGGGCTTTAGGCAATGCTATGTGTGCCTTTGGGTCAGTGCCCACTCCTGGCCACCCATCAGCTCCTGGGTTTTCTTGGCAGTGTGACTGGAAGTAGATTGCCAGGCTTTTCTTCTGAGGCAATGGAGAGTTAAGTGACTTGCCCAAGTCTACAAGGAGTGCTTGTGGGAACTGAACGCTGGTCTCTAGGTTACCAAGTCTTCTCCAACCACTAGGCTACTCCATTAGTTCCACCCCCTCCCAGCATCAGTTCCCTTCCAGTCCCAGCACCAACCAGCATGAGGTCCCTTCTAGTCCCAGTCCCTCCCAGCAGCAGCTCCCTTCCAGTCCCTGTCCCTCCCAGCATCTCACTTATAGTTCCAGCTCCCCCCACTTCAGCATCAGTCGTCCTCCAGTATCATCTCCCTTCCAGTCCCCCCATCCTCCAGCATCAACCCATTTCCAGTCCTATTCCAATGCTAATGTAACCCAAGGTGTAAAAAAAAAAAAATTAAACAAGTATTTACCGTGGCATCAGCAGAAAAGGGAGAACAGGCAGCATCTGGACTGCACTGGAGAGCCATGGCAGGGAAGAAGGGTTTTTTTGTATGTTTTTTTTTAAAGAAAATGCAGCCGTGGTTTTTCACGGATGTTGAGGCAGGGCAGCAGGACAGTTTCGGGCTGCGATCTGGGCTGTCAGCGGCCATGATGGGCCTGAGTAAGCCCTGGGCAACGGCAGCAGAATTAAAAAAAAAAAAGCGAAACTGCATGATGGCGGCTGAATGGAACTGTGGGGCTGGGCTCAAGCAGGATATGGAGTCATGTAGGCATCGGGGAGAGCCGTGATCACTGTGGCTGCTCCTGTTTAAGGCCCGCAGTGCTTGTGGCTATTCTAAAGTTATGGACTGCTGTGAGGATCGCAGCGACAGAGCCCGGGAGCAGTCACAAGCACCATGGCCTTAAACGGGAGCAGCCACAGTGATCACGGCTCTCCCTGACACCTACATGACCTCGTATGCTGCCTGAGCCCAGCCCTGTGGCTTCACTTTTCTTTTTAAATTCTGCTTTCGCTGCCCAGGGCTAACTTGGATCCACCAGCCCCAATCGCAGCTTGAAGCTGTCCTACTGCATGCGTACGGCCAGCCCTGGCAGGGCCGTGCTAGGATTTCTGGCGCTCCCCTGCAACCTATAAATCGGTGCCCCTCTCTCATTATTATTAATGTTGGCTACCATTACCAGCCCGAATCCACTACAAGGCCCTAGTCCTTACATTCAAGGCTCTGAAGAACCAGCCCTCCACACCCATTAGTAAGTTGATACACAAATTGCCTGACAACAGAAACCGCAGATATGCAATGCTGAACACAGTAGAGATCACTAAGATATTGACAAAATGCACGAAGGCAACAGCCAATACAGCCTTTTCGATTTATGCACCCATAGCCTGGAATGCCCTCCCGTCCGAAATTAGAGCCCTCACGAGCCTTACCCCATTCAGAAAAGCGCTCAAACACTACCTGTTTTTAAAATACTATACAGAAACTAAAACAGGAAAAATCACGATGGACCCCCTGTCTTCCCTCCCTAGTAGCTCCATCACCCTGACTCGAAAAGAGAACGGATAGTCAGCTTACACCTTCTGGTACACCTCTCCTGTACCACCAACATCTGCCCAACTGTGAATACTCTGTTGTATCCATCTGTAAATACACTGTTGTTATTTCAATATGACGTGTAATTAGTTTCCCCGGTTCTCCCAAGTTCAAACCCTGTTCTCTGTAAACTCAATGTGACTTACACATTGTAGTATGTTTCTGTTCATTGTGAACCGCACTGATTTTAATAGCGCGGTATATAAGAAATGTAAATAAATAAATAAATAAATGCGTACGGCCGGCCCTGGCAGGGCCGTGCTAGGATTTCTGGCTCTCCCCTGCAACCTATAAATCGGTGCCCCTCTCTCATTATTATTAATGTTGGCTACAGCCCACACTCCTTTTTCCCAAAAATCCTTTGTGAACTCTTTTCACGTGATGCTAGTATTTCTCCTTCAAATCCAATGTTGTAAGAAAACAGCAGTGAAAGGGCAAATACATAGCCAGAATAAAAATAATTACTTAGCATCATTCAAACAGGCTGTAATAGCCCCCCCCAAAAAAATCTGATTCTGGTCATCTCATTAACATAAACATTCTCCAGTGCCAGGCATATAGGTGAACTAATATAAAACCCTACAAAAGTCACCGAAGATCTACAAGGCCAAATCTACCATACCATACCAGCATAAACTTCCAAAACTCATACAATAAGGGCCTACCTAGAAAAAAAGTAGCACTATAAATACTGCAGGGGGCCCTAGAACATCTATATACCTATTTGAAAAGCTGAACAAGTCCAACCATCTAACTGTAAATAACTGATAATCCTGTAAATAACTGACAACCCTGTACATAGTTATTAGAGCATGCCATATTGCTACAACAGCTCATTGACACTCTGCTCAGACTGTATATAGTTACCCCAGTTCTAAATCCAAGTTACAATACCCGTTCAATGTAAGTACGAAGCAGGCTCCCCCTGCTTTGTACAAAAATGTTACTTGTAAACCACACTGGTTTTAAAGAGCGCGGTATAGAAAAGCGTTAAATAAATAAAATTACTACAGTATAGTATAGGTCCCTATATACAAACTCCATGTTAACGGAACACCTGACCTCAGTCACACACTCAGAACACAAACCCTCACACCAAGTAGAGAATAAGTGACTACAACCTAAAATAAAAATAAAAATATGTAGACAAAAATTAAACTGAAACCCCAAGAAGCCAGACTCCGCATGCAGCGCAACACCAGATAAATAAGAGATGCAGTTCCCCATACTGTGTAAAATATAAAGATAGCGCAAAATCTAATCACTAAATTTAAAATAAAATTCTTTTTTCTACCTTTGTTTTCTGACCATTTGATTCTCTGATCATACTGGTCCTGATCTGAGGCTTCTGCTTTCCTGTCTTCTCTTAGCTCTCTTTCTATGCCGTCTCTTCTTTAGTTTTCTTCACTTCCTTCCATCAGTCTATTTCCAGTCCCAGTAACCCTCCCCAGTATCAGTCCTCCCAGTACCTTCCAATGTCAACTCCCTTGCATTCCCAGGACTGCCACTGGTGTCCATTCCCTTCCATTCCCCATCCTTCCCCACTGTTCAGCCCCTTCTAGTCCAAATACCATCCCAGGTATCAGTTCACTTCCAGTCCCAGTGCCAACCCCCCCATGTCATCTCCCTTGCAGTCACCCGATCCTCTGTCCACCCCTCTTCCAGTGCCATCCCCATGTGTCTGCTCCCTTACAGTCCCAGTGCCCCCTCCCTTTCAGCCTCCTCCCCATTACTCAGCCACGTACCAGTGCCATCCCCAAGTGCTGGCTCCCTCCAATCCCATCCTCAGGTGTCAGTTCCCTTCCATTCCACTCCTCCCTTCTCTAGTGTCAGCTTCTTTTAGTACCATCCCCAAGTATCAGCTCCCTTCCAGCCCCCACCTTCCCCCCATGTCAGCTCCCTTCCAGCCTTCCCCTTCCCTCAGGTCAGCTCCCCTCCTGCCGCCTCCTTCCCCCCTCATTTCAGCTCCTTTCCTGCCACCTCCTTCCCCTGGCAGCCACGGATCCTGCGTCTTACAGGGCTGCAGCTGCGATAGTAGTAATAATTTAAAAGAAAAGCAAAATTGGTGCGGAGCCTTCTGGCCTCTGTTCTGGAACCCCTGCTGCTGCATCCTGCTCCCTCTAGCGTAAATTCCTTTTGGGGGCAGGAAGCAGCCAGCCTGGCTATATAAAAACTGGCCAGGTTGGCTGAATACCAGCTGGTTTGCAACCCTATAGCAAGACACCACTATGATTTTATTGGTGAGGGGCAGTGGCTGTGCTATCAGACTGCCAGTTGTGTGGCTGCACTTAACACCTACCTTCTTAAGTGCAGCTATGATATCGGCATTTGTGACAGCTAGCGCATGGTGCCATCCCATGGTTCTAGCTGTCATCGGCCACCAAACCCACACTCTACCTCAATCCCAGCTTGCTACATGCTAAGCAGTTAGTGTGGGACTTTTACTGTGATGGCTGCTTTTAGTGTGCAATAGCAATTGCCTCAGGCACTTTAATAAACATGTCCTGTAGTTTCCATTTCTGTCTCTTCTCCCCCAGGCAGCCTGCAGGGAACATGAGAGGAGCGAACGACACCAAGAGACTGAAAGCCTCAAGTCTCCAGGACAAATCTTGAACGTTCCCAGGTATGCTGACACCTGCCATGCAAAACACCCCCTTACCTTCCTCCCTCCTTGTCCAAGAGCATTTCACACACACACCCCTGGACTGACACATCTTCCTTTCTCTGCCCCTCCTCCTCCCAAAAGCAATTTACACACACACACACACACACACACACACACACACACACACAGCCCTTCTCTGAGCAACTGACATCTTCCTTCTTCCCCACTCCACGCCCCACCACGCTCTACTGCAAAGGGGAAAGAATCACACCACACGCTGAAGTAACTCATCCCTCATAATCCCCCTGCCTTTCTCTGCCCCTCCCCCCCCCCCCCCCATGCAAATCATCCCTCACTGTGCTAACCCAACCATTAGGCAAGACTAGGACAGTTGCTTCTGAGAAGCAGCAAGAGAAGACGCCGTCCAAGCACAACAATAGATCCTGACAGCCACATTAACGCATTCTTTTACCAGCAGGGAGAGGGGCACAAGAATATATATGCAGCCCTAGTCCCACTGTTTGCAGGTCAGATTATGCTCAGAGACCCTGTTCATAGCAAATTTCTTCCCAGGTTCTCTCCCCTTTCTTCACTCAGCCAATACGCACTCATATTGACAGGGAGCATATTCTCCACAGCGGCAGGAAGAGGAGAAATCCTTCCAAGGCTCTTGAAGCATAAGTTCAAAGAAGCTCTAGACACTGAATTGGGTGCTCTAATTCGCTTCACTGTGTGCAAAGTTCAAATCAGACAGTATTTGGTTACAGTCTTCTGTTCAGAAGACTGCACTGTTCTTGGTAAAAAGGATTTTATCATCTTAGGTGTTTGTATCTGTGATCTCAACCTGATTGCTGGATTGTTCTGCAATATGCAGAAAGCTCCCTTTTAGGGCTCTTGGAATTATTAGAAAATACCAAAGATGTTCTTCTGTTTCACTGGGATCCCAACTTTCTCCTCTTTCCTTCCTATTTTGCACTTCAAAGCAAACTTCCCCCTATACCTTTCTCCAGTAGGCAAAATCTACTCCAATATTGCAAACTTCTCTGTAGGCTTGGGTAGCAAACCAGTACCTCCACTCTCTTCTTCCACACTCAGGGATAGGTAGGAGGAAAGGGAAATTGGATTTAGTTTAATTTGTAAATAATGCCAAATCACATGTAAAACCTTTGATACCAATTTGCATATAGTTCACCTGTTCACCATTTATTTATTTATTTATTTATTTCCATTTCTTATATACCGCACTATTTGGTATCAGCGCGGTTTACATAGAACAAAATAAAAAACAGAACAGGCTGTTCGGTGTTACATATAACAGGAGCATAAACTTGGAAAAACATGGGAGAACTATCTACATGGAATATATGATCTGTTAATTAGATAACATACTCAAACTATTTACACAGATTAGCATCTTTTAAACTCCCTGTTTAATGTAAGTCCAATGTTAGACTGTTCTGCATTGCACAATTTTTGTTGCCTGTGAACCGTGCTGATGATAAATAGCGCGGTATAGAAAACCAATAAATAAATAAAATAAAATAAGTTCACGCCTTTCTCAGAAGTTCAAGGTGAGTTACATTCAGGTACAGGAGATATTTTTCCTGTCCCTGGAGGGCTTACAATCTACTTGGTTCCCAAGGCATTGGAGAGTTAAATGATTTGCCCAAGACCACAAGGAGCAGCAGCAGGATTTGAGCCTGGCTTCCCTGGTTCTCAGCCACTACAAACCTCTGACTGGCTCTCACTCTTCACATGTAGATAAAATTTAAGAATCAAAGGATGACTCCACACTAGACGCAAATAAAATAGAGGACCCAGAGCAGGGCCTTTGCATGTAACACAAAATCTATCTCCACAACCAAACTATCAAAAGAATTCCACAAAAACACATATCACATCCTATTTACTGGAGTTATATAGGGGCAGAACCAGAGATAAGATAGAGGTATCAGCTTCCATGTAAAACAGTCAGTTAAAACAAAAAAGCAGAGATGGACCATGGGCTAAAAAAATTCCTTTATTGGTAAACAAGATTTAGCCACGTTTCAGCTGGAATAGCCTTTGACACGGGTCTAAAAATATGACGCATATAAATACTAAAAATTAACATACACAAAATTACTTTAACAGATATACATAAATAAATGTGTGTGTGGTCAAGTCAATTCTGGCTCAGCAGCTCCTTGGTTTTCTTGTCAAGGGGTGACAGCTAGTAGATTGCCAAACCTTTCATCCAAGGCAATGGAGGGTAAAGTGACTTGTCCAAGGTCATGAGGAGTGCCAGTGGGAACTGAACCCTGGTCTCTTGGTTACCAGACTACAGCTCTAACCCTAAGCTACTCCTACATTCCTTAAATCTTCTTGAAGATACTGTGTGTGACATAAATAAATACAATAATAAAATTACATTAAGAAAAAACGCATACCAAACTCCAGAAAATAATGTTTCATCTGATACAGAGTGTCTTCAAATGCTATGGAAGACATCAATCTGGGTATTGTGTGTCATGCATCAAAATTTGATCACGTAATTCCAATCCTATTCAATCATCATTGGCTGTCATATTTCATATTTGCTTCAAGGTATTGTTGCTAATTTATTTATTTATTTATTTTATTTATTTACATTTCTTTTATACCGCGCTATTCGACATCAGTGCGGTTTACATAAAACATACACGTTGCATATAATGAACTGTGCTTACAGGAAACAGGAAATAAAACTTGGTTAACTTGGGGTAACTATATACATCGGATTTTTGCAGACTAGAATTTATTACTTGTCTTCCACAGTCACCCCCATATATTTCTTCCCACTCTCTCCTCTCTCAACAAGAACATCTTTTGGTCCTACCACCTGTATCTCTTGCACACGTCAGTATGCCTTTTTCTTCCTCACCACTTCCCTGTGGAACTCCTTGTCACTTTCCCGTGCATTTCTGGATGATGGGTAGCCTAGCCTACAGCTTTCTCCTTGGACCTTTTTATTTCTCTGTCCTATTTTACAATGGAATTCTTATTTCTTTCATTCTTTGTTCTGCTTCTGACTAAAGTAAACTGCTTTGTTATCCTCTATGAAAGGCATTGTTAAATACAATAATAAACATAAACATTTGTACTAATAGGTATCTCTATAGGGTGCTTCAATAGAGGCTTGCTATAGATTACTACCACTCTCCTATTAAAGGGTTTACACAACAATCAATACCTGCACTTCTGACCTTCCCTTGGTATTATTACCAGTACCTCCTGAGACCTTCAGACCTAATCCCAGCCTGGGCATGAGTACACACACAGTTACTCTAGATATCCATCACTTCCATTTACATACTTATACCCTTGTGCATATTAATTGAAACAAACTGAAAAATAAGTGAAAACTGGAATTTCCATTGAAAATATTATTAATAGCCACATATTAGCACATAATATGACCTCCTCTGTTTTTTACCAGCATCTGGACACAATTTGGCATGGATTCTACTAATTTTGAGCAGTCTGCAATGATTTTTTGGGTCCCTGTACCAGACTTGAATCAGAGCTTGAGAAAGCTTCTCCTTTGTCATGCAGTCCATCCCACGAAAGCGGAGTTTTCCTGGCCAGTCCAGTACCTTTATTTTCTTATTTTGAAAAAAGCTTTTCACCAATTTCAATGTGTGGCATGGGGAAAGATTCTGCTGAAAGGTGCCAGATCCATCAGGAAATGTCTTCTCTACTGTAGCTCTGGAACAACTCTTCTTTGGAGATCATCGACGTATTGTGAACGCATCATTCCCTTGACTGGATGCAAGCTGCCGACTCCATAATAACTGGAACACCCCCAGAACATCTTATTTTGGGGGTGTTTCATGTTTTGGTTGATGTGGGAATCACAAATCATTTCTCCAAGTGAACACCGAACATGTTGGCTTCTTTGGCCCTGGACAAAGAAATGACGTTAATCACTAAATATTACTTTTCTCCAATCTTCTTTAGTATACTCTTTATGTTTCAGTCCCCATTTACAGTATAGCACTTCTCTTTTATTTTGTCAGAAGTTGTTGTTTCAGAGGTCGTCGTGCTTTTCAACCAACTTACAAAAGTCGCCTGCGAATTGTGGAAGAACTGACCGTTATACCTTTCTCTTCTAAATCACTTTTTAATGCATCACTTGTCTTCCGAGGGTCTTTTCTACTTACCCTGAGAACATAGTTGTATCTCTGGATGTGGTTTTCCTCTTTCGACCACAATTTCCCTTTCATTTAGTTGAGGTGGATCCTGTCTCCTTTTTAGATTTGATCACACAACTGACGGTTGTGAGACTGATACCAACTATACTTGCTATATCCCTGCAGGTCTTCCCTGTGTGTTTATGCAAGGTAATAATCTTTGTGTGTTTTCTGGGTGTCGCGTACATCATGCACAATGGTTGGATTAACAACTAAGAATACACTCGGAAAATCTGATGGAATGTTGGCTAATATTATAGTCTCATACACAAGAAGTCATTCCCACATCATATCACGTCATCTATTACGTCATTTAACCCACAAATAATGATGAAACATCTTTTATGTGATGATTTAACCCATTTGATTAAAAAAAAATCTAAATTAAATGCATATACAATTCGTAGGCTGAAAAGATTAAAAAATCTGGTTTGTTTCAATTATTTTGCACAAGGGAGTAATAACAATACAGTTAATGACAATTGTTAAGGCACAGTAGAAACGGTGTCCGACATCAGTTTGCTAGGCAATACAAAGCTACTTAGGACCCTTGACCTCTCGCTACTCAGTTATGGCATTGCACTCTCATTGCCAGGGAAAAGGGAACTCTCTCACAGTTCTTCATATTTCCATTCCTTTAATCCTGTATAGATAAATGACGTCAGAACAACTACTCCATTCTCCCTATCTAAAATGGCAAACAATTAATACATTATGCTCCTCCTATATATTATATGGCATGCAAGATGTTGTCCTGGCCAGTAAAAGTAACCTGCAACAAAAGCATACCAACAAACATTGTTCTCTACTGTACCCTGTAGAGAAACAATTTCACAGAAATTGACATGAACACAACAAAATGTAAGATACTACAAAGCACCGCAAAAGTGCACAAAAGTCAGATATACCTCAATAAATAATGTGGACAAACTAACCCTTCAAGCTAAATTGCTTCTTTGTTTCAAACAACTTTTTGCATTTAGAGAAGTGGTTAGGGATGTGCATGAGGGATTCAATGGGTGGTCTTACCAGCTTATTAAATTTTCGGCTTGCCATACCCTTTAGATAATCATTGCTCCATAACTAAACAAATCTACGTAGTCCAAATAACTGCACTTGCATAAATTCTTAAATTTCTTTAAAGTTAAAAAAGAAATTTAATATTGTGATCCTTCAAAGAAAACATACTGTATCTGTGCATTCAGCTGGTTTTCTCTGTAGTACAGATTCGTGCTCAGCCTATCGACCCTCTGACCCCGACCGATGGTTTCACAGACATGAGGTAGATTCCTCAAGCAGAAAAAATGAACAAATCAGAGTTAAACCAAGAAAGGCAGTGAGCATGTTCTCCACAAAGCTCTTTCATATACCTTTCACCAGCAGCGTGGTTGTGCACAGTTACCAAACTCGTGCTTACAACATGTTGTAAGGACTATGATGACAACTCTACCAAAGAATGTAGATGATGTCTCTAAGTATCTGAGTTATAGGCCTATTTCTAATTTACCCTTTTTGGCCAAACTTGTGGAACAAGGTATGACATTACAACTGTCCGATTACTTGGAGAATAATCAGGTTTTGGATGATTATCAATCCGGGTTTTGGTAGTTTTATAGTATTGAAACCTTGTTAAGAGGCCTTGTGGATGATATCCATGTTATGTTTGATGGTGGCAATGAAGGGGGTCCTTCTTTAACTGGATTTTGGGGAAAGTTTTGATACGGTTGAACATAGGTTTCTGTTGGATTGTTTTTAAGGGAGTCTGATTGGGGGAGGAGGAAAAGTGCTTCAGTGGTGCTCCTCCTTCTTGGAAGGAAAGGAGCAGAGTGTGGATGGCTTTCGGGTGCTTGGAAATTAGTGAGTGGATCCCCTCAGGGCTCCATTACTGTATTTGTTTAATACTTATATGTTGCCATTGTATTTTTTGATGAGAAATATGGGGTTGCGGTTTTATATGAACATAAGATATGCCATACTAGGTCAGACCAAGGATCCATCAAGCCTAGTATTTCCAACAGTGGCCAATCTATGTCACAAGCACCTGTCAGGCTCCCAAAAGATACACAGATTCCATGCTGCTTGTCCAATGGGTAAGCAGTGGATTTCCTGGGTCCTCTTCAATAATGGTTATGGACTTTTCCTCCAGGAACTTGTCCAAACCTTTTTAAAATCCAACTACACCAAGGTGACATTTTACTTACCAGTTAATGTACTTTCCTTGAGTCCTGCTAAACCAGTCCAGACAAGTGGGTTGTGTTCCCCTACCAGCAGATTGGTGGAGACAAAGAACTAATGAAAAGCCCAGGTTTCAATGACATCACTCTTATCCTCTATTCACCTCAGCCACCAGAGGTCCCTTCGGTATTCATCCTAAAGCATATGGGAGGAATATGGCAAGTCTCAGACAAACTCAATTGCGGGCAACAATGAGCAAACAGACCCAAGAGTACTGCAGCAGAAGAACAGAACAAATACAGTTTCGGGGCGGGCCCTGTACTAGTCTAGCAGGACTCAAGGAAAGGACATTAACTGGTAAGTAAAATGTCACCTTCCATTTTCTCCTGCTAGATCAATTCAGACAAGTGGGATGAACCAAAGCTACAACTCCACTGGACAGGAAGAAGACACAATAGCTCGCAAAACCCTTGAACCAAAGGCCATGCCCACCTGTGCATGGACATCCAAGCGGTAATGCTTGAAAAAAGTGGAATGTGATGCCTACACTGCTGCACGGCAAATGCCTGCAGATGCTACTGAGCTCTGCTCTGCCCTCAAGGATGCTTGTGATTTGGTAGAATGGGCATTCAGACCCTCTGCAATGGACTCCTTAATCCAGCACCCCAAAGTCAATCCAGCACCCCAAAGTCACTCTTGTGCAGGCCAGCAAATAGCACAAAAAGATGGTCTGACTTACGAAAAGAATTCATAACCTCCAGGTACTGGAGGAGCACCCTCTGGATATCCACCAGGCGAAGATTCTTATCCTTCCCCGGACAGTACAACTTCGGGAAGGAGGCAGGCAGATCACCTGGTTCACGTTAAAGGGAAAAAGGCCCAGGCCAAATGGAAACTGCCTCCTTCAAAAAGGACAGAAAGATCTCGGCAAGACAGAGATTGCAGCTCATAAATCCACCTTGCGAAACAAATTGCAACCAAGAAGACAGTTTTGAGCATCAAATCCTTTGAGGTAGCGCACGTCAACAGTTCAATGGGTGCCACTATCAGGGCCCTGAGCACCAGACACCAAATTCAAGGAAGGGATCACAGACTGGAGGGGAGGACGAAGGTGCCGTACCCTTGGAGAAAACGCGAGATGTCTGGGTGCAAGGCCATAGACTTGCCTACCACCGGACCCTGTAAAGAAGCCAGAGCTGCCACCTGAACTTTCAGGGACCTAAGGAAAACGCCCTTCTCTAATCCTTCAGAAAGACCAACAGGGAGGACACCTTGGCTGCCTCAGGAACCAACTGCAGCACTCTGCACCAATGCTCAAAGAGGCATCACATCCATAAATATGCTAGCTTGGTAGACCTCCTCCAGGCACTGTGCAGAGTAGAGACTACTGCTGGAGAGTAACCTGTCTCCTTTCAAGAGCCATGTTATAAGCGAGAAGGGAGCTGAGTCCTCCTGGATGGTTGGTTCCTGCCGCAATAGACCCTGAGACGGAGGTAACCGAAGAGGAGGTGCCTGCAGGAGCCACATCAGACCTCTGAACCATGCTCTCCTTGACCAATCTGGTGCCACCAGAAAAATTCTGCCCGGGTGGTGTTCTATACACTGAATCACACACCCCACCAGGGGCCACAGAGGAAACATGTACAGCAGCTGTTGACTTGGTCAAGGTTGGATGAGGGCATCAATGCCACCAAACCCCATTTCCATGCAGTGACTGAAGTGGCAAATTTTGGCATTGCAGTGGGTCGCCATCAGATCTATTTTGGAGCAACCCCAGTGGTGCAGAATCAACTGAAACGCTTCCTGACTCAACTCCCACTCTCCAGGATCCAGAGAGTGGCAGCTGACAAAATCCACTTCCACATTGTCCACCCTGGCAATGTGCAGGGCCAGCAAGGCTAGGAGGTTCTTCTCCACCCAGGGAAACAGGAGAGCCATCTCCAAAGCTACCCCGGCACTCCTCATGCCACCTTGCCGATTGACATAAGCCACCACTGTTGTCTGAAAACACTCAAACTGACCAGCCCTCAGCTAGGGGCTGGAAACATAAAAGAGTCAACCTGATGGCCCTTGCCTCGAGGTAATTGATGGGGCACACTGCTTCTCTGTGGTTCCAATGACTCTGTGCCATATGATCTTGGCAATGAGCACCCCAGCCTGAGATTGATATCCATTGTCAGCAGGATCTAGGAGAAATCATCGAGAGGTATACCCTTCTTCATATGACAGGGCAGGCTGGCCTTCACAATCAATGGGAGCGGAAGCCTGGGCTCGAACTCTTGAGAACTCGGGGACCACAGAGTCAACAAGAACCACTGGAACAGTCATATGTGAGAACATGCCCACGGCATCATCACTATGATTGCTGCCATCAATCCGAGGAGCTGAAGATTATTCCAGACTCTGGGAGCCTGCTGCACAAAGAACAGCACCAGGCAATCCAACAGTCTTTTTGACTTTCTCTGGCAAGAAAACTCTGCCCACTCGAGTGTCAAAACATGCTCCCATAAACCAGGGACTGGGAAGGCAACAGCTGGTTCTTTCCCTGATTGATCACCCAGCTGAAGCTTTCCAAAAAAGATGGCCACCCAAGATGCTTCTGAAAGGGAATGGACTCAGATGATCCATTCATCCAGATAAGGAGGGACACAGATCCCTTAATGCCACAGCATCACAGCTGCCATCACCATGACCTTGAAGAACGTCCTTGGGGTAGTGGATACCCCAAAAGGGAGGGCGGCAAGGTGATAGTCACAACGCAGATACATCTGCTGATCCACCCAGATTGGGATATGAAAATACACCTTGGCCAGATCCAAAGAAGTCAAGAATTCCCCTCGGAACACTGCTTGAATCAGAGTGTGCAAGATTTCCATCTGGCAGCACAGGATGTGCAAGTGCTCATTGACCCCCTTGAGGTCCAGAATGGGCTGGAAGGAGTCATCCTTTTTTGGCCCCATGAAATAGATGGAGTATCTGCCCTTGTTCTGCTCATCCGGGGGAGGGGGGGATGGGGAATGGGCACGCCACCTTTGGGCGTAGCTCTCCTGGGGAATATTTTAGAGATTGGCTGGATATCTGGAGGGATGAGAATGTAGTTAGAGGGAATCAACTGGGAGGAGGGTAAAATGGGATTGATGCAGTATATATATGTGTGAGACAGAGAGGAGAAAGGGGATCAATGCCAAAGGGTGTTTTGAGAGATGGTATTGGCTCCAGAGTGGGATGTTTATTAGAGAGGGTATCAAGGATAGAGTGATGAAAAGGGACACCAGAGATGGGTGATCAGTAAGGAAAGGAATGAGGATGGAGATAGGGAAGGGATGAGGGAGTAGGAATACAACAGATAGGATTGGAGCAGATAGGGCACCTCTCTTCCTTCATTCCCAATCTGGATCTTCTTGAAAAAGCCTTCAGTAAAAGAATAAACTACATAACATAACATAAGAAATGCCTTACTGGGTAAGACCAAGGTCCATCAAGCCCAGTATCCTGTTTCCAACAGTGGCCAATCCAGGCCAAAGTACCTGGCAGGTTCCCAAAGAGGCACACAGGTTCCACAATGCTTGTCTCGGAGCAAACAGTGGATTTATGGATCCTCTCTATGAAAACTCATTTTTATTGATTTAACTTCATCAATAAATATTACAGCACACATTTTCATTTTCTTCTTTGAACGTATGTTGTCACTCGTTTATATCAACAGTACAAATCGTTATATATAACTATTATAGAATGACCCCAACACTCACCCCTCCCTCCCTCCCTTCCTTCCTTCTTTCTCCCTAACAAACCCTCCATACATTACAGCCTTAGCCTCTGTCCAGAACACAGTCCTTGTAATACATAAGCATACATAAAGCCTGTAAATGCTACGATAATCTAGCCTGGCATTGACAACTCTCCATAAGTATCATTAAACATCAGTATATAAAAATACCCTCTCTTAAATCTTGCTGTCACTTGACATTCTACTCATATCCCCCTCCCCCATCTCAGGTATTAATAGTGATATTCCATCAGCTATACATTCTTTCCAACTTTTAACCTTATTAATACAGTTGAATTTCCTCTTGAAAATTTTTAACAATAGTCAATAAACTATATTAATCCCTCCCCAGCATACACCACTCTCTCATCTCTCTCATTCTCTCTCTACCCCTCATACCTGTCCCCCCTTCCCTTTATTCCATCCTTTTCCCTTTATCTCCTAGTTCCCCCCCTCCCGCCGCCCTTTACCTCAATTCCACACCCCCCCACCCCCCCACCCCCCCCCGAGTGACTGTGCTGTATTTTTCCCTACCACCTTCCTATCTATGGCCTACTGCCGATCTAATCTTTCCAAACTTTTAGGGTACATCGTTTTGTGTGTTGTGTGTTTCATGTGTGTCCCCCCACTAGAATGAAGACTAATCACCGGGCCCCATATTTGCCTAAATAGCATTACCCTCTTCTCCCTTAATAGGTGGGCAGTTTTCTTTTCCATGATCATCAATTCGGTCATGCCCCGCTCGCATATCAAGACCTCCGGGGGTCTCTCTGATAGCCACTGTCATAAAATGCATTGTTTAGCTAAAATAAAACCTTTTTCACATAGTTTCCTTTGGTGACTTTTTTAGAGGCCCCCCCCCCCCTGCTTCATGTGCCCCAAATAAGCATCACTCTGGGGAAACCACCACTTGTTTATTCAACCAACCACTCAGCTTGGCACAAATCCCTCACCAAAACACTTGTATGCGAGAGCACCCCCAAAAACGATGTGTTAACGTGCCTTTATTCATCTTACAAAGTTTACACACATCTGTCTGAGATAGACCCGCTCGCAAGGCCCAAACATCATAGACTTATGCCTGCCAGAGAAATTTATATTGTATTTCCTGTAACCGTACTGATTCAGATAAATGCGTCACTGCTCCAAACGCTCTCTGTAATATATCTACTGTTATTTTCGGTAGGCTGACCCGCTGCCATCTATTCACCAGAGTCTCTAAGGCTCCTGTGTCCAAACCAGGAGACAGCTCTCCCCATAATCTATGCATTGTTATTTTCCCTTCAATCGCATCTAACAATTCCAATATACCACCTGAATGGAGAAGTGTAGGAACCTCCCTCTGGAGGTCTCTCACATAATGCCTTGCTTGCAAATAAAAATAAAATTCTCAGGGTCCCAATTGATATCTCATCTGCAATGACTGAAAAGAATCAATCTCTGGGCTATTTTCCATCCTAAGGTGCCCTATGTATCTCACACCATATTGTGCCTATTTCCTCGCTATTCCTCCCTTCAAACCCGGAGCAAAATCTCCATTCCCCAATAGGGGGAGGCAATCTGTCCCTCTCCATCTTAGTTGTCTATGTTGGCACAAAACTCTCCATGCTTGGCGAAGAGAACGCAGATAGACCGATGTTCTTCATGCTGCTGGTAACATACCATTCGGCTGATGTAGTAGGAAAGACCTATGTAGCGTCCCCGACATCTCATCCACTAACTCCACTGGTACTATCTCTGCTGAACCCATTAATAAGTCTCTCAGCAGCCTGGCCAAGCATGCCAAGTTGTATGCCCGAATTGACGACAGACTCGCCCCTCCTGCTTCCACCGGTCTCATCAACACAGAGTGCGCTATACGCGGCTTCCGCCCTCTCCATAAAAATCTGCCAATATGACTCTGCAGAGTCATCAGATCTCTTCTCGTAATCCACAACGGAACATTACGCAGTAGATAGACCCAACGGGGCAACTCCATCATCTTGAAAAGGGCTATTCGCCCCTTCAGAGTAATAGGAAGATCTCGCCATTTTGTCAATCATTCTATTGTCTTTACTATCTGTGGTTTAATATTGATATTGTAAAGTTGCAACATCCTCTCTGGAATCTGGATACCCAAATATTGAATTTGACCTTCAGCCCATACCAACGGGAAACTCCCTTGCCACTGTGCTCTAACCCAACCTCCTACATCCAACGCAGTGGACTTAGCCTTATTAATTTTCAAGCCAGAAAAAGAGCCAAACAATTCAATTTGCCATAAGGCTTCCTCTAAAGAATGTGGGGGGTCTTGGAGACAAAGAAGCATGTCATCTGCAAATGCACTGACTTTTATTCCCCCCTTTTCACATTCTATGCCTCTCACCTCTTTCATCCTGATTAGTGTGAGTAGCAAAGGCTCTAGCTGAAGAACAAACAAAAGGGGAGACAGGGGGCATCCCTGTTGTGTCCCTCTTCCCAACGAAAAAGGCTGGGAGCAATTACTCCCTACCAAAATACAAGCCAGAGGGTCCGCATAGAGCACTTTAACCTATTCGAGGAAAGCTCCCTTAAACCCAAAACAGTGCATCACTTCAAACATATAAGTCCATGAAACTCGATCAAAAGCCTTTTCGGCATCAAGACTAACTAACAATAAGGGGCTTTCTTTCAGCAAGCACGCTTCCATACCTAACAATACTTTGCTGATATTTAGGAAAGCTTCCCTCCCTTTCACAAATCCCGATTGATGTAATCCTATTAGCCGAGGGAAAATATTCTGTAAACGATTGGCTAGGACTGAGGCGAGTAACTTCATGTCATAATTAATTAAAAAGATATCGGCCTATACGAAGCTGGGTCTTCCATATCTTTACCTGCCTTAGGTATAACGGATATGGTTGCTGTCTGCATATCTCTCGGGAATTGTCCTGTTTCTAACACTTCCCCATATAGAACTACTATAGTGGGCATCACCTGGGACTCAAGGATTTTATAAAATTCGACCCAATATCCATCGGGTCCTGGTGCCTTATGTGGGGTTCCTGCTTTAATAACTCTGAATTTCCCTTCCCTCAATGGGCTTGTTAAGTTCCAATAGCTCTACAGCAGTCAAGGTCGGAAGCAGTACTGCATCTAAAAATAATAATCTCCTTTTCTCTATCCTCCCTATCTGGAGTATACAGTTCCTTGTAAAATCGTCTAAAAACCTCTAGTATTTTTTGCAACTCATTCTGTCTTACTCCGTTCACATCTCTGATTGCCGCCACCACTTTAGTGCTGCCCCAGTCCTTTACCAATCTTGCTAGAAGTCTGCCCGATCTACCTCCATAACGAAAAACATGATGTTTATAATATTGCATTGAGTAAACTGCTCTCTCCCTGTAGTACAGCATTAAGTTGGGCCTGTAACTGCGTATAACACACTGTATATACTGACTTCAAACTTGACTGGGCCTCTCTTTTAAGATCTTGAAGCTCTTGCGTCAACTGCATGATTTTACTATTTATCCGCTTACGTTCTTTTGCTACATACACTATGACATGCCCTCGCATCACCGCTTTCCCAGCTTCCCAGTATAAGGCAGAGGTTTTAACCTGTGACTCATTAAATTGCTCATACTTCTCCCAGTTCCGCACTAAGTATTTCTGAAATTCTTCATTCTTCCACAAGTGTCTAGGGAAAGACCATCTACGGTCGGGTTGGCCCCTCCCTCGCCAATTCATTTTCACCATCGCATGATCCAATATTATAATGGGACGAATTTCAACATTAATAACTCTCCCAAAACTATATTTAGAAACCAGTATGTAGTCAATTCTAGACCATGTCTGGTGTGCTCTAGACAGATTATGTAATCCTTCTCACTCTCATGCAGTATCCTCCATGCATGCACTACTCCCCCCATTTTACACAAATAACCCACTCCTTTATGACTCCACTCCCCTCGTCCCTTCGAGCCCGTCTTGTCCATCTCCGGGTCATGCGGGCAATTAAAGTCTCCCGCCACTACTATAGGTATCTTAGGTGTCCGTAATATTCTCTGGAGAATGCATTTGAAAAACTTATGGTCATATATATTCGGGGCATACATGTTTCCTAACAACTGTGATGGCGCAGCTGGGTTAAACCCTAGAGAAAGGAGGAGAAACCAGTTTTTTTTCCCTGAAGCAAACAGCAGTGTAGGAAGGGAAAGGGTTAAACCTCCAACTCAGAAAAAAAACTCTGTGCAACGAAAGCTAGAGAGGAAGCCACACCTCAGCTCCATGGCAACCGAGGGAGCTGACGTGAGAGGCAGGGGGGCGGAGTCAAAGCCCATAGGACAGCCCCAAACATTTAGGCAGGAAGAAACAGTTAGTGAAGGAAGGCGTGTGGGGAGTGAGAGGAAAAACCACGGGACAAACAGCAGAGAGCAGGAAGAGAGAAGGAGGAATAATCCTCGAGAGGAAAGGCTGGAAAGTTTGTACAAGAGCCAGAGGAGTTCTTCTCAGGACTCTTCTGTTGAAGCTGTTTTAGAAGGTGGGAAAATAAGCAGAAACAAAGCTCCTTTTGAAAGGCTGCACAAACACTCTTATTGCAGGCAGAGTGTTTGTAGCTCCAGTTCTGAGAGAAGCACAGCTGACAGAGAGCAAGTTGCTGACTGGAAGCTGTGGAGACAGGAGTCAGAGCCAGACCATGCTGGGAAGCATGCCATAAGAGATCAAGTGAAGCAGTCTGGGGACAAGTGCTTGCCTTTAAGCCTACCAGAAAGGGCAAGAAGTGCCAGGAAAAAGGTGAGCCCTTTTGAAACCCTTAAATCAGTGTTAAAGGAGACTGGTATCCTTAGTTCCTCCCCCATACCTCAGAGTAGGGAAGAGTCCCATTGGAGACAGCTTAAAACATTATTAGAGCAATGGAAGCCTGCTGTGGAGAACCCTGTAAATAAGCAGGTTATATCAGACTCAGAGGGAGAACCCATGCAAACTGAGGAAGCTTTTATAGAAAGCGAAGGTTCTGATATGGAAACAGACTGTGCTTATTGCAAAAGAGAGTAAAAGCTGTTAAACGTTTATGCTGATGATAAGTGCTGGAAGAAGCCTGAGTTTATGTTGGTGAGATGTACACTGGGAGAGGCAGAGAGCTGCCAAAGTGTAAAAGCCAAGCTAATTCGGCAACCGTGAAAGAAGAGAACATTACTGTTTATTGTCTGTGATAAGAAGGCATTTGTTGCTGGAAGAAAAAGCAGTTAATGTTTAGCAACTGAAAGAAGGTTGGAGAAAGATCTTTGAAACAGACATGCCTGCATGTATAACAGGGGGACTGTGCTGTATCAGTTAACTTCATTTTGGTTTGGAGAAGAATCCTTTATTTCTGTTCAATAGGGATAGTAGATATATACTTGTGCAACAATAAAACTTATTGTTACCCCAATTCCTTTGCTGACTCCGTCTTGACCACAACTACAAGGAACATAGACCGCAGCACTTATAAGGATATATAAATATGTGGTCCGTCCATTTCTAATAGGCAACCGCCTATACCAAGGACTGGACGCGACACAACATTTCTTCCCCACATATCCGTACATGCAGAAATATATACCGACCCTGCTGATCTACTTCCTCAGTAAGTATCTCCACAGGGGTGCCTTTTTTTATCAATATCGCTACTCCCCTTTTGTGCCCCCCCCCCCCGACGACGCCCCATGTACCTGTCCTACCCAATCGCATTTTAACTTCCCATGCTCCTTTTCACTCAAGTGGGTTTCTTGCAGGAAAGCCACCTGAACTCCCCCCCCCCCCCCTTTTCAATGCTTGCAATATTTTGGTACGTTTAATAGGTGTACTTACTCCCCCTGCATTCTAAGTAATCATGTGCAAATCACGATCCATTATTTTCATTTATTTTGAGCATTCTCCCAGTCTTCAATATTTGCATTTGGCTCACCCAAGGTTGCCTAGCCCCAACCTCAAGTCTTCTAGTATCCAATACTCTCATATTCAGCCTCTGCACATATAAGATTTTCATATCTATCCAGCAATAAGCAGACCATGACACAGTCACTCCCCCTCATGCACACAAATCATCCACTCTCCCCCTCCCCCTTCCCTCCCTCTTCCCTGCTCCCTCCCCCCCCCCAAAAAAAAGTCTCATCTTCTATTTCCCAGCCCTCACTGCTGAGATATGGTCCCGATTAGACACTGCAGGGCTGCCTCGATTCCACCGATCTGCCTCCCTGATTCATCTTCTCCACTCCATTCCATGGCTTCTCTCGCCTTAGTCACACAATCATCATATTGTCTCTCCCTCACTCAGCAATCAAACAATTTGTCTGTAAAGTATCTTCAATAAAGTTTCCATCCGTCTTCTAAAATTTGCCACCATCTAAGTCTTTATCCTCTGTTACCATTCACCTCTGTTTCAAGCCTTTCAAGTTGACGTCTCTCCTTCTTTGTTCTTATCCAAATCAGCCATGAACCTTTTTGCCACTGCCAATGTATCAAGTGTGTGGTTTTGGCCTTGATTGCTGACTCTAAGAACTGCCGGATAAGCTAACGTGAAGCGCAGTTTCCTTTTGAAAAGCAAGGCACAGATGGGAGTGAATTCTTTTCTTTTCGCCATCACTGCCACCGAATAGTCCTGGAATAGCAAGATCCGCTGGTTCTCTAAAACTAGATCTCCTTTTTTACGGTATGCCTGGAGTAACTGCATCTTGTGCTGTAAGTTGAGGATGCATGCAATTACCACTCTTGGGCGTTGTCTGACCTCCATCTTAGTTCCAAGATGGTGTGCTCGCTCTACTTACATGATGCCCACCAAGTTTTCCAGGCCTAGTTCTTTTGGCAACCAGGTTTTAATTACAGACATCAACATCTCATCCATTGTGGTCTCCGGGATCTCCACTAGCCTTAGATTGTTCCGTCTTGACCTATTTTCTAAGTCATCAACTTTAGCTAGTAGGGTCTCTATTTGTGCCTGTTGTGCTGTATTTTCCCTCGCCTGGCACCCCTCCTCATCCTCAATGGCAGCCATGCGGTGTTCCAGCTCATCAACTCTTCACCCTACTTCCATCAGCGAGTCCCCGACTTCTTCCAGCTTCTTCGATATTTGGTCGGATTTGGGGTCTAAAAGCTTTACCACCTCTTTTGCCACCTCCGCCGTCGAGGAATCCACACTCTCTGCTCCGGGTGACGCAGGCTGAGACACCACTGGGGCTGAGGCTCCGGCCTTGCTTACTCTATCTCGGTCTTTCTTTGTGGGTAAGGGCATTCTGCTACAATTACTACCTCCAATTGTAATCCACTCACTTCCACCCCTTTCGTCCACTTTATTCTGCTTCCTTAGTGCGGCAGCGATGAATTATAAAGATTAATTCGTGAGGCAGCCCTGGAGCGAGCAGATAAGCATCCTCACTCGCTCATGCGTCATATGGACCCGTGTTGATGTCTGGAGCCTCTTTAATAATGGTTTATGGACCTTTCCTCCAGGAACTTGTCCAAACATTTTTTTAGACTCAGCTATACTAACAGCTTTTACTATATCCTCCGGTAACAAATTCCAGAGTGTGATTACATGTTGTGTAAAAAAAATATTTTCTCTTATTAGTCTTAAATGGATTGCATTGTACTTCATTGTGTGTCCTCTAGTCTTTCTACTTTTTGATGGAGTAAAACAACTGATCTACATTTACCCATTCCACTCCATTCATTCATTTATAGACCTCTATCATATTCCTCCTCAGCCATCTCTTTTCTAAGTTGAAGAGTCTCAATCTTTTAAGCCTCTCCTCATAGTGGGTATCCTTCCATTCCCTTTACCATTTTTATCAGTCTTCTTTTTTACCTTTTCTAATTCAGCTATATCCTTTTTAAGAAATTGCACACAATATTCAAGGTACGGTCGCACCATGGAACGATAGAGAGACATTATAATATCTTTTGTTTTATTCTTCATTCCTTTCCTTATGATTCCTAGCATTCTATTTGCCTTTTGGCTGCTGCTGCTGCACAGTTGGTGAAGGGTTTCAATGTATTATCCAGGATTATGCTTCAATCTTTTCCCCGGGTGGTAGTTTCTATGTAACCATAGTCTGGGTTGCTCTTTCCTAGGTGCATAACTTTCCAGTTGTCCACATTAAATTTCATCTGCCATTTGGACGTGCAGTCTTCCAATTTTTCAAAGTCGTCTTGCAATTTTTCACAATCCTCTTGCGTTTTAACAACTTTGAATAATTTTGTGTCATCTGCAAATTTGATAATCTCATTCTTTATTCCCTTTTCCAGGTCATTTATGAATATGTTAAAAAGCAGCAGACCCAGCACAGATCCCTGCGGTACTCCACTATTCACCTTTCTCCATTGAGAAAATCGACCATTTAGCTCCAACCTCTGATTTCTACCTTTTAACCAGTTCCTAATCCACAATAGTACACTGCCTCCTATCCCATGACTTTTTAATTTCACCGAGTCTCTCGTGAGGGACCTTGCCAAAGGCTTTCTGAAAATCCTGTATCAACCGACTCACCTTTGTCTACCTGTTCATTCACAATATCTTTTGTTTAGAAGTAGTTTAGCAACAGAGATTTATTTGAGCACAAACGTATTTCAGATTTCAATGAGTGTCTCTGTAGTATCAATATGAAACATATTGAAAAGTTCTTGCTTGAAGCAGTGCACAGGGCCACTTTTCTTTCCTGGAACTTCTGCAGTCCTCGCCCACCAACTCTGCAAGGCAGGGCGCACACGGGCACCAACTACTCCTCCCACGCTCCCATTCAAAACTACCATAGGAAGGGGTGGCGATGGCGGCAGAAACCCTGCTCTTCTCCTGAGGCCTTGAGTACATTTACAGCTGCCTGCCTAAGGACCTGCCCTCAAACATATCCACTTGTACCTGGATGTGAACCAACGGATGGACCATCAGATATATAGTCTTTGTAACAGGCACTCTCACTGGTGACAGAACATACCCCAATACAAATTGGGTAACCACAATAAAATATAATAGGAGACTTATTTTTCTATATTTTTCAGTGTTAAATAGCATCTTGTTATATCTCATGTTAAACATGCTTATTTTCTTTGAGGTCCTTATTTTAGCTCTTGTTGCTCTATGAGAATTTCCTTTTTCTCTCATGTTACCTTTGTAATGTCCCTTTTTTCATCTTTTTTTGAACTGGTATAAAAAAAACACAAAATACTTTGGGGGACGGAGACAGGGGACTCATGAAACATGCAGGAGAACGACCAAACTAAAACACAAATCGCTTCTCCAGATCTCCCCCGATTTCTCCGCTGTTTCTTGGTGATCTGTTTACAATAAAACAGAAAATGAAGAGGGCACACATAACATTTCCCCAGGGAATCAAAACTAATACTCAGAAATCTCAGAGAAATGCAGCACAATGACTTCAGGCACACAGCTAGATCTATTCCTTCAAATTCTTTTTTTATTTTAAATGGGAGATGAGGGCAGAGAAGAAAATAAAGGTGCTGTAAATAACGGAAGTGAAACGACAGCATTACTGTACAAAACAAAACAAAATGCTTTTGAAAAACAAATACAAAGATTCAAAGATAAACTTGTGATCACACTTTTCGTGAACTGGAGGAATCCAGTTAACATGGTGCTCAGTGCCCCATCCATTCCTATTCGCGAAGTGCTCCTATCCTGGATTTATTCTCCAGTCCATTACGGGGATTGTTTTTCATACAGTATGTTTTATGGGATTCATTCTTTGACCTCTCGAGAGCTGGCATGCCTCATGGGCAATCTTATTTGTTAGCAAATTGCATTTTGCTCTCCAGCTCCTCATGCATAAATGGCGGCAGCACAGAACCCCTGACACCATTATAGCTTGGTTTAAGCATGAGTTAATGCTTAGATATCTTTGAACTATAGCTCACAAAAAAAAAGATTGTAAAAGAAACACACATTCCATGGTATAAAATGTAAAGAAACAAATCTCTTTTCCTGCTGTAGACATTCAAAAGCAGTTATGTGGTCAGCGATGGTACCAAATGCATGTATTTTTTTTTTACATTCTGAGCAAGGCCAAATATATAACTTCAGAGGTATAAATCAATATACACCCAAAGTTTTGCATCCAAAAAGGGACAGGATTTGAGGGGTTCTGCAATATTCAGCCACTGTGAGGGTAATTTTAGAAGGAGCTGCATAAATTTATATGCCACTTACATGCATGGTATTTTAATCATTTGTGTGGGTAAGTGAGCACTCACATGTGTAAATTATGTGTTTGCGGTTCTATATGTCCATGCAAGGAGTCCATCATGCATATGTTTACTGTGAGTATGCACATGGGCAGAATGTGGGCAGAGTTCACACTTATATGGGGTTTCTAGTCCCACAGGTGCTCCTTGTGGTCTTGGGCAAGCCACTTAACCCTCCATTACCCATGTTCCCTGTAAAATAGTTATCTCCAAGTTATAATGCCCTGTTCAATGTAAACCGCCTTGATATCATGAAAGGCGGTATATAAGAAATGTTAAATAAATAAATGAATGTGAGTAATTTGTAAAGACACAGACATATATATCTAAGATATGTGTCATCATTTACACCAGCTGAAAAGTTGGTATAAGTGACCATGGCTTAAATTTGTGTGTGTTAGCAACCACTTACACTTGTATTCTATAAAGGGATATCTATTAAAAGTAAACCACTTGCTATTCTTGCAGGAGATTTGATTAGATAATTTTACAAAGGAAATACATTAATCTACCTCGGACATATAAGATCAAAATCGACTAGTGTAAAGTAATAACTGTTTAGCAAGGAACATAGAACAGCACTATTAAAACACACTTAAGAGAGAAGCTGCTTTTTCTCATAAAGGACAGCTGAGGAAAAGTTAGGGACTTTGGTAGTTCTCTTTTGTTTGCTTTAAGGAGTTCTAAACCACTGCCAATTGAACGATGGCTGGGAAAAATCGAATTGGCAAAGCTGTTGCCCTTGTTACTGCCTCTGCCTTTGTCCAGACAGCCCAATACTAGTCGAAGGACTGGTTCTATGTACAAGATGCCTGCGAGCTGAAGCCCTTATGAAACAAGTGGAGGAGCTCAGAGAAGAGGTGGCGAGGCTGGGAAGCATTCAACTCAGTGAGAAGTACATTGATGAGATGCTTCTTGAAGCATCTAAGCTTTCCGACAGAGGTGAAGATGGTATGCTACAGAAGGAAGAAAGTTGGACATGAGTCACCAAAGTCTGCAGAATCAAAAATCCAACTCCTTCAGCCCTTGAACTGAAGAGCCAATATGCAGCCCTGAAAGTGGAGGAGGTGAAAGTATCACAGGAAAGGGAAGAACCAGAGCTCAAGCACCCGAAAGTTACAGAATTGGTGACCATAAGGAAACAAAAGGTAGTGGTGGTTGGTGTCTCTTCTGAGAAGTACTGAGGTGTCCATCTGTCAACCTGACGATGTCCAGGGAGGTGTGCCATCTGCCAGATGTCAAAATCCAAAATGTTACAGAGAGTTTGCCAAGACTTATCAAGCCTACTATTATCCAATGTTGCTCATCCATGTCGGCACAAATGATACTGCTAGGTATCCCTCCGAATGTATCAAGAGTGACTTCATGGTTCTGGGACAGAGAGTGAAGCAGAAGGGTGTGCAGGTGGTGTTCTTTTCAATCCTCTTGGTTGAGGGTAAAGACCAAGGCTGAGAAGCTCACATCCTAGAGATGAATGCATGACTGCATGGATGGTGTCAGAGAGCATTTCAGCTTCCTGGATCATGAGATGATTTTCCAAGGGCTGTAGAGCAGAGATGAGATCTACTTATCCAAGAAAAATCAAAGTGTCTTCCGCAATAGACTGACTAACCTACTGAAGAGGGTTTCAAACTAGATATTTGTTCTAAACTGTGTTCGGTCTTCAGTCAGGCGGCTCACTGTTGACAGAGTGTCACCCATAGCTGCTGTTATTGTATCGAACCATCTCATTGCCAGCCTTCTTCTTTTGCATTGACCTTCTACCTTGCCAAGCATGATGTCTTTCTCTAATGATCTCACTCTTCTCATGATGTGTCCAAAGTACGAAAGTCGAAGTCTTGTCATCTGAGCTTCTAAAGAAAGCTTAGGTTTGATCTCCTCTAGTACTGACTGGTTTGTTCTTCAGGCAGTCCATGGTATACACAGTATTCATTGCCAGCACCATAATTCAAAAGCATCAAGTTTCTTCCTGTCTATCTTTTTCACTGTCCAACATTTGCATCCATATGATATAATTGAAAAACCATGGTTCGATCAAGTTGAATCTTTGTATGGAGAGAGACATCTCTGCTCTTGAGAATCCTGTCTAGGTCCTTCATAGCCATTCTGCCAAGAGCAATGTGTCATCTAATTTCTTGACTGCTTGTTGTTTCTTTATTGATAGTTGATCCAAGTAAGTTAAAATTGTCCACTATTTCAATTTCCTCCCCATCAACGATGAACATTGATACTGCCAGTTGACCTCTCGAGAGTCTTCTTTATATTAACATACAGGTCCATTTAAAGACTATGTTCCATGATCTTGAGAAGCAAATGTTTCAGATCATCTTCACTTTCAGCCAGTAATGTGGTATCATCAACATAGTGGAGGAATGGAGGAGTTGCCTAGTGGTTGTGGCAAGGTACTTCAGGCCGGAAGGTCGGGGGTTCAAATCCCACTAGAGGACAGCAACCTTGGGCCGGAAGGACTGGGGTTTCTAGTCCCACAGGTGCTCCTTGTGGCCTTGGGCAAGCCACTTAACCCTCCATAGCCCATGTTCCCTGTAAAATAGTTATCTCCAAGTTATAATGCCCTGTTCAATATAATTTCAGTTTGTTCAATGTAAACCGCACTGATGCAAAATAGCATGGTATATAAGAGAATGTAAATAAATAAATAATAAATAAATAGTGAAGGTTGTTGATAAATCTCCCACCAATCATTAACACCTCTGTTTTCTTCATACAGTCCTGCTTCTCTGATGATTATAGAAATGGGTAAAAGGAGCAACATCTGGAAAGCGGTATGCATAAACACCCATAGTATGAGAAATAAGATCCCAGATGTTGAGGCTTTAATGGAAGAGTCTGACTTGGATTTAGTGGCGGTTACAGAGACATGGTAGACAGACAACCATGACTGGGATGTAATTATACCAGCTATACCTTATTCAAGGAGGACAGGGTAGGAAGAAGAGGAGGAGGTGTGGCACTATATGTAAAAAATAAAATTCAAGGTATATAATTACAGGGCTTACAAGGGAGCGAGGAGACACTGAGTTAAACTAGATAGAGGGAACAGGAAATCCATTTCCATTGGTATGCTATACAGATCTCCTTCACAGGGAGACGTCGTGGAGAGCGATTTAATAGAAGACATATGCAGTATTGCCATAAAAGGAGAAGTGTTACTGATAGGTGATTTCCATGTGCTGGATGTTGATTGGCACATCCCTGCTGCGGTTTCATCTAGAAATAAGGAGATCCTAGAGTCTCTACAGGGAGAACTATTCTAGCAAATTGTAACAAAACCCACAAATAAAGGGGCCATACTGGACCTGGTGCTTACCAATGGTGAAAGTGTTTCTGATGTTATAGTGGGAGATCATCTTGCATCCAGTGATCACCAAATGGTGTAGTTCAGTATTAAGACTACAGTTGATAGTTCTTTCAAAAGAGGGTCTTAGACTTTAGGAAAACTAACTTTGCCGAGATGGGACAATACCTCAAGGAGTCATTAGCAGGGTTGGGAACTGCTGGGGGATATAGAAAAGCAATGGGCAAAACTGAAAGGATATCTTAAAGGCAACAAACCTTTTTGTTAGAAAGATAAATAAATGTAAAAGGAAAAGGAGACCACTATTGTTCTTAAAAGGTTAAGAAATAGAGGGTGGTTTTCATACAATACAAGAGATCACAGAAAGAGGAACATCAATATTTGGAAAAAAACTTAGAGAAACTAAGAAAAGTAGTCAGGAAAGCAGGAGGAATATGTAGAAACTAATGAGGATAAAGCAGAATTGTTTAACAAATATTTTTGTTCTACAATCATAGATGAAGGGCCAGGAACAGGACCTAGAAGACACCCACGTATAAAAACAAAAGCAAAGGGGATCTTTTTCGATTTTCAGAAGGTTGTGTTCATGAGGAACTAGCTAAACTAAAAGTAGACAAAGTGATGGAGCTAGATGCCTCTGAGAATGCAGAAGGAACTTAGGGAAGTTCTAGCAGCTCCACTGCCTAACCTTTTCAATGCTTCTTTAGAGTCAGGAGTGGTCCTAGAGGACTGGAGGAAGGTGCATGTGGTCCCTTAACACAAAAGTGGAAGTAAGGATGAGTTTGGAAACTACAGGCCAGTTAGTCTGAACTCAGTGGTGAGTAAATGAATGGAAACACTGCTAAAACAGAGGATAGTGAGGTTTCCAGAGTCCAATGGATTGCTTAATCTGGGACAGCATGAGTTTACTAGAGGCAGGTCTTGTCAGACAAATCTTAATAATTTACTTGACTGGGCGACCAGAAAGAGAACCCTAGATGTGGACTAAGGGAGAGCCTTAGATGTGGTATACTTAGATTTTACTACAGCCTTTGACACCATTCCACACAGGTGACTTATAAATAAATTGAGCACCCTAGGGACGGACCCTAAAATGACTGACTGGGTTAGAAATTGGTTGAGTGGGAGGTGACAAATGGTACAGGTAAATGGAGCTCACTCTGAGGAGAAGGATGTTACCAGTGGTGTGCTGCAAGGATCTGTCCTTGGTCCAATTCTTTTTAACATTTTTTTTAGTGATTTTGTGGAAAGGCTGTCATGTAAGGTTTGCCTCTTTGTGGACAATACCAAAAATCTGCAATAGAGTAGACACCAAGGAGGGAGTAGATAACATGAGGAGGGATCTAGCTGATGTTAAAGAATGGTCGAGAATTTGGCAGCTGAGGTTTAACACTAAAAAATGCAGCATCATGCATTTGGTCTGAAAAAGTACAAGGGAGCAGTGCAGTATAGGGGATGAAGTACTTCTGTCCATGAAAGAAGAGTGGGACCTAGGCATGATAAAGATCATCAGAAACAGGTAGAAAAGGAGACAATGAAAGCTAGAAGGATGCTTGGGTGAATAGGGAAAGAAATGGTCAGCAGGAAAAAGGAGGCGATAGTGCCTCTGTATAAGTCTTTGGTGAGATCTCATTTGGAGTATTGTGTGCAGTTCTGGAGACCACACCTTCAAAAGGACATAAACAGGATAGAGTCGGTGCAAAGGGTGGCTTCCAAAATGATCAGCGGGTTTTGTTATAAACCATATGCAGACAGACTTAAAGATCTCAATATGTATATTTTAGAGGAAAGGCAGGATAGAGGAGATATGATTGAGGCATTTAAATGCTTCCATAGAATAATGCACAGGAGGAGAGCCTCTTTCAGTTGAAAGAAAGCTTTGTAACAAGGGTATATAGGATGAGGTTGAAAGGGGATAGACTCAGGAGTAATATGCGGAAATATTTCTTTATGGAAAGAGTGGTAGATGCGTGGAATAGTCTTCCAGTGGACGTAGTAGAGCCGAGGACAGTATCTGAATTCAAGAAAGCATGGGACAAGCAAAGAAAATCTCTAAAGGAAAAAAGGGGCTATAGTAGTTTATATGGAAGAGCAGACTAGATAGAGTGCTAAGATACAGTATCCTCCTCTTACAGGAACATAGTATATGATGACAGATAAAGACCAGTATGGTCCATCTAGTCTGCCCAGCAAGGCAGAAGAGTAGGCGCACCTGCTGCTCCGTGCAGGTCACCTGCAGGTGAGTTTACATGTACAACACTCTTCTTCTATATAGCTTGTCCTATTTACATTCTTGCTCTACATTCTCAATCATATTAATTATTCACTTTTTATCTGTATTCAATTTTTAATGTTAACTGTGTCTAATATTAATTAATATTTTTCTTCTGTGTTTTGGATTGAGTTTTGATTGCATGAATGTGCCATTTTACAGTATTATTCATATACAATCCTTATGTTACATGTTGTATATCCATACATCACTCTTTCCTAGTTTTAATGTCTCCTCTTTTATATTGTATTGTATTTTTCTGTATTTACGATTTTATCATTTATTGTTTTTATTTTATGAGGTGTCAGGCCCCTAAAGAAAGCAACTGCCAAAACGTGTATAGGGTTCTGACCCTCAGGATACGCAAAGCCTTCCCCCCCCCCCCCTTCTCCCGGTGTGCCACGAGTCCTGCTTTCTTTGCTGCTTGGACATTGCAGGTGGCGTGTTCTTGTTTTCCGAGGGCAGATTAGACAGGTCATATGATCTTTTTCTACCGCCTTGTTTCTGTGTTTCAGGTGCAGACAGATTTTACTCTATAAAATAGGTGCAATTAATGTGCACTAACTACGCTGGGGCTTACAGAATTAATGTTTGAAGGGGGCATATTCAAGGCGATTTAACTAGTTAGCAGGTCTGCTAACAAGTTAAACCACAGTCACTAGAATATTCAGTGGCACTGATATTACATTTAGTGCCATTGATATTGGCTGCTAAATGGTTTGTATGCCACAGTGCCAGGGCATTCCAGGGGAATTCTGGAGGCAGCGCTAGAGTTAACCGATCAGCGGCAATATTCAGCCACTGATGGGTTAACTTAAACCAGCTAAAGTTAGCGAGAAAAAAGGCTGGCCTAATTTTAGCCAGTGGCTCAATATAGCACTGACCAGTTAGCAGACATAATTTAAAGTGGTGATGCCTAGCCGCTTTAACAGTACTGGCCATCGCCGTTGAATATACCCGACAGAATCTAACAAACCACAACTTTCAGAGAAACATGGAGGTCCAGGTTAGTACAAATTAGGAGACTCCAGAGTCTAGGAAATCATCATTAAAAAAACAGATATAGAAGCAGTTGGGGCAGACTATTTACTGTGAACTGTTGTCTTACAAAGACATTCAGACATGAAAAGCAAAGTGGAAAATTCTGCCTTGTCAAATTAATTATGTGTTTAGTCAAAGAAACATTGAACAAACTTTTTTCACAAATGGAAATCCTTTTCTATACGAGGCTCCAGCCAAATGGCCCTGCAGGTCACCCCTCCAACAGGCCTTACATACAAATAGCAGCTATTGTAAAGTTTTTCCCACTTGGTGTATGGGTCTGTGAGAAAAGAGTTAATAACTTGAAAAAGACACCTGTACTCAAAGCTGATTATATTGATAAAACTATAGATAGCATACTGGTTCCTTTCAACAAGTCTCAGAACTTTAGCTAGCACAATAGCTTTAGAGAGACCTAGGTCCCGATCTACAAAGGCGTCCCAATGAGCCCTGCTATCTGCTCTCAGTCTATGCTGCCTCCTGGCCCTGCTGCATGTACAGAGTCACTGTGCATGCTGTGGGGAACAGGGGCAGCATGGGGGCGGAGAGTGGGTGAAGCATGGATGAGACTGACCACCAGACATACAGGGCCAATTCCATTGATGGCCCTGTACATCCGGGAATCTCCAGAGGGACTCCCTGTTTATTCCACCTCTAAGTTGGAATAAGAGTGGGGCGCCCCTCTGATCCTGGCCAGCAGTCCCCCTGGAGCCCAGCAGCACCACCACTGGAGCAACGGGACACTCACAGTGAGTCCCCTCCGCCCAATCCAGGCCCCAGTGGTCTCTGTCAGGATTGGGTGGCGTGGAATCAGGAGTCACAAAGGCATGGACAGGTTCTACCACGGGGATGACGTTCCGCTCCCTGCACCTGCAGGGCCGTCTTGCTCCTGAGGTGCAGAATCGTGTCTAAACAGACCCATTCTGCCCGGGCAGGGCCGGATTTACCTTGAGTGAGGCCCTACGCCAACAAAAATTGTGGGCCCCCAGCAGGGGCGGCCCAAGGGGGGTGCGGGGCCTCATTTGCATAAGGGGCCTCATTTGCATAAATATTTGCATAATGTTACCATATACTAACTTTTAGTAAACGTGCCTCTAAATGAGTGTATGGATAAAGAAAGACTAAAAGATTTCTACATTACTATAATCCAGTGCCAACTGCCAGACACATTAGGAACTACTACAAACACTGCCCATTTAGAACCCATAGTAAACCCGCCGTATCCTAACAGCACTACCAGGACTCACAAAGCACCATACTCTACCAATCAAAAGGCAACACTGCAAATATTAAACCAATACATTTCAGAGAACAACAATACATGACCTACTGGGGAAAGAGAACAAGTGGCAATGTCAAATAGGAATTATATAAACAGAACACCTCAGCTCAGTTACACATGCAGAACATAGACCATCACCAAACAAGTAATCACAATTTAGAAACAGGAAGACAATAATTAAACTGGGAATCCCAAAAGCCAAACTTGGAATGTACAACACTGTAGAAATAAAACTATACATTAATTTGCTCTTGTACTAAACAAAGCGCAGACGTTAATGATGCACATTTACCAGAGCTGACATATTCCAATTAATAAATTCAAAATAAAGAGATATTTTTCTACCTTTTGTGCATTTTTTTCAGCTGCAATTGCTCCAGCCACTTTCTTCTGGTTTCTTCGTGTCTTCTGCTAACTCTCCATCGTCTGCTGTCCATTTGTCCTTTCTTCTCTCTTCTAGATTTTTTTCCATTCTCTCTCTACATCTGCTTTAACATACTAATCTTTCTCCTTTTGCTCTTTCCTCATTCCTATTTCATCCACTCAAATTTTACCCCTGCATCCTCAATCCCCACTTAATCTCCCAATACCCGGCCAATTGTAGATTTTTTATCCCTCCCACACAAAATATTTTTCCCTTCTCCATTTTACTCTTCCAGCCCCATCCCATTCTAATCCTCCCCCAACATCAGCTCCCTTCTAGTTCCAGCCTCACCCAGCATCCATTCCCTTCTAGTCCCTGCATCAGCCCATTTCCAGTCCTAGCCACCCATCAGCCCATTTCCAGTCCTAGCAACCCCCCAACCCAATACCAGTCCTAGCCCCCCATCAACCCACTTACAGTCCTTACCCCCCCTCACCCCATTTTCAGTTTCAGCCCCCCTATAACCCATTACCAGTCCTAACCCCCATCAGCCCACTTCCAGTCCTAACCCCATCAACCCATTTCCAGTCAGCCCCCCATAGCCCATTGCCAGTCCTACCCCCCCCATCAGCCCACAGCCCATTACCAGTCCTAACCCCATCAGCCCAACTCCAGTTTTAACCCCCCAGCCCATTTCCAGTCCTAGCCCCCCCATAGCCCATTACCAGACAACCCCCATCAGCCCACAGCCCATTACCAGTCTTAACCCCCCCAAAGCCCATTACCAGTTCTAACCCCCCCCAACAGCCCATTACCAGTCCTAACCCCATCAGCCCACCTCCAGTCTTAACCCCCCAGCCCATTTCCAGTCCTAGCCCCCCCATAGCCCATTACCAGACAGCCCCCATCAGCCCACAGCCCATTACCAGTCTTAACCCCCCCAAAGCCCATTGCCAGTTCTAAGCCCCCCCAACAGCCCACAGTCCATTACCAGTCCTAACCCCATCAGCCCACCTCTAGCCTTAACCCCCCCCCAGCCCATTTCCAGCCCCAGCCCCCCCAATAGCCCATTACCAGTCCTACCCCCCCCATAGCCCATTACCAGTCCTACCCCCCCAGCCCATTTCCAGCCCCAGCCCCCCCAATAGCCCATTACCAGTCCTACCCCCCCCCCATAGCCCATTACCAGTCCTACCCCCCCCCCCCCGTCGGCCTAAAGTAAAATTTAATTTAAAAAAAAACCTGCTGGCTGCCGCCGCGGGGCCCCCTCTGCTGCCGCGGCAGCACGGACTGACCCGCGGGGGCCCCCTCTGCAAGCTGACTCCGTCGGTCCGTCGATCCCTCCCTCCCTCCGTGCACGCTGTGAGAGGCGCGAAGGGAGAGCGTCTCCTCGCGTCTCTGTTAAGCCCGCAGGGGCTGATGGGAAATTTCCCATCAGCCCCTGCGGGCTTAACAGAGACACGAGGAGACACTCTCCTTTCGCGTCTCTCACAGCCTGCACGGAGGGAGGGAGGGAGGAACGAACCGAACCGACGGCTTCAGCTTGTAGACGGGGCCCCCGCGGGTCAGTCGGTGCTGCCGCGGCAGCAGAGGGGGCCCCGCGGCGGCAGCCACCAGGTTTTTTTAAAAATTGTATTAAAAAAAAATTAACTTGTTCTTTTTTTGTGGGCCCCTGCCGGCTGTGGGCCCTACGCCATGGCGTACATGGCGTATAGGTAAATCCGGCCCTGTGCCCGGGGGCACCTAGATGGCCCAAACGTACTCATTCAGGGATTGGGCTCCATATGTCCATCGCCATATGATATCTCCCTTCTGTGAAAAATAATATTAAACATTTACAAAAGAAGAAACTGCTGCATACATGTGAAAAGAGCTGCTAACATCATGCGTCACATGGAGGCTTCACAATGCGACCAGGATGAATGGTCTGCAGACCCTTGTTCCTTGCTGCAGTCTCTGTGGCTGCAGTCACTAGAATAGTACCTGTAGAAAGTAGCAAGGAACTGCTTTGTGGCTCCAGTGGTTCCTTAGGGTAATTGGCATTTGCCTCATAGTCTTCAACCTTCTGAGGGTGGTGAGCTATGTGTTTGGATTAACTGTTGATGGTTATGTCAGTATTCACTTCCATCTTCAGGTTTCATCAGGTATGACCTTGGAGCCTGCAGTTTAGCAGCAACAATGCTGGGTTGCTATGCCTTGTGCCTCTCAGTCGGTGCGTCATGACCCTGTCTTCTTCTTACAAAGTAGATTGCAGTCAGAAATTTCTGTTACACTATTTTGATTGTTAGTTAAAAGAAAAGGAGACCTCCAAAAGAAACCATGGTAAAGAAAATAGAAATGGAGTTAAACAACAGTCACACAGAAAAAGGTGTTCAAAAACACTGTTTATTGGAAGTCCAAGCAGCTCATTAGTAATTGTGTTGGTGAGCCTGTGCTGTCAATAGGTGTATTCCCATATTCAAGCATGGCTAGATATGGATCTCCCAGTCCAAATACGTGGTTAACAAGAAGGATTACTTTATTAGAAATGTGAAAACTTGATTGATTGCATTAAGCATTACTTCCTCTACATCTAGGAAGTAATGTTTACACACCCTTTCATATGTTCACAATTCATCTTTTATTATTTATTGAGTATGTTTATTTTATTTTATATTTAAGGTATGTGTATGTTTTTAATGGCTTTTAGTTTATATGCTCTTATTATTTTTATCATTTTCATATGATTTTTATTAATTCAGTACTTTTATATGTAAATGAGATTAACATGATTGTATAATTTGGAGCTTTATAATTCTTATATTTCTTGGTTTTATGAAGTTTATGTTTGTGTATTTATTAATCTAGCATGCCCGAATCCCCTGATGAAGTGAAATCGAAACACGGCCTGTGCCGGGCTATTTGGGCTTAATGCTTAATCTCATGTTATCGTTTGTCATGGGATAATCATAGCTTTATAGGTGCTTAAACCTCTTAAAGGAAGGAGGTGCCATATTCACTCTCAGGTGCAGCTGTTGATCCTCATCAGGCATATATTAAGGACCTAAGATTAATTAATCTTGATGTGAACAAAGTCCATTAAACATATTAGTTATAGTTTTATTTGTATAAGGATCCCCAGCAAAATTAAGTAAACAACTTAAATACCTAAACACAACCTTAAAACTAAGATGCAGACAGCAGTCCAGCAGCGAGATGGGGGGTTTTCAGTTTTTTGCAATGAGTGTCACATGTATGATTTTCTCCCAGTTGGTGAGGGGTCTTACATGTGCACTAGGTGCAAGGAGCTCTTTACTCTCAAGGAACGAGTCCAATCACTGGAGGCTAGAGTAGCAGACTTGGAAGACATAAGGAAGACAGAGGTATATAGACGAGACCTACAGGGATGTAGTACTGAAGTCCCACCTCCAGTCTGGCAGCATCCCTGTTATCATGGAGGAGAGAGGTCACATGACAGGAGATCATGGTGTAACAGGAAGTGATCCTCAAGCTAGTACCTGTCCTCCAGGTGATAAAAACCCCACTCTCACAGAGGTGGTTTCTCTAGGGCCATGTGCCCACAAGGGAAGGGTTAGGACAGCTATTATAGTTGGTGATTCGATTATTAGGCAGGTAGATAGCTGGGTGGCTGGTGCACATGAGGATTGCCTGGTAACATGCCTGCCTGGTGCAAAGGTAACATACCTCATGCACCACCTAAATAAGGTCTTAGATAGTGCTGGGAAGAGTCTGCTGTCTTGGTACATGTCAGAAAAGTGTGATAGGGAGGTTCTGGAGGCCAAATTTAGGCTTTTAGGTAGGAAATTGAAATCCAGAACTTCCAGGGTAGCATTCTCCGAAATGCTTCCCATTCCATGCACAGGACCAAAAAGACAGGCAGAGCTCTGGAGTCTCAATGCGTGGATGAGACAATAGTGCAAGGAGGAGGGTTTTGGATTTGTTAGGAACTGGGGAACACCTTGAATATTGTCTGCAATTCTGGTCACCATATCTTAAAAAGGACATAGCGTTATTAGAAGAGGTACAGAGACGAGCCCCAAAATGGGAAAGGGGATGGAAGGATACACCTATGAAGAGAGGCTAAAAAAGTTAGGGCTCTTCAACCTGGAAGAGAGATGGCTGAGGGGCGATATGATACAGGTCTATAAATTAATGAATGACGTGAAACAGGTAAAGATAGATATAGAAAGACTAGGAGACATGCAATGAAGTTACAGTATAACCTATTTAAGACTAATAATACTTTTTCAGTCAACATATAATCAGACGCTGGAATTTGTTACTGGAGGATGTAGTAAAAGCTGTTAGTGTAACCAGGTTTAAAAAAGGTTTGGACAAGATCCTGGAGGAAAGGTCCATAAACCATTATTAAAGGGGACCCGGGATATCCACTGCTTGCCCCAGTACAAGTACTCGTATTGTGGAACTTATGTCTTTTGGGGAAACTGCTAGGTACTTGTGACCTAGATTGGCCACTGTTAGAAACAGTATACTGGTCTGACCCAGTATGGCATATCTTATGTTCTTATGTTATCCTTGGTTCTTTGGGACTAGAAGCACATTGTAAATAGACTACACACTTGAGAACCATCTCTGAGCATTCATTCCTGTCCAGTAAAACAAACTCTACCTCTTTTTTTAGCATATTTCAGCTTCCATGTGCCCTTGATGAATTTGTTTTATTATTATTATTTGTTGGGTATTACCAATCTTTCCCCCTTGCAGATTAAATTATCTATAATAACTAATCCTTCCCAGAAATTCCAAAATTTTGCCACACGTGGTGTGCATGAATGTCACGATGTGAGTGAACCATCTAGCCCAGGGGTGGGCACCTCCGGTCCTGGAGGGCCGCAGACCAGTCAGGTTTTCGGGATATCCCTAATGAACATGCATGAGATATATATGCATTAGAGATATCCTGCCAACCTGACTGGTTTGTGGCCCTCCAGGGCTGGATTTGGAGACCCCTGCCTTACACCTCTGTCATTTAAGATCGTGAGTGGGCAAGGTACAGATGTCCTAGACATCGAAAGGGTATATAGAATGTGTCACATTCCTCCTCGATTCTCACCACCACCAAAAAGTTGTCTAATAGACAATTTTTTGGTGGTGGTGAGAAGTGAGGAGGACTGTGACAAATTCTATCTAACCTTTTTGATGTCTTGGACATCTGCACTTTGTCCACTCACAATCTTAAATGACAGAGGTGTAAGGCAGGGGTCTCCAGATCCAGCCCTGGAGGGCCACAAACCAGTCAGGTTGGCAGGATATCTCTAATGCATATATATCTCATGCATATTCATTAGAGATATCCCGAAAACCTGACTGGTCTGCGGCCCTCCAGGACCAGGTTTGCCCACCCCTGATCTAGCCTGTACTCCAATGCAAATCCTCCATAACAAAAAGCAGGCCCGGGTTTATGCATAGGCATAGGCAACGGCCTCTGGTGCCAAGATTTATAAAGCCTTTTGAGGTTAATGCCTCCTGCCGAGTGTAGTTAATTATCCCTTGGAACAGAGCGGCAATACAAAGAAGGTGGTCCTTTCTTTCTGACACAAACACACTCTGCCCTATCTTCCCTACCACATTACTTCAGTTTTGTTTCTGTTTTAAAGGTGGCTGGAGGTGTATCTGCTGCTCTTTGTAGACTGTCCCCTGTATGCCTTTGTTTAGATTTGTACCTGCTGTTCTGTGCAAGTTAGTCCCTCAATTTTTTTGAATCAAAACCAACTTGAATAACCTTCACATTTCAAAAAATAGAACTGCAGTGTGATGGGGTATAAAGGAAATTACCCATCCCTCTCCAAAGGGACTGTCAGCAGCCCACCTTAAAAAGGTCTACAGCTCTGAACTCAGGGCTGGGAGGATGTGACCCAGACAGAGGGATTGAGAATCCAGCTGAGTGCAAGAGAGAGAGAGAGGCACTTGGAGACAGAAAACCCTTCCAACCCAGGCTGGGCAAAGGAGTCCTGCTGTGAGGTAGGAGAATTAAAATAGGGAATTATATTACTTAGGCAGGTTAGAATATGACAGGAATCAGATCCAGGGGCAGCATTTTGTGCAAAGAAAGGAGGTCAGCTGCCTGGGAAGACTGCTTTAACTTTCTCATTGTTTGGGGCACTGCTGGGAACTATATTCACAGACCCCAAAGCCCAAACAGGCTATTGAACTTTATTCTGAACTTTGACTTGTAGGCCTGGGGGGAGGGGCACTGATAACCAGCCTTGTGAAGTCAGCAAGCTGGGGAATGACATGCTGGACCACGGGAGCATAATAAAAGGGTTTTGGTTTGCCTTAACGGTTGTTTGCCTGTTATTTTTAAGAATCCTTTGTCACCGCCTGCCACGCTATATGTCAAGTAGGTACAACACCTAAATAAAAGTATGGAGGGGGTAACTTGCACAGATTCTTCCGCCCCCCCCCCCCCCCCCCCCCCCACCAAAACAAGCGCTTCTAAATTTTGTGACTATGGAAGCCAAGAGCTTAAATTCAGCCTGACAAAAAGTATTACAGCTTCTGCACTATGGCAATGCTGAAATCTTGATTGATTATACATCAAGCTCCTGACTCCTCTCTAAGTAATCCATCAATTGAGTCGCAACTGCATTTTCAATCAGCTTCCCCAAAAGGGAAGGTGAGAAACCGGCCTCAACACTCCCTGAGAATATCTCCTCAATTTTGCCCTTGAATTCTGGTGGTAATCAGTTTAGGGCATCAGCAACTGGAATGGTGTTACCAGGCTTGTATTTTGCAAGAATGCCATATTCCTGCAGTCACGACTTCATTCTTTGCAGCCTGGCCGGCGCTGCTGCCGCTGATTCCACACACTTTTCATCCACAGATACATTGATAAAAATGTCCACAGCCAAAGACAATGGCATACATTTCCTTTTCAATTTGGACATAGTTGATTTCAGTGTCTTAGATGCATAGATGGCTGGCTTCCCTTCTTGTAGTAATACTGCTCCAGGTTCTTGTTTAGATGCATCTACCTGAATATCAGCACTACTTTTCTTATCTCATGATATGCTAGCATGTCAGCATTTGAAATCGGTTTCTTTGTTTTGTCAAATGTGTCATCTTGCTGTGCCACCCACTGAAAAACCTCATATTTTCTTTGAAAGGACTCTCCGCATCACTAATGAACAGTTTGCCATCCCCCCAGTTGTTTTCAGTTTCGATCTGTTTTTTTTGGTGGTCTCATATTAGAAATTGCTGTAATTTTTTCTGGGTCTGTCCCGAGACCTTCTGCTGACAGCATGTGACCCTATGTATTTTACTTTACTAGCCCTTAGAATGCACTTGTCAAAGTTTAACTTGAAACCGTTTGAAGCATAGCTTTTAAACTGACATGTTCCTCCACTTTTATGCCTTACAGTAGGATGTCATGCACATACAGCATCTTGCAATATAATGAAGACCTGAATAGGTTTCATCCACTTTTCTCTGAAAATTCCCTGGGTGGCATGAAAGCCAAAGGGTAGAAGAGTGAAAATGTATCTTCCTTGTGGAGCATTAAAGGTCTAGTTTTATTTGTCAGCATCCTGACCTGGCATCCAGGACACTGAAACATTTTGCTTGAGCAAGCTTGCCGGTGATGTCCTCTAGTGTTGGCATGTGATAATGTTTCACTTCACTGCTTTGGTTGAGTCATGAGAGAGAGAGAGAGAGAGAGAGAGAGAGAGGTGAGTCATGAGAATCCAGGTAAATTCTTAGTTCCACTGTGTGTGTTTTTTCTTCCATTAGCATTGAATTTACCCATTCTGTGGGTTCATTAACTTTGCCAATTACATCAAGTTTTTCCTTTTTCTTTTTTTTTTTTAAATTTCCATAGCAAGGCTCTCCCTAGTGCCACAAGAACTTTACGAGAGGCATGTACAATGATAAACCCTGAAAGATACCACAGGTAAAGAAAAAATTGAATGGCTTTAGAGTTGACACTGGGGGCTAGATTCACTACAGGGTGTCTGCTCCAAAGGCCACTTTGAAAAGCCATGTTTTTAACTTTTCTTGAATTTATACGATTCTTGTCTGATGTGTAATAGTAAAGACTATAGGTAACCCAGTGTTGGGGCTCAGAACTGGTCTGAATATGAAACTAATACAGTTAATCTTGTCAGTGGAAAATGTTCAGACACAATATCAGCTGGAAATACCCACTCCGATGGCATAGTAACAGAATATAAAGATGTGTTTCAGGGTTTAGGACCTTATTCTCAGCGCTTGATCAAAAAAACTGCACTGAACTGTGTATTTGGAGCACTGATGGTAAGTTGATGGTGGGAATATAGCCTGCACATGAAGACTGCATTACTGACCCTTCTAACATGCTTTCTGCCGATTCTGGGACTGGGGACTCCAACAAAACTGCTGCTAGATCTGGTGGAGGAACGGCTACTGGCCAACTACCCCCATAGGCGACACCAGCTTGTGTGTGCTTTATCTGTTCCATGTACATTATCTGCTTCAGCCGTTAACCTTAACTGAGCTTCAGGAATTCTTGCAATGTCAAGTGCTTTAGTTAGATTGAGGTCAGTGCTCTGGCTTATCAGTTTCTCCAGCACCTTGGAAGAATCTGTGCCACGTACAATTCCATCATGGAGCGTGTCTTCAGTTTCAGCAAATGCACAGTCTCTAGCTAAATAGTTTCAGGTCTGTCACAGATGGCTCTACTGGTTCATTTTCACCCTGTATGCTCTTGTAGAATTTATGTCATGTAAACACAGAGCTTGTCTTAAGGGTCACATACTCGTCATTTCTTTTCTAGTAGGCACCGAGCTGCTTACTCTCCTCAGCTGACATGCCTCTCCCTGTATTATAAATATCCTCACCTTTCTCTCCAGCCCATAGTGGAAGAGAACAGCATTTATCTTCCTCTTCCTTGTATTTGAGAGGTTCCTTGAAGATGATTTCAGCATGCTGCCAGAACCTTTCCTATTCCTCTGGAAGGCTAAGACTGTCCCAGTTCATGCCAGGTAGCTGCTGGTTCCATGATCAGTATGAAAAGCTGCGGGCTGTTTGGCAGATATATAAGTCCAGGCAGTGGAAAGTTCTCCGTCTTCTGACAGCATGCAAAGTTTTACCTGCATGGTTGTGGATCTGTGAAGAAAGAGTTAATAACCACTCAGAAGGCACATGTGCTCAAAGCTGGTTATATTGATGAACAAACTACAGATAACAAAATGGTTCCTTTCAACAAGTTTCAGAAATCTAGCCTATAAAATCTGCCTCACATGTCCCTATAAGGGATGAGTGGAACATTACATGCTGGTAACGCAAATAAGTCCCTATTTTAAAGGACTTATGCACACATTTTAGGCTGTCGATATTCTGTAAGTGCAGGTGTAAGTCCTGTCATGTGCACTTTCAGTTTGGGTGTGCACAGGAATGGAGCTTGGGCGGAGCATAGGCAGAGCCCAAATTTATGTGCATAAATTATGAAATATTATAACTTACACATGTAAAGTAAAAGTATGCAGGTGCCTTACTTTATAAAATAGGCCCCAAAGTCATGCAGGCAATGCACATTCACTGTGCAGGTGTTTATAAAATTACCCTTCATATGTCCATCACAATTTTTCAGCTATAACTTGAAATATCTAACTGGCGCCATCTTAGTGGATAGCACAACTGAATATATATATAAAATAAAAACATCTAAGTTAGACATTTTCAAGTTATACATTCACCATGTGGCTGAATACACTGGTCAACATTGAAATCGTTACTGACTTTAAGAGGCCCTAATCTGTAGTATCTTGGTGAGCTGAACATGAAAGTAACATTAAAAAAAAATTATTGGCTCTCATTTTGAAGATATTGCATGTAGTTCATTTTTGACGTTTCACCGTGTAAATTTATCCAGTAGGACATCAACAACATCCCAAATAAGCCTTGAATGATGTAATATTGCATCACATTGCATAATACCAGCATGCACACATCATCCAGAGTTGATTGCATCATTTTCTGATGCAATGCAATACTACTACCAGACGGCTGCTGAAGCCATCTGACGTCGGCAGTGTACTATACGCAGTCGGAAAGGAAAGTAATCTGGTATTCTGTTCCGATATTGAAAGCCTCATGAATGCCTTAAAAATCACTCATGACCCACAAGACTGGAGACTATTTAGAGACTCTTCGAAACTGAGTCTGAAGGCTGTGCTTTTGAACAATGGAAACCGTTTTCCATCTATTCCAGTAGCGCATGCCGTCCACATGAAAGAGACATACGATAACAAAGCATCTACTGACTTCCACTCCTTTCACACTCAGTTTAAGTTACTTACTCTAGTTCACAGGGCTCTTCACACTAGTACTCCACAATACCTGGCAGACCTTATTACATTCCGCACCTCTAGACATACTCCCCACTACTTCCACCTTAACCGCCTTAATCTCCCTTCCCCCTCCCTCGCTCAACTTCAATCCACCCACTCCTCTGCTTTCTTTTTCATTGGCCCCGCACTCTGGAATTCACTCCCCACCTCCCTCCGGTTAGAACCCCATCACGCCACCTTCAAGTAAGACCTAAAAACACACCTCTTTTCCTTGGCCTATGACCTTTCCTCCCCTCTTGTCTGATCCTGTCCCCTACGTATAGTCCTGTATCCTTTCTCTCGTTCTATTATATCAACAATTGTAACTTCCTTTCCTCCTTTCTGGCCCTGTGCCTGTTTCTGTTTGTGAATTGTAAACCACTCTGATTGATAAAGTAGGGCGGTATATCAAATAAATAAACATAAACATACAGCTGGCACCTCTGTGGTGACTTGAAGGTAGTTGCCCTTTTAATGGGACTTCAGCAGGGATATATAAAATACATGTGTTTCTTATGTGAGTGGGATAGCCGAGCAAGGGATTGGCACTACTTGCGGAAGGAATGGAATCGCAGACAAAATGTAACAGTTGGAGAGAAGAATATCCAGCACCCAGCTCTGGTTTAGGCTCACAAAATCCTGCTGCCATCCCTTCACATCAAACTAGGTTTGATGAAAATCTTTGTGAAAGCCATGGACCGCACTTCGCCAGCTTTCCAATACCTGCATGAAAAGTTCCCTCGACTCAGCGAAGCAAAGATTAAAGAGGGAGTTTTTGTGGGTCCTCAGTTTCGAGAGCTCTTCAAAGATGACCGATTCAACAACTTGCTGCAGGGTGATGTGAAACAAGCATGGAATGCTTTTCACCTAGTGTCAACAAACTTTCTCAGGAATGTTAGGGCAGAAAACTACAAGGAACTAGTAGAAGACATGCTGATGCAGTATCAGAAACTTGGCTGCAATATGTCTCTAAAGATCCTTGATTCCCATCTTGATTTCTTTCCAGACAACTGTGATATGGTTAGTGATGAACAGGGCGAACGTTTTCACCAGGATATCGCAATGATGGAGCAAAGATACCAGGGAAAATGGTCCACTACAATGCTGGCTGACTACTGCTGGACACTCCCCAGAGAAGCTCCCGAACAGCTGTACAAGAGACAGGCGAAAAAATCTAAGAAGTAGTCTATGACTTGTTTTTTACAGGTATTAACCGAAGGCCTATTATATTTACTATTGACTTGCATTTCATGATGTAAACATTAATCTTGTAGATTACAAAAAAAACTAGAACCAACTTTGCAATTTCACTGTCATATTACTGTTCAGCATATAAAAATTGATAAGAAATGACTATTTTTATTTCAGTAACATGACTTTTGTAAAAATTTGTTGACCAGTGATATTGATGTCCTCAGATCTTACTGGTCTTCTTCCAGATTTGTAGATGTTGGCGATAGTGATGGCAATGAATGTCTGTTCTTCTCATTCTACCATCTCTAGAAGAACTTACTGTACAGTTCTCAGTTAAATGGCCTACTGACTGCTTAGACACCACTACCAGACTGAAAACTGAATTGCTTTCATTCATCATGAAAGGCATGTGAACTCTTTTGTAAAGACGGCTTGGATATTACTGTGAGAACAGCAGCAGCATCTAGCAACAAAAGAGCAGGAGTGGTGAAGAGTGGCGTAACTGTTCAGTTCAAGATAAAGAATAATTGAAGGAAGTGTGGTAAAATACCAGAGTGAGAGGAGAACAGGAGTTATCTGCCTGTAACTATTTTTAACTAAGTAGAAGGAGTTAACTACATGTACTGTAACTGCAAAAAGGCTCATTGGATTAGTGTTCCCCTTTGTCTGCCAAGCACTAGTTGAAGTGGTAAGGACTACACAAAAATGAGGGTTGCATTTTTAAAAACTTTACACAAAAGATAAATTAGGGCTCTATCACATATAAACCATGTTTTCAAGCACTCTAAAATTTGTATGTGGGAAATGATAATAGAGCTTGGACTACAACATTATCACTTATAATAAAACATAGCAACTATTGTATTTATCATTAGGAATGTTTCATGCTATTTAATGGACCTTGTAATTATAAATATGCATTTTCATTTTGAAAACAATATCTCAGCTGTTCTGCAGCAGGAGCACCCTGGTGCACATTGCTGTTTTTCATTTCAGTTCCAGCTTTCATAACCGCATCAATAGATAAATTCATAGTTAATGCCGTCAAACTGTTGCATGCTGTTCCTTCTTATGCAAAGTCCTATAAGCCAATTTTTTATGCTTTTTCTTCTATCAATATTTCAGCCTATTTGCTCTTAGAAATGACTGCAGATATTTGAAAAATTTGCCCGCAGTACTCCACTGTAAACATTTGGCCATATATTCTAAAGCACTTATCCGCATGGAGGGCTATTCTATAAACTCTTGTGCACTTAAGGTGCTTTGGCACAGGTGTAAGTGGGGCCTATTCTATAAAGTAAAGTAAAAGCGCATTTTAATTTATAGAATAGGGGCTTGGTGATATACCTGAACCTACTCACACCAGTTAGGCCTGCTCTAGAGCAGGTGTGAATGCCCGTGCCTAGATTTGGAGAAAATGTGCATAAATTATGCTATTCCGTAACTTATATGCATACATTTATGGTCTCTCTACACTGTGCCCAAGCTCCATCACTGTGCACACCCTAACTGAAAGTACTCATTATGGGACTTATGTGCATGCCTACAGCACAACGACCACCTAAAGTACATGTGTAAGTGCCCATGTTTGCTTTTCTCTGATCAGAGAAGGGCTGAACTTTTACAGAGCTCTGCTAGTGAGTGGATATTTGCCTCCTGGGACATCTTACTGTGAGTTCTAGCTGTTTATTTAATTATTTACTGTTTGTCTAACTGTTTGTTTAATTATTTATTGTTTGTCTTAGTGGTGTGCTAGTTCAGCCTTCTCAGCTGTACTTACCTTGCCTCTCTCAACTAACTGGGCTTTGTGTGGTAGCCATTTTGAATTAAATCTCTCTCCCCAGAACCTGCTGTTTGTTGAGCTTTTTTCCTGTCCTTGCCTGCCTGAGTGAATCCTCCCCCTCCCCCCTCCCCCTGAGGTATTGTGTAGCCTTCTTCCTGTTCTCTCCACGTGTGCATAGGCTGTTTTAGTTTGCTTTTCTCTGATCAGAGAAGGGCTGAACTTTTACAGAGCTCTGCTAGTGAGTGGATATTTGCCTCCTGGGACATCTTACTGTGAGTTCTAGCTGTTTATTTAATTATTTACTGTTTGTCTACCTGTTTGTTTGTTTAATTATTTATTGTTTGCCTTAGTGGTGTGCTAGTTCAGCCTTCTCAGCTGTACTTACCTTGCCTCTCTCAACTAACTGGGCTTTGTGTGGTAGCCATTTTGAATTAAATCTCTCTCCCCAGAACCTGCTGTTTGTTGAGCTTTTTTCCTGTCCTTGCCTGCCTGAGTGAATCCTCCCCCTCCCCCTGAGGTATTGTGTAGCCTTCTTCCTGTTTTCTCCACGTGTGCATAGGCTGTTTTAGTTTGCTTTTCTCTGATCAGAGAAGGGCTGAACTTTTACAGAGCTCTGCTAGTGAGTGGATATTTGCCTCCTGGGACATCTTACTGTGAGTTCTAGCTGTTTATTTAATTATTTACTGTTTGTCTAACTGTTTGTTTGTTTAATTATTTATTGTTTGTCTTAGTGGTGTGCTAGTTCAGCCTTCTCAGCTGTACTTACCTTGCCTCTCTCAACTAACTGGGCTTTGTGTGGTACCCCCATCCCCCTGCTGAGGGTTCAGGACAGGGTACCTTGTAACTGCCCTCTTTAATAGGACTTATCTCCCTCCCTCCCTCCCCAGCACCCACCCACCCCTGGGGTAATTGTAGTTTTATAGGTACTTGCACATCTTAGAGGAAAGGGGCTGCTCTCAGGTGCAGCTCTTAATCCAAATCAGTCATACACAGAGGACCTGAGATTAATTAAGCTTCAGGTACACAGGGTGTATTAGGGGTATTAGATACACTTTTATTAGTATAAGCATCTACACCAATCCTTATTATATACCGAATTTAAAAGACCTAAACACAAGCTTTAAACTAAGATGCAGACAGAGGTCCAGCAACGAGATGGGGGTTCTCCAGTCTTTTGCATTGAGTGTCACATGTATGATTTTCTCCCAGTTGGTGAGAGGTCCTACATATGCACTAAGTGCAGGGAGCTCTTTGCTCTCAGGGAACGAGTCCGTTCTCTAGAGGCTAGAGTAGCAGACCTGGAAGACATAAGAAAGACAGAGAAGTACATGGACGAGACCTACAGGGATATAGTCCTGAAGTCCCACCTCCAGTCTGGCAGCATCCCTGTTGCCATGGAGGAGAGAGGTCACGTGACAGGAGAGCATCACCCTGGTGTGGCAGGAAGTGATCCTGTAACTAGGACCTGTCCTCCAGGTGATGTAAAACCCTCTCGCACCGAGGACGTTTCTCCAGGGCCATGTCCCCATGAGGGGAGGGTCAGGACAGCTGTTATAGTTGGTGATTCAATCATTAGGAATGTAGATAGCTGGGTGGCTGGTGGACGTGAGGATCGCCTGGTAACATGCCTGCCTGGTGCGAAGGTAGCAGATCTCACGCACCGCCTAGATAGGATCATAGATAGTGCTGGGGGGGAGTCTGCTGTCTTGGTACATGTTGGTACCAATGACATAGGAAAATGTGGTAGGGAAGTTCTGGAGGCTAAATTTAAGCTTTTAGGTAGGAAGTTGAAATCCAGAACTTTCAGGATAGCGTTCTCCGAAATGCTTCCTGTTCCACGTGCAGGACCCAAAAGACAGGCAGAGCTCCGGAGTCTCAATGCGTGGATGAGACAATGGTGCAAGGATGAGGGTTTTGGATTTGTTAGGAACTGGGGAACATTCTGGGGAAAGGGGGGGCTCTTCCGAAGGGATGGGCTTCACCTTAATCAGGATGGGACCAGACTGCTGGCATTAACCTTTAAAAAAGAGATAGAGAAGCTTTTAAACTAGAAAATAGGGGAAAGCCGACAGTCACCCAGGAGCGCATGGTTCGGACAAAGGTATCCTTGAAGGATACTACCAAAAGCAGTGAGGTTCCAAAAGGGAGTATAGTAGCCCAAATGCCCTTGAGTAAGGAGCAGACAGAGCATAAGGATTCCCAATTACCCATGCCTACCAATAGCCAGATTAATATTAATAAAATACAGTCTCTAAAATGCTTGTATGCCAATGCTAGAAGTCTAAACAATAAGATGGGAGAATTAGAATATATAGCACTAAATGAGAGGTTAGATATGATTGCACTCTCAGAGACATGGTGGAAGGAGGATAACCAGTGGGACACTGTGATACCTGGATACAAACTATATCGTAATGATAGAGCTGAACAAATTGGTGGAGGGGTTGCGCTCTATGTTAGAGAGGGCATTGAGTCAGAAAGGATTAAAGTTTTGCAGGGAACAAAATTTGCTGTAGAATCTCTATGGATTGAAATTCCATTTATGAAGGGGAAGGTGATGGCAGTGGGAGTATACTATCGACCACCTGGCCAGAATGAACAAATGGATGATGAAATGCTCAAAGAAATCAAGGAAGCTAACAAAAGCCACAACAGAGTAGTAATAATGGGTGATTTCAATTACCCCGGTATCGACTGGGACAGTGTCACAGCAGGACAAGCTAAAGAGATAAAGTTTCTAGATGAAATAAATGACTGCTTCTTGGAGCAGCTGATTCATGAACCGACCAGAGGGGAAGCCATACTGGACCTAGTCCTTAGTGGAACGCCAGATCTGGTGCAAGAAATAAGGGTGTTGGGACCACTTGGCAATAGTGATCATAGTATGATCATGTTTGATTTAATCAGTGGAGGACAGATAGTAAAGGAATCCACAGTACTACCTTTTAACTTTCAAAAGGGAGACTATGATAGAATGAGGAATATAGTTCGGAAAAAACTAAAAGGAGCGGTTCCAAAGGTTAAAGACTTACAGCAAGCTTGGGTGTTATTTAAAAATACTATCCTCGAAGCCCAGACCAGCTGTATTCCACGCATTAAGAAAAGTGGAAGAAAGTCCAAAAAACTGCCAGCATGGTTTAAAGGTGAGGTCAGAGAGGCTGTTGCTGCCAAAAGAGCAACCTTCAGGAAATGGAAAAAAGAGCCAAATGATGAAAACTGGAAACAGCACAAGCACTGGCAAGTTAAATGCAAAGCATTGATAAGGCAGGCAAAGCGGGAATTTGAGAAGAAACTTGCTACGGAAGCAAAAACACGAAATAAAGACTTTTTCAAGTACATTCGTAGCAAAAGGCCTGTGAGAGAGTCAATTGGACCATTAGATGATAGAGGGGTAAAAGGGGCAGTAAGAGGAGACAAGGCTATAGCAGAGAGACTGAATGAATTCTTTGCTTCGGTCTTTACTGAGGAAGATGTAGGGATGTTACGCAAGACTGAAGTGGTATTTAAAGGTGATACTGCAGAGGAATTGAGAGAAATATCGCTACACCGGGAAGATATATTACAACTATTTGATAAACTGAATAGTAGCAAATCACCTGGACCGGATGGTATACATCCCAGAGTGTTGAAAGAACTGAAATATGAGATTGCAGACCTGTTATTGGTAATCTGTGAACTTTCATTTAAATCATCTGTAATACCTGAAGATTGGAGGGTCGCCAACGTAACACCAATTTTTAAAAAGGGTTCCAGGGGTGACCCGGGAAATTACAGACCGGTGAGCCTGACGTCAGTACCAGGGAAAATGGTAGAAACCATCATAAAGAACAAAATTACACAGCATGTAGATAGTCATGGCCTAATGGGAGACAGCCAACATGGCTTTAGACAAGGAAGATCTTGTCTTACTAATCTGATCTGTTTTTTTGAAGGTGTGCATAAACAGGTAGACAAAGGTGAGTCGGTTGATATAGTGTATCTGGACTTTCAGAAAGCTTTTGACAAGGTCCCCCATCAGAGACTTTTGGCAAAGCTAAAAAGTCATGGGATAGGAGGCAGTGTACTATTGTGGATCGGGAACTGGTTAAAAGATAGAAAGCAGAGGGTAGGGCTAAATGGCCAATATTCCCAATGGAAAAAGGTGAATAGTGGAGTACCCCAGGGATCTGTACTGGGTCCGCTACTTTTTGACATATTCATAAATGACCTGGAAAAGGGAATAACTAGTGAGGTTATCAAATTTGCAGATGACACAAAACTGTTTAAAGTTGTTAAAACCCAAGAGGATTGTGGAAAACTGCAGGAGGATCTGGATAAATTGGAAGACTGGGCATCCAAATGGCAGATGAAATTTAATGTGGACAAGTGCAAAGTTATGCACCTAGGAAAGAACAACCCACACTATAGTTACACGATGCAAGGCTCCACATTAGAAACCACCACCCAGGAAAAAGATTTAGGAGTCATCGTGGATAACATGTTAAAACCCTCCGCCCAGTGTGCAGCGGCGGCCAAGAAAGCAAATAGAATGCTAGGTATCATAAGGAAAGGGATGGAGAATAAAACAAAGGATATTATAATGCCTCTGTATCGCTCCATGGTACGACCACACCTTGAATATTGTGTGCAATTCTGGTCACCGTATCTTAAAAAGGACATAGAGTTATTAGAAAAAGTACAGAGAAGAGCCACCAAATTGGTGAAGGGGATGGAAGGCTACTCCTATGAAGAGAGGCTAAAAAGGTTAGGGCTCTTTAACCTAGAAAAGAGACGGCTGAGGGGAGATATGATAGAGGTGTATAAATTAATGAATGGAGTGGAACGGATAAACGTGGATCAATTGTTTACGCTATCAGAATATAGAAGGACTAGGGGACATGTAATGAAGCTACAGGGTAAACTATTTAAGACAAATAGGAGAAAATATTTCTTCACTCAACGTGTAATCAAACTCTGGAATCTGTTACCGGAGGATGTAGTAAGGGCTGTTAGTATAGCTGGGTTTAAAAAAGGTTTGGACAAGTTCCTGGAGGAAAGGTCCATAAACCACTATTAAAAAGGGACCCAGGATATCAATGCTTGGCCTAGTACAAGCACTGCAGAACCTGTGTCTTTGGGGAAACTGCTAGGTACGTATGACCTAGATTGGCCACTGTTGGAAACAGGATACTGGGCTTGATGGACCTCGGTCTGACCCAGTATGGCATTTCTTATGTTCTTATGTTCTTATGTTCATATACGTCCTTTAGAATAGGGTCTTATGCACGTTTCTTGGATGTAACTTTCTGTGTGCTCTTTATAGAATCACCACCACTGTAGTGACTGTATCCATGCCACCTTGAACGTACCCAATCCCATCTGATCTCAGAAGCTAAGCCTGCTTATGATAATCCCTTCTAAAGTGGCAGTAGTGGGAGCTGAGGGGCCGAGCTCTCAGTGGGCACATACATTCAGTGTTATTGCGCCCTTAGATAGGCATATCCCACATCAGCTGTGTATTATGGTTTTCCAGGGCAAGTACATGGACAACCTTTCCTTACTGGTGAGAGATCAAGAGGTAGTGAACTAGAAAAATGGCAAGAGCAGCAAGATGGAGGGCAAAAAGCAAAACAAAAAGTTCCCAAGCTATATATTGGTTTTTCATGTCTTTTCTGTCATTCTAGTTGTGGCCGGGCAGGCCTTATACCTCGGCTTGCTGCATTATTCAGATATGATATTGCTGGTGCACAGACCCTATGGTGGGTGGACATAGTTAAATTATGACAAACATTTCAGAAGAGAAGCCAAAGACAAATTGGAAGCCTGAGGGTACCAGGATATGGATATTTGGCTGGCAGAGATGACCATGGGATGTTTTGGGTATGGCAAAGGGTTCAGTCCATTCTCAGTGGGATCTGCTCAAGAGTGGCAGGATGCCCAGATTGTCGGCAGAGCAGGTTTTGGAGGTGGGGTGCATCAAGGCAGCAAGGTGCTATAGTTCCTTTTGGCTTCATAGCTCGATCTCGCACAGGTGGGCCAGTAAATGCCTCTTCTCAATTCAACCCCAGCAGGTGTAAGCAGCTGGACTGCCATTTTCACCACAAATGCTCATTATGTTGGGGGGAGTGCTCACCTGACATTTCAATGCTTGGCCTTGGGGGGGGGGGGCCCTAGAAGCAGGAGGTCACTCCCAGGCAACTCTCCCTGGACATGGCCCTTTCCACAATGAAGTGGCAAGAGTACTGGTTGTAGGGATACCTGGATAGAACAGCAGTAAAGATATTGGGAGAGGGTTTCAAATATGGTTTTATCATCCAATTCTCTAGTCCACCATTATCATTCAGAGCCAGAAATTCACCATCTGCCCAAGCAATACAGGGAATAGTAGCTTAAAAAATTGTGAAAAGAGCTTGAGATTAGTAAGATAGGGGAGCCCTTTGACAACCCCCCCCCCTCCTTTTAGGGATCTAGTGGTGTTTCCACTGGGCATTATTCTAAAAAAGGATCCAATGAAATTTTGCCTCATTCACAATCTCTTGTTCCTGATGGGGAGGGATGTGAATGCATTCATAGACCCAGCTCTTTGTTTGGTACAATACACATCATTCAACTCTATTGTAGAATTGGTCCAGAGCGCCAGAACAGGTATATGTGAAGTTGGCCTTCCATTAGCTGTCGATTCACCCCAAATCATTCCACTTGTTGGGTTTTTGCATTCAGGTAAAGTACTTTGTCAACAAATGCCTACCGATGGGGTGTTATGTGTCATACATGTGTTTTGAGATCTTTGCAACCTTTTTTCATTGGGCAGTCCAGAGAGCAATGCAGTCAGAAGCCACTTTGCATTATCTTAATGACTTCCTTTTGGTGGGACCGGCTTCTATGGGGGAGTGTGCAAAGGTAGTGGATTTTGTTTTGCAGCTAGCAGAGGTGTTTGACCTTCTGTTGGCTGAGGAGAAAATTGGCCAGACCTTGAACTTCTTAACCTTTTAGTGATTGAGTTGGACCATGCAGATGGAATCCCGAATGCCAGTGGACATTGTCCAGAAGTTGGAGGAGTTAATTCAGCAGGTATGAACAAGGCCCAAGGATACACTTAGGCGCGTGCAAGAGTTGTTATGACACCTTAACTCTGCCTGTTATGTGATCCCCATGGGACAAGGGGTTACTTGACAATTGGCTTTGGTGCTGAAAGAATTAAAGAATGATCATTTCATTCATTTGAATAAAGATATGACAGCAGACTTCGGATTTTGGCAGACGTTTTTGAAAGATTTTAATGATGTGGGGAATGTGGCAGTGCTCCCCATGACAAATCAGGACCTGGAGTTGCTTGCATATGCATCAGGAGGATTTGGCTTTGGAATGTATTTTAATGGAGAGTATGTGCAGAGACATGGTTGGAGATTTGGCACAAGAAGGTATGGTATAGGAATATTGCCTTCTTAGAACTGTTTCCAGTTGAGTTTAGGGTTGCCAACTGGCTCCAAATGTGCCTGCAGGCTTGATCCAGTCCTAGGTTTGCCCCATTGCATGCAGGGACTTGTAGTCTTGCTTCTCTTACAGAGTGCTGTAGAGCAGGGATGTCAAACTCCAGTCCTGGAGGGCTGCAAACCAGTCTGGTTTTCAGGATGCCCCTAATGAATATTCATTAGATATGTTTGAATATGATAGGGGTAGTGCATGCAAATATATCTCATGCATATTCATTAGGGATACTCTGAAAACCTGACTGGTTTGTGGCTCTCCAGGACTGGAGTTTGACATCCCTGCTGTAGAGAAATCAGAAATACATATCCCTGCATGCATCGCGGTAAACACGCGAATGGATCAAGCCTGTCAGATGCATCTGGAACTACCACTTTGCATGTGCACATGCTCAACATGCCTATGTGATTGTTCAACTTTATAAAAGCCCTTTTCTGCTTGTAAACAGGCTTTACACACTGGTATTACTTTATAAAATTACCCCCATTGAGCATATCTTCAAGCAGTTTATCAAAGTAAAATGTCATGTGTACCTTAATCTAACCAAACATTTGTGCTAGGTACAATTGCTAAATGTTGCTATTTGAACTTGATAGCATACAGGTTTAAGAGGTACTCTGAACATTTCTAACATTCGTTAATAGCAGCATGGAGGTAGTAGTGTATATATCTACACGCTGCTGAAGATACACTTCAGCAACCTGCATAGATCAGGGAGGGAATGCCTCTAGCCAGGGCCAGGGCCAGGGCCAGTGCAAGGAGGGCAAGTGCCCTCCATCCTGTCTCCCCCCCCCCCCCCCGGCACCCCTATCTGGGGCTGACAGCAGTGGCAATTACCCTCTGTCTCTGGGGCTGCACCGCAGAAGCAGCAGATTGGGCAGGATATAGTGTTATTAGAAAAGGTTCAGAGAAGAGCCACCAAAATGGTAAAGGGGATGGAAGGATACTCCTATGAAGAAAGGCTGAAAAGGTTAGGGCTCTTTAACCTGGAAAAGAGAAGGCTGAGGGGTGATATGATAGAGGTCTATAAATTAATGAACGGAGTGGAACGGGTAAACGGAGATCGATTGTTTACATCATCAGAATATAGAAAGACTAGGGGACATGCAATAAAGCTACAGGGTAAACTATTTAAAACAAATAAGAGAAAATATGTTTTCACTCAACATGTAATCAAACTCTGGAATTTGTTACCAGACGATGTAGTAAAAGCTGTTAGTGTAGCTGGGTTTAAAAAAGGTTTGGACAAGTTCCTGGAGGAAAGGTCCATAAACCATTATTAAAAAGGGACCCAGGATATCACTGCTTGACCCAATACAAGCATTGTGGAACCTGTCTTTTGGGGAAACTGCTAGGTACGTATGACCTAGATTGGCCACTGTTGGAAACAGGATACTGGGCTTGATGGACCTTGGTCTGACCCAGTATGGCATATCTTATGATCTTATGTATATAGTCATACTCCCATAATTTTCCAATGCATGTTGTATATAGTTTAATTTGTTTCAATGTACCATTCTTGTTTCATGTAAACCACCTTGACCCGGGGAAAGGTGGTATATAAATACAGCTAAATAAGTAAACAAACAAACATATTTCAAATAATTTGCCAAAACTCTAATAAATTCACAAATGCCCAAGCCTCAGTATTTCTCCTAGAGAGCCAGCCTGTTTTTGCTGGTTAGGCTATTGTAGAAAGAGGCGCTCTTTACATGGCTTGGGTAACTTTTAAGACCTTGCAGTAAACTATGAGGTGCTCATATAGTAATGGCTTATTGATAAGACTGAAAACTTTCTCCAGTCAGTATTCTCAAATAATTTCAGATACAGCCTCGATCTGTGTCTCTAGGAAAATTTAGATAATACAGGACAAATCTCTTTGAACTCATTTAAAATATTTTAGCTTCTCAAGTAATTCAGGGTTACATTAGAAAGAACCCCTCTTTTTGCAATCATATTTATCCGACGCCATTTGCACACAAAGGAGTCATCTCAGATTAATCACATAAAAACAGGTTTTAAGCTTTTCTTGCAATCGGTCTCTTTAGCTAGACTTCCAATTCCAATTTCTTCTCAAAATCTCGCAGGTCTCACCCACATTTTACATCACTGCACCACACACATCTTACGAAAACCTGGTCTCCAAACTGAACCTGTAACACTAGCTTAGCTCTGCACAGTGCTGAAAAAATAGTGTTCTTCTCCAACAATTAGTCCCCATAGACCTCCCAAACTAAGCTGCGGGTGCCATCTTACAAAATTCTTTTACCCAGCACAACCAATAGCAGGACCATTAAGAAATTTTTCCCCCAAAATATCCAAAAACAGACCTCTCTCACGTTCATAAAATGAAAATGCATCATCAACTGTGTGCTCTGATGGGTTTCCCTGCGTGAAAATAGCATCCCTTGGCAGCACAAGAGGCCTCGTGCGTACAGCAGCTGAACCCCTCCCCTCACAGAACAGCTTCTGTACATACTCAGTGGCTGCAACTTCCTGTTAACAGCCCTGAATCCTCAGAGTGCTAGGTATTTTAAAAAATTGTGCAGGGACTATTCAAATGGATTAAAACAGTTAGCAAACCTGCCAAACATATGAATCCCCTTATCTGGGATATTCAGCAGCACTAACATGGTTAACGCCTCTGAATATCCCCGGTGTCACCACTGCACACCCTGATGCTGATTGGTTAGCATCGGGGCATCCTGGGGGGGGGGGGGGCACATGGCCACAACTAGGCAGCAGCTCAAAATCACCACTGCCTGGTTATGGCAAAGGTTGGCCTAACGTTTGCCGGCTAAATATTGTCCCTGTCTGGTTAGCTTCCTGGCAATCCAGGCAACCAAGATATTCAGTGCCGAAGCCAGGCTATGACCCTGTTATTGAATATCCAGCTTTAAGTTTTAGCGGCGATGGCTAGCCGCTGAAACCGCGTTAGCCGCTGCCTCTCAATATCCCCCTGCATTTCCCCATGGGTTATGTGAAGTCAGCAAAACAAGGTACTTACTGTAAATAGCTGAAATCAAGAATGCTGCACTAATTCCGGTCCAATGCAAACAGGTAGAGTCTGTCTGAAGTGGTTTCAGTTGTACAATTGCTGATTGAGAGGATTGTTGAATTGAATGTTTAAGATTGAAGAGATGGATGCTGAAGCACAGTAAAGACATGCCAAAATTCCAGGGCGGGGGGGGGGGGGGTGCGGAAAGGGAGAGAGAAGCTGTGGAGTGTTTGTTTTCTAAGCCCAAAATAGAGATTTTTTTTCACTAGAGGAGGGGTGCCGAAGGTTATCCAAAAGAACTAGGAGCTCTGGCGTTGACCAGTGGGGTCAAAGGTTGTACTTAGGCTGAGTCATGAAGCCAAGCAGGTCTCAAAGAGACAGGAGGAAACGAGTCACATGCAACATTTAACCTATAGGAACAAAGATTGCATTACTCTAGGAGAAGTTGCTTGTTACAGCTTACAAGCTATCTGTAGAGTACAAACTGAATGTAAACATGCACATACAAACTGTGAGGGGAAGAACATGTGGCTTCTGCCTGCCTATGTTGTAACAAATGGTGGCAAGAGCATGGCTACAGCATTGAGCGATGGGGCTATGATGGGATCTGATGCTTTGCACACTTGCTGCACCTGATAGTAAGGGACTTCCTGGGGCTGGGGAAGCAACATCTTTGTAGCAGATTTCCTGAAAGAATGAATCCAGAAATGCAGGAAAACAGCGGAGTATGAAGATCAATACTGAATGTGCCGTGGGGCATCAGGACTGGACAAATGTGACTCAAGAAATAAAGGTCTTGAAAGCCCTTCAAAGATGACATGAAGGATCTAAGTTCAAGAAGGGACACCTTGGATGAGATCATCCTGATAGCATATATCCTGAAGTTAGAGGGTTTTCGGTAGCAAAAGGCAGTAATATTACAGGTATTGGTGCTGGTGGACTCCCTGCAGCTGAAAGATAAAATAAGTTGAAACCCCTTACCTATCAAGAGACCAAAAATTAGAAATAGAAGTATGAAGACAAAAATTGAACTGGGAATACCAAGAAATTAAACTCAGCAGGTACTGAAACGCTAGAAAACTAAAAATAGAAATGCATTTTCTCTTGTACTGAACAAAATATAATAATATCCACAGTGCACATTTCCCAAAGCTAACATATTCCAGTTAAGAAACTCAAAATAAAATAATTTCCTACCTTTGTTGTCTGGATATTTTATTTTTTCAAAGCATGTTTGTCTTAGTTTCTCTTTTCTGCTTTCTTTATCTGTCTTCTGCCAACTCTCTTCAGTGTTTGCTGTTCGTTTATCATTTCTCCTCTCCTCCTATATTTCTCTATTCCCTCCTGCTTCTCCATCTTGGGTCTGGTCCAGTATTGTCTGTCTCCAGGTCCAGCAGGCAGGCGTCATCCTCCTGGCTTAGACCACTCTCTAAGACGAGTTCAGGAACCACCTTTTATGGCCTCCCCTAGCAGGGAGGTCTATCTCTGCGGGTTCCCCTGTACATTAAGGTGAGTGGTCCCAAAGTCCACATTTGGTGGCATCCCTTCCCACACTGGGGTCTGATCCCTCCATCTTCTAGGCAACTGTCCCCTCCCTGGGTTCAAAGTAGCCCTCTCCAGGGTTCTTTGTATCAACACACAATGTGAATACTATCCAAATTAGGTCGGAAAGATGCAAATGGAAACTTCCCAATGTCCTTCAGTTTATACAAACATATATGTCCAATATCACAATAAATTCACCCCTTGTAAGTCTTGGATTCAGCCAGGGTGTATCCCAAGTATGGAATTACCTGGACGCCCCACCATCTCCCACGTAGCTGCTTGTTGCTTGTTATCCATAAGCTGAAAGTCAATGGGGTTCTCTTCAGGGACTAACTGTTGCTCATTCCCAGCACCATCTTTTCCTCCTGCTGGGGGTCCCCTCAATCCTCCCTAAGGGGGTCTATCTCCATGGGGGTCTGGGCCAAGTCCCTCACCTCCCTTTCCACCTTCCTCTGATCCCAGGTGTTGTCTAGACGCTGGGCCCTATGTCTCCTCAACAGGGAGACAGCAGGGGTTCAGGCCCTTCCTCAGCCCCTGAGTGTCCTCGTCCGCTGCTGTAGGGGGCCCCTCCTAGATGGGTCCATACCTCCAGAGCAGGGACTGGCCGGGGTCCCCTGGGACTCTGGCAGTGATGGTACATACACACCGTCACACCTCCCTACATCTGTCTCAGATATATCTATCTTTCTTTCTTTCTTTCCTGCTTCTCTTTCCACTCAAATTTCACCTTCTTTTTCACCTAGTCCTCAGATTGCCTCCTTTTTAATTTTCATGTACCCATCACCTTTCCATCTCCTGCCCAGCCCATCTCCCCTAGCTCTGCCATTCTCCCATCTCACTCCCTCCCTGGTCTCTCATTCCATTCTGTCTTTCACCCACTTCCCATTACCACATTTCTACCCTTTGTACTCGCCATTCTCCTCTCACTTGTGTTTCTTTAACAAGCCCCCACAAGGTTCCACACCATGCCTAGCATCTACTGTCTCTCTCTTTCCCACCCATCCTATGTAGCCCAAAATCTCCCCCTCCCCTCCCCACCTACCCACCTTCATAGCCCAACATCTTTCTCTCTCACCCACTCATGCAGCCCATCCATCTAGCTGGCATCTTCCCCCCTTCCTTTTGTTTCTCTTTCCCTCCATCAATCAGGCTGCAGCAGCAGGGGCACTTAATGCGATTTCACTTCAGAGTGTACTCCTGAAAACATAAGAACCCCATGTGCTATGATGCGGAGGAGCACAACTGAGCATACATTAAACAAATATTGCCTCTGTTGTGGTCATCTCTCTCACCCCTGCCTCTGCCTGCACTGGCTCCGTGACAAACCTCCTAGGTATTAGCCGCATCTGCTTCTCCTTCATGTGGCAGCTCCACGACACACCTCTCTGGTGCTTGTAACACACTAGTATGTTGTGTCACAAGGTGGACCTATCGGAGCCTGAGAAAATGGAAAGCAGCAGCAGTGATCAGGGGAGAGATGACAATATAAACAAAAAACTGTCAGATGGTTGCTACAGACAACCTAAGCACACGTGGGTAAGGGCTGAGAAGACACACCCAGATAGCAAACAAAGGGAGTTTGTTTGGCCTGATAGGAATCAGCTGGATAGAGGTGGAGCCCAGAAACACAGAGATATAATACGCTCCCAAATAGTTAGAGAGGGAGAGGAGGTGAACCAGCAAGTCTCACAGCAAGGGAGACAACGGTCAGCGCAGCAGAAGCTGGGAAAAGTATGGAAGGGGAATGAAAGAGTCTGAATTACTGGGACAGCATGCAAACCCACACGAAGGTCTGAGTGAGTCTCAAACCCAGAGTGAAACATTTGAAAGGCAGAAGCCAGATATTGAATGCAGGTGTGAAGAGCACGAGAGACGTGGGAGAGTTGCAGTACAAGGTAACAAAGCCAGAAGCGTTGATAGTGGCTGTTTTCTACCCGAGTGGGTAAAACCCTGCAGCAATAGAAAAAGCCACCCAGAAATAAGCTTTGAAAATAATCCCTTCCCTTGTGCTAGAAAACCCAGGAGAAAAGAAGCTCACTTACTTGGAAAAACTAGAGATTCTAGTATCCACTTTAAACTCCCAGAGTTTGAGCAACCTCCGTATAGAGCAGTGCAATTCAGGGCAGCTGTGAGGAAAAGGCTAGACCCGAGCACGCTCAGAGTCTACCGTAATCACTCTAACAGCAGAGCCAGGGAAGTTCCTGAATGTCCTTATGCTTACCAGCAGGGGCTGAGTTCTCATAAGCCTCATGCAAAAGTATATGGTAGTTCCCAGGGAGGCTTTGAGTCAGAAGGACAGCATAACTTCCTGCTTGACGAGGAAAACCTACATTATCCTTTTGAAACAGCTGACCTTGAAAACGTGAGTGTTAATGAACCAGAATCTATGGAATATGAGAATACAGAGTTAGCAACAGTTCCTGAGCCCATGGAATGCTCGGTCTCGGTAATTGACCCAGAGTTTTCCTTAAGGTGAAAAGGGTTGAAGATAACCTGAGTAAGAGTCACAAGGTGTGGGCTGGAAAACGTGTCTCACAGAAAACCATGTGAATGAGCTGTGCTGTGTCAGCAAAAAGGAAAGCCTGTGAAAAACATTGAGAATGTGTAATTCTTTTTGCATTTAAGCTGAAGTAAGCTATTTTTGTTTAACCTTTTTATTTCTGTTATATGCCCGAAGTGGGTTGTTTGCTTTTTTTTGCCAAGGAGAAAATACCTCACGGACGGGGAATAAAACCCTGAGTTTGGAACTCAAGTGTCTTTTGTGGTTTATAGAGAAGGTACAACTACCACCCTCAGGCAGTACCAAGGCCTCACCGGTAGGGCACCTGGGGGTGCGACAGTTGCGACACATGGGTTGAGAACCGCTGGTCTAGACATTAATGCTAGAGATAATAGAAAAGCAGCCAGGTCTCATTTGAAGCAATAGTCTGAGGAAAGGTCATGCCTCCCTACTTGCCTTCTGCCAAAAGTAGAGCTGAGCCCAAGAGGAGAAGGGGAAGATGGAAACTTTATTCAAATCATTTTTATTCTGCACGTCTTGAAGTATGAGTGCATTACAGCAAACACCAGGACTAATGCTTTTAGAGGTATGATTACTAAAATGCACAAACGGTTAGTGTGGAGTTTAGTATGCACTAAGCACATTGTAGTAACAGCTACTGCTTGCCAAAAATGCGGTCTTGGTAAAAAATCCCTCATTAATCACTTTGTGTGGGTTGCAGGAGAGACTGGGTGTTTCAGAGGTGGACCGTGAACATTGTGATTAGGGTTGGTATCTTTAATGCATGCCAACAAGCAATGTTGCACTTAATGTAGGTGCACTTATATCTCTTCAATAGGTGGGGTTAAGTGCATCTGCAAAATCTCAGCAAACTGCTTAGCAAAAGCATGATATGGAAACAACGCCAACTACATGGGGACATGCCGAACAAGCCTCCATGTGTTAGCACGGGCCCAATGCCATCCCTGTGCTAAATTTCAGGGATTAATGTGCGAAGTACTGCCACATTTTAGTAAAAATGCCTCTTAAATTACAGTCAAACCAAGACAAACAATACACAACAATTTTAAAACATTAAATAAAAAACATAATAACTCACTAGCAGCAACAAAATACAACCCAAAAATAGTAGTACTGACCTATGATAACACAATGGTGTTGCTGTGGAAACAAAAAACTTATAAACTTTTCAAGTACATTCGAAACAAAAAACCTGTGAACAGAGTCAGTTGGATCATAAGACGGTAGAGGGATAAAAGGGGCACTAAGGGACACTAAGGGAGGCTGAATTAATTCTTTGCTTCAGTCTTTGCTGAAGAAGCTATGCCACAAATGATATTTAAAGGTTTATATATCGGAGGACTTGAAACAAATCTTAATAAACCTGGAAGATATAGTACAGCAATATTATAAATTAGAGTAGCAAAATCACCTGGACCAGATAGTATATATCCCAGGGTGGTTAAATAACTAAAAAATGAGATTGCAGACCTACTATTAACAATATGTGAACTATCATTAAAATCATCTCTAGTACCCGAAGACTGGTGAGTGGTGTACATGACACCAATTTAAAAAGGGTTCCAGGAGTGATCTGGAAAACTGTAGACCAGTAAACCTGCCATCAGTACTGGGAAAAATGGTAGGAACCATTATAAATAACAAAATTATTAAACATATAGATAGTGATGGTTTAATGGGGCAAAACCAACATTGATTTAGCCAAGGAAAATCTTGCACACTAATCACTAATTTGAAGGTGTGAATAAACAGGTAGATAAAGGTCAGCTGGTTGATATAGTGTATCTGTATTTTCAGAAAGAGTTTGATAAGGTCCCACATAAGAGACTCTTGGCAAAATTTTAAAAATCATGGGATAGGAGGCAGTGTACTATTGTGGATTTGAAACTAGTTAAAAGATGGTCAACAGTAGAACCAAATGGACAATTTTCCCAATGGAGAAAGATAAATAGTGGAGTAACTCTGGTAACCCGGAGGCCCTCCTCGCCTCCGACCACATCAATACACAGCCCCTCGAGTACCTCACCCCCCCCCCCAACAAATCACAAACAACTGTATTTGGTACAAACATTTTGGTCGCAGCTTTATTTACAACTTGTAAACCGCCCAAAGGGCCTGAATAACAATTAAACATAACCCAGCCCCGCACCCCTTTACCGGAGGATGCCCCCCCACCCGCCATCTTAGTAGCAAGGCGGAGCATCCTCCTCCCCCCCAAACCCCGCCGCCTGCCTCGCCATCCTAGTAGCAAAGGCCGGCTCCCACCCCCCCACTACCGGGTCGAGACCCCCAACCGGGCTGTCTCGCCCCACCCCCAAGGAGCATTTCGCCCCCCACTGCTCATAACCAGGTCAAGCCTGCGCCGCTCCTGCGAGCGCAGACTCTGTACCCCGCACCCCCACCAGCTGCGACAACCTCACCACCCCCCGTCATAAAGGGGCGGGTGGGCGGGAACACGTCCGGTTTCCCGAGGAGCCGCGGCCAGACAAGGACGGCCACGCGGCTCCTCGCCGGCAAGCACCGCCCCCCCGCCGACCGCCGGCCAATGAAATCGCCCCGACGTTATGACGGAGCGATTTAAAAAGCCGCGCTCGCCGTTCCCTCTCAACCCTCCCCCCCCCCCCCCCCCCCCAGCAACCCAGCACGCTGGAGGCCGAGGCCGGGCCCGGGCCCAGGTTACTGACGGCCGCGGGACCCGGCCCGCGGCCTCGAGCATTAACTCTGGTAACCCGGAGGCCCTCCTCGCCTCCGACCACATCAATACACAGCCCCTCGAGTACCTCACCCCCCCCCCCCAACAAATCACAAACAACTGTATTTGGTACAAACATTTTGGTCGCAGCTTTATTTACAACTTGTAAACCGCCCAAAGGGCCTGAATAACAATTAAACATAACCCAGCCCCGCACCCCTTTACCGGAGGATGCCCCCCCACCCGCCATCTTAGTAGCAAGGCGGAGCATCCTCCTCCCCCCCAAACCCCGCCGCCTGCCTCGCCATCCTAGTAGCAAAGGCCGGCTCCCACCCCCCCACTACTGGGTCGAGACCCCCAACCGGGCTGTCTCGCCCCACCCCCAAGGAGCATTTCGCCCCCCACTGCTCATAACCAGGTCAAGCCTGCGCCGCTCCTGCGAGCGCAGACTCTGTACCCCGCCACCGGTGCGAGGTATAAACTATCCTCGCACCGCCCCCCCCATAAAGCTGCGACCAATCAGTTCCAAAGCTTCTTGCCAATCATTGAGCAATAAGTCCTGGCCAACCGGGGACAAGTGTACCCCGTCAGTACGATACAGTCCAGCGCACCGAGGGTCCGCCCAAGGATGCTGGACCTGCCACCCGCCAGCCTGCTGCAGCCACCGGCCGATCTGCCTGTTGATCTTGGCCAGCCCTCTCGACCACCGCCGCTGCGACAAGCAGGCCGGCCGCGAGATGATGTCCGACCACACAATCGCCAAGCTCGGCCACTGCTCCTGCATCGCCCGCAGATCCCGTTGTACAGCACGAATAAGTTGCCGGCACGTCCAACCGGAAAGATCATTGCCTCCTAGGTGTATCAGAAGTCCCAACGGCAGCCGCCGTCTCTCCGCGTGCTCTCGAACCACTGGAAGTAGCTGCCACCAACGCATGCCCCGCTGGCCGAGCCACACCAGCCGGAAATTACAGGACTCCAAGCCCAGGTGTAGACCCAGCGGACGAGTTGATGCTCTGCGTTCCGCCCAATAGACGAAGGAATGTCCCAGAAGCCACCATACGCCTGGCGGGCCCCGTGCAGCACTCCCGGTCGGCACGCTTGACTGAACACCTGCAACAGAAACACAGCATTAATACCCCCCCACACCCCCCCCCCCGACGCCCCTGCAGTTCACAACTGTTCGGGGCGCACATAACCCGTGTAAGCCCTGGAGCTCCAACGCCCGATGCGTTGAATCACCTCACCCCCGAGGCCCGCGGCCGCAGCACTGGTCGCCGCACCAATCCGAAAGGAATGAGAAGCGTACCCGCGCTCGTCGATGCCCAACCGCCTCAAGGCCATGCGGAAGACCGCAGTGAATTGAAACTGGGTGACGGCAGAACCGTCCTCATGACAAAAGAAACAGCCAGCCCCCACCCGACGCTGACGCCGGTACATCAGCAAGTTCTGCACCGGACAAGATTCCAGACCAGGGATGGCCCGCAACAGCACCCACCGCCCCCGCCCCTGCGGGTCAGTTTTCGAGCGATCCAGAAATATCCGAACCAACTGCCCCTGCAGGTCCACCTGGTGCTCCTGCAACCCTCCCCGGGGCCCCCCCCCCCCCCCCCCGGGGGGCCACGTTCGCTAACGCGAAAGGCCCCAAAGAATGCTGTGACAAACAGCGCCCGGAACAGGACGGCCTCCGACACGGAAGCCGCAACCTCGGGCAAGACACCCCAAATACGCAGCAGCAAGTCATGCGACACGGGACGACGCCAATCCGATGCAGGGGGCTGCACTCGAGCCCAACCGGCTAAGAGCCGCTTCACTAAGTACGAAGTGCCCGGATTGCCCCAACCCGCCACCCTGCAAAAGAAGGAGAAACCGACCAAAGCCGCCCGTGCCGCTGACCGGGACCAACCAGACTCCTTCGCCCAGACTATGAAAGACCCTGCCAGAAGGTCCCCGACGCTGCCACCCCTCCAGCCCCTTCCCCACAGAAACTCACGAACCCGTGCATACCCCCGCAGATAGGCTTTCCACGTACCTGGAGCCAGGGAAGAACGCAGCAACGAGATCATTCCGGCGTCCCAAGCTGCCAGAGGTGCTCCGGCACCACCGCCGCGGTCCCGTCCGCCCCCGGTGCCAATTCCCGAAACCGCTCCCACTGGAAACGAGACAAAGCATCAGCAATCCCATTCTGAACGCCCGGCACATGACGAGCCCGGGCAGTGATATTAAGACGAAGACAAGCCAGCACAAACACCCGCATCAACGCTGCTACCCGTGGACACTTGGGAGAATGGCGATTAATGACTTGCACCACTGCAGCATTATCACACCAGAAAACAACCCGCCTGTCCCGTAACCGCTCCGGCCACAGCCATAAGGCCACCACGATCGGAAATAATTCGAGGAACGTCACGTTGCGCGTCAAACCACCCGAAAGCCACGATGCGGGCCAAGGCACAGCGCACCACGCGCCCTGGAAATACAATCCCATGCCCGAACCACCGGCGGCATCTGAAAACAATTCCAGATCCCGGTTGGAAACCTCCCCGGACTGCAACAACGAGCAACCATTGTAGTCTACCAGAAACGCATCCCAAACGCGCAGATCGGCTCGCATCCCCGCAGTGACTCAGATGCGATGATGCCCACATCGAACCCCGGCCATCGCCAAAGATAATCTTCGCGCAAAGGGCCGCCCCATAGCAATGACCCGACATGCAAAATTCAGGTGACCAACTAAAGTTTGAAGCTCGGTCAAAGTCACCTTTGCAGCTGAACCGACCGCCGCCACCAAGAGCCGCAGCCGCTCTACCTTATCCGCCGGCAACCGGACCACAAACTCAATCGAATCAATCTCTATCCCCAGAAAGGAGATACGAGTCACCGGTCCGACCGTCTTACCCTCCGCCAACGGGATGCCAAAATCCGCCGCCAAGCCTTGGAAAAGCCCCAGCAACGATCCGCACACGTCGGACTGGGCCGGCCCGACAAACAAGAAGTCATCAAGATAATGCACTATAGTCCGCCGCCCAGACATCCGCACCAGCACCCAGTGCAAGAAAGAGCTAAAGGCCTCAAAGTAGGCACACGAAATCGCACAGCCCATGGGCATGCATTTGTCATAGTAGTACTGATTGTCAAAACGAAATCCGAGCAAGGGGAAAGCGGACGGGTGCACCGGCAGAAGACGAAAGGCGGACTCAATGTCCACCTTTGCCAACAGGGCCCCTGTTCCACATTGTCGCACCAGCTCCAATGCCTCATCAAATGACGCATATCGCACCGAGCACAGCTCACGCGGGATATGGTCGTTCACCGAAGCACCGAGGGGGCAAGAAAGATTATGGATCAGCCGATACCGCCCCGGCTCCTTCTTCGGGATGACCCCCAGCGGCGATACGATAAAAGGCGAGAAGGGAGGCCGTTCAAATGGCCCAGCCACTCTGCCTAGAGCACGCTCCGCCGCAATCTTTCCCCGGGCCACCTCCCCCAACCGCCCCACCGATACCGCATTCCCCCGCTCCAACCCCTGAACCGCCCCCCGCACGGGGATACGAAAGCCCTCGGAAAACCCCGCCCATAACATCGACCCCGCCCTGCCATGTCTGGTAGCCGCGTAAAGCTCTAGCCACGGCTGCAGCGCCCGCCTCTTAATGGGGGTAGGCGCTAGCCCCTCTGCATCCCCGTCACTTACTGGCCGCAGCCGTCCCAGGCACCGCTCGGCGGCTGCACTTGACGGCTGAGTGACCGGCGCCGCAAAGCGAACAGGCGTGCCGGAACTTACAGTCCGGGAAGGGGCAGGACGTTTTATTGAAGCGCCAGCACAGGTCCCCGCCAGGACCGCTCGCTCCCGTTCTGCTCGTCTCGGGCCCCGGGCCCGCTGACCGAAAGGGCCGCTGGCCTAGCGGAGCCGCCGTCCCTACCGCCTTACCCGGACCCGTACCCCCCCCCCGCACCGCCCCTTTTTGCCGACATTTGCGTGAGCCAAAGGTTGATATCCTTCATTCCCCACGTCAACTGCCTGTTCTCCTCCATCCTGTCGCGGAACTCCTCATCATAGTTGAGCCAGGCCCAACCTTCGTGCACCTGAGAAGCCGACAAGATGGCATCAGCGTAAGCCAGAAGCTCGCCGTAACAACTCGGGTCCCCATGGCCCCATACACTCGCCAGCCGCAAAAAAGCCCGCGTCCAATTCAACGTGTTCCGTGACACCTTCCGTACCCTCCCCGCTTTCTCGTCTTCTTTACGCTTCTTGCGGCTCTCCCCTGAATGTTTTCTCCCCTCCAACAACCGGAAAATATCCAGGTAACGCCGCTTTACGATCCGCCTCCGCAACTTGCGCGGAACGCTCTCCCACAATTCCGCGCAACGGACCACCGCGGACCCCGCCCCCTCGCACCCCGCCCCCGCCTGCGGGACAACCGTGGAGTCGGCCGAGGAAGAGGCTGAGGACCCGGACGACGAAGAGGACGACGACGTGCTCCTCCGCCGACGCCGTCGGTGCTTCCGCTTCGCCTTGGCTTTTCGTGCCGGCGGAGCACCCTCGCTCGGCCCCACCACCACCCCACCGCCCCCCACCGCAACCCCCGAGCACTCACCTGCTGTCAACTGCGCCGCCGTCGCCTGCGCCTCCGAAGTGGACTCCGTCTGCTCCACCGAAGACTGGCCCAGCTGGCCAGCGGTCGAAGACAGCACCGTGGTTCCGACAGTCGCCGCGGAGGACCCACTCGGAGGCACCGGAGCAGACCCCGACACCTGCAACGAGAGAGGAGAGCCAACACACGGGGAGCCAGCACCCGGGGAAGGCGGAAAGCTCGTCCCCGGAGGCGCCCACCCATACGGCCCCATCCCCCAAGCAACGCCCCGTCCCTGCGCCCCGCCAGAGGACCCTAACCCCCCAGCCGCCCAGTCCGCCGCCCCCCAGGGGGATTGCCCAACAGCCGGAAGCCCGGCACCCCAATGGTTCCCCCCCCAGCCCGCCCCCCAGGCCGGAGCTTGCCCAGGTACCGGGGACCAAGCCGGCCACCCTCCCCCTTGCAAACTGGCCCCCCCCAACCCATAGAAAGGGGCCCATAAGCACCAGCCACTGCCTGCCCCCACCCAGGCCCCCCCCCTCCTGTACCATCCACCCCCTCACCAACACCCCCGTGAGACAAGCTCGCCGCAACCACCCCCCCTCCACCCCCCTCCCCCCCGACAGCCCAGCCACCTCCCCCGATCCTGGGCCTGCGCCCGCCCCCAGGGGGCTCCTCACCTCCCCAGGAGCCTGAATACCACCTGCAGAGGCCGGGGGAGCCCCCCGCTTCCCGGCCCCACCCTGCCGCGTAGCCGCCGTCCAACGGCCCCCCGGCGGGACGCCGCGGCCCGCGCCGGGGCCGGGCGCCGCACCCGCCCCGCGGGATCCCCGCGGAGTACCCCCAGCCCGAGCCCCCAACGACCTCCTGGCTCCGCGGGAGCCAGCCATGATAGGGCTGCCCTACCCAATGCCCCCCCCCCCACTGGTACCGTTACTGCTTTAGCCTGTAGCTTGCAGTAATGGTATTGTATTGCAGGGTATTTCTTTCGGGGTTTTTATTCTATTTATTTATTTATTTATTTATTTTTTTGGTAACAGCCCCCCTCCCACGAAGCACTCCTCCACTCGATCGCCTACCCCGCGACCCCAAAATCCCCCCCCCAACGCACCCAACTCACCGGACCCTCGCCGCCGAAAGAAAGAACACGTCCGGTTTCCCGAGGAGCCGCGGCCAGACAAGGACGGCCACGCGGCTCCTCGCCGGCAAGCACCGCCCCCCCGCCGACCGCCGGCCAATGAAATCGCCCCGACGTTATGACGGAGCGATTTCAAAAGCCGCGCTCGCCGTTCCCTCTCAACCCTCCCCCTCCCCCCCCCCCAGCAACCCAGCACGCTGGAGGCCGAGGCCGGGCCCGGGCCCAGGTTACTGACGGCCGCGGGACCCGGCCCGCGGCCTCGAGCATTACTCCAGGGATCTGTGCTGGGCCTGCTGCTTTTTAACATATTCATATAGGGGAGGAGTAGCCTAGTGGTTAGAACACTGGCTTGGTAACCAAGCAACCAGGGTTCAAGTCCCACTAGCACTCCTTGTGGCCTTGGGCAAGTCATTTAACCCTCCATTGCCTTGGAAGAAAGGCCTGACAATCTACTTCCGGTCACACTGCCAAGAAAACTCAGGAGCTTTTGGGTTGCCAGGAGTCAGCATTGACTTGAAGGCACACATTGCATTGCATTGCATTGCATAGGGGAATAACAAGTGAGGTGATCAAATTTGCAGATGACACAAAATTATTCAAAGTTGTTAAAACATAAGAGGATTGAGAAACAATTGCAAGAGGATCTTGAGAATTGGGAGACTGGACATCCAAATGGCAGATGAGATTTAATGTGGACAAGTGCAAAATTATGAAATTATGATGCAAGGTTCCACAATAGAAATCACCACCCAGGAAAATGATCTAGGCATCATCATGGATACTGCAGTGCATTAAAATTCTGCCCACTGTGCAGTGGCAGCCAAGAAAGCAAATAGAATGCTTGGAATCATAAGGAAAGGAATGGATAATAAAACAAAGGATATTATAATACCTGTGTAGCACTCCATGGTGTGAATGCACCTTAAATATTATGTGCAGTTCTGGTCACCACATCTTTAAAAGTGATAGTGGAATTAGAAAAGGTACAGTGAAGAATGACCAAAATGATAAAGTAAATGAAAGGTTATTTCTATGAGGAAAAGCATAAAAGATTAGGGCTCTTCAGCTTGGAAAAGAGATGGCTGAGGAAAGATATGATAGAGTTCTATGAAAGGTAAACGTAGATTGGTTGTTTTACTCCATCAAAAAGTAGAAAAACTAGGAGACATGCAATGAAGCTACAATGTAGCCCATTTAAGACTAATCGGATCAAATATTTTTTCACTCAGCACGTAATCAAACTCTGGAATTCATTGCTGGAGGATGTATTTTTTATTTATTTATTTATTTATTTATTTGCTTTTCTTATATACCGCGCTATTAAGATCAGTGCGGTTTACATTACAACTGAACAATGCAACAATGTTTTTTACATAACACAATGTGCTTACATAGAACAGGGTAGTAAAAACAGGGTAGTAAAAACTGTTAGTGTAGCTGGGTTTAAAAGAGGTTTGGACAAGTTCCTGGAGTAAAAGTCCATATACCATTGTTAAAGCAGACGGGAAATCCATTGCATACCCCTTCAGTAAGCATCATGGAATCTGTCTACTTTTTGGGAACCTGACAGGTACTTAGAAACAAGATACTGGACTTGATGGAACTTTGGCCTAACCCAGTATGGCATATCCTATGTTCTTAAGACAAAAAATCAGTTTCAATTCAGCAGTTGGTGGGCAAAAAAAATTACACACCCTGGGACTAGCCACAATAAAAGGCAATAAAACTGTTACAATTGAATTTGATGTGTATTATTTTTACCTGCTTTTCTTTCTTTACCCTACCCCACAATCTTTAATAAAATTTATTACAATTTTCAATTCTCTTGGTTGTGTGCCTACCTTCCTCAATCTCCTACAGTACAGATCTTTATTTCTGCAATTAACTACATTTTTATTTAACAGTGCTAGCTTCTCGCCCATATCTCCATGGTACTTGTTCATGGCTATTCCTAAACACACTGTTGAAGGATGGTTTATTTTTGTGCCCTGCCCTACCCTGTGGGAGGGTTGATGCCCATTGGTCCTGGCTCAACACTGGTGATGCAAGGGGAGCCTGGGCTACCAACCCCGCTTGGATAGGTATGTGGGTTACACTACCAAAAACATTGGTCCTCATACATCATGTTGCTCAGCTGCCATTTGTCCTTCTCCAGTGTCTCTAACTCCTTAAAATTAATGAAGGTATAGCATTTTAATTTCTTCTCCACTTTCTGTAAATGCTTTTTAGCTCATACTTGAAGAGCAGTTTTTCAAGATGCCTCATGATGACGTTTTTTTAAATTAATTGTAAATCGCTCGTGTTCTTTTAAAACATATCATATTAGATCTTAAACCTTACTGGGGAGAGTCCCAACATAGCTCTCCTGTGCTTTTCCAGAGTCTCTTCCATCGCTGCCTCTTCCTAACATGGTTACACACGACCCAGGTACTCCAGACCAGACCATCATTCCCAACTGATCAAACCATTCCATCAGTTTAAATCTTTTGCATGTATTACATGGACCTATATACCCAATTGCCTCTAATGGTTTTATACACTCTTTGACTCTTTCAAGTTCGTACCCTTTTCACAAGAGTGATTCCATGATACCTAATTATGGTGATGAAACTTAGTTACATTGGCGACTTTGACAATGGTATAAAGACACCCAATGATCTGCCTTGCTCTGCTATCAGCGTCTTTAGGGATTGCTGCCAGTCTTCCCCCTCTTCCTGCTTTGCATTTTCCTTGCTGCCTTGGACCTTCTTTCTACAGTTGTTGATGACTTATTTTATGGCTTTTGTAGTGCCTTGGGGTGTTCTTGCCTCCATGGTACATCAGGGAAATGATTGCTGCAGTTCTTAGACCCCAGCTAGCAATTGCATTTCAGGAACACGTTTCACAGGCTGAAATTTTGTGCACTCAAGTACCTCAAGAGACCTCAGAGTATTGAAGCCACATAGAATTCTGATCTGCCCACTGACCCCCAATGCCAAATCATTGGGGTCATCCTTGTCCCCCATCTTTTAATCTCATTGCTGTGGGGTATTCCTGACAATGTTGGTGCTATTTTCTCTCTCTCATGAGCCTAAGGGTCTTCATACTACTGTTTGGGCTGGTTTACCCCTCTCATGCTGACTTAAGCTGTTTATGCCACTGCCGGTATCCTTTGCCCCTCTTTTGGTGCTGTGGGGTATTCATGCCCCTCTTGGTATTTTTGAGTGTGGTTGCCTCTGCTGCTGATGACTGGCAGCACTAGTTAGTTTTTAAAAAATTGGATGGAAACCCCCCTGTTAAAGCTTAAAATTCTTTCTGCCTTTTACTTTGATGGAAATGAATGGAACAAATTAAAACAAACTAGTTTCAGTTTCCGGACGATGAACAAATGAGCTCCTGTTTCTCCAAACACGAATGAACCAAATTAAATGAAAACCGATCCAAAAATGAACCAAAACATTGTTTTCATTGCATATTCCTAGTGAACAAGCAAAGACTTAATTTTTCTTTTTTTTATTTTATATTTATGAAAATTTCACAATACATAAGCAAGTCAACAAAACTTAAACAAACAAAAAGGCATGTGCAGGTAATATATTACAAAACAATTTACCAAGGCAAACAAAATCAAACAAAACACAAGCCTTACAAGTCCTCACACTAAGAGAGACCTAAGATAATTAAGGAAAACAAACAAAAACACTCGAGAAGTGAAGATCCGCCAGAGGTACGGAGTTGCCTATTACTGCAGTATAGCTCACCCACCTAAGGGACCGCAGAGAGAGGAGAACTAATAAAGGAAACTAAGTTGGAGGGGTCATAAAAGATATATGAAGCAGAATGTAATTTAATCAAACATTTGCAAGGAAATTTCAGGAAAAATAGACCTCCCAACTGAAGGACACCTGACTTTAGCAACAAAAACTCCCTTCTTCTTTTCCGAGTATTACGGGATAAATCAGGAAACATTCGGATAACCAAGCCTTTAAACAAAACAGATCATTTCTTGAAATACATTCTGAGTAACCATTCACGGTCAGATACCAAAGCTAGTGATACCAAAAGAGTTGCAGGAACCACAGTCTCAGAAATAGAGGTATCCAAGATTTCTGAAACATTTAAGACATCCATAATCTCAGTTTCAGCTGGTACTCCCACATCCGATCCTTTCATCTTCTTACTTGTAGGAAGGTAAAATATTTTTGAAAGCGAGGGATGAGATTCTGCAGGAACATTCATAACTTCCAATAAATATGACTTAAACATATCTCGGGGAGTAACCAGTGGGGGCCGAGGAAAATTCAATAATCTAATATTCATAGCCCCATATTGATTTTCCAACATTTCAGCTTTGAACTTGAAACCAGAAATATCTTTACAGACCGAGGTATACTTATCCTCCAATTGTGCAACTTTATTATCTGTAATAGTCACTTGAGAGTGCAAAGCAGCCACAGAGTCTTGGCAGTGCTGAACATTCATAGCGTTCCCACCAATTAGCAACAAAGTAGCATTGGTTTGTGAAAACAAACACTCACCACGTTTTGTTGAAGCCGTCCAAATGGAATCCAAAGAAATTTGTTCTGGACGTTCTAAAGAGAAGAGTGCCATTGATATTTGTTGAAACGAGGCCTCAGATAACACTGCGACATTTCCCGGCTCCCCGACTCAGCTGCTGCAGACGCTGACCCCGGCAGAGCCGAACTCGAAGCCAAAGCCTTCCCTCCCACTGAAGAATCAGCATCGACCACATAGGGTCTCACAGCTCCGCAGGGCTGAGGCTCAGAAAGTCTGCAGGTAGCACAGGTGGAAGTTATAGATCCGGTGTAAGGTCACACCCAGAGGAAGACACCGGACTCATCGGTCCCAGGGTCGACACAAGCGGGCTTTTTTCTCCGTACTTCCGAACCTCTCTGTGCAGCTGAAGAAAGGAATCCATCGGTCCGATGGTCGTGGCGGGAGCAGAAGGGGATTGTACCGGCTGGGGAGGGTTCCCCCGTAATTTCCCCTTTCACTTAGGCATCAAGAAGAAAAGCAGCTCACAGACAAGCGGATCTAGCAGCCATCTTGGATCCATACCAGGCAAAGACTTAATTAAAGAACTCTTGAACTGGTCAATTTATTTTCCAGCAAATAAATGGATCAGAACAGCACAACAAAAAAAAAAGGTTTTTTAAAAAATCATCATTTCAGATGTGCACTGGTGGTGTGTGAGGAGTGACTTTCTTTGTCCATCAGCATCTGTGGATCTTGGTTAGGTGAAAGTACTGTCCTGTTCCTGCTTTATCTCCTTTTAGTTTTTTTAGTTTTTTTTATTTAAAGAAAAATCACCTCTGTGGAGACATAATTTATGTATCAACAGAATAGAATAATGCACAGAATAAATGGGAAACATTAAAGGCATTGAACTGTAAATTATAGCTAATGAAAATATAGCCTTACACATTTACATATCTCAAACTTTTGCCTTGGTCCTGGACACAAATTAAATGTTTTGCTAGAAAAAGCTTGCTGATATAAATAACATTTTCAAAAGAGGTAAAAAACAAGGCAGAGTCCAATCACAGCAAACTCAGTCCTAGATTTAAAAAAATGCTGACTTCTGTAAAACGGGAATGTACCTGAAGGAGAAGTTGGCAAGGTGGGAGGAGATAAGAGAAGTGGGAGGAGATAAGAGAAGTGGAATCGCAGTGGGCTAATTAAAAAAGAAGCAATAAAAATGGCAACAGGTATATATGTAAGGAAAGTAAATAAAAACAAAAGGAAAAGGAAACCTAAATTTTTCACCAAAGTGGCTGCACAAATAAAGGCAAAAACACAGCTTTCACAAAATTCAGAACAGAAAAAGAGGAACACAGTAAAGAATACAGGATAAAACCAAGAGACAAAATGAGAAATAAGGATAGCAAAGCAAAGGCAGAAGAAAAGATGGCTAAAGATGTGAAGGGTGGAGACAAAAAATTTTTTTCAGGTATATTTGAGAGAAGACGAAAATCAGAGGTGGAATTGCAAGACTCAAAAGTGTGAGGACAGATTTGTGGAAAGTGACATGAAAAAAGCAAAATGCTAAACAAATACTTCTGTTCTATATTCATTAAAGAAAATCCTGGAGAAGAACCACATATGATTGACAAATATACAAATGGGAATAGACTAGATGCCACACCATTCATTGAAGATGTTTTTGAACAGCTTGCAAAACCAAACGTGGACAAGGCCATGGGACTGGATGAGATACATCCCAGGATACTGAAAGAACTCAGAGAGGTTCTGGCAGGGCCTTTAAAGGATATTTTTATTAGATCCTTGGAGACGAGAGAGGTTCCGCAGGACTGGAGAAGGGCTGATGTGGTATCTCTTCACAAAAGTGGTAATAGTGAAGAGGTGACAAACCATAGGCTAGTAAGCCTTATCTCAGAGGCAGGAAAAGTAATGGAAGTGCTCTTGAAAGAAAGAATAGTGGACTTTCTAGAAGCCAATGGATGGCATGATGAGAGGCAACATGATTTTTACCAAAGGACGATCCTGCCAAACAAATTTGATTGAGTTCTTTGACAGGGTGACCAGAGAACTAGATCAAGGGTATGCAATGGATGTGATATACCTAGGATTTCAGTAAGGCCTTAGTTACTGTTCCTCATAGGAAGCATATCAATCAACTGAGCAGCCTGGGGATGGGTCCCAAGGTAGTGAACTAATTCAGAAGTTGGTTGACTGACAGATAACAGAATGTGGTGGCAAATGGAACTCACTCATAAGAAAGGAATATGCCCCAGGGATCGGTCCTGAGACCGATACTGTCCAGTGTATTTTTGAGTGATATTGTGGAAGGAGTGAAGGGAAAATCTGCCTTTTTGAAGATGGCATGAAAATTTGCAACAGAATTGATATGTCTGAGGGCGTAGACAACATGAGGAAAGATCTACAAAAACTGGAAGAATGGTCTAATGCTTGGCAGTTAAGATTTAATGCAAAGAAGTGAAGAGTCATGCATTTGGGGTGCAGAAATCTAAAGGAATTGCATGCAATAGGGGATGAGAGGTTGTTGTGCATGGATCAGGAGAGGGACCTCAGAGTGATATAGTGTCCAAGGATGTAAAGATGGCAAAACAATGTGACAAGGCGGTAGCCAAAGCCGGAAGGATGTTGGACTGCATACAGAGAGGAATGACCAGCAGAAAGGGGGAGTTAGGAATGACCAGCAGAAAGGGGGAGTTATTAATGTCCCTCTACATGTCATTGGTGAGGCCTCGCTTGGAGTATTGTGTTCTGTTTTGAGACCATATCTCACAAAGGATGTAAAAAGACTTGAAATGGTTCAGAGGAAGGCAATCAAAATGATTTGGAGACTGAGCCAGAAGATGTATGAGAAGAGACTTGAAGACCTAAATAAGTATACTCTAGAGGAGAGAAGGGACAGGGGAGATATGATACAGACCTTTAAATACTTAAGGGGTATTAATGAACAAACAAACCATTTTCAAAGAAAGGGAAGCTGTAAACTAGAGGGCATAAGATGAAGCTGCAAAGCGGTAAACTTAAAAGCAATGACAGGAAATACTTTTTCACTGAAATGATGGTAGATGCTTGGGAGGTGGTTGGGACAAATATAGTGACAGAATTTAAAATGGCCTGGGACAGACATAGTGGATCCCTTCATAGCAAGAAGATGAAATGAAAGCAAAACTTAAATATGTATTTAACATTGCTTGTATACCGCCTTTCTACAATCCAAGGCAGTTTACATAGAACATAACAAGTAACAGTTCATGGGCAGCTGCTTTACAAGGAAGAAGAACATATAACTAGTACTTATCACCTAAATATCTTTTATACGTCAATTAAAAGGGGGGGAGGGGGGTGATCTGCACGAAGTGGCAGGTACAACCCTAAACAGAGGTATGGGGATGACTTGCACGGAGCGGCCTGTAAAATATAGTAAAACTCCTTCTGTTGGTTTTACAGTCTAAATTTTAAATGCAATTAACCACAAAATGCATCCAACAAATATAAATTAGAGAGGATACCAATGTGTTCCTTATTCTACTGTAGATCATCAGCTATGAAGCCCTGTGTCATTGTCAAAGTGTATCAAAAGAGTTAGCACATGGTCGGGGGCGTTCCAAGATGGCGATTGTATCCGCTACTGAGTGAGCACGTTATTGCTTCAATGGGGAGGAAGCGTAAGGGGAAGGCTGGGCAGGAGCCCTCGCAGCCTCAGCTTACCTCGACGCCTCTTGCTATTTCGGGTCCTTCGGACGCTTTTGTACTTCGTGCTCCTCGGGATCCAGCTGTCGCAGGTGGGGAAGACCGGCTGGTCAACTTACCGAAGTCGGAGAGCTCGGTGTCGGCCTCGGTGTCATCTCTTTCCCCTGGTGTGAGCCCAGCGTTGAAGGTTCCTCGTGCTAGCCTGTTGCCGGAAGGCTTCCTGGAGGTTTCCCCCCCAGGAGAATTGGGATAGGGGATTCCCTCGCGAGGACCAGGGAAAGGTGTGCCGAAGGAGCCTGGAAGTGAGGCTATTGGAGCCTCCTGTCTTTTGCCATCTTCGTCGTCTGTTGGAGGATCGTGCGTAGGAGAAGTTTCTTCTCCTACACGCTTGGAATCATCGCAGTCTGCTGTGCGGATGGAGAATGCGCTAACTGCTGCCCTGGATGGAACTTTTGCTATTCAACGTCCTGTGACTTTCACTCTGGAGTCGATATGGAACGCAGTTGTCTCTCTTGGTGAAGTATTGCTTCCACAGATTACATCTGTATCATCTAAAGTTAATTTGATTTCGGGGACAATTGCGGTTCTGGAGGAGAGGGTGTCTAATCTTTCCATGGTGTTGGAAGAAGAATGGCGGAAAATTAAAGTTTTGGAAGAATATGCAGAAACTTCTCAAAAAAACGCTTTGATAGTGCATTCTAAATTGGAACAATTAGAAAATTTTTCTCGTGGCAACAATCTTAGAGTTATTAATTTCCCTAGATTAGTATCTGTCTCTCCTAGGGATATGTTTAAAGAATATTTGCTTGATATCCTGGGGGTTTCTCCTAATCTTATACCACCTTAGATTAACGTTTACTATATTCCTAAGGCTAAGCGTGTCCCTATGTTGGGAAATTTAGGGGATGATAATGTGCAGGAGGATTCCCTTAATGTTACAGATTTAATTGAAAATTCTGGTTTAGAGTCTCAGTAGCCCTCAACTTTGTTAGTAACATTCGCTTTAATATCAGACAAGGAGTGGATATTGAAACTGTTCTTTAGGAAGAGAAAGCTCTTATTCCGGGATTTGGCAGTGCGTATATACCCTGATCTTTCTAGGGAGACTCAAAAGCGTCATAGAGATTTTTTACTATTGCGCCCTGGAATTTTGCAATTGGGGGGGTTATTTTTTCTCAAGCACCCTTGTAAATGTCTGATCAAATATTGTTCAGTTTCTTATGTTTTTTTGATCCCTCGCAATTGGTTACTTTTATTAATGCCAGACGACTGGAAGCTTCCATTGTTTCCTCTTAGTGCTCCTGTTAAATAGTTTTTCTGGATTTGCGATTATGATCTATTTCTTCTAAGCTTTGATGTTAAATTTCTTTTTCTCTGTGATGCTCCCACCTCTTTTTTGTGGACTAGAGAGGGTTAACACTGTATTTCTTTGCTTGTTCCTATTACCTGATATATGAGCATTTTTTTTTGTGAAATGTTGATTTTCAAGTTGTAGCCCTGTTTCTTGAGTAAGGCTTTTTATTAAGCACCTTCTCCAATTTATTGTAAATTGCATAAACAAATAATAAAAAAAAAAGAGTTAGCACATACAACTCTCCTGTCATGACCACCTGTCAGGCCTTGTAACACCTGGTTATGTTGTGGTGCATACTTCTGATGTCATTCTCCTGGTGCTAGTTAAGAGGCCAGCCTACTGAGGTGAGACTTGTGACTGCCATACCATGAACTGTGCAATTAGCACTTGTGTGCCACTTTGAACTTCACCCTGGAAAGCACCACTTGGCCTTGTAGCATTCGATTGTGCTGACACATGCTTAAGATGTAATTTTCCTGATGCTAGTTAAGACACAAGCCTGCCGAGGTATCATGCCTCAGGCATTGCGCTGAAGAAGCGTGTCAAATGGTGCGCTCCTTTGTGCACTTGAACGTGCAGAGTGCAGCCCTGATTCTTGGCTGAAGTTTTTTGTTTCAATTTGTTTTTCATTTTTGTTTGAGGTGTGATATGAATTTTGGATTTTTGCTTTAACCTGATTACTTATAGGTTCTCAGGGTTGTGTGTCGGGGTGGTTTGATTGGGTGAGTAGAGTTCAGTTAGGGATTGGTTGAATTGGGGAGCATTGTTTCTTTCTGGGGCTATGTGTCTAGGTGCAATTGTCAGGGATGGAGATGTGGTTATTCCTTTGATGTTAGGATGGGACAGGATGGGGAAATTAAGCACTGACCAAAGGTGATGAGGTTTGGGGAACGTTCCCAGGGAAGGTTTTGGTTAATGCTGATGTTACATGCGAGCTATCCAAGACTGCAGTTATTGTGAGGGATGTGCACAGCTCATATCTAGTGTACCTGAATGCAACATCAATTAAGAACAAGCGAGTAACCATTTATGATTTAAATCTTAAAAATCAATATTTCTGAATCTTGGCATATGGCTGCTGATTTCTTCCTATAGAATCCACTATTTCCCCTTGGTTATACATATATCCATAAACCCACAGTTGGGTAGGAGGGATTTAGGGAAGTGGGTTGGTGATGACGTGCAGAGATAAGGCATGCTAAAAGAATGTGGTTAAAAATTGGGTTGACCAACAATAGGCGAGTTTATTAATACCTGAGGAATCAATACAGTCGTTTAGAACAAACGTGAGCGGAAGGCCTTTGTTTTTGTCTTTAAACTTTAATTGCTTGTGTGAATTGTTTGCTATAGTGAAATAAAATGAAATAGTAAAGGAAATGGTCTATAATCCTGAAGCTAGAAAAAAATGTGACTCCTGAGGGCATCTTTGTGGCCTTCTTCAAGGGAAAGGTTGCTTTGCTATGAGCCTTTCCAACTGATGACTTACGATCAGAACAGGGTGAGGGCAGAAGTTGTATTAGGTTGGGCCCTGGGTTGAACCCTCAGTTGAGTTTTGCGATGATTTTGATATGATTGCCTGTGAGGAGACTGTACAGTATTTGGGACAGTTGAAACCAGGGAGGTACTAATTTGATTCACTTCTTTTTTTGACTGAGAGACACTAGAGAGTAATCTGGGAGAGTCAACTCTCTGATGACTATCCACTTCATCAAGGAGTTCTACATGGATCTATTTATCATCCCCTTATTTAAATTATATATGGCCCGGTTAGCTTGGAAACGGATCAAGAGGAAGTAGTTTCACATCTATGCTGATGACATCTTATTGTTGGTATGCATGAAAGATCACTCTGAGGTCATGCAGTGCATTGCAAAAGTATTCAGCCTCTCTGTATTTGTCCTGTTTTGTCGCATAATCAAAAATTAGTCAGTTTCAGAGTGAAGCAAACTAAGTTAAAAAAACAAAAAATTCACTCTACTATAATACAAGTAGGCTAGGTATCAACGTCCAATATCAATATAAGTAAACAGTCCTATCACAGGTATTAATAAAAGGAGAAAAAAGGCTTCAGAATACATGGGTCAGGCAGGCATGATTAAGCATGCCTATGCCATCCCCATCACATCAATAGCCAAAAAAACCTCCTTTTCAATAATTTTCACATTTCTATCAGCAAACAATGCTCTTCTCTAAAGAATGTCATCCAAAAAACTTAGCTGAAGTAGTCTCCATGGCATATTCAAATCTCAAAGGTTTCAAATTGTACACCCCAATGCCAACAATCCTGTCGACTAAGCATTTCGCAGAGCGCTTTCTCAAGGGGTCCCAATAACCACGAAAATACTGTAGAAGAGAACAAAAGGAACACAAAAACCTGTGTAAAAAAGCTTCTAGACAGACCACAACCATCTGATAAATGATCTAAATCAGCTGCATAATAAACCAAACATTCCATCAATAGAGCAACAGGTTAAGAAACAGTCGCAAATCTATTAAATATCCCACCTTCCAAAAGAGGAAAAAAGATAAATAGACCTGCTAAGAAACCAAAAACAGTACACTCACCCCAACTGACTGCCAGTATCGTTTGACATGCTCGATAGCTCAAACCAGCCGAAAATGCCGCACATGAGCAGTATTTAATGAAAAGCCAACATGAATTTGATTGGCTCAGAACGCACCAACCAAATACCACGTCTACAAAAAAGCAAAACAGAGACCGCATCCCACACCCAACCTCTACTACTAAAATCATTCCAAAGACTCCATTCATTCAAAAATCCATAGAGCGATAACAACAAAAAACAATACCTCCCTCCCACCCATCTAAACACATAAATGCCAGTCTATTTGAGAATTAAGACCTTTCGGACAAACGGTATCTAGACAGAAAATCCATTTTTGTTTCCTAAAAAGCAGGGATTGTTCTCTGGTGTGTTCACCTATGCCCGTCCAAATCTGATCAATGCAGAAACACCTAAGATCTGCAAACAGATGGCACTTCTCTTTACATGAAAACTGAGGGCAAACTGGATATTGGGATGAAGGTGATTCACCATTGATGAAACTCTAACCACCTTTCAGAAGACCCCTCCCAAGCTAAAAAAAAGGAGTCTATAAAATGACGCCATATTTTAACATGGGATGAAAATGGGGAGATTACTAGCAAATGCTGTTCAAAATGTCCCATAAACAAATTTGCAATAGATGGAGCAAAAATAGCTCCCATCGCAACCCCTGAGACCTGTTGGTAGATAGTACCTTGAAATTCAAAAGAGGTTTTTGTCATCGCTATCTCCGCTAAGTTCATTAAAAATCCTAACATGGCTTCTGAAAGGTCACCCCGTTAAATAAGAGTTTCCCATATCACCAATAAGGCTTCCTTCTGAGGAATACTAGTGTACAATGCCACCACATCTAAAGTGGCTAGGAGCACATTGTGGTGTGTAGATAAATACCCTGCATCCTGTAAAACTTTCAAAAAATGAGTAGTGCCTTTCAAATAGGATATAAAGGCTTCTTTTGGGCATAAACCTTGTGGTCATAGTTCAGTTTGTGAGATTACAGAAATGGTTAGTGTGTTTAACTATAGACGGCGTAATTATCAGTTGTGTTATAACACCACATGTGATTCGTTTTGTGGTCTAGGTTATTAGATGTCCATGTGATATGCTATATATTGGGCAGACCACTCGGCCCTTTAGACTGCGTATGGGCGTACATAAAAGCCATTTGCATTGTGGGAGATTAGAAGCGCCTATAGTTCAGCACTGTAAAGAGAAGTGTCATCTGTTTGCAGATCTTAGGTGTTTCTGCATTGATCAGATTTGGACGGGCATAGGTGAACGCATCAGAGAACAATCCCTGCTTTTTAGGAAAAACAAATGGATTTTCTCTCTAGATACTGTTTGTCCTAAAGGTCTTAATTCTCAAATAGACTGGCATTTATGTGTTTAGATGGGTGGAAGGGAGGTATTGTTTTTTGTTGTTATCGCTCTATGGATTTTTGAACCCAACCACACCCCTGCCCCGATCATCAACCACCAACAATTAGCTGCACATTACAAACAGCTCCAACCCCTCCCAACCCACATCCACACCCCCACCACACCCCTCCCCCGGACCACCTTTCACACTATCACCAGCAAGGACATAGAACAAATATTGACCTCACCACCTCATCACGGACTGAGGGAGAAAAGCTGTTTTTTTGCTCTGGCCGCTCCCGATCTCATAGCCAAAGCAAAAAAACGTCTTTTTAAGGGCCGGGCACCGATCGAGAGTACTTCAGAGTACAAGAAGGAAGCGGATGCTGGCTGGATCGGGCCGGGCCGGCAGCACTAAAGGGGGGGGGGGTGGTAAAGCAGCACTAAGGAGGGGGGGTGTGCACTACAATCACCAGCAAACAATTTTTTTCAGTTCCAAGCCTTTCCAAATAGGGGTGCGTATACCCTGTACGTCCGACCTAGACAAAAACTCATGAGTGCATCTCGGGCCGGATAGAAATGCCTGGCGGGCTGGACTCTGGCCTGCGAGCCGTATGTTGGACACCCCTGCTCTAGAACAAGGGCATTGTAAAATTTATCTTTAAATATTTGTTTGCCTTATAAATTCATCATATTAACCCATATAGTTTTCTGACAACTAATGATTTTTAGAAATTATGCCAGTTCTTTTTCTTTAGGTTCAAGAAAATCAATTCTCAGCTTTCTTGACAGAGAAGAAAAGAATTGTGTGTTAATTGATTTTTATTTCTGGTATAACATGTTGAACATTTTTAACTGATCTGTCATTTATTTTCTTGGCATAAGAATCGTTTCTATCAGTAACATGACTACAACTTAAAAAGAAACATAAATGCTAACTCTTCTTTCAGATGGGTGTTAATGGACATTCCAGATTAGAGCAATGTCCAGGTCCTTCATTGTGGAATGTTTCAACCAGAAAAGTCAGATCAAACCAAGTATCAGCAGATTCCAATTCAGGTAAATCCTTGAGCTTTCTGAAGATAAGATAGTGCTAAGGATAGAGATATTTACATGGGAAAAGTAGTCTTAATGTTATACTAAAAAATTGGTTTTCAAATGGACTTGTCACATACCTTTGGGAGTAATGTGGATATATCAGTCCCTTAGACTGTTAAGCCAGAATGAGCACCTAAGTTTGGGCACCTTATTCACAAGGCACCTAACTTTAAATGTAGAAGATGTAAGTGGTGTACCAATAGCAGAGAGAAAACTAGGTAGCCCAATTTTGGCCATATAAATTTAGAAACATTTTCAGCATAATCTTAGGCACTATTTGACAAAACAGTTTGTTTAAAATTAGGCATCTCAAATAGGGATTCATAAGCAAGGTGCTAAACAATTAAGATTGACCCCTCAGTGTCTTTCTCAATCTTGGTTGATACAGAGAAATTCACTGTCATAGGAATTCCTCCACAGAGCACATTGAATCTTTTGCACTTGAATAACCAAGTTCTGAAAATCACTTTTAAAGACTTTAACGATAAGCATCTAAAGAGCCATCATGTCCTAAATGCAACCTGATATTTCTTTTTCATCACATATCTGCATTAAGCAAGAGTTCTACTTTTTTTTTTTTTTTACTAGAAGTGCATGAATCTAAAACAAGATCAGGTTCACTGAAAGCTTTACTGTTAAACTTTTGAGGGCAGACTGACCCTGTCAAGGAATTGCAATCTATTTATAGTTACAATATGGTAACACCGTTCCTGTTGCCAGATTTACCTTGTAAATATGTTCAATTGATGTTCTATGTAACGCTCTTGCTGTGTTAAATTTCATTGTAAACCACCACTGATCTTTGGAAGTAGCGGTATATAAAAGCTAATAAATAAATAAAATATGAAGACTATGTAAAGAATACTAGCTATACTAAAGAAGTAATTTAAACGGTCATTTGTAAAATTGCTCCCTTTCTGCTATTACAGAAAATGTGAAGACTGAGACCTTGGATACAGTGAGTGAGAGCTCTGATTCAGTGAGTGAAACCTCTGACATATCCAAGAGTGGGATTTCGGAAATAATGACAATTTCAGAATTCAAGAAATCTAATTTTCAGAGAATATTTTTGGCCCATTTTGATTATGATCCTCAGACTATGTCACCTAATGATAATGCAGCTGAGGAAGAGCTACCCTTCAAAGCAGGGCAGATTTTAAAGGTAATTATACCATCCAACAATTATATAAGTGTAATTGTATCAAGTGTTTCGATAGACTTATACTGTAGATTGGGAGTCTCCGTGACTGGATTTCACAATTACTAAACAGATCTAGTTCTCTGGGAACAAGCAGGAAGTCAGTCCTCACATATGGGTGACGTTGACAGCGCCCGCGCGGAGCAAATCCCCAGCTTTAAAAGAAAGCTTTTGGGAGTTGCTACCATGCATGAATGGTCCCCTTCCCGCCCAGAGGAGCCATCTTGCTGAGTCTCCTTTTTTCCGCGGAGCCCATCAGACGTAGTCTGTCCCTGCTCCGGAAAAAGTTGAATTTTCTTTCCTTCTTGCCTTTTGGCTGTTTTTTCCGGTCAAGCACCGGTACCTTTCCTGCCCAACCTTGATATCGGGCCGGCACCCCCCCCCCCCTTTTTCTTTTCTTTTTTTCTCTTTTGGTCATCTCTGCCCTTGTTTCCTTGCTGCAGCCCATAGGGTCTTCGACCTTGCTGGGGTCCATATTCCCCCATGTCTACCAGTGGGTTCAAAAAGTGCAATCAGTGCGGGAAGATTATGTCCCTCACTGAAACACATGACTGCTGCCTCCAGTGCCTCCGCCCAGACCACAACCCAGCAGTTTGTGGCTTCTGCAAAAAGATGTCCTGAAAGGCCTTGAGAAGCTGCCAGCAACAGCATGAAAAAAAATTTCCTTATTTCCCTCATGCCTTCGAGAGCCAGGACCTCGTCTAAGCACTCTGAACCCGAGTGTTGTTGAGGGTGTCTCCTTCGAGAGAACCGAAAAGAAGGAAGGACCACCACCACCTCCCCTCTCGACCCATGCCCAACCAAATGGATTAAAGCACTAAGTCCAACACTAGCTAAAATTACCCATGAATCTCTACAGCAGGGTACAATGCCTGAATGCCTCAAACTATCTTCCATCCGTCCCACTCTGAAGAACTCAACCATGACCCCACGGACCCAGCATCTTACAGAACCATCGCCAGTCTTCCATTCCTGGCAAAAGTTATCAAAAAAGTCATACAACTACAGCTCCAGGACCACATGGATGAAAATGACCTCCTCGACCCACAACAGCATGAATTCCACCCTCGGCATGAAGTTGAAACCTTGATGGCATCCCTCATAAACACACTCATACAAGGCATCCAAGATCGGACCCAGGCCTTCCTTCTGATATTCTTGGACATCTTTGCAACCTTCGACACAGTTGACCTCTACACACTCCTTCAACGCCTTTAATCATATGGCCTACAACATACAGTCCTAAGATGGTTCCAGTCTTACCTCACCGACTGACACCAGCAGATAAAATTCAGAATCAATGTCTCCAAACACTACCAAGAAACACTATCCGCACCCTTCTTCAACCCATATATTAAACCCCTCTTTATGATCATCAAGGAGCACAATGCCAACTTCCACATATACGTAGATGATATTATGCTATACTGCCCACTCCACACAGAACAGCCGCCATATACACAAATACAAAACTGCTTCTCCGATACCTCTCACTGGCTTATGGCAAACAACCTATCAATAAATTACAAAAAGACAGAAGCTCTGTTTATTATCAAAGATATATGTCATTCACCCCCCCCCCTTCCTCAATAACAGTAGACAACAACCAGATAAATGTCCGCCCACAGCTAAAATACCTTAGTATCATTCTTGATCAGCAGTTAACGTTCAAGGATCAGATTACAGCAACAGCCAAAATAATATTCTTCAGAACTAAAACAATACAACGCCTCTGCCTGCTTCTCAACCCAGAAGACTTCTGCACAACACTCCAAGCACTCACTCTCCCACACCTACAATATTTTAACAATCTATCAGGGCCTTCCACAAGCCACCCTCCTCCCACTTCAAACTGCCATGCACACAGCCGCACAAATAATCCAGGGAGCTTCCAAACACAACCATAACACCCCTATCCTCAAACAACTCTACTGGTTACCACTTCCCAGCAGGATCAGATATAAATCCTTACTCTTAACTCACAAAGCAGTACACGCCCACCCAGCCACTTACTTCCAGTACATAATGCAAACACTCACCCCAGACAGATCCCGAAGATCCTCCACAAACAACAAGATCACTATACCCTGCTCTAAGATAAGGTCCTCCCAACAGACTTGCCATCGAGCATTCAAATTCTTTGCACCATCCTTCTGGAACACCTTACCAGATGCCATAAGAAACATCCCTGACCCCTTCTCCTTCCGAAAACACCTAAAACCCCTCCTTTTTACTGACCACTAAGGACCAACTACTCAACTCCTCCCCCGACAATGACCACACTATAGTTAAGGCACTATGCCAGAATTATCTCTGTTACCAGCTCAGCTTGTATATAGTTCTTTATTGTTCTATGTAACCGAGTATTTGTTCAATGTAAACCACTTTTACCAGGTGAAAAGCGGTATATAACCCCAGTTAAATAAATAAAACCGCTCTTCTCAAGTCACTTCACTGGCTCCATATCAGTTTCAATGTCCAGTTCAAACTCCTCCTACTGACCTACAAGTGCATTCATTCTGCGGCTCCTCACTACCTTTCCTCTTTCTTACTCTAAACCAGTCCTCAGGAACTCCACTTCTCTGACAGATCCCTTTTATCTGTGCCCTTTTCTGCAGTTTCCAACTCCAGATTTTATTCATTCCACCTTGCTGCTCCAAATGCCTGGAACAAACTACCCGAGTCAGTGCATCAGGCTCCTTCGCTATTCATATCCAGGCTAAAAACCCACCTCTGAGGTTGTTGGATCCTGATGTTCCTCACTCTCTTGTCCACTACTTATGTTTATCTTACCATACCTTAGTCCCCAGTTTTTAGACATTTTTTCATCTTGATTGGATTGTAAGCGCTGATAAGCAAGGACTGTCTCTTACTTTAACATGTCCAGGATTGCGTATACCTTGTAGCGATATACAAATGATTTAGTAGTAGTTGTAGTAGTAATAGTAGTAGTAGTAGTAGTGTGAATTCAGTAGTTTGTTCTTAGTTTAATCATTTGAGGGTAATCTTGCAATTGCCCATCAAGAAACATTAATACATCTCACAGTAGTAAGCAGAATAGACTACTTTGTTTTTTTAGGAGTATCACAGGCTAATTTATAAGAAGTTGCAGATAGTCCAAAATACCGTATTGCTGCTAAGCTAGTTGAGGAAATGGGATCATGTTGCTCCTGTTTTACAACGTTTTCACTTGCTTCTCATATTTTTAAGAATTAAGTACTGCATCTGGTGTACAAAGCTCTTTATAGAGGCTAACCTAGATATGTAAGGCAAAGGTTAGAATAATATTCGCTCATATGACCTTTGTGCTCATCTTAATTAGGCCTGCTAAGTTATCAGCGCCATGAGCTCAACAGAGTGGAGCTTTTTGATATATGGGTCCTAGTTTGTGGAGAATATTTCCTTGGTCCTTTGAGAAGGAATGAACTTTGTTAGGTTAAGAGAATAAATTAAACACTTTCTTTTTTAAGCAATATTATGGGAAAAACAAAGAAGGAAGGTGAAAATAGTGGGGGGATAATTCAGCTGTGGTGGCTAGCTCTTGTAAAAGCAAAATAGCCATTGCTGCTCAAGACTAACCCTGGATATTCAATGCTGGAGTTATATCTGGCCACCGGCATTGAATATCTGGGGTAGCCACAGAAGCTGAAAGCTAACTGGACAGTGGTAATATTGAGTCACTGCCTGGTTAGCTTCCACAGGTAAATTTAGGCCAGCATTTGCCATGCCTGACTTTACCCACGGGTTGCTAAACAGGCAGCAGCTTAATATTGCTGCTGCCCAGTTAGTGATGGGAGCTGCTTCTGCTCCGCCCCAATGCTAACCATGTACCATCAGGACGTTTAGCAGTGGCACCCATATATATCCAGTGGCACTAATCATGTTAGTGCTACTGAACATCCCACTAACCAGCATTTATACAGTTTGCAGGTCTGCAAGCCATATAAATACCTTTGAATATCTCCCCCAGTGTTTTTTGTGTATGATGCTTATTATGTTTTTTTTTATCTTTATTATGTTTTCTGCTTTTAGTTTATTTATTGAATTTTAGCTAAGATGTAAGACAGATGTATTCTGATGAGCTGTATATCATATATTCAAATAAAGTAAAGGCACATGCTGCATATACATACCCCTTGGATTTTGCAATCAGCTAAGATGGAATTGCCCCATTGCTACTAGCTATCAGAAATGCTTCCTTGAAAGGTGGGGTGGTTCCTGGAGACTAAAATGCACTGTTGCTGTCCTTTTTTGAAGGAAGAGGGCGATTATAACCCAGTTTCCAGTAATGGGCTAAACTCCTATGGAAGTGTGTTCTTTCGTACTTGGAGAAATTTGTGACTGGACAGGCAAGTCTTCAACAATACCAAAGTCACTTTTGATGGGGGTTTTAGCACCAAAACAGCATTGGTTGCCATTTCCAATAAGTTACAGTATGTGGGTATATGGAAAGGCATGAGAATGTGGTCTTGGTGTTGCTTACTATTGCTGCTGCTTTTGACACCATTAATCAAAAGTTATCAGGGACGGTTCTATCATTAGACCAACTGAGGCGGTTGCCTCAGGCGCAATTTCTAGGGGGTGGTAATCCGGCTTTGTTTATTTCTGATTTTGCCACCTCTGGGCTGCTTTTCCTGGTAGGCCCTTTGTTGTATGAGTTTTGGAAGTTTATGTTGGTATATATGGTATGGTAGATTTGGCCTTGTAGATCTTCAGTGACTTTTGTAGGGTTTTATATTAGTTCCCAATATGCTTGATACTGGAGAAAGCTTGCTGCTGCTGAGATGACCAGAATCAGATTTAATATATTAAGTTCTGTGGGTGAATGTCCTACCTCTGCTCTGCACCCATTGTTGAGGAAGGGGTTCTGTGGATGCAAAATATATGTTCAAAAAGAAAAAGCAAGCACCATAATGCAGTTTATAACAACAAAATACAAATGAATTATAATTTGGAGTTATAAACTGCTGTGGTTCTCGCTCTCTCTTTTAGTTCCTTGGTGTGCGAATATCTTGCATTTGCTCCACATTATCTAATCAGCTTTTTGTTTGGTTCAGTCCCTGACTGAAGTTTTGAGAAATATCCCCCTCCTCATTCCGGGGGGGGGGGGGCGCCATCTCATCCCTCGCCTCAGACAGCAGATTGCCTTGAACCGCCCCTGCAAGTTATTATTGAAGTGGTTGCAGAATGAGGCTATTTTTCAGACCATGTGGCATTGCTTTAGTTTCCTTTCTTGTATGGTCATTCCCAGAAAGTAGTTTGTGGAGTGGAGAAATCAAGTGAAAACTCTTTGAGGCATGCTTACGAAAAGTTTAACACATGATAAGTAACATTATTGCTCATTAAGTGCTGTAATGGCCCATAGAAATGAATGGATGGTGACAGCACTTAATGTGTATTAACCTCTAGTAAACATGTCCCTTGGTGTCAGGAGTTATTCAGGGCTCTTTATTTTATTTTATTTATTTATTTCCAATTTTTTTTTTATATACCACCTCTTCCTGGGATCAGAGGCGGGTTACACTGAACGAACATTATACATTAGACATAGGAGATTACATCAAACAGGATAACATAATTGTACTTGGGGAGTGTTGAATACATTTAACTATGTACAAGCTGAACCATATACAATTCTGAAATTAGATTATGCAGTTACACAGTGCTGGTAATGTTGAGAGAGGGGTATTCTTAGAATGGGGGGGGGTAGGATGAGTGGTATGACTTGGTATTGTGTAGTTTAAGTTGGATGTATAGTATCATTGTTATTGTCATGGCCATAATATTCGAGGAAGAGGAAAGTCTTAATGTGTTTTCCAAATGTTTGGAGGTCTTTAATGGATCTTATAGTGTCAGGGAGGGCATTCCACAGGGTGGGGGCTACATAGAAGAATGCTCTATTACTGGTGGTTTGTTTAGTTTTACGATAGTCTTCTTGTATTTTGATGGTATTCATGTGGCATCCTCTTTTAGTTTTAGTATATGTTGATGGAAGAATTAGTGTGGATAAGAATGAGGGTGAGATGTTTAGCAGTAGTCATCAGTATTTTGAACTTTATCCTGCTAATGACGGGGAGCCAATGCAATATGTGCAGGATGGGGGCAATATGATCAGTTAGGGGGGGCTTTGCAGATGATTCTAGCTGCGTCATTTTGTGCTATTTGTGGTTGGCTGGTTAATAGTTTGTTTGGGCAACCCTTGGAGTAGACTATTGCAGAAGTCAATGTGGGGTGTGACTAAGGCTTGATTCACAGATCTGAAGTCGTGAGGTTCAAGTAATGGTCTGAGATGTTGTAGTGTACTAAGTTTATAGAATATGTTTCTTGCAGTTGATTTTACGTGAGAAGTCATGCTGAGCATTTGGTCTAAGGTGACTCCTAAGTATTTTACCTCTTTTTCTGATTGGTAGGTCGGTGTCACCCATTGGGAGAGCAAGAGGAGGTGTGAAGTTAGGGTTTTTCGTTGTGTAAAGGACTTCTGTTTTATTGAAGTTGACTTGTAGGGCAGGGCCGGCCTGACCATTGAGCGAGAATGTATTTTTGCACAGGCCCCACGTTTTAGGGGGCCCTGCGCAAACAACATTATGCTTTAAAAGTAAATAAAAAAAACCTGGCAGCGGCAGAATCGAGTGTCCCAGCGGCCCCCCTGCCCGGCAGAGCCCTCCCTCCCTCCCTGCATCAGTCTCTCTCGAGGCTTAACAGAACCGCGAGGGAGAAATTCTCCCTTCGCGGTTCTGAAAGCCGCCGCGAGAGGGACTGATGCAGGGAGGGAGAGAGGGCTCTGCCGGGCAGGGGGAGGGGCCGCCAGGACACTCAATTGGGGTGGGAGATCTCTGCACCGTTACCAGAGCCATCTAGCTGCATGGCGGCTCAGGATGCGCATTCTCTGTCTCCTCTGCCAGCCACACTCTGGAGCTCCACGTTCTTGCGTCGGCCTCGGTGACCACTGGTGGGAGGCAGAGGAGAGGCAAAGAGCAATACTCCCGCCGGTGTCCCGCCATGAGCAAGAAGGGACATCGAGCTCCCCACTCCTTCCTCTCAACCACCGAAGCACGCGGCACAATGGGCCGCCAGGACACTCGATTCTGCCGCTGCCATGGAGGCAGCGGCAGAAGCCAGCTTTTTTTTTTTTTTTTAATTTTCCCTGGGCTGTTGGGGGGGAGGGGGGTTAGGACTGGTAATGGGCTATGGGGGGCTAGGACTGGAAATGGGCTTATGGGGGGGTTAGGACTGGTAATGGGCTGTGGGCTGATGGGGGGTTAGGACTGGTAATGGGCTATGGGGGGCTAGGACTGGTAATGGGCTATGGGGGGGCTAGGACTGGTAATGGGCTATGGGGGGCTAAGACTGAAAATGGGGTGATGGAGGGGTTAGGACTGGAAGTGGGCTGATGGGGGGCTTAGTACTGGTAATGGGTTATGGGGGGGGCTAGGAAAGGGAATGGGTTATAGGGGGGTTGCTAAGACTGGAAATGGGCTGAGTGGAAGGGAAGGCTTGAACTGCAAATAGCTGATGAGGATGGGGGCTTGGAATGGAAATTGGCCGAGTGGAGGGGAGCTAGGATTTGACATGGGCTGATGGTGGGGCTAGGAAAGGACTAGAAATGGGCTGATGGGGGCTGGGATGGAAATGAGCTGATGGAGGGACTCTGATAGGACTGGAAATGGATAGGGGAGCTAGGACTGGAAATGGGCTGATGCGGGGACTAGAAGGGAGCGGATGCTGGGTGGGGCTGGAACTAGAAGGGAGCTGATGTTGGGGGAGGATTAGAATGGGATGGGGCTGGGAGAGTGAAATGGAGAGGGGAAAAATATTTTGTGTGGGAGGGAAGAAAAATCTACAATTAGCCGGGTATTGGGAAAGTAAGTGGGGATAAAATTTGAGTGGATGAAATAGGAATGAGGAAAGAGCAAAAGGAGAAAGATTAGTATGTTAAAGCTGATGTAGAGAGAGAATGGAAAAAAACTAGAAGAGAGAAGAAAGGACAAATGGACAGCAGACAATGGAGAGTTAGCAGAAGACACGAAGAAACCAGAAGAAAGTGGCTGGAGCAATTGCATCTGAAAAAAAAATGCACAAAAGGTAGAAAGATATGTCTTTATTTTGAATTTACTAACTGGAATATGTCAGCTCTGGGAAATGTGCATCATTAACGTCTGCGCTTTGTTTAATACAAGAGGAAATTCATTTATAGTTTTATTTCTACAGTGTTGTTGTACATTCCAAGTTTGGCTTTTGGAGTTCCCAGTTTAATTATTGTCTTCCTGTTTCTAAATTGTGATTCCTTGTTTGGTGATGGTCTATGTTCTGCATGTGTAACTGAGCTGAGGTATTCTGCTTATGTAATTCCTATTTGACATTGCCACTTGTTCTCTTTCCCCAGTAGGTCATGTATTGTTATTCTCTGAAATGTATTGGTTTAATATTTGCAGTGTTGGCTTTTGATAGGTAGGGTACGGTGCTTTGTGAGTCCTGGTAGTGCTGTTACGATACGGCGGGTTTGCTATGGGTTCTAAATGGGCAGTGTTTGTAGTAGTTCCTAATGTGCCTGGCGGTTGGCACTGGATTATAGTAATGTATAAATCTTTTAGTCTTTCTTTATCCATACACTCATTAAGAGGCATGTTTACTAAAAGTTAGTGTATGGTAACATGATGCAAATATTTATGCAAATGAGGCCCTTATGCAAATGAGGCCCCACACCGAGTCTCCGCACATGGCCCTGCACCCCCATTGGGCTGCCCCTGTTGTAGGTTCATTGAACTCAGTCATGTTTGTATTTGATATCTTGCATACTGTTTATCATTTATTATTTGCAACCTTTGGCTGCATGTATAGAGAAGGATTTTAGAAAGGGCATCCAAGTTAGATTGGGGACATCCAGGGCAAAACATGCAAACAAACACCAAGAACATCTACGTCTCTGGCTGATTTCAGAAACGTAGATATCCTTGGCCTGGACATGCATACAGGCAGCCACATAGATGTCCCCAGTAGGGACACCTGGGTCAGGAACATCCATCTCCAGGCAAGCTAGCATATGGTGACATCAAGCAGCATAGCAAAGTGAAAATATGAGCCCCCATTCCCTGTCTGTTCATTGACATAATATAAAATACAAGGGGTATTAGTGTAGCTCCTTCTCCATACCTTCCAGACATTTGCCCGACAAAACAAGCACTTTTTAGATGCCTGTTCATGCCTGAAGCATATGTAACTTTAAACGTGATTTGGGGCATCCAGGGCGTTTCTGAGATCAGGTGAGGATATCCAGGTTCTTAAGAACATCCCAGCCATTCCTCCACCATGCCCTTGCTCAGACTTGGACGTCCTCACTCTGGGGACATCCACAGACCTGGCTTCTAAAATGGCTCCAGGGACATCTGATTTGAATATCTATTTACTGGTCCTTAGAAGTCTGGACTATTGTAATGCGTTGCATCAAGGGCTCCTGGAATCTACTTTGCTTCCATTTCAAATCATACAGAATGCCACCATGTGATTGGGTTTCTGGAATTGGCAGATTTGCCAAGATTGTTCCTGCAGTGCAAGCTCTGCAATGGTTGCCTGTTTTATAGTGCATCATATTAAAGGTGTGTATCTATTTTTAAGCTGAAGCATGGTGGGGAAGTGGGGTATTTCAGGAATTATTGCAGTGATAGACTCTAGGTCAAGTGTTAAGGCCAGATGGAATGAATTCATTTGTAGTCCTGGGTATATAGGGTGAGTTGCATCACGATTAAAAATGTGATTGGTGGCCAGACTCAGTTTGTGGAACTTATTACCTGATATTTTACACTTAGAGAATGATTTCTTACAGTTCCAGAAGGGCCTAAAAGCCCATATAGTTAGGGAAGCTTTTGGGGGTTGAGTGGTCTACTTTGTTTGTATGATTTTTACTATCTTGTTGGTCAGTGCTATCCTTATTTTTTTGTTGTTATGTGCTTGTTCTTATTATAAGCTATCTTGGAAGAAAGTTTTGCTAAGCGAATTATACATTTTCGGGGTCATTCTGTCCCACGGATAGTGGGGATGGACTGCCCCCTGCCATTCCCGACTAACTTCCCCATACAAATAGGGAGTTTCTACGGGGAGGCTGGAGAGGGGCAGCACAAATACAGAGACAGGGTGGACTGTGGGCGATCTGCGGCCCCGGACGTATAGGGCCAATTCAGCTATCGGCCCTGTACATCCGGGGCAGCAAATGGAACGGGGAACTTATTCCACGTTCTCCTAGATGGGGTTAGACAGCAGGCCCAGGATGCATCAAAGGATGGAGGGGGCACAAGAGATTCCTCACAGCCCAACCCTGGCCGTGGGAGGCTGGATCGGGGATCGGGCTGTGGGGGAAAGCACCAGAGATGGCATCTGTCCAAGAAAGATCGACGTGTCTTCGGTAGTAGACTGGCTAATCTACTGAAGAGGGCTTTAAACTAGATTCGTTGGGGATGGGTGAAGAAAGCCCCAAGGTAGGTGAAAGCCCCCCAGGTAGGTGATACATTAAATACCTTTATGGAAATGGGTAACAGGGGTAACATATGGAAAGCAGTGTGTATAAATGTCCATAGCATGGGAAATAAGATCCCTGATGTTGAAGCTTTGGTGGGAGTGGCTGACTTGGATTTAGTGGCAGTTACAGAAACATGGTTCACAGAAAACCATGACTGGGATGTAACTATACCTGGCTATACTTTATTCAGAAAGGACAGGGTAGGAAGAAGGGGAGGAGGAGTGGCACTGTATGTAAAAACTATTATTAAAGTTTTGGAATTACAGAGCTTAAAAGGGAGAGAGGAGGCATTGTGGGTTAAACTAGAAAGAGGGAAATAGAAATCTATTTGCATTGGTGTGATATACAGACCTCCCTCACAAGAGGAAGAGGTAGACAGAGTTAATTGAAGACATACGCAGCATTGCTAGGAAAGGGGAAGTGCTACTGATTGGAGATTTCAATATGCCAGATGTTGATTGGCACATTCCTGCTGCAGTATCATCTAGAAGTATGGAGATCCTGCATTCTCTACAGGGAGAACTATTCAGGCAATTGGTAACAGACCCCACACGTGAAGGGGCCATACTGGACTTGGTGCTTACCAATGGTGAAAGTGTTTCTGATGTTGTAGGGGGAGATCATTTTGCATCCAGTGATCACCAAATGGTGTGGTTCAGTATTAGGACTAGGGCTGTTAGAATCCATTCAAAGGTGAGGATCTGAGACTTTAGGAAGACTAACTTTGCCAAGATGGGCCAATACCTCAGGGAGTCATTAGTGGGATGGGAACAGCTGGGGGATGTAGAAAAACAGTGGGCAAAACTGAAAGGGGATATTTTAAGGGCAACCAATCTTTTTGTTAAAATGGTAAATAAAGGTAAAAGGAAAAGGAGACCGCTATGGTTTTCAAAAGAAGTAGCTGAAAAAGTGAAGAAAAAGAGGGAGGACTTCATGAAATACAAGAGATCACAGACAGAGGAAGACAGGCATCTCTATTTGGAAAAACTTAGAGAAGCTAGCAAAGTAGTCAGGAAAGCAAAGATTCAAAAGGAGGAGGAAATAGCCAATGCAATAAAATGGGGGGATAAGACATTTTTCAGATATATTAGTGAGAAGAGGAAGGGCAAAAGTGGTATTGTCAGACTCAAGGGTGCAGGGGAGGAATATGTAGAAGCTGATAAGCTGTGGGAGGAGTGGCCTAGTGGTTAGGACAAGGTACTTCAGGCCGGAGGGCCAGGGGTTCAAGTCCCACCTGGGGACAGCAATCTCAGGCCGGAGGGACTGGGATTTCTAGTCCTATAGGTACTCCTTGTGGTCTTGGGCAAGCCACTTAACCCTCCATTGCCCATGTTCCCTGTAAGTATTAGCGTATGTGTGTCATATCCCCTCGTGTTAAATGTATCTCCCAATTGACCGCTTTGACCCGGTGAAAAGCGGGATATAAATACAGCTAAATAAATAAATAAAAATAAATAAGGATAAAGCGGAATTGCTTAACAAATATTTCTGTTCTGTGTTCACAGATGAAGAACCAGGGGCAGGACCTCAGAAAACACCCACAAACAGGAACAGAAGCGAGGGACATCTTGAACAATTTTCAGAAGACTGTGTTCATGAGACACTAGCTCAACTTAAAGTAGACAAAGCAATGGGACCGGATGGGATACACCTTAGAATACTGAGGGAACTTGGGGATGTTCTAGCAGCTACACTGACTGACCTTTTCAATGCCTCGGAGTCGGGAGTGGTGCCAAAGGACTGGAGAGAGGCTCATGTGGTGCCTTTACACAAAAGCAGAAGTAAGGAAGTGGTTGAAAACAACAGGCCGGTTAGTTTAATTTTGGTGGTGAGTAAATTATTGGAAACGCTGCTGAAAGAGAAAATAGTGAGGTTTCTGGAGTCCATCGGATTACAGGATCCGAGGCAGCATGGATTCACCAGAGGCAGGTCTTGTCAGACAAATCTGACTGATTTCTTTGACTGGGTGACCAGGGAGTTGGACCGAGGGAAAGCCCTAGATGTGGTGTATTTAGATTTCAGTAAAGCCTTTGACACTGTTCCTCACAGGCGACTTATAAACAAACTGAGCACCCTAGGGATGGACCATAAAGTTACTGCTTGGGTTAGAAATTGGTTGGGTGGGAGGCGACAAAGAGTACAAGTAAATGGAGCTCACTCTGAGGAGAAGGAGGTTACCAGTGGTGTGCCCCAGGGATCTGTCCTTGGCCCGATTCTTTTTAACATCTTTGTTAGTGATATAGCAGAAGGGCTGTCGGGTAAGGTTTGCCTCTTTGCGGATGATACCAAAATCTGCAATAGAGTAGACACCCAGGAAGGTGTAGATAACATGAGGAGGGATCTAGCTAAGCTTGAAGAATGCTCTAGAATCTGGCAGCTGGGATTTAATGTTAAAAAATTTAAGGTCATGCATTTGGGCTTCAGCAATCCAAGGGAGCAATATAGTATAGGGGGTGAAGTACTTTTGTCCACTAAAGAAGAGCGGGACCTAGGCGTGGTTGTGTCTGATGATCTTAACAGAAAAGGTGACGGCAAAAGCTAGGATGTTTGGGTGCATACAGAGAGGAATGGCTAGCAGAAAAAAGGAGGTGATAATGCCTCTGTATAAGTCTTTGGTGCGACCTCATTTGGAGTATAGTGTGCAATTCTGGAGACCGCATCTTCAAAAGGATGTGAACAGGATGGAGTCGGTGCAGAGGGTGGCTACTAAAATGATTAGTGGTCTTCATTATAAAGCATATGAGGACAGACTGAAGGATCTTAATATGTACACCTTAGAGGAAAGGCAGGATAGAGGTGATATGATTGAGATGTTTAAATACCTCCGTGGCATAAATTTTCATGGAGAGAGCCTCTTTCAATTGAAAGCAAGTTCTGCTATGAGGGGACATGGGATGAGGGTGAAGGGAGATAGATTCAGGAGTGATATGCGGAAATATTTCTTTACGGAAAGAGTGGTGGATCCGTGGAATAGTCTCCCAGTGGAGCTGGTAGAGATGAGGACAGTAACTGAATTCAAAAAAGCGTGGGACAAACACAGAGGATCTCTAAAAGAAGAAAGGGGACTGTTGTAGTTGTTGATATGGAAGGACAGACTAGATAGGCCATGTGGTCTTTTTCTGTCATCATATTTCTGTTTCTATGTTTCTATGTTTCTAAGTCATCGGCGGCTGGGGATCACGACTCCCGAATGGAGCCGTGGTGCCATGGCAACAGGATGCCATTGCGCTGTGGCTCCATTCAGGAGCCCTGACTGAGTTAGAAAGTTGGAGGCCTGTATGTGCAGGCTGACTGGGATGGGGTCCCAGGCGTGAACATGCAGGCCTAGTCGCGGTTCTGATCCCGTGGGGCTAGATGTGCCCTGTGGGATCAGTACTGCGTCTGCCCCTGCGCATCTAATTCTGATCGGGCACACATGGGCATGGGCGTCCCAGATGGAATGCCGCTCTTTATAAATAACTAAATAAAATAATTCACTAAATAAAAGAGAGTGATGCTAAAGCAAGACACTGTTTCCAACTCATTGTGGAGTGTGACAATTGTCAGTTTCTCTAGAGTTTAGAGAGAGAAGTTAGTTGTAGAAAGAAAAATAGATAAAAAATTATTGAAGACCTTTTGCCAGGGCGTGTTCCAAGATGGCCACTACTGTGTGAGTTCTTGCAGATTATAACTTTCCTCTGTATGTCTAAACGCAAAAGGTAAGGCTTAGCTCATATCCTCTGGGCCCAAGCCTCCTGTTTCTGGCCCTATGGACTGATTTGTAGCAATCTCCAGGACTGCCATGGCAGAGATTAGATCGGGCCTGGCGTGAACAAGTTTGGAGGACTCTTATCTGCCCTCTGATATCAAAACATCTCTTTATCCAATTGCACGAACTCTGCCGCCGTGCCCAGGAGGGCTGTATTTAGAGTCGCCTAGCCCAAAGATGCAAGCATCACAAGTCAGCATGGGGCATACCTCCAATCGAGGGGGGCTGGACGAGAAGCCAACTGAGTCATCATCTGGGAGTTCCCACAAGTCTGGCAGGATGACAATCGGCAGTGAGAACCCCTCTTCCCAGTGGCAAGGGTTATGGAGTTGAGACTGTTCCAACACAGAAGGTTGCCAAGTCTACACCACTCACACTCTCTCTCTCCCCTGAGACCAAAGAAATTTACTCTGGAGGCCATTGCTCTCTCTCTGATACTATTTCCAAACAAACGATAGATCTGTCTCACAAGGTGCAACAGAACTCTGTCAAGATAACTACAATCATGAGTGATCTGGAGACTTTTAAAGTTTTCTCTCAAGACATTACAAATACATTTTTTGAGTTATAAGAAGTCAATACAGTATTATTGAAGGATAATATTGCATTAAAATCTAAGGTGGAGATACTAGAGAACGCCTCCCGAGCTGTTAATTTGTGGGTACTTAATTTTCCAAGATCTGCAGGGGTTTTGCCTCTGGATATGTTTAGGAGGAACTTAACAGGGGTTCTGTTGGCTCCAAAGGAGCTAATTCCTCCTATTTCTAAAATTTCTTATTTGCCATCTACAAAGAAGGAGCTTCAGGTTTCATCCTCCGGTCAAGTTATGGATATACTGAATGTGTCTGAAATGTTGGAACCCTCAGTTGCGGAGGTTGTTTCTCCTGCGACTTTGTTAGTGACTTGTCCTCTTGTTTCAGACAGAGACTGGATACTTAAGGTATATTTCACGAAAAGAACGATACCCTTCTGTGGTTTTAATGTGTTAATTTTTCCAAATCTCACAAGAGAAATGCAGAAACGCCGTAAACAATTTATGTTGTTAAAACCAGGAGTTGCATAGATAGGAGCATCCTATTATCTTAAGTTTCCATGTAAATGTTTAATAGCTTATATGTCTACTTGATATGTATTTTTTCAGCCATCAGATATGCTAGAATCACCCATTTCCACAAATGTGTAGAGAGTGTGTGATAGTGTGTTAGTTTTAGTCCTGGGCTGCAATTACTGCCCTCTTTATTTGCTTATTTTTTGTTTCTCATTGTAATTTCCTCCTTCTATATTGTGGACTAGTGGATATTTCCTTGTTGTGTGATGTTTGGCACCTTCTCTAATTTCTCTAAGTTCTTTTCTTTCAAAGGGGTTCCCTTTTCTGTACAAGAATTAATCTTGGTTATGTACATGGAAATTCAATAAAGAATAAAGTGAAAAAAAATATTGAAAATTGTAATTGTAATAGGTATGTAGTCACAAACATAAAATTACATTTATCCAATACTCAACAGTATTCTCACAAATAATACGGTTCATACTTGGTTTGTAGCAGGGATTATAGTTATCCACCATCAAGTAAAGAAAGTGATCAATGTATCATCTTTGAATATTAAAGCTCTATTACAAAATCAGCAGTTCTAGTGTCCCTTCTCTCACAGGCGTAGATAAATAGTTATTTGAGCGTTGAATACTTAACAATTTTACCTTCTATGTTTGACTCTGCATCATTTAGAAAAAAATATATCAGAAAGAACTAATCCCCTTTCTTTTCTTTATAGGAATAATTCTCTACTCAGTATCTCTGTTTTTGCTGGGGTTTACTTTTTTGGGGCATTTCCCTTCCCAACAGCTTAACCAGTGGCCAGAATATTTAATCATAAATAAATCTGTGGCTCTCCTCACTAAGCAAGGCCCGCATAGGCCAGCCAGCTCCCACTAAAACTCCTCTCTGCATTTACTTGTACCAGGATATGTCCTCCAATACTTCCTCCCTGTTTTCTGCTTACACTATAAGCAGCCCCATTGTTTTCTGTACCCCTCCTTTTATGATAGCAGCTTGGGATGTGAAATCGGAGTCCTGACTCTCCTATACCTTATGATTTCACCCCAGGGCTCTTTCTAAAGGTCCTCTAACATTCTCTTATTGCCATTCTTCTCTGGAGGGAGGGAGGGGGGGGGGGGTCAGTGCTCTTCACTGACCGAGTTCGTCTTTCTAGCCTGTTTATTGTTATGCAAGGTGTAGACCTTGTCACAATCTAAGCAAAATTAGTAGACATTTCTACATAGAATATATTAGCTCTGTATAGGAAGATTACTCTGTAATACAGTATATATAGTGATAACTAGAAAAGTACATTTCCATTAAAATTACATTTACTCTTGGCCTCTATATTACAGATAATATATACGTATAAAAAATGTATTGTATATAGTGGAAATATCTCCAATAAAACAATAGGAAATGTTCTTTTTTACAGAGATTTTTGTAAACCGTCTTGACTCTTAGAAAGGCGGCATTAAAAAAAACAAACGTTAAATAAATATATTCAAAGCAAATATTACAGTAGAAACAGCCACACTTTTAAACCACACATCAACGACAAGTGGGAAGAAGTGGGCAGAACAAAGTCAATGCAAAATACATGCAAGTCAGTTAAATGCTGGAAAGCAATGAGCACAAATGCTCGAAGCTTAGCCAACAAAGTTCCGGACCTGGAAGCCCTAATGGTGGAAATGGACTTGGACATTGTGGCCATTACAGAAACATGGTTTAATGAATCACATGAGTGGGATATAGCCATAGCTGGCTATAATCTATTCAGAAGAGACAGAGAAAGTGGAAGAGGAGGCGGAGCGCTCTGGATTGCGTTGGAAAGAGGAGATGGCACGGTCATCCATACTGCTGTAGTCTACAGACCTCCGACTCAAATCGAAGAAACAGATAATGAATTGATTATAGATATTGCCAAGATAGCCACAAAGGGGGAAGTGATCATATTGGGTGACTTTAATCTACCCAATGTGGATTGGATTACTCCTTCTGCAAATCTGGAAAGAAGCAAAACAATTGTGGATGCTCTCCAAGATGCGTTACTTAGACAAATGCTGATGGAACCAACCAGGGAAAGCTCAAAGCTGTATTTAGTGCTCACCAACGGTGAGAGCGTGTCGAATTTCTGGGTGGGTGCCCCTGTGAGCAGCAGTGATCATCACATGGTGTGGTTTGAGATAAAAGCCAAGGTGCAGTCCAATCATAGAAAGCTCAAAGTCCTAAACTTCAAAAACACTGACTTCAGTAGAATGGCCAAGTACCTGAAGGAGGAGTTGGCAGGGTGGGAGGGGATAAGGGAAGTGGAAGTGGAATTCCAATGGGCTAAACTAAAGATGGCAATAAAAGGGGCAACAGATAATTATGTAAGGAAAGTAAATAACAACAAGAGGAGAAGGAAGCCTATTTGGTTCTCCAAAGAAGTGGCTGCTCAAATAAAGGCAAAAAACACAGCTTTCACAAAATTCAAAAGCTTGCAAACAGAGGAACACAGTAAGGAATATAGGAGCAAACTAAAAGAGACAAAAAGAAAAATAAGGAAAGCAAAATTAAAGGCAGAGGAAAAGATGGCTAAAGATGTGAAGTGTGGCAACAAAACTTTCTTCAGGCATATTCGGGAGAGGAGGAAAATCAGAGATGGAATTGCAGGACTCAGAAGTGCTAGAACGGATTTGTGGAAAGTGGCATTGAAAAAGCAAAATTGCTAAACAAATACTTCTGCTCTGTTTTTACTAAAGAAAATCCTGGAGAAAGACCATCTGTGACTCCCAAATATAAAAATGGGAATGAAGTAGATACCACACCATTCACTGAAGATGATGTGTTAGAACAACTTGCAAAACTGAAAGTGAACAAGGCCATAGGACCTGATGGGATACATCCCAGTATACTGAAAGAGCTCAGAGAGGTACTTGCAGGGTCGTTAAAGGATGTTTTCAACAGATCTTTGGAAACAGGAGTAGTTCCTCAGGACTGGAGAAGGGCGGATGTGGTACTTCTTCACAAAAGTGGTAACAGGGAAGAAGTGACAAACTACAGGCCCGTGAGCCTTACCTCAGCGGTGGGAAAACTAATGGAGGCGCTTCTGAAAGAGCAAATAGTGGACTCTCTCAAAACCAACAGGTTGCATGATCCAAGGCAACATGGTTTTTACCAAAGGACAATCTTGCCAAACAAATCTGATTGACCAGAGAACTAGATCAGGGGCATGTGATGGATGTCATCTACCTGGATTTCAGCAAAGCCTTTGATGCTGTTCCTCATAAGAGGCTTAACAATAAACTCAGTAGTTTGGGGATGGGTCACAAGGTGGTGAACTGGATCAGAAATTGGTTGACTGACAGATGACAGAAGGTAATGGTAAATGGAGCTCACTCGGATGAAAGGAGGGTGATAAGTGGGGTGCCCCAGGGTTCGGTCCTGGGCCCGTCACTGTTCAATGTATTAGTGAGTGATATTTCTGAAGGACTGCATGGAAAAGTCTGTTGCAAATTTTCATGTCATCTGAAAAAAGACAGAGTGGACTCCCCGAGGAAAGATCTACAAAAGCTGGAAGAATGGTCTAATGCTTGGCAGTTGAGATTTAAGAAGTGCAGTGTCATGCACTTGGGAAGCAGAAATCCAAGGGAAATGTATGCGATAGGGGGCGAGAGATTGGTGTGCACGGACCAGGAGAAGGACCTTGGTGTGATTATTTCTGCAGATCTCAAGGTGGCAAAACAGTGGGACAAGGCGGTGGCAAAAGCCAGGAGGATATTGGGTTGCATACAAAGAGGAATTACCAGCAGAAAGGAAGAGGTACTAATGCCACTGTATAAGTCACTGGTGAGGCCTCTCTTGGAATACTGCATTCAGTTTTGGAGACCATATCTTGCAAAGGATATAAAAAGACTGGAAACTGTTCAGAGGAAGGTGACCAAAATGATTTGGAGCCTGCATCAGAAGCCTTATGAGAAGAGACTTGAAGACCTAAATATGTACACTCTGGAGGAGAGGAGGGACAGGGGAGATATGATTCAGACCTTTAAATACTTAAAGAGAAATAATGAATAAACAAACCTCTTCCAAAGACAGGGAAGCTGTAAAACTAGAGGGCATAACATGAAGCTGCAAGGGGTAAACTGAAAGGCAATGTCAGGAAATACTTTTTCACTGAAAGGGTGGTGGATGCTTGGAATGCCCTTCCGATGGAAGTGGTGGGGGCAAATACAGTGACAGAATTCGAAATGGCATGGGACAGACACAGTGGATACAGCAACAGGATAAAATCAAAATAAACTAATTTCTCAACATACAGGGGTGTCCTACACGGAGCGGTGGGTTCACCCCTAAAACAAAGACATGGGGAGGGGTGGCCTGCACGGAGCGGCAAATGCACCTACTCTTGTCATCTTACTGGGCAGACCATACTGATCTTTATCTGCCGTCATTTACTATGGAGAAAACATTGTGAAAATTGTTGGAGGAAGTAATTGCCGCCATTTTGATAATTTTGAGAAATCAAAAAGGAAATGAGTAGAAAATAGAATCTATATGTTTGCATCGCTGTACAGAGTCTGAGTGCACAAGCAGCCTACTAACAAATGAACTGCATGTACAAGTCACTAAGAATTCAAAATTCAGCATCTTCTCTTCAGGCTGGCAGGAAGTGGGGTTCATCATGCCCAGGAAGCGATATTTACTAACCTAGCTCAGAGCTAGGTTAGTACAAGATTTCAGAAGAAGGTGGAGTACGAGGTATGACAAAAATGAAACAAGACTGTGGCAGCCATGCCCCTGACTCAATGCCAATTGTCTAACCACTTATGTCACTATGTTGTGCAATATCTCGCCACTATTCTGCTATAATATTTTTCATCTCTCTCATTCTGTTTTTCTTTTTCGGTTTTTTTTGTAGCACACTGCTACATCGCTTTGTCACACAACTAGAGGTGGCAGAAATATGGAGCAAAGAATCAACTTGAAATTTCCGGTTAAGTTGGAGAAGGGCCCACTGTCTCCAACTTCTCCAAAAGGCTTATGGAGAAGATGTAATGTCAAGGCTGCGAGTCTTTGAGTGGCACAAATGCTTCAAGACTGGCCGCGAGGAGGTGGAGGATGACCCCCAAGTCAGGACGGCCTTCCATGACAAAGACGACTGAGAACACTGACAGAGTGTATCAGTTGGTGCAGAGTGATCGCAGATTGATGGTGCAGATGATAGCTGAGGAGCTCAGCCTGAACAGAGTGTCAGTACGGACCATCTTGGTGCAGGAGCTGGGGATGCAGAAGGTATGAGCCAAGATGGTGCCCAAGCTTTTATCGGATGACCAGAAGGAGCACCGGGTCAATGTTTATCGAGACTTGCTAGAGAAGATCGGAGAAGATCCAGAGTTCATTGGCCGAGTCACCACAGGAGACGAGACTTGGGTCTTCCAGTACGACTCTGAAAGCAAGAGACAGAGCCTGCAGTGGAAGACTCAACTGTCACCCAGACCCAAGAAGGCGTGCATGTCCAAATCAAGGATCAAGGTCATGCTGATCGCATTCTTCGACCAGAAGGGAGTGGTCCATCATGAGTTTGTGCCTGAGGGTCAGACAGTCAACCAGCACTTCTACCAGCAGGTCCTCAATTGCCTCCATGAGCAGGTGGGCTCTGTGGAGAGACAAGTTGTGGCTGCTCCACCATGACAACGCGCCTGCACACACTGCGCTCAGTTTGAGGCAGTTCTTGGCCAACAAACAGATCACAGCTCTCAACCACCCTCTTTATTCCCCAGATCTTGCACTGTGTGGCTTCTAGCTCTTTCCCAGGCTTAAGACTGTACTCAAAGGAACTCATTTTGCCTCTGTAGAAGAGATCAAGGCCACTGTGACGCGGGAGCTGAGGGACCTCAAGGAGGAAGACTTTACCCAGTGCTTCTGTACGTGGCAGAAGCGAATGCAGAAGTGCATTAACTAAATACCTGGCAGCATAAGTAGAATTAAATGGGAAGTTGTGTCAAACTGAAAATATCTACCTTTCATTTTAGAACTTTCAGCATTTTTTGATAATTAAATGGGACACAAAGCCCTTTTCAAGATCCTCAGGTTCAAATGTCCCATGCTGTATTCCTGCAGGTGATGATTTTACTTTATATTGAACTGCAAAAAGCCTAACTAAAAGAAATCATTGTTTGGCATTTATAATTCTGAGCTAGTAAATTATAAGGAAATGAGTTAAATCATGACGTGATGAGTGCTGCCATCTGGAGAAGACATACAAAATATGATAAAGCTGAACAATATTATGTGGGACATCTCTATGCTTCTTCTTATAGGAGGACTAAGGGGCCCTTTTATGAAACGCAGCTAACTAGTTGACCTGCATGCAGTGAACACTGATGAGCAGGCAAGCCAGTTACTAGCCACTCAACGTATGTTAAATGGCATGCGCATACAGAGAGAGAACGGCTTAGAGGTAGATTGCGAGTTTGGAGAGCACATTAGTGCGAGATCACAGTTAGCATAGCAATTGGCATGGGTGCACCCAACGATACATCTATGGGTAATGATAGGAGCAGCCATATTAATTGTTAACTGCCAGGAGGGTGGTGCTCATGCCCCCAAACAGTTAATGCAGAGGCTTTGCACTTGACGTGTGATATAAGTGCACAGTATTGCCAGGAGTTAGTAAAAAAGCCCCTAATTGCTTCTGTCTTCCCTGAAACAATGTAATTCCTCTTCTTACAAGCCTCTAGTAAACAGTACATTGGCAAAAGGGTGTAATTCACACGTAATGTCCATGCCACAACACAAGTTGTAGCCAAACCAGGGCTCACATTAATATATTTTATTTAACAAGGCTTATATACCTCTTTTTACCGGGTCAAAGCGATGTACATTGAACAAAAATACCTGTTACATATAGCCATTAACTACATACATATAACAATTAACTACATACAGTGAACAGGTTACAGAGTGGTTAATATATGTATAGGAGGCTGTTATTGCATGGCTGTGTAGGGGGTGGGGTGGGGGTATGTGGTGGGATTAAAATGCTCTGAAAATGGGAAGTTCTTTAGGTATTTGCCGAAGGAGTTGAGATCCGTTATAATTCTTATGGAGTCGGAGTGTCTTCCAGAAAGAGAGAGCATTTAGTTTGAAGGCTCTTTTGCATGCTTGTTGATTATACTTTGTTTTGTTATGGGGTATGGTAAGTTTGTTTGTTGTGGATATGATTTAAGGAGACAAAAGAGACTGAAACAGCAGCAACATGGGCGAACTGCTAGGAGAAAACAGAAATCCATTTTAGAAGCTAGCGTAAGAGATCTCGAGCACTAAAACAAGCAACCCAGACTGCCATTTTCCTATGGTGCTTGAACCCTTTTTAGTCTAGTGCCAATCTTTTCAGCCATTTGACGACCTGTGACACTAAAATTACTGGGCCCCCATGAAGGAAATTAGAAAAACACATTTTCTAGGGCTGTGCATTTGTTAGTGGACAAAATCAATTTAACCAAATTAATCTACAAATTAAAATATCTAAAATTGATTTACATGCATCTGTGAGGGCTTGTGTGCATCAGTGATGCTGAGAGCTAAACTATCGGTATTTTAACTACTGGCAGAGTCTTCCAAGATGGACAGGTCTCAACTGAGGTGCCAGACCAAGACAAACCACCCATCTGGGCAGCAGCAGAATGGGATAGTGTTGACGGCAGAGGATCACATTTCTGTGACAACGGCAACAACGCCAAACTTAAACTGCGCGGAAGAAAGGCCCGGCAATCTACTTCTGTATCTTGCCATGAAAACCCAATGGATAGTTACAACAAAACAAATTGTGCTATAGTGCTGGAAGATGAGACCCCAAGGTCGGAAGGCCCTCAACTAGCTACTGAGGAAGTGCTGAAGACTTAAATGGTGTTTGGTCTTCAGTCAAGTGACTAGTTTTTGATAGAGTGATGTCCATAGCCGCTGTTATTGTATAAATCTATCGCATTGTTGTCCTTCCTCTTTTGTGCTGACCTCTAAACTTGCCAAGCACGATAACTTTCTCTAATGATCTCTCTCTTCGCAGGATGTGTCCAAAGCCTGAAAGTCAAAGTCTTATGTGAGTTTCTAAAGAAAGCTTAGGTTTAATCTCCTCTAGTACCGACTGATTTGCTCTTTGGGCAGCCCGTGATCTATACAGTATTCTTCACCAGCACCATAATTCAAAGGCACCTATTGTTTTCCTGTCTATTTTTTTTCACTGTCCAACTTTCGCATCCATATGGCGTTATTGAAAATACCATGGCTTTGACAAGTCTAATCTTTGTATGGAGAGATGCATCTCTGCACTTGAGAATGTGAAGGCACATTTTAGAAATAACATCTAGGTCCAATCTGGGATATACAAGTCAAAATGTATGAAAAAAAAGGCTGGCCACGTGCAAGTTTCGGTCCAATTTCAGAAACTTGCAGGTGCCTAAACTAGATGCCGGTGGCTACAGCCACATAGATGTCCCCATGACAAAATTTCAGAATGACAACATCTATCCCATGCTGCATATGTGTCCCTGCCTGCTATTTTGCAAGCGGAGACATGCATCAGTGTGCCGACCAGAAAAAAAGTGTTTGCATTTCCCTTCAGTTGCCTTTATAGTTGTGAAAAGTATTGCAGATATCAGAGTATCTTCTTCTCTATTTCCTCGTGGTGTTTGGTGGCAGAATGAGAGCTTTTGTAATGTCTATTCAAGCCCTAGAGCAGGAATAGACATGGACGTTACTCCTGGTGGTTTTAGAAATCAGACATGCATATGATTGTTTTCCAGAATGCCCCAGATACGCCTTTGCTACACTCCCGCAACATGAACATGCTTGCCTCCGAGATGTCCATATACCCAGATTTCTAAAATGGCTCTGGGGATTCCTTTATGAATTTGCATGTCTATGTGCCCATTACCGGTCATCCAACTGTCGTTGAATCTATTGGCTATTGTCTTTTACCGATTATTGATCCAAGCAGGTTAGAAGTTGTCTATTATTTCCATTTCTTCTCCATCAAGGAAGAAATGATTGAAATAGTCAATTATCAAGATCTTTGTCTTCTTCATATTAAGGTGCAGGTCCACTTTAAGACTATTTTCCTTGATTATCATAAGCAGATGCTTCAGATCATCACCATTTTCAGCCAGTAAAATCATCAGCATAGTAAAAGTTGTTGATGTGCCTACCACCATTCATACAGGTCTCTGATGATTTGTTCTGCATATAAATTAAACAGGTATTGTGAAAGTATGCAGCCTTGTCATACAGCTTTGATGCTTTTAAAGCATTCTGTTTCTCCTTGTTCCGTTTGAACTGTTGCATCTTTATCAATGTAAAAGGTTGTGCTTGAGAGTTATTAGGTGTTCCGGTATACCCATGTTTCTTAATGTGAGGCAGAGCAATTCATGATTTGTACAAAGGCCTTGCTGTACTCAATAAAACACATATAGATCTCCTTTTGGTATTCTTTTGTCTTTTCAAGGTTCCATCTTCTACGATGATGTCTCTTGTTCCTTGCCATTTCCGGAACCCTGCTTGCACTTCATGCAATTCTCATTACAGGTATTGTTGTAGTCTCCACTAAATGATCTTGAGTAGAATCTTGCTAGCATGTGGGATCAGAGCGATTGTGTGATCATATCAATATTGAAGAAAGATGATCCAACACAGATCTTTTCCTGTCAGTTGGCCATGATGTCTTCCAAATTTCCTGGCAGAGTCTTGTCAGTATTGTAACAGCTGCATTTGATTGCTGTAATGCTTCAATGGAAATGTCATCAGGGTTCTTTGATAATGCTTTCAATGCTGCTTCGACTTCTTTCATCCAACTGTTCTTGATCATAAAGTACAGGTTGAAGCGGCTGTTGATCCACTTGTTCTTTATGATATGAAAACTATATTCTTTCCACCTTTCCTTGATCTTCTCTGCAACATTCAGTTTGGATCTTTGTGCATTTTTCACATTCCAATTCAAATCAAATTTTCTCTTTAACTCTTATAGCTTTAGGAAAGCTGATCTTGTTCCTGCTCTATTTACAAAGATGCATTATACATTATGTAAAAGAAAATCTATGCTCCTTCTGCATTCAACGTCTACTTGCAACTCCTCCAGTCTGCTTGGTTAATAATTATTTATGGATTTTGCACCTAGGAATTTGTTCTAAGCCCTTTTTAATCCAGCTGTATGAGATGCCTTAAGCATATCTTCTGACACCAAAAATCCGAAGTTTGATTGTTCATTAAGGGGCTCATTCTGACCTGCATTTAGTGGGGATATACAACTAGGGCGGACATATATCCCCTGCTAAATGCCAGGGTGCTATTCTGGCAGATGAGCTCCCCACACATACAGCAGAGATGTGGGGAGCTCAGTACAAGGGTGGGAGAGGGTGGGCCTAGGGAGCAGCAAGGGCAGGCTGGAGGCGGGACAGGGACCCTGGACGTACAGGGCAGATTCCACTGTTGGCCCTGTACATCTGGGGGTTGCAGTTCATATAGGGAACTTATTCCATCTCAGAGGTGGAATAAGCTCCACTGAGGTTGGCGGCAGCCGAGATATGGACTGGAAGAGGGAGCGAGTAGGGGCAAGGGGTTCTCTGCAACTCGATTCTGGCCTTGGAAGGACTGATTGGGGGACAGAAGGCGGGGAACAGGGCTTTGACTGCAGTGCCGGCATTCGGGGCTCCGGCATGGAGCCATGGTGCCATGGCAATGGGACGCCACAGCAGCACAGCTCCATGCAGGAGTCAGGCAGAGCTTTGGATGTCCAGGATGCCTGAATCAGGACATGTCCTGGACATCCAAGCCCTATGCTGCAATTCTGCTTCCGCGGGGCCGTCTAGCCCCCACAGGAGCAGAATCGGGTGCTTCTCCAGGCCGTCCAGATTTCTGGATGTCTGGACGGCCCGGACGTGCACCTACGGAATTGGCAGCTAAGTGAAAATATACTTCCTCCAATTTATTTGAATCTGCTACCTGTTAGTCACATTGAGCGTCTTCTAGCTCTGATACAGTTTTAAGTCATGCATAAGCATTCCCTAGTTACCTAGCTACCTAACATAGTATATGATGGCAGATAAAGACCAGTATGATCCATCTAGTCTGCCCAGTATGGTGGCTAGAGTGGTTGTTACTGCAGTTCCATGCAGGTCAGCCCCCTCTATCTATTTAGTATAAAGGATACTTTTGCTTGCTTTGATTTCATCCTGTTGCTATAAACGGATCCCCGGTGTCTGTCCCATGCCATCTTGAATTCTGTCACTGTATTTTCCCCCACCACCTCCATCTGGAGAGCATTACAAGCATCCACCACCTTCCAAGCATCCGCCTCATTCATAATTTTGGTATTATTAGCAAAGAGGCAAACCTTAACCAATAGCCCTTAAGAATCAGGAATTTAGACCTTATCCTCAGGCAGCTGCTGCAGAAGTTCTCTGACGAAGTTTTGGGTTGGATGACAGACTTGGTGAATGCCTTTTTCAGTCAGGGTTGTTACCCACGGGATTTAAAGGAGGCTATAGTGACTCCTGTTCCAAAGAAAGGGAATGAGTTAAGCTGTGGGAACTTGCAGTCCACGTCATCTTTGATGAGTTTTGCCAAGATTGTGGAGAGGGCTGTTTGGCAGCAGCTGTCTGAGTTTTTAGATGAGGTGGAAGGATTTGATTGGGGACATGCGGGATTCTGGAGAGGGTCTGATACGGAGTCTTTGATGGTGTCAGTGCTGGATCTTCTGGGCAGGGCAAGGGATGAAGGGAAGGTAGCTCTTGTGGTAACAGATTTATCTGCAGCTTTTGATCTTATTGAATCAGATATGCTGCTGGAGAGATGCAAGGCTTTGGGGATAAGTGGAATACTATTGTGGTGACTGGCCTCTTTTTTGTCCGAGCAGCAGGTCAGAGTGCGGTGAGGGAGTCAATTATCAATAGTTCGGAATTTCGTCAGTGGGGTCCAACAGGGATCAGCTCTGTCACTGGTACTTAATATTTTCATGAGCCAGGTGGGGTACATCTTTTGAAAATATGGATTTCGTGGTTATCTCTATGCTGACGACATACAACTGGTCGTAGTGTTCGATGGCGATCAGTCTGTGGTATTACAGTGGGTTACTTGTTATTTGGATGAGGTTGCAGTTTGGTTGTGGGTTAACCACTTGGTCCTGAATGCAGATAAGTCAGAAGTGTTATGTGTCAGAGGTTACTCTGCAGACTGGGCTCTTGATCGCAGGAGTCTGTTTAGATTGGAGCAGGAGATCCGGGATCTGGGTGGCATCCTGGACACAGAGTTATCTCTGCAAGTGTAGGTGGTGGTGTGCCTGGCTTATGGTAAGTGGTGCAGCAGCTCTGCCCATTTCTGGACAGGGAGGCCATGCACCTTTTGGTCTGGGCACTTGTTTTGTCCACCTTGGATTACTGCAATACCCTGTACATAGGACTTCCTGCCTATTTGATTCGGAATTCAGCGGCATGGCTGTTGTGGGAGTTGAGTAAATGGGATTCAGTATAGTGTGCACTCTGGCAATTGCACTGGCTACCTATTTGGCAGCAGAGTATATTTAAATTACTTGTATTGACTTTTAAAGGTGGTAAGGGGCTTAGGTCCAAGCTATCTGCAAGGTGTAGTGTCGTGGTACCAGCCCAGGAGTGCTTTGCAATCTACTCAGGCTCAGCTGTTGGCCATGTGTTTGATCAGGTTTGACTGCTTCTATGGTGGGCGCATGTCTTTTTGGTGGCAGCTCCTACTTTGTGGAATAGTTTGCCAGAGGCCTTGTGGAAGGAAACTGATTTGCTTGTGTTCCGGAAGGCTTAAAAAAACAACCTTTCCTATTTCTCTGTTAGGTAGCAGTGGGCAGTAGTGGTTAGTAATTGGGGTGGTGTACTTACAGGCCTTTTTTTGGTGGTTGTTTTTAATTTATTTTTAAATTGATTTGTAGTGGAGGGTGGGGTTGGGGGTTGATTGTACTTGGATTATTTTGGTATTTTTATATAGTTGTAAACCGCCTTGAATGCTGGTGCACCTGGCGATCTAAAAAATGTTTTAAAATAAAAAAAAAATCAAATCAGAGCAAGGACAGATCCTTGCAGCACACTACTGGTGATATCCTTCTTCTCAGAGTGAGCCCCATTTATCTGTACCCTTTGTCGCCTCCCATTCAACCGATTTCTAACCAACTCAACCAATTTCTAATGGTTAGAGGAGTTGTGTGAAAGCCAGAGAAGCCAGGCTCAAATCCCACTGCTGCTCCTTGTGATGCTGGGTAATCACTAGCTCTCCATTACCTCAGGTAGGAACTTAGGAACATGTTTACTAAAGTGCTGCAGCTAGTATGGGGTCAGCACGTGGTTTTGCAGTGCACTAATCATGTTAGTAGCATGGTAGTAGGGAAAACATGGCCATAATACATGTGCACTGTGAAAGTGCTCATTACATGCAGTTTGCTAATGCTTGCCACCTATGTGATGTTATGGGCACCAGTAATCAGCAAAAACAGCAATACACGACCCATAACTCTAAAAATAGGCCACAGAATAAGTGCACAGTGAAGGACAGAGAGAGCCGACCTGGAGATAGACATATCCTGCTACACAGCCCATAGCCATGAGCCAAAGTACAAGGGGGTGGGGCATGAAAATTTGGAGAACAAACATATGCAGAGAGATCCCTCTGTGGCCCTTTCTGTAGGAGACAGGGCGTAAATGCAGCATCTGAAGGATCAGGCGATCCCGTACTGGTGCCGGCTGTGTGTCAGCAGTGACTGCCAGGGTGCCCAATTGCCTAGGCTGTAGTGCACAAATTATCAGAATTCTGGTGTGGGTTGGAACCATTCTTGCCAACTCCCTTAAACATCAGACACTGTAGCCTTATCAATAAGTAGTGCTGTCCCCATGTAGGAGAAGGGAGATGCTGCAGCCTGCACACCCAACACAGTAACCACACAGATATGGGGAGGCTCATGGCTGGGGCACCCTGCTACCCACCCTTCTACCAGATGCACCTCTTGGCCCACCATATATATCTCCAACCACTGTAGCCTGATCTCTGCCAGACGTGAGAGGCAGTCCACATCACACACTCACCTTAGGGAAAGCTCTGGGGATACACCACAGCACACCCTACATACTCCCTTGAGGGCAGGTCACCTCAGTCAGAGCACATCATCTCTCATGGAAAATAAGGCCCACAGGAGCCCATATGAGCTCCCCAGGTATGTGGAATGCTTCATCCCCTAGTTAAGAAGCTGGAGGAGGAACTCACTGATCAAGGAGATCCAACCAAAGGAGTCTACGTTCAGTGACAGAACTGTAGGGAATTGTTCATGAGCTGGTAGGCCTCAGATACATCCTTTTAACATCAGGGTGAGGGACCACAGCCCCAGAAACAGCCTTTCACAGCGGCATAGTCCCCTAGGTGCACATATTCACCAATACATGGTTGCCATGTAGGGGAGGTGGCAGTGGGCCTGCACAATGATGTGTCAGTCCTTCCATTTGCCATTCTTTTCTTCTCTTAGTTTGTATCCCCCCCCCCTCCCCAACTGTCTTCAGCAGTCTCCATCCCCTGGCTATGTGGCCCAGTTGAGTAGTATCACATAACCCAAGGCCTAACATCTAAGCCACCCAGTTGTAGCTGTCCACCCAGTTGTGGTGCTCCTGACAAGCTGCTCTCCCAGCTACAGCAATGTCCATGTGGAGATTTGGAGGTAGGTAGATAATCCCATTGACTGGTGCTACTGCTTCAAGTGTAGCAGAGGCACTTCCCTTGTTATCTGTTTGCCGCTTTGGCTTCTGAATATATCGGTACTGCAAGATGATGGCATGGCTTCTGTGGCCATAGGCGCAGCTCTGCCTCTGTTATATGCAAGCCATTTTAGGGATCTGGGGCTTCGTGGTGGTGCATTCAGCCTCATGCCCCCCTTCTCAGAGCTGCAGTACAGCAGCCCAATCTCAGTGATCCTGTGTAAGTGCCTACTTTTGATGATGTAGTTTGGAAACAATCCTTTGCGTTGTATATACACACCCACCCTACCTGCAGGGATCGGTAGCAACTCTTTGGATCCATGTAGATGTCAGAATCCATTGTATGCGCCTTCAGATGTTATTGCTCCAGGAAAATGCCTAGTTGGACCGAAAAAGATTCACTAACCATTAGATATGTTGGAAGGGGGGTTCCAGGGCATTGTTCTGTGTGGGCCTCATGCCGACACCATGCTGTGGCAATGAGTTGTAACAGTGGATGCAACTACTCCCTGGTAGGAAGCTGGAAGTAGTTGCATTCATGCTAGCACTGCATTTGCAGCCCGCGAGCACCACTAGCATGGCTGTGATAGTTGTGCTGAGCTGCAACCACCCACTTTCCACACTAATTCCGCCATAGCCCCACCTATTCACATGCTGCTCAGATAGTGCAGCAGATTGAGTGCAGGAGTGTTATAGCTGCACGCTCCCCCCTATCGTGCAACCAAAATGCATATTAGCCCAGTGCTAAACTCCATGTTCCCGACTACCACTTTTTAGTAAACATGCCCTTTAGATTGTAAGCTCTCTGGGAACAGGAAAATACTACTAGAGCTGAATTTAACTCATCTTGAGCTTCTAAGGAAAGTGTGAGCTAAAGCCAGTCCATACATGGTAACATAGTAACATAGCATATGGCGGCAGATAAAGTCCAGCATGGTCCATCTAGTCTGCCCAGCAAGGCGGCAAGAATAGGTGCACTTGCCACTCCATGCAGGTCACCTCTCCCAATGCCTTTTTTTAGGGGTGAACCCACCGCTCCGTGTAGGTCACCCCTATTTGTTCAGATATAAGAGATAGTTATGCTTATTTTGATTTTTATCCTGTTGCTATAAAGGGATCCACTGTGTCTGTCCCATGCCATTTTGAATTCTGTCACTGTGTTTTTTTCCCTCATCACTTCCATCGGGAGGGCATTCCAAGCATCCACCACCTTTTCAGTGAAAAAGTATCTCCTGATGTTGCCTTTCAGTTTACCCCCTTGCATGTTATTCCCTCTAGTTTTACAGCTTCCCCGTCTTTGGAAGACCAGAATTAAATGCCAGAGCACATACCTTAAATTGAAGTATAATCGCTTATATCAGCCCTAGAGCTGCTGTAAACGAATGTGCCTACATTTTGCATGAACAGGTGTAAATTATCGTATTTTATAACCAATGCACATGTTCTGCCCAAACATTGCCCCTGTGCACACCCACAGTGAAAGAACACACCATGCAAGCAATATGTGTACATTATAAGATTAACAATGCACGTACGTGACCACTTTCACACATAAATATCTAAAATAGCCACATTTGTGCACTTTACCAGCATCTAAAACTAGGCATCTTCTTATCAAACTTTCCTCCTAATAGCCAGGTGACTACCTCACACATTTCTTGTTCTTAACATACTTGAAAAAGATTTTGTTATTACCTTTTGCTTCTTTATCAATTCTCTTCTCACATTCTCTCTTGGCCTGTTGTATTCACATCTAATTTTCCAGTGTTTATGCACCTTCCTAGCTCTATTTTTATTCTTTTCAACCCAATGGAAATTGGAAAGTATTTGACAAAAGAGGGTGAGAATGCTTGTCTGTCTGTCTGGGGATAAAATAACTCTCCAAAAATTTAATGCAATGAAATAAAATTTTGGCACATGGAAAAAAGTGGTAAAAAGGCACACAGAATTCAAAAATGGGCCAAACTGGACTGGGGGTTCCAGAGAAATAAGCCTTTAAAAAAATGGACAAATACATTTTTATGGGAGGAGGTCCAGTTTCTCAAAAATAGAAACTTAAATATAATGAAATAGAGCAACTAGGGAGTTCCATCTTTCAAACTGCCTCCTCCTATTCTCTACCTACCCAACATCCCCAAAATGCCCCATCCCCCAAAACTAAACCCCCTGCAACTTCCCCACCCACAAAAACAATCCCTTACAACTGCCCTACAACCTTGTAAAGCAAAGTATCCTATACAACTGCCCGATCACCCCAAATATTGCCCAGCCCGAAGAAGTATCCCCAGAAATTGCCCTTCCACCAAAAACAGCACCCCCAAAAAACTGCTTCCCTGAAAATGCCCCACCTCCAAAATCTACCCCTCCCAACTACCTTACCACCCCATAAATTGCCTCCACACCCAAAAATTACTTTTCCACAGCTACCCAACTACTCTGTAAACTGTTCCCACCCTCAAATCTACCCTCTACAACTGCTACACCAGTCCACAAACTGTCCCACCCCCAGAAACAACCCCCACAACTGCCCCACCTCCAAGAAATATCTCTGTAATTGCCCCACCACCCCACCAACTGCCCCACCTCCAAACATTATCCCCCACATCTGCCCCAACACTCTGAAAAATGCTCCACCTCCAAAATCTTTCACTCTTTAACTGTTCCATAATCACGCAAATTGCATCATCATTGAAAAATACCCTTGGCACCTGCCCTCCTGCCTTTCAAATGGCACCATCACCAAAATCTACTCTCAACAACTGACCTACAACCCCTAAAACTGCTCAAACCTCCAACACCAGCCCCCTTTAACTTACCCACCACCCCTCCAATGCCTCATCCCCAAAAACTACCCCCACAACTGCTCCACAATTCTGCAAACTGCCCATACTCCCAAAAGCTATTCCCTGCAACTGTATCAATACTCTGTAAACTGTGCCCTCCTCCCTCATAAAAAACACCTCCTTCACACATAATGCTCCACATGCTCACAGACCCTCCACAGACACAACACATACAAAGTGCACGTAATACAAATGCACACTACTTACACATACACAAACACAAATATATGCAAAAAGATTCAAAATAATTCCATGAGCCATTTTCTGCAGGCTTTCCCCACTTGTTTAAAGGATGTCTTTTTGACTTTTATAGCCTTTTTCCACAGTATTATTTTTCCACCCTGGCAGATACTTGCTAATTTGTGGAATACATTTTATTTGGACTTTCTAGATGGTTTTAAAAACATTTTCCATGCTTCATGCAGGCTTTTAGGGGGTAATTTTATAAAGAGCTACCTAGATTTACATGTAAACAACAAGACTTACGCAGATACTTTCACTGTGCACATGGGTGGAGTTTACATGTATAATTGCAAACAGTAGGCACAGTCATTTACATCACTCTAGGGCTGGTATAAGTGTTCATACCTTAACATATATGTGCATTGTTTTGCACTTACTTGAATTCACAAAATACAGTGTATGCATATACTTGACTCTATAAAATAGGTAGAAAATATGCATATGAAAACAAATGTTAATAAGTGCCAGTTTATAAAAATGACCCTCAATCTTTTTAACAGCTCCTTTTAATTTCTTTCTAACTAGTTTCTTATTTTATCATAGTCTCCCATTTCAATTATGCTACTAGAGTAGTTTTATTTCCGTCACTACTGATTATTTCAAATTTGATTGCATTATAATCATTACTAACAAATGGCTCCACCACCATTACCCTCGGCACCAGATCTTGCATTTCAGTGAGAACTAGACCTAAAGCAGCTTCCCCTCTCATTAGTTTTCTATGAAGCAGTCACCTGATGGCATCTAGAATCTTAACCCCTTGGCATGGCATGATGAAATATTCGCCCACTCAATAATGGGTAATTGAAGTCTCCCATAATTGATTTTCCAGATTAATAGCCTGTCTAATCTCCCTTAGCATTTTTGTTTCATCATCCTGGTAAGACGGATGATAGTATACCCCAAATGCTATACTCTTCCCTACCATGCATAGAATTTCTATCCATAGGTATTCTAGAATGCAATTTCCTACAGAATTTGTATCCTATCAAAAATGTTTGGAACTCATCTTTGCCACATTCTGCAAACAAACTAGAAGACATAAATCTCTGCTAAGTTAGATCATAGACATTTTTGCAACTGCTCCAAGAAAGTACAGCAGAGTGTTTTCTCCCTATCATATGGGTTTCCTGAGGCCAACTATATACAATTATAATAAACCTGGAAACATGTTCTTTGTATTTCTGCCCTGGCATATAAAAGTTAAGGTTCCATGTGAAGCATGCAAGCAGAATGAAAGGTTTTACAGCAAGAGGGGTGTAAAACTTCAGGTTCACCTAAGGCAGCAACACTTTGAACCAATTCTAGGGCCAACCCCTGATCATACTAATTGGTTTACACATATGAGCTACTTTCTGTGGGACCCAGGAGTAGAAGAGAAGAACTTGATAGTATAAGTCAAAAATGTCACTAGAGTCAGAGGCAGTTTTTTTGGCATTATAACCTCTGGCTTTCTATATGGCTGAAAGTTTCTAAATATACAAAAAAAAGTAATACTTCAAAATCTGGACTGTGACCTGATGCAAGACAATCTTTGCAAGAATAGATAATTATTATTTTTCTATATCATTTCTCCCAAAATGAGTTATAATATAAAAACTACATACTGAACAAATAACACAGGTACACTACCAAAAAACTGCCTCCAGTTTTGCAACTGATTCCTATAGATTTTGGGGTGCTGAATCCAGGAAAAATAGCCAAAATGTTCCATCACGTCACGTTTTCTTGCAAAATTAGATTTCTTACCCATATAAGGAATGTTCACATAATTTTGTTTTAGCCGACTGCAGTTTATTTTCTTGGCCCAAAATAGAGGTTGTAATGGTTAACTAACTAGAAACACTCCCTCATGATATTTTAGAGTGTTTTGTATTCATTTTATACATTAACAGGACAATTGGGAGGCGGGGGGCTAAATCCAGTACTCGCGCTGGCGCATGTTTTTTCCTGTTCGCCTCGCCTCGTTCTCTCGCTCGCTCAAACACGGTGGTTGCGACATGAACGTTCCTGTCAAATTTCAGTTTCTTGCAAGTTCATTATTACCTTTTGTTTGCTCAGTCGTAATCCAGCTTTATTCCGAAGTGGTTCACTACAGTTGTAGTTTGCAGTGCTGTGTATTTGTGATGGCTCACAGAGCCAGAGGTTGCGTCAACTCTCCGGACAGTTTTTGTTTTATTTGTGGGGAATATACCGTGAAAAAGCGGCAGAAGAACATTTCTGCATTTATTAAAAAAGTATATTTCGCCTATTTCGGTTTGAAGTTAGGCGATCAAGACAAACCGTGGGCTCCTCACAAACTGTGCAAGACATGTGAGGAAGATCTACGCTTATGGATGAAAGGTAAAAAACAAGCATTTCGTTTCGGAATACCTATGATGTGGCGTGAACAAAGAGACCACAGCAGTGACTGCTATTTTTGCTCTTGCATTGTGAAGGGATACAACTTAAAAAATAAGAACGTAATAAGTTACCCCAACCTTCCCTCAGCAATTAGGCCTATGCCTCATAGCAACGAAGTACCTGTGCCTGAACCACCAAAATCTTTGGATCATATTTGTGTGGACGGTTCTGATCATGATGAGACTCATCAGATGGCTTTTCCCGATGAGTCCAGTACTTCCAAGTTTTAAACTGAACCAGATCCGAAACCTGAACTTTTCTCTCAAGCTGAATTGAATGATTTAGTCCGGGATTTAGGACTCCCAAAAGATGCTGCCCAACTGCTAGGTTCTCGGCTTAAACAGAAAAATCTATTGTCACCAGGAACAACTTTTTATTGGTACCGCAACCGCGAGACACAATTTTTGCAGTATTTCAGCAAAGAGGAAGATTTGATATTTTGCAACGATATATACGGAGTGATGGAAAAGTTTAAACTCAAGTATGATCCTGCTGAATGGCGGCTGTTCATTGATTCGTCAAAAGACAGCATAAAAGGTGTTCTTCTTCATAATGGCAACACATTCGCTTCAGTTCCTATTGCTCACTCTGTTATTCTCCAAGAAAAATACGAGAATTTGGCCCTGATTCTTCAGAAGATTCGTTATGATGAGCACAAGTGGATGATTTGTGGAGACTTTAAAATTCTATCCATGCTATTAGGGCAGCAATCCGGTTTCACCAAATATCCCTGCTTCCTTTGCTTGTGGGATAGCCGGGCCGGCGACCTACACTGGGGGAAAAAAGACTGGCCAATTCGGGAGTATTTGAGACCCGGTGAGAAAAATGTTCTTCATGAGAGCTTGGTACCTCGTGATAAGATTCTATTACCACCTCTCCACATTAAGTTGGGTCTCATTAAGCAATTCATCAAGTCCCTTCCAAAAGATGGTGAGTGCTTTCGGTACCTTTGCTCAAAGTTCCCCCGACTTGGGGTGCACGGGGTGGAGCCTGATGTCCAGCGGGATAGACGCTTAACGCTGAAGCTCCCGAGTGGCCTACTCAGAATCCTGACTTTAATACAACTTATCTTTCCAATTGGGCTCTGATCCTACCGGGGTACCTCGGGGAGATGGCGGAGCACAAGCCAGCGCGTCTAGAATTCGGCTCTTCAACGAACTCACATGGCAAACGCTCTAAAACTGAGCCGCCGTCCCCACAGAAGATGGTTCCACTCCGGGAGGGTCCCGCGATGCAGCAGGAGATCTTAGATGAGATCCGCGGCGTGAAAGAACTTGTGCAATCCAACGGTGAAGCACTCAGATCCATGCGGGAAGACCTCGGCAAGCTACAGGAAAGGCTAGAGGGGTTATCACTGAGACAGGACAAAATGGAGGGTACTCTTGACTCGCATGCGGTCCGCTTGGCAAAATTGGACAAGGTCGAACGACAAATGCAGGCCCTTCAGAAGGAGCTGGAGGACAGTAACAACCGAGCCCGTCGCAACAATATACGGCTCGTGGGAATTCCGGAGGGAGCAGAATCAGGAGATATGAAAGAGTTCCTCTCTAAATTGCTTCCCTCCTTGCTTAAAACAACGTTCACCAAGGATTTGGAGATTGATCGGGCCCATCGAGTACCCGCGACTTTGGCGCTCAACCGGAAGACCCCTCGGCCCATCATTTTCCGGTTGTTGAGATATCAGCAAGTTGAACAAATTCTAACCGCTGCCCGTGCAAACCCCCGGCTGGATTATGAGAGCCATCGGATTTCATTCTTCCCCGACCTGGCGAAGCCCACAGTGGACCGCAGGAAAAGACTCCTTGAATTTCGACCGCGTTTGCAGCAGCTTCAAGCGCGCTATGGCCTAATGTACCCGGCGAAACTTAGAGTTACTCTTCATAATCAAACCAGGACTTTTGAGGATCCGGACGTGCTTGCGGCCTATCTGGAAGCCAAAGAAGCGGACCAAATGCGCTGAACCAGGGGCCTTTCATTTGCCCATCGATTTGGAACTGATCGCCATTTTGTGTCGTCGACGCTGCACATGCAGCCTGGATCGGAGGCCCTGCGGCCTAGCTTATCGTGGCCTGCTGACCGTCGGACTCTCCTGTGAGGGACCTTTCCATAGCATGCACCTCGGTGGGCTCCGGAGCCTATGTTGCTATTACAGTTAATATGTAGAATGTTTGGCCCTCGTTGGGGCTTCCTCCCGCAGACATATGGTCGCCATTAATCATTGGGGTTATGCTTCTTCTCTACTACACTTCGGTGTTTACTTTTGGTTTGGGGGAATACCAGATATAGTGCTTATTGTATATGACTTGGTTAGGTCTTCTCTGAATCAAGCAATCAAGATGGGGGATAATGGAAATTGTGGGCATTATGATATTTTTGTCTTGAATAGACTCAGCTATTTCTATGGCCCCATGTAAGCTCTTATCATTGAACGTCAAAGGTATTAATAATCCGATAAAAAGGAAGAAAATCCTTAGCTACTTAAGTCACGAAAATGCTGATTTGGTTTTTCTCCAAGAAACGCATCTAAATGCCAAGGAGACACTGAAGCTCAATGTTAAACCCTACATGGTGGCCGCCTACTCTCCCGCTATAGCGAAGAGATGTGGGGTAGCCATCTTGATTAGGAAATCCTTACAAGCCACTGTTATAGATAGCAGTTCTGATACTGAGGGTCGGTGGTCCCGAGTCCACCTTAAAGTAGGTAATCTTGAACTGACATGTATATGTTTATATGCTCCTAATGTGGATGATCCTATTTTCTTTGCTAACCTTGCCCAAGTTGCACAAGCTTCTGCCAATACTTCGTTAGTAATAGGAGGCGACTTTAACCAGGTGGTTGATCCATTGGTGGATAGGCGACCACCCAGAACGAGTGGTCCCACCAAGAGTCACCTCACGCTAGCGTCGTTGATTAAAGATCTAGCTTTAGTAGACCTGTGGAGGCTGCTACACCCTTCGGACTTAGAATTCACGTTTTTCTCCCCCCCACATCAGTCACAATCTAGGATAGATTTTTTCCTCGTATCCAAAGCATTAATCTCCAGCACGGATACAGCTAAGATACACTCTCTGCACATCTCAGACCATGCTGCTATTTCCTTCCTTTTGAACACTAGTGCACAGAGGGATAATCCACGGGCTTGGTATTTTGATCGGACCCTGCTTGAACAGCAGGATTTTCAGGCTGACATACGGGCTGCCATACAAGACTACTTCCACTTTAACTCACCCCATGATACAATGAACTGGGCATGGTGGGAGGGCTTTAAAGCGTCTATCCGTTCAACCATCACTAGCTATCAAATCCGTTTAGGGAAGCAGCGTAAACGGCAACTCTTAACACTAGAGCAGCAGATCAAGGCCGGTGAACGTGTTCTTACCTCTCGTACTGACCCATGTGTGTTGATTCGCTTGCAACGCTTGCGTTTCCAATATAACTCGCTCTTAACGACTGCAGCGGCCAAAAATATTGAACTACAGCAAGGAACGTACTATCGGGAAAGCAATCGTGCCGGTAAACTCTTAGCTAACGCTCTGAAAGGTCAAAAAGAAGCCAAACGCGTAGCGGCCCTGCGTAGTCCAACGGGGGGAATTTAGTCACAAATGATACAGAGATAGTAGAGCTTTTTCGGGATTTCTACACCCGCCTCTATCAGTCAGAATGTGAATTTGACCCAGAGGCTTTTGACCGGCTATTAGCTGGTATACAACGACCGACCCTTTCTGTAGAGGACAAGGAGTCACTAGACCATTCATTTACTCTTTCAGAAATTCAATTCGCACTCAAGCGATGTGCCTCGGGTCGGGCTGCCGGCCCAGATGGCCTCCCGGCAGAATTTTTCAAAACTTTCAGCGCTGATTTGGCCCCATTCCTACAACTCTATTTCTCTGCTTTGGCCAAAGATAGCTCCTTTACAGGATCTTTCTCGACGGCAAATGTTGTAGTCTTTGAGAAAGAGGGGAGAGACCCGATGCTGACTACAAATTACCGTCCAATTTCCCTTCTTAATGCTGATTATAAGATATTTGCAACCATTCTGGCCACTAGATTATCCGATAAAATGCCTGCTCTAATTCACCCAGACCAATGTGGTTTCATATCTGGTAGGTCCACTGCTGATAATGCCAGGACCTTGTGTCATATACTAGCTGCAGCAGCGCATCATGATCAACCCCTCGTCGGCCTCTCTCTTGATGCCGAAAAGGCATTTGACCGCTTAGAATGGCCCTTTCTATATGCGGTTCTCCGCTGGTATGGGTTTGGGGAAGGCTTTCTCCGATACCTTCAAACTCTGTATGCACATCCGACAGCCACTATTTCTGCCAATGCCACAAAGTCTCAACCGTTCAATCTTCATAGGGGCACTCGGCAAGGATGTCCCTTATCTCCTCTGCTCTTTGATCTAGCACTTGAACCCCTAGCCCTCCTCATCCGGCAGGCCACAGATATCCATGGAGCCCCCTTTCAACATAGAGATATTAAAATTTTTGCATATGCAGATGATCTCATGCTTTTTGTATCCTTGGATTCCGTCCCTGCTGTTTTAAAAAAGATTGATAGCTATTCCCTACTCTCGGGATACAAGATTAACTGGACTAAATCTGTTGCCTTCCCTTTGAATCATCGAGTCCATGCTGCGGACATGCAGGCTTTCCCCTTTGTATGGCAGCCCCGTATGGTCAAATACCTGGGGGTTCATTATTGTTATCCATTAGAAGATACTTTTAGCCATAATGCTAAAGAGCTAATCTCCAAAGCGCGCGATCTTACCAACCGGTGGTCTCCTTTAACACTCACATGGTGGGGCCGACTGGAAACAATCAAAATGATGATAGTTCCCAAAATAAATTATATCCTAGAAATGCTACCATGCCTCCTGCCTGCACACATATACAAAGATATAGAAGGTCTCCTGATTCGTTATTTGTGGCATGGCAAACCACCAAGGATAGCTAAGCGTAAGTTACAGGCGGACAAAGAAAATGGAGGGGTCCGGTTCCCAGACTTTCTTAAATATCATAAGGCGTTCCTTCTTAAACAGGGTGCCCGTTGGTTAGATCCCCCGGTAGAAGGTAGGCCAGTCTGGCTCGACATTGAGGAGGAACTCTGTAGGCCAATTCCTCTTACCTACCTTCCCGGCATGACCTTCCAATTAGATTCCCACCATCCACCAATGGTTGTGGATACACTACTCGCCTTTAACACTTTCATTCAGTCTCAGGGACCACAACAGTGCCCGCCATATAGACTCCCGCTATGGCATAACTTGCGCCTTCAAATACAAAATAAACCGATAGCATGGACCCCCTGGTATTCCAAAGGGATATGGATGCCTTACCAATTGATTGCCAGTGAGCGCTGGAAAACTTTTAAAGAATTGCAAGAGGAATTTGGTTTACTAGCAAGAAATTATTTCCAGTGGGTGCAGCTTCAGCACTGCCTTAGGAGTGTTCGGATTCTTCCACTAACTGAAACTAATGATGAAGGTCTAGCAGAGATAATTCGCTCTATTGGGAGTCAATCTGGCGTAGCCTCTAACTTTTATAAAATGTTAAGCAATCATGAGAACAGTAGCATTCCCGCAGTCCAACAAACATGGGAACGGGAACTACAAATCACACTGACTCCTGAGCAATGGAGCCTCTTCTGGAGTAAAGTTGTTCGGGTCTCTCGGTCAGCATCGATAACCCAGACACTTTTCTATTTTGCACATAGAAGTTTCTATACGCCTGTGAAGCTTGCCAAATGGAATGCCAATGTTAATGACAGGTGTTGGAATTGCCACACCGCCATAGGCACACTAGCTCATATAATGTTTGAATGTTCTACACTACAGCAATTCTGGAGTCGGGTCTGGGGTCGTATTCAACTCATTTTACAATTTCACGAGCCTCTCTCTTGGCGGATAGTGGGACTTCGCTCTGCGGCGGGGATCCCCTCTCTTCCGAAGTCGGGCCGCTTTTTGCTAAATTTTTTGATGGGTATAGCTATATCTTTAATCACGAAACACTGGAAAAATAGCTCCCATCTCAGTCCCCATGCGTGGTGGACTCTTGTATGTTTATATAGTAAATATGAACAGATACCACGCCGAATGGCTCCCCACGCCCAAACCTTGCATCATGTTTCTAAATGGAATCTGCTCAATGAATATGTGCAAACTGCCAAATGCTCTCATCTAACTGTTTAACTCCATTTATCATGTACACTCATTTATTATGATCTTCACTTGCTCTATACTGGTTCACAAAGAATGAGAACTAATCATTGATTACCCGAACGTTGTATTCCTTTCCTAGAGAAGAAGCATGGGGGTGGGGGGAAATATGGGGTTGCTTTTATATGTATGGTTTTGTATCTGTATCTTTCTGTATGTCTTTTACTTTGGTTGTGTTATAAACGGAAAATAAAATTTATAAAAAAAAAAAAAAAGTTCCCCCGACTTTCTGAAGCAAAGCTAAAGGAAGGAGTGTTTGTTGGCCCTGATATAAGGAAACTCATTTCAGATGGAGCATTCGCTGAAACGATGTCTGAGAAGGAAAAAGAAGCCTGGGATTCCTTCAAGGATGTTGTTCTCAAATTCTTGGGGAACAGGCGGGATGAGAACTATAAGGATATTGTTGCCAGGATGCTCAATGCCTTCAAAGAACAAGGCTGTAACATGAGCCTGAAAGTCCATTTCTTGCACTCCCATGTGAACTACTTTCCCGAAAACTTGGGGGCGTACAGTGAAGAACAAGGTGAAAGGTTTCACCAGGACATCAAGGACGCAGAGAGAAGGTACCAAGGAAGATGGAACACCACTATGATGGCTGATTTCTGCTGGTTGCTGCTGCGGGAAACCCCAGATGAAAAATACGCCAAGCAGCGCACCAAGAGAAGCATTCGGGGGAAGAAGAAACGGGCCCACCAGGAGATTGATTGACCCAAGAATGACTTTAAAATCTAAACTGTGTTGACAAATATCGTGTTTTTACTAAACTTTGAAATAAAAAATTTGCTAGTTATTACCACAGTGTCGGATCTCATTTATTAGAATTCTATTTTCACACCATCGGGTGTTTGTCTTCATGTATTGCAATGGTGAGGTTTGCGTTTTCTATTCTTACATACATACCTGTACAACATTTTTTGCACATTTCTTTGCTTTGTTTTGTGTCTAACCTCGCTCTTATATGCTCAATGTTTGTGCACATGTATGTGGCTGTTTTAAGTGCAGACAATTTTGCTACCATCACAGTGTGTTTTGTTGACATTACTCTATTCTTATGTGCTGCCTTGTTACAATTTTCTTTATTCTTATTTGAATAACTACTAAACAATTAGTATAAAGAATTCATCCAAGAAACTTTTATCTCGATCGCACTCAATCTGAAACGTTCACCTCAAACTGCTAACCCAATGTAGCAAAAAATCTGTACGTGATGGAGCAAATTGGTTACCAGATTTGGATTCAGCGCACCAAAAAACGTAAAAATCAATCGAAACATTAGAGGCAGTTTAAAAAAATTTTTTTTAGTGTACCTGTGTAATTTAATGAAATCACAAAAAAATATAGAGTTCCATAAGACTTCAAACACTATATATTTTTTTTAAGTACCATCAAGTCAATGCTGACTCCTGGTGACCCAGCAGCCCCTGGGTTTTCTTGGCAAGGTATGACTGGAAGTAGATTACCCGGCCTTTTCTTCCAAGACAATGGCAGGTAAAGTGACTTGCCCAAGATAAATAGGAGTGCCAATGAGAATCAAACCCGGATCTCTTGGGTACTAGGCTGTTGCTCTAACCATTAGGCTACTCCTCCAAACATGTGGCCAAGCCTTCCATTTTCTACAGAACAACAAAGCATCATCAATATATTTCAAATCTTCTGGAAGTCCATTCCAAAAAACCCTACACCCACACATAAGAATGTAAAGCATAAAAACTAAAAAGCGCTCAAACTGAAAATAACATAAAAATAACGTCAAAATATACAAAATAGAAAAACAGGAGAAATATTTGTGTGTCCTAGCCCCCATTACAAGAAGCAGGATAGCATTAATCAGAATATTAGGAACTCTGCCCCAACAAAACAAAGAATAAAAAAGAAACCAAATAAAGGAAAATAAGAAAGTGTCATGGAAATTCAAGTCCTTATTTACCAACAAGAAAATTTTCCAGTTGCAAGAGCTTTATAAACATACCATACCCCATTTAGAGGAAAAATGGAGAAAAAAAATGTTCTCCCAGCAGCCAACACTTATGGCTTAAACTGAAGGAAAGACCTTCTCCAAGCTCGAGTCAATTCTGAACACATCTGCAAAAAGAGTAATAGTTTGCCCACAGGACAGTTTTTCCTTCTTACTAAAATAGGCCTTCAAAACATTAACTTTATCCACTTCAGACAAGAATGAGACAAATTAAGGTAGCTCTGAAGGGTATTACATCAACTGATGATTCCGGGAAATTAGTTAAATCCAAATCAGTTTCCTCCTCCATCTGAGCAACCTCAGCTTCATTCTGAGATATCATTCTAGTAGGTAAATAGTACAAATCAGGTGCCACCAAAGGGCCAGTTTCTTGCAGCACCAAAACCTCTTTACCGTATTTCCTCAAAAGAAACAAAAGGAGTCAATAGTCGAGTCACTGGAAAATTCAGAGAATCTAAGATTCTTACAATGAAGACTCAGACCGTCTATGCAACATTAAACTCTCAAAGACTCAGCAGGATGTAAAGATCCTAACTGTCAATTTTATCCAAACTTTTGAGTCATAGCAGATGCTATCTTAATATCCTGACACCAAAATATTTTACCGACTGCACAGAAAACTCCATCGAAGTAACATAGTAAATGATGGCAGATAAAGACCAGTATGGCCCATCTAGTCTACCCAGTAAGATGGCAAGAGTAGGTGCACCTGCCGCTTTTTTGCTTTCACTACCAAAAAAGCCCCAAATTAGTGATAAATAAATATACTATCCAAAAAAATCACCAAAATTACCCCCTAAATTATTTTTTTGTTTGTTTGTATATATTTTCTTGTCGGATGTCCCTGAAGAGGGCACACACTGTAATCTGTGCTCTCCACTCAGTCACATCCCTTTTAATCAAAATTTAAAAGTAGGATTATGCAACTACTTAACTTTGTCATAAGTACAGTTTCTTAATAACACAATTCTATCGCAGGCAGGATTATTCAGCAACTGGGCTTTGTCGTTTGAATGCGGGTTTCAAAATGCCTTGCACGACGTGCACGTTTCAGGACTGGCTCCCTGTTTCAAGTGCTGGAACTGCCACAAAACGCTGACAGTAAAACATCAGCTGATTCTTTAAAGGGCAACAGTCTTCTCATTGGCTATTCTATGCCTTCTATCAAAACGTCAACCAATAAGAACAATAGGGGTATCCCACTAATTCAAGGGAAAGTCTCCGTCTCTTGGATGACATCACATGAGGCTGGACCAATCAACTTCTTTGTTGAGACCCACAGGGGACACTGTCTTTAACTGGTATATCCAACTTTGTTCACATTTCTGGAGCATACCAGTCCGATTACCACCTCTGGGATCAGAGGGAATATGGTCAAGAATTGACCAACGAAGATCTTGAAAAGCATGGTTGTATAACAAACAGTGCTCTATTATCGGGCAGATTCATCTTTTCATCGGAGAGTGGAGAGCACAGATTACATCCGATAAGAAAATATATACAAACAAAAAAAAAATTTTAGGGGGTAATTTTGGTGATTTTTTTGGATAGCTTTTTGCTTTCAGTCAACACCGTTTCCAAGGTCATTTCCAATAATCCATTCTGGAAGAACGCAAAGACTGCCTAACACTTGTTGTCAGAATATCTGATGCTAGATCACGAGCCTTTATCTGCTGTTATCAACATCTGCTATATGTATGTACATAATCCTTTGTGGGCCAGTTCATGAGCAGAGCAGAGTAGATTAAGAGAGTATGTATATGGAAGAACTAATATACATACACATTGAATATTTTTTGACCTATTTTCTTCTGTTCTTTTAGGTTTCCAGCTGAATTTGAAACACGGCTGGGATCTAATGCTATTAACCTTTATTTACAACAAACCAGGGATTTTTCCGTTATTCTATATCCCCACCCTACATATACAGTGTAGCTTTTGTGCAAGAATCATTGACTAGAGCCTATGCACAAGGATGTCTTCTAGTAGTTTATAATCATGGACCCCAAATCCAACCAACAAGTATCATTCTTTAACAATGAGTGCCACAACACCTCCACCAATGGCTATGAGCATTGCCTATGTTGCATCCCCAGTGCTCCAGCCCAGCCAACCTGGAGAACAGAAGACACTACTTGAGGATCAAATTGTGGTCATCAGACAGGCTATGAATATCATTTTTTGGAACCATGCAGAATATTGTTTTGAAGTCCCGAATATCCCCTTTTATAACTGTAATTGTAATTAAAAAACACAAATAGCCCAAAACATTCTCCTGTGTATTTTTTAAACTAAGAGTATATACAATCAAATTATTTTCTGTTACACTACATTACAAAATTAGGGACTCTATTGACTGAACACTTTTTCCCATAGACATACAGCTGGAGAAAACGTATAACAAGTAGATCCCCAAACTTATTAAAATAAAGTCATTGAAGTATGAATTAATAATGAACCTGTTACCACTCTGAATATTTCTGTAATGTGCCCTACTATACTCCGATGGTGTACATAACTTTGCAAATAAGTATCTTTGCTAGCTTGTTTTTTCATTCAGTTCATCTTCTTCTTAGTCTCCATCTTCCTTACTCTCATTACCTTCTTTTCTTTCTCCTCTGTAGCTTCTCTCATCTTTCAGCTCTCTTGCCTGCCCTTTTGCATAAGTATTTATCTCTCTCTTACAGTTTTATTCTTTTCATTATCTTCCTTCATCTCCAGTTGCCCTTGATTCTTCACTTTATTTTTACACAACTAATTTTTATTGCCATCTTGTTGTTAAGTGCCTGAGAGTACCAATCATACCAGTCACACCACTCATAAGCTTTTCCAGTTCTGTTGGAAAGAGTGGATTCTACAATAAGTAGCAAGAAGGCCCAACAAATTCCCTTCTTCCTTAAGTCCGTCCTAAGTAGAAGCCTCAAAATGATGTTAAGAGGCACTCAGATGCTTTCTGGTTGAAGGCTCAACCCTTGGCCCTTGCTACCTTGTTCTAATGAAAAGACCCCAGGTCTCCTTCTTCAAACTAAGGGCCTCATTTATTAACTTATAATAACCAGTTGACATTGTTAATGCACATTAATGTATGTTAACTCTTAAAAATTATCAGTAGTAACTGAAATTAAGAACATAGTTAGTAAACAGTGTCCACTGAGAATGGGGCTTGCGCTACATTGGTGCAAGTTAACTGATTAATGCATGTTAGTGAATGAGACCCTAAAGATGCTGACATTCAGGAGTCTTCACTAAGTTTCAGTCCTTCCATATCCTACTACAGAAAGATCTAAGTCAAGCATTAAATACTCTCTAATCCACCACTTTGTTTTTAGCAGAAATTTAATTTTCAAAGCTCGTACAGCACTTTAGATAAAAGCTTAAAACAGACCTGGAAATAATAATTTTCTTTTCAATTTGAGAGCAGTATGGGAGGCTTCTAAAAATCTGTCTGCAAAGGGTATTCTGTCTGCTGCTGAAATCATGTCAGAACCAGAAAAACACATATATCCGTTCTGCTAAAATGACCTTTGATCTCCTTTCAAGAGATGTCCCACTAAAGGAAATGTATCCTGTAACATAGAAACATGATGGCAGAAAAAGACCACATGGCCTATCTAATGTGCTCTTCCATATCACCTACTACAAGAGAACCATTTTTTCCTTTAGAGAGCCATTGTGTTTGTCCCATGCTTTTTTGAATTTAGATACCACTTCCACTGGGAGACTATTCCACGCATCTACCACTGTTTCCATAAAAAAATATTTCCGCATATTACTCCTGAGTCTATCCCCTTTCACCCTCATCGTAGAGCTTGCTTTCAATCAAAAGAGGCTCTCCTCCTGTGCACTTATGCCATGGATGTATTTAAATGTCTCAATCTTATCACCTCTGTCCCACCTTTCCTCTAAAAGTATACATATTAAGATCCTTAAGTCTGTCCTCATATGCTTTATAACGAATCCATTAACCACTTTAGTAGCCACACTCTGCACCGACTCCAACCTGTTTATATCTTTTTGAAGGTGTGGTCTCCAGAACTGCACACAATACTCCAAATGAGGTCGCACCAATGACTTATACAGTGGCACTATCACCTCCTTTCTTCTGCTGGCCATTCCTCTCCCTTTGCACCCAAGCATTCTTCTAGCTTTCGCCGTCGCTACTTTGAGATCATCAGACACAATCACGCTTAGGTCCTGTTCTTCTTTTGTGGACAGAAGTACGTCGCCCCCTATACATTACCGCTCCTTTGGATTGTTGCAGTCCAAATGCATGACCCTACATTTTTAGCATTAAATCTCAGCTGCCAAATTCTAGACCATTCTTCAACCTTAGCTAGATCCCTCCTCATGTTATCTACACCTTCCTGGATGTCTACTCTGTTGCAAAATAAATAAGAATAAGAACAGACCATTTAAAGAGAAGATGTCATCAGTGCAGGCTTTGTTAAAAGCTAAAACAACCAATAGCAAACCAGGATGACCTTTATAAATGTAATCTTTCATGTTGGCTGTCCAGGACATGCTGATATAACTAGCAAAGTTCTGCTTAAACAGTTTCCTGCAATTGTCCCTTTTAAATATCAATAGAGCATAACTGTTTTAAGAGGGAAGAATTTAATAGAAGGTAGTAAAGTTTAGTTTACTTGGATTTCTGTGTTGGCTGTGCCTAGCAGGGGAAAAGGCATGAAAAAGGTTTTTCCCATGAAACAGATTTTTTTTTTGGGGGGGGGGGTATTTTTTTTGTTGTTGTTGTTTAGCAAATGTCTACTCTCTTCTCCATCCAGGGCCAACCCAACCATCAGGCAAACGAGGCATTTGCCTATGGGGTCAGTTTCTAGGGGGGGGCAGCAAAGAGCAGGGCATTCAAAGCTAAACCATATAGATCTGACAGTTTGGGGAGGCATAAGGCTTAAGGTTTGCCTACGGTGCCAACACCTTGAACCAACTCTGGGGCTGGCCCTGTCTCCATTAATGCAATTTACAACTCCTAAAAGGAAAATGAAACTGTTCCCCAAATAACTGCTTTTCTTTAAATGCCAAGCCTTTTATGCCCTTCTGTTTTTACACACTTGTAGCCATATTGTAATTATTTAGTGGCAAATGTAATAACCAGAACACATGAAAAACCAAGTTACTTACTTGAAGCGGTCATTCTCCATGGAGAGCAAGATGGAAGTCTTCAAAGTAGGGTGATGTCATCCAAAGGAACCCCACATGCAAGAGTTTCATTTAGCTTTCGTACTTTGAAGAGCTTTAGACTCAAGCAGCATTTCCTGCACTGTATTCCACAAGCCACCTCAGAACCATATTTAGCTTAAAGTTTGAATACAACTCCAAGTGGATGTTGATGGGTAATGCGAGGAGAACACCTGTTACAGGTAAGTAGGATGGTTTTCACCAAAGGACAAGCAGGAAAGTAAGTCCCCACAAGTGGGACTCCCAGGCTACAGGTTGCCTTTAACTTAAAAAGGAGTAAAATGGTAGAGGGCAAATGTTTCTTTTAGCAAAAGGCTTTTCTCAGTTTTTATCTGAATTGGATTATAAACCTCAAAGGTATTCCAAGAAACAGATTGACCAAACCTATTATCCCATCAAGGATCCCTTTCTAAACAATAATAAGTGAATGTCGTAACCAAAGTCCATGTTGCAGCCTTTGCAAATCTCTTCCATAGATGCTGTCTTTAAGTGAGCTACCGATGCTGTCTTACCTGAGATGCTCTGAGCTTTGGCATGACCCTTCTCCCTGGTGCTGGTCCATCTGCTGGCTCTGCTACAGTATTGAAACCTCACAGAGGCTCCACCAGTCATCCATTCACGCTGGTCCTGCGAAAATTTCCTACTGTCAGCACCCGAGTACACTTGGGAAGGAGAATAGTGGGGAAGAATGCTTTATCATCCAACTTGCAGTTGACAAAGAACAGTCTCCAGGCAAAGACAGAGAATAAAATGTCAAAGAAAAAGAAAAGCTCAAGGCTAAACATGCCACACAGACTTCTAATCTTTACAGTCTGGGTCACGTATCCAGGTTTTGCTCACCTATGCCTGAGTGCAAGCAGGCTGCTGGCCTCACTCAAAGAGCTGCGAAAACTAATAACCCTCAAACAAATGTCACAATTAGAGCTTCTCACTCAAGTTGCCTAAGGTGGCCCATTATAGTTCCTTCAGGGTAGAAAGAGCTCAAGAAGAAAAACAAAAGGAGCCCTTGAACTTGTGGCCTCGTTTCCTTTTCTGCAACCCTTCCCCCTCTAGGCTTCAGCTGAGGTGTATGGACTTCAGCCACGGCCCAAACGGACAGGGCTCACGGCTCAAAGAGCCTGTCTTTTAGAGTTCTGGGTTATTCAAAGCAAACTTATCTTAAAAGAGTTTTCTCAACGTCCTTATTCAGCAATGCCCCACTTCAGCAAAACTACTGTATAGCCAAAAATAAAAAAGGAAGAATATCTCTCTCTCTACCCCCATAATAACCTGCTGGGGATATAGTAAGGGAGGGAGGTATATCACCACTGTGACCAAGTGCACTAGTCACACCTCCCACCTGTATTAACCCTCAAACAAACAAAACTCCACAGCCTACCGGCTTATTCAATTTCCATGGCTTCTTCTGCTTCAGAGGACAAAAAGAGCAAACCATCTGGAGTTTCTTCCATCTCTTCATTGCGTTTTTCAGAAGAGGCTGGCTGCCTACAAAGAACCCTCACGGCCTTTAAACAGCTTTTGACTGGGCTGCAAGCTGTAGGTGATGTTTTTCTAGAGAAACCCTCTGTTTCTTGGGCTACAACAGATCCCCTGCCCTTTGGTTTGTAGGTTGCAGTACATAGTGATTAAGCTTCCAAGAGAATTACATGTCTTCATCGTGTTCTCCCATTTCCTGGGTAACAGTTAGTTTCCTGCTCACCAAACATTGGTTAAGGATTTGCCTAGCCACAGGGGAGGTCTGAAAATTCCATTTCTTCAGGCTGCAGGCATTGTCCCTATCTCTCTTCTTCCCTAAGCCAGAGGGGAAGAGGACTCTTTGCACACTCCTGGTTGCTTGGCTGATTCTCAGGAGAGCCTTCCTCGCCACACCCTCTTGATAGGGACAGCCTGTTCACTAGGTGAACTAGTGGGGTGACTAAGCAGCAGACCCTGGTGGGCGGCATCGCTAACCCAACCCCCTCCCCCCCCCGTGCGCTTTAAAACACCCACCTGCACGTGTGCATGTGGTTCCAGCCTGCTGCTCTTGCCCCCTCCAAGAAAGCTGCATCGAAGGGGGACAGGAGCAGCTGGCCATGATCATGCATGCGCACAGGCACTTTAAGGCCCGACGCAGCAGTTCAGCCACTGACACTTAAGCACAAGGGGACAGAGGGTGGCACGGCGCAGTCTGGTGGGGAGGCAGCATGGAGGGTCTGCCTAGGGCAGCATAAACACTTGGACTGCCACTGCTTCTTGATTTAGGCTTGTTTAGTCATAAGAGAAAGAGATTAAGTCCACTAGTTAATCAGAGTGTTTGTTTGGCAGCAGTAATCCTAGATTTATTGCAGTCCAAAGAAATTAAAACTGTGTAGACTTTCTAAAGGCTTTAGTCCACTCCAATTAGAAGTCTAAGGCTCTTTTACAATCTAAAATATTTAAGGTACATTCACCATCGTGTGCATGAGTTCTGGGGACAAATGTTGGCATCTTCTGGGTATGTTTACAAAACAGCAGTATTCAATGGGGCCGAGGCTCCAATATCACAAGGACATCCAAGTGAAATCTGGGATATCTAAGCCAGAATGTGTGAAAAAGAAGCAGACACATCCAGGTGCAGACACAATTTCACAAATGTAGACTTGCCCAATATGGACTTCTGCAAGGGCATCTACATAGACATACCCAGAATAGTATTTTTTTTTTAATTTATAGAATGTTATGGTTTATTCAAACAGAAAACAATAGAAGAAATAGTGATTACAGTATTACAAATCACGTAGGAAGAAAAACATAAGGCCCGATATTGAGTTGCAATGGCTATGCGCCTCTAAGGCCATTGCTGCCGAACTTTAACCCCAGATATTCAATCCAGGGTCATATCCAGCCCCTGGTATTGAATATTGAATATCGAGGTTTGCCGCACAGCTGCCCACGATGCAGAAGCTAAGCGTGCAGTGGCGATATTCAACCGCTGCCTGGACAGCTTTTGCTGTGTCTAACTTTCTCTGCTGAGAGATAACCAGGCAGCGGCTGAATATCATCGCTACATAGTTATCCTCGGGTACCTCCTCCGACATGCCTCAATGCTAAGCGGTTAGCATTGGAGCGTATAGCAGCACTACTCTGGGATATTCAGCGGCAGTAACTGTATTAGGGTCGCTGAACATCCCAATTGGGGCATTTATACGGTTTACAACTCTGTAAACCGTGTAAATGCCTTGCAATATCAGACCTATATTTCTGAGATCAGGCAGTGACATCCAAGTTCCTGGGAATGCTCCAGCCACGCCTCCACCATGCCCCCGTTCAGACTTGGATGTCCTCACATTAGCGATGTCCACACACCTGGCTTCTGAAATGTCTCTGGAGATGTCTCAATGCCCATTTTCAGACATGCAAAGCACAAATAGGGCTTTGAAAATAATCCACACTGTATCTGAATTTTCAGAATGCATTTGACAAAGTACTTTATGAACAATTCCTAAGGAAATTAAAAAGTCATGGGATAGGAGGTAATATACTATTTTGGAATGGGAAATGGCTAAAAGATGAAAAAAGAGTAGGGTTAAATAACCAATTTTCTCAGTGGAGGAAGGTGAACAGTGGAGTCCCCTTGGGATCTGTACTAGGATTCATGCTTTTTAATACATTTATAAATGATATGAAAATGGGAACGAGGGAGGTCATCAAATTTTGTAGATGATCACAAATTATTAAGGGTTGTTAACTTGCATGCAGACTATGAAAGATTGTAGGAGGACCTTCTGAGACAGGGAGACTGGGCATCCAAACGGCAGATGAAATTTAATATGGACAAGTGCAAAGTGATGCACATAGGTAAGAATAACCCATATTCAGGGCCAGCATTAGAGGGAGGGAACTAGGACATTTGCCCATGCCCCCCTCCCCATGCCATTGGGAGCCCAAAACCTGCCTGAATCTGAAGAAGGAATAGCTTGAAGGAGGGCTTTGGGGACTTCTCCCCAATTTCTGCTCTGGGTCCCTGCATGTCTAACACTGACCCTGCCCAAATTATAGCTACATGATGTTAGATTCCACATTCGGAGTCACCACTCATGAAAAAGATCTAGGCATCATCATTGACAATACGTTGAAATCTTCTGCGCAATGTACAGTGGCAGCCATAGAAGCAAACAGAATGTTAGGACATACTAGGAAAGGAATACAGAACAAAAGAATATCATAACGCCTCTGTATTGCTCCATGGTGTGACCACATATTGAGAATTGTGTGCACTACTGAATGCTACATCTCAAAAAAGATATAGTAGAATTAGAAAAGGTACAGAGAAAGGCAAGCAAAATAATTAAGGAAATGACTACTATAAAGAAAGGCTAAAGAGATTAGGTTCTACATCTTGGAGAAAAGACAACTGAGGAGAAATATGATAGAGGTTTATAAACTCCTGAGTGTAGTAGAATGAGTAAATGCAAATCAATTCTTTACTCCTTCAGAGAGTACAAGAATAGGGAACTCAACGTGACGTTAAAACAAATAGGAGCATGTTTACTAAAGGCTTACGAGTGTTAAATGCTTCCACTGCCCATTCATATCTGTGGGCCACTGCAACATTTACCGCGTGCTAACTTTACTTAAAGCACGTTAACCTTTAGTAAACATATCCTATAGTTGAAGTTTAGAATTGTTGCTGGAGGATGTGATAAAAGTTCTTGGAGTTAGTCAATAAATTGTTATTAAGGGAGACCTGGGGAAAGTCACTGCTGATCCCTGAGAGTAAGTAGCATGGAATTTAGCCAGGTACTTGTGAGCTGGATTGGACATGGTTGGAAACAGGATACTAGTTTTGGTGGACTTTTGCTCTGACCCAGAATGGCAATTCTTACGTTCTTATATTTATCAATGAAAGACAGTCTGTCTAATGCAGTCTCAGACTAGGTCTGTACGTACAACCTGAGAGTAAACTGTAAGAAGACTGAAGTGCTGTTTATCACAAAAGATCCAACCTTCATACCACCACCTTGCTTACAGGAAAAAGATGCAGAGCTGAAGACGAACAAGAGGTGCGTTACCTAGGAATCACCCTGGACCAGCACCTGAGTATGGAAACACACATAAATAATATTACCAAGGCAGTATACCACAAAATAAGGACCCTCTGTCACCTACATCCACTTCTGGAGGCTGCCGATTCCGCACCGTATTCCAGGCACTTATCTTTCCACACTTTAACTATGGGGTCTATTTGTTCACTTTTCCCGTCCCCAGCAAAGCCTCCCTATACAAAAAGGGAGGTTGTTTGGGGAGCCTAGACATGGGCAGGGTGGAGGCGGAGATAGGGTGGGCAGCGGGTGGTCCGACAGACTAGACAGGGGACGTATTCCGCCCCTAGACATTGGGGGACAAGAGGCCCGGCTGCAAACAAATGGGGAGGGGGTGCAGGAGATTCCCCGAAGCCTGACCCTGGCATGGCAGGCCAGATTGGAGGTCAGGCTGTGGGAAAAAAGAAGTCAGTGGTGGCCAGGGATCGCGGCTCCTGAATGGAGCCGTGGTGCCATGGCAACTGGATGCCATGGTACCACGGCTCCATTGAGGAGCCTGACTGAGTTAACCGGGCAGGAATCTGGACATGCCCCACAGGATCAGAATCACATCTACTTTTGGAATAGGCCTCCACACAAATATCATTCTCCACAGGCTGCCAGGCTATGCACTTTATCCTCTGTAAATGGCCATGAACACTGCAGCCCGAACCCTGTATGGAGCCTCCAGATCTGAACATGTGACACCCATCCTGAGACAATTGCATTGGCTCCCAATAAATAGCTGCCTAAAGTACAAAGCCCTCTTAATGACATTTAAAATCCTGCATAACCTCTTTGCGGTCTCCCTGAAGGAAATTATACATTGGACACCAAACAATAGAATAAGAAGAACAAACATGACAAACACACTTACCATCCTGTCAGCAATAAGAAAGAGTTCCCAAGCTGCTAAGAACCAGGCTTTCTCATTATATGCAACAACTCTCTGGAACTCCTTCCTTTCCCCAATCCGCTCCATTTTTGACCTATCAACCTTCAGGAAAGTGATAAAGAAGACATGCAAATCACAAAGAAATCTCCGGAGCCATTTTAGAAAGCCTGACGATACACGTGTAGGTGTGATCACATCAAACTCGGTCATGGGTATGCCTGGAAGCATGGCAGAGGTGGGTCCTTAAAGATATATAGGCACACAAGATTTCCAATCTGCACTGGAGGTCCTCTATCGCCATTGGGGATGTCCATGGTTATCCCTGCTCTAGTGCACAAACAGGATTCATCGAGGTTTTCGTTTCAGCAATGTAACAACATTACGATGAAGAGGGAAATGTCTTTTCACTCTGTCCATACTTTTCACTCCATCAAAGATACCCAACAGTACATCAGACATGTTCCCATTTGCAAAATGGCAGACTGGGATGTGCAAGGGGGAGAGATCCATGGCTGTGTTTTCTGAAAGGGCAGCAAGCACATCTATGTCCCTTAGTCTGTGGACATGAATATACAACACATTCATGTTTTTAGTGTGGAGACTTCCCACATGTGGCTAGTCCATAACTCTGTGTGTCCCAGTTGTTCCTATTATGTGGCACACACATGTATCTTTCAAGGTGGAGAAAGGCAGATTTTACAAGGCTCTGACATGTGACCACCTTCTCGGCTACACCTCCTGTTGCATATCATATGTTTTGACTTGAAAATACCCCTTTGCAGCCAGATGTCCTTTCCAAAATGTGCTTTCACTTATTCCCAGACAGCTGGTCATGTTCTAACAACATAGTGTAGACCTCGATGCTAATTCCCATAAAGAGAAACAAGTAGAGGGAATAATAGCAAAACAATGAAAGATTTTGCACTTACCTCGCATTATGAACAAAAAATAACGTGCAGTAAATGCAAAGTCTGTACACTAACTATTGAGGCGTTCTCAGCATCTGCCCTGAAGTCAGTACACAGGGCAGACTCTTACCACATTGGCTCACATTCCATGCCTCAGCAGAAAACACGGGTGTGCCTGCCTATTTACCAGGGCAACGAACACGGTTCCTGGTGCAAAATAAAATAAATTTCAGCTGCTGTGGCAATACAATTGCTGGAGTATGTAATAAAAGCTGTTGGTGTAGCTGGGTTTAAGAAAGGTTTGGATAGGTTCCTGGAGGAAAAGTGCATAAGCCATTATTAAAGTAAATGGAGGGAATTCATTGCTTATTCCTCAGATAAGCAACATAGAATCTGTCTAGTTTTTGAGATCCTGTCAGGAACTTGTGATCTGGCTTTGCTACTGATGGAAACAGGATACCGGGCTTGATGGACCATTGGTCTGCCCAGTATGGCAATCTTATGTACTTATGACAGTCTCTCCCCTGATCATTATCCCCTGCCAATCAAATCCTCTATCCCAACACCCCCATAAGGCAGACTCCTGATCCAGCTCTCCCCACAATGCATATCCCCCTAACTGTCACTCCTGAAAAGGAATTGCCCAAAAGGAAGCCCCCAAAACAGACCCATCCACACACAATCCATAACTCAACTCTCTTCCAACCCCACCAGTTCCCCTGAGACTCACCTTGGGGCTTCCCTAGTAGTCTAGTGAAATCAATCAACAGCAATCTCCCTATGCAGCTGCCCAATAGCCAGTGTGTTCCATAATAGCGACGATAACCCCTAGCAATAACCTTGCAGTATTACTGGTAGGGCTCAACCTGCCATATATGTGCAGTCTTCCTTTCTGAACATACTATTAATGTCCTTATCCATTCTCTAGTCACCTCCCATCTAGAATATTGCAACCTCCTCAATATTGCTGGTCTTCCTCTGAAATCTCCCCCCACTTCAATCTGTTCAAAGCTCAGCTGCATAGCTAATCTTTCACCAGTGTCGCTATGCACGTCACCCCTTTTTCTCAAGTCGCTTCATTGCCTTCCTGTCCATTTCAACATCCATTTCAGACTTCTACTACTGATCTATAAATCCCTTCATTTGGCTGCTCCTCATTACCTTTCCTATCATATCTCTCCCTACATGCCTCCTCGGAAACACTCTTCGGCCAGTTCCCTTCTATCTGTGCCCTTCTCTTCCACTTGCAACTTTGATCTTTCTACCTTGCTGCTCCTTATGCCTGGAGCAAACTACGTGATTTGGTGCGTCAAGCTCCTTCTCTGGGCCTGTTTAAATCCAGGCTAAAAACTCACCTCTTTGAGACTGCTTTTGGATCTTTATTCCCCTAGTCTCCTGTTCACCTCCTATGTGTTTCCTTACCATTCCCCTAGATAAATCCTAATCCTTAGTTGTGTTGTCTGTCTTGACTAGACTGTAAGCTCTTAGGAGCTTGGACTGTCTCTTACATGTCTCTGTACAGTGCTGTGTACGCCTTGTAGCACTATATAAATGATAAATAGTAGCAGTAGTCAATCCATATATGGCAGGTTGGCCCCTAATGCTAGGACTAGGAGTCATCATTGCCATCTGTGAACCTGATGGCTACAGGGCGGGACATGAGAGGAACTGTTCCCTCGCAAGACCACTAGACTACCAAGGAAATCCTCAGATGAGTCCCAGGGAGATCGCAGGTGGGGGGAAGGTTGGGTTATGGACAATGTGGGGGATGCTAGTCAAAGGTGATTTCTTTTCAAAGAGTTCCTGTTGAGGAGTTTGTGTTTGGGAGTTCTGTTAAGTAGGACTTCCCTTTCAGGGGGTTCCTTTTCAATGGAGTTCCTGTCAGTGGGTCTATCTTGTGGGGGGAGTGGGAATCTGGATTAGGGTGCTTGCCTTGTGGAGAGGATCTGCCTAGTGGGAGGGTCAGGATGGGGAGGGGCCTTGGTAAGGGGGTCTTGCTGTCCAAGGGAGAGATGGTTGAGGAGAGTTGGAAGGGGGTGTCTTGATGGGGGGTGGGGGGGATACAGATCAGAGAAGTCAGATCAGGGGGCTCTGATTGGGGACGGATTAGACTGGGGGATGTTTTTTTAATCTAAGGGCAGAATCCATGCTACCTGACTGCTGATAGCACAGTTGCACTGAGGGGCTGATGCAGAAAGACTAACGTGCCCTTTGCGCACAGATAATACAACTTATACACACATGTTCTGACACACCAAATGCAGAAAAGAGATTGATGCGCACGTAAACAGCAAAGCAAAAGCAAGCGCACACACCAAGCGTATTTAAATTAAATGGAAATGAGCCTCACGTATAAAATGGCACACTAATATTGTCTGCGGCTGATTCAGAGAAATGCTTAGAGGATTACATAACCACCCTGAGGCACCAATATCTCTATGCCTGGTCTGAGGTGGCTTAAACTTTCCCTCAGATGATCCAGACATTGGGGAAGGCCCCTGATGCCATCAAAATATTATTGGGAGGCCGGCGTCCCCTACACCGACCTCCCACAGATATCAAATCCCTGGTGTTCTAGAGGCTCTGATTCCCCACCCACCCAGTAACAAAAGGCCCAGTGACCCAAAACCTCCCACCCCTTCCCATTACCTTTAAGATGGGAGCATTGCTTACTTGCTACCATCCCTGTGCTGCCATCTTGAAAAGTGAAAAAGTCACCCAAAGTGTCCTTCAAAAATTCATCTTTTTGTCGGATATTGCCGCGGGAGGGGAGAACTTGAATCACCCACGCCAGACTTCACTATCCTTTTAATCAATAAAGGTTCAAACAACTTGATTAAACCATTTCAATATGTAATAACACTTATCTTAAGATTGTCGATCAATAAGGAGCAATGAAATACAGGAGCCGTGCACATTTTGGGAAATGTCCCTGTGTACGGTGATGTTGTGTGCTATCGGCGTTCTACATAGAGGTGTACATAACTTAACATGTGACTTCAGCTCCAGCTTTCTCTATTGGCCCCTTAATGCCAGCTCAAGAAGTGCAGGCATGACAGCTCCTATATAGTAATATGCCCACATGACAGCTGTCATGTGTTTGAAATCGGCCCTGTACGTCCAGGGCCGGCAACCACCCACTGCCTGCACAGACTCAGCCCCCGAGTTGCCCCTTCCCCGCCCCCATCTAACTTCCCCGTACAACCGGTGGGGAAGTTAGACGCAGTTGAAGAAGGCACAGAAGAGCAGGGATGGATGTCCATACCCACTATTTGTGGCACAGAATTGGGCCCAATGTGTTCTGTACCCAAGTGCAAAGGTAGAGTTTGCAAGTTGCATAAACCCCATTTCTAAGAACAGCTCAGATTTGCAACACCCAGGACCGGCCCAAGGGTATCTGATGCCCTAGGCAAACCTTCAGCAGTGCCCTCTCTCCACATGCATGCCCCCCCATTATGGTCGCCCCTGCCACGCACCCTCCCCCCCTCTTGTACTGTTTACCCAGGAGTCGTGCTGGATGATAGATGACTCATCCAATGCTGCCGATGCAACTGGTAATTTGTTCTCTGTCTCTGATTCAATCACTCCTTCATTTAAATACATGGATTTGAATTCCATCTTGGACTTTTCATTTGTTTTATGTCAACCTAGGCGACTTCCTGGTTTGTCTGGTGTTAGGGCTGGCCATGCTGCCACCTTATGAACTGCCTTCTTTTTCACTGAACCCCTGAATCTGTCTGAGATGTGCATGGCAAAACATTTTTGGTTTGTTTTTGGATTTTGCAAAGTTTTACCAATTTTTGGGTGGTTTTTTTTGTTCTTTTCACACACTGTATACATGCTAGAACTTTCTTATGCGTGAAAATCGTTTATGTGTGTTAATTCGCAGGTATAGTTGCACACAATTGATTTACGTGCACTAAAATGTTTTAGGCGCCCAAATGAACAAAATGCACACTAACAAATGCACATCCCTAGTGAATATGTCTTCAGCCTGCAGTGAATTTGGAAGGATCAAGCTGACACTACTTGATGGGATTTGGCAAGCTGGAACAGCGACCAGCTGGTAAGATGTATAAGCCAAGTTGCCATGGCTTAATAAATGAAACTCTGCCTGGATTTCAGTAAGTAAAAATATTGCTTGTTCACCATGAATCTGAATAATATTACAGTGTATCCTTAAAGTAAATTTCTGTTTACTAGACAGACCAAAAGTATACGGTTCAAATGCAAAGATTCCTGGATGGTGCATAGGTTCCATTCAGCATCTGTATCCCAAGTGTAACTCCAAGAAATAAGCTTATGAGGTCTACAATATGTACAACAAATAGATTGCAGAGCTTATCCTCACATGGATAGCTCCTTTCTTAGAATATACAGTACGTATCTTTATTCTGAAAGTCACTGTATGAATGAAAGAGAGGTTTGTGCTACTCTTTTTTTTGAGTGCTATGGGGGTATATATGTAAAATTGGGAAGAGGGGTTCAGTTGGAATTAGTTTTATCACTCTCGTTTTTAATGCTCATTTAAAACAGCTAGTTTAGCTCTGTCTGATTTTTCCTGCACTCGGAATCATTAGAGAATACCCAAAGCTCACTACTCTTTCATGTCTTCAGCACGAAGGCACAAGTGTTAAAGAGCATTCTCACTGAGCTGCATTTTAGAGGCAGAAAAGTGAAACCAACCGAAAAATGACTGAGCAAATGGAAGCTGGCAGTCAAACAGCCTGGAAAACAGACTTCTTTGGGATGATATTCAATAACAGTGGTGACTGCATGTTTTTTTTAATGCCAGCTATAGTATTTAATTTATTTTATTTATTTATTTATTTAGCTAGGCTTATATACTGCTTTTCTATGGGTCAAAGTGGTGTATAGTCAGGTACTGTATAGATATATATACAGTATATCCCTTATCCCAAAGGGCTCGCAATTTACGTTTTTTTTGTACCTGAGGCAACGGAGGGTTAAGTGACTTGCCAGATAGACTGAGGCCATCTGATGATAACATTTAAAGATAAGAGTCAATATCTTAAATTTAATCTTCCACATGATACGGTGCTTCAGCTCTGGCCACATTCTTAGCTGCAGTATTTTGAGGGAGCTGATGGCTGATGAAATCTATCTACAAAAAGCAATAATGGCTCCCATACCAATCCATTAGCAGAAATGATAGCATCATCAAGAGGGGCAGCCATTGGCTTCTATAGTTTCAGTAGATACTTTATAGATAACTGGAATTTGGAGATGTTCCACGTTATAAAACTGTCCTTCCTTTGTTGTGAAAATTCCTTCAGCCTCACCCAATATAACAAGTTTACATATACATTTTAAATTGCTGGTTCGATAAAAAAATTCTGTATAATGTGCTGGATCGCTCACTTCGTTTGTTAGTAAATCTTTACTACATAATTCTGGTCGCTTCGTATCACCACTGTGCTTCTGTTGTTGGTGAGTTGGATTACTATATTATGATCTAATGCTAGTTGATATATTGTTAGATTCTCAGCTGAGTGCAGGTTAAAGTAGGCTTTTCCCAACTCCTTAACATCTCATAGGACCAAATCCCAAAATACAACTATGGGAAGATCAACAAAACCAGGTAGAAGCCACTGATCTGGCTTCACAACTAAACAATCCAGTTTATTAATTTTTGTTAAAAAAAGAACAGCTAAACCTGAATGATCTTATGACAGCATACTATAAAGCACCGTCCAAGCAATCCAAACCCCTGGAGTGCCATTTTAACACGCCAAATGTCTGCTATATTACAGAGCAAATGGATGTGTGGCCTTCTTGTACCTCTGTCTGTTAGAGTCCTTAAGGCAATAACTGGAGAGTGGGACTATAGTCACCACCCGTATCGTGCATCAGCCAGGAGGAAACTATGGAGAAAGCGAGCACAGAGGTTCCTATGATCTGACTGCTTGGTAACCACCCTTACTGATTGCTTTCAGGATGCCCTTCCTCCCAACCTCCAGAGCCACACAAACCTATTCTGGTGACAGCAAGTTATGAGTGCGTGTGTATATGTGTGTGTGTGTGTGTGTGTTAACAGTATAGTTTGACAGCTCTGAGAGTTGTCTCTTAGTGAATCAATTTGGTTGAAATGTGTTGATATGAGAAGGAAGAGTTAAAGAGGAAGAATATGAGTGTCTTAGACTAAATAAGATAAAGAAGTACTTCTCCAGTAATGGCCCTCCTCAAATTGTTCAAAGTGAATGGAGTGACACAGGGAATGGAAGTCATGGCCTGATCATGGATATCTGGTCACCACATTCAGTACTTACACGTGCATATCGCACACCAATTGGGCATTCAGGGAATGAAAATAATTTCTGTTCTAACAGGCCACTTATCTTTCACAAAATGGTGTAAGGGCAATATACAGTAGGTGCCATCTATTATACCAATGACATTTGGTAAACCAATAATGGGAAGGAGGAGTGCAGAGGTGAAAGATGGAAGGATGTATGGTTGGGCGTGACTGAATACGGTATGTCTGCAGAATGAGCGGAGCGGTGGATGAGTGGGGGTGTTGGGATCGATGAGAGATGGGTGGTATCTGTGGGGGGGGAGGGTTAGGAGGGAGAGAGTAAAAGAGGGATGTGGTATGAGGAAAAAAGATTAATGGGAGATATCCCTGGAGATAGGAGGATTGGCATCAGTACTCTTAGGAGATGATGGTCGTGATAGGGTGGCCATGACGGGACAAGGGACAGCAGAGGGTGAGGGTGAGGGGAGTTAAGGAGATATGGAAGTTGAGGGAGGAAAGTGAGATGGAGGGTGTGGAGAGATAGGCTGTGGTGAGGGGGGAACTGATGGAGTAGAGTGAAATGGCAGATAAGACCACAATACAGGGGTTGATGGTAGCAACTGCGGCGACCCTGCCCGGCTTAAGGGGTTAAAGGCAGGAGCAGCCGCTGGTGCTTCGTGAGGGAAGAGTAAAACCTTTACCCCAGGAATGCTGGGAGTTGTAGTTCCAGTTCTTCTCACTCCGAAATTAAAGAAACTGTAGTTGTGGGGTTTCTTGATAATAAGTATTTTATTAAAGCAAAAGATAAATGTTCCATCACATGGCATGTAATAATGCAAAACAAAGGTGCTTCAAAAGGCTAACAGAAACTCAGGATAAATGCAACTCAAAAGTATATTGCTGCTTTTCACTTTCCAGCCAATTACTCTCTTTTGCCTCCAGAGGCCAGTTGGGCTTACTGCAGCCTCTTACAGCCACTGTTACTCCCACAGTGCTTGAGAAAACATGTGCAGGTAATCAGAGCTTCTTTCAGCAATGTAAACAACAGCTTTGTAACTCTCAGATCACAGACGGCAAAAGCATTTCCTTCAGCTTGACTTATTTTTTGCACAGCCCTTCTGTCTTCAGACGGCTCCAAGGTTCTCCAGCTGTTCTGTTTGTTGCTCTCTGGCACAAACGACACTTCAGAGAATGATTGCTCTTTCACCTGTGCTTGCCTTGAAGGCTTTCTCTCCCAAGGCGTTGCCTTCCAACGGCTATCCAATTCAAGGTTAAGTCCTCTCCGTGGGACTTCTGCTTACTTCCCTTGAATAGAATTGTGCAGGTTTTCTTCTTATGCCAGGTTCCCAAGTATCATTAGACTCTCCTCTGGCTTTCCAACCATCCTCTTGTTTCTTCCTCCTGTATTCCTTCCTGGGCTGCTTCTTCTTCAACTCATTCCCATACTCGTACTGAGTCACAGCCTCCTTCTCGTTCCTCCTCTCTCTCTGCTTCCATTCCTGCTTCTTCTCCAGCTTCTGCTTCTGCTCAGAGCCATGCTCTGGTTTAAAAGTACGTTCTCTCTTAGGCACGCCCCTTCGCAGGGCTGGGTGTGCCCAATCAGAACTGCAGGACTCCTCCCCTGGGCTGGTCTCCATGCTCAGCTCTGTGGAATAGAGTCTCTCTTTTTTCCTTGCCCTGTCATTTTGGTGTAAATCCTGCTGACCCTCAGGATTTTCATCTGTCTCCATAGGCTCAGGAGGGCGCTGCTCACCACAGATCCCCCCCCTTAAGATATCACGGGCTGGCTTCTGACCAGAGGCACAGCACGGGATTCGACTCAGGGCATCGGCGTTCTGGTGGAGCCGTCCGGCTCTATGTTCCACTTGAAAGTCGAATGCTTGGAGGGCTAGAAACCAACGGGTTAACCTCGCGTTGTGGTTATGCATCTGGTTGAGCCATTTGAGCGGTGCGTGGTCAGTTATCAGGGTAAAACGTCTCCCCGTAAGATAGAAACGCAGCGCGTCGATGGCCCACTTAATAGCCAGGCACTCACGTTCAATTGTGGAATAGCGCTGCTCTGCTGGGGCCAGCTTTCTGCTTAGGTATAACACGGGGTGTTCTGTACCATCATGGTGCTGGGACAGTACTGCGCCCAGGCCCGTCTCTGATGCGTCAGTCTGGACAAAAAATGGTCGGGAAAAATCCACACCTTTGAGAACCGGTGCTGCACACAACTTATTTTTCAACAGGTGGAATGCTTCTTCCGCCTCTTCTCGCCATCTCAGTTGGTTAGGCGCGTTCTTTTTTAACATTTCGGTTAGAGGGGCACTTTTCTCTGCAAATCCCGGAACGAACCGTCTGTAATACCCCACCAACCCTAGGAAGCTCCTTAATTGCTTCTTGTTGAGCGGTTTGGGGAATGCTTGAACAGCGGCTATCTTATCCGTGAGGGGCTTCACCACCCCATTACCCACCAGGTGACCTAAATATTTAACTTCCCGGCCTCCAAACAAACATTTGGCCGGGTTTAAAGTAAGGCCAGCATCCCTAAGTGCCCTAAGAACGGCCTCAACTCGTGGAAGATGTTGTGTCCAATTGTCGCTGTGGATGACCACATCATCCATATAAGCCACAGCGTACATTTGATGTGGTCGCAAAACTAAATCCATTAGTCGCTGACAGGTAGCAGCAGCTCCATGGAGGCCGAAAGGCATTCGTTTGAACTGGTACAGGCCTACCGGGGTGCTGAACGCCATCTTCTGCCTGGCATCCCTGGTCAGTGGAACCTGCCAGTATCCTTTCGACATGTCCAGAGTAGTGAGGTATTTTGCCCGGCCCAGGCGATCCAGGAGTTCTTCTATTCTGGGCATTGGGTATGTATCGAACCGAGATATTAAATTAACCTTCCTAAAGTCGATACAAAACCTTATGGAGCCGTCGGGCTTGGGAACTAGGACAATTGGGCTGTTCCATGGGCTCCGCGACTCTTCTATAACGCCCATCTGCAACATCTCCTGTACCTGCCGTACGACCTCCGCCTTCTTGGCTTCTGGCAGCCTATATGGACGTTGGCGTACTATTTTGCCCGGTGGCGTTATGATCCCATGGGTGATCAGGTCTGTCTTGCCTGGCATGGGCGTGAGGACATCTTGATACCTTGTCAGTAGCTGAACCAACTCTTGCTTCTGCGCCCACGACAAGCCTTCATCCATTCTAGGCTCTGGGTGGCTTTTACACACTGCAATTTGTGGTCCTAGGTCTTCCTCTTCCTTTTCTTCTACCAGCGCGGCTAGAGCTTGGAAGCTGGTACCCCCCGTTGACCCGAATCCACCTGCTCCACGAGCCGTTGTAGATAAGCTGGATACCTCTTCCAGCGGAGGCAGACCCACACGCTCGCAGATTAGTTGAGCTACTCGGTCTCCAACCTGGATCTTAAAGTCCTCCTTGCCAAAGTTGAACATAAGAATTTTAATAGATCCCCTATAATCCGGGTCTATCACTCCGGCTCCTATGTCCAGAAAATGCTTCACGGCAAGTCCCGATCGTGGGGCTATACGGCTGTAGCATCCTAGCGGCATTTCCATTTGTAAGGCAGTATCTATCAATGCCTTCCCTTGTTTCGGAACTATGACCTCTTCAGCACTACAAAGGTCGTAACCTGCTGAGTTACTGGAAGCTCTCTTAGGGGGTTGAGCATTGGGGTTCAGTTTGCAGAATCTCAAGACAAATACTGGTTTCTTCACCATTTCTTCTCTTGAAGGTGGTGTTTTCCCTTTTTGCTTTTTCAAGTGAGCAAACAAAGGACTAGGCACTATGCTTTTCCTAGTAGCTTGGGTTGGAGCTTCTACCGGGGATTCTCTGGTAGCTTCTTGCTCTTTCAAACATAAACCTTGTTCCACCCCTTTATGGAAGTGTGGCCAGTCTTTACCCAAAACTAGTTTATGAGGTAGCTTGGGGACAACTGCAATGGGAATTTTCTTCAGCACACCTAGTGCTTTCACCTGCAGATTATATACAGGGTATAGTGACGTACCCCCATGTACACAGCGTATTTTCACATTCCGAACAGGCTGAATCACTATCCCTGATGCCTGGATTCGCCACCACAGCGCCTTGGAGAGCATTGTTTGCTCTGCGCCAGAGTCAAGTATCGCAGTGGTGGCAATCCCCTGCACCTCTACCTCGATAAGAAACCCTTCACGAGCTTTCTGTGCACTTTCTGCTACTAAGGCAGTCTTAAAACAATTTCTCTGTATATGCCCTTCTTTCCCACATTTAAAACACTTGCTAGGCTGAAACCTAGCCTTTACAGTCGGCATACACATTCTGCTTGCACCATATTGAAATTTCCCTTTCCTTTCTGATTCCGTTATTGCTGCCCCCTTTAAATCACTATTGCTTTCAAGCGGCACTGCCTTTGCCTGCAAGAAGCGTTCCGTGAGGTCTACTGCCTCCTTTGGGGTCTTGCAGCTTTGCAGAATCAGGAAGGTCTTTATTTCATCCGGTATAGCGTTCATGTATTGCTCTAGCACTAAGCTTTCTAGTATAGCCTCTTTAGACCTATGCTCAGGATTAAGCCATTTATTCAGCAATGTGCTTATCCTATACACTAGGGCTTTTGGTGACTCACCCTGTTTTAACCTCACCGCTCGCAAGAGATTATGGTAGGCTAGCGGCGTAAGGCCTAGCCTTTCCCGGACCGCTTTCTTCACCTCCCCATAATTTCCGGCAAGGTCGGGTGGCATGCTCCTGTAAGCCGCCATTGCTTCTCCCGTAAGGGAAGCCGCGAATCTGATGGCCCAATATTCCTCTGGCCATGCACTCAAGTGTGCTACCCTTTCAAAACATTCAATGAAGTTGTCAATATCATCATTATCTCTTAGCTGGCCAAAGTTAAACATAGTCTCTGCGCCAAAACTATGCGCAGCTATAGGAGCTAAACCTGGAGGTATAGACGGTTTCTCCTTTGGCATCTTCTGCTCAGTTACCCAATTTTTCAGCATGTCCAGGAGGGGTTGCTGCTGAGCCTGTAGGGCAGCGGCAGTCTTCTCTTGAAACTCTAGACTTAGGTCCCGCTGTTTTTCAAGTTGGGTTGCCATCCATTTGAATATCTCCGTTGCGTCCAGCGACATCTTTGGTATCTAGGAATGCAAACAGAGAAGAAAAAAAAACCAAGTGCGATACCTCACACACACAAAAAAAAAAAAAAACTTTTCCTTTTTTTTTTTTTTTTTCAATAGCTGGCCAACACCCTCAGCCCTGTATCCTTTTCGTCTCCCAGGTGGATAGCAATTACCTGGCTCAGGTGTTGCGTCACGCTTTCACAGCCTCATTGCAGCTGGCACACCGATGCTGGGATTCTCTCCTTCCTCTCAGGATGGTCTGCAATCGGGTCCTTCTTACAGTTGCTTCTCTGAAGTTTCTTCTCTGCGTGGCACCTTGCGCATGCGTGGAGAATATCCTGCCAACATAGCCAACTTGCGGCGACTCTGCCCGGCTTAAGGGGTTAAAGGCAGGAGCAGCCGCTGGTGCTTCGTGAGGGAAGAGTAAAACCTTTACCCCAGGAATGCTGGGAGTTGTAGTTCCAGTTCTTCTCACTCCGAAATTAAAGAAACTGTAGTTGTGGGGTTTCTTGATAATAAGTATTTTATTAAAGCAAAAGATAAATGTTCCATCACATGGCATGTAATAATGCAAAACAAAGGTGCTTCAAAAGGCTAACAGAAACTCAGGATAAATGCAACTCAAAAGTATATTGCTGCTTTTCACTTTCCAGCCAATTACTCTCTTTTGCCTCCAGAGGCCAGTTGGGCTTACTGCAGCCTCTTACAGCCACTGTTACTCCCACAGTGCTTGAGACAACATGTGCAGGTAATCAGAGCTTCTTTCAGCAATGTAAACAACAGCTTTGTAACTCTCAGATCACAGACAGCAAAAGCATTTCCTTCAGCTTGACTTATTTTTTGCACAGCCCTTCTGTCTTCAGACGGCTCCAAGGTTCTCCAGCTGTTCTGTTTGTTGCTCTCCGGCACAAACGACACTTCAGAGAATGATTGCTCTTTCACCTGTGCTTGCCTTGAAGGCTTTCTCTCCCAAGGCATTGCCTTCCAACGGCTATCCAATTCAAGGTTAAGTCCTCTCTCTGTGGGACTTCTGCTTACTTCCCTTGAATAGAATTGTGCAGGTTTTCTTCTTATGCCAGGTTCCCAAGTATCATTAGACTCTCCTCTGGCTTTCCAACCATCCTCTTGTTTCTTCCTCCTGTATTCCTTCCTGGGCTGCTTCTTCTTCAACTCATTCCCATACTCGTACTGAGTCACAGCCTCCTTCTCGTTCCTCCTCTCTCTCTGCTTCCGTGCCTGCTTCTTCTCCAGCTTCTGCTTCTGCTCAGAGCCATGCTCTGGTTTAATAGTACGTTCTCTCTTAGGCACGCCCCTTCGCAGGGCTGGGTGTGCCCAATCAGAACTGCAGGACTCCTCCCCTGGGCTGGTCTCCATGCTCAGCTCTGTGGAATAGAGTCTCTCTTTTTTCCTTGCCCTGTCATTTTGGTGTAAATCCTGCTGACCCTCAGGATTTTCATCTGTCTCCATAGGCTCAGGAGGGCGCTGCTCACCACACAACACTGAACGTTAAAGGCTTGAATTCATGGCAGAAGTGGCAAATCATGGAGAAGAAGGAGGAGAGGAAAAGGAGTGGATGTTCTTATGGTCAAATAAACTCATTTAAAGAGGTTGTTTGAGGCAGGCCTGTGAACACGAACATTCTCCATTGTTCTCCTTGCAATGAATACAGCAAACCCAAGGAGGGGAGGAGTAGGGATCGTTTTCTCTGGGAGGTGATGGGTGGAAGTTTTCGAAGTATATAGAGATAAGAGGGCGGGTGGTTCATTTTAGTATGAGTAAAAATTGCTGGGGTAGAAGAGGTAGTGAGTAATATATACACACCTAATCAAGGTCAGTTTTAACTTATGGATGAGGTACCGGTGGTTTGGAGGAGGGGTGAGCATATTGAGGGGTGATTTCAACTTAACAATTAATGCAAGGGTGGACAAATCCAGGGGGGAGAGGATGGTACTAGAGGGAAGTGGATAAGATTGACGTGGAGTCATGACTAGGTTGGGGATGATAGACGGGTGGAGGCAGAGAAATGGTAATTGGAGGCAATATACTTTTTTCTCCTGTCCTCATGGTTCCTATAGTAGAATAGACATGCTCTGGGTAGCTGTGGTGGCTCTAAGTCAGGTCATGGATATGGGGATAGAGTAAATAACGTGGTCAGAAGGGGAGGAGAGGAGTTTAACATTTTGGCGACTAAGTGAATCTTTACTGGATCATCCACAAGTGTGTTTGAAAGTAAAATAGGAAATCAAGGAGTACCTGGAAAGACATGCAAGAGATGCAGGAGATGTTGTGGGATAGACTCAAAGTAGTCCTCTGTGGTGTCCTGATTTCATATTTGAAAAAACAGAAACTTCAGAAAGAAAAACAGCTAAGGGAAAAGATCTGGGAGGCACTTACAAATATATTAAAAAGCAGCAGACCCAGCACAGATCTCTGGGGTACTCCACTATTCACCTTTGGGAAAATTGGCCATTTAGCCCTACCCTCTGCTTTCTATCTTTTAACTAGTTCCTAATCCACAATAGTACACTGCTTTCTATCTCATGACTTTTTAATTTCACCAAGAGTCTCTCATCAAAGGCTTTCTGAAAATCCAGATACACTACAATGACTGACCCAACTTTGTCTACCTGTTTACTTACACTTTCAAAAAATATAACAGATTAGTAAGACAAGATCTTCCCTGGCTAAATCCATGTTGGCTGTCTCCCATTAATCCATGACCATCTACGTGTTCATAAATTTTGTTCTCAATAATGGTTTTTACCATTCTTCCTGGTACTGACTTCAGGCTCACTGGTCTGTAATTTCCCAGATCACCCCTGGAACCCTTTTTAAAAATTTGCATTATATTGGCCATCCTCCAATCTTCAGGTACTACAGATGATATTAATAATAGTTCACAGATTAGTAATAGTAGGTCTGCAATCTCATTTTTCAGTTCTTTCAACACCCTTGGATATATACTATCCAGTCCAGGTGATTTGTTATTCTTCAGTTTATCAAATAGTTCTATTACATTCTCCCGGTTTATTGATATTTTTTTCAATTCTTCTGCTGCATCAGCTTTAAATACCATTTCAGGCATGGATAACTTCTATACATCTTTTTCAATAAAGACCAAAGCAAAGAATTCATTCAGCCTCTCCGCTATGCCTTGGCCCCACTTAGTGACCCTTTACTCCTCTATCATTCAATAGTCCTTTTGACTCTCTCATTGTTTTTTTGCTATAAATGTACTTGAAAAAGATTTTATTATGTGTTTTTTCTTCCACTGCAAGCTTTTTTCAAATTCTCTGTTTGCCTGCCTTATCAGTGCCTTGCATCTAACTTGCCAGTGCTTATCTTGTTTCCAGTTTTTGTCATTTGGCTCCTTTTTCAATTTCTTGAAAGATGCTTTTTTTTGTCTACAGTAGCCTCTCTGACCTCACCTTTTATTTATTTATTTATTTAACTGTATTTATATCCCACTTTTCACCGGGTCAAAGCGGTGAAAAGCGGTGAAAGTTAAAAGATAGTACTATGGATTTCCTTACTGTCCTTCCTCCTTATATTAAATCACAGGCAATCATGCTATGATAACTATTGCCAAGTGGTCCCAAAACCCTTATCTCTTGCACCAGATCTTGTGTTCTACTAAGGACTAGGTCCAAGATGGCTTCCCCTCTTGTCGGTTCATGAACCAGCTGCTCCAGGAAGCAGTCATTTATTTCATCTAGAAACTTTATTTCCCTAGCATGTCCTGCCGTGACACTGACCCCGTTGATACCTGGGTAATTGAAATCACCCATCATTATTACTGTGCTGTAAATATTGTTAGCTTCCCTGATTTCTTTTAGCATTTCATCATCCATTTGTTCATTCTGGCCAGGTGGTCGATAGTACACCCCCACTGCCATCGCCTTCCCCTTTTTACATGGAATTTCAATCCATAGAGATTCTACAGTGTATTTTGTTTCCTGCAAAACTTTTAATCTTGTGTGACTTAATGCCCTCTCTTACATAGAGTGCAACTCCTCCACCAATTTAATCTACTCTATCATTGCAATATAATTTGTATCCAGGTATCTGGGTGTCACTCTCGACTCTTCCCTCTCTTTCCATCAACGCATCACCTCACTTGTGTGTCACTCATTTATCATGTTGTGCCAGCTGCGGTCTGTGCGTTCCATTCTTCCACCATCCTCCCTGGTTACCGTCATAGTGTCCATCTTTTTGTCACGCCTTGATTACTGCAATGTTGTCCTGGTGGGTCTGCCTCAATACCAACTTCACCTTCCACAGTTATTACAGCATACTGCTGCTTAGCTCCTCACACACTCTTTATAGGAACCCCCCTCTTTATCCACCTGTACTGGCTTCCCCTCTGGTTCTGGTTTCAATGCAAGATTCTTATCACCGTGCATCGCATAGTTCATATTGGTACACCTCAATATTTAGCTGACTTATTACACATGCATTACTCTCCCAATGCCCTCCGTTCAATTCATAATGATCGTCTGTCTCTCCCATCCCCTGACCATGCCCGCCTAGAGCTCATATGTCACTCTGCTTTCTTTTTTCTTGGCCTAGCACATTGGAATTCGCTCCCAGCTCTACTGTGTGTTGAGCAGCATTTCTCGAGGTTCAAGGCAATGCTGAAGACTCATTTCTTAGCATTGCCTTTGATCTCTCTCCAACCCAGGACCAGATTACATGCTCCTCCTGACTTGTCTGACTGTTTCTATATGCATGCTTTTCCACCTTTTCTGTGTACTCTGTCTTCTCTACTCTCCTATCTATTGGCGTTCCTTTCCCCCTACTGCAGCCTTTTTATTTATTGTAAACTGCCCTGATGCTTTTGCCTGGGCATTCAATCAAATGCTTGAATAAAGATAAAGTGTCCCACTGGTTGTCCCCCTTCCACCATGTCTCTGAGATGCCAATCATATCTAACTTTTCATTTAGTGCTATATATTTTAACTCTCCCATCTTATTTTTAAACTTCTAGTATTTGCATACAAACATTTTAGAGGTTGTATTTTATTCATATTTATCTGGTTATCGGTTGGCAGGGGTAATTTGGAATCCTTAAGTTCTGTCTGCTCTGTACTTAAGGGCATTTGGGTTATCTTTGTCTTAATTGGAACCTCACTGTGAATATGCCCTGACTTCAATTATTTGCTAGTATCCTTCAAGGATACATCCTTCCGAACCATGTGCTCTTGGGCGACTGTCAGCTTTCCCCTATTATATAGTTCAAAAGCTGCTCTATCTCCTTTTTAAAGGTTAATGCCAGCAGCCTCGGCCCATCCCGGAAAAAGTGGTGCTCATCTCTTTGCAAAAGCCCCTCCTTTCCCGAGAATATTGCCATGTTCCTAACAAATCCAAAACCCTCTTCCTTGCACCACTGTCTCATCCACGCATTGAGACTCCGGAGCTCTGCCTGCCTTTTGGATCCTGCGCATGGAACAGGAAGCATTTCAGAGAATGTTACCCAGGAAGTTCTGGATTTCAACTTCCTATCTAAAAGCCTAAATCTGGCCTCCAGAACCTCCCTAGCACATTTTCCTATGTCATTGGTACCAACATGGACCAAGACAGCAGACTCCTCCCCAGCACTATCTAAGACCTTGTCTAGGTGGCGCGCGAGGTCCACTACCTTCGCATTGGGCAGGAATGTTACTAGGTGATCCTCACGGCCACCAGCCACCCAGCTATCTAAATGCCTAATGATCGAATCACCAACTATAACAGCTGTCCTAACCCTTCCCTCATGGGCACATGGCCCTGGAGAAACTTCCTTCCGTGCAAAAGGTTTTTACATCACCTGGAGGACAGGTCCTAGCTACAGGACCACTTCCTGCCACAGCAGGGTGATGCTGTCCTATCACGTGACCTCTCTCCTCCATGATAACAGGGATGCTGCCAGACTGGAGGTGGGACATCAGTACTATGTCCCTGTCGGTCTTGTCTATGTACCTCTCTGTCTTCCTTATGTCCTCCAAGTCTGCTACTCTAGCCTCCAGAGATCAGACTTGTTCCCTGAGGGAAAAGAGCTCCTTGCACCTAGTGCACACATAAGATCCCTTACCACCTGGGAGATAATCATACATATGACACTCATTGGAAAAGACTGGAAAGTCCCCATCTCACTCTTGGACTGCTGTCTGCATCTTAGTTTTAAAGTTGTGTTTATGTATTTAAGTTGTTTACTTATATAGATTTGCTGGGGCTACTTATACTAATAAAGCTATATCTAACATGTTTAATGGACTTTGTTCACCTCAAGATGAATTAATCCCAGGTCCTTATTGTATACTTGATAAGGATAAACAGCTGCACCTGAGAGTGAATATGGGTACCTCCTTCCCTTTAGGAGGTTTAAGAGCCTATAAAGTTTATAAGCTACGATTATCCCAGGAGTGGCTGGGAGTGAAGAGGGAGGGAGGGAATGAAGACTGATTAAAGGTTGGCTTGCTTCTAAGGTAAAGGCTTACCAGTTTCCTGGGTGACTCACACAGCCCTTGGTTTGATAGAAGGAGCCTTTTAAGTTGTCCCTTTGATCTGTCATTTGCCTTTAACACCTATTCAAGACAACTTCACAGATATTTTGCCTCCTAACTGGAAGGCCTCTTTGTAAAGGTCACTAGAAACAAGTTTATGTCTTCCTACTCAGGACTATTCTACCTGTATGCTAAGCTATGCTCTGATTTGATTTAGATTTAAAAAAACTCTCTAGAAACAGCTTTATTTCAGTAACTATTTATTTAACTTTCTATGTTTAAGCTATACTCTGATTTGATTGAAATGAAAAGCTCTCTACAAACAAATGTCAGAGTCTATTTACTCTGAATTTACTTTCTATGCTAAGCTATATTCTGCTTTCACTTAAATGAAAAGCTGTATGGTGGTACCAAGACCTGAGTGACTCAGCAAAAACACTGAATTCTAAAATACACAGATCTATCAGTTTTAACCCAAAGAATTCCCTCCCCTCCCCCCCCCAAGATTTAGAGTTTATTTCAGAAGATAAATACTCAAAGATGTAGATCTATTTCCTTATAGCAGTTCCTTTTGGTATCCATTCAAGAAAGTATGGGCCTGATATTCAACTGGGCAGAGCGAAGCACCATAGCCGCTTAGCCCTGCCCGCCCACCCCCAAACCCCAGATATTCACTTTAATGGCAACGGAACTGAATATCCGGGTCTGGTCATGCTGCCCGGACACCAGCGTGGCTAACTGTGCAGCATCGATATTGGATGATGCATAGTTAGCCACACCTATCTTATAGGCACCGAGTGCTAACCGTGTAGCTTCCAATATCAGTGCTGCATGGTTAGCACTGGTCCTTGCCATCACTCCACCACAGCATAACCCAGGCACACCCCAATGCTAGCCAGCTAGCATCGGGGCGCATAGGGGACTTAGGGATATTTGATGGCACTACCATTGAATATCCAGATAACAGGCATTTACATGGTTAACTGGATGTAAATGCCTGTTATCTGGACAATGTGAGATGAAGAGGCTGCAAGATGAGGAGATGGAAGGGTTGGAAAGGGAGGAAGTCTTGGTAGCTTTTAAGAGGTTAAAAGAGGGGCAGGCACCTGGGCTTGATGGGCTTTCAGGTGGTTCTATAAAAACTTTCAGGAAGGAATTGTGGACTTTATGATGGAAATGTTTAATGCAGTTCACAAGGGAGAGGGGTTGCCCAGCTCTATGGACACAGAAGGGATAATGGTATGCCCTAAGAAAGGTAAAAATGAAATGGTGTGTGAGTCATATAGACCTATTTCACTTATACATTTGGATGCCAAGATTCTGGCTAACAGATTACAGAGGTACATGCTTTCTCTGATAGAGCCAGATCAAACTAGCTTTATTCCAGGCAGGCAGGCCATGATAAATATATGGAAGATGCTGAATGTGATTTCGGGGGCCAAGCAACAACACTTAGAATCAGTATTGATGGCAGTTTATGCTGAAAAAAGCCTTCAACAGGGTGGAATGGAAGTTTATGTCCCAGGTGCTTGATAAAGTATGGCTTGGAGAGAGATATAGGAAGAGGATAACTGTGCTATATGCAGCCATTCTGGTCAATGGGGAGGGGGCTTTCAAGGGAATTTGGGCTAGGAAGAGGTACTAGACAGGGTTGTCCCGTCTCCCTACTCTTATTTGCCTTGGTTATAGAATCACTGGTGGTAAGGGTCATGAAGAATAAGAACATAGAGGGAGTGAAAATGGGGGAGTCAGGAGGTAAAAATATCTCTTTTTGCCAATAATGTGATTTTTTTTTCATTGAGTAAGTCATTACCATCATTGCCACTAGTTATGAAGGAAATTGAAGATTACAGCAGGGTGTCAGGGAAAAAGATTTAGGCGTCATTGTGGATAACATGTTAAAACCCTCGGCCCAGTGTGCAACGGCAGCCAAGAGAGCAAATAGAATGCTAGGTATCTTAAGGAAAGGAATGGAAAATAAAACAAAGGCTATTATAATGCCTCTATATCGTTCCATGGTGAGACCGCACCTTGAATATTGTGTGCAATTCTGGTCGCCGTATCTTTAAAAGGATATAGCGTTATTAGAAAAGGTACAGAGAAGAGCCACCAAAATGGTAAAGGGGATGGAAGGATACCCCTATGAAGAAAGGCTAAAAAGGTTAGGGCTCTTTAACCTGGAAAAGAGACGGCTGAGGGGAGATATTCTCAAACAGCTGCACTGGCTACCGATCCATGGGAGGATCACATTCAAAACCCTTCTATTAGCTTTCAAGGCAATCAAAGGTATTTCAGCCTCCTCACTCACACATCTTATCGACATTGTCCCCCCAACAGATCCAGAAGAGCAACAGCTGTCAACTTGCTAGCAATACCAAAGACATCGACAAAGTCCAACACGACAACCACAAACAGGGCATTCAGTTTTTATGTCCCCAAATGCTGGAATGCTCTACCCCCTGACATTAGGGCCATAGCCAATCTATATCAGTTCAGGAAGGCTCTCAAAACCCACCTTTTCCTCCAATACGTCCCAGACAGCAATTGAAACTACATCCTCTCAGGAAATGACCCAATCTAGAAAGGCCCTTACATGCATTATCTGATTTTTACCTATCCTTCCAGTGTAAATAGCTTATGTATATAGTTAACCACGTTATCCAAGTTTGTACTCCTGTTCCATGTAAAACCTGACAGCTTGCTGTTATGGTCGTTAAGTTATGATGTAAACCGCGCTGATACTAAATAGCGCGGTATATAAGAAATTGTAATAAATAAATTAATAATAATAAATATGATAGAAGTCTATAAATTAATGTACGGAGTGGAACGGGTAAACGTAGATCGATTGTTTACGTTATCAGAATATAGGAAGACTAGGGGACATGCAATGAAGCTACAGGGTAAACTATTTAAGACTAATAAAAGAAAATGTTTTTTCACTCAACTTGTAATCAAACTCTGGAATCTGTTACCGGAGGATGTAGTAAGGGCTGTTAGTGTAGCTGGGTTTAAAAAAGGTTTGGACAAGTTCCTGGAGGAAAGGTCCATAAACCATTATTAAGAAGGGACCGAAGATATCAATGCTTGACCAATACAAGCATTGTGGAACTTGTGTCTCTTGGGGAAACTGCTAGGTACATATGACCTAAATTGGCCACTGTTGGAAACAGGATACTGGGCTTGATGGACCTTTTTTCTGACCCAGTATGGCATATCTTATGTTCTTATGAAAAACAGAGATAATGGGTATCTGCTTTGATAACTCTTTGGTGGAGTGGTTGAAAGAGGCCTTTCCTTTCAGATGGGGTGAAAAGGGCATTTAGGTACTTAGGGATTCTAGTAGGGGAGGACTGGAAAATGTATTTATTTATTTACTTTATTTATTTAACATGTTTTTTATACAGCTCTATCATTAATTCAGAACGATTTACATATAACATTATAAACATTTATAGAGAACAAAGGTGTTAGACTTGGATGAATATATGGGGTTCAAATATTTACATTTTGTGAGGAGCTATTAACATAAAGTGGCAATGAGATGATTTATGAAACTTTGTGGGAAGTGGTGGGGAATGATCTGGATAGGTGGGGAAGATAAATATGTCTTGGTTAGGGAGGTGGCAGCTATAAAAATGAACAATTTACCACAAATAGTGTTTTTCTTCATATCATTGCCTATAGAGTTCCTGGAAGGGGCCTTAACAGCGAATTCAGAAGTGGCTGTTCTCTTTCATTTGGAAGAGAAGAATTCGGTGTGTGGCCAAGTTGGTGCTTTTCAGGAGAAAGGAAGGCATACTATAAAGCTACCCAAAATAAAATGGTGTTTGATTGGATGGGGGGGGGGGGGAGGAGGGAAAATGTGGGTAATGTTAGAGCAATAGGCGGTGGGGCCTAGTTTATCATGGGATGAACTGTGGATGAAGAGGAGGGGGGATGAGAGGAGGAGGGAAGGAGGGAACCTGTTTGTCTTATAGACCTTAAAATGTTGGAGTCAGTTTCAGAGGGTAATGATGAGGGGGTATGGTCCCCTTATATAACAATATGGATTTTCTGATGGGCATGAATAATGGTGCCCTGCAGAATTGGGCAACTAAAGGTATTTGGAGGGATGGGCATCTATTAGATGATGAAAGGAGACCAGTGGTATTCCAACCCCCATGGTCACCAGGAGCAGGCGATCCCCATTGTGGCCCAGGAACCCCCCTCATGGCATGTAACAACCCCCCTCCCCCACTGGGCCTACAAGGCGGAGCCAGAATGGCAAACCTATCTTAACATGGTGGGTGACTTGCCGCATTGCCTCTGCTCCAGGCCCAGAGGCTTTTCCCTACTAGGCTGAAGTCTAATGAACCAAGAGACTTTGGCCTAAGTGGGGAAGAGCCTCTGGACCTGGAATGAAGGCAGTGCGGCAAGCCACCCAGAATGTTAAAGTAGGTTTTCCATGCAGGCGAAGTGAGCCCAACGGAGATGCATCCCCCTTCTAGCTGGCACCAAAAGCAGGCCACACTCACCATCCCACCCTTGGTACACCATTGAAGGAGGCTGATGTCTTTCGAGTAGGCCACACCCACCATCACACCCTTGGTACACCATTGAAGGAGGCTGATGTCTTTCAAGCAGGCCTAGGAAAAGTTTGGTCCATCCAATAGTGATAGATACTTGTATATGCAGTGTTTCCACTTTGCAAAAAGTAAGAAGGTGTGGGAAGATATCCAGAAGGGGGATTTGGGGTTAAAGAAACTTAACAAGATTGGCACCAGGACCGGATTTACCTATACGCCAGGTACGCCGTGGTGTAGGGCCCACAGCTGGCAAGGGCCCACAAAAATTGAATAGTTAAAATAATTGTTAGTGACTTTTTAGTTTTGTAGTGCCTGAGTTTGAAATAGTTAAATCAGAATGACATCAAAATCAACGTTATCACTTATGCTAATATCCTGAAGGCACTAGCTTTCGGAGAAGGTGAGAACTAACGTACAGACGTGCCTCATACACTACACATAGGCTTTCACCATTACGCAATATCGACCTCTCCACAAGGCTTAAGATATCTATACTGATGAGGAAGTTCGAAGCGAAGGCATAGATAGCTACATTTGCCTAGTTGAGAATGGAAGAGCGCCTCCTGGCTCATTCCATATCTTGGAAATTTCAAATCTTCGCCGTCCAAATTTCAAATCTTTTTAGACTTCATACTGCCTGCCAGAAATATAACACTGATAAGAATTTGTCTGCTTTCAATAGAATTCTATTCATAACTCTATGGCTTTTTACACCGGGTATCGATTTCACTGCCAACTATAACGCTGCCAATATGAAATGGCTGAAAAGAAATCCTGTAGTGGATTCAACATTTTCGAATGTTTCCACTGCCCTCCGCTTGTTTTCAACGCTTCCTGTGACTATCTGCGAAGGGGAACGTTCTTTTTCAAAGCTTTCCCTGATAAAAAATAGATTTCGTTCTATGATGACGCAGAAAAGACTGAATTCTCTGGCAGTCATATCAATTGAAAATGACGTTGCTTCTGCATTGACTTTTGATACAATTATTGAAAAGTTTTCACAAACTAAATCGCGAAAGAAAACATTTTTGTAAGTGGTAACTGGTAAAAGTGGTAAGTTGATCTCGTTTTTATTTTTTCTGGGGGCACACAATTTTTGCTGGCGTAGGGCCTCACTCAAGGTAAATCTGGCCCTGATTGGCACATTAAGATCCTGTTATCCAAGTTGTATAGATTAGGAGGAAGAGGATGAGATGGAGGTAAGCTATCATTTATCAAGGTGTGGTATGAGGACTTGGAGGAAGTAATTGGGGAAGAGGGATGGGGGAAGGTGTTTGAGGCAACATCTAAAATGTTGGTTTCTGCCATGATGCAAGAAAATAGTTAAAAAGCTCTATATAGGATGAATTTAATGACAGTTAAGTTGGGCAAAGTGGTTAGGGCGTATGACAAAGGATATTGGTGGGGGTGTGGTCAGAATGGAGATAAGTTGCATATGTGGTGGTTATGTGAGCATTTACATAAGGTATGGATAGGGTGGAGACTTTTCTCAAAGAGATAACTGGGGTGGGGGTGCATTTTAAATGTTTTTATGTTTTTATTGTCTCCTGCCCTGAGTTCTTTGTAAGGGCAAGTAAAATATGTAATAAATTAAATGAAAAGTTTTTGCAGTCCTTTGTCCTACTGTGTCCAGTGTACTGGCTTCTCTGCAAAGCTGAACTCCATATGGGGGATAGGTGAATGCTTCTTTCTTAGTGATCGCCCCTTCTTTCCCACCTATACCTGGAGGCTCACTGGAAATGTCTTCTTGCCACCTTTTCCAAGCTTATTTAAAAGAACTATAATAATTAATATCCCTTTAGGAGTTTTATATTTTAAAGCTACTCTAGCTTTGAGAAGAATTCCACCTTGTAGTTCTCTCAAAGGTTTTTCCCCAACTGACTAAAACAATTGCAACATTTTAAAGCATTTAAGTTTTAGTACAATAAAGCTGTACATTATAATACTACTTATCTATAGCAATGCCTTCATTCAACTGCAACAAAAGAACCAGCATAATTGCACAATTTCCACTGGAGGTTAACTGGTACAAGATAATGAACTGTGTCAGTAAATTTAACCATGCCACTGATAAAAGTACTAACAGCATAGCATAAAAAGATAAGCTGCTTTACCTTATTTCAAAATCCCTTTAGGATTTTTCGATTTCAAAGCTACTCTAGCTTTAGCTTTATGAAGGATTCTACCCTACAGTCTCCTCAAGGGTTTTTCCCAACTGACAAAATCATCAGAGACTCCTAGTGACAGAAGGGGGACCTGTCAGGCTATTAGAAGGACCTACTATTACTACTACTACTAGTAGGGTTACAGAAAGAGGAGGGAAGGGGAGGGAAGGGAAGTGCAAGATGGAAGGGAGGGAAGCCTATAAGAGGGGAAGGGGGAGGTGCAAAGGGGAATCAATATGAAAATTGGAAAGAGGCGTGAAAATGCCATAAAAATATTCCGACAAAAGAAATAGTATTTCATTAAGAACTCTGTTTTTTCAGGAAAATTTCACAATTTTGTGAGGAATTAAAAATATAGTCACACTATTTTTTATGGCATTTTCATGCCAAATAGCTGCCCAGGGCTTTTTTTGAGGGGGTACTTGGTGGTACTGGGCACTGGCAGCATTTTCATCGTCTACTAAAACTTGATCCATGGTCCTCACACTGTAGCCAGCCAACACCCAAACAACCTCAAACAACAAACTCCCTGAACAGACTGCATCTCCATAAGACACTTTCACACAATACCCTCACACACAAACAACCCCCATCTCACATCTCCCCAATCATTATCTCATCCCATCACCAAGGATTTCCTCCAACATTTCACATATACTTGTCAAACTTTCCCACAGATATGTAATACATTCCCTCACAGACATTCACAATTCACAGAGGCCACAGTCACAAAACAGACCCCATATACTTCTTCCTACTCATCCACCCAATGGTTGGTATTCAATGAGACATACTTTAAGATGTCTCTCTGCTCAGACGTGTTTTATTCAGTGCGTGGAGGAAGGGGAAATGTGCAATGATGTCCCACCGTGTGTCCTTTTTAACTTTGTTTTCTTGGGTAGTCTTTGAGGAGGAGTCTATCAGTCAGTACAGTTTATTTTATGGGTTTACCATGTTCCATGGATTTCCTATTGATCTCTCTATAAGTGTGTGTGTGTGGGGGAGGGGTTATATATAGATAGATGTAGATTATATATATGAGGAGATATTCAGCGGCCAGCTCTGATAAAGCGACGAGCTGCCATCACTGAATTCTAAACCAGGATATTCAATACCAGGGCCACATCTAGCCTCCCGCACTGAACATCCAGGTCAGCCAGGGAGTCATAAAGCTAACTGGGCAGCAGGAATATTCAACTGCTTCCCGGTTTGCTTCAGCGGCGAAAATTAGGCGAGCCTTTCAGTTGCCTAACTTTTGCCACTGAGGGATAACCAGCTAGCGGCTGAATATCATCGATCAGTTATCTCCAGGTGCTGCCTCCGATCCACCAATAAAATGCCCCAATGCTAGCCGGCTAGTGTTGAGGTGTCCAGTGGCGGCACTTGGAGATATTCAGCGGCGCTAACTGCATTAGTGTCACGGAATATCCTGCTCGCCACGATTAACGTTTTAATCGCTTTGAAAATGCTCCCCATAATTTTTATTTTCTGCATTTTCTTTCCTCTTTTGTCATATTTGTATATACTGATGGATTATTTAAAGAAGTGCAACTGGGTTTAAAAAAGGTTTGGACAAGTTCCTGGAGGAAAGGTCCATAAACCATTATTAAAGGGGACCCAGGAAATCCACTGCTTGTCCCAAAACAAGCATTGTGGAACCTGTGTCTTCTGGGGAAACTGCTAGGTACTTGTGACCTGAATTGGCCACTGTTGGAAACAGGATACTGGGTTTGATGGACCCTGGTCTGACCCACTATGGCTTATCTTATGTTCTTATGCTAAATTTGGACATGCAAATAAAAAGGGTCAGTAAAACGGAGACCCACACTTCCCTTCATGCACAGTAAATTATTTTTTATTTAAGTCATGTATATGCTACTTTCCTGTTTTCGAGAAATAGCCCAGGAGTTACACAGCACTGTAAAAACATCAAAATAAAACAACCTCACCATTGAAAATGCCTGAGTTAAGAGTCTCACCTGCCTCATCTACTTAACCACAGGGATCACAAAAGAAGCCACCTGATTAGATTTGAATGCACGACCAGGCACATGTCACCCTAGCCCAGTACTTAAGTAGCCTGGCCCATTCAGTTTCAGCACTCTAGAGGCTGAGGCTGGAAGCTTAAAGTGGATCCTGGCTTTCACCAGGTCCTTCTGCTACTGTTAACAAATACATTCAACTGCTATAACAAGAGCACAATTTGGATCAAAAGCCATATAGAATGTTCCTATAGCATTGATTTTGCACAAATAAAAGCATACTGTTATTTGAAAAGGTATCCTTAAAGTTAACCTGACCATCTTTTCTAAGTTCAAATATGGGACGCTCAATCAAGCTGGGAGGTTCAAAGTTAAGAAAAATAACAAAAATGTTTATAATTACAATTTTAATTTTAACCCAAAATTTTAATCAGTAGGCTAGGTTTATAACTTTGTTTACTAATGTGCCAAGCAGGCCTACTTGTACTTTTCTACAGAGTGAATTTTCTTCAAAATAGCAACATTTCCACTAAGATAATAAAAAAATTTGGGGCAACTCAACTCAAAATTGTACTTTACAATCGTTAGACATTTGAGAGTCTCTATATGCAGTTGGTTTTTTTCTGTAGACCACACTTTGTTCATGATTGAAAGACACCTTTCAGTTGGAGCATTGGAATCTGGCCAGCATAAAAAAATATTCAACCACTTTGTATAAATTTTTTTATGGTACCTCATTACTTTTGAGGTGTCCAAACACCTCCTTCCATTTTTCGTCAACCGTGGTATCTGAGAACTCATCAAACAGTTTGTTATCATTTTTTACTGACTCTAGGCCTGGTCTTGTACACAAAATGTATTTTAAAGACGACTCTAGCTCACACCACTCCAGTTATTTTTGAAGGAAAGTCCACTGTTTCCCAATCTCCTGGAAGTGAGTGGTCCGCTGATCCAAGTAATCAAAGCAAGTGGTGTAGAACGATGACACAGATTGCTTGAAATCTGCTTCATCAATGCTGCCTTCTTCTTTAAGATCTTTTATGTTTCTAAGGAAACTGATTACTCCAGCCACTTCTATCACAGAGATTTTTTGAGACTCAATTTTTAAAGTCGCATTTTGGAAAATCATTGCCTGACTGTGCTGAAAATACAACTGATTCATTCTCAAAAATATTTTTGATGATAACTGGACATTTTTCCTGGTTCAGAAAATATGATTTCACTGGTTGGAACATTTAATTAACCTCTGCATGGCTGGTAGTAAAGCCAGCCACCTAGTGTTACTGTATCCGCGGAGCTTTTGATACTCACTCTGCACAAGAAACAGGAAGTACCCCTGTTTGATCTCTAGGAAGTGAGTGGTGTCAGTGGCTGCAATTTAGCACAGCTGTGGGAGAAAAATGAAAACGCTCTGGCGACTGTTTACTCCAGTGACTGTGCAGAGATGAGTCGGGGAGCTGGGCTTCAGGCCCCCCGGCTCCCTCTTAAGCCAGTCAGGCATGTGCGGGACCATGTGCAGGCGACATTCCCACACATGCCTCGGGCTGGCCTTGCTTAGAAGTCCTCTCCTTATTGTCTAGGCTTGAATGGCCTGCAGACCTAGCTGTAGAGACGTATAAAGCATATCCTGGAAAGGCCTGTGTATGTCTCCAGTGTTACTCGCCTACATCCAAGTTAGTCCCACAAAAATGTGGAATAAGGGCAGGACTTATAAAATATTCTGCTCTGCTCTGCAATGCATCCCATATAGTGGAATGGCTGTGACAATGATGTTTTGCACGAGTGTCTCGCATTCTGGGACAACACTAGATGCAGTCTTACAGAACAGAAAGCAGAGGTGAGGGACAGTTGTACGGCAAAGAAACATTAGTAAACACCTCCACATAAATATGAAGAGGTACACTAGTATTTATTCTGGCAATGTTGACATTTGCTGCCTGTGCTAAGGGAGCAGATCCAGGGTTCCCTAACAATTCCTTTGCTCAAAAAAATGTGAACGTTGATGAAGTCCTGGGACTTCATCAAATTATGTTATACCAGCTGTTTCCAACGATGTATGCTATTTTGAGACGGCAAGTAACAGTGTTTGTGTGTGTGGTGCTTGAGTGTTGCATGGGAGGTTCTAGTGTTCACATTCACACATCTGGGGGGGGGGACATGAATGGCTGGTCAGTTGACTGGTCAGTTGGCTGCAGTGTCACCAGTGAGATCGGGCAGGAAAACTCAGGAGAGGTTCTCCAGAGCTAAATGTCACAACATATCCCTGTCACTAATATGGGACCCTCAGAATGAGGGCATTCAACAGTGCAAACAGCACTAATACTGTATATGCCGAAGAGCACCATTATTGGTCGCTACAAATGTGCACGTTTGTAGAGAGCAATGATGGTGCCTTTAGGCATGTCTCAGTGGTGTTTTCATTGTTGCATGCTCGCAAACCCATGGCCCCTTATTTGTGACAGGGATATGTTTTGACATTTATTTATGGAGGACCTGTTCTGCTGTGCTCTGGACCTTATCTAGCATTGTACCGACGTTTTCCAGAGATGTCCAAGACAAGTATAACTAGGGAGGTCTTCTACCGCCATGTATGTTGTGATGCACTACATCTCGTGCCAGACATATCACTCTCTATGTGCTTTTATACTGTCTTAGAGTACATTGAGATTACTTTGCAGTGCTCTGGGCATGCCACATACTGGTTGATATAGTCTACCTTGCATCCCCATATATGTATCATCAGCTTTCGTGTGTAGTTTGCATCAGCACAACACTGTCAGTGAGCACAGTGACTTCGGAGATGCACGTTTTACAGGGGAGGCATGGCCATTCATGGGTATGTTGCAGAGACAGGCAGGATAAAATATGTTCATCGTTTTGAATACAGAGAGTGTGGGGATATCCATCTCTCGTACACCATATTGCCTTGTTTTTGCCGCACGGCATATGTTTACATCCCTGATTCTGGACGTGCATCTATCCCCATAGCTGCAGAATCACATTTTAATCGGGCCCACAGGACAGACATTCATGTTCTGGATTGGCCTCCACGTGTTTTGTCTTGATTAGATTGTAAGTGTCAATGAGCAGGGACTGTGTACAACACTGCATATGCATTGTAGCGCTATAGAAATGATTGGTAGTAGTAATAGTCAGGGCCGTCCCAAGCCGTAATTACACCCAGTACGACATGCAGATCTGGCGCACCCCCCCCCCCCCCCATCTCACCCATACCTCCATCCAGCCAACTACCTGCTCTTACCCTGCTGCCGCCACATTTGGTTTTTGCGGCAGTGCTGGCAGCAGCGGAGCAGACCTGACTTCAAATTTTTAAAAAAACATGCGGGTCTTTCCTCTGCACTTGTACATAGATCTGATCCCTCCCTGCTCTGACATAGGTTCGTGTCAGAGAAGGGAGGGAGGGACCAGATCTGCATACAAGCGCGGAGTTGGAAAGACCCTCATGCTTTTGGTTTTTTTTAAATTTCAAGTCAGATCTCTCCTGCTGCCACCGCCCCTGAGAAAACAAAAAGTGGGGGCGGCAGCACAGGCCAACAGCAGGCAGCATGGGGGAGAGCCAAAATCAGCAGCACCAAAATACATCCCTAATCCTTTCTGCCCTCTGCGGCTGCACTGCTCGTACAGGACTAGGTATGGCGCTGGTAGTAGTAGTTACTGAGGTTTTGCTTTCTCCAGCTCCGTCTTCCCTGACTGGATCTACAGGGTTCTCCTGCCCGCTGCCTTTAAGGGACCTGCACCTATTTCTTGGCGTTATGTCTGCCTCCTTATATTTCCCTCACTTGGCTCAGCCCAAAAGACAGGGATCCTCTGGTTTGCTTCCTTCCTTACCCTAGCTCCTCTTCTACCACAATATATTAAAAACCGAATAAAGATAGTTGAACTCAAAAATATGCACTGGATATTCAGTGTCAATATCCAGATAGCTCTTTAGTTTTCAGGCAGCCTAAGCTATGCAGGTAAAGTCAGCCCTGATCCGGATAGTGGCTGTACAGCCCATGGAGCACCCCTGCACTAACCAAACAGTCCCAGCATGGTCTGTGGAAATATCCAGCAGCACTATCCGATCAATGTCACTTAAATATCTCTCACGGTGCCCTTATCTGGGAAAGCCTCCTATGGCCTTTCCAGAAACTGTAAGAGCTTTAAATATCGGGTCCATCATTTCTAATAAAAAAAGATCATAAATACTACCACATGCTAGTGAAGCCCACAGCAAACACCTTAAATAAACATGCTCTGCTCCTCAGACAGCATCCTGGCCCCCTGCAGTGAGGGATATTGTTATTCTTGAGGGTCGTCCTTGGGAAGCCCTCAGTGACATAGAAGGAAATTCCTTTTCTTGGAAAAATCATGTCAGTCCCTGCATCAATATTAGGATGAGCGAGCAGAAATGGTTTACTGCTGGTCTACCCTTCCCACATTGAACAGTCAGGATATTGCTAACACTTCAGAAAATACTATAACAAGGGTGGGGGATATTCAGCAGCGGCAGCTAGAACTGTTTTAGCAGTTAGCATCGTCGCTGAAACTTGAACCCAGATATTCAATGCCGGGGTTAAATCCGGCCATTAGCATTGCAGATCTGGGTTGGCCAGATAGCAAAGAAGCTAATCTGGTGGCAGCGATATTCAGTCGCTGTTTGGTTAGCTTCGGCGATGAAAGTTAGGCCACTCTTTCAGATGCCTTTTACCACTTTGCAATAACTGGGCTGCGCCTCCGTATCACCGCTGTCCAGTTATCGCCAGGTGCCTCATTCAGAATGACCCGATGCAGCAGCGCCACCTGCAGATATTCAGCGGTACTAACTGTGTTACTGCCGCTGAGTATCCCAGTCAGCAGGTCTGCTAACCATGTTAACTGCTTTGAATGTCCCCCCAAAGTACTTCAAAACCTTACAAGGGAGATACCTGCTTTTCCATATTATTTCAAGGTTAACTGAATTAAAAAAAAGGACTAGACATTTTCCAAATCTCTACATCAAAGACATTCCATTTCAAAGTGTTTTAATGAAAAGGTAAACCAGGTCCCTAAAATATCCATTATAGTTTTCAGAAATTGGCAGCTCTTCTTATTTTTAGGAAGCCAAAGGCACCCTCCTGTATTTTTGTATTTCCAAAATGCCAGTTGCTGTCTAAATTAAATTCAGATATTCAGCACTAATATACAGAGTTTTGTGCTCAGCACCAGCACTATCCATATACCTGGGGAATTCAGCACAACTTTATTGGATAGCTATAAGATGCAGAGAGCCATTTAGGGCAGCGTTTAGCTATCCTAAGCTATCAGCATGGCTATCCATATGACACCGAAATTCGCTGCTGTCTGATTACATGTGCTCTGCTCCACTATCTGGTACTATCTGGATACTTCCAAGGTAATCAGACAGAACATTTAGCAGAACGATCCTCATAGTGCCATTGAATATTCTTCCCACCAATACGTATCCGATTAGCAGATGCTGCAAACCACATAAGTGCTTTTTGCAAACTGACCCCTAGTATTGTATGTAACTGCCTGTAACTTGGTAGTGCTCCTTAGGGGCATGTTCACTGAAGATTCTAATGAAATCAACATGCGTTCAATGCCCACAGTCCTTTTATTTCTATGGGTGCAGTGGCACTTAACACACATTAACCTTTAGCAAACATGCCCCTTCAACTTGGACCAGATAATGGCATACTACAAAATATAGAGAAGAAAAGGATGGAAGCGCCGTCTAATATGTAACTGTCCAGAAGACAAACAGCTTGTTTTGGTGATGAATGTCAGGAATGCAGACTGGGGATTAATAGCATATAGCACTGTAATGGTGTCCTTTGTCAGGGTCAGCAAGAGCGGCTCAAGAAACAAAAAGAATGGGATAATAAAACCCAAAAAGCGATACCAGTTGACTTTGACAACATCATCTCAAAACAACTTTCTAAATAAATTAGATTTTCATATGATGTTATTCTGTTGGTTTACTTTATACTGAAATAACTGTTAGGTAAAACAGGGACTAAAAGTGCATTTCTTCTGCTGAATTGCTATTAGACAAAATGGAAGCTGTTTTCTAGGCTCCTAAGCATTCAGGTTTAAGGAAAATAAGGAACTAGAGGCAGGAGAAAGTCAGTGCACTTACTGTGTGACACAGAAGGCTGGGGGGATTTAAACCTTGTTACCAAAATAATAATTGGTGACCATCCAAACCTCCAAAATCATTAATGAAAAGAAAAGTTGGATGGGATAAATACATATTCTTATACAACAATAAGCTGCCCACTGAAAGTGATTTAACAAAATCCTGGTTGTTTATGTAGGCGTTGGAGGAGGAGAAAGGATAATTGAAGGGTCTAGATTTTATAATTGTAATTATATATGTTTTTTGGTATTTTTTATTGTGAGCTGCTTTGCTGGTTGTATGAAAGGTAGAAAAGCAAGTGTTAATTAATAAAAGAACCGAAAAAGCTTTAAAATGGAACCACTCAATTATGATTAGATAATTCCCCTTTTGTATGATATAATGGCCATATCCTAGAAACAATCTGTGACATTCATGTATATAATCATCTGCCCAGGAAAAGTATTTAGTTTAATATTTTTGCATGCAACAAAGACACGTCCCTTGTTCTTGTATAACTTTGTCTAATGTAGAAGAAATCTCTAACACAGGGAGAGGCCGATATTCAAGAACATTAGATGGTCTGGCCACTTGAAAAGATAATATAATTATGAACATATCAATCATTGTTCTGCCAAACCTCTGTCCAAAAAGAGGAAGGTATTCCAGAGGTGGCGTTACTTAATTCTATAACTTATACATCTAAGCAGCACTCTTTGGCAGCTAAACATATAAGTTAAACATCTAGATGGGCTGCACAAATAACAAGTATTGTTTGAAACATCCAATCAGCACCTTCAAAGATATAGAAAGAATTTTATAAAGACTTTTTGTGCATAAGTAACCGTTACTAAACATTATTCTGCATGTACAAGGGCAAGTTATGGCAACAACATGGTACTTGTAAAGCAGCACCAATATAGGCATGTTGGGGGGAGGATATGGTTGGAGTTGTCATTTATACTCGTTCTTTGTAAAATGCTTACAATTGGGTCACTGAGAATGAAAATGATGCTTAAAATTGTTTATTGGCTCTAGTTTTCAATTTACACTACTGGGTAAGCACATACGATCTCGACTTCAGAAATGCTAAGGATATGCGAGATATAATGGGAAAGGATCTCAATTTAAACCATAAATTACTAAAATACATGCACATCTTTGATTGGATTTGTGAGAAATCTGTGTTTTTGTTTGGACAGTACTTTCTTTTTGGGCAAAACAATTAACGAATGATGCAATTTGAAGATGCTATTGCATCATACATGATATGAATTGCATCATATTATTCCTAGAAGTTATAGATGATGCAATCCTAACGCATCTTAATTACATCACTCTGTAGAACACAATTACACAATGTTTCTTTTAATAAACATGACGTGCAGTAGTATTTTGGCTGTATACCAGTCTTCTTGGTGCTTGATTTTTTCCGTTTAGCCAAAATGAGAGATGCCTCGTAATTGTTTGAACAATGCAGATCACTTCTGCTACGTTTGTAGTAAAGTGACTTTTGCATCACAAAAATGCAGTATAACCACTTTGATTAAGAAAGTCTACCACCTTTACTTTGGCTGCAGAATTGGAGATCAGGACAAGAACTGGGCCCTATACGTGTGCTGCAACAATTGTGCAACAAATCTTCACCGGTGGTTGAACAGACAAAGGAAATCCATCCCTTTTGCAGTGCCAATGGTTTGGAGAGAGCAAACAGATCATATCAGTAATTGTTACTTTTGATGTTGCCTCCTGTTGGGAAAAGGTTTGTTGAAGAAGAAAAAGTGAACTGTGCAGTATCCTAACATTTCATCAACAATAGGCCAGTATCCCATGGAGAAGGACTGCCAGTTCCTGATCCTTCAGAATCATTCTCACTTGAGTCAGACGAAGAAAAGGAAAGGGATGAAAATTCTGGTCCTGAACCATCAATGTCACATGACCCAGATTTTCTCCCATCATCCTCCTCTGAACCACACCTCATTTTTATTTAGCTGCATTTATATCCTGCTTTTCACCGGGTCAAAGCGGTTGGGGGATACATTTAACACGAGGGGATATGAGACACATACACTAATACTTACAGAGAACATAGGCAATGGAGGGTTAAGTGGCTTGCCCAAGACCACAAGGAGCACCTGTGGGACTAGAAACCCCAGTCCTTCCGGCCCAAGGTTGCTGTCCTCTAGTGGGATTTGAACCACTGACCTTCTGGCCTGTAGTACCTTGCCCCAACCACTAGGCCACTCCTCCACTCCTCCTCCACACCTCATAACACAAGGTGAACTGAATGACCTTATCAGGGATATGGAACTTCCTAAGAATAAGACAGAGCTGTTGGGCCCCAGACTGAAGCAGTGTAAGCTCCTGTCAGGTGATGTTAGGGATTCCATGTTCTTCTTTATGGAAGGTGATTTTGTAGCCTGCAACAATATTGAAGGTCTGACAGCAGCCCTTAATATCATTCATTATCCAGATGAGCAGAGACTGTTCATCGATTCATCAAAGATAAGTCTTAAAGCTATTTTGCTGCATAATGGCAATGTTTTGCCATCGATTCCAGTTTGTCACACAGTCCATATGAAGGAAACCTATGACAATATAAAACAGCTGTTGAGATGCAGAAACTATGATCAACATCAGTGGGAGGACTGTGGTGATTTGAAAGTCATTCTTCTGTTGCTTGGTCTGCAGACTGGATACACAAAGGGGCATGTTTACTAAACTGCATTAGTGTGATTCGCGTTAGGAGCCGCGGTACAGGCAGAAATCCCAAATAAGGACATGGGCGGTATATCGTTACCGATAACGCGCGTTACCAGGCGCCATAGCCTAACAAGCGTTAAAAAACATCGTGTAGAGCGCCACGCAATGCGTGCCCACTAGACGTCTGATAAGGTGGCTAGCAACGTGTCTAGAACTGTAGCACAATGGTTAATACACTGACTAATGGTGCAGGGGATGTGAGTTCAATCCACCTGTGGGTCTAATGAGTAAAGCTGGCTGAGACATCACCTTTTACTCAAAATCAGTGCTGTTTGAAGCATTTTGTTTGTTAATTTTAATTAGTGCTGCCAGCAAACACACCCTCACAGGGCCGTAACCTAAGGTGCCGCATAAGGCAACCTATAAGGCACCCTATAAGGCACCCCAGAGGGTACATTATAAAGTGCACTGTCCGCCAAGGCACCCTAGAATGTCCCCTATGGGGCACCCCACAGGGCGCAGTATAGGGTCCCGCATTGGGCACTGTATAGGGCGCCTGATGAGGCACCGTAAGGAGACAGCACTGTAAGGGTTTGTTGCTGGCAGCACCAATTTAAATTAAAAAAATTAAATGCCTCAGACAGCCCTACCAAATAACATCTCTGTGGGATTAAACCCATGACCCCTGGCTCCACAGGCAGTGAAGTAACTAGTGGGCCACATCGCTAGTGCTACTAACAAATCCCTGGCTGGCTGCTGAAGGACGTCAGGTCACCACACAAACTGTCTGCTGTGGTGGCCAGGATTTGGGTTAGCCCACTCATCCCCATGGTGCACTGCACATGCAGATCAGCAGTCTACAGAGGGTCCCGTGTTGTGGGATGCACCCCTCCCCCAGCACCTCGGCCTGGTTGTGTGTCCTGACCATGTGCAACCCCACAGCACCTCAGTCTGGTGGGGGTTCTGACCGTGTGTGTTACTGCCACAGAGTGGCTACCGTCCATCACAGTGGACGGGTCCTGTGTTCACCCTGAGGGTGAGGTGGGGTGCCCAGCACCATTTCCACTGCACCTGGCATTTCTGCGATGAGCTAAGCTACAGGTCCCCATCGGTGCCTCTGTGTGATAGGTGGCCCCTGCAGATACCCTTAGCATTTGCCTGTGTCCATCTGTACATCACGTCTTGCCCGTGTGGACTATGATGCACCCTGAATAGTTCATACACTGTATGGGTGCCATGGTCACATGATTTCAGGTCCAAGGGGGGGGTTTGGGCCCATAGGCGGTTTACGTACCAACACCCAACCCACCTTCTGTGCCTCAGGGTGGGAAACATGGTTTCCAAATAACGGGTCAACATTTTACCCCCCTACACTGGTGACAGTAGAGGGTACCATTCACCCCAGTCCTGCCAGGGAATGGACACCCCACCAGGGCAGTCTATGCAGATCTGTATGCCTCGATACATTGGGCAGTGACAGACAGACGGTAGACCTGGTACTGCACAGCTGCCCCACACCACTATTTGACATCCTCCAGCAACAAGCAAAGTGAGTCACCAGCCGCTGCACCCTGCAAGGTGTTCCAGCCACACACATGCAAACTGCAGACAGCCTGCTTGCTAGTCCATAGTGCATGTCCTGGAGGTGACATGTGCACCCACACCTGGGATGTGCACACACCCACCAAGCAGATGGGTCAGTGATAGGGCTCCAGAGGATGGAGCCCATATACCTCACTTCAGAAGGACACTATGTAGCACTATGGGGGAACCCAGCCATGCCGTGGTCACTGCACAGTCAGGGTGAGCATGACCACACAGCAGAACATGCCGTGGCCACCCTGTCCATGTAGTTGGTGGGCAAGCCCTACAATGTCACAGCCATTGCCCTGGGCCCTGTGCAGGTGCATCCTGCCCAGGCCGCCCTCTCCGGCTATACCCACAGTACCTTGCTCCTCATTATGCACTTTGGCAGGCCAATACTAGCAACAGTGCTAGCGGTGTGTGCTGCAGAGGGTGTTGGCAAATGCAACACACTGGATAGACTGACGCACACCCCCACACCTATGCCAGTATAGTGCACCAATATAGGCTTTTGGCAGCCCAGGACACCGCACCAGTCCTGGGCACAGTGCAGGCATGGCTATGGTATGCTGTATTGTTGGGGTCTCTTCCCAAGGTGGTGGACACTGTCAGGTTCCAGACGTGACACACACTCCACAGACATCACAGAGGTTGGTATGGTACAGCACACTGGGCTGCTTGTGCTAACATTAGGGATTGCTATGTGCCAGTTATCATAGCAACCTTTTGCTATCTGTGTACCATATTCCCTGGTTTTGGGTGTCATTGCTAGGGTATGCATGTGCTAGTATTGGGGGATGCACACAGGGCCCAACATCCTGCCTCTCCAGGACGCAGTGGCTAATGGGGCCTGTGGGTGTGGGTGTTTCCGCCCCTGTGGATCAATGCTCTTGGACAGGGGTTCCCAACTCCGGTCCTGGTGGGCCGCACCATGTTCGGGTTTTCATGCTGTTCCTGATGAATATGCATGAGATACATCTGCATACCATTGGGGCGGCGCATCGACATACAGCACAGGCATCTTTATTGCAGACAGCATGGAACTTGAATGTTGTTTGGACCTCCATGACTGCCTTTGGGAGACTCTGCTCTCGGTAATGTGTTTGTTTGTGGTGTCTGTGCTCTGTACGGCAAAATGTAGGTGTTCCAAGCATGTTTATTCTATCAGCAATACAAGGTTCCATCTTTCTTACCACGGTTTATTACTGGTAAAAGGTATGGGGACAGAGTTGGCAGGGACCACAGCTTATGATTGAACCTGTGTCCTTCAGCTCCTGAGCGCACTGGCTGTGCTTACTGCGCCACAGGGACAGATCATTCCCTGGAGGTACCATGACTGTTTGTCATACTGAGCCTGTCTGTTGCAGTGCAAGGCACCCACCTAGACCGGGCTAGGCCATGGTCTGCTGCAGCCAGGTGCCACTGCCCCTCCACCATCTGTACGCCCTCCGCCACCATGCTAACATGTCCTTCTATTGGAAACAGCATGACACCTGCATGATTTGTAGCCCTCCCGGGCTGCATTTGGCAGACTCTGCTCTCAGCAATGTGCCTGTTTGTGGTGTCTGTGCTCTGTGCGATAAAATGTAGGTGTTCCAAGCATGTTTATTCTATCAGCAATACAAGGTTCCATCTTTCTTACCGTGGTTTATCACTGGTAAAATGTATGGGAACAGAGTTGGCAGGGACCACAGCTCGGGATTGAACCTGTGACCTTCAGCTCCTGAGCGCACTGGCTGTGCTTACTGCGCCACACTGATGCCACAGGGACAGATCATTCCCTGGAAGTACCATGACTGTTTGTCCTACTGAGCCTGTCTGTTGCAGTGCACGGCACCCACCTACATGGGTCTGGGCCATGGCCTGCTATAGTCAGATGTCACTGCCCCCTCCGCCACCGGTACCCCTCCGCCACCATGCTGCCATGCCCTTCTGCTGGTGGTGCTGGTGATGGGCAGTCTCGGGCCATCCAGTGTGCATGTAGGCAGCTGCATATGGTATGGGTGGTGGGGTAGGGGTGCCTGGATGGACGCCCACACTTCCCCCCAGCACCGCCTGCCACTGTTCTGTGCCCTTAGGGGTGGCTGCTGGGTACTGTCCCCTGTGACACTGCGGGGGACACACTCATGCCCATGTTGGGCCCTCAACAGTTGCAGTCTGGCTCTACTGTTTATGCATTCCTATGGGCCAAACTGAGCATCACCCTAGTCCCCACTGTGGCCCAGCTGCACCACAGCATGTGCCACCTGCAGCCCTCTGTATCCTCTTTTCCAGCATCTGCCCAGTTGCCCGTTCTGACATGCCCACCCTGCTGTTGCGGAACATGTGCACGCCATGGGGAACCTGTTCATTAACAAGGGGAAGCCCTGATCTGCGCTATTTCACTGTGGCATCATTCACCTTCTATGGTGACAGAGCATACACCCTTCCACAGTTAATATCTTTTTATGAGGCTTTCTCAGTGGTCTTTTTGGCTGTTTCCCATTGATATCACTATTGGCTAGCTTGGTTATGTTATTTTCCTCGTTTCTTATGGTCATTTTCACTGCTTATTTGCCCTTTTGTTCTGTGCACATGTATCACACTTATCACGTTTTTTGGGTTTTGCTGTACATTGCTGACGCTGAAATGGTTTCCCTCCCCTGCAAATGTGCATCTACCGGCAGGTTTTCAATCGCGGTAGGATTCAGCCCTTGAGTTCAGCGCGTTGGTGTGCCTGGAGCCTCTCCCCGCCCACACTCCGCCCATTGACCCCTTCTCTCCGCTCTCTCTCCACCCTCTGCGGTGTTTTACCACGCCGCGGAACTTTACGATCGTTAACTTATGTAAACGCTCGTTATGAGACGTTAACGATCGTTAACGCATCATAACGCACGTTAACGTTACTTAACGATCGTTAACGTTACATTACGCGCGTTATGTACCGTTACCGCAGTTTAGTAAACATGCCCCAAAGTATTGCTGTTTTCTCTGTGAATGGAACAATTGTGTGAAAGATTCCCACTACATCAAGAGAGATTGATCACTCTTAACAGTCATTGGAGCCTGGAAAGAGAAGTGTGCAGCATCCATGACTTGCTGAATCAAGGAAGATTTTGTTACCACCCTTACACATTAATCTGGGTCTAATGAAACATTTTGTCAAGGCCATGGACAAAACAAAAACAGCTTTCAAGTATCTCAGCGGGAAATTTCCAAGACTAAGTGAAGCCAAGATAAAAGAAAGTGTCTTTGCTGATCCTCAGATTTGTGAACTTCTTCGAGATGATGCATTTAACCGTGCACTATGTGACAAAGAAAAGGATAGCATGGAAAGCCTTTCATTTAGTAGCTGAATCTTTAAGGCCCCGTCAGAGTGAACTACCGACATACACAATATTAGAAAAAATTCACTCGATAAATTACCATATAACCACGATCTTTTTGGAAACCTCTTGCTATTGGTCTCAGATAAACGGATAACTTTTGACACTTCTTTATGGGTAATCTTGTTCTCCCAATATAGTGTCCGTTTACATCAATGACCTTTTGCAAGTGGTTTTGTAGATATTGCTTTTATCTTATTTTTTTATAAATTTTTCATCAACTTTATATAAAAAGATGGCATTTGTCATTCCACTTATCTTAATCGTTGTAGAATGGCAGCCGTTGGTATTTCTTATTGATACAAACAGAGGAAAACCCCAACGCCTCAATCTTGTAAGCGCTTCAGCGTTTCTCCAATTGGGTTTTTCAAGGGGAACTTGAATTTGTTTCGTATCAAAAACCATGCGGTATCCACATTTTTCAGCATACAGGAATAGCTTGCTATGATGATAAAAACAACAACAGCAGCAACATGGTTAAGAATTAAAAATGTACTATATTATTTCATTTAGTAGCAACAAGTTTTCTCTGAAACAACAAAGCAGACAACTACAGGGAGTTGGTGGAAAAACTCCTTAATGCATACAAAAGTCTTGGCTGCAACATGTCACTAGAGATATAGGTTTTGCACTCTCATCTTGATTTTTCTCCACTGAACTGTGGAGCAGTGAGCAATTAGTATGACGAGCAATTTCATCAGCACATTGCAGCAAGGGAGAAAATATATCAAGGCAAATGGAGCCAAACAATGCTTGCAGACTACTGCTGGACAGTGACAAGAGATTCTCCATTTACAGAATACAAGAGACAAGCCAAGAAATACCACATAGACCCTTAATAAGGTCTGAAATCAATACAAATGCATACATAATTGTTTCTTGCTTTCTGTTTCATACTAACTTTTTTAATTAATTGTATTTAAATAACCCTTTGGCTGATTTTTAAACTTTAAACAAAGACAACAGATGAAATATTATCAAGGCCATATATTTGGCAACCATAAACACACGAAAACTCTACTACTACCATGCCATATATACACTTAAAATGGAAAAGCTTAGATATTTATTTATTTTAAAACATTTTTGGACCGGCAATTAGTGGTTTTAATTGTCAGCGCATCAAAATCCATAAGAATTGGCAGATTTTGTCTCTGAAGCAGACAACTTTTAAAAATTGTAGACCAGTAATATTTGTGGGCAGAAAAAGGAAGAAGCAAAATGGGACACCCCTCCAAAATACACAAGCAGAAGAGAAAGCAGGAGCCCTGCTGTTTCAAAAAGGTCCTTTATTCACCCCGACACAGCCATGTTTCAGCAAATGAATGCCAGCATCAGGCACAAATGTGACAAAACACAGCTAAAATTCAATAAATAACCGCAATGTGTCCCAGCTATTGACATCAGCTTGCGAATGGAGTTAGGGCAAAGCATGGGAGGAATAAAAATTAACTAACATACATTATAAAATACTATAATTTATGCAAATTCTGAGAAAACGAAGAAGTGGCATTTACATCAGCCATAAGGTTGCATAAGCATTTGCCTCTGAAATTTATGCATGCTTTTTACTACCTGTGACCTTATTTTATGAAGTAAAGTACACACATACCTTATTATAAGATAGATTGATATATGTTTTCATGCATTTCACACCTATCTTGCCCTTATAAAATTACCCTCATATGGGCCCAATTCTGAGAGGCAACTTCCAAGGTTGCCCTATTCCCCCCTCTGACTCTCTCCGCACAGCCAGAGCAGCAGTATGTGGAGAGATGGCAGGTGGGCGGGGGGGGGGGGGCAGAATGAGGGCAGAGTGGGAGCGGGCCTAGGCAGCAGGATGTACAGGGCCAGTTCAGGTCATGTCCCTGTTCGTCCTGCGGGGTCAGGGGGAACATGTTGCTTATTCCACCTCAAAAGTGGAATAAGCACCTTTATCCAGGCGTTCGGGGTTGGAACCCCACACTCAGAGGCCGGGGCCCAGGTATCGCAGTGTCCCATTGGTTGTCCTTCTACCAGGTCTCTGAGATATCAATTATATCTAAACTTTCATTTAGTGCTATATATTCTAATTCTCCCATCTCAGTTTTTAGACTTCTAGCACTTGCATACAAATATTTTAGAGGTTGTATTTTATTCATATTAATCTGGTTATCAGTTGATAGGAGTAATTTGGAATTTTTCAGATCTGTCTAATCCGTACTTAAGAGCATCTGGGTTACTTTTTTCTTTATTGGAACCTCTCTGTTGGGATGCCCTAACTTCCCTCTTTTGCTAGTATCCTTCAAGGATACATCCTTCCAAACCACGCACTTTTGGGTGACTGTTGGTTTTCCCCCATTATCTGGTTTAAAAGCTGCTCTTTCTCCTTTTTAAATGTTAATGCCAGCAGCCTGGTTCCATCCTGGTTAAGGTGGAGCCCATCCTTTCAGAAAAGCCCCTTCCTTCTCCAGAATGTTGCCCATTTCCTAACAAATCCAAAATCCTCTTCCTTGCACCATCATTTCATCCACATATTGAGACTCCATAGTTCAGCTTGCCTTTTGGGTCCTGCATGTGGAACAGGAAGCATTTCTGAGAATACTACCCTGGAAGTTCTGGATTTCAACTTCCTGCCTAAAAGCCTAAATTTGGCCTCCAGAATCTCCCTCCCACACTTTTCTATGTCATTGATAGCAGCAGGTTCCAAGATAGCAGGCTCCTCCCCAGCACCATCTAAAATCTTGTCTAGCTTGCATCTGAGTTCCATTACCTTCATACCAGGCAGGCATGTTACCAGGTGATCCTCAACTCCACCAGCCACCCAGCTATCTACATGCCTAATGATTAAATCACCAACTGTAATGGCTGTCCTAACCCTTCCCTCATGGGAACATGGCCCTGGAGAAACCACCTCAATGCAAGAGGGTTTTACATCACCTGGAGGACAGGTCCTAGCTACAGGATCACTTCCTGCCACACCAAGGTGATACTCTACTTTCACATGACCTCTCTCCTCCATAGCAACAGAGATGCTGCCAGATTCGAGGTGGGACTTCAGTACTACATCCCTGTAGATCTTGTCTATATACTTCAGTCTTCCTTAGCTCCTTCAAGTCTGCTACTCTAGCCTCCGGAGATCAGACTCGCTCCCTGAGAGCAAAGATCTCCTTGCACCTAGTGCACACATAAGACCCCTCACCAACTGAGAGAAATGCAAAAGACTGGCTAACCCCATATCTCTGCTGGACTGCTGTCTGCATCTTAGTTTTAAGGTTTTGTTAAGATATTTAAGTTGTTTACTTATTTAAAGTTGCTAGAGATAGTTGTACAAACACAAGTATACCTAATGAGTTTAAGGGACTATGTTCATGTCAGAATTTATTTCAGGGCCTGAATTAATTAATTAATGTTCCCTGTAAGTATTAGCATATGTGTCTCATATCCCCTCGTGTTAAATGTATCCCCCAATTGACCGCTTTGACCCGGTGAAAAGCGGGATATAAATACAGCTAAATAAATAAATATATCTGATAAGGATAATCAGCTACACCTGAAGGTGAATTGCACTACCTCTGTCCCTGTAAGAGCTGTAAAAGCCTATAAATCTAAGAGTATGCCTGTGGTGGTTGGGAGTCGGGGTGGGTAAGAGGGAACAAACCCTTAAAAGAAGCTGGCTTGCTAAAACAGTGCCTTGTGTGACTTAAAAAACAACAACATAGAACTTTAACATAGATAGAGATTTTATCAATTTAAGCCCAAAGAGTTCCTGTTAACCCAAGAGTTTGAGAACGTACCACCAGGTAAATACTTACAATTGCAGAATCCTTCCCAGCAAGAACAGCTTTTCTCAACAGTCCTGCCAGAGAGGTGGCCAGACTCAGCCTGGGAAAAGCCCAAGCTGAACAGGCCAAAGGCTACAACCAAGCAGCTGTAAACCACACCTTCCAACCAGGTGACATCTTTTAGCCTTGCTGCCCTCGTCCAAGAGCAAGTTACTCTGTAAATAGCAGGAGTCCTATGAGGTAGAAAAAAAAGTGGGGCTTGTTAACTACAAAATTGCCCAGCCAGATAAACAGAAGGACAACATTTATCATATTAATCTACTGAAAAAGTAACATAGTGATATAGTAAATGACGGCAGATAAAGACCAGTATGGTCCATCTAGTCTGCCCAGCAAGGTGGCAAGAGTAGGTGAACCTGCCGCTCTGTGCAGGTCACCCCTCCCCAGGCCTTTGTTTAGGGGTGTACCCATCGCTCCGTGTAGGTCACCCTTATTTGTTCAGATATAAAAGATATGCTTATTTTGATTTTATCCTGTTGCTATAAAGGGATTCACTGCGTCTGTCACACTGTTTCGCCATCTTGAGATCCTTAAAAACAATCACTCCAAGGTCCTTCTCCTGGTCCATGCACACCAACCTCTCTCCCCCTATTGCATACAGTTCCCTTTGATTTCTGCTTCCCAAGTGTATGGCACTGCGCTTCTTCACATTAAATCTTAACTGACAAGCATTAAACCATTCTTCCAGCTTTTGTAAATCTTTCCTCATGTTATCCACTCTCTCAGGGGAGTCCACTCTGTTGCAAATTTTCATGCCATCTGCAAAAAGACAGACTTTTCCATTCAGTCCTTCAGCAATATCACTCACAAATACACTGGACAGTACCGGGCACACCGCTAATCACCTTCCTTTCATCCGAGTGAGTTCCGATTCCATCTCCTTCTGTCGTCTGTCAGTGAACCTATTTCTGATCCAGTTCATCACCTTGGGACCCATCCCCTAGCTGTTGAGTTTATTGATTAGCCTCCTATGAGGAACTTTATCAAAGGCTTTGCTGAAATCTAAGTAGATCACATCCATCACATGCCCTTGATCTAGTTCTTTGGTCACCAGTCAAAGAACTCAATCAGATTTGTTTGGCAAGATCGTCCTTTGGTAAAACCATGTTGCCTAGGATCATGCAACTTGTTGGTTTCGAGAGAGTCCACTATTCGCTCTTTCAGGAGCACCTCCATTACTTTTCATGCCAAAGAGGTAAGGCTCACAGGCCTGTAAGTTTGTCATTTCTTCCCTATTACCACTTTTGTGACGAGGTACCACATCAGCCCTTCTCCAGTACTGAGGAACTTCGCCTGTCTCCTAGGATCTGTTGAAAACATCCTTTAATGGTCCTGCAAGAACCTCTCTGAGCTCTTTCAGTATCCTGGGATGTATCCCATCTGGTCCCATGGTCTTGTCCACTTTCAGTTTTGCAAGCTGTTCTAACATATTATCTTCTGTGAATGGTGTGGTATCTATTCCATTCTGATTTGTATATTTGTCAATCACAGATGGTCCTTCTCCAGGATTTTCTTTGGTAAAAACAGAGCAGAAGTATTTGATTAGCATTTTTGCTCTTTCAATGTTACTTTCCACAAATCCGTTCCCAGCACTTTTGAGTCCTGCAATTCCACCTCTGATTTTCCTCCTCTCCCAAATATACCTGAAAAACATTTTGTCACCATACTTCACATCTTTAGCCATCTTTCCTTCTGCCTTTGATTTTGCTATCCTTATTTCTATTTTTGTCTCTTTTAGTTTGATCCTGTGTTCTTTTCTGTGTGCCTCTGTTTGTAAACTTCTGAATTTTGTGAAAGCTGTGTTTTTTGCCTTTATTTGTGCAGCCACTGCTTTGGAGAACCAAATAGGTTTCCTTTTCCTCTTGAATTTATTTGCTTCCCTTACATATGTATCTGTTGCCCCTTTTATTGCCTCCTTTAGTTTTAGCCCATTGCAATTCCACTTCCCTTATCCCCTCCCACCCTGCCAAATCCTCCTTCAGGTACTTGGCCATTTTACTGAAGTCAGTGTTTTTGAAGTCTAGGGGGCATGTTTACTAAACCGTCTTAATGTGCGCTCTGCCATGTTATCGCGCGATAAGGTACCTTATCGCCCGATAAAGGCGCGTTACCGGGCGATAAGGTACCGTAGCATGTGATAACATGCGCAGTGGCGCAAACGAGCACTGAATGCAGGGAAAGGCTCCCGGAGGGCGGAGGAAGGCTCCCCAGGGGCAGAGAGAGAGGGTCAATGGGCGGAGAGTGGGAGGGGAGAGGATCCTCGCACACTAACGCTGTGAAATCCGAGGCTCAAAACTAATGCCAGTGAAACCCTGACGTTAGAGCCGATTTATTTATTTATTATTTATTTTATTTCCATTCTCTTATATTCTGCGCTATTTTCCATCAGTGCGGTTTACATAGAACCATTTAATTACACATTTCAAAACAGTCGATTTGTGTTTACAATTAACAGGAAACAGAACTTGGGTAGAAATGTGGGTAACTATTTACAACTGTACTCAGCGAACCGGCCACACATTTAAAGGGAAAAGAAACCATTTCCGTCAGTAATGTACAGCAAAACCAGGGAAACCTACAAAAAGTGATAAGTGTGATACATGTGCACGGAACAAAAGGGCAAATAAACAGTGAAAATGAACAGAAGAAAATGTAAAAAAAACATAACCAAGCTGGGCAATAGTGATATCAGTGGAAAACATCAATAAACGCTCCCAAGAAAGCTCCAAAAAAAAGATATGAATTTTGGAAGGGTCTATGCTCCGTCCCCATACAAGGTGAATGAGCCCACAGTGAAATTGCGCTGAGCAGGGTTTCTGACTCCATTGGCCAGGTTTCCTATGGCATGAACATCTTCCGCAACAGCAGGGTGGACATGTCAGAACGGGCAACTGGACAGATGCTGGAAAAGGGGATACAGAGGGCTGCAGGCGGCACATGCTGTGGTGCAGCTGGGCCACAGTGCAGACTAGGGTGATGCCTAGGTGGCCCATAGGAATGCTGAAACAGTAGTGCAGCCAGACAGCAACTGATGTGGGCCCAACATGGGCACGAGAGTGCATCCCACAGTGTCACAAGGGATAGTACCCAACAGGTATCCCCAAGGGCACAAAACATTGGCAGGCGGTGCTGGGTGGAAGCTTGGACATCTATGCAGGCGACCCCTACCCCAGAACCCGCACCATAGGCAGCCGCCTACCGGCACACTGGATGGCCTGAGACTGCGCACCACCAGCAGAAGGGCATGTCAGCATGGCGGTGGAGGGGTACTGGTGGTGGAGGGGGCAGTGGCAGCTGCCCAGTGCAGACCTTGGCCTAGCCCTGTGTAGGTGGGTACCATACACTGCAACAGACAGACCCTGTCTGATGAACAGTCATGGTATCACCAGGGAATGCACTGTCTCTGTGGCAACACGGTGGTGCAATGCACACAACCAGTGTTTTCAGAAGCAGAAGGTCACAGGTTCAAGTCCCAGCTGTGGTTCCTGCCAACCCAGTCCCCATATTTTACCCACTACTAAAATGTGCTAATACAGACAGAACCTTTATAGTAGATGACGTAAACATGCCCAAAACACCTACGTTTTATCCTACAGAGCACAGACACCATAAACATGCACATTACCTAGAGCAGACTCTCCCAAATGCAGTCCTGGAGGGCCAAACACCATTCAGGTTCCATGCTGCCTCTAATAAAGATGCCTGTGCTGCATTTCTATGCACCGCCCCCATGGTATGCAGATGTATCTCATGCATATTCATGAGGGACAGCATGAAAACCCGAACAGTGTTTGGCCCACCAGGACTGGAGTTGGGAACCTCTGCCCTAAAGCAGCAGCCAACAGGGGCAGACACACCCGCACCCACAGGCTCCATTATCCAATGCCTCCTGGAGAAGCAGTATGTTGGGCCCTGCGTGCATCTCCCAATACTAGCACTTGCATACCTTAGCAATGCCACCCTAAACCTGGGAATACAGTACACATCTATCAAAAGGTTGCTATGATTACTGGCAGATAGCAATTCCGAAGTTAAGTGCAATTTTCTGATTGAGGTGCATCATAGCAACCTTTCTGATGTCTGTGGAGTGTTCTACAGGTCTTGTGTCTGACAGTGTTTACCACCCTGGGGAGTGACCCCAACAGTATTGCGTACCATAGCCATGCCTGCAATGTGCCCAGGACTGGTGCGATGGCCAGGGCTACCAAACACCTCTATAGTTGCACAATGCTGGCATAGGTGTGTGGAGTGTGTGTCTGTCTATCCAGTGTGTGGTGGCTGCCAACACCCTCCACAGTCCACACTGCTAGCACTGTTGCCAGTATTGGCCTGCCAATGTGCATAATGAGGAGCAAGGAACCATGGGAATAGCCTGGATAGGGTGGCCTGGCCTGGATGCATCTGCACAGGGAATAGGGCAATGGCGCGGACATTGTAGTGCCCGGCCACTACCTGCACGGACAGGGTGGCCACAGCATGTCCTGCTGGGAGGTCACTCTCACCCTGACTGAGCAGTGACCACGGCATGGCTAGGTTCCCCCATAGTGCTATTTAGTATTTCTCTCATGTGATATTTATGGGTTTTCTTTTGGGGCCCAATCACTGACTTATCTGCTTGGTGTGTATGCTGACATCCCAGTTCTGGGTACACGCATCTCCTCAAGGAACATGCACTATGGACTAGCTAGCAGACTGTCTGTAGCTAGTATGTGTCTTGCTGGAACACCTTGCAGGGTGCAGTGGCTGGAGGCTTGCTGCTAGAGAATGTCAGATAGTGGTGGGGGCAGCTGAGCATTTTCAGGCCTACTGTCTGTCTGCTATTGCTTTATGGATGTGTGCAGATCTGCATTGACTGCCCTGTAGGGTGTCTGTTCCCCAGCAGGACTAGGGTTGATGGTCCCCTCTACTGCCACCATTGTAGGGAGGTAGAATGTGGATCTGTTGGTGGGAGATCCTGTTTCCCACCCTGAGCCCCAGAGGGTGGGGGTACATAATCTGCCTATGGGTCCGAACACCCCCCCTTCACCTACATCATGTAACCATGGAACCAACACAGGATATGCACTATTCTGGGTGCATCGTAGCCCATAAGGGCTAGACATGACTGAGAAATACAGATGGACACAGATATATCCTAGGTGTGTCTGCAGGAACTACCTATCACACACAGCAGCACTGATGGGGACCTGCAGCATAGTGTATTTCAGTCATGAAAGGTGCTGTGGACCTGGTGCTGGGTGCCCCACCTCACCTTCAGGGTGAGCACAGTACCCGCACAATGTGACGGTCTGTAGCTACTCTGTGCCAGTAACACACACGGTCAGTACCCCCTACCAGGCTGAGGTGCTGTGGGGGTGTACATGGTCAGTTCCCCCTACCAGGCCGAGGTGCTGTAGAGGTGCATACCCCATCTTGTGATCATCTGTAGACTGCTGATTTGCATATGCAGTGCATCATGGGTACGGGTGGGTCAACCCTATCCTGGTACCCACAGCAGACAGTTTGTGTGGTGACCTGCAGTCCTTCTGTAGCCAGACAGGGGTTTGTTAGTAGCTGTAGCCCACTGGTTACTTCACTGCCTGTGAAGCCAGAGGTCATGGGTTCAAACCCATGGTGGGGTTATTTGATAGGGCTGTCTGAGGCATTGTCTATTTTTAATGTACATTAGTGCTGCCAGCAAAATATAAATATAAATATAGACAGATAGGACTCACAAGCAAGCAGTTAAAAGTCTGAACCAAACCAGGATCTAGAAGCAAAGTTTGCAATGGACTTCCACTTTCTACAGCAGGAAGACTTAGAAAGCAAGGTGGAGGAAAGAGAGGAATATGAATGAGATTGGGGTGGTTGAGTGAGGAGCAATCATGGAGTGAGAGAAAAGTCTTTGGGAGCCAGGGTTAGGATTAATATCACTGGATGATAGAAGGAGAAGAGTGAGAGGCAGACAGGAGATGGCACAGCGGAAACGAGGATGAGGTTGTTTCAGAGAGAAAGGAGAGGGATAAATGAGACAAAGAAAAAGGTGAAGTTCAAGAGCTGAAGAAAGGGTGGAAGACAAGATGGGGGAGGAAATGGGAAAGATGAAGAAAGGATGAAAAGGAGGGAGGGTTTAAAGTTGTTGGTATGAGAGAAGAAGGTTAGGGAATGTCAGAAAAAGGAATTAAAAGTGGTTTGGAGTCATAAGAAAAAGGTGATGTGAAAAGTCTAAATGAGTAACTATCTAAGATTCAATAGCTAATTAAAATTAAGGACAACCAAAATGGTGCTGGAGGACAGTTACCACGTGGCAGTCTGGAATGAGACAGGCCTGGACTGAGGGATTTCAAAAACCCACACCAGGAAGAGAACCATTAGAAAAGACCCTGCTCAGTAGTCAAGTTTAAGGAAAAATGACACGTTCAAAGCACAAAGTCCATCCATGCAGAACTGTTTCTCTGACCCACGCTCACTTTGTCCTAGTGCAATGGGGCTCAAATTCAAAAGGATTCACCATTGGCAGCCTGTGTGAGTCGCCACCTGCTCCAGCCTAATTTACAGGCTCCCACCTCTAGAGGGGTCTCCTCACACCGATGAAGACTCTGTAGTTGGCAGACGTGGTGATGATCATTTGCCTCTGCTCAGAGGATGCAAGATAAGCCTGAGTCTGTGCTTATGCAAGGTCCGGTGATTGTAGACTGCCATCCCTCCTACCTCCTCGGCTATGACATAGCGCCGCTATCTCCCACTCCCGGCAGACTGTTGGAGGCAGGTGAGCAGTGCGGGGAATGTAAGGCAGTGCTGGGGTGCTTGGTCTAACATTCTTGCTAATATCAGCGTCTCCCTTCCTGCCTCCTCTTGAGGTCCCTCTGTGAACTCGGTACTCAGTGCCAGAGAGAAGCTACTGTCAAACGTAAGCCTATCAGAAGTACCATTTTAATTATTTATTTATTTATTTATTTATTTATTTAGACAGATTTGTGTGCCACCTTTTCCTTCAATCAAGGTGGTCACATCACAATTGGAGGGTTACATTTAACATTAGGGTACGTGTAATCATTTAGACATCACAGTTACGTAACAGTATTTAGACAGTTAGACAATGTTTAGACAGTACAATTGAAGTAACATTTAACATAAAGGTATTTGCTAAAGAGGTGTGTTGAATTTGTGTGTGTGGATGGGATGGGTGTGTGTTTAGTTGGCGGAGGTAGTAGTGTTGCTGTTTTGGTAAGAGATGTTACTTGAATGCTCATAGGTTTCTATAAATAACCATGTTTTGAGGTCTTTTCAGAAGTCTGTGAGGTCTTCTAAGGCTCTCAAGCTCAATGGTAGGGCGTTCCATATTGAGGATGCCAGTAGTGATGGTGCTCTTTTTGAGGTTGTTTGTTTGGTTTTGTGGTAGCCTGCAGGTGTGCCGATCATGTTGTTGTTATTGGTTCTTCTTGGTCTATTGCTAATGTCTCTTGTTATAACGCTTTGGAGGACGTCTGCTGAGAGATGGTGAATTACTTTGAAGATTATCATGATTGTTTTGTATTTAGCTCTTGCCACCATTGGAAGCCAGTGTACTTGTTGCAGGATGGGAGTGATGTGCTCGGTTCTTGGGGTGTCTGTGATGATGCGTGCTGTGGTGTTTTGTACCATCTGTAGTGGGTGTAGTGTCTGATGAGGAAGGCCTTGATATAGTGAGTTTCCGTAATCAAGCAATGGTGTAATGAGTGCTTGGCACATTGTGCAGAAGTGGTCTTGGTGCAGCATTGGTTTGATTTGTCTGACTATTTTCAATCAGTGATATGCCTTGTTTGCAGTTTTGGTGATGTGGGATTTTAGGTTTAGAGCTCTGTCTAGTGTTATGCCCAGATACTTAACTTCTTCTTTGACTACTATTTGTTTGTCCAGGATGCTGATAGTTTGTGGAGGCATGAAGGTGGGGTTACTGGTGACGAACATTGCCTCCGTTTTTTCGTAGTTGACAGTTAAGTTGTTGGCTATGAGCCATTCATTCATGTCTTCAAGGCATTTTGTTATTGTTGTGGTGTTTAGTGCTAGTAAGTTGATTGGAGCATACACCATGATGTCGTCAGCATAAATGTGATAGTGAAGATTGTGGTGTTGATGATGTTGCATATGGGCTGTATGTAGACGTTAAAGAGCACTGAGGATAGGGCTGAGCCTTGAGGTATTCCCTGCGTGACGGGGAATTGTAGGGATTTCTTTTGATCGCACTTGACTTGTTGCGTTCGCCTTTCCAGGTATGATGTGAACCATTTCAGGGTATTGTTGCAAAGTCTTATCTGTTGTAAGCGTTGCAATAGCTTAGGGTCTGACACAGTGTCGAAGGCCACAGAGATGTCCATGAACACTAGCAGGAAGCCGTTTTTTATGTTATCTATGCCTCTTAGGAGATTGTCAAAGAGGGAGGTAAGTAGTGTTTCCACTCTGTGTTGGGGCTTGAATCCATGCTGATGTATGTCCAGTGGGGCATTGATATCTATGTGATCCTGAAGTTGCCTTTGGACTGCTTTTTCCATGACTTTAGCAAGGAATGGCAGGCTGGAGATAGGACGCTATGACTTTGGTTCAGATGGGCTCAGATTGCTACTTTTAAGTATTGGTCGTATCACTGCGTGCTTTAGGGGTTGTGGCATGTATCCTTGTTGGAGTGAATCTTTGATGATTTTTTGAATGTGATGAGAGGGCTGACTTTTTGTGGCTTTGATCCATGACACTAGGCATGGGTCTGATGGTGAAGTTGTGTTTAGTCCAGATATGATGTCTTCTACTTGCTGTTTTGTTAGTATATTGAAGCTTTCCCATGCTTGGTGTTGCTTTTTATCGTGTGGTCATTTGTTTGTGGTGAAGCAGAGTATGTTTGGTTAGTGTTTTTTGACTTCATGTAGTCTGCATATTTTTGTGGGTCAAGATGGTGGGTGCTTTGTTGCATGTCATCCTTGGTGAGATTTTGTACAATGCTGAAAAGCTCTCTTGGTCTATTGGTAGATTTCATGATTAGGTTGGTATGGTGTTGCTGTTTACGCTCATTTATTAGATTGTTGTATTCCCATTGTTTGTCTCTGTATTGTGTTAGGAGGTTGTGTGATTTGTTCCGTCTCCATTTTCTTTCTATTCTTCTTAGTGTGCACTTTGCGACTCTGACTTTGTGTGAGTACCATGGAGTGTTGGATCTTTTGCGGGTTTGTAGTTCTTTAATGGCTGGGGCAGATGCTCTATTGGATATTATTGTGTTCCATTCTTCTATGTTTAGGTCCAGGGTGTCGTGATCTTGTTGAAGTTGTGGGGTGATGTCGTTTATGAATGAGTCTCTGTTAAATGTTTTAAACCGTCTGGCTATTCTTTCTTCCTCTTTGCGTTGGGTGGGGCTATTCAAGGTCATGGTGAATTCGATTATATGGTGGTCCGACCAAGGGACTGGGGTGATTATTGGTTTTGTGGTTTTGTTCTGTTCTACTAGTTGTGTTGGCATGAATACCATGTCCAGAGTTGAACCATGTTGGTGCATTGGGGCGTTAATTGTCTGGCAGTATTTTAATGACTCCATGGCTTTTAGGAACGCTGCAGATTCTCTGGTGGGTGCGGATGTTAGGTTGTAGTCTCCTAGTGCAACGAGGGGTTTGTGCTTTCTGTTATGTGTGCATATCGTTTCAATTACTGTGGATAAGTAATCAGTTGTGGTTCCTGGTGGTCTGTAGGTGAGGGAGATGGTTAGATACTTGTTGGTTATAGTTAGTGTGTTGGCTTCGCTTGTGTTAGTGGTGGCGATTGTTTTGAATCTGAATTCCTTTCTGGTAAGTATTAGTAGTCCTCCCCCTCTCTTTTGTGCTCTGATGCAGTTAAATGCTGAGTATCCTGTTGGGGTTACTTGATTTAATATGACTTGGTCTGAGTCGTCTAGCCAGGTCTCAGTGATGCATATTATATCAAGCTTCTTGTCGTGGATTAGGTCCGGGATAGTATTTGGTTTGTTCCTGATAGATCTGGCGTTTAGTAGTGCACACCTGATGTTTGTTGAGATGATTGGGTTTGTGTGTTCATTATTTGTGTAGTGAGAGGGTGTGTCATGTGTGGCATTGTGTAGTTTGTATGATGTATTCTTTGATTGTTGGCGTTCTTTGGATATGTGTGATGGTGGTGTAGATATGGGTTGGGTGGTATATAGGTTTATCAATGGGATTGTAATTAGTAATTGTATCCCAGGATTCAGCTGCTGTTTTCTCTCTTTTGAAATGTCTGTATGTCTGCCATGCCGATAAGAGGGAGCGCAGGGCTTCAGAATCAGTAGCATCAGAATATGCTGACTGCAAGGCGCTCGCCCTGCCCACTCTGTACCCGAAGATGGCAGAGCCAGATCTTTTTTCAGCAGATCTCCGGGACGGCCATGGGTGCTACATTTGCCCCATCGCTGGCTAATTTGTATATGAGTAATTTTGAAGATCGATATATATACTCTTCAAGATATGTGATGAACATTGTTAAATGATATCGGTATATTGACAACATTTTTCTTTTATGGCAAGGCTCTAAAGATCTTTTGAATGAATTTTTTTCGTATTTGAATACTTGCAATGCATATATTCAATTTGATATAAATATTCAAGCGTGTGAGTTACATTTTTTGGATGTCAAGATTATAAAGCAACATGATCGTCTGTTTACTACAGTATATTCGAAACCTACTGATAGGAACACTTTATTACACTTTGCAAGCTTTCATCCTCAGCATTTGAAGCAAAGTTTGCCTTATTCGCAATTTTTGCGTTGTCGGCGTATTTGCTCCACAGTATCTGAGTTTGAGACACAAGCTAGATCAATGATGCGCAAGTTTATGGATCAAGGGTATCCTCATGATGTTTTAAGCAAAGCATATAAAAGAGCACGATATAACCATCGGGAATGGCTGCTCCATCATGATCGGGTAGAGCCCGAACGCATGTCATTGTCTATTGTTACATGTGTTTTACAACATTCAAGTCTCTCTCATCGTATAGCGTCAGCGATGAGAAGACGTTGGAACCTGATTAGTATGCATCCTAAGCTTTCAGGATGTCTGTTACGGATGGCGTATAGCCGCGGATGTAATTTGAAGGATAGACTGTGTCCCGCAGTGTCAAGATGAGATATTACATTGGCTTCCACTGAGGTGGGTCACTCAGCATGTCATCGCTGCTCCTTTTGCAGTATTATGAGTGTCTCTATTTGTGAGAAGTATCAGAAGAAAGTACGATGTTTGAATATTGCTACGAATTGCAACACCTCCTATGTGGTGTATGGATTGTGGTGCATTTGCCCAAAACTATATATGGTAAAACTACACGGCCTTTGAGAACTCGGCTAGCTGAACATAAGTATAGTCTTCATAAAGCGCGTGTGGATACACCTTTCATACAGCATTGCATAGATTTTGCACAGCGGTTTGAAGATCTTTGCTGTACGGTTCTGGAGCATGTTCCCCAGCATATTAGGAGAGGTGATCGCAATAGAATATTGTTGCAAAAAGAACAGCAATGGATTTATAGCTTAAATACTTTGCATCCGCATGGTCTCAATGATAAAATTGAATGGACTTTATTTTTTTGATTTTTTTAATCTTTTGAGTTTTTTGATTTTTTGGATTATTAGAGCCTTAAAAATTGAATGTGTTATCTTGGGATCTGCGAAGTAGAGTTATGCAGATTCAACCTGTTTACTTAAGTGTCTTTAGTATATGTAGTGTGTATGGTGACGTCTTGGTTGAGTGGAGTTGTTGATTGGTTGTTGGTTCATGATAAATAGTGCGTCACACACCGTCTTTTTTAGATGGCGGGGAGGTGTGAGATTGGGAAGATGAAGACTTTGTGTTATACAGCGATGTTTAACCCCTGAAGAAGCCGCATTCTGGCGAAACAAAGGCTTTTGTAGGGTTGCAGAGCAAGTTTGTTTGCTATTCAGCGAATTATTAGTGGTCAACTATATTCCCCGCTATGCTTAGTTTGAGAGATCTTTTGATCTTGTACGGATTTTGAATCAAGTCGGAGTGACTGCGGAACTGGACAGTTGCAAGATACAACTTGAAGATAAGTAATTGCGGACCTTGCAGGGCCGTTAAATTTGTTCAGTTTCTTTATTTTGTATTTTCTTTTGTAGGTAATATCCTGTTGCTCCAGCAGAGCTCCGTGTAGTTCTGTGCAGTTGGGTACACAAGGACGCTTTTGTATGTATGTGGTATGTGGTTGTGTATGTTAGTCTGAGGTGTTGAGGTGAATGAATAATTTTCCCAAGGGTAAATGTGGTGTTTTTAATGTTTTGAGTGTGTTGTGGTATTGTAGGTGATTGTATGGAAGGCTTATTGACCTGTGATGTGAGCGTCAGCTGCTCCCTATAGTGATTTTTTCACTAAATGTAGGGTATGAGCTATCCTGAGGTTATTTTGCCTGAAGAGATTTGTGTGAGATCAATTAAGGGTTGAGTTATTGTGTTAGTGGAGCTTGTTGATTTAAGAGCGGATATTGTTTGGTGTTAGAGCCAGATTGTGCCATGCAGCTTCCATCGATCTGGGAGAATGATGGCGGGGTAGGCTGTTGCAGCCTACGACGTGGTGTTGTGTCCGGCACGCTGCGCTGACGACTGTCTCCACTACCTGCTTGTGATCCTGCAGTCATTCTGCAGACGAAGAAAGCAGATTCCAGAAGGTCCGAGGCTGCAGCCCGTCAGACACATGATGCTCAGACTGGTATGTTGAGGTACCAAGCCAAAATATGTCCACAGCCTAAGAGCCAATGCAGAAAGAGGGTGTAGACAGAAGAATGTAAAATCTTTCCTGTATATGGCAAGCATAAGCCCCTTAGAGGATAATTTGTTCAGATCTGGATATTCTTGAAGGGCCATAACACCGAAAAAGGCAATTAATAGTGGCTAGCATGGGAACATCCTACAGTTGTACAATATTGCATTTTGTCGGATTACAAAAGCTATCTAATGAAATAAACAAGACGATATAAAATGTAATGAATTCTTGGTCAAGGCGTGTCTCAAAAAATGAAATGTGGAGAGGCCTGTTGTACTGTTGTATTTACTTTGAACGCATGATGCATGCAGTATATAGAAATGACAACATATTGCTTTTTGTTTTTGGCATTTCAAGGATCTTGTATCCCTGCTTTTCCTAAAATCAAGTGTAGTATCTAATCACCATAGCAACAGTTGTTAAAGAGAGCAGAGCTAATTGAAAGACTGCTTTTCACGGACTCGCTTAGCTACCTACTGGATGTGCTGCGTGTAATAGATTGGCTTGCTGTTTTAGAGTTTAGATTGAACTACAAGCAATCTAATGTTATTTATGGTGTATGTCATTATTTTTCTTTATCTCCTCAGTTTCAGGAAAAGGCTGGGAAAGGTGGAAGAGATGAAGCTTGTGGTGACATGTATACTGCAAGGCAGTATTATTTTGATTGCATATACACTTGGCTGCCAATTTACCACACATGTTTAGGAAATGCTATGATAAAATGACAGTAGCATTAAATTTACATTTAAGATAGGATTATGAGATGGTTCTTAGACATCAGAAGCAGGTTGTCCAAATCATGGTTTTGTGTTATTGCATCTATGAACTTGCCTCCTTTAAGAGAAGCTGGACTTTGATGACGTAAAGGGATAAAAACAGGAACAACTAGGCTTAATGATGTGGAGTCATCTGGCAACCCTGCAAAAGAGCACTGTATCAGTACAGTGTGTGCAGTCAGGTAATTAAACAAGAAAAAAAAAGATTTCCAAGCCACAATTATCTTAAAAGGTTTCAAAGCATTGTTGAAATTCTTAAAATGCCTACTCTAAGCATCATGCAAATGAGCAAACTTTTAACCAGAAAAAAAATACACTAAAATAGAACATTATTCTTGACTAAAGTTTTAATCCTGGATAAATCAAATTATCACTGTTACTTGATCCCTCTTTGCAATAAATGTATTGACTCCCCCTCCCCTTTTTGGGGGGGGGGGGTAATTTTACAGTATAACTGCACGCATAGCTTGCAGGCCTGTATGGATTTTCAGTGTAAGATTAGGTTCAAAATTTTGCTTCAAAAATTATCACAGATAAGCTTATAGGCCTGGTACTTAAAGCCATTTATCTGAATAGCAGGACCAGGGCCATCCTTTGATTTTCAGTAAAGTAGCATGATGGCAGTGTTAGTCCACTTTAATGGTAATTAAATAAAAAGTTTAAAAAAGGAAAATAAAGTGATAACTTTTATTGGACTAACTTAATACATTTATGGACTAGCTTTCAAAGGCTAAACCCTTCAGGTCAGGATAGTATGAGCAACAGATAACAATTCAATACTACTGCTACTACTACTACTACTAATCATTTGTACGTTGTCACGGGGCAGCTTCTATAAAGCCATTGAAAACCAGCAGAAATGCAGGAAATAGGACTGATCATGACAGTTCTGAGGAACACAGGGTAGGATGTTGCCATAGGCAACCTAAACAAAGTAGCTCACATGCAAAGGAAACACGCCCAAACAGCAGAAAGCCTAAGGAATTAGGAGCTAATGGAAGCCAGCTGAGTGTGGGTGGAGCTGACACGCACATAGAAAAGCTCACTGAACGGGGGGTTAGACAGAGCCACCGTCAGTTTGGAGAGAACCAGTCTGTACAGAGCCAACGTGGGGCTAGACAGAGTCAGCGTGTGCAAGAGAGACGGAGCCAGCTTGAGAATACAAGCAACATATGGAGTGAGTGTGGGAGCAGGAGTGAAAGGGAGAGTGAGAGTGAAGATGAGAGAGAGAAGACATACGCAGGACACAGCAGGAGTGAAATAGAACCCGGTTGGAGCACGGGTGCAGGCAGCTGTGTGGCTGGAAGCCAGAGATACAAACGGAGAAATTCTAATTGGAAGGGAGCTGAGAGCAGAACTCTGAGAGCGTCAAAGCACAGCCCATGCTATCAAAAAGGTAACCAAACATTTAATGGTGAAGTTAGCTGGAGGAAGCCAGAGCAAAGTTTTTATATAAACAACTGGCAGAGAAACAGTAAAGCTTTCATACCTGAGCCTAAGCCTGTATCTGAACAAGGTTTTAAAGGCAGGAGCCAGGAAAAGTTTGTACGTGAGTCTATTCCAGCGTCGATAGCAACGGAGCATAGCTTGAGGCAGAAACTGTTCAAGCCCAACCCTAATGTCCCTAGTAGAAGGGAAACTGAAACTAAGCATTCTCTCTATCTCCCACCACATTTAAGGAGCTCCCAAGAAAGCCACTCTAAAGACTACGGTAGCAGACTAGCTAACATTCTTACCCAGAGGGAAAGAGACTTCCTGTAGAGCAAGGGGAGATGTTTAGCAACGTTTCACATGCTGCCAGAGATGACCTTTTAACAGAAGGGCCCGAAGAGATGCAGTATGAGCTACAGGGAGGTGATATAAGCGGTAATTACATGGACTGTACGCTCTCTGTCTCAGATAATGTATCATCTTTAAGATAAGTGTATATAATTGCCCAAGCTTGAAAGCCACAAAGAAAAAGTCCTTTGTTTGCTGAAGAGAGCTGTTTTTAAGCCCTTGTTTATTTACCTGTTTAAAAGCTGAAAGGAAGCAATTTTTGTTCTTGTTCTTGCCTTTATTTTTGCCCAAGTGGGAATATTTATGTTTGTTTGATTCACCCAAAAAGAAACCTCTTGGAAGGGGAAATAAAACCTTTTGAAGCCTAACCTCAGTGCCACAACTCCTTATTCAACTACATATCCCAGAAGGCTGAGCAAGGCTCTGGGCTAGGTCTAGGCTTGGTGATAAAGACCCTATGACAGATGGCGTAGTTGGCAGGATTTTTTTTGGGGGGAGTGATTTTTGAAAAAGAAAAGGAAGGCAAAGAAAAGAAGAGAAGATAGCTGGAAGACTGCTGGTACCAAAAAAGAGCACTGGTGAGCGGAACATTCGCTGGCAGGTCAGCCAGGGAGGTGGAAAAGAGACCTTTCTCACATGCTGAGATCTACCTGAAACCTGAGGTGCAGCAGAATCCGGAGGAGACATGGAGCCACGTGACGTGATGATGTGGATGCAGACGCAGTGGGATAAGCAGGCAGAGCTTGTCCACCAACTCCAGACACGCCAAGCAGAGATACTGCAGGAGCAGCAACGGCCTCTGCTAGAGACTATGGATGCCCTCTTGAAGAAGTCTCAAACAGGAGGAACAGGTTTCCATATGTTTCCGCAAGCAGGAATGGACAGTTGCAATGTCTTTTCTTTAGGACAGTTGACTCAACAAGATAATGTAGACGACTATATCGATGCTTTCGAGAGAATAGCAGAGACCCTTAAATGGCCGATAGAGCAATGGGCGATTAGATTCGCCATGACACTTACAGGGGAGGCTCTATATGCATTTAAGGCCATGCTGGCTAGTCTTGCTAAAGTTTATGTAGAAATAAAGAAAGCGGTGAAAGACAGGTTAGGTCTTACCCCGAGGCACTATAAACACATGTTCAGGGAAGCAAAGATTAACCCTAAGGAAACTCCTAGAGCTCTATACCAGAGGCTCAAGAGTTTGGCATATGAATGGCTTACCCCAGAGAGAAGGTCACTGGAGTCCATTTTGGATGAGATAGTATTGCAGCAGTTTTTACAGGCAGTGTCCCCGAGTTGAGGACATATCTCACCCTACAGGATTGCCACAGCACAGAGGAGGCAGCCAATACAGCCGATAGATTTTATGAGGCGAAAAGGGCTGATACCTCCGGTATTGGGATTTTAAAGGTGGCTGGTATGGTAAATCCTGGTAGCGTGAGACAGTCTGATAGGGCAAAAATGTCTAAGTTGTATAAATATGATTGTGCTAATAATGATGTCTCATATCCTGTTAAAGGAAAATGTTACAGCTGTGGAAGGACAGGTCACTTCCAGCGAGATTGTAAGGAGCGTACAGTCCTAATCTCTGAAGCAGGAAAACCAGTCCCGAAGGGCCTCTTTCTCCAAGTAATGGTAAATGGAGTAGATGCGTTGGTATTACTCGATTCGGGAGCCGAGCAAAGCATGGTCTCTCAGGAGTTTTGGGAGGCCATGGAACCGCCTCGCTCGTCAACTCTGAATCGAGGAAGAAACCAGGTACGAATAAAATGCGTGCATGGCACACACTCCCACTATCCCATATACAAAGTGCATGTAAGAGGTATGGGAATAGAGAAGGAAATACAAGTGGCAGTGGTCCCTAATCTGTCCCAAGAGCTTATCCTTGGGAGAGATTGGCCTCCATTTAGGGGAGGATTGAGAGTAGGTTTAGACACTAGGACGAGCCTAGTATCAACATGGTCACAGGCCGGAACCTCAAAAGACAGAGAACCTTCTGTAGAGAGGACAGAGGAGCCTGAGAGGGAGGAGGCGGAAGTAGTCCCTGAGGAGGAGGTAGAAAATAATGAGGAAAATATACTTCCTAACCATGATGAGCTAATTCAAGCTCCAGCTAAGGCAGATAGAAAGACAAAGGCCATGAAGCGCCAGGAGAGATATAAGAGAACCCGGAGAAGGGCGGAACTAGAGGCAGGAGAAGGGTTACCGTGGGTGCCCGCAGCCCTAGTGCAAAAATTCCCTTCATTTCCTATGGAACAGAGGGCAGACCAGTCGCTCAAAAGAGCATTTGAATGGGCCCAAGAGGATAGGCATGTACTTCCCCGATTCCTATTAGATGGGGGCATTCTCTATAGGGAAAGTATAGATCCCTATACAGACGCGGTGCGAAAGCAACTGGTGGTGCCAGTGACTTTTAGGTCCATTGTTTTACGCCTGGCACATGACCACCCGATAGGTAGCCATAAAGGTGTTCAAGGAACACTTGACCAAATACTTGCGCGATTTTACTGGCCAGGAGTGTATAAGGAGACCAGGCAATATTGCGAGTCGTGTCCCACCTGCCAGAGGGTCTCAGTGGCGAGACCAAAAGCTGTACCCATGGTACCTTTGCCCACCATATCGGTGCCAATCCGGCGCATGGGGATGGACATTGTGGGTTCTTTAATTAGAACACCACGATGCTTTCAGTATATCTTAGTGGTCGTGGACCACGCCACATGGTTCCCATGGGCTATTCCCCTTAGGAACACATCCGCCAAGAATATAGCACAAGAACTAGTTAAGCTATTTTGTGAAGTGGGGTTTCCCCAAGAAATATTGTCTGATCAGGGGAGCAACTTCACATCGAGGTATTCAGCTAGAGTTTGGAAGGCATTTGGCATACGCCATATTAAGACTGCGGCGTACCACCCCCAGTCGAACGCCCGGTGGAGCGCATGAACCAGTCAATAAAACACCTGTTAAGGAGGGGTTTATGGAAAGGGGAAATGCAAGAATGGGACACCTTACTCCCATTTGTTATGTATGCATGCAGGGAGCGAATTCAGGCATCCTTGGGGGCGTCCCCGTTTGAACTCCTATTTGGTAGGGCCCCGAGGGGTATTTTAGACATATTACAGGAGGAATGGGTAGAGCCCGAGATACCAGAGGTAGGGGTGCCTCAATTTTTAAAAGACTTGAGGACGCGTTTGGAGAAAACGTCCAAAGCCTCAGTGGAGAATTTGAAGAGTAGTCAGCTACGTCAGAAAAAATATTACGATAGGGGCACAAAGCCCAGGCAATTGGCAGAAGGGGATAAAGTTATGGTCCAAGTAGCGGACCCAGGTCCTAAATTTGAATCCCACTGGAAAGGGCCGAATACAGTAGTCAAAAGGGTGGGACCTGTTTCCTACCTCATTGAGAATGAGAGAGGACGTAGGCAGGTGTACCACCTTAATGTACTCAAGCCTTGGAGGGAAAGGTCGGCCACTGCCAATCTAGTCTATAAGGAACGGCACAGTAGTACCCCGAAATGGATTACGTGCTGTCCGCCAGGTGTGGCGGCAGCCCGTAATATTTTAAGGGGGGGAATCTGTCACGGGGCAGCTTCTATAAAGCCATTGAAAACCAGCAGAAATGCAGGGAATAGGACTGATCATGACAGTTCTGAGGAACACAGGGTAGGATGTTGCCATAGGCAACCTAAACAAAGTAGCTCACATGCAAAGGAAACACGCCCAAACAGCAGAAAGCCTAAGGAATTAGGAGCTAATGGAAGCCAGCTGAGTGTGGGTGGAGCTGACACGCACATAGAAAAGCTCACTGAACGGGGGGGGTTAGACAGAGCCACCGTCAGTTTGGAGAGAACCAGTCTGTACAGAGCCAACGTGGGGCTAGACAGAGTCAGCGTGTGCAAGAGAGACGGAGCCAGCTTGAGAATACAAGCAACATATGGAGTGAGTGTGGGAGCAGGAGTGAAAGGGAGAGTGAGAGTGAAGATGAGAGAGAGAAGACATACGCAGGACACAGCAGGAGTGAAATAGAACCCGGTTGGAGCACGGGTGCAGGCAGCTGTGTGGCTGGAAGCCAGAGATACAAACGGAGAAATTCTAATTGGAAGGGAGCTGAGAGCAGAACTCTGAGAGCGTCAAAGCACAGCCCATGCTATCAAAAAGGTAACCAAACATTTAATGGTGAAGATAGCTGGAGGAATCCAGAGCAAAGTTTTTATATAAACAACTGGCAGAGAAACAGTAAAGCTTTCATACCTGAGCCTAAGCCTGTATCTGAACGAGGTTTTAAAGGCAGGAGCCAGGAAAAGTTTGTACGTGAGTCTATTCCAGCGTCGATAGCAATGGAGCATAGCTTGAGGCAGAAACTGTTCAAGCCCAACCCTAATGTCCCTAGTAGAAGGGAAACTGAAACTAAGCATTCTCTCTATCTCCCACCACATTTAAGGAGCTCCCCAGAAAGTCACTCTAAAGACTACGGTAGCAGACTAGCTAACATTCTTACCCAGAGGGAAAGAGACTTCCTGCAGAGCAAGGGGAGACTGTTTAGCAACGTTTCACATGCTGCCAGAGATGACCTTTTAACAGAAGGGCCTGAAGAGATGCAGTATGAGCTACAGGGAGGTGATATAAGCGGTAATTACATGGACTGTACGCGCTCTGTCTCAGATAATGTATCATCTTTAAGATAAGTGTATATAATTGCCCAAGCTTGAAAGCCACAAAGAAAAAGTCCTTTGTTTGCTGAAGAGAGCTGTTTTTGAGCCCTTGTTTATTTACCTGTTTAAAAGCTGAAAGGAAGCAATTTTTGTTCTTGTTCTTGCCTTTATTTTTGCCCAAGTGGGAATATTTATGTTTGTTTGATTCACCCAAAAAGAAACCTCTTGGAAGGGGAAATAAAACCTTTTGAAGCCTTACCTCGGTGCCACAACTCCTTATTCAACTACATATCCCAGAAGGCCGAGCAAGGCTCTGGGCTAGGTCTAGGCTTGGTGATAAAGACCCTATGACAACGTATAGCACTATAAGACGTACACAGTGCTCTACAGACACATATAAATGATGTGGTGTGCCTAAGGAACAGTATCCTCTCTGACTTTGCAAGGCATGGACAGATGAATGCATGCATGGTGATGGGCTGCTGCATAGGATTGTGAAGGTGTGTCTACAGTAGATTTCATGACAATCTTTCAACATGCAGTAAAGGTATGCCATATTGGGTCCAGGAAAATGTTTGTCATGGACATACTGCCGAGTTAGGGGTGAATGGACAGTCAAAGTATCAAGGGTATTTGAATCTACATGTGTGCTAAGTTTGTTAGACAGAAGTCACATTTGCAAGTACATGTGTGGGTACAGTTTCATACATGTCACTCACAAGGACTGGATCATGTCAACATACCTGCTGAAGTGTCTCAGTACATTTCAGCTACCAGTATGCATTCACCTATTAAAAGGTACATTGAATGGACACCATTATGTGTGCCTCAAATTAGTGCATATCACATCACCAGATACCACTTGCCATGTGTGTGAAACAGTAAACAAACAAGAAGCCAATGAAGTACACAAGTGAGTCAAGAATATAAGAACATAGAAAAATATTTATTTCAACACTATTTACAGCCACTCTGGCAAATTAACACAAAGATGTAATAGGAACATGTGGATGGGGTAATCAAGGGAGGGACAGGCCATACGAGGTGTCATCCAAAACTATTACATATGTTGTGTTGCTGTAGAACAACATTTGTTGCACTACGATGATATCAGGCGTGCACTGATATAGTTATGTGCTTTGCTTTTGCTGAATGTGGTGTGCCTGCATCACAACAATATGTTGCAGTAATCATATGATGTTGGTCATTCTGTCAAATCAGTCTGTGACATAGATGATGACTGGGAAAAGGTGAACTGCCAATTTGAGTTCAATTCTGCATGAGTTGTGGATATGCCTGCAAAGAAATGTATAGCAAATTGCATCCAGTGTATGGGAATGAATGCCGGAGTTGTGTCCCATGCCATGACTGGTCCAAATGTATCAGGATGTTTGCCAAAGTCTGCACACTGACAAACATTCTGGAAGGCCACACATGAGCAGGAACGAAGACAAAGCTGAAGCACTGTGTGATGCATTATGCACTTGCTGAGGATATGGAAAGCATTTTCTGCAGCATAAAGTACAGCCATATTGTTACTTTGTGGATGAGACGTGTGTCTGAAGAGTCTCTGCAGAATGTCCTGGACCCAGAACAAAATGAAGATGGCCTGCCAGCAGCCAGGGAGTTGTTGGAATATGCATAAAATGATTCTGTGTCCGTCCAAATGATTATCAGTGGTCAATTATTCATGGATGTAAGGTTATGACTCAGAAATTAAGGGTCAGTCCTCACAATGCAAGACTCCAGATTCTCCCAAACTTGATACTGGATGCTAGGGGAGGAGCTATGTGAATGTCATGATCACAGTTTTTGTGGATTAGCAGCGTCTTGTTCAGCATGAGTACAGTTGTGGTCAACAATATTGGCAGCTTCTCAGTCCAACCCCTAAATGTCACATATCTCCTAAAGAAAAGTGGCCAGTGAAATGGCTTGGGATGATATTTGCACAGATATGTGACACATAAAAAAATAAAATTAAACAAGACCAATTAAATGAGACATTAGTTGGAAATATTTGAAAAACTGTGACATTGCCAGGACATGATTATTGCCACCCTTATTCACATCAGTTTTAATAGAAAGAAACATACTACTACTACTACTATTAAATACAGCGCTGCACAGACATGTACGAGACAGTTCCTTCTCATTGGAGCTTACAATCTAGTCAAGACAGACAACACAGTAGGTATAGACAGAGATACATCTAGGGGGAATGGTGAGGAAACACAAGGAGATCAGGTGAGTCAAGATCCGAAAGCGGCAGTGAAGAGTTGAGTTTTCTGCCTGGATTTGAAAAGGGTTAAAGAAGGCGCCTGACATATAGACTCAGGTAGTTCCAGGCGTAAGGTGAAGCAAGGTGAAAGGAGTGAAGTTTGGAGTTAACATTAGAAGAGAAGGGCACAGATAGAAGCGATTTGCCAGAAGAGCGGAGTTCCCGAGGAAGGGTGTAGGGAGAGATAAGAGAGGAAAGGTAGTGAGGAGCTGCAGAGTGACTGAACTTATAGGTCAGCAGGAGAAGATTGAACTGTATGCAAAAATGGATAGGGAATCAATGAAGTGATTTGAGAAGAGGGGTAATATGAGCATGATGTGACTGGCAGAAAATTAGTCGCAGAGCAGAGTGTTGAACAGATTGAAGGGAACAGAGATGATTCAGCAAGAGACCAGCAAGAAGTAGGTTACAATAGTCAAGATGGGAGGTGATTAAGGAGTGTCAGAAAGGCAGGCAGAGATATGGGTCTGGACTGCCGAGAGATTTCAATCATCAGCATAAACATGGTACTGAAACCCATGGGAAGAGATGAGGCAATGGGATCAACTGTCAGTACTGACATGATTAGAATCAAACAATAAATGATGGCTCTAATGTGTAAAATGGCTACCTTCATTCACGTTTCCAGTTTTCACAATGGTGAAGACAAGAGAGCTGGCTGAGACCATCAGAAAAGCTATTATCAACCTAACATTAAATTTCAAAGCTGTACTAGACCATCTCCAAGGACTTCAGGATTCCTGTGTCAACAGTATGGCATGTTATTTTGAACGTCTCTGCTCATGGAACTTGCAAGAACCTCTCAGGATGTGGTGGGAAGAGGGAAATTAATCCTAGAAGTCTTTAAAGGTTATTGCAGACTGTGGTCAAAACACCCCGTACAACATCCAAAGAGCCTAAGGTGGACCTGCATCAATCTGGAGTGGTGATGCACCATATGCCAGGCACCAAACCCCACTGCTCAAACACAAACTAAAAAAGGCACGCCTGATCTTTGCCCAAACCCACCTTGAGAAACCACAATACATCTATGAAAATGTTGTGAGGACAGAGGAAACCAATCATGACCTCTTTGCCAATGCAGACCACTGATTCATCTAAAGGTAAAGAAATGTGGGCTCTAAGTTAAAAAAAACCCTGCCTACAGTTAAATATGGTAGACATGCCATAATGTTGTGTGTCTCTTTTGCTGCCTCATAGACTGGAGGCTGGAAATGTATGCAAGGAATCATGAGGACACAGGAATACCAAGGTTTTCCTGACTGGAATGTGCTACCTAGGCTCAAAAAGCTAGGTCTGGGTCGAAGCTCATGGATCCCATAACAGCGCAATGACTTAGGACATACATCCCAAAGTATAAAATTATAGTTTCAGAGGACCAAATGGACTCTGTGAAAATGGCCAGCAATGAGTCCTGATCTCAATCCAATTGAGAATCTTTGGAAAGAGCTGATTTTCTGGCATTGGTAAAAAGTATAGAAACAACCAAGCAGGTACACAAGGACTGGCGACAATTCGATTCAGGTAGAAAGTCATTTTTATAGCGCCCCATCGTGTTTCGGCTTGAAAAGCCTTCTTCAGGGGGTCTTTTTTTAAAAAGAGAGAACACACCTCAAAAAAGTAATAATAATAATAACAACAATGTAAACATTTAGAAACATATAATAGTTAATTATCAAAAGACAATTACAAATATACATAAAAAGCATTAATTTAATCAAACATAAAACACAAAAATTAAAACTAATTATAGAGCATATAGAAGATGTATTTGCTTAACACAACAAAATATATATTGTCTAAAAGACATAAAAATAATAAAAATGATATAAATGATAAGAGTATAAATATTAACATAAATATGATATAATAAATTATAGGAATATATAAATATGTGTAAGGATACAAACATAAGTAAACAAGAGAGAGAGATGAGGAGTACCTTCTTTTTGTCACGTAGTACACTAAAAAGACTAAAAATAAATAAATAAATACATTATTATTGGGAGGGACAATAAATAAAGAATATATTAATACCAGAACAATAACAATAAAACATGATGTATAAAAATTGTTATATGGCATTAGGAATTGAAAGAAACCGCATAGCCAGAAATGAAATTATATAACGGAATGTAACACAACTGCACTTGAATATTAAAAAGTGTTAAAGAAACTTGTCTAAAATACATTATAATTTATCATTCACCATAAAAATGAAATGTCAGACACTAGAAAAGGAGGAACTAAAACTTAAAAATATAAAGCAAGATACTATCAAACAATCCCACTGGCTTTTAAATTTAAACATATCACAAAAACAAAAAGAGAAAATTAGAAGATTTGCCTTTCACTCGCAGGCATAGACTGCTCGACCCATTTATATAAGGGAGAAACGTTTCATAATGGAAAATGCATATTAAACATAGATTGCCTTATACTTCAAATTTTCAAAACGGCAAAGAAGAAAAATATACCAACAATTGTGTTAAAACTATTAATGTCTGAAAAAAAGGAGGTGGACGAGGAAAAACCGAAGAGAGAATTGCCGTTCGGTGCGACTTGCACTATTCAGATATTTAAAGTGAATTATTTCAAAATAATATCTCTTGTGTTATTATGTACCTTGGAACATACTCATAAAACATTATGATGACATACAGTTAGAATATTTCCAATTCTAGCTCAAGATATTGTACAGAACTTACTGAAAACATAAGGGTGCCAATAAAGTTGACCACAATTGTATCTTCAAAAAGGCACTATTTATTTATTTTTTTATACTGTGCTCTTTAGAATCAGTGTGGTTTACATGTATACTAACAGGTACTTTTTTTTTTATTCCCTTGTCCCTGAAGGGCTCACAATCTAAGAGTACCTAAGGCAATGGAGGGTTAGGTGGCTTGCCCAAGGCCACAAGGAGTGGCCATGGGACTAGAGACCCCAGTCCCTCTGCCCTGAGGTTGCTTGTGGGAATTGAACCCCTGGCCTTCTGGCCTGAGGTAACCTGTCCCAACCACTGAGCCACTCCTCCCTCCTCAATATGGAGTATCACATCCCACTTTGGACATCTTGCAGAGATGACATTTTTCTTGTAAGACGTCAGAGTGGAGTATCACATCCCACTTTGGACATCTTGCAGAGATGACCTTTTTCTTGTAAGACGTCAGAGTGGCACAGGAATGGTGAATGGTAGCTCATCATGATAATGCCCCAGCTCAAGCATCACATCTTGTCCAGCAGATGTTGATGAACACCAATTCAGTGCACACACCTACGACCTAGAACACTTGTCCCGATAGTTTTGGATAGCATCTCGCATAGCATAGGACCCCTGGATGTAGAGGAGCCCTAAGGGATATTGCTGCACAAGCCTCACTCCTGGGGCTCTGGCCTCCCATGTGGGCATAGCTGATGGTCTGAAGAAGCCCAGCTGCCACCCTCTAGCCTCTCCAAATGATAACCACAGTACTGATTGGTCTGTTTCTGAACAGGTGATTTTATACTTTATTCACACACAGCATAATACGCTACGAAGAAGAAGATCCCCTGAAGAAACCATAAGTGTGAAACGCATGGTCGGTACGGGAAACGGACGTTGGGATCAGTTCAACTAGTAAACAAGCGAGCGGTGTCATTTGGAGCTAAGTACAAAGATATCAACCTTCACATATTTGTTTGCTTTTGGAGAATTTGGGGATAAATGGTACACAGCCAAATATGACCAGCTCTATAGCTTGATAATAGAAGGTCGTTGATGTTAAAAGGCATATTCACTGGATTAAGATGTTAGTCTATACAGTGGCGCCAGAATAAGACTGAGACCTTCTTTAGCACATAGCTGTATGTTGAATTACTTGAAGAGTGAAGATTTGGAAAGTGTTTTGATTTTTGATTTTTCTATGGGTAACAATGAACGATTAATATTAATATAATTGATCTCCAAATGATAAGCCACCCTCACCACATAGGTGGTCAGCTGTTCCACAGACATCATCAAGTCATGTTGTGCCTGAATATTGGCTGCTATTTTTATTTATTTATTTTATTTATTTAGACAGTTTTGTATACCGCCTTATCCTTCAATCAAAGCGGTCACAACACAATTGGGGGATACATTTAACACATGGGGATATGAGACACATACACTAATACTTACAGGGAACATGGGCAATGGAGGGTTAAGTGGCTTGCCCAAGACCACAAGGAGCATCTGTGGGACTAGAAACCCCAGTCCTTCCGGCCCAAGGTTGCTGTCCTCTAGTGGGATTTGAACCCCCGACCTTCTGGCCTGAAGTACCTTGCCCCAACCACTAGGCTACTCCTCCCTCTATTGCTATTGCCAGAGCACGACACTGTCAGGGTCCCCCAGCCAAACACTCCACATATATGTGGTTTGGCTGGAAGCCTCTAACAGTGACATCAGACCCTGTCAGACTCTGGTATACAGCTGACTCTGCTCTCTGGGGTCTTCTGCAGCCAGGGATCCTTGAACTGAGGGGGGAGGCAGGATGGGGCTGGTTACTGCATCTTGGATCGTGCAGGTTGGCCTCTCTGTTGTGGCCGCTGTGATCTGGGCATGGGCCTCTTCCTCCATGGCCTTCTCCTGAGCCTCCTCCAGGCCCCCCCTCTCCTCTGGCCCAGAATCCTACTGTTCAGGGATGTCCAATCCCTCCTCATGGGGGTTATCCTCCTCTTCCTCTGCTCATCTCCTGGGGCCATTGGGTCTTCCTCGGGTTCCGGGGTGGGATCCTGAGCTGTGCTTGCTCTCTGCAGCTGCTGTGTAAGGCCTGGCCTTGTGAAAATTGAACATATAGGTAAGCATGAGCTGCATCACACATAAGGCATTATCGGGCTCTGTCTCCAATTGTCACCTGACAGTGTGACATGCTTAACATAAAACAATCACTTTGGCAGCTCACAGCAATTACTGAAGGGCTAGCAAATGTGATGCCCTCAGTGCATATGATGTTGGCACATGATGAGCCATATAGTCATGAAAAGCCCCCTTGTGCCACAGGTGTGTCACAGTCACAATAATGTAGACACATGCAGCAGGCAAATGCCCTCACCATGTACCCAGAAGAACAGAAATGTGGAGTTAATAGTTGATGACTTGCTGTGACTGTCTAGCACCTTTATATCCGGAATTTTATTTCCGAGCTTATCCGGCTCATCCCCCCCGATAGGCTGAGAAGATCTGCTGCCTCCAACACCTTGTGCCTCCCAAAAGTATTCACCAAATGTAATAAGGCTACAGGAAATCGAGCTTTTGCACTTTATGCCCCCCATTGCTGGAACGCGCTACCAGCAAACATCCGAGCTATAAACAGCCTCTCTCAGTTCAGGAAGGAGCTGAAACATCACTTCTTTCTTCAGTACTTCCTCAACTCTGATGAAATCACATAACCAACCACTGTTCACTCCTCCTTTCTCCCCTTTTCCGTTAATCTCACCCCTGTGCCCCCAGCAAATTAGCCTTTAACACGCAAATGTATGACGTTATCCCTCAAGTCATGTTCACGATGAATAGTGCCTAGTTGATATCTTACTACTGTTATATAGTCCCATGTTGTATATAGTTCCATGATGTATATAGTTAGCCTGTGTTCCATGTTCAATACCCTGTTCAATGTAAAACGCAGTGTGGCTTTTCCTGCTGTGCGAGTTTTGTTACCTGTGAACCGCGCTGATGGTAAATAGTGCGGTATAGAAAAACTATAAATAAAAAAATAAAAATAAAATAAATAAATCCAGCTGTTCGGCAGGTCATGTCTGGAAGATGGCCTGCCACGATCTGTCATTGTACATGATCTTGCAGTCAGTACACATTTGTATTGTTCAGAAAGGGTGGTTTATGTGGGTGTATCAACAGCTATCCATGCTTGTTGCATGTACTGGATACAACACAGTAGCAGAGGTATAATAGCAAACACTCATATCTGCACTCTTTTTCAAGTTACCCTGATTCCCTCACAGAACACCACTAATTACATGAGCAGATCAATCCCTTGGAAGCATCTGCACATCATCCTGTATGGAATGGAAACTTCAAAGTAGACCTCACACTGTGAGCAGCATGTACACCTATGACCAGGATTTGTATCTTGAACATGTTCATACCATTCCACACTAGCTGCAAGATTAGACATCTTTGCACCTTGGACTGTTTCCCTTGCCTGGGAGATATATACTTCTCCAAGGAGGAGCTCATGTAAGCCACCAGTCATGGCTGTTGTATTGAAAGAAATGGAAAGCAGCACGCTACCACCACAGGTATGACTCTGGCTGCGATCCCTTGTTCAAACCCCAGTCCATTTGTCTCAATGCAATTAGCAAACAGAAGCGCATTGGACACACGTCCCACAGCATAGATGTTCTGAAATGCAATATTGTAGCCAAGGCCATATCAACTCACATGCACCACTGGGTCCACATCAGCATGGATTCAAGCCAAACCATGAGGTGGAAACATTACTAACAGCACTCACTGACCACATTATCAGAGGAATAGACAATGTAAAAAAGGGCATGATTCTAATATTTCTTGACATATCAGCTGCATTTGACTGTGTATTACACACTATCCTGCTGAAATGTCTTAAGGAGATTGGTCTCTATAACAATACATAAAAATGTATTCAAATCATACTTACACGACAGACAACAGTATGTTAGATGCGGAGGAGACACATCCTCTCCCTTCACATTAAAGCAAGGAGTCCCACAAGGGTCTGCAATATCAGCCCTGCTATTTAACTTATACATTCAGCCAGTTTGTGAAGTCATATGGAAACATAACATCCACTATAAAATTTATGCTGACGACATTATGCTGTACACATCCTTCAATATCGAAACCCCAGACTATACAACAATAACCAAATGCCTCACCTAAGTCTCAGGATGGCTCAACACCCACAACCTCAGTATAAACTATAACAAAACAGAAGCACTCACAATAACAAGGAACAAGAGATTACTCCTCCTTGCACCATAGCCGTAAATAACAGACACGTAGCTGTCAAAGGTGCAGTGAAATACCTAGGGGTTATCCTCGATCAGAACCTGAACCTACAAGCACATACTAACAGAACAACACAGAATGCATACTACAAGCTAAAGATCATCCAGAAACTAAAGTCCCTCCTAAGCCATAACGACTTCAGAACAGTCCTACAAGTAATAATCATGCCACTTCTCGACTTTTGCAACTCACTGTACCAAGCCAACCACCATCCAGTCACTTCAGATGGTACAGATCACTGCAGCCTGCATTCTCACAGGAACAAACAAATAGGAAAACATAACCCCAACATTGGCTCTGTTACACTGGCCTCCAATAAAGAGTCATGCAAGATTCAAGGCAACATTGAATATATTCAAAATACTACAGAATGAATCAGCCGAGTCACTTCAAGAACTAATAACAAGACATTCTGAAAACCACTCAATGAGAACAAACAGCAAGAACACACTAGGTACTCCAATTGAATTCTCCAAAACAAAGAAGACCACCTCTGACAGGGTTTTATCACTGCATGCATTGAATTTATGGAATACCCTCCCTGAGGACATCAGAACCACAAAGGATACCAAGGACTTCACGTTCCTGTTTATTGAACACTTTGGCAATATCACATAGAATAATACAAATACTCACTCCACTGAGGCACCAGATAATGAATCTTTATCTTTATTGAGACTCTGATATACCGCTCAGGCAGAACATCAGAGCGGTGTACATAAAATAAAAACAGCTACATAAAAGAAAAAGAAAGGACTGGCAATTACAAACAGGAGAGCATAACAAATAGTAGAAGAGGAAAGATAAAAAGAGGATAGTACAAACTAAGGTGAGGAGGCAGGGGTCAGGAGGGAGACCAAGTGGCAGTAGGCAGGGGGCACAATTGAATAAGGCACAATACCGCATAAACAGAAAGATTCACCCCCAATTGTAAATAAGTTACACATGTAAATAAACTAAGAATTATATGTTAAAGATTGTTTATGATCTCCCCCTTTGTACATCCCTTCCCTGACTATGATGTTACAATGTATACAAGTTACAGAGTTAAATGTAAACTGTGTTGTTCAATGTAAACCACCTTGGTTTAAGGAAAAGGTGGTATAAATACTGTTAAACAAATAAATAAAATAAATGTATACATGCAATAGAACTGTTGATGTGTTGGAATATGAGAGGAATCTCTTGTGATTTAACAGCTTTGAATAATTGTGTCATCTGCAAATTTAATCACTTCACTCGTTATTACCATTTCCAGGTCATTTATGAATATGTTAAAGAGCAGCAGGCACAGCACAGATCCCTGGGATATTCCACTATTCACCTTTCTCCATTTAGAAAATTGACCATTTAGCCCTACTCTCTGCTTTCTATCTTTTCACCAGTTCCCAATCCACAATGATATACTGCCTCCTATCCAATGACTTTTTAATTTCCTGAAGAGTCTCTCATGAGGGACCTTATCAAAAGCTTAAGAAGATAAGAACATAAGATATGCCGTACTGAGTCAGACCAAGGTCCATAAAGTATCCTTTTTCCAACAGTGGCCAATCTAGGTCATAAGTACTTAGCAGTTTCCCGAAAAGACACAGGTTCTACAAGACTTGTATTGGGGCAAGCAGTAATATCCTGGGTCCTTTTGAATAATGGTTTATGGACCTTTCCTGCAGGAACTTGTCCAAACCTTTTTTAAACCCAGCTACATTAACAGCTTTTACTACATCCTCCAGTAACAAATTCCAGAGATTGATTACATGTTGAGTGAAAAAATATTTTCTCTTATTAATCTTAAATAGGTTACTCTGTAGCTTCATTGCATATCCTCTACTTTTCATATTCTGATGACGTAAACAGTCGATCTACATTTACCCGTTCCACTCCGTTCATTAATTTATAGACTTCTATCATATTTCCCCTCAGCCATCTCTTTTCCAGGTTGAAGAGCCCTAACCTTTTTAGCCACTGTTCATAGGGGTATCCTTCTATCCCCTTTACCATTTTGGTGGCTTTTCTCTGTACCTTTTCTAATGCTATATCATTTTTAAGATACGGCGACCAGAATTGCACACAATATTCAAGGTGCAGTCGCACTATGGAAGGATATAGAGGCATTATAATATCCTTTGTTTTATTTTCCATTCCTTTTCTTATGATACCTAGCATTCTGTTTGCTTTTGTGGCCGCCACTGCACACTGGGCAGAGGGTTTTAACATGTTATCCACAATGACTCCTAAATCTTTTTCTTGGGTGGTGGTTCCTAATGTGAAACCTTTCATCATGTAACTGTAGTTTGGGTTGTTCTTTCCTAGGTGCATAACTTTGCACTTGTCCACATTAAATTTCATCTGCCATTTGGATGCCCAGTCCTCCAATTTATCAAGATCCTCTTGCAATTTTCCACGATCCTCATGGGTTTTAACAACTTTAGTTTTGTGTCATCTGCAAATTTGATAATCTCACTCATTCCCATTTCCAGATCATTCATGAATATGTTAAAAAGCAGCGGACCCAGCACAGATCCCTAGGGTACTCCCCTATTTACTTTTCTCCATTGGGAAAATTGGCCATTTAGCCCTACCCTCTGCTTTCTATCTTTTAACCAGTTCCTGATCCACAATACTACACTGCCTTTTATCCCATGACTTTTTAATTTCGCCAAATGTCTCTAATGAGGGACCTTGTCAAAGGCTTTCTGAAAGTCCAGATACACTATATCAACTAATTAACCTTTGTCTATCTGTTTATTCACACCTTCAAAAAAACATAACAGATTAGAAAGACAAGATCTTCCTTATCGAAAGCCATGTTGGCTGTCTCCCATTAAACCATGAGGTCTGCAATCTCATCTTTCAGTTCTTTCAACACCCTTGGATATATACCAAAATAGTTGGATATATATCAAATAGTTGTAATACATCTTCCCGATGTATCGATATTTCTTTCAGTTCTTCCGCAGTATCATCTTTAAATACCACTTCAGTAATGGGTAACATCCCTACAACTTCCTCAGTAAAGACTGAAGCAAAGAATTCATTCAGTCTCTGCTATGGCCTTGTCCCCTCTTAGTGCCCCTTTTACCCCTCTTTCATCTAATGGTCCAACTGACTCTCTCGCAGGTTTTTTGCTACGAATGTACTTGAAAAAGTCTTTATTATGCATTTTTGCTTCCACAGCAAGCTTCTTCTCAAATTCTGTATTTGCCTGCCTTATCAATGCTGTGCATCTAACTTGACAGTGCTTGTACCGTTTCCAGTTTTCATCATTTGGCTCTTTTTTCCATTTCCTGAAAGATGTTTTTTGGCAACAACAGCTTCTCTGACCTCAATTTTAAACATGCTGGCAGTTTTTTGGACTTCCTTCCACTTTTTTTAAAGCATGGAATATAGCTGATCTGGGCTTCCAAGATAGTATTATTAAAGAACACCCAAGCTTGATGTAAGTCTTTAACCTTTGCAACTGCTCCTTTTAGTTTTTTCTTAACTGTTTTACTCATTTTATCATAGGGATATGTTTACTAAACCGCGCTACTGTGTGGGGCGCACTTGAGCGTGCGCTAAGGTACCTTAGCGCACACTAATGATGCGTTTTTGTGCCCCGCACATGTGCGCGCCGCACTAATGGGCCCGCTCATGTGCACGTTGCGCAAATGAGCGATAGAGGCGTGGAAAGGCTCCCGGAGGGCGGAGGAAGGCTCCCCAGGGGCAGAGAGACGGGGTCAATGGGTGGAGAGTGGGAGGGGAGAGGCTCCCCGCACAGGAGCGGGGCTAAAATTCGATGAAAAAAATACCACGAGTGAAAACCTCGCGATAGAGCCGATTTAAAGGGAAGAGAAACCATTTCTGTCAGCAATGTACAGCAAAACCAGGGAAACCTACAAAACGTGAGCAGTGTGATACATGTGCACAGAACAAAATAGCAAATAAAAATTGAAAATGACCACAACAAAATTCTAAAAAATTATAATCCAGCTGGGCAACAGTGATAGTCATGGAAAACATCAAAAATCACTCCCAAGAAAGCCCCAAAAAGGAAATATGAATTTTAGAAGGGTCTACGCTCCATCCCCATACAAGGTGAATGATCCCACAGTGAAATTGTGCCGAGCAGGGTTTATGACTCCTTTGGCCAGGTTTCCTATCTCCAGGGACTGCACTGTCTCTGTGGCCACAGTGTGGTGCAGTGAACACAGACAGTGTGTTCAGGAGCCAAAGATCACCAGTTCAAGTCCCAGCTGGGGCTCCTGCAAACCCAATCCCCATATTTTACCCACCACTAAGCCATGATAGTAAAGACCAACCTCTTTTGCAGATAACATAAGCATGGTCCAAACACCTCTATTTTACCCTACAGATCACAGACACCAGAAACATGCGCATTACCTAGACCACAGTCCCCTCAATGCAGTCCTGGAGGGCCACATATCATTTAGCTGTGATGCTGTCACCAATATAAGGCCATGTCAGCATGGTGGCGGAGGGGTACTGTTGGTGGAGGGGGCAGTGGCTGCTGCCCACAGCAGACAGTGGTCTAGCCCCCTTCACGTGGGTGCAGTGCACTCCAACAGACAGGCCCTGTCTGACAAACAGCCATGGACGCCCCAGGGAATGCACTGTTTTTGTGCTAAGACGGTCGTGCAGCGGACACAGCCAGTGCCTTTAGGACCAGAAGGTCACAGGTTCAAATCCCAGCTGGGGCTCCTGCCAACCCAGTCCCCTTATTTTACCCATGAAGAAAACATGGTAGTAAAGACAGAACCATTATTGCTGAGAACATAAGCATGGGTCAAAAAACTCTATTTTACCCTACACAGCACAAACACCATAGAAATGTGCATTACCTATGGCAGAATCCCCCAAATGCAGTCCTGGCGGGCCACAAATCCATCAGGGTTTATGCTGTCTCCAATCTAAGGATGGAGCGGTACTGATGGTGGAGGTGGCAGCGGCTGGTGCACACAGCAGACCATGGCCTAGCCCTGTCCAGGTGGGTGCCGTGCACTGCAACAAACAGGCCCTGTCGGATGTACAGTCATGGACTCCCCAGGGAATGCAGCATATCTGTGGCAACACGGTGGTGCAGTGCACACAGACAGTGTGTGCAAGAACAAAAGGTCACAGGTTCAAAGCCCAGCTGGGGCTACTTCCAATCCAGTCCACATATTTTTCCCACAACTAAACCGTGATAGTAAGGACACACCTTTATTGCAGAGAACATACGCATGGTTAATACGCCTATATTTTACCCCACCGAGCACAGACACCATAAACAGGGGCATTACCTAGAGCAGAGTCTCCCAAATGCAGTCCTGGAGGGCCAAACACCATTCAGGTTCCATGCTGCCTCTAATAAAGATGCCTGTGCTGCATATCTATGTACCACCCCCATGGTATGCAGATGTATCCCATGCATATTCATGAGGGACAGCATGAAAACCTGAACAGTATTTGGCACACCAGGACTGGATTTGGGAACCTCTGCCGTAAAGCAGCAGCCAACAGGGGCAGACACACCCACACCCACAGGCCCCATTGGCTAATACCTCCTGGAGAGGCAGGACATTGGGCCCTGCGTGCATCTCCCAATACTAGCAATGCCACCCTACATCTGGGTATACGGTACACACCTATCAAACGTTTCCTATGATTCCTGACAGATAGCAAGTCCTACGTTAAGCACAGTTTGCTCATTGAGCTCCATCATAACAATCTTTCTGATGTCTGCGGTGTGTGCTTCAGGTCTGGTCTCTGACAGTGTTTACCACCCTGGGGAGTGACCCCCAACAGTATTTCGTACCATATCCATGCCTGTACTGTGCCCAGGACTGGTGTGGTGGGTAGGGCTGCTAAACTCCTCTATAGCAGCACAATGCTGGCATAGGTGTGGGAGTGTGTGTCTGTCTATACAGTGTGTGGTGGCTGCAAACACCTTCCACAGCCCACACTGCCAGCACTGTTGCCAGTATTGGCCTGCCAATGTGCATAATGAGGAGCAAGGTACCTTGGGTATAGCCCGGACAGGGTGACCTGGCCAGGATGCATCTGCACAGGGCATAGGGCACTGGCTGGGACATATTAGTGCTCGACCACCACCTACACAGACAGGGTGACCTCAGTATGTCCTGCTGGGGGATCACTCTCACCCTGACTGTGCAGTGACGACAGCATGGCTAGGCACCCCCATAGTGCTATATAGTATTTCTCTCATGTGATATTTATGGGTTTCCTTTTGGGGCCCAGTCACTGATTAATATGCTTGTTGTGTATGCTGACATCCCAGTTCTGGGTGCACGCATTTCCACTGGGAACATGCACTATGGACTAGCTAGCAGACTGTTTGCAGCTGGTATGTGTCTTGATGGAGTGCCTTGCAGGGTGCAGTGGCTGAAGGCTTGCTGCAGGAGAATATCAGATAGTGTTGGGGTGCAGCTTAGCATATCCAGGTCTAATGTCTGTCTGCTATTGCGTTATGGATGTGTACAGAGCTGCATTGACTGCCCTGTAGGGTGTCTGTTCCCCAGCAGGACCGGGGTTGATGGGCCCCTCTACTGCCACCATTGCAGGGAGGTAGAATGTGGATCTGTTGATGGGAGACCCTGTTTGCCACCCTGGAGGAGGAGGGTGGTGGTACATAATCCACCTAGGGGTCCATAGGGGCTACACCTGACTGAGACAGACAGAGATATCCAAAGTGTTTCTGCAGAAACTACCTATCTCACACATTAACACTGCTTTGGACCTCCAGCATGGCCTCTTTCGGCCATGGAAGGTGCTGTGGACCTGGTGCTGGGCGCCTCACTGCACCCTCAGGGTGAGCACAGTACCCGCACAATGTGACGGTGTGTAGCTACTCTGTGCCAGTAAAACACACGGTCAGTACCCCCTACCAGGCCGAGGTGCTGTGGGGGTGCACATGGTCACTTCCCCCTACCAGGCCGAGATGCTGTGGGGGTGCATTCCCCATCTTGTGTTTATCTGTGGACAGCTGATTTGCATGTGCAGTGCATCATGGGTACGGGTGGGCTAACCCTATCCTGGTGACCACAGCAGACTGTCTGTGTGGTGACGTGCACTCCCTCTGCAGCCAGCCAGGGGCTTGCTAGCAACTATAGAGCTGTAGCAAAATGGTTACTTCACTGCCTGTGGAGCCAGAGGTCATGGGTTCAAACCCACAGTGGGGTTATTTGATGGGGCTGCCCAGAGCATTATCTCTTTTTAATGTACATTATTGCTGCCAGCAAAAACACCCTCATCGTACTGTACCCATAAGGTGCCTCAGAGGGCGCTTTATAGGGTGCCCTATAGGTTACCTTATGGTTACCGTCCATATAAGGTGCACTATACGTTATCCTGTGGAGCAACTTATAGGGTGCCCTATAGGGGACATTTTAGGGTGCCGTGGCGGACAGTGCACTTTATAATGTGCCCTATGGAGTGCCTTATAGGGTGTCTTATGCGGCACCTTCAATTGCGGCACGTGAGGACCTGTTTGCTGGCAGCAATTAATAAAATACAACTAAAGTGCTGCAGCAGGAAAAAAAAGTACATTGCAAAGCTGATGCCACAGCCAGCCTTACATATTAGGCACACTGGGGAGCAAACTCATGACCCCTGTATCAGCAGTCAGTGCCTTACCCATTGTGCTACACTGCTGCTCCTCCTTGCATGTCAGCGCACCTACTAATGTTTTTCATTCCTTAAACTGCACAGTGCTGCCATCAAAAACATTGCTGTGACCTTGAGGTACCTCATACGGCACCCTATAAAGCGTCCTATAAGCAACATTCTAGGGTGCCTTGGTGGACAGTGCACTTTAAAATGTGCCTTATGGGGCGTCTTATGTTAACACGCTTTGAGAGTGCGTTTGCTAGTAGTAGTAATTAAAATAAAAAATAAAATGCCTCCTAAAGCAAACTTACCCATAAGAGGTAATGCCTCAGCCAGCCTTCTTCATTGGGCACAGTGGGGGATTGAACCCATGATCCCTGCACCATTGGTCAGTGTCTTAACCATTGTACTGTGGCTCTGTTCCTGTGATTGTGCATCAGCGCGCCGCCTTATGCCGCCCAATATTAAAATGCCTCCTAAAGCAATAGCGTGCCGCCTTATGCCGCCCATGATTTAAATGCCTCCTAAAGTAATGCCTCAGCCAGCCGTCTTCATTGGGTACTGTGGGGGATTGAACCCCTGATCTCTGCACCATTGGTCAGTGTCTTAACCATTGTGCTGTGGCTCTGCTCCTCTGCTTGCACATCAGCGCGCAGCTTTCTCATGTGCTAATGTGCGGGGCGCACATGGGCGCCGCGCACATTAGCGCATGAATAATCCCGGTTTTGCTTTTTTCAGCCAGACACGCACACTCCTTATATGGCACCCGCACACTAGCGCGGCCCGCACATTACCGGGGTTTTAGTAAACATACTCCATAGTCTCCCTTTTGAAAGTTAAACGGTAGTACTGTGGCTTTTCTTACCATCCCTCCTCCATTAATTAAATCAAACACAATCATGCTATAATCACTATTGCCAAGAGGCCCCAACACCCTTATCTCTTGCACCAGATCTGATGTTCCACTAAGGACTAGATCCAAAATGGCTTCCCCTCTGGTCAGTTCATGAACCAGCTGCTCCAAGAAGCAGTCATTTATTTCATGTAGAAACGTTATCTCCCTAGACTGTCCTGCCGTGACAGTGACCCAGTCAATACCGGGGTAATTGAAATCACCCATTATTATTACTGTGCTGTAACTTTTGTTAGCTTGCCTGATTTCTTTGAGTATTTCATCATTCATTTGTTCATTCTGGCCAGGTATTAAATAGTTCATCCCCACTGCCATCACCTTCCCCTTTTTTACATGGAATTTCAATCCATAGAGATTCTACAGCAAATTTTGTTTCCTACAAAACTTTAATCCTTTGTGACTCAATGCCATCTCTAACATAGAGGGTAACCCCTCCACCAAGTTGATCAGCTCTATCATTACGAAATAGTTGGTATCCAGGTATCACAGTATCCCACTGATTGTCCTCCTTCCTCCATGTCTCTGAGATACCAATCATATCTAACCTCTCATTTAGTGCTATATATTCTAACTCTCCCATCTTATTTTTTAGACTTCTAGCATTTGCATACAAGCATTTTAGTGACTGTATTTTATTCATATTAATCTGGCTATTGGTAGGTAAGGGTAATTTGGAATCTTTAAGCACTGTCTGCTCCGTACTCAAAAGCATTTGGGCTACTTTTGTCTTTGTTGGAACCTCTCTGCTGATATGCCCTAACTTTATTCTTTTGGCAGTATCGTTTAAGGATACATTGTTCCAAGCTATGCGCTCTTGGGCTACTGTCGGCTCTCCCCTATTATCTAGTTTAAAAGCTGCTCTATCTCCTTTTTAAAGATTAATGCCAGCAGCCTGGTTCCATCACAGTTAAGGTGAAGCCCATCCCTTCGAAAGAGCCCCTCCTTTCCCCAGTGTTTTCCCCAGTTGCTAACAAATCCAAAACCCTCATCCTTGCACCATTGTCTCATCACGCATTGAGACTCCGGAGCTCTGCCTGTCTTTTGGGTCCTGCACATGGAACAGGTTCTAAATTTAACCAGAAGGCTCTCTTCCCTTTTTTAAATTTAAACTGAAAGCTCTTTGCTGCTACTAGGCCCTGACTGAGTATGAAATTTAAACTAGAAGCTCTCTGCTGGGTTCTGAACATCCAGATACACTTTATTAACCAGCTCACCTTTACCACCTGTTTATTCGCACCTTCAAAAAAAACTAGAAGATTAATGAAACAAAACTTTACTACTGCTATTACTACTACTACTGTACATTTATATAATGCTGCAAGGCATACACATGAGACAGTCCCTGCTCAGTAGAGCTTACAAACTATTCAAGACAAACACAAAGGCAATGGTTGTAACACAGAAGCATAGTAAACAGGAAAATAAGTGGATCAGGATCCAAACATAGCCTTGAAGAGTTGGATTTTTACTCTGGATGTGATTAGGCTGAGTTTTGAATGAAGGGGAGAATGATGAGTTGGTTGCAGTAAGGAGTTGGTTGCAGTAGTCTAAGTGGGAGGTAACTAGAGAGTGGATAAGAATCTTGATAGTGTGTTCAGAAAGGAAGGGACACATTTTTTTGATGCTGTAGTGAAAGAAATGACAGATTTTAACTATCTATTTGCTGTGCATAGAGAAAGAGAGAGGGAATCCAAGATGACTCCAAGGTTGCAAGCTGAGGATACAGGGAGGATGATAGTGTTATGCACAGAAAGGAGGAAGGGGGGGGGAGGTGGGCTTATGGAGAAAGAAGGAGCTCTTTCTTGGCCATATTCAGTTTCAGATGATGGTGGGACATCCAGGGGGCAACGTCAGACAAGCAGGATGAGATACAGATCTGAATTCCTGGAGAAATTTCTGGTGTAGAAAAGCAAATCTGAGAATCATCATCATAAAGATGATGAAAACCATGGTAAGAAGTCAGGGCACCAAGGGAAAGAGAAAAGAAGAGGTCCCAAGATAAAACCCCGAGGTACACTGACTAAAAACAGGATAGCAGTGAAGCAAGATGCACCAGAAGTCACAATAAAAGTGCTAGGCCCGTACCTAGCCCTGTGCAAGCGGTGCGGCCGCATAGGGCGCAAAGGTTTAAGGGGCGCATTTTAACTGTCTTCCGTTGCCTGCCGCCGCCACTTTTTCTTCTCTCAGCAGTGGCAGTCAATGGCAGGACAGCTAAAATGCACCCCTTAATCCTTTCCCTCCCTGCAAGAGCAGGGACGGAAAGATCTGCTTAGCATGCCGGCGACTTGCACATCGGGCACACCTCTTCTCTCCCACCGCCGGGGGGGGGGAGCGTGCCCGATGTGCAAGTCACACAGGGCGCGATCTTCCCTCGGTACAGCCCTGAAAAGTGTAATGGGAGAGAAGAAGAAACAAGGAAAGAGCAGAGCCCCTAAAGTCAAGCGGGAACAGGGTATCAAGGAGAAGGTGGGGATCAACAGTCAAAGGCAGCAGCTAGGTCCAGAAGGATGAGTATTGAGTAAGTTCCCTTCAATTTGGCTGGGTATAGGTCTGTGGTAGTGTGGCGTGCAGTGGGAAGGGGTTTCCTTTAAAATACAGAACAGGCAATAGTTCAGGGAAAGCAAAATCAGCTTTATTCTGTCCCAGTTTGTTAAACCTCCACAAAGCTGGTTTTTCCAGCCCTTCCTTCAGCCCCAGTTAAAGTTCCTACCTCAGAACTCCCTTGCATGACTTGCTTTGGAAGAACTGCTGACTCCATGAGCCTCTTGCCGGCCTGAAGCCTGCTGGGTTCTTAACTTCTCCCAGTGAGCCACGTCCTCTCAGCCTTGAACTCTGGAGAGGGACAGGTAACATGGAGTGGAGGAGTGGTTAGAGCACTGACTTAGGCACAAAAAGACCAGGGTTTGATTCCCACTAGCACACCTTGTGACCTTAGGCAAGTCACTTAACCCTCCATTGACTCAAAAAAATCCATTCAATGCCCCTGTTCAATGTATATTGCCAAGTTTAAGTTACAATGTAAATTGCTTTCACTAAAATGGTAAAGTGGTATAAAAAACCTGATAAATAAATCTATAGACCACATCAAAAACCCTCCCCCTCAGCTCAACCATGCCCCATTGATTGCCTGCCACACCCAAGATCCCCACCAGGTAAAGGAAGTCCATGTTCAAGTGAGTCCAACCAACTGTATCCCAGTCGATGTACTGTGAATGCTACGCAAGAGTACAAGTGAATCTGTTTAAATAATCACCCCACCACGATGCATGCTTGTACAGATCACAAATAAAGCCAGTGCCACTCACTGTTATTAATGAGCCCCTTCCAGTTCCACCGTGTGCCATTTAAAAATAAATAAAATTAATTCCTGTTACTTTATAGCTAACCAAGTCAAACAATTACCCTTCCTTCATCCCCGTTGTATCATCTCCAAAATCAACGCTGCAATTGCTCTTCAGTGTGTCCCATGCCATGCAAAAGAGACATCAGCGGTGCCTTTTCTTTTTTTACATCGGATAACTGACAGATGTTCAGTCATATGTGTCTTGAATTTTCTAGAGGTCTGACCAATATAAATCTTTGAACATGGACACACAACAGCATAAATATCCCCACTGCTGTTGCACTCTGTACAAGAAATCAGGTTATACGTAAAATGTAGCTGTGGATGAAAAAATGATGATGTTTCTATCATATGGGGCACACCACACACTTACTGTGTTGTCCCTACTACTACTACTACTTGTCATTTGTGTAGCACTACAAGGCATATTGTCAGCACGCCTTCCTGGTGGCCAGTGGACGCCAGGGCAGGTGGGACATAAAAATTTTAATATTAAAATAGGAGAGTCTTTTAAGGGCCAAAAGGCACTTGGTCCTTGTAGTTTTTAGCTCCAATCTTTAAAGAAACCATTAAAGCAGAATGGTGGGAAAAAGAAGGCTTTTATTCCCTTTACACGGTGGTTCCAATTGTTGGGTTACAACTCAAAGTAAATGTCCTTAATTCAGGTAAGATAGAAAACTCAGGGTTTAAAGCAAAACTGTTGAATTTCACAGGAATAGCAGTGCTTAGTCCATTAAAGAATGCTCGGTTAGCAATTCAAGCAATTCACAAGTCTGGCAAAGACTCTATGCTACCAGATACACAGAGAGTACAATCCATTTCCTGGTCTGATAATTCTCCTGACAGTTCCACTTGCATTGGCTCATAATCAGGTATGTCTGACTCTGTATCCCTAGTTTCTTGGGAAACACCTCCAGGGGTTTTGTATATCTCTTGCAGTACTTGCCAATGTCCTTGGCCTAGCCTAGGGCGTCAGCCACGTGCTGTATTAGGATTAAATGTGTTTTCTCTTCTTAGAAGTTTTATAGCAGCTTTACCATAGTCTTTAACATTTATAGCTTTCCTCATAGGCATATATTTATCATACCTTGTATTGCAGCAACAAGTAGGTAAATGGCTTTCTTCAATTGCTTGCCTCTCACAGTCAGCAGCTTGATGAAAACTTTTTCTTTGAAAGTTTGGTTTACCTTGCAGCCTTTGAACCCATTCTCCTGGTAAGCGCCTGCTTCTGCATAAGCCCAGCTCCTGGCTTTCCTGCTCAACGTGGCTTAGCTTCCCCAGCTGATTCTCCTTTGGCTTCTGCTTGCAATTAGTACAGTGCTTTTGCCTCTTCAGGCCAACAGCTCTCTCTCTATCTTGAGCTGGTCCCTCCTTAGGTCCTTCCTCAGCTCCTGGTGAGTCACCTCTCACTCCTGGTGATCCCCTAGCTCCGGAGAAATCAGGTTTCCACTTCAACCTCTCTCCTCTCCAGTCTTCCACTCTCCCCTTATAAAGCACTCCTGCTTTTGAGGATTGGGAGCTGGTTGTCAGTTCCTCGTGACCAGCTGGGTGTGGCCCTTCAGTCTCTCTGAATGCCCTCCTGCTCCCTCTAGCTGGTTCCTGCGAATATTGCAACTTGTGCACATCTTTTTTTCTCTGAAAAACAGCTTCTTTTTTCTCCTCTGGGCTTTCAGCCCTCGCTGCATTACAATATGCAGTGCTGTACAGACACATGTAAGAGACGGTCCCTGCTCATCAGAGCTTACAATCTAGTCAAGACAGACAACACAACAGCTGAGACAGACAACACAATATAAGCCCCACTTGACACATTCTCGTGTGCACCAGACTATCCTTTAAATTTCGATAAACTTCGTACCCGGATATCAGTGTCCCATTGGCCTCTTTCTCCTTCCACTAGATCTCTGAGATGGCAATTATATTTAATCTTTCATGATGTGATATATATATATATATATATATATATATATATGTGGTCCACAAGCCAATGAAACAAACTTAATGTTTGTAGAATCATTTCTCCACAAGGCTTATGTTTGTCCATTAGGGATAGCTTGCTTACCTGTTAAATTTCAGCTTGATTGCAAAACATTTAGAGGTCACCCCATTCAGAATATTTTGAGGCACATTCCGGTTCCCTCACATCCAGCCGCATTGGCCGGGCAAAAACCGGACATGCAGGAGATGGACCCGATTCTGCCACAGTGGGACCCGGACATACCTACAATGGTAGAATCAGGGACTTGGACATCCAGGCGATCCCTGTATTCTAATGAGATCGGCATATGGGGAACTGCCTGTCCCGAGGCCAGAACCTCATGGCTGGGGCGTGGGAGCCATGGTGTTCTGGCACCATGGCAACAAGCCATCTATCTGACAGCTCATAATGCCATTGCCCATGTCCACCCCTGCAGACTACAATTCTGCCAGCACCGGAGGCCCTCTTTGCCCGGATTGCAGCTGCAGGGGCACAGTGCAGCCAGAGGCATGATGTGCGGGGGTATGCAGTGCCATGCAGTGCCATGCAGTGGGGACCTCCGGGGCTTATTCCACCATCGGGGTAGAATAAGCCAGATCGGCAGCCAGGTGCTGGGGAATGTGCAGTAGCCCGACCTGAATTGGTCCTGTACATTTTGGCAGCTGGTCCCTCCCCCATTCTGCCCCAGTACCGTCCCTCTCATCCCCATCCAGCACTCTCCACACAAACACTCTGTATGTGCAGGGAGCATGGGAGACAGAATCGCATTCTAAGGCTGAGTGCGGGTTGGACGTCCAACCCGGACGCCCAGCCCCACTATTTGTGGGCCAGAATGCCAGCCTTAATGGATGGGAAAAGACATTTATGTATTGAAAATATTCCTTTTTAAAGCTCAGGTCAGATTGACTGCATGTGAGTTCAAGAATATCACAGATATGGCTCTGTCAGTCTAGTTTACGTCAGACAGTGCAATGAAGCACCATTTGCTCCTCTCAATGACATCAAAATTTTCAGTTCTTGAGACTTACCCAAACCAGGCTGTTGTATTTTCAAGGCACCCCTGATTTTTGTCTGAACATTTGGCAGGCTTAGCCCTTTTTGATGACAGAGTCTCAGCAGAAAAAAAGATAAAGATGGTGCAGAACCTTCAGTGGCCAGCGTTATCAGACATTCCAGTTGTCTGCTGTTTAGTTCAGATGATATAAAAACTGCCAAATGGGCTGATCTCTAAATGTTGTTTATTTTTATTAAAATTGTGTATGTCTGTTATAAATATGATAAAGAACAAAACCAGCCTTGTGGATAACTGAAATCTGTTAGTTATTTTTTTTTTTACCACCCTAATATATAATATATTCTAATTCTCCTATCTTATTTTTTAGACTTCTAGCATTTGCATAGAGGCATTTCAAAGTTTATTTTTTGTTCTTATTGACAATCTGTTTATCATGTTGACAATTCATTCTGCTCTTTACTTAAAAGCACCTGGGTTACTTTTACCTTTATTGGAACCTCTCTATCGGGATGCCCTAACTTCCTTGTTTTGTTAATATCCTCCAAGGATACATCATTTTGAACCATGCTTTCTTGGGAAATTGTCAGCTTTTCCACATTATCTAATTTAAAAGGTGCTCTATCTCCTTTTCAAAAGGTTAATACCAACAGCTTGGTTAAGCTGGAGCCCACTTCTTTAGCCACATATTTTAATGAATTCAGACTGGTGAAAATAGGAGCTGCAAACACAGCTGTCCCAGATGGAAGCAGCACATAATGAAACTAAAGACAATGTTACTTTTCTGGAACTATTGAGGAGAAGAATCAGCTGAATAAACTAGAAATGTTGTGTGTTGCATATTATTTAAAAGCTACTAAGTTACATTTCTATAAACATAATGATAAAATTAATAAGCTATTGTTGCAAGTGTGGTGTATCAGAACCAGGCAAAGAGTAGAGAAGGCAGTGAACCACAAGGGAGAGATGAAAATCAGGGTGCCATACATTGAGGACTGTTTTGAGCTTGCTCCTTACAATTAGTTACATGGGAGCTAAATATTAAATAGTGGATGAGTGAGTTACCTATCCCAAGACTTGACACATTTTCTACAGTCTGGATAGATGGACCTTGTTCAGTAGGTGCACTTGGCTATCTCGTTAAAAAATGACAAGTTGACAGGACCAGATGGTATTCTGGAAGAGCTTTCTAAATGTTTGAAGGATCACGTAGCTCCAAACTTTATAAAAGTTCTTAATGAGATTGTCAACTCTGGCACTTTGCTGCCATCCTTCAACTAGGCTATCATTTCAGTTATTCATAAGGAAGGAAAGGATCATACAACCTGTATGAGTTATAGACCAATCTCCCTGCTGAATATTGCTTACAAAGCTTTTACAAACATTTGAGTCTCCAAATTGGAAATTATGTATGCTTATGGGAATTTAGAAGCCCTATTCATGATTTCTGTCTCTGAACATGCCCATTCAGATGGGGAAATCACATTTATGTCCCTGGAACCATTTTAGAAAGGGCTGAATTTACATGTGCACAGCATAATAATGTCCAGGTCAGAAGGGGGCATAGTGAGGGTGTGCCAGGTGTGTTCCCACAAATATAAACTTGTTCACCTGATTTTAGAATGGGATTGCATATCTGAAACCACTGGCAGACAAGTCCAAGACTATACCTTCTCCTGGGCCTGAACAGGCACCAAAAAAGTGCTCATTTCAGCAATCAACAGAAGAGGAGAAAGTCCTCTCATGCCCACACTACTTTTTGCTATTAGAAAACAAACTGTATGTAGCTATGGAGACTTTTTTGTGGCTGTCACACCTCTGCCCGTCAATGCTTGTAAAATGGCAGGCCAGGATGTGTATGTGGCATGGGTAAATTTGTCCATTATGAAATACTATCACGGGCATGTCTATGTTGTCTAGACTACCATTATCCATATTGGACATGTGCAAGGTTCTAAAATCAGGTGACAACTTGCACATGACCAGCCTCATTATTCAGCATATCCCTGGTTTTTTATGTTTTGATAGAGATATTATCTTTTAGGATTGAGACAGGTCAATTTTAGAAGGCACTCACATGTGCCTACATTCACTGTTGCCCTTCCCATGGCTTTTCACACATTTTGACTTGGATGTCCCAGATTTCACCTACATGTCATTTCTAAAATATGCTTTCTATTGTGTATGTTTTCTGTCCTCCTTGAACTTTGTGAGTTGACAGCATGCAAATAAATAAATAAATACATATATCAACAATTATCAATCCAGACCAGACAGGATTTATTAGAAATAGCTATGGAGTGGACGATGTCAGGCAGCTTATTAACGTTATACCTTCAGTTCAAAACTGAGAAGGAAACTTTCATATAGTATCATTAGATGCTGAAAAGGCCTTTGATAGGGCTGAATAGCCATATCTGAGAGCAGTCTTTGAACATTTTGGCTTTGGACAGGATTTCCTTTTGTTGGATTAAGGCCCTAGACAGCACTCCATCAGCAATGGTATCAATAAATTGATGGCTTTTGGCCTTTTTCCTTTGGGTCTTCTTCCTTTGGGAATTCATCAGAGATGCACATTGTCCCCTTTGCTATTTGCTCGGGCAATTGAATCACTTGCTATTACGAGGGTTGTCCAGAAAGTAATGCCCCACATTATGTTTCTCGGAGAGTTTTCATTCAAAATGTATAAAAATCACTTACAGTATAAATTAATGTGTCCTTAACGCATATTATTTTTCTACATAATCTCCATCAACATCTACGGTCTTAGGCCAAAGAGAAATGAGAGCATTAATTCCTCCTCTGTACCAGCTCGTGTCCTGTTCATGCAGCCATTTTTTTACAGCACGAATCACGCTCACGTCATCTTCAAACCTTGTTCCATGCAGGCCATCCTTTAGTGGTCCAAACAGATGAAAATCTGATGGTGCCAGATCAAATTTGGCAATTGCCTCTTGGGTTCAGAAGCTTGTGTGAGGGCGAGCATTATTGTGTTGAAGCAACATGTCTCCTGGATTACTGTTAGGCCGCACTTGCAAGTAACGCTGTTTCAGTTTTTGAAGAGTTTTGATGTACCTGTCTGAATTGATTGTTTCACCTCTCTCAAGCACATCCACCAGAATGGGCCGGATGGTATACATCCAAGGGTGTTGAAAGAACTAAAATATGAGATTGCAGACCTGCTATTAGTAATCTGTGAACTATCATTAAAATCATCTCTAATACCTGAAGATTGGAGGATCGCCAATGTAACACCAATTTTTAAAAAGGGTTCCGGGGTGATCCGGGAAACTACAGACCGGTGAGCCTGATGTCAGTACCGGGAAAAATGGTAGAAACCATCATAAAGAATACAATTACTCAGCATGTAGATAGTCATGGCCTAATGGGAGACAGCCAACATGGCTTTAGACAAGGAAGGTCTTGTCTTACTAATCTGTTATGTTTTTTTGAAGGAGTGAATAAACAGGTGGACAAAGGTGAGTCGGTTGATATAGTGTATCTGGACTTTCAGAAAGCCTTTGACAAGGTCCCTCATCAGAGACTTTTGGCAAAACTAAAGAGTCATGGGATAGGAGGCAGTGTACTATTGTGGATCAGGAACTGGTTAAAAGATAGAAAGCAGAGGGTAGGGCTAAATGGCCAATTTTCCCAATGAAGAAAGGTGAATAGTTGTGTACTCCAGGGATCTGTGCTGGGTCCGCTGCTTTTTGACATATTGATAAAGGACCTGGAAAGTGGAATAACGAGTGAGGTTATCAAATTTGCAGATGACACAAAACTATTTAAAGTTGTTAAAACCCATGAGGATTGTGGAAAATTGTAAGAGGATCTTGATAAATTGGAAGACTGGGCATCAAAATGGCAGATGAAATTTAATGTGGACAAGTGCAAAGTTATGCACCTAGGGAAGAACAACCCAAACTATGGTTACACGATGCAAGGTTCCACATTAGGAACCATCACCCAGGAAAAAGATTTAGGCATCATTGTGGATAACATGTTAAAACCCTCGTCCCAGTGTGCAGCGGCAGCCAAGAGAGCAAATAGAATGCTAGGTATCTTAAGGAAAGGAATGGAAAATAAAACAAACGATAATATAATGCCTCTATATCTTTCCATGGTGAGACCGCACCTTGAATATTGTGTGCAATTCTGGTCGCCGTATCTTAAAAAGGATATAGCGATTTTAGAAAAGGTTCAGAGAAGAGCCACCAAAATGGTAAAGGGGATGGAAGGATACTCCTATGAAGAAAGGCTAAAAAGGTTGGGGCTCTTCAACCTGGAAAAGACACGGCTGAGGGGAGATATGATCTAAGTCTATAAATTAATGAACGGAGTGGAACGGGTAAACGTAGATCGATTGTTTACGTTGTCTGAATATAGAAAGACTAGGGGACATGCAATGAAGCTACAGGGTAAACTATTTAAGACTAATAAAAGAAAATATTTTTTCACTCAATGTGTAATCAAACTCTGGAATTTGTTACCGGAGGATGTAGTAAAGGCTGTTAGTGTAGCTGGGTTTAAAAAAGGTTTGGACAAGTTCCTGGAGGAAAGGGCCATAAACCATTATTAAGAAGGGACCCAGGATATCAATGCTTGACCCAGTACAAGCATTGTGGAACCTGTGTCTTTTGGGGAAACTGCTAGATACATATGACCTAGATTGGCCACTGTTGGAAACAGGATACCGGGCTTGATGGACCTTGGTCTTACCCAGTATGGCATATCTTATGTTCTTATGTTCTTAATTACGCCATCAATGTCCCAAAAGACGGTGATCATCACTTTTCCAGCGCACTGCAACTTGTCTGGACTGATGGCTGAGGCAGGACATCCAGACCGCAGCTGATCTTCCAATTCCATTTTACCACTTCCTGAAGCCTTTACTCTCTTCACCCATCGTCCAACGGTGCTCCTATCTACCGCAGACCATACATACATAGCACACAACCGTTTGTGAATATTTCTCACACTTTCTTTCTCCTCCACCAAGAATTCAATTACAGCTCGTTATTTGTACCGTGTGTCACTCACAGACGCCATTTGAAGGATCACTACTGCCTCGCTATTTGTCGGACTGTAAAATTACACACATGTGTCCTTTGAAGTTACAAGTTACTACCCTTTCAATTTCACCCCTATATCTTCATTCTGGACTGAGAAAAAACATGTGGGGCATTACTTTCTGAGCAACCCTCGTAGTATTAGACATACTGTAGAAAAACAGGGGATTCGGGTTGGAAAGAGTCAGCACACTTTCTCATTACATGTTGTCAATACTTTATTGTATTTGAGTAATAAGGTTAATAAGCTTCCTTGTGCTTCTTGCAGTGGCTGCCCATTTAGCAATGGGTTACTTTTAAGATCCCATGTTTTGTGGTGAAAATTAGGCTGGGTTTGTCGGCAGCTTATCCGTCAGGCTTGCTGTTATGGCAATCTTCTGGTTGACCGGGTTCACCAAGGTGTTAGGGATACCCTTCTTCTTCCGCCATTGTTTGCCGGCAATTTAACTGTTACAAGATCCCATGCCTTCTCATTTCATGTACTTTGTTTGTGGAATGCTTTACCTGATTCTGTGCACTGTTGTGTTGACCTGTTGTCTTTCCGTAAGGGACTGAAGACGTTTTTGTTTCAACAGGCTTTTGAGTCTGTTCTCTCTTGACTTGTTCCTGTCTGATGCTGTGTATTGTTATCATATTTGTTATTTTATTATGTATGTTTGTTGTCCCGCTTAGAACTATGTGGCATATACATTTTGTAAATAAATAAATAAAACAATATGTCCTGCTCGCTCCCTGCTTTGGTGTGGCTGCTGAAGTTATTTGGCTCCTTATCAGGTTATTCAGTAAATTTCACCAAATCAGTAATTATATTTTCTGGTAGAAATACCGGTAAGGACTGTGATGGATCAAATACAGGTTCTTTCCAAGTGGTATCTAAATTTCGATTCCTCAGAATTATAATACCAAAGGATTTGTCTAAGCTTTATATGTTGAACTATGGTAGGTTGCCTCAGCAAATTAAATTTGAGTTGGCAAGAAACAAAGATTCTGCAATATCTTGGTCGGGAAAAGTACATCTCATTAAAATGTTTATATTGCCAAGGATCTTATTTTTGTTTTCATATCTACAAATAAAGCTTCCTGGAAGCATTCTCGCCCAAATGCTGAAATTATGCACTAATTACATTTGGCAGGGCAAGAAACCTAGATTATGTTTTGCTACTATGGCAACCTCCAACTACTTGGCTGGTTATGGGCCTTCCACTCATACTACTGGAACTCTTGCTTTCGGTCACTTTATTTCTGTACAGCAGGGTGCTTTAGAATCTGCATCTGTTAGAACTCTTAGGGATATTTTTATTAAAGTACATTAGGCTTTTGCAGCTAACGCAGCATTTTTGTGCACATAGAGCCACGTTTCCCACAAATGCAGTAGGCTATCTGTTGGAGGCATGCACAGCAGTTCCGCAGCAAATAACATACTGATATTGCAAAGAGCATGACTCGGCCGCACTGCGGATACACATAATGCCACCCACTGAGGTGGTGTTGTCTGAACCCACACTGTCTGCCACTTTGACGGTTACCATGCGCTGCTGATGCCCATGATAACCATGCATTGCAGACATACCCACTCTCTGCACATGTCCTGGCCATTCTAGCAGTTAACACGGTTTTTGCAGACAGGGCAGTGATTTCTGCACTTCTGCCCTGTGCCGTTAACGCAGATGGAGAGTGCATGCTAACTGCTGCATTAACAGGTAGCACAGCTTAGTAAACATGCCCCATAGTCTGCAGGAATGCACATTTATTGATTTGAGCACTCTGAGATCCAGCATGGTGGTGCACCCATTCATTCTCAACACCCTCCAAATGTGGAAGATGTGTAACCTCTTGAAAATGTCTAATATTTAGTCACCATATATGCCAATTAGGGTGCAAACCTTTGTATGTGAAATGGGCATCTCAATTTGGGAAGCATTTGCGGAGAATTGTAATTATTTATCCTTTGCCGCAAGTTTTGATAATATGCATTTTCCTTTGAAAAAGCATCTGGAGGTGCAGTTGGGTCTTCTTTTATCCATCTTTCAAAAGACACTTGCTACACTTCCAGGGCATAGAGAGTGTTTTTTATGACAACCTTTATTGTTTGAGGTGGTTTTGTTTTAGGTAGGGGGAATTAAGAAATTACTTTCTAGACTGCATAAAACTTTAGCCAAAGAGATCCTGTCTAGCCATCATAGATATAGGGTTATCTGGTGGGAATTTTGGGAGAACAAGATGTGTCTAGTTTCTGGGATAAATTCTGGAACTATACTTTTAAGTATACCATATCCCTTTCCAAGGTTCAAACCCAAATAAAGATCTTGCAGCATATGTTCTTGACTCTTCAGAGGATCTCAAAATGGATGCCTTATGTTTCTCCTCTGTTTCGGAGGTATTGTGGTCAGATTGGTATATCTGATTACATTTGATGATTCTGCCCCAAAATTAGAATATTTTGGAGTCTAGTACAGAAATATATAGAATGAATCTTATGAATTTGGGTCCCCCTTGAGATAAGGTTATTTCTCCACAGGAGTAAGAGTATAGATGATGATTGTAGGGGATAGGAGGGGAAGGTAGAGGAACAGAAAAGTACGGAGAGGAGTAGGGGAGTGCAAAGGTTTCATGATGAAGGAAGGAGGTGGTAGAAAAGGGGTTAACATGGGTGGGGTTAGATAATCATAGATTGGGAACATCGATCTTAACCATAAACCGCTTTGACACCTAAAAGGAGATATAGAGAAAATGTTAAATAAAATAAATGCTAAAGGCTTAAATTCATGGTAGAAAAGAAATTGTGTAGCAAGGGCTTATAGAATCTTTCTTCTAGAGACTCATTTAAAGAGGAATCAGGAGAAATGGTTGGATCAGAGAATTATGCTCATGTGTATTTGGCGACAAATAAAGCGAGCCTGAAGAAGGGTGGAGTTGGCATTATGTTTTCAAGAGACAGTCATTGAGGGGTACAATATGGGAGGGATGATGGACAGTATGTGGGGTGGTATGGGAAAATAGATGAGGTCCGAGGCTTATGACCGCCCACAGTCCGCCCTAATGCCGTCCCTGCTCCGCTCCTTTCCTGCCCCTGTCTAACTTCACGTACAATGCATGGGGAAGGAGGACGGGGCCGGGAAAGAGCACAAATAGCAGGGATGGAACGTCCATCCCCGCTATTCATGACTCAGAATGACCCCCTTTGAGTTTACTAATAAAATGGGGAGCTATTTAGCTAACAATTTGAAGGTGAGAAGGGCCTAATACCAGATCTTAAAAGTAAAGAATAATGAAAGTGAAAATAAGAAAATTCAAGAAATATTTTGCAATTTTTATAAGAAACTACAAGTCTGAGGTCATGGGGGAAGGGAGGGCAGGAGAATATTGCAGCAAAATAGTGCTGAATAAATTAAGGGAGGAAATGAATATTCTGGAGCATAGATTAGAGGTGATGGGGCAGTTTAAAGGATGAAGGATGGGAAGGCAGTTGGGTTGAATGGATTTGGAGCAAAAGTTTTATAAAGTTTTTAGTGCAGAGATGGTGAACTTTTGCTGAATCTGTTTAATGAGGTGGTGCAGGGGAGAGATTTGCAAGAGTCCATGCATGGGGCAGGGATTGCGGTGATTCCCAAACCAGGGAAAGATGTGAATGTCTGTCTGTAGTTCCTACAGGCCTATTTTGCTGATTAAACCTGGAAGCCAAGTTTTTGGCAACGGTATTGGCAAATAGGTTACAAGTCTTATCTGCTCAAGTTGGTTAGACTGGATCAATCTGGCTTCATTTCAGGTAGACAAGCCAATGATAACACCTAAAAGATACTTACTTTAAATTAAGTTCCTAGGAAAGAGAAAATCCCATCCCTAATGTTGGCTGTAGATGCTGAAAAAGCATTTGACAAGATGGAATGGAGTTTTATGTCCCAGGTGCTGTGGAGAATGAGAATAAGTTTATTGGTTGTATCATGGCATTGTACAAGGAGCCTAAAGATAGAATTTGAATTAATGGTAAATATTCTGAGGAGTTTGGGCTGGAGAGGCGTACAAGACAGGGCTGCCTATTATCACCTTTATTTGCTTTGGTAATAGAGCCATTAGTGGAAACAATACGAGCAAAAAGGGATGTCCAGAGGATTGTGATGGTAGAGGAGGAATATAAACTAGCACTATTTGCTGCTGATGATATTACTCTAAGTCATCCTTTTGTCTCTCTACCAAACATATGAAAAGAAATATAAGATGTCATAAGACAAATTCATATGCATAACTACTCCATAAGACATACCTTCTAGAACTAAAAATTTTGTTGTAATTCCGCTGCTCACTAAAATCTCTCTGCTAGTTGAATTTATGTAAATAGTTCAATCGTTATTGTAGATAGTGTCGCGCCCTTCCCCCGCCTAGGCGGCTGCCTGACGAGGAAAGGGGGTGCGAATGTTCCTTTCAATAAACTCCAGGGCAAAGGCCTCTGGGAGTTGTAGTACTTTGAGCAAATGTAGTTGTAATAAAGTGCTGAGCCGAGAGTTGAAAGCAAATGCAGGAATATTTTTATTCGCCTCCCTTAATAGCGGGAACTTCAAATGAAGCTTGGTATATCACGTGTACAAACATCCACAAGAAACTAAAGGTAAGAATTGCTCTTGCTTACTTCAGCAAACAAATGTTATTTCTCCAAAAATAAAGCTTCACTTCACAGTGCTTTAACTGAACTCAAAATGTCCATTGAAACTTCAATGCAGCAAAATTCTAGCAAACAAACTTTTCTTCTTTGTTTCAAAGCTTTGAGGCTTTTAATTAGTTATCCAGAGACTTCAGGCCGTCTTCCTTAGCAAGTCTCATTTAAAGCAGCAGCCATACTAATTAAAACTTCTCTGCTCCTTGAAACAACATGCATATCACAGAAATGGAATTTTCTTCAAACTTATATTTCCAAACATTCTTACTTCACTACCAGGGACAACTCACATTCCATAGCCTGTTCAGGCTCACTCAAAAGATCATTTTCCCCAATGTCCATTGACTCACATTCTGAACACGATTGTTCTGTGACGTCGTTAGAAAACAGCTGTTCCCCTCGAGCCTTCCCTCGGTACACAGAACTGTTCTCTCCCCAGGTTACTTCCTGGTCTTTTAGCATACGTTTTACCAGTTTTAAAACATTCAAACTTTCTTTACTGAGAGGCTTCCTTACCAGCCCTTCCTGGGTTCTTGAACCACCTGCAGGCTTCCTATAACCCTGGTGCTGGTTAAACTGCTGGAGCTGGCTTTGGGGATATCCTTCCCACCACTTGCTGTCTGGGAACTTTTCCTGAGACCTTTGGCTAGTAACCTTAGCAGCAATACCTTTTGGGAGTTTCTTCAGCAATGCTTCACTGCCACTTCCCTGGCCATGCTGTTTCCTGGTTAAGTTAGCCCTCTCGTCTCTCTTCCTCCTGCAAGAGTGAAACTCTTGCTCAGAATGAGGTTCCCTCTCAGACTCCGCCTCTGAATCAGAGTCAGCTCTCCTCCTCTCGTGCCTTGGCAAACTTGCCTGTCCTTCCAGTCTTGCTTATGTTGGCTGTCCTGGGAATCTTTCTCTCCCTGTTCCCTTGGGCTTATATGAGTGGGACTGGCCTGTATCTTTCCACCCCGCCCCCAGCTGTCCTGCATTACCACCCTCAGTTGCCATGGAGCTGGGGCGTGGCTTTTGGACAACAACTTTTGACAGGTTTTTCTCAACCTTAGCTGCACTTTTAAAATGACCATTTCTTTCCCTTTCCCTCTGACTAGGGGAAACTGCTTGTACGTTTTCTATCTCCATAGGGACTTGGCTGTCTTCGCCACCACATATCCCCCCGCTTAAGATATTACGGGCTGGCATCTCTACTTCAGCACAGCTCGTAATACGCGAAAGGGCGTCAGCGTTGGTGTGTAACTTTCCTGCCCTATGCTCTATATGGAAGTCGAATGCCTGTAAGGCCATGTACCAACGGGTAAGGCGGGGATTATGATCCTTCATCTGGTTTAGCCAGCGCAACGGGGCATGATCCGTCACTAATAAAAACTTACGGCCCGTCAGGTAAAAACGCAAGGCGTCCACCGCCCACCTTATGGCCAGACATTCCCTTTCTACTACGGAGTATTTCCACTCTGGTGGTGTTAATTTTCTGCTGAGGAACATAATCGGATGTTCCTCCCCATCAAACTTCTGTGACAACACAGCGCCTAACCCTGTGTCGGAGGCGTCTGTTTGTACGATAAAAGACTTATTAAAATCTACACCCCTTAATATTGGTGCCTGGCAGAGCTCTTCCTTTAACCTATAAAAGGCTTGTTCTGCTTCCACTGACCATTTTACCTGGTTGGGTGCATTCTTCTTCAACCCCTCTGTCAAGGCAGCGCTCTTGGTAGCGAAATGGGGAATGAATCGGCGGTAATAGCCGATTAAACCCAGAAAACTACGGAGCTGTCTTTTTGTCAAGGGCCTAGGAAATGTCCTAAAACTTTCCACTTTTTCAAGTAGGGGTTTTACTGTGCCCCGCCCTACCAAATGTCCCAGATATTTTACTTGCTTTCCCCCAAACATACACTTGGCCGGGTTCAAAGTAATACCCGCACCACGCAAGGCCTTTAAAACAGCATCAATGTGTGCCAAGTGCTCATCCCAGCGAGAGCTATGGATCACTATGTCGTCCATGTACGCGGTCGCGTATTGTTAATGGGGACGTAAGATCACCTCAACTAGTCGCTGGCAGGTCGCAACCGCCCCATGCAATCCAAAAGGCATGCGACGAAACTGGTACAGACCGATAGGGGTGCTGAATGCGGTCTTTGGGCGAGATTCCCTGGTGAGGGGAATCTGCCAATACCCCTTGGTCATATCAAGGGTGGTCAGGTAAGACGCCTGGCCTAATCGGTCCAGCAATTCTTCTATCCTGGGCATGGGATAGGCGTCAAACCGGGAGATGGCATTCACCCTGCGGAAATCAATGCAAAACCGCATTGTTCCGTCTGGCTTGGGTACCAGCACTATGGGGCTGTTCCAGGGGCTATGGGACTCTTCAATTATTCCCATCTTAAGCATGTCCTGCACTTGGGAAACTACCTCCTGGCGTTTTGCCTCAGGTAACCGGTAGGGTCTCTGGCGTACTATCTCCTCTGGAAGGGTAACTATCTCGTGAGCCACGAGTCTTGTCTCACCTGGAATAGGTGTTAACACATCGGGATACTTCCTTAGTAGCCCTAATACCTCCTGCTGTTGGGACCAGGAAAGTTCTTCCCCTAACCTGGGGACTGGATCTCCCTTGCAATCGGTTAATTGCGGGCCTAGATCCTCCTCCTCGGTCACCTCACAGCTGGCAGCTAAACCTTTCACCTCTGTTTTACCGGTGGAACCAAAACCTCCGGTCCCCCTGGTGGTAGGAGTTAATTCCGTTACCTCCTCCAGGGCCGGAAAACCCACCCGCTCACAGATCATTTGGGCTATACGGTCCCCTATATTTACCCTGAAATCCTCTTTAGCAAAGTTGAATAGTAGCACCTTAATCGTCCCTCGGTAGTCGGGGTCGATTACTCCGGCGCCTACATCGATGAAATTCTTCCAGGCTAGGCCTGAACGAGGGGCAAGACGCCCATAACAACCCGGGGGTATTTGCACTTGTACTCCCGTTTCTACCAGGGCTTTTCCCTGATGGGGAATGACTATCTCCTCTGCACTACACAGATCAAATCCAGCTGCCATCTGGGTAGCCCGCTTAGGAACTTTGACATTGGGAGTAGTGCGACAGAACCTAAGAACAAATGGGCACTTCTTAGGAATGTCCTCCTTCCTAGCTACCTCCCCTTTGGCCTGTCGCTGTTTGGTTCCAAACAATGGTTGGGGAACTGACCTAGCCTTAGTGTTCCCTATACGTGTAGATGGTGCTTGGTCTCCCTCACTCTCCTTCACCTGGGGTACTCTCCCACCCTCCAAATGAGATGAATCCCCTGATGATGTTTCTCTCTTGGCTTTTGTTGGTGCTAAAGTGGATGCCTTACCTGCTTTGTTCTGAAGACCCTTCGCTATCCCACGCCTGAACTGTGGCCAGTCTCTTCCCAGGACTAATGCTTGTGGGAGCCTTGGTACTACCGCAACAGGTATTTTGCGCTTTAGCCCTAAGCCTTTCACAGATATAACATAAATAGGGTACGATGAGGCTGCCCCATAAATGCATCTTATCTTTATGGACTTTTCTTGAGGCTCGGGAGTCGGACCAATCTGGGATGCTATCTCTTTCCAGAGCTTCCTTGAAATCATTGACTGGTCCGCTCCGGAGTCCAACAAAGCTTCCACCGGAACTCCCTCCACCTCTACCTCTAGAAGGAAACCTTCTCCGCTCTCTTCAGAGTGGGAGGTCATCAGGGTTGTCCTAGCTCTGCAGTTTCTTTTCATATGTCCCTCTTCTCCACATGAAAAACATTTCCTGCTCACATAATCAGGTTTATCCAAAGGCAGGGCTTTCATACCTTCTCTCCATATAGGTTTTTCCTTCCTTTCTGATGCTACTTTTACTGCTTGCGACAGACCACCCACCTTAACCGGGCTCGCTACACTGGCCTCCAGGTAACGCTCAGCCAGTGCGGTCGCTGCCTCTGTGGTCCTGCAGTCTTGTAGGATCAGGAAGGATCTCATCTCCCTCGGAACAGCGTCCATAAACTGCTCCAAGATGATACAATCAAATAAGGACTCCTTTGTTTGAGTCTCAGGTGTTAGCCATTTTACCGCCAACCCCTTGATCCGCTGGCATAGAGCACGCGGTGTTTCACCAGGTTTTAACCGGGAGCTTCGCAGAAGGCGGCGGTAGACCATGGGGTTTAGGCCCAGGCGGTCTCTTATTGCCTTCTGTACCTCCTTGTAATCAGTGGCTAATTCCACGGGCATAGCCCTATACGCTGCTAGCGCTTCCCCAGTTAACGAAGCGGCAAGGCGTATGGCCCATTGTTTTTTATCCCACCCTGATAACAAGGCTACCCTTTCAAAAGCGGCTAGAAAGTCATCAACATCGTCCTCTTTTGTTAACTGTCCAAAAGAAAGTGTCTCAGTACCAAGCATCACAAACCCTGGGGTATCCCTTAAGGAACCTGGTACTGTCCTTGGTGACTCTGCTGTTGGTTTCTGCATGCCCAGCCAACCGTCCATCTTCTCCAACAACGGCTTCTGCTGTGCTTGGATCATGGCTGCTATTTGGTCCAGTGTCTGTGCCGACATCTCCTGTTGTCTCTGGAACTGGTCAGCTATGCATCTCAGTAGCCCCGTCTGCTCCATGCTGGGTAGTGGCTGAAACGAGAAAAACAGAGAAAGAACACCAAGTGCGGCTCTCCAATGTATAGGCCCTCTCTCCTTTGATACCCTGGTGTACTGCTGCAGTCCCACCCGGCTCTGGTATCCGCTTATATCCCTTATAAATACGGATTACCTTAGGCAGGTGTAGACTCGGGCTTATCAATCAGCAGGAACGGCCTCAGGAACTGCTCCGATCCGGTCCCTCTGCTGTTGATCCGGGTCTTCTTCCAGCAGCAGCTTGTATCTCAGCATGAAAAAAAAAACTTTTTCCCCTTTTTTTTTTTTTTCTTTCTTCTTTCTGTTGTTCCGGTGTCTTGGGAACACGTGACCAAGGCGTGATCCTTAATACTATGCCACCTGTCGCGCCCTTCCCCCGCCTAGGTGGCTGCCTGACGAGGAAAGGGGGTGCGAATGTTCCTTTCAATAAACTCCAGGGCAAAGGCCTCTGGGAGTTGTAGTACTTTGAGCAAATGTAGTTGTAATAAAGTGCTGAGCCAAGAGTTGAAAGCAAATGCAGGAATATTTTTATTCGCCTCCCTTAATAGCGGGAACTTCAAATGAAGCTTGGTATATCACGTGTACAAACATCCACAAGAAACTAAAGGTAAGAATTGCTCTTGCTTACTTCAGCAAACAAATGTTATTTCTCCAAAAATAAAGCTTCACTTCACAGTGCTTTAACTGAACTCAAAATGTCCATTGAAACTTCAATGCAGCAAAATTCTAGCAAACAAACTTTTCTTCTTTGTTTCAAAGCTTTGAGGCTTTTAATTAGTTATCCAGAGACTTCAGGCCGTCTTCCTTAGCAAGTCTCATTTAAAGCAGCAGCCATACTAATTAAAACTTCTCTGCTCCTTGAAACAACATGCATATCACAGAAATGGAATTTTCTTCAAACTTATATTTCCAAACATTCTTACTTCACTACCAGGGACAACTCACATTCCATAGCCTGTTCAGGCTCACTCAAAAGATCATTTTCCCCAATGTCCATTGACTCACATTCTGAACACGATTGTTCTGTGACGTCGTTAGAAAACAGCTGTTCCCCTCGAGCCTTCCCTCGGTACACAGAACTGTTCTCTCCCCAGGTTACTTCCTGGTCTTTTAGCATACGTTTTACCAGTTTTAAAACATTCAAACTTTCTTTACTGAGAGGCTTCCTTACCAGCCCTTCCTGGGTTCTTGAACCACCTGCAGGCTTCCTATAACCCTGGTGCTGGTTAAACTGCTGGAGCTGGCTTTGGGGATATCCTTCCCACCACTTGCTGTCTGGGAACTTTTCCTGAGACCTTTGGCTAGTAACCTTAGCAGCAATACCTTTTGGGAGTTTCTTCAGCAATGCTTCACTGCCACTTCCCTGGCCATGCTGTTTCCTGGTTAAGTTAGCCCTCTCGTCTCTCTTCCTCCTGCAAGAGTGAAACTCTTGCTCAGAATGAGGTTCCCTCTCAGACTCTGCCTCTGAATCAGAGTCAGCTCTCCTCCTCTCGTGCCTTGGCAAACTTGCCTGTCCTTCCAGTCTTGCTTGTGTTGGCTGTCCTAGGAATCTTTCTCTCCCTGTTCCCTTGGGCTTATATGAGTGGGACTGGCCTGTATCTTTCCACCCCGCCCCCAGCTTTCCTGCATTACCACCCTCAGTTGCCATGGAGCTGGGGCGTGGCTTTTGGACAACAACTTTTGACAGGTTTTTCTCAACCTTAGCTGCACTTTTAAAATGACCATTTCTTTCCCTTTCCCTCTGACTAGGGGAAACTGCTTGTACTTTTTCCATCTCCATAGGGACCTGGCTGTCTTCGCCACCACAATAGTTACCCTTGTTTTCCCAAGTTTATTGCCCTGTTATATGTAACTCATACGTCTTTTCAAATGTACTGAGAATGTTTTGTTCCATGTAAACCGCGCTGATGCTAAAGAGCGCGGTATATAAGAAACTTTAAATAAATAAATAACAAAATAAAATTATATAGTGTAGTATCGGGTTTACAAAATGAATTTGGGGAAAACTATGGTCCTGAAAATAAAAATAGAGCCTCAACTGGAGGTGAGGTTGAAAGAGGCTTTCCCATTTCATTGGGCAAAGGAGTCAATAAAATACTTCAGCGTTCAAAGGGGTCTGTAAAATTGAATTATGAACAACTCTTGAGTAACAGGTTAGATTTTAGAATAGCGGGACAGACCTGGCTTCTTGTGGATGGGTAGAATTTCTATTTTAAAATGAACGTGCTTTCTAGGATTCTTTTTCTATTTGTCTCTACCTAAGGCTATGAGAGTTAAAGAAAAAATTCCAGCCTCAAATTGGAATGCTGCAAGATGCTCAAGGATCCATGTTGAATGATGCTGAGATCATCAAGAAAAGGTGGAAAGAATATATAGAGTCATACCATAAAGATAAAGTCGACCAACGGTCATTTCAACCTGTACCTTATGATCAGGAACCATTGGTGATGAAAGAAGTCGTCAAAGTGGCATTGAAAGCTTTATCAAAGAACAAAGCACCAGCCATTGATGGCATTCCCATTGAAATATTATAGCAATCTGATGCAGCTATTACTATACTTACAAAGCTTTGCCAGGAAATTTGGAAGACATCATTATGGCCAACTGACCTGAAAAGACCTGTGTTTATACCAGTACTAAAGAAAGGTAATCCAGCTGAGTGTGGAAATGCTCACACTGATCCTCCATGCAACCAACCTTCTGCTCAAGATTATTCAGCAGAGACTACAGAGGGATACTGCTGAAGGACTGAATGGAAAGGTCTGTCTTTTTGCAGATGACACAAAATTTTGCAACAGAGTGGACTTCCTGAGGGAGTGGATAACATGAGAAAAGATCTGCAAAAGCTGGAAGAATGGTCTAATGCTTAGCAGTTAAGATTTAATGTGAAGAAGTGTAGTGTCATGCACTTAGGATGCAGAAATCCAAGGGAATTGTCTGCGATAGTGGTGAGAGGTTGGTGTGCACGGACCAGGAGAAGGACCTCGGAGTGATTGTTTCTATGAATCTTAAGGTGACAAAACAGTCTGACAAGGCAGTGGCCAAAGCCAGAAGGATTTTGGGTTGCATACAGAGAGGAATTACCAGCAGAAAGGAAGCTGTACTAATGCCACTGTACAAGTCGCTAGTGAGACAGAATATTGTGTTCAGTTTTGGAGACCGTATCTCACAAAAGATATAAAAATTAGAAACGGTTCAGAGGAAGGCAACCAAAATGATTTGGTGTCTGCACCAGAAGACGTATGAGAAGAGACTTGAAGACCTAAATATGTATATTCTAGAGGAGAGGAGGGACAGGGGAGATATGATACAGACCTTTAAATACTTAAGGAGTATTAATGAACAAACAAACCTTTTACAAAGATGAAGAAGCTGCAAAACTAGAGGGCATAACATGAAGCTGCAAGGGGGTAAACTGAAAGGCAACATCAGGAAATACTTTTTCACTGAAAGAGTGGTAGATGCTTGGAATGCACTCCCGATGGAAGTGGTGGGGGCAAACACAGTGACAGTTTTTATTTTATTTATTAATTTATTTAACTGTATTTATATCCCGCTATTCACTGGGTCAAAGCGGTGTAACACATAACAGGGGGGGGGGGAATCAATGGTTATAGGGTGGGGCCATCACCATGGGGCAACATTAATGATTTGGGATGGACATAGACATGTACAATTTCAAAATGGCATGGGCCATACACAGTGGATCCCTTTATAGCAACAGGATAAAATCAAAATAATCTTAACTGTCTCTGCTATCTGAACAAATAGTGGTGACCTGCATGGAGAAGTGGGTGCACCCCTAAACAAAGACATGCGGAGGGGTGATCTGCACAGTGGCAGGTGCACCTACTCTTGCCACCTTGCTGGACAGTCTAGATGGAACATGATGGTCTTTATCTGCCGTCATTTACTGTTACTAAGTACTTTTTCATTGTGAGATGATATCTATTAGCCGTAAATATAAACAAACATTGGCCAAGAATTTAGTCTTAGCTGCAAATTGCTAAATTTGGAAGAGAGATACACTCCTATCTAGTTTAGAGTGGATCGAACAAGTTTGGGATATGATCTCTATGGAGAAACAAACAGCTGAATTGAAAGGGAAAACTACATGCTCTGAGAAGGTATGAGGTCCCTTTTCTTTTTTAAAATTATATGTGCCTATTGCAGCATTTTCTTTCCTAGAATATATGGGGGTAGGGTGAGTGGGAGTTGGGATGTGGTTGTCTTTCTTTTTGTTCTTTATTCTATATACTAGTTTGTATCAAATACCAAACAGTGGATGTCTTGTGCTGCGCTTTTATTCGATGTCTCCTCTTTGTGATACTGCCTAGATTTTGCTTTCGCAAAGTGATGTTATTGTAAAGAAAAACACAATGGTTGTATAGGTTGGTTCTTGGTGCTGTAAATGAGATTATTTCTTAACATTCTTGTTCTGATTTGTGATGGAAATTATACTGCTGTTTTTACCATATGTTTCTGTATCATGATTTTCTCTTTAAAAATGTTTGCAAATTAAAAAAAAGGGTCATGGATGACAGTCAGACTGCCTGACTGCCATGGCTACACTTAAGGCCAAGACATATCCGGGTAGCAGGATTTTCAACCGGCACTTATCCAGATTGAAACTTAGGACAGCTTTTCATGTGGCCAAAGCTGCCTGGATAAGTGCTGATTGCTGACTGAAAACCTCGCTAGCCAGAAAGTCAGCAGTTAACCACTACCACCTACTACTACTAATAATAATTTGTATAGCGCTACACCTTTACTCCATCCACAGACCTCCCTGCACTGCACCACTATCTGTTGGCTGACTGGCTGAGTGTACTGAATACCGACTCCCTTCATTTATACTTGTATATTCAGCAGCAATAGCTAAAAGTATACGGCCACTGAATATAGGAATAATTAGAAACATCTAGATTAGATGTTTCAAATTATTTGCCGACTGTTCTATCGAATATTGACTTTTGCATTTTAGAGAGCCTTTGCTGCCTGAAGCTTTCACTGGGTGTTTTTCTAATTAAATACTAGATGTTCTGATCAAAAGAAGCATAATTTATGATGACATGAGCCAGACGTGACAGGCTCTTGTCTGGCACTTTGCGATGGGCTAGTGTGAAAATAATTCACTTGTGGTGTTAGATTTACTATATTGATATCTGTGGAAACTGTAATTCAAAGGAATTTGAAATTTGAAATCTGAAATGCATTTTATTACAAGGCAAAAATATGTACACGAGTTCAAGTGATTTAAAAGGTGAATTATAAATAGATAAGTAACAGTACAGTTTGTTTGTTGATTATAAATCTCTCAGGAGATGTGCCCTGCTTAGGGGTAAGGGATTTATTTGGCTGAAACTCACTGACATACTGAGCACATATCATTAATTGACTGTATATTCAATATTTGTTTCTTGTCAACAAGAAGCAGGCTCTCTGTTTTTCCAGTAGTTATTATTTTTACTTCAAATACCAGCCATTTTATGCAGCCTTGGGAAAGGTTGACGTGAATTACTGGGATGGAAGGTAAGGATTTGAGCAATGCAGGTTTGATTCACATCGAAGCAAGTGCCGAATCTTGATGAGGAGGCTTAGGTTTGTGAACACAGGACTTGTTTTGCACTAGCAGTTGACAAGGAAAGATACTAGATGTAACCAAGGGTTGATTGTGCCATTGCATAGTGCAGCAGACTTCTTTATTTATAATGTTCTCTTAGCATGTACACCTGTGCACTACTACGGTACATAGTTAACTAAAGCAGTTCAGTATCCACGGAGATGGCCCAGGGGCTAGTTACCCTAAAGTGCATTAACAGCGCGTGTTAATTTGCCATTCTCTGCATTATCAGTAACTAGGTCATAAGAACATAAGATATGCCATACTGGGTCAGACCAAAGGTCCTTCAAGCCCAGTATCCTGTTTCCAACAGCGGCCAGTCCAGGTCACAAGTGACCATCAGGTTCCCCAAAGGTGCACATTTATTCCATGCTGCTTGCTCTGTGGTAAGTAGTGGATTTCCCAAGTCCTCTTTAATAACGCTTTATGAACTTTTCCTCCAGGAATTTCTGCAAACCTTTTTAAATCCAGCTACACTAGCAGCTCTTACTACATCCTCTGATAATAAATTCCAGAGCTTGATTACACGTTGAGTGGAAAAATATTTTCTCCTATTAGTCTTAAATGGGTTATATCGAATAACATGGGACCTGTGCCCAAATAATGCATGCCGTTACAGTGAATTAATGCATGTTAATGTTAAGACACTTCATTAACTATTTCAAACTGTTTATACAGATACGTAAATTAGAAATGTACTGTAAATAGTTAAAACCAGGCGTGTTGCACTTATTTTGATTTTATTTGAACATACAGTTGTGGTCAACATTATTGATACCCTTGCATTTTAGGTATGTTGTTTACAACATCTTGAGAAATAATTAGAAAAAGTTAGTATATAGTTAACCCTGTTTTCCAAGTTTATACTCCTGTTCGATGTAAACCTGACAGCTTGTTGTTATGGTCGTTAAGTTATAATGTAAACCGCACTGATGCTAAATAGCGCGGTATATAAGTCCAACTGTATGTCTTCATACTATTTTAATAGTATGTTCAAAGGTATACAACAAAAAGGTTGTCTGTGCAACATAGATGTAATAATTTCTGGGGAAAAAAAGAAAATATGACCTGGATGGGATTAATGTCACCCTTCACTAATATTTGTTGGCAGAATCATGACAGCCTCCAAACATTTCTTGTAGCCACCTATAGGTTTTGTACACAGGGGCGGCTCTATAATGAGGTGAAATGAAACTCAGACGGCAAAGTTTTGAGGGCGGCAAAAATGCCCCCAAAACAGCCGCCTCACTTCGCCTTCAAAAAAAAAAAAAAAAAAAAACCCAAGCGCGTACAAGTTTCTGCCGCTGCTGAGTCCGCTTCTCGGCAGCAGCAGACTGGCTCTCTGTTTCCTATGGCAGCCGCAGCTCCTGCTTCTTAGAGCCGCGACTGTAGCGATTGTTGCCAGTTTAAACAAACTTAATACCGGTGCGGAGCCTTCTTGCCACCTCTGTGAAGGTACCCGTGCAACTCTGTCCCACCCCCAAAGGAAGTACTTCCTTTGCACTTCCTTTGGGGGCGGGACAGAGTTGCACGGGTTCCTTCACAGAGGCAGCAAGAAGGCTCCGCACCGGTATGAAGTTTGTTTAAAAGGACAACCATCGCTAGCAGTAGCACAGTCACATCTCTAAGAAGCAGGAGCCGCAACTGCCATAGGAAACAGAGAGCCAGTCTTCCGCTGCCGAGAAGCGGACTCGGCAGCAGCAGCAACTTGTGTGCCATCTGTCTCTTTGGGCTGTGATCTCATCTTGCATTGCTCCTGCCTGCGGAACACGCTGTTTCATGAGAAGTCTCATTCTTGCACATTACCAGGGAGGGGGGATGGACATGGAGGAGGGTATTGTGAGTGGTCATGGGGTGCATTGGGGGTGGACAGATATGCTGGATGTGGAGGGGCATAGGCTGACAGACAGGAGATGAAAGATGCAGGGGGGAAAGAGAAACAGTGGAGACAAGCTAGAGGTGGGGGCTAGGAGAAGAAGGGATATACTGGACATGGGAAGAGGCATAGGGAGAATCAAGGAGGGGAGATGGAGTGCAGGATGCAGGGGGATAGGAAGGGAAAGGACAGATATAGCAGGAGAGGGAGAGAAAGAATGGATACTGGATGGAAAGAAAGAGAAAGAGACACTGGATGAAGGGTGAGAAATGGTAGACATCAGGGGTGGTTCTTCCATTAGGCCGTCTGAGGCGATCGCCTCAGGTAATACTCCGACGGGCGTGGCACTCCCAATGCCGGCACTCTAGATGTGTTTTAATTTTAGATTTTACAGCCCCTGGCCTGCCTCTGATTTCCCGCATGGTAAGGCAGAGGCAGGACAGAGATGGCAAAATATAAAATTAAAACAGTCAGAGTGCCCCCGCTGCCACCGGATGAGAGGTGCAGGTGGAGGGAATGGGGACAGGAGGAGGACAACAAGGAGAGACAACGATGAGTGACAAGGGGGAGACAGGGGACATGATGCTGGACAAGGGGAGACAGGGGATATGCTGGAGAAAGGGGGTGACAGGGGGACAAGTGCTGGACAAAGCGGGAGACAGGGAATTTTGCTGGACAAAGGGAGAGACAGGGGCACGCTGGACAAAGGGGGAGATGGGGACATGCTGGACAAAAGGGGGAACAAAATCTCCCCGCATATGCAATTTAAGTTGTTCACATTTTGAAGTGAATTGTTATCTCGATTAGAAAAACCTATTGACACAAAACAGTGTTTGGTTATTCGTAGAGTGGTTTGATATTTAATGGGGACAAAAGGGGGAGACAGGGGACATGCTGGACAAAATAGGAGACAGGGGACATGATGCTGGACAAGGAGAGACAGGGGATATGCTGGAGAAAGGGGGAGACAGGGGGACAAGTGCTGGACAAAGCGGGAGACAGGGAATTTTGCTGAACAAAGGGGAGAGACAGGGGGACAAATGCTGGACAAAGGGAGAGATGGGGACATGCTGGACAAAAGGGAGAGACAGGGGACATGCTGGACAAAAGGGGGAGACAGGGTGATAAATAGTAGACAAAGGGGTGCGACAGGGGATAAATGCTGGACAAAGGGGAGAGACAGTGCGGGTTAGGATTATAATGGGATGATGGGGGGCTAGCACTAGTAATGGGCAGATCATGGGGGGCTAGGACTGGTAATGGGTTGATTAGGGAAGGCTAGGAATGGTAATGGACTGATCAAGGGGGCTGGAACTGGTAATGGACTGATCGGGGGGCTGTGACTGGTAATGGGCTGATCAGGGGGGCTAGCACTGGAAATGAGCTGATCGGGGGGGCTAGGACTGGAAATGGGCTGATTAGTGGAGGTTAGGACTGGTAATGGGCTGATTGGGGGGTAGGACTGGTAAAGGGCTGATTAGGGGAGGCTAGCACTGATAATGGAGTTGAGGGGGGACTAGCACTGGAAATGAGTTGATTAGGGGAGGCTAGGACTGGTAATGGTCTGATGGAGTGGAGTGGGACTGGTAATGGACTGATGGGAGGGCTAGCATTGGAAATGAGCTGATCGGAGGGGGCTAGGACTGGAAATGGGCTGATTAGTGGAGGCTAGGATTGGTAATCAAGACTACATGCCAAAAAGCCTAAAAATCTCCTCCATCTCCCCTCCCTAAAAACCCCAAGGACCCAACATTCTACAGACCCATTGCCAGCCTCCCATTCCTGGCCAAAATAATAGAAAAAAACATACCACAACAACTCCAAGAACACATCACAAGCATGCTCCCCTAGATCTGCAACAACATGGATTTAAGCCACACCAAAGAGTTGAAGCTGTCATAATCTCCCTAATGAATAAATTAATAAAAGGAACTCAAAAAGCACACCAAGGATATATTGTGATATTTTTGGACACATCAGCAGCCTTTGATATTGTCAGCCACAATATCCTCTACAATGGCTCCACTCTAATGGAATTCAAAATGAAATTCTAAAATGGTGTCACTCCTAACTGAATAATCAACAAAAACAAATAAAAATGGGAACCAACACATCATCTCCTTTCCCCTAAACCCAAGCTGTTCCACAGGGCTCAACACTATCAGCACTCCTTTTCAACATCTACTTACAACCACCGTGCTCAAGCATATGCTTCCACAATATCCACTTCCACATCTACACTGATGATAGTATGTTCTTCGCACCCTTCAACACGAACAAACCTACACATACAAGTATAACAACATGCTTCACAGACATTACCCAATGGCTGGCAACAAATTTCCTAACAATAAACTATAAAAAAACAGAAATATTATTCATCACCAAAGACAACACATGAATTCCCTCAACCTCCCTGACAATAAACGGCATTGACAAAAAAGTCCGGACAGAGGTCAAGTATCAAGGCATAATCCTGGACCGACACCTAACTCTGAAGTTGCATATAAACAACACAACTAGGACAATCTACCATAAAATCCGAATCTTGCAATACCTCCGGCCTGTACTGGAACCACCTGACTTCCACACGGCATTCCAGGGCATCATCTCTCCAAACTTTGACTACTACAATTCAATTTATCATGCTGCCTGCATCATACAAGGAGCCACAAAATATGATCACATAACACCCATCTTGAAACAACTGCACCAAGAACATGCTGACCATACCTCATGAGAAAACTAAAAGCTGTCAATATGCGTATATACAAGAGTGTTTGAACTCTATGCACCAAACCTCTGGAATACCTTACAAGAAAATCAGAAACACTATCAAACTGATCACCTTCTGGAAACACTTCAAGACTCACCTATTCACGGAACACATCAGTCCCACCTCCATAAAACCCCCTCTCCACCCACTGATGCCCCCTAACAACACCCCCACCTGCCTCATCCCTCCCCACTTCATGAAGACGTGGAGGCCAATTCTATTCTACATGTCCAGCCCCTGAATGGCCTGAAAGAATCTGGGCATGAAGCAGTAGCATCTGATTCTGATCCTGTGGGGGCTAGACATGCCCATGGGATATGAATCAGGTCTATCAGCCTGAATGTGCAGGCCAGGCCCCGAAAATGCCCAGCAGATCCCCAGCTAGCCCAGCCAGGCTCCTGAATGGAGTGGCGGTAGCATGGCGTTCTGTTGCCATGTCACCGCGGCTCCATTCAGGAGCTGTGATCACCGGCTGATGGAAAAACGTGTTTCCCCACAGCCCGAGCCCTTATTGGGTCTTCCAAGGCCATGGCCGGGCTGCAGGAAACCCCCTGCGCCCCTCACCTTGTCCTCAGGGTCCTGCGCCGCAATCCCCCGCTGTCCAGGGGGACTTATTCCACCTTTGAGGAGGAATAAGTTCCCCATCTACATTGCAGAGCCCAGACATACAGGGCCGACCTCTGAATCGGCCCTGTGCATCCGGGGTCAGGTTCCACCCAGTGCCCACCCTCAGCCCTCCCATGGTCCACCCCCTCCCACCCACGAACAGTGCTCCCTGCACAACTCAACTATACCTGTGGGGAGCTCTGTCCCCGGCAGCACGATCCGGGTGTTTAGCAGGTCTGGATGTCTGGATTCGATGTCCAGACCCGCTAGATGAGGAACAGAATGACCTCCTAAATGTAGATACATAATACCTAATGTAAATAGCTAACCTTTATGTTACTCAATAGTTCTGCTGTTCCTTCATTTGCATTCTTTAACTCTGTACATAAGTGTTTGTTTATTTTAACAAAGTGTAATCCCTGTTAAATGTACACTGCTTTGACCAGTGAAAAGCGGTATAACCCCCCCCCCCCCCCAGTTAATAAATACAAATAAATACAAATAAAATGTACCCTTTTACATTCAGGAGACAGAGACACCTGCTCCTGCCCCCTCCCAACAACCTCCAAACTGGTGCATCTCAGTTGTGCTTTTCCTTCATCTAAAGACTTTGGAAACGAAGGAAAGGCTACACTGAGAGATGCATTGATTCTCCAAAGCTATATTTATGAAAAATGAATGAGTTTAATAAAAAAGAAAAACAATTCTGGTTTTTTTTCAAGATACAATGTGTGAACTGAGTTCAGAGAAATAAAGGGCCTGTATCAGCTGTTATTTGGCATTCAGAGTTGGGCTGCCTACTGTTTGTTGCCGGTGCCTGTCTTCATTCTCTCTTTCTGCTCTTCTCATTCATTGTTGCCCCCATGCCCTGTGCTCTATTGTAGTATCTTTAGCATCTTGGGATGATTTCTTGTTCTCAGTCTGTAAGGAAGCTGCGAGACTATATTATTGTGCAACATACCCTTTGTTGATGACAGATGAAAAAGCCTGCTCCCACTGATTTTCTTCCACAAGAGACATCTTCTTTTCCTGTCTAAAATTGTCTACGCAGTAACCACTCTATCTGACCTTCAGTTTGAAACATTGCTCTTTGCATATGTGCCATTTGATAATGTGGAAATTAGATCCAGAAAATCACTAACTCTGGCTCAACCTGTCGCCCTCATTATCAATGAGCGAAAAACAAGACAAGACAAATGAGCCCACCTCTATCTGCCCTTTCAACAACTCCCTTCTCTATCACAACCAGCTTCACACCTGAGTTTCCATTGCTCTCCACTATTAACCCATGCTGTACAGTAGTAAAGCTCAGTCTTGAAACATTTGAATCCTCTTCTGTATCTACCATGCCCCTAAATTTGATAAAGTAAGTTGTGCAAGTGTAAGCAGGGTCAGCGGAAGGAGATGAGGCACCTTAGGCAAACTTCATCCCTTGATCCCTTCCAGCACCCATTGTTGATGCTGCTGCTGCTCTTCTCTGGGACATGCAGTGCTTAACTTTAAATTTTGCTGCTGCAGGGCTGTTTGCTTCTGCCCCCTCTCTGATGCCCGATGTCAACGCCCTGCTTGCAGCAGGAAGTCGACATCGGGTGTCAGAGAGGCAGAAACCAATAGCCTCACAGCGCCAATGTTTAAAAATAAGTGCCACGGGGCTCTTTGCGGCCATTGCTGCTGATGCCTGTCCCGAGAGAAGCATCAGTAGCGGCAGTGTGCGCCCCCAGGGTGCCTAGTTTGCCTAAAGGTATCGCCGGGCCTGAGTGTAAAACTCAGTATGGAAAAAGTTGCAATTCGGGGAAAATGAAGAGGCTGGTTATGGAAAGGGGAGAGGATGGGGTGTGAAGAAGGGAAGAGTTAAATCACTAACTAACCTTGAAAAATGCAACACAGTATATCACACCCTGATTTTTATACCATATTTGCCTTGGGTCCACTCCTTTTTTCTCTCTATACCCAGTCAATTGGGGCACTCATCTTTTCTCATGGCTTCCAGTACCATCTTTACGCTGATGACTCCCATATCTACCTCTCTACACCTAAAATCTCTCCAGTAATCCAGACCCAGATTTCTGCTTGCCTTTCTGACATTGCTGCTTGGATGTCTCACCGTCACTTGAACTTGAACATGGCCAAACTTATGTTTCCCCCTAAACCCTCCTCTCCCCTTCCTCCTTTCTCAGCCTCTGTGGATAACTCTCTACTCCTCCCTGTCTCCTCAGCTCGCGACCTTGGGGTCGTCTTTGACTCTTCTCTCTTCTTCTCCGCACACATCCAACTGATAGCTAAAACCAGGGCCGCCCGTCCATTGAGCAAGAATGTTTTTTGCACAGGGCCCCGCGTTTCAAGGGGCCTCGCACAAAAAACATCTTGCATCAGCCCAACTAGTTTACAAAAACACAAACCTGCTGCTGCTGCCACTGCCGCTGTGGCTGCGGCAGAATCGAGCATCCCGCGGGGCCCCCCCTGCCCTGCAGAGTCCTCCATGCGGCCTCAGCGTCGGCTGTCAGAGCCGCGCGAAGAGAGAGAGCTTCTCCTCTCGCAGCTCTGATGGGATTTCCCATCAACCCCGCGGCGGGATTAACAGAGCTGCGAGAAAGGGAAACTCTCCCTTCACGCAGCTCTGAAAAGCCCGCGCTGAGGCCACATGTAAGACTCTGAAGGGCAGGGGGGGTCCCACGGGATTCTTGATTCTGCTGCTGCCACAGCGTCAGCGTCAGCCGGTTTGTGTTTTTTTTAACCTAGCTGGACTGATGGGGGGGGGGGAGGGGGTTAGGACAGGTAATGGGATATGGGGGGGTTAGGACTGTTAATAGGCTATGGGGGGCTAAGACTGGAAATGGGCTGATGGGGGGGTTAGGACAGGTAATGGGCTATGGGGGGGTTAGGACTGGAAATGGGCTGATGGGGGGGTTAGGACTGGTAATGGGCTATTGGGGGGGCTAAGACTGGAAGTGGGATGATGGGGGTTATGACAGGTAATGGGCTGTGGGGGGACTAAGACTACAAGTGGGCTGATGGGGGCTTATGACTGGTAATGGGCTATGGGGGGCTAGGACTGGAAATGGGCTGATGGGGGGGGTTAGAACTTGAAGTGGGCTGATGGGGGGTTTAGGACATGTAATTGGCTATGGGGGGCTAAGACTGCAAATGGGCTGATGGGGGGTTAGGACTGGAAGTGGGCTGATGGGGGGGCTAAGACTGGAAGTGTGCTCATGGGGGGGGTTATGACAGGTAATGGGCTGTGGGGGGCTAAGACTACAAGTGGGCTGATGGGGGGGCTTAGGACTGGATAATCGGCTATGGGGGGCTAGGACTGGTAATGGGCTGATGGGGGGTTAGGACTGGAAGTGGGCTGATGGGGGGTTAGGACTGGAAGTGGGCTATGGGGGTGGGGGTGGGGGGCTGACTGGAAATGGGCTGATGGGGGCATTAGGACTGGTAATGGGCTGATGGGAGGTTAGGACTGGTAATGGACTGTGGGGGGGGGGGTAAGACTGAAAATGGGGTGCTGGGGGATAGGACTGGTAAGACTGAAAATGGGGTGATGGGGGTTAAGACTGGTACGGGGCTGTGGGGGGGCTAGGACAGGTAATGGGCTATGGGGGGTTGCTAGGCCTGGAAATGGGCTGAGTGAAAGGGGGGCTTGAACTGCAAATAGCTGATGGGGACAGGGGCTTGGAATGGAAATGGGCTGAGTGGAAGGGGGGGCTGAACTACAAATAGCTGATGGGGAGGGGGGCTTGGAATGGAAATGGGCTGTGAGGGCAGGGAGCTAGGACTGCAAATGGGCTGAGTGGGGGGGGGCTAGGACAGGAAATGAGCTGATGGAGGGGCTAGGATAGGACAGGAAATGGGCTGTTTGGGGGTGCTAAGGTTGGAAATGGGCTGAGTGGTGGGGGCTTGAATTGAAATGGACTCATGAAGGGGCTACAACTGGAAGTAGGCTCATGGGGGGTTTGGATTGGAAATGGGCTGAGTGGAGGGGAGCTAGGATTTGACATGGGCTGATGGTGGGGCTAGGAAAGGACTAGAAATAAGCTGATGGGGAGCTGGGATTGGAAATGAGTTGATGGAGGGACTCGGATAGGACTGGAAATGGATGGGGGAGCTAGGACTGGAAATGGGCTGATGGTGGGGCTAGGATAGGATTGGAAATGGGCTGATGGGGGGCTAGGACTGGAAATGGGCTGATGAAGGGACTATAAGTGAGCAGATGCTGGGTGGGGCTGGAACTAGAAGGGAGCTGATGTTGGGGGAGGATTAGAATGGGATGGAGCTGGGAGAGTGAAATGGAGAGGGAAAAATATTTTGTGTGGGAGGGAAGACAAAGCTACAATTGGCCGGATATTGGGAGAGTAAGTTGGGATTGAGGATGGAGGGGTAAAATTTGAGTGGATGAAATAGGAATGAGGAAAGAGTAAAAGGAGAAAGATTAGTATGTTAAAGCAGATGTAGAGAGAGAATGGAAAAAAAACTAGAAGAGAGAAGAAAGGACAAATGGACAGCAGATGGAGATGGGCTTCATTATAAAGCATATGAGGACAGACTTAAGGATCTTAATATGTACACCTTAGAGGAAAGGCGGGATAGAGGTGATATGATTGAGATGTTTAAATACCTCCGTGGCATAAATGTTCAGGGAGAGAGCCTCTTTCAATTGAAAGCAAGTTCTGCTACGAGGGGACATGGGATGAGGGTGAAGGGAGATAGATTCAGGAGTGATATGCGGAAATATTTCTTTACAGAAAGAGTAGTGGATCCATGGAATAGTCTCCCAGTGGAGGTGGTAGAGATGAGGACAGTAACTGAATTCAAAAAAGCATGGGACCAACACAGAGGATCTCTAAAGGTAAAAAGTGGACTGTTGTAGTTGTTATGGAAGGCGAGACTAGATAGGCCATGTGGTATTTTTCTGTCATCATGTTTCTATGTTTCTATGAGAGTTAGCAGAATACATGAAGAAACTAGAAGAAAGTAGCTGGAACAATTGTTACTGAAAAAAATGCACAAAAGCTAAAAAAATATCTCTCTATTTTGAATTTATTAAGTGGAATATGTCAGCTCTGGGAAATGTGCATCATTAACGTCTGCGCTTTGTTTAGTACAAGAGGAAATTAATTTATAGTTCTATTTCTACAGTGTTGTACATTCCAAGTTTGGCTTTTGGGGTTCCTAGTTTAATTATTGTCTTCCTGTTTCTAAATTGTGATTCCTTGTTTGGTGATGGTCTATGTTCTGCATGTGTAACTGAGCTGAGGTATTCTGTTTAAATAATTCCTATTTGACATTGCCACTTGTTCTCTTTCCCCAGTAGGTCATGTATTGTTATTCCCTGAAATATATTGGTTTAATATTTGCAGTGTTGCCTTTTGATAGTTAGGGTATGGTGCTTTGTGAGTCCTGGTATTAAAAGAGGGCTGCTACACAGTACCCTGTCTTGTGCTGCTGAGGTAAGCTATATTCTGATTTGATTTAAATTATAGCTCTTAGCTGCTGCTAGGCTCTAACTTCTTATGAAATTTAAACTACAAGCTCTCTGCTGGGTTCAAAATTTAACCAGAAAACTCTCTTCTGTGTTTTAAATTTAAGCTAAAAGTACTTTGCTGATGCTAGGCCATGAGTGACTATTCAATTTAAACTACAAGCTCTCTGCTGGGTATGAAATTTAACCAGAAAGTTCTCCTCTGTGTTTTAAAACTAAAAGTACTTTTCTGATGCTAGGCCCTGAGTGACTATTAAATGTAAACTACAAGCTCTCTGCTGGGTTCCAAATGTAACCAGAATGCTCTCTTCTGTGTTTTAAATTTAAACTAAAAGTACTTTGCTGTTACTAGGCCATGAGTGACTATTAAATTTAAACTACAAGCTCTCTGCTGGGTTCCAAATGTAACCAGAAAGTTTGCCTCTGTGTTTGAAATTTAAACTTAAACTGCTGCTACTAGGCCCTGACTGATTTAACAAAAAATAGTGGGTTCACAGATTAATTAGCTTTAATACAAAGAATTCCTTTTAGAAAATTACCAGAAGTATATACTCACAGTTGCAGATCTCTCTCCAGAAGTAACAGTCTCTCACAGAACTCAACAGAGATTTCCAACGTGAAGCAAGAAAAGGAGAAATACTACAATAACACATACAAGGAAAGAGAATCAGAAACTATTAGAGGAAGAACAAGATCAGCTTTTTTAAAGCTACAAGAGTTAAAGAAAAAATTCCAGCCTTGAATTGGAATGTTACAAGATGTTCAAGGATTCATGTTGAATGATAATGAGAAGATCAAGAAAAGATGGAAAGAATATACAGAGCTATTATACCATCTTTATCTTTATTTTGTTTCTTGATATAACGCTCTACAAAAGCACATCAGAGCGGTTTACAGAGTACAAAAAAGCAAACTGCCAGAAAAGAAAAAGAACGTCATAAATTTGACAGGAAAGAAGAGAGACAAGAGGACAGGAAGGAGAAGAAGATGGGGAGAGAGGAGACAGAAAAAGAAGGGAGAAGCATGGGAGAAGAGGGGCTGGATGAGAGATGGGAGGAGCCTCAGCCAGGGATGGAAGGAGGGGGGAGATTAAAGGCATTGCAGAAGAGATGAGTCTTTAGCAGCGATTTGAATTTGGTAAAAGAAAGTTCAAGCCAGAGGTCAAGGGGGAGAGAGTTCCAAAGTTTGGGGCCGAGGAAAAAGAAAGCAGAGTTTCGGCTGGACTCTAGATGGGCCAGGGAGGGGGAGAGGAGAGACATACAATTTGCATGAATATGGCAGAGTGAATACTGGGAGTTGAGAAGGTGAACCAGGTTTGAGAGGTTCTGAGGTCAACCAGAGTGTATGGCTTTGTGAACAAAAGTTATGACCTTGAACTGGATCCTGTAGGCGACGGGAAGCCAATGAAGGTGAATAAGTAGGGGCGTGATATGGTCCATGTGTGAGGCGTGCATGACAATATGGGCTGATGTGTTCTGTATTGGAGTCTACGGAGTTCATATTGGGGAAGTCCAGCAAGAGCAACATTGCAATAATCGATCCTGCTCATGACTAGGGAAAGAAGAAGAGTAATCAGGGAAGAGGTGGCCAGGAAGGGACAGACAGCAAGGATCTGGCATAAAGAACAGAAGCAGCGACGGATGATAGAGGACAAGAGGGCTGAAGCAATCCAAGGGAGCAATATAGTATAGGGGCTGAAGTACTTTTGTCCACTAATGAAGAGCGGGACCTAGGCGTGGCTGTATCTGATGATCTTAAAGTGGCTAAACAGGTAGAAAAGGCGACAGCAAAAGCTAGAAGGATGCTTGGGTACATACGGAGAGGAATGGCTAGCAGAAAAAAGGAGGTGATAATGCCTCTGTATAAGTCTTTGGTGCGGCTCATTTGGAGTATTGTGTGCAATTTTGGAGACCGCACCTTCAAAAGGATATAAACAGGATGGAGTCAATACAGAGGGTGGCTACTAAAATGGTTAGTGGTCTTCATTATAAAGCATATGTGGACAGACTTAAGGATCTTAATATGTAAACATTAGAGGAAAGGCGGGATAGAGGTGATATGATTGAGACGTTTAAATAACTCCCTGGCATAAATGCACAGGGGGAGAGCCTCTTTCAATTGAAAGCAAGTACTGCTACAAGGAGACATGGGATGAGAGTGAAAGGGGATAGATTCAGGAGTGATATGTGGAAATATTTCTTTATGGAAAGAGTGGTGGATCCGTGGAATAGTCTCCCAGTGGAGGTGGTAGAGATGAGGAAAGTATCTGAATTCAAAAAAGCATGGGACAAACACAGAGGATCTCTAAAGGAAAAAAGGGGACATTGTTGATATGGAAGGACAGACTAGATAGGCCATGTGGTCTTTTTCTGTTATCATTTTTCTATGTTTCTATGCAAGTAGTCGTGAAATGAAAGGGCTGATGCCTAGGTAGTGTGGTGTGGGGACCAAGGGATAGGGGAGGAGGAAAGAGAGGGAGCTAGGGAGGTAGTTAGACTACCAAAAGTGAACCAGATGCCCTGGGATTTTGCCGGATAAGGTGGAGGAAGTTCGAGGAGAGTCAGGAATGAATTCTGGAAAGACACTTATTGAGGGGGTAATATCAGGCTCAGTGGGGTCAGTGTGGTGAAGCAGAATGATGTTGTCTGCATATTAATACGCAGAGATGAAGTGCTGTTGGATCAGAAGGGTAAGAGGAGTGAGGAAGGCATTAAATAGGAGAGGGGCAAGGATGGAGCCCTGAGGGACACCACAGAGCAGGGGGGTAACAGGCAAAGAAGAGAGGTCAGTGGAAACAAAGAAGGATCTAGATGCTAGAAACGAACAAACCATGAAAGGACGGCACTATCGATCCCAGTTTCAGAGAGGCAAGTGAGAAGTGTCACCAGTAACCCTCCCCAGAGGCAAAAGCATGGGGGTAGGTCAGCCTGGGCGTGTCCAAACCTAGCAAGAAGGATAGTGCAGTTGGCCCTGCACTGCCTTCTGGGTATTGTAGTCCCTCTTACTAAGCAAGGAATGAGTTGTAGTCGAGTGGAGTTAGGCAAAAGACAGGATTTTATTTCCCCATCTGGGTGGATTCATTGCAAGAAAAACAAGAACAAAAATGACCATACTTCTGGTACAAAAATGAAACGAAACAGGAACAGAAACAGCTTCTATCTTCAGCTCACATAAACAATTAGTTGAACAAAAACGTAACTGCAGCAGTCCCTTTTCTCAAAGGCAAACTCTCTTGCTTTCAGTGCTGCTTCACCAAAACTTTTAAACAGCCATTCTAGCATAGAGACGTGACATGGTCTGCTACAGACAGCGTACAATCCATTTCTTCTTCTGGGGTTTGTTCCATAAGAAATTCTATTGGCATTTCTTCACACTCACCCCTCAGCTAAGTATTCTTGTGGATTATTATACGTCCCTCCAAAGAGCAGTCTCTCTTCACTGCCTCGAGACTTCCCTTCCCCTGTTGCTACAGAGCAGGGTGGAAGATTACCACATATACTGGAGTTTGCTATAGGAGAGCCCCACAAACTCTGGCAGTTACAGGGAAAACTTTTACATTCAGTTTCTCTTCTATAAGGTTTATACAGCCTACCTTCCGGCTTTCTCACACAGGAATCTCTCAGCACAGCTGCACGGCTGCGTTCTCCTGCCTTTTACCCTTTGCTTTCTCTCTGACATATAAATGTCCTCTGGCCAGGACGTCTCTGCTTCACTGGGCCTGCAGCTTTCAACTAGGACACTTTCCTCTGGTCCCTTTCTCCAACTGGTTCCCCAACCAGTTCTCCGACCAAGGCTTCCTTCAGTCCTGCAGCTGGGTCTCTCATCAACTCTCCTGCTGAGACTCCTCCTCGTTCTGAGTCCTCTCCTTGCTCTCTCTGTTCCTGTTCTTGCTCTCCTTGTTCTTCCTCTTGCTGCTCTCTCTCTTGCTGCTCTCCCACTATCCTCAGGTGAGTAATTTTTATGTGCGTGTGTCCTAGGGCTTAACTGCACCCCGCCCTCATCCAGCTGCCTCTCATTACACACTGAGCTCGGGGCTTGTTTGCAGTTGGGGCGTGTTCTCTCCCCTCGTGACACTCTTTGTTTACGTTGCTCATGGCAACCCTGGGCCATGTGCTTTTCTATGCTATCAGTTTCAGACACACTTTCTTCAGCTTCACCCAGATCCATAGCTTCTGGAAGATCCACTACATTACAGAAGTGTGGTGTGATCGACAAGATCGCAGACAGAGGGCAGATCCAAGGAAACTGCAATAGAGTAAAGTCCCCGATGGTGAGAGGAGTGAAGCACAAAGATCAAGTGGACCAATGGTCATTTCAACCAGTACCTTATGATCAGGAACCATTGGTGATGAAAGAAGTCGTTGAAGCAGCATTGAAAGCCTTATCAAAGAACAAAGCACCAGGCACTGATAGCATTCCCATTGAAGTATTACAGCAATCTAATGCAGCCATTACCATACTTACAAGGCTCTGCCAGGAAATTTGGAAGACAAATTCATGGCCAACTGACTGGAAAAGATCTGTGTTTATACCAATACTTAAGAAAGGTGCCCCGACTGACTGTGGAAGTTATCACACAATCACTCTGATCCCACATGCCAGCAAGATTCTACTCAAGATCATTCAGCAGAGACTACAACCATACCTGGAATGAGAACTTCCTGAAGTACAAGCAGGGTTCAGGAAAGGGCGAGCAACGAGAGACATCATCGTGGATGTGAGATGGACCCTTGAAAAGACAAAAGAATATCCAAAGGATATCCATATGTGTTTTATTTTATCCATATGTGTTTTATTGACTACAGCGAGGCTTTGACTGTGTAAACCATGAGAAACTCTGGGCCACATTAAGAAGCATGGGTATACCAGAACATCTGATAGTTCTCTTGCCAATCTTTACATGGATCAAGAAGCAACAATTCGAATGGAACTAGGAGAAACAGAATAGTTCAAAATCAGCAAAGGTGTATGACAAGGCTACATACTTTTCCCTTACCTCTTTAATTTATATGCTATATGGAACAAGGGGCATTCTTAATCCCCCTCCCCCCCTGGTTCTGTACAATGCAGAATAAATCATTAGAGAAGCAGGACTTATGAAGACAACCAAGGTGTGAAAATTGGTGAAAGACTTATCAACAACCTTCGCTATGCTGATGATACCACATTACTGGCTGAAAGTGAAGACAATCTGAAACATTTGCTTCTGAAGATCAAGGAACACAGTCTTAAAATGGGTCTGCATCTTAATGTTAAGAAGACAAATACCCTGACAACTGACAAAATCAATAAGTTCATCATTGACGAAGAACAAATTGAAATACAGTAGTTTACAACTTTAACTTACTTGGATCAACAATCAATAAAGAAAGGACTAGCAGTCAAGAAATCCGATGACATAGCTCTTGTTAGAATGCTATGAAGGACCTAGACAAGATTTTCAAGAGCAGAGATGTCTCTCTCCTTACAAAGATTTGACTTGTCCAGGCCATGGCATTTTCAAAAACATATGGATGCGAAGGTTCGACAGTGAAAATGATAGACAGGAAGAAAATTGATGCCTTTGACTTATGGTGCTGGCGACGAATACTGTGTATATATCATGGATTGCCCAAAGAACAAACTAGTCAGTACTAGAGAAGATCAAACCTAAGCTTTCTTAGAAGTTCAGATGACAAGACTTTCATATTTTGGACCCATCATGCGAAGGAAGAGATCACTGGAGAAAGACATCATTCTTGGCAAGGTAGAATGTCACCGTAAAAGAGGAAGGCCGGCAATGAGATTTATTTATTTATTTATTTATTTAACAGGTTTTTTATACCGCCTTTTCCTTCAATCAAAGCGGTTACAAGACTACATCAGGTTAGACATATCAGACTACAAAGACAAAACAATGCATCCAGTTTTATATCACCTTATCCAAATATCAAAGTGATAAGCAATGGATCTATAGGTAACAGGGAAGGACAAGACTAAATCAGGTTAACATGTAATACAGACATACAAAGGGAGAGACAGACAGAGGAAATTATGATGAGAACGCCTACTCATATTAATAGGTCTTATACACATTTGCTGTTCTTAAACTTTTTGCCACGGAGCTACGCCTAAGGGCCACGCCAAAGGGCCCTCTGGCGAGGCCCTCAGGCGCGGGCCCGCAAGGCGCGGGCGCGCCCCGGCAACGGCTGCTGTTATGCCGTTCAAACAGCTGATCGTTGGTGGAATCGGGGAGGAAGGGGGAGCTCCCGCTCCCACCCCCGTCGACGCCGCTGCTTCACTGAAGCTGCTGGCAACGGCTGTCCTCATGCCGTTTAAACAGCTGATCGTTGGTGGAATCGGGGAGGAAGGGGGAGATGGATCAATACAGTATCAGCAGCTATGGATATCATGCTATCAACAATAAGCCGCTGGCTGAAGACCAAACAAAGTTTAGGTCACCTATCCAGAGGGTTGCCAGCACTTAACAACAGCTACTTTAAGATTGTCAGACACAATCACACCCAGGTCCCGTTCTTCTTTCGTGAACAGAAGTACTTCACCCCTATACTGCACTGGTCCCTTGGATTTTTGCAGCCCAAATGCATGACCCTGCAGTTTTTAGCAACTGCCAAATTCTAGACCATTCTTCAAGTTTAGCTAGATCCCTCCTCATGTTATCTACTCCTTCCTGGGTGTCTATTCTATTGCAGATTTTGGTATCATCCGCAAAAAGGAAAACCTTACCCGACAGCCCTTCCACAATATCACTAACAAAGATGTTAAAAAGACTCGGACCAGAACAAATCCTTGCGGCACACCACTGGTAGCCTCCTTCTCCTCAGAGTGAGCTCCATTTATCTGTATCCTTTGTCACCTCCATCGCAACCAATTTCTAACCCAATCAGTAACTTTAGGGTCCATCCCTAGGGTTCTCAGTTTGTTTATAACTCACCTGGGTGGGACGGTGTCAAAGGTTTTACTGAAATTTAAGCACACCATATCTAGGGCTCTCCCTTGGTCCAACTCCCTGGTCACCTAGTCAAAGAAATCAATCAGATTTGCCTGACAAGACCTGCCTCTGTTGAATCCATGCTGCCTCAGATCCACTTATCCATTGGACTCACTATTTTTCTTTCAGCAGCATTTCTAATAGTTTTTTCACCACAGAGATTAGGCTAACCGGCCTGTAGTTTTCAACCACATCCTCACTTCCGTTTTTGTGTAAAGGGACCACATGTGCCTCTCTCCAGTACTCTGACACCACTCCTGACTCCAAAAAGGCATTGAAAAGTTCAGTTAGTAGAGCTGCTAGAACATCCCCTAATTCCTTTAGTGTTCTCGGATGTATCCCATCCAGTCTCATCACTTTGTCTACTTTTAGTTTAGCTAGTTCCTCACGAACACAATCTTCTGAAAATCTTTCAAGATCCTCGTCACTTCTGTTCCTATTTCTGTTTTTTTTCTGAAGTCCTGCTCCTGTCCTTTCATCTATGAACACAGAAAAGACATATTTGTTAAGCAATTCTTCTTTATCCTTATCAGCTTCTACATATTCCTCCCCTTCACCCTTGAGTCTGACAATACCACTTCTTTTGTCCTCCCTCCTCTCACTAATATATCTGAAAAATGTCTTATCCCCCCCCCCCCCCCCATTTTATTGCATTGGCTATTTCTTCTTTTTGTTTCTTTGCTTTCCTGACTACTTTGCTAGTTTCTCTGTTTTTCCAAATACAGATGCCTGTCTTCCTCTCTCTGTGATCTCTTGTATTTCATGAAGGCCTCTCTCTTTTTCTTCACCTTTTCAACTACTTCTTTTGAGAACCATAGTGACCTCCTTTTCCTTTTACCTTTATTTACCATTCTAACTAAAATGTTGGTTGCCCTTAAAATATCCCTTTTCAGTTTGACCCACTGTTTTTCTACATCCCCCAGCTGTTCCCATCCTGCTAACAACTCCTTGAGGTATTAGCCCATCTTGACAAAGTTAGTTTTCTTAAAGTCTAAGACCCTCACTTTTGAATAGATTTTATGGACCTGGTGCTTACGAATGGGGAGAGTGTTTCTGATGTTATAGTAGGTGATCATTTTGCATCCAGTGATCACTGGAGGATATGGTTCAGTATTAGGACAATAACTGATATAGTCCATTCAAAATTGAGAGTCCTAGACTTTAATAAAACTAACCTTGCCAAGATGGGACAATACCTCAAGGAGTTGTTAGCATAATGGGAATAGCTGGGGGTTGTAGAAAAGCACTGGGCAAAATTGAAAGGGGATATTTTAAGGGCAACAAACCTGTTTGTTAGGAAAGTAATTAAATGTAAAATAAAGTGAGGTCACTATAGTTCTCAAAAGAAGTAGCTGAAAAAGTGAAGAAAAAGAGGATGGCCTTCATAAAATACAAAGAGCTTGCAGTTAAAGGAAGACAAACATCAATATTTGGAAAAGCTAAGAAAAGCTAGGAAAGCAAGGATACAAATGGAAGAAAAAAATAACCAATGCAGTAAAATGGGGTGACAAAACATTTTTCGGATATGTCAGTGAGAGGAGGAAATGCAAAAGTGGTATTATCAGATTGAAGGGGGAGGGGGAGGAAAATGTAGAAGATGATGGGGATAAAGCAGAATTGCTTAACAAATATTTCTGTTCTGTCTTCATAGATGAAAAGTCAGGAATAGGACCTCAGAAAACATCAACAGATAGGAACAGAAGTGAGGTGGATCTTGAACAGTTTTCAGAAGACTGTGTTCACAAGGAGCTAGCTAAACTAAAAGTAGTGATGTGGACAGATGGGATACATCTGAGAATGCTGAAGGAATTTAGGGAAGTTCTAGTGGCTCCACTGTCTAATCTTTTTAATGCTTTTTTAGAGTTGGGAGTGGTACTAGAGGACTGGAGAAGGGCAGGGGCAGCCCATGGCGGGTGCAGGGCCATGTGCGGAGATTCATTACAGGACCTCATTTGTATAAGGAGCCTCATTTGCATAAATATTTACATAATGTTAACATGCGCTTTTAGTAAACATGCCTCTTAATGAGTGTCTGAATAAAGAAAGACTACCAGATTTCTAAATCACTATATTCCAGTGCCAACCACCAGGTCTATTAGGAAGAATATAAACACTGACCATTTAGAATCCATAGCAAACCCATCGTATCATAACAGCACTACCAGGACTCACAAAGCACCAAACCCTACCTATCAAAAAGACAACACGGCAAATATTAAACCAATACATCTCAGAGAATACCAATACATCTTCTACTGGGGAAAGAGAACAAATGGGACTGTCAAATAGAAACTACATGAACAAAATACCTCGGCTCGGTTACACATGCAGAACATAGACCATCAGCAAACAAAGAACAAGAGATCACAATTTAGAAATAGGAAGATAATTAAATTTGGAACCCCAAAAGCCAAACATGGAATGCACACCATCACTGGAGAAATAAAACTATCAATTAATTTCCTCTTGCAGTAAACAAAACTGCAAAGATGTTAGCGATGCACATTTCCCAGAGATGACATATTCCAGTTAATAAATTCAAAATAAAAAGTATTTTTCTACTTTTTGTTTGGGCATTTTCAGTTGCAATTGCTCCAGTCACTTTCTTCTGGTTTCTTCATGTCTTCTGCGCACTGTCCATTTGTCCTTTCTTCTCTCTTCTAGACTTTTTCCATTCTCTCTCTATATCTGCTTTAACATACTGATCTTTCCCCTTTTGCTCTTTCCCCCATTTCTTTCTTTATTCCTTTATCATCCACTCAAATTTCACTCTTCCATTCTCAATCCCCACTTACTCTCCCAATACATGGCCAATTGTTGCTTTATCTTCCCTCCAACACAAAATATCTTTTCCCCTCTCCATCCTCATTCCCCATTCCCTTCGTCCTCCCCCAAAATCAGCTCCCTTCTGGTTCTAGACCCACCCAGCATCTGCTCCCTTCTAGTCCCATTCTCCCATGCCCCCACATCAGCCCATTTCCAGTACTAAAACCCCATATACTCCTTTCCAGTCCTATTCCAGCCCACCCATCAGCCCATTTCCAATCCAAGCTTCCCTCATCAGCCAATTTCCAATCCTAGCCCCTCCCAATATCAGCCCATTTCCAGTCCTATTCCAGCCCCCATCAGCCCATTTCCAGTCCAAGCTCCCCCATCAGCCACAATCCTAGCCCCCCATCAGCCAATTTCCAGTCCTATTCCAGCTCTCCCATCAGCCCATTTCCAGTCCAAGTTCCCCCATCAGCCCATTTCCAATCCTAGCCCCCCACATCAGCCAATTTCCAATCCTTGCCCCCCCATCTGCCCATTCCCATTCCCAGCTTACCCTCCCATTACAGTCCATATGCAGTCCAAGCTTCCCCCACATCACAGCCCATTTCCAGTCCTAGCCCCCCCAATCACATTTGTCGCTGATGGTATAGAATTTAACTGTTGGTTATACATTCATTTTTGGGAATATTCTGACTGCGTACATTCCTTGTGTAGCCCTTAAATCAGATATCTAAGTGTGCCCTCAGTTCAGGTAAGGCCTACTGGCCAAGAACACTTAGGTTACTGCCCACCCTACCCCTCACCCCACCCACCCCAGGGCTGCATTGCCTATATAGTGGTCACATACATTGACATCTATCCTTTTAATTTGTGTTAAGCCCACCTTTTCATCTTCTTCTTCTTCCAGAACCACTTAATCAGCATGTTGTGTATTCAGTGCAATAACTGTGGTGCCTTCATTCCGAGAAGAATCATTTGGAACCTAAGAGCTTGTCCTATATGCCTCAAGTTAGCTGCCATGCATAAAGAATTGACTATACTAAGGGAAGAACTAGCTGCACTGAAACGCACCTCTTCTAGGATACAAACCAAATAAAGTCCACCACCACTCCCACAAAGAATCAAACATCCCATCAACAAATGGATCACAGTGGGCTCTGGTAGATTGCGACCTGTAACGCAGAGACACTCTATACATCATGAGATATCCCTGCATAATGCCTTCTCTGATTTGGTTAATGAGGATGCCGAATCCATGGAAACTGAAAGACCCTTAAATGAGACAGTCAATGTCCAATCTCCCGATAAAGCACCAAATATGAAGAAAAACCCACCGAACATAAAACTACTACTACTTGGAGATTCCATCATCAGAGGCACCAACTTGGGAACACAGTTCAAAGGAGAGAAAATAGTCAAAGGCCTCCCAGGCTCTTCAGTCAGCAGGAATACAAACCAAATTGTTGATGTTCTTAGCGCAGAAAGTGAGCACTCCAAAATTGATGTTGTCATCAACTTGGGTACAAATGACCTGGCTAGAAACAGTGCCTCTACAGTTCAAAGGGACTTCCAAACTCTGGGAGAGAAACACAAACCCATTGTTAACACTGTAGCATTCTCAGAAGTTCTACCTGTTCTTGGTAAGGGGGCAGAAAGGCTACATTGCATAAACAGCTTTAATACATGGCTCCAGACCTGATGCAAACAAAAAGGATTCAGATTTATAGGCGACTGGGGAAACAGATGGACCAACAAGAGACTATACTGTGCTGATGGACTATATCTCTCTGTTGCAGGGAAAAGAATCCTAAGTGAAAAATTCAGGCAGTATGTTGATATGCATTTAAACTAGAAAAAGGGGGTGATGGATGGGGAAGGACAAGTTCAGGATGTCACTCCCAGCCAAAGCAGAATAACATCAGAAACAGCCACACTTTTAAACCAAACATCAACGACAAGTGGGAAGAAGTGGGCAGAACAAAATCAATGCAAAATACATGCAAGTCAGTTAAATGCTGGAAAGCAATGAGTACAAATGCTCAAAGCTTAGCCAACAAAGTTCCGGACCTGGAAGCCCTAATGGTGGAAATGGACTTGGACATTGTGGCCATTACAGAAACATAGTTTAATGAATCACATGATTGGGATATAGCCATAGCTGGCTATAATCTTTTCAGAAGAGACAGAGAACGTGGAAAAGGAGGAGAAGTAGCTTGTATGTCAAAAGCAATATTAAAGCTACTGAAATGCAGGGGGCATGGGGAAAAGAAGATGCGCTCTGGATTGTGTTGGAAAGAGGAGATGGCACTGTCATCCATACTGCTGTAGTCTACAGACCTCCGACTCAAATCAAAAAAATAGATAACGAATTGATTATAGATATTGCCAAGATAGCCACAAAGGGGGAAGTGATCATATTGGGTGACTTTAATTTACCCGATGTGGATTACTCCATCTGAAAATCTGGAAAGAAGCAAAAACATTGTGGATACTTTCCAAGATGCGTTACTTAGACAAACGGTGATGGAACCAACCAGAGAAAGCTCAATGCTGGATTTAGTGCTCACCAACGGTGATAGCGTGTCGAATGTCTGGGTGGGTGCTCCTGTGAGCAGCAGCAATCATCACATGGTGTGGTTTGAGATAAAAGCCAAGGTGCAGTCCAATCATAGCAAGCGCAAAGTCCTAAATTTCAAAAACACTGACTTCAGTAAAATGGCAAAGTACCTGAAGAAGGAGTTGGTAGGGTGGGAGGGGATAAGGGAAGTGGAATTGCAACGGGCTAAACTAAAGGTGGCAATAAAAGGGGCAACAGATAAATATGTAAGGAAAGTAAATAAAAACAAGAGGCGAAGGAAACCTATTTGGTTTTCCAAAGAAGTGGCTGCTCAAATAAAGGCAAAAAACACAGCTTTCACAAAATTCAAAAGCTTGCAAACAGAGGAACACAGAAAGGAATACAGGAGCATACTAAGATACAAAAAGAGAAATAAGGAAAGCAAAATCAAAGGCAGAGGAAAAGATGGCTAAAGATGTGAAGTGTGGCGACAAAACTTTCTTCAGGTATATTCGGGTGAGGAGGAAAATCAGAGGTGGAATTGCAGGACTCAGAAGTGCTGGGAACGGACTCGTGAAAAGTGACATTGAAAAAGTAAAATTGCTAAACAAATACTTCTGCTCTGTTTTTACTAAAGAAAATCCTGGAGAAGGACCACCTGTGAATCCAAAATATAAAAATGGGAATGAAGTAGATACCACACCATTCACAGAAGATGATGTGTTAGAACAACTTGCAAAACTGAAAGTGGACAAGGCCATGGAAACGGATGGGCTACATCACAGGATACTGAAAGAGCACAGTGAGGTTCTTGCTGGGCCATTAAAGGATGTTTTCAATAGATCCTTGTAAACAGGAGAAGTTCCTCAGGACTGGAGAATGGTTGATGTGCTACCTCTTCACAAAAGTGGTGACAGGGAAAAAGTGGCAAACTACAGGCCCGTTAGCCTTACCTTGGTGGTGGGAAAAGTAATGGAGGTGCTCCTGAAAGAGCGAATAGTGGACTTTTTCAAAACCAATAGGTTGCATGATCCAAGGCAACATGGTTTTACCGAAGGACAATCTTGCCAAACAAATCTGATCGAGTTCTTTGACTGGGTGACCAGAGAACTGGATCAGGGGCATGCGATGGATGTCATCTACCTGGATTTCAGCAAAGCCTTTGATACTGTTCCTCATTGGAGGCTTATCAATAAACTCAGTAGTTTGGGGATGGGTCCCAGCGTGGTGAACTGGATCAGAAATTGGTTGACTGACATACAACAGAAGGTAATGGTAAATGGAGCTCACTGAGATGAAAGGAGGGTGATTAGCAGGGTGCCCCAGGATTCGGTCCTGGGCCCAGCACTGTTCAATGTATTTGTGATTGATATTGCTAAAGGACTGAATGGAAAAGTCTATCTTTTTGCAGATGACACAAAAATTTGCAACAGAGTGGACTCCCCTGAGGGAGTGGACAACATGAGGGAAGATCTACAAAAGCTGGACAAATGGTCTAATGCTTGGCAGTTAAGATTTAATACGAAGAAGTGCTGTGTCATGCACTTGGGAAGCAGAAATCCAAGGGAAATGTACACGATAGGGGGCGAGAGGTTGGTGTGCACGGACCAGGAGAAGGACTTTTGTGTGATTATTTCTAAGGATCTAAAGGTGGCAAAACAGTGTGACAAGGCAGTGGCAAAAGCCAGGAGGATGTTGGGTTGCATACAAAAAGAAATTACCAGCAGAAAGGAAGAGGTACTAATGCCACTGTATAAGTCACTGGTGAGGCCTCACTTGGAATGCTGTGTTCAGTTTTGGAGACCATATCTTGCAAAGGATGTAAAAAGACTGGAAACTGTTAAGAGGAAGGCGACCAAAATGATTTGGAGCCTGCGTCAGAAGCCTTATGAGAAGAAACTTGAAGATCTAAATATGTACACTCTGGAGGAGAGGAGGGATAGGGGAGATATGATTCAGACCTTTAAATACTTAAAGAGAAATAATGAACAAATAAACCTCTTCCAAAAATGGGGAAGCTGTAAAACTAGAGGGCATAAAATGAAGCTGCAAGGGGGTAAATTGAAAGGCAATGTCAGGAAATACTTTTTCACTGAAAGGGTGGTGGATGCTTGGAATGCCCTGCCGATGAAGTGGTGGGGGCAAATACAGTGACAGAATTCAAAATGGCATGGGACAGACACAGTGGATCCTTTTACAGCAACAGGATAAAATCAAAATAAACTTAACTAACTAATTTCTCAACATACAGGGGTGTCCTACACGGAGCTATGGGTTCACCCCTAAACAAAGATATGTGAAGGGGTGGCCTGCACATAGCGGCAGGTGCACCTACTCTTGCCATCTTACTGGGCAGACTAGATGGACCATACTGGTCTTTATCTGCTATCATTTACTATGTTATTATGTAAGTAGACATCTCGGAAGATGTAGATAACATGAGGAAGAATGGTAGAGAATTTGTCAGCGCAGATTTAACCCTAAAAAATGCAGGGTTATTTGGATTGCAAATATACAAGGGAGTGGTACAGTATTGGGTGTGAATTACTTCTGTCAATGATAGAAGAGCAGGACCTCGGGGCATTTGTTTCTTATGATCTGGCTAAACAGGTAGAAAATGTAATGTTGAAAACTAGAAGGATGCTTAGGTGCATAGGGAAAAAGAAAGCTTTGTAACAAGAGGGCATAGGATGAAGGTGAAAGGGAATAGATTCAGGAGCAATATGCGGAAACATTTCTTTATGGAAAGAGTTTTAGATCCATGGAATAGTCTCTCAGTGGAGGCAGCAGAGATGAGGACTGCATCTGAATTCAAGAAAGCATGAGACAAACACAGAAGATCTCTAAAGCGAAAAAAGAGACTGTAGTCGTTGGTATGGAAGGGCAGACTGGATAGGCCATTTGGTCTTTACAGTACCTGCCATCATACTTCTTTGTTTCTATGGTCCTTGAGATATTTTCTGCAGAAGAGGCAGGTATACCCACAAGGCTAACCACAATGTTTAATAATGATAGAAATGGAACAAATGGAATCTCTTTAATGGGATTCATCTGCAATGCAGAAAAAACTCCATTCTCATTCCTGTCTTGTAAGAAGTATTACTGTTGTTGTTAAGTGCCGTCGAGTTGGAGTCGACTCATGGCGACCCTCTGGATAGCTATCCTAAACTGTGTTCAGTCTTGAGTCAGGCGGCTCATTGTTGACAGACTGGTACCCGTAGCTGCTGTTATTGTATCAATCCATCTCATTGCTGGCCTTCCTCTTTTGCGTTGACCTTCTGTCTTGCCAAGCATGATGTCTTTCTCTAATGATCTCTCTCTTCGCATGATGTGTCCAAAGTATGAAAGTCAAAGTCTTGTCATCTGAGCTTCTAAAGAAAGCTTAGGTTTGATCTCCTCTAGTACCGACTGGTTTGTTCTTCGGGCAGTCCGTGGTATACACAGTATTCGCCGCCAGCACCATAATTCAAAGGCATCAATTTTCTTCCTGTCTATCTTTTTCACTGTCCAGCTTTCACATCCATATGATGGTATTGAAAATACCATGGTTTGAACAAGTCGAATCTTTGTATGGAGAGAGACATCTCTGTTCTTGAGAATCTTATCTAGGTCTTTCATAGCCATTCTGCCAAGAGCAATGCGTTGTCTGATTTCCTGACTGCTTGTTGCTTCTTTATTGATAGTTGATCCAAGTAGGTTAAAGTTGTTCACAATTTCAATTTCTTCTCCTTCAACGATGAACCTGTTGATTATGCCAGTTGTCATAATCTTTGTTTTCTTTACATTAAGGTGCAGGCCCATTTTGAGACTATGTTCTTTGATTGTGAGAAGCAAATGTTTCAGATCATCTTCACTTTCAGCCAGTAATGTGGTATCATCAGCATAGCGAAGGTTGTTGAGTCTTCCACCAATCTTCACACCTCTGTTGTCTTCATACAATCCTGCTTTTCTGATGATTTGTTCTGCATATAAATTAAACAGGTAGGGGGAAAGTATGCAGCCTTGTCTTACACCTTTGCTTATTTTAAACCATTCTGTTTCTCCTTGTTCCGTTCGAACTGTTGCTTCTTGATCAATGTACAGATTGTGTAAGAGTACGATCAGGTGTTCTGGTATACCCATGCTTCTTAATGTGGCCCAGAGTTTCTCATGGTTTACACAGTCAAAAGCCTTGCTATAGTCGATAAAGCACAAATAAATATCCTTTTGGTATTCTTTAATCTTTTCAAGGATCCATCTCACATCCGCAATGATGCCTCTCATTCCTCGCCTTTTCCTGAACCCTGCTTGCACGTCAGGGAGTTCTTGTTCCAGGTATGGTTGTAGTCTCTTTTGAATAATCTTCAGTAGAATCTTGCTGGAATGTGGGATCAGAGAGATTGTGCGATAATTTCCACAGTCAGTTGGATCACCTTTCTTTAGTATTGGTATAAACACAGATCTTTTCCAGTCAGTTGGCCATGATGCTGTCTTCCATATTTCTTGGCAGAGCCTTGCAAGTATGGTAATAGCTGCACCAGATTGCTGTAATACTTCTATGGGAATGCTATCAATGCCTGGTGCTTTGTTCTTTGATAAGGCTTTCAATGATGCTTCAACTTCTTCTTTCATCACCAATGGTTCCCGATCATAAGGTACAGGTTGAAACGGCTGTTGGTCCACTTGATCTTTATCATATAAAAACTCTGTATATTCCTTCCACCTTTTCTTGATCTTCTCAGCATCATTCAACATAGAACCTTGAGCATCTTGTAACATTCCAATTCGAGGCTGGAACTTTTTCTTTAACTCTCATAGCTTTAGGAAAGCCGATCTTGTTCTTCCTCTAATAGTTTCTGCTTCTATTTCCTTGCATGTGTTGTTGTAGTACTTTTCCTTGTCCTGTCTTGCTGCACATTGGAAATCTCTGAGTTCTGTTATTGTCTTTCTTTCTCCTCTGGCTTTAGTTTCTCTGCGTTTCTGGGCAATTTTCAGCATTTCTTCTGTCATCCATTTTGGCCGTTTTTGCTTTTTCACCTTTTGTAGAGACTTCTCGCTTTCTTCCAACACAATCTTCTTGATGTCATTCCATAACTCTTCTGGAGCTCTGTCATTTGTATCTAAAGCAGCAAATTGATTTTGCAGGCAGTCTTTAAATTCCAGTGGTATATTCTCAAGGTCATATTTTGCTGCACTCATGAGTGGTTTGCTCTTTTTCAACTTTAGCTTGAGTTTGCATACTAGTAGTTGATGATCTGTACCACAGTCAGCTCCAGGTTTTGTCTTTGTTGATGTTATAGAACTTTTCCATCGTTGACTTCCACAGATGTAGTCAATTAGATTTTTATACAATCCATTGGGTGACGTCCATGTGTACAGTCGCCGCTTGTGTTGATGGAAGAAGGTGTTTGAGATGAATAGATCGTTGGTCTTGCAGAATTCTATCAGTCTTTCTCCAGCTTCATTTCTGTTGACAAGTCCATATTTTCCAACTACTTTGCCTTCTTCTTTGTTGCCAACTTTTGCGTTCCAGTCACCCATGACTATCAGGATATCCTGTTTGCATGTTCTGTCAATTTCAGCTTGTACTTGTTCATAGAACTCTTCAATTTCATTCTCTTCTGCAGCTGTTGTTGGGGCATATACTTGAATTATAGTTGTGTTGATAGGCATTCCTCATAGACGAATAGAGATTAAGCGTTCTCTGACTGCATTGTATTTCATTACAGTTCTTGCAAGTTTCTTCTTTATTATAAATGCAACACCATTTCTTCTTTGTCTGTCATTTCCAGCATAGTAGACCATGTGATCATCTGATGCAAAGTGCCCCATGCCAGTCCATTTCAGTTCACTGACACCCAACAGATCAAGTTGTACACGTTCCATTTCATTCTTGACCACCTCCAACTTCCCTTGGTTCATGCTTCGTACGTTCCATGTTCCAATGCGTAAGACATCTTTACAGCTTCTGACTCTCATTTCATGCGCAGCTACATCAGTAGTCAGACGTCCCGAGGGCTTTGATCCAACCACATCATAAATGCTGGCTTTACTCTGAAAAGTCTTCAGCTCTTCCCCAGTAGCTAGTTGAGTGCCTTCCGACCTGGGGGTCTCATCTTCCAGCACTATAGCACAGTTTGTTTTGTTGTAACTATCCATTGGGTTTTCATGGCAAGATACAGAAGTAGATTGCCGGGCCTTTCTTCCGCGCAGTTTAAGTTTGGTGTTGTTGCTGTTGTCACAGAAATGTGATCCTCCGCCGTCAACACTGTCCCATTCTGCTGCTGCCCAGATGGGTGGTTTGTCTTGGTCTGGCACCTCAGCTGAGACCTGTGCATCTTGGGAGACCCTGCCAGTAGTTAAACTACCAATAGTTTAGCTCTCAGCATCACTGATGCACACAAGCCCTCACAAAACAACAAGCTGCAAACCAAGTGAGGGAAAAGGTATTACTGCCATTATTCTTATCAAAATTATTGTCTGTCAACCAGGGACGGTGGAACTCCTTTTTTGTTGGGGGAAACCAAACAAACAAACTGTTATCCCTAGCCCCATGCTCCATAGTTATTGTTGTCATGTGGACAAATACAGGTATGTGATAGGTAACCCACCCTATTCCTCTGTCTGTGTAGTGTCAACAGCTCCTTGCAGATTCCAAAGAACCTGTTCATTGCACTGTAGACAGATGGAGAGTAATATTATCTAGGTCACCTAAATCAATGGGTATAACAAAAAGGGCTGGGCTGGATGTGTGTCAGTATTTTATAGTGCCAAAGTCAATGTTCAAATCTCATCATTGGCTTTTTTTGACACAATTTCAATTCATTTCTCCATTTCATCTGATTTTCATTTCATTTAGTTAAGTTAATAAATACATTTAAGTTGATATAAAGTCCCCTAATATAGCACTATGTTTCAAAAGTCATATAATTTATCTGCTTCAGGGGTCAGAGCACTTTTGAATCATATTAGTTCAGTCCGACAAGATCAAGGTTTTATTCTGCCATAGACTCTTTAGCTCTCTAGAGGAAACAAAATGCTCATATAGATGAAATGAAATATATATGTGTTAAAAAAGGACCATGATGAGATTTGAGCATTAACTTTAGTGGTATTTTTTAATGCCCCAGTTTTGATGGTTTTCAAAAATATTTTAGGATATATGCAAATACAATGTGTACCTTTGAGTCAATGCTGACTCCTGGCAACCCAGTAGTACCTGGGTTTTCTTGGCAGTGTGAGTGGAAGTAGATTGTCAGGCCTTTCTTCTGAGGCAATGAAGGGTTAAGTGACTTGGCCAAGGCGATAAGGAGTACTAATGGGAATTGAACCCTGGTCTCTTGATTACCTCTAATCACTAGGCTACTCCTGTAAGTCTGAAAAAAAAGCAGGCACATCAAGGTACAGACATGATGTCACAAACGTGGAATGCCCAATATGGATGTCTGTGGGGACGTCTACATAGATATCCCCAGAATAGACGTTTAGAACCTGGACATCAAGGAATAGCCTAATGGTTAGAGTAGTGGGTTAGGAATGGGGCAGCCAAGGGTCAAATCCCACTGCTGCTAGCATTGAAATTGATCTGAGACGATGGAGTGCTTTCTATACTGTCTGGATATTTTTCAGCCAAAACAAGACTTTTCAGTTTCCTGGAACAGGTCTAAACTTAGGACGTTTCTGAGATCAGATGGGGACGTCCAGATTCCTGAGCATGCCCCAGCCATATCTCCACCAAGCCCCTGTTCAGACTTGGTCATCCTTGCACCGGGGATGCCCACAGACCCAGCTTCTAAAATCGCTCCAGGAACGTTTCTGTGATTTAGATGCCTGCATGCCTGTTTGCAGATGTCCAAATCACAAATAGCACTTTTAAAATAACACCCATATTGAGGAGCTCCAGTGTTTGAGCTCTCTGGGGATTTTGAGGCTGAAGCTGAATGTTTGAGTGTTTGGATGTTCTGAAGTGTGTGAGAGATGGTATTAGTGAGACCGAGAAAGAAAATCGAGTTTTGAGAACTTGGTGACTGTGGTGATTGAAAGGCTTGAAGTGAATTTAATAGAGCCTTTGAGGTCTTAATCAGAGGAATCGATTAAGGTGAGGGACCTTGCTATATGTGGAAATCTAAAAAAAGGCAAAAATCTGTTCGTTTTTTTGTCAGAGGTGAATGATATTCTGAGGTAGAACTGTTAGCTGTGCTAATCTGGGAAGGGCAGCAGCTTATCTCAACAGCTTATAAGTGCTCTGAATGGCTGTACTATTGCTACTACTACTGATCATTTGTATAGCGCTACAAGGTGTGTGCAGTGTTGTACGGAGACATGTAAAACATAGTCCCTGCTCATCAGAGCTTACAATCTAGTCAAGACAGACAACGCAACAGCCGAAGACAAGGATATATCTACAGTAGGAGAATGGTAAGGAAACACATAGTTAGAGAGCAGGAAATAATGCGGATCAGAATCCAAAAGCGGCTGAATACCAAATCTATGACAAAGCTGCAATTTACCTCTCATTTTATGTGTGTGTTTGGTGAGGATAAGAGAATGGCTGTTTCTGTGAAAAAAAAACAGACTGAAACGTCACTTTTTAGGGTTTTTTTGACTGCCTTGAAGTGCAGAGCATTAAAGAATCCAATCTGACTGAATGACATGTATTTTTAAAGAAAAGAAATAAGAACTTTGTGGGTGGGCCTAGAATGGGCAGAATGTTGGTGTGGAGAGAGTGCCACGGCAATTGCTGCGTTCTCTGTAGCAACATGACTCTTAACGCGAGTTCACCTAATGACTCGTCTATGGGAGTTGGTAGGTGAACTCACCACACTGGAACGAACATTAGAATGGCCTATCACACGTTATTTACCAGGAACATACTGGTAACAGCCATGACAGATAACATGGAGGTTTGGTAAAGAACATGTGTTTATTTGAAGCATTAATAGCAAAGCCTTAGCAGACTTTAGTGAAAGGGGCCCTCAGTTTTAGGAACACCAACACAAAAATAGGGAGGTAGACTCTACTGATTTGCTAAAACTAGGTAGTAGGAATCTGCTGGGAGAATCTTGCTCTTGTCCTGCTGCTGGGATTTCTAGAGCTGAAAGCTGAAAAAAATCCTAAGGCGCCAGCACTCAAGACAAACTGCAAGAACTGACCTGCAAAAGAATAAATTAAGTGCCATTGGATCATTGCCGACTCATGATGATCCTCTAGATAGTGATCCTAAATTGTGTTCGGTCTTCAGTCAGATGGCTAATTGCTGATAGAGTGGCATCCATAGCTGCCATTATTGTATTGATCCATCACATTGCTGATCTTCCTCTTTTATACTGACGTTCAACCTTTCCAAGCATGATGTCTAATGATCTCTCTCTTCACATGAAACTCAAAGTCTCGTTATCTGAGCGTTCTTCGCTCAGCACTATAATTCAAAGACATCAATTTTCTTCCTGTCTTTCTTTTTTACTGTCCAACTTTTGCATCCATATGATTGAAAATGCCATGGCTTGGACAAGTTCGATTTTTGTATGGAGAGAGACATCTCTGCTCTTGAGTATCTTGTGTAGGTCCTTCATAGCCATTCTATCAAGAGCAATGCATTGTTGGATTTCTTGACTGCTTATCGTTTCTTTATTGATTATTGAGATAAGCAGGTTAAAGTTGTCCACTATTTCTAGTTCTACTCCATCAATGATGAACTTACTGATTTTGCCAGTTGTCAGGATCTTTCTTCTTCATGTTAAGTCCAGGCCCATGTTAAGACTATGTTCCTTGATCTTGATGACTATGAGACCAGAGTTCAGTTCCCAATGGCACTCCTTGGGACCTTGGACCTTTACCCTCCATTGCCTCAGAAGAAAGGCCTGGCAATCTGCTTCTGGATACACCTTGCCAAGAAAACCCAGGACCCGCTAGGTCACCAGGAGTCAGTAATGACTCAATGGTACACATTGCATTTGCATTCTTTGATCTTGATAACCAAATGTTTCAGATCATCTTCACTTTCAGCCAGTAATGTGATATCATCAGCAAAGTGAAGATTGTTGATGAGCCTTCCACCCATCTTCACACCTCGGTTGTCTTCATTCAGTCCTGCTTCTCTGATGATTTGTTCTACATATAAATTAAACAGATAGGGGGAAAGTATGCAGCATTGTTGTATACCTTTGCTGATTTTAAACCATTCTGTTCCTCCTTGTTCCATTTGAACTGTTGCTTCTTGATCAGTGTAAAGGTTCTTCATGAGAACTCTCAGGTGTTCTGGTATACACATGCTTTTTAATATGGCCCTGAGGTTTTCATGATTTACACAATCAAAGGCCTTGCTGTAGTCAATAAAACACATATAGATATCCTTTTGGTATTATTTTGTCAAGGATCCATTTTACATTTGCAACGATGTCTCTTGTTCTTCGCCCTTTCCTGAACCCTGCTTGCACTTCAGGCAGTTAAGAACATAAGAACATAAGATATGCCATACTGGGTCAGACCAAGGTCCATCAAGCCCAGTGTCCTGTTTCGAACAGTGGCCAATCTAGGTCATACGTACCTAGCAGTTTCCCCAAAAGACACAGGTTCCACAATGCTTGTACTGGGTCAAGCATTGATATCCTGGGTCCCTTCTTAATAATGGTTTATGGACCTTTCCTCCAGGAACTTGTCCAAACCTTTTTTAAACCCAGCTACACTAACAGCCTTTACTACATCCTCCGGTAACAAATTCCAGAGTTTGATTACTGTGACATGGTGGATTCCTCCAGCCCTGTAAAAAGAGCCAAAGAGGAGGAATCTGAGGCAGTGCTGGAGTATAAACAAAAGCACATGGGAAACCGAGCACAGGAGAAAGAAACATGCCCTTGCTACCGGTTAGCTCAGAACTCAAGAGCTAATTCAGAGCACCTGCTAGGGGGGGGGGGGGGAGTCAGGCACTACCCTAAAGGGCAGATACAAAAAGAGGCCTCAGGGAGATAAAGAACAGTTTCAGTAGAAGCCGGAAGGAGAAGTTCCTTAAAAGCTGGAAGGGAGTGTCCATTAGGAGTTCCAGAGAAAGTTCCAGCACAGGCTCAGCTGGGAGGTTACTTACAAGGCCAGCTGTGGGTTCCGGAGAGAAGCCAGCTAACAACCCAGGAGGAGGACCAGGGAAGAGTCCAGGTTCCAAGCCCAGGGCCAGAACTGAGTTCAAAGGTAAAAGGAGAACCTTTTACAAAGCTTTATTCAAGAAAAGGATACGGCAGAAGCAAGCCAGGCTGTCTGCAATATCCTGGGGATTACCAAGAGGAGAGAAAGCCAGGAAGGCAGTTCCAACATTCGTTGCACAAAGTAGGTGGAGATTCCACTACCGGGTCCAAAGCCCAGAGAAAACCCTTTGCAGCCAAGCACAGAGGTAAGCCCAAAGGCTGGGATTTTTATAATCAAGGTGATTCTACTTACCCAGAAGGTTGGGGCATTGATTATAATGACTGTAATGAAAAGGACTGTTTTAAGCAGTACATGATTCAAGAATATAATACAAAGCTTAAAGCAGGGAGGAAGGGCGGAGCCCAAGAAACCACGATACAAACATTTCCTACCTCTCAGGAGGACTTAATGGAAATAGAGCCAGGTTTTGAAAGTGTCTCTGAAGATATGATGGACTGTACATTTACAATATCTGAGGAAGTATTATCCCTGCGCTGAATGTATGCCTTGCAGAGAAGTACAGAGGTATTGAGATAAAAAGTACAGAGCTGGGAAAACAGAGCTGTTTCATTCTGTTTGCTGAGAAGCAATTGTTTTGTGCTGAAGGAAGCTGTTTATGTTGGAAACTTTACTTTGTCCTTTTGCCAGAGGTATCTGGTTTGTTACCTTTATTTCCTTGTTGAAAATCCGCCCCGGGAGGAGAAATAAATCCTTGTTGCTTTAACCACTTTTTGAAGTCACACTACTCTTCCTTGGACAGTGAAAGAAAACTACATATCCCAAGAGGCTTTGCTTTAGGAACTTGTAGAGTAGCTGTTCAGGAGGAAAACAACCCGCTTAAACCCTACCTGCTCTTGTTGGAGGGCACTAAAGAAGCGGGGTCACATTACACATTGAGTGAAAAAATATTTTCTTTTATTAGTCTTAAATAGTTTACCCTGTAGCTTCATTGCATGTCCCCTAGTCTTTCTATATTCTGATAACGTAAACAATCGATCTACGTTTACCTGTTCCACTCCGTTCATTAATTTATAAACTTCTATCATACCTCCCCTCAGCCATCTCTTTTCCAGGTTAAAGAGCCCTAACCTTTTTAGCCTTTCTTCATAGGAGTATCCTTCCATCCCCTTTACCATTTTGGTGGCTCTTCTCTGAACCTTTTCTAATAACGCTATATCCTTTTTAAGATACGGGGACTAGAATTTCACACAATATTCAAGGTGTGGTCTCACCATGGAACAATATAGAGGCATTATAGTATCTTGTTTTATTTTCCTTTCCTTTCCTTATGATACCTAGCATTCTATTTGCTCTCTTGGCCGCCGCTGCACACTGGGCCGAGGGTTTTAACATGTTATCCACAATAACGCCTGAATCTTTTTCCTGGGTGGTGGTTCCTATTGTGGAACCTTGCATCGTGTAACTATAGTTTGGGTTGTTCTTCCCTAGGTGCATATCTTTGCACTTGTCCACATTAAATTTTATCTGCCATTTTGATGCCCAGTCTTCCAGTTTATCAAGATCAGGATAAACACGCTGAACACCAATATTCTGAGAGCAACCCAATGGGGAAAAGAAATACAATTTAAAAATAATTGTAATGCTAAAAGAAGGTTAATAAAATTCTGAATTCTCAGAAATTTCTTAGAGAATTGAATTTCAATCTAAAGCAAGGAAAACCTTGACAGTATGTTAAAGATAAAGATTATGAAACTTGTTTTTTAACTTTAAGGAATTGTTTTTTTAAAGAATCTTGTTAGGATTTTTTATATACACTGTAGTGTAATTTTAATTAGAATATAGTTAAATTGCAACTATTTCAATAAGTATCGACTAGTCAATTTTGGAAAGCATTTATTGCACCAATGTGTCTCTATTTTTAACTTGTATTGTTCTAATACAAGTAAACAATTTAAATTGAATCACACTCATGTTTATTTATCATGAAATTAGTTTCTTGCGCTAGTCTTCTTGCCCAGAGTAATTACAGCCATTGAGAGGTATTTATTTATTTTATTTATTTAAAAGTATTTATATCTCGCCTTCTCCTTTAATCAAGGCGGTGCTAAGGCCGGCAGGTACTGAATAGTAACTGAGAAAAAGGTTATTTAAAGATTGATTGAATCTGTACACTCTGGGTTTGATTGGCGAAAGGTTTGAAGTAACTCCTTTGTGACTTGTGGAAGTTTTAGTATTAAAGTAAAGTAGGAACTTTTATTAAGAGAACCCTGGGTTTATACTCTCCCATTCCCAATCCCATGTTCTGCCTTCCAAGTTCTCATCCTCCTACCGAGAATTAATGCTTTGATTGCTTCCACAGTCACCAATCCCTGTTCTTCCTTTGCTTCCCCTCACAGTCCTTATTCTTTGAGCCCTTGCTGTGCTGTCCCCACTAGGCCCATCCTGACTCTGTCATCTTCCAGACTCCTCCTCCCCACTAATGTTTATATCTATCCCCTCTCCATACTGCCTATGCTTACATCCCCCACACCAATTTTTCATCAAATTCTTCTTTGATCCCAATGATTACAGACCGAGGCTGGCACCTGCCTGACAGCACCTTTCCTAGGCCTGTGCGAGCAGTGTAGCCACATGCTGCCTTCTTACTACATCACAGTCCTGCAATTGAAGTTCACTATTTGAGCCCTAAAAGATTCAAACATCAGCTGCCTGAACCAAATGGAGTCTGCGCAGTTCAAATAGCTGAAGTTTGAACTTTTCAGTGCTCCATAGCTGTAGAGCCCCACAGTGGAAGTAGTAGAACATGGGAAGCTCAGAGCACCATAGTGCATAGCACACCAGCAGATTTAGAGGCTGGTAGCAAAGAAAAAAAGCTGTTATACTAGCTGGTTTTCTGTTCTGCTGACTGCCAGCTTCCTTTTGTGAAAACCAGTCAGGCTGACCAAATACCAGCATATTGGCAACCTTGGCCAAGATCAAAGCAGGAATGGGCATGAGAGAACTATGAAAGAGATGAACCCAGCTAAACCAAGAAGAGCTGGAAAGAAATATACCCAAGCCAGCAGAAGCATTGAAAAAGAAAGAGCCAGCAAGAAGGTAAGCACAGGGACTAGAACTGATAGAGACAGATATTGACCCAAGTGGGTGAAGAGAAGCAGCAGGAGTGCTCAGCTATAGCAGGGAGAGAAAGAAAGAAGAAATAATATTAAGCTGCGACTCAAAGCTTATTAAGTTATTATGTTATACTATGTTATACTGCCTCATTCCATGTAAACTATAACGTTAAGCCTGACAGTAATGTTAAGTTCACTTTAATATGTTACTTGTGAACCGCGTTGACTCTGAGAAAAGGCAGTATATAAAACCAATTAAATAAATAAAAAATAGAGCAGAGAGCCAAGGGACAACAGAGTCTGAGAGTCCGGCTTGTGAAATGAGAAGCAAGCTGTGTAGAATTCAAGTGAAGAAGGGATTTTTGACATTTTGGTTTTGTCAGAGTGTGAATGATACTCTGAGGAAGAATTGCTGGCTGTGTTAATCTGGGAAGGGCAGCCACTTATTTCAACAGCTTAAAAGTGCTCTGAATGGCAGTGTGCCAAATCTACGACAAAGCTGCAATTTACCTCTGATTTTATGTGTGTGTTTGGTGAGGATAAGAGAGTGGCTGTTTACATGAAATAAAAAACACAGACTAAAACGTCACAGTTTCGTTTTTTTGACTGGCTTGAGGTGCAGAACATTGGAGAGTCCAATCTGACACCAATTAAAATTGATTTTTAAAGAAAAGAATCTTGTGGGTGGGACTAGAAAGGGTTTTCCATTTATCTGTTATTTTAAAGAGGATAGTTAGAAAACACAGTATCGGTGGATATCAAAATTTAAGAACCTTTAGGGGACCCTTTTACTAAAGCCCATTAGCCTGTTAATGTGCATTTTAATGTGCATCAACTGGCAGCAGGGAACACTATAGTGTGATCCTGCCAGCCACCGTATGCTAAAACGCATGTTAACTGGTGATAACAGGATGAGGTAGGGAATGGGCAGAGTATGGGCATGGGAGAATAATTACCATTGGCGCCAGGGCTATTGCCGTGCACTCAGCAGCAATGTGACTCTTATCATGAGTTCATCTAACAACTGCTCTATGAAGAAGAGAAGAAACAGACCACCAGAGCTAGCCCCAGAAGACAAGAGCAAACTCTGGGGAGCTACAAAGAGTAACAGTGGTGTGGAAGCTACTGAGACCTTGATGGGCTGCAAGGATCTTGAGAGCTCCTGTACCCCAGAAGGTCAGTGATTGCTTGTGGTATAAGTCTCCTCCCTATTAGGAACAAAAGTAACAGAAAGCTAGAGAGAAATCTCTAGTTCTGTTTTATTTTCCAGTTTGGTTAGAGCACAGTACAGAGGTACTGCATACATGCAGAGTTCAGGCCATTCTTTTTGCCAGGGCCTAGAGAGCGGTTGGGGTACTTTTGTTACTTTTGTAAATACTCAGGTGCATTTAGGGGCCCTCAGTGAGAAAACACTGCAGATCACTAAGGGACCCTACCAGGATCTTGTGGAATCAAACTTCACCCGCACAAGAGACTCAAAGTGTCAGTGGTGAGACTGGGCATGTACCCACACTCTACACTGGCCAGTAACAATAGTAATTGAGCCCAGTTAAAGAGGTGTTGGTGAGGAGCTTCGCGATTTGAGTTTCTGACTCTGTACTGAGGCATAGATTGCTGGGTACAGGGGCGGCCCAAGGGGGGTGCGGGGCCATGTGTGTAGACTCGGTGCGGGGCCTCATTTGCATAAGGGGCCTCATTTGCATAAATATTTGCATAATGTAACCATATACTAACTTTTAGTAAACATGCCTCTTAATGAGTGTATGGATAAAGAAAGACTAAAAGATTTCTACATTACTATAATCCAGTGCCAACCACCAGACACATTAGGAACTACTACAAACACTGCCCATTTAGAACCCATAGCAAACCCACTGTATCCTAACAGCACTACCAGGACTCACAAAGCACCAGACCCTACCTATCAAAAGGAAACATGCAAATATTAAACCAATACATTTCAGAGAACAACAATACATGACCTACTGGGGAAAGAGAACAAGTGGCAATGTCAAATAGGAATTACATAAACAGAATACCTCAGCTCAGTTACACATGCAGAACATAGACCATCACCAAACAAGGAATCACAATTTAGAAACAGGAAGACAATAATTAAACTGGGAATCCCAAAAGCCAAACTTGGAATGTACAACACTGTAGAAATAAAACTATACATTAATTTGCTCTTGTACTAAACAAAGCGCAGACGTTAATGATGCACATTTACCAGAGCTGACATATTCCAATTAATAAATTCAAAATAAAGAGATATTTTTCTACCTTTTGTGCATTTTTTTTCAGCTGCAATTGCTCCACCCACTTTCTTCTGGTTTCTTCGTGTCTTCTGCTAACTCTCCATCGTCTGCTGTCCATTTGTCCTTCTTCTCTCTTCTAGTTTTTTTCCATTCTCTCTCTACATCTGCTTTAACATACTAATCTTTCTCCTTTTGCTCTTTCCTCATTCCTATTTCATCCAATCAAATTTTACCCCTCCATCCTCAATCCCCACTTACTCTCCCAATACCCGGCCAATTGTAGATTTTTTATCCCTCCCACACAAAATATTTTTCCCCCCTCCATTTTACTCTCCCAGCCCCATCCCATTCTAATCCTCCCCCAACATCAGCTCCCTTCTAGTTCCAGCCTCACCCAGCATCCATTCCCTTCTAGTCCCTGCATCAGCCCATTTCCAGTCCTAGCAACCCCCCAACCCAATACCAGTCCTAGCCCCCCCATCAACCCACTTCCAGTCCTAACCCCATCACCCCATTTTCAGTTTAAGCCCCCTATAACCCATTACCAGTCCTAACCCCCCCATCAGCCCACTTCCAGTCCTAACCCCCATCAACCCATTTCCAGTCAGCCCCCCATAACCCATTGCCAGTCCTAACCCCCCCCCCCCATCAGCCCACAGCCCATTACCAGTCCTAACCCCATCAGCCCACCTCAAGTCCTAACCCCTCCCCATCAGCCCATTTCCTGTCCTAGCCCCCCCCATAGCCCATTCTCAGTCCTAACCCCCCCCATAGCCCATTACCAGACAGCCCCCATCAGCCAACAGCCCATTACCAGTCTTAACCCCCCCCCCCATAGCCCATTACCAGTTCTAACCCGCCCAACAGCCCACAGCCCATTACATGTGCGATCCCCAACTGCCCACCTCAAGTCCTAACCCCTCCCCATCAGCCCATTTCCTGTCCTAGCCCCCCCATAGCCCATTATCAGTCCTAACCCCCCATAGCCCATTACCAGTCCTAACCCCCCATCAGCCCACAGCCCATTACCAGTCCTAACCCCATCAGCCCACCTCCAGTGTTAATCCCCCATCAGCCCATTTCCAGTCCTAGCCCCCATAGCCCATTACCAGTCCTAACCCCCCCAACAGCCCACAGCCCATTACCAGTCCTAACCCCATCAGCCCACCTCCAGTCTTAACCCCGCATCAGCCCATTTCCAGTCCTAGCCCCCCGTAGCCCATTACCAGTCCTAACCCCACCCAACAGCCCACCTCAAGTCCTAACCCCTCCCCATCAGCCCATTTCCTGTCCTAGCCCCCCATAGCCCATTACCAGTCCTAACCCCCCAACAGCCCACAGCCCATTACCAGTCCTAACCCCATCATCCCACCTCCAGTCTTAATCCCCCCAGCCCATTTCCAGTCCTAGCAACCCCCCAACCCATTACCAGTCCTAGCCCTCCATAGCCCACTCCCAGTCCTAATCCCACCAGCCCATTTCCAGTCCTAATCCCCATCACCCAATTTTCAGTTTAAGCCCCCCCCCCACACCCCATTACCAATCCTAACCTCCCCATCAACCCACTCCCAGTCCTAAGGGAGGAGTGGTCTAGTGGTTAGGAAAAGGTACTTCAGGCCGGAGGGCCGGGGGTTCAAGTCCCACCTGGGGACAGCAATCTCAGGCCGGAGGGACTGGGATTTCTAGTCCTATAGGCACTCCTTGTGGTCTTGGGCAAGCCACTTAACCCTCCATTGCCCATGTTCCCTGTAAGTATTAGCGTATGTGTCTCATATCCCCTCGTGTTAAATGTATCCCCCAATTGACCGCTTTGACACGGTGAAAAGCGGGATATAAATACAGCTAAATAAATAAATAAATAATCCCACCAGCCCATTTCCAGTCCTAATCCTCCATCACCCAATTTTTAGTTTAAGCCCCCCCATAGCCCATTACCAGTCCTAACCCCCATCAACCCACTTCCAGTCCTAATCCCATCAGCCCATATACAGACTTAGCTCCCCCATAGCCCATCACCACTCCTAACCCCCCCAGCCCATCACCACTCCTAACCCCCCCCAGCCCATCACCACTCCTACCCCCCCCCCCCAGCCCAGCCCAGCCCAGCCCAACCTAGCCTAGGGAATTTTTTTTTTTTTAAAACTGTCTGCTGCCGCTGCCGGGGCCGCCACGGCAGAATCGAGTGTGCCGCGGGGCCCCCCCTGCCCAGCAGAGCCTGCCCTCCCCTGTATCACCTCTCTCTTTGAAGCTGCAGTCACATGCGCCGGCTTTCAGAGCGAGAAGGAACTAGTTTCCCTTTCGCGGCTCTGTTAAGCCCGCGGGGGCTGATGGGAACTTCCCATCAGCCCCCGCGGGCTTAACAGAGCAGCGAGGGAGAAACTCTCCTCGCGCTCTGAAAGCCGGCGCGTGTGACTGCAGCTGTAAAGAGAGAGGTGATACAGGGGAGGGCAAGCTCTGCTGGGCAGGGGGGGCCCCGCGGCACACTCGATTCTGCCGCGGCGGCCCTGGCAGCGGCAGCAGACAGCTTTTTTTTTTTTTTAAATTTTACTTTTAGATCAGAATGTTTTTTGCGTGGGGCCCCCTGAAACGCGGGGCCCTGTGCAAAAAACATTCTCGCTCAATGGACGGGCCGGCCCTGGCTGGGTAGAACTCAGAGCCGGGGAATCACCTCCACAGAGAGTCTTGGTTTGGGGACTATCTTGCACGTTATCTAAGAAGGTTTAGCCTAAGAACACAGGCTCAGAGGGCAGTTACTGTTTGAGTTTGGTGCTAGTGCATTGAGAATCGAAGTGGCAAAAGGAGGTTATCTGCCGTAGAGCATCTCCTAACATGACAAACACTGTACAGTTGGGACTGTTTTATGATTACAAACTTTAAGTGTTATAATTGCTGCCATTTTAGCTTTTTGATGTTTATTATTTGTACCCATTTCCTTCCTTTAAATTACCCCAGCTCACAATTATAATAAAATGTATTCGGCTTCACCAATAGTTCTGGTTGTGTGTCCACTTTCTCCGATCTCCTACAGTAGTTTTTATTTTGGCAACTAACTTCCTCTTTATGTATAGTGCCAGCTCCTCACCCCTTCCTCCAGAGTATCCATTAGTAACCATATCTAAACACACTGTGGAAAGATGGTGTCTTTTTTTGCCCTGCTTAAGGTTGTCAACTCGCTCCAGATACACCCGACAGGCTTGATCCAGTCCTGGGTTTACCCCATTGCATGCAGGGACATGTCTTCCAATTTTTCCATTGCACTTTACAAGAAAAGCAAGACTACAAATCCCTGCATGCAATGGGGTAAATCCAGGACTGGATCAAGTCTGTTGGGCGCATCTGGAGCCAGTTGGCAAACCTAGCCCTGCTCAATGGAAGGGTTGTTGTCCAGTTATTCAGACTTAGCACCGGTAACTCAAGGGGAGCACAGGCTACCAACCTCACCAGCCCAGGCATATGGGTGATAGTAGAACAAGATCTACTCGAAGACAGGAGGCACAGAACACACATATCCCTTCAACAAAGACAGGAGAGACAAGAACACAGCTCCTCCTAGAGGAGTGGAGGCAAATAGCCAGCTGAAGCCGGGCAAGTTTAGACTGCCTGCATGTCCTGCTATACACCAGCTCCCTACTTGCCATGACAGTGGTGAAAAGTTCACGCCTACTTTCATCAATATAAGTGGTTCTAAAATTTCACTATAATGCATGTGTTGAGGAGAAGGGCGAGTGTATTGATTTCTGAATTCATTGCAGATGAGCACTTTCTTCATCACTATGTCAAATTGTTTACATTCTCAGGTCTCAGAAACTACCTCAAAATGTGAGGACCTCTTCCCCTGTCCTCCTGCTTCCCCAACTGGTTGCTTTATTAAGGCCTGACAGGTAATATTGGCTCATGGGGTCCACTCTTTGCCACATGACTGATTAAAAATGGGAGGAATTTTATTGCTTAATGTAGTGGTTCCCAACCTGTCCTAGGGGCTCCCCAGCCAGTCAGTTTTTCAGGATATCCACAATGAATATGCAGGAGGAAGATTTGCAGGCAGTGGAGACAGTGTATACAAATCTCTCTCCTGAATATTCACAGTGGATTATCCTGAAAACCCGACTGGATGGGGAGCCCCCAGGACAGGATTGGGAACCACTGGTTTAATTGAAGGTCTCAAGCTTCCCAGAGAACCCTTCCTAAAAGAAAGCTGCATTCCATTTAACTTAGCTGCCATACAGTACCTATGAATCCCATCCACCACTATGCAGGAATATGCAGTTCTGACATTGTCAAAGCCTGTTATTTGAAGTTGCAGCAGGAAAACCACTAAGCCTATAACAATTGCCTAGCACAGGTTTTATTCAATTAAGAAAAATACATGCAGTAACGTTAATGAGGTGGATTTGGCCTTGGGTAGCTTTATTCTGAACCATGAATGAGGAACAGTGAATAAAGTTAGTGAGTGTGCCCATATCTTGCAACCAATTATTCTTATTGTCATGTTTTGTATGGAGCATACGAGCACTTCTCAGAGGCACTTAATTGAGAATTCCTACTCCTCAGAACTTACAACTAGTCAAGACAGATCAGACATACAGCAGAAAACAAGCAGAAAGCTCTGAGTTAAGACAGCAAGGTCATGACACAGGATTTAGGGTAAGTGCGATTAGGTATCATCAGATATTTATTTATTTAAATTTTCTTATATACCGCGCTATTTGTCATCAGTGCGGTTTACATTGAAACAATATAACACATGGTCAGATATATCAGACCTTTTTACAAATAACAGGAATATTAACATGGAAGTAAACAGTGAAATCATATACATTTCTAGCAAAATACATGTAGGTAATATATATAATCAGTGCAGATAGTTAGGATAGGTATGAGGTTGAGAGGGTGGGGAAGGGGTGTTTAGGTGTATAAAGTGTGTGATGAAAAGGTGGTGTTTAAGGGATTTTTTTTTAATATGACATGATATGACATGTGACAGCACATTTTAGACGGTAGGTGGAGATTGGACTTGAGAAGTGAAGGTGGCAAAGTACACAATTTCAGCAGTATTTTAGAAAACGTTCTGCTAAATGTGGAGCCTTTCCTAAAACAGTGCAGGAGTGTGCATGAATTTGCCAATACGTGGAGCTGGAGAAGCCTTTTTACAAATCTATATGTGGGAAAATCAAGAGAGGAAACTCAGCAACTTCCACATGCAAGTGCCGAGCTTAGGTGCACGTTCACAACTTCCACGTCTACCTTAGAGCACTTACACTTGTATGACATAAATTTTTTGCAAACCTGCACATATAAATGCCACCAATTAACTAAATATCTACTAGGGGGATTAAGGAGGATAGTCCCCTTAATCCCTCCTGTAATGGGCTGGCCAAACTGAGCACTTTTTAAAAACCTATATGTGCCAGGGAGCGGCTGTAAATCCTGATGAGGAGAATTTTGGTCATACACGTGCATTTCCTATCTAAAATGGGGAACACAATGCAAGGTATGCCTTTGAGTCAATGTTGAATCCTGGCAATCAAGCCGTCACTGGGATTTCTAGGCAAGGGGTGACTGGAAGTAGATTGCCAGGTCTTTCTTCCAAGGCAATGGAGGGTAAAATGCCTTGCCCAAGGCCTCAAGGAATGCCAGTGGGAATTAAACCCTGGTCTCTTGGTCCCCAGGCCACTAGGCTACTCCTCCACATCCAAAATGGGGAACACACACACACACACATAGATTTTGACCTACCCAGGCCACTCCCTAACAGGACTGGTGCAAGGGCATTAGCCTCATTCTTCCTGCCCCACCCTTTACAACGGTAATATAACAGTAAAGAAGCGCAGTTGGGCCTAGTTTAGTTTATTGACATTCTTGCTATACCGCCCTTCAAAAATGGCAGCACAGTTCACAAAAAATAATCTGAATAGAAAGTATTTTAAAATTAACATACACATACAACTGACTATAAAACAAACAAATATCAGACAAATAGCAAAAGTGAACCCCTTTTCCGAATGAGGCATGGGAGGCTCAGTACATAAATGGTCACCTCATATCTTGAAAACAGATCTTTGATCAAGATTCTCTTCCAGACATAGACAGCGGTGTGGAGTCCCACAGAGATCCCTGCTACTGTACCTCCAGCACTCTTCAATGCTTTATTCAGTCCATTAGCCACAATAATGCAAACATTTGGCATCAACAAGGGTGAACCCCAGAGTTGGTGCAAGGTATTGGCACTCAAGGAAACTCTTAAGCCTTACGCCGCTCCCTAGCTGTCAAAATCTATTGTTTATCTTTGAATGCCTAGTTTGCCTGATGGTTGAGCCGGCCCTGCCTGTCAGCTTTGCAGACTGACTACAGGTGAAAAAACTTAAATCAAGCCACTCGGTTATTTGCATATCTGACCTTTTGGGCTGTTTCCTAAGCTCCGATGCTGCTGGGAGACCCCATCCCACTAGGAGACACCATAAAAGGCTTAGGCTGTTATTTGGACTTCAAGTTGTCCTTTGAATGCCAAACCTCCTCAGTCATTTGATCCTGCTTTCTTGCTTTGAGTCTGCTCCACGCCACTCATGCATGCCTCAGTCTGAATGCAGTAAGGCCCCTAACACATGCCTTTGTCTTATCTCATCTAGACTATGGAAATCTCCTATACAATGGTGTGAGGAAAGCTGCCCTAAAAGGACTTCAAACCATCCAAAACACAGCAGTCAAACTTTTGCATTTGGTAAAAAAATATGATCACGTAACGTAGGGCACAATAAACCCCGGGCCATGACGACTAAAAAATTGGATCTGGCACCTAGAGCTTGGAATACCTGTGCAGCAGCCTGACTGTCCCTGGCTGCTTGCGGGGATCTCATACCCTGTGCCACCAAAGGCCACGATCATGGTGATACCAGCTGTGGCTGCCCATGAGGATCCAGTCTCCTGTGAGACGGGGATAGCCACAATTGTGGCACAAATGCGAGCTGTCTGTCTGCGAGAGATAGGATCCCCGTGGGCATACAGCTTGCATCTGGGATGCAATAGAAGCTTTCCCCTTCTCTCCTGCCTACAGGAGATCAGATCTCATATCTCTGTGGGCTGGCCCATCTTTTGCCAGTGTGAGGCCCCTGGCACCTGGCGGCCTGCAGGGGCCCCGGATGGGCCGGATCCCACATGATGAGCCCAGCTGCCCATGTCATGGACTCCTCACTAAAGTCACTCGTGATATCATTTCATTACAAATCATTGAAATCAACTTTAATCAATTACCGACAAACTGACCGACAACGCCGACAATCATATGTCCACATCACAATTCACAAATAGCTGTCAGCCTGTCAAACACTTAACAATCGAATTGGAAATTTACAGTTTCAAGCATTCTAACTTTGCAATGCATTAATGCACATTCCACGTGCTGACTGCTGACAGTTAGCTAAGTATCGGCATGTCGAAGTTTGAAAATGTGTTAATGCAAAGTCACGGATAATGCACTCAGAGTCAACTTCTCTCACAAGGTCCTGCTCGATACTCAACAAGCTAAGCATGCTCAGACGCTCGTGCGACATCGTTGATATGAGATGATTCTTAATCAGCTTCAGCTTGCTGAATGACTACTCACCTGAGCAGTTCGTCACCATGAGGCAGAGGAAAATGCGCAGCGCAATCTCTGTGTTCGCAAACGTGCTACGCAGGCCATTATCAACGATGAAGCGCTGCAACTGAATTTCGAGCTTGCTGCAGATTGTAGCATTATCTGGATCGTCATTCTCATCTTCCTCCAGGTCGTCTGACTCCGACGCCTGCATGCTTCCTTGCCCAACTTTGTTTGCAGAGCTGCCTAAAATTGTACTAACTTTTCCGCCAGTTCAGGCTGCAGATCGGAGGCATAGCGATTAACTAATTTGCTTGCACCTTCTTGAATTTCTGCATCAGAAAGTGATGAAAGTTTACGTAAGAAAGCAAATCAGTTGGCCAATTCAGCATATGCTTCCTTGCACTTCGACAGTGCAGCATCAAGGCTGTCGATGATAACGATGAATGTGTCAGTACGGAATTTATCATGTGGTTGCAACTGAATCTCAGTGTCTGCGCCGGATTCATCGTATCTGCGATTTCGTCTGCGTACTCGCTTGCTGAGATCAGCCCGATAGTTTTTACAGCGTGACAGGTCTTTGCCGTGTGCTTCAAAGTGGTCAAACTGTTCACGAAGGCTTTGGACATACATCTGCAGTGAGTCATAAATCGCAGCAACAGAATTCAAGTTTTGATCAGCTGACTGCAATGACACGCTGTTCGCTTGGAATCTTGCGAGAACCTTCTGCCAGAAAGCAGTCATCATGCCCGTCTCAAGGCAATGCATTAGATCGTGCAATCCTCAAGCTTCTTGACACATCTCTGCCTTGTGTTCACCCACTTTGTCATCTATAATGTCCTCCAGAGCTTCGAAATCTCATCATAGTCCCTCACCAGAGCATTTGCCGCATCGAATCGTGCTGACCACCATGTGTCGGACAGTCTCTTTTGTGTTAGCTGGCCTACAGTCTGTTTCAGCTTGTCCTTGAGGATGGCCCAGCATGCTGTCGAACCAGCAAAAAACACGTACAGCCGTTGGACAAAGTCAAAGAACTATATGTCATCGGCACAACAGGCGGCTGCGCACTGACCAACGAGGTTCAAGGAATGGCCTGCACAGGGTATGTAGGCGGCATGAGGATTTACCTGCCGAATAAGAGCCTGCATACCTCTGTATTTGCCGCTCATGTTGCTGGCATTATCATACGACAATCGTCAATGTTGATCCCCCAGCTGTGCAGAAACTGAAGCAAGCTATCTGCAAGCTGTTCACCTTTGTGACGTTGCTAAGGTAGAAATGTAAGGAACCGCTGAACAGGGCCAGATGGCAACATGTAACAAATAATCACTTTCAGCTGATCCTGGTGTATTATATCAGGTGTCGAATCAACTGAGATTGAGAAGTGCTTGGCAGACTGAACTTCAGCCTTAATCCGATCGACAACTGACTGGCCAATCAGCTGAATTAGTTGATTGCAGATGTTGGCAGACAGGTATGAAGTGTGTCCTTTTCCCTTGTTAGCATGCATCTGCAGGTGTTGCGCCATGAAGGGATCAAATTTTGATATAAGTTTAAGGATTCCCAAATAATTGCCATTATGGGCAGAGCCAACGATCTGGTTGTCACCTCTAAAGGCCAGGCCATGTTCAGATAAAAAGGAAATAGTTTCAAACTGCTCGAGAACAGCACGCCAATTCTCACGTTGTTTGTCACGTTGCTTTACTAGTGCCTGATCAACACATTTTGCTGTGTCATGTCACGTTAGCAGTTTAATCACGGATGCTCGATGAGTAGAACTGACCTCGTGCTCCATGATTTATTCCTTCTTATGCTTCCAGTTGCAAAAACCTTTTGTACCGAAGGCTACAAGTTCTGGTGACATTAGCTTGCATGGAAAGCAAAATAGACGAAGCTTAGATGGTGAATAGCAAAGCCAGTCACGATCGATAGGTTCCTTAGACAGCGGATGAGTTGTTTTGAACAGGTCACGAGAGCATTTCCTTGGTTTTCCATCGGCTGCATAGACAGTTCTGGTTGGAGTGAAATCCGAGTCCCAGTGGGCACATTGCGCACTGCCTGCTGTCGCCCAGTATTCGCACATGTCGTCGACAATCTGAACAGGCCATTCACCGAGGTCTGTAGAGTAGCAGACAGCAGATAGACACCGAACTGGAACATCATCATGTTCTAGAAACTCGGTAATGTCCGTTGCAGTGTCTTCTGCCTGCTGGAATGGCGGACAGTCCACTTCCATTTTCTCTTCAGTTTTAACTGCTGTCTCATTTATGTTAGTAGTCGCAGTTATTGAAGCTTCGACATCTACTCCTACCTCAGCCTCCTGAGCTGGAGCGGTCATGCAGGGCTGAGTTGTCTGCCCAAAGTGTATCATAATCGGCTGCATTCCAGTTATAGCGGCAGCATCCCGCTGCGCCTGTTCATGGCGTTTTTGCCAACCGGACTTATACTTGCGGTTCATGTCGCGCTCCCTTGAAGTCATGCCATTATATTAATTGTAGTTGTGTTATATAATCTGTAATATAAAATATATAAGCAAGTTAATATTACGGTAACCAGTAAAACTAACCACACAGACATGGTTAAATTAAACCAGCAAAACTTAGTAATAGCAGACGACCGTGACAAAACTTGTGTTTACATTACATTTACATTAGAAAGACTAGCAAACATATATATTATATTATATAACATATCAGACCTTCAGACTTCTTTGTAGTTTAATACTATTTAATATTATTTAAATTAAATGTTACGCTGTCAGGTGAAGTAGGTTATGTTAGCCTGATTCCCGTTCTACAGTCTACTGTTCAGGAACACCGAACAAGCTGAATGAAGGACCAAAACATTTAAAAATAACTTTAAAAAACTTTACGAGTATAAAATAAAAATGTAAAAAAATAAATTGAAACTAGAATAAGAAATAACATAATAAAAAAAATTTAACTTTAAATGTCTTAAACATAAAAAGGACTTATATAACTAAAACATTACAACAAGCAGCTGCTGGAGCGCATGGGGCCCCTTAGATGCAAAGGGCCCCTGGCACAGTGCCATAGTGCCAACCCATAAAGACGGGTCAGCCTGTGGGCAATATAGGTGGGGAAGCAGGCTGTCTGCAGGGATCCAAGCTAGTCAGGGCCTGCAAAAAAAAGAAATCCAGGGTAGAGGGGAGGGGTGCAAGGGGGAGAGAGAGGGGGAAGAGGAGAAATTCTGGAAGGGGAACAGAGAGCGGGGAGGGGTTGTAGGGGGGGAAGGATGACTGAAAGGTTAAAAGGATGAATGAGGACAAAAGGGTGCAATGCCTTTTTACCTAAAGGTGCACTTCCCTCCCTCGAGAACACCTATACACACAAGTACACCACACCACACACTCACACTCACAGGTACCCCAAGTCTGTAGGACAGACATATACCCCAGTTCTACACTACATACCCACATACATGCACAGGAACCTCACCTATGCACCACATATAGAAGCTCCCCAGCTCTGCAGCACACACACACATGCACCACAGCCCTGCACACTACCCATACAAAGATACCCACCACCATATTCCGTGCACAGAATGGCACACCTCCATTGCACCACACACCCACACAGACACTTGCTATCTGAAACTATAGCTGTTGTTATCTAAAGATGATGCACGGTGTAGGAACTCTGGCACTGGTCTCACGAGACTTCAGAACATGAGACCAGAGCAAGAGAACCAGGGAGGGGAGCATGAGGAGGCCATAAGCACTGGCTCCTAAGATTTTGGCCTGGCTCCTAAATCAGCACAAAATTTGTCAAGGCCTGACGTAACGCCACTTCTTGTTGCAGAACACTGACTTCTGCTTTGCAACAGGATGCCTTCTTATCTTGCAGGGCAAAAAATGCAACACGTGCGTCCCAGGATACAACACGGAGGGGGTCACTCTGCCATTTTTTCAAGATGGCGGCACAAGGGGTGTGCATGTGTTTGGTTTGCTCTCCCAGTTTAACACTGACATTTTGCGCATTGGGAAATTTGCATATTACATCCCAGTGCAAAGAGTCGGCATAAAACTCATGCTATGAAACCCTGTGCTAGAGCTTTAAGCACTGGACTCTAGCACAGGGTTTCTGCATCGGCCTGTATCTCTGTTAGAGGCCATAATGTGCAGAAAGAGAGAAGAGAAAACAAGTGTGGTGAATTGCCTAGAGAGTGGTCAGACATGTATGCAGAGGTAGCAAGAACCTGTAACAAGATATGGCAGCTATATCCATAGAGCTATGGGCATCCGTCCTGCTCGGTGCTAGGCCTGGCGCTAGCTGCTGTGTCAAGGCCAGAGAATACAGTAGAAATATTGGAAGCAGGACAGCAAAGTGTGCCTTCCATTGGTCTACAGAAAGATTTGTCCAAGTAGCAGCTCCATAACGGATCATTCCGGACTCAAAGGTTGGCCTTGCTTGGATATTCGGACACAAGAGGATAGATTTCAGAGTATTTGCATAAATTATAAAACACCGAGTTTGGAGGGACCTGGTGTCTGCCTTTTATATAGACCAGCCCTGAAAGAGGTTTGGGTGTGGAGTGGACAGAGGCTGGAGGTATCCAGAGGGGCCTAGGATATTGTTAGGGTCTGAGTCTCTGTTAAGACAGCCCACCTTATCCTGCAAGCTTGGTTACCCGTCTCAGCTGATCCCATGAACCGCTGAATGAAGCTGCTTCAAAGATCCTGATGTCTCGGGAAACTATTTCATTAGTGAGAGTGCGGTAAAAGGAATGGGATAGGCTATCTGCAGAGGTTGTAGCAACCACAGCCAGGGCTGATGTTAGACATGCTGGGGCTCAGAGCCCTGATCGTATCCATGCCAGCCATGATGAAACCCATGTCAGAATTCAAATATGCACATGTAAGTGGTGTCGCAAAAGTATCTTTTACTAATAATTTGGTGGCTCTGCTACCACTGTTGTCGATGAGGTTTGAGAAGGAGAGTGTTTTATCTCTGATATGCCACAATGGGGGAGATCTTTTTTCAGAAGAATGTGTTTCAAATGTATCTATATATTAACTGCATTTATGAAGAAATTCACCCAAGGCAGCATACAACAGACTGTAGTAGCAGCATAACAAGAGCAAAATGACCCCCCGTCAGTATAATAGACAATTAGAACAGTGAGAAACTTAGAAATAGCAATAATATGATGCAATGTCAGTAATGAACAACTTAAAGCAGCAAAGTAAAACACTCAAGAAGAATACAAATATTATACCTTAATATAGGCTCAGTATTTATTCAACTTGATGTTTCATCTAAACCAAATGCTCACTGGATAGGTAACTAAAAATGCAAAGCAATCTAATCTAATCTAATCCAGATTTCTATACCACAACTATCCCAATCAAAACAGTGGTTTTGTGCAGGTTTATAGCAGGAAAAAGATAGCTAGAAAAACAACCAAGTTTTCAGTTCTTTTTGAAATTGAAAAAGAGAGAAACTATTTTTTAATTGCTTAGGTAATTCAGAGCAGTACCGCGCTGCCATGTAGGGAATAGTACGCATAAAGCATGATTTCAGACGAATACCTCTACATGGAGGATGCAGCAAAGTACTGGCCAATCGTAAACATTTGCATTTACATATTATAAATGAAGATAACAAAGCTGAGAAATATTCCGGAACAAAATCATTGAAAAATCTGTGCCTTTGAGTCAGTGCTGACTCCCGATGACCCAACAGCTCCTGGATTTTCTTGGCAGTGTGACTGGAAGTAGATTGCCAGGCCTTTCTTCCAAGGCAATGGAGGGTTAAGTGACTTGCCCAAGGTCACAAGGAGTACTAGTGGGAAATGAATCCTGTCTCTTGGTTATCAAGCCAGTGCTCTAACCATTAGGCTACTCCTCCACTTCTTTATCAATTCATAGAATTCCGAAATAAAGACATTTCTTTATACTTCCCTTCTACATAGCCATTATTCTGAGGAATTTGTATAATCAATCAATTAATTAATTAATTAAATGGATAACAGAGTTTACCTGTCAACACGGAAAGTGAAATATATCTTCATAGTGGACCTAAAAAAACTCCAAAATCCTCAGTCACACTCTTTTTTTTTACATTGCAAGATCCATAAAGTTCACAAAAGAAACATCATATCCTTATATGTTATGAGATGTGATTAGGATTGCATCATCCATGACTTCTACGAATAACATGATGCAATTCATATCATGTATGACACGATAGCACCTTCAAATTGCATCAATCATTAATTGTTTTCAGACAAAAACATAGATGTATTACAAATCCAGTCGACTGTATTTTAGCAATTCATGCAATTTTAGCATTTCCAAAGTCTAGGTCATGTGTATTGACCCAGTAGTGTAAATCGAAAACTAGAGCCAATAAACAATTTTAAGCATCATTTTTGTTCTCAGCGACCCAAACTTAAGTGTGACTGAATTTATTTTAGAAGCCTTTTGGCTGTAGAGCAGTGATATAGGTCTGTATGTCTTGCAATTTAGTGAACTCTTAAGCATCTTAAGAATCTATCAGGGTAGCTTACTGGTTGTTGTAAAACAATATTGCATTAAGACCTGGAAGACTGCTGGAGTGAATTTATTTTTCAATGCCTTCACTAATCATTATGGTAAGTTCATTAAACGGGAAGGGAGGGGTGCAGGTGTGAATTAAGAGGAAGATCTTGTATGCCTGAGATGGTAGAATACGGATGAAGATGACCAATACCATTCTCAGGCCTTGATGCTGTAAGCGCTACATTAGAATGCTTCGCTAAGCTCCGGCACACAGCATTCTACCGCACGCACTCAAACAAAGCTTTACTCCCAATGCAATAAACTGCAGCTTTAACAACTATGCACTGACAGAAAAAACAGTGTATACCGCTGTGATAATATGCAGCTTTTTGCTGCATCATGAGTAAATATCTCCCTTCCCGTTAGTGTAAGTGGGGGAATATTTTACAAGTGGTCATGTTCCATGGTTGGAGTGACGTGACTCCTCCCGAGTCAGTATTACAACATAAAATTGTAGATAAAAAAAAGTTTCAGTCAATTCATAGAATAATTTATGGGAAAGTTTTCATGTTCTTAATAGTTCATTAATCTATGTGTGTGCCTTTGAGTCAATTAATTCTCATGTTCCCCTTAAACATCAAGATTCAAACTGTGCACATCTCCGACCTCAGCCAATGGTTTCACCATATAGGCAGGTTCAGGACCATACTAAGCTAGAAATGTGTCCTGCACGACTAACAAATCTGGTGCCTCCTCCGCCCAGCCACATGCAGTAACTCACTCTTTTTGAACTTCCTGGATGCCTGGTGATGATATCAGAGCCTTTTCTGTACTTGTGCCCTGTGCGGCCGCATTATTCACACAGCCCTTGGTACGGTCCTGGGCAGGTTTCTTCAGGAAGATCAGAGAGGTGAGAAGAATTTTCTGGGCCGGCTCTGCGTCCTTGGCACTTTGTAGGAGCTCTTTGTAGGAGATTTACATGATGTCATTACACAATATGAAAGCATTTTTTTTCTCAAAAATTTATAAGCTTCAAAGAAGTTGAAAATATGAATATTCATTAATCCTGAGTTCATGTTGCATCTGTTAGTTTTAAAACATGAAGAAAATGTATTTATTTAATAATATTTCACTCACACCTTTCCAGTAGTAGTTGAATGCGAGTTATAATCAGGTAAAGTAGCTACTTCTCTGTCCCCAGAGGGCTTATAATCTAGATGGGTAGGTGAGGAAATGGAGGGTTAGATAACTTGCCCAAAGCCTCAAGGAGCGCTACTGGGATTTGAACCCTGGTCACAGACTGTTGTTTTAATCACTAGGCTGAAGGAAATAATGTTATAACTAAATTCTCTGCAGTTCTAAAAACATTCCGTTTTTCTGGTCCCAGTCCTGCATCCAGTAGTGCTTTGGAATTTGTTTTGAAGGATCTGAAGTTACAGTTCAGATTGATCTGGAACGCCGGGGAAGCGGCTCCTACCATGCTCTCCTCAGCCTGAGAAAAATTAAATGATGCTGGTACCATAATCAGAGGCTTTCAGTCCTGGAGTGCTGTTATGTAATGTAAGCACTCTTACTGAAAAAAACACACATTTTCATTAAGAAAACTTCATACTTCCAGAGTGTTTGCAGATGAGTAAGGAGAGATGGCAGCTGGCAAGGTAAATACATGAATTTGCTTGGGAAAAGGGAGACAGTTGGCGCCTATAAATATAACAAACGTACACCAAAGGTGTTTTCTCTGCAGCCTGGGTTCCTTGTGCTCCATTGATTCCAGACATGCTGCTCAGTTTTAGTGAGACCATCAGTGATAAAAGTGTGAAACTATCAACAATGGCATTAGGAGGAGTGGGCAAGATGGGTACCAGGCAAAGGAGATGCCAGTGTGCCTTGTCACAATTGTAACTACAGCGATGGACATATGCTCCCGTAAGCTGTTCCTTTCAGGATCATCAGAGGGGGATCCTGCTTTGAGCCATCCATGTCATTGGAACAGTCTTCTGACCAGAGACACTTAGGTTCCCACCCAACCTACTCCTCACCCCCCCGGGGCTGCATTGCCTATATAGTAGTCGCATACGTTGCCATCTATCCTTTTAACTTGGGATAAAGCCCACATCTTTCTCTTCCTTTCTTCTTCTTCTTCCTCTTCTCCTTCTAGTACTGCTTATTCAGCATGTCCTGTATTCAGTGCAATAACTGCAGTACATTCATTCCAAGACGAATCATTTGGAAACTAAGAGCTTGTCCTCTGTGCCTCAGGTCAACTGCCATGCATATACTGACTCAATAACATCATATGGATGTGAAAGCTGGACAGTGAAAAAGACAGATAGGAAGAAAATTGATGTCTTTGAATTATGGTGCTGGCGGCGAATACTGTGTATACCATGGACTGCCCGAAGAACAAACCAGTCGGTACTAGAGGAGATCAAACCTAAGCTTTCTTTAGAAGCTCAGATGACAAGACTTCGACTTTCATACTTTGGACACATCATGCGAAGAGAGAGATCATTAGAGAAAGACATCATGCTTGGCAAGATAGAAGGTCAACGCAAAAGAGGAAGGCCAGCAATGAGATGGATCGATGCAATAACAGCAGCTACGGGTACCAGTCTGTCAACAATGAGCCGCCTGACTGAAGACCGAACACAATTTAGGATAGCTATCCAGAGGGTCGCGATGAGTCGACTCCGAGTCGACGGCACTTAACAACAACAACATACTGACTCTACTAAGGGAAGACCTAGCTGCCATGCATAAAGACGTGACCCTACTGAAGGAGGAACTGGGTGCAATGAAGCACACCTCTTCTAGGATACAAACTGAACAATGTCCACCACCGCTCCCACAAAGAATCAAACACCCCAGGAACAAATGGATCACAGTGGTTCTGGTAGATTGTGACCTGTGACACAGAGGCATCATATGCATCAGGCGATATCCCTGCATAATGCCTTCTCTGCCTTGGCGAATGAGGATGCCCAATCCAAAGAAACTGAAGGGCCCTTAAATGAGACAGACGATGCCCAATTTCCTGTTAAAGGACCAAATATGAAGAAAACCTCACCAAACAGAAAACTATTGCTACTTGGTGATTCCATCATCAGTGGCACCAACTTGGGAACACAGTTCAAAGGAGAAAAAATAGTTAGGTGCCTCCCAGGCTCTTCAGACAGCAGGAATACAAACCACATTGTTGAAGTACTTAGAGCAGAAAGTGAACCTGGCTAGAAACAGTGCCTCTACAGTCCAAAAGGACTTCCAATCTTTGGGAGAGAAACTCAAGCCCATTGTTAACACTGTTGCATTCTCAGAGGTTCTACCTGTTCTTGGCAAGGGGGCAAAAAGGCTGCATCACATTAACAGCTTTAATACATGGCTCCAGACCTGGTGCAAACAAGAAGGATTCAGATTTATTGGCGACTGGGGTAACAGGTGGAACAACAAGAGACTATACTGTGCTGATGGACTACATTTCTCTATCGCAAGGAAAAGAATCCTAAGTGAAAAATTCAAGCAACATGTGGATATGCATTTAAACTAGAAAAAGGGGGTGACATATGTGGAAGGTCAATTTCTGGAAATCACCCCCCCCCCCCCCCCCCCCGCAAAAGCAGATTAAAATCAGAAACAACCACACATCAAAAACAAGTGGGAAGATGTAGGCAGATCAAAATCAATACAAAATACACACAAGCCAGTTAAATGCTGGAAAGCAATGATCACAAATGATTGGGATATAGCCATAGCTGGCTATAATCTATTCAGAAGAGACAGAGAAAATGGAAGAGGAGGAGGAGTAGCCTTGTATGTCAAAAGCAATATTAAAGCTACTGAAATGCAGGGGGCATGGGGAAAAGAAGAAGCACTCTGGATTGTGTTGGAAGGAGGAGATGGCACTGTCATCCATACTGCTGTAGTCTTCAGACCTCTGACACAAATTGAAGAGATAGACAACAAACTAATTATAGATATTGCCAAGATAGCCACAAAGGGGGAAGTGATAATATTGGGTGTGGTCTAGTGGTTACGACAAGGTACTTCAGGCCGGAGGGCCGGGGGTTCAAGTCCCACCTGGGGACAGCAATCTCAGGCCGGAGGGACTGGGATTTCTAGTCCTATAGGCACTCCTTGTGGTCTTGGGCAAGCCACTTAACCCTCCATTGCCCATGTTCCCTGTAAGTATTAACATATGTGTGTCATATCCCCTCGTGTTAAATGTATCCCCCAATTGACCGCTTTGACCCGGTGAAAAGCGAAATATAAATACAGCTAAATAAATAAATAAAATAATCTACCTGATGTGGATTGGATTACTCCTTCTGCAAATCTGGAAAGAAGCAAAAAAATTGTGGATGCTCTCCAAGATGCGTTACTTAGACAAATGGTGATGGAACCAACCAGGAAAGCTCAATGCTGGATTTAGTGCTCACCAACAGTGATAGCGTGTCGAATGTCTGCGTGAGTGCCCCTGTGAGCAGCAGCGATCATCACACGGTGTGGTTTGAGATAAAAGCCATGGTACAGGCCAATCATAGCAAGCTAAAAGTCCTGAACTTCAAAAACACCGACTTCAATAAAATGGCTGAGGTCCTAAAGGAGGAGATGATGGGGTGGAAGGAGATAAGGGAAGTGGAATTGCAATGGGCTGAACTAAAGGTGGCAATAAAAGGGGCAACAGATAAATATGTAAGAAAAGTAAACAAAAACAAGAGGAGAAGAAAACCTGTTTGGTTTTCCAAAGAAGTGGCTGCTCAAATAAAGACAAAAAACACAGCTTTCACAAAATTCAAAAGCTCACAAACAGAGGAACACAGAAATGAATACAGGATCAAACTCAAAGAGACAAAAAGAGAAATAAGGATAGCAAAATCAAAGGCAGAGGAAAAGAAGGCTAAAGATGTGAAGTGTGGTGACAAAACTTTCTTCAGGTATATTTGGGAAAGGAAGAAGATCAGAGGTGGAATTGCAGGACTCAGAAGTGCTGCGAACAGACTCGTGGAAAGTGACATTGAAAAAGCGAAATTGCTAAACGAATACTTCTGCTCTGTTTTTACTAAAGAAAGTCCTGGAGAAGGACCTCCTGTGACTCCCAAATATAAAAATGGGAATGAAGTAGATACCTCACCATTCACAGAAGATGAAGTGTTAGAATAACTTGCAAAACTGAAAGTGGACAAGGCCATGGGATCGGATGGGATACATCCCAGGATACTGAAAGAGCTCAGAGAGGTTCTTGCAGGGCCGTTAAAGGACATTTTCAACAGATCCTTGGAAACAGGAGAAGTTCCTCAGGACTGGAGAATGGCTGATGTCGTACCTCTACACAAAAGTGGTGACAGGGAAGAAGTGTCAAAATACAGGCCTGTGAGCCTTACCTCGGTGGCGGGAACAGTAATGGAGGCGCTCCTGAAAGAGCGAATAGTGAACTTTCTCAAAACCAACAGGATGCAAGACCAGAGGCAACATGGTTTTACCAAAGGACAATCCTACCAAACAAATCTGATTGAGTTCTTTGACTGGGTGACCAGGGAACTGGATCAGGGGCATGCGATGGATGTCATCTACCTGGATTTCAGCAAAGCCTTTGATACTGTTCCTCATAGGAGGCTTATCAATAAACTCAGTAGCTTGGGGACGGATCCCAAGATGGTAAATTGGATCAGGAATTGGTTGACTGACAGATGACAGAAGGAGATGGTAAATGGAGCTCACTCAGATGAAGGGAAGGTGATTAGCGGGGTGCCCCAGGGATCAGTCCTGGGCCCAACACTGTTCAATGTATTTTTGAGTGATATTGCTGAAGGACTGAATGGAAAAGTCTGTCTTTTTGCAGATGACACAAAAATTTGCAACAGAGTGGACTCCCCCGAGGGAGTGGTTAACATGAGGAAAGATCTACAAAAGCTGGAAGAATGGTCTAATGCTTGGCAATTATGATTTAATGCAAAGAAGTGCAGAGTCATGCACTTGCGTAGCAGAAATCGAAGGGAAATGTACGCGATAGGAGGCGAGAGGTTGATGTGCACGGATCAAGAGAAAGACCTTGGTGTGATTATTTCTGAAGATCTCAAGGTGGCAAAACAGTGCGACAGGGCGGTGGCAAAAGCCAGGAGGATGTTGGGCTGCATACAAAGAGGAATTACCAGCAGAAAGAAAGAGGTACTTATGCCACTGTACAAGTCACTGGTGAGGCCTCACTTGGAATACTGTATTCAGTTTTGGAGATCATATCTTGCAAAAGATGTAAAAAGACTGGAATCTGTTCAGAGGAAGGCGACCAAAATGATTTGTAGCCTGCGTCAGGAGCCTTATGAGAAGAGACTTGAAGACCTGAACATGTACACTTTGGAGGAGAGGAGGGACAGGGGAGATATGATTCAGACCTTTAAATACTTAAAGGAAAATAATGAACAAACAAACCTCTTCCAAAGACGGGGAAGCTGTAAAACTAGAGGGCATAACATGAAGCTGCAAGGTGGAAAATTGAAAGGCAATGTCAGGAAATACTTTTTCATTGAAAGGGTGATGGATGCTTGGAACGCCCTCCCGATGGAAGTAGTGGGGGTAAACACGGTGATTGAATTCAAAATGGCATGGGACAGACACAGTGGATCCCTTTACAGCAACAGGATAAAATCAAACTAAACTGAACCATCTAAATTCTCAACAAATAGGGGTGTCCTACAGGGAGTGGTGGGTTCACCCCTAAACAAACATGGGGAAGGGTGGCCTGCACGGAGCGGCAGGTGCAACTACTCTTGCCATAATACTGGGCAGACTAGATGGACCATACTGGTCTTTATCTGCCGTCATTTACTATGTTTCTATGTTACTATGAACTGAGACACCTTTCTCCCAATTGCTTGAGGTGCAATTCAGCCCGACAATGATAGTGCCTACAGGGCTAGATTTCAGGTGGGGAGGGAGGGTGTCTCCCCTAAGATCATCTAGCATAGTCCTAAAGAAAGTGGAATCAGACTCCAGTTATGTAAAATTTGGTGCACTAGGCATCTGTCTAGGTTGTCTATGACTAAATCTGGGCTACACTGCCTACCACAGCCTTCAAAAGAAAGAAACTTGAAATAATGAAGGGGCTTGTTTGCTATACTTTACTGTTTGAATGATTTCACAAGCAGGGCTGGTGCAAAGGTATGAGAACATCTAGGTGAGCCTCATTCCCAGTGCTGCTCCTGCTCCACTCCATCTCCGGGACATGCAGTAATGACAATACATTCAAAACAGCACTACAGCGCTGGAGTTATCTTTTGTTCCAGCACTGTGGTGCTATTCATGCTTCCACCCTATTCGATTCAACTTCCTTCCTGTTAAAGGAAGTGGAATTGGAGGCATGAACAGCACTGTGGCACCGGAACAAAAGGTAACTCTGGTGCCATGGTGCCTTTTTAAATATATTGCCACTGCTGCACATCATGGAGAGAGGTGACAGTGGCGGCAATGGGAGCTACCTCATCATTGGCGCTCTAGACAACTGCTTAGTTTGCTTGATGGTCGCACCACCCCTGTCCACAAGGTCAACATATAGAGAGTAATTTTTCAAGGTCGCTCAAATGTATGGGCATGCCTTAATACAGACTTGCCTAGATGTATGCCAGTATTTTATAAAGCGTATAGTTGGGTGCACACTTTATAAAACAGAGACATATGTGGGTTATATGCCTCGTCATGGAAAGTGCATGCAGCAATCCATGCTAAAGTCTGCACGTGCATGTACTTTTACCTGATGTGCATAGTGAAGCGACACATGAGGTCAAAGACAAAATGGCAGCTCAAGCTAGAAAACCCAATTTTCACAGGTCAGATACCCTTCTCCTGGTTAGATTATGCTGGGGTGGGAGAACTAGATCCTTCCAGTGCCTGCCCAGAGGAGGGACAGTGGTATTCAACCAGCAAACCTTCTACCCAAAAGAGCTGGGGGCTGAACTGGGAAGGGGTAACTATCCCTAAGTGAGAATTTCTATGCAAAACAATGAGAAGCTTTGGACAGTGTCCCCCTGACACACCAAGTACAAGTAAGAACATAAGAACATAAGATATGCCATACTGGATCAGACCAATGTCCATCAAGCCCAGTATCCTGTTTTCCAACAGTGGCCAATTTAGGTCATACGTACCTAGCAGTTAGGGTTGCCAACTGGCTCCAGATGCGCCCGACAGGCTTGATCCATTCCTGGGTTTACCCCATTGCATGCTGGGAAACGTAGTCTTGTGTTTCTTATAGAGTCCAATGGAGAAATCAGAACTACATGTCCCTGCATGCAATGGGGTAAACCCAGGACTGGATCAAGCCTGTCGGGCGCATCTGGAGCCAGTTGGCAACCCTACTAGCAGTATCCCCAAAAAACACAGGTTCCACAATGCTTGTATTGGGTCAAGCATTGATATCCTGGGTCCCTTTTTAATAATGGTTTATGGACCTTTCCTCCAGGAAAAGTGAGTGATGTATACTTGTCCTATAGACAAAAACCCACCATTAACAGAGAATAAGATTTCTTTGGGGATGGTAAAGGAAGAACATTAGAGACAATAGGAGGATATCTTTCTAAGAATTTTGCTGCACTAAGGAGTTAGTTACCATATTGTAAGTCCTCAACCTGAAAAATGCCCTTCATTCAGTGGTAACAAACAGGTGCATAGGTCTGACAACACATGTACCTGTTAGTGAAAGGAGCCAAGTATCCAGAGAGGTACATTCTGAACTTATCCAGCTACTTGGGAAATTTGGCTTTCCACTCAGTGATAAGGATAAATGCACGATCCTGAGGCTCTGAAGAGAGAGAAAAGGAGTTTAAAGAATCGGTGTGTGAGATAGGCCTCAAATTAGTTGGACACAGTTCTTATTTATTTATTTAACCAGACTTCTATACCATCTTATCAAAGCGGTTTGCATTGGAATGTGATATGTACTATCTGATGGGGAAGCACTTTCAATCTTCAGAAGAAGGTATGTGAAAGGCTAAGCAACGATGGTACCTGGAAGGTTAAAGGGCTAACATAGTTGCTCCATGAAGGGCCCTGCAGTGGATATGTGGCCACCAGCGACATTTAATTGCCAGGTGGCCACACTCTGCCTTGCTACCATATCAGAGCTGTGTCTGGGTATGACATGAGATAGTGTCTCAGAGAAGGAACTAGAGAGAGAAGGCATATAATGGAGCATTTTGATACTACACAGGGAAAGGGTCCATGGACAGAAGGTTTGGATAGCAGGGACATTCTGAAGAATATGCAGAGCATTCCCTGAATGTATCAATATTTATTTATTTATTTATTTATTTAGACAGTTTTGTATACCGCCTTATCCTTCAATCAAAGCGGTCACAACACAAGTGGGGGATACATTTAACACGCGGGGATATGAGACACACACACTAATACTTACAGGGAACATGGGCAATGGAGGGTTAAGTGGCTTGCCCAAGACCACAAGGAGCACCTGTGGGACTAGAAACCCCAGTCCTTCCGGCCCAAGGTTGCTGTCCTCTAGTGGGATTTGAACCCCCAACCTTCCGGCCTGAAGTACCTTGCCCAAACCACTAGGCTACTCCTCCCATCCAGCACCCATAAATGAACTCAAAGGTAGCTTTACCACTCATTCAGATGAATCTATGGATCTTGTTACATTCTTCTTCAAGGAAGGTGATCTTGTAGCCTGCAACCACATCGATGGTCTGATGGCAGCCCTCAACATCATTCATCATCCAGATGAGTAGAGACTATTCATCAATTCATCGAAGACGAGTATTAAAGCTGTTTTGCTGCATAATGGCAATGTTTTGCTAAAGATTCCAGTTGGTCATGCAGTCCATATAAAGGAAACCTATGACAATGTAAAACAGCTGTTGAGACGAATAAACTATGACCAACATTACTAGCAGCTTTGTGGTGATTTGAAAGTCATTGCTCTGTTGCACGGTTTGCAGACTGGATACACAAAGTACTGCTGCTTTCTCTGTGAATGGGATAGTTGTGTGAAAGATTCCCATTACATCAATAGAGATTGGCCACTCCGACAGTCATTGGAGCCTGGAAAGAAAAGTGTGCATCATCCACCACTTGTTGAATCAAGGAAGATTTTGTTACCACCCTTACACATTAAGCTGGGTCTAATGAAAAATTTTATCAAAGCCATGGACAAAACTAAACCAGCTTTCAAGTATCTCAGCAGGAAATTTCCAAGACTAAGTGAAGCTAAGATAAAGGAAGGTGTCTTTGTTGGTCCTCAGATTCGTGAACTTCTTTGAGATGGTGCATTTAACCGTGCACTACGTGGCAAAGAAAGGATGGCATGGAAAGTCTTCCAGTTAGTAGCAACATGTTTTCTTGAGAACAAAGCAGACAACTACAGGGAGTTGGTGGAAAAACTCCTCAATGCAAACAAAATTCTTGGCTGCAACATATCACTAAAGATATAATTTTTGCACTCTTATCTTGATTTATTTCCACTGAACTGTGGAGCTTTTGAGACCTAGGTTTATAATAATTTGTGATTAAAACTTTATTACCAAGACATTATATATACGCATAAAATGGAAAAGCTTAGATGTCTTGGAAACAGTAGGCAATCAGCGGTTTTAATTGTCATTTTTTACTTCAGAGCATTAAAGCCATAAGAATTGGCAGACAACTTTTAAAAATTGTAGATCAGTGTATCTTGTTCTGTAGATTATATGGACCAAGAGGAGGCTGATTCTGTTGGCAAAATGGAACCACGAGACCCCTTCTCCGTGCAAGAGGGAAACAAAGTGACATACAGGGAGGACTTACCACCCCTCACAAAAGACCATACACCTCATGCAGATTTTACTCATATCTGGCACAATACTCTCACTGATTTTCCTTACAAAAAGATCATTTATTATTTCTTTCTTATGTCACAGAAGCAAGCATACAGAGAACATAACGAACTAACTAAATAAAAAGTAATTTGGAATATTTCCCTTACCCTCTCTGTACAAGTAAAACACTTTCCTTTCTGCTTTTTCTGTAACAGCTATAAAGTATTGAAGAGATTTCCTGTCCATTGACAGGTCCTAGCACAGTGAGAGAGAAGGATATATGGTTCCCAGCTACACTCGACAAAACTAATGAAATCATTTTCACACAGACACCACACAGATGCACATAGCACAAAGAATCAGAATCATACAGACTCACTAGTTAACAGACATACAGTGGGGGATTTGCAGGCCATTTCCCCTTCGGAAGATAGGGTGCAAATCCCAGTCTTTAAAAGTTCTGTCAGTTTATATAGTTTTCTTTTCAAACTAGTCCCTTTGTTTTAACTCCAGGCATCTAGATTCTCTCTTCCATTCCTGTTGACCTTTAGTATACCCATGTTTGTAATCAGTGGCTGTGCCTTTGTCAGATTTATTCCTTGTTATCTGACCCTTTTCCCACTTATTCAATTATTTAACTGGTTTTGTTTTCCCATCCCTCATTTTCAAGAAATGTAAGAAATATATTTTATTAGTTCTCCCCATGTTCTGACATCTATACTGGGGGCCATTTGTTCTTCGGGGCTGTGAGAGGGGAGAAGCGGCGCCATCATATTGCAGCCGCCGACGGCGGGAAGAACACCTCTGCTGGGCTCCCGAGAGGTGCGTGCCCAACTGCCTGCCTGCCTCCGGCCCAATCGGGGCTGTGAGAGGGGAGAAGCGGCGCCATCATATTGCAGCCGCCGACAGGCGGGCCCGCGCCTGTCGGGCCCGCGCCTGAGGGCCTCGCCAGAGGGCCCTTTGGCGTGGCCCTTAGGCGCGGGCCCGTGGCAAAAATTGAAGAACATCAAATGCGTATAAGATCTAATTTGAGTATTTATTCTCAGTATAATTTTATCTGTCTGTCTCTCCCTTTAGACGCTCTTCCGTGTAGAAGTATGTCTGTATTACATGTTAACCTGATGTAGTCTTCCTTTGTTACCTATAGATCCATTGCTTATCACTTTGATATTTTGATAAGGTGATATAAAATTGGATGCATTGTTTTGTCTTTGTAGTCTGATGTTTTTATGTCTGTATTTCATGTTAACCTGATGTAGTCTTGTAACCGCTTTGATTGTAAGAAAGGCGGTATAAAAAAACCTGTTAAATAAATAAATAAATGCTAAGCTGGCATGTTTATTTCTTGTGATGCCTTTTTTCTTTGTGCCCTGTAGATACTGTAAGTGTGTATTTTCTCACATTTCTTCCATCTGATGTCACCTAATACTTCTAGCAACTCAGGGAGCACATCAAATGCAAATGCCAGCATTTTGGACAACATTTTAGATGTTCTGCATTAACCCTTTCCCACTGGATCTCACAAGATGCCAATTCATTTTTTCTTAGCCTTGTTCTTGTCTTTATTACCTCTAAGATACTTCATTTTATCTTCTTAATATTTTATTTTATCTCTCAGTCAGTGAGATTCTGTTGAATTTCTATGTGCCCCTTTCCAGGACTGAAACTGGGAAGAAAAAGTAGAGCAACAGATGGAAATGGGTAATTCTGTTGGGCAAAGAATAACAATTGCATATTCTATCACCCGTGGCACCCAAGATGATGAGAAATAACTTTGTAACTTTCTGCCACATTTTCTTGGTCTTTGACTTCATTTCTCGGTACTTGAAGATCTTCTTCCTCTCAACGCAATTCACAGAATAATCACTTGGAACTGACACCTCTACACTATAATCAATGCCATTCTGATGTTTTCCTCCTTTACCGCCATGACCACTTTCCTTGCATCAGCCTTTATGAGTCAGAAGGGGAGTATCCCAGGTGTCAATAACTGTAATTCTCTTAGTGATTTTCTTTTACAGTGATGTTATAGTGTTTACAGAGTTTCCAATGAATGAGACATGTCACTTTATTTCGCAGTCAGCTATGAGACTAGTAAGTGTTTCCAGTTCATTCTTACAGAATCTACATGTCTATTTTGCCACTTTTTTCTATGCTTGCTGTAAACCACCTCTTCTGTAACCCGCTGTCCTAGGCTGCAACTATCAATCTATCATCTTTCAGTTTCATCTCTTCATGCGCTTGCTCTTGATCAACAAATGGTTCCAGGAATAGCACTTTGTGTTTCCTACTGTATTTGCGCATTTGCTACTTGTTTTTCCTTGTCTGCTGTTCTAATTCTTTGAAGAATATTTTCTCATGTTTTGCAAATATTTTTGCTTCCATCCCTTCCCTGGATATTCACCAGCCCTTCTTCTCTTTGGAATACTTGTTCAAGTTAAATGATGGAAGTGGATTTGGGATGTTTATTTTCATATTTCAGCACTTTTTGCATATTTGGCTCTGATAATGCTGTTAAGTAAGCCTGAAGGCCTAGGTTCTTCTTTAGCTCCAGGGATGTGCAGTCTCAGCATACATTGATTCTTATAAATTACCTCAAGTGTATAGAGGAGTTTTCTTGTTCATACATCCAGTTTTTCAAGATCTTTAAGGGGCCAGTCTATAGTCACAAATCTATACGAGAATGCAGGACTTTTTTGAATTGGCTCTTTTTTGTTTTTTGTCTGTGGGACCAATACAAAAGATTTCATAACATATACTCAGCTCACTGAGCACTTATACTATACTGAGGTTTCTACGATTCCTAGCACTGGCCATGATGGATTTATTCAACATTAACTGGTCTTACACACCTCTTCAGTACCCACTTTGGCCCTTTAACAATCACTGACACACAAGAAGACAACGACCTACTGCACACTCATAACAACTCAATCCAAAGTACAATTTGAGCCTAACCCAGTTTACCTTCGTCAAGAAAAGTTAACTAGCAAAACCTCACATGTGTACAACCTATGGGAAAGTGCAGTATATAAGCAATCTATAAGTAAATAAATAAAATATGCTCCTCTCTTATTGCTCTTGTGCTCTATTGCCGTGATGCTATGGGAATCGATATATTCTGTCTGTGTCTATTGTGATGAATAGCTTGTAGACCGTAGGCATACAAGTTATTGGCCTATAATTTTTGGGAATGTTAATTGGAACTGCCTTTGGAAGGAGAACTGGTTTTGCTGTTATGAACCATTATGGTGTTAAGTCTGACTGCTTGATCAATTGATTTTTGCAGTTTAGCACATCTTGGTGGAATGATGTTAACTCAGCCAAAGTTGGTCAGTCCATCTTGGTCAGGGCTCTTCCATTTTGGGGCTTTTTCATCCTGCTTTCAGCTCTTCTGTTGTTACTTCAGGCCATTCCATAGGTTTGATGTTTGCCTTTTCTAAATTCTCCCATATGCAGGGTAATCATTCTACTTCTCAATTGTGCTCTACAGGGTCCTCATATAGTTTTCTCCAGAATGTTTTGGTTCCAGATTTAGTTGGTGCTGTTTTTTCCATTCTAATGCTCTTTCCCAATTCCCTTTAAAGATGTTTTGGGTTCTCTCTAAATAGTTTATTTTGATATCTCTCTTTTCTGTTCTCTTCATATCTTCACAGTTTTTGCACTACTTTTAATTTATTTTTGGAAGTTATGAATTTAAGGTTGATGTTTTGGATTTTCCTCAATATCTTTGATCTTAATCCTTTTAGATACCCATCAATCAGGGACACCTCGGCCCGCAGTGATTTTACTTTTAATTCGATGCATTTTTTCCAGGGATGAATTACTGTTGTTCTCTTTTTCTTATGTCCCTAAGTTTTTGTTGGTTGATTTAGTTCAGTCATAATTTTGGCTGCACAATATTTCTATGATGTTGACGGTGTGAGAAGCTTTATAGTCCATCTAGTAATTCAGGTCCCAATGAAAGTTACAGTAATTTCATATCCCCGGAGCACATTCAGCATCTCAATCTCAGTCAGCACTGGCTCGGGTCTCAAGTAATAAAAGGAAACACCTCCCACCTGGACAGCGGGATTCTCAGGCACAGCAGTTAAGCATATATTAGCTGGTTTCAAATGTCATCTTGCGCACAGTAACAGTAACTTCACTCAGAGGTGTACTAACTAACCATGCATTATTCACAACAGCAGCTTTTGGTTTCAGAGAACTCAACATATTTAGCATTGGTAACATCCTCTGCTATGAGGCCATGCAGAGGTTCACTGGTATCTTTTTTTAAAAGGGTTTATCAGAGCAAAATCAGTGGATGCCTTTTTTTTTGTTGACAAATCCCTAGGTTGTTTTCAACTCGAGATCAACTAATGGGGACAATTCCTTCATCAAATGTCACTTTTTAGGAGGTGCTCTGTTTCCTGATTGTTACCTGAATTACATTCTATTGGTTCCTGGCGCCTGTGGAGGACCCCTCCGATTGGTTTTTGTCTGCTCCTGGGCTATAAGACCTGCTGCCCTAACGCGGGACGCCGAGGTGCTCTGTTTCCTGATTGTTACCTGAATTGCATTCTATTGGTTCCTGGCGCCTGTGGAGGACCCCTCCGATTGGTTTGTGTCTGCTCCTGGGCTATAAGACCTCCTGCCCTAACGCGGGACGCGGGACGCGTTTGCGGGCGTGTCCCTTGGGCGCGTGCCCGAAGGGGCGTGGCCAACAGGGCGTGGCCAAATGGCATGCTCCGCCCCTTTGGTGCCCCTTCGGTGCTCTGAGGTGCATCGAGTGCGTTTTGTTGAGAATCGCCTGATATGGGGAAAAGGAAGAAGATTTTCCCGTCTGCTCAGTCCAAAGCGGTTAAAGTCACCGGTCCCATGGATGCACATGTTCGTTTAGGGGAACCTTCGAAGATGGACTCTGTGGTGTCTTTGGAAAGGTCAACAGTGAGTACGCCCCTATCTGATTGCTCTCAGGATGAATTAGGTTTAACTCCTCCCGGTCAATGGACGCTTGGGATATCCGGAATCCCTAATTCGCCTGGGAAGGCGGGTATTGTGGATCCCAGTTTGCCTTTGTTACCAGATTCCTTTCTCAGGGTGAATGCTTTGCCGGATTGCTTACCTCCTCCGATTCCTACGGTTGTTATATTTCCTCCAGTTGCCTCAGATATCTCTCCGCCTTCAGATGTATCTTTGCGTGATATCTGGTCTGTGATGGTCCGGATTGAGTCGTCTTTGTCTGCTTCTCTTCAAAAAGTTTCTGACTTTTCTAAAGAGACTGCTTCTAAGTTTAAAGATCATGAAAACCGTTTGGTGTCCTTGGAAGCAGCATGTGCAGCTTTGGACGCACGCAAAGTTGAGCATTTGGATTTGCCTTATAAACTTTCTCAGGATGTATCGCTTCTGCATAGGCAGGATGAAAATCTAGAGAATTTATTGCGGTCAAAAAATCTAAGGTTGTTCAATTTTCCCTGTACCCACTATCTGTCTCCCTCTATCCTTTTTTATATGTATCTGAAGGAGATTTTGCTGTTTACTAATGTTGAAACAATTGGTTTGTCAAAAATTTATTATTTACCCTTGTGTGGGTGATGCAGATGGTGGTTTTGCTATGCAATATGATCGGGTGGTTTCTTCTACTTTGGATCTCTCTGGTTTTCTAGAGTCATCCAAAGATGATATATCTACTCGCGCTACGTTATTGGTTACTTTTTTGTCTGAAATTGATAAAGAAAAGGTTTTGTCTGCCTATTTTAAGAAGAAAACAGAGAAATTTTGTGGGCAACCGATACAAATTTTTCCTGATGTCTCCAGAGCCACTCAGAAACGCCGGAGGGCTTTTTTAGAGGTACGCCAGCCCGTTTTGGCTCTGGGGGCATCATTTTATTTGAAGTTCCCTTGTAAGTGTCATGTGATATTTCAAGGGAAATGCTACATTTTCTTTGTTGTGGAACAATTATTGGATTTTCTGAAAGATAAGGGATGATATTTGGTATGGATTGATGTTAGCTACTGTGTGCTTCTTGACTAGTTAAAAGGAGTTTGTTTATTTTTTTTTCCCAGGAACCAGTGAAATGGTTTGTTTGTACTTTATTTCATAACACCTCCTTGATGTGGGCTAGGTTTATGTGTGATTTATTATGTATACATAACGATGTTCATGTTTGTATGAGGATGTCGCTATTTTTTCCTTTTGTATAATTGTAAATTTTTCTATAAATAAATTTTTTTTAAAAAGTCACTTTTTAAAATTTGATTTTAGCAATATTTACAGTAAGCAAGCACAAGGAAATGCACAGAAATAATCAAAAGAATATAATCATAATAAGACAATCTTGAAACAATATACAGCCCACATCTAGGGGAGAATTAATAAGAAAAAAGAAAAAACATAAAGAAATAGGAGAGGCAAATTACCATACTGCCCTAAACTCCCCCATTACTTCCTAGACTTCTTCCTATCAGACAAAAAGATCTCCAGTTGTACGGAGTCAACAAACATAAATTTTACTCCCTGAAGTGTTACTACACACTTATAGGGAAACCTAAGAAAAGAGAACGTCCCGAGGGCCTACACTCTCAGCCTGAGGGACAAAAAATGTCCACCTGCACAATTGTGTTGCCCTTGAGACATCATGAAACAAACTGTACTTTAGCTCCACGAAAAAAAAAATCTTTATGCTTGAAATACTGAAGCTTTGTCCTGTTTAGATATGAAAGAGACCACCAAAGTAGCCCTTGTTAGGATGGTATCCTGAGGATCCTCGAGGAATTATATACGATTAAAATCAGGTTGTGGTTGCAAGATACCATACTCCCCAACAGAATCCTTGGATAGCCTTCTAAAAGAAAGATAAAAGATTTTAGAAAATATTATAGTATCTGCATTAGGAAGTACCAAAACCTCCTTAATATATTTGCAAAGCAATATTTCAGGTGATAATAAATAAATAGCTGGAAATTAAGGAAACAAATATTCTTAAACTTAAAGGAATTTTTGAAGGACTCAAGCCTACAATGAATCATCAAACTATCCTTAACTGAAGGAACACTCATCACCCACAGAGAAACATACCGGGATTCACATTTCTGCACCTGATTAACTAAAGATTCCACGTGCTCCTCGGCCTTCCCTAGCATTGTCAGAGTTTCCTGTGTACATTTACAAAGCTGGGACACTGTGGTCAGCAAGGTAGCCTCTGTCTGTGGCACCACTACGCCAGATATCAGCCAGGGAAACCTGAGAACCCGGTATTCCCTTGGGATCAATCTGGAGTGGAATCCAAGTAACAGGTACTAAGGTAGTCAATGATGAAACCAGCGTACTCTGCTAAACTAGGAGTCAAGTTGGACGGAGTTGCCATTGATGGGGGAGAGGCGGAGAGGGCTCGGGAAAACTTAAAGAAACTCCCTCCGGAGACAACAGAGGCTAAACAGTACCTGCAGGGGGAAGAGGCACAGCTTCCCCAATCCTCACATGCTTATCCTTGGAGCCAATCACTCCTGCTGCTGAAGGAAATATCTTCTTGTTTCTTTTATCCATAGATACGGAAACAACAAACTCATAAGCACCTCAGTAGCTCCTAAGGGGCTCCCGAGGGGCCAAACGGTCCCTTAGGGCATGCCAGATGCGCACGACCAGCAGAAAGTGAAAGTTTAAAGATCCCGCTGTCATCGGAGGCAGTCCTCGCCACAGCCTGCTCACTGCTGAGATTCCCACGCTGCATGACTGACTCAGTTCAGCTCCTCCCCAAATGTCACTTTTATCAATTCCCCACTTTGAAGAAATCCTACTAGTATATACTAACTAAGAAATACATTTTTTGGCAGATATTTTTCTCAAAAAGGTATCCAGCAACTATACTTCTTTTCTTTTTTTTTTTTTTGCTTTATTTTTCAAATTTTTAATTATAAATTGCTTAAAACTCAACTTTCAATCAATCTTTTTAACTGATAGGCACTCCCTCATATTAACACATATATCCATTATTTCTCCCAACATAATGTCATGTTTCAAACTTCTTGATTTGCCAGTACTGCATTTTACTTACCTGAGTGAAGGCAACATTAATTATTGTATCTTCATTTTCCTTTCTATCACATTCACTGATGGTTCATCACTCTGCATTTGTTCTGGGTCACTCCTCAAAATGGCTACAGTATGCCTTTTGAAGCTTATGATGACTTATTAGCCACCATAATATTTAAATGCACAGAGCCCGACTACGGTAGAGGCACGTCAGGGCCATCCAGATGGCCCCAAGCAAGACGGGCCCATTTGGACCCGATTCTGGACCATGAGAACAAAACATTCCCATGATAACCAAAATCAGGCCAAAGGATGGCCTGGCATGCCCTTGCCACCTGCAGGGACATCCTCCCCACAGGCCCCCCAGACTCCCGTGTCCACGGCACACCTTTTCCCCACTGCCCGACCTAAGGCTGGCCTGCCGTGGCCTGGATTGGGTGGCGGGGACTTCCCCCGCACCCAGCCCCAGCCTCAGGGGGGATCCCCGGGCCCTATCTCCAGGTTTTCACTGCTTATTCCACCTTTGAAGTGGAATAAGCAGCACATCCCCACGGGCCCAGCAGGACATACGAGGCCGATTCAGGTCACGGCCCTGTACATCCTGCCAGGCTGGCCTGCCCCCACTCTGTCCAACAAGCAAAAAATGGTCTTATCTTATAGAGTAATAGTACCGTTAAGTCAATAAATATAGAGATTACTCTAGTAGTAAGAGAATTGTTTGTAAATGGTTTCCAACTCTTAAAAAAGACTTTATAACACAGTCGTTCAAATATTACTTTGTAATTGGGTCTCAGACTTCAAGGAGCTATGGTAATTGTATTTTCTACCAAACCGCTCCAAATCGCATCAATGACCCAGGATTTTTCAAATACTACACTTTTTTTTGAAACTTTTGTTTTATAATAAAACGTTGTAAGATAGTCAGGCTTATCTTTCTTGAAGCAGGAAAATCCCAACGTCAGCCATAGCGCTACTACGTTTCACGAAAACGTTTCTTCAGGGGTAAGACACTGACTTTTTCTTTAACTAGGAAACAAGAATAACATTCTCCAGTTAGTATCTTATGTTTCTCTACAGAATACACTGAAGAACATATACCTCATATCGGAGCAGACGTGTCACTAGGGAAGACTCTACGAGCTTTTAAAACACGTCTGGCTGAACATCGCAGCAGGCTTCGCTGCAAAATCATGACGGCACCAATTGTAGAACACTGCTTAACACATAACCATTTGTTTACAGATCTCCGATGTTTTTGTTTAGAACGAGTTTTGAAGGCAAGTGGAGGAAAATCACTGGACAGAACTTTAATATACAAAGAACAACGTTGGATCTTTAAACTTCAAACAGTTCAACCGGGGGGTTTAAACTCCCAGATTGATTGGAATCTTTGTTCTTGATTGGTTGACACCGTAGGGCTGGCCACCTCAGTAACGAATAAAATGTTTCCTTGCAACATGTTTGAACCGCATGCGCGGCGCTCTTTCACAAAGCCTGACCATTCATTGCGGGTAAACCTATGTGGTGAGTCAGATGGACCTAGTGACACGTCTGCTCCGATATGAGGTATATGTTCTTCAGTGTATTCTGTAGAGAAACATAAGATACTAACTGGAGAATGTTATTCTTGTTTCCTAGTTAAAGAAAAAGTCAGTGTCTTACCCCTGAAGAAACGTTTTCGTGAAACGTAGTAGCGCTATGGCTGACGTTGGGATTTTCCTGCTTCAAGAAAGATAAGCCTGACTATCTTACAACGTTTTATTATAAAACAAAAGTTTCAAAAAAAAGTGTAGTATTTGAAAAATCCTGGGTCATTGATGCGATTTGGAGCGGTTTGGTAGAAAATACAATTACCATAGCTCCCTGAAGTCTGAGACCCAATTACAAAGTAATATTTGAACGACTGTGTTATAAAGTCTTTTTTAAGAGTTGGAAACCATTTACAAACAATTCTCTTACTACTAGAGTAATCTCTATATTTATTGACTTAACCCACTCTGTCCAATCCCGCCCCTCCCCGGCTCTCCCCATCCTAATGCACAGGATGTACAGGGAGAGCTGGAGGGAGAATCGGGCCCTTCAACCCGCATTTCAGAATCAGGCCTATAATCACCTCTTTTTAACAAAACCAAATTATTGTACAGTGATCGTAATAAAAATTAATCCTTTTAAATGAAACATAATCCATCAAAGTAAGGAATGCCATTCTATTTCCATATTTAGAGCATATTCAAAGAGTATATCCAGAATTGTTCTTTATAATTCAACTGTGCTTCCCTGAATCCTCCTCTCCAATAAGGGGAATCACATCTATAATTCTTCACCAGAGTTCTTCAGATATGTGTCCCTTCTCAAAACAATGTTGTACAACTGGAGCAGATTCATTTTTCATAGATATCCGGGAGCGATGTTCCCTTAATCTAATGTTTATTGCTCTCTTTCTACGTTCCACATATAAGATCATAAGATATGCCATACTGGGTCAGACCAAGGTCCATCAAGCCCAGTATCCTGTTTCCAACAGTGGCCAATCTAGGTCATACGTACCTAACAGTATCCCCAAAAGACACAGGTTCCACAGTGCTTGTATTGGGTCAAGCATTGATATCCTGGGTCCCTTTTTAATAATGGCTTATGGACATTTCCTCCAGGAACTTATCCATACCTTTTTTAAACCCAACTACACTAACAGCTCTTACTACATCCTCTGGTAACAAATTTCAGAGTTTGATTACACGTTGAGTGAAAAAATATTTTCTCTTATTTGTCTTAAATAGTTTACCCTGTAGCTTCATTACATGTCCCCTAGTCTTTCTATATTCTGATAGCGTAAACAATTGATCTACGTTTACCCGTTCCACTCCATTCATTAATTTATAGACCTCTATCATATCCCCTCAGCCGTCTCTTTTCCAGGTTGAAGAGCCCTAACTTTTGTAGCCTCTCTTCATAGGAGTACCCTTCCATCCCCTTTACAATTTTGGTGGCTCTTCTCTGTACCTTTTCTAATAACGCTATATCCTTTTTAAGATACTGCGACCAGAATTGCACACAATATTCAAGGTGCAGTCGTACCATGGAACGATACAGAGGCATTATAATATCCTTTGTTTTATTTTCCATTCCTTTCCTTATGATACCTAGCATTCTATTTGCTTTCTTGGCCACTGCTGCACACTGGGCGGAGGTTTTTAACATGTTATCCACGATGACTCCTAAATCTTTAGGTATATTTTCTGATGGGGCACATGATTATATACACTACAAAAGTAGTACTACATGTCAAAAATATTCATTCTAGCAAAGAAAAACCTCATCTTCTGCATTCTCACCAAGTCCACTGACAAAGGACTGGACACAATAACAATAACAAACGGCAACATAACTCTCCTACTTGTCTACAGATCCCTGAGTGCTAGCCCAGAGTGGCTGGATACACTACTAGAAGCAGTATGCAATCACAGATTACAAACTAACTACCTCATACTCCTAGAAGACCTCAACCTTACATCTACCACACCAAACTCTGGAATTTGTTACCGGAGGATGTAGTAAAAGCTGTTAGTGTAGCTGGGTTTAAAAAAGGTTTGGACAAGTTCCTGGAGGAAAGGTCCATAAACCATTATTAAAAAGGGACACAGGATATCACTGCTTGACCCAATATAAGCAATGTGGAACCTGTGTCTTTTGGGGAAACTGCTAGGTACGTATGACCTAGATTGGCCACTGTTGGAAACAGGATACTGGGCTCGATGGACCTTGGTCTGACCCAGTATGGCATATCTTATGTTCTTATGTTCTAAACAATGCAAAGGCATTCCTTGATGCTATGGAGGCCCTTGGCTATGCCCAACACATCAGTAGCCCACCCACAACAAAGGAAATACCCTTGACATGATCTTCATCCCACAGAGTCTCACTGAAAACCACTCCATCTCGCCTCCCACAGCTGTTGACGTCCCCTGGTTGGATCATAAGGTAATCTCCATCATCATACCCCACAACGCACTAAATCAAAGACCACACAGCGATAAACACATTTCACACAGATTCACAAACTTAGAAAAATAAAGATTTCCTTGAAAAAATCCTGCCTAATCTGAAATCTGCTCATGAAGACCTCAACTCCCTCATACAAACTTGGAATAAATCCATATCTGATGCAGCAACAATGCCACCCTCGCCCAAACATCACAAAAGACATAAAGCTGCAATATGGTAGTCAGCACAACTAAAGGACATGAAACACACTCTCAGAGCTATCGAGAGAAAGTGGAGAAACAACAGATCACCCGACACTCCTAGAAAATTAATATCAGATAGCCACATAGGAAGCAAAAAAGGAATACTATGCAAAACTGATCCAAGGCTCAATTAACCACCCCTGTGAGCTCTTTGAGATAGTTAAATCCCTAACAAAAGACACATCCCAATGAACAGAAGAAACAAGCCTAACCTCACAAGCAATGGCAGACTACTTCCAGAGCCCAACCTCTCCCTGCAACAAGAGCACAAGCATCCCTGTGGATACAACAAATCAACAATGGTCAAAACCTGAGCACACCTGGTAAGCATTCTCAACAGTCACACCCGACCCTCTAGAAAAAATAATTACCAGTATTAACACAACCACATCCCCACTTGACCCATGCCCAGTCAGCTGGATCAAGGTATCCAGACAAGAACTCACACCAACAACCCTCAAGATTACCCAACTATCAATACAGCAAGTTACATACTCCCAGAACTCAAAATGGCCTCCATCCATCCAGTAAGAAAGAGAACAACCAACAACATTAACCAACCAACCAACCTCCTACAGACCCATAGCCAGCCTCCCATTCATGACCAAGATACTAGAAAAGATCGTACATCACCACCTCCGGAATCACATAGACACACACTCCCCCCTTGATCCCCAGCAACATGGCTTTAGACCTCACCGTGGGATTGAATCCCCCATGACTGCACTCTTGGACAACTTAATAAAGGGTACAGACAAGCCCAACACAGGATATTTGCTCATCTTCCTAGACATCAAGGCGAGATTTGATTCAATACCTCACAACCTAATCATCCAGCGACTTCTAGCAATTGGGCTAGCAGACACTCCACTAAACTGGTTCAAATCCTATCTATCAAACAGATAACTTCAAGTAAAAACAGGCTCCACAAAATCAGCACCATACATCCAAAGTCATGGAGTTCCCCAGGACTCAGCTCTCTCTACACTAATATTCAATATCTTCGTCCAGCTGATCTGCACAATCATACCATGTCCTATACCACATATATGCTGACGACGTCATGATTTATACACCCATCAACATACTCAACCCAGACAGGAGGCATTGTGGGTTAAACTAGAAAGAGGGAAAGAGAAATCTATTTGCATTGGAGTGATATACAGACCTCCCTCACAAGAGGAAGAGGTGGACAGAGAGTTAATTGAAGACATACGCAGCATTGCTAAGAAAGGGGAAGTGCTACTGATAGGAGATTTCAATATGCCAGATGTTGATTGGCACATTCCTGCTGCAGTATCATCTAGAAGTAAGGAGATCCTGGATTCTCTACAGGGAGAACTATTCAGGCAATTGGTAACAGACCCCACACGTGAAGGGGCCATACTGGACTTGGTGCTTACCAATGGTGAAAGTGTTTCTGATGTTGTAGTGGGAGATCATTTTGCTTCCAGTGATCACCAGATGGTGTGGTTCAGTATTAGGACTAGGGCTGTTAGAATCCATTCCAAGGTGAGGATCTTAGACTTTAGGAAGACTAACTTTGCGAAGATGGGCCAATACCTCAGGGAGTCGTTAGTGTGATGGGAAACAGCTGGGGGATGTAGAAAAACAGTGGGCAAAACTGAAAGGGGGTATTTTAAGGGCAACCAACCTTTTTGTTAAAATGGTAAATAAAGGCAAAAGGAACAGGAGACCGCTATGGTTTTCGAAGGAAGTAGCTGAAAAAGTGAAGAAAAAGAGGGAGGCCTTCATGAAATACAAGAGATCACAGAGAGCAGAAGACAAGCATCTGTATTTGGAAAAACTTAGAGAAGCTAGCAAAGTAGTCAAGAAGGCAAAGATTCAAAAGGAGGAGGAAATAGCCAATGCAATAAAATGGGGGGATAAGACATTTTTCAGATATATTAGTGAGAAGAGGAAGAGCAAAAGTGGTATTGTCAGACTCAAGGGTGCAGGGGGGGAATATGTAGAAGCTGATAAGGATAAAGCGGAATTGCTTAACAAATATTTTTGTTCTGTGTTCACAGATGAAGAACCAGGAGCAGGACCTCAGAAAACACCCACAAATAAGAACAGAAGCGAGGGACATCTTGAACTATTTTCAGAAGACTGTGTTCGTGAGAAACTAGCTCAACTTAAAGTAGACAAAGCGATGGGACCGGATGGGATACACCCTAGAATACTGAGGGAACTTGGGGACGTTCTAGCAGCTCCACTGACTGACCTTTTCAATGCCTCGTTGGAGTCAGGAGTGGTGCCAAAGGACTGGAGAGAGGCTCATGTGGTGCCTTTACACAAAAGCGGAAGTAAGGATGTGGTTGAAAACTACAGGCCGGTTAGTTTAACTTCGGTGGTGAGTAAATTATTGGAAACGCTGCTGAAAGAGAAAATAGTGAGGTTTCTGGAGTCCAGCGGATTACAGGATCCAAGGCAGCATGGATTCACCAGAGGCAGGTCTTGTCAGACAAATCTGATTGATTTTTTTGACTGGGTGACCAGGGAGTTGGACCGAGGGAGAGCTCTAGATGTGGTGTATTTAGATTTCCGTAAAGCCTTTGACACTGTTCCTCACAGGCGACTTATAAACAAACTGAGCACCCTAGGGATGGACCCTAAAGTTACTGCTTGGGTTAGAAATTGGTTGGGTGGGAGGCGACAAAGAGTACAAGTAAATGGAGCTCACTCTGAGGAGAAGGATGTTACCAGTGGTGTGCCCCAGGGATCTGTCCTTGGTCCAATTCTTTTTAACATCTTTGTTAGTGATATAGCGGAAGGGCTGTCGGGTAAGGTTTGCCTCTTTGCGGATGATACCAAAATCTGCAATAGAGTAGACACCCAGGAAGGGGTAGATAACATGAGGAGGGATCTAGCTAAGCTTGAAGAATGGTCTAGAATTTGGCAGCTGGGATTTAATGTTAAAAAATGTAAGGTCATGCATTTGGGCTGCAGCAATCCAAGGGAGCAATACAGTATAGGAGGTGAAGTACTTTTGTCCACTAAAGAAGAGCGGGACCTAGGCGTGGTTGTGTCTGATGATCTTAAAGTAGCTAAACAGGTGGAAAAGGCGACAGCAAAAGCTAGAAGGATGCTTGGGTGCATACGGAGAGGAATGGCTAGCAGAAAAAAGGAGGTGATAATGCCTCTGTATAAGTCTTTGGTGCGACCTCATTTGGAGTATGGTGTGCAATTCTGGAGACCGCACCTTCAAAAGGATGTGAACAGGATGGAGTCGGTGCAGAGGGTTGCTACCAAAATGATTAATGGGCTTCATTATAAAGCATATGAGGACAGACTTAAGGATCTTAATATGTACACCTTAGAGGAAAGGCGGGATAGAGGTGATATGATTGAGATGTTTAAATACCTCCGTGGCATAAATGTTCAGGGAGAGAGCCTCTTTCAATTGAAAGCAAGCTCTGCTACGAGGGGACATGGGATGAGGGTGAAGGGAGATAGATTCAGGAGTGATATGCGGAAATATTTCTTTACGGAAAGAGTAGTGGATCCGTGGAATAGTCTCCCAGTGGAGGTGGTAGAGATGAGGACAGTAACTGAATTCAAGAAAGCATGGGACCAACACAGAGGATCTCTAAAGGCAAAAAGTGGACTGTTGTAGTTGTTATGGAAGGACAGACTAGATAGGCCATGTGGTCTTTTTCTGTCGTCATATTTCTATGTTTCTATGTTTCTATAATAAACATAGTGAATTGCTTTGCCTTCATCAGTAAATGGCTCACCACCCACAACATGACCATAAACCTCAAGAAAACTGAAGCCCCTTACATCTCCAGAGATAGCAGCTTCACCCCATCAGACACCATAAATGTAGTTGGAACACAACTCAAGTAAAACAAGAAGTATGATACCTATAAATCACCCTCAATCAATGCCTATCCTTCTCTACCCACATCAAAAACATCACCAGGAGCATCTACTACAAACTCAAGACAATACAACATAACATCTCATACCTCTCCTAATCCATCAAGACTTTTGCACAGTTCCCAAGTTCTCGTCTTCCTACATCTGGACTACTGCAATATTATCCTCCAAGGCTTACCAAAGACAACCATCCACTTGCTCCAACTTGCCCTCAATACAGCTGCACATATACTTTGCAGCACACATAACTGATCACATAACTCCTTTGCTCAAACAACTACACTGGCTACCCATCATTGAATGAATAAAATATAAATCCATCCTCACAACCTTTAAAGTCATCAATGGCCTATCCTCCACCATCTTCAAACACTAATACACGAAACTCAAGACAACCAAACAAGGCAAACCAAATTCCAGAATACACTAAGCATCCCAACACTCTACACCAGAACCAGCTCCACCACATCAAGACAGCCTTCTCCCTATTTGCACCATCCCTCTGGAATTCGATCCCTCACAAGCTGCGGTCCACAAAGGATCTAATAACATTCAGAAAAGCCCTCAAAACTCACCTGTTCACAGACTGCTTCGCTGAAGACAGGACATAACCGTCCACCATGCAACGCCCACAGTCCCCCTTTATCCCTCCCTCCTTCACCTTTAATCCAGATGTTAACCTCCCTCTGACACTTCCCTTTATAACTTCTCATTTCACTATGATCCTTGTACCCCCAAAATTTAACTTCTCTCCAAGTTGACTACACTGTTGTAATATATACTGTTCTGTTTAACGTACAGTGCCTTGTGAAAGTATTCATCCCCTTGGTTTTTGTCTTGTTTTATTGCATTATAACCTGGAATGAAAATGGAGGTTCATTTGGATGTTAGGAAATGGACCTAACAATATAGTCCAAATTGGTGAAGTGGAATGACAATAAAATAACTTGTATATATAAAAAAACAAGTAAGAACTGAAAAGTTGTGAGTGTATATGTATTCATCCCTTTTGCTATGAAACCCCTAAATAAGATCTGGTCTAACCAATTAACCTCAGAAGTCACATAATTCATTGATTAGGGCAGGGGTCCTCAAACGTTTTAAACAGGAGGCCAGTTCACTGTTCCTCAGACCATTGGAGGGCCAGACTATAGTTTAAAAAAAAACTATGAACAAATTCCTATGCACACTGCACATATCTTATTTTGGTGATCTGTACCATAGTTGGCTCCAGGTTCTATCTTTGTTAATTTATTTATTTATTTTATTTAGACAGTTTTTGTATACCGCCTTATCCTTCAATCAAAGCGGTCACAACACAATTGGGGGATACATTTAACACGCGGGGATATGAGACACATACACTAATACTTACAGGGAACATGGGCAATGGAGGGTTAAGTGGCTTGCCCAAGACCACAAGGAGCACCTGTGGGACTAGAAACCCCAGTCCTTCCGGCCCAAGGTTGCTGTCCTCTAGTGGGATTTGAACCCCCGACCTTCCGGCCTGAAGTACCTTGCCCCAACCACTAGGCTACTCCTCCCTATTAATGTTATTGAGCTTTTCCAACATTGACTTCCACAGATGTAGTCAGTTTGATATTTGTGCAATCCATTGGGGAAAGTCTATGTGTACAGTTGCCACTTGTGTTACTGGAAGAAGGTATTTGAGATGAACAGATCTTTGGTCTTGCAGAATTCTGTCAGTCCTTCTCTAGCTTCATTTCTGTTACCAAGTCCAAATTTTCCAACTACTTTGCCTTCTTCTTTGTTGCCCACTTTTGCTCTCCAGTCAACTAATAAATTCTATAGGAAAGAGGAAGCTAGAGTCCTTCTTTAGGGAGAAGTATATTTTTACTTCTGAAATAAACTTGAATGAGATGTTTTGAATCAAGATGATAAATATCGGGGGGGAGGAGTATTTTAGGAACACTATTCATGCTTTGAAAATGGACATACAGATGTTCAAAGCATAGAGGCATCCCTGGAGCCATTTTATAAAGCAGTTCTAAAAATGTCACCAGCGCGAAAACATCCAAGGCTGAATAGAGGCATGTTTGGGGCTTTCCCAAGACCTTGGATGTCCACACCCAATTTCAGCAATGCCCTTCACATATTGAATCCAAGTTTATACAGTGCCTCCTCCAGGACATGAATACGCATCAGAAAAGTTCTCATTCTGCCATAGACAAGAAGGTATTCTAATACCCCCTACCTTTTTTATGGTCGGCATCGGGGAGGTAAGCGGGAAGTGGAGCCCCTCCCCGATCACCCTCGCAAGACCAATCGGGCCACCGGAACACCAAAGAAAATCAAAGTACCTCTAGGCGCGAAGGGAAATCCTGCCACACAACCAGCAACTGCAGCAGTCCCGATCGGCATCGGGGAGGTGAGCGGGAAACGAAGCCCCTCCCTGATCACCCTCACAAGACCAATCAGGCCACCGGAACACCAAAGAAAGGCAAAGCGCCTCTAGGCATGAAGGGAAAGCCTGCCACACAACCAGCAACTGCAGCCGCCTCACTTCACCTCATGGTAGAGCCGCCCATGAGGACAGGCAGAGGCGGCAAAAACACCCGGCGGGCCGGATAAATGTCCTCAGCAGGCCGCATGTGGCCTGTGGGCTGTAGTTTGAGGACCCCTGGATTAGGGTCTACTTGTGTTCAATCAGTGTCACATGATGTCTGTATAAATATACCTGCTCTGAAAGGCTCCTAACTCTGCAACACCACTAAGCAAGTGACATGAACAACAAGGAGCACTCCAAACAGGTCAGAGACAAAGTTGTGAAGAAGTATAGAACAGACTTGGGTTATAAAAAAATATCCCAAATTCTGAATATCCCATAGAGCACCATTAAATCCATTATGACAAAATGGAAAGAATATGGCACCACTACAAACCTGACAAGAGAAGGCCGCCCACCAAAATTCACAGACTGGCCAAGGAGGATATTAATCAGAGATGCCACAAAGACACCAAACATAACACTGAAGGAGCTGCAAAGATACACAGTGGAGATAGGAGCATCTGTCCATAGGACCACTTTAAGCCGTACACTCCACAGAGCGGGGCATTATGAAAGAGTGGCCAGAAAAAAGCCATTGCTTAAAGAAATAAGAAAACACATTTGGAGTTTGCACAACAGCATGTGCCGGACACCCCAAACACATGGAAGACGGTTCTCTGGTCAGATGAGACAAAAATTGAACTTTTTGGCCAACATAGGAAATGCCATGTGTGATGCAAACCCGACACTTCCCATCACCTCAAGAACACTATTCCCACAGTGAAACACAGTGGTGGCAGCATCATGCTGTGGGGATGTTTTTCATTGGCAGGGTCAGGAAAACTGGTCAGGATTGAAGGAATGATGGATGGCACTAAATGTAGGGCAATTCTTGAGGAAAATCTGTTTCAGTCTGCCAGAGATTTGAGACTTGGACGAAGATTCACCTTCCAGCAGGACTATGACCCTAAACATACTGCTAAAGCTACATTGGAGTGGTTTAAAAGGAAACATTTAAATGTCTTGGAATGGCCTAGTCAAAACCCAGACCCATCCTCTAAAAAGGGTTATTGTCACACCCATCCTCTAAAAAGGGTTATTGGCACACCCATCCTCTAAATGGGTTATTGGCACACCCATCCTCTAAAATGGGTTATTGGTACACCCATCCTCTAAAATTGGGTTATTGGCACACCCATCCTCTAAAAAGGGTTATTGGCACAGCCATCCTCTAAATGGGTTATTGGCATACCCATCCTCTAAATAAATAAAGGCTTTTGTTTTTCCTGCCACGTTTCTGGACTGGTTCTATACCTGGCTATACTTTATTCAGAAAGGACAGGGTAGGAAGAAGGGGAGGAGGAGTGGCACTATATGTAAAAACTACTATTAAAGCTTTGGAATTACAGAGCTTAAAAGGGAGAGAGGAGGCATTGTGGGTTAAACTAGAAAGAGGGAAAGAGAAATCTATTTGCATTGGTGTGATATACAGACCTCCCTCACAAGAGGAAGAGGTGGACAGAGAGTTAATTGAAGACATACGCAGCATTGCTAGGAAAGGGGAAGTGCTACTGCTAGGAGATTTCAATATGCCAGATGTTGATTGGCACATTCCTGCTGCAGTATCATCTAGAAGTAAGGAGATCCTGGATTCTCTACAGGGAGAACTATTCAGGCAATTGGTAACAGACCCCACACGTGAAGGGGCCATACTGGACTTGGTGCTTACCAATGGTGAAAGTGTTTCTGATGTTGTAGTGGGAGATCATTTTGCATCCAGTGATCACCAGATGGTGTGGTTCAGTATTAGGACTAGGGCTGTTAGAATCCATTCCAAGGTGAAGATCTTAGACTTTAGGAAGACTAACTTTGCGAAGATGGGCCAATACCTCAGGGAGTCGTTAGTGGGATGGGAACAGCTGGGGGACGTAGAAAAACAGTGGGCAAAACTGAAAGGGGGTATTTTAAAGGCAACCAACCTTTTTGTTAAAATGGTAAATAAAGGCAAAAGGAACAGGAGACCGCTATGGTTTTCGAAGGAAGTAGCTGAAAAAGTGAAGAAAAAGAGGGAGGCCTTCATGAAATACAAGAGATCACAGAGAGAGGAAGACAGGCACCTGTATTTGGAAAAACTTAGAGAAGCTAGCAAAGTAGTCAAGAAGGCAAAGATTCAAAAGGAGGAGGAAATAGCCAATGCAATAAAATGGGGGGATAAGACATTTTTCAGATATATTAGTGAGAAGAGGAAGGGCAAAAGTGGTATTGTCAGACTCAAGGGTGCAGGGGGGGAATATGTAGAAGCTGATAAGGATAAAGCAGAATTGCTTAACAAATATTTTTGTTCTGTGTTCACAGATGAAGAACCAGGAGCAGGACCTCAGAAAACACCCACAAATAAGAACAGAAGCGAGGGACATCTTGAACAATTTTCAGAAGACTGTGTTCGTGAGAAACCAGCTCAACTTAAAGTAGACAAAGCGATGGGACCGGATGGGATACACCCTAGAATACTGAGGGAACTTGGGGACGTTCTAGCAACTCCACTGACTGACCTTTTCAATGCCTTGTTGGAGTCGGGACTGGTGCCAAAGGACTGGAGAGAGGCTCATGTGGTGCCTTTACACAAAAGCGGAAGTAAGGATGTGGTTGAAAACTACAGGCCGGTTAGTTTAACTTCAGTGGTGAGTAAATTATTGGAAATGCTGCTGAAAGAGAAGATAGTGAGGTTTCTGGAGTCCGGCGGATTACAGGATCCGAGGCAGCATGGATTCACCAGAGGCAGGTCTTGTCAGACAAATCTGATTGATTTCTTTGACTGGGTGACCAGGGAGTTGGACCGAGGGAGAGCTCTAGATGTGGTGTATTTAGATTTCAGTAAAGCCTTTGACACTGTTCCTCACAGGCAACTTATAAACAAACTGAGCACCCTAGGGATGGACCCTAAAGTTACTGCTTGGGTTAGAAATTGGTTGGGTGGGAGGCGACAAAGAGTACAAGTAAATGGAGCTCACTCTGAGGAGAAGGATGTTACCAGTGGTGTGCCCCAGGGATCTGTCCTTGGTCCGATTCTTTTTAACATCTTTGTTAGTGATATAGCGGAAGGGCTGTCGGGTAAGGTTTGCCTCTTTGCGGATGATACCAAAATCTGCAATAGAGTAGACACCCAGGAAGGTGTAGATAACATGAGGAGGGATCTAGCTAAGCTTTAAGAATGGTCTAGAATTTGGCAGCTGGGATTTAATGTTAAAAAATGTAAGGTCATGCATTTGGGCTGCAGCAATCCAAGGGAGCAATACAGTATAGGAGGTGAAGTACTTTTGTCCACTAAAGAAGAGCGGGACCTAGGCGTGGTTGTGTCTGATGATCTTAAAGTAGCTAAACAGGTAGAAAAGGCGATGGCAAAAGCTAGAAGGATGCTTGGGTGCATACGGAGAGAAATGGCTAGCAGAAAAAAGGAGGTGATAATGCCTCTGTATAAGTCTTTGGTGCGACCTCATTTGGAGTATGGTGTGCAATTCTGGAGACCGCACCTTCAAAAGGATGTAAACAGGATGGAGTCGTTGCAGAGGGTTGCTACTAAAATGATTAATGGGCTTCATTATAAAGCATATGAGGACAGACTTAAGGATCTTAATATGTACACCTTAGAGGAAAGGCGGGATAGAGGTGATATGATTGAGATGTTTAAATACCTCCGTGGCATAAATGTTCAGGGAGAGAGCCTCTTTCAATTGAAAGCAAGTTCTGCTACGAGGGGACATGGGATGAGGATGAAGGGAGATAGATTCAGGAGTGATATGCGGAAATATTTCTTTACGGAAAGAGTAGTGGATCCGTGGAATAGTCTCCCAGTGGAGGTGGTAGAGATGAGGACAGTAACTGAATTCAAAAAAGCATGGGACCAACACAGAGGATCTCTAAAGGTAAAAAGTGGACTGTTGTAGTTGTTATGGAAGGACAGACTAGATGGGCCTTGTGGTCTTTTTCTGTCATCATGTTTCTATGCTTCTATGTTTCTATACCCATCCTCTAAATAAATAAAGGCTTTTGTTTTTCCTGCCACGTTTCTGGACTGGTTCTAGTGTTGGTTGCCACGTGGCAACTTGCTGTTTCCTTAGTAGACTAGTCAAAACCCAGACCTCAATCCAATTGAGAAACTGTGCCATGACTTGAAGATTGCTGTACACCAACGCAAGGAGTTGGAGCAGTTTTGCCTTGAGGAATGGGTGAAAATCCCAGTGGCTAGATGTGCTAAGCTAATAGAGACATACCCCATGAGATTTGCAGTTGTAATTGCAGCAAAAGGTGGCTCTACAATGTACTGACTTTGGGGGAGAGGGGATGGAATACCAATGCACATTCTTGATTTCTGTTTGTATTTTGTCTTAATTATTGTTTGTGTCACAATAAAGGATATCTTGTACCTTCAAAGTGGTAGGCATGTTGTGTAAATTACATGGTGCTAACCCCCAAACTCCATTTTAATTCCAGGTTGTAATGCGACAAAACAGGACAAACACTGAGGGAATGAATACTTTCACAAAGCACTGGAAACCGCTTTGACCACAGGATAAAGCGGTACAGAAAATCTGCTAAATACATATCACGACTTTCACTGCTGTAAAGTCCCATTCTTTCTTCATTTTGCTGTTGAGGTTGTATCTACATGGCAGGTCTTTGAATCATATCACCAATATTCTTACCTCTCATGTAAGCGATAATGAGACATTGATTGAAACATTCATGCGTTGTCAAAATTTGCCAATGTTTCTGCAATATTTCTGTGACCTTTTGTGCTCTGAAAGAGAATGGCAAAACACATGCTATGCAATCTTCTTCAGGTCTCGATTGATAAACCAATAACCAATTTCATTGTGCATTTAAGGCCCGATATTCAAAAGGCATTTATACGGTTTACAGCCCAGTAAACTGTGTAAATGCCTTTAACTGAGATATTCAGTGGCACTTACACGGTTAGTACCATTGAATATCCTAACCCTATTACACACCTGATGGTATACGGCTAACATTGGGGCATGTTGGGGGCCTTACGGGGCAGAGCGGAGGCAGATACTGTCGCTAAATGGGCAATGGCAATTTTGCATGCTGCCTGGTTAGCGACCTGCACCTAAAAGATATGTGCATATGATCCAGGCATTGAATATCCGGGTTTAGGATCGGCAGGCAGGGCTATGCGCTTTAGCAGTACATAGCCTGCCCAGATGAATATCAGGCCCAAATTCTCTTTTATAAGCTTGCTTAATACATGCCTTTTGATAACCCCGTACCAAATATTTGGTTATCAAATCTGCTGCTTGAATTTTATACTCTTCTGTCATATAACAGATCATTTGCAATCTTAAAAATTGACTGTTTGGCAGCTGTAAGTTTATCAGAAGTAAGATGACTTTGAGTTAATATCAAGGAGCACCTATCAATAGTAAGGTTGATTGAAAGTTGAGTTTTAAATTATTTATAATTGAAATTTTGAAAAATAAAATAAAATGACTGAAGGGATAAGAGTCAAGCATAGTTGCCTAGTGCAGTAGAATTTGTTAAAAGTGGGGAACTGATAGAAGTGATATCCCTAGGCTGGGCAACAGGTATTGCTGGGGGATCATCATGTTGATAAGCTAAAGATTCAGCTATATTGACGGGGAGGTAAAGGTTATCCTTTCAGGTGCTGATGTTAATCATCTGTTTCAACCATTACCAGATACTGTAAAAGATAACTTCAGAGCGTAAGCAATTTCCATGTATTCTACATCTATGTACAATGGAATGGCAATTCCTAGAAACAAAGCAATCTGGATTTGAGAGGTTCAATATGAATTCAGAATATTTCAGCAAAGGCTTGTTCAATTACTTTTTTTTTTTTTTTTTTATTGATTTCAAAATGCATTTACACAATACAAACAAGGTCAATCCAGAACAAGAACAACTAAGTCAGATGTACAACCATCAAATAAGGAAACATATCTCTTGATATAGCCCACATTATGAAACTTGGCTGAGTATTAACATCACTCCATACTTAAGAAAATAAGACACAAGGCCCATAGAAAGGAGGCTAAACTATTCATGGACGCCCTGTGCTTCAACCGGTGCTTTCCGCTTCTCAATCAAGAAACTTTCCAAATAAGTAACTTCAGTGTAAACATAGGAGACATCCTTCCAAGTAATTATACATTTACACGGGAAACGAAGGAAAAATGAAGCATCTCCTAAAGACAATACCTGAGGCTTTAAGGCCAAAAACAGCCTACGCCTAAGCTGGGTACTTCGTGAAACATCAGGAAAAACATTAACAAGATGACCACAAAACCTAATAGCCTTGTGTTTAAAGAAAGCACGAAGTACACACTGCTTAACATCTTTAGACAAAAAGGTCACTAACAAAGTGGAACGGGTATCAATTGTATCCAGGGAGTCTTCCAAAAAGGCAGTGAGGTTAGAAATAGTAGACTCAATTACATCAAATTCTCCCTCAACAGGGTTAACTCTCTTGGAGCTGGGGGAAATATAATACAACTGAGAAACTGCTATAGAATCAGTAAGTAATAGAACTTCTTTAAGGTACATATCCAATAATATTTTAGGAGCGAGGAGTTTAGAGATAGGAAAGTTTAAGAAACGAAGGTTACAAGAACGTGCGGAATTCTCCATCGCTTCAATTTTACTATGTAGAGCTAGTGAGTCTTTAATACCCGCTGCCTGAGCAGCATGCATAGACCCTATCTGGCCCTCCAATTTAGAAACAGCTGTATCAAGCAAAACCGTCTTACCATCTAATTGTTGTAAAGAGACAACAGTCTCTTGGGAAAATTTGAAATCTTATCATCAATAGACTTTAAAACTCCCCAGACATCTTTCAATGTAATCTCTGTATCAGAGGACATAGTCGAGAGTGGAGTAACACTACCCGACATAACAGAGACAACCGGTTGAGGCAAAGAAAGAGAAACATTTAAACCCCTTACACCTTGTCAGGAGACTCCCCGGTAGAAGCGGGAAGCACCGATAAAAGAGGACACGGTGGGGGAGATCTTCCCCCGGAGCTCAGGGAGGCGCCCTCAGGAGACGATTGAGCAATCGGCAGTGGGGAAAAGTGCTTATCTAGGGGGCCTGTTGGTTTCACAACGCCGGCGGGATCACCCCCAGAAGCACCTCCACCCTTGGCTTTCCGTTTCCCCATACAAGCAGAGCAGAATGCACTAAAAACCACAAATAATTGCTACCCTCTCCTCCGCAACCTAGGAGCGTGTAATCACCAGAATACCACCGTGACGTCGCTGTGGCATCGAAGGGGCATCAAAGGGGCAGAACCTGCTCCTTTGAACACGCCCCTTCGAACCACGCTCTGCGGAAAGAAGGACAGAAATATAATCAAGATGCAAAACCACTCAGGGGGTCCTCTCGCAGCTGCGGGCTCTCTCCCCAATGCCTGTCTGATATTCCGGGGAAGCCTCAAGCGCCCGAGCAGAACGCTGCACACAGCAGCAGTCCCAGAGGCCAAACAAATGACCCCAGATGCCTCCGACGCACTTCCCAGCCAAGTTCAGATGGAAAGGTAAACTGGCAGCTTTTATCCACGCAGGGGGTCCTTTCACAGCTGCGGGCTCTCTCCCCAATGCCTGCCGATATTCCGGGGAAGCCTCAAGCGCCCGAGCAGAACGCTGCACACTGCAGCAGTCCCAGAGGCCAAACGAATGACCCCAGATGCCTCCGACGCACTTCCCAGCCAAGTTCAGATGGAAAGGTAAACTGGCAGCTTTTATCCACGCAGGGGGTCCTCTTGCAGCTGCGGGCTCTCTCCCCAATGCCTGTCCGATATTCTGGGGAAGCCTCAAGTGCCTGAGCAGAACGCTGCACACAGCAGCAGTCCCAGAGGCCAAACGAATGACCCCAGATGCCTCCGACACACTTCCCAGCCAAGTTCCTTGTTCAATTACTTCTGATAAAAGCATACAAGTTGGGATTTGTTCCTGCATCAGGTTACTAGTATCTAGCTCTCTGAATAAATCATGGGTGGGATCCTGTACAGGCTTTATAAACATGTGATCTTCATTCAACAGTATTTAGTATGACAAACAGATCCTCTCAGTTCTGTTCCATTTGTTGTGTATGGAGATTCACTAGAATCACAGTAACCTGGGGGGTCCTACCCTGGCCAACAAATTGACATTTTTGTGTTAAGATCTGCTCTCTGATGTATTTCATATCAGTTTGTAATTGCTGAACACTATTCTCTAAGGGCCCGATATTCAAAGCGATTAACATGGTTAGCAGAGCTGCTAATCACATTAATTGCTGTGAACAGGATATTCAACATCACTAACACAGTTAGTACCACTGAATATCTGTGGCTGCTGGCTCTACATGCCCCGATACTAACCACTTAGCATCGGGGCATTTCAAAGGCATTAAAAGCGGCGTCCCTCGCCTCCGGAGGGAGCCGCTGCAGCCGCCGTAAGAGCAACACCCCTCACAGCGCTCCTGCCCAATCCGGGCAGTGGGAGAGGAGGGGAAAGGCTGCCCGCCTGCTTAAAAGCGGCGTCCCTCGCCTCCGGAGGGAGCCGCTGCAGCCGCCGTAAGAGCAACACCCCTCACAGCGCTCCTGCCCAATCCGGGCAGTGGGAGAGGAGGGGAAAGGCTGCCCGCCTGCTTAAAAGCGGCGTCCCTCACGGGCGCGCCCGCGCCTGGCGGGCCCGCGCCTGAGGGCCTCGCCAGAGGGCCCTTTGGCGTGGCCCTTAGGCGCGGCACAGAGGCGCACAAAAAAGCAAGCACCCAACATTCCCTCCCCCCCTAAAAAGCCACGCTATGTTCAACAGACACCTCCACCACCGAACCGAAGATCAACGACTCTGCAAGGAAAAACCTCACCATCCCCGAACCCCAGCCGAGACCCGAAGTCAAGTAGCAGGAAACAACTAAAATAATCAGCAACGCCGACAGGAGCACAGGAGAACCCAGCAAGGAGCAGTCCGAGGCGAAGGACGTCAGAACCGCAAGTAGAACTCTCTCAGTACACCACACATTCCCCACCTCCAAGCTCACACCCCACTACACACTCTCCAACAGACCCGGCCCTCCCCCCACGGGACAGGCTCCCGCAACAAGACGCCCTACACAGATCCGGCTCGCCCACCACGGGACAGGCTCCCTCCACGGGACAGGCTCCCGCACCAAGACGCCCTACACGAATCCGGCTCGCCCTCCACGGGACAGGCTCCCTCCACAGGACAGGCTCCCGCACCAAGACGCCCTACACAGATCCGGCTCGCCCTCCACGGGACAGGCGCCCTCCACGGGACAGGCTCCCGCACCAAGACGCCCTACACAGATACGACTCGCCCTCCACGGGACAGGCTCCCGCTCCAAGACGCCCTACACAGATCCGGCTCGCCCTCCACGGGACAGGCTCCCTCCACGGGACAGGCTCCCGCACCAAGACGCCCTACACAGATCCGGCTCGCCCTCCACGGGACAGGCTCCCTCCACGGGACAGGCTCCCGCACCAAGACGCCCTACACAGATACGGCTCGCCCTCCACGGGACAGGCTCCCGCTCCAAGACGCCCTACACAGATCCGGCTCGCCCTCCACGGGACAGGCTCCCTCCACGGGACAGGCTCCCGCACCAAGACGCCCTACACGAATCCGGCTCGCCCTCCACGGGACAGGCTCCCTCCACGGGACAGGCTCCCGCACCAAGACGCCCTACACAGATCCGGCTCGCCCTCCACGGGACAGGCTCCCTCCACGGGACAGGCTCCCGCACCAAGACGCCCTACACAGATACGGCTCGCCCTCCACGGGACAGGCTCCCGCTCCAAGACGCCCTACACAGATCCGGCTCGCCCTCCACGGGACAGGCTCCCTCCACGGGACAGGCTCCCGCACCAAGACGCCCTACACGAATCCGGCTCTCCCTCCACGGGACAGGCTCCCTCCACGGGACAGGCTCACGCACCAAGACGCCCTACACAGATCCGGCTCGCCCTCCACGGGACAGGCTCCCGCACCAAGACGCCCTACACGTATCCGGCTCGCCCTCCACGGGACAGGCTCCCTCCACGGGACAGGCTCCCGCACCAAGACGCCCTACACAGATCCGGCCATCCCTCCATGAGACAGGCTATCTCACCAGATACAACTCTCTCCAAACAGCCAACAGACGAAGACTTAAGAAAACAGGCATCACCTTAACAGAACGTCAAAAAAACCAACATGCACGCCACATACTTCCTCCCACTCTACCTACTAGTTACACAAATCCTCCCACCAACCACACACCCCCACCACCCACAAGCAAACACAACATGGCACCCACCAACCGTATTGCCATATTTAGAATCACGGCACATACACAAAGAGACACTCAGAACCTCCCATGCAAAACGACCATACAGACACAAATCAAGCTCCCACACCTGCTCAAAGGAAACACATGTAACAGCAACCTCCTCAACAGAGACAACCACGATAGAGCTCATAAATGCCAGATCCGTCTGCAACAAGATACAAACGCTTGTAGACCACATTGAAGAGCGACAGCCCGACATAATATGCATCACAGAGACATGGCTCAACAAGACGGACAATGTTCTACTCAACCAACTAGTACCAAACAACTACTCAGCGTACAACTGCCCACGCACCAACAAACGTGGAGGAGGAGTCCTGATAATAGCAAAATCAAAACTAAACTTCAAGACACAGAGCCTCACCGATACACAGCACTGTAACACAATTAGCATCAAGAACAAGAGCATTGCAATCTGCCTAACATACAGGGCACCCAGAGCCCCACCCGACGAACTGGCCTTCACACTCGAAGAAGCCTGTGCCATAACAACAAACAACAAACCAGCGCTGCTGATTGGAGACTTCAACCTAAAATCCACCAATGCCAAAGACGCAGAGGCCTTCCTTCAAGCAATGTCCTCACTTCAATTCACACAAATAATCAATGCACCAACACACAGACATGGATCATCGCCAGACCTCATATTCGCATCCAATTACCTAACATCAAGAGACCTGATTTCTCCACCCACCATTACCCCAGTACCATGGTCTGACCACTACTTAATCGAGACAAGGCTGCGGTCACAAGAGGCCCAGACGATCGAAAGAGCAAACATCTCACACACACAAAGACGATTCAAGCGTTTTGACAAGGACGAATTCATACAGGACACAATACAACACCTGAACACTTCTACAGATGACCTGGAGGAACAAGTCTCCAGCTGGAACAGCATTTTAGCCAACGCTGCCACAACATCCAAGGGTGGGACCGAGAAACAATACCACAACAGGAGACAAAACAAACCATGGTACTCAACAAAAATACGACAGGAAAAGAGGGAACTCAGGAAGATTGAACGGAGATGGAGAAAAAACAAAACAACTGCCGACCAGCATCTTTATCTAACGAAGCAAAAGCAATACAATGAACACATCAACCAATCAAAGAGGGAATTCCACACAAACATGATAAATACCTCCATCAACAAACCCAGAGAGCTTTTTGAAATAGTAAAGATCCTCACAAAAGAGCAAACAACTGAAGGGGAAGCACAAATTGATCCACAGGAATTCGCCGACCACATCAAAGAGAAATTTCACTCCACAGAACAAACAACGCCTAGTAGAACCACAAGAACGGACGTATACCCCAAAACCTGGGGCACATTCTCCTCACCCTCAACAGAACAGATATCCCACATCATCTCTACAATCAACACTAGCACCGCTCCTACAGACCCATGCCCAGTGTCATGGGTCAAAGCCACCAAATCAAGCCTCATCCCCACCATACATAAAATAGTACACGACTCACTCACTCAAGGAATCATGCCAAAGCAACTAAAACTTGCATCAGTAAGACCAATCACAAAGAAAACAACTCTCGACAAAAAAGATCCAGCAGCGTACCGACCAATCTCCAGCATACCCTTCCTCGCAAAAATCATTGAAAAAGCGGTTCAACTACAACTTCAGGATCACATCGACAAACATGAAACACTCGACGACAACCAACACGGATTTCGTCCCAACCACGGTGTCGAAACACTACTGATCTACCTCTTCGACAGCATCCTAAGAATAATTGACAATACCAGGAATGGAATCATAATGATCTTCATCGACATCTCCTCAGCATTCGACACAGTGGACCACAACATGCTCCTGGAAAGACTAAAAAACACTGGTATACACGGCATCGCACTGAAATGGTTCCACTCGTACCTAACCGAAAGACAGCTACAGGTCAAGGTGGGACACATCACCTCCCGACCCATCAAAATCCGTCAAGGAGTACCTCAAGGATCTGCGCTCTCAGCACTCCTATTTAACATCTACATCCAACCAATATGCAACATCATGAAAGAGAACAACATTCAATACACAATCTATGCGGACGACATCATGATATACACCCCGATATCAATCGACAACCCGGACTTCTCTAAGATAACAGACTGCCTTACACAAATGACCAATTGGTGTCAGGACAACAACCTCGCAATAAACTACAACAAGACTGAAGCTTTAATCATCACTCGGAACCAAAGCTTCATACACCCACCGAATATAAAGATACAAAACACTACTATACCAATAAGGTCAGAAGTGAGATACCTCGGGGTTACGCTGGACAATAAACTCAATCTCAAGCCACACATAGGCAAAACAATACAAAAAGCCTACTACAGGATGCGAATCATCAGGAGACTGAAACCACTCCTCGCCCCAGAACACTTCCGTACCGTATGTCAAGCTCTGATAACCCCACTACTGGACTTCTGCAATCCGATATACCTTGGTCTACCGAAACAAGCCATCAAACCACTCCAACTGGCACAAAACACCGCAGCACGAATCATATCCGGAACTGCAAGACAGGAGCACATCACACCCACCTTAAAGGACTTACACTGGCTTCCAATCAGTGCACGCATCAGATACAAAACTATCATAAACCTATACAAGATAAAACAGCACACATCAGCCAACAGCCTGCACACCCTCATACAACCAGACACCAGTACACGTCCAAGAAGAAAACAAACTCACAACCGAGTCAGCACCCCAAGTGAATACAAACACACACGCAAGGACACAACAGACCAAGCACTCTCCATGGCTGCTCCAACAATATGGAACAAACTACCGGACGATTTGAGGGCAACTACAGACCTCAAGGACTTTAGGAAACAGCTGAAAACCATGCTGTTCATAGAACACTATGGACACATCACATAGTCCAAATAGCTATATATCAGCACACGTCACCGCCTAACACTGTATGTATATAAGATGTTTTTAGCACCACTGTATATAGCCCACATTGTACATAACTCAAACTAATCTAGCACACAACACAACACGCACCCAACTAAACTTTCTCCCTCACTGCATGTATAACACACTCACACTACCAGATTGTTTGCTGTGATACCACCTTGATTATTATGATAAGGCGGTTTAGAAATACTGTTAAATAAATAAATAAATAAATAAATAAATTCGGGGCGGAGCCGAGGTGGCACCGATCGGTAACCGGTCAGCAGCGATATTCAGTCGAATCCCGGCTACTGGCAATATTGAGCAGCTGCTCGGGCCTTTACTCGATCCTCATCCTTCTTGACCTTTCTGCTGCTTTTGACGCTGTTGATCACCACCTTATCAAATATCTTGCCCTTGCTTGGATTTAGTGGTTCTGTCCTGTCCTGGCTTTCTTCCTATCTCTCTCACCACACTTTTAGCATATATTCTGGTGGATCCTCCTCTACTGCTATCCCGCTTTTAGTCGGTACCCCAAGGATCAGTCTGGGGACCTCTCCTTTTTTCTCTCTATACTCAGTTCCTTAGTGCACTCATCTCTTCAGTATAATCTCTATGCTGATCACTCTCATATCTACCTTTCTGCATCTGAAATCTCTCTGGGAATCCAGAACTTGATCTCTGCTTGCTTATCTGATGTTAGTGCCTGGATGTCTCACCACCATCTGAAACTGAGCATAGCCAAGACTCAACTCCTTATATTTCTCCCTAAACCCACCTCCACCCTTCATCCTTTCTCAATTTCTGTGGATAAGAACATAAAAACATAAGATATGCCATATTGGGTCAGACCAAAGTCCATCAAGCCCAGTATCCTGTTTCCTACAGAGGCCAATCTAGGTCATAAGTACCTAGCAAGTTTCCCCAAAAGACACAGGTTCCACAATACTTGTATTGGCTCAAGCAGTGATATCCTGGGTCCCTTTTATTTATTTATTTTATTTAGACAGTTTTGTATACCACCTTATCCTTCAATCAAAGTGGTCACAACACAATTGGGGGATATATTTAACATGAGGGGACATGAGACACATACACTAATACTTACAGGGAACATGGGCAATGGAGGGTTAAGTGGCTTGCCCAAGACCACAAGGAGCACCTGTGGGATTAGAAACCCCAGTCCTTCCGGCCCAAGGTTGCTGTCCTCTAGTAGGATTTGAACCCCCGACCTTCCGGCCTGAGGTAACTTGCCCCAACCACTAGGCCACTCCTCCCATTTTAATAATGGTTTATGGACCTTTCCTCCAGGAACCTGTCCAAACCTTTTTTAACCCCAGCTACACTAAACAGTTTTTACTACATCCTTCGGTAACAAATTCCAGAGTTTGATTACACGTTGAGTGAAAAAATATTTTCTCTTATTAGTTTTAAATAGTTTACCCTGTAGCTTCATTGCATGTCCCCTTCTCTTTCTATATTCTGATGACGTAAACAATCGATCTACGTTTACCCGTTCCACTCCATTCATTAATTTATAGACCTTTATCATATCTCCCCTCAGCTGTCTCTTTTCCAGGTTGAAGAGCCCAAACCTTTTTAGGCTCTCTTCATAGGGGTATCTTTCCATCCCCTTTACTATTTTGGTGGCTCTTCTTTGTACCTTTTCTAATAACGCTATATCCTTTTTAAGATACGGCTACCAGAATTGCACACAATATTCAAGGTGTGGAACGATATAAAGGCATTACAATATCCTTTGTTTTATTTTCCATTCCTTTCCTTATGATACCTAGCATCCTAATTGCTCTCTTGGCCATCGCTGCACACTGGGCGGAGGGTTTTAACATGTTATCCACGATGATGCCTAAATCTTTTTCCTGAGTGGTGGTTCCTACTCTCCCCTGTTTCCTTAGCTCGCAGCCTTGAGGTCATCTTTGATTCCTCCCTCTCCTTCTCCACACACATCCAACCCAAACTGTAGCTAAAACCTGATGTTTCTTTCTGTACAATATTGGCAAAATTCATCCCTTCCTTTCTGAACACACTACTAAGACCCTTATCCATTCTCTAGTCACCTTCCGTCTAGACTATTGCAAGCTCCTCTTCACGTCTTCCTCTTCATCTTCTCTCCCCACTTCAATCTGTTCAAAACTCAGCTGCACAGCTAATCTTCTGTCAGCCTTTTTATGACCATATAACCCCTCTTCTCAAGTTACTTCATTGGAATCCTATCCATTTCTGCATCCAATTCAGACTTCTACTACTAACCCTTAAGTGCCTTCATTTGGCTGCTCCTCACTACCTTTCCTCTCTCCCAATATCCCGCCTCCCGAACTCTGCTCTTCTGGTAGATCCCTTCTATCTGTGTCTTTCTCATCCACTGCTAACTCTAGACTTCAATCTTTCTACCTGGCTGCTCCTTATGCCTGGAACAAACTACCTGAGTCTGTATGTCAGGGGCCATCTGTGTCCCTGTTCAAATCCGGGCTAAAAGCTCACTTCTTCAAGGATGCTTTTAGATCCTGATCCCCCAAATCTCTTTGTTACCTCCTGTGTGTTTCTTCACCATTCCCCTAAAGATATCCCAGTTCCCAGTTGTGTTGTCAGTCTTGACTAGACTATAACGGCCTGATATTCAAAGGCATTTACACGGTTTACAGGCCTGTAAACTACGTAAGTGCTGCTGAATGGGATATTCAACGGCACTAACACGGTTAATGCTGCTGAATATCCCCTACTAATGCCACTACATGCCCTGATGCTAAACTACTCAGCATCGGGGTGTGTTGTGGGCGGTGACAGTCACTAACTGGGTAGCGGCAATATTGCACCGCTACCTGGTTAGCGACACCTGGGTAAAGCTAGGTGCAGCAAAGCTGCCCAGTTAGCTTCTGCAGATGCAGAGACTGTGCGGTGACCATGGATATTCAATGCCGGGACCACATATGACCCCGGCATTGAATATCTGGGTTCATGTACTTGTACCTAGCTGCCGGTGCTGAATATCAGGCCCTATGTTCTTAGGAGCAGAGACTCTCTCTTGCATGTCTCTGTGCAGCACTGCGTACACCTTGTAGCACTATACAAATGATCAGCAAGGGAACGGTAAGGAAACACATAGTTGGAGAATAGGAGACTATGCTGATCAGGATCCAAAAGCAGCCTTGAAGAGGTGAGTCTTTAGCCTGGATTTGAAAAGGACCAAAGATGAAGCCTGACGTACCGACTCACGTAGTTTGTTCCAGGCATAAAGAGCAGCAAAGTGGAAAGTTTCAGAGTCTGGAGTTAACAGTGGAAAAGACGGACACAGATAGAAGCAATCTGCCAGAAGAGTGGAGTTCCCGAAAAGGGGTGTAGGGAGAGATAAGAGAGGAAAGGTAGTGAGGAGCAGCAGAATGAGTGCACTTATAGGTCAGTAGGAGAAGTATGAACTGGATATGGAAACGGATAGGGTGCCAGTGAAGTGACTTGAGAAGAGGGGTCATATGAGCATAATGAGGCTGACAGAAGATTAGCTGTGCAGCTGAATTTTGAACAGATTGAAGGGGAGAGAGATGATTCAGAGGGACACCAGCAAGGAGGAAGTTGCAATAGTCTAGACAGGAGATGACTAAAGAGTGGATAAGGGTCTTAGTAGTGTGTTCAGAAAGGAAGGAGCAAATTTTTCTGGGCCTTTTTCAGCCAACTGATCTGCAAGATCCTTGCCACATTTGTCTGCACCATCTATTTTGGTGTGACCCTTATCCTTTTTCCAGTATACAGTCATGTTTTGGTCCTATACTAGTTCTTCTATGGTTAGGGTCAATTCTACATGTTTCACAAGTTGCCATTGTGGGGGCCCCTGGCCCAGGCAACAGCCTATAAGCCTAGGGCTGCACTTGTTAGTTCTTTAATTAAAGAGGGGTTTTTTCCCTCATCCTGCACTGGGGCTGCTGGGATTTGTAGTTGTGTTTAGAAAAAAAAACAAGTAGTGTGGAGACCGAGGGTTTACAAGGCAAACACAGGAATTTATTTATTTTTCTAAAGAGCATTAAGGCTCAATGCAAAGCAAACAGGATTCTTTCTCCAAACAATAATCCATAGGCATTTATCCCAAACAAACAATGAAACTGCTTTATGTAGTTTTTTAACATGTATCGCTGTTTTTCAAAACCATTCAGCAATCAGCAAGGTTTCTCTTCTCTTCAAACCCAAAAGAAATATCTTCTCTTCAGCAACAGGGTTCTTTAGCATTCCTGGCTAAACACATTTTCTTCCTGTTTTCACACTGCCTTCTAGGACATTCAGGTTATAGGCTTTTCCCTTCTTTTATCCAAGAACTTTTTATTCTGCCTCCTGGCACAGAGAACAATCCATTACTGAATCTTCAGACCCCTCATCAGATTCATAATAGTCTATCTGCATTTCCTCAGGACCTGTGTCCGGTAAATCTGGCTTTAAGCCAACATGAAAAACCTCAGGCTTAATATTCTCTAAAAGTTCTAGAATCTTTTGAGGCTTTTTCCCTATGCACAGGGTTTCCACCAGGAACATGGAGATTCTTTCCTTGCATCAAATGACACAATGCCTCTAACTGGCTCACGGCACTTTTGGCTACCTTTTTATTCACGCACCTTTTTGGAAGTTGCAGCTCTTTAGCTAGTTCAGGAACGGATGGCACTGCAGCCTGACCCTTGTCAGCACTTCTCTCTGGCACAGCTCTCCTAGTTTTAAAAACAATTGCAGTTTCCTTGCAATCCTTGCTTTGTTTCTGACTAGGGCTTTCACCTCTGAGAATCCCCCGTAAGTCTCCACCGTTCTCCTCCACAGTGAACTCTCTGGGCCTTTCTCTGGTGCTTCTCTCACCAATGAATTCTCCAGCATGCTGCTTCCCTGTCTCTTCCTTTCCAGGGTGTTGCTTCGTGTGCTGCCTTCTCGTAGTGCTGCCCCTCTCAAGCTGAGTATGAGACTGACCTCCTTCTGTTTCCCTGGGTTTATAAGAGTGTCTCTGAACTACCGTGCACTGCCCTTCCCCCAGGTTTCTCTCATCAGCTTCCAAGCCTGCCCTTAGATTAGCAGAGCTTGGGTGTGTCCTGTCCTCAGTAGCTGCATGTTTTTTTTCTCTGCCTGCAGTTTGAGAGCTACTGATTCCTTGCCTGTCTCTTTCTTTAAAGGTAAATGTCTGATTTTCTCCCAATTACATGGGCTCAGCCATACTCTCCTCATCACACCATTTAGAATTTAACCTGCCACAGGCTTTCCAACCTAGCTGCTTTTTAATATTCATAAATGATGTGGAAGTGGAAACGAGTGAGGTGATTAAATCTGCCGATGACACAAAATTATTCAAAGATGTTAAATCAGAAAAGGATTATGAAAAATTGCAAGAGGATCTTGAGAAATTGGGAGACTGGGCATACAAAAGGCACTTGAAATTTAATATGGACAAGTGCAAACTTCTGCATTTAGGAAAGAACAACCCAGATTATAGTTACGGGATGCAAAGTTCCGCACCAAGAATCACCATCCAGGAAAAGAATCTAGGCATCATTGTGGATAATAACTTGAAACACTGCTCAGTGTGCAGCAGCAGCCAAGAAAGCAAATAGAATGCTAGGAATCATAAAGAAAGGAATGGCAACCCCCCCCCCCCCCCCCCGAGGAACTTAGAATGCCTCTGTATCATTCCATGAACACAGAGGGAGCAACCCTCGCAAACAAAAGCAAACACAAAGGGAACATAGCCTCGCTCCCTTTGTGTTTGTTTCTATATCATTCCATGGCACGACTGCACCTTGAATATGCGGTGCAGTTCTGATTGCCCAATTAAAAAAAGAATATAGCAGAATTCGAAAAGGTATAGAGAAGAGCAACCAAAATGATAAATGGGATGGAAGGATACCCCTACGAGGAAAGGCTTAAAAGGTTATGGATCGTCAGCTTGGAAAGAGACGGCTGAGGGGAGATATGATAGAAGTCTATAAAATAATGAGTGGAGTGGAACGTAAGTCAGCTGTTTACTCCTTCAAAAAGTAGAAAAACCAAGGAACAAAGCAATGAAGCTACAGTGTAGCACATTTAAGACTAATCAGAGAAAATATTTTTTACTCAGTATGTAATCAAACTCTGGAACAGGTTGCCAGAGAATATAAAAAGCTGTTAGTGTACCATAGCTGGGTTTATGTTTATAATTTTTAGTAAGAAAGAAAATAAATCACAGAGCCCCAGCCTGTGGGTGTTCTTTTACAATCCCAAAACATCATCAAAAATGCAACATGCAAACCTTTACACTTTATCATTTTCTCCCCACCCCCACTCCCTCAATCCCCAACCACCAAATCCCCTACACAAATCTTTAATACTGGGCACATTTACAGAGTACAATACCAAAGTTCCATGAATCTTCTAACTCATCTTACCTCACAAACTTTCTAGAAGTGAATGGTCAGTGATCAAGCCCAATGGTACAACAACACGCAACAATGCATTCTACCCCCTGTACCCCCTAAACACTCCCTATCCCCCTAATAAACCAACCTCCCATTGCCTACCCTTCCCCCTCCCCCTCCCCTCCCAATTCCCTATGCAGGAGTAGGGCCTTAAATAGCAACATGCCCTCAGGAATGACAGCCCAGGTATGACTGCCTAACCCAATCCCAGGAAGACCTCAAGGCCCAAAGGTCCTCAAAGATAAAGAATCACCCCAAATCACCAAAAAGGTATCCCGCCCTCACAATGTTCCCCGAGAAGCCAGGTGCTCCATCACCATTAAATGGTGGAATTGGTTTTCCCACTCCAAAAAAAGAGAGGACTCTGTGTAGCTGGGATGAAAAGAGGTTTGGACAAGTTCCTGGAGAAGAACTTCATAAACCATTATTAAAGTGGACTGGGGAAATCCACTGCTTACCCCTGGGTTAAGAAGCTTGGAATCTGTCTACCTTTTGTGATCCTAGCAGGTACTTGTGACTTGGATTGGCCACTGATGGAAACAGGATACTGGGCTGGATGGACCTTTGGTCTGATTCTGCATGGCATATCTTATGTTCTTATGTTCTAAATGAGAAACAAAGTTCTGGAATACAGAATCTGTCCATTCAGATAGTTACTGTAGTATACTACTATGTTGGAGCCCAACCTGTACTTGAAAGGATCATAAGAATAATTCTGTTTCCATGCTACTCATACTCCTGCCACTAATTCATGGTCCGTTTCTCAACAGAATGCACATCCATTGACATAGACCTTAGGGAGGTCTCTGTACATGTTAGCTAAGCTTGAAGAATGGTCTAGAATTTGGCAGCTGGGATTTAATGTTAAAAAATGCAAGGTCATGTATTTGGACTGCAGCAATCCAATGGAGCAATATAGGGGGTGAAGTACTTTTGTCCACTAAAGAAGAGCAGGACCTAGACGTGGTTGTGTCTGATGACCTTAAAGTAGCTCAACAGGTAGAAAAGGTGACAGCAAAAGCTAGAAGGATGCTTGGGTGCATAGGGAGAGGAATGGCTAGCAGAAAAAAGGAGGTGATAGTGCCTCTGTATAAGTCTTTGGTGCGACCTCATTTGGAGTATAGTGTGCAATTCTGGAGACTGCACCTTCAAAAGGATATAAACAGGATGGAGTCAGTACAGAGGGTGGCTACTAAAATGGTTAGTGGTCTTCATTATAAAGCATATGAGGACAGACTTAAGGATCTTAATATGTACACCTTAGAGGAAAGGCGGGATAGAGGTGATATGATTGAGATGTTTAAATACCTCCATGGCATAAATGCACAGGGGGAGAGCCTCTTTCGATTGAAAGCAAGTTCTGCTATGAGGGGACATGGGATGAGGGTGAAAGGGGATAGATTCAGGAGTGATATGCAGAAATATTTCTTTACAGAAAGACTGGTGGATCCATGGAATAGTCTCCCAGTGGAGGTGGTAGAGATGAAGACAGTATCTCAAATTCAAAAAAGCATGGGACAAACACAGAGGATCTCTAAAAGAAAAGGGGACTGTTGTAGTTGTTGATATGAAAGGACAGACTAGATAGGCCATGTGGTCTTCATTTTTCTATGTTTCTATGTTCTCATCATAAAAATGATGATAATGGGGCTCAGCTACTGCAGAGTCTGTATCCATTTCAGGGCTAGCCAATGGTGGTGCTGTCATACAACTCCACTAAACCTTGAGCTACAGTGTTCTTAGAGTATGTGTTTGAGCATATTCACCTCAATAGGCAATCCTTAGAAGGCTAAAGTCCTACTAATGGAGACCATAAAGACCTTGATTCTGTCACTTACCAGGAAGCTGATGGATTGATGCTTTGTTTCAGTTATCAGCTTCTCACAAATTTGCAGAATTGCTGCAGCACCCACATAGTGGTCAGCAGTGACTTTTTGCAGTCTGAATATTTCCTTTCCATTTCATATAAGGCTTTTCTGTCATATGCTATGACTTTATCAGAACAGGACTGCACTCATGCAGTCTTTCATTAACCCCTAACTCAAAGAAAAATTAATTGTGTCCTTTGGGCTCAGCTCATTCATAGCCACTTTCACCTTTCTTCAGAAGTCTGAACAAGGGTTAGGAAATCTCAGCATACTGGCCTACGAACTGACGAAAATAATTGCATATGCCTAGGAAGAGCGCAGGCAGACACATTAATAGGACTTTTGAGCTGTTCCAAAGTATTATGCTTTTGAGGCTGTAACCCTTTTGCAGAAATTTCATAGCCCAGCCAGTTTAGAGACTTTCAACCCCACTGTCAGTGATGGTTTTGACTCCCATTGCCTGGAGCTGTTTAAACACATGCTCCAGCTTGACTAAATGGGCCTTGAAGGTAGAGCTTTTGATAGAATATCATCTACATAGACCCAAGTGCCTCTGGTTTCTGTATCAGGCAAGGTCTTATGTAGAAAGATATTCGTCTCCTGGGACACTGAGATACCCGAAAGGGGTTCTCGTCCAGTTATACTGCTTCTTACCAAAAGTAAAAACAAGCTCATATTGGCCCTTAGGATTGATTGGTCCTCTGGTCCAGAATTCTGAGGCCAAGTCAAGATTGGTAATATACTTGGCACTTTGGATAGTGGCTAAGTTTTGGTCCATATGGGCCATGGAACACCTGAATAAAGGGACTATTTTGTTAGGTTCATGATAATTGATAGCAATACACCAGTTCTCTGATGGTTTAAGGAGCTGAAGGAGAGGACCTTTTACTTTTAAGGTGCTCAGGATCTCTTGGACTGACTCATAGGACGCCAATGGAATCTTGTACTGGCATACAAAAACCAGCTTGTTATTTGGGTCTGTGGGTATCCGGGTAAAGTGCAAGTCAGTCAGACCACAGTTCTAGGCTTCATTGGCAATAAAGCTTTGATACCAGTAAAGGAGATATTTTAACAGAGCCCTTTCTGTTTCTATAGCACATGCATCAGCTTGTTTGGGTTGATCTTTGATCACTTTAAAAAAAAAAAAAAACTAGACTAAGTTTACTGGGAGCGAGTTCCATCTCTTGGGAGATTGAATGAAAGCTGACAGCAATAACCTTAAGGGTGAAGTCTGTCTCCTCCTTTTCAGGGATTTCCAGGGATCAGACTATGAAGTCTGCGTCCAGCTGCATTTGAGAGGACTGTGCATCATATGGCCAGATGCACTGGGGAGTGACTGGGTCTTTTAGAGGCCCACACAGTGGTAGGAAGGATGTCCTCAGGACTGACCTCCATGACTGGGTTGTTTTTCCCAATAAAGGGCAGAGTTAACACTACATCAGAAAGAATTCACCTATCATAAATCCTAGAGGTTCACCTTCTAGTTGCGTTACCACTTCTGGGTGAAGATTGGTGACCAGTACGCACAAGGTGCTACAAGTTACTTCTACACAAGGTGGATAGGTACTAACTCCATGAATGTCATGTTAGGATAGAAAAAGGCTAGTTTGTCTAGCATCTGTTGGCCTTTCAATATGTGGACCTGTGGAGGGCATTCTTATACTCTCCCAGGCACCTTAGCATTGGTAGCCCTCACCAAATTACAGACTTAAGGAACTTTTTGCCCTAACTGAAGTGAAGGCGGACCTTCGATACGCTGAAAGGATGGCTGGCCAAAAAACTCCAAGGGATATCTTTTATTAGGTCACCATAGGCTTCCAGACTAATGAGGCAGTTTGAGCCTAGATATAGGAATAATTCTGGACCTCTCACAATAGAGAAGACACATGGAAACTCTTATCCCCCACCATCAGGTGGAGATTGCAAGTTCCTAACAAAGGTTTGGTTTCTTGTTTATGTATCTAAATTGAAGTCTCTGTTCACTTTACTACCTCTAAGATAACTTTGCCTTAGAGATGGCTGTAGAGACATTTGCCAATCAGGGAATAGTTACCATCCAGCACTAGGTAAGCCCTTATATGATATTAATGATATGATGGCTTTTTGGTAGAAACTTAAGACCTACTTATTCCAACAGGCATTCCTTCATTTTGGCTCTGCCAATGGTGTTTTGAGCAATGACTGATTGCTCACATGCTCTTTGTTGTGATGCTGGCTCATTTTATATCTTTGTTTATACTCTGTGATATGGATATTAATGTTGTGTAGTGATTACTATCATATGTGTTAGATTTTCATTTATTTTAGTCAGTTTATGTGAGCCAAAGATCTTGATTTCAATTTGTACTGAGGTTTTATACTCCTATAGTTTCCCTCCTAAATTACTCTCCTCCTCCCTGCTCCATATTCATATCATGGACCCTCCCAGGATTATCTCAGGGAGATCAGCTGGTTGAATCAAGGGCTAGAAACTTCCCTCCTTTCTAGAAATAGGCAGATTACATAAAGGTTAGCTAGAACTTCTCTGGTAGAGCCACAAGAGGTCCTAGGGAAATAAAACTGCAGGACCTGAGTGGTCCCTACAATTGCATTACGAAGTAAGCAATTTATGAATCCTCTGGATAGTCATCTGCATTCTTTTTGCCATTTTACTACATGCATTTCGAGTTTTGCCATCTATATTATTAAATGTTCCTATAGAAAATTATGTGGGAAAGACTGCCAGAACCTGTCAAACTCAAATTTCTGTTCACTGTATTTGAGGGTTCCAGCTTTCGCAAAGTGAACTAAGAATCTGGAAGAGACACATGCCCTAGTAGTGCCACAAGCCCTGGAAAAAGCCAAAGAATGCCAGAAGAAGTATGCAGATAGATGGAAACAAGAAAGGCACCAAAATTTACAGTGAGAGATAGTGTGGGTCTTGACCAGACACATACAGACACATACTACCAAACTTGCATAGAGATTCATGGGGCTCTTTGTCATCTAAAGGCAGATAAGCCTGGTGACCTTGAGAATATAACTGCCTGCAAGCCTCCAGATCCACCCAGTCTTCCTTGTAGTCCTGTTAAAGCTTGAGCATGAGAACTTATTCCGCGATTCTCAGACCTTCCATACACATACACACACATACACTCACAAACGCGCACACACACACACCAGTAATAGTAAAGGGCAAAGGAGTTCATTGCTAACCAGATTCCCAGTTCTGTTTACATCCAAGGGCAACTGCATTATCTAGTTATGGTTTATGGTTTATTATTTCTTGATATACCGTCTTTCTGTCAGCAATCAAGGTATTTTACAAAATTAAAACAAAATTAAGAAAAATAGATTAGAAAGGAACTCCAATAAATAGATGATTAGAAAGAATATCATCTGGAAGACTGCAATTGGGATCCAACTCAGAACATTCATGCAAAGACCAACCCAATGATTCCACCAGGAACATCTGATCAAATGAGATTCTGAAGCCCCAGGAGAGCTTAGAGGGCTTCTGCTGACAGGGGTGGCAGGGTTTGAAACAGCAACTCTAGAAAATAGAAGTTAGGAATCTGCTTTAGAACCACCAGAGATCAAGAACTGAGGAAAGGCCAATGGATATTTACCCTCTCAACGTCATGGACATAGACACACTAATGGTAAGGAAAGCGGGAAGGGAATGGATTTTGGATTAGCTCATGCCTTTTCAGGAGTAGCTCAAGGTGAGTTATATTTGGTCTGCTACAAGGTGTACCCTGCTTGAAAAATACCCCCTGGAAAGTAATTATAAATATTTACGCCTTCTCTAAGACTGGAGAAAATTTCCCTGCAAAGTCTATGTGATCTGGGTATATTTTATAACATATGTGCATAAGCCTGGCTTGTCCCAATGGCCCCTGGGAATGCCTTTGCTCATTTCAGATGAATGTATGCACTAAGAAGATGTTAGCACATTCATTTACCCATGTATAGCCTAGGCCAGTGATGGCTAACCTTTTTGAGCCCGAGTGCCCAAACTGCCGCACAAAACCAAAGAATTTCCTCAAAGTGCCAGCACGTCAATTAAAGCTCCATTTGCATAAGGTGCTTCATTTGCATAAATATTTGCATAATGTTACCATACACTAACTTTTAGTAAACATGCCTCTTAATGAGTATATGGATAAAGAAAGACTAAAAGGTTTCTACATTACTATAATCCAGTACCAACCGCCAGGCACATTAGGAACTACTACAAACGCTGCCCATTTAGAACCCATAGCAAACCCGCCGTATCCTAACAGCACTACCAGGACTCACAAAGCACCATACTCTACCTATCAAAAGGCAACACTGCAAATATTAAACCAATACATCTCAGAGAACAACAATACATGACCTACTGGGGAAAGAACAAGTGGCAATGTCAAATAGGAATTATATAAACAGAATACCTCAGCTCAGTTACACATGCAGAACAGACCATTACCAAACAAGGAATCACAATTTAGAAACAGGAAGACAATAATTAAACTGGGAACCCCAAAAGCCAAACTTGGAATATACAACAACACTGTAGAAATAAAACTATATATTAATTTCCTCTTGTACTAAACAAAGCGCAAAAATTAATGATGCACATTTCCCAGAGCTGACATATTCCAATTAATAAATTCAAAATAAAGAGATATTTTTCTACCTTTTGTGCATTTTTTTTCAGTTGCAATTGTTCCAGCCACTTTCTTCTGGTTTCTTCGTGTCTTCTGCTAACTCTCCATCTGCTGTCCATTTGTCCTTTCTTCTGTCTTCTTGGGGTTTTTTTCCATTCTCTCTCTACATCTGCTTTAACATACTAATCTTTCTCCTTTTGCTCTTTCCTCATTCCTATTTCATCTACTCAAAATTTACCCCTCCATCCTCAATCCCCACTTACTCTCCCAATACCCGGCCAATTGTAGATTTTTTATCCCTCCCACACAAAATATTTTTCCCCTCTCCATTTTACTCTCCCAGCCCCATCCCATTCTAATCCTCCCCCAACACCAGCTCCCTTCTAGTTCCAGCCTCACCCAGCATCCATTCCCTTCTAGTCCCTGCATCAGCCCATTTCCAGTCCTAGCAGCCCCCCAACCCATTTCCAGTCCTAGCAACCCCCCAACCCAATACCAGTCCTATCCCCCCCTCATCAACCCACTTCCAGTCCTAACCCCCCATCACCCCATTTTCAGTTTAAGCCCCCCCCTATATAACCCATTACCAGTCCTAACCCCCATCAGCCCACTTCCAGTCCTAACCCCCCATCAGCCCACTTCCAGTCAGCCCCCCATAGCCCATTGCCAGTCCTAACCCCCCCCATCAGCCCACAGTCCATTACCAGTCCTAACCCCATCAGCCCACCTCAAGTCCTAACCCCTCCCCATCAGCCCATTTCTTGTCCCAGCCCCCCATAGCCCATTATCAGTCCTAAACCCCCCCATAGCCCATTACCAGTCCTAACCCCATCAGACCACCTCCAGTGTTAACCCCCCATCAGGCCATTTCCTGTCATTACCCCACGCAACAGCCCACCTCAAGTCCTAACCCCTCCCCATCAGCAGTCCTATCCCCCCCTAGCCCATTAGCAGTCCTAACCCCCCCTCTCTAGCCCATTTGCTGTCCTAACCCCCCCCCCCATAGCCCATTACCAGTCCTAACCCCCCATCACCCCATTTCCAGACAGCCCCCATCAGCCCACAGCCCATTAGCAGTCCTACCCCCCAGCCCATTAGCAGTCCAAACCCCCCCTCGCCCATTTGCAGTCCTCACCCCCCCCCCTAGCCCATTAGCAGTCCTAACCCCCCCCTCGCCCATTAGCAGTCCTAACCCACCCCCCATGGCAAATTTAAAAAAAAAAAAAAAAGCAGCTGGCTCTGGCTTCTGCCGCGGCAGCGGCAGAATGCAATGTCCCGTGGGGCCCCCTCCGCCCGCTAAGCCCCTCTGCAAGGGCTTTCAGATTCGCGAGGGAGAGCGTCTCCCTCGCGTCTCTGTTAAGCCCGCAGGGGCTAATGGGAAATTTCCCATCAGTCCCTCGCGTCTAAAGGGGCTGATGGGAAATTTCCCATTAGCCCCTGCGGGCTTAACAGAGACGCGAGGGAGACGCTGTCTCCCTCGTGAATCTGAAAGCCCTTGCAGAGGGGCTTAGCGGGCGGAGGGGGCCCTGCGGGACACTGCATGCTGCCGCGTCCGCGTCCGCGTCCGCGGCAGCAGCCAGAGCCCGCTTTTTCTTTTTCTGCGGACCTTCACGCGTGCCAGCTGCAAGGCCTTCGCGTGCCACAGCTGGCACGCGTGCCATAGGTTCGCCATCGCTGGCCTAGGCAATTGTATAAGCCCCTATTGTCAGTGTGTAAATTGTAGTACATACAAAAGTGGCTTATAAAATTACAATCTTAGAGGATAATTTTAAATGCCATTTCTGTGAATAAATCATTGCTTTATGCTTGGAAATAGGTGTTTATAAAAATGTATGTCCAGTATGTGCATAACGTTATGCACATGAGTAACTTTACCCAGACTAGGAATAAGTGCTCCTGGTGACGAGGCTGCAGGGCCGGCCCATCCATTGTGCAAGAATGTTGTTTGCATAAGGCCCTGCACTTCAGAGGGCCCCACGCCAACAACATCCTGCACATGCTGTTCGGCTCAAGGCAGAGCCAGCTTCAGAGGGAGCCAGGAAGGCCTGAGACCCAGACTCACCTCTGTACAGCCGCCAAAGTGAAGAGAGCCATTTTGCTTCACTTCGGCAGCTATGTTCTAGCGTAGACTGCTGGCGCACGGGAGGTTAAAGGGCATTTTCTGTTTCTTGGCAATCAGCATGCCAGCAGCCTACACTAGAACATTTTGGGCAGCTGTACAGAGGTGAGCCGGGGTCTCTCCAGCTCTCTCTGAAGCCAGTCGGCAGGCGTGGGGCTCTTGGTGGGGGGGGGGGGTTGCACTGGAAATAGTTGATGGGAGGCTAGGATTGGAAATGGTCTGATGGGGGGTTTGGACTGGAAATGGTCTGATGGGGGGACTTGGACTGGAAATGGACTGATGGGGGCTAGGATAGGACTGGAAATGGCTAATGGGGGGCTAGGATTGGAAATGGGCTGATGGGGGGCTTGGACTGGGAAGAGAAATATAGAAACATGATGGCAGAAAAAGATCACATGGCCTATCTAGTCTTCTCTTCCATATCAACCACTACAATAGGCCCTTTTTTTCTTTTAGAGAGCCACTGTGTTTATCCAATGCTTTTTTGAATTTAGATAGTGTCTTCATCTATACCACCTCCACTGGGAGGCTATTCCATGCATCAACCACTCTTGCCATGAAGAAATATTTATGCATATTACTCCTGAGTCCATCCCCTTTCACCCTCATCCTATGTTCCCTCGTAGCAGAGCTTGCTTTCAGTCGAAAGAGGCTCTCCTCCTGTGCATTTATGCCACAGAGGTATTTAAACATCTCAATCATATCACCTCCATCTCGCCTTTCCTCTAAAGCAGGGGTCTCAAACACGCGGCCCGCGGGCTGCATGCGGCCCGCGAGAGACCTTTGTGCGGCCCGCGATGCATAGGGGGAAAAAAAAACACCCCGGCTTCTGCTGCTGCTGCCGCCGCTGCCGTGGCCGGCAATAGCAGCAATATCGCAAGTCCCGCGGGCTCCGCTCCCCCCCCCTTCCTTCCTGCTTGCCTGCCAGTTCTCCGCTTCGGCTTCGCCTTTCAGAGCCGCGAAGGGAGAGCTTCTCCCTCGCGACTCTGTTCAGCCCGCTGGGGCAGATGGGAAATTTCCCATCTGCCCCAGCGGGCTGAACAGAGTCACGAGGGAGAAGCTCTCCCTTCGCGGCTCTGAAAGCCAAAGCCAAAGCCGAAGCGGAGAACTGGCAGGCAAGCAGGAAGGAAGGAAGGAAGGAAGGGGGGGGGGAACGGAGCCCGCGGGACTTGCGATATTGCTGCTATTGCCGGCCACGGCAGCGGCGGCAGCAGCAGCAGAAGCTGGGTTTTTTTTAAAGTTTAATTTTCCCGGGGGGGGGGAGGGAGGGAGGGAGCAGGACTTGATGGGGGGAGCAGGACGGGGGGGGGAGCAGGACGGGGGGGGGAGCAGGACTTGATGTGGGGGGGGCAGGACTTGATGGGGGGGCAGGACTTGATGTGGGGGGGGGCAGGACTTGATGTGGGGGGGGAGCAGGACTTGATGGGGGGGGAGCAGGACTTGATGTGGGGGGGGAGCAGGACTTGATGTGTGGCTGGGGGGGTAGTACTGAAAATGGGGTGATGGGGGTTAGGACTGGTAATGGACAGATGGGGGTTAGGACTGGAGGTGGTCTGATTGGGGGGCTAAGACTGAAATGGGGTTATGGGGGGGCTAAGAATGAAGATAGGGCGATGGAAGGGTTAGGCCTGGAAGTGGGCTGTTGGGGGGCTTAGGACCGATAATGGGCTAGGGGGGGGCTAGAACTGGTAATGGACTGGGGGGGGGTGCTATGACTGGAAATGGGCCGAGTAGAAGGGGGAGCTTGAACTGCAAATAGCTGATGGGGACAGGGTCTTGGAATGGTAATGGGCTGAGTGGAAGGGGGCTTGGAATGGAAATGGGCTGATGGGGAGGGGGGCTTGGAAAGGAAATGGGCTGTGAGGGGAGGGAGCTAGGACTGGAAATGGGCTGATGATGCGGGGACTAGAAGGGAGCAGATGCTGGGTGGGGCAGGAGCTAGAAGGGAGTTGATGTTGGGGGACGATTAGAATGGGATGGGGCTGGGAGAGTGAAATGGAGAGGGGAAATATATTTTGTGTGGGAGGGAAGAAAAATCTACAATTGGCCGGGTATTGGGAGAGTAAGTGGGGATTGAGGATGGAGGGGTAAAATTTGAGTGGATGAAATAGGAATGAGGAAAGAGCAAAAGGAGAATGATTAGTATGTTAAAGCAGATGTAGAGAGAATGGAAAAAAACTAGGAAAGAAGAAAGGACAAATGGACAGCAGACGATGGAGAGTTAGCAGAAGACACAAAGAAACCAGAAGAAAGTGAATGGAACAATTGCAACTGAAAAAAAATGCACAAAAGGTAGAAAAATATCTCTTTATTTTGAATTTATTAACTGAAATATGTCAGCTCTTGGAAATGTGCATCTTTAACGTCTGCACTTTATTTAATACAAGAGGAAATCAATGTATAGTTTTATTTCTACAGTGTTGTACATTCTAAGTTTGGCTTTTGGGGTTCCCAGTTTAATTGTCTTCCTGTTTCTAAATTGTGATTCCTTGTTTGGTGATGGTGTATGTTCTGCATGTGTAACTGAGCTGAGGTATTCTGTTTATGTAATTCCTATTTGACATTGCCACTTGTTCTCTTTCCCGAGTAGGTCATGTATTGTTATTCTCTGAAATGTGTTGATTTAATATTTGCAGTGTTGCCTTTTGATAGTTAGGGTATGGTGCTTTGTGAGTCCTGGTAGTGCTGTTAGGACACGGCAGGTTTGCTATGGGTTCTAAATGAGCAGTGTTTCTAGTAGTTCCTAATGTGCCTGGCGGTTGGCACTGGTTTATAGTAATGTAGAAATCTTTTAGTCTTTCTTTATCCATACACTCATTAAGAGGCATGTTTACTAAAAGTTAGTGTATGGTAACATTATGCAAATATTTATGCAAATGATGCCCTTATGCAAATGAGGCCTGCGTCTTGTGCGGCCCCCGGGTTACTCTACAAGTCCTCATTTGGCCCTCAAAGCAATTTGAGTTTGAGACCCCTGCTCTAAAGTATATATATTAAGGCCCTTAAGTCTGTCCTCATAAGCTTTATAACGGAGACAATTAACCATTTTAATAGTCACTCTCTACACCGACTCCAACCTGTCTATATCTTTTTGAAGGTGCGGTCTCCAGAATTGCATAGAATACTCTAAATATCTCTTTCTCCTTTCTCCTCCTGGCTATTCCTCTCTCTATGCACCCAAGCATCCTTCTAGATTTCGCCATCACCTTTTCTACCTGTTTAGCTTCTTTGAGATCGTCAGACACAATCACGCCTAGGTCCTTCTTTCATGGACAGAAATACATCACCCCCTATATTGTACAGTTCCCTTGGATTGTTGCAACCCAAATGACCCTACATTTTTTAGCATTAAACCTCAGCTGCCAAATGGGCTGATGGGGTCTAGAATAGGACTGGAAATGGCAGATGTGGGGGCTAGCATTGGAAATAGGCTGATGGGGGGGCTTGTACTGGAAAGGGACTGATTAGGGGCTGGGATAGGATTGGAAATGGCTGATGGGGAGGTTAGGATTGGAAATGGGTTGATAGGGGGTAGGAATAGGACTAGAAATAGCTGATGGGAGGGTTAGGATTGGAAATGGGCTGATGGGGGGCAAGGACTGGGAATGGGCTGATGGAGGGGCTAGGATAGGACTGGAAATGGCTCATGGAGGGCTATGACTTGAAATGGGTTGATGGGGGGGGCTTGGACTGGAAATGGGCCAATGGAAGGGCTAGGATAGGACTGGAAATGGATGAATGGGGGTAGGACTGGAAATTGGCTGATGGGGGGCTATGATAGGACTGGAAATGGCTGATGGGAGGGCTAGGATTGGAAATGGGCTGATGGGGGGCTGGGACTGGAAATGGGCTGATGCGAGGGGCTTGTACTGGAAGGGGACTGATGGGGGGCTAGGATAGGACTGTTAATGACTCATGGGGGCTTAGGATTGGAAATGGGCTGATGGAAGGGCTAGGATAGGACTGGAAATGGTCCATGGGGAGCTATGACTGGAAATGGGCTGATTGGTGTGGGGCTTGGACTGGAAATGGCTGATGGGGGGCTAGGATTTGAAATGGGCTTGGGGGGGGACTTGGACTGCAAAGGACAGATAGGGTCTAGGATATGACTGGAAATGGAGTGGAGTGGAGGAGTAGCCTAGTGGTTAGAGCACTGGTTTGGGAACACAGAGACCAGGGTTCAATTCCCATTAGTACTCCTTGTGGCCTTGGGCAAGTCACTTAACCCTCAGAAAAATCCAAGTTATCAATGTCCCTGTTTAATGTATGTTTACCAAGTTTAAGTTACAATGTAAACCACTTTGATTGAAATGATAAAGTGGTATAAAAATACTGTTAAATAAATAAATAAATGGCTCATGGGGGGCTATGAGTGGAAATGGGCTGGTTGGGGTGGGGCTTGGACTGGAAATGGGCTAATGGAGGGGCTAGGATAGGACTGGAAATGGATGAGGGGGAGACTTAGATTGGAAATGGGCTGATAGGGGGCTAGGATAGGACTAGAAATGGCTGATGGGAGGGTTAGGATTGGAAATGGGCTGGTTGGGGTGGGGCTTGGACTGGAAATGGGCTGATAGGGGGCTAGGATAGGACTAGAAATGGCTGATGGGAGGGTTAGGATTGGAAATGGGCTGGTTGGGGTGGGGCTTGGACTGGGGAAATGGGCTGATGGAGGGGCTAGGATAGTACTGTAAATGGATGAATGGGTAGGACTGGAAATGGCTGATGGGAGGGATAGAATTGGAAATGGGCTGATTCGAGGGGCTTGGACTGAGAAGGACTCATAGGGGCTAGGATAAGACTGGAAATGGGCTGATTGGTGTGGGGTTTGGACTGGAAATGGCTTATGAGGGGCTAGGATTGGAAATGGGTTGATGGGGGGTTAGGACTAGGAATGGGCTGATGCAGGGGATGGGAGAATGAGACTAGAAGGGAGCAGATGCTGGGTGGAGCTGGAACTAAAAGGGAGCTGATGTTGGGGGAGGACTAGAAGGGGATGGTGCTGGGGAGAGTGAGGATGGAGAGGGGAAAAGATATTTTGTGTGGGAGGGAAGAAAAATCTAAGATTGGCCGGGTATTGGGAGAGTAAGTGGGGATTGAGGATGGAAGGCTGACATTTGAGTGGTTACCTCGGGCCGGGGGTTCAATTCCTTATGGCCTTGGGCAAGCCACTTAACCTTCCATTGCCTCAGGTACACTTAGATTGTGAGCCCTTTGAGGACAAGGGAATAAAAAGTACCTGTTATATATATATATATATATATATATATATATAATATATATATATATATATATATATATATATATATATATATATAAACCGCTCTGATGCACATAGTAAAGACTAGAGAGGATTGGGAGGGGAAACAATATTTTGTGTATATCAAGTGTCTAAACCATAAACCATGAAAAAGGAATAAAGGAAGAAATGGAGGAAAAAGCAAAAGGGGAAAGATCAGTATGTTAAAGTAGATGTAGAGAGAGAATGGAAAAAATAACTAGAAGAGAGAAGAAAGGACAAATGGACAACAGACAATGGGGAGTTTAGCAGAAGACATGAAGAAACCAGAAGAAAGTGACTGGAGCAATTGCAACTGAATAATCTAATGCTCAAACAACAAAAGGTAGAAAAATACTTTTTTATTTTGCATTTATTAACTGGAATTTATCAGCTCTGGGCAATGTGCAGCACTAATGTCTTTCTGTTTTGTTTAGTACAAGAGAAAATGTATCGTTTTATTTCTGCAGTGTTGTACATTCCAAGTTTGTTTCTTGGGGTTCCCAGTTTAATTATTGTCTTACTATTTCTAAATTATGATCCCTTGTTCTTTGGTGACAGTCTATGTTCTGGATGTGTAACCGAGCTGAGGTATTCTGTTTATGTAGTTTCTCTTTGACTGTGCCACTTGTTCTCTTTCCCCAGTAGGAGATGTATTGGTATTCTCTGAGATGTATTGGTTTAATATTTGCAGTGTTGCCTTTTTATAGGTAGGGTTGGCGCTTTGTGAGTTCTGTTAGTGCTGTTATGATTCGGCAGGTTTGCTATGTGTTCTAAATGGGCAGTGTTTATAGTACTTCCTAATGTGCCTGGCGGTTGGCACTAGAGTATAGTAATATAGAAATCTTGTAGTCTTTCTTTATCTAGACACTCATTAAAAGGCATGTTTACTAAAAGTTAGTGACGTTAATATTATGCAAATATTTATGCAGATGAGGCCCATTATGTAAATAAGGCCCTGCAATGAGTCTCCGCACATGGCCCCGCACTCCCCTTGGGCCGTCCCTGCGAGGCTGAAAAAGAGTTTGCATTTATGTGCATGTCTTATACGTGTGTCTGCATGTAAATTAACCTGGGAAATTTGTATGCAGTCAGGAGCAGATATAAAAAGTGAAACCATAAATTCCCCGAGGTAATTTTGAAAGCAGTAGCATGTGCATTGTTTGGTTTTGAAAATTCATCAGTACCAGCACAGGGAAGAGTATCTGCATAGTCTTTATATGTCTGCTCATTTATAAAATTACTCCCATGCCATAAACCAATAGTGTTTCTTTCAGCATATTTCATGTGTTTTGTAATCAATACTGACACTAGACAATGTAGGAAAATGATGACCAATTATAATCTCCATTATTGTTAGACAGAAGGAAAATGGAATGTATCAGTTCAAACATCACTTCAGACAGAAAAAATGACAAGGTATTGATCAGAGCAGAGAATAAAATCTTAAAATGAATCCTTAGGAGCAGTTAGCACAACCTTGGTATTCTCCCCTGCATGCAGTCAGATAACTTGGTAAGCTCAAGATGAGATGGACCCGAACAGAGATTTTATTGCCTACAATTCTAATCTAAAGTGAAACTTTAAAACTTAATATAAAGTTTAAAGCAGACTTTAATCCGACTGGAGACATATCTTGAGAGTTCTACTTTTTCTAAAGTGAATTTCTGTTCCCTTAGAGTGAGCATAAGGATTTTTCAACATACTTAAATATGACTCACTGAGTATCTGTGTACGATAACGATGCTAACAGTATTCTCCTATCAAAAATGTGGCAAAAAGAAGGACTTTGAGAAGTTGTAGTCTCCAGTGGACTCTGTGCTACCAGATAATTGCCTTAGACTCACAATTAACATTCAGCGCCTGGGTTTCTACAAGAAAAGGAAATGAAGTTAACCTCTGATATATTTTTTCATCTTATTAAGCAGGTATCTTGGACGCAGTATGAATTTATGAAGCCTTAGCTGTCTATTCCCAATCACTGCATGTTGTAAAGCCTGCTTTTGTATTATGTTAGGATAATCTTTATAAAATTCCAGGCCGTCTATTTGAAGAATTTTGAGCAAAGAAGGAGCGATTGTGGTTTGTGGTTGTATTTTTGACAACGAAGTTCAGCCCTGGCAGAAAGAACCAGCACCCTAAAGAGAGATAGTACTGGGGAAGAGGAAGTAAGGGAAGTAGTTAGCACCTACTTTAGATCAAGATCATTAGGGGAGGAGATTGGAGAGTGAGTGAAAAAAGAAAAATAGAAGGGAAAAAATTATGATGAAAAAAATGGAATAAGGGAACTAAGGCCACGGAACTGGGGAAAAAATAACAGTGGAAGCAAATGTTGAGGCAAAGAGAGGGAAGGGCATAGCATTAAGAAAGGAAAGAAGTCATTAATAGGAGCGAGGATGGAAAATACATAAAGAAAAAGCTAAAATATGCAGGAGCACGAATAGCGAGAGGGGGAGTGGAAAAGTGGAGAAGGGAGAGGGGAAAACGAAGAAGAATGAAGAAAGAAGAAAGGGCAGGTGTGAAAAGCATGCATGGGAAGAGCAATTTCCTATGGTTAGATTCTATTTCCCATGCTCAGCAAATGGAAAAAGAATAAGCAATCATCTCATCTACCCTACTGGTTTGCTAAGCTCTTTCCTATAAACAGAGAGGGCAGTAATCAAAGCCCTTCCATGGGTAAAACATAAGCTTACCAGATTTTTTTGCAAGCAAATCTGGGAAACTTATCCGAAGTGTGTATGGAGGAGGTGGGGAGGAAGGGAAGAAGGGACACCTTAACTCCAGGTTTGAGCATCAATGCATGGAGGAGGGAAGAGGAGTCATTACCCTGCCTCCCACCATCCACCGCATGACAGCAACAATATCGCTTCCAAGCAGAAATAGAAACAGTGATGCATTTCTCCCATACTGTGCAAAACATAAAGATAATGGATGTAAATTCTAGAAACAGATGTTCCAATCACTAAACTGAAAATAATTTATTTTCTACCCCATCTGTCCCCATTGCTGGAATTGGGGACAGGAGGCTGCCACATAGGTGGGAGTCAGGGACACAGCACTAAAATCGGGAACATTCCCTGAAAAATCAGGGACATCTGGTAACCTTAATAAAACAGAATTTTTCTCATGGAATTTGAGGCTTCTATTATTGCCCCCTTTTCAAAGGGGGAGGAAAGAGATTGGAAGACTGCAAGTAGTTTGGTTTGGCCTTGCATAAATTGAAACTGCATCCTACTATGACATCAGTTCCCTGGGTACATGGTGAGAACATGTCCTTTGATAGTTTGCAATTTAATTTGAGTGACCTTTTATAGAAGGTTAAAGACTAAAGGATCAATACTCAGTGGTGGCAATGACTGGAATTGCTTAAATACTGTCCATAGGGCCCAATATTCCAAGGCATTTACAGAGTTTGCAGACCTGCAAACCGTGTAAATGCCACTCAACTGGATATTTAGCAGCACTAACATGGTTAGTGGGGAAATTCCAGGGTGGTCTGTGAAGATATTCAACAGCACTATATAAAAACATAAGAACATAAGATATGCCATACGGGGTCAGACCAAGGTCCATCAAGCCCAGTATCCTGTTTCCAACAGTGGCCAATCTAGGTCATAAGTACCCAGCAGTTTCCCTAAAAGACACAGGTTCCACAATGCTTGTATTGGGTCAAGCAGTGATATCCCGGGTCCCTTTTAATAATGGTTTATGGACTTTTCCTCCAGGAACCTGTCCAAACCTTTTTTAAACCCAGCTACACTAAACAGTTTTTACTACATCCTCTGGTAACGAATTCCAGAGTTTGATTACATGTTGAATGAAAAAATATTTTCTCTTATTAGTCTTAAATAGGTTACCCTGTAGCTTCATTGCATGTCCCCTAGTCTTTTTATATTTTGATGGTATAAACAATCGATCTACGTTTACCCGTTCCACTCCATTCATTAATTTATAGACTTCTATCATATCTCCCCTCAGCCGTCTCTTTTCCAGGTTAAAGAGCCCTAACCTTTTCAGCCTCTCTTCATAGGAGTATCCTTCCATCCCCTTTACCATTTTGGTGGCTCTTCTCTGTACCTTTTCTAATAACACTATATCCTTTTTAAGATACGGTGACCAGAACTGCACACAATATTCAAGGTGCGGTCTCACCATGGAACGATATAGAGGCATTATAATATCCTTTGTTATATTCTCCATTTCTTTCCATTCTACTCCTTTTCTCATTATTCTTCCTCTCCCTAAACAATTTACATTGGAAGTCATTTGGGACACCTTTGCTCTTCTGGCTGATAACATCTCTAAACAGTCGAGTTAATTACTGATGTACAGAAGAACTCAGAATTGATCACAACAACTGTAAGTACTATAGAGACTTTGAAAATTACTATTCAAGAACACACTCCTCTACTCTGGCCTTATTCAAGAGCAGTCATGTTACCTATCATCAGGCCATTACAGCAGCAAAGAAACAGTATTACGGCCAATTTATCAACAAAGCTGATAACAGACCTAAACAATTATACTCCATAGTTTCTAGGCTTCTCCACTCATCGCCTTCCCTTTCACTACCAGCTGCCCCATCAGCTCAGTCATTGGCTCAATTTTTTTCTGACAAAGTCTCCTCTCTATGTCAACATTTTTCCTCTCTCAATCCCCCTCTTTCACCTGCAGAATGAGACATGCCTTCTGAGGGCCTGTCTCATTCTGTTCATCCTCATATCTGGTCCCAATTTAATCCTATCACCATGCCAGCCTTGAAGAAAACAATTTCCAGTTCCTTCTGAACAACTTGTGCCCTGGTTTCTATTCCCTCCACATGGATCTCTGAAACTTCTCTGGCACTTCTCCCATTTATTTTGACTCTCTTCAATAACAGTCTCTCATCAGGTATTCTTTCTCTACCTTGCTGTGGTCCGGCCTATCCTGAAAAATCCCACTTTGAACCAGCAAATCCAGCTAATTTTCATCCGGTCTCCAACCTCCCATTCTTATCTAAACTCTTAAAAAACGTGTTTTTGCATAACTCTCACAACATTTTGAGCGTACAAATTTCCAACACCCTCACCAATCTGGTTTCAAACCAGGCCACAGCATAGAAATGATCTTACTTTCAGTTCTTAATAAAATTCGTACATCTTGGGAGAAGGGTAATATTACTCTTGCAATCTCATTAGATATTTCCAGTGCCTTAGATCTGGTTCACCACTCACTATTCCTGTCACATCTCTCTTCCGCTGGTCTTTGGTCCATAGTCCTTCACTGGTTCTATTCTTTTCTTTCCTCTCGTACATACTATGTTGACTTTTAATCTACCTCTTCCTCCAGCTTCACTCCACCCTGCGGAGTCCCACAGGGATCCATGTTGACTCCTCTATTATTTAATGTTTTTCTGGCCCCACTTGCCATTCTTATTCAGCAACAAGGCATTTCTGCATATTTTTATGCGGATGACATTCTGCTGCTTTTCCACATCCATCCCAATTCTCCAAACCTCGCTCTCATTAATGCCTGTCTCATCTTGGTATCCTCCAGATTTGAAAACCAACAATTTAAAGCTCAATCCCATGAAGACAGCTTCGTTATGGTTATCCGGTTCATTCCCACTTCCCTCTATATACCTATCTCTTGAAGGTATCACTATTCCGACAGTTTCATCACTCAAATGTAGTCTTGAAGGACTACAAAAGGGGACTACTACTTCTGGCAACGAGTCCGATTTCCGGAGGCTAGAGTAGCAAACTTGGAGGACATAAGGAAGAAAGAGAGGTACATAGACGAGACCTAGAAGGATATAATACTGAGGTCCCACCTCCACTCTGGCAGCATACCTGTTGCCATGGAAAAGAGAGGTCACGTGACAGGAGAGAATCACCCTGGTGTTGCAGGAAGTGATCCTGTAGCTAGGACCTGTCTTCCAGGTGATGTAAAACACTCTCAACCGAGGAAGTTTCTTCAGGGCCATGTGCCCATGAGGGAAGGGCTGGACAGCCATTATAATTAGTGATTCGATCATTAGGCATATAGATAGCTGGGTGGCTGGTGGACGTGAGGATCGTCTGGTAACATGCCTGCCTGGTGTGAAGGTAGCAGACCTCACGCACCAGCTAGACAAGGTCTTAGATTGTGCTAGGGAGGAGTCTGCTGTCTTAGTACATGTCAGTACCAGTGACATAGGAAAATGTGGTAGGGAGGTTCTGGAGGCTAAATTTAGGCTTTTAGGTAGGAAGTTGAAATCCAGAACTTCCAGGGTAGCAGTCTCCGAAATGCTTCCTGTTCCACGCACTGGACTCAAAAGGCAGGCAGAGCTCCGGAATCTCAACACATGGATGAGACGATGGTGCAAGGATGAGGGGTTTGGATTTGTGAGGAACTGGGGAACATTCTGGGGAAAGGAAGGGCTCTACCAAAGGGATGATCTTCAACTTAACCAGGATGGAACCAGGCTGCTGCCAATAACCTTTAAAAATGAGATAGAACAGCTTTTAAACTAGATAATAGGGGAGAACCGACAGTCGTCCAAGAGCACAGGATTCGGAATAATGTATCCTTGAAGGATACTACCAAAAGAATGAAGTTAGGGCATATCAGCAGAGAGGTTCCAATAAAGACAAAAGTTGCCCAAATGCCCTTGAGTACGGAGCAGACAAAGCTGAAAGATTCCAAATTACCACTGCCTACCAATAGCCAAATTAATATGAACAAAATACAGTCTGTAAAATGCTTGTATGGAAATGCTAGAAGTCTAAAAAATAAGATGGGAGAGTTAGAATATATAGCACTAAATGAGAGGTTAGATATGATTGGTATCTCAGCGACATGGTGGAAGGAGGACAACCAATGGGACACTGATACCTGGGTACAAACTATATTGATATGATAGTGAAGATCAAATTGGTGGAGGGTTGAGCTCTATGTTAGAGAAGGCATTGAGTCACAAAGATTTAAAGTTATGCAGGAAACAAAATTTGCTGTAGAATCTCTATGGATTGAAATTCCATGTAAAAAAGGAAAGGCAATGGCAGTGGGGGTGTACTATCGACTGCCTAGCCAGAATGAACAAATGGATGATGAAATGCTCAAAGAAATTAAGGAAGCTAACAAATGTTACAGCATAGTAATAATAATGGGTGATTTCAATTACCCTGGTATTGACTGGTTCAGTATCACGGCAGGACATGCTAGGGAAATAAATTTTCTACATGAAATAAATGACTGCTTCTTGGAGCAGCTGGTTCATGAACCAATCAGAGGGAAAGCCATTTTGCACCTAGTCCTTAGTGGAACACCAGATCTGGTGCAAGCGTTAAGGGTATTGGGGCCACTTGGCAATAGTGATCATAGCATGATCCCATTTGATTCAAATAATGTAGGAGAGATGGTAAGGAAATCCATAGTAACTTTCGAAACAGAGACTATGATAAAATGAAGAAAATAGTTAAGAAAAACTAAAAGGAGCAGTTGCAAAGGTTAAAGACTTACATCAAGCTTGGGTGTTGTTTAAAAATACTATCTTGGAAGCCCAGACCATTTGTATTCCACGCTTTAGGAAAAGTGGAAGGAAGTCCAAAAAACTGCCAGCATGGTTTAAAGGTGAGGTCAGAGAAGTTGTTGCTGCCAAAAAAAATCTTTCAGAAATGGAAAAGTAGTCCAAATGACGAAAACTGGAAACAACATAAGCACTGGCAAGTTAGATGCAAGGCATTGATAAGGCAGGCATAGAGAGAATTTAAGAAGATGCTTGCTGTGAAAGCAAAGACACATAATAAAGACTTTTCCAAGTACGTTCGTAGCAAAAAAACTGTGAGTCAGTTGGACCATTAGAGGATAGAGGGGTAAAAGGGGCACTAAGAGGGGACCAGTCCATAGCGGAGAGACTGTATGAATTCTTTGCTTCAGTCTTTACTGAAGAAGATGTAGGGATGTTACCCATGACTGAAGTGGTATTTAAAGGTGATACTGCAGAAGAAATGAAAGAAATAGCGATACACCATGAAGATGTATTACAACTATTTGATAAACTGAAGAGTAGCAAATCACCTAGACTGGATGGTATACATCCAAGGATGTTGAAAGAACTGAAATATGAGATTGCAGACCTGCTATTAGCAATCTGTGAGCTATCATTAAAATCATCTATAATACCTGAAGATTGGAGGATGGCCAATATAACACCTATTTTTAAAAAGGGTTCCAGGAATGATCCGGGAAACTACAGATCGGTGAGCCTGATGTCAGTACTGGGAAAAATGGTAGAAACCATCATAAAGAACAAAATTACTAAACATGTAGATAGTCATGGCTTAATGGGAGACAGCCAACATGGCTTTAGACAAGGAAGATCTTGTCTTACTAATCTGTTATGTTTCTTTGAAGGTGTGAATAAACAGGAAGACAAAGGTGAGTCAGTTGATATAGTGTCCCTCATCAGAGACGTTTGGCAAAACTAAAAAGTCATGGGATAGGAGGCAGTGTACTATTGTGGATCAGGAACTGCTTAAAAGATAGAAAGCAGAGGGTAGGGCTAAATTGCCAATTTTCCCAATGGAGAAAGGTGAATAGTGGAGTGCACCAGGGATCTGTGCTGGGTCTGCTGCTTTTTAATATATTCATAAATGACCTGGAAAAGGGAATAACGAGTGAGGTTATCAAATTTTCAGATGACACAAAACTATTTAAAACCCATGAGCATTGTGGAAAATTGCAAGAGGATCTTGATAAATTGGAAGAGTGGGCATCTAAATGGCAGATTAAATTTAATGTGGACAAGTGCAAAGTTATGCACCTAGGAAAGAACAACCCAAACTATGGTTACATGATGCAAGGTTCCACTTTAGGAACCACCACCCAGGAAAAAGATTTAGGCGTCATCATGGATAACATGTTAAAACCCTCCGCCCAGTGTGCAGCGGCGGCCAAGAGAGCAAATGGAATGCTAGGTATCATAAGGAAAGGAATGGAAAATAAAACAAAGGATATTATAATGCCTATGTATCAATCTATGGTGCGACAGCACCTTGAATATTGTGTGCAATTCTGGTCGCCGTATCTTAAAAAAAATATGGTGTTATTAGAAAAGGTACAGAAAAGAGCCACCAAAATGTTAAAGGGGATGGAAAGATACTCCTATGGTTAGGGCTCTTCAACCTGGAAAAGAGATGGCTGAGGGGAGATATGATAGAGGTCTATAAATTAATGAATGGAGTGGAACGGATAAACGTAGATCGATTGTTTACATCATCAGAATATAGAAAGACTAGGAGACATTCATTGAAGCTACTGGGTAACCTATTTACGACTAATAAGAGAAAATATGTTTCACTCAACGCGTAATCAAACTCTGGAATTTGTTACCAGAGGATGTAGTAAAAGCTGTTAGCGTAGCTGGGTTTCTAAAAGGTTTGGACAAGTTCCTAGAGGAAAGGTCCATAAGCCTTTATTGAAAGGGACCCGGGAAATCACTGCTTGACCCAATACAAGCAATGTGGAACCTGTGTCTTTTGGGGAAACCGCAGGGTACTTATGACCTAGATTGGCTACTGTTAGAAACAGGATACTGGGCTTGATGGACCTTTGTCTGACCCAGTATGGTATAACTTATGTTATGTTCTTATGTTCAAATACTTAGGAGTTACACTTGACTAGACATTCTCCTTCCATTCTCACATTAGTAATACCATCCATCGATGCTTCTTTTCTCTCCATCAAATACGTGCCATTCGTTCCTATTTACCACCTTCTGCCATTGGTACCCTTTTGCTTTCCTTAGTTCTCTCAAAACTCGATTATTGTAATACTATTTTTTCCAGATTACCAATTGAAACACAGTCAGTTCAAAACACTGTAATCCATCTTCTCCACCACTCTTTGCGGTTCAGTCATATTCATCCAATCTCATTGGCTTCCTATACCATACTTTCCCAATATAAGCTTCTTACTATTATTCATAAGATTCTCTATTCCAGAACACGTGCCTATCTCTCCTCTTACATTATACCATATGTGCCGATTCGGTCCCTTTGTTCTCTACATGCAAACTGCCTCCACCTATCATCTCCATCACAGGCCCATCTTGATAGTACTCGGAATACCGCCTTCTATTTTTTGGGACCATCATTATGGAACTCACTCCCCTTGACTCTATGGCTTGAATCATCTTTTTTAAAATTTAAAGCAACACTCAAAACTCATCTTTTTCAACAGGTATTTAATCTTGCTCCCGAGATTGCCTAGAACACACCAAGCCTGTTATCTCACATACTTCTTACTTAGATCACGTTGAGATTTCTGCACCTTCCCCAGCCTATTGTTTTCCCCTATATGTATCTAACTCCTTTACTCATTTAATTGGCATTCCTTTTCTTATTCTTGATGTTTTTATTGTAAACCGCTCTGACACACTATAGAAGGGCGGTATATCAAGTTTTTAAATAAACTATAAACTCATAAGCTTTCAGTACTGTCAGATACTAATGTTTCCCTACTTAAAGATAATACTGCATTGAGATTTAAAGTGGAGTCACTTGAAAATGCTACCCGTGCGTCTAATCTTTGGGTATTAAACTTTCCATATTCTGCTGGGATATTGGCTTTGGAAATGTTCAAGAGATATTTGGTAGAGGTGCTCTTGTGTCACCAATTACTAAGGCAGATTATTTAGCAACAGCCAAGAAGGAAGCTCTGATCAATCTGGTGACTTAAACATGGATGTATTGGAAAATTTTGGAAGTGGCAAGATGGCAGTGTGAATAGTAGCTGGATGTGTCAGCAGAGTGAGGTGAACATACCCACCTCGGATGCCATGAAAGAGGAAAGGGAAGTCATCAGTGACTGTGTCCGCCTCCACACCAAAGGCATTGGTGCAGTTCCTTCTCCTGTTCTTGGCATTTGATGCTAGTTGTACGAGTGGGGCATCTCTGAGCCCTGAACAGAGAACAGCCCCACCACCACCATGACTGGTGTCTGATGGGAGGCAGGAGGACTCCAATGGAATAGTCCGAAAGTTACCCTTGATGGCAGAGTTCCCTTCAGTGATTGAGTCCTCTTTGGAGGGCGCTTCTGGTTCACCAGTTCTGGGCTACCATTTTGCTGTGGTGGAGAGACCAGCTGTTGTAACACTGGGAGCATTATGGGATGCCATCAAGGCTGTGGATTCCTCTTATGCTGGCAAGCTGACTTTAAATTGGAGCAAGTCCTGAGCACCATTAATCTACTCTGGCTCAGCATAATACTCGGCTGGAAAAGGTCGAATCTGCTTTAGATAATCTCTGGACTGTGAGTAATATCCAGATTAGGGAAAGGAAAATCTTAAATAGTAACGTACTGTTGCTGGAAAATCATGTTCGAAGGAACAATTTAAGATTTCTCAATTTCCCCAAGTGTCAAGTTATTCCGCAGTCGTGGTTGCCAAGGTTTGCCTCTCACCAAGCAGTGCCTCTGCCCTCCCTGGAAGTGACATGCGGCCATGGTTTCCAATGTAATCAAGACATCCTGTTACACTATAAAATACAAGCGCCAGCAACATTCATCGCCAAAGCAACACGTGACATGGGTGCGTGCCTAAGGAGCGCACTCAAGAAGCATGACGTGCTCCTTGTGTGCACTCCTTGGGGCAGCTCTGGCAATACTGGCACTGAGAAAACCCCTACAACACATATTTCCATCTTGTATTTCTTCATTTCACCCACATTCTCTGGCAAGCACTCATCCACAAGATCTGGATGTCCCCTTTCCTTTTATAGTCGGCTACTCTGGACAATTATTTTTCTATCCTTTCTGATGACAGCAATACCAGTCCTGTGGGGCTACCGCCCTATTTCATTTTCTCAGAACTCTTTCCCTTACAGTTATACAGTGTACATCTTGTCCAGTCTTCGTCTCTGTGCTCCATCCCACAATCCTTTGTTTCAAGCCATTCCTCAGGGCCCCCCCCCCCCCGCATTGTCTTTTCCTCGTCCTAATAAATTGTCGCTCTTCACGAGCAAAAACACTGTTAGTGCAAGACCTTATATTGCAAGAATCCTTGGATATTCTTCTTCTTTCAGAAACTTGGCTCAAAGAAGGAGAGGACCCCCTCTTAGCCCACTACCTCCCATTAGGTTTCTCAGCTTTCTCCGTTCCCCGTATCGTTGCACGATGGGGGGGTAGCTGCCATCTATCGTTCGTCACTCCCATTAACCCAAATCCCCTTTTCTTCTTTGCGTTATCCTGAATCGCTTCTTCTTCATTTGGATGTGTGTCCTGCAATCCATTTCTTGGTGATTTATTCCCCCCTCCCTTCGCCCTCACCTCTTGGATGCCCTACTCTTAACAATCTCGGACCTCTCTTTACAATTTCCTCTCCTATTCCTCCTAGGTGATTTTAATCTACACTTTGATTCTCCATCACCTCTTAGGGAACACTCATTTGTCACCCTGTTGCGTGATCTCTCCCTCTCACAGCACCTGTGCCTGCCCATCCACGTGGCAGGACACACTCTCAACCTTATCATCTCGTCCTAGAGCTCTACCATTCAACCATCCTGTTTGGCCACCAGGCCTTTACCCTGGTCTAATCATCTCTGTATCACATTTTCCCTACAACTCCCTGCACCCTCTGCCAACCCCTCAGGGCTTCAGTCTAACCTCACCTCATCCTCAGCATGTCTCTCATCACATTACCCCTCTCACTCTTCAATGTTTCCCTGCTCCTTATCAGATTCTTCCCTCTAATTTCTCCTCTCTTTCTCCCACTTCGCAAGTTTTCTCCTGGAATACCAATCTCTCCGCTGCTTTGGATCAGATAGCCCCACTTTGACCCAGGCCTTCCCATCGCGCTCCTCGCCAGCACTGGTATTACCCAGAGCTTCAACAGCAGCGCACTTATCTTCACTGGTTAGAGCATCTACAGAGAAAATTGTGCACACCTGCCACCCTCCAGCAATTCCAAGCCTATCATCAACAATACCACTCTAGTGTGCACCAGGCTAAACATGCTCACTTCTCGATGACTATCTCCTCTGCTCCAAACACGACCCACCAGCTTTACTCTGTGCTCAGATCCCTCTCCAGTCTCCACCCCAATTCATCCTCTTCTAGCCTTCATTTTGTCCCCAGCCCATCTAGGCTGGCTTCCTTCCTCTCCTCCAAGATCCTTGATATCTGATCTAGTCTGCTCACCTGTCCCCCTCCCCTATCTTCCCCCCCTTTATCTCCCCTACCTCTCCTCTTTCACACATGTGGGCTACCTTTCACCCTCTTACTGCTATAGAACTTGTAAAAGCCATATCCACAACCCACAAGACTATCTGCCCCCTCGACCTACTGTCATCCTCCTGGCTGTTAGAACCATCTCTTGCCCTTCTGCCCTCCATTCTCACAATAATCAACACAAGTCTTGCCTCCGGGATCTTCCCTACACCCTGGAAGCATGCCTTGATCTTCCCCCTCTTGAAGAAAACATTGCTCGACCCACATGATCCCACACACTACCATCCTGTCTCTAACCTTCCTTTTCTATCAAAGATTCTCAAGAAAACAGTCTTTGCCCAGTTGTCCCACCATCTAGCCTCGGTGTGCTTCCTTCACCCTTGCCAATCCGGCTTCTGCCCCAGCCACAGTGTAGAAATGATTATGTCGGCCTTCCTTATTGAGATTTACTCCTCCCACGATCATGGTGATATTTTGGTGGTGATATCCCTGGACCTTTCTGCAGCATTTGATCTCATAGACCACTCACTCCTTTGGTCTAGATTGCAGGATACTGGTCTGCAGGGTTTGGCGTTTCATTGGTTCCATTCTTTCCTCTCCACTAGTTCTTTCTTGGTTTCTTCCAGTGCCACTTCCTCTGATCCGCTTCCCCTCCACTGTGGTGTCCCTCAAGGTTGGGTCCTGGTATCTCTCCTATTTAACATTTTCCTTGCACCCCTAGCTGTACTTATCCAGCAATCAGGGATGTTGGCAACTATGCCAACGATATTATCTTTTTCTATCATACAAGTCCCTCACAGCCTGATCTTTCCCCTCTCAATGCCTGCCTTTCTCAGGTATCCAGCTGGCTTACACCTTAATCTCCCAAAAACATTAGCTATCTGGCTCACCCATGGTGGCACGTGCCCCTCCCTGGCTCCGGTCTTGTCTCACACCCCTCTCCTTTTGGTTTCCTCCCTTCGATACCTAGGGGGTAATTCTTGACACTGACCTTTCCTTCCATAATCACATTTCACAGTTAACTCGTCGCTCGTTCTATTATCTTCGTCATATCCACACCATTCGCCAGTTCCTCTCACCCCAAGCACTGACCACTCTTCTCCTATCGCTAGACTTCTGCAACCTTGAACTCACTGGTGTCCCACAGTACCAGCTCCATTGTCTGCAACTAATCCAGAACACAGCAGTAAGGTTCAATACTCACACCACCCTCCGTGACCACATCACCCCCTTCTACATCATCTTCATTGGCTCCCAGTATAGACAAAATTGTTCATCATTAGCAGATTTTAAGATCCAAGCACAGTCCCTCAAAGATGATTTCGCTGAAAGGAGTTACCCCGTTAGAGTATTGGACCGTGCTTACAAGAGAGCATTATTTAATGATAGGAATTGGTTATTATCCCTAAGGCTAGAAAAGAAGGAGAGGATGAATATGTTAACTTTATTTCAGTTTTCCTCACTAAGTATGTAAATACAGCGGATCTTGCGAAAACATGCCAGCGTGCTAAGTATAGTACCAGGGTTGGAGGCCAAGAGTCCTCGGTGCGTTTGGCAAAGGAATCCCAATCTCAAAGAGATATTAAGTCCATCCCGGTTACGGCCTGTGGAGGTCACACAAGAGCAACAGTTTGGGCACGTAAAATGTGGACACTGTGCTATCTGTGTAGTAACATGGGAAACTGATCGATTTGTATACAAAGATAGAGAATTTATTTAACATTTCTTATATATTTATTTATTTTAGTTAACATTTCTTATATACCGCCTTTTATGATATCAAGGTGGTTTACATTGAACAAACTGAATTTACATTGAACAGGGCATTATAACTTGGAGATAACTATTTTACAGGGAACATGGGCTGTGGAGGGTTAAGTGGCTTGCCCTAGACCACAAGGAGCACCTGTGGGACTAGAAACCCCAGTCCTTCCAGCCCAAGGTTGCTGTCCTCTAGTGGGATTTGAACCCCCGACCTTCCGGCCTGAAGTACCTTGCCCCAACCACTAGGCCACTCCTCCACTCCATATATATTAGAGAATATATTTTGAGATCATTCACTTCATGTGAATCTGATTTTGTTGTTTATGGCATTTTTTGTCCTCGACGATTATTATATGTGGGGAAAACTGCTCGACCCTTCAAGGTCAGGTTAGGAGAACATAAGAGTAGGATATGTTGTAAAAGGCGTGAGGCTCCTATGGTGGAACATTGCTTACAGCAAGGGCATGTTTTTTCAGATCTGCACTGTTTTTGTATAGAGCAGATAGGTTCCGGATATAAGGGAATGACGCATGAGCAGGATTTAGCCTATAGGGAGCAACGCTGGATTTCCTCACTGGGTACTGTCACTCCCGAGGGGCTGAACTCTGGCATTGATTGGAGAGTTTGTGTATGATGTATGATGTTCTCATTGGTGATTGTTCTAAGAATGGAAGTAGGTGGCGCCAATTTGGATATATATATATATGCCTGAGTAGCGCCTGAAGTTGAAAGTTGCGGCGTCGGAAAGAGAGAGGCCATGACGCATGAAAAGAGGTTTAAATATGCCGGCGAGGTGGTATGAGATATATGATTCAAGAACGCTGGATGGGTGAGATGAATCGGTTTTTGGGCATTGGAAAGGTGGTGGTTTGTGGAATCGTAGTATGTGAGTTAAAGCAAATATTTTATTTGGTTTTTATCACTATAGTTCTATTCCCCTGAAGCAGCAAAGGCGAAACACTGGAGGGATGTCCAGGTGGACGTCGGGGTTGAATTACCTGATTTACCTGTTTTGAGTGGTGGAAGCCTGCTGTCGAAGAAAAAATTCAAAATATAAGATAACATGGAATTAGAAGAAAAGTTTTTGTTAGATAGAATGTTATCGTGTTATGGTAAAAATGTTTGGCTGTGCATCTACTTTTTGATATAGGAAAAGGTTTAGCAGACCTTTGATGTTTTAAACCTGAAGGGACACCTGAACCCACTTAGTGGAGCTATTGGTACCTTTTGGAGTTTTCTGAGGTTTGCCTTTTCCACTTTTGCTTTAAAAGGAAGAATTCTAGGATAGGGTGAGAAAATAGAGCTGTTTTTTGTACGTTTGAAGTCCCAGTAGAATATTGCATCTGCATCTATAGACAGATTCTGCAAAATTTGGCAGACCTTCTGCAATTTCACACTTCCTCCTGTAATCTCCGAGCCATACATTTTAACCGTCTGCATCTCTCATCCCCCTCCTGAGCACATTTTCAATCCACACACCTCTCAGCCTTCTTTTTCCTCGGTCCATCTCTGTAGAACTCACTCCCCACTGCCCTCTGACTACAACAAACCTACTCAAAATTTAGGTCTCTACTAAAAACTCACCTCTTTGTTTCTGCTTTTGAACTCCCAATCTCTGTCTCCTAACCTTATTACTGTTCCCACCATTTGATCTCTCTGTCCTGAATGATTGAGTTCTATCCTTTCCTGTCTGAAAATTGTAGTTCCTTTCTTCCTTTCCCAGGCTATGGCCTTATTTTTTTGTTTATAAATTGTACACCACCATGATGTCTGAAAGGCGGTATATCAAGCAACACAATAAACATAAACATCAATGAACATGCTCAGGAAGTATCTTGGAGAAGTTTTGAAGATATCTGGGGATGCAGTTCCACCAATGGTTTGGACCCTGTACTTGTCCCTTAGCCCTCTAGTTCGGGGTGCAGAAGGAATTTCTGGGCTGCCCAAACCTTAGAGGCCGGGAGTTTGACTGCATTTTTGGGATCATCATTAGACGTTATCACAGAAAGGACTACCTTGATAGCATGTTTTGCTTTTGAGACAGATAGGAACACTGTCTTGTGATTATTTTTCCAAAATATGTCCGCCTTATTTTTTGGTTTTAAGATATATGTATTTCCTGATGTGCTAGATACACAAAATGAGCACCGTGAGTTTCTGGCTTTGAGACTCAGGGCCATGAAACTAGGTGCTTCTATGAAAGTTATGTTTCCTTATAAATGTTTGATTACTTTTCAGTCCAAGCAATTTGTGTTCTTTGAACCAGATCAGTTACTTCAGTTCACTGTGACTAGAGAGGGTCCTGAAGTATTGGTAGATATCTCAGAGGAATTAGCTAGTTAATGCCAGTTCTCTGCTGCTCAATTTGGATTGCAGCTGCTTAAAGTGATTTATTTCCTAGGTTTAAATTGTATTTATTTTATTTATCAGTTTCTTCTATACCGCCCCTTCCAGAGATCAAGGGCGGCCCACATGAAACAATTAACAATTTTGTATACTAGTGTATACTTTACATAGAATGGTGTTTGGAACTATGTACAAATAATACTACATGGAACAGTAATACAACTATTTGTAACTATTTACAAAGAACTATTCACAAGGATCGTCAACAACAGTTTAAACAGTTTAAACCTTTTTCAATTACCTGTTCTTGCCTCACTAGTGATTTACTTGTGGTTTATTCTTGGTGTTGGCATGTTTGATTATGGCTATTTCCTTTCTATTGTTTATTTTCCACATTTCTTGTCATTCATTATCTTGGATGTATTAAGTGAAATTGCATACATTAAAAAAAAACTAAATAAACAAACATGGATGTATTGAACATTACTGAAGTCTTAGAATCATCAAATACTGAAACATATGTGCCAGCTATGCTTCTAGTTTCCTGTATTTATTTATTTAACTGTATTTATATCCCGCTTTTCACTGGGTCAAAGCGGTGTAGTTTTGTTGCTGACTGTGACTGGATTCTAAAGTTGTATTTTAAGAAGAGGACAGTGTCGTTCTGTGGCCTGTTGTTAAGTGCCGTTGAGTCGGAGTTGACTCATGGCGACCCTCTGGAGAGCTATCCTAAATTGTGTTCGGTCTTCAGTCAGGCGGCTCATTGTTGACATACTGGTACCCGTAGCTGCTGTTATTGTATCGATCCATCTCATTGCTGGCCTTCCTCTTTTGCGTTGACCTTCTATCTTGCCAAGCATGATGTCTTTCTCTAATGATCTCTCTCTCCGCATGATGTGTCCAAAGTATGAAAGTCGAAGTCTTGTCATCTGAGCTTCTAAAGAAAGCTTAGGTTTGATCTCTTCTAGTACAGACTGGTTTGTTCTTCGGGCAGTCCATGGTATACACAGTATTCGCCGCCAGCACCATAATTCAAAGGCATCAATTTTCTTCCTGTCTATCTTTTTCACTGTCCAGCTTTCACATCCATAGGATGTTATTGAAAATACCATGGCTTGAACAAGTTGAATCTTTGTATGGAGAGAGACATCTCTGCTCTTGAGAATCTTATCTAGGTCTTTCATAGCCATTCTGCCAAGAACAATGCGTCGTCTGATTTCTTGACTGCTTGTTGCTTCTTTATTGATAGTTGATCCAAGTAGGTTAAAGTTATTCACGATTTCAATTTCTTCTCCTTCGACGATGAACCTGTTGATTATGCCAGTTGTCATGAGCTTTGTCTTCTTTACATTAAGGTGCAGGCCCATTTTGAGACTATGTTCTTTGATTGTGAGAAGCAAATGTTTCAGATCATCTTCACTTTCCTCCAGTAATGTGGTATCATCAGCATAGCGAAGGTTGTTGATGAGTCTTCCACCAATCTATGTTTATATCTATATTTCTGGATTTGGCTAAAGACACTCTGAAGCGGCATAGTCAATTACTATTGTTGAAGGCGGGTGTACTGCAATTAGGTGTTTTCTTTTACTTAGTTTTCATGTTTGTTTATGTTTATTGGCTTGCTTGATATACTGCTCCTTCATTATACCAGGGCAGTGTACAATTAATAAATCATACAAGAATGTCTACTGCCAGAAAGGAAAGGAACTACAAAATTGGGTAGGATAGACACAACTCAGTGACACAGAGAGGAAGGATAGGATACAACAGGGTCAGACGGAGAGAGTAGTCAGGCATTGGGGGAGGGGAGGTCAAACGCAGAGCCTTGACATTCAGAAAGGATGATTCCAAACAGAGGGTAGTGGGGAATGATTTCCATAGGGAGGGACCCAGGAAGAAGAAAATAGAGTGCTTAGTTGACAGTAAATGAGCGTGTGACAGGGAAGGGAGGTGTAAATGATTAATATGCATTGAACAGAGACTGCAGTAGGGAGTGTGAAACCGAAGATAATCTGCAAGATACTGAGGAGTGTATGTGTATATTGCCCGGTGTTCCAGTATAAGGATCTTATAATGGATGTGAAAATCAATGGGAAGCCAATGAAGCTGAATAAGGAGTGGGGTGACGTGATCCCGACGGGTCGCATATGTGATGAGTCTAACTGCTATATTCTGTATCAGTTGGAGAAGGTGGCATTGGGATTATGGGATACCAGCAAGAGCAAGATTACAGAAGTCAAGACGGGACATTATGTGGGACTGAAGAAGTGTAGTCAGCGCTGAGGTGGACAAGAAGGGACGGAGAGCATGTATCTGACGAAGATAAAAAAAAAGACCATCTAGTGATTAGTGAGAGGTGATCATGGAAGGACAAATCAGAATCAAGAGTCACCCCTAGATAATTAAAAGAAGATACCAAGGGAATAGGGGAACCTAAGAGGACTGGGGCCATGGAAGGACAAGAACCACCGAAAATGAACCATATTGCTGAGGTCTTGGACAAGTTAAAATGAAGACAGTTTGAGGTTAACTAACTAGAGATGTGGCAGACACGTGTTTATGGGGGACAGATCAGGCTAAAGAGAATTAGTGTGGTGGAGCAGGATGATATCATTGGCATAGTAGTATGCCGACAGTCCTGCTTATTGAATGAGTAGAGTAAGTGGTGCCAGAAATATATTGAAGAAAAACAGTGTGAAGACAGAACCCTGTGGGATCCCACAGTAGAGCGAGACAGGATCAGAAGAAGTCACACCAAGAGTGACTGAGAAAAACCGTTAGAAGAGGAACGAGTGAAACCAGCGGAACACCAGGCCACAAAGACTCGCATCCCAGATGTGTGAAAGAAGAACAGAATGATCTACAAGATCAAAGACTGATGAAAGATCTAAAGATACTGCCAGAGAAATATCACTGTGGTCATGAGAGAAGTGAAGATTGTTAAGGAAAGAAAGTATAATGGTTTCAATGCTATGTCCTGGGCAAAAACCAGATTATCAGGGGTGTAGAAAGTGGATGGTGTCAAGTTGATGGGATAATTGTGAGAAGACTACTTTTTCAAGGATTTTCCAAAGAAATGGAAGATTTATTTATTTTATTTATTTAATTTTATTTAACAGTATTTCTAAACCGCCATATCATAATAATCAAGGTGGTATCACAGCAAACAATCTGGTAGTGTGAGTGTGTTATACATGCAGTGAGGGTGAGGATTCTGTTGAGTGTGAGGGTGAGGGTGAGGATTTTGTTGAGATTTGAGACTGTACGATAGCTGGCAGGAACAAATGGGTGAAACGATGGTTTCTTGAGCAGGGGGCGGACCAAAGCATGTTTCCAGGGTGTAGGAAATGTGCCAGTAGAGAGGCCAGAATCCAGCATGGTAAACACAAAAGGTCTCTATTGCAAGTCAGATAATACTGTGTGGCTTCTAAATACAAGATGTCTGCCTGAGAGCTCTTAGAGGGGTTTTGGTCTTCATTTTTAATAGCTAATTTCTTTTTCGGGTATAGCAAAGGGGAATTTTTTGTTGCGTTGGGTCAAGCTCTGCTGTTAGAGTTCATTGTTTCTTTTTTTCAGCTTTCCATTCAAAACAAGCTCTTTGAAGCCACTGACCTCATCAGGTGTTAGTGGTTCTTAATTATTTTACAAAGGAACTAAGCAGCTGAGTGCTGTACAAATGTCTACAGTGCCCTGCAAGTACTGGCTGCATGGATGGTGTCATTGAGAGCATTTTGCTTTCCAAGGGATGATTTTCTAAGAGCTGCAGAGAAGAGATGTCATAGTGAGAAATCATCTCACATCCAGCAATCACCAGATGATGTGGTTCAGTATTAGGACTAGGGCTGATAAAATCCATTCAAAAGCAAGGGTCTTAGACTTTAGGAAAACTATCTTTGCCAAGATGGGACAATACCTCAAGGAGTCATTAACAGGATGGGAACAGCTGGGGGATGCAGAAAAGCAATGGGCAAAACTGAAAGGGGATATTTTCAGAGCAACAAACCTTTTTGTTAGAAAGGCAAATAAATGTAAAAGGAAAAGGAGGCCACAATGGTTCTCAAAAGGATTAGATGAAAAGGTGAAGAAAAAGAGGGTGGACTTCATAAAATACAAGAGATCACAGAGAGAGTAATATAAGCATCTATATTTGGAAAAACTTTGAGAAACTAGAAAAGTAGTCAGGAAAGCAAAGATACTGTAAGCAATGTATAAATTGCCCTACTGAGTATTATTTTTCAATAATTCATTCAAATATATTTTTGCTTATAAATTACTGGCTCAGAAATTATTTTGATTAAAACAGAGCAAAAATGATATAGATTATTGATTAAAAGGAGGTTTTTTGGATCAATGATGCAGTGTATGTATTTCACGGGCTATTACTCTTCATGTCCATGAATAATAGCGCAATTGACTCTGAGATCCTTTTTCTCCTATCAATATATGTACAGGGGCTTTGTTTCTTCTCCTTTTTGGATTTTTGTGTGAACGAAGTTTCTATATACTGTGTGTTTACCAGAGGCAGGTCTTGTCAGACAAATGTGATTGATTTTTTTTAGACTGGGTGATCAGGGGAGGCGGGGCCGATGAGGAAGCAAGATGGCAGCTTAGGAGTGGTGCTCCGGTGCCCCCTAACAGAATCCTGATAATTCTTGCAGCCTACCCACTCGATTCCTGTACCTAGAGCCTCGCGGGTTGTGTCTAACGGGGAAAGGAGCATGACGAGTGGCAAGCCAGTGAAATTGGACTTTGTTGCGGCGCTCAACACTGGGTCTAAAAGAGCGAAGGCAGACCCGCTAGATGGCCCCTGCCCGGGAATCGGAAGATACTATGAGAGAGTTGTTGGGGGAAATTAGATCGGTGAAGGATCTGGTGGTTGCAAATGGGGATGCCTTAGGACGAGTGCAGTCCGAATTGGGTGAAATGAAGGGGCATCTTAAAGTCCTCACGGAGCGAATAGACAAGGCAGATGCCAAGCTTGCGGTGCACGCAGAAAAAATAAATCAACTTAGCAAGGCCTGGAAGAAGGTGAGCCGATTGGAGACGCAACTGGAGGACCTCAGTAATAGAGGCAGGAGAAATAATGTGCGACTGGTCGCCCTCCCAGAGGGTGCCGAAGGCGCTGATTTATTTGCGTTTCTTGGGAAAATGATACCTGCAGCGCTGAAACTTCACCTAGCAGGGCCGCTTGAGTTCGAAAGGGCACATAGAGTCCCTACACGGAGGAGTCTGCAAGCGAGGGGCCCAAGGCCTGTAATCTTTTGTTTTCTGCATTACCAACAAGTCATCCAGATCCTAAACGCAGCCAAATCCCAACTGGCATTGACCTATGAAGGGAGTACCATTTCTTTCTTTCCGGATCTCTGCAAGGCAACAGTCGACAGGTGAAAGCAGTTTTTGGTACTGCGACCGCACCTGCAGCATCTCCAAGCCAGGTATGGGCTCTTCTACCCAGCCCATCTCAAAGTCACGCTCAATAATTCCACGAAATCCTTCGAGGAGCCAGAGGAAGCCATGAAATTTATCGAGGAGCAGGAGGCTCTTCAGATGCGTTAACTTGTGTATTGCAACAAAGGTACTGTTATCAGCAATTGGCGAGCAGAGTATGAGAGCAGTGGCCATGGACTGCTTTGCACGACAAAGTTTTCTTTTGAGGCTGACAGAGGCTGATGAAGTCTGATGGGCATTATAACAGTTGGACGCTAACCTGTTAAGTGTTATGTGTGTTTGGACAGTGTTCAGGATTGTGCGGGCTTAAATTGTAATTGTATTCTAATGTTTTACCAAGATTAAATTGCCATTTTCTGTGTAAAGAGAGTCGTTTGGGCTGGGGCCTCAGGGTGGGGAACTGATGGGCTGTGGGGCTTAATTATGGGCGGGGTTTCTTTTCTTTCTTTAGGGTATTGCTGTTTTGTTTTGTCATTTGATTATTGCTATTGCCTGAAGGGAGAATGTAAAAGATTTGGACTGGGTACACTACATGTATTTGATGGGGGGGTACCTTGCGGCCTTCTTGTGGTATACGCTGGCTCACCCATGTTGTAGCCTCTGTTTTACAGGGGAGAAGTTGTCACCTTGCAAACCTCATTTACTTAATTATGGGCTGTTCTTAATAAAGGTCAAATGGATCTTGGGCGTACTGCTGATTGGGATGGAGACTCCAAATCCTGACATGCCTTGTTTAAATGTGCTCACTTAAAATCTTGTCTCTGAATGTGAAGGGCGTCAATCACCCAATAAAGCGTAAAAAGATACTAGCGTATTATCAGAAAGAAGGTGCTGATATAGTGATGCTACAAGAGACACATTTGCCTATCAAAGAATCTGTAAAATTGGATGGGGGAAAGTATTCCTTAGTGTCACATGCTCCAGCTGTGGGGAAAAAAATGGAGTGGCTACCCTGATCAGGCGCTCCTGTAAAGCTCAGGTGATATCCTCTAGAGCAGATCCTGAGGGGAGGTGGTCGGGGGTGCAGCTGTTGATCGAAAAAAGGAAGCTGTTCCTTATCAATATCTATGCTCCCAACTGTGACAGTCCTAAATTTTTTCAAGTCCTAGCGGAGTTGCTACTGGAGTTCTCCTCCTATTCTATAATCCTAGGGGAGGACTTTAATATGGTCTTGGATCCGATACTTGACTGTCAACCATGCAGATCATCAAGGAGGGGCAGGGCTTCAGAGGTGCTTGAGTCCATTATGAAGAACATGGGTCTGTTGGATATATGGAGAGTGCGACATCCCATGGAAAGGGACTATACTTTTTTTTCCCATCCACACAGTTCCCACTCCAGGATTGACTTCTTTCTGGTGTCTCGCTCCTTCGCTAAAGAAATTGAGCGAGCAGAGATTCTCAGCACTCACATATCAGATCATGCGACTATAGTGCTTGTAGTGGGAAAGCAGGCGGAACAAGCAAAGGGAAGTGGATGGTTTTTCCCTAGAGTCCTGCTTGCTGATGATTCCTTTAAGCAGTACGTCCATCAAGCCATCGTGGATTACTTCGCTGTCAACCTTCCAGGGGACTCATCTATATGGGCATGGTGGGAAGCTTTCAAGGCTTCGATTAGAGCAAAAATAACCAGCTATGTCATTGCTGTGAACAGGAATGCGAGGAGAGAGCTGGAGACGCTGGATGCTCAGATTAGGGCAGGAGAGAGAATCTTTCAAAGACAGTATAGCGCTATAGCGCTTACCCGGCTTCAAAAGTTAAGATATCAGTATAACACAATCCTAAGTAGGGAAGTTGAGCATAACGCCTTTGAGCAGAAGGCGCGATACCACACGGAGATGAATAAGGCGGGTAAACTGCTGGCCTCTAGCCTAAACCCACGTAGGGACAAAAGGCATATTGTATCCATAATGGACGGAAATGGCGGTTCTCAGGAGGAGAATGTCGAGATAGTGGAGGCCTTTAGAAATTTGTATATGCAGCTGTATTCATCTGAAGGATCCTGTGATGAAGTTGCTCTGAGAAATTTTCTTGAACAGATTGATCATCTGAAATTGGAAGTAGAGCAGGTAGAGATGCTAAAAAAAAACGCATTGAGGCAGACAGAGCTTCAGGAGGCTCTCGCTGGGATGAAGACCGGAAAAGCGGCGGGACCTGATGGAATCCCGACTGAATTTTATCAGATTTTTGCAAAGGATATATGTCCCTACCTCTTGACATATTACCAGCATCTCCAAGAACAAGCTAGTAATCCAGGGGCTTTCGCGGAGGCCACAATTGTAGTCCTCGAGAAACCTGGGAAGGACCCCAAGATGGTGGGAAACTATAGACCTATATCACTGTTGAACGCTAACTACAAACTGTATTCGGCCATGTTGGCCGGCCACCTTAATAAAGTTCTATACCAGCTTATTCATCCAGACCAGTGTGGATTCATCGCTGGCAGATCTACAGCAGATAACTCTCGGCTCTTTTGCAATGTGTTGGAAATCGCGGATCGTATGGACTCTCCCTTAATTGGCCTGTCATTGGATGCTGAAAAGGCCTACGATAGGCTGGAATGGCCATTTTTGTTCGAAGTCTTAGATTGGTTCGGGCTTCCTATGGAATTTGTGAATATGATCCGGGTACTGTACTCCTGCCCATCGGCGAGGATTTTAGCTAATCAAGAGCTATCCAGGTCCTTCCCCTTGCATAGGAGCACCCGGCAGGGCTGTCTGATGTCGCCTCTACTGTTCAATTTGGCGCTGGAGCCACTGGCCTTAATGGTCTGCCAATCAAGGGAAATTAAGGGGGTTTCAGTTGCTGACCCGCATATAAAACTCTCGGCATATGCAGATGATCTTTTGTTCTTTTTATGTCCAGAATCTTTATCTCCTTTGCTGCAGCTGATAGGCAGCTATGCCTGGTTCTCGGGATACAAAGTAAACTGGACAAAGTCGGTGGTCTTCCCCCTTAATAAGCTGACAAGCAACAGTATGATTCAGCAGTTCCCTTTCCAGTGGGAGTCGAGGGCTATAAAGTATCTGGGGGTGCAGTTCGCGGCCCCGATGGAAGAAACTCTTCGTTTAAATATTGAAAAGGTAAAAAGAACTTGCCCGGTCTTTTACTCTAATGTGGTCCCCCCTCCATCTCACGTGGTGGGGGCGGATGGAGTCTATTAAGATGGTGTTAATGCCCAAGATAAACTATATTCTAGGGATGTTACCTATTCTGTTCCCTGTATCTGTCTATAAAGCTATTGACCGAATACTGAGCGTGTTTTTGTGGGGCGGGAAAATGCCTAGGATTGCCTTGAGGAAATTAAACACTCTGCAACTCGAGAGCTTGCTTAATTCACTCATTCATTAGACTAATGGCAATTGGTCTCAGAAAAACCAGCGGCACATAAACCAGGAGCCAGTTGCTCATTGAAAGTGCCAGTTTTACATCAATGACCGTCTGCCTTCTTTGACTTCTTATTTTTTAAATTGTATTTAAAGTTGCCAATAAAAACATCTTTCTTTCATCTCATAGATATCACTAACGTTCCTCATGCAATCGGTAATAAATATTTCTTCTTGAAAAATGTACTTTATATGAGGGAACCGGTGATACTATATAACACTTAGCTTTTGTTTGAAGACGAACAGGGCAATTCCAACGCTCACAGCTAGGTACCCCAAGCGTTTCAAGAGTTTTACCTGGATGGTTTGAATGAGTAAGATGACAATGAACATCTAGTGAAAGTAACGCCAGCAGCATCATCTAAGCAGTTTTAAAGGGACGATTCCCTGAAGAAACAACAGTTGTGAAACGCTTGGGGTACCTAGCTGTGAGCGTTGGAATTGCCCTGTTCGTCTTCAAACAAAAGCTAAGTGTTATATAGTATCACCGGTTCCCTCATATAAAGTACATTTTTCAAGAAGAAATATTTATTACCGATTGCATGAGGAATGTTAGTGATATCTATGAGATGAAAGAAAGATGTTTTTATTGGCAACTTTAAATACAATTTAAAAAATAAGAAGTCAAAGAAGGCAGACGGTCATTGATGTAAAACTGGCACTTTCCTGGTTTATGTGCCGCTGGTTTTTCTGAGACCAATTGCCATTAGTCTAATGAATGAGTGAATTAAGCAAGCTCTCGAGTTGCAGAGTGAGTCATTAAACGGAGTGTGTTTGTTTTTACTTGGAGTTAACCGTTTAAAGAGTAAACAGACTACAAATTATTGAGGAAATTAAAGGCATGCAAAAGTGAGGGGGGAGTCCAATTCCCTGATTTCCAGTGGTATCATCTTGCGGTGGTGCTCAGATAAGGAGCACTATGGGCTTCCGAAGTAACCTGTTCGCAGAAACCGGTTTGGGTGGATGTGGAAGAACGTCTGTGCTATCCTTATCCAATCAGTCTTGCAATTGGAATGAGATTCCCGGAGTCCTCCAAAGTGGGACGAGTAATTCTAGCTACGCAAGATACATTTCAGAGTTTGCTACATGTTATAAAAGAGGAGAACCCGACCTCCCATCAAATGCCCCTATGGTATAACCCAGTTTTCAAGATTAATAAAGCCTCCTTTGCGTGGACAGCTTGGCAGAGATGTGGCATCTGGGTGGTTGGCCCACTGTTTGACGATATGGCGTGGAAAAGCTTTCGGGCCCTGCAGTCTGAGTTTGGGCTACCATCCTCCTGTTTCTTTCAGTGGCTTCAACTCAGGCACTGTATATCCCAGCAGCAGAAAATGCCTTGTGAGTTTGTGAGTTCGTGGGGCTTGAAGAGAATCATGGCAGACATTAGTGAAAAGAGAGGCGGTATCTCATCTTTGTATGCATATTTTAGGTCCAGCAGTCCCAGTTTTGTGCAAGGTTTGCGCAAGACCTGGGAAGAAGAAACGGATTGCACTTTGACAGCTGAAGTGTGGGAGCGTCTGTGGGGGCCGATAGTGCGTACTTCGAAGTCAGCAGCACTCACGCAGTCTATGATTTTTTTCACCCATAGGGCGTTCATTACGCCAGTTAGGCTGGCTAAGTGGCACTCGGATGGTTCATCGCGGTGCTGGTCGTGCCAAGCTGTTCCGGGCACCCTGAGGCATATGTTTTTCGATTGCCCTCTCATTCAGGGGTTTTGGGCTGTAGTCTGGGCACAAATGCAGAGGATTTTGGGTGTCTCTTCTCCTCTGACATGGAGAGTAGTGGCTTTAAGATCGTTAGCGGAGACCCCGTTGGTGGAAAAGGAGTCCTCTTTCGTGTTTAACTTTATGATTGCCATTGCTATAAAATTGATCTTATCAAATTGGAAAGATCCTTCGAAGTTAAACGGGTCCATTTGGTGGAACCATGTGTGCCTTTATAGCAAGTATGAAAAGGCGTATGATAAGTCCGCTACCCTCAGAGGGAATGAGATTAAACGATATAAATGGTATGCCTTAGATCGCTATGCAAGTTCTGTGGTACGATAAATAGTAGATTAATTGAGGTTTGCAAGGTGCGGGGTGGGAGGTGTGGTGGTGGGGTGGTATTGTTGTGGTTTGTTTCTTATGGTGGTGGAGGGGGTGTGCAGTTTAGTCTGGTAACTGTTACAAGTGTGTTGTGTGTACTGCTGTAAATACCTAAAAAAATTAATAAAAAAAAAAAAGACTGGGTGATCAGGGAGTTGGACCAAGGGTAAGCCTTAGATGTGGTATACTTAGATTTCAGTAAAGCCTTTGACACCATTCCGCACAGGTGACTTATAAAAAAACTGAATACTAATCAACAAATGAACAGGTTTCATATATCTACAGACCATTCAAATTATGATTTTTTTTGTCAGACAATTGAACCCTAGGAAAGAAACTTAACTGGCGGTTTGCGTCCTTTTTAATCAAAGTGCAGAAACCTTTAAACTGCTGAATGAAAATTTTTTTAGCAAGAAGTACTTGGCTGTGTCTCAAGCGCTGCAGCAGAAAATCTCCAAAATTGGTGGAAAATGACACAGTCCTGCGTTTCGGATTGTCTTGCTAAAAAAAATTTCATTCAGCAGTTTAAAGGTTTCTGCACTTTGATTAAAAAGGACGCGAACCGCCACTTAAGTTTCTTTCCTGGGGTTCAATTGTCCGACAAAAAATATCATACTTTGAATGGTCTGTAGATATATGGAACCTGTTCATTTGTTGATTAGTATTCATTACTTGGGCTGACAGGTCCCTGGTTGCCCTAGGGATTTTTTCTTGATTTATAAAAAAACTGAGCACCCTAGGGATGGACTCTAAAGTGACTGACTGTTAGAAATTGGTTGAGTGGGAGATGACAAAGGGTACAATAGAGCTCACTTTGATGAGAAGAATGTTACCAGTGGTGTGCCTCAGGGATCTGTCCTTGGTCTGATTCTTTTAACATCTTTGTTATGTTTATGTTTATTAAAAGCTTAATATACTGCCCATAACAGAAGCATCTGGGCAGTTTACAAACAAAACTAAAAGCTGCGAAGAAAAGGAAAAGGAACGCCATTAAAAATTAAAACAGGACAGAAAAGATAAGGACTGAGGGGGAGGGGGGTAGACAGGACAACAGATAAAAGGGGAAGCAAAAGTTGTACATCAACGAGGGGGATAGACAGGATGACAGATAAAAGGGGAAGCAAAAGTTGCACATCAACGAGGGGGGTAGACAGGACGATAGATAAAAGTGGAAGCAAAAGTTGTACATCAACGAGGGAGGTAGACAGGACGACAGATAAAAGGGGAAGCAAAAGTTGTACAGATATTGCAGAAGGGCTGTTGGGTAAGGCAGCAAAAATCCAAGGGAAACAGTATAGTGTAGAGGGCAAAGTACCTCTGTCCGCGAAAGAAGAGCAGGACCTGGGCATGATTGTTTCTGATGATTATAAAGTGGCTAAAAAGGTAGAAAAGGCGATGGCAAAAGCCAGAAGGATTCTTGTGTGCATAGGGAGAGGAATGGCCAGCAGAAAAAAGGAGGTGATAGTGCCTCTGTATAAGTCTCTGGTGCGACCTCATTTGGAATATTGTGTGCAATTCTGGAGACTGCACCTTCAAAAAGATATAAGCAGGCTGGAATCAGTGCAGAGGGTGGCTACTAAAATGATTAGTAGTCTTCGTTATAAGCATATTAGGACAAATTTAAGGTTCTTAATATGTATGTGTTAGAGGAAAGGTGGCATAGAAGAGATGTCATAGAGACATTTAAATATCTCCATGGCCTAAATGCACAGGAGGAGAGCCTCTTTCGATTGAAAGGAAGCACTGCTATGAGAGGACATGGGATGAGGGTGAAAAGGGATAGACTCAGGAGTAATATGCAGAAATATTTCTTTAAGGAAAGAGTGGTAGATGCGTGGAATAGTCTCCCAGTGGAAGTAGTAGTATGTGAATTCAAAAAAGCATGGGATAAATGTAGAGGTTCTCTAAAAGAAAAAAAGGGGATTCTTGTAGTGGGTGATATGGAAGGGCAGACTAGATAGGCCATGTGGTCTTTTTCTGTTGTCATGTTTCTATGTAAATGTTTAGTATTTTATAAGTCAGTACTTTTTGTCTTTTTCCAGCTGACAGAACTCGCCGCCTTCATTAACTCAAAGATAGCTAGGTCATCAGCGGTAACCTCTCCTGAGGTGACTTTGCCGCACTAAAATGAAATATGCTTCCAACATTTTCTTTAGTTTAGTTTAATTTCTTAGAATTGTGGGTTTGTACCCTTTTTTTCTTTACTCTCCCCCTCATTGTGTTGGACTTGTAGGAGGTTCTCTTTGCTATTTCTTACCACTTGTTTTCTGAAAAATTTGTGTGAGTTTCTTCCTTTTTCTGTAGAAGATTATGTCTTAATTGTAAAGTTTGAAATTCAATAAAGATAAAGTTAAAATAAAATAAATAAAAAACAAAGTTCTAGAAGTGTATTAGAAATGGAGCCAGTGTAGCTTCGGCCATCTGCTGCCATACCAGTACATGTTCTATCAATCCCGGTTTACAAACGCATAGTATCCAGAGTGAAATCCCTAACTATTAGGTTAAAGCCTCACAACTGCCACACTTATTATCGTGTGAATAAAGACACAGTTAAGAACAATATTCAAAATATCACATTGTAATAGTCACAGCAGAGGCTATTCACCCTATATAGTCAAACAGTACAAATATAGACTCTTTTATTAAAGTGCAGTAAGCACTTAACGTGGGCTTTACTGTGCACTAACCACTAGCACGGGCCCAAACTAAGGGTTACCAACTAGTTAAAATAAAGCTCCATGATAAAAAAAATACACAACATGGAGGGTAATCTATAATCTTGCTAGCAGGCAAATTGCGTTGCTGAATGCGTATTTGGGGCCTATTCTATAAAATAAAGCACACACGGATACAACTGAGTCTAGTCATAGCAGTTACGCCTGCTCTAGAGCAAGCATAATGGCCCATGCCTAAATTGGCACAGTGGTGCATGGAAGTCATAGGATTCTTTAACATATGTTTAGGTTCCACCTATACCCCACCCAGTTTCCACCCAATGCACACCCCACCTGAACATATGTGCATTGGGATTTGTGTGTGCACTTACAGAATATCGACCGCCCAAGGCGTGCTCATAAGTGCACATTCACGCGCATTAAGTCCTTTAGAATAATTACTTACACAGGTTTCAGGGGCATACCTTTCTGCGCACTCTATATAGAAGCAGCCCTGGGACTGGAGCAGAGAGTGGGCATGGTGGCCGGTGACAGCAGGTGCATAGGATGCTGTCATATGCTAGTTGTCACAGCTGCTAATATCTTGGCTGCACTTAAAACCACTTCTTGAGTCCTGTAGCTGCCTTCTTCCCAAAAATAAAACTAATAGCAATAAGCACCACTGATGAATGTCCCCTCCCACCCTCCTGATTTGTTCCCCCGCCTCATTACAAGCTCCCCTTCCCCATGAGCCCTCCCATCCAATCCCTTTCCCCATAATGGTGCTCCTCACAACACAACCCCCCAGTAGGCACTCACCCAGTCAACTCTCGTGTCTTGTGGATCCCCTTTGCTCCCTTCCCCATTGCCACCTGCGTGCAAAAGGGCAGATCAGACCCCTAGCAGTAATCCCATGGTACAACCCCTCCTATCGACTATGTAAATGGCCTCTTAGAGAATACGGACTAGCGTGGAAGTACTCACGTTGTTTGCATCATGAGAACTTTCCCTGTGGGCATGAGCAATTACGCATATAAATTATAAATTCTTTAATTTATGTGCATAAATCTAAAAAGTAGGTGCAATCATTTATATCAGCTCAAGGACTGTTGTAAGCGATCGCATCTTAACATACAGTACATGTGTACTTTCACACTTGCGCTCTGTTAATGTCAAGTGCACACGTACTTCACTTTGTAAGACAGACGTAAAGCACATGCATGAACATGTCTGTGAACTAGATGCCAGATTGTAAAGTTACCCTCTAAGGTCAGTACTGTAGTCATTTGATGCTCGTAAGTGGCCACACATGCGCATAAATGACCTCTTATAATATACCGAGCAACATAAATGTACACGTACTTTCACTGTGGGTACGCACATGAATGGTGTTTGGGAAGAGCTTAGGTGGTACAAGCATTGATTATAGAATACAATTTTTATATGTACTTAATCATTTACACCAGCTCTAGGACTCATATAAGTGACTGCACCTTAATTTAAGGCATATTCTCTGACACTTACATTAGTATTTCATAAAGACAAGAAAGCGCCTACTTGTCTTTATAAAACAGAATTTAGGCACATTAAAATGTGCTTTGACTAGGCGCCCTGTTAGATATTTACTGTCTGCCCAGTATTGTTATTAGTCGTGGCTTTGATGGAGGTTAAGTTGACCATTGCTGATAAATATTCCATGTAGAGGATCTTGTACAGAGATCTAGGAATGAAAATCTGTTTCTCAAAGGCAGCTCTATAATGAAGCAAAGTGAGGTGGTGGCCTCAGGCAGAAAACTTTTGAGGGCAGCAAAAACTGCCCCCAAAACAGCTGCCTCACTCCGCCTTCAGATTAAAAAAAAAAAAAAGTGGACAAGCTACTGCCGCTGCTCTAGCCACAGTGCAGGAGCCGTGGCTGCAATAGCGATAACAACTTAAAATTAAAAGGAAACTGGTGTGGAGCCTCCCGGCCCTATGGAACCCCTGCTGCTGCCTCCCACTCTAGCGTCATTTTCCTTTGGGAGCAGGATGCAACAGCAGGGGTTCCATAGGGCCAGAAGGCTCCACACCAGTTTCCTTTTAATTCTAAATTATTACCGCTATTGCAGCCGCTGAGGAAGAGGAAGGAGATGGAGCAGAATGGAACTGACATGGGGGGAAGGAGAGGGAGTGGAATGTAGCTGACACAGGTGAAGGAGGGGGAGCTGAAAGGAGCTGACAAGGGGGGAAGGATAGGGGGCACAACGAAGCTGACACGGGGGAAGGGGGAGAACAGAGCTGACACGGGGGGAAGGAGAGGGAGTGGAATAGAACTGACATGGGGGAAGGAAGGGGAATGGAAAGGAGCTGACATGGGGAAGGAGGGAGCGGAATGGAGCTGACACAGGGGAAGGAGAAGGAGAGTAACGAAGCTGACAGAGGGGGAAAGAGATGGCTGGAAGGGAACTGACAGAGGGAGAAGACAGGACTGGAAGGGAACTGACAGAGGGGGAAAGAGGGGGCTGGAAGGGAACTGGCAGAAGGGGAAAGAAAGGGCTGGGAACTGACAGTTGGGGGAAAGAGGGGGCTGGAAGCAAGCTGATAGAGGGGGCTGGAAGGGAGCTGACAGAGGGGGAAAGAGAGGACTGGAAGGGAGCTGACACAGACAAAAGAGGAGGCTGGAAGGGAGCTGACACAGGGGGATACAGAGGGCTGGAAGGGAGCTGACACAGGGGGATACAGAGGGCTGGAAGGGAGCTGACATGGGGGGGGGAGGTGGGGGCTGGATGGGAGCTGGCATCCGGGGATGGTGCTGGAGGGGAACTGGAAGGGAGCTGACACCTGGAGGTTGGACTGGAGGGAGCTGACACTTGAGGACTTTTCTAGCTCTAGCACAATCCAATCCAGCATTTAAATTCATGACTACCAGGCTTAGTTTATATCTTCCCTCCTCATCTGTCATAGCAAAATAAATCTGATGTGCAGATACTTATAATGGTTTGATTGGGGGGTGGCAGGGGTGCTATGTAAGTGGCTTTTCTTTAATCAAATATAAAGTTTTATTATGTTGTTTTACTGTAAGATCTGCTTTACTAAATTGCATGTATATGTTTGGAAGCCACCTAGGATTTTCGATTGGCGACATATACATTTTAAACAAAGTATACTAAATTTGTTCAAATGATGCTGCAATGAATCTCTGCACACGGCACCGCATCATCCTCATGCTGCCCCTGGGGGGAGATAGGTGGGGGGGGGGTACTAGGAGGTGAGGAAAGCAGAAACTTCAGATTGGGACCAGCATGATCAGAGAATTAAATGGTTAGACAACAAAAGTAGAAGAGAATTTTATTTTCAATTTAATGATCACACTTGGTGCTATCTTTCTATTTCATGGAAATGCATCTCTTTCTATTTCTTTGGTTTTGCATTGTATGCAGAATCTGACTTTTTGTGGTTGCAGTTTAATTGTTCTCTACATATTCTCTACATTGTACAAACCTGTTCATTGTAAACCGCGCTGATACCGAATAGTGCGGTATAGAAAAACTAAAAATAAATAAATAAATAAATAAATGTTATTTTTTAGGTCATGGTCATTTATTCTGTACTTGTGAGGGTCTGTGTTCTGAGTGTGTGATCAAGACCGAGTGTGTGATCTGTTAACATGGATTTTATATGTAGGGATCTGTACTATAGTAATCTGAATAATTCAGCTTTTCAAATAGGTATTTGGATGTTCCAGGGCCCACTGCAATATTTACAGTGATGCTTTCTTTGGATGGGCTCCTTATGTGAGTTTTGGAAGTTGGTGCTGATATGGTATTGTATGTTATTGCAGATTTGCTCTATAGATCCTCAGTGACTTTGTTGTAGCGTTTTGTATTAGTTCCCACTATGCCTGGTACTGGAGAATGTTTGTTAGTGAGATGATCAGAATCAGATTTTTTTTAAGATAATGAGTTCTGTGGGTGAATGTCCTTGTTCTGCTCTGCTCTGTTGAGGGAGGGGGTTCTGTGGATGCAAAATACATGTTCAAAAAGAAAAAGCAAGAACCATAATGCAGTTTATAACAACAAAATAAAAATAAGTTATAATTTAGTTTTATAAACTGTGCTGTGGTTCTCACTCATACTTTTAGTTCCTTGGTGTATAAACATCTTGAATTTCCTCCATATTATCTAATCAGCTTTTTGGTGTGGTCCAGTCTTGACCGGAGTTTTGAGAAAGCCTCCCCCCCCCCCCCCCCACACACACACACACTACAGTGGAAGGGGACACCATCTCATCCCTCGCCTCAGGCAGCAGATTGCCTTGAGCCACCCCTGGTTTCTCTATTAGACTTTTCTTTCCAATGGGTTGCAAATTGTCATCTTTGCCATCATCACAGAAAACTGCCTGATTAATCAGTTTGGCTATTTTTTATACTAAAATACTTTCCATTTGGGTGGCAGACACCAGTACCATAGAGGTTGAATTAAGCTCTAAGAGCTCGATATTGTACTGAGACGGCTATGTACTGCTATAGCGCATAGCCGTTGCTGCTAACCTCTACCCCTGGATATTCAATGCTGGGGTCATATGTGGCCCTGGCATTGAACATCCAGGGTTACCACATAGCTTCCGACACCACAGAAGCTAACCAGGTAGCAGCGATATTGCACCTCTACTCGGTTAGCTCCCATGGGTATAACTAGGCCAGCTTTGGCTTCACCTAATTTTATCCCAGGTCACTAACCAAGTAGCGATACAATATTGACGCTACCCAATTAGCGACCGTCGCAACGCATGACACGCCCCAGAATGCCCATGACACACCACGATGATAAGCGGTTAGTATTGCAGTGTATAGCTGCATTAGTTGGGGATATTCAGCGGCACTAACCATGTTAGTACATTTGAATAATCCCATTCAGCAGCATTTACATGGTTCACAGGTCAATAAACCATGTAAATGTCTTTAGAATATCGGGCCCTAAATTCTTAGGGGCCATTATTCAAAATTACTCAGACAAATCTTTAATTTGAAAAATCCGCTCCTGACTGATTGTATTCATTTTCTCTGGTCCACTCTCTGTACAGAGAAAAATTATTTGCTTACTTTGGTGTGGCACCTAGGGCATTTCAGGGACATGACTTTTCAGAACTGTCCCATTAAACTTAACCAAGTAAGTCATGCTGTCAAAAAAAGCTGCTCTAAACTTATACAGACCGGGTATCCATATAAATTTAGCCAGTTATATTTAATTGTCAGGTTTATCCAGTTAAGTCTACTGAATATCTGGTAGATGTTATTCAGTCACTATCCCATTGAATATCAGTCCTTTAATTTTTCACATTATTAACAACTCCCAGCTACCTCCATACACACACTTTTCTTCAGAAATTACAACAAACACTTAAGTACCCCGTGTCACATGTAGTTGGTAATAATTTAGCATTGTCCAAAAGCTCACCAAGGATGACACGCAACAAAGCACCCACCATCTTGACCCACAAAAATATGCAGACTACATGAAGTCAAAAAACACCAACCAAACATGCTCTACTACACCACAAACAAACGATCACACAATAAAAAAAACAACATCAAACATGGGAGAGCTTCAACATACCAACAAAGCAGCAAGTAGAAGACATTATATCTGGACTAAACACTACAACTTCACTGTCAGACCCATGCCCAGTGACATGGCTCAAAGCTACAAAAAGCCAACTTTCTCATTACATTCAAAAAATCGTCAAAGATTCACTCCAACAAGGACACATGCCACAACCCCTAAAGCACGCAATGATACGACCACTACTTAAAAGTAGCAATATGAGCCCCTCCGAACCAAAATCATACCGTCCCATCTCCAGCCTGCCATTCCTAGCTAAAATCGTGGAAAAGGCAGTGCAAAAGTAACTTCAGGACCATATTGATAATAATGCCCCACTGGACATACATTGGCATGGATTTAAACCCCAGCACGGCATGGAAACACTACTAACCTCCCTCTGACAACCTACTAAGAGGCATGGACAACATAAAAAACGTCTTCCTGCTAGTGTTCATGGACATCTTGGCGGCCTTCGACACTGTGTCCCACACCAAGCTATTGCAACGCTTACAACAGATAGGACTATGCAAGAATACCCTGAAGTGATTCACATCATACTTCGAAGGGCAAACGCAACAAGTCAAATGTGACCAAAAGAAATCACTACAATTCCCCGTCACACAGGGAATACCTCAAGGCTCAGCCCTATCATCAATGCTTTTTAACATTTACATACAGCCCATATGCAACATCATCAAGCACCACAAACTTCACCATCACATTTATGCTGACGACATCATGGTATACGCTTCAATCAACATACTAGCACTAAACACCACAACAATAACCAAATGCCTCGAAGACATGAATGACTGGCTCAGAGCCAACAACTTAACGGTCAACTACGATAAAATTGAAGCAATGTTCGTCACCAGGAACTCCAACTTCATACCTCCACAAACTATCGGCATCCTAGACAAACACATAGTAGTCAAATAAGAAGTTAAGTATCTGGATACCACACTAAACAGAGCTCTAAACCTGAAATCCCACATAGCCAAAACTGCAAACAAGGCCTATCAACGATTGAAAACAATCAGACAAATCAAACCAATGCTCTGCCAGGACCACTTCCGCACAGTGTGCCAAGCACTGATCACACCACTGCTTGATTACGGTAACTCACTATATCAAGGCCTACCTCAGCAGACACTCCACCCACTACAGAAGGTACAAAACACCACAGCACGCCTCATTACAGACATACCAAGGACCGAGCACATCACTCCCGTCCTACAGCAACTGCACTGGCTCCCAATGGTGACAAAAGCTAAATACAAAACAATCATTATCATCTTCAAAGTCATTCACCATCTCTCAGCAGATGTACTCCAAAACGTCATAACAAGGGATATCAGCAATAGACCAAGAAGAACCAATAACCACAACATGATCGTCACACCTGCAGGTTATCACAAAACCAAACAAACAACCTCAAAAAGAGCACCATCACTACTGGCATCCACACTATGGAACTACCTCCCAACGAGCCTGAGAGCATTAGATGACCTCAAAGACTTCCGCAAAGACCTCAAAACATATTTATTTCGGGGAGAGCCGGAGACGACAGCGCCCGATTGGAGAGGGAACAGGCTCCTGCTCCGGCGGCCCCGACGTCATCAGGGGGCCTCTTTAAAGTCCGGGAAGTGTGGTGAGCAGTTTGGGAGAGCCGGAGACAACAGCGCCCGATTGGAGAGGGAACAGGCTCCTGCTCCGGCGGCCCCGACGTTATCAGGGGGCCTCTTTAAAGTCCGGGAAGTGTGGTGAGCAGTTTGGGAGAGCCGGAGATGACAGCACCCGATTGGAGAGGGAACAGGCTCCTGCTCCGGCGGCCCCGACGTCATCAGGGGGCCTCTTTACAAGCTTTCTTTGCCGGCACAGCCGGAGGCGCGAGTCCGGGGCAGCGATCTAAGGGGCTAGATACAAGGGGCATGTTAAGCCCCTTGGGAGCCCCTTAGAGAACCGAAGGAGAAGTGTCGTAGAGGGTCCAGGACAATCAGTATTCAGATGGGCAAGCGGAAGAAAAAGATTGTACCCGAAGCTTCGGCTGCGGCTGCAGCATTGGTGGGTCCTATGGACAAACATATTAAGGTACTGTCTGCTGCTGATGGGTCCTTGGGCCCTGACTTTCTGACTTTGCGTTCCTCTGCTGCGTCCCTGAGTTCCCCGGATCGTTCTCCTCCTTCTCCGCCATGTTTTTCCTCCCCAACACCCTCAACTACAGTGGGTGGTCAGTTTCAGCAGAGTACTCCAGTTGATTTGGGGGAAAAGCTGAAACCTGTTTCCTGGTCAGCTATGCCAGGTGCTGCCGAGGATTTACCTGGTGCACAGGTTACCTTGGCAGACATCTGGAAAGTTGTTAATCATATTGAGAATTCCTTGGTTCCCACTGTTAAGCTGTTGTGTGATTTCTCTTCTGAGACTTCCACTAAGCTTAGTGAGGTGGAAGGGCGGGTGGGGAGTATGTTTTCTCAAATTTCCACTTGTGAAAATCAATGTCTCTCTTTTAAGTCTGTACATTCCTCTACCGTAAAAGATAGTTTAATTATACACCACAAATTGGAATTATATGACAACAAGTTGTGTGCTAAGAACATTCGTATGTTGAATTTTCCTGTTTGCCTTTTACTTTCCCCAGAAATTTTGCTTCAAAAGTACTTTAGAGAGATTTTAGATTTGGCTTCTGCTGATTCTATTGCCATTTCAATATTATATTACCTGACGGGACGCGGGGTTGCACTTAATTCCCCTGGGGAATTTGATGTGGTTCAGGGTCGTTCTGACCTTGAGCTCACCACATTTCTCGAGGACTCTCAGGATATTATATTATCTCGTGCTACCTTGATAGTAACCTTTGTCTCTGATAAGGATAAGGTTCTTGTATTACTAAGTTACTTTAAAAAGATGTCCTCTTTGTTTTGTGGTGCTAAAATTCAGATGTTTCCGGATGTTTGTAGGGCTACGCAAGTTAGGAGACAGGCTTTTTTGGCGCTGAAGCCTAGAGTTCTAGCCCTTTCAGCTTCCTTTTTTCTCCGCTACCCATGTAAATGTTTAATCACATTGCAGGGTTCTAAATTTACTTTTATGGATCCATCGCAATTAGAATTATTTTTGGTTGGTAAAGAGGGTCAGAGTAAAGTGTAGGTGGGGTTAGGAGGAATATGTTTAATGCTGTCTTGTAATTAGAGTGATATAACTCTTATGTTTCTCTTATTTTTCTTTTCCTTTGCTTTGTATCTCCCCATTATTGAGGGCTAGGATTAAGTGTTGTTTGCTTAGGATTTATGTCATGTATTTCTTATGGAATGTAGTTGACATTCAATTGATTTTATGTGTATATAATGACACTTTGTTTTGCTTAAATCTTGCTTTTTGTAAGTTGGTGAAATTCAATAAAAAAAAAAAAACATATTTATTTATAGAAACATATGAGCATCCAGGCAACATCCCATACCCAAACTGAAATACCACCTACGCCGCCAACTAAACACGCACCCATCCGATCCACACACACAAGTTTATCATACCACGTTATTAAACACCCTCATGTTAAATGTTACCTTTAATTGTATTGTCTAAATGCTGTTATGTAACTGTACTGTCTAAATGTTTACACGTACCCTAATGTTAATTGTAACCCTCCAATTGTGATGTGACGTGACCACCTTGATTGAAGGATAAGGTGGTATACAAATCTGTCTAAATAAATAAATTTAGGAGGCTATTTAAGAGACCTATTCCCTATTTTATACATCCAGTATAAAGCTCAAGAGGCTTTGCGAATACTCTTGATTTCTGTAGAAGTGAAACATTTGAAAGCTGGGCCCCAGTGCTTCTTGCATGGTCAGTCTCTCAAGCAGCAAGAAGCCATTTGCAGAGTCTGAAGCATGATAACCTCAGGGAGTACCAACCTTTACTAATTAATGCATGAACCATTTTCAGAAATAACTGTCAGTCTCACCTCTGCTAGCTAATATTTACTGTGCATGCATGTTGTTTTTGGTATTTGAAGATTTTAATTAAGGCCTAAAAAGCTCTTCTTTGCTCCCTTGTGTATATTTTCACACCTTTAATTAAGAGTAGTGCATTATGACTGCCCAGTTTCTTGTCACACCCGTAATATCCAGCTCTGTAATAAAGACCTTTGGGGCTTATTGTGGATTTGGAATACAACAAAAATCAAAAAGCCCTGCAGAAATCTGGACCATATTGGCGCATCACATAAATATAATATTGTTCAAAGCATACTTCACTATTATTATCACTTCCTAACCTAAGCCCTTCTGAAATTGTCCTTACTTCTTGTAAGTAACAATGTCACATACACCAAACCGTAACATCAAACAACAGCAGAAACCATGGTTTTCGTTTCCAGACATTCAAAGAAGCCTCCTCTGTCATCAGCCGCATGGCCACTCTTTCCTTTTAGCACTGGGATGAGGATTTTGTGCCATAGGTTTATTATATAGAAATAAGAACAATGTTTTCACAACCACTTTGTGCAGTTAGAAGAAGTATATTTTAGAGAAAACCATAGGGTAGGTCTTAATGATCCCTTTTCCTGCTATACCTCACACACAAAAAGTCTTTCTTTGAAATAAGTATCAATATTTTTTGTAGGTTTTTTTTTCTGAAGACTTATTTCTGAAATGCACTGACGCGGCATGAAAGGAAATGCTGCAATGAAGGCCTTTTAGATCAACATAATAGCAACATGCAGTGATTACAATAAAAAGAGTGCACCAATCACTCTCTTTGTCTAGGCAACTTTGACACCGCAGGCTGCAAGCAATATACCACTGGGCTAATTGCCTGGACTGAGAGGTAAGTGCAGCATAAAAAATGTCCATCTGAATTCCTCATACTTTGCATTTAACACAGTCGGTTGAGGAAAGCTAAAAGTGTTCTCTGTTCCAGTCAGAATAGGTTCAGAAAAGGCTAAAGTCAGATTCCAAAAAATACGGTCCTGATAGAATGGCTGAAACCTCATTCACTAGAAGAGGGGTTCTCATCACAGCCCTTGGGGCACATATAGCCAGTCAGGTTTTCAGGATAGTCATGATGAATATGCATGCAAAAGATCTGCATACAATAGATTTAGTGCATGCAAATCTAATGCATATTCATTGTGGTCCGATCTCCTCTAATACTGAGTGGTTTGTTCTTCAGGCAGTCCATGGTATACACAGTATTCTTTGTCTGCACCATAATTCAAAGGAATCCATTTTCTTCCTGTCTATCTTTTTCACTGTCGAACCTTCGCATCCATAAGATGCTATTGAAAATACCATGGCTTGGACAAGTTGAATCTTTGCATGGAGAGAGACATCTCTGCTCTTGAGAATCTTGTCTAGGTCCTTCATAGTCATTCTGCCAAGAGCAATGCGTCATTGTATTTCTTGACTGCTTGTTGTTTCTTCATTGATTATTGACCCAAACAGGTTAAAGTTGTCCAATATTTCAATTTCATCTCCATCAACTATGAACTTATTGATTTTGCAGTTATCAAGATCTTTGTCTTCTTTACATTAAGGTGCAGGCCCATTTTAAGATTATGTTCCTTGATCTTGAGAAGCAACTGTTTCAGATCGTCTTCACTTTCAACCAGAATTGTGGTATCATCGACATAGCGAAGATTGTTGGTGATCTTTCACCAATCTTCACACGTCTTCATACAGTGATGATTTTTTTTGCATATAAATTAAACAGGTAGGGGACAGGGTCAGCCCATCCATTGAATGGGAATGTTGTTCGCACAGGGCCCCGTGTTTGCAGAGCCGGCTTCAGAGTGAGTCAGGGAGCCCGAGGTGTTTTTCTTCACCCTGGCAGCTGTGTTTTGGTGAAGCCTGCAGGTATGCTGGAGATTAAAGGGCATTTCCTCTTTCCTGGTACTCAGTGTGCCAGCGGGCTACACAACAACACAGCTGCTAGAGTGAAGGAAAACACTGCTGTTCACTCCAGCAGCTGTGCAGAGGTGAGCCGAGGCTTTGGGCCTCCTCGGCACCCTCAGAAGTCAGTCAGATAGGTGTGGAGCTCTTCGGGGAGGGGGTTTAGGACTGGAAATGGGCTGATGGGGACTAGGATAGGACTAAAAAAGGCTGATAGGGGGCATGGACTGGAAATTGGCTGATGGGGGACTAGGATAGGACTGGAAATGGTTTATGGGGAGGTAGGACTGGAAATGGGCTGATGGGGGGGCTTGGACTGGAAATGGGCTGATGGGGAGCTAGGATAGGACTGGAAAGGCTGACAGGGGGCTAGGATTTGGAATGGCTGATGGGGGGCTAGGACTGAAAATGGGCTGATGGGAGGGCTAGGATAGGACTGGAAATGAGCTAATTGGGCAGTTTGGTCTGGAAATGGGCTGATGGGGGCTAGAATAGGACGGGAAATGGCTGATGGGGGACTCGAAATGGGCTGATGAGAGGACTAAGACTGGAAATGGGCTGATGGGGGGGCTAGGATAGCACTGGAAAGGGCTGATAGGGGTGCTAGGACTTGGAATGGCTGATGGGAGCTAGGACTAGAAATGGGCTGATTCAGGGGGCTTGGACTGGAAATGAGCTGATGGGGGAGCTAGGATAGGGCTGGAAAGGGCTGATGGGGTGGCAAGGACTGAAAATGGGCTGATTGGGGAAGCTTGGATGGAAAATGTACTGGTGGGGGCTAAGATAGGACTGGAAAGGGCTGATAGGGGGACTAGGACTTGAAATAGCTGATGGAAACTAGGATAGGACTGGAAATGGCAGATGGAGGGCTAGGACTGGAAATGGGCTGATTGGGGGGGCTTGGACAGGAAATGAGCTGATTGGTGGAGCTAGGATAGGAGTGGAAAGTACTGAGGGGGGCTAGGACTGGAAATGGGCTGATGCAGAGGATGGGAGAATCGGACTAGAACGGAGCAGATACTGAGTGAGGTTGGAACTAAAAGGGAGCTAATGGGGGAGGACTAGAGAGGGATGGGGCTGGGGGAGTGAGGATGGAAAGGGGAAAATATATTTTTTGTGGGAGGGAAGAAAAATCTACGATTGGCCGAGTATTGGGAGAATAAGTGGGGATTGAGGATAGAGAAATGAAAAAGGAATAAAGAAAGAAATGGAGGAAAGAGCAAAAGGGGAAAGATCCGGATGTTGGATAGAAGTAGAGATAGAATGGAAAAAACTAGGAGAGAAAAAAATGGCAAATGGACAGCAGACAATGGAGAGATAGCAGAAGACACAACAAAAAAAAAAGCAACTAGGGCAGTTGCAATGGTAAAATAAAATGCCCAAACAACAAAAAGGTAGAAAAATACTATTTTATTTTGAATTTAATAACTGGAATATGTCAGCTCTGGGAAATGTGCATCGCTAATGTCTTTGCTTTTACTTAGTGCAAGAGGAAATTAATTTATAATTTTATTTCTACAGTGTTGTTGTACATTCCAAGTTTGGCTTTTGGGATTCCCAGTTTAATTATTGTCTTCATATTTCTAAATTATGATCCCTTGTTCTATGTTTGGTGATGGTCTATGTTTTGCATGTGTAACCAAGCTGCAGTATTCTGTTCATGTAGTTTCTGTTTGACAGCCCCACTTGTTCTCTTTCCCAGTAGATGTATTGGTATTCTCTGAGATGTGTTGGTTTAATATTTGCAGTGTTGCCTTTTCATAGGTAGGGTTTGGTGCTTTGTGAGTCTTGGTACTGCTGTTATGATATGGAGGGTTTGCTATGGGCTATAAATGATCAGGGTTTATAGTACTTTCTGGCAGTTGGCACTGGAGTATAGTATTGTAGAAATCTGGTAATCATTCTTCATCCTCACTGCCCATGCACATGGTATTCAGACACTCATTAAGAGGCATATTTAAAAGTTAATGCGCATTCACAAATGTTAATGTGCATTAAGTGCAGGAACACCCATTTATTTCTATAGGTGCAGTGGCATGTAACACACATTAATGTTAGTAAACACGCCCCTAAGTCATTGCCAGGACAAAAGAGAGGCTTGTGAAAGTCACCTAAAATTTTAGATGGCAACATATACATTTTAAAATAAATAAATTAAATTTATGCAAATGAAGTCTAGTGGATATACAAATGAGGCCTTGCAATGAGTCTCCGCACATGGCCCTGTCCACCCTTGGGCCGCCCCTGGTAAGGGGAAAGTATGCAGCCTTGTCGTACACCTTTCGCTGATTTTAAACCACTCTGTTTCTTCTTGTTCCGTCTGCATTGTTGCTTCTTGATCAATGTAAAGGTTGTGCAAGAGAACTATTAGGAGTTCTGGTATACCTATGCTTCTTAATGTGGTCCAGAGTTTCTCATGGTTTACACAGTCCAAAGCCTTGCTGTAGTCAATAAACACATATAGATATCCTTTTAGTATTATTTTCAATGATCCATCCCACATCCGTGATGATGTCTCTCGTTCCTTGCCCTTTCCTGAACTGCTTGCACTTCAGGCAGTTCTCGTTCCAGGTATGGCTGTAGTCTCTATTGGATGATCTTGAGTAGAATCCTGCTGGCTTGTGGGATCAGAGTGATTGTGCGATAATTTCCACAATCAGTCGAATCACCTTTCCATAGGATTGGTATAAACACAGGCCTTTTCCAATCAGTTGGCCATGATGTTGTCTTCCAAATTTCCTGGCAGAGCCTTGTAAGTATATGAACAGTTGCATCCAATTGCTGTAATACTTCAGTGGGAATGCCATCAGTATCCAGTGCTTTGTTCTTTGATAATGCTTTCAATGCTGCTTTGACTTCTTCTTTCATCACCAATGGTTTCTGATTATAAGATACAGGTTGAAATGGCTGTTGGTCCACTTGATCTTTATGGTATAATGACTCTGTATATTTTTTCTACCTTTTCTTGATCTTCTCAGCATCATTCAACATGGATCTTTGAGTATCTTGTAGCATTCCAATTTGAGGCTGGAATTGCTCTTCCTCTAATAGTTTCTGATTCTATTTCTTTACATGCGCCATTGTAGTACTTCTCCTTGTCTCGTCCTGCTGCACATTGAAAATCTCTGTTGAGTTCTGTGATTGCCTCTTTTTCTCCTCTTTTTCTCCTCTTTCTGGGCAATTTTCAGAGTTTCTTCAGTCATCCATTTTGGCCTTTTTCGCTTTTTCACTTTTTGTAAACTTCTCACTTTCTATCTCGTAGGCACCATAAACGTAGATGAAGATATTTGACCAGTTATTTATATCACTGGATGGGTTCCTTTTTTCCCTGAATATCTTTCTTGAGTACTTGAAATTCAGTGGCTCAAACCTCACAGTTCCCCGGCCCTGTGTGGTAGAGTACCTCTTTGCAAGAGTAGCTTTGGATATAGTTGGTGGTGATGTCTTCTTTCTTCCTCGTGAGGCTGATTCTCACAGCCCTCTGACAGTGAAGTCTGGATGGACTAGTGCAGACTCTCTTCAGGAACCTCCACTTCAGGCTGAGCTCTAGTGCTAGGGGCAGTGGCTCTTGGCCTCTTTATTTCTCCTTCAGTCAAGGTCATATTGACTGCCTTTATCAAGGATGCTTGAGGCACCTGACCCTTTAGAGCAGCTCCCTGTTCAGCAGTACATGATGCAGTAGCTTGCGGAAAAAATACACTCCCTTCCTTCAGATTGAGGTTTTTATAGGAAGGGTGGCCTACCTACTGGGCAAACAAGGCAATCGCCTAGGACGGCAGACTCTGTTGGGTGGCATAGTGATCCATTTTTCTTCAAAGTGGCGGCTGAGCCGCTACTTTAACACCATGACAGGCTTTAAAGTACCCACGGGCATGTGCGCAGTCATGACAAGCTGTTCCTGCCCCCCTGACAAGCTCATAGAAATAAAATGGGCCATGCAGCAGACGGTATTCTAAGATACATTCATTTATTTAAAAGCATTTACATACCGCCTAGTGCAAAGCATTCTAGGCACTGTACATCACATAAAACATAAGCAACCCCCAAACCCACCCCAAACAGATCCTATAACAACCCCAACCCCCAAAATGCTGCCATACCACTGCTGTCTCACCACCCTCTTGACTCACCAAGAAACAGCAGGAAAGAGGAAAGTTTTTAGGACTGCAAAATCACAACAAATTTGACTCCATGTTTACCAAAATGTGTTCTTAGCACCATAACTAAACCACAAATTCTCTACATGCTAGAATACTTTACATTGATCACATCACACACATAAATCCGAATCAGAAATGTGTTGACAAAAACTGAAATGAAGATACCAAGAAGCCAGCCTCAGTATGCAGTGTTGTAACGACTGATAAACAGAAATATCACCAATTCAAAACACTCCTTGCCCTGCGGCCCAGGCACCATCCCCTTCTTTTCACTTTTAACCCCGTCCCCACTCCCCTAGTTTTCCTGCCTGGCTGTCTCCGCTAAAGCCTTGCCACCCTCAGTACCTACCTAGCGCCCTCTAGCAGTCCTCAACTTGATCAGCCACCTCTTTTTCAATTCTGAATCCTCCTTGGGCTTCTCACTTCTGCTGGTTCCTGCTTGTATCCAACCAAAGTGGGAGGATGGACAAAGTGCCCGTGCAAAGTATGTGTACTACACGTAACACTGGAGATCATCTGTGAAAGAAAACCAGGTAGCCTGTTTTCTGCTGGTAACCTCCAACCATGCTAACTCTCTGCCAATTGTTTCAAAAGCAACATAAAAAGATTTTTTTCTCTTCAAAGCAGAGTTTAATTTTCTTACTACTTTGTCTTTGGTCATCCACTCACAGGCAGCTATGAAAATACGCCACTAACAGTAAAAACCATCCCTGGCTTCAATACACTTCCCTAAGAAAGAACAACTGAGATTTCCTGGACTGACAGCCAGAAAAATAAACACAGGTGAGACTGAAAGACAAAGTTCCTTAATAACCCATACATAGATACCAGTTCTGCAGTAGGTGCCTAGTGAAAAATCTCCTTTACTATATCCAGAGAGGGGTAATTGTGCCAAGTTTAGCACTTCCAACCATTTAGAAACGTTTGAATTTACACCATCTGATCACTCTTCAAAGTATGAAATTATTTATTTGTATCTCTCCACTTTAAATCTGTGTAGTAATTTCTGCCTGTAAGAGAAACTGGGCTAGGTTGGGCAGTGATTTGTATTGCCCTTTTCATTTGATTTATCTTTTCCTATTGTGGCTAATATATCACTCACTCTTCCCATAATATGGGCTTAAGGATATTTGTGTTATTGATGCATTTCTTTTTTTTAAATTCTTTATTTATTAACCATCAAGAACATAACTTCCAATACAGTTCAAACAGTGAGCCGCAGCAGAGTGTACTCTTATCTCCGCTGAGGCTAAAACAATATACAGTTATGGGACTACAGCAGAGCTCAATGCACACTATTATACAATTTTGGTTAAACTTTTTCTTTTATAACCAACCCTCCCCCCCCCACCCCACCCCCCTCACCCTCTACCCAACCCACCCCCCTCATCGTCGCAACCACTAACTCTGTCATAAATGTCCACCGTGAACCTCTCCCATTGTCCCCTCTCCCCCATCCACTCTCCTTACCCTTGGCCCTTAATATCCCACATTTACTATGTCATTCCGACAACGGGACCCCAAACTCTGAATATAGGGTTCCCATATCAACATAAAAGTGGACCACCTCTTTACTGAGCCCCGAGCCCTCCAGCGCTCTGCCAGCATCAGCTGATGGAGACTATTGCGCCACTCCAAGAACGTGGGCGGATCTCGATCTCTCCACCTATATAAAATCGGACCTTTCCCCACCAGACATGCCTTACGCACCAATAACCGCTCCCATCTCCCAATGGGAAGAGTTCGATGCAGCTGATCGAGTATGACCAAAGCTCCGGTCCAAGGAAACCTCTGTTGTAACATTCTCATAATGCATCTACTAATATGGGACCAGTAGGGAAGGATGCGCCTGCACTGCCACCACATGTGGGTTAAGGAGGCCAACGGTTCAGAACATCTAGGGCAAGACCCATCTTGCGTGATATGACTCCTCAACACTCGTCGAGGTGAAAAATGTACACGAGTCAGGGCTTTATATTGTATTTCCCTCCATCGCGCTCCCTCCACCAGCTCCACTATCCGCCCCACCACCATTCGAATAGTGCCTGGTGGTACCTCCCATCCCAATTCTTCTGCCCAGGCCGTCTCCGCCCTCCCATAGTCCGGCGGGACTGCAAAGCACTCCAGCCTAGCCTTCAGCCCAGCGATCGTCGGGGGTGTGTCACCCCCAAGCTCGAAAAATTCGATAATCTGCGCCGACCTGTCCACCCCCAGCTCCTCTCTGGGCAGCGAAGCCACATAATGAGAAAGCTGCATGTATGCAAAATATTGAGTGGGGGGCAGCCGGAACTCCTCACGCAATTCTAAGAACAGCTTGCATTTGCCAGTAAGGTCCACTACATGCCCTAAATACCGCAGTCCCTGTATTTGCCATGACTGGAACGCCCGGGATTCAGAACCCGGCAGAAAATGCACATTGCCACGTATGGGCAGCCAACTCGACACCTGCCAGTTCCTTTGCCAAAATCTATTTAATTGTCTCCAAGTACGTCTCATAGAATTTAACATAATACTACGCGTAAGTTGAGTTGGCAATTGGGCACTATCCACATGTAAAACCCCCACCAGCGAAAAAGGAGCCACTAGTGCCGCCTCCAAGTCTCTTGGCGTATAAGTGTCTGTTCCCCCTAAGCAGTCTCCAACATGCCGCGCTTGACATGCCAAAGCATAGAGCCTCAAATCTGGAAGTCCAAGGCCACCCTTACTCCATTTACCAATCACACGGGACATCGGAATACGCGCTCTGGCCCCCTTCCACAGAAACCCTTGAATCTCCCTTTCCAATCTAAGCAGATCCCGTCGGAGCAACCACACGGGTAAGGTTTGCAACCAGTATAGTATTCGCGGCAAAACCACCATCTTAACTGCTGCAACTCTCCCCAACAGTGACAATGGTAGCGGGTTCCAAGCTCTCAGCTGAATCCGCAACCCAGACAGGACTCTCTCAAAATTAGTGTGGTACAAATCTTGTGGTAATCTCGTCAAAACAATACCCAAATATTTGAACTTATGGTCTGACCATTTCAGGGGAAAATCCCCCCCCCCCCCAGCCTCCCCGACACATCTAAGGCCTCTGATTTATCTTCATTTATCCGAAGGCCGGCAAAACTACCAAACACCCGAAACTCTGCCATCAATCTAGGCAGGGACTCTCTCGGCGCAAGCAGATGTACCAACATGTCATCGGCAAAAGCCGAGATCTTAAATCCCTGTTTACCCACCTCGATCCCACAAATCTGCCGATCCAATTCTATGCTCCGTATTAATGGATCCAGTGACAAAACAAACAGTAAAGGGGATAGTGGACAGCCCTGTCTGGTACCCCTATGCAAAGAAAAGGGAGCCGATAAGACCCCATTACAAAGCACTCTAGCTGTCGGAGTGTCATAAAGACTCTTCACTATGTCACAAAAAGATTGTCCCAGGCCGTATAGTGGCAGCAGATATTGCAAATATTTCCAATTAACCCTGTCAAACGCTTTTTCAGCGTCAAAACTCACCAGAAGTGACTGCAACTGATGGTGATGCACCCACTACAAGGAAGTTAATATTCTGCGTATATTACGAACCGCATAACGGCCTCGCACAAATACCACCTGTGATTCATGTACTACATCACCTAGAATTCCTGCTAGTCGCTCTGCCAGAATTTTCGCCAACAACTTCATGTCAAAATTCAAAAGGGAAATCGGTCTATAAGAGGCCGCCTGTACCGGATCCTTACCCGGCTTAGGTATTAGCGTGATATATGCCTGGTTGTCTCCCCAACGCCTACCACTTCCTTCTATTCTTTGACGGTAAGTATCCACTAAAAGGGGGCTCACCCAGTTCGACATGAGTTTGTAAAATTCGGCCCCATAGCCATCTGGTCCGGGGGTTTTATAACAGCTAGCATTCGCAATTACGAGCTGCACCTCCCGTAAGGTTATCAGTTGTCCCAATTGGACCCGTTGGCCTCAGTCACCCTTGGGAGCTTCAGCCCTTGTAAATAGTTCTCCATATTAGAGGGGGTATTCTCCTCCGCCGCATACAGTTTTTGAAAAAAACCTTTAAATATTGCACTTATCACCTCCCGATTTTGTTGGAGTTTCCCTCGCTCATCCCGAAGAGCTGCTACCCCCCTTTCTCCTCTCTGACCCTTCAGACATCTTCCTAATAATTTCCCCGGCTTATCGCCGAAACAATATAACCGATATTTATAATACATTATAGATTTCTTGGCTCTCTGGTGGAGTAACTCGTTTAAGGCAACCTGTAATTCCCACAACCGTTTTCTATTAGACACTGTGGGGTTATGTCCGCTAAGCACTCGCGCCTGGGACACTTGTTGCTCTAGCAGAATAATTTGTTCCGCCAGCAATCTCGGCTTCTGAGCCGCAAACCCTATTATATCGCCCCTCAACACCACTTTGGCGGTTTTCCAAACCAGTTCCGGCTCATCCCCGTGCACCTGATGATTTAGTTCAAAGTCTCGCCAACGTTGGCACAGAAATTGCTGAACTTGATTATCTTTGTAGAGCTCAATGGGGAACCGCCATATACGAGACTTCCCGGTTCCTCCCCCCCACTGCAACTCAATCCAGACCATTGCATGGTCTGAAATCTCAAGGGGACCTATCTGCGCCTCCTCAATATGTGCAAAGGCAGTCGTGGAGAGCAAAAGATAGTCTATTCTCGCACTAGTCCCATGTGCCCGCGAAATATGGGAGAACACCTTCTCGGAGGGATGTAATAATCTCCAGGGGTCTATCAATCCTAATCTGGTCCAAAAGCGCTGCAACACCTGAGAAATAAGCATTCTGTCTCTCGTCCCCTTGCCACTGGAGGTGTCCAGGCTCACTTCAAAGACACCATTAAAATCCCCCCCTAAAAGCAATGGCACCCATGGCAGTTGCTCCACCTTAGCTGCAATACGATTGAAAAAATCCCGATCTAGCAAATTGGGACCATATAGATCTCCTAGAATTATCTCCCGGTCTTCCAGTAAGCCAAGCAGCAGCAAAAATCTCCCATTGGGATCAGCAACCTGTTGTTGCATCGTGAAGCGCACTCGCTTATGAATTAAAATGGCCACACCTCCCTTCTTCCCCAGTGCAGGCGCTCCCCATACCTGGCCCACCCAATCCCGACATAATTTAGCATGTTCCTCAGCTGTCTGATGAGTTTCTTGCAGTAGCGCAACATCACACCGCTGCCTAGCCAGCGCCTTCAGTATTTTATATCTCTTAATCGGGCTACCCAGTCCACAGACATTCCAAGATATTACCCTCAGAGGATCACCATTCTCCCACGTCCCAACTGCCAGTACAGCGTGATCGAGGAGATCCTCCCAGCCTGGAGTCCCCTCCTATTTTCTCCAGAGTAGTTTACACTGTATGTCTGCATATATTTTAGATTGCGACGACCCCTCCCCCACCCTCCCCGCCTCCCCCTAACCCCACTACCCCCCCCCCACTACTAGCCCCTCTCCCGTCTCTCCCCACCTCCAGCTCCTGAACCCCCCCCAAACCCAATCTCCGATACCCCCCTATCCCCCCTCAAAATACACCTCTAATCTTCGGGGCTCCCTCCTCCTACCCACTCCCAGGAAGCCCTCCCGAAACCCCTCTAAGCGTGACCAGCCGCCCCATTGCCCATAGAACAGGTTACAATACCACAAACAACCCAACCTTCTACCCCCTTTGACCATAGGTGTACTATACCCACCCTAAGATGCCCAATATCCACCCAGTCCCTGTAGGCCCGGTCTCGGCCAACCCCCCTACGCAGAGCAGCCTGTGATAATCCACCCCGCCCCACCCTCCTCCTATCCCCGTCCCATTTGTATCCCCCCGCCCCTCCCCTGGAAGCGCCCTCCCACCGTTTTAAACAAACCCGACCCCAAATATAACATGTGTACACCCTCCTACCAACATCACACACAAGTACACACCACATAACAACAACAAAAAAAAAAAAAAGACACAAGAGAGGGGAGGGGGGGGGGTAGGTATCCAAGCCACCATGTTCCAGATTCGGGCAGCCCGACTGCGCGGGGCGTGGGCTTACCATCCGTGCAGGCTCCCCTTATCCGCCCCCCCCCCCCCAAAAAAAACACAAAATTCCAAGTACAGAAAAACTCTGGTTCAAGGCCCCATCCGCTTTCAAAGTAGAGGTCCCCTCCAGCCTCAGGCACTCCCCTGTTCCGCTATGGCTGCCTGAAGTCTGTTGCCAGAGCGCCCTCCAGGGTAACCCCACTTCCTCCCCACCACAAAGTGCGGGTAGGGTACAGCACAATAAACAGAAATGAAGGGGAGATCCCAGATGCCTGTGAAATGTAGCCAGGCTAACCAGTATTGCCCCTCCAACCCCTCCCGCTAAGGGGTTAAATTGCCAAATGCTAGGAGAAAAAGAAAAATATTCATAGGGTTCATCAATTCTAAGCCCCCCTCAAGTCTTAACAAATTATCACTTCAAGGCACACACAGGATAGGAGAGAAAAAAAAGAAACATAGTCAGCAGTAAGTCCCGGGCCTTGTCAATAATAGGTGTGAGAAGTGGGGTCAGGATAACTGGAGACTTTGTTGCACTGCAATAATGGGATCCATTAGAGTCTCAGGAGGAAACATAAAGACCCAAAGTTTCTTGATGTCTGCAGCGCCATTCCAAGCACAAAAGGTAAGCAAATGTTGCTTCCATTGCTACACTGTGCTGCCCCAATCTTCACTCTCCGATGAAGGCTGATCCTAACTAATCAGTAGGCCCCAGGAGAGTTCATGAGGGAGACGCCAACACTGCCTTCTTTTGGGTATGGAGCTGATGCACATAATCTTCAGCCGCAGAGGCCGACTCAAAGGTACGATGGGCCCCTTCACATAGCACATGAAGCTTGGCGGGATATTGAACAGAAAATCGGATTCCTGCCTCTATGAGCTTTTCGCAAAGGGGGGCATACTCTCGCCGTTTCCGGCTCAGCGCCACTGAGTAGTCTTGTGCCACGCGAATTTTAGTGTTATTATATGTGAGTTCTCCCTTTTGCCGTACTGCCCTAAGAATCAGTTCTTTCTGCGGGTAATATAGAAACTTCGTTAGGACAATTCTCGGGCGAGGGTCTCGCAGTTGCTTGGGGCCTACCCGATGCACCCGTTCAATGCGCAGCTTGCCACCAAGCTCACCATCACCCACGATTTGCGTGACAAGTCCCTCCAGGTAGCCGCGCAAGTCTTTATCCAAGACGGTCTCTGGGATCCCCAGAAAGCGTAGATTATTTCATCGCGACCTGTTCTCCAGGTCATCTAGCTTGGCTTCCTGCTGACATAGTTGGGATTTTAGGCCTGCTACCTCCGTAGTCAGCATCTCCACCTTCTCTTCTGCCAGTCCCACGCGGTCCTCAGCCTCTCGTAATCTATTCCCCAGAATATCCACTGAGGAGCGCAACCCATCCATTTTATCATGTAAGGCATCAGACTGGGGTAGTAAAGCCGTCGCTACAGCCGCCGACATCTCATCCAGAGAGGCAGGAGACCTGGGTGAAGCTGGCATCGGGGTTGAGTCCGCCATCTTACTCGAGCCGGCCCCCCGTTCCCGGTCTCTCCTCAGCGTTTTAACCACTGCCGCCATGCAGTTCGACCACACCAACCGCCCTATGAAGATCTACAGGCACTCCGACACAGTTTAGTCACCTTTTCGTCGGGTTTTTGCGGTTGTACACGGTACTTAATCGCCGGCTTCGGCTTAGGGCTTCAGGACACTCTCAGGATGCGACCTCTACCTTGTCCGCATCACATGGTCTCTTTGATGCATTTCTTATAATTTTTGTTTTCTTTTTTTTTAATTTGATGTAATTTCCATTTTCCTTGACTTTTTTGGAAGTTGTAATTATTTAAAAATTTTATTAAAAAATTAAATCGGAAAAATGTTAACTAAAAAACTCACAAAACCTATCCCAACTGTTGACATTTTTTTCAGAGTGTCTGTCGAAAGCAGCAGTACAAACATACGTATGTATCAAAAGCACTTAGATGTGAAGGAGAAATGTAGAGAGAAAAAAATAAAGAATTTGGCAGCATATTTTCAAACTGTGAGAGACTATTTTCAAGGAGGCTAGACAGCTAAAACAGCCACAGTTTGCCCATTCCAAGCAGTTGGCAACTAAGCAGAGGAATAACTTTTGTTCAGGGTCAACGCTGGCAAGTGTTTATTAATACAACTTATGAAAATCAAAGAAAATGATGGGCTGGTAGCACCTTAAGATTAATTATAGTATAGTTTCACCCCAAACAAAGACATGGGGAGGGGTGACCTTCACGGAGCGGCAGGTGCACCTACTCTTGCCATCTTACTAGGCAGACTAGATGGACCATACTGGTCTTTATCTGCCATCATTTACTATGCTACTATGTTTTAAAACTGGCCAGATTCATGTTCTTTTTCCTCCTGCTGTAGAATGGTATCCTTAGAGCAGCTTTCAAAGCACATAATATGACATCTGACAGTCATATGATCTGACTCAGTGAACTAGCTGTCTGTGCACAAACCAATGCTTGTTTGACAATTGCTATCAGGGTATACTGGGCCAGCCCCAGAATTGATTAAGAGTGTTGGTGCCTTAGGCAAACCTTAAGCCTTATGTTCCCCTCCCCTCCCCCCCCCTTGGGGCTGTCAGTATCTGTTTTGCTTTGAATGCCCTGCTCTTTGCCACCGCCCCTGCCCACCCAGGAAGCCGCTGCCCTAGGCAACCGCCTAGTTTGCCTAATGGTTGGGCCAGCCCTGAGGGTATGTACGTTTAGAAATCGAAAGGTCGTTGACAAAAGTAGAACCAGTTCATGGAGATGAATACCTTAAACCAAGACGAAGAACAAGAGTGAGGTGAAGGGACAACCCACCAAAATGAATTGTCTCTTTTCACCTCATTCTTGTTCTGTGTCTTTGATATTTGCAAGTTTGAGTCCTTTCTTGGACGTTACCTTAAACCGAGTCCATCGCAGTGTGCGGAACATGCAGCAAATTTACGAAAACAACTACCAAGATGAGGTAAGGAGATAAAAGCCATACAGCACTGCTTGCACCTGAAGCATAATATTTTGGATAAAGTCTGTGCAGTTTTAGCAAGGGGATAGGGACATTACTATGCATCAAGGAGCAGCTACAGTAAAACAATGCAACTCAAACATCATACACTAGAGCAGCGGTTCTCAACCTGTGGGTCGCGACCCCCATGGGGGTCACCACAGGATTTAGCAGGGGTCGCCTCACTCCAGTTAAAAAAAATAACAAAATTGCACAAGTTGCTGTCGAGTCCGCTTCTCAGCAGCGGCAAACTCACCGCCTCCCTTCTTCTCCAGCTGCGGCTCCCTGCCTCTCAGGGAACCGCAAAGTGCCTGTGAAAATGTTGCAGAGCCTTCCCGCCTCTCGACGGGCTCCACACAGCATTGTCCCGCCTCCAAAGGAACAACTTTCCTGTCTCTCTTGGAGCCCGTCGAGAGACAGGAAGGCTCCGCAACAGCTTTACCGGCACAGCCGCGGTTCCCTAAGAGACAGGGAGCCACGGCTGCAGAAGAACAGGGCAGTAGCAGGCAGACATAGGGAGAGGGGAGGAGAGAGCAGGGAACCTGCAACGGGGCTGACATGGGGGAGGGAGGGGGTTGACATGGATGGAGGGAGGGGGAGGGCTGATATGGATGGATGGATGGAGGGAGGCTGACATGGACAGAGGGGGACTGACATGGAGGGAGGGAGGGAGGCTGATATGGACAAAGGGGAGAGATGGGGGACATATTGGACAGACAGGGGATAAATGCTGGACAGAGGGGAGAGACAGTGCGGGTTAGGATTATAATGGGCTGATGGGGGGGCCTAGAACTGGTAAAGGGTTGATTAGGGAAAGCTAGGTCTGGGAATGGACTGATCAATGGGGGGTTGGGACTGGTAATGGGCTGATAGGGGGTTAGGTCTGGTAATGGACTGATGGGGGACTAGCACTGGAAATGAGCTGATCGGGGAGGTTAGGACTAGTAATGGGCTGATTAGAGGAACCTAGCACTGGTAATGGGGTTGAGGGGGGATTAGCACTGGAAGTGAGCTGATTGGAGGGGGGGGGCTTCAATGGAAATGGGCTGATGGTTGAGAGGGGAGGATAGAGCTGCTGGTCTTGGAAGAAAACTGGGGGCTAGGGCTAAAAATGGGCTGATGTGAGTGGATGGGAGAATGGGACTGGAAGGGAGTGGATACTGAGAGGGGCTGCCATGGTATTTGGACTAGAAGGGGACTGGAAATAGGCTGATGGAAAGCAGTGAAGAAAACAAAAGAAGAGATAAGAAATGGCAGATGGAAAATAGACCACAGAAAGAGAGCTAAGAGAAGACAGGAAAGCAGAAGCCTCAGATCGGGACCAGCATGATCAGAGATTAAAATGGTCGGATAACAAAGGTAGAAAAAATAATTTTATTTCATATTAGTGATTTGACTACAAAATCATCATAATTTTGAAATCAAATATTGTTACTTGTTATTGTGATTAATTATTGTGGTTTAAATAAGTAAATTTTATAAATAAAACATATTGCAAAGGCCTATAATATATTAATAATTCAACAAATGATTACAGTGACAATGCGTTAACGGTAAAGGAAGAGAGACACATTTGATTTTATCATTGGGGGTCATCACAAGCTGACCAATGGTAAAAAGGGTCACGGTACAAAAAAGGTTGAGAATCGCTGCACTAGAGGGAAGTGTTAAATTATTCAACAGAAAAGGTGCACCCTTAGACATAGATGTTTTATAGCTGATGCTACCTAAACAAAACTTGATCATAAAGCTGAGAAACTCTACTGACCCAACAACAACCAATGTTCCTTGCTGCCAATTTACTGCCTGCTTCACAGTCCTGCCGTTAGCATATGTCATGGTAATGCTGCTGTCACTCCTCTCCGTCCACCAAGCTGGTATTCTGTACTGCCACACTCCGGAGTCAACTGCCCAGTGCAAATCCTTCACAGATAAACAAGCTGAATCAGCGCACTGAAGTAAAGGAACACAGTTTTGTGTCAACCGCATTCCCTTGATGGTGTCATGGCTGCATATGACCTCATTTCCTTTTCCTGTAGGGGGTGGGAGGAGGACCGGAAGAGCAAGAGAGAACAACGTGCTAGCGTGTTTAAGTTAATTAGAAAGAAAGACGAGGTTTCGGCTGCTCTGTCTGGAGCTTGGAGTTCAGCTGGGGGCTGCTGGCATGTTTAAGTTACCATGCTGTTTTCTTTCTGGTTATGATGTCACCTCTGATCTTACTGTTGCTTTGATTACTCACGTTGTGTTAATGATGCAACTGGTGATTCACGTGCGCATTTATTGAATTATAATATAATTTAGGGGTCTAGTTACTAAGGTGTGATAATGTTAATGTTAATTCACCGTTAACATGCATTATTTTAACACAGGTCCCATATTATTGAATGGGACCTAGTTACTAATAACACGTGTTACTGGCAAATTAACGTGCATTAACATTAGCAGATCTTAGTAAATAGATCCCTTAATCATACATTGTTTCACGTGAAACTTGTTGTTTGCTGCCTCTAAAATGATCCTGCCCTAGGCAGCTGCCTAGATTGACTGGTCCTTGGGCCAGCCCTGGAATCGTCTAACACTTGGCAGTTAAAATTTAATGCGAAGAAGTGCAAAGTGATGCACTTGGGGTACAGAAATTCAAAGGAATAGTTTATGATACAGAGTGAAAGGTTGATGTGCACAAACCAGGACAGAGATATTAAGGTAATAACGTCTGAGGAACTCAATCTGACAAAACTAAATGACAAGGTGGTAGTCAAAACTAGAAATATGCTAGGCCTCATAGGGAGTGGCATAACCCACAGAAAGGAGGAGGTGATAATGTAACAGCACTGAGGCTAGGAAACCTCCCTCGGACGATGCTTTTGTCAGGTAATTTCAGTGTGAAACGTGAAAAGGTTCCTCGGGGGTTTCCTCAGGCATACATAAGCTTGGCCCCTTCCTACTGGCTTCTGTTGCTTATTATAGTAAAGCTGCTCTCACAAGTAAACATGGGAAGCAAAGAGTAACAATCATAATAAGCATAACTGAAGAAATAAATAAAGAGAAGAGAAAAGCTTCACCAGCAACAGTGGAATGAAAACGCATGAAACCAGGAAAGCTGCAAAGCAGGCAGAGGTGGAAGACTAGCGTCTATTTAGAAATACACTGATTGCAGGTAGTGTAAACTGATGGCAGGTTGGTGGAATCAGAATGGCAGATCACTTGGGTCATGTCTAATGTTCGGAAGAGGCAGTGGTATCGGAGAAAGAAGACGGGTGCAGCAGAAAATATGTCAAGAACCTCCTCAGTAAAAGTAAAACCTGTTCTCCAAGTACAAGCCGAAACACAGCTAATTCAACCATTGTCTTAAAGGTATGTGCATGGCATCCCTTTCAAAACACATTTTAACTTCTTTTACAACATTAAGAGGAACATCAATCAAAGCACATTTAATAGCTTACATGTATAAATAAACAAAGAATTCTGCCTGCATCTTTTATGTACTAGAAGCAATTCCTTTAAATCCGCTTGCTGGTCTCCACCTTCAGAATACTTAGCTAAAGAAAACAGTCTATTGTATTTATTAGTTTATACCACCTTCTTGCAATGATCCCATATTTTTTACTTTAGACATTTAAAGGAGGACCAGTGTAAATGTATTAGCTGCCCTTCAGTTTTGTGGCACCTTCAGTTAACTTCCAGGCCTCTAATCCCCCAATAAATAATTTGAACATAAACACCCCTAAATGCATCCCTCCCTTACTGAATAAAAGGCACCTGTGGAAATAAAGAGTGTTGGTGCAGGTGATCACACTGGGCACAGGCAGATGGCGGGGCAGAACACAACAAACAGCTGCATGGGAGGCCCAAGATACTAATTCTAGGGGAAGAAAACATCTTTTCTTTTTATTATCCAGTTGCGTGGAAATTGAGGAAAGCCAAGCAGGGGGAGGTTTGTCTTTAGGAACATCAGCTTTTCTACCAGGTCTGGTGCTGGCCATGAATGATGTGGACTCACAATGTCCCCTAGAACAGGGCTCGGCAAATCTTGGGTGCCAGGTCACCATGATAAATATAAATTGAATCTTAGTGCTCAGGATCTGATGGCCCCCTACCCAGCAATCTCTGATATGTCTTAGAATTCCAGCCACACTGTTTGCTGCCCCACCACGATCGACTCCGCAGATAGCCTGAGCCACGCGGTGGAGAAAGTTTGCTGATCTCACGGTTTCAAGTCTCATGAGATCATCAAAGTTGCTGAACTGCGCAGCTTGAGCTACATGCAGAGCCAATTGCGATGGAGCAGCAAACAGCATGGCAGAAATGGTAAGATATATCAGGTGATGGCTGGTGAAGGGGGGCGAGGAGAGAAAGAAAGAGACAAACTGGGGTGATGGCAGTGGAGTGGCTGGGAGAGAGAGACAAACTGGGGTGATGGCAGTGGAGTGGCTGGGAGAGAGAGAGAGCTGGATGGGGGGCTATGCGAGACAATGGTTGGCTAGGGGGACTATGAGAGAGAGAGAGAGAGAGTGTGTGAAGTCAGGGTGTGGGGGCTATGGGAGATTATTTTTGCTTTATATATTACCAGGCCATGCTGATATGGGAAGCAAAAAAGGAAGTTGTCTTGGTGACAGCTATAAGGGGTCATCAATATGCTGCTGACAACGTTCTCATTGGAGATGGTGGGAGTGGGAGGGGGTGCAGGTTCACTGCCTCCTGTTGGCACAATAAATAAACCCTTAAAAAGGAGCTGTGGTATACTTTATGGGGGGTAGGGGGCACTGTGACCGAGGTCTCAGTGGCCAGCTCCTAAATGTTTAACATGGTTCCTAGATTCCATGAAAATTTGTCAAGGCCTGCACTACAAAACCCCAAAATGCTGCCTCTGAATATCACATTAGCTGCTTGATCTCCACCACTTATATCAATTCCGTATCAGTTCAAAATATTCTTCACCTCCTGGCCATTCACTGCTGTTTTTATATATATTGAAAAGTTGTTTCACAGACAAAAGCATCATACCGACACTGTGTGTCCAGTGCAAAGCTGCATTTTCCATTGTCAGTGGGATGGTGAGCATGTCAGTAGCAGGTACAGTGGAGCACATGGTGGTCCCTCCCCACCAAGGTCTAAGGTAGCTGCACATGTGCCCACATTCCCCGGTGGAGGGGAGCAGAAACAGCAAGGTGTGCCTAGCTGCATGTGTGCAACATCAAGGAGGCTGCCTGCAGCACTGAAGACATGGGTGTGATAAGGAAGCTTATCATGACCCAAGAGACAGGGATAAAGAGAAGGAATTTACCCTTATAAAAGGACCTATTTTACCAGGTCAGAGACACAAAACTCCCTTTACACCTAGAAAGCAGGAAATTCCTAGCTACAATAGGTTGCAGAATGCCCCTAGTGGAGAAAAAGAGAGGGAATACAGGCTCAGGGTAAGGAACCCTTACGTCACTGAATTCCCCAATTACTCAGCTGCCACGAGGCAGTTTGATCTCCAACACCTGAGAGGAAAGGGGGTGGAGCAAGCACCTGAGAGGTTTAAGACTAGGTCAGTTTATTCAGAAGGGAGAGGCAGGAGAGGAAGAAGAAGAGGAAAGGAGAGAGAACGTGAGAGCAGTAGGAGTGCCTACTGGAAGAGGAATGGATCTGGAACAGTGAGAACAGCAGGAACCAGGAACACAAGTTGGAGAACAGGACGTGGAAGCACCGGTGAATGGTGGTCAGAGCATGAGAGAGGAGAAGCTGCTACAAGCTTTGACCCAGGTATGAGCATTAGAAGTTTGCCTAATTCTGAGCACTACAGAATTGCCAGAGACAGCCTTAGCCCTAACGGAAGGCAGACAGCTAAGACCTCTGAGCCAGAAACAGAGGAAGTGCCAATGCAACTGGGTGAACCAGACATAGCTTTAGAAGAAGAAGTCTCATACATGGATTGCTCTTTATGCCAGTCTTCCAATACAGAGGTGTTGAAAGGGAGTCAACCGTAAGGAAAACCTCCAGTGTCCGGTAGCCCTAAGAGCCTGTGGTTAACTTGTGAGGGTCCTGAGTTAAAGGCAAAATACCTTTTTTTTTTTTACTGTGCAAGCCGAAGCTGCCTAATTAAGTTGGTGAATCAGCTGTGAGCCAGAGTAGTGCTCAGCCTGAAGCTGTATTAACGGTGAAAGGAAGGAAAGCTTTTGTTTGGCTGTTTATAAGAAAACCTTGCATACAGAATTGCTTGCCGGTGAAGAGTTTAACTGCCTTGTTGAAGGTTTTTCTATGTTTAAGAAGACAAACAGTGTTCTGGACTGAGAGAAAAAGAAACCAGCTTTAGGAAAAGCTGTTTTCTGTTTGTTTGATCAGCACTGCAAGCCATGCCTGATAGCAGGGGCTGTTAAAGTATTTATGTTTATACTGGAGAACATTGCAAGCTGTTTTGTTTGGAATTCATTTATATCCTGATGTTCATTTACAAGAATCCTGGAGAAATAATCCAAAAGGTGGAATTTGTGAACCTTAGCGTGTTTTTTTCAGTTAATAAACTGTCATTACCTTACCACGCAAGACAACTACAAAGGTGTTTTTTTTTTACCTGAGGATGAATACTTTCTGACTGAACTACCTTTCCCATAAGGCATTACAAGGCAATCAGTCAGTTAAAGACCAAAAGGTGAATCTCTCTAATGACAACCACGCCTCTCCATTCTGCATGTAAGGGGCTATGGGCATGACAGTGTGCAACGATGGCAGGGAGGGAGGGATCGGCTGGCATGCTGTTCACCATGAGCGTTGAGAAACAAAGGGAGCTGGTACGCAAACTGGTGGTCAAACAGGTCTTTTTTATGCGCCTATGCATTTCTGCCAACAAGGCCTTCTTCAGGGGGGAAAAAGCCTCAAAGATACAATAAAAACATAAATAAAGAAAACCCAATCTCAAAAACATATTATTATAAAACTATAAATAATTAAAGACATAAAATATTGAACATACAAACGATGTAAAAACATAGATGTTAAAGTATAAATAGAAAAAATAATAATCATATTAAAACCAAATAAATATATTGAAAACATTACATATTGAGAACAACTGATTTGATGCTTAAAAACCTAATGGGTCATGTTTCACTAATGGGAGCTTTCATGTACCATCATAGTAAGAAAGACAGACCGTGTCAGCAGACCACTGCTGCCATTAAAGCAAAAGAGATGAGGAGGAGCAGCTATAGAAAAAACGTGAGCAAACATAAGTAAAACTAGCATGTGAGATGAAAAAAGGTAAATACCTGAATTTAAGTACTACTAAAATTTGTATCAACAAAGAGGGAGCTCCAAACTATTAAACCAAAAAAACCACTGCAATCATAAAAAAGAAAGATGAAGTCAAGAAAAATCCGATGTAACCTGCAAGTTTTAAACCCATTGGAGCCAAATATGTGACTTTACCTGACTAACGGTGGTGAAAGCTCACTGTGTCAGAGATAAGAAACCGCAGGGTTGAAGCCGTGCACTTTTTAAAATGCCGGGCAAAGTTTGCGCCAAGAAAGGCAGGTCAAAGGTCAATGAATGACCGCGGGTGCCAATGGTCCTTTACAAAACTCATCATTGCCAGTGACCATAACTGGATTATGAAAAAGTGATATGAAAAGAATAATTGTGAAAAATGGAATAGGAAACTCCATGAGAGCAAACAACATCGGCCAAAATACAGGATGGATATGCAGAGGGGGAGAAATAAAAAAAAACCCTAAGGATTACAAAAGGTGTTTTATCTATAAGGGCAAATGGTACGTATGCATATGGCAGAGAATATTATACCTAAGAACACTTTGTCCCTTAGTAGCTCCTACTATATTCACCCATCGTAGGAACATACAGAATTGAATATCAAAAGAGGAAATCAAAACAATTAAAAGTCTTATCGTGGCAATCATCAGCAAAGGAAGAGGGAAACCATGAATTTAAGAATGATAAAAAATATATTTAGGATAAGAAACAATGAATGTGTGCATGAAAGAAAAACTTAGGGGATAATCAACATATGGAAACAAGTAAAAGAAATCTTGAAGGAGAAGATCCCATCCAAAGGAGGGAGAAATAGATGAACCCAAAAGTAATGTGAGATTGTTGAACCAGGAGGGATCAAATATGTTTAGCTTTGTTTCTTAACTAAAAAAGTAAAGGCAAAAAACATATAGTCCATGTAAAACCAAAGAATATCTCAGACAATAAATACATAAGGAATAAGTAAGTAAATAAATAAATAATATCCCAGATCAGTAAATTGGATAGACTGTGCCATTCCAAAGATCAGAGGCTGGGGATGGGGTGGGTGGGGGGCAGACAGGAAGGGAGGGAGGGAGGGGAAAAGGGGGGAATGCTAAGGGGGAAAGGGAAAGTAAGAGGAGGGAAGGGGAGGGGGAGAAGGAGATAGGGAGGGGGAAAGGTGGAGGGTGGGGGTAGTGGAGGGAAGATGGGGAGGAAAAGAGGAAAGGAAGGGGGAAGAGAGGAGGGGGAAAGGAAAGGGGCAGGGAGAAAGAAAGGGTAAGAGAGGAGTGAGGGAAAGGGGGAAGGGAGGAGGGGAAGAAGGAGACGGAAGAGAAGAGGAAAGGAGGGGGAGGGGGAGGGGAGTAGGAAAAGGGGAGTTGGGGTGGGGGAAGGGGGGAAGAGAGAGGGAAGAAGGGAAGAAGAGGGGTAGAGGGAAGGAGAGAGGGGGTGGCAGGGTGGGATGCGGACATGGGGGTGGAGGGGAGGGGGAAGGAGAAGGAGAAGGGGAAGGGAAGGGGAGGGGAGATGGGGGAGGGGGAGGCAACACACTGACATTACCGCATATTCTGTAGGCACCCTTCACTCAATCAGTCCACCAACCTCTCACATGCTCATCCCACTTAGTGACTGCTACGTGGGATGCCCATGGATCGGTCAGGTCCATCTGCTTCTACCTTTCCTTCCATCCATCAGCTTTAACATTTCACTGGGGCTCTCATCCTGCATTAAGGTGGAAGCCATTTTCAGGTGTTAGGGTGCATGCTTGTCACCTTAACTCCCGATACTCTGTTACTGCACAATAAGTGGAGCCTAGTGCCCTTACCACCGGTACGTCTACTCCCTGTCGCGGCCTTTAACACATGCAAAGACCCTTATTGCTGCAGTTAATGCTCGATATCCGCGGCTCCCTTACTGCCCTTTAGTAAACATACCCCATAGTGAAAAGTGTGATCAGTGAGGCGTGAATGTGATATGAATGATTTTAAAAGGGCTTTTTACCTCATAGGAATCATAAAAACAGCAATAAATAAACTAGGATCTTTGTAAAATCACTTAAAATATCTATTAAAAATACCACATAAGACATACATTAAAGATACCGAATTGTATAATATAATTAATTGCATTAATGTAAAATGTGGATTGGAGTATGCTTGCACAGCACGTATATTCAATGACTGCCACACTGTGCAGAAAATCAGTAATGACATGTAAAGTATTCCTATAGTACTCGCCCAGTCCTAATTGGTCAATATGATACTAGGCTAATTATACAAAATCGATTTTAAAAAGTACAGTATCAACATTAATTAGAGTCACCCTGCACGTTAGAGTTCAAGGTCAGTAAGAGACATAACACAACAATATGTGCTCATACCTTGATATCTTGATCCAAAAGGGCCTTCAACATATTATTACTAGTCTTTTTAGAAAACCTACAGATAGGTTCACAATAAATCACTTAAGGATAATTTGACCATTAGCCAGATTTTACATATCAAAAAAAATTTGCTCTAAAGAAGATATTGAGGCAAGCGCCAGAGAAGTGTATTGTATAGAAGATCATGCTGTGTGGAAATGGGTACCTTCAAGCTAAATCCACGTATCGGGCTATTCTACTAGAGGAAACATCTAAAAAAAGAATGAGGATAAACTAGTCTGTGTAATCACCTTTTCAAATCAATCAAAGGATATATCTAGGATGCATAAGGAGAAATGAAAATATTCTGCAATCAACAGATCATTTTTCAGACAAGTTTATCACGATCGCATATAAAAGTAGTTATAACTTGAAAGATAAATTGGTGCCATCAAGTTGGAACAATCATGAGAAACCCTTCAGTAACAGGCCACTTCAGATGTGAATGGTGTTCTGTGTGTGATTATACTTTGGTAGTTAAAGGATTCTTTTTACAACCAAAATCTTAACAGAAATACTTTTTGAATCATTATTCAACTGTGACACAAACAATGTAATTTATGTGATGATATTTCCCCGCAATCTATTGTATGTTGGAAAGACAAGGAGGAAGGTCCAAATAGGATTATTGAGCACAAAAGCTGTCTGAGGAGGAGGCTGGAAGACAAGCCCTTCACCCAACAATGGAAGGAGATTCTTTGTGATGAAGGTCATAGAGGATTGAACATTTTATATTCACTATGAATATTTTGATACTAGATGGTTTACATTCAGACTTAGATTATGGTATATTTTTATAATATAGTTTATAATGATTTTACATTTTCATATCTTTCAATTTATTTTTTCAGGGTAGATTTCAGTTTTTTTTCTCCTTTTTATGATAATTTCTGAATTTATTTTGAACTTTTCTACTTTTGAACTATTTCCTATATTTATCATATGTAGTCGAATGCTCTGAACTGTGCTATTGGAAAGAACTGGTAAACATTTTGAGCTCTAAAAAAGAGTGGGTTGAGTGTTATTTTGTTTGCTTAAAATTCTGGGGTTGAGCAACTTATAATGGTCAGTAAATCAAAAGTGGTCCAATGTAGAAGAAGGAGATTTAAATATGTCGTATTGTAAATAATCTACTAAGTTCAGAAGGACTCTGATGAGCTAGCCCTTTTCCCTCTTCTCCTCCTGTTACATAGACATATGGTTTATGTTCTTTGATATTTTATTTTGATGTATTAGTTGTATTATCTATGATGCATTTTTATTAAAAAAAACATTCATGATATGTATTTGTAACTATTGATGGGATTGTTAGTTTTATTTTATTTTTATTTATTATTCAGCATGTCTATTATTAGTTATTGTTTGTTTATACTTTTATATTTTATGATTTTATATTTATGTTTTTTTAGATGTGAATCATGATGAAAGCATAGCCAAAAAAACAGCCGTGTAGAGTCCCAGAAGGAATTTGTCTTTGTGAAGAAGCAATAAACACAAGTTTTTTCAATTACTAATCTGTAGTCATCTTTTGGTTCATCTCGCTCTTTGTGTTACTCTTTGAGTATGAGACAGGGTGCTTTTCTGACCTGTGTAGTGGAGAAAAGGACAGTATTGGAATTCAAGAAAGCTTGGAACAAACACTGAGGATCTCTGATGGAGAATAAGAGATTGCAGAGACTGGGCAGTTAGTGTGGATGGGCAGACATTATCAGATTGAAGAAAGGGCAAGAGAGTATGTGAGGCTATGCAGTCGTTTTCTGCCATTCATTTTTTATGTTTATCCAAATAAGCAAAGATATTCAGCCACTAAGGGGGTAATTTCATAATCAGCTGCCTAGATTTAAGCAGCAAGAAAGTACACAAATGGGGGGATAGAAACATAGAAACATGTCAGCAGAAGAAGACCATATGCCCTTCCATATCAAATACCATATCAAAGTCCATTTTTTTCCTTCAGAGATCTTCTGTATTTCTCCCATGCTTTCTTGAATTCAGATACTGTCCTCATCTCTACTATCTCCACTAGGAGACTATTCCATGCATCTACCACTCTTTCAATAAAGAAATATTCCACATACTACTCCTGAGTCTATCCCTTTTCACACTTATCCTACGTCCCCCTCATAGCAGAGCTTACTTTCATTCGAAAGAGGCTCTCCTATAGTGCATTGATGCCATGGAGGAATTTAAACATCTCTAACATATCTGCTCTATCCAGCCTTTCCTCTAACAGATACATATTAAGATTTTTAATCTGTCCTCATATGCTTTACAACGAAGACCACTAACCATTTTAGTAACTGCCGTCTGCACCGACTCCATCCTGTTTATATCCTTTTGAAGGTGTGGTCTCCAGAATTGCACACAATATTCCAAATGAGGTCACGCCAGAGACTTATGCAGAGATATTATCATCTCCTTTTTTCTGCTGGCTATTCCTCTCCCTATGCACCTAAGCATCTTTCTAGCTATTGCCATTGCCATTTCTACCTGTTTATCCAATTTAAGGTCATCAGAAACAATCATGCCCAGGTCCTGCTCTTCTTTCATGGACAGAAGTACTTGCCCTCTACACTGTACAGTTTCCCTTGGATTTTTGCAGCCCAAATGCCCAAATTCTTGACCATTCTTCAAGCTTAGCTAGATCCCTCCTCGTGTTATCTACTCCTTCCTGGGAGTCTACTCTATTGCAGATTTTTGGTATCATCCGCAAAGAGGCAAACCTTACCAGATAGCCCTTACGCAATATCACCAATAAAGATGTTAAAAAGAATCGGACCAAGGGCAGATCCCTGCAACACACCACTGGCAATATCCCTCTCCTCAGAGTGAGCTCCATTTACCTATATGCTTTGTTGCCTCCCACTAAACCAATTTCTTACCCAGTCAGTCACTTTAGGGTCCATCCCTAGGGTGCTCAGTTTATTAATAAGTCATCTATGTGGAACGGTATCAAAGGCTTTACTGAAATCCAAGTACTCTCCTTTGGTCCAACTCTCTGGGTCACCCAGCCAAAGAAACCAATCAGATGTATCTGACAAGACCTAACTCTGGTAAATCCATGTTGCCTTGGATCCTGCAATCCATTGGACTCCAGAAACCTCACTATCCTCTGTTTTAGCAGTGTTTCCATCAATTTACTCATCACAGAGGTCAGACTAACCGGCCTGTAGTTCTCAACCTCATTTTTACTTCCGCTTTTGTGTAAAGAGACCACATGTGCCTTTATCCAGTCCTCTGGGACCACTCCTGGCTCTAAAGAAGCATTGAAGAGTTCAGTCAGTGGAGCCACTAGCATGTCTCCAAGCTCATTCAATATTTTCGGATGTATCCCATTCGGCTCCATCGCTTCATCTACTTTTAGTTTTGCTAATTCCTCACAAACACAGTCTTCTGAAAATTGTTCAAGATCCCCTTCCTTTCTGCTCCTATTTTTGGATGTTTGAGGTCCTACTTCTGACCCTTCATCTGTGAACACGGAATAAAAATATTTGTTAAGCAATTCCACTTTATCCTCATCAGCTTCTGCATATTCCTCCCCTCCCCCTTTGAGTCTGACAATACCATCTTTGCAATTGCTCCTTTCACTAACATATCTAAAAAATGTCTTGTCCCCCCCCCCCCCCCCCATTTTATTGCATTGACTACACAGGTACACTAAAAAAAATGTTTTTTAAACTGCCTCTAATGTTTTGATTGATTTTTACGTTTTTTGGTGCGCTGAATTCAAATCTGGTAACCAATTTGCTCCATCACGTACAGATTTTTTGCTACATTGGGTTAGCAGTTTGAGGTGAACGTTTCAGATTGAGTGCGATTGAGATAAAAGTTTCTTGGATGAATTCTTTATACTAATTGTTTAGTAGTTATTCAAATAAGAATAAAGAAAATTGTAACAAGGCAGCACATAAGAATAGAGTAATGTCAACAAAACACACTGTGATGGTAGCAAAATTGTCTGCACTTAAAACAGCCTCATACATGTGCACAAACATTGAGCATATAAGAGCGAGGTTAGACACAAAGCAAAGCAAAGAAATGTGCAAAAAATGTTGTACAGGTATGTATATAAGAATAGAAAACGCAAACCGCACCATTGCAATACATGAAGACAAACACCCGATGGTGTGAAAATAAAATTCTAATAAATGAGATCCGACACTGTGGTAATAACTAGCAAATTTTTATTTCAAAGTTTAGTAAAAACACGATATTTGTCAACACAGTTTCGATTTTAAAGTCATTCTTGGGTCAATCAATCTCCTGGTGGGCCCGTTTCTTCTTCCCCCGAATGCTTCTCTTGGTGCGCTGCTTGGCGTATTTTTCATCTGGGGTTTCCCGCAGCAGCAACCAGCAGAAATCAGCCATCATAGTGGTGTTCCATCTTCCTTGGTACCTTCTCTCTGCGTCCTTGATGTCCTGGTGAAAACCTTTCACCTTGTTCTTCACTGTACGCCCCCAAGTTTTCGGGAAAGTAGTTCACATGGGAGTGCAAGAAATGGACTTTCAGGCTCATGTTACAGCCTTGTTCTTTGAAGGCATTGAGCATCCTGGCAACAATATCCTTATAGTTCTCATCCCGCCTGTTCCCCAAGAATTTGAGAACAACATCCTTGAAGGAATCCCAGGCTTCTTTTTCCTTCTCAGACATCGTTTCAGCGAATGCTCCATCTGAAATGAGTTTCCTTATATCAGGGCCAATAAACACTCCTTCCTTTAGCTTTGCTTCAGAAAGTCGGGGGAACTTTGAGCAAAGGTACCGAAAGCACTCACCATCTTTTGGAAGGGACTTGATGAATTGCTTAATGAGACCCAACTTAATGTGGAGAGGTGGTAATAGAATTTTATCACGAGGTACCAAGCTCTCATGAAGAACATTTTTCTCACCGGGTCTCAAATACTCCCGAATTGGCCAGTCTTTTTTCCCCCAGTGTAGGTCGCGGGCCCGGCTATCCCACAAGCAAAGGAAGCAGGGATATTTGGTGAAACCGGATTGCAGCCCTAATAGCATGGATAGAATTTTAAAGTCTCCACAAATCATCCACTTATGCTCATCATAACGAATCTTCTGAAGAATCAGGGCCAAATTCTCGTATTTTTCTTGGAGAATAACAGAGTGAGCAATAGGAACTGAAGCGAATGTGTTGCCATTATGAAGAAGAACACCTTTTATGCTGTCTTTTGACGAATCAATGAACAGCCGCCATTCAGCAGGATCATACTTGAGTTTAAACTTTTCCATCACTCCGTATATATCGTTGCAAAATACCAAATCTTCCTCTTTGCTGAAATACTTCAAAAATTGTGTCTCGCGGTTTGCGGTACCAATAAAAAGTTGTTCCTGGTGACAATAGATTTTTCTGTTTAAGCCGAGAACCTAGCAGTTGGGCAGCATCTTTTGGGAGTCCTAAATCCCGGACTAAATCATTCAATTCAGCTTGAGAGAAAAGTTCAGGTTTCGGATCTGGTTCAGTTTCAAACTCGGAAGTACTGGACTCATCGGGAAAAGCCATCTGATGAGTCTCATCATGATCAGAACCGTCCACACAAATATGATCCAAAGATTTTGGTGGTTCAGGCACAGGTACTTCGTTGCTATGAGGCATAGGCCTAATTGCTGAGGGAAGGTTGGGGTAACTTATTACGTTCTTATTTTTTAAGTTGTATCCCTTCACAATGCAAGAGCAAAAATAGCAGTCACTGCTGTGGTCTCTTTGTTCACGCCACATCATAGGTATTCTGAAACGAAATGCTTGTTTTTTACTTTTCATCCATAAGCGTAGATCTTCCTCATATGTCTTGCACACTTTGTGAGGAGCACACGGTTTGTCTTGATCACCTAACTTCAAACCGAAATAGGCGAAATATACTTTTTTAATAAATGCAGAAATGTTCCTCTGCCGCTTTTTCACGGTATATTCCCCACAAATAAAACAAAAACTGTCCGGAGAGTTGACGCAACCTCTGGCTCTGTGAGCCATCACAAATACACAGCACTGCAAACTACAACTGTAGTGAACCACTTCAGAATAAAGCTGGATTACGACTGAGCAAACAAAAGGTAATAATGAACTTGCAAGAAACTGAAATTTGACAGGAACGTTCATGTCGCAACCACCGTGTTTGAGCGAGCGAACGAGGCGAGGCGAACAGGAAAGAACATGCGCCAGCGCGAGTACTGGATTTAGCCCCCCGCCTCCCAATTGTCCTGTTAATGTATAAAATGAATACAAAACACTCTAAAATATCACGAGGGAGTGTTTCTAGTTAGTTTAACCATTACAACCTCTATTTTGGGCCAAGAAAATAAATTGCAGTCGGCTAAAAAGAAATTATGTGAACATTCCTTATATGGGTAAGAAATCTAATTTTGCAAGAAAACGTGACGTGATGGAACATTTTGGCTGTTTTTCCTGGATTCAGCACCCCAAAATCTATAGGAATCAGTTGCAAAACTGGAGGCAGTTTTTTGGTAGTGTACCTGTGCTATTTATTCTTATTTTTGTATCTTTGCTTTTCTGATTACTTTCCTAGCTTCTCTAAGTTTTTCCACATATTGATGTTTATCTTCCTCTCTCTGTGATCTCTTGTATTTTATCAAGGCTACCCTCTTTTAATACACCTTTTCAGCTACTTCTTTTGAGAACCATAGTGGCCTCATTTTCCTTTTACATTTATTTACCTTTCTAACAAAAATGTTTATTGCCCTCAAAATATCCCCTTTCGGTTTTGCCCATTGATTTTCTACATCCTCAAGCTGTTCCCATCTCACTAACCACTCCCTGAGGTGTTATCCCATCTCCATCAAAGTTTGTTTTCCTAAAGTCTAAGATCCTCGGTTTTGAATGGATTTTATCAGCCCAAGTCCTAATTCTGAACCACTCCATCTGGTTGATCACTGGATGCGAGATGATCTCTCATTATAACTTCAGAAACACTTTCACCATTGGTAAGAACCAAGTCCAGTATGGCCCCTTCCCATATGGGTTCTGTTGCCAGTTGCCTGAATAGTTCTCCATGTAGAGAATCCAAGATTCTCCTTACTTCTAGATGATATGCAGCAGAGATGTGCCAGTCAACTTCCAACATATTGGAATCACCTATCAGTAGCGTTTTAGTCATTTGCGCACATGACATATGTGCGAAATGAGCATGCTCATCCTGTGTCCCATTTAGTAAAAGCATGCCTAAACATGATGGTGCATACCGCTATTGTGGACATGCACAGGAGTGAAGTTTGGGCAGAGCGTAGGTAAGGTGTAAGTTACAGATATAAATTAAAAAATACTATAACATGCTTGTGTTCTTTAGAAATATAAGAATGGGCATTTACAGCAGATCTAGGACTGGTGTAAGTGATCAGACCTTAAAATTAACACATGTGTAGCTTCAAGTGCATACTTTCCTTTCTAACACAGCGCCTAAGTAGGGACCTTCTTTCAGGCGTAAGGTAGTCATCTCTTCACATCGATAACATCTGTCTAACTAGCACTGCAGAAATAGTTTCCAGCAGTTTCACATGGACGTATGGTGCCACTGTTTTATGAGGGCTCAGAGGCAAAAGCTGTTCAGGGCTGTGCTAGTGTTAAAGTTGTGCTAAGAATTACTGTGCATTGTGTTACTGAAGAAGAGGGATAAACTGATTTTTGAAAAGCTTATCGACTTTCTGCAATAAATGTGCTTTATTGTTCGGAGTACCACTTAAGGGTCCACAGGTTTTTTTCAGAAATGTATTTGTAGCCGAGGCTTTGAAGAGTAACCTCTCTTTCTCTTGCTCAGAGAACCTACACCAGGTTTCCAAAAGGGAAGTAGGGATGAGAACCTGAACTAGAGAGCCCCCTGCCCCACTAAGGGACTGCCTGGCAGGGGGTTGGAGCATTCAGGAAAGCTTATTGTAAATGATTCATATAAATATACCATGGCCAGCTTTATTCTAGCAAAAAAGTTCCCTTACTCACATGTAGGGCTGGGGGGTGGGGGGGGGCATGGCAGAGCCATGTCTTGGGCGTTCGAAAAGAAATACATGTGTGCCCCCAGTTGTGGAATTCTTCATGTAGCTTACGTATAACAATATCGGCATATGGTGTGATGCACTTCAGAAGAAGCCATTTTGCAAAGGAACATGTACCGTGCTTTGGCTTTCTCTTTCACCACATCCTCTCTCTGGAATGCCTTACCGTCCTATTTATACACTAAATCGTCATACAGGAGTTTTTGTTCTAAACTGAAAACCAATCTCTTTCAATATGTGTTAGGGAATAGGGCTGGGATTCCCAGAACCAGTCTCTACACTGTTCTTTTACTTGTCTGCTGCTGTCCTATAGAAAAATATAATGTTCCCTTTCTGCTCTAATGTAGTAACCTACTAAATTTGACTTTATAGACCGCTTTCATGGTACCTTCAAGGCCGTATACAAAAACATGGAAGAAAGGTAAAGAGCGGCATCATTCAGGCCTTTGTACACGTTCTTAGCACCACTTCAACGTACCTGCACAAAAACTGGCTCTCCTTGTCCACATTAATGTCTTTGAAGAAGCAAGTCTGAAAAATCCCCAAAAACCAATATATACATTTCCAAAGACTTCAAAAAGGGTCCCGTGTACTAAGCACTTCACTCCATAGAGGCATTATAGGTGCCATTCCATGTAGACGTACTGGATGTACACGGCTAGGTCTAACTTTGTACCTTCTTTTGCATTAGATAAGGAGGTCTTTTACGAAAGTGCGCTAAAATGTTGCAGCGAATATGCCCATAACTCCAAACCCATGGCGCAGTAGATGCAACACCACTGCATGAACTGTCAGGAGTGTGGGCAGCACTTTCCCAGCAGTTAATGTGGAGTCCTGCCCCCTAACATGCACCAGATTAATGCAGATCCACCTATTAAGGTGGCGTTAGGTGAACCCACATTAATCACACAGGATGCAGTTAGTGCACAGTACACACCACGCGCTAACTGCTCAGAGCTGACCACACCCACTCTCTACCCCTATCCCACCCACTTGCGTCCCTAATGCAGGATGCACAATTAGCATGGGAATCGGTCCCCACTAACTGTCATGGCCTTTCACTTGCTGGGAACGCGTGACCAAGGCACACATTTAGCACACACCACACATGCGCTGCCAGCAAGCGCCCTTCAGTAAAAGACCCCCTAAATGCCTTTATCCATGTAGCACAATTTTAAAAATCTGTTTGGGAGGAACTTTGTGTTTGAGAGTCAGCTTGTTTTGTGTGGGCTTTAAAGTGTGCATGAAACCTTATGGATGCACAGCCTACAGAAAAAATTGCTCTAAGTATTCAGTGGCGTTTCAGTTCCAATATCGCACCATTTCTCCCTTTCACATCTTATAAAATCAGACAATAATATTGCTGGCTTTGGGAATCAAATTAACACTGCAGGCATCCGTGGTGTCTTCAGACCTGAGCAGGCTGTGATTTATCATATGGTTATTAGTTACTGGAAGAGCAATCTTACTTAGGGCACTTTGAAAAACAACTCTTGATAGGAGTGAACATATTAGGGAACTGTATACCCAGGAGCACATTTTGTGATTAAATTAACTCAGTTCTATTGCCATATCATCAATAATACTGTAGTGCCAAATTGAAATAAACATAGTAAGAAAATGAATACACTTTTGCTCCCATAGAAACAAAATATTTTCACACTTCTCAGCACTTACAGCACCACTGCACGAGATCAGGAAAAATCTAAACAGAAGTTTACACACCAAAACAACTACAGTAGGCAAAGGCTATCTGAGAAAAATGATGCAATATAAAGACCATGCGGCTTATCCAATTCCCTCCTTCCCTTTAGAGTTCCTCTATGCTTCTCCCATGCTTTCTTGAATTCAGATTCAGTTCTTGTCTCCATTGCCTCCACTAGAAGGCAGTTCCCAGCATCCACCACTCTTTCCATCAAGAAACATTTCCTCTGATTATTCCTGAATCGATCATCTTTCCCATTCATCCTAAGCTCCCTCGTGCCAGAGCTTTCTTTCAGGTGAAAGAGGCTCTCCTTCATATTGAGATCTTTAAGTCTGTCCCCATATGCCTTATGATGAAAACCACTGACCATTTTATTAGCTGTCCTGTGCCAAACCCCATCCTGTTTTATCTTTTTGAAGGTGTGGTCTCCGGAATTGCACACAGTACTCAAAGTGCGGTCGCACCGGAGACTTATACAGCGGAACCATCACCTCCTTCTTCCTGCTGGCTATTGCTAGTATTTGCATAGCCAAAGATCCACTGGAGCATAAAACTTGGTGCTATCAAGTGCTTAACAGTATTACAGCATGATGGTGCCGGATGCAGAATGATCATTTGTACTGGCAAAGGTGGGCCTATGGCTCCAGGGCTGGTGCAAGGTATTGGGAGCCCTAGGCAAACCTTCGGCCCTAACACATGCACCCCCCCCCCCCTCCCCCCAATTAAGCCTGATAATCATGATCATCTGAACATCACCCTTGCAACAATAATCCTGTAAAATGCATAACTGTGTGTGCCAGTGCTCATCCTGCAGGTAAAAGTATGTGCTGATGGCTTGTGGAGTTTGTCTGGCTGTCGGAATCTATTGATTTGCTCTGACTGCTGCTGCCGCCATTGCTCTTTGCTGTCTTAGGCAACTGCCTAGTATTGCCTAGTGGTTGAGCTGGCCCTGATAGCAAATGTACATTTGGGATTCTTTTGCTCAGTTGTAGCCCCCTTTTTTTTTTCTTTTTTTATTGCGATTGCCAAAATCATTCACCATAAGAGATTCAATAAAAGAAGTTTGGTACAGAAATCTAAAAAGTATTCCAAAGAAGCAACACAATCTCAAAACTTTCCAAAGTCCACAATAATAAAGAATAAGGGAGGGGATCCTAAAAAAAAACAAAATACATAAAGGAAAACAAAAAAAGATGTTAAATTATACATCCAGCCTCACAATTACTATCTTATCCCCACTAACCTCAAGAAGGAATGATCAGAAAATACTTCAAATAGATTCCTTCGTTAAACGAAAAGATTCTAACTGAATCAAGTCAGAAAAGGTTTATTCATTACCTCAATGCCTGACTAGACACCTACAGAGGACCCTCAAATAAAAAGAGGCCCTTATGGCATCCAGCCTAGGCCTAAACTGAAGGAAAACCATCCTCCGAGCCTGGGTGACCTTAGCCACATTGGAGAACATCGCCATCCTCTGACCACAAAAGGAAACATGCTGATATTTCAAGTAATTTTTACAAGGAAAAGACCCATCCACCTCAAAACTACAATCAACGTGGCCCTGATGATCACTCCAAAAATGTGGACAGATCGAAGGAGTCTAATTCACCTTCCTCAGGATTTTGCTGCATTTTTCTTCTTGGTAAGTAGTAAAATTGGGACAACTGAATTTTCTCTGATTTTGAAATCCTCAAAATATCCTTGATACATATACACCAAAGTTCACAGGGTGCTAAAAACCTAAGTTTAAGAGAAATTCAAAAGCCTGATATTTCTGGCTCTTGCTGCATTTTCCATTATTTCTAGATTAAAATGTACTGATGAGCTATCCTTCAGAAATGCAACCCTAGCATCCTGAGATGTTTTTATCTGAGACTCCATAACACTCACTTGTTGTCCCAAGGTGCAGAGTCTATTTTCATGATCCTCCAGCTTGACCACAGACTTTTGTGAGAATTTCGAGGTACTAGTAATAAAAGTTCTCATTCCAGCCTCAGTTCTTGTCAGGGAAGCTATGTAGTCCTCTAATGCCACCTTCTTCCCCAGTGGCAAAATAGGAAGAGCCTTCTCCTTACCACCACAGCCCACGCTGGCTTAGGCAGTGGAATCACTGGATTCAATGAGGAATTCCTTCCCTCTTGAGCCATCAAACCAGGAATGGATAGGTGAGAACTTCCCCAGTGTCTGCCTGGTGTCCTGAGCTTACAAGACTGCAAGCCGCCATTTCTCTTGCCATCTCTCCTAGCTCCAAACACCATGAAACCTCAACAGCATCTAACCAGGAGTAAGGCTGTGCTGGGGGAGACATTCAGTCCTCTGGAGCTAAGAGACACTCCAAAATCCTCCAGGTTGCACTCTTCCACTTCCTGGGCATTAGACAGTGTAGCCGTGTTGGGGACTACATGCTTGTTTATTGGTCCCCAGGCCAGTAATTTCTTTTTTTATTTAACTTTCCCTTATGTTTGGGGCTCATCTTGCACTGAACAGGTAACTTGCAGGAGGAATACACAGGGTTGCCTCTTACCCAGCAATTCATGACTGCATCTTGGATCTCCCTTGTAGCCCCTTTTCATCAAGCTAGAAGTATTGAGGGGCCCATGTGGGTTGGGTAGAGCAAGCTGGTACCCATGATCCTTGCACTTTTTTTGACTAGAGAGAGAGGAATTTGGGGTGGGGCCCTAGGCATTTGAGGTTGACCAGGCTCAAGTTCCAGTTTAACAACATCAAACAACACTCCAGTTTAGGGGTTGTTAAAAAAAAGGTACATTTTCAGTCTGATGGCCAGTGCATATTTTTAAAAAGGATTCCAGGAATGATCCAGGAAACTACAGATCCCAATGAGACTGAAGAGAGTGCTGAGTGGGATATAGCCAATATGGATTTAGCCAAGTGAAGTCTTGCATCAACAGTCTGCTACATTTTTTTAAGGTTAGAATAAACAGGTAGATAAAGGTAAGCTGGTTGACCTAGTATATCTGGATTTTCAATAAACCTTTGACGAGGTCCCTCTTGATGAAGATAGACACCAGCACTTGAAGCTGCTCTCAAATGTACAGAAGTGTGTAAAGATAGCCACAGCAAGATGCCCAGTGCTGTTTAGCCAAGGTATATGCCAAAGGCCTGAGAGGTCAATGAAGAAGTATGACATGGATGACCAAAGTAGCAAGTTACTAACACAGAGTACTATGACTACTTTAGTATACATGAAAATTACTTCCCCTATAAGCTCAAAAGCTGTGCAGGAGATGTAATGACAATGGGGAGAAGAGCAAGTGGGTATATGATAGAAACTATAAATGGCAGCAAGCATGCCCCACGTGAGATTCATCTTTGATAAAGCTAAGTTAGCACCACAGCCTAACCATACAATTTCATGAATGGAGTTATGTAGAGCAGTATTGGCAGTAGAGATAGCAGAGCTGACAGTGAGTGAGATGAACATTCAACCAGATATAGTCTACACTGACAGCAAGGTAGTGCTGGGATACATACACAATCAAAAAAGAAAGTTCTATGTATATGTAAGCAACAGAGTTAAATGCATCTACAAGTCAACATGATAAGAAAAGTGGCATTATTTGCTCACCAACCAGAACTCAGCAGATCATGCTACAAGAGCCATTCTGGAATGACAGCCAATGCAGACAACATGGTTGTCAGGATGAGATTTCCTCATAAAACCTGATTACACACTCCCAGCTTTAGAGAAATCTTTTGAGCTTATGAATCCTGAGTATGACTCAGAAATCTGTCCAGAAATAACATACTTCACGCCTAGCAATGCATCTAGAGGCAATTAGGGGGGGGGGGGGGCATATCGCTTCAACCACTTCTCAAGATGGACAATGCTGAGAAGAACCATAACTTACCTCATTCCTATTATGCTTTCATGGCATTATACATTGGATAGAAGAATGAACACTTGCCACTATTGGTTCCTCAGCACAAAGACCAAAGACACAAGAAGGCCAAGAGCGCTTAATGGCATACAGTCAAGTCTGAGAGGCATTGCTTACCCATGTAAGGGCCTTCAAATTTCGGGCCCAGAATTTTATTCGCAAAATAAGCCTTAAAAATCAGAGTTTTTTGCCTCTAGTGTTGCCACCAAAGCACTCCTGGTGGAGGTGACATCCTGAGAATCCTCCAGGGATTCAGGAAGATCCAGGGAAGCTGGTAAATGAACTCCTCCAGGAGACTCAGTAGAAGGCACTTCACAAAAAGACTGAGATGGTAAATAAACATGTTATAGCGTCCATAATAGAGAGTTTTAAACATTCCACAAAGTATTTATTAAGCAGCTTCCTAAGAGACAAAAAGCGAGTCTTAGGAAAATTAATAAATCTCAAGTTCTTCTTCCTTAAATTATTTTCCATGGACTCTATTTGAGCATGCAAATGCAAACTGTCTTTAATTGAAGTAATACTCACAGCATGAAGTGATCCCATTTGAGAATCTGATTTCCCAGCCTTTTGCTTAAGAGTACTCAACCTTTTATCTTGCTTCTGAAGTTTAACCACAATAACTGAAGAAAAAGAATGAATCTGATTAATTTTTCCTTTTCAATAAATTATTTACTGAGGAAACTACTTTCCAACTGTCAGCTAAGATAATATCCTCAGATACCATATACAACTCAGAAGGAGCAACTCCATCCAATGCAAAGGTTACAAGCCATTAACCCATTGGGTAGCTCCTAATAGAGGGTACTCACACGTCCTCCCTCCTGAAATATCTGAGAGGAAGGCACCTGAGGGAGGCGAGAGAATCAGTCAAATTCCCTGAGGTTGAGCGAGATAGTTCTTTCCCAGAGACTACAAGTGTCAGATGTTTATCCAACGGTCCAATAACATCAACAGCAGAAGAAAAAAAACATCTTTTTGCTTTTTACCTTTCTCTTCCAACCTTTAGACATACTTCCTAATAACACTCTGGATCAAAGCTCAACATGGCCCTAAAGTGGCACCAAAGGGGTGTGGCCCTTTGGTTGCAAGGCTACAGCTGCTGAGTGGCAACGCTGATTTTCAAGAGTCCCGTGCAGCCCTTGTCCAATGATATCAGGTCCGGTGGATGGGACCTGCAACAACCTCCTACCCTTCCCGACAAGAAACACTCACAGGTAATAATGACAAAGTTGCATAGCCACAAACGGGTTCTCCCAACAAGTTCCACACTCCAAACCTCGATTTTAATTTTTAAAATATTGAAGCTGGGGCTTGCTCTCCCTTTGACAATACCTTGGTATGCCTATGTTCCTATGTGGTCAATGAGATTTCAGGGGGGTAGCAACATTCTTGTCCCTCTCATGCTTATGTGCATGTAATTTGCATATTAAATTATATGTTATCAGTTGCAGGGCCACTAGCTTGAAACAGTTTGCCTTCTGAATTGTGATTATTGGAAGATTTGCTAGAATTTCGGTGGAGATTGAAAGCACATTACTTCAGGTTGACTTTTGAAGAAAGGGGTTTGTAGGGTAATGTTTTCTTATTATACTTCAGATAGTGAATCTTATTTTTGACAATGTGGTTTTTTTTAATTTGCAATATTTTTTATTTATTGTTTGTTGTGTTTGATTGCATTCTGTCTTAATGTTTTATGTTATGTTTTATTATTTCCTATGTTTTATGTAAACTGTAGAGGGTGAATAAGATCTGCAGTATATGCAATGCAGTATATAAGATGTCTTAAATAAGTAAATATTGGTCAGTTGCAGAAACCCTAGCCTTTTGGGTAATCCTCTCCCCCCTCTCTTTGATGAAAAAAAATCTCATCTTGGGCATAGAAAGCAAGGCTCCACAGCCTCTCTCTTCCTCTCCGTCCCCCTAGAATTTTATCATTTGTCACCAGTTCAGTTTTCATCTTCCAGCATCCATTCTTGTAGCTGTTCAATTAATTCATAATAATCCATCTATTTAGCAATTGTGCAAAAAAAGCATCTTCAGATAGACTCTGCCTGTATGTATGAAGCCAGAATCAGTGCTATACTTTATAAGTTGAAACCAAATAACGTCCTTTGCTCTGCTTGTTTGTAATAAACAGTTGGAAATTAAGAGATGAAGTGTTCTCTTTGGATGCTGAATTGATTTAGCAAACTATTGAGTAGTATGGAACGTATACTCTGCTGCTGGAGAACATAAGTGCTTGTTAATGTTTTTGTCTGCAAGGTGGGTTCTCCTGCCATGCCTTACTGTAGTCTTGAAGGCTATGCAGCTTAATCTCTGTACAGTTTTCCCCTGCCTGTGTGAAGATCTGTTTCTGAGGGGGCAGGGTTCAGGGCTGCAGAGCAGAGATGGTGTCCACCTATCCAAGAAAGGTCAAACTGTCTTAAGCAGCAGACTAGCTAACCTACTGAAGAGGGCTTTAAACTAGATTCATTGAGGATGGGCGAAGAAAGCCCTCAAGTAAATGATAGCCTTCAGGTAAGTAAAACATTAAGCGGTCATTCCAGAACACGAATAAAGGGTTTGTATGTGCAGCAGGGATGTTTGTGCTGAAAACATCTCTAACCGTATTCTGAAACACTGCTGACATGTACGTTCATGGCACTAGCACGGGGATCTCAGAACGTGGGCGGGAGAGGGCGGAATGTGAGCAGGAGAGAGTGGAACAGGGGCATGGTCAGCTGCAGAGACGTACAAAGGGTATTCAGGAAAGGGACAAAGGGACCACATTCATTTGTTTCCCAGACACATCCAAATTATTCATGCTGAAACATGGTATAAGGCTAAGACTTTGAAAATATTCTGCTGTGCTCAGCAGTGCGTCCCATAGAGAAGAATGGTTGTGACACATTTGTGTTGAAATGATGTGAACGCAGTCTGGAAAAATGCAAAATGCAGTCTTAAGGTACAGAGAGCAGAGGGGAGGGGATGTTGTAAGGTAAAGAAACATTTCTAAACACCCTTACAGAAATAGTAAAAAGAAGAATATTCAGGCTATGCACCTAAATGCTGTTTGTGCTTAAAAAATCAGTTTATGGGACCCTTACAATTCCCATGTTCCCGAAAATGGGACTGCTGATGCAGAGATAATATGGGCATGAGCAGGGAAAGGATTCCTTTTTGGGTGAGAAATGGAGATCATATTTGTAGTCCCGGTACTCCATGCGATTATGTTATGTGATACCCGCTATGTATAGGTTCAGGGCACCTTTCAGGCAGAATCATGTTTTTGTGACAGAAAATGAGAGTGCATGTATATGTGATTTGAGGGGTGCATGGGTGGATTTGCTGTGCTCATCTGCAATTCAGGGGGAACATGAAGGCCTAGCCAGTATCTGGACCATATGGATGACCACAGCATCACCAGGTGCCAGCGTGATTGGGCAGTCAAACTCAGCTAGAGTTCAATATAGCTAAATGTCAAAACATATCCCCGGCAATGATAAATGACCCTCAGAAGAAGGGCATTCAACAGTGCAAGCAGCACTACTTCATGCCCATAATGCACATTTTGTGGGACCAATGGTGTTGCTGTTGAGCATGTATCAGTGCTGTTTGCATTTCTGAATACCCTTATTCTGAGGGCCCCTATGATTGGCAGGGATATGTTTTGACATTTAGCCAAAAGGAACCTATGCTGATTCCTTGTGGATTATTGTACATATGGTTCTCTATTTAGATCAGATATTGTTGGCGGTGTGACACAGCACCCATTCATCTGCTGTGCCTGGCACAGGGAGACACGACTGATGTGGTGCCACCGTTCCCCGGATTGTCCCATGCAGCCTATATCCCTACCCGGCCAGGATCAATGAGATCTGTGAGAGTGGTGATATATCTGGAGTCTGGCTACTTGGTGTGATGGCACAGGGATCTCCCCTCCCATGCCCACACAGCTCTGACCAGGGAAGCAGTGCTGCAAAGCTAGCTGTGGGAAGGCAGACAGAGTTGCCCCACATGTAGTTGATGTATACAGACTGACATACACCACGATGGGACGTGTAACTGCTGTGAGAAATGCCAGTACCCAGATAGGTGGGCCTCAGATGCCATAGCCAGAAGGCCCCTACCACAACTACAGCAACTACTACTGATCAGTTGTATAGCGCAACAAGACATATGCAGAGCTACACAGACATACATAACAGACATACATAACAGATGGTCCTTACTCAGCGGAGTTTACATTCTAGTCGGGACAGTCAACATAGCAGCTGTGAACAGGACACTTCCAGGGGGAATAGTCAGAGAACACAAGACAGCTTAGGCAGCTCTGATCCAACAGCGGCACCAATGGAGTGAGTGCTCAGCCTGGATTTGAGAGGGGCCAGGAACAAAGCCTGACATACAGACTCAGGTAGTTTGTTCCAGGCATAAGGAGCTGCAAGGTAGAAGGAGCAACCTCTGGATTTGGCAGAAGAGAAGAGCACAGATAGAAGCAATCTGACAGAAGAGCAGAGTTCACTGGGAGGGGTGAAGGTAGAGGTATAAGGGTAATGGTAGTGCAGAGCAGCAGATTGAATGCACTTATAGGCCATAGGCATGAAACAAGAATACATTTGTTGCTCAGCAATAATATGTATTCTTTAGGGACCTGCAATGTTAGTTTGGGATGTTGTACACTTGGTGAGGGTCCATCCCTAGCAGTTTAAAGCATGTTTATAGAGATTACCAGGGCAGGCATCATAGGGACCAGTTCCAAATGCCACATACCATTTGATGCAAGGTATGTCATAACATACATGTTCACATTTACCTTCTAGTTTATCATATTGGGTTCACTGGGCTTACCTAGCACTTTTCAGGGCATGATGTGGACTGGTATATGGTCTAGGTTGCAAGAGCGGCCATTTCTCATTAGTATTTATGTCCAGTGTGCATCAGCAGACTACTTTCTATGATGAGCAGCTTAGGAGATGCACATTTTTCCAAGGGGAGTGGCATCTGCAGGTGCATCAGGGGGAGGGGCAGGATCTGAAAAATGTAACTTTTCAAAATACAGTGGTTGTGGGGGCGTCCGAAAGGTTTACCCATGTCCAAGGCACGGAGTTGGCTGAATAGCGCTTGCATGTGTCCGCCGAACATGTCTATCACCCTGATTCTGGACCCACAGGCACGTCCAGACCCGCAGAGGCAGAATTGGGTTCAAAAGGGGCCCATTTTTGATTTAGACATGTCCATGCGCCAAACATGTACATTATGGAATCGCGCTCCACATATCTCTGAAATGGATAAAAAGGGCAACATCCGGAAAGCAGAGTACATAAATGCCCATATTAAGGAAAAAAGGATCCCAGATGAGGCTTTAATGGAAGAGGCTGACTTGGATTTAGTGGTGATTACAGTTAGCTAAATGAAAATCAAAATTCTCCAGCTGTTCCAGATTGGTGTGACGAGTTGAGACACATCGTAGAAATGGAAATGTTAATGGCTAAAATTAGGAATAAGGAAGCCGATGTTCGTAAGTTATTAGAAATCTGTAAAGGATGATACAATGAAGGGGTATGTTTACTAAAGGTAAACGTGCTTTAAGTAAAGTTAACGCACATTAAGTGTTGCTACTGCCCAATCATTTCTATGGGCCATTGCAGAACTTAACATGTTAACTTAACTTAACGCACGTTAACCTTTACTAAACGACGAAAACTGGAAACAGCACATGCACTGGCAAGTTAAATGCAAAGCATTGATAAGGCAGGCAAAGCGAGAATTTGAGAAGGAACTTACTACGGAAGCAAAAACACGAAATAAAGACTTTTTCAAGTACATTCATAGCAAAAGGCCTGTGAGAGAGTCAATTGGACCATTAGATGATAGAGGGGTAAAAGGGGCAGTAAGAGGAGACAAGGCGATAGCGGAGAGACTGAATGAATTCTTTGCTTTGGTCTTTACTGAGGAAGATGTAGGGATGTTACCCAAGACTGAAGTGGTATTTAAAGGTGATACTGCAGAGGAATTGAGAGAAATATCTCTACACCGGGAAGATGTATTACAACTATTTGATAAACTGAATAGTAGCAAATCACCTGGACCAGATGGTATACATCCAAGAGTGTTGAAAGAACTGAAATATGAGATTGCAGACCTGCTATTAGTAATCTGTGAACTTTCATTAAAATCATCTGTAATACCTGAAGATTGGAGGGTCGCCTATGTAACGCCAATTTTTAAAAAGAGTTCCAGGGGTGATCCAGGAAATTACAGACCGGTGAGCCTGACGTCAGTACCGGGGAAGATGGTAGAAACCATCATAAAGAACAAAATTACACAGCATGTAGATAGTCATGGCCTAATGGGAGACAGCCAACATGGCTTTAGACAAGGAAGATCTTGTCTTACTAATCTGATATGTTTTTTTGAAGGTGTGAATAAACAGGTAGACAAAGGTGAGTCAGTTGATATAGTGTATCTGGACTTTCAGAAAGCCTTTGACAAGGTCCCTCATCAGAGACTTTTGGCAAAACTAAAAAGTCATGGGATAGGAGGCAATGTACTATTGTGGATCGGGAACTAGTTAAAAGATAGAAAGCAGAGGGTAGGGCTAAATGGCCACTTTTCCCAATGGAAAAAGGTGAATAGTGGAGTATCCCAGGGATCTGTACTGGGTCTGCTACTTTTTGACATATTCATAAATGACCTGGAAAAGGGAATAACTAGTGAGGTTATCAAATTTGCAGATGACACAAAACTGTTTAAAGTTGTTAAAACCCAAGAGGACTGTAGAAAACTGCAGGAGGATCTGGATAAATTGGAAGACTGGGCATCCAAATGGCAGATGAAATTTAATGTGGACAAGTGCAAAGTTATGCACCTAGGAAAGAACAGCCCACACTATGGTTACATGATGCAAGGTTCCACATTGGGAACCACCACCCAGGAAAAAGATTTAGGAGTCATCGTGGATAACATGCTAAAACCCTCCGCCCAGTGTGCAGCGGCGGCCAAGAAAGCAAATAGAATGCTAGGTATCATAATTTAAGGAATGGAAAATAAAACAAAGGATATTATAATGGCTCTGTATCGTTCCATGGTACGACCGCACCTTGAATACTGTGTGCAATTCTGGTTGCCGTATCTTAAAAAGGATATAGCATTATTAGAAAAGGTACAGAGAAGAGCCACCAAAATGGTAAAGGGGATGGAAGGCTACTCCTATGAAGAGAGGCTACAAAGGTTAGGGCTCTTTAACCTGGAAAAGAGACGGCTGAGGGGAGATATGATAGAGGTCTATAAATTAATGAATGGAGTGGAACGGGTAAACGTAGATCGATTGTTTACGCTATCAGAATATAGAAAAACTAGGGGACATGCAATGAAGGTTCAGGGTAACCTATTTATGACTAATAAAAGAAAATATTTCTTCACTCAACGTGTAATCAAACTCTGGAATTTGTTACCGGAGGATGTAGTAAAGGCTGTTAGTGTAGCTGGGTTTAAAAAAGGTTTGTTCAAGTTGCTGGAGGAAAGGTCCATAAACCATTATTAAGAAGGAACCCAGGATATCAATGCTTGACCCAGTACAAGCATTGTGGAACCTGTGTCTTTTGGGGAAACTGCTAGGTACGTATGACCTAGATTGGCCACTGTTGGAAACAGAATACTGGGCTTGATGGACCTTGGTCTGACCCAGTATGGCATATCTTATGTTCTTATGCCCTTAAGTGTTAGTCTGAGAATTAAGGTATTCTGTGATGGTTCAGGATGGTTAAGGGGTCTGGATATTATTATACTCTGAAGGGAGGGTGAGGTGAGCTGAGAGGATGGAGAATCCTGTGGCTTCTTTTTACTTCATATCATGTTGTTAAATGTGATTCTTTATTGTTGCTTTGAAAAGCTAGTAAATAGTTTTAAAAAAATCTAAGACTGATTTTTAATGCAGTTTTATTAGATCATGCTGAAAGGTTGGTTGAACTAGGTCTAAGCGTTCAAACGTTATAGAGGCACACACAAGCAATGACAAACTGCATCACCTAGAGAGAGTTTAATCTGATAAGTCTTTCATCATATCCAAGCAAGACTGAAAAGCATAGACATATTTCCAAAGAGCTTATTCGGGGTGATTGTTATGTCACCGGTGCTTGAATGGTCAAGAACAGAGGGGCATTTAAACCTAGAAATACAGAGGTTGATATTCAGTCGATTTCAGATAGACTTAACCAGAAAATTCTGTTTACTTCTAGCTGGGTATGCGGTCCATAGCAATGCTACCTGAATATTTTTTCTGAAGTTACCAGGAAAATCTTGCCTGGATAACAGCTTTTACCTGGACAAATTTAGCTGGGTAACTGCCTGGACAGCACCGAACAGCGCCATACCTAGCCCTGCGTGAGCAGTGCAGCCACATAGGGCGCAAAGAAATAGGGGTGCATTTGGGGCTGCCGGCCTCAGATTCCCTCCCCCCCCCCCCCCATGCTGCCTGCCCTTGCTCCACCGCCGCTTTTCATGTTTCCTTGGAGGTGGCAGCAGCAGCAGACATCCAATTCTAAAAAAAGAACACGCGGGTCTTTTCAACTATGCGCTTGCCTGCAGGTCTGATCCCTCCCTCCTCTGACATATGATCGCATCAGAGGAGGGAGGGACCAGACCAGCCATTCAAACGCAGAGTTGCAAAGATCTGGGGGGGGGTTAGAATTAGATACCAAGTAACTACAGAAATCTGCGGTGGGGAGCCAGCTGAACATGGAGGTGCAGAGTAAGGCAAGATTCTGGGCATGGGGCAAATGACAAACCTGTGATTTGGGGGGAGGGGGCGCATGCCAGGTGTGCAAGTTGCACAGGGCGCATTTATGGCTTGGTACGGCCCTGGCACCAAATATCAGCGTTTTCAGGACAATATAGAATCATATCTAGTGAATACTTCCCGCACAAAATCTTTTTGTGCAAATTTAGTCTGAGCAACTATTGGGCCACAAAAAATGTAGCTATTGAGTGGCAGGGGGGAGGTTTTAAATGGGACTTGGGGTGGGCAGGGGAAAGGAAGGGACCTCATAGTAGTTACTGTAATTGTTGCAATTGCATATTTCTATATTTATTTTGTTATGTTGTAAGTTGTCTGTGAAACCCCAGTAAAGGATTTGGAACTAAAATGTCAGGGCATATCCAGCTGACTCTTAAAGTTAGCTAGAAAAACCCTTTCCACATCGGCTTTGTGGAGATCGGAATTGAGACGTCGAGATTGGGAGGTACCCAACTCTGACAGTATTTTAGAAACAGCTTTGCTAAAGCTGGAACCATTTCTAAAATAAGTAGAAGGAGGTGTCGAAATGCAGAGAGATTTATATCCATGTGCAGCGGGAGGAGCCATTTCACAAGGGAAAAATCAGAGGAGGAAACCGCGCAATTTACATGTGTATCTGAACCATTTTGCAGGCCTAGACATGCAGATGCTGCTAAGTAACCACAGAGGCCTCTCTTTGCCTCATTTCAATTTGCAGAGGGAAATAAACATTTGGGAATTAATGGGAATATACCCCTTAATCCTTCCTGTAAAGGGATGGCTAAAAGAAGCAATTTTTAAATACCATTATATAAAAGGGAGCAGGTGTGGCCAACTTTGGGCTTACATGCTCATTCTCTGTATGAAATGGGGAATACACATGTGGATTTTTGTCCCGCCCAGACCATGCTCCAACTCTCCTCTTTGCAGATTGCATGTCTAAGTAGTTGCATTTACACGGGTAAATCGCAAATAAGTCTTCTAAAATAACCTCCTTATTACTTTCATCTCTTTCAGCTCCTATTTCCAATATAGTAATTTTTCATTTGTTCCCCTCCTTATAAACTCCTGTTCTCCTAAGTGGCATGCCTGGGTAACAACAGAGAACTGAAGAGAAGTCTTTTAGATTAGTTTTTTAAAATCATACATGCAGGGGCACGCAGGGGTTACTACAGTACTGGCAATCGTGTACCTTCCCCCTCCCCCCCACCTTTCCAGAAATTGAGTGCATTATACTTCAGTTCCTAAGAACACAGAACTGCCAAATTACCTAGTTCCAGAAACAACATTCAAGGCCCGTCCTGGAGTTCCGAAACCCTATTCTGGTGCATCATGGGGCTTGCAGTGCTGATTTCAATTTGTAGAATCAGGAGCTACAAATGACACACTATTGGGATGCAAGTTCAAAGTCAGGAGTGGCCAAAAATCTCCCTTTCGAATAGGGTAATATGACAGCTCTGAAAAATGGGGGATTCCAGCGAGCCTCCTGGGCAGCAGCAAGCAACCCTGCAGCCTGAATCATGAGGCCAGCCCTTCTGCCTCCCTTCTAATGATACAAACTACAGTAGTCTACAGTCTTTTTCCTGAAGATGTTCTTTAACTATATCCCAGTACAAATATGGCTTTTATTCTTTCTTATAGGAAAGCAGATTTTGTTTTTCTTTTCTTTTTTAACATTGCAGTTTTCCTACCTGGCGATTAATGGTCTGAGCATTATTGCTTTTTAAGGGTGTGAAAGAGCTTAAAAAGGGGGATTTCTTGTCCATCTAGTGGCATATTATTTCAAAGCAAGACACAGGAGGAAAGGGCCCAAACTCCTGTTAAAAATTATGCTCCTTTGTGCACCTCTCTCCTACGCATCACTTTAAAAAAAGTTCCCTACTGATTTACTCAAAAGAGCATAATCATGAAAAGACTTTATTCTTTGATATTTTTTCCTGGCAGGGGTAAAACGTTGCTGAAGTGTTTTCTGCTGAAGCTTTATAGAAATTAGAAAGCAATCTTGGAAGTGCCTAGTACAGTTTGTACCTTGTTTTTATGCGATTTACCTCATTTATTTCTATGGCTTCTTGGAAATTCCTTGGCAGGTTTTCTTCTTTCTTAACTGGCTTAGCAGTTTGATAAATGCAAATAACGTTGATGAATGCTTTTCACACAGAAGTTCTTCAGTTTGTATCCTGAAGAGCATCAAAGGCACAAGTCCAAAAATGAATATTCAAAGTGCTCTGTTCTCAAAATTCTTACTCCAAAGGTCTACAGGGATAGCATTTCCTTTCAGTGATATTCCAGTTCATAGGAGCTAGGCAGAAAAGCTATTTACAAAGAAAAAAAAAGTCAACCATTTCTAAAAGCATCCTTTTGTCAATTCAGGAAAGATACTTTGCGGGAGGATTTCTGATTGTGCAGATGGTGAATTCAGAGCAAAAATAGATAAGGAGTTCACAAAAGACTATGACTCAAGTCGCTAGTCCATCCTTTCTACGTTCATGTAAGTGCAGTTTCTATGCAATAAGCACAGATCTCAGATTTCTGCAGCAGATTTTTCAATATTCTGTGGCAATTCCATGGCATATTTTCATAAATTTGCATATATTTACATACCAAATTAGGGTTATTTACTTCATAAAATGTCATTTTTAGGTGCCAGTTACTTTATGTGGCCTTGTTTTCAAGGGAAAAGATTTTAGTGATTGGCGCTGGGCAGGAAGGAAGGGGACACAGAATAGGGAGAGGAGAAAGCAACTGGGGGATGAGGAGAGGAGGGAAATCTCTGAGGAGGAAAATATAGAAAGCATCTTAGGTAAGAGGGGTAGAAGGAAGACAGGGAGAATGAGAGGCCGGTAGAGGAAAGGAAGGGGAGAAGAGAGCTTGGAAGTGAGAATCAGAGTAGGAGGATAAAGAGGGCCTGGGATCAGGAGAGGGAAGGGCAATCTATTCACATCACTCCCCATTACACTGACCCCTTTTCTCACTCATGCTGCATGTCCCCTTTAATCTCCTCACTCCCTCCCACAGCTCCTCTGGTCCCCTCACTCAGTCTCACCCTGATCCTCTCTTGCTCCCTATTCAATCACTCATTCTCCCTGTGTCACATCTTCTTATGCACTTGCTCCCCCCTTCTGATCATTCATGCACACTCCCTTCCCCAACCTCTTGCTCATTCATTCTACCTTGAACCCATCCATTGACTTGTTCTCCCTTGCCCCATCCCCTGACTCCTTGCTCCCACTTCACAAGCACAAATAAGTTGGTAAGTGTGTGAAACAATGGCATGTTTCACCTTCCTCTGTTAGGAAAGCCAGACATGTTGTGTGGGGAAGCGGGATTGTGAAGGGCGTCTTATTAGGCTGTTGTTGTGAGGATGGAGCCTCTAGGTTATGTGTTGATTATGTTTCTTTCTATGTATCGGATTTAAGTGTGTATATGGAAGAGGTTTGTCTCAGAGCAGTTTCTCTAAATGGGTTAGTTTTGCACATACTATGACAGCCATGAATCTTGCTTCTAAGCCAGGTTATGCAGAGTATGATCTCAGTCTCTCAAATTTACTGCTAATGCTCGGCATAGCACTTGCATCGTGCCAAAGAGAGCTTCCTTCTAGAGTTCATAAGCTGTAACATGTATCGGTAGTTTGTCAAGATGTGCTTGGAAGTTCTTCTTTATCAAGCCTGTGACTTCCAATACGACCGGAAATATTTCTGTATCTTTCTGCCACATTTTCTTGGTCTCTGACTGCATTTCTTGGTGCTTCAGGATCTTCTGCCTCTCCACATGAGTCACAGAATAATCATTTGAAACCGACACCTCTATATATCAATCCCATTCTGGTGTTTTTCTCCTTTACCACTATGTCGGGTTTCCTGGCATCCAGTTTCTTATCCGTCGGAATGGGAATGTCTCAGGTGATCATAACCTCTTTATTCTCTGTAATTCTCTTAGGGTCATGATCCCAGTGCTTTTCACAGACAGTGATGTTGTAGTGATTACAGAGTTTCCAATGGAAGGGTCTGTTGGGGGAGGGAGATGTTTCTGTTGGAGGCGTATGTGTGAGGGTGACTAAAAGTGCTGTCTCGTCTAGGCCCCCCCCCCCTCGGGAGCCCTGTATGTCCAGAGGTCATCGGGGGGAATGGCCTGGTTATTCCACCTTGGAGGCAGACTAAGGGCAGGCCACTCCCCCAATCCCACCAAGCAGCCCCCCACCAGAGCAGCAGGCCACCGGAGTTGTGTCCCGTTACCTGATCTGGACTCTGGCAACCCCTGCCGGAGGTCAGGTGGCAAGGTAACTGCTAGGGCACTAAGGGCTTGTGGGGTGGATAGCCTGCTGGCCATGCTGGGGCATGCCAAGCTGTCCTCGGGCCCAATTCTGTATGCTTCAGGAACGTTTTGCTCCCATATAACAGAATCAGATCCTAACAGGCCCGTCCTGCTTGGGGCTATCTGAATGGCTCAAACATGTCCCTTTCTGAATCAGGCTCCACGTCAAAAGAAAAGACACCCCGAAAGCCTGAGTCTCCTGGAGCATAGGCAGAAAAATTTGACATCTGTCTTATGTGGTCCTACCCATTTCAGAAAAAATTAAAACTTTATGACCAAGGAAACTGGACTGAGCCTTCTGAAAATAAAGTTTGGGACACATGTCAAGGTCCTGCTCGAAGACAAAATTCACAAGCAAAATAGCCTCTCATTGTATTAGCCTTCTGGGAGGCAGGACAACTTTTCGACGGCAGAAAAGACATTTTATGGACCGGAGGCAGTGCTGTTCAGGGATCAATAGTATTGTCACTAGAAGGGACAGGGGAGATATGATACAGACCTTTAAATACTTATAGGGTAATAATGAACAAACAAACCTCTTCCAAAGATGGGGAAGCTGTAAAACTAGAGGGCATAACATGAAGCTGCAAGGGGGTAAACTGAAAGGCAATGCCAGGAAATACTTTTTCACTGAAAGGGTGGTGGATGCTTGGAATGCCCTCCCGATGGAAGGGCTGGGGGCAAACATAGTGACAGAATTCAAAATGGCATGGGACAGACACAGTGGATCCCTTTATAGCAACAGGATAAAATCAAAATAAACTTAACTATCTTTTATATCTCAACAAATAGGGGTGACCTGTATGGAGCAGTGAGTAAACCCCTAAACAAAGATATGGGGAGGGGTGACCTGCACGGAGTGACAGGTGCACCTACTCTTGCCACCTTGCTGGACAGACTAGATGGACCATACTGGTCTTTATCTGACAGCATATATCATATGGTAAGTATTTCTTAAAAATAACAATAGGGAAAATTCAGGCATTGCAGATTCAAGTGCCTAACAATATTAGCCATCTGCTCCAATCTGTGATGGGTATATAAGTTATCTCGAACCATAGCATTAAAAAGTAGCTTTCATCTCTTTGGGCCTATTCTCCAAAGCTTCCACACGTTCTTTTTCTAAAGAGTCCCGCTTCTGAGCAAGTGCTCCAATAGTCTGCGCCAAGGAAGAAAGGCCAAAGAACTTTTAGTAAATGTAGCTTCCATCTTCACCAATACAGCCCAATTTGAATAAAGGGTTATTTCTGGAATCAGAAAGTCCATCGCCCCAAGCTGTACTCCACCCACTGCTAAAGGAATAATATTATCAGCCCTTCTCCCCTTCATTATAGACTCCTCAAGTGTAGTCTGGCATTTCAGAGAGGGGTGAGAGATCATACTACCTTCAGCCAGACCGCCGCACACTTCATCTTAGTGTCCAGACTTCCTGCCTCTGCTCACCTAAGCTGCTGCAGCTTTGGAGTTGATTGGTCATGAGGGCTGAGTGAAATCTCTTCCCCAGACAATGCAGAGCCTCCACTATCTGATGAGGAAGCAGGGGAACCCTTGGTTAAACCAGAATAACGCTGAAGGTTTCCTGTAATGTACCCGTCACATGTGCCTTTTGCAAAGACTTTGAAAGGATCAGTCTTGGATTTAGCCTTATATTTCTGCAGCATCAGAAGAAAAGGTAAAAGAGTCAATATTGTTCTTGGTTAGAGGAGTAGAAATAGAGTTCCTTCTACCCTGAAGGACTTGTTTTAATCCAGAACAAATCTAACAGAAGAAATTTTCCAGAGGAAGAAACTAGAAAGCCAGTCTAGTGAAGAAGTACAACTATCAAATGTCAAGTGCGAATCAAGTTTATCCCTAGTACCTTTACCTTGTCTTGGATGACTATAGAGGTATTACAAATTATGGGTATAAGCCCTGGGCAGCAATTCTTGAATGGAAAACAAATGGCCTCAATTTTTTCCAAATTACGTTTAAGCATGTAGTTTTCAATGCATTTTGCAGCTCTATCCAAACATTGATTCAGTGAAGAAATATCAGGGTAAGCTGGATCACAAGGTACTATAAAGAATTTGATTATCATCATCATAAGACTAAATGCCACCCTAAAGCTCTGTAATGCTGTCAAAAGGGGGGGGGGGGAGATTGAATGGAGTAGACAATAGAATAGAGCTTTGAGATACTCCACAAACCAATAGCCTTAAACTGGAACATACTGAATTCCAGGCTACAAAATAAGAATGATATAAACTAATCAAGGAGAGTATCAGTCAATCCTGAGGTTTCCAGGTAGGTTAATAGAATTTGATGACCATAATTGTATCTCTACTGGTGTCGACATTTAACCAAGTTCTGTTAATCATAGCTACAAAAGATGTCTCAGTGTTATGTCTTACCTGCAACCTGATTGAAAAGAGTGACTGGCACTGATGTTATCTAAGTAGTCCACTAAAAGTGGGATTTTAGAAGGGGCATCCAGAAAAAATCTAGGACATCCAGAGCAGAATGTCCAAAATCCAGGGGAGTGGCAGCAGTGAAAGGAGGCATGTGTAAGTACTTTCTGAAATCGCTCTGTCTCTACCCCATAAAATAGATGCCCATTATCGAGTTATGGAGATGCGCCCCATGCAGGTTGCAAGGACAGGTATGTGCATGGGTATAGGCCATTTCAGAAATGTGGACATCCTCAAATTGCATGGCCTCAGACTCAGGTACATGGATGTGCCGGCAAGGGAATTTCAGAAGGGGCGACGATGTTATGAGATATGCACATCCTGACTGGCCATTTCAGATACTCAGACGTGCGGCATAGGGCCTGTAATATGTTTGGAATTTGTATTTCCGTGGAGGTTTCTTTGGCCAGGAAATATTAACCATGGTGATGAAAGTGCATTATACTCTTGCCTCTGCAAGCTTCGCAGCCATGAAACAAGCACTTTATTGCACGTTATTCGTGGTCAGGAGTAGGAATAGACATGGGCACCTCACCAAGTAGGGCCAGATGTTCTTGTGCCTTCTGAAATTGCACTGTGATGTTCATCTCCATTGCTACATGTCTTCTCCCTGCCCACATGCCACATGGACATCCTTGCACCAGGGAAATCTAAAATGAGTCCAGGAACGTCTCTGTGATTTGCATGACTGAATGCCCATTTTCAGATGGCCAAACCACGAATAGAGCTTTGAAAATATGTCCCCTAATTGTTTATAAATAATCTTTTGTAGTGTTTTACAAATGAATATGAGGTTAGATACATGCTGGTAATGAGCTGCTAGTGATTGATCCAGCCCTCTTTTCTTTAAACAAGGATGGATCAGAGAAGTCTTCCACGCAGTTGGGAAGGCCTTCTTATTAAACATAGACTGAAGAAAAGAAGCAGGCCTAGTTTTGGATCCTTAATGAACCTAGAAGTGAAGTTGTTGGTCTTAGCAAAGACAAAAACTTTCATAACACAATGCTAGGAGAAATATACCACATGGGCATCCTCAAATTTTAGAAGGGGCAAATAGGGTCCTAGCAAAACTAATAGGAGGATCAATAAATGCTAGTTATTCCTGATCTGAATTATTTTCGTATGAAAGAAATGTGGAAATTGCATGATCAATTTTTGTGTAGAAAGAGAGGTTGCTATCTCCCCTTGCAGAGGTGCATTTGAGATTCTTCAGATGACCTGAAAAAGTTTTTTTTATTGGTTAATGTTCTCATGTTTGAGGGTTGAATAATAATTTTTAGCTTTTTAATCTCATATTCATAAGACCATCTTTCTCTACATCTTTTTTTGTGCTGTCAAGTCAGTGTTGACTCCTGGTGACTCAGAAGTCCCTGAGTTTTCTTGGCAAGTTATGACGAGAATTAGATTGCCAGGTCTTTTCTTCCGAGGCACAGTAGGGTAAAGCACAGTTACTTACCTGTAACAGGTGATCTCTGGGAACAGCAGGAATTAGTCTTCACATATGGGTACGTCGGTACCGACGGAGCCTGCACGGGAATGCTCCCCAGCATCCAATCAGAAAGCTTTTGGGAGCATCCCTCGCGCCTGCGCGGTGACTTCCCGCCTTTCCCACTGCCTCTCCTCAGTTGAGTTTCATAGCTGAGACAGAAGGAGAGAAAGAGGAAAGGAGATAGAGAGATACAACTCCTAGGGGAGGTGGGTGGGTTGTGAAGACTAATTCCTGCTGTTCCCAGAGATCACCTGTTACAGGTAAGTAACTGTGCTATCTCCAGGAACAAGCAGGAATGAGTCTTCACATATGGGGACTCCCTAGCTGTGGATGCCAGGGGAGATCCCATAAAATGCGTATTCCTGGGACAGGACGGCATTTCCCAAACCTGGATCCCTGGCATCCCCTGAGGGATGGGGGGTAGGAGTTGAATAGAGAAGAGCTGCAAGGAACAGCAGGTCTAAAGACTACAGGAGAGAGGAGTCTTTAGAATGTATGTCAAGTATCATTAAAATATTTAATGAACCAGTACAACATAGCACTTACCTACTGGATTGTAGGAAGTAGAACTGTGATGGAGTGTACTGTAGATGCAGTAGCGGAATCTTCAAGGTAACTTCACAGCAGTGAGGATGAAGTTCCAAACCTGGAATGGGCAGGTGACCCAGGTGTCAACTGGGGCAGGAGAAGAACGGCAGGTCTTCAATGGAAAGCTTTATGGGAAAAAGCTGAAAACTCTTTTAGGTACAGAGTTATTAACATTAAGGACTAAAAGAAGAAGACTGACCGATCTGGAGAATTAGCCCAGTCCGGAAGGGAAGAGGGGGTATGGAAAAAAGCCCCTATTCCCAAGGAGAACAGAAGTGTACTCAGAAATACAGAAGATGTACACTGTCATTCCTAGCTGGTAAGAGATAGGAAGACAATGAAGTTTGATACTTCATGGATAGGGAGATCTATAACAAAAATAGAAGCTGTTGACGTCACAGCAGTAATTGTGTGTATAACCGCTCCCAGTTACTGAGCCGTATGAGAATAGACAAATTGACTGTCTGGACCCCTTAAGAGGGTAAAAGCTTTATAGCACAGACAGTTAGGGAGATAGTAGGTAATACATATATATATATATATATATATATATATGGAGATACATACATATCTATATATATATGTGCATATATGTCCAGATATGTGTGATATATATATATATATAGAGGTATAGATATATATAGATAGATATAGATGGGCATGGCTTATGCCCATACAGATTACAAAAAATATGTATGTATAGGACATATACAGACATGAATATAAGTCTGAAGATACATGCCTGCAGCTGAACCCCATAAGAACATTCACATGGGGAATGTGATGGGAAAAGATTCATCTAAGAATAAGGGGTTGAAAACCACCTGAATATAAATAGAGAATCTATTTCCGTGGTGCAGGAATGTATTTCAGTGGAATAACCAGCATGGTTGCGTGAAAAACAGAGGATAATAGCAGTCTGGTAAGAGCACGTCAGGAGTACTTGAGGACTCTGACACGTCCAAAGGACAAGAAACGCATAGACTAAGACACCTGGATGACTCAGTCAAGGGACTCAGGGGTATCATGTACAGTAAAAGAGTATGCGTTGTCCAAGTGGAGCAGAAAAGATAATGCCAAGCTGTAAGGAAAAAAGGGGTAGATTCCTGCCAGATTGGGAACCCCTTGGACATTCACGCAGAAAAAACTTGTCTTCTGTATCACAACAGGAGACAAGAGGGTATAAAGAAACTATATAGCCATGGAATGACTGTATAAGCTTTTACTATTATATGGAAAACCCTCAGAGACAAAGTTCAATGCTCTACAGTAAGGGCCCATAGTAGAAAGCTTCTCTGAAGATTGCAGAGAGCATTGTGCAGGAGAATTATGAGATAAAACTGACAGCAGTCAGATGTGTTGCCACATCCTAGGTAAGGATATGGCTAAAAGAGGATAACCTGCAGTGAATAGTATCATGCAAGATAGTTGAAAGTAGCTTGCAAGAAGCATTAAAGTAAGCACTGGAACTTCTGCATGCACAGTAACTGAACAAAAGAACAGAAGGGATTCTCCTGTATGAAAAACAGAGAGAAAACAGACAAAGGGAGCGGAGATATTCCCGTCCCTGTCTGATGAGTTGTTCAGAGCATGCATTGAAGGATAGTAGAAAATCTACACTGGAAAGAAGAGAAGTGTTTCAGTATGGTACCAACTCGAGCAGGGGAAACCCTGGAAGAGAAGGGTTTGGAAGGTGACGTACCATAGGATAAGTCAGCTAAAGGAAAAAATGTCCATGTGGGGACACAACTATCATGGGATAATTGTAATCTCCCTTTATGATAAAAAGAAAGGGAGAAGTCTGTAACCCACGGACAAAATCCTAAGAGCTGAATATACTGAAAAGAAAAAAACAGAGTTTGAAGAATAACTTCTGGTAAAAAGAAGTTAACTGTAGAATTGCAACATACAGGAACCTATGGTTTCTGGCTAAAATTAGCCTGCTTAGAGTCTGGAGACTTCAGACTAGGAGGAGATGTCCCTTGTTTGGGTACATCTGGAGGATGGGCAGGAGAAGGGTGAAACTTTCTTTTCTTAGGAAAAGAAGGTTTGGTAGGACATTTCTTACGTCCTAGGGAAAAAGAAGGCTTAGGACGGTTTCCAGAACTAGGAAAGTCAGTGGAGCAATGAGCAACCTGACGTAAAGCCTCTTTATTGAAGAGATTTTCTCCAGTACAAGGAGAATTACCCAGCCCATCTGCTCAAGTCTGAAGCTTGCAGCCAGGCTGTACGACGTGCTCCAATGGCAATAGCAGAGGATCTGCTGACAGACTCAAAAGAGTCTAGAGAAGTACGAGAAAGGAACCAAGAGATATTCCTGCTATGGTCAAGAAGCAAGGAATAGTCAGAGGCCTTAGGTTCTGACAAAAAAGGAGACAAGAGAGATAATTTCTCTGTGACCTCCTGAAGTGTCAGACTCATATAGAAAATATATGAAATAATTCTTGAAGCCAGCATAGAAGTTTGGAAGGTTTGACGTCCAAAGGCATCAAGTGCTTTAGATGCATGACCTGGCGGATAAGAAGAATGCTTCTTCTTACTTTTTACCTTTCTCAATGCTGATTCCACTACCATGGAATGATGTGGAAGTTGGTTTTTCTGAAACCCTGGAGAGGGAGGTATCTGATACAGAATGTCCATGGCTGTAGAAGGCAAGGGAACCCTCAAAGGTGATTCCCATATCCTCAGAAGAAGATCCTGTAAAGAATGATGTAAAGGAAGCATTATATTTTCCTGTTCTACAGGATCTTGGTCAAGAGAAAAACCAGGAATAGGAATGGCAAGAAAGGTTGCCATGTCAAGGAGAAACTCCTGAAAAGAAGGATTTCCAATAGGAACTAGCTGAGGCTGAAGGAGCAGCTTGAGCACCAGAAGAGATATTGGACTGGTGCAGAAAAAGAATCCTGCTTGATGGACAGTGATCCTGAGAGTTCTGATTTGAAGCAGTTAGTACTGCATCGTGAGTGCCTGGTATCGATTCCAAACTAGGCATAGAAAGGATCGATGGCACCGATGGAACTGCAGGAATCGACACCGGTATCGGTATCGGGGACAATAATGTCATCGAAGCAGTATTCGGGGGCTGCTGAAGCGGTACCGAGGTAAGCCAAGAGCCTTGATGAATATCCTCAGTACTGCGAAGCCGGAAACGATATGGATCGGTTCCGAAGCGCGTCGGTATCAAATCATCTAGACTGGATATCGATTCCAGACTCGGCATCGAAGCAAGCGAGTCCATCGATACATGTCTAGAAAGTACCGACGTTGTTTGTGGTATCGGCGATGCCGATACAGGAAGGTTAATCAGAGTCGCATCGAGCGGTACCGAAGGTAGCGAGGACGTCCGAAAACGATACCCGGTGAAGAGAGGAACTCTCGATCCTGGCGCCGATGTCGGGGTATCGGTATCGCTCGAAGTCGGTACCAACCCCGAGCATGGCTGGGATATAGCAAAGCCAATCTGGGTCGTATCGATCGGCCCCGAAGGTACCGAGGATACCAGATGAGGATCTCAGGTGAAGAGTGAAACACTCGACACCGGTGCCGATGCCGGAGGATTGGTACCGCTCGAAGCGGATACCACCTCCAAGCATGGCTCACATGCAGGAAAGTCAATTTGAGTCGTATCGCTCGGACCCGAAGGTAGCGAGGATGCTCGATGACGATCCCTGGTGAAGAGTGCAGCACTCGACACCGATGCCGATGCCGATGCCGGGTTATCGGTACCGCTCGAAGCGGATGCCACCCCCTGGCACGGCTCAGGTATGTTCTGTGAGGGGTGAGCCCCAGGAACAACCTGAAACCCTGTAAATTCTTTGGAGCCCAAAGACTCCCGCCGAGGTTTTATTGCCAATGAGGTCTTGAGGGTAAGGCCGGAGCCGTCATCATGCTGGGCATGAGACTTACCCTTCAAGAATTGGCTAGTCTTAACAGACTGTTTGTGGGTTACCTGATCCTGGAGAGAAGAATAAACCGGTGTCCTCACCTCAGGAGGAAAAACGGCATCGAGGGAAACTCGAAAAAGGGAAGGTCTTCTCCCAACAAAATAGCCTGAGGTATCAGGGGAAAAAGGGTCAGGACCCAAACAGGTTAGACACCAAGCATTGGAGTCTAAAAAGAAAACTAATTTTCCACAGTGAAGGCACTTCTTAGGAGAAGAAGGCTCCATGTTGGAAAAGGCCTGGTAGGCCCAAAAACGTTAAACAAAAAACTGAGGAGAAATATTTCTCTAAGTTTGAAAAAGAAAATAATAAAGCACCAGCGGTACCGGTATCGGCGGGAAAACAGCCGCGACCACAAGAAAATAAGAAAAATAAGGATTTTTAAAGGAAAAAATTTCTGCGGTGACAGGAGGACGTTCTGTTGGCTCCGCGGAAAAACGAAAACTGAGGAGAGGCAGTGGGAAAGGCGGGAAGTCACCGCGCAGGCACGAGGGATGCTCCCAAAAGCTTTCTGATTGGATGCTGGGGAGCATTCCCGTGCAGGCTCCGTCGGTACCGACGTACCCATATGTGAAGACTCATTCCTGCTTGTTCCTGGAGATAGTGACTTGCCCAAAGTCAGAAGGAATGCCAGTAGGAATCAAGCTCTGATCTCTGAGGTACTAGGCTGCTTCTGTAACCCACTAGACTACTCCTCCAGTCCTCCAATAGGAGAGATCCTTCTGAGTCTTGTTTTTCCATCATTTGTGCTTAAACTGTCTGGCTTGTTTTTTAAGAAGGGCCAGACCAAGATGGAACTAGAGCTGACGGGTACAAGGATCCCTAGTACGCTCTTGAAGCAGGGCTATGTCATCAATTACAGAGGATAGGGTTGTGCTAAAACATTCCTTGGTTTTTCTAAGGGCAGGTTGTCAAAATTATTGGGGAACATATCCAAATATTTCTAGAGAAATATTTGTCATGGAATTAGAGCTGTCCAGCCCTTGGGGGGAGGATTGAATCCCTAGATGTTATCATTTTTATTGAGATCTGACCAGATAAAAGAAGACCCTGGATTACCCCCAGATGGACAATAGGGAGGAAAAGATCAGATCAAGGGTATGTCTCACTCTATGAGTGGGAAAGTGGATATATTGAAATAGTGCTAAGTCTGCTATAAATGTTAAAACTTCCGTTTCCTCTATATTTTGTTTGCAATCCACATAAATATTCAGATCACCTAATATCGAAAAGGTCCGCAGTGCTGAGAACTTCTGCGACTGGGTGGAGTCCATCAAATAAAAGTTTCCTTAAAGAAAGCACTTTAAGCTCTAATTCTATAGAGAGGAGACGGGCCATTTACCTGTACGTTTAGGAGAAAGGGCATGCTCATACCAAAAAGAAGTCCAATCCCTTCCTCAACTATTTCTCTGTTAGAGTTCTTTTGTTCCCAAGATGTCAATAGCTCTTCTGTCCCACTATATGAATGGGATTTAATAATGGGGGTGGAGTTGCTTGCAGAGGATCATGAGGAATGTGCTATAGCTGAAAGTGTTAATGAGAGAAAGAAAACAGTGTATAAGATATGAAGATGTCTGAAAGAGTGCCCAAAGGAGCATGTTCTGCTTCTTAAGCATGAATCAACGGACATTACACGCAGTTGAAGACTGCGGCTTTATACTTCTTTCCATCTCTAGGGCGTCACTTGGGCAGCAGAGGGTGGAGTTCCCAGGAGCAGCAAGAAGCTAGGTTTAATAAATACATAGGCTGCCCACCAGAAAAATACAACATAAACTCAGGGGCGGCCCAAGGGGGGTGCAGGGCCATGTGCGGAGACTCGGTGCGGGGCCTCATTTGCATAAATATTTGCATAATGTTACCATACACTAACTTTTAGTAAACATGCCTCTTAATGAGTATATGGATAAAGAAAGACTAAAAGATTTCTACATTACTATAATCCAGTACCAACCACCAGGCACATTAGGAACTACTACAAACACTGCCCATTTAGAACCCATAGCAAACCCGCCGTACCCTAACAGCACTACCAGGACTCACAAAGCACCATACCCTAACTATCAAAAGGCAACACTGCAAATATTAAACCAATACATTTCAGAGAATAACAATACATGACATACTGGGGAAAGAGAACAAGTGGCAATGTCAAATAGGAATTATATAAACAGAATACCTCAGCTCAGTTACACATGCAGAACATAGACCATCACCAAACAAGGAATCACAATTTAGAAACAGGAAGACATTAATTAAACTGGGAACCCCAAAAGCCAAACTTGGAATGTACAACATTGTAGAAATAAAACTATAAATTAATTCCCTCTTGTACTAAACAAAGCGCAAACGTTAATGATGTACATTTCCCAGAGCTGACATATTCCAGTAAATAAATTCAAAATAAAGAGATATTTTTCTACCTTTTGTGCATTTTTTCAGTTACAATTGTTCCAGCCACTTTCTTCTAGTTTCTTCGTGTCTTCTGCTAACTCTCCATCTGCTGTCCATTTGTCCTTTCTTCTCTCTTCTAGTTTTTTTTTTCCATTCTCTCTCTACATCTGCTTTAACATACTAATCTTTCTCCTTTTGCTCTTTCCTCATTCCTATTTCATCCACTCAATTTTACCCCTCCATCCTCAATCCCCACTTACTCTCCCAATATCCGGCCAATTGTAGATTTGTCTTCCCTCCCACACAAAATATTTTTCCCTCTCCATTTCACTCTCCCAGCAACATCCCATTCTAATCCTCCCCCAACATCAGCTCCCTTCTAGTTCCAGCCCCACCCAGCATCTGCTCCCTTCTAGTCCCTGCATCAGCCCATTTCCAGTCTTAGCCCCACATCAGCCCATTTCCAATCCTATCCTAGCCCTACCATCATCCCATTTCCAGTCCTATCCAAGTCCCTCCATCAGCTCATTTCTAGTCCTTTCCTAGCCCCACCATCAGCCCATGTCAAATCCTAGCTCCCCTCCACTCAGCCCATTTCCAATTCAAACCCCCCATGAGCCTACTTCCAGTTCTAGCCCCTCCATGAGTCCATTTCAATTTAAGCCCCCACCACAGCCCATTTCCAACCTTTGCACCCCACAACAGCCCATTTCCAGTGCTATCCTAGCCCCTCCATCAGCCCATTTCCTGCCCTAGCCCCCCCCCCTCTCAGCCCATTTCCAGTCCTAGCTCCCTCCCCTCACAGCCCATTTCCATTCCAAGCCCCCCTCCCCATCAGCTATTTGCAGTTCAAGCCCCCCCTTTCCACGCAGCCCATTTCCAGTCCAAGCCCCTGTCCCCATCAGCTATTTGCAGTTCAAGCCCCCTTCCACTCAGCCCATTTCCAGTCCTAGCAACCCCCATCCCATTACCAGTCCTAGCCCACCCATTGCCCATTACCAGTCATAACCCCCCCATCAGCCCATTTTCAGTCTTACCCCCCTACAGCCCATTACCAGTCTTAACCCCCCACAGCCCATTACCAGTCTTACCAGTCCTAACCCCCCCATCAGCCCATTTTCAGTCTTACCCCCCCACAGTCCATTACGAGTCCTAACGCCCCCCATCAGCCCATTTACAGTCAGCCCCCACCCCCATAGCCCATTACCAGTCCTAACCCCCCCCCCATTAGCCCACTTCCAGTCCTAACCCCCCCATCAGCCCATTACCAGTCCTAGCCCCCCCCCATAGCCCATTACCTGTCCTAAGCCCCCCATCAGCCCACTTGTAGTCTTAGCCCCCCCATAGCCCATTACCAGTCCTAACCCCCCATCAGCCCATTTCCTGTCCTAGCCCCCCCATAGCCCATTACCATTCCTAAGCCCCCCATCAGCCCACTTGTAGTCTTAGCCCCCCACAGCCCTTTACCTGTCATAACCCCCCCATCAGCCCACTTCCAGTCTTAGCCCCCCATAGCCCATTACCAGTCCTAACCCCCCATCTGCCCACTTCCAGTCCTAACCCCCCCCATCAGCCCATTTCCAGTCCTAGCCCCCCCCCATAGCCCATTACCAGTCCTAAGCCCCCCATCAGCCCACTTGTTGTTTTTGCCCCCCAAAGCCCATTACATGTCATAACCCCCCATCAGGCCAATTCCATTTTTTTCCCCCCCCATAGCCCATTACCAGTCCTAACCCCCCCATCAGTCCACTTCCAGTCCTAACCCCCCCCCCATCAGCCCATTTCCAGTCCTAGCCCCCCCATAGCCCATTACCAGTCCTAAGCCCCCCTTCAACCCACTTGTAGTCTTAGCCCCCCACAGCCCATTACCTGTCATAACCTCCCATCAGCCCACTTCCAGTCTTAGCTCCCCCATAGCCCATAACCAGCCCTAACCCCCTCCCCCCCATCAGCCCAGCTAGGTTAAAAAAACCACAAACCGGCTGCTGCTGCCGTGGCAGCAGCAGAATCGAGCATCCCGCAGGGCCCCCCTGCCCTGCAGAGTCTTCCATGCGGCCTCAGCACGGGCTTTTCAGAGTCTCGCGAAGGGAGAGTTTCCCTTTCTCGCGGCTCTGTTAACAGATTAACAGAGCGGCGAGAGGAAAAGTTCTCTCTCTTCGCGCGGCTCTGACAGCCGACGCTGAGGCCGCATGGAGCACTCTGCAGGGCAGGGGGGCCCCACGGGATGCTCGATTCTGCCACTGCCACGGCGGCAGCGACAGCAGCAGCAGCAGCAGCCGGTTTGTGTTTTTTTTTAACCTAGTTGGGCTGAAGGAAGATGTTTTTTGCGCGGGGTCCCCTGAAACGCGGGGCACTGTGCAAAAAACATTCTTGCTCAATGGACGGGCCAGCCCTGCATAAACTACACATTAAAACTCAATGACACAAATCATTAAAATGAAATGAAAAGCAAGGAAGCTACAGGCACTGCTATGCACTTCTGAAGATGTCACCTGGGCAGCATGGGATGCAGTCAGGGCAGAGTTTCCAGGAGCGATAAGATGATAGATCTAACAAGGAAGTAGGCTGAATGGCTGCATGGAGTTTCCAGGGCAAAGCTTCCAGGAGTACCAAGATACCAGGTCTAATTAACAAGTAGGCTACATGACTGGGCAGCATAGGGCAGAGCCCATCCATGGGATCTTGGAGTTTTATTTATTTATTTATTTTATTTATTAAACTGCATTTATATCCTGCTTTTCACCGGGTCAAAGCGGTTTAGACAAAAAAGGGGGGCAATAATCAATTTGGGGGGGCCATCACCAGGGGGCCAACAGAGAAGGTCTGAACAAGGGGAACAGACTGGACAGTTGACGTAGAACTCTTAGTTGGTAGCAGGGGTGGGGGGAATGCGGGGGATCTGGAGGGGTAGTCAGTGAGAGATGCTTGTTTCAGATCCAAGATATTCATGAAATAGGATGTTTTTTAACTGCTTCCAGAATGTGGAGAGGTCTTTGTTGGTTCGGATCTGGTGCGGAAGGGAGTTCCAGACGAAGGGTGCATACAGTTTGAATGCACTGTTGCAGGTTTGTTGGTTGAACTTAGTTCATTCGTGGGGGATGGTGAGAGTGTTGCTGGTGGTCTGTCTGGTCAGCCTGTTGAGGGTAGGCTGAGGTAGTAGCGTCCGGAGTTGGGAAGCCTGTGTTTGATGGAGGACTTTGTGGATAAGTAGGAGAGATTTGTATTTAATCCTTGCTTCGAGGGGGAAGATGTGAAGTTCTGAGGACTGGGGTGATGTGGTCATGTTTTTTCGCCCTCTGGATGATCCTTGCGGTAGTGTTTAAGGCGGTGCAGAGGGGGTTGGTGTGGGTGGCGGTTCGTCCGTGATAGATTGCATTGCTTTAGTCCAGGTGGGGAGCGTCATTGCCTGCATGACTGTTCTGAAGTCCTGTGGGTTGATGAGTGGTCTGAGTCATTGTACTGTCTTTGCTTTGTGGAATATTGTTTTGGTAGTCTTTTTGATCTGTTGTTTGAATGTAAGGGCTTGATCAATGATGATTCCCAAATATTTTATGTGGGGTTCAACTAGTATTTGGGTGGCTCCCAAGGTGAGGTGTGGCAGTGGGATGAAGTCTGGGTCCTTGGTTACAATGAGGGCTTCTGTTTTTTTGATGTTGATGGATAGGTTGTTTTCCTGTAGCCAGCTGGAGACATCAATGAAGCAGTCTGATAGGTGACTGTTAGTTGGGTTAGTGGTTGTGATGGGTCCATACAGCATTGTCTCGTCTGCGTAGATATGGTAGTTGATGTTGTGCATGCGTATTATTGAGCAGAGTGGCTGCAGGTAGATATTGAAGAGCATGGCGGATAATGTGGAGCCTAGGGGTACTCCTTGGTGTTGTTGAAAGGGGGGGGTTGCTATGCTTGTGCAGATCAGTTGTTGTCTACTGGTCAGGTAGGAGTGGAACCATTGTATTACGATGTCCTTGATGCCAATCTCTTATAGTCTGTGTAGGAGGGTGTGGTGGGAAATGGTATCAAAAGCTGCTGATATGTCAAGAAAGACCATAGCATATCCAGGGTGTTTGGTCTGCGTACCTTTGAATAAGGTGTTTAGTAGTGATATCATGAGGGTCTCAACTCCATGCGATGGGCGGAATCCGTGTTGTTGTTGGTCCAAGATGTTGTTAGTATCCAGGTAGTCTTGAAGTTGTTGTTGGATTATCTTCTCGATGACTTTGGCGGTGAAAGGGAGACTTGCTATAGGTCTTAAGGGGGCGGGGTCGAGGGGGTCCAGGTTGTTTCTCTTAAGGGTTGGGCGGATGATGGAGGTTTTGAGGATGTCTGGCATGTATCCTTGCTTGAGAGATTCGCTGACTATGTGGGTTAGGGCTGTGCTTATGTCCTCTTTAGTTTTCTTTATCCATTCTACAGGGCAGGGGTCTAATGGAGAGGTAGCCGTGTTGAGGCATGAGATAGTGGATTCTATCTTCTCTTTGGTGACTGTTTCAAATGTGCCCCAGTCAGTCTCCTTAGCAGTAGGGTTGGTTGTTGTTGTTGCACTTACTTTTGGTTTTAGTGGTTGTTGGAGCTGTTTATATTGGTGTGCTAGTTGTTCTGGTGGAATGTTTGGGAGCTGGTCAGAGTGGTTGGGTGCTTTTGTTAGCTTCTTGACAATCTCAAAGAGCTCACATGGTCTGTTTAGTGAAGTATTTATGATTTTTGAGTGGTAGGTCCTTTTTGCATCATCTGTTGTTGTGCGGTAGGTGTCGAGTTCTCTCATGTATCTTGCTTTATCTGTTTCATTTTTGGTTTTTCTCCATTTTCTCTCAGTTCTCGTGAGTTGGGTCTTCAATCTCCTTAGGTCGGGGGTGAACCAGCGTGCTCTTGTTGCATTAGCTCTGGTTTTTGTGCTGTTTGTCATTGAACACGATGCAGATGAGATTGTAGTGTTCCAGTTGTTGATTAGGTCTTCGATTTTGGAGGATTCTGTTTGGCGTTTAGGTAATATTTGGGCTAGGAAATCCTCTCTGTTGAATGGTTTAAATCTTCTGGTGAGTTGATTGCTTTCTTTAATGCTGGTGTGCTGGTAGGTGTAGGTAAGGTTAATGAGATGGTGGTCGGACCATGGCACAGCTGTGATCGTAGGGTTCTTGCATACGGTGGCACTTTGGGAGTTAAGGAATATCAGGTCAAGAGTATTCCCTTTTTCATGCGTTGGTTCATGTATGATCTGAGTCAGGTCCATTGCTTCCATAGCACTAAAGGCGGCCTAGGCATGCTTTTATTGCAGTGAGGGGAGGTTGAAGTCTCCGAGGACTAGCTGTTCTTTTGTGGTGATGGTGCTCTCAAATATATGCCTGAGTATCTCTGATAGATCGGTATGTGCAGTGGGTGCTCAGTAGATTAGGCAGCTAGAGAGGTGTTTGTTGGTGAGGGTGAGTATATCCGCTTCGTTGGTCATTTCTGCTGCGTGGTTTCTGAGGTGACGGTCGGATTTTGCTATGATTGCCACTCCTTCTCCTCTGGCGTGAGTTTGGGAACAGTTGTGCAGGCTGTATCCATTAGGTGTTAGTTGGTTCATGAGTACTGTGTCGGTATCCGTCAGCCATGTTTCGGTTATGCAGAGGATATCAATCCTTTGAGATGCGATCAGGTCATGGAGCATAGGGAGTTTGCTCCTGACAGAGCGTGCATTTATTAGAGTGATTGAGAGAGAGTGAGTGTTTGTGAGGTTAGAGGTGTGGGCTGGTATGGGAGGCACGTGGATGTTGCCCCAAGTAGAGGGGGATTTAGTGGTGTTTGTGGGTTGGGGTGGTGTGGTTAGGGTGCGTGTTGGCAAGAATGTGCCAGTAGACCAGGCTTATCGGTAATGGAGTTAGGAGGTATGTTGGAGCCTGGAAAGGTGGTATGGTTGCAGGGGTACCTTGAGATCCTGGTGTCTGCCCGGGCAAAGATATGATCAGTTTGCTGCTGGGGAGGTGATAGAGTCAGTATCCTGCTGGTTGCTGCTAGGTTGGTTGTGTCTGTGAGCGGAGGCGATGAGTTTTCCCTGGGTCGTCAGGCTAAAGCATTGGTCCAGTGGGAGGAGGCGGAGTCAAGCGACTGGGGCACATACTGGATGATCAAGGGAGATTGCTGCAGTTTAAGAAGATCTGTAGGCAGTTTGGTTTGCAACAGCAGGATATATATGCTTTTCTTCAGCTTCAATATTATGTGGCAAAGCTGCCCAAGGAGAGTTTGAAGCTGGGGTTTGAGGATAAATTGCAACAACTGTGGGAGTTAAAGGAGGAAGAGTAGAAATTGACAATATTGGAGCCTCAGCCTGCATTTGATAAAGGATAGGTGGTCAACGGATCTGGGGGATTTGGTGTAGGGAATTAACTTGCAGGCTAGTCTGGCATATATCCCAGGCTGGTCTATGTTACTCGACTTAGTGCATGCCAGTATAAATGTTTTCTGCATGCACTAAGTCGAGTATCATAGACTCGCTTGACTCCACCTCCTCTCACTGGACCAATGCTTTAGCCTGACGACCCAGGGAAAACTCATCGCCTCCGCTTACAGACACAACTAACCTAGCAGCAATCAGCAGAATACCAACTCTATCACCTCCCCAGCAGCAAACCGATCATATCTTCTTGAAGTCCAGGGCTTTTTGGGGGGCTGGTGCCATCAGCAAACTGCTTGAAATGCAAGGCAGTGGAGAGGACTTGGGCCATATGGTGTGGCTCACCCAAGGTTTGGGTTTTTGAAAGCAATCCCTAAGGTAGTGCTTTTCGATGCTCTAGAGACCTTTGGTATTAGGGAGAAATTCTGATTTAGTATGGGTGCAGGCGGCTCTTTTGATGGGGAAAAATGTGGCAATGTAATACTGGTTGTCGTAGGAAACGTTCTTGTATTGGCATTGGTAGAAAGCCCTGCATGAGCTGCTGATGATGTTGGAGCAGATAGATGCACGGGGAACCCCTCAGCACAAGGCTAATTTCATGAAGAGATGGGAAGGTTACGTGCAATCTCTGCCTGCCTGGCACATAGTTTAATTGTTAACACTTTTTGAAGGAGGAGTATGGGGTTGTGGTTTGTTGGTGTGTGTATGGTTAGTGTGTGTAGGCTACACTCAGTGCCCGAGGAGATACACTTCATCATGAAATTTCCATGTGGAGCCCATAAGAACTGGGTTCCACAAGATGGGTTTGAAAGGATAAATGGGGAGAGTTTAGAAAAGGAAACATTGTTAAATCAGTTGCTGGGGTTTGGGTGCCTGGTTCATTTTTGGTGAGTGTCATAATTGGCATTGTCTTTCTCCACATCCGACATTTTTGTTCAGGCTCTTTATTTCTTAATAAGGAGCTTTAGAACTAAAATCTCACTGGTACAAATAATTAAAATGAAATAAAAAGCAAAGAAACTATAGGTATTATTTTACTTCCCCACTTTCCAGGTGCACAGTACATGGCTGCTTGTAGCATGCACACTTTGAGGCTGATTCTATAACAGTTTTAGAGGGCAAAAAGGCTCCTAGGGTGGCACTTCAAAAGGCATTTACACAGGTAACTGCTCTAGTTACCCATGTAAATGTCTTATCCGGGATTTTCCAAAGGCACCTACATGGGTAGTACCTTGGGAAAAATCCGGATAAGTCCCTAATGGCCCAGATGCTATGCGGTTAGCATCGGGCCATACTGAGCACGTTCTGGGGTGGAGCAGGGATGGAGGAAAGGGTTAAACCGGTAGCAGTGATTTTCGATGCAAGGTTTTTCCTCGCCTATCTTTAAGGCGCAGGGGCTAAGCGTGTAGCATCAAAAATCGCTTCTACCCATTTAGCCTTGGCGGCTCCAGGCGCGTCCCGCCAAACCCGGATTTTCACTTCCATTGTCGCAGAAGTGAAAATCCAAGTTAAGTGGGTTCTGGATGAAAATCGGGCCCCTAGTTTATAAACATATGCAGGCACCTACAGGTCTTTGTAGAATACAAGTGCAAACCCAGCAGCAACCGTGCCTAAAGGTGTCTACTGTTTTGGGTCTTTTCTTCTGCTTCCTGCAGGAATGCTATATCAACCAAATAATTTTTACTACATTTTGTAATGTAACCAAATTCAATTATGTAATCCCCCTACTATTGAATAAACATTTGCTCCCCATTTCTTACAGAACAAAATTCAAAGCCTCATTCTAGCCCATACAATCTTCTACACTGGCATACCGCAATACCTTGCAGCCCATCTAATCCCATATGCCCCTAACGGAGCCCTCTAGTCTCAAAATGAGCATCTGTTAGTCAGTCCCACAAAATACCAAGCCTCTCTAGAATCTGCCAGTACATCTGCATTTTATTGCTTAGCTCCTCAGCTCTGGGACATGCTGCCTTTGTACTTCAGAGAAGAAACCTCACAGAAGAAATGTTGACATTTTAAAACCTACCACTACCAACTAGCTTTGAACCTAGAAGTTTACTGTAGTTGGGACTATTCTATACATCAGAACCCCTCTCGACTTCATGAATCATTGCCTTCTATTTTCCTCTCTACATTTTAAGTTTGTAATTTTTTCCTATTATTCTTTTATATGCTGTTTCAGCATACTTTATTTTTATGGACTGCTTTGATGGACCTTGAAAGGCAGTATATCAAAATAACTATAAATTATTTTATTTGCTACCTTTTATGGGGATTGAAGCCCTTACATGCACTTACTGGGGGAGCCCCTGGTATGTTATTGGTGGGGCAGGAGTGGTTCCCACATGCTCCTGCCCCATTGCTGGCCCAAGTTCAAAATGGCCCAAAAGGGTCAAGTTCCTTGCTTTGGTCACAGCTGAGGGTGTTACCACAGGCCTATTACTCCATTACAGCAATTCAACTCTCCTTCCCAAATCCGAGTCTCACAAGCATGCTATTGGTCCAGCCACCCGATCCAGGTTCTCACTTAGGTCACTAAAATATTCCCTGTTTTGCAATTCCACTTCACGCCCCTGGAATACACTCTGATTGGCCCGGCAGCAAAGACCACAAGCTCCCCTCTGCCTTTATGTATGCGCCCAGCTGTAGTCCAAGACACACTTTCTCTACACAGAAGAAGCCAAAACTAAAACAAGTGGTATATGCAGAGGGCTGTTAGGATGCGTTATCTCCACTAGCACAAAAAAAACGAGGTGGTTAATAAATACTACTTTACATTCTTGGTGGATAAGAGAGGGAGAGCTCAGGGCTTACGTGGCCACCTTGTTGGACTTGTTAATGCCCCCCTCTGCATATGTTGCCTGTTATAAAATCAACACATGTATGCCTTCACTGCCTAGATGCTTTGCTATAAAATTACCCTCAAAGTATATTTAAATACTGTTTGGGGTCTAGTGCTTGGAAAATCTGACTCCCAAATGTATTGTTTTTTTTCATGAATGCTATTCTTCTGAAGCCCTATTCTCAGTTTAGCTAGATTGCTCTTGAGCTGGGCAGAATCCCTTTCAGCATGCACAGTAAGCCTCCCATTCTCTTACCCCTGCATTATTCAGTGCCTCTCATCCGAAGCACAGCACCTCCAGCTAAAAGAGTCCGATGTGACCTTGAAAGATCATTACAACAACCTCTTTAGAATATTCTTATGTTGGGCCACTCAGCAGTGTCACAAACTGCATAGAATCCACCCAGAGTCTATAGGTGCTCAACACCTTCCCTTCAGATAAACACTTCTTCCAGCCGCTGCATCTAACTGCAGTACTCATAATAGGTTTTGTATGGGAGTGGGGAAAAATAGAGCGATAATGTTGTTATGTAAAAAGGCTCTCTCTCAATCACATTTATTTTATCAGATGGAGAAATGAAGATGGTGGATACTTAGCAGCATTCCCCGGGAAGGAACTTAAGCAAGTGATTGATGGGCTTAATACTTCCATGTACGTTTCAAGGAATACTGTAAACTCATTTTTCACCATGCACTATGCACCAGCTAGATTTCTAAGGAGTTTTTTTGTACTTTGATTTGGTGCTAATATGAGTTTAAGAATATTGCATACCTTACCACAGGCTCATAAAATCCATTAACACCATCATTCTTGAACACACTTTTACAATGGGTGAAGGCTCAGCTTGCAAATCCCAAAGTAGTCTAGATTGTGAAGATAAAGAGCTGTCAGACTGCACATGTGCCTACTGTAGAAACCATTTTTATAGACACCTGGCCTGTAGCAATCCAATACTCTCTACAGTATTGTGGGGGTTTAAAAAATAAAGGAAAATATCATGATTAAAAGTTTATGGTGCTAGATTTGGTCCTTATTACTGATTGGCTTAGGGCAAAATTATTTGGCAGAGTGGTTAGAACAGCAGGGAAGCCAGGGTTCAAATCCCCCGGATGCTTTTTGTGACCTTGGGCAAGTCACTTAACCCTCCAGTGCCTCAAATACAAATTTAGATTACAAACCTTCTGGGGTTTACAACTGAAGGTGTGAGCAAGATCCAAATAAATGTGCTATGTCATACAACGGACTTCTTCTTTTCCCTACTCTGATCCTGGCTTCTGTGGTCTGACTCTTGTTCCTGCCACTGCCTTCCTTTTCACAACTTTTCCTCTTGCTCACTTTGCTGCTGCTTTGGCTCCCTTAGTCCACTGCTGCCACGGATCATACTCCCACAGCTTGCTTTCATCCACTATGGTTGCATCGACCTGCCCTCTCCTTCAACCACTACTTCCATTTAGATCCAGAGTGACCTAGTAGTGCTTCTTCCCCTTGAGGCTGTCTCTCTCTTCATACAGCTGCATCAATGGGAGCCTCTACCTGCTACTGTGGCTCTGTCACCAGGTTTGCTCCTCGCCCCTCTTCCAACACTTTTTTCCAGCCATTTAAAAGATGGTGGTCAGAGAGAGAGAAAAGAACAAAGGTGTAGAAACATGAATGGGGCAATTGGAAGAAAGGACTAAGATAAAGTAATGACCATTGTGGTGAGTGAGAACAGCAGTGCATAGTTGGAGGTTGCGACGAAGAGCTCGAAGACATAAAAGTCAGAGGTGTCATCAACATGGAATTTAAAGTCTCCAAGAATAAGGGAAGACAAAGATGTTTCAAAGAAGAAAGAAAGCCAACAGTCAAAACTGACAAGTGGAGATGAAGTGGAGTGAAAATATAGAAGTGTGTATCAAAGAAAAGGAAAGAGGTGAAAGAAGGAAATGCAAGAGGAGGAAATTAACTGCCCAAAACTAGTACAATGGCCTAAAGTATATGAGAATTTTTTATTTAAAAATGTCTATTCTGTCCTTTCAAGAAGTGATTAACTCCCTGACAGGAAGCAACAATGGTAACAGAATTCTCAAGGGAAAGTAACATTCTAGTTGGGACAATGCAGCAGAGGACACAAATGTGCCGATAGTCAGCTCATGGCATCAGCATTTTTTTAATCAGCCACCACAGGTAAAAGTGAAACTGGATATTCCGTGGAAGTGCCCAAGTAGTGGCTTCCCCTAAATACTGCAACTAGTGGGTTGTAGTAAGAATAAAAATAAAAAGCTTTATGGGGGGTTCAGGTGCCTTTGGACACAGACAGGGCCGGCCTGAGAGTTTCTGCTGCTCCCCCCCCCCAAAGATTGTGGTGCCCAGCCAGGCCAACCATGTTGCTTCCCCTTCTGACATCCATATTCTCGCCTGGGGGAGGAGTGGCAGCAAAGCAATGCCTCCGTGCATCAGGCTTTAAAGTGCCCGTGCTAATGCGCTCACGGCCTGCCGCTTCTGCTCCACTCCAATGCAATTTCATGTTGGAGGGGGCAAGATCAGCAGGAAATTGGGAAGGGGGGCAGGAGTGGCAGACCATGAGCACACTAGTGTGGGCACTATAAAGCCTGATGCAGCAGAGGCATCGCCATGCCAACACCCTCTTCCAGGCGAGAAGATGGATGCTGGGGGGGGGGGGGTGGCCTGGTGGGCCAGGTGTCAATGAACTGCTACTTCACTGGGAGGAGGGCCGATGCCACCCACTGGGGCCTGACACCCTAGGTGACCACCTACTTTGCCTAGTGGACTGGCCGGCCCTGGGTGCTGGCATTGGGTAGCAGAAAGCTGGAACCATGTCAGAAATAAAATAAAAGCAGGACTGACATGGCCCCATGTAAAAATTAAGTTGGGCTTGCTGCAGTTCAGGGCAGCAGGTGTAAACTTAATAGTGCTCTTCAGTTTTAAATGAGAAAGAAAGCATGGCAGCTATTTTAAAAGTAAACTAAAGAGAAGGCTGTAATGCTGAGGAGGTTTTAAAAAGCAGGGCTGCAGAACAAAAATAACTAAAGGTTGAGATTGGCTGGCTGCCTTTCAAGTAAGTAAATAGTTTACCTGCAGCCTAGTGCCCTTTCATTTATCAGGCAGAGCAGGGATCCCGCCCCTCCCCCCCCTCCCCTGGAGAGCTCTGTCAAAGGAACATACAACAAAAAAATTCATAAACAGTTGTTGGTGAATTGATGTGAATCTCTCAGAGGGAGAGAATAAGGCTCCCTCCTCAAGTTTTGCTGAGTACCTTCACATGGTGACCCCGTTGTATAACATCTATACTAAATCTCAACAAAGCAACGCTACCATTGAAGTATTGTATGGTAGGAACACAAAAGAAAATTACATACTGGCTGCACATCACCCAGGATAAAAAGGTGCCCACCTGTAGCTTACGCACTAGAGCTAATGATGGTGGTTATGATAGTGCAAGCACTGCAGATATAGATAAAGTTCCTGCCACAGATAAAGGCGAGCGTGTTCATGGACCCACTGTGGCAGAAGGTAAACCAAAGAAAGTAATGAAAACGTTAAGAGGATTAACTATAGTTAAATGGACTTCTGCAGATAAAAAGGAGATAATGTACTTCTATTAAGTGGCTTAGAATTGATGTTCATGACTGTCATGTGTGATGAGGAGAGCTCTGCTGAGCCCATGGAAATAGAGGAAAATTGTAAATATACCTTTAAGGAGAGAGACAGGCAGGGAATTCACAGCTTTCAGAGTGCAGGTAAAGGAAGAAAACACGCAGTCACTGAAGTCAGGCCACACCCAAGCTCTGCTAACCTAAGTGCAGGCTTGGGGAGTAATGAAAAACACCTGAGTAGGAAGCAGTGTACGCTAGTTAGGAAACAGCCTTATAAACCCAGGGGAGGAAAAGGAAGAGGGTCAGCACCGGGAAGCAGGAAGGGGATCACCGGGGAGGAGAACGGTGAAGACTTTGGTGAGGAGCTCAGCAGTGAAAGTAACAGCCAAAAAGAAAGCCAAGCTTTCAGGAGGAGTGCTGTTAGACCTGAAGCCAGCTGAGGTGTGGCTAGAAGAATTGCTGATGAGGGTCAGGCTGCAGTTCAAACGGTTCATGGACCAGCTCAAAGAGTTCAAGCTGCCAAAAGGTGGGTGGACAAACTCACAGCTAGAAGGGACCAGAACCCAGCTGGGTGGAAAGAACCAGGGCTGAACAAGTTAGAGGAACTGAGGCAGTTGATCCAGAGAAGGAATCCTCACATTCCAGGTACAAACATTCCTTATTGTGGAGAGCACCTGTGGAGAGAAGTCCAGGAGCTTTTACAAAGCATTAAGCCAGAAACAGTTCATGAAAGCTCAGAGTCAGACGTACATGCTGAAGAGCAGGAAGAGATGCAGGTAGACTGTCCTGAGCAGGATTCTATAACTGAGGAATTAGCAATGGACTGCTCATTGTGCCAGAAGGCAGATTGAAAGCTTTCTGATAAAAAGTCTTTAACCAAGAAAGCACTGAAGAAACAGGGTGAGTTAACCTATCTGTGTTAATGCTAGGAACCGCTTCTAATGAAAAGAATACTTGCATAAATTGTATTTGAATTACTAAAGAAGCAGAAGACAAAAAATGGACACTTTGCTTTGCTTGAAGGAAGAAGCTATGTTTTGTTTGCTGAACGTTTGATGAAAACAGCTACACATGTTAAAAGGCTTATGAAGCAGTTTCAGTTCTAGTTTGTGTATAATTTCCTGATGTTATTGCTTGGAGAAGAATCCTAACGTTTGTGTTGAGCGTTAGTGCTTTGGGGAAGATAAATAAAGTTCTTGTTTGCCTTAAAAACCATCGGCTTCACACTACTGTCTTTAGATAAGGAGAAACAACTACAAGTCCCAGAAGTCCAAGCTGTGGACAAGAATAGTATAATTCTTTTTTTTTTTTTTTTAAACTTTTATTTTCATTTTGCAACAAACAAAAGAAACAACACACCAAAGGAGACAAAACAAGTATACAATAAGGAAAAACAAACCCTATTACCCCCCACCCCCCTGCTTCTTCTCTAAGTCGACAGTATCAGCATGTGAGTGCTTCCAAACAACAGTGGTTGTACATCAAAACAAAAATAAATAGCATCTGCGATACAGAATGATCATGTGACAGAGATTTATACAAAATTAAACAGTCAGATGAGAGCATTTAGCGGTGTGAACATAGTCATTGAGCATCTTCCATTTAGACAGATGATGGGGGGTCTGAACGGAAGAAGCAAACATACGAGGTATTTGTTCATATTTACTGTAGAGACAGACATGATTCCACCATTCATTGGGGCTCAGATGGGAGCTATTTTTCCAGTACTTCGTAATTAGGGAAATAGCAATGCCCAGCATGAAGTCCAAAAGGAAGTAAGCCGATTTTGGAAGAGAGGGGATCCCCGCAGCTGAGCGGAGTCCCACTATCCTCCAAGACAGGGGCTCTCGAAAGTGCAAAATAGATTGGATACGACCCCAGACCCGACGCCAGTAATACTGTAGTGCGGGACATTCATACATAACATGAGTTAGTGAACCGATGGCCGCATGGCATGTCCAGCATTTATTGCCCTGGGAGGTGTTCCATTTGGCTAATCTGTCAGGAGTATAGAAACACCGGTGGGCTAGAAAGAAAAGTGTCTGAGTGAGTGAGGCGGATCTGGAGACCCGTGTCACTCTACTCCAGACAAAGCTCCATTGCTCCGGGGTCAAAGTTACATGCAGTTCCCGCTCCCATGCTTTCTGTGCTATAGGGGTACCTCTATTTACAGCAGTACTTAAGATTTTGTAAAAGTTAGATGCAACACCCGGTGAGCTCCCGATAGATCGGATAGTCTCCGACAAGTCCTGGGTAGGGGATTCCGATGGCGGGAGCACCTTAGAACTCCGAAGACAATGCTGTAGTTGCACCAACTGAAAGTAGTGTTTCGCTGGGAGACCAAATTCAATTTGCAATTCACTAAAAGTTTTCCAGCGACCATCATGGAACAACTGGGTAGGGGTCCAAATGCCCCTAGTGTACCAGGGGCTCCACGCCATCGGTTTATTTTGTATTTGAAATCGAGTATTGTACCAGAGCGGGAGTCTGTCTAACGGACAGAATCGGGAGTCTAAAGATTGAATAAGAGTATTAAAGGCACCTAAAGTGTCTAAAAGCATTGGTGGATAGTGGGAGTCTGATGGGAGAGTCATACCAGGGAGAAAAGTAAGAGGAAACGGTTTGCAAAGGTTCTCCTCTATATCTAGCCACACAGGTCTACTCGGTGCTAGGTCTTCCAGCCAACGAGCGCCTTGTTTGAGAAGAAAAGAGTGGTGATATTTCAGGAAATCAGGGAATCGGACACCCCCATTTTCCTTATCCGCTTGCAACTTATGCTTCGCTATCCTAGGTGTCTTGTTTTGCCATAAGTATCTAGTCAGAAGGCCCTCTAAATCTTTATATGTACGTCGAGGTAGGAGACAGGGCAACATTTCTAAAATGTAATTCACTTTAGGAACAATCATCATTTTTATGGTTTCTAGGCGACCCCACCAGGTAAGTGTTAAAGGAGTCCAACGGTGAGTAAGCGCCCGGACTTTAGAAGTTAAGTCTTTGGCATTAAAGGAGATAGCATCTTCCAAAGGAGAGCAATAGTGGACCCCAAGGTATTTGACCATGCGAGGTTGCCATAAAAAGGGAAAGGATTGCATATCTGCTTGATGAATCAGAGAGTTTAATGGGAAGGCTACCGATTTGGTCCAATTTATCTTATACCCCGAGAGTTGTGAATATTTACCGATTTGCTCTAGGACAGCCGGCACCGAGTCTAAAGAGACAAAGAGCATAAGGTCATCAGCATATGCTGAAATTTTAATTTCTCTATGAGAGAAGGGGACTCCATGAATCTCCTCCGATTGCCGGATTAGTAAAGCTAAGGGTTCGAGTGCAAGATCGAAAAGAAGTGGAGACAGTGGGCATCCCTGACGAGTACCGCGTTGAAGGGGAAATGACTGAGACTTTAAAGCATTAGCACAGATACTGGCTGTAGGCTGTGCGTACATGGCGTGGAGACAACGGAGAAAACCTTCTCCGAATCCGTACCAGCGGAGAGTTGCAAACAGAAAAGGCCATTCTAAGCGATCAAAGGCCTTCTCAGCATCAAGTGAGAGGCCGACAAATGGTCGATCAAGATTAACTGCGGTAGTCAGTACATGACATAGAGTCCGAGCATTATCAGCGGTTGATCTACCGGGAATGAAACCGCATTGATCTGGGTGTATCAAAGTAGACATCCTATCAGAGAGCCGGGTGGAAAGAATGGTGGCAAATATTTTATAGTCCGCGTTTAGGAGGGAAATTGGACGATAATTGGCTGTTAGTTGCGGATCTCTCCCCTCTTTCTCAAAAACTACTACATTTGCCATAGAAAAGGACCCAGAAGAAGATCCCTCCTCGGCCAGAGCAGAAAAATAAAGTTTCAAAACTGGAGCTAAGTCAGCGTTAAAGGTTTTGTAGAATTCAGCAGGGAGACCGTCCGGGCCGGCAGCTCGACCTGTGGCACATCTCTTGAGAGCAGAATGAATTTCTGATAAAGTGAATGGTTTGTCCATGGCCTCTCTATCTTCGTCAGATAGGGTCGGTCGTTGTACCCCTGAGAGCAATCGTTCAAATACTTCTGGCTCAAAATCACATTCAGATTGATAAAGCCGAGTATAAAAATCACGAAAGAGTTCTAACATTTCTGTATCTTTAGTGACCAGGCCCCCCCCCCCGACGGATTACGGAGAGCGGTAACACGCTTGGCTTCTTTTTGACCTTTCAGGGCATTCGCTAATAATTTGCCAGCACGGTTATTTTCCCGGTAATACAACCCTTGTTGTGATTCAATATTTTTAGCAGCAGCAGTATATAAAAGCTGATTATATTGAAAGCGGAGGCGTTCTAAACGGAGTAAAATACATGGGTCAGTACAGGACGTAAGGATACGCTCCCCAGCTTGTATCTGTTGCTCCAAAATCAGTAAGTGTTGCTTTCTCTGTTTCCCCTGTCGAATTTGATAGCTGGTTATAGTAGCACGGATAGATGCCTTAAAACCCTCCCACCAAGCCCAGCTCGCTGTGTCATGGGGTGAGTTAAAATGAAAATAATCTTGGATAGCGGCCTTTATGTCAACCTGAAAATCTTTTTGATCCAGTAGGGATCTATCAAAAAACCAAGCACGGGGATGATCATCTCGCGTAGTGACATGCAATGAAAGAGATATGGCAGCATGGTCAGAAATATGGAGAGGGTGAGTCCTAGCCGTGTCCACTTGAGAAATCAGTGCTTTGGAAATGAGAAAAAAATCTATTCTAGATTGTGAGTGATGGGGGGCAGAAAAAAAGGTGTACTCTAAGTCGGAGGGGTGAAGCAGCCTCCATATATCTACTAGCGCAAGGTCTTGCATCAGAGCTGTAAGGGTAGCAAGACTCTTGGGTGGATTACTCGTTCTAGGCGGTTGTCTATCTATCAAAGGGTCTAACACTTGATTGAAATCGCCACCAAGTATTAATGGAGTATTGGCAGAGGCCTGTGCCAACTGCGCAATACTTGCATAGTAAGCAGGGTTATCCACATTCGGGGCATAAATACAAATACACGTGAATTCACTATCTCCAACCTTAAGATGTGCACGGGTCCATCTACCCTCCTTATCAGAGCTAGTATCTATTACAGTAGCTTGCAAAGACTTCTTAACCAGAATGGCCACCCCACACCGTTTGGAAACGGCGGGAGAATAGGCAGCCACCAGATAAGGTTTAGCATTGAGTTTCAGTGTTTCAGCGGAATTTAGATGCGTTTCCTGAAGAAACACTAAATCAGCATGCTCATGATTAAGATAGCTAAGAATTTTCTTTCTTTTGATTGGACTATTGATGCCTTTTACGTTAAGTGATAAGATCTTACATAAGGCCATTGAGCAAGGTTAAAAATTCTGAAAGAGAACATGATAGCGCACCTAGGTTCACAATGTCCCTCATAGTAACTGTATCTGGCTGTACACATGACATGATAGAAAATAAGCTAATGTAATACAATGAAGCGCCCCACATTAAAAAATAAGAACCGCAGCGCGGTAGAGAAGAAGCAGAACCCCAAAAATTACTGGCGACCATGTGTCTGCGGGGAGAAACCCCAGAGAAGGCCGAAATTGAAAACATATAACCTGTATAACTGTGCGTGCTCCGAATCCAACCGAGGCACACATCATGGAGGGATAGAAGACCAAATAAGTCATATAAAGACAGAAAGAGAAGTCCAGGCAGTCTCTGTGCTTGGCGATGACCACCACGTCGGGCCCTTCAAAATGGCGGTCAGAGCCGGCAGATAATAAGTCCAAGTTGTTGGGTTAACGCATCTGCTCTGCTTCTTTGGAGTCTAAAAATGTTGATAGTAGATCAGGATCTTCGAATGTCCTAGTTTGGTTGTGGAGAGTCACTCGGAGCTTCGCTGGATACAACAGGCCAAAGCGAGCCTGTAGCTGTTGAAGTCGAGGGCGAAAAGCAAGGAGTCTCTTCCGACGGTCAACTGTGGGCTTTGCCAAATCAGGGAAGAAGGAGACTTTATGACTTTCAAACTCCAGATGACGATTCGCCCGGGCAGCATTTAGAATTTGTTCCACTTGTTGATATCGTAGTAATCGAAAGATAATAGGCCGGGGGGTCGTTCGGTTGAGCGCCATATGGGTAGGAACACGATGTGCTCGATCAATTTCCAGGTCTCTATGAAATGTGATCTTCAACAAGGAGGGAAGAGTTTTGAGCAGGAATTCTCTGATATCTCCTGCTTCCGCCCCCTCCGGTATTCCAAGGAGCCTCACGTTGTTGCGACGGGCTCGATTATTGCTATCTTCTAACTCTTTTTGAAGATTTTGTATCTGGCGCTCAGCCTTGTCCAGTTTGACCAAGCGCACCGCGTGCGAGTCGAGGACCCCCGCCATGTTGTCCTGCCGTAATGAAAGGCTTTCAAGTCTGTCCTGGAGCACACCGAAGTCTTCTCGCATGGCTCGAAGCGCTTCTCCGTTGGACTGCACCAATTCCTTAACTCCGCGTATTTCCTCTAAGATCTCCTGATGCATTTCGGGGTTTTCCCGAAGTGGAACCATCTTTTGTGGGGAAGACACCTCTGTTTTGGAGCGTTTTCCGTGTGAAGAAGAAGGAGACCCGAAGTCCAAGCGCGCTGGTTTATGGGCCGCCATCCCCCCCGAGGTACCCCGGTAAGTTCGGAGCAAAAAATGAAGTTTATGTAGGTATTAAGTCAGGATTCTGTGTAGGCCTCTCGGGAGCTTCAGCGCGAAGCGTCTAACCCGCTGGACATCAGGCTCCGCCCCCCTCCAGAATAGTATAATTCTTTATTTAAGGACTAACATTGGCAGCCCTGCGCCTTTAGGCCTTTGGCCCGGGCTAGGGTGACGACACATGGTATGCGCAAAACTCACCCATTTGGAGAAATTTCCCCCCAAAAAAGGTGAAAAGGCATTAACTTTTCAGCCACTGTCTGATCACCTGAAGCAATATAAGGGAAGAAGAGGGGTTTGTCTTATTGGTTTTGTAAAGTCAGGGAGCAGAGACAAGACCAACCAAAGAGCCACTGAAGGAAGAGTCAACTGTGTGTCCAGAGAAACAGATTGAGAGGACCGGACCAGAACCAGTGTGGACATGGGCACCAACCCCAAGAAAGAATTTTTGGTTGGAAGATGAGTATACATTTTTGTTTGTTTAGAGTGCACTCTTATCATTTTTATTTGAGCTCAAGTACTTTTAGTTTTTTCTAAATATCTGAGTCCAGGTATACTGCCCTGTGAATACTCCCTGCAGAACTGGCAGAAGAGAAAAGTTGGTAAATTTGAATTGCTGTAAAGGAATTTATATAACAATTCTGAGGTGTAAAAGAAATATTTACCTGATTATAAGAAGACCATCTATCCTGAAAAGAAAAACACAATTTTAAAGAAAGAATCTTGTTCCAAAAGCTAGAATATATTGCATTGGCAGTTTAACAATTATAAGGGAATACGTAATGAGAAATATTCTGTAAAACAAGAAAGAAAGCCTGATTAGGTTATTTTAATATTAACTGTGTTTACTTGTTGCTACTTAGACATTGTAATTCCTAAGCTAGGTATTTTAGGTATGCTAGTTAATAAAACATCTAAAGTTAATGCTTCAAAAGGACTCTGGGTCCTTATTTAAAGTTATATATTCTAAAAGATTTGTGTCATCTTACCCAGCGGCAGCTCTATAATGAGGAGGAGTGAGACGGCTGCCCCATTCCCCATTCAGGATGGCCAGCAGCTTAGCAAAGAGCCTGCCTGCAGGACATGCTACTCCCATGGGCAGAAGACTGTGAGAGGCCACAATCACTACTCACAGCCTCCTGCCCACGGGAGCAGCATGTTCTACAGCAGGCTCTCCACTAGGCTGCCGGCACTCCACAGGTCTTCCTGAGTGGGGGTGGACAGACCGCAACGGCGCCTCCTGACGTTGGCTCCTGCAGGCAGAAAGGTGTGGGAGGCAGTGATTGTGGCCCAGAGATCAGAACCTGCCTGCAGGAGTAGCATGTCCTGTGGGCAGGGGCTGTGAAAGGCCAATTGTAACCTGCCTCTCTGAGCTGGGATCACTGCTTGCATAACCCCTGCCCATGGGACATTCTGTCCCATAGACAGGCTCTGTCCCTTGTAAATAGAAGAGGTGGACATGAAGGGGCATTAGGAGGTGCACGTGGATGGGCACAGTAAGCCTGAAGAGAGATGCTGGGTGCAGGGTGGAAATAGGGAGGCAGCGAGGATAAGATTGAGGTGGGGAGCTAGGGAGATAAAGGAAGATATTGGACATGGAAAGGAGCAAAGGGAGAAGCAAGGAGGGGAGATGGAGCAGTGATGTTGGCCAGGGGGTTATAGGAAGACTATGGGAAAATGCTGGATTTGGGGAGGGGGAGACAGAGGGGAGATGCTGGACACGGGGCAATAAGGGGAGAGGGAGACTCAGGACATGGGATGAGAGAGGGGAGAAGATGGACACAGGATAAATATGGTGAGAAAGAGACGGAGAGATGCTGCACATGGGAGTAATAGAGAGAGGATGGTATGGTATGTTGATGGGGTAGATGCTGGTTGCAGGGGGATAGGAAGGGAGAGGTCAGACATGGAAGGAAAGAGAGAGCTGAGGTACTGGATGGAGGGAAAGAGAGAACCAGAGAGAGAGAAACTGGATGATGGGGGGAGAGATGTTAGACATGGAGGGGGAGAGCAAGTGAGCAAAAGACGGGGGAATAATGAACCAGGGAAGAAGAGCTGGGGAATGGAAGGACTGGGATGAAGGTTTAAAAGCAGTAGGTAGATGGCATAAAAAAAGAAGGAGATTGAGAACTGGATGGACACAGAAAGAGAAATAAATGGAAGAAAACTGAAAGGAAAAAATTCAATATCAAAGATGGAAGGAAGTGAAGAAAACAAAAGAAGAAACAAAAAGTTGCAGATTGACTACAGACTATAGAAAGAAAGCTAAGAGAAGACAGGAAACCAGAAGCCTCTGATCGGGACCAGCATGATCAGAGAATAAAATGGTCAGACAACAAAAGGTAGAAAAATTAATTTCATATTCAATTTAGTGATTGGACTTTGTATTATCTTTATATTTTATTCAGTATTGGGGAACTGCATCTCTTATTTATCTGATGTTGCACTGCATGCGGAGTCTGGCTTCTTGGGGTTTCGGTTTAATTTCTGTCTACATATTTTTATTTTTACTTTAGGTTGAAGTCACTTATTCTATACTTGGTGAGGGTCTGTGTTCTGAGTGTGTGACCGAAGCCAGATGTTCTGTTAACATGGAGTTTGTACATAGGGATCTGTATGTTGTAGTAATTTGACTTGTTCAGCTTTTCAAATACGTGTATCGATGTTCTAGGGCTCGCTGCAGTATTTATAGTGCTGCTTTTTTCTGGGTAGGCCCCTTGTATGAGTTTTGTAAGTTTATGCTGGTATGGTATGGTATGGTAGATATGGCTTTGTAGATCTTCGGTGAATTTTGTAGGGTTTTATATTAGTTCCCAATATGCCTGGTCCTAGAGAATGTTTGTTAGTGAGATGACCAGAATCAGATTTTTTTTTAATATATTGAGTTCTGTGGGTGAATGTCCTATTTCTGCTCTGCACCCATTGTCGAGGGAGAGGTTTCTGAGGATGCAGAAAATATATTCCAGAAGGAAAAGTGAGAACCATTACGCAGTTTATAACAGAATATAATGAGTTCTAATTTAAGAACATAAGATATGCCATACTGGATCAGACCAAGGTCCATCAAGCCCAGTATTCTGTTTCCAACAGTGGCCAATCTAGGTCATACGTACCTAGCAGTTTCCCCAAGGGACACAGGTTCCACAATGCTTGTATTGGTTCAAGCATTGATATCCTGGGTCCCTTCTTAATAATGGTTTATGGACCTTTCCTCCAGGAACTTGTCCAAACCTTTTTTAAACCCAGCTACACTAACAGCCTTTACTACATCCTCCGGTAACAAATTCCAGAGTTTGATTACACGTTGAGTGAAAAAATATTTTCTTTTATTAGTCTTAAATAGTTAACCCTGTAGCTTCATTGCATGTCCCCTAGTCTTTCTATATTCTGATAAGGTAAACAATCGATCTACGTTTACCCGTTCCACTCCGTTCATTAATTTATAGACTTCTATCATATCTCCCCTCAGCCGTCTCTTTTCCAGGTTAAAGAGCCCTAACCTTTTTAGCCTTTCTTCATAGGAGTATCCTTCCATCCCCTTCACCATTTTGGTGCCTCTTCTCTGAACCTTTTCTAAAATCGCTATATCCTTTTTAAGATACGGCGACCAGAATTGCACACAATATTCAAGGTGCGGTCTCACCATGGAACGATATAGAGGCATTATAATATCTTTTGTTTTATTTTCCATTCCTTTCCTTATCATACCTAGCATTCTATTTGCTCTCTTGGCCACTGCTGCACACTGGGCCGAGGGTTTTAACATGGTATCCACAATGACGCCTAATTCTTTTTCCTGGGTGGTGGTTCCTAATGTGGAACCTTGCATCGTGTAACCATAGTTTGGGTTGTTCTTCCCTAGGTGCATAACCTTGCACTTGTCCACATTAAATTTCATCTGCCATTTTGATGCCCAGTCTTCCAATTTATCAAGATCCTCTTGCAATTTTCCACAATCCTCTTGGGTTTTAACAACTTTAAATAGTTTTGTGTCATCTGCAAATTTGATAACCTCACTCGTTATTCCACTTTCCAGGTCACTTATGAATATGTCAAAAAGCAGCGGACCCAGCACAGATCCCTGGGGTACACCACTATTCACCTTTCTCCATTGGGAAAATTGGCCATTTAGCCCTACCCTCTGCTTTCTATCTTTTAACCAGTTCCTGATCCACAATAGTACACTGCCTCCTATCCCATGACTCTTTAGTTTTGCCAAAAGTCTCTGATGAGAGACCTTGTCAAAGGCTTTCTGAAAGTCCAGATACACAATATCAACCGACTCACCTTTGTCCACCTGATTATTCACTCCTTCAAAAAATCATAACACATTAGTAAGACAAGATCTTCCTTGTCTAAAGCCATGTTGGCTGTCTCCCATTAGGTCATGACTATCTACATGCTGAGTAATTTTATTCTTTATGATGGTTTCTACCATTTTTCCCGGTACTGATGTCAGGCTCACCGGTCTGTAGTTTCCCGGATCACCCCTGGAACCCTTTTTAAAAATTGGTGTTACATTGGCGATCCTCCAATCTTCAGGTATTAGAGATGATTTTAATGATAGTTCACAGATTACTAATAGCAGGTCTGCAATCTCGTATTTCAGTTCTTTCAACACCCTTGGATGTATACCATCCGGCCCAGGTGATTTGCTACTCTTCAGTTTATCTAATAGTTCTAATACATCTTCCCGATGTATCGATATTTACTTCAATTCTTCCGCACCTTTAAATACCACTTCAGTCATGGGTAACATCCCTACATCTTCCTCAGTAAAGACTGAAGCAAAGAATTCATTCAATCTCTCCGCTATCGCCTTGTCGCCTCTTAGTGCTCCTTTAACCCCTTTATCATCTAATGGACCAACTGACTCTCTCACAGTTTTTTTGCTACGAATGTACTTGAAAAGGTCTTTACTTCGCGTTTTTGCTTCCGCAGCAAGCTTCTTCTCAAATTCTCCCTTTGCCTGTCTTAACAATGCCTTGCATTTGACTTGCCAGTGCTTGTGCTGTTTCCAGGTTTCGTCGTTTGGCTCTTTTTTCCATTTCCTGAAAGATGCTTTTTTGGCAACAACAGCCTCTCTGACCTCACCTTTAAACCATGCTGGCAGTTTTTTGGACTTCCTTCCACTTTTCTTAAAGCGTGGAATACAGCTGGTCTGGGCTTCCAAGATAGTATTTTTCAACAACAGCCAAGCCTGATGTACGTCTTTAACCTTTGCAACTGCTCCTTTTAGTTTTTTCTTAACTGTTTTCCTCATTTTATCATAGTTTCCCTTTCGAAAGTTAAAAGGTAGTACTGTGGATTTCCTTACTATCCCTCCTCCACTAATTAAATCAAAGGCGATCATGCTATGATCACTATTGCCAAGTGGCCCCAACAACCTTATCTCTTGCACTAGATCTGGTGTTCCACTAAGGACTAGGTCTAATATGGCTTCCCCTCTGGTCGGTTCATGAACCAGCTGCTCCAAGAAGCAGTCATATATTTCATCTAGGAACTTTATCTCCCTAGCATGTCCTGACGTGACACTGACCCAGTCGATACCGGGGTAGTTGAAATCACCCATTATTATTACTGCACTGTAACTTTTGTTAGCTTCCTTGATTTCTTTGAGCATTTCATCATCCATTTGGTCATTCTGGCAAGGCGCTCGATAGTACACCCCCACTGCCATTGCCTTCCCCCTTTTACATGGAATTTCAATCCATATAGATTCTATAGCAGATTTTGTTTCCTGCAAAACTTTAATCCTTTCTGACTCAATGCCCTCTCTAACATAGAGAGCAACCCCTCCACCAATTTGATCAGCTCTATCTTATGAATTGTGCTGTGCTTCTCACTGTTTCTTTTAGTTCCTTGGTGTGCGAGAATCTTGCATTTCTTTTGTTTTTTGCAGAATATATATTTACATTAACACCATGCTGGTCCAGTGTGCAGTTGCAGGAGTTATGTTGGGGTTGCCAAGCCCTTCTTGATGTTTATGCTGGAGTGGAAAGTGTTATGTTGGGGTCACAAAGTCCTTCTTTGTTTTCAGAGGGTGGAAAGTGCTGTGCTGGGGCACCACATCACTCTTGTTTTTGTGGAAGTGGGAGATGCTGCATAGGTGCTGTTGAGCCCCTCTTGTCTGGCATATTTAGTAGCATGTTTCCTAGGTTCTGCACTGGTAACATATGAACATAAGAAATGCCATATTGGATCAGACTAAGGTCCATCAAGCCCAGTATCCTGTTTCCAACAGGGGCCAATCCAGATCACAAGTACCTGGCAGGTTCCCAAAAAGGCACACAGGTTCCACAATGCTTGTCCCAGCTCCTCTTTAAGTTTATCAATCTTTCCTCCAGAAATGTGTCCAAACCTTTTTTAAACCCAGCTACACTAACAGCTTTTACTACATCCTCTGGAAATTAATTCCAGAGTTTGATTACACCCCTGTGCAGTTACTGCATTTCAACATGGCAAAACAGTTATAGGTGCAATCAGGGCCACTCACTGAGGTGGCATTAGCTACACTCACGCTACTTACGCTGAACTATTATGTTAGTTTCTGCTGACAATGCAGATGCCTTTGTGAGAGAGTTCTTTCTCTCACATTACTCTGGAGTAAAGTATAATTTTGGGAAAGAAATACTGTAAACCTAAAGAAAAATACGTATGTGAAAGCATTTTTTTGACTACATGTCTGTTTTTATTTTGTATTGATATTTTCCCTACTTGCTGAAGATCTATCTCTGTTCTGCATGTGTGACTGAAGCAATGTGTTCTGTTAGCATGGAGTTTCTATGTAGGGAGCTGTAGTAATACAGCTTGTTCAGTTTTCTGAATAGAATATGGATGTTCTACAGCCCATTGCAATATTTATGGTGCTGCCCTTTTCTGGGTACGCTCCTTGTTATATGAGTTTTGGAAGTTAGTACTGTTATGAATTTGCTCTATGGATCCTGTACTCTGGGTTCTTGGTGAGGTCAACCATAGGGTGTTCGTGGGGGGGTACTGGAATATGTATTGTTTTTGTGATTTGCTGTTTTGTGTTCTTTAAGCTGCCTCACTTGGTTTGCAGCTTGTCGTGCTGTGAGGGCTTGTGTGCATCAGTGATGCTGACAGCTAAACTATCGGTAGTTTAACTATTGGCAGGGTCTCCCAAGATGGACAGGTCTCAGTTGAGATGCCAGACCAAGACAAACCACCCACCTGGGCAGCAGCAGAATGGGATAGTGTTGACGGCGGAGGATCACATTTCTGTGACAATGGCAACAACACCAAACTTAAACTGCGCGGAAGAAAGGCCCGGCAATCTACTTCTGTATCTTGCCATGAAAACCCAATGGATAGTTACAACAAAACAAATTGTGCTGTAGTGCTGGAAGATGAGACCCCCAGGTTGGAAGGCACTCAACTAGCTACTGGGGAAGAGCTGAAGACTTTTCAGAGTAAAGCCAGCATTTATGATGTGGTTGGATCAAAGCCCTCGGGACGTCTGACTGCTGATGTAGCTGCGCATGAAATGAGAGTCAGAAGCTGTAAAGATGTCTTACACATTGGAACATGGAACGTATGAAGCATGAACCAAGGGAAGTTGGAGGTGGTCAAGAATGAAATGGAACGCGTACAACTTGATCTGTTGGGTGTCAGTGAACTGAAATGGACTGGCATCGGGCACTTTGCATCAGAAGATCACATGGTCTACTATGCTGGAAATGAAAGACAAAGAAGAAATGGTGTTGCATTTATAATAAAGAAGAAACTTGCAAGAACTGTAATGAAATACAATGCAGTCAGCGAACGCTTAATCTCTATTCGTCTACGAGGAATGCCTATCAACACAACTATAATTCAAGTATATGCACCAACAACAGCTGCAGAAGAGAAAGAAATTGAAGAGTTCTATGAACAAGTACAAGCTGAAATTGACAGAACATGCAAACAGGATATCCTGATAGTCATGGGTGATTGGAACGCAAAGGTTGGCAACAAAGAAGACGACAAAGTAGTTGGAAAATATGGACTTGGCAACAGAAATGAAGCTGGAGAAAGACTGATAGAATTCTGCAAGACCAACGATCTATTCATCTCGAACACCTTCTTCCAGCAACACAAGCGGCGACTGTACACAAGGACTTCACCCAATGGATTGTATAAAAATCAAATTGACTACATCTGTGGAAGTCAACGATGGAAAAGCTCTATAACATCAACAAAGACAAAACCTGGAGCTGACTGTGGTACAGATCATCAACTACTAGTATGCAAACTCAAGCTAAAGCTGAAAAAGAGCAAACCACTCAAGAATGCAGCAAAATATGACCTTGAGAATATACCACTGGAATTTAAAGACTACCTGCAAAATCGATTTGCTGCTTTAGATACAAATAATAGAGTTCCAGAAGAGTTATGGAATGACATCAAGAAGGTTGTGTTGGAAGAAAGCGAGAAGTCTCTACAAAAGGTAAAAAAGAAAAAATGGCCAAAATGGATGACGGAAGGAACTCTGAAAATTGCCCAGAAACGCATAGAAGCTAAAGCCAGAGGAGAAAGAAAGACAATCACAGAACTCAACAGAGATTTCCAACGTGCAGCAAGACAGGACAAGGAATAGTACTACAATGACGCATGCAAGGAAATAGAAGCAGAAACTATTAGAGGAAGAACAAGATCAGCTTTCCTAAAGCTACGACAGTTAAAAAAAAAGTTCCAGCCTCGAATTGGAATGTTACAAGATGCTCAAGGTTCTATGTTGAATGATGCTGAGAAGATCAAGAAAAGATGGAAGGAATATACAGAGTTTTTATATGATAAAGATCAAGTGGACCAACAGCCGTTTCAACCTGTACCTTATGATCTGGAACCATTGGTGATGAAAGAAGAAGTTGAAGCAGCATTGAAAGCCTTATCAAAGAACAAAGCACCAGTCATTGATTGCATTCCCATAAAAGTATTACAGCAATCTGATGCAGCTGTTACCGTACTTACAAGGCTCTGCCAAGAAATATGGAAGACAGCCTCATGGCCAACTGACTGGAAAAGATCTGTGTTTATACCAATACTAAAGAAAGGTGATCCAAATGACTGTGGAAATTATCGCACAATCGCTCTGATCCCACATGCCAGCAAGATTCTACTGAAGATTATTCAAAAGAGACTACAATCATACCTGGAACAAGAACTACCTGAAGTGCAAGCAGGGTTCAGAAAAGGGCGAGGAATGAGAGACATCATTGCGGATGTGAGATGGATCCTTGAAAAGACTAAAGAATACCAAAAGGATATCTATTTGTGCTTTATCGACTATAGCAAAGCTTTTGATTGTGTAAACCATGAGAAACTCTGGGCCACAGAACACCTGATCGTTCTCTTGCACAATCTGTACATTGATCAAGAAGCAACAGTTCAAACGGAACAAGGAGAAACAGAATGGTTTAAAATAAGCAAAGGTGTAAGACAAGGCTGCATACTTTCCCCCTACCTGTTTAATTTATATGCAGAACAAATCATTAGAGAAGCAGGATTGTATGAAGACAACAGAGGTGTGAAGATTGGTGGAAGACTCATCAACAACCTTCGCTATGCTGATGATACCACATTACTGGCGGAAAGTGAAGATGATCTGAAACATTTGCTTCTCACAATCAAAGAACATAGTCTCAAAATGGGCCTGCACCTTAATGTAAAGAAGACAAAGATCATGACAACTGGCATAATCAACAGGTTCATCGTCGAAGGAGAAGAAATTGAAATCGTGAATAACTTTAACCTACTTGGATCAACTATCAATAAAGAAGCAACAATCAGTCAAGAAATCAGACGACACATTGCTCTTGGCAGAATGGCTATGAAAGACCTAGATAAGATTCTCAAGAGCAGAGATGTCTCTCTCCATACAAAGATTCGACTTGTTCAAGCCATGGTATTTTCAATAACATCATATGGATGTGAAAGCTGGACAGTGAAAAAGATAGACAGGAAGAAAATTGATGCCTTTGAATTATGGTGCTGGCGGCGAATACTGTGTATACCATGGACTGCCCGAAGAACAAACCAGTCTGTACTAGAGGAGATCAAACCTAAGCTTTCTTTAGAAGCTCAGATGACAAGACTTCGACTTTCATACTTTGGAGACATCATGCGGAGAGAGAGATCATTAGAGAAAGACATCATGCTTGGCAAGATAGAAGGTCAACGCAAAAGAGGAAGGCCAGCTATGAGATGGATCGATACAATAACAGCAGCTACGGGTACCAGTCTGTCAACAATGAGCCGCCTGACTGAAGACCGAACACAATTTAGGATAGCTATCCAGAGGGTCGCCATGAGTCGACTCCGACTCGACGGCACTTAACAACAACAAGCTGCCAGACTGAAATGTAAAATATTTTGTCAGTTGAGATTCAAGGAAATTTCAGATTTTAAGGGAACGTCTCAGTTTAATTTTGTTTAGTAGCCTGATAGCTTCACTGCTACTGAGTTCTGGACTTTTCCAGCTCTAACACAATCCAATCCAACTTTTGAATTCATGGCTACCAGGATTAGTTTGTCTCATTTTATATCTTCCATCCTCATCAATAATCTGGTCATAGCAAAATAACTGATGTGCAGATACTTATAATGGTTTGATTGGGGAGGGGGGGGCTGTGTAAGTGGCTTTTCGTTAATCAAATGTAAAGTTTTATTATTATGTTTGTTTGCATGTATATGTTTGGAAGCCACCTAGGATTTTAGATTGGTGGCATATACATTTTAAACAAAGTATACTAAATTTGTGCAAATGATGCTGCAGTGAATCTCTGCACATGGTCCTGCATTATCCTCATGCTGCTCCTGGGGGGGAAGTAGGTGGGGGAAGCAGAAACCTCAGATTGGGACCAGCATAATCAGAGAATAAAATGGTCAGACAACAAAGGTAGAAGAGAATTTTATTTTCAATCTAATGATATGACTTGGTGCTATCTTTATATTTTATACAGTACATGGAAATACACCTCTTTCCATATCGTTGGTATCTTGTATGCAGAATTTGACTTTTGGGGGTTGTAGATTAATTTTTATCTACAAATGTTTATTTCTAGGTTATGGTCACTTATTCTGTACTTGTGAGGGTCTGTGTTCGGAGTGTGTGACCAAGACCAGGTATTCTGTTAACATGGGGTTTGTATGTAGGGATCTGTACTATAGTAATCTGAATTGTTCAGCTTTTCAAATAGGTGTTGGATGTTGGTACTGATATGGAATGTTATGGTTGATTTGTTCTATAAATCCTCAGTGACTTTGTTGGAGGTTTTTGTATTAATTCACAATATCCCTGGTACTGGAGAATGTTTGTTAGTGAGATGATCAAAATCAGATTTGTTTTTGTAAGATATTGAGTTCTTAGGGTAAAAGTCCTGGTTCTGTTGTGCACCCACTGTTGAGGGAGGGGGTTCTGTGGATGTAAAATACATGTTCAAAAAGAAAAAGCAAGAACCATAACACAGTTTATAAGAACAAGAAATCCATACTGCTGCTAACTTGTTAGATCTGAGGTTCAAAGGTAAAAATATTAGCATTGATAATAGCATTGCTACTGCACCTGACCATCTCACTAGACAAGCAGCATCTTAGGACATGATGTTGGTAAAGTACTATCTCCAGGAACAAGCAGGAATAAGTCCTCACATATGGGTACGTCGGTACTGACGGAGCCTGCGCGGGAAAGCTCCCCAGCTTCCCAGAAAGGAAGCTTTTGGGGCCTCCCACTGCACATGCGCGCTGCCTTCCCACCTTCCTGACCAGCTCTCCTCAGTTTCTCTTTTTCCGCGGAGCCAGCAGGTCGTGTTCCTGTCACCGCTGAAGAAATTGTTAATTTTATTTGTTTTCTTTAGACTGCGTACCTGCCTTCCCCATACCGAAACCGGTACCGCCGGTCTCTCTTTCTTTTTTAAAAAAAAAAAAAAATCTTTTTATTTTTCTTCAGCACAGCTTGGTAGCTTTTGTTAGGCCTTCAGGCCTACCCAAATTCTCCTCATGGAGAAGCCAGCTCCTGGTTTCAAAAAGTGTACCAAGTGCAGTGCTGTCATTTCTGTCACAGACACCCATGAATGGTGTCTTAAATGTTTGGGACCTGACCACTCCATACCGGACTGCCCATCCTGCTCCCAGATGTCTAAACGTGGGTTGCAGAACCGGGCCAACAAGTTCCATGTGCTGTTTGCTTCGGATAATCCAGCATCACAGTCATCCAGGTCTTCCTCTCCGGATGGATCTCAGGTAACCAAACCCTCTGTGGGCAGGTCCTCAAAGAGCAAATCTCCTTCAAAGCATCGAGAGGCTCTCTCTTTTGAGTCTGAGGATCCTGCCCCAGCCAAACAACCCCGGCGGGAAGCTCTGGCTTCCAAAGCACCATCTATGGGGTTACAGGTTGACATCGATGGCACGGCCTCGACTGATCACCTGTTGGACTGCTCTGGGGTACCGGCCCATACCGGTACCGACATCCAGGCAGCAGTGGCGTCTATGAGCAATACTGTTCAGACCATGCAGCAGGCCATGCTGGCTTTTATCAATGCTGCGACGCCCTCGGTATCTCGTTCAGCGATACCGGGTCCGGTTCCGGTATCGTCTCCCATACCGGAACCGAGACCATCGACTTCCAAACGCAGATCGGTTCCGCATGCCGGATCCGGGTTTTTACCCGATACCGATCCCATACCCGGTACGCCCGATGTCGATACCGATCGGTATGCGTATCGTGCGTTGGAAGCAAATAGAGAATACTCTGATTCCTCAGAGGATTTTAACTCCTCTGAGGACTCTGATGAGCTGTCTCTGGTTCTTCATGAAGACCCCTCTTCCCCAAAGAGGAGAATGTCTCCACCAGAGGATTTGTCCTTTCAAGAATTCATTATTGAATTAGCTAAAGGACTTTCTATTACCACATCCTCAGAAAAAGAACCTAGATCAAAGAAATTGGATATTTTAGGATACCCCAAGGTTCCTAAAGAGGCAGTTACCCTGCCTATCCATGAAATCCTTCAAGAACACTTGATGGACTTATGGGAGGCTCCTCTAACGTTGTCTCCTTATTCTCGTAGGCTGGACACCATGTACCGGGTCCCTCCTTCTCCTGGTTTTCAAAAGACTCAGTTGCCTCACCATTCCATTGTGGTGAAGTCTGCACTGAAAAAGATTAAGAGTACCAAAAGGCACTCTTCTACCCCTCCAGGACGAGAATGTAAGACCCTAGACTCTTTTGGCAAGAAACTTTTCCAGGCTACTATGCTTATAGCCAGGATTAACTCTTACAGTCTGTATATGGGCATGTTTCTTAGAGAACTTGCCCTAAAGATACGACCTTTTGCCTCCTTTATCCCTGAGGATAGAAAAGAGGAGTTCATTTCTCTGGTGAAACAGCTTTTAGATGTTTCTAAGTTCTCCAACAGAGCAGCTTTTGATTCCTTTGAGGGTGCCGGTAGAGCTTCGGGCATTGCTATTGCAGCCCGACGACTTGCTTGGCTCCAGGCCTCTGACCTAGAACCCTGGGTCCTAGATGGCTTACGGAATCTGCCCTGTACAGGTGAGAACTTATTTGGTAAGGACTGGTAAATTAAAGCCACCCAAATGGATGCAGAGAATGCTACCTTGGATAGACTTTCTAAGTCTACCTCTGCTCCCGCCAAGAAAAAGTCTTTCAAGAGGCCTTACTACAAGAAGGCCAGATTTTCCACAAATACTGGCCAACAATCTTCTCAGCCTCGCTTTGCTACTAAACGTCAGCAACCTAAACAGGCAAAGTCAAAGCCTGCAGTGTCTACCACTCCTCAGCAGGCTCAACCCCCTCAGGGGTTTTGACTTGCCCCTAGAGAACTTAACATTTCTGGCTCTAGAACAACCAGAGCCCCTCACCATTCCCGGAAGGTTAGCTCACTTTGCTCCCAGATGGGAGCAAATCACATCAGAGCAATGGACCCTCTCTATCATCAGAGAGGGCTACAAACTTCATTTTTCCAACCTTCCTCCATATACCATGGTGAGGCACTTCAATTCTCCCCCTTTTCTCCTGCACCTGTTGGATCAGGAGGTCTCTTCTCTCCTTGCCCAAGGGGCAATAGAAGAGGTTCCTCTTCTTCAACAAGGGACAGGATTCTACTCCCCTTATTTTCTCATAACAAAGAAGACAGGGGGATTCAGGCCTATCCTAGATCTGAGAGAATTGAACAGATTTCTGTACAAGGAGAAATTCAAAATGCTTTCTCTAGGCATTCTCCTTCCATACCTTCAGAGTCAGGATTGGCTTTGTTCTCTAGATGCGTACACACATATACTCATCCACCCATCCCACAGAAAATATCTAAGATTTCTGTTTCAGGGAAAGCATTTCCAGTACAGAGTACTTCCCTTCGGTCTAGCCTCTGCCCCAAGAGTGTTCACCAAATGCATGGCAGTTGTTGCCGCATTTCTAAGAGGTCTGAGAATTTTTGTATTCCCATATCTGGACGACTGGCTCATCCGAGCTCCATCTCAGTCAGAGGCCCAGATTTCCCTGGACCGCACAAGGCACCTTCTGCAGTATCTGGGACTGGTGGTAAACCTTCCAAAGTCTCAACTTACCCCTACTCAGTCTCTAGAATTCATAGGGGCCCAGTTGGACACCACCACTGCAAGGGCCTACCTGCCTCAAGTCCGGGGCCAACGTCTGCTGTGCTTGGCCTCCCAAGCTCAGTCCAGCAGTCACTTGACAGCCAGAGAAATGCTGCGACTTCTGGGCCACATGGCCTCCACGGTACACGTGGTGCCCTACGCTCGTCTTCATATGAGAGCAGCTCAATGGACCTTGGCCACCCAGTGGACTCAAGCATCAGGAGCGCTCTCCGACCAAATACTCACCTCAAAACGTCTGTTTTGGTCCCTCCAATGGTGGATGTCCACCAAGAATCTGTTGTTGGGGGCCCCCTTCCAACCTTTGTTGCCCCAAGCAACCCTCACAACAGATGCCTCCCAAACAGGGTGGGGAGCCCATCTACAATCCCTCTCCACTCAGGGTACTTGGTCTCCGCAGGAGACCACCCTTCACATCAACCTCCTGGAACTGCGAGCAATCTTCTTTGCCCTCAAAGTATTCCATACCCTCCTTGTCAACCTGACCGTCTTAGTTCAGACAGACAATCAGGTGGCCATGTTCTACGTAAACAAACAAGGAGGGACAGGCTCTCTGTCGCTTTGCAACAAAGCTCTCAGATTATGGGCCTTCGCCAGAGAGCATCAAATTCATCTTCTGGCAGTATATCTTCCAGGGGTTCAAAACTCTCGGGCAGACAGACTCAGTCGAGTTCTGCTCCCACACGAATGGTCCCTACATATGGACCAGATAGGCAAAATCTTTCAGGAATGGGGAACCCCGGACATAGACCTCTTTGCAAGTCCGTGGAATGCCAAACTTCCCCGGTTCTGTTCCAGGATTCCGTGTCAGGGAGCTCAGGCCAACGACGCCTTCCTCCTGCATTGGGGTCAGGAATTCCTATATGCCTTTCCACCCATTCCTTTGATTCCCAAGACTCTGTTCAAACTACAGAGGGATCACGGATCCATGATCCTCATAGCTCCACGCTGGCCACGCCAAGTGTGGTTCCCTCTACTTCTGCATCTCTCCCAGGGACCCTCCCTGGACCTGGGAGCTGCGCCAGACCTTCTGTCTCAGGAGGAGGGGACTTTGTGGCACCCAAACCCCAAGTCCCTACACCTCAGAGCTTGGTTACTGAAGGCCTAAGCCTTCATGACTTCAATCTTTCTCAACCAGTGAAAGATATCCTTCATGCCTCTAGGAAACCCTCCACGAGGCGTTCCTATGCTTTCAAATGGAAACGCTTTTCCATTTGGTGTGCTCAACAGGGTCTTGACCCTCTAGCACTTCCTTTGAATTCTCTACTAGACTATCTCCTGCATCTTTCTAATGCAGGCCTTAAGACGAATTCAGTAAGAGTCCATTTGAGTGCTATTGCAGCATTCTTAAAACCTATAAATGGACAACCTGTCTCCTCTCATCCGCTTGTTGCAAGATTTATGAGAGGCCTGACTCTAACTAAGCCTCCCATCCGACCTCCCCCGGTAGCATGGGACTTGAACCTAGTTCTAGGTCAGCTTATGAAGCCACCTTTTGAGCCTTTACCCTCCACCTCCTTGAAATTTCTTTCATGGAAGGTAGTTTTCCTCATTGCAGTCACTTCAGCTCGCCGCATCAGTGAACTGCAGGCTTTAGTGGCTAATCCACCTTATACTAGATTTCATCATGATAAGGTGGTCCTTAGGACGAACCCCCACTTTATGCCCAAAGTGGTTTCGCCTTTTCATCTTAATCAAGAGGTATATCTACCTGTCTTTTTTCCGGCTCCTCATGCATCCAGTGGAGAGGAACCTTCATACTTTAGATTGCAAAAGAGCTCTTGCCTTTTACCTCAACAGAACCCAGCCACATCGAAAGTCTTCCCAGCTTTTCGTGGCTTTTGATCCTTCTCATTTGGGACGTCCAGTCTCCAAACGTACACTTTCCAATTGGATTGCTCAGTGTATTTCCTTTGCTTACCAGAGTAAAAACGTTTCTCTGGAAGGCCATGTCACAGCTCACAATGTGAGAGCCATGGCCACTTCTATGGCTCATCTTCACTCTGTCTCCATAGATCAGATCTGTCGAGCCGCCACATGGGCCTCGGTTCATACCTTCACAGCCCATTACTGCTTGGACAAGGACTCCCGCCGGGATGCCTTGTTTGGTCAGGCTGTCCTCAAACACCTGTTCCATACTTGAACAGCTCCTGCCCACCTTCCCAGGATGGATGCCTGAGATCCATACGAAGATGGCGAACCCTTGGAACGGGATCTCCCAGGCATCTTAGCTAGGGAGTCCCCATATGAGAGGACTTATTCCTGCTTGTTCCTGGAGATAGCACAGTTACTTACCTGTAACAGGTGATCTCTGGGAACAGCAGGAATTAGTCCTCACAACCCACCCACCTCCCGTAGGAGTTGTATCTTCTATCTATCTATCTTCCTTTCCTCTCTCTATTGTCTCAGCTATAAACTCGAACTGAGGAGAGCTGGTCAGGAAGGCGGGAAGGCAGCGCGCATGTGCAGTGGGAGGCCCCAAAAGCTTCCTTTCTGGGAAGCTGGGGAGCTTTCCCGCGCAGGCTCCGTCGGTACCGACATACCCATATGTGAGGACTAATTCCTGCTGTTCCCAGAGATCACCTGTTACAGGTAAGTAACTGTGCTTTCCAGTGTTGCATAGCACAGGATATCTCCAGATATTTGATATCTGCAAGCACTTTAGCAGCTAGGCCTCTGTACAATCCAAGCTCTGGTTTCCCATATACCTTTATCCATATTAAAAGAGAACATTCCTTTGGGTCTCTTTAATTCAAGGGAGAAAATAGCACATGTGAATGGTATTTTCAAAAGTACATGTTATTTCCCCCCTTCTTGGCCACCCACACAAGACAGCAGGTGAGATTTTCACATGTGTACATTACACAAATTTTCCTGCATACTTTCCTTTGAAAATTTGGACAAAGTACTCAAATTACAAAAACTCAGGAACAGGGCCGTACCGAGCATGAATCGCGCCCTGTGCAACTTGCACATCGGGTGCGTGCCCCTCCCCCGCAACTCCATCTGGCTACTTTCTGGATGGCGGTGGGAGAGAAGAGGCGTGCACAATGTGCAAGTCGATGGCGCACTAAGCAGATTTGTCCCTCCCTTCTCTGACATTGCGTCAGAGGAGGGAGGGACCAGACCTGCTTAAAGTGCCATGAGAAGGCTTAAGGGGCGCATTTCAGCTGTCTGCCGTTGCCTGCCGCCGCTGAGAGAAGAAAAAGTGGCAACAGCAGACAGCTGAAATGCGCCCCTTAAGCCTTTGCGCCCTGTGCGGCTGCACCGCTCGCTCAGGGCTAGGTACGGTCCTGCTCAGGAAGGCTGTTTGAAAACTGGCCTCATTGTTTTCCAGTTCACATCTGAATGTTAATATCTATGGGGAGCAATACTCAACAAACAAAATATTTTCATCTATTTTAAGTGCAAAATTCTAACAGGTCTCATTTTTTTTAGGGACATTTCACTTAAACAAAAGCACCTATTGGGGAAGGCTCATTTGTCCATCTGTTTGTCCATCTGTCCATATGCATGTTTGTTTACACATGTGCAAACAGATGTTTACGGCTACACTTGCCTTGCAGAGCAGGCGTGTCAAAAAACCAGCAGGCGTTCTTCACAAGTCCGTCCAGCAAGAAGAGAGCTGCAGTAGTGCCATAAAAGAGCTGGCAAGAGTCTGCAGGTCTGGCTGGCAGAAAGAGAGAAGAAAGAGCTGGCAAGAGTCCCCAGGTTCTGCTGGCCGAAATAAAAGCAGTGCTGTTGAAAAGCCGATGGGAGTCCCCAGTTTCAGCCAACTGAAAGAAGCAGCAGCATTGAATAACTGGCAGGCGTCCCTGGGCCCTGCCGGCACAAAGACAGGAGGAGTAGACAGAAGGAAGGGAGGAGAAGGGGCGGATGATGGAAGAGAGCAAAAGAGAAGAGGCAGGGATAGGGATAGGGAGGGAACATATATAGACAGGGGCGGAGCAAATGTGAAAGATCAGGGTTAGGAGTAAAAGGGGCAGAGCATAAGGGAAGGGAAGGTGGTTGAAGGAAAGAAAGGAGAACAGGATAAAGGAAGGGGCAGAGTTAAAGGAGAAACTGAGAAGAGGGGGTAAGTGCAAGAAGGGAGAATGGGAAGAGAGAGAGAGCGTGCAAGGTTGGATAGCAGGAGGAGAAGGTGAGCGAAAGTGCATGGATGGATGGAAGGGAAAGGTAGCATGCAAGAGAGGTGAGTGGGTGCAGGATGATAGGGGGAAATGCAGGGCAGAGAGGAGCCTACATGCCACAAATGCAGATATGCACAGTCCCCCCCCCCCCTCCGACACACACATGCATACACGCACACAGAGCACCTGACACATGCACAGACATAGCCAGAGCTCCAGTGCACACACTCACAGATATGCACACAGAAAGCCTCTGAAGCATGCACACAGATACACACCTACACACACAGCCAACACTCACACCACTGAAACAAACCCCCTCACACACACACACACACACACACACACAGACCCTGCCTACATCCACATACCATGCCCGCAACACACCCAAACACCCACTACCAGTATATAATCACATACATTCACATAGAAATTCTGTCAGGATTGACATTAGGGGCAATTGCCCTTGGCCTTCATGCCACAGGGGGTTCCAAGTCTGCTTCAGTCTGATGAAGCCATAGCCTGAAGGTGGATTTTGGGGCTCCCTTTCCAGTTTATATCCTGGGCCCTACTACTAGTACTTATGATAGCGCTACAAGATGTACATGGCGCTGTAAATTTACACATGAGAGACAGTCCCTGCTCAATAGAGCTTACAATCAATGCAAGGCAAAGACAACAAACAGGGAACAAGAAAGAGTTTTATTGTGCATTGGTGATAAACAGGAGAGTAAAGGGTCAGTATCCAAAAGCAGCCTAACGTCAGCTCTGCCTTCTGACACCCTGCCTTCACATCTCCACAGATAAACTCTCACCGTGGAAACAGATAGGCGCCTCATTCCACTGATTCACGGGTACATTTGCATCTCACATATACCAGCAGTTACTATGCATAGATACCCACTTACACCCCCTTCCCCCCTGCTCCTTACTAAGACACACATGACCATGGCTGCTTCAACTGAGTCTGCAAATAGAGGAAAAGGGAAATGTGACATTATGCCCGAACAAGCATTTAAACTAGGGAAAGGGGGTGACTGATGGGAAAAACAAGTTCAGGACATCATTCCCATCAAGAACATAACATCAATCCACACATCAATGACAAGAGAGAAGGGGAATCTGGAACAAAATCCGTCCAAAATACAAGCAAGCCAACCAACAATTGCTGGAAGGCAAAGAGCACAAATGCTCAAAGTCTAGCCAACAAAGTTCCTGACCTGGAAGCCCTGATGGTGGATTACTTTGTCATGCATCCAGATTTGATCACATTACCCCCCCCCCCCCCAATCTGTTTACATTGGCTTCCTGTACCATTCCGTATTCATTACAAGATTCTCATCCAGGTCCATAAAACACTTAACACTGGTTCCCCGGATTACTTAGCATCCTCCCTTATTATGCTTGCCCCACCATGCTCTCTCTATGCAATTCATATGAACTGTCTTCTCCTACCCTCTCCTTCTCTGGCCCATCTTCAGTCTACTCACCTCGGACCCTCCTTTTCAAATAATCTTCCTCTACATCTCTGACTGGAGTCTTCTTTTACAAAGTTCAAAGTCCAACTTAAAACCCACATTTTTTGCACAGTTTTTGACCTCCCACAGGACTCCCTCAGTTGACTTCCTCATGTTTCCTACCCACCCCCCTCGTCCTCCCTCACCACCTTCCTGTAGTCCTGCCTCGTCACATTTCATTTTCCCATTTATCCTATACATACTGGCATTATTTTCTTTTTCTGTTTCAGTTTTTATTGTATTCTATTGTAAACCACTTTGCTGTACCCACATTAAGCGGTATATCAAATCTTAAATAAATGAAATGAAATGAAAATGAAAAATTAAATGGACTTGGACATTGTGGCCATTACAGAAGCATGGTTTAATGAGTCACATGAATGGGATATAGCCATAGAAACATAGAAACATAGAAACATGATGACAGAAAAAGACCACAAGGCCCATCTAGTCTGTCCTTCCATAACAACAACTACAACAGTCCACTTTTTACCTTTAGAGATCCTCTGTGTTGGTCCCATGCTTTTTTGAATTCAGTTACTGTCCTCATCTCTACCACCTCCACTGGGAGACTATTCCACGGATCCACTACTCTTTCCGTAAAGAAATATTTCCGCATATCACTCCTGAATCTATCTCCCTTCATCCTCATCCCATGTCCCCTCGTCGCAGAACTTGCTTTCAATTGAAAGAGGCTCTCTCCCTGAACATTTATGCCACGGAGGTATTTAAACATCTCAATCATATCACCTCTATCCTGCCTTTCCTCTAAGGTGTACATATTAAGATCCTTAAGTCTGTCCTCATATGCTTTATAATGAAGACCACTAATCATCTTAGTAGCAACCCTCTGCACCGACTCCATCCTGTTCACATCCTTTTGAAGGTGCGGTCTCCAGAATTGCACACCATACTCCAAATGAGGTCACACCAAAGACTTATACAGAGGCATTATCACCTCCTTTTTTCTGCTAGCCATTCCTCTCCGTATGCACCCAAGCATCCTTCTAGCTTTTGCCGTCGCCTTTTCTACCTGTTTAGCTACTTTAAGATCATCGGACACAACTACGCCTAGGTCCCGCTCTTCTTTAGTGGACAAAAGTACTTCACCTCCTATACTGTATTGCTCCCTTGGATTGCTGCATGACCTTACATTTTTTAACATTAAATCCCAGTTGCCAAATTCTAGACCATTCTTCAAGCTTAGCTAGATCCCTCCTTATGTTATCTACACCTTCCTGGGTGTCTACTCTATTGCAGATTTTGGTATCATCCGCAAAGAGGCAAACCTTACCCGACAGCCCTTCCGCTATATCACTAACAAAGATGTTAAAAAGAATCGGACCAAGGACAGATCCCTGGGGCACACCACTGGTAACATCCTTCTCCTCAGAGTGAGCTCCATTTACTTGTACCCTTTGTCGCCTCCCACCCAACCAATTTCTAACCCAAGCAGTAACTTTAGGGTCCATCCCTAGGGTGCTCAGTTTGTTTATAAGTCGCCTGTGAGGAACAGTGTCAAAGGCTTTACTGAAATCTAAATACACCACATCTAGAGCTCTCCCGCGGTCCAACTCCCTGGTCACCCAGTCAAAGAAATCAATCAGATTTGTCTGACAAGACCTGCCTCTGGTGAATCCATGCTGCCTCGGATCCTGTAATCCGCTGGACTCCAGAAACCTCACTATTTTCTCTTTCAACAGCGTTTCCATTAATTTACTTACCACTGAAGTTAAACTAACGGCCTGTAGTTTTCAACCACATCCTTACTACCGCTTTTGTGCAAAGGCACCACATGAGCCTCTCTCCAGTCCTTTGGCACCACTCCCGACTCCAATGAGGCATTGAAAAGGTCAGTCAGTGGAGTTGCTAGAACGTCCCCAAGTTCCCTCAGTATTCTAGGATGTATCCCATCTGGTCCCATCGCTTTGTCTACTTTAAGTTGAGCTAGTTTCTCACGAACACAGTCTTCTGAAAATTGTTCAAGATGTCCCTCGCTTCTGTTCTTATTTGTGGGTGTTTTCTGAGGTCCTGCTCCTGGTTCTTCATCTGTGAACACAGAACAAAAATATTTGTTAAGCAATTCCGCTTTATCCTTATCAGCTTCTACATATTCCCCCCCTGCACCCTTGAGTCTGACAATACCACTTTTGCCCTTCCTCTTCTCACTAATATATCTGAAAAATGTCTTATCCCCCCATTTTATTGCATTGGCTATTTCCTCCTCCTTTTGAATCTTTGCCTTCTTGACTACTTTGCTAGCTTCTTTAAGTTTTTCCAAATACAGATGCCTGTCTTCCTCTCTCTGTGATCTCTTGTATTTCATGAAGGCCTCCCTCTTTTTCTTCACTTTTTCAGCTACTTCCTTCGAAAACCATAGCGGTCTCCTGTTCCTTTTGCCTTTATTTACCTTTTTAACAAAAGGTTGGTTGCCTTTAAAATACCCCCTTTCAGTTTTGCCCACTGTTTTTCTACATCCCCCAGCTGTTCCCATCCCACTAACAACTCCCTGAGGTATTGGCCCATCTTCGCAAAGTTAGTCTTCCTAAAGTCTAAGATCTTCACCTTGGAATGGATTCTAACAGCCCTAGTCCTAATACTGAACCACACCATCTGGTGATCACTGGATGCAAAATGATCTCCCACTACAACATCAGAAACACTTTCACCATTGGTAAGCACCAAGTCCAGTATGGCCCCTTCACGTGTGGGGTCTGTTACCAATTGCCTGAATAGTTCTCCCTGTAGAGAATCCCGGATCTCCTTACTCCTAGATGATACTGCAGCAGGAATGTGCCAATCAACATCTGGCATATTGAAATCTCCTAGCAGTAGCACTTCCCCTTTCCTAGCAATGCTGCGTATGTCTTCAATTAACTCTCTGTCCACCTCTTCCTCTTGTGAGGGAGGTCTGTATAGCACACCAATGCAAATAGATTTCTCTTTCCCTCTTTCTAGTTTAACCCACAATGCCTCCTCTCTCCCTTTTAAGCTCTGTAATTCCAAAGCTTTAATAGTAGTTTTTACATATAGTGCCACTCCTCCTACCCTTCTTCCTCCCCTGTCCTTTCTGAATAAAGTATAGCCAGGTATAGTTACATCCCAGTCATGGTTTTCTGTGAACCATGTTTCTGTAACTGCCACTAAATCCAAGTCAGCCACTCCCACCAAAGCTTCAACTTCAGAGATCTTATTTCCCATGCTACGGGCATTAATACACACTGCTTTCCATATGTTACCCCTGTTACCCATTTCCATAAAGGTATTTAATGTATCACTTACCTGGGGGCTTTCACTTACCTGGGGGCTTTCTTCACCCATCCCCAACGAATCTAGTTTAAAGCCCTCTTCAGTAGATTAGCCAGTCTACTACCAAAGATGCGTTGACCTTTCTTGGACAGATGGATGCCATCTCTGCTCTGCAACCCTTGGAACAGCATCCCATGGTCTAGGAAACCAAAACGCTCTCGAAGACACCATCCACGCAGCCATGCATTAATCTCCAGGATGCGAGCCTCTCTGCCTTGGCCTTTACCCTCAACAGGGAGGATTGAAGAGAACACCACCTGTGCACCTACCTGCTTCACCCTCTGTCCCAGAGCCATGAAGTCACTTTTGATACGTTCCGAGGTATACCTGGCAGTATCATTTGTTCCAACATGGATTAGCAATATTGGGTAATAGTCAGTGGGCTTGATGAGTCTCGGCAAACTCTCCGTAACATTTTGGATCTTAGCACCAGGCAGACAGCATACCTCTCTGGACATCAAGTCTGGTCGGCAGATGGACGCCTCAGTACCCCTCAGAAGAGAGTCTCCAACCACCACTACCCTTCGTTTCCTTCTGGTCACTGATTCCGCAACTATGGGGTACTTGAACTCTGGTTCTTCCCTTTCCAGGGATGCTTTCACCTCCTCCACTTCCAGGGCTGCATAATGGTTCTTCAATTCAAGGGCTGGAGAAGTTGGATTGGTGATTTTGCAGGCTCTGGTGACTTTTGCCCAACCATCGACATTCTGTTGGCACCCATCTTCTCCTGTGCTGGAGAGCCTGGTTGCTGCAAGAAGCATCTCATCAATGTACTTCTCACTGTCTTGAATGCTCCTCAGCCTCGCGACCCCCTCTCTGAGTTCCTCCACTTGTTTCCTCAGAGCTTCAGCATGCAGGCACCCTGCACATGGAACCGGTTCTTCAACTGGCAATAGGACCTCTGTCTGGACCGAGGCAGAAGCTGTAACGGGGGCAACAGCTTTAGCAATACGATTTTTCCCAGCCATTGTTCTGTTTGTGGAGCTTAGGTATCTGTTAAAGCAAAAGAGAGAGATCTACCAAGTACCAGCTGGTTTCGCAGCTGTCCTTTCAGAGAAAAAGTAGATTAAATCTCTTTAATTATATTCAAAATGTGCTGGTCCAATTCACTGTGATTTGTTAAAGGGAGAGGTGCCCTATAAAGCAAGACTGCTCACTAGGGGTGGGTGGGAGTCGGGGTGGGTAGGGAGGGAACTAACACCTGATTAGGTGTTAGCAGTTCCTGAACCTGAGGAGGTTACAGAGTTCAGCAACCTGTGCTCAAGTAACGTTCCCCTAAAACAGCAAAAATGAAATTAACCTTGCTTTAAAAACTATACACAAAACCCTTTTAAGAGCTCCCAGTCAGAGAGCTAGCAATGTAACAAAAGAAAAACCAAACAAAGAAACCCTCAAATCCTTACTTACTGTTTGATGTGTGGAGCCCTGGTTAAGAAAGCCTCAAAAAGGCAGGGCAAAGGAGCCTTTTTATGCAGGCTTCAACTGCACTCAGGAAACAGGCCCACTACCTCCTGATTAGGTGTTAACAGTTCCTGAACCTGAGGAGGTTACAGAGTTCAGCAACCTACTGTGCTCAAGTAATGTTCCCCTAAAACAGCAAAAATGAAATTAACCTTGCTTTAAAAACTATACACAAAACCCTTTTAAGAGCTCCCAGTCAGAGAGCTAGCAATGTAACAAAAGAAAAACCAAACAAAGAAACCCTCAAATCCTTACTTACTGTTTGATGTGTGGAGCCCTGGTTAAGAAAGCCTCAAAAAGGCAGGGCAAAGGAGCCTTTTTATGCAGGCTTCAACTGCACTCAGGAAACAGGCCCACTAACTCCTGATTAGGTGTTAACAGTTCCTGAACCTGAGGAGGTTACAGAGTTCAGCAACCTACTGTGCTCAAGTAATGTTCCCCTAAAACAGCAAAAATGAAATTAACCTTGCTTTAAAAACTATACAAAAAACCCTTTTAAGAGCTCCCAGTCAGAGAGCTAGCAATGTAACAAAAGAAAAACCAAACAAAGAAACCCTCAAATCCTTACTTACTGTTTGATGTGTGGAGCCCTGGTTAAGAAAGCCTATGCAGGCTATGCTGGCTATAATTGCAGTGGGCTAAATTTAAAGAGGCAATAGAAGGGGCAACGGCTATATATGTAAGGAAAGTAAATAAAAACAAGAGGGAAAGGAAACCTATATGGTTCCCCAAAGAAGTGGCTGCACAAATAAAGGCAAAAACCACAGTTGTCACAAAATTCAGAAGATCACAAAAAGAGGAACACAGTAAAGAATACAGGATAAAGCTAAGAGACAAAGGGAGAAATAAGGATAGCTAAAGCAAAGGCGGAAGAAAAGATGGCTAAAGAAGTGAAGTGTGGCGACAAAACTTCTTTCAGGTTTATTCAGGAGAAGAGGAAGATCAGAAGTGGACTTGCCAGACTCAAAAGTACCGAGGACGGATTTGTGGAAAGCGACATTGAAAAAGCGAAAATACTAAACAAATTCTTCTGTTCTGTATTCACTCAAAATATCCTGGAGAAGGACCATATAAGACTGACAAATATACAAATGGGAACGGAGTAGATACCACACCAGTCACAGAAGACGATGTTTTTGAACTGCTTGAAAAACTGAAAGTGGACAAGGCCATGAGACTGGATGGGATGCATCCCAGGATACTGAAGGAGCTCAGAGTGGTTCTGGCAGGGCCTTTAAAATATGTTTTTAATAGATCCTTGAAGACTGGAGAAGTTCCGAAGGACTGGAGAAGGGCTGATGTGGTACCTTTTCACAAAAGTGGTAATAGGGAAGAGGTGACAAACTATAGGCCAGTAAGCCTTACCTCTGTTGTGGGAAAAGTAATGGAGGCACTATTAAAAGAAAGTATAGTGGACTTTCTGGAAACCAATGGATTGAATGATCCGAGACAACATGGTTTTACCAGAATATCATGCCAAACAAATTTGACTGAATGGTTTGACTGGATGACCAGAGAACTGGATCAAGGGCATGCGATGGATGTGATATACCTGGATTTCAGCAAAACCTTTGATACTGTTCCTCATAGGAGGCTTATCAATAAACTCAACCACGTGGGGATAGGTCCCAAGGCGGTGACCTGGATAAGAAATTGGTTGACTGACAGACAACAGAAGATGATGGTAAATGAAACTCACTCAGAAGAAAGGAAGGTGCATAGTGGCGTACCTCAGGGATCGGCCTTGGGACTGATACTATTTAATGTATTTGTGAGTGATATTGTGGAAGGACTGAATGGAAGAGTCTGCCTTTTTGCAGATAACACAAAAATTTGCAACAGAGTAGACACTTCTCAGGGAGTAGACAATATGAGAAAGATCTAAAAACACTCGAAGAATGGTCTAATGCTTGGCAGTTATGATTTAATGCGAAGGCGTGCAGAGTCATGCACTTGGGATGGAGACATCCAAAAGAATGATATGTGCTAGGGGGTGAGAGGTTGGTCTGCACAGACTAGGAGAAGGCCCTCAGAGTGCTAGTGTATGAGGATCTCAAGGTGGCAAAAATGCGACAAGGTGGTAGCCAAAGCCAGAAGGATGCTGGACTGCATAAAGAGAGGAATAACCAGCAGAAAGGCCTCACTTGAAGTATTGTGTTCAGTTTTGGAAATCATACCTCAGAAAGGATATAAAAAGACTTGAAATGGTTCAGAGGAAGGCGACCAAAATGATTTGGAGCCTGTGCCAGAAGATGTATGAGAAGAGACTTGAAGACCTAACTTTCCTCCTGGAGGAAAGGAGGGACAGGGAAGATATGATACAGACTTTTAAATACTTAAAGTGTATCAATGAACAAGCAAACCTTTTTCAAAGAAGAGGAAGCTGTAAAACCAGAGGCATACGATGAAGCTGCAAGACGGTAAATTTAAAAGCAACATCAGGAAATACTTGTTCACTGAAAGGGTGGTGGTTGTTTGGAATGCCCTCCTGATGGAGGTGTTGGGGGAAAATACAGTGACAGAATTCAAAATGGTATGAGACAGACACAGTGGATCCCTTTATAGCAACAGGATAAAATCAAAATAAACTTAAGTATCTGTTATACTCAATACATAGAGGGGGGCTGACCTGCACCGAGCAGCAGGTACAACCCTAAATGCAGGAATAGAGGTGGGTGATCTACACGGAGCTGTAGTTACAATCACCCTAGGCCACCTTACTGGGCAGACTAGATGGACCATACTGGTCTTTATCTGCCGTCATATAACTACGTTACTGTGTCACTATGTCATACTCCGTGTGTGTCCTTTCAACATACTAACAATAAATATAAATAAATGTTGAGCCCGATATTCAGTAAAGATGGCTAGCTGCCGGTGCTGAACATTAAATCCGGATCTTCAATGCTGGGGTCATATCTGGCCCCAGCATTGACTATCCGGGATCACCACAGAGCCCGATTATGCTGCTGCCCAGTTAGCGATACGTGGCAAAAGATAGGCCAGGTTTTCTGCACCTGCTTTCAACGCAGATCGCAAATTGGGCAGCATCTCAATAGTGCCATTGACTGATTTGCGATCAGCTCCACTTCTGCTCTGCCCCAGAGGACCCCAAAGTGCCCCTATGCTAAGCAATTAGCATCAGGGTGTATAGCAGCATTCCTCGGGGATATTCATGTCCTGCTTAGGGGCATTTATATGGTTTACAGGTCTGTAAACCATGGAAATGCCTTGTAATATCGTGCCCGTTATTTTTTATGTATGAAATTTTCAATAAGCATACAAGCATGATTTGTTAAAAAATAGTACTGTAGAATATAATTAATCAGCAGTTGCAAAATAAATGAAGAAAAGAAATCATACCACCCAGGCCTCAATAAAAGTGAAGAACCAAGGCATTAAACCCTGAATCTGAATAGAAAAGCACAAGAACAACAAGAAAAAAGAGATGAACAGCCACAGCAATCATAAGGTCCCCCAAAGCCTCCCTATAATAGATCACTAATCCTGAGCACAGACTGGGAGCTCCAAGTTTTTACAATTGATTGGGCCCAAAGAACATATGCTTCACTGTATTCATTACAGTTCAATACATTTACAGAGAAAACACAACCCCCAAGGGACAAATCTCTTGCCTCATTTGAAGATTGTTTTTTTCAGCGGTTTTGAATGGACCTACACAAATCAGAAAATATCCGTACTTTAAGTCCTATGAAAGATTAAGATATATGCCAAAAAAGTAAGCATAAAGCATGGTCGCTGTCTTGAGGAAAAATAAAGTGATGATTAGGGTTCCTCTGTTGGCTTTGACAACCCCAAACTGCTGCCGCAAACCTGTGATGTCTGGACTATCCATAGTTAAGTTCCCATCATTTCCAACCCACCCTAGCCCTAGCCCTTCTTGAATGGAATAAAATAAGCTTTGCTCAGGGGAGGAATTACCACATCGGGAATCAGCATATATCTCTTAAATAAAACTCTAGGTGGCAATATAGGGAATTTAGAAAAATTCAAAACCCGTAGGTTTGAGAATCTCAATGCATTATGTATTAGGGGTATGCAGGCAAAAATAAATGTTTTGTTAGTTTCCCATGTTATTTGCAGGTTGATTTTGATTTTAATAAATGTTTGTTCTGTGTCATTTTGTTTATATAAATTTTCATTTCAGGACAGTTTTGTTAATTAAAGAAATGACTGTGGCTGCTGCCCAAACAAAAAACATAGCTGAAAGATTACTAGAGGTTTCAGGAAAATTTTTTTAAAAAACCAAATGGCTCTTTTTCTCACATCAATGACCTCAAACGAGTAACCTTTGGGTTAAAATACAAGCATCTTATAGGAAGAGCTATTACATCTCCATGGCAGCTATTCTAGACAACCTGCTCTTAATTGTGTCTTGTATTGCTGGTGATCTTCGTTCCTGTTTCCTGATTTGCCCAAAGTTTGTCTGGTCTGGAGCTTTGTGCAAAACCCTTCCTGGATTTTTTTACTTTGTGAATTTATTGACTCTTACTATAAAGGCTTACTCCAATGATTTTTCTTTTGTCATGCTCTTATGCCAGAAATTCTTTGAAATCATGTCTAAGTATATTATCAAAAACATTTACCAAGACTAATCCAGATCCTGATTGTCCAGTTAGTGTTCATCCTTAATCTGAAGAAGGTGGGTCTGGATTTTAACGACACAGTTTCTTTTTGCCCAGTGTCAAATTTATTGCTTTATTTCTCAGAGTCATGGGACATTATACCCCATGCAATTGGATTTCCATTGAGGTTACAGCAAGGAAAGGGATTGTCTTCTTTCTTGAAAAAGGGCAAAAACCTGGTTATTTATATATGCCTTTGGGTCTTCTCTTCAGTTGAGTAGTTAAAAATATTTTGGGTAGGGGAGGTGACATAGTTGGGTGGGGAACAGGTTGTTAAGATATAACTGGACAAATTTTGTAATGGGATTTGTGGTGTTGGTTAAATTTTCTATGTCATGCCTCAAACTTTCTTGAGCAGGGATGTCAAACATTATATATAAATAAATAAAATAAAGATAACTAAAAAAAAAATTCTAAAAACCTGAGTATGTGATTATACATTGTAGCTGATTTTAACTTTAATACAAGATTTTGAAACCTCTAGCAGAAAAGTTCACAGTAAGGCATACCCTGAAATAATAGATGCAGCGATGTAAGATCACTTTGACATGCATTCAGATGATTAAACAAGCAGAAAACGCATGTTGCATGTGTTCAAGCATATTAGTAAATATTGTATGATTTTATTATTCATTATTTAAGTTTTTAGTCTCTTTGGCCTTTTCTTAATATTCCTTTGGTTATATATAGGATAAGCATTTATTTTATTTTATTTTAGAAAGATATATTCTGCATTATTTGCAAACAAGGCAGATTGCAAGTAAAGCATACGTAAACTTTCCCCAAGAATACATTAATGGTATCAAAAGAAATTAAGGGGTCTGTTTACTAAGTAGCACTAGCAACCTCGTAGTGAAATCAGAGCCGCGGCCCTACTGAATAAAATGGGGCTGCGATTCCAATTTCACACGGAAGCCACTAGCGCTAATTAGTAAACAGACCCCTTAATTTCTTTTTAACACACATTTCCCAGAGCTGACATATTCAAGTTAATAAATTCAAATAAAAAAGTATTTTTCTAACTTTTGTTGTTTGTGCATTTTGTTATTTGCAATTGCTCCAGTCACTTTCTTCTGTTTCCTTTGTATCTTCTGCTGTCTCCATTGTCTGCTGTCAATTTGTCCTTTCTTCTCTTTTCTAGTTTTTTCCATTCTCTCTCTATATCTGCTTTAAAATACTGATCTTCCCCTTTTGCTCCTTTCTCCATTTCTTTCTTTATTTCTTTTTCATCCACTCAAATTTCACCCTTCCATCCTCAGTCCCCACTTACTCTCCCAATAACTGGCCAATTGTAGATTTTTCTTCCCTCCCACACAAAATTTCTTTTCCCCTCTCCATCCTCATTCCCCCAGCCCCATCCCCTTCTAGTCCTCCCCCACATCAGTTCCCCTCTAGTTCTAGCCTCATCCAGCATCTGTTCCCTTCTAGTCCCATTCCCCCCCCCCCCCCCGCCGCATCAGCCCATTTCCAGTCCTAGCACCTCCCATCAGCCCATTTCCATTCCTAGCCCCATCTGCCATTTCCAGTCCTATCCTAGCCCTCCATCAGCCCATTCTCAGTCCAAGATCCCCCCCATCAGCCCATGTCCATTACTAGCCCCCATCAGCAATTTCCAGTCCTCTCCTAGACCCCATCAGCCCATTTCTAGTCCAAGCCCTGCATCAACCCACTTGCAGTCCTATCTTTGCCCCCAATCAGCCAATTTTCATTCCTAGCCCCCATCAGCCATTTCCAACCCTATCCTAACCCCCACCCCCACCCCGAAGAGCCCCGCACCTGTCTGAGCGGCTTACAAGGGAGCCGGGGATGCCAGAGGCCCCGGCTTGCCTCTGCACAGCACTGGACTGAAGAGAAGCATGTTCCTTCATTCGCGCTGTGTTCACGGGAAGCCCACTGAGTGCCAGGAAAGTTTAAAGGTCATTTCCTGCTTCCCGGCTCTCCGCGGGCTTCACGTGAACACAGCATGAGTGAAGCAGCACATGACCTTGACAGTTCACGTGACCCCAGATACCCGCCTGTGAATGCTGCTCTTCACTCCAGCTCTGTGTAAAGGTGAACCGGGGCCTCTGGTGTCCCTAGCTCCCTCTGAAACCGACCCTGCAAATCCTGCGGAATGAAGTTTGCGTGGGGCCCTGTGCGAACAACATTCTCACTCAATGGACGGGCTGGCCCTGGAATGCTGTGTGATGCATAACAGTAATATATTCTGAGCAGTGACAAAGAAAGGTAAGGGCTGTGGTGACTGGCATAGACAGGCCCCTCTGTGTGGTGGAGCAGAGATCTAGGAACTGGGTCCCAGGCCTGCAGATCTTCTGATACATCTGCTTCTTCATGGCCCTCCTCTGTGCCCTGTGTGCCTCAAGCAGTATGGTCACTCATGGCTCCTGGTTCCCTACACCAACACCAGTGACACTTTTCATCCGCATTATAGCAGCCCACATGCACTCTACCTCAGATAGACACACGAAAACTATCAAGCAGCAGAAGCACACCCAGAAAGATACACCCAAGGGCAAGGACAGCAAACACAGGGAGTATGGGGAATGATGTACAAAGGGTAGGATGCTATAAAGATTAATCAAAAAGACAGAACACCGAGTAAGGGAATAGAAGGTAGCCAAGAACACACCTATGTGGACACAAATGACAATCAGGCCAAAGAATCACAATCGATCTCCTCCAGTCATCAACACCGCAAGCAATCCCAAAAGAAAAGTGAGTTTGGCGTTCATACGTAATTTCTATCAGCTGTAAATACTGACATTTAACTATCCTACCCTCATCGACCATGCTTCTACACGTGTAAACCTCAGCACCGCCCATATCACATCCCCGGTATTTCCACATAGAAATCACGAATAAGACTTTTAATAAAGCCCAATATGCACAGAGGCATGTCTACAAAGCTTTTGTTGTCACCTAGCAATACGTTCCTATAGCAAATGTTTCTTCCTATTATAGTTTTCCCAAGGAAAACTGTTAGAGCGATCAAGCATAAACTGCTCTAAGCTCTTTTCAGTTCTTACAATAATAGGCATTCGCCACATCATCTGTTACAATTGAATCCAGAGAAGCTTTCACATAAGATGGTCTTTTATCCTTCAATAAAGCCTTATTTTGAAGCCTGTGACAAGTAAAAATATAAATATACTGATTTTTTTTGAAGTGTTAAAGTGTATTTCGTCTGTCACTGTCTTCTCTCCCTCTACTCCGCATCTCCCCTATCTTGCTGGAACAGTGTGTAACTGGGGGTTGCCCTATCCGCCCTTCAGCTGCTTGTACAGTTCAGGAGACAGGTCCCTTGAACCTTCAAGCTCCTAAGACTAAGCCCGTCAGGACTCGGAATCAAGGTTCTGGGACTTTGGGGATGGCCTTTATCAAAGGAGACAGTTGCTCTGTGTTATACATCCTTGCACCCACAGAATTTACCAGAGAGGAGACAGCATTCAACAGAAAGCAACTTTACTAGCATCTGCCTGGTAACTATAGTGTATAAAATAGCAGGTAATAGTATTTATAGAAAAATAAACTATCAGGTTAAACGTTAGGCAGACATCAGCATAAAACATTAAATGTAGATTCAAACAAAATGAAACCTTGGCCAGGAAGAGATAGAATGCGTATAACTGCAGTTGCAGTTACTGGAAGTTAAAAAACAGAAAAGCTGGTAGCCGTGATGACTGAAACTGTTTGGAAAGAAAAAACAAGCTGCAGGGTGTGCGCACAGTCCATTTGGTGGCCACAGTTAAAATGCTGGATTTTAGTTTTCAGCTAAGCAGTTTCCAGACTGTTCTAAGGAATAATAAAGCTTTAACATAAAGCATAACATGAAGCTGCAAGGGGGTAAATTGAAAGGCAATGTCAGGAAATACTTTTTCACTGAAAGGGTGGTGGATGCTTGGAATGCCCTCCCGATGGAAGTGGTGGGGGCAAATACAGTGACAGAATTCAAAATGGCATGGGACAGACACAGTGGATCCCTTTACAGCAACAGGATAAAATCAAAATAAACTTAACTATCTAATTTCTCAACATACAGGGGTGTCCTACACGGAGCGGTGGGTACACCCCTAAACAAAGACATGGGGAGGGGTGAACTGCACGGAGCGGCAGGTGCACCTACTCTTGCCATCTTACTGGGCAGACTAGATGGACTATACTGGTCCTTTATCTGCTGTCATTTACTATGTTTTAATGTTTTAACTTGGGGTAGGATAGCTTCATAACCATGCTGACTCTGTGTGCTCGTTGATGAAAACCCTTTGGGAGCCCTGATTAGTTTGTATTCTTTTTTAGGCTGGTTGGTCCCCAGAACTGCTGTTTTCCCAATTCAGCTCATATACGTCTCCCAGTCAATAAATAAAAGCCCTGCCAGCAGGGCTGCTGTAAATATATGAGGCAACCTGGGAGAACCTCATTCCCACTGCCCCCATGCTCATGCCCCCTACCCCTTTCTAGAACCAGCAGCATCAGCAATGACTTTAAACCAGCACTAGAGCACTTACCAAAAGCCTCCAGCACTGCATGCTGTTACCGCTTTCACTTCCTCTGACGCAGACTTCCTGTTTGTATGGGGCAGAAGCGGCTCTGTTCTCATGCAAACAGGAAGTCTGCATTGAAGGGAATGGAAGCACTAACAGCATGTGCAGTGCTGGAGGCTTCTAGTGAGCGCTGTGGTGCTGGTTTAAAGTTATTGCCTCCACTCCAGGTACTGGAGAGGGTTGGCAGCATCAAGAATGGCCACCCTGGAAACGCTGGTGTGCTCTAGGTGACCACCTAGTTTGCCTAATGGTGAGTACCAGTCCTGCCTACTGGCTATCTCTGGTATTTATTTATTTATTTATTTTAGGTTTTTCTATACCGCACTCTTTAAAATCAGTTCGGTTTACAATTAGAACAAATTTGTATAGTGCAGACGGCATCCGCACTGTACTTACAAGGAACAGGGTTTACAACTTGACTATCTTGGCAAACTGGGGTAACTATGCACAGGCTACTTAGTAGCAGGCTACTCAGTTAAATAACTATATACAGGCAAACAGTCGGGTCAGCGATGGAGGGTGGGGGACATGACTGCTTGGTGGCTATTTACAAGCTTGTGTGCTATATACGAGGTTGTGTGCTATATAGGAGGTTGTGTGCTATATACAATTGCATATCAGGTGTCTGGCAGCATTACTGGGCGGGGGTGTGACTGCGTGTTGTTGTTGGGTCTGAGGTGCTGTGTTGGTGGTTGCGTGAGGCTGGATGGTGTGAATCTCCATTGTGGGAGTAGTACTGGAGAAACAGGTGGTGTTTCAGAGCCTTTCTGAATTGGGCGAGGTCAGTTATGGAACAGATGTTGGGTGGGAGGGGATTTCAGCATGAGGGTGCATAGTACACGAAGGCCCTGTTTCTTGTTGTTTGCGAGCACTTCGTGATCTTGCTGGGGATGTTCAGTGTGTTGGCAGCAGCTGACCTTCTGACTCTGTTTGAGGGGGTGGGGAGGACAAGGTCCATGATGGAGGTGGAAGTGATGCCATGGATGGCCTTGAAAGTCATCAATAAAATTTTGAAAGCAAGTCTGCAGTGGACCGGCAGCCAATGTAGCTGTTTCAGGATTGGAATTATAAGGTCACTCCTGGCAGCTCCGTGTAATATTCTGGCGGTTGCATTCATTGCGAGCTGCAGGGGGTTCAGTGTGCTTTTTGGGAGACCTTGTAGGATTGAGTTGGCGTAGTTAAAGTGGGGGGTTACTAAGGCTTGGTAGACTGTCCGGAAATCCTCCGGCACCAACAGGGGTCTAAGATGCCGGACCGTCCTTATTTTGTGGTATATTGCTTTGACAGTGTTATTTACATGGGCTTTCATGTCCAACTGTTGGTCAAGGATGACCCCTAGGTAGCGGATTGTGGTTTTGCTTTGAAGCTCCGTGCCTCTCACCTTTAGTGATGCGGGGGGGGGGGGTGAATGTTTGGTTCCTGGTGATGAATAGTGCCTCAGTTTTCTTAAAGTTTATTCTGAAGTTTTGTGTGTGAAGCCATTCGGTTACAGCATCGACACAGTTGGTTAAGGGTGAAAAGTCCAGATGGTCAGTTGAAAATGGCATGTAGAGTAGCACGTTGTCTGCGTAAATGAGGCAGGAGATATTGAAGGAAAAGATGAGTGCGCAGATGGGCTGCATATATACATTGAAGAACAGTGCTGAGAGCGAGGAGCCCTGCGGTACGCCCTGTTCTTGCCGGAATGGATTGGAGGTCTTGAGGCCAGTGCGTACGTGCTGCCATATGTCTGTGAGGTATGATCTGCAGCAGCTTAAAGCTGTGTCCTGGATCCCTTTCTCTGCGAGACGCCTTAGAAGCAATTTGTGGTCCACGGAGTCGAAAGCTGCGGCGATGTCCAGGAAGATTAAGGCGTATCCCTGTCTTATGTTCTCCAATCCTGTGATTAGTGTGCTGAAGAGGCTAGTCAGGAGCATCTCGACTCCGTGCAGTTCTCTGAATCTATGTTGACTTGGGTCAAGGGGAGCAGTGGTCTCAATATGGTGTTGGATTTGACGTTGGACAAGTTTTTCGATTATTTTGGCCATTGGGGGGATGCTTGAAATTGGTCTGTAAGAATCCACTTTCGGGGGGTCAAGTTTGGTGTTTTTTTAGAAGTGGTCTAATGGATGTTTGTTTCAAGCTTCGTGGGAAAAACCCCGTAGAGAAGGATAGGTTTATAAATTTGGCCAGAAAGGGGCTGAACTCTTTGCGTAGTGTTTTTATCCAGAACGCTGGGCAAGGGTCATTTGGGGCTGTAGTGGTGTTGATAGCAGTAATGGTGTCCTCGATGTCTCTCACTGATGGTGCTGACAAGGTGGCTAGGGGTGTTGGGTGGTGTAATCCGTGCATCGGTGTGGATGGTACAGTCTTGTCAGTCTGGATTGATTTTGACTGGAGGTAGTCCGCGAACTCTTGTGGCTGTGACATACTCAGTTGGGTGGGAAAAGGTTCATTTGTAAGGGATTTCACCAAGTTAAATAAGTCCTGTGGTTTGTTTAGGGAGTGCTGTAGGAGTTCAGCGTGGTACTTCTTCATTCTCTCCGAGATTGCCAGATGGTATTTGTCCAGATGGGCAGTGTAAGTTTCCTGGTCGGTGGTGGAGCGTGATCATCGCCATCGTCTTTCAAGTTTCCTTATATGGCGGAATGAGGTTCGTAGCTCGGGGGAGTACCATGGCGCAGCCTTCCTTTTCCTTGGTGCTGTGTCTGCCACTGGTTGGTGGAAGATGGAGCTGAGGCTTTCGTTCCAGGCGGAGAACATTTCCTCGAGGTTAGAGTCTGTGAGGTCAAATAGAGGCTGGGTTTTGTTGAGTATCTGTTCCTTGTCAAAGGGACGGAAGTGTGCTTTTGCTGTTGTACCTTCATCGGCTGTAGAACGGCTGCTGGTGTGACCCAGATGCATGGGCATTTGAAAACTCGGCAGGCTGTGGTCAGACCATGGCACTGGTATGATGGATAGGATATGCGTATAGTATGGGCCTGTGGTTGCCCGCGGGGCAAAGATTAGGTCCAGTTTGTTACCTTTTGAGTGAGTGGGCGCGTTGACTACTTGATCATAGCCCAGCTCATCAAGAGCATCAAGGAAGGCACTGGAGTGGGCTTCTGGGAGGGCAGGAAGACTGAAGTCACCCATGATCCAGTTTGATGTGTGTGGGTTCGTAGAGTTGCAGGCCAGGTCTATTATAGTTGAGAGGTCATCAGGAGAGGTAGATGGGGACCTGTAGATTAGGTTGATGGAGTCGTGCTTGTTAGTTATGGAGATGGTGTCGAGGTGTGTGGTGCTGCTGGAGGAGGTCTGCTGAAATTGGAGCTCCGTTCTTGTAAGGGCGAATGCACCTCTGCCCCTCCGGTTGGCTCTGTGGCAGGTGTGTAATGAGAAGTTGGGTGGGATGAGTTGGTTCATGATGACCGTGTCAGCGTTAGTCAGCCATATCTCAGTGACCATTAAGATGTCTAGGTTGTGGCAGGTTATCAAGTCAGCGATGACAGGCCATTTCTTCCGCACTGAACAGGCGTTTATAAGGGCGCATTTCAGATTGCTAGGCTGAGGGCATTTCTCCTGCTGGAGGTTTTTGGTGTGCTGGAGTGATATGTAGAATAAGTGAGGGTGCAGGGAAACTTTGGTTTCCACTGCTGCTTGGCGGGAAGTACCTGACCATCTTCTCCCGGAACTCCGCAGGACTGGTAGGGTTGTGAGTGGTGGTGAGGGAGAGGGTGCTGTGAAGTATGCTGGCAAGGAGGTAACAACTGACTAGGGCTAAGGGGGAGGGTGCCATTTTGGATTGCAGTCAGTGAAAACTTTCTGGCTAGCAAGCAGGACAACAGGAAGTCAGAGGTACAGCTTCTAACTAGCAATCTAATGCAGAGTCAGTGAAAGATTTCTGGCTGGCAATCTGGACAGCATGAAAGTAGCACTTCTAGCGAGTAATTCTACAGGCAGTTCAAGAAGAGTTGTCCTGGCAGTTTAATTCTAGGTACATTGGCTAGTGGTTACAATGCAGCATAGCATATGAGCCTACAGGCAGCCTCTGGCGGTCGATTGAAGTCTACGACGTCAGTTTTGTCCTGACCTGCTACTGTTCTAAAGATATTTGGGGGGTCGCAAGTGTTCTACCAGTGTTCCGCCTCTGGAGCAGGTTTTTACTGTGTTAGGTGGTCTTGTGATTAGTGGAGGCTGCTACTCACTTGGATGTAGTCTTGTGGCTGTTCCTTGGCTGGCTTGCCGGCTGGTCAGTGGATCACGTTGGGGGGTCGGTCACAGAGATCGGGCCTCCGCCTAAGGGCCACGCCAAAGGGCCCTCTGGCGAGGCCCTCAGGTGCAGGCCCACAGGCGCAGACGCACCCGATGGCGTTTTCTTTTGAATCTGGCCAACTGCCCCGATTGGGCAGCTCGGCCCGAGGTGGAGGAGGTGCAGCGTTGGTCCCGGTGGCTCAATCCCTCCTGGGAGAGCTGCAGCGGGACAGCAATGGTGGGGAAGAGGTCCTGCGCCCAATGGCGCTTTCTTTTGAATCTGGCCGACTGCCCCGTTTGGGCAGCTCGGCCCGAGGTGGAGGAGGAGGAGCATTGGTCCTGGCAGCTCAATCCCTCTTGGGACGGCGACGGCGGGGAATCTGTAGGGATTTTTCCCTTTGGACATCCCATGTATCTGTCCTCACTCAGGCTGGCTGCAGCTTAGCTCTGCAGTAACTGGATCTGTTCTCAGAGACAAAGAGGAGGAGACACTACAGTAGGAACCCCTCACACTCATAAACACATGATCAGACAGTGGCTGCAAGGAAGGAGCTCAATAACACTCACTTCTAGTGCATGAGTGAAACATACTTAAAGTGAAGAACAGTGTCTTTACAATTTTTTGCCCTTTGCATGGCCCCGCGCTAGTGATGGAGGCAACAAGCAGCTGCTGCAGTACAGTGATGTGGCTTGGGAGCTTTAGCTTGCCTTAGAGTAGGCCCTTCCTCCACATTCCATTTCAGGGTCTCACCTGGCAGCCTGGAAATCTAGAACCACTGGGCACTCCAGGAGAGCACCAGCGTGTCCAGACCCTGGGGTGGCATGAGGGGGACTGAATAGGAATAGCACTTTGGTGTTTCTGCAAGGGAAGGAGTCTTTGGTGGTAGAAGCCTGTTCACCATGCACTCTAGCAACTAGTCCATAATTGATTAAGGTCTCTGTGGTTAGGACTTGGTTAGGACTTGTCAAGCAGACTTATTAAAAAACAGAATTCTGTGGGTAAACAGAGCTCAATCTATTACAAATAGGGTTCTATTGCTGTCTATGTATTTTCAGGGTATAGTTTATATAAGTGTAACCCGCTGTCTGTATGTGTCCCTTCTAGCGGCTATGCATGCTGTTCAAAAGACTGGAGCCACAGCCTTCCAAGAGCAATACTGTCTTTCAGTCTCTACAATCAGGGATAATTAGGGCTCCTGAAGCACAATCAGTATAAAGTGGGAGGTCTTTGGCACTTTCATGCCACTCATTCCTCTTCCCTTCTCCAAATAACAAAGTCCAGGCCAGAATTTGTGCTCTAAACTAAAGGGTTTACCTTAAAGAAAATGTAGAGTTGCTGCTAATAACATACAGATATTGGCGAAGTCAAAAATACTATAATACAAGCAGATGAACTTGTTTCTCCTTTCTGTGCTGAGACACTATTCCAAGCTGCTCTACTCTATTCACCTTCCTTGCTCTCTGTGGTTACCCTGAGAGGGGAACACATCTCCTGCACTAACCTCTTTTCAGCATACCTTAGAGCTGGTGGCTTCACAGAGCCTTAGGGATATTCTTGTAGCTCATCTACTCTTTCCTTATAAGAAAGGTAAATAAATGGAAACGGAAAAGGAGGCCACTATGGTTCTCAAAAGAAGTAGCTGAAAAGGTAAAGAAAATAAGGATGACCTTCATAAATAAACAAGAGATCACAGAGAGAGGAAGACAAGCATCTGTATTTGGAAAATTTTAGAGAAGCTAGGAAAGTAGTCAGGAAAGCCAGGATACAAAAATAAAAAGAAATAGCCAATACAATAAAATGTGGGTATAAGATATTTTTCATATGTTAGTGAAAGGAGGAAATGCAAACATGATATTGTCAGACTAAAGGGTGAAAGGGAGGAATATGTAGAAGCTGATGAGGATAAAGCAGAATGGCTTAATAAACATTTTTGTTCTGTGTTCACAGATAAAGGGCCAGGTACAGGACCTCAGAAACACCTACAATAGGAATTGAAGTGAAGGGGATCCATGTTTATGAGGAACTAGCTAAACTAAAAGAAGACAAAGTGATGGAAATGGATGTGATACATCAGAAAAAATTGAAGGATCATGGGGACATTCTAGCAGCTCCACTGACTGACCTTTGCAATGTTTCTTAAAATCAGGAGTGGTTCTAGAAGACTGGAGAAAGGCGCATGTGGTCCCTTTACACAAAAGTGGAAGTAAGGCTGAGGTTTAAAACCACAGGCTGGTTAGTCTAACCTCTGTGGTGAGTAAATTATTGGAAACACTGCTAAACCAGAGAATAGTGATGTTTCTGGAGTCCGATGTATTGCAAGATCGAGGCAGCATTTTGTCTGACAAATATCATCGATTTCTAAAATAGGTGACCAGGGAGATGGACCGAAGGAGAACCCTAGATGTGGCATACTTAGATTTCAGTAAAGCCTTTGACATGTTCCGCACAGGCAACTTATAAACAAATTGATCACCCTAGGGATGGACCCTAAAATGACTGACTGGTTTAGAAATAGGTTGAATGGGAGGCGACAAAGAGTACAGGTAAATGGCGCTCACTCTGAGGAGAGGGATGTTACCAGTGGTGTGCTGCAGGGATCTCTCCTTGGTCTAATTCTTTTTTTTTTTTTTCTATAAATTTTTATTAACCATGGCAATAAAATATAAAAATTACAAAACACTGTGTTGTACACCTTATGCAATCTCTACAATTCTGACCCATCATAACAGCAAACATAACCACATCTTGGTCAACTCTCCATGTTTATTCCCCGCTCCTTCCCCCCCCCCTCGTCCCCCCTTCCCCTCCCCCCTCCCCTTTATCTCTCATCGTCCATTCTATGTATTTGCTTCATTCAACCTAAATTCTGACCAAACCCCCAATCTTATACACGTCGTTAGCTAATATGTAGCCATCCTTCCATCCTTCTTCCGCTCCCTCTCTCCTGCCCTCCAGGTTTCCAACCACTGCCAGAACCCCCTTCCATTGTTCGGCACTCTTCTCCCCTTTTCCCCTTCTCAGCTCTGTCAATTTGTGCATCAGAGTCACCTCAGCCACTCTCCTGACAAATCCTGCTGGCTGTGGTGTACGTGGCCCCACCCAATGTTGTGTGATTTCGCATCTTGCTGCTACTATACAATGATGCAGTCTGATTCTTTTTAACATCTTTGTTAGTGATATATGGAAGGGCTGTCAGGTAAGGTTTGCCTTTTTGCGGATGATGCCAAAATCTGCAGTAGAGTAGACACCCAGAAAGGAGTGGATAACATGAGGAGGGTTCTAGCTAAGCTTGAAGAATGGTCAAGAATTTGGCAGCTAAAATTTAATGCTAAAAAATGCAAAGTCATGCATTTGGCCTGCAAAAATCCAAGGGAGCGATACAGAGTAGGGAGTGAAGTACTTCTATCCACAAAAGAAGAGCAGGACCTTGGTGTGATTGTGTCTCATGATCTTAAAGTTGCTAAACAGGCAGAAAAGGTGATGGTGAAAGATAGAAGGATGCTTGGGAGCAAAGATAGAGGAATGGCCAGCAGAAAAAAGGAAGTGATAGTGCCTCTGTATAAGTTTCTGGTGCAACCTCATTTGGAATATTGTGTGCAATTCTGGAGACCATATCTTCAAAAGGATATAAACAGGATGGAGTCGATGCAGAGGGTGGCTACTAAAATGGTTAGTGGCCTTCTCATATAAAGCATATGGAACAGACTTAAAGATCTTAATATGTATATATTAGAGGAAAGGCGGAATGGAGGAGATATGATAGAAACATTTAAATACCTCTGTGGCATAAATTCACAGGAGGAGAGCCTCTTTCAATTGAAAGCAATCTCTGCTATGAGAGGACATAGGATGAGGGTGAAAGAAGATAAATATGTGGAAATATTTCTTTACAGAAAGAGTGGAAGATGCATGGAATAGTCTCCCAGTGAGGAAGTAGAGAGGAGGACAGTATCTGATTTCAAGAAAGCATGGGACAAACACAGAAGATCTCTAAAAGAAATAAGGGGGTTATTGTATTGATATGGAAGGGCAGACCAGAAAGGCCATATAGTTTTTTCTGCCGTCATGTTGCTATGTTTCCTTAGCTTAGTGACTTTACAAATATTATGTGGTTGCTTTGCTTTCCTCTCTCCACCAGTAGGACTGCTTTTCTCCTCCTGTGAGCTTGAGGTACACTGGCAGGGTTTGCACAGACACAGAGGAATGTGAGTGCAAGGCTTAAGTGACCTGGGTCAGCCTCCTACCCATCTACTCCCTCGTTAATACAGTAGTTCCCAATATGGATCCAGCCAGATGATACAATGGCCACAGGAACCAAGGACTCCCTTTTCCCACTTTGACCACAGACTCCTATTTCATCCTCATGGTGCAGTGGTTGTGTGCCAAAGACAAGGTTTTGCTTTTGGATGCAGTTTATATAGTAGTTGAATCTCCTCCTAGGATGATGATACTGAGTAAGAGTAACTTCCCCTGTTCTGGAAAATTACCAGAACACTTACATATCATATTGTAAGACCATTTGAGGTTTCTGCTGTTTAAAGGAGCAGAACCTAACGAGTCTCTACGTATAGCAATTTCCTACTTTTACATTGTGTCCTGTAGGGCTGGTGCCTGGGCCCTGCTCAGAAATCAAAGCCTGAACCATGCAACATGGCTTCGTGTTACAAGATGGTGCCTGTTCTGAACTAAAGCCTGAACCAAACAAGATGGATTCCTTTTCTGCTATGTTCTCACCTTCAAACCTGCAGATCAAGCAATTCTGCAAAGTTTTGTATTCAGAGTTATTGTTTATAACTGTGTGCAAGAGAACTCACTCCTGAGGTCGGAGACTGTGCCACTGGTCCTAGAATTTGCAACAATGCATGGACCTGTATACCAGCATCTTTTCTCACCATGGACTTTTGTTTGGAGAAGGACAACTTGACAACCATTACTTAATTCACTGAAGATGACATACAGGATCTGAGACCAAACAGTCATGTTGTCATGATGAGGAAGTCAAGATGAAAAATTATACGCTGGATACAGAGTGAAGACACTTTTAGAGAGACACTTTTGAAGAGACTTTCAGAGGCACTTTTTGGGAACTTTAACTTCACTCCCTGACACTAGCAGTTTGTTTTCTGCAGTCTCTAGCCCTACTGCCTGCCTGTCTCCAGACAGAACATCAGACTGTGTGAAAAGACAAAGACTAACCTCAGGAAGGAGTGAATCTTTCCCACAGACCTGAAGCTCTGTGTTATCATGCGGCTCACCCGGACTGGCTGCAGCCTGCGTTGGACCACTGCCATCCTTTGGACACAACTTCTTGGCAAAAGCTAATGTACTGGTCTGAATTCTCATGGGGGTGTGGGCCTAGCCTAGCCAGACAGTTAATTTTCTGCACATCTGAGTGCAGAGCGAATCAATGAAGTTGGTTGCTAAAACAGTGATTTACTATCTTGGTAATTGCCATCATAGGGCTACTAAATTGCTACCTCAGAAAACTAATTTATTCCATATCTGCATTATTTTTCTATCAGCAATAAAGTCTAATTTATATACAAACACAGGGTTGGTTCCCTTTATCTCAATGGTTCATTTGCCAGATAGATCTATAGAATCTTGAGAAAAGAGGGATGCAGCAATCTGGACCTATCGCGTATTTATATATATATATATATATATATTCATATTCATTTGCTACTGACAATAACCTTCAGATGCATGGATGTCATCCAGAATGAATAATTTTGAATGAGCCACACCTTACAATCGTCAAACTAAACTTTGCTGAGTTTTCAAAACAAGCATTCCAACACCAGCCTGTAATCAGCTAATGACTGAGATATAGCATTCATCTAAGACTATCAATTTCAAAATACCAAAGGAACTGAGTATACATATTTTTCAATTTTTTAGATTGACTCTCCCTTCCCAGTGTTCCATACTATGCCTAGACCCTACACCTAGATTTTACTTTGCCAACAGGTTCTCACTTCATACTTCACAAGCAACACTAGCTGATTCTCTTTTGTCTTTGTGCAGACATTATTTGCTAAATCTAATGGTGGTATCAGGGATCCTATTCCACCTCACCTCTTTGACTCAGACCTTGTTTTGTGATACCACTGCAGGCTCTTCAATGTGGGCTGATGACACAGGAGTGCTGGAAGCATTGTTTAATCTTTTACGGTTTCATCATCTTCATCCTTCTCCCTCCTCCTCTTCCTTTGTCTTGTCACAATCCTGCTTCTCTGCTACAGATTCCTGACAGATCCTGTCTAGTGGCCAATGGGTGCTCTAGTGCACTTGGCCAAGCTAATGCAAACCTGGATGGCCTTTGTGATGTCTCTTGCCCTCATCTGCCTGCTGTTGGCTTGCTGTGTCACCTGCAGGATGGAAAACAGCAAGGCATACTTCAGAATTACCCCTGAGAGGTGCATGCACCTTTTCCTTGGAACTGTACTTTGGACCACATAGTGGCATGATAACATAGTATATGATGGCAGATAAAGACCAGTATGGTCCATCTACTCTGCCCAGTAAGGTGGCTAGAGTGCTTTACCTGCCGCTTCATGCAAGTTATCCACCTCTATGCCTTTGTTATACCCACCGATCCATGCAGGTCACTGCACCTCTATGCCTTTGTTTAAGCAAGCCTTGACCTCAGCTTGATCTCAACCAGAAACACTGGGATTTGCAGGTATGCCACTTCTCATACTGGACTCTACTGCCATATCTTACCACTGATCTTTTTCTGCAGGCATTGTGTTTATGCTACTGTAGGAATGATCAGCCTGCACATGCGACATGATTCTGGTGGCAACAATTTTATGAGATTTATTATAACCATAGTGGAATTCAGGTGGTTGTGCTGGCATCTGCAAGTCCTTTTTTCATGGACTATAATCAACAATAATTATGTGGCTAATAGGCATATTAGCTTTCAAAGGTTGACCATGGGAGATGGTTTGTGGGGTGCTAGGATTTAAGGGCAGAAGACAGAGAGGTACTGCACAGTAGGGAGAGCAAGCATTGACATCACATTGGAGCTAGCAGGGCCAAGCGTTCACAGTGAATGGTGGCTTGTAGGTGTCTATTGGTTAACTTCTACAATGCAGCTGTCATCAGTCATGGACAGAGTCTGGTGCTCTATAGATGTCAATCATACCTGGCTTCCAGGTCTTTCTTGGGCATTGACTGCCTACTCTGATTTGACATTTTTGTGGATGTCCTGCCACTTTTACGGTAGATTTTCATTCTCTGTTGTGATGATATATTGCATTTATCTTATGGTAAATAGAGCGCTAGAGGTATTGCTTATGATAAGAATTAACTTTGGAAGAGGAATGCCCATACAGCATCTGGTAGTTTTGGGTGATTTCTCTCACGAGCAGCTCAACCTTCCCACATGCAAAATGAGCTTTCTTCGCTGTGGTATCACTTCCACCAGCCACTGTGAAGGGAAGAAGACCAGAGAAAGTGCATCCTTACAAAACACCCCCAAGCACCTACTTAGCTTAATATAACATGCAGCCTCCTTTGCACTAACAAACCTATGTGTACAGATGGACAAAGAAGAGACAGATGGAGTCTTCTCAACAGGCACTATTGCTTAAACAAAATGTGCCTAAACTGGATTTGGGGAGTCTTACTCAGAGAAGTCATGAATTGCTTATCTTTGTTTATTTGCAGCACAGGATCCTTCACACCAGCAAAGAAGACACAAGCAGCATCAGCTTGCCTGACAGCTGTATCTGTATGGAACAGCTAATTGATGCTCTTCTCAGAAGAAATCAATCTTCATTTTTATCTTCAAGAAAGACAGCAATAACACAGAACTATGACAGATTCACTATGAAACGGCATACTTCCCATCAGTTTAAAGGAGATGTACAACGCACACACAGATTTGACATTCTGTGTTCCTTTACTTGCTTTCTTTTCCCTGCCAGTATCTTGAGAGGGGAGGAATAGAGGATTAGCCTAGTGGTTAGGGCAGTGGCCTGAGACCCAGATTTCAAATCCTACTTCTCTTACGGAAGCTCCATGTGACTTCAAACAGGTCTCATGTACAACTTAGATTGTAAGTCCCTGAGGGCGAGGAAACAACTTGTTTGCCTGAATTGTAATCCACCTTGGGCTCAGATTTGGAAAAAGAAATAAATCAAATCTAAAATCCAAACCCAAAGACAATTTTCTCAGTGAAAGCTGAGTGCTGTCTCCTTTCCAGCATGTGACAGGATGACAATCCGGTTTTGGACGATCTAGTACAGTGTCCAGTTACAAGGTGTAACCAGACACAGTAATGTCCAGTTTTGCCTTTTTTTTGGTGGCTGTCTCGGGCCTGTGCAGCAGAGAAGCCAAAGCAACTACGTGCTCTACTATTTTCCTCTGTGCTGCTACAACTGGCACAGTTCAGACGTTCTCGTTCTGCTTCCCATCTTCCTCAGAGAGGATGTGGGCAGTGGTTGCTCTTCAAACATCAGTGCTTCCTGAACACAGCCCGCCAACTGAACTCCTGAATCTCAGCTGAGACAGATGAGCCCTACTTCTGAATCCTGAATCCTGCCGCTGTCCTCCCAACCCAAAACTGATACATACAGTATGTTGCTGCCAGGGGCAACAGCAGCCTGGAGGGGATTGTGGGAGTGGGGGTAGAGAGCAATTGCTGCTGGTCCTAACTCCCAATTTCAACTCATCCCCAACTGTTTAAGAGAGATGCAGTGGGCACTGGACAGATGTGTTAAAATTACAGTGGCACTTCAATACGGGTTTATATGCTCCCCTCAGGGACAGCCTCAGTGGTTGGGCACTGCCGAGAGTGGGAAGGGAGTCTCCCTGACACATCTGTACCCTGTGCCCCAGAATGATTGAGAACTGGATCTCTTCAAATGCTATCATGATGCATTTGAATACTCAACTGCAGGTCAGTAAAAGCAGGTCTCCTGCCTTTGCCTACACACCAAATAAAATGCACTATCCTGGGGTAGGGGTGAGCAGGGCCGTACCAACAGCTATGTGAGCGGTGTAGCAGCACAGGGTGCAAGCACAGAAGGAGGCACTGATATCATCACTGAGCTTCCAGGAAGCTCAAAAACAATGAGTAACTGAACGTGGCTGGGGGGGGGGGGCACCAGATTCGTTAGTCGCACAGGGTGCATTTCTAGCTTGGTATGGTCCTGGGAGCGAGTAGTCTCTGCTTCCTTTCTTTGTACTAATCCCTTACAGAAACATGAACTGAATTCAGTGCCTTATTCCAAGTGATAAAATTGGAAATAAATGTCATAATACAAGTAACCCTGGGTAAGCAGAGTGAGTGTAATAGGAGATTGGCTGGGAAGGCAGAAACTGTGAAAGGGCAGTCTCTGTGCTATGCAGTGGCTAGGGAAGGAGAGGCTGGGCACTCAGGACTGACAGTAGAGAGTGTGCTGGGACGGACTGGTGAGCGAGACATGGTTCTAGAGAGGGAGAGGCTGTGTGCTGCGGAATGATTGACGCCATTCTGCACAGGTGACTTATAAACAAACTGAGCATCCTAGGGATGGTCCCTAAAATTACTGCTTAGGTTAGAAATTAGTGGAGTGGGAGGCAACAAAGGGTACAGGAAAATGGAGCTCACTCTAAGAAGAAGGATGTTACCAGTGGAGTGCTGCAGGGATCTGTCCATGGTCTGATTCTTTTTAACATCTTTGTTAGTGATATAGCGGAAGGGCTGTCAGGTAAGGTTTGCCTCTTTGTGGATGATACCAGCATCTGCAAGAGTAGAGACCCAGGAAGGTGTAGATAACATGAGGAGGGATCTAGCTAAGCTTGAATAATGGTCAAGAATTTGGAAGCTGAGATTTAATGTTAAAAAATGTAAGGTCATGCATTTGGGCTGCAGCAATCCAAGGGAGCGATACAGTAGAGGGGGTGAAGTACTTCTGTCCACAAAAGAAGAGTGGGACCTGAGCGTGGTTGTGTCTGATGATCTTAAAGTAGCTAAACAGGTAGAAAAGGCGACGGCAAAAGCTAGAAGGATGCTTGGGTGCATAGGGAGAGGAATGGCCAGCAGAAGAAAGGAGGTGATAGTGCCTCTGTATAAGTCTTTGGTGTACCTTCCAGAATAGTATGTCTTCTTACGTTGACAAATTTGTGCACCCAATTACTTTAGGAGAATATTGTTGCTATCTCTAATGCTGGCTGGCCCACTGAACCCCAATAGCCAATTCTGTAGATGATAATCCCCTCAACTCATTGAACAGGAGTCTCAAACTTTTTATCCTCATTGCCTTAGATTCTTCCAGTCAATGTTAGTGTTGCTTAATCCATTCTCTGCCTTGGGGTTTTCTAGCAATGTTAGCGCAGCTTTAACTCACTGTTGTTGCCTTGGAGTCTTCCTGCTAAAGTTGGTGCCGTATTACTCCTCTCACAAGCCTTGGTGTTTTCCTGCCAGTGCTGGTGCTGCTTCACCCCCCCCCCCCCCTACCGTACCTTGGGGTCTTTAGTCCACTGTCTGTGCTGCTTTGATCTTCAGGTACTAGGCAGTTGCTCTAACCACTAGACTACTCCAATAAAAAAAGAGAAAAAGAAAGCTGGGTGTAAGAAATCTGAACACAGTGATAAAGGAGAAAAACACTAGAAAAGAATTGATTATAGAGGTGTCAATTCCAAGCGATTGTTTTGTGCACTGAGTGAAGAGGGAGGACACCCTCACTTACCAAGAAACACAGTCAGAGACCAGGAAAGTGTGGAAATAGTTCTATATCTTCCTGTCACATCATATTGGAACCACAAGACTGACTGATAATATTTTCAAGCAAACCTTTGTAGCCCCCACCAGTCTGGAAACCCTCACAGCAGCTATTTTTAGCTATGTAGCAGACTGGGAGTACAATTTCATGGTAATTTTAGGGTTCCAGGTCAGGACCAGTAAAAAGGAGAGGCCATTGGCACCTCAGAACCACTCACTCCTTGCTTCACTCACTCTTAATAAATCAGTCCAGGCCAGAAGCTGGTTGATCTGAATCGAGGGGTTACTGCAAAAATGTTGAAGGATCACTGACAATATCAACAAAATATAAGGCAAAGCAAAAATCCACAGTTATTCCCTCAAGGGAGATATTCAAAGGCATTTACGCAGTTTGTACACCTGCAAACCATGCATATGCCGGTTAGTGGGATATTCATCGGGTGCCGCCACTACATGCCCGATACTGCGCGGTTAGCATAGGGACATGCCATAGCTATTCCAGGGAGGAGCGGAGGTGGAACCCTTTGCCAACCAGGCAGTAGCTCAATATCGCCGCTGCCCAGTTAGCTTCCAGGTTCTGCGGCTACCCCAGATATTCAACCCCAGAGACCAGATATGGCCCAGGCATTGAATATCTGGGGTTAGTCTATGCGCTTAATATACCCCCTCCCCTCAGAGTTTGGCTGGACTCTCACTTTCAGGTGGAGAACTCCTCTTCACTATCACTTTTCCCCAGAGCACCTTAGCAGAGGTGGATGCTGGACCTGGATTTGATCACAGGCCTTGCATATCTTAGGCCTTGTCCTCCTTGCATCCAATTCCAGGGACATACTTAGTAGCCCTTCTTCTTTCTTCTAGAATCAAAGGGTTTGCTGCCGCTTCTGTTCTCTCCAAGGCTCCTTTTCTCCTGCTTTCTCCTTCACTCTAAGTTGTAGTGCAGCGTCCTTGACACTACTATAGTCTTTGGTTCCCTGGTTGATTTAACTAGAAATAGCTGATATGAAGGCTTCAAAGAGCAAATACATCAAACTGTATGTATGTAACCCCCTTTCTTTGTGATCCAGACAATTAGTTCATAAATTACTTGGCAGACAAGGAAGCACACCAATCCTACGAGCTTTTACCCAGAATTTCTCTGAGCTCCTGGATTTAAACGTTTCAGGATTCTCTCTTGAGAAGGGGCTTACAATAGGTGGGCAGGACTTGACCTTTGATATGCCCTTCTCAAATAAAGGAGTCTAGGCCAAAAATTGTGTTCTGAACCAAGGTTTTAACTCAATTTAAGGGTCAATGATAAAACAAACTTAACAAGTGGAATTAGTAATAAGAAAAATAGAACCACAGTACAACAGGTTAAACTCCTCTTATGGTATTTGAGATATTGCTAAACCCCATTCTTCCCCTTTCTCTGCACCTTACTTTTTGTCTTCAGCTTTTTCAAGTCCCACTTAAATATTTGACCAGTCACTTGTTTTGTCTAATTTTACTTCTCTTTTCTCTTCTTCACTTCATTCCAAGGCACCAGCTATCAGGGCTCTTTTCCCACAGTTTCCCATCCCTGTGTGGAATCATACCCTTTGCATGGGTCCCTCTTTGATTTAGCTTTTGTTGGTTCATTTTCCTCTTTGCTGGGTTGCTGCTGTGACCTGAGGTCTTCCCTGGACTGCTTCATTCTGTCTTCTGGAAGATGATGAACTCTAGAGGGACTGGTGCAGGCACTCTTCAGGAACCTTAGTATTCAGACTTAGCACCCCCATTTCCCTCTGGCAGTGGCTTCGAACCTCTCTTTCTCTTCCTTTTCTGGTCATCGTGGTTGATGCAGATTTTCCTTTCTATAGGTTGATGACTCTGGCTGAGCGCCAGAGGCATCTGCCCCTTAAATGCAGTCACCCACTTAATACAGCAAGGTGCAATGGCTAGGGGCCAAAGAAAGGAAACATCCTTTGGGTGAGGTTTTTATACTCAGTGGGCTTTTCCCTTTCAAGGGAGTCTCCTCCCAGTGTGAAATAACTGGCAAAATGAACACCCCATAATTTGGAAAATACTAAACTTTTATTTCTGCTTCTGGTAATAATTAGTAGGTACAGTGGATGGTGCCATTGCTCCTAGTGCAACAGTCCAAATAATCTTTACATATATATTCGTATAAAAGACATATTTCTTTAAAAAGAACCCTCTCATTTTTAATATTTATTTTTAAAAACCCTTATTTTCTGTAAAAACAAAAAACACCTTAAAGCGTTCAAAATCCTTGCTTTCTTTTAAAAAAGCATGTATGCTATAAATCATTTAAAGGCATCCAATCCCAATGATGATAAACTATACTAAAGAAGAAGAAACCGGTAAAGCTAATCCAGCCTTTCTTTTAAATAATGTATATAGCCAGAGGTTAATTTTAATAAGCCCTCAAGAAAATCATAAATGATTTCATCCAGCAAACTTTAAAACAGCAAAATGAATGTAAAAACAGCAAGCACTGTTTCTACATCTGCTTCATACTGCTGAGCTGTCAGCACTGCGACTTATTTATTAATTTCTATTACTAAGCAGACCAGGACTTGGCAGCCTTGAAATCAGCTGGTCTTGAAGTACTGTAGGGTCTGGTATACTTAACATGTTGGCTTTAGCCTCTAGGTTTTCCTGTTTATGTGAGCATATACCGTTTTATTTATTTATTTATTTAGCTAGCCTTTTATTTATTTAGCTTTAATCGCTTGATTTTATTAATATCTCTGTTGTCTGATTTCTCTGTCCAAAATGATTGAGCCCTTCCTCTTTCCTGTCTTATATTTGTAGCTCTTTTCTTCTTTTCCCAGGCCTCAGCCATATTATTTTGTTTGGAAATTGTACACCGTCTTGATGTTTGAAAGGTGGTATATCAAGTAACTCAATAAACATAAACATAAACACAAAGATACCGCTTTTCACTGGGTCAAAGCAGTTTACATTGAACAAAACATTAAGTATATAGAACAAGAGAGATCTTAGTTAACAAATAACAGAGTTACCTGAACAATTAATTTACTGGTTACGTGGAACCCGATTCCGGTAGGGGCACGTCCAGGCCGTCCGGATGGCCACAGCAAGACCAGCCCATTTGGACCTGATTCTGGACCGCGAGAACAAAATGTTTCTGCAGTAGCCAGAATCGGGCCTGAGGCTGGTCCAGTGTTCCCCTGTCGCCTATGGGGATGTCTTCCCTGCAGGCACCCCCGACTTCGGCATCCTTGGTCCCCCCTTTTCCCTACCACCCGACCCGGAAGCCCCACACCTGGCCCCAGCCGCGGGGGGGGGGGGGGGATCCCCGGACCAAATCACCGGGTTTTCGCTGCTTATTCCACCTTGTATATAGGTCAATTGTATATAGGTCATCAGTGACCTATATACAATTGATTAGATATAGTCACACTACATAATTTCAAACATCTTGAAAAATAACATTTTCCTTATTTCTAATTTTTGTCCTTTTGTGGGGACTTTTTGTGTTTGTTTTTTGTTTTTTGATCTGCCTTTTGTAAGACACTTCTTATGATTGGAGGTGTTGCCATCTGTAGCAAAGTTAAAACTACATATAACCATTTTGTTTTTATAGTTATGGTGAGTTTATGATATTTTTGATATGTTGAGTTTGTTCTTATGACGTGTATTATCAACTTGGGTTTATAATTTCTTTGTTTTATTTATTTTTAAATGCATTACCATTCATGTATGTTTTTGATGTACTGTTAAACAAAATTTATTTATATTTTTTCATGTATACCTTTTATGCTAATTTATCACCAAAGAAGGTTGTTCCTTGATACTTAAATCAACCCATAACTTCAGTATGTAGTTCACTACTTCCTAACTACCTAGACACAAACAGTCATTTGGCTCATGCACTTTTAAATGGACTTTGATCTTCAAACCTATCACCCTCCAACTTGCCTGGGACAACCTTCATCTCATTGGTCTAAATAATATCAAATAAGTATTAGTTCATAAGATCACACGCATTTCACTCAATACTTGCATTAAGACCTTTCAGCTCCAGACTCTGCAGTCTAAGAATCCACTGTAGTTCTTTTCTTAATAGTTCCTTAGTGAAATATGCGCCTCTCTAGCTGAGCAATACAGTACTTGATCTATACAAAAGCATCAAAGTGATTGATTTTCACATCCTATATCCAGACAGTGACCTACTAGCAGATCATCCGTGATCTTTCACTTTAAACAGCTTTTGTGCTTCATCATTCTCATTCTAAATGCTCTCATATTCTTACCAACATAATTCATCCCACAGGGACATGTGATGAGATAAACAACATATGCAGAAGTGCAAGAAGAAAAAAGCCGCAAATTCTCAGATCTAATTTGTTTTTGAAATCTTTCACCTGTACCGTGATATGCCATATACCACTTTTGTCACACTTTTATAATGACCTTTTCCTCAATATCCCAATTGTCTTGTCTGTGTTGTTTTAAACATCACTGGACTAAGCATCTCTTTAAGATTTAACTTACGGGTGTAAGCAAATCTTAATTTGCAATCTTGAAACCGGAGGAGTAATGATAAAATATGTATATCTTGCTGTATTATACTGATAATCTTTGTAGTATGTGATGAAAATCTCAATACACAGGTACAGATACTGACTGCCTCATCCGTATTTCTCTTATTCAATTTAATCAGCGATGCTCTGTATTTAACAGGACTATTGTATACGTTTTTTCTTATTATTTCATATGGATAGGCCCTTTTATTTAGATCCAAAGATGACTGCAGATTCTTACCTAGAGTGTCAGCACCTGTGTGAGAGCATACACATCAATAGCATGAGAACTGTGAGAAAGGCAGGTTTCTCTTGAGGGTTCCTGGATGAAAATTTCCATAATGAAGTAACATATTAGGATTTGTAGGCTTCTTATACACCATGGTATTAAATTTGTTATTCTTTGTGGCAGGGTCGGCCCAAGGGTTTCTGCCACCCCCCCCCCCCTTCTGACCCCGTCCTCTCCCAGCTGCCACCGATGCTGCCCCCCCCTCCCCCCCACTGCTACCAATTCCATCTACTGTAGGGAGGGGGAGGCGGGTGGTAGCAGCAGCAGCAGTTTCCAAAAACCACCGCTTTTGAAAATACAGCTGCTGCCCATCTCCCTTCCCCCTCCCCCCCCCCCCCAAAATGGAATCGTTGGCAGCTGCTGCCACTGCCAAGCCAGCCACCCTAGGCGGCCGCCTAGCTTGCCTAGTGGATGGGCCAGACCTGCTTTCTGGTTAATATCGCATCCAAAAACGCAATACAGATATTTATTTGAGTGAGGTTTGACTTGAATGTTCTTATCAAAATATTTAACCAGTTACAGAAACTTTTCAAAGACTGATAGTTGTCACGCAATAATACAAAAACATTGAGGTGCTTTTTAGAAAGGACGTCCATGTGCAATCTGAGACGTCTGAGCTGGAACGTCTGAAAAAAGAAGCAGACATGTCCAGGTGCAGACATGATTTCACAAACATGCATGTGCCCAATATGGATGTTTGCGGGGGCATCTACATAGACGTCCCCAGAATAGTATTTCAGAACCTGGACATCTAGGAATAGCCTAATGGTTTGAGTAGTGGGCTAAGGGTGAGATCTGGGGATGATGTAGTGTTATCCTCTCTACATCCTCTGGATGTTTTTTAGCCAAAACAAGCATTTTTCAGGTGCATGTTCGTACCCGGAGCAGGTCTAAAGTTAGACACAACTCCAGATGTCCAGGATGTTTCTGAGATCAGTGACATCCAGTTTCCTGGGACTGCCCCAGCCATGCTTCCATCTATTCAGCAGTTAGCATCGGGGTCTATAGCGGCCACACTCAGGGATATTCAGCGGCACAAACCATGTTAGTGCTGCTGACTATCCTGTTAGGGGCATTTACACAGTTTATAGCTCTGTAAACCATGTAAATGCCTTGCACTATCGGGCCCTATATTCCTTCCAATTTATGTATCCCACCTCCAGCACTGTATCAGTTAAACTTGTTATCATCTCCCTTAATTTCAATGTGGGGTCATTAAGCACTCTCTGCTATGTTTTTGTATCAGATCGTTATCCTTTTGCCTCCAGGATATAATCATAGCAATTCAATAAAAACAATTGCCCCTCATTTAAAAGCAGGTTATATAATAATGTTTTATTTTTCTTCAATTCATTCATTGGTTTTCTTTCCGCAGTAGATAATTCCAATGACACAAATGTTTTTCTGATTCCATCTGATTGAAAACTTTCATCACTAGATTCGTAGAATTCAAAATCGAATTACAGTAGATACAAGAAAATATGATTTGAGGTTTTTATTACTTGCAACTCTGAGTGTCTTATATATTTCATCACATGTCCCTGTGGGACATGTGGGAATTATGCTGGTAAAACTATGAGAATATTTAGAATAAAAACTACTGAGCAGTAAGCTATGTATTCAAAGATCCCATTTCTATATTTGCTTACTAAAATCCATAAAGCTGTGCTAAAACCACCAGGAAAATCAAAGCCTGCCAGCGTCAGCAAGAGGATCCCTCTTAGAACCATTATGTATGTGTGCTGACACCTTTTTAACCAGAGGCGGCCCAAGGGTGATGCGGGGCCATGTGCTGGGCCTCATTTGCATATCCACTGGACTCATTTACATAAATTTAATTTATTTTAAAATGTCTATGTAGCCCATCTAAAATGTTAGGCAGCCCACAAGCCTCTTTTTTTCTCCTGGCAATAACTTAGGAGCATGTTTACTAAATATTAATGTGCGTTAAGTGCCACTGCGCCAATAGAAATAAATGGGTGTTCCTGCACTTAATGCATATTAAGATTTGTGAATACGCATTAACTTTTAGAAAACATGCCTCTTAATGAGTGTCCGAATACCATTTGCATGGGCAGCGAGGATAAAGATTTCTACATTTCTATATTCCAGTGCCAACTGCCAGGCATATTAGCCCTGCTCATTTAGAACCCATAGCAAACCTGCCGTATCATAACAGTACTACGAGGACTCACGAAGCACCAAACCCTACCTATCAAAAGGTAACACTGCAAATATTAAATGAATACATCTCAGAGAATACCAATATATCTCCTACTGGGGAAAGAGAACAAGTGGGATTGTCACATAGAAACTACATGAACAGAATACCGCAGCTTTGTTACACATGCAAAACATAAACCATCACCTATCAGAGAACAAGGGGTCACAATATAGAAAGATGAAGACAATAATTAAACTGGGAACCCCAAAAGCCAACCTTGGAACGTACAACAACACTGGAGAAATAAAACTATAAATTAATTTCCTCTTGTACTAAATAAAACATAAAGACGTTAGCGATGCACATTTCCCAGAGTTGACATATTCCATTTAATAACTTCAAAATAAAAAATAATTTTTCTACCTTTTGTTGTTTTGGCATTTTATTTTTCAGTCGCAATTGCTTCAGTTGCTTTCTTCTGGTTTCTTCGTGTTTTCTGCTAACTCTCCATTCTCTCTGTCCATTTGTCCTTTCTTCTGTCTTCTAGTTTTTTTACATTCTCTCTCTACATCTGCTCCAACATACTGATCATACTGATCTTTCCCCTTTTGCTCTTTCCTCCATTTCTTTCTTTATTCCTTTTTCATCCACTCAAATTTCACCCCTCCATCTCAGTCCCCACTTACTCTCCCAATACCTAGCCAATCATAGATTTTTCTTCCCTCCCACACAAAATATCTTTTCCCCTCTCCATCTTTACTCCCCCAGCTTCCTTTTTTCTCTCTAGTCCTCCCCCAACATCAGCTCCCTTCTAGTTCCAGCCCCTCCCAGCATCCGCTCCCTTCCAATCCCATTCTCCCATCCCCCACATCAGCCCATTTCTAGTCCTAGCCCCCCCATCAGCCCATTTCGAGTGCTAGCCCCCATAAGCCCATTACCAGTCCTAGCCCCCCGATCAGCCCATTTCCAGTCCCAGCCATTTCCAGTCCTACCCCCCCCCAATTCAACCCCCCCCCCCCCCAGAAGAGCCCCATGCCTGCCTGATTGGCTTCAGAGGGAGCCTGAGAGGCCTGAAGCTTGGCACCCCGGCTCACCTCTGCAGAGCCGCAAGAAAGAACGGCATTTTCCTTCTTTCCTGCGGCTCTGTTAAAGTTGCGCGAGACAGGAAATGCCCCTGTTTAACCCCCTGGCACTCAGCACACCCACGGGCTCAACTTTAGGTGAGCTGGGGTGCCGGACTTTGGACCTCCCCGACTCCCTCTGAAACCGGTCAGGCAGGTGCGGTTCTCCCGATGTGCAGAGCCATGTGCAGGCAACATTCCCACTCAATGGACCGACCAGCCCTGTTTTTAATACCTGGGCAGAGCATGTGCAGCAGAATTTGGAGTCATGGCTGGGTTTATTCAAAGGAGTAGTGCTTCGCAAGTAGAAGGCAAGGCTATGGACACCAAAGCTTTTCAACTTGTATCCTCGGTACCGGGCTAGGGATGAGGGGCCTCAATGGACCAGTGGACCACCAGGGCCTCGAGGTTCCTCTTGGGAGGAAACTCATTCACTGGCACCAGTATCTCCTTTAACAGATGACTGCTGTCATGCTAGAGATTCGCTTTTTTTATTATTCTGGGTTGACATGGCCACCTATGTCACATGCTCCTGCACGATGTGCAACCATTTTCCAAAATGGCAGTGGCTGTCCCCTAGAAGTGCATCAGCGTATACTGCAAAGGGTCAGTCTCCCAAGAGTGAAATAGACACAAGGTTTAAAACCTCCAAAGGCTATGCATTCTTCCTTTTGGGGGATATAGAAAATTTAGTAATATTGACCTTTGATAGATTTCTAACCATTCCTTTTCTTTCTTCCACTCCTAGAATATCTCTCTCGTCCTTCTCTTCCAAATCCCTCTTAAAGGAGACATCAGCCCTCCCTCCCATGTTTTTCTCACAAATTTCATTGGAAGACATGGACCAGATTGCTTCAACTCATTCCTTAAAGAGCTCTCCCTCCACTTCTGAGACTCACGCCTCAGTTAGGCACTCTGGTTCTAGGTACAGGACTTTTCCTGTCCCTCCCCTTTCTCCTTCTTATAGAATGTTTATACAATTATTGTAGTCAATTTGCTGCCATCTATTGGACAGACAAAATTACTACCACTTATGCTTTTTGCTGGTAATGCAGTTACTCTGCTTGGCCATGTAGGATGTAACTTCACACTTCATTCAAGAATTCAGAAAAACAATTTATGCCCTTTATTCTGTCATAATCTCTAGCACTACTTGTATTCTTTATCAAAGGCACCTTTAATGATGTACCCTGGTATGCAGGATTAAACCCACATTCTTCCCATTTACATAAGTTGTCCCCTCTACATTTGTTCTGCAGTAGGTTTGCCCTTGGTGTTTAAGTGAAGGAGAAATCTTCCTAGAGATGAATTTGAGGTTGTAGCCTTCTTCTTTGAAGGGTTCAGTCAAGACGTTGAGGTGTTTATCCCTATCTCTTGGGTAAGAGCATATATGGTGGTATCATGTGGTTTGGACTTTTTTGTACATGATGGGTAGAAGCAGAAATTGCAAAGGAAGCTGCAAATGTTAGCTGTTTTTTTTATAAAAGAAGTTTGTAGCTAGTCATTATTGACAGAAGATGTGATGTCTACAAAGTTAACTTTTCCCATGGCATAGTCAACTTTGAATCTGATTGAAGGCTGGGATGCTTTAGCAAAGTTGTGAAATTGTTTGAGAGTCTCCCAGTCCAAATCATAAATATACTGGTACTGTTTGAAGGGTTTGTCTGATATTTATTAAAAAATGTCTCTTTCAGTTGTGCTATAAAAAGAGTGGCATACTGTGGTGCCAGATTGACGTGTTACCCATGATGTGTAAATTAAAATGAAACATATCCATTTACACATCATGGGCAAACACATCAGTTGTCAGCCCCATTCCCATGGTAGTCATAGCCATTTCAAGGGAGAGCTTACTCACTTTACACTGCCCGGATGCACAATCTCCCCCGTGACACCAGCAGGGTAGAAGATACTGTAGTTGCAATTGTTGCGATGACTTCTCTCTGAGTAATACTGGTGCTTCACTCACCAGAGTTACAGCCAGGGCCGCTGATGCCAAAATAGGTTTTCCAGTAGTAGCAACAAGATGTTGATAGAGCCATTCTGTGGTGGGTCCAGAGCGGCAGCCTTGCTTGCTTTGGTCACTGACTTCCTTTTCTTCTTTGGAGACATTGAAACAGGTAACAATTTGCAAAAAGGAAAAACGGGCCCCTGACTAGAAGCAGAGTGCCACCATCTTAATTCTCAAAGGTCATAAAAACCTCTATCATGTGTCATTCAAACTGAAATTAGTATATCAAAAAGCACATATTAGCCATACATTTTTTGAAAATAAATACTGTAGATAGGCTAATTATGCTTTTTCTGGTGAGCACATAATTGCCTATGATGATTATCCAATAGAGTATAATTATTCATTCAGATTAACCAATAAAACTCTCCCAATAACAAGTGTAGAGCAGGTGTAGGATGTTCCACTTTATAACTGACCGTGCAAAAAAAGATTCTATTCAAATTCTGGTATCGCATTGGTGACAGCAACACAAGCTGCCTGACATTATGTGAAGTAACACAGAGCTCTGCAACTGGACACTCAGAAGCTTACCATATCATGCCAGATCTCAAACTGCACCAGCTCTTTCAGAGCTGGACATAAAGGCACACTAAACACAGTTGAACCCCAGGAACTGTCTTGTATTACATCAGAAAGTAAACAGTGAGAAATAACAATGAGCCACTAGATGGCATCAGTATATGTTAACACCTGTAACAGCAATCCAAGTTATGAAGTCAGCATTGCAAATATTCTAGGACAACATTGCTGCTCTAATTGGAAAAAAAGAGAACAAGCTGGACTGCTTTCGATTCCTATACCAAACCAACATGTTAAAATAATCCATCACCTTGATCACACATAGAAAAAACATAGACTATCATTTACTAAAGAATAAGAAACTACAAATAAGAAACAAATATGCAGATAAAAATGAAACGGAAACCCCCCAAGATTAGACTCCATCAGTTGTAGAACGCTGAAGAAAGAGAATCAGAAATTCATTTCACCCACACTGAACAAAATATATTAGAAACGCACATCTTCAGAGCACATTTTCTCTAAAAACGGACAATAAAATTATTTTGTACTTTCGCTGTTCATGATTTATTGTTCCAATTAGGTTGATCCTGGTCTCTTTTTTTACACTACTCGTGTTGATTTTCTACTAAGTCATTATGAAGAATTTCACGTTCATTTTCTGATTCTTCATTCTCTCAATTTTCTTCCTTTCCACCTCTACTTCTCTGACATTGGTCATTATTAATGAGGACCAGGGAAATCCACTGCTTGTCCCCATACACGCATTGTAGAACCTGTGTCTTTTTGGGAAACTGATAGGTACTTGTGACCTAGATTGCCCCCTTTTGGAAACAAGATACTGGGCTTGATGGACCTTGGTCTGACCCAGTAAGGCAGTTCTTTTGTTCTTCTTTTTCATTTTTTTTCTCTATTTCTCTCCACTGCCTTTTTACCTAACTATAGGTATATTTCATTCCTCCTTCTCCCTCCTATAGTCTGCTTCTTACTAACTTCCAATTTCCTACTCTTACTTCCCTACGCCTCTCATTTTCCATCTCTGTCTCAGGATCTTCCCCAGCCAAATATTCCATACTTCACTCAAATTTTAGTCCCACATTTCCTCCCTCTGTATGCAACCCATTTGGAGCCTCATCTGCCTTCTTCTGTCACCCATTCTCTCAGTAGCTTCAGCTTCTTCCCTATCACACATTCTTTTGCCACCTCCAATCCCTTCCTCATGTCTTACCCTCATCCAGGCTCCCATTTCCCCCTTACCTCCCCCATTTCTATTTTCTCTCACCTTCAAAGATCTGACCCTTTGTCTCTTACTCACTCTGTAGCTCTCTACCTTTTTCAGATGACTCCCAATCCCTCCAGTTACTGCAACCCATCTCCTCTCCCCTTATTTCTGTACTCTGTCTCATTCTCCTCTTCTAATCACCTAATCTCAATCATCATTCCTAATCTGGTTAATTTTTTAATCCTCACTATCTATCCAGTTAATCACCAAAGCTCCATTCATCTACCCTACTCAATCCCTGAATCTTCACTCACAATCCCATCCAAGCCCTCAATACCAGGGTACATCCCTAATTCCAAACCAGTTTCAGCGTCTCTCTTATTCTGGGCTGCCACCCAATTTTAGAGTCTCTACTAAAGCTGACTGACTGGGTTAGAAATTAGTTGAGTGGGAGGTCACTGAGGGTACAGATAAATGGAATTCTCTCCGAGGAGAAGGATATTACCAGTGGTATGCTGCAGGGATCTGTCCTTGGAGGAGAGAGGTCACATGAAAGGAGAACATCACCTTGGTGTGGCAGTAAGTGATCCTGTAGCTAGGACCTGTCCTCTAGGTGATATAAAACCCTCTTGCACCAATGTGGTTTCTCCAGGGCCATGTAGCCATGAAGGAAGGATTAGGACAGTCATTACAGTTGGCAATTCAATCATTAGGCATGTAGACAGCTGAGTCGCTGGTGGGCGTAAGGATCACCTGGTAACATGCCTGCCTGGTGCAAAGGTAGCAAACCTCACATGCCACCTAGACAAGGTTTTAGATATTATTGAAGAGTCTGCTATTTTGGTACATGTTGGTACCAATGACATAGGAAAATGTGGGAGGGAGGTTCTGGAGGCCAAATTTAGGCTTTCAGGTAGGAAGTTGGAATCCAGAACTTCCAGTGTAGCATTCTCAAAAATGTTTCCTCTTCCACGCGCAGGACCCAAAAGGCAGGCAGAGCTCCAGAGTCTCAATGCGTGGATGAGACGATGGTGTGAGGAAGAGTGTTTTAGATTTGATAGGAACTGAGCAACATTCTGTGGGGAGGGCGCTTTTCCGAAAGGAGGGATTCCACCTTAAACAGGCTGCTAGCATTAACCTTTAAAAATTAGATAATAGGGGATAGCCGACAGTTGCCCAAGAGCGCAAGGTTTGGAAGGATGTATCCTTGAAGGAAACTAGCAAAAGAGGAAATTTAGGGCATCCTACTAAGGAGGTTCCAATAAAGATAACAGTAACCCAGATACCTTTAAATACAGAGCAGACAAAGCTGAAAAATTCTGGTCTAGTGGTTAGGACAAGGTACTTCAGGCCGGAGGGCCGGGGGTTCAAGTCCCACCTGGGGACAGCAATCTCAGGCCGGAGGGTCTGGGATTTCTAGTTCTATAGATACTCCTTGTGGTCTTGGGCAAGCCACTTAACCCTCCATTGCCCATGTTCCCTGTAAGTATTAGCGTATGTGTCTCATATCCCCTCGTGTTAAATGTATCCCCCAATTGACCGCTTTGACCTGGTGAAAAGCGGGATATAAATACAGCTAAAATAAATAAACAAATTACCTGTATCAACTGATAACCAGATTGTTAATATGAATAAAATACAACCCCTAAAATGCCTGTATACAAATTCCAGAAGTCTAAAAAATAAGATGGGAGAGCTAGAATATATTGCACTAAATGAAAGGTTAGATATAATTAGCATCTCAGAGACCTGGTGGAAAGAGTGGCCTAGTGGTTGGGACAAGTTACCTCAGGCCCAAGGGCTTGGGGTTCAATTCCCACTCAGGGACAGCAACCTCTGGCTGGAGAGACTGGGGTCTCTAGTGCTATAGCCACTTAACCCTCTGTTGCCTCAGGTATGCATGTAGATTGTGAGCCTTTTGGGGATGAGGGAATATATACCGTAAACTGCCTACATTGCATTCTTTCACAGATGGGCTTCAAATCCAAAAAACAATGGGATATAGTGATACCTTGGTACAAATTATATTGCAATGATAGGATAGATCAAATGGGTAGAAGGTTGTGCTCTATGTTAGAGAGGGCATTGAGCCACACAGGATACTAAATACACTGTAGAATCTCTATGGATAGAAATTCCATGTAAAAAGGGGGAGGCAATGGCAGTGGGGGTGTACTACCATCTGCCAGGCCAGAATGAACAGATGGATGATGAAATGCTAAAAGAAATCAGGGAAGCTAACAAAAGTTGCTACACAGTAATAATGGGTGATTTCAATTACCCTGATATCAACTGCATCACTGTCACAGCAGGACATGCTAGGGAGATAAAGGGGTATGTTTACTAAACTGCGGTAGTCACTCGCGTTAGGCTCCACGGTAAAGGTACAGATGCCCATATAAAGGTGTGGGCAGTACATCGTTACAGCAAGCCGTATCAGCTAACGCATGTTACAAGGCGCCTTAGACTAATGCCCGTTACAAGGTGCCTTGTAAGGCGCATTATAAGGTGCCCTGTAAAGTGCCTCATAAGGCGCCCTATAGGGCTCCTTAGGCTAAGCGCTGTATTAGGCACCCCTGGACAAGGCACCGTAGAAGGCACCCTTGGCTATGGAACGATAGGTTAAGGTGGCTAAACAAGGTTACGGTGCCCTTGGTTAGTGTTCCCTAAGGGCTGCAAGGTGTCTCAGGATGACATGCATGATCTGTGAGGAACAGAGACAGATGTAGCCCTAACACTAGATAGAGCACCCAGGAAAGGCAATGAACAGGTGAGTGAAGGGGGGAGAGCTGGGAGCTGCTGGACTTGCTATATCTGCGGGCATAAGAACATAAGATATGCCATACTGGGTCAGACCAAAGTCCATCAAGCCCAGTATCCTGTTTCCAACAGTGGCCAATATAGGTCATACGTACCTAGCAGTTTCCCCAAAAGACACAGGTTCCGCAATGCTTGTACTGGGTCAAGCATTGATATCCTGGGTCCCTTCTTAATAATGGTTTATGGACCTTTCCTCCAGGAACTTGTCCAAACCCTTTTTAAACCCAGCTACACTAACAGCCTTTACTACATCCTCTGGTAACAAATTCCAGAGTTTGATTACACGTTGAGTGAAAAAATATTTTCTTTTATTAGTTTTAAATAGTTTACCCTGTAGCTTCATTGCATATCCCCTAGTCTTTCTATATTCTGATAGCGTAAACAATCGATCTACGTTTACCCGTTCCACTCTGTTCATTAATTTATAGACTTCTATCATATCTCCCCTCAGCCATCTCTTTTCCTGGTTAAAGAGCCCTAACCTTTTTAGCCTTTCTTCATAGGACTATCCTTCCATCCTCTTTACCATTTTGGTGGCTCTTCTCTGAACCTTTTCTAATAAAGAGTAGTTACTCACCTGTAACAGGTGTTCTCCAGGAGCAGCAGGAATCAGTCCTCACATATGGGTGACGTCGGCGCCGACGGAGCCCTCGTGTGGAGCATTTCCCCAGCTTTCAAAGAAAGCTTTTGGGAATTGCAGCGCACATGCGCGGTCCCCTTCCCGCCCAAGGGTGCTATCTTGCTCAGTCTGATGACATAGCTAAAAGACAGCAAAAAATTAGCAAAAATAAATCATATGACTGCAACTCCAAGGGGAGGAGGGAGGGTTGTGAGGACTGATTCCTGCTGCTCCTGGAGAACACCTGTTACAGGTGAGTAACTACTCTTTCTCCAGGACCAAGCAGGAAGTCAGTCCTCACATATAGGACTCCCCAGCTTAAGGCTACCGGAGACCTCAAGCAGAAAAATGAGCTCCCTCTAGCTCGTCAGTACGTAAGGAAGGAATCTTCTCTGAGAACGCCCCCGACCGGTAGCCCAACACCAGGGCCGGAGGATAGGAGTTGCCTAAACCCCAAAGAGATTATGGAGTACTGCCTGTCTGAAAGCACTGTCCCTGTGGGACTCCCTCTCAAGGCAGTAATGGGCCGCAAAAGTCTGGCTTGAAGACCAAGTAGCGGCCCGGCAGATGTCTGCCAACGGAACAGAGCGGAGATGAGCCACTGACGCAGCCTTCGCCCTGACACGATGAGCCGTGACTCGACCCTCCAACGAGAGGCCGGCTGCCCCGTAAGCCCAGGCGATACAGTCAGCGACCCATATGGACAAAGGACGCTTGGAGACAGGTAGCCCCAACTTATTGGGGTCAAAAGAAACGAAGAGCTGAACAGCCCTCCGGTGCTCCTGCGTACGGTCAAGGTAGAAGGATAACGCCCTCCTACAGTCCAGGGTATGCAGGACCATCTCAGCCTGGTTGGCATGCGGCCTGGGAAAGAAGGTCGGAAGAACCACCTCCTGATTGAGGTGAAAAGGGGAGACAACCTTAGGAAGAAACTTCGGGTGAGTCCGTAAGACTACCCTATTCCTGTAGAACCTAGTGTAAGGGGGATCAGACACTAGTGCCTGAAGTTCACTCACTCGCCTAGCAGAGGTAAGAGCTACCAGAAACAAGGTTTTCCAGGAGAGAAAACGGAGAGGGCAGGTAGCCATAGGTTCAAATGGCAGACAAGTAAGCCGCTGTAGGACCACATTCAGATCCCACTCAGGGGCTGGTGGATGCAAAGGAGGCCTCTGAGAAAACGAGACACCAAAGGTTGGTTGGAAAGAGGCCCCCCGTCCACCGGCGAGTGGTGCGCTGAGAGAGCACTGAGGTGAACCCTGACAGAGTTGGACTTAAGGCCTAGATTGGAGAGGTAAAGCAAATATTGCAATACTACCGCTACCAAGCACAAGAAGGGATTCTTGCTGTGCCGAGCACACCATGTGGAGAATCTACGCCACTTAAGAGCGTAGGATTTCCTGGTGGATTGCCGCCTAGAGGCTAAGACTACGTCTTCCACCTCTCTAAGCAGGAGTAGGGGAGCCAGGACTACCCTTTCAGCAGCCAGGCCATCAGATGAAGGGACTGGAGGTTGGGGTGCAAGAGAGATCCTTGGTCCTGAGACAGGAGATCGTGTTGAATTCCCAGAGGCAGGGGAGTGTCCACCGCTAGTTGCAGCAGGAGTGGGAACCACGGCTGCCTCGGCCACCTGGGGGCTATCAGAAACATTGAGGCCCTGTCCTTGAGGACCTTGAACAGTGTTCGAGACACTAGTGGCGTGGGAGGAAAGCATATAGTAGGCCTTGGGACCACGGAATCAGAAAGGCATCCGCTGCTACTCTGAGAGGATGCGGTTGTCTGGAACAGAATCTCGGGAGTTGCCAGTTCAGAGGGCTGGCGAAGAGATCCATGGTGGGGAGGCCCCACCTGAGAAAGATCTGCCTAACCACCAATGGATTCAATCTCCATTCGTGTGGTTGCAGGATCCTGCTCAGTCTGTCCGCCAGGTAATTTTCCTTGCCAGGGAGGTAGACAGCCTTGAGGAGGATTCCGTGATTGACGGCCCAAGAGCACAGCCGTTGTGCCTCCTGACAGAGAAGGAAGGAGCCTGTGCCTCCTTGTTTGTTCACGTAGAACATGGCAACTTGATTGTCCGTCTGGACCAGTACAGACTGGTGAGATGTGAGGTGGGAGAAGGCTCTCAGAGCTAGGCGTATTGCCCGTAGCTCCAGGAGGTTTATCTGCTGAGCAGCCTCCCAAGGAGTCCAGAGACCCTGAGTACATGCCCCTTGGCAATGTGCTCCCCAACCTAGAAGAGAAGCATCTGTCGTCAGCACTCGAGAATGCGGAGGGGATTGAAAATCCACTCCGAGTACCAGATTCGGAAGATGAAGCCACCATTGCAGAGAGGAGACAAGCAGGGTGGATATTCTCACTGAGTCTGCAAGGCTCCCTGTGGCCTGATGCCACTGAGTTCAAAGGCTCCACTGAGCAGGCCGCATGTGCAGGCGGGCATTGGGGGTTACATGAACGGTGGAAGCCATATGGCCGAGAAGTCTCAGGAATTGCCTGGCGGAGACCAGGGAATTGCTGTGAAACTGCCTGGCTACATCCATCAACCGGAGGGCCCTGTCCACTGGCAGAAAAGCCCTCGCCTGAAGAGTGTCTAGCCTTGCTCCTATGAATTCCAAGTTCTGGGACGGGAGCAAAGTGGACTTTGCAAAGTTTATGACAAACCCCAAGTGCTGAAGCAGAGCCACAGTGCGAAGGGTGGCTTGACTGGCCTCCTGGGAAGGCTGGACCCTTATGAGCCAGTCGTCCAGGTATGGAAACACAAAAAGACCTTGAAGCCTCAGGTAGGCCGCCACCACCGCCAGGCACTTGGTGAACACCCTGGGAGCGGAGGTTAGGCCAAAGGGAAGTACTCTCTACTGGTAGCGGTTTCCCCCCACAACAAATCTGAGATATTGTCTGTGGTCTGGATGAATAAGGATGTGAGTATAAGCATCCTTTAGATCTAAGGAGCATAGCCAATCTCCCTGCTGGAGGTAGGGCAGCAGGATTCCAAGGGTAAACACCTTGAACTTTTCCCTCTCCAGGAACTTGTTGAGGTTGCGCAAGTCTAGGATGGGTCTGAGGCCTCCTGTTCTTTTTGGTACCAGAAAGTACCTGGAATAAAAGCCGTGACCTCTCAGGTGGTGGGGCACCGGTTCCACAGCCTGTTCCTTTAGCAGACTTGCTAACTCCTGAAGGAGTAGGTCCCTGTGCAGAGGGAGTCTTGGAGGCTCCCCTGGAAAATAGGAGGGAGGTACCTGGTGAAAATGGAGAAGATAGCCCTTTTGGACTATATGAAGAACCCAGGCATCTGATGTGACGGCGGACCACCTGTGGGCAAAGTGGGCCAGCCGGCCTCCTGTGCTGATGTGAGCCAGCTGAGGAGAAGAGGCTATGCTTGCTGAGTCAAAAACCCCCACCCTGCTGAGCAGGGGCCGGTGTTTGTGACTTGGGGGCCTTCTGCCTACGGGGCCCATGACCCTGCCCCTTGGCCTGTTGACCCTGTTGGGGAGCTGCAGAGGCCTGATAATGAGGGTATTGTTTATAGGCAGATGACTTCCTTGGGTAAAAGGTCTTTTTTCCCGAGCCCTTCTTCTTCTGAGAAGGAGCAGAGGTTTTTCTGGACAGCCTAGTCCTGGTCAGAGTCTCGGTCTCAGGTTCTGCAGCCTTTTCAGCCATGGGCTTGCCAAAGAGGTTTTCACCTCGGCAGGGGACATCGACCAACTTGTCCTGCACCCATGGCTCGAGGTCGGATGACTGTAGCCAAGCCTGTCGGCGGGCACCGATGCCGGCCCCGGCTACTCGGGCCGAAGCCTCGAAGCCATCGTAGGCTGCTCGAGAGATAAACTTCGAGCACTCTCGAATACCAGTGGACAAGGCTTGGAACCGCTGCAAAGGTTCCTCCGAGAGACCAGCAGAGAACCCGGCAATCTCCTTTGCCAGGTCCCGGAGATACATGCCCATTTAGAGCTGGTAAGTCTGGACACAGCAAGCAAGCATAGAGCCCTGGAAGCACTTCTTACCGAGGGCATCCAGGTTCCGGGCCTCCCGGCCGGGAGGCACCGAGGAGTACAACTTCTGACTTTTCAGTCGATGCATGGCCGATTCCACAACCATGGAGTGGTGCGGTAATTGTGCCTTTTGGAACCCGGGGCTCTTGCGGACTCGATAGATGGAATCGACCCGCTTGCTTAACACCAGCGTCGAGGCCGGGGTCGCCCACATGGGGAAGAGCAGCCGCTCCAGCATCGGAGGAACCGGTACAGTAAAGGCCTCCTTTGGGGGAGAGTCATACTGGAGGGCCTCGAGCTCCTCGGCTCGAGGCTCCTCCTCGGAATCCGCGGGGCCATTTCCCGCACGAAGTCCGAGAACCAGGTATCCTCCGGTGGGGATCGTCTCCGAGGTTCGGACTCCAGCGAGTCCAATGGGACACACCGAGTCCGATAAGTGTCGGGTGACTCTTCGTCCTCCGTCTCCCAGCCCGACTCCTCGGAGGAGGAATCGAGCGGCTCCGGGCGGGCACCGATGCCATCCGCCCCGACGCCGAGGGTACCGGCGTCGACGACCTCGGTCCCGAACGGGAGGCCGAGGGAGACCGTGGCTGAGGATCGACTCGAGCCCGCATGGACTCGAGGATCGGCTCGGCCTCCAGGGTCGACTTGGACGTCGAGGTCCCGGTGGTCGGGACAGATGCACCGGTGAGACCGGCGATCAATGCCCGCTGCTGTTCCATGAAGGCAGCGAGGCTGCTCTCCAAGGCCGTCAACCTGAGTCGAGCTCAGGAGACTCAGCAGTCCCCGACTCGGGGCCCGACGTCGGCTCCCCTGGAGGAGAGTCCACGAGGACTACAGCACTCACGTGTCCAGGAGACTCCATCTCGATACGAGGATGCTTGGCAGGCCGCTCCGACTCCGAAGACCCGGGACGGCTATCGGAGCTATGCGACCTGGCCCTCGAGGAACCAGGAGCATCCACCGACGACGCCCTCTCGGGTTTCTTCTTCCTGCGATGTTCCCGCAAAGGAGACCCCCGCTCAGAGGAACCCCGACACTGCTCGGGGCCGGAGTCCCGAGACGTCGAGGCCTCTGACGAGGTCCGGGCCCGTCCAGACGCGGAGTCAGAGAAGATCCTATCCTTCTGGTGCTGCCGACTCCTCAACGCCTTCGAGGACATTTTGCCACACGGACCACAGATCATCGGATCATGATCGGGTCCGAGGCAGCGGAGGCAGCAGTCATGTGTGTCGGTAAGAGACATAAGTTTCTTACACCGATCACACTTTTTAAACCCGCTGGTAGCCATCGGGGGAAAAAGGGCCCCGCGAGGTCAAAAGACCGGGCTGCCAGTGAAAAAAAGAAAAATGGCGCGAACGCTAGTCACAAAGGACAAAAACCGAAAAAGAGAGAGTGGACTCGATACCGGTGTATCGGGCCAAGGTGGGAAAAGGATCCGGCATCGAACCGAAGGAGAAAAAGAAAAAACAGGGAAATCAACTTTTCCTCGGGGAAAAACGAACTACGTCCGTCGGGCTCCGCGGAAAAAAGAAGACTGAGCAAGATGGCACCCTTGGGCGGGAAGGGGACCGCGCATGCGCGCTGCAATTCGCAAAGGCTTTCTTTGAAAGCTGGGGAAATGCTCCACACAAGGACTCCGTTGGCACCGACGTCACCCATATGTGAGGACTGTCTTCCTGCTTGGTCCTGGAGAGCTCTATATCCTTTTTAAGATACGGCGACCAGAATTGCACACAATATTCAAGGTGCGGTCTCACCATGGAACGATATATTTTATTTATTTATTTAGACAGTTTTGTATACCGCCTTATCCTTCAATCAAAGCGGTCACAACACAATTGGGGGATACATTTAACACGCAGGGACATGAGACACATACACTAATACTTACAGGGAACATGGGCAATGGAGAGTTAAGTGGCTTGCCCAAGACCACAAGGAGCATCCGTGGGACTAGAAACCCCAGTCCTTCCGGCCCAAGGTTGCTGTCCTCTAGTGGGATTTGAACCCCCGACCTTCCGGCCTGAAGTACCTTGCCCCAACCACTAGGCTACTCCTCCATTATAATATATTTTGTTTTATTTTCCATTCCTTTCCTTATGATACCTAGCATTCTATTTGCTCTCTTGGCCGCCGCTACACACTGGGCCGAGGGTTTTAACATGCTATCCACAATGACGCCTAAATCTTTTTCCTGGGTGGTGGTTCCTAATGTGGAACCTTGCATCGTGTAACCACAGTTTGGGTTGTTCTTCCCTAGGTGCATAACTTTGCACTTGTCCACATTAAATTTTATCTGCCATTTTGATGCCCAGTCTTCCAATTTATCAAGATCCTCTTGCAATTTTCCACAATCCTCTTGGGTTTTAACAACTTTAAATAGTTTTGTGTCATCTGCAAATTTGATAACCTCACTCGTTATTCCACTTTCCAGATAATTTATGAATATGTCAAAAAGCAGCGGACCCAGCACAGATCCCTGGGGTACACCACTATTCACTTTTCTCCATTGGGAAAATTGGCCATTTAGCCCAACCCTCTGCTTTCTATCTTTTAACCAGTTCTTGATCCACAGTAGTACACTGCCTCCTATCCCATGACTCTTTAGTTTTGCCAAAAGTCTCTGATGAGGGACCTTGTTAAAGGCTTTCTGAAAGTCCAGATACACTATATCAACCGACTCACCTTTGTCCACCTGTTTATTCACACTTTCAAAAAAACATAATAGATTAGTAAGACAAGATCTTCCTTAGTTAAAGCCATGTTGGCTGTCTCCCATTAGGCCATGACTATCTACATGCTGAGTAATTTTATTCTTTATGATGGTTTCTACCATTTTTCCCGGTACTGATGTGAGGCTCACCGGTCTGTAATTCCCAGATCACCCCTGGAACCCTTTTTAAAAATTGGCGTTACATTGGCGATCCTCCAATCTTCAGGTATTACAGATGATTTTAATGAAAATTCACAGATTACTAATAGCAGGTCTGCAATCTCATATTTCAATTCTTTCAACACCCTTGGATGTATACCATCCAGCCCAGGTGATTTGCTACTCTTCAGTTTATCTAATAGTTGTAATACATCTTCCCGATGTATCAATATTTCCTTCAATTCTTCCGCACCTTTAAATACCACTTCAGTCATAGGTAACATCCCTACATCTTCCTCAGTAAAGACTGAAGCAAAGAATTCATTCAGTCTCTCCGCTACCGCCTTGTCGCCTCTTAGTGCCCCTTTAACTCCTCTATCCTCTAATGGTCCAACTGACTCTCTCACAGGTTTTTTGCTACGAATGTACTTGAAAAAATCTTTATTTCGCGTTTTTGCTTCCGCAGCAAGCTTCTTCTCAAATTCTCCCTTTGCCTGCTTTATCAATGCCTTGCATTTGACTTGCCAGTGCTTGTGCTGTTTCCAGGTTTTGTTGTTTGGCTCTTTTTTCCATTTCCTGAAAGATGCTTTTTTGGCAACAACAGCCTCTCTGACCTCACCTTTAAACCATGCTGGCAGTTTTTTGGACTTCCTTCCACTTTTCTTAAAGCGTGGAATACAGCTGGTCTGGGCTTCCAAGATAGTATTTTTCAACAACACCCAAGCTTGATTTAAGTCTTTAACCTTTGCAACTGCTCCTTTTAGTTTTTTCTTAACTATTTTCCTCATTTAATCATAGTCTCCCTTTCGAAAGTTAAAAGGTAGTACTGTGGATTTCCTTACTATCCCTCCTCCACTAATTAAATCAAAGGCGATCATGCTATGATCACTATTGCCAAGTGGCCCCAACACCCTTATCACCTACACTAGATCTGGTGTTCCACTATGGACTAGGTCTAATATGGCTTCCCCTCTGGTCGGTTCATGAACCAGCTGCTCCAAGAAGCAGTCATTTATGTCATCTAGGAACTTTATCTCCCTAGCATGTCCTGCCGTGACACTGACCCAGTCGATACCGGGGTAATTGAAATCACCCATTATTATTACCGTTCTGTAACTTATGTTAGCTTCCCTGATTTCTTTGAGCATTTCATCATCCATTTGTTCATTCTGGCCAGGCAGTCGATAGTACACCCCCACTTTCATCGCCTTCCCCTTTTTACATGGAATTTCAATCCATAGAGATTCTACAGCAAATTTTGTTTCCTGCAAAACTTTAATCCTTTCTGACTCAATGCCCTCTCTAAAATAGAGCACAACCCCTCCACCAATTTGATCAGCTCTATCATTACGATATAGTTTGTATCCAGGTATCACAGTGTCCCACTGGTTGTCCTCCTTCCACCATGTCTCTGATATTCCAATCATATCTAACCTCTCATTTAGTGCTATATATTCCAACTCTCCCAACTTATTTTTTAGACTTCTAGCATTTGCATACAAGCATTTTAGAGACTGTATTTTATTCATATTAGTTTGGCTGTTGGTAGACATGGGTAATTTGGGATCTTTAAGCTCTGTCTGCTCCATACTCGAGGGCATTTGGGCTACTTTACTCTTTTTTGGAACCTCTCTGCTTTTGGTAGTATCCTTCAAGGATACATTCTTCCGAACCATTTGCTCTTGGGCGACTGTCGGCTTTCCCCTATTATCTAGTTTAAAAGCTGCTATTTTCTGGAATCTGCTCACTTGGAAGTTTTTCTAAAGAAACATGAGTCTGATATGGGATGATGGGTTTGTGAAATTAAGGGTTCTATATTTGTTCTTGTAAGGCATCTGGGCTTATTTTTTTTTTTCTTTTAATGATTTCTTTAATGATTTCTTCCACTCCTTCATAATGTGGACTTTTATTTAATATATGTGCTGTTTTCCAGAATTCATGACTATGGAATGTTTTTCTGGGTATATTTTATTTTGCTAGTTTTGTTTCTTATATAATTCCTGTTTTACTTATTGTATTGAATAAGTTGAAAGTCAATAAATATATAACTAAAAAAAAAAAAAAAAAGCTGCTCTATCTCCTTTTTAAAGGTTAATGCCAGCAGCCTGGTTCCATCCCGGTTAAGGTGAAGCCCATCCCTTCGGAAGAGCCTCTCCTTTCCCCAGAATGTTCCCCAGTTCCTAACAAATCCAAAACCCTCATCTCTGCACCATCGTCTCATCCACACATTGAGACTCCGGAGCTCTGCCTGCCTTTTGGGTCCTGCACGTGGAATGGGAAGCATTTCGGAGAACGCTATCCTGGAAGTTCTGGATTTCAACTTCCTACCTAAAAGCCTAAATTTAGCCTCCAGAACCTCCCTACCACATTTTCCTATGTCATTGGTACCGACATGTACTAAGACAGCAGACTCTTCCCCAGCACTAAAACCTTATCTAGGTGGCGCGTGAGGTCCACTACCTTCGCACCAGGCAGGCATGTTACCAGGCGATCCTCACGTCCACCAGCCACCCAGCTATCTACATGCCTAATGATCGAATCACCAACTATAACAGCTGTCCTAACCCTTCCCTCATGGGCACATGGCCCTGGAGAAACTTCCTCGGTGCAAGAGGGTTTTACATCACCTGGAGTTACAGGATCACTTCCTGCCACACCAGGGTGATGCTCTCCTGTCACGTGACCTCTCTCCTCCATGGCAACAGGGATGCTGCCAGACTGGAGGTGGGACTTCAGGACTATATCCCTGTAGGTCTCGTCTATGTACCTCTCTGTCTTTCTTATGTTTTCCAAGTCTGCTACTCTAGCCTCTAGAGAACGGACTTGTTCCTTGAGAGCAAAGAGCTCCTTGCACCTACTGCACACATAAGACCTCTCACCAACTGGGAGAAAATCATACATGTGACACTCAATGCAAAAGACTGGAAAGCCCCCATCTCGCTGCTGGACTGCTGTCTGCATCTTAGTTTTAAGTTTTTGTTTAGATCTTTAAGTTCTTTACTTCCTAAGGGTTGCTATGGATATTTATACTAATAAAACTGTACCTAATACGTTTAATATACCTTGTTCACCTGAAGCTTAATTAATCTCAGGTCCTTAGTATATGACTGATTTGGGTAACGAGCTGCACCTGAGAGCACCCCCTGTCTTTTAAGATGTGCAAGTACCTATAAAGCTGATGACAAACATGGTGGGGGCAACTGTACCACAGCACAGGGTGTTGGCAAAGTAAAGTACTGGAAAGACAGTTGGTGGCAGACAATGGGAATACTTGTCCCCCAGTGGAGGCGGAGGTGGCAGGATAGTTACAATGATGGTTGGACAGAGGAGTGGTGGTGCCATGCAGATCAGGCACAGGTGAGGCAAGCATGAAGAGGTGCAATGCAGGAAAGGGTAGCAGTGCAGGACATGGGGTGACAGCCTGCACAGGCAGACAGGACTCTACACAGCTGACAGATGGAGATAGACGGACCGAGGGAATGTTGGCAATTGTGGTGAGGGTATTATGAGCTGGCAGCACAAATCTGCAAAAATATGACTGTTACAGGCATGCACACTATTTGAGTAGGACAGGCTTGAGAGGAGGGAACAATAAGAAATTGAACCCATGAACACTGCCGAGAATGGCATTGTATTAACCAGTAGGCTATACCTCCGTGGTCTATGTCACAGCAATGGCTGGGTACAGAAGGACTGCAGGTCACCGCACAAACTGTCTACTCTGAGTGCCAGGATAGGGTAATCCCATCAGTTCCCATGATGCAATGCACATGCTGAATAGCTGTCTACAGCTGATCAGCAAATGGGGTCTGCACCTCTCCAGTACCTCAGCTTGGAAAGATGAACTGACAGTGCGTAATACTGGCACGGAGTAGCTACAGGTCATGCTATTGTGCAGGTTCTGTGTTACCCCTGAGGGATAGGATGGGTGCCCAGCACTAGGTCCGCAGTACATATGGTGCTAGAGATAGGCCCTGCTGTACATCCCCATCACTACCAGTGTGTGACAGGTGTTCCTTGCAGTGCAGCTGAAGGTAATTCGGTGTCCATCTGTATCCTGCAGTCACATGTGGCCCTCTGGGACCAGACACCACCCAGATTAGTGTGTTCCCCGTGTTATGGTCTGGCTGACATGGGCACCTGTTATCAGGGCAGAGTGGTTTCAAGACTTGCATGAGGTTTGTGTAGCAGTGCCTTTATAGGTCAACGTGGTAAACACTACATACCCCAAAGGGCTCACATCACCCTTTTTGTAGGTAAGGGACAGGTGCCCCAGTCCCCGTGAAGCAACCTCCATCCTGCTGGTATAAGACAGCCCTCCAGGGTTGGTGGGCCAGAGCCATACCTGTGACTGGGGCAGTAGCAGACCATCAGCAATGCTGGGGTTAGGTCTGGAAAACCCCAACTGCCTCACACCACTGTCTACCAGTCACCAGCAGACAGCACAGTCAGACTGCACCTTATAGGTGTTCCAACCATGCACAGTCTAACTGCAGACAGTCCCCTAGCCAGTCCATAGTGCATGCTCACAGAGGAACTATGTGCACCAAGCAGGCATCTCAGTGATTGGGGCCCAAGCACTGGGATCACAAAAGTATCACTAAAAGCAGATAGTGTGGAGTGCTATGTGGGAACCTAGACATGCCATGGTCACTGCTCGGTTAGAGTGAGTGCCCTCCCAGCATGACATGCTGTGGCCACCCTGTCCATGCAGGTGGTGGTCAGATACTATAGTGTCCCAGCCATTGCCCCACACCCTGTGAAGATGCATCCTAGCCAACCCGCCCTGTCCGGGCCATACCCACAACACCTTGCTCCTCATTATGCACATATTCAGGCTAACACTGGTAACAGTGGGACATTTTGGGCCCAGAGAGGGGTGGGCAGCCACAGAACAATGGATAGACATACACACACAGACACTCCTATTGCAGCATTGTGCAACGATAGGGGTGGTTGGCAACCCTGCCCGCCACACTGGTCCGGATCACAGTGCCAACATTGCTAAACTGTGCAGGAGGTAGTACTAGTGCTCTGGTGATAACTGCAGCTCAATGCTAGGGCCAACAGCCTGACTCTCCATGCATCTTTGGATTGTGGAGCCTGTGTGAGTGGGTGTTTGTACCCCTATTTGCAGCTGCTTTGGGCTTTGCACATGTTGCTGTTGTATCTGCATTGTAGGGTAAAATATAGGGACATGCTCTGCAGGAACCACAGCTGGGACTTGAACCTGTGACCCTCTGCTTCTGGACACACTGGCTGGGTGTACTGCACCACACTGTTGCCACAGATTCATGGTAGTCCCTGGGACTACCTGTACCTTTCCTCAGCCAGACCTTTTATGTTGCACTGTACACCATATACTGGTACAGGGCATGGCCTAGGTCCACTGCAGGCAGGTGTCACTGCCCCCTCCAGCACGGGCGCACACCCCCCTGCCATGCTGACATGACCACATGCTGTCGGTGCTGGTAGTGCGCAGTCTCAGGCCATCCACTTTGTGGGTAGGTGGTCGCCTAGGTAGCGGGGTCTGGGGCAGGTGGCATACATGAGCATCCTCACATCCCCCCATCACCGTCTACCAATAGTATGTCCCTTTTGCCTGGGGGAGTTTTGGCTGGGGGGATGTTAGGTCAATGCCCTGGCAACTGTTAGCTTGGGTGGACCAGGTAGATGTAGGTGGATTGTGTTTGGCCTTTGTCAGCTACTGTCATGCTGATTTCCAGTTTCTATGTTCCTATGTGCCACCTAGGTGCCGCCTAGTCCACCATGTGCCCCAGCTGCCCCCGCTACATGTCCCGCCTGCAGCCCCCTATGCCCCATCTGCACCATCGCCATAGTGGCCTTTCATACTTGGGCACTATGCTGTTGCTGAAAATGGAGCACTACTATCACGGCCCTTGGGCTCCCTGCCTATGCTGTACATTGCTGACACTGAAATGGTTTCTCTCTCCTGCAAATGTGCTTCTAACTGCAGGTTTTCATTCGGGGTAGGATTCAGCCCTTCAGTTCAGCGCGTTAGTGTGCAGGGAGCCTCTCCCCACCCATTGACCCCTTCTGTCCGCCCTCTCTCTACCCTCTGCAGTGTTTACCGCGGCCAGGAACGCTAACGTTCGTCAGGTAACGTTAACGCGTGTTAACGTTACATACCGCACGTTAACGTTACCTAACGAGCATTAATGTTACCTAACGCGCGGTCTATAACGTTACCGCAGTTTAGTAAACATACCCCAAAGTTTCTAGATGAAAGAAATGACTGCTACTTGGAGCAGCTGATTCATGAAAGGACAAGAGAGGAATCCATTCTGGACCTAGTCCTTAGTAGAACACAGGATCTGATGCAAGAGATAAAGGTGTTGGGGTCACTTGGAAATAGTGATCATAGCATGATCGCATTTGATTTAATAATGGAGGAAGGACTGCAATGAAATCCACAGTACTATCTATTAACTTTCAAAAGGAGATTATGATAAAATGAGGAAAATTGTTAACAAAAAACTAAAGGAGCAGCTGCAAAGGTTAAAGGTTTACATCAAGCATGGACATTGTTTAAAAATACTATCTTGGAAGCCCAGAACAGATGTATTCCACGCTTTAAAAAAAGGTGGAAAGGCGGCCCAAAAACTGCCAACATGGTTTAAAGGTGAGGTCAGAGAGGCTGTTGTAGCCAAAAAAACATCTTTCAGGAAATGGAAAAACGAGCCAAATGACGAAAATGGGAAACAACATAAGCACTGGCAAGTTAGATGCAAGGCAGGCCATGGCAGGTAAGGAGAGAATTTGAAAAAAAGCTTGCCATGGAAGCAAAACGTATAATAAAAACTTTTTCAAGTACATTCATAGCAAAAAAAACCTAAGTCAGTTGGATCATTAGTTAATAGAGAGGTAAAAAGGGGTGCTAAGGGACGACAAGGCCGTAGCAGAGAGGCTGAATAAATTCTTTGTTTCGGTCTTTTCTGAAGAAGATGTAGGGAAGTTACCCATACCTGAAATGGTATTTAAAGGTGATGTATCAGAAGAATTGAAACAAATATCAATAAACCGGGAACAGGGGCAGCTCAAGGCAATCTGCTGCCTGAGGCAAGGGATGAGATGGCGCCATCTTCCGGAGTGAGGGAGGGGGGAGGGGTGCTTCCGTAAAACTCCAGTTAGGAAGTGAACCAAACCAAAAAGCCAATTAGATAATGTGGAGGAAATGCAAGATATTCACACCAAGGAACTAAAAGAAAGAGCAAAAACCATAGCACAGTTTATAACACCAAATTATATCTCATTTTTATTTTGTTGTTATAAGCTGCATTATGGGTCTTGCTTTTTCTTTTAGAACATATATTTTGCATCCACAGAACCCCCTCCCTCAACAGTGGGTGCAGAGCAGAACTAGGACATGCACCCACAGAAATAAAATTTTCTTCTTGTTATCTCACTAACAACAACAAACATTCTCCAGTACCAGGCATATTGTGAACTGATACAAAGTCACTGAGGATCTGTAGAGCACATCTACCATACCATAATCAGCACCAACTTCCAAAACTCACATAAGGAACCTACCCAAAAAAAGCATCACTGTAAATACTGCAACGGGCCCTGCAACATCCAACACCTATTTCAAAGCTGAACAATTCAAATCACTACAGTACAGATCCCTATGTAAAAACTCCATGTTAACAGAACACCTGACCTTGGTCACACACTCAGAACACAGACCCTCACCAAGTACAGAATTAGTGACCATAACCTAAAAATAAACATATGTAGATAAAAATTAAACTGCAACCCCAAGAAGCCAGATTCTTCATGCAGTGCAATACCAGAGAAGCAGAAAGAGATGCATTTCCCTATACTGTATAAAATACAAAGATAGCACCAAGTCCAATCACTAAATTGAAAATAAAATTCTCTTCTTCCTTTGTTGTCTGACCATTTTATTCTCTGATCACGCTGGTCCCATACTGAGGTTTCTGTTTTCCTCCACCTACTTCCCCCCAGGGAAGGCCTGAGGGTGTTGTGGGGCCATAGCACCTTAATACAAAGAGAAAATGGTTAGACTACACACAAGCCCATTCGCCATTCACCATACGTGTACCACCCACCAATAAGAGCACATGCAATTTCCAAATGAGTTAGAGTATTGTACATAGTATCGAGTTAACTTGTATATAGTTTTCCCGGTTTATTCCCATGTTTAATTTCCTGTTCATTGTAAACTCAATGTTGCTTGTATGCATTGTGGTATGTTTTTGTTCGATGTACACCGCGCTGATTATAATAGCGCGGTATAGAAGAAATGTTAAATAAATAATAAATAAATAAAATAAATGTGTGGAGACTCGTTGTGACACATTTGCATAAAAATTTAGTATAGGTTATTTTAAAATGTATATGCCAGCCATGTAAAATCCTAGGTGGCTTCCAAACATATTCATGCAATTTAGTAAAACAGATGTTACAATAAAACAAACATAATAATAAACATTAAATTTGATGAATGAAAAGCCACTTACACAGCCTCCTCCCACCCCCCACTCCCCACCCCCATCAAAGCATTATAAGTATCTGCACATCAGATTTATTTTGCTATGACTAGATTGAGGAGGGAAGATAAAAAATGAGAAAAACTAATTCAAACTAATGAAAAAAACTAATGAATTCAAAGGCTGGATTGGATTGTGCTAGAGTTGGAAAAATCAGGAAATCAGCAGCAGTGAAGCTATCAGGCTACTAAACAAAATTAAACTGAGATGTTACCTTAAAATCAGAAATTTCCTTGAATCTGAATTGACAACATATTTTAAATTTCAGCCTGACAGCATAAAGAACACAAAACTGCAAATCTCAAAGACAATCCATATTCCAGTACCCCTCCCCCCAACCAACACCCTACAGTTGACTACATCAGGAACCCGAGTACAGGCCCAATAGAGCAAATCTACTATTCCATAAAAGCACTAACTTCCGAAACTCACACGACATGGAGAGTACCCAGAAAAGGGCAGCACCATAAATATTGCACTAGGCCCTAGAACATCGATATCCCTATTCAGAAAACTGAACAAGCCAGATAAGTACAGATCTCTACATAGAAACTCCCTGCTAACAGAATACGTGTCCTCAGTCACACATGCAGAACAGAGATAGTTCTTCATCAAGTAGGGAATATATTAATACAAACTAACAATAGACATAAATAAATGATAAAAATTTATAATAAATAATTAAAAAATAAATAGATGAATAAATAAAATAAATATGTAGACAAAAAAATGCTTTTACCCATTACTCTTAGATTTACAGGATTTCTTTTCCAAGATTATACTTTACTCCAGAGTGAGGCGAGAGAAAGAACTCTCACATGCAGGCATCTGCATTGTCAGCCGAAACTAACATAATGGCTCAGCACAAGTAGTATGAGTACAACTAATGCCACCCCAGTGGGTGGCCTTATTTGCACCAGCAGCCATTCTGCCACACTGAAATGCAGGAACTGCCTCTCTGCAGTTAGCCTATGGCCTCACAGACCATCCAGAATAGGGAGTGGGGGGTCAGCAGCTAGCGACAGCACCCTCCTGATGGCAGCATTCCCTTGCCGCCCTTACCCAGTTATCGAGTAGCACCTGTCCTGGTCCAGCATTTGCCTTCTTGCTTCCCCTCTCTTGTTATCCAGCATTTGTCTTCCCTGCTTCCCCCCCCCCCCTTTGTCCAGCTTTTGTCTTCTTGCATCCTCCCTTTGTCCAGCTTTTGTTCCCCCCCATCTAGCATTTGTATTCCTGCTTCCCCCGTTGTCCAGCATTTATCTTCCTGCACCTCCCCTGTTATCCAACATTTGTCTTTCTGTCGCCCCCCTCTGTTGTCCAGCCCTGTCTTCCTGCTGCCTCTCCCCCCCCCTCCACATGTCCAGCATTTGTCTTCCTGCTTCCTTCTCCTGTTGTCCAGTATTTGTCCTCCTGCTTCCCCACCACCATTGTCCGGGATTTGTCTTCCTGCACCTCCTCCCCTGTTGCCCTCCTGCCCCCTCCCATTATCCAGCATTTGCCCCCTTTCCCCACTTTCCAGCATCTGCCATCCACCTGCATTTCTGCCACTGCCTCTGATGCCTCTCAGCAGCAGCAATGCAAAAGCACAGATTCTCCCTGCTGGTTCCACCCCCTTCTGATGCAAAGAGCATCATCAGAGTGGGCAGGACCCATCAGGGCCTTACAAGCATGACCGAGTTGCAAGAGCCCATGCTTTTGCTTTCTGTTTTGTTTTTTCAAAGTTGATAGCTCGCGCGAGCAGGGGAAATCCACAGCTTACTTTGGCACAAGCATTCTGGAACCTGGTACCTTTTTGGGAACCTGACAGGTACTTGTGACCTGTTGGAAATAGGATACTGAGCTTGATGGACCTTGGTTCAAACCAATATGGCATTTCTTATGTTCTTATGATACTGCAGAAGGGCTGTCAGGTAAGGTTTGCCTCTTTGCATATGATGCCAAAATCTGCAATAGAGTAGACACCCAGGAGGGAGTAGATAACATGAGGAGGGATCTAGCTTAACTTGAAGAATAGTTGAGAATTTGGCAGCTGAAATTTAATGCTAAAAAATGCAGGGTCATGCATTTGGGCTGCAAAAATCCAAGGGAGCAGTTCGGTATAGGGGATGAAATACTTCTGTCTATGAAAGAAGAGCGGGACCTGGGCATGATTGTTTCTGATGATCTTAAGGTGGCTGAACAGGTAGAAATGGCTATGGGAAAAGCTAGGATGCTTGGGTGCATAGGAAGAGGAATGGCCAGCAGAAAGAGGGAGGTGATAGTGCCTCTGTATAAGTCTTTGGTGAGACCTCATTTGGAGTATTGTGTGCAATTCTGGAGACAGCACCTTCAAAAGCATATAGACAGGATGGAGTCGGTGCAGAGGATAGCTACCAAAATGGTCAGTGGGCTTCATCATAAGTCATATGGGGACAGACTTAAAGATCTTAATATGTATGGAGGAAAGGCGGGAAAGAGGAGGTATGATAGAAACGTTTAAAAAGCTTCATGGCATAAATGCACAGAAAAGCCTCTTTCAATTGAAAGAAAGCTCTGTATTGTGAAAGGAGAGAGACTCAGAAGTAATATGAGGAAATATTTCTTTATGGAAAGAGTGGTAGAAGTGTGGATAGTCTCCCAGTGGAGGTAGAGATGATGGCAGTATCTGAATTCAAGAAAGCATGGGACAAACACAGAGGATCTCTAAAGGGAATATAGTAATTGGCATGGAAAGGCAGACTGGATAGGCTGTATGGTCGTTTTCTGGTGTCAAGTTTCTATGTTTCTAAGTTGCTGCACTCACACATCCCCATGTGTCCAATATCTGCCTTCCTGTCTCCTTCTTTCCTCCCCAGCACTGCCCATCTACTTCCTTTTCCAGTATTCATTAACCCTGCCCCCCTCCTTTTCCTAGCATCCATCCCTACGCCCTTCCATCTCAATCTTCCTCTGCATATGTCCTTGCTTACTCTTCCCCCCCCATGAAAATCTGCCCTCTCCCTTCTTACTCCCCCAGTTTCTACTTCTTTTTCTTACTCTTACTCATATTACCCCTCTTCTCAAGTCTCTTCAATGGCTTCCTATCCTTTTCCACATCCAGTTCAAACTTCTCCTACTGACCTATAAGTGCTTTCACTCTGCAGCTCCTCCCTACCTTTCCTCTCTTATCTCTCCCTACACCCCTCCTTGGGAACTCCTCTCTTATGACAAATCACCTCCATCTGTGCCCTTCTCTTCTATTGCTAACTCCAGACTTCACTCCTTTCACCTTGCTGTTCCTTATGCCTGGAACAAACAACCCGAGTGTGTATGTCAGGCGCCTTCTCTGACCCTTTTCAAATCCAGGGTAAAAAACTCACCTCTTCGTTGCCCCTTTTGGATCTTGACTCACCTGATCTCCTTTGTGTTTCCTTACCATTCCGCCTGGATGTATCCCATGTCTACAGCTACTGTGTTGTCTGTCTTGACTAGATTATAAGTTCTGATGAGTAGGGACTGTCTCTTACATATTTGTGCAGTGCTGCGTACATCTTATAGCGCTATACAAATGCTCAGTAGTAGTAGTAGTACTCTGACCACACCAATTGCCAGCCCCAGCATCAGACACCTTTCAGCCCCAGCCTCCCCGAGCATCAGCCCCTTTCATTTGCAATTCGCACATTGACCCCTTTCCAATACTAGGCCCTTTAGCATCAGCCATAGCCCCTTTTCATTCCCAGCCCTCATTCCCCCTCAGCATTAGCCCCTTTATTCCCAGCCCCCTTCTAGCCTCAACCCCAATATAAGCATTAGCTCCCTTCTCATCCTGGTCTCCCAGTATCAGTCCCAGTCTCAGCCCCCTTCCAATCCTAGTCCACCCAGCATCAACCCATTTCCAGTCCTGCCTCCTCCTTAGCCATCAACCTGCTTCAATTTCCAGTCCCAGTCCCAAGTATCAGTTTATGTTTATTAGCGGTTTCATATACCTCCACCTCCTTCCTCCCTTCCTCCCACATTCCTGTTTTGCACAGCTGCTGAAGCATGTTCCTTCGCTGCCGCCGCTGTCGTGCTGCTGCTGCCAGCACCAAGGCACTTTTAAAAGGCAAAAACAGGTGCTTTCTGAGCCTCACTTGCCCCTTAATCCAGCTCTGCATATGGCCTGTATCTGCATACATTTGCCTGGACTCAGCAGAGGTGCTTCCAGCGGCAGGGTTTGGAAGGGATCAGAACTTATGAATATATTTTATCAAATATGCGCCTATGCAGGTAAAGTAGCCTTGGACGTTTGTGTCTGCTAAAGAGCAGTTATAAATATATGATAATTTTCCATATGAAGATATACGTCTGCTTTCCATCTGAAAACTCACCAGTACCCACATAGGGAAAAAATGCACCTACTATTTAAGTGTCCATGCAGTTATAAAATTAACCTCTTAGTGCACAGAGATTTAGTGCATGCTAAGAATATTAGCATGCACTTAAATAAAAATGCACATCCTTAATCTCTACACATCTTTCTCCTTGGTTAAAAATGTCACCTCTATACATGTTTATGTACTCATGAATGTGAATAAAAACATATTTTAAAACTACATAAAAAATGAAAGTCAAATTAAAATGGGACTGTAAAGGGAATTCTTAGTTATCACAGGATCTTTTCCCACTGAATACTAGTGGCATAAATTATATGCTTCGTTTGGCCTGGAAGTAGTTATATGAACAGAGGCACACGAAGAATTGCTGCTACAGGTTTCTTTCCCTCATGTCTATCTCTGGGACTCCATAAACTCTGCGAAAGCCCTGAAGCATCTGAAATGAATGGCGTTATCTTGATATTAATATGCAAATTGTTTGGAAATATCACACATAAATCTTTAGTGTTAATTGCTTAGTCCTCAGAGGTTTCTTAAATGTCTCTGCTGAGCTGAATGATGCTTATAATAAGAGGCCAGCTCATTTTTAAAGTTCATGTAAATGATACACTGGGAGATTTTTCATCTGGGTGGTGTAAGTAAATCAAATGCAAGATAGCGTGGACCAAGGCAGCATAAATTTTCCATGGAGAAAGGATCCTTTATTTCAGGTAAGTGCATCACTTTGACATCCAACATTTTCTCTCTAAAGCTTAGTATAAGGGAATCCTCTATTACAGTCAGCGTGTTTGTTTTTTTTAATGTAACCCTTTCAGGGAGTATGTGGTAGCATCTTAATGCATTGAAGGTTTTATACGCAGCAGGAGATATTTTAGAGTTTGTTTTCAGTGGGGGGGTTTTGCTTCCCAAAGAGGGGTGCCCTCATCTTTATTAAAAAGCATGTTCTTAGCCAAGAAACATAATTTCATGGCAAATCCATTCTTGAAAAGAATCCCTCTATAAAATGCGGGCATTACGATCTCTTGCTGCTGGGAGCTAGACCAGTTATACCATCAAAACCCAAGTATATATTAATCTACACTATAAATTGGCATTACGTGACAAATTCCTCCCATGCTTTCAACATATCTGGAAAATGACACACAACAAAAATCACAAGAAGCAACTTTTTATACACCCGCAGTAAATGTCAGTATCCTAGAGCCTCAGGAAATCAGAGCTCAGGTAAACTGCAGAGCACCACATCAGCAACAGTATAAACATGGACCTTAAGTATGAGTGAAACACATTTTTTAGCAAATTGGAAACTGCAAAATGGTCTGAAAATATCAATGCTGTATATGAAGTCAAAATATCTTTTACACCCACCAATTCATTCAAAAACTGTCTTACCTCAAAATCAAAAGTGTGGCTGATTCCAAGGCACCGATAGCTGTCATTGGCCACTGAAGACTGCTGGATTGTGGCCGAAGGAATACAGCCCGATACTTACAGTACAATGGCACCGTGTTTTGGCAGCACCTGCTGCTGGCCTCGGGGGTATTTTTCACCAATTATATCAGTCTCTGTAAGAAAATAAAAACAGTCAAACATCTATTAAAAAAGAGCATCAAATACGGTCAAATAACATACTCATGAGTTCTCTCAGGCCAAAAATCTCTACATCAGAAATAGGCCTAAACTGACTCAAGGGAATCAACATATTAAGGGGTCTAGTTACTAAGCTGTGCTAATGTTAATGCATGTTAATTCACCATTAATGTGTTAGTTTAACACAGGTCCCAATGTTATTCAATGCACATTAATATTTCTGCAGCTTAGTAACTAGGGGCCCAATATTCAAAAGGCATTTACACGGTTAACAGCCAGTTAACCATGTAAATGCCTGCTAACCGGATATTCGCCGGTACATACATGGGTAGTGCCGTCAAATATCCCCAACTAAGTCCCCTATGCGCCCCAATGCTAGCCGGCTAGCATTAGGGCGTGCCGGGGGTGTTTCAAGATGGAGACCAGCACTAACTGTGCAGCACCGATATTGGAAGCTGTACGGTTAGCGCTAGCGGCCAGACCCGGATATTTACTTCGTTGCTGCGGAAGTGAATATCCTGGATTTGGGGGTTGGCGGGCAGGGAAAAGCAAGGATATCCAAGCCAGAATGGGGGTGTGGTATAGATGTGGTCAGAGCATGTCCGAGAACTGGGATATCCTTACTTAATCTCAGAAGTGTCCTCAATGTCCCACTCTGCATCCGAGGTTATATCTGATCTAGGCACAAACAAGCACTGAAAAAGTGCTCGTTTTGTCAGGCAAACATCCAGACTGTGTAGGGAAGAAGGTACACTTATAGCCCCTTTATTTTACAAGTAGAGGACAAACACTGACAGAAAATGAGAGCGCATGTTTATGTTTGATATGCCACTGGATGTCCCCTTCTGCTAGCCTGCCTGAGCTAGACGTCTCTGCCCCACGCGTTACTAAGAGGGACATCTATGTGGCTGCTGGTGCAAAGGTCCATATTACTAAAATTGGGCAGAGACATAGATCTCTCTGGCATTTCTCAGGATGTTCTGCCCTGGATGTCTCCAATTTGACTTGGGCATCCTTTCTAAAATGCTACTTTCAATATTCATGAGACCCAAAGAAACTGCAGGCACAGAAACCAACCCAAAAGAGCAGTGTGATATAAAATAAATCAGATCACAATCAAGCAACTGCTCATTTATGTATACTATATGTAAGTATGGAAAATACGCATATACAGTAGATGAATACATTTCCACTCCTGCTTTTGCATCTGTTCTAAGGCATACACGAGTGCTAGCTACCTCTCAGATTTACCTCTCTACACCTAGAATCTCTCCGGCAATCCAGGCCCGAATCTCTGCCTGCCTATCTGACATTGCTGCCTGGATGTCTCACCGCCATTTGAAACTGAACATGGCCAAAACTGAAATTGTTAACTTTCCCCCTAAACCCACCTCCCCCCTTCCTCCTTTCTCAGATTCTGTGGATAATGCTCTACTCCTCTCTGTTTCCTCGGCCAGCAACCTTGGGGCTGCCTTTGACTCTTCCCTCTCCTTCTCCACACACATCCAGCTGATAACTAAAACATGTCATTTCTTTCTCTATAACATCAGCAAAATTTGCTCCTTCCTTTCTGAACACACTACTAAGACACTTAGCCACTCGTTAGTCACCTCCGGTCTAGACTGTTGCAACCTCCTCCTTGTTGGTCTCCCTCTGAATCATCTCTCTGCCCTTGAATCTGTTCAAAACTCAGCTGTGTGACTAATTTTCCGCCAGCCTCGATATGCTCATAAAAGTCTTCTTCTCAGGCCGCTTCACTGGCTCCCTATCCATTTCCATATCCAGTTCAAACTTTGCCTACTGGCCTATAAGTGTACTCATTCTGTTGCTCCTCACTACCTCTCCTCTCTTATCTCTCCCTACACCCCTCCTCGGGATCTCCGATCTTCTGGAAGATCCCTTCTATCTGTGCCCTTCTCTTCCATTGCCAACTCCAGACTTCGATCCTGCTACCTTGCTGCTCCTTATACCTGGAGCAAACTACCTGAGTCTGTATATTAGGCTTTATCTCTGGCCCTTTCCAAATCCAGGCTGGAAACCCACCTCTTTGAGGCCATTTTTGATCCTGATACGCTTAGTCTCCTATGTGTTTCCTTACCATTCCCCTAGATATAACCTTGTTCTTAGCAGTTGTATTGTCTGTCTTGACTAGATTGTAAGCTCTAATGAGCAGGAACCATCTCTTATATGTGTCTGTGCAGTGTTGTGTATGCCTTGTAGCGCTATACAAATGATCAGTAGTAGTACCTTATCACTTGCCCCTGGAGTCTCCATCACTGATTCGGGGGGTGGGGGGATTGTGCTAACCTCTGTGTTAACACCACCTCAAAAATTCAATAAAAAAAGTCCTTAATTGTCTCCTCTTGTGCATGCAGCACATAAGCTGAGTGCTATCAAATGTGAATGTATGTTGCAAAATCAGTATCTATACACTAGATGCCAGCAGTTACATATGTAAATCATTGCGTCATGCCGCACATTTGCCAGCTATATGTACCCACAAATACACATACACTACTGCCCATCCTTACACGTATTTTACAAAAGGCTGCTCATTCAGCAGAGCCTTTTCTACAATGCTGGGGGAAATGTGAACTTCCTAAACTGGACGACCTGTTTTCCAGGCAGAGCCCCTATGCTGAAATCTCCTGTTGCAGAATTGCTTACCCTGTGTGCATGTAAACTAATCCAGCAAAGCTGTGCATCCTTCAGAAAAGATGCAAATGTAAGCATATAGATTTTGGAAGCAGTTTTCAAAGAAGTGCATGCATGAAATTCGGGCAAAGTCAGCTTAAAGAACAGCATGCATATATTTCTTCTCTGTGTGCACAGTTTTAAAATTATCCATATGGCTGTCAAAAAGGCATAAAACAATAATAATAGTACCATCAAATAAAATTACAAAGACACATGACAACAACGCCGGGTGAGCCAGAAGGACTAAAGGTTTTCCCTATATTTGGGGTAATTTAATAAAAGAGTTTGCATGTGTAGAATAGTGTTTTATTCTCTCTGGTAGACTCATAAATTTGCCCAGGGATTACACACGTAAAATGTAGCCACACAGAAACAGATCACCGACATTTACATGATATACATGTAGGCAGGTAGTAGGTGGAATTGGAACTTGAATGCATACTTTATAAAATATATGTATATGCAGAAAACTACTCCTGCCTCAGAACAGGTGTAAACAGGTGCACCCTGGAGTAATTTCACCAAGGCACATAGACGCGTATGTTGCATCTGTCTATGAATGGGGCTATCTTAGAAGCCCTATTCATGTTTTAAACATGGATGCAGCACCAGAAAAACAAAGAAGCCTTACCCACATCTAAAGTGCTATTTCGGAAAGGCTTGTGAGACGTACATTTCCATGCCGGGCACTTCAATCTTTGCATGTTGCTGTGAGAGCATTCTGGGGGCATTTTGGGGACATGGACTGAGTAGCACTGGTGCTTGCCCGTCTATGACATATTTCACAAAGGCCGGTGACATGCAGGGTGCAGTTTTTGAGCATGCCAATTTGTACCTGCTATAAATCACAAGAGTAAGCACAATAATTCTGCTCTGAAAATATTTTTGACCTACGCCTTCAGGAAAAGTTAAATATTTGTTGGACTTTCATTCCTTTCAAGGCCACTATAGTCAGTTGGTCTTAATATTATCAGTCTATTTTACTTTTTATATATTTTCATAGCAATCAATAACAGACCTGATAAAAATCATACTGTACCACACTTGGTTGTCCTGCATTCACTGTGGAACTGTACTGTCCTATATCACTACTTGTTAACACGGAATTGTATGTTACGGACTACGGCTATGCGTTTCAAAGAAATTCATCTCTTCTGCATCAGGATAGTTGAAATAATAATTATTAACTTATCTGAAATGTTCCTGCTTTTCTTCAAGTCATTTGTATGCCTGCCGTTCCTCGCGTATCTTTTTTCTCTTGGTGAGATCTCCCGGGAGAAATAAGTGCAGTACAGTTATGATTTTTATCCTGCCTGTTTTTAATTGCATAAAAATATGTAAAAAGTAAAATAGACTGAAAATATTAAGACCAACTGACTATAGTGGCCTTGAGAGGAATGAAAGTCCAACAAAAATTTAACTTTACCTGAAGGTGTAGGTCAAAAATATTTTCAGAACAGGATATTGTGGTTGCACTAGTGTGGAATATCATTTCCTGTGTAGGATCCAGGTGGCGATTAATTTATAAATCACAAGTGAGCATGGGACTTTGTTGTCATTGGGACTACTCGTGACGTTGGTGACTAGAGGAGCTTGGCTTATGAGGTTTTGGCTTGACTATCATCTGTGTCCATGTAAGTTTCTTTTGAGCTACCATTTGTTTCCCTGCAGTCTATCCTGTGCCTTTCTTAAATCTGTCCCCCTCGCTCCTTCCTAGACCCCTGTATATTCCCACTCCCCGATCGCCTCCTCCCTCAGTTGTGCCAGTCCCATACTCCCGCTGTCAGTCTACCTGTTGCCCAGTTGCTTGGTGCCTACTATCTGTGTGTGCTTTAGTATTCCCTGCTGCTTGTCTGAGTGTGCCCCACTGTTCCCTGAACCTTGTGTGCCTTTGTGTGGTTTTCTGTGTGCCCCCGTGTTTCCTACAGTCTCTGTGTGGTTTCCTGCATGTGTGTGCAGTACTGTGGGCAGGGCCATTCCAAGGGCTAAGTACATAAGATATGCCATACTGGGTCAGACCAAGGTCCATCAAGCCCTGTATCCTGTTTCCAACAGTGGCGAGCCTAGGTCATACGTACCTAGCAGTTTCCCCAAAAGACACAAGTTTCACAATGTAGGGGGGGGGGTTTAGTATTGGTCAAATGGATGCCTTTTATAGGTTATGTGGGAGGATACCTTGTTCCAATGAAATCTGTGTCAGCTTGCAGATGAAGGGGGACAGTTCAGTTTTAGTCAACTTGATCCATCTGACAAGGGCGTGGATCTAGTATTGTTGCAGCTGTCACAGAAATGTGATCTTCTGCTGCAGACACCATCCCATTCTGCTGCTGCCCAGATGGGTGCTTTGTCTTAGTCTGGCACCTCAGTTGAGACCTGTCTATCTTGAGACCCTGCCAGTAGCTAAGCTACCGATAGCTTAGCTCTCAGCTTCACTGATGCACACAAGCCCTCACAGCATGACAAACTGCAAATCAAGTGAGGGAAATGTGCCTTACTTGCATATATTCACAGGAGGCTGTCTCTTTCACAATGAGAGCTGTGTGTTGGGGGAAGGACCCAATTCCTAGACCTCATGGATGAGCAGTGCCTCTCCATCTATGCCAGGATCTAGAGCAGCTCCTCTGCTCCATCACACAGAGGGGCCTGCCCATGCTCATCCACCTCAAGGTCATCACAGTCCTCGTCTTTCTAGCCATTGGCAGTTTCCAGTCTATGTTGGCTGTTACTGCAGGTCTCGTCAGGCAGCTGTCTCACAGCCAGTCAACCATCTCACAGTGCATTTCACAGTTCCTAAGGGCCTTTCTAGCCCACTCTGTAGAATATGTAGCTTTTCCACAGACTATGCAGAAGAGGCAGCACACTATGATCCAATTCCATGAAGTGGTCCACTTCCCATTGGTATTGGGGCTCATCAATTTGTACCTGGTGCATTGATCAATCCAGGCACTAGGTGCAACCCTGCTAGGATATGTCAGATCTTCATGGCCTGATGTACGCTCCGCAATCTGGCATTGAGGCACTAGCAACCCCTCACTAAACAACAGGATGCAGCAGTCCCTGACCATGATGCAGATGGCTAAAGACCAAGGCATGAGGAGATGGGGCAACTGTACCAACTAGGTGTTGCAGTATGAGATAATCTCATATACTGGCAGATAGGTGTTCATTTACAGATGCACAAACATGTACAGTGAAGTGCCTATCCTCTTCCATCCTCTTGCCTACAGCCGTGCCCCTCCCAGCCCTCAAGCTCCCACCCCCCAGCACCAGGCTCTGGTAATCTCCTCCCCACATCAGTCCAGTGGCAGCACCAACAACTCATTCCCCCATCAAGGGTCCAATCCACCAGGAGGCAGCCACCTGCCCTCCCCTAAACCTCTTCTTTTCACATAGAGTGCCTATGTGAAGAAAGGGTTACTTCTTCTCACATCCTCTTCCCCAGCCCTTGCCCCTCCATACTTTACTCCCAGCCCCAACATCCTGACCATGACTTTGTAGGTATGAGGGTGTGCTAGCTGATATCTCACTGGATTATAAGGAGCTGTAAGAGGCATGATCCTGCACAGCTGATTGGTGGGAGGCCTTATGGAAGGGGAGAAAATGAAGGAGTTCACCTTTCCATGGGGCACAGTTCCATGGATGTTGGAGAAGAGAGGATTGAACAGATGATGGCACTATTGTGGTGGACCTTGTGGTGGTGGTGGTAGTGGTGGCAGTACCAGACAGTGGAGACACCTTTCTCTTCTAGGCCTGTGCAAGCAAGGGTACACAGGACACTGTGGTGGCATCCAGAGGTGAAGGTGGGGACTGTGGTACATGGATGCATGCATAGTTTCACCCACTTCCCATGCAATCCCATGATGTGCTCAATTAGATCCTCAGTTGCCTACAGCTGTCTCTCCCAGAATTTTATGTTGTGTTCCTGGAAAGCAATAGACTGTCTCAGTATCTCATTCTTCTCAGTGCACTGTGCCTGATGCTGGACATTATGATGCAGAAGGTGTTTAGTGCATTGCAGTTTCTGAGATGAGCAGTTGGTGCTAAGGACCTTTTGGCAGTCATCTGCTTCTGCCATCCCCAGCTGCCTGTGTATCATCAATGGGTGAGGTAGGTGGAAGCTGTAGACCAGCCCTCTCGATACATCCTTGTCCTCCTCCACCTGCAACATCCTTCATGCCCAAGTGTTCCAGGCCTTTGGAACGCCTGCTCTGCCACCTCAGCTGCCCTGGCACCATCATCCTGGGAGATAACCTGTGGCTGGCTACTGAATTGGCTGCTGGTGCCTGCATTGCAGCCCTCCAGGGCATCAACATTATTAAAGAGGACCTGTGAAATCCACTGCTTACCCCAGGACAAGCATTATGGAACCTATGTGCCTTTTTGGGAACCTGACAAGTACTTGTGACCTGGATTGGCCACCGTTGGAAATAGGATACTGGGCTTGATGGACCTTGGTCTGACCCAGTATGGCATTTCTTATGTTCTTATGTAACAGATTCCCCATCTCCTGTAAGTAGGACATGAAATGCGATCAATCTCCATGTTGCAGCTGTCTGTCCACCTCATGTAATGTTAGTGGTACACATCCCTTCCACAAATATATACCCTCTGATGTGGCCTTCCACAGTATGTGACAGTGAATGGCATTCTTAGAGATGATCATTGTCCCATCACATCTGCCCTGACAAAGATGAATTTCAGCATACAGCAGAGAGGACCAGGGCTGTGCCCAGAAGTGCCAGAAAGGGTGGAATTCTGTGCCATTCAGTGCCATACATTTCTGCATATTTAGAGCAAGCCACATGATCAACAGGACACACTGGGAGCAGGTGTTGATAGAGTGCAGGGTCTGGAGGTGTCACCTGGATCTACCTCATCCCTACATACACAGCCCGGCAAGCACACCCAGCCCAAATAGTCATAGACGTGTGCTGACCCCGACCCAAAGCAGATGTCATCCCTGTACAAGTTGCTACAAGTGGTGAAACAGCAGTTGAACAAGAGGATGGCAATCAGGCTCGGGCAGAGACAGGGCTGAGACGGATCCTTTTCATGTACATCTATAGTAGGAGGTCTATGTGTCCCTTGGATGCAGGGGCAACTCAAGGCAATCTGCTGCCTGAGGCGAAGGATGAGATGGCGCCCCCCCCCCCATAGAGGGGGTGGGGCTTTTTCAAAACTCCAATCAGGGACTGAACCAAAAGAAAAAGCTGATTAGATTATATGGAGGAAATGCAAGATGTTTGCACACCAAGGAACTAAAAGAAAGCGGGATCCACAGCACAGTTTATAAAACTAAATTATAACTCATTTTTATTTTGTTGTTATAAACTGCGTTATGGTTCTTGCTTTTTCTTTTTCAACATATATTTTGCATCCATAGAACCCCCTTCAACAGTGGGTGCAGAGCAGAACCAGGACATTCACCCACAGAACTCAATATCTAAAAAAAATAAAATAAAATCTGATTCTGATCATCTCACTAACAACAAGAAACATTCTCCAGTACCAGGCATATTGTGAACTAATACAAAACCCTACAACAAAGTCACTGAGTATCTATAGAGCAAATCTATCATACCATATCAGCACCAACTTCCAAAACTCACATAAGGAGCCCATCCAAAAAAAGCGTCACTGTAAATACTACAGTGGGCCCTGGAACTTCCATACACCTATTTGAAAAGCTGAACAAAGCCATTACCAATGCTAGCCTCCCCTAATCAGCCTATTACCATTCCTACCCCCCCCCCTTCAGCCCATTACCAGTTCTAGCCTCCACTAATCAGCCCATTTCCATTCCTAACCCCCCCGATCAGCCCATTTCCAATGCTAGCCCCCCATCAGTCCATTACTGTCCTAGCCTCCCCTAATCAGCTCATTTCCAGTGCTAGCCCCCTAATCAGCCCAATACCAGTCCCAGCCCCCCCCCCCCTCGATCAGTCCATTCCCGGTCCTAGCCTTCCCTAATCAACTCATTACCAGTCCTAGCCCCCCCCGATCTGCCCATTACCAGTGCTAGCTCCCCCATCAGCCTATTATAATCCTAACCCGTACTGTCTCTCCCCTTTGTCCAGCATTTATCCCCTGTCAGTCCAGTATGTCCCCCTGTCTCTCCCCTTTGTCCAGAATTTGCCCCCCTGTCTCTCCCCTTTGTCTAGTACTTGTCCCCTTGTCTCTCCCCTTTGTCCAGCATTTTCCCCGTCTCTCCCCTCCACCTGCACCTCTCATCCGGCGGCAGTGGGGGCACTCCGGCTGTTTTTATTTTAGATTTTGCTGCCTCTGGCCTGCCTCTGCTGCCTTCTCGCCGCATTTTTTTCCTCAAGAATGTTTGCAGCAAAAAAAAAAAAAGCGGCGGGAAGGCAGAGGTGGCAAAATCTAAAATAAAAACAACCGAAGTGCCCCCACCGCACAAATCAGCCTGATTGCTTGCAGGGTTCCTGATTTGTTCGATGCCAGCAGCACTCTGGCTCTATTTTAATTTTAGATTTTGCAGCCTCTAGCCTGCCTCTGCCTTCCCGCGTGGGAAATCAGAGGCAGGCCGGAGGCTGCAAAATCTAAAATTAAAACAGATCCGGAGTGCCGGCCCCAACAGAGTGCCACTTTGAAAGAATCAGCAACAAACACAGCACTGCATTTAGGACGTTATCAGCAATACACACCCTCCTTCAAGAGCCGCAGTCATAAATGGCATCCAAATTTTTAGACGCCATAGAAAGCTCAGTTTAAATTTATGCCACATGATCAATTGAACCAATGAATAAAGAGAAGAAGAAGAAAACCAATCCTCAGTCGCCACATCTCTACAAAGAAGAACGTGTGTGGAGGTCATCTTCTCAGATAAGTGCATGAAAGTTTCTGCGCTTTTATATTTGTGACTGTGGTGAACCATTGCAGTATATTGAGTGAGTTACTGCGGTCAAAAGAAGAAGTGGATATATGCACAAATCACATACACAATTTTCACAGGAGCGTAAATGTTTTAATTATGTGAGGCACATCAATGTGTGCTTTTTCGCATGGTTATAACAAAGGTTTTTTAAAAAATACCTATTACTGATTAAAATGGAGGAGAGACAATGAAAGGGAATTGTCCCTCAAGACCAATCTTTCAACATATAAATTCATACATTTAGTATTGTGCTCAGTTGTTCTAGCTCTATTTTTTGTTTGGGATTTATGTTTATAGGGCTGTTGTTATTTTAGTACTGTACCAGCCCATGCACATCCAGCCACCATAGTGATCTTCTGCTGAGTTGATGAGACTTACTTGAAGCAACTGGGTTCCAGAGGAAGGGCATCTCATGACATCTGGTGTCTGTGTGTTAGGGGGGTCAAACCTTGCCCAGGGCATTGGTGCATTTCAATGACTGGCATCCCTTCCTGGCACACAATGGTGGCCTACATATTCACAGTGCCCCTGTGTTCCACTTCTCATGCCATCTCTATTTGCCACTTCTGGGCATCCTGACCTGGGAGGGCACCCTACATTGCTGTCTCTGTCCATGTGGCCTTCCTGTGGGTACCAGGTCCTTGCTTCTGCACCACCTCCCACTGCTACGCTGTATATTTGGGAATACCATGTTCTGTTGGGTGCATCTTGGGCCCTCTCTACAACAAACATCAGCAGTTATGGAGGGGTCTCTGCTACATTAGTCCAACAAACAAGCACGAATCCACATGTTATGTAGAACCCAGTAACATAACGTGGACAGGAAATTCTTTATTCGGTCACCTTTAGCCTATGGCCCAACACAGGCCGTGTTTCGCTACCTTCTTCAGGGGCAGGCTAAACTAAAAACATAAATAATGATAAATAACATCATAATTAAAACCATAAATAAATAAATAAATAGCCATAAAAATCATAACACCAGGAATTAAAACCTAAGGTATTCAACATAGAAATAAATTATTAAACACTACTATATTACTATATAGACAAAATATCATGATCAATGTTTGTGTCTAAAATCACATACACTACATAAACTAGCACAGCTAATAAAACAAATAATAAATAACATAAAATTGATAAATGAATAAATACATCATCTCTCAGTCACATATATTAGGTGAATATAAAACATATAAATAAGAATCTGATGGCTAAACTTATAAAAACAAAGATAAAAGAATAAATAGTACATCCATATACAATATACTTAAAAAAGGGACTTAAAGGATTGTATAGTTTGTGTTCATGTGCCTAAATTAAACTAAAAATTAATTAAAAATACATGAGCAACACTCAGTGGAATCAGGGGGAAAAAAACTACTCTCTCAAAAAAACATACAAACAAACGCTTCTGAAGTAGTCCATCTACCTGCAAATTGTGAGTCACTGTCTTCAAATTGTAACTTCATCAAATGCCGATTCTAATAATGACACAAAGGAAGATACACCAGATATAAGGGTTCATGAATCTTTATACACCAGAGTAGCCAACAAGAGTCTGGTTTATAGATATAGACTCTACAAATACTCTATTTTTAACGATACTGCCAACAAAGATCTACCATGGGGGATCACGTAGTCTACACAGGCCCTCTGCGGTGTAAGATCATCATAAATATCATAAAACTACCGCCGTACTTAAGAAATTCCAGCATAAAAAACAAAGTTACAAAAGAACCTTACAAATTGTTCACAGATATAGACTCTACATATATTCTATGTTTAACTATGCTGTACACGGAGATTATTCATGGGGGATCATGTAGTCTACGCTCACCCTCCGCGGTTTAAAATCAAAAAAATATATATATACCTCCATACTTGAGTTAACTTCCAACATAAAACTGCAATTGCAAAAGAAACTTACAGACTGTTTGCATTATCCAAATTGACCATGTCAGCGTGTCCGCCGGCGCGGCACACAAAACGCCAGCGCCTGCGCTCTGCAACCACCACAAAGACTCGTGGGACATTACACAAGTCTTCCATTTAAATACCCTCATACATATTTAAATTCGAGGAGCTGCAGAGAAACGCCATAGAAATCTTTTAATCCTCTCTTTTTATTTTTTATTTTTACGTAAACTAAAATAATCATTCAAATACCCAGCAGAAAAACCCCCAATTACAAGGGAACTTACAGATTGTTAGGATTAACCATGTCAGCATGCCCGTCGGTGCATCACACGGACCGCTGGTGCTTGCGCTCTGCCGAATCCACTATTATCACAGGACCTTACACAAATCTGTCATTTCGACTAACCTTATATATATTAACATCGGAAGCCACAGGGAACACCCCTAGCTCTATGCTTTAAAACAAAAAAGGCTTCTTACAAATTAATCGGTAGCTCCTATATCAACTATAAACCCATAACCATAACCATTCCATAACTATTATTGCTAACTTATTGACTCAATCCATATTTAATATTCCCCATGATATTGCTAGGCTGTTCACAAAAAAAATCTTGCCCCAAATCATTAAACACTTTTAATTGATGATACCACTAATAAAAAATGAATTAAAAAAATATATAGATACCTATGCATCACAAATAATTTATATAAAAAGAATTCCACTACCAAAAGAAGAAAGACATTTTCACAAAAATACGGATAGATCACTGTCCATATTCAACCCTTTGGGATGTAAGCTCTCCAACACAAAAATATACTGTCCTTCTGTTCTACGGATGGTTCTCTCACTATCTCCTCCTCTCCAATTCATCTTAACCTTCTTAATCATGAAATATTTCAAATCTGAGATCTTATGCTTCAATTCCTGCCAATGACTGACAAGGGGTTTATCAACCACTCCTCTCTTAAGGCAGCTCCTATGCTCTATGATTCTAACACGTACTGGACGAGTAGTCATGCCCACATACAATTTCTTACATGGACACTGCACCACATAAATAACATTACTCGTACTTCAATTTGAAAAATCATCTAAATAAAATTTTTGACCATTTATTGGATGGACAAATTTACCCCGAATTATAAGTGTATGGATACATATAGAACATGCACCACACTGGAAATGGCCTTTATGGGAAGATAAAAGGGCCCTCTCAGTCAATGCAGATGGAACAAGCATATTCTTTAAATTTACATTACGTCTATGGGCGATCGTCACTTTTGTATCCTGAAATGCTGGCATAGTCTGAATTAAATTCCAATGCTTTCTTATTATATCTTAGCTATTCGATGAGACTGATAAGAAAACAAGAGGGGGCAGATAAAGCCGACATCGATATTCTTCTTCTGTTGTTGCAATAAATCTTGACGAGGGCATTCCTTGGCCCTATCATATGCCCTTTTGATGGTATGTCATGGATGATGTCGAACCTCAAATCTATTGACCATTGACCTTGCCTGTTCTTCAAAATCGGATTCCAAGGTGCATATTCTACGTATCCTAAAGAATTGTCCCACTGGTAAATTATTTTTAAGTGATGTATTATGAAAGCTACTATAATGGAGCAAATGATTCCTATCGGTAGGTTTTCTAAAAAGGGTAGTAATAAACCCCTTGTCAGTCTTCTTAATAAGTAGATCTAAATATGCGATTTGTTTATCATCAAACGTGACCTGAAAACGGAGATTATCATCACAAGTATTAACCCAGATGTTAAATTCCTCCAGTAATTCCTCAGTTCCATCCCACAGCATAAGGATATCATCTATATACCTCACCCACAGTCTCATATTCTTTCTGAATGGATTCTCTTTAATATAAGTCTGTTCAAAATTAAAAACATACAAGTTTGCAATATCGGGAGCCATGGACGAGCCCATGGCTACACCCTTGACTTGCTTATAAAACACTCCTTGAAAACAAAAATAATTCTCAACAAGGGCATATCGCGCGAGATCAATGAGGAATGCTGTAGGGAGACGCCTATGGCACATTCCCCAAAGAGAAGCATTAAGTATTGTTGAGCAATATTTGATGAATAGACAGTGCCATAGGCGTCTCCCTACAGCATTCCTCATTGCGGGAGATTGCGTGGAGCCATTTTTGAAAGTAGATTTCTGTATGACGTTGCTCCTGATGAAGCCAGTTTACGGCGAAACAAAAGCTTTTGTAGAGCTTCAGTCGTTTTCTTAATGTATGGCAGCAATATTGAATTTGGATATCTTTCCTTCCTGCGTTGATGATCCCCCTTTCTGCGTTGGAGGTCAGAGTTGGCCTTGAAGAGCGTCTATTTAGAGGGCTGGGGACCCGGCTGGCTACAAGACTACTGCTGCGAGATAAGTTTTTTGAATTTCTATGCTGGTGCTAGTGAATTTGATTTTTTACCATTTTTCATTATGTTTGCAGGTATCGCTCTGTGACTTGTTCTGGCTGCGTTCAGCCTCGATGGTATAACATAGACGCATATTTTATTGACGCTATTTTTAGGATGAATGAATGAGATTGTATTGATTGATTGTGCTGTGTGAATGTTTGAAATAGTGTTATAGATATAGATTATGTGCTCTATTTATATGAGTCTTTAGAGATTTTTCCCAGGGTTGAAATAGAGGGTGTATTAGATGTTGTTTAAGGTTTTGGTATGCTTAGTTTAGGAGGTTTAGGGAGGCTATGAACGGTGATGTGAGCGTCTATCAACACCCTATGGTGATTTTTCACTAAGTGTGGGGTTGTGCCATCTGAGGTCATTTATGCCTGGAAATGATTTTTAGGTATTGGTTATAGCTTTGTAATATTTATATTTAGTAATACGAGCAGTTATCTTTAATATTGTGGTTATATAGTCGAATGCCATGGCTATATCCATAAAGATAAGGGCAAACCCTTGTCGGGTGTTGTCGGTTCCAGCGATTATTGTACTGAAGAGGGTGGTAAGAAGGGTTTCCACCCCATGAGATTCCCTGAATCCATGCTGGCATGGGTCCAGAGGAGCAGCGGTCTCGATGTGGTGTTGGATTTGGCATTGGACTACCTTTTCAATTATCTTGGCAAGTAGTGGGATGCTTGATATTGGCCTGTACGAATCAACCTTCTGGAGGTCCAGTTTGTTGTTTTTCAGCAGCGGCCTGGTGGAAGTGTGTTTCAGCCTACGCAGGAAAGAGCCTGTTGAGAATGACTGTTCCATGAGTCTGGCTAAGAACGGGCTGAATTCACTGCGTAGCGCTTTTATCCAGAAGGCTGGGCAGGGGTCATTTGGTGCAGTGGTGGTGTTGATGGCAGCGATGGTATCCTCAATGCATTTCTTGGATGGGGTGGAGAAGGTGGTCAGTGGAGTTAGGTGAGGTGGCTCATGTGAGGGGGTGGGGATGTGGTCTTGTTGGTCTGGCATGCTTTTGATTGTAAGTAGTCCGCAAATTCCTGAGGTTTGAGCTCGCTTGGTTGGTTGGGGGATGGTTCTTTTGTTAAGTCCTTGACAAGACTGAACAAGTCATGTGGTTTACTTAGAGATCGTTTCAGGAGGTCTGTGTGGAATTGCCTCATTTTCTCTGTTACTGCTTCGCAGTATCTTGTTAAGTGTGAGTTGTAAGCTCTTTGGTCCTTGGTGGAGCATGACTGGCGCCATCGTCTTTCCAACTTCCTTAGGTGGAGGAATGACATTCGCAATTCGGTGGAGTACCATGGCGTGGCCTTTCGTTTTCTTGGAGGATTGTTTGTTGGTGGTAGTTGAGCAATGGAGCTGAGGCTATTATCCCAGCTGGAGATCATTTCCTCGAGGCAAAGTGCTGTCATGAGGAGCGGGAGGGTTTTACTCAGGATTTCTTCTTTGTCGAAGGGGAAGAATCTTCGTATTGGTGCTTTGGGGATGTCAGCCGGACTTATGGTGCTTTTGTGGCAGTGGTGGTGCACCGGTATTTGGAATCTGATTAGTTTGTGGTCAGACCAGGGGACTGGGGTGATGGACAGTGTGGGGTCATGGGATGAGTCAACAGCTGCATGTGGGGCGAATACCAGGTCCAGCTTGTTTCCTTTCACGTGGTAGGTTCATTGACTAGTCGCTTGTACCCTAGCTCCTTGAGTGCCGCGAGGAAGGCTGTGGCGTGTGTGTCTTGTAGGGCCAGCAGGTTGAAGTCGCCTAGTATCCAATTTGGGGTACGTGGGTTCCGGGCGTTGCAGGCGAGGTTGATTATTGTTGAGAGATCATCTGGGGAGGCTGCTGGGGCTCTGTACAGTAGGTTGATGGAGCACTGTTTGTTGGCTATGGTGATTGTATCAAGCTGCATTGTGCTGGTGGCGTTGATCAGTTGGAATTAGAGCTCTGTTTTGGTGAGGATGAGCACTCCTCCACCTCTCCGACTGGCTCTATGGCAGGTGTGGATTGTGAAGTTGGGGGGTAAAAGCTGGTTGAGGAGGAACGTATCGAAGTCCGATAGCCATGTCTCTGTGATCAATAGTATGTCGAGGTCATGGAGGGTTATCAGGTCTGAGATAGCAGGCCATTTCTAGCAGATTGAGCGTGCATTTATGAGGGCACATTTTGGGTTGTGGGGGTGAGGGTGCTTCTCTGGTTGGCTTTTTTGGAATGTTGTACCGCGATGCATAGTAAGTGGGGGTGAGGTGTGTGCTTAGCTTCCTTTGTCGTGTGGCGGGGGGGTACTTGACCATCTCCTCCCATGGCTCTGTAGAAGTGGTATAGGATTGCAGGTAGGAGAGAAGGCCTGTGTGCTGCTGAGCCATCCAGAGAGGAGGTAGCAGCAAGCTAAGGCGATGAGTAAGGATGCCATTCTGGGTGTCTCCCCAGTTGCCAGCGGTCGTGAGTCCCCCTTTGGACAGGCAGGTAAATCAGGCAAGTGTACTATCACAGGCAGGTAAATCAGGCAAGTGATCTGTACTATCACACGCAGGTAAATCAGGCAAGCAATTTGTACTAACACAGGCAGGTAAATGAGGCCAGCAATGCAGACTGTCACAGGCAGTTAATCAGGTAAGCCACTAAATGGTGGCCATTTCCAACGGCTCTACTACTGCCTGGGTTCTATCGCCATTGCCAAGTGCAGTGAGCTGGTATTTGTCCGATCAGTTTAGGGTTAACCGTCCAGTGGGATGTTGTGTGTGTTGCTTACTTGGGAGTGTTCTCGCTGGCTTATTTTCTGGTCGCTCTGGTCAGGCTGGCGGGTCGATACCGCAGGGGTAGGGGGCCTCAGGGTTCGGCCACGCCAAAGGGCCCTCAGCCATGGGCCCGCCAGGTGCGGGCACGCCCGATGGCGCTTCTTTTGTCCTGTGCCTGCAGCCCCGATTGGACTGAGCATGTTGCAGGAGGCTGCTTCTGGCTCCGATGAACTCGATCACGCCTGGGAGAGCTGTGGCTGGGCCGGAGGGACGAGGCAGCTGAAGATTTATTTATTTTATTTATTTCAGTGCTTTTTTATACCGCCCCTTCCAGAGATCAGGGGCGGTTTACAAGGAACTTAAACAACAATATAGCAGAACATTGCAATATTGAATTACATTAAACATTAGTTGAGCAAAAACAAGGAACTTAAACAATATAGCAGAACAGTGCAATATTGAATTACATTAAATATTAGGTGAACATAAACTAGGTTACATAATAACTAGGTTAAATGGAAAACAATGGAAAACAATGTGAGGGTTATTAACATAAAAGGAAGTATAAACTATGTTACAAGGAGTCATAAAACTATGTTACAAGGAACCAGAAGGGTAGATTTACATGGTTAGTAAGAGACTATAATAGTTATTTGTGATCATAAATAAAGTATTGGGAGTAGACTAACTTGAGTGGATGAGAAATGAAGTCCGGCATTAGGTGGGGTAGACCTGTGTTTGGTTTGTTGCATGTTTTTGTGTATGGAGTTTTTGTGTATGGAGTTTTTGTATGGAGTTTTTGTGTATGGAGTTTTTGTGTATGGAGTTCGCGCCTGATGGCACGTCTTTTATCCTGTGCCGGCAGCCCCGATTGGGCTGAGCACATTGCCAGAGGATGCTTCTGGGCTCCGGTGAGCTCGATCCCGTCTGGGAGAGCTGTGGCTGGGTCAGAGGGACGAAGCAGTTGAAGATGGAGTTCGTGCCCGATGGCACTTCTTTTATCCTGTGCCGGCAGCCCCGATTGGGCTGAGCATGTTGCAGGAAGCTGCTTCTGGCTCCAGCGAGCTCGATCCCACCTGGGAGAGCTGTGGCTGGGCCAGAGGGACGAGGTAGCTGAAGATGGAGTTCGTGCCCGATGGCACTTCTTTTATCCTGTGCCGGCAGCCCCGATTGGGCTGAGCACATTGCAGGAGGCTGCTTCTGGCTCCAGCAAGCTCAATCCTGCCTGGGAGAGGTGTGGCTGAGCCGGAGGGACGAGGTGGCTGAAGATGGAGTTCGCGCCCGATGGCGCTTCTTTTATACTGTGACGACAGCCCCGATTGGTCTGAGCACGTTGTCATAAATGTGGTCCTGGAACTGCAGTTGTACAGATTTTTCGATGACTATAGCTAGGAAGGGGAGGCTGGCCATGGGCCTGTATGAGGCGAGGTCCAAGGGGTCAAGGTTGGGCTTCTTTAAGGTGGGACGTATGGAAGAGAGTTTGAGGCATTCTGGCATTAGTCCTTGTTTAGTGTTTTGTGTGTTATTCTGGCTAGGATCTGACTGAGTTCGGTTTTTGCAGCCTTAATCCAGTTGGTTCAGCATGGATCGAGTGGGGAGGTGGTGGTGGTGTTAGTATAGTCTTGATATTTTCACTAGTGATAGTATTAAAGGAGGACCAGCATGTGGAGTAGGGAGAAGGGGGGTACAGGGGGATGGGGGTAGAGTTGCTTATAGTGCATAGACAGTTGTTGGAGGTTGATGGTAGGAGTTGTGTTGTGGTTGGTGGATGGTTCTATGAGGTGTTTGAAGAGGTCAAATAGCTCCCTTGGGTGATGGATGGAGGTATTTATGTGCTTTGTACTGTTTAGCTTTATCTGTGGCAGTATGATAGTCCCAAGGTAGGATCAGATAATTGTTGCAATTGTCGATCTGGGTGGTTTTCTGTAATTTCTGTTCTAGCCATCTCAGCTGGGTTTTTAACTGTCGAAGACTGCAGGTGTACCATGGAGTTTTCTGGATGTGATCCTTGGGACTGACACAGGACTCAAATAGGTTTGAATACGCGTCGGTGAAACCTCCTCCTTACTATAGAGAGCACTATAAAATTGAGTAAAGATGTCCCCAATATCCTTATTGTCCCACTTTTCTATCCCAATCTTATCTCTAAGGGCCATTACATAACTAGAACTCTGGCTTTTCCGTAAACATCTCGCTAGTAACCTGCCCGGTTTATCTCCATATTGGTATAGTCAATACTTGTAATAAATCAGGGATTTCTTTGCTTTTTGATGTATTAATGTATTCAATGTGGCCTGAGTTGCCAAGAGGCATGCCTTATTTGCTGCTATAGGGCTTCTAGTGAATAAACCTCGATCCCGACAGACTTGCTTTTCTAGCCAGAGGATTCGCACAGCCATATCCCGATGGCATTTTGTGACAAAGGAAATGTAATCGCCCCTCAGAACCACCTTGGATGCCTCCCAAAAGAGTTATGGGGTCTCGGCATGAGCCTCATTAAAATGACAGTAATCCTGCCAACGTTCTAGTAGAAACTTCAGAAACCCCTCTTCTTCATATAAATCAATTGGGAAGCGCCAAGGGTCACATCCCACTTGTGGGCTTCCCCAGGAACAATCCACCCATACCAAGGCATGGTTCGAGATCTCATACAGCCCTATCTGTGCTGACTCAGCCTGTTGGAAAAGAGGGGTGGACAACAGGATAGCATCTATCCGGGCACTAGTACTATGAGCTCTAGATAAATGCGTGTAATCATGCTCCTGCGGGTGTAGAGCCCTCCATACATCCACTAGATATAATTGTCTCAAAAAACGGCCTAAATACCATAATGTGTACTGTGTTGGCCCACTAGATACCCCCGTTAAGTACATATGGGGGTCCAAGACTCCATTCCAATCCCCTCCTCAGATCAAAGGGTAATCAGGCAATCCCTCAATTTGCGATGCCAAAGTAGCAAAAAATTGGGATCTGGGATATTTGGGGCATAGACTGCTCCGAGAATCACCAGTTTCCCCATGAGTTCTCCAACTACCAATACATACCGATCCAGTGGGTCCCTAACCTCCTGGAGGCATTGGAAGTACACCCCCTTTACAATAAACACTGCCACCCTTCCCTTACATCCTTGGGCTGAAGCCCCATAAATCTGTTCCACCTGTGTACTTTCAGCCTAGTTAGTTCCTCGATGACTTGGTGAGTCTCCTGCAGCATAATAATCTCTTCCCTGTGCCTTCGAATAGCTCCCAAGATCTTCCTTCTCTTAATAGGGCTTGCTAACCCACAAACATTCCAGCTAATTATTCTCACCCCCAGTCACCTGGCATGGATTAAGATGGACAAACCAGATAACCACTAAAACCCTGTGGGCCCCCCCCCCCCCCCCGCAGCCTGGGGCTCCCATCCTGCACCCTTCCTATCAACAATCACACACTTCTCCATACAAGGGCGTAATCTCCCCCCTCGGCCCTTTTGGATCTCATTAATGCACATAAGTATTAGGTAGCTATCTATCCCCCCCTCCTGCCTCCCAACCCCCACCCCTCCCCATCCTCTTCCGTCCCTACCATCCATTCACTCTTGAGTCACTTTAGATGTTAGAATCCCCACCCTCCAATTCTTCCAATCATTCCTGCATCTATTAAACTTCTACCCTGTACCTTACCCCCTAGCGCATTTGTTGACTAGTTCCCCCCTGGCCGACTACATACATACACACATTCACCTCATGCCCATACCACACTGTTCCATGCAGATCTATGCTCAGCCGGTATCTCTATTCACAACTTCACAGCCGACTAATATCCCAAACCTTGTACGCTCAGGCACACTTAGCTAGGCAATCTTGGGTACCCAGTAGGATATTTTGGCATTAGGGGGAAGGCCCCATCCGCCTTAATTGAAGATCAAGCAACAATTAGGACATACACAACAGTGACCAACACAGAAAAGGATATAGTCCAGATCAAAAGGAGTGCTCCCACAATTTCACGGCCAGCTCGGGCAACCATCGGATCAGCCCGGTTCAATGACCAATGTTTGGGCCTTCCTTGTGTTATTGCAGGCTTTCACTGTGCTTCTAATTGCCCAGAAGATCTTTAACACTTTCCTGCCCTCCTGCATTAGCCATTGCCCAAGAGTGGGATTCCGGCAGCGTTAAACACAATGATATCCAACACAACACGGGTATAGTACAAAGCAAGAGAAAGGCTCTCACAATTTCACGATCAGTTCATGCGGTCCATCAATGCGGCCTGGCTCATTGTCCATTATCCAAATCTTCCATGTGGCATTGTGGGCCCTAGTTGCTCTTCTAATTTCCCGATGGTTCATTAACAGGCTCCTGTGCTCCAGCACTACACATAACATATGCTCATGATTCTAGTGGCGTTAGACACCCCGAGACATGGGGAGGTGCACGGAGTCAAGGTATTGTGATGCTTCAGGGTTCTCAAAGGTCCTCCAGCAAAGAAGATTTTTAGTCTGGCTGGGTAGAGGACCACAAATTTAAATTGTGCTACCACCAACCTCTGACACACTGTGGAATATGCCTTTCTCTTAGAGCTCAGTTCGATCAAGTAGTCTTGAAAGGCTGAAATTTTGTTATTCCCACATATAACAGGGCTTTGAGTACGCATCTGTTTCAGCACCTTTTCCTTTTGCAAAACGTTTATGAACCAGGCTATTACCACTTTAGATCTTGCCTTGCCAAAACTTATAGGCCCAATCCAGTGGATACTCTCTATGAGCAGAGGCTCGCAGTCATCTCCCAGAGTCAGTGACGAGGTCAACAAGGTTTCCACATAGCTCCTCAGTTCACTATCTTTCACCGATTCTGAGATACCAACAAACCGGATGTTTTTCTGTCTCCCTCGGTTTTCAATATCATCCAGTTTTAGAGCTTGCTTCCCCAGCAGTGTTTTCAGCTGCTGGAGTTCTTTATCCATTTTACCCTGCACATCCTCTACTTGAGAAATCTGCCCTTCTGCTTCATGCAACTGGGAGCCAACAGCTTCAAATGATTGCGCTAAGGTGTCCAAACGTCCCCTAATAGCATCGAAGTGCCCCGCCAAGGCCCCCACTACCGCCACAGTCACCTCCTCTACCAACGCGGCCTGACCTGGCGAGCTCGGTGAAGAGGGAGTGTCGGCCATTTTGTTGAGTTGTGCTATTGCTTTTTCTCGATCACTTCGGGAAGATTTCATACCTTCCACACTATGTTTTCCAATCAGCGGACCCTCTGGGTATTTCCAGATCAATGCTTCGTCTTCCATGCTCAAAAGCAGCGATACTTTTATATCTAGGGCATTAATAATGGCTGGGGATTCAGGAGAGAGCACAGAACCTGTCTGTGCACCCTCAGCACATCACGTGACTCTGCTATATCCTTTTTAGGATATGGCAATCAGAATTGCACACGATAGTCAAGGTGCAGTCACATTATAGAATGATACAGAGACATTATAATATCCTTGGTTTTATTCTCCATTCCTTTCTTTATGATTTCTAGCATTCTATTGCCTTTTTGGCCATCTCTGCAAACTGGGCGGAGGGTTTCAACGTATTATCCAAGATGATGCCTAAATCCTTTTCCTGAGTGGTGGTATTTAATGTTATAGAAATGTAAAACATACCATAGAACTGGATTTCAAAAGCCCCCATTTTGCCCACATATTGCCATCTATAGAAATAAGAGGGACCAAGTCCACAGGTACTTTTGTAACCACAAACCTTATAGTCAGTTTACAAAGGGAAACGTTCTCCTTTAAAAATTAGCTATGAGACCTGGGGGTACAACATTACCCATAAGCTTTGCAGCAGTGCGGGCCATTGATAATTGACCCTATCTAGATTCTTATTGTATTCATTCAGTCAAGATGGAAGCCCTCTATTTCAAAACTAGCCAAAGCATGGCATTTCCTTCCTTTGTAAGGGAAGCATTGCTGATGGAAATAAAGATGGTCATAATGATCCAAAAGGAAAAAGAAAAATGTTAAAGACTTTTTTTGTTGAAGGCAGCTTTTAAGACTGGTTCTTAGTCATTTTTGGCTCTTTTATGCCATGAGAGGGAGATTGCTGATGAACGGGAGAATCAGCCACAAACTGCGATGAGATGGCCCATGCTAAGCCAACTGCTCTGAGTCGGCAGAACTGAGTCAGCCCATTCCGCCTTCAAGGATACATCTTTCCGAACTGTATGCTCTTGGGCAACTGACAGCTTTCCCTTATTATCTATTCAAAGCTGCTTTGTCTCCTTTTTAAGGGTTAATGCCAGCAGCTTGGTCCACCCCGGTTAAGGTGGAGCACAGCATTTCGGAAAGCCCCCTCGCCCTTCCCCAGAATGTTGCCCAGATCCTAACAAATCTAAAACCATCTTCCTTGCACCATCGTCTCATCCATGCATTGAAACTCCAGAGCTCTGTTTGTCTTTTGGGCCCTTTGCGTGGAACATGAAGCCTTTCTGAGATGCTATCCTGAAAGTTCTGAATTTCAACTTCCTACATAAAAGCCTAAATTTGGCCTCTATAACCTCCCTCTCACATTTTCTTATGTCATTCATACCAACTTGTACCAAGACAGCAGGCTCCTCCCTAGCACTATCTAAAACCTTGTCTAGGTGGCGTTGAGGTCTGCTACCTTTGCACCAGGCAGGCATGTTACCAGACGATTCTCATGTCCACCAGCCACCTAGCTGTCTACATGCCTAATGATCGAATCGCCATCCTAACCCTTTCCCTCATGGGCATATGGCCCTGGAGAAACTACCTTAGTGTGAGAGGGTTTTACATCACCTGGAGGACAGGTCCTAGCTATAGGATCACGTGCTGCCACACCAAGGTGATGCTCTCCTTTCACATGACCTCTCTCCTCCATGGCAATAGAAAGGCTGCCAGACTGGAAGTTGGACTTCAGTACTACATCCCTGTTGGTTTGTCTCTATACCTTTCTGTCTTCCTTAACTCCTTCAAGTCTGCTACTCTAGTTTCCAGAGATCAGACTCATTCCTCGAAAGCAAAGAGCTCCTTGCACCTAGGTCACAAGTAAGACCCCTCATCAACTGGAAAAAAAATTAACAGTTTTAGCCCTGTCATCCACCTGACTTCTTCTCAGCATGTTGCCGTTGGGTTGAGAGTTAGCTCTTTTAGGTTATGGAAGATGTAGCATGTGGTTTATTGGAAGTGCCCTGGTACCTGGTGTAGGTCACATTTTCCTCTTCTCCCTTCTGACATCCTGGTTCCTAATATAACCCATGTACACTACTGCTGGCCGTCATCTGTGCTTGGGCACTATCTTCCCACAATATGCCTGCTTTCCCTTTGTTGTGATGCTGTGTGCCATCCCTGCCTGCAAACATATGCACATTGTGCTTTGCATTTTGCCCTGATCTGAGGTGTAGGGCCTTGCGAGGCCTCATGAATGTCTGAAAATATGGCATTGCCTCTCAGTGGCCATGTGCCCAAGGCTTTCAAAGTCATGCCTATATGCAAATACCCACATATCCCAGCGTCCTGCCCATGTGTCAGCCATGTCCTGCTAGTCTCATGCTCCCCTCTTGTATGTGTGTGTCTACTCTCCCCCTGCTAGTTTCAGAATTTGCTTCTGGGTGTCTATGTGTCTTTGATTCTTTGCTTGCTCTGGGCTGCAGATGTTCTTTGATGACTCTCAGAGGATGTCACCTTGGGGAATGGTGTGTCTTGGCTATCTTTTCACCCAGCCCTGGCTAACTTATGTCCTTGCCGATATACTGCTTGACTGCCAGCAGCTAGGTGTCCCCCACGTGAACTGTGTCTTTGGGCGTGTCGGGGTGCTCTCCTCTTATTATTAGGTCTATACAGATGTTCTTCCAGACTCTTCTTTTTGCAGCATGGGGTGGCCTGTGCCAGAATGGGGGACACAGCACCTTCTCCAAAACTAATTACAGCAACATGAAGGTCTCTGCTCTTGTGAAGTTCATCTGCCTGGTGGCCTTTCTGCTGTTATCTGTATATACAGTAGAGTCTAGGCACATGTAGGTGTTCTGCACCGGGGTGGGGGGGGGGGGGACATGCCCACCTACAGATCCCATGTTCAGCTGTAGTTTGCATCATGCCTGTATGTCTTCATGGCCCTGTTCCTTATGGGGCCACTACACATGCATGGTTCCTCATTTTCATGTGCCTGTGCAAACCCCGCTGTTTGAGACGTGCACATCCGCAGAAGGGCTATGCAAGCACTTGGTGTCCGTTCTGAAACTGACGTTCCACCCACAAGTTCTACTCTGCACATCCCCACTGGCACCAGGATGGACTTTCTAAAATGTGCCGCTTAATGTCTTTATTGAATACCACATTTTCAGAATTAGATCCAGCACCCATTAATCTATTTAAAATTTTCCAATTAGAATGATAAGAGTTGATAATAGATTTAATAAATGTATCATTTAAGCAGGGCTTGGTTCCTTCAAGATTGAAGGAAGAAATAGTTACACCTGTTCCAAAAAAGGGTTGAGTAGTCAAGACGATTAGCACTAGATCAATTTCTAATTTACCACTATGATCTAAAGAGCAACTTTACTTAAATGTGCTAAGTTAGCATGCGGTGAAGCCTGGTCTTAGTGTGGAGGCAGAGCCAAATCCATGCATGTCCCCAAGCAGTTAGTGCAGGTTTGACTCTGCTCCCACACTGAGATGTTTGCTGCAATTAGCACAGGTGCACTTACTGCCACCCACCAAGATAGCAGTTAGTGCACGCACAGTAACTAAAACATTGTCAGAGTGCACCGAAGACATCCATGCTAACCACAGTATGCACACTCCACCTCTAAACCACCTAATCTCATCCCAAACAACACTAAGCAGCGTAAGAATTTTACGGCGGATGCATTTTTAATGTACAGTAATGCTCATTGCAACATGCTGTTGGAAGGAGTAAACAACTGATCTACACTTACCTGTTTCGCTCCACTCATTATTTTATGGACTCTGTCATATCTCCCCTCAATCATCTCTTTTCCAAGGTGAAGAGCCCAACCTTTTAAGCAAAGCAAAATGGGTTAACAAAAAATAATTTGATCACAAATAACACAGGTACACTAAAAAAAATTTTTTTTAAACTGCCTCTAATGTTTCGATTGATTTTTACGTTTTTTGGTGCGCTGAATCCAAATCTGGTAACCAATTTGCTCCATCACGTACAGATTTTTTGCTACATTGGGTTAGCAGTTTGAGGTGAACGTTTCAGATTGAATGCGATCGAGATAAAAGTTTCTTGGATGAATTCTTTATACTAATTGTTTAGTAGTTATTCAAATAAGAATAAAGAAAATTGTAACAAGGCAGCACATAAGAATAGAGTAATGTCAACAAAACACACTGTGATGGTAGCAAAATTGTCTGCACTTAAAACAGCCACATACATGTGCACAAACATTGAGCATATAAGAGCGAGGTTAGACACAAAGCAAAGCAAAGAAATGTGCAAAAAATGTTGTACAGGTATGTATGTAAGAATAGAAAACGCAAACCGCACCATTGCAATACATGAAGACAAACACCCGATGGTGTGAAAATAAAATTCTAATAAATGAGATCCGACACTGTGGTAATAACTAGCAAATTTTTATTTCAAAGTTTAGTAAAACACGATATTTGTCAACACAGTTTAGATTTTAAAGTCATTCTTGGGTCAATCAATCTCCTGGTGGGCCCGTTTCTTCTTCCCCCGAATGCTTCTCTTGGTGCGCTGCTTGGCGTATTTTTCATCTGGGGTTTCCCGCAGCAGCAACCAGCAGAAATCAGCCATCATAGTGGTGTTCCATCTTCCTTGGTACCTTCTCTCTGCGTCCTTGATGTCCTGGTGAAACCTTTCACCTTGTTCTTCACTGTACGCCCCCAAGTTTTCGGGAAAGTAGTTCACATGGGAGTGCAAGAAATGGACTTTCAGGCTCATGTTACAGCCTTGTTCTTTGAAGGCATTGAGCATCCTGGCAACAATATCCTTATAGTTCTCATCCCGCCTGTTCCCCAAGAATTTGAGAACATCCTTGAAGGAATCCCAGGCTTCTTTTTCCTTCTCAGACATCGTTTCAGCGAATGCTCCATCTGAAATGAGTTTCCTTATATCAGGGCCAACAAACACTCCTTCCTTTAGCTTTGCTTCAGAAAGTCGGGGGAACTTTGAGCAAAGGTACCGAAAGCACTCACCATCTTTTGGAAGGGACTTGATGAATTGCTTAATGAGACCCAACTTAATGTGGAGAGGTGGTAATAGAATTTTATCACGAGGTACCAAGCTCTCATGAAGAACATTTTTCTCACCGGGTCTTAAATACTCCCGAATTGGCCAGTCTTTTTTCCCCCAGTGTAGGTCGCAGGCCCGGCTATCCCACAAGCAAAGGAAGCAGGGATATTTGGTGAAACCGGATTGCTGCCCTAATAGCATGAATAGAATTTTAAAGTCTCCACAAATCATCCACTTATGCTCATCATAACGAATCTTCTGAAGAATCAGGGCCAAATTCTCATATTTGTCTTGGAGAATAACAGAGTGAGCAATAGGAACTGAAGCGAATGTGTTGCCATTATGAAGAAGAATACCTTTTATGCTGTCTTTTGACGAATCAATGAACAGCCGCCATTCAGCAGGATCATACTTGAGTTTAAACTTTTCCATCACTCCGTATATATCGTTGCAAAATACCAAATCTTCCTCTTTGCTGAAATACTTCAAAAATTGTGTCTCGCGGTTGCGGTTACCAATAAAAAGTTGTTCCTGGTGACAATAGATTTTTCTGTTTAAGCCGAGAACCTAGCAGTTGGGCAGCATCTTTTGGGAGTCCTAAATCCCGGACTAAATCATTCAATTCAGCTTGAGAGAAAAGTTCAGGTTTCGGATCTGGTTCAGTTTCAAACTCGGAAGTACTGGACTCATCGGGAAAAGCCATCTGATGAGTCTCATCATGATCAGAACCGTCCACACAAATATGATCCAAAGATTTTGGTGGTTCAGGCACAGGTACTTCGTTGCTATGAGGCATAGGCCTAATTGCTGAGGGAAGGTTGGGGTAACTTATTACGTTCTTATTTTTTAAGTTGTATCCCTTCACAATGCAAGAGCAAAAATAGCAGTCACTGCTGTGGTCTCTTTGTTCACGCCACATCATAGGTATTCCGAAACGAAATGCTTGTTTTTTACCTTTCATCCATAAGCGTAGATCTTCCTCACATGTCTTGCACACTTTGTGAGGAGCCCACGGTTTGTCTTGATCGCCTAACTTCAAACCGAAATAGGCGAAATATACTTTTTAATAAATGCAGAAATGTTCCTCTGCCGCTTTTTCACGGTATATTCCCCACAAATAAAACAAAAACTGTCCGGAGAGTTGACGCAACCTCTGGCTCTGTGAGCCATCACAAATACACAGCACTGCAAACTACAACTGTAGTGAACCACTTCGGAATAAAGCTGGATTACGACTGAGCAAACAAAAGGTAATAATGAACTTGCAAGAAACTGAAATTTGATAGGAACGTTCATGTCGCAACCACCGTGTTTGAGCGAGCGAACGAGGTGAGGCAAACAGGAAAGAACATGCGCCAGCGTGAGTACTGGATTTAGCCCCCCGCCTCCCAATTGTCCTGTTAATGTATAAAATGAATACAAAACACTCTAAAATATCATGAGGGAGTGTTTCTAGTTAGTTAACCATTACAACCTCTATTTTGGGCCAAGAAAATAAACTGCAGTCGGCTAAAAAGAAGTTATGTGAACATTCCTTATATGGGTAAAAATCTAATTTTGCAAGAAAACGTGACGTGATGGAACATTTTGGCTATTTTTCCTGGATTCAGCACCCCAAAATCTATAGGAATCAGTTGCAAAACTGGAGGCAGTTTTTTGGTAGTGTACCTGTGTAATACACAGGGAAACAAACTTAATCACCGATTCTTAATCCACATTATTTGGGAAGAGAGAGAAACCAAAATGAAATATATTTATAAGAAAACAAGGTAATTCTACCTCTCACTAACCCTGTCATAATAGTCCTAAACCCCCAGTATACATTGCCAAAAAGGACATTACTTTGCTTTCTCATTAAGGAATTTATTAAGCTGAAAAGGATCAAAAAAGCTACAATGTGTCTGTTGAAATTTAACCAGATATTTGCAAGGGAACATAAAAAGTAAGAGGATCTCAAAACAAGTGTCCTGGAAAACTCTTAAGCCTCATTCGAGTGCAATGTGGCACATCAGGAAACACTTGAAGCTTTTGCCCACAAAATAACAGATCTATCTTTTTTAAAGAAGCTCATCCAGCTAATTTCTCTTGTTCTGAAGTAAATGAGACTAATGGTGCAGCCCAAGTCGTAAAGTTTTCCTGAGACATTTCAAGAAATTTAGTCAAATTTCAAAGGCGCCCTCCTCCTAATTCTCTTTAATAACCCTATTTAAAAAGTAATAATAATTAGAAACAGATATCTCTTCTACTTTTGGCAACAGCAAGGCTTCCTTAAAGTAATTTCTCAGCAAAATCTCTGTTGACAACAAATGAAACATAGAAACATAGAAACATGATGACAGAAAAAGACCATCTAGTCTGTCCTTCCATAACAACTACAACAGTCCACTTTTTACCTTCAGAGATCCTCTGTGTTGGTCCCATGCTTTTTTGAATTCAGTTACTGTCCTCATCTCTACCACCTCCACTGGGAGACTACTCCACGGATCCACTACTCTTTCTGCAAAGAAATATTTCCACATATCACTCCTGAATCTATCTCCCTTCACCCTCATCCCATGTCCCCTCGTAGCAGAACTTGCTTTCAATTGAAAGAGGCTCTCTCCCTGAACATTTATGCCACGGAGGTATTTAAACATCTCAATCATATCACCTCTATCCCGCCTTTCCTCTAAGGTGTACATATTAAGATCCTTAAGTCTGTCCTCATATGCTTTATAATGAAGCCCATTAATCATTTTAGTAGCAACCCTCTGCACCGACTCCATCCTGTTCACATCCTTTTGAAGGTGCGGTCTCCAGAATTGCACACCATACTCCAAATGAGGTCGCACCAAAGACTTATACAGAGGCATTATCACCTCCTTTTTTCTGCTAGCCATTCCTCTCCGTATGCACCCAAGCATCCTTCTAGCTTTTGCCGTCGCCTTTTCTACCTGTTTAGCTACTTTAAGATCATCAGACACAACCACGCCTAGGTCCCGCTCTTCTTTAGTGGACAAAAGTACTTCACCTCCTATACTGTATTGCTCCCTTGGATTGCTGCAGCCCAAATGCATGACCTTACATTTTTTAACATTAAATCCCAGCTGCCAAATTCTAGACCATTCTTCAAGCTTAGCTAGATCCCTCCTCATGTTATCTACACCTTCCTGGGTGTCTACTCTATTGCAGATTTTGGTATCATCCGCAAAGAGGCAAACCTTACCCGACAGCCCTTCCGCTATATCACTAACAAAGATGTTAAAAAGAATCGGACCAAGGACAGATCCCTGGGGCACACCACTGGTAACATCCCTCTCCTCAGAGTGAGCTCCATTTACTTGTACTCTTTGTCGCCTCCCACCCAACCAATTTCTAACCCAAGCAGTAACTTTAGGGTCCATCCCTAGGGTGCTCAGTTTGTTTATAAGTCGCCTGTGAGGAACAGTGTCGAAAGCTTTACTGAAATCTAAATACACCACATCTAGAGCTCTCCCTCGGTCCAACTCCCTGGTCACCCAGTTAAAGAAATCAATCAGATTTGTCTGACAAGATCTGCCTCTGGTGAATCCATGCTGCCTCGGATCCTGTAATCCGCCGGACTCCAGAAACCTCACTATTTTCTCTTTCAGCAGCGTTTCCAATAATTTACTCACCACCGAAGTTAAACTAACCGGCCTGTAGTTTTCAACCACATCCTTACTTCCGCTTTTGTGTAAAGGCACCACATGAGCCTCTCTCCAGTCCTTTGGCACCACTCCCGACTCCAACAAGGCATTAAAAAGGTCAGTCAGTGGAGTTGCTAGAACGTCCCCAAGTTCCCTCAGTATTCTAGGGTGTATCCCATCCGGTCCCATCGCTTTGTCTACTTTAAGTTGAGCTAGTTTCTCATGAACACAGTCTTCTGAAAATTGTTCAAGATGTCCCTCGCTTCTGTTCTTATTTGTGGGTGTTTTCTGAGGTCCTGCTCATCTGTGAACACAGAACAAAAATATTTGTTAAGCAATTCCGCTTTATCCTTATCAGCTTCTACATATTCCCCCCCTGCACCCTTGAGTCTGACAATACCACTTTTGCCCTTCCTCTTCTCACTAATATATCTGAAAAATGTCTTATCCCCCCATTTTATTGCATTGGCTATTTCCTCCTCCTTTTGAATCTTTGCCTTCTTGACTACTTTGCTAGCTTCTCTAAGTTTTTCCAAATACAGATGCCTGTCTTCCTCTCTCTGTGATCTCTTGTATTTCATGAAGGCCTCCCTCTTTTTCTTCACTTTTTCAGCTACTTCCTTCGAAAACCATAGCGGTCTCCTGTTCCTTTTGCCTTTATTTAACATTTTAACAAAAAGGTTGGTTGCCTTTAAAATACCCCCTTTCAGTTTTGCCCACTGTTTTTCTACATCCCCCATCTGTTCCCATCCCACTAACGACTCCCTGAGGTATTGGCCCATCTTCGAAAAGTTAGTCTTCCTAAAGTCTAAGATCTTCACCTTTGAATGGATTCTAACAGCCCTAGTCCTAATACTGAACCACACCATCTGGTGATCACTGGATGCAAAATGATCTCCCACTACAACATCAGAAACACTTTCACCATTGGTAAGCACCAAGTCCAGTATGGCCCCTTCACGTGTGGGGTCTGTTACCAATTGCCTGAATAGTTCTCCCTGTAGAGAATCCAGGGTCTTCTTACTTCTAGATGATACTGCAGCAGGAATGTGCCAATCAACATCTGGCATATTGAAATCTCCTAGCAGTAGCACTTCCCCTTTCCTAGCAATGCTGCGTATGTCTTCAATTAACTCTCTGTCCACCTCTTCCTCTTGTGAGGGAGGTCTGTATATCACACCAATGCAAATAGATTTCTCTTTCCCTCTTTCTAGTTTAACCCACAATGCCTCCTCTCTCCCTTTTAAGCTCTGTAATTCCAAAGCTTTAATAGTAGTTTTTACATATAGTGCCACTCCTCCTCCCCTTCTTCCTACCCTGTCCTTTCTGAATAAAGTATAGCCAGGTATAGTTACATCCCAGTCATGGTTTTCTGTGAACCATGTTTCTGTAACTGCCACTAAATCCAAGTCAGCCACTCCCACCAAAGCTTCAACTTCAGGGATCTTATTTCCCATGCTACGGGAATGAGTATAAGGGAAATTCAAGAAGCACAAATTATTTGCTCTAGATTGATTTTCAATTGCTTCAATTTTCTGATGTAAACTATCTGTAAATCCAGAGATTCCTGAAGCTTGCAAGTCGACTACTTTAGATTCCAGGAAACCAAATCTTGTCTTAAGAATATCCATTCTATTATTTATTTCTGTCATTTTCTCAGCAGTTCGTTTAGTGAAATGTCAGAGCTGGGCCACAGAAGTATTCAGCATCCCCTCTGATCTATTCACAACTTTCTAAATATCCATCAGACATTTCCTCTAAAGATGCTTCAATCAAAGGACTTGACACAGGTTGGGGGAAAGAAACACACAACACTGGAGGGATGGTGGTGACATAACTGAACTTCATTGTCCAACTGACCCAAAGGATGAGAAACCATCTGGAGAAAACCCATCCTCTTGAGACACAAAGGAAGCTAGTGGCAGAGCTGGGGGTGGTACAACCCACGGTAGTCAATGAGGCACCTGATTCGGAGAGTCTATGAAGATCTCAACTAGAAGAGCTGCCAGTCTTACTTACAATTACATGTTTATCCATGATGTTCTGCTCCACTTGGAAATCAGAGGACACCCCCTTATTCTTATTTTCATGTTTACCCATATATTATAAAAGAAACCTGGCAGATGAGTTCTCACAAAAATAATTTCTGGTTCCTCCTTAGTTATTCCATGGCTCCGACAGGACTCCAAATAGGAGTTCCATTTTGGTCATGCCCCTCCAGATATGCCCTTGTAACTGTGTGCCGCAGCAAGGCATGCATTTATATGCCCAAACCGGTCCCCTCTCTGATGACATCAGCAGACCTCTTCTCTCTGCCAAATGACGTCCTCTCTAAAGTCCAATGTTGATGGAATGCACAGGGGGCCTCACAGCACATATAGGCAATAATCCTCTCTCTGCCTACTATTATCTAAGTTGGTTGAAAAGGAGGTTGTTAGTCATTTTAGTCCATAACATATTTGAGTCAGTTGAGATTATTATGTTTGAAAATTGGCGAGCAGGTTTCAGAGCTGGCAGTGAAACAAAAACCCTCTTAGTGGCCATGTTCAATCAGGTATATGCCAACTTGGATAAGGGTAAAACATTCCCTTTAGTCACTCTGAATTTAATAACCGTTTATGATTTAGTTGAAGCCAATGTAATTTTGAAGTGATGTAAGATATTAGGAATAGATGGATTTGAATTAGACTGAATTCAATTATTTTTGGAAGGTAGACATTTTAAAGTTAATTTAAATTGGGACTGGTCCAGAGAGCATGTTTGGTCCTTGAGTGTCCCACAGGACTCCTCTCTATTACTCTGTGATGGAGTGTTTGGGAAACTCCCCAGCCAAGCCTAGCACAAGTATTGCACTGTAAACCCCTGTCCCTTTAAGAAAGGCTGGAGAATGCGTGGGAAGAGTGTGGCCAGTCTCCAGGCTTTATCCCAGGTAGCAAGGGACCTGGAGAGAGAAAAAGAGAGAGAGAGAGAGAGAGAGAGAGGGGGGAGCCCGGGGTTCTCTGGAATATGCAGTGACCAGTTACGTTTGAAAGAGAGACTATTGAAAAGGTGGGAACTGTGGTTTAAGTTTGCTGTGGTGCCTTAAGCCTTGATGTGAGACTTCTACCTAGATGGAGGACTCTTGAGCTATAGAGAGCTACGGTTTACTTTAATTATGGATGTGCTACTCTGCTGCTAAAACTGAAAGAGTACCACTGAAGGAACTTTGGGGAAGAAGCAGTTTCTTCTTACCCTAGAACTGTCTGTGCTGGAAAAGCGTTCTCTCACCCAGCAGAACAGTGCTGCTAAGACTGATTAAGGAACTGCTATAGCTGAGGGAAGCCTGGAGCAAGAGTGTGTCTGTAACCCTACGTGTACTACAAGCCCTAGGAGGGCCAGGGCAGTTTGCTTGGGTATTTTTCCTGAAAATAAAGTGTATTTTCTTTAAAACTCCTATTTGCTGTAAAATCTAGTATCATTGCTCGGCCACATTATACCACAAACTCTTACTTTTTAATATTTATATGCAGCTCTTGGGAGATATTGTAAGAACATAAGGGATCACATTCTATGCTTATACCGATGATATACAGCTGTTGGTCTGCTTAGGAGATTTGATAGATGGGGGGCCACTGAATATACCCAATCAAAATTGACTGCATAAACTCATCTGGTGAACTTTAGGACAGGTATTTGTGTGGCCGAACATACTGGCTTACTTTAAGTGGATAGTGCTGATATGCAGTGCTATCCAGCTAACGTTAAACCACACCCTTCTACGTCCCTCGAACTCCGCCCGGAAGATGGCTGAACAAAATGTATCTAGTTAACAAGGGGGGGGGGGGGGGCAGGGAAATTTAAGAAAAACAAAGATTTGTCTGGGTAACTCCTTTTGCATGTCAGTCCTTTTGTTTCCTAGTTCTTCAATCTAGATAACATAGATCAAATATGTGGGACTACAATCAATAAATTAAAGAATATTACTGTATGTTTTTACTACAGATGACATTTGGAAGTGACCAGACTGTTTACTGTATTATGACGTACCCTACAATAAAGGCATATATGCTGTCAAAATCCCCATTTGTACCTGACTACCACATACCAAAAACAAACCAGAAAATAGAAAGAGTGAAAATGACGACAAGGACCATAAAGCTCATCTAGTCTGCCCATTCCGGCTTCAGTACCAAAAACCCTATTCAGCCTGAGTCTTTCCTATGACATGTTTATATCTAAAGCTCTTCTGTGTGTATTTTGGGCTTTCTAGAATCCTTTTACCTTTTCGGCCTCTGCCAGTTCCATTCAGGGGCTGTTCCATGTACCCACTGCCTTTGCTGTAGAGAAATATTTTTGGATGCTACTCTTGAGTCTACCCTCTTGAAGTGCCCATCATGTCCCTTTGAAAGGTCCCTGAAGAGTTTTATTTCAGTTTTAGGTGATCCATAAGAAAAACCTTAACTTTAATTGACTTTCCTCTATTTCTTTAGATATTGCGGACTACCTCAAAGGAATTTTGATAAACAAGACTGCAGCAGAGCTAAGCATGACATCAAGAGAAAATTATAACCACATACCCTCAGAACGCCCACAAAATGGTACAACTGGTATTATTTTGTGGGGGTTTATTTATACAAAGGAAGAAGAGCACATTATTATACCACTTCTCTTTCCAGTCTTCTTCACTGGTGCTTTGGCAAATCTGTTAATAATAATGATTATTTGCACGAGGAAAGTGCTGTGGATACCAAAAAATGTTCTTATATGTAAGCTATGCACCGTGGATCTGGGAGGATTAGTCACTAGTTGCTGTTACTTTTTTAACATGTTTGCTGAGAGTGCATTCAATCCCAAGAGCTTAGAGTTTTGCTTAATACAATATTTTTTCTTAGTCTGTCATTGTTCCCTTCAGGTTTTCACAGTCATGATAATGGCAGTAGATAGATACTACGTCATCTGCCATCCTTTTCAATACACTAGAAAATTCACCAATAAGCTGGTAATTAAGCTCCTGGGTTGTTTTTGGGCACTTGCCATCGTTTACTCTCTTTCATTTACCCTTATGCTATCAGGGAAAAAAGCATGTCACTTGGTGATCTCTCACAGCTTTTTCTGCACCGCCTCTTCAATAGAAGGTGCCCTGTGTGAGGAAGCAGGTGACCTCATTGTCCCTAAATTTTACAGAATAATCATGATGGCAGTCCACCTTCTTGTTTCTTTTGCTGTAGTTGGCTTCTCCTATATCAACATTTTTATGGTTTCTAGGCGTATACAACTTATTGTTCCTTCACAAGCACTTCAAACCGTCATCACTCATGCTTTAGTGTTGGGTGCTTTCTATGTGACATTAGGACTGCTCATAATAACTGGCAGCATAGGAATAAGGGACCCATCTGAAGAAAATGCATTTACCATTCTGCGTGCCTTTTTTGACATTGTCTATTTCACTGTGCCATCCACATTCAACCCCATCATCTATGGCCTGCGGAACAAGGACGTGAAGAGCGAGCTTTTGAAACTACTTGGATGGAAGCATAAGTACAAACCATCAACCCCGTTTTTGTTCAGACGGAAGATTAAAGTTAATGTGGTTTCCTAATTGGAAGCCACAGTCAGATATAATAGCTCGTTGATGTTACCTATTGACTACTTGCATATAAAGCCAATTAATCACAGAATTTAGGTGAACTTTTGAATGTTCTTTTTTTGGTGCTGATCTAATAATGAAACATTTATTACTTGCATGGGGAATGTATATTCAAATGCAATCTCAGATCCCAAGTGCTTCAGGTTAGCGGAAACTAAGAACACAGCAGGGGCAAGACCGATACTTTGTCATAGTGTGTGAAGTCTACACTAGTCATTAAGGAGATAATTTGATATAAGCAGAATAAGCACCAAATGGTTCAACAAACACTAAAGGGGTCATTTTGGAAGCCCTGTTCATGCTTTGGACATCTGAAAATGGACATAGAGATGTCCCAAAGCACAGAGATGTCCCAGAGCCATTTTTGAAGCTAGGTCTGTGGACGTCCCCAGCGTCAGAGTGTCCAAGTCTGAACAGGGGCATGGTGGAGCCATGGCTGGGGTGTTCCCAGGAACCTGGATGTCCCCGCCTGATCTCAGAAACATCCTGGATGTCCGAAGTTGCATCTAAGTTCAGACCTGCTCCAAGCACGAATAGGCATCTGAAAAGTACTTGGCTGGGCTGAAAAATACCCAGAAGGTGTAGAGGAGAAAGCACACCATCATCCCAAGTACTCGGCACACAGCAGTGGGATTTAAACCCAGGCTTCCCTGTTTCTAGCCCACTCCTCTAACCATTAGGCTATTCCTAGACATCCGGGTTCTAAAATACTATTCTGGGGATGACTATGTAGATGCCCCCTGCAGAAGTCCATATCGGACATGTCCACTTTTGTGAAATCACACCTGCACCTGAACATGCCTGCTTTTTTTCAAACGTTCTGCCTTAGACTTCCTAGATTGTACCTGGACGTCTTTTCTTAAATCCCCCTCTAAGTCTTTTATAAACTAGGTGTAGAACTGGCCAAAGATACATGTGTATGTGATGCTATGCATAAAAGACAATGCTGTTATATAAGCAGGCAGATACAAATAGTGAGAGGTTTAACATAGGGGTCACTGGAGCTGTTACAAGGAGATGAAGCAGCCTTGGCAAACCTCGTCTCTTGTGCCCCCTGCTCCCACTCCCAACCCCTCCCCCCACCCCATTGCCACTGCTGCAGCCCATCTTCAGTACCTCCAGCTCTCAAAAGACAAGTTAGCTGGGGGTTACATATGATTTTGAGCAAAGAGCAAATGTAAATGCTGGCAGGTAAGCGTGTCAAGGTATACACGCATTGCCTTTCTAAACTATAGATTGCTTGTACATTTGAAAAACTCTCAGAACATGCCTCCTTTCCCTATGCAGAAGTCCATGTGTGCTGCCACAAACACGTATAAATAATATCGTTTATGAAGTCACTGCTTGTGACTATCTGGCAGATTACATGCAACTGGTACCCAGTACTCAAACCTCTTAGAATTATCTCCTAAGGGAACTAAGTGTGATAAGGTATTAACCGGGTAAGGCGGACATATTGCCGCCACGCTCCTCTCCCCCCCCCCCCCTACAAACAACACAACACCTTTTGGGATTAAAACTGGTCGCAGCTTTATTTAACCTTTTAACCATAACCAAACTTGTTTTAAACACAAACATCTTGCCTTCCCCCCCCCCACCCCCGCGGAGCGAGCCCTCACCAGCCATGTTATTAGCAAAGTGACGCCGCTTCCGCTTCCGCTTCCACCGAGCCCGAGCCCGGCTAATCGTCCTAGCCCTCCCTCATTCCGGCTTCGCCATATTACTAGCAAAAACCTGAGGGATTGTCCGGGTCAGGGGTACCCCACCCCTGCCCCAATGTTTGCATCTGGCTCCAGACCCCGGAAACCTCCGGGATCCCGCCACCGGCTCAGGACCTTAACGCCCTGAGCCGCCCCCCAAGGCAAAGCTGCGACCAGCCCTCCCCAAAGTCATGATACCTTCCACAGCCTCTTGCCAATCATTCAGGAGCAAATCCATGCCAACTGGAGAGAGATGTACTCCGTCCGACCTGTAGAGGCCGAGACAGTCCACATCCACCCACGGATGCAACACCTGGTATCCGCCCCGCTCCCCCACCCATCTACCAATTTGACGATTAATCTTCGTCAAACCTCTCGACCACCGCCGCTGAACCTTGCAAGCAGGCCGTGGAATAACATCAGACCAAACCAAAACAGTTCCCGGGAACATCGCCCCCACCACCCCAAAGTCCTTGCACACAGCCCGGATCAATTGTCGACAAGTCCATGATGCCAAGTCGTTGCCTCCGAGGTGCACCCCCAAGACGTCCGGCGCTTCTCTGCTCCGCAGGTGATGCCGCAGCAAAGGCAGAAGCTGGAACCACCGCAGTCCCCGCTCGCCCAGCCATGATACGGTCACCCCCAGGTGCGGCCCCAAAGGCCGTGTTGCCGCACGTCGACCAGCCCAGTAAACAAAGGAGTGGCCAACCATCCAACAGCAACACACCCCTGATGGCTTTACTGCAAAACAAAGAGATAGCACAGTTAGTTTCCCCCCCCCCCCAGTCCTTATAGCTGCACATATCGGCAGAAAGCCTGCGACATACACTGACCGATCCGCTGTATGTCGTGCTCCCGCAAACCGGCCGCCGCCGCACTAGTCGCCGCCCCAACCCGGAAGGAGTGTGGGGCGAACCATCCCGGATCCTCACTGAGCCATCGTAACGCTAGCCGCAGCACAGCCGAGAACTGAAAACGCGTAAGCACTCTCACAGCTTCGTGAAGAAAGAGGCTGCCTGCACCCCCTGGCCGCACCCGCAGGTACTCACGCAGCAGAGCGACCGGACACACCGACGCCCCCTCCACCGCCCGGAGCTCCACCCAGGCACCTTTCCCGCGCTGATCCGTCTTCGAACGGGCTAAGAACAACTTAACCCCTCCCCCCCACCAACCGTACCTGATGTACTTGCAAGACCCCATAGCCTGGAACCCGGCCAGACTCCGCCACTAATTCGCCCACCTGGAAGGCGCCGAAAAAGGCTACCGAAAATACCGCCTGGAACAGCAAACTTTCATAGACCGACGAAACCACCTGCGGCAACACCTCGCACAACCGCCGCAGCAAGTCGTGCGATCACACTGACCACCGCTTCATTGTCACACCACCAAACCACTTTCCGGTTACGCAACTTATCTGGCCACACTGCCAAGACCACCCAGATGGGAAACAACTCTAAAAATGTGATATTACTGGTGAGGCCCAACTCCCTTCATGCCTGCGGCCACTACGCCGCACACCACGATCCCCCAAAATAAACCCCAAAACCGCATCCCCCAGCTGCATCCGTGTATAACTTCAATTCCCAACTGGATACCTCCCGTTCCTGAAGCACCGTGGTGCCATTGTACTGCCGCAGGAACACATCCCACACTCTCAAATCAGCCCGTATACTCTGCGACACCCTAATACGATGGTGTGGCTTCAAAACCCCCCTCATGGCCCCCGCAAGCTGCCGCAGAAACACTCGCCCCATCGGCATTACTCTGCATGCAAAATTCAAAGACCCAATCACCGCCTGCATCTCTCGCAATGTCAGCTTCGGAGAGACCAACACATTCGCCACCAACACGCGCAGCCTAGCCACCTTGTCCGCGGGCAGCCGCGCCTCCATGGAAACCAAATCCAACTCTATCCCCAAAAACGTGACCTTAGACGCCAGGCCCTCTGTCTTACCCGCCGCCAACGGTACCCCCCAGTCCCGTGACAAGCTCTCGAACCCTGCGAGCAAGTCTTGACACCTGCCTGACTGCGCCTCCCCCACAAAGAGAAAATCGTCCAAGTAGTGGACCACATTATCACAGCCCACTTGCTGCACCAAAACCCAGTGCAGAAAGGTGCTGAAGTGCTCAAAATACGCACAGGAAATCGCGCACCCCCATTGGCAGGCACCTATCAAAATAACTAAAACCCTCGAAACAAAACCCCAGCAAAGGAAACGCCGACGGATGCACTGGCAACAGACGGAATGCCGATTCAATATCTGCCTTCGCCATCATGCACCCCCGGCCACATCTCCGCACCAGCCCCACCGCTTCATCAAACAAAGCATAACGTACCGCGCACAATTCCTTTGGGATGTGGTCATTCACCGAAGCACCAATCGGGAAGGATAAATTATGTATCAAGCGGTACTTCCCAGGCTCCTTTTTCGGTATAATACCCAAAGGGGAAACCACTAGGTCCCCGAAGGGTGGCTCCACGAAAGGGCCCACCACCCTCTCCAAGCGGATCTCGACCGCCAATTTCTCACGGACCACATGTGCGAGTGCTCTTACACATCACGGGAAGCCACTTAAATCTCACCATTGATTCCTGTGACCTTGGGCAAGTCATTGAACCCTCTATTGCCTCAGGTACAAACTTAGATTGTGAGCCCTCTAAGGGACAGGAAAATATCCACTGTACCTAAATTCACACGGCACCTGAATGTAACTCGCCTTGATCCCCCCGTGGAAAGGCTTGTGTTAAATACTAAAATAAATAAATGTAACTCACCTGGAGCTACTCTTGAAAAACGTGTGAGTTAAATCCAGAGCCCCTACCTTTTCCCTTCCTATAGGTCGGCTAAGCTGAAAAGGGATGTTCAAGTTGGTGCATTCAAAATTTGCTCTGCATTTTACACGAGGCTTGCTACACAGCAGAAACAGCCATTTTGCAAAAAAACCCGTACAAAACAAGGAGAGGTTGTCTGCATGTACATAGCAGCAAATTTCACATGTGACTGGCAATTTGACTACCTACATGTGTAAAGGCTGTCCCCTACTTGTGTAATTACAAAACTCTGATGCAAAGGGAGCCAATTAAGGAACCATCTTCCAAAATGGAAAATATTTGCATTTCAAGTTGGTTTTCCAAGCCAGAAAGGTAAACACAATTCACCCTCCAGACTCTCCTTCCTCACCCAAACAAGAAATTAGCCGTGAGTGATTCAAAGCCAGTGGTATGCTGATTGGAAAATTTTCCAGGATATTGTGTGATTTCAGTCACTTTTGCAAATATGATCATAGACATGCAAATAAGGAATAATGAGCTTTTTCGTCTTCTCCTCCATGCCAAAAGAGGTAGCATTTACTGTCAGAAAAAGCTTCCCAACCCAAGGGGCAGATTGTATGAGGGAGAAAAGCTCACATATCCTAGAACAGAGGTTCTCAACCTTTGTGGTTGTGTGGACTCCTTACTGATCTCCAAAATGTTCAGGGCCCTCAGTTTATCACCACCACTCTTCCTGGAGCCCATCCCCTCAGCACCAAGCCTGTGCCTATTATCCCTCTTTATCTCTCTTCCCTTCCCTTCTGCTATCTCTACCAGTTTCTCTCTCTCTCTCTTCAGCCAGTCCACCCCTACCACAGCAGAAGCACCTACTAACAGTGTGTTAGTCCTGAGCTACTTGCAGAAAGTGTCAGAAATGTCTCCACCTTCAGCAGAGCAGTTTCTAAAATACCAGCACAAATCTACACATTGTGTTCTTGTACATTTCAGTACTGATCTCCATGTCCTTATCTAAAATATACCATTAAAAAACTTACTGCACACAGTCAATTTAACATGAATTAACCCATGTGCAATCAATTTACAATATGCTTTACAAAAAACTATTAAAATGATGTGTGAAACAAACTAAAACAAATGCTGGAAAATCAGGAAAAACAGCTAAACAAATCAAAAATGAATTGAAAATGTATGACCTGCCCACCTTCCTAGATGGGATAAAGTACACTTTCCATTATCACAGGTAGTGGAATACATTTTCTATACTCTGCCTACACCACATTTTTTTCAGAGACCTGCATTGTGGATTTTACATTAAAGAAGCAGAGCTACAAATACTGCATTACATCAGGATATAAGTTTGAAAGCCAGAAATGGCCCACAATCTTCCTCTAGATACTGGATTATTAAGCAGTACTGTATACAACATCCATATGAGCTGCCGGTCAGAAACTTCCTATCAATCCCATACAGAATGTACCAAGCTAAATACATCATCTCTAAGGCATATAAAGCTAATTAGATCTTGCCATAAAGTTGAATATGGAAATGTTCAGCAATGGGAGTATCCAGGGGTGTATAATATTTTATGACTGATGTATATAGTATATCCCCCACGGTAGATAGTTTTGACCAAAACTATTTATTTAGGAAACTGAAAGAATCCCCGGAAGAGATTTGGTTGAGAGGAGCAATGTCAAGGTAACAGAAGACTATGGTTCCCATTTGCTTTTCTTTTCCATTTAAAGAGTGTATTTTCTCTTAAACTGGGTCTGTGGAGGGACCAAGTTAAAAAAAAAAAAAAGAGTGAAATACTACTTTCCACAAAATCAAAACAGAGTGTTGTTTTTACCAACTAAGTCTTTTAATACTGTTTCATAAATGGAAGAAAAGGGTGTATTAAGTCACAGATGGGTTCTAGGGCTGATAGAAGTCTTTTCTGGGAACAAGTAGACTCCATCAGGGTTTCTCCCTTACATAGTAACATAGTATATGATGGCAGATAAAGACCAGTATGCTCCATCTAGTCTGCCCAGCCAGGCGGCAAGAGTAGGTGCACTTTGCGCTCAGTGCAGGTCACCTCTCCCCATGCCTTTGTTTAGGGGTGTACCCACAGCTCCGTATAGGTCACTCCAATTTGTTTAGATATAAGTTATGCTTATTTTGATTTTATCCTGTTGCTATAAAGGGATCCACTATGGTCTGCCCCATCCAATTTTGAATTCTGTCACTGTGTTTGCCCCCATCACTTCCATCGGGAGGGCATTCCAAGCATCCACCATCCTTTCAGTGAAGATGTATTTTGTGACGTTGCATTTCAGTTTCCCCCCTTGCAGCTTCATGTTATGCCCTCTAGTTTTACAGCTTCCCCATCTTTGGAAAAGGTTTGTTTGTCCATTAATACTCTTCAAGTATTTAAAGGTCTGAATCATTTCTCCCCTGTCCCTCCTCTCCTGCAGAGTTTACATATTTAGGTCGTCAAGTCTCTTCTCATAAGTCTTATGACGCAGGCTCCAAATCATTTTGGTCACCTTCCTCTGAACCGCTTCCAGCCCTTTTATATCCTTTGTGAGATACGGTCTCCAAAACTGAACACTTAGTTCAGGAGATTCCCATTATAGGAGATGTTCACGATTTTCATATCATCATTTTGTATGGAAGACTTACCCGCTTTAGTGGAGAGTTTAGATTTGACGGATTTCACCCCAGATTCTACTTTGATCCTTATATGGCTATTTATATTTCTGAACCTACTGATAAGGTGGTAGAATGGCTTATGCAGCTTGTTATTCTCTCTTGGTAAAGATGTCTTTCCTTCTGCACTGAAGTTGGCTATGCTGCTCCTTTCTTAAAGAAGCCAGCACTAGATCCAGGAGTGTGTGACACTGACAGACCTGTAGCTAAACTATCATTTCTGTCTAACTTGACTGAACATTTTGTAGCTAAACAGTTTATGGTCCACATGGAAGACCATTTCCTTCTTGACCCAATCCAAGCAGGTTTTAGGAAGAGCTATAGCACAGAGGTAGTGCTGGTTGCTCTTCTGCAAGATATGAGGATGCAGTTGCATCGAGGAAGCTCTGGGATTTTGATACAACTGGATTTGTCTGCAACATTTCACCTAGTGGACCAAGTCTTGTTGTTGAAAAGAGGTGTTCTAGGCCAAGTCACAAAGTGTTTCACTGTGTATTTGATTGCTATCAAAAACTTAATTAGAGTGAGTTAATTTCTAGCCCTTGGGCTACCCTTTGTACTACTACTACTACTATACTACTAAGCATTTGTATAGCGCTACAAGTCATATGCAGCGCTGCACAGACAAGAGACAGTCCCTGCTCATCAGAGCTTACAATCTAGTCAAGGCAGACAACACAGAAGGCGTAGGCAGGGATAAACAAGGGAGACAGAAAAAGAAAAAGGAGATCAGGTGAGTCAAGATCCAAAAGCAGCAGCAAAGAGGTGAGTTTTCAGCCTGGATTTGAAGAGGGTTAGAGAAGGTGCCTGGCATATAGACACAGGTAGTTTGTTCCAGGTGTAAGGTGCAGCAAGGTGAAAGGAGCAAAGTCTGGAGTTAGCAATAGAAGAGAAGGGCATAGATAGAAGCAGTTTGCTAGAAGACGGAGTTCCCGAGGGGGGCTGTAAGGAGAGATAAGAGAAGAAAGGTAGTGAGGAGCCACAGAGTGAATGCATTTATAGGTCAGCAGGAGAAGTTTGAACTGGATGCGGAAACAGATAGGGAGCCAATGAAGTGACTTGAGAAGAGGAGTAATATGGGCATGACGAGGCTGGCGGAAGATTAGCCACGCAGCAGAGTGTTGAACAGATTGAAGGGGAGAGAGATGATTCAAAGGGAGACCAGTAAGGAGTAGGTTACAGTAGTCAAGACGGGAGGTGATCAAGGAGTGGATAAGCATCTTAGTAATGTGTTCAGAAAGGAAAGCGTAGTTACTCACCTGTAACAGGTGTTCTCCAGGAGCAGCAGGAATCAGTCCTCACATATGGGTGACGTCGGCGCCAACGGAGCCCTCGCGGAGCAATTTTCCCCAGCTTTCAAAGAAAGCCTTTGGGAATTGCAGCGCGCATGCGCGGTCCCCTTCCCGCCCAAGGGTGCCATCTTAGCCAGTCAGATGACATAGCTAAAAAAGACAGCATAAAAATTTGCAAAAAAACTAAAGCAGATGATTGCAACTCCAAGGGGAGGAGGGAGGGTTGTGAGGACTGATTCCTGCTGCTCCTGGAGAACACCTGTTACAGGTGAGTAACTACGCTTTCTCCAGGACCAAGCAGGAAGTCAGTCCTCACATATGGGACTCCCAAGCTTAAGGCTACCGGAGACCCTAAGCACAAAAATGAGCTCCCTCTAGCTCAGCAGCACAAAAGGAAGGAATCTTCGCTGAATTATTACCCACCGGTAGCCCACATCCGGGATGGAGGGTAGGAGTTGCTCAGACCTCAAAGAGATTACGGAGGACTGCCTGTCCGAAAGCACTGTCCCTGCGGGACTCCCTCTCGAGACAGTAATGGACCGCAAAAGTCTGGCTCGAAGACCAAGTAGCGGCCCGGCAGATGTCTGCCAGCGGAACAGAGCGGAGGTAAGCCACTGACGTAGCCTTTGCCCGAACGCAATGAGCCGTGACTCGACCTTCCAAGGAGAGTCCGGCTGCCCCATAAGCCCAAGTGATACAGTCCGCAACCCAGATGGACAGAGTACGCTTGGAGACCGGGAGCCCCAATTTATTGGGGTCGAAAGACACAAAAAGCTGAGCAGCTTTACGGTGCTCCCGCGTACGGTCAAGGTAGAAGTTCAATGCCCTTCTACAGTCCAGGGTATGGAGGACCGTTTCAGCTCGGCTGGAGTGTGGTCTGGGAAAGAAGGTCGGAAGTACCACCTCCTGATTGATGTGAAAAGGGGAGACCACTTTTGGAAGAAATTTAGGGTGAGTCCGTAGGACTACCCTATTTTTGTAGAACCGAGTGTAAGGGGGATCAGACACGAGGGCCTGTAGTTCACTTACGCGTCTAGCGGAAGTGAGGGCTATCAAGAACAATGTTTTCCAAGAAAGAAAACGGAGAGAACAGGTAGCCATAGGTTCAAAAGGCGGACAGGTGATCCGCTGTAACACCACATTCAGATCCCAGTCAGGAGCTGGCGGGCGCAGAGGTGGTTTAAGTAGAAGGAGACCTCGGAGAAACCTCGCTACGAGAGGGTCGCTGGAAAGAGGTCTGCCGTCCACCGGCACATGATGTGCTGAAAGAGCACTGAGGTGAACTTTGACGGAAATGGACTTAAGTCCCAGATTAGAGAGGTATAGCAAGTACTGCAGAATCACCGACACCGGGCAGGAGAAGGGATCCTGAGACTGCTGGGTACACCAAACGGAAAAGCGACGCCATTTAAGGGCGTAGCATTTGCGGGTAGAAGGTCGCCGAGAAGCTAGGACGACCTCTTCCACCTCTGCCGGCAGAAGAAGGGGAGCAAGGACTACCCTCTCAGCAGCCAGGCCATTAGATTGAGAGATCTGAGGTTGGGGTGTAGCAGAGACCCCTGATCCTGAGTGAGGAGATCCGGTTGTAACCCCAGAGGGAAGGGATCCTCCACCGCCAATTGCAGCAGGAGTGGAAACCACGGCTGCCGGGGCCAGCGAGGGGCCACCAGGATCATGAAGGCTTTGTCTCGGAGAACCTTGAAAAGAGTTCGAGAGACCAGCGGGATGGGAGGGAAAGCGTACAGAAGGCTCCCCGACCATGAGAGTAGAAAAGCGTCTGCCGCAACTCGAAGGGGATGTGGCTGACGAGAGCAGAAGCGAGGAAGTTGCCGGTTGAGAGGGCTGGCAAAGAGATCCATCGTGGGGAGGCCCCACTTTAGAAAGAGCTTCTGAACTACCAAGGGATCCAGGCGCCACTCGTGCGGCTGGAGGATCCTGCTGAGTTTGTCCGCCAGGCAATTTTCTTGGCCGGGAGATAAACTGCCTTGAGATGAACGCCGTGACTGACGGCCCAAGAGCAGAGCTTCTGTGCTTCCCGACAGAGAAGGAAGGAGCCCGTGCCCCCCTGCTTGTTCACGTAGAACATGGCAACTTGATTGTCCGTCTGGACAAGGACGGACTGGCGAGAGGTCAGGTGGGAGAAGGCCTTGAGAGCCAAGCGGATCGCTCTGAGCTCCAGGAAGTTGATCTGCTGAGCAGACTCCCACGTGGACCAGAGGCCCTGAGTACGTGCCCCTTGGCAATGTGCTCCCCAGCCCAGGAGGGATGCATCTGTCGTCAGCACCTGGGCCGGCTGAGGTGACTGAAAAGGCATGCCGAGTACCAGGTTCGGCCGATGAAGCCACCACCGGAGAGACGAGATCAGCGGCTCGGAGACGCACACTAGGTCTGCTAGGCCACCTGTGGCTTGTTGCCACTGCTTGCGGAGACACCATTGAGCAGGCCGCATATTCAGGCGGGCGTTGGGGGTCACATGGACGGTGGAAGCCATATGGCCGAGTAGTCTCAGAAAGCGCCTGGCGGAGACCAGGGGCTGGCTGCGAAAACGGTCGGCTAGGTCCATGAGCCGTTGAGCCCTGTCGAGCGGTAGGAACGCTCGTGCCTGAGGAGTGTGCAGCCTTGCGCCGATGAACTCGAGATCTTGTGAGGGGAGCAAAGTGGACTTTGCGAAGTTTATAACAAAGCCCAAGTACTGCAGAAGAGTCACCGTGCGGCGTGTAGCGTTGGTGACCTCCGGAGCGGACGCTGCTCTGATGAGCCAGTCGTCGAGGTACGGAAAGACATAGAGGCCGTGAAGCCGGAGATGGGCCGCCACCACCGCGAGGCATTTTGTGAAGACCCGCGGTGCGGAGGATAGGCCAAAGGGCAGTACTCTGTACTGGTAATGATTTCCTGCCACCACAAACCTTAGGTATTGGCGGTGGCTTGGGTGGATGAGGATGTGCGTGTAGGCATCCTTTAGATCCAAGGAGCATAGCCAATCTCCCTGCTGGAGGTAGGGCAGAAGGATTCCAAGGGTAAGCATCTTGAACTTTTCCCGCACGAGGAATCTGTTGAGGTTGCGCAGGTCCAGGATGGGTCTGAGGCCTCCTGTCCTTTTCAGTACTAGAAAATACCTGGAATAAAAGCCTTGACCTCTCAGGTGGTGTGGCACCGGTTCCACCGCCTGTTCCTGTAGAAGACCTGCTAACTCCTGAAGGATTAAGTCCCTGTGCAGAGGGAGTCGTGGAGGTTCCCCCGGGAAATAGGAGGGAGGGACCTGTTGGAAGTGGAGAAGGTAGCCTTCTCTCACGACTTGAAGCACCCAGGCATCTGAGGTGATGCTGGACCACCTGTGGGCGAAGTGAACCAGCCGGCCTCCGGTGCTGGGAGGAGCCAGCGGAGGGGGAGAGGCTATGCTTAAGGAGTCAAAAACCCCCACCCTGCTGAGCAGGGGCTGGTGGTGCAGGCTTGGGGGCTTGCTGCCTACGGGACCCGTTACCCCGTCCCTTGGCCTGCTGGCCCTGTTGGGGAGCTGCAGGGGCCTGATATTGGGGGTATTGTTTGTAGGCAGCCGCCTTTCTCGGGTAAAAGGACTTCTTTCCCGAGCCCTTCTTTTTCTGGGAAGGGGCGGAGGTCTTCCTAGAAAGCCTAGTCCTGGTGAGAGTCTCCGTCTCGATCTGTGCAGCCTTTTCAGCCATGGGCTTGCCAAAGAGGTTCTCGCCTCGGCAGGGGACATCGACCAACTTGTCCTGCACCCAGGGCTCAAGGTCAGACGACTGAAGCCAAGCCTGTCGGCAGGCACCGATGCCGGCTGCGGCCACTCGAGCCGATGCTTCAAAGCCATCATAGGCTGCTCGGGATATGAATTTTGAGCATTCCCGAATGCCAGAGGACAAGGCCAGGAACCTCCGCAAGGGTTCCTCGGACAAACCAGCGGAGAATCCGGCTAGCTCTTTAGCCAGGTCTCGGAGATACATGCCCATGTATAGCTGGTAGGTCTGGACACGACACGCAAGCATAGAGCCCTGGAAACACTTCTTACCAAGGCCATCCAGGTTACGGGCCTCCCTGCCAGGAGGCACCGAGGAGTGCATCTTCTGGCTCTTAAGACGATGCATGGCCGATTCCACTACCATGGAATGGTGTGTGGTAGCTGTGCCTTTTGGAAGCCAGGGCTCTTGCGGACTCGATAGATAGAATCGACCCGCTTGCTCAGGACCGGCGAGGAGGCCGGACTCTCCCACATGCGGAAGAGTAGTCGTTCCAGCATGGGAGGAACCGGTACAGTAAAGTGTTCCCTGGCGGGAGAGTCATACTGGAGGGCGTCGAGCTCTTCGGCTCGAGGCTCCTCCTCGGGATCCGCAGGGAAGGCCAAAGCCTTGGCCATATCCCTGACGAAGTCCGAGAACCGGGCATCCTCCGGGGGGGACTGCTTCCGAGGTTCGGACTCAGGTGAGTCCGAGGGGACACACCGAGTCCGAAAAGAATCAGGCGACTCTTCCTCTTCAGACTCCCAGACCGACTCCGACGAGGACTCGGTGGGGTCGGCCCGGGCAGGGCGCGGCGCCTGCCGCCCCGACGCCGAGGGGGTCGGCGTCGGCGACCTCGGTCCCGAACGGGAGGCCGAGGGTGACCTCGACTGAGGATCGACTCGAGTTCGCATGGACTCGAGGATCGGCTCGGTCTCCGGGGTCGACTTAGACGTCGACGTCCCGGCGGTCGGGGCAGCGGCGCCAGCGAGGCCGGCGAGCAGTGCCCGCTGCTGGTCCATGAAGGCAGACAGTCTGCTCTCCAAGGCCGTCAACCTGAGTCCGAGCTCAGGTGACCCAGCAGTCCCCGACTCGGGCCCCGACGGCGTCGGGCCCGACGTCGGCGGTCTCGGAGGCGAGTCCAGGAGGACCACAGGACTTACCCGAGCAGGCATCTCCGACTCCAGGCGAGGTCGCTTCGAGAGGTGCTCCTTCTCCAAGGACCCGGGACGGCTATCGGGGCTATGCGACCTGGCCCTCGCGGAGCCAGGAGCGTCCACCGACGCCGCCCTCGTGGGTTTCACCTTCCGATGATGGTCCCCGGAGGGAGAACCCCTATCGGAGGAACTCCGGCGACGGTCCGAGCTGGAGCCTCTGGACGCGGAGGCCTCCGACGAGGTCTGGGTACGGCTGGGGTCAGCGAAGATCCTATCCCGCTGATGCCGCCGACTTCTCAACGCTTTGGAGGACATTTTGCCGCAGGGCCCACAGATCATTTCTTCATGATCCGGGCCCAGGCAGCGGAGGCAATTGTCGTGTGTGTCAGTTAGTGACATATTTCGGTCACACTGACCACACCGCTTGAAACCACTGGCAGCCATCGGGGGAAAAAGGGCCCCGGCGAGGTCAAAGGACCGGGCTGCCAGGGAAAAACCGAAAACGAAACTGACTAAGTCAGAAAAACCGAAAAAGAAGAAGAGGACTCGTGACCGGCGTCGCGAGTCCGGGCGGGAAATAGACCGGCGTCGAACCGAAGGAAAAAAGAGTAAATTATGAGTAAATATCAACTTTTTCGCGGGGACACGACGGGTACGTCTGTAGGGCTCCGCGGAAAAAAGAAGACTGGCTAAGATGGCACCCTTGGGCGGGAAGGGGACCGCGCATGCGCGCTGCAATTCCCAAAGGCTTTCTTTGAAAGCTGGGGAAAATTGCTCCGCGAGGGCTCCGTCGGCGCCGACGTCACCCATATGTGAGGACTGACTTCCTGCTTGGTCCTGGAGAAAGGGCAGATTTTGCTGATGTTATAGAGAAAGAAACGGCAGGTCTTAGCTATCAGATGGATGTGTGTGGAGAAAGAGAGAGGAGTCAAAGACAACCCCAAGATTGCGAGCCGAGGAAACAGGAAGGAGTACAGTGTTATCCACAGAGAATGAAAAAGGAGGAAGAGGGAGGGGGGGGGGGAGGTTTTGGGGGGAAAGATAAGAAGTTCAGTCTTGGCCATTTTCAATTTCAAGTGGCGGTGAGACATCCAGGCAGCAATGTCAGAAAGGCAGGCAGAGATCCAGGTCTGGACTGCCAGAGAGCTTTCAGGCATAGAGAGGTAGATCTGGAAGTCATCAGCATACAGATGGTACTGAAAGCCATGGGAAGAGATAAGCGCACCAAGGGACTGGGTATAGAGAGAGAAAAGGAGCGGACCCAAGACAGATCCTTTGGGTACACCAACTGGGAGCGGGATAGCAGAGGAGGAGGAGCCACCAGAATACACACTGAAAGAGCGATGGGAGAGATAGGAGGTGATCCAGGATAGTACAGAGTCCTTAAAACCAAGCGAGAACAGGGTATCGAGGAGAAGGTTGTGGTCAACAGTGTCAAAAGCAGCAGGGACGTCAAGAAGGATGAGGACAGACTAAAGGCACTTGGATTTTGCCAGGAACAAGTCACTGGAGACTTTGGCAAGAGCCATTTCAGTAGAGTGCAAAGGACGAAAGCCAGACTGTAAAGGATCCAGGAGGACATGAGAGGAGAGGAAGTCAAGGCAGCGGCAGTGAACCGCATATTCAAGTAGTTTAGAAATGAAGGGAAGGAGGGAGATGGGTCGATAATTAGAAGGACAGGTGGGATCAAGTGAGGGTTTCTTGAGGAGAGATGTGACCACAGCATGCTTGAAGTCTGCAGGGTCTGTTGCAGTGGAGAGTGATAGGATAAGAATATGAGAGAAGGAAGGGACAACGGTGGAGGAGATGGGGCTTAGGAGATGGGTGGGGATAGGATCAGAGGAGCAGGTGGTGAGTTTGGAGGAAGAAAGAAGGTGTGCAGCTTCCTCTTCAGAGATCACAGGAAAGGAAGAGAGGGTAGCAGAGGTAGGGGGGGGGGAAGTTGGGCGTGAAGAGGGGGAGGAGGGGAAGTAGCTGACTTTGTGGGGAATTGGAGGGTGATGTTGTGGATTTTGTAGACCCATGCAAGGGTCTCCATTGTCCATCATACTTTTTAATGAATATATGCAACTATGTTGGACTGTTATTGGGGACTTAAGGTGGGAATAACATATTTTAGCTATGTAGATGATGTGCAATTACATGTTTTCTATGATAGACTCAGTTATGACAGTATATATCATAAAAGTAGTTCAAACTCAAACACAGGAACACATTGACACCTCAGCTCCCCTCGATGACCAGCAATATGACTTTCGCCCCAGTCATGGAGTAGATACACTTTTAACAGTACTCCTTGACACCCTTGTAAGAGGAATTGACAGTCCTAGAAAAGCATTCTTACTTCTTTTCCTTGACATATCCGCAGTGTTTGACAGTGTACACCATACTGTAATGCTCAACAGGCTCAGACAAATAGGTGCTAATTCAACAGTACATAAATGGTTCACTTCATATCTATCTAACAGAACTCAAACTGTCAGGATCTGCACCCAAACCTCTAATACATACAAACAGGAAATTGGCCTCCCTCAAGGATCTGCCCTCTCTGCTCTCCTTTTTAATATCTATATACAACCAATTTGCAAAATCTTTAAAAAATTCAAAATCCCCTACCACATATATGCAGACGATATAATGATGTACATTCCATTCACGATCCCTACACTTCCACTACAATTATTAACTGACTGCTTCAATGAATTAACAACTTGGCTAGAAGACCACAACCTTCATATTAACCATTCCAAAACAGACATATTAATTGTAACAAAAAACCAATTGTACACTCCCCCAACTCACATCACACCTCAGAAACACGATATTAACATAAAAAACGAAATAAAATACCTAGGGGTGACCTTAGACACACACCTTAGCATGAACACCCACATAAGAAACACTACAAAAAAATATACTTTAAGCTTAAAGTCCTAAAACAATTACGTCCACTGGTCCACCTGCATGACTTCTTGAGCATAATACAAGCCATTATTACACCGCACTTCGACTTTGCCAACCTCATTCTACTAGGCACAACAAATCAAAACATCAAAAGGCTCCAACTTGCCCAAAATGCAGCAGCTAGAACCATAATGAAGGTACACCCATTTGAGCACATATCACCCTTATTAGCTAAACTACACTGGCTCCCAATTCAATGCAGAATAAACTATAAACTAATAATAACCACCTTCAAAGCTTTAAATAATACTGCCCCAGCTACACTAAACCAACTCCTCACTAAAGACACACCCCAAACTGTTCACAGAAGATGCAACACTAATAAAATAAGGATTCCAAAAGAGTTCACAAAGACTAAAAAAACAACAAATGAAAAAGTGTTTTCTCATGCAGCCCCTATACTCTGGAACTCCCTACCTGAAGAAATAAGAGCCTTAACTGATCTTAAAGAACTACATAAAACATTAAAAACTTACTTGTTTAGCTCCCACTACGGTCCACTTGCGAATTCCCAATCCCAAAATGAAAAGGGATAATATATAACACTTTGAGCATAGTTCCATAATGACCCATGAAAACATGACCATTATACACAGTTTACAATGTTTGTAAATAGTTACCTTTTTGATTACTTCAACATCCGTTGCTTGTACATAGTTCACTAAAGTTTAATTGTTAAAATTAAGATGTACATAATTCAAGTGATGTTTAATGTAAAAACAGATATGTTACACTGTTTCTTTACCTGTTTTCTGTAAACCGCACTTGATCTTTGGAAGGTAACGGTATATAAGCGACTGTTAAATAAAATAAAAATAAATATATGATATTGAAAAGAGTGTCAGATTGGATGGGGGGGGGGGGGGGGAGGCTAGTGGATCCAAAGATAATCCAGAGAAAACAGAGTTATTAGGGGTCGAGTAGGTAGGTAGGTTCTTGGATGCCTGTGGTAGGTTCATCTTTGGATGACCTGGTGATCCTCCGAGTAAGAAAGTTAGGCATCTAGAACAGCAGTTCCCAAACTGTGGGTCGCAACCCCAAATGAGGTCGCAGCTGCTTGTAGAGTTCAGACTTAAACAAAAAAAAAAGTAGCAAGTTCTGTAGTATCCTGTGGCAGCAAAGCAAAGCAGCAAGGTCGCGCTCTTATTGAGCCACAGGCATTAGATAGAACAGTACTGCAATAGTTGCTCTGCTTTGCTACATGCCTGTAAGTCAAATAACAGAAGTGCCATTACCTGATGCACCTGCCCCTGAGAATCTTTTCTGCCAGCCTTTGCTGCCACTGCCACTGCACTTTTTTTTAGGGTCCTGCAGGCCCATGGGTCTTTCTTTGCATGCCGCTGCCACTCCGAGGGTCTTCTGTACCTGCCGCCGATGCTCGGTCACTGCCACTTTAACCAGTTTCTAGCAGTGGTGAAACGTCAGCCTCCATACCACCATGCTGCTGGCGGCATCTTACTCTTTCATCGATTCTGATGATATTAAAAAGGTACAGATGGGAGGAGAGTTTCAAATAAATGTTGAGGGGAAGGTAAGTCTGGGGATGGGTGTGGTTAAGGGGGCATGAGCCTGGGCAGGATCACGAAAATCACCTTGAAAATTTCCTATCACACACCATTTTTTTGCATATCACCTATTTTTGTGATTTCCTCACATATTTTAAGTCTACTCATAAGTTGCCTAGAAAGCAAGCTGTTTTGTTTAGTCCAGGCATGCCTGGGTATGCACTCAGTGCAGGCTCACAATGTGCGATGGAAATGCTAATGCTCAGGAATGCCTGGGCAGGCTTAGTCAGGATGGATGCTGGCAGTACAGGCTATAAAAGCAGCTTTCATACACAGATGCTATGTATGACATTGATATAAGTTTGTGTACTTAACAATAGCATTTACATGTAAGCTTTTTGTCTAAATGACAATTCATTACAGCATAAATATCTCGTCAATGTTGCAACAGCTGCAATACATTTTGTTACATTTGTGGCGAGTATATGCTTAAGCCTCACAGACACAGCATTACTGCACTTATGAAGAAAGCGTATGAGCTCTACTTTGGTTGTAAAGTTGGCAATCAAGACCAATCCTGGGCTCCTCACATTTGTTGTACAACATATGCTATCCATCTCACAGCTTGGCTCAGAAGTCCTTGGAAGTCAATGACCTTTGCAGTCCCAATGATATGGCGAGAACAAAAGGATCACGTGATAGACTGTTACTTCTGTCTGACCAATGTATCCGGCTTCTCTGCAAAAATAAGAAATCAATTGAATACCCCAGTCTGCTTCAGCCATGAGACCAGACTAGATTGTAAGCTCCGATGAGCATGACTCTGACGGGCAGGGATTGTCTCTTGCATTCTGGCTAACTCGTTGGTTGGCTGTACACCGCTGCATGCGTGGCGCTCTATAAGTGATAAATAGTAATAGTAGTAGTAGTAGCATGACAACAGTATGCCAGTACCAAAGCCACCAGAGACATGGAGCTCGATATTCGAAAGGCATTTACATGGTTTACAGCCCAGTAAATCATGTAAATATCTTAAATCAGGACATTCAATGGCACTTACCAGTCAATGCCATTGAATATCGTCCTCTAACCCTGCTATACACCCCAAAGCCGTGAGGTTAGCATTGGGGCATGTTTAGGGGCATTCAGGGGCAGAGCAGAGATGGAGACTGTCACTAACTGGGTAGCGGCAATATTACACCACTACCCAGTCAGCGATCAGCAGGTAAAACTACAAGTAGCAAAGGTTGGCCAAGTTTTACCTGCGGCGCTAACCGGGTAGCAGTGCAATATCACCGCCACCCAGTTTTGCTCTGGGGCATGTAATATAACATAGTAACATAATATATGACAGCAAATAAAGACCAGCATGGTCCATCTAGTCTATCCAGCAAGGTGGCAAGAGTAGGTGCATCTGTCACTCTGTGCCACTCACCTCTCCCCATGCTTTTGTTTAGGGGTGTACCCACTGCTCCATGCAGGTTACTCCTCCCCATGCTTTTGTTTAAGGGATCCACTGTGTCTGTCCCATGCCATTTTGAATTCTATCACTGTATTTCCCCCACCACTTCCATCGGGAGGGCATTCCAAGCATCCACCACCCTTTCAGTGAAAAAGTATTTCCTGACATTGCCTTTCAGCTTACCCCCTTGCAGCTTCATTTTATGCCCTTTAGTTTTACAGCTTCCCCATCTTTGAAAAAGGTTTTTTTGTTCATTAATACTCCAAAAGTCTGCATCATATCTCCCCTGTCTCTCCTCTCCTCTAGCACATACAATTTAGGTCTTCAAGTCTCTTCTTGTACGTTTTCTGGCATAGGCTCCGAATCATTTTGGTTGCCTTACTCTGAATCATTCCAGTCTTTTTATATCCTTTGCGAGATATGGTCTCCATAACTGAACACGATATTCCAAGTGAGGCCTCACCAGCGACTTGTACAGGGGCATTAGTACCTCCTCCTTTCTTCTGGTAATTCTTTTGTGTATGCAACCCAGCATCTTTCTGGCTTTGGCCACTGCCTTGTCACACTGTTTCGCCACCTTGAGATCCTCAGAAATAATCACTCCAAGGTCCATCAAGCCCAGTATCCTGTTTTCAACAATGGCCAATCTAGGTCATAAGTACCTAGCAGTTTCCCCAAAAGACACAGGTTCCACAATGCTTGTATTGGGTCAAGCAGTGATATTCTGGGTCCTTTTTAATAATGGTTTATGGATCTTTCCTCCAGGAACTTGTCCAAACCTTTTTTAAACCCAGCTACACTAACAGCTTTTACTACATCCTCCTGTGACAAATTCCAGAATTTGATTACACGTTGAGTGAAAAATATTTTCTCTTAATAGTCTTAAATAGTTTACCCTGTAGCTTCATTGCATGTCCCCTGGCCATTCTGTATTCTGATGATGTAAACAAACGATCCACGCTTACCCGTTCCACTCCATTCATTAATTTATAAACCTCTATCATATCTCCCTTCCGGCCTCTCTTTTCCAGGTTGAAGAGCCCTAACCTTTTTACCTTCTCTTCATAGGGGTATCCTTCCATCCCCTTTACCATTTTGGTGGCTCTTCTCTCTACCTTTTCTAATAACGCTATATCCCTTTTAAGATATGGCGACCAGAATTGCACACAACATTCAAGGTGTGGTCGCACCATGGAACGATAAAGAGGCATTATACTATCCATTGTTTTATTTTCCATTCCTTTCCTTATGATACTTAGCATTCTATTTGCTCTCTTGGCTGCCGCTGCACACTGGGTGGAGGGTTTTAACATTTATCCACAATGACACCTAAATCTTTTTCCTGGGTGGTGGTTCCTATTGTGGAACCTTGCATGGTGTAACTATAGTTTGAGTTGTTCTTTCCTAAGTGCATAACTTTGCACTTTTCTACATTAAATTTCATCTGCCATTTGGATGACCAGTCTTCCAATTTATCAAGTTCATTCTTGCAATTTTCCACAATCCTCATGGGTTTTAACAACTTTAAATAGTTTTGTGTCATCTGCAAATTTGATAACCTCCCTCGTTAATTCCCTTTTCCAGGTCATTTATGAATATGTCAAAAAGCAGTACATCCAGCACAGAACCCTGGGGTACTCTATTAAATATTCACCTTTCTCCATTGGGAAAATTGGCCATTTAGCCCTACCCTCTGCTTTCAATCTTTTAACCAGTTCCTGATCCACAAAAGTACACTGCCTCCTATCCCATGACTTTTTAGTTTTGACAAAAATATCTGATGAGGGACCTTGTCAAAGGTTTTCTGCAAGTCCAGATACACTATATCAACCGACTCATCTTTGCCTACCTGTTTTTTCACACCTTCAAAAAAACATAACAGATTAGTAAGACAAGATCTTCTTTGTCTAAAGCCATGTTGGCTTTATCACATTAAGCCATGACTATCTATATGTTCAGTAATTTTGTTCTTTATTATGGTTTCTATTATTTTTCACAGTACTGGTGTCAGGCTGACAGGTCTGTAGTTTCCCGGATCACCCCTGGAACCCTTTTTAAAAATTGGCGTTACATTGGCCATCCTCCAATCTTCAGATATTACAGATGATTTTAATGATAGTAATATGTGAACTAATAGCAGGTCTGCAATCTCATATTTCAGTTCTTTCAACACCCTTGGATGTATACCATTCGGTCCAGGTGATTTGCTACTCTTCAGTTTATCAGATAGTTGTAATACATCTTCCTGGTGTATCGATATTTCTTTCAATTCTTCCACAGTATCACCTTTCAATACCACTTCAGTCATGGGTAACATCCCTACATCTTCCTCAGCAAAGAATTTATTCAGTCTCTCTGCTATGGCCTTGCCCCCTCTTAGTGTCCCTTTTACCCCTCTATCTTTTAATGGTTCAACTGACTCTCTCACAGGTTTTTTGCTACAAATGTACTTGAAAAAGTCTTTATTACACGTGTTTGCTTCCACAGCAAGCTTCCTCTCAAATTCTCTCTTTGCCTGCCTATCAATGCCTTGCATCTAACTTGCCAGTGCTTGTGCTAGTTCCAGTTTTCGTCATTTGGCTCTCTTTTTCCATTTCCTGAAAGATGCTTTTTTGGTAACCACAGCCTCTCTGACCTCACCTTTAAATCATGCTGGCAGGTTTTACGACTTACTTCCACTTTCCTTAAAGCATGGAATACAGCTGGTCTGGGCTTCCAAGATAGTATTTTTAAACACCCCCAAGCTTGATGTAAGTCTTTAACCTTTGCAACTTCTCCTTTTAGTTTTTTCTTAACTATTTTCCTCATTTTATCATAGATGCCCTTTCGAATGTTAAATGATAGTATTGTGGATTTCCTTACCATCCCTCCTCCATTAATTAAATCAAACGCGATCATGCTATTATCACTATTGCCAAGTGGTCCCAACACCCTTATCTCTTGCACCAGATCTGGTGTTCTACTAAGGACTAGGTCCAAAATGGCTTCCCCTCTGGTCCGTTCATGAACCAGCTGTTCCACGAAGCAGTCATTTATTTCATCTAGAAACTATCTCCCTAGCATGTCCAGCCGTGACACTGACCCAGTCAATACCAGGGTAAATGAAATCACCCATTATTATTACCGTTCTGTAACTTATGTTAGCTTCCCTGATTTCTTTGAGCATTTCATCATCCATTTGTTCATTCTGGCCAGGAGGTTGATAGTATTTTTATTTATTTATATTCTCTTATATACCGCGCTATTTGGCATCAGTGCGGTTTACATTGAACAACCTGAAATTACACTGAACAGGGCATTATAACTTGGAGATAACTATTTTACAGGGAACATGGGCTATGGAGGGTTAAGTGGCTTGCCCAAGACCACAAGGAGCACCTGTGGGACTAGAAACCCCAGTCCTTCCGGCCCAAGGTTGCTGTCCTCTAGTGGGATTTGAACCCCCAACAGTACACCCCCAAACTAACCCCACCAAAAGAATTCATTAGGGCCAATAAATCCACTAACAAGAAAGCCTTCTCCCATGCAGCCCCTATCTTGTGGAACACAATCCCAATAGAATTAAGACAATTACCTGATATAATGGAGTTCAGAAAAAAACTCAAAACACACTTATTTACAAAGCATTATGGATCTTTGACCAGCTCATCCCACACCCCCCAACTAGATAAAGGATAATCCTACCCCAGGTAATACACAACTCAACAAAAGAATGAAGTGCTACACCCTAAAACAAAGCGAATAAGTAAATGAAAAACAGAACAATGTATATAGTTTAATTATGTTCAACTGTACATAGTTTACTAATTGTTAATTGTTAACTGTATTTACCTAGCTACAAATTGTTATATGTAAAAACAGACCACACTGTTTATTGTTGTTATATGGAAACCACACCTGATCAATGGAAGGAGCGGTATATAAATAATCTGTTAATTAAAATTAAATTAAAATTACACCCCTACTGCCATTGTCTTCCTCTTTTTACATGGAATTTCAATCCATAGAGATTTTATAGCAAATTGTTTCCTGCAAAACTTTAATCCTTTGTGAATCAATGCCTTCTCTAACATAGAGTGCAACCCCTCCACCAATTTGATCAGCTCTATCATTGCAATATAGTTTGTACCCAGGTATCACAGCGTCCCACTGGTTATCCTCCTTCCACCATGTCTCTGAGATACCAATCATATCTAACCTCTCATTTAGTGCTATATATTCTAACTCTCCCATCTTATTTTTTATAGTTTTAGCATTTGCATACAAGCATTTTAGAGACTGTATTTTATTTATATTAATCTGGCTATCGGTAGGCAGGGGTAATTTGGAATCTTTAAGCTCTGTCTGCTCTGTACTCAAGGGCATTTGGGCTACTTTTGTCTTTATTGGAACCTCTCTGCTGATATGCCCTAACTTTATTCTTTTGGTAGTATCCTTCAAGGATACATTGTTCCGAACCCTGTGCTCTTGGGCGACTGTCGGTTCTCCCCTATGATATAGTTTAAAAGCTGCTCTGTCTCCTTTTTAAAGGTTAATGCCAGCAGCCTGGTTCAATCTCAGTTAAGGTGAAGCCCATCTCTTCGGAAGAGCCCCTCCTTTCCCCAGAATCTTCTCCAGTTCCTAAGAAATCCCAAACTCTCATCCTTGCACCATCGTTTCATCCACGCATTGAGACTCCGGAGCTCTGCCTGCCTTTTGGGTCCTGCATGTGGAATGGGAAGCATTTCGGACAACGCTACCCTGGAAGTTCTGGATTTCAAATTCCTACCTAAAGGCCTCAATTTAGCCTCCAGAACCTCCCTACCACATTTTCCTATGACATTGGTACCGACATGTACCAAGACAGCAGACTCCTCCCCAGCACTATCTAAGACCTTGTCTAGGTGGTGCGTGAGGTCCGCTACCTTCACACCAGGCAGGCATGTTACCACGCGATCCTCACATCTACCAGCCACCCAGCTACCTACATGCCTAATGATCAAATCACCAACTATAATGGCTGTTCTAATCCTTCCCTCATGGCCCTGGAGAAACGTCCTCAGTGTGAGAGGGTTTTACATGACCTGGAGGACAGGTCCTAGTTACAGGATCACTTCCTGCCACACTAGAGTGATGCTTTCCTGTTACGTGATCTCTCTCCTCCATGGCAACAGGGATGCTGCCAGACTAGAGGTGGAACTTCAGGACAACATCCCTGTAGGTCTCGTCTATGTACCTCTCTGTTTTCCTTATGTCCTCCAAGTCTGCTACTCTAGTCTCCAGAGATTGGACTCGTTCCCTGAGAGCAAAGAGCTCCTTGCACCTATTGCATACATAAGACCCCTCACCAACTGGGAGAAAATCATAGATGTGACACTCAATGCAAAAGACTGGAAAGCCCCCATCTCGCTGCTGGACTGCTGTCTGCATTTTAGTTTTAAGGGTGTGTTGAGATATTTAAGTTCTTTACTTACTAAGGGTTGCTGGGGATACTTATACTAATAAAACTATACCTAATATGTTTAATGTACTTTGTTCACCTGAAGCTTAATTAATCTCAGGTCCTTAATGTATGCCTGATGAGGATAAAACAGCTGCACCTGAGAGTGAATATGGCACCTCCTTTCCTTTTATGAGGTTTAAGCAACCTATAAAGCTATGATTATCCCAGGGGTATGTAGGTGTTGGGGAGGGATGGAGGGAAAGAAGACCTATGAAAAGCTGGCTGCTACAGAGTATCCTGTCCTGTGCTTCTAAGGTAATCTGTGACCAATTTCCAGAGGGGAGTCCCACAGCCCTTGCTTGGATAGAGGGAGTCTTGGGGTCTAAATTTAACCAGAAAGCTCTCTGCTGTGTTTTAAATTTAAACTGAAAGCTCTTTGCTGCTTCTAGGCCCTGACTGATTTAACAAATACACTGGGTTCACAGATTAATCAGCTTTAATCTAAAGAATTCCTTTTTCCCCAAGATTTAGAAAAATTCCCAGAAGTAAATACAATTGCAGATCTCTCTCCAGAAGTAGCAGTCCTCTTTTGTAGTCCTTCACGCTCCCCTATGAAAACACTCTGAAACGGAAATCTGAAAGCAACGCCACGAATCACAGGTTCCTACCATTTGACAATCAAGACTTCATTTGGAAGGCTACTCCAAAGCTGACATCGCACTCCACAAATGAACACATTGATTTGTTGATATACAAATGGAAAACAACAATATCAACTGCTGCTCAAGCCCCAACAACAGTCAACAAAAAGAAATGGCAAAACACTACACCCTGGTACTCAATTACACTAAAGGAACTGAAATTCAAGTTACATCGCCTTGAACGCAAGTGGAGAAGTACCCTGGACAAGCATACACAAACACAATATTTACAGGAGCTGAACAAATATTGCGAACTCACCAACAGAGCCAAGCAGGAATATTACACCAACCTAATCATTACTGCAATCAACAAACCAGGTTTGCTATTCAAGATAGCAAATTCACTCTCAAAGAATCCCACCTGACACATAATAGGACCAATTCAACTCTCACCACATGGCACTACACCTACAAGCTGCACAGAACACAGGCATATACAGCAAACCTGAGCTCCCCGCCCATAACAACTGGACAAAGATAGCCAATGGACCACCTTCAACCCCATCAGTCACAAACAGTTTGACAGCATCATATAACTGATAAATACAACAACCTCTCCACTCGATACCTGCCCTGTCTCCTGGATGAAGATAGCAAGAGCACACCTTATCTCATTCATTCATACCACGATCAACGACTCACTAAAACAAGGATCCCTTCCCCCCACACTCAAGCAATCCTCTATATGTCCAGTCCTAAAGAAACACAACTTAGACCCATCCAGCCTAACCTCATACAGACCAATTTCCAGCATCCCTTTCATAGCGAAGAAAAAGCAGTGCAACCTCAACTGCAAGATCACCTGGACAAACACTCACCTCTAGATCCGCAACCACATGGTTTCTGCCCATGGCACAGTGTGGAAACTCTCCTCACCTCTCTGTTCAACACCTTAATCGAAGGCACTGAGAACATATCACAGGGATTCATACTTATTATTTTCTTAGACATTTCATCTGCTTTTGACTGTCTCTCATCAACTCCTACTAAACAGTCATTACAATATTGGCATCCAAGGCACCACCTTAAAATGGTTTCAGTCCTACTTATCTGACTGTATGCAGCAAATTAAAATTGGAACCCAAAAATCCCTTCCATTCGTCCTCAGCCAAGGTGTACCCTAAGAATCTGCACTGTTGTCTATCCTATTCAACATCTACACCCAATCGTTATGTGAAGTCATTAAGGGCCTTCATCATCAAATATCAACTATATGCATATGACATCATCATCTTCACACCTTTCTCCACCAACTCTCCGGATTACACCAGAATCTAAAATTGCTTCGCAGCAATCACTCAATGGCTTCAAATGCATAACTTAAACATTAACCACAACAAAACTGAAATCTTACATATCATGAGAGACCCGAATTTCTACCCTCCACCAACAATCACGATAAACAACATAGCGATCACAGTCAAAACGGAACTCAACTACCTAGGCATCACACTAGTTCAAGAGCTCAATCTGCAGCAGCAAGTAAACCACACGACCAAATCAGTCTATCACAAACTTTGGATCATACGTAACCTACGCAAATTCCTAACCCCCATGGATTTCTGCATGTTGTGCCAACCTATCACCACTCCCATATTCGATTACTGCAATATAATCTATCATGGTCTTCTGAAGAACACACTATACCCTATGCAATTGGCACAAAACACAGTAGTAAGAGTCATACTAGGAAAATCCCGTCAAAGCCAAATCACTCCAGTCCTCAAACAGTTTCACTGGCTACCCATCACGAGCAGAATCAAGTTATACTCAGTACTCACAAAATCATAAATAATCTATCATCAGCCAGTCTGACATCATTGCTAGCAAAAACCGCCAACAGCAGGCCCAGGAGACAAAATACACTCAACCTGCTGGACATACCAATGGACAAACTCACTATATGCCCCATCACTTTGGAACTCCCTATCACCCCAAACAAGATCCATCAAACACAGAGACGACTTCTGCAAGAGGTTGAAAATCCTGCTATTCATGGAGCACTATGGGGAGACTCTCAATGGGAGCCTCTCAACAACTAGCATTAGTTCCTATATCAGTGTACATAGTTAAGTTCAATACCAGCTCCAGCCTTAATACCTGTTGAACTATTGTTAAATGTAATGAGCACGTTTGGTTAAAGTTATTTAATGTTTAAGCTCCGAGTTAAATGTAAACCATCTGGACTTGTAGAAAGACGGTATAAATGATGTTAAATAAATAAAATAAAATAAATACTATTTCTTTATAGCCTTTGGGCTTGGATAGGGGGGTAATGGAGGATAACCATTTCTCTCTCTTTCATGGCCTATCATTTTAGATGATATAATTTTGTAAACCACTCTGATAGCAAGCACAAGATAAACAATAAACAATACTCCCAGACACTCCTGTCCCACTGCCAGCTAGGTTCAAAATGGTGTTAGTCTTGCTAGTGGTCAAGCTGCCAAATAAGGTATTGTGAGACTACAGCTAGGGGTCAAATCTGCAATTTTGAACCAGGGCGGCAACAGGGAAGAAGCACCCAGGGATAGCTCTTGTGCCATCACTGACCTAAAAGGGATTCCCTAGGTAAGTGCCAGGGGGATCAGGAGGTAGGTTTGGGATGCTTATTGGGGTTGGGAGCAGGGCCGCCCTGCCACTAGGCAAATTAGGTGGCCACCTAGGGTGGAAGGCCCTGGTGGATGACATGGGGCCCCTCCTCAGTGATGCGGCAGTTCAGTGCCGCCCAACCCACCATACATCTTCTCGCCTGGGGGGGGGAGGGGGAATGGCAGGGCAATTTCGCCTTGCTCGGGCCTTAAAATGCCTGTGCTCATGCACTCACTTTAAAACCAGACATACCGGAGAGATCGCCATTTTGTGCCCTCCCTCAGGCAAGAATATGGATGCTGGAAGGGTGGCATCATGGAGGGCTTGGTGGCGCAGAACTGCCACTTTGCCAGGGGAGGGGGGGCAATGCCACCCACTGGAGCCTCTTCTGTGTCAGGCTTTAAAGTAAGCACACCAGTGCAGGACCTTTAAGGCCTGATGCAGTGGAGTGATCGCCGTGCTGCCCTCCCCCAGGTGAGAAGATGGATGTGGGGGGGGGGGGGAGGGGGCGGCATGGAGGGTCTGCCTAGGGTTGCAGAAAACCTAGGGCTGGTCCTGGTTGGGGGGTTTGTTCATGATGCTGACGGGGGTGGGGGTGGGGTTGGAAGATGGTGATCAGGGTGGGTTCAGGATGCTTATTGGGTGGGGTGAGTGGGATGTTCACCGCTGATGATCATGTTTTTCAGAGTGAGATGCACTAACTGCAGACAGTTTGTACGGGCGCACGTAACACCTCCTTTTGAGAAGGTATTAAGTGCACTTGCAGTATCTGCAGTGGTGACATTGCAGGGTAACTTACAGTGCGCTAACTGCAAGCACTGTTCATGCCATCACCCACCCATTCTCCACCCTTTCTAACCCTCTATTGCAGCAAGTAGTTTTGGTCTTTTTTTATAGAGTGGGACATGCCATGGTCACCTGGTAACCGTTACTGTGGCTATGCGGCACTGTTAACATGTACTAATTCATATAGTAACTGTTACCACACTTCAATAAACCGACCCCTTAATTTATAACACATTTTAAGATTGCAACAAGTCTGTCCCTCTGCTTAATAAATTAGGAGTTTGACTATGCCAGAAGCAGAGAATAAACTGGACTCCTGCATCCTCTGCATCCATCTTCCTTCTGAGGTGTGCTGAGGTGACTTTCCACTCTATGCTTCAGCAGTCCAAATACATCAACATGACTTTTGGACATGAAAAAAATAATTTTGCACAGCATGTGCTTGAGATAAGAAGCAAGAAACACAGAACATCTTAAGTTCATGCACATTTTTATTGAGTAGTAATATAAAATGCTTTTTTTTTGTTGTTACAAGTGCATGCTTCCACTGCCAACATCTCAGAATCAAATTACAAAGGCAAGGCTTTAGGCTGTAGTGAATTACTTGGGCACTTATACAATTGTTAAAAAAAAAATCAATGGATTGTTGGTTATTTCCTGTGGCTCTCTTTCTTTTAAGATGAAGCAAAAATAACCCGTAATTAATATACAAAGGGAAAAAAGTGAAAAAAATTACACATTGTGGCACATGACAGAACAGAACAAAATGACTAAACCAGTATGACAGTAACAATTATCATGCACTTAGAGTTTCACATGTAGCCACAAACTTATTTTAATTTCACACGGTTTGCTAAACATGCTAACCACCTATATGTGCACCGACAAGCGTTTGTTAAAAATTTTAAGAATCTTCACCCCGTTAGATTTTTCAAAGCTTTTTTTTTTTTGATTAAAAAATTTCAAAGGCATTAAGCATTTTTTAGAGAATATAAAGTATGCCAGTATACATACATTTCCAGTATAAGTCAGACCACTAAGCGCAATACAGTCCCATATAGGCCTATACAGCCATTTTTGTCTTAAAAAACATGCATATGCAGATTTTTTATTTTTATTTTTTACAGAATATAGAAGCCTTTTCACTGCACTTAATATGGTGTCTTCGTCACTATACTTAAAAATGCACCACTCATAAATATTTAAAGTCAGCAAGCCACAATCAAGACTTGATTTACCCTCCCCCAAAAAACCCTAGATATAACAGCAAAAAAAATATATGTTATCCGTATTCCAGTTTCCTTAAGCTTAAAGGGGGAAAAAAAAAAGCTATTCACTTTCAAATGAGTAAGCGGAGTGATATATAGAAAGAATGGCATTCAAGCACACTAAAGAAACCTGAGGTAAGCGTAGTCTATACAAAATTAAATATTCAGTTTTTGGCATTTTTTAAACGAATTTGTGACATTCTTGTTTTCCTTTTTTTATTTTTTATTTGTTTTTCTTTTCTTTTATTAAGATTGCCTAATTCATTGTGGAGCTGTTGTCTGACAAGAGTAGCAAAACATTATCAATAAATAGTCCTTATTTAGTTTGTACATCATTATGTTAAAAAGGTTTGGATGTCTGTAGTTTTAGTGCTGCAGCTGTAAACATACAATAGTTAGTAAGAAATCAGACAAAGGTTTTATGTCCAGTAACATAATTAAAGGCATTTTAAGTAACGCATCTAGAAGTTCCCAAAGCAGTAGGAAAACTTGTTCATTCCCCTATCTTTCCAAGACAAACCAGCGCTAAAGGTCTCTTTTTTTTTGTTTCATTTTCTACAAGCATTTAAAGGCATATCCAAATGAGGTGTTTATCCCTCATCAAAAATAGTTTACTATCTCTTTTTTTTTCAGATATTGTAAACTCAATTCAACACCTGGCCCCCAGAGCAAGCAGCTACTATCAGAGGCAAGAACATCCAACTGCTGATGTGCAGCAATCCCATCATGCCCTGCAGCTATAAAGAAACGACAGACAGGAAGTGGTCACTGAATATTGCTGCTATTACTGCCATTGCTGTCAGTGCCATTTGTCTCTGAGGAGATGGCCTTGTTGATGGAGTTAAGGTTGGCATCGGAAGGCATGGCATCCCTGCGTGGCGGCATCCTCTCGTTGATTCGATCTAAGCCTTTGGCTTCTTCAAAGCTAGTGATCTTATGCTGCGGTGAAAATCCCTTGATAGCTAAATAAGGAAGAAAATTGAAGGGAAAAGTCAAAAGAAAAGTTAGTACAGGAAATTGCCTTCTGTTCCTCAGTTTTCCGATTAACGATTGTTTGTGTAATTAACTGCTGGATCAAACCTATCTGAAATGTCTTTTTGAAAAATTATTGGAGAAGAGTATTTTAAAAAGAGACAACCTCTTGCAAACACTGTCTGCCACAGAAACAAAATTCTTGCACCTACTGAGGTCAGCTCTGAATATGGTAAAACTAGCAAAGGAATACATTTTAAAATTAACATAGCTCAAAGAATATGTAGACTATTATCAGCACCAATTGCTATACTAGAATTACCAGTTTCTTTCATAGAGATCAAAAATAAAACCAAAATTAATAATGCCACCCAGAACTTTCACTTTGGGTACAGCAGGGCTTCCTAGCATTTTCTTCCTTTAAGTCCTCATTCTAATCTAGGTTTTTTAAAACTAAGATTATAATAAAATAGCCAAAAAGGAAGGTGAATCACAATCAGTCCTTCTAAGGCCTGGTGAAAAGACAGATTTTTGCTGGAGATGGCAGCCAAATAATAAAGTTGTATAAAGGCTGCAATAAATTGCACATCTTTTGAATGCATATTGTTAAACCAAAACAGCTTTATTTCCTTCCAGATTTTCAGATTGTTCGTTTTTCCTCCTCCACAAACTTCTATCAATGCCTCTAGCTATTTATGCAACTCCCCTCCCCCCCAAAAAACCCCCACCTGCAAGTTCTTTTACATTTTTTTTGATAAAAGATAAGCTTTCTCTCTACACTTTACCTTCCTCAGCGTTCCCAAGGTATGCATCACACAATTTTATGAGGCAGGTGGTTTGCAAGATTTTTCTGTCTGTTTCAAAATGGCAGCCATTCAAAATCTCCTTTCACCTTTCCACTGTGCTGTTCTGCTCTCAAACTTACACGCTTCCACACTGCTGTCAGCAGGTACCAATTGTTGACAGTTATCATTGCTACAAAGAGCCAAAGGATTTGGAAATTCTGAGATGGAATTTGCATCGGGGGGGGGGGGGGGGGACAGAATTCTCTTTAAAAGCAAAGCAGTCACAGTCTGGCCATACAATTTTCAGAAACCACCGTGGTAATTTAGCTGTGTGCTTTTCTCTTGTAGTGACATAATCATTCTCTGTTCTGAAAGCTAATTTTGTTACGATTTTTACTCAGAGTGGCACACAGCAGTGGTTTTCTGTTTATCATCAGGAAGCCTGTCAACAGGTTGGCATAGGTGGGAAGTGGGAAGAAAACTGAAGAAACAATCAAAATGCAGGAATAGTTACAGGATCAAAAAGCTTGGTTTGATAGAGATCCCACAAGAAAGAAAATGTCTTCCTTTTAGATACTGTATCGTCTGATAGTCTTTCTAGATTCTGGAGTGTGCATACATTAATGTACATTTGGTTCGCTAGCGTGCCTAAATTGATTTAACACACACTAACTTACAAATTAACATGCACTAAGTCAATTAGTGCATGTTAAAATGCTATAGCGCACATCAAAATTTTCTATTAAAACAAATGTATGAAATGAACTGAAAATCGGGAAAAATTTAGGAAAAACAAAAATAAATCAAATTCCTTTGCCTGCGCAAATCCCTACCCTTCTCTGTAAAGCCTCTTAAAAGAAGATCGCTATGAAAACACAGTTTACGTTCAATTTTGGAGCTAAAACAATAATCATCTGGTTACTGTGTCTCCTTCAATCACTCCTACCCAGATGTGCGTTACTTTTTCTCATACTTTAAATCAGCTCCAGTGGACATTTTTAAAGATATTTCAATCAAAATGTGCTTCAGTTTGAACTTGAAAAGCACAGAGGTGATCAGTCAATTAAGGGGCCATGAGGGAGGAAGAAAGAGGTGAGAATGAAAACAAACCTAAGGCCAAAACAAAGCAACTGGAATCACCTTTTGTTTGATAACACTTGTTATACCAAATACCAGAATAATTACCACCCACCACTAACACCAAAATTTGAAGCGCATTAAAAAAAAACAACAAACAAACAAAAAAACAACCCAAACCCTGACACAATGGCTTCAGTGATGACATTGTTAAACTTAAATTCTGGCCTTATATTCTGGTAAAAAAACACAATATAACTTTAAATATATATTTTAAAATGTATGGATTTACAAAAAGGTAGCATTTTAAGAGTGGCAGAAGCCGTCGGCAAAATTCAAGATTTAACTAGATGAATGCATTTTCCTGGCATGTGGCTCACATTGAATTATTTTTTAATTAACAAATATCCTAGCTCTGAAGACTGCCCATTGCTGCTGTTGCTGGTCAGACCATGAGAATTAGCAATTTACATCACTAGTATGCTAAACACAACACAGGCACAGAAATCACAGAAAACAGCCAAACTGTCAACAAGAATGCACACTGCTGATTAGAATTTGCAAAGAGGAATAGATGATTCCAACATAAATAGCAGCTCTTTCACTGCTATTTAGAAAGCAGTTGTATTTTCTCTCACGCATGTGTCCTAGAATTTGGTTTATTACATTAAGTCAATTACAACCAAATTAGTGTCGTAAAGGAGTAGTACATTTTGTTTGTACCAAAGACTGTCAACTCCTTTTTATTAAAGTGTGCTTTGTAAGAACAAAATACAACTGAAAAAAACCTTTGTTTTAAAGGGGAATTGAAAATCTACATAACACAAACATTGTTTTTTTTTTCCTTCATTTAAAAGGAAGCATATCTTGTAATTTTCCGTTCTATTTAATTTGTTAATGGCTTTGCATGATTAGCATTAAGGGATCAATAAAAGCATCTATATTTGCAAAACTGGGACATCAGTTCTTCTGTGATGGCCGGTCATTTCATCTTTGAATCTAATACTGGAACATTAGGTAGATGTCTCCTGAACAGAAGCTATTACAGTGCATTTAGGGCCTGATCTATGTAAGGGGTTTTGTTTTCTCTCTGTCTATGAAAAAGATACTTACTACATAAGCCCCTTAATTCTCTCATTACTCAGTAATGCTGGTTAAAAGGGGCATACAACCAAATTAAAAAAAATCCTGCAAACAAACATTTCAAGGGTAATTTTAAAAGGTGTCTGGTTGCAGGCGCCAATAATGCTTTTAGGGGCGTGTTTACTTAAGGCAATGTAGGTAGTGTGTGACATCAGTGCAAAGGCCCACACTAATGTTTGGAGGCATGTGCCTCAGCTCTCAATGCTGACAGCACATTGCAACTGCAAGGCACGGTACTAACCAGCTTGTGGGTGCACTTAACCTCCCCCATTGAGGTAGCATTAAGTGCGCCCATGATAACAGCCACAGTTATTTTTATTTATTTATTTACATTCTCTTATATACCGTGCTATTCTGCATCAGTGCGGTTTACATTGAACAAACTGAAATTACATTGAACAGGGCATTATAACTTGGAGATAACTATTTTACAGGGAACATGGGCTATGGAGGGTTAAGTGGCTTGCCGAAGACCACAAGGAGCACCTGTGGGACTAGAAACCCCAGTCCTTCCGGCCCAAGGTTGCTGTCCTCTAGTGGGATTTGAACCCCCGACCTTCCAGCCTGAAGTACCTTGCCCCAACCACTAGGCCACTCCTCCACTCCAACACACACCTATAAGGCCTTCACTAACTATGACAGGCCATCTATGCACAACCTTACACCCCAACCTGCCCTGTCCCCACCCACTTGTGCATTAGCACAGGAATTTTAGCACAGCACCATGTATTAAATGTCAACAAGGTACTACCCTGTAGCATGCTTTAGTAGACATGCCCCCTTAGCCATTTATATACATTAAATGCCCACTTATGCATGCCAATGACCTTTATAGAATACTGACAAAAAGGAAAGTACGCGCATTGTTTACATCAGGCGTACTTACATGGGCAGTGTTTGGGCAGTACGACTAAGTACATGCAGTGATTATATAATACTATGATTTATGTATATACTGGCAAAAAGTAGGCAAGGTAATTTACACCAGGCTCTAGGGCTCCTTGACCTAAGACACGGTGCTTGCGATTATGCTGGTGTTTTAGGAAGCCATGTGCATGTGTAAAATAGGCACGCTAACTAGGCATGGAGTGGAGAAGAATAAAACGACCCTCTTCATGTTTAGTGCATCTTTAATTTTAGAGAGGCATTTCACATTGGTCAACTGCAACACAGATGGATTTCTAGAAACAGCAACTGCTATCTTTAAGGATATTTGGGGCTTATGCACTAAGACTTGAGCGAGAAATCATTTAGCATAAAGTTACTAAATATTTGAGTATGCACGTTAAAAACTGACTTTGTGTGCAATGCGTCAAGATGTACTAACGAAAGGTTAGGTGCAAAACCTCTGCTTTAACTGTTGAGGGTGCTCCCACTGCTTTGGTGATGGCAGGCATGAAGGAAATGTAGAAATCAGCACACATTAAAAGCCAGCCAACAACGTGGAATGCACTCAGCTACACCGCATCTGCCACATTAGGAGTTCATGTGCAGTAATGACTTTCACATTAACTACATGGTGCAGCCCCACCCATACCACTCCCCCAAATACGAATTTTTGTGTTAGGTGTTTAATCGGTTGTCAGCATTCATTAAAAAGTTTTAGAAACCTAACTTGCTTTAGTAAACAGGCCCCTAAAGTAAATGAATACATGCTAAATAGGGCATGGGCTTGCTAAGATGTGGACTAGCCTGATCTCAAAATTCCTCTAACTAGCTGAAGGTAGGCTGCTAGTACAAGACTGAGCACTTCTCCTGTGAATGCCCAGTGCAGCCTGGATCCAATCTACACTCTGGTGCAGAGCGAACCGCCCCAACGTCCAAGAGATGCACCCAAATCCCCCAATACAGAAATTTCCCCATTTTTACTAAGAGAAGGGACATGAGAGCCTTTGCGCTAGCACTACAGCACATTCGCTGAATGACGATCCCTAGCGCCCCTTCACTACACATCCAGTATTGCTATGAGCGCCCTCATCGGCATGCCTTTTAGTCGTTTGTATGTGTGTGCACACGTGATAATGGAATGTGGCTGAGTTTCGCATATGCTTTAGTGCATAGGTCCCTTGGTTGGGATTTTTATTTTACTTTATCAAAAAGCTTCTAAAAGTGTTTAAAAGAACCAAAGGGATTCAAGCCCCTAGAAAGCAATTTAGTGTTCGAGTCCAAGAGAAATTAGTAAACTGTTTCTGCCCCGACCTTTTAGGGGGATAAATATGCAATTATTCTTATCAGAACACAGTACAAAAAAATCAAGACGCTTTCCCCTTTAAAGCAAGCATACTTTGGTTAATACCGAGCCACACTAGTTAGCTCAACACCCACACATTCTATACAAGCTACAGCAAAATGAATACACCCAGCAGAGCCCTTATCTGTTGCAGCAACAACAGAAAGAGAGCTGGCCAATTTACCTTCATCAGCCTCAATAGCCTCAACAGTAGCTGAAGAGAAGAAAGGGGTTGCAAAATGGATGAGAAAAATGAGCAGAGGATTTCAACTCTCAGAACAAGTCAGTGAGCAGCAAAGGAGCTAATACACTAGTGTTACTGTAAGTGCTGGATTTTGGCACGTAAGACAACACAACAAAATGCTACGGAAAGAACAGATTGTAAGTAAACTTTGCAGACTGGATAAGGCCATGTGATACAGCAGGTTCATTTTTTGGTAACTGAAGGAATTACAAATATAGCAGTTTCGTTTTAGTCAAGATGACTCCCCCAAAATAATTCTCATATTCTTGTCATATTCATTTTGACATATGAGTTGAACTGTAAAACAAGTACCATTTTTCATTTCCACAAACACCACTAACTTTAGATTGACCTTCTTATGATAGCCTTGAGCTGTTTTCTGAACACTTGTTGCTCCTGGTAAAATGACTAGGAAGGTAGTTTTATAAAGGCATTTTCTTACATATATACCTGTATGCATGTCTAATATACTGCTTTAAAGCTACCTAATATGTAAAACATACACGTGATGACAAAAACACATGTACTTTTATGTGACACGGAGGTAGGTGTGTTCAGGGCTGGAGGTGAGTGGATCGCAGGTGACATCATTATTTATGTGTGTACAGTACTCACAAACATTTACACCTGCACCAAGCACACTTAAGTAATTATGATTTTTGCCTGTTTGCTGGGGTAATTTTATAAAGACACATAAAGGTCAATTTTAGTTAGGTCGTAGAAAGGGGAATTATGACATCCAGGTCAGGACATGGAAAATTCCCACTGAACCTTTTGATGGCTCTGCCGAACGTTGAGCCTGTTGTAAAATAAGGATGTGTAGGAGGGCACGTGGATTTGCCTCCTTGCATATCATGGGAGGATCTATTTTTAGATCAACATGTGGGAAAATTGTGTGGCACCAAGAAGCAAGTTTCCATGTGGAAGTGCTGATCTTGCAATTTACATGTATACGTGCTGACGCTTCCATGTATATCTGGGCCATTTTAGAAAACTATACATATAAGTCATGCTAATTTAGTAAAGGACCCACAATTTTTTCTCTTTTGCATTTTGGAGGAGGAAATAAACAATGGAGAATTAAGGAGAATTAATTCCTCATGTAAAGCACTTTCAAAAAAAATCTATGCATGTTTTTGAACTGGTGCAAAACCAGATGTGAAAATATTTTGCCATAAACGTGGATTCCCTTTGTAAAATAGGGAAATGCATGGATAGATTTTTGGCCCGCTAAGGCCATGCCCAAACCATTCCCCCCAACCACACCCTCTTGGAAATTTTGATGGTGTGGATCTCCATGCGAGAACAGCAGCTTTCTAAAATCACATTTACATTTGTATTCCTATTTACACATGTAAATACCACTATGTATATTCTTTTATTTATTTCTGTGGCGATGCTTCTAAAATAACCCCCACATAGGTGGTTATGTGTCTTTATAAAGTAGTGCTGAAACAGGCGCCTACTTGACCTTCACACATACGCAGTCTATTATGAAATTACCCTCTAGATGTGATGCGGTAAAAAATTTTTTAAAAATCAAATTTTTGACGTCATATGTATTTTTGTGTTTAAGGGGTTTTCCAGTCTTTCTGAGAAATCTACAAATGATATTATTGTTTTACATGACTAGGGCTCTCCTACTTACCAACCAAATCAAAATGGAAGTAATCAAAGTCCTTCCACACTTGCCTCCCAAGCCTTCAGATATTAGAGATTTGTTATAGGGTGTTGAATGGTACAATTACAAGAGGGAGACATTTCTATTATGCTCCACAGCACCTCTTTGTTCATGTACAACAACATTTTAACGTATAGATCTGTTGAGTATACTGAATGCGTGCGTCCATTTGTCTAGCTCTTTCAGACGAGAGCTGTTTTGCTCCGAGGTGTCATATATATGCTGCTAAACCTGCCGTTATTGGCTAACCTTTTTCATCAGTTACCACAAAAAGCTTATGTTAATTTATGATGCAGGTCCTTAAGATTCTATCGCAAGAATCCTAACCTAAAAATCCACTCTGAATGCGCATAGTGCTTTGCAATTCAAGATTTAAAAGCAGAATTCATTGCCGAAATCAACATTGCTAACATGTAAACAGACAACGCATGGTTAAGTTTAGAGATGTCCACAATTCTAGACAACATGTAAGCATGCATAGCTTTTAGCAGATTTCATATTTTATAGTTCAGATGAAGAGAGGTATTAAGGGGGTTGATATTCAACGGTGGTAATCAGCGTTTACTGAAACTAAATCTGGATATTCAGTGCTAGTGTTTATCCGGCATCTGGCCCTCAATATCCAGTTTTCCCTCCCAGATATTTGCAAAATGTTTAGCAGCACTATGCAGTTGCTAACGAGACAGCAAAAACTGCATAAAGTTAGGCCGGCCATTAATCTGTCCTAAGTTTATGCAGTTTGTCTATCCAGTTAGAGGCTGAATATCGCTGATAACCAGAGAGGCGCAGGACTGCCCCAGTTCCTCCCTGAAACAAATTGCACATTTGTAAGGCAGTCTATGGTGGTATTCAGCAGCATAATTGGTTAGTACAGCCAAATATCAGGCAGAGTGGGGTGAAGCCAGTTAGAAAGCCCAGCTAACTAGCTAAACCATTTTGACTATCAACCCCTACATTCCTATAACCAAGATAGTTCAACCACATCTTCATCGAGACAAGAAGTCAGCATATTTGTACTACTTTGCATTAATCAAAAGATAGCTGACTGATTTATGTTTTTGCTTGTTAGAAATACATGACTTTTGTGCTTACTGTTTCACAGAACATCATGGTTAAGCATATTTTCTATAGATGAACTTATTCATATTTAAATTTTCTTTTTGACACAGCAATTTCCTCCTATTTTGGGGGTTTCCAGTTCAAGGAGATAACAGGGCAGGGAACTGTTACCATGAGTCTTCAACTGCAACTCCTCAAGGATATCTTCCCCTGTTTTATATTCTCTTCCAACTTACTCTAGTACAGCGTTCAAGCCTCAGCTGGGGGCCATGCACCAGGGCTCCTTCTGCAAACCTACAATCATGGGCCCTAAATCCAGCATCAGATGTCATTATTGCATAATGATGATGATGATCTTCTCCTCTGTAGACACCCCATTGTGAAGCAGAAAATAGACTGGAATGGAACCCAGGTCTCTCTGGCCAATGGTGCACAGCAATGCCATTAAGCCATCAGTCTGACCATTTTCAAATATTTTTAAATGAACTACAGTTAACACAGACATAATACATTTACTACATGTTAATTCTATTGCAGATAATGCAGATGCACTTAAAGGTTGAAAGTAAGGCAGTGTTAAGTGATCTGCATTACGAGCTAATGTGCACTAAATCATCATGTGGTAACTGCCAGTTGCAGTCCATGCTCTTTCTCTGCCTATGTCCTGTTCCATTCTACAATATCCAGTTAACGCAGGAATTAGAACAAAATGTGTCAAGCCACTGCATTAACTGTTAACGCAGTCATGCACTAATAGTGCATGCTAATTCCCACATTAACAGTTTAATGCACATTAGCAAAAGGTTCCCTGAATGAAATTATACAACCAATAGTCTTGATGCTACAGTTCTTGTATCATCCAGGACCCCTACTGGAAACGACAACTCATCATTTAGGAAAGCAAGAGCAGATGAACTCACAAACATGCAGATCCACAGTAAACTGAGATCTTTGTTCCCATTGCTCTGTTTACAATGTTAGAGGGAGTGATAGTTCACAAATGCATAAATATATCCAGTATGGAACTTTCCGGAATAAACTAATTACTGAATATTTAAAATCAAGATGGAGTCTTGGAATGAGACATATCAAGTTCATCAGCTTAAGGATTCTGACTCTTTTTAACACTGGACTGGAAATACCAAATCTCATACCACAGAAAGGACCAAACATTATCCTGCTTGTTTTGCCATATAAACTGCTGAAAAATCTATGCTAATAAAAAGACTCACATTTTCCGGACAGAGAGGGCAAAGAAAATGAGATGGTTTATAGATAAAAATAAATAAATAGAGACAGAAATTCTATTTGTAGGAAAAAAAATATTGTCATTGTTCTAAAGCCGGAACAGAGCTATTGAAGGGATATGCAAAGCTAAGGTACATACTACAATCAATGAACATACAACACTAAGGACACGGTTTTAGAAGTGTTACATGTGGGAAAAAGACCACTTACACATGGAAATCAGCATATAAATAGTAGTTTTAGAAGAGTGCCTACTTGTACATGTATTCAGGCGTCACACAAAATCTGCCTTATTTTAAAATATCGGGAAATATAATTTGCAGGGTTATACTTGGGCAACGTGCTCTGTAACTGGTTGCTTTCATTACTTGAGGTAGCCCATGTTTGTAAAGGGAGGTGCACTCCACAGAGAGAAAGAAACTAGGAACAAGTTATTTGTAGATCCCAGGTTGTTGTCCTACCTGCTGTTTTGCTTTCATTCTGATTCTTTGTGCCGAGTCTGCTAATCTCTCTGCATACATCTCTCCTTCACTAAGAAAGACATAATCTTTGACACTAAATATGATATCTTCTTTTTGACCTGCTGACTTAACTTTCCTTCAATTCTGCCCTCGACCATCCTCCCCATGGTCTAAACATCTTATATAGCCTTCCTGTAGAAGTATTATTCCCACTGGGACTTCCTCTTCGTCTGCTCCAGGTGCTTTTGAGATGATTGCCATGACACAATGCATTATCATATCGTATCTCCTCAGATCTGCAGTTTCTCTTACACATCTATTCTTACGGCTCCACTTCACTTTCTATTCTTGATGCTAACTTTTCACTATCTTTCCTTCATTCAAACAACTTCCAACACCAAATCCACATCACCTATTCCCTAATTTCTTCATCTCTCCAGCCATTTTGTCTTCTACCGTGTCATCTGCTCTTAGAACTTCACATTCCCTTCCTCTCATTCAGCCATCTCCATTCTAAGAGCATCTCACCCTTACCCTTGTCATGCCTCTTCTTCTTTTCCCCATCCTCCCCTGCCTCTTCTCAGCTGGGGGTATCAGTCCTAATCTGGCCCTCCAAAGCATCTCATACCCAACCTGTGCAGATCAAACTGCACCCTTTCTATCTTATTTGCATTCCTGTCCTTCATCCCTCTTCTTTCCCTTTCTCATGCATTCTATGGAATTGTCTGTTCTGTCTCTAAACAACTTGCCAACCAACAAGAGAGGCAAAGTTTTACACAAATCAATAGCACAAAAAGTTAAAGTAAAACCAATACCACTAATAAGTAAATTTTAGGGCGCGGGCAGGGTCCCGGCGCCCACCCGTAACCGGGTGCTCGGCCCGGAGCGGGACCCTGCTCGTTCTGGTGCTGGGGGTCGGAGGTGCGCGGGCGGCGAATGCCGCGCGTGACATTTAAAATAATGGGCTCCACTCTTGATTGGGCGAGCAAGGCCAATCAGGGTCCAGGGGGCAGGCATGTGCTTCGGCGCTGGCGGCGTGGCCGGAGCACATGTGGCCAGGCTGTCGGAGCGGCAGGATCGTGCGGCTGGTTTGCGGCGGCTGCTGGGGCCTTGTGGTCGGAGGGCCTTGAGAGCGGCAGGATAGTGCGGTGGGTTTTGCGGCGGCTGCTGGGGCCTGGTGGTCGGGGGGCCTCGGGGGCGCGTCGGGAGCGGAAGCGGCTTCAGCGCGGACTCAGCTGAGCGGGTGCCAGACGGCGGCAGCTGGGCAGGAGAGTGTGAGACGGGGTGCACAGGTTGATTATCACAAACAAAATAAAAATAAAATAAGAATAAGAGAAAGCAACATACAGACAAGGCCTGCGGCGTCGACGGCAGGGCTGGTCTGTGGTGGGTGTAGTTTTACAAAAAACAAAAAACAACAAAAAAAACCCCAACATAAACAAACAAACAAAAAAAAAAACAAGGAGCCAGGTGTATCCTCAATGTTATGGCTGGGGGGGGGGGCGTGGGGATAGGCGGGGGGCTGCAGTGGGGCAGGGAAATGGAAAAGGGGGTGTGGGTCAGCGGTGAGGGGGAGGTCGGGGTCAAGGGGCCCGAGGAGGGGGGGATGCTGGGGGGGGGAGGGGTAGGGTTCCGGTTAGTGGCAGTGGGGCCCCAGCGGTGGTGAGAAGAGCGGGGAGGGGGAGCTCAGTTGGTGGCGCTAGGGGAGGATTGCAGCGGGGGGTGGGGGATTGCAGCGGGGGCGGGGGCCGGCGGCTTTGACGCCGGCACCTGTCGGGGGTCGGGCTGGGGTAAGGGGTGGGGAGGCGGCTGGGGGTTAGCGGCGGGGGAAGCGGGTGCGGGGGGGCGTGGGCCCAGATGGGGGGCAGCCGCGGGGGGGTTTGGGATATGGGCAGGCTTGGAACGAGAGGGGCTGGCATGGGCACCCCGGGTGGTTTTGTGATGGTGCCGGGTGGTTGTGTACCACCAGGTTCGCCAGGGGTCTGGGAGCAGTGGTTGGCAGGCGGGCAGGGGTCTTCCAGGGCGGAGTGGTTGGGGGCCTGGCAGCCTTGGTCTCCGGGGTTTTCTCCTCTCTGTTCCCCGTTTTTGTCTGCGCAGGTGCCGTTTTTGGCCACCCAGCAAGGGGTGCCTCCTGCAGTCGATTCGCAGGGAGTGGCGAGTATGGAGTCCGCGGCGGGCGTGCCTGGTGTGACGGTGAGCGATGATGGCCAGTTGCACGGAGCCAGTGCGCACCAGTGGGCGGAGGATCCTTGTGCCGGGCAACCGGCATCGTCCACGGAAGCAGCGGCTGGAGGCCGGGCGGGGTGAGTATTCGGAGACTGGGACAGGGGAGCTTGAGGCACAGAGGTCGCGTACGGAGCGGTCGTCGAGGGCGCGAAAGAGAAGGAAGCAGGCCTGTCGGCATAGACGTAGCTCTGACTCGACGTCCTCGTCTTCGTCGGATAGTTCAGAGTCTTCGGGGGAGGGCGCTACGGGGTTGGTGGCGGCGGAGGGCAGTGCGTCGGGTGAAGTACGTGCAGGTTCGGCCTCGTTCGCAGCCTTATCTGAACTTTGGGAAGGCGTTCCAAAGAAATTGCGGCGGAAAATTAAGAGGAAGTATATTGATATTTTTCGCTTGCTGGAGGGTAGGAAACGTTCGGGGGATAGCAAAAAGAAGCGCAAGGAGGACGAAAAGGCTGGGCGGGTTCACAAGGTCTCGCACACCGTGGTAAATTGGATTAGAGCGTTCCTGCGGCTGGCAAGTGTGTGGGGGCATCAGTGGCCGGAGCATTATGGCAGTTTTCTGGCTTATGCCGACTCGATTCTGGAAGCGTCGCAAGCGCACGACGGCTGGTCGTGGCTGAATTACGACGAAAAATTTCGGGACAAAATGGAGGAGAATTGGTTATTACATTGGGGGACACAGGACATTAATCTGTGGTTAACCCAGATGTCGGTCAAGACAGGCGGGGGAGTAGGGGGGGGTAAGGCAGGGCAAGGGGCTGCCAGCGGGGCGGGGCGTCCCTTTCGGAGTGGGGCCTCTGCTGGGCCGGCGATGTGTGTTGGAGATATAATAGGTCCACGTGCCCCTTTCCGGACTGTAAGTTCCGGCACGCGTGTTCAGTGTGTGGGGGTCCCCACTCGGCGACGAAATGTGTTAAGAAAGGTGCCGGGTCGCCCTCGGGGCTCGGTTCCAAATAGGGGGGTCAGCGTGGAGGTGGCTCCCTCTCCGATTCGGGTGCCGGTGTTGTGCCGTTGGCTGCGGGGGTACCCTAGGAGGAGGGATAGGTTAAAGTTGGAATTAGGTTTTCAGTTTGGTTTTGTGATTCCTGTTCAAGGCGTGGTAGCGGGTTTGGTGGCGCGGAATTCCCCGAGCGTGCAGCGTTGGGCGGGGGTGGCATGCGAGACGTTAGCGGCCGAGCTAAAGCTGGGTCGAATAGCGGGGCCGTTCTCGCACCCGCTGTTTATGAATTTTCGGGTGTCCCCCCTGGGAGTCATACCCAAGGAGGCGGGTAAGTTCTGGTTGATTTACAATTTGTCTTATCCGTTGGGGGCATCAGTGAATGAGCTTATCCCGAGGGAGTTTTGTACGGTACGGTATGCCTCATTTGATAGGGCGGTGGAGCTCGTTTCCCGGCCTGGTCGTGGGGCTTTGATGGCTAAGGTGGATATAGAGTCGGCGTTTCGCTTGTTGCCGGTTCATCCGTCGGCATTTAGGTGGCTGGGTTTCCAATTTGAGGGCGCTTATTATTATGACAAATGTATGCCGATGGGTTGCTCGGTGTCGTGTGCTTATTTCGAGAAGTTCAGCACCTTTTTGCATTGGTTGGTCGTGCAGAGAGTGGGCAGCTCGACGGTGGTCCATTATCTGGACAATTTCCTGTTTGTTGGCGGGGCCGAGTCGGATAACTGTAGCGAGTTGTTGGACGGTTTTCTGCGAATGGCCGGCGAGTTGGGGGTGCCTCTGGCGGAGGGCAAGACGGTCAGCCTGACGACGAAGCTGGTTTTCTTGGGGGTGGAGTTGGACTCGACGGACATGATTGCGAGGCTGCCGTGGGACAAGGTGGCGAAATTGAGGGTGTTGGTGGCCAATGCCTTGGCTTCGTCGAGGCTCACCTTGCGGGAGATGCAGGCGCTGCTGGGATCGCTCAATTTTGCGTGTAAGGTTATTCCAATGGGGCGGGTCTTCAGTCGGTGGCTGTCTGCAGCGACGTCGGGGGTGTATAAGCCTCATCACCGTATCCGGGTGTCTCGGGGAATGCGGGATGATTTGCAGGCGTGGAATGTCTTTTTGAGAGAGTTCAACGGGATAACCGTATTGCGAGAGTTGGAGGTATCTAGTGAAGACTTGCAGTTGCATACTGATGCGGCCGGAAGGGTGGGGCTGGGAATCTATTTTGGCGGGTCATGGTGTGCCGACAGGTGGCCGCAGGCTTGGGTTGAGGAGGGGTTGGTCAATAATATTACTTTCCTCAAACTCTTTCCGATTTGGGTGGTATTGGAGTTGTGGCCGGATAGGGTGGTCAACCGTCGCGTGCTGTGGTGGTGTGACAATGAGGCGGTGGTCAATGTGGTCAATCGTTATTCGCCACGCTGTGGACGGGTGGCGTCTCTGATGCGGCGGGTGGTTCTGGCTTGTTTGTGTCTGAATGTTGATCTAAAAGCACGGCATATCCCAGGGCATGCTAATGAAATTGCTGATGCTCTTTCCCGTTTGCAGTGGAAGCGGTTTCGCTAGTTGGCGCCGGATGCTGACGAGGAGGGGCTCGGGGTCCCCTGGAGACTGTGGAGCAGTGGCCTGCGGCAATGAGGAGCCTCCTGAGGAGTTCGGTGGCGGGGAGTACCTGGGAAGCGTATTGGCGGGGTTGCGAGAAGGTGCAGGCTTTTTTGCATGCGCACGGATGGGCGGGGGGGCCGGTGCCGGATCAGTTGCTGGGGGGGTATGTGGGCTGGGCGAAGGAGCATGGGGTCACGAGATCGGCGGTGCGGATTCATTTGGCGGGGTTCGGGTTTTTTGCCAAGGCAGCAGGGTTGGATGTCGTGGGGCGGGGCTTCTTGGCGAGGCGGTTACTCCAGGGCTGGGAGCGGTCTCAGACGGCTTCGCAGGATCGGAGGCACCCGATTACCCACGAATTACTGGGGAGGCTTTGGGGGGCACTGGCGGGGGTGGCATCCTCGCAGTACGAGGTTTGGCAGTTTCGAGCTGTCTTCTGCCTGGCCTTTTTCAGGGCGTTTCGGGTGGGCGAGTTGGCGGCAAGTTCGGCAGTGGCGGGTTTGGGGAATTGTTTGCGCCGGCGGCATCTTTGGATGGAAAGCGCGCAGATGCGCGTCTTGTTAGCAAGTCCAAAACTGACCAGAAAGGACAAGGGTTATGGGTTGTATTGAGGGAGACGGATGGGCTTAACGTGCCCGGTAGCCAACATGAGGGGCTATTTGAAGGAGCGCCCCGTGGGTGGGGGGGTCTTTTCGTGCACGAGGATTCCCGAGCTCTGACGCGGTTTCAGGTTGTGACGGTCTTGCGCATGACGCTGCGGCGGCTTGGCGAAGATCCGCGACAATTTTCGGCTCACTCCTTTCATATCGGGGCGGCGACGAGCGCGGCTTCCGCCGGGTTGTCAGGTGAGCAGATACGGAGTATTGTCCGGTGGCGGTCTAGAGCGTTCGAGGGCTATGTGCGTCTTTGACGGGTCAGCCGGGGGGGGGGGGGTCGGGGGGTTGCTAATTTTGTTTTTTCTGTTGCAGATGGGGGTCTGTGTGAGCAGGGCTGTTGGATGTTGGGCCACTCCTTCATTTATTGGGCTGGACAGCATGCAGAGGTGAGGCCTATCGGGCCGAATCTGGGCCTGGATCCGGCAGCGGTGCTGATCTCAGGGCTGGGTGAGCGTGGGCTGCGGTGGGCGCAGATGCTGCCTTTGCTTCGTCACCATGGACGCATCAGGAATCCGCCAGCAATTCTGCTAGTGCATCTGGGGGGCAATGATCTGGCTGCTTGGTCGTGCAAGCGGTTGATTAGGGTGGCACAAAGGGATTTGGCTGTGGTGCTCCGCATGTTGGCAGGGGTAGTGTTGGTTTGGTTTGACATTATCCCACGGCCGGCGTGTTGGGGTCAGAGGAGATGGTCCCGGGGTCTGATCAAGATTAACAGACAAATCGGGAAATGGGTTTGTGAGCACGGGGGATTCCAAGTTCAGCATCCCTGGGTGGAAGTTTCGTGTTCCGGGTTGTTTAGGGAAGACGGGGTGCACTGATCGCCAGTGGGGATAGATCTTCTCCTGAACGACTGGCAGGAAGGGCTCGAGAGGGTGGTGCTCGATAAGGTTCACTGGTCGCAGCTTCCGGTTGGGGGGGGGGCGGCAAAGGTAGTTGGTTTGCCTGTGCCGGTGGTGGGATCCCGGAGGTTTCCGGGGTCCGGAGCCTTAGGCGACTTGGGGCGGGGGCAGGGTGCCCCTCGACCCGGACAGACCCTGTAAGACTTTTGCTAGTAATATGGCGAAGTTGGATAGGGGCGGTAGGAACTTGGCCGTTGGTGGGACCATGGCCGGAGTGGACCATGGCCTTAGGCGACTTGGGGCGGGGTGCCCCTCGACCCGGACAGCCCCTGGAAGACTTTTGCTAGTAATATGGCGAAGTTGGATAGGGGCGGTAGGAACTTGGCCGTTGGTGGGACCATGGCCGGAGTGGAGGCGGGGTCGCTTTGCTAATGCATGGCTGGCGACACATCGCTCCGCTGGGTTTGTTGGGATATGTATTATGGTTGGATGTTAATGGGTTTTGTTTGGAAATAAAGCTGCGACCAATTGTTATCCAAGAACCTTGTCAGTGGATTCTGTTCGGAGGAAGGGGTGTCTAAAAAGGGTTGGGGGGTGTGGGGGGGTTCTGGAAGGGGAAGCGCCGGGTCCGTCTACCCGGTTAATAAATAAATATTTAACACAAAAAAAAGTGTTGCAAAAAAAAATGCAGTAATATCCAACAAGACCAAATGGCATATGCATGAATCAGAGGTAAACGTGTAAGTCTATAAGACAAAAAACATAAAAATAATCATATAAATATCACGTTAATATATATTCATTATGTAAAACTGTCAGAATACTATAAAGTACAGACTGTCTCCAGGGGGAACCTAAAATGTGTTAAGAAAGAGTTAGAATCAGAAATGAACTATTTGAAAGATAATGATTTTGTTACAACATGTTTATAGAGGAGTAGAATACAAAGTTGGAAAAGTTTTGAAAGGAAATTAATAGGTGCAATACAAAAAATTTGAATAGGATGAACTGGATTACAAAAATGGATCTATTTACCCCTGGAGTAGACCAAAAAGATGTATTATTTAAGACAAAAATTCATAAAGAATTGATGAATTCCAGCTTAACTCCAGAAGCAGAGAGAAATAGAAAAAGAGTTCAAAGTGATACTGAGAATACGTTTGATCTCTCAGCTGGTGATCCCTTTAGGGAAGAATGGAGAGGAGAAAATTTGAGAGTTGAATTGCTGTTTGGAGTTAATAGTATAGTGGCTACAAGATAATTATATGGTTTTAAACAAAACAAAATTGGAAGTACTGTGGTGTGGACCTGGTGGACTGGGGTAGTTTGGGTGTTTGACTAATGCAGGATAACAGTTGGAGTGTAAAGAAGCAATCCATAATTTGGGGGTGCAGTTGGATGGTGATCTTGCATTGCAAGTGAAGGTCTCTAAGGTAGTTTAATGGCTTATGGGCAACTGTGACTAGTGAGGCAATTTAAACTTTTTTCTGGAGGGGAATGGCATGTGCATAGGTGACACAAACGTTGATCACTTTGTTGCTGGACTACTGCGACTTCCTATATGTTGGGTTACTATGATATGTGGTACGGAGGTTGCAAGTAGTTCAGAATGCAGTGGGGTGAGGATGCTTGTAGACTGAAGTAGATAGGAATCAGTGGCGAATGTCTTTAGGGAGTTTCACTGGCTGCCAATATATGAGTGATATATTTTTGAACTATTGCCAGTGGCTTTTAATGTTTTAAGATAGGGTTGGCCCACATATTTATGGATGTTACTGGAGTGGTACATTCAAGTCAAGATCATCTCCTGGTTTTTCCAGACTATTCTCATGTATGTTTGCAGAAATGGAAGAGTTGAGCACTTATGGTTGTGGTGATAGGGATGTGGAATAAACTCTCATTGGAACTGTGGCAAGAACAGGACTTTTATGTTTTCTGGGTATAGGTCTTAAGATGATTGGGTAGGAAATTAAGACTTCCTTGAATGTTTGTCTCCTTGGTGTGAATGGTTCCTCTTGTTGGGTGTTGCTGTATGGCTTTCTTTGAGTCTCCTCTCTTGTCACTACACCTGGTGTTCCTTTCACTTTTTTCCCCAAGGACAATTGTTCTGATCTTTGATGTAAACCTATGTGTATATCCGAAAAGGAGGTATAAAAAAATCAAGAAAAGCCATAAACCATAAAGCACAGTTACTTACCTGTAACAGGTGATCTCTGGGAACAGCAGGAATAAGTCTTCACATATGGGTACGTCGGCACCGACGGAGCCTGCGCGGGAACGCTCCCCAGCTACCCAAAAAAGGAAAGCTTTTGGGAGCATCCCACAGCGCCTGCGCGCTGCCTTCCCGCCTTTCCTAACCAACTCTCCTCAGTTCGAGTTTAAAGCTGAGACAATAGAGAGAGAGAGAGGAAAGGAAAGATAGAAAAGAGATACAACTCCTAGAGGAGGTGGGTGGGTTGTGAAGACTTATTCCTGCTGTTCCCAGAGATCACCTGTTACAGGTAAGTAACTGTGCTATCTCCATGAACAAGCAGGAATGAGTCTTCACATATGGGGACTCCCTAGCTGAGATGCCTGGGAGATCCCCAAGGATATGAGACCCTGAAAGGGGTCTGCGTCCTCCTATGGATCTCAGGCATCAATCCAGGGAAGGAGGGCAGGAGTTGTTTAAGAATGGAACAGGTGTCTGAGGACAGCCTGACCAAACAAGGCATCCCGGCGGGAATCCTTGTCCAAGCAGTAATGGGCTGTGAAGGTATGAACAGAGGCCCAGGTGGCTGCTCGACAGATCTGGTCGATGGACACAGAATTTAGATGAGCCATAGAGGTGGCCATGGCCCTCACATTATGAGCTGAGACATGGCTCTCCAGAGAAAGGTTCTTACTCTGGTAGGCGAAAGAAATACACTGAGCAATCCAATTGGACAGTGTTCTCTTAGAGACTGGAAGTCCCAAATGAGAAGGATCAAAAGCAACAAAAAGCTGGGAAGACTTTCTATGTTGCTGTGTCCTATGTAAGTAAAAAGCAAGAGCTCTTTTACAATCCAGAGTATGAAGATTCCTCTCTGCACTGGATGCATGAGGAGCTGGAAAAAAGACAGGTAAATATACCTCTTGATTAAGATGAAAAGGTGAGACCACTTTAGGCATAAAGTGTGGATTTGTCCTAAGGACTACCTTGTCATGATGGAACCTTATATAAGGTGGATTAGCCACTAAGGCCTGCAGTTCACTGATGCGGCGAGCAGAAGTGACTGCAATGAGGAAAATAACCTTCCAGGAAAGAAATTTCAAGGAGGTAGTGGCTAAGGGTTCAAAAGGTGGCTTCATAAGCTGACCAAGAACCAAATTTAAGAGGAGGAGGGGTTGCCATTATAGCAAAGACTGATCTCCAATACCGTACAATTCTAGCTAGGAGCACGAAACAACTAGACACAATCTCAATATACAACAATTACAATACTATCAACCTTATATACATGACACCAAACTCAACATCTGAAGAACTATCCAACATAATTGACTTAGCCTGCAACCCTGCATATCCAGATAAACCAAACTGGATAATGGGCGACTTCAATCTCTCATCCATTCAACCTGCCCTATCTAACTCCTTTTTAGACGCAATGAAAAACTTCAACTACAATCAAATCGTAAACCAGCCCACCCATCAGCGTGGCAATGTTCTCGACCTTGTCTTCGCTCCACCCACCTACGTGTCCACAAAAAAAAAATATTCGACCTCTCCATCACTCCAGTCCCCTGGTCAGATCACAGCCTGATCTCATTCAAAATACCAGCACAACAAGACCCCTGCACCGATACAAAGAAATAGTCAGCAACTAATTTCACTCGCTTCAAACAACTCGACGAAGAAGAAATCAAGAAACACTTACTCCCAAAACTCAATCAGCCTTCTTCCAACATAGAAGACATGGTTGCTACCTGGAATGAAACCATCAACCAATACGCCAAGCTGCCTCCAGCCCACAAAAACCCAACTACGAATAACCAGGCAGGTAAAAGGCCATCTGCACCATGGTTCTCCCTGGAGCTAAGGAAGTCCCTTATTCTCTTGAGGAAGCTTGAGAGAAAGTGGCGGAAAACACATAACCCGACAGATCAAACAAAATACTCAACTCACCTGCGAGCCCACCGTGAAGCAATATGGGACACAAGAAAAACCTTCCATTCTGAACTCCTCAACCGATCCTTAAACAAACCACGGGAACTCTTCAATCTAGTAAAAACTCTAACCACAGAACCTTCAACACCACAACATAAACCTATACACCCCCAAAAGTATGCCAACTTTATACAGTCTAAATCCATCAGAACTACAACCTCATCTTCCCCAAGTCCCACCCAGCATTATACCCACCAGATTCCTCTCCTTCAGCTCTCATCTCCCTCAGCAAAATCCATTGAAGACATCATCATCAAAATGAATACCACCACAGCACCCAACGACACTTGCCCAGCACACTGGATAAGAGCTATGCGCGCTGATTTTAGCCCAATCATAGCAGAAATAATAAATATGTCCTTCTCAACAGGAATTTTCCCATCTGCACTAAAGCAGACATCCAAAAGGCCACTGCTAAAGAACAACCAACTAGATCCAACAAAAGAAGAATCATACCGTCCGATCTCCAGTATTCCTCTACTATCCAAAATAATTGAGAAAGTGACCAACAATCAAATCCAACAACACATAGACACCTCTTCACCGCTTGACCCCAGCCAACACGGATTCAGGGAAGCCCACGGAGTTGAGACACTGCTGACCACCTTAACCAACACACTCATCAGTGGGATAGATGATATCAAAAAGGGCTTTGCCCTAATTTTCCTCGACATCTCCACAGCACTTGACTCCGTGGACCATGACAAACTATTAACCCGACTATATGACAAGGGAATCCACGGGTTGGCATGGGATTGGTGCAAATCATACCTGGAAGATCGCTGGCAACAAGTCAGGACGGTTGAAGGCACCTCAGAACCATTCCAGCTAAAACAAGGAGTACCTCAGGGCTCCTCCCTATCAGCGCTATTTAATATTTACATGCAGCCCCTATGCGATATCACTCGCTCCTTTGGCATATCCTCCCTAATCTACGCAGACGATGTGCTTATATTCACACCAATCAACGTTTCGCGCCCAGACTACACAACACTAGTAGATTGCTTTAACGCTATAGCAGACTGGCTCCTCACCCAGAATATGCGAATAAATTTCAAAAAAACCGAGGACCTGATCATCACGAAAAACAGAGAATTTTCACCACCAGTTACTCTAAAAGTACGAGATGCAGACCTCCCAATCAAGTCCTCCATAAGATACCTTGGAGTAATATTGGACCATCGACTTGACTTCAAAGAACATGTCAACCGCACTGTAAAAACTATTTATTTCAAGATACGTACCCTCCGTAACCTGAAAAATATGCTCGACCAAGACAACTTCCGGACCATATTCCAAGCCATAGTCACACCCCACTTCGACTATGCTAACATAATACTCCATGGCCTCCCAAAAAACACCCTAAATACATTACAACTAGCCATGAATGCCGCTGCCCGTGTCCTTTACGGCACCTCAAAAAGTGACCACATTACACCCATCCTAATGGAACTACACTGGCTCCCTATATACTGCAGGATTACGTATAAAGCCCTTCTTATGACCTTTAAAGCGATCAACATGATTGCCCCTTCAGCAATCTCAAACCTCCTCAATCACACTCCTAACATTAGATCCAGGAGATCCGTAGCTGCAAATACCCTAGCCACACCATCAGAAGCCATAAAATGCACGCGCACAACCACAGACAGGGCTTTCGCACACTACGCACCCAAATGTTGGAACAACCTACTACCTACCATTAGAGCAATCACGGACCTCAAGCAATTCAGAAAAGCCATAAAACACCACCTTTTCCTTCTACACTTCTCCCAATCCCAGTGCCCATCATCAACCCTCTAACACATTCCAAGCCCTCATAGTAAAATTGTAAATATATTATTTATAAAAGATGTTAATAAAAGCTATATTCATTGTATATAATTTCATAACATATATGTACATAGTTTCCCTAAGTTGAATCCCAGTTTAATTTTCCTGTTTCTTGTAAACCTGTTGCTTGCTGTGAGTATTCTTGTTCAATGTAAACCACGCTGATGAAAAAGAGCGCGGTATAGAAAAGCTATAAATAAATAAATAAATAAAAATAAATAAGTCCCATGCCACCGGAGGAGGCCTAATGGGAGGTTTAGTTAAAGTTAGGCCTCTCATGAATCTTGAAATAAGAGGATGAGAGGAGATAGGTTGTCCATTGATGGGCTTAAGGGATGCTGCAATAGCACTCAAATGGACTCTTACTGAATTTGTCTTAAGTCCTGCATTGGAGAGATGCAGGAGATAGTCTAACAAAGAAGTTAAAGGCAGTGCCAGAGGGTCAAGACCCTTTTCAGCACACCAAATGGAAAATCTTTTCCACTTAAAAGCATAGGAACACCTGGTGGAAGGTTTCCTGGAAGCATGGAGGATATCCTTCACCTGCTGAGAAAGATTCAAGTCTTGAAGGTCTAGGCCTTCAGTAACCAAGCTCTGAGGTGAAGGGACTTGGGGTTTGGGTGCAACAAAGTCCCTTCCTCCTGGGACAGAAGGTCTGGAGCAGCTCCCAAGTCCAGGGAGGGGGCTTGGGAGAGATGCAGAAGTAGAGGGTACCACACTTGGCGTGGCCAGCATGGAGCTATAAGGATCATAGATCCTTGATCCCTCTGGAGTTTGAATAGAGTCTTGGGAATCAAGGGAATGGGTGGAAAGGCATACAGGAAGCCCTGACCCCAATGAAGGAGGAAGGCATCCTTGGCCTGAACTCCCTGACACGGAATTCTGGAACAGAACCGGGGAAGTTTGGCATTCCACGGACTTGCAAAGAGGTCTATGTCCGGGGTTCCCCATTCTTGGAAGATTCTGAGTACCTGATCCATATGCAGGGACCATTCGTGTGGAAGCAGAACTCGACTGAGTCTGTCTGCCCAAGAATTTTGGATTCCTGGGAGGTATACTGCGAGGAGATGGATTTGATGCTCTCTGGCGAAGGCCCATAATCTTAGAGCTTCATTGCAAAGCGACAGAGAGCCAGTTCCTCCTTGCTTGTTTATGTAAAACATGGCTACTTGATTGTCCGTATGAATAAGGACTGTCTTGTAGCTGAGGAGGGTATGAAAGACCTTGAGAGCTAGAAACACTGCTCGAAGTTCCAAGTGGTTGATATGAAGAGAGGTCTCCTGTGGGGACCAAGTGCCTTGGGTGGAGAGGTCTTGTAGATGAGCTCCCCAACCTGTTTGGGAGGCATCTGTTGTGAGGGTTGCTTGGGGCAACAACTGTTGGAAGGGGGACCCCAGCAACAGATTTTGAGTGGATGTCCACCATTGGAGAGACCAAAAGAGACGTTTGGAGGTTGCTATTTGGTCTGAGAGAGCTCCTGAAGCTTGAGTCTACTGGGTGGACAAAGTCCATTGAGCTGCTCTCATGTGTAGGCGAGCATAGGGTACCACATGTACTGTGGAAGCCATGTGGCCTAGCAGTTGTAGCATCTCCCTGGCAGTTAAGTGGCTCTTTGACTGAATCTGGGAGGCTAGTTGCACTAGACGTTGGCAACGGGCCTGAGGAAGGTAGGCCCTTGCAGTGGTGGTATCCAACCAGGCCCCTATGAATTCCAGGGACTGAGTAGGGATGAGCTGGGACTTTGGGAGGTTTACCACCAGTCCCAGATACTGCAGAATGCGCCTTGTGCGGTCCAGGGAAATCTGGGCCTCTGACTGAGATGGAGCTCGGATGAGCCAGTCGTCCAGGTATGGGAAGACAAATATTCCCAGAGTGCGTAGAAATGCAGCAACTATTGCCATGCAATTGGTGAACACTCTCGGAGCAGAGGCCAGACCAAAAGGAAGCACTCTGTATTGGTAATGTTTTCCCTGGAAAAGAAAACGTAGGAATTTTCTGTGAGATGGATGGATGAAGACATGTGTGTACGCATCCTTGAGATCTAGAGAACAAAGCCAATCCTGACTTTAAAGGTATGGAAGGAGAGTGCCCAGAGAAAGCATCTTGAACTTCTCCTTGCATAGAAATTTGTTCAATTCTCTGAGATCTAGAATGGGTCTGTATCCCCCTGTCTTCTTTGGAATGAGAAAATAGGGGGAGTAGAACCCTGACCTTTGTTGAAGAAGAGGAACTTCTTCTATTGCCCCTTGGGCAAGAAGGGTAGTTATCTCCTGACCTAAAAGGTCGAGATGTACAGGGCAGATTTCCCAAGCCATCTTGAACCCAGGGTTCTAAATCAGAAGCCTGGAGCCAAGCAATTCTGCGAGCAGCTATGGCAATGCCTGAGACTCTACTGGCACCTTCAAAGGAGTCAAAGGCTGCCCTGTTTGAAGACTTGGAGATGTCTTGAGTATGCTTAAGCCACATGCGGAATTCTTCCCTTTTATCTTCTGGAATAAAAGGGAGGAAAGTGTGCAGCTTTTCTGCCACTTCTTTTAGAAACATACCCATGTAGAGGCTATATGAGTTGATTCTGGCAATAAGCATACTGGCCTGGAAGATTTTCCTACCAAAAGCATCCAAGGTTCTGCATTCTCTTCCTGGAGGAGCAGAAGAGTGTCTCTTTGTACTCTTTATCCTCTTCATAGCTGACTGCACCACAATGGAATGGTGAGGAAGCTGAGTTTTTTGAAAGCCAGGACAGGGAGGGACACGGTACATAGTGTCCAACCTGCGAGAATGAGGAGAGAGAGTGAGAGGAGTCTCCCATAAATCAATCATGTGTTCATAAAGAATCTCATGAATTTGTAAGGTGACTGCCTCTCTAGGAGCCTTAGGGTATCCTAAAATATCCAATTTTTTTGCTCTAGGCTCTGATTCAGAGGCTACTGAGATAGATAGTCCTTTAGCTACTTCTCTTATGAAGTCTTGAAAGGACAAGTCCTCTGGAGGAGACATTCTTCTTTTTAGAGAAGGCGGCTCTTCAGGAAGGGCTATGGATACTTCAGGTGATTCATCTGATGAATCAGAATCACCAGAGGAATCGAAGTACCGCCTGTCAGGGTGCTCTTCCAGCGCTCGATATGCGTATCGAGCGGTATCGACATCGGGCGTTTTCGGAACCGGATCGGTACCGAGAAACAGCCCTGGACAAGGAACCGCTGTCCTAGTCGATGTTGATGCGGTCGGAACCGGTATTGGTGCTGGTGCCGGTACCGGAGCCGATACCGACAACGGAGCTCGTTGCGGTACTGCCTGTGTCGCAGCTTGAATGAAGGCTGAAATAGCCTGCTGCATGGACAGAACATTCTGATCCATCGACGCCATGAATGCCTGGAGATCGGTACCGGGAGATTGTGCCGGTACCCCAGAGCATTCTAACAGGTGATCGGTCGAGGCCGTGCCATCGATGTCAACCTGTAACCCCATAGGAGGAGCTTTGGAAGCCGGAGCTTCCCGCCGTGGTTGTTTGGCTGGTGCAGGGTCCTCGAGGGCAAGCCCGGAGGCATCTCGATGCTTAGAGGGAGATCTACCCTTCGAGGACCTGCTAGGTTTATGTTTGGTTACCTGAGATCCTTCAGGAGAAGAAGACCTGGAAGATGTCCATGCTACTGCCGGTGCCTCAGCGGGAAACAGCACATGGAGCTTAGCTGCTCGGTTCTGTAACCCCCGTTTAGACATTAGGGAGCAGGACGGACAATCCGGAATGGAGTGTTCAGGACCCAAACATTTAAGACACCATTCATGGGTATCTGTAACAGAAATAGTACCGCTATACTTAGTGCATTTTTTGAACCCGGAGGTTGGTTTTTCCATGAGGGAAATTTTCTTGTGGGCCCTGAGGCCTTAAGAAGAAAAATACACCAAGTGAGGAAAAATATCGATATTTTTTTTTTTAAAGAAAGAAAGAAAAGACCGGCGGTACCGGTCCGGAGTCGGGGAAGGCAGACACGCGACCAAAGAAATAAAATAAAATAAAGAACTTCTTCAGCGGTGACAGGGCTCGACCTGCTGGCTCCGCGGCAAAGAAGAACTGAGGAGAGTTGGTTAGGAAAGGCGGGAAGGCAGCGTGCAGGCGCTGTGGGATGCTCCCAAAAGCTTTCCTTTTTTGGGAAGCTGGGAGCGTTCCCGCGCAGGCTCCATCGGTGCCGACGTACCCATATGTGAAGACTCATTCCTGCTTGTTCCTGGAGATTGATCTTGGCTATAGGGTAGGGTAGGGTACATGTGAAAAGGTGTATTTTTGGGTGTGGGGTGTTTGGGGAGAAGATAGATGGGAGTAAGGGTGGTAGTGTTGTTGTTGGTGTTTCTTTTATTTGTGTTACTGTTAACTGCTTTGAATGATGTATCCAGTTACCATTCTGTAATTGTTTTTAAATATACCAACATTCCGCAGAATAAAGCAATTATATGATCAGGAACATGCTCTTACTGACAAAATATATACCTAGGATTCCCATTGAATTTATTGTTCAGTTAGCAGAAGTTGCTTTAATTAAAAATTACTTCTGCTTTGATGGAACGTTTTACCAACAAATAAAGGTTGTAACCATGGCAGCCATAACGGCACCAGAAGTGGCACATCTTCATGTAACTGCGTTTGAAGACATTTTTCTCGAGTTCAATCCTTTTAAAGATAATATAATGTTATTGAAGTGATATATTGATGACATATTTGTCCTTGGAAAGGAGAAAAATGGAGACTAAATTATGATGTTAAATGTATCCCCTATCTAGATATCCTGATTTCATTAGATCCTGCGGCCTTTCTACATCCATATATTGGAAACCCATGGACTGGAATAAATTACTTTATTTTCAGAGTTTTCACAATAGATCTCTGAAAGAAAACCTACCTTTAGGTCAATTTTTGCTTTAAGGAATCTGAAATACAATCTAAGGATATGAAGAAGAGATTTTCTGAGGGACGGTTCCCTAAAAAATGTATCAAGAAAGAATGCTTTGCTCTCAAACATCCTAATAGGAACATACTTTTGAAGGGTAAAACTGATGAAAAGACCAGCAAAGAGAGATCAGTTTGCCCACTGAAGTTTACACATTTAGCCACTAGCATTAGCAAAATTCTTAGGAGAAACTGGCACATAGTACTAAGTTTGGAGTGTTTTTATGATAAGCCATTGATTACTGCCTATATGAAAGGTAAGTTTGAGAGATCAATTAATGCCATTTGCATCACCTATACTAAGAGGATGAATAATAAGTCTAATGGTCAGTTTAAATGTGGATCATGCACTGCATGTTGTGTTAGTTTCCAAACAAACGTTTTTATCCATTCAACAACTGGGGGGGGGGGGAAGAGTATGTGGTGAGAGAATATTCCAATTGCAACATGAATAATGTATACTCAGCAGTCTGTCCATATAAACTAATATATGTAGGTAAAACCAAAAGGAAATTTAAGATAATAATTTTGAAACATAAGAGTTCCATAAACAGAAGAATAAGAGATAAATCTTTAGTGGAACACTGTCTTGAGAAGAACATGTTTAAAGATCAGACATTCTGTGATACATTTAGACAAATTACCTTGAAGCGATAGAGTTGTAGATAAGAGGTTGTTAGAAATGGAACAGCACTTTATTTTTCAGGTGAATATACTACAGATCAAGATTTTGATCTGGCTGTTTTTCTGTAAGATGACCGATGAGAATAGATTATTTGCTGTTCTACTGCGCAAAATGTGTATGATCTATCTTTCTGTGGGCATGAAACACGTGAAATAGGGGATATATCTGCATCTTTTTGTCCTACCTAGGCCACACCTTGGACAACTCCTGTAACTTGGAAGTGATTGGGACAGTCAAATGTAAACTTAGAATGGCTTTTTGCACGTGGATGTAGTTTACATGTGTATATGCTCGCATATCCACATGTAAAATGTGAATAAGGCTTCTAAAATAATCCCCATAATGTATCTCAAATGCCTTAAATTTATTATATCCCCTTTCCTTTTTATTTCCTGTTTTGAAGCTGGATTCATTATTAGCTGTTTGGACTGTGAATGAGATTATTTTCTATTCTTTGAAAGGTTTTATTTTTGAATGATTTAATATTATACTTTATTGTTGAATGGCTAGTATTCAATGTATTGCTATGTTAAAGGAAGGTTTTTAAGATAAATGTTTCTTGTGATTGATATTTATTACCATGTGATATTTATATGATTATATTTTTGTTTTATAGACTTACACTTTTATCACTGATGTAGGTTTATGCCGAAACATAGCCATGTTGGGTTTTGTTTGATTTTATGCAACACTCTTATTTGTTTGCATTAAGTTAATATTTATTATCCATTAATTGATAATAATGGATAATAAAGTTAATAATTAATATCCATTAATTGATTTTACTTTATCTTTTAGTCCAACGAACTTGCCTATATTCACAACCACTGTATTTCCATTCTTTGCCATCTTCTTGCCTAACTAAAACTAGGCTTTTCCCTTAAGTCTCCTCTTCAGTTGCTGCCTTCTGTCCTGGAGGTTCTCCAATACACGCCCCCCTATTGGCTGTGGCAGTAATGTCGGTCTGCCACTCTCTTTTTCCTGTAGGTTTCAACCCTTTCTTTCACCTCAATCTCACTCCATTTCTTCCATCTGTCCATTTATTCCACTACCTGCTTAGTAGATGTCATTTATCAATCCCCTGACAAGTCTACCTCTTCCTTTCTCACTGATGTTGACTCTTGGCTTTCCTTCTTTCTTAATCCATTTTTGCCTTCACTCATTTTGGGGGATTTTAACATTTACGCTGATGACCCCCCTCCAACTCTTATGCCTCAAGGCTCTTTGTTTTAACGTCCTCATTCAACCTCCAGCTGTGTTCACCCATCCCAACTCACCAATATGGCCATTTTCTTCACCTTGTCTTTTTCTCCAACTGCTCCCTCTAACATTTCCATCTCAGGTCTTCCTCTGTATGGCCATCATATCTTAGCTTTCACACTTAACCACCTCTCTCCACAATCTCATCCTGTCTTCATCAACATGTTTAGGAATCTTCAGGCTATTGACCCTATCACTTTCTTCACCACTGTCTCATCTCTCCTCTCGTTTACTATGTTATATGAGTCTCTTAATGAGGCGGTCTCTTCCTATAACACTATACTCTTTTCTGCATACCATCCCTCAGCTAAAGCTGACCTCCAGAATCTGCTATGTTGCTGTTTCCACTCTGCTGAGTGTCTTTGGCTAAAATCATGCACCCATGCTGAATTCATACATTTCAAATTCATACTAACCTCATTCCAGTCTGCTATTGCATTTACCAAGAAAGAACACTATGGTCCATCTGCCAAACTTTCTTGCCTCTGATCCTCGCTGTCTCTTCCATGCTCAACTCTTGCCTCAAAGAGCTTCCACATCCAAACTCCCCTTTGCTTTCTGTCCAGATTGTGAACAGCTATTTCCATAACAAGGTTCACATGATTAGACGAGTTTTCACTGAAACACCTTTCTTCCCTTCCCCTGCTTCATTCTCAGATCCTTCCCTCCTGATACCCTTTCTTCCATTTTCAAAATTATAGAGGAGGAGAAATGCACATCTTTTCTCCTCTTCCATACTCACTGCCGGTTCCTCTGATCCCATTCCCACTTGGCTCCTAAGCTCTCTCTCTCCTGCTGTTGATCCTTCCATCTGTCATATCTTTAATCTACTGCTTTCCACTGCAACTGTTTCTACTACCTTTAAACTCTGCTCATCAAAAAACCTTCACTGGATTCTATAAGTCCTTCCAATTATCATCTCATCTCCCTCCTCCCTTCCATATCCAAAGTACTCAAATATGCTGTTCACCACTGCTGGCTTGATTTTATTTCATACCAAGTCATCCTAGATCCACTCCAATCTGGCCTTCATCCTCTATGTTCTACAGAAATGGCCACTGTGAAAATCTTCAGTGACTTGTTCCTGGTCAAATCCAAGGGCTTCTACTCGATCCTCATCCTTATCTTTCTTGATCTATCTGCTACTTTTGACACTGTCAATAACTACCTTCTCTTTGATATGCTGTTCGTGCTGGAATTTCAGGGCTCTGTTCTGTCTTGGTTTTCTTCTTCTCTCCCCCAATGTATGCTCTGACAGATCTTCCTCCATTGCTATCCCACCACTGGTTGATCTACTTCAGGGCTCGCTGTCTTAGGACCTTTCCTCTATTATCTCTGTACTATTTCCCTTGGCAAGCTATCTCCTCTCATCTCATGGTTTCCAGTGCCATCTTTATGCTGATGACTCCCAGATATATCTCTCTGCACCACAAATTTCTTCAGGAATCCAGGCCCGCATCTCATCCTACTTGTCTGAAATTGCTACCAAGATGTCCCACCGCCATCTAAAACTAAGCACGGTCAAAATGGAGCTTCTTAATTTTCCACTAAACACACCTCCACCCTTTTTCCTTTTCTATATTGTGGACGACACTGTCATCTTCCCTGTCTTCTCGGCTCTTAATCTTGGGGTCATCTGTGATTCTTCTCTCTTTCTCTGCACATATCCAACAGACAGCTAAAACCTGACTTCCTTCTCTATAACATCACCAAAATTTGTCCCTTTCTTTCTGAACGTGCTACCAAAATGCTTACCACTTTGTGATCACTTCTTGCTTAGACTACTGCAATCTGCTCCTCGCTGGTCTCTCGCTGAAACATCTTTCTCCCCTTCAGTCTATTCAAAACTTAGCTGTCGTCAGTGTCACTATGCCCACATAACCCCTTCTGTTCTCCAGTCACTTCATTGCTTCCCTATCTGTTTCCACATGCAGTTCGAACTTATCCCATTGATCAACAAGTGCATTCATTATGCGGCTCCTCATTATCTCTGCTCTCTTCTCTCTCCCCACATCTCTCCTCAGGAACTCCACTTTTACATGAGCTCTCCTCCATTGCTAGTTCCAGCATTCATTCCTTCTACCTTGCTGGGTCGTATCCCTGGAATAGATTTTCTGAGTCGGTTAAGTCAGGCTCTGTCCCCAGTCCTGTTAAAATTCAGTCTAAATACCCACATTTTCAAGGCTGCTTTTGGAATCTGACCCCCTACCTTAGTACCCTTGTATTTTTTGTTTCTTTCTAATGAAACGTCCTAACCCTTTGTTCTGTTTTGTCTGTCTTGAGCAGAGCATAAGCTCCGTTGAACAGGTACTGTCTCTTTTTCATGTACAGTAAATGTACATCACTGCATATACCTAGCAGCACCATAGAAATGATGTGGTAGTGTTTAAAGAAGGCGTGTTTCGAGCTTGGTGAGGATGCCTATTCTGTATTTTATAATGGCGATACACATATACCTGAAAAAATGTTAATGTTGGCATTTACACCTGTTCTGAGGTGTTCTTGTTCGGACCTGGGCTTTTGAGAAGATATTGAGGGGGGGAATTGTGCTTACCTCTCTGGAGTTAAAAACTGCCTGAAACTTAAAAACACTTGAATTTAGAAGTTTGGCTCCTTAATTAACTTCCCTTGGACATGCAGCCTTGCAAAATCTGCTACTTCCATGTGTAAGTAGCACAATCGCCATTCATATGTGCAAGTGCTACTGCAGGCATGTACACAGTCCCGAGTAATGCTGTTCTTTTTTTGTACAACCACATAATATGATTTTCAGCAGGCATAATCCCACAATGAATTATATATACATATATCAATATATCAACATAGTCAATCTTGTTTTGTATGAATGGCTCTGTAAAATGCTTTTTGCGCTGTACCTGCTGCCAAATACAGATATTTTTCCCACAGCCCTATATGTGTTTACAAAAGGCTCCATATTCAGCAGGTCATTTGTAAAATATCTAGCAAATTTTAAATGTCCCAACTTGCACGCCCCTTTACCAACCTAGACACCTTATACAATATTTGGGTACATACTGTACCTTGTATACTTATCAGTTTCACTTATAGTGTGCTACACTGGCGGATGACCATCATATAGTTCAGAATTCCTTTAACACATTTACCTAACACTACTGAACATCCCATGTTGGCATTTGTACTCTAGTAAGAAACAAAAGACTTGCTCTTTATATCCGATTTATATATTATCATTTAAAATTAGCTACAAGGAAATACATTCCGGTTCTAGAGGCACTCTTCACAGTTTTGAATGAGAGTGCGAAGACAGGAAGAACAAAATGTAGTTTTCATGGTCTAGTAATGATTTAACTTGGAAATATAAAGAAATGTTTCTTCCTCTTTGAAAGCAGATGCAGAGTAAACACGTAATCAAACTTTTCATGTACTTTCTTCCCTATAAGAGGGATGCTTTGATGGTTGCATCGTTAAGATAATTTAACCCGTTAACTGCAGAAAGCCATGTTTAAGCTAATGCCCAAGATTACTGTAGAGTAGTCTTGAATAGTTAGTTACTCTTTTCTTTGTAACTGTGACAAGATAGTGAGCCTACTGCTTAAATCTGAGCGTCACGTTTTCTCAAAAGATTGTGCTTATCATCTTTGTTTTAACAAGTACTGAATATTTAATGCGAAGGGACTATAAGAGAGCGTGCCCAGCAAATTGCACTTACCACTTTGCAGTGTTTGTTTTCCCCCAGAGAGCACACCACTGGGCAGCATTCCTGTTGGAGTCAAACCTTTAAGCGTCAGCACACTCTCACTCTCTTCTCTGCATAGAAAGGGGGAAAAAGCAACATTTTATTCGGGCCACAAATGCATCAAAAGGACGAAAGTACATCCAGTCTTCTCATGAAGCATATGACGTTGGTGAAAAAATTAAGCAGTTCATCACTGGATAAAATTATACAAGTTAAAAGCTGCTGCCCCGGCTAGAAGAGCAGAAATGTGAATCTTGGTCACTCGGTCAACCAATTGAAAACGGAACTTTTCATGCTAAAAAAAAACAACAACCCAGCATTAAAGCATGACAAGGAGAGCACATAACTAATGTTTTACGTTCTCCTTTAGTGACAAATGTCCCAAGAAACAAATGAAGCCATGTTAAAATATTTCTGTATGTGTAAAAGATGGAATATCGGCAATCCTTTAAAAGAAGCTGCAGGACTGGCAGTGCTCACACGACAGTAGTAGAGTGCACCTTCTATCTATTATTGCACATTTTGAAACTCCTGGTAGCACAAGCAAGAGAGTAACAAATAACCTCACAGTTCCCTGGATCCAGCTGGTTCATAAGGGTTATGTCATCACAAATGAAACCACCATACTACATGAATGCATAAAATCACATTTCCACATGATATAAATTTGTGCCATGGCTCAATGTGGATACAGAAAGGGCTCCAAAGAATTGAAGAGCTGAAAAAAATGACTTTAAATGAGTTAGACTACTTGCTGTATACTTTTCTGAAAGAATGCACAGTACTCCTCACATCTAACTTATATTCGCCACGTAGCAACATTCTTTTCTGTGCTGCGGGAACGAGTATGAAAGACAAGCGATTGTAGTGAACCTCTCCTTGAAGCTTGCTTGCTGCATCCTAGAAATGAGCTGATTTGGGGATTCCAATGATGAAGACCCAAGGGGCAAGAGGCAATATAATCAAGGATTAGCTGCTTTGTATAAAACAAAAGGGTTGGGGATTGCAATCATAATGGAAGAAGAATTTAGCAGAAAATACAAGGGCTGTATCCCCTGACTCATGCTCTGTGACCACTGTTCATCTCTACTGCAATTTGCACTAGACATTACACTCAGGCTAATGTACCATAGTGAAATAGCATCATTATCAAGTCATCACAGCAATCAAGTGTGCAAATTAATAACATATCAAGCTAATTTGTACTGTCTTATATTTGCTAAACCCCTTTATAAATTATCTTGTACAGAAATAATTTACATATTTAATCATGCATTTCATTCCCTTTCTCCATCAGTCAAGTTTAGATCCATATCACTGGTTTTGCAGTTTGACTATTATCCTTCAGCATGTCCATAATGTTCTACAATATTAGCTAGCATACTGCAGGAGCAATGTAGTAGTCTGATTTTTTTCCCCTTAGTTTTGTGCATCCATACAAATTTCAGTGTGTGTTTATCTGCTTTAGCATTCTACTGCTAGACACAATTCAATTAAGAAAAACAGAACGTTCTTACCTCTGAACATGTTAAAGCAGCAGTAAAAAAACAATTCCTCACCAGTGAAACCTACTTACGTAGTAGGCTTTACAATCAAGTGCTATCCATTTGTCATTTTTCATAAATACTGAAGAAAATGTCAAATACTGAAAAAAATTCAGCGCAAATATTGCTGTAAAAAAACAGAAAAGGAAAATGTTTCCTACCTCAATACAGAGAATACTCTCGCCATTTTGCCTATTGCTCTGATCTTGTTCCTTATAACCTCTTTTCGGGCTGCAGCTGTTGCTCCTAACAAAAATGAGAAAAAAAAAATGTAAACATATATATATATATATGTGTGTGTGTGCCTAGAGCAGCAGACTTTCATGGGTGGCACTCCACACATGGCCTGCTGCCCCCTCATGCTGATCTGAGCTGTGCCGCTGCCCCCACTGTCGCCGATTCCGGCAGCAGGATTGGCTCAGTGGCAGGCCATGTGCTTCGGCAAACATGGCCTGCTGCTTCTGACTCCACTGAAGTTGTGTCGGAGGGGTTAGAAGTGATAGGCCATGTGTGCCAAAGCATATGGCCTGCTGCTGCCGCCGAGCCACCCCTGATCCTGCTGCCAGAATAAGCGTCAGTGTGGCTCAGCTTGGGAAAAGTAGGGAGGGTGGCATGTGGGAATGGGGGGCACACCAGGGCTTTTGCCTAGGAGGGCAGAAACCCTTGGGCCAGCCATGTGTGTTTGTGTGCGTGTAAAATGAATGATATAAAATCTGTATATGTCCCTGTTTAACTCAGAATTTCAATTGAAATTTCACAAATCTCCAAGGCACATACACAAAGTACCACCACTGTACTATTTGCTGAATAAAAAATACCTTACGGAACCTAAAATACAATTTATTTACGTTTATGAATTTCCAACCATCTTAACTATTACTGGTATTAGCGTGGTACAAAATAATCCTGTTAATCTTTAAAGTTTTTATGAACAGATTCATCTTGGAACATTTTTTGACTGATTGATTGATTAACTGTATTTGATTAACTGCCTCTCATCCCTAAGCGTAACAGCGGTAAACAGTTTACAAAAAACTTTCTATAAATACAACCAATGACAGAAAAACAAATAAAAGCCCCTCTCCCCAATCATATCACATTATAGCATTGCTCAAAGAAGCATTTTTTCAATCGTTTCTGAATTTGAGGTAATACAGTAATTCCCACTAGTGCAAACTGATTCCATCAGAAAGGCCACTGATATTGGAAAAGCGACTTTCTGGTACACGCCCACTATATTTCTGAAGGAGGAGGCAACTGAATTCATCTTTGTTGCACTGATCTTTAAAAAAGCATTTGACCCCTGGAAGCTAATACACTTGGTCAGGTATGATGGCGATCCTCTATAAATGACTTTGTACACCAAGCATAGAAATTTACATTTTATCCAGACCTCAACTGGTAGTCAGTGCAAGACTGCACACTGCAGGGATTATACGATCAAATCTACTCACTGTGCCACTAAACATAGTGCTGTGTTCTGCACTAGCTGGAGTCTCTTAAGTTTGTACTGAGATAATCCCAAGAATAGGGAATTGCAATAATCAAGCTTGCTGGATTTTCAGGAGTTACAACAGAGACCACTTGATTTTGCTAGTAATTCCAATCAATATGATGGACATAAAAATGTTGGCCACTCTAGCAAGATGCTTGAGCAAAGGGTATGAACCGAGTATGCTCCTGCTTTACAATACAGACCTCCTCACTCGTGTGCCCCCCCCAGCACCTCTAACTTTGTTATCCCAACTCATGATTGCCAGCGTAAGAACACTTATCTTGCATCGTGCAACACTGAGACAGCCTCCAGCAGTCTTTTCATATTGAAAAACTATTTGAAAATGTACCTGTATTCCCCTTACCCTCAGTGTTGCAGTTTTAACTCCATTAATGTGATCCACATAGTTCCAATTTTGAATCATAGCCTCGACTCATAATTCGGTTATGAATCTGTTCTTTTATTGCATTTGCTTTAGCCATAAAATGGTTTGAGATATTGTGCTTTGGTGATGGAAGATTGCTATTCATGCTTTTGTGCTAGGGTGGCTGCAGATATAAAAACATCTAAGCATTTTGCTGCCAATTGCTGAATAGCTTTCCTACAAAGTTCAGTTTCAGAAATATAATTCTGTGCAAAACAAAACTAGCCCTCACCTTCAGAAAATCAATATTTCCCCTGACCAATATTGACTGTCCTTAAAAAGCTGAATTGTTTAAAGGCTTGCATTAAACAAAGCTAAGCATGAGGTGCATTTGCATACACTGCCGCCACTGAATACAAATATATCTCAATCATATTCATGGTGGCTATCCTGAAAACCTGACTGGCTTAAAGCACTTGAGGACTGGAGTTGCCTACCTTAAATTTGTATATGCATTTATTGTAAACTCTGACCTTGCTGAAATTTAATTTTTAAATTTACTTATCATATTAAATAAACTATGTTCTTTTAGAGAGTAAGATTATAGCAGGCCATCTATGTAAGACCTCTTTGGGGCCCTTTTACTAAAGTGTGTTAGATTTTTGCATGTAATGCTCATATAGTGCAAAACCTAATGTGCATTAAGTGTGAAGTTTCTGTGGTAAGTGTTAGAGGCACAACCAGCATGTTCCCAGCAGTAAAGTGCAAATGTATACCCCAACAGATGGAGCTATTACCATGGGTGCCCTTAAGCTCCACTTTTTGAGTTAGAGGTAAGTGCCCCCATGCTAACTGCAACATCGACAATTAACACATGGTATGCACCCTTCCACCGACACTAACTGCAATGTGCTCACCATACCCATACTCTGCCCTTAACTCACCCATTTGACACCCTAACACGTGATTGACAGCCTAAACATCGGTGTACTATAAGTGTCATGCCCTATGATGATTGTTACCACACACCTGAGCCAAATCACACGATAACTGCAACTAGCACATTTTAGTAAAAGGGTCCCATTGCAAAATTCCAGAAAATAATCATCTGGGCCAAGACTTTTATTGCCAGGCAACAATTTGACTGTTCTCTCAATCCCATGCTGGGTAATAAGCAAACAACATCTCTCACACTGCTGCTTGCTGAGACTTCGCAATGTGAGCTTACAGACATATATAGGGACTCAAAATAAGAGGTGAATTTCTGCAGTATAGCCTTTGGTTTACTACATTTTTGATATACTGCCTTTCTGTGTAAAATCAAAGTGGCTTACAATGACAAAATACAATCAAAAATAAGAAAAGAATTCCAATGCATAGATAGGAAAATAAAGGTTGAGGAGCAGCATTACCCTCTCAGGACAGTGATAAGAATAAGTAAGTTTTGATTGAGGAATAGAACTTGTGATAGGATTGTTCCCTTCACAAGTCACGTGGCAAGGAGCTCCATAGCAAGGGGATTTGACAAAGAAGGCAGATTGTCGTGTAGATTCATAGTTTCAGAAGACTGTGTTCGTGAGAAACTAGCTAAACTTAAAGTAGACAAAGCGATGGGACCGGATGGAATACATCCTAGAATACTGAGGAAACTTGGGACGTTCTAGTAGCTCCACTGACTGACTTTTTCAATGCCTCATTGGAGTCGGGAGTGGTGCCAAAGGACTGGAGAGAGGCTCATGTGGTGCCTTTACACAAAAGTGGAAGTAAGGATGTAGTTGAAAACTACAGGCCGGTTAGTTTAACTTCGGTGCTGAATAAATTATTGGAAGCGCTGCTGAAAGAGAAAATAGTGAGGTTTCTGGAGTTCAATGGATCACCGGATCTGAGGCAGCATGGATTCACCAGAGGCAGGTCTTGTCAGACAAATCTGATTGATTTCTTTGACTGGGTGACCAGGGAGTTGGACCAAGGGAGAGCCCTAGATGTGGTGTATTTAGATTTCAGTAAAGCCTTTGATACAGTTTCTCACAGGCAACTTATAAACAAACTGAGCACCCTAGGAATGTATTCTAAAGTTACTGATTGGGTTAAAAATTAGTTGAGTGGGAGGTGACAAAGGGTACAGATAAATGGAGTTCACTCTGAGGAGAAGGAGGTTACCAGGGATCTGTCCTTGGTCCAATTATTTTAACATCTTTGTTAGTGATAAAATGGAAGTGCTGTCAGGTAAGGTTTGCCTCTTTGTGGATGATACCAAAATCTGCAATAGAGTAGACACCCAGGAAGGTGAAGATAACATGAGGAGGGATCTAGCTAAGCTTAAAGAATGGTCCAGAATTTGGCAGCTGAGATTTAATGTTAAAAAGGTCATGCATTTGGGCTGCAGCAATCCAAGGGAGCATTATAGTATAGGGGGTGAAGTACTTTTGTCCACTAAAGAAGAGCGGGACCTAGGCGTGATTGTGTCAGGTAGAAAAGGTGACAGCAAAAGCTAGAAGGATGCTTGGGTGCATAGGGAGAGGAATGGCCAGCAGAAGAAAGAAGGTGATAGTGCCTCTGTATAAGTCTTTGGTGCGACCTCATTTGGAGTATTGTGTGCAATTCTGGAGACTGCACCTTCAAAAGGATATAAACAGGCTGGAGTCAGTACAGAGGGTGGCTACTAAAATGGTTAGTGGTATTCATTTTAAAGCATATGAGGACAGACTTAAGGATCTTAATATGTATACCTTAGAGAAAAGGCGGGATAGAGGTGATATGACGGAGACAATTAAATACCTCCATGGCATAAATGCACAGCAGAGCCTCTTTCGATTGAAAGCAAACTCTGCTACGAGGGGACATGGGATGAGGGTGAGAGGGGATAGATTCAGGAGTGATATGCGGAAATACTTCTTTACAGAAAGAGTATTGGATCTCTGGAATAGTCTCCCAGTTGAGGTGGTGGAGATGAGGACAATATCTGAATTCAAAGAAGCATGGGACAAACAAAGATGATTTCTAAAGGAAAAAAGGGGATTGTTGTAGTGGTTGATATGGAAGGGCAGATAGAAACATGACGACAGAAAAAGATCACATGGCCTATGTTTCTTAATACGGAGTGGTGGAGGAATCGCATTCTTTGCGAGCAAAGTGAGGAGTGATGCTAGAGATATTTAGGAGTTCCAGCGTGAAGAATTTTTTTTGGTAAGGATTTTATTTATTTACTTATTTATTTTATATTTATGAGATTTTACAATAAATCCAAGAAAGTTTACAAAAGCAATCTTGTACAGAAGAAGAGCAAAAAACAAGAGAAAAATTATAACAGCAATGGCATTCACAATGTAACCCCTGAAAACAGATAATATATGTTTGCTCACTCTAGCCCACAAATGAAAAGGGGGAGATAGTATATTATAACTATACTTATATGCACCTACTTACCATAGACAGGGGTACAACTCCAAGCCAAACCTCTACAGACTAATCAATATAAAACTAAAAACAATCCCCCCTCAGCCCCAACCACAACCTCAACGCAACATATAAACTTAAAATGCTACTTCGTCAATGCCATATCTCTTAATTGTAAAAGAAAAACTAAGAGCTTCTTTAACCACCTCAGATAACACAGAAAACATTGATATACTTACCATAAAAATCAAACACCTCTACATCTGCCTAGCATAGAGACCTCATGACCCAAAACCTGACAACTTAGACATCCTAACTGAATTAATTTACTCATCAACTGATAAAAAAACCCTGATTCTATCAGGTGATATCCACCTATTTTTCCTATCACACAAACACCCATTAATGACTTAACATCCATTAATGACTTTGATCACCACCAAATAATCAACACCCAAACACATATCAAAGGTAATACACTAGACCTAGTGTTCTTACCTTCCCCCATCTTCAATGCCTATAATCCAGCAACATTAGAGGTATGGCCTATTCCCTGGTCTGACAACCACCTAATAAAACTCCAACTCCCTTACCACGACACCACATAACTAAAACCCAGTTACACACCCCATCATAAAAGATTCAAGAAATTTAACAAAGATGAATTTCTAGAACAAACTATTCAATTCCTCACTCAAGCCCCAACAGACCTTGATGATGCAGTATCTCGGTGGAATGATACAATATCCAACGCAGTTATTATACGTTCTTACCACTCACACCCCACAAAAAAACAAAATGCACCATGGTTTAGACTTGAGCTAAAACAACTGAAAGCGGATCTACGTAAATGTGAGCGCAAATGGCGCCACACAAAATCCAAAAGCCACCAATCCCAATACCTGAATACACTCCAACTCTACAAAGAAACCAACACAACTAAGAAGGATCATTATTCCAGACTATTATCTAACTCACTAAACTGACCAAGGGAACTATTCGAAATAGTAAAATCCCTAGCTAATAATCCCGCCAACAAAACCTCAACTGATTATGTAATAGCACCCCAGGCCTTAGCTAACTACTACAAGGATAAACTAAAACACCACGACTCAATTGAAATTAACCAAAACACAGTCCACCTTACACAAAACGTTTGGGTCAATGTTCACCCCTACTTCGAAGGACACACTTAAAAACATCATTTCCAAGATCAACACCGCCACTTGCTACCTCGACCCATGTCCAGTTAAATGGATAAAAGCAACAAAAGTGGAACTTTCATCGTTTATCCTCCCTATTGTCAACCTCTTCCTTCAGAATGGTCACTTACCATACTTCTTGAAACATGCACTAATTCGACCGATCCTGAAAAACAACTCAATGGATAAAAATTCCCCTACATCTTACAGACCTATTTCAAGTCTCCCTTTCATTGCCAAAATAATAGAAAAAATTGTTCAAATACAACTCCAAGATCATATAGACTCCTTCGCCCCACTTGATGAACATCAATACGGTTTTTGTCCATTACATGGTGTTGAGATGCTTCTCACTGTCCTATTCAACCGCTTCATATGTGGTATTGATGACTCTAAAAAAAGTGTTTCTATTCTTATTTCTAGACATCACTGCAACCTTTGACAGCATAAATCATCAGGTTATGCTCTCCACACTCCAAAAAATAGGTATCAAAGATGCAGTTCTAAAATGGTTCTCATCTTATCTGTCTGATAGAACACATCAGGTAAGAACTGAACAACAAATATCTGACCCCTACAAACAAGAACAAGGCCTTCCACAAGGTTTCACTCTCACAGCAATACTCTAATATATATATCCAGCCCATTTGCTCCATTTTCAAAAAATTCCAGGTAAATTACCATATATATGCAGAAGATATAATGATTTATCTCCCATTTAACACTACAAACCCATCAATTCAAAAATTTATTGATGGCTTCACAGAGATAACAGAATGGCTCACAAATCACAACCTTAAGATCAATTTTACAAAAACGAAGCCATGTACGTAACCAGAAACCAGAGCTTCACCCTTCCAACATCGATCAAGGTTCAAGACAAACATATTAGTCAAAAACGAGGTAAAATACCTCGGGGTAATCATTGATCACACCCTTAATATGACACCTCATATAAAACATACAAGCAAAAAGATCTTCTATAAACTCAAAATGCTAAAATTACTCCGCCCACTTCTTCACCTCCACGACTTCAAATCCGTCGTCCATGCAATCATTACACCCCACTTCAACTTCGCCAACACTACTCTACAAGGCTTTACAAAGCAAGCCTTAAGACAACTTCAATTAGCACAACATATTGCACACTAGGATAACTATGGATATCAACCCAATGGAACACATCACTCCGATACTGTACGAGCTCCATTGGCTACCCAGCCAAAGCTGCATAAATTACAAAATTCTTGTTACAACTTTCAAAATAATTGAAGACATTGTCCCCTCACACCTCTCCACACCTATCACAAAGGAAACCCACTACCGCTCACAACGAGACTGCAATAAGAATAAGATTTCAATACCACTTGATTTCAGAAAATCAAGGACTACTACAAACAAGGCATTCTCTCACATTGCTCTTAACCTCTGGAATGCCCTCCTGGATTACCTAAGAGAAATAAATAACCTACAAACGTTCCAAAAAAAAAAAAAAAAACCATCTATTTACTCTTCACCTTGGCACCCAAAACAATGATGCAAACCCCACACGCCCCCTCCTAAAAAAAAATCCTACAACATTCTCTCCCACCACATCTCATACTGATAAGTAAATAGTTTGCTAATAGAGTTGCATAGAGTTCCATGTTAAGCAATTGTTACTGTTACAATAACAATGTTACTGTATATAGTCTAAAATGTTCCATGGAACTGAATATGTACCTGTTTCCGTACTATTCAACTTGCTGTTCTTTGTAAACCGCTTTTAATTTGATGGAAAAATGCAGTATAAAAATTTATAATAAATAAATAATTATACAAGACATAAGAGAAGAAAGGCAGTTAGCTAAATCCGGGTTACTCTTACTCATGAGGATACAAGTGAAGAATCTACCGAGGACTCCAGACGCCTGGCATTAATGAAAGCAGTCAACTGAGAGGGCTCATAAAAAATATAAGAGACAGAACGATATTTCACTAAGCATTTACAGGGATGCTTCAAGAAAAAGAGCCCTCCTAGTTGCACAATCCCAGGGCGCAGCAGGAGAAACTCCCTGCGTCGCCTCTGGGTGTCCCTAGCCAAATCAGGGTAAATAGGGAAAAATAATTTAAGCAACCATTCTTGATCAGACAACATTGCAAAGGTTATTAGTAAAATAGATGGCTGCTAAGATTCTTAACCTGACTTTTCCAACAAATCTGCTACATTTAAGTATTTGCTTGTACCTCTCCTATCTTCACTAAAGCTGAAGATGATAGGTAAGGATTTTAAAAGAAATCCTGGAAGGAATAAGAAGCTAATGGTGTTCCATAAAGAGTGGGGTAATGTGATCATATTTGCAGGCTTGTGTTAGGATTCTAATAGCAGTGGTTCGAGATAATTTGTAAAGCGTAGCTACTCACCTGTAACAGCTGAACTCCAGGAACAGCAGGAATCAGTTTTCACATATAGGTGAGGTTGGCACTGATGGCGCCCGCACAGGAACACTCCCCAGCGTCCAATAGGAAAGCCCTTGGGAGCACTCTACTGCGCCTGCCTTCCCAATTCCTCTCCTCTGAGTTGAGTTTGTAGCTGAGAGGAAAATAAATGAACTCTACAAATCCTAGGGGAGGAGGGTGGGTTGTGAAGACTGATTCCTGCTGTTCCTGGAGATCACTTGTTACAGGTGAGTAACTATGCTATCTCCAGGAACAAGCAGGAATGCAGTCTTTACATATGGGACTCACTAGCTCCCAGGTACCAGACTGATAAGGGGGAGAGCAGTGATCCCTGAGGCCCAAAACATGTAGCCAAAGAGTCTGGAAGAGTTATGGGCCATTGGACTCGATTCCAGGAGGCGATACTCTCCTAGTGATAGTCTGTAGAAGTCTGGGATGGAGGGTAAGAGCTGAGTCCCAAAGAACTGCTGGAGTACAGCTTGGCCCAATACAGCGTCCCGACGAGAGTCTCTATCCAGACAATAGTGTGCAGCAAATGAAAGAATGGAGGACCAGGTAGCTGCCCGACAAATCTCCTCAATGGATACTGAACGGTGATTGGCTACGGAGCTTGCCATAGCCCGCATATTATGAGCAGTGATTTGATCCTCCAAAGAGAGTCCTGCCTGTACATAAGCAAAAGAAATGCAATCTGCTATCCATTTAGATAGAGTACGCTTTTCACTGGTAGGTCTAGGTGACTAGGATCAAAGGAAGTGAATAATTGTGAGGATCTTCTGTGATCCTTAGTTCTATCCAAGTAGTAAGCCAGCGCGCCTTGCAGTCTAAGATGTGTAGCGCTACTTCAGCCTGAGATACATATGGTCTAGGGAAGAAAATTGGGAGGATTACTGACTGATTTAGATGGAATGAGGAGACTATCTTCAGAAGGAAATGCAGATGGGTACAGAGGACCACCTTGTCATGTAGAACCGGGGATAGGGTGGATCCACCACTAGAGCCTGCAGTTCACTGATGCGGTGAGCTGATGGAAGGACAATGAGGAAGATTACCTTACAAGATAGAAACTTCAGTGACGTAGTGACTAAAGGCTCGAAAGGAGGCTTTAGAAGTTAAGCGAGAATCACATTGAGACCCCAGTCCATTGGAGGTGGCTTAATGGTAGTTTGGACAACAGGAGGCCCCGCATGAAACATGCTACTAAGGAGTGTGAGGAGATAGGCTGCCTATCCAGTAATTTGTGAGAGATGCAATGGCACTAAGATGAACTTTCATTGAATTAGTTTTAAGACCTGTTAAGGATAAGTGAAGGAGATATTATAGAAGGGACTCCACCGGGCAAGAAAAGGGGTCAATGTCCTTTGGGGAACACCAGAGAGCAAACCTATGCCATTTGAAAGCATAAGATCGCCTGTTGGAATCTTTGTGTGATGCAAAGAGGACAGTTTTAACCTCCTGTGGCAGGTCGAGATCAGCGAGCACTTTCCCTTCAGCAGCCATGCTGTCAGGCATAGGGAGTGAAGATTGGGATGGAGGAGTGCCCTAGGTCCTGAAAGGGGACTTCAAGCGCAAATCCCGAGCTGAGAGGTTGAGTCTGCGCAAGGCAAAGAAGCAGAGGAAACCAAGGTTGATGGGGCCAAAAGAGGGGCTATGAGAATCATCGAGCCCTAGTCGGCCTGCAATTTGAACAGCGTTTTGGGTATCAAGGGGATGGGTGGGAATGTCCTTATCCCCAGTGTAGAAGGAAGGCATCTGGGGCCTATCGGTGCAGCAATTCAGCAGAAGAGCGGAAGCTGTGTTTTGCAGAGTGGCAAAATGATCTATGAGTAGGGTTCCCCACATTTGGAAGATCCAAGCAGCCATCTCCCGATGCAATGCCCATTCGTGTGGAAACCATCACTATCTATATGATCAGTAATTTTATTCTTTATAATGGTTTCTACCATTTTGCCCAGTACTGAGATCAGGCTCACTGGTCTGTAGTTTCCTGAATCACCCCTGGAACCCTTTTTAAAATCTGAGGTTAAGATCACTGGTGAGCCTAGGTGGACATGTCATCCTGGAGCTCCTGGGCCCTCTAATGTCATAAAAGACGGTACAGAAAGTATGCGAATAAAGATAAACACTCTTGGCACCAGTGGTGGAACACTGTGTGGCATTTCATCATGCTTTTGGTGATTTAAAATGGAGGATTTTGGATCATGTTCCATTAAGTTGGTGAAGGGGAAATAGGGAAGGCAGACTGAGTTACAAGAAACAATACTGGATATACACTTTAAATACCATAATACCAGAAGGACTGAATAGACAGATTGACTGGTTTACATTATAGGGGAATCCCAGCATTGTCCTTTTAAAGAAACAAGGAAATTTAAAAAAAGAAAAAATTAAAAAAAGAAAAAAGGGGTAATCCCTGAATTCATTGGTGGATGTAGCACCAATAACCTAATGAAGGCAGTTCTTGAGAATGGCATCTATATAAGAAAAACGCCGTGGCCATGTTTGAAGCTTGGGATGCTCACAGAAGAAATTATTATAACGTCATTGGAAGAAAGAATGAAGTTCTCCTGAACAGATAAGTGCATTGGTTTAATGTTTGAGAGGATTGAGGATTGTATAGCCCTGAAGATGATTTACTATTCGAAACACGATGGTCATGGTCAGCAATTTTCATTGGGAAGCATCATAAACTGACTGCAGCTTAAATAATATCTCATGTTATTATTTCCTTATATCAGTATGAACTTTTTGTTCTATGGTAGAGACTACGATCTTATTTGAAAAAAGAAAAAAAAGGAGTAAAGGACTGTGAAATTATTGACCATCTTAAAAAATAAAAGGGACTATAAAGCTAGAAGCGGCTAATGATAGCAGCTTTGATGAACATAGTCCGACAAATATAGAGTAATGAAGAGAGTTTATAAATTGTTGAGCACCTGTTAGTAGGATATAATTAGGTTCATATGTGAGTTTTTTTTATCCAGCATGTATTCAAAACATTTTTGGGAAACGTAGGGGTGTAGCAAAGCAGAGGAGCAATGAGTGAGGGTGTGGAGAAGGGGAGTAGGAGATGCTTGAATTGGGTGGCCTCTGGGGGTGTTGGCAGAGGGGTTCAAGTTGGGGGATGGGGGCAGATTGGGCAGGGGAGGGGAGGGAAGGGAAGGAAGGGGGGATCCTGCAACTACCTGCCAGAGCTCCACTGGGATGAAGGAGTGTGGAAGAGGGGTCTAGGCTGAGAAGGACCCTCCCTAGAGATACTCATTGCTTCTGTGATGAGGTCCAAGAAGCTGACCTGAATAAGAAAGAATTACATATTACTTCATGGAACGTTGGTGGGATGGAGTGTCCCATAAAACACCATAAGGTGCTGTGGGCCTTGTGGGATGGGCAGATTGACATTGCTTTACTGCAGGAGACCCATATGATGGATAGTGAGCATGCTAATTTGAAGCGGTAGTGGGTGGGGGAGGTGTATGGTGCCTCCTCAGGAAGGAAGTGCGCAGGGGTGGTTATTCTTGTTCATAAGGCCCTGGGACTCCAAGTAGAGAAAACCTTTCGGGACCCAGGAGGTTGTTATATCTTGCTTCAGGAACACCTGAAGGGTACCCCTGTCTTGTTGGGGAATCTCTATGAGACCAGTGTTTATGAGTGGAGTTTCTTTGATGTGCTGGTGCAACACCTGACAGAAGTGTGGGATTACAGAGTGATCTTGGGTGGTGACTATAACTGTGTTCTGGATCCTGATGTGGACCATTCTTCAGGGGGATTAGGGGGTGATTCCAAATAGCAGTGGGTGTTGAGTCTGTGCGATAGTTGCAATTTGCTAAATGTTTGGTGCATCTTGCACTACGGAGAGCAGGACTGTACACATCTGTCCTGTGCCATGGTATGTGGTCTCAAAATGACTATTTCCTGATGTCCCATGGGCTGATGGGCAGTGTCCAGGCAGCGCAGATTGGAAACAAAGATCTCAGATCATGCTATGGTCTGAGAGGACTTGCTCCTGGCATGGAGATGTGGAGTTCTTGGGCTACAAGTTGAATCTGGATAAATCTGAGGCACTGTCAACTCAGTCCTTGGTTCATTCCAGTTAGAAGGGGGACTTTCCGCTCTGTTGGGCGGACCATTCCTTTCACTATTTGGGGATCTTTTTGCTGGCTGCTTTGGGGGATCTTTACGGTTGCAATGTGGTCCCTCTGCTTGCATACACAGTGCAGACTTTACAGAAGTGGCAAGAGCTGCCGCTATCATTGGCAGGCTGCATAGCCAAATTTAAAATGGTTTTCTTTCCATGCTGGCTCTGTGTGTTGCAAATGTTACCCTTATGGCTTCTGGTGAAGGATTTGGTCAAATCAGATGGCCTTCTGTCTCGCTTTCATTGGAGCAGCCAGAGGGCTCGTGTTGCTCTGAAGGCCCTCAAGGGATCATGGCGTAGAGGGGGAATGGGGCTCCCCAACATCCGGGCTTATGGTCTGGCATGTCTGCCAGGACTGGACTGGCTCTTTGATACGGAGGTGAATACTCACTTGGGCTGAGAGAGGGCCCTGGTAGCAACCCTGGCAATGAAATATGTGCTCCATGCCTGCCTCAGGGGTCTGTAATCTTCCCTTCAGGGCTGTATCCTTAACTCTGCCCACCGGATTTGGCGTTTGGATTTATGATAATCTGGGACACTCACCCACCCAATCTGTTTATTGGCCGATTCAGGGTAATGCTTATTTTACTCCCGGTCTGTCTGCTACCCGCTTTAGTGTTCAGCAGCAACAGTGTTTGCAACAACTGGATCAGTTTTTGACTGAGGATGGGGAGATGCTGTCATTTGAGGAAATATGCACCCAGTATTAGCGGGGGGTGGCAGACCTTTTTTCTTATCATCAAATTCGTAGTTATGTTTGGAGGTTGGAGAGGGGCAATCTGTCCAGTGATTTCTGCATGGATCGCGAAGATTTCTTCCTTACAGAGGAATTGGGGAAGATCATGGTATCCAGGGTTCAGAGCTCTTTCACAGATACTTCCTCATGGATGATGTGCCACCACCTAGCCAAGGTCTGGAATGCTGAGTTGGGTAAAGCAATGACGGGGGAAGAGTTTTGGAAACTTATTGGGAAGATTCCTCAATTGACAATCATAATTTCCATGATGGATATTGTGGTGAAGAGCGCCCTCCTGAGGAAATGGAGACTGAAGGAAATCCTGAAATGCAGCAGGATTTACACAGGATTTACAATCCTAAAAGGAAAAAAAAGTCCTCTTCTGGTGAGCTGAGAATGAAGACCAGCCCAGGGGAGGAGTTGAGCAGTGCTGATTGGGCACACCCAGGGGTTGGACGGGGTGTGGCTGAAAAAGAATCCCTTTATGAAGTGGTGAATGATGCTGCTAAACAGAACTGGAGGGGAAAGACCCTGATTGAGATCAAGCAGATGACCAAGCAGACCAAGGGGAAGCAGAAGCAGAAGAGCTGTGAGAAACAGGAAAGCCATGAGCAGAGGACCAGGAAGCAGTTTGGCTGCATGTCTGAGCCTGGTAGCAGCAGAGGACCTGCAAGGATCTTAACAGGTGCTTGGAAAGGAAGTCCTACGAGAAGTGGACGAGGCCCTGGTTTAGAGTCTTAGGAAAAGGCAGAGCCCTCGTGGATACAGTTTGGACTGGAGAGATCCAGAAGCACTCACAGCTGCAAAGCTTTTGAGCTACCTAAAAGGAGAGGAGCCTGGCAGAAAGGCAGCAGTTTCTATAGGAACCTGGATAGAGAAGGTAAAGTCCCATCTCCTATATTTAAGGCTGTTTTAAAAGATCCCAATTGTTACCCTGAGTCATTCAAGCCAAGAGCTGAAGGGAGAAACATTATTGACTGGGAGAAAAGCTCAGTGTTGGCTGACAACGGTTTGTCAGGAACTGAACAGGCTGAATTGCTCCTTCAGGACTTTAAAGAGTTCTTAGAATTGAAAGCAGGCAGACAGTCAAAGCTGAATGAGGACAATAGTTCTGTGCAGTCAGAAGATTTTATGCAAGTGGAAAATGCCTTACCTTTGATAAACTCTGACGATAATAGCATGGACTGTTCAATATGCTGTAAAGAAATAGCAGTATAACAAAGCTTGTCTGTACCTTGTATGAAAAGAATACAACGTGGAGGTTTCTGCTGCCGTGCTCTGAAAACCTAATTGTTTGCACCTGAGTTGGAGTTCACACTGTGAATGGAACAGTGATTGCATGAGGCTGCAATATATGTAAGTCACCTCTTGAGGCAGAGCTGAGTTAAGCGCCATAGAAGAAAAGCTGATCTCACTTTACGTTGTCTTATATTCCTGAGTTTCTTCTGTTACCATTTAAAGCACCATTTATGTTCATGTATCTGAATTTTGATGCGCTGGAGGAATCTCCCCAACACGAATAAAATATTCTTGCAAAGCCTTACCGTCTCTGGCGCAACTACATTTATCAGTGAGAGAAAGGAGAACAAAACTACATCTCCCATCATTCCCAGGGAATAGTTTTAATCCATTCCTCACGGGACAATAGGCCATTCCTGTCCTTTAGCCCTAGGGCGGGGGCAGGAGCGTCGCAATATGCAGTATCGGGTGTTGCACCAGGCAAATCTCTTGCTCGGCTGCCTACGGCAGATGGGTTACTTGGGTTGGATCTGTTGTCCCACATGCGGTGAAGATGAGGGACTCCTTGGTCCATTTGTTTTGATTCTGCTTTTCGGCGCAAGGGTATTGGCGGGAGATGTATTCATTCGCAGTGTGGGTCATGCAATCGGCCCTGCTTCATGTTATGGAAGGGGTGTCGATAACTGGGCAGGGCAGGCAGAAATGGCTTAAATTGTCTTAGGCGCTAGCTACGCAGATTATTTTAATGTTGTGGAAGGTGGAGGAGCCGCCGAGCTACTGGCAGTAGCGGAATGCAACTTAACACCTCCCGTCTCGACTATTCCAACCTCCTCCTTGGTATTCTCCCTCAGAGTCATCTTTCTCCAATCTGTTCAGAACTCTGCTGTGTGGCTAATCATCCACCAGCCCCGATACCCGCATTTAACCCTTCTTCTGAAATCACTTCATTGGATCCCCTTCCGTTTCTGTACCAAATTCAAACTTCTCCTTCTGACCTATAAATGCATTCACTCTACTGCCTCTCATTATCTTTACTCTCTCCTCTCTCTCTACACCCCTCCTTGTGAACTCCATTCATCCTCTGGCTTTCTTCTGTCTATGCCCTTTTCTTCCACTGCCAACTCCAGATTTCTCTCTTTTCACCTTGCTGCTCCTTATGTCTGGAACAAACTTCCTGAATCTATATGTTAGGTCTCATCTCTCCCCCTTTTAAAATCCATGCCAAAAGTTAACCTCTTTGAGGTTGCTTTTGGATCCTAATTCTCTTGTTCTCCTTGTGTCTCCTTTCCCTATTTGAACCCCTTGTTTCTCTTATATTGTACTGTCTGTCTTGATTAGATTGCAAGCACTAACAGGCAGTGCCCGTATTCTATATGTTCTTGAACAGTGCTGGGTATGCCTTGTATGCCTATATAAATGATTAGTAGTAGTACAGAAAACATACCAGCAGAGGGTCCCTAATTTTTTGCTGTCTGAGGAGTCACAGTATGGTCTTGAATGATCTATAGGGGATAGATGCTCAGGCTGGGTGAGTCTGAGTTGGTGATGGCGTGTATGTGGGCAGTCACAGGGCATTGGGATGGATGGGGGGGGGGCAGTGGGGCAAGGGGGATGGTAAGCAGAGTGAATGTGTATCGAGTAGCCTAGAGGGTGGCTCACCCTGTGGGTTTATTCACTGGGCACATGTGTTGATGGTTTAATAAACAGTTTTGAACATAAAAATTGGATTACATTGGGTATTCTCCAATCTTCAGGTACTACAGATGATTTTAATGATAGTTCACAGATTACTAATAGTAGGTCTGCAATCTCATATTTCAGTTTTTTCAGCACCCTGGGATTTGCAATCCTTTAGTTTATCAAATAGTTGCAATTCATCTTTCTGGTTTATTGAGATTTGTTTCAATTCATCCGATACATCACCTTTAAGTATCATTTCAAGCATGGGTAACTTCTCTACATATTCATTAAAGACCGAAGCAAAGAATTAATTTCATTCAGTCTCTCTGTTATGGCCCTTTTACCACTCTACTGTATAATCTAATGGTCCAACTGACTCTCTCACAGGCTTTTTGCTATGAATGTACTTGAAAAGGTTTTTATTATACAGTTTTGCTTCCAAGGCAAATTTCTTTTCAAGTTCTCTCTTTGCATGCTTTGCATCTAACTTGCTAGTGCTAATGTTGTTTCCCGTTTTTGTCATTTGGCTCCTTTTCCCATTTCCTGAAAGATGCTTCTTTTGGCTACAACAGCATCTTTGATCTCACCTTTAAACCTTGCTGGCAGTCATTTGGCCTTTCTACCACCTTTCTTAATGTGTGTAATATATCTGATCTGGGTTTCCAAGATAATATTTTTAAACAATGCCAATGCTTGATGTAAACCTTTAATCTTTGTAGTTCTCCTTTTAGTTTTTTTCTCAACTATTTTCATTTAATCAGTCTCCCTTTTGAAAGTTAAAAGCTAGTGCTGTGGACTTTCCTTGCTATCCTCCTTCCATTAAATCATCCTATGATCACTACTGCCAAGTGGCTCCAACACTGTTATTTCTTGCACCAGATCCTGTGTTCTACTAAGGACTAAGTCTTAAAGAGCTTCCCCTCTTGTTGGTTCATGAACTAGCTGCTCTAAGAAGCAATCATTTATTTAATCTAGAAACTTTATCTCCTTAGCATGTCCTGCTATGACTATGACCCAGTTGATATCGGGGTAATTGAAACCATGCATTTATTTATTTATTTAACATTTTTATATACCGCCTTTCATTATCATCAAAGCGGTTTACATCTAACTCAACAATTATACATAGAACTGTTACAGGTATAACTATGATACATTCTAGAAGTTAACTGTTACGCCAACAGTGGCAACTATTACATTTCAATGATGATGGTTGACATTGAGAGTAAGGGATGGATAGCCAGGTTTATTACAGTCCGGATGTGAGCATTTTTGAGTGAGGGGGTGGTATGAACGTCTTTGAGTTGAGGTTGGGTATTGAGTGTTGGCCCATAGTATTTGGTGAACAGGTGAGTCTTCAGCATTTTCCTAAAATCAGAAATGTCATTGATCGTTCTTAGGTAGTGAGTTCCAGAGGGTCAGACCGAAGATTTAAAAGGCTCTCTGGCAGGTTGTTTGAGAACTACTGATTTTTATGTGTGGAGTAGAGAGGGTGTTTTGATGTTGTTTCCTCCTTGTCCGGGACTACGGGATCATCTGGATCAATGGTTGTAAGCAATTGGTGGTTATTTTATGCATCTACTTGTATGTCATCATTATTGCTTTGTACTTTATGTGGGATTGTATTGGTAACCAGTGGAGGGATTGAAGGGTCGCAGTGATGTGTTTTTGTCTTTTGGACCCAGTGATTAATCGAGCAGCAGTATTTTGAGCAAGTTGGATTGGCTGGGTGGTGTGTTTGGGGAGGCTTTTAAGTAGTAAGTTGCAAAAGTCTAGATGTGGCGTGACTATTGCCTAACATACAGTGCAAAAGTGGCTGTGCTCGAGTAGGGGTCTTATGTTTTGTAGCAGTTTCATTTTGTAGTATGCATTGGAGATCATCCTCTTGATGTGTGTTTGAAAGTTGATTCTCTGGTCTAGGATTACATCTAGATATTTAACTTCCTTTTTTACCGGGATGGTGAAGTTGTCGATTTTGAGTGTGTCAGGTGGAATATATATGGGGTCTCTAGTGACTGTAAAGACCTCTGATTTGCTGTAGTTGATTATGAGGTTGTGATATTGAAGCCAGTTTGTGACTGATTTCATGCAAGATGTTATAGTGTAGTAGTCCAGTTTGGCAGATTCGAATGGGGCATAAATCATCAGGTCATCTGCGTAGAGGTGATAGTATAGGTCTTGTTCTTGTAAGATTTTGCAGACCGGTTGAATATATATGTTAAATAGGAGGGCAGATAGCGAGGATCCTTGTGGTATTCCTTGTTGTAGTTTAATTGGCTTAGAGATTCTGTTCTTTATCTTGACCGGGGAGTGAAGGTCAGATAGGTAAGATTGGAACCAAGAAAAAGTTATGCCGCTGATTCCAATCTGTTTATGAGCATGATGTGGTTTAGTGAGTCAAAGGTGGCTGCTATATCTATGAAGATAAGTATAAATCCTTGTTTGGGGTTCTCAATTCCTTTAATTTATGTATTGGTCAGTGAAGTTAATACTGTTTCTATCCCATGATTTTGTCTGAACCCGTAATGTTGTGGGTCCAGGGAAGCAGTAGAATCATTATGGCTCTGTAGTTGTATTTGTACTGCTTTTTCAATTAATTTTGATAGGAGAGGTATACTGGATATAGGTTGGTACAATGAAGGCAAATTGGGGTCAGGTGCATTGCCTTTTAGATGAGGTCTTATAGAGGAAGTTTTTAATATGGTAGGTATGTGTCCTTGTGACAGTGAGAGCTTTATGAAGAGCAGGCAGGGGCGGCCCAAGGGGGGTGCGGGGCCATGTGTGGAGACTTGGTGCGGGGCCTCATTTGCATAAGGGGCCTCATTTGCATAAATATTTGCATAATGTTACCATACACTAACCTTTAGTAAACATGCCTCATAATGAGTGTATGGATAAAGAAAGACTAAAAGATTTCAACATTACTATAATCCAGTAACAACTGCCAGGCACATTAGGAACTACTACAAACACTGCCCATTTAGAACTCATAGCAAACCCGCCGTATCATAACAACACTACCAGGACTCACAAAGCACAAGACCCTACCTATCAAAAGGCAACACTACAAATATTAAACCAATACATTTCAGAGAACAACAATACATGACCTACTGGGGAAAGAGAACAAGTGGCAATGTCAAATAGGAATTACATAAACAGAATACCTCAGCTCAATTACACGTGCAGAACATAGACCGTCATCAAACAAGAAATCACAATGTAGAAACAGGAAGACAATAATTAAACTGGGAACCCCAAAAGCCCAACAACACTGTAGAAATAAAACTATAAATTAATTTCCTCTTGTACTAAACAAAGCGCAGACGTTAATGATGCACATTTCCCAGAGCTGGCATATTTCAGTTAATAAATAAAATAAAGAGATATTTTTCTACCTTTTGTGCATTTTTTTTCAGTTGCAATTGCTCCAGCCACTTTCTTCTGGTTTCTTCATGTCTTCTGCTAACTCTCCATCGTCTTCTGTCCATTTGTCCTTTCTTCACTCTTCTAGTTTTTTTCCATTCTCTCTCTACATCTGCTTTAACATACTAATCTTTCTCCTTTTGCTCTTTCCTCATTCCTATTTCATCCACTCAAATTTTACCCCGCCATCCTCAATCCCCACTTACTCTCCCAATATCCGGCCAATTGTAGATTTGTCTTCCCTCCCACACAAAATATTTTTCCCTCTCCATTTCACTCTCCCAGCTCTATAACATTCTAATCCTCCCCCAACATCAGCTCCCTTCTAGTTCCAGCCCCACCCAGCATCCGCTCCCTTATAGTCCCCGCATCAGCCCATTTCCAGTCCTAGCTCCCCCATCAGAGTCCCTCCATCAGCTCATTTCCAATCCCAGCCCCCCATGAGCCTACTTCCAGTTCTAGCCCCTCCATGAGTCCATTTCAATCCAAGCCCCCCCAACAGCCCATTTCCAGTCCTATCCTAGCCCTCCATCAGCCCATTTCCTGTCCTAGCCCCCTCACTCAGCCCATTTCCAGTCCTAGCTCCCTCCCCTTACAGCCTATTTCTATTCCAAGCCCCCTCCCCATCAGCTATTGCAGTTCAAGCCCTCCTTCCACTCAGCCCATTTCCAGTCCTAGCCACCCCCCCAGCCCATTACCAGTCCTAGCCCCCCATAGCCCATTACCAGTCCTAAGCCGCCCCATCAGCCCACTTCCAGTCCTAAGCCCCCTAACATCCCATTTTCAGTCTTATCCCCCCTTAGCCCATTACCAGTCCTAACCCAATCAGCCCATTTCCAGTCTTAGACTCCCCACAGCCCATTCCAGTCCTAGCCCATCAGCCCATTTCCAGTCCTAGCCCCCCCACAGCCCATTACTAATCCTAACCCCCCATCAGCCCATTTCCAGTCTTAGCACCCCCATAGCCCATTACCAGTCCTAACCCCCCCATCAGCACATTTCCAGTCCTAGCCCCCACTATAGCCCATTACCAGTTATACCCACATCAGCAATTTTCCAGTTTTAGCCCCCCATAGCCCATTACATCCTAACCCCCCATCAGCCCATTTCCAGTCCTAACCCCTCCGTCAGCCCACTTCCAGTCTTAGCCCCCCCATAGCCCATTAGTAGTCCTAACTCACCCATAGCCCATTTCCAGTCCTAACCCCCCCCATCAGCCCACTTCGTCTTAGCCCCCCCCCCATAGCCCATTACCAGTCCTAACCCCCCCAAAGCCATTACCAGTCCTAACCCCCTCCCCCCATCAGCCCTGATAGATTAAAAAAAAACAAACCGGCTACTGCTGCTGTTGCCGCCGTGGCAGCGGCAGAATCAAATGTCCCGCCGCGGGGCCCCGCCTGCCCGGCAGAGCCTCCCTTCACTATCAGTTCCCGAGTCCCTCCCAATGCGCGGGCTTTCAGAGCCGTGAGTTTCCCTTTCTTCTCGCGGCTCTGTTAATCTCGCCGGGGCTGATGGGATTTCCCATCAGCCCCGGTGGGATTAACAGAGCCACGAGAGGTCAGAGAAGCTCTCGCGGCTCTGAAAGCCCGCGCATTGGGAGGGACTCGGGAACTGATGGTGAAGGGAGACTCTGCCGGGCAGGCGGGGCCCCGCGGTGGGACATTTGATTCTGCCGCTGCCACGGTGGTGGCGGCGGCGGCAGCGGCAGCAGCAGCCAGTTTGGTTTTTTTTCTACTTGTGCAATGAAGAATGTTTTTTGCGCAGGGCCCTGTGCAAAAAACATTCTTGCTCAATGGACGGGCTGGCCCTGAGAGCAGGGGTGTGAGTTCTTGTTTGGACAGCTTTATCCAAGAGGTAGGACAAGGATCAAGAGGTGATGTAGTTGTGTTCAAGTTGGTGAGGATTTTACTGTAGTGATTTTCTGTGACTGGATAGAAAGAGGATCAAGTATTTGGATTGTCTTTGTCTGTCCTAGGCACAGAGTTTGGAATCATTGAATCATTTGTGCAGAGGAATCTTTGTAGGTATGCTGCAAAGGAGTCTAGGGTTAGGGTGGAGTTGTCTGGATTCTGAGGAGACTGTGTGAGAGATTTTACTATCTCAAACAGTTCTCTGGGGAGATTTAGGGATTTCATGATGGTGTCTGTGTGGTATTGCTTTTTGTGTGTGGTGATGAGTTTGTTATATTCTTTTTGTTTTGTTGTGTATTTAAGGAGGTGTGTCTGATTTCTGGTTCTTCTCCATTGTCTTTCCAGCTGTCTTAGTTTGAGTTTGGCTTGCTTAATATATGATGAGTACCATGGTTTCTTATCTGAACATGTAGATGTCTTTTTCTGAGGGGCGAGTGCTATTTGTGTGATGGCGTCATTCCAATTCATTATTACTGATTAGAGGTCTTTTGAGGTGGTGTGTAGTTTTGGTAGAATGGAGCTAATTATGGTGTCTTCATCAAATTCTCTGAAGCGTTGATGGTAAACTGTGTGTTGCTGTTTAGTATAGGGTAGAGTTGAGCAGGAATCGCAAATGAGATCATGTGGTGATCAGACTAAGAAATTGGCGTTATCCAGAATGGGATGCGGGTTGAGTTAGAATGAAGTCTGCCAGGTACGAATATCAGATCAAGGGTGTTTCCGCCTGCATGTGTTGGTCCTTCTAGTATTTGGATCAGGTCCATCATATTTAGGACATCGAGAAAGGCAGAAGACCGTGTTGCAGTTGCTGAAGTCAAATTGAATTCTCCTAGCATGATAAAAGGTTTATTTTTACTCGAGTTGATGCATGCCAGCTCTATTATGGTTGATAGGTCATCTGAATCAGTGGTTGAGGATCCGTATATCGGGCATAAAGACATTTCTTTGTTTTCCAATAGTATGCTGTTTAGAGCGGGTGTTGATATTGTGGTGATCGGCTTGAGGTTCAATCTCTTGTTTGATAAAATGAGTATTCATCCACCCCTTCGATGCTGTCTGGAGCAGTTGTGGATGTCCATGGTTGATGAAGTGAGTTGGTTCATTAGGACAATATCTGCGTGTGTTAGCCAAGATTCTGTAATACACATTATATCAACTTCCTGGTCTTGCATATAAGTCTGATATAATATGGATCTTGTTAACATCTGATTTGTTTAGGGTGTTGTGGGTTTGGATAAGGAGGACCCAGGATATCAATGCTTGACCCAATACAAGCATTGTGGAACCTGTGTCTTTTGGGGATACTGCTAGGTACGTATGACCTAGATTGGCCACTGTTGGAAACAGGATACTGGCCTTGATGGACCTTGGTCTGACCCAGTATGGCATATCTTATGTTCTTAGGATGTGGTGTATATTGGTATCAACCGTTGTGGTCTCCTGTGAGTATTTGGTTGTGGTCGTAGTGTAGTTATGTGGTGTCTCTCTCTATGTGGTATTGTAATCAGACTGTACTTTAATTGTGTAGATCTGGAGGATCTTAATAGGGCTAGTATGAGGAGAAATAGGGTATAGGTGTTAAGCCATTTCCAGGTAACATAGTAAATGACGGCAGATAAAGACCAGCATGGTCCATCCAGTCTGCCCAGCAATATGGCAAGAGTAGGTGCACCTGACGCTCTGTGCAGGTCACCCCTCCCCATGTCTTTGTTTAGGGGTGGACCCACCACTCCATGTAGGACACCCCTATTTGTTGAGAAGTTAGATGGTTCAGTTTATTTTGTTTTTATCCTGTTGCTGTAAAGGGATCCGCTGTGCTTGTCCCATGCTGTTTTGAATTCCGTCACCGTGTTTGCTCCCAACACTTCCATCGGGAGAGCATTCCAAGCATCCACCACCCTTTCAGTGAAAAAATATTTCCTGACATTGCCTTTCAATTTTCCACCCTGCAGCTTCATGTTATGCCCTCTAGTTTTGCAGCTTCCCCGTCTTTGGAAGAGGTTTGTTTGTTCATCGTTCCTCTTTAAGTATTTAAAGGTCTGAATCATATCTCCCCTATCCCTCCTCTCCTCCAAAGTGTGCATATTTAGGTCTTTAAGTCTCTTCTCATAAGGTTTCTTACGCAGGCTCCAAATCATTTTGGTCGCCTTCCTCTGAACACTTTCCAGTCTTTTAACATCTTTTGCAAGATATGGTCTCCAAAACTGAACACAGTATTCCAGGTAAGGCCTCACCAGCGACCTGTACAGTGGCTTAAGTACCTCTTCCTTTCTGCTGGTAATCCCTCTTTGTATGCAGCCCAACATCCTCCTGGCTTTTGCCACCACTTTGTCGCACTGTTTTGCCACCTTGAGATCATCAGAGCTAATCACACCAAGCTCTTTTTCCTGAACCATGCACACTAACCTCTCGCCCCCTATCGCGTACATTTCCCTTGGATTTCTGCTACCTAAGTGCATGACACTGCACTTGTGGAGTTGGTCTTGTCAGTAAAATATGAAGATCAGGTTTTCAATTAGCCAGTGTAGCTATTCCACTGCTTAGTGGATGTAGAAAATCTTTCCTTGAGGGGCTGTCAGAGTTAGCAATGAATCTGTGTTGTAACTTTTGTTAGCTTCCCTGATTTCTTTTAGCATTTCAATATCCATCTGTCATTCAGGCCAGGCGGACAGTAGTACACCCCCACTGCCATTGCCTCTCTTTTTTTACATGGTATTTCTATCCAGAGATTCTATAGTGCATTTTGTTTCCTGCAAAACTTTTATCCTGTTTGACTCAATGCCCTTTATAACAGAGTGCAATCCCTCCACCAATTTGATCTATCCTATCATTGCAATATAGTTTGCACCCAGGTATCATGCTGTCCCATTGGTTGTCCTTCTTCCACTAGGTCTCTGAGAAGCCAGTTATATCCAACTTTTCATTTAGTGCTATATATTCTTACTTTCCCATCTTATTTATTTACACTTCTAGCATTTGCATACCGGCATTTCAGAGGTTGTATTTTGTTCATATTAATAATCTGGTTATCAGTTGACAGGAGTAATTTGGAATCTTTCAGCCCTGTCTGCTCTATACTTAAAGGCATCTGAGTTAATTTTACCTATTATCAATTGGTGTATCTCGGGCTGTATCTTGGGATCTCTTTTCTTCTCGCTCTATAAATGTTCCCTTGGTGCTCTGATTTCCTTCCATGTCTTTCAGTACCATCTTTATGCTGACCCCCAAAATACCTATTTACACTAGAAATTTCACCAAAAATACAGGCCCAATCAGTCTCTTTGACATTGTTGCCCGGATGCCCCACCGCCATCTCAAATAGTGAACATGGCCTAGATGAAGCTTATCATCTTTCCCCCTAAACCCACTTCTCCTCTTTCCCCTTTCATATTGCGATCTCCCCCCCCCCCATTGCCTCATCTCATAACCTTGGGGTCACCTCTGACTCGTCTCTCTTCCTTTCTTTGAACATATCCAACTGCTAAAACCTGTCATTTATTTCTCTGTAATATCACAAAAATCTGGCCCTTCCATGCTGAACACATTTCCAAAAACCGTATCTACATTCTCATCACCTCCCACTTAGACTACCGCAACCTATTTGTCACAGGTGTCCCAACAAGCTACCTTTCCCCTTCAATCTATTCAAAATTCTGCTGAATGACTGATTTATATTCTGCTAGTGTTGCTGCATTCATATAACCCTTCTTCTGAAGTCACTTCATTGTTTTTTTATCCATTTCCATATACAGTTCAAAGTTTTTTTATGACCTACAAGCGCATTCATTCTTCAGCTTTTCATTCTCTCTTCTCTCTCCCCCTACCCCCCTCCTGGGGAACTCTGCTTATCAGGTAACTCACTCTTATTTGTGCTCTTCTCCACTGCCATCTCCAGACTCTGTTGCAAGGTACTCCTGAAACAGATTTCCTCAAGAAGCATATCATGTTCCATCTCTGGTCTTTCTCAAATACAGGCTAAAAGCCCATGTTTTGAAGTAACTTAATTTAATTCATAAACTTTTATTCTGCTGTTTAATAACCATGCTGTTTGTAATCAAGTCCCCAGAATAAATTAAATTCCCTAATCTATTTGTTGTCCTGTTTGCCTGCCTTGAATAAATTGTAAATTCTTTGGAGCAGGGATGGTCCCTATATGTGCATGTGTACAGTAGTGGTGGCATTCTTAGGAGGAATATATGCACAACAATGATTTCTAGACAGAACCATATCAAACTGTACACATTAAAACTTAGGTAGCAAAGGTCTGGGCTACCTTAAAATGGGGTATGACTTTTATTTTTCACATTCGAAGGAAATGTAATAAATAAGCATAAAACAAGTAAAGGATAATAACTTTATGAATTAAAAATTGTCCCAGTTGAGGGACGAAGTGGGAATGAGAAGTTGGGTAAAAATTATACAGTGGGTGATGGGTTTAGATAATAGTTTACTACGAAGAGTCATATTTCGATCTACCCAAACTAGTTGAAAAGCAAACAGAAAGACAACGGGGCGGACTGGACACACCTATTAATTCTTAGATGCCATTATTGACTATGTTACTATGACATAATTAAATGTTAGTGCACAGCAAGGGGTGCTGTAATACAAGTTATTTATGCAGTATTGCCTAGTGCTAAAATACCATGTTTTGCTCCTGAAGATTTCAGGAATCTAGTACATTTTTGTTACACAGCTACCTGCAGATATGACAAACACATTTATTTTTAATATTTATTTCACGCTGTCCCTGGCATGTTGCTTCTTGATGGTGAAATGTGGATTTCAAATACCTACCTCCCTCTCAATTACAAGAAGCCAAGAAAGCCCTGCTGGGTTTCAGTAATTTTTCTCTTATTAGAAGTCATTTAGAAAAAAAATATGCATATAAATGATGTCTAGATTACAATAAACAGAATTATGCCAACAATATTTGCTGTCTTCCACTGCTCAAAAGCAAGACCATTTTAAAAATCTGTACTTCAGTAATTTGTCTTAAAAATAAAAGTTTGACATAACATGCAGGATGGTATGGAGATACAAAGAGGTGTCTAATCCTTTTCCTGGTGTTTCTTTGGCTCTAAAAAGGAGGTGCAGTTGAATTGCATCTTTGGTCATTAACTACCATGCATAATCTGTCCTCCTTTTCATATTGAGGCCAATCTTCAAAACAGCCTGCCCAGGTGGCAGATAGTCCTTGCTTTGCCAGGGACCAATAATGGAGATAGTTTTGTTGTAGTAGACGATATGGGAATGAAACCGTGGGAAGATGGATCCCTGGCATTCTTGGATCCTGCTCAAGGGATCACCCTGGGGCTATTTCCATTATTACCAGTGCTAGTGCCAGCTTATGCATGCATGATGGGCAGATACAGCAAGCCTCAACTGGATAGGCAATGTCCTTGAGAATGAGATCTTTGAACACGTTCCCCAGGATCAAGTCAGCAGCTTATTTTAGCATAGCAGATGCTGGTTTGGAAACCTTATGAAGTGGGCTGCCCATTTTTGCCCCCCCCCCCAGCCTTTGCATGGGTTCTTTAGAGGCAGAAACAGGTCTCACTGCCCCCTCAAAGCTTAACTCTGCAAAGGTAGTGTTCTGGTTTGCTCAGGTCACAGTGGTCTTGAGGATACCAGGGACAAACCTCCTGGGCACAGTCTTGACTTTATGGGTGTGATAAGGCTAAGAATACAGCCAGGAACAGGCCAAGACCTCAGCAGCAACAGTGCAAGACAGGCTCCTCTCCGATCTGGCAGCTAGCCCACTAGCACAAACCCTGGAAACAACTCTGGAGCAGATGGTGGAAGAGGATGGACAACAAGATAGTGCGACAGTGCTATACCCAGAAGCTTTGATAGAGGGAAAGTCAGATGCAGCTGCTAGGACAGTACATGGGAAAAGGTGCAGATTGCTAAAAAGAAGAATAGGAGCAGGAGGTCATCCAATGGTCAAAACAACATGAAACGCTCCTCAGTCTCTTAGATTTTGGGTTAGGTATAAATAAAATATGGACACTGCCCTGTGTGGGAGTTTTCCACTCCTGCATAAAAAATGGACTCCCAGATCAGGAGACTGCCCAACCAATGTAGGAGACTTGGCAGTTATGAAAATAGAAGTAAAAATTCATACTTTGTAGATTCTATGAATCTACTACTAGCCTTAACTTGTCTTCTCATAATAACCCTTTAGAAATAACTAATTAATCTCGAAATAGTGCAACTGAAAAGTACATGTACATGTAGAGATAACATTATAGCAGCCACTCTATGTCCGATATAAGTGTACCTAAGTTTCTGTGTAATTGCAGTAGGAATACTTTGCATATGCACCAAGGATACTCCCCCTTAGCACATGCTAGGAAATAGATCTTCTCTGTGGCCGAGATCATCACTTGGCTGAGATTGTGTCAGAAATGAACTTGTAACTAAACTGGACATATAAACAGCTAAACACAATTAGCTATGTTTCATAATTTATATAGGAGGGAGGCAGTGACAGTGACAGGATCTGTGGCAATAAGAACATAAGATATGCCATACTGGGTCAGACCAAGGTCCATCAAGCCCAGTATCCTGTTTCCAACAGTGGCCAATCTAGGTAATAAGTACCTATCAGTTCCCCCAAAAGACACAGGTTCCTCAATGCTTGTATTGGGTCAAGCAGTGATATCCTGGGTCCCTTTTAATAATGGTTTATGGACCTTTCCTCCACGAATTTGTCCAAACCTTTTAAAACCCAGCTACACTAACAGCTTTTACTAAATCCTCCGGTAACAAATTCCAGAGTTTGATTACACGTTGAGTGAAAAAATATTTTCTCTTATTAGTCTTAATGGGTGATTTCATGTTTGATTCTTCCTATATTTTTGTGAATCAGGTTCCTAGTTCCATTTTTTAACCATTCTGTGCTCCTCCTCTAGCTCTCATCTCTCCTACTCTCCTTTTCTAGCCTCTACTGATATTTACATTTCCCAATGGAAGCCCTTAAGTTTTTCTGAGACATTATGACTAGATCTTCTTAGTGATCTAACTATGAGTCGAATGATTTACTTTTCTGAAAGACATTTTGGATTTTTAAGGTAATTGAAATATGACCGTTTATTAAAAATGCACTAATACACAGTGGCTAAGATTGAAGCCTTAACAACCAGTGAAACATCGCATAACTTTAGATAGGCTAATTCAGAGGCTCCCAACCTGTGGTCTGTGGACCCCTGGGGGTTCTTGAGACCATTAAAGGGGAGTCCGCAGGACACAGAAAAGAAGAAATAAGAGAGAAAGGCTGGGGTGGGAGAGAGACTGGAGAGAACTGGCTGAGGGGAGGGAGGGAGAGAAATAGAGACAAGTACGTGAAGACTTGCTGAAACGAGAACGATACTGATGGAGAAAGGACGGGGAAGGGAGCTGAAGAGGCTTGGCGCTGAGGGAATAGGGTCTAGGAAGAAGAGTGGTGGGGATGAACTTGAAATCTCTGAACTTTTTAGAGCTTAATAAATGGTTCCACACAACCAAAAAGGTTGGGAACCTCTGAAACAATTCAACCTCCTTGCATGTATAATTGCATAATATGAAATCCCTTTTCATGTAGGTGGAGAGAAATTGTGGATATCTTCACATAAAATAAGCAGAAAATTAACTAAGGGCACAAAGTAGCTGAAGTAAAAAAAAATGATTCGAACTGACTTTTGTAACTTACTACATATGTTAGTAATCCATGACCACCATTTATCATCTAAAAATAATCTACAAATGCTCTGTTAACCTTGATATGGTTTTCTAGCAGACAGCCTTCCCCTTTATTCCCAGTAGAGTTAACAACTAAGTAAAGATATCCTTTACCACTACAAAGCAGTGTTGGAATTAATCTGAAAGTTGCCTATTCAAGCATCTCCATGCATATGACTGTGAAGAGATGTACAGGCGAGCTCCTTGGTCTTCCTTAAGGGGCAAGAGTCCAACCCACCCTAAAAGTGAAACAGCTGAAGACAAGCATCGGGCCCAGGCATGGAAAGTAGAGAAACCAGACCCAAAGTGAAGCAGATCGGCCAGACAAAGAAAAGGAAGGCCCACGGTACATGTTCTTACCCTGTGTATATGAGTCAGCTGTTATACTGTTTAAAGCCTGCAAAGGGTAAGACAGGTATTTGGTCTGTGTTTGTAAGAAAACGATTTTGCTTTCATTTGGAGTTTGTTTGAGTAAAGTGCTTCTGACTCTAGAAACGCTGACCACTGCTCATGCTATCACATATGGTGGGTAGCAGTGGGATTCTTGTTGCCCCACTTACGATTACCTACATATCTGCCTTAAAGGGCTCTGGGCCTTACTTCAGCATACCACCAGTTATTGGGCTAAAGGGCCAATACGGCTGAGTCTGTCCGCAAGGACATTGAGCGTGCTCAGGAGGTACACCGCTCTGAAGTGAATGTGGTGTGCAATGGCAAAAAAACAGAGGCGAAAAGCTTCATGGCACAGGGGATAGGAACCCATTCCCTCCTGTTTGTCACATAGAACATGGCCACCTGGTTGTCTGTTCTAATACCTGTTGGCCTGAAAGTTGGGGTTGAAAAACCCGAAAGGCATTTTTTAGAGTCCCCAGCTCCAGGTGGTTTATCTGCAAAGCAGACTCCTGCGGCATCCACAGACCCTGTGTGGACAGGTTGCTCAGATGTGCTCCCCAACCCAGTTTGGAGGCATCTGTCATCAGGGTGCATTGAGGTGGAGGCATCTGAAAAGGTGACCCACCGAGTCGGTTCTGTGGGGAACACCACCAATGAAGAGACCTGACCAATTAAGAGGTGATGAGTATTTTGTCCCTGAGATGTCCTTAGCCTGATTCCATTGAGAATACAGAATCCATTGGGCTTGTTGCATGTGTAGGCGAGCATAGGGAACTCAATGGACCATCGAGGCCATGTGCCCCAAGAGGCCATATGCGTTTTACAAGTTCAATGAGGTGGGCAAAACGATCCTGTGGAAGGAAAGCTTGGGCCTACTAAGTGTTAAAAAGTGCTCCGATGAACTTGAACCTTTGGGTTGGAATGAGGTGCGACTTTGGGAAGGTTAGGACAAATCCTAGATATTGGAGCACAGTGATGGTGCAATGCAGGGAGAGTTTTACCTCCTGAGGGGAATCTCCCCTGATTAACCGGCTGCCTAAGTAAGGGAAGATGAAGATTCTCAAAGTGCGCAGATAGGCTGCAATCACTGCCATGCATTTTGTGAACACCCATGGTGTGGAGGCTAAACTAAAGGGCACTACCCAGTACTTTGCTGAAACCTGAAACGCTCATACTGTCTGTGCTGAGCATCCGATGGATCAGTAAGGGCGTGTAGGCCTCTTTTAGGTCTAGAGAACATAACCAATCATATCTCTGGAGATATGGGAGAAGAGTTCTTAAAGAAATCATTTTGAATTTTTCTTGGATCAGGAATTTGTTTAGGTCCCTGAGGTCCAGGATGGACCTGTATCCTCCTGTTTTTTTTGGAATGAGAAAATATGGGGAGTAGAAGTCCATTCTCTCTTGAGGGGGAGGAACTCTTTTTATGGAAACCTGAGATAGCAGCGTGGGCAACTCTTCCTTAAAGTGTGCTTTGCAGGGAATTTGTGGGATAGTACCTTGTGAAGCTGGTGGGGTGTAAGTCTTGGAAGTGAAGTAGATACACCCTGTGGACAATGTTTAGAGTCCACTATTTTGAAGTGATGACGTGCCACCTGTGGGCATAGGAACAGAGTCTGCCTGCTATGTTCAGGAGCTGGGGACCCTACAGAGGCACAATGGCAATATTCTCTAGGAGCAGTCAAAAACTAGGTGCAGGTTGTGCCTTTGCCGCTGGCTAGAGCTTAGGAGCCTTGTATTTCTTTGGTTGGCGAGGGTCCTGCTGGTGCTGCATTGCTGCTGAGGTTGGTAAGTAGCTGCAGGTGCAGGTGTACGAGAAGGATAATATCTCTTGTTTTTAGAGGATAAAGGCTTCTTTGGCAGAACCTTCCTTTAGGAGGGATCAGACGTCTTTTTGGAGAGGCTTTTAATGGTGAGATCATCTGTCTCAATCTCACCTGCCTTCTCCCTCCAACCTTTCCCAAAAAGGTTCTCTCCAGCATATGGGATGTTAGCCATTTTGTCCTGGACCCACTGTTCAAGATCTGAGGCCTGTAACCAGGCCATCCTTTGAGCTCCAATGCAGACTGCTGAAGCTCTGCTGGTTGATTCAAAAGCATTAAAAGGTACCCTGGTAAGGAATTTGGAGGTATCTTGACCTTGTTTGATAAGGCCTTGGAAGGCACTCTTATCATTGGGAAGCATGGGGGCAAACATCTCTAGATCTCTGGTGACATCCATGAGGAACATGCCCATGTACAGCATTAAAGGAAGGTCAGCATGCATGCCTGAAAAAATTGCCTCGAGTTCAAACCTGGAAGCATGGAAGAGTGAGTCTTTGAACTCTTTATTTGGCACATGGCCGATTCCACCACCATTGAATGGTGGGGGAATTGAGGCTTTTGAAAGGCTGGGCTATCTGAAACTCAGTACATGGTATTGAGTCTTTTACTGATGGGCAGAACAGTGAGGGGAGCCACCCACATAAAGGGCACGAGATCCTGCAAGATGCAATGCACCAGTAAGGTAGCCGGTTCCTTAGGCTAGGAGGATATTGGAGGATCTCAAGTTCCTCTGCCCTCAGTTCCTTCTCCAAGGCTATGGTGATTTGCAGCCCTGCTGCCATGTCTCGGATGAACTCTTGGAAAGACATGTCCTCTGGTGGGGACCAGCACCACTCTTGAGTAGGGGATGGGTCCGAAGGAATATCTGGAAGGTCTTGGGAATTATGAGAGTCCGTGTCAGAATTGGATGAAGAGGAATCAGAATCCAACAAGCAATCAAAGTATAGAGGGTCAATGCCGATACCAAAGCTCCAACATATCGGAATCAGGAGTCCCACAGTTCTAGCCTGTTGAGTACCAGTGTTTTCACTTGATTCCAATTGAGGCATTGAAGACAAGTGATCGACCGCTCGAGGGCTGCATCAGGGCCATACTGTTGGCAGCATACTGAAGTCTTCACTGCTGCAGCTGTTGATACCATTGGTACCAAGGCTGCCAGGAGTGCGGCCAAACTCCTCTCAAGAGGCCAGAATGCGCTGGTCCAGGGGGATGGCCAATGTCTGGATGGATTCACCTATGGTGCTTTACACCACTATCCCAGAAAGCTCTCCGTAAGTCGATTACTTGGGAGTGTCCCAGAGCCCCTCTTGTGCTTTGGAGGCCTGGACCCCCTGCCGGGGCTGTCTGGCTAGCCTGTCTGCATCAGAAGCACCCATTGGTGAGTCCCAGTGCTCATGGTGGTACTTTCCTCTTGACTCGATATTGGTCTTCGATGCCAATGTCAATGTCTTGGACTTACTTTTATGTCTGGACTTTGCCGAGACCTGAGATCCATGTGAGGAGACCGAAGTTCTCGATAATGTGGAAGCCACTGAAATCAAGTCCCGGACAAATAGGGAACCATACTGTCTGGCTCTATTCTGCAGGCCTCTTTTCATCATTTGTTGGCACAAAGGACAAGATTTTGGTAAACAGCCTGGGTCCAAACATTTCAAACACCAGTCATGTTTATCCGTGAATGATATTGTATCAGAACATTTGGTATATTTTTTAAACTGACTGATGGGTTTTTCATCTTTAAGGGTTTCTGCAGATAAAGAGAAAAAAATGTAGGCAGAAGGCCTAGTTGGCGATAAATACTACTGAAAAGATAAATAAAATTTTAAAAGTAAAATGAAAAAGATAATGGGGTCGGTGTCGGAGTGATGGAACTGGCGTTGATGGAAAGGCAGGGCACAGTATTAAACCAAAGAAGAAAAGTGTTTTGGCAGTGACAGGAAATGAACAACCTGCTGGTTCTGTGGAGAATGAAGAACCGAGGAATTGGGAAGCTGGGAAGGCAGATGCGCAGGTGCAGTTGACGTCTCCCAAAAGCGTTCTTATTGTACACTGGGGAGCATTCCCACGCAGGCTCCGTCAGTAATGATGTCACCCATATGTGAAGACTGCATTCCTGCTTGTTCCTGGAGATCTCCAGTTACACAAGCCCAGGAATTTAATTGTTCTGTAGTCTCTGAATCTTCCAAATACAACATTCAGTCTTAGTAGTAATATACTTACCAGACAGTAAGCTACTGTATCAGCGGGAAGACCCTTTCAAGGACATTAAGAAGGAGGTGTCTTTGAACTACAAAGTAGCCCATCTACATAACTGGAAAAAGACACAGATACCCATATAAACCTCTTAAAGAAATGAGTCAGGAGACGTCAGAAAGGCCATTGTAGCTAAAAAAAAAAAAGCATCTTTCAGGAAATGGAAGAAAAGAGCCAAATGGAAAAATGGGAAACATAAGCACTGGCAAGTTAGGTCAAAGGCACTGATAAGGTAAGCAAAGAGAGAGTTTGAAAAAAAGCTTGCCGTGGGAGCAAAAATGCATAATAAAAACTTTTTCAAGTACATTCGTAGTAAAAAAAAATCTGTGAGTGTCAATTGGACCCATAAGATGATAGAGGGATAAAAGGGATGCTAAGGGAGAACAAGGCCAAGACTTCAGTCTTTACTGAAGATGATGTACGGAAGTTACCCATGCCTGAAATGGCATTTAAAGGTGATGTTTCAGAAGAATTGAAACAAATTTTGATAAACTGGGAAGACGTATTACAACTATTTGATAAACTAAAGAGTAGCAAATCAGCTGAAAGAACTGAAATATGTGAACTATCATTAAAATCATTTGTAGTACTTGAAGACTGGAGAATGGCCAATGTAACTCCAATTTGTAAAAAAGGGTTCCAGGGATGATCCGGAAAACTACAGACCGGTGGAACCTGACAGCAGTACCGGGCAAAATGAAAGAAACCATTATAAAGAATAAAATTACTAACATGTCATAGTTTAATGGGGAAAGCCAACATATGAATAAACAGGTAATAAAGGTAAGCTGGTTGATATAGTGTATCTGGATTTTCAGAAAGCCTTTGACAAGGTCAAAGGCTTTCTGAAAATAAGAGACTCTTGGCAAAATTAAAAAGTCATGGGTTAGGAGGCAGTATATTATTATGGATCAGGAACTGGTTGAAAGATAGAAAGTAGAGAGTAGGGCTTAATGACCAATTTTCTGCATGGAGAAAGGTGAATAGTGGAGTATCCCATGGATCTGTGCTGTGCCTGCTGCTTTTTAACATATTCATAAATGACTTGGAAATGGGAATAATGAGTGAGGTGATCAAATTTGCAGATGACACAAAATTATTTAAAGTTGTTAAAACAAAATCAGATTGTGAAAAATTGCAAGAGGACCATGATAAATTGGAAGACTGGACATCCAAATGGCAGATGAAATTTAATGTGGACAAATGCAAAGTTATGTACCTAGGAAAGAACAACCCAAACTATGGTTGCCACAATGCAAGGTTCTACATTAGGAACCACCATCCAGGAAAAGGATTTAGGCATCATCATGAATAATACGTTGAAACCCTCCATCCAATGTGCAGCAGCAGCCAAGAAAGCAAATAGAATGCTAGGAAGATCTTGTCTTACTAATCTGTTATATTTTTTTGAGGGTGCGAATAAACAAGTAGATAAAGATAAGCTGGTTGATATAATGTATCTGGATTTTCAGAAAGCCGTTGTCAAGGTCCCTCATAAAGAGACTCTTTGTGAAATTAAAAAGTCATGGATTAGGAGGCAGTGTACTATTGTGGATCAGGAAATGGTTAAAAGGTAGAAAGCAGAGAGTAGGGCTAAATGGCCAATTTTGTCAATGGAGAAAAGTGAATAGTGGAGTACCCCAGGGATCTGTGCTGAACATGGCGCTTTTTAACATATTCATAAAATCAAGGATAGTTGGGGAGAGGGGGGATGGGGAGGGGCAAAAGGAAGGGAGGAGGAGATAAAAGGTAGAGATGAAACATTATAGCTTTTGTGGGTAACACTAAGCAATGGAGAGCGAGATACAAGGATCACTCTCCTGGACTGCTCTATGGAGAACAAATATGATAAGCTCAGCGATCCCTTGGATCTGGGTGGGAGTGGGACTGAGGGAGAGATGAATGCTTCTATCTTGACCTCTAGTATAGAACAGCAGATGTTTGATTCATTTTTATCTTTGCTTTATTTGCATGGTTTATTATGTATGGAGGGGAGAGAGAAATTGGGGGGGGGGGGGATCTAGTAGTATTAAAAATGTTAAAATGTATAACAAAGTAAGGTGTTGTATGACCCCAGCATTGTGTAAGAGTACCCACATGCTGGGAAAGCACAGTTACTTACCTGTAACAGGTGATCTCCGGAACAGCAGGAATTAGTCTTCACACATGGGAGACGTCGCCGACGGAGCCCGCACGGGAAAATGCTCCCCAGCATCCAATCAGAAAGCCCTTGGGAGCATTCCCCGCGCCTGCACGGTGGCTTCCCGCCCTTCCTACTGCCTCTCCCCAGTTGAGTTTCATAGCTGAGCCGGCAGGAGAGGAGAGGAAGGAATAGAGAAAAAGAGAGATACAACTCCCAGGGGAGGTGGGCGGGTTGTGAAGACTAATTCCTGCTGTTCCGGAGATCACCTGTTCCAGGTAAGTAACTGTGCTATCTCCAGGAACAATCAGGAATGAGTCTTCACACGTGGGGACTCCCTAGCTTAGGATGCCCGGGGAGATCCCATAAGCGCAGCCCAGACGGGATGGCATTTGCCCAGCCTGAATCTCCGGCATCCCCTGAGGGATGGAGGGCAGGAGTTGAATAGAGGAACAGTGAATCCAAAGTCTTTAGAGTGCAGAACAGGTACCATTAGGATACAGCAAAAAAAACCCCAGGCTACGGGAGTAGGCAGAGGGGTGCATGAAGAGAATCATTAAGCATGTAATGAGTAAATGACCTAGTGCCATACAGAGCTTACCGGCCATTAAGTTTCTAATGAATTAATGGTTTAGAACCCTGTACTGCTTACCCACCGGGTTGTCGGAAGTAGTCCTGTGATGAAGGCACCGTAGACGCAGTAGCGAGGTCATCAAGGAAACTTCACCGCAGCGAGGAGGAAGTTCCAAATCCGGAAGGCCATGGGATCCAGGCGTCAGCTGGGTCAGGAGAAGGACGGCAGGTCTTCCAGGGGGCTCACGGCAAGCTGAGCACTCCCTTAGGAGTAGAGTCCATAACTCAGAGGACCAACAGTGGAAGACAGGCCGAACTAGAGAGCCTATCCCGGAGAAGAGTAGAGGTGTACCCCGGAGCGGAAGGGGTACACAGTCTGCCCTAGTGAGAGATAGGGAGACAAGGGTCCGGACCTCCGGGAGGAGGACCTAACTGAAAAGGGGACTGCTGACTTCACAGCAGTAGGGTGCCACCAGTCCGCGGCCCGACGGGGAATAGGCAGGCGGACTTGCCGGACCCCCTGGGGAGGAGGGGGGGTGAGTACCGGCCATAGGGGGAAAAAGGCGGTAAACACAGGTACTGTGGGGATCCCCCAAAGGCGCCTGCCAAGCAGGTGATATCTAGTATATCTAAGCCGGTGGACATGGGGACGCCCCCTCCGGTACTAACGCAGGCACGCCGGGGGGCCTGCCTCCATGAGCAGCACTCAGGTAAGGCGGATCTGCCATCGATCCCCAGAACGTCCACCTGGAGAGGTGGCCGCAAGATCCGTCAGGGGAGGGATCTTTCCCGGAGGGCAAGGGCAGATCGGCGAGCTAAGAGCGCGGTAGCGCGGGGGACGGAGGATATCATCAGTCCGGTAGAATGCCGCAGGGGTTGGAGGCCCTAATGTGTCCCCAGGACCTGCGCGTAGAAATTGTCCCCCGCACAATCGGGGGACGTGAGGGTATAGTCCCTGGTGAGTATAGGGGAACTATAGCGGCTGGAGGGGAATTCCAGTACGGAAGCAATCAGCAAGAGGATACTGGCTGAGAGGGGTTCGGGGACATACCGAAGAGTAAGTAGGGCGACCGTGGGCCAGAGCGATCATGGCGTAAGGTGGTCTCCCTTTCCCACGGAGGAGAAGCCCTGAACCCTTCTAAGTCCCCGAACCATTTTCCAACTGAACGAGCCCCAGAGTAGAGCTCTAGTCTAAACTTCTGGTAAGGAGGTTAAGAGCAAGCAGCCGCCCACCTGAGCCTAAAAATGCTTAGTATGAGAGTTCTGGCGCGGGCCCGGGGACATCAACCCGGGGTGAGAGGTCCCTTGCTTGGGCGCGCCTGGAGGGTGGGCGGAAGGCTGACATTTCCTCTTCCTAGGGAAGGGGGGTCTGGAGGGGCGTTTACCACCACCGGGGGGAAGCCGGGCCCTAGGCTGGCTGCTAACTCTGGGAAGGTTAGCGAAGCACTGTGCGACCTGACGTAAGGCTTCGCTATTGAAGAGGTGATCTCCGTCGCAGGGAGAATTACCCAGGATGTGCTGTGCCCGTCGGCACAACTCGGACGCCTGCAACCATACCGTGCGGCGTGCTCTAATGGCAACAGCAGAGGCTCTGCTGACCGACCGGAAGGAGTCCAGCGAAGCACGAGAAAGGAACCCGGAGATATTCCTGCAATGATAAAGAAGCAGGGAATATTCAAAGGCCTTGGTTGCAGATACGCAGGTGGATAACCGAGATAACCTCTCGGTGACCTCCCGAAGCGACAGACTCATATAAAATATATATGAAATAATTCTGGCCGCCAGCATAGACATTTGGAAGGCTTGACGTCCTAGAGTATCTAGCGTCTTCGAGGCGCGGCCTGGAGGGCGAGAAGCATACCTCTCCTTGCTTCCGGCCTTCCTCAGCGCCGATTCCACCACAATGGACCGATGTGGAAGCTGGTGCTGCCGAAACCCCTGGGACGGAGGCACCCGGTACAGAGCCTGCATCGCAGTCGGCGGCGCCGGAACCCTCAAAGGCGACCACCAAGCCCCCAGCAGGAGATCCTGCAGGGCGGGATGCAGAGGAAGCATCGCGGCTGCCTGTTCCGCAGGGCCTGGGCTCGGGTCCGGGATAGGGATGGCCAGCAAGTCCGCCATGTCAAGGAGGGAATCCTGAAAAGGCGGCTCTGCCGGAGCAGTTATGGCGGGAGAGGCCGCCAGGGCACTAAGAGGCCGCTCGGGCCGATGCCCGCTGGGCAGAGGAGGGGACCAACCGACCCAGATCGGGGCAGTCAACATAGCGTCGTCGGCTCCTGGAATGGATTCCAAGCTAGGCATCGAAGAAGTCGATGGCACCGCCGGCGCCGCAGGAACCGGCCTCGGCCCTGAACCCGGGGGCGGCGCTTCCACCCGTAACGGGAGCGAATCTGCGGCCGCCGGAGGGCAGGGGCCAGCGGTCTCTGCTCTGCGCTGTGGGAGAGGACAGGGGCCGATCCCGAGACGTGCCGTGGCCAGGCTTTCAAGGCTGGACAACGACTCCAGGCTGGGCATCGAACCAAGCGAGGAGATCGACTCCTTCCTCGAGGCCCCCGGCAGAAGTGACCGCGCCGGTGGTGGAGATCCAGGAGCGTGGATCGGAACCGCGCCGACCGGTGCCGCGAACATCAAGGACCCCCGAGGATGGTGCTCGGAGGAGAGGGGGTCATCTGACGCCGGCGCCGATGTCGATCGGCGGGCACTGCCCGGTGCCGGGCTCCCTCTCGAACCCGTCCGACCCGGAGAGAAATCCTTCCGGGGCATACGGCCCGTCCCCGAGGGGACCCCGGTCACCCAACGACGAGTCCCTCCGGGGGGGGGGGGGTGCAAAGCCCCTGCACCGACATCGGGGTACTGTTGCGGGGCGGCGCAGACCCAGATTGGGTCGAAGCGGTCGAAGACCCCGAGGCCCCTTCTCTAGGGAAGGGCGGGGCCCTCGACGGTCGCGTCGATGCCGGGGAGTCGCCCGTGCGCTGGCCGACATACCCCGAGGTCCCCGGGGAAGGTCGATGGCGGTCCCTCGTGCTCGACGCCCCTGCCGTCGCCGGCGGAGCGGCGCCGCTCGAACCTGGTGCCACCCTTGCACAGGGCTGGGATACCGGCGACCCGGCGCGGGTCGAAGCGAGCGGCCCCGAGGGGAGGGAGGCCAGATGACCATCCCCGGCGCGGGGCGGAACCACCGACGCCCGCGCCCTCGAAGCGGGTACTACCCCCGCGCATGACCTGAACATAGGGCTGTCAGACAGTGTCGGGTCGATCGGCCCCCAAGGTGCCGAGAGCAGCGGCTGGCGATCCCCGGTGTGGAGCGGGTCACTCGACATCGACGCCGACGGGTCGGCACCGCCCAAAGCGGATACCACCCCCGTAGGAACGCCATACCGGCGCGAGTCGGTTGGCCCCGGAGGCGCCGAGGACCGCAGCCACTAATCCCCGGTGAGGAGCAGAACGCTCGACACCGATGCCGAGGGGTCGGTACCGCCCGAAGCGGGTACCGCCCACGCGCATGGCAGGGCTGAAGGAACGCCAGGCTGGACTGAGTCGATCGGCCCCGGAGGCGCCGAGGACAGCAGCCGACGATCCTCGGTGAGGAGCGGAGCGCTCGACACCGATGCCGATGCCCGGGGCTCAGTACTGCCCGGAGCGGCTACCACGCCCGAGCATGGCTTGGATGTAGGAAGGTCAGACCCGGTCGAGTCGATCAGCCCCGAAGGCGCCGAGGACACCGGCTGACGATCCCTGGCGAAGAGTGAAACACTCGACGCCGACGCCGATGCCGGGGAATCGGCACCTCTCGAAGCGGGTACCTCCCTCGGGCATGGCTCGGGAATGTTCTGTGAGGAGCGAACCTCAGGAACATCCCGAAACCCCGTAAATGCTTAGGAGCCCGAGGACTCCTGCCGGGGTATATCAGCCAAGGAGGACTTGAGGGGTTGGCCGGAGCCGTCGCCATGCCGCGCATGAGACTTGCCCCTCAAGACTCAGCTAGTCTTAACAGACTGTTGTGTGGTTACCTGATCCTGGAGAGAAGAACAACCCGACGACCGCGCCTTGGGCGCGAAGACGTCATCGAGGGATACCCGAAAGAGGGAGGGTCTTCTCCCGACACTGTAGCCCGGGGAATCTGGGGAAAAAGGGTCAGGCCCCAAACAGGAGAGGCACCAGGCATTGGAGTCCACTTGGAAAATTAAGTCCCCGCCGTGAGGCTGGGGGGAAGAAGGCTCCATGCCCCGGTCCTCAGCGCCCGAAGGGGGCGACGAAAATTAAATGAAAAAAAAAAGGGGGGGGGGGCACGGAGGTGCCACCGTCGGCGGGAAAGCCGCGACTACAGAAAAAAGGAAAAATTTCTCCGGTGGCAGGAGGGACGTCCTGCCTGTTCCGTGGAAAACGAAAAACTGGGGAGAGGCAGTAGGAAGGGCGGGAAGCCACCGCGCAGGCGCGGGCGATGCTCCCAAGGGCTTTCTGATTGGATGCTGGGGAGCATTTTTCCGTGCGGGCTCCGTCGGCGACGTCTCCCACGTGTGAAGACTCATTCCTGCTTGTTCCTGGAGATAAATTTATATGTTGTCAATAAACAAGATTTGAACATAAAACCAAGGATATTATAATGCCTCTATATCATTCTATGGTGCGACTGCACCTTGAATATTGTGTGCAGTTCTGGTCACCATATCTTAAAAAGGATATAGGAGACTTGGAAAAGGTAAAGAGAAGAGGCACCAAAATGTTAAAGGAAATAGAAAGATACCATATGAGGAAAGGCTTATAAGGTTAAGGTTCTTCAACTTGGAAAAGAGATGGCTGAGGGGAGATATGATAGAGGTTGATAAGCTAAAGAATGGGTAAACATAGATTGGCTGTTTACTCCATCAAAAAGTAGAAACTAGGGGACATACAACAAAGCTACACTGTAACCAATTTAAGACTAATAAGAGAAAATATCTTTTCACTCAACGCTTAATCAAACTCTGGAAGTCGTTCCCAGAGGATGTAGTAAAAGCTGTTAGTGTAGCTGGGTTTAAAAAAGATTTGGACAAGTTCCTGGAGGAAATCGCCATAAATCATTATTAAAGAGGACCCAGAAAATCCACTGCTTACCCCAGGACAAGCATTGTGGAACTTACTGTATGTACCTTTTTGGGAATCCTACCAGGTACTTGTGACCTGGATTGGCCATTGTTGGAAACAGAATACCGGACTTAATGGACCTTGATCTGAACTAGTATGGCATTTCTTCTGTTTTATGAGTCAGAGCAACCTTTGTTCTAGTCTGGGGGAAGATTTTAGACCAGAAGATATAATGAATCCTGAGCCACTACAAATCCCATTTGGAGACCAGTTATCAACTATACAGAAAGCTGACTTAAAATGACTAGTGAATCAAAATGCTGATGTCTTCTCCAATATTCCTAGAAAGTTTCATCTAGCTTGTCATAATACTGTTAAAGTCCTGGAAATAGCCATCTGGCAGCAACCATATTGGATTCCAAAGACATGGTAATAAGCAGTCGCCTCAGAAATGAGGGAGATGCTTAAACTCGCAGTGAATGAATCCAGACTGGTCATCTCTCATTCAGCCAGATGGAAGTCTCCACTTTTGTATTAATTTAAGAATGTTTAATGAAGTCTCCAAGCTTGAAGCCTACCCAACACCTTGGGATTATGAACTTGTTGAACGACTGGAAGCAGCCCAGTTTATCTCTAGACTGGACTAAACAAGAGAGGCAAGTATACCTCACTCTAGCAGTAAAGGAGAAGACAGTGATTTCAATTCCTGCAGGGCTGTTTCAGTTTACTTTACTGCCATTTGGACTTCATGGGGCTCTGGCTATATTCTAGCATCTAGTGGACTACATCTTGTGGCTCCATCACCACTCCGCAGCAGCTTAACTTCATGATATTGTAATCTACAGTGCTGGCTGGAAGACTCATTTAAAGTAAGAACAAGCAGTCCTCACAAGTCTGAAAAAGGAGGGCTTGACCACAAATACAAAGAAATGATTCCTAAGAGGACAAGAAATCCATTACTTGGGTTATGTCCTAGGGAAGAGACGAGTCCATCCACAAATGCAGAAAGTGGATGACATTATGCGAGTTCCTGTTCCTCAGATAAAGAAACAAGTGAGAGGCTTCTTAGGACTTCATCCTGGAGGAAAAGTCCATAAACCATTATTAAAAACAACCAGGGAAATCCACTGCTTGCTCCAGATAAGCACTGTGGAACCTGTGTGCCTTTTTGTCAGGGCTCTTTAACTTGGAAAAAAGATAGCTGAGGAGAGATTTCATAGAGATCTATAAAATAATGAATGAAGTGGAATGGGTAAATATAGATTGGTTGTTTACACCTTCAAAAAGTAGAACGTCTAGGGGACATGTAATGATGGCACAATATAGCTCATTTAAGACTAATAGGAGAACATATTTTTTCACTCAACACGTAATCATAGTAACAAAGTAACATAGTATATGACGGCAACTCTGGACTTAGCTACCGAAGGATGTAGTAAAAGTTGTCAGTGTAGCTGGGTTTAAAAAAGGTTTGGACAAATTCCTGGAGGAAAAATCCATAAGCCTTTATTAAGGAGGTCAAGTGAAATCCATTGTTTACTTTGGGATAAGCAACATGGAATCTGTGTACCATTTTGGGAACTTGACAAATACTTGTAATTTGGATGGGTCACTGTTGGAAACAGCATACTATGGGGCTTGATGGACCTTGGTCTAAACCAATGTGGCATATGTTATGTTCTTATGTTCCAGTTTGGTTATGCGTCAACTTCAATTCTTTCTTCATAGTATAGATGTATGCCTCCTAAACAGACTTGGGAGCACGACTAGACCAGAAGAAGATAGCCAGGAATACCCAGAGAACCTAAGCTGTAATCAAGAAAAAAACACTGGCAGTAAAACAGGCATCAGAAGCATTCTGCTACTACCTGCTGAAGTGCATTTCTTGAAATAAGGAAACTAACACCAGAGTGATGTCATGGTTTTAAAGTCTTCAGCCCTTCGGCTATAAGAAACAGTACAGGGCAGGTAAGAACCATCAAAATGACAATTTCCTTTCCTAGGAGGGGCCCTAGTAGAAGTAGATGCTCAACCTAGAAAGGTCAGACTGGGAGAGGGATGTTGAATAGATGTATAGATGAGATTTCTGATTCTTCTTAAGGGCGAACAGCCCAACTCACCTTAAAGGACATACTGAAGACAAGGGTAGAATGTATTTATTTATTTAACTGGATTTGTTATACCATTTTTCTACCAGTCAAAATGGTGTACATTGAACATGGTGCAATAGTGGGGGTGACAATGGTAGCATAGGTGGGTTACATTATAACATCAGCAAAGCTACTATTCATGTAGAAAACGGGTGCAATTGGGTGGTGTAACACCTTATGGTGGGGGGAACAGGGGGGCATAATATATCCTACTGTAGGTCCATTGGTTGATCTGTGCCAAAATAGTCAACAAAGAGGTGTGTCTTCAGGTTCTTTCTGAAGGCTTGATGGGATTGGATGCACCAGAAAGGTGGGGGTAAGGAGTTCCACAGGGAGGGTGCATATAATGTAAAGACGCTTTGGTGGGCGTGTTGGGAGCACTTGCATATCTGAAGTGGCAGGCTGAAGAGATTCAGGATGCTGTTTCTGCATGGTTTGTTGGTCTTGGGGCTACAGATGAGGGTTTGGAGGTGTGCAGCAGTGAGGTGGTGGTGGGCCTTATATATATGGTAGAAAGCACTTTGTGTTTGACTCGAGAGGCAATTGGTAGGTGTTAAAGCCAATTTTTAGCAGGGGTATGATGTGAGTATGTCTTGAGGCTCCGAGGATGGCGTGTGCGGCAGTGTTTTGAGCTAGCTGGAGTGGGTGGATGATGGTTTTGGGGAGCTCTTGATATATTGAATTGCAGTAGTCCAATATGGGTGTGATGACGGCTTGGCATACTGAGCGGAAGTGTTTGAGGGGTAGAAGGGGACATAGGTTCATAGGGATTGGAGCATAGAGTAGATGGATTTTGTGACATTACAGATGTGGGTCTTGAAATCCAGTTGCTGGTCTAGTGTGATGCCTAGATATTTGACCTGGGTTTTGACTTGAAGATCGAGATTATCGAATCTGATGGATGAGGGGGGTGTGAAGGTGGGGGTCCCTTGTGATATGCAGGATCTCAGTTTTGCCAAAGTTGACAGCCAGGTTGGAGCATTGGAGCCAGCTATTTCCTTGAAGTAGGCAGTGATCTTCGAATAGTCGGGGGCGCCTGTTGAGAAGGGGCTGAAGATCATTATATCATTGGCGTATATTTGGTAACTGATGTTGAAGCTCTGGATGGTTTACAGAGGGATGGGATATAGATATTGAAGCGTAAGGAGGAGAGAGCGGAACCTTGGGGTACTCCTTGAGGTAGAGTGAAAGGGGCTGACGTGCTTTGGCCGACTCTTACTCTGTTGGGTGCGCTGTGAAAGGTATGAGTGAAACTATGCCAGGGGTGAGCCCAGTATTCCAATGCTGTGTAATTGGTCAAGTTATGTTTGATGGGAAACTGTGTCAAAGGCAGCAGAGATGCCCAAAAATAGCAGTATGAAGCTATTCAATCCAGTGATCAGTGTTGATAGCAGAGATGTCAGCAGGGTTCTGGCGCTATGGTGCAGGTGAAACCTGCATTGGTGTATGTCAAGAGATCAATGTACTCCTGCAGATGTATTTGGACTGCCTTTTCAATGATCTTTGAGAGTAGAGGTACACTGGTTATGGGGCTGTATGAGGCAGGTGAGCTGGGGTCCAAGTGGGGTTTCTTTAGGAGAGTGACGGAGGCTTGCTTTAGGGTAGGGGGTAGGCTAGCGAGAGAGAGGAAGGTGTGGATGATACGTGATATGGTCGGGAGGAAATATGTTCTTGTGGATTTTATCCATGCAACTGGGTATGGGTCTAGCGGCGAGGTGGTTGTGTTGAAGTGTGAGATGATAGAGTTGAGGTCTTCTGGTGCAACGCTTCTGAAGGTGGTGCATAGCTGCATGCCCTCAGGCGCATTGTCTGATGGGGATGTGGGTGAAGCAGCATGAGTAGCAGAGCTGTGTTTAGCTTTTAGGAAGTCTGCCATATCTTGCGGGTGGAGAGAGTTGTCCTATCGTGGTTGGGTGGAGTCTCTGGTGAGGGATCTTACTAGGTCGAATAGCTCCCTGGGTTTATTCAGTGCACGTAGGAGCGTGTTGCTGTAGTACTCCTGTTTTAGAGTTGATGGTGCAGAACGCCTTGAGCTGTTCCTGGAATGCCTTTTTGAGGGTGGGGTCTTTGGATTTCCTCCAACGCCGCTCGATCCGTCGAAGCAGGCGCTTTTGGTTGTGGAGTTCTGTGGAGTACCATGGTGCTCGGTGGTGTTGTCTTGCAGGTGGGTGCTCCTGGAGGTGCTGAGGCAGCCTTAGAGATGATGGAGCTCCATCTATTGATCATGTCATGCAGGCTTGCATCATTCAGGCATGGAACTTAAAAACTCTGGCCCAGAGTGAGAGAGACAGGCCTAGATAGGGTGAAGGAAGGCCTGAAATGTGTTCTCACCTTTTATGTATGAGCCAGCTGCTATACCGTTTGAAGCAGGCAAAGGGTAGGACAGGCATTTAATTTGTGTTTTGTAGGAAATAAAGATTTTGGTTTTAGATGGAATTTGATTTCAGCTGATCTTTATATGAGTAAATGGCCTCCTTGCCAGACCGTGTGCTCATGCTATCACAATGATATTTATAAAAAAATAACAACTAAACCTTGACAGATTTACCTGAAAGCATAGTTACTTGTAACAGATGATCTCCAGGAACAGCAGGAATTAGTCTTCACATATGTGTGATGTCAGCACCGATGGAGCCCGTGTGGAAATGCTCCCAATAGGAAAGCCTTTGGGAGCACTCCACTGTGCCTGCATGCCTGCCTTCCCAACTCCTCTCAGTTGAGTTTCCAGCTGAGAGGAAGAGAAAAAATAAACAAACTTTACAACTCCCAGGGGAGGAGGGTGGGTTATGAAGACTGATTCCTGTTGTTACTAGAGATCACCTGTTACAGATGAGTAACTACGCTATCTCCAGGAACAAGCATGAATGCAGTCTTCACATATGGAACTCACTAGCTCCCAAATGCCAGACTGGCATGGGGAGGAGAGCAGCGATCCCTGAAGTCAAAAGCTTGTAGCTGAAGAGTCTGGAAGAGTTGTGTTCCATTGGACTCAATTTCAGGAAACTATAATCCCCTAATGATAGTCTGGTCTCTTGTAAAAGTCTGGGACAGAGGGTAGGAGTTGAGTTTAAGTCCCAAAGAGGAGCTGGAGTACAGCTTGTCCAAAACAGCATCCCAATGGGAGTTTCTATAGTGTGCAGCAGAAGTATGAATGAAGGACCAGGTAGTTGCCTGACAGATCTCCTCAATGGATACTGAATGGAGATTAGCTGCAGAAGTTGCCATAGCCCGCACATTATAAGCAGTGACATGATGCTCCAAAGAGTCCTGCCTGTGCATAAGCGAAAGAAATGCAAACTGCTATCCATTTGGACAGAGTATGTTTTGTCACTGGTAGGCTTAGGTGACTAGGATCAAAGGAAACATATAATTGAGAGGATCTTCTATGATCTTTAGTCCCATCCAAGTAGTAAGCCAGCGCTCACTTGCAGTCTAAGGTGCATAGTATTGCTTCAGCCCAAGACACATGTGGTGGAATCCTTGTGAGATACAAGGAGGGCATATTTGACCGCTTGTGGCAAGTCGAGGTCAGCAAGGCTATCTTTTCAGCAACCATGCAATAAGGCATAGGGAATGAAGACTGGGATGGAGGAGCATCCCATGGTGCTGAGAGAGGAGTTCAGTGCAAATCCCAGGCTGAGAGTTTGAGTCTACACAGGTGAAGAAGCAGAGTAAGCTACGTTTGACAGGGCCAAAAGAGGGGCTATGAGAATCATCGAGCCCTTGTTGGCCTGTAGCTTGAAAATCATTTTGATTATCAGTAGGATGGGTGGGAATGCGTAGAACAGTCCTTGTCCCCAATGTAGAAGGCAGGCATCTGGGGCCTGTTGGATGGAGTTCTGGAGCAGAAGAGTGGAAGCTCTGTGTTGGTGGAGTGGCAAAATTATCTATGAGTGGGGTTCCCCATGTTCAGAAGATCCGATCAGCCATCTCCTGATGCAAGTTCTATCGGTGGACGAAAGATACAGCTTAGTTTGTCCGCAAGGACATTGAGTTCGCCCAGGAGGTACACTGCTCTGAGGTGAATGCGGTGTAAGATGACAAAGGACCACAGGCGAAGTGCTTTCTCACAGAGGGGATGGGACCCTGTCCCCCCCTGTTTGTTCACATAGAAGATGGCAACTTGGTTGTCCATCCTGACTATAACAAGTTGTCCTGAAAAATGGGGCTGAAAAAACCCAAAGAGCATTTATCAATGCTTGTAGTTCTAGGAGGTTGATTTGCAGGCAGGTTCTGTTGTGTCCACAGTTCTTGTGTGGTTAGGTCATTCAAATGTGCTTCCCAACCCAGTTTGGAAACACACATTGTCAGGGTACATCAAGGTGGAGGCATCTGAAAAAGTTACCTGACAAATAGGTTCTGTGGAGAGCAACACCACTGAAGGAACTTGATCAGCTGAGGGGTGATGTGTATCTTGTCTCTGAGACACCCCTTTGCTTGTGTGTCCATTGGGAAGACAGAGACCATTGTGCTTGTCGCATGTGTAATCCAGCATAGGGGAGGACATGGACCGTGGAGGCCATGTGGCCTAATAGTCATAGCATTTCCCGAACTGTTACTCAGAATTGCCTTTGTATTCCCTTTGCCAGCTTGATGAGGCAGGCAGAGCAATCCTGTGCGAAGAAATCTCGGGCCTGTTGAGTGTCTAAGAACACTCCAATGAACTCCAGACGTTGGAATGGAGCGAGGTGAGACTTACCTCCTGAGGGAAGTCTCCCCTGATCAGCCAGTCATCTAAGTAAAGGAAGACAAATACCCTCAAAGTGCGCAGATAGGCAGTGACTACTGCCATACATTTTGTGAAAATTTGCAGTTCAGAGGCAAACCTGAAGGGGAGAACCCGGTATTGATAATGGTTTCCTTGAAACATGAAGCGCAGATACAGTCTGTGCAAGGGATGAATCAGTAAATGCATGTACCTCTTTTAGATCTAGAGAACATAACCAATTGTGTCTCTGGAGGTATGGAAGAAAAGTTCCTAGAGGAATCATTTTGAATTTTTCTTGGACCAGGAACTTGTTTAGGTCTCTGAGATCCAAGATGGGCCTGAATCCTCCTGGCTTTTTTTGGGATGAGAAAATATGGAGAGTAGAAGCCCGCCCTTTCCTGAGGAGGAGGAACTCTTTCTATGGGGCCCTGGGACAACAGCGTTGTCACTTCTTCTTTTAAGACAGAACTTTGATGGAGATGGGTGGGATAATTCCCTGTGAAACTGGTGGGGGTTAAGGTCTCAAAGTGAAGCTGATAACCCCTTTTGACAATGTGGAATATCCATTGCTCTGCTGTTTTGAGGTGCCACCTGTGGGCATAGTGACAGAGTCTGCCTACTATGTGGAGGGGCTGGGGACTCTGCAGAGGTAGACTGGCAATGCTCTCTAGGAAAGAGTCAAAAACCAGACGCAGGTTGTGCCTGTGCTGTTTGTCGAGCCTTGGGCTTCTTGGGTTGGTGAGCACCCTGCTGTCTCTGCTGAGAATGCTGAGGCAGATAGGCTGGTGAAGGTGGGTAAGAAGAATAGTATCTCTTCTTTTTAGAATAGAAAGATTTCTTGGGAAGAACTTTCCTTTTGGAGAGGTCAGCCATTTTCCTGGAAAGGCGTTTTAAGGTGAGATCATCTGTCTCGATCTTTCCGGCCTTTTTCCTCTAATCCTTTCCAAAGACGTTTTCTCCAGTACATGGGATATTGGCCAATTTGTCCTGGACCCATTGCTACTCAAACCAATATTTATTTTATTTTATTTATTTATTTATATTCTCTTATATACCGCACTATTCAGCATCAGCGCGGTTCACATAGAACAAAAATCTCAGTACAGTCAACTTGCATGAGTTTACAGATAACAAGGGAAGGAACTTGGATAACAAGGGAAACTATCTACAATCTATTTACAGGTGTAATCAAACTGAATAGATACATGTTACTAGGAACAGGGTCAATCGTTATAGAGAATCGTTATAGAGAATCAGCCTAATCATGTTAATGATATCCTTTCACATTTGACAATCAAACTTGTATATAGTTTTTACATTTAAGACTGTTTTATTTTAAAACAATATTAATGTAAATAGTTATAATTCATTCTTTGTAAATGAATACATACCTTCCATTGTACTATTTTAAGTTTGTTCCATTGTAAACCACATTTGATCGCCCGGAAAATGCGTTATAAAAATGTATAATAAATAAATAAATCTCATGCCTGTAACCAGACCATTCTGTGAGCCCCAGTGCAGACTGCTGAAGTTCTGTTTGTTGATTCAAAGGCATCTAAAGAAAAGTTTTTCGGCTGTGACAGGATTGAATGTCCTGATGGCTCCATGGAAAACGAAGAACTAAGGAGAGGAGTTGGGAAGGCAGGCACACAGGCGCAGTGGAGTGCTCCCAAAGGTTTTCCTATTGGACCTGAGAGCGTTCTCACGCGGACTCAGTTGGTGCTGATGTCACCCATATGTGAAGACTAAATTCCTGCTTGTTCCTGGAGACATATACTTTTTTAAAATTCAGATAAAATCAGTTTATATTCATTCATGAATCATAAGGTATTTAATTTTCACCACTGTGCAGGAAAATGAGTAGAAAACAAGAAGCATTTACATCCATAGCGATAGTAAAGCAACTTTCATATACCTTATGAACTCCCTTATTCAAATATAATGATGAACCTCAGTAACACTTAAAGGGAATAAAGACTTAAGCCCTATAAATCAAGCTAATTATACCTTTCTTCTGTGCATAAGTAAGTTGCTCTTCTGAAGAAAATCCAGGAGAGGGGGGAAACAGAGCATTGAAGTTTGAAGAATAAAAAGAAAAAAGGAAAAAGATATGTGACAACATCAACAGGAAAGTTATGTTTACGTAAACTCTGCAAAACAGAAAAGAAAGATTAAGTAAAGAACATCAAAAAGAAAGCAAAAATGGAAGGGAGAAAAGCAAACAAAAAAAGGAGAAATGCTGTATTTTCATCATCTCACTGGTATTCCAAACTCTTGTCTTCTTATGATAGAAATTTGATGTTATTTTATATAGTCCTTTAGAGATAAAAATTATATCCTAGACATTGCAGTATATAATGGGACAAGTTTACTAAAGTGCAGTAAAGGTTACTGTGGCCTTTAGCACGGAGGGAGCAGTGGCCTAGTGGTTGGGGCAAGGTACTACAGGCCGGAAGGTCGGTGGTTCAAATCCCACTAGAGGACAGCAACCTTGGGCCGGAAGGACTGGGGTTTCTAGTCCCACAGGTGCTCCTTGTGGTCTTGGGCAAGCCACTTAACCCTCCATTGCCCATGTTCCCTGTATTAGTGTATGTGTTTCATATCCCCTCGTGTTAAATGTATCCCCCAACCGCTTTGACCCGGTGAAAAGCGGGATATAAATGCAGCTAAATAAAAATAAAATAAAATAAACTGTTACTGCATGCTAAAAATGTCAGAGTGGTAACGATCTTGCACTAACTACTTAGTGCATGAAGGGGTAGGAACTGGGTGAGTTTAGGGTGGACTGCAGGTGTTGACTTCACATCGCGCTTAGAGTGGGCATTATAAGCGCGTGCTAATTAATTGTGAATGTTGTAATTAATATGGCTGTACTTACTGCCACCTCAATGGATGGCATTAAGTACACCCCATTAATTGTTGTTGCAATTTTAACAGGATGAGGTGCTTCTTCCATGGTAACTGCATGGGAACATGCTGGGAATTCCCCAACAATTAGCGTGGGTCAGACACACATCCTGCACTCATTTTTTGCACTTAACATCTGCTAAGGTGCCAACCTTAATGCACCTTAGTAAAGATGTTCCAATGTGTTTTCACCAATTTCAAGGGAGCTTTTAAGTGATTGCAAAAAAAATGTTTCTGGAATAATTATTTTATAAGTATTTTGTTCATTCAGCTACTGTAATAACTTCAAAATACAGTTATTCTTTTACTTCATAAAATCTTTACAGTGATTTCTACAGAAACTAATGAATATTAAGGTATGTAATTTTAAGTCAATTACATTAAGTTGAACTCTTTTAAATTGTCTACTGAAATTACTAAAAACTCCAAACATAAAACGAAAGAGCTGGAGAGCTCCTTGGCAATGTGAAGATATCAGCGTTATGCATTTTATTTTTCAGGTCATGCCCTCTACTCAGAACCTAATATTCAGTGCCAGGAGTGTGGAATACCGTTAATATTAGGTTAGTGGATTAGAAAGCAAACTAATAAGGAAAGAAGAGGCTTGAAACGGCAACAAATCTTTCTTCCAAAAAGTACCTGTGTAGTACATTCTCCAGTCCACTATTCCCTTGCAGCCAGCATTCTTGTTATTAAGCCCTCCAAATCACCCCATTCACACATTAGGCACTCTGAACAGCTGATGCATCCTTGATTTTAGATAGCCAAGTTGGTGCAAAGCAGATTTCATACTTAGCCCCTATAACAGCACTATATTCCATTAACTGAAAAATAAATTGTGTGATTAAGCCAAGAAGCTTAGTGCTCCATGCTGCAAAACCAACTAATAGGGGCCATTTGAGGCTCAGACTGACTGCACCTAGGTGCGCTGCCAAGGGAGATTTGGACCACCGCAACACCTGCTCCTGCACTGACCCTAAGGACTAGAGGCACTAAGCATTTTTCCTATACTTTAGTATACCTGTCTCAATGTGGGAATCCAAAGTGTACCCTGGGAAACAAAGCAGTTCTTAGGAAAGCTGCAGCCTTGTTCCAGAGCCAGAGATTATAAACCTGCCTTGAATGGAGAGATGAAATTCTGTCCATCTGGACTTTACAATCAGTCCATTACTCTGCTGACAGAGGCTACAGAAGTGAGAGAATCCTTATCACATTTTACACAGGTCAGTCGGCCCTCGGGCAATTAAAGGGGAAAGCTATAGTTCTGGTTTCAGTGTTTTTTTGTAAGCCCTTGTCTATGGTACTCCTGTTTCTTATCCTTATACTTTTACTCTCAGGGACTCCAGTCATATAGGAGAGGTTGGTGAAATCAAAAGGGCTTTATTTTGTCTCACAAAAGATCAGAGTCACATCAGAGAGGAACATTTCTCAACCACACACAGAAACACCTTCATACGCTGTGCCAGTCTGCAGCTGGCTGCCCTCATTGTTCATATCTCTCACAACAATGTCAACACGCATTGCGTGAAAAAAATTGCAACATTTATTACTGAATAAATTACAAGATGTGAGATCAGCTATGTAAGAAAAGCTTACTAAATACTGCAAAATAACAATCAAAAATATGTATTTTCAAATCCCTAAGTAAAAATGATTAAATATTTGCAACATTTCTAAAAATACACATTCACAATGCATCCTGTGATTCTGCAGCCTGAATTCCTAAAACTAGTAATACTACACCTCTATATTTATAATACGAATTATTTGTTAACTATTGGAATTTTTCACAAATATTAAAGGTGAAGTAGGGGAAAATTATGATTACAAATACTGGCAATGCTGAGAACAGTTTTTCCAATTTATTTTTTGCCCTACAGTAGCCACCTCCCTTCAGGCAGAGAAAGACAAAACTGGAGTGAAAACAAAAAAATATGGGCCTGATGGACAGGGAAGACTGACATTACTCAACAAGTAAGGATGCCAGGTAGTTTGAATTTGGTGACTGAATGGACAAAATTCCATGTTTTGGTCCTAAACATGTCATCAGCAGAGCCCTACTTGGAGTGGCCTAGTGGTTGGGGCAAGTTACCTCAGGCCAGAAGGTCGGGGGTTCAAATCCCACTAGAGGACAGCAACCTTGGGCCGGAAGGACTGGGGTTTCTAGTCCCACAGGTGCTCCTTGTGGTCTTGGGCAAGCCACTTAAAACTCCACTGCCCATGTTCCCTGTAAGTATTAGCGTATGTGTCTCATATCCCCTCGTGTTAAATGTATCCCCCAATTGTGTTGTGACCACTTTGATTGAAGGATAAGGTAGTATACAAAACGGTCTAAATAAATAATGTTACAATAAATCCAACAGTATGGGCCTCACAGGATAAGCTCTGTGAGGACACGGCATAATAAGAATTCTAAAGCTTGAAGTTAATTCAAATTACGTATTACTCAAGGGAAAGTCAGGATCAAAGAAAAACAAAAGGTCTGAATATGTTTTTTCAGGTTTTTCAGATGGGTGGTGAGAACTTTCTCAAGGCCCACATTGGAGGTAATCTTATAAAGCTTTTTCTGTGTATAAACCCCTTTTACATGCAGAAAAGAGTTTTTATAAAATTGCATGACCATATATGCATGTAAAAGATAGGTGCCTAGAAAATGTGCCTACTTTTTTTCGCAATCTGCTCATAGGCGTTTTCGACGGAGTGGATGGAGGCAAAGTTGCAATATGAATGTGTATTTTATAAAATCTGCAGGTACACAAATACATGCACACACTGACACCTTTTTCAGGGCAGGTGCAAATCTTCTCATAGGCATTTGCATGCTATTTTATAATGGAACATTGGCGCCTATGCTTTGGACCTTTCTGGACTTTTCACACATGCATCCTGTTATACAATTACCCCCATTACGGATAAAGTAGTGTGGTTGCTGTGCAAGTCATTTGAGCATGCATACCAAAGAAATATAAGGTGATACCTTTTAATGAACTAAGGGCCCAATTTTCAAAGGCATTTACATGGGTAAATGCCCTAGTTATGTCCCTAACATGCCCAGATGCTATGTGCTTAGAATCTGGGCATGTTAGGGGCGTTCCGGGGTGGAGAGTGGGCGGAGGAAAGGGCTAACCGGGTAGCACCAATTTTAAAGATAGGCAAGGTTTTTCCTTGTCTATCTTTCAGGCGCAAGGGCTAAGCAAGTCACATCGAAAATCAGTGCTACCCGGATAGCTCCTGCGGCTTCCAGGGTGTGTGGCGAGACCTGGATTTTCAATGCAGAAGGGGGTGCGGGCTATGCGCCGATGCGGCGCATACCACTGCCCAGCTGAAAATCGGACTCTAACTGAATAATTTAATGGACTAGTTTTCCAATATGCCTTACAAGAATATTGAAAAGAACTGGACTAAGGACCGATTCTTGTGGCACCCCATTTTTCTCAGAGTGAATGCTATTTACCATTATCTTGTATCTTTGATCAGCCAGTCTTTAACATGGTCAGTCACTTTTGGGCCCATCAGCAATGTGGTTCACCTTTGGGAACTCCTTTGTCTTAATGGCCCCTATACTCCTTGGCATCCCAATCTCCCTGGTATCTTCCTTTCGCTACTTAAGTGTTTTACTGGACCCTGAGCTGTCTTTTCATGACCACATCTCCACCCTCGCATTCTTCTTTCTTTACCAAATTAGAAATGTTCTGTCCCCTTCCACTTTCACCACTCATCTCCTCTCACATTGATTATTGCAATATCATCAATATCTTCTTCGCTGGTCTTCCTCAACACCAAATCCATCACCTGCAGTGCAAAGTAGTGAAGTAACCGCTGAGCAGGGATAACCACTAATATGCAGTTGATCCAAAACAGTGCTGTTCGTATCATATCTCATACCACCCATTATAGCCACATCATGCCCCACCTAATTCAACTCCATTGGCTACCAGTTCCACAACACACCATCTTCAAACTCCTAATTCTAACTCACAGTGCTCTTTACACCCACACCACACAATATCTGGCTGACTCTCTACAGTTCCATCTGATGCCCTGCAACCTCCGCTCCGTACACATCAACCGCCAGATGCTCCTTTCCCCAGTCCATGCTCATCTGAAACAAACTCGCAATTCGGCATTTTTCTTTCTGGCACTATCCCTTTGGAACGCTCTCTCTTTCCCCCTCCATCAGGAACATTCATACCCTAAATTTAAGAAGCTCCTTAAATCTCACCTTTTCTGCCTAGCCTATGACCTCCCCCTGGATCCCTCTAGCTAGCCTTTTCTCTACCTGCCCTATCTTCTCCTCCATCTCCACACCTCTCTCCCCTACCTTGAATGTGATTGTTGCTTTCCTATTAAGCACTGTAGTTCCTCTCTGCTCCTGGCCTACGTCGGCTATCTCTATAACTTGTTTTTATTGTAAACCGCCCTGCTGGTTCCCGAAGGTGAGGTATAGCAAGAAACTTAAAGATAAAGACACCTTGGAGGGGAGAAAGGGGACTGTCAAGCTTTTACTACTTCAGATGTCAAGGCTACCTTAAGTGCATCATTGATGGCATGAATACAAATACTGCCTCTCTTCATGAGGCGGCAAGTGCATCCACACTATCTGCAATACTGAGAGCGCAAACTAACGTATTGTCAATATTCATAACCCGCCCATTTCCCCACGATTTTCCACTCCCTTCCATAGCATGAAATAGTGCATGTTAAATGTCATCATCATGAGGTAAAGTACAGTAACTGTTACCAAGGCAGGATGCTAACTGCTTATCACACTTTAGTAAACAGGCCCATACGAACATAGTAATTTGTCTTAAAAATAAAAGTTTGACATAACATGCAGGATGGTATGGAGATACAAAGAGGTATCTAATCCTTTTCCTGGTGTTTCTTTGGCTCTAAAAAGGAGGTGCAGTTGAATTGCATCTTTGGTCATTAACTACCATGCATAATCTGTCCTCCTTTTCATATTGAGGCCAATCTTCAAAACAGCCTGCCCAGGTGGCAGATAGTCCTTGCTTTGCCAGGGACCAATAATGGAGATAGTTTTGTTGCAGTAGACGATATGGGAATGAAACCGTGGGAAGATGGATCCCTGGCACGCTTGGATCCTGCTCAAGGGATCACCCTGGGGCTATTTCCATTATTACTAGTGCTAGTGCCAGCTTATGCATGCATGGTGGGCAGATACAGCAAGCCTCAACTGGATAGGCAATGTCCTTGAGAATGAGATCTTTGAACACGTTCCCCAGGATCAAGTCAGCAGCTTATTTTAGCATAGCAGATGCTGGTTTGGAAACCTTATGAAGTGGGCTGCCCATTTTTGCCCCCCCCCCCACACCCGAGCCTTTGCATGGGTTCCTTAGAGGCAGAAACAGGTCTCACTGCCCCTCAAAGCTTAACTCTGCAAAGATAGTGTTCTGGTTTGCTCAGATCACAGTGGTCTTGAGGATACCAGGGACAAACCTCCTGGGCACAGTCTTGACTTTATGGGTGTGATAAGGCTAAGAATACAGCCAGGAACAGGCCAAGACCTCAGCAGCAACAGTGCAAGACAGGCTCCTCTCTGATCTGGCAGCTAGCCCACTAGCACAAACCCTGGAAACAACTCTGGAGCAGATGGTGAAAGAGGATGGACAACAAGATAGTGCGACAGTGCTACACCCAGAAGCTTTGATAGAGGGAAAGTCAGATGCAGCTGCTAGGACAGTACATGGGAAAAGGTGCAGAGTGCTAAAAAGAAGAATAGGAGCAGGAGGTCATCCAATGGTCAAAACAACATGAAACGCTCCTCAGTCTCTTAGATTTTGGGTTAGGTATAAATAAAATATGGACACTGCCCTGTGTGGGAGTTTTCCACTCTTGCATAAAAAATGGACTCCCAGATCAGGAGACTGCCCAACCAATGTAGGAGACTTGGCAGTTATGAAAATAGAAGTAAAAATTCATACTTTGTAGATTCTATGAATCGACTACTAGCCTTAACTTGTCTTCTCATAATAACCCTTTAGAAATAACTAATTAATCTCGAAATAATGCAACTGAAAAGTACATGTACATGTAGAGATAACATTATAGCAGCCACTCTATGTCCGATATAAGTGTACCTAAGTTTCTGTGTAATTGCAGTAGGAATACTTTGCATATGCACCAAGGATACTCCCTTAGCACATGCTAGGAAATAGATCTTCTCTGTGGCCGAGATCATCACTTGGCTGAGATTGTGTCAGAAATGAACTTGTAACTAAACTGGACATATAAACAGCTAAACAAAATTAGCTATGTTTCATAATTTATATAGGAGGGAGGCAGTGACAGTGACAGGATCTGTGACAATAAGAACATAAGATATGCCATACTGGGTCAGACCAAGGTTCATCAAGCCCAGTATCCTGTTTCCAACAGTGGCCAATCTAGGCCATAAGTACCTAGCAGTATCCCCAAAAGATACAGGTTCCTCAATGTTTTTATTGGGTCAAGCAGTGATATCCTGGGTCCCTTTTAATAATGATTTATGGGCCTTTCCTCCAGGAACTTGTCCAAACCTTTTTTAAACCCAGCTACACTAACAACTTTTACTACATCCTCCAGTAACAAATTCCAGAGTTTGATTACAAGTTGAGTGAAAAAATATTTTCTCTTATTTGTCTTAAATAGTTTACCCTGTAGGTTCATTGCATGCCCCCTAGTCTTTTTATATTCTGATGACATAAACAATCGATCTACGTTTACCCATTCCACTCCATTCGTTAATTTGTAGACCTCTATCATATCTCCCCTCAGTCATCTGTTTTCCAGGTTGAAGAGCCCTAACCTTTTTAGCCCCTCTCCATAGCAGTATCCTTCTATCTCCTTTACCATTTTGGTGGCTCTTCTCTGTACCTTTTCTAATTATGCAATATCCTTTTTAAGATACGGCGACCAGAATTGCACACAATATTCAAGATGTGGTCGCACCATGAAACGATACAGAGGCATTATAATATCCTTTATTTTCCATTCCTTTTCTTATGATACCTAGCATTCTATTTGCTCTCTTGGCCACCGCTGCACACTGTGTGGAGGGTTTTAACATGTTATCCATGATGACGCCGAAATCTTTTTCCTGGGTGGTGGTTCCCAATGTGGAACCTTGCATCGTGTAACCATAGTTTGGGTTGTTCTTTCCTAGGTGCATAACGTTGCACTTGTCCACATTAAATTTCATTTGCCATTTGGATGCCCAGTCTTCTAATTTATCAAGATCCTTTTGCAATTTTCCAAAATCCTCTTGGGTTTTAACAACTTTAAATAATTTTGTGTCATCTGCAAATTTGATAACCTCTCTCGTTATTCCCTTTTCCAGGTCATTTATGAATATGTCAAAAAGCAGCGGACCCAGCACATATCCCTGCGGTACTTTTTCCATTCGGAAAATTGGCCATTTAGCCCTACCCTCTGCTTTCTATTTTTTAAAAAAATCATGCCATATTTTCCAGCAAAAATTATAAAAAGGCACTTTAAAAGGGGGCTGTTTTGCATTATGATTTATCATAATTCTATAATTCTGTTCATTGTTAACTTTATTAGCATTTGTATGTTTTAAATTGGCTTTGATTTTTTTTCTGTATATTAGGCCAATCCAAGTATATTTTTGTTCATGCTTGATTCAGTTATTTATGAATGTAGATATTATTGGTGTTTCTTTGTGTCTGACTGGTCTTTGAGAGCTCTCTAGTGTTTTTAAATCAGTTTCTCTATTGAGTTTTTTTGTTTCCGGACAATAGACTATGGCACATTACTGTAAGGAAGAGCTGAAGTGCAGGTTAGTAACACTACAATTTTGGCCTTGAGATAAAAATCTTTGAAGTACTGTGAGTGTAGCCTAAATTATTTACATATATTCCATTAGTTCTAATAAGAAAACAGCTATGCCATTATGTTACACAAATAGCTTTGTAGGAAGATCTCCTCCACCATGGAATAAAAAAGGCTAGTCAGTAGCTGAGCCTTTCAGTGTGCATTAATCTCCTCTCCTTTTTATTGAGAAATAACTACCTGCTTGGATTCACTGTTGTGATGCTTGGTTGTTGCTTATAGATGAAAAAATAGTCAGTTCCAGCAAAATCAGGAGTGCCCAGGTCATAGGAGCCAATTATTGAAAATGATTGGGCTGCTCCACTCAACACACATTACTGTAGCCGTAAAATGAACAACAAGGCATTGTGGAACATAGGCACAACAGGCTATGCCATATTTAAATGCAACTATACAATATTAAAAATATCTCAGAAATAATATTACAGATTTATAAATTTTATATAAACAGATCTCAAATATAAGGAGCTGTATAGCGTCCAGCAATCAGAACCTATGGAAACCCAAGGCTACTAAGCCAGGATTTCTCTCTTTTCATCATCGATGCATTATAAGCTTAAACTGCCAAGAGCTAGATAGATAGATAGCTTAACTCATCCTCTTAGTAAGGTCCAATAAGGTTCAAGTATTTAAGTATTCAATCTGCTTAACAAATATAAATGTACTTCAAAATAATGTCAGAACAAATGTTCCCTTCAGGTTCACACAATCTTTGTGCTTCGAACTTATACTGTATGTGTCAGGGATCAACTGCAAACATTTCCACATTAGTTTGGCCCTGAACTCCTTGTGGCAAGGCTCAGGTTTACTGTTTTTTTTTTGCTTGAAAAAAATCAATGTGCCCTTAGCAGCCAGAAGCAAAATGAAACTCCTTACCTAGTCCTCTTTCCAAACCCTAGAGAAAAGGCAAGAGTGGATTGCAGCTACACTCCACCAAAGCCTAAGGGTTACCAGGCTAAGAGCCCCTGGGCGAGGGGGGAAAGACCTAGACCCACTGATTCTGCACCCCGAGCATTCCACCACACCTGTTCTTTTTTTTTTGTACCCGAGGGAGAGTACATGAGTGGAGGTAGGGAAGGGACCTGGTAATCCCAGGTTCTGCAACCCAGGGCATTGTAGGAGGCCACCGCTGTCCTATGCCCCACACTCCAAGAATCTTCAGTCATCTCTCTCCAAACCAGTTCAGACTGCATAGGGTTAGACAATCTCCATCTGTTGGAGGCAGAAATATGAGTACTGGTGAGTGAAAGCTGCACAGGAGCCTTATACCTTGATGTCATCAAACCAGTGATTCTGAGTCTCCATTTGCCACATGTCTGGACTGGATTGGACTGGAGGGACAATGAGGAAACCCAACTTCCTTATGACAGTCAAATTTTAGAAGAATGCACTAGGCTCAATCGGCCATTTGTTTATTATCTCAGTCCAAAAAGTATGATCACGTCACTTTCCTCTTAATTCAGCACCACTAGTTACTAGTCAAGGCTCATATAAAATTTTAACTATGACCTTTAACGCCCTCTATCAGACTGCCCCATCCTTAGTTATCTCATACTGTCCGGCCCACTCCTTACATTCACTACATGACAATCAACTTTGCTTGCCTTCGCCAACCAATGCTTGCTATGAATCCACTGGGAAATCTGCATTTTTTTTCTTGGTCCCTATGCTCTGGAATAGTCTTCCCCCGAACCTTTGCTTACAAGAGTTCATCAAAGGAATTAAGGTTGACTTGAAAACACACCTTTTTAAGCAGGCTTTCGAAAATGTGGGACAGACTGGACCTTCCCTTTGTCTGGAAGAGATGCGCAATCTCAGTCTTGAATGTATGGTTGTTTTCTCAAAACTGCGTAATGTGTGCTTTTCTTATTTCTCTCGTCTCTATCTCTGTCAAAAAACGTTATGGAGTTCCTTTCATCCTTTGTTTTGTTTGAGAATTGTAAACCGCTTTGCATATGTTTAAAAAGGTGGTATAAGAAATTAAATGAAATAATTTGACTTATGTATAAGGGTACAGGGGTTAATGCTCCTACCTGCTTCGTTCCCTATGATCTAAACCTCTTTGCTCCCTACCTCCCTCTTGACATTTTATTTTTATTTTATTTTATTTACTTCTCTTATATACCGCACTATTAAAATCAGTGCGGTTTACAATTGAACAAAAAACATACTGCAATGTCACACGACAATTGAGTTTTTACATTGAACATGGACGAGATAACCTGGAGGTAACAGGGGTAACTAATTACAGAGTAATTATTCATGGAGTATGGTGAGAAATTATACATATAGTATGGTGAGAAATTATACATATAGTATAGCTTGGTTTCAACATATTTATAAGAGGTTTAATCAATAAGATGTGTGATCAGTACCAATAATAAATAAGAGAGGGGATATGATGGTAGAGCTAGTCATTTTCTTTATGGTGTTGGATTTTGGGTGGGGTGGAGTAGGGTGTAGGATGTGAGGATGGGTGGTTGTTTCTGGGATTGGATTCTGGGTAATGGATGAGGAAAAGGTGTTGTTTGAGGGCTTTTCTAAATGACAATAGGTCTGGGGTGAAACGGAGCTCAGTGGGGAGGGCATTCCAGGTCATGGGTGCAAATAGGGAGAAGGCTCTATTGGCAGTAGCCTTTTTGCACTTAGTTAGAATGTTGGGGATCTCTAGAGTGTTTGCTTGATTAGATCTCCTGATCCTGTTGAACGGCCGTCTTTGAATGAGTTTGCTGATGGGTGAGGTGATCTGGTTCCTTAGGGCTTTGAATGTTAGTACTAGGGACTTATACTGGATTCTAGCCTGAAGTGGAAGCCAGTGGAGATCCATCATGACTGGGGTTATATGTTTAGCTCTTGATGTACCTGCAAGTACCCTTGCTGCAGCATTCATTGCAAGGCGAAGAGGTCCTAGTGTTGACTGAGGGAGGCCATGAAGGATAATATTTGCAAAGTCTAGATGTGGGAGCACCAAGGCTTGGAAGATAGTTCGGTAGTCATTAAAGTCCAATATGGGGCGCAGGTGACGTAGTATCCGGACCTTATGGTAAATTGCTTTCGTGATGTTCTTCACATGTGTAAACATGTCGAGTCGTTGGTCAAGCGTGATGCCGAGATAGCGGATAGTTGATTTTGCTATCAACTCAATATTGTTTACTTTTAATGTGGGGGGTGGGGAGAACATCTGGTTCTTGGTGAGGAATAAGACATCTGTTTTACTATGGTTGATCCTTAAATTTTGTGTTGTAAGCCATTGTGATACAGCTTCGAAGCAGCTTGATATAGGTGAAAAGTCAGGTTGATCAATCAGGAATGGTGAGTAGATTAGGACGTCGTCTGCGTAGACTAGGCACTGGATGTTGAAGGAGCGGATTAGGGTACAAATTGGTTGCATATATATGTTGAACATTAATGCAGATAGGGATGAACCCTGAGGTACACCTTGATTGAGAGGGAATGGGTCAGAAGTCATGGGACCTGTTCTGACTTGTTGCCATCTGTTAGATAGGTAGGACTTGCACCATGCTATAGCTGAGCCTTGTATTCCTTTCTCCACAAGACGGAGTATCAGAGTTTCATGGTTGACTGAATCAAAGGCTGCAGCAATATCCATGAAAATGAGGACAAATCCCTGGCAGATGTTATCAAGTCCTGTAACTAGATCATTGAAGAGAGTTGTGAGGATGGTGTCGACACCATGAGCTTCTCTGAAGCCATGTTGAGATGGATCCAGTGGAGCTACATCGTCAATATGTTGTTGGATTTGTCGTTGAACTACCTTTTCAATGATTTTGGCGAGTAGGGGGATGCTTGATATTGGGCGAAAGGATTCAACTTTGGAGGAATCAAGTTTGTTGTTTTTTAATAATGGGCGGATTGAAGTAAATTTCAGGCTTTGTGGGAAAGATCCTATGGAGAGGGATTGGTTTGTGATTCTGCTTATAGCGGGACTAAGTTCTTGGCGTAATTCTTTGATCCAACTAGCTGGACATGACTTGCTGTGCTCCCCCTCCTAATTCCTATCACCTCTCCCTAGCCAGCGCCCATCCCCTAAAGGCTGGCTCACACATCACTGGTTCCCATCACTCGCCTCTCATCAGCACATTCAACTCCAGTCTCAATTTATTATTCCCTCTTCCCCACAGGCATGGATCATCTTTCTACTCCTCCTCAGAGCCTCAGTACATCAAAGACCATTCTTTTCTTCCCACCTCCCACAGCACTTTTCCTGAGACTCATTGACACATTGCAGAACAGTGGCAGTTCCATGCCCCGAAAGTCCCCACAAGCTGCTCTACTACATGTGTCCAAGCTTTGGAAGCTCAGTGAGTCAGCATGTCCACAGCTGCACATGTAGCTTTCTGTCCTCAGCCTGAAAATCTCAGAGATCACATGCTGAGCAGAAAGTCCTCATATGATCCAGCAGCCCTAGACACAAAAGTGTGCCTTCATATTGACCAACTGCATGCCAGCCCACCTGATAAAGCTCTAATTGTTAAAGAGTGAGTAGTGGGCCTGGAGAGCTCATGTAGGGCTGTTTCTAGGCCAGTGGTTCTCAAATCGTGGGCCGCGGACCAAAGGTGGGCCGTGAGAGGGAGTATTGTGGGCCGCGCTGAAGTCTCAAAGCAACAAGAAAATAGCGAAAAAAGTAGATAAAATAAAAAATCAATCCGCATTTTTCATGCAATGCATAGCGGCAGATGCAAGCCGCAGAATTGTGGATCACTTTATTAGGATGTCCACACTGCAGCTGTTAGAACAGTTTCAGTGTACGAGCTGGAAAATCAGGCAGCTGGCGCTGCACGCAGGTAACCTTTCCAATCAAAGATGGGGAGGGCAGAGTAAACACAGGCTACTGGTGCGGCAAGCAATTACATGCTGAATATTTGGACAAATACTTCACGCCCCAAGACATTGAAGCTTACGACTGGATTCGTAACCCTTTTCAGTGTGCATTCTCTGAATTAACTGGTTGTGCACAAGAAGAATTAGCGGAGCTGTCTAGTGATCGCACATTACAAATCAAATTTAACGACCCCGCTGTGGATATTTCTTCCTTTTGGTGCACTGTTTCACTGTAATATTCGTTGTTGTCAGCCCTGGCGATGAAAGTTTTTCTACCTTTTTCAACAACTTATTTATGCGAGGTTTCATTTTCTGCATTGATTGCCATGAAAACCAAATATCGGTCAAGAATGAACATGGAGGATAATCTTTGAGTGTGTTTGTCACAAATTCCAGCCAGAATAGACATGCTATCCAACCGGAAACGGTGCCATCTTTAACAATAAACGTAAATGAAAAGAACTTTTGTGTACCAATCAAAATGCAGTTAAACACATAGAGAAAAATATAACATAATACTTTATAAAGTTATATTTATAGTATAAATATAAAGCACTTTATTAGTTTATTAACTTTAATATGTGGGCCGCAAAAATGTTTGAATCTTAAATGTGGGCCTTGCAGCAAAAGGGTCTGAGAACCACTGCTCTAGGCTAACCAGTGTCTGGTGCAAAAAGAGGAAATTCGCACCTTCTTTGGAGCTGCATCGCTACCTTCAGTAGTGGTGGTGACTCCGATTCAACATCAAACTCTCTCTCTCTCCTTCTACCAAACATCTCCTCTTTTCTCCTCCACTCTCTGCCCAACACCATTCTCCCCCAGTCTGCTCTCTTTGCCTCTGCCTACATGATGTGGAAGGACATGGGGATACAGAAGTATGGCAGTACCTCTTCATTCATGGTGCCCATTGCAGCTACTCAGGTCACACCTTTCAAAAGCTGGCCTTGAGGTGATTTAGGACTTAAGCAGCAGATATGTTCTGGAAGAGGGAAGGGAAGTCAGGATTCGGTAGTTGAGCCAGAAAGAAAACTAAACCAATAAACACATGTACTTTGGGGGGAGGGGGAAGTGTATCTCTTGCCTCTTTTGAAAACTCCACCGATCTCTCTAGGCAGCTCTTTCTGCTGTCCTGCCTCACAGTCTCTATCTATTCCTCTCCCACATCTCCATTCCCAGCCTCTCTTCCTCTTACAGCTCCTTTATCCAGCACTTCACAGCAGCATTCTTTCTCCAGTCAGCAACCCCTTGTGATTCCTTTCACCTCCTCCTAACCCTTCTTTTCCTTTCCTGGCACCTCTTTCAGGCCCGCTTTCCTTTCTTGCTACTCTTCTTCCCCACTGGCAGCTGCAGGCTGGAAGTACATCAGTCCTATAATGCTGCATCTCCTTCCTTCCCTTGCAACCCACTGATCAGACACAGTCCGCCAGTGTGTAGGAGAGGGGGAGGGTGGAACAGTAGCTGGAAGATTGTCCTCCCGTGAGCCCTGCAGCATGGGCTCTCAGTGTTCATGCACCAGAGCTGGTGCCTTTGGGCCAGGTCAGCATATCTTGGGGTATCAGATCCTTACTTTTGGCAAGGCAGGATAGAGGAACTGGACTTTTGTGCATCACGTTTTACTGTATATGAATTAACACAATTTAATAAAGAATAGCAGATGAAAATTTTGATGATGGTTTTAGCGTAGTTACTGACCTATAACAACTGGGTTCTCCAGGGACAGCAGGAATCAGTCCTCACATATGAATGATATTGGCACCGATGGAGCCCTCACAAAGCATCTCCCCAAAGAAAGCCTTTGGGAGATGCTATCACGTACAAGAATGCCATCTTACTCAGTCAGATGACATAGCTAGCCAACAAAAGACAGCAAAAAATAAATTTAAAAAAAAAAAAAAAAAAAAAAAAATATATATATATACACACACACACAGAGCAATCCAAAGGAGAGGAGGGAGGGTTTTGAGGATTGATGCCTGTTGTCCCCGGAGAACCCCTGTTACAGGCGAGTAACTATGCTTTCTCTGGGAACAAGCAGGAAGTCGGTCCTCACATATGAGACTCCCTAGCTACAGGCTACTGAAAGCCCGTAGCGAAAAACATGGCTGCCCTCAAGGGGAGCCGTGAGCAGCAGCAATTGAGTGTGCAGATAAGGACTGCAGTAGGACCCAGGTGTCCGATGGAACCAACACTCCAGTAGCCTGAACACAGAAGGATCGGAGGGGTACGAGTAGCTTAGACCCCAAAACGATTACGGAGCACGGCCTGGCTGAAGGCGCTGTCCTGTTGGGACTCCTTCTCCAGGCAGTAATGAGCTGTGAATGTATGGACTGAAGACCAGGTGGCGGCCTGGCAGATATCCAACATCGGGACAGAGTGCAGGTTGGCCAGAGGCCACCATGGTCCTGACATTGTATGCCGTGACCCGGCCATCCAGAGTGTGCCCAGCCTTCTCATATGCAATATGATGCAATCCACCACCCATGTGGACAAAGCTTGCTTGGACACTGCCTCTCCCAGATGACTGGGGTCGTAAGAAATGAAGAGCTGAGAAGCTTTTCGGTGGCCCTGAATACATTGAATGTAGAAGGACAGGGCCCTCTCACAATCCAAGGTGTGAAGGACGGTCTCTGCCTTGCTGGAGCGAGGCCTTGGGAAGAAGGTGGGTAGCACCACCTCCTGGTTGAGGTGAAAGGAAGACACCATCTTTGGAAGGAATTTGGGATGCCTGTTCTTGTAGAACTTGGCGTATGACGCCTTTGCCACCAGGGCTTGGAGCTCACTAATCCTGCGAGCAGAGGTGAGCGCCACCAGAAACATAACTTTCCATGAGTGATACCTCAGGTGGCAGGTAGCCAGGGGCTCGAAGGGCAGGTGGATGAGCTGTGCCAGCACTACACTGAGGTCCCACTCCGTTGCTGGAGGGCGGACGCGGGATATGGACAGCAAGAACCCCCTCGTTAAACGGGTTACCAGAGGCTGAGCCAAGAGGGTCTTGCCTTCGACAAGGTGGTGGTGTGCCGCCAGGGCACTGAGGTGCATTCTGATGGAGTTTGATTTGAGCCCGGATTGCGAGAGTGAAGAAAGTACTGCATTATCAGCTGCACCGGGCAGGAGAATGGGTTCACCCATTGCTCTGTGCACCACACCAAGAACCTGCGCCATTTGAAGGTGCAAGCCCTCTTGGTGAAAGTCTTACGGGAGGCCAGCAGGATCTCTTCCACTTCCCCTGAGAGGTTGAAAGGGACTAGGTTATCCTTTCAGCAGCCACGCCATCAGTGACAGAGATCTCAGATTGGGATGTAGGAGAGAACCCTTTTCTTGGTGAACTCCCTGGGGGAATCGGTTCCTCCACCGACAAGTGGAGGAGCATCAGGAAAAGGTCCACCTGTGCAGTCTCCCAGAGTTGGAAGAGCCGGGTGGCCACTCTGGGATCCAGCTGTCACTCATGCGGTTGGAGGACCTTGCTCAGTTTGTCTGCCAGGGCATTGTCCTGGCCTGGTAGATACACCGACCGCAGGAACATTCCTTGACAAACTACGTAGGAGCAGAGTGTCATCGCCTCGCGGCAAAGGATGCAAGACCCCGTGCCCCTTGCTTGCTCATGTAGATCACCACCATTTGGGTGTCTGTTTGGATCAGCACTATCTGGTGCCTCAGACAGTGGCAAAAAGCTCGGAGGGCTAGATATATTGCCTGGAACTCCAGAAGGTTGATCTGCTGGTTGCTCGCAGCCTGTGATCAGCTGCATTGGGTGTGAAGTTCCTCATAGTGGGCTCCCCATCCCAGGAAGGAGGTGTCCATAGTGATGACCCTTAGAGGCCTTGGGGCTTGGAAGGGCATTCCCGCCAGAAGGTTTTGCGGATTTTGCCACCACGTCAGGGAGTCCGCTAGCTGGTGGGTCACTGAGACCCTGCCTTGGAGCCGACCCGTGGCCTGTGTCCACTAGTCTCTAAGGCACCACTGGGCGACCCTCATGTGCAGACAGGCATCTGGGGTGACATGGACCGTGGAGCCCATGTGGTCGAGTAGGCACAGTAGAAGCAGAGCTGACACCAAGGGATGGTACTGCACATCTGCAGCCAATTCCCTGAGACGGTCGGCCCGATCCAGTGGGAGGAAGGACTTTGCCTGAACTGTGTCCAGCTTTGCCCCTATGAACTCCAGACCTTGTGTCGGGAGAAGGTAAGACTCGGGGTGGTTTATCACGAACCCCAGATGTTGTAGGACATGGATGGTGCAAGCTGTAGCTTGCTGCACCTCGGTGACCATGCCTCCTTTTATAAGCCAGTCATCCAGGTAGGGGAAGACAAATACCGCCTGGAGACAGAGGGTGGCGGCCACTATTGCCAGGCATTTGGTGAAGACACTGGGGGTGGACGCCAACGCATTCATCAGGTGGACGAGAAGGTTATAGATATCGTTAAAATGGTCTTTTAGATTTGTACGTTCAGCAATACAGGCTGGTGTAGTTACAGCTCAATTGCCATAGGACTGATTCATTTCTATGCAATTGCTCTCTTCTGTGCGCTCCATCATTTTAACGATATCTATAACCTTCTCAGTCCCCTGATGAAGGCGTTGCCGAAACGCGTTGGGGCGTTTCTTTATTAATAAAGCGCATGTGACCACCAAACCTCTTGCCCTTTGCATCTTTTTACACAGGCCATGGGGTCATGGTCAGGCCCGATGCAGCACAGGCAGCAGTTGTATGTATTGGTCAGGGACATAATTTTTGTACACTGATCACACTTCTTGAAGCCACTGGTAGCCATGGGTGAAAAAAGTGCTGCCAGATGGAAAAAAAAGGGTGTAATGGCGCCAAAATGGAAAAATGAGAAGAGTACCGGTGCACAACCGAAGAGAAGAGTATGAAACTTAGGTAGAAAAATCAACTTTTTCCAGGGAAAAGCAGACAGATGTCTGAAGGGCTCCACGGAGAAAAGGAGACCGAGTAAGATGGCACCCATGGGCGGGAAGGGGATCACGCATGCGTGGTGGCATCTCCCAAAGACTTTCTTTGAAAGCTGGGGAGATGCTTCCACGAGGGCTCTGTCAGTGCCGAAGTCACCCATATGTGAGGACTGACTTCCTGCTTGTTCCCAGAGAAACATTGCATTACTTTGATGACACCAAAACCATTTGAGCATCATTCCCATCATGTCACTGGGAATACCTATTCTTGCTCACTGTAACTATACAGATAGATAGAGATACAGATATATATGATGCATATTCAAATTTGTCTCACTGAATTTGAATCTCAACAGTTATATTTTCCAAAATAATGAAAATACACTATGCTGAATTAGCAGTGGTTGTTTTCTGAGATGACCCCACTGATAAGATATAGATAGCTCAAAGACATCAGTTTAGTAATCTCAGGAACTTGTAGGGCTGGGTAAGCCAGCTATGATTGCATTCTCAAACTGGTTTCAATGGGCTTGCTTTGGTTTGAATGGAAATCCAAATATCTTTGGGTCTGCTCAAATTTGGCCAACTCGGTTTGGTTCATCTTTTGTTTAACAGAAGTGAACATTCATTTTAATGTGAGAGATCTGGGAACATTGCATGTGAACTGGTTTGAATTCTTCATGAGAGGCTCAGGCTTACTTGTCTTGCCAGGCAGGAGGCAGTATGATCTAGGCATCTCTTCTATATTACTTTTACTACTACTACTATTACTTATCATTTATACAGCTCTACTAGGCATATGCAGTGCTGTATATATGCATATAAGAGACAGTTCCTGCCCCACAGAGCTTACAATCTGTTCAAGACAAAGAGAACAAACAGAGGACTAGGTTCATTTTTAAGGAAAAAGATTCAAAAGCATAAGGGGGTGGACAGGAGAGTAAGAGGGACAGGATTCAAAACCAACCTCAAAGAGATGAAGTTTTAGCTTGGTTTTGGCAGCAATCTGACAGCAGAACAGCATCCAAATCAGACCCATCCCTACCGCAGTGAACATTTGCAGCCCTCTCACTCTCTAAACCCTCTAAAGGTTTGAAAGGGATGACAATATAACCTGCGCTAGCCTGCCTGTCCCCTAAATCAAGGTATGAGACAAAACCTGTTTTTTAAAATGGCACACGAAGTCAACAGTAATCATTCCTTAGCTTCCCCCTCCACTAAGGCAACCAAAGCAAGTCTCTTGTATTCTACTGGCCTTGGAAAAGTCATGCATCACACTAATTTACTGGTGTACAGCACAGTTGTTTCCAGTAGCACAAAACAGCCTAAATGAGATTGTGAAAGGCAGAAAGAGAGGTTAGTAATGAGACCCATGAGTAATTAAGGCGTATGTGTCTGCACAATGCACATTGCTCTTACCATCATACCCATCTTCGTCTGTCCCAAGTTCATCATCTGAGCAGATGTTAAGCACATTTACCAGCATCTCTGTCACTAGGGAGAGAAAACAGGAGGAAATGAAACGAAGCACAGAACTTTCATTTTGTCATGATAAGGCCTTTAGTACAACATGCAATAATTAAGACAACAAACATTTTCAGTCGTCAACCTCCCAAAGCATTCTTTCAATGTGCTTTATTCTATACGGAGAGAATGAGAAGGAAAAAACCCCCATTTTATTTGGTCTGCTTACATATCTCAGTTTTTTGTATACTCTTCATAGAGAACAATACTGTATATAAAAACAAATAAAAATAAGATAAACTGTAGTGACAGCAGTATGCATGAACTTCAGCAAGGCAAACAAGGCGTAATAGGCACCAGGCTTGAAAGCAACCAACAGCCATAGAATTTACAAAATATAGACCTGGTTATTTCATATGTTAATAAAATTCCAGAAGGTCCACTTACCGTGATGCAAGTGCCCTCCCATGTTCTTTTGATGTGAAAACAGCAAAACAAAGTTGAGCAATTAAGATGTCAAAGAAAAGGCAAGACAAAGCCATAAAGACGTTTAAAAAAGAATAATTTTGCCTCTATTCATTTCCCTGTTTCAAGATAGATCTCCCAAATAACTATAACTACAGGTCAGGTTTCTTGCTTGGGTAAACACCAGAAAGAAACCACTCTCCAGGACTGAACCGTTTAGCGCCACCTGGGTGCCAGAAGGGGTCACTACCGCAATACAGTCTTCAGCAAAGTTTATTGCTGCGAGGCCAACTTTCCCTTTTTTTTATTTTACAGTTTTGAGCTCTGTAATAGAGTGCAGCTCTCTGAACACAGAGATACCATGAAAGAAAACATACTGTCTAAAAACAAGCTAGCTGAAAGCAAAAGCTGATTGAGTCATTTTACTGCTTTTGCACCCGATATCCACAAATTATTTTAAGAAGAAATAAATATATTCTACAAAAGTATAAAAATGATTGGAAGACAACTATACAAGATGAGAGAGCAACAAGAAAAAAAAGGTCTTAAGAAAAAGAAATGTGTCACTATAAAAGAAACAAAAAAAGGAAGCAATTCTTTAGTGTTGACAAAGGTCCAATGATGCTGTCCTAGAGGATTTATGATCTAAAAGGTTCTATTTGCTAAGCACTGATCCCATAGGCACAAAAGGAGAGAAAACCTTTGGTAAACAGAACCCTAAGATTTTATCTGAGACAATGGAGGGTTAAACGATTTGTGCAAGATCGCATACACAGGAAGCACAGGCTATCCCAAAACTGACATAGTATTTATTTATGAAGTAAAACCTAGAATTTCAGATTATCAGCAGTCATGTAACTAAATGCCATAAGGGACATAAAAAAGGTTACAGAGTATGACTGGCTTTGCACGCACAGTTTGGGTTTAAATTTGTACCTGGAAAGTTATTTAAGTCTTTCAACTCCTCATACTTAAAGATAAATCCCATTAAAAATGCTCCCAAATCACTAACAGATCAAATATATGCTTCTTACTCTAATCAATGATAAGAAGAAAACAGTCATATTGACCATGGCCAAGAGTTAGCCTTGCTCTTTGGGGGAAACAAATATTTGTAGCGCTCGACCGCATAAATTCCCAATCCCACCATCTTTACTTTGCTAAAGACACTAGCTTTGATGCCTAATATTGCTCCTACTGATCTCATGAGATGCTTTTGCTTTCAGACTTTAATGAGTCGCATGTACCACAGAATGAGAATGAGAGGGAGACACTGTTTAGAGAGGAGTAACTGGAATTGACTGTACTTTATATAACACCAAAAACTGCTTTCATTTGGTTTTAAAAAGTTAAGCGGCTCTTCTTTCATGAGACTGGCAGGGCTCAAGCATTTCACAAAGTGATACTCCCTAGATCCTGGGAAGAAGAGAGGCAAGGTGTTCTTGTGGAGATCCTTGCTAGTGCAAAGATGGCATGGAAGGTTATAATTTCTTTCCAACCCTCAGACTGCGAGGGCACTTGTGTCACCTGGGCTTGCCATTCGGAGAGAGGGGATTAGAGATGGGTGGGGGGATTCAGGAGGGGAGAGGATGATGAGGGAAACCAGATAAATGCAACTCTGAAAATGAAAGACCAATAAAAAATGTATTTTGGTACAAGAGCTTTCAAGACTGCACAGATCTGAAGGGAAGGCCTGTGAACAGTCTTGAAAGTTCCTGTACTAGATATTTTTTGTTGGATCTTCAAAAAAGTATCACAGTCTACAAAAATGCAGTTTTCTCCCATACCAACTCGGCTGCTAGAACCTTATACCAATGCCCCTTTGCAGCTAAGACAGCACAGTGGGCCTCTCATATTTCCAGCACCACATTTTCAAAGAAAATCCCGTTTTCATGTCTGGATTTCTGTTTGGCCTGAAGATTCCTTTTGCTATCAATGTTAATCAATCTTGAAAAGTCTTTTTCAAAATAAATAAAACTGGGAAATAGGAAGGCAAGCATGATTGTAGCTTGGATGTCATAGCAAAGCCCTTTCAAACATCTTTTTGAAACATATTATAGGTTGCATCCATCCAAATTATTTAATGAAAGTATTTCTGGCAGCACAATGAATGTGATGATGGGTAGAACTGTATTCGGGAACACAAAGCAGAATCCTCTGTTTCAAACTAGAAAAACAAACTACTTTCAAAATAAAAAAATACAGACACTGCTGCCCTTGTTCAAAGAAAATACACAACAGGAAATGATGCATTTTCTCCTCGTTTTTGCTTGCTGATTAACATTTAGAAAACACCACAGTACCAATGTTCTAGGGCATGGTATATTGCAGGAGTTATATTAAGGGGCATTTTAACGGTCAGTACTGAATGTTCCTGCAAGAGTGAACAGCAGCAGTCACTGAAGGCTATATGCTGGCCTTATTTTCAGGATAATCAGATATTTGTATACATCTGATCCACAAATCAGGTTAATTTGCCTATTTTTGTTGTCCAGAACTATTTTAAGCCCTCAAAGGATCAAATCACCTACCTGGGTATACCAGGGGTCAGCTACAATTCGGGGTAACGTGCCAAAAATCCCCTACAACATCTATCTATAAAATGTTGGCATGCAGAACCAACAAAACAGGGAAGGAATGAGTAGGTTAGGGCCCTGCTCTCACAGCATTTGCTCTGTTCCTGCCTGTGTCATTCTTTGATAGCCTCTGTCTCTCTTTTTTTCCCCTCTAATCTCTCCCTCATAGCCATCTTCTCTTGTTGCTTGCTTCTCTTTTTTGGTCTGGTAGATGATCTCTCTCTGTTATAGCTTTCCTTCCTGCCCTGTGTGGGATTTAGGGTTGCCAACCAGCAGGTTTTCAGCTAGGACAGCTGCTGGCAGAGATTGAAGACAAGCCCTTGAAAAGCCGTGAGACTGGGAGTGGCCAGAGCAGAAAACCGGCTTTTCATCTGCGTTCCCTGGCGCTTCCCGCCCTCCCCCCCCCCATGCAGCAACACCTTCCCCCCTTGCAGCCGCTCCTACTACTTCTTATAGAGCAGCGGCTGCAATAAAGCTAATTTAAAAACAAAAGGAAACCTGTGCGGAGCCCTCTGGCCCTATGAAACCTCTGCTGCAGCGTCCCACCCCCTGTAGCATCACTTCCTTTTGAGCGTTGGCGCTGCAGCAGAGCTTTCATAGGGCCAGAGGGCTCCGCACAGGTTTCCTTTTGTTTTTAAATTAGTTTTATTGCAGCCGCCACTCAGTAAGAAGCAGGAGCCGCAGCTGCAAGGGGAAAGAGGTGGAAGAAGGGACTGACACAGAGTGAAGGTGAGGGCTGGAAGGAAGCTGAAAGGGGGGGGAGAAGAGGTGTCAGGAAGGAACTGACAGGGTGAAGGAGTTGGCTGGAAGAGAGCTGAAAGAGGTGGGGAAGGAGGTGGCTGGAAGGGACTGACGGGGGAAGGTGGAGGCAGGAAGGCGGCTGAACTAGGGGGGAAGGAGGTGGCTGGAAGGCAGCTGATGCAGGGAGGAGGAAGGAGGTGGCAGGAAGGGAGCTGACACAGGGGGAGGAAGGGAGCTGACATGGGGGGGAGGAAGGGAGCTGACACGGGGGGGGGAGGAAGGGGCTTGAAGGGAGCTGACATCTGGGGATGGTACTGGTAGATGACTGAGTAATGGGGAGGGGGCTGGAAGGGAGGGGGCACAGGAGCTGGAAGGGAGCAGATATGTGGGGATGGCACTGGAAAGGGGGTGGACAGAGGGTAGGGTGACTGGAAGGGAGCTGACATAGGGATGGCACTGGGAGTGGAAGTGAGCTGATACCTGGGATGGTATTTGGACTAGAAGGGGCTGGGCAATGAGGAAGGAGGGGGACTAAAAGGGAATGGACACCACTGGCAGTCCTGGGAATGCAAGAGGGTTGACACTGGAATGTAATGGGAGTGGAGGACTGGAAAGGGGGCTGATACTGGGGAGGGTTACTGGGACTGGAAATAGATTGATGGAAGGAAGTGAAGAAAACAAAAGAAGAGAAAGGAAATGGTAGATGGACTATAAACCATAGAAAGACAGCTAAGAGAAGACAGGAAAACAGAAGCCTCAGATCAGGACCAGGATGATCAGAGAATAAAATGGGCAAAGATAGAAAAAATAATTTTATTTTCAATGTAATGATTGGTTTTGTGCTAGCTTTATATTTTACACAGTATGGGGAACTGCATCTCTTATTTATCTGATGTTGCACTGCATGCAGAGTCTGGCTTTTTGGGGTTTCCGTTTAATTTTTGTCTATATACATCTCCTTTTGTTTTGTGCTCATTTATTGATGAAGGCCTGTCTGTATTGTGTGTGTGTGTACAATCAATGCTGTGTATTCTGTCAGTATAGAATTTCTGTTTAAGAATGTGTAGCAATCTTGCTTGTTCAGTTTGCACATTGCCCTCACTGCAATTTTTTGGGGGATAGAGGGTGGAATAAGGGTGGGGTGGGGCAGGACAGGAGGCAGGGAAAGGGTGGGAATGGGTGGAACATGACTAGCCACAGGTGGCAGGTTTTTCCTCTTTCAAAAAGTTGGCAACCCTAGTGGGACTAAAGGCTGATTTTTTAGAAAGGCAGAAAAACAGCCTGTTCTCATGCACAGAAGCCCTGATTCGCTCAATCACTGGAAAAAAGTTGTCAGTGATAAATACGGCAGTGTTTTTTGGTTTAAACTACTTTATACATGCCTCGTCTAGGAAGAAGACAGTTACTGGATGTTTTTAGTTTAAAATGAATCCTAGAAGCCCTGAGCACATCAAATTTGTAGAAGAAAGCACATCTGTGTGCCTACATCTGTCTGTGAGAGGAAAAAGAATCCTAAGTGGAGATTCAGTTAATACAAACATGCCATAGTGCAGGGGTCTCCAATTCTGGTCCTGGAGGGCTGTAAACCAGTCAGGTTTTCAGGCTGTCCCTAATGAATATGCATGTGATATATTTGAATACAATGGGGGCACTGCATGCAAATATATCTCATGCATATATATTAGGAACATCCTGAAAACCTGACTGGCTCTCCAGGACTGGAATTGGAGACCCCTGCCATAGTGCATAATGTCACAAATGGGGTCTATTTGCTCAAAAATGTGCAAAAGTTCCAACATTCTTGTGTTTTGCCTATTTCTTTTTGTGTGAGGCTCTATTGGCAAAAAAAATTAGCTTATTTTGCCTCTTGCAAATAGTAAAATTTTGTATGTAGCTTGAGATATGAAATTTACTATAAATCCAAATTAATAAGCTACTGCAATGCAATTCCATGCAAAGCAGTGCATTGAGCTATAACTCTCTGCTGCAGGTACTGACCTACTGTAAACACTCCTTATGTTGTAAAATGTTTGAAAAAGGTGTTATTATTTGGATTACATCTTTCCTGGATGTAACTGATGGTCTAGATCCCAATCACTTGTGCTATCATACTGACTGGAAAATGGCATCTATCCTGGTTGCACATATGAACAGTGTCCAAGCAGCCCCCGCAATGTCTGAGGGGGGGGGGGGTATAGGCTAGAAGACGGCTCACTCAGTCCAGCGATCCCTATTCTGCAGCAACAGCGGCAGAGTGAGACAAACATGAGTACTATAAAGAGGTTTGCCACTCTCTTCCACGGCAGCCTGATGCCTGGAACAACATTCCCCACTGTGAGGCTGAACTCTTGTGATACCTGAGACTTCAGCCCTGCAGCAGGATCTGCTTTTCCAGCTACTGCGGAACAGTACTTCACAGCAGAGGGGCGGCAGCTTCTTTATTGTAAGTATAACGTTTGTCAGCTACCTGTTTTTCTTTTAAAGTTTTTTTTGAGGGGCATGGGAGGAGAAAGGTGTTCCTTCCCTTCTCGAGGCCACTGCTGTCATCATGAGGAGCCTTCAAGAAATTTTGCTTGGGGGCCTCTCATTTGAACTTACACCAATGACTATGGATGATGATCTGTCATATGTAAAAACATGGCGATTAGCACTGGCTGTGCTACTGAGTCTATTGGGGCTTGTTTACAAAGCCGCGGTAGCAGTTTCCGATCGTTATAACGATCGGAAAGCGCTACTGCGGCTTTGTAAACAAGCCCCTATTGAGTACAATCAACTAATCAGGGCCAGTACATGGGTATTGTGTGCATTAGGTGAACCTTCAGCCTTCCCCCCCCCCAAAAAAAATGTTTGATAATTAAATGCTAATTAAAATGAACAACCATGATTATCCCACCACCCCTCTCACAACAATCCTGTAAAAATGCGTGATTGGACATCATGTTGGTAATTTCATAATGAGCTGCATAAAGTTATGCACCACCAACACACATAAATTATGTATTTTTCATGACTTAAATGCATAGTTTGGCACTTACACATGTGCTTTAGGCAGTCACTATTCTAAAAGAAAGCACATTTGGCTGGTATGGGGAGGGGGGAGATGAAATGCCCATCAACATCATTATGGTCTGCAGGCCTCTGAAACAAGGAGAATTAGACAAAAATCTGGTGAAAGAATCCAAAAGAGGGAAAGAAAGAGAGGGTGTGGAATGTAGACTCCCATCTGCCACTCCATACCTAGTTTAAATAGCTGTCAGTGGGACTTGTGTATTAACCCTCAGAATTTCTCATTGGTTAGTTGCTTGTACCCAGCGAAAGTTTGCTACAGATGCAAATTTAGCTATCGGACCTAGCTGTAAAAAGTGTAGTTATCTTTTTGGCAAACACCAAACTCCAAAGATGTCTTCACATTCTGATTTTTGATGATTTCTATTCTGTCTTATTCTCATGCTTATGTATTGAGCCTATCCTGCAAAATGGGGACCCAAAGCGATTAGCAGTGGGATCCTCAACTTTATTCCAGGGATTTTCCTCTGATAAATTTAACAGAATCCATGAGAAAATGTATGAAACTGGACCTAACACTTACAAATGGAAAAAACATTTCTAATGTAGGCATCCATCTAATGCAGGCATTCTCAGATGGTGAAGTCTAATATAACAACGCTAATAGAGAAGAATCACCCAAAAGTCAGTTTTATACAATGAAGAAATATCTTAAAGAGGCACTGGCAGGGTGGGAAGCTGTAGCTGCAGTGCAAACGCAGCAAAAAAATAAAAGCAAGAGGAAAACTGGACCTACAAGGTGTGATCAAAAAGTATTGAGACTTGTGTAGCTATATAACAATGCGTCACACCACAATGCTATTAACACTAGAAGCCCCAAAGTGCGTCAATTGACACAAATGCATCTTTGAAGTTGTATAAAAGCGCCACTGCTAGAACCATGTCAGTCATGTTCCATGATTTTGTTAGCAAGGTCAATGATAGGGGAAAATAAGGCTTAAAGAGTGTGTGTACAGGAGGACTAGGAGGCCCGCAGGGGAAAATGGGAAACCTGTACATATCTATATATGGAAAGGAATGTGCTGTGCTAAAACAAATTGATTGTTCTACACGGAGACGACTAACATCTGTGAAGTTTCTGATAAGCTGTGGTGGGCCTCAGGGGATGAGTTGATGACGTATGTATATGTTTCTGTTAATGTATAAAAGACAGACAGCCCCTCTAACCTGTGGAATGAACTTACATACTTCTTATATGCGAGTGTGTGTGTGTTTGTTCCCCTGGAAGTCCAGACAGAGAAGGTAAGGTGATTCCTCGGCCCAGGGGATTAACGGACGTCCCGAGGGTAAATGGTATATAGTGCTGGGAAAGGAAGAACCCACACTTACAGTTTGGTGTCAGAAGTGAGGATTTCCCTGTTGCACTGGGATTTCCAGACTTCCTAAATTGACGTAGCTTTGGTAGCTGCACTGGGATTTCCTGGCTTCCTAAATTGACGTAGCTTTGGTAGCTCGTCTCGGGAATGCGCTTTGGTAGCGCTATGCATAATGGGGACGTCCCGCTGGGTCCGTGGTAATACCCTTTTCCTTCTCTGTGGCTTGTGTGATTGTGTGAACTTGGCAAGACGCCCCTGCCTCAGCCTGAAGCGATAGCGCTAGTGACGGTTGTTGGCAGAAAGCAAGTGGCCAAGCGTGCGATTGTTGGATATTAATTAGAGGATGGGGGGGTCCCAAGGTAAGGGGACCGCTCCAGAATCCGCGGGAGTGCATGCGCAGCCAAATGTTGTGATAAGGTTTAAAACTGCAGCTAAGGCGGCATCCTATTCTCGCCGTACCCCGGTCTCTCCCGGCGCACTCCCGGCAGATGGGGAGATGCCGAAGGAATACGTAGACAGAGTGGCAGGGGGTTATTATACTAATCCCTGGGTGGATAATATGGCGGGGTGGACAGAAGGTTTACGTAGCTCCAATCCTTTTCCCAGGGAGGGTAGCTTCTCTGCCTGGCATTTAGATATGATTTGGGGATTGTGTTTGGGGGATAAGAAAGCTTTTCCCTTTTATTCCGGAAACCTGAAATGGCCAAAATCTTATATGAAGGAATGTGGTACTGTATGGATACAACTGGCTCCTTATTATAATGGTCAGCAGCAACCGGTGCTTGACTCGCCCCAGCAACTGCTTCCGAAATTGCCCCAACCCAAGGTGTCCTCCTCCCGGGTGCCCACGGCCCCTCCACCGTATCAGCCCATTTACCTCTCCCTGGTTGGATTGGCCGCCATTGTAAAGTCAGCCAGAGACTCTGATTCATTAGATGACATTGTTCTGGAGACAGCTGCTTCTACCGCGCACCCCCCAGTAGTAATAGCAGGGCATGCCCCCACCCACCGAGAATTACCCATAGATAAAATGTTTCATCAGATATGTGCTACTTATGAGGCTGTGCGTGGCAAGGTGGAGGAGCCTGCCGGTTCGCCTCCGCCACCAACCGCTGCCTGGCTACCTTCTCCTGCCCTACCTTCTCACTCAAGCCCATGCTTGACCGATTCTGGGCCCGCCCCTGCTGGTCGGGACAAACCCAGGGAAAACATGTATCGCCAATTGTGTAAGACATCTCCGGAAGTCTCTACCGGGAGTTTGGGGATGCAAGCGGGGGCCGGAGAGTCCGCTGCCGCTTCCCCTTCCATCCCTTTTGCCCCGCTGGAGTCCCTTATTACCCCCCGTAATTCCCCTCTTCCGATGCTTTCATCCGAAGATCGGGGGGGGGGGAACAGGAACAGAGTAGGGCTAGGGCTCATAGGGATGGGCTTAGCCCTCATAATCCCTTTCATAAGCTGGATTCAAATGACGTGAGAACTTCTAACAGTGATAGAGTGACAGGAGACCCTTCCTCTAAGGGCCATATATACACCCAGTATCCTTTTCTAACTATTGGTAACCAGCTTGTTGTTAAGCCCCTGGATCCTGCCATCCTTTCTTCTATTTTACAGCATGCCCCGAACCCCATGAAAACGCCAGCTGCCACTGTGCACTACTTGCTACATATGACTCGTGGTTTGCAGTGCACGGCGCAGGACTACTGCCTCATTATTGAGGGTGTCCTGGGGTATGATGAAGAAACCCCATTTGATTTTTCCAGAGTTAAGTCACTGGCGAATCCTTATGAGACGCCGGATGATTCTAATTACCCCCTCCGATATCCCAAGGTGATAAAAAAGATGTGGGACGAAGTGTTAGAGGAGTTTGAGCGTTTATTTGGGGCGAAACAGAATCTTGCTGCATCTATTGCATGCATGCAGGAACCAGGGGAAGGAGTTTCACAGTTTGTGCGAAGGTTTCGTAAGTGTTGGAAGGAAGAGGCAGGTTTATCACAGGAAGACCTGATGGTTTCGATATAAATTCAGATGCTGTTTGAGGCTATGCACCCCGAAGTGACTGTACCATGTAAGCGAATGATAGATGCTTGGTTTAGCATGACTCCAGTAGAATTAGAGAAGGTAAATATTAACAAAGGAAGCGGCAGAATGCTTTGCAGATATGGATGTTAAGAAAGGTAAAATTTCTCATGCTTGGCAGCAGGATATTGGTTGCCAGCAATCCTACCCCGGGGGATATCAACCCCTGGGGCCTCAGTGGTCGCAATTTTGGGAGTGGAGGGGACAGCGGGGCCGGTTTTGAGGCGGGCGGGGTGGTGGAAGAGGAATAGGGCAGGGAATATCTAGGAATCAGATATGTTTTCATTGTAAGCAACAAGGACATTGGAAAAATGAGTGTTCTTACGTGGCAGGTAGCGGCCCTGGGCCGACTCAGGGGGGTGGGCTTTGCCCCCTCCCGCGATGCCATCGGCACCACTCCCTCCCCCATCTAGTAGCCCCACAACCCCTGTTATCCCTATTACATGGCAACAGCCCCCGCAACGCCCATAGGGCTGCCCTGAGGCAATGGTTCCGATCTGGGTTCAGTTAACGGGTGGATGGAAGGAGCCCCCTTGTTGTACATTGTGCATTAATGGCCAGCAAGTCTCCTTTGCAATCGATATGGGAGCGACTTGCTCTACGTTGCATGCCTCTGTTTGTAGGGAACCCTTAACGCCAGGTTCTGCCTCAGTTGGGATAAATGGAACCTCTACCCCCACATGGATTACACCCCCATTGTCTGTCTCCGCGCTTGGTAACAATACTGTTCTGTTTATACATTCATTTACGATTATTCTCTCCTGTCCAGTGAGTCTCCTGGGGCGGGACCTGTTGTGTCGCTTAGAAGCAGTAACTATTAGTAATTCAGATGGCGTTTTTGCCTTGCACTCTCCTTTTTTATTAAATATGATTTCCACAGAGGCGCATGGGTTGTCTAAGGTTCCTCCTAAACTCTGGGCCACCTCCCCAACTGATGCCGGGTTGGTCCCCTGTACGCTGTACGTGGCACGTTTGAAGGATCCTCAAGCTGTTGTCTGTATTCGACAGTACCCTTTGTCTGGCCCTAAGGAAACTGCCTTGCAGTCCATAGTCCAGGATTTTGTCACAGCAGGTATTGTAGTTCCTACTGTTTCTCCTTATAATACTCCCGTGAATCCCGTCCCTAAGGGGGATGGGTTCCGTTTTACCCAGGATTTACGGGCCATAAATCAGCTTGTTGTCCCATTGGCACCGGTGATGACCGATATTTCCGGGCTACTTACTCTTATTCCTACGGAAGCCAAATGTTTTATGGTTATTGATTTAGCTAATGCCTTTTTTAGTGTACCCCTGGACCCCATCACGCAGCCTCTTATGGCTTTCACACATGCAGGCTAACAATATACCTGGACTCGCCTGCCGCAGGGATACATTGATTCCCCGGCGGCGTATTCTCTTGTTCTTAAGGCATCAATTGAAATGTGGCATCCGCCTTGTTCCTCCACCCTTCTCCAGTATATGGACGATTTGTTATTATGTTCTAAAACAATCACAGAATCTGAAAACGACTCTGTATCCTTGCTCTGCCATCTAGCCTCCCATGGACATAAGGCTTCTTTAAAAAAGCTCCAGTGGTGTTGTGAGCGTGTTACCTATTTGGGGTTTGTGCTGTTCCCTGGAAACCGGGCGCTCTCTCCTGCCCGAGTACAGGCAATTATAAAATTATTTCCTCCAACAACAGTGACACAAATGCTAGCTTTCCTTGGATTAGTATCCTTCTGTCGCACTAGGATCCCGGAATGTGCTTATTGGGATTCCAAATTGCAAAGGGCTACTTTGCAGTTACCAGGCTCTGCATCTATTGAATGGACCGAAGAAATGCTTTCTGCATTTGCTACTTTGAAAAAGCTGCTTATCTCGGCTCCTACACTTGGACTACCCGATTATGGGAAAATGTTTTACTTATATGTAAGGGAAGAGGGAGGAACTATGGCAGCTATTTTGGCTCAAGACCATGGGGGGGGGGGGGGGAATGCGCCCAGTCGCATATTTATCGAAAAAATTGCCCCTCCAGGTATAGGGTTTGCCTGCATGTTTGTGAGCTCTGGTGGCTTCGGCTATTGCCGTACAGATGACTATCCCGATTACCCTGTCTCATGAGACTATTCTGTTTTCTACCCATTCTGTTTTAAATGTGTTAAAGAACCTTACTACGCAACACATGACAACCCAGCGCCTTAGTGGGTATGAGGTGATTTTAACAACTACTGAAGGGTTGTCGGTTAAACAGCAATCCGCTGCCTTTACCCTGATGCTGGCTTTGCAGGCCTTAATGCGCCCAGTAGATGATTCCATGATTACTTAAAGTTGATTAACTTTGAGACGTCAGTACGTTCCGATTTGCCCTCCTCCCTGCTCCCGGACGCTCCACATATATTTGTGGACGGGAGCTGTGTCCGTCCCGCAGACAACACCTACATTGCTTCTTATGCCATTGTAGAACTCCCAAATATTTTGCATGAAGCCCAGTTATTACCTTATGGTTCTGCACAAGCTGCAGAATTGGTAGCGTTTACTAGAGCCTGTGAATTATTTGCTGATAAACGTGTTAACATTTATTCAGATTCCAGGTATGCCTTTGGGGTAGTGCATGATTTTGGTCTCTTATGGGGGCGTAGGAGTTGGAAAATGGCAGACGGTAAACCAATTTCTCATGCACAATTGGTTAATGAACTGCTGGCCGCCTTATGTAAACCCAAAGAAGTCGCCGTTATTAAATGTACCGCACACAGATATGACACTTCTATTGCCTCTCAAGGTAATACCTTAGCTGATCTTGCAGCCAAACAGTGTGCACAAGCCCAAATTGAACTTTTACGTAGTAATAATATCTCTCAGGGCATGCCGACAGTTTCATATTATTTGTCTGATCCTTTACTGTCTGAGTATTATGTTTCCCCTCTTGAGCATTCTTTTCCTCTGCACCACTTGCAGGCTGCTGCAGATCCCGAGGACATTATGTATTGGGAACAGCATAATATGAGTTTAAATTCAGCACAGATTTGGCAGGAAAAAAAGGGGGGGGGGGCGAAGAGGGCTACCAAAAGCAGCAGCCCCACTCTTAATTGGTCAAGTACATGGGGTAGGGCATAAAAACAGAAAGACGGTTCTTAAAGAGTTACAAGAAATATTTGTTTGCAGAGATTTGCCTTATTTAGTGGAATCACAACTGAGTCAAAGATGGGCCGGTCGATGTAGTTTATCTGAATATTCAGAAAACCTTTAACAAGGTCCCTCATGAGAGATAGTTGGCGAAATTAAAAAGTCATAGGACTGGAGACAATGTAGTATTGTGGATCAGGAACTAGTTAAAAGACAGAGCAGAGAGTAGGGCTAAATGGCCAATTTTCTCAATGGAGAAAGGTAAATAGTGTAGTACCCCAGGGATCTGTGCAGGACCTACTGCTTTTTTTTTTACATATTCATAAATGATCTGGAAACAGGAATAACGAGTGAGGTGATAAAACTTGCAGATGAGAGAAAATTATTCAAAGTTGCTAAACACAAGTGGATTGTGAAAAATTGCAAGAGGACCTTGAAAAATTGGAAGACTGCGTGTCCAAATAACAGATGAAATTTAATGTGGACAAGTGCAAAGTTACGAATCTAGGAAAGAAGAACCCAAACTATGGTTACAGGAAGCAAGGTGCCACCTTAGAAACCACCATCCAAGAAACAGATTTAGGCATCATTGTGGATAATACACTGAAACCCTCCGCCCAGTGTGTAGCGGCAGCCATGAAAGCAAATAGAATGCTAGGAATCATATGGAAAGGAATGGAGAAAAAACCAAACAATATTATAATGCCTTTCTATCATTTCTATGGTGCACCTTGAATATTATGTGCAATTCTAGTCACCATACCTTAAAAAGGATATAGCTGAATTGGAAAAGGTACAAAGAGGCGTGACAAAAGTGGTGGAGAGAATGGAAGGATACCCATATGAGGAGAGGCTTGAAAGTTTGGGGCTCTTCAGCTTGGAAAAGAGATGACTGAGGGGGAAAATGATAGAAGTCTATAAATTAATGAATGAAGTGGAATGAATAAACCTAGATCGGTTGTTTACGCCAACAAAAGGTAGAAAGACTAGAGGACATACAATGGTGCTACAATGCAAGCCATTTAAGAATAAATAAGAGAAAATATTCTTTTTACTCAATGAATCAAACTCTGGAATTAGTTAGAAGATGCAGTAGAGAGAAGCAGCAGCCAGGATATCGGGGCTTGGCAGTCAACTTTGTTTCCAGCTGAAGTGTTTGCAGGTGAAGCTCCTCCTACCCCTTCTTTCATCGGGGAACTGCAGCAGTTAAAAGCCAGCTGCTTTCAGAGGAGCTGAGAAGCAGCAGCCAGGATATCGGGACTTGGCAGTCAACTTTGTTTCCAGCTGAAGTGTTTGCAGGTGAAGCTCCTCCTACCCCTTCTTTCATCGGGGAACTGCAACAGTTAAAAGCCAGCTGCTCTCAGAGGAGCTGAGAAGCAGCAGCCAGGATATCGGGGCTTGGCAGTCAACTTTGTTTCCAGCTGAAGTGTTTGCAGGTGAAGCTCCTCCTACCCCTTTTTTCATCGGGGAACTGCAACAGTTAAAAGCCAACTGCCTTTCGCGGCCGCGTGCCCGAAGAGGGCGTGACCAAAGGGGGTACGCCCCTTTGGTGCCCCTTCGGTGCTGCTTCAGAGGCTCGGAGCTCTAGCCGCTGAGGGAATGCCCAGAGGTCATTTTAAGAGGAAAAGTAAGTCTTTGAAAAAACTTTCTGATAATGATTCAGGTTCTAAAGCAGTGGTTGGCCAATGGACCAGCATGTGGTTTCTAAACATAAGCTTGTTTCACCAGTTCCTGCTTCCTCCTCGCCTGCCTCTGGAGCTTCCCTGAGTACCATCGAAAGGACTCCTCCTCCTAATCCCGCTGGCACTCAGGTGTTGGATCGGGACACCTTTTCCTCTGAGGCTTCTGCCTCGGAGGAGGAAGAGGGCGCTGTTTGTGACAGTTCTCTTAACGCTATTAGTAAAGTTTCTTCTTTAACTCCTATTCTGGCTATCAAATTGGAGGATTTTTCCTCTTCTTCTGTAGTTGACCCTACTAATGTTTCTTTACTGGATATCTAGAAACAAGTCTCTGCCACTAACTTGTTGTTAACTAAATTTATGGATCAAACGTCTGCTTTCTCCCAACAGGTTGTGCACAAGGTACATACTTTGGGCTCAACAGTTGGGAGTTTGTCTACGCGGGTTGATAAATTGGAGGCTCAAGCCGGTGTTTTTCAATCGGCGAGTGCCTCCTCTTTAAAAGATACGCTACTTTTGCATAAACAGGTAGAGTTATTGGAAAATAAGTCTCGTGCGAATAATCTTCGTATTCTAAATTTTCCTAAGACTCGTTTTATGACACCTCTTCTTTTATTTAGGCAGTACTGCAAAGATGTTTTTTATTGATGCCAGATGCTGATCTTATTCTGATTTCACATTCTTATTATTTGCCAAGTCGGGAGATTTCCTCGAACAAGGATGTGGCTCCATCAGAAGTACAAAGTGATTTAAATTTGACTGATTTTCTTGAAAATTGTCAGGCTTTGATTTCTACGCGTGCCACTTTAGTAATTACTCTGTAAATTTCTCTGACAAGGCAAAAATTATGAAAGCTTTTTTTCTGAAAAAGAATGTTGATTTTTATGGATTAAGAATGCCTATTTTCCCTGACGTTTCCCGTTATACTCAACTGAGGAGGAAGTCCTTCCTCCAGCTTAAACCTCGTGTTTTGGCTGCAGGGGGGACCTTATTCCTTCGGTTTCCTTGTAAATGCTTAGTTACTATTCAGGGTATAGATTATGTTTTTGTTGAATCATCTGGATAAGGATCGTCCTTATCATCACTAATGTTCAACATTTATATGCAGCCGATATGTGACTTAATCCGATCCTTCAACGTAAAATGCCTTGCTTACGCTGATGACATCCTCGTTTACATGCCGTTCTTGACAGACCAACCACTGCTCTCCCCAATAATTAGTTGCTTCGAAGCAGTAGCCGACTGGCTGCTGTCACAAAACCTACGGATCAATCACGGTAAGACAGATGTCCTATTTGTCACGAGGAACCACAAATTCACACCCCCCTCATCACTACTTGTCAACAATGTAGAGTTGAAGTCCAAATCCACAATCCGTTACCTCGGCATCACCCTGGACCAGCACCTGGATATGACAACGCATGTGAAAAACACCACAAAGGCAATATACCATAAAATCAGAACTCTACGGCACCTCCGACATCTACTAGACTTCACAGACTACCAGGCATTAGTCCTTCCACCTTTTGACTTCGCAAACATCATCCTCCATGGCCTCTCCCAATCAACCTTAAACCCGCTCCGCTTAGCTTTGAATGCAGCCGCAAGAGTCCTCTCCGGATCGTCAAGATCCGATCACATAACACCCATCATGAAGGATTTACATTGGTTACCCTTACATGCCAGGCTCCAATATAAGTCATTGGTCCTCACCTTCAAAGCCCTAAATAACTACCCCCCTACGCCAATCAGCAAGCTAGTCCAAAGTACCCTGGAAAATAGAAACAGAAGGTCTACTGCATTGAACACATTAGTAGTCCCCAAGCTAATGACTACATGCACAAAGGCTACCTCTAACAGAGCCTTCTCCATATTCGCCCCTTCAAACTGGAATGCACTCCCCCATGAAATCCGTGGAATTAAAAGCCTCATCCTATTCAGAAAAGCCTTGAAATTCCACCTGTTTACAAAATGCTATCCAGACACTTCTGGTGATAGAAGCGCAACCAGCAAGCTTCCCTCATACCCCAGTCGCCCCTGCACGTCAACACCACAGACAATAGGTAGTCCCCACTCAAGCCCAACCAACCACTAATCTTCTTCTCCACAAATACAATGCAACACCCACTCACATTAGATTTTTGTACATAGTTTCAAGTTGATATGTATTTAGTTTCCCCGGTTTCGATCCCATGTTCAATTCCCTGTTCTTTGTAAACTCAATGTTGCTTGTATGCATTGCAGTACTTTTGTTCGATGTACACCGCGCTGATTTTAATAGCGCGGTATAGAAGAAATGTTAAATAAAATAAAAATAAATAAATAAATAAATCTCAACTAGATGCGCTCCTGTTGTCCCTCCAAGCCTGAATTTGCTTCTTCTATCTTTCTTTAATGATAAGATTATTTTGTTAGGTGGTTGTAGCCTTTATTAAGAATTTTCCCAGGTACCTTTAAGCTGTCTTCTCCATGATGTGGGCTGTTACACAGTATTGAGTTTAGTTTGATTATTGATATTTCTTTGTATTGATTCATCTCAGACTGTGTATTTCTTCTGAACTATGTATTAGGATTGCATTTATGATATAATAAAAAAAGAAAAGAAAAAAAAAGAAGATGCAGTAGAAGCCGTTAGTGTAGCTAGGTTTAAAATAGGCTTGGACAAGTTCCTGGAGCAAATGTCCATAAACCATTATTAAAGAGGACCCGGGAAACCCAATGCTTGCTCCGGCACAAGCACTGTGGAACCTGTGTGTCTCTTTGGGGACCTGCCAGGTACTTGTGGCCTGGATTGGCCACTGTTGAAAACAGGATACTGGGCTTGATGGACAATGGTCTGACCCAGTAAGGCATTTCTTATGTTCTTAATAACTGTCAGTGTTATACTTCTTGTGTTATTGTACAAGTCTCGATAGTTTTTGCACCTTGTAGATGGTTTCCAAAAGAAGTATCTTAAAAAGTAACAGCAAAAAATTATGATTCAAGGGAGGTGGTTTGTAATAACTCGAAGAAGAGCAGAGAGGGCTTAAAATCTTACCTGCTGGAACTAGCAGCAAGTTCTCAGGAGACCCCACTTTCCACATATGTCATCTGAAAGGAGAGTAGATAAAGCAGGGCAGTGCCACAGAGCATGGCCCGCAGACGTGTGCCCACTGGTGCATCTGTGAAGGGGCATGACCAAAATAGAATGCCCCTTTGGAGCCTCTTTGGAGTCCAGAAGATATGGGAGGAGCCAGAAGAATTGTTATTGGAGCTGGAATTGGTTTTTGCCCTACTTATTGTTGTCACCAAAGGTGAAAAGGAAACACAGAAACATGATGGCAGAAAAAGATCCTATGACCTATCCACTCTGCCCTTTCAAAGGAGCTACTGTAGTCTCTTTCTTTCCTTTAGAGATCTTCTGTATTTGTCCCATGCTTTTTTGAAACGGAATCAAAGAGTCAACAGAGATTATAAGTACAATGGGACCTATGGAGGCTCTGGTTATTTCTGGTCAGCTAGTGTACAAGCTAGCTGCTCCCCGAGTATGGTAGAATAGTTATTAGAGGCTGATGTTACACTTAGTCCTGTCCTTCACTTTACTCCCATTCAGCCAGTAGGTTTGTTGGAGTCATTTCTCTCTATTCATTTAGGTAGAAAAGTATAACTACCTATAGAGGACTTGGATGCATTGGCAAGCTCTGGTGGAACTGAACAGAAGGATGGTAAGATCATTATAAAATGTGGCCAAACCAGTGGCATTTCAACCAGGCCCAGACTGAGAGTGTTTCCAGTAGAACTCCTCCCAGAGAAGTATAGTGGTGTGCAAAAGTCTGGAATCACTTGTGAGTTTTGCGTTTTTCGTACTTTCTAACGTTTTTTTTTAAATTTTGCGTTAGCCCAACATATTCATCTTTCTACCACTTTAAAAGGGATACATTTGGCTATTAGAGTTGAATTTTTTTGTATTCCTTGCTTCCAATTTAAATACTTTACAGACACTGGGAGATAGCTACTGCGATTTTTGTGGATCCTGCGTCAAAACTGGATCGAGATTATCCAATATGCACACATTATTTCTGACCAATCAGGAGGCTGGTTTCACTAACCAATCACAATGCAGATATGTAGCCAACAGTGCAGCTATACAAACGTGCAGAATTTTTGAATTTCATACACTTTCTGGATCGACCATGAAGATGACGTGGACCCTGACGTTGGAGGAGCGTGTTCGTGTATCCTTTATGAGCGAGGAAGAATTTTCAAGCCGTCAGATAGCCAGGAAAGATGGCTGCAGTAAGAACGCTGTTAAGATTGTACAGAAGAAGAAAGAAATGGGTTCAGCGGTGGACAAGCCTCGTTCACGTCATCCACGTGTATCAACATCATGCCAGGACCGCGCACTATGACGCATTTCACTGACTAATCGCAAGTTGACCTCTCCTCAGCTACTTCGAGAGTGGTCAGACAAGAGTGAGGTCAGTGTCAGCTCATCAACAGTTTGTCGCCGGTGCCTGCAGTTTGGTCTCCGAGGCTGCAAAGCACAGAATCAGCCACTGATGACTGACATACAAAGGCGTAACCGGATCGTGTGGGCGAGAAAGCACTCAACCTGGTCGACTGAAATGTGGGAAAAGGTGCTATTCAGCGATGAAAGCACCTTCTGCCTGTTTGGTAACCAGGCCTACACCTATGTGAGGAGATTTCCTGGAGAGGAATTCAAGCCTAAGTGTCTCAACCTCACTGTGAAGCATCCTTTGAAGGTCATGGTCTGGGGATGCATTGCTGCCAGTGGCATTGGACGTCTTCACATCGTCGATGGAATGGTAAACGGGGCCTAGTACATCACCATGCTGCAAAAGTGTATGGTGCCATCAGCACACCAGCTGTTTCCTGGCCAGTTCCTGTTCCAAGATGGCAATGCACCCTGCCATCGCTCCAGACAGGTGATCAGCTGGAAGCAGCGCAACAACATCAAGTCAATGGACTGGCCTGCCTGGTCTCCAGATCTGAATCCAATCGAGAACCTGTGGCACAAGGTGGCCTTGGAAATATCCAAGAGGTATCCGACATCAAAGCGTGAGCTGACTGAGTCACTCATTGCAGCTTGGAACCGCGTTGTCACCAACGATCACCTTATCAGACTGGTTCATTCAATGCCGACAAGGTGCAGTCAGGTGATCAAGAACAAAGGGTGGCCCATCAAATACTGAGCCATCACTGACACATAAAAATGGCCTTTTTCAAGGCCACATACATTAATTTGAAGGAAACCTGGCGTGCGTCCATAATATTTTAAAGCATACTTACAATAATATATCGTTGGCCAACGATGTACATTATGCAGTTTTCACAGAAAATCTATCAACAGGACAACTATGGGGAACAAACTCAGAAAATAAGGGCCAAACCAATACTAAAAGTTGGCCCTAATAGCCAAATCTATCACTTATCATGAGATACACAGAAAAAGTCACTGGGAGGAAAAAGAAATTAAGATATAAGGTCACAAAGTTGAAAAAACGTCAAATTTACAAGTGATTCCAGACTTTTGCACACCATTGTATCTAATCTGATGTAGAGGTTAATGACTAGGATGAAGGCAACACTCTCTGGTTGTCTTTCCAAGCACTGTACCTTTTCTGGAGAATCGTTCAATAAACTGAACCAAACCATGGTGAAAAGTGAGGCATTATTTCAAGGGCAGGCTGAGAAAATTAAAGGAATGGAATGTGTTAATCTGGTGTTAGGGGAAATTGTTAGAAAACAAAACTGAAAAGTTAGAGAATATATTTTGCTGAAAAAAATCTCAGTTTCTTAAATTTTCCTTTTTGTAATCTTATTTCTGCTAATGAAATATTGAAGGAATATTTTATTTGTTTTTATGTTTAGACGCAACTTCCTTAAAATGGAAAGTTGAAGGTAAAACTGGTCTTGATTTTTTTGAACAAAATAATTTCACAGCTTTTCTTGAGATATCTATGGTTGAGGCAACCCACAGGGCTACTTTGGTTGCCTCATTTGTGTTCAGCTCAGATACAGATAGGACTATAAAATCATTTTTTAAAATAAGATTGCACCCTTGCATGGATTAAAAATGTATGTATTACCAGATGTGGCCTCTCGTACTCAAAGGGATATGTCTACTAAAGGGGGTCAGCTGTCATCACGGCGCTAATGCAGGATAACTGCACCATGATGACAGCTAACACAGGAGAAATGCAGTTACTGCAGGCAATATTATGAGATAGCAGCATTTCATGTGGCAGTTGCAATAGTGGCTGGGTGTGGAGGAGAGTGGGCATGCCTGTACCATGTGGCTCCCAAGGGCGTTGACAGCATGTGGTAGGCACATGTTCTGCAGACATTGTGGATGCAGCTAACGCTACCTAAATGGGTTGTGATAGCTGCATAAGCGATGCAGTTTTACCACGATTCCTGCATTTTCACTGTGTTATTTGCTGGGGAAATGCTGGACACACCCCCAACAGATAACGTGCCACTTTTGCAACCAATACCCAGCAATAGCTGCAAAAGCCTACCGTATTTTAGTAAATGTACCCAAAATGTAAGGAGAGACTTTTTAAAGTTACGACCATGGATTGTTTCACTGGGCATGAGCTTTTTCCTGAAATTTCCTAGAAAATGTCCGATTAAGCACCAAGATAGGAATTATGGTTCTTATAATCTGCTCAGCTTGTAGAGTTTTTGCAGAAATTTGATGTGGAGGGCAGTAATGTAAAGTAAGGTTTGTTATCATTAATGTCCTGCTGACTGACTGACATTTTTGGAATGTGTGTGATTAGGCTGTATATATGATGGCTTTGTTCCTTCTTTAATTATTGTATTCCTCCTCTCAAAATTGTGGACTTGTAGGGTTTCCTTATTTTACTGAGATATATGTATTTGTTTATGAAGTTTTACCCTTTGCTTCTAGTAGTGATCATATTTCTGTTTAGGTTATATTTGTATTATGTTACCTATATAAGATTTATTTGAAAACTGATCAATAAAAATAAATTAAAAAAAAAAATTCAAAACATACAAGGAATCGCTAAAAAAGGAACACGTGGAAAGTTATCTGTTAAAGTTGAAAGAGGCGGGGAAAATATTGAAGATGGTAAAGATGCAAGTGGAAGATAAGTTAGCCAATAAAGTAAAAGGAAGGAGGTGGTTCTGTCTATTGGTGACTGGCAGGGTGCTTGACTGTCCAGCTTCTGTGATGTTTGGGATGGGGGGCTCTTGCATGGTCCTGCAGAAGATGGCATTTATTGTTGGCTTGGCCAGCATGACATAGAAAGTCCAGCAAAGAGCTGTGACACTTAGGGATATGTTTACTAAATCATGGTAAAGTCACAGGCAGTAATGGCAGTGTTAAGGTGCCTGAAGCCATATAAGGCAGTGGGCGGGTAGGGGGCATCCCAACGTTAGGGCATCTTGGGTCATTTAACGTGTGCTAACAGGAAAAGGTGTGGTAAGGTGACAAGTATGCACCTGAAGACACAGTAAGGTGATAAGTAAGGTGCCCTAAGGGGAGACAAGGTACCCTAGGGGGAGACAAGGTGCCTTAAGGTGGAAAGCATGCACCTTAAGGCACGAAAACGGCTATAACCCAAATGCTGAATAGAGCACCAAGGAATGCCAGTGTAAAGGTGATGGCAGGAAGGACAGGTGGGAATTAATGGACCTGCCATATCGGTGGGCACCCTATGGGGCAGTCAGTAAAGCGGACAAGCATGTGGGAGGCAGCTGTACCGATGCACAGGGTGGTGCCAGTGTAAAGGGCTGCAATGTCAGTGTGTGGCATAGGATGGGGAAGACGTGTCCCCCAGCAGAGGCAGAAGCGGCAGGATGTTTGCAGCAACAGGAGGACAGAGTAGTAGTGGTGACATGCAGATCAGGCACAGGAGAGGCGAGCATGAAGAGCCGGAATGCAGAAAAGAGTACCAGTGTAGGTCATGGTGTAGCAGCCTGCACAAGAAGACATGACTACATACAGCCGACAGAGGGGGATGGATGGGCTGAAGGAAGGATGGAGGCAGAGGAGAGGGTGGTATGGGCTGCCAGCACTGATGTGCAGAGTCCTGACTGTTACAGGCATGAAAATGACCTGAGTAGCACAGTCACAAAAAGAACAAGTACGAATCAAACCCCTGTCCCCTGCTTATGGAGACATTGTACTAACAAGTAGGCTACATCTCCATACCTCTCTGCACCAGCAATGGCTGGTTACAAAAAGACTGCGGTCACTGCCTAAAATGTCTTCTGTGTGTGCCGGCACAGGGTAGCCCCACCAGTACCCATGATGCAGTGCACATGCATAACAACAGTTTTACAGCTGTTTACCAACTGGAGAATGCACTTATCCATCACCTCAATTCAGTAAGATGCACTGACAGTATGTGATGCAAGCACAGAGCAGCAACAAACTGTGCAACTGAGCTGTGTCTGTGGTCACGCTGAGGGTGAGGATAGGCGCCCAGCACCAGATCCCCCTTACCTGCAGTGCTAGAGATGGCTCTGCCGCCTGTATTTCAGATCCCCATCACCGCCAGTGTGTGGCAGGTAATGTCTGAAGTGTGATATGCTAGTCACCTTGTGTCCTGCAGAATTGCAGCCTGCTGTATGCACCAGTCATATCCCTGTGTTCTGCCCCTGTTAGACAGGGACCCACCTAGAGAAGTTCATGTCAATACCCAATGTAACAATGCTGATGCTATGGCCTCCAATTACCAGAGGGGGGGGACATCTAAACTTGCTTGGAGTTGTTACTAGGGTCCTGCTGGCCCTACCAGTACCATTGGGAGTAGGCCTGGAACACCTCATGTCCCAACTACCTATGTCTAATATCCACCCACAGCAAGCACAGTCAGACTGCACCTGCTGCCCACCACTGGGTTTTCCAGCCATGCACATACAACCTGCGGACAGTCCGCAGGTCAGTACACATTGCATGTGCATAGAGCAACCATGTGCACCCAGGCTTAGGATATACAGCATGGGCACTCAGCAGTTGGTTCAGTGATCAGGCCCCCAGGCCAGGAAGTGCATCCACATCACTAGAACCAGACACTATATAGCACTTTGTGGATACATAGCCATGCTATGGTCACTGCTCGGTCAGAGTGAGAGTTCCCTCCCAGCATGACATGCTGTGGCTACCTGGTCCATGCAGGTGGCAGTCGGGTGCTACAACATCCCAGCCATTGACCCCACCCCCTGATGCAGACACATCCTGGCCAATCTGCCCTGTTTCAGCCCATACCCACAATACTTTGCTCCTCATCATGCACATTTGCAGACTAAAGCTGGACACAGCTTACGCACCTCAAGCCTCAGTGAGGTGTAGAAAGCCACAAAACAATGGATAGACATACACACTCATATAGATGCACTGTGCAAAAATAGGGATGGTTGACATTCCTGCCTGCCACTCTAGTTTTGATCTTAGTTCAAACATTGTTAAGGTGTGCTCTTTGTGCAGGAGCTAGTAGTGCGCTCTGACGTTAATGCCTGCTCAGTGTGCTGGTGCTGTCAGCCTGACTCTCCATCCAGCTGAGGATTGTGGAGCCTGTCTGTATGGGTGCTTGTACCCTTGTTGGCTGATTCATTGGGGGTTGCACATGTTGGTGTTGTACCTGTACTGTGGGCTAAAATTTAGCCACAGGAACATGCACTGCATGATCCACAGCCAACCTCTGCTCATATACACACCAACTGTGTGTGGAGCGCCACAGTGCTGCCACATGGCTACAACAGTCGTTGGGATGACATGCTTCCCATCAGACAGACCTTGGCACATGTTGCACTGTGCACAGTGCACTGGACCAGGACATGGCTTTGGTCTGCTGCAGGCGGGTGCCATTACCTCCTCCACCAACACTCTCCACACCATGCTGACATGCCCATGTGCAGTCAGTATTGGTGGTGCGCAGTCTCAGCCAGGCAACATGTGGGTTGGTGGGTGCCTAGGGTGCAGGATCCAGAGGGGGGAGCAGAGGCATACATGGACAGCCATCCACCCCCCCTCCCAACCATTTGCCTCTCCAGGGACCCCATCACTGCCTGCCAAAGTTATGTCTCTTCAACCTGGGGAAGAGACAGCTGAGGGGTGTTATTTTAGAGGTCTATAAAATATTGACTGGAGTGGATTGGGTCAATGGCTGGGATGTTGAACGCCATCAAAATGTAGTAGGATTAGGGGGCATGCAATGCAGCTACACTGTAACCCATTGAGGGCTACAGGGAGAGAATGTTTTCTCAGTCAACATGTATTCAATCTCTTGAATTCATATCCGGAGGATGTCATAAAGGCTGTTAGTGTAGCTGGGTTTCAGAAATGTTTGGACAGGTTCCTGTGGAACGGTCCATAAACCATTACTAAAGAGCAGCCCAGAATATCTCCTGCTTGCCCAATACACGCACTGTGGATCCTGTGTGTCTTTTGGGAAATGGCTAGGTACTTGTGACCTAGATTGGCCATTGCTGGACATAGGATACTGGGCATGATGGACCTTGGTCTGACACAGTCTGGCATATTTGCAAGTCTTATGTTTTTTATGTTCTTATGTGCAAACTAGGCAACCAACTGGTCCACCCTGTGCACCAGCGGCCCCCACTGCATGACCCACATGCAACCTCCTTTGCCCCATTTGCACCATAAACATAGTGCCCTTTCATACTTGGAGTACTACTATCGTGGGCTCCCCTGTCTGTGCATCACATTACAGATGTCAAAATAGGCTCTCTCTCCTCAAAATACACCCTTTCCGTGAGATTTTGATATGCGTTAGGGTTCCTGACGTTGTGCCTTTCGTTAAGGGAGCACGCCTTGTTCATGCCCACTCCCCAACCATTGACCCCCACTCTCCGCCCCCGTGGATGCCTACTCTCCACCCACAGAGTGCTTTACGATGCTGGTACCGTTAATGCACGCTAAAGTGGCATTCAAGATGCACTAAAGGCCCAGGTGTTCCGATAGCACACGCTAACGGCATACTTGCTCCTTTACCGCGGTTTAGTAAATATACCCCTTAGTTGTCCAGTGGAGGGGAGTGGATGGAGGAAGTGGCCAATGGCAGGAGAGGGATAGCAAGTGTTGATATCAGATGGGAAAGAGGCATACATATGCTTCTTCTATCCATAAATGTACTGCTGGTATCTGCTGGTGTCAGTAAAAGGAGGAAGAGAAAAACTGGTATTGTAAAACAAAGAACAAAAGGGAGGAAAAGTGTGTAGGGGGTACAAGGTAAAAGCAGGAAATGCAAATGCCAAGAGGACCTAGGAGACCAGATGTTTGGGTAATGGTCATGCCATTACTGGTGACTTTTTCGATTATTACAAGTTTTGTGATTAGACAAGAGATGGGACAGGTACAGAGTATGAACTAAATAGAGGATTCTCTATGCTCATCTACCTAAGATGATAGCAATATAAAGGAGGAAGATGACAACATATGTCCTGGCTATGGAGTGATATCTTATAAGTGGCCAGGCTATGTGGCTGGCACCTTGCATTAGCAATCTTTTATAAGTAATGCACTCATTGTAATCTGCTTTGTGAACTGAAGAATACATATCCTACTCCTACTGGAATTCTGCACACAAAACTCAAAGTTTTGGGCCAAAATGTTTGAATTATGCAAAATTCTGCATGCTCTGTTTGTCAAAATAACAAACCATATTGTTTTGAGTGTTGCTAATTTAAAATACAATACAGAAAAAAAATTCACACAAAAATGTTTTGAACTAATACATGTAGAATTCCGGTAGGAGTAATACCCAATAGACTGAATAAATATCTCCTTAGAAGTGTGGGAAGAAATAAATTGGCACACAAGATGGGCTTGTTGGTCTCTTTATCCACTGTGTTACTATGACTAATGTACCATACGTTAGCAGTAGAGTAAGTTCAAACTCACAGACCTATTTTTATCATATTACCATATAAAATAAAGAGCAGCTTCATACCTTTCTCTCCAACAAATGGTAAGGACCAGGTAAAGACATCCATGAAATTTGGAAGCCAGTATGGATGAGGGGAACAGTTAAACTGTCTGATATTCATGACGTTGTTCTCATATTTCAATACTGCAGCTAGAAGCAAGAATGAGAAAAAAAATTAAGGTTCACTAAATAGTTCTTGCAATTCCTCACTAAACTGTGTTGTGCCTTCATAGACCTGCGGTGGGAATATATATGCATGCAATCTTTTAGAATGTATTACCCAAGTATGAGAAAAGATTGAGATTGATACCAACTGATAGACAGTGACAAGGGAGGAGAGGTAAATTTGCACTGAATGTTTAGTCCAACTTAACTGTACAACAGAAGTTATCAATGCCAAAAAAATTCAGTATATATTGTTTTCATATTATGGAAGCAGGGAGTTTTAAAAACACATATATTAAAAAATAAATAAATAAAAATTATATATATGTAACCACTTGCCAGGCTGTATATGTCCCTTTCAGCAGTGTGCAGCACTTTAAGACAGTATGGGATAACAATCTTCCAGGAGCCAGATCACCAGCAAAGTCGAACTTATGGATTTTCTAGAAGGTTCCCATATCAGGATCAAGAAAATCCTGTAAGGACTACTATACTCAAGACAGCACTCTTCCCACACTCTCCACTGAAATAATTCAGTGCAGTCCAGAAATTGTTTCTAAACCCAGAAAATTTACTCAAGGAGCTTAATGTCACTAACAAACCTTCAGTATTGATAATGATCACTTAACAAATAGCAACTACATAGTAGGGGGAAGCTAGGGCCGGGCCAACCACTAGGCAAATTAGGCAGTCGTCGAGGGTGGCAACTTCTGGAGTGTGGCAAAAGCAGGGCATTCAAAGCTAAATAATAGATTTTGACAGCCAGAGGGGGTTGGAAAGCTTGAGGTTTGCCTAGGACGCCAACACCTTGGACCAACTTTAGGACCGGCCATGGGGGAAGCCAAGAGTCACCATAAAGCGCATGATTCAGAATGATGTATCTTTGAAGGATACTAGCAAAACAGGGAAGCTAGGCCACACTGATGGAGGGGGCTCCAATAAAGGTAAAAGTAACCCAGGTGACTTTAAATAAAGAGTAGAATGAGTTGAAAGATTCCAAATTATCCCGTCAACTGATAAGTAGATTGTTAATATGAACAAAAACAAACTTTGAAATGCCAATATGCAAATGCTAGAAGCCTTAAAAAATAAGATGGGAAAGTTAGATATAGCATTGAAAGAAAGGTTAGATATAATCACCATCTCTGAGTCCTTGTGGAAGGAGGATAACCAATAGGACACTGTGATACCTGGGTACAATTTATATATCACAACGATAGAGTAGATTGAATTGGTGGAGGGGTGGCACTCTATGTTAAAGAGGGCATTGAGTTAAACAGGATAAATGTTTTGCAGGAAACAAAATACACTGTAGAATCTCTATGGACAGAAATTCTATGTAAAAAAGGGGAGGGGGAATAGCAGTGGGGGTGTACTATCGTCCTCCTGGCCAGAATGAACAGATGGATGACAATATACTAACAGTAATTATGGAAGTTAACACAATTTATAACACAGTAATAATAGGTGATTTCAATTACCCCAGTACTGAATGGGTCAGGAAGATAAAGTTTCCAAATAAAATAAATGGCTGCTTCACAAAGCAGCTGTTTAAGGAAGCAATCTAGTCCTAAGTGGATCTGCTGCGAGAGGTAACTGTATTGGGACAACCTGGCAACAGTGATCCTAACATGATCACATCTGATTTAATAAATGGAAGGATAGCAAGGAAATCTACTGCGCTACCACTTCCTGATCGTATCTCCAGTCTAGTCCCGGACCTCTGGGTTGTCTACCTTATTCAGCAGCTTGGAGACTGAGGAACCTCCTTCTTTTGTGATGTCACCAGTATATTCTCCCGGGAGCCGCCTCCATTTCCCAGTTACCTCAGTCTCCAAGCAGCTGAAGGGACGGTGAGCCTCGGGGTCTGGGCTCCCTGGAGGAACAATTAAGGATAGCTTTAGATAGGATTAGTTAATCTCGAAAAAAAAAAAAAAGAAAAAGGGTCTGTGCCTTTAAATTTGCAGAAGGCTTTCCCCCCTCCCGCTGGGCTTACCGACAACTTCGGGAGTTAAAGAAGTGTCCGATACAGGGGCAGGAGTGGTTCCGTTGCTGTAGCAGGCGAGGCCTGATTATCAGACCGGAGACCGCAGATGTACACGGCCAGCGCTTCACAGATGTTATGCCTGTCAGCGCGCTCTGGCTCATCTCGGCGATGGTCGTTCGCATGAGATACAGGCCCATATTCCCAAGCCAGGAGTGTTTCGGCGGTAGAGCCCGGCTCAGTGGGTGAAAGCAGAGCTGTGTCTCGGCAGGGGGAGAGTCCGGCGAATGTAAGGAGGCCCAGTCAGAGCAGCCCAGCCCGTCAGCGCGTTTGAGCGCAAAACGGGAAGGAGGCCAACCGCGTGGCAGCGGCAGTGGCCGGCCGTGCAGAAAGGTATTTTCTTTCCTTTCCTTCCGTTTTTTGGGAGTCTCAGTGGGCTAACGCAGGTTTTATTAATTTTGGGGGAATTGCGTTGTGGTGCAATTCTTGGAGAGTCACTGTTAAAAAAAAAAAAAAAAAAAGAGAATCTGGGAAGGATTAGGCCTTGGACATTTGGTAGGCTTGGGCTCTCCAATTGCTGAGGGTGACTGGGGCTACGTAGGGGCCCTCCAGGTTTGCCCAGAGACGAGATGCCATCTAGGTCCCAATGTTTTGTTTGTGGGACTAAAAGAGGCTCTGTTTCCGATTCGGGGGTGTGCAAGAGTTGCACAAAAGAAGCCTCTGTTATGGAGCAGGTAAGGGAGGAAAGGGAGGAGTGGCTGGAGGCCGAAACTGGGGTTTCCGTCGCTCTGGCAACCGTCTTGCCGCTGGAGGAGCCAGTGGCAGGGCCTTGGTCAGCCCCAGACTTGCCGCCCTCTCCTTTGGTTTGGCCCAGGGGTCTGGCGTCTATCTTTTCAAAAGACTTTGTGGCCCTCCTGCAGCAAGCAGTGGGAGGAGTACCACAGAGGCAGGAAAAAGGGAACCCAGAGAAGCGCGGTGTGAAGAGGCTCGCGGCCCCCAGGAATGCTGAAGAGTTCCAGGAGGATACCAAGAGACTACGGCTAGACAAGTTCCTTAGGGATCCATCGGTTACATCAGAGGGGCATCTGTCGGATGAGGCCCGTAGTGTGGATCTTGAGGAGGAATTGGAGGAAGGGGAGCTCGCCGATAGGGAAGATCAAGCGAGAGTGGTGCGGGTTTTCCGCAGAGATGAGCTCCCAGAGCTTATTGTAGAGATGCTAGGTGCGTTGAACATGCCGGTCCCAGGATCGGCAGCAGATGAGACCCTGGAAGATCCGTTATTACAGGTTTTCAGGAAGAATCAGAGGCATTCCCGGTGCACAGAGTGTTTCAGGAGATGATTCAGGAAGAGTGGAATGTGCCAGAGGTGCCACTGAAGGGTTCCAGGGTAATGAGTCGTCTTTATCCGCTGGTGGATCAAGAAAAGGAGATGTTTAAGTCGCCCAAGGTGGATGCGGCAGTGGCGGCGGTTACAAAGAAGACCACGATCCCGGTGGAGGGCAGTGCGGCCCTCAAGGACTCTCAGGACAGAAGGTTGGATGCTCTGCTAAGACAGATTTTTGATGTGAATGCCTTGGCGCTCCAGGCAGCTATCTGAGGAGCATGGGTGGCCAGGGCCTGTCTGCGATGGTCACAGAGAGTCCAAGGAGATCGGGACAGCGACATGGCCGGGGAGACCTCCAGGCTGGAGTCCGGAGCGGCCTACCTGGTGGATACGCATTATGATCTGATGAGAGGTTTGTCAAAGAGCATGGTGTCGGCGGTAGCGGCGAGGCGCTATCTATGGCTCCATAATTGGGCAGCGGATAACTCATCTAAATCGAGGCTAAGTAAGCTGCCTTTTAAAGGACGGCTCTTGTTTGGAGAGGAGTTGGATAAGTTAGTCAAGGATCTCGGAGAATCTAAGGGCGGTAGGTTGCCGAAGGACAAACTTAAGCAAGGGCAGACGGCACCCGTGAGCAAGGAGCCTCTGCGGGATTTTCGTCAGTTCCATTTTCAAGGTTTAATTCTGGTCAGAGAGGCAGATTCCCCAATAGAAATCAGGGATTCCGCGTATTTCGAGGAGCAGGAAGAGGTTTTGGGGCCTCCTCCTCCGCCTCCTCCAAACTTAGGAAGTCGCAAGGAAGTCAGGGGGACCCAGGAGCCCCTAGTCCCAGTAGGAGGGAGATTGCAAGGGTTCTATGCCGCCTGGGTCCGAGTCACGTCAGATCAGTGGGTGTTGGAGGTAATTCGAGAGGGGTATGCATTGGAGTTACGGGGTCCGGTGCGGGACGCCTTCGTGAGGTCCCCCTGCAAGTCACCGAGCAAGGGCGAGGTGGCGAGGGAGACAGTACGGAGGCTTCTAGACCTCGGGGCAATAGTCCTGGTACCTCGAGACCAATACGGCTGCGGTCGATACTCCATTTATTTCGTGGTTCCAAAGAAGGACGGAGGGTTTCGGCCAATTTTGGATCTCAAGGGAGTGAATCGTTGTCTGCGCGTGTCTCACTTTCACATGGAGACTCTGTGATCGGTAATAGTAGCGGTTCGAAGAGGCAAATTCCTTACATCCCTGGATCTCTCAGAAGCATACCTTCACATCCCCATCCGGGCGGATCATCAGCGATTTCTCCGGTTTGCGGTTCCCTTCAGGCAGTTCCAATTCCGAGCTTTGCTATTTGGTCTAGCGATGGCTCCCTGCACTTTCACCAAGGTCATGGTAGTGGTCGCGGCGGCTTTGCAAAAAGAAGGGATTCTGGTACACCCGTACTTAGACGATTGGTTGATTCGGGCGAAATCAAAGGCCGAGAGCGAAAGGGCTATGGCCAGGGTGGTGACCTTCCTAGAGAGCCTTGGTTGGGTGGTCAATATGTCCAAAAGCCACTTGGTTCCCTCGCAATGCTTGGAATACCTGGGTGCTCGATTTGACACGAAGATGGGACATGTGTTTCTGCCTCGGCTATGGGTCAGGGGTCTGCGAAAGCTGGTATGAAGGTTCTTAAGCAGCGCGGCTCCCACAGCGTGGCAGTATCTTCAACTGTTAGGCAAAATGGCGGCAACGATAGAGGTGGTCCCTTGGGCGAGGGCGCACATGAGGCCTTTACAGAGGGCGCTGCTCAGGCGCTGGTGGCATCAGCGGGATCCACTGTCCAGAAGGCTTCCTTGTCCAGCGAAGACGTGTGTGGCCCTGTGCTGGTGGTTAGTTCCCGAGTCACTGGCGAGGGGAAGACCATTGGAGTCGCCTGACTGGTTGCCCCTAACGACGGACGCCAGTTTAGTGGGCTGGGGAGCGCACTTCCAGGGCAGGTTCGCCCAGGGACGGTGGAACGCGCGAGAAAAGACTTGGTTGATCAACAGGCTGGAATTGCGAGCAGTGGTGCTGGCCTTACAGAGTTTTCAGGGTTATCTCGGGGGGTCAGCGGTTCGAGTGTTTTCAGAAAACGCAACCGCGGCGGCGTATATCAATCGGCAAGGGGGAACCAGCAGTGTGGCGCTGAAAGACGAGGCCGAGGGCCTGTGCAAATGGGCCGAGGAGAATCTCTTAGCTCTATTGGTGGCACATGTAGCAGGAGTGGACAATGTAGAGGCCGATTTTTTAAGTCAGGTGAAAGTGGATCCAGGAGAGTGGGTGCTTCATTTGGAGGTGTTCCACATGATAGCGCGTCGCTGGGGCACGCCAGTCATCGACCTCATGGCAACGTTCCAGTCGGCGAAGGCCAGTCGGTTCTACAGCAGAAGAAGAGAAAGAATGTCAGAGGGACTGGATGTTTCATTCAAAGTTGGCCAGAAGAGCAGCTTCTGTACGTCTTTCCCCTGTGGTCCTTGATAGGCAGGGTTCTTCAGCGCATAGAAAGATACAGGGGACAGGTAATTCTGATAGCCCCAGATTGGCCGCACCGGCCCTGGTACACAGCTCCTGGTAGTGAAACCGTGGCATCTTCCGGTCCATGCAGACCTGTTATTGCAGGGTCTGCTGCTCATGCCCCACGTGGATAGGTTCTCGCTTACAGCTTAGCTATTGAGAGTGCTCGGTTAAAGACAAGAGGTTATTCTACAGCAGTAATTGCCACTCTATTGAAGGCCAGAAAGAGGTCTATGTCCTTGGCATATGTTCGAGTCTGGAGAGTGTTTGAAGCGTGGTGTGCCGACAGGGCGACCGAAGCATTAAGAGTGATTGTACCGCAGATATTGGAGTTTCTGCAGGATGGTTTCGACAAGGGCTTAGCGGCCGCATTGCTTAGGGTGCAGGTCGCAGCCCTGCCGTGTTACAGAGGTAGGATAGGTGGATGTACGCTTGGGTGGCATTTGGATATTAAGCGGTTCCTGCGAGCGGTCTCTCTGTTAAGGCCGCCGGGGAGGCAGACAGTGCCTAAATGGAATCTGCCATTCGTGCTAGAGGCGTTGGAACATGAGCCATTTGAACCCTTGAGTCGAGCGTCGGTGAAGGACCTCACGTTGAAAGTAGTGATTTGGTGGCAATTTGCTCCGCGAGAAGAGTCTCGGAATTACAGGAGTTATCCTGCAAAGAGTCTTACTTCTCGTTCTTTGAATCAAAGGTAGTGTTAAGGCCGGTGCCAGCCTTTTTGCCCAAAGTATACATCCAAGGGTGTTGAAAGAACTGAAATATGAGATTGCAGACCTGCTATTAGTAATCTGTGAACTATCATTAAAATCATCTCTAATACCTGAAGATTGGAGGATCGCCAATGTAACACCAATTTTTAAAAAGGGTTCCAGGGGTGATCCGGGAAACTACAGACCGGTGAGCCTGATGTCAGTACCGGAAAAAATGGTAGAAACCATCATAAAGAATAAAATTACTCAGCATGTAAATAGTCATGGCCTAATGGGAGACAGCCAACATGGCTTTAGAGAAGGAAGATCTTGTCTTACTAATCTGTTATGTTTTTTTGAAGGTGTGAATAAACAGGTGGACAAAGGTGTATCTGGACTTTCAGAAAGCCTTTGACAAGGTCCCTCATCAGAGAATTTTGGCAAAACTAAAGAGTCATCGGATAGGAGGCAGTGTACTATTGTGGATCAGGAACTGGTTAAAAGATAGAAAGCAGAGGGTAGGGCTAAATGGCCAATTTTCCCAATGGAGAAAGGTGAATAGTGGTGTACCCCAGGGATCTGTGCTGGGTCCGCTGCTTTTTGACATATTCATAAATGACCTGGAAAGTGGAATAACGAGTGAGGTTATCAAATTTGCAGATGACACAAAACTATTTAAAGTTGTTAAAACCCAAGAGGATTGTGGAAAATTGCAAGAAGATCTTGATAAATTGGAAGACTGGGCATCAAAATGGCAGATGAAATTTAATGTGGACAAGTGCAAAGTTATGCACCTAGGGAAGAACAACCCAAACTATGGTTACACGATGCAAGGTTCCACATTAGGAACCATCACCCAGGAAAAAGATTTAGGGGTCATTGTGGATATCATGTTAAAACCCTCGGCCCAGTGTGCAGCAGCTGCCAAGAGAGCAAATAGAATGCTAGGTATCATAAGGAAAGGAATGGAAAATAAAACAAAAGATATTATAATGCCTCTATATCGTTCCATGGTGAGACCGCACCTTGAATATTGTGTGCAATTCTGGTCGCCGTATCTTAAAAAGGATATAGTGATTTTAGAAACATTTCAGAGAAGAGCCACCAAAATGATAAAGGGGATGGAAGGATACTCCTATGAAGAAAGGCTAAAAAGGTTAGGGCTCTTTAACTTGGAAAAGAGACGGCTGAGGGGAGATATGATAGAAGTCTATAAATTAATGAACGGAGTTGAACAGGTAAACATAGATCGATTGTTTACGTTATCAGAATATAGAAAGACTAGGGGACATGCAATGAAGCTACAGGGTAAACTATTTAAGACTAATAAAAGAAAATATTTTTTCACTCAACGTGTAATCAAACTCTGGAATTTGTTACCGGAGGATGTAGTAAAGGCTGTTAGTGTAGCTGGGTTTAAAAAAGGTTTCGACAAGTTCCTGGAGGAAAGGTCCATAAACCATTATTAAGAAGGGACCCAGGATATCAATGCTTGACCCAGTACAACATTGTGGAACCTGTGTCTTTTGGGGAAACTGCTAGGTACATATGACCTAGATTGGCCACTGTTGGAAACAGGATACTGGGCTTGATGGACCTTGGTCTGACCCAGTATGGCATATCTTATGTTTATGTTTATTAATTTGATATACCGCTTAAGAAAAAACGTCAAAGCGGTGTTCTTATAAAGTGGTATCGGCGTTTCATTTGAATCAAGATATCGCCTTACCGGTGTTTACTGGGGATGCTGGTAGTCCAGTCACGAAGAAACAGAAGCTCTTGGATGTCAGACGGGCGTTGAAGAAGTATCTGAGTCGAACGGAGGGGTTTCGCAGGTCTGAAAGACTCTTTGTCCTTTTCGCAGGACCACAGAAGGGCGAAGCAGTGTCAAAAGCTTCCATTGCTAGGTGGATCAAGGAGGCAGTCGCGTCCGCCTATGTGCTGAAGAACAGGCCGGTGCCGGAAGGGCTACGGGCGTATTCCATTAGAGCGCAAGCAGCGTCTTGGGCAGAATCTCGGTTGGTGCCGCCGCTGGAAATTTGTAAGGCGGTGACTTGGTCATCATTGAATTCCTTTGTTAGGCATTACCGCCTAGATGTTCAGGCACAACAGGATGCGTGTTTTGGAGCGGCAGTTCTTCAGGCTGCTAAAGCGGGTCCCTCCCGTTAAGTTTACTGCTCTGGTACATTCCCAGAGGTTCGGGACTAGACTGGAGATATGATCAGGAAGGTGAAATTAGACTTACCTGCTAATTGTTGTTCCTGGAGTAGATACAGTCTAGTCCCGTATCCCGTATCCCTCCCCAGCTATTATGTGTTCTGCAGTCTGCAGCCTGAAGGTTTTCAAGTTTGACACAGGTAAGAAGATATTGCCAGAAGAGTGGGCGATTCTTTGGGGGGGAGGGTGATTTGTCTAGTAGAGTATCCCTCCAAACAGGTAGGGGGGATGGCCTCAACATGTTTGAAGTTTACAATTTACAGTTTAAAGTTTATGTGGCGGAGAGAGAGTCTCTTCCTTTATAAAAGGTATTGTTTAAGCCAGTGATAGGGGGTAAAGTTTGAATATTACGGTTGATACTTGTTGCTCCGGTGAGTCTGCTTTGTCAATAGGAACTGGGAAATGGAGGCGGCTCCCGGGAGAATATACTGGTGACATCACAAAAGAAGGAAGTTCCTCAGTCTCCAAGCTGCTTAATAAGGTAGACAACCCAGAGGTCCGGGACTAGACTGTATCTACTCCAGGAACAACAATTAGCAGGTAAGTCTAATTTCACCTTAGCTTTCAAAAGGGAGACTATGATAAAATGAAAAAAAAAGGTTACGAAAAACTAAAAGGAACTGCAAAGGATAACAGTTTACATCAGGCCTGGGCATTGTTTAAAAATATTTATTTATTTATTTATTTATTTAACAGTTCTTCTATACCGCTCTATTTTAGATCAGAGCGGTTTACATTTAACATCAACTATACAACACAGGCACTCTGAGTTGTATTTACAATAAACAGGGAGATCAACTTGGAAGTAACTGGGGGAAACTATTCACATTGTATTTACATTGGTACCTGTTTTCAGGCAGATCATATCTATTATTATCTAAATATCTAAATATTATCTTAGAAGCCTAACTAGATGTATTCCATTTAAGAAAAGTGGAAGGAAGGACAAATGACAGCCAACATAGTTTAAAGATGAGTTCATAGAGGCTGTTATAGCCAAAAGAAATCTTTCAGAAAATGGAAAAGGGGGCAAATGATGAAAACAAGAAAAAAGATAAGCACTGGCAAGTTAAATGCAATGATAAAGTAGGTAAAAAGATTATTTGAAAAGCAGTTGCCGTGGAAGCAAAAACCCATAATAAAACCTTTTTCAGATACATTCATAGCAAAAATACTGTGAGAGAGTCAGTTGAACCATTAGAGGTAAAAGGGGCACTAAGGGATGATAAGGCTACAGCGAAGAGACTGTGAATTCTTTGCTTCAGTCTTTACTGAAGATACTGTAGGGAAGTTACCCATACCAGAAATAATATTTAAAGGTGATGTATCGGAGGAAATGAAAAAAAATCTCAATAAACCTTGAAGATATAGTACAGCAATTTGATAAGTAGCAAATTACCTGAACCGGATGATATAAGGTATAAATCCCAGAGTGCTGAAAGAACTCAAAGAAAAAAATTGCAGATCTGCTATTTGTTTTGGAGTGGAGGAGTAGCCTAGTGGTTAGAGCACTGGCTTGGTAACCAAGCAACCAGGGTTCAATTCCCACTAGCACTCCTTGTGGCCTTGGGCAAGTCACTTAACCCTCCATTGTCTCAGAAGAAAGGCCTGGCAATCTACTTCTGGTGACACTGCCAAGAAAACACAGGAGCTTCTGGGTCGCCAGGAGTCAGGACTGACTCAAAGGCACGCATTACATTATGAAACTATCATTAAAATAGTCTATAGTACCTGAAGATTGGAGAATGGCCAACATAATGCAAATTTTTAAAAATGGTTCTGTGGTAATCTGGGAAACCACAGATCAGTGAGCCTAACATCAGTGCCGGGCAAAACAGTAGAAACCATTATAAAAAATAAAATTACTGAACATATAGTTGGTCATGATTTAATGGTAGAAAGCCAACATGGATTTAGTCCCATAAAATATTATCTCACTAATCTGCTATATTTTTTGAAGGTGTGAATTAATAGGTAGATAAAGGTGAGCCGATTTATGCAGTGTGACTGGATTTTCAGAAAACCTTCGACAAGGCCCCTCATGAAAGACTCGTGAGGAAATTAAAAACGTATAGGTTAGGAGGCAGTTTACTATTGCGCATTGGGAACTGGTTAAAAGATGGAAAACAGAGAAGGGCTAAATGATCAATTTTTTCAATGGAGAAAAGTGAAGACTGGTGTACCCCAGCGATCTGAGCTGGGCCTGCTGATTTCTAACATATTTATAAATGATCTAGAAATGGGAATGCGTGAAATGATGAAATCTGCAGAGGACACAAAATTATTCAAAGTTGTTAAATCACAAGAGAATTTGGAAAAATTGCAAGAGCCTGAGAAATTAGGAGACTGTGCGTCCAAATGGCAGATTAAATTTAACTTGAACAAGTGCAAAGTTACACACTTAGGGAGAAACATCCAAACTACAGTTACACGATGCAAGGTTCAACATTAGAATTCACCACCCAGGAAAAGGATCGAGAGATAATTGTGGATCATACATTGAAATCTTCTGCTTAGTGTGCAGTGATGGCTAAGAATGCAAATAGAATGTTGGGAATCATAAGGAAAGGAATGGAGAATAAAACCAAGGATATGAAGCGTTGTTACCCTCCTGTAATAGGTGATCTACAGGACCAGCAGGAATTAGTCTTCACATATGGGTATCGTTGGCACTGATGGAGCCCGCATGGCAACGCTCCCCAGTGTCCAATTGGAAAGGTTTTGGGAGCAATCCACTGCACCAGCACATCTGCCATCCCACCTTAAGAAGTCCTCACTTCTCAGTTGTAGCTGAGTTAAGAGGAGGGGTGGAGGGCAGGTTGTGAAGAATGATTCCTGCTTTTCCTGGAGAACACCTGTTACGGGTCAGTAACAATGCTATCCTCAGTAACAAACAGGAATGCAGTCTTCCCTTATGGGACTCACTAGCTCCCAGGTACCAGACTGGAGTGGTAGTAGTGGTATCCCCGAGGCTAAAGAATAGAGCTAAGAAAGTGTGGATACAAAGTGATCCCATTGGACTCGACTGCAGTTGGCAAGACCATCGTCAGGGAAGTCTGGTGCCAGGAGAAGTCCGGGACAGAGGGTAGGAGTTGCAGTTAAGTCCCAAAAAGGTGCTGGAGGATAACCTGGCCAAAGACAGCATCCCAATGGGAGTTCCTGTCTAGGCAGTAGTGTGTAGTGAAAGTATGAATGGAGGACCAGGTAGCTGCTCGACAGATTTTGTCAATGGAGACAGAACGAAGGTTAGTAAGTGAGGTTGTCATGGCTCACATATTTTGAGCGGTGATGTGATCCTCGAGGGAGAATCCCGCTTGAGCGAAGGCAAAAGAAATGCAGTCCGCAATCCAATTGGATAAGGTGCGCTTCATCACTGGCAGTACAAGGTGACTTGGATCAAAGGAAATGAATAATTGAAAGGCTTCCTGTGATTCTTGGTTCTGTCCAAGTAGAAAGTCAGTGCATGCTTGCAATCTAAAGTGCGTAGCGCTGCTACAGCCCTAGAGGAACATAAGAACATAAGATATGCCATACTGGGTCAGACCAAGGTCCATCAAGCCAGTATCCTGTTTCCAAAAGTGGTCAATCTAGTTCACAAGTACCTAGCATTTTCCCCAAAAGACACAGGTTCCACAATGTTTGTATTGGGTCAAGTAGTGGATATTCTGGGTCCCCTTTAATAATGGTTTATGGACCTTTCCTCCAGGAACTTGTCCAAACCTTTTTTAAACCCAGCTACATTAACAGCTTTTACTACATTCTCCGGTAGCAAATTCCAGAGTTTGATTACACATTGAGTGAAAAAATATTTTCTCTTATTAGTCTTAAATAGGTTACTCTGTAGCTTCATTGAATGTCCCATAGTCTTTGTCTATTTTGATGGAATAAACAATCAATCTATGTTTACCTGTTCCACTTCATTCATTAATTTATAGACCTCTATCATATCTCCCCTCAGCTGTCACTTTTCTAGTTGAAGAATCCTAACCTTTTTAGCCTCTCTTCATAGGGATAATCCTTCCATCTCCTTTACTATTTTGGTGGCTCTTCTCTGTACCTTTTCTAATAATGCTATATCCTTTCTAAGATACGGCGATCAAAATTGTACACAATATTCAAGGTGCGGTCGCACAATGGAACAATACAGAGGCATTATAATATACTTTGTTTTATTCTCAATTCCTTTCCTTATGATACCTAGCCTTCTATTTGCTCTCTTGGCCGCCGCTGCACACTGGGCAGAGGGTTTTAACATGTTATCCATGATGACACCTAAATCTTTTTCCTGGGTGGTGGTTCCTCATCTGGAACCTTGCATCGTGTAACCATAGTTTGGGTTTTTCTTTCCTAGGTGCATAACTTTGCACTTGTCCACACTGAATTTCATCTGCCATTTGGATGCCCAGTCTTCCAATTTATCAAGATCCTCATGGGTTTTAACAAACTTGAATAGTTTTATGTCATCTGCAAATTTGATTACCTCACTCATTATTCCCATTTCCAGGTCATTTATGAATATGTTAAAAAGCAGAGGGGGACACACGGAGAGACGCTGAAGGAGTTTGGAGCGTGAGATCAGCTCTGGGACTGCAGCTGGCTTCCCGGGGTGCAGGGACTCTGTACTTCCTGGAATCGGGCAGGCGCGCCCGGGGCACCCTCCTACCCTGCGGGGTCTATCAGCCTTTAAAATCATCTCCCTCTGCAGCTGTTCCTCGGGACACACGGAGAGACGCTGAAGGAGTTTGGAGCGTGAGATCAGCTCTGGGACTGCAGCTGGCTTCCCGGGGTGCAGGGACTCTGTACTTCCTGGAATCGGGCAGGCGCGCCCGTGGCACCCTCCTACCCTGCGGGGTCTATCAGCCTTTAAAATCATCTCCCTCTGCAGCTGTTCCTCGGGACACACGGAGAGACGCTGAAGGAGTTTGGAGCGTGAGATCAGCTCTGGGACTGCAGCTGGCTTCCCGGGGTGCAGGGACTCTGTACTTCCTGGAATCGGGCAGGCTTGCCCGGGGCACCCTCCTACCCGGCGGGGTCTTTTCTTGCTATTTCTATTTCCTATCTTACTGACCGCGGAGCGTGTCCGCGGGGCGTGGCTCGAAGGGGCGTGATCAAAGGGGATAGTTCTGCCCCTTGAGCGCCCCTTTAGCGTCACTGAAGCGTCTGTGGGTTACTGCTCACTTTCCACCCCGTAGTTGTTTCTATGGGGAAGCGAAAGTCGAAAGGTGGGAATAAGGTGCAAGAGGCCAATGTTGGCGATAAACCGACTGGTCCTCTTGACAAGCACTTCCCTCCTATTCCTCTAGCGCAGTCTTCCCCAGAAGGGGTCTCCCTAAGTTCTGGTGGGAGAACCCCTCCTCCCTTGCCTGTACCATTGCAATCGCAATGGTCGTCTAGAGAGTCTCCAGAAAGCGCAAGTATTTCTATGGCTAATGTTGTGTTACCTTCACCTGTTACATTTAATGTTTCTGATAGTATATTGCAATCTGTTTCCAAACCCCCTGATGAGGAGATCACGCTGAAAGATATATGGACTGCCTTGCAATCCATTGATCAGAAAATGTCTTTAACATTGTCTGCATTATGTGTATTTTCTCAAGAGGCTGTCGTTTCATTACGTCAGCTGGATGAGAAGGTCACTTCTGTTAATAAAGCTGCAGGGAAGTTGAGCTCTCAGGTCAATTTGCTTACTGCGGCTAATTCAGCTGCTGTTAAGGATTCGCTGTTGTTATATTCTAAAATTGAGGCCTTAGAGAACTCTTCCCGGGCTCACAATTTGCGTTTCCTAAATTTTCCCCACTCCTCATTGTTATCTGCCAAGATTCTACTTGATAAGTACTTTAAAGAAATACTTCATTTTTCTGATATCATCGATATCTCTCATGCTTATTACTTATTACCAAGTACTAAGCGTGTTAATGTAGAAGGTGGTCTGGATGAGATTGTTGCTCCTATTTCAGATCTGACTGCTTTTCTGGAGGACTCTTCAGATTTAATCACTACTAGGTCTACATTGATTGTTATTTTATCTTCGCTTGGTCTTAAACAGCGCATTTTACGTGCGTTCTTTAAAGCCAAAACTGCTAAATTTTGTGGGCAATCCATAAGTATTTTCCCTGATGTATCTCGTGAAACCCAAGTTAGGAGACGCCAATTCTTACAGCTGAAGCCTAGAGTTTTAGCGTTGGGAGCAACGTTTTTTTTACGTTTTCCCTGTAAATGTGTGGTTAACTTTCAGGGAGACTCTTTTGTTTTTGTGGATGTCTCACACTTAGAAAAATTTGTTATAGACCGTGCTAGTGCTGGGTCAAGGGAATAATTTCTGGGTTATGTATATCCTTCTACTGGTTGGCCTTCTGGCCTGTTTTCTTGTTTTGTTATTTGTGAAATGTAGTCTCCGTTTTTTCTCTTGACGTGGACTATATCCTTAACTTTTTTTTTCTTTTTTCATACATACTTTATTGTATTGTAATGATTTGCCTTACATAAGTATTGATGTATTATGTTGAAAACTTATAAATAAAAAAAAAAAAAGCAGAGAACCCAGCTTAGATCCTTGGGGTACTCCACTATTCACTTTTCTCCATTGGGAAAAATGGCCATTTAGCCCTACCCTTGGCTTTCTATCTTTTAACCAGTTCCTGATCCATAGTAGTAAGCTACCTCCTATCGCATGACTTTTTAATTTTGCCAAAAGTCTCTCATGAGGGACCTTGTCAAAGGTTTTCTGAAAGTCCAGATACACTATATCAACTGACTCACCTTTGTCTACCTGTTTATTCACACCTTCAAAAAAACATAACAGATTAGTAAGACAAGACTTTCCTTGGCTAAAGCCATGTTGTCTGTCTCCCATTAAGCCATGACTATCTACATGTTCAGTCATTTTGTTCTTTATGATTTTTTTTCTACAATTTTTCCCAGTACTGACGTCAAGCTCACCGGTCTATAGTTTCCCGGGTCATCCCTGGAACCCTTTTAAAAACTGGCGTTACATTGGGCATCCTACAAACTTCGGGTATTACAGATGATTTTAATGATAGTTCACAGATTACTAATAGTAGGTCTGCAATCTCATATTTCAGTTCTTTCAAGACTCTTGGATGTATACCATCCGGTCCATGTGATTTGCAAATCTTCAGTTTATCAAATAGTTGTAATACATCTTCCCATTGTATCAATATTTCTTTTAATTCTTCTGCAGCATCACCTTTAAATACCATTTCAGTCACGGGTAACATCCCTACATCTTCCTCAGTAAAGATAGAAGAAAAGAATTCATTCAGTCTCTCCGCTATGGCCTTGTCCCCTCTAAGTGCCCTTCTTACCCCTCTATCATCTAATGGTCCAACTGACTCTCTTTACAGGATTTTTGCTACAAATGTACTTGAAAACGTCTTTATTATGCGTTTTTGCTTCCACAGCAAGCTTCTTCTGAAATTCTCTCTTTGCCTGCCTTATCAATGCCTTGCATCAAACTTGCCAGTCCTCATGATATTTCCAGTTTTCATCATTTGGCTCCTTTTTCCATTTCCTGAAAGATGCTTTTTTGGCAACACCACCGTCTCTGATCTCACCTTTAAACCATGCTAGCATGTGGTCTGGGGAAGAAGACCAGTAACATCAATGACTGGCTGAGGTAGAAGGGTGAGACCACGTTCGGAAGGAAGTGTGGATGAGTACGAAGAACCACCTTGTCATGGTGGAACCGGGTGTACGGAGGATCTGGCACTAAAGCCTGGAGTTTGCTGATGCAGCGAGCTGAGATGAGGGTGATGAGGAAGATTATCTTCCAAGAGAAGAATTTTAAGGAAGTGGCTAAAGGTTCAAAAGGAGGCTTTAGAGGTTGCGCTAGGACTATGTTGAGGTTCCAGGACACCGGTGGTGGTTTGTTCGGTGGCTTGGACAGCATAAATCATTGCACCAAGGGATGTGAAGAAATAGGATGCCTGTCCACTGGCCTATAATAGGTTGAGATGGCACTAAGATGAACTCTGAATGAGTTAGTCTTGAGACCCGTCGAGGACAAGTGGAGCAGATATTGTAAAAGGAATTCCACCGGGCAGGTAGAGGGCTCAATATGTTTTGGGGTACACCAGAGAGTGAACTTTCGCCATTTGAAGGCATATGTCTCTGTCTTGAAGGACTAGAAAAAGGGACTGTTACTTCTGGAGAGAGATCTGCAACTGTGAATATATACTTCTGGTAATTTTCTAAAAGGAATTCTTTGTATTAAAGCTAATTAATCTGTGAACACACTATTTTTGTTAAATCAGTCAGGGCCTAGTAGCAGCAGTTTAAGTTTAAATTTAAAACACAGAGGAGAACTTTCTGGTTAAATTTCATACCCAGCAGAGAGCTTGTAGTTTAAATTTAATAGTCACTCAGGGCCTAGTAACAGCAAAGTACTTTTAGCTTAAATTTAACACACAGAAGAGAGCTTTCTGGTTACATTTGGAACCCAGCAGCGAGCTTGTAGTCTAAATTTAATAGTCACTCAGGGCCTAGCATCAGCAAAGTACTTTTAGCTTAAATTTAAAACACAGAAGAGAGCTTTCTGGTTAAATTTAGAACCCAGGAGAGAGCTTGTAGTTTAAATTTCATAAGAAGTTAGAGCCTAGCAGCAGCTAAGAGCTATAATTTAAATCAAATCAGAATATAGCTTACCTCAGCAGCACAAGACAGGGTACTGTGTAGCAGCCCTCTTTTAATAAGTGTTATTTCCCTCCCTCCTTCCCCACAGCCATCCACCCCTGGGATAATCGTAGCTTTATAGGTACTTACACATCTTAAAAGACAGGAGGTGCTCTCAGGTGAAGCTCATTACCCAAATTAGTCATAGACAAAGGACCTGAGATTAGTTAAGCTTCAGGTGAACAAGGTATATTACACGTATTAGGTACAGTTTTATTAGTATAAATATCCATAGCAACCCTTAGTAAGTAAAGAACTTAGATCTAAACACAAACTTAAAACTAAGATGCAGACAGCCGTCCAGCAGCGGGATGGGGGCTTTCCAGTCTTTTGCATTGAGTGTCACATGTATGATTTTCTTCCAGTTGGTGAGAGGTCTTACGTGTGCAATAGGTGCAAGGAGCTCTTTGCTCTCAGGGAATGAGTCCGTTTTCTAGAGGCTAAAGTATCAGACTTGGAAAGCATAAGACAGACAGAGAAGTACATAGACGAGACCTACAGGGATATAGTCCTGAAGTCCCACCTCCAGTCTGGCAGCATCCCTGTTGCCATGGAGGAGAGAGGTCACGTGACAGGAGAGCATCACCCTGGTGTGGCAGGAAGTGATCCTGTAACTAGGACCTGCCCTCCAGGTGATGTAAAACCCTCTCGCACCGAGAAAGTTTCTCCAGGGCCATGTGCCCATGAGAGAAGGGTTAGGACAGCCGTTATAGTTGGTGATTCAATCATTAGGCATGTAGATAGCTGGGTGGCTGCTGGACGTGAGCATCGCCTGGTAACATGCCTGCCTGGTGCGAAGGTAGCGGACCTCACGCGCCACCTAGATAAGGTCTTAGATAGTGCTGGGGAGGAGTCTGCTGTCTTGGTACATGTCGGTACCAATGACATAGGAAAATGTGGTAGGGAGGTTCTGGAGGCAAAATTTAGGCTTTTAGGTAGGAAGTTGAAATCCAGAACTTCCAGGGTAGCATTCTCCGAAATGCTTCCTGTTCCACGCGCAGGACCCAAAAGGCAGGCAGAGCTCCGGAGTCTCAATGCGTGGATGAGACAATGGTGCAGAGATGAGGGTTTTGGATTTGTTAGGAACTGGGGAAAGGAGGGGCTCTTCCGAAGGGATGGGCTTCACCTTAACCGGGATGGAACCAGGCTGCTGGCATTAACCTTTAAAAAGGAGATAGAGCTGCTTTTAAACTAGATATTAGGGGAAAGCCGACAGTCGCCCAAGAGCGGATGGTTCGGAAGAATGTATCTTTGAAGGATACTACCAAAAGCAGAGAGGTTCCACAAAAGAGTAAAGTAGCCCAAATGCCCTCAAGTATGGAGCAGACAGAGCTTAAAGATCCCAAATTACCCATGTCTAACAATAGCCAAATTAATATGAATAAAATACATTCTCTAAAATGCTTGTATGCAAATGCTAGAAGTCTAAAAATAAGATGGGAGAGTTACAATATATAGCACTAAATGAAAGGTTAGATATGATTGGAATATCAGGGACATGGTGGAAGGAGGACAACCAGTGGGACAATGTGATACCTGGGTACAAACTATATCGTAATGATAGAGCTGATCAAATTGGTGGAGGGGTTGCTCTCTATGTTAGAGAGGGCATTGAGTCAGAAAGGATTAAAGTTTTGCAGGAAACAAAATCTGCTGTAGAATCTATATGGATTGAAATTCCATGTAAAAGGGGGAAGGCAATGGCAGTGGGGGTGTACTATCGAGCGCCTGGTCAGAATTACCAAATGGATGATGAAATGCTCAAAGAAATCAAGGAAGCTAACAAAACTCACAGCACAGTAATAATAATGGGTGATTTCAACTACCCCGGTATCGACTGGGTCAGTGTCACGTCAGGACATGCTAGGGAGATAAAGTTCCTAGATGAAATAAATGACTGCTTCTTGGAGCAGCTGGTTCATGAACAGACCAGAGGGGAAGCCATATTAGACCTAATCCTTAGTGGAACACCAGATCTAGTGCAAGAGATAAGGTTGTTGGGGCCACTTGGCAATAGTGATCATAGCATGATCGCCTTTGATTTAATTAGTGGAGGAGGGATAGTAAGGAAATCCACAGTACTACCTTTTAACTTTCGAAAGGGAGACTATGATAAAATGAGGAAAACAGTTAAGAAAAACTAAAAGGAGCAGTTGCAAAGGTTAAAGACGTACATCAGGCTTGGCTGTTGTTGAAAAATACTATCTTGGAAGCCCAGACCAGCTGTATTCCACGCTTTAAGAAAAGTGGAAGGAAGTCCAAAAAACTGCCAGCATGGTTTAAAGGGGAGGCCAGAGAGGCTGTTGTTGCCAAAAAAGCATCTTTCAGGAAATGGAAAAAAGAGCCAAACGACGAAACCTGGAAACAGCACAAGCACTGGCAAGTCAAATGCAAGGCATTGATAAGGCAGGCAAAGGGAGAATTTGAGAAGAAGCTTGCTGCGGAAGCAAAAACGCGAAGTAAAGACCTTTTCAAGTACATTCGTAGCAAAAAACCTGTGAGAGAGTCAGTTGGTCCATTAGATGATAAAGGGGTTAAAGGAGCACTAAGAGGCAACAAGGCGATAGCGGAGAGACTGAATGAATTCTTTGCTTCAGTCTTTACTGAGGAAGATGTAGGGATGACTGAAGTGGTATTTAAAGGTGCGGAAGAATTGAAGGAAATATCGATACATCAGGAAGATGTATTAGAACTATTAGATAAACTGAAGAGTAGCAAATCACCTGGGCTGGATGGTATACATCCAAGGGTGTTGAAAGAACTGAAATACGAGATTGCAAACCTGCTATTAGTAATCTGTGAACTATCATTAAAATCATCTCTAATACCTGAAGATTGGAGGATCGCCAATGTAACACCAATTTTTAAAAAGGGTTCCAGGGGTGATCCGGGAAACTACAGACCGGTGAGCCTGACATCAGTACCGGGAAAAATGGTAGAAACCATCATAAAGAATAAAATTACTCAGCATGTAGATAGTCATGACCTAATGGGAGACAGCCAACATGGCTTTGGACAAGGAAGATCTTGTCTTACTAATCTGTTATGTTTTTTTGAAGGAGTGAATAATCAGGTGGACAAAGGTGAGTCTGTTGATATTGTGTATCTGGACTTTCAGAAAGCCTTTGACAAGGTCCCACATGAGAGACTTTTGGCAAAACTAAAGAGTCATGGGATAGGAGGCATTGTACTATTGTGGATCATGAACTGGTTAAAAGATAGAAAGCAGAGGGTAGGGCTAAATGACCAATTTTCCCAATGGAGAAAGGTGAATAGTGGTGTACCCCAAGGATCTGTGCTGGGTCCTCTGCTTTTTGACATATTCATAAATGACCTGGAAAGTGGAATAACGAGTGAAGTTATCAAATTTGCAGATGACACAAAACTATTTAAAGTTGTTAAAACCCAAGAGGATTGTGGAAAATTGCAAGAGGATCTTGATAAATTGGAAGACTGGGCATCAAAATGGCAGATGAAATTTAATGTGGACAAGTGCAAGGTTATGCACCTAGGGAAGAACAACCCAAACTATGGTTAAACAATGCAAGATTCCACATTAGGAACCATCACCCAGGAAAAGGATTTAGGCGTCATTGTGGATACCATGTTAAAACCCTCGGCCCAGTGTGCAGCAGCGGCCAAGAGAGCAAATAGAATGCTAGGTGTGATAAGGAAAGGAATGGAAAATAAAACAAAAGATATTATAATGCCTCTATATCATTCCATGGTGAGACTGCACCTTGAATATTGTGTGCAATTCTGGTCGCCGTATCTTAAAAAGGATATAGCGATTTTAGAAAAGGTTCAGAGAAGAGCCACCAAAATGGTAAAGGGGATGGAAGGATACTCCTATGAAGAAAGGCTAAAAAGGTTAGGGCTCTTTAACCTGGAAAAGAGACGGCTGAGGGGAGATATGATAGAAGTCTATAAATTAATGAACGGAGTGGAACGGGTAAACGTAGATTGATTGTTTACCTTATCAGAATATAGAAAGACTAGGGGACATGCAATAAAGCTACAGGGTAAACTATTTAAGACTAATAAAAGAAAATATTTTTTCACTCAACGTGTAATCAAACTCTGGAATTTGTTACCGGAGGATGTAGAAAAGGCTGTTAGTGTAGCTGGGTTTAAAAATGGTTTGGACAAGTTCCTGGAGGAAAGGTCCATAAACCATTATTAAGAAGGGATCCAGGATATCAATGCTTGAACCAATACAAGCATTGTGGAACCTGTGTCCCTTGGGGAAACTGCTAGGTACATATGACCTAGATTGGCCACTGTTGGAAACAGAATACTGGGCTTGATGGACCTTGGTCTGACCCAGTATGGCATATCTTATGTTCTGATAAGAATGTCTGGTAGATGGTTTGCGCGATGCAAGTAGGATGTCCTTGACCTATTGTGGAAGGTCAAGGTCAGCAAAGATTATGCTGTCAGAAGTCACGCTGTGAGAAGGAGAGCTTGTGGATTGGGATGTAGAAGGACCCCATGATCCTGAGAGTGGAGGTTGGGCGAGTGTCCCAGGCTGAGAGGGGGACTCTGCGCCAGAAGAATTAACAGAGGAAACCATGGTTACGGAGGTGTGCATTCTCCTGGGTCGCGAACAGATCTATTCTGGGGGTCTCCCACATGTGGAAGATCCAAGATGCTGTCTCCCGATTTAAAGTCCACTTGTGTGGATGTAGGATACGGCTGAGTTTGTCCGCAAGGAGACTGAGTTTTCCCGGGAGATACACTGCCCTGAGATGGATGCAGTGTGCAATGGAGAAGAGTCAGAGATGAAGGGCTTCCTGGCAGAGGGGATAGGAACCAGTTCCTCTCTGCTTGTTCACAAAGAACATGGCTACCTGGTTGTCCGTTCAGTAAGATCTGTTTGCCCGAAAGTTGTGGTTGAAAACCCGGAAGCACATAGCTCCATGAGGTTGATCTGCAACTTATTTATTTATTTTTATTTATTTATTTAGCTGTATTTATATTCCGCTTTTCACCGAGTCAAAGCGGTCAATTGGGGGATACATTTAACATGAGGGGATATGACACACATACGTTAATACTTACAGGGAACATAGGCAATGGAGGGTTAAGTGGCTTGCCCAAGACCACAAGGAGTGCCTATAGGACAAGAAATCCCAGTCTCTCCGGCCTGAGATTGCTGTCCCCAGGTGGGACTTGAACCCCCGGCCCTCCGGCCTGAAGTACCTTGTCCTAACCACTAGACCACTCCTCCCTCTGAGATTCTTGTTGTGTCCACTGCCCTCATGTGGTGAGACTGTCCAGATGTGTTCCCCAACCGAGTTTGGAGGCATCCATTTTCAGGGTGCATTGCGGTGGAGGTATCTGGAAAGGTGACTTTCTGAGTAGGTTTTGAGGCATGCACCACCACTGAAGGGAGTTGACAAGTGGAGGGGTGATGCAGATCTGGTCTGAAAGATGTCCAGTTGTTTGGGTCCACTGAGATGACAGAGTCCATTGGGCTTGCCACATGTGCGGGTGGGCATAGGGGAAGACGGACCGTGGAGGCCATGTGCCCCAGAAGGCGCAGCATTTCTCAAGCTGTCACAGCACTGTGTCCCCTTATATTGTTGGCCAGCTCGATGAGACAGGCAGAGTAGTACTGTGGAAGGAAAGCTCAGGCCTAACGAGCATCCAAACTGATGAATTCAAGCTGCTGGGATGGGACCAAATGCAATTTGGGAAAGTTTAAGATGAATCCCAGATCTTGAAGCACAGTGATGGCGTGATGAAGAGATAGTTTTAATGTGGGAATTCTCCCTTGATTAGCCAGTCGTCTAAGTAGGGGAAGATGAAGGCCCCCAAAGTACAAAGGTAGGCAGCAACCAATACCCTGCATTTTATGAAAAACTCAGGGTGAAGAGGATAACCCGAAGGGGAGCACCCAATATTGTCAGTGGAACTGAAAATGTAAATACTGTCTGTGTTGAGGGTAGATCAGCAAATGTGTATGCCTCCATGAGGTCTAGAGAACATAGCCGATTATTCCTCCGAAGGTATGGCAGAAGTATACTGAGGGAAATCTTTTGAATTTTTCTAGAACAAGGAATTTGTTTAGGTCCCTTAGATCTAGAATGAGCCTGAGCCCTCCTGTCTTCTTGGGGATAAGAAAGTAATGAGAGTAGAAGTCCCTGCTCTCTTGGTTGGGCGGAACTCTTTCTATAGCCCCCTGAGCTAACAGGGTGGACACTCACCTGAAAGGAGATTTGTCTGCAAGAGGTTTGCGGGATAATTTCTTGTGAAGGTGGTGGGGATAAGCTTTCGAAATGAAGCAGATAGCCCCTTTGGACAATGTTGAGAGTCCACTGCTCTGATGTGATGAAGTGCCACCTGTGGGCATAAGAACAGAGTCTACCTGCTATGTGTAGAGGTGGGAGACCCTGCAGAAGCAGAGTAGCTATGCTCTCTTGGAAAGAGTCAAAATCCAGGTGCTGACTGTGGATGTGCAGCTGGTTGTGGCTTAGGTGTCTTAGGTTTTTTGGGTTGGCGAGGGCCCTGTTGTTGCTGCCGAGGTTGGTAAGCTGCTTTAGGTGGATAGGAAGGATAATATCTTTTCTTCTTAGGACAGAAAGACTTCTTTGGATTAATTTTTCTCCTATAGGGGTCTGACGTCTTTCTGGAGAAGCATTTGAGAGTGAGATCATCTGTCTCAATCTCTCCGGCCTTCTCTCTCCAACCTTTTCCAAAGAGGTTCTCTCCAGGGAAGGGGGTATTGGCCAATTTATTCTCAACCCACTGCTCAAGGTCAGATGCCTGGAACCAGGCCATTCTGTGAGCACCGATGCAAACTGCTGAAGCTCTGCTGAATGACACAAAGGAATTGAAAGATGCTCTAGTAAGAAATATGGATGTATTCTGATTTTGCCTGATTAAGGCCTGGAATGCATCACGTTTGTCATCAGGAAGGATAGGGGCAAGATTCTCTAGATCCCTGGAGATATCCTTGAGATACATGCCATATACAGTAGAGCATATAGGAAGTAATCCTAGAAGTGAGCATGCATACCTGAAAGCACTGACGGCCAAAGGCATCGAGAGTTCTGGAGTCCTTGCCTAGACGCGTCAACAATTCCGCCACCATGGAGTGGTGTGGTAGTTGAGGCTTTTGAAAGCCAGGGCATGGCGTAAATCGGTACACGGTATTGAGTCGCTTGCTGATAGGCGGAACTGTTAGTAGGGCCTCCCTACTACTACTGAACATTTGTATAGAGCTACAAGACGAACGCAAGCACTGTATAGACATGTAAGAGACAGTCCCTGCTCTTCAGAGCTTACAATCTAGTCAAGACAGATAACACAAGGGAACACAAGACAACACAAGGGAAATGCAAGGATATCAGGTGAGTCAAGATCCAAAAGCGGCAGCAAAGAGGTGAGTTTTCAGCCTGGATTTGGAAAGAATCAGAGAAGGCACATGATGTACAGACTCGGGTAGTTGCAGCACTACAATGTTTCAGACACCTTCTCATACCAACCTACCTCTACACCCCAGGCCAACACATTAAACTCATGCACTCCATAGTCTTAACGCGCAGAGCTGCAATCTCACCTTGCTTCTCCTCTCATTAAGAAACATTAGCTGCATTTAGCTGCTTTGTACATAGTTGCTTTTTGTACATAGTTTTATTATGTTCTCTGTCTATGAAACCTGTTTAATGTATACCCAGTTCATTGTCCTGTTCATTGTAAGCACTGATCAATTTTTGTGACGTGTAGTTTCTGTTCATTGTAAACCGCACTGATGTCAAATAGCGCGGTATAAAAGAAACTGTAAATAAATAAATAAAATAAATAAATAAAGGAGCAAATTCTGGAGTTAGCAATAAAAGAGAAGAGCAAATAAAAGCAATTTGCCAGAAGAGAGGTGTTCTCGAGGGGGGGAGGGAGTGCAGGGAGAGAGAAGAAAGGAAAGGTAGTGAGACACTGCAGAGTGAATGCACTTATAGGTCAGCAGGAGAAGTTTGAAATGGATGCGGAAACAGATAGGGAGCCAATGAAGTGACTTGAGAAGAAGGGTAATATGAGTATTGTGATAAGGAAGCTTATCATAGCTCAGGTAGGAGCTATAGAAAAGATGATGTGACTCTGAACAAGCAACCTGTCAGTTCTGGTAGAAGCAAGAAAACAGAGTTTTCACATAAAAGACTACCAGTCCCAGAATGCACCAGGTTTCCAGCAGCCATGAGAGGGGCTGAAGTGAGAGAATGTGTGTGCAATCAAGAGAGCTATGAGGTAATCCCTAAGCACTCATCTCAAAGGGCAGGGCCTGATTCAACACAGCTGCGCTGTGTTAGGGAGCAGCACACATTAGAACAGGATAAGAATAGAGCTTATTCTTCAGATAACAGCTACAGAGGGAGGAAGAGATACAGAGACAGCAACGGCTACAAGCACCAGTATCACCTGGAGAAACAGAAGCCAAGCCAAGCAGATAGAGAGAGAAGGAAACTCTCTGGAAGGAAGAGAAGAAAGGCCATTGGAAGGTCTGGGAGATTCCAAGGCAGTACTCATACTGGGAGGTATTCCAAAAGCCAGCAGAGTCCATTGGACTGGATTCAGCCAGAGGAATGGAGTGGCAGAGATAGGAATCACCAGTGGCTACCTGGAAGAGAGAAGACTGCATGTGGAAGGGACTTTCAGACCAAGGCCAGAAGGTATGTGAGAGAAGATCCAGCGTCCAGGGATCAAGATTGGAAGGCTGGACATCAGAATTGGATTACATATTGGCCAGGCTATACAGAGAGAAATAATGATAGCAGGAGAGGCTCAGGTATGAACACTGATCCAGACCCTATCTATAATAGAGAATGGCAGCAAGGGAATAAGCATTCTCATGATAGTGCCTTAATGAAAGACTCATCTGTGCCAATGTATGATATTGACCCTATGATTGTTGATGCAGGGGGAAATACAGCAGATGAAACTATTTACATGGACTGTTCTTTATCTAAATGCTATTGCTAGTTTTCTATGAGCAAACACATCAGCCATCACAAAGAAACCTAACTTTGTTCTTTATTTCCACTGCAAACAGCTCTTAAAGCAGGATTTGGGTTCACACAGTAGCAGCCAGCCAGCTAAAGGCTTACAGCTGGTCAATTGATAGTAATTAAAGCTGCACCTGATTGTGTGTGTGAGCAAGGGAGAATCACTGCTGAGATCTACGTGGAGAATAAGCAGAAGTTAACCTAACCAGCAAAGTTTATTCTTTTCTTTGTGCCTTTGTATTTGGTAATTATTTGCTAAGAAAACATTAGCTAATTGCCTGACAAGCTGAAGGTTGTTTTCTGGTTTACTTTGTGACTTTTTGTTATCCATTTTAAACACTGCAAGCAAGTAACCTCATTTATAGTGCTATCAAGCATACATGTGCTGGGTAAATTAAACCCCATCAATAAAAGAAGTATTTTATTGATCTTACCACTTGGTTTCACAACTCAAATTATTGTCATCAGCTGTGTTTGGGAGTGAATGAACTACAGTACCCACAATACCTTGCAAGAATCATATGAATATATGCATCGTCAAGATTGTGTAAGTTCTCACCCTAGGCAGCCGTCTGACAGTATGACGAGGCTGGAAGAAGATTAGCCGCACAGCAGAGTGTTGAACAGATTGAAAGGGAGAGAGATGATACAAAGGGAGACCAGCAAGGAGTAGGAGTGGCCTAGTGGATGGGGCAAGTTACCTCAGGCCAGAGGGCCAGGGGTTCGAATCCTGCTAGAGGACAGCAACTTTGGGCCGGAAGGACCGGGGTTTCTAGTCCCACAATTGCTCTTTGTGGTCTTATGCAAGCCACTTAACCCTCTGTTGCCTCAGGTACAAAAACATTGATTGTGAGCCTTTCGGGGACAAGAGAAAAATATATATACAATACCTGAATGTACACCACTTTGCTGGTAGAAAAGCGGTATATAAGCCTAGATAAATAAATAAATAAATACGATAGCCAAGACGGGAGGTGATAAAGGAGTGGATAAGTGTCTTAGTAGTATGTTCAGAAAGGAATGGGAGGATTTTGTTGATGTTATAAAGAAATGGCAGGTCTTAACTATCAAATGAATGTGTGTGGAGGAGGAGAGAGAGAAGTCAAAGACAACCCCGAGTTGCGAACTGAGGAAACAGGGAGGAGTAGAGAGTTTTCCACTGAGACTGAGAAAGGAGGAAGAGGAGAGGAGGTTTTAGGGGGAAAAATAAGAAGCACTGTTTTGGCCATGTTCAGTTTCAAGCAGCGGTCAATCATCCAAGCAGCAATGTTAGAAAGGCAGGCAGAGATTTTAAGTGTAGAGATTTTAAGTGTAGAGAGGTTGATGTGGGAGTCATCAGCATAAAATGGTACTGAAAGCCATGGGAAGAGATGAGAACACCAAGAGACTAGGTAGAGAGACAGAAAAGGAGTGGACTCAAGAGAGATCCTTGGGGTACACCAACTAAGAGTGGGATAGCAGCAGAGGAGGATTCACCAGAACAAACACTGAAAGAACGATGGGAGAAATAAGACGAGAACCAGGATAGTACAGAACCCTTAAAATCAAGCGAGGACAGGGTATCAAGGAGAAGGTTGTGGTCAACAGTATCAAAAGAAGCAGAGAGGTCAAGAAGGATGAGGACAGAGTAAAGGTTCTTGGATTTTGCCAGTAACAAGTCACTGGAAACTTTAGCAAGAGCTATTTCAATAAAGGACAAAAGCCAGATTGAGGGCTTGAGAGGCGAGAAAGTCAAGGCAATGAAGGTGAACCACACGTTCAAGTAGTTTAAAAACGAAGGGAAGGAGGGAGATGGGGCGATAATTATAAGGATCAAGTGAAGGTTTCTTGAGAAGAGGTGTAATTATAGCATTCTTGAAGTCTGCAGGGACAGTTGTAATGGAGAGCAGTAGACTGAGAATATGAGAGATGGAAGGGACAACAGTGGAGGAGATGGGGCTTAGGAGACAGGTGGGGATAGGATCAGAGGAGCAGGTAGTCAGTTTGGAGGAAGAAAGAAGGTGTGCAGTTTCTTCTTCAGAGATCACAGAAAAGGAAGAGAGGGTAGCAGAGGTAGAGGGGGGAAAGCTGGGAGTGAAAAGGGGAAGGAAGCGAAGTAGTTGACTTTGTGGGGAATTGGAGGGTGATCTTGTGGATTTTGTCATAGAAATAGTCAGCCAGGGTTTGGGGCAGATAGATGGGGGGGGGGGGGGCGGTTTGGAGGCGGAGGCACCTTGAGGAGAGAGCAGAGAATAGTAAATAGATGGTGAGGGTCAGAGGAAAGAGTTAGTCAGATGGACATAATAGTCTTGCTTGGCAAGTGCTATGGCTGACTGGAAAGAGACAAGCATGAATTTGAAGTGTACAAAGTCTGCAGGGGAGTGGGATTTGAGCCAAGCACACTCAGCTGAATGGGCACAGGAACGTAGATAGCGGATAGTGGATGAAAGCCAGGGCTGGGGTGCAGTACGCCTCACAGGACAAGGCATGGGCAGAGCGAGAGCATCCAGAGCAGAGGAAAGTACAGCATTATAGGAAGCTACTGCCTCATCAACAGACTCAGATGACAAATTGGAGGAAAGAGATAATGAAACAATGGAGCAGAGAACCAAAGCATCAATTTATTTTATTTATTTTTTATTTAAGGGTATTTCTATCCCGCCTTATCCTTCAATCAAGGCGGTGAGCACAGCAAATGATCATTAGTAATTGTTGTGTGTGTCAGGTGTGGTTATGTACAGTGAGGGTGCATGTGTGCGGATGTGCTGATTAGAGTGAGCTATTTATAGTGTGCGCTATATACAGTATATACATGGATTTCCTGGGTCCGTTGCTGGTTGTGATTGAGCTGTAATTGAGTCCAAGGTTGGACCAAGTCTGTAGGTTCTGGTTATGCGTTTTGGCCGTAGTGCTCTGTGAAGAGTACAGTCTTCAGGTGTTTTCGGAAGTCCTTCAGATCGTCAGTGGATCGTAGGTCGTGAGGGAGTGAGTTCCATATTGATGGAGCCGCCAGTGATAGAGCTCTCTGTGTGGTGGATTTGCAAGCTTTTGTGTAGTTGCTTGGGGTGCTGAGTGCGTCTGCTGTGGTTGTTCTTCTTGGTCTGTTGCTGGTGTCAGGGAGTATGAGGGCTTGGAGGCTGAGTGCTGAGCTCTTGTGTCTGATTCTGAATATGTTTAAGATCATCTTGTATTTGATGCGGTGGCTGATTGGGAGCCAGTGGAGGTCTTTGAGGATGGGGGTGATGTGGGCTTGGGTTGGGGAGCCGGTGATTATTCTGGCTGCTGTGTTTTGAGCCATTTGAAGTGGTTTGAGTGATTGTTTTGCTATTCCGTTGTAGATCGGGTTGCAGAAATCGAGTATGGGGGTTATGAGCGCCTGGCAGACTGTGCGGAAGTGTTCATAGGAGAGTAGAGGCTTGAGGCGTCTAATTATCTTCATTTTGTAGTATGCGTTTCTGGCGGTTCTTCTGATGTGTGATTGTAAGTTCAGCTCTTTGTCAAGAGTTATTCCGAGGTATTTCACTTCGTCCTTCAGGGGTATTGCCGTGTTGTTGGTTGTGATGAATGGTGGGGGGTTGAAGTTGGTGTTTCGTGTGATGATGAGTGCTTCTGTCTTGTTGTAGTTTATGGCTAGGTTGTTGTGTGTGAGCCAAGTGGACATGCTGTCGAGACAGTTTGTTATCTTGGTGTAGTCGGGGCTGTCGAGGTCGATTGGTGTGTAAATCATGATGTCGTCCGCGTAAATTGTGTAGTCTATTTTGTGGACTATCATGATGTTGCAGATTGGTTGAATGTATAGGTTGAATAGTAGTGAGGATAGTGCGGATCCTTGTGGCACTCCTTGCTTGATCTTCGTGGGTTGAGAGGTTTTGGTTCCAATTTTAACTTGGAACTGTCTGTCTGTTAAGTATGAGTTGAACCAATTCAGGATTGTGCCGGTTATTCCAGTGTTCTGTAGTCTGGTCAGGAGGATTCTGTGGTCCATGGTGTCGAACGCCGCTGAGATGTCTATGAAGATCATTAGAGTTCCTTGATTGTAGTTGTCTATGGTCTGGATGATGTCATTGAATAGGTATAGTAGAAGTGTTTCAGCTCCGTGGTTTGGGCGGAAGCCATGTTGATGTATATCTAGCGGGGCATGCTCGTCAATGTGGTCCTAGAGTTGTTGTTGCACTGCCTTCTCTATAATTTTAGCCAGAAGCAATATGCTGGAGATTGGCCTGTAGGCTGCTGGATTGCTTTTTTCTAGGTTGGTTTTCTTGGGGATTGGCCTTATGGTGGCTAGTTTCAGCTGTTCTGGCATGATTCCTTGGGTCAGGGAGTTGCTTACCAAGTTGTGTATGTGGCTGAGGAAGTTTTCCTTGGTTGTCTTGATCCACGGGACCGGGCATGGATCTGTGGGTGCAGTGCTCGTGTTGAGAGCTGAGATGATATCTAAGATTTGTTTTGTGGAAGGAGTGTGGAACTTGTCCCAACTTGTGATGGCTATGGTTGGGTTGTTGGTTCCTGTTAACATTTGTGGTGGTGAGCGGCCTAATTTCTCCTGAAGATGATCTGCAAAGGTTTGTGGGTCGATCTGTATGTCTTTGTCGGGGCTTGGTTCGTTGGTTAGATTTTTTACTATCTCGAAAAGTTCTCTGGGTTTGTTGTAGGCTTTTCGGATGGTGTTTGTGTGGTGCTCTCTTTTTGTTTCGTTGATAAGCTCATTGTATCTCTTTTGCTGAGATAGGTATAAGTCCTGTGTGGATGGAGATTTGGAGCGTCTCCAGCGGCGTTCCAACTTCCTTAGATCTCTTTTTGCATTGTGTATGCTTTTGGAGTACCATGGTGCGTGCTGTCTCTTGGTTTTTGTTGTTGTGCTTGCTTTGGTTTTAGCTGCTGCACTGATGATATTGTTCCAATTGTCGACTTGTTTATCCAGATCGTGTGTGTCGGCGTTAAGGTGAGGTAGCGTGTCTTGTAGGAATTGGTCTTTGTTGAAAGCTTTGAATCTTCTTTGTCCATGTGTTGCGTTTTGTGTCTTGTTAGGTTTTTCCTTTCGATTTGTGATTTCTATTTTGATTCTGTGGTGGTCTGACCAGGGCACTGGTGTGATTGTGGGTGATGAGACGTTGCCCTCGTCTATTACGTGGTAGGGGGCGAATATGAGGTCCGGCATGGATCCGTGTCTGTGTGTTGGGGTGTTTATTAGTTGGGTGTATTGTAGGGAGTCCATTGCTTGTAGGAAGGTTTCCTTGTCCTTGTTGGTGGAGGAGCTGAGGTTGAAGTCTCCCAGTAGTTAATTAGTGGTTTGTGGTTCGCGTTGATTGCACAGACGGTCTCTAGAGCTGTGGTTAGTTCTTCTGCTGGAGCATGGGGGGCTCTGTAGATGAGGCATATGGCTATTTGCTTGTTTCCTACTGCAATAGTGTTGCATCGGTCTGAGTTTTGAGAGGTGAGAGTTTGTAGATGTAGTGAGTCTTTTGCAATGATCAGCACTCCAACTCCTCTTTTCTGTGTGTGAGGATTGTTAAAGGCTGAGCACGTGGGGGGGACTAGCTGGTTGAGGAGGATGGTGTCGGTGGGGGTAAGCCAGGCTTCCGTAATGCATAGGATGTCAGGGTGTTGGTCCTCAATGTGGTCTCTGATTGTGTGCAACTTGTTTCTCACTGATCTAGTGTTCATGAGCTCTATGGAGGTGGTGTTCGGGGTGTTAGGCTCTTTAGGGTGTGCCTTTGGGTTTGCGTGATTGTGGTGCTTGTTGATAGTGTGTCTGTTGTTTCTGTTCTTTGTGTGTGAGCTCCGTGTGGTGTATTGAAGAGGGTAGTATGTTGGTATGGTTGTCGGTGTTCATAGGTTCAGGGGGTGTGGGTGTCGTGGCCCTGGTTGTTGGGGAATGAGCTGTGTGATAAGGAGAAATGCAGGCAGGTAGGTGAGTGTGGCCATGTCGGTTGGTGCAACTTACTAGGAAGTTGTGGAGGTTGAGGCTCTGGCAGCCGCCGAGCGGGATGGTTTCTTGCTCGGTCGCTTCGCCCTGATCGGGGGATCTCTGTCACTGCTGGTCCGGGGGATTTTTGTTGGTGCTGTGAGCGAGGCCGTGCCTTTTGTTTGGATTCCTTCTGCTCGCCTTCATGTCGTGCCTAAGGCCCTGTAGGGATGCCGCTTTTGAGCGCTGCTGGCTGCTGCTGTTTCTCTCCCACTGCCCCGATTGGGCAGGAGCTGCGGTGGTGATTGGAGGTGGTGAGTCCGGGTCAGCGACTCCCTGGGAGCAGGGATGCCGCTTTTGAGCGCTGCTGGCTGCTGCTGTTTCGCTCCCACTGCCCCGATTGGGCAGGAGCTGCGGTGGTGATTGGAGGTGGTGAGTCTGGGTCAGCGGCTCCCTGGGAGCAGGGACGCCGCTTTTGAGCGCTACTGGCTGCTGCTGTTTCGCTCCCACTGCCCCGATTGGGCAGGAGCTGCGGTGGTGATTGGAGGTGGTGAGTCCGGGTCAGCGGCTCCTTGGGAGCAGGGACGCCGCTTTTGAGCGCTGCTGGCTGCTGCTGTTTCGCTCCCACTGCCCCGATTGGGCAGGAGCTGCGGTGGTGATTGGAGGTGGTGAGTCCGGGTCAATAGCATGAAGATTTCTAAATAAGTTGGAGGAGACAGGATGAGGTTGAGGCGGCAGGTGATGAAGAGTGAAGCTTAGCAGGTGATGGTCAGATAAGGGAAGAATTGAGGTATGGAAGTTTGAGGATAAGCAATTAGAGAAAAATACAAGGTCAAGGCACTGGCCATGCTGGTGAGTGGGGGCCTCCTTCATGTATTTATTTATTTATTTTGGCATTTCTTATATACTGCCTTTCAGTGTTATCAAGGCAGTTTACATTGAACACAACAAATTTACAGAGAACAGCTGACATTATAAATGTATACATCACAACACTGAACTATGTAACATTCTAACAACAACTATTTATATTTGTAGTATAGTGTACTTAGTTTTGGTAGCATATGATGATGTGGGAGGGATCATTGGTATTAGTATTTGAGTGTTAAGGTTTTGTGTCCAGTGCTGTACCAAATTATTCAGTGAACAAGTGAGTTTTTAGCTTTTTCTGAAAGTCGTTAATTGATCTTAATTGGTGTGGGAGTGAGTGCCAGAGGAATGAGCTGAAGTATTTGAATGCTCTTTGGAGTGCTGTTTCAGATGTATTGGTCTTGATAGATGTGGTTGAGAGGGTGTTTTGGTGTTTCATCCTCCTTGAACAAGTATATGGGGTCATCTGAATTAGCTATTTTAAGCATTTAGCAGACTGACTGTATGGTCTTGAATGTCAGCATTATTGATTTCTATTTTATTCGGGATTGTATGGGTAGCCAATGAAGGGTTTTTTGGACTGGAGTGATGTGTTCTCGTCCTTTGGATCTGGTGATGAGTCTTGCTGCAGTATTTTGCATTAGTTGCAGGGTTTGAGTTGTGCTTTTGGGAAGTGCTTACAGTATCAGGTTGCAATAATCTAGATGAGTTACCATCGCTTGACACACTGTACGGAAGTGGTTGTGGTCCAGCAGAGGTTGTAGGTTTTGTATGGTCTTCATTTTGTGGTAAGCTGTGCATGTGATCTTCTTTATGTGTGCTTGAAAGTTGAGCCTTTGGTCCAGGGTTACACCTAGATATTTTACTTCCTTTTTCATGGATCTCTCATAATTGTGAGAACTTCTGTTTTGTTATAGTTGATTGTAAGATTGGGATGTTCCAGCCAGTTTGTAACTCATGCCATGCATGAAACCATTTCTTACTATATTACACCCTTGGAAATCAACCACAGAAACTCCAAAAAATTCTTTGATTTCCCAACCTGCCTTAACTACAAGAACTAAACCCACACACCGTATATTACCCCACAACTATGCAGGGACTCCTATAAAGAATTATTTTTTTGTCGGATCGCTTACCATGAAAAGAAACATTTCTTCTCTCGAAGTGAGCCCTCCTTTTAATCAATTTAAATAGACTGAATACCCGGTCATAAACCAGACTAAACAACACTTGTTGCTGTCAACACGTTTTTTGTTAATAAAATTGGATTCCCCAAGCTTTTGTTTGACGGAATTTTCAACCTCGTCACCAATTCAAACCTCTCCTTGGCATCATTCAAGAACAAGGAAAAAAGTCACTTAGCTGAATCCATACTATGGAGGACAACCTTCATTCATCCCCTTTGGTTCTTCTCCGACTAAGAAGGAGCTCCTCCAAAGTTCTCACCCAACAGGGTTCCCGCGACACTATTAGTGTTTCAAGCCGCTCCACAGCTTTCACAGCTCTTCCTCAGGCATGTCTTCTGGCAGGGAGTGATGCTGCTCATGAGGAGGGGACAGATCAGAAGGGAGATCCCAGGTTCCCCTATAGTCCTTCGATGCATCATCTGAATCGGAGGTAGAGTCTGATTCTGACAGAAAGTCAAAGTATTGATGGTCTCGTGCCGATGTCGAGGCTTGGTGTCGATAACGATGATCAGTCAGTGCGGCGCCAGGAGCCTGTTGGGTACCAACTATGTCTGTTGGTTCCAAAGATCGGAGGGAGAGGATCTCCTGATGCAGGTGTGAGGTCTGGCATTGGGCCTGGAGGTATCGGCTGTAGGCTGGATGCAGACGTCTACACCACTGGAGCTGTTGATACCATCGGTACCGAGGCTGCCAGAAGTGCTGCCAAACTCCTCTTGATAGCCAGGATGTGGTGTTCGAGGGAGGAGGCCGAAGCCTGGATGGAATCTCACACGGGGATCTGAGCCACCGTCCCAGGGCATGGAATCAGTAGCTCTCTGGAGGTCGAGGCCTTGGGAGCATCCTGGAGCACCTTTTGTGCTTTGGAGGGCTGGTCCTCCCACCAGGGAAGTTTGGCAGGCCACCATCATCATTGGGATGCACCTTTCGGTGCATCCCAATGATGATGAAGGGTCTTACCTCGAGGATTGATATAGATTTTTGATGCCAATGACACAGACTTTGTCTTATGTTTGGACTTTGAGGAGACATGAGAATCAAGAGAGGAGGCTGACATTCTCGACAATGTGGAAGCCACTGAAATCAAGTCCGGGGCAAACAGAGAACTATACTCTTTGGCTCTGTTCTTAAAGCCTCCTTTTGTCATTTGCCAAACATTTTAAAACACCAGTCATGTTTACTGGTGACTGATATTGTACCAGAACACTTGGTACATTTTTTGAAGCTGCTGATGCATTTTTCCATCGTGGCGGAACAAAGTAGTAAAAGCTGTTAGTGTAGCTGAGCTTAAAAGAGGTTCCTGGAGAAAATGTCCATAAACCATTATGAAAGTGGACAGAGGAAATCTACTGCTCACCCCTGGGATAAGCACTGTCTACCTTTTGGGAACCTGACAGATATTTGTGACCTCGATTGGCCACTGCTGGAAACAGAATACTGGGTTTGATTGACCTTTGGTCTGACCCAGTATTGCAAATCTTATGTTATGTTTAACAAAAATGGCATCACGTCACTTACAGCCTCCTGCCTCTGTAATTCAGTCCAAGTCCCTTAGCTCTGTGTGAGCAGAGTCCAACCTCCTTCTCCTAGCTCTTCTCCAAATCAAGGAACAACTCGATAGGGCTCTTCTGGTTTAGAAAGAACTGCAGACAGTCTTTGCCTTCAGTGTACATTTTCGCTATGTCTCAGAGTCCCAAAGTTCCTTTGTCTCTCTGTAGCACTCCTTCTCTGTGGATGCAGCTCCTAGGTGCTGTCCAGTAGCTTCTGAGGCCCCTGCGGTGCCTTGGCTTAAGCAGCCTTGAACACTCCCCCTCCTCCCCTTTCAGAAGACCTTGAGCAGATATGGAACAGTTCCCTGGTGTTGGTGCTTGTTTCTTCTCAAGTCATTCCTGTAACTGAATACAGGATTGACCACTTTTTCCTCTTTTAGCTATTCAGTGGAATGCTAGAGATACCATGCTTTTGTATACTGGCTGTGGAGCCAAAGACTCCTACCCCTTTAGGGTAGACTCTTACTTTGTCTCTGACGTGCAGTGGAAGTGAAGCCAAAGACCCAGATTTAAATTTGCATTGGGATTTTATAACCCCTACAGTTTCCCTCCTAAATTACTCTCCTCCTCCCTGCTCCATCTTTCTATCATGGACCCTCCCTCCATTACCTCACTGAGATGAGTCAGATGCTAAAGGGCCCTTCTTTTCTAGAAAGAGGCATGCTACTTAAAGATTACATAGAACGTCTTTAGTAGAAGCACTAGAAGTCTTAAGAGAAATAAAAATACAGGACCTGAGTGATGTGATCTCTATATATCCATACACACAATATATATATATATATACACACTGTATACTCACACATAATCATATTTTGTGCATGTTTCACTCTGTCTAAAGATACATTTTAAAAGGCATTAAAGTAGGTTTCTTTCAATGATCTGCACAACATACTCAGCTTTCAGCATGAAAGAGAAACTATGGAAATATTTAAAACTGTAGGGCCCAATATTCCAAAGCAGTTACATGGTTTATAGACCCATAAATCATGTAACTGCCTCTAGGTTGGATATTCAGCAGCACTAACATGGTTAATGTTGCTGAATATTCCCAGATACTGCCGTTATATGCCTCGATACTACACAGTTAGCATCGCAGCGTGTTCCAGGGGTGGCATTTAGCCACTGCCCGGATATCCCTCAGCGGCGAAAGTTAGGCGCAGCAGCAGAAGCTAACTGGGACAGTGGCAAAATATCGCCACTGCCTGGTTAGCTTCTGCACCATACAGCAACCTGGATTATTCAATGCTGGTGGCTGGATATGGCCCAGGCAGTGAATATTCGGGTTAACTCTTCAGTGGCGATGGCTAGGCTCATAGTTGTTAAATCTTACAGCAGATTTTCTGTTGGATAGAAGTCTGGGCATGGACTGGATTTCTTGAGGATATTTACTTGCTAAACCATTCAATCATTGTTTTTGCTTTGGACTTAGGATCATTGTCCTGAGGAAAGGTGAATATTCTTTCCAGTTCAGAGGCTGATGAGAAAGGAGCACCAGCCTGCTTCACAGGCCCCTTGGACCTGTCTTCCAGAAGGCAGTAAGATTTTGTCTCACCCACGTCCTTTACCAGCTTCTTCAAATTGTCTCCAAACAGAAGCTTTGAAAAATGTGTCCACTGCCCAGTGCCTGAGCCATATCCAACACCATGACACCATCGTCAGGGCACTATCCCTGGCTGCCAAACATACCAGGTCTTGCACGGAATCAGAAAGGAAGGCTATAATAGACCCCAAAAGAGGGGTAGTATCATCCGGCAGAAGAAACAATCCGCTGGAGTAGGGCTCAAGACATCAGACTGGTACATACCACCAGCTGCAAGATAGTAGCAGACACGGTGAACTGGCTCTGCAATAATGAATCCACCTTACGTTCCAGTAAATTCTTTAAGGCTGATTCCCCTTCCACAGGAATGGTGGTCTGTCTGGTAACCGCTGTGACCTGCGCATCAACCTTGGGAATACCAAATCACTCAAAGCACTCCTCCTCTGGGAAGGTGTAAATCTTTTTACACACCCTTAGCCACTTAGGCGGGGCATCAGGAGAGTCCCACTCTGACTGGATTAAATCCTTGATCACCTTCGGGAACGGGAAAACAATAGTGGATTTCTGCACCCCTTGAAGGTTTGGATGTACCTTCTGCTCCTGCTCCATGCCAGAAGCATCCACCAAGTTCAAGGCAGATGAGACCTGACAATCAACATCACTAGCTCCACTCCTTCCTGGATAGATGGATCACTCCAGCCACTGCACAATTTTCTGAAGGTGAGAGTATATCTTCATCTAGATCAGAGCCCAGTACTGAGCCATCCGAATCAGAATCATAGTCAAAATTGCAGACAGCTTCCATCCAGCTGCTCCCCATCTCCAGTGGTGGCGCCCCTCACTGGGGACACTTGGCCAAGAATAATTGAACAGGGCTTCCACGTTCAGCCTGCCCCATATAAGATTGAGCCACGCCAGAAAGACCAGGCTGCTGCAAAATAGAAAGAATTCCAGGGCAGACAATCCAGAGTCCAGAAGCTCTACTCTCGGAAATGACTCCCCAATGCCAGGGGACATAGCTGCCACAGACCCCCTTAGAGGACAATGAGCGGCTCACAGCAAGGTCACTGGATCCTTCTGCTGGCTGCATATCTTTACCCATAGTGCCGACCGTCAGGTCCTCCAGGGATGACTCAGAAGCTGTTATGCCAGAAGAGCAGAGTTCAAAATTCAGGGATAAGGCGCACCTCGCTTGCCACAGGTCAAACAACATTTGAAGAAGATATAGAAAGTGAGGCAATATCACAACAGTGCATTCTAAGGCTGTGGCAGCCCGGGAGGCACATGTTAACTGCACTTTTATGCAATGCACATTACAGGCACTAAGGAAGAAGCGCATGTTGGAGCTGCTTGGGCAGAATGCACATAAGGACAGTACAACCACCAGGTGCACAATAGGTAAAACCGCTACTAATGGGTGCAGAAAATGGTAGAAAACCCCTGCACTGCGTCAACGGTCACCAACGGTCCACCCCAAATTGCATCCTAGGAAGACTGAATCAGGAGCCCCCAACAAGAACAATGACAAGGTCAATCCTTGGTACTCACCCCCTGAGAACACAGGGCAGAGGATCCGTGCCAAGCTCAGTTTTACTTTCCTGAAATGGTGTTACTGGCTGGCTGTGCAGCACTGTGTTTAAGGTGGCTGGCAGGCAGATCCCTCTGAGAGCCTTCTGCAATCTTCAGGAAAGAGCAGGGGGGAGGACAGAGGAGGAGGAGGGGACATTGAGGATGTGTGAGGCTGCTGAATTCTGCCATTCTTCCTGATTCTTTGAATTTTCTGGTTGATCTACAGGCTCTTATCCCCGAACTAACTTTTCCTCATACTATGGCTACTGAAAAGACCGCAGTCTAGTGGCGCCTCCCATATCGCACTCAAGTGAGAGGGTCACCTTTGTTTCTCAAGATCATCATTCACGAGTGTTTAATCAGTCTTTTCCTCTCAACCCTTAGATTTTCTTCAGAGAGGAGAAAATCCATCCACGATCTGCTGGAAAAGAAATAGTGAAGGGACCTCTTGTGGCTGAGGTGAATAAAGGCATGGGAGTCATTGAAACCTGGGCTTTTCAATGGTTCTTTGTCTCACCAATCTGCTGGTAGGGGAACACAACCCTCTTGTCTGGAATGGTCTAGCAGGACGATATGGAATTTAAGCTTATTTTATAAAGACAAGTAGGCACCTAATTGTCTTTATAAAATGATAGCTTAGTTGCAAAGAATGTGTTTTAAATTAAGGCGTAATCACTTACTCCAGCCCTAGAGCTGATAAAAATGCCATGACTTCATTCTGCACATTTTACATAAATAAATTAGCATATTACACAATCTGTGTGCACACTTGCTGTACCCCTGTATACATCTTCAGTGAAGGTATAAGCCATGCAATTCGTGTGTGCACTTTTTACTGGCTGGTATTTTATAAAGGTCATTTATGCATGCACTTGGCCACATATGGGCATAAATAACTAAAATGCTGGCATTTACGCATGTTGTTAGCGCCTAAAAATAGGTGCCTCCTTATAAAATTGTCTACTTAAAGTAATAAAGCTTCACAGTGATGTTCCTCAGCAGTTTCCTCAATTCAGGGCTACTTACTGGAGGATTAACCTGATTGAGGAACTGTCCTGATGGCACTAAACTATTTCCACTTTACAGTGATGGACCTGTCATTGCCACAAGGGATACAAAAGCACAATGAAATTTTCTAATAGCCATCCTTCAAGATGTATATCGTTCCATGATGAGACCGCACCTTGAATATTGTGTGCAATTCTGGTCGCCGTATCTTAAAAAGGATATAGCATTATTAGAAAAAGTTCAGAGAAGAGCCACCAAAATGGTAAAGGGGATGGAAGGATACTCCTATGAAGAAAGGCTAAAAAGGTTAGGGCTCTTTAACCTGGAAAAGAGATGACTGAGGGGAGATATGATAGAAGTCTATAAATTAATGAACGGAGTGGAACGGGTAAATGTAGATTGATTGTTTACGTTATCAAAATATAGAAAGACTAGGGGACATGCAATGAAGCTACAGGGTAAACTATTTAAGACTAATAAAAGAAAATATTTTTTCACTCAACGTGTAATCAAACTCTGGAATTTGTTACCGGAGGATGTAGTAAAGGCTGTTAGTGTAGCTGGGTTTAAAAAAGGTTTCGACAAGTTCCTGGAGGAAAGGTCCATAAACCATTATTAAGAAGGGACCCAGGATATTAATGCTTGACCCAGTACAAGCATTGTGGAACCTGTGTCTTTTGGGGAAACTGCTAGGTACATATGACCTAGATTGGCCACTGTTGGAAACAGGATACTGGGCTTGATGGACTTGGTCTGACCCAGTATGGCATATCTTATGTTCTTATGTACATTTAAATAATTCTCCCAGAGTTCTTTTGGCATTTTTATGTTTCATATGTTTAGACATTTTCTTCAAATTTACTTCATAGAACAGAAACAGCTTGATTCTTCATCCAGGAGTATTTGAATCAGCTCAGCTACTATGACTGGACACAGTTGAGTTCTATTTAAGTTATTATGAACCATTTTGGAATTGGTGTTAAATTTAGGTTTGCTATAACAGAGGGTTTGAAGACTTTTGCAATCAAAACTTTATGTTTTCTTAATTACTTTTTGAATATTTCTATAACTGTTCTTCCATAGAGAAAGTGTAGAGTATGCTAAGTAGATCAATGAAACAAATTCCTAGTTCAATGCATTCTGAACTGTGTTTTTTAGACTGCAGAATGTGAAAAATGTACCACATGTGTGAGAAGAGAAATCCTATCTCCACTGTTTTGCTTTATTTCAACACAGATAAAATGTGTATCTTGTACACAGGTAAAAGTCTGCACATATAACTATGATGCATAGACATTATCCATGGACCTCAGGATTCCAGGACAGGGTTGGATAGGCAGAAGAAAAATGTACCCACACAAAAGAAAGATATGAATTTGTGCAGGTATTTTTGAGGAAGACAATCAAAGCAATAAAGGAAGAGGTGAAATACTTAGGCATCACCCCGGACAGGAACCTAAGCCTCCATACACATATAAGCAAAACTGCAGCAAAGGCATACCAGCTATTAAAGATCATCCGGAGAATCAAACCAATCCTCAGCCAGGACCATTTCTGAACCCTATGTCAGGCGGTCATCACCCCAGTTTTGGACTACGGAAACTCCCTCTATCAAGGCCTACCTAAACAGGCAATCCACCCACTCCAACTGGTGCAAAACACAGCAGCCCGCATCATAACCGGCACAGCCAAGAACGAGCACATTATACCTGTACTTCAACAACTGCACTGGCTCCCAATAAATGTACAGGCAATATTCAAAACAACCACAAACATATACATGATCATTCACCAATGCACAGCAGACATACTCCACAGTCTGATAACCAAGGACACAACCGACCGACCCAGACGATCTGGCAACAACAATAAACTATGCACACCAGCGGGATATCATAAAACAAAACAAGCTACCTCCAGCAGAGCCATATCCCTCTCAGCACCGGCCCTCTGGAATACTCTCCCGGATGAACTGAGGGCGATAAATGACCTAAAGGACTTCCGCAAGTCTCTTAAGACCTTCCTATTCAGATATTACTATGGCCAATTAGACAAAGGACCAACTAACTGCGCTTGAATATAATGATAACCCACTTCTAATCTTTATGTACGTAGTGTCACCCCTATTCAATGTAAACCCAATGTGTGTAACCCACCACTTTGATTGAAGGAGAAAGTGGAATACAAATCTGGATAAATAAAAAAAAAAGTGTGTACTTTTTCTTTGTCACAGCAAACTCCACAGGTAAAAACTACCTATAGGATTTTCCCAAATGTATGTGGCTCACTCATTTACTCCTAAGTCAAATTCTGTGTATCTACATCTATCTAAATAAATACAAATTTGAACCACAGTTAGATACTGAAAAATGTATGTTTTTTTTTTCATTCCAAGATTACATCGTATTCTCAATGAATAATTGGCTCTTTGAAGACGTAATAATAATTTACAAATCAGATTATATACTATTTTCTTACACTAGAGGTCACCAATGGTGTACCATCCTCACTTAAATGTCTTCTTTAAAAGTTATTTTTAAAAGTGTGCTTTAAAGGTGTTTCAACATTCTTTTAAATGTCTCCTTTTATGAAGTAGTGCTCTGCAGTTGCACATACAGGCAGGACAATGAAACAAAGTGCATGAAAAGAAAGGCTTATGTTTCTCTTGCACAAATCAGATGCTGCCAAAATGCACAGAAAAGCTGGGAGTTGGAATTTCAAAAATGTTCTGAAAGCTATGAACCCTTACTTTAGCAGAAATGAAGCTGTTATAGCCAAGGGTAGCCTGTTCTTATCTGTGAAATGTGAGAACATCCTGGGCAGGGGCGGCCCAAGGGGGGTGCGGGGCCATGTGCGGAGACTCGGTGCGGGGCCTCATTTGCATAAATATTTGCATAATGTTACCATACACTAACTTTTAGTAAACATGCCTCTTCATGAGTGTATGGATAAAGAAAGACAAAGATTTCTACATTACTATAATCCAGTGCCAACCGCCAGGCACATTAGGAACTACTACAAACACTGCCCATTTAGAACCCATAGCAAACCCACCGTATCCTAACAGCACTACCAAGACTCATAAAGCACCATACCCTACCTATCAAAAGGCAACACTGCAAATATTAAACCAATACATTTCAGAGAATAACAATACATGACCTACTGGGGAAAGAGAACAAGTGGCAATGTCAAATAGGAATTACATAAACAGAATACCTCAGCTCAGTTACACATGCAGAACATAGACCATCACCAAACAAGGAATCACAATTTAAAAACAGGAAGACAATAATTAAACTGGGAACCCTAAAAGCCAAACTTGGAATGTACAACAATGTTGATATAAAACTATAAATTAATTTCCTCTTGTACTAAACAAAGCACCGACATTAATGATGCACATTTCCCAGAGCTGACATATTCCAGTTAATAAATTCAAAATAAAGAGATATCTTTGTACCTTTTGTGCATTTTTTTTTCAGTTGCAATTGTTCCAGTCACTTTCTTCTGGTTTATTTGTGTCTTCTGCTAACTCTCCATCGTCTGCTGTCCATTTGTCCTTTCTTCTCTCCTCTAGTTTTTTTCCATTCTCTCTCTACATCTGCTTTAACATAATAATCTTTCTCCTTTTGCTCTTTCCTCATTCCTATTTCATCCACTCAAATTTTACCCCTCCATCCTCAATCCCCACTTAGGGGCTTGTTTACAAAGCCGCGGTAGCGGTTTGCGATCGTAATCGGAGCCGCGGCCCCATTGATTTCAATGGGGCCGCGGCTGCGATCGCGAACCACTACCGCGGCTTTGTAAACAAGCCCCTTAGTCTCCCAATACCCGGCCAATTGTAGATTTTTCTTCCCTCCCACACAAAATATTCTTCCCCTCTCCATTTCACTCTCCCAGCCCCATCCCCTTCTAATCTCCCCCAACATCAGCTCCCTTTTAGTTGCAGCCCCACCCAGTATCCGCTCCCTTCTAGTCCCCACATCAGCCCATTTCCAGTCCTAGCTCCCCCATCCATTTCCAGTCCTATCCGAGTCCCTTCATCAGCTCATTTCCAATACCAGCCTCCCATCAGCCCATTTCTAGTCCTTTCCTAGCCCCACCATCAGCCCATGTTAAATCCTAGCTCCCCTCCACTCAGCCCATTTCTAATCCAAGCCCCCCATGAACCTACTTCCAGTTCTAGCCCCTCCATGAGTCCATTTCAATCCAAGCCCCCACCACAGCCCATTTCCAATCTTAGCTCCCCCAACACCCAATTCCCAGTCCTATCCTAGCCCCTCCATCAGCCCATTTCCTGTCCTAGCTCCTTCCCCTAAGAGCCCATTCCAAGCCCCCCTCCCCATCAGCTATTTGCAGTTCAAGCCCCCTTCCACTCAGCCCATTTCCAGTCCTAGCAACCCCCCCCCCAACCCATTACCAGTCCTAACCTCCCCATCAGCCCACTCCCAGTCCTAATCCCACCAGCCCATTTCCAGTCCTAATCCCCCATCACCCAATTTTTAGTTTAAGCCCCCCCATAGCCCATTACCAGTCCTAACCCCCCCATCAACCCACTTTCAGTCCTAATCCCATCAGCCCATATACAGATTTAGCTCCCCCCTAGCCCATCACCACTCCTAACCCCCCCAGCCCATCAACACTCCTAACCCCCCCCAGCCCAGCCCATCAACACTCCTAAACCCCCCCCAGCCCAGCCCAGCCCAGCCCATCAACACTCCTAAACCCCCCCCCAGCCCAGCCCAGCCCAGCGAAAATTAAAGGAAAAGAAAACCTGTCTGCTGCCGCGGTCGGGGCCGCCGCGGCAGAATCGAGCGTGCCGCGGGGCCCCCCTGTGCACGGCAGAGCCTGCCCACCTTGTAGCAGCTCTCTCGTTGGAGCTGAAAAGTCAGACGCGCCGGCTTGCAGAGCAGAGCGCGAGGGAAGAGTTTCTCCCTCGCTGCTCTGTTAAGCCCGCGGGGGCTGATGGGAACTTCCCATCAGCCCCCGCGGGCTTAACAGAGCAGCGAGGGAGAAACTCTTCCCTCGCGCTCTGCAAGCCGGCGCGTCTGACTTCAGCTCCAAAGAGAGAGCTGCTACAAGGAGGGCAGGCTCTGCCGTGCACAGGGGGGCCCCGCGGCACGCTCGATTCTGCCGCGGCGGCCCCGACCGCGGCAGCAGACAGGTTTTTTTTTTTTTTTCAATTTTACTTTTCAAAAAGAATGTTTTTTGCGCGGGGCCCCCTGAAACGCGGGGCCCTGTGCAAAAAACATTCTCGCTCAATGGACGGGCCGGCCCTGATCCTGGGGCATGCATTCTGCCTCTCAACTGTATGCAATCAACTTTCAGTGTTTAGTATGCACTTTGCAAAAACAGAACAGAAATACTACTTTGAGTTTATTTTTTCCTTATTTTAAAGCATGATTAGATATGTTTCCCTTCAGTGATAGTGAACACTTTTCAGAAGTGTTTGTCCATCTGTCTGTCCGACCATCTTTACACATCTGTTTGTACATGCGCAAACAAACACTTGCACTGGCTACTCTGTTGACAGAAGAGGAATAGTAATGAAACTGCAGCTAAAAGGGACGCCAGGACTTGCCACTAACAAGGAGCAGAGCTGGTGTAGGAAGAAAAATTAAGTCAAGGGTGGTGGGGAAGCCTGACCTCACCACCCCAACGAGGCGTTGAGCTGGCAGAGAAGGGATATGGATAGTCTGGAAGACTAGAACCCCCCTCCAGAGAAGCATCTGAGCTGGCCGGAGAGATGAGGAGGAGACACGGGAGGCGGCAAAGACAAGTACTGCCATCGCAAAGGAGGTGTCGAGACAGCAGGGCCAATGGCCAAGAAGCACAGAAGAAAGGGATGCCAAGATGTGCTCCTCCTCCCCAAGGAGGTGCTGAGCCAGAGCCATAGGAGACAGGGAATCCAAGACTTGCCACCCACCCCTGAAGGATGTGCTCAACCAGCAGGAGCAGTACGTAGAAGCTATCGGAGGCAGAGAAACCAAGTTCTACCCCCCCCTCCCCTCACAAAGGAGGTGCTGAGACACTGGGGCAGTGAGTAGGACCCTTGGAATGTGGGGAAGCTAAAGCATTGCCCCCTGAATGTGGTGTTGAGCCACAGGTGGTGGAAATAAGCCCCAATGCCTACAGGAGATGCTGAGCTGGCAGAGCAATGAATAAGAGCCATCCTCACAAAGGTGGTGCTGAACCAGTGAGGCAGTGTGCAGGAGGAGCTATGTGATGTGCAGAAGCAAGACCTGGCTCTCAAAGAATGGGCCTCAAGGAAAAGACATGCAGTCAAATAATAATCAGAGTATAGCTTAGCATACAAGTAGAATAAATAAGGCTCTGAGTAGAAAGAAATAAACTAGTTTCTAGAGACCTTTACAAAGAGGCCTTCCAATAAGGAGGCAAATGATCTGTGAAGTTGTCTTAAATAGGTGTTAAAGGCAAGTGACAGATTAAAGGGGCAGTTTGTAAAGCCCCCTCTATCAAACCAAGGGCTGTGTGAATCACCCAGGAAATTGGTAAGACTTTACCTTACAAACACAAGTCAGGGCACTGTGTAGCAAGGCAGCTTTTATTAAGTTTTCTTTCCCTCCCACTCAACCCAGGGATAAACTTAGCTTTATAGGGTCTTAAACCTATTAAAAAAGAAGGAGGTGTTCATAATCACTTTTAGGTGCAGCTGGTTATCCTCATCAGGAATACATTAATTGACCTCAGATTAATTAATCTTAAGGTGAAAAAAAGTCCATTAAATGTATTAGGTATAGTTGTATTAGTATAAGTATCCCTAGCAAACCTAAGTAAGAAAACAACTTAAATACCTAAACAAAACCTAAAACTAAGATGCAGACAGCAGTCCAGCAGCGAGATGGGGGCTTTCCAGCCTTTTGCACTGAGTGTCACATGTATGATTTTCTCCCAGTTGATGAGGCGTCTTACATGTGCATTAGGTGCAAGGAGCTCTTTGCTCTCAGGGAACGAGTCTGAACTCTGGAGGCTAGAATAGCAGTCTTGGAGAACATTTCACATAAAGCGCAGTAACGTCCAAAGTGACCAAATAAAAAAATCCCATGAAGAAAATGAAATAGAAGATAATTGTTGTATGAAATGTGTAGAATCACGTATGAATGATTTAACCAAAACCGCTTCCTTCTACAAAAAACGTCACAAAACTGGGACAGGGGTTCTAAGACCGGCCCTCGACAAGATACTATGGGTCTGCCCGGGGGAGAGACCAAAGATTTATGAATCTTCGGGACCATGCATATGATCGTAACTTTAGGATACAAAGGCAACAAAAATTTATGTTCCTTTTTAGTGATCCAGCGATTAGTCAAACCCGTGTTAATTAAAGATTTAATCACCATTTGAAGTTCCGGAGTTGGATCAATCTGAAGTTGCTTGTAAGTATGATCATCTAAAAGATGGGCCTAAGAGTCTCAAAATAATCAGATGTAGATTGCAAAACTATCATTCCCTCTTTATCAGCACTACGGATGGTAATTGTCATATCTTCCTTGAGTTGTTTTAAATTGTGACTTTTGTTATCAAGATTGGACCATTGTGGACGTGCGGTTTTCTCTAATTGTTCCAGGTCCCTTAAGACCAAGCTCTGAAAAGTGGTGATAGAAGGATCAATAATATCCGGTGGCATCCAACGAGAATGCGGAATTACTACAGATTCATCAGAAGTGGTAACTTTATCAACAAAATAATGAGTGATACGCAATTTATGAAACAATTTTTGAAGATGTACTCTCATATTAAAAGGATCATATTTAGTCGTTGGTACAAAAGACAATCCTAAATTCAATAACTGGTCTTGTGCCATGGTCAGTGGACTCAATGTAAGATTTACTACTATTGAGGCAGTTGTTGTCAGGAGCATTGACGAGTGACCGGTGGATCCCACGTTTCTATTTGATAGCCCCAGTAAACTCGTCTGCTACGTGTTTGGCCCGCCGAAAATCCTGAGAGTCCCTAGTATTAGAATTGTACGATTTCGATGTCTCAGAAGCTCTGCTACTGTCATCTGTGTCATCAGAGGATAGTTCAAATGTAACCCGTTTATGCGACATGTCTTCAGTTTTAGCATACATCCAATAATATACCCTATCAGATTCATAGTCCGTTTCTTTATGGACTATGAATCTGATAGGGTATATTCTTTATGGATCTTCCCATTTTGTTCACATACTCTTTTGGAAAATATTTTTAGATAACTTTTTTTCTTGTGGAATGCTACTCTTTTTGAATTGCAGGACTTTATATCTTGGTTGAACAGCTTGAAACCCAATATCGCTTTCACGGCACATGTTGATCAACACCAAATAGAATTTTTAGACATGTTGGTATTTAAAGATGGGGAAACATTAAAAACTACATTATTTCAGAAAAGCGTACAGAAAAATAGTTTATTGAAATATCAGAGTTTCCATCCTGGCCCATTACGCAGAGGACTTCCGTTTGTCCAGTTTCTCAGATTATGTCGAATATGTTCCACGATCACTGATTTTAAACATCATGCTTTGGATTTGAAGAATCGTCTGCTTTATAGAGGCTATCCGGTAAAAGTGGTTGAGGCAGCATATCGTAGAGCCACCCATGTTCATAGAGAATGGCTTGTAGATAATACTTCAGCAGCAACTATACCAAGCAATACACCTGATGTTTTTGTTGGGATCCTTCCATACATGCACTTCAGCACAGATGTGGTTAACATCCTTAAAAAACATTGGCACATTTTGGGATTACACTCTTGTTTTCAAAAACCTCTTAAGGTAGCATTCTCTCGAAGATCAAACTTGAAAGATATGTTAGTCAATTCTATGGCCCCTTTAGATAGGTCACCCTCTCCGTTTCCACACAATCGGGGTCATTTTTCCTGTGACTCATGTTCACATTGTACCACAGCACTGGTGGGCAAGAGTTGGACGCATCCCATGACGGGCCATAGTATTGAACATAAGTGGGCTACTGACTGTTGTTCTACTTTTGTATTCTATATTTTGCAATGTCCATGTCTACTATTGTATGTCAAAAAGCCACTATAAGTGCGGTGATTGTGATGTCTGTGTGATAATGGAGGAAATAACTGGATTCACATATCATGATAAATCATACAATTTGGAAAATAGTACATCGTGTAATTCAAGCTCAGTGGTATACGCAATTCAATGTCCTTGTGATCTCTTATACATAGGAAAAACATCTCGTTCCTTAAAGGTGCGAATAAGGGAACACAGAAGTCGCCTTAAATGCAATGTTGAGACAGCTCCCATAGTGCAACATTGTAAAGAATTTTCCCATGTTTTCGGAGAGCTGCGTTGTTTCGCCATAGAACAGGTCCATTTTGCGATGCACGGCAAGACACTGGAACAGACGCTGTTATTACATGAGCAACGCTGGATATTTAAACTGAAGACGCTGATACCAACAGGTTTAAACACCAGCATAGATTGGGGAGCGTGTCTGTAAGAACAGAGGGGACGAATAGTTAAAAGTCAGAAGTTGAGAGCAAGTCCAATCAGCTGTTACTGACGTCATCATGCTATGGGGTCTAAATGCTGAACAATGGTACACAGCCCGCATGCGCAGCGTTTTTTTGATAGCATCCATTGAGCAAGAAGAGAAGTGAGTGAAAACGTGGGCAGCATCTGTGCACAGTTAATACGTGTTGAAATGGTATGTGTTTTGCAGTTTTGTTTGATATCAATAGTGGACATGCAACGTTGTGAAAACAAAAGCATATGTACTACAAATTGCTGTTTTTATCTGCAGACCCCCTGAAGAAACTCTGCTGAGAGAGTGAAGCGTTCGGGAAGGCGCCAGAGGAGGCGTAGGGGAATAACATCACGAAATATGAAAGATAAGCAATCACAGTTGATATAATAGTGTGAAGTTTTTAGGTGAAGGGTATTTACATAGGCAAAAAATTAGTTCTACTCCAGAATGATCATTGATGCTGCCAGCGCGCTTGACAGTATTTATATACTGAAGTGACTACTGTGCTATTGAGTCTGAGACTTTTTCTGGAGTTCTAAAAAACTTTTTTATATATATAAAAAGATTTCTTTACAATTTGGCATTACTTCACACCATTCTTTTAAGTCACAACGTAGTAGTTGTAGTGGAGCATTTGTCATATGATTAGTTTTAGTATTGTATGTCAGCAGGACTTCACGAATGATCAAAACTTGACTTAATGAACATGCATCACGGATTCGTCAACAAGTGGTTTCTGCTCCAATTGTTGCATGCTGTTTGATATATAATCATGTTTTTAGTGATTTAAAATGGTCCATGATTGATCATATCCCTCCAGATCCTGGGGGGGGGGGGGGGGGGGATCATCTAGCCTGACTACAATGGCAAGAACAACGTTGGATCTATAGATTGAATACGGTTCACCCTTTGGGGTTAAATAAAGAAATTGAGTGGACCAGTCTATTGTGAGGTCATCTATGACATAGTGGAGTCCCCCTTCTGATATGGGGTTTTCCCTTTGTCTTATTGGTGGTTCTTTTTTGAGTGACAGACTTTCCAGCCAACTGAAAATGGTTTACCCCTTGAAAAATAGGGATGTACAACATCTCGGCGTTTTACGGCGGTTATATCACTGGATGGAAATAGCACTTGATACAGGGATGAGATTCCCGAAACGTGCACATCGTGCTTTATACTTTGATACCGTGCTTTGAATTCTTTGGAACAAGTTTTGGCAACATCATAAGATAAGTGTATATTTTTCAGAATTAGTTTTTGCATTTAAAATGATTAAAATGGAATGTGTCGTCTGGTGTGGATAGATTTCAGGTTCTTACCTCCTTGGCACATTCCGACAAAAAATATTTTGAATGTGGATTTTCAAGGGTTCGTTTGGTGATTTTTCTGTTTTAGATTATATTTATCACCAAACCAGGGATATTTTGGCTAAGACATAAAAAAAAGGCACTGAAACAGCGCAGTTTTTTACACAGTTTTTTTTAATGCTAGATTTTCACACTAGCTTTGGGCAGGCATAAAGATCCAGTCGGAAGCAAAAGTATCATCTGAAGTTTGATATTTCACCTCAGATGACTATTTTGCCCGGTACAGATGTCAAGCTCATCGGTCTGTACTTTCCCGGATCACTCTTGGAATCCTTTTTCAAAATTGGCTTCTACTGTCTAATTTCTACTGTCCCCAAACCCCTCAATATCCCACCCAGTACATTTAATTTTGGGGCAGAAGCATTGCCCACATGTTCATACATCCTAGGATGCAACACGGGGGAGGGGGACTTTGCCATATAAGCCATTTTTGCGTTATATGGCAGTCTGACCCCAATCGATCCATCCAAGGATGGACCGCGTGGGGGCCAGGTGCTGCAATTTTATAAGATGGTGGTGCTCCTGCCCCATAATTAAAGGTATTTGGAGGGGGCGGAGGGGTTCAGGAGCTACTGGGCTACCAGGGATATTTTTGTTTGGGGGTGGAGGGTTCGGGAGCCACTGGGTCACTAGGGATACTTTTGTTTGAGTGGTGGTAGGGTTCAGGGAGCTGCTGGGCTACCAGGGATTTTTTTGATTGATTGGGTGGGTGGGCGAATTGGGGCCACTAGTCAACTTTGGATTTTGTTTTTGTAGGGGGGTTCAGTGCCTGGGGGGACACAAGCTCCCCAACAGTTTGCTGATGACATCGGGGGCTTTACTCGATGCCTAGGTCATCTGAGGTGAAGTGTCAAAATTCAGCTTCGGTGACCCTGTTTCACCAGGACAGCATGCCAAACTTACACCAACTTCTGTGCGCATGTGTTTGGCTTACTCTTCCAGTTAAATGCTGACTTTTTGTGCACTGGGTAATTTGCATATTGCATTCCAGAGCAAAGAGTCAACGTTCAACTCACAGTATGAAACACTGCACTAGAGTTTTAAGCACTGGGCTCTAGCGCAAGGATCCTGCATTGGCCTAAGAGTTTGTCATTAAGCATGTTGGAATCTGGTTTGAATGAAAAGCACTATAAGACCAAGCTGATTTTTAAAGTCTTATGATTACAGGTGGTCTTCTCTTTCACATGAGGCTTTATAGGTGGTGTGCTAGTATGGGAGTCAAAGCATTGAGACAGTCTCCTAGGACAGGTCACTCAGAGTACAATTGACTGTGGTATTTTTCTTCTTCCCTTTTGAAGTCTTATCAGTAATCAGGCTTTTACATATATAAAATAAAATAAGCTTATTCTATTAAAGAAATGAAAAGCCTTTATTTTGACTCCTCCTATACGCCCTCTCCTCACTTGGTGACCAGGTTTTTCACAGAACAGCAGCAGGAGTATGTGCTCAGTTTGTAAGGCATTTGTTCCTAAACAATGCCTTCTAACAGGCTTAAGAAGTTCAAATTCTTTTAAAATGATGAATGATGACAATAATTTGACAGTATATTTTGTTAAACTTGCACAGTAACAGAAGAAGAGATGTCATTTTCTGCATGCTAAAGAAATAAATAAGACACAAAGATACAGGAGAAACTAAGAGCTACTTCATCACTTCTATTTAATAGGTGAACCATTATATAAATCTCCCATGACTTCCATTTATTTAGAAGCCATTATACTTACACTCCTGTGTGGGTGTAAGACATTATAATTTGGTGCTAGAAGACAGATATAGCATATTTTGATATTATCAAAATGCTTGTTAATTTGCAAGACTTTTTATTGAAGGTGTATTACTGACAGTATCAGTGTAGGCCTAGGTATTTAACACCAGGGAGATAGATGAGTAGTAGACACTAAACAGAAGACTGAATGGGCAGTTGGCATACTGAATACAACACTGCACTTGTACAGCAGACCTAACACACTGGGTCAGGGCACCTGGCATCAGCTGTAGGACTCCTCACCCCAGTTTTCAAGAAAAGAAAGACTGGAGTGATTTAGTGAGGTGGTGGAATATGATGTTTAACAGCTGCATCCCTACAGTGAAACCTTCGACAAAGAATTGATCATCCCTTTCATTCTCATATGGTAATTCTTCTATGTGAATTTGCTTTTCGTTTTATACATTTTTTGTCACCTAGCTGCTGTTGTGCTCTATCACATTAGCACCAGTCTATGAGGTCCGAACAAAGGAAACAAAATGGTATGTTCACACGGCAGGCATTTTAGATACACTAGCTGGTGTAATTCTGCATCTTCTACAGACACCTGATAATCTTACTACCCACAGTGCCTTGCAAGTCGTCACACTGTTGTACATTTTTTACATTCTGCTGTCTAAAAATTGTATTTCAACATGCATTAAAGTAGAAGTTTGTTTCATTGCTACCCATTGCTGCATAGCACTGCTACCCATTGCTGCATAGTACTGCTACCCATTGTTTGCTTAGAACAGCTACCCATTGCCTACATAGAACTGCTACCCATTGTTTGCATAGTACTGCTACCACCCTCTCCCTACATAGAACTGTTACCCATTGTTTGCATAGAACTGCTGCCCATCGCCTGCTTGTTTGCCTAGTACTTGCTACCCATTGCCTGCATAGAACTTGCCACCCATTGTGTGCCTAGAACCTGCTACCCATTGCTTGCTCAGACCTTGCTGCCCACTACCATGGTCCCACATCTCAATGTCCTTCTCTTCCTCATCCTCCCCAACTGCCTCCCCTCCTATCAACACCCTCCCTCCTCTTCCTCTACCCCCTCCCCTCCCCTCCCCACTTCTCCCTCCATTCTGCCCCCTAGCCTAGCATCTGCTCTTGAGCTTCTTCACACCATCCCCCGCATTCAACCAGCCCTCCTCTCTTTAAGGCAACCCCACCCTCGCTTCCGCTGTACTATCTCCACTTTACCTCGCTCTCTAATACTTATTCTCCTTCTCTCATCAGGTAATATCAAACCCAACCCTGCCCCCCCCCCCCCCGATTTCTTTCTCACACTAAAATAAGTTCCTCACGCACCCTATCTAATCTCATCCACATCCCGCTCCTCCCTCCTTCCCCCATTCATCCCACAATCACTCATCCATAGATATCGACTCCAACCCTACCCCCAAAAATAATCCCTCACATAACCTACCTGATACCATCTATTTACCCCTCATTTCCCCTCCCTCATGTCCCTCTTGGAGAGCACATACACCCAGACATACCCACCCACACCCTGCTCCCTCTAAATCTCGGTATTACCCTAGAAATAGACCCCACGCTACTCTGATAAGAAATCCACACGTAACTTATCCAACCTTATCCATATCCCTCTCCTCCCCCCCTCCGCTCTCCCGTTTTCATGCGCCCTATGGAACGCATGCTCAGTCTTTAAAAAAAACCCTTTTATTCACGATCTTTTTATCTCTAATGCCCTACACCTTCTTGCCTTGACCGAGACCTGGCTCCCCCCAGACGACACCGCATCCATTGCCTCTCTCTGCTATGGAGGCTACCAGTTCTCCCATACACCTTGATCTACTGGTCGCAGTGGTGGCGTTGGCCTCCTACTCTCTCCCTCCTGCCAATTCCAACCCCTTCTGCCACCCCAATCACACTCCCCCCTCTCCTTCGATGTCAGCTCCATCCGCCTCCTCACACCACTTCCCCTCTGAGTAGCTGTTATTTATCGCCCATGCAACAACTCCAAATCAACATTCCTCACCGACTTCGACTCCTGGCTTTCTGCCTTTATGGATCCCTCCTCCCCTACTCTTATTCTTGGCGATTTCAACATTCACATCGACAACCCCTCCGACCCCATGCCTCAAAATTCCTCGCTCTTACCCTCTCGTTCGACCTCCAACTTTGCTCCACTGCCCCCACACACCTACACGGCCACTGTCTTGATCTAATAATCTTCTCCAATTCCTCTCCCTCAAACTTCTGCCAATCAATCCTTCCCTCATCTGACCATCACCTCTTAACATTTACTCTTCAGCTCCCGCCGTCCCAACCTCATCCTGTCTCCTCCGACCTATTTATAAACCTTCATAATACTGATCCCCTGACTCTCTCCTCCACCATTTCTCCATCTCCTTCCTCCATTTTATCCTCCGAGTCCGTTGATGAGGCATTATCCTCATACAATGCTACACTATCCTCAGCCCTTGACACTCTTGCCCCTCCCACCCCTCGTCCTGTAAAACGATCTACTCCCCAACCCTGGCTTTCACCCACTATCCATTCCCTACGCATCTGCGCCCGTTATGCTGAATGAGCTTGGTCCAAATCACGCTCCCCGGAAGACCTTCTACACTTCAAATTCATGCTTGGCTCCTTCCAGTCAGCCTTAGCACTTGCCAAACAAGATTACTACATCCATTTGACCAACTCCCTTGCCTCTGATCATCGCCGTCTCTTGAATACCCTCAATTCTCTTCTCAAGGTCAACCCGCCCTCCCTTTCTGCCCAAACCCTGGCCGACTACTTCCACAACAAAATCCAAAAAATTACCCTCCAATTCCCTACCCCTTCATCTACCTCCCCTCCTCCCCCATCCATACTCCCCCTGCCACCCTCTCCTCCTTCCCTCCGATCTCTGAAGAAACTACACTCCTCCTTTCCTCCTCCAAACCCACCACCTGTTCATCAGACCCCATCCCCACCCATCTCCTACATTCCATCTCCCTCACCATTGTCCTCTCCATCACTCATATCTTCAACCTTTCACTCTCCACTGCAACTGCCCCCATTGACTTCAAGCATGCTGTTGTCACACCCCTCCTCAAGAAACCTTCACTTGATCCCACATGCCCTTCTAACTATCGACCCATCTCCCTCTTTCCCTTCATATCCAAACTATTAGAACGAGCAGTCCACCGTCGCTGCCTTGACTTCCTCACCTCCCAGACCCTCCTGGACCCACTACAATCCAGCTTCCGTCCCCTACACTCCACCTAAACGGCTCTCACAAAAGTCACCAACGACCTGTTCCTGGCCAAATCTAAGGGCCTCTATTCTATCTTCATCCTTCTTGACCTTTCTGCTGCCTTTGACACCGTTGACCACAACCTACTCCTCACCACCCTCTCCTCGCTTGGCTTCAAGGACTCCATACAATCCTGGTTCTCCCTCATACCTCTCCCATCGCTCATTCAATGTATGCTCTGGTGGCTTCTCCTCCTCCCCTACCCAGCTCCATGTAGGTGTACTCCAGGGATCTGTCTTGGGCTTCCTCCTTTTCTCTCTCTATACCCTAGGCCTTGGCACGCTTATCTCCTCCTATGGCTTTCAGTACCATCTATATGCCGATGACTCCGAAATCTACCTCTCTACACCTAATATTTCTCTGGCAACCCAGTCCAAGATCTCTGCCTGTCTTTCGGACATCGCTGCCTGGATGTCTCATCGCCGATTGAAACTGAACATGGCCAAGACTGAACTCCTTGTCTTTCCACCCAACTCCTCCCCCCCCACTTCCCCCTCTCTCAGTCCATGTGGATGGATCTACTATCCTTACTGTTCCCTCGGCCCGCAAACTAGGGGTTATCTTTGACACCTCTCTCTCCTTCTCCGCTCATATCCAGCTTGTAGCTAAGACCTGCCGCTTCTTTCTCTACATCAGCAAAATCTGCCCCTTCCTCTCTGAACACACCACGAAATCACTTATCCACTCCTTAATCTCCTCTCGCCTCAATTACTGCAACCTATTCCTCGCTGGTCTCCCCATGAGCCACCTCCTTCCCCTTCAATCCATACAAAATCACGCTGCCCGACTAATCTTCTGCCAGCCTCGTCATGCCCACATTACTCCTCTTCTCAAGTCACTCCACTGGCTCCTGTCCAATTCCGCATCCAATTCAAGCTTCTCCTACTGACCTATAAATGCATTCACTCTATGGCCCCTCAATACCTCTTATCTCTCCCTATGTCCCCTCTTGAAATTTGCGCTCTGCTAACAAATTACTTCTATCAATGCCTTTCACCCACACCGCGAACTCCCGACTGCGCTCCTTTCACCTTGCTGCACCATACTCCTGAAACAGCCTACCTGCGTCTGTGCGCCAGGCATCCTCCCTGGCCCTCTTCAAATCCAGGTTGAAGACCCACCTCTTCACCATTGCATTCAGATCCTGACTTCCATCCTCATCTTACCCTAACCCTCCCGTCAACGTTTACAACCAAACTATAGACCAAACTGTACCACACCATACCATCCGCAGACCTGACTAATGCTCTGTACTGTTCTAACTAGATTGTAAGCTCCGATGAGCATGACTCTGACGGGCAGGGACTGTCTCTTGTATGTTGGCTACCTCTTGCAGGTTAGCTGTGCAGCGCTGTGTGCGTGGCGCTTTATAAGTGCTAAATAGTAGTAGTAGTAGCATTGATCTACACCAGACACAAAAAGAGATAGACTTTATGCAGAAAACATCAGGAGAAAAATAAGCACAGAAGCCATACTGTAAGGGAATTTGAGACTTAAGAACGTTTTATTAATCTACACAACAAACTCTATATTTTTTGCATCAAAGAGTAATTAAAGACATATTAAAAAAACAATTATGGATAAGAAACTCAAAAGTCTTGATTGCCCATATATTCAAACTATTTGTCATAGCAAATCCAAATGAACTACAGTTCTAAAAATTACCTTAACAAAGACAATAATAAGTTGAATAGAGTCCGCCATTGTCCAATCACAGTACTTCCGCATTAAGAATAGCTGTTTCTCATCTATGAAATTAATTTGAAGCAAAGGTCTAAATTTGCTGAGCACAGAGCTGCTGAAATAAGTCATGGATAAAGTTAGTTAAAGGTACATTTCAATTTTATTTGATATACTGCGTATCTTGCGAAAAACTACACTGCTCACAATTGAGGTTAAGGGGGATATAAAGGATGAACAAACAGAAATACTGGGGGTGAGTTAACAAGAAAGGAAAAAGAACAGTAAGATACAATTTAAGATAATGTACTGTATATGTAGATAATATAAAAGGGAAAGGGGGAGACAGACAGAGCTCTCTCTGGTAGGGTTGCAGCAAATAAGCAAGACAGAGGCCCCAATATCCATAAGGGGAAGCAACAAAGATATCAGGGAACGGACAACCTGAAGTAGTTTTTGGTTAGGTTTTAAACTCCTTATGTGATGATTCAAGTCTAACACCTAAGAGCAGATTTTTCCATAATACAGAGGCCACCACACTAAAGCAAGATTTTCTGGTGCAGTCTAATTGGACATTCAGATGTGAGGGGATTGACAATAAATGATGTTGTGAAGGGCAAAGTTTACATTGTGGAATGTATAGAATTGATAGGTAGACCCGAGTAATGAGCCTGATGTGTAATAGTGAGAATGGGGAAAGATGTAAGAAAATTTCAACGTTTGGCTGTCCCTTGGGGTACTGTTAGATCCATTATTGTAAAGTAGAAACAGTTTGGCACCATTAAGACAATGCCTTGAACAGTCCATCCTTTCGAAGTGAGTAGCTGTGGTTTAAGGAAACTACTGAGGAAGGTTACTGCAAGACCTAAGATTATTTTAAAATCACTACAGAGGTCTTTGGCTGAAAATGAGGAAAATGTTGACTGTACAGTTTCAAGATTAATCCACAAAGATGGCCTGGATGGAAGGATTTGGAGATTTGATTACTCATCTTTCCAAACCAAGTTCAAGGCAAATTACAAACAGGCATACAAGTTTTTTCCCTGACCAAGTGTTATTTCTTTCAAGGTTCTTTTCTTATACAAGGAGCTTCGAAATACGACCACATCCTAAAACAGCTTCACTGGCTACCCTGAATAGCCGCATAAGGTACAAAGCTCTCCTACACACACACACACACACATACAACCATTCACTCCTACCCCACGTCACACCTTCACACATTATTCCAAACATTCCACCCCAGCAGAGCTACAAGACAGTCCACGAGCAAGACACTGGTTATCCCACACACCAAAACAAATAGCAACAAAAAAGCTTGCACTTGATCCCTCAAACTATATACAACCTCCTTATGGAACACCCTCCCCAACCAAATCAGAAACACCAATGACCTCCTCACCTTCCACAAACGCCTAAAAACACACCTATTCATCAAACACGTTGGCTCATCCACATAATCCCCACCTCATCCATGCAACCAATACATACATCCCCCAGCTTAACACACAAGCTAACACTCTTTGTAAATAAGTCAATCCCCCTATATATATAAGTTAAACTGTTACACATATTATAAGCTAGATCCTATCTGACCCATGTATATAAGCCAACACCTATTTGATGTACCCCACTGAGGTAACCCTTGTTTGATATTTCACATGTATATAAGCCAACTCCTGTTTGATGTAACAACTATATCCTTCATGCAATGTACACCACTTTGACCCAGAGAAAAGCGGATATATGAGCCCAACTAAATAAATAAATAAACATCAGCAAAATTTGCCCCTTCCTTTCAGAACATACTATTAAGACCCTTATCCACTTTCTAGTCACTTCCCGTCTAGATTATTGAAACCTTCTTGCTGGCCTCCCTCTGAATCATCTCTCTCCCCTTCATTCTGTTCATAACTCAGCTGTGTGGCTAATCTTTCGTCAGCCTCGCTATGCTCACGTAACCCCTCAAGTTGCTTCATTGGCTCCCTATCCGTTTCTGTATCTAGTTCAAACTTCTCCTACTGACCTAGAGTAAGTGCACTCATTCTGCTGCTTTTCACTACCTTTCCTCTCTTATCTCTCCCTACACCCCTCCTCGGGAACTCCGCTCTTCTGGCAGATCCCTTCTATTTGTGCCCTTCTCTTCCACTGCCAACTCCAGACTTCGATCTTTCTACCTTGCTGCTTCTTATGCCTGGAATAAACTACCAGAGTCGGTACATTAGGCTCCATTCTCTGGCCTTTTTCAAATCCAGGCTAAAAGTCACCTCTTCAAGGCTGCTTTTGAACCCTGATCCACTTTGTCTCCTCTCTCCAACTACTCTATGTGCTTCCTTACCATTCCTCTAGACATATCCCCAGTTGTTGTGTTGTCTGTCTTAACTAGATTGTAAGCTGTCTCTTATATGTCTCAGTACAGTGCTGTGCACACCTTGTTGCGCTATACAAATGATCAGTAGTAATAGTAGTAGACTTACAATTTAGGTTGTTGCACTACCTGAGGAAATGGGAGGGTGAAATGACTTGCCCAGTGTCACAAAAAGTCATTGGGAGAGCCTTCCCTGATTCTCAGCCTGCTGCTGTAACCACTAAGCTGCTCTTTGGGAAGCAGCGAAGAAATATTTATGCACTCTGGATTATGGCTGCTCTGCACAAGTTCATAACTGCTACAGCTATGTGTATGAGTAATCCTAATTTTTGTGCTGAATCTGTTTATTAGATTTTGTTCAGGAGGGTTATCAAGTACCACAGAAATATATCACAGGCGGGTGTAATTAGACAATTAGAACTTAGAAAATGCAATCATCTTCTCAACAAAAAAGTTATGTCACTAATAGGTGCTATCTAAATCCCATTAGTAAGGTGACAGATCTTATACAGTACTTCTATAGGATGCCTTGTAGTTCATGGGTCATCAGGCAGCACTGGTCAGCACAGAGTGAGATAAAGAAGCATGCAATTATCACCAGACTGCCAGCAAGAGATTTCCTTTATGCAGAGAAGATTACAGTTAGAGACAAACAGAGATTACAAGGAGGGTCTTTCATCTTTTGTTCAGCTATGTTCAGGAACGGAGATCCCATTTCTCTCTTGCAGTCCTTAAAAATAACTTTCTTAGTTGCCATGTGGCCAGATGATCTCAGGTGTGACTCCAGAATGATTGGTCCAGGCCAAATGTCCGAGAGCTTGAATCAGCCAATCATAGAATGTCTCCAAGGCATGGGACATTCATGTGAAAAGCCATAGTCTGGTCAGGATTGCTAGTCCCATGCATTTTAAGATGGGCTAGTTTTTGGTACTGAGCCCCAAGAAGCAAACACCACCTCAAGACAATGACCACCTTATCTCATGTTCTGAGATTCAGCTTGAATACATGCAAGCTGTCAGTTTTTTCATGCCTCTGTCGCTCTCAGTAAGGCCAAGCTGGCAAAAACTCCATTTTGTATAGCCGATTTCCATTTTCTGGGGCTCCCCTAGGTCCTTCACTTCAAGAGAGTGGCAAGAAGGAAGCCACTGATGAAGTAAAGCCAGGTAATGTGCCGTAGAGCGTTTCCAAAGAAACACCTAGGGTACTGCTCGCAACTTTGAGACAATTTGACCCCATGCTAATACATAATTCATGTGATCTCAGATTATGAAAAGAAAATAGCCTACTTCCACAACCCACACCTCACGCCATCCACATCCACCTGCCCCCCACTTATCTAAAGTATGAAGAGAGTAATGCAGAACTACTCAAATCTGGTCCTGGAGGTCTGCAACCCTGCAGGTTTTCGGGATATCCCTAATGAATATGCATGATATATATATATGCATTAGAGATATGCTGCCAACCTGACTGGTTTGTGGCCCCTCCAGGGCTGGATTTGGAGACCCCTGCCTTACACCTCTGTCATTTAAGATTGTGAGTGGGCAAGGTACAGATGTCCTAGACATCAAAAGGGTAGATAGAATGTGTCACATTCCTCCTCGATTCTCACCACCACCAAAATGTTGTCTAATAGACAATATTTTGGTGGTGGTGAGAAGCGAGGAGGAAAGTGACAAATTCTATCTAACCTTTTTGATGTCTTGGGCATCTGCACCTTGCCCACTCACAATCTTAAATGACAGAGGTGTAAGGCAGGGGTCTCCAAATCCAGCCCTGGAGGGCCACAAACCAGTCAGGATGGCAGGCTATCTCTAATGCATATATATATATATCATGCATATTCATTAGGGATATCCCGAAAACCTACAGGATTGTGGACCTCCAGGACTGGATTTGAGTAGCTCTGGAGTAGTGGTAGCAACAGTAGCAGTAGTTATCGCAGGGTCCTGCATTTCAGTGTGTGATCACACATCCCAGTATTGTACATGGATTTCTAGTCTAACAGGAAATCCACAAAGGAAGGGAGGAGACAAGGTCTGTGAACATCTACTGACTCACAGGCCCCATGCTGCCTGCTACTACTTTCATAGGTCACAGCTGAGGTACAGAGGAGAAGCAGCAGCTGTTTTTTGTGACCTTAACCACTGATGTGACCCTATTTGGAGCCCAGTTTGGGAAACACTGACACAGCAAGCGCTATACACAAGAGTGAAAAGGTTTTGTATTTTGATGAGACTAAACTGGAACTGTATGGTCTCAGAGCTAAACAACGTATGTAGCATAATGCAAAAACAGCTCCTCACCCTAATAACATCATCCTTGCTATAAATCATTGTAGTGACAGCCTTGGGCAAGCAAATTAACCCTCCATTGCCTCAGGTATGCTTAGATTGTGAGCCCTTTGGGGACGAGGGAATAAAAAGTGGCTGTTAGCATATATCTGTAAACCGCTTTGACCTGGTAAAAAGTGGTATATAAGCACAACTAAATAAATAAAAAAAATAAATTGTGTTGTGAGGATACTTTGTGTGGCTGGGAAGGCTTGTGAAGTTGAAGCAAAGTTGGAAGGTACAAACTATAGGCAAATCCTGGGGGGAAAATCGATTTTAGTCTGCCATAGACATGGAACTAGGGAGATTCACCTTTCAATAGAACTATGATCCTGAGTATAAAGCAAAGTAACAGTAGAGTGACTCAACAAAAAAAAAAGCCCAGACTTGAATACATTAGAAAATCTGCAGCAAATCTTGAAGAGTGCAGTCCACAGATGTTCCTCGGCCAACTTGAAAGACTTGAGAAGTTCTGTCAAAAATGGACAAAAACAGCACCATACTGCTGCACTAAGGGGTATGTTTACTAAACCGTGTTAATGTAGCAGATGCTACGTTAACGCAGTGCATTAACGTTACATAACACGCGTTAGCATTCCTAGCCGCGGTAAGTCCCGCAGAGGGTAGAGAAAGGGCGGAGAGGAGTCGTCAATGGGCAGGGAGAGGCCCCTTCCACACTAACATGGGGAACTGAAGGGCTGAATCTTACCGCGACTGAAAACCTGGCGTTAGTACACATTTGCAAGAGAGAGAAACCATTTCAGTGTCAGCAATGTACAGCATAGGCAGGGAGCCCAAGAAAGGTGATAGTAGTGCTCCATATGCAGCAACAGCATAGTGCCCAAGTATGAAAGGCCACTATGGTGATGGGGCAAATGGGGCATAGGGGGCTGCAGGCGGGACTAGGCAGTCGCCTAGGTGGCACATAGGAACATAGAAACCGGACATCAGCAAGACAGCAGCTGACAAAGGCCAAACACAATCCACCTACATCTACCTGGTCCACCCTAGCTAACAGTTGCCAGGGCACTGACCTGACATCCCCCCAGCCAAACCTCCCCCAAGCGGAAGGGACATAATATTGAAAGGCGGTGATGGGGTGGATGTGAGGATGCCCATGTATGCCTCCCCACTCCAGACCCTGTTCCCTAGGCAACCGCCTATCCACACAGTGGATGGCCTGGGACTGCGCACTACCAGCACTGACAGCATATGGTCATGTCAGCATGGCAGGGGGGGGGTGTCCGTGCTGGAGGGGGCGGTGGCACATGCCCCCTGTGGACCTACGCCATGCCCTGTACCAGTACGTGGTGTGCATTGCAACATAAAAGGTCTGGCTGAGGAAAAGTACAGGTAGCTCCAGGGACTACTGTGCATCTGTGGCAACAGTGTGGTGCAGTACACACATCAAGTGTGTCCAGAAGCAGAGGGTCACAAATTCAAGTCCCAGCTGTGGATCCTGCAGAGTATGTCTCTATATTTTACCCTACAATGCAGATGCAACAGCAACATGTGCAAAGCCCAAAGCAGGGGTGAACAGGGGTACAAACACCCACTCACACAGGCTCCACAATCCACAGCTGCATGGAGAGTCAAGCTGTTGGCCCCAGCATGGAGCTGCAGTTATCACCAGAGCACTACTACTACTACCTCCTGCACAGTTTATTAATGTCGGCACTGTGATCAGGACCAGAGTGGTGGGCAGGGTTGCACAATTCTGCAATAGGAGTGTGTGTGTATATGTCTATCGATTGTTCTGTGGCTGCCCACACCTCACTGGGCCCACAATGTCCCATTGTTAGCCTGAAGAGGTGCATAATGAGGAGCAAGGTATTGTGGGTATGGCCCGGACAGGGCGGATTGGCCAGGATGCATCTTCACAGGGTGTGGGGCAATGGCTGGGACACTGTAGTGCCTGACCACCGCCTGCATGGACAGGGTGGCCACAGCATGTCATGCTGGGAGGGCACTCACTCTGACTGAGCAGTGACCATGGCATGTCTAGGTTCCCACATAGCGCTCTACACTATCTGCCTCCAGTAATACTTGTGTGTTCCCAGTGCTGGGGCCCAATCACTGAGATACCTGCTTGGTGCACATAGTTCCTCTGTGAGCATGCACTATGGACTGGCTAGTGGACTGTCTGCAGTTAGACTATGCATGGTTGGTACACCTTGTAGGGTGCTGCAGGTGCAGTCTGACTATGCCCTCTGCTGGTGAATGGCAGACAGTGGTGTGAGGCAGTTGGGGTTTTCCAAACCTAAACCCAGCATTACTGCTGGTCTGCCACTGCCCCAGTCACAGGTATGGCTCTGGCCCACCAACCCTAGAAGGCTGTCTTATACCAGCAGGATGGAGGTTGCTTCACTGGGGCTCAGGCACCTGTCCCTTACCTACAAAAAGGGTGATTGTGGGCCCTTTGGGGTATATAGTGTATACCACTTTGACCTGTAGAGGCACTGCTACACAAACCTCATGCAAGTCTAGAAACCCCTCTACCCTAATAACAGGTGCCCATGTCAGCCAGACCCTAACACTGGGTACGCACTAATCTGGGTGGTATCTGGTCCCAGAGGGCCACATGTGACTGTGGAATACAGATGGACACCAAATTACCTTTGGATGCACTACAAAGAACACCTGTCACACACTGGTAGTGATGGGGATGTACAGTAGGACCTATTTCTAGCACCACATGTACTGTGGACCTAGTGCTGGGCACCCATCCTATCCCTCAGGGGGAACACAGAACCTGCACAATGGCATGGTCTGTAGCTACTCTGTGCCAGTATCATGCACTGTCAGTTCGTCTTTCCAAGCTGGGGTACCGGAGAGGTGCAGACCCCATTTGGTGATTAGCTGTAGACAGCTATTCAGCATGTGCATTGCATCATGGGTACTGGTGGGGTTACCCTATCCTGACACTCAGAGCAGACAGTTTGTACGGTGACCTGCAGTCCTTCTGTACCCAGCCATCGCTGTGAGATACGCCATGGAGGTATAGCCTACTAGTTAGTACAATGCCGTTCTCGGCAGTGCTCATGGGTTCAATTCCTCATTGTTCCCTCCTTTCATGCCTGTCCTACTCAAATAGTTTGCATGCCTGTAACAGTCATATTTTTGCAGAGCTGTGCTGCCAGCCCATAATACCCTTGCCACAGTTGCCAACATTCGTTTGGTCCGTCTATCTGCATCTGTCAGCTGTGTGGAGTACTGTCTGCCTGTGCAGGCTGCCACCCCATGTCCTGCATTGCTACCCTTTCCTGCATTGCACCTCTTCGTGCTTGCCTCGCCTGTGCCTGATCTGCATGGCACCACCACTCCTCTGTCCACCCATCATTGTAACTATCCTGCCACCTCCGCCTCCACTGGGGGGACACATATTCCCATCGTCTGCCACCCACTGTCTTTCCAGTACTTTACATTGCCAACACCCTGTGCTGTGGTACAGTTGCCCCCACCATGTTTGTCAACAGTACTGGCAGCCACATGGGATGCCCGCAGATATGGCAGGTTACGTGCGTTACAAGGCATCTTACAAGGTGTCTTGTAATGTGCCTTGTAAGGTGCCTTATAAGTAAGGTGCCTTGTAACGCGCGTTACTCCAAGGCTTGCCATAACAATGCAAGGCCCACGCCTTTATATGGGCATCTGTACCGTTACCACATAATCTAACGCGGGTAACATTACTGCGGTTTAGTAAACATACCCCTAAGTTGGGAGATAATTATCCTAAATTATTTATGGTCATTATTGCTGCAAAAGGGAGTTACAGCAAGTATTGAGTCAAAAGATGTGAAGACCTTTTTGTTTTGGGCAGCAACTCAGCATTTGGACCTGGAAACCTGCCATAAAATGTGGTTGAGGAGAGGTCTACTGTTTTCAGTAGATGGAGGGCCATCCTGAGGAAGGCGGGACCCCATTCCATTGTGACATCAGTCAGTAGCATTTTGGACACTTTAAGAGACTGGTCCTGCAGTAGCATGCAACTATAGGAGTGTGTCTTAAGGCACGTGCCCATAGAGGAACACCTCTTTGATGCCGAGGAGCTGTAGAGTTTACTTGCCTGATAGGGAAGAGGAAATTCAAGATTTGACCATCAGCGCCAAGTAATACAGGCACAGTGCAAGTGCCCATGGATCAACAAGCGAAAGTGCTTTAAAGCGCAGGCCAGGCAAGTAATGAGATATAGCCTGATGAGGCTTTTCCGGTATTGGGAATTTCATTGAGCCCTGAATCTGGGACGACTCCTCTTCCAACTTCTAGAAGTTTGGAAACCTTGAACTCTAAGACTACATCTCCAGGAGTGGGGGGAGAATTCTCTCTGTCTCTACTCAATGGGAGGGGTAGGGTCACAGATAGATATCTCTCTGTGATGATGTGACTGTCTCAACATTTACAGGTGTCTCTCTTGGACAGAATCCCAAGTGAAGGTGTTTCTATTACACTTGGCTGTTTTCTTTAAAGAAAGAGTAGCAAAATTTAAAGATCACAAAAACAAACTGGAACAACTGAAGGCCTCTGTCTCTAAATTTTAGTCCCAGCTTGGAACTTTGCAGTTTTCTCCAAATCTGACCTAAGGTTATTAGCACTGGTACATTTTTCTTCTTACCTTTCTGTTGTGTTTGTTTTCTTTTAAGGGAAATAGGAATACATTTGTTGACAATTTTTTGATGACTAATTCTATAGTTGGAGAATGAGGATTGCTTGGCGTTTTTGATGGGGGAAATATAATGTTAGTATAAGAATTTATTATATTTGTATTGGTGATTGGAAGTATAGTAGATTTCCTTTTTTGTTAAGTACTTTTTTTTTCCTTTTTATATTTGTGCCTGTTTAGTAGCTGCTTTGTTTCCTGTGATGTTGAATCTACGATGGCTTTCTCTTTTCGAAGACCTACAAATTTTACTTTGGAGGCTATTTGGCATGCTATTGTTTCTTTGGGAGAAGTGCTATTGCCTCAGGTTTCTTCTTTAGCACTGAAAGTGAATAACTCTCTGGTAGCAGTTGAACAGTTGGAAAGGAAAGCCTCGGTGTTTCAATCTGAAATGGAAGAATCACGGAATAAGGTCACTCTTCTTGAGGAACAATCTGAAGCCTATAGAAAGAACCTTTCTTCTGTTCAAGCTAAGTTGGAACTTTTGGATAACACAGGTACACTACCAAAAAACTGCCTCCAGTTTTGCAACTGATTCCTATAGATTTTGGGGTGCTGAATCCAGGAAAAATAGCCAAAATGTTCCATCACGTCATGTTTTCTTGCAAAATTAGATTTCTTACCCATATAAGGAATGTTCACATAATTTCTTTTTAGCCGACTGCAGTTTATTTTCTTGGCCCAAAATAGAGGTTGTAATGGTTAACTAACTAGAAACACTCCCTCATGATATTTTAGAATGTTTTGTATTCATTTTATACATTAACAGGACAATTGGGAGGCGGGGGGCTAAATCCAGTACTCGCGCTGGCGCATGTTCTTTCCTGTTCGCCTCGCCTCGTTCGCTCGCTCAAACACGGTGGTTGCGACATGAACGTTCCTGTCAAATTTCAGTTTCTTGCAAGTTCATTATTACCTTTTGTTTGCTCAGTCGTAATCCAGCTTTATTCCGAAGTGGTTCACTACAGTTGTAGTTTGCAGTGCTGTGTATTTGTGATGGCTCACAGAGCCAGAGGTTCCGTCAACTCTCCGGACAGTTTTTGTTTTATTTGTGGGGAATATACCGTGAAAAAGCGGCAGAGGAACATTTCTGCATTTATTAAAAAAGTATATTTCGCCTATTTCGGTTTGAAGTTAGGCGATCAAGACAAACCGTGGGCTCCTCACAAAGTGTGCAAGACATGTGAGGAAGATCTACGCTTATGGATGAAAGGTAAAAAACAAGCATTTCGTTTTGGAATACCTATGATGTGGCGTGAACAAAGAGACCACAGCAGTGACTGCTATTTTTGCTCTTGCATTGTGAAGGGATACAACTTAAAAAATAAGAACGTAATAAGTTACCCCAACCTTCCCTCAGCAATTAGGCCTATGCCTCATAGCAACGAAGTACCTGTGCCTGAACCACCAAAATCTTTGGATCATATTTGTGTGGACGGTTCTGATCATGATGAGACTCATCAGATGGCTTTTCCCGATGAGTCCAGTACTTCCGAGTTTGAAACTGAACCAGATCCGAAACCTGAACTTTTCTCTCAAGCTGAATTGAATGATTTAGTCCGGGATTTAGGACTCCCAAAAGATGCTGCCCAACTGCTAGGTTCTCGGCTTAAACAGAAAAATCTATTGTCACCAGGAACAACTTTTTATTGGTTCCGCAACCGCGAGACACAATTTTTGAAGTATTTCAGCAAAGAGGAAGATTTGGTATTTTGCAACGATATATACGGAGTGATGGAAAAGTTTAAACTCAAGTATGATCCTGCTGAATGGCGGCTGTTCATTGATTCATCAAAAGACAGCATAAAAGGTGTTCTTCTTCATAATGGCAGCACATTCGCTTCAGTTCCTATTGCTCACTCTGTTATTCTCCAAGAAAAATACGAGAATTTGGCCCTGATTCTTCAGAAGATTCGTTATGATGAGCATAAGTGGATGATTTGTGGAGACTTTAAAATTCTATCCATGCTATTAGGGCAGCAATCCGGTTTCACCAAATATCCCTGCTTCCTTTGCTTGTGGGATAGCCGGGCCCGCGACCTACACTGGGGGAAAAAAGACTGGCCAATTCGGGAGTATTTGAGACCCGGTGAGAAAAATGTTCTTCATGAGAGCTTGGTACCTCGTGATAAAATTCTATTACCACCTCTCCACATTAAGTTGGGTCTCATTAAGCAATTCATCAAGTCCCTTCCAAAAGATGGTGAGTGCTTTCGGTACCTTTGCTCAAAGTTCCCCCGACTTTCTGAAGCAAAGCTAAAGGAAGGAGTGTTTGTTGGCCCTGATATAAGGAAACTCATTTCAGATGGAGCATTCGCTGAAACGATGTCTGAGAAGGAAAAAGAAGCCTGGGATTCCTTCAAGGATGTTGTTCTCAAATTCTTGTGGAACAGGCGGGATGAGAACTATAAGGATATTGTTGCCAGGATGCTCAATGCCTTCAAAGAACAAGGCTGTAACATGAGCCTGAAAGTCCATTTCTTGCACTCCCATGTGAACTACTTTCCCGAAAACTTGGGGGCGTACAGTGAAGAACAAAGTGAAAGGTTTCACCAGGACATCAAGGACGCAGAGAGAAGGTACCAAGGAAGATGGAACACCACTATGATGGCTGATTTCTGCTGGTTGCTGCTGCGGGAAACCCCAGATGAAAAATACGCCAAGCAGCGCACCAAGAGAAGCATTCGGGGGAAGAAGAAACGGGCCCACCAGGAGATTGATTGACCCAAGAATGACTTTAAAATCTAAACTGTGTTGACAAATATCGTGTTTTTACTAAACTTTGAAATAAAAATTTGCTAGTTATTACCACAGTGTTGGATCTCATTTATTAGAATTTTATTTTCACACCATCGGGTGTTTGTCTTCATGTATTGCAATGGTGCGGTTTGCATTTTCTATTCTTACATACATACCTGTACAACATTTTTTGCACATTTCTTTGCTTTGCTTTGTGTCTAATCTCGCTCTTATATGCTCAATGTTTGTGCACATGTATGTGGCTGTTTTAAGTGCAGACAATTTTGCTACCATCACAGTGTGTTTTGTTGACATTACTCTATTCTTATGTGCTGCCTTGTTACAATTTTCTTTATTCTTATTTGAATAACTACTAAACAATTAGTATAAAGAATTCATCCAAGAAACTTTTATCTCGATCGCACTCAATCTGAAACGTTCACCTCAAACTGCTAACCCAGTGTAGCAAAAAATCTGTACGTGATGGAGCAAATTGGTTACCAGATTTGGATTCAGCGCACCAAAAAACGTAAAAATCAATCGAAACATTAGAGGCAGTTTAAAAAAATTTTTTTTTAGTGTACCTGTGTAATTTATCTAGAGCAAATTTGAGAGTAATTAACTTTCCAAGGTTTGCTACAGTTTCAGCCAGAGATATGTTTAAATAATATTTAGTTGATGTACTGGGGGTTTCCCCTGAGTTGATTCCTCCCTTTGTTAAGATTTATTATCTACCCAAGGCAAAATCAGCTTCAGCTTTGGCTAACTTAGGGGGAGAACAAGAGCAAGTGAATACTTTGAATGTAACAGATTTGTTGGAAAACTCAGGCTATGAATCTCAGGTTCCTTCTACTTTGTTAATAACATTTGCATTACTTTCTGAGATAAAGAATGGCTGCTTAGATTATTTTTTCAGAAAAGGAAGCTATTGTTTCGAGGATTATCAATACGTTTTTATCCTGATTTAGCTAGGGATACCCAGAAGCGATGCATGGAGTTTCTCCTGCTGTGCCCTGGGCTAGGGCAGTAGGGTGGGCTCTTTTTCTTGAAGCATCCATGTAAATGCCTAGTGAAATATCGTTCTGTTTCTTATATTTTTTATGAGCCCTCCCAGTTGACAGCTTTCATTAATGCTAGGCGCTTGGAGTCCTCAAATGATTCTTCACTTTTTCCCTCTCATGAATTAGGATACTCCGGATTTAGCTGACTGCCTTACCTTTTCTTCTCATATGTTGTGTGTGTTATAATGCTGTATCTCCCCTTTTTTGTGGGCTAGGGTGGGCAGTCATATATATTTTGTTTTGGAATTGCTTGATTGTTTTTCTATTGTGATTCTGTTAATAGAATTTTCAGTTGTGTCTGTTCTTTTTCTGCAAGAAATGTTCTTGTGAACTTTCTTGATTTATTTGTTAAAATCTCATAAATAAATAAAAAATAAAAAAAGATTTTTCTTTTTGTAATTATTGTAGCTTTGATTATTTTTTCTTAAATTGCTCTAAAGTTTTCCTGTATTTCTAATTGTCAAATAATGTAAAATTTGATAAATAGAAATATTTTTATGTCTTTTTCTTAATTACTTTTTGAATGTTTCTATAATTGTTATTCCATAATGAAAGTTTAGGTTTAGGACAGTGAAACAAATTCCTACTATTATGCATTTTCAGTTGTGCTTTCAGAGATAAAGGATATGAAAAATGTACAAGGGTGTGAAGACTTTAGCAAGATATAGTATATGTGACTGACGGGGATATCTCCAATCCAGATCACAAGCAGGTCATGGAGTTTTAGATATCTATCTATACTTGAATATAGTGGCTCTAAAATCTAGGTTAGTGTGCATATATTTTATACCAAAAGATGGAGAAATCTCACTTACCGTTAATTTCCTTTCCTGGAATACTGCTAGACCAGTCCAGACAAGCAGGTTATGTTCCCTTGCTAGCAGATGTTGGAGACAGAGAATAAACACTCCAGAGCTGTGATGGTTGGGCTCTGGGTGACATAGGAGTGCCCCTAGAGGACCTAGTCAGTATTCTTTTGACAAGCACCAACATAAGGAGAAAACTTGACTAACCAACTCAACTATGTACAGGTAACAACTAATTCAATTAAAACCCTCAACTCGAACCAGGAAGGGTGGAGAAGGCTCAAACATCATTCCTTGTAGAAAAACTCTGAATCCACTGTTGTGGACTTTCTCCTGAATATGTAATTGCTTGTGTCTGAAGTAAGAAGAATGTCAGCTCCTCTGCACCAGCAGTCATGACACTGACAATGGGGTGGGTTCTGGACTGGTCTAGCTGTATTCTAGGAAAGGAAATTAACGCAACTGAAATTTCTCCTTACAGTTCATACTACTAGACCAGTCCAGACAAGCGGGAAGTACCCAAGCTAATGAACCCCAGGGTGGGCAGAGAGAGCCGCTGACAGCACACTAGCCCCAAAAAGACTGTCCTCACGTGCCTGAAAGTCCAGGCGATAATGCTGGACAAAAGTAGACAAGGAAGACCAGGTTTCCGCTTGACAAATCTCAAGAGGGACTACGTGTGATCGCTCGGCCCAAGACATAGCTTGAGCTTGAGTCGAGTGTGCATGAAGACCGGCAGGCACTGGCTTGCCTTGCAGAATATAGGCTGATTCAATGGTACAGCGCATCCATCTGGCGATAGTAGATTGTGAAGCTGCCATACCTTGGTGCGGTCCTGCAAAAAGCACAAAAAGACGGTCGGTCTTGCGAAAAGAATTGGTGACTTTGAGATAGCAAAGGAGAATCCTTTTGAGATCAACCGCCCAGAGATTCCTGGAACGAACGGAACATTGTTCCTTAGAAAAGGCAGGCAACAAAAGAGGCTGATTGACATGTCACCTTAGGCAAGAATGAGGGAACAGTGCAAAGGGATACTCCTTCTGCGGAGAATGACAAATACGATCCCTGCAAAAGAGGGCCTGCAGTTCTGAAATGCGACGAGCCGAAGTTATAGCCACTAAGAAAACCATCTTAAGTGTCAAATCTGTTAAGGTAACTTCCTTTAGAGGCTCGAAGGGTGGAGACATCAAAGCCCGTAGTACCAAAACAAGGTCCCAAGCAGGGACAACTGGACGTACCGGAGGACTTAGAAGCTTGACACCTTTAAGAAAACGCGACACATCGGAGTGGGACGCAGGAGAACGACCGCGAATTGGTCCCCTATAACATGTCAGCGCTGAAATGTGTACCCACAGAGTGCCAAGAGCTAATCCTTTGTCACTCAAGGCCCTCTTGAAAATAGGACGAATCGCTTTGTTTATTGAACATATTATTAGCACCTGTTCCTAATAACTTGTAGCCATGCTGTAGTATTATATCTGTAAATAGACTGTAAATAGTTTCCCCTGTTATCCAAGTTCCTTCCCTTGTTATCTGTAAACTCATGCATGTTATTGTACTGAGACTTTTTGTTCTATGTGAACCGCGCTGATGCCGAATAGTGCGGTATATAAGAGAATGTAAATAAAATAAATAAATAAATAAATAAATAAGGCAAGCATGTCTGGAATTTCTGTACTCCAAGGAGAAAGAAGATGTTGAGTACACCAGGACTCAACACTCGCCACACCCTAGCATATGCTAATGACGTAGACAAACAGTGAGCATTGAGGAGAGTCGACACTACCTTGGAAGAGTAACCCTTACGGATTAATTTATGGCGCTCAAGAGCCAAGCCGTAAGCAACTAGGGAGTTGAATCTTCCATCGAGATAGGTCCGTGCCTGAGAAGTCCGAAGGGAGCTTGTAGTTGCAGAGGAGGGACGCAAGATAGTTTTATGAGATCGGCATACCATGGTCTTCTGGGTCAGTCCAGGGTCACTAAGATTACTGGGTCCTGGTGTTCCCTGATCTGTTGCAGGGCTCTTTCGATCATTGGCCAAGGTGGGAATACATAGAGCAACTGGTGTTTCGGCCATGGCTGTGCCAAGGCATCTATGCCTTGAGATCTGTGTTCCCTCCAGCGACTGAAGAAGATCGGAACCTTTGCATTCGTGGCTGACACCATGAGATCTACGTTCAGCTGCCCCCACTTCTGAACTATAGTCTGGAACGCTTGTGGGGCCAGTTCCCATTCGCCGAGATCAAGAGTGTGTCGGCTTAGAAAATCCGCCTTCACGTTGCTGGTCCCCGCTATATGCTGTGCTGAGAGAGCCTGAAGGTTCCTTTCCGCCCAAGGGAAGAGAAGGGACATCTCCTTTGATACCCCCTGTGCACTTGGTGCCGCCCTGGCGTTTGAGGTAGGACACTGCAGTGGCACTGTCGCATAGGATCCAAAGCACTTGTCCCTGTAGGAACCAGTGAAACTTCAGTAAGGCGAATCAAGCTGCTCTCCCCCTCGAGCCTGTTGATCGTCCATTGCGCCTTGCGAGTCGTCCAAGTTCCTTGCGCTGAGTGAGTGCGACAGTGCGCTCCCCATCCAGACAGACTGGCGTTGGTCGTCAACAAGATCCAGCATGGGTTTTCCAACGGTACTCCACTGAGGAGATGGTGAGATGCAAGCCACCACTGTAGACTGTGCCAGACCTACATCTGTAACGGGAGACGGGTCTGGTAGTCTTCTGTCTCACTGGGGAGCATCTGAAAAGCAGAGCGGCCTGTAGACCGCACGTTTGAGCCTTTGCCCAAGGCATGAGCTCGATGGTGGCGGTCATGGATCCAAGGACTTGGAGGTAATCCCATGTCCGGGGGGCTCTTTGGGCCAAAAAACTTTGGAGCTGAGAAGTCAGCTTTAGGAAATGGTTTTGAGTCAGGAATACACGCCCTTGAGAGGTATCGAAGTGAGCTGCGAGAAATTCGATCTCTTGAGACGGATGGAGGCAAGTATTGGTGCGGTTGATCACCCAACTGAGCTGCTGTAGGAAGGCCACTACTGTGGAAACAGTTTTGCAAGCCTCTGGAAGGGAGTCCGCACGAATGAGCCAATCGTCCAAGTATGGGTGTACTCTGATTACCTGCTTGCGTAAGGCTGCCGCCACAACCACCATCACCTTTGAGAAGGTTTGAGGTGCCGAGGCTAGGCCAAAGGGTATTGCCCGAAACTGCAAAGGCTGGCTGAGGACTGAAAAACGCAGAAAGCGCTGGTGGTCTTCTCAAATGGGAATATGAAAATATGCTTCTGCTAGATCCAAGGATGCTAGAAACTCTCCCCGGTGTACTGAGTGAAGGACTGACCGTAGGGTCTCCATCCGGAAGTGTGGTACTCGAAGGCTGCGATTTACGCCTTTGAGGTCCAAAATTGGACTAAAAGAGACATCTTTCTTGGGCACCACAAAATAGATAGAAAGAGGGCTAGGCCGTTATTCCAACAGAGGGACTGGACAAATGGCTTTTAAGGAGAGGAGCTTCTGAATGGTAGTTTGAATGGCAACTCGTTTTTCCGCATCGTGAATGGGTCGGCAACATTCGAGAGAATAGCCGTGAGAAACTATGTCGAGGACCCACTGATCTGAAGTTATGTGTGCCCACTGCCGAGAAAAAGGAGCCAACCGCCCCCCCCCCTACAGGCGGAGGCATCTCGAGTGTGTGTCTTGTCCCATCAGCGGGAAGGACGGGAGGTTCCTGTAAACTTCGCTGGGCCTGAATAGGAGTCAGTTCCTTTGCGGGCTCCCCGAAAGGACTGCGATCTTTGCCCGAAGCGACTGGTAGGAGTGGATGAAGTACTTGGCTTAAAGGATCTGTATCTCCGAGAGTCACGAGTTCTAGAAAATCGTTGAAAGCCTTGGGATCGAGACTCGCGACAGGAGAATGCCTTTGGCTTGTCCTCCGGCAAGCGTTGTGGTTTCACCTCCTCCAGATCTTTTACCAGTTTATCGAGATCTTCGCCAAAGAGGAGTCTCCCTTTAAAAGGAAGTTTTGACAGCCGCATCTAAGAAGCAACATCCGCTGTCCATTGACGCAGCAAGAGCCATCTCTGAGCCACTGTCACCGCTGCTACGGAGCGAGCCAACAGCCGCAAGAGATCATAGAAGGCATCTGCCAGGAATGCAGCGACGGATTCTAAACGAGCCAACTCGGGATCGTCTGGAAGCTGCTGAATCCATTGAAGGGAGGCCCGTGCCGCTAGACCTCCGCACACCGCTGCTTGAAGGGAAAGAGCGGACGACGAAAAACCCGTCTTTAGCAGACTCTCGACTTTTTCGGTCTTGCTAGTCACGGAGTGCCGCTCTGCCCTCAACTGGAATTGTGGTATGCTTGGTGACCCCAGTCACTAACGCATCAAATTTCGGGTATGTCAGCCAACGGAGGGAGACCAAGTCAGAGGGAGACCAAGAGTATAACTGACCAATACGGCATGCCGTACATAGAGAGGACTCTGGAGAGTCTCACTCTCGAGATACCATTTGCTGTAACTCGGCTGGAAAGGAAAAAGCTTTGGAAGGCTTACGAATGCCCTGTAAAATGGGATCCAGCTGCAGAAGGGTTTGAGAACTCTGAGAATCAGGCGTGTCGGCTAGGCGTAGCAACTATCACGTGTGTGATTAGGGCCGGCAACTCCTCTTTCCGAAAAAGTCTGATATCTTGAGAGTCCTCTTGAACTGTCAGCGAAGAATCAGACGGAGAATATTCCCCATCTTCTTTCTCCAACGAATCAGGGCTCACTTCCGAAGATTTAAAGTCTTCTTGAATATCCATAGTGTCCCGCAAGCCACATGCAACGTTCCTGGGGGGATGTACTGCTTTAAGGTCTGAGTCTTTTGGGACCGCTTGCGAGACCCCGCCATATCCTTGTCTGCTACCGGGCAGGTGCTGGAGGTATACCAAAAGACTCCGAAAGCCACAGGTGCCATGCCTGGCGGAAGAGAGTCAGGAACTCACTGTCAGACGAAGCTGCTGTGGCTTCCAGCGGCTGTGGAAGCAAAATGGGAGCTGACTGAGTCCTTTCTGCAGGTAGACCCGGCTGCAGGGGCTCTAAGGAGGGAGGAGTTAAAGCGCTGATGTCCTCAGCTGGCAGCGCAGTGGGTATGGAGGAAGAAGATTCTCCTGGATGCAGCATACAGGTGGAACACAATCGATCTATTAACTCCTTCTGCTTCTTATTACATATAATACACCTGTGCAGAGAAACAGGCATTGCAGAGGCTTAAATCTTTTTTTTAAACAAAAAACCAAGGTAGGTTTAGGGAAACAGAAGACTCTTCAAAGAAAATGGATTTTGAAACTCCCTGTGCCTTCACAGCACGTTTAAATGCTTTGAAATGGCTGCCCAGAGCTGCTCCCTCCAAAAAAACACTGAAGAGAAATCTCTCCCGATTTTCAAAATGGCCGCCAGCACAGAAAAACTGCAAAATAAAAGTTTCCTAAGCTCTAAAAACCTTAAAAATGCAACAAAATTGCTGGGGGGAGAGGCAAGGAGTGCTGCTAGCAACTTAAAAATTCAAATCCTGACGAACCCCGAATCACCAAAAACGGAGGTGAGAAGGAAACTGTCAGTTACTCACTTTGCTGGCACAGAGGAGTTGAGTTTCCACGGAGGAGAAGAGAAACTTTCAAAGTCAGTGTAAGGTAATTACAGCGACTAAATGGTAGGGAAATTAGAGTTTGATCCCTCTGCAGCCACTTAGACCCTCATGGCAGGGGCTGGAAGGTGCTTCTGGGGAGGGATGGGGAGAAGGGGAGCTGCACTGACAGTGAAATCAGGAGCTCAAACCCTGCTGTATTGCTACAGAAAATACAGCTATTAAGGAGGGAAGCCTGGGAAACCCAGAGAAACACCTCTTGTGTGCTCTGGGTGCATCCAGGAAATAAAAATGAAGAAAAGAAAATAAGTAGACAAACTTGTCTAAGACCTTCATCTGCTAGAAACAGATAAAATACTGAGTAGGTCCTCTAGGGGCACTCCTATGTCACCCAGAACCCAAACAATCACAGCTCTGGAGTGTTTATTCTCTGTCTCCAACATCTGCTACCAGGGGAACATAACCCGCTTGTCTTGACTGGTCTAGCAGTATGAACTGGAAAGGCATGTTTGCCGTCCTTGAAGTCTGGAACTAATTTCTACTGAACCAACTTCTTGTAAAAAACAGGGAATTTTATAACCCAGCGTCTAGTTTTAAGGTAGCAAAACATGCCTATTTTAAGTCTGTTTTGTAGAGAAGTAGGCACCTACTCTTTTTTTTATAACATACTAGCATAAGTGACCAAAAAGCATGATCATTTACACCAGCCATAGAGCCAAGAAGTCAATGTGCATATTTTTTACACTGGGTACAATATTATAAGAGGCCTTTTACACACTTGGGGCATGTTCACTAAAGGCTAGTGCGCGTTAAGTGCTGCAATGGCCCATAGAAATGAATGGGCAGTGCCAGCATTTAATGTACATTAACTTTACTTAATGTCTGTTAACCTTTAGCAAACATGCCCCTTAAAATGGCATTTAAATGCCAAAATGACTAAAATACCCCCCCCCCCCCCCTTTAGGTGCCTACTTTCTTAGGGGTCTGGAGGCCAAAAAAATGTTCATTTTGTTTAGTTTGCCACGTGGTTTGCAAGATTTTTGTTTTGTTTTACTTAGAACGTAAAAACATCAGGTAGGCCATACTGGATCCCACCAGAGGTCAGTCGAGCCCAGTATCCAGTTTCCAATAGTGGCCAATCCAGGTCACAAGTACCTGTAAGATTCCCTAAAGGTAGACAGATTCCATGCTGCTTATCCCAGCGGTAAGCAGTAAGTTTCCCTGGTCCACTTTAATAATGGTCTTTTCCTCCAGGAACTTATCCAAATTTCTTTTAAACCCAGCTATACTATGGGGTATGTTTACTAAACTGCGGTAACGTTACAGACCGCGCGTTATGTAACGTTAATGCGTGGCATGTAACGTTAACGCGCGTTAACGTTACTTGACGATTGTTAACGTCCCCAGCCGCGGTAAACACTGCAGAGGGTGGAGAGAGGGCAGGGGGAAGGGGTCAATGGGCGGGGAGAGGCTCCCTGCTCACTAACGCGCTGAACTGAAGGGCTAAATCCTACCGCGAATGAAAACCTGCCGTTAGATGCACATTTGCAGGAGAGAGAAACCATTTCAGTGTCAGCAATGTATAGCATAGACAGGGAGCCCAAGAAACGTGATAGTAGTGCTCCATGTCCAACACCAGCATAGTGCCCAAGTATGAAAGGCAACTATGGCGATGGTGCAAGTGGGGCATAGGAGGTTGCAGGCGGGACATGTAGCGGGGGCAGCAGGGGCACATGGTGGACTAGGCGGGCGCCCAGGAACATAGAAACCGGAAATCATCATGACAGCAGCTGACAAAGTCCAAACACAATCCACCTACATCTACCTGGTCCACCCGAGCTAACAGTTGCCAGGGCACTGACCGGACATACCCCCAGCCAACTCTCCCCCAAGCAGAAAGAACAGACTATTGGTATGGGGTGATGGGGGGGGGGGAATGTGAGGATGCTCATGTATGCCCCATGCCCCAGACCCCGCTGCCTAGGCAACCACCTACCCACACAGTGGATGGCCTGGGACTGCACACTACCAGCACCGACAGCATATGGCCATGTCAGCATGGCAGGGCTGTGTGTGCCCATGCTGGAGGGGGCAGTGGCACCTGCCTGCAGTGGACCAAGGCCATGCCCTGTACCAGTACGTGGTGTGCAGTGCAACATAAAAGGTCTGACTGTGGAAAGGTACAGGTAGCCCCAGGGACCACCTTACATCTGTGGCAACAGTGTGGTGCAGTACACCCAGTGAGTGTGTCCAGAAGCAGAGGGTCACAGGTTCAAGCCCCAGTTGTGGTTCCTGCAGAGCATGTCCCTATGTTTTACCCTACAATGCAGATACAACAGCAACATGTGCAAAGCCCAAAGCAGCGGTGAACAGGAGTACAAACACCCACTCACACAGGCTCCACAATCCAAAGATGCATGGAGAGTCAGGCTGTTGGCCCCAGTACTGAGCTGCAGTTATCACCACGGCAGTACTACTACCTCCTGCACAGTTTAGCAATGTCGGCACTGTGATCAGGACCAGTGTGGCGGGCAGGGTTGCCAACCACCCCTATCAGTGCACAATGCTGCAATAGGAGTGTCTGTGTGTATGTCTATCCATTGTTTTGTGGCTGCCCACACCTCACCGGGCCCACAATGTCCCACTGTTACCAGCGTTAGCCTGAAGATGTGCATAATGAGGGGCAAAGTGTTGTGGGTATAGCCCGGACACGGTGGATTGGCCAGGATGCATCTTCACAGGGTGTGGGGCAATGGCTGGGACACTGTAGTGCCCGACCACCGCCTACATGGACAGGGTGGCCACAGCATGGCATGCTGGGAGGGCACTCACTCTGACCGAGCAGTGACCATGGCATGTCTAGGTTCCCACATAGCACTCTACACTATCTGCCTCCAGTGACCCTGTTGTGTTCCCAGTGCTGGGGCCACAATCACTGAGATGCCTGCTTGGTGCACATAGTTCCTCTGTGAACATGCACTATGGACTGGCTAGTGGACTGTCTGCAGTTAGACTGTGCATGGTCGGAACACCTATACGGTGCAGTCTGACTGTGCCCTCTGCTGGTGACTGGCAGACAGTGGTGTGAGGCAGTTGGGGTTTTCCAGAGCTAACCTCATCATTGCTGCTGGTCTGCCACTGCCCCAACCACAGGTATGGCTCTAGCCCACCAACCCTGGAGGGCTGTCACATTCCAGCAGGATGGAGGTTGCTTCACAGAGTCTGGGGCACCTGTTCCTTACCTACAAAAAGGGTGATGCGAGCCCTTTGGGGTATGTAGTGTATATCTCTTTGAACTATCAAGGCACTGCTACACAAACCTCATGCAAGTTTGGAAACCCCTCTGCCCTGATAACAGGTACCCATGTCAGCCAGACCCTAACACGGGGTACACACTAATCTGGGTGGTGTCTGGTCCCAGAGGGCCACATGTGACTGCAGGATACAGATGGACACTGAATTACCTTCAGCTGCACTGCAAGGAACACCTGTAACACACTGGCAGTGATGGGGATGTACAGCAGGGCCTATCTCTAGCACCACATGTACTGCGGACCTTGTGCACCCATCCTATCCCTCAGGGGGAACAAGGCCTTGTAATGTGCCTTATGAGGCGCCTTGTAGCGCGCTTTAGTTTGTAACATGCGTTAGCTGATACGGCTTGCTGTAACGATGCACCACCCACGCCTTTATATGGCCATCTGTACCTTTACCGCGGAACCTAACGCAAATGACATTACCGCAGTTTAGTAAACATACCCCTACCCTTTGGTGCATGGTTTGTTTCTTTGTTTACGCGCTATATGGTTTGCTGTATTGTTTGCCCTTGAAGGCATTGCTGCGTTTTGTTTGCTGGGCCTCTCTTGGCTTCTAGGAAGATGGTTGAAGTAGTTTGGGGTGTGTGGGGGAAGGGGGATGTTATGAGATTCTATGAAAAAAGAAACGGTAGTGCAAGCGTGTTTGTACTTGCACTGTGTAGAGACCTGCAGTATGTATTGGATTGTTTGCTCTGAATGCTTTGTTCGACATTTAATCAAAAAGTTTTCATCTAAACCCAGCTACACTAATGGCTTTTACTACAGATTCTTTCCCAGCAGTACTAGCTCCTCTCTCAACACTACCTCAAAACTAGTTTTTTCTAATTTTGCTTCAGAGGAAATATCATTTCCAACATGCACTATTGAGCAATAGTGCATACACCAGGCATAGTGTACTAGTGCGTGCTATTTGCCTGTAGGATGCATACTGTTGCTCTGAAGTATACACTATTGTGTGGCAGTGCACATAATGTACGCAAATGGGAAGTGATGAAATTTTGCGGTTTTATCTTCTATTTTTGTTCAAAAATGATAAGAAACGATTTGGAAAATATTGTTTCAAATGACTGCAACTCCCTACTGCTTTAATGTGTAATAGTAAGTGGCTCCTTATAAAATTACCCCCAAAGCATTGGCCTTTTCAACAAAAGTGTCAGTTAATATCCTATTTTTGTGTGCTAGCCTAAAAAATAAAAACCACTAAAAGCATTTGGAAATGCAAACTCTTCCTCCTTAGGAGAAAGGTATCTCTTTGTGAATGTAGATATAACCAGTTGGGAGGAGGATTTTTGTTCTTATAACAGAAGGCTTCCTGTACTGGTTGCTGTACTCCAGTTTATGATTTCCCTATATGGCAGCATGTGGATTAGGAGAGATCGGCAGTGGGTAAAAATATAAAAGATTTGAAATAGTTCCAAATATAATAGAAATTTGTTATTATTTATCATCAAAATGTATAGATTGCTCTCCTGCTGAAACACAGAGCTCTAAGTAGAACTGTGCATTTAGTATTTACAGTATAGACCCAAATATACAAGAAAACTAATAGAATCAATAATAATACACAGAGTAGTAATGTATCGCATTATAAAACGGGTTGAGAAAAAAAGAACACCATTCTCACCCTGCAAATAAGGGTGTCCAACGCTCTGTCACATTGTAAGGGGCATTATATCCCCATTCTGAATTAACAGGTTAAGACTGAAGAAGCAATAATATTGGCAAAACAGCACCCTGCGATAAAATAATAATAGGACCTTATTAAGAATGCATCTGTTTCTAAGAAAAGCAAGGTAAATTATTTGTGCAGAGAAGCATACTCAGATCTGTTCCAACTCTTGAGTAATAACTGGAATGTGATATTTTCAGAATGTGTTTTGCAGCATAAGGTGTTCTGATTTACTTACAAGCAGTAAGAAAACATGCTGCGATAGTATTTGCTGTTCAAGATTCAAAGTTCTTAGACTTGTCATTAGCTTTGCACATGGAGACAGTACATTCTACTAAAATGTTTTAGGGAATTAGCATGTGTTGCTTATTTTCTTCTGGGAGCACTAGCAGCATAAAACAGGTAGGGGACTCATGAAGAAATGTTTGCCTATTGTTTTGACAGCAATCCCTCACAAAATGCTCTCATTTGCAACAGATACTCTTGACCCTCTCTATTGTAGGTTGCTATGTGCTACAAACCATTTCACGCCATGACTTCCAGTCCAGTGGAGACCTGTTAAACCATTTGCTCTGTATAGCAGCACTCTACTGGCACACTCACTGGAATGTGGAGTCTTTTGATTGGATGGCTACAGCAATAGCTACTTTGACTTTGGATATGAATGTTTGTCTGCAGGTCAAGGACACGGAACTCTCATTGTTGGACACCCGTTTAAAAAAAGTGGAGGACTCCGTTACTCGGTTTGGTGAGACGCAAACCACTATCATTCAGGATAAATTATTAACTGCTTGTAAAATAGAAACTTTGGATAATGCTGTTAGAGCCCTTAACCTGCGATTTGTTAATTTTCCTAAATCCGGTTTGCTTTATCCCCAAACCATTTTGCATAAGTATTTTGTGGATGTCTTTAAAATTCCTCCTAAGGTTTTTTTTTTTTTAATCTACCGGTCAACACAGATTTATCTAGTCCTGGACTGGGATCTCTGGGTGCAGGGACGATACAGGCATCGGAGTCTTTGTATCTGACTGGCTTGCTTGAGAGTTCCCAATCTGAAGTGCTGCTGCAAGGAACTTTGTTAGTTTTGTTTGTTTTTCCACAAGACAAGGATCATGTTTTATGATTATTTTTTAACCACTGGTCTGAGTTGTTTATGGGGGCAAAAATATGGGTATTTCCTGATTTTGCCAGATCTACTCAGGAGCGGAGGAAGAAATTTATGGAGATGAGACAAGTTGTCTTAGACATGGGTGCTTCCTTTAGTTTCTGTTTTCCCTGTAAATGTTTTATACGATTTCAAAATAATAGGTATCTGTTTTTTGAGCCCTCTCAACTCAGATTTTTTCTTGATTCTAGGTGACTGCTTAGCCAGACTTCGACTCCGGTGGATTGAGGCCTCCTTGTAGTTGAAATATACATTTGTAATCCCTCTATTCCTGAGTTTTGTTTTTCCTTTTATTATACACTTCTCCTGGTGTTGGATCTTTCCCCCCTGCTCTCCGTATTATTGGACTAATAGGCGCTTTGTAACTATTACCTTATGTAATTAGACTGTTTTGAAATTGTTTCCTTTGTGCTTTCATTATTGCAAGTTATTGCATGTATAATATTTTGCAGATTATAATTTAAAAAAAAAAAAGAGGTCTCCTGTATAGCCACAGAAATAGCCTGCCATCCCACCCCTTCACACACATTCATCCATTCCTTCCCCAAGTCCCTCTCCCATGCTGCTGGCATGAGAATTTATGAGCGGCCATTCCCTGTGAACCCCGATACAAAAGGCGGATCGGCCCTCTGCTCTTGTGATAACCCTGCCAGAGAGCCTCAAGGGCCCTCAACTCAGGGGATATGAGGTAAAAGAATGTCTCCTGCCCAGTATTGCTCTACATCCTGGAACCTCTTCTCCCCTCCTCCCACTACCCTCCAATCCATCACCTGGCGCATTTGATAGTACCCTCCCAAGTCAGGGACTCCCAGCCCTCCTCTTCTCCTTGTAGTATACAGAACTCGCCATGCCACCCTCGGAGGACGTTTCTACCATATAAAATCAAACACCTTGCCCTGTAAGCGACGCAAGTCCCCCAGGGCCATCCAGATGGGCAAAGCCTGGAAAAGGTACAACAACCGAGGAAGCAAGTTCATTTGGATTGCTGCTACCCTACCCAGCCAGGAGATTTCTCCTTCCCCCGATATGGCCAGGTCTCCTGCCAGTTGCCTAAAGAGGGGAGGGGGGATAGTTTGTCTGGTACATCCCATCTACCATATTTGTTACCCCTACCCCCAGGTATTGTATAGAATGCTGTGCCCACTTGAAGGGATAGCTCTCCTGTAATCACGCTACCAGGGCTGCATCTAAGGAGATATTGAGGGCCTCAGTCTTATCTAAAATTTATTTTAAAATCTGAAAGCTTCTTATAGGTCTGCAGTTCCCGCAATAACACCGATAGCAAGGTCAAGGACCCAGTAAGCATAAAAAGCAGGTCATCAGCAAACAGCGTGATCTTGTGTTGCCTGTTTCCCACCTGTATATCACTCAACACATGTACCCAGGCTGCAAAAGTCTCTTTAACCAGAGCAAACAGTAGAGGGACAGCGGGCACCCCTGCTGTGTCCACCTGCCCAATGGAAAAAATTCAGAAAACCCCCCCATTGATCCATACTGCCACCTCTGAGGTATGATAGAGTGCTTGGATCCAGGACACGATCCGGGGTCCCATCCCCACTCTCTCAAGAACTGCCAAGAGGAAATCCCATTGTATACTGCCGAAGGCCTTCTTGGTATCTATGGAGAGAAGCATGGCTCCTTGCCCCTCCCATCTAGCCAACCAACTCAGCTGGAGCACTTGCCGTATACTGTCCCCCAAACCCAGTCTGATCAGGGTGAATCACCCCAGGCATCAAGGGCCCTCATCTATTGACCAACACTTTGGCTACAATCTTGACATCCACAGATTACAGGTCTTTGCCTGATTTGGGAATAACTGTAATCAATGTCTGTCACATCGATGGGGCAACCGCTTGCCCTGCAGCACAGCATTAAACATGCGCTGTAAAAGGGATGTAATCAGTTTTTAGTAAAATACTCCCATAAACCGATCCATGCCAGGTGATTTGTTCAGGGTCAATCCCCGTTTGACCATTCCCATTTCTTCCTTGCTGATATCTCTTTCTAACCCCTCCTGAGCGCTTTCCCCAGTCTGTCCCAGCCCTTCCCCTCCCTGTCCCATATAATCATTAATCCTATCCCTCTCCTCCCCGGGGCCCACCGTATACAAGTCCCAATAATATTGCTCAAATTGCATCCTGATCTCCAGCCCTTTAAATAGAAGCTGATCCTTAGGACCCTTCACCTTGCCAATAGTCGATACCTGTACTTTCTTGCATAGTTTCCACGCCCAAAGAGTGCTAGATTTATTATCAGATTCGTAATAAATTTGATGTACCCATTGCAGCTGAAAAGCTATGGTCTCCAGCTGCAACTCATTCAGATGCCACCGCATATCCTCTAAATATGCTCTAATCCCCTTGTCCCCTGTTCTTTTGTGTTCCTTTTCTAGAGCCTCCACCTGAAGTTGAAGTTGCCTTGTCTGCGCCTCTCTCTTCTGCTTTTTCTGGGCCCCCAACTTTACCAAGTGGCCTTGGAGAACCGCTTTTAACCCATCCCACAAAATCCCTATCTCAGTCTCCTCCGTGTCATTAAGCACCACATAATCTTGGATCACCACCTCCAGGGCTTTAATCCTTTAAGGACCAGGGGACATATTTGTCCCATAAGTTTTAAAACTCATAAAACATGCAGTTTGTATTTAAAATCCATTTTAATTTCTGTTCATATCAAGATAAAACTTAGATAAAACCTTATTCTGTGAAATGATTCTGTTTAATGACCAATTCATGTAACATTTATTTTCTATAAAGCGCTTCATAATTTACCAATATGGTTTGGTGTTCCATAGAAAATGATGTAAGAAGCTGGATGTTATGTGAACTTTCATATTTAATTACACGCATGTCTTTGACAAAATTGAATAGTTTTCTTTAGAGAAATTGCTATTTTTATCAATTTTAGTGAGTTTTATTGCTCTGGGACACATTTGTCCCTGTGGTCTATAACTGAAAAAATACACTACTACTTTTGTAGCATGCTAACAGTTAGTTATCATTCGTCAATTCGTAGAAAACCATACTTCGAAAAAAGATGTGTGAGCGTTTGTTTAGAATACGTGAAGCAGATATACAACTCTTGTTTGCTGAGAGCAGCGATTCTGATGATGATGATTTGCTTCTTAATGACGAAGATCAAAATTTCTTGCTTGAAAATGTCGACAATGTTGACGAGGAAGTGGTCATAGAACATCCTGATTCTTTGACAATTGAAACTACTAATCCTAGTAGTAGTACAAATCTAGCCAGTAGAGCTTCAACATTCATATCTGCGACATTCTATGGTGAATCCAAACGTAAATGTACCATCAAGACTCTATCTCCATCAGTAGTTTCCGGAGCAAAAGAATAGTCGATGCAGGTGCAGCCAACTACATCAAATTCCAGAAAGAATTCACACAAATGAAAAAAAGACAAATGATGCCAATCATCCTGATGATATTCAAAAACAAGCAACACAACCAATGGATAAAGACTTGCCCCCAACGACTAAATCACGAGCAAGTGGCAGGTCAGTGCAAACTACAGTACACTTCAAATGGGGAAGGAAGCCGGTGAAAGACAACTCCGAAACAATTGACTACGATTATGGAAAAGTAAATCTGAAGTTTGATGATTCTGAAGACATTAGTGCAGTTTCTGTTTTTGAACAAGTGTCTGATTTCAACTCCTTAGTCTCACTAATTGCAGAACAGAGTGAACTATATATGAAGCAAAGAGGCATTCCATTTCTCACTGATGTAGATGAGCTCCGAGCCTTCCTTGGAATGTGTCTGATCATGGGTTACCATATTCTGCCCACAATTAGAGATTATTGATCTACTCAACCTGATCTGCAGGTTCCATTCATTGCAAATGCAATGACTCGGACGCGATTTGAAACAATTCGCTCTGCCTTGCATTTTTCAAATAATGATGATATGCTACCAAGAACTCACCCACAGTGTGATCGGGCTTTTAAGGTTTGCCCATTGATCAACCACTTCAATCGATGCTTCCAGGCAGCTAGAAATGCAAGCAAGCAGCAGTCAATTGATGAGCACATGATAAAATTCAAAGGCCAAAACATCATAAAGCAGTACATAAGGAACAAGCCTGTGAAGTGGGGATTTAAACTGTGGTGCAGATGTGACGCAATCTCAGGCTATCTTTACCAGTTTGACCTGTATACTGGACAAAAATAGAGACAGCGTATGGGCTTGGGGAGGGGGTGGTCATAATGCTGTCAAAAGCACTTGAACAGCTATGTTGCCAAGTTTTTATTGACAATTTCTTCAACTTGCCAATGTTGCAATTTCAGATGCTACAAAAGAAGATTTACCTATGTGGCACAGTTCATGTAGACCGGAAGCACATGCCAAAGAACTTGAAATCAGATAAGGAAATGAAACATGGTGGCATGGATTATACGACAGCAAATGGTGTTACTTGTGTGAAATGGTTGGACAACAGGTCAGTGATTCTATTATCAAATTTCCTACCATGTTCAAAGGATGATGTCACGTATGTGCTAAGAAGGCAAGTAGGATCTGCAGTAGCTGCGTGTTTCATGTCCTTCCATTGTTACAACTTACAACAAATACATGGGTGGTGTGGACCTCATGGACCAAAAAAAGGTTTCGTACGAGACTGACAAAGTCAAAAATTAAGTATTACTTGAAAATCTTCTTTGATCTTCTTGATATTGCTGTCAACGATAGTCATTGCATTTATGTTCAACTGCAACAAGAGAGGGACCCTGATTATAAGGCAATAACACCACTGGAATATCGTCAGATGATAGCAAGGGGTCTTATTGGACAGTACTCCAACCGTCAAAGAAATGCACCATCGGCACCAGTTAGAGGTTCACGGTGTGTTCTTCCAGCACCAAAACCAGAACATTCCCTGACAAGAAGTGATTGACGCAGACGATGTGCTCAGTTTGCCAAATCTGGAGTTGAAAATCGCACAGACAGCTTCTGTGACACATGTAGCATTCACTTGTGCTACACTAAGACACGTAACTGCTTTGCTAATTATCACAGCCTGAACTGTTCGTCAGACAATTAGGCTTTTGCTTACTATTTACTATATTAATGTATAATTGCCTATTTTCAAATATATAATAAATCTTTTTGATTTCATGCTGATGCTCACTCTAAGACAGAAGCTTGATATACTAAGGTTTTGCATGCTTAACATTTTTGCGCTTGTATTTTCTAAATAAATTTTGTTCAAGTTGCTCAATAAACAGAAATATATGAAAAATTACATGATTACCCTTAATTAAAAAAAATATAAACATGAATTTTTAATATAACTGAGATGTTATGTGTAAATTAACACATGGGACAAATATGTCCCATTATTCTCTTGACGAGCATAGGGACAAATATGTCCCTTTTTATAGCGCCACCCCCCACAGTGTCACATGTTTGAAATTTTTGTATTTGTTGTTCAAAAGTATTGTTGAATCTAACATGTCACTTTCATACATCTCCTCAATCTAGAAACCTTGCTGTCTTCAAAGGGTTAACCTTGCTATCGGCCCTCAATAAGCTGTCGTTCAGCCTCTAGAAAGTCCGAAGCAACGCCTCCTGTGGGCCCCAAATGCATCCCCTCTGGGGCATGATCCGACCATGTAATAGGCCCAATAGTAGCCTCCTTCAAGCTATCTACCCAAAAACGATCCCCCAACATATAGTCAATGTGACTATAGCTGTTGTGAGTAGCAGAGAAAAAAGTTGTGTCTCTCATCATGGGATGAGCAACCCTCCAGAGCTCAGTCAGGCCCCTTTCCCACATCCAGCACAGCACCCCCGCTGCCCCCAGCTCTCAATCTCCCCCTTCCCTCCCCCAAGGGTGCCCGTCTCTCCGTCCCTCCAATGCTATATTAAAATCACCCCCACCAATAACTGACCTTGAACCCACCCTTCCGCCCATTTCCCCATCCGGCCCAAAACACGGTGTGGTCCGTGTTCGGGCCATAAATATTCAATAGGGTGATGATCTCACCTCACACCAGTAGGGCTAGGCCATCTGCCCACCGTTCCTCTCCCCCCCAAGATAAACGGTACATCCGCCCGAATCAGGGTAGCCACTCCTGCTCTTTTCCTTCTCCCACTCTCTGTTGCAAAAAAAACGTGTGAAAAGGCCTGGAGATTCAACAAATGTTCATCTTTTGTTAGGAGGTGTATCTCTTGAAGGAAGACCACCTGCCAGTGAAGATCCCTCACCTCTTTTAGCGGCCATTTGCGCTTCTGTGGAGAATTTAATCTACATACATTTAATGTTCCTACTTTCAGCCTGGCTACCATCTCATTCCATGACACCTCCTCCCATGCTGGCCCCCCCCAGCCTTATCCCCCCCCATCCACCCTTCCCCTCTCCAGACTCCAAAAGCCCACAGAACCTATCTTTGCCCATTGAGCCAGAGAAAGAGACTCCAGTGGGTACCAATATCCCCTGCGGACCTCCTATACAGCTGATTGCAACTCTCCTATTCCCCCCTCCCTCAGACTTCCCTCCCCCCACACCCATTCATCCCAGCACCCCACTCTTCTCTCCACACACACAATCCCCCTCGCACACCAAGCACATAGTAACATCACGCAAATCCTCTCCAGCCCCACAGGCTAAGAAAACAAAGTACAATGTTATGTTTTGCATATAACAACAGATACTCCCAGCATCTACAGCACAATGTTTCATTAGTCTCCCTCCTCAGACTCTGACCCTTGTGAAGCCTTCGGGCCCTCCTGTCCCTTTGAGAGTGATGCAGATGCTGGCCCTTACTGGAAACTGTCTGCCATTATAAAGAGGGTTTAAATGTCTTAGCTTCTCACTGTGGTGCTAGACACTCCAGCAGATTCGGGGCCCCTTCCTCCTTGAGTTTGTCCCATACAACATCTTCCAATCTTACACACACAGCTTTCCCATTAATTTCAAATAAAAGACCAAAAGTAAACAGCCATTTGTATCTGACTTGCTCAGAGCGCAAGTACTATATAATGGATCGCAATTCCCATCGGCTCTGCAGCATGCTAGGAGCCAAGTCATAGAAGAGTTCCACAGTACATCCCTCCCAGACAAATTGCCCTTGCTTTCTAGCCACTCTCATACTTTTTGCGCATACAGTGCCAGGCAAGCCACAATGTCCTGAGGCCAGGTTCCTAGCGGGGGTCCCAAAGCCCAGTGTGTTGCCTCCATCTGCACTGCACTTACCTGCTGAGCTCCTCCATGCTCCTTCAGGAAACGCTAGCACACACGCTGCAGCTACATGGATGCCTGGTTGTACTGCTCCATCTCTGGAACACCACAGGGATGTGCAGGTTGCACCGCCGCAAGCGGTTCTCTAGATTCTCAATTTTATAATGGAGAACCTCCTGCTCTACCCACAACAACTGCATTTGTGTCTCCACAACTCCCACTATTCATTGTGCCACTCCACATGATTTTCAAAGCCCTCTACTCTATGGCCCAATTTGTTAATATCCACCCACTGCTCTCCGATGGTCTTGCATATCTCCTCCCAGAATGATGTGATTTTACTTCTGAAATTCGCAGAACCAGCCCAAAATATCACCTCTTGTGCACTGCTCCTCAGCTCTCTCCAATTCGTCCTTGCTATCATCTCTGGCAGCCATCATTTATCTTTATTTATTTATTTAATTTCTTTTTTGATACTGTCTTTCTGCAAGTCAAAATGGTTTACAGGTAACACAGTGCTGTGAACGATAGATAACAAGGCTGTGAATTACATTGAATATAAATTAAGGCAGGAGTTGTAGGTGGGGGGGGGGGGCCTTTGGGGATAACATAAGGAAGCGGTGGGAAATTAGGGGGTTAACTATGTACAAGACAGTTGAGTACATATTTAAATATATACAATCAGGAGTTATGGGAGGGGATGCTAGTCATGTTGGTTTAATTTTAGTGAGGGTCTCTACCGTAGAATTCCAATAACAGATGGGTTTTGATCTTCTTGTGGAAGTCCTCAATGGATTCAATAACTCTTAATTGCGATGAAAGATTATTCCAATTAGTAGGCGCGTAGATGTTAAATGCTCTGTTATTTGTCTTTGACTACTGGTGCACTTTTCAGCTGCTATGTCTAGTTGGTTGGCTGTGTTAAGTCTTCTTGGTCTGTTGTTGGGAGGTTTTCTTAAGTGTCAGGAAGCATTCAGCAGATTGGTTATGCATTAGCACAGTCTCGTCCCACTGCTCATGGCCCGACTTCGCGTGTAGGGGGATTTGAATTTTTGAAGATTTTTGCGGAAGGACATTCCTCAGCTTAAGCGGTGCTTGGAGGATGCAGCAATAAACTTTAATTTTAGGGATCACGTGGTTTTTGTCCTATTAAATGGCACCTCTATGGGAACTCAAGAATCAAGCTATCATCTCCACTGATGACATCACTTACTCCCAAATTCAGAATTTTGACATACATTCCAAGTGTCTTCTATATCTGGGCTCTGCTACAGTCAAAAAGACTCAAACATTGTACTCAAATGTCAGCGTGAACAAAAAGAGATAATCTGAATTACCTTGGCATTGACCCACAACGCATGCGAGTCTGGAATCTTCTGTGGAATGACCATCTAACTCCAGGCATGGTGACTAAGCCCAGTTGCCCATGGGGGACTGCCAGATATGGTCAAAACAAGGTACATAGCCCTGAGTTTTCCAGGTAAACTGAGCTGCCACTCTGACCACCTGCAAAAACCTGATGAAAAGCTGTTCTCAGCAACAACAGTGGAGGTACTGATAAAACAAACGTGCCAGCGTAGAGGAGTTATCTTTTAAATGAAAAAACCTGGATTCATCTTCAGTGCAACAACTGTTGTGCAGTGGCATCGTATCTTCCACTGATTCTCCTGACACCACTTAAGACCATTTCAGCACTGATCAGCCTGTCCCTATGCAATCCCCTGTGCAGAAACCTACATATTGGAGACCCTGTGGCTGATGAATCCTTATCTTTGATAACTGCTCTACTTCCAGAGCATCTTCTTTCTTTTATGCAAAAGATGTTTGCTGATTTTGTGAAGGGTTACCTTCAAGAATATGGTCAACGTGCCTTCGTCACAGGCACCTAATCGGCCCTCTCACTCTTCTGATAGACATCCATACAGATCCTGTTTCCTTATCTACTTCAGATTCTGAGCAAGAATCTACACATTCATATTGTCCGTCATCTCCAGACCCTCTCCACTCAATCACAGAGAACCTCCTTGATCCTTTTGCATTCCAGAAGAGTATGTGTAAGTGAGTGTATGGTAAGTGGGGATAGTGTGGGTGGGTATTTATTTATTTAAAATATACCGGACTAAATCACAAAGTGTTACATAATGTACAGCATCAAGCGGAGAGTTTAGCAGTTTGTCTGTGGGAATAGATGTCAGAACTTGGAGGGGAGGTGTATGTGTGTATCTACTTGTATGTGTGTCATGGGACTGGGCATGTGGGTGTAGGGAGTATCATGAGACTGGCTGATTTAGAGGAGGGGGAGTGTTTCATATAACTAGATGGATGGGAGTCTGTGTGTATCTTGGGGCTAGGTGGGCTTAACTTAGACCTACGTGTTATAGACTTGTAGGCTCCTCTCTCTCTTGCATTCTCCTGTCTCCCCCACCCCCATGCACTAATTCCCACATTCTTCCCTGAACCGCCTTCCCTATAGCACCCCCTACCTTTTCTGTCAGCAGCCAATGTACTCTTTCTCCCTTTACAGCCTCCCAATTCCCCTTCTTTTTTCCTATTCTTTCCCTTTCTCCTCACTCCCTCTTCTTCATCCTCCTCCGCCGCACAGCTGCTCTTCAGAACCATGGTGCAGAGGAACTCATTTTCCAGTGCTGGAAGGAAGTTGGCTCACGGTTAAGAACACAATAAGAACATAAGAAATGCCATACTGGGTCAGACCAAGGTCCATCAAGCCCAGTATCCTGTTTCCAACAGTAGCCAATCCAGGTCACAAGTACCTGGCAGTTTCCCAAAAAGGCAGGTTCCACAATGCTTGTATTGGAGCAAGCAGTGGATTTTCCAGATCCTCTTTAATAATGGTTTATGAACCTTTCCTCCAGGAACTTGTCCAAACCTTTTTTAAACCCAGCTAAACAGCTTTTACTACATCCTCTGGTAACAAATTTATTTATTTATTTTATTTATTTATTTACATTCTCTTATATACCGCGCTATTCTGCATCAGTGCGGTTTACATTGAACAAACTGAAATTACATTGAACAGGGCATTATAACCTGGAGATAACTATTTTACAGGGAACATGGGCTATGGAGGGTTAAGTGGCTTACCCAAGAACACAAGGAGCACCTGTGGGACTAGAAAACCCAGTCCTTCCGGCCCAAGGTTGCTGTCCTCTAGTGGGATTTGAATCCCCAGAGTTTGATTATACGTTGAGTGAAAAAAATATTTTCTCTTCTTAGGGGTATGTTTACTAAACCGTCTTAATGTTACCGGCGTTAGCTCCAGCGATAATGTGAAGAATGCCATAAAAAGAGTGGGCGTTCCAGTCTTAAGGTAGCATTTCAGGTTATCGCACAATAGAGGGAGCCGTGGCACGTGAACGCATGTTAGCCTTAATTAGGCGTACTGACCTGCAAACACAGCAACAGAGGTGTAGCACAATGGTTAATACATTGACTGATGAAACAGGGGTCATGAGTTTGATCCCCCAGTGGGCTTAATGAGCAAGGCTGTCTGAGGCATTACCCTTTACTTTAAATCAGTGCTGTCTGAGGCATTTTCTTTTTTAATTTAAATTAGTGCACACCCTCACAGGGCCATAACCTAAGGTGCCGCATAAGGCGCCCTATAAGGCACTCCAGAGGGCACATTATAAAGTGCATTGTCCGCCAAGGCACCTTATAATGTTCCCTATAGGGCGCCCTATAAGGCACTTTATAGGGCGCCTTATAGGGTGCTTTACAGGGCGCCTTATGAGGCACCTTAAGGTTACAGCACTATGAGAGTGTGTTTGCTGGCAGCACTAATTTAAATTAAAAAAGAAAATGCCTCAGACAGCCCTATCAAATAACACTACTGTGGGATCAAACCCATGACCTCTGCCTCCACAGTCAGTGAAGTAACCAATGGGCTACATCTCTATAGCTACCAACAAACCCCTGACTGGCTACAGAAGGACTGCAGGTCACCACACAAACTGTCTGCTGTGGTTACCAGGATAGGGTTAACCCACCCATACCCATGATGCACTGCACATGCAGATCAGCAGTCTACAGATGATCACAAGATGGGGTATGCACCCCCACAGCACCTCGGCCTGGTAGGGGGAACTGACCGTGTGTGTTGCTGGCACAGAGTAGCTACAGACGTCACATTGTGGGGGGTACTGTGCTCACCCTGAGGGTGAGGTGGGGCGCCCAGCACCAGGTCCGCAGCACCTGGCTTAGCTGAGATAGGCTATGCTTCAGGTCGCCATCAGTGCCAGTGTGTGATAGGTAGTCCTTGCAGACACACCTAGGATACACCTGTGTCCATTCATATTTCCCAGTCACGTCTAGCCCTTGTGGACTATGATGCACCCAGAATAGTGCATATCCTGTGTGGGTGCCATGGTCACATGATTTAAGTGAAGGGGGGTGTTTGGACCCATAGGCGGATTATGTATGTCCTGCTGGGGAGCAGGCACCCTACAGGGCAGTCAATGCAGATCTGTACACATCCATAGGGCAATGGCAGACAGACAGTAGGCCTGGAAATGCTCAGATGCCCCCCACCACTATCTGACATTCTCCAGCAGCGAGCACAGTGACATTCTCCAGCTGCTGCACCCTGCAAGGTCTTCCAGCCATACACATACTAACTGCAGACAGTCTGCTAGCTAGTCTATAGTGCATGTTCCTGGAGAAGATGCATGCACCCAAAACTGGGATGTGAGCACACACACCAAACAGATAAGTCAGTGACTGGGCCCCAGAAAAGAGAACCCATAAATATCACTTGAGAGAAATACTATATAGCACTATGGGGGAACCTAGCCATGCCGTGGTCACTGCTCAGTCAGGGTGAGAGTGACCTCCCAGCAGGACATGCTGTGGCCACCCTGTCCGTGCAGGTGGTGGCCGGGCACTACAATGTCCCAGCCATTGCCCTATGCCCTGTGCAGATGCATCCTAACCAGGACACCCTGTCCGGGCTATACCCACAGTACCTTGCTCCTCATTATGCACATTGGCAGGCTAACACTGGAAACAGTGCAAGCAGTGTGGGCTGAGTAAGGTGTAGGCAGCCACAACACACTGGATAGACAGACAACACTCCCACACCTATGCCAGCATTGTGCAAATATAGAGGCTTTTGGCAGCCCTGGCCACCACACCAATCCTGGGCACAGTGCAGGCATGGCTATGGTACGCAATACTGTTGGGGTCACTCCCCGGGGTGGTAAACACTCTCAGAAACCAAAACTGAAACACACTCCACAGATATCAGAAAAGTTGATATGATGCAGCTCTATCAGCAAATTGTGCTTAACTTAGGAATTGCTATCTGCCATTAATCATAACAACCTTTTGATATATGTGGAACGTGTTTCCACGTTTAAGACGGCATTGCTAAGGTATGATGGTGCTAGTATTGGTAGATGCTGCTGCGCACAGGGCCCAACAGCCTGGTCTCTCCATGAGGCTTTGGATAGTGGAGCCTGTGGGTGTGGGTGTTTATGCCCCTGTTGGCCGCTGCTCTAGGGATGAGATTCCCAACTCCGGTCCTGGTGGGCCAAACACTGTTCGGGTTTTCATGCTGTCCCTAATGAATATGCATGAGATACATTTGCATACTATGGGGGCGGCGCAAACAAATGCAGCACAGGCATATTTATTAGAGACAGCATGAAACCTCAATGGTGTTTGGCCCTCCAGGACTGCAGTTGGGAAACTCTGCTCTAGGTATTGCACATGTTTATGGTGTCTGTGCTCTGTAGGGTAAAATATAGGCATTTCAGGCATGTTTATGTTATCTGCAAAAAAGTCCCGTCTTTATTACCACAGGTACTGGGTAAAATATGGGTTCTGGGTTGGCAGGAGCCAGAGCTGGGACTTGAACTTGTGACCTTCTGCTCATGAACACACTGGCTGTGTGTACTGCACCACACTGTTGCCACAGGGACAGTTCATTCCCTAGGGATACCATGACTGTTCGTCAGACAAAACCTATCTGTTGCAGTGCACGGCACCCACCTAAACGGGGCTAGGCCATGGTCTGCTGTGGCCAGATGCCACTGCCCCCTCCGCCACCAGCACCCCTCCGCCACCATGCTATTATGCCGGTGGTGCGCAGTCCCAGGCCATCCAGTATGCCGGTAGGCAGCTGCCTATGGTGTGGGTTCTCGGGTAGGGGTGCCTACATGGACATGCGTGCTTTCCCCCTCCCCCACACACCGCCTGCCAATGTTATATGCCCTTGGGGGTACCTGCTCGGGAATCTCCCGTGACACTGTGGGACAGACACTCGTGCCCATGTTGGACCCTCGTCAGTTGATGTCTTGCTGCTTTACAGTTTCGGCATTCCTATGTGCCACCTAGGCATCTGCCTAACACGCACTGTGCCCCAGCTGGACCACAACATGTGCCGCCTGCAGCCCTCTATATCCTATTTACAGCATCAGTACAGTTGCCCTTTCCTACGTGCCCACTCTGCTGTTACTGCACATGTGCACATCATAACAAACCTGCCCAATATAGACGTGAAAAAACCCTGATCAGCACTATTTCAATGTGGGATCAAGCACTTTGTAGGGGGACAGAGAACAGACCATTCCAAACATGATATCTTATTTTTTGAGCTTTGTCAGTGGTGTTGCTTTATGTTTATCATTAATATCACTTTTGGCCAGCTGGGTTATTGTGATTTTAAATGTGGTTCTGGTCCTTTTATATGTTTATTTGCCTTTTTGTTCTGTGCACATGTATCACTACTATCACGTTTTTGGGTTTCCCTGGCTTTGCTGTACATTGCTGACTGAAATTGTTTCTTTCCTGCAAATGTGCCTTAACGCGAGGGTTTCACTGGCATTAGTGTTCAGATCCAGATTTCACAGCATTAGTGTGCCTGGAGTCTCTCCCCTCCCACTCTCCGCCCATTGACTCCTTCTCTCCGCCCTCTGGGAAAGCGTAGTTACTCACCTGTAACAGGTGTTCTCCAGGAGCAGCAGGAATCAGTCCTCACTTATGGGTGACGTCGGCGCCGACGGAGCCCTCGCGGAGCAATTTTCCCCAGCTTTCAAAGAAAGCCTTTGGGAATTGCAGCGCGCATGCGCGGTCGTCTTCCCGCCCGAAGGTGCCATCTTAGCCAGTCAGATGACATAGCTAAAAAAGACAGCATAAAAATTTGCAAAAGAACATAAGCAGACGATTGCAACTCCAAGGGGAGGAGGGAGGGTAGTGAGGACTGATTCCTGCTGCTCCTGGAGAACACCTGTTACAGGTGAGTAACTACGCTTTCTCCAGGACCAAGCAGGAAGTCAGTCCTCACTTATGGGACTCCCAAGCTCAAGGCTACCGGAGACCCTAAGCACAAAAATGAGCTCCCTCTAGCTCAGCAGCACAGAAGGATAGAATCTTCGCTGACTTATCACCCACCGGTAGCCCACATCCGGGATGGAGGGTAGGAGTTGCTCAGACCTCAAAGAGATTACGGAGGACTGCCTGTCCGAAAGCACTGTCCCTACGGGACTCCCTCTCGAGACAGTAATGGACCGCAAAAGTCTGGCTCGAAGACCAAGTAGCGGCCCGGCAGATGTCTGCCAGCGGAACAGAGCGGAGGTAAGCCACTGACGTGGCCTTTGCCCGAACACAATGAGCCGTGACTCGACTTTCTAAGGAGAGTCCGGCTGCCCCATAAGCCCAAGAGATACAGTCCGCAACCCAGATGGACAGAGTACGCTTGGAGACCGGGAGCCCCAATTTATTGGGGTCAAAAGACACAAAAAGCTGAGCAGCTTTACGGTGCTCCCGCGTACGGTCAAGGTAGAAGTTCAATGCCCTTCTACAGTCCAGGGTATGGAGGACCGTTTCAGCTCGGCTGGAGTGTGGTCTGGGAAAGAAGGTTGGAAGTACCACCTCCTGATTGATGTGAAAAGGGGAGACCACTTTAGGCAGAAATTTCGGGTGAGTCCGAAGGACTACCCTATTCTTGTAGAACCTAGTGTAAGGGGGATCAGACACGAGGGCCTGCAATTCACTTACGCGCCTAGCGGAAGTGAGGGCTATCAAGAACAGCGTTTTCCAGGACAGAAAACGGAGAGAACAGGTAGCCATAGGTTCAAAAGGCGGACAGGTGATCCGCTGTAAAACCACATTCAGGTCCCAGTCAGGTGCTGGCGGGCGCAGAGGTGGTTTAAGTAGAAGGAGACCTCGGAGAAACCTCGCTACGAGAGGGTCGTTGGAGAGAGGTCTGCCGTCCACCGGCACATGATGTGCTGAAAGAGCACTGAGGTGAACTTTGACGGAGTTGGACTTAAGTCCCAGATTAGAGAGGTGTAGCAAGTACTGTAAGATCACCGACACCGGGCAGGAGAAGGGATCCTGAGACTGTTGGGAACACCAGATTGCAAAGCGACGCCATTTAAGGGCGTAGCATTTGCGGTAGAAGGCCGTCGCGAAGCCAAGACGACCTCCTCCACCTCCGCCGGCAAGAGAAGAGGAGCAAGGACTACCCTTTCAGCAGCCAGGCCATGAGGTTGAGAGACCGGAGGTTGGGGTGCAGTAGGGGCCCCTGATCCTGGGTGAGGAGATCCGGTTGTACCCCCAGAGGGATTGGATCCTCCACCGCCAGTTGCAGCAGGAGCGGAAACCACGGCTGCCTGGGCCAGCGAGGGGCCACCAGGATCATGAAGGCTTTGTCTCGGAGAACCTTGAAAAGAGTCCGAGAGACTAACGGGATGGGAGGGAAAGCGTACAGAAGGCTCCCCGACCATGAGATCAGAAAGGCGTCCGCCGCAACCCGAAGGGGGTGTGGCTGACGAGAGCAGAAGCGAGGAAGCTGCCGGTTGTGAGGACTGGCAAAGAGATCCACCGTGGGGAGGCCCCACCTGAGGAAGAGCTTCTGAACGATCAAGGGATCCAGACGCCACTCGTGCGGCTGGAGGACCCTGCTGAGTTTGTCCGCCAGGCAATTTTCTTGGCCCGGGAGATAAACTGCCTTGAGGAGAATGCCGTGACTGACGGCCCAAGAGCAGAGCTTCTGTGCCTCCCGGCAGAGGAGGAAGGAGCCCGTGCCCCCCTGCTTGTTCACATAGAACATGGCAACTTGATTGTCCGTCTGGACAAGGACGGACTGTTGGGAGGTCAGGTGGGAGAAGGCCCTGAGAGCTAGGCGGATCGCCCTGAGCTCCAGGAAGTTGATCTGCTGAGCAGACTCCCACTTGGTCCAGAGGCCCTGAGTACGAGCCTCTTGGCAATGTGCTCCCCAGCCCAGGAGAGATGCATCGGTGGTCAGCACCCGGGTCGGCTGAGGTGACTGGAAAGGCATTCCCAATATCAGGTTCGGCTGCCGGAGCCACCACCGGATAGACGAGACCAGCGGCTCGGAGACGCGCACAAGGTCTGCTAGGCCGCCTGTGGCTTGCCGCCACTGCCGGCGGAGACACCATTGAGCAGACCGCATATTCAGGCGGGCATTGGGGGTCACATGGACGGTGGAAGCCATATGGCCGAGCAGTCTCAGGAAGCGCCTGGCGGAGACCAGGGGCTGGCTGCGAAAGCGGTCGGCTAGGTCCATGAGCCGCTGAGCCCTGTCGAGCGGTAGGTACGCTCGCGCCTGAGGAGTGTGCAGCCTTGCGCCGATGAACTCGAGATCCTGTGAGGGGAGCAAAGTGGACTTTGCGAAGTTTATGACAAAGCCCAAGTGCTGCAGCAGAGTCACCGTGCGGCACGTGGCGTTGGTGACCTCCTGAGCGGACGCTGCTCTGATGAGCCAGTCGTCGAGGTACGGAAAGACATAGAGGCCGTGAAGCCGGAGATGGGCCGCCACGACCGCGAGACATTTTGTGAAGACTCGCGGTGCGGAGGACAGGCCAAAGGGCAGTACCCTGTACTGGTAATGATTTCCTGCCACCACAAACCTTAGGTATTGGCGGTGGCTTGGGTGGATGAGGATGTGCGTGTAGGCATCCTTTAGATCCAAGGAGCATAGCCAATCTCCCTGCTGGAGGTAGGGCAGAAGGATTCCAAGGGTAAGCATTTTGAACTTCTCCCGCACAAGGAACCTGTTGAGGTTGCGCAAGTCCAGGATGGGTCTGAGGCCTCCTGTTCTCTTTGGTATCAGAAAATACCTTGAATAGAAGCCTTGACCTCTCAGGTGGTGTGGCACCGGTTCCACCGCCTGTTCCTGTAGAAGACCTGCTAACTCCTGAAGGAGCAACTCCCTGTGCAGAGGGGGGCGCGGAGGCTCTCCCGGAAAATAGGAGGGAGGGACCTGATGGAAGTGGAGAAGGTAGCCCTCTCGCACGACCTGAAGCACCCAGGGATCTGCGGTGATGCTGGACCACCTGTGGGCGAAGTGAACCAGCCGGCCTCCGGTGCCGGGGGGAACCAGCGGGGGGGGAGAGGCTATGCTGAGCGAGTCAAAAACCCCCACCCTGCTGAGCAGGGGCTGGTGGTGCAGGCTTGGGGGCTTGCTGCCTACGGGACCCGTTACCCCGTCCCTTGGCCTGCTGGCCCTGTTGGGGAGCTGCAGGGGCCTGATAATGGGGGTATGGTTTGTAGGCAGCTGCCTTCCTCGGGTAAAAGGACTTTTTCCCGAGCCCTTCTTTTTCTGGGAAGGGGCGGAGGTCTTCCTAGAAAGCCTGGTCCTGGTGAGAGTCTCAGTCTCAATTTGTGCAGCCTTTTCCGCCATGGGCTTGCCAAAGAGGTTTTCGCCTCGGCAGGGGACATCGACCAACTTGTCCTGTACCCAGGGCTCAAGGTCGGACGACTGAAGCCAAGCCTGTCGGCGGGCACCGATGCCGGCTGCGGCTACTCGAGCCGAGGCTTCAAAGCCATCATAGGCTGCTCGGGACATGAACTTTGAGCATTCCCGAATACCCGTGGACAAGGCTAGGAACCTTCGCAAGGGCTCCTCGGAGAGACCAGCGGAGAATCCGGCTAGCTCTTTAGCCAGATCCCTGAGATACATGCCCATGTATAGCTGGTAAGTCTGGACACGACAGGCGAGCATAGAGCCCTGGAAGCACTTCTTGCCAAGGCCATCCAGGTTACGGGCCTCCCTTCCAGGAGGCACCGAGGAGTGCATCTTCTGGCTCTTAAGACGATGCATGGCCGATTCCACTACCATGGAATGGTGTGGCAGCTGTGCCTTTTGAAAGCCAGGGCTCTTGCGGACTCGATAGATAGAATCGACCCGCTTGCTCAGGACCGGCGAGGAGGCCGGACTCTCCCACATGCGGAAGAGTAGTCGTTCCAGCATAGGAGGAACCGGCACAGTAAAGTGTTCCCTCGCGGGAGAGTCATACTGGAGGGCGTCGAGCTCTTCGGCTCGAGGCTCCTCCTCGGGATCCGCAGGGAAGGCCAAAGCCTTGGCCATATCCCTAACGAAGTCCGAGAACCGGGCATCCTCCGGGGGGACTGCTTCCGAGGCTCGGACTCCGGAGAGTCCGATGGGACACACCGAGTCCGGAAAGAATCAGGTGACTCTTCCTCCTCAGACTCCCAGACCGACTCCGACGAGGACTCGGTGGGGTCGGCCCGGGCAGGGTGCGGCGCCAGCCGCCCCGACGCCGAGGGAGTCGGCGTCGGCGACCTCGGTCCCGAACGGGAGGCCGAGGGCGACCTCGACCGAGGATCGACTCGAGTTCTCATCGACTCGAGGATCGGCTCGGTCTCCGGGGTCGACTTGGACGTCGACGTCCCGGCGGTCGGGGCAGCGACGCCAGCGAAGCCAGCGAGCAGTGCCCGCTGCTGGTCCATGAAGGCAGACAGTCTGCTCTCCAAGGCCGTCAACCTGAGTCCGAGCTCAGGTGACCCAGCAGCCCCCGACTCGGGCCCCGACGGCGTCGGGCCCGACGTCGGCTGTCGCGGAGGCAAGTCCAGAAGGACTACAGGACTTACCCGGGCAGGCATCTCCGACTCCAGGCGAGGTCGCTTCGGGAGGTGTTCCTTCTCCAAGGACCCGGGGCGGCTGTCGGGGCTATGCGACCTGGCCCTCGCGGAGCCAGGAGCGTCCACCGACGCCGCCCTCTCGGGTTTTTCCTTCCGACGATGGTCCCCGGAGGGAGAACCCCGGTCGGAGGAGCTCCGGCGACGGTCCGAGCTGGAGCCTTTCGACACGGAGGCCTCCGACGAGGTCCGGGTACGGCTGGGGTCAGCGAAGATTCTCTCGCGCTGATGCCGCCGACTTCTCAACGCCTTCGAGGACAGTTTGCTGCAGGGCCCACAGATCAGTTCCTCATGATCCGGGCCCAGGCAGCGGAGGCAAAAGTCGTGTGTGTCGGTTAGTGACATATTTCGGTCACACCGACCACACCGCTTAAAGCCACTGGCAGCCATCGGGGGAAAAAGGGCCCCTGCGAGGTCAAAGGACCGGGCTGCCAGGGAAAACGAAAACGAAAGCTGACTAAGTCAGAAAAACCGAAAAAACGGAAGAGGACTCGAGACCGGCGTCGCGAGTCCGGGCAGGAAAACGATCGGCGTCGAACCGAAAGAAAAAAGTATAAAATAAAGAGGAAAATCAACTTTTTCGCGGGGACAAGACGGGACGTCTGTAGGGCTCCGCGGAAAAAAGAAGACTGGCAAAGATGGCACCTTCGGGCGGGAAGACGACCGCGCATGCGCGCTGCAATTCCCAAAGGCTTTCTTTGAAAGCTGGGGAAAATTGCTCCGCGAGGGCTCCGTCGGCGCCGACGTCACCCATAAGTGAGGACTGACTTCCTGCTTGGTCCTGGAGAAGCCTTACTCCACCGTTCAGAGCCGGATTTCACAGCGTTAGTGTGCCTTAACGCCACAGCCGCGTTATCGTGCGATAATGTTACATTATCACGCGATAACGTCACTTATCGTGCAATAATACCACCGCTGCGACGTTAAGATGGTTTAGTAAACATACCCCTTAGTTTTAAACAGGTTACACTGTAGCTTACTTTAGACAATGACATTGAGAATGTACAAAAGATTTTCTTCTGAAACTCTCCCATGCAGATCATTGTTATATAAGAAATGCTGTAATGTGGAGCTGAAAACAACTACTCTAGTGTCAACAAAACCTTTCAGAAGGTCAACTGCAGTGATCTGTGGATTCTATTTTGCAAATTTTATTTATTTACATTCTCTTATATACCGCGCTATTCTGCATCAGTGCGGTTTACTTTGAACAAACTGAAATTACATTGAACAGGGCATTATAATTTGGAGATAACTATTTTACAGGGAATATGGGCTATGGAGGGTTAAGTGGCTTGCCCAAGACCACAAGGAGCACCTGTGGGACTAGAAACCCCAGTCCTTCTGGCCCAAGGTTGCTATCCTCTAGTGGGATTTGAACCCCCGACCTTCCGGCCTGAAGTACCTTGCCCCAACCACTAGGCTACTCCTCCACTCCTGACCTGTGTTCAGTTAGCTATATCAGAGATTTTTCTTGATCTTCCAGATCTTGCCTTGACTAAGTTTGTTACTAGATTTCAACAGTTTCATGTAAATTCCATTTCTTAACAGTGTTTCTGACAGTCGAAATTGCTAGCTAGAGGTGCTTGTAAGAATAAATTATTGTCATTTTCAAGTGCTCAGAGGACCCCATGGTTAATGAAAGAAGACAAAACAGTAATCAGAACCTGAGAGGTTAGAAGATCAGACTACGTATTCAGCTATGGAACTATCTTCACTTGACTAACTGAAGGCCTAATGAGTCAGTCAAATTTATGGGTATTAACAATTTTAAAAAAGTAATAATGAAATCAATTGAAAGGGTGTCCAAAATTTGGCACATCATATTCACTATTTTATTTCCAATCTGTTAAAATTTACAAATTGTAACTATGCATTTAAAATTGCAGAAAGATATATTTAACTATGCAGTTCCAAAAAAGGATTTCACCACACTTTTAAAAGACTTCTCTTGTATCAAATCTCTCTAATACCATAGGGAGAAGTCAAACCTATTACAATGTATTGAAAACTGGAGTTTTTCATCACATGTATTTAACCACTTTGAAAACTTTTCAATTGTTCTTCATTCCCACTCCACAGCATGAAAACATCACTGAGATAATAATACTTGAAGACTATACAACTCGCAAAAGAATTGCTAACCCATACTCTGCCAAATTCACCATAAATAAATTTACCAAAGAAGGTGCCATGTTAGCCCCCATAGCTACATCTAAGATTTGTTGGAAATTGTGGCCATCAAAAGGAAAACAAAAATTATTCCTCCATGCTATAGAAGCTAAAGATACATTCAGCTCTGTAGGGACTCTTTGTGGAGACGGACGATTATCCAAAACTTCTTTCACAACATCTAATGCCTCCAACTAAAGTATTTTCATGTAGAGGTAGTTGACATCTAAACTAACTAAAATGAATTCTTGTAATATGTCAATCCAACTTGACAAAATATTCCAAAAGTGAGTTGAATTCCTAACATTAGATGGAATATGTGGGACCAAATACATACATAGACAGAAGTTCTAGCAATAAGCCTCAACCTGAAACAACTGGATGTCCTGGAAGATCCATCAACCGTTTGTGAATCTTGGGCCAAATATATGGAAATAGAAGGGAGTTCCCATTGAGGCTTCACCCCGATGTTATCATCCTTAGACCAGATCACAAAAACACATCCAACCTTAGTAATTTAGTCTGTCAAATAAGATGTTAACTGAATAAAAACATATTTTAGCTCTTGGACATTCCTATACACTAAATATGCATTATGATGCCTTCAAGTCAGAGATGAATTTGAACTATTTCTTAGGTAAACGAGCATTAATATTTTTTTTTCAAGATTCTACTATGGTAGAATAGCAGGGAGGTTTAAGCATTAAATCTACCTGGACACTTCCTGGTCCTTTAAATCCTGTATTTGGTGTTTTTTAAAAATGGTTTTGAAGAAAATCATCAAGTTGAAAAATGAGAAAAGGTAGACACACATGGAGCCTGATTCATAGAGGGGTATGTCTGGGTCCATATGAACGTCCTCGATGAAGGAGGACCTGTTAGGACCCAATTCTGGACCATGAGAACAAAACATTCCCGTGGTTGGCTTGGCGTGCCCCTGCCTGTTTGTGGGGATGTCTTCTCTGAAGGCTCCCCTGGCTGCTGTGGCTCAGCCTCCCCATTTCTTCACCGCCCTACCCACGGCTGGCCAGCCGGGGCCTAGATAGGGCGGCGGGGGATCCCCCTGCACCTGGCCCCCACCCTGGGGTGAGATCCCTTGGCCTGATCGCTGGATCAGTGCTGCTTATTTCCTATGACCCGGCAGGACATACAGGGCTGTGACCTGAATCAGTCCTGTACATCCTGCCGGGCTGGCCTGCACCCACTCCACCCCCTCTCAGTGGCTCTCCCCGTCCTGCTGCTCAGAACATGCGGGGAGAGCCAGAGGGGGAATCAGGCCAGGATGGCTTGCGGGGCTGCATGTCCCGCCAGAATGTGTAGCCCCGCAACCCACGACTCTGCATCAGGCCCTTTGTAAACTTACTAAGGAATAGCAAAGAACACTGAAGGATTTAAAAGAAGATCATGATATTCTTATTAAAAAAATGCTCACAAGGATGGCATGGTGATGATGGATGGGGGAAGTATAATTCTGGAATGTATAGACAATTGGCTGACAGTGACATCTATTAGAAGTTAGATAACAATCCAACTCCAATTTTAAGAAATAAGATCTAGAGTATTACATATAAAGTTTTTGAATTAAACTTTATTTCCAGAAAAGAATATATTTCTTTTAACCTGAAGAGTCCAATAATTCCTTTGTTTTACATAATGCCCGAGAATCACACATGGTTGATAGATCCCCCCACTTCCCCCTCTCTCAGTCCATGTGGATGGATCTACTATCCTTCCTGTTCCCTCTGCCCGCAATCTAGGGGTTATCTTTGACACCTCTCTCTCCTTCTCCGCTCATATCCAGCTTGTAGCTAAGACCTGCCGCTTCCTTCTCTACAACATCAGCAAAATCCGCCCCTTCCTCTCTGAATACACTACCAAAACGCGTATCCACTCCTTAATCTCCTCTCGCCTCGAATACTGCAACCTACTCCTCGCTGGTCTCCCCGTGAGCCACCTCCTTCCCCTTCAATCCATACAAAATTGCGCTGCTCAACTAATCTTCTGTCAACCTCGCCATGCCCACATTACTCCTCTTCTCAAGTCGCTTCACTGGCTCCCTGTCCAATTCCGCATCCAATTTAAGCTTCTCCTACTGACCTATAAATGCATTCACTCTATGGCCCCTCAATACCTCTTATCTCTCCCTACGTCCCTCTTGAAATTTGCGCTCCGCTAACAAATTACTTCTATCAATGCCTTTCACCCGCACCGCGAACTCCTGACTGCGCTCCTTTCACCTTCCTGCACCATACGCCTGGAACAGCCTACCTGCGTCTGTGCGCCAGACATCCTCCCTGGCCCTCTTTAAATCCAGGTTGAAGACCCACCTCTTCACCATTGCATTCAGATCCCGACTCCATCCTCATCTTACCCTAACCCCCGTCAACGTTTATGACCAAACTATAGACCGGATTGTACCACACCGTACCTTGCGCAGAACTGACTAATTCTCTGTACTGTTTTAACTAGATTGTAGGCTCCGATTAGCATGACTCTGACGGGTAGGGACTGTCTCTTGTATGTTAGCTACCTCTTGTAGGTTAGCTGTGCAGCGCTGCGTGCATGGCGCTTTATAAGTGCTGAATAGTTGTAGTAGTAGTAGATCCTCCCAAATATCTAATTCTTTTGGCTCATGGCTGGAACTTCTATGTATGTGGATACTTTAAGAACTTTGGCCCTACATATTCTAGCTTATATTAAGAATGCTACTGGACTGACATATGACAAGAATTAATTTTAGTCATTTTGGATGTCATCTTCCTCTACATGAACATACCTCAGATGGAAGCATTATATGTTGTGAAAGAGGTTTTGGATTATTGTCCATCTCCACAAAGAGTATCTAGAGAATGTATAGCATCCTTAGACTCAATAGCATCAAGGAATATTTTTCTTTTAATTTTGATGTCCAGATTTTACAGCGAATCTCAGGTGAAGCCATGAGGAGCCACCATTGCAACTTCTTTGGTGAAAATTTTAATTGCAAAATTTGAAAAATAACGGGCTAGCAATTTTTTTGTGAGTTACATAATCTTCTGGCATCATTATATCGATGATGTTTTTATATTGTGGAGTGGGAAAGAACAACAATCGCTAATTTTTATAAGTGGCTAAATGTACGTGATGAAAAAATACATTTTCAAAAGATTACGTTCGATGTGATTTCCCCTATGGGCCCAATGTGATTTGGTTAAGAAACAAGAGAAGTCATTCAAAATTATGGTGGAATTCTTTTGGAACTATGGCATGGTGTTTATAATTTCACCACCTTTGGTTAATTGGCATTTAGCTTTGTACCGTCTAGAGATTTTATCAACCTCGTTTCATGTAGGGAATTCACTGAAACATACAATTTGACTGCATACAACTGTTTATGCTTGGAAGGGTGATTAGGAAGATATGTGTCCTCTGCAGCCACATTCTCTAGCAGTAATTCACATTTCCACTCAACCTTTGCAGTTTCATATTGAATAGTCCAAGTTAGGTGAATTCTGATGTGCAGGCTTGACCTCTGCTCACTGTTGAACTAGCCAGTAGATACGGAGTCAGGCTAAAATACCATTTAGTTCTTGAGTTCATCCTATGAAAGCTTCTACAATGATTGTTTGCCCACTAGTTAACACAAAATAAAGGCAGATGTGTACCCTATGATGTAGGTTTAGCCTATCTTGCCTAGAAGAAAACCTAGGGAGATAAAAATCTTAAAAATAAAGGGGAAATTTTCAAATAGCTCATGTAATTGCAAAGTGTGTGGATACTTTTATCACATAGGCCTTTAATCTAATTCAAAGTTAATTTCACTTTCTTTTTGCAAATAAACTAGCGTAAAGCATACATGCTAAAAGATCTATGGTCACACTGTCCTGAGCATGCCCGATCCCTGAATCTAAGCGGGATCGGGCTTCTTTAGTACTTGTATGGGATACTACTGGGAAGAAGAAAGGTCTAGCAATCTGCTTCTGCTTGCACTTTGCCAAGGAAACCCAGAGAACAGTCATAACATTGACAACTATCCACAGGATCTCCAGCTATCGACATCGACTCAACAGCACCTACTGTAACAAATTTCCACCTATTTATGCAAGCAGTTGAGAAGGAAGGGGGAAAATAGCACATATACTTTTTAAATAAACGATTTAACTGTCCTGTCCTCAAACTCTTCATCCTTCCCCTAAGTATATCTTATTTTAACCCAGCTGAAAGTACATGTACTGTGGCAGGGCCGGATTTACCTATACGCCAGTTACGCCGTGGCGTAGGGCCCACAGCTGGCAAGGGCCCACAAAAATTGAATACTGGCGTATAGGTAAATACTAGTATAGTTTAAAAAAAAAGCTGACTGCTGCTGCCGCGGCAGCATGGACCGTCCCGCGGGGCCCCCTCTGAATCCCTCCCTCCCTCCGCGACGGCTGAGCCCCTCCGTGCCGGCTTTGAGAGGCGCGAAGGAAGAGTGTCTCCCTCGCGTCTCTTTAAGCCCGCAGGGGCTGATGGGAAATCCCATCAGCCCCTGCGGGCTTAACAGAGACGCGAGGGAGACACTCTTCCTTCGCGCCTCTCAAAGCCGGCACGGAGGGGCTCAGCCGTCGCGGAGGGAGGGAGGGAGGGATTCAGAGGGGGCCCCGCGGGACGGTCCATGCTGCCGCGGCAGCAGCAGTCAGCTTTTTTTTTGCTTTTTGAGACTCGAGTGTGTAGCAGTTTTGGAAGCTCAATCTGGTTGTGATTCTGATCCCGTGGGGCTAGAGTTTCCCCATGGGATCAGAACCCCGGCTACATCTGTGCGTCTGCACAGAAGGTCGGGCCATCGATGTCAGAATCGCACCCAAACAGTTTTTAGAGCTTACCCGTGTCATTCTCTGAATGGTGGTGAGTGTTTAAACTGATATATTTATTTTGTAGTTATGATGTTTTTGTGGTTTATATTTTACCAATTATGCACTTCTACTATTCCTTGACACAGGCGCTCTTTGTCATGTCTGTTCTTAATAGATTAACTTTGATTCCTTTTTTATATATGTCATTTTTTGTATTTTAATTATTTGCTATTTATTGGTTGTATATCATTGAATCCACACTTTTTTAATGTAATTGTTTTATAATAAGTATTTAGATTATCATATGAGTTTGGCTTTTAACACATACATTTATATTTATTTATTTGTCCATATGTGATGATCATCTTTTACATATACTTTTTATATTTATTTATTGTTTTGCTATGGTTTTGTTATGTTTTAATGATAACCCATGTTGTATTATGGGCCCGATTCTGCAAGGCAATTAGCAATGGGGAGTGGGGTGTCTGTGTGTATGCGTGTATGTGTGTATGGGGCAGGGGTAGGGCATGCACATGTTTGTGAGTGTGTGTGTGTTTTCGGTGCAAGGGTAGTGTATGTGTATGTGTTCGGGATTGAGGTATTTTTGTACTGGTATGCAGGTAGTGCAGAGGTGGAGTGCCTGTGTGCATGTATATAACTAAAAGTTAGTATATGGTAACATTATGCAAATATTTATGCAAATGAGGCCCCTTATGCAAATGAGGCCCCGCACCCCCCTTGGGCCGCCCCTGTTGGGGGCCCACAATTTTTGTTGGCGTAGGGCCTCACTCAAGGTAAATCCGGCCCTGTACTGTGGAAGCCTCTGTGTTCTTTAACCAGAAAGAGGAGAATGTTTTTCAGATAGGCTGATTTAACGATGTAAGTTGCTATTTATCCAAGAAAATGTCTTTGAAAACTGTCCACCAAATGTAGTAACATTACTGGATGTGTATGAAGCACAGATTTCTCAGTTTTTGGAGTGCAGGCAGGAGCAAATGTTGAGAGAAGACTTCAGCGGTCAGTAGGATTTGCCTCCCTGACCAAGCACCACTGATGAGAGATATATAAAGGAAGAACAAGTGACTGAAGTTAGATAACTGATATTATCCTTTGGCAGGGATTTGGGTTGAGTATGGTGCACCATCCTCTTCTGATAGAAATATGACGACAGAAAAAGACCACATGGCCTATCTAGTCTGTCCTTCCATATCAACAACTACAACAGCCCCCTTTTTACCTTTAGAGATCCTCTGTGTTTGTCCCATGCTTTTTTGAATTCAGTTACTGTCCTCATCTCTACCACCTCCACTGGGAGACTATTCCATGGATCCACTACTCTTTCTGTAAAGAAATATTTCCGCATATCACTCCTGAATCTATCTCCCTTCACTCTCATCTCATGTCCCCTCGTAGCAGAACTTGCTTTCAATTGAAAGAGGCTCTCTCCCTGAACATTTATGCCACAGAGGTATTTAAACATCTCAATCATATCACCTCTATCCCGCCTTTACTCTAAGGTGTACATATTAAGATCTCTAAGTCTGTCCTCATATGCCTTATAATGAAGACCACTAATCATTTTAGTAGCCACCCTCTGCACCAACTCCATTCTGTTCACATCCTTTTGAAGGTGCAGTCTCCAGAATTGCACACTATACTCCAAATGAGGTCGCACCAAAGACTTATACAGAGGCACTATCACCTCCTTTTTTCTGCTAGCCATTCCTCTCTGTATGCACCCAAGCATTCTTCTAGCTTTTGCCATTGCCTTTTCTACCTGTTTAGCTACTTTATCATCATCAGACACAACCATGTCTAGGTCCCGCTCTTCTTTAGTGGACAAAAGTACTTCACTCCCTATACTATATTGCTCCCTTTGATTGCTGCAGCCCAAATGCATGACCTTACATTTTTTACCATTAAATCCCAGCTGCCAAATTCTAGACCATTCTGATAAAACGTACTTTAAGGTTGGTAAATCACTAAAGCCAACAGCACAAAAATGCTGTGGGTGAATATCACCATCTTGTCAGGCATTTATGCTGATAGGAATCCACAATCATGAAATACATATTTCAAGAAGTTAGTGACACAACCTCTCTTGAAGAACTGTATTTAGAGAGGGGATTGTAGTAGAACACCTACCTACACTATAGCATAGCAGCCGTGTAAAACCCGAAATCCTTAAACTCAAGGTGAATAGAGGACACCCTAAGGTGAAAAAATGTGCATTAGCGTGAAACACTTAATACAACAAAAATTAAGGGATTTTTTGAAAAAATACAGGTAGTTTTTTTATTATGTCAGGCAATTCAAAAGAAAATGGTTTTTATTGGTGTTCTGTTTTTACAATATTAGTCCTGCTGTTTGGAAAGTGAATATCTATCAAATATGTTGGTGATAACCCACTTAAATTTGAAATTTAATATATCATTCTTATACGATTTTAAAAATTCACAAATATAGTCTCAGACTTTGATAGCGCTTAGAAACCATTGACTCAGTAAAACAGCGCTGTGAATTGCATCAATGACTATTTGTGAACCACCAAATTTTGTTTTTTGAATTTTTAATTTGTATGTGTGAATATCACCAATTTTTCTCCACCAATTTGTGTTGAGCTATGAAAGAGCTTATCTTTTGTTGACGTATTTTCCGAAATAAAATGAAAAACGTCATCTGTTATGTCATATGATGACGCAATGATGCAATTCACAGCGCTGCCGCTGGTCTGCCACTGCCCCAGTCACAGGTGTGGCTCTGGCCCACCAACCCTGGAGGGCTGTCCTATACCAGCAGGATGGAGGTTGCTTCCTGGGGGCTGGGGCACCTGTCCCTTACCTACAAAAAGGGTGATGCGGGCCCTTTGGGGTATGTAGTGTATACCACTTTGACCTTATAAAGGCACTGCTACATAAACCTCATGCAGGTCTAGAAACCCCTCTGCTCTAATAACAGGTGCCCATGTCAGTCAGACCCTAACACGGGGTACACACTAATCTTGGTGGTGTCTGGTCCCAGAGGGCCACATGTGACAGCAGGATACAGATGGACACTGAATTACCTTCGGCTGCATTGCAAGGAACACCTGTCACACACTGGTAGTGATGGGGATATACAGCAGGACCTATCTCTAGCACCACATGTACTGCGGACCTAGTGCTGGGCACCCATCCTATCCCTCAGGGTGAACACAGAACCTGCACAATGGCATGGCCTGTAGCTACACTGAGCCAGTACCACGCACTGTCAGTTCATCTTTCCAAGCTGAGGTACAGGAGAGGTGCAGACCCCATTTGGTGATCAGCTGTAGACAGCTATTCAGCATGTGCATTGCATCATGGGTACTGGTGGGGTTACCCTATCCTGGTACTCAGAGCAGACAGTTTGTGCGGTGACCTGCAGTCCTTCTGTACCCAGCCATTGCTGTGACATACACCACGGAGATATAGCCTACTGGTTAATACAATGCCATTTTTGGCAGTGTTCATGGGTTCAATTACTCATTGTTCCCTCCTCTGCCTGTCTTACTCATATAGTGTGCATGCCTGTAACAGTCATATTTTTGCAGATCTGTGCTGCCAGTCCATAATACCCTCGCCATAGTTGCCAACATTCCCTCGGTCCGTCTATCTGCGTCTGTCAGCTGTGTAGAGTCCTGTCTGCCTGTGCAGGCTGCCGCCCCATGTCCTGCACTTCTACCCTTTCCTGCATTGCGCCTCATTGTGCTTGCCTCACCTGTGCCTGATCTGCATGGCTCCACCACTCCTCTGTCAACACATCATTGTAACTATCCTGCCACCTCCGCCTCCACTGGGGGACACGTATTCCCATCATCTGCCACCATCTATCTTTCCAGTACTTTACATTGCCAACACCCTGTGCTGTGGTACAGTTGCCTCCACCAAGTTTGTCATCAGTACTAGCAGCCACATGGGATGCCCGCAGATATGGCGGGTCCAGCGGCTCCCAGTTCTCCCTCCTTCACTCACCTGTTCATTGCCTTTCCTGAGTGCTCTATCTAGTGTTAGGGCTACATCTGTCTCTGTTCCTCACAGATCATGCATGTCATCCTGCGGCACCTTGCAGCCCTGAGGGCTGTCATGAGGCTGGAGCTAGAAAAGAAACAGTGTTGAAAAAACCTCCTGATTTTCATGGAACTCAGAAAAGGCAGAGAGCGCAGTTCCAGCGCAGCTCAGCCAGAGGGCGCATGAACAATTACACAGTACCTGAAGCAACGTGCTCTAGCATTGATCACATTACTAACAAGCAGTTTCACCTGTTCTCAAACTCAGAGCGTGCAAACCAGAAATCCCTTTATAAAGGAAACCAAATGATCAGTGAGAGGGGAGAAACAAGAGGAGGAACAGGAACTGAAACAGGAGGAGGCAAGAGCAAGTGCTGGGAAAGTGGCAAAAGCGAGGTCAGAAGGACCGGCAGCAGGACCAGTGAGAGAAGCCTGGAAGAGGAAGGCTTCCATGTGCAGCCAACTCAAGGAGACAGAATCCAAAAGAGGTATTCTCAAAAGGGATAAAGTCCAGAGAGGCCAAAGGTATTGGAACGGAGTCCAAAGCCAAGCCAACCAAAGAAGCAGCTTGCCTGATGAAAGCAACTCTCCTAGCCCAAGTAAGTCTCCTATGCTAAACCAGAAAGGCACAAGGAAAGGAGATTCCTTCTACAGTGATACTTTTGCCAAGAAACACAGAGAGTGGAAATCCACGTCAGGTTTTCCTGGTAACTCTGATTGTAGAGCAGTGCACAGAACAGCTTGTCAGCCTGAGAAGCTACGTCGTAAGCTGACTCCTGGGTGTGGCAGCCTACAGAAGCCAAGGTATGAAAAGCCTTTCATTATAAGGGAAAGTTTAAGTGATGAAAGCCTTATGGAAATAGATAAGCCTCAGAAAGTTAGAAGAAGTAAAGCTAACCTTTTAAAAGTACTTCCCAACAGTGTGATAAGGAAATTGTATGAGAAACCAAAGAACCCCTGTGAGGAGTTAACAGATACTGAAGACAGTCATAGCATTGAAGAAGGTAGTGACCCAGAATCAATGGACTGTGATTGTGAAACCAGTGTTCCCATTCCTCAGAGTGAACCAATGGAATGTAACTTTTGTTCAAGAACTAGCTTGATTGCCTTGCTAGTTGTATAGAGAAAAGAGAACTCTGCATATGGTGAAGTTGATAACCATTTGTTTCCTGATGTTAATTTCTATTGATTTAAAAGAAGCCTTAACCCAGTTAAACAGTTAATTGTGAAGCCCACAACCCTTAACTGTTTATTTAACGGTGGAACCTTTTTGTTAGAGGAAAGAATTTCCTTCATTTTCTTTTGTGTCTTATTGAACCTAAGCGTTGACCGCGGAAATAAAGCCTTATTACCCTACACTTTGGCGTAGACTGTTCTTTATAAGGAGTTCTGCACTACAAGGACCAGAATCCTCCTGGTCTTTCAGCTCAACCACTCCTTAATATAAATTAAATGTCACCGGATGCCCTTATTTACTACACCAGTAGGGGCGCCTGGGGACAGGGCACACTAACCTAGGGCACCGTAACCTTGTTAGGCCACCTTAACCTATGGTTCCATAGCCCAGGGTTCCTTCTTCAGTGCCTTATCCAGGAGTGCCTAATACGGCGCTTAGCCTAAGGAGCCCTATAGGGCGCCTTATGAGGCACCTTACAAAGCACCTTACGAGGCGCCTTACAGGGCACCTTACAAGGCGCCTTACAGGGCACCTTACAAGGCGCCTTACAGGGCACCTTACAAGGCGCCTTACAGGGCACCTTACAAGGCGCCTTACAGGACACCTTACAAGGCGCCTTGTATGGTGCCTCGTAAGGTGCCTTATAAGGCGCCTTGTAACACACGTTAGTCTACGGCGCCTTGTAACATGCGTTAGCTGATACGGCTTGCTGTAAAGATGCACCGCCCATGCCTTTATATGGGCATCTGTACCTTTACTGCAGAACCTAACGCGAGTGACATTACCGCAGTTTAGTAAACATACCCCTTAGACTATTGCAACGGTATACTACAGGGCACCACCAAGAAAAACCTACACATACTACAAATGGCCCAAAATGTCACTGCCTGGATTATCTTTAAAGCCAAACTATCTGACCACATCTCTCCCATTCCATACGCCCTGCACTGGCTCCCTGTTGCCAGTAGAATGCAATATAAATCCACAGTGACCACTTTCAAGCTCATCAATAAAACAGCCCCTTCTCATCTCTCAACATTAATTCAACCCCCCCTGAAAGCAGGTCGAGAAGAAGAACGAACCTCAACATGTTGCTAGTTCCTGACTCTATACGGAAAACAAAGCAGATAACAAGCAATTCTGCTTTTTCATACTTTGCACCCACTCTATGGAACAATCTCCCAGTGAACCTAAGAGAGATTAAAGACCTCCAAACCTTTAGAAAAGAGCTAAAAACATACCTTTTTATCCAACACTTCTACAGTCTACAGCACACCCCTGAAAAGACCTCACAGGAGCATGCTGATCATCAAGCCCAATCCGACCCTACCTAAGACACTTCATACACAAGCTCAATATCCTCGGTCCTCCGCATAGTCATTCCTTGCTCCATACCATGTAAGTCACATAAGGTAACTTGAAATCTAAGCTTAATATACAAGCCTGAAAACAGATGTTTTCTGCTTAATGTAAATAGTTATGTTTCAAAATGCTATATGTTTCTGTTTATTGTAAATAGTTATCATGTTTCAAAATGTTCAATGTCATTATTATCTTTCTGTTCTCTGCAAACCGCCCCGATCTCTGGAAGGGACGGTATAGAAAAATATACAAATAAATAAATAAATAATAGGCTTGTGTGTGTATATATAAATATATATGTATATACAGGGTGGCCTAAAAAAAAGTGAGAACATCTCGTAGCATATAAGTTATTTAAAAATTCAAAAAGACAGATGTAAACGATTGACAAATTAAAAAACCAAAGATGGCGACCGGAAATTGTTGAAATAAAGACGTTATATAGCTAAAAAAGGTAAATAAGTAAACTGTTTAAGCTTTGTGATAAGGAAGCTTATCATAGCTCAGGTAGGAGCTATAGAAAAGATGATGTGACTCTGAACAAGCAACCTGTCAGTTCTGGTAGAAGTAAGAAAACAGAGTTTTCACATAAAAGACTACCAGTCCCAGAATGCACCAGGTTTCCAGCAGCCATGAGGGAGGCTGAAGTGAGAAAACGTGTGTGCAATCAAGAGAGCTATGAGGTAATCCCTAAGCACTCATCTCAAAGGGCAGGGCATGATTCAACACAGCTGCACTGTGTTAGGGAGGAGCACACATTAGGACAGAATAAGAATAGAGCTTATTCTTCAGATAACAGCTTCAGCAACAGCTTCAGGAAAGGAGACAGCAACAGGTTCAAGCTCAAGCACCAGTATCACCTGGAGAAACAGAAGCCAAGCCAAGCGGATAGAGAAAGAAGGAAACTCTCTGGAAGGAAGAGAAGAAAGCCCATTGGATGGTCTGGGAGAGTCCAAGGCAGTACCTATACTGGGAGGTATTCCAAATGCCAGCAGAGTCCATTGGACTGGAGTCAGCCAGAGGAATGGATTGGCCGAGATAGGAATCACCAGTGGCTACCTGGAAGAGAGAAGACTGCACGTGGAAAGGACTTTCAGACCTATGCCAGAAGGTATGTGAGGAAAGATCCAGTGTCCAGGGATCAAGATTGGAAGGCTGGACATCAGAACTGGATTACATACTGGCCAGGCTATACAGAGAGGAATTATGATAGCAGGAGAGGCTCAGGTATGAACACTGATCCAGACCCTATCTATAATAGTGAATGGCAGCAAGGGAATAAGCATTCTCATGATAGTGCCTTAATGAAAGACTCGCCTGTGCCAATGTATGATAGTGACCCTATGCTGATTGATGAAGGGGGAGATACAGCAGATGAAACTATTAATTACATGGACTGATCTCTATCTAAATGCTATTGCTAGCTTTCTGTGAGCAAACACATCAGCCATCACAAAGAAACCTAACTTTGTTCTTATTTCCACTGCACAACAGCTCTTAAAGCAGGATTTGGGTTCACACAGTAGCAGCCAGCCAGCTAAAGGGTTTCAGCTGGTCAATTGATAGTAATTAAAGCTGCACCTGATTGTGTGTGAGAGCAAGAGAGAATCATTGCAGGATCTGTGTGGAAATTAAGCAGAAGTTAACCTAACCAGCAAAGTTTATTTATTTCTTTGTGCCTTTTTATTTGGTAATTATTTGCTAAGAAAACATTAGCTAATTGCCTGACAAGCTGAAGGTTCTTTTCTGATTTGCTTTGTGACTTTATGTTATCCATTTAAACACTGCAAGCAAGTAACCTCATTTATATTGCTACCAAGCATATTTGTGCTGGGTGAATTAAACCCCATCAATAAAAGAAGTATTTTATTGGCCTTACCACTGGTATCACAACTCAATTATTGTCTTCAGCTGTGTTTGGGAGTGAAAGAACTACATTACCCACAATACCTTGCAAGAATCATATGAATATATGCATCGTCAAGTTTGTGTAAGTTCTCACCCTAGGCAGCCGTCTGACAGCTTTTAATTTACGAGATGTTCTCACTTTTTTTGGGCCACCCTGTATATACATATAGACAAGCAACTCACCCTCCAACCACATATAAACAAGATATCCAAAACAGCCTATTTCAAACTTGCAACGCTCCGGAGACTGAAACCTCTCCTCAACAAAGAACACTTCCGCACAGTATGCCAGGCCATCATTACACCTGTACTGGATTACTGTAATATACTATACCAAGGTCTACCCAAACAAACCACCCGTCAACTACAAATAATATAGGACACTGCTGCCTGCATCATTGCTAGCGCATCAAGACAAGACCATATAACCCCAATACTACATGACCTGCACTAGCTATCAATATCAGCACATGCAAAATATAAAGCAACACTAACTATCTTCAAAATTAAAAACAACATGTCAGCAGAAATACTACATGAACTCATCGGAACCAAAACAAGCAAAAGACCAGACAGAAATAGCATCAAAAACAACATACCAACAACCAGTCTATTTACAAGAACCAACAAATGCACATCCATGAGAGCCTTCTCTCTTGCTGCCCCTGCAATCTGGAATGTCCTCCCAGATAAACTAAAATCAACAACAGACATAAAAGAATTCAGGAAACTACTAAAAAACATCCTATTCATTGAACAATTCAATGATGACCACCAACTACCCTAATCACCAAAATCCACTGAAATCAACAAAAGACCTCAAAAACTTCCAGAAGATGCTCAAAACAACGCTCTTCACAGAACACTACAAGGACATAACATGAACTGTCTAAATGAACTCTCTCTCAGCCCCACAAAAATGTAAATATTTCTTGTACACAGAGCACACTGTATATAGATCACCATGCAATCAAATGTAAAAATGTAAATATTTCCTGCACACAGCTCACACTGTATATACCTCACCACACAATCAACTTCACACCACTCACACACACATGCTTCCTTTATCACTGCATGCCCACACCCTTGCACCCTGACACTTGATTTGTTCGATGTGTGATCCGCTTTGATTTCAGGATAAAGCGGTATATAAATCCTTTTAAATAAATATATATATATATATATATACACACATACATACACACACACAAATATATATACATATACATATGCATACACATATATATACAGTAATACCTTGACTTACGAGTGCATCAACTTACGAGTTTTATGAGATACGAGCTGTCGCTTGGTCGATTTTTTGCTTTATGATGCGAGCCAAGATCTGAGTTACGAGTTACGCCATTAGCAAGCGTTCAGTTCAAGTGGGTAGCACCTGCACATCTTTTAGGTGGTTCTTTGCTTTCCCTCAACTTTTCACGACGCGTATTGAATAATTTTGTTGTTTTAACAACCATGTATCCTAACAAAGTGAGTGCCAAGATCAGTGCTGAGAAGAAGAAAAGGATGATGTCCTTGGATATAAAGAACAAAATCATCAAAAAATATGAACGAGGTGTGCGTGTTGCCGACTTGGCAAGGCAGTATGATCATAGTACGTCTACGATATGTAAGATTTTGAAACAGAAGGAGTCGATAAAGGCTATAACGTCAGCCAAGGGCCTTAAGATTATTTCAAAGCTCTGGACCTCTGTCCATGAAGAGATGGAGAAGAAGTTGTTGGTGTGGTTGATAGAGAAACAGCTCGCAGGAGATACTGTGACCGAGAGCATCATCTGTGAGAAGGCACGAGTTATTTATGGCGATTTGGTGCGTTAGATGCCGGGAACATCAACGGACGAGGCAACAGAAGAGTCATTCAAAGCCAGTCGGAGATGGTTTGATAATTTAAAAAAGAGGACTGGCATTCAATCTGTCATCAGGCATGGTGAGGCAGCAAGCTCAGATGTGAAGGCATCTGAGGATTTTATAATAAACATAAAGATAAAGTTTGGCAAAAGTTATCTTTATTAGTAGAGTTTGATATACCGCCCATGCCGGAGCGTCAGAGCGGTGTACAATACAAATATATATTGGCTACTGAAAAATAGTCAGAAAGGAACACCATCAGCGGATAGGACAGGGACAGATAAAGCAGAACGAGACAGAGGACAGAAACAGAGCTAGAGGAGGAACATGGTGACAAAGGACAAGGAAGGGGGAGAATAACGGAGCAACTGAAATTATAAGGGTACCACATTATGAAGGGTGGAGGACACGGCTGGGGGATGCGAGGCCATCGGCGGGAGCGGGGAGATCGTAAGCCTGTCAGAAAATGTGAGTTTTGAGAAGAGCTTTGAAACGGGGGAAGGATAGTTCAGTGCGAAGAGGTTGTGGGAGCGAATTCCATAAAGCGGGGCCTAGAAAGAAGAACGCGGAGTGACGGGTGAGTTCAAGGTGGGCCTGAGACGGAGAGGGGAGGAAAAGACGATTGCCATGAGCAGAACGAAGAAGACGCGGGGCTGGTTGGAGGTGAATAGTGTCAGCCAGATACTGTGGGGTGCTAGTATGAAGAGCCCTATGTGTAACGATGAGAAGTTTGTAGATGAATCTAACCTTAACCGGAAGCCAATGGAGAATGAAAAGACAGGGAGTGACGTGAGAATGAGCGGGGGAACGAGTGATAAGACGGGCAGCTGTGTTTTGAACCGATAGAAGCCGAAGGATACATCCCCCAGCAAGTCTTCAACTGTGACGAGACAGAGTTCTTCTGGAAAAAGATGCTGAGGTGGACGTATATAACGGTAGAGGAGAAGAGCATGCCAGGCCACAAACCTATGAAGGATAGGTTAACCCTTGCACTGTGAGCAAATGCGAGTGGTGACTGCAAGATTAAGCCACAATATACAGTCCAACAGATGAGCACAGTCCACGTGCCAAACAACAGACCCAGTCAAAGACGTGGAGGCAAGGAAGGAACTATTTATTCACCACTTTTATTTCATATTTCTCCCCTTCCCCCTCCCCCTTCCCCCTCTCCCCCCCTTCCTTTCCTTCCATCCCTTCTTATTCTTCCTTTCCCCCTCCCCTTCCCCCTTTCCCCCCCCCTTCCTTTCCTTCTCTCTTCCGTTTCTACATAATAGAACAGGTGTGAGTTCATCAATTTTGTGTTGAAGAACTAAAAGATGATACAGAAATTATATTAAATGATGATGGTTCAATGGGTTGAAGGTTGAATATAGTGTGTATTGTAGAAAAACTTTGAGGAGTGAATGTTAACTGAAGGATTAGTAAGGATGATAAAAAAAAACTGTATTTAATGGTGGTTGTTTGATTAGAGGTTAAAGGTTGAATATAGTATGAATTGAAAAAAATGTTGACTAGTGAATGTCACTTGATGATGTCACTAACTTTTCCCACGCTTCTGTAGACTTTAAATCACCACGTAGCCGCGGGCGGCTTTAGATGCATTTGCAGGAAGAGAGGAGCGGTTTGTAGGTGCTCTGTTGTAATTGCATACATTAGCTCTGGAATCAAAATTTTGGTGAGTTACGTACGTTCGTGAATTCGGTGCGATTGCCATACTGATGAAAAAACTCCGAATGTGCCGTAATAAAGTGATCTATGTAAGGAGAGGAATGTATAGCGATTTCCTTGCCTCCAATAAGTATGGATTGAATGCTATTACATTTGCGTTTACAGTGGAGAGTGGGTAGTCATTTTAGTGTAAGGAGGTGAGTGTGATTACAGCCGTTAACATGACATTACTGAGGGAGTGATTTTTGTTTATGGATAACGCTGGAGATACGGTTTGTTAAGAACCTTTAAAAGGCTCTTCGTTATAGTGAAAAGCTGCGTGTAGGGCAGCCAGTAATCGCTGTTCTTGTAAGGACTATAGTGGATGGGATATCAATTATTAGACGAGTAGATTTGGTTTTTGGATTCTAACGATGTAGGATTTAAAATTTACAATATGAAATAGCATGGCTGGTGAGCAGTGAATGTTAATTGATGATGTCATTTTTCCCGCGCATTTGCAGACTTTAACATACCACGCAACCGCGGGTAGAGTTAGACGTTTGTGCAAAAAGAAAGCAACGGCGAGTAGATGCTCTGCTAGTTCTGGCACGAAAAATTCAGTAAGTTGCAAAGGTTTGGAGTTTTTGTGGAATTATTAAAATGACACTAGAGCTCCGACAGTGGAGTAATGAGATATACTGTGGGGGGAAAATAACGTATGTTGTTTCCTCGTTTTTAAAGAATCATATGGTTTAGGTCACGGCTAGGGGTTAGTATTAGATTTAATAGTTTTGAATTTTTAGTCAGCTTTAGTGAAAATACCACATAACTGAAGGAGTGACTATCAGTCATGAGCAACGCTCGGGGTAGGGACTGCTAAGAAATGATAAAAGGCACTTCACCAAAATATACAATTGTGTGTAGTAATTAATCAAACTGCTGACTATATAGAAAATAGCAGTTTTTAAGAGTTTTTAAGTCGAATGGGTTTAACAATTGTTGATTTTGGTAGAGGGTTTAAGGAGAATCAATGAATCGCCTAAATGTTACAATCAACAAAAATGCCCTTGGGGACATAAAAAGAAGTTAACAAAAATCATCTAAATAAAGAACGTTTATGGTGGGTCCAATAAAAGTATGATGTCTATATTACAGCCCATAGTGGTTTAAGAGTATCAGAACAACATCAGTATGGTACAATGACTCTATTCTCAAGAATATGCGTCAAAATTATAGTTAGATAGTTAAACGATCACAATGAGGTGAGATAGGGTCCCAGTTAGATCCTGTTGCGCTTTCCTGGTTTTTAGTGTTTTTCCTCTAAATGTGTTTTTTGTCTATCCGAGTTTTATAATTTACAAAAAAAATTTTTTAACATTATTTAATAATTGCCTATTGCACCAAAAATGGAATTTGTGTGATGTAGCCATCTAGAATGGCCCTTCTTTTTCTCTTTTTTCCCTCCAGTAATTGCAGTGTGGCAGGAAAATCATATAGGTAAGAATGAACATAGTATTTTTCAGCATATGAAGTTGTAGGTTATGTTGTTTCTTATTCAAATAACTATTCCATGTTTTAGGTACAGTTGGTTATATTTTATTTGGGTCTTATTTATGAATGATTTTACAGGTATTATGAGTATGTTAGACATGCGCAGTTATTTATTTATTTATTTGTGTTTTTTAGTTAATAGATATTTTGCTGTACTTTAGTAGTCAATATTTATTTATTTATTGATATTTTATTTATTAATGTACCAATATGTTCATAGGTGCTTTATATGATTATATTTACGTTTATAATTTGTTTTATGATTTATGACTGTTTTTAATGGTGTTTTTACATGTTATTATAGCCAAAGCCCCTGATGAAGGCATAAACGAAACACGGCCTGTGTCGGGCCTGGCTTTATGAAATAAAAGTGGTGAATAAATAGTTCCTTCCTTGCCTCCACGTCTTTGACTGGGTCTGCAAGATTAAGCCACTACTCGTATATCACTCTGAAAACCCCAGAGCCTTTAAGTCTCATAAGGTACTTAAAGAAAAAGTGCATGTTACAGTATGTGGAGGGCAAACCCAAAGGCGTGGGTTACCAGGGAGTTCTTTGTGCAGTGGGTAAACTTGGTCTTTGGTCCTGCCATCAAGAAGTACCTTTTGGAAAATAACCTACCCCTGAAAGCCCTTCTTATCCTCGACAATGCTCCCGCACACCCACCAAACCTCAAGGACGACATCCTTGAAGAATTTAAGTTTATTAAGGTCTTCTACCTTCCAGCCAACACCAAGGATTCGAACCTGAAGAGTTAGTGTTAGAGGAGATTGTGTCCATCGGAAAGTCCACGGGCCTGGAAGTGGATGAAGGAGATGTTAATGACCTCGTCAAGCAGTACAACGAGGAACTGACAATGGAGGAATTAAAGGAGCTACAGGAGCAGCAGCAGCATACCGAGGTTTTGCAGGAAATTAATGAGGAGGAGTCAGAAGCAGAGGAGGTTATCCGTACAAGTGAGATCAAGGAAATGTTGGAAATGTGGGAGAAAATTTCAGAGTTTATTGAAAAGAAACACCCTGAAAAAGTTGCAACAAGTCCTATGTTGGCGCTGTGTAACGACACTTGTCTCACTCATTTTAGAAACATTTTGAAAGGAAGGAAGAAACAAACCTCCTTGGACAGGTTTTTACTGAAACGCCCTGCAAGTGAAAGCAAGGAAAGTGTGGCGAAAAAGGCAAAAGTCAGTGAGGAAGAAGAAGATTAAGTGAAGTTTAGTGATAAAGTGTGTAAGTTAAATTTAGCAATAAATTGGTCCTTGAGCAATCCCATATCTTCTTTCTTGAGTTGTCACCTCGATTTGATATACGAGCAAATTGAGTTACGAGCTCGGTCACAGAACGAATTAAACTCGTAAGTCAAGGTATCACTGTATATATACACATACAGACTGTTCTAAACAGAAAAATATTTAAAACGAGGGCCAGCTTTTATTAGATGTGTTTCATTTCGTGTAGTGGTTACCTTCGAGGGTTCACCAGCCCATATATTGCTAGAAAATTGTCTCTCTGTTCACATGTTTGCTCACGCATGTTTAAGCTGCACAAACAAACATGCAAACAGAAGACTAGAGGATTGAGGTGAAGACAGAGTGCTGAAAGAGGCCATGATTGAGGAGAAAAGCCAAGAAGTATGCCTTGTGGCCTCGGGAGCAGGGTTTCCCACGGATTGAAGAGGAGAGAGATAGGCTGCAATCCTAGCTAAGACTGCTGCAGAAGAGGAGCTAGAGCCAGACAGAGGCATAGAAGGTAAATGAAATTTAAAGGGGCAGTGGGTTTGGGAAAGAAGATGAGAGGAGGGGAGGGGAATAGAGTGTGAGGGGTGGGAGTGCAAGAGGGAAGGAGAAAGGGACAGAAGCTGGGAAGGGGAAAAGAGTGGCAGGAGGTAGAAGGATGGGGGGGGGGGGGAGGAAGAGTACAAGGGGGTAAGGGCTGAAGAGATGGATTAATAGGGAGAAAAAAACCCACAATGTGTAAATGCCAAATGTGCAACTCCCCCCCCCCCCACAAGACCGCTTGCACAGTCCTTGGTATAGCCCTGCATGCATATAGCCCTTGTTGCACACAAATACACAAACGGATGCCCCCTCCCCCAACACACATGCATGAACGCCCCTACACTTCCTAAGAGACATACACAGACGGACCCCCTAAATGCCTGATTCTGCAAAATGGGGGAAATGTGCCATTGTGCCACACTGCAAGTTTGCACTTTTCAAATTGTGACCTTTAATTTATTGTTAAGTCCCCCCCTCCCCCACTAATGCACATTTTTTTCCTGTTAGGCATCTTCTATGAGGGTAATTTTAAGAACGCTCACATAGTTCATGCACGTTTTTATGTGTATTTCATAAAGTATTAGCATTATGGCCAAAGACACGTGTTAATTTAGACGTGACTACACCAGCCCTAGATCCTACACCTAAATTTGTAAGGAACAGGTGTAAATAACCGTATTTTATAATTTACGTGCAGAACCTTGCACTTTGTCAACATGCCACCTAAATTGTGCCCCTGTGCATGTCCACAGTAAAATTACGTGCATACTTAGAGAATCATGTCTGCGTCACTTATGTGCATATATGACTAAAATACCTAGATTTACACTTGTTGTTTGCATATATATCTAGGTAGCCTATAATAAATTACCATCTACATGCCTTGAACTTAAGAAGAATTTCTGTTTTACATGGGTGCTGTGCTATAATGTAGGTAGATGTACTTTTATAATCCTGTCTATATGCAATTTTTGATCCTGGCGCAGTAAAGAATTATCTAAATTTCTGCATCGAATTATAGTAAAAAATGAGGTTAGATACTTAGGAGTCATTATTGATCGTACACTCAGTATGGCATCCCATATAAAACACACAACTAAAAAAGATATTTTAAAAACTCAAACTCTTAAAACAGCTCCGTCCTCTGCTCCACCTCCAGGACATTAAATCTGTTATCCAAGCTATTATTACTCCTCATTTTGACTTTGCCAATACTACCCTACAAGGCATTACAAAATAGAACCTAAGAAGGCTACAACTAGCCCAAAAAGTAGCAGCTAGAATAACCATGAATGTCAACACACTGAAACACATCACCCCCACACTGTCTACCTATTCAAAGCCGTATAATCTATACAACTCACGTTTCAACCTTCAAACTAATCAATAACATTGCCCCTTCATTTCTTGCCACACTAATATCAAAAGAATCCCCCAGCCGAAATCAACGGAACATTAACAAAAATAAACTTGTTATACCAATGGATTTCAGGAAATCCAGAAAGTTAACAAGCAACAAGGCTTTCTCCCACATTGCACCTATCCTCTGGAACGACCTCCCAGACAGCCTTAGGGAAATAAATGATCTATACACATTCCATAAAAAACTTAAAACACACCTCTTCACACTCCACTTTGGTATCCAAGCAGATCACAATACACCAGACACATCCCATTAGTGCATATTAACCCTGCCCCCATACAAAGCAATAAGCTGCTTCTTCTAAGACCTTTCAGTTCAGACAGTTTAACTAACTCACCCCTATGATCTCACTTTACCATAATCATTACTGCTGCATATAGTTTAACTTTGTTTTATGGTTCCAGTTCAATGTATCCTGTTCTACTGTACAAAGTTTATATAGTTCTATGTAACTGGATATGTACTTGTTCACGCTGTACTATTCCTACTGTTGTTAATTGTAAACTGCGCTTGATCCTATGGAAAACATGGTATGATGCCAAAACATTGCCATGTTAAGTTTTAAAATGATGCATCATTTCTAATTTATTTATTCGTTTATAATTTATGGTTTTAGTGAAAATCATTTTTATTATTATTATTAGTATTGAACTGTGCAGTACAGTATACAACACAAAAGAACCAGTGTCACCGCCTAAAGTACTAAAAGACTAATACACATCCCACCCTAAATAACATGTAACAGTTAACAGAAAGCAGTAACTAACTAACCTAGCCCCGCCTTAAGTTACACCGGAGCCAGCAATGACAGGAAAGAAATTCAAAGGAAGAAGCAGGTATAGCATCGCACCACCAATATAGCCAAGCTACACATATACATGAGTATCAACCGAGTGGGGTACAGTCTAGCAAACAAATAGCCCCCCATCCCACCCTACAACTCCCCCCCCCGCTACCCCCCTCTATTACCCCCCCCCGACCCCTCCCCCCCCCCACACTGGCAGTAGTTACTACAAACCCATATCCAGAGAGGTCAAAGAAGCAACACTCACATCCCCTGCTCTAGCAAACACCAATGGTCCGCCAGTGGTCCGCCAGTAAGCCACGCAGCGAGCCATATAGCCAAAAGAGTACTAGGCGCTGTCCGTGGCCACTAGCGGGGCCCAGAGCTTCAGAAATTGTTCCAGCCTCTGCTGGCCCATCTGCTGCGCAGTAGAGCGTTCCATACTCAGCAGAACTCTCATCCGTCCCTCCCATTCCTGCACACTCGGTGTCGTGGGCTCCACCCAATGCCTCAGAATAGTCTGCTTGGCCACCAAAAAACCCTTCTCGCACAACTGTCTATGGTGAACACTGAGGGGAGCAGCACCGTCAAAAACACCAAAGAGGCACTTAGCTGGTCCAATGCCCACCCCTTGACCAATCCAGCCACCTAGTTGCACCCCCACTCCCTCCCAAAACGGCTGAACCGCCGAGCACAGCCAGAATTTGTGCGCAAGGGTACCCCGTTCCGCGTTGCAGCGGCAACAATTCGCCGTCTCAGCAATACCCATCCGCTTAGCCCACACATCATGCACATAGGCACGCCACAAAAATTTATACTGAACCTCCTGCATTTGTACTGATTCCGAAAGATGAGGTATCCTACTGAAAGCTAGAGAAAGGCACTCCACTGTCCCCTCCGCAATGCCATCCGCCTGCCACTTCCGAGCGAGATGGGCAATCCCCGACATATCATCCCCCCGCACTAACTCTTCTCTCAGACTCTGTACCTTGACTTTACCATCTAAAACACGGAAGAGATCCAGCATTCCACGGTCCCCCTGCCACAGACTCACCCCCTCACCACGCTCCAAAGGTCTTACAAAGTGTCGCACTTGCAGATAAAAATAAAAATCCTGAACCGGCAGCCGGTAGCGACTCTGTAGGGAGGCATAAGAGTCCATCTGCTCCTCCTTCTCCATCCGCAACTGGCCTATATAAGCCACGCCGCAGCGCGCCCAACGTTGAGCGACCCTACCCTGACAACCGGGAAGAAACTCCCCATTACCGGCCAAGGGGAGACAATCCGAGCAAGTCCACTCACTACCTCGAAGACGACAAAGGTGTCTCCAAGCCTGGCGAAGAGCGCCAAGGCACACGGAGTGCCGCCAAAAGAAGGGCAGTTCCTTATTCGAACGGTGAAACCAGTACACTCTGTGGTAGGGTATTGAAACAGCATCTATCAGCTCCAAAGGAAGCGTCGCGGCGGTCCCTGCGATCATATCGCGAAGCGGTCGAAACAAACTGGCCACATTATAGTCTCGCAACGAACAAAGGCCCGCACCCCCTTCATTTAGAGGTCTCAGCAATGTCGCAAAGGCAATACGCGCACGTCTCCCCCTCCACAAAAAGGCAGAGATATGACTCTCCAGAATCTTGAGGTCTCTACGCAAGAGCCAGAGCGGAACATGCCGCAGGAGATAAATCCAGCGAGGCAGCTCGACCATCTTAAAAAGAGCAATACGGCCTTTCAGGGAAAGCGGGAGCTCACGCCACTTCCGTAGTCGCTGTATCGATTGGCGCAGGAATGGCTGTATATTAACTACATAGAGCCGACTAGGGTCACAAGGGATCTGTATCCCCAGGTAGCGGATCGAGTCCGCCGCCCAGACCAACGGGAAGCCTCCCTGCCAATGACCACGGACCCTCCTACCAATGTCGAGGCCCATCGATTTAGACCTATTTATCCGCATACCCGAAAAAGTACCAAACTGTTCAATGACCGAAAGAGCCTTGTCCAGCGAGGCTTGTGGATCTGTCAAACACAATAATAAATCATCAGCGAAGGCGCTTAATTTAACACCACCCCCTGGCCAGACAATCCCACGGACCTCCTCCATCTGCTCCAACGTACGCAACAAGGGCTCCCATTTGCAGAATAAATAGCAGAGGAGAAAGCGGGCAGCCCTGTCGCGTCCCTCGACGCAATTCAAAGGGCGCCGAGTGAAGGCCCCCCACCACTACGAATGCCAGAGGCGCCAAGTACAACGCCCGCAACCAAGTCAGAAAGGCTCCATCGAAGCCGAATCGCCTAAGAACCTCGAACATATACTCCCATGCCACCCTATCAAAAGCCTTCTCGGCATCTAGGCTAACCAGCAGAAGTGGATCTCCCCGCGCTTCACTCCACTCCGCTCCTAGAAGCACTTTACAGATATTCGAGAAGGCCTCCCGCCCCTGAACAAAGCCCGTCTGACATGGGCTGATCAACCTCGGCAGAATCCCCTGGAGCCTTCGCGCCAGTACGCCCGCAAAAGCTTTCATATCATAGTTAATGAGAGAGATCGGCCGATACGAGGCCGGGTCCTCCATCTCTTTCCCGGGCTTGTGGATCACCGTAATTGCAGCCGTTCGCATGTCACGAGGGAACCCTTTCCCCTCCAAAATGTCGTTGTAAACAGCAGCCAAGGTTGGGGTAACCTGCAACTCCAGCAGCTTATAAAATTCGGAGCTATATCCATCTGGTCCCGGGGCCTTATGCAGCTTCCCCTGCCGGATCACTGCTTGGATCTCCCCTCCCTCAATCGGCCTATTTAGTGCCGCCCGCTCGGCCTCTGATATTTGTGGTAGGGGGATCGCATCTAAAAAGGCCTGCGCCGCTGCCCCATCTGTCGGTTCTGGGGTATAGAGCCTCTCGTAGAACTCTCGAAACACCTCCACAATACCCCGGGGGTCAGAACAGCGGACGCCCGCTCTGTCTTTAATCGCGGCCACCACTTTAGACCCTCTCCCGTCGCGCACTAAGCGGGCTAGTAGTGTCCCGGCCTTATTTCCAAAGCGGTATAACCGGTGCCGATAATAATGCATATTATAGATAGCGCGCTCGTCTAGAATAGCATTTAACTGCCGTTGGGTCTCCAAATACAGCGGCAGCTGTTCGGATTTCCGGCTCCGGGCTACCAACGCCTGGAGCCGCCGCAGCTCCCGAGTCAACATCAGCACCTGTCCATTGATGCGGCGCTTCTCCTGCGCTACATACGCAATTATGTGCCCTCGTAAGACGGCCTTCCCGGCCTCCCAATAGACACTAGTCGAACTCACACTGGCTTCGTTAAATTGTAAGTATTCTTCCCATTTCTGCACCAGGTAATTCTTAAAGGTGGGATTCTTCCACATCTGTCTAGGGAAGGCCCACCGGGCTTCCCCTCTCTCACGCCCCTGCCAGTCCATCTGCACCATGGCATGGTCCGAGACCACCATCGGCGCAATCTCTGAACTGAGCACTCTCTCAAATTCTCGCTCGGCGACCAGAATGTAGTCCAACCGGGACCAAGTGTGATGCACCCTAGACAGGTGTGTGAATTCTTTTTCCCCCCCATGTAGGGCCCTCCAAGTATCCACCAAGCCACCTACTAGGCATAGGTACCCTACCCCTTTTCTGCTCCAAGCTCCCTGCAATTGGCCCCCTGATTTATCCATTGCCGGGTCGTGAGGACAATTAAAATCCCCCGCCAAAATTGAAGGGACCCGCGGGGCTGCAGCAACTTTCCTACCCACCCGCTGAAAAAAAGAGTGATCATAGACGTTGGGGGCGTATATGCTACCCAGAAAAAATTCCTCACCATTCAGCTTTACATGCACAAACAAGTATCTACCAGAGGGGTCACGATCCTCACTCAACAAGTCCACCTGCAGATCCTTACTAAACAGGATAGCGACACCACGCTTCCTCCCCCCCGAGGGTGCCGCCAACACCCGGCCCACCCAGCCTCTTTGAAGCTTGGCATGCTCCTTCTCGGAGAGATGCGTTTCCTGCAGGAAGGCAATTTGCGCCCTGGCTTTCCGCAATGCCTGAAGCACCTTAGTGCGCTTCACGGGCGAGTTAATCCCACCCACGTTCCAGGAAATAAATCGGAGGTGACTTTTCATGGACCCGCAACTTCTACAGGCAACAGATTAGGGCTCAGCTCCATAACAGCCCGGGGTCGCCCAGCCTCAACCCCCGGCCCTACACTACTAGGAATGTGATTAGCAACCTCAGCCACCATCTCCCCAAACCCCCTCCATCGAAAAAGGTAAGCTCCTGCCCGCACATTCCCTCCCCTCCCCACGGTCCACCCTCCTACCCGCCCTGCCCCAACCCCCATGCATCCCACCCCTCCCTTCCCCATACCCCCCACTACCCTTCTTCCTCCCTGCTGCACCGCCCCCACCCCCAACTCCCCCCCCCATATTAAAATACACTATCCCACCTTCAGCCAACATGGCTGATCGAGGAGTCCCTGCCGCACGCGGCGGGGCCGCCCAAGACCCCAGCAACGAACACGGCTAAGTGATCTGCCCCATGCAACTTTGGGCTCCCCTACTATAACTATAGAGTAGAGACAGCCAGCATGAACATACAAAACCAAGAGGGCAAGAGAAACACCCATACCCACCCCCTCAAAGCAGGCCTCACCTCCCCATATGGGCCTCCCTATCATGGTTGCAAGTATCCGAAGAAACAGTTGCAGCCACGCACATGGTAAAAGCGCTAACATGTGAGTCGCAACAGTAGCCACTGGGAGAGGAAAAGTGAAATAAAAAGAGTAGAAATAAAGAAACAAACTATGCATGGGAGAGGGCAAGATAGAACGAAAGTAAATAGAGCTAAAAAGAGAAACCGAAAGGGAAGAAATATAAAAGCGCAATAACAGAGTAAGGCACCCAGACAAAAAACCATAACAAAAGGAAAAGAAAGAGGGTGAGGCCAACAGGCCACTATCAGTGTCCCAAGTCAAAAGCTGCCATAACGTATAGCATATGTCCACAGCTGGAACCCCGGGCCGTGTCAAGGCGAACCCCAGGAGCTGCAGAGGTCATAGTCCCCTCGTGATGGGAATAAGGTAGCTTAACCAGTCTACAGCAGCGGTCCTGTCCCCCGGCCAAGCCCGAGTCGTCCGTCCTCCGCCTTCCTGGGACTCAGATGAGACAAAGTTGGAGGTCCTCATGTGCACTGTCCAGAGGTCGAGCTCTGCTCCCCCGCCGGCGACAGGTCGCTCTTCTCTAGTTCTTTCAAAAAGGTCTGAGCTGTCTTCACTGACTCAAAGACCTGCGTCTTCCCCAGGTGGTAAACGCGGAGGACAGCCGGGAACGCCAATGCAAACCTCACGTTTCTCTGAAACAGCGCTGTACAGACCGGGGTGAATTCCCTCCTCTTCGTAGTAACTAACGAGGAGTAGTCCTGAAATAAGAGGAGTTGGCTGTTTTCCAAAGTAAGTTGCCGATGCTGGCGAAACGCCTGTAGCAAACGTTCTTTGTGGGCGAAATTCAGTATCCGAGCAATCACTACCCGGGGTCGAGGTCTGGTCTCCATCTTCCCGCCAATGCGGTGCGCCCGTTCGACTTTAAGGTCCCCCACCAGCGCATCTAGGCCCAGGGCTTTGGGGAGCCACTGCTCCATCAACAGCACCAGTTGTAGATCAGAAGTAGTCTCCGGTATCCCAACCAGACGAAGATTGTTGCGGCGGGAGCGGTTCTCGAGATCATCGAGTTTAGCGTGCACGGCTTCCATCTGGGACCTCACGCTCTCCAGCTCACGAGACTGCCGGCCCTCATCCTCCTCCACAGCCGCCACTCTGCCTTCGAGCTCCTCTATCCGCTGATTCACCTCATTCAGCGCCGTGCCCATAAGGTCTAGTTTGGACAGGATCTGGTCGAACTTAGGGTCAAGTTGCCGCACCACCTCCCTTGCCAGATCTTCGGTGGCTGACTCCACGCTGTCTTTTCCCGGTGAGGAGGGCTGCGAGACAAGCATGGCCGCCGAGGTAGACTTAGGCCCCCTCTCTTTTTCTTTCTCCTTACGCGCCGGGGGAGGCATCGTGGCAATTCCCCACAGTTAAGTCAGCCGCCAGGGAAGGGAAGAATTTACCGCCAGCCGAGTGGTTCGCAGGGGCAAAGAACCAAGTATTTCAGGTCGGAATCTTAAGGCGGCCCCGGAGCGAGCGAAGACACGTCTTCACTCGTTCAGGCGTCACGTGGACTCTTCATGCGTCACGTGGACTCATAATTTATGGTTTTATTTTAAGCTTGTCTAGGTTAAACATTTAAATGGCATTTTAGAAAGGACATCCAAGTACAATCTGGGATGTCCAGGACATCTAGGTACAATCTGGGATGCCCAGGACATCTGAGAAAATCCCAGAGACATTTACATCTCAGTCCACTTACAGAAACATGGACATCTCCAAATGGAGAGCTAGTGTTCTCCAGAAGGGTGATGTTCATATTTAGTGGCATCTGTTTGAGGTTTATATTTATATGCAGTTTTTTTCCCTGGAAATATTGACCACGACGATGACTATGCACTGTGCTCTTCCCCCTGGTAGCATTTTCGCCAAGAAACAAGCACATTTTTGCTCCTTATTCGTGGTCAGGGGCAAGTTTAGGCATGGATGCCTTAACAACCAGGGCCAGATGTGCTTGTGCAGTTCTGGAATTGTACCACAACATGCATCTTCGTTGTTCCACACAAGCTACTTTTCTGGCACGTCCCCATTTCCTAGGATGTTCTTGTTCTAGGGCCATCCATATACCCAGTTTCTAAAATGGCTTCAGGGAGACCCTTGTGAATTGGACATCTGCGTACCTGTTTTCAGACATCCAAAACATAAATAGGGCTTCTAAAATAACCTCTTTATTCACTTAAGGACATGTTTCCTAAAAGTTAATTTGTGATTACGAGGTGTGATAAAAAAGAAAAGAGACCGTGTGAGCCACGCCCATGACTCAATGCCAATTGGCTAACCACTTATGTCACTGTGTTGTGCAACATCTCGCCACTATTCTGCTATAATATTTTTCATCTCTCTCTTTCTGTTTTTCTTTTTCAGGTTTTTTTGTAGCACACTGCTCCATTGCTTTGTCACGCAACTGGAGTTGGCAGAAATATGGAGCAAAGAATCAACTTGAAATTTCTGGTTAATTTGGAGAAGGGCCCAACTGAGTGTCTCCAACTTCTCCAAAAGGCTTATGGAGAAGATGTAATGTCAAGGCTGCGAGTCTGCGAGTGGCACAAACGCTTCAAGACTGGCCGTGAGGAGGTGGGGGATGACCCCAAGTCAGGACAGCCTTCCACGACAAAGACGGCTGAGAACGAGAGGCAGAGCCAGCACGGGCTAAGATGGCCGCTTGAATCTCAAGCTCCTCACCCCCTCGCAAGTCAATTCCCCCAGCTGAAGCGAAAAAAGAGATCGGAGCCTCCCCGGCATTCTGAGAAGTTGTGAGAGATGGCTGGTAGCAAGCCCACAAGATTAGATTATTCTGCTGCGGTGGGCGGCGGAGTTAAAAGAGCAAAGGCCGAGCTGCCTTCTCCGCAGAAAATGGCACAGACGGGAGAGGATGCGGCGGGCATAAAGGAAGTTTTGGCGGAAATCCGAGCCGTAAAGGACATGGTTGCAGTTAATGGAGAGACTCTGTGCGGAGTACAGGCAGATATAGCCGAGCTAAAAGAGATGCGCGAGCAGATGAACATGCTGTCGGAGAAAATGCAAAAGCTAGAAAGTACGGCGGGGGCGCACGAAGAGCGCTTCAAACAGGTGGAGGCAAATACCAAGAGAATAGCTGCCTTGGAGCGTAGCCTGGAAGATCTAAACAACCATACGCGCAGAAATAACGTACGGATCATTGGCATCCCCGAGGGGGCCGAGGGAACCAATGTAAGAGCTTTTCTGAGCGCATTAATCCCGAAGCTGCTGGAGTGGAGGAATAGCCTAGTGGTTGGGGCAAGGTACTTCAGGCCGGAAGGTCGGGGGTTCAAATCCCACTAGAGGACAGCAACCTTGGGCCGGAAGGACTGGGGTTTCTAGTCCCACAGGTGCTCCTTGTGGTCTTGGGCAAGCCACTTAACCCTCCATTGCCCATGTTCCCTGTAAGTATTAGTGTATGTGTCTCATATCCCCGTGTGTTAAATGTATCCCCCAATTGTGTTGTGACCGCTTTGATTGAAGGATAAGGCGGTATACAAAACTGTCTAAATAAATAAAAATAAAAATAAAAAATTGGAATTCAGCTATCCTTTGGAGATTGAAAGAGCTCACCACATCCCTACACATCCGGGCCCCAATGTCAAGAGGCCCAGGCCGATCATCATGTGCGTATTGCGGCACTTTCAAGCAATCCAAATCCTGTCGGCAGCAAGGGCACTTTGCTCTGTGCAGTTTGAAGGCCAGAGCATTGCCTTTTATCCAGACTATCACAAGGCGACAGTCGAGCGTAGGAAACAGCTGTTGTCTTTTAGGCCGCGACTTCAGGCCCTGCAAGCCAGGTATGGCCTCTTCGCCCCAGCACGCCTGCAAGTGACTCTGCACAACCAAACGAGGATGTTCGAAGACCCGGGGGCTTTGAGGGAGTACTTGGAGGATCAAGAGGCCGTGGTTATGCGCTGAGAGGCTGCTGACAGTAACCTGGGAACTTTGCTGAGAGAAGCTGGCGAGGCCCTGGACTAACATTATGTTCAAGAAGATATATGTGTGGCAGTTGCAGAATGAGTGGTCAACGGGTGGAGCTTGGTTGTGGGTGCAGGAGGGAACTGATTATGTTTATTATGTTTATCATGTTCTGCAGCAAGACAGCGAGGCTTGTATAGACATGCTAATGACTGGTGGGGGGTTGGGTGAAAATGGGTTTGAGTCAACTATGATAGAATCCGAGGGTTAATCCATGCTAGTCTATGTTAAGTTGTTAACGATTAAGGATGATGTTGTCACTGCAAGGGGGAGCGTTGTCAAGTATGTTTTGCTGTGTGTCAGCGGGGGGGGGGGGGGGGGGGACACCTGGCTCTGGTGGTTCACCCATTCGATATCCGCTTGCAGATGGATATGTTGTCTCCTCATGGGTACTGGGGGGCGGTTTGGGCTATGGAGTCTTCTATGTGGGTTGAGAACAGCAGAGAGTTTGGTCCTGTTCAAGATAAGCAGTTGAGTCCTTCTATGTATCTTGTTGCAGAGAGGCATAGCATCTTGTCCCATGGCAACGCTTAAAGTGTTGTCGCTGAACGTGAAGGGTATAAATAGCCCCATTAAGAGGAAAAAAATACTACAATACTGCAAGAAAGAGCAAGCCGACTTGGTGATGCTGCAAGAAACGCGGCTGTCTGAAGCGGAGACCAAGAAACTTGGCTTGGGCAATTTTTTAATTGTTGCGCATTCGGCTGCGTGTCAGGGGAAGAACGGGGTGGTTACCCTTGCTAGAAGGGGCTTACCCCTGGGTATTGAGAGGCAGCGCGCTGATTCGGAAAGCAGATGGGCAACAGGATTGGTGCAGGCATATGGGAAAAAGTTGGCCATTATCACTGTCTATGGCCCAAATACAGACGATGTCTTTTTCTTCCGGGGGCTGGCTTTTGAGATACAGGAACTTTCGGGTCATGAGGTAATAGTGGGGGGCGACTTTAATTTGGTGCTAGACCCCTTATTAGACTGCGCTCCCTTCCGGCGTCACAGGTGCCAAAGGCTACTAAGGTTTTACTGAAGATTATGAAGGGGGCCGGCTTGGTTGATATCTGGAGATTGAAACACCCTAGAGATAGCGAATATTCTTTTTTTTTTCTTTGCCTCATAATACTCATTCTCGGCTGGATTTCTTTTTAATCTCTCAGACACTGTCAGTGGTAGTAGGGAGGGCTGAAATAGCAGCAATGCACATCTCAGACCATGCGGCGGTTTGGTTTACTTTTAATATAGAGGCAGATCAACCACCGCTGCCGGCTTTCTTCTTCAACAGGAGCTTGTTGGAGAATGAAGATTTCCGTGAATATATGAGGCAGAGTATACAGGAATATTTTAGGGTGAATCTTTCTAAAGACACTTCGGGCTGGGCATGGTGGGAAGGATTCAAAGCTTTCTCAAGAGCAAAAATAACTAGTTTTAGTATTAGTCTCTGCAGAGCGCAGAAAGCGAAGCTGGCTCTGTTGGAGGAGCAGATTAAAGCAGGGGAGTGTATACTGATTAACAGGGCTGAGGCTGGTGTCTTGCTCCGGCTCCAACGTCTCCGCTACCAGTATAATCAAATATTGAGCAGCGAAGCAGAGCAAATCCTGTCCCTCCAGAGGGCTGTTACCTTGAGAGCAATAAAGCAGGCAAGTTGTTAGCCAGTACTTTAAAGCCTTGGGCAAGGAAAAATACCATACAGGCTTTAGTCCGAGACAACCAGGAGATGCTTATGAGTAATGCAGCCATTGCAGAGGAATTTCGGAGATTTTACGAGACGTTGTACGCCTCGGAAGGTCGAGCCACCCCGGAACTTTTGCGGACATGTTTGAGTGTGTTCAGCACCCTTCTGTTTCAATGCAGCAGATCAGCAGCTTAGACAGTGATATATCGGTCAAAGAGATATTTGATGTCTTGAAAGCGGCTGATAAAGGGAAGGCCGCTGGCCCAGATGGGATTCCAATGGAGTTCTACCAAGCGTTTGCGCTAGAGCTGGTCCCTTATATGTTAGAGATTTTTAACTGCTTGGAGGCCCAAATGCCTAAAACGGGTTCATTCAGCGATGCGGTGATAGTGGTTCTTGAAAAACCGGGGAGGGACGCTACGAAAGTGGGAAACTACAGGCCTATATCGTTGCTGAATGCCGATTACAAGGTTTTCTCGGCCATCCTGACTAGGAGACTGGCGAAGGTGGTGCCGGAGCTGGTCCATGTGGACCAGTGCGGTTTCATCTCTGGGCGTGCAACTTCGGATAACGCGCGCTTGTTGTTGAACCTATTCTCTGTAATGGAATCGAGGGAAGAACCGATGCTGGGCCTCTCACTTGATGCCGAAAAGGCTTTTGATAGGCTAGAGTGGAGCTTCCTGACACTTGCGTTGCAATGGTTTGGCTTTGGTGAGCAGTTTATTCGACTTATCCAGATCTTATACTCCCACCCTACAGCGTGAGTGTTGGTGAATGGTATTCTATCTGCTCCCCTCTCTCTGTTCAGGGGGTCGAGGCAAGGGTGCTCACTCTCCCCATTGCTGTTTAACCTAGCCCTGGAACCATTGTTGCTGAAGATTAGGCAGTCTCAGGCTATAAGGGGAATTTTGATTGGCGACCTGGAAGTTAAGATTTCCGCTTTTGCGGATGACCTCCTTCTCTTTGTGCATCCTCAATCGGTGGAGGGCTTGCTAACCATGATTGATAGTTATTCGAGGCTATCGGGTTATAGGGTCAACTGGACGAAGTCTTTGGCTTTCCCCTTGAACAAGCAGATGTGCAGGGCACTGATAGAGCCTTGTGCTTTTGAGTGGAAGCCCAAGGATGTCAAGTATTTGGGGGTGAGGTTTTGTACAGAGATAGAGGAAACTATTCATCTTATTGTCAAGAGCATAGAGGAAATGATTAAGTCTTTTACTGAGCAGTGGTCCCCCCTCCACCTCTCCTGGTGGGGCAGATTAGAATCCATCAAGATGGTACTGGCCCCTAAGATAAATTACCTGTTGGAAATGCTCCCATTGAAGTTCCCGGAGAAATTCTACCACTCGATCGAGTGCCAATTGTCTGGGTTCCTGTGGCAGAACAAAACGCCCAGGATCGCCCTCAGGAAGTTGAAGGCAGCGAGGAACAAGGGTGGAGTACAGTTCCCCGACTTTTACAATTATCATCATGCGTTTCGACTCAGACAGGGCGCGCTATGGTTAGTGCCGGAGAGCAGGGGTGAAAAGCAGACTTGGCTAGAGGTGGAGGAGCGGCTAGTTGCCCCTGTGGTTACGGAGTGGCTGGTAGGTATGAAGCTTTCGGAAACCTTCCCAGCTGGAAGGATTGTACGGGACACACAGGAATCTGTGTGTATGATGAGCCGGGTGGTAGAAGAGGCGAGCTCCTCGTTGGGACGGATGCCTATTTGGTATAATCCGCATTTTAAGATAGGCCGCAAGGTATTCAGCTGGAAGGAATGGCAGGAGAAAAGTGTCTGGACCTTAGGTCATTTGGTGGCGGATAAGAAATGGAAGAGTTTTGGAGACTTGCAGCGAGAGTTTGGGCTAGGGGGCAGCCAGTACTATCGGTGGCTGCAGTTGCGCCATTGTTTAACGCATGCTGGAGTAGTGGCTGATGAAGTAATAGCGGATTGGAAGCTTCGAACGCTGCTAGAGCAGCACGCGGGGCTACGGGGTGCCTCTTCCAAGTTGTATGCTATACTGAGGGAGGGGTCTCCCACAGGGTTGGCGGGATTGGAGAAGGCGTGGGAGCTTGATTTTGGGGTTCCTGTATCTCAGGCTGGCTGGGAAGCGATTTGGGGGCCCGTGAGCAGAGTGGTCCAGGGAGCTTCAATACGGCAAACGCTTTTTTTTCTTGCGCATAGAGCCTTTATAACCCCGGCGAGGCTCAGTAAATGGAATGCGGGCCAGGCAAGTAAGTGCTGGTCCTGCAACAGTGCTCAGGGGAATCTCAAGCACATGTTGTATGCTTGCCCTCACGTTCAGACATTTTGGCAGTCAGTATGGGACAAGATGCTGAAAGTTTTAGATATTCAGGGGCAGATGTCGTGGCAGACCGTCTTTTTGAGATCTCAGGATAATACTTTGAAGATATCTAAAGATAAGTCCTTTTTGTTTGATTTTATGATGGCTGTAGCAATCGAGTTGGTACTGAGCTGCTGGAAGGACTCATCTCAACTGAGACCCAGTGGTGGAACTTGGTTAGCCTCTATGCGGGATATGAGAAGGGGCAGGAGATAAGGAATAGGCAGAAGATGAAGACTGGGTTTGGCAAAGTCTTGGATGTGGGCTGCAGGGGCAGGAGGGGGTTGGTTAATAAGTGGAAGTGTCTGGATGAGTTTGCAGCTCGAGCAAGGGTTGGTTAAACTGCTTGGCAAGTGGACCAAGTTGAGTAGTGTAGACGAACGAGATGTTCGTAAGCTGCTTAGTGTTTGGCGCCTGGTACCCATGGGGAGACGGGGGAGGATGGGGGGAGGGCTAGGAAGGCTAGGGGAGGGTTGTTGGGACAGGGTGGGGCGAGGGAGGGGGGTTGGGGTGTTGGGTTGTTGACTGTCGAATGTGATGTTTTGATGTTTGATATGGAGTTGAAATTCTAAATAAATATATATAAAAAAAAAAAAAAAAAAAGACGGCTGAGAACATTGACAGAGTGAACCTGCTGATGCGGAGTAATCGCAGATTGACAGTGCGGATGATAGTTGAGGAGCTCAGCCTAAACAGGGAGTCAGTGTGGCTATCTTGGTGCAAGAGCTGGGAATGCGGAAGGTGTGCGCCAAGATGGTGCCCAGGCTTTTATCGGATGACCAGGAGCACCGGGTCAATGTTTGTTGAGATTTGCTAGAGAAGATCCAGAGTTCGTTGGCCGCGTCATCACATGAGACGAGACTTGGGTCTTCCAGTATGGCCCTGAAAGAAAGAGACAGAGCCTGCAGTGGAAGACTCAACTGTTACCCACTCCCAAAAAGGCACGCATGTCCAAATCAAGGTTATACTGATCACATTCTTCGACCAGAAGGGAGTGGTCCATCATGAGTTTGTGCCTGAGGGTCAGACAGTCAACCAGTACTTCTACCAGCAGGTCCTCAATCGCCTCCATGACCGGGTTCGGCGCGGCAGGCGGGCTCTGTGGACAGACAAGTCGTGGCTGCTCCACCACGACAACATGCCCGCATACACCGCGCTCACTGTGAGGCAGTACTTGGCCAACAAACAGATCACAGCTCTCAACCACCCTTTCTTATTACCCAGATCTCGCACCGTGCGACTTCTGGCTCTTCCCCAGGATGAAGACTGTGCTCAAAGGAACTCATTTTGCCTCTGTAGAAGAGATCAAGGCCACTGTGACGAGAGAGCTGAGGGACCTCAAGGAGGAAGACTTTACCGAGTGCTTCCGTACGTGGCAGAAGCGAATGCAGAAGTGCATTAACTCTGGGGGGGATTACTTTGAGGGGGACAATGCATAATTTCTCTGTAGCTTTTGTAATAAAACATTTATGGGACAGTCTCATTTCTTTTTTGTCACACTTCGTATAAATGTTAATGAGTGTTAAGTGCCACTGCACCCATATAAATAAAAGGGGCGTAGTGTCACTTAATATGCACTAACATTTAATGTGTGTTAACCTTTAGTAAACAAGCCCCTTAAATTTAATGAAGCGCTCTTTTTGTACTCGCCACTTAGGAACACCTTTTGCATTCCTCCTGCTCTGTTTCTTTTGGGTTTATCTGTTTGCAGAAGTAAGCTTCTCCATCTTGTTTACTTTTAAATACAAGGAAATCAAGAGGAATAAAAAAAGAAAAACTATGTAACATCGTGTTGTTTTTTAACAGCATGAGAAATGTGCTATAAAAATTCTTTTGCAAATTATCACTCATTCTTAAACACGTGGCAATTTGTTTAACAAAGGTGACATTTAATTTTTAATTTTCTAAATTTATGCTAAAAAAGGGACCTCTTTGCATTTAATTTTTTTGTTTACAGTACATTAGTAATTAAAATGAAAGAAAACAAATGACAACTTATTCCAGATCTTTTTTCATTCAGCATCATCCCAGACTACTAGTCCTATTTGGATACAGTAGAAAAAGAGCAAATAACTACTCTCTGTATCATCTGTATCATAGTGTTTGGCCATGGTCTCTGCCCTCTGCTGTTTTCTCAGTTTGCTCTTTTGCAGAAGGCCTCCTTCTCCTGGTTTTGGTCTTTGTAGATGACACCAAAATTTGCAATAGAGTAGACAGAGGTGGCCATGTGCGGAAACACATTTGCATAAGGGGCTTCATTTGCATAAATATTTGCATAATGCTAATGTGCTCTGACTTTAAGTAAACATGCCTCTTAATGAGTGTCTGAATAAGGAAAGACTATCAGATTTCTACAGTACTACGTATACTCCAGTGCCAACCGCCAGGCAGATTAGTAAGTACTATAAGCACTGCCCATTTAGAACCCCTAGCAAACCCACCATATCATAACAGCATTACCAGGACTCACAAAGCACCAAACCCTACCTATCAAAAGGCAACACTACAAATATTAAACCACTACATCTCAGAGAATACCAATACATCTCCTTCTGGGGAAAGAGAACAAGTGGCACTGTCACATAGAAACTACATAAACAGAGTACCTTAGCCTGGTTACACATGCAGAACATAGACCATCACCAAATAAAGAACAAGGGATCACAATTTAGAAATAGGAAGACAATAATTAAACTGGGAACCCCAAAAGCCAAACTTGGAATGTACAACACTAGAGAAATAAAACTATAAATTAATTTCCTCTTGTTCATTTCCCAAAGCTTTCATATTCCAGTTAATAAACTCAAAATAAAAAAGTATTTTTCTATCTTTTGTCGTTTGTGCATTTTATTTTTCAGTTGCAATTGCTCCAGTTACTTTCTTCTGATTTCTCTGTGTCTTCTGCTAACTCTCCATTGTCTGCTGTCCATTTGTTCTTTCTGTTCACTTCTAGTTCTTTTCCATTCTCTCTCTTCATCTGCTTTAACATACTGATCTTTCCACTTTTGCTCTTTTTCCTCTATTTCTTTCTTTATTCCTTTTTCATCCACTCAAATTTCACCCTTCCATCCACAATCCCCACTTACTTTCCCAATACCCAGCCAATTGTAGATTTTTCTTCCCTCCCACACAAAATATCTTTTCCCCTCTCCATCCTCATTCCCTCAGTCCCATCCCGTTCCAGTACTCCCTCAACATCAGCTCTCTTCTAATTCCCGACCCACCCAGCATCGCTCCCTTTTAGTCCTATTCTCCCATCCCCTCACATCAGCCCATTTCCAATCCTAGCCCCCCTCTCAGCTCATTGACAATCCTAGCCCCCCATCAGCCATTTCCAGTCCTATTCTTGCCCTTCATCAGCCCATTTCCAGTCCAAGCCCCACATCAGCCCATTTCCAGTCTAAGCCCCCCCATCAACCCATTTCCAATCCTAGCCTCCCATCAGCTATTTTCCAGTCCTATCTTAGCCTGCCATCAGCCCATTTCCAGACCAAGCCCCCCACCAGCTCATTTCCAATCCTAATCCCCCATCAGTCATTTACAGTCCTAACCTTGCCCCCCATCAGCCCATTTCCAGTCCAAGCTCCCCCCATCATCCCATTTCAAATTCCAGCCCCCCATCAGCCCATTTCCAGCCCAAGCTCCCCCATATGCTCATTTCCAGTCTTGTCCTAGACCACCATCAGCCCATTTCCAGTCCAAGCCCCCCCATCAGCCCATTTCAAGTTCCCCCATTAGCCCATCAGCCATATCCAGTCCTATCCTAGCCCCCCATCAGCCCATTTTCAGTCCAAGCTCTCCCATCAGCCTATGTCCAATCCTAGCCCCCCATCAGCCCATTTCCAGTCCTATCCTAGCCCATCAGCCCATTTCCAGTCCTAGACCCCCATCAGCCCATTACTATTTCATGCCCTCCCAATCATTCCACTTCTAGTCCTAAGCCCTCATCGCCATTTCCAGTCCTATCCTAGCCCCCCCATCAACCCATTTGCAGTCCTATCCTAGCCCCCATCAGCACATTTCCAAGTCCATGCTCCTCATCAGCCTATTTCCATTCCAAGCCCCACCATCAGTTCATTTACAGTCATATCCTAGCCCCCCTCCCCCAAAAAAGCCCCGCACCTCTCTGAGCGGCTTCAGAGGGAGCCGGGGAGAGTCGAAGCCCTGGCTCACCTCTGCACAGCGCTGCAGTGAAGAGTGGCGTTTTTCTTCATTCTGGTAGCTATATTCTCATGAAGCACACTGATGGCTGGGAAACAGGAAATGTCCTTTAACCTTTCTCAGCCTTCAGCACGCATCATGAGAATAGGCTACCGAAGTGAAGAAACATGCCGCTCTTCACTCTGGTGCTATGTAGAGGGGAGCCGGGGCTTAGGGTCTCCCAGGCTCCCTCTGAAGCCTACCCTTTAAATGGAACACATGTGCGGAATGAAGTTTGCACAGGCCCTCTGAAGCATGTGGGGCCCTGTGCGAACAACATTCTCTTACAATGGATAGGCAGGCCCTGGGATTAGATAACATGAAGAGGGATCTTGCTAAATGCCTCCCCTCCCCTTTTCCTCATTTACTTTCACCACTATTGTAATTTAGGCCCTCTCCTCTGTTTTACGATTCCCCTTCCTGTTGTTGTTGTCTTTTTCCCTCCTTTCCCCCCCAATTAGATTATTTTCTTATTGCTTTGTAAACCGCCTAGCTGCTATCCATCATAGGCGGTATATCAAATCTCATAAACTAAATTAAACTAGCTAAGCTTGAAGAATAGTCCAGAATTTGGCAGCTGAGATTTAATGCTAAAAAATACAGGGTCGTGCATTTGGGCAGCAAAAATCCAAGGGAGTAGTACAGTATAGGGGGTGAAATACTTCTGTCCACAAAAGAAGAGCTAGACCTGGAAGTGATTGCATCTGACAATCTTAAAGTTGCTAAACAGGTAGAAAAGGCGACGGCAAAAGCCAGAAGGATGCTTGGGGGCATAGGGAGAGGAATGACCAGCAGAAAAAAGGAGGTGATAGTGCTTCTGTATAAGTCTTTGGTGTGACCTCATTTGGAGTATTGTGTGCAATTCTGGAGACCGCACCTTCACAAGGATGTAAAGAGGATGGAGTCTGTGCAGAGGGTGGCTATTAAAATGGTTAGTGATCTTCGTTATAAAGCATATAAGGACAGACTTAAGTATCTTAATATGTATACTTTAGAGGAAAGGCAGGATAGAGGACATATGATAGTGACGTTTAAATTCCTCTGTGACATAAATTCACAGGAGGAGAGCTTTCGATTGAAAGCACACTCGACTACCAATGGTCACAGAATGTGGGTGAAAGGGTACAGATTCAGGAGTAATATGTGGAAATATTTCTTTATGGAAAAAGTGGTAAATGCGTGGAATAATCTCCCAGTGGAGGTGGTAGAGATGAGGACAGTATCTGATTTCAAAGCAGCATGCAACAAACATAGAAGATCTGAAATGGAAAAACGGAGAGTATTGTAGAAGTTGATATGGAAGGGCAGACTAGATAGGCCATGTGGTCTTTTTCTCCATCATGTTTCTATGTTTAAAATCTATGCATCATAATCCTATCCTGAAGCATCACATAACACATTTCTGTTCTTCAGGATAAATTCATAATAAATATGCATAAGATACTTGCATACCTTCATAATTTAATGCACACAAATATATTTAATATGTCTTCATTATAGATCTCTAACAAATCTATGAAAAGCATCTCACAATGTTACAGTAAGCAAGCATAATAGGCCAGATGTTTTTACAGTGTGCCTATGTGAAAAGTCCAAAAATGTAGCTATTTGCTGGTAGGAGAGCATAAACTCATGAGCCTAGCTTGATCTCAAGGAAAGAATGTCCTAATGTCTCCTTACATATGAAAACCTTTACAAAATTATCCCCAAAGTAGATTAAACCTAGAATTCACAAGTTCACAATCTAGAATCTGTAAGCCATTAGAGGCAAACAAAAAATGTGTGATGGAAAATCTTTTGCAAAAATGAATAAAAAGAAGTGGAAGATGGAATCATAAAATTTTCAAAAGTCCGGCATGTAGGGGATCATTTTTATAAAGAATTGTTTTATGCATAAACTCTGAAGAATATATAACAGCTTTTATAAAAACACCCCACAATATATGTATGTAAAACTATAGTGCATGTTTATTAAAGTGTGGTACATATTTTCTAAAGTTAAGATGCAGTAAGTGCACAAGGTATGCCCAGTATCTGCCCTACACAGGGCACACTTCGTGCACAGACCTGCGTCCTCAGCAGGTAGCATCTGAGCTAGGGAATACAGGCTCCAGCAGAAAAGACAAACTGTCACAGAAAGAAATACTGCTGGTGGTATAAGGCAACTCCTCCTCTCCACTGCTGCATAGTAACCCTAAGCCAAGCACCCCCATAAAGGAGACCCTTGTCCTGACCTGATGCAAGTCCTCCTTTGGGGGGGGGGGGGTGTCTCAGCTCAGGGTGACTATGCTGCAGCTAGGGGAGATGGGAGGAGCATGATGCTTTCCGCTACTGCACAGCATTTTGCCAGCTACAGGCCTGGCAGCTGCTGCACTACCAGACTGCCGATACTGCAGCTGGACTTAACACTACCTCTTGAGGTGGTGTTAAGTATAGCTGTACTATCAGCACATGCAATACCTAGCATGTGCCAACAGCCCACGCAGAAGTTGTCACCAGCCACCATGTCCACTCTCCACTCAAACACAAAACAAAAACAGATCACACCACGCCATGGAGAGAAAACATGGGAGCTTTATTTGTATCCGTGAAGTCATCCTACACATGTTTCGGCTCGTGCCTTCTTCAGGGGTTAAAAGACCTCTAAAACAAATAACTAATACAAAATCCAAAATAAAAACCAAACAAATTATAATATATATCATATCAATGAATAAAATATAAAATTAATAATAAAACATGAACAGTGTGAGTTGAAAAGAATAAAAGGAATCAAATACCAAAGTCGTAGTAAACATAAGTTAAACAGATAAGGACAATTATACAATAGAGTATAAAATAATTAAAAGAAATAAAAGCAAATAGAAACCCTTGATAAGACCTCGACACTATGAGGAAAGAGAGGAAGGAAATGAGGACGTCTAAGTTCGGGTATTGTGGAAAAACCTAACCAGGTAAAGGATACTAAGCCTGTGCTCTCCTGATTATAGAATTGTTTGGAATGCTGTTTTAAACAAATGCTTCATAGACCTCATGATTCTTTTAATTCGTACATCAAAGAAACGATCAGAGGATCTTCAGAAGAAGATAGACGCTAAACTACAATCATTGAAAGATAGAGATGCTGGTTTTGATACGTTATTTATATAGTTTCACAAAAATTGAGAGGATTTTAAGAAAGAAATTAAAGACAAAAAGCTATCCCAATTTAGGAGAGATGAGGACGATTATAAGTTAGGGTATGTATATCCATGGACCAAAAAGAAAGGCTACTTGGATGAGCCCTTTCGTAGAACTAGACCAGGGATGGGCAAACTACGGCCTGCATACGCCCGGCGGACCTTTTAATCCGGCCCCCTCTGTCCGGCTGAACTCTCCCGGCACGGCTGAAGCCCTCTGCTCCGGCTTGCAGATACGCGAAGGGAGAGTGTCTCCCTCGCGTCTCTGTTAAGCCCGCAGGGGCAGATGGAAACAGAGCCTTCAGTTTCTATGTACCCAAATGCTGGAACGCTCTACCCTCCGACATAAGGGCCATTACTGACCTACTCCAGTTCAGGAAGGCACTCAAATACCACCTCTTCCTTCAATACTACCCTACCAGCAATTGAACCAGAGGAAGTGACCCACTCATGAACACACCATTCCGTTCTTGATATTATTAAGACTCTATTCTGTTCTATGTAATTATCTCTTGTATATAGTTTACCCCGGTTCTCCAAGTTTGTACTCCTGTTCGATGTAAACCAAACAGCTTGTTGTTATGGTCTTTATGTTATAATGTAAACCGCGCTGATGCCGAATAGTGCGGTATATAAGAACTTGTAATAAATAATAAATAAATAAATAAATCATAGGTACGGGTGGGTTAACCCTATCCTGGTAACCACAGCAGACAGTTTGTGTGGTGACCTGCAGTCCTTCTGTAGCCAGCCAGAGGTTTGTTAGTAGCTATAGAGCTGTAGCCCACTGGTTACTTCACTGTCTGTGGAGCTAGAGGTCATGGGTTCAAACCCACAGTGGGGTTATTTGATAGGGCTGTCCGAGGCATTGTCTATTTTTAATGTACATTAGTGCTGCCAGCAAAAACACCCTCAGAGTACTGTAGCCATAAGGTGCTTCATAAGGCGCTTTATAGGACACCTTATAAGGCGCTTTATAAGGCGCCTTATAGGGCACCCTATAAAGCGCCTTATAAGGTGCCTTATAAGGTGTCCTATAAAGCGCCTTATAAGGCGTCCTATGAAGTGCCTTATAGGATGCCCCATAGGGGACATTATAGGGTGCCTTGGCGGACAGTGCACTTTATAATGTGCCCTATGGAGTGCATTATAGAGTGCCTTATGCGGCACCTTAGGTTATGGCATGTGAGGGTGGGTTTGCTGGCAGCACTAATTAAAATATACATAACATGCCTCAAAAAGCAGTACTTACACGTAACAGCTAATGCCTCAGCCAGCCATATGCATTAGGCACACTGGGGGATCAAACTCATGACCCCTGTACCATCAGTCAGTGTATTAACCATTGTGCTACACCTCTGTTTCTGTGTTTGCATGTCTGCGCGCATACTTAAGATTACCGCGCGTTAACGTGATTAGCAGCGTCTCGCCCGATAATGTGCGCAGCGCACGTTAATGCGCGATAATTCCATTTTGCTACATTAAGACCGAAACGCCCACTCCTTTTATGGCAGCCTGCACACTATCGCCGGGCGCATGTTAAGACGGTTTAGTAAACATACCCCTTATTTTTGAAATGAACACCATGACCCCATGGGATCTGAATCTAGAGTCTGATCTTTCTGTTTTTTTGTAAGACATTTTGGTTCAAATAATTATATGTTCTTTATACTTCTAAAAGCACACCAGTCATTAATTTTAGGCTCACTCCTGTCCATAGTTTTTATCTATTGGCCATTATTATTTGTTTTTATATCTATATATTTATTTTATGGTTTTATTTCAGTTGATTCAGTAGATTTGAAAAAAGTAGATACAAAACTGCTAATCCCTCATTTTAATTTTGGAACATTTGTCTTGAGGAACACTTCCTCTCATAACAAATTTTCCTTTTTACTCAAAGATTTTCCTAAAACCAGTGAACCATTCCACTAATCATGCATTAACACAACCATGTGCCATGCACTTACCCATTGGTCCAAACTCAAATTTGAAATTTTTTTACAAAAATAGGGCTCTTAATCCAGATGCTGACAATCCAAAATGGTAGCAATTCAACAGAGTTGTAAAATTCCTTCCTATTCTGTGGACACAGCACTGCGTTTAGGGCTAACCAACATTTATGCCCTGTATCAACACTCAACCTTAGGAAGAACCGCACTCAGTTGAAGAAAGCCTCCTTAGTTCCAGGATATCAAGCAGAATGGATTCCTCACGAACCAGCTGATATCTAAATCACACGGCTGACTACAGGATAGGTGAACAAGATGAAATCCACCAACCAATAGGCCTGCTTTCCATCACAACAAACTCATCCAATCAATTTGGCGAAGCTAAAAAGTCATGGGATAGGAGGCAGTGTACTATTGTGGATCGGGAACTGGTTAAAAGATAGAAAGCAGAGGGTAGGGCTAAATGGCCAATATTCCCAATGGAAAAAGGTGAATAGTGGAGTACCCCAGGGATCTGTACTGGGTCCGCTGCTTTTTGACATATTCATAAATGACCTGGAAAAGGGAATAACTAGTGAGGTTATCAAATTTGCAGATGACACAAAACTGTTTAAAGTTGTTAAAACCCAAGAGGATTGTGGAAAACTGCAGGAGGATCTGGATAAATTGGAAGACTGGGCATCCAAATGGCAGATGAAATGTAATGTGGACAAGTGCAAAGTTATGCACCTAGGAAAGAACAATCCACACTATAGTTACACGATGCAAGGCTCCACATTAGAAACCACCACCCAGGAAAAAGATTTAGGAGTCATCGTGGATAACATGTTAAAACCCTCCGCCCAGTGTGCAGCGGCGGCCAAGAAAGCAAATAGAATGCTAGGTATCATAAAGAAAGGGATGGAGAATAAAACAAAGGATGTTATAATGCCTCTGTATCGCTCCATGGTACGACCGCACCTTGAATATTGTGTGCAATTCTGGTCACCGTATCTTAAAAAGGACATAGCGTTATTAGAAAAAGTACAGAGAAGAGCCACCAAATTGGTGAAGGGGATGGAAGGCTACTCCTATGAAGAGAGGCTAAGAAGGTTAGGGCTCTTTAACCTAGAAAAGAGACGGCTGAGGGGAGATATGATAGAGGTCTATAAATTAATGAATGGAGTGGAACGGATAAACATGGATCAATTGTTTACGCTATCAGAGTATAGAAAGACTAGGGGACATGTAATGAAGCTACAGGGTAAACTATTTAAGACAAATAAGAGAAAATATTTTTTCACTCAACGTGTAATCAAACTCTGGAATCTGTTACCGGAGGATGTAGTAAGGGCTGTTAGTATAGCTGGGTTTAAAAAAGGTTTGGACAAGTTCCTGGAGGAAAGGTCCATAAACCACTATTAAAAAGGGACCCAGGATATCAATGCTTGACCCAGTACAAGCACTGTGGAACCTGTGTCTTTTGGGGATATTGCTAGGTACGTATGACCTAGATTGGCCACTGTTGGAAACAGGATACTGGGCTTGATGGACCTCGGTCTGACCCAGTATGGCATTTCTTATGTTCTTAAGCTCTTGGTTCAGTCCCATCGGAGAGACTGTAGATAGTTTGAAAATCCAAGATTGTTCTAATAATTATAATTTCTGCTCTCTGTTCCCCCCATGGGGATTAAAAGGAACATAATCCAACACTCGCTACTTCAGATCTTTAAATTCATGCTGATATTGTAAACAGTGATTCACTATGGGCACATTCAAAACTTTATTATGTAATCGAGATTGATGTTCACAAAGGCGTATCTTAAGTGGACGAATAGTACCTCCCACATAGATTAAAGAGCACAGACAAATCAGCACGTATACTACATTATCTGTGCTGCATGTATTATGCCATTTAGAGACATATTTTGTCCCAGAATTAGGAAAGCACCACTCAGATCCACTCAACACTTGGGTACAAAACTTGCACGCTCCACACGCAAAGTGACCTAAGACCTTTCCAGGGGGCAACCCAAATAATGGTTTATCTTTTAATGACATCATAGAGCCCACCAGATCCCGAATGTTAGAAACTCTGGTGTTGGCAATTTGTAGCTTTTTTTGAAAACAAACATGCAGGTTAAGAATCCCCCAATTTTTTTTCAATATCCGCATAACATGATAAGACTCCCACAAACTTATCTTTATCTTGTACCACCTATCGCTAAAGGAGAATCAGAATTTAAATTTAAAATTGAATTTGAATTTGAAATTGAGTTTGAATCTGAATTTAAATTTGAGATTGGAGCCATAAAAGCAGTCCTGCTATCCAATAACCACTCCCAGTGTGTAAAATGTGCTCTTTTATAAGCATTTAGCAGCAACTGGTAAAGATATCCCGTTTCGCAATCGTAACAACAGATCCTTGGCATGAAGCTTATAGTCAGCCAATGCAGAGCTGAAACCGGAGGAATTGCCCATATGGAAGGCCCTTCTTCAGAGCTTGAGGATGATAACTATTATATTGTAATAAAGTGTTTCTTTGAACGGGTTTTCTAAATAATGTAGTATAGATATGACCATCTTGCTTAGAAATTAACACATCCAAAACTTCCAGCTGTTGAAGATGACAATGCATAGTGAATTTTATATTAGTTTTTTTGAGTATTCAACCACTGCAGAAACAATAGTAAATCCTGCTAGATACTTATGACCTAGATTGGCCACTGTTGGAAACAGGATACTGGGCTTGATGGACCTTGGTCTGACCCAGTATGGCATATCTTATGTTCTTATATTATGACAGTGACTGATGAAGATGTTTTTTTGTACAATGATAGCTGGCCACTCATCACTCCCATTCGTCGTTCACCCACTTATTATGCACTCCTTTTATGAGTTATGTCCGGTGCCAACCCCAGCCTTGGCTTTTTATTGTTTTCCATTACATTTAAATGAGTTCCTGTATTTATTCTTTTATTGATTGTGATTTACCCCTTTCTTTACCCCCTTTCTACTATATGGATCTCAGATTTAGTAATGTCTCCTGGTTTTATTTATAAGTGTGGTTTTTCGAGCAAAATGAAGATTTGCGAATAGAGATAATCAATTTCTATAAGACCATAGCACTAGTGTGATCGGCCTGAAATCACAAAATACAGTTTCTGGGAAGAGATTTTTATTAAGAGTTTCATGCTATATTCATTCTTGGGCTGCACATCGCCCTCCTTCTTGCTGCCTTCAGAGCTTGTATAGAATTGTTGACAATGCGCAGCATCAATTACGCAATGCTGACGTCACCAGCCTACTTTTTAAAAAGCCAGTTCTGGCGCCAAACCTTCCTTACATTTCCACTATAAAATTCGCCTTTGGGCTGAGGCGAGTTTGTGATTTTGGTCCTTTTCATTAGGCCCCACGCTAGCAGACAATAGAGACATACAGTCCTTGTTCTCATTTGTATATGTTTATACTCTGTGATAAGGAAGCTTATCAAAGCTCAGGGGGTAATGACAAAAGAGGAGAATTTACTCTGATTAATGGACCTGTGCTGGCAGGTTATAAATATAAGAGAAAACATCAAAAGGAAACATTCTAAATATTGGCTTCCCATAAAGTTTTGTTGAAAAGAAAAAGCTTTTGGGAACGTTTTGCACGTGTGCTGAAATCAAGCTACTGATTGCAGTTAATTGTCACCTGCTGGTAGAGGAGAGCCCAGCACAAGCCGTGCACACGGGGGTTTTAAAAGTTCTTTTCTGTATGGAGAAAGTGAGCATTGTTTTTGTATAAAGAGGTTTCCCTCTTTGATTTGTTTCACCTCAGCACTGCTAAGGAGTTTACTAGCAGTGGCTGTAAGAAAGCCTTTCTGTTCCATAAAGGACTTTGATTCTTATGTGCATAAGATTTTCAGTTGCCTTATTTTGTGTTAACTAAACCCTGGAGAAGTTATCTGGATGGTGTTACCAAGCATATCTGTGTGTGGAATAATCACCCCATAAATAAACTCTAATTTTGCCTTACACTCGACCAACTACAAGAGTTTTCATTTTTTTAAAAAGGCAAGCTTTGTGTGAATGGACTTCAATAACCACAATCCTTTGCAAGACAGTTAATTTACATACTTGCCAAGATGGTGGTACCTTCATAACAAGCACCCCCTTTTACAGTGGCATAGTTGGCAGGATTGCTTTTACACTAAGGATACCAGGAATTATAAGGATTTACAGCTGAAAAAGTGAAGAAAAAGTTTCAAGCCAGAAGGTGGAAAGTGTTTTTTTTTCCTTGACAACGCCTTGGAGAATACAGAAGCTGATCCAGGGGCAGTTCCAAGAGGGAAAAGATCCTGTGAGAGCCTGATTCATCACTGGTATAAGGTAAAAAGTACCTGGGTATAACCAGTGGTGGATAAAAAAGTCTAGATACGGGGGCAGTTTAAAAAAAAAAAAAGAAACCACCTAATTTGTAGGGTGTCGCCCTTTGTGTTTTTTTCTTTTGTTTTCTTACAGGGTTCTACAGAAATGGATCCCAAAGAACTGGCCAGCTGGATGGCAGCTCAGTTTGCCCGTCAACAGGAGGTCGCACAGCAGGCTCAGGACGCTGCAATCATAGCCCTGAGGGAGCAGCAGAAGCCAGTGCTTGACCTTGTTGAAGCATTAATTGCACTACGCACCCTAGGAGGAGCTGGTTCAACATCGTCAGTGACACCGGGTACTCCCCAGGTGGACAGTGTGGGACTGTGTCAGGGTATTGGGGCATTCAGTCTGGGAAAACTTACACTGGAGGACAATGTTGATGATTTCCTGGAAACTTTTGAAAGGGTGGCTCAGGCACTAGCATGGCCAGAGAACCAGTGGGCAGTAAGGCTGGCAACCTCATTAACTGGGGAGGCGCTTGCCGCCTATAGAGCTGTGCCAGCAGCTCAAGCTTTAAATTATAGAGATGTTAAAGCTGCTATAAGGGATCGCCTAGGATTGACTGTTTCTGAATATAGGCGGATGTTTAGGGCTACTATGTTGAGAGTGGGTGAAACACCCAGAGCTCTGAGTCAAAGGATCAGAGAACTAGCTCTAAAATGGTTAAATCCTGAAGGGAAGAATATGGAAATGGTTTTGGACCCAAAATGCTTGAACAATTCATGTTAGCTGTGCCAAAAGATTTGCAAACTTTCCTAATACAGCAAAACTGCCAAAACCTAGGAGAGGCAACCATGTTATCAGAACGGTTCATGGAAGCCACGCAGGCTTACCATAGAATGGGTGGCCCTCTGAAGGTTAGTGCTGAGGCAAGCTGTGCTGTATCAAAAAAGAGAATGATAAGGAAGGATGTTTCTGAAAATAATATTGTACCTACCCAGATTAATAAGTGGGGTAAGAAAAAGTGCTACCAATGTGGAAAATGGGGACATTTGGAAAAGGCATGTCAGTTTCACACTAGTTTAATAGGTACTCGTTTAAAACAGCCTGAAGGTGGTTTCCTTTTGGTGGTTGATGTGCAGGGAATTACCACAAATGCTCTGTTAGACTCTGGGGCAGACCACAGTATGCTGTCTAAAAGGCTTTGGAAGCGGATAGAGGCCCAAGAAAAATTTGAGCCTAGAACCCCTGAAAGCAAGGTTTATATTAGATGCATTCATGGAGCTGCTTCATCATACCCCACTTACAAGCTAATGGTTAAGGGCTTGGGAGTACAAAAGGAAATTCCTTTAGCAGTGGTTCCCAGGCTTCCATTTGATTTAGTCCTGGGAAGAGACTGGCCACAATTTAAACAAGGGTTAGTGAAAGGACTAGGGACAAAGAAGGAGGGAGATGGAATGATGGTGGTAGCTCCCAGTCCCTTGTTTGAAAGTCCTCAGACCTCAAGTAAAAAGATGGTTAAAAAACTCCCAGAAGCCCAGTCTTCTAATAAGTAAATTTTCACTTTGAAATATTGCAAGGTCACAGAGAAGGCCCAAGCTCCTAAGCGGGCATCCCCTCAAGCTGCTGGATTTGACCTCTGCAGTGTGGAAAATGTGACAATATCTAGCCACGGGAAAGCCCTTGTTGACACTGGACTCCAAGTTGAAATTCCCATTGGGTGCTATGGGAGAATAGCCCCCAGATCAGGGTTGGCCCTGAAGTATTTCATTGATGTGGGAGCCGGAGTGATCGATCCTGATTACAGGGGAAAAGTCAAAGTTCTGTTGTTTAATTTTGGACAGGAAGATTATCACGTAAGGACTGGAGATCGGATCACTCAACTGATATGTGAGAGGCTGGGTTTTCCATCCCTGCAAGAAGTCACAACTCTATCCAAAACTGAACGCGGAACCAAGGGTTTTGGTTCCACGGATGAGAAGAAGGTGAGGAGCCTGGCTGCTACCTGTGAGCGTCAAAGGGAAGTGCATGAAGAGGAAGATTTGGGACCTCAAGTGTCTGAGTGTAAAGAAAACTCAGAACCACAAATAGGTGAGGACCTGTCAGGAATACAGCAGGAGGAATTATTAGGATTACTAAAAGAATTTCCAGATGTGTTGACTCCAGTACCTGGAGAGACACACTTAGTCGCACATGAAATAGTAACTCCACCAGGAAAGTTAATTAGACAGAGGCCATACAGATTGCCTGAAGCAAAGAGACAGGAGGTAGTGGCACAAGTCCAAGAAATGTTGGATATGGGGGTTATAGAAGAATCGAAGAGTCCGTGGAATAGCCCCATAGTCTTGGTGCCAAAACCTGATGGCTCTCTGAGATTTTGTATTGATTTCCGGCAAGTTAATGCAATATCTGTTTTTGATGCATATCCAATGCCCAGAATTGAAGAGCTATTAGACCAGCTGGGACGGGCCCAATACTTAACCACCCTTGATATGATGAAGGGCTATTGGCAAATCCCTTTAACAAAGGAATCAAAGCCAAAGACTGCTTTCAGCACCCCCCCCATCGGGCTCTTTCAATTCAAAAGGATGCCTTTCGGACTGCATGGAGCGGCAGCTACCTGCCAAAGGTTAGCAGACCAGGTACTTTCACCCCATCAAAACTATGCTTTTGCCTACATGGATGATGTTATAATCCATAGCAATAACTGGGCGGAACATCTCGAGAGAGTTAGAGCGGTTTTGTCTTCCATGAAGCAAGCGGGAATCACTTTAAATCCAAAGAAGTGTGCCTTCGCAAAGAGAGGTAAAATACCTGGGTCACTTGGTGGGGAAAGGGAAAATTAAACCCCTGATCAGTAAAGTAGATAGTATCAGGAATTTTCCTCCCCCAACCACTAAGAAACAGTTAAGGAGTTTCTTAGGACTTATTGGTTACTATCACTGTTTATACCATGTTTGCAGAGGAAAGTGCAATATTCACTGATATGCTGCGAAAGAATTGTCCAAATCAGCTGAAATGGACTCCTGAAGCTGAGAAGGCATTTTCAGTACTGAAGGGGAAGTTGTGCAATGGTCCAGTGCTGAGAGGCGTGGATTTTGGAAAGCCTTTCTTAGTTCAGACAGACGCCTCGGATGTAGGGCTGGGAGCCGTGTTATCTCAAAGCCATGGAGAGGATGAACATCCCGTGATGTACCTAAGCAGAAAGTTGTCACCGGCTAAACAGAGGTATTCCACTATAGAGAAAGAATGCTTAGCCATAAAGTGGGCAGTGGAAGCATTACGCTTTTACCTAACAGGAAGGAAGTTCCTGCTGGTTACCAACCATGCTCCATTAAAATGGTTACAACAGATAAAGAACCATAACGCAAGGTTGACGCGCTGGTACATGGCCTTACAGGCGTTTGATTTTAAAGTGGAACATCGTGCTGGAAAATTGCACAAGAACGCTGACGCCCTTTCACGTATTACGGACTGTGAAGAAGAGGTTTCACAACAAAAACCAGTCCGTAATAACTTAAGCAGGGGGGTATGTGATAAGGAAGCTTATCAAAGCTCAGGGGGTAATGACAAAAGAGGAGAATTTACTCTGATTAAGGGACCTGTGCTGGCAGGTTATAAATATAAGAGAAAACATCAAAAGGAAACATTCTAATTATTGGCTTCCCATAAAGTTTTGTTGAAAATAAAAAGCTTTAGGGAAAGTTTTGCACGTGTGCTGAAATCAAGCTACTGATTGCAGTTAATTGTCACCTGCTGGTAGAGGAGAGCCCAGCACAAGCCGTGCACACCGGGGTTTTAAAAGTTATTTTCTGTATGGAGAAAGTGAGCATTGTTTTTGTATAAAGAAGTTTCCCTCTTTGATTTGTTTCACCTCAGCACTGCTAAGGAGTTTATTAGCAGTGGCTGTAAGAAAGCCTTTCTGTTCCATAAAGGACTTTGATTCTTATGTGCATAAGATTTTCAGTTGCCTTATTTTGTGTTGACTAAACCCTGGAGAAGTTATCTGGATGGTGTTACCAAGCATATCTGTGTGTGGAATAATCACCCCATAAATAAACTCTAATTTTGCCTTACACTCGACCAACTACAAGAGTTTTCATTTTTTTAAAAAGGCAAGCTTTGTGTGAATGGACGTCAATAACCACAATCCTTTGCAAGACAGTTAATTTACATACTTGCCAAGATGGTGGTACCCTCATAACAAGCACCCCCTTTTACAACTCTCATAGTATCAAGATGTATGATCCTGTTTCTTCTCAGCGCAAATTCATCCGGTTTTATATACACAGGCAGTAACAATGTCTTATGATACTATTCACTAATGTAATATTCAACAGCCTGTACCTCTAAATGCTTGTTCTCTTTCCTCCACTTTGTACCCTTAAATATAAACATATATACGCTGAAGGTTCAGCCGTAATTGGGTAATATCCATTTTGGCTCTTTACACTACGCAATTGGTTGTGAGTCCCTCCATCTAATGTCTATTCACTTTTACTTAACTTGAGAAAAACTGTAGCATTTCCCTGGTCTGTTACTTATTAGGCTGGTGATATTACCATTCACTTTTGATATGTTTAGAGTGCCGCCAATGTGATAATATGGTTGGAAGAAGTCCCGCACAAAAAGTCTTCTGCAATATTATGATTCTCATCTGGAGTATTATTTTATTCTTTTTTTATACATTTGTTAGTAAGTAACAAATTCTGACGTTAATCTGATATCATTAGCGGTAATTGCATAAAGCAGCAGTTAATGTCTGTCTGTCTTTCACGATAATATAAACACGCAGTAGGTCGCTCAGGAAAAGGCTGTTATTTGCCCTGCCCATTAGAAATAGATTAGGATATTAATCAAGTGAGCTCAACTATGCATGTATCCTATACTGACACAACTATTCCATGCTCTCTCAAGTTCACTCCTATCTCAGTTGTTCTCTCCCCCTAGCCTTGTACCCTCAACCCCCCTTAAACAACTGCTCCTTGTATAAACCATTGCTGCTTTAATGTTAATAGCTGTTTTTAAAAAGTACATCTTCAAACCCTATATAATCACACAAGTTTGGTTTTTGGTTTTATGTTATATATAAACCACTCTGAATTAATGATAAAAATACCTGTTAAATAAATAAATAAAAATAAATAAAATACTATAGCGGTAACGGGTTACCCTCATCCTCATTTGTTTTCTCCTCACACACAGGTGTATTCGGTAAAACAGACAAAAATAAGATGGCAATGTCCTTCCCCTTGAACTGGCTGATATAGTGCAATTTATTTTCTTTATATCACTAGATAGTTTTCCTTTTATCAGCACATATAAAACTTACTGTGTACCTGTTTCCTTCCCAACCTAGATGAGAAATTAGCTTTTGAAATCTGTACTGTCAGAAATGACATAAGTTGTGGGACCTCCTGATTTGCTCCCGGTGTACCCCATTCACTTCCACTAGTTGTGCACATATTTATGATATAGAATATGATGACTCTACAATAATGTCTTCAAATCTGCAGGTTTATAAACAATTCCACAATACCCGAACTTAGTCATCCTCATTTCCTTCCTATGGCTTTCCTCATAGTGTTGAGGCCTTATCAATGGTTTCTAATTGCTTTCATTTCTTTTAACTATTTTATACTCTATTGTATAATTGTCCTTATGTGTTTAACTTATGTTTACTACAATTTTGGTATTTGATTCATTTTACCCTTTTATTCTTTTTAACCCACGCTGTTTATTGTTTTATTATTCATTTTATTTTTTATTCATTGATATGATATGTATTATAATTTGTTTAGTTTTTATTTTGGATTTTGTATTATTTATTTGTTTTAACGGTCTTTTAACTTCTGAAGAAGGCACAAGCCGAAATACTTGTAGGGTGACCTCATGGATACAAATAAAGCTCCCTGTTTTCTATCCACGGTATGGTGTGACCTGCTTTTGTTTGCATTTGTAGTCACTACAGGTGGAGTGGTCCCCCTCCACACATATCCTGCCCAGACCCCACATTTTGTCACTCTCCACACATATCCTGCCCAGACCCCACTTTGCTATGCATTAAACAATTAGTGCGGGACTTTTACCATGCCAGCTGCTTTTAGCATGCAGTGGCACTTACTGTGGGACCGGGCTAATGTTAGTGCACTTTAGTAAACAAACCCCTATGTGGTAACAGGATAGTGCATATTTTTATGTGAGTCACATATAGGCATGCTTAGGGACATAATTTGAGCAGAGCATGAGCAGAATCATGAAGTACCCATGTGTAGGTTACAGAATGCTCACCTATATACATACCTCAGCTGCGTACATTTACAACTGCTCCTGAGCAAGTACAAATATAAATGACTGCTCTTGAGCTCTAATTTCAGCAGTTTTGTGAGACTATTTTATAGAGAGATATAGGCGCCTATGTATCTTCACAAAATAGTCTCAAAATAGGTGCGTAATTTTATAAGAATATGCCTAGTTAAAGTGCCTTTCATGGAGCCTATGTCATGTACATTTTATAAAAACAATTAAGTGCTATTTACTTTTATAAAATACTAGCCTAAATGGCAGAAATTATGCCTTAAGTCAAAGTGCAGACATTTGCACAAGCCCTAGAGCTGACATAAATGCCAGCATCTAGATTTTAGAAAGAGCATGCATAAAGCACAGTTACTTACCTGTAACAGGTGATCTCTGGGAACAGCAGGAATAAGTCTTCACATATGGGTATCGTCGGTACCGACGGAGCCTGTGCGGGAACGCTCCCCAGCGTCCTGAAAGAAAGCCTTTGGGAGCATCCCACAGCGCCTGCGCGCTGCCTTCCCGCCTTTCCTAACTGCCTCTCTCCAGTTAGAGTTTTAAAGCTGAGACAAAGAGAGAGAGAGAGGAAAGATAGATAGAGAGATACAACTCCTAGGGGAGATGGGTGGGTTGTGAAGACTTATTCCTGCTGTTCCCAGAGATCACCTGTTACAGGTAAGTAACTGTGCTATCTCCAGGAACAAGCAGGAATGAGTCTTCACATATGGGGACTCCCCAGCTAGAGATGTCTGGGAGATCACCCAGATTGTGAGTCCCTGGGAAGGGCTCTATCTTTACCCATGAATCTCAGGCATCCAGTTCAGGGATGGAGGGTAGGAGTTGATTAGGTATGGAACAGGTGTTTGAGAACAGCCTGACCAAACAAGGCATCCCGGCGGGAGTCCTTGTCCAAGCAGTAATGGGCTGTGAAGGTATGAACCGATGCCCAGGTGGCCGCTCGACAGATTTGGTCGATGGACACAGAATTTAGATGAGCCATAGAGGTTGCCATGGCCCTCACATTGTGAGCTGTGACATGGCCCTCCAGAGAAAGGTTCTTACTTTGGTAGGCAAAGGAAATACACTGAGCAATCCAATTGGACAGAGTTCTCTTAGAGACTGGAAGTCCTAAATGAGAAGGATCAAAAGCAACAAAAAGTTGAGAGGACTTTCTATGTTGCTGTGTCCTTTGTAAGTAGAAAGCAAGTGCTCTTTTACAATCCAGGGTATGAAGATTCCTCTCTGCACTTGATGCATGAGGTCCTGGAAAAAAGACAGGTAAATACACCTCCTGGTTCAGATGAAAAGGTGAGACCACTTTAGGCATAAAGTGAGGATTAGTTCTGAGGACTACCTTGTCATGATGGAACCTTGTATAAGGAGGATTAGCCACTAAAGCTTGCAACTCACTGATACGGCGAGCTGAGGTGACTGCAATAAGAAAAATAACCTTCCAGGAAAGGAATTTCAAGGAGGTAGTGGCTAAGGGTTCAAAGGGTGACTTCATAAGCTGGCCAAGAACCAGATTCAAGTCCCATGCCACTGGAGGTGGTCTAATGGGAGGTTTAGTCAAAAGAAGGCCTCTCATGAATCTTGCTATAAGAGAATGAGAGGAAATAGGTTGTCCATTGAGAGGTTTAAGGGATGCTGCAATAGCACTCAAATGGACTCTGATTGAATTTGTTTTAAGGCCTGCATGGGATAAATGCAGCAAATAGTCTAGTAAAGAATTCAAAGGTATTGCAAGAGGGTTGAGACCCTTCTCTGCACACCAAATGGAAAACCTTTTCCATTTAAAAACATATGAACGTCTGGTGGAAGGCTTTCTGGAAGCATGAAGGATATCCTTCACCTGCTGAGAAAGGTGTAAATCTTGAAGGTCTAGGCCTTCAGCAACCAGGCCCTGAGATGAAGAGACTGAGGATTTGGGTGCCACAAGGTTCCCTCCTCCTGGGAGAGGAGATCTGGAGCAGACCCCAGGTCTAGGGAGGGAGCTTGAGAGAGATGCAGAAGTAGAGGGTACCACACTTGGCGTGGCCAAAGTGGTGCTATGAGGATCATAGTCCCCTTGTCTCTCTGAAGCTTGAACAGAGTCTTGGGGATTAGGGGAATAGGTGGAAAGGCATAGAGGAAGTCTTGCCCCCAATGAAGGAGGAAGGCATCCCTGGCCTGAACTCCCTGACATGGAATCCTGGAACAGAACCGGGGAAGTTTGGCATTCCACGGACTTGCAAACAGGTCTATGTCTGGGGTACCCCAAATCCGAAAGATTCTGGCTATCTGGTCCCCATGGAGGGACCATTCGTGCGGAAGCAGAACTCGACTGAGTCTGTCTGCCCAAGAGTTTTGAACCCCTGGAAGATACACTGCCATGAGATGGATTTGATGCTCTCTGGCGAAGGCCCACAATCTCAGAGCTTCGTTGCAAAGTGATAGAGAGCCAGTCCCTCCCTGCTTGTTCACGTAGAACATGGCTACTTGGTTGTCTGCATGGATGGGGACTGTCTTGTAGCTGAGTAGGGTGTGGAAGACTCTGAGAGCCAGAAAGATTGCTCTGAGCTCTAAGAGGTTGATATGAAGAGATGTCTCCTGTGGAGACCAGATGCCCTGGGTTGAGAGATCTTGTAGATGAGCTCCCCAACCCCTTGGAGAGGCATCTGTTGTAAGGGTGGTTTGGGGTAACACCTGTTGAAAGGGGGACCCCAGCAACAGATTCTGAGTGGACTTCCACCAGTGGAGGGACCAAAAAAGGCGACTGGAGGTTGCTATTTTGTCTGACAGGCAACCTGATGCCTGAGTCCATTGGGAGGAAAGGGTCCACTGAGCTGCTCTCATGTGAAGGCGAGCATAGGGAACCACATGCACCGTGGATGCCATGTGGCCTAAGAGTTGCAACATTTCTCGAGCAGTTAAATGGGATTTTAACTGAATCTGGGAGGCTAACTGCACCAAGCGTAGGCAACGGGCCTGGGGAAGATAGACCCTTGCAGTTGTGGTATCCAGTAAGGCCCCTATGAACTCTAGAGACTGAGTAGGGGTGAGATGGGATTTTGGAATGTTGATTGCCAGTCCCAGATACTGAAGAAAACGCCTTGTGCAGGCCAAGGAAGTCTGGGCCTCTGACTGGGTTGGAGCTCGGATGAGCCAGTCATCCAGATATGGGAATACGAATATCCCTAGAGTGCGCAGGAATGCAGCTACTACTGCCATGCATTTTGTGAACACTCTTGGAGCAGAGGCCAGACCGAAAGGAAGCACTTTGTATTGGTAGTGCTTTCCCTTGTAAAGGAACCGAAGGAATCTTCTGTGTGTTGGATGGATGAGAACATGGGTGTACGCATCCTTGAGATCTAGAGAACAAAGCCAGTCCTGACTTTGGAGGTATGGAAGGAGAGTTCCGAGAGAAGTCATCTTGAATTTGTCCTTGCATAGAAACTTGTTCAATTCTCTGAGATCTAATATGGGTCTGTAGCCCCCCGTTTTCTTTGGAATGAGGAAATAGGGGGAGTAGAACCCTGAGCCCTGTTGAAGAAGGGGTACTTCTTCTATTGCCCCTTGGGCAAGAAGGGTAGAAATCTCTTGACCTAGAAGGTTGAGGAGAGATGTTGGAGAATTGAACTGTTTCACCATGGTGTGAGGAGGAAGGTTTAAGAAATGAAGTTTGTACCCTTCCTTTATGATGGAGAGGGTCCACTGCTCTGCTGTGATTTGTTCCCATCTGGGAGCAAAGTGAGCTAACCTTCCTGGGATGGTGAGAGGCTCTGGATGTTCTAGAGCCAGAAAGGCTAAGTTCTCTAGTAGAAAGTCAAAGGCCCTGAGGAGGCTGAGGCTGTTGGGCCGTAGCAGTCCTCGCAGCCTGGGTTTTGGCCTGTTTTGGTTGTTGCTGTCTCTTTGTAGCAAAACGACCTTGAGAAGAGGCCTGACCATAAGAAGAAAATTTCCCTTTCTTTGGGAAAGATCCCTTTTTTAACAACCTCTTTTTAAAAGGAGCAGTAGTAGACTTAGAAAGTCTATCTAAAACAGAGTTTTCAGCATCCATTTGGTTGGCCTTTGCTTGCCAATCTTTGCCAAACAGGTTTTCGCCTGTACAGGGAAGGTTACCTAGACCATCCTGTACCCAGGATTCCAAATCAGAGGCTTGTAACCAAGCAACTCTGCGTGCACCTATGGCAATAGCCGAGGCTCTACTGGCCCCCTCAAAAGAGTCAAAGGCTGCACGATTGGAAAACTTAGATACATCCTGTGCATGTTTAAGCCAGGTGATGTATTCTTCTCTTATCTTCTGACATAAAGGGAGATAAGGTTTGCAGATGATCTGTAACTTCTTTCAGAAACATCCCCATATAGAGACTATAGGAGTTGATTCTGGCTACAAGCATACTGGCCTGGAAGATTTTCCTGCCAAAGGCATCTAGAGTTCTGCATTCTCTTCCTGGAGGAGCAGAGGAGTGCCTTTTTGTACTCTTGATCTTTTTCATAGCAGACTCTACCACAATAGAGTGGTGAGGAAGCTGAATCTTATGAAACCCAGGACAAGGAGGAACACGATACATGGTGTCCAACCTTCTGGAATGAGGGGAGGTGGAAAGAGGAGTCTCCCATATGCCCAACATGTGTTCAAAAAGAATCTCATGTATTGGTATGGTAGCTGCCTCTTTAGGAGCCTTAGGATATTGTAGTATATCCAATTTTTTGGCTCTAGGTTCAGTCTCAGAGGTCACTGAGATGGACAGGCCTTTGGCCACCTCCCTGAGGAAGTCCTGAAAAGACAAGTCTTCAGGAAGAGACATTCTCCTTTTTGGAGAAGAGGGTTCCTGAGGAAGGATGCCCGATGCTTCAACTGAGGCCTCTGAAGAATCAGAGTCTTCAGAGGAATCGAAGTATCGACTATCTGGATGCTCCCGTAGAGCCCGATACGCGTACCGGGGGGTATCGACATCGGGAGTAATCGGTACCGGTCCGGTACTGATGGGAATCACTGGATAGTGTACCGCTGCGGTCGATGCTGATGTCGATGCAAGCGGTACTGGTATCGGAACCGATATCGGGTCCGGTACCGGAATCGGTACAGGTACCGACAACGGTGTTTGTTGCGGTACCGTAGGCGTTGCAGCTTGAATGAATGCCGTGATGGCACGCTGCATGGTCAGAATATTCTGATCCATTGACGCCACCAATGTCTGGATATCGGTACCGGTAGAAACTGCCGGTACCCCAGAACATTGTAACAGGTGATCGGTCGAGGCCGAGCCATCGATGTCAACCTGTGGCCCCATAGGTAGTGCTTTGGAAGCCGGAGCCTCCCGCCGGGGTAATTTTGCCGGTGTGGTATCCTCAAGAGTAAGCCCGGGGGCATCTCGATACTAAGAGGGAGATGAACTCTTTGAGGACCGGCCAGATTTGAGTTTGGTTACCTGAGATCCATAGGATGAAGAAGCAGCCCTGGAAGACGTCGATGCCACGGAAGCTGCATCGGAGGGAAACAGGGTACTGAGCTTAGCTGCCCGATTCTGTAACCCTCTTTTAGACATCATGGAACAGGACTCACAATCCGCAATGGAGTGGTCAGGACCTAAACATTTTAGACACCAGTCATGGGTGTCAGTGACAGAAATAGTGCTGCTGCACTTTGTGCATTTTTTAAACCCGGAGGCGGGTTTTTCCATGAGGGAAAAAATATATCTGTAGGCCTAAGGCCCCAGAAGAAAAATGCACTGAAAAGAGTAAACTTTTTTTTTTTTTTTTAAAGAAAGAAAAAGGACCGGTAGTACCGGTGCGGAATCGAGAAGGCAGACACGCGACTAAAGAAAAATAAAAGAAAATAAGAAATTCTTCAGCGGTGACAGGAAACACGACCTGCTGGCTCCACGGAAAAGAAGAACTGGAGAGAGGCAGTTAGGAAAGGCGGGAAGGCAGCGCGCAGGCGCTGTGGGATGCTCCCAAAAGCTTTCTTTCAGGACGCTGGGGAGCGTTCCCGCGCAGACTCTGTCGGTACCGACGATACCCATATGTGAAGACTCATTCCTGCTTGTTCCTGGAGATATTATAGTATTTCATAAACTACATGTGTATTTGTGTGCTTCATCCACAATCTATCCAAACTCCACCCTTGTAAACACCCACTAGCAAAGTATGGGCTATCAAGCAATGCACAGACTTTTACACTGGTTAGTATTTTATCAGAGGTCATTAATGCATGTATATGGCCTAATGCGTGCAGTACTGATGAAAATTATACATAGTTTGGTGAGTACTTGCTGCTTAAAAGTATATGCCCCCTTATAAAATCCTTCCCCCTTCTGTGGCAAAAAAAAACAGGACAGCTAACAACCATAGAGTGCATAAATGGATATTATTTGCTTACCTTTGTTATTGTATACATCTAGATAGTTAGGTGCTGAAAAAATTGTGATTAGTGAAGGGAAGCCTGTTGTTTGACTTTTTCTGTACATGCGATACCTAAAGAAAAACAGTCATAAAAGGTACAAGTCATAAAAGGTTTCCTGTTTCAATTTATTTCGTATGTTAGATTGTTAGAAATACAGACTTATGAAAATAAATGTACAGATATCAAAGAAAATGTCAGGTCATCAAAATCAAGGGCAGGTTTGACCGGGCCAATGTTTCTTTCCTTATAGGTGTAGACTTACAGTTCTACAGTTCTTGGGAAAATCAATATATTATCAATCCATATCTGTGATGTGATGAGATTTATATCCAGAACTATCTCAGCTTAACTCTGATGGTTTTGAGCAATCAAGCCACCCTAATACCGTCATATGCTCATAGGAAAGGGCCTTCAGAAGGTAAACACAAAAAATTTCAACAAGCATCCATCTACTAAAAATATATTACCGGAAGATGCAGTAAAAGCTTTTAATATAGCTGGGTTTAAAAGAGGTTTGGACAAGTTCCTGGAGGAAAAGTCCATAAACCATTATTAAAGAGGACCAGGGAAATCCACTGTTTACCCCGGGATAAACAGCATGCAATCTGTGTACCTTGTTGGGAACCTGATAGGTACTTCTGACCTGGATTGGTTGCTGTTGGAAACAGGATATTGGGCTTGATGAACCCCTTGGTCTGACCCAGTATGGCATCTCTTATGTTCTTATATAGGGTGATATATTGGAGGAATTGAAAAACATCTCAATACATGGAGAAGATGTAATACAGCTATTTGATAAAGAGTAGCAAATTATCTGGACTGGATGGTATACATCCCGGGATACTGAAAAAAAACTCAGAAATGAGACTGAAGACTTACTATTAGTAATCTATGAATATCATTAAAATCATCTGTAATACCTTACGTATAGAGAGTGGCCAACATAATGCCAATTTTTAAAAAGGGTTCTGGGGTGACTAGGACCACCAGTAAGCCTGATGTCAGTACCGGGCATAATGGTAGAAACCACTATAAAAAAGAAAATTACTGAACATATAGATAGTTACTTGGACAAAGCCAACTTGGATTTAGCCAAGGAAAGTCTTGTCTCAATAATCTACTACATTTTTGGGAAGGTGTGAATAAACAGATAGATAAAGGTGAGCTGGTTGATATAATTTATCTGGATTTTCAGAAAGCCTTTGAGAAGGTCCTTCATGAGAGACTCTTGAGAAAATTATAAAGACATGAGATAGGAAGCAGTGTACTATTGTCGATTGAGAACTGGCTAAATGATAGAAAACAAAAAGTAGGGTTAAATGGCTAATTTTCTCAAAGGTGAAAGAAGAATAGTAGAACACCCAAGGGATCTGTGCTGCTTTTTAATATATTTATAAATGACCTGAAAATGGGAACAATGAGTGAGATGATCTAATTTTCATATGACACAAAATTATTCAAAGTTATTAAAACACAAGAGGATTGTGAAACATTGCAAGAGGACCTTGAGAAATTAGGCAGATGAAATGGCAGATGAAATTTTATGTGAACAAGTGCAAAGTTATTCACTTAGGGCCCGATTCTGTCCCACGAATAGCGGGGATGGACATCGCAACGAGATGTCCATCCCTGGTATTCGTGCCCTCCCCGCTGGCTGTACAGGGAAGTAAGACGGGGGCAGGGAAGGGGAAAATCAGGAGCAGAGTTAGGGTGGGCTATGGACAGTCTCCGGCCCTGTATGTCCAGGGCCGGTGACTTGTGGGGGACGTTATTCCATCTCTGAGGTGGAATAACTTCCCTGGACTTTTCTTTCGGCAGGCCTGGGGCGTGGATGGGGCAGGGGGCCCGAGGACATTCCCAGCAGCCTGAACCTGACCTTAGGAGAATAGATCAGGGGTCGGGCTGCAGGGAAAGCCTTTGTTAAGCCACTGGCCAGGATCACAGCTTTACAAATGAGCCGCGGTGCCATGGTAACTGGATGCCATGGCTCCATGGCTCCATTGTAAAGCCCTCTGAGTTAGTCGGGCTTTCCTGTACATGCAGGCCAGGCTGAATTGCAGTCCCGGCCTGCACGTATAGGGCTGTTTGCAATTCTGGTCCCGCGGGGCTAGATGTGCCCAGTGGGATCAGAAGTGCGACCACCTCTGTACGTCCGGTTCAAACCGGACATATAGAGGAGCTGTACATCTGGGATGGAATGAGCCTGTTAGGGAAGAACAACCCAAAGTATAATTACACAATGCAAGCTTCCACATTAGGAATCACCACCCGGGAAAATGTTTTGGGCGGCATCATGCTAATACGTTGAAACCCTCTGCCCAGTGTGCAGTGTGCAGTGGCTAAAAATGCAAATAGCATGCTAGAAACCATAAGGAAATGAACGGAGAATAAAACCAAGGATATTATGGAGGACAAGCTTTTCCTGCTAAGTGCTGCTTGATTGGTTTCTGTTCCCCTGCACCCATATGGCATCTGGCATCTTGATATCAACTGGAAGGGCTATTTAAATCTAGCCCCACTGTGGGATGACAGGGAAAAGCTTCTCCTGCTAAATGCTACTTGACTGGTTCTTGTATTCCTGGACCCACACGGCATCTGGCATCTTGACATTAGCTGGAAGGGCTATTTAAATCTAGCCCCACAGTGGGACGTGGCCATGGGGGTGTGACCAAAGGGTAGGCGCTGCCCCTTTGGAATACGTGAGGAGCAGGAAGTGTGAGACCATTCCCCTGGAATGAAGAAATGGAAAACGAGAAGTCTACAATCTCATAGCTTGAAGGCAGACAAGGTTGTCAGTTCAATGGACTGCCACATTAAAGTACTGGGTCAAGTGGATTTGGGGGGACAAGCCCTTGGTTCTGAAGTTATGTCTTCAACTGTAAGTACTCTCTTGCCTTCTCTATCCTCTGTCATCATGGGTCTTAAAACTCCGCCCAGTCAGTGTATCGCTGTACAAGCTTCCTCTCCAGGGAAGAGGGGGAAGTTCCTCTGAGCATGATTCCCCTGAGTGGATCTTTTTTCAGCGAAGATAGTTCTAGCTGGAAGAGAACATGTCTCTTATCCACTCCTATTGACAATTCTTTTACTCAGGTGGAAAAACCTGTACCTCTCAAGGAGATTTCTCTTAGAGATATATAGCATATTGTTTCCCACACTGAACTGTTCCTTCAGACTTCCTTACAAAAAGTCTCTGATTTTTCAGAGGATGTTGTGAAGCTTGCCGAGCATGACACGAGACTCTCAACAGTTAATACTCATTTTGTTAAAACTGAATCACAAGTCTCTGTAATGCAAGCAACTCTCTCCTCCTCTGTTCAAGACTCCTTGTTACTCCACTGTCAATTGGAATTAATGAAAAATGCTTTTCGCTCTAAAAATTTATGTTTTTTGAGTTTTCCCCATAGGCAATACCTCTCGCTGTCGATTCTTTTTTATAAATATCTTAAGGAGGTTTTACTCTATCCAGACCCAGATACAATTAAAGTCTCCAAGGTATATTTTATTCCTAAAGGAGTTAAGACTGCGGTGAAGGGTACAAATGTTCTGGGAGATGAATTTGATCAATTGTTTCTTGTAGATAGCTTAGACCTATCAGCTTCTTTGGAGTCTTCTGTCGAGGAAATTTCCTCTCGTGCAACTCTTATAATTTTTTTGTCTGAATCGGACGAAGATCGAATATTGCGTTTATAGTTTGCTAAAAAGAATGAAAACTTTTGTGTGAAAGTTATCCACATTTTTCCAGATGTTTCTAAATCAACTCAGAAGTATAGGAAAGTCCTGTTAGAGCTCAGACCTCGGGTGTGGGCTCTAGTTGCTTCTTTTTTCCTCCAGTACTCATGTAAGTGTTTATTGGTATATCAGGGTAATAGATATGTATTCTTTGACTCTGATCAGCTGGAAAAGATCCTTCAGGGGAAAGAGTAATCTTTTTCCCAATTATGATGTTTGTTCACTAGCTATGTTTAAGAGGGTTCTATTGTGCTTTTTTCAAGGGTTGCAATGTAATTAAAGGAAGCTGTCCTCCTTGATGTGGACTTGAATTGTATAGTTGCTATATTCTTTTCTTTGTATATTTTGGTATATTTAATAAAAGTAAAATTTAAAAAAACCCAAGGATATTACAATGACTCTGTACCGCTCGCCATGGTGCAATCGCACCTCAAATATTGTGTGAAATTATTGTTGCCATATCTTAAAAAAGATACAGCAGAATTATAAAAAATAGAAAAAGGATACAACAGAATTAGAAAAAATTAGAAAAAGAGCGATCACAATGATGAAGAGGATAGAATATTCCTATGAGGAAAGGTTTAAAAGGTTAGGGAGCTTTAGCTTGGAAAAGAGATGGCTGAGAGGAGATATGATAGAGGTCTACCAAATAATGAGTGGAGTGTAATGGTGAAACATGGATCAGGTCTTTATACCTTCAAGAAGCAGAAAGACTAGGTGCACACAATGAAGCTACAGTGTAGTAGCACATTTAAGACTAATCATAGAAAATATCTTTCCACTCATAGCTTAATCAAACTCAAATTTGTTGCGGGTGGATGTTAGTGTAGCAGAGTTTAAAAGAGGTCTGGACACGTTCCTGGAGGAAAAGTTCATAAACCATTTTTAAAGCGACTTGAGGAAATCCCCTGATCACCCCTGGGATAAGCAGCATGAATCACTCTACCTTCTGGGAAACTGACTGATACTTGTGATCTGGTTTGGCCATTGCTGAAAATAGGATACTGGAGCCTTGATGGACCTTTAGACTGATCCAGTATAGGATATCTTATGTTCTCATAAAGACCGAGGGAACTAATTACTAAGGTATTCTAACATCAATATGCATTTAATCACCATAATGCACGTTATATTAGTGCAGGTCCTTCAATAGGACATAATTATTAATAATGGGGGTCATTCTGAGCCATGAATAGCGGGGATGTATGCCCTGCCTGGACATATATCCCTGCTAATCATGCCCCTGCTGATCCCACACAAAGGCTCCCTGTACGAACAACAGAGTTGTACGGGGAGCCTTAGACGGGGGCGGGAGGGGGCAGGTGGAAGGCGATTCTGAGGTGTCCAGGGTAAGTCAGTTAGACAGGGAACTTATTCCACCTCAGAGGTGGAAAAAGTCCTCCTGGATGTGGTGTAGCAGCAGCAGCCAGTGGGGACAAAACCGGGAGGTGTGCAGGAGGTTCCCCACAGCCAGACCCTAGACATGGGAGGCCGGAGATCAGGGGTCTGGCTATGGGGAAAGGACATTCTCGGCGGCGGCCGGCGTTTGTGGCTCCTGATTGGAGCCGTGGTGCCATGGCAATGGGACACCATGGCTCTACGGTTCCATTCAGGAGACTGGCTGTGTTAGCTGGGTATGCAGCTGGACTTGTGGCTGATCAGAATCGGGGCTGGCCTGCATGTCCAGGCCAGTAGACCCAGTTCCCTGCGGGATCAGAATCGGGTCTACCGCTGTATACCACAATTCTGCACAGCTGCACAAGGGGCTGGACATCCAGAAGGGAACAGGCCTCAATGTATATTAACGTTAGTGCACCTTAGCAACTAGCAACCTAAATATAGTAGGGGACTTATTTAAGATGCTAAAATTACAATACTATAATTTTCATGTGTTCTTGAAAAATATAGGTGTGGGCATTTACACAAGCTCCAAGGATGGTGTAAATGTCCAAACCTATGATGTAGATATGCATCAAGCCATTTATGCTCATATTTTTTTAAAGACAAATAGGCGTCTACTTGTCTTTATAAAATATGGTTAATAGAGGATCTTTAAAAAATGCTTTTTTTGCCATTGCCTCAGAAAAAATCCAAGTTACCAATGTCCCTGTTTAATGTACATTACCAAGTTTAAGTTAATATGTAAACCACTTTCACTAAAAGGATAAAGCGGCATAAAAAACTTGTTAAGTAAATAAAAATAAATAACGTACATAACCCCTTACAACCCCTACAAAATTACCTTCCTAGTGGCAATTGGTGCTGCTGCTGATTTCCCAGAATAGAGGGGTGGTGGTGGTTAAGTGTTGTCAAGTTAATGTCACATCCTGGCAACCCTGTGGCGTGACCATGTGGTGAGTATCCCTTGGATATTCTTGGTAAAATGCGTCTGGACGCAGACCGAATAGAAGGGTAAGTATACAATTTTTTTTCAGAATGATATATATAAAGATAAAGATATATATATATGACACACACACACACACAATTCATTAAAAATGTATAAAATCATAATAAAATAGAGGAAAGGAAAAATACAATTCATGAATACATACACACACACACACACACACACACACAAAATAAATATTCATCAGGAGCATTTTTCTTTTTCTGTTTTTTTCTCTCTTCAGCAGTGCCTGTCACTGTTTGTCCTTACTAGATGCTATAACATAGAGGAGCATTTCCTTTCAGATGATTCTTTAGCAGTACTGCTTAGTTGGCAAAGGTGGCCACTGTAGTGGTAGTCATCTTCCCTCTGACCCCGGGCTTTTCTCAACAACTTCTGTTGGATCCCCTGCACTACAGTGGAAAGTACTTTAGTCTGAGTGATGGGGATGGACTCTTTATGTACAGTGAGGGGGATATTTAATACATTTTAGCCGGTTAGCAGACGTGCTAACTAAGTACTACTCATTTGTATAGCACTACAAGGTGTAGGCAGCGCTGTACATATAGATGTAAGACACAGTCCCTGCTTATCAGAGCTTTCAATCTAATCAAGACAAAACACATAAGGGTATGTTTACTAAACAGCGATAGCAGCTTCTGCGCGATTGGTTCCGATATCGCACGGAAGCTGCTACCACTGTTTAGTAAACATACCCCATAGTGAAACTGGGGACTAGAGTATGGTAAGATACACAATTTAGTGGACAAGAGAGTGAGGAGCATCAGGATCCAAAAGTGGCTTCAAAGAGGTGGGTTTATAGCCTGGATTTGAATAGGGCTAGAGAAGGGGCCCAACGCATAGGTAGTTTGTTCCAGTCATATGGAGCAGCGAGATGGAATGAACAAAGTCTGGAGTTGACAGTGGTAGAGAAAGGCACAGATAAAAGGGATCTGCCAGAGGAACAGAGTTCACAAGAAGCGCTGTAGAGCGAGATAAGAGAGGAAAGGTAGAGAGGAGCCTCGGAATGAATGCACTTGTAGGTCAGTAGGAGAAGTTTGAACTAGATGCAGAAACTGACAGGGAGCTAGTGAAGTGACTTGAGAAGAGGGTTTAAATGAGCATAGCGACTCTGGCGGTCACCATGATATTCAGCAGCACTAACCAGATAGTGTGAGCAGTTCAAGTTAGGCAGAGGTGAATAGCTTTCCTAACTTTAACTGCTCAATGCTATCTGGCAACTAGATGATCGTCGATGGCCGGCCAACCCCCATATTTAGTGGTGCAAATGGGATATGTTCTGCCACATAATATCCAATCCCAATTAAAGCAGCTCAGTTAGGCATTTTATTTTGTCTAGCTGCTGCTGAATATACTTTCCAGTATTTATATATTTATTAAAATCATTATATAATCTTTTAGTGTGGGGACCTATAGTTCTGTACAAGGTAGATGAGTTGGTACTGTCATAAAGAGGGTTCGCCACTAAGAAGGCAATGGTAGTAGGAGTCTCCACTAAAAAGAAAAGGAATTATGAGCCTATAAATGATAAAGCCCAAAGGAAGCTAACAAAAGTTACAGCACAGTAATAATAATGGGCGATTTCAATTACCCCGGTATCGACTGGGTCAGTGTCACGACAGGACATGCTAGGGAGATAAAGTTCCTAGATGACATAAATGACTGCTTCTTCGAGCAGCTGAATCATGAACCGACCAGAGGGAAAGCCATATTAGACCTAGTCCTTAGTGGAATACCAGATCTAGTGCAAGAGATAAGGGTGTTGGGGCCACTTGGCAATAGTGATCATAGCATGATCGCCTTTGATTTTATTAGTGGAGGAGGGCGTAGTAAGGAAATCCATAGCACTACCTTTTAACTTTCGAAAAGGAGACTATGATAAAATGAGGAAATTAGTTAAGAAAAAAGTAAAAGGAGCAGTGGCAAAGGTTAAAGACTTACATCAAGCTTGGGTGTTGCTGAAAAATACTATCTTGGAAGCCCAGACCAGCTGTATTCCACGCTTTAAGAAAAGTGGAAGGAAGTCCAAAAATCTGCCAGCATGGTTTAAAGGTGAGGTCAGAGAGGCTGTTGTTGCCAAAAAAGCATCTTTCAGGAAATGGAAAAAAGAGCCAAACGACGAAACTTGGAAACAGCACAAGCACTGGCAAGTCAAATGCAAGGCATTGATAAAGTAGGCAAAGGGAGAATTTGAGAAGAAGCTTGCTGCGGAAGCAAAAACGCAAAATAAAGATTTTTTTCAAGTACATTCGTAGCAAAAAACCTGTGAGAGAGTCAGTTGGTCCATTAGATGATAGAGGAGTTAAAGGGGCACTAAGAGGCGACAAGGTGATAGCGGAGAGACTGAATGAATTCTTTGCTTCGGTCTTTACTGAGGAAGATGTAGGGATGTTACCCATGACTGAAGTGGTATTTAAAGGTGCGGAAGAATTGAAGGAAATATCGATACATCGGGAAGATGTATTGCAACTATTAGATAAACTGAACAGTAGCAAATCACCTGGGCCGGATGGTATACATCCAAGGGTGTTGAAAGAACTGAAATATGAGATTGCAGACCTGCTATTAGTAATACCTGAAGATTGGAGGATCGCCAATGTAACACCAATTTTTAAAAAAGGTTCCAGGGGCGATCCGGGAAACTACAGACCGGTGAGCCTCACATCAGTACCGGGAAAAATGGTAGAAACCATCATAAAGAATAAAATTACTCAGCATGTAGATAGTCATGGCCTAATGGGAGACAGCCAACATGGCTTTAGACAAGGAAGATCTTGTCTTACTAATCTGTTATGTTTTTTTGAAAGTGTGAATAAACAGGTGGACAAAGGTGAGTCGGTTGGTATAGAAAGCTTTTGACAAGGTACCTCATCAGAGACTTTTGGCAAAACTAAAGAGTCATGGGATAGGAGGCAGTGTACTACTGTGGATCAAGAACTGGTTAAAAGATAGAAAGCAGAGGGTTGGGCTAAATGGCCATTTTTCCCAATGGAGAAAGGTGAATAGTGGTGTACCCCAGGGATCTGTGCTGGGGCCGCTGCTTTTTGACATATTCATAAATGACCTGGAAAGTGGAATAACGAGTGAGGATATCAAATTTGCAGATGACACAAAACTATTTAAAGTTGTTAAAACCCATGAGGATTGTGGAAAATTGCAAGAGGATCTTGATAAATTGGAAGACTGGGCATCAAAATGGCAGATGAAATTTAATGTGGACAAGTGCAAAGTTATGCACCTAGGGAAGAACAACCCAAACTATGGTTACACAATGCAAGGTTCCACATTAGAAACCACCACCCAGGAAAATATTTAGGCGTCAAAACCCTCGGCCCAGTGTGCAGTGGCAGCCAAGAGAGCAAATAGAATGCTAGGTATCATAAGGAAAGGAATGGAAAATAAAACAAAAGATATTATAATGCCGCTATCGTTCTATGGTGAGACCGCACCTTGAATAATGTGTGCAATTCTGATCGCCGTATCTTAAAAAGGATATAGCGTTATTAGAAAAGGTTCAGAGAAGAGCCACCAAAATGGTAAAGGGGATGGAAGGATACTCCTATGAAGAAAGGCTAAAAAGGTTAGGGCTCTTTAACCTGGAAAAGAGACGGCTGAGGGGAGATATGATAGAAGTCTATAAATTAATGAACGGAGTGGAACGGGTAAACGTAGATCGATTGTTTACGTTATCAGAATATAGAAAGACTAGGGGACATGCAATGAAGCTACAGGGTAAACTATTTAAGACTAATAAAAGAAAATATTTCTTCACTCAACGTGTAATCAAACTCTGGAATTTGTTACCGGAGGATGTAGTAAAGGGTGTTAGTGTAGCTGGGTTTAAAAAATGTTTGGACAAGTTCCTGGAGGAAAGGTCCACAAACCATTATTCCACTAAAAAAACCACTAAACCACTAAAAAAAAAAAAAAAAAAAAAAAGAAGGGACCCAGGATATCAATGCTTGACCCAGTACAAGCATTGCAGAACCTGTGTCTTTTGGGGAAACTGCTAGGTACGTATGACCTAGATTGGCCACTGTTGGAAACAGGAAACTGGGCTTGATGGACCTTGGTCTGACCCAGTATGGCATATCTTATGTTCTTATGGCTGATTTGGTTAGCTAAGCTGCTGTACCACAGTGCTTTGATTTGATAGTGGTATATTGACTTAGCCAGAGTAAGGAGTAAGAAGCAAAAGGAGGCCCCTAAAGAAGGATGAAGGGCCTTTTCTGGTCTAGGTAGAGAAGATGAGGAGCCAGGGAAGACCTCAGAAGAACTTTAGCAAAGAGGTCTTAAATAAAGAGATGTCTGATGCCAGAAGCAGAGTCCCATCTTTAGCTTTAGAGGAGTTTGATTTTTCCAGTATCTATGAAAAGAACAATGTAGATAGACACTGGGAAAACCAAAATGTAATTTTAATATATTTTGCTACTAATGAGTCTGCTTATCACCCTCACATCCCGTTTACACAAAGATGACTGAAAAAGCTGTACAGAGTCAACTGTAAAATTACATAAATGAGCATTCCCCTCTCGTCAACATGGCTTAAAAAAACACAGTGTAGAGACCCTATTCACTTATTAGACTTATCACCGGCACACAAAGTATCAGAAAGGGTTTCATCGCCCTTTTTCTCGATATCTCTGCAGCATTTGATTCCATACCTCAGCATTAACTTCTCAAGCGACTCCAAGATATAGGCCTATGCAACACCACGATAAACTGGTTCTACTCTTACTTAAAGGATCGCAGCCAGCAATTAAAAATTGGCTCCAAGAGATCAAACCCATTTACACAACAGCAAGGCGTACCTCAAGGCTCATCCCTCCTATTCAACATTTTTCTTCAGCGGCTGTGTTCAATAATCCAAACTCATAAGATTCACTACCAAATCTATGCCGAAGATATCATGATTTATGCACCATTCTCCACAAATAAACCAGACTACACAAGATTATCCAAATGCTTTGAGGCAGTAAGACAATGGCTGCACCTTCATAGCCTCGTCATCGACTATAAAAAGATAGAGGTTCTCCATGTGACCAAAAACACATCGTTCACCCTCCACAATCACTTAAAATCTCAGACAAGAACTCCAGGTCAAAATGGAGGTCAAATATCTGGAAATAATTCTTGACCAAGGGCTAAACTTTCAAAAACAAATCAAAAACACCACCAAATCAGCAAATTACAAGCTATGCCCCCTGCTGACACCGGACCACTTCCACATAGTATGCCACGCAATAATAATCCCCCTCCTAGATTACAGTAACAATCTACACCAAGGATTACCCACTCACTATACCAGTTCCAAATAACCCAAAACACAGTTGCATGGATTATATATGGTGCACCACGGCATTCCCACATCACCCCCATTTTAAGGCAATTACATTGGCTCCCCATCATAGCTAGACTCAGATACAAAGCAATACTCGGCACTTTCAAAGTAATACACAACCTGTCGGCAAAATGCTTGCACCCACTAATAAAAACTAGAAGCAAAAGGCTAAGGCGGCACAGTACACAGGACATTCTTACCACACTACCCCAGAAAGCGAAGAACAAATACCCTACTTGTAAATGCGCCGTCATGCTCTATGCTCCCACTATCTGGAACGCGCTACCAGCAGATATAAGATTCACTGAGGTACTAGCAGACTTCTAAGACTAAAGACCCACCTTTTCCAAGAATTATATGGCCCCGACCCACAACAGGAATAAATCCCCTACAAACCTTCAGACCAAGCCAAAACCTTGCAAATAAACAGTAGCCAGCCTGTAAATAAGTTACCTGGACAATTTGTTATTTCCCAACCTGTAATGTAACAGTTATGTAGCTATTCCCACCCAGTTCTATTCACCATTCCAACTGTATGCATTGTAGTCTTCTGTAAGACAGACCACAAATTTCATGCTATGTATGATGATACCTAGTTCATTGTAAACCGTTTTGACTCTTAGAAAAGTGGTATAGAAAATGTGTTAAATTAATAAATAAATGCTTCCCATCTCCTAGTGATTTTTAGCTGTTCAAATATTTAAAGATAATAAAATTTTTATTGGTTCAGAACACATAATTGGACTAGACTGTGCATTTTTCGAAATGGAAAGTGCAAGGAGAGAGTGATCCTAAGAGCCAATGCCTTCCCAGTTCTAGCTGGTCCCATTCTATGAAGCCTGTATCCCAGGAATTATGTTTGCCTTCCCTTAAGTATATACCTCTGGTCCACAGAGTGAGTTACCAGGGAAGGGCAACCTAATTAGGAAGTCCAAGTGGGAGTCTATTCTGGGGCTATTTTATAAAGAAAACATGGATACCTATCTGTTTTTATAAAACAACCTTACAAAATCTGCAACAATTTTGGTTAAATGCATTTGTGGGCATTTATAGCTGTTCGGGAGGTGGTGTAAATCAGGCCCGTATCTAGCCCTGTGCGAGCAGTGCGGCCGCACAGGGCACAAAGACTTAAGGGGCGCATTTTAGCTGTCCTCCGTTGCCTGGGCAGGACAGCTAAAATGCACCCCTTAAACCTTCTCGCCGGCATGCTAAGCAGATCTTTCCCTCCCTGCAGGGACAGATCTGCTTAGCATGCCGGCGACTTGCACATCGGGCACAACTCTTCTCTCCTGCTGTGGTGGGGGAGGGGGGGGGCGCACGCCCGATATGCAAGTCACACAGGGCACAATCTTCCCTCGGTACAGCCCTGGTGTAAATATATATACATCAAGTACGCATGCATGTTAGAAAATACACATTTACATTAAACTTCTTTCGCATTCTGTCCAAACTCCTCTCCATAACATGCCTGCACTCAGGTAGCATAAAAGTAGGCAGGAACATTCTCCATACCAACTTTATATGTCTGTCAGGGTAGTACAGGACTGAGGCAGATACAAAGAGTTGCTTCAGCATTTCAAAGGCTTGCCGGGCCTGAGGATTCCAAGCATTCTTCAGAGTTCTTTTCACATAAAGCTATGACGGGAGCTACTACACTTAAAAATTTTTGAACAGCAGCATCAGTTAGCAAACCTCAAGAAATGCTGAAGAGGTTAAGGCCCATGTGTTTAGGTCAGAACTAGAGCAGTCACCTTGTCTAGATCCATTTCAAGACCTTGGCCCAATACTACATTGCTAAAAAAAAATCAACCTGAATTTGTTCAAAGACACATTTTTTCAAGCTTAGCAAAAACTGACTATGTATGATCAGGTTTGAAGAAAACACCAGAATAAACTCAGAGTGCCTCCTCCACCTAGACTGTGAGCCCTTTGGGGATATGAAATACATACTGTATCTGAATGTAACGCATCCTGATCGTCTCCTGCAAAGATGTGAGCTAAATATTCATAATGAATAAATAAACAAGTGAGTGAAAAGAAGATCCCAAAACACATTGATGGTAAAGGCATGAAAGACACTGCAGGAGCATTATAAAGTCACAGCGAATCAATTCACCTGTAGTACAGCCTTCTCCATGTACACCCCCCAACTTTGGAACAATCTTCCCACCACTGTACTTGCAATTAAAGACCTAATGGACTTTAGGAAAGCCATAAAAACACACCTATGGTCCCATCTTAGAAGGGCTTCAGCCTGACACAGATACAGCAACCTCTTGATCTCTGTTAGGTAACCCTGCTATACCTTACACTGCTACAATACACCTGTATATAGTTAAATGTTTTAATCGCCCCATGTAATCTTCCAAGTTGCAATACCTGTTCCATGTAAACCACTATGAATTAACGATAAGGCGATGTAAAAAAACAAACAACATGTTAATTAATTAAATAAATAAATAAATAAATAAAATAAAGTCTGAATGGTATGACAATATATTCATAATGGCCGTCCTGGTATTTAAGGATAAATTTGACATACCTGATAATTTACTTTCCTTGAATCCTGCTAGACAAATCCAGATGAGTGGGTTATGTTCCCTTGCCAGCAGGTGGAGGCAGATTTAAGCAACTTTCAGTAATGTCATCACTTGGTCAGTATGTCCTTTGGTGCAGCACTGAGAGAACTCAATATGAAACTTCCCAAGTAGTAAGCAAGACTAAAAAATTCAGGAACAAATCTCAGAAAACAAATAGCATTAGCAAGTATTTGGCTCTTTTACAATGATGAAATTGATGTAAGACCACAGGACTCACTAATCCTTTAACAGCAGCCAGATCCTTAAATCTGCAGAAAGAGTCTTCCATGGTGGATCCTGACTGGTCTAGTAGGATTCAAGGAAAGTAAATTATCAGGCATCAAAAATGTATCTTTTCTTATCATCCTGCTAGACCAATCCAGACAAGTGGGACGTACCCACACAGTCAGAATCTGGGATGAGAGGAACATGACATTCAGGATAGATTACTCTGCCAAAGGCATCATCTATAACACCCACAAGCACCCTTTAGGGCTTCACAAAGGCATTCAAAGAAAACCAAGAAGCATCCTTACAGATATCCTCTGGAGACTTAAGAGAGAACTCCATCCAGAAGGCCTGTGCCCAGTAGAGTGAGCTCTGACCCACCCTTTATCTTTATTAAAAACTTGATAAACCGCTTTTCGTGGAGAACATAAAGCGGTGTACAATAAAAGGTTGGCAGTGCAAGACAAAGAAAGGAACGCCAAAAAATAAGATAGGAAAGGAAAGAATAAAAGCCAAGATAAATGTAAGACAAAAGTTAAACAAAACCAGACAAAGGGCCAATAAAAATATAACATAGAATTAACTTAAATATTTAAAACAAAGGTTGTCTAAAAAAAAGAATACAAACGATAATAAAAGGCCCAAAACAGGGAAGACAAGACAGACTATGGGTAGACAAGTTACACAACAAAACTAATATACAAGCAAACAGTACTAGACACAGGAAACTGAGGGGGCGTTAGGAAGGACCATCAGGGGGGAGATGAAAAGCTTGCTGAAACAGATGGGTTTTGAGTAATGACTTAAAATGAGGGTAGGAGGGTTCTAAACGGAGGGATGTGGGTAGTGCATTCCACAACATTGGACCTAGAAAGAAGAAAGCTGTGTGACGGGTCTGCTCAAGGTGTGCTTGTGACGGGGAAGGAAGGGACAGACGGTTAGCATGTAGAGAGCGAAGCTGATGGTAGGGAGTATGAAGGGAAATCCGATCTGCAAGGTATAAAGGAGTATTAGTATAAAGAGCGCGGTGAATCAGAATAAGAAACTTATAATGAAAGCGAGAGGAAAGTGGCAACCAGTGTAAACGGAGAAGAATAGGTGTGATATGGTCAAAACGGTGTGCAAATGTGATGAGACGGGCGGCAGCATTTTGAATGCGCTGAAGACGAGAAAGTTGATATTTAGGAAGGTTAGCAAGGAAAACATTACAATAGTCCAGACGACTTATTACTAGGGCCAGGATGAGAGTAACTAGGGAAGAGAAGGGGAGAAGGGAACGGACAGCTCTAATCTGTCTTAGGGTAACAAAGGAACGACGTATGAGTGAGGAAAGATGCTGATGAAAGGAAAGCGTAGAATCCAGAATGACACCCAAGTAACGAAAAGATGAGACAAGAGGAAGGGAAACAGAGTCAATCATAGGAGCCAAAGAAGGACAGGAGCCGGTTAGGGAAACCCACATGGCAGTGGATTTGGATGGGTTCAGATGTAGGAAGTTGTGAGATAGCCAAGAAGAGATCCGAGAAAGACAGAGATTCAAATGAGTAATATCTAAGGTTAAGGGAGAAGTATGAAAAAGTAGAATAATATCATCAGCGTACATGTAAAATGAAACGGGGAATTGTTGGATTTCCAGTGATAAGGGAGCCAGAAAGATATTAAATAGAAGTGGAGAAAGGACAGAACCTTGCGGTACACCACAGGAGAGAGGGAACAGAGTGGAAGACTGATCACCAGAGTGAACTGAAAAAGAGCGGGCTGTGAGAAAAGAACAGAACCATTGCCAGACTGCCCTGCAGACCCACATCCGATAGGCGAGAGAGTAGAGTATGGTGGTCGATTAAGTCAAAAGCCGCAGAAAGATCGAGAGAAACTAAGAGGGAGACATCACCACGATCGTGAGCAACATGCAAGTCATTGAGAAGTGCCAGAAGAACCGTTTCCGTGCTGTGTCCGTGACGAAAACCGGCTTGGCGAGGGTGTAGAGCATTAGTAGCTTCGGTGTGAGAATTTAGCTGATCAAAGACAAGACGTTCTAGAAGTTTAGCTAAGAAAGGAAGATTTGAGACAGGCCGCCAGTGAGAAAGGATAGAAGGATCAAGAGAAGGCTGTTTGAGGATGGGACGGACGATAGCTGATTTCCAGGGTGAGGGAAAATGACCAGTAGAAAGGCTAGTGTTAATAATATTAGTAATGATAGGTATGAGCTGTAGGGAGGGTTCTGACAGCCAATGAGAGGGGATTGGGTCTAATTTACAGGTGGTCTTGTTAGATTTGGTTAGAGCTTGTAGGACTTCTGCAGAGGTAACAGAGTGGAAAGAAGACCAGGAATGAGCTAAGGCAAGATTAGGAGGAGAGGATGACACGACAGGACAGGGTAGGGACAGGGGTGGTGGGGGGAAAGGATGGGAAAAAGAGGCACGCAGATGAGAAATTTTCTCAGAAAAAAAGGTAGCAAGAGATTGAGGAGTGGGGACTGTAGTGGTGTTATGTTGGTTAGGATTAACAGAGGAAAGTCTACGTAAAATGGAGAAAAGTTGTTTAGAGGAACTTGCAGCGGAAGAGATCTCAGTTGCATGGAAGTTCATTTTAGCAGAATGAATTGCTAGGCGATATTCAGAGAAAAGTTGTTTAAAGTGAAGGCGCAGTTCCGGAGAGGGATGATGGGTCCACTGACGTTGGACGTGACGGAGCTGGGCTCTCTGAAGACGTAGAGCAGGAGTATACCAAGGGGAGCGAGAAGGTCCAGGCTGGCGAGGGACTGGCTGGGGCGGGGCCAGGTCATCCAAAGTGTCTGAAAGAAGAGAATTCCAAAGGGAAACCTGTTCGTCAGAGGAAAGTGCAGCAAAGTCAGATGGGAAGAAAGAAGAAGCAGGAGGAAAGGCCCTAAGGGTATCAGCAGTGATACAACGCCGAGAAGAAACTGAAGTCGAGGACGGGGTAGGATCAGTAGAAACTAAGAGAGGGGTAGTAACAGAAAAAAGGATACAAAGATGGTCCGACCAGGGGACACCGACCGTCGTAGGGGGGGAAATTACAGGTACCAATCTATTGGGAGAAAGAATTAGATCTAATGTGTGACCAGCTATGTGGGTAGGGCCAGATACGTGTTGTTGCAGAGGGATATCACGCACTAGATCTAGAAAGGCCCGGTCTTTATGCCGACTGGGCTGATCAATATGGACGTTAAAATCGCCTAATATAATTAGGTTAGAGAATTGAATTGTGACATCGGAGATAGTTTGGAGGGCCAAATCCCAGCGTGAGGTGGTCAAAGAAGGGGGAAGGTAGAGAAGAAGAAAGTAAAGAGGGGGGGAGGAACGAAGGCGAAAAAGGAGGGATTCAGAATACAGAACAGAAGGAGAAGAAACTTCCTCCAGGTCAATGGATGAACGGTAAAGTACAGCTAGCCCACCCCCACTTCTCCCCAATCTAGGAGTGGACAGTGCAGCAAACCCAGAGGGAAGGGAACTGGAAAGAACTGGATTATCACCTTCCTTTAACCAAGTCTCTGTAAGAAAGCAGAGATCAAGAGATTGTGAAGAAATAAGATCATGTATGAGCAAAGCTTTGGACCGAAGGGATCGACAATTTAGCAAGGCAAGGCTAAAGGTCTTTGCAGAGGATACAGGTATTGATCTGGGGGATTGGCGGTACGTGGAGCAGGAAACAGAAGGAACGCAGGGGACCAGATTAGAAGGACAGCGTGACAAATAACCAGAGGGGACTAATAACGAAGGGACAAAGCGACGACCCCAAAATACTGGGATAGCGGACATATTCTGAGAAGACTGGAGCATGAAAAACAAGCAAAAAAAGAAGAGCAACCATACACAAGAATAAAGGACAACAGGGTGCAAATATGGGACTAACCTGTTAAAACACGGCAGATGATTCCAAGGGAAAGACAAGTCAGAAGTGTTATTGCAGTTTGAGGATAAAAATAAAGAAGCTAATTCGGGCCTCGCCTTCCGCTCGCCCCAAGGAGCTTGTCCAAGGAGCAGGACCTGCTCCTTGGGCGCGCTCCTTCGGCGCGCGCCGCCGCGGCGCTGACCGCAGGCAGCGTCTTTATATGGGGAATACTGTATCCGGGTACCTGGAGAGGCCGCGACCGCGAGAAACGCGATCGCGTCACTTCCGGCCTCAGGGACAGCCTCAGATGGGTAATAGAGGTGCGTTTAACGGGACCCAGGAACCTGAAGGAAAAAACACAAGGTAACAGCAGGTAACAAGCAGAATATAGCAAGTATATCACAGCAACAGCTTGACCGCCGCAGGCAGCGTCTTTATATGGGGAATACTGTATCCGGGTACCTGGAGAGGCCGCGACCGCGAGAAACGCGATCGCGTCACTTCCGGCCTCAGGGACAGCCTCAGATGGGTAATAGAGGTGCGTTTAACGGGACCCAGGAACCTGGAGAGGCCGCGACCGCGAGAAACGCGATCGCGTCACTTCCGGCCTCAGGGACAGCCTCAGATGGGTAATAGAGGTGCGTTTAACGGGACCCAGGAACCTGGAGAGGCCGCGACCGCGAGAAACGCGATCGCGTCACTTCCGGCCTCAGGGACAGCCTCAGATGGGTAATAGAGGTGCGTTTAACGGGACCCAGGAACCTGGAGAGGCCGCGACCGCGAGAAACGCGATCGCGTCACTTCCGGCCTCAGGGACAGCCTCAGATGGGTAATAGAGGTGCGTTTAACGGGACCCAGGAACCTGGAGAGGCCGCGACCGCGAGAAACGCGATCGCGTCACTTCCGGCCTCAGGGACAGCCTCAGATGGGTAATAGAGGTGCGTTTAACGGGACCCAGGAACCTGGAGAGGCCGCGACCGCGAGAAACGCGATCGCGTCACTTCCGGCCTCAGGGACAGCCTCAGATGGGTAATAGAGGTGCGTTTAACGGGACCCAGGAACCTGAAGGAAAAAACACAAGGTAACAGCAGGTAACAAGCAGAATATAGCAAGTATATCACAGCAACAGCAGTTTGCCAGACAGAATGTACACTAACCCAATGGTCTCCTTAGGCCAATGGACAATAGAGAATTTGATCTCTGCCAGTTCTTTCCTCAAACTGCTAAGGTCGATGGATGAAGATCCAATCAGTGCGAGGAATTTGCAAATGTCATGTATCTTAGCAACACCCTCTGCACACCCAACAGATGCAGTGAGGAGATCTTTCAAAGATCTTTCTCTGAGAAGGAAGGCAAAAAAACAATTTTGGGGGCAGCACCCGTGAAAGGAGGACAGCAAAGACCTTAAAGTGAAAGAAGTCATCAAAAAGACAAGGATATTTATCTGCAGGACAAGGCCTGCAGCATAGACACTATCTGATGGATACCAGAATCCCCAGGAAGCCACAATAAGGAACCAATCCTCTAAGGAGACCTTAAGCATGGGCCCAAAGAAAGGCCCTTGCAATGCCTTCAATCACAGAGACGTACTGAGGCACAACAGGACACAGACCAAACTGTCTCACTCTTGAGGACGCAGCCAATGCCAAGGTGCATAACAAGGAATTCACTTGGAGGTGACTCCAAGGGCAACCATCTGAACCTTGAGAATTCACAGTCAAGCTCTGATCCAGTTCAGACTGCCAAAAAACCTTTAATATAAGCTATGGACATAAAGGCCCACAGAGTCATAAGTAGGGAGGCTACTACCACTGCCACAGAGCACTTAAAGGAAAGTGTATGCCCAGAAGGGCTAAGATATAAGCAAGAAGGGACTAGAACCTCCATTACCAGGAGTCCCCTCCATATTTTTAACTGCAAGACCATCTCTTGAAGTAGCAAGAGAGAGGCCACACCCCCAGTATCAAGAATATGTGTATCATGGTCTGTGAGGGCAATCTGAGGTCACTGGGATCACCAGGCCTAGACGGGCCCAAAACCTGTGCAAAAAATGGTTTACTAGGGATAGGAAGGGGAGACATACAGCATCCCTTCCAAAGGCCACAGTTGAAGTAAGGCAACCAAGCTCACCATCTGGGGATCTTTCCCTTGGCTGAAATAGCTCCTCAAATTGGTATCCTCCTGAGTTGTCATCAAGTGAAGCAACAAAAGGCCTCGTCTTTGCACTATGAGGTTGCAAATGGCACAACTGAGCTCTCACTTTGCCCGGACCCGTACAGTTTTGACAGAAAAGTTGGTCTGAATGCTTTTGAATCTTGCAATGTGACAGCGGACAGAGCAATTAGCCTTTTCTCCACCCAACACCACAGCTTCATGGCTTCAAGATCCACTCTGGCAGTGTAAGTTCTGCTTCATTAGGGAACATGTCACCCCTAGCCTATGTTGTCCACTAGAAGAGGCCAGAACTTCTTCACAGCCAAACTGACTGGCCTTGCTTCCAGGCAAAAGAGAGAACATGGAGGCCAGGTCAGCAGGTGCCTCTGCAGTGAACACATATGCACCCTGAGCCAAGGAACCTGCTCCAAGGTCGATGTCACAGACTTGAAGGCCTGAGGAGTCCTAGACCCATGGAGCTGACTGATAATCTACATGCTCTGAGTCAGCTGAGACTTGAGAACTTTTCCACTGCAAGGAAGCTCAGCTCAGGAGATATGGAACAGACATCTAGGTACTCAAATTTCTGGGAGAGTATCAGTCTGTTAGGGCAGGCGATCATCAACCCCAGCCTTCTTGGGCAGAGATCATCAGGCCTGTCTCATCCCTGGCTTTCACCAATGAATTTGATTGGACCAGCCCAGCCTAATGTCCACCTATGAGCAACCTGAGCTCTCTGCATGCAGGAAAGTGCCACTGCCACCACAATTACCCTGAAAAAAAGTACGGAGAGCCACACTTGGGCCAAATGCAGAGCCCAGAAATAGAGAGGCGGCCTAAAATACAGAAGCAGAGAAACCGTTAATGTTGCTCAGAATGAGAAAGTGACAGAACACCATATTAAGGTCTAGGAAGCGAGGAACACTCCCTACCTGATTGATGCAATGACAGACCTGAAGGATCTCATATGAAAATGGGAGACTATGAGTCTGAATATTACCGGCTCTAAGTATAGGACATGCCAGAAGGAATCTCTCTTCTTGGGTACTCATGTATCAGAGATAACATCCCTGGCACTGCAGCCAAAGACATGGGAAAAATAACCTGCCATTGTAGGAGGTGCTGACGTGTTTCCTCAAATGATATCCAGATAAGCGGAGAACCGTATGGAGACTCTACCAGTGAGACCTTCATACGCACTGCCATAATTCCCAGGCTGGCCTGAATCAGAGACTTTCGAGATTGAAGGCAGGCGGCTTGTAGAAGGAACTAATACTTCTCCAACCCTGACTAACTAGTCTAATATGGTATGGGTATCTGGAAAGAGTAGTTACTCACCTGTAACAGGTGTTCTCCAGGAGCAGCAGGAATCAGTCCTCACATATGGGTGACGTCGACGGAGCCCCCGTGCGGAGCATTTCCCCAGCTTTCATAGAAAGCCTTTGGGAATGCAGCGTGCATGCGCCGTCCCCTTCCCGCCCAAGGGTGCCATCTTGCTCAGTCTGATGACATAGCTAAAAGAGAGCAAAATAGCAAAATAAATCATATGACTGCAACTCCAAGGGGAGGAGGGAGGGTTGTGAGGACTGATTCCTGCTGCTCCTGGAGAACACCTGTTACAGGTGAGTAACTACTCTTTCTCCAGGACCAAGCAGGAAGTCAGTCCTCACATATGGGACTCCCAAGCTTAGGGCTACCAGAGGCCCCAAACTGAAAAATGAGCTCCCTCTAGAGCCTCAGCATGCAAGAAGAGAATCTTCTCTGACAACGCCCCCGAAGGTAGCCCAACACCAGGGCCGGAGGGTAGGAGTTGCCTAGACCCCAAAGAGATTATGGAGTACCGCTTGCCCGAAAGCAATGTCCCTGCGGGACTCACTCTCAAGGCAGTAGTGGGCCGCAAAAGTCTGGCTTGAAGACCAAGTAGCAGCCCGGCAGATGTCTGCCAACGGAACATAGCAGAGATGAGCCACTGACGCAGCCTTCGCCCTGACACGGTGAGCCACAACTTGACCCTGCAATGAGAGGCCGGCTGCCCTGTAAGCCCAGGCGATGCAGTCAGCTACCCATAGGGACAAAGTACGCTTGGAGACAGCCAACCCCAACTTATTGGGGTCAAAAGAGACGAAGAGCTGAACAGCCCTCCGGTGCTCCCGCGTACGGTCAAGGTAGAAGGACAACGCCATCCTACAGTCCAGGGTATGCAAGATCATCTCAGTCCGGCTAGCATGAGACCTGGGAAAGAAAGTCGGAAGAACCACCTCCTGATTGAGGTGAAAAGAGGAGACTACCTTTGGAAGGAACTTAGGGTGAGTCCGTAAGACCACCCTGTTCCTATAGAACCTAGTAAAAGGTGCTTCTGATACGAGGGCCTGAAGCTCACTCACTCGCCTTGCTGAGGTAAGGGCTACCAGAAATAGCATTTTCCAGGACATAAAACGCAGAGGGCAGGTAGCCATAGGTTCAAATGGTGGGCAAGTAAGCCGTTGCAAGACCACATTTAAATCCCATTCAGTGGCAGGTGGACGCACCGGAGGCTTAAGCAAAAGCAGGCCTCTGAGGAAGCGAGCCACCAAAGGATGACTGGAGAGAGACTGACCCTCCACCTGTGAGTGGTGTGCCGAAAGAGCACTAAGATGAACTCTAACGGAATTGGACTTAAGGCCTAGGTTGGACAGGTGAAGCAAATACTGCAGCACCACTGGTACCAGGCAGGAGAAGGGATTCTCATTGTATTGAGTACACCAGGCAGAGAATCTATGCCACTTAAGGGCATAAGACTTTCTGGTGGACTGCCTCCTAGAGGCCAAGACTACGTCCTCCACTTCCCTAGGTAGTAGTAAAGGCGCCAGGACTACCCTTTCAGCAGCCAGGCCATCAAATTGAGGGACTGGAGATTGGGTTGCAAGAGAGATCCCTGCTCCTGACACAGGAGATCGGGTTGCACCCCCAGAGGTAGAGGAGTGTCCACCGCCAGTTGCAACAGTAATGGGGACCAGGGTTGCCTTGGCCACCTGGGGGCTACCAGAATCACTGAGGCCTTGTCCCGGGTCACCTTGAAAAGGGTCTTGGACACTAGAGGCGTGGGAGGAAACGCATATAGGAGGCCTGTAGACCATGGAATGAGAAACGCATCTGCTGCTACTCTGAGAGGATGCGGTTGTCTGGAACAGAACCTGGGTAGTTGGCGGTTCAGAGGACTGGCAAAGAGATCCATGGTTGGCAGACCCCATCTCAGGAAGATCTGTTGAACCACTAAGGGATTCAACTGCCATTCGTGCGGCTGCAGGATCCTGCTCAATCTGTCCGCCAGGTAATTCTCTTGATCTGGGAGGTAGACTGCTTTGAGAAGAATGCCATGATTGACTGCCCAGGAGCACAGTTTCTGCGCTTCCTGACATAGAAGACAGGACCCTGTGCCCCTTGTTTGTTCACATAGAACATAGCAACTTGATTGTCCGTCTGAACTAAGACGGACTGGTGAGAGATGAGATGAGAGAAAGTTCTCAGGGCGAAGCGGATAGCTCTCAGCTCTAAGAGATTGATCTGCTGTGCGGCCTCCCAAGGAGTCCACAGGCCTTGAGTAAATACCCCTTGGCAATGTGCACCCCAACCTTGAAGAGAAGCATCGGTTGTCAGCACCTGAGAGTGTGGAGATGCCTGAAAAGGCACCCCTTGCACCAGATTCGGAAGATGAAGCCACCATTGCAGAGAAGACTGTAGTAGGCTGGACACCCTCACCTTGTCCGCGAGGCTCCCTGTGGCCTGGTGCCACTGAGTCCTGAGGCCCCATTGAGCTGGTCTCATGTGCAGACGGGCATTTGGAGTTACATGGACCGTGGATGCCATGTGGCCTAAGAGACTCAGGAATTGTCTGGCGGATACCAGAAAATTGCTGTGGAATAGCCTGGCTAGAGCCATCAATCTGTGGGCCCTGTCCACTGGTAGAAAAGCCCTTGCTTGAAAGGTGTCCAGCTGAGCTCCTATGAACTCTATGTTCTGGGAGGGCTGCAAACTGGACTTTGCGAAGTTTATGACAAACCCCAGGAGCTGAAGCAGAGCGACGGTGCGAAGGGTGGCTTGATTTGCTTCCTGCGGGGATTGACCCCTGATGAGCCAATCGTCCAGATATGGAAAGACAAAGAGGCCTTGAACCCTGAGGTAGGCCGCTACCACCACCAGGCACTTGGTGAACACCCTGGGGGCGGATGTAAGGCCAAAAGGCAGTACTCTGTACTGATAATGGTTTCCTCCCACTACAAATCTGGGATATTGTCTGTGGTCTAGATGAATGAGGATGTGAGTATAAGCATCCTTTAGATCTAAGGAGCATAGCCAATCTCCCTGCTGGAGGTAGGGCAGCAGGATTCCAAGGGTAAGCATCTTGAACTTTTCCCTCTCCATAATTGTTCAGGTTTCTCAAGTCTAGGATGGGTCTGAGGCCTCCTGTTCTCTTTGGTACCAGGAAGTACCTGGAATAGAAGCCTTGACCTCTCAGGTGGTGAGGCACCAGTTCCACTGCCTGTTCCTTTAGAAGACCTGCCAACTCCTGCAGGAGTAAGTCTCTGTGCAGAGGGAGTCTAGGAGGCTCCCCTGGAAAATAAAAGGGGGTACCTGGTGGAAGTGGAGAAGATAGCCCTTCTGGACTATACTGAGAACCCAGATATCCCTTGTGATGGCTGACCACCTGTGGGCGAACAGGGCCAGCCTGCCTCCAGTGCTGATGGGGGTCAGCTGAGGAGGAGAGGCTATGCCATTGCAGTCAAAAAAACCCTCCCTGCTGAGCAGGAGCCGGAGTAGGAGGCTTGGAGGCCTTCTGACTACGGGGCCCATGACCCTGCCCCTTGGCCTGCTGACCCTGTTGGGGAGCTACAGAGGCCTGATAATGAGGGTACTGTTTATAGGCAGATGATTTCCTCGGGTAAAAGGTCTTTTTTTCCCGAGCCCTTCTTCTTCTGAGAAGGGGCAGAAGTTTTTCTGGACAGCCTTGTCCGGGTAAGAGTCTCGGTCTCGAGTTCGGCAGCCTTGTCAGCCATGAGCTTGCCAAAGAGGTTCTCACCTTGGCAGGGGACATCGACCAACTTGTCTTGCACCCATGGCTCGAGCTCCGATGACTGTAGCCAAGCCTGACGGCATGCACCGATGCCGGCCGCAGCTACTCGGGCCGAAGCCTCGAAGCCATCATAGGCTGCTCGAGATATAAACTTCGAGCACTCACAAATACCCGAGGACAGAGCATTGAACCTCTGCAAAGGTTCCTCGGAGAGACCAGCAGAGAACCCGGCAATCTCCTTCGCCAGGTCTCGAAGGTACATGCCCATGTACAGCTGGTAGGTCTGGACACGGCAAGCAAGCATAGAGCCCTGGAAGCACTTCTTACCGAGGGCATCCAGGTTCCGGGCCTCCCGGCCGGGAGGCACCGAGGAGTGCATCTTCTGACTCTTCAGACGATGCATGGCTGATTCCACAACCATGGAGTGGTGCAGTAATTGTGCCTTTTGGAACCTAGGGCTCTTGCGGACTTGATAGATGGAATCGACCCGCTTGCTCAAAACTGGCGTCGATGCCGGCGCCTCCCACATGCGGAAGAGCAACCGTTCCAGCATCGGAGGAACCGGAACAGTAAAGGCCTCCTTCGGAGGACAGTCATACTGTAGGGCCTCGAGCTCTTCGGCTCGAGGCTCCTCCTCGGGATCCGCGGGGAATGCCAAAGCCTTGGCCATGTCCCGCACGAAGTCCGAGAACCGGGTATCCTCCGGGGGGGACCTTCTCCGAGGCTCGGACTCGGGAGAATCCGAAGGAACGCACCGAGTCCGAAAGGTGTCGGGCGACTCCTCATCCTCCGTCTCCCAGCTGAACTCCTCGGAGGAGGAATCGAGTGGCTCCGGTCGGGCAGGCATCGATGCCATCTGCCCCGATGCCGAGGGTACCGGTGTCGACGACCTTGGTCCCGAACGGGAGGCTGAGGGGGACCTTGGCCGAGGATCGACTCGAGCTCACATGGACTCGAGGATCGGCTCGGCCTCTGTGGTCGACTTGGACGTCGATGTCCCGTTGGTCAGGGCAGATGCACCGGTGAGACCGGCGATCAGTGCCCGCTGCTGTTCCATGAAGGCAGCCAAGCTGCTCTCTAAGGCCGTCAACCTGAGTCTGAGCTCAGGAGACTCAGCAGCCCCCGACTCGGACCCCGGCGGCGGCTCCCCTAGAGGTGAGTCCACGAGGACTACAGTATTCACGTGACCCGGGGACTCCATCTCCACACGAGGTTGTTTTGCAGGCCTCTCCGACTCCGAAGACCCGGGACGGCGCTCGGGGCTATGCGACTTGGCCCTCGAGGAACCAAGTGCGTCCACCGACGCTGCCCTCGCGGGTTTTTTCTTTTTACGATGCTCCCGCGAGGGAGACCCCCTCTCAGAGGAGCCTCGACGCTGATCAGGGCCAGAGTCCCGAGATGTCGAGGCCTCTGACAAGGTCCGGGCCCTATTGGATGCAGAGTCAGAGAAGACTCTTTCCTTTTGGTGCTGCCGACTCCTTAATGCCTTAGAGGACATCTTCCCACACGGACCACAGATCATCGGGTCATAATCGGGTCCGAGGCACCGGAGGCAGCAGTCATGTGTGTCGTGAGAGACATTAGTTTCTTACACCGAACACACTTTTTAAACCCGCTGGCAGCCATCGGGGAAAAAAGGGCCCCTGCAAGGTCAAAAGACAGGGCTGCCAGTGAAAAAAGAAAAAATGGCACGAACGATAGTCACTAAGGACAAAAACTGAAAAAAGAGATCCGGGCTCCAGGCGGGAAAGGGAAACCGAAGAAAAACAGGTTAACGCAGGGAAAATCAACTTCTTCCTCGGGTGAAACGAATATACATCCGTCGGGCTCTGCGGAAAAAAGAAGACTGAGCAAGATGGCACCCTTGGGCGGGAAGGGGACCGCGCATGCGCGCTGCATTCCCAAAGGCTTTCTATGAAAGCTGGGGAAATGCTCCGCACGGGGGCTTCGTCGGCGCCGACGTCACCCATATGTGAGGACTGATTCCTGCTTGGTCCTGGAGAAAAGGTGGTATATAAATGCGAATAAATAAATAAATAGGTTCCCCCAGAGAGAATAACCTGAGTTACACCCCAACTGGCTGCACCTTGGGAAGGTCAGACATAACTCATCAGAGCACTAGCCTCCAGGCATGCATACAGCACTGCCTGAGAGCCTAAGGTGGGGACTTCCAAGGCCCTTTTAAGGACCTTGAGACTCCTCACGCACAGCACACCCCTCCACCGGGATGGTCATGTGCTTAGTCACAGTCATGAACAGGATTCCCACCTCAGGGGACATGAAGGGCTGATCCTGCTTACCTTGAGGCCAAGAGAACAGCTAAGACTGGACCTTAAGATCCCAAGGGCCCATTTTGGCAATTCCGTCCCTAAAATCTTCTGTGCTGCTGGACAGGGTCAAGGAGAAGCATGAACACGGTAGACCAGCAGATCCACCAGGTATATGGGAGAACAGTCTGCTAACCTCGCCTGAAAGCCTGCTCTACAACCTGAAGAGCTGCCATAGAGTCCCAAAAGGGCATAAATAGGGTCCATCAGCGAAAAGGCGTTTCAAAGAGATCCTAACTGCCCCATGGGGGAACCACTATTCCATTTTCCTCAGACTTACCTTTCAGTGAAAGGAGTTTCCCTTGAGCCCTTCAACCAACTGCCACAGAGGATAAGGTTGGGTTCCCAGAGAAACAGAGTGCAAGGGCAAAGTGGGGGCTATGACCTTATAGAGCCCATGACAGAAGCACTCGTGGGACCTGGGTCCCTGGAGGGGTACCTCGGACCTCCAGCCCCCATGAATGGGGCCACCAAGCAGCTAGTCAGATTGAATATAGCTTGTGACCTGTTTCAGAAGCTGCAGTGCATGTTGGTTAACATGTAGGGGCCCCAGGAGCCATCGGCATGACCATCCTGGTACACTCCATCTCTGCTGGAATCAAGCCATCATCTGAACTGGCTGTGGTGCCCACCCATATGAAAAGAAAAAAGAAAGGAGTGGCAGGAGCCACAGGAATAACATTGTGCCCAAAGTTCCCTGCAGGGGATTCCAGAATGCCAAAAGTAGTGCCCCAGGCTTTGCAGCGATAACAGGAAAAAAAAACAACAGCCATGATAAAAAAAAAAATAAAAAAATTAGGAGATGCAGGCTGCATCAGGCCACGTGGCTGTACAGTAGCAAAGTATTAAAAAGACTGCACCACAAAAAGAAACCTAGGGCATGTCAAGCTGATCAGTGAATACCACCCCTCTATCCCACATATTCCTTTGCAGCCCTGGGAAACCCAGCTGCCAATCAAGGCCTTGTGGGGTTTTTTTTTTGTTTTGTTTTTTTAATTTGGAGCAGTTTTAATTAAAAGCAGCAGAGAGCCAAATACTGCCCATTGAAACTAATGTGAGAAAAAGTAATCAGATAAAAATACAGAAAGCATTCTGGAAAGATATAGAGCCTGCAGAAGAGAGCAGCGAGAGAGAAGGGGGCCTGAATCCAAAATACTTACCCCCACTCAGGTGCCCTGTGGAGTTCTCCTGCTTCTCTTCGGCCCACTTAGTGCTAGTAATCCATGGGAAACAGTGCTGAACACAGGGCGGCTGCCAGCTCCAGGAGACATGGACATATCCATTGTCCAAGCAACAGTGGGCCCTTCAAGACTCTCTCACTGTTGCACTGTAATGTGGGCTGGAATAGTCAGGCCTATCTGTACTGTTGCACTAGTCCACATACTTTGTCACCTGCTGGAGACAGACAATTTCTGGCTTCTCTCAGTGCTGCAGCAGAGGATATAATGAGTGATGACATCATTAGCAGTTCCTCAAGTCTGCATTCACCTGCTGGCAAGGCAGCATAAGCCATTCATCTCGACCAGTCTACCAGGATGATAAGGAAAGTGACTTTCCCAGTCATCTCCTTGTCAGAGTTGGATAAGAATATAAACTACTTGAAGGCTGAACTTAGTAAACAATTTGGTTTCTTGAAAACATTGAATAGCTCAGAAATTAATAGCAAGGAATACGAGTTGGTCCTTAATAGTGATCTTATTGAGAGCTCAGTAATGAATGCAAGGTGTAAGGGATCCATCTTATTTTGCAGAAAGAACCACCGTGCTCCTCCAAGGGGTTTCAGGAGTGAATAAATTCTGGAACCAGATTTTCCTGAATACACTTGGACAAGATTTTGGCCTCAGGACCTCTCAGGAAATAAGACTGCCCATATGATGGCATGGTTCCAAGCATATTTCAATGGCATAATCATACTCCCTGTGTCTTGGAAGGGTCTCTGCTTGGTTCTTGGTAATGACATCTGTAAAGGTGTGATAGCATCATAGGAGATCTAGATGTGCCTCTGCCATACAGGCTACAAGGGTAGGTGCTAACTCTGAAATAACAAGATGAAAAAACAGGAAGAAGATCATGACATAATCTGCCCCGATTGCCAATTGATGAGTGGGTTGTACTGCTGAAGCCTCCAGTAGATCCAGGAGGATAGCACATGAGGGAGACTGAATAACCCAAAACAAGAATGCCAATGATTAATTTCATATTGATGGTAATCCATTCCATCTCCCTATGGTCTAATGGTCTAGTATCGATACCACATTACTGGCTGAAAGTGAAGATGATCTGAAACATTTGCTTCTCACAATCAAAGAACATAGGGGCTTGTTTACAAAGCCGCGGTAGTGGTTCGCGATCGCGATCGCAACCGCAGCCCCATTGAAATCAATGGGGCCGCGGCTCCGATTACGATCGCAAACCACTACCGCGGCTTTGTAAACAAGCCCCATAGTCTCAAAATGGGCCTGCACCTTAATGTAAAGAAGACAAAGATCATGACAAGTGGCATAATCAACAGGTTCATTCGTTGAAGAAGAAGAAATTGAAATCATGAACAACTTTAACCTACTTGGATCAACTATCAATAAAGAAGCAACAAGCAATCAAACGACGCATTATTCTTGGCAGAATGGCTATGAAAGACCTAGATAAGATTCTCAAGAGCAGAGATGTCTCTCTCCATACAAAGATTTGACTTGTTCAAGCCATGGTATTTTCAATAAAATCATATGGATGTGAAAGCTGGACAGTGAAAAAGATAGACAGGAAGAAAATTGATGCCTTTGAATTATGGTGCTGGCGGCGAATACTGTGTATACCATGGACTGTCCAAAGAACAAACCAGTCAGTACTAGAGATCAAACCTAAGCTTTCTTTAGATGCTCAGATGGCAAGACTTCGACTTTCATACTTTGGACACATCATGCGAAGAGAGAGATCATTAGAGAAAGACATCATGCTTGGCAAGATAGAAGGTCAACGCAAAAGAGAAAGGCCAGCAATGAGATGGATTGATACAATAACAGCAGCTATGGGTACCAGTCTGTTAACAATGAGCCGCCTGACTGAAGACCGAACACAATTTACGATAGCTATCCAGAGGGTCGCCATGAGTCGACTCCGACTCGACGGCACTTAACAACAACATGGTCTAATGGTCTAGTATCGATGGCTATGACAGAAACAAGTATAGGGTTCAGTCTAAGAGATAGCCTCTGTAAACAAAGACCTGGCTAATGAAATTCCCCCTCATTTCAGAATGAAGAAAAGCTTCTGCCATTACAAAGCAAGCAGGACTTAAATAAAGTTCTAAACTGAATAGGCGGGAGGGCAGGAAACCAAGCAGAGAGTCTTTGTAAGGGACTAGAGCAAGAAACTATAAGGTAACTCAGTAAGAATTCTGAGAAGCAAGTCTCCTAAGTTGAAAATGTCTCCTATTTCCAAGCACTTATTGCTTTGTTAGCTAGTCATAGTTTGGTGACTAATGTGTAAAAATTAGAGACTTTGATTATGTCCCATGATCTGAGAAGCAGCGGCAGGAGACTGTTCAACTAGGTCAGGGGTGGGCAATTCCGGTCCTGGAGGACCGCAGACCAGTCAGGTTTTCATGATGTCCCTAATGAATATTCATAGACCTATTTCCATACAATGGAAGGCAGTGGATGCAAATAGATCTCATATTCATTAGGGACATCATGAAAACCTGACTGGTCTGTGGCCCTCAAGGACTGGAATTGCCCACCCCTGATCTAGGTGATGTGATATGTCAATTTCTTTTAAGTCAAAACTTTCATATCTGGGTGTGTAATTGGGTTTACATTTCATTATGCACGCACTTCTGAATTACACTGTATGATCTTTTTTTCAAAATGCAAATATTATGATGGTTATTTCCCCTTTTAGCCCAGCTTGATATTTGCACTATATTCCAAACTATGACTTTTCTGTGCTTTGATTTCTATTATATTATTTTAGTAGGGTTGCCTACATTGACTTTAAAGGCTCTGATAATAATTCAAAATGTGGTCATATGTGTAATTTTGAATAAAATCGTTTTGAGCATGTAACGACATGTTTCATTGAACTGCACTGGCTACCTATCAAATTTTGTATTAAGGGGGCCGTTCATTAAAGTGTGCTAAGCAGTTAGTGTAGATTTAGGCATGCAGTGATCATATGCTCAGGCCCACAGATAGTTACCGCACGCTGATGCATGTGCAAACTGCAACTCACGAGTTAGAGTGGCAAATAGGCAGGTTAGGCGCAGAGAGTAGGTATGGGGAGCACACTGCAGTCAGCATGGGGGTACCCACCACCACACGCTGTCACTGTTGCGATTAGTGCAGGTGCAATTACCTCTCCCTCAATAAGTAGAATAAAATGCACCTGCAGTAATAGTGCCCCATGTCAGAATCCGGTGCCGCATGTTAACTGCCAGGATTATGCAGTCCACCTTCCTGACACTCACTGTGGAGGTTTTGCACTTAACACACATTAATTTTTGTGCTATTCACGTGTTAGGTGCAAAACCATAGCACACATCAGTAAAAGGGCTCCTAAATTTAAATGGTGATGATGGTTTTTAAGTTGTTACACAGTTTGTCAGCTGATTGATTATTCTCACTTTTGCAGCCTTACAGTTTGAATGGTTCTATTTGTTCTGGTCATTTCAGTACCTTTGTGGTGCTATCTGTGAAGTAGGCAGGCAAAGATAGTACCCTTATAAAGCCTTCTTACAGGCCGATACAGAAAGCTTAGCACGGGTTTTACGAGCCCCTAATGCAACATTTAAGTACTTTTAATGATCCTGCAAATGCAGGAAACAGATGTAAATGACGGCAGAAAAACTAGTGCTAAAGCCATGCGTATTTAAATAAACTTCAATTATTTAAATCTATTATAATCAGCCAGGCTGGTATGCAAATCATAGCTACACCCAATGCAGAGACAGGCATAGAGGATTTTACAAACAGCCACAGTGCCAAAATTTTTACTTTAAGGTCTGAGTACAAGTAAACCTCTACCGCTTCCAACAGTATTTTGATGGCACTGGGTGCTCTCCCCGATGCCTAGATCATCTCTTCCTCAAATGATCAGGTATCAATCATGAAAGGCCCCCGATGCCATCAAAATACTGTCAGGGGCCGTGTCTGACAATAAAATTATCCCTGGTGGTCTAGTGGCCCCTTCCCCTCCCTCCCATTAAAGGCAGCATTCCCGCTTAAGGTGCATTTGGGGGCCGCCAGACCACCAGGTGGGGCCTCCAAATCACTAGGATTTGTTTTTTATTTAATGGGGGATGGGGGAGGAAGGGACCACCCGGTTTTTCCTTTATTTAGGGGTGGAGGTGCCACTAGACCACCAGATTTTTTTTATTTAATGGGGGGGGGGCTGCTAGACTACCAGGAATCATTTTATTGTGGGGCTAGACACCCGAAAGTATTTTGGTGGCATTGGGGGCCTTTCCCAATGCCGCAATCATCCCCAATGCCATCAAAATACTGTCAGGGCTGCTATGCAAATTAGCCACATGGTGCCCAGAGAGCAAGCCAAATTAGCACAGACTTCTTGTGCGCGTGTGTTTGGCTTATTCTCCCAGTTTAATGCTGCGATGTCTCATTTGCATGCACACAGTTAACATGGGGGGCATTTGCATGCCCTATCTTTGCTGAATATGGAGTGGTAGAAACGCATTGGGTGATGGCTAGAGGCAGCGGCAGTGGGAGAAACGGATCGGGTGATGGCTAGAGGAGGCGGCAGTGATAGAAAAGCATCAGATGATGGCTAGAGGAGTATTGGGAGAAACATATCAAGTGATGGCTAGAGGAGGCGGCAGTGGGAGAAACACATCGGGTGATGGCTGGAAGAGGAGGCAGTGGGAGAAACGCATGGGGTGATGGCTGGAGGAGGAGGAGGCAGTGGGAGAAACGCATCGGGTGATGGCTAGAGGAGGCGGCAGTGGGAGAAATGCATCGGGTGATGGCTGGAGGAGGAGGCAGTGGAAGAAACGCATCTGGTGATGGCTGGAGGAGGAGGCAGTGATAGAAATGCATCGGGTGATGGCTAGAGGAGGGCAGTGGGAGAAATGCACTGGTGATGGCTAGAGTAGGGGAAAATGAGAGAGAAACACACTGTGTGATGGCTAGAGGAGGAGGCAGTGATAGAAAAGCATCGGATGATGGTTAGAGGAGTAAGGTATTGGGAGAAACGTACCGGGTGATGGTTAGAGGAGGCGGCAGTGATAGAAACTCATCGGGTGATGGCTAGAGGAGGTGGCAGTGGGAGAAATGCATCAGGTGATAGCTGGAGGAGGAGGCAGTGGAAGAAACGCATCGGGTGATGGCTGGAGGAGGACACAGTGATAGAAATGCATCGGATGATGGCTAGAGGAGGCAGCAGTGGGAGAAACGCATCGGGTGATGGCTAGAGGAGGCAGTGGGAGAAACGCATCGGATGATGGCTAGAGGAGGAGGCAGTAGGAGAAAAGCATCGGGTGATGGCTAGAGGAGGCGGCAGTGATAGAAACGCATCGGGTGATGGCTAGAGGAGGAGACAGTTATAGAAATGCATCAGGTGATGGCTAGAGGAGGCGGCAGTGGGAGAAATGCATCGGGTGATGGCTAGATGAGGCGGCAGTGGGAGAAACACATCGGGTGATGGCTAGAGGAGGAGGCAGTGATAGAAATGCATCGGGTGATGGCTAGAGGAGGCGGCAGTGGGAGAAATGCATCGGGTGATGGCTAGAGGAGGAGGCAGTAGGAGAAACGCATTGGGTGATGGCTAGAGGAGGAGGCAGTGATAGAAAAGCATCATATGATGGTTAGAGGAGTAGGGTATTGGGAGAAAAGCATCGGGTGATGGCTAGAGGCGGCGGCAGTGATAGAAAAGCATCGTATGATGGTTAGAGGAGTAGGGTATTGGGAGAAAAGCATCGGGTGATGGCTAGAGGAGGCGGCAGTGATAGAAACACATCGGGTGATGGCTAGAGGAGGCGGCAGTGGGAGAAACACATCAGGCAATGGCTGGAGGAGGAGGCAGTGGGAGAAACGCATCGGGTGATGGCTGGAGGAGGAGGCAGTGGGAGAAACGCATCGGGTGAGAGCTAGAGGAGGAGGCAGTAAGAGAAATGCATCGGGTGATGGCTAGAGGAGGCGGCAGTGAGAGAAACGCATCGGGTGATGGCTAGAGGAGGCGGCAGTGGGAGAAACGCATCAGGTGATGGCTAGAGGAGGAGGTAGTGGGAGAAACGCATTGGGTGATGGTTGGAGGAAGAGGCAGTGATAGAAATGAATCGGGTGATGGCTAGAGGAGGCGGCAGTGGGAGAAATGCATCGGGTGATGGCTAGAGGAGGAGGCAGTAGGAGAAACACATCGGGTGATGGCTAGAGGAGGAGGAGGCAGTGATAGAAACGCATCGGGTGATGGCTAGAGGAGGAGGCAGTGAGAGAAACGCATCGGGTGATGACTAGAGGAGAAGGGCAGTAGAAGAAACGCATCGGGTGATGGTTAGAGGAGGAGGGCAGTGGGAAAAATGCATTGGGTGAGGGCCAGAGGAGGAAGGCAGTGAAAAGCATTGTGTGATGCCTAGAGGAAGATGGCAGTGAGAGAAACGCATCGGGTGATGGCTAGAGGAGGCGGCAGTGATAGAAATGCATCGGGTGATGGCTAGAGGAGGCGGCAGTGGGAGAAATGCATCGGGTGATGGCTAGAGGAGGAGGCAGTGATAGAAATGCATCGGGTGATGGCTAGAGGAGGCGGCAGAGGGAGAAACACATTGGGTGATGGCTAGAGGAGGAGGCAGTGATAGAAATGCATCGGGTGATGGCTAGAGGAGGCGGCAGTGGGAGAAATGCATCGGGTGATGGCTAGAGGAGGAGGCAGTAGGAGAAACACATTGGGTGATGGCTAGAGGAGGAGGCAGTGATAGAAAAGCATCGTATGATGGTTAGAGGAGTAGGGTATTGGGAGAAAAGCATCGGGTGATGGCTAGAGGAGGCGGCAGTGATAGAAACACATCGGGTGATGGCTAGAGGAGGCAGCAGTGGGAGAAACACATCAGGCGATGGCTGCAGGAGGAGGCAGTGGGAGAAACGCATCGGGTGATGGCTGGAGGAGGAGGCAGTGATAGAAATGCATCGGGTGATGGCTAGAGGAGGGCAGTGGGAGAAATGCATCGGGTGATGGCTAGAGGAGGAGGCAGTAAGAGAATTGCATCGGGTGATGGCTAGAGGAGGCGGCAGTGAGAGAAACGTATCGGGTGATGGCTAGAGGAGGTGGCAGTGGGAGAAACGCATTGGGTGATGGCTAGAGGAGGCGGCAGTGGGAGAAACGCATCAGGTGATGGCTGGAGGAGGAGGTAGTGGGAGAAACGCATTGGCTGATGGCTGGAGGAGGCGGCAGTGGGAGAAATGCATCGGGTGATGGCTAGAGGAGGAGGCAGTAGGAGAAACACATCGGGTGATGGCTAGAGGAGGAGGCAGTAGGAGAAACGCATCGGGTGATGACTAGAGGAGAAGAGCAGTAGAAGAAACACATCCGGTGATGGTTAGAGGAGGAGGGCAGTGGGAGAAATGCATTGGGTGATGGCTAGAGGATGAAGGCAGTGAAAAGCATTGTGTGATGGCTAGAGGTAGAGGGCAGTGAGAGAAACGCATCGGGTGATGGCTAGAGGAGGCGGCAGTGGGAGAAACGCACAGGGTGATGGCTGGAGGAGGAAGCAATGAGAGAAATGCATTGGGTGATGGCTAGAGGAGGAAGCAGTGATAGAAACGCATCGGGTGATGGCTACAGGAGGCGGCAATGACAGAAATGCATCAGGTGATGGCTAGAGGAGGAGGCAATGACAGAAACGCATCGGGTGATGGTTAGTGGAGGTGGCAGTGGGAGAAACGCATCGGGTGATGACTAGAGGAGAAGGGCAGTAGGGGAAACACATTGGGTGATGGTTAGAGAAGGAGGGCAGTGGGAAAAACACATCGGATGATAGCTAGAGGAGGAGGCAGTAGGAGAAACGCATCGGGTGATGGCTAGAGGAGGAGGCAGTAGGAGAAACACATTGGGTGATGGCTAGAGGAGGAGGCAGTAGGAGAAACACATCGGGTGATGGTTAGTGGAGGCGGCAATGACAGAAATGCATCAGGTGATGGCTAGAGGAGGAGGCAATGACAGAAACGCATCGGGTGATGGTTAGTGGAGGTGGCAGTGGGAGAAACGCATCGGGTGATGACTAGAGGAGAAGGGCAGTAGGGGAAACACATTGGGTGATGGTTAGAGAAGGAGGGCAGTGGGAAAAACACATCGGATGATAGCTAGAGGAGGAGGCAGTAGGAGAAACGCATCGGGTGATGGCTAGAGGAGGAGGCAGTAGGAGAAACGCATTGGGTGATGGCTAGAGGAGGAGGCAGTAGGAGAAATCCATCGGGTGATGGTTAGTGGAGGCGGCAGTGGGAGAAACACATCGGATGATGGCTAGAGGAGGAGGCAGTAGGAGAAACGCATCGGGTGATGGCTAGAGGAGGCGGCAGTAGGAGAAACGCATCGGGTGATGGCTAGAGTAGGGGAAAGTGAGAGAGAAACACACTGCGTGATGGCTGGGGGAGGAGGCAAAGAGAGAGAAAGAGGCTGCATGATGGCAAGGGGACTGTGTGTGTGAATGAGAGAGATAGACTGGGGTAATGGGGGGGGGGGGCTGTGAGAGACACTGGGTGGCTGGGGTGGGGCTAGGAAAGACAGAGAGAGAGTGTGTAAAGTCAGGGTGTTGGGCTATGGGAGATTTTTCATGCTTTATATATTACCAGGTCCTGGGGATATGTGAAGTGAAAAAGGAAGTTGCCTTGGGTACAGCTGACACCGTAACATAGTAACATAACATAGTAACATAGTAAATGATGGCAGATAAAGACCAGCATGGTCCATCTACTCTGCCCAGCAAGATGGCAAGAGTAGGTGCACCTGCCGCTCTGTGCAGGCCACCCCTCCCCATGTCTTTGTTTAGGGGTACACCTACCACTCCATGTAGGACACCCCTATTTGTTGAGACGTTATATGGTTCAGAAGTTAGATGTACTCATTGGGGTTGGTGGGAGTGGGAGGGGGAAAGGGTAAGGTTACCATATGTCCCTGATTTTGAGGTAATGTCCCCAACTCTAAAACCTATAACCACCTCCTGTCCCTGATTTCAGTGGGGATAAAGGCAAAGAACACTGCTTCTCCTGCAACCCCCTCTAATGCAGTCTTCTCAGTCTTGGTAGGAGAAAATGCAAAATTAACTTTTCTGAAAAAAGAGGAGGAATTTTAAAATGTTTATATCTATAGAATATTTATAGGTATAAAATAAAGTTTAAGCATATGCAAATGCAATGTGTGCCTTTGAGTCAGTCCTGACTCCTGGCGACCCAAAAGCTGCTGGGTTTTCTTGGCAGTGTCACCGGAAGTAGATTGCCAGAATGAAAAAAAAAAAAACCCAATATATATATATATATATATTTTCATTCTGGCAATCTACTTCCGGCAATCTACTTACATATATATATATATATATGTAAGGCTACTTATAAGCTGAGAAGAGAGGCTACTGTCTTTGAAATTACTGAATGCTACCTAGACTGGTCTTTTCAAAAAATATGAGGAAAAGATGACCGAGGAGGGGAGGATTACTATGTTTATTATATCTTGTTATTTGGTTGGTTTCTTTTATTGCCTGTATTGTTATTTGAAATATTCAGAAATATGAAATTAAAAAAAAAAGTTTGTTCTGGCAATGAACAGGCAGAAGAGCAAGGAATACACACACCTTGGGCAGAATACAATATGGACACCAGCAGAAAATGCAGGCCAGAGAGCTGAGAGGACTGGCAGCTAAATCCAGCAACCTACATTAGTGGGAGGCAAGAATAGCCAATTGGGAACTTACAGGCCCTATTTATCTTATGATGGGCCTCATTAAGGCAGTTTTTGAAATGGAGGCAATGTGGGTTTGTTATGACAATGTAAGTGTCGATTTATGCAACAAGATATTTTGGTTCTTTATTTTTAATAACTTTCTGAATATTTCTATAATTGTTCTTTCACATTGAAAGTGTAGCATATGTTGTGTAGATCAGGAAAACAAACTCCTACGTGAATGAATTCTGAATTGTATTTTTTTAACACAGCATTATATGAAAAATATACAAGGATATGAAAATATTTATAAAGCGCTGTACTTACTACATTAATTTAAACACACTAATGTTTACTGTCATTTTTGAAGAGCGAAGTACAAATATGTATTTTGTTGAAAATATGAACACAGAAAAGCTTTCCAGATGAATATATAATCTTACTATAAAATTTGGTCTATACAAAATTTGAAATGCCCGATATTCAGTGCCTGTGGCTAGCACTGAACTTTAAACTCAGATATTAAATGCTGGGCCAAATCCTTGCTCCAGCATTGAATAACCGGGTCACCTGCATTGCTGCAAATATAACTGGGCAGCGGCGATATTCAGATGCTGGCCGGTTAGCTACAGGGGCAAAAGTTAGGCCGTTGTTTCCTGCGTCTGACTTTTGCCACATGTCACCACTGCTTGGTCAGCAACAGGTGCCACCCCAGAATGCTCCCGGCACACCCCAATGCCAACAATTTACCATCAGGGCAAGTAGCGGTGGCAACTGTGGACATTCAGCTGCATTAAGCACGTTAGTGAGGCTGAGTGGCATTTACATGGTTTGCACGTCTGTAAACTGTGTAAGTGCCTTTGAATATCCATCCCAAAGTTTTTATTGATCATGTACTTTTTGACTTCCTAATAAGAATTGAAAACACATTTCTACTCTTAATTATTTTTATTCTAAACCTCCACTTTATTATTTACCATTCACATTTGCTGAAGTCTTTGCCCAGTGAGTGGCTTTGCCAAGGAAAATAATATTCCATTAAATGTGATTATGTAACAGGACAAACTGAGCTGCAGAATCCAACACAAATTCTCCCTTTAAAATGCATTAATATGATTTAAACACTCAGCTCCAGGGCTAAGCCCCAAGGACTATGGGACATAGATTTTCCGACCAGGATGTTGGGGGGGGGGGGGGGGGGGGGTAGTTGGAGGAGGGAGGGATTCTCTGACAAGGGATGGGAGGTGGAGAGATTCTCCACACAAGGTCCAAAGTTTATCATTAAAGTTCAAGGAAAACACTTTAGAAAAAATAACCTTCAACATGAGATTCTTTACAAGCAAATGTTTTTGTACAAAGTTTCTTCAACGGAAACAGTTAAATAGTAACAGTGTAAATGTTAGCTCCAAACCCTCTGGGATATTCTTTTCCATTCCTTTGGACTTTAGGGTTCTCTTTGAACCTTTATTGGGCTCTCTCACTCCAAGTATCTTTTTTGGTAGCTGTAGCTTCAAATGTTTGAATAATTACTTTGGAATCTCCAGGCATTCCTCTTTGGCGAAATGCAAGACAGGAAATAAGAGCCCCACTCAATCATGACAAGGGCCTTAACACAAACCGCACTGTAGTATACAATTTGTTTTCAGTTTAGTCATGAAAGCAAAAGATCAAATTTGAAGCCAGTTTTATCATGTGCAGTGCTTGCCCAAAAGGAGTGTCTCCTATGATTTGTACTTCATTTGCATTCCAAAGGCGATGTCATTCACAAACCTTGCACTGGAGTACAAGAATCTTTATAACAAAAGAGACTACCATGCAATATGAATGGTGAGAAAGCTTCACAGCCTCCTAGCTCTGTGCTTCCTTATGTCTTTTTCCTTAGTTTTGTTGTGTGTGTTTATAGTTATTTATTCGTTTATCTGTATGTACTGTATCTTGTAATTTGCTCGGCTTTCTGGATGGCCATCTTCCCTGCTTTCACTCGGGTTCTGGTGCTGTATCTCTACTAATCTCTCTACCAAAGTATCTCCTCCTTTCACTCACAAAGGAATCAACCCTTGCAACTGTCTTTCACTATCGAGATATCTCCCTGCTGACTCTTTCTCTCCCTCCCCTCCCCTCCCCCCTAGTCTAAATTACTTATATAGCCTTCCTGGGCCTCTTTAACACTATTATTCTCAGTTGCACCCTAACTCACTGAAGCATTTCTCCTGCCTTACCACATGACATCTCCTCAGATCAGTAGTTTTCTTCCCTATCTATTCTTGTGTCTCCATATCACTTTCTCTTCTTGATGCCGTCTCCTTTATCTTTTCCCTTCATTCTAGCAACTTCAAAGCCCATTCCTTACTTTCTCCACCTCTCCAGCCATTTTGTCCTCTACCATATCAACTTCTCTTGAGCTTCATTTTCTTACCATCACCACTCTTTCTTGTCACTTTCGTTCCTCCTCTTCTGTCTCCTGCTGCTTCCTCTTCTCTCAACTGAGGATATCGATCCAATCCTGGCCCCCCCCTTGGCATTTCCCTTACTCCCTATGCAGGCCCAACTGCAACTCCTTTCATTGTATCCCTCCTTTCCTCCATCTTCTCTCCCTTTCCCATGAGCCCTGAGGAATGTCTACTCTACCTCCAACAAACTTACCTTCATTCATGACTTCTTTAAAGTGGATGCTCTGCATCTTCTTTCTCTGAGACCAGCCTCTCCCTGAAGACTCTGCTTCAGTTGCTGCCCAATGAATGGAAGTGCTTTTCTCCCATACACCTCACCCAGTTGGCCGTGATGGTACTGGGTTTCTACTCACTCTTTCCTGCCAGTTTCAACCCCTTCTTCCACCTCAATCTCACTCCTTTTCTTCATTTGAAGTCCACTCCATCCACCTATGTATGCACTACCTCTGCAGATAGCTCTCGTTTATCAACCCCCTGATGTCCATTTCTTCTGTTCTCACTGACTTTCTTCCTTTTTTGAACCAGCTTCACCTTCTCTCATTCTTAGGGATTTTAATATTCATGTTGATGACCCTTCTGATGCTTATTCCTCAAAGCTCCTTGCTTTAACCACCTTGTTCAACTTCTAGCTGTGTTCTACTGCCCCTACTCACCAGCATGGCCACTGCCTGGACCTCGTCTTTTTCTCCAACTGCTTGCTCTTAAACTTCTCCACCTCAGTTCTTCCTCTATCCAACCATTATCTGCTAACTTTTCCTCTTAACCACTCCCTGCCAAAGTCTTATCCAATCGCCAACAAATAATTTAGGAATCTTCAAGCTATTAATCCTTCAGCTCTGTCAACTGCTGTCTCATCTCCTCTCTCATCTGTGCCTATCTTGTCTGATAACACTACACTCTCCTCTGCTTTGGATGCTCTTGCTTATCCCATTCCATGCCTTGTGAGGTGAGCCTTGGCTGACTTCTGAAATTTGCTACCCAGGTTCCTGTGCTCTTTCCACTGAGTGTCTTTCGACTTAAATCCTGTACCCAGGCTGATTTGTTACATTTCAAATTCATGCTGACCTCTTTTCAGTCTGCCACAGCACTTGCCAAGAAAGAGTTCTATGTCTATCTGACTAACTCTCTTGCCTCTGACCCTCATCGTCTCTTTCCAACACTCATTTCTCTCCTCAAAGTGCTACCGTGCCTGATCCCTCCTTGGCTTTATGCCCAAACCTTGGCTGATTACTTCCATGATAAGGTTCATAAGATTAGTTCTCCACTGGGTCACCTCCATCTCCCCTTCCCCGTTGCCACTCTCAAATCCTTCCTTCAACCTCTGGTACCCTTTCTTCCTTTTCTAATATCATTAAGGAGGAAACTGTACATTTTCGCTCCTCATCCAAACCCACTACCTGCTCCTCTGATCCAATTCCCAACTGTCTACTATGCTCTCTATCTCCTGCTGTCATCTCTTCCATCTGTCATATCTTCAATCTATCGTTCTTTACTGCAACTATTCCTTCTGCCCTCAAACATGCTGTGGTTACACCATTCCTCAAAAAACTGTACTGGACCTGCTCCTCCTATTACCAACCTTTCTCTGTCCTTCGTATGCATCCAAACTACTCAAATGTGTGGTTCACTGTCACTCTCTTAACTTCCTTTCCTCTCAAACCATTCTGGATCCACTGTAATCTGGTTTTTATCCTCTACATGCTACAGAAACAGCCTTTGCCAAAGTCTCCAGTGACCTATTCCTGGCCAAATTCAAGACTTTACTCGATCCTCATCCTTCTTGACCTATCTGCTGCTTTTGACACTGTTGATCACATCATCTTTTTGATACCATGTTCTTGCTTAGATTTAGGGGCACTCTTCTGTCATTTTTTTTTAATCTCTCCCATCACACTTTTAGTATGTATTCTGGCAGATCCTTCACCACTGCTATTTTGCTTTCAGCCAGTGTAGCTCAGGACTCTGTCTTGGGATCCTTTCTCTATATTCATTCCCTTGGAACACTGATATAAGCCGATGACTCTCGGATTTACTACTCTATACCAGAAATCTCTCCTGGAATCCAGACCCGAATCTGAGCCTGTTTATCTGCTGTTGCTGCCTGGATGTGCAACCACCATCTGAAAGTGAATATGACCAAGACAGAGCTTTTTATCTTTTCCCCAAAACCCACCTCCTCCCTTTTTTCCTTCTCTATTTCTGTGGCAAACACTATCATCCTCCCTGTTTCCTCAGCATGCAATCTTGGGGTCATCTTTGACTTCCCTCTCTATCTCTGCCCATATCCAACAGATAGCTAAAATCTGTTGGTTTTCTCTCTATAACATCAGCAAAATTCATCCCTTCCTCTGAATAAGCAACCAAGACACTTATCTACTCTCTTGTCACCTCTCATCTAGACTATTGCAACTGGATCCTTCCTGGTTTCCCACTAAACCATCTCTCTCCTCTCCAATTTGTTCAAAACTCAGCTGCATGGCTAATCTGCTCGAATCACTGCTCATGCTCATGTAACCCTTCTTCTAAAATCACTTCACTGGCTCCTTGTCCATTTCCGTATATACTGCAAACTTCTTCACTAACCTACATGTGCATGTACTCTGCAGCTCCTCATTACCTCTTCTCTCTCTCTACAACCCACCTCAGAAACTCCGCTCATTAGGTAAATCACTATTATCCATGCTTTTCTCTTCTACTGACAACTCCAGACTCTGCTGATTCTTCATACATCTTGCTGTGCTACATGCCCAGAATAGACTACTTGAGTCAGTATATCAGGCTCCATTTCTGGTTCTATTCATATCCATGTCTCTAAAAACGGACCTCTCTTTTGGAACCTGAACCCCTTACTCTCCCTTTTTAACAGCCTTGTGTATTTTAATCATGCCCTAATTGAACTACCCTAGTCCCCTATTAATTCTGTTTGTCTGTCTTGATTTGATTGTAAGCTTTGTGGAGCAAGGGCTCTCTTTTACATTTCTGTGTACAGCACTGTGTATGTCTTGTACAAATGATTAGCATTAGTAGTAGTATACATTTCACCTTAGAACAGCAGCACTGGTCAGTCTAGGACTGGATGTTTGTGAAAATAAGTTTTGTACCTATAGTTTTGTTTAAGTGGGTTGTAGTTCTAGGGCAGTGATGGCTAACCTTTTTGAGCCCGAGTGCCCAAACTGCCGCACAAAACCAAAGAATTTCCTCAAAGTGCCAGCACGTCAATTAAAGCCTCATTTGCATAAGGTGCCTCATTTGCATAAATATTTGCATAATGTTACCATACACTAACTTTTAGTAAACATGCCTCTTAATGAGTATATGGATAAAGAAAGACTAAAAGGTTTCTACATTACTATAATCCAGTACCAACCGCTTTGCTTGGTATATAATGTAAAATTGCATAAATAAATAATTAAAAAAAAAAAAAAAAAGGAACTACTACAAACGCTGCCCATTTAGAACCCATAGCAAACCCGCCGTATCCTAACAGCACTACCAGGACTCACAAAGCACCATACCCTAACTATCAAAAGGCAACACTGCAAATATTAAACCAATACATTTCAGAGAAAGCGTAGTTACTCACCTGTAACAGGTGTTCTCCAGGAGCAGCAGGAATCAGTCCTCACTTATGGGTGACGTCGGCGCCGACGGAGCCCTCGCGGAGCAATTTTCCCCAGCTTTCAAAGAAAGCCTTTGGGAATTGCAGCGCGCATGCGCGGTCCTCTTCCCGCCCAAGGGTGCCATCTTAGCCAGTCAGATGACATAGCTAAAAAAGACAGCATAAAAATTTGCAAAAAAACTAAAGCAGACGATTGCAACTCCAAGGGGAGGAGGGAGGGTAGTGAGGACTGATTCCTGCTGCTCCTGGAGAACACCTGTTACAGGTGAGTAACTACGCTTTCTCCAGGACCAAGCAGGAAGTCAGTCCTCACTTATGGGACTCCCAAGCTCAAGGCTACCGGAGACCCTAAGCACAAAAATGAGCTCCCTCTAGCTCAGCAGCACAGAAGGAAAGAATCTTCGCTGAATTATCACCCACCGGTAGCCCACATCCGGGATGGAGGGTAGGAGTTGCTCAGACCTCAAAGAGATTACGGAGGACTGCCTGTCCGAAAGCACTGTCCCTGCGGGACTCCCTCTCGAGACAGTAATGGACCGCAAAAGTCTGGCTCGAAGACCAAGTAGCGGCCCGGCAGATGTCTGCCAGCGGAACAGAGCGGAGGTAAGCCACTGACGTAGCCTTTGCCCGAACGCAATGAGCCGTGACTCGACCTTCCAAGGAGAGTCCGGCTGCCCCATAAGCCCAAGAGATACAGTCCGCAACCCAGATGGACAGAGTACGCTTGGAGACCGGGAGCCCCAATTTATTGGGGTCAAAAGACACAAAAAGCTGGGCAGCTTTACGGTGCTCCCGCGTACGGTCAAGGTAGAAGTTCAAAGCCCTTCTACAGTCCAGGGTATGGAGGACCGTTTCAGCTCGGCTGGAGTGTGGTCTGGGAAAGAAGGTTGGAAGTACCACCTCCTGATTGATGTGAAAAGGGGAGACCACTTTAGGAAGAAATTTTGGGTGAGTCCGTAGGACTACCCTATTTTTGTAGAACCGAGTGTAAGGGGGATCAGACACGAGGGCCTGCAATTCACTTACGCGTCTAGCGGAAGTGAGGGCTATCAAGAACAGTGTTTTCCAAGACAGAAAACGGAGAGAACAGGTAGCCATAGGTTCAAAAGGCGGACAGGTGATCCGCTGCAACACCACATTCAGGTCCCAGTCAGGCGCTGGCGGGCGCAGAGGTGGTTTAAGTAGAAGGAGACCTCGGAGAAACCTCGCTATGAGAGGGTCGCTGGAGAGAGGTCTACCGTCCACTGGCACATGATGTGCCGAAAGAGCACTGAGGTGAACTTTGACGGAGTTGGACTTAAGTCCCAGATTAGAGAGGTGTAGCAAGTACTGCAAGATCACCGACACCGGCAGGAGAAGGGATCCTGAGACTGTTGGGTACACCAGACTGCAAAGCGACGCCATTTAAGGGCGTAGCATTTGCGGGTAGAAGGCCGTCGCGAAGCCAAGACGACCTCCTCCACCTCCGCCGGCAGGAGAAGGGGAGCAAGGACTACCCTCTCAGCAGCCAGGCCATGAGGTTGAGAGACCTGAGGTTGGGGTGTAGTAGAGACCCCTGATCCTGAGTGAGGAGATCCGGTTGTACCCCCAGAGGGAATGGATCCTCCACCGCTAATTGCAGGAGGAGCGGAAACCACGGCTGTCTGGGCCAGCGAGGGGCCACCAGGATCATGAAGGCTTTGTCTCGGAGAACCTTGAAAAGAGTCCGGGAGACTAGCGGGATGGGAGGGAAAGCGTACAGAAGGCTCCCCGACCATGAGAGCAGGAAAGCGTCCGCCGCAACCCGAAGGGGGTGTGGCTGACGAGAGCAGAAGCGAGGAAGCTGCCGGTTGAGAGGACTGGCAAAGAGATCCATCGTGGGGAGGCCCCACTTTAGGAAGAGCTTCTGAACTACCAAGGGATCCAGACACCACTCGTGCGGCTGGAGGACCCTGCTGAGTTTGTCCGCCAGGCCATTTTCTTGGCCCGGGAGATAAACTGCCTTGAGGAGAATGCCGTGACTGACGGCCCAAGAGCAGAGCTTCTGTGCCTCCCGGCAGAGGAGGAAGGAGCCCGTGCCCCCCTGCTTGTTCACGTAGAACATGGCAACTTGATTGTCCGTCTGGACAAGGACGGACTGGTGGGAGGTCAGGTGGGAGAAAGCCTTGAGAGCTAGGCGGATCGCCCTGAGCTCCAGGAAGTTGATCTGCTGAGCAGACTCCCACGTGGTCCAGAGGCCCTGAGTACGTGCCGCTTGGCAATGTGCTCCCCAGCCCAGGAGGGATGCATCGGTGGTCAGCACCCGGGTCGGCTGAGGTGACTGGAAAGGCATGCCGAATATCAGGTTTGGCTGCCGAAGCCACCACCGGAGAGACGAGATCAGCGGCTCGGAGACGCGCACAAGGTCTGATAGGCCGCCTGTGGCTTGTCGCCACTGCTGGCGGAGACACCATTGAGCAGGCCGCATATTCAGGCGGGCATTGGGGGTCACATGGACGGTGGAAGCCATATGGCCGAGTAGTCTCAGGAAGCGCCTGGCGGAGACCAGGGGCTGGCTGCGAAAACGGTCGGCTAGGTCCATGAGCCGTTGAGCCCTGTCGAGCGGTAGGTATGCTCGCGCCTGAGGAGTGTGCAGCCTTGCGCCGATGAACTCGAGATCCTGTGAGGGGAGCAAAGTGGACTTTGCGAAGTTTATAACAAAGCCCAAGTGCTGCAGAAGAGTCACCGTGCGGCGCGTGGCGTTGGTGACCTCCCGAGCGGACGCTGCTCTGATGAGCCAGTCGTCGAGGTACGGAAAGACATAGAGGCCGTGAAGCCGGAGATGGGCCGCCACCACCGCGAGACATTTTGTGAAGACTCGCGGTGCGGAGGACAGGCCAAAGGGCAGTACTCTGTACTGGTAATGATTTCCTGCCACCACAAACCTTAGGTATTGGCGGTGGCTTGGGTGGATGAGGATGTGCGTGTAGGCATCCTTTAGATCCAAGGAGCATAGCCAATCTCCCTGCTGGAGGTAGGGCAGAAGGATTCCAAGGGTAAGCATTTTGAACTTCTCCCGCACAAGGAACTTGTTGAGGTTGCGCAAGTCCAGGATGGGTCTGAGGCCCCCTGTTCTCTTTGGTATTAGAAAATACCTGGAATAAAAGCCTTGACCTCTCAGGTGGTGTGGCACCGGTTCCACCGCCTGTTCCTGCAGAAGACCTGCTAACTCCTGAAGGAGTAATTCCCTGTGCAGAGGGGGTCGTGGAGGTTCTCCCGGAAAATAGGAGGGAGGGACCTGGTGGAAGTGGAGAAGATAGCCTTCCCGCACGACTTGAAGCACCCAGGCATCTGCGGTGATGCTGGACCACCTGTGGGCGAAGTGAACCAGCCGGCCTCCGGTGCTGGGAGGAACCAGCGGGGGGGGAGAGGCTATGCTTAGTGAGTCAAAAACCGCCACCCTGCTGAGCAGGGGCTGGTGGTGCAGGCTTGGGGGCTTGCTGCCTACGGGACCCGTTACCCCATCCCTTGGCCTGCTGGCCCTGTTGGGGAGCTGCAGGGGCCTGATAATGGGGGTATTGTTTGTAGGCAGCCGCCTTCCTCGGGTAAAAGGACTTTTTCCCCGAGCCCTTCTTTTTCTGGGAAGGGGCGGAGGTCTTCCTAGAAAGCCTGGTCCTGGTGAGAGTCTCAGTCTCAATTTGTGCAGCCTTTTCCGCCATGGGCTTGCCAAAGAGGTTTTCGCCTCGGCAGGGGACATCGACCAACTTGTCCTGCACCCAGGGCTCAAGGTCTGTCGGCGGGCACCGATGCCGGCTGCGGCCACTCGAGCCGATGCTTCAAAGCCATCATAGGCTGCTCGGGAGATGAACTTGGAGCATTCCCGAACGCCAGTGGACAAGGCCAGGAACCTCCGCAAGGGTTCCTCGGAAAAACCAGCGGAGAATCCGGCTAGCTCCTTAGCCAGATCTCGGAGATACATGCCCATGTATAGCTGGTAAGTCTGGACACGACATGCGAGCATAGAGCCCTGGAAACACTTCTTACCAAGGCCATCCAGGTTACGGGCCTCCCTGCCAGGAGGCACCGAGGAGTGCATCTTCTGGCTCTTAAGACGATGCATGGCCGATTCCACTACCATGGAATGGTGTGGTAGCTGTGCCTTCTGAAAGCCAGGGCTCTTGCGGACTCGATAGATAGAATCGACCCGCTTGCTCAGGACCGGCGAGGAGGCCGGACTCTCCCACATGCGGAACAGTAGTCGTTCCAGCATAGGAGGAACCGGTACAGTAAAGTGTTCCCTCGCGGGAGAGTCATACTGGAGGGCGTCGAGCTCTTCGGCTCGAGGCTCCTCCTCGGGATCCGCAGGGAAGGCCAAAGCCTTGGCCATATCCCTGACGAAGTCCGAGAACCGGGCATCCTCCGGGGGGGGACTGCTTCCGAGGCTCGGACTCCGGTGAGTCCGAGGGGACACACCGAGTCCGGAAAGAATCAGGCGACTCTTCCTCTTCAGACTCCCAGACCGACTCCGACGAGGACTCGGTGGGGTCGGCCCGGGCAGGGCGTGGCGCCTGCAGCCCCGACGCCGAGGGAGTCGGCGTCGGCGACCTCGGTCCCGAACGGGAGGCCGAGGGTGACCTCGACCGAGGATCGACTCGAGTTCGCATGGACTCGAGGATCGGCTCGGTCTCCGGGGTCGACTTGGACGTCAACGTCCCGGCGGTCGGGGCAGCAGCGCCAGCGAGGCCAGCGAGCAGTGCCCGCTGCTGGTCCATGAAGGCAGACAGTCTGCTCTCCAAGGCCGTCAACCTGAGTCCGAGCTCAGGTGACCCAGCAGCCCCCGACTCGGGCCCCGACGGCGTCGGGCCCGACGTCGGCTGTCACGGAGGCGAGTCCAGAAGGACCACAGGACTTACCCGAGCAGGCATCTCCGACTCCAGGCGAGGTCGCTTCGTGAGGTGTTCCTTCTCCAAGGACCCGGGGCGGCTGTCGGGGCTATGCGACCTGGCCCTCGCGGAACCAGGAGCGTCCACCGACGCCGCCCTCGCGGGTTTCACCTTCCGACGATGGTCCCCGGAGGGAGAACCCCGGTCGGAGGAACTCCGGCGACGGTCCGAACTGGAGCCTTTGGACGCGGAGGCCTCCGACGAGGTCCGGGTACGGCTGGGGTCAGCGAAGATTCTATCACGCTGATGCCGCCGACTCCTCAACGCCTTTGAGGACATTTTGCCGCAGGGCCCACAGATCAGTTCCTCATGATCCGGGCCCAGGCAGCGGAGGCAAAAGTCGTGTGTGTCAGTTAGTGACATATTTCGGTCACACTGACTACACCGCTTAAACCCGCTGGCAGCCATCGGGGGAAAAAAGGGCCCCTGCGAGGTCAAAGGACCGGGCTGCCAGGGAAAAATCGAAAACGAAAGCTGACTAAGTCAGAAAAACCGAAAAAAAGGAAGAGGACTCGTGACCGGCGTCGCGAGTCCGGCGGGAAAAAGACCGGCGTCGAACCGAAGGAAAAAGAATAAAATAATGAAGAAATATCGACTTTTTCGCGGGGACAAGACGGGGACGTCTGTAGGGCTCCGCGGAAAAAAAGAAGACTGGCTAAGATGGCACCCTTGGGCGGGAAGAGGACCGCGCATGCGCGCTGCAATTCCCAAAGGCTTTCTTTGAAAGCTGGGGAAAATTGCTCCGCGAGGGCTCCGTCGGCGCCGACGTCACCCATAAGTGAGGACTGACTTCCTGCTTGGTCCTGGAGAACAACAATACATGACCTACTGGGGAAAGAACAAGTGGCAATGTCAAATAGGAATTATATAAACAGAATACCTCAGCTCAGTTACACATGCAGAACAGACCATCACCAAACAAGGAATCACAATTTAGAAACAGGAAGACAATAATTAAACTGGGAACCCCAAAAGCCAAACTTGGAATATACAACAACACTGTAGAAATAAAACTATAAATTAATTTCCTCTTGTACTAAACAAAGCGCAAAAATTAATGATGCACATTTCCCAGAGCTGACATATTCCAGTTAATAAATTCAAAATAAAGAGATATTTTTCTACCTTTTGTGCATTTTTTTTCAGTTGCAATTGTTCCAGCCACTTTCTTCTGGTTTCTTCGTGTCTTCTGCTAACTCTCCATCTGCTGTCCATTTGCCCTTTCTTCTGTCTTCTTGTTTTTTTTTTCCATTCTCTCTCTACATCTGCTTTAACATACTAATCTTTCTCCTTTTGCTCTTTCCTCATTCCTATTTCATCTACTCAAAATTTACCCCTCCATCCTCAATCCCCACTTACACTCCAATACCCGGCCAATTGTAGATTTTTTATCCCTCCCACACAAATATTTTTCCCCTCTCCATTTTACTCTCCCAGCCCCATCCCATTCTAATCCTCCCCCAACACCAGCTCCCTTCTAGTTCCAGCCTCACCCAGCATCCATTCCCTTCTAGTCCCTGCATCAGCCCATTTCCAGTCCTAGCAGCCCTCCAACCCATTTCCAGTCCTAGAAACCCCCCAACCCAATACCAGTCCTAGCCCCCCCTCATCAACCCACTTCCAGTCCTAACCCCCCATCACCCCATTTTCAGTTTAAGCCCCCCCTATAACCCATTACCAGTCCTAACCCCCATCAGCCCACTTCCAGTCCTAACCCCCCCATCAGCCCACTTCCAGTCCTAACCCCCCCATCAGCCCACTTCCAGTCCTAACCCCCATCAACCCATTTCCAGTCAGTCCCCATAGCCCATTGCCAGTCCTAACCCCCCATCAGCCCACAGTCCATTACCAGTCCTAACCCCATCAGCCCACCTCAAGTCCTAACCCCTCCCCATCAGCCCATTTCCTGTCCTAGCCCCCCCATAGTCCATTATCAGTCCTAACCCCCCATAGCCCATTACCAGACAGCCCCCATCAGCCAACAGCCCATTACCAGTCTTAACCCCCCCATAGCCCATTGCCAGTCCTAACCCCCCCATCAGCCCACAGCCCATTACCAGTCCTAACCCCATCAGCCCACCTCAAGTCCTAACCCCTCCCCATCAGCCCATTTCTTGTCCCAGCCCCCCATAGCCCATTATCAGTACTAATCACCACCATAGACCATTACCAGTCCTAACCACATCAGACCACCTCCAGTTTTAACCCACCATCAGCCCATTTCCAGTCCTAACCCCACCCAAAAGCCCACCTCAAGTCCTATCCCCTCCCCATCAGCCCATTTCCTGTCCTAGCCCCCCATAGCCCATTACCAGTCCTAAGCCCCCATCAACCCACTTCCAGTCCTAATCCCATCAGCCCATATAGACTTAGCTCCCCCATAGCCCATAGCCCCCCCATAGCCCATCACCACTCCTAACCTCCCCCAGCCCATCACCACTCCTAACCCCCCCATCAGCCCATTTCCTGTCCTAGCCCCCCATAGTCCAGTACCAGTCCTAGCACCCTCCATCAGCCCACAGCCATTTCCACTCCTAACCCCCCCAGCCCATAATCAGTCCTAACCCCCCAACAGCCCACAGCCATTACCACTCCTACCCCCCCCAGCCCATTACCACTCCTAACCCCCCCAGCCCATCACCACTCCTAACCCCCATCAGCCCATTTCCTGTCCTAGCCCCCCCCAGCCCATCACCAGTCCTAACCCCCCAACAGCCCACAGCCATTACCCCTCCTAACCCCCCCCCAGCCCATCACCAGTCCTACCCCCCCCCCGCCATTACCACTCCTACCCCCCCCCCCAGCAAAATTTTTATTACAAAGAAAGCTGTCGCTGCCGGGGCCGGGGCCGGGGCCGCTGCGGCAGAATCGAGTGTGCCGCGGGGCCCCCCCCCGCCCAGCAGAGCCTGCCCTCCGTCCCCGGTATCACCTCTCTCAGCTGCCTCCAGTCACACGCGCCGGCTTTCAGAGCGCGAGGGAAGTTTCTCCCTCGCTGCTCTGTTAAGCCCGCGGGGGCTGATGGGAACTTCCCATCAGCCCCAGCGGGCATAACAGAGCAGCGAGGAAGAAACTCCACTCGCGCTCTGAAAGCAGGCGCGTTTGACTAGAGGCAGCTGAGAGAAGGTGATACCGGGGACGGAGGGCAGGCTCTGCTGGGCGGGGGGGCCCGGCGGCACACTCGATTCTGCCGCGGCGGCCCCGGCCCCGGCAGCTTTTTATTTTTATTTTTTTAATGCCGCATATTTTGATTGCGGACCTTCCCGCGTGCCAGCTGCAAGGCCTTCGCGTGCCACAGCTGGCACGCGTGCCATAGGTTCGCCATCGCTGTTCTAGGGGACTAGCTCTACTGATGGAAATAGCAGACATTTCATTTTCTCAAAAGCCTCAAACAAGGCAACAGGAAGTACATGCATGGTAATGTTCTATATCCAATCTTCAATTTATTGGGGATGTGTAAGTAAAACGTTTGTCCTCCCCTTCTCCATTTTCTCATAATCTGCTACAAGGACTGGGAGCAAAACATCGTGAGATTGAACCCTTTAGGAACACGCAAGTGCTAACAAAGGGTTATCATTGCACTATCAATCACCTTCCATCTATGCCCATAACAGCACTCCAATCCTCCCAAACAACTGAATATATATAAAATATGATTCTAGCACCACTGTAAATAGCCCACCCTGTATATAGCTCAAACAAATCAAGCACCCAACACATCCCTCACACAACTAAGTTTTATCCTCACTGCATGTACAACACACACACTTTACCTGATTGCTTGCTGTGATACCACCTTGATTATTAAGATAAGGCGGTTTAGAAATACTGTTAAATAAATAAATAAATAAATAAATAACATGATACCTTTATGAAGAGACTTATGCATAGGGCTGATTCTGTCCAACAACTTTATGCAAAAATGTGTGATAATGCCCCTTACCGACCATGCATATAGGACACGGGTTGTGACATTTGCATGGTGTCAAATGTTCCACAAACCATGATAAATGGTGTAAAAACTAAGGAAATTGTGGCAAGAAAATCAGTGAGATGCTTGTAAGCCAAAGTGTTCTATAGCTTTGACAGTAAAAAAAAAAAGAAAAAGAGCATTTTAGATCTATGAATGAGACCAAGGAAGAATGCTGCCTGTAGGGGTGGATGGGGGAGGAGCACACAGCATTAGCATAGTGTTCATTTAAGAAAAGCAAAGGAAAACTTACCCAGCATCCTGGGCTTCATGGGCTCGGAGTATAGATAGCAAGTTATTGTGTTGTAGAAAATCACAAACAGCAGGGTAACTGTTGAAGAAAATAAAACAAACTTGTCAATTAAGTTACTAGACTGTCTCTAACAATGAAATATTGTGCTTGATGATTTACTACCAAATATGTATATTCATGGAATCAATGATTATTCTCCAAAGGAAAGGGCTCCTTGCTTTTAGAAAGGTAGTTTCAGTGAAATGATGTTACTCACCTGTAGCAGATGTTCCCCATGGACAGCAGGATAAGTCCTCACATTTGAGTGATATCACAGATGGAGTCCGCAAGGGAACTTTCTCAGCTCCTTTTCTAGCAGCTTTTAGAAAGTTCCCAGTGTATCTGTGCTTGTTTCTGCCTTCTGCCGCCAACTCCAAGAGAAGAATGAAAGTTAGTGAGAACTTATCTTGTTGTCTATGAAGAACACCTGCTACAGACAAGTAAACTTGTTTTCTCTATGGAGAAACGGGGTAAGTTATCACATTTAGGAATTCCTAGCTGCAGGCTGCCACAATAACAAGACAACAAACACACCACGACTGGTTGGCATGAACAAATATATTTGTTTCCAACAGGGCTTTTACAGAGTTTGCATCTTTTCTTTTTTGGAGGCAACATGAACAGAAAGAAAGAGGGCCTGAGAGTGGAATTAGATTCTAACCCTCAAAGAGATTTTGGAGAATATACTGACAAACTGCTGTTGTGTCGGGAATCCCTTTCCGAACAGTAGTGAGATGGGAATGTGTGGATCGAGGGCCACATCACAGCTTTGCAAAGCTTCTTGGAGGCTGATCACAAATGAGATACCAATGCAGTCATACAAAGGCGGCTCAAGGCAATCTGCTGCCTGAGGCGAAGAATGAGATGGTGCCCCCCCACACCTTAGAGGGGGGCGGGGCTTTTCCAGAAATCCAATCAGAGACTGAACCAGACCAAAAAGCCGATTAGATCATATGGAGGAAATGCAAGATGTTTGCAAACAGGGCTGTATCGAACTGCAATCACGCCCTGTGCGACTTGCAGCTCGGGTGCACGCCCTCCTCTCCCCCCCATACAGCCGTCCAGTGCTGCCTGCTCTTTCCTTGCTGCTGTCACCCTCTGTTTTTTTTCATGGCGGCGCTGGCAGCAGAGAAAGAGCAGGCAGCACTGGACGGAGGTATGGGGAGGAGGAGGGGGCATGCGCCCAATCTGAAAGGCGCTGGCACTTTAAGCAGATCTGCCCCTCCCTGATCTGACATCGCGTCGGAGGTGGGAGGGACCAGACCTGCTTAAAAGGGCTGTGAAAAGGCTTGGGGGCACATTTTGGCTGCCTGCTATTGTTCTGCCAGCGACGGCAGAGCAACAGCAGACAGTCGAAATGCGCCCCCGAAGCCTTTGCGTCCTATGCAGCTGCACTGCTTGCACAGGGCTAGGTACGGTCCTGTTTTCCCACCAAGAACTAAAAGACAGCAAGAACCAACAGCACAGTTTATAAAACAAAATTATAACTCATTTTTATTTTGTTATAAACTGCGTTATGGTTATTGCTTTTTCTTTTTCAACATGTATTTTGCATCCACAGTAGGTGCAGAGCAGAACCAGGACATTCACCCAGAGAACTCAATATTTAAAAAAAAAATCATGATCATCTCACTAACAACAACTGCTAGCTGATACCTTGGATGGTATTTGGACTAGAAGGGGCTGGGACAGTAGGGAAGGAGGGGGACTGGAAGGGAATGGACACCAGTGGCAGTCGTGGGAATGCACGGCGGTTGGCATTGGAGGGTACTGGGAGGGGAGGACAGGAAAGGGGCTGATACTGGGGAGGGTTATTGTAAATGGCTGATGGATGGAAGTGAAGAAAACAAAAGAAGAGATAAGAAATGGTAGATGGACCATAGACCACAGAAAGAGAGCTAAGAGAAGACAGGAAAGCAGAAGCCTCAGATCGGGACCAGCATGATCAGAGAATAAAATGGTCAGACAACAAAGGTAGAAAAAAATAATTTTATTTAATTTTAGTGATTGGACTTTGTGATTTTTTATATTTTACACAGTGTTGGGGAATTGCATCTCTTATTTATCTGATGTTGCACTGCTTGAGGAGTCTGGCTTCTTGAGGTTTCAGTTTAAATTTTGTCTACATATTTTTATTTTTACTTTAGATTGTGGTTACTTATTCTATATTTGATGAGGGTCAATATTGTGAGTGTGTGACTGAGGCCAGGTGATCTGTTAACATGGAGTTTGTACATAAAGATCTATACTGTACTGTAGTAATTTGACTTGTTCAGCTTTTCAAATAGGTGCATGGATGTTCCAGGGCCCACTGTAGTATTTACAGTGATGCTTTTTTGGATGGGCTCCTTATGTGAGTTTTGGAAGTTTGTGCTGATATGGTATGGTTTGAGAGGTTTGCTCTTTGTTGTAGGGTTTTGTATTAGTTCACAATATGCCTGGTACTGGAGAATAGTGGTTGTTGTTTTGGGGGCTGGAATGAGCTGACACTTGGGATGTAGTCACGTCCACTCTCAGTGCCATCCCCCCTTCCCCCCCCGTCAGCTCCCTTCCAGTCGCCCTACCCTCTCTGTCCATCCCCCTTCCAGTGCCATTCGCACATGTCAGCTCCCTTCCAGCCTCCTTCCCATTACCCAGCCATCTACCACTCCCATCCCCAAGTGTCAGCTCCCTTCCAATCCCCCTTCACTACATCCTACTCGGCCTCATTATAGAGCCGCCCCTGCAGTCATAGCGCTGACATTATGAGCAGTGACATAGTCCTGGGCATAAGTGAAGGAGAAGAAATCCACTAGCCAAATTGAAAGAATATGCTTGCTGATGGCAGCCCCATTCATTTGGGGTCAGAAAAAAAACAAAAAATGGGTGGACTTTCTAATGGCTTTAGTCCACTCCAAAAAGAAGGTCAAGGTTCTCTTGCAGTCTAACTTGCAGCATTCTTTCCCTTTTGTAGAAATGAGGTTTGGGGGAAAATGCTGGAAGGACTACTGACTGGTTAAGGTGGAAGTCTGATACTGCCTAAGGAAGGAATTTTAGCATGAGTACGCAACACCATCCTATTCTGGAAAAAGTTAGTATAGGGTAGATCCACTACTACAGCTAAGATCTCACTAACTGCGTGCTGAAGTAACTGCCACCCAAAACAATACCTTCCAGGTTAGAAACTTCATTTCACAGGTGGTGTTTGACTCAAATGGAGCTTTCATCAGCCGAGTTAACACCACATTGGGATTCCATGACACAACTGGCAGTTTAGGGGTGGTTTCAATAGAAGCAAGCTGCACGTAAAGCAAATAAGAGAAGGCTATAAAAAGATGGATTTACCCTCTACATGATGATGATGATAAGTACAAATAGCACTGAGGTAAACCCTTATCGAGTTGGTCTTTAGACCAGACTGCGAGAGGTATAGAAGGTATTCAAGCAATTTTTGTGTGGAGCAGGAGAACGGATCTATGGCCCATTCTCACATCAGATCGCAAATCTCAACTATTTGAAAGCATATATCCTTCTGGTAGAAACTGTTCTGGAAGCCAGGCTACTCAAACTGGCTGATTCAGGGATTCAAGTTCTAGCCTCTCAACATACAAGCTGTGAGGGGGGCTAGGGATTTGATATCAGGATGCAGAAGTCTGCCCTAATATTGTAAAATCAAGGTTGGGGAGGTGCCAGATGCATGGGGCTCTGAATGAACAGATAGTGTAGCAGAGGGAACCACAGTTGTCTGGGCCAAAAAGGGGCAATGAGTATCATGGCATCTTTGTCTTGTTGAAGTTTCAAAAGAGTTTTCATTATCAGAGACATGGGTGGATATGCATTCAGAAGTCCCTCTTCCCAATAAAGGAGGAATGCAACAGAGGCTAGTTTGCCATGTGTCCCTATTCTGGAGCAGAACTAAAGGATTTATTTATTTTAACTGTTTTTCTATACTGCTTTTTCTCCAGGTCAAAGCGGTTTACATGCAACAGCAACTTTTACATGTCACAACAAATGATAACATATATACATGGTGGATACATCATACAAGGTACTTAGTTAATACCCAATTGTTTAGTGAGGGGGAGTACTGAATAAGCAACAAGGAAAGGGAAGAGACAGTTGTTAATAAAGCAACAATTAACGCAACAATAAAATCACATGGGGTTGGTGGGAGAGATTAAGTGATCATAAGAGGGAGGCATCTGTAAAGTGCACTATTATGTTACTATGTGGTCAGTCCAAAGTGTTCGATGTCTTTAGCTGTCTGCGACATGTTGCAAGTTCTATGATGTTCCTTATCCTTTCAGGTAGCACGTTCCACAGGTTTGGAGCATAGAATGCAAAAGATTGTGTGCAGGCATATTGGTTGCTTTTTGCTTTTCTGTGTGATACAGTCAGCGTGTTTTGAGTGCTTTGGCTTCTTGTTCTGTTTCTTTGAGTCTTGTATAGTGGAGTTTGTAAGTGGGAGGCTAATTTGTTGAGATTAATTTTGAAGGTTAATATAAGCAGGATTTTATACATGATTCAGCTTAGTATGAGAAACCAGTGTAGGTGTTTCAGAATTGGCATTATGTGTTTGTATTTTGTAGCTCCTTGTATGATGCAGGCCGCTATATGTAGTGCCATTTATAATGGATGCAGAGTGGATTATAATCCGTGGTATATGATGTTACAATAGTCGAAATGTGGGGAGATTACAGCCTGGAATACGGTACAGAAACCAGATGGTTCAAGTAGTGGGCAAAGGTGTTGTAGGGTTCGTATTTTGTGATAAATGATCTTAGTCGTATTTTTTATATGTGACTTAAGGTTTAATTGCTAGTCTAGGGCTATGCCTAAGTATTGGACTTCTGACTGTACTTTCAAATCAATGTTGTTTATTTTTAGCGTTAGTGGAAGGTTAAATGCTTTGTCTCTAGTTATGAATAGTTCCCCTGTCTTTTTGTAGTTTATTGATAGTGAGTGCACCATTAGCAACTGGGCAACATTCCTGAAGCATTCTACTGTATTATTCCTGCATATAGTGGTTTGGCTGCGTTGAAAGATGCATAGAGTATGATATCGTCTGCATATATGTGGTAGTGGATGTTGTGTGACTGCATGATTGAGCACAATGCTTTTAAGAGGAGGGAGGATAATGCAGTGCCTTGAGGGACTCCCTGTTTTTGGAAGTATGGTGATGATTTGTTAGGTCTTATTTTCACTTGCTGCTGGCGGTTTGTCAAGTAAGAATGGAACCATTTTAACACTTTGTGTTGAATCCCAATGGTTTGGAGTCGCTGTAGTAGTAGGATGTGGCTGATGGTGTCAAAGGCTGCTGCTATATCTAGGAATATTAGTATGAATCCCTGTTTTGGTTTCAGGGTGCCTTTTATGATTCTATCTATAAGAGAGGTTATGAGCGTTTTGACTCCATGGTGTGGTCTAAACCTTGTTGTTCTGGGTCTAGTGGAGTGTTCTTCTGCACGGTCTCCCCAGGAGCACTCTAAACCCACTACAACTTGTGATGAATGCTGCTACCCGTGTCCTCTGTAGGATATCCAGAAGAGACCACATAACCCCTATCCTGAAAGACCTACACTGGCTACCGATCAACTGCAGGCTCACATACAAAGTAGTACTCCTGACCTTTAAAGCCATCAATAAGATATCCTCCTCCTCCCTCACAGACCTCCTCATCCCCACCCCCCATAACAGATCAAGAAGGACCTTAACTACCAACACACTTGTAATCCCCATGCAAACAACAAAATGTTCTCAGGCAACAAGGAACAGAGCCTTTGCGCTCTATGCCCCGAAGTGTTGGAATAACCTCCCTCCCAATATCAGAGCAATCGTGGACCTCACCCAATTCAGGAAGGCCCTTAAGCATCACCTATTTCTTCTACATTACTCACAACCTAATGACGCAACCCCAACTACCACACCCCAGCCCACCTCGGCAGCACCCCCACACACTCTATACAGACCAAGACTACTATAGGCACTAACCCAACTATCGGATAGGACAATGGATGTCGAACAGATGTAAATAAACTAAGATTGTAAGTAATTGTAAATAACCAACAAGATCTGTACATAGTTTTGAGACCCAGCCATGCTGTTCTATGGCATGGCGATAAAGGGTTCAGCCTGTTTATAGTTACCCCAGTTATAAATCCAAGTTACTGCGCCTGTTCAATGTAAGCACAAGGCAGGTCCTCCCTGCTCTGTATAAGGAAATGTTAATTGTAAACCACACTGATTTTAAAGAGCGTGGTATAGAAAAGCTTTTAAATGAAATAAATTGTGATCTTGGAGTTGCTGTTGTATTGTCGTTTCAATTATCTTTGCCAAGAATAAGAGGCGATCTGGGCGATCTGTCAGATGCCATCATCAGTATGTTGTTAAAGTTATCTAAATTGGTGATTTGTCATAACGTGTTTCAATTCCAAGGAATAGTTTACCAGCAGATAGCCGGCGTAGCCATGGGGGCTACATGTGCCCCGTCGATTGCGAATTTGTATATGGCCACTTTTGAACAGCAATGGCTGGAACAATCTACATATGGGGGTAACATCGTACAGTGGCGGTGATTCATTGATGACATTTTTTTGATATGGCGGGGGATGGAAGAAGATTTACAATCATTTTTTGATTGGCTCAATTCCCGGGATTCCCATATCAAGTTTACAATGACACATGATAGACACAAGATTCATTTCTTGGATGTGGAGATCACACGAGGTTGTCACATGTGGAACACCTCTATCTATCGAAAGGAAACTGACCGCAATACTCTCTTACACTTCACAAGTGCCCATCCTCGGTCGTTGAAAGCGGGGCTCCCCTTTTCTCAATTTCTTAGGTTCCGCAGAAACTGTTCTGATGTTTCAGATTACCGGCGGAAATCTAAGCAACTGATAAAGAATTTCTTGTCTAGGGGCTACCCCGAGCAATTGGTACGACGTGCCCATACTAGAGCTTTATACAATGAACGAACACTGTTACTTATGATTTCGGGTCAAGCACGTAGCACTCGGGAGAACTCGGATGTCAACAGGATTAACTTTATTACTCAGTTTTCCCATTTAAGCAGTTCAGTTAAAAAAATTTTAACTACTCATAGTGCGATTTTGACCACAATCCCGGGGCTCACAGATAAGAAGATTCGGTGTGTGTGGAGTAGGGGAAGAAATTTTAAGGAACAACTCAGCCCCTCAAGAATAAGTTGTCAGGAGGGAAGTGAGCCATCTGTTCAGACATTGGGGCACAGACGGTGTGGAGAGTGCAGTTTATGTGAGGTGACTTTGAATGTGGAGGATTTCGAACATCAAGGAACACATTATCACATACGAAGTACTACAACCTGTCAATCATCTTATGTTGTCTATGTAATTCGGTGTCCATGTGGGTTGCTGTATATTGGCAAAACAGTAAGAGCTTTAAGACTACGCCTGGCAGAACATCGTAGCCGACTCAATCGTGGCGTGGTAGCTGCTCCTATAGTCCAGCATTGTCTCCTGGAAAAGCATAGCTTTGAGCAATTGGTATGCTTTGCAATTGACCAAGTCCTAACCAGCAGGGGCAGCTGGACGAAAGAACATCTGTTGACTCGATTAGAGCAGCGTTGGATATTTCAACTGAACACAGTTATACCGTTTGGCTTCAATGCCTCTATTGATTGGCACCTTTGCATATAAGGGACCTTGTTCACAGCCATAAGTCAGTTTGCAAACTCATAATAAAGTCTTTAACGTAATGGAAAGATTCTTCTCGATGGACCTCCCTCTAGGGGGAGGAGTCTAGTGGAGCCCTCTAAATTTTAGTCAGTCCCTGAAAGCCGCATGCGCGGAGTTCTATGATAACTGACGGAGAGACGAGAGAAAGGCGTCCTCTGAGTTGATTTATGAGCGGAAATTGCTTTTTGCAGGTAAAGCTGATTTCTCTAGCATATAACATACCCTAGTTGTTTTAAGTGGAATAAGATAAAGTTCAGCATGGTTTGTTACATCTTTTAGGTCAGTTTGGGAAAAACAAATTCCCCTGAAGAACTTGTTACAACGAAACGCTTGGGCGCCTTAGATTATTGGCGTTGGGAGTGATTTCAAGCAGCATGATACTTCCGATATAGCTACAAGAAACCCTGTATAGAACAGGGAGATGTCTGACAGTGGAAGACATGGTGGAGAATGAGCTAACTAGAAGAAACGTGGAGTCCGCAGTTAAGCTACAGAAGTTAAGTGTGAATTTCGTTTTGAATGCATTGGACTTTAACATTTTCTGAAGTATCATCAGCACGATCCTGCATGCATTTTTTAAGATTGAATAGAAGAGAAAAACAGAAACAATACTGCAGCAGAGTCGAGTGGCATAGCAACTGATCTTTACAGTTTGGCAGTTAGCACCATTTTTAAAAAAAGAAAAACAGAAAAAGTGGACATTAAAACATTAAAAAGAAAAAAAAGGAAATAGGAAAAACAAAATAAATGAAAAAAAAAATATAAGTCACTTATAGAGTGAAGCAAGTAGACGGCACCGATAAAAGGTCATTGATGTGAACAGCAGCAGAAGTTTCATAAAAAACTTTTTTCTAAATCCGAAGGATTGCTGCGTTGTTTTAAACTGAGACCTTGGTAGCCCGATACTATGTTTCTCTACATTATTCCAACAGTTGTAGTTTGAGCTAGGTTGATCCATCATATTTTTCATAGGAGCAAGCTCGACGGAACAAGCCCATATTTAGTAGTAAGAATAAGAGGCTAGCTATGGTGCTGTAGGAGGCTGGGTCCTTTGGGTCCAGTTTAGGGTTCTTTAGTGTGGAACTGATAGAGATAATTTTTAAGCTGGTAGGCATGTATCCTTGGGTGAGGGATAGCTGGGTTATTTTTTTAAAGGGTTGGGGCTTAGTTCAGCTCTGGTTATTTTAATCCAGTTTATTGGACATGAGTTGAGTGGGGATGTTGTTGTATTTAGATTTTTGATTGTGCTCTCCATATTTTTCCTGGCTGATGGAAATGAATGATTTCCATTATATGTTGATAGGTGTGGCACATGGCGGCTTTGTTGACTGGAGGTTCAGTTGTTATGTTTTTGCTTTGAAAGTAGTTTGCTAGGGTTTGTGGGCTAGGAGTAATGTCTGTGTTGTTCTGATTGGTGGTCTTCACTAAGTCTTTTACTATGTTGATTAGTTCTCTTGATGGTTAATTGATCTCATAATTATTTTAGTGTGGTAAGTCCTTTCCCATTTGTTAGTTTTGGTACAGTATTCTAGAAGCATTGACATATAAGTGTTCTGGCTGTCTGTTAGTCTGGAGTTTCGGCATTTACGTTCAAGCCTTCTGAGCTGTCTTTTGATGTTTCTGAGATCTTAAGTGTACCATGTGGTCTTTGGTTGTTTCCTTGTGTATTGGAGTTGTTGTTGTTGCTGCTGTGGCTTCTCCTAATATTTGGTTCCAATTATTTATAAGTATGCAATATCATTTGTGCCTGCTTCCAGTGTAGGAATTACTTTGTCAAGAAATGCTTGTTTGTCAAAGTGTCTTAAGTGTTGATTTGTCTGGTTGTAGTTCTTGCGGGTCGTAGCTGTGTTGCATGGTAGCTGAAAAAGCATAGCTACTCACCTGTAACAGGTGATCTCCGGGCAACAGCAGGAATTTAGTCTTCACATAAGGGTATCGTCGGTACAGACGGAGCCTGCGCGGGAACGCTCCCCAGCGTCCAATAGGAACGCTTTTGGGAGCATCCCTCAGCACATGCGCGATGCCTTCCCACCTTTCCAACTGTCCAACTTCAGTTACGTTTGTAGCTAAGTGAAAGGATAGAGGGAGAGAGGAAAGAGACAGAGAGATAGAGAGACAACTCCTAGGGGAGGTGGGTGGGTTGTGAAGACTAAATTCCTGCTGTTCCCAGAGATCACCTGTTACAAGTGAGTAGCTACGCTATCTCCAGGAACAAGCAGGAATGTAGTCTTCACATATGGGGACTCCCTAGCTGAAGATGCCGGGGAGATGGCCCCAGGAAGCTTCCACCTATAGTGAGGTGGGCCATGCTTCCTCCCATGGATCTCTGGCATCCTACCAGGGTTAGTGGGTAGGAGTTGAATTAAGTCTGAAAGAGATGTTGAAGAACAGCCTGGCCAAAGAAGGCATCCCGTCGGGAGGCTTTATCTAGGCAGTAGTGGGCTGTGAAGGTGTGCACCGAAGTCCAGGTGGCTGCTCGACAGATGTCATCGATAGACACAGAGTGAAGGTTTGCCATAGAGGCTTCCATGGCTCTCACATTATGTGCTGTGACATGGCCTTGAAGAGGAAGACCCTTACTCTCATAAGTAAAGGATATACACTGTGCAATCCATTTAGATAGAGTTCTTTTGGAGACTGGAAGTCCCAAATGACTAGAATCAAAAGCAACAAAAAGTTGAGAAGACTTTCTATGTTGCTGTGTTCATTGTAGGTAAAAAGCCAAGGCTCTTTTACAGTCCAAAGTATGAAGGTTCCTTTCTGCATTAGAGGCATGAGGCCTCGGAAAGAATACAGATAGGTAAATCGATTTAGATGAAAAGGCGAAACCACCTTTGGCATAAAATGTGGATGAGTTCTGAGAACAACTTTATCATGATGAAACCTTGTATAAGGGGGGATCAGCCACTAAAGCTTGTCACGCCCATAGCCCCTTGCATGTGTATGGAGGGGCGTGCTTGTTAGATAGAGTTCCCCAATTAAGCAATGTTCCAGACTGGCTATCTTGCAAAGGATTATGGTAATGGTAGTCCAGTCATGCGGTGCTTGCCTTGGAGATAAATGAAGACAATGTAGTTGGCTCGAGTGTAAGGCAATGACAGATTATTTATTTATGAGGTAAATCCAAATGCACACAGATTCACTTGGTAACACCTTAGTATGTATTCTCCAGGATTTTATATTCAAAATAACAATACAACTGAAAGGTAAAGCAAGTAGCTTGTAAAGTCCATTAACAACATAAAGTCTTTCTCAGTCACTGCTGACAAACCTGCTCAGCAGTGCTGGTGTAAAGGAAACCAAAAAGTAAAAGCTTCTTCACAAAAAAAACAGCTTTTCTTTTCACATTCAAAGCACTTTTGTATCCAACGTGTGCATAGCCTGAGCTGTGTGCTGCTCTTATACCAGCTGGCTAACAAGCTTCAATCAACAGCTCTTCTCCTTCTCTGCATAAGTATTTACACAAACTTCTAGTGTGCCAGTTACTAGAACGTTTCCTTTTTATGTTTGATCCCACTTTCAGGATTTCTCTGTGCTAGCAACCTTGCATAAAAAAACAGTCCATGAGATTATCGTCCTCCTCTGTAATTATAGCTTGTTCTGCTATTTGCATAGGTTCTATATCAGGAGCTGGATCAGAGGGCTTTACTAACTGACCTTCATTAGGACAGGAACTGTGTCTAAACACTTTGCCTTGCTTTAGGTCAGACAAACGTTCATAGTTCATACCTGGGTTAAAGCTGGCATTAGGCTGTCCTCTCAAATATTCTGGCCAGTATGCCTTGGAGCTGTTATGACCTGTCCTCCAGTCTATATTCCTGGACCTCAGGGTATCTGCTCCATACCTCTTCTTAGGGTTCCTAGCTCAAGTTCTCCAAGCCTTTGGGTTTCTCCAATCCCTTGAAGCTGGCTTCTCCCAGGAATCTCTCCAAGAACATGAATCTCTCAGAGCTCCTCTCTTCTTGCTCTCACGCTTGCCTTCAAGCCTCCTCTCAGGCTTCCTCTCCTTCTCTTCAGGCTTTCCTCCTCTTCTCTATGCATGTTCTGTTCTATTTTTAAAGTTCCCAGTTTCCAATCCCTCCCTTGCACTCCTCAGGTGTTGCTGATCAAAGTCTCTCCTGGCAGCTGAGTAATTAGGAGTGACGTAAGGGTTTCTCCATCTGGGCTTATACTCCTGCACCTCATCTCCACTAGAGTCTCTCTGCAGGCAACTACAGCCTGGAATAACCTGTCTTTTAGGTAAATATGCAGTTTTATTCCTGTGACCCCAAAACAGGTCCCTTGATTAGGGTAAATTCCCTTCCTTTATCACTATTCTCTGGGCTCTGGGCAGCTTCCTCATCACAAGCTTGCAATTCACTAATGCGACATGCGGAGGTTATTGCAATTAGGAAGATGACCTTCCAGGATAAAAACTTTAGGGTTGTTGTGGCAAAAGGTTCAAAGGGAAGATTCATGAGCTGTCCAAGAACTAGATTTAAATCCCATGCCACCGGTGGTGGCCTGATGGGAGGCTTTGTTAAGAGAAGACCTCTCATAAATCTTGCTATGAGTGGATGAGAGGAAATTGGCTGTCCATTTAGAGGCTTATAGGAAGCTGCAATTGCACTAAGATGGACTCTTACTGAATTGGTCTTTAACCCAGAATTTGATAAATGAAGTAGGTACTCTAGTACAGATTCCAAAGGTATCACAAGGGGGTTTAAGCCCTTTTGAGAACACCATATAGTAAAACGTTTCCACTTAAAGGCGTAAGAACGTCTTGTGGAAGATTTTCTAGAAGCCTGAACGATATCCTTTACCTGTTGGGAAAAGTTAAGATCCTGCGGGTCTAGGCTTTCAGCAACCAGGCCCTGAGATGCAAGGATTGGGGATTCGGGTGCCATAACATCCCGTTCTCTTGGGAGAGAAGGTCTGGAGCACACCCTAACTCCAGAGGTGCAGCTTGAGAGAGATGTAGAAGCAGGGGATACCACGTTTGTCGTGGCCACCGTGGCGCTATGAGGGTCATGCGACCTCTGTCTCTCTGAAGCTTGAAAAGTGTTTTGGGAATGAGGGGAATGGGTGGGAAGGCATAGAGGAAGTCCTGATCCCAGTGAAGGAGGAAGGCGTCCCTTGCCTGGCAATTGTGAGCCGGAATTCTGGAACAGAACCGGGGAAGTTTGGCATTCAGTGGACTTGTAAAGAGGTCTATGTCTGGGGTTCCCCAGATCTGAAATATCCTTGTCACCTGGTCTAGATGTAGAGACCATTCGTGAGGCAGCAGTACTCGGCTGAGTTTGTCTGCCCAAAGGTTTTGAATGCCTGGAAGATATACCACGAGAAGGTGAATTGGATGCTCTCTGGTGAGGGCCCAAAGTCGTAAAGCTTCATTGCATAATGACAAAGAACCTGTTTCGCCCTGCTTGTTGACGTAGAACATGGCTACTTGATTGTCCGTTTGGACTAGGGCTATCTTGTAGCTGAGCTGGGCATGGAATACTCGAAAAGCTAGATAGATTGCTCTGATTTCCAGGAGGTTTATGTGAAGACAAGCCTCCTGTGGAGTCCAGGTACCCTGGGTGGAGAGATGGTGCAGGTGTGCTCCCCATCCCACATGTGATGCATCTGTTGTTAGGGTGGCTTGGAATAGGGGTTGTTAAAAATGAGACCCCACTAACAGATTCTCCAGTGATTGCCATCATTGTAGTCTGATATCTTGTCCGACAGATGTCCTGTGGCCTGTGTCCATTGTGTGGATAGGGTCCACTGGGCTGCTCGCATGTGGAGGCGAGCATAGGGAACTACATGAACTGTGGATGCCATATGTCCCAGTAATTGCAGGAGCTCTACCACAGTTAGGGAGGACTTTCCCGCTGCTTGAGAAGCTAGTTGCACTATTCGAAGACAGCGGGGCTGTAGAAGTAAAGCCCTTGACTGTCTGGTGTCTAAACAAGCTACTATGAACTAGGGTCTGAGAAGGAGCAAGTAGGGATTTTGTTAAGTTATGACCAATCCCACGTATTGGAGGATTCACATTGTACGAGACAGTGCAGAGCTGGCTTCTGGAATCGTGGGGGCTTGAATGAGCCAGTCGTCCAAGTAAAGGAAGACGAATATCCCTAGGGTTCGCAGGAATGCAGCTACTACTGCTATGCATTTTGTGAATATTCTTGGTGCCGAAGCCAGACCAAAAGGAAGACCCCTGTATTGGAAGTGTTTTCCCTTGAAAATGAATCGTAAGAATTTCCTGTGATCTGGATGGATCAGAATGTGAGTATATACATCTTTTAGATCTAGAGAGCAAAGCCAATCCTGACTTTGAAGGTATGGCAGCAGAGTTCCCAGAGAAATCATTTTGAACTTTTCTCGGAACAGATATTTGTTCAATTCTCTGAGGTCTAGAATGGGTATGTGTCCTCCTGTTTTCTTTGGAAGAAGAAAATAGGGGGAGTAGAACCCTGTACCTTGTTGGGGAATAGGTACTTCCTCTATTGCTTCTTGAGCAAGGAGTGTTGAGACCTCTTGATCCAGTAGATTGTCTGGAGAGATTTGGGAATTGAACTGTCTTAGGATTGTAGGAGGGGGCATGCTGTGAAAATGAAGCTTGTATCCCCTCCCCTACAATGGACAGAGTCCAATTTTCTGCTGTTATTTGGTGCCATCTGTTGACAAAATGACACAACCTGCCTGGAATGTTTAGGGGTTCTGGACCCTTCAGAGGCAGGAAAGCTAAGCTCTCTAGGAAGGAGTCAAAGCCCTTGAGGGGTCTGAGCCTGTGGAGCTGGTTGAGCTCTCGGGCCTTTTGGCTTCTTCTGCTGTCTGAATTGTTGCTGTTGTCCCTTTTGGGCAACTTGACCCTGACTTTGCCCTTGCGGGGTATAAGACGGATAAAACTTCCTCTTTTTGCTGAAAAAGGGTTTTTTATAGGGTTTCTTTTTGGCTGGAGTGACTGTAGATTTTGACAATCTGTCTAAAGTGATATTGTCAGCATCTATCTCATTAGCCTTTTCCTGCCAAAGAGGTTTTCTCCTGTGCAAGGGATGTTTCCTAATTTGTCTTGTACCCAAATTTCCAAGTCTGATGCCTGAAGCCAGGCAATCCAGCGTGCACCAATGGCAATAGCAGAAGTTCTGCTGATGCATTCAAAGCAGTCAAAGGCTGCATGATTTACAAACTTGGAAACGTCTTGAGCATGCTTGACAAGAGTAAGGAAGTCTTGTCATTTGTCATCAGGGAGAAGGGGGCTCATAAGCTCTAAGTCTCCTGTGACCTCTTTGAGGAACATTTCCATATATAAAATATATGAGCTGATCCTAGCTGAAAGCATGGAAGCCTGAAATATTTGACGCCCAAAGGTGTCAAGAGTTCTGCATTCACGACCTGGAGGATTGGATGCATGTCTTTTTGCACTTTTCATCCTACGCATGGCTGATTCCACTACCATTGAATAATGTGGCAGCTGAGTCTTTTGAAACCCAGGACATGGTACATGGTATCGTGTCTCCTAGAATGAGGACATGTGTTTAAAGGTGTTTCCCACATTATGAGCATCAAATCATGAAGAATTTCATGAATGGGCAGAGTAGCTGCCTCTTTGAGAACCTTAGGGTATTGGAGAATTTCCAATTCCTTTGCTCTAGGTTCTTTTTCAGGAGCTACCGTAATTGATAGGCCTCGGGCCACAACACAAATAAAATCCTGAAAAGACATGTCGTCCGGAGGAGACATTCTGCGTTGAGGAGAAGAGGAGTCTTCCAGAAGAAGTACTCTGGTACTGGCAGAGTTATCTGAATCATCGGAATTGGAAGATTCAAAGTATCTCTGATCGCAATGTTCATGTAAAGCATGGTATCGGTCGAAGTCAGCACCGAGTTGGTCTGGTACCAATCTGTCGATGCCTGAAAAAGTCGGCATGGGTAGAATTCCCACCGGTACCGGTACTGGTACTGGTGCTGGTACCGGCATTGGTATCGGTGTCGGTGCCCACTGAACCATCGGTAGCGGTGTCAACGGTACCGCAGCTATAAGGAGAGCTGCAAGAATGCGTTCGATAGCGAAGAATCTTTGGTCTATCGACGCTGCCAATGCCTGAATGTCGGTACCAGTAGAAGCGGTCGGAACCCCTGAGCATGGCATCAGTAGTTCTGCCGAGGTCGAGGCTTCGAGAACATCCTGGAGCCCCGTTAGTGTTTTGGAGGCCGAAGCCTCCCGCTGGGGCTGTTTTGCCGGTGTAGTTTCCTCAAGGGCAATGCCAATGGCTTCTCGATGCTTAGAAGGAGATCTACCCTTTGAGGACCAGCTCTTATGTTTAGTTACCTGAGATCCATGGGAGGAAGTAGAGGCTCTGGAAGACGTCGATGCAATGGACATCGCATCTGAAGAAAAGAGGGTACTGAGCTTTGCAGCCTGGTTCTGTCTTCCTCTTTTAGTCATCCCCATACAAGAGGAACACTCCGAAGGAGAATGGTCAGGGCCTAAACATTTGAGACACCAGTCATGGGTGTCGGTGACGGAAATGATACCGCCACACTTACTACATTTTTTAAAAACACTAGCTGGTTTTTCCATTTTGCAGGAAAATGGGGCCTAATGCCCAAAATGTTGCCTAGCACCAAAAAGAAAAAGTCTCTGAAGAGAAACACTTCAGAAGTATATATATATATTTATTTTTTTAAAAAGAAGAAAAGAGAACTGGCGGTACCGGTAGCATCGAGCAGAGGCAGGTGCGACCACAAGAAAACAAGTTTAAAGAAGAAATTTTCTGCGGTGACAGGGTATGTGACCTGTCGGCTTCGCGGAAAACGAAGAACTGAAGAGGGAGAGTTGGAAAGGTGGGAAGGCGGCGCGCATGTGCTGAGGAATGCTCCCAAAAGCGTTCCTATTGAACGCTGGGGAGCGTTCCCGCGCAGGCTCCGTCGGTACCAACAATACCCATATGTGAAGACTACATTCCTGCTTGTTCCTGGAGATTGTATTAAATTGTTGTTGGGCCATAATACTGGTTGTAGGAGGGAGTACATTAATCTTGTATGTTTTTTTAGTTGACAAAAATGAGGTCAACCATACTATCCTTTTCGTGGTTTGGTGTACTAATGATTTGGGTAAATTCCAAAGAATTCATGGCTTCCAAAAAGGAATTGCTTTGTTTTATTGGTGTGGATGGGAGGTTGAAATCTCCTAATAATATGAGGTCTTTGCTTTGTGTTGTGTTTTTTATTACCATTTCTAGTGTGGCTGAGAGGTCATTAATTGACGTTGTGGGGGATCTATATACAAGACATAGTGTTATGAGTTTGTTTGATATGATGAGCACATCCAGTTTTTCTATGCTTTCAGATGTTATCTTGTAGAAATGTAGGTGAGTTTTTATTAGTATGTTAAGTCCTCCCTCTCTTCAGTGTATTCTTGGGTAGCTAAAGAGGCTATAGTTAGTAGGTTTTAGTTGGTTCATTAATACCGTGTCACTTTCTGAGAACCAAGATTCTGTTATACATAATGGCCGGCATTCTGACCAGCATATAGCCGCTGCTCGATCCCAGCCTTAGGGGCCCCCACCGAGTGTCAGATGGTGGGGAAATGAGGCTGTTCTGCGTCTGGGCCATCAGTGGCTCCGGCTGGACATGCTGGTGTCAAGGTGATGGGACGTCACTGCACCAGCACACCAGTCGAAGCATTGTGCGGGCTGGAAGTGCGGATTCTGGGACAGCTCCCACGAGCGAACCGGGTACACGCAGGTCCATCTAAGTGCCTGATTCCTGTCAGTATTGTGTGTGCGTATGTACAACCAATGCTGCATATTCTGTCAGTATAGAATTTCTGTTTAAGAATGTGTACCAATCTTGCTTATTCAGTTTGCACATTGCCCTCTCTGCAATTTTTTGGGGGACAGGGGGTGGATTTAAGGGTGGGATGGGGGTGGGGAAAGGGTGGGATGGGGGTGGGGAAAGGGCAGGGTGGGGGTGGGCATGGGCGGAGCATGACTAGCCACATGTGGTGTTTTTTTCTGTTTCAAAAAGTTGGCAACGCTAGTATTCTGGGGAAGGCTATCTTTGGGTTTCTGGGGATTTTTCCTTCATACAGGGTGCCACAAAGTTAAAGTCAGCCTTGTCCCTTTCCCTTACCACTCCTCATCAGCATCGGAGGGGGTCACTTAAATTCTTCTAGCCTTAAAGGCCTTATAGTAGGTTAAGATGGCACTATGTATGAGTGGAATGGCTGCTTCCAAGAGACAATCTAGAGATGAATCGGAACTTCATAAATACTTAAAATGTTCTGAAAGGTAAGGGGACAATATCTCTTCTTAACTTTTATATCAATTTCATACTGTTAGGCCTTGAATTTTTGCCTGATGGAAAAGACATTATTGGTTTATGCCGCTCTAGAGATGAAACTGTAATTGCCAATTACTCTTGCTGCTGTCCGTTAAGCAGAGGGAGAACTATTTTATTCACATATGCATTACTTTGTTTTACAGAGCTCTGTGTCACTGGGGAATACAGCTTTTTGACTGAAGCATGATTGATTGATTGTAATGTGGGTTTCAATACCCATTTTCATTTACACCTCCCTTTCTCGCAGGAAATAAATTATGACTCTACAAGAAAATCAGCCTTTTCTGCTGCGGCTCCGACACATTGGAATGGCTTGCCGAGCCACCTTCGCACAGAATAAAATTTCAAGTGCTTCAAAAAATCTCTGGAAACCTTCCTTTTTAACTTACCTTATGGTATGATGGCACCCTTTGAGCATGGTAAGGACAGCCCTATAGTCTAAGGGAATTGTGTGCATTTATCTTTATGTCTTATTCCGTTTGCCGATCTTTTCTATGCTGTTCCTACCTCTTCTATACTGTCCTGTCTACACTATGGAGTTCCTTTCACTTTTTTCCTTTTTAATTATTGTATATCGCATAGACTGCTATGCAATGTTGAGGTATATCAAATAAAATATAACCATAACCATACTGATTCATTAATTAGGTGCTGGCAAATATTTTTTGAATTCTATGTCATAGTTTGGTTTCTCATAGGCAAGAAAACTTTGGTTAGTTTACATTTTTTTAAATGAATTTTGCCAGATTTTCAGGCGTTTTTTCTGTTTTTTTTCACATATTCATTTTATTAGGAAATTTCTAGCACGCACCAAACTGATTATTGTATACTAGCCAAAGAATTAAGATAAATGTGGTCAACTGGTATAAGTTAAATCAATTTGTTGTTGTCGTTGTTGTTAAGTGCCGTCGAGTCGGAGTCGACTCATGGCGACCCTCTGGATAGCTATCCTAAATTGTGTTCGATCTTCAGTTAGGTGGCTCATTGTTGACAGACTGGTACCCGTAGCTGCTGTTATTGTATTGATCCATCTCATTGCTGGCCTTCCTCTTTTGCGTTGCATTTAGCATTCATAAAATCTTAAGGTGCTCTAACAAACTGGATGTGCCCTACTTAGTATATAATCCCACTTATCAAGCAGGTCACACATTGGATCTTATCTTTCTTTCAGATATGGACAGCTCAGGATGCTTGATTGGTCTGTCCAAGACAATGGGTGGTGGAGTCACACTATCAATTACTTCTCATCTATAGCTTAGTCTTAAGGCGACCAGATATTTATGTCTATTGAAGTCTGAAAGTCTGTTAGCAGATCTCTCTGAGCTAGATAATTTATTTGGGAATGAGTCATTTGCAGAAATGGCTATGATATGGAATCAGGAGTTAGAAAAAGGACAACTCCATTTCACTTTTTAGGGTTTTAAGAGACCAGGTCACTGAACTCCCCATGGTTTACTTCTGGTCTCAGGGGACTGAAGCAAAGAACTTCACATTTTACATAGGGCATGGAGGAAGTTGGCAAATTCATCAAATAAAATCTTATGGAAACAACAGATCAGGATTTATAAAAAGCCATAAGTAAGGCCTTTTCCAGGATATTAGACACCCTAAACAAATAATGACTTTTGAACCCCATTGAGTTAATTTTCAGATCCCTAGTCCACACTGCCCAAAACTGCATGTCAGTTTTTAAATATTAAAAACGAAACTATGTTTCATATGTACAGTATATATATATAACAGGAGTCATTTTCTAAAGCATATTCTGCAAGTAAAGCATGTTTTATGCAGGGAAAATGATCTTTACAAAATTGCATGGCAAAATACAAGCACATAAGTATGCATGCTGGAATCGTGTGATGCTGTGAGAGAGCAGTGCGAGTCTTAGCAGACTGGGTCCTCATTTTCTGCTGTTAACTACCCTGCTTGTGTGCGTGTCTAGATTCGTTGTTTGGGGCTTAAGGACAAATTTGTACAAAAAGCAGTTCCGCCCATGGCAGCAAAATCAGGGAAAAAGGATTGCGACTGGATGTGGATGGAGTGGAGGAGTGGCCTAGTGGTTGGGGCAAGGTACTTCAGGCCAGAAGGTCGGGGGTTCAAATCCCACTAGAGGACAGCAACCTTGGGCTGGAAGGACTGGGGTTTCTAGTCCCACAGGTGCTCCTTGTGGTCTTGGGCAAGCCACTTAACCCTCCATAGCCCATGTTCCCTGTAAAATAGTTATCTCCAAGTTATAATGTCCTGTTCAATGTAATTTCAGTTTGTTCATTGTAAACCGCACTGATGCAGAATAGTGCGGTATATAAGAGAATGTAAATAAATAAAATAAATAAATAAATGTGGCCCGCGGAGCCTGCCATGGGTAATGGAGAGTCATGCCTAAGCCCTTCTGCTGTGCAACAATTTACCGAAGCAGTGGTACAGGCCCTGGATGCCCATTTTGTGAAATTAAGGCTCAAATGGACTCTATGTCTAATTCCATCGCAGACTTCACTGCTCGAGTGGTGGAGGTGGAAAGTGGATTGGGGGAAGCGAAAGATTCCATAGTAGGGCCTTGAAGGAGCTGGCGGTGCTGAAGGCTAAGATCGTGTAGTATGATGAAAAATTGGATGATGTCGAGAATCGATCCGGCCACAATAACCTGCGAATTGTGGGGCTGCCCAAAACACTGGCTGATGGAGAACTTGGGGGCTTCCTTGAGTGCTGGCTAACCACGGAACTATCCTTGCCAGCAGTTTTGGGCTTATTGCCCAAAGAAGCAGGAACGTGAGCAGCAGCCAAGCATTGTGATTGCTTTTGTGATCTATATGCATAAATCTGCAATTCTGCAGGGATTTCAGCAAAAAAAGACCTTGTCCTACCAGAACCATCGGATCTTTATCTTTCAGGATTATTCTGCAAAAGTGGCTGCCAAGCGTCTGGAATTTGCACCCAAGTGCAAGGTATTGGCAGATTGGAAGATTCGCTTCTCTCTACAGTTTCCTGCAGTCTTGTGGGTTCAACATAGAGGAGAGACATGTGTGTACAATGACTTGAAGGCTGCACAGGCAACAGTGCAGAGCTGGGAAGCTTGGCTCAAATCCCGCACCCCTGTGGACTTTCTACACTTCAATTTCATGCTTGCCTCTTTCCAGTCAGCCATAGCACTCATCAAACAAGACTATTATGTCTATCTGACTAACTCTCTTGCCTATGACCCTAGCCATCTTTTTACAACTCTCTCCTCGAGGTGCCTCCTTCCCTTTCTGCCCAAACCCTGGCTGACTGTTTCCATGACAAAATCCACAAGATCACACTCCAATTCCCCATGTGTCAGCTACTTTCCCTCTTCGCCCTCTTCACTCTTAACTCCCCCCCCCACCTCTGCTACCTTCTCTTCCTTTTCTATTATCTCTGAGGAGGAAACCACACACCTTATTTCCTCCTTCAAACTCACTACCTGCTCCTCTGATCCTATTCTCACCTGTTTCCTAAGCTCCATCTTTCTCCACTGTTGTTCCTTTCATCTCTTATATTCTCAACCTATCACTCTCCACCGCAACTGTCCCTGCAGCCTTCAAGCATGCTGTGGTCACATCTCTCCTCAAGAAACCCTCACTAGAACCTATCTGTCCTAACTATTGACCCATCTCCCACTTCCCTTGTTTCTCAACTACTTGAATGTGCGGCTCACCACCGTTGCGTCGACTTTCTCTCCTCTCAAGCCCGCCTGGTTGCTTTACAATTTGGCTTTTGTCCTTTACATTCTAATGAAAGGACTCTTGCCAAAGTCTCCAGCGACCTGTTCTTGGCTAAATCTAAGGGCCTTTACTTGGTCCTTCCTGACCTTTCTGCTTTTTTTTTTTTTTTTTTTTTTTAATACTGTTGACCACAACCTTCTCCTCAATACCTTGTACTCGCTTGGTTTTAAGGGCTCTGTGTTATCCTGGTTCTCTTCTTATCTCTCCCATTACTCTTTCAGTGTTTGTTCTGGTGGATCCTCCTCTACTGCTATCCCGCTCTCAGTTGGTGTACCTCAAGGATCTGTCTTGGGTCCACTCCTTTTCTCTCTCAATACCCAGTTCCTTGGTGCATTCATCTCTTCCCATGGCTTTCAGTACCATCTTTACACTGATGACTGCCAGATCTACTTCCCTACATCTGAATTCTCTCTGGCAATCCAGGCATGGATCTCTGCCTGCCTTTCTGACATTGCTGCTTGAATGTCTCACCGTCACTTGAAACTGAACGTGGCCAAAACTGAGCTTCTTATTTTTCCCCCTAAAGCCTTCTCTCTCCTTCTTCCTTTCTCAGTCTCTGTGGACAATTCTCTACTCCTCCCTGTCTCCTCAGTTCGCAACCTTGGGATCATCTTTGACGCCTCTCTCCTTCTCCACACACATACAACTGATAGCTAAAATCTGCTGTTTCTTTCTCTAGAACATCAACAAAATTCACTCATTCCTTTCTGAACAAACTAAGATACTTATCCACTCCTTAGTCACCTCCCGTCTATAACCTACTCCTTGCTGGCCTCCCTCTGAATCATCTGCCTCCCCTTCAATCTGTTCATCACTCTGCTGTGTGACTAATTTTCTGCCAGCCTCGTCATGCTCATATTACCCAACTTCTCGAGTCAGTTCATTGGCTCCCTATCCATTTCTGCATCCAATTCAAACTTCTCCTGCTGACCTATAAGTGCACTAACTCTACAGCTCCTAACTACTTTTCCTCTCTTATCTGTCCCTACATCCCTCCTCGGGAACTCCGCTTGCAAATCACTTCTATCTGTGCCCTTCTCTTCTATTGCTAACTCCAAACTTCGCTCCTTTCACCTTGCTGCTCCTTATGCCTGGAACAAACTACCTGAGTTTATACATTAGGTGCCTTGACTGGTCCTTTTCAAATGCAGGCTGAAAACTCACCTCTTTGCTGCTGCTTTTGGATCTTAACTCACCTGATCTCCTTTCTGTTTCCTTAAACGATTCCATTGAGTGAATTGGCCATTTAGCCCTACTCTCTTTTTTCTATCTTTTAACCAGTCCTTGATCTACAATAGTACATTACGCCCCTATCCCAAAACGTTTTAATTTCCCCAAGAGTATCTCATGAGGGACTTTATCAAAGGCTTTTTGAAAACAGAGATACACTATATCAACTGGCTCACCTTTGTATACCTGTTTATTCTCACCTTCAAAAAAAAGAAGAGATTAGTAAAACAAGACTGTCCTTTTCTAAATCCATGTTGGCTTTCTCCAATTAAACCATGATTATCTACATGTTCAGTAATTTTGTTTTTTATAATGGTTTCTACCATTTTGCCCAGTACTGATGTCAGACTCACTGGTCTGTAATTTCCCGAATCACCCCTGGACCCCTTTTTAAAAATTGGCATTACACTGGCCACTCTCCAATATTTGGGTACTACAGATGATTTTAATGATAGATCACAGATTACTAATAGTAGTTCGACAATCTCATATTTCAGTTCTTTCAGCACCTGCAATGTATGCCACCCAGTCCAGATGATTTACTACTCTTTAATTTACCAAATAGTTGTATTACATCTTCCAATTTATCGGGATTTATTTCAATTTTTCTGAAACATCACCCTTAGATATAATTTCTGGCATGGGTAAGTTTCCTACATCTTCTTCAGTAAAGATTGAAGCAAAAAATTCATTCATTCTCTGCACTATGGCTTTGTTCTCTCAGTGCAACTTTTACCCCTCCATCAACCAATGGGTCCAACTGATTCACACACAGGTATTTTGTTACGAATATACTTGAAAAAGTGTAGTTACTCACCTGTAGCAAGTGTTCTCTGTGAACAGCAGGAATAAGTCCTCACATATGGGTGACATCACCGATAGAGTCCTGCATGGAATGCTCCCCAGCTTCCAAAAGAAGCTTTTGGGAGGTACACTGCGCATGCAAGCCTGCCTTCCCATCCACCGCGGCATCATACTCTCCAGTACAATAACATAGCAGGAGCCAAAAGGTAACTCCCCGGGAAGATGGGAGCGTTGTGAGGATTTATTCCTGCTGTTCACAGAAAACATCTGCCACAGGTGAGTAACTATGCTTTCTCCATGAACAAGCTTTCTCCATGAACAAGCAGGAAATAAGTCACATTGTATGAGACTCCCAAGCTACAGGCTACCAGAACCTAAGGAGAGAGCAGCCCAATCAGGCAATGAGAACTAGAGAAGTCAGAAAGACCAGAGAGATAGTCCTGCTGAGTGACTCATCTAATTTATTATTCTCAGCAGACATAGACTTGAGGGGATTTTGAGCAGGTAGTCTGGTAAGACAGAAGGGCCAGTGGGCAGGAGGTGGAAAGAATAAGATCAAAAAATCACAGCCACAAGAGCCACAGGGAAAAACTTTTTTCCTGACTGCGGGAACATGTCCTAGGGGTTCCACAGGAAAAATAAGACTGGAGAGTATGGTGCTGCAGTGGGCGGAGAGGCAGGTGCGCATGCACGGTGTAACTCCCAAAAGCTTCCTTTGGAATCTGGGAAGCATTCTATGCAGGGCTCCATTGGTGACGTTACCCATATATGAGGACTTATTTCCTGCTTGTTCACGGAGAACATTTTTATTATGTGCTTTTTGCTTCCACCGCAAACTCGTTTTCAAAATTCATCTTTGCCTGCCTTATCAATGCCTTGCATTTAACTTGCCAATACTTACGCTGTTTCCTGTTTACATAATTTGGTACTTGTTTCTATTTTCTTAAGATTCTCTCAGAGCTATAACAGCCTTTCTGACCTCACCTTTAAGCCATGCTGGCTGTTTGGCCTTCCTTACACCTTTTTTAAAGCATGGATTACATCTGATCAGGGCTTCCAAGTTAGCATTTTTAAATAACGCTCAGGCCTGATGTAAACTCTTAACCTTTGCAGTTGCTCCTTTTAGTTGTTTTTTTTAATCATTTTCTTCATTTTATTATAGTCTCTTTTGAAAGTTAAATCAATCTCCTTGCTATCCTCCCTCCATTTATTAAATCAAATGTATGAAGTCTGTCCAAAAAGAAACCAATCTTGCTAAAGAGAGCACTAGCAAGCCAACACAGCAGACTAATGATAGTGGTGATGTGTAGTGGTGACCTTGAGCTTTAACCTCCCACTTTCTTGATCACGCCATGTGAATTAGTTATGGACTACATGCAGTAGAGTGAACTCATCTCATGTGTCTTCTCCATAGCAAAATCGCTCATAAGAGAACCAAACCAAGGAAATCCAAAGGAACAAATATGCCCTCCAAAAATCGCCTTCTATCTACTCACCAAACAGATGAGCGCCCCCCCCCCCCAACCAATGTTCCCTCTAATTTTCTGTAGGCTGCGTGTGCATAAAATATCAGCTGTGCAGTTTTTGAAGGAAGGTTAAATTTTTGTGCGCCACATAACGACACTCAGGAGTTATATACTTTAAAATTTGACTACATGTCAGAATACAGTATGTACACCACATTGATTTTAAACAAATTAAATGAAAATAGATGATTACTAAATGAAGCGGAAAATTTCTAGTAATTACAATCACAACTTTTAAATTTTAAGACGTCTGTGTTGTTTTCTATTAGAATCAGAACCGTAATTTTTGTGCGCTCTGTTGTAAAGTATGTGCGCTCGCTCGGCGAGGTGTGTGCACGCGCACACGCGCACAGCTTAGAGGGAACAGTGCCCCCAACACACCAACTCCCAAAAACATCCCACAACAAAGCGACATCCCAGAAGTTAAGGTCTCATTTCCAGCTCCCATCGCTTAAGAACATAGAAGACACAATGCAGAACTTTAACACTACACCTCCCCACTGGACCCTTGCCCACTGATCTGGGTAAAGCTCACAAGATCCCACCTCAGTAGCTCCCTATTATGCATAATACACACATCTCTGATCTTAGGCCTAATGCCCAACCTTCTGAAACTGACCTCAATCCAACCTCTTCTAAAATATTTGAAGCTTGATCCAACGTCCCCTAAATCCTTCAGTCCTATCTCAAGCATTCCATTTATTGCAAAGATAATAGAGAAGATTGTTCTTACACAACTCCAGGAGCACCTCAGTGACCACCTAGGATCACCTAGACTCCAACCAACACGGATTCAAATAGTACCACGGAGTAGAAACTCTCCTCGCCTCCCTACTAAATATTCTCATAACTTCCCTACAAAACACAAACAGCTTTATTCTAATATTCCTCAACCTTGCCTCTGTTTTCAATTCTATTCCACACTGCTACAAAGACTGTCGGAGATTGGACTTCAAGACACTACATTCAGCTGGTTCAGATCCTACTTGGATTCATGAAAACAACAAGTAAGAATTGGTACCAAGATTTTTAACCCCTTCACTTAGCAAACAGGAGTACTGTAGGGCTGGTACCCCTGCAATTCTGTGCCTGCAGATCTCTGGCCTGCTCAGAAGCTGAAGCCTGAACCAAAGTTGACCAAACAAGATGGTTTCCTGTTATAAGAAACGTTTGCTGTGTTTCCATTCTCAGACTTGGCCTTCAAGCAACTGCTTGCTAAGCGTTTATATGTGTGCATATTGAAGCCCATTTTTCTTGGCTAATTCACTGCCCACATGCAAGAACATCTGCTTCTCCAGTTCTTATCATCTATAGATGGTTCTACTGGCCTTGGACACTTTTACCTATGCCCAGAAACTACATATCGTTTCCTCTGCATGACATCTTACTATGGATCCTCTGCTGCAAGAAAGATGCCTGTAGACTACCTCCTGATTCACTGAGAACTCTTCAGATTGTCTCATGCCAACCAATTACCAAAAAGTGATAAGGACTCATCACAAAGAATAATACAGTCTGCACAGAAGAACTTTTGCACCTTTTTGCCGTTTGTGCCCTGTTTACCTTGTGTCTGCTACCTGATCTGTCTGCAAGACAGACACACACTATGTATATGCAAGCCCGTTCTCCTAAGGACTGAGATAAGACTTTCACAGATACCTTTGGTTCTGTGTTCTCACACGGCTCGCCTCCGAAAGGGCTATAGCCTGCATTATCTAGCCGAGCTGCCTCTGGACCTCAGCCACCAGAGTTCCAGCAGGAGCAAAGGTACCATCTTATTTCTCCTCCTCTGGATAGGCAATGGTTAGCTAGAAACTTTTTCTATAACTCTTCTCAGTGCAGAGCGAATCAGTGGCTTCTGGTTACTAATTAGTGATTTATCACTTTTTATAACTATAATTTTGTGCTGCTACAATTTGCTACCTCACGTTTCTAATTATATATCTTTAGCTATATGTCTGCATATTTTTCTACCTTGCTGCCCATAATAAACGTATATATACAGACGAGACTTCTTTCGTGGCTCATTACCAGCACACTCATAGAACTTCAGGCTGGGTATTAGTAGCTAATTTCCCCTGGACATAATTGAGAACATAACTTATCTTTCTGTGCTACTAATAATCCCTACAGTATCCCAAGGATCAAGCCTCTCGGCCCTCCTTTTTAACATCTTTATCCAACCACTATGTCAATATTCAGAATGCACAAAATACAATATCTAATTTATGTGAATAACAATGTTCTTCACCCCCATCAAACTCCTCTCCACAAGCCTTACTGAAGTCAACAGATGGCTCAGTCTCCACAACCTGCTCATCAATAAAGAGAAAATGTAAGCCTTGTACATCACCACTGACCCAACCTTCTCTCAATCATCAACACTCAGACTCAATGACGTCATAATCAAAGTCAAAACTGAACTAAGATACCTAGGCATAACAATAGACCAATAGCTGGACTTCCATTTCCAAATAAAAAGAACCACCACCTTTGTCTACCACAAACTAAGAACACTAAAACACCTCCGACCCCTACTCACTCCAGAATTATTTTGAACCATCTGCCAGGCTATGATCACACCTGCACTGGACTACTGTATCATCACCTACCAGGGCCTCCCACAGACTATTCTCCACCCTCTACAGATGGCCCAGAACACAGCAGCACAAATAATTTCTGGAATCCTCTGCAGATCTCACATCACCCCCATATTAATACAGTTACATTGGCTTCCCATCGCCATCAGAATCAAATACAAAGTACTCCCCACTATATTTAAAATCTTACAGAAGGAATCCGCTAACAGCCTACAGACTCTCATCTCAAACCCCAGGAATGACAGGTCACGAAGAAGCACCACCATCAACCTTCTAGAGATCCACACCCAAAAGTTAAAAGCAACAATCCATCTACAACTGAGTGTTTGCCCTATATGATCCCACCTTATGGAACTCCTTATCCTAACCCTAAGAGGATAATCTGACACAACAGAATTAAGAAAAAAGCTGAAAACATTCCTCTTCCAAGAGGAAAACTATATATACCTATACCCACAGTACCAACCACTCTAGAAGCAAACTATTTAAAGTTGTTAAAACCCATGAGGATTGTGGAAAATTGCAAGAGGATCTTGATAAATTGGAAGACTGGGCATCCAAATGGCAGATGAAATTTAATGCAGACAAGTGCAAAGTTATGCACCTAGGAAAGAACAACCTAAACTATGATTACACGATGCAAGGTTCCACAGTAGGAACCAACACCCAGGAAAAAGATTAAGGCGTCACCGTGGATAATGTGTTAAAACCCTCCGCCCAGTGTGCAGTGGCAGCCAAGAGAGCAAATAGAATGCTAGATATCATAAGGAAAGGAATGGAAAATAAAACAAAAGATATTATAATGCCTCTGTATCATTCCATGGTGCGACCGCACCTCGAATATTGTGTGCAATTCTGGTCACCGTATCCTAAAAAGGATATAGCGTTATTAGAAAAGGTATAGAGAAGAACCACCAAAATGGTAAAGGGGATGGAAGGATTCCCCTATGAAGAGAGGCTAAAAAGATTAGGGCTCTTCAACCTGGAAAAGAGATGGCTGAGGGGAGATATGATAGAGGTCTTTAAATGAATGGAGTGGAACGAGTAAACGTAGATCGATTGTTTATGTCAACAGAATATAGAAAGACTAGGGGACATGCAATGAAGCTACAGGGTAACCTATTTAAGACTAATAAGAGAAAATATTTTTTCACGCAACGTGTAATCAAACTCTGGAATTTGTTACCGTAGGATGTAGTAAAAGCTGTTAGTGTAGCTGGGTTTAAAAAAGGTTTGGACAAGTTCCTGGAGGAAAGGTCCATAAACCATTATTAAAAGGGATATCCCTGCTTGACCCAATACAAGCATTGTGGAACCTGTGTCTTTTGGGGAAACTGCTAGGTACTTATGACCTAGATTGGCCAGTGTTGGAAACAGGATACTGGACTTGATGGACCTTGGTCTACCCAATATGGCCTATCTTATGTTCTTATGTTCTCTAGACTCAGTATACTGGAAACTTGCATAAATGCAGAAATAGTAACTTGAACAACTGCCACCTAGACCAGCTCTGTAAATAGTTAAGAGTGCTCTGCATGCTTTATACTGTCCCAGTGTTACATTGTTCAAGTTCCTTGTACAACAGTGTGTCCACCCCGACCCTGTTTTACCTTCAGTTAACTGTAAACTGCCTTGAATGATAGAAAGGAGGTATGAAAGTAAGTTTAAATAAATAAATATGGGTAAGTACCAACCACAGAACAACATATCAAAAAAGACAGTACAAGTCAGTAGAAGACATTCTATTCCAGATCTGAATTTAAGCAACATGGAGCCACTATGTGAAGGTGATAACTCCAGCATTATTCTTGATGAATAAGAAGTCGATCAAGATCACTCCCATGGGCTGAGACAGCAGTACCCATCCAAAAAGCACAATGAAATTGAGCAAAATAATGATGAGTTAAATGGCAATGACTAATAAGAGGTGCTTCATCTAAGTCCTTCAAAATTTGGCTCTCATGTTCTATGAGGCAAACGTTAAAGGGACAAAGAGTCTTGGCCAGTACATCAAATTGCACAGACAAATAAGAACATACACTACAGCAGACAACTAGCAATCCCCTGTGAACTTCAAGTGTCTTGTACTACAGCCCGGTAACATCAAAGGATTGCCACAATATAGCTGGTTACAAAACTGACAGTATAGACAAGGAGATAACCCCGAAAAAAACCATGATGACAAAGAAGGATGCACAGGATGGGGCACCAAAAAATCCCTTAAAATCCACCCCCGTTTATAAGGAAATAAAGGTGGATCCCGAAACACAGCATGGTCTTGAAAAAGAAACCAATAACATCGCACAATTCTACGAATCTAAAAAACATGTTTAGAAAAAGGCATGATGCATACATTTCTAAAATCACACTTGCTAAAAGCAAACCCCAATCCGTGTAGTGAGCCCATCAGGGTCAGCCCAAGGCTTTCTGCTTCCCCCCAGCCATGCTACTCCCCTTGCCACACCACCCCCCACGCTCTCGATTCCATCTTAGGGGGGGGAGGGGGAAGGGGGAGGGGAGGGGGAGGCAGCAGCATTTTAAAAGCAGCAGCTCTGTGCCGCCGCTTTGTTGGCTGCGGTAGGCTGTTTCAGCACACATGGCCTGCCGCTTCTGACTCCCTTCCAACAGTAAAACAGACAAATTTGAATAATGAAAAACTCAGACAAACATTCCACTGCCTGGAACCAGCCAAACTAGGGTCCATGGCCTGGGAGGAACCCAATGGGAGGGTGAATGAAACCCTGTGTCAGAAGGGGCAATAGAAGCGGCATCAGCAAATAGCAGCTGCAAACGTAGAAACTTGACAAACAACGCTAACACCATCAATTCTATAAATTTGTCAAAGCGAGGAGACAGTATACTTTAACCCCCACTTTAATAAATACAATTAAGCAGAAGACAGAGCTACTGAGGAAATGATGATTCCGAGACCGACTGGGCAATTGATCTTGTGATACTACTGGAGCTCTGCCCCTTCTGCGCATCTTTGAAAAATCCTCATTCTCAAAACACCTTGGGAAGAATCATTGCTAGAAGACTCCCCCAATGTCACAGTAAAAGCCACCTTTTTACGTCCAAATTTCTTAAATTCTTGACTCATTAATGGATACACTGTACCCTTAGGATAACCTGATTCGTCCTCTAAAAACATCTTATATTTCAGTTGTTTTATACCTTCCTGGAAACAAAGAATATCCTCCTTATGGTGAATCAAATGTTCCTCAAAGTCCTCATTAGTAGAAACCGACTTCAAAGTACTAAGGTCCAAATCAAGTTATTCTTGTAAAGTAGTAACTTGTGCCTTAGCTTGATTAATCAAAGTCAGTAGATCAAAGAAATATTTACTGAGAATAAAACAGGATAAAAACTCATTCATACAAACTAAAGCAAATTAAAGAAGAGAAACTAACATTAAAAGCTGCCAAACCAGGAGTATTCAGGTGACCGGTATGTTGTATGTTTGATTATATAGGTAGGTCTCTAACAGGCATTTAAACTTAGCAAAAATGTTCTAGGTGTAGAGCCTGCTGGAGCCAAAAAAATAAAAAGCAGCAGAGCGAGCTGACATGAGGTGAGCCTGGTTTGCAGAAGGAGGTGAAGTTTATTGGCATGGATGTCCCCGAGAAGACGATGAGTTGAATGCAGAAGACAGTCAGAGAGATACTGAGGGGTACCAGAATGTAGGATGTAATGAACTATAGTAAGTAGTTTAAACTGCAGACAGAATGCAATTGGGAGCCAATGATGACACATCAGTCTGTCAGGGACTCTTTTTGTGGTTTTAAGTATCACTTTCTTGAAAATATATCGATATAAGAAAACCACTTTTAGGAAAATTGTTAAGAAAAAATTGAAAAACAATACATTATTACGGTAGTGGAGACAAATGAGGAGGCCTGAGGTTATGGGTCCTCTCTAATGCCTGTTGATGACTCCATTTTACCCTTCATAATTTTTCTTTTTCTTTAAAATAAAAATATTGTTTAACCCATTAAGTATTTTTGTACCGCCAGCACCCGACCACCATCGTCTCCACTCCTGTCCAATCGGGACAGTGGGAGCTGCTCCCGTCCAATCCGGGCGGTGGGAGAGGAGGCAGAAAGGGCCATAAAGCGCGGCGTCCCTACCCCGAGGGAGCCGCTGTACCGCCAGCACCCGACCACCATCGTCTCCACTCCTGTCCAATCGGGACAGTGGGAGCTGCTCCCGTCCAATCCGGGCGGTGGGAGAGGAGGCAGAAAGGGCCATAAAGCGCGGCGTCCCTACCCCGAGGGAGCCGCTGTACCGCCAGCACCCGAACACCATCGTCTCCACTCCTGTCCAATCGGGACAGTGGGAGCTGCTCCCGTCCAATCCGGGCGGTGGGAGAGGAGGCAGAAAGGGCCATAAAGCGCGGCGTCCCTACCCCGAGGGAGCCGCTGTACCGCCAGCACCCGACCACCATCGTCTCCACTCCTGTCCAATCGGGACAGTGGGAGCTGCTCCCGTCCAATCCGGGCGGTGGGAGAGGAGGCAGAAAGGGCCATAAAGCGCGGCATCCCTACCCCGAGGGAGCCGCTGTACCGCCAGCACCCGACCACCATCGTCTCCACTCCTGTCCAATCGGGACAGTGGGAGCTGCTCCCGTCCAATCAGGGCGGTGGGAGAGGAGGCAGAAAGGGCCATAAAGCGCGGCGTCCCTACCCCGAGGGAGCCGCTGTACCGCCAGCACCCGACCACCATCGTCTCCACTCCTGTCCAATCGGGACAGTGGGAGCTGCTCCCGTCCAATCCGGGCGGTGGGAGAGGAGGCAGAAAGGGCCATAAAGCGCGGCGTCCCTACCCCGAGGGAGCCGCTGTACCGCCAGCACCCGACCACCATCGTCTCCACTCCTGTCCAATCGGGACAGTGGGAGCTGCTCCCGTCCAATCCGGGCGGTGGGAGAGGAGGCAGAAAGGGCCATAAAGCGCGGCGTCCCTACCCCGAGGGAGCCGCTGTACCGCCAGCACCCGACCACCATCGTCTCCACTCCTGTCCAATCGGGACAGTGGGAGCTGCTCCCGTCCAATCCGGGCGGTGGGAGAGGAGGCAGAAAGGGCCATAAAGCGCGGCGTCCCTACCCCGAGGGAGCCGCTGTACCGCCAGCACCCGACCACCATCGTCTCCACTCCTGTCCAATCGGGACAGTGGGAGCTGCTCCCGTCCAATCCGGGCGGTGGGAGAGGAGGCAGAAAGGGCCATAAAGCGCGGCATCCCTACCCCGAGGGAGCCGCTGTACCGCCAGCACCCGACCACCATCGTCTCCACTCCTGTCCAATCGGGACAGTGGGAGCTGCTCCCGTCCAATCCGGGCGGTGGGAGAGGAGGCAGAAAGGGCCATAAAGCGCGGCGTCCCTACCCCGAGGGAGCCGCTGTACCGCCAGCACCCGACCACCATCGTCTCCACTCCTGTCCAATCGGGACAGTGGGAGCTGCTCCCGTCCAATCCGGGCGGTGGGAGAGGAGGCAGAAAGGGCCATAAAGCGCGGCGTCCCTACCCCGAGGGAGCCGCTGTACCGCCAGCACCCGACCACCATCGTCTCCACTCCTGTCCAATCGGGACAGTGGGAGCTGCTCCCGTCCAATCCGGGCGGTGGGAGAGGAGGCAGAAAGGGCCATAAAGCGCGGCGTCCCTACCCCGAGGGAGCCGCTGTACCGCCAGCACCCGACCACCATCGTCTCCACTCCTGTCCAATCGGGACAGTGGGAGCTGCTCCCGTCCAATCCGGGCGGTGGGAGAGGAGGCAGAAAGGGCCATAAAGCGCGGCGTCCCTACCCCGAGGGAGCCGCTGTACCGCCAGCACCCGACCACCATCGTCTCCACTCCTGTCCAATCGGGACAGTGGGAGCTGCTCCCGTCCAATCCGGGCGGTGGGAGAGGAGGCAGAAAGGGCCATAAAGCGCGGCGTCCCTACCCCGAGGGAGCCGCTGTACCGCCAGCACCCGACCACCATCGTCTCCACTCCTGTCCAATCGGGACAGTGGGAGCTGCTCCCGTCCAATCCGGGCGGTGGGAGAGGAGGCAGAAAGGGCCATAAAGCGCGGCGTCCCTACCCCGAGGGAGCCGCTGTACCGCCAGCACCCGACCACCATCGTCTCCACTCCTGTCCAATCGGGACAGTGGGAGCTGCTCCCGTCCAATCCGGGCGGTGGGAGAGGAGGCAGAAAGGGCCATAAAGCGCGGCGTCCCTACCCCGAGGGAGCCGCTGTACCGCCAGCACCCGACCACCATCGTCTCCACTCCTGTCCAATCGGGACAGTGGGAGCTGCTCCCGTCCAATCCGGGCGGTGGGAGAGGAGGCAGAAAGGGCCATAAAGCGCGGCGTCCCTACCCCGAGGGAGCCGCTGTACCGCCAGCACCCGACCACCATCGTCTCCACTCCTGTCCAATCGGGACAGTGGGAGCTGCTCCCGTCCAATCCGGGCGGTGGGAGAGGAGGCAGAAAGGGCCATAAAGCGCGGCGTCCCTACGGGCGCGCCCGCGCCTGGCGGGCCTGCGCCTGAGGGCCTCGCCAGAGGGCCCTTTGGCGTGGCCCTTAGGCGGTGGCCATTAGCGTGCCCAATCCCATGGAAAATCTCCACAACGGGCAAGGCTTGAGCTCCCCTGATCGGGTCTGAGCTCGCCAACAATAGCAACATCATCAACTCCAACTCTGCTAAACAGGAGCTCCCTGGAACACAGGTAGACACACCGGCTCCTGTTCCCAGCCTCAACACCCGACAACCATCTCTGATATAGAAGAGACTCAACGCAGCAGACAGCTCAACAGGGCAAATACCGGATATTCAAAAGCTCCAGCAAACCGGCAAGAAAGAGACTACACTGCTTCAAAACCCCAGGTACTCTTTCACAACATGCCGCCCTTCCTAACACCCATCTACCTTCTCACTCCTCTCCTAACACTGTACCCCCACCCAAGCACACTCAGCAATCCTCTCTACGCAGACACACTGACAGGCACAACCCCTTCCGCACAGACACTGTACTCCCACCCAACCACACCTACTGACCTCCCATACACAAGAACCACAGGACTGCAACCCACAAACATCTACAACAACACGAACAACCCAACACACACACACCACACGCCAGCCAAAAGCACCAATCACATCAATCACCTGCACCTCTCCATCACACTCATAAACGCACGCTCCACCAGGAACAAATACCACATGCTCCAAGACCTGATCATATCTGAGAAGACCGACATCCTATGCATAACAGAAACCTGGCTAACAGAAACGGACACAGTAATAATGAACCAGCTGACACCAACCGGATACAGCTTTCATCACTGTTCCCGAACGCACGCAAAAGGCGGAGGAGTAGCCATCATCGCAAAGGACAACCTCCACCTGCGCACCCTCACCTCTGAAACCTCCGACGAAGCAGACATCCTTACCCTCACTAACAAAAACCTCACAATATGCCTGGTCTACAGAACACCCGCTGCAAACTCTGACTTACCAAGGATACTGCACCTGATCTCCGAAAGCATCGACCCATCAAAGGAACCAATTATACTAGGAGACTTCAATCTCCCATCCCTTCAAGACACACAAACAGAAACATTCCTTAACGCCATGACAGCAATGAACCTATCGCAGATCATAAATGAACCAACACACGAAAAAGGAAACACACTGGACCTCATATTCCTGAACTCCCAGGCATCCACCTCATGCAGCAGTCCAACAATCTCACCAGTCCCATGGTCAGACCATTACATCATCCACCTCTCCCACGCATATCGACCAAATACAAACAGAGGATACACTCAACACACACGAAGATTCAAAGCATTCAACAAAGAAGACTTCCTGACGCTGACCCTACCTAATCTACTTACGAACTCAAATAACCTTGATGACCTCATGGACAACTGGAACACCACAATCTCCTCAGCATCCAGAGCAACTGTAAACAAGACCAGCAACAAGCCCATCTCCTCAAAGGCCCGCTGGTTCACCCCTGACCTCCGGAAACTGAAAACAAAACTTAGAAGAACAGAAAGAAAATGGAGAAAAAACAAAAATGACAAAAACAAAAAGCAATACCTATATGAACTTGCTGCCTACCACTCAGAAACCGACAATGCAAAGAGAAACTACCACACCAAAATCATCACGACCGCTGCAAACAAACCTCGAGAACTCTTCCAAATTGCCAAAAAACTGACAAAGACACCAACCACTTCCGATCAACCCCCAGATATCCCCTCGGATCTCTTGGCCCGACAATACAAACAATTTCAGCAACCTCAACAACCTTACCGCTGCGCTACAGCCACAAGAACAAACCCAGGAATCACCATAAGCGCTAACTGGAACACATTCAATGACACCTCAAAGGAAGAAATATCCTCCACCATCTCCTGTCTGAACACCACTACCTCCCCACTGGACCCCTGCCCCACCGAATGGATAAAGAAAACCAAGGAAGACCTGAGTACCCCACTAACTCACATCGTAAACGAATCCTTTAAACAAGGATACATGCCAGATGCCCTCAAAACATCAATCATCCGACCAACCATAAAGAAGAACAACCTGGACCCCAAGGACCCCACCTCTTACAGACCAGTGGCAAGCCTCCCCCTCGCCACCAAGATAATAGAAAAGATAGTCCAACACCAGCTCCAAGATCATCTAGACACCAACGACATACTTGACCCACAGCAACACGGTTTCCGGCCACTACATGGAGTTGAGACCCTCATGACCATCCTAATGAACACACCCATCATCGGAACACAAGAGAAAAATTCAGGATACATCCTGATCTTCCTAGACATATCAGCGGCCTTCGACACAATCTCACACGAAATCCTCATACACAGACTACAAACAATCGGAATCAAAGACACTGTACTCCAATGGTTCAGGTCCTACTTAACTAACAGACAGCAACGGATTCGCACCCTCTCCACAACTTCGCCCCCCTACCAACAACTTCAAGGAGTACCCCAAGGATCCACCCTATCAGCCATGTTGTTTAACATATATCTCCGTCCACTATGCTCAATCATACGCACCCACAACATCAACTTCCACATCTACGCGGACGACATAATGCTCTACGCACCAATTACAACCACCAACCCAAAAAACGAACAGCTATCAGCCTGCTTCAACGACGTGGCCAACTGGCTACAGGAGAACAATCTATCCATCAACATAAAGAAAACCGAAGCCCTAATAGTAACAAAAGAACATAACTTCAAACCACCTACCCACCTCAACATGGGAACCACACAAATACAAATCCAGCCTCAAATAAGATATCTGGGCGTCATCATTGATCAAGCTCTCACTTTCAAACAACAAATCAATAAAACCGCTGGGATGATATTCCACAAAGCCAAAACTATCCAACGACTCCGGCCCCTCCTAGAACCTCACGACTTTAGGACAGTGATGCAAGCTGTGACACTCCCTCATCTGGATTTCTGCAACATAATCTATCATGGACTTCCTGCCTCGCACACCAACTCCCTCCGTACTGCCTTAAATACTACAGCAAGGATTATTCAAAATGCAAAAAAACGGGAGCACATCACCCCAATCCTAAGAGACCTTCACCTCCTTCCACTGCAAGCAAGAATCAAGTACAAAGCCATCTTACTCATCCACAAAACTATCCACCAAGCACGGAACACCTCACTACACTCCTTACTGCCTCGACCATCCCACAACAGATCAACCAGACATTCCTCCAATAACTCTATCGTTGTCCCCCACAAAAGAACCAAATCCACACAACGGACCTGCAACAGAGCATTCGAACTTTATGCTCCATCCCTCTGGAACTCTCTACCAAACCACATCAAGAACAACAACGACATCACATCATTTAAGAAACAGCTGAAGACAATCCTATTCCGTGAACATCTCTCAACAGAAACACCACCATGACCTAATACTTAGATTTAGCAGAAGTAAATCATGTCCATGTCTACCCATAATCATTAATTGTTGACCCTGGTGATGGCCCCACCCTAAAAGAAATTACCCCTCCCTATGTTACATGTTACACCGCTTTGACCCGGTGAAAAGCGGGATAAAAATGCAGTTAAATAAATAAATAAATAAATAAATGTTTCTGACTGGAGTTGAATCTTTTGTTATAAGTCATACTTAAAAGTAGCAATCTGAGCCCCTCCGAACCAAAATCATACCGTCCCATCTCCAGCCTGCCATTCCTTGCAAAAATCGTGGAAAAGGCAGTGCAAAGGCAAATTCAGGACCATATTGATATAAATGCTCCACTGGACATACATCAGCATGGATTTAAGCCCCAACATGGAAACACTACTAACCTCCCTCTCTGACAACCTCCTAAGAGGCATGGACGACATAAAAAACGGCTTCCTGCTAGTGTTCATGGACATCTCGGCAGCCTTTGACACTGTGTCCCACACCAAGCTATTGCAACGCTTACAACAGATAGGACTATGCAAGAATACCCTGAAGTGGTTTACATCATACTTGGAAGGGCGAACACAACAAGTCAAATGTGACCAAAAGAAATCACTACAATTCCCTGTCATGCAGGGAATACCTCAAGGCTCAGCCCTATCATCAATGCTCTTTAACATCTTCATACAACCCATATGCATCATCAAGTACCACAAACTTCACTATCACATCTATGCTGACGATATTATGGTGTACGCGCCAATCAACCTACTAGCACTAGACGCCACAACAATAACCAAATGCCTCGAAGACATGAATGACTGTCTCATAGCCAACAACTTAATGGTCAACTACGATAAAACTGAGGCAATGTTCCTCACCAGGAACCCCACCTTCATACCTCTACAAACTATCAGCATCCTAGACAAACACATAGTAGTCAAAGAAGAAGTTAAATATCTGGGCATCACACTAGACAGAGCTCTAAACCTGAAATCCCACATCACCAAAACCGCAAACAAGGCCTATCAACGATTGAAAACAATCAGACAAATCAAACCAATGCTCCGTCAGGACCACTTCCCGCACAGTGTGCCAAGCACTCATTACACCACTGCTTGATTATGGAAACTCATTATATCAAGGCCTACCTCAGCAGACACTCCACCCATTACAGATGGTACAAAACACCACAGCACGCATCATTACAGATACACCAAGGACTGAGCACATCACTCCCGTCCTACAGCAATTGCAATGGCTCCCAATGGTGACAAGAGCTAAATACAAAACAATCATGATAATCTTCAAAGTCATTCACCATCTCTCAGCGGACGCACTCCAAAACGTTATAACCAGGGATATCAGCAATAGACCAAGAAGAACCAATAACGACAACATGATCGGTACACCTGCAGGCTATCACAAAACCAAACAAACAACTTCAAAAAGAGCACCATCACTACTGGCATCCTCACTATGGAACTCCCTCCCAACGAGCCTGAGAGCATTAGATGACCTCACAGAATTCCGCAAAGACCTCAAAACATTTCTATTTATAGAAACATATGAGCATCCAGGCAACACCCCATACCTAAACTGAAATACTACTTACGCTGCCAACTAAGTACGCACCATCCTATCCAAACACACACAAGTTTATCATACTACGTTATTAAATACCCTAATATTAAATGTTACCTTTAAATTGTACTGTCTAAATGCTGTTATGTAACTGTACTGTCTAAATGTTTACACGTACCCTAATGTTAAATGTAACCCTCCAATTGTAATGTGACGTGACCACCTTGATTGAAGGATAAGGTGGCATACAAATCTGTCTAAATAAATAAATAATACGCCAAAGATCCATTATCCTCTGTATGGTGATATAATAAATTAGTTCTTTTCCTTGGTTTTCCACGTTTCTGGACTGGGTTCCTAATGAAGACTAGGCATTCTTTTCTTCAGAAGACATTACTTTAGATTTTCTCCAAGTTGGAAGGGGGCCTGCTAGTGGGTGGAGATTTCAGTTTAGCAAGAGAACAGTGATTGTATAACTCCAGGGGTGGATGCAAAGTGGGACATGTTCTGAAAACTGTGATGCAGAACCACCACCTAGTAGATATATGGCGATAGCGACATGGATGGGAAAGGGATTATGGAGGTCATTTTAGAAGCCCTATTCATGCTTTGGACGTCCACAAATGGGGCAATGAGATATCCAAAGCACAGAAAGGGTCTCCACAGCCATTTTAGAATCCGGCTTGGGACTTCCCCAGCATGAGGACATCCAAATCTGAATGGGGGTGTGAAGGACATGTAGCCAGGGCATTCTCGGGAACCTGGAGGTGTTGCCGGGGAGTTCCTAGGATCCTGATCACGGAAAGGTCATGTATAAACTTTAGACTTGCTCTGAAGCACAAATAGCAATGAAGAAGCATTTGAAAAGTGCTCATTTTAGTTGAAAAACATCCCGAGGGTATAGAAAAGAAAGCACTTTATCATCCTCGGTAGTCAGAACAATTTCAACTATAACAGCAGTGGGATTTGAATCCTGGCTGCCCTGTTCCTAACCAACTACTCTAATCATCATGCTATCCTAGATGTCTGGGTTCAAAGAAATATGGTTTGGGGGACATCTAAATAGATGCCCTTGCAGACATCCTGTTTGGGCATGTCCAGGTTTGTGAAATCACATCTGCATTTATTTATTTATTTATTTATTTAACAGTATTTCTAAACCGCCTTATCATGATAATCAAGGTGGTATCACAGCAAACAATCTGGTAGTGTGAGTGTGTTATACATGCAGTGAGGGTGGAAATTTAGTTGGGTGTGTGTTGTGTTGTGAGCTAGATTGGTTTGAGCTATGTACAATGTGGGCTATATACAGTGGTGCTAAAAACATTTTATATATACATATGGTGTTAGTCGGTAACGTGTGCTGCTATACAGTTTACTTAGTTTATGTGATGTGTCCATAGTGTTCTCTGAACAGCATGGTTTTCAGCTGTTTTCTGAAGTCCTTGAGGTCTGTAGTTGCTCTCAAATCGTCCGGTAGTTTGTTCCATATTGTTGGAGCAGCCATGGAGAGTGCTCTGTCTGTTGTGTCCTTGCGTGTGTGTTTGTATTCACTTGGGGTGCTGACTCGGTTGTGTGTTTGTTTTCTTCTAGGCCGAGTGCTGGTGTCTGGTTGTATGAGGGCGTGTAGGCTGTTGGCTGAAGTTTGCTGTTTTATCTTAAATAGGTTTATGATAGTTTTGTATCTGATGCGTGCATCGATTGGAAGCCAGTGTAAGTCCTTTAAGGTGGGTGTGATGTGTTCTTGTCTTGCAGTTCCGGATATGATTCGTGCTGCGGTGTTTTGTGCCAGTTGGAGTGGTTTGAATGTGCCTGTATTTTTTTTCAGATATCCTGGTTTAGACGTCCCAGATTGCACTTGGATGGATCTTCTAAAATTCCCCTCCATATGTTTAAGGTATACAAAGGAGAAAAAGGAGATGATTCTTGAGTTGAATCAGTTGATATTGAGGCTGGAGAGGCAGCATAAAATAGGCCATATGGTGCATAACCTTGCGGAATTACTGAAGACTAGGAGATGAATGCTGCCACAGTGGAGAATGTGGCCTATTCGTAAAAACTGGGTAATAAAGTGAGTAGTTTATTGGTGCAGAAACTGAAAACTCAGTGGGTCAGGAATTGTATAATGACAATTAGAGGGAGTAGGAGGAAGGTACTTAGTAGAGCCGTAGAGACTAGTGAAGTCTCTGATAACTTCTACAAAGACCTTTATTCATAAGAAGGGTCTGCATCAAGGGAAAACAACATTGATATTAATTTTGAGGGGATACAACTTCCTGTGTTGGAGGTTTCTGAAAGAGAAATGATTAATGCACTTATAGGGACAAAAAAGGTAGAGGTGGCTATTTGGGGGTTAAAACCATGGAAAGCCCCCGGAGAAGATGGATTTATGGCTAAGTTTTATAAGATGTTTATGACACAGCTTACTGACTGTTTAATTCTGGAGGAGGGGAGCTTTGCTGGCCAGTATGAAAACTGCTGTGATTACAATAATGCCCCAAGAGGGAAAAGAGCTGGTGCCATGCATTTTATATATGCTGATCTTGCTCCTGAACATTGTTATCAAACCGTTGGTTAAAATTCTGGCCTCAAGACTACAGCGTCTAGTATCTAGCTTTATTCACCCAGACCAAATAGGTTTCATCTAGGGGAGAGAGGTGATGGACATCTTGTTGGGATATTTTGGCTTAGGGATAGTTCTGCTCAGATCTGCTTCATATGCCTTCTATGTCTACACTCCTGCTGGCCTGCAACGTACACAAGCATCCTGTTTATGGCACAAAAATACAGCATGTGGGCTACAAGTGAAAGTATATGTTATGAGGCCTACTATAGTCTGGGAAGCCATGCTTTGTGCAGAAGTGTTCAGAATGTGAGCCCAGAGAAATACAGGCCAATCTAAAACTAATTAGCAGAAATACTTTCAGCCTTGAAGATTACGTTTAGTGCCAAGAAATAGAAGAACACAGGTCAGACACAGGAAGGCAGAGAAAGATAAGCAAAGACCTTGAAGAAAAGTAATTGCTGGCCCAAATAATCATGGGGAAGATCCCAAGGAGAAACTTTGCAGACTTTGCAGAAAGCTGCATGTACTCCATAGAAAAAACCCTGCATATGACATCAGAAGCGATGCAGGACTTCCTAGAACTTTGTGACAGAGAGAGAAAATGTATATAAGGAGGCAGCTCTTTAGCTCGGGGGGCAATCTGCTCTCTAACTCCGGTACAGAGAGTAGGTTGCCTGCCACCTGTTCAGACATATAATTTGCTATCTGCATCTGCGATTTATTTTGCTTTGGTACCGAATAAAAGTGCTTTTGTAGCTAAGCAATTGTTGTCTGAGAGATTTGTTGGTCATTGGTAATATTTGGGGAAACCTTTGTGGGCTACCAGGCCGCACAATCTAAAAATTCATTCATTTGATTTAGTTTGCCCAAAAGGAAAATATATCTATTTTAGTGCTCTCTTTCAATGCAGAAAAGGTGTTTGATAGAATTAGTTGGGACTTTTTGTTTAATATTTTAGATGAAGTGGGGCTGGGAGGGACCTTCTCAAAGTGTATCTGGGTGATTTATGATGCACCATCTGCAAGGGTTCAGGTGAATGGGATGGCATTGTCAGAGTTTATGATGGTATATCAAAAATAGAACTAAGCTCTCAAAATAAAAAACTCAGGCAATGATCTACTTCACAATAGCAACTGACAATGTGTTTAGTATATTAGAAACAGGTCTCAGACTTCAAGTTAGCTCACTCCCGCATACTTTGTCAAAGGATGTGTGCTACAATTTGCATCAACGACCTGTAGATTGTGTTATTCAGAATTCAAATAGTGACAGGCAACGTAACATTCCATAATGAGAAATAGCAAAACTCATTGCTTATCTTATAGTTCCCCGACGCCCGCCTGGAATGTTACGTTGCCTGTCACTATTTGAATTCTGAATAACACAATCTACAGGTCGTTGATGCAAACTGTAGCACACATCCTTTGACAAAGTATGCGGGAGTGAGCTAACTTGAAGTCTGAGACCTGTTTCTAATATACTAAACACATTGTCAGTTGCTATTGTGAAGTAGATCATTGCCTGAGTTTTTGATTTTGAGGGCTTAGTTCTATTTTTGATATATAATTGTACCCTCTAAGACCTGACCACTTCTTGAGAGTTTATGATGGAGCATGGAATGAGACAGCGATATCTCTTATCCCAATTCTTTACATTGTCACCCCTGGGTGGTGTGTCGTCATGCAGATATTGCAGGGTTAAGGGTGGGAGAACAGGCATTCAAGTTACTGATATCTGCTGATGCAAGGTCATAACAATGGGGCGGGGGCTTGACTGGGCAAAAATACCTCCATTTCTATTATTGGTTCCATGCCTTTCCTCTTTCCTTCCCACTGACTGCTGCCTTCTTCTGGAAGCCATCCCTCTGGTTCATGCACTCCACTGTTTCACTTGCAGTTTACTACAATATTGTGTACCTGTTCGCACACATGAAAACTGAAACCTCAAGAGTGACCCCATCGATGACCTCGCATATTATCAATAGGATGTGCCAGCCTTGAGGTTTCAATGTGTATGCGTGCCCAGCTTCACAATATTGCAGCAAATCATGAATATAGTAAGAAGGAACACAAAGCAGAGGGATGGCTTCCAACAGAAGGCAGCAGTCAATGGGAATGAAAGAGGAAAGATAGGAGACCGGGTACTGGTGGTCTGATGGAAATAGGATTAAAAGAATGGAGCAGGTGCTATGGAGGGAGAGGGGAAGGAGACCAAACGAAGAGGTGGAAAATGGAAAGAGAGCTAACAGCAGAAGTGGGAGAATGGATGCTGTGGGAGGTAGACAAAGCAGAGATGCAGGGGAGAGGAGACTGAGAGGCAGGTGTACAGAAAGGAGAGAGGGAGAGGCAATGAGGATGCTGGCAGGGGTTGAATGTTTGTGAAGGAGATAAGGAGACAGGAGGGTGGGTGCAGGGGATTGGGAAATGAGGTATGTGGTGGGTGCTGGGGTTATGGAGAACAAGGGACTAAGAGTTAAATGAAGACTTGGGGACTGGTTATGAGAACAGAACATACTTGATATTTGGTTGAGTATTGGGTAGGTTAGGAAGAATAGGAACTTGTAGCTTGGGAAGGGATAACTGGTATTTGTGATTGAACAGGGACTCAGAGATTAGGAGGACTATAGGGACTATGTGATTCGGTATGGAGGGTAAGAGTGTGTGTGTGTGTTGTCAAATAAGGATACGAGTAGGGGTGGATTAGATGGAGTAAAGAAAGGTGGAGTCGACACAGAGCAGGCCAGCCTCTCAAGAATGGGAGGGACATCCTTCAGGAAGGTCCTAGACAAGGACAGTCCCACCACAGATGCAGATGACCTGGATTGATCGGGAGTCGGGCCCTGCTGAGCCTCGATGAATGCTACAAAGCTGCACTCCAGGGCTAGCATCCTGGCCTTGTTGCCTGATAGTTCTGCCGAGGTAGGTGTCATCTTCGAGGACATCGAGGCTGGTGTCAGATCCCTGGTAGGGGAGTCCCTGAAAGTAATGGTGTTGAGGGAATTGACTTGATCCCCTGATTCCATTAACGACACCTCCCTCCAGGGTTGCTTGGAGGGGCACTCCAGGTCCTCATCAATGGTGTCGAGTCGAGGGTTCTGTGCCTGGTCCCAGAGGTGCATGCACCAACAACTCAACATCCCTTTTATGCATCCTTATTAACGCACGCTCGATGAAAAACAAGCTTCCCATATTTAATGACTTATTATCTGATTTAAAGCCAGACATATTATGTGTCACCGAAACCTGGCTCTCAGATACTGATACAGTCTACCTAAATCAACTTGATAATGAAAACTATGACACATTCTACAAACACAGAACTAATAAAAGAGGCGGAGGTGTATTAATGATGACAAAAAAGGTATTAAGTGCCAAAACAATCCAATCAAACATCTCAAACAACATAGACTCACTATTAATAAAAATTGGCCTCTTGAAACTCTGCTTAGTATATAGACCCCCAGACCAAAAATCAGACTGCCTTGACTCTTTTATTGAACTTCTCAGCTCATCCACTGAACACCACCCTATAATCATGCTAGGGGACTTTAACCTTCCCTCACTACCAACACTGGACTCTAAACTATTCTTTGATGCTATATCAGACATGGACTATCATCAAATAATAAACACATCTACACACACCAAAGGTGGAACACTCGATCTTGCCCTTCTTCCCAATACACTCTTCAAACTAATCAATCCAAATGCCGTAGAATGTACACAGATACCCTGGTCGGATCACTATATTATCAAATTAAACCTTACATATCCCGTCACTAGCACTAACAACCTCACTAGAAGTGTCCCAACTACAAGATTGAAAAAGTTTAACAATACTAAATTCATTGACTTAACAATCCCCCACCTCTTATCATCTGCAACGAATTTGGATGATACTGTCAAAAACTGGCATGAAACCATTAACAATGCAGCCAAAATTAATCATACAAACAAAAAGAGCATCTACTCTAAGTCTAATACCAAACCATGGTTCAACACTACTCTAAAACAAATGAAAAGGAATCTTAGAAAACTAGAACTCAACTGGCGCAAATCTAAACTGATGATACACAAAGAAATATACAACAATCACCTTACTAAATACAAAGAAACCCTTGACAGCACACAGAAAAAATACTATGCTGAAATACTTTCAAAATCATACAACAGACCAAGAGAATTATTCTCCATTGTCAGAAATCTAAACAACCCTCAAACTTCTGGCAATGAAATTACAGACATCACAGTACAAACCTTAGCCTACCATTATCAAAACAAAGCAAAAATGCCGTCAATGTCTATAGACACTATTAACATATCACACCAACCGTCAGACGAATGAACAGACTTTCATCCCATAACTAAAGAGACACTAAAAAACATCATCACCAGCCTCAACACCACAACTTCTTATCTAGATCCATGCCCAGTAACATGGATAAAAAACACACTGCCAATTTTATTACCCTACATTCTCTCAATAGTTAACCTCTCACTAACTCAAGGTTACCTCCCACCATCACTCAAACATGCACAAATACGCCCAATCCTTAAGAACAGCAAACTTGATAAAACCTTCCCTGTATCATATAGACCCATCTCCAGCATTCCATTCTTAGCTAAAATAATTGAAAAAGTGGTTCAACTACAGACACAGGATTTTCTAGACTCATCTTACCCACTTGATGAGCAACAATACGGCTTTCGCCCCCGCCACGGAGTTGAACCACTCCTTACAGTTCTAATAGATGCGCTCCTAAGAGGCATTGACAACCAAAAGCAGGCCTTCATACTACTTTTCATTGATATATCAGCTGCGTTTGATAGCGTACACCACACAATAATGCTCAACAACTTGAGACAAATAGGCTTAAATTCCACAGTACACAAATGGTTCTCGTCCTACCTAAATAATAGAACGCAAAATGTAAGAATTGGGAATCAAACCTCCACTACATATAAACAAGAAATTGGATTACCACAAGATTCAGCGTTATCAGCCCTACTTTTCAATATTTACATAAAGCCAGTCTGCAACATATTCAAAAAATTTGGAGTACAATATCACCTATAAGCAGATGATATTATGATGTATATTCCATTTACAATATCCAATCTACCGCTTCAACTCCTATCGGACTGCTATAATGAAATCACAACTTGGCTAAAAGCACAAAACCTCCACATAAATCACGCTAAAACTGAAGTTCTAATAGTGACTAAGAACAAATCCTATATCCCCCAACACACATAAGACTTCAAAATCAAGAAATTAAAATAAAAAATGAAATAAGATACCTAGGCGTTATACTAGATACACATCTTACCATGGAAACCCACATTAGCAATACCATAAAGAAAATTTATTTCAAACTCAAAACACTCAAACAACTACGTCCTCTAGTATTCTCACAAGACTTCATCAATATAATTCAGGCCACCATAACTCCTCATTTTGATTTTGCCAATCTAATACTAATGGGCATATCAAAACAAAACATCAAACGAATGCAATTAGCACAAAACGCAGCTGCTAGAATTATATTGAAAGTTAACTCACTCCAACACATAACACCAATACTAGCTTCCCTCCATTGGCTACCAATTCAAAGCAGGATAATTTACAAAACAATAATAACTTCATTCAAAGCCTTATACGATATGGCTCCAACTACACTAGGTAACTTAATACACAAAGAACCATCTAAACCAGGGGTCACCAACCTCCAGAGGGCCACGGGCCGCACAGCCGACTACCGGCAGACTCGCGGGCCGCACCCCCCTCCCCCCCCCCGCGCGAAAAAAAAACTGCTCATACCTGACCTTGAATAATCCATGTCAGCTCCCTCCCTTCTTCTGCAGCCGCGGCTCCCTGCCTCTTAGGGAACCGCGGCTGTGCTTGTAAAATCATCGCGGAGCCCTTCCTGTCTTGACGGGCTCCGTGCAGCATTATCCCGCCTCTAAAGGAAGTTACCACTTCCTTTGGAGGCGGGACAATGCTGCACGGAGCCCGTCAAGACAGGAAGGGCTCCGCGATGATTTTACAAGCACAGCCGCGGTTCCCTAAGAGGCAGGGAGCCGCGGCTGCAGAAGAAGGAGTCGGTGAGTTTGCCTTGGTGGGCCGCACCGGGGTAGAGTCTCGCGGGCCGCACGGAGGGACCTCGCGGGCCGCAGGTTGGTGACCCCTGATCTAAACCTACACACAGAAAAGGACAATTAAACAAACTAAAAACCCCGAAAGATTACACAAGAGCTCATAAATCAACAAACAACAGAGCCTTTTCTCACATAGCCCCAACTATCTGGAACTCCCTCCCAGAGGAGTTACGAACACTAACTGAGATCATGGAACTCCGCAAAAAATTGAAAACTTATCTGTTCACCAAACACTATAACAACATAGATAATCTCCCACCCGCATTAGATAAAGGCTAAACAGGTATCTGACTGCTTCAATTAAAAACCCTGTCAACTCACACAGATAGCACATATAGTTAAACCCCTTTGATGATCCCACATCTTATGTCCCTCACTCCCATATATATATATACATATATATATTTGTATATAGTTTATTCTGTTCTGTTTTGTCTCACATTGTTTAGACAATATATTCTGTTTAGTAATTACCTCGTTCTTCAATACATATACTGTTTTGCTTATCATTATACTTATATTATGACGTTTCTTGTAAAATATATTGTTAATCATCATACTTATAATATGACGTTCCTTGTAAAACAAACTTGCTTTGTTAATTGTTGTTCTCTGTAAACCGCAACTGAACTGTGGAAGATGCGATATAAAAATGTGTATAAATAAATAAATAAATAAACAAGAGGTCTTAACCCCTAGGCCAGGGTTGGACCTCGACTTTGGCTTTGATGAAGTCTTCAATGCTTGGGGAAGGTCCTCCAAGGACGACTGATGCACGCTGGCCCACAGCTCCCATCAAGCCTGGAAGCGGGATGCTGAGTTGCCCAACGCCGATGCCCCCAATGCCAACCCTGAGGCACACTTGCCAAACAGCTCCCCCTGCCGCTTTTCGCGCTCCTTCCAGGTCTTAGCCGACATCAAAAGGCAAAGTGGGCAGAACACATGTCGTAGTCTGCCCCGAAGCGTTTTATGCAAGTACTATTGCAGTACATGCGGGACATAGTGTGGTTGCATTTGCCACACTGCTTAAATCCGCTGGTCGAAGACATAGCGGAAAAAGGAGTCCTGCAAGGTTAAACTCTGACATCTTGACTAGCTAAGCCGTGAGCAAAAAACCTGGGGAGAGTGACGATGTTTCAGAACCTGACGGATAAATATAATTTGGGAATTGGGACCACTGCGCATATCTACAGGTCTGGCATTTTCGGGGGGGGGGGGGGGATGCCGAAACTATGCATTCAAGGTTATGTCTACTAAATTGCATGCTAAAGGGCTTTTTCGTAACTGTATAAAATTTTTATAGGGCAACAATTAGGTAAATTTTCCACTATATACCACCAATGTGACTGAGAACTATGCAGGTCACTATAAGATGTGCTGGAGAGATTGTGTAACTGCTTTGGAATATTGGACCCTATCTTACTAGGATTCTAGAGAGGCGCTGATGCTTATTATGGTGCCATAATGTATCACAGTTATTGGGTTATGACTGAGGGATATAGCAGATGAGAGGTCACCTGGGTATGACTGAGGACTATAGCAGATAAGAGGTCATGGGGGGGGGGGGGGCGGAGAGCAGGGTTGAGAGTTTTGTATTGTTATAATAGAGATGACTGATTTACAGTGAGATATCATACAAGGATTTAAAGTATGGAATGAATGATTAGTCATTCTTTCTTTTCTATGTACTACGTTCTTCAAATCAATAAAACAAAGTAAAAAAAATAAAGAAATACACATGAGGATCCTATGAAGCAGAATAGAGAAGAAGAATGACTATCTAGCATACACAACATATATGAAATGGTCTAAAATAACAATGGAGATGGAAGCCAAATTAAGACCCCCAACATGGAAAAGTCCTTAATAGAGCAGTACATTCTGAACCCTAAATTGATCAAGAACACAGGGTTCACCATGAAAATGTGTAACACTATATCCCATCTGAATTATGAAGATGGACAATATGTAATTTCTAACTTCAAGATATAGGGAGGAATTTTTTTTTTAGAAACCCACTCAATCATTGCTCTTGTTTTGTTTAGCAGTGAATCCACCAATTACTCTTTTTAAATCCTTGGTCTACAGATTGAGTCTTACTTCTAGGATCAATAATAACCCATCAATTACATTGCATCTACTGTTCATAGATTATTTAAATTGTTACTGCTCCTGTAATAATCGCTTAGCGGAACAACTCTTGAGTAATGAAGAGTTCCTCAGATGACATCAGGATGACTTGCCTTGACAAATATGCTAAGATGGCCTTATCAATAGAAATAAGAAAACCTGATAACCTTTCTAAATGATGACAGGAAGATAAAGGAACTTGGGAAAGAAGGTATATATAGGCAACCTATGTCAGATACCCATATAATGCATGTTCAAAAGTTATAACTTACCAGCCTGTAAGTTGAATACTCAAACCTTCTCCATAAATTCATTGCAATTATCATTCCACATACGCTAGTCCTATGTAATTATAGTTATTTCTGTTAACGCTGTTACATCTTATAGTTAAATCCTGCTAATTATAATATTTAGGAGCTACATGTTACTGGACACATTTGTTCTATGTACATCACAGTTGTGTTCTATGTAAACCGCTATGCTACCATGAAGAGCAGTATAAAAGAAACATTAAATAAATATATAAATATCTATGGGTAGAAGAATGCACAACAATCTAACACAATTACTAAGAGAAAAGATTAGCAGGACCTCATATTGAAAACTGCTTTAACAACAAGAAATGAGAGAAAAGCCATCAATCAGCTTGGCATCCCTGCACTCATATACAATTTTGGAATTGTAGATGAGTCCCATAAAGATCCTGACCAGTAGGAAGTAATAACAAGAAAACTTCTCCTTGTTTGTTAGGTAATTTGTGAAAACCACTGAGCTGAAAGTGGTACACATAGAGGGAATGATTCTATATAGACATTTTTGCATGTATGTGCCCACATATGCACATAAATAAGAACATAAGAACATAAGATATGCCATACTGGGTCAGACCAAGGTCCATCAAGTCCAGTATCCTGTTTCCAACAGTGGCCAATCTAGGTCCTACGTACCTAGCAATATCCCCAAAAGACACAGGTTCCATAATGCTTGTACTGGGTCAAGCATTGATATCCTGGGTCCCTTTTTAATAGTGGTTTATGGACCTTTCCTCCAGGAACTTGTCCAAACCTTTTTTAAACCCAGCTATACTAACAGCCCTTACTACATCCTCCGGTAACAGATTCCAGAGTTTGATTACACGTTGAGTGAAAAAATATTTTCTCTTATTTGTCTTAAAAAATATTTTCTCTTATAAAATACTGACTAGCGTAAAAAGTATGTGCATTGACAAGGATATGCATACTTTGCTGGAAGGTGCAGCTCTGGGTAGAGTGCAGGCTGAGTTCACATGTTGATCTTAAGATACCTTAATTTACACACATACTGTCATACATTACATGCGTTCATTTACACTTCCTATAGAGCTGGTGTAAATATCTACACCTGCTTTCAAGGCATGATCCCAGCCACATATGCTACTATTTTATAAAGATGAATAAGCACCTATGTGTCTTTATAAAACAGACTTGTATAGGCACTTTCTTATCTGAGGTGACCTGTTATAAAATTACCTTCAATGTCATACAGCACAAACCATTGACTTGTTGTACATTTTTGTAAAAATGTGGGTAGAATGGGTGAGCAGCTATGAGTAAAGCACTTGAGTTGTCTGTGCAGGCCCTTGTGGATTGCTGGAAGAACTGTATTTTTTTTAAAAGTATATTTATTGATATTTAACAAATTACAATTTATGGCTTATTTAAGATTTGATATACTGCCTTTCAGAACAATTCAAACTTGTTCACAATAAAATTAAAATAGGGAAAATGGAAGAGAAGTACAATATGACAGCAAAGATAGAGGACAGAGACACGCTAGACAAGGGCAGGGAAAAGGGTGAGGGAAGGTAAACAACATTCAGAGCTATCCTGAAAGACTAGTTCAAGTGATTGAAAGCCAATTGAAAGAGACAGGTTTTATACACTTACGCAGAAAGAAATATAGAGTGAAGAAGGAAAACAACATTTTAGTAAAATAGAAAAAAGTAAACAAACAACATTTTAGTAAAATAGAAAAAAGTAAACAATCATATTCATCCATATTAACATTAGATCCCTGTAAAGGGGGAGGGGGATGAATCAGTGGAAAAATAAAGAACAGAAACAAAAACTATCAAAAAGGAAAATTAGGGAGTAGGCACAACTGCTCCAGACTATTCAAAGTCACTCATGTCCCATTTTCACTGGCAATCCAGATAATGAAGCCGAGACAGCAAGCAGCAAGCTTCTTAATGTCCAAAAAGAAATGAAGGTGATCAGGCACAAGGAAAATGTAACCAACATTAATATATCTTACAATACATTTACATGGGTAACACATAAGGAAGGAGGCTCCCGGAGAAAGGCATCTGTTTACTAAACAGAGATAGCAGTGATCGTGCGAAATCGGTGATGCGGCCCCATTGAATAAAATAGGGCCATGGCACCGATTTTGCATGATCACCGCTATTGCTGTTTAATAAACAGACCCCTAAGTGTCTCTTGTTTCATAACAAGGAAAAGCTTAAGGTGTTCTTGAGTGAGAGGGCAGAGCCAGCTGCAGGACAAGATGGTCGCATAGATCTCGTCTCCTGAGAATCCTTTAGATAATCCTGCCTTCCTTCCCCCTCCAAAGCTAAGAATAAGATCCTCAAAGGCTAGCTTTCCAGTGGCGGAGCATGTCTGGCAGTAAACCCACCCGGCTGGAATACGCTACAGGACAAAGTGCCGGAGCTAAAAGAGCAAAATCAGACCCACTCCTCACTTCTCAAAATGGCGCACACACAGGAGACCACGGAGGGAATACAAGAACTGTTAGCAGAGATTCGGGCAGTGCAAGCTATGGTAGCTGCAAACGGCGAGTCTCTTAATGCTGTTCAGAGGGACATTAATGATCTAAAAGAGCAAATGAGTGTGCTCATCGGGAGAATGGATTGGACATCAGGATCACCGCACAAGAACAATGTCTGAAACAGGTTTCGAATACTGTCAAACATTAATAGCTGGAGAAATTGAACAGCCGAACGTACAAAAACAACATTTGCATCACTGGGATTCCAGAGGGTGCGGAAGGCACTAATGCGGTGGCGTATTTGGAAAACTTATTGCCCAAGTTGCTTCACACAGACTTTGTCCAACAATTTGAAAATGAAAGGGCCCATAGGGTTCCAGCACAAGCGGGTCTGAATTTAACGAAACAGTTGGGGGGGGGGGAGTGGAATAAGCAAAGATTGAGGGATTTTAATGTGGTAGTCTTGTAATAGCACTGGTTCACCCAATTGTGTTTTTCTTGTTTAAGGTAGGGTTGTCTCTTTGCTGGTTCTGCACTTATCTCTTATGGGTATGGAATAACGTGTGTGTGTGCGGCAGTTATTAACGCGCTTTATCCTTTTAAAAGCAGGTTTAAAGTGTTTATCCCATGAGTTCTATTAAATTTCTATCTCTGAACGTTAAGGGCATTAACAATCCAATAAAAAGGAAACAATCCAATAAAAAGGAAAAACATTTTGGTATACTGTTAAAAAGAAAATGCAGATGTGATTCTATTACAGGAAACACACCTCATTACAGAAAAAAACAAAGAAACTAGAGAGTAGGCAGTATATGCTGGTTGGTCACTCAGTGGGCACATCATAAAAAAAAAAAAACGGGGTTGCAATATTGGCCAAAAAGGCATTAAATCCAACAATGGAGCAAGCCACATCAGATATGGAGGGCAGGTGGGCCAAGGTCTTTTTTAAAATAAGAGGCCATTCTTTGGCAATAATCAATATCTATGCCCCCAGTTGTGACAGCCCTAGTTTCTTTCAGACCATTGTCGCAGAGTTACACAATGCTGCTTTACATGAGATTGTACTGGCGGGGGACTTTAACTTAGTTTTGGACCCTTTAATTGATCGTTAACCCTGTAGACTCTCCAGATATGCTAAAGCCCCCACAGTAGTGACATCCTTCATGCAATCCATTGGCTTGACAGAAATTTGGCGTCTATGACACCCAACTGAGCAAGACTACACATTCTTCTCCTTTCCCCACAGATCTCTCTCATGCATAGACTTCTTTCTAGTGTCTAAATCCCTAAAAGTCACCGGAGCAGAGATATGTAGCTCTCACATATCTGACAACTCAGCTATTATGTTCTCCCTCCTATCTTCTGGTGACACTGAATTTTTACCACCATGGTCACTCAGGACGGCTCTTCTTTCTGATGAACAGTTTTGTGCTAATATTCGGCAGGGAACAAATGACTATTTTAAAAATTTGTCAGAAGAGACCCCAAGCTGGGCATGGTGGGATGCTTTTAAAGACTCCATCTGCTCTATGTTCACCAGTTCTCTATTAAAACTGCACGAAATGAAAAGCTGCACATGCACGTCTTGGAGGAGCAAATTAAGGCGGGTGAGAGACTGTTACTTTCTAGATCTGATCCTTTTATTTTGCTCCGTTTACAGCATTGGAGATTTCAATATAATATTATCCATAGTCAAGAAGCCGAGAAGCTTATATCATCACAGCAGGCACATTAATACAAGGAACAGAATAAGGCAGGTAGACTCTTGGCCAATACTCTGAAGGCTCGGTTGAATAAAGCGTAGTTACTCACCTGTAACAGGTGATCTCCGGGAACAGCAGGAATTTAGTCTTCACATATGAGTATCTTCGGTACCGACGGAGCCTGCGCGGGAACGCTCCCCAGCGTCCAATAGGAAAGCTTTTGGGAGCATCCCTCAGCACATGCGCAATGCCTTCCCGTCTTTCCAACTGTCCCTCTTCAGTTAAGTTTGTAGCTGAGTGAAAAGGATAGAGGGAGAGAGGAAAGAGACAAAGAGATAGAGAGACGACTCCTAGGGGAGGTGGGTGGGTTGTGAAGACTAAATGGAAATTACACTAACCTGGTAATTGTAGTTCCTGGAGGGTCCAGTTTAGTCCTCCAACATCGGGTAGTGCCCCTCCTCCTGCAGCCGGGAGACTGGACCAATCAAATCTTCTGTAGTATATATGCAGCCGGAGCTCCCAGAAGTCCCCAGTGTACTAGTAACAAAGCATACTTAACGAAGCAACACATTAGATTAATATACAAAATGACCTAATTAAAGAACAATTTGTTCCCCCCCAAGGAATATCCAACCCCCTCCCCAAACGAGGAAGTCAGAACACTGCATTGCGCCGGCACCGACGCCTCAGGAATCAAAACACCGCTCCCCACCAGAAGTTCAGGAGCTGCCTGAACCCCCGAGACAGGGAAGAGCCTCTGCAAAAAACGCGGCTGCCACAGAGGGACCGAACGGCAAGAGGAACCGTCTTAATATCAACCGTTCGGAAAGGCGCGCCGCACCACATTAGCAGATAGTCGGGAGGGAAGGAGGACTAAACTGGACCCTCCAGGAACTACAATTACCAGGTTAGTGTAATTTCCATTTCCTGTTCGGTAATCCAGTTTAGTCCTCCAACATCGGGATGTAACAGAGCAGTTAAGACCGGGCGGGACCTTGCCATCCGGCGCGCAGAACCGCCGAACCAAAACAGGAATCCCGAGCCGCTGACACATCTAAGCGATAGTGTCTACTGAAAGCATGCAGAGACGACCAAGTGGCCGCCCTACAGATATCTGCCGGCGGAACCAGGCTATACTCCGCCCAAGAGGTCGCCTGAGCCCTAGTGGAATGAGCCCTCAGACCCTCCGGAACAGACCGCTGTTGCAACAGATACGCGGACGCGATCGCCTCTTTGAGCCATCTAGCAATGGAGGCTTTAGCTGCCGCTTCCCCTTTACACGCACCCCCGAAGAGCACGAAAAGCCGGTCAGATTTCCGAAAAGACTCGGTAACCTTTAAATAACGATGGAGCGTACGACCCACATCAAGCCGGAGAAGACCTTTGTCCGTTGACCCGACAGATTGCGAAGAAAGCACTGGAAGAAACACTGCCTGATTCATGTGAAAGGGAGACACCACCTTTGGCAGAAAGGAAGGAACCGGACGGAGAACGATCCGATCCGCGGAAAAAGACAAGAAAGGCTCTCGACAGGACAATGCATGCAGATCTGAAATGCGCCGTGCTGAACAGATGGCTACAAGAAAAACCGCCTTCAGCGTGAGATCTTTCAGAGACGCCCTGCGCAGGGGCTCAAAAGGTTCACGAACCAGGGCCCTCAGAACTAAATTCAAGTCCCAAGGAGGAACGAAAACTCTGCGGGAGGGCCGCAAATGAAAAACAGCCGTAAGGAATCGGCGTACATCCGGATGAGCCCCGAGCAGACGACCCAAAACCTTGCCGTGGTAACACGAGATAGCCGCCAGCTGGACTTTTAGGGAACTAGCCGCAAGGCCCTTATCGAAACCATCCTGAAGAAAACTTAAAACGACGGGCACGGAAACCGTCGCCGCCCGGACTCCCCGCCGGGAGCACCAGTCTTCAAAAATCCTCCAAATCCGAACGTAAGTAAGAGAAGTGGACGTTTTCCTCGCCCGCAGAAGGGTAGAAATCACCGCGGGGGAGTAGCCCTTCCTTTTCAGCCGAGCCCTCTCAATGGCCAAACCGTAAGCGAGAATCGATCCACTTGGGGCATCCGCAAGGGACCCTGAAGAAGAAGATCCGGTAGAGCGGGCAGGAGCCAAGGAACGCCATCGCGCAACCGGACCAGATCGGCATACCAGGGCCTCCGGGGCCACCAGTAACACGCGACCCCGGTGGCTCTCGATACGTTGTACGACCCGGCCGATCAGAGCCCACGGAGGAAAGACATAAAGAAGACCGGACGTGGGCCACGGCTGAATGAGAGCGTCGAGCCCCTCGGACATGCGCTCCCTTCGCCTGCTGAAGAAGCGCCCTGTCTTGGCTGATTGAAAGGTCGCCATGAGATCCATGATGGGTGGACCCCACCGCCGGACGATTTGTGCGTAAACCTGTGGGTTTAGCTCCCATTCTCCGGGGTCCACCCGCACTCTGCTGAGAAAATCGGCCTGGACATTGTCTACGCCCGCAATGTGAGCCACCGAGATCGCTGGAAGGCGAGTTTGCACCCAGTTGAACAAGGCCGCCGCTTCTGCCTCCAGGGCCACGCTGCCGGTACCCCCTTGGCGATTGATGTAAGCTACAGTGGACGCATTGTCCGACAGGACTCTCACCGGCCGTCCGAGAACCAGGGTCTCCAGGTCCACCAGGGCTAGCCGGACTGCCCGCAATTCGAGACGGTTGATCGACCAAGAGGCCTCCAGGGGAGACCATTCCCCCTGAGCAAAGCGGAACTCGCAGTGAGCCCCCCAGCCGGTTAAGCTCGCATCCGTCGTGAACGGAACCCACAGAGGAGGCTCCAAGGGAATCCCTCGCGACAGGTTCTTGGCGGAGAGCCACCACCGGAGGGATCGGCGAACCGTCTTTGGGCAAGGCAATCTCTTGTTCAACGAGTCGAACTGGTTGGACCAACGTCGCAGAAGAGCACTCTGCAGCGGACGCATGTGGAAGCGCGCCCAAGGCACCACCTCCAAGGTCGCCGCCATCGTGCCGAGGAGCCGCAGGTACCACCACGCCGACGGAGCTGGCATCCCCCGGAAGAGACGGACCAGAGCCCGCAACGCCAGCACGCGTCGCTCCGGAAGGCACACCAAGCCCCTTGCTGTGTCGAAGCGGACTCCCAGATACTCGAGATCCTGTGTCGGAGACAGACAACTCTTGCATTCGTTCACCACCCATCCGAGGGACCGAAGGAGATCCACCACCCTGCTCGTGACTTGCACACACTCCCGACTGGACTTCGCTCGAATCAACCAGTCGTCGAGATATGGATGGACCAGGATGCCCTCCTTGCGCAACGCCGCCGCGACTACAACCATTACCTTTGTGAAGGTGCGGGGAGCCGTGGCGAGTCCGAACGGCATGGCCCGGAATTGAAAATGGCCCCACGGGAGCGCAAAGCGGAGAAACCGTTGATGGGAGGGCCGGATGGGAATGTGTAAATAGGCCTCTGTAAGATCGAGGGATGTCAAAAATTCCCCTTGACGCACCGCTACGATGACTGACCGCAGGGTCTCCATGCGAAAGTGCGGTACTCTGAGAGCGCGATTCACGCCTTTGAGATCCAAGATCGGACGAAGGGAACCGCCCTTTTTGGGAACCACAAAATAGATGGAGTAGCGACCTGCGCCTCTTTCCAAAGGCGGGACCGGAACCACGGCCCCCAGAGAGAGAAGCCGATCCAGGGTCACGCGGATGTCCCGCGCCTTTTGAGCTCCCTTGCTGGGAGACAGAACAAACGAATCCGGAAGTGGGTGCGCAAACTCTAGGGCATAACCTTCTTCTATAATCTGCCGCACCCACCGATCTGACGTAATTTGGGCCCAAGAAGGAAGAAAGTCGCGCAAACGACCCCCGATGACCGGGTCTTCCTCTAGAGCCCGCCTCGTTTCATTGTGGCTTGCGATTAAAGGAAGAGGCCGAGGAAGAGACGGCTCCAGAGAAGCCCCTTCCCGCTCCTCTGAAACCACGAAACCCTTGATGACGGGTTCCAAAACGGCCGCGCTGCGAAGTCCACAGCCGGGAAGAACGAAATCTGCGCGCATCCCGAAACTGGCCGCGCGCTGAGGTGGACGACCTATTAAGCTTAGGCTTATCCGCTGGAAGCCGAACACCCTTCGACTCACCGAGATCCTTCACCAACTTATCCAGAGCCTCACCAAATAACAACCTGCCCTTAAAGGGTAGTTTACTGAGGCGAGACTTGGAAGAACCGTCGGCCGCCCAATTGCGCAACCAGATGGACCGTCGTGCCGCTACCATGGAGGCCATGCTATTAGCTAAGGAGCGTATTAAATCATAACACAGATCCGCCAAGTAGGCCGATCCCGACTCCACGCGGGTAACGTCCAACAGCCCCTGTTGGTCCATACCGGACCCCGAGCGCAGGTGCTGCGACCATCGCAAACAAGCTCGAGCTACCCACGCCCCACATATAGAAGCTTGTAACGATAAGGCGTTGGTCTCGAAGGCTTGCTTCAACAAATTATCAACCTTTTTGTCCTGAACATCCCTCAGGGCCGCGGCCCCTTCAACCGGGATGGTGGTTTTCTTAGTCACTGCCGAAACGGCAGCATCCACCCGTGGAGACTTAAACAAGTCCCTGTCCTTGTCGGCAAGGGGGTAAAGACGATTCATGGTCCGAATCCCTTTCAAAGCGGATTCCGGTTGCTCCCATTCCGCATGGATCATCTGCTCAACTACTCGGTGCACAGGAAAAACTACCTGGGCATCCCTGACCGCCTGAATGAGAGGATCCTCGAGACCCTCCTCCTCCAGCGGCCGCACCGCAGAGAGGTTAAGTGCTTGGAGAGACTCCGTGACCAAAGGTACCAGCTCGTCCCTTCGAAACACCCGAATGATGCGAGCCTGATCTTACGGTTCTGGAAGCTCTCCGTCTTCTAATTCCTCCGCCTCAATATCCGGATCCCCCTCAGCCTCGGAATCCGGGAGGCAAAGGGCGTCCTGATCCTGGTCCCCCAACCTGGGCCGCTTGACAGCGGGTTGGGAAGACCGCTGAACCCCCCCTGCGGAAGCTGGGGGAGAGAGGCGGGCCAAGCCTCCGGCAAATGACCAGACCAGCTTAAGCGGAAGGCCTGATGCATGAGAAGAACAAAATCCGGGGAAAAGTCTATAGGCGACGCCACCATAGCCGCCTGCTGGAGCTCAGGGACCGACGTATTAGACGCCGGGCCCAGACCAGAAGGAAGGATGCTCGGTGAAGGGACACTGTCCCCCGAAAGAGAAGGGTCCCCGGGCACATGCTGTTCCTTAATTTCAATAGGCAGCTCCAGTTCTGAAGAAACTGCAGCACAGCTCTTACAGATTCCAGAGTCAGTCATTGTACCTCTGCGGGAGCCACAAATTACACACTGAGGTTTGGCAGCCATGCCAAGGCCACCTGCCCTCAGGGAAAAATAAGGCAACAGGAACAGGCAAGCCCACACCAAGGGGACTAACCTTATTCAATTCAGCACAGTATTAAATTTAAAACCCTTTTTTTTTTTTTTTTTTTTTTTTTTTACAGTAAACAAAATACTCCCCAGAATCCTAGGGGTGCCCTGAGCAAAATCGCCAGCAAAAGAAACCTCAAAAACACCAGGGGAACCCGTGCGCAAGTGTTAAAAAGTGCCCTTAAAAAGCACACTTTAGAAATCCAAAATGGTCGCCGCACTTTTTCACCCGCGGTAAAAAACGGCGCGAAAATACAAAGGTACCCAAATAATATGGAAAAGAAAGAAAACGACCTTCTAATAAAGGGCAAGCGAAAAAAGGCAGGAAAAAGTGCAATTTGGAAGCCAGGGGAGCCGACAGAGCCTCTGCCCAAGCAAAGAACAGAGAGCTGAAAGCTTAAAACAAGGAAAATTCCTACCAGCTCTGGGAACAGCAAGGAACTCAGCCCACTTCTCCAAGTGACAGGCAATGTTGCAGCCGGTATGGCTCTTCCCCGAACAGCCTTGGGGAGAGCTCAACCCAGGCTTCAGAGATTCCCAGGCAGGAAGGCAGGAGCCCAAGGCAGGTCTGGCTTTCCCCAGAAAGTCCCCTGTGTCTTTTTTTTTTTTTTTTTTAAAGATACAGCTACCTAGCAAAGGAAATAGAACATAAAGGACCAGAAATAAACCCCAAAAGAACTAACTAACTAGTGTTGCTCCTTCAAGTGTCACTTAGCGTGCCCAGCAGGGGCACAGAAGTCCTCCAGCTGCAGGGAGACTGGACACACTGGGGACTTCTGGGAGCTCCGGCTGCATATATACTACAGAAGATTTGATTGGTCCAGTCTCCCGGCTGCAGGAGGAGGGGCACTACCCGATGTTGGAGGACTAAACTGGATTACCGAACAGGAAATTCCTGCTGTTTCCGGAGATCACCTGTTACAGGTGAGTAACTACGCTATCTCCAGGAACAAGCAGGAATGTAGTCATCACATATGGGGACTCCCTAGCTTTAGATGCCAGGGAGAGACCCCAGAAGTTGTGAGCCCTGAGAAGGGCTCCACTTCCCCCCATGGATCTCTGGCATCCTACCAGGGATGGTGGGGTAGGAGTTGATTAGGTATGGAACAGGTGTTGGATAACAGCCTGACCAAACAAGGCATCCCGGCGGGAGTCCTTGTCCAAGCAGTAATGGGCTGTGAAGGTATGAACCGAAGCCCAGGTGGCTGCTCGACAGATGTCGTTGATAGACACACAGTGCAGATGAGCCATTGAACCTACCATGGCTCTCACATTGTGAGCTGTGACAGGACCCTCCAGAGGAAAATTCTTACTCTGATAGGCAAAGGAAATACACTGAGCAATCCAGTTAGATAGTGTTCTCTTGGAGACTGGAAGTCCCAAATGAGAAGGATCAAAAGCAACAAAGAGTTGAGAGGACTTTCTATGTTGCTATGTTCTTTGTAAGTAAAAGGCTAAAGCTCTTTTACAGCCCAAAGTATGAAGGTTCCTTTCTGCATTTGATGCATGAGGCCTTGGAAAGAACACAGGTAGGTAGACCGCTTGGTTTAGATGAAAGGGCGCGACCACCTTTGGCATAAAGCGTGGATGAAGACTAAATTCCTGCTGTTCCCGGAGATCACCTGTTACAGGTGAGTAACTACACTATCTCCAGGAACAAGCAGGAATGTAGTCTTCACATATGGGGACTCCCTAGCCGAAGATGCCAGGGAGATAGCACCAGGAAGGTGCCACCCTGGAAAGGTGGGAATCCGTCCTCCCATGGATCTCTGGCATTCCACCAGGGTTGGTGGGTAGGAGTTGAATTAGGTCTGAAAGAGATTTTGAAGAACAGCTTGGCCAAAGAAGGCATCCCGATGGGAAGCTTTATCCAGGCAGTAGTGGGCTGTGAAGGTGTGTACCGAATCCCAGGTGGCTGCTCGACAAATGTCATCGATAGACACAGAGTGGAGATTAGCCATGGAAGTTGCCATGGCTCTCACGTTATGAGCTGTGACATGGTTCTGAAGAGGAAGACCCTTACTCTCATAAGTAAAGGATATGCATTGGGCAATCCATTTAGATAAAGTTCTTTTGGAGACTGGTTGTCCCAAATGACTAGGGTCAAAAGCTATAAAAAGTTGCGAGGACTTTTTATGTTGCTGTGTTCTCTGTAAATAAAAGGCTAAGGCCCTTTTACCATCCCAAAGTATGAAGGTTTCTTTCTGCATTAGAGGCGTGAGGCCTCGGAAAAAATACAGGAAGATAAATTGATTGATTTAAATGAAAAGGCGAAACCACCTTTGGCATAAAGTGTTGATGAGTTCTAAGAACAACCTTATCATGGTGAAACCTAGTATAAGGAGAATTAGCCACTAAAGCTTGCAGCTCACTAATGCGACGTGCAGAGGTGATTGCAATTAGGAAGATGACCTTCCAGGTCCAAAATGTAAGGGTTCCAGTGGCTAAAGGCGCAAAAGACGGCTTCATGAGCTGCCCGAGAACTAGATTTAGATCCCATGCCACCGATGGTTGCTTAATGGGAGGTTTGGTTAATAAAAGACCTCTCGTAAATCTGGATATGAGTGGATGAGAGGAAATTGGTTGTCCATTCAGAGGCTTATAGGAAGCTGCAATTGCACTAAGATGGACTCTTACCGAATTGGTCTTTAGACCAGAATTCAATAAGTGAAGGAGATACTCTAGTATTGATTCTAAGGGTATGTCAAGCCTGAAGGATATCCTTTACCTGTTGGGACAGGTTGAAATCCTGGAGGTCTAAGCCTTCAGCAACCAGGCCGTGAGATGCAGGGACAGGGGATTCGGGTGCCATAGCATCCCGTTCTCTTGGGAAAGGAGATCTGGAGCATGCCCTAACTCCAGAGGTGCTGCTTGAGAGAAATGTAGAAGCAGGAGATACCATGCTTGGCGTGGCCGTCGTGGCACTCTGAGAATCATGCGACCCCTGTCTCTCTGAAGCTTGAATAGTGTTTTGGGGATGAGGGGAATGGGTGGGAAGGCATAAAGGAAACCCTGACCCCAGTGAAGGAGGAAGGCATCCCTTGCCTGACAATTGTGCGCCGGAATCCTGGAACAGAATCGGGGAAGTTTGGCATTCAGTGGATTTGCAAAGAGGTCTATGTCTGGAGTGTTCCAGAGATGAAATATCTTTGCCACCTGGTCCAGGTGGAGGGACCACTCGTGAAGCAGAAGTACTGAACTGAGTTTGTCTGTCCAAAGGTTTTGAATGCCTGGAAGATATACCACTAGAAGGTGAATTTGATACTCTCTGGTGAGGGCCCACAGTCGTAAAGCTTCGTTGCATAATGACAGAGAACCTGTCCCGCCTTGCTTGTTCACACAGAACACTGCTACTTGATTGTCCGTCTGGACTAGGACTGTCTTGTAGCTGATCTGGGCATGGAATATTCGAAGAGCTAAATAGATTGCTCATAATTCCAGGAGGTTTATGTGTAGACCAGCCTCCTGTGGAGTCCAGGTTCCCTGGGTAGAGAGATGATTCAGGTGTGCTCCCCAACCCACCTGTGATGCATCTGTTGTTAGGGTGGCCTGGAAAAGGGTTTGATGAAAAGGAGACCCCATTGTCAGATTGTCTAGGGATTGCCACCATTGGAGGGACAAAATTAGTCGTTGAGAGTTTATTATTTTGTCCGATAAATTACCTGTGGCCTGTGTCCACTGTGTGGATAGGGGCCACTGAGCTGCTCACATGTGGAGGTGAGCATATGGGACTACATGAACGGTGGATGTCATATGTCCCGGCAACTGTAGTAGCTCTCGAGCAGTTAGGGAGGATTTCCCTGCTGCTTGAGAAGCTAGTTGCATTATGTGAAGACACCGGGCCTGTGGAAGGAAAGCCCTTGCCTTTCTGGTATCTAGACAGACTCCTATGAATTCCAGGCTTTGGGAAGGAACAAGTTGGGATTTTGGGAAGTTTATTACCAACCCCAAGTATTGGAGGATTCGCATTGTGCGAGACAGTGCAGTGCTGGCCTCTGCAACTGTAGGGGCTCGAATGAGCTAGTCGTCTAAGTAAGGGAAGACAAATATCCCCAGGGTTCGTAGAAATGCAGCTACTACTGCCATGTTTTTCTTGAATACCCTTGGTGCTGAAGCTAAACCAAAGGGAAGAACCCTGTACTGGAAATGTTTTCCCTCTGAAAAGGAATCGTAAGAATTTCCTGTGGTCTGGATGGATCAGAATGCAGGGCCGGATTTACCTATACGCCATGTACGCCATGGCGTAGGGCCCACAGCCGGCAGGGGCCCACAAAAAAAGAACCAGGTAATTTTTTTTTTACTCAATTAAAAAAAAAAACCTGGTGGCTGCCGCCGCGGGGCCCCCTCTGCTGCCGCGGGGGCCCCGTCTACAAGGTGAAGCGGTGCGGTGCGGTGCGGTGCGGTGCGGTCGGGTCGGGTCTCTCCCTCCCTCCTTCCCTCCCTGCAGGCTGCGAGAGACGCGAAGATAGAGCGTCTCCTCGCGTCTGTGTTAAGCCCGCAGGGGCTGATGGGATTTCCCATCAGCCCCTGCCGGCTTAACACAGACGCGAGGAGACGCTCTATCTTCGCGTCTCTCGCAGCCTGCAGGGAGGGAAGGAGGGAGGGAGAGACCCGACCGGACCCGACCCGACCGCACCGCACCGCACCGCTTCAGCTTGTAGACGGGGCCCCCGCGGCAGCAGAGGGGGCCCCGCGGCGGCAGCCACCAGGTTTTTTTTAAATTACATTTTTCTTTAGGCCGGGGGGGGGTAGGACTGGTAATGGGCTATTGGGGGGGGTAGGACTGGTAATGGGCTATTGGGGGGGCTGGGGCTGGAAATGGACTGGGGGGGGTAGGGCTGGTAATGGGCTATTGGGGGGCTGGGGCTGGAAATGGGCGGGGCAGGGCGGGGCTGGGCTGGGGGGGGTTAAGGCTAGAGGTGGGCTGATGGGGTTAGGACTGGTAATGGACTGTGGGCTGTTGGGGGGGGCTTAGAACTGGCAATGGGCTTTAGGGGGGGGTTAAGACTGGTAATGGGCTGTGGGCTGATGGGGCTGTCTGGTAATGGGCTATGGGCTGGGGGGTTAAGACTGGAGGTGGGCTGATGGGGTTAGGACTGGTAATGGGCTGTTGGGGGGGGTTAGAACTGGTAATGGGCTGTTGGGGGGGGTTAGAACTGGTAATGGGCTTTGGGGGGGTTAAGACTGGTAATGGGCTGTGGGCTGATGGGGGTTGTCTGGTAATGGGCTATGGGGGGCTAGGACTGGAAATGGGCTGGGGGGTTAAAACTGGAGGTGGGATGATGGGATTAGGACTGGTAATGGGCTGATGGGGGGGGGGTAGGACTGGCAATGGGCTATGGGGGGCTGACTGGAAATGGGTTGATGGGGTTAGGACTGGAAGTGGGCTGATGGGGGGTTAGGACTGGTAATGGGTTATAGGGGGGGCTTAAACTGAAAATGGGGTGATGGGGGGTTAAGGACTGAAAATGGGGTGATGGGGGGTTAAGGACTGTAAGTGGGGTGATGGGGGGGCTAGGACTGGTATTGGGTTGGGGGGTTGCTAGGACTGGAAATGGGCTGATGGATGGCTAGGACTGGAAATGGGCTGATGCAGGGACTAGAAGGGAATGGATGCTGGGTGAGGCTGGAACTAGAAGGGAGCTGATGTTGGGGGAGGATTAGAATGGGATGGGGCTGGAAGAGTAAAATGGAGAAGGGAAAAATATTTTGTGTGGGAGGGATAAAAAATCTACAATTGGCCGGGTATTGGGAGAGTAAGTGGGGATTGAGGATGGAGGGGTAAAATTTGAGTGGATGAAATAGGAATGAGGAAAGAGCAAAAGGAGAAAGATTAGTATGTTAAAGCAGATGTAGAGAGAGAATGGAAAAAAATCTAGAAGAGAGAAGAAAGGACAAATGGACAGCAGACGATGGAGAGTTAGCAGAAGACACGAAGAAACCAGAAGAAAGTGGCTGGAGCAATTGCAGCTGAAAAAAATGCACAAAAGGTAGAAAAATATCTCTTTATTTTGAATTTATTAATTGGAATATGTCAGCTCTGGTAAATGTGCATCATTAACATCTGCGCTTTGTTTAGTACAAGAGCAAATTAATGTATAGTTTTATTTCTACAGTGTTGTACATTCCAAGTTTGGCTTTTGGGATTCCCAGTTTAATTATTGTCTTCCTATTTCTAAATTGTGATTACTTGTTTGGTGATGGTCTATGTTCTGCATGTGTAACTGAGCTGAGGTGTTCTGTTTATATAATTCCTATTTGACATTGCCACTTGTTCTCTTTCCCCAGTAGGTCATGTATTGTTGTTCTCTGAAATGTATTGGTTTAATATTTGCAGTGTTGCCTTTTGATTGGTAGAGTATGGTGCTTTGTGAGTCCTGGTAGTGCTGTTAGGATACGGCGGGTTTACTATGGGCAGTGTTTGTAGTAGTTCCTAATGTGTCTGGCAGTTGGCACTGGATTATAGTAATGTAGAAATCTTTTAGTCTTTCTTTATCCATACACTCATTAAGAGGCACGTTTACTAAAAGTTAGTATATGGTAACATTATGCAAATATTTATGCAAATGAGGCCCCTTATGCAAATGAGGTCCGCACCCCCCTTGGGCCGCCCCTGCTGGGGGCCCACAATTTTTGTTGGCGTAGGGCCTCACTCAAGGTAAATCCGGCCCTGTCAGAATGTAAGTGTATTGTCATGATGCGGTCACTAATAAAGTTGGTTTTAAGAAAAGAAATCCTGTTTTAGAAGAACTAGATGTGCAGTTACCTCCTGGCACAGCTAGAGGGAGCAGGAACAGACACACTGATCCTAAAGAACCTAATCTCACTGATGACCTGCAGCTGACAGAGAACCAGGAAGTCAGCAGCCACGGATCTCTTTATAAACCAGAGCAGAATGCTTCTGAACAGAAACGGCAGGAGAAGAGAAGATGGCAGCAGTTGCAAAGAGAGCAATGGAGGAATAAGCAGTGGAAACAACAGCAGGAGCTGAGGAAGGAAGAGAAAGAGGAAGAAGGAACTGGAGTTAGAGGTGAAACAGCAGTAAAGCCTGGAAGCTATCAAGGACACAAACCTGATTGCTGTAGATGAAGCCAAGCTGGAAGCTGGAACAGAAATAGACCTTACAAGGTGGGAAGCCATAAAACCCAAACTAAACCTGTTGTGCAAGGGGAGTTTGGTGGAAGTTACTCCAAGGTAAGAGGCCCTGCCACGCCTAGTTCCTATACTCTACCTGTTTGTGATATAGAGAGAAGAAAGCAAAGAACCAGAGAGGGAGGTTCTGAGAGAGGCTTATCTCTAGAAGATCACTACCCAGTTTTACCTACTCGGAGGGAGAAGCAGTTGTACAAACAACTGAAGTTTTTACCCAGGGAGCCAAGGTATGAGACAGTAAAGTTTAACTGTAATGATTGCACTGCTAGGAGCCATCCTAAAAGAAACGTTCCTTTTAAAAGAAGCCAGAGTAAAGACTGGTTCACCAGTTTACCGCCAGCTTTGAGAGCCCCTGCTTATGTGGAGCAAAACTCCCTAGCTGAAGATTGCCATACTGGAATAGACAGGGATAGTGAAAGCACATTGGATCTGTATGGGGCAGATGATTTAATGGAAGTGGATTTTCCAAGCACTATTCCCTTACCTTTACCTGAAGACATGGAGTGTAATTGGTGCACTGCCTGTGCTCAAAACTGTGCATGTTACAAAGAAGAATAAATGCAATATATTTTGATTGTTTAACTATTCTGAATATTACTTTGAAGAAGCCTGCTTTGAACTGTGAAGTAACAGTTGATTATCCAATGAACTTTGGTACCTTTTGAAACAAAGGACTGTTTCTATTATCAAACTGTCTCTTATTTTGAACCTTGCTTTTGAACGGGGAATAAAAGCCTTTATTACCCTGCACTCGGACTTTTCATTCATTCATAGCGCTACCTAGTGGCGCACCTTCTTTGTGTCCGCGACACCGTGTGACAGTATGCATCCTTTAAGTCTAGAGAGCAAAGCGAATCCTGGCTTTGAAGGTATGTCAGAAGAGTTCCTAGAGAAATCATTCTTGAACTTCTCTCAAAACAGGTATTTGTTGAATTCTCTGAGCTCTAAAATGGGTCTGTGTCCTCCTTTTTTCCTTGGAATAAGAAAATAGGGGGAGTAGAACCCTGCACCCCGTTGAAGAATGGGTACCTCCTCTATTGCCCCTTGGGCAAGAAGTTTTGAGACCTCGTGATCTAACAGATTGTTTGCGGAGGTTTGAGAATTGAATTGCTTTAAAATTTTAGGAGGGAGCATGCTGTGAAAATGTAGCTTGTACCCTTCTCCTACAATGGACAAAGTCCAATCTTCTGCTGTTATCTGATGCCATCTATTGGCAAAGTAAGGTTCACCACCTTATAGCAATAACCACACTTATCTTCTCGATGAAGACCTCTGTTACTCTATCACTCTCCAAAGATAGTCTTCACAAATGTTACTCTCAGAATGTCCTCTTTCCATGACGTGCACGTTTCGGGTATCCAACCCTGTATCAAGGGCTCTCCGTTCATGCAAAAGCTGGCAACAATGTTGAAAAAACGCCGTCACTGCGGCTAAGGTCAAGAATTCATTCAAGGCTGAATGGAAGTGTTTAAATATGGGAACCAGCCAATAGAAATATGGAACACCCACAATCAAGGGAATCCCTAGTCTAATTGGTGCAACAGTTTGAACAGCGTCCAATACGTCAAAAAAACACTAAGCCAATCGATTTCACGATTAAGACCATTAGATTTAACAGTGTCCAAAGAAAATATCTATTTCTGCTCGAGCCATTGAAGATGTTTCTCCCGATGCCCCCCTCCCCCTCCGGGGGTTCAAAGGTGTATGATCAATGATAGTCCATCGGAGATCCTCAAAGGAATGTTGAAATGTCAAACAGTGAGCCACCACCGGTGCTGTATCCACCTTCTGTCATAAACGTGAAGCATGCTCCGCGAGCCTCTTCTTAATGGGGCGGATTGTCCTGCCCACATACACCATACTACAAGGGCATTGTAATAGATACACCACATATGAGGACACACAAGAGGTATCCCAGCGACGTTTATATATCCAAGACGTCTTTGGATGGCTCCACTGTATCCCCGACAGGGTTGTAGCACAATAAATGCAATTATTGCACGGACCATGACCAACCTCCGGTCGTCCAAACTCTACCATCAGGTAACAGAGCAGTTTTTACTAGACGTTCCCCCAACGTTTGACCCCTTAAAAAAGCAATACGGAGTGGTTTTTTAAAACAATCATGTAGTTGCAATACTGGGCAATGAGCATGTAAAATCTTCAAGACCCCAGAACTGCGATCCGTATAAGGTAAGACCCCAGTAATCGATGACTCAGATGATGACTCTTCTTTCATATATTGTGGATCTATCAACCATTCTCTGTGGACATGAGAGGCTCTATGATAAGCCCGTTGAATAACAACCTGGGGATAACCCCTTTCAGAGAGACGATGACAAAGAATAGAGGCTTGTCGCTTAAATTCTTCCATAGTCCCACATACTCTCCGCAATCTCAAAAATTGCCCAAAAGGTAAACCCCGACGTAAGGGGCCCGGATGAAAGCTCCGAAAATGCAAAAGACTATTCCATTGAACAGGCTTTCGATAAAGTGTGGTGGTTAATCGACCCACTTCAACAAAAAGCTGCATATCCAGAAACCCCATAGACGTAGTACTAATCTTCTCAGTAAATTTTATATTCCCCCGCAAAGAATTAAGTCTTTCTATAAATTGACGTAGGGATATCAAATCTGAAATCCAGATGAAAAAAATGTCATCTAGAAAGCGTTTCCATAACAAAACATTGGAAAACCCCAAAGAGCTTTCAATTGAAGTCATTTCCATATCTGCCATATATAAGGTAGCAATAGATGGTGCCACAGTAGCCCCCATGGCAATACCAGAAATTTGTTGATAGAATAACCCTTCAGACAAAAAATAATTTCTGGTCAAAACTAACTCAATCAATTGATTCAGAAAAGATAGAGGTAACCGAAGAGGGGCAAAACAAAAACATCTTTTTAAAAGATCTAATGCTTCCCTCTGATCAATATTTGTATATAGCGAAAACCACGTCCAAAGTAACCAAAAATGCTCCATCTGGTATCTGAACAGTGGAAATGATTTGCAAAAATGTGTCGAATCCCTAATAAAAGAGGAAACCCAACATGCTTCCTGTTTTAAAAAAACATCACAAAAAATGGATAACGGTTCCAACACTGAATTTTTACATGATACGATAGGTCTCCCTGGAGGAGAGATCATCGACTTATGAGTCTTCGGGACCAGATATATTATAGGAATCTTCGGATGATGATTAATCAAAAACAAATATTCCTTATGCGTGATCCAACCACCTTGGAAAGCCATCCCCACCATCGCTTTAATTTCACCCAACAACGCAGTCGTAGGATCGCCATCTAGGACCACATAGGTCAACCGATCATCCATTAAGAAGAGGCTCGCGGAGCATGCTTCATGTTTACGGCAGAAGGTGGATACAGCGCCGGTGGTGGCTCACTGTTTGACATTTCAACATTCCTTTGAGGATCTCCGATGGACTATCATTGATCATGCACCTTTGAACCCCCGGGGGGGGGGGGGGGCATCGGGAGAAACATCTTCAATGGCTCGAGCAGAAATGGATATTTTCTTTGGACACTGTTGAACCTAATGGTCTTAATTGTGAAATCGATTGGCTTAGCGTTTTTTGACGTATTGGACGCTGTTCAAACTGTTGCACCAATTAGACTAGGGATTCCCTTGATGGTGGGTGTTCCCTATTTCTATTGGCTGGTTCCCATATTTAAACGCTTCCATTCAGCCTTGAATGAATTCTTGACCCTAGCCGCAGTGACAGCGTTTTTTCAACATTGTTGCCAGCTTCTGCATGAACGGAGAGCACTTGATAAAGGGTTGGATACCCGAAACGTGCACCTCGTGGAAAGAGGACATTCTGAGAGCAACATTTGTAAAGACTATCTTTGGAGAGTGATAGAGTAACAGAGGTCTTCATCGAGAAGATAAGTGTGGTTATTGCTATAAGGTGGTGAACCTTTCTTTGAATAAATGTAGCGTGCTGTCTGGTGTGAGTTGTGTCTCAATACCAACTCTCCTACAGCTTGCTCCGACAAAAAAAGTGGTTTCTAAGTGTAGGGTATTTTCTTGTGAACCCGAGTGTTTGTTAAATTTTTGTTCACGGAGTGGGGTTAAAAATTTTTATACATCTGTTGGCAAAGTGGCATAACCTGCCAGGGATATTGGGGGGCTGGGAACCCCTCAGAGGCAGGAAGGCTAAGCTCTCTAGGAAGGAGTCAAAGCCCTTGAGGGGGCTGAACCTGCAGAGCTGGTTGGGCTCTGGGGCCTTTTGGCTTCTTTTGCTGTCTAGTTTGTCCCTTTTGGGCAACCTGACCCTGAGATTGACTCTGCTGGGTATAGGAAGGATACAATTTCCTCTTTTTGCTAAAAGAGGGTTTTTTATAAGACTTCTTTTTGGCTGGAGTGGCTGTAGATTTTGACAATCTATCAAGAGTAGTACTGTCAGCATCCAACTTATAAGCCTTTTCCTGCCAGTTCTTGCTGAAGAGATTCTCTCCCATGCAAGGATGTTGCCTAACTTGTCCTTTACCCAAGTCCCCAAGTCTCCAAGTCTGATGCCTGAAGACCGGCAATCTATCGTGCACCAATGGCAATAGCAGAGGATCTGCTGATGCATTCAAAGCAGTCAAAGGCTGCACGATTTACAAACTTGGAGACATCTTGAGCATGCTTAACTAGAGCAAGAAAGTCTTGTCTCTTGTCATCTGGGAGAAATGGGCTCATAAGCTCCAAATCTCCTGTAACTTCCTTGAGGAACATTCCCATATACAGTATATATGAACTGATCCTAGCTGAAAGCATGGAAGCCTGAAAAGTCCGGTGCCCAAAAGCGTCCAGAGTCCTGCATTCACGACCTAGAGGATTGGATGCATGCCTCTTTGCACTTTTCATCCTACGTATGGCTGATTCCACCACCATTGAATTGTGTGGCAGCTGAGTCTTTTGAAATCCAGGACATGGCGGAACTCGATACATAGTATCAAGTCTCCTAGAGTGAGGAGATGTAGTCAGAGGTGTCTCCCACATTCTGAGCATCAAGTTATGCAGAATTTCATGGATGGGCAGAGTGGCTGCCTCCTTTGGAGCTTTAGGATATTGGAGAATTTCCAATTCCTTTGCTCTGGGTTCCTCTTCAGGAGCCACCGTGATTGAAAAGCCCCTTGGCCATATCACGAATAAAATCCTGAAAAGACATGTCTTCTGGAGGTGACATTCTGCGTTGTGGAGAAGAGGGATCCTCTGGGAGAAACCCTCTAGTACCAGCAGAATTGTCAGAGTCTTTGGAATCGGAGGATTCGAAGTATTCCTGACCACGATGCTCATGCAAAGCATGGTCCCGGTATCGATCGAAGTCGGTACCAAATTGATCTGTCGATTTCAGCCAAAGATGGCGTGAGAAGAATTCGCACCGGGCCGGTACCATTGGTACCGGTGTCTGTATCGGTGTAGGTACCGGCATCGGTGTCAATGTCGGTACCGGTGCCCGTTGGACCAATGGTACCGCAGCTGAGAGAAGAGCTGCGATGCTGCGTTCGATAGCGAGAAACCTCTGGTCTATCAACACTGCCGATGCCTGCGCATTGGTACCGGTGAAAACGGCCGGAACCGCTGAGCATGGCACAGGTAGTTCTTGCGAGGTCGGGGCCTCGAGGCCATCCTGAAGCCCCATTGATGCTTTGGAAGCCGAAGCCTCCCGCCAGGGCTGCTTTGCCAGTGTGGTTCCCTCAAGGGCAATGCCAATGGCCACTCGATGCTTAGCAGGAGAGCTACCCTTTGAGGACCGGCTTTTATGTTCAGTTACATGAGATCCATGGGAGGAAGAGGAGGCACTTGAAGATGTCGATGCAATGGATCTGGCATCTGAAGAAAAGAGGGTACCGAGCTTCGCAGCCCGGTTCTGTCTTCCTCTTTTAGTCATCCCCATACAGGAGAGACATTCAGATGGAGAATGTTCAGGCCCTAAACATTTAAGACACCAATTATGGGTGTCAGTGACAGAAATAGTACCGCCACACTTAGTACATTTTTTAAAACCACTAGTTGTTTTTTTCATGTTTTAGGAATATGGGGCCTAGTGCCCAAAATGTCGCCCAGCACCAAAAAAGAAAAGTTTCTGAAGAGAAACAGCTCAAAGTATAAGGGGTTTTTTTGGAAAAGAAAAGAAAAGAACAGGCGGTACCGGTAAGCGTCGTGCAGCAGGCAAACGCGACCACAAGAAAACAATTTTAAAGATGGAATTTTCTGCGGTGACAGGGTATGGATCCTGTTGGCTCTGCGGAAAACGAAGAACTGAAGAAGGACAGTTGGAAAGGCGGGAAGGCAGCGTGCATGTGCTGAGGGATGCTCCCACAAGCTTTCCTATTGGACCCTGGGGAGTGTTCCCACGCAGGCTCCGTCGGTACCGACGATACCCATATGTGAAGACTACTTGTTCCTGGAGATAACTAGTATAGACGGTGTAGTCAGGGATCACAAGCAATTTTGCACTAAAAGCAAGGATATCTTAGAATCATTTTGAGCTTATTATTCTCAGTTATACGTATCTGAAATGTCTCCCGATTCACAGCATTTCAAAACCTGGTGGGACATTTGTCTCATCCAAGCCTGCCTGAGGAACTGGTGAAGACTCTAGACCAGCAATTTCAACAGCAAGAATTACGTGATGCATTGCATAGTATGAGCCAAGGCAAGGCTGCTGGCGCAGATGACCTACCTACTGAATGCTACCAGATCTTTGCGTCAGACTTGTCTCCCCATCTGCTGACATATTTCCATCTCTTATGTTCGCAGCAGCCTCAATCCCTCAATCAGCTTGTTCGCTAGAGCAACTATAGTGGTGTTAGAAAAAGTGGGAAGGGACCCTCAAAAGGTCGAAAACCACTGCCCAATTTCCCTGATAAATGCAGATTATAAACTTTTTTTGTCTATTTTAGCATGGAGTGTGGTAAAGGTGACCCCCTAATAGTCCAGCCAGACCAATATGGTTTTGTGGAAGGTCGGTCTACAGCAGATAACGCACGTCTCCTAGTAAATATTTTATCGATTGCTGAACATATGAATGTTCCTGGAGTCGGGCTTTCATTAGATGCTGAAAAAGTCTTTGACCGGCTGGAATGATTTTTCTTGTTCCAAGTACTTCGATGGTTCAGGTTTGGTGATAACTTTATAAACACGATTCAAGTTCTCTATAGTTCCCCATCTGTGCGTATTAGAGCTAATGTGTGCTATCTGACTCTTTTTTATTAAAACAGGGCACTTTGCAGGGATGCCCCCTGTCTCCCCTTTTATTTAACATAGCCCTGGAACCCTTGGCTTTATTGCTGCGGCAATCCACAGAGGTACATGGAGTGATAGTTTAATTTGTGAGTCCTCAATTGTGTGCCTATTACACAGGTACACTAAAAAAAATTTTTTTTAAACTGCCTCTAATGTTTCGATTGATTTTTACGTTTTTTGGTGCGCTGAATCCAAATCTGGTAACCAATTTGCTCCATCACGTACAGAATTTTTGCTACATTGGGTTAGCAGTTTGAGGTGAACGTTTCAGATTGAGTGCGATCGAGATAAAAGTTTCTTGGATGAATTCTTTATACTAATTGTTTAGTAGTTATTCAAATAAGAATAAAGAAAATTGTAACAAGGCAGCACATAAGAATAGAGTAATGTCAACAAAACACACTGTGATGGTAGCAAAATTGTCTGCACTTAAAACAGCCACATACATGTGCACAAACATTGAGCATATAAGAGCGAGGTTAGACACAAAGCAAAGCAAAGAAATGTGCAAAAAATGTTGTACAGGTATGTATGTAAGAATAGAAAACGCAAACCGCACCATTGCAATACATGAAGACAAACACCCGATGGTGTGAAAATAAAATTCTAATAAATGAGATCCGACACTGTGGTAATAACTAGCACATTTTTATTTCAAAGTTTAGTAAAAACACGATATTTGTCAACACAGTTTAGATTTTAAAGTCATTCTTGGGACAATCAATCTCCTGGTGGGCCCGTTTCTTCTTCCCCCGAATGCTTCTCTTGGTGCGCTGCTTGGCGTATTTTTCATCTGGGGTTTCCCGCAGCAGCAACCAGCAGAAATCAGCCATCATAGTGGTGTTCCATCTTCCTTGGTACCTTCTCTCTGTGTCCTTGATGTCCTGGTGAAACCTTTCACCTTGTTCTTCACTGTACGCCCCCAAGTTTTCGGGAAAGTAGTTCACATGGGAGTGCAAGAAATGGACTTTCAGGCTCATGTTACAGCCTTGTTCTTTGAAGGCATTGAGCATCCTGGCAACAATATCCTTATAGTTCTCATCCCGCCTGTTCCCCAAGAATTTGAGAACAACATCCTTGAAGGAATCCCAGGCTTCTTTTTCCTTCTCAGACATCGTTTCAGCGAATGCTCCATCTGAAATGAGTTTCCTTATATCAGGGCCAACAAACACTCCTTCCTTTAGCTTTGCTTCAGAAAGTCGGGGGAACTTTGAGCAAAGGTACCGAAAGCACTCACCATCTTTTGGAAGGGACTTGATGAATTGCTTAATGAGACCCAACTTAATGTGGAGAGGTGGTAATAGAATTTTATCACGAGGTACCAAGCTCTCATGAAGAACATTTTTCTCACCGGGTCTCAAATACTCCCGAATTGGCCAGTCTTTTTTCCCCCAGTGTAGGTCGCGGGCCCGGCTATCCCACAAGCAAAGGAAGCAGGGATATTTGGTGAAACCGGATTGCTGCCCTAATAGCATGGATAGAATTTTAAAGTCTCCACAAATCATCCACTTATGCTCATCATAACGAATCTTCTGAAGAATCAGGGCCAAATTCTCGTATTTTTCTTGGAGAATAACAGAGTGAGCAGAACTGAAGCGAATGTGTTGCCATTATGAAGAAGAACACCTTTTATGCTGTCTTTTGACGAATCAATGAACAGCCGCCATTCAGCAGGATCATACTTGAGTTTAAACTTTTCCATCACTCCGTATATATCGTTGCAAAATACCAAATCTTCCTCTTTGCTGAAATACTTCAAAAATTGTGTCTCGCGGTTGCGGTACCAATAAAAAGTTGTTCCTGGTGACAATAGATTTTTCTGTTTAAGCCGAGAACCTAGCAGTTGGGCAGCATCTTTTGGGAGTCCTAAATCCCGGACTAAATCATTCAATTCAGCTTGAGAGAAAAGTTCAGGTTTCGGATCTGGTTCAGTTTCAAACTCGGAAGTACTGGACTCATCGGGAAAAGCCATCTGATGAGTCTCATCATGATCAGAACCGTCCACACAAATATGATCCAAAGATTTTGGTGGTTCAGGCACAGGTACTTCGTTGCTATGAGGCACAGGCCTAATTGCTGAGGGAAGGTTGGGGTAACTTATTACGTTCTTATTTTTTAAGTTGTATCCCTTCACAATGCAAGAGCAAAAATAGCAGTCACTGCTGTGGTCTCTTTGTTCACGCCACATCATAGGTATTCCGAAACGAAATGCTTGTTTTTTACCTTTCATCCATAAGCGTAGATCTTCCTCACATGTCTTGCACACTTTGTGAGGAGCCCACGGTTTGTCTTGATCGCCTAACTTCAAACCGAAATAGGCGAAATATACTTTTTTAATAAATGCAGAAATGTTCCTCTGCCGCTTTTTCACGGTATATTCCCCACAAATAAAACAAAAACTGTCCGGAGAGTTGACGCAACCTCTGGCTCTGTGAGCCATCACAAATACACAGCACTGCAAACTACAACTGTAGTGAACCACTTCGGAATAAAGCTGGATTACGACTGAGCAAACAAAAGGTAATAATGAACTTGCAAGAAACTGAAATTTGACAGGAACGTTCATGTCGCAACCACCGTGTTTGAGCGAGCGAACGAGACGAGGCGAACAGGAAAGAACATGCGCCAGCGCGAGTACTGGATTTAGCCCCCCGCCTCCCAATTGTCCTGTTAATGTATAAAATGAATACAAAACACTCTAAAATATCATGAGGGAGTGTTTCTAGTTAGTTAACCATAACAAACTCTATTTTGGGCCAAGAAAATAAACTGCAGTCGGCTAAAAAGAAATTATGTGAACATTCCTTATATGGGTAAGAAATCTAATTTTGCAAGAAAACGTGACATGATGGAACATTTTGGCTATTTTTCCTGGATTCAGCACCCCAAAATCTATAGGAATCAGTTGCAAAACTGGAGGCAGTTTTTTGGTAGTGTACCTGTGTTATTTGTCCAACCCTCAACCATAGAGGGAGTACTTAAGGTGACTGAGAACTATTCGAAGCTGTCAGGTTACAAAATTAATTGGGAAAGTCAGTCGCTTTCCCACTCAATAAGCTGACCCTGCCTCGGTGGTGGCCTGGTTTCCATTAGTGTGGGAACCCCGATCAATTAAATATTTGGGGGTTAGATATTGTTCCACTGTAGAAGAAATGCTGCAACTAAATGTCAAAACTTTAACTGAAATAATCCACACCTTTACCTTAAAATGGTCCCCCCTACACATCTCTCATGGTGGGGTCGGTTAGAATCCACCTAAAATTAACTGTGTGCTTGAAATGCTCCCATTGGCATTGCCACTCCCAACATACAAAATGCTAGAGCGACTGTTAGTTGCCTTTCTGTGGAAAGGTAAAACATCTAGAATCGCGAAAAAAATTAAAGGCGAGTAAATTAAAAGGGGGAGTGCAATTCCCGGATTTTCAATAGTATCATCGTGCCTTTCTGCTCAAACAGGGCTCTATATAGTCTGCTGAGATGGAGAATTCGCAACAGCCAGTGTGGCTCGAATTGGAGGAATGCCTTGCGGCACCAATCCCAATGTCTTTAATGATTGGCATACGTCAAGATCACGCTGGAGTGAGTAGAGTAGTGGCTCCCACTCAGGAAGCTTTCCAATCCCTAATTTCTATCCTATGGGAAGATAACCCCCCTGCAGCCAGTATTCCAATATGGCATAACCCCCTAATAAAAATTCAAGGTAAGCCGGTTTCAATCAGAAGTGGAAGCCATTTGATGAGCTCCAAGTCGAATTTGTACTGCCCTCTACATGCCACTACCAGTGGCTCCAACTGAGACACTGTGTATCGAAATCCAAACTACAGATAAAGAATTTGGCAGAGGAATGGGGACTCAGTAAGTTAATAAACTCTAGTACTAACATTTAAAGGGGCAGCTTCATCATTTTATGCTCTATTTCGAGACAGGGCACCCTTCTGCCTCTTAGATCTGGAGAAGTCCTAGGAGAATGATATGGGACCCCCTCACCCCACAAATATATGGCTCCTATAACCAGTGTCAAAATCAGCTGCCCTCACACAAAGTCTCTATTTCTTTGCGCATCATGCATATATCACACCAGTGCAACTATCGAAATGGGTTATAAGTAAAGGCAATAAATGTTGGGCATTTCAGGAAGAAATCGGCACCCTGGCATATGTGGTGGTGTTATGCCCTAGCATTCAGATCTTTTGGCCACAAATGTGGGCAAGATGCAAAGTATTTTGTGATTTCAAACCCCACTGACTTGGCGACTAATTATGGGGCACTCTGCTGCAGATATTCTAGTCTTGGATAAGGAGAAAATTTCTCTTTTCAATTTTATGATGGCTTTTGTGTTAAAGCTAATAGTTTCCAATTGGAAAGATCCCAAGTTAGATTGGCACATGTGGTGGAATTTGTTGTGCTTATACTGTAAACACGAAAAAGCTCACAAAATGTCCACAAGGTAAAGGGACTTGAAGTGCAACAAATGGCGTTGTCTGAATGAAACAGAAACAGCCACACTTTTATATCACACATCAATGACAAGTGGGAAGAAGTGGGCAGAACAAAATCAATGCAAAATACATGCAAGTCAGTTAAATGCTGGAAAGCAATGAGCACAAATGCTCGAAGCTTAGCCAGCAAAGTTCTGGATCTGGAAGCCCTAATGGTAGAAATGGACTTGGACATTGTGGCAATTACAGAAACATGGTTTAATGAATCGCAAGAATGGGATATAGCCATAGCTGGCTATAATCTATTCAGAAGAGACAGAGAAAGTGGAAAAGTGGCCTTGTATGTCAAACGCAATATTAAAGCTTGTGATAAGGAAGCTTATCATAGCTCAGGAAGGAGCTATAGAAAAGGTGAAGTGACTCTGAACAAGCAACCTGTCAGTTCTAGTAGAAATAAGAAAACAGAATTTTCCCATAAAAGACTACCAGTCCCAGAATGCACCAGGTTTCCAGCAGCCATTAGAGGAGCTGAAGCGGGGAAACGTGTGTTCAATCAGGAGGGCTATGAGGTAATCCCTAAGCACTCATCTCAAAGGGCAGGGCCTGATTCAGCACAGCTGCGCTGTATTAGGGTGGAGCACTCATCTAGGCAGAATAAAGGTAGAGTTTATTCTACAGAGAATTATCCTCAGGATCATCATCATCTTCATGATCAGCTTGGATATCCTCAGTTTCATCTGGAGGATCATCAGAAGCAGAAGCCAAACCGGACGGACAGAGAGGGCAAGAAACCCTTTGGAAGAAAGAAGAGAAAAGCCTTTGGGAGGTCTACAGGAGTTCATAGCAGTACGTATACTGGAAGGCATTCCAAGGGCCAGCATACACCATTGGACTGGGGAAAGCCAGACGAATGGTGCTGCAGAGCTAGGAATCTCCAGACAGTACCTGTGAGGGAGAAGGCTGCACGTGGAAGGGACCCTAAGACACGTGCCAGAAGGTATGTGAAGAGAGATCCAGTGTCCAGGGATCTGGATTGGAAGGCTGGACATAAGAACTGGACTACATACTGGCCAGGCTATATAGAGAGGAACTCTAACAGCAATGGGAGCTCAGGTATGAACACTGATTTATGCCCTAGCTATAACCTTGAAAGACAGCAGGGAAACAAGTATTCTCCTGAAAGTGCTCCATTGAGAAATTCATCTGTGCCAATCCAGGATATTGAACCCATGATTGTTGAAGAAGGGGGAGTGATTGCAAATGAAGGATGTGTTTACATGGATTGCTCTCTGTCTAAACTCCTTTGGTAATTTTCTGTTACAAAGTACAGCAACCATCACAAAGAAATACAAACTTGTTCTTTAATCTACTCAGAAAAGCTCCTGAGTAGGATTTTTAGCCACGCAGTAGAAAGCAAGCCAGCTAAGGGGTTTCAGCTGAGTAACTGCTAGCAATTGAGCCTTACCTAATTGCTTGTGAGCTCTGAGGGAATCACTTCTGAATCTATATGGGAAGATATAAGAAGTTAACCTGAAAAGAACAGTTTTTCTCTTCTTTGTGGATATTGTTTGTTGTTTGATACACTGCTAAGAAAATATTAGCTAAAGCCTACAGAAAAGACCAGTTTGTTACCAACCAGGTCTTATTTCTTTTGCTTTGATTGCCTGACAAGTTCAAATGTTGTTTTCCTGATTTTGTTTTTTTTAAGTTAAACACTGAAAGCAAGTCACCTGATTTATGTGCTACCAAGCATATCTGTGTTGGGAGAAATAACCCCATAAATAAATATCTTATTGGCTTTACCCTCAAGCACAACTAATTATTGTGAGCAGCTGTGTTTGGTGTGAATGGACTGCATGGCCCACAATCCCTTGCAAATCATATTGATATATGCACTTGCCAAGACTGAACATTCTCACCCAGGCAGCCGTCTGACAAGCTTCTGAAATGCAGGGTATGTGGGGAAAAGAAGAAGCGCTCTGGATTGTGTTGGAAAGAGGAGATGGCACTGTCATCCATACTGCTGTAGTCTACAGACCTCCGACTCAAATCAAAGAAATAGATAATGAGCTGATTATAGATATTGCCAAAATAGTCACAAAGGGGGAAGTGATCATATTGGGTGACTTTAATATATCCGATGTGGACTGGAGTACTCCTTCTGTGAATCTGGCAAGAAGAAAAACAATTGTGGGTGCTTTCCAAGATGCGTCACTTAAACAAATGGTGATGGAACCAACCAGGGAAAGCTCAATGCTGGATTTAGTGCCCACCAATGGTGAGAGCGTGTCAAATTTCTGGGTGGGTGCTCCTTTGAGCAGCAACAATCATCACACGGTGTGGTTTGAGAGAAAAGCCAAGGTGCAGTCCAATCATAGCAAGCTCAAAGTCCTAAACTTCAAAAACACTGGCTTCAGTAGAATGGCCAAGTACCTGAAGGAGGAGATGGCAGGGTGGGAGGGGATAAGGGAAGTGGAATTGCAAAGGGCAAAACTAAAGGTGACAATAAAAGGGGCAACAGATAAATATGTAAGGAAAGTAAATAAAAACAAGAGGAGAAGGAAACCTATTTGGTTCTCCAAAGAAGTGGCTGCTCAAATAAAGGCAAAAAACACAGCTTTCACAAAATTCAAAAGCTTGCAAACAGAGGAACACAGTAAGGAATACAGGAGCAAACTAAAAGAGACAAAAAGAAAAATAAGGAAAGCAAAATCAAAGGCAGAGGAAAAGATGGCTAAAGATGTGAAGTGTGGCGACAAAACTTTCTTCAGGTATATTCGGGAGAGGAGGAAAATCAGAGATGGAATGCAGGACTCAGAAGTGCTGGGAACGGATATGTGGAAAGTGACATTGAAAAAAGCAAAACTGCTAAACAAATACTTCTGCTCTGCTTTTACTAAAGAAAATCCTGGAGAAGGACCATCTGTGACTCTCAAATATAAAAATGGAAATGAAGTAGATACCACACCATTCACAGAAGATGATGTGTTAGAACAACTTACAAAACTGAAAGTGAACAAGGCCATGGGACCGGATGAGATACATCCCAAGATACTGAAAGAGCTCAAACAGTTTCTTGCAGGGACGTTAAAGGATGTTTTCAACAGATCCTTGGAAACAGGAGTAGTTCCTCAGGACTGGAGAAGGGCGGATGTGGTGCCTCTTCACAAAAGTGGTGACAGGGAAGAAGTGACAAACTACAGACCCGTGAGTCTTACCTCGGTGGCGGGAAAAGTAATGGAGGCGCTTCTGAAGGAGCTAATAGTGGACTTTCTCAAAACCAACAGGTTGCATGATCCAATGCAACATGGCTTTACCAAAGGACGATCTTGTCAAACAAATCTGATTGAGTTTTTTGACTGGGTGACCAGAGAACTAGTTCAGGGGCATGCGATGAATGTCATCTACCTGGATTTTTCAGCAAAGCCTTTGATACTGTTCCTCATAGGAGGCTTATCAATAAACTCAGTAGTTTGGGGATGGGTCCCAAGTTGGTGAACTGGATCAGAAATTGGTTGACTGACAGATGACAGAAGGAGATGGTAAATGGAGCTCACTCGGATGAAAGGAGAGTGATTAGCGGGGTGCCCCCAGGGTTCGGTCCTGGGCCCGGCACTGTTCAATGTATTTGTGAGTGATATTGCTGAAGGACTGCATGGAAAAGTCTGTCTTTTGGCAGATGACATGAAAATTTGCAACAGAGTGGACTCCGCTGAGGGCGTGGATTACATGAGGAAAGATCTACAAAAGCTGGAAGAATGGTCTAATGCTTGGCAGTTAAGATTTAATGCGAAGAACTGCAGTGCCATGCACTTGGGAAGCAGAAATCCAGGTGAAATGTACGCGATAGGGGGAGAGAGATCACAGGAGAAGGACCTTGGTGTGATTATTTCTGCGGATCTCAAGGTGGCAAAACAGTGCAACAAGGCGGTGGCAAAGGCCAGGAGGATGTAGGGTTGCATACAAAGAGGAATTACCAGCAGAAAGGAAGAGGTACTAATGCCACTGTATAAGTCACTGGTGAGGCCTCACTTGGAATTCTGTGTTCAGTTTTGGAGCCCATATCTTACAAAGGATATAAAAAGACTGGAAACTGTTTAGAGGAAGGCGACCAAAATGATTTGGAGCCTGCGTCAGAAGCCTTATGAGAAGAGACTTGAAGACCTAAATATGTACACTCTGGAGGAGAGGAGGGACAGGGGAGATATGATTCAGACCTTTAAATACTTAAAGAGAAATAATGAACAAATAAACCTCTTCCAAAGATGGGGAAACTGTAAAACTAGAGGGCATAACATGAAGCTGCAAGGGGGTAAATTGAAAGGCAATGTCAGGAAATACTTTTTCACTGAAAGGGTGGTGGATGCTTGGAGTGCCCTCCCGATGGAAGTGATGGGGGCAAATACAGTAACAGAATTCAAAATGGCATGGGACAGACACAGTGGATCCCTTTACAGCAACAGGATAAAATCAAAATAAACTTAACTAACTAATTTCTCAATATACAGGGGTGTCCTACATGGAATGGTGGGTTCACCCCTAAAACAAAGACATGGGGAGGGGTGGCCTGCACGGAGCGGCAGGTGCACCTACTCTTGCCATCTTACTGGGCAGACTAGATGGACCATACTGGTCTTTATCTGCCGTCATTTACTATGTTACTATGTAAGATGCTGCTAGTGCCGCTATATGATAAGCATTATAATGTTTCTTTGTAACATTTCTGATATGTATGGTCTATTAACACTGTTAATTAAATACATTGAGTGAACCAGCAAAGAGACGGGAGGGGAGGAGGTGTTGGGTGATTAGTTTTCTCTTATTGTTGTATGGTTACAAAAAATTTAAAAATACATATTAAAAAAAAAGGTGTTCTTGTGAGATACATGCCACATTTGCATAGACCCAAATTCTTTGGTCAAGAAAAGGTTCCTTATACTTCTTAAAGCACAGGTGGAGAATCAAACATATCCTGATTGAAAACAAACTTGTAAATAATGTCCCTCTTTCCAAAACTTCAGAAACAGAAGATTATAATATATGCAAAGTTTCCTGTGCAGGAGTCTCTACATTTTTTGAGACTGGGAAATAATATATCAACAAAATCCTATGACAGTATTTCTTCAATGCAACTTTGAGGGAAACTAAAAAATCTTTGGAAAATTAAGAAAAGATAATATCGTTCTCCATCTGTTCCACCTTGTGGTGAATAATGTTATCCTTGACTAAAGAATTCACCACCTCTTTAGATCCTTTAGAACAGAGGTTCTCAACCTTTTTTGTACCATGACCCCTTTTACCATTGGTCAACTTGTGGTGACCCCCAATGATAAAATCAAATGCGTCTCTCTTCCTTTACCGTTAACGCATTGTCGCTGTAATCATTTGTTGAATTATTAATATATTATAGGCCTTTGCAATATGTTTTTATTTATAAAATTTACTTATTTAAACCACAATAATTAATCACAATAACAAGTAACAATATTTGATTTCAAAATTATGATAATTTTGTAGTCAAATCACTAATATGAAATAAAATTATTTTTTCTACCTTTGTCGTCTGACCAATTTATTCTCTGATCATGCTGGTCCCGATCTGAGGATTCTGCTTTCCTGTCTTCTCTTAGCTCTCTTTCTGTGGTCTATGATCCATCTGCTATTTCTTATCTCTTCTTTCGTTTTCTTCACTTCTTTCCATCAACCTATTTCCAGTCCCAGTAACCCTCCCCAGTATCAGCCCCTTTCCAGTCCTCACTCCAAAGTCAACTTGCATTCCCATGACTGCCACTGGTGTCCATTCCCTTCCAGTCCCCCTCCTTCCCCATTGACCAGTCCCTTCTAGTACAAATACCATGGCAGCCCCTCTCAGATCCACTCCCTTCCAGTTCCATTCTCCCATCCCCTCGTATCAGCTCATTTATAGCCTTAGCCCCCAGTTTTCTTCCAGGGCCAGCAGCTCTATCCTCCCCTCCCCATAATCAGCCCATTCCCAGTCGAAGCCCCCCAATCAGCTCGCTTCCAGTGCTAGTCCCCCCTCAACCCCATTACCAGTGCTAGCCTCCCCTACTCAGCTCATTTCCAGTGCTAGTCCCCCCTCAACCCCATTACCAGTGCTAAGCTCCCCTAATCAGCCCATTACAAGTCCTACCTCCCATCAGGCCATTACCAGTCCTAGCCTCCTCTAATCAGCCCATTTCCAGTCCTAACCTCCCCGATCAGCTCATTTCCAATTCTAGCCCCCATCAGTCCATTACCAGTCCTACCCCCCTATCAGCACATTACCAGTCCCAACCTTCCCTTGATCAGTCCATTCCCAGTCCTAGCCTTCCCTAATCAACCCATTCCAAGTCCTAGCCCACCCCATCTGCCCATTATAATCCTAACCCGCACTGTCTCTCCCCTCTGTCCAGCATTTATCCCCCGTCTGTCCAGTATGTCCCCCTGTCTCTTCCCTTTGTCCATGTCAGCCCCCTCCCTCCATCCATGTCAGCCCCCCCTATCTCCATGTCAGCCCCCCGTCCATGTCAGCCTCCTCTCCATCCATCCATCCATATCAGCCCCCCCTCCGTCCATGTCAGCCCCCTCCCTCCATCCATCCATCCATTCATCCATATCAGCCCCCCTCCCTCCATCCATGTCAGCCCCCCCATGTCCATGTCAGCCCCGTTGCAGGTTCCTTGCTCCCCTCTCCCCATGTCTGCCTCCTTCTTCTGCAGCCGCGGCTCCCTGTCTCTTAGGGAACCACCGCTATGCCTGTAAAACCGTTGCGGAGTCTTTCTGTCTCTAAACATGCTCTGTGCAGCATTGTCCCACCTCCAAAGGAAGTGGTAAATAACTTCCTTTGGAGGCGGGACAATGCTGCACGGAGCCCATCGAGAGGCAGGAAGGCTCCACAACAGTTTTACAGGCATAGCCGCAGTTCCCTAAGAGGCAGGGAGCCGCGGCTGCAATAGAAGGGAAACGGTGAGTTTGCCGCTGCCGAGAAGCGGACTCGGCAGTGGCAGCAACTTGTTCGCTTTTTTTTTTTTTTTTTTTTTTAACGGCAGAGTGAGGCGACCCCCACTAAATCCTGTGGCGACCCCCGTGGGGGTCGCGACCCACAGGCTGAGAACCGCTGCTTTAGCATCATGTTCAATAGCAGATGTTTTCTCAGTAACCTCTTTGGCAAAAGAGCCTTGTCTCTCGGTTAAGTCACCCACCACAATTACCAATAAATTAATGTCAAATGCATAAGAACATAAGAACTGCCATACTGGGTCAGACCAAGGTCCATCAAGCCCAGTATCCTGTTTTCAATGGTGGCCAATCCAGGTCACAAGTACCTAGCAGGTTCCACAATGCTTGTATTGGGGGGCAAGCAGTTGATTTCCTGGGTCCTCTTTTACACAGGTACACTAAAAAAATTTTTTTTTAAACTGCCTCTAATGTTTCGATTGATTTTTACGTTTTTTGGTGCGCTGAATCCAAATCTGGTAACCAATTTGCTCCATCACGTACAGATTTTTTGCTACATTGGGTTAGCAGTTTGAGGTGAACGTTTCAGATTGAGTGCGATCGAGATAAATGTTTCTTGGATGAATTCTTTATACTAATTGTTTAGTAGTTATTCAAATAAGAATAAAGAAAATTGTAACAAGGCAGCACATAAGAATAGAGTAATGTCAACAAAACACACTGTGATGGTAGCAAAATTGTCTGCACTTAAAACAGCCACATACATGTGCACAAACATTGAGCATATAAGAGCGAGGTTAGACACAAAGCAAAGCAAAGAAATGTGCAAAAAATGTTGTACAGGTATGTATGTAAGAATAGAAAATGCAAACCGCACCATTGCAATACATGAAGACAAACACCCGATGGTGTGAAAATAAAATTCTAATAAATGAGATCCGACACTGTGGTAATAACTAGCAAATTTTTATTTCAAAGTTTAGTAAAAACACGATATTTGTCAACACAGTTTAGATTTTAAAGTCATTCTTGGGTCAATCAATCTCCTGGTGGGCCCGTTTCTTCTTCCCCCGAATGCTTCTCTTGGTGCGCTGCTTGGCGTATTTTTCATCTGGGGTTTCCCGCAGCAGCAACCAGCAGAAATCAGCCATCATAGTGGTGTTCCATCTTCCTTGGTACCTTCTCTCTGCGTCCTTGATGTCCTGGTGAAACCTTTCACCTTGTTCTTCACTGTACGCCCCCAAGTTTTCGGGAAAGTAGTTCACATGGGAGTGCAAGAAATGGACTTTCAGGCTCATGTTATAGCCTTGTTCTTTGAAGGCATTGAGCATCCTGGCAACAATATCCTTATAGTTCTCATCCCGCCTGTTCCCCAAGAATTTGAGAACAACATCCTTGAAGGAATCCCAGGCTTCTTTTTCCTTCTCAGACATCGTTTCAGCGAATGCTCCATCTGAAATGAGTTTCCTTATATCAGGGCCAACAAACACTCCTTCCTTTAGCTTTGCTTCAGAAAGTCGGGGGAACTTTGAGCAAAGGTACCGAAAGCACTCACCATCTTTTGGAAGGGACTTGATGAATTGCTTAATGAGACCCAACTTAATGTGGAGAGGTGGTAATAGAATTTTATCACGAGGTACCAAGCTCTCATGAAGAACATTTTTCTCACCGGGTCTCAAATACTCCCGAATTGGCCAGTCTTTTTTCCCCCAGTGTAGGTCGCGGGCCCGGCTATCCCACAAGCAAAGGAAGCAGGGATATTTGGTGAAACCGGATTGCTGCCCTAATAGCATGGATAGAATTTTAAAGTCTCCACAAATCATCCACTTATGCTCATCATAACGAATCTTCTGAAGAATCAGGGCCAAATTCTCGTATTTTTCTTGGAGAATAACAGAGTGAGCAATAGGAACTGAAGCGAATGTGTTGCCATTATGAAGAAGAACACCTTTCATGCTGTCTTTTGATGAATCAATGAACAGCCGCCATTCAGCAGGATCATACTTGAGTTTAAACTTTTCCATCACTCCGTATATATCGTTGCAAAATACCAAATCTTCCTCTTTGCTGAAATACTTCAAAAATTGTGTCTCGCGGTTGCGGTACCAATAAAAAGTTGTTCCTGGTGACAATAGATTTTTCTGTTTAAGCCGAGAACCTAGCAGTTGGGCAGCATCTTTTGGGAGTCCTAAATCCCGGACTAAATCATTCAATTCAGCTTGAGAGAAAAGTTCAGGTTTCGGATCTGGTTCAGTTTCAAACTCGGAAGTACTGGACTCATCGGGAAAAGCCATCTGATGAGTCTCATCATGATCAGAACCGTCCACACAAATATGATCCAAAGATTTTGGTGGTTCAGGCACAGGTACTTCGTTGCTATGAGGCATAGGCCTAATTGCTGAGGGAAGGTTGGGGTAACTTATTACGTTCTTATTTTTTAAGTTGTATCCCTTCACAATGCAAGAGCAAAAATAGCAGTCACTGCTGTGGTCTCTTTGTTCACGCCACATCATAGGTATTCCGAAACGAAATGCTTGTTTTTTACCTTTCATCCATAAGCATAGATCTTCCTCACATGTCTTGCACACTTTGTGAGGAGCCCACGGTTTGTCTTGATCGCCTAACTTCAAACCGAAATAGGCGAAATATACTTTTTTAATAAATGCAGAAATGTTCCTCTACCACTTTTTCACGGTATATTCCCCACAAATAAAACAAAAACTGTCCGGAGAGTTGACGCAACCTCTGGCTCTGTGAGCCATCACAAATACACAGCACTGCAAACTACAACTGTAGTGAACCATTTCGGAATAAAGCTGGATTACGACTGAGCAAACAAAAGGTAATAATGAACTTGCAAGAAACTGAAATTTGACAGGAACGTTCATGTCGCAACCACCGTGTTTGAGCGAGCGAACGAGGCGAGGCGAACAGGAAAGAACATGCGCCAGCGCGAGTACTGGATTTAGCCCCCCGCCTCCCAATTGTCCTGTTAATGTATAAAATGAATACAAAACACTCTAAAATATCATGAGGGAGTGTTTCTAGTTAGTTAACCATTACAACCTCTATTTTGGGCCAAGAAAATAAACTGCAGTCGGCTAAAAAGAAATTATGTGAACATTCCTTATATGGGTAAGAAATCTAATTTTGCAAGAAAACGTGACGTGATGGAACATTTTGGCTATTTTTCCTGGATTCAGCACCCCAAAATCTATAGGAATCAGTTGCAAAACTGGAGGCAGTTTTTTGGTAGTGTACCTGTGTAATGTTTATGGACCTTTCCCCCAGGAACATGCCCAAACCTTTTTTAAACCCTGCTGCACTAACAGCGTTTACTTCATCCTCTGGTAACAAATTCTAGAGTGATTACGCATTGAATGAAAAAATAATTTCTCTTATTAGTCTTAAATGGGTTACATTGTTGTTTGATTGCATGTCCCCTAATCTTTCTACTTTTTGATGGTGTCAACAGTTAATCTGCGTTTACCTGTTCCACTCCATTCATTAATTTATAGACCTCTATCATATCTTCCCCTCAGCTATCTCTTTTCTAGGTTGAATAGCCCTAACCTTTTAAGCCTCTCCTCATAGGGGTATCCTTCCATCCACTTTATCATTTTGGTGGCTTTACTCTGCACCTTTTCTAATTCCGCTATAGCCTTTTTATGATATAGCAATCAAAATTGTACACAATATTCAAGGTGTAGTCACACCACGGAATGATACAGAGGCATTATAATATCCTTTGTTTTATTCTCCATTCCTTTCCTCATGATTCTTAGCATTATATTAGATTTACTGGCTGCCACTGCACACTGGGTGGAGGGTTTCAGCGTTATTCACAATTATGCCTAAATCATTTTCCTGGATGGTGGTTCCTAATGTGGAGCCTTGCATCATGTAACCATAGTTCGAATTGTGCTTTCCTAGGTGCATATCTTTGCACTTGTCCACATTAAATTTCATCTGCCATTTGAACATCCAGTCTTCCAGTTTATCAAGATCCTCTTGCAATTTTTCACAATCTTCTTGTGTTTTAACAACTTTGAATAATTTTGTCTCATCAGCAAATTTGATTACCTCACTCATTATGCCCATTTCCAGATCATTTACAAATATGTTAAAAAGCAGCAGACCCAGAACAATTTACTCCATTGAGAAAATTGGCCTTTTAGCCCTACCCTCTGCTTTCTATCTTTTAATCAGTTTCTGATCCACAATAGTACACTGCCTTCTATCCCATGACTTTTTAATGTTGTCAAGAGTCTGTCATGAGAGACCTTGTCAAAGGCTTTCTGAAAATCCAGATACACTATATTGACCGGCTGTCTACCTGTTTATTCAGACCTTCAAAAAATATAACAGATTAGTAAGATGACTTTCCTTGGCTAAAGCCATGTTGGCGTTTTCCCATTAAACCATGTCTATCTACATGTTCAGTAATTTTGTTCTTTATAATGGTTTCTACCATTTTGCCCGGTACTGACGTCAGGCTCACCGGTGTGTCATTTTTCGGATAACCCCTGAAACCCTTTTTAAAAATTGGCATTGTATTGCTATTCACCAGTCTTCAGGTATTACAAATGATTTTAATGATAGTTTACAGATTACTAATAGTAGTTCTGCAATCTCATATTTCAGTTCTTTCAACACCCTCGGATGTATATCATCCAGTCTAGGTGATTTGCTACTCTCTAGTTTATCAAATATTTGTAATACATCTTCCTGGTTTACCAATATTTCTTTCAATTTTTCAGATCCATCACCTTTAAATACTATTTCAGTCATGGGTAAGTTCCCTACATCTTCTTCGGTAAAGACTGAAGCAGAGAAATCATTCAGTCTCTTTGTTATGGCCTTGTACCCTCTTAGTGCCCCTTTTACCCCTCCATCATCTAATGGTCCAACTGACTCTCTCAAAAGTTTTTTGCTACAAATCTACTTGAAAAAGATTTTATTATGCGTTTTTGTTTCCATGGCAAGCTTTTTTTCAAATTCTCTCTTTGCCTGTCTTATCATTTTGCTCCTTTTTCTATTTCCTGAAAGATGTTTTCTTGGATATAACAGCCTCTCTCACCTCACCTTTAAATCATGTGACAGTTTTTTGGCCTTCCTTCCACTTTTTCAAAGCATGAAATGCATCTGGTCTGGGCTTCCAAGATAATATTTGTGTGATGTACAGTAAATCTTTAATCTTTGCAGTTGTTCCTTTTATTTTTTTCTTAACTATTTTCCTCTTTTAACATAGTTTCCCTTTTGAAAGTTAAAAGGAAGTACTGTAGATTTCCTTGCCATCCTCCCTTCATTTATTAAATCAAACAGAATCATGCTATGCTCATTATTGCCAAGTGGCCCCAACATTCTTTTCTCTTGCACCAGATCCTGTGTTCCACTAAGGACTAGGTCCAAAATAATGTCTCCTCTTGTCAGTTCATGAACCAGCTGCTCCAAGAAACAGTCATTTATTTCATCAAGAAACTTTATCTCCATAGTATGTCCTGCTATGACATTGACCCAGTCAATACCGAGGTAATTAAAATCACTTATTATTACTGTGTTGTAACTTTTGTTAGCTTCCCTGATTTCTTTTGGCATTTCATCATCTATCTGTTCAATCTGGCCAGGTGGTAGTACACCCCAACTGCCACTGAGTTCTCCCCCTTTTATCCATAGAGATTCTAGAGAGTATTTTGATTTCTGCAAAACCTTTAATCCTGTGTGGCTCAATGCCCTTTTTAACACAGAGCGCAATCCTCCAACAATTTGATCTACCCTATCATTGCGATATAGTTTGCACCCAGGTATCACAGTGTCTCGCTGGTTGTCCTCCTTCCACTTGGTCTCTGTGATGCCAATTATTTCTAGCCTTTCATTTAGTGCCATATATTCTAGCTCTCCCATCTTGTTTTTTTTTTAGATTTCTAGCATTTGAATAGACATTTTAGAGGTTATCTTTTACTCATATTAATAATCTGGTTTTCAATTGAGAGGGGTAATTTGGAATCTTTCAGTTCTAACTACTCTGTACTTAAAGGCATCTGGGTTACTTTTATCTTTATTGGAACCTCTCTATTGGGATGCCCTAACCTTCCTCTATTGCTAGTATCCTTCAAGGATACATCTTTCCAAACCATGTGCTCTTTGGGGTCTGTCAGATTGTTACCATTGTGCCACCTGTATGCCTCCCCTGCTGCCTTCAATCTGGTGTCTGAATGCATGGAGCCCTGCCGTCTCGCATGACCTGCTGGCTTCATAAGTTCATATGTGAGACTGAATCCGGCAGAATGAGCTACCCACAAGTTAAAAATGCTGCTCTTCTTCAGCTGATGGGAAGGACTGGCTCAACTACTAGGCAATCTAGGTAGTTACCTAGGGCAGAAGCTACCATCAAAGTAAAGCAATGGGTCCTGGCAGCCACACAAACCCAAAAGGTCAGCAGTGTGTACTTTTAGCTGCAGGAAGAATGGGCAATATGTAAATAGTTCATTATCCCTTCTAAGTGGCTTTTTGAAATCTCCCTTATTATACCTATATTTCCAAACCAAAGTAATATTAAAAAGTGTGATGTTGAAATATGCACTTTTATAGGATAGTTCTAGGAGATATGATGTTGAGATTATTACAATTGAATTTTTGTACTTGAAACCTTGGGGGAAGGTGCTAGGGGTCTAAAAGCTAATTGCAGAGGGGCACAAGACAAAGGTTTTGCCTGGAGTGCCTAATACCCTTGCACCGGTCGTGCATGCAAAATTTGGTTTGTTCGCCATGAGGACTGAACAATCTCAAAAGTGTGCCACAAAATAAAAAGGTTGAGAAGCACTGCCGTAACCAATCACTTTCCACTGCAACTGTTCATGTGGCCTTCAAACATGCTGTGGCTACAACTCTCCTCTAGGTTTTCTTCTTCTCTCTCCCATCACACTTCTGTCCCCACATATATCTGGAATGGAGGTGGCCTAATGGTTAGAGCACTGGCTTGGTAACCAAGAGACCAGGGTTCAATTCCCACTAGCACATGTGGTGTCCTAGGGCAAGTCACTTAACCCTCCGTTGCCTTGGAAGAAAGGTCTGGCAATCTATTTCCAGTTACTGTCAAAAAAAACAGGAGCTGCTGTGTGGCCAGGAGTTAGCATTGACTCAATGGCACACATTGCATTTTGCATTAGCATTCTACACGCAAATAATTATCCTCTAAGAGCCTTAAGTGCATGCTAAAATTATCCTGCATGCAATAAGATCTTAATATACAAGTTAAGATAGCCCCATATAATAAAGTACAACTGAATGTAAATGAGGGTACGTCATATGTAACTAAGATTTTAATGTGTGCAGAGTAAATAGAGTGGTAATCTCTCCTCCTTTGCTATTTAATATGAGCTTGTTAAAACAAATTTAGCACCTGCCTCGATGCATAGTGAAATGCTTTGAAACAGCATCGCTCAATAGCCACACTACAGTGGCTCCACAGTCTTTCCTGCTAGAGAAGAACGAGGTACCTCTTGAATGATAAATACCCCATTTTAAAGGAGTGAGTGGGAGATACATGGCCAGCCCCGGGGAGGAGGTGGGGGCCAAAATCATTGCTCCAGGAAAGATATGCCCAAGAGGTGTAGTCTTTGATGACACTGGGGGAGAGGGGAGTGTATAAGCACATTTGTTATGGGGAGAATGAAAGGAGAAATACCGCCTCTCCACCCTCCCACATTAATGAGCCCTTTCACTTCAGGCTGGTTAGCATGGGGGGGGGGGGGGGGGGGGGGGGGTTCAAAAGGGCTGTCCAGGGTATGGGTGGTTAATTGGATGTGAGAGGATCATAACTGATTCATTCTATTTCTGTGAACAATGTTGTTTATATTGAATTATTTTATTACTATGTTTCTGCCTTTGATGTAAACCACAATGAGTAGCTTCAATAAATATTATTAAATAAACAAATCCATTTTCTGGCAGCTAGCACTAATGTTATACTTTTCTATGTTATATCCACACTATTGAGGTAAAGTTTTAGTATGTCCTTGGTAAAATGTCCTGCACATGGTAAGTCCAGTTTTAAGTTGCATGTAAAAAATTTGATCTGGCTGTATGCCAAAATTTGATTATTGTTGCACAGGTCTCTTTATAAGCAGAAGGCAAAAAGGATTGATTAGTGTGCCAACTTAGCGTACAGAAATATACAACTGGTGAATTGTTCAGATTTCAGTAATTTCTGATTTTGCGATTATTTACTGTGCATTTATGCTAAGGTGTAAATGTTAAAGTCTATGTAAAAGCTAGAAACACTAAGGGAGGAATAAGCAAGCATTTTATCCAAGATCCAGCAGAGAAATTCTGGACATTTGGAAGATTTTTCCAGAAATTTTACATCTCCATTTACAGTGCATAAAGCAACAATAAATTGAATAGTGATATTCTAGATAGCCTCAGTTCAACGCGTATCCATTTCTTTTCCAAGGCACCAATTTTCCCCCCTCTTGAGTTTCCCCTATCCCCCCCAAAAAAATCACTCACTGCTATTTGTATGCTGTTTTATGGCACAGAGTTCTCTGTTAACTGTCAGGAACATCCTTTCCATGTGCCTAAAGGTTTATGCAGTGGTTTTGCGCATAATGCGCCATGGTTTTGATGCTATTGGCATCTTAGGTGCAACATCAGAGCACCCTTTAGTAAAGGGGCCCCAAAGTCTCATACAGCCATTCCAAAGTTTTAAGTGGTTAGGTGGGAGGACGCACACAGCAAAACACAAATTGCAACACCCAAGGACATTAAATGCCTTCTGATAAACCTCAGTTCTATAGAATCAAGACTAAAACCCAAACAAAGTAATTTTACAATTTCATCCATCACCAATATTAGGCTCTAATAGTATCTTAATAGGCTGTTGGTATCTTAACTTCATAGAGGACCTCTTTTACAAACAACAAGCAGTGCCCATAACTTATTTTTGTTTTTAGATAAACATTCTGCTTCTTAAAGCAGCAGTTCAACATGACCCGCAGAATGTAGTCTGTTCTGACTTGCTGTCACTATGCATGTCACTGCTTTGGAGGAAAAGCAACCTATGGAGCAATATTTTAAGAGCAGTCTAGAGAGGTTAAGTTTCTTCTCTTTGATGGCTTTGAAGGGGAGGGTGATCTGAAAACTGTAAGCTGCTTGCACCTTTAGACCACACAGTGGGTTATACTTGAGGGCGAACAGTTCAGCCCAATTTCCAGACTGGCTGTGGTGCTACGAAGCACAAACTGAAAGGAGGACAATAAATTCAGAGACTCAATAATCATTCATTTAATCTATTCCTGCCTATCAACAGTTTATATGCTAGCATACATATCAAGTAAAACAATACATAAAATATATATATTAACTAAAACAATTCATACAATTTTAAACATATTATAAACAAATTAAGATAGAATAAAACACAATCATGCAAATGTTTTCAAATATAACCAAGCTTTCAGCATACAATCTTCATATATAATCCCAAATTGCCAACACGCACATACCCTGCTCTAGCACACTCCATCCTCATCCCACTCACATAACAAACTAGTACAAGCATTGTGGAACTTGTGTCTCTTGGGGAAACTGCTAGGTACATATGACCTAGATTGGCCACTGTTGGAAACAGAATACTGGGCTTGATGGACCTTGGTCTGACCCAGTATGGCATATCTTATGTTCTTATCGATACATACTCTAACACCCCCATTACACACAATGGCAATACACACTCACACCCCCCAAAGCCCTTGACATCCTACTCTCATATCTCCTCAACTACTCTTCTAAAATGCACATTCTACCATTGATCCACAGATACACCCCTCCCCCTCCAACCACATAAACCATCAACCACTATGCACGCTTTAGCAGACACACTCACACATCCCCTGCTACCCTGCTGATACACATTTTACAATGGCTCTTTCCCCCAACACAGATATGCCCTAGTCTGCGAATGGAGGAAAGGGGAAATGCATAACTATGTCACACTCTAAGATAGTAAACACACTCTAAGATAGTAAGGCAAATATAAACTACCAGCTTCAGTAGCAGATCTTGTGCATACATTGCAGATGCAGATTACGCCAGCCCTGGAACTGGTGTAAATGTCCATGCCAATAACTGTTAGGTTGGCATGTAAATTATAGTATTTATAATCTACATGTTTATTTGCATGCTCCACCCAAACTCTATCCCTGTGCATGCCTGCCAGTAAACCATCATGTCAAAGAACGTCCTCCCCCATGAACCCCTTTGAGTGGATCGTGTTAAAGTAAGTGCAATCTTGCGGACTGCTTCCTTTTTATAACATTCCAAAATACAAAACCTAAACAGATCTGGGAAAGGTAACCTAAGAATAACTAACACACACCAGATCAAAAACTAAACATAGGACTTTAAAGGGAGCTCAAACAGCATGAGCTTGAAACAAGCCAAAAGGCCCTTTAGTATAACAGCCCTAACGGCCACCACTAGTAATGCTCCAGAATCATCACGGATCCATTTATTTATTTATTTATTTAACTAATTTTATATATCGCAAATCTAAGAGTCACATGAAGGCTGTATTCAAAATCCCCATGAAAAATAATATTCAAAAAGTGAATAAAAAAAATCCTACAGTTATATCCTAATACAAAATACTGCAAACATACAAACATCCGACACAATATTGTGTTTCGATAAGAAAGACATTACTTATCTGCATCAGGGAAAGCACCAAAAAGAGCCCCAGAAGTGATACTTCAGCTGGCTGTACGCTCCCTTTTACTAAAGATACAGATTAGCATTTATTGAAAGCAAAACAGGGAGCACATGACTGGATTAGCAAATCAGAGCAGAGAAGCCCGATCAATGTTCTGATTGAGCCCAGATGGTTCAATAAGGTTAAAGCGGATAATCCAAATATGTTCATGGATGCTCAACTGTTTTAGACGATCACCTCCCCTCCAAGTTAAAGGTATATGATCCAAGATCCGCCAGGATAGGTTAGAAAGCTGATGTGGAACTTGGAGCCAATGGGCAACTAATGGACTCATTTCCAAAAGGGTATTAATCCGACTTTTATGCTTGTTCAAACATACCCATATTTTCCTTTTAGTGCATCCAATATAAATTAAAGAACAGGGGCAAGTTATCATATAAATTACCCATTCAGAATCACAAGTAGTATGGTGTCTAGAAGAGCAAATCTTTCCACCTGGGTGGGTCCAACTCTGACCAGTAAGGGAATATTGACACCATTTACAACAGCCACAAGAGTAGTGGCCAGCAGAGTGGGTCACATCATTTGATGAAAAAGTTGAAAACTTAGTGACCATTTCACCAAGATTCTTACCCCACTTGAACGCAATTCGCAGGAAGTCCACTGGTTGTAAACTCAAAACCTTCCAATGCTTATGAATTGCTTTAACTACTTGATGAGATGCTCTTAGATTCCTCCTGGTATTATGTATCTGGCAATTAGCACATTCAAGGATCTGATCTTGAAAGACTTAGCAGTCCTTGAGCACCTTTCAAGCCCATCGTAACTTGTCTTTTATAGAATAGACTGCCTTGGAGCGACTTAGACATGAAAAATCCATCTTGATAACTTGGGCTGACAAGGTTGGCAGTATTGTTATACAGGATCAGTTAGCTTATCATCAGGAAGCTCTTCGTCAACTGTCTGATTGGAAGTTCTATTCAGTCCTATCCATAGATCTGACTCAGATTAAGGACCTCTTGACTTTGGCAGAACCTCAAGGGTTCTTGACTTCAAGGGAGATGAGATTTCTATTGAAATCAGCTCCTCTTGTTCCAATCTTTACTTTTTATCTAAAGTACATAAGGATGCTACTCACCCTCCAGGTCGTCCAACTGTTTCCACGTGAGGCTCAGTTCTTGAGCCCCTATCACGTTTTTGGATGCTTTTTTGCGACCTTCTCTCCATGATATTCCATCTTATATGCAGGACACCACTCATTTTTTGCATATATTATAAGAGTTTTCAACATGGTCGGCTGTGACCTACTTGGTATCTATTGACATTGCTAGTTTATATACCAAAATTCTCCAAGATAGTGCTTTGGAAGTGATTATGCACTCTATCTACTAGGTTGACGGCTGCATGAATACCATGTGACTTTTTCCAGGAATTGGCATTATTGGTGTTGTGAAATAACTATTTTTGGTATGAAGGCACTTTTTATCAGCAGAATCATGGAGTAGCCAACGGGGCCACTTTGGTCCCTTTCATGGCTTCTTTATATGTAGCAGATTTTGAAAAATTATATATATATATATATATATATATATATACTTCTCCATTTTCTTCTAAGGTGTGAATATGGAAAAGGTATTTGGATGATATTTTGTCCTCTGGTCTGGCTCAGAGATTGAACAGCTATCATTTCATTCCTGGTTAAATATAATGGATACTAATCTACAGTTTACATTGTGTCATCATGCAGTGCAGATGACCTTTTTGGATGTACGAGTGACAAGGACAGCTGCTGCTTTTTCTACATCTATTTTTCAGAAGCCTGTAGATCGCAATGCATATTTGCACTTTGAGAGTTGTCATCTCCTTAGGTTTAAGTCGTCTCCTTATTAGTCAATTTTTGCGTGCCCGTTGTATCTGTTCTACTGACCAACAATTTAGAGAGGAATCTAAGTTGTTAAAATCTTGGTTCCTCTCAGGGGGTTATCCAATTTCAGTGGTAAACAGGCATACTACAGGGCGAGGTATGCACAATGAGATGAACTATTGCATTATAAGCAGCCTCAGCCTAAAGACTTGACTGTGTGTGTTCTTCTCTACGCTACCAGATCTCATCAAGTAATTAGAACAAATCAAATATTGGAAGGTTTTGAGTTTAAACCCAGCTCTAGTGGACTTCCCTCGAACTGCGTTCAAACAGGGTAAGAATCTTGGTGAAATGGTCACTAAGTTTTCAACTTTTTCATCAGATGATGTGGCCACTGCTCGTGGGGTCGTTGTAATTGGTGTCAATATTCCTTTACTGGTCAGAGTTGGACCCACCCAGGTGGAAAGATTTGCTCTTCTAGACACCATACTACTTGTGATTCTGAATGGGTGATTTATATGAAAACTTGCCCCTGTTATTTAATCTATATTGGATGCACTAAAAGGAAAATATGGGTACATTTGAACAAGCATAAAAGTCAGATTAATACCCGTTTGGAAACGAGGAAGCAGTCTCCCAAGATTGCAGTGAAGTGGTTCGGCTAATCCTGCAACAATTGTGTGCAGAGGGAGAGTGTCCTAAAATGACACTAGATAGGGTGCATAGAGCCCTGGGACCATAAAGAGAGGCCCAAGGGAGAGATTTTGGTGGGTGTTTTCACCAATATACCATCAAAGAGCACGTGATGGTAAGGGTATGGAAAAAGGGCAAATTGAGTTGGAAGAATCATCAAGTGGAAATTTCTGAGGATCTGGTCCTGGCTACTTTGCGGCGCAGAAGAGAGCTTCGTGATATTACTGGGAAGCTGCAGAAAAAAAGGGATCTGTTATCAGTGGCAGTTCCCATTTGCCATAGCCATTTCCAAAGAGGGGTGGACTATTTGTTGCCGCATGAGGGCGGAAGTCGTAGAAACATTTAAGGAGCTGAACATGGTGACTGAAGGGGAGTTTCTGGCGGAGAGGCCCACAGAGTTGTGAAGGACAACAGCATGGCAGAGAGTCGAGGGAGGGAAACACCTGAAACGTCAGCGAACCCCTCAGGAGGCATTTCAAAATATGGACAAAATGACTGAGGTCTTGTATGGGAGGGAAAGACGAATGTGGAAGGTTGTGATGAGTGAAAGGAGGTGAGCGGGTCTGCGTATGAAAGGGCAGAATGAAGGGAATGGGGGGGGGAGGCAGGGGAAAATTTAATAGGACTGAGGTAAGCAGAATTAGTCTGTAACTGTACTATAAAATAGAGAAATGTCTCTTAAGTCTGCAATATAGGAAAGGGAGGGGGCTAGGGGAGGATAGAGGAAAGAAGGAGGGGGATGAACGTCACTTGCTTGTGGGAGTGGGGCTGCCAGGAGAGAGTGGGCAGTGCGGACATGTGGAGAGGGGGGAAGAGGGAGGGGGAAGAGGGAGAGGAAGGGGAGCAGGAGGGAGGTTAGGCTCCAAGTTTAGGGAATGGCAATTGGGAGGGGAAGGTAAGGATAAACCATGCAGGGGGGGTAAGGGTGACCACTATAAATGCGAAAGGGCTGAATTCACCACGAAAAAGGCATTTATTGTTTAAAGAATTGTACAGAATGCAGATTGAAATAGCTTGTATACAGGAAACCCATCTAAAGATACGGGACCACAGATTGTTACAAGATAAGAATTATCATAGATGTTTTTGTGCTTCCAAAAGAGGAGGGGGGAACACAGGGGGCATGGCTATAGTCCTGTGGGATTCCGTTCCATTTGAAGAAACGAGGGTTATGAGGGATGTGGAAGGGAGATATGTGGCATTGAAGGGGCGGCTACAGGGTTTGAGTGTTACCATTTTTAGCATATATGCCCCGAACTCCGGCCAAGGGGTTTTTTTTGAACGACTTGGGCTCGAGCTGTAGGGGTTCTTAGAGGGAAGGGTGATGGTTTTAGGGGATTTTAATACGATAATGTCTCCATCTTTAGATAGCACTGGTGGGAGGGGGTGGGGGAGAGTGAAAGGCCAGGAAGCAGCTGAAAAATTGATGCACTTACAGCAGCTGGTAGATGGGTGGCGAGAGCTATTCCCGTGGAGTAGGGTCTTTTCTTTCTACTCTGTGCCGTATGACACCTTCTCACGTATTGATTTGATATTGCTTCAGATGGCTCTCATGGAAGAGGTAGGGAAGGCTTGCGGTGGACAATTTAAAAAGGGTGATCGGCCTGTGACAACATGTACAGAGAGAGCAGACACCAGCTTTAGTGATGGCTATAGATGCAGAGAACGCGTTTGATAGAGCTGACTGGGAGTTTCTTTGGGCTACCATGTGCAAGGTGGGTATTGGCGAGAATTTTTTGGTGTGGGTTAAAGCTCTCTATGCTAACCCGGTAGCGGCGGTCAAAGTAAATAGAGGGTATTCTCCCTTCTTTTCATTGCATCAAGGCACACATCAGGGTTGTCCGCTCTCTCCCTTGCTGTTTGCGCTGTCAGTGAAACCCTTTGCGGCAACAGTTCACAATAGGGTATCCAGAAGAGGGGCAGAAGTAGAGGATTGGGAGTATAAAATTGCGCTATTTTTAGATGATATTCTCATGATTTTACTGAGCCGGAGCAATCACTAGGAAGTGTAATGGAGGAATTGGACCGTTACCAGCGAATCGCAGGGTTTAAGGCCAATCTGGATAAAATGGAAATATTGAACTTGACACTTTCTGAGAAGGTCCAACAGGAGAGAGCGAAACGTTTTCCCCTTAGATGGACCAAAGGGCCAGTGAGATATCTAGGGGTTCAGTTGACTGGGGAGGTATCTCAGTTATATAGGATTAACTAAATGCCACTCTGGAAGAGAATAGAGGCAGACTTGGATCGATGAAGACATTACCCAATATCATGGTTAGGGCGCATAGCAATGGTAAAAATGGTGGTATTGCCTAGAGTGCTTTATTTTTTTCAAACTCTACAAGTGCCTAATAAAATATTAGAGGGAATTCAAAAGAAAATTTTTCACTATATCTAGTACCACCAGCCTCCGCGGGTAGCAAGGCATATTTTGTACCGCTCGTGGGAGGAGGGGGGCTGGGGGTCCCCAACATTTACTAGTATTATGCAACGGCCCAGCTCTCTAAGATATTCTGGTGGCAAGAGGAGGAGCCGTGGAAGTGGGTTCAAATTTTGCAAGCAGAGAGAGTTGAAAGTCCCTTAAGGTTTAGACCTTGGTTGTGGAGGCAGCAGGGGAGCACGGAGGGGTCGATACTCCAGCATATTGATTATCTTTGGAGACAGTACAGACTGGGGAGGAAGATGCATCAGTTAAAGTAATTGCTGCAACACATAAGATATAATGAGGAGTTCCCACCTGGAAGAGTGACCCTCTCTTTAGAAGACAGGAAGTCAAGGGACTGTACACAGTTTATCAATTGTACCCTGAAGGGGCTTTGATCTCGTTTGAGGAGCTGCAGGTGAAATTTGAACTGCCCAGACATGATTTTTACAGATATCTGGTTGGGGTAATGCCATTAGGGAGGGGGTAAGTGCATTTGAAAAGATGAGTTGGATTACACATGCCAAAAACAAAAGTCTCTCTAACATTTATCGATTGTTGTGACAGGGGGAGAGCGAGGGCCAGATGGCCTTTCAGCATCACTGGGAGAAAGATCTAGGAACTTCAATAGATAATAGGAGTTGGATAGAAATATATAAGGGGATGTCAGAGGGGCTGATAGCCTCTAAGCATGTGGAAAATAATTATAAAATGTTATATCGGTGGCACCTAACCCTGGCCCGAATTCATAGAATAGGAGAGGGTTGGAGAGGGTGTTTCTCAGCGGGTGACTTTAGCCACATGTAGTGGGAATGCCAGAAATTGAGACCCTATTGGGAAGCTATCAGAGGAATAGTTACACAAATATTCAGAAGGGAAGTGGAATGGGGCAAACAACATGTAAATAGTTACCCTGTATGGTCCAAGTTCTAACTCCTGTTATAATGTAAACTCAAACAGTCTTGACTGCACTGAGCTCTCGTTCTTGAATGTAAACCGCACTGATAACAAATAGCGCGGTATATAAGAATTGTTAAATAAATAAAAATTATTAAACATGTGCTCCTCGGAGTAAGAGGGAAGTGGTGGGAAGGAAAAAGAGGAGTGTTATTAAGATTATGCGTGGTTACAGTTCAAAGTGTAATAGCTAAGCACTTGAAAAACTTAAGCCTGGTGAATGTGGATGTTTGGAAAACAATCTTGTATGAGATATGTGGCTTGGAGAGGCTAACAGCCCTGAGGAGGGAGAGGGGGACAGAGTTTGAAAAATTGTGGAAACTCCTTATGGAATGGATGGGAGTGAGGGGGACATATAACCTGGAGTGTAAGTAGTGGGGGTTCAGCTGTAATTAGCCTTGATGGCAGGGGCATTGTTTTGCAACCCGGTTATATTGTCTTATATTATAATATAATGCATGTGCTTAATTTCTGTGTAATTGTGCATCGAGTAGGGGGAAGAGGGATTGGGGGAGGGGAGGGGAGGAGAGGGGAAGGGGGAGAGAGGATTAGCAATCTCTGTTTGTAGTTGGTCTGGTTAATGTTGCAGTGTTTGTAAGTGTAATATTAAAAAACAGTAATAAAAGTGGTTAAATTAAAAAAAAACCCACCACCACCACAATATTGTGTTGGATGTTTGCAATATTTTGAATTAGGCTATAACTGTAGGATTTTTTAATTCACTTTTTGAATATTATTTTTTACAGGGGTTTTGAATACAATGTTCATGTGACTAAATGGATCCTTGATGATTCTGGAACATTACTAGTAATGTCTCTAACGGCTGTTAGAGGGCCTTTTGGCTCATTTCAAGCTCATACCGTTTTAAGTCCAATGTTGAGATTTTATCTGGTGTCCTTTTTATAACAGCCATTTTCCACTGGTATGAACATTATTTATACATGGAAAATTCTTTACAGAGTTACCCCCATAAATCTTAATATTCACTGAGATATCCTAAAAAAACAAAACAAAACTTGTCTGCAGGTATCCAAAATGAAAGTTGTGCACTTCTGTGCTATATACATAAAGACCTGTAAAAATGAGATGATACAAATGTCCTTACAGAAGGATAGGAATAGGAATCGAGTTGGGGTTGAATTAAAGATGTAGAGGTGAGGGTAGCTGTTGGTTGGTTTTAATACTCAAGGTACTAAAAAAATTACAACAAAAGAAGACAACAGAGCACACTGAATAGGCTCACTGGGTCCTTATCTTCTGTTTTCATCATTAAAGTCAAAAGGTCCCAAATAATGTATCTGTAAGAACCAATACTAAAATTAATTAGTGTAGATTCCTACTTCTCATATTCAGAATACTGCAATATAAAACAATACTGCACTGCTCAGTTTTAATACATGCGGCTTTCTGCTGCGGCTGGCTAGAAACTGAATGACAGGAGTAAAGACTAGGATAACCTTAAGCTGTCTTTCATGGACAAAAGGATGTTCTCCCTCACACTTTCCTTTTAACCAAGAAACAGAGTGGAGGTGTGACTTCTTTTTCAGTCTGTTTCAATGCTGTTTTTCAAGCAGACAAGGACAGCAGGCACTTTCTTCTCCAGGAACAAGCGGGAAGTCATTCCTCACATATGGGTGACATTAGCGCCAACAGAACCCGTGTGGAACATTTCCCCAGTTTTCAAAGAAAGCCTTTGGGATATGCTACCTCTTCCCGCCCAAAGGTGCCATCTTGCTCAGTCTCCTATTTTCCGCGGAGCCCAATGGACGTCTGTCCTGTTTCTCCTGAAAAATCCCTGCTAATTATCCTTAAAATAATTAGTTTCCCGGTCTGCGTACCAGTTCCTCTTCCCGCCTCAAGCCGGCACTGTCACCAGTGCTGTTCTTGGCTCCTTTTGTCTTTTTTGATCGAGGCTTGCCTCGACCGGCGTTTGTGTACTTTTTCGCCTGGGGGTTGTCAACCCCGTCTGGGTGTTTCCCACCGTGTCCCCAGGTGGGTTAAAAAAATGTGACCGCTGCAGTCAAATGATGTCAGTGACCAACACCCGTGACTGCTGCCCATGCAACCTGGATCTGGACCATGACAGCACTTCCTGCTACCCGTGCCAGGTCATGATGCTTAAAACCAATAAAAAGAGGTCAGAGCTGCAGCAAAAAAAACTGTTCTCCAGGTCCGACTCTGCACCGGCCTCCCCGATGCCAATCTCCAAGCCCAGCACTTCCCATGAGGCCCGAGCATCCTTGGAGTCCCACGGCAGTGGCTCCTTCGAGAAGACCTCGAATCCCCAAGAGAAGAAAGAAAAAAAATCCTCAAAGTCTGCCAAGGTTGCACTGGAGAAACCTGGTAAAACTGCCTGGAGGGGCCCGGGTGGCTCCGAGAAGCGCCCTACGAAGGTCCTCAAGAAGGATTCCTGGATGGTAGAGACCGTGCGAGGTTCCTCGCAAGAGTGCCGGCACCAGAGCCGAGGTCCTCGGTGCCCGTGCTGAAAGCAGCAGAGCCTTCTGGCTTGGAAACAAGAATGGCTCTCCTGGAAAGAACACTTCAGACCAATGGGTACTGCAGGTGGTAAGGAAAGGATACCTCCTCCACCTACAGCAAGTACTACCCAGGTTCTTTCCAGGAGAGCCAATGCGACCTCTCCTTCACTAGACCCTTCAGCTCTTAGAGCTCGCAGGTCTGCTCAAGGACAACATAGTGGAGCCTGTACCCAAACGCCTATGGTGAAAAGGCTCCTACTCCAGATACTTCCTTGTCCCAAAGAGAACTGGGGGCCTCAGGCCCATACTAGACCTGAGAAACTTATACAAGTTTCTGGTGAGGGAGAAGTTCAAGATGCTGCCTTACCTCCATCAGGGAGATTGGCTGTGCTCTTTGGACCTAAAGGATGCATATACTCACATCCTGATCCACCCCTCCCAAAGGCAGTACCTACGGTTCATGGTGGGAGGAGGGCACTACCAGTTCAAGGCCTTTGGCCTGTCCTCCTTACTAAGGGTCTTTACCAAATGCTTGGCGGTGGTAGCCACCTACCCACACCTACAAGGAGCTTTCGTCTTCCCTTACCTGGACTAGCTCATCAGGGGCAGTACGGCCTCAGAGTTCAGTCAGGCTGCAGAGCATGCAACCCTCCTTCTGCAGCACCTGGGCTTCATCATCAACTACCCCAATCCCATCTCTCTCTAGCCCAAAGCCTGGAGTTCATAGGTGCTCAGTTGGACACGTTGCAGGTCAAGGCCATCCTCCCAAGAGAAAGGGAAGAACACCTCAGGCAACTGGCAGGAGAGGTACAGCGCCACCGGTCGGTTCCAGCTCGTCTCCTCCTCCACCTACTGGGCTATATGGCCTCGACGGCTCATGTCATGTCCTCAGCCTGCTTACACATTCAGACAGCCCAGTGATGCCTATGCTTGCAGTGGACTCAGGCCATGGGACAGGGTCAGGGTTACTCACCAGCTGGCAAAGTCCCTCAACTGATGGCAAAATTTGCGCCACCTCCAGGCGGGAATGTCCTTCCAGGCATCCATGCCACAGAGGACCCTGACCACTGACACCTCCCTCCTGGGTTGGGGGGCACATTGCAGAGACCGCTGCACACAGGGCAGCTGGTCTCAAGAGGGATCACTCCTACAGATCAATCTCCTGGAGCTCAGGGCAATCTTCTTGGCCCTACGAATGTTCTGCCATCACCTGCAACACTGACCTGTGCTGATCCAGATGGACAACCATGTTGCCATGTTTTACATCAACAAACAGGGTGGCACAGGTTTGTACTCCCTCTGCCAGGAGGTGGTGGCCCTCCGCTTCTTCGCCGCTTGCAGCAGCATGCTTCTGCGAGCAGTGCACCTCAGTTATACTGATTGCCCCCAGGTGGCCCAGGCAACCTTGGTTCCCTCTACCACTTTCCCTGTAGGAGGCACTCCTAGGCCCTCTGGGCCGAGCCCCGGACCTCCAGTCCCAAGAGAAGGGCTCTCTCCTGCACCCCAATTTGGGGTCGCTAACACTAACAGCATGACTGCTGAAAGGGTAGCGTTGGCCCCTTTCAATCTTCCAGGATTAGTCGAGGAAATCCTACTAGCCTCCTGAAAAACCTCCATCAGATAGGCTTATGCCTTTAAATTAAGATAGTTCTCTGCCTGGTGTGTAGAAAGGGAGCAGAATCCCTTCTCCAGCCATGTGCAACTAGTACTTCAGTATCCCTCTGTACATGTCACACACTAGGCTGAAATCGAACTCAGAGAGGATACATCTGAGCGCCAAAGATGCTCACCACCACAATTTCGAGGGAAAACCCCTCTCAAGCCAGCCCCTGGTCTCCAGGTTCCTCCAGGACCTCCTGTTATCCAAGCCCCCTCTCTGCCTTCTGGCGGCAGAGTGGGACCTCAATGTTGTGCTCTCCCAGCTCACCAAACTGCCGTTCGAACCCCTATTTGCCACTTGCGGTACCTGTCTTGGAAAATAGCTTTTCTGATGGCCCTCAGGTCCACTCGAAGAGTGAGCGAACTCCAGGCCCTGGTTGCAGATCCACTATATACAAGGTTCTACAATTGTGCTCTGTACCCACCCCCAAATTCTTCCCGAAGGTGGTATCTCCTTTTCACCTCAACCAAGAGGTGACTCTCCCTTCTTTCTTATTTTCTTTCAGAAGGAGGAACTAGTACTTCATACAGTAGATTGCAAATGGGCCCTGGCCTTCTACTTACAGCGAACTCAGGCCCATCGAAATGCTCCTCAACTTTTCGTGTCTTATGACCCCAGCAGACTGGGGCTCCCTGTGACTAAGTAAACTCTATTCACTTGGGTGGTGGGGACTGTATTGCCCTCACCTATGAGCGAGCTGGCCTCTCCCTCAAGCACTGGATCACAGCACATTACGTGAGGGTGGTGTCCACATCGGTGGCCAACCTTCATTCAGTGCCGGTGACTGAAATCTGCAAAGCCGCCACATGGTCTTCAATTCATATATTTGCAGCTCACTACTGCCTGGAGAGCGAGTCCTGCAGGAACAGTGCCTTTGACCAGACAGTACTCCATAATATTCTCAGGGTTTAGGCAACTCCTGCCCTCCGACCCTTCTGTGCTCAGGCTACTGGAGTGATAATGTCACTGGAAACGAGGGTCTTGCAGAGTCTCTCAGCAGGGACTCACCTTCTGCAACTCACGGCTATCCGATTGGTCGCTGTTGGTGCTGTTGTGGTTCGGTCCTCGGCAGCCTGGAACTAGGGAGTCTCATATATGAGGACAGACTTCCTGCTTTTTCAGGAGAAAGCATAGTTACTCACCTGTAACAGATGTTCTCCAGAGACAGCAGGAATCAGTCCTCACAACCCTCCCTCCTTCCCTGGGAGTTGCCTCTCTAATTTTTTTTATTTTACTACCGTCCTAGCTATGTCATCTGACTGAGCAAGATGGCACCCTTGGGCGGGAAGGGGACCACGCATACATGGTAGCATGTCCCAAAGGCTTTCTTTGAAAGTGGGGAAAAGCTCTGTGGGGGCTCCGTTGGTGCCGATGTCATCCATATGTGAGGACTGATTCTTGCTGGTCCTGGAGAACACCTGTTACAGGTGAGTAACTATGTTTTCTCACCGCAGTGGCTATGAACACAATGGTCTAATCCTGTCTGGCACTGAGCAGAAATTCAAGCTGTTCACTTGTGGCACTGTCAACAGCTGAGTCATCAGGCTTGTCAAAATGGAATATGACTGAATAATTTCCTCACAATAGCAATAGTATTTCAAATATAGGTAAAAGATTTTTATTTTCTGCACATACAATTTAATCTGAATACGCCTTAGTGCATTTTCATTACTTCTGAAATTTCTATGGATATACCAGATCTGTTCACGTCAAATCTATTGTTAAACGTCTCTTTGCCTACTTAGTGCCTGTGTGAATTTTGCATAGCATTATGCACTTTGTGTGGCTAATTGGCAGTTTTGTATGTGTGAAAGAGAAAATTAATTTCCCTAGAGCCTAACCTTTGCTTCTAACTGTACTACTGCAAGGCACAAGGCACTTGGCAGCTTCTTCTCTTAAAAACAACCTCATTGAGGTACAATTTTTTCAACACTGTAATCTTTCTTTTATTTTGTGACATTAACTGTGACTGTCCTAGAGTTTTCCAATAGAAACATAGCTTGTCTGGTGCCACTAAAATGACCAAGCCCAGGTGAGACCAAATTCTGTGCAAAAGGTGACTCACCAAGAGCCACGGGAGAAAAACATACAGAAAACGCCTTCTGGGGCCATGCTGAAGGGCATCCAAGCCTGCTGGCATTCTCCTGTATGGTCATCAAATCAAACAGTGGCAGGCCTCACTTGCACACAATGACGTTGAATACACAAGGGCTTAGCTCCAACTCATTGGGATCCATGGTGTTCCAACTCAAGAAGTCATCCTGTATGTTTACGACACTTGCTATGTGGACCGCCAAGAGAGCCACCAGATGAACTTCCACCAATTACAGAGGTCTGCCAACTCTATAGCCACTGAAATGCTGTGTTGTTGACATATGCCACTGTCATGGCATTGTTTGAGAACACACTGACCTCTAGTCTCCACAGCTTCAAGAGACTCCACACAGCTAAGCTTTTAGACTTTTCTATTGCCTGTTTGTTTGTTTTTTAAATATAGATTTTAACTGTTGGATATAAGTTTTTAGGAATATTCTGACTGCCTACTGCGACGCCCCTGCCCCGCCTTATGGCTAAAAGACAGGAGCGGCCTATTGCCTCGTGAGGAATGGAGTTAAAAACTGTTCCCTGGTAATGCTGGGTAATGTAGTTCTTGTGCTCCTTTCACTCCGAAATAAGTGTAGTTGTGCGCCAGAGATGGTAAGGCTTGTTTGCAAGTATTTTATTGTTGTTGGGGAGATTCTTCCAGCGCATCAGAAATTCATACACATGAACAAAAACTGGTGCTTTAACATGAACAGAATAAACTTAGGAATAAAGTCAACTAAAGTAGAATTCAGCTTTAACTTCAGCTTTACTTCTAGGGAGTTTGACTCAGCTCTGCCCCAAGAGGTGATTCCCATTTAATGCAGCCTCTTTACATGCACTGTTACGTTCACAGTGGGAGCTTAATTCAGGTGCAAGTAATTAAGGTTTCCAAAGCATGGCAGTAGAAACAGCTCCGTTGTATTTTACTCATACACGGCACAGCAAGCTTCTTTACTCTGGTATTTCCATACAACACAATGAACAATCCATACTATTACAGTCAGGTAAGTCAGAATCAGTTTGCATTAATTCTTCAGACTGTATAGAATTAGTATCTTCATTCAGTACTGGTTGTCTGCCTGCTTTTAGATCTAGAAACTCTTTAAAGCTTTGGAAAAGCAATTCAGCCTGTTGGTTGCTAGATAAGCAATTGTCAGCAGCTATTAAGCTTCTCTCTTGGTCAGTAATGTTTCCCTTCTCCCCTCTCAGGCTAAATAAGTCAGGGTAACATTTAGGCTCTCTTAGTAAGGCTTCAAACATAGGAGAATTGAGTTTACCTTCACTCTTGTAACTCCTAGGAAAACTGCTTACTTTTTGCCAAGCTCCTCTCGTCCTAGGTAGCTCAGACGTCTTCCAGCTGTGAGGGTTCCTGTGTCTCTCTGGTCCCAACTGTATTCCAAAGAATGAGTTTTCTTTCTCACTTGCCTGCCGTGGAGGCTTCCTCTTCCAGGGCTCTGCCTTCTTCCAGGAGTCTAATCCAGGGCTACGTCCACTTTCCTCAGGACTTTCATTTACAGCCCTTGAAAAGATCCTTGCAGGTCTTCTTTTATTACCAGGGTCAAATGTACTGCCACACTGCTTCCTGGTCTTCCATTCACTCTCTGACTCACTCTCAGCTGACGTACCAAACGTCTTTCCACAGCTCGTCCTCTCACAGGTCCTTTGCTCTGAGGTCCTCTGCTCAGAGTTCCTTGTGCAGCTCTGTGCACTGCTCTGCCTACTTCGGCTCAGTCCTTTGCTGCTCTCTTTGCTCCTCCTGCACTCTCTGCTCCCTTTGCTCTCTTCGCACTCTTTAGCAGGGTCATTCTCAGGTTTAAAACGAGGTTCTCTTCCAGGCACGCCCCTTCCAACCACTGGGTGTGCCCAATCAGGACTACTCAACTCCTCCCCTGGGCTGGTGTCCATTCTTAGCTCAGCAGAAAGGAGTTTTTCTTTCCTTCCAGTATTGTCAATCTGGCGTAAATCCTGTTGCCCTTCAGGATTTTCCTCGGTCTCCATTGCCTCAGGAGGGCGCTCTTCACCACACTACATTCCTTGCATAGCCTTTAAATCAGATATCTGAATGTGCCCTCAGTTCATATAAAGCCTACTGGCCAGGGACCCTTGTGATATATAGCTACTTGGAATAGAAGTACTTAGATTTGCAGAGACCTGGTCTTCTCCCTAAGGCTCCCACTTAATTTTGTAGCAAAAGATCGCTTAATCAACATGTCATGTATTCATTGCAATAACTGTGGTGCTTTCATTCTGAGAAGAATCATTTGGAACCTAAAAGCTTGTCCTATAGGCCTCAAGTTAGCTGCTATGCATAAAGAATTGACGCTACTAAGGGAAGAATTAGCTGCAGTTCTAGGGTACAAATGGAACAAAATCCACCACCGCTCCCACAAAGAATCAAACAGCCCAGGAACAAATGGATCACAGTGGGCTCTGGTAGCTTGTGACCTGTAACGTAGAGAAACCCTATACATCAAGAGATATCCATGTATAAGGCCTTTTCTGCCTTGGATAATGAGGGGGTCCAAACCGTGGAAACTGAAGCACCCTTAAATGAGAGAGTTACTGCCCAATCTACTGATAATTTATTTATTTATTTATTTACAAGCTTTTAAATACCGCGCTATTCATCATCAGCGCGGTTTACAAATTAACAACATTATACTTAAAACATATAACATATGTCAAGTTTACAGATAACAGGGAATAAAACAAGGGCGACTGGGGTAACAAATATTAACAACTATGTACAGTAAATTAGAATGTGTTTTGGACTCTATAGGCTAAGGATAACGAGATTATAATTTAGGACGAGCTATACAGTTTAGGGGATCACTGATTAACCATAGTCATTGGTTAGAGTTGGAAGGGGAGGGGATGGGGAGATATTGCCTTGGAAGAAGTGTTGCTGGAAGAGGTGTGTTTTTAGGGCTTTTCTGAATTGGGACAGGTCTTTTTGTGATCTGATGTTGGTTGGCAACATGTTCCAGCATCTGGGGGCGAAGGATGAAAATGCTCTCTTGATAGTGGTCTGAGTAAGTTTTGGTAGGTCTTTTGGGGCCATTAATGTGTTTTCAGTTGCAGATCGTCTAGATCTGGTATCCTGTACGTGGTCAAGGAGGTCAGTTAGCGAGGATGCTGATATTCGATGGAACGCTTTAAAGGTCAGGAGTAGGGCTTTGTATAGAATCCTACATGTTATCGGAAGCCAATGAAGATCGATCAGTATGGGAGTAATATGTTGGCTTCTTGAGGCTCTATAAAGAACCCTGGCTGCCGTATTCATGGCCATTTGTAGTGTGTTCAGCGTGCTCTTGGGAAGGCCATGTAGTACAATATTTGCATAGTTGAAGTGTGGGGTGACTAGTGATTGGAAGTTGTGCGGAAGTCATTTGGTTCCAACATGGGTCTGAGGTGGCGTAGCGTCCAGATCTTGTGATAGATGGATTTTACTGTACTTTTTATGTGCTCTTTGAATTCCAGGCATTGGTCCAGTATGACACCTAGGTAACGTATCATGGTTTTGAAAGGTAAATCGGCATCTCTTGTTCTTAGCGATGGTGGGGGAGAGAAGTCTTTATTCCTCGTGACGATCAAGGCTTCTGTTTTTTTTAAATTTATTCGGAGGTTTTGTGTGAGCAGCCAATCAGAGATTGCATTGAAGCAGGTGGTTAAAGATGTGTAGTCGGGTTTTATAACATTGATTGGTGTAAATAGGAGAACATTGTCGGCATAGATGAGGCATGAAATTCCGAAAGACCGAGAGATGTCACAGATTGGCTGCATGCAGATATTGAATAGCAAGGCCGAGAGGGAGGAACCCTGTGGTACTCCTTGCTTCTGTTGGAAAGGCTGGGACGTTATATTACCGATCTGGACCTGTTGCCAGCGATCTTCCAAGTAGGATTTGCACCAGTTCCATGCAGTTCCTTGTATCCCTTTATCGTGGAGCCGGGCTAGAAGTTGGTCATGGTCTACAGAGTCAAAAGCTGCAGATATATCTAGGAATATCATTGCAACTCCATTTCTGATACTGTCTGTTGTTTTAATGAGCGTGTTCATTAGGGAAACAAGAAGAGTTTCGACTCTGTGTGCTTCTCTGAACCCATGCTGGTTTGGATCTAGTGGTGCTTCAGAATCTATGTGTTGTGAATCTGCCTTAGTGTGATCTTTTCAAGGATCTTGGCTAATAGTGGGATGCTGGAGATTGGACGGTAAGAGTCCTCCTTCTTTGGGTCCAGTTTGTTGTTTTTCAGCAAGGGCCGAATAATGGAGGTCTGTTTGAGGGCTGCTGGAAATATCCCTGTGCTGAGTGACTGGTCGGCAATGGCTGCGATGTACGGGCTAAGCTCTGTTCTCAGAGCTTTGATCCAGTGGGCTGGGCATGGGTCGTTAGGGGCAGTAGTGGTATTGATAGAGGCTATGAGTTCTTCGATTGTCTTTGGAGTTGGAGATGAAAATTTATTAAGTATAAATTGAACATTGGAAGGTTGTGTGGTTTGACTTGAGGTTGCCTTTGTGATTTTGATCACTTTGGACTGAATATAGTCAGCATATAGTTGTAGTTGTATATGCTCCTGTTGTGATGGGGTAGGTTCACTGATCAGGGATTTCACTAATTGGAAGAGATCTTTTGGTTTGTTGAGAGACCGGTTAAGAAGTCTTGCATGAAATTCTTTTCTCTTATCCCAGGTATGCTGACGGTGAGATTCCAAGTGAGATAAATAGGTGGCTTGGTCATTGGGATCTAGAGAGTGTCTCCATTTCCTCTCTAGTTTCCTTAGTCGATGTAATGAGGCTCGTAGTTCGGTGGAGAACCATGGTGCGTTCTGTTTCTTAGTTGTGAGCGAGTTGATTGAAGTTTGAGTGTTTGTGGTGGGAATCAGGGCGGATAGTCCAAGAGTACTGTTCCAATTCAATACAGTCTCGTTGATGTTGTTGGGTATTTGAGAGAGTTTTGGGATGATTTGGGCAGTGATTGTGTCTCTGTCAAATGGTTTAAATCGAGGGAGTTTTGATTGTGAGTAGGTATCTGATGGTTTGCTTGTAGAATCCTCAGATGGTATGGTAAATGTTATAAGGTTGTGGTCGGACCAGGGGACGGGAGTTGATGAGAGCTCGAGTTGATCAAGCGAGACAATGAATGAGGATGGAGCAAAGATGAGATCCAGGAGATTACCTTGATTATGAGTGGGGGTTTTTACAATTTGTTTATAATGTAGGTTGGCCATCGCGTCAAGGAAGGAGTTTGATATTGATGGCAGCGTGGATGCCAGATTGAAGTCTCCAAGGAGCCAGTTAGGTTTGTCAGGATATTTAGGGTTGATAGCAAGATCAATTATGTTCGAGAAATCATCAGCTGGAGCATTTGGGGCTCTGTAGATAAGATTTATAGTATTGGCTTTATTGGCAATAGATAATGTATTTATGTGGTTTGTAGTCTTGGTAGAGGTGATATGGTATTTCAGATCAGATCTTGCTATTATGCAGACTCCTCCTCCTTTTCTGTTCTCTCTGTTGCAAGTGTAAATGGAGTAGTTGGGTGGGGTAAATTGGTTTATAAGGACGTTATCAGTACCAGAAAGCCAAGTTTCTGTGACCAGAAGGATGTCTAGTTTAAGGTTCATTATAAGATCAATGATGGCCAGCCATTTGTTGCGGGCTGAGCGTGCATTGATGAGAGCGCACTTGAGGTCATGTAGGGTAGTTCCCGGATTATATCTCTTGGTATTTGTCGTTTCAAGAGGTACATAGAGGAGGTGGGTGTGTCTATTGTGGCATGTGCTTTGAGTGTGATGGTGTTGATTTTGGCGGGTTTCCTATTCCTGTATTGGTGTATAGGAATAGGGTTAGAGTCAGATGTTAGGGCATAAGAGGAATGTACGGTAACAGAGAGGGTAAAGAGGAGCAGGAGGGCAAGCGTGACAATGGCCATGGTAGGGTAGGTTGGTATGTAGCTATATGAAATGGATGGGGGAGAGCAGCAGGAAGGCAAGGCTAGGGTTTAGTATCAGGGAGTGGAGTTGTTCTTTGTCTAGTAGTTGTAATAGATGCTATCTGTAATAAGGTAAAAGTTGAAGAAAGAATACTTTGTACAAGAGACCAAGATACAATGTAGGTGTTGCGGGGGAAGATACTTTGTATGAAGATCAGGTTGCAGAATAATTTGTACAAGACTCCCAGCTAGGGGAAGGGATTGCAGGGGAGATGATTTGTACAACAATCGAGTTAAAGGTGATAGTTGCAAGGAAGCTAATTTGTACAGCAATCGTAGTTACAGTATAGAGGCATAAAAGATACTTTGTACCAGAGTCAAGTTACAGGGTAGTAATTCTAAGGGAGGTACTTTATACAATAATCTCAGAAAGGCATATTGTTTTGTCACATCCAACAAGTAAAAGGGATAGGTAGACTGGTAATACAGAGACAAAGTAGCTATCTATATTTATAAATGGTGAGACATTTAATTGGTTGATATGGTTGAGATAGGCTTACAATTTATGTTATGCTACTTGGTAATCCTTGGGAATCTGCTCAGCGCATGTGGTTACTCACAGTTGGGCTACAATGGGTGTTTGAGCTAATATCAGAGCATTTAGAGTTGGAGCTGCAGTCTTATTTTAACGGTCCACGCCTAAGGGCCACGCCAAATATGAAGAAAAAATAACTAAACAGAAAACTACTACTACATGCAGATTCCATCATCAGAGGCACCAACTTGGGAACACAGTTCAAAGGAGAGAAGATGGTCAAATGTCTCCCAGGCTCTTCAGCCAACAGGAACACAAACCAAATTTCTCCAGAATGTTCCCCAGTTCCTAACAAATCCAAAACCCTCATCCTTGCACCATTGTCTCATCCACGCACTGAGACTCTGAAGCGCTGCCTGCCTTTTGGGTCCTGCGTGTGGAATGGGAAGCATTTTGGAGAATGCTACCTGGAAGTTCTGGATTTCAACTTCCTACCTAAAAGCCTAAATGTATCCTCCAGAATCTCCATACCACACTTTTCTATGTCATTGGTTCCGACATGTATCAAGACAGCAGACTCCTCTGCAGTACTAACTAAGACCTTGTCTAGGTGGCGCTTGAGGTCCACTACTTTCGCATCAGGCAGGCATGTTATCAGGCGTTCCTCAGATCCACCAGCCACCCAGCTATCTACATGCCTAATGATTAAATCACCAACTATAATGGCTGTCCTAATCCTTCCCTTGTGGGCACATGGCCCTGGAGAAACCTCCTCAGTGCGAGAGGGTTTTACTTCACCTGGAGAACAGGTCCTAGCTACAGGATCACTTCCTGCCGCTCCAGGGTGATGCTCTCCTGTCACATGACCTCTCTCCTCCAAGGCAAGAGGGATACTGCCAGACTGGAGGTGGGACTTCAGTACTGTATCCCTGTAGGTCTTGTCTATGTACCTCTCTGTCTTCCTTATGTTCTCCAAGATTGTTACTCTAGCCTCCAGAGATCAGACTCGTTCCCTGAGAGCAAAGAGCTCCTTGCACCTAGTGCACATGAAAGACCCCTCACCAAGTGGAAGAAAATCATACATGTGACACTCAATGCAAAATACTGAAAAACCCCCATCTCGCTGCTGGACTGCTGTCTGCATCTTAGTTTTATGATTCTGTTTATGCATTTAAGCTTTTTACTTACTAAGGGTTGTTAGGGATACTTATATTAATAAAACTATACCTAATAAGTTTAATGTACTTTGTTCAACTGAAGCTTAATTAATCTCATGTCCTTATTGTATGCCTGATGAGAATAAACAGCTGCACCTGAGAGTGAATATGGCACCTACTTTCCTATAAGAGATTTAAGCACCTATAAAGCTACGATTATCCCAGGGGTGGGTGGGTGTCGGGGTGGGAGGGAGGGAGGGAAAGAAGACTTATTAAAAACTGGCTGCTACACAGTACCCTATCCTGTCCTTCTAAGGTAATCTGTGACTAATTTCCTGGGTGATTCACACAGCCCTTGCTTGGATTGAGGGAGTCTTTACATGGCTCCAAACCTAGTGCAAAAAAGAAGGATTTAGATATTATGATGACTGTGGAAACAGATGGATCAACAAGAGACTATACTGTGCTGATGGACTACATCTCTCTGTCACAGGGGAAAGCATCCTGTGACTGTAAAATAAAATCCTAAGTGAAAAATTCAGGCAGTATGTGGACAAGCATTTAAACTAGGGAAATGGGGTGACGGATGGAGATGGACAAGTTCAGGATGTCACGCCCAGCAAAAGCAAAATGTCATTGGAAACAGCTATACTTTACAACCACACATCAATGACAAGTGGGAAAGGGCATGTAGAATAAAACCCATGCAAAACACAGGCAAGCCAATCAACAAATGCTGGAAAGCAATGAGCACAAATGCTCAAAGCCTAGCCAACAAAGTTCCTGATCTGGAAGCACTAATGGTGGAAATGGACTTGGACATTGTGGCCATTACAGAAATATGGTTTAACGAGTCGCATGAATGGGATATAGCCATAGTTGGCTATAATATATTTAGAAGAGATAGAGAAGGCAGAAAAGAAGGAGGAGTAGCCCTATATGTCAAAAGCAATATTAAAGCTGCTGAAATTCAGGGGACGTGGGGAAAATAAGAAGTGCTGTGGATTGTGTTGGATAGAGGAGATGTAACTGTCATACATACTGGTGTAGTCTACAGGCCTCCAACTCAAACCGAAGAAATGGATAGTGAATTGATTGCTCATATTGCAAAGATAGCCATGAAGGGGGAAGTGATCATATTGGGTAACTTGAATCTACCCGATGTGGATTGGCATATTCCTTCTGCAAATCTAGAAAGAAGTAAAAAATTGTGGATGCCTTCCAAGATGCATTACTTAGACAAATGGTGATGGAACTGACCAGGGAGTGCTCGGTACTGGATTTAGTGCTCACCAACGGAGATAGTGTCTTGAATATCCGGGTGGGTGCCCATGTGAGCAGCAGCAATAATCACACGGTGTCAAAGTCCTAGACTTCAAAAACACTGACTTCACCAAAATGGCCAAGTACCTGTAGGAGGAGTTGGCAGGGTAAGAGGGGATAAGGGAAGTGGAATTGCAATAAAAGTGGCAACAGATACGTATGTGAGGAAAGTAAATAAAAACAAGAGGAAAAGGAAAACTTATTTGGTTCTCCAAAGAAGTGGCTGCTCAAATAATGCAAAAAACACAGCTTTCACCAAATTCAAAAGGAGAAGGACCTCGGAGTGATTTTTTTCTGAGGATCTCAAGGTGGCAAAATAGCGTGACAAGGTGGTGGCAAAAGCCAGAAGGATGCTGGGTTGAATACAGAGAGGAATTACCAGCAGAAATGAAGAGGTATAATGCCACTGTACAAGTCGCTGGTGAGGCCTCTCTTGGAATATTGTGTACAGTTTTGGAGACCATAACTCGGAATGGACATAAAAAGGCTGGAAACAGGTCAGAAGAAGGCAACCAAAATGATTTGGAGCCTGCATCAGAAGACTTATGAGAAGAGACTTGAAGACCTAAATATGTACACTCTGGAGGAGAGGAGGGACACGGGAGATATGATTCAGACCTTTAAATACTTAGAGTATTAATGAACAAACAAACCTCTTCCAAAGGCTGGGAAGCTGTAAAACTAGAGGGCATGACATGAAGCTGAAAGGCAATGTCAGGAAATACATTTTCACTGAAAGGGTGGTGGATGCTTGGAAAGACCTCCCAATGGAAGTGGTGGGAGCAAATATGGTGACAGAATTCAAAATGTCATGGGACGGACAGAGTGGATCCCTTTATAGCAACAGGATAAAATCAAAACAAACATAACTATCTCTTATATCTAAGTAAATAGGGGTGACCTACATGGAGCGTTGGGTACAACCCTAAACAAAGGTATGGGGAGGGATGACCTGCATGGAGCGGCAGGTGCACCTACTCTTGCCGCCTTGCTGGGCATATTAGATGGACCATACTGGTCTTTATCTGACCTCTCTTCCTCCAGGAGGGACCGAAACCTCTCCAGTCAGGCAAATCACATGACCAGGAGTCTTCCTGAGGGGACCGGTACCCCTGAATAAACTTACCCAGACAATGTACCCCCCAGCCCAGCAGGCTGTTATCCATTGTGACTATCACCCAATCCGGCACTTCCAGAGGCATTACGTCCATTAGTGGATAAGTTTGTAGCCACCAGGCCAATTACCCCTTCATCTTCCCTGTCCAAACAACTGTAATCAAGAAGACCAATGAGTCAGAAGGTGAACATGCAGGGGGCACATGTGCACCCTGTCCTAAGGTACTAGTTCCAGGGTTGATGTCATTGACCCCAGGAGCACAGGTAGCCCCAAGCCCTGGGAGCTGCAGTTTGTCCTACCTTTCTTGGGGTGGGAAGCACCTTGTCCAAGTTTGCTCACCTGCAGCTTGGATGCAGCATCAACAGACCAATTTAAAATCCAGAACAACCTTTGAACCACCACAGCTGCCACCGTGGACTTGGAGGAAATCCTAATCAAGTCATACAGGTGTACCAGCGAGAAACGATGCTCCAGACTCCAATCCCACTACCTCTGGGCTGTCTGGCAATTACTGAAGCCAGCATAAGAGTGCTCGAGCCACCACATCCACACAGAGCACTGCCTGATTACCCAAGATGAAGACATGAAGGCATTGCTGAGGAGGGCATCCACCCTCCTATCATGTATCTCCTTCTGCATAGTGCCACCTTCCACCAGAAGGTCATGTACTTTTTCACCATTGTGAGCAGGGGATCCTCCTTGGGGAGCCCAGCAAGCTGTTCCATCTTCCGTTGGGGTAGAGGATACAGCTAAGCCAGGACCTTAGTATCTCTCAGCCCCCCAGCTCCTCCTACTTGGAGGACACAAGCTTTCACATGGCCACAAGGAGGGGAAAGAGGTTGGAGGAATGCTGCAATCCCTCTAGGACAAGGGTTCCCAACCTGGGGTGCCCGCACCCCCAGGGGGTGCAAGATAGACCTTTAGGGGGTGCAACAAGAGTGGCTTGTATCCCCCTTAGTGATGAGTCAGAAGTCATCACTCAGCCAGCTGCCAGTGTGCCTTGAGCAGTGGTAGTAGGTGGTTGTGTTGTGTAGATAGTAGTCTCGTTGTTTATTTAATCAAAAGGAGAGAATAACAGAATTAACATATAAGTAAGTAACTGATTGTCAGCGTATTGCTTTTAAAATCATTATAACGCAACATCTGACAATCACTGTACATTGTTTCATTCATAAATTCACGATTGCAGAGTTCGTTAAGTATTTCACCTCTCGGGACCTCTCAGCTTGCCCATTGTCTCTGCTTACACGCACCATGATATTACTTTTGTAGAGGGTGCAAACATTAATCAAACATTTCCTAGGGTTGTGGGGCATAGAAAAGGGTTGGGAACCACTGCTCTAGGATATGGCCCACTTGTGAAATCTCCACCAGAAGGGGTGCCATAATGTGCAGAATTGTCATGGCACACTTAATAAAGGTGAAAAGATCTTCCCTATGAAAAAGATAGATCACTGTTAGATCCTCTCCCTCTGCTAAGGAAAGCTCCCCTTCCTCTGGTGACTCACCTATTGTAGATAGACTCCTCCCAGTCTCCCCCAGAGTGGACAGGGCTGGGCTCTTGGAGGAACAGGCAGGTGACAATGAAGGCAGGTGCACTTAACTCCCTTTTCGCCAGAGGGGGAGATGACAAAGGTACCAGAGTCTCCTATACGGGAAGGTCAGGGTCTTGGACTCCCACAAGGGAACTGCCTCATAGCTACCTGAAACTGACAAAGGCCTGTAAGCTGTTTCTGGAGATGCTGCTCAAAACTGGCTGAAGACATGCCCTGGGGCCCCAAAGGATCCTCAGGAGCCTGCTGGTTTAAGCCTGTGACTGCCTCACCATACTCCTCCATAGCCAAGACTATGCAGCCATCATTGGAGAAGCAGTAGAGGCAGCAAAATCGACATGGGGTCCTGCCATTGGCAACAATAATGTGCCATAAGGCTTCTCCATCGCACTTGGGGGCAAAAAGAGCCAGTCATGGAACTCACTCAATGGCAGCCATAAGTAGCATATCTCTGTGCACCTGGAATCATGACAGAGTTCAAATGTGATCAAAGAAAAAAACACAGAGAAATAACCCAGACAGAAAAAGAAAACCATAGCAAAAAAGGAACCCTTGATCAGTAAGAGAATCCCTGCATCTGTCATGCCAGCTGGAAAAACCCAAGAAGGGCTTCCCTAGCTATCCACATAGGCCTGGGAAGGCCTGGCAACCTGAAAGAAGTTTTTTAAGCTGGTTTATTCAAGCAGCAAAGACAGAGAGCAAACTAAAGAAACAAGACAAAAATAAAGAATAGAGAAAAATATACTGAACATGCATACATATGACAGCGAGTGGGAAAGTGGACCTGGATTCAGATTTACAAAAACCCCTGAGGGCTCCTGTAGCATACTCCTCTCAGCTCTATGACCCACCAGTGCTGAAACCCGTGGGTAGTAATGCTGGACACAGGGCAAGTGTCGGTTTGAGAAGTCAATTGATGTACTTAAGCTCCAATCAATCACTGGGCCAAAGTCTCAAAACACACCAGCTGCAAAGATCTTGATTTGGGCCAGGAGAAACAGACTTATCTGCACTGCTGCACCAGTCCTCACACCTCACCCCCTGCTGGAAGCAGCCAACACTGTTTGCTCTAAATGCTGCATCAGTGTACAAGTGATGACATCACTGAAAGTTGTTCTAGTTTGTCTCTGCTTGTTTAGGAGCATAACCAACTCATCTGGATTGGTATAGCAGGAATGTGCCTTGAATGTAGGCACAATCAATTATATCTGCTGACAAGCAGGTGTAATGTCTTCATATAGATCAAGGTATTTTACAATCTACACGTTCAGGTACGAACCCTGCCCACACTGTGTCCCCAGCCCACCTACTGGCAAAGTATATATCTTCATGTCAAAGTGCATACTTTTATGCCAGTTAGTATTTATAAAGTCATAGAAATGACTTTATAAAATTACCAAGCGAGACTAGATTGAAGGTAACAACTTCTGCAATGAAGAAATCAATCACATAACAACGAAGCTGAAGGAGACCATGGAATACAGGTAGCTGCAGGCAGGAAAATTTGTTTGCCTATATCCCGTAAGCCAGTGTGTTTTTGTTTTTCTCATGGGACAGATGTACCAAGCTACTAATCCATGTTGCTGCTCAGAGTGCTTTATTCCAATTAGTTTTTACTTCTGAGAGACTCTGCAATAATACAAGTCTGACCCCTGACGAAGGCTCCTGTAGCCGAAACTTGGCTGTGTTGAGCTTTGTTTCAATAAAGAATTTTGTATTCCATGATCGCCTGGGATTTTTTAAATTACCACATTTCTGTGCATATGCCTCCATGCAATTTGATAACAGCCTTTTTTCTGCATCTAAAACAAGCTTTACATGGAAAATGTTTTATAAAATTATCCCTATTAAGCTCTGCTTTCTCAAATGAATCTCTTTATTTTTATTTATTATTTTAAAACACTTCTAAACCACCATTTGTTTCAGCATTGAGGTGGTGTACAATCAATAAAACAAACAACCCACAAGGACCCACCCAGCAGGACCTCCCCTTACACCCTCCCCACCACAAACCACCCCAGCTGCTGCTTGCTGCTACTCCCTTCAACTACCCCATACCCATCCTGTACACCATAGCACATTCAGCTCTTGAGAAAAGGAAAGTTTTCAATGATTTCCAAAATACTAGCAAAATTAGTCTCCAATTGCAGTACTGCCAGTAAGGTATTCCACAGTCAGAGCTGCTACAGAAAATACCAGCATTGTAGGCAGACAGTGGAAAGCCCTGGAATCACCATCATTTGAGTCCCAGTGGAATACAAGGCCCATATAGGATGGTACCAGTCTACCAGCTCTTGCAAATACCAGGGCCTTAGGCCCCTCAAGGCTTTAAATGCCAAAAGCAAGATTTTAAAAATACATCTTTGCTTAATTGGGAGCCAGTGCAACTGCCATAAAACTCCCATCAATGGGTCTTGCCTGCAAAGCCCCCATATAACATGGGCAGCTGAATTTTGGACCACCTGCAACTTCCTTAGCAGGTAGCTTTGAAACCCCATGTACAGAGCATTTCAATAGTCCAGACATGATATAACTAATGCTTGAACCAGCAAATGCAATGCCTCTTGATCTAAATAAGGCCGAAGCTGGTCAACTACCTGCAGGTACCCAAATGCCGCTTGAACCACTTGCGACACCTGTTGATGGAGACCAAGCTCCTCATCCAAAATAATGTCCAAATCCCGGATCTCAGATTTTCATATCAAGCAACCCCCTCCCCCCCATACAGAGTCCAGCCCGCAAACTGCCCTGTCAACCTCCCACAAAGCAACACCTCAGATTTGGAGACATTGAGCACCAACCAATTAAACTGTAGCCAGACCGCAATGTCATCCAGACAGAGGTTAGCATGCTGAAATACTACAGTCTCATCGGCATCCATCTCAATCAAGAGCTGAACATTATCAGCATACAAAAACCCTACAAAGCGATGCCTCTGACAAATATCTTCCCACAGGACTCATATAGATATTAAAGAGAATTAGGGACAAAGCAAACCTTAGTGGGACATCACAGACCCATTTCTGTACCGTGGAGGATTGAGACCACCAACATACACAAAACCGTTGATCAATCAAAAAGGAGGTTAACCACTGAAGGACTATGCCTCCTATTCTCACGGCGCTACAATTCGTCACCAAAATGTCCCAGTCAACAAGGTCAAATGCTGCAGATAAATCTAGTGTCATTACAAGGGCAGTTCTCCACAATCCTTTGCCTTGCCCAAGGAGTCCATAAGGGACACCATCAAGGACTCAGTACCCGAACCCTTCTGGAACCCCACCTGCCCCCACTCCAATCCCCCCTCTTGCTCCAAGAAAGTGTAGTTACTCACCTGTAACAGGTGATCTCCGGGAACATCAGGAATTTAGTCTTCACATATGGGTATCGTCGGTACCGATGGAGCCTGCACGGAAACGCTCCCCAGCGTCCAATAGGAAAGCTTTTGGGAGCATCCCTCAGCACATGCGCACTGCCTTCCTGCCTTTCCAACTGTCCCTCTTCAGTTAAGTTTGTAGCTGAGTGAAAAGGACAGAGGGAGAGACGAAAGAGACAAAGAGATAGAGAGACAACTCCTAGGGGAGGTGGGTGGGTTGTGAAGACTAAATTCCTGCTGTTCCCGGAGATCACCTGTTACATGTGAGTAACTACGCTAACTCCAGGAACAAGCAGGAATGTAGTCTTCACATATGGGGACTCCCTAGCTGAAGATGCCAGGGAGATAGCCCCAGGAAGGTGCCACCCTGGAAAGGTGGGAATCCTTCCTCCCATGGATCTCTGGCATTCCACCAGAGTTGGTGGGTAGGAGTTGAATTAGGTCTGAAAGATATTTTGAAGAACAGTTTGGCCAAAGAAGGCATCCCGATGGGAGGCTTTATCCAGGCAGTAGTGGGCTGTGAAGGTGTGTACCGAAGCCCAGGTGGCTGCTCGACAAATGTCATCGATAGACATAGAGTGGAGATTAGCCATGGAAGTTGCCATGGCTCTCACATTATGAGCTGTGACATGGTTCTGAAGAGGAAGACCCTTACTCTCATAAGTAAAGGATATGCATTGGGCAATCCATTTAGATAAAAGTTCTTTTGGAGACCGGATGTCCCAAATGACTAGGGACAAAAGCTATAAAAAGTTGCGAGGACTTTCTATGTTGCTGTGTTCTCTGTAAGTAAAAGGCTAAGGGCCTTTTACAATCCAAAGTCTTTCTGCATTAGAGGCGTGAGGCCTCGGAAAAAATACAGGAAGATAAATTGATTGATTTAAATGAAAAGGCGAAACCACCTTTGGCATAAAGTGTGGATGAGTTCTAAGAACAAACTTATCATGGTGAAACCTAGTATAAGGAGGATTAGCCACTAAAGCTTGCAGCTCACTAATGCGACGTGCAGAGGTGATTGCAATTAGGAAGATGACCTTCCAGGTCAAAAACCTAAGGGTTGCAGTGGCTAAAGGCGGCTTCATGAGCTGTCCGAGAACTAGATTTAGATCCCATGCCACCGGTGGTGGCTTAATGGGAGGTTTGGTTAATAGAAGACCTCTCATAAATCTGGATATGAGTGGATGAGAGGAAATTGGTTGTCCATTCAGAGGCTTATAAGAAGCTGCAATTGCACTAAGATGGACTCTTACCGAATTGGTCTTTAGACCAGACTTCGTTAAGTGAAGGAGATACTCTAGTATTGATTCTAAGGGTATGCGAAGGGGGTTTAATCCCTTCTTGGAGCACCATATAGTAAAACGTTTCCACTTGAAGGCATAAGATCTTCTTGTGGAAAGTTTCCTAGAAGCCTGAAAGATATCCTTTACCTGTTGGGACAGGTTGAAATCCTGGAGGTCTAAACCTTCAGCAACCAGGCCATGAGATGCAGGGACTGGGGATTCGGTGCCATAGCATCCCGTTCTCTTGGGAAAGGAGATCTGGAGCATGCCCTAACTCCAGAGGTGCAGCTTGAGAGAAATGTAGAAGCAGGGGATACCACGCTTGGCGTGGCCCGTGGCGCTATTAGAATCATGAGACCCCTGTCTCTCTGAAGCTTGAAGAGTGTTTTGGCGATGAGGGGAATGAGTGGGAAGGCATAAAGGAAACCCTGACCCCAGTGAAGGAGGAAGGCATCCCTTGCCTGACAATTGTGCGCCGGAATCCTGGAACAGAACCGGGAAAGTTTGGCATTCAGTGGACTTGCAAAGAAGTCTATGTCTGGAGTGCCCCAGAGATGAAATATCTTTGCCACCTGGTCCAGGTGGAGGGACCACTCGTGAGGCAGCAGTACTCGACTGAGTTTGTCTGCCCAAAGGTTTTGAATGCCTGGAAGATATACCACTAGAAGGTGAATTTGATACTCACTGACGAGGGCCCACAGTCGTAAAGCTTCGTTGCATAATGAAAGAGAGCATGTCCTGCCTTGCTTGTTCACACAGAACATTGCTACTTGATTGTCCATCTGGACTAGGACTGTCTTGTAGCTGATCTGGGCATGGAATACTCGAAGAGCTAAATAGATTGCTCTTATTTCCAGGAGGTTTATGTGTAGACCAGCCTCCTGTAGAGTCCAGGTTCCCTGGGTAGAGAGATGATTCAGGTGTGCTCCCCCACCCACCTGCGATGCATCTGTTGTTAGGGTGGCCTGAAAAAGGGGTTGATGAAAAGGAGACCCCATTGTCAGATTGTCTAGGGATTGCCACCATTGGAGGGACAAAATTAGTCGTTGAGAGTTTATTATTTTGTCTGATAAATGACCTGTGGCCTGTGTCCACTTTGTGGATAGGGTGGATGCCATATGTCCCAGCAACTGTAGTAGCTCTCGAGTAGTTAGGGAGGATTTCCCTGCTGCTTGAGAAGCTAGTTGCATTATGCGAAGACACCGGGCCTGTGGAAGGAAAGCCCTTGCCTTTCTGGTATCTAGACAGGCTCCTATGAATTCCAGGGATTGGGAAGGAACAAGTTGGGATTTTGGGAAGTTTATTACCAACCCCAAGTATTGGAGGATTCACATTGTGCGAGACAGTGCAGTGTTGGCCTCTGCAACTGTAGGGGCTCGAATGAGCCAGTCGTCTAAGTAAGGGAAGACGAATATCCCCAGGGTTCGTAGAAATGCAGCTACTACTGCTATGTATTTCGTGACTACCCTTGGTGCTGAAGCTAGACCAAAGGGAAGAACCCTGTACTGGAAATGTTTTCCCCTGAAAATGAATCATAAGAATTTCCTGTGATCTGGATGGATCAGAATGTGAGTGTACGCATCCTTTAAGTCTAGAGAGCAAAGCCAATCCGGGCTTTGAAGGTATGGCAGAAGAGTTCCTAGAGAAATCATTCTTGAACTTCTCTCAAAACAGGTATTTGTTCAATTCTCTGAGGTCTAAAATGGGTCTGTGTCCTCCTGTTTTCTTTGGAATAAGAAAATAGGGGGAGTAGAACCCTGCACCCCGTTGAAGAATGGGTACCTCCTCTATTGCCCCTTGGGCAAGAAGTGTTTGCGGAGGTTTGAGAATTGAATTGCTTTAGAATTGTAGGAGGGGGCATGCTTTGAAAAGGAAGCTTGTACCCTTCTCCTACAATGGACAAAGTCCGATCTTCTGCTGTTATCTGATGCCATCTGTTGGCAAAGTGGCATAACCTGCCAGGGATATTGGGGGTTGGGGACCCCTCAGAGGCAGGAAGGCTAAGCTCTCTAGGAAGGAGTCAAAGCCCTTGAGGGGGCTGAACCTGCAGAGCTGGTTGGTTTCTGGGGACCTTTGGCTTCTTTTGCTGTCTAGTTTGTCCCTTTTGGGCAACCTGACCCTGAGATTGACTCTACTGGGTATAGGAAGGATAAAATTTCCTCTTTTTGATGAAAGAGAGTTTTTTATAAGACTTATTTTTTGCTGGAGTGGCTCTAGATTTTGACAATCTATCAAGAGTAGTATTGTCAGCATCTAACTCATTAGCCTTTTCCTGCCAATTCTTGCCGAAGAGATTCTCTCCCGTGCAAGGAATGTTGCCTAACTTGTCCTGTACCCAAGTCTCCAAGCCTGATGCCTGAAGCCAGGCAATCCATCGTGCGCCAATGGCAATAAGTTATAATGTCCCAAGTTATAATGTCCCAAGTTATAATGTCTCCAAGTTATAATGCCCTGTTCAATGTAATTTCAGTTTGTTCAATGTAAACCGCCTTGATATCATAAAAAGGCGGTATATAAGAAATGTTAAATAAATAAATAAATAATAGCAGAGGTTCTGCTGATGCATTCAAAGCAGTCAAAGGCTGCACGATTTACAAACTTGGAGACATCTTGAGCATGCTTAACTAGAGCAAGAAAGTCTTGTCTCTTGTCATCTGGGAGAAATGGGTTCATAAGCTCCAAATCTCCTGTAACTTCCTTGAGGAACATTCCCATATACAGTATATATGAACTGATCCTAGCTGAAAGCATGGAAGCCTGAAACGTTCGGAGCCCACAAGCGTCCAGAGTCCTGCATTCACGACCTGGAAGATTGGATGCATGTCTCTTTGCACTTTTCATCCTATGCATGGCTGACTCCACCACCATTGAATGGTGTGGCAGCTGAGTCTTTTGAAATCCAGGACATGGCGGAACTCGATACATAGTATCAAGTCTCCTAGATTGAGGAGATGTAGTCAGAGGTGTCTCCCACAAGTTATGCAGAATTTCATGGATGGGCAGAGTGGCTGCCTCCTTTGGAGCTTTAGGATATTGGAGAATTTCCAATTCCTTTGCTCTGGGTTCCTCTTCAGGAGCCACTGTGATAGAAAAGCCCCTTGGCCATATCATGAATAAAATCCTGAAAAGACATGTCCTCTGGAGGTGACATTCTGCATTGGGGAGAAGAGGGATCCTCTGGGAGAAACCCTCTAGTACCAGCAGAATTGTCAGAGTCTTTGGAATTGGAGGATTCGAAGTATTCCTGACCACGATGCTCATGCAAAGCACGGTCCTGGTATCGATCAAAGTCGGTACCGAGTTGATCCGGTTCCGATCTGACGATTCCAGCCAAAGATGGCTTGGGAAGAATTCCCACCGGGGCCGGTACCGTTGGTACCGGTATCGTCGGTACCTGTACCGGTGCCCATTGGACCAACAGTACTGTAGCTGAGAGAAGAGCTTCGATGCTGCATTCGATAGCAAGGGTATCGGTACCGGTGAAAATGGCTGGAACCCCTGAGCATGGCACAGGTAGTTCTTGCGAGGTCGGGGCCTCGAGGACATCCTGAAGCCCCATTGATGCTTTGGAAGGCGAAGACTCCCGCCGGGGCTGCTTTGCCGGTGTGGTTCCCTCAAGGGCAATGCCAATGGCCTCTTGATGCTTAGTAGGAGAGCTACCCTCTGAGGACCACCTTTTATGTTTAGTTACCTGAGATCCATGGGAGGAAGAGGAGGCCCTTGAAGATGTTGATGCAATGGATCTGGCATCTGAAGAAAAGAGGGTACCGAGCTTCGCAGCCCAGTTCTGTCTTCCTCTTTTAGTCATCCACATACAGGAGAGACATTCAGATGGAGAATGTTCAGGCCCTAAACATTTAAGACACCAATCATGGGTGTCAGTGACAGAAATAGTACCGCCACACTTAGTACATTTTTTAAAACCACTAGTTGTTTTTTCCATGTTTTAGGAATATGGGGCCTAGTGCCCAAAATGGCACCTAGCATCAAAAAAGAAAAGCTTCTGAAGAGAAACAGCTCAAAGTATAAGGTTGGGGGTTTTTTTTGGAAAAGAAAAAAAGAGAACCAGCGGTACCGGTAAGCGTCGTGCGGCAGGAAAACGCGGCCACAAGAAAACAATTTTAAAGACGGAATTTTCTGCGGTGACAAGGTATGGATCCTGTCGGCTCCGCGGAAAACGAAGAACTGAAGAGGGACAGTTGGAAAGGCGGGAAGGCAGCGTGCATGTGCTGAGGGATGCTCCCAAATGCTTTCCTATTGGACGCTGGGGAGCATTCCCGCGCAGGCTCCATCGGTACCGACGATACCCATATGTGAAGACTACATTCCTGCTTGTTCCTGGAGATTGTCATCAACTGAAGGAGAACAGTCTTCTCCATAACCTTTGCCAACCCCATCAGTGAGGAGAGAGGGCACAAGTTGGAACAGTTTAGGTCAGTACCCTTTCTTGTCAACAAGTATTCAGTAGTATTGCATCAATGTAAGGGTGACTAATGAGGACATTCAAGAGAGAAATCTGAATGTGTTTGATTGGTGAACCAGATAAATCTGCATATTTTTTGTTATTTGACAAGAATAAGCAGGTCAGGGATATTCAAAGACTGGGTTTGGGAACTACTAACTCAGAGTACTTAATTTTTGGTGATTATGCTAAAGAATTATTTTTTTACAAACATTCTTTGATTTATAAATTATGCTTTTAAGCAATTTTTTTAAAATATTCTTTTGTCTTAAAGACTTTTTCCTCACCCAGAATCCTATATATTTTGTAACTGTTTTGCTTGTACTATATTGAAAAATGAATCTTTTTGTTCTAGGGATTTGGACATCCTAGGAAGCATGGCTATTTATATTCATCCTTTATAAGCTCTGCATGGTGAAACTAGCAATCTACCTGACTTGTCAGATTTCATTTGTTTTGGGAAGTCCTATGTTCCTGTTCTCTGCATTTTGTCATGAAATAAATCAATCCTCCACTTATGTATTTTTCTTAAAAATTCAGATTCTGGCTATTATGTCAAGCTCCCCCCTACCCACACATCACACTGAAAAGGAAAAGGAATTATTCATTGTTCTTAAAATTTATGCCTACGCAACCTTTTTTCCTAAATGCAATAATTGGTACAGCTTGTGACACCCAATAAACAAGTATGATTTTTATTAGCAAGCTAGGCTGTCGTACTAGGCACGAAGAGTTTCAGTCATTGTGACAACAGGATGCAGCAGGATGCAGCTCCAAAAAGCACAGCAGCAGGGCCCGTGCAAGGATATGGGGCGGCCTTAGGAGAGCCCTCAATCCTGCCACCCCCACTGCTGCCGCTCTCTGGGACCTGCAGCTGTGGAAATATCCTTTAAACCGCAATGCAGGGCTTATCTGATTTCTCCAGTACTGTGTTGCACTTCTTGTTTTCTATGACTTGCCACTTCCGCCCCCTTCAGTGCAGGCTTCCTGTTTGCTGCAGGTCCTCGAGAGGGGCGGCGGAAGTGGCAATGGACGGCACTGGGAAATTGGCATGCCTGTCCTGAACAGCAGAAAAATAATGCTTGAAAGGCTCGGGTGGTCAGCTGTTTAAGCCCCCTTCCTCTTCCTCAAAAAGTTATATACATGTATTTAAGAGATTTAGAGCTAGAGTTACTAATGTGTGCTACTATAGATGCATACGCTAATGCAGTTAATGCATTTTTTAGAAACTAAATCCCACTGCAAAAAATGGAAACTGTGGTAAAACCTGCATTAACCATGTTAATGCACGCTAAAGTACTAGCGCACATTAGTAACTTTAGACATCAAGGGCTTGTAATTTTGGCATCTGAAAGTGAAAGCCGATCACAGTGGGCAATAAGAATATGCGCTATATTGAAATAAGTGGTGTCCTATAATTCATAGATGAGATTGTCTTTGGTTACATAAAACTACAATAGGAGAAAATTCTAGTACAGACTATAAAACCAAGGAACAAGGAGATCCCTATTAAACTTCATGAGTTCTATTAATTGCCTACTCTAATCTTGTTTTGATTATCACTTGATTCTGTCCAGTACTAGGGTGCATTATTTGCACCATCTTAATATCAAAACATTTACCCCCATAAATGAAGGTAATAATCAGTTGTAAAGTGAAATGACAAAGAAGGGGTCACATATATAGAAACATAGCAGTTACTGCTGAGTTCTTTAACGCTATCATGGATGAAAGTTTCCCCCAATTGTATCTAACTTGTCATAGTAACATTTGTTAATTTGTTAATGATATCTTACTCTGAACTATGTGCTCCTGTTCTCTTAAGCTTCTGCGGCTAGTATCATGATCTTTGCAGTTTTCTGGGTCATGCCACACCTTGTTCCACTTACCACGACGAAGCATGGCCCAGAAAACTGCAAAGAGCATACATTCCGAATTCCACCCTGGTTAAGGTGGAGCCCATACTTTCAAAGCAGCTTCTCCCTTCCCCAGAATGTTGCTCATTCCTAACAAATCTAAATCCTTCCTACCTGTATGATCATTTTATCCATGCATTATTTATTTAGACAGTTTTGTATACCACCTTATCCTTCAATCAAAGTGGTCACAACACAATTGGGGGATACATTTAACATGAGGGGATATGAGACACATACTTACAGGGAACATGGGCAATGGAGGGTTAAGTGGCTTGCCCAAGACCACAAGGAGCACCTGTGGGACTAGAAACACCAGTCCTTCTGGCCCAAGGTTGCTGTCCTCTAGTGGGATTTGAACCCCCAACCTTCCGGCCTGAGGTAACTTGCCCCAACCACTAGGCCACTCCTCCCTCAAGTCTGCAAGTCTCAAGGCCACTCCTCCCTCATTAAGTCTGCAGAGCATTTCTGAGATCCTGGAAGTTCTGGATTTGAACTTTCTATCTCCTTCCTATACTTTCCTGTGTCATTGGTGCCCATCTGTATCAAGACAGTTGGCTCCTCCCCAACACTGTCTAAAATTCTATGTAGACGACATGAGAAATTCACCATCTTTGCACCAGGCAGAGAACTTACCAAGCAATCTTCATGCCCACCAGCCACTCAGCTATCTACATACCAACTACCATAGCTATCCTAACCCTTCCCTCCGTGGAACATATCCCTAGTGTGAGAGGTTACTGTTCTACCTGGAGGCCAAGTCCTGGCTATAGGATTACTTCTTGCCACACCAAGTTAATACTATCCTTTCTGGTAACCGTTCTCCTCCAATGTGGCACAGAGGCTCCCAGACTAAAGATGGTACTATGTCCCTGACAGTCTATATATGCCTGGCTCAGCTCCCCCAATCTACAACTCTGGCCTCAAGAGATCAGACTCCATTCTCTGAGAGCCAGAAGCTCTTTGTGACAAATACACACATACAATCCCTCCCTAATGGCAGATAATCATACATGTGGTACTTGGTGCAAAAGACTGGATGTCTCCATCTCACTATTGGGCTGCTGTCTGTATCTTAGGTATTGGTGAGTTGTTTAGTTGTTTGACGTTGCTAAGGGAATAGGGATGCTTAAACTAATACAAAGAATTTTAAGTTTATTAGATATATTTGACTTTATTATGTTTGCTTCTCAATGAACTGCAAAGGACCTAGAATTAATCTAAGGGTTACTTACTTTCTGATGAAAATCCCCAGTTATATCCTGTGGGGAAAAAATTCTCTATTATCTTAGTTGGCTTAAAAGCTTTGATCTCTCCCCTACCTAGGTTCATGCTGCATCTCCCTTCCCTTCTCTCACTTGATTGCATATCTATGCTTTCTATCTTTCCTGTGAGTCCTGTCCTCTTCTCTATCCTATTATGATTTTGGCGTTCTCTTCTCTCTGTTAGTAGCGAATATTTCTTTATTGTACACCGCCCTGATGCCTTGGCCTGGGTGGTTAATCAAATGTGGAAATAAAGATAAAGAATCAAAGAAAGATCCTGGGGTGGACAGGAATCAAATACAGATATGTTTTACTTAATCTGCTGCTTTACTTACTTTTTTTTAAAAAACAGACAGCGTTTATCTACTCTGCTGTCTTACGTACTTTTTAAAATAGGAAGATAGCAGGGTAGGTAAAAGCTATTTTGCTTATCTTTTAAAACAGACAAAGAGAGAACTTTGACCTGTTCTGCTGCCTTACCTACTACTTAAATAAACACATAATTGATCAGTTAAACCAAGAACCTCTGTTTTCCCCAAATTTTAGGGCAGTTTCTTCCATCCCCTTTATCATTTTAGTCACTCTTTTCTGTACTTTTTCTAATTCTGCCATGTCCTTTTTTAGATATGGCAACTAGAAGTGCACACAATATTAAAGGTATGGTTGCACCATGGAATGATACAGAGGCATTATAATTTCATTGGTTTTATTCTACATTCCTTTCCTTATGATTCCTAGCATTCTATTTGCTTTCTTGGCCACTACTGCATACTGGGCAGAGGCTTTTAACATATTATCCACAATGACGTTTAAATCCTTTCCCTGGGTGGTGATTCCTAATGTGGAACCTTGCATCGTGTAACCATAGTTTGGGTTGTTCTTCTCTAAGTGCATAACTTTGCACTTGTTGACCTTAAATTTCATCTGCCATTTGGACATCCAGTCTCCTAATGTCTCAAGGTCTTCTTGCAATTTTTCACAATCCTCTTAAGAACATTGAATAATTTTGTGTCATCTGCAAATGTGATCACCTCAATTGTTCCCAATTCCAGGTCATTTATGAATATGTTAAAAAGAAGCAAACCCATCACAGATCCCTAGAGTACTCCACTATTCACCTTCCTTCATTGAAAAAATTGGCCATTTAGCCCTATTCTCTGTTTTCTATCTTTTAAATGGTACTCAATCCATAATTGTACACACTGTTTCCTATCCCTATTCCTCAAGAGGCTCTCATGAGGGACATTATGAACGGTTTTCTGAAAATGCAGATACACTATATATCAGCCAGCTCACTTTTATTTACTGTTTATTCACACCTTCAAAATATATATATACAGGGTGGCCCAAAAAAAGTGAGAACATCTCGTAAATTAAAAGCTTAAATAGTTTACTTACAGTATTTACCCTTTTTAGCTATATAACGTCTTTATTTCGACAATTTCTGGTCACCATCATTTTTTTAAAATTTGTCAGTCATTTACATCTGTCTTTTTGAATTTTTAAATAACTTATATGATACAAGATGTTCTCACTTTTTTTGGGCCACCCTGTATATCATACCGTATATAGCAGATTAATGAGACAAGACTTTTTCTTGGCTAAATCCATGTTGGCTTGGTCCTATTAAACTATGACTGACTATATGTTCAGAACTACTCTAAACACCATCAATCAATCTATATGGATAAGCTAGATCTTAAAATTCCTCTGAAAGACAAAATAATTTAAGTCAATCTTCATGTCAAAAAGAAGCCCAATCCATAAAGAGATGGTAAGGACCAAGAAAGCCTGAGCTCTAACTTGTGTCTTCTGAAGCATTCTGAAAAATTGTACACAAAGTAAAACTTACTGATTTGGCTTTTTTTTTTTTTTTTTTTCCAAAGTAAACTTTATTGAAGACCCAACTTAACTAGTTTCGGCCCTAGGCTTGGTCCACCTTTTAGATGTTTCTGTTTTATCTTCTTTGGTAATGTATTACAGCTCTCTTATGCTTTTTAATGTATTATAGCTCTCTTATGCTTTTTAATGTATTATATATTTTTTTTTTTCAAAACTTTATTTTAAAACACCAGCAATAAACAAGTACAACAAAGATCGATCAGTCCCTGCGTGGGGAGGGACTCTTATCCCCACGACAGAGAGCCAAAATCAAATACTGGTGTTACATTTTCAGGTTCAGTACTATACACAACTAAAATCCCTCCCCACCCCCCACCCAACAGGACATGGTCTCCTCCCATCAAAATCACACCCGTACAGTACAACATCGGAACCTACCATCCCTCCAACATCATATAGGCACAGTGGTCTCGGCTGCAGCCCATTGCAACACCTCGTTACGGCCTCGCGGGCTCAAGTGGTGAATATATGGATCCCACAGCAGCTGAAAGGCGGACCAACGGCGAGGGCTACCCCGGGCGCTCCGACACTCCGCCAGCATCAATTGGTGAAAAGCATTCCTCCACTCCCAGAAGGTGGGCGGAAAGCTCGCCCTCCACCGGCGGAGTATAGGCCCTTTTGCCCCCAGGCAAGCCTTACGTAGCAGCAAGCGGCCCCATCGGCCCTTAGGACATGTGGGGCCCAGGCAGTCCAATACAACAAAGAGGGCATCCCAGCGCACCTCCTGCCCCAACAACCCCTGCATGTAGGATGCAATCCGGGCCCAATACGGACGAATATGTCGACATTCCCACCACATATGGAATAAAGTCGCCATGGGGGCGGAGCATCTCGGGCAGCCTCCATCAGGGGACAACTGACACCTGAAGGCCCTCCGTGGGGAGAAGTGTACCCGAGTCAGGGATTTAAACTGGATCTCCCTCCACCGCATCCCCTCCGCAAGGGTGGCTACCCGTCTAAGACCCCAGAGGACAGTGTCCGGGGGGATCTCGCATTGCAGTTCCCGGGCCTATGCCAATTCTACAGGTCGATAGTCTGGCAGCAGGCGGTACTGATCCAATCTGGTCCGCAGGATACGAATAGAAGGAGGGATGTCTTCTCCTATCGCAAAGAATTCCAAAATCTGTGCCGACCTCCCCTCCTGGAGTTCAGCTGTCAGCAGGGACGACACATAATGTGAGAGTTGCATATAGGAGAAGGTGTGGGACCGGTCTAAATCATACTCTACTTGCAAGACTGAAAAAGATTTACACATACCGGTAGAGTTCACCGCATGCCCTACCATGCTGATTCCGTTCGCTGCCCACCGCCGCAGGATTGCAGAATCCGTTCCCGGGGCAAAGTTAACATTACCCTGAAATGGGAGCCAACTCGAAACCGTCCAATCCCGTTGCCAAAGCACATTTAACTGTCGCCAGGTACGGCGAACAGCACTCAAGAACACACTGTCTGTGATATAGGTCGGGAGCATCCTGTTTTCCAGATGTAAAATGGCCAACAATGAATGTGGGGCGACAAATGCCTCTTCCAATGTCCGGGGAGTAAACAACTCAGTGCCCCCCAGCCAATCCCCCAGGTGTCGCGCCTGGCAAGCAATAGCGTATGCCCCCAAGTCCGGAAGTCCCATACCACCTTGGCGCCATCCCCCCATCAGCCGACGATACGCAATGCGCGCTCTCGCCCCTTGCCAGAGGAATTTCCTAAACATCCCTTCGATCCGAAGGAGGTCCCGGCGCAGGACCCACACCGGGAGGGTCTGCAACCAATATAGTATTCTGGGGAGAACGACCATCTTGATCGCTGCTATACGCCCAGAGAGAGACAATGGAAGTGATCCCCATGCCTGCAGTTGAGCCCGTAGCTTCGTGATCACCCGAGTGAGATTGGCCTGGTAGAGGTGTGCCGGTCGGGGGGTTAAAAGGATCCCCAAGTACATAAAGGAATCGATAGCCCAACGGAGTGGAAAGTCATCCCTCCACTTCGCTCGCAGTTGACCCGACACGTCTAACGCCTCGGATTTGTCTCGGTTAATACAAAAGCCCGCAAAACTCCCGAAAATCCGGAATTCCTCTAGCAACGCCGGCAACGAGGTTTGGGGGTATAGTAAATGGACCAAAAGGTCATCTGCGAAGGCGGAGATTTTAAAGCCCTGTCTCCCGATAACATTACCCCGGATTTCACGAGACCGTTCCACCCTACGAATGAGAGGGTCCAAAGACAAGGCAAAGAGCAACGGGGAGAGGGGGCACCCCTGTCGGGTCCCTCTACAGAGCGGAAAGGCCTCCGAGAGCATCCCATTGCATAAAATCGCCGCCGTCGGGTTGGTGTATAAGCCCCGCACCATTTTGCAGAATGAATCCCCCAGGCCATAGCACGGAAGCAGATAGTGTAAATATTGCCAACAGACCCTATCAAAAGCTTTTTCAGCATCAAAGCTGATCAGCAAAGAGTCCTGGGCACGCCGGTGTACCCTTTCCAAAGAGGCGACGATTTTCCGTAAGTTACGCACGGCGTATCGGGACTTCACAAAGCCGACCTGTGACTCATGGACTAATTGGCCTAGAACACCCGCCAAACGATCCTCCAGTATCTTGGCCACTAGCTTAAGATCAAAATTAAGAAGCGAGATGGGGCGATAGGAAGCGGCGCAGAGCGGGTCTTTCCCAGGCTTTGGAATAAGTATTATGTGAGCTTGGTTACTACCCCAACGAAAGAAGCCCTGCTCAGCCCTGCAAGTATACACCTCTCGAAGCGTCGGGGAAATCAACTCGTTCAAAATCTTGTAGAATTCCGCACCGAGCCCGTCCGGACCCGGGGATTTGTAGCAACACGCATTATTAATGACAGTCTGCATCTCTTGCAGAGTAACCGGTCGGTCTAGTTGCTCCCGTTGTATTTCCGTTATTTGAGGGAGATCCAAATCGGCAAGGTAATCCCTCATCTGGACCGGGGAGCCAGGCTCCGCTGTATAAAGCTTTTGAAAAAAGGACCGAAAAACCTTAGCAATCTGTGGAGTATCCCGGTGTAGCACCCCCCCATCATCCCGTAACGCAGGGATTAGCCTGGAGCCCCGAGGTCCGCGTAAGCATCGAGCCAGAAGTTTTCCAGGTTTATCGCCCTGCCTGTACAGCTGGTAGCGATAATATTGCACAGATTTTTTTCGCTCGCTGGTGTAGAGTTTCATTCAAGGCCGTCTGGGTCTCCCATAGCCGTCGTTTAAGGCTAGCCGTAGGGTTGCTGGCATAGAGCCGGCGCAGCGCTGTCACCTCCCGTTCCAGGCGGATTATGCGTTCCGACATCAACCTCCGCCGTCTGGCCTGGTACCCCAAAATATCGCCTCGTAATACCACTTTGGCGGTCTCCCAGACCAATTCCGGTTCAGCCTGGTGGCCAATATGATCCTGCTCAAATTCCGCCAACGGCGGCGCAGGAAGGAGCGAAAATGAGGATCCGTATAAAGCTCCAAGGGGAACCGCCATATTCGTGAGGCACAAGACGTCCCTCCCCACTGAACCTCCAACCAAATTAAGGCATGGTCAGATATTTCCCCTGGTCCGATCTGTGCGTCCCTCACCACCGCGAACAACCCCCCGAAATCAACAAATAATCCAGACGCGACCAGGAACCATGGGCTCGGGATTGGTGGGTGAAATCTTTCTCGGAGGAATGCAGGAGCCTCCAGGGGTCGACAAGGCCTAACCGGTCTCGCAATCTAAGTAACGCCCGGGTGGATCGCTGTCTCTCCCGTGAACCTCCACCTAGGGAGGTATCTAGCATCACATCCATCACGGCGTTAAAATCACCCCCGAGAATCACAGGCACGTCCGGTAGTGTCTCAATTTTAGTAGCCAAACGAGCGTACAGCCCAGAATCCAATACATTAGGGGAGTAGACGTTCCCAACAATCACCGGTTTCCCCTCCAGAGTTCCGTATATAAGGACAAATCTCCCAGAGGAGTCTGCAAGTTCTTTTTCGACTTCAAAACGCACACTTTTATGAATCAATATAGCAACCCCTCCCTTCTTACCCTGCGCTGGGGATCCAAAGACCTGCCCCACCCATGCTCTAGCCAATTTACCGTGCTCCACTGCTGTCTGGCGGGTTTCTTGAAGCAGAGCTATATCCACCTTCTGTCTAGCGAGGGCCTGCAGCACTTTAGAGCGTTTAATGGGGCAGCCGAGACCACAAACATTCCAAGATATAATCTTCAGTGTACAGCGAACATAAGGAGACCCTGTGCCAACATAAGTATCATTATTTTGAAAGGAGCCCTCCCAGCCTGGGGCCCCCCCCCAACACCATTGAAGGCGGCAATGCCCAAAAATAAAATCCCAATGATAGGTATGACCATGTCCCCCCCTCCCTCGTGTACCCCTACCCCTACCTCACCCCCCCTTCCCCCCCCTCCTTCCCATCCTAAATGCTACACTACCCCTCCCCTCCCCCAACCCACCACTTCCCCTACCCACTCCCACCACCAATCCTTCCACCATCCACCTCCCAGTCGCGCCCAGCACCACCGGAACTTCCTAAACATGCAAAGCCCCCCCCTCCCCCCCATCATGGCCAACCAATCCACCTTCTAGGGCCAAAGTCCCAGTACTAAACCAAAAAGCGGCTCCCACTCCCTCCCAGCCGAGAGAGCAGGGGCACCCCCAGGTAACAAGGCAGGGGCGAAGCACCCCAACATATTGACCGAGACTATGAAGAGCACCCAAAACTTGAACCCCCCGCCCCAGCCCGTCTGTCCACTGCTATTACCCCCGGGGTCAACCCACCCGCCCTCCGGAAAGCGGAGGGACCTCGGAGCCGATCAGCCAGCCCTCCTACCAGGGGAGCTAAGCTTCTGAGGATAAACAGAAGAAAGAGCAAAGGAGATGGAGTCAGAGAGGGGGCCCCACGAAATCCGGACATTCGCGGTCAAGGACCACCCCATGAGAGCTGAACATGGAAAAGAGTAACTCACCCATGTGGAGCTAATCTACACCCCGTCAACAGCATTAGCCCAAGACACAACCCCTTGGGGCACCCCCCGCCATTCCCCGAATCTCCGCCACCCGCCCGCCCAACCCCCCCAATCAGAAAGTTCGAACCCTCCTACCCTCCCCGCTCAGACCTCCCGGGCAGGGCGAGATCTTCATAGGACCGGGGTGGGTATCTGAGCCTAAATCAGGTAAAACTATTTGAACTGGGGTAAACCATCGCCCTAAGCATTCCCACCCTTAGGAGGGGGATTAAGAAGTGACCTAGATGAGGGAAGAACCGCACTTACCAAAGACAATGCCCCACTGGCGTGGCCTTAGACCAAGCAAAGGCCAGTATGAGGAGCAAAGGACAGGAAGTACTAAATAAGCTAAGTGAAGGGAAGTGACACGAGCAAATAAAGATACCTAAAACAAGGTTTAAGGACCAATTGAGATCTACCATATATAGGAACTTTTCAATCAACAATACAACAATATAAAATTACAGAAATTGCAAAAAATTAGTTATAATATAAAGCAAACCACTCCCGTTATAACAGCCTCTCGAGACCCCAAAGAGCCTCCGGGCTGACATTCATCCTCACTGTGTAGTATAGAAATGTCCTCAGAAGGAAATCCAAACAGCTGCCATCCAGCGGAGGCCGGAGCTCCGGACCGCGCCTTGCAGCTCAGCCCCAGGATCCAAGGGCCTCCGGCGCGCAAAGATCCGCCCGCCATGCTGTCCTCAGATGCACGTGGCTCTGACCAGCAATACACGAGCTAAAGGAAGTACTAAGGGAGTGAGAACATGATACAACCATGGGAACCGATACAGAAATAAATATAAGGTAAATTAAATACAAGGTAAGAGTAGTTTAAATGAGACGCTTAACGGAAGATAAATTAGAACATAAATAAAAATTAGGACATAAATAATACAGAAATAGTACAGCAACCCCACGTGTTTACTCGTCCGTGGGGTGTCCAACAGGCCTCTAAACTGGCCTTTAACCATAACGACCATCAGAGCAGTGTCTCAAAGCAAATGTCAAGCAGCTACCTCCGGGGGAAAACCAGAGCACCAGGCAATGCCGCTCGGCCCCCGGGTCTAGGAATCAATCAGTACACGGGGAACATCCAGCCGTGCTGGAGTCAACGGTCCAGACCATTACAATAATCCATTACCTCCGCTGGGGAGGAAAAGGTACGATTCCCCCCTTCACCGTGTATCCGCAGGGTTGCCGGGTAGGCCAGGGTGAAGCGGATGCCCCGCTCAATCAATTTGCTGCAAGCTTCCTTATATGCCCGACGCTTCAGGGACACATCCGCCGAATAGTCCTGGAAGACCAAGATCCCACCAGCGGAGGCTCCATCTCGGCGCTGCTGCCGCGCAGCCCTCAGAACCTCTTCTTTTTGCGCCGCGTTGAGAAAGCGGGCAATCACTGCTCGTGGCCGCCGCTCCCCGGATCTATGAGGCCCCAGCCTGTGGGCCCTCTCCACCACGATATCTCCTACACCCGCCGGCAGGGGCAGATTATCTGGCAGCCACTTCTCCAAATGCCTCCGGAGATCTTTGTCAGGCACTGATTCGGCAATACCGATAAAACGTAGATTGTTCCTTCTACTACGGTTTTCTAGATCTTCAATCTTGTCCTGTTGCTTTGCCAACGCCTCTTCCAGGTATTTAACTTTAGCTGCGTCCTGTGTCCTCAGGTCTTCCAGCGAGCCGATGCGTGCCTCAGCATGTTTGACCCGCTTCGTAAACTCAGACACCGCTTGAGCAACCGCATGGATCTGCGCTGCCAATCCCCCGAAGCGGTCTTCCAGGGCCACCACAACCGCCTTCGAGACCTCTGCCACCATCGTCGAGGTTGGTGGCGGTAATGCTGCTTCCTGCGGGTCCTCCGCCATCTTTGCTTCGCCTCCGCGTGTGCGTTCACGGCGGGGGATTTTCGTGGCCATGTGCTTTATACCACACCGCTGAGTGAGCAATCAAAGTAGCAATCACCTCCCAAGATCGCCCCCCACGATAGGTCTAAGTTAAGCCGGCAAATTTGCAAAAGTCATAAAGGGGGAGAGAGCGGGCTCCGGAGCTGCAGAGGATGCGTCCTCTCAGCTCACCATGTCACCGGAAGTCCACTGATTTGGCTTTAATAATCATTTCAGCAAATACAAACTCTCTTTGAATAACAAATTAATATAGTTATTTCTGATTACTCAAAATGTCACAGATAAAAGCTTAAATTGTGTTCAAGCACCAATAGAGAGATTAATAAACAGGAAGCTGACTACCACCTTAACTCCATTCTAGTTTACAACACTAGATCCACTGTACTACAATATGTGGGTCAGTTTCTCTGAGAGGCCCACATAAAAGCCATTGCTTCAGTTGTGATACTCTCAGGGCTTGCGTCACAGTTTTAACAGCATTAAGGTTGAAGAAAGGATATGTTGTTATTGTTGTTAAGTGCCATCGAGTCGGAGTCGACTCATGGCGACCCTCTGGATAGCTATCCTAAATTGTGTTCGGTCTTCAGTCAGGCGGCTCATTGTTGACAGATTGGTACCCGTAGCTGCTGTTATTGTATCGATCCATCTCATTGCTGGCCTTCCTCTTTTGCGTTGACCTTCTATCTTGCCAAGCATGATGTCTTTCTCTAATGATCTCTCACTTTGCATGATGTGTCCAAAGTATGAAAGTCGAAGTCTTGTCATCTGAGCTTCTAAAGAAAGCTTAGGTTTGATCTCCTCTAGTACCGACTGGTTTGTTCTTCGGGCAGTTCATGGTATACACAGTATTCTTCACCAGCACCATAATTCAAAGACATCAATTTTCTTCCTGTCTATCTTTTTCACTGTCCAGCTTTCACATCTATATGATGTTATTGAAAATACCATGGCTTGAACAAGTCGAATCTTTGTATGGAGAGAGACATCTCTGCTCTTGAGAATCTTATCTAGGTCTTTCATAGCCATTCTGCCAAGAGCAATGCATCGTCTGATTTCTTGACTGCTTGTTGCTTCTTTATTGATAGTTGATCCAAGTAGGTTAAAGATGTTCACGATTTCAATTTCTTCTCCTTCAACGATGAACCTGTTGATTATTCCAGTTGTCATGATCTTTGTCTTCTTTACATTAAGGTATAGGCCCATTTTGAGACTATGTTCTTTCATTGTGAGAAGCAAATGTTTCAGATAATCTTCACTTTCAGCCAGTAATGTGGTATCATCAGCATAGCGAAGGTTGTTGATGAGTCTTTCACCAATCTTCACACCTCTGTTGTCTTCATACAATCCTGCTTCTCTGATGATTTGTTCTACATATAAATTAAACAGGTAGGGGGAAAGTACGCAGCCTTGTCTTACACCTTTGCTTATTTTAAACCATTCTGTTTCTCCTTGTTCCGTTCAAACTTGATCAATGTACAGATTGTGCAAGAGTACGATCAGGTGTTCTGGTATACCCATGCTTCTTAATGTGGCCCAGAGTTTCTCATGGTTTACACAGTCAAAAGCTTTGTTTTAGTCAATAAAGCACAAATAGATATCCTTTTGGTATTCTTTAGTCTTTTCAAGGATCCATTTCACATTAGCAATGATATCTCTCGTTCCTCGCCCTTTCCTAAATCCTGCTTGCACTTCAGGTAGTTCTTGTTCCAGGTATGGTTGTAGTCTCTTTTGAATAATCTTCAGTAGAATCTTGTTGGCATGTGGGATCAGAGCGATTGTGCGATAATTTCCACAGTCAGTTGGATCACCTTTCTTTAGTATTGGTATAAACACAGATCTTTTCCAGTCAGTTGGCCATGATGTTGTCTTCCATATTTCTTGGCAGAGCCTTGTAAGTAGGGTAGCAGCTGCATCAGACTGCTGTAATACTTCTATGGGAATGCTATCAATGCCTGGTGCTTTGTTCTTTGATAAGGCTTTCAATGCTGCTTCAACTTCTTCTTCATCACCAATGGTTCCCGATCATAAGGTACAGGTTGAAACAGCTGTTGGTCCACTTGATCTTTATCATATAAAAACTCTGTATATTCTTCCATCTTTTCTTGATCTTCTCAGCATCATTCAACATAGAACCTTGAGCATCTTGTAACATTCCAATTAGAGGCTGGAACTTCTTCTTTAACTCTCGTAGCTTTAGGAAAGCCGATCTTATTCTTCCTCTAATAGTTTCTGCTTCTATTTCCTTGCATGTGTCATAGTAGTACTTTTCCTTGTCTTGTCTTGCTGCACGTTGGAAATCTCTATTGAGTTCTGTGATTGTCTTTCTTGCTCCTCTGGCTTTAGCTTCTCTGCGTTTCTGGGCAATTTTTAGAGTTTCTTCCGTCATCCATTTTGGCCGTTTTTGCTTTTTCACCTTTTGTAGAGACTTCTCACTTTCTTCCAACACAACCTTCTTGATGTCATTCCATAACTCTTCTGGAGCTCTGTCATTTGTATCTAAAGCAGCAAATCAATTTTGCAAGCAGTCTTTAAATTCCAATGGTATATTCTCAAGGTCATATTTTTCTGCATTCATGAGTGATTTGCTCTTTTTCAACTTTAGCTTGAGTTTGCATACTAGTAGTTGATGATCTGTACCACAGTCAGCTCCAGGTTTTGTCTCTGTTGATGTTATAGAGCTTTTCCATCGTTGACTTCCACAGATGTAGTCAATTTGATTTTTATAAAATCCATTAGGTGAAGTCCATGTGTACAGTCGCCGCTTGTGTTGCTGGAAGAAGGTGTTTGAGATGAATAGATCGTTGGTCTTGCAGAATTCTATCAGTCTTTCTCCAGCTTTATTTCTGTTGCCAAGTCCATATTTTCCAACTACTTTGTCTTCTTCTTTGTTGCCAACTTTTGCGTTCCAGTCACCCATGACTATCAGGATATCCTGTTTGCATGTTCTGTCAATTTCAGCTTGTACTTGTTCATAGAACGCTTCAAATTCATTCTCTTCTGCAGCTGTTGTTGGGGCATATACTTGAATTATAGTTGTGTTGATAGGCATTCCTCGTAGATGAATAGAGATTAAGAGTTCGCTGACTGCATTGTATTTCATTACAGTTCTTGCAAGTTTCTTCTTTATTATAAATGCAACACCATTTCTTCTTTGTCTTTCATTTCCAGCATAGTAGACCATGTGATCATCTGATGCAAAGTGCCCGATGCCAGTCCATTTCAGTTCGCTGACACCCAACAGATCAAGTTGTACACGTTCCATTTCATTCTTGACCACCTCCAACTTCCCTTGGTTCATGCTTGTGATAAGGAAGCTTATCATAGCTCAGGAAGGAGCTATAGAAAAGGTGAAGTGACTCTGAACAAGCAACCTGTCAGTTCTGGTAGAAATAAGAAAACAGAATTTTTCCATAAAAGACTACCAGTCCCAGAATGCACCAGGTTTCCAACTGCCATTAGAGGAGCTGAAGTGGGGAAACGTGTGTTCAATAAGGAGGGCTATGAGGTAATCCCCAAGCACTCATCTCAAAGGGCAGGGCCTGATTCAGCACAGCTGCGCTGTGCTAGGGTGGAGCACTCATCTTAGCAGAATAAAGGTAGAGTTTATTCTACAGAGAATTATCCTCATCCTCAGTTTCATCTGGGAGATCCTCATCCTCAGTTTCATCTGGGAGATCCTCATCCTCAGTTTCATCTGGGAGATCCTCAGAATCAGCTTGGATATCCTCAGCTTGGACGTCTTCATCATCTGGAGGATCATCAGGAACAGAAGCCAGACCGGACGGACAGAGAGGGCAAGAAACCCTTTGGAAGAAAGAAGAGAAAAGCATTTGGGAGGTCTAAAGGAGTCCAGAGCAGTACGTATACTGGAAGGTATTCCAAGGGCCAGCATACACCATTGGACTGGGGAAAGCCAGAGGAATGGTGCTGCAGAGCTAGGAATCTCCAGAGGGTACCTGTGAGGGAGACGGCTGCACTTGGAAGGGACCCTAGGACCCGTGCCAGAAGGTATGTGAAGAGAGATCCAGTGTCCAGGGATCTGGATTGGAAGGCTGGACATAAGAACTGGACTACATACTGGCCAGGCTATTTAGAGAGGAACTCTAACAGCAATGGAAGCTCAGGTATGAACACTGATCTATGCCCTAGCTATAACCTTGAAAGACAGCAGGGAAACAAGTATTCTCCTGAGAGTGCTACATTGAGAAATTCCTCTGTGCCAATCCATGATATTGAACCCATGATTGTTGAAGAAGGGGGAGCGGTCTTAGATACAGGCTGTGAATATATGGATTGCTCTCTGTCTAAACTCCTTTGGTAATTTTCTGTTACAAAGTACAACAACCATCACAAAGAAATACAAACTTGTTCTTTAATCTACTCAGAAAAGCTCCTGAAGTAGGATTTGAGCCACGCAGTAGAAAGCAAGCCAGCTAAGGGGTTTCAGCTGGGTAACTGCTAGCAATTGAGCCTTACCTAATTGCTTGTGAGCTCTGAGGGAATCACTTCTGAGTCTATGTGTGAAAATATAAGAAGTTAACCTGAAAAGAACAGATTTTCCCTTCTTTGTGGGTTTTGCTTGTTGTTTGAAACACTGCTAAGAAAATATTAGCTAAAGCCTACAGAAAAGACCAGTTTGTTACCAACCAGGTCTTTATTCTTTTCATTTGATTGCCTGACAAGTTCATCTGTTGTTTTCCTGATTTTGTTTTTCTAAGTTTAACACTGAAAGCAAGTATCCTGTTTTATGTGCTACCAAGCATATCTGTGTTGGGAGAAATAACCCCATAAATAAATATCTTATTGGCTTTACACTCAAGCACAACTAATTATTGTGAGCAGCTGTGTCTGGTGTGAATGGACTGCATTTCCCACAATCCCTTGCAAATCATATTGATATATGCACTTGCCAAGACTGTGAACATTCTCACCCAGGAAGCCGTCTGACATGCTTCATACATTCCATGTTCCTATGTGTAAGACATCTTTACAGCTTCTGACTCTCATTTCATGCGCAGCATGCGGAGAAAGGATATAGCTTATTATTTACCAATATCCTTTAACTTCAATAAAGCATTACAAGGGTACTTCTATAATTGGGCGCCTAGTTTAAGGCAGCCAAAACATGCTTATTTTAGGCCTGCTATATAAAGAACAGTGGGTGCCTACTCTTCTTTATAAAATACTAGGGTGTTTGAAATTCACCTTAATTTATGACGCAATCATTTACAAGAATACAAGTAAATTATAATATTTTGTAATCTATGCAAGTACTTGTAGCCTCTCCCTACACTCCACCCAAATTTCATTCTGGGGTATGCCCACTGTGAAAGTACACATCATAAAATTAACGCACATACTTTTATATTGGGCATAATTTTATGAGGCCTTTAATGCAGGTAAATGACTAAAATACCTCCTTTACAGGTACTTTCTTACAGGCGTAAAAGTAGGTGCCCCCTTAAAATTTTACCCCCTATGTATCATCAAGCTAATCTAAAAGTCTACATTATAAGAAGAGTTAAACTTCGCACATGTCTGTCACCTCTGGGGATGAGGAAAGACATTCAGAGTCCCCACAAAGAGAAAATAGGACACCAGGTCATCGTTCTCTATTCTCAAGGTTTCAGTTTTTGTGGGCAAAAAAATGCAATGTGTGCCTTTGAGTCAATGCTGACTTCTGGTGAACCAGCAGCTCCTAGGTTTTCTTTTGTAGGCATTCAAGCCCAATAAATATAAATATAAACACAGTTACTCTTCAGTAGTGAAACAGACATCTCCATTTATATCATTATGCAGCTGTTGCCCCACAGAGATACAGTGAAGAGCAATCAGAACAATAATCCGGATCTTATCTAAATATAAATATCCACTAATCCTATGCACCGAATCATATTTCCCAGAACCTGTGTGAAAATATTTTAAAAGGAGGGGGAAACAAAGACAAGCACTGAAGCACACCACAAGAAAAGTGAGTTGGCAAAGAATCAACTGAAAAGGACCTCCATGTTAGAAAGGAGGTGATGCAGGTCAAAATCACAGCAGCAAGATTCAAAGATCTGACTGAGAAGAGGGAGTGCACTAAAAGATCAAATGCACAACTATTGAACCTGTTTCCCTCTGTCTCCTTGCTGCAACATATCATCATGTACCAACACTAAAACCATCTCAATACATAGCCTGAGAATGGGCAAGACCACGTGTTTCATCAAGGAATGATCTTAACTTGTAAGTAACCACTCTTTCAATAATATTAGCTAGAAAAGGCATAACAGTATAGTACAACGTTTACGGTACATGTTAGGCTGCCACTGCTGATTATATAGGAAAACTGCACTAACATCTTAACAGATGTGCAATCTTTACTCTGTTTGGACAAGCTACTAAGTGTGTCTTAGGTACCTATCTCAGTGGAAAGACCTTCCATTTTGTGCCATTAGGCCAGAAAGGCTTGCAGCCTCTTCGGAGCCTTCAGAAGGCATTGCTTTTCACCCAGTATTTTAGCAAATATACTCTCAAAAAGACACATAATTAAAGACAACTTTAAGACTAGACTGTTCTTCTTGGTCCTGCTTCATCTAGTAAGTTATGGATTTTCCATAGCCTGTTACCTCTTCAAAAAAGAAGTGGAAATTAAGATGGGAGCCTGCCTTCTCACATCAAGTTCAATTTGAGGTGAGCTCTCTGCGGAGCTGAACACATTGTTACTTGCCATGCTATATAAATGATTAATAGTAGTAGCAGTAGTGGTATTTACAGAACAAAAGGATTCAAGCTTTCTGTTGTATACAATGAAAATGCATAAAGCTGATGGAAAGCCAAAATGGCTACAGTGACTATGCTACTCTAACCTTCCCATAAATATGACTTCCAGACAATATTAGTGGATCTGAAGGACTACCTCTGGAAGCTCCTACTGCCAGCCCCAGTAAGCATTATTTTGATTCCGTTTTTGTGCATGTGACCTATCAGGATTTTACACACTGAGCCCAATTCACAGATGGGGACATCCGGACCGTCCCTGACGAAGACAGGCCCATGTGGACCCGATTCTGGATCACGGGAACGTTTGGTGCACGGAATCGGGCCTGTGGACTGCCCGGCGTACTCCTGCCGCCTGCAGGGATGTCCTCTCTGCAGGCATCCCGACTCCCATGGCTTCAGCCCCCGTCTTCCCTGCCGCCTGATCCACGGCTAGCCTGCCAGGGCCTGGATCAGGCAGCAGGGACCCTCCCACACCGGCGGAGATCCCCAGGCCCGATCGCCAGGTCAGCGATACTTATTCTACCTTTGAAGTGGAATAAGCAGCACATCCCCTTTGACCTGGCAGGGTGTACCGGGACATCACCTGAATCGGCTCTGTATATCCTGCCGGGCTGGACCGCTTCGCTCCACCCAGATCCCGCTCCCTCCCGGTTTTCCCCGTCTTGCTGCTCAGGACATACAGGGAGAGCAGGAGGGGGAATCAGGCCTGGACGGCTTGCGAGGCTGCACGTCTTGCTAGGATGTGCAGCCTCACAACCCGCGTCCCAGAATCAGGCCCACTGTGTACAGCTAGAGTGAAAATAACCATTAACAGCTAATTTGCAGGCTAGGTTGTAAACTGAGTTTGCTCTGCTGCTTTTTGCAGACTGAGATGGGTAGGTAGTGAAAGGCATTAAGGCAATAACACATGATTTTGCCATTTAATGCACATTAAACAGAAAAATTGTGCGTTATTTGCACTTAATACATTTTGGAAGTGCAGTGCAAGCTAAAAAATAATAAGATGCAAAATATATAAATACAGGCAATGCACCTCATTATTATGTCAATTTCATAAAGTAGCGTGAGTTTAACGTCACAAGTTGTGTAATTCATGGAAAGGTAACACCAAGTTTGAGCTGCATTATCTTTCCTCAATTAGCATTGAGCTGCTAACCTGAAGGATGATGCTCCCTGGAAGTCTCTTAAAAGGGCCAGTGATAGAGGTTTAACCCTTTCCTCCTCTGACATGAAGCTTAACCCTCCTATTCTCTGAACCCCTCTCTTCCCAAAACCTCCCAGAACCTACTGCGGATTTCCCTAATGTCTAGGGAGGGGTAGGAGTGATAGTTTCACAGTACTACCTCTAGGGCTAAGCTGCCAAATAAGAGTGTGCACTTTAGGCAAGGCTTTATGCTTCATCTCAAAGAGGGGAAATCAGAACAAGAATTATGCTTCATATTGGGAGGATAGAGGGGGGTTACTTTATCCCACCACTGGCCCCTTTAAGATATAAGAAGCCCATCTTCGGGCCCACTATTTGCATTACTGCAGGCAGGAACATGCGATTAATGACTCCCATAGTAAATACTGTTTTTGTCAGATGTGTTATTTTACTACTAACTAGCTTAGTAACTAGCCCTCTGATGATATACTGCTGTTCAGCCTGGGATCAGCACTGTGTACATTCAATTCCTAGTGTCCCAAAAGGGCAGTACATTATTTACAGGGAGAGTGAATTGATTCTGGAGTGCCTGGAGGGCTATGAGGGAATGGAGAATCAGATTTGTAAATTCCGGAACAGTAACTCCACAGTATCTGAATTCAAAAAAGCATGGGACAAACACAGAGGATCACTAAAGGAAAAAAGGGGACTATTGTAGTGGTTGATATGGAAGGGCAGATTAGATAGGAACAAGACAGCAGAAAAAGACCACATGGCCTAGGTTTCTGGTATACTGTATATCTTTACATGTCAAACTATCTCCAGTAGTATGACGTGTGTTACAAAACATCTGCTTCCATGTCATATCTGCTTCTAACATGCTGATGTAGTAGGAACTGTGACTTCCTGTGTGTGTCGCTTGGTCCAGTTTTACTCCCAGTGCATGGCTGCTGATGGTGACTCTGCCCTTTGGGTCTGTATGTATGTTCTGCAGCATTGTTCCCTACCTCAGCTGTGGCCACAATCCCCTGTTGTATGCAAAGGAGAGCCAACGGCTTTTCTGTGTTCATTTGTGGTGTTTCGTGTGGTTTTACCTATCCTAGCCTTTGTTATACTGTATGTTTCCCTTCTGTACCTTTCCTCTTCTTTTTTCTCTTGGATGCACAGACCAGCCTTTCTAAAGGGCATGAATTTTCCAGTCTTGGTTTGCCAATAGCAGATGCATACACATGCATGACCTTTTTGTGAGGTATGGTTGTACCGTGCGTGCTGCCTCTTTCTTGCTTTGTGCTTTCTGTGCCTGTGTCATTGGCAGAATTGCATGCATAATTTGGCTTGTTAATTTTCAATCCTGCTATGAAATGCTGTATGTCTGTGTTTGGCTGCAAAGCAGAGGAAACAGAGGGTACATAAAAATGTAGCCAAAATCAAACAGCCAGATCTAGGTCAGACCTTTAATAAATAAAAATTATGCTCTTGAATCAAAAGTGTCTTTAGTGACACTGACATTTTATCTTGTCCCTGAGAATTTTCTAGCTCTCGATTGATGTTCTTATCTGTTTTGGTACTGTACCTTCTCTGTAATAATAGCATTGCTTCCATTTTCGTAAAACATCTGAGAAAAATTTTATAAAGCACAATTTATTAGTAGAAAGAACGGAAAAGGCTTAATGGGAATGATTACTATTAGGGCTGTCTATGAGACACTATTGCAAAAAGAAACATGTGGGAATAAAGGAAGAAATAAGGACCCATAAGTCAAGCAAGAAAGAAGCTATAAGCAAAGAAAGCGTAGTTACTCACCTGTAACAGGTGATCTCCGGGAACAGCAGGAATTTAGTCCTCACATATGGGTATCATTGGTACTGATGGAGCCTGCGTGGGAATGCTCCCCAGCGTCCAATAGGAACGCTTTTGGGAGCATCCCTCAGCACATGCGCACTGCCTTCCCGCCTTTCCAAATGTCCCTCTTCAGTTAAGTTTGTACCTGAGTGAAAGGATAGAGGGAGAGAGGAAAGAGACAAAGAGAGAGAGACAACTCCTAGGGGAGGTGGGTGGGTTGTGAGGACTAAATTCCTGCTGTTCCCGGAGATCACCTGTTACAGGTGAGTAACTACGCTATCTCCAGGAACAAGAAGGAATGTAGTCCTCACATATGGGGACTCTCTAGCTGAAGATGCCAGGGAGGTAGTCCCAGGAAGGTGCCACCATTGAAGGTGAGAATCCTTCCTCCCATGGATCTCTGGCATCCCATCAGGGTTGGTGGGTAGGATATGGTTTAGGTTTGAAAGAGATTTTGAAGAACAGCTTGGCCAAAGAAGGCATCCCAACGGGAAGCTTTATCTAGGCTGTAGTGGGCTGTGAAGGTGCGTACCGAAGCCCAGGTGGCTGCTTGACAAATGTCATCAATAGACACAGAGTGGAGATTAGACATAGAAGCTGCCATGGCTCTCACATTATGCACTGTGACATGGTCCTGAAGAGGAAGACCCTTACTCTCATAACTAAAGGATATGCATTGGGCAATCCATTTAGATAAAGTTCTTTGGAGACTGGAAGTCCCAAATGACTAGGGTCAAAAGCTATAAAAAGTTGTTAGGAATTTCTATGTTGCTGTGTTCTTTGTATGTAAAAGGCCAAGGCCCTTTTACAATCCAGAGTATGAAGGTTTCTTTCTGCATTAGAGGCGTGAGGCCTCGGAAAAATACAGGAAGGTAAATTGATTGATTTAAATGAAAAGGTGAAAGCACCTTTGGCATAAAATGTGGGTGAGTTCGAAGAACAACCTTATCATGATGAAACCTAGTATAAGGAGGATCAGCCACTAAAGCTTGCAATTCACTAATGCGACAGGCAGAGGTGATTGCAATTAGGAAGATGACCTTCCAGGTCAAAATCTTAAGGGCCGCAATGGCTAAAAGCTCAAAAGGCGGCTTCATGAGCTGCCCGAGATCTAGATTTAGATCCTATGCCACCGGTGGTGGCTTGATGGGAGTTTTAGTTAATAGAAAGCATCTCATAAATCTTGATAGGAGTGAGTGAAAGGAAATTGGATGTCCATTTAGAGGCTTATAAGAAGCTGCAATTGCACTAAGATGGACTCTTACCGAATTGGTCTTTAACCCAGAATTCGATAAGTGAAGGAGATACTCTAGTATCGATTCTAAGGGTATGACCAGGGGATTTAATCCCCTCTAGGAGCACCATATAGTAAAACGTTTCCACTTGATTTTCTTGTGGAAAGTTTCCTAGAAGCCTGAAGGATATCTTTTACCTGCTGGGACAGGTTGAAATCCTGGAGGTCTAAGCCTTCAACAACCAGGCTGTGAGGTGCAGGGACTGGGGATTCGGGTGCCATAGCGTCCCGTTCTCCTGGGAAGAGAGATCTGGAGCATGCCCTAACTCCAGAGGTGCCGATTGAGAGAGATGCAGAAGCAGGGAATACCACGTTTGGCATGGCCATCGTGGTGCTACAAGAATCATGTGACCCCTGTCTCTCTGAAGCTTGAAGAGTGTTTTGGGGATGAGGGGAATGGGTGGGAAGGCATAAAGGAAGTCCTGACCCCAGTGAAGGAGGAATGCATCCCTTGCCTGACAATTGTGCGCCGGAATCCTGGAAAAGAACCGGGGAAGTTTGGCATTCAGTGGACTTGCAAAGAGGTCTATGTCTGGAGTGCCCCAGAGATGAAATATCTTTGCCACCTGGTCTAGGTGGAGTGACCACTCGTGAGGTAGCAGTACTCGACTGAGTTTGTCTTCCCAAAGGTTTTGAATGCCTGGAAGATATATCACTAGAAGGCAAATTTGATGCTCTCTGGCGAGGGTCCATAGTAGTAAAGCTTCATTGCATAACAACAGAGAGCCTGTTCCACCCTGCTTGTTCACATAGAACATGGCTACCTGATTGTCCGTCTGGACTAGGACTGTCTTCTAACTGAGCTGGGCGTGGAACACTCGAAGAGCTAAATTAATTGCTCTTAATTCCAGGAGGTTTATGTGTAAACCAACCTTCTGTGGAGTCCAGGTGCCCTGGGTAGAGAGATGATTCAGGTGTGCTCCCCAACCCACCAGTAATGCATCTGTTGTTAGGGTGGCCTGAAAGAGGGGTTGATGGAAAGGAGACCCCACGGTCAGATTTTCTAGTAATTGCCACCATTGGAGGGACAAAATTAGTCGTTGAGAGATTGTTATTTTGTCCGACCAATGACCCGTGGCCTGTGTCCACTGTGTGGAGAGGGTCCACTGAGCTGCTCGCATGTGGAGGCGAGCATATGGGACTACATGAACTGTGGATGCCATGTGTCCCAGTAACTGCAATAGCTCCCGAGCAGTGAGGGAGGATTAGCCTGCTGCTTGGGAAGCTAGCTGCATTTTGCGAAGACACCGGGCTTGTGGAAGGAAAGCCCTTGCCTGTCTGGTATCCAGACAGGCTCCTATGAATTCTAGGCATTGGGAAGGAACTAGTTGAGATTTCGGGAAGTTTTTTACCAATCCCAAGTATTGGAGGATTCGCATTGTACAGTGCAGTGCTGGCCTCTGCAACTGTGGAGGCTCGAATAAGTCAGTCGTCTAAGTAAGGGAAGACGAAAATCCCCAGGGTTCGTAGAAATGCAACTACTACTGCCATGCATTTCGTGAATACCCTTGGTGCTGAAGCCAGACCAAAAGGAAAGACTCTGTACTGGAAATGTCTTCCCCTGAAAGGGAATCGTAAAAATTTCCTGTGATCTGGATGGATGAGAATGTGAGTGTATGCATCCTTTAAGTCTAGAGAGCAAAGCCAGTCCTGGCTTTGAAGGTATGGCAGAAGAATTTCTAGAGAAATCATTTTGAATTTCTCTTGAAACAGATATTTGTTCAATTCTCTGAGGTCTAGAATGGGTCTGTGTCCCCCTGTTTTCTTTGGAATAAGAAAATAGGGGGAGTAGAACCCTGCTCCCTGTTGCAGAATGGGTACTTCCTCTATTGCCCCTTGGGCAAGAAGTGTGGAGACCGCGTGATCTAGCAGATTGTCTGCAGAGGTTTGTGAAGTGAATTGCTTTAGAATTGTAGGATGGGGTATACTGTGATAATGAAGTTTGTACCCCTCTCCTGCAATGGACAAAGTCCAATCTTCTGTTATCTGATGCCATCTGTTGACAAAGTGGCATAACCTGCCCGGAATATTGGGGGGTTGGGGACCCCTCAGAGGCAGGAAGGCAAAGCTCTCTAAGAAGGAGGGGGCTGAAGCTGGCGAGCTGGTTGGGCTCTCGGGCCTTTTGGTTCCTTTTGCTGTCTAGTTTGTCCCTTTTGGGCAACCTGACCTGGAGTCTGACTCTGCTGGGTACAGGAAGGATAAAACATCCTCGTTTTGCTAAAAGAGGGTTTTTTTTATAAGGCTTCCCTTTGGCTGGAGTGGCTGTAGACTTTGACAATCTATCTAAGGTAGAATTGTCAGCATCTAACTCGTTAGCCTTATCCTGCCAGTTCTTGCCGAAGAGATTCTCCACCATGCAAGGAATGTTGCCTAACTTGTCCTGTACCCAAGTCTCCAAGTCTGATGCCTGTAGCCAGGCAATCCGTCGTGCGCCAATGGCAATAGCAGAAGTTCTGCTGATGCATTCGAAGCAGTCAAAGGCTGCATGATTGACAAACTTGGAGACATCCTGAGCATGCTTAACTAGAGCAAGAAAATCTTGTCTCTTATCATCTAGGAGAAATGGGCTCATAAGTTCCAAGTCTCCAGTGATTTCTTTGAGGAACATTCCCATATATAGGATATATGAACTGATCCTAGCTGAAAGCATGGAAGTTTGAAAAGTCCTGCGTCCAAAAGCATCCAGAGTCCTGCATTCACGACCTGGAGGATTGGATGCATGCCTCTTTGCACTTTTCATCCTACGCATGTCTGATTCCACTACCATTGAATGGTGTGGCAGCTGAGTTTTTTGAAATCCAGGACATGGTGGAACTTGATACATAGTATCAAGTCTCCTAGAGTGAGGAGAAGTAGTCAGAGGTGTCTCCCACATTCTGAGCATCAAGCTATGCAGAATTTCATGGACAGGCAGAGTGGCTGCCTCCTTAGGAGCTTTAAGATACTGGAGGATTTCCAATTCCTTTGCTCTGGGTTCCTCTTCAGGAGCTACTGTGATTGAAAGACCTTTGGCCGTATCACGGATGAAATCCTGAAATGACATGTACTCTGGAGGTGACATTCTGCGTTGGGGAGAAGAGGGATCTTCTAGGAGAAACCCTCTAGTGCCAGCAGAATTGTCAGAGTCTTCGGAATGGAAGGAATCGAAGTATTCCTGACCCCGATGCTCTTGCAAAGCATGATCCCGGTACCGATCAAAGTCAGTACCGAGGTGACCCGGTACCGCTTTGTCAGCTCCAGCCAGAGATGGCATGGGAAGAGTTCCCACCGGGGCCGGTACCGTTGGTACCGGCATCGTCGGTGTCGGTCCCAGTGTCTGTACCGGTGTTGGTACCGGCATCGGTGTCGATGTCGGTACTGGTGCCCTTGGGACCGCCGGTACTGCAGCTGAAAGAAGAGCTGCGATACTGTGCTAGATAGCAAGAAACCTCTGGTCTATCGATGCTGCCGATGCCTGGGTGTCGGTACCGGTAAGAGCGGCCGGAACCCCCAAGCATGGCACAGGTAGTTCTTGCGAGGTTGAGGCCTCGAGAACATCCTGAAGCCCCATCGATGCTTTGGAAGCCGAAGCCTCCCACCGGGGCTGTTTTGCCGGTTTGGTTCCCTCAAGGGCAATGCCAATGACCTCTCGATGCTTAGCAGGAGATCTACCCTTTGAGGACCGGCTTTTATGTTTAGTTACCTGAGATCCATGGGAGGAAGAAGAGGCCCTTGACGATGTTGATGCAATGGATCTGGCATCTGAAGAAAAGAGGGTACCGAGCTTTGCAGCCCGGTTCTGTCTTCCTCTTTTGGTCATCCCCATGCAGGAGAGACATTCAGTTGGAGAACGATCAGGTCCTAAACATTTTAGACACCAATCATGGGTGTCAGTGACGGAAATGGTACCGTCACACTTAGTACATTTTTAAAAACACTAGTTGGCTTTTCCATGATTTAGGAAAATGGGGCCTAATCCCCACAATGGCACTTAGCACCAAAGAGGAAAGTTTCTGAAAAGAAACAGTCTAAGTTTTTTTTATGAAAAGAAAAGAACCGGCGGTACCTGTAGGCGTCGTGCGGTAGGCAAATGCGACCACAAGAAAGAAATTAAAGACGGAATTTTCTGCGGTGACAGGTAATAGATCCTGTCGGCTCTGCAGAAAATGAAGAACTGAAGAGGGACAGTTGGAAAGGCAGGAAGGCAGCGCGCATGTGCTGAGGGATGCTCCCAAAAGCGTTCCTATTGGACACTGGGGAGCGTTCCCGCGCAGGCTCCGTCAGTACCGACGATACCCATATGTGAGGACTACATTCCTGCTTGTTCCTGGAGATAAGAATAATTCTGAAGCAAAGCACTAGAACTTGGCAGCAGAAAGACACTTGTATTAAACTTCAATCTGAAGCATGAAACTAAGAAACTAGGAAGTATATAAGAAACTTGTCTCTCTTTTGTGCATGCCACAGCTTTGTTTGGCCTTCTAATCAACGAGTTCACTGTACAATATATATTCTACAGACATTTTCTAAAGAATGCAAGAAAATCAAAATAATTTTGTACCCTTCTGGGAAAATTCAGAAGTCTGGTTACATAATGAACCAAGTGAGGAACTTCAAAGGTGTTCCACAGATATTTGCTATTATATCTGTATTGTAATCAAAATGAAGAGGTACACAGCGTTTCCTGAGCCCAAAGAAGCACTTATCTTCTCTCCCCTCCACCTCATGACGACTTACCACAGGTAACTTTGCAAAATTATGCATTTGGGATGGTGGTCTGACCTCTGACCTTGCTGAAGGATCTGCATCAAAGCGGCAGATTTTGCATGATTCAGTTTGGTACCCAATATCTACTCAAGGTTCAGCATTTACCAGTTCAGAGCTTGATGCTCTTGCCTCACTGAAAGGTTGACATTGAAAGAAACAGATTTTTGGGGTGAAACCTGGTTCCTGATTGTGGTTAAAATGAACCCCAATAGGAGAAGCAACATGTAATTGTTTGCACTTTAACAAATATATTTCGAAAACTACAACCCTGTACACGTTTGTCTTCTTAAAAAGAGTAAAGGTAGTTAAAAAGAGTAAATAAGTTATATCTATCCTCATGTAGGAATACATTCTTCCTTCTGGGTTCATCAAGTGCAATCCAGCCTTTATTATTAGGGATGGCACATATTTTTTCTGCTTTTTTTTTTAATGTTTTCATTGCAATATTTCTCTATTGGTTGCATCTATACGCCTACCTTGCTTCCTCTTTTAAAATTCCTCTGTGACAATGAAAAAGCCCAAGACCAAATTTATTCTCATGCTACTACAATGACATTTGTAATTAACTACTTAAGACTTCTGTGTGGTACAAGTGGTATTGTGCATACTCATGGCAGTAATGGTGGATATATTAAACAGACTGAAAGATTTAATTTGCCTCATCTTGACATAAGGTGCACTAGAATGCTAGTTTTATCCCATCTTCTAAACGTATACTTTGGTACCAAAAGAAGAATTTAGTATAGAGAGACCATGAGAAGGCATTGGTTGCATGAGCATGTGTTATTTAAAAACATTATTGCACTCATTTTCTTTAACTCCTGGAAATTAATGGAGCCTTATATCCATTAACAGAATCTGCCACTGCATCAAAGACCTGCCCTTTTTTCTCTGTTGTTCATAGAAAATGGAACCCCCATGACTGTTTTTAACATTCCTGGCATTTTATATTTCTCCTACATCAGCATACTGTTGCATACTTCTGAGGCTAGACCTTTGAATATTAGTCCAAAATATCACCCCCCCCACTCCAGTGAAACAAATTCGAGAAAATGTATACCAGAATCACTTAAAATATCACCTCCCAATATAACAATAAAATTTACTAAACTTTTTGTCGGAGCTACGCCGTAGGAGGGGCCAGAGGGAAACCAGCCCCCCTCCAGACTGCTAGCTTCTTTTATTTTATTTAAATCTAAAGTTCCTCTACCATGACACTTATCTTAAAACTTTCGTTGAACTTCCCAGTAGTCGTCGCTCTCACAAAGAACTTCAGCACGACGTGCACGTTTCGAGTAAAGATACCCTGTTTCAAGTGCTTCCAAACTACCAAATTATAGGCAACGAAAAATCAATGTAGACCGCCGTCAGCAGAACCTCAGCCGCGTTGACGGCGGTCTACATTGATTTTTCGTTGCCTATAATTTGGTAGTTTGGAAGCACTTGAAACAGGGTATCTTTACCCGAAACGTGCACGTCGTGCTGAAGTTCTTTGTGAGAGCGACGACTACTGGGAAGTTCAACGAAAGTTTTAAGATAAGTGTCATGGTAGAGGAACTTTAGATTTAAATAAAATAAAAGAAGCTAGCAGTCTGGAGGGGGGCTGGTTTCCCTCTGGCCCCTCCTACGGCGTAGCTCCAACAAAAAGTTTAGTAAATTTTATTGTTATATTGGGAGGTGATATTTTAAGTGATTCTGGTATACATTTTCTTTGAATATTAGTGCCAATCTAGATTTTTTTTTCAGAAATATCATCACTGGAATCATTTATTCTACAACTCACTGTAAGACACCATCTATACAATAAAAATTGGCATCTAATGGCGTGACAGAACAAAGGGGTATGTTTACTAAACCGTCCTAATATGCGCCCGGCGACGTTATCGGGCGATAAGGTACCTTATTGCGTTATAATGGCGCTTTATCGGGCGCAAAGGTACCTTAGCGCGTGATAACGCGCGCAGCGGCGCAAATGAGCGCTGCGGGTGGAGATAGGCTCCCGGAGAACGGAGGAAGGCTCCCCAGGGGCGGAGAGAGAGGGTCAATGGGCGGAGAGTAGGAGGGGAGAGGCTCCCTGCACACTAACGCTGTGGAATCCGGGGCTGAAAACTAACGCCAGTGAAACCCTGGCGTTAGAGCAGATTTAAAGGGAAAAGAAACCATTTCCGTCAGCAATATACAGAAAAACCAGGGAAACCTACAAAAAGTGATAAGTGTGATACATGTGCACGGAACAAAAGGGCAAATAAACAGTGAAAATGACCAGAAGAAAATATAAAAAAAACATATCCAAGCTGGGCAATAGTAATATTAATGGGAAACATCAAAAAACACTCCCGAGAAAGCTCCAAAAAAAAGATATGAATTTTGGAAGGGTCTATGCTCCGTCCCCATACAAGGTGAATGAGCCCACAGTGACATTGCGCTGATCAGGGTTTCCCCTCTCCATTGGACAGGTTTCCTATGGCATGCACATGTTCCGCAACAGCAGGACGGGCATGTCGAAACAGGCAACTGGACAGATGCTGGAAAAGGGGACACAGAGGGCTGCAGGCGGCACATGCTGTGGTGCAGCTGGGCCACATTGCGGACTTGGGTGATGCCTAGGTGGCCCATAGGAATGCTGAAACAGTAGTGCAGCCAGACAGCAACTGATGAGGGCCCAACATGGGCACGAGTGTGCTTCCCACAGTGTCACAGGGGATAGTACCCAGCAGGTACCCCCAAGGCACAGAACATTGGCAGGCGGTGCTGGGGGAAAGCGTGGACAGCTATGCAGGTACCCCTACCCCAGAACCCACACCATAGGCAGCCGCCTACGTGTACACTGGATGGCCTGAGACTGCGCACCACCAGCAGAAGAGCATGTCAGCATGGTGGCAGAGGAATACTGGTGGTGGAGGGGGTAGTGGCAGCTGCCCAGAGCAGACCATGGCCTAGCCCTGTGTAGGTGGGTGCCATGCACTGCAACAGACAGGCCCTGTCTGACAAACAGTCATGGTATCCCCAGGGAATGCACTGTCTCTGTGGCAACATGGTGGTGCAGTGCACACAGCCAGTGTGTTCAGGAGCAGAAGGTTACAGGTTCAAGTCCCAGCTGTGGTTCCTGCCAACCCAGTCCCCATATTTTACCCACTACTAAAACGTGCTAATATAGACAGAACCTTTATTGCAGATGATGTAAACATGCACAAAACACCTACATTTTACCCTACAGAGCACAGACACCATAAACCTATATATTTCACTGAAGAAAAATACAATTTAGCACTATGGGAGAGCCTAGCCATGCCGTGGTCACTGCACAGTCAGGGTGAGAGTGACCTCCCAGCAGGACATGCTGTGGCCACCCTGTCGGTGCAGGTCATGGCCGGGCACTACAATGTCCGAGCCATTGCCCAATGCCCTGTGCTGATGCATCCAGGCCAGGCCACCCTGTCCAGGCTATACCCACGGTACCTTGCTCCTCATTATGCACATTGGCAGGCCAATACTGGCAATAGTGCTAGCAGTGTGGGCTGAGGAAGGTGTTAGCAGCCACCACACACTGGATAGACAGACACACACTCCCCACACCTATGCCAGCATTGTGCAATTATAGAGGTGTTTGGCAGCCCTGGCCACCGCACCAGTCCTGGGCACAGTGCAGGCATGGCTATGGTACGCAATACTGTTGGGGTCACTCCCCATGGTGGTAAACACTGTCAGACACCAGACCTGAAGCACACTCCACAGACATCAGAAGGGTTGCTATGATGCAGCTCAATCAGCAAATTGTGCTTAACTTAGGGATTGCTATCTGCCAGTAATCATAGCAACCTTTTGATAGCTGTGTACCATATTCCCAGGTTTAGGGTGGCATTGCTAAGGTATGCAAGTGCTAGTATTGGGAGATGCATGCAGGGCCCAACATTCTGCCTCTCCAGGAGGCATTGGATAATGGAGCCTGTGGGTGTGGGTGTGTCTGCCCCTGTTGGCCGCTGCTTTAGGACAGAGGTTCCCAACTCCAGTCCTGGTGGGCCAAACACTGTTCAGGTTTTCATGCTATCCCTAATGAATATGCATGAGATACATCTGCATACCATGGGGGCGGCGCATAGAAATGCAGCACAATCATATTTATTAGAGACAGCATGGAACCTGAATGGTGTTTGGCCCTCCAGGACTGCATTTGGGAGACTCTGCTCTAGGTAATGCGCATGTTCTCTTCTCTGGGGCCTAATCACTGACCTATCTGCTTGGTGGGTGTGCTCACATCCCAGCTTTTGGGTGCACACATCTCCTCCAGGATCATGCACTGTGGACTAGCTAGCAGACTGTCTGCAGTTATATGTGTATGGCTGGAACACCTTGCAGGGTGCAGCGGCTGGTGACTCACTGTGCTTGCTGCTGGAGAATGTCAGATGGTGGTGGGGGGCAGCTGAGCATTTCCAGGCCTACTGTCTTCCTGCCATTGCCTTAGGGATGTGTACAGCTCTGCATTGGCTGCTCTGTAGGGTGTCTGTTCCCCAGCACGATTGGGGTTGATGGCCCCCCTCTACTGCCAAAGTTGCAGGGAGGTAGAATGTGGATCTGTTGGTGGGGGAATCCTGTCTCCCACCCTGAGCCACAGAGGGTGGGTTGGGTGGAGGTACATAATCTGCCTATGGGTCCAAACACCCCCCCCCCCCCGTCACTTACATCATGTTACCATGCCACCAAGACAGAATATGCACTATTCTGGGTGCATCATAGCCCATAAGGGCCAGACCTGATTGACAACTTCAGACAGACACTAATGTATCCTAGATGTGTTTGCAGGAACTACCTATCACACACACTGGCACTGAAGGTGCTGCGGACCTGGTGCTGGCCACCCCACCTCACCCTCAGGGTGAGCACAATACCCACGCAATGTGACGGTCTGTAGCTACTCTGTGCCACTAACACACACCGTCGGCACCCCCTACCAGGCTGAGGTGCTGTGGGGTGCATACCCCATCTTGTGATCATCTGTAGACTGCTGATATGCATGTGCTGTGCATCATGGGTATGGGTGGGTTGCCCCTATCTTGGTAGCCACAGCAGACTGTTTGTGTGGTGACGTGCAGTCCTTCTGTAGCCAGCCAGGGGTTTGTTAGCAGCTGTAGAGCTGTAGCCCACTGGTTACTTCACTGCCTGTGGAGCCAGAGGTAATGGGCTCTAGCCCACAGTGGGGTTATTTGATAGAGCTGTCTGAGGCACTGTCTATTTTTAATGTATATTAGTGCTGCCAGCAACAACACCCTCAGAATACTGCAACCTTAAGGTGCCTCATAAGGCACCTAATAGGGCGCCCTATAAGGCATCTTATAGGGTGCCTTATAAGGTGTCCTATAGGGGACATTGTAGGGTGCCATGGCGGATAGTACACTTTATAATGTGCCCTCTGGAGTGCCTTATAGGGTGCCTTATGCAGCACCTTAGATTACGCCACTGTGAGGGTGTGTTTGCTGGCAGCACTAATTAAAATAAAACTACAATGCCTCAAAAAGCACTACTTAAACATAAAGGGAGATGCCTCAGCCAGCCTTGTTCATTAGGCACACTGGGGGATCAAACTCATGTCCCCAGTACCATCGGTCAGTGCATTAACCATTGTGCTACACCTCTGTTTCTGTGTTTAGATGTCAGAGCGCCTACTTAAGATTACCGCGCGTAAACGTGCTTAGCGGCGTCTCGCCCGATAATGTGCGCAGCACACATTATCGTGCGATAATCCCGTTTTGCTGCGTTAAGACCGAAACGCCCACTCCTTTTATGGCAGCCTGCACACTATCGCTGGGCGCACGTTAAGACTGCTTAGTAAACATACCCCAAAGACTCACCTGTGCAAAAGGTAATGGATACCGAGGCAAGGGAGAGTAAGGCCTTGGGACTTGGGGGAAGTCTGTTGGAACCTTGTGGGTTGTGGGCGCCACCCAAAAAATAGAACCCCTCTTAGATGCTTTACCTGTGGAGAGGTGGGTCATTTTAAAAAGGACTGTCTACTCGTGGAATGCTCCTTTTTGGGGATGGGGATGGATCTCTCCACTATAGAGAGAAAAACGGATCAGGCCCTGAAAAGAGGGGTGCAGGTGGCTGGAGTGGATCTAGTAGCCATGCTAGAAACAGGTAACAACCAATCCTTAATATATCCGGGCCCCTTGCTAAGAAGCTAGGGATTGGGAGTATGGAAGGGATCTTCAGTGGGGTGGTAAACGTTTGTTGTGTGCATGGTGACATAGCGAGGGAACCCACCTATGAAACTGGGGTGACTTGGGAGGGAAGGACCCAACCACTACTTGGGAGGGAAGGACCCAACCACTAAAAGTGGCAGTCATCAAGAGGCTGTTCCACACAATGATATTGGGAAGAGACTGGGATGGGATAGAAGAGGTATTGACTCCCAGAAGAGGGGTGGGTGTCCACTAGGGTGAAAAACTACTCCATTGAGGAAGAGGAGAAATTTCAGTTACAGCATATATTTCCCTTTGCAGACAAGAGGTGATTGGGGTTCCCGGAGAAAGTATAAAGGCTAAGAATGCTAAAAGATTGGAGAAGTGGAAAGGATTGATCCCCCCAAGGACAAGTAGAGGTGGTGGGAGAGGATATTGTGAGCAAGTTTCATCACTTCCCTAGGGAACAGAGAGAGAAGACCCCTTCCTCAAAACCTTCTGGGTAAAAACTGAGGGTACCCGAGCTGAGGGAGAATCCCAGTACTCCACTTATAAAAGGATTAACAATATCCTGTATTGGATTATTAAAAGCGACCTTCAGGGGGAGCAAAGACATGTCATGATTCCTGACATTTTTAGAAGAACCTTACTAACACTGGCACATGCTCATCCCGTGGCGGGGCAATTGAGGGAAGCAGGGACCATGGACAGGCTTATCCCCTGGTTCCTTTGGCCAGGCCTTTACCAAAATGTGAGACGTTATTGTCGGTCATGTCCGGAGTGTCAGAAAGTTCCTCAGATTTTATTTATTTTTATTTATTTACATTCTCTTATATACCGCGCTATTCTGCATCAGTGCGGTTTTCATTGAACAAGCTGAAATTACATTGAACAGGGCATTATAACTTGGAGATAACTATTTTACAGGGAACATGGGCTATGGAGGGTTAAGTGGCTTGCCCAAGACCACAAGGAGCACCTGTGGGACTAGAAACCCCAGTCCTTCCGGCCCAAGGTTGCTGTCCTCTAGTGGGATTTGAACCCCCGACTTTCCGGCCTGAAGTACCTTGCCCCAACCACTAGGCCACTCCTCCAGATGGTCCCAGACAAATCCACCCTCATTCCTTTGCCCGTTATGGAACAACCCCTAGATAGAGTAGCGGTAGATATTGGCAGGCCCTTGGATAAGAGCACCAGGAGGTATCAGTATATCTTAGCAATGGCAGATTACACCATCAGAAACCCCTGGGCCAGTCCCATGGGGAAACAACTGCTTGAGGAATAACCCGAGAATTGCTGGCAATTTTTTGACAGGTGAGGTTCCCACGGGAGGTCCTAACTGACTAGGGGAGGGTGTTTAAGATATTCTGAATCAAATATTTAAAGATTTCTGACTACCATCCGCAGACAGATGTTCTGGTGGAGATGTTCAACCAGTTTGATCCGAATGGTAAAAAAACGTTTGGGGAAGGATAACAAGGAATGGGATATGATCATTCCCTATGTTTTATTTGCCTACAGGGAAATGCCCCAAGCCTCTTTGGGATTCTCCCCATTTGAGCTAACATTTGGCTGCCAAGCCAATCCAATCCCGAGAATTGATGGAGGTGGTAAAGGAAGACTGGGTAGGCAAGGAAAGAGCAGCCACTTCCATGCCTGAGTATGTACAAGAGAAGAAATTAGTGGAGACAGAGGAAGATGCAAGAGAAAATCTAAAGGTAGCCCAGACCCGCCAGAAGCTATACTATGATCAGAGAGCTAAAGAAAGAGAGTTACAGCACCAGGATAAAGTACTGGTGGTGATACCCTCCTCCGCCAATAAGTTATTAGCCAAGTGGAAGGGTCCGTTTGCAGTGAGGAGACTATTAGGTCTGACGTATGAAATTGATCAAGGCCATGGAAAGCACCAGGTATATGAGGTAAATATGCTAAAGCCGAGAGGGGTTGACTAGTGAGGTAGTGGAGAATAAGGAAGAGGACATGGGCCCTGATTTGGGGATGGTGAGGGATAACCAGCCCATTAAAATAGACGAGCTAAAGCAAGTAATACATCAGTTTCAAGATGTGTTCACCACCTTTCCAGGTCACACTCATGTAGGCACCCATCAGACTGAAACCATCCCAGGGGAAGGTGGTTAGACAAAAGCCCTATTTGTTGCCCGAAGCAAATAAAAAGGAAGTGAAATGGGAGGTAGCAGAAATGCTGTGGTTAGGGATAATCAAGGAGTCCGATAGTGAGTGGGCTAGCCCCATAGTACTTGTCCAAAACCTGATGGGTCCATGAGGATTTTTGGAGAGTTGATGCTATTTCCCAATTTGATGCTTATCCCATGCCTAGGGTGGATGAGTTATTAGAGCAGCTGTGAGGAGCCCAGTTCCTGTCCACCTTAGATTTAACCAAGGGATACTGGCTAATCTCATTGGAAGAGAAATCAAAGGAAAAGAGAATCTTTGTTATACATCAGGGCCTGTATCATTTTAGGGTGCTTCCCTTTGGTCTTCATGGGACTCCCGCAACATTCCAAAGGATTATGAACGAAGTATTGAGTCCACATTAAGGATATGCACGGGCTTATCTGGATGATGTGGTCATTTTTTCCAATACTTGGGATGCCCATCTAAAACACTTAACAGCAGTCTGTCAGTCCTTTCGGTAGGCAGGGCTTACAGCCAATCTGAAAAAGTGTACCCTGGGACAGAAGGAAGTTCAGTATTTAAGCCATTGTGTAGGGGGAGGTTGGGTAAGGTCAATGCCATCCAAGATCATGGCAATAAAAAAGGTGAAAAGCCCCTCAAACTAATAAACAATTATGAGCTTTTTTTAGACTCGGTGGGGTATTATTGCAATTTTGTACATTTTGCAGATTTATTCACTGATCACACTGCTCTATTGAAAAACTCTGGACCCCACAGGCTAATCTGGGATAAAGTAGCAGATCAGGCATTTAACCAACTCAAGGAGGTCCTATGCAGAGAACCAGTCTTAAAGAATATGGATTTTCAATACGAGTTTATTTTGCAAACAGATGCTTTGGCATAGGACTATGGGCTGTGTTGAGCCAGGTAATAGGTGGAAAGGAATACCCTGTTTCTTACCTGAGCTGAAAGTTGTCTGACCTGGAACAGTGATAGTCCACAATGGAGAAAGCATGGCTGTTAAATGGGCCACAGAATCGCTGAATTATTATCTCCTGGGAAGGCACTTCAAATAGTGATGGACCAAGCCCCATTACATTGGCTAGACCAAATGAAAAATACCAATACACGGCTCATGAGGTTGTACTTGTCCCTGCAGGCCTACGATTTTGAGGTCAAATACAGGGCAGGGTGGTGCCATCTCACCTAAATGACAATTAGCTATCCTGGGAGAGAGGAGCTTGTAGATCTCTGGCTAAGAGATCCCAATTGGGATCTCTTAAAAGGGAGGAGGTACTTCAATGCCGATTACCTATCCTGGGAGAGAAAAGCTGGTAGAACTCTGGCTGACAGATCCCAATTGGGATCTCTTCGAAGGGAGGAGGTATGTGATAGGATGTACATCCCATCACAGGAAGGCCCCATTTTGAGCAGGGTCAGGGAGCTAGGTAACTATGGCTAACAACCTGGGTGTAAGGTTTGTTTGTTCCCCATTCCACTTAGAGAAAACCATTAAGAACATACCAGCGTAAGGTCGTAGTCTGACAGAGGGGGACTACATGGGTGGTGGCAGGTAGGGTCAGGCCAAAGCATGATCCTATCTGACACCACCACCCTACCAAAGTGTGGTCTGACCTATTTGAGTAATTGTATTGATAAATCCCTGAATGCTTGTTGGTTATAGGAAACCAGAAAGGCTGGGAGTGCTGAACTCTGGGTCAGAGGACATTTACATATCATTTGTATAGACTGAGGGATCCACAAACATTTCCTAGTGTTTCCTCCCAGAGGAAGAGATTCCCCCAAGAACCACCTTGGCAGGGGAATTAGTAGGATGCAGAACCTTGTTTAACCTTTTCACTCACGGTGGTTTGCTGTGGTGTGGAAGACATCAGTAGTGGACATTAAGAAAATTCACAGTTTTGAGTGTCACGCTAAATTGGCTGTCAACTTTTTTCATGTATTGCTCATCAAGGTGTGAATTATAATCCTTCTGGATCATCTTATGTACAGTAAGTATTTTAAATCTATTTCTGCAGCCTGCCTCTAAAACAAAAAAAAAAATAGTATAGCACAGCCATACACTTCTGAAAACAACCTAGATTCATTCTGATGAAAGGTGAAGCAGCTCCATTGCGGTTTTTTAGACATATGGATGGCATGCAAACGCCTGCAAAATAACACTATGTTGTTTCAACAGCTATCTTGGTTTGCATTTGAACAGAAAGTGTAACAAAGCCAGATAAATAATATAAGAGATTTTTTTTGTTAAAACATCCAGTAAAACCATTACCAGAAAGTACTGCACTCACCTGTAGAAGTATGAACATCCCCTAACTGTATTGTGAGTGAAATGCTCCTGGCTCTTCTCATTTCCAAAGTCCTCCAGAGGGTCTGACCACAAAATATCGCACATGGGTCCATATGCAGGTGGTTCTTTGAATCGATCTAACTAAGAAAAACAGAAGACAGACAGAGAAAGAGGGAGAGAAAGAGACATACTAATCTTTTGCAAATACACCACAAGTGTGCACAGACAGAAGAATCCGAGGAACAGAATGCATCTCATGAAGTGGCTGCTGGCACCTTATCAGCCATACTCTTAATGTACTGCACAGAACGCTTAGCCAACAAAATGTAACACAAGGTATGAAGGGATCATTAATGGCCCGACTAGGATAAATTCACGTTCGAAATAAAACAAGGAAACACAATTACTGCATCTACTATGTGGAAAAAACGCAGCAGAGATGAAAATATTTCTGGAGGTATTCTAGTCTACTGCATAGTGCTGAATAACATTTGTTTATTTCTTTCTGGTATGCAGCAGTCGTGTAGCCATGCTGATCCTAAAGAAAGCTGAGCCTTTTGTAAGTTTTTATATCTTTTACTGAATATACACAATATTAACCAGAAGGTAAAGTGCATGGAATTCCTGATCATCTTTCTATTCATGGGACCAGTGTATAGTACTATGAAGATTGGACAAAACAAACTTATTGGTGGCTGAGATGTCTACAGAAACAGCATAGTTACTCACCTGCAACAGGTGATCTCCGGGAACAGCAGGAATTTAGTCTTCACATATGGGTATCGTCGGTACCGACGGAGCCTGCCGGGAACACTCCCCAGCGTCCAATTAGGAAGCTTTAGGGAGCATCCCACAGTGCCTGCATGCTGCCTTCCTGCCTTTCCCAACTGCCTCTCTCCAGTTGAGTTTAAAGCTGAGACAAAGAGAGAGAGAGGGAAAGAGAAAAAGACAGATAGAGAGATACAACTCCTAGGGGAGGTGGGTGGGTTGTGAAGACTAAATTCCTGCTGTTCCCGGAGATCACCTGTTACAGGTGAGTAACTATGCTATCTCCAGGAACAAGCAGGAATGTAGTCTTCACATATGGGGACTCCCTAGCTTTAGATGCCAGGGAGAGACCCCAGAAGTTGTGTGTCCCTGTGAAAGGGCTCCACTTCCCCCCATGGATCTCTGGCATACAACCAGGGATGGTGGGTAGGAGTTGATTAGGTATGGAACAGGTGTTGAAGAACAGCCTGACCAAACAAGGTATCATGGCGGGAGTCCTTGTTTAAGCAGTAATGGGCTGTGAAGGTATGAACCGAGGCCCAAGTGGCTGCTCGACAGATGTCATCGATAGACACAGAGTGCAGATGAACCATTGAAGCTGCCATGCCTCTCACATTGTGAGCTGTGACATGGCCCTCCAGAGGAAGATTCTTACTCTGATAGGCAAAGGAAATACACTGTGCAATCCAGCTGGACAGTGTTCTCTTGGAAACTGGAAGTCCCAAATGAGAAGGATCAAAAGCAACAAAGAGTTGAGAGGACTTTCTATGTTGCTGTGTTCTTTGCAAGTAAAAGGTTAAAGCTCTTTTACAGTCCAAAGTATGAAGATTCCTTTCTGCATTAGATGCATGAGGCCTTGGAAAAAACACAGGCAGGTAGACCGCTTGGTTTAAATGAAAAGGCGAGACCACCTTTGGCATAAAGTGTGGATGAGTCCTAAGGACTACCTTGTCATGATGGAACCTTGTATAAGGTGGGTCACCTACTAGTGCCTCAACTCACTGATGCGGCGTGCTGATGTGATTGTAATGAGAAAGATAACTTTCCAAGAAAGGAATTTCAATGAGGTAGTAGCTAGGGGTTCGAAAGGTGGCTTCATGAGCTGACCAAGAACCAGGTTTAAGTCCCATGCCACTGGTGGTGGCCTAATGGGAGGCTTAGTTAGAAGAAGACCTCTCATAAATCTTGCTATAAGAGGATGGGAGGAGATAGGATGTCCATTTAGAGGCTTGAAAGAAGCTGCAATAGCACTCAAATGGACTCTTACTGAGTTAGTTTTAAGTCCTGCATTGGATAAATGAAGGAGATACTCCAGTAATGATTCCAGAGGTATCGCAAGGGGGTTAAGACTCTTCTGCGAACACCATATGGTAAACCTTTTCCACTTGAAAGCATAAGAGCATCTTGTGGAAGGTTTCCTGGAAGCATCAAGGATATCTTTTACTTGCTGAGGGAGGTTAAGATCATGAAGATCTAGGCCTTCAGCAACCAAGCCCTGAGATGCAGAGACTGGGGATTGGGATGCCATAACATTCAGTCCTCCTGAGACAGGAGATCTGGAGCAGATCCTAACTCCAGGGAGGGAGCTTGACAGAGATGTAGAAGCAGAGGGTACCACACTTGCCGTGGCCAATGTGGAGCTATGAGAATCATACGGCCTCTGTCTCTCTGAAGCTTGAACAGGGAATTTTGGGAATTAGGGGAATGGGTGGAAAGGCATAAAGGAAGTCCTGACCCCAGTGAAGGAGGAAAGCATCCCTGGCCTGAGAGCCCTGAGCCGGAAATTCTGGAACAGAACCGGAGAAGTTTGGCATTCAACGGACTTGCAAAGAGGCCTATGTCCGGGGTTCCCCAAATTTGAAAAATCTTGGCCATCTGGTCTGCATGAAGAGACCATTCGTGTGGAAGCAGAACTCGACTGAGTCTGTCTGCCCGAGAGTTTTGTATGCCTGGAAGATACACTGCCAGGAGATGAATCTGATGCTCTCTGGCGAGGGCCCATAGTCGCAAAGCTTTGTTGCAAAGCGACAGAGAGCCTGTTCCCCCTGCTTGTTCACACAGAACATGGCTACTTGATTGTCCGTATGAATGAGGACTGTCTTGTAGCTGAGCAAGGTGTGGAACACTCAGAGCTCAGAGCAATCTTCCTTGCTCTTCAAGAGATTGATATGTAGATGAGTTTCCTGTGGAGTCCAGGTGCCTTGGGTGGAGAGGTCTTGCAGATGAGCTCCCCAAATCATTGGTAAAGCATTTGTTGTGAGAGTTGCCTGGGGTAAGGGTTGTTGAAATGTGGACCCCAGCAACAGGTTCTGAGTGGACTGCCACCATTGGAGGGACAATATAAGGCGATTTGTGCTTGCTATTTTGTCTGACAGGCACCCTGATGCCTGGGTCCATTGAGTGGATAAAGTCCACTGGGCTGCTCTCTTATGGAGGCGAGCATAAGGAACCACATGCACGGTAGATGCCATGTGGCTTAGTAGTTGTAGCATTTCTCGGGCAGTGAGATGAGGCTTCAGCACTGCTTGAGAAGCTAACTGTACCATGCGAAGGCCAACGGGCCTGGGGAAGATAGGCCCTTGCTTTTCTGGTATCCAGCAAAGCTCCTATGAACTCTAGAGACTGAGTGGGAGTTAGACTGGATTTTGGGATGTTTATGACCAGACCCAAATACTTAAGGATACGCATTGTGCAAGATAGAGAAGTCCTGGCCCCTGACTCTTGATGGGGCTCGAATGAGCCAGTCGTCTAAGTAGGGGAAGACGAATATCCCTAGAGTGCGGAGAAATGCTGCTAACACAGCTATGCATTTCCTGAACACTCTTCATGCTGAGGCCAGGCCAAAAGGAAGCACCCTGTATTGCTAGTGCTTTCCTTGAAAAAGGAACCGAAGGAACTTTCTGTGAGTTGGATGGATGAGAACATGGGTGTACGCATCCTTGAGATCTAGAGAACAAAGCCAATCCTGGGTTTGAAGGTATGGCAGCAGAGTTCCCAGAGAAATCATCTTGAATTTCTCTTTGAAGAGGAATTTGTTCAATTCTCTGAGGTCCAAAATAGGTCTGTATCCCCCTGTTTTCTTTGGGATAAGGAAATAGGGGGAGTAAAACCCTGTACCCTGTTGATGGATGGGTACTTCTTCTATTGTCACTTGGGCAAGAAGCATAGTGACCTCTTGATCTAACAGGTTGATGAGAGAGGTTTGAGAATTGAACTGTCTTACCACTGTGGGAGGGGGCATGCACAGAAAGTGCAGCTTGTACCCCTCTCTTATAATGGAGAGTGTCCAATGCTCTGCTGTTATCTGTTCCCACCTGGGGGCAAAGTGACATAACCTTCCTGGAATGGTGGAAGGCTCTGGTCCATTGAGGGCCAGGAAGGCTAAGTTCTCTAGATGAAAGTCAAAGGCCTTGTGGAGGCTGAGACTGCTGAGAAGATTGAGGCTTAGCAGTCTTTGCTTTTCTTTGTTTAGATGGTTGCTGACTTTTCCGGGCAGGCTGACCTGCAGAACATCCCTGCTGGGAATAAGAGGGATAAAACCTCTTCTTTTTTGAGAAGAAAGGCTTCTTGAAAGATTTCTTTCTCGCAGGATCAGCTGTGGCTTTGGATAGCCTATCCAAAGTGGAGTTGTCCGCATCTAATTCATTGGCTTTTTCTTGCCAATTCTTGCCAAATAGATTCTCACCTGTACAGGGAATATTGCCCAGTTTGTCCTGCACCCAGAACTCCAAATCGGATGACTGGAGCCAGGCAATTCTATGTGCACCTATGGCAATGGCAGAGGTCCTGCTTATGCACTCAAAACAGTCAAAAGCTGCACGGTTGACAAACTTAGAAACATCCTGGGCATGTTTGACCAGCGTGAGAAAATCCTGCCTTCTATCCTCAGGAAGAAGAGGGCTCAAAACCTCTAAATCACCTGTGACTTCTTTAAGGAACATTCCCATATATAAAATATAGGACCTGATCCTGACAGAAAGCCTGGAAGCCTGGAAAGTATGACGTCCAAAGGCATCCAAAGTTCTACACTCACGTCCTGGAGGATTAGAGGTATGCCTCTTTGCACTCCTGATCCTTCTCATAGCTGATTCCACTACAATAGAGTGGTGAGGAAGCTGAGTTTTCTGGAATCCAGGACAAGGAGGGACTCGATACATGGTATCCAGTCTGCGAGAGTGAGGAGAGGTGGTGAGAGGTGTTTCCCACATTCTCAACATGAGATCATGTAAGATCTCATGGATAGGCAAGGTAGCTGCCTCCTTAGGAGCTTTGGGATATTGTAAAATCTCCAACTCCTTAGCTCTGTGCTCTGTTTCAGGAGTCACAGTAATGGACAAACCCCGAGCCACCTCCCTAATGAAGTCCTGAAAGGAGATATCTTCTGGAGGAGACATCCTACGTTTAGGAGAGGAAGGCTCCTCCGGGAGAAGTATTCCGGTACCGACAGAGCTATCAGAATCCTCAGAGTCCTCTAAGGATTTGAAGTACCTTCTGTCCGGATGCTCTTGAACAGCCCGATACCCGTACCGACCGAAGTTGGTACCGGGGGGAATCGGTACTGGGGTATCGGTACCGGAAGGCATCGCATGACTGGGTGCCGGCAAAGCCGACACCGATGTCGATGCTATCGGTACTGGTACCGATACCGGTACCGGCATCAGTGCCGGAACCGATTGAACTGTCTGACGCGGTTCTGAGGGCATCGATGCCGCAAGGAGAGCCGCCAGACTGCGTTCAATAGCCAGGAACCTCTGGTCTATCGACGTTGCTGATGCCTGGGTAACGGTACCGGAAGCAGCCGGTACCCCAGAGCATGGCACCAGTAGTTCTTCTGAGGTCGAGGCCTCGAGAACGTCCTGGAGCCCCGATAATGCTTTGGAAGCCGAAGCCTCCTGCCGGGGCAATTTTGCTGGTACAGAACCCTCAAGGGCAACGCCAGAGGCATCTCGATGCTTAGAAGGAGATCTACCCTTTGAGGGCCGGCTGGACTTATGTTTAGTTACCTGAGATCCATGGGAGGAAGATGAAGCCCAGGAAGACGTCGATGCCACCAAGGCTGCATCGGAGGGAAAAAGGGCGCTGAGCTTGGCAGCTCGGTTTTCTCGACCCCTCTTGGACATCATGGCACAAGCCATACACTCGGAGATGGAGTGGTCAGGACCTAAACATTTAAGACACCACTCGTGGGTGTCGGTGACGGAGATGATACCGCCACACTTGGTGCACTTTTTAAAACCCGAGGTGGGTTTCTCCATGATGGAGGAAATTTTGGGCCTAATGCCCAAAATGGCGCGTGCATCTGGAAAAGATAAGTTTGGAAAAAAGAATATTATTATTATTATTTTTTTAAAAAGAAAGAAAGAAGAACTGGCGGTACCGGTATAGCGTCGAGGAAGGCAGACGCGACCACAAAAAGAATAAGGAAAAAAAATTTCTGCGGTGACAGGAATACGACCTGCTGGCTCCGCGGAAAATGAAGAACTGAAGAGAGGCAGTTGGGAAAGGCGGGAAGACAGCACACAGGCGCTGTGGGATGCTCCCAAAAGCTTCCTAATTGGACGCTGGGGCGCGTTCTCGCACAGGCTCCGTCAGTACCGACGATACCCATATGTGAAGACTACATTCCTGCTTGTTCCTGGAGATCTTTCTACCAACAGACAAATCACCTCAGTCTTTCAAATAAGGAAACTGCATGCTTGTTGTCATTGCTAGGTGCCATTTTCCTCTGGATATATACATGATTTAACTGCTTTGTAACACTATATTTAGCGCATTTGGTTTATTTGGGTGCCTAAAACTTGAAGTGCATGCAAATCACTTGTATATACAAATTAACATGCATGCAATATATTTGCATGCTTAAAGTTTATAAAATGCATGTACAAAAATGAATATGTAAAATGAACAAGAATTTATCCCAATTTCTGGGCATTTTTCATTTAATATAAGCACACATCAAACTTTCTTTTGGCTGTGTACACCCCTATTTACCTTTCATATTTGTTTTTTTAATGGATTGTTTAGGACCATAGAGAAAATGCTTGAAATGTTGATCCATCTAAGTCTACATCTTACATGTCTGTATAGCACTACTAAAACATTTTTGGAAAGATTTAAGATATTGACTACCTGACTGGCTGTTTATTTATATACTTTAAGGAGCCTCATTTATTGTAGCTTTATTCAATTAAAGCTGTCCCTTCCTCAATTAACTGTACCTGTAATCCAGCTGGTTTCCTTCTGCCCAGTCCTGTCTCACTGGTTTAACTAAAAACATCTTACCTATTTTTGTCTGCATGTCTTGCATAGAAATAGGGGGTAGATATTCTCGCTGCAGGCAAAAATGAAACCAGATATTCAGTGCCAGAGCACATCTGGTGCTGAATATCAGGTTTTGCCACTCACACCTTTTACTATCTGGCTAGAAGCTATATTAAGCTGCTAACCGGATAGCAAAATCTGCGTGAAGTTACTAACCGGATAGGCACCAGGATCGCCCCATCCCCCCTACAGATCACCCAGGCACTAACCAGGTTGCTGAGGCGATCTGTGGGGATGTTCAGTGACTTTATTTATTTATTTACATTCTCTTATATACCACGCTATTCTGCATCAGTGCGGTTTACATTGAACAAACTGAAATTACATTGAACAGGGCATTATAACTTGGAGATAACTATTTTACAGGGAACATGGGCTATGGAGGGTTAAGTGGCTTGCCCAAGACCACAAGGAGCACCTGTGGGACTAGAAACCCCAGTCCTTCCGGCCCAAGGTTGCTGTCCTGTAGTGGGATTTGAACCCCCGACCTTACGGCCTGAAGTACCTTGCCCCAACCACTAGGCTACTCCTCCACTCCTCCATTATCCAGTTAGTACTGCTGAATATCATGTTCACAGAGATTTGCATGGCTTGCAAGTCCTGCAAATTGACTAAACCTCCATTGTCAATGCTATAGGATTCTCAGAAGTTCTACCGGTTCATGGTAAAGGAGAAGAGAAGCTGCATTGCACAACCAGCTTTAATACCTGTCTCCAAACATAGTGTAAACAAGATACCTAAGCGGCTGGAGCAATAGATGGAACAACAAGAAGCTATATAGTATTGATGGGCTACATCATTTTGTGTCAAGGAAAAGGATCCTACGTTCAAAAATTCAGACAATATGTGGGCAGGCATTTAAACTAGAGAAAGGGAGTGACAGATGGAAGAAAACAAGTCCTCACGCCACCAAGCAGCCATCATGCTGAACGGCATAAAAACCGCCGTTTCTAGGGCGGGCCCGCGCCTGAGGGCCTCGCCAGAGGGCACTTTGGCGTGGCCCTTAGGCGCTGGATCGTGGCGATTCATATTGATATCCTGGACTGGATCGTGATGGCTGCATTTGTGGTAACTTGCTGTCTCTATTCTTCTCCTCCTCTTATCTGTTTACCTGTTTCTGTCTTCTATTCTGTCCTATCTTATAATGGCGTTCTTTTCCTATTTCCTCAAATGATATTATTGTAAACCGCTTTAATGCCTTCTGGCCTAAGCGGTATATCAAATGATTAATAAACATAAACATAAACAACCCCAGTAAAAGCATCATAGCAATGTTGAAAATAGAAAGATACATAATCTTAACACACACATCAATAACAAAGCAGAAAAAAAGTCAAGAGTAAAATATAGGCCAAATACAAGTGAGCTAACCAAAAACTGCTGGAGGGCAATGAGTACAAATGCTCACAGTATAAACAACAAAATTCCTGATGGCAGAACTGAACTTGGACATCGTGGCCTACTACTACTGTAGAGGAGGCCTAATGGAGCACTGGCTTGGTAACCAAGCAATCAGGGTTCGATTACCACTAGCACTCTTTGTGGCCCTGGGCAAGTCACTTAACTCTTCATTGTCTCGGAAGAAAGGCCTGGCAATCTACTTCCAGTCACACTGCCAAGAAAACCCAGGAGCTACTGGGTTTCCAGGAGTCAGCACTGACTCAAAGGTACCCATTGTATTACTACTACTACTAATCATTAAAATGTACACGGTAGAGAGACATGTTACAGACAATGCCTGCTCATAAGAGCTTACAGTCTATTCAAGACAGACAATACGACGACTGGGGACTAGGATAAATCTAGGGGAATGATAAGGAAACATAGGAGGTAAAAAGGAGACTAAAGGGATCATGAGCCAAAAGCAGTTTCAAAGAAGTGAGTTTTTAGCCTGGATTTGAACAGGGCCACAGATGGAGCCTGATATACCGACTCAGGTAGTTTGTTCCAGGCATAAGGAATAGCACGGTAGAAAGATCGAAGTCTGGAGTTGGCAGGGGAAGAGAAGGGCACAGGCAGAGGGGATCTGCCAGAAGAGCAGAGTTCCCGAGGAGGAGTGTAGGGAGAGATAAGAGAGGAAATGTAGGGAGGAGCAGCAGAAAGAATGTACTTATAGGTCAATAGTAGACGTTTGAAATGGATGAGGAAATGGATAGGGAACCAATGAAGCAACTAGAGAAGAGGGATGACATGAGGATAATGACACTGATGAAAGATTAGCCAGGCAGCTGAATTTTTAACAGACTGAAGAGGGAAGAGATGATTCAGAGGAAGACCAGAGAAGAGGAGGTTGCAATAGTCTAGATCATGGGAGGTGACTACAGAATGGATAAGGGTTTTACTACTACCACTATTACTACTGAACATTTATGTGGCAGCACTGATAGCATGCAATAAATAATACCCGGAGTCAGTTCAAGGATCCAAACCAATTTATTGTGCACAAGTCCCAAGCATCAAAGGACTGAGCAATGGCGAACAGGAACAACTTCCTTATATGCAAGCTTCACAGTTTGATACAGGCAGACTTTCTATTGGTCCCAACACCCCCTGCACCTATCCAATCGGGGACCCTCACTGGGCCCTGTTCCCCCTTCTCAAGCTATGCTAACACAGGCTCAGTTTCTAGACATAATACATTCCTGCTGCAAGGTCATTGCATCAGCATAAAAGTATGGAATAAAGGATTAATACAAACTTATCAAAAGCGGTTTAGAGCGGTTTAAGGCAGATCCTCAGCCTTCACTAACTTTGGTCTTTTTCAGTATTACTATTTCTAGCAGTTGGGGTGGGGACTCCGGCCTAGCTTGCAGGCTCATACATGTACAGGCTATTATATAGGCCATAGCCTACCACACTTATATAGCACTACAAGGCATATGCAGTGCTGTACAGATATATATATAAATGGCTCCTGCTCATTAGAGCTTACAATCTAGTAAAGACAGACAATACAACAGCTGAGGACAAGGATACAACTAATGAAAGGTAAAGAGACATGTAGGAGACTTAGTGGATCAGGATCCAAAAACAGCCTCAAAAAGGTGAGACACTAGAATGGATTTGAAAAGTGGCAGAGATGAAGCCTGACATACAGACTCAGGTAGTTTGTTCCAGGCATAAGGAACAGCAAGGTGAAATGATAGGAGTCTGAAGTTGGCAGTGGAAGAAAAGGGGACAGAAAGAAGTGATCCACCAGAGGAGCGGAGTTCACGAGGAGGGGAGTAGGGAGTGATGAGAGAGGAAAGGTAGTGAGAAGCAGTAGAATGAATGCATTTATAGATCAGAAGGAGAAGTTTGAACTGGATATGGAAATAGAAGGGGAGTCAATGAAGTGACTTGAGAAGAGGGGTTATATGAGCATAATTAGTGGTGCGTTCAGAAAGGAAGGGAAGAATTTTGTCAGCGTTATAGAGAAACAAATGACAGGTTTTAGCTATCTGTTGAATGTGTATGTGGAGAAGGAGAAGGGAGGAGTCAAAGATGACCCCAAGGCTGCAAACCGAGGAAACAGAGAGGATTAGAGTGTTATCCACAGAAATAGACAAAGGAGGAAGGGAGGAGACGGGCTTAGGTGGACAGATAAGGAGCCATTACGGGAACATGGTTCAATGAATCTCATGAATGGGCTATCACCATACCTGGCTATAATCTATTTACAGTAGGAACGAAAGACAGGGCAGAAAAGGAGGAGGGGTGGCCCTTTATATCAAAAGGTGACAATTCTAATTTTATTTATGAGCATTTAGCTCATGTCTTTCCAATCATAGTTCAAGGCAAGTTACGTTCTGTTACATAGGTATTTCCCTGTCCCGAGTAGGCTTACAATCTAAGTTTGTACCTGAGACAATGGAAGGTTAAGTGACTTGCCCAAGGTCACAAGGAGCAGCAGTGGGAATTGAACCCAAATCTCTTGGGTACTAGGCTGTTGCTGTAACCACTAGGCTGCTCTTCCACAGATAATACCAGATAATGTCCTTTCCTTGAGCCCTGCTAGGCCAATCCAGACATGAGGGTTGTGTTCCCCTACTAGCAGAGTTGAGATAGAGAAAAATCCAGAGATTGTTGATGACCTCATCCTGTAGTATATCTAGAAAAGCTAGAAGACATACTATCTCAGTATTTCTCTATCTCCAACAGAGTATGGACACATAGGAGCAACTCTCTGTAAACTTTGAGAAAAATTGCTTTAGTTTATGAGTAACTGCTCTTAGGGGCAACTAATGAACTTGAGCTCAATGTGGGAGACACCCATTGGGTTACCCTTAAAACACTGAAGCATAATGAAAAAGACCACATGGCCTGTCTAGTCTGTCCTTCCATATCAACCACTACAACAGCCCCCTTTTTTCCTTTAGAGATCCTCTGTGTTTGTCCCATGTGTCTTTGAATTCAGATAGTCCTCATCTCTACCACCTCCACTGGGAGACTATTCCATGCATCCACCACTCTTTCCGTAAAGAAATATTTCCACATATCACTCTTAAATTTATCCCCTTTCACCCTCATCTCATGTCCCCTCATAGTGGAGCTTGCTTTCAATCGAAAGAGGCTCTCCTCCTGTGCATTTATGCCATGGAGGTATTTAAACGTCTCAATCATATCACCTCTATCCTGCCTTTCCTCTAAGGTGTACATATTAAGATCCTTGACTGTCCTCATATACTTTATAATGAAGATCACTAACCATTTTAGTAGCCACCCTTTGTACGGACTCCAGCCTGTTTATATCCTTTTGATAGGTTCCAGAATTGCATACTATACTCTAAATGAGGTTGCACCAAAGACTTATACAGAGGCAATATCGCCTACTTTCTTCTGCTGGCCATTCCTATCCCTATGCACCCAAGCATCCTAGCTTTTGCCGTTGCCTTTTCTACCTGTTTAGTTACTTTAAGATCATCAGACACCATCACGCCTAGGTCCCGCTCGTCTTTAGTGGACAAAAGTACTTCACCCCCTATACTATATTGCTCCCTTGGATTGCTGCTGCCCAAATGCATGCTATTGCATTTTTTAACATTAAATCTCAGCTGCTAAATTCTAGACCATTTTCAAGCTTTGCTAGTTCCCTCCTCATGTTATCTACATCTTCCTGGATGTCTACACTATTGCAGATTTTGATATCATCGACGAAGAGGCAAACCTTACCCGACACTCCTTCCGCAATATCACTAACAAAGATGTTAAAAATAATCGGGCCAAGAACAGATCCCTGGGGCACACCACTGGTAACCTCTTTCTCCTTAGAGTGAGCTCCATTTACCTATACCCTTTGTCGCCTCCCACTCAACCAATTTCTAATCCTAGGGAGCTTAATTTGTTTATAAGTCGCCTGTGAGGAACGGTGTCAAAGGCTTTACTGAAATCTAAATGCACCACATCTAGGGCTCTCCCTCGGTCCTGGCCCACCCAGTCAAAGAAATCAATTAGATTTGTCTGACAAGACCTGCCTCTGGTGAATCCATACTGCCTTGGATCCAGTAATCCATTGGACTCCAGAAATCTCACTATTTACATAGAAACATAGAAACATGATGACAGAAAAAGACCACATGGCCTATCTAGTCTGTCCTTCCATTACAACAACTACAACAGTCCACTTTTTACCTTTAGAGATCCTGTGTTGGTCCCATGCTTTTTTGAATTCAGTTACTGTCCTCATCTCTACCACTTCCACTGGGAGACTATTCCATGGATCCACTACTCTTTCCGTAAAGAAATATTTCCACATATCACTCCTGAATCTATCTCCCTTCACCCTCATCCCATGTCCCCTCGTAGCAGAACTTGCTTTCAATTGAAAGAGGCTCTCTCCCTGAACATTTATGCCACGGAGGTATTTAATATTCCAAAAATAAGGCGTTTAGTAAAACACAACTGGGAAATACATCCAAAAACAATTGCTTGTTTGAGCGTAAAAAATGGTTAAATAGACTATATCTAACCACTACCGGAAGGTCTCAGAATTGCACAGCTGTTCACCCAAAGACTCAAAGTCAAACTCAAGGGAACAAAAGCTGGATAACATCAACGACCCCCATTGGTAGCTAGCGGTGATATAGTTATATAACTCGGCCTATATATAGAAAAATAGCTCTCTCTTCACTAATAGTAACACTAAGCCAAGTATAAAGTTTTCTTCTTAGCACCGTTAGAACACACTCAAAGAAACTTTTTTAAGCAGATCCAAGCTCCACAATCATCCCGACGCCTCCCCCCAGCGCCTTCGGAGCGTTTCTCCACAGAGGGTTCTTCAGGGGATTTACTGGATCACCTACAAACACAACAAACAACGTGTATAACCCAAAAAACAACATTCTAAAATCACTCATTAAAAACCCGTGGGTAAAACAAATGTCAGCAGTTACTTACAAAAATGCTGCCCACGTCAAACACCACAAAACTGTGCCAGCTTCCAATCTATTCTCAACTCGTAAGAAGCTTTCAACAGAGAGACGCCGCGCATGCGGACTAACAGCAAAGGGTTCAATTAAATAGCATTAGCTCAAAACGAGGCTCTGTACTGCCCCATTCAAAGGAATAGCCTCCAAAACGATAGACTACCTATACATACACATACTATAGACAAGCCACCCACTCACTAATCACCCCTATACTGTACACAGAACTCCTGAAGGCCAGCTGACACATTGATCTGCAATAAACTTGCACTCTAAACAGAAAAGTTCTCATAAACAAGCCGCCCACTCTATCATACCGTTCAACCCATTCGGTATTACAGTATCTAGTTCATAAATCCAGCGCTGTTCGCGCTGGATTAGAACCTGATCTATGGTACGATTACCAAAACCATGGGTGACCTGCTCAATACAGAAACATGTTAACTGTTCAAAAGTGTGTCCACAGTCAATACAATGTTGAACAAGCGGGGCTGTCATCACTCTACAACGCAACCTGCTGTGGTGCTCTCTCATACGCGTTCGAAATATCCTTGTGGTTTTACCAATGTAGAGAAACTCACAAGGACATTTCACCACATAAACCACTCCAGCAGAGTTGCATGTAGTGGAAGAAGTCACAGCGTAATTAACGTGACGATAACTAAACAAAGTGGTCTCCGAGGTGATCTCGCAAATTTCACATGATCCACATCGTCTGTGACCCTTTTCCACTACCACACTAGTCAACATCGGCAGAACCGTGGGACTCACATATTCTTTCAAGTTACGGTGTCTCTGCCACACACACCGCAACTTCTTACCCTCCATCCCCGTCACGGTGGATAATACATTCTTGTGCTTCTGTAAACTCCGCTGTATCTCGCGGTTAAGAGGAGAAAACCTCGTGACTAAGTTTATTGTATCTATGTCTCCCCCCACCTCACGACACGTAGGGGTCAGTAGTAGAGCTCTGTTATTATACAATGCTCGCCGATATGCCCTCCTCACTACCTGTTCCGGATATCCTCTTTCCAAAAAACTCAACTTGAGCTGCTGTGACTGTAATTTAAACTCCCGATCACTAGAGCAATTTCTGCGAAAACGCAGAAATTGCGAAAAAGGGAGCCCCTCTTTCAATGGCTTTGGGTGGGCACTCTTATAGTGGAGGAGTGTATTCCTATCAGTAGCTTTCTTAAAGATAGAAGTTTCCCAGTGCCCCTTCCCCCTATGAACACGGACATCTAGGTAAGTAATAACATCCTGATGGTATACATAAGTAAACTTGATGTTCTCATCGCAGTGATTAAGCCATTGAAAAAATGCAATTAAAGATGTCTCGGACCCTTGCCACAGCAAGAAAACATCATCTATGAACCTTCTCCAGGTCTTAATATTGGAGGCAAAGGGGGAATCACTCAGCCATCGCTCCTCAAAACCCGCCATGTAGAAATTAGCTATGGAGGGGGCACAGGTCGCTCCCATGGCCACCCCTGCGATCTGCTTGTATAATTGATCTTCAAAAGAAAAGTAATTCTCACAGATGGCCAATTCTGCCAAGCTCATAAGAAATGCCACTAATTCAGCAGACAAATCACCCCTGGCAGATAACGTCACTCTGACAACTTCTAAAGCTGCTGCTTGGGGGATACTAGTATACAAAGATACTATATCCATCGTTACCAAAAATATATCAGCCGTGTCTGCCCAATTATCAAGATCATGCAACATACAAAGAAAGCTCGTTGTATCCTTCAGATAAGCCGGAATCGTAGATAATAAGGGACGCAAATACGAATCTAAAAAAGTAGATAATGGCTCTAACACACTCCCCTTAGTCGAAACTATAGGCCTGCCCGGAGGTCGGGCCATATCTTTATGTATTTTGGGCAGAAGGTAAAACTTAGCTACTGACAGGGAGTTCGAAGTTAAATACATAAATTCCTTCTTAGAGATCAATTTAGTGGATAAGGCCGCAATAGTCATATCTTTTATCCGGAGCCGTAGCACCGGTCCCGGATCCTCAACTAATGGCATATAAGTATTAATATCAGTTAATTGTCTAACTGCCTCCTGTAGGTAATCTTCCCGTCTCAAAATCACTACTGCACCCCCCTTATCAGCCCTCTTGATAACAATATCTGAACGATGACACAAATCTTTAAGGGCTCTATTTTCATCACGGGTAAGTGCATGGTATACTGATGGTCTTGACTCAAAGGCGGTTTTCACATCTCGCAGCACAAGCTGTCTAAAAATATCCAACTCTGGTGGAGCCGGACCCGGGGGAATCCACTTAGATTTCAAAGGAAGCGGAACCCGGGGCAACCCAGTCTGCTCAGGGATATCTAGAGATGGACTCGTCCCTACACTAGGAGGTTGAGCAGCAAAAAAATGTTTCAATAGGATTTTACGTAAAAAACATTCTAAATCTAAATGAAACTGAAAAAAATCAAAAGAGGTGTAAGGAACAAACGAAAGTCCTTTATTTAACACAGCCTCTTCTTGAGTAGATAGATGAACCCCCGAAATATTGACAACTAATGCAGGTGGGGGCACAGACCCTATTCTTTGTCTCGTTTGCCTCTCGAGGGGGCTTTGTCTCGGGTCCGCACTCGAGCAGGTTCTTTCTTCTGTCTGTCTTTCTGTTGAGTGTCCTTGTCTTGGCCTAAAAAAGACCCAGTCTTTCCAGAAGTACTGGAATCGGTGGACATATTCTCATCCGTTGAATCCGTGAAGTCTACTCACTTCCTAGGTTTCCTTGTTTTACGCTTCACATCCATCCATGGATAGACGTAACCAACAGTGTAATCAGTATTGTCCCGCTTGAGTTTATTAGTCTTCTTAATTAGTACCTCCTGATGTGTCTCAGATACTTTTTTCGTAACCTCCTCCATCTTCTCAATAAATATTTTATCTTCAACTGATGCTTTCAAACGCTGCTGAATCCCGTCGATCTCTTCCGTCAATTTCTGAACATCCTTCTTCACCGTATCTACAACCAGGACCATGAGATCAAGAGAGCACTTGTTCAAGACCTTATTCCACTTCTCTGTAAAATCCATCTCTGTGGTCGAAATCCTAGGTTCCTTGTAGATACGGAGACCGCGAGGGATCTGCTGGCGGCCGATATACTCAACAAGGGACAAGCGATGCAGTTCAGAACGGACTTTTCTCTTCTGTAGCTGCAGCAATGAATCCCAAGTCACCACATCTAAATCTTCCTCATTGCCCATCGCGGCCGATGTAAATGGCGTCCTCTCTTTGATTAGACCGGCAATATGGTCTTGTGTATAACTTAAAACATCTTGCCATACTGGTGGACCTTCTGCCATCGTGATCACACGTATCAATAGGTCAACTCGTAAACGCTGTACTAAATATTCCAAAAATAAGGCGTTTAGTAAAACACAACTGGGAAATACATCCAAAAACAATTGCTTGTTTGAGCGTAAAAAATGGTTAAATAGACTATATCTAACCACTACCGGAAGGTCTCAGAATTGCACAGCTGTTCACCCAAAGACTCAAAGTCAAACTCAAGGGAACAAAAGCTGGATAACATCAACGACCCCCATTGGTAGCTAGCGGTGATATAGTTATATAACTCGGCCTATATATAGAAAAATAGCTCTCTCTTCACTAATAGTAACACTAAGCCAAGTATAAAGTTTTCTTCTTAGCACGTGTCGTGAGGTGGGGGGAGACATAGATACAATAAACTTAGTCACGAGGTTTTCTCCTCTTAGCCGCGAGATACAGCGGAGTTTACAGAAGCACAAGAATGTATTATCCACCGTGACGGGGATGGAGGGTAAGAAGTTGCGGTGTGTGTGGCAGAGACACCGTAACTTGAAAGAATATGTGAGTCCCACGGTTCTGCCGATGTTGACTAGTGTGGTAGTGGAAAAGGGTCACAGACGATGTGGATCATGTGAAATTTGCGAGATCACCTCGGAGACCACTTTGTTTAGTTATCGTCACGTTAATTACGCTGTGACTTCTTCCACTACATGCAACTCTGCTGGAGTGGTTTATGTGGTGAAATGTCCTTGTGAGTTTCTCTACATTGGTAAAACCACAAGGATATTTCGAACGCGTATGAGAGAGCACCACAGCAGGTTGCGTTGTAGAGTGATGACAGCCCCGCTTGTTCAACATTGTATTGACTGTGGACACACTTTTGAACAGTTAACATGTTTCTGTATTGAGCAGGTCACCCATGGTTTTGGTAATCGTACCATAGATCAGGTTCTAATCCAGCGCGAACAGCGCTGGATTTATGAACTAGATACTGTAATACCGAATGGGTTGAACGGTATGATAGAGTGGGCGGCTTGTTTATGAGAACTTTTCTGTTTAGAGTGCAAGTTTATTGCAGATCAATGTGTCAGCTGGCCTTCAGGAGTTCTGTGTACAGTATAGGGGTGATTAGTGAGTGGGTGGCTTGTCTATAGTATGTGTATGTATAGGTAGTCTATCGTTTTGGAGGCTATTCCTTTGAATGGGGCAGTACAGAGCCTCGTTTTGAGCTAATGCTATTTAATTGAACCCTTTGCTGTTAGTCCGCATGCGCGGCGTCTCTCTGTTGAAAGCTTCTTACGAGTTGAGAATAGATTGGAAGCTGGCACAGTTTTGTGGTGTTTGACGTGGGCAGCATTTTTGTAAGTAACTGCTGACATTTGTTTTACCCACGGGTTTTTAATGAGTGATTTTAGAATGTTGTTTTTTGGGTTATACACGTTGTTTGTTGTGTTTGTAGGTGATCCAGTAAATCCCCTGAAGAACCCTCTGTGGAGAAACGCTCCGAAGGCGCTGGGGGGAGGCGTCGGGATGATTGTGGAGCTTGGATCTGCTTAAAAAAGTTTCTTTGAGTGTGTTCTAACGGTGCTAAGAAGAAAACTTTATACTTGGCTTAGTGTTACTATTAGTGAAGAGAGAGCTATTTTTCTATATATAGGCCGAGTTATATAACTATATCACCGCTAGCTACCAATGGGGGTCGTTGATGTTATCCAGCTTTTGTCAGTGTGGAGAACGCAATGCGAGGCTTCCCGCCCCTCCACAAGAACTTTGAGAGATGTCTCTGCAACAGTTATCCAGCTTTTGTTCCCTTGAGTTTGACTTTGAGTCTTTGGGTGAACAGCTGTGCAATTCTGAGACCTTCCGGTAGTGGTTAGATATAGTCTATTTAACCATTTTTTACGCTCAAACAAGCAATTGTTTTTGGATGTATTTCCCAGTTGTGTTTTACTAAACGCCTTATTTTTGGAATATTTAGTACAGCGTTTACGAGTTGACCTATTGATACGTGTGATCACGGAGGTATTTAAACATCTCAATCATATCACCTCTATCCCGCCTTTCCTCTAAGGTGTACATATTAAGATCCTTAAGTCTGTCCTCATATGCTTTATAATGAAGCCCATTAATCATTTTAGTAGCAACCCTCTGCACCGACTCCATCCTGTTCACATCCTTTTGAAGGTGCGGTCTCCAGAATTGCACACTATACTCCAAATGAGGTCGCACCAAAGACTTATACAGAGGCATTATCACCTCCTTTTTCTGCTAGCCATTCCTCTCCGTATGCACCCAAGCATCCTTCTAGCTTTTGCCGTCGCCTTTTCTACCTGTTTAGCTACTTTAAGATCATCAGACACAACCACGCCTAGGTCCCGCTCTTCTTTAGTGGACAAAAGTACTTCACCTCCTATACTGTATTGCTCCCTTGGATTGCTGCAGCCCAAATGCATGACCTTACATTTTTTAACATTAAATCCCAGCTACCAAATTCTAGACCATTCTTCAAGCTTAGCTAGATCCCTCCTCATGTTATCTACACCTTCCTGGGTGTCTACTCTATTGCAGATTTTGGTATCATCCGCAAAGAGGCAAACCTTACCCGACAGCCCTTCCGCTATATCACTAACAAAGATGTTAAAAAGAATCGGACCAAGGACAGATCCTTGGGGCACACCACTGGTAACATCCTTCTCCTCAGAGTGAGCTCCATTTACTTGTACTCTTTGTCGCCTCCCACCCAACCAATTTCTAACCCAAGCAGTAACTTTAGGGTCCATCCCTAGGGTGCTCAGTTTGTTTATAAGTCGCCTGTGAAGAACGGTGTCAAAGGCTTTACTGAAATCTAAATACACCACATCTAGAGCTCTCCCTCGGTCCAACTCCCTGGTCACCCAGTGAAAGAAATCAGATTTGTCTGACAAGACCTGCCTCTGGTGAATCCATGCTGCCTCGGATCCTCTAATCCGCTGGACTCCAGAAACCTCACTATTTTCTCTTTCAGCAGCGTTTCCAATAATTTACTCCCCACCGAAGTTAAACTAACCGGCCTGTAGTTTTCAACCACATCCTTACTTCCGCTTTTGTGTAAAGGCACCACATGAGCCTCTCTCCAGTCCTTTGGCACCACTCCAGACTCCAACGAGTCATTGAAAAGGTCAGTCAGTGGAGCAGCTAGAACGTCCCCAAGTTCCCTCAGTATTCTAGGGTGTATCCCATCCGGTCCCATCGCTTTGTCTACTTTAAGTTGAGCTAGTTTCTCATGAACACAGTCTTCTGAAAATTGTTCAAAATGTCCCTCGCTTCTGTTCTTATTTGTGGGTGTTTTCTGAGGTCCTGCTCCTGGTTCTTCATCTGTGAACACAGAACAAAAATATTTGTTAAGCAATTCCGCTTTATCCTTATCAGCTTCTACATATTCCCCCCCTGCACCCTTGAGTCTGACAATACCAATTTTGCCCTTCCTCTTCTCACTAATATATCTGAAAAATGTCTTATCCCCCATTTTACTGCATTGGCTATTTCCTCCTCCTTTTGAATCTTTGCCTTCTTGACTACTTTGCTAGCTTCTCTAAGTTTTTCCAAATACAGATGCCTGTCTTCCTCTCTCTGTGATCTCTTGTATTTCATGAAGGCCTCCCTCTTTTTCTTCACTTTTTCAGCTACTTCCTTCGAAAACCATAGCGGTCTCCTGTTCCTTTTGCCTTTATTTACCATTTTAACAAAAAGGTTGGTTGCCCTTAAAATACCCCCTTTCAGTTTTGCCCACTGTTTTTCTACATCCCCCAGCTGTTCCCATCCCACTAACAACTCCCTGAGGTATTGGCCCATCTTCGCAAAGTTAGTCTTCCTAAAGTCTAAGATCCTCACCTTGGAATGGATTCTAACAGCCCTAGTCCTAATACTGAACCACACCATCTGGTGATCACTGGATGCAAAATGATCTCCCACTACAACATCAGAAACACTTTCACCATTGGTAAGCACCAAGTCCAGTATGGCCCCTTCACGTGTGGGGTCTGTTACCAATTGCCTGAATAGTTCTCCCTGTAGAGAATCCAGGATCTCCTTACTTCTAGATGATACTGCAGCAGGAATGTGCCAATCAACATCTGGCATATTGAAATCTCCTATCAGTAGCACTTCCCCTTTCCCAGCAATGCTGTGTATGTCTTCAATTAACTCTCTGTCCACCTCTTCCTCTTGTGAGGGAGGTCTGTATATCACACCAATGCAAATAGATTTCTCTTTCCCTCTTTCTAGTTTAACCCACAATGCCTCCTCTCTCCCTTTTAAGCTCTGTAATTCCAAAGCTTTAATAGTAGTTTTTACATATAGTGCCACTCCTCCTCCCCTTCTTCCTACCCTGTCCTTTCTTAATAAAGTATAGCCGGGGATAGTTACATCCCAGTCATGGTTTTCTGTGAACCATGTTTCTGTAACTGCCACTAAATCCAAGTCAGCCACTCCCACCAAAGCTTCAACTTCAGGGATCTTATTTCCCATGCTACGGGCATTAATACACACTGCTTTCCATATGTTACCCCTGTTACCCATTTCCATAAAGGTATTTAATGTATCAGCTACCTGGGGGCTTTCACTTACCTGGGGGCTTTCTTCACCCATCCCCAACGAATCTAGTTTAAAGCCCTCTTCAGTAGATTAGCCAGTCTACTACCGAAGATGCGTTGACCTTTCTTGGTCAGATGGATGCCATCTCTGCTCTGCAACCCTTGGAACAGCATCCCATGGTCTAGGAAACCAAAACGCTCTCGATGACACCATCCACGCAGCCATGCATTCATCTCCAGGATGTGAGCCTCTCTGCCTTGGCCTTTACCCTCTACCCTCAACAGGGAGGATTTCTCTTTCAGCAGCGCTTACAATAATTTAGCACCTCAATTAAGCCCGGAGGTGGTGCAAGTTTTGCCACCAAGTAAGGAACTCTGCCAGCTGGCGGGTGACTTGGACCCTGTCTCATAGCCTGCCCGTGGCCTAAGTCCACTGAGAGCAGAGGCACCATTGAGCTGTCTGCATATGCAGGCGGGCTAGTGCCATGATATGGACTGTTGAGGAGAGCCAGTACTGACCGGAGGCGCTGTACCTCCCTTGCCAGTTGCATGAGGCGGTCTGACCTTTCTCTTGGCAGGATAGCCTTGACCTATAGCATGTCCAGCTGCACCCCTATGAACTCCAGATTTTGGGTTAGAGCGAGGCGGGACTTGGGGTACTTGATGACAAACTCCAGGTGCTGCAGCAGGAGGGTTGTATGCTCTGTGGCCTGCCTGACCTCTGAAGCCATACTGCCTCTGATCAGCCAGTCGTCCAGGTATGGGAAGATGAAGGCCTCTTGAAGGCGCAAGTGAGTGGCTACCACCAGGGGATGAGAACAGGCCGAAGGGCAACACCTTGTACTGGTAGTGCCCTCCTCCCACCATGAACATAGGTATTGCCTGTGGGAGGGGTGGATCAGGACGCATCCTTTAGGTCCAAGGAGCACAGCTAATCTCCTTGGTGGAGGTACAGCAGCAGTGTTTCAAGGGAGAGCATCTTGAACTTCTCCCTCACCAGATATTTGTTCAAGTTTCATAGGTCGAGTATAGGCCTGAGGCCCCCTGTTCTTTTGAGGACAAGGAAGTATCTTGAGTAGAAGCCCTTCCCCCACAGATGTCTGGGTAGGGGTTCCACAGCAATGTCCCTGATCAGACCTGGGAGCTCTGAGAGCAGAAGAGTCTGGTGAAGGAGAGGTCGTACTGGCTCTCTTGGAAAGAACCTGGGTGGTACTTGTTGTACGTGGAGGAGGTATCCCTCCTTTACCACCTGTAGCACCCACTGGTCTGACGTGACCTTGGTCCATCTTTGGGCAAAGAGTGCCAGGAGGCCCCCTATGGGCTGATGAGGGTCTCCCGGGGGAGGGGAGGCCCTGCCCTGAGAGTCAAAAGCTCCCCTCTTGTGGGGCTGAAGCCCGGGCTTGTGGCTTCTGATCCTTGGGCGTCTGAACTCCTTGGCCCTGCCTTTTGGGGTGAGAACCCTGTTGCTGGCCCGAGGTGGTCTGGTACTGGTGACCCTGCTGGAAGTGCCCCCTTTTTCCCGGGGAATAGGGATCTTTTCCCCGAGGGTTTTTTGCGGGGAAAGGAAGAGGTTTTCTTCGAGAGCCTCTGGTGGATCACCACTCTGGCCTCTATCTTGGCCACTTTGTCGAGCATTGGTTTGCCGAACAGGTTCTCAATGGTGCAGAGGATGTCAAACAGCTTGTCCTGACCCACTGCTTTGAGAGGACTGTAGCCAGGCTTGGCATCGGGCTCCGATGCCAGCTGCTGCTACTCGAGCTGCGGACTTGAATCCATCGTAGGCCACCCGTGAGAGGAATTTTGAGCAGTCCTTGATCCTGGACATGAGAGCCTGGAATCGACTGAGGGATTCCCCAGCCAGCCCCGCCAAGAACTCAACAGTTCCTGGGTCAGGGCCTTTAGATACATGCCCATGTATAGCTCATAGGCCTGGATTCGAAACCCCAACATTGAACCCTGGAAGCACTTGCACCTCAGGGTATCAAGGGCTCTAGCATCCTTGCCCAAGGGGGACAGAAGAGCAAGTCTTTTGACTTCTGAGTTTCTGCATGGTTGACTTGAGAATCATGGAGTTATGTGGGAGTTGGGGCTTGTGGAACCCCGGCTCCTTCCTGATGTGGTATATGGTGTCAAGGTGTTAGCTGACCACTGGCACCGATGCCAGGGTCTCCCACATTCTCCTTAGTAGCTACTCGAGGATCGGCTGTACCGGCACCATGAGAGTCTCCTTGGGTGGAGACTTGAACTGCAGGATCTTCAGTTCCTCGTTGCGCAGGTCCTCCTCCACCTCGGTTTGCACTGAGGGGACCCTGGCCATATCCCTGACAAAGATGTGGAAGGCCATGTCCTCCGGAGGAGAATGGCATCAGGGCGCCGGGGGTTATGGGTCTGAGGGGACATCTTGGTGCTATCTGGTTTACGGGGAGGCATCATCGACCATCTTCCACTTGGAGTCAAGAGGGGATGATGAGTCTGAGGTCCTGCAACTCCTTGGCTCGAGGCCTTCCCCGAAGGGCTAGGGTCCTCCCAATGACCTGGGGTCGGCATCTTGGAAACTAGCCTGGGAGGATCAGATTCCCGAGGAACAGGACCGGGACCTCGCCAGGGGCCAAGGGCTTACCCAAGGCCAGTGGTGCTCAGAGCTTGGCTTGACGATCAGGGACTTCCCTGCAGTCAGGGGCCCGGTCGTCAGTGCAGATGATGCTGACAAATCTGCCATCATTGCCTGATGCATAACCAGGATCACAGTGATGTTCTGCTCCATGACAGCCATTCTGGATTCCAATCCAGAAGGCTCTGCAGCTTTCGGTGTGGGCACCAAGTGTCTCGGGCCCGGCACCGGCACTCTTGGAAATGTGTCCTTGACAAGGACCACAGCCTTGAGGATCCTCACACAGTCTCTGCCAGCCGAGGCATCCTTTTTGGGGACTTTTGGACGTTTCTCGGTCCCTCTGGGCGGTCTTGCCGGGTTTCTCTGGCACAGCCTTTACAGACTTCGAGGACTTTTTCTTTTTCCGTTAGGGGGCCGAGGTCTTTCCATAGGAGCCGCCACCAAGGGAGGCCGGAGCAGAGTCGGACCTGGGGAACAGTTTCTCTTGCAATTCCAACCTCTTTCTATTGGTCGTAGGTGTCATGGTCTGGCACAGGTCATAGGTGGTGCTGTCATGGTCCGATCCCAGGCAGCATAGGCAGCAGCATTGGTGTCAGTGACAGACATGGTTTGACTGCAGCGGTAACATTTTTTGAACACACTGGGAGAGATGGTGGGGAAATACCCAGCTGGGGTCAAGGACCCACCAGGCAAAAAAAGGTGTGAACGCTGGTTGAGGCAAACCTTGAAGAAAAAAATGGGAAAGAAGCCGTGAACAGCGCCAGGGCTGGCTCGAGGCAGGAAGAGGAACTGGAACGCAAACCAAGAACAGCTATTTTTTGAAGGATATAGCAAAGATTTTTTCTGGGGAAATTGGACTGATGTCCGTTGGGCTTCGCAGAAGAAAGATGATTGAGCAAGATAGGTGGGAAGGGGACCATGGGTGGGAAGGGGACCATGCATGCATGGTAGCATTCGCAAAGGCTTTCTTTGAAAGCTGGAGACATGCTCTGCATGGGCTCTATCAGCGCCGACGTCACCCATATGTGAGGACTGACTTCCTGTTTGTTCCTGGAGAAAGGACATTATTTGGTAAGTAAAATGTCACCTTGTTTTGTCTTCACCACCTCTCTGGTAGGGTATTCCAAGTATCCACCATCCTTTTTGTGAAAACATATTTCCTGATGTTGTTGAGTCTCTCTCCTTGTAGTTACATATCACGTCTTCTAGTTCTGCAGCTTCCCTTTCTTTGGAAGAAAATCATTTGTTCACTAATACCTTTCAAGTATTTAGTCTTGACTATTGTAACCTCCAAGAAGCAGGGACTATCATGTGTATCTCAGTATAGCACTGTGAATGCTTGGTAGTACCATACAAAAAAGGATGATTCAACTTTATAAGATCACATATGTGCATCCTTTCTGTCACATCTGAAGATAAAGAAGAGACAGATGTATTCTTCAAAATTCAAATAATTACATCTTGATTATTTTTAATTTGGACCAATAAAAGGCATCATAATCTACTAATATTCCAATTTCATTTGATTATTGATGGCAAACAAGTAATTGAAAAATTGAGCTTTTAAACATAAACATTCTTAACCCAAAAGCAAAAGAACCCATTGCTGACAGATCATCATGTTGATGTGTGCAGCTTGTACCACTTCTACTTTCTTTACACTAAAAGCTACAGAGCAGCAAATGATTTATGTAGAAACATATTCATAGCCCCTCAAATGAAAGAATAAGAAGCAAATGCACACAAAACACACTCAAACGGTTGAATTTACAATAAACCGAGATAACAACCAATAGAGTGTTTCGTTTTACCGCACCAATTCAATGGAACTCCTTTCGAGATAAACTAAATCCACTAGTGACCTGGTAACATTCAGGAAAGAGCTTAAGACACACCTATTTATTGAACATTTTGGATCAACAGAGTTTACACGCGAGCTCTTCCCTACATAACGCCAACCTAACTACTAACCACAACCCAAATGTTCCCCCCACTGGCTATAGTCATGGCTATAGCATTTATAACTAAACTGTTGACAGGTTCCGCATGTAAATAAGTTCTCTTTCTATTTTTCCAAGTTAAACTCCAATCTGTCCCCTGCAATTTCTTCATTCTTTGCTGCAACTTATTAAATTTGTTGTAATGGTTTATTGGATTTTTGTAAACTGCTTTGATTTTGCTGAAAGACAGTATAAAAACCCCTTAAATAAAATAAATAAACACTAAAGGGGGTATTTTAGAAGCCCTATGCACGAACTGGTCACCTGAAAATGGGAATTTAGATATGCAAAGCATGGAGATGTCCCCACAGAAATTTTAGAAGCTGTGTATCTGCATCTCCAGAACATCCATGTAGCATGAGAGCGTGATGAAGGAGTAGTCTGGACAGAGCAAGGGAGATGCATGCTATGGTGTGATTTTAGAGCAGCACAAGCACGTCTGGTGCTGTTTGTGAAAACATCCATGCCTATTCTTGCTCCTGACCATGACTAAGATGAAAAAATTGCTCATTTCAAGGATCTAACTCTTCCAAGGGAAAGAGCATAATACGATTTCATCGCCACTAGTATTATTTCCTTCCCAAAGAAATCTGCGTGTAAATACATACTCTGAACATATTACTAGCCTGCCACCACACATTTGAGTATCTGAAATGGCAGTGGAGGAGGAGCGGAAGGCAAGGACCACAGCCCACACAGAGATGATTCGCAAAAAAACTTTATTGATGACCCAACTAAAAAGTTTCGGCCAGAAGCCTTCCTCAGGGGTCTAAAATTTGGACATAAACAATACATTAAAAAATAGAAGCATAAAAATACATAAATATTTGTCTCTTATTGGCTCTTTTTGGTAATGTATTTTATATTTTTATGTATTTATATTTCTTTTGTATATTTATGTATTTTTATGCTTCTATTTTTTAATGTATTGTTTATGTCCAAATTTTAGACCCCTGAGGAAGGCTTCTGGCCGAAACTTTTTAGTTGGGTCATAAATAAAGTTTTTTTGCGAATCATCTCTGTGTGGGCTGTGGTCCTTGCCCTCCGCTCCTCCTCCACTGTTAATTTGCGGAAGGCACCCTTCTTTTCCCTGTTGGTTATCTGAAATGGCAGACCAGGATGCGCAAGTCTTATAGCATTGTTGCCCTACTTTTGAAATACCCCTGCCAGCACATTCCCGGTTCTGAAGCTGTGTAATTCAGGGACATTCGCTTTTCTAAAATGGCCTACATCCATGCACTAACCAACTTTGCTATCTGCACCAAGCCTGTCTTCAGAACCAGTTACTGGGATGTTCATGTTTCAGGGTGGAAATGTATAGATTTCAGAAGGCACTTATACATGCCTCCCTTCACTGCTGCCACTCCCCTGGATTTTTGAACATTCTGCTCTAGATGTCCCAGATTCTTCCAAGATGTCCCTTCTAAAATCACAATTTACATTTTTAGTTGAAGTGATATTTAGATATGAGCTATTTTTTTCATGCTGAAAAACAGAACTGAAAAAAAAAGAAAAATACAAATAATTTTGAGAGACTATCATTGCCTTTTTACTCAGAGATGACTGCTATAAAATATTCATCATAAAGCCTAGACTTCCAAAATTTCTACAGCCTTTAAATAATTCACCTCTTTGTATTTGCAGCTCATCCAAATGAAATAACACCTTCATAAATATGCAGTGTTTTCTTCCCACAAGATTGCCAGAGATAGAGGGGCCTATCAATTAAGGTTTTTCTCTGATTTTATGTCTATAGGAAAAAAGCATAGTTACTCACCTGTAACAGGTGATCTCCAGGAACAGCAGGAATCAGTCTACACATATGGGTGACGCAGACACCAACACAGACTGCACAGGAACACTCCCCAGCATCTAATAGGAAAGCCTTTGGGAGCACTCCACTGAGCCTATGTGTCTGCCTTCCCAACTCCTCCCTGGAGGGCAAGTTGGGAAGACTGATTCCTGCTGTTCCTGGAGATCACCTATTACAGGTGAGTAACTACACTATCTCCAGGAAAAAGTAGAAATGCAGTCTTCACATATGGGACTCAGTAGCTCCCTGGTACCAGACTGTTGAGTGAAAGCAGTGATCCCTGAGGTCAAAGGTTTGTAGCCAAAGAGTATGGAAGAGTTGTGGGCCATCTGACTTGATTCGAGGTGGTGATACTCCCCCAATAGTAGATTGGTCTCTTGTAGTAGTCCAGAACAGAGGGTAGGAGTTAAACAGAGTCCCAAAGAGGTGCTGGAGTACAGCTTGGCCAAAGACAGCACCCAAACAATAGTGTGCAGCAAAAGTATGAATGGAGGACCAGATAGCTGCTGGACAGATCTCCTGAATGGATAATGGATAGAGATTGGCTACAGAGGTTGCCACAGCCCGCACATTATGAGCAGTGATATGACCCTCCAAGAGAGTCCTGTCTGTGCATAAGCAAACAAAATACAATTTGCTATCCATTTGGATAGAATATGTTTTGTCACTGTTAGGCCTTGCTGACTAGAATCAAAGGAAATGGATAACTGAGAGGATCCTCTGTGATCCTTAGTTCTATCTAGGTAGTAAGCCAGCACTCGCTTGCAGTCTAAGTCTAAGGTATGTAGCGCTGCTTCAGCCCAATACGCATGTGGTCTAAGGAAGAAAGTCATGAGGATAATCAGCTGGTTTAGATGGAAGGAGGAAACTACCTTCAGCAGGAAATGCGGATGAGTACAGGGAACAACCTTGTCATGGTGAAACCGGGCACAGGGTGGATCCGCCACCAGAGCCTGCAGTTCACTGATGCGGCAAGCTGATGTAAGGGCAATGAGAAACATCAGTGAAGTGATGGCTAAAGGTTTGAAAGGAAGCTTTAGAAGTCGAGCGAGAACCACACTGAGATCCCAGGCCACCCAAGGCGACTAAATGGGTGGTATGGACAGCAGGAGACCCCGCATGAAGCGTACTACTAAGGGGTGTGAGGAGATAGGCTGTCCATCCAGAAGTTTGTCAGCGGCCGCGATAGCACAGAGGTGAACTCTCACTGAGTTAGTTTTAAGACCTTCTAATGATAGGTGGAAGAGATATTGCAGAAGGGATGCCACTGGGCAAGAAAAGGGGCCAATGTCCTTTGGGAAGCACCAGAGAGCAAACCTACACCACTTGAAGGCATAAGATCTCCTGGTGGAATCTGCATGAGGCAAGGAGGTCATCTTTGACCACCTGTGGCAAGTCAAGATCAGCGAGCACTATCCCTTCAGCAACCATGTTATCAGGCATAAAGAGTGAAGAATGGGATGGAGGAGAATCTTGTTGTCCTGAGAGAGGAGCTCAGGTGCACATCCCAGGCTGAGAGGTTGAGTCTGCGCAAGTTGAAGAAGCAGAGGAAACCACGGCTGATGCAGCCAAAAGGAGGTTATGAGGATCATCAAGCCCTTGTTAACCTGTAGCTTGAAAAGCAGTTTGAGAATCAAGGAGATGGGTGGGAATGCACAGAGCAGTCTCTGTCCCCAATGTAGAAGGAAGGCATCCAGGGCCTGCCAGTACAGCGATGAACCCTGGAGCAGAAGAGTGGAATCTGTTTATTTTGCGGAGCAGCAAAGAGATCTATGAGTGAGCTTACCCATATCTGGAAGATCCAAGCAGCTGTTTCCCGATGCAGGATCCATTTTGAGTCTGTCCGCAAGGATACTGAGTTCGCCTGGGAGGTACACCGCTGTGAGGTGAAGGTGATGTGTGATGGCAAAAGACCACAGGTGAATTGCTTCCTTGCATAAGGGACGAAATCCTCCCCCCCCCCTGTTTGTTCACATAGAACATGGCAACCTGATTGTCCCTCCTAACTAGAACAGGTTAAAAAAAAACAAAGAGCATTTGTTAGTGCTTGCAGTTCTAGGAGGTTGATTTGCAGAGCAGATTCCTGTGGTGTCCATAGTCCTTACGTGGTTAGGTCATTCAAATGTGCTCCCCAATCCAGATTGGAAGCATCCGTTGTCAGGGTACATCGAGGTGGAGGCATCTGAAAAGGTGACCCAACGAGTAGGTTCTGTGGAGAACACCACCACTGAAGGGATGTGATCAGTTGAGGGGTGATGTGGATCTTGTCTTTGAGACACCCCGTTGCTTGCATCCATCGAGAAGACAGAGTTCATTGTGCTTGTCGCATGTGTAATCGAGCGCAGGGGAAGACATGAGCCATGGAGGCCATGTTTCCTAAAAGCCGTAGAAGGTCTCGAGCTGCTCCTCGGATTTGCTTTTGGATTCCCTGTGCCAGTTCGATGAGGCGGACACAGTGATCCTGTGCAAGGAAAGCTCGGGCCTATTGAGTGTCTAAGAGCGCTCCAATGAATTCCAGTCATTGGGTTAGAGCAAGGTGAGACTTTGGGAAGTTTATGACAAAGCCCAGGTGTTGGAGAACCGCAAATGCGATGAAGGGAGAGTCTTACCTCTTGAGGGGAGTCTCCCTTGATCAGCCAGTCATCTAACTAAGGGAAGACGAATACCCCCAAGTAGGCAGCGACTACTGCAATACATTTTGTGAAGCAGCTTGGGGCAGAAGCTGAACCGAAGGGGAGAACCAGGTATTGATAGTGTTCTCCTTAAAACATGAAGCGCAGATACTATCTGTGCGAGGGATGGATCAGTAAATGCATGTAAGCCTCTTTTAGGTCTATAGAATTAGCCAATCGTGTCTCTGGAGGTATGGAAGAAGAGTTCCCAGAGAAATCATTTTGAATTTTTATCAGACCATGAATTTGTTTAGGTCTCTGAGATCCAAGATGGGCCTGAATCCTTCTGTTTTCTTTGGGATGAGAAAATATGGAAAACAGAAGCCCATCCCTTCTTGAGGAAGAGGAACATTTTCTATGGCACCCTGGAAAAACAGGGTGGGCACCTTTGTCTTTTAAGACAGTGCTTTGAAGGGGTTGTGTGGGATACTCCCCTGTGAAGTTGGTGTGGGGCAAGGTTTTGAAATGCAGCTGATAACCCTTTTGGACAATCTGGAGTGTCCATTGCTCTGATGTGATGAGATGCCACCTGTGGGCATATTGACAAGAGTTTGCCGGCTATGTGGAGGGGCTGGGGACCTTCCAAGGGAAGATTGGCAATGCTCTCCAGGAAGGAGTGAAAAACCAGGCGCAGGTTGTGCCTTGGGCTTCTTAGGCTGCCGAGGGTCCTGCTTTCTCTACTGAGGATGCCGAGGCTGACAGGCAGCAGAATGTGGGTAAGAAGAATAGTATCTCTTCTTTTTAGGGTAGAAAGCTTTCTTGCAAAGAGCCTTTATTTTATTTATTTATTACAGTTTCTTATATACCGCACTATTTGATATCAGCGCGGTTTACATTATAACAAAAAGACCATAACAACAAGCTGTTTGGTTTTACATAGAACAGGAGTACAAACTTGGATAACAGGGGTGAACTATGTACATGAAATAGTTACAAAGAGCAAGATTAAGCAACAATAACATAAGGAAAATATGTGCATAAATTGCAGATGGGGTGCTGGCACTGTCTCAGAACTAACAATGGCGACTTTCTTAGGTATGGTTACCTAAATTTCGTTGCTGACTGGGTAGTATTGGAGGAAAAGGTGCCTTCCTGAACTGAGATAGGTCTACGATGGCCCGAATGTCGGATGGTAGAGCATTCCAGCATTTGGGGACATAGAAACTGAAGGCCCTATTTGCCGTTGTAATGTTGCATTTTGTCAGTGCCTTCGGGGTTATTAGCAGGTTTACAGCTGTTGCTCTTCTGGATCTGTTGGGGGGCACTGTATGAATGAGTTCTGTGAGTGAGGAAGATGAAAAGCCATTGATGGCCTTGAATAAGAGGAGTAAGGTTTTAAAGATAAGCCTTCCGTGGACAGGGAGCCAGTGAAGCTGCTTGAGAATAGGAGTTACGTGGTCACTTCTGGAGGCTCCGTGGAGGACCCTTGCTGCAGCATTCATAGCCAGCTGTAATGGGCTCAGTGTAGATTGAGGGAGACCTTGTAAGATGGCATCTGCAAAGTCAAAATGTGGTAGGATTAGCGCCTGGTATATAGTCCGGAAATCGTCTGGGTCCAATAGGGAGCGCAGATGCCTGAGCATACGGATTTTGAAATATACAGCTTTGACTATATTGCCTATGTGAGATTTCATATCCAGACGTTGGTCCAAGGTGACTCCAAGGTATTTTATTGTTTCTTTAGTTTGCAAGTCGGCTTCCTTGACACTTACATGGGACGGAGGAATAAAGTTGGGGTCTCTCGCGATGAAAAGCACCTCCGTTTTCTTGTGCTGAATGCGGAGGTTTTGGGATTGGAGCCATTCTGAGACCGCATTGAAACAATCTACTAGTGGTGTCAGGTTCATCTGAACTGTAGAGAACGGCATGTATAGGAGTATGTCATCAGCATATATCAAACAGTTCACGCTAAATGATCTAATGATATTGCAGATGGGTTGCATGTAAATAAGCCTTTCTTTTGGATGGGTCAGCTGTTTTTCTGGAAAGACATTTTCAGGGTGAGATCATCTGTCTCAATCTCTCCTGCTTTCTCCCTCCAATCTTTTCCAAAAAGATTTTCCCTAGTACATGGGACATTGGCCAATTTATCCTGGATCCACTGCTCAAGATCTGATATCTGTAACCAGGCCATCCTATGAGCCCCAAAGCAGACTGCTGAAGTTCTGCTTGTTGATTCGAAGGCATCGAAAGAGGCCCTGGTAAGAAACTTGGAAGTATTTTGGCCTTGCTTGCTGAGTGTCTGTAATGCACTCCACTTATCTTCAGGAAGCATGGGGATGAAAGTCTCCAGATCCCTGGTGACATCAATCAGGAACATGTCCATGTAGAGCATGTAAGAGTTAATCCTGAAGGCTAACATGCATGCTTCTATGCATGAAAGGCATCGAGTGTCCTTGAGTCTTTTTCAGGTGGCATGAATGGATGGTTGTTAGAGCTCTTCATGCGGCACATCGCCAATTCCACCACCATTGAGTTGTGGGGTAGCTGAGGTTTTTGGAAGTCTGGGCACTCTGGTATTCGGTACATGGTGTTGAGCATCTTGCTGAAAAAGGAACTGTGAGAGGGCTTCCCACGTGTGGAGCATAACATTCTGTAGGATCCAACGAACCTGTAATGTAGCCACCTCCTTGGGTGTGGAGGGTATTGAAGTATCTCCAATTCTTCTGCTCTCGGTTCCTTTTCTGAGGCTAATGTGATTGCAAGCCCTGTTGCCATGTCCCGTATGAAGTCCTGAAAGGACATATCCTCTGGTGGGGACAGACATTGTTCATGAGGCTGTGAAGGGTCCAAAGGGATGTCTGGCAGTTCCTGGGAATCAAGTGATCCCCCGTCTGATTCTGAAGAAATGAATTCAGAGTCCGGTAAGAAGTGAAAGTATCGTCAATCCTGGGTTTGACCTTGATGCTTCATGGACATACTGATGCTCGGAAGTATCGGAACCAAGAGCCATGGTAGCTTGAGTCTGTTGGATACCAGGGATATCGGTCAGTTCCAATGATGGTATCACCCTCGGCGGTTCCATCGATGCTGGTTCGAGGGCTGGCATCAGGCCCGGTACTCCTGGCTGTAGGCTCTGTGCTGAAGCCTGCACTCCTGGAGCTCTTGATGTTATTGGTACCAAGGCTCTAGGAGTGCTGCCAAATTCCTCTCGAAAACCAGCATGCCCTGGTCCAAGGAGATGGCTGATGTCTGGGTGGAATCGCCCATGGTGCTTTGAGCCACCGTCCCAGAACACAGAACCGGAAGCTCTCCGGAGGCTGATTCCTCGGGAACATCCCAGAGCCCCCTTGTGCTTGGGAGGTCAGATTCTCCTGCCAGAACTGTTTGGCTGGCTGGTCTGCATCTGAAGCAACTCTAGGGGAGTCACGGTGCATATACTGGGACTTTTCGCTGGTCTCAATATTGACTTTGGAGTGGCCAGAGACATAGACTTACTTTTATGTTTGGACTTTGAAGAAACCTGAGACCCATCAGAGGACGATGATACCCTTGAAGAAGTGGAAGCTCCAGAGATTGAGTCCGAGGCAAACAAGGATGCATACTGTCTGGCATGGTTCTTTAGGCCTCTCTTTGTCATTTGTTGGCACAAAGGACAAGAATTGGGCTGACTAGCATATAGGAAGAGAAATTGTCTTGGCAGATTTTGCTAAAAAAGTAAAGAATACAATTTTGTAAGAACCAGTTGAGCTGTGAGATCTAGTGGGCTTATACCATCAGATAATGCCTGCTATTGGCTGGCAGATATATCATGTTTTCTTTGGTGTTATATACAGCAATTAGTTCCCGTTTCCCCCACTCTCTCCCCCCCCCCCCCCCTTTTATTTCAGCATAATTCTCAGGATGATCTGAAGGCTGAAATGTCAAGATCTGCAAAGAATAACTGTCCTCTCTCTTCCTGGGAATGAGTCAGGTTTGCTCCACAGTGAATCCCAAACCCTGTCAACCAATTGCTATTACTACTACTGATCAATTGTATAGTGCTATTAGGCATAAACAGCACTGTACACATACATGCATACATGTAGGAGTGTGTCCGTGCTCAACATTGCTTACAATCTGGAACAATGGAATCTTTGGCGGGGGGATATTCAGCACCGGCAGCTACTGCTGCTAAAGCAGCTAGACCCTGGCACTGAATCTAAACCCTGGATATTCAATGTTGCAGTCATATCTGACCCCTGAATTGAATAACTGGATTTGCCAGATTACCAGATTACCATGAGGCTAACTGGGCAGTGACAATATTGAGCTGCTGCCCAATTAGCTAACGCAGCGAAAATTAGGCCAGGGTTACCTGCACCTGACTTACGCTGCATATCGCTAACCAGACAGTGGCTCAATAACACCGCTGCCCAGTTAGCAACTTATGCTCTGCCCGGAATGCCCTGATGCTAACCGCTTAGCATCAGGGTGTGTAGAAGCAGAACTTGAGGATATTTAGCAGCACTAACTATATCAATGGCCCTGAATATCCCACTGAATGGCATATACACATTCTGCAGGTCTGCAAACTGTGTAAATGCCTTTCAAAATGCACCCCTCCCCTTGTTTTTTGATTATAGGGCCCGATTTTCATTTAGGCAGGCTATGCACCACATCGGCGCATAGCCTGCCTACCGACCCCCCTTAACACGGATTTTCCTTTCCACAGCGACGGAAATGAAAATCCAGGTCACGCTACACAGGCCGGCAGCCTCGGAGGCTAAGTGGGTAGCAGCAATTTTTGCCTTAAAGATAGGTGAGGGTTTTCGTTGCCTATCTTTAAGGCACAGAGCGCTAAGCAGGCAGCATCAAAAATCGCTGCTACCCGCTTAGTGACATTCCCTGCCTTCGTTCTGCCCAAACACATCGCGATGCTAAGCGGATAGCATCTGGACCCATTAGGGATTTAACTGTGATTTTCCAAAGGCACTACCAGTTTAGGTGCCTTTGGAAAATCCTGGTTAAGGCATTTTCACGGGTAACATGGGCTGTTACCTGTGTAACTGCCTTCAAAAATAGGGCCCCTAGTTTTTTGTTCAGCCAGGAGTATGCTTTCTCATTCTCTCTCTCTCTCTGCATTATCCTTTGCAATAAGGTTTAGATTTGGTGTTAAATCTGCTTGCAAACTAACACATGAAGACTTTTGCATGCATAGCTTTTGTTGTGTGTATTACCTGACCTATCAACTGAGGTACTTATTTGCCTCCCATGCTGTTTAATGATAGTGTTTACTATTTGGTTCTCTTTCAATGTTTAGGTTTAGTCTTTTTTCTTCTGAGTTGTTTCTTATTGGTACTAAATCTGTAGGCCCTAAGTGTTAAGCATTATCTCCAGGAAGAAGCAGGACTGCAGTCTTCACATATGGGTGATGTCGGCACCGACTGAGTCTGCACGGGAATGCTCCCCAGTGTCCAAAAGGAAAGCCTTTGGGAGCACTCCCCTGCACCTTCGTGCCTGCCTTCCCAACTCCTTTCCTCAGTTCTTCATTTTCCGCGGAGCTAGCAAGACGTATCATCCTGTTACCACCAAAAAACTTTTCTTTTTGGTGTAGAACTTCATGCTTCTGCTTTCCCATTGATGCCGGTTTGTCGAATCCGACACTGGTCCCAATATTTTGTTTTATTTTTACTTTTTCTCTTTCTGTTTCTCCACCAAACTACTACTACTATAATTAATCATTTGTATAACACTACAAGGTTTATGCAACGCTGTACAAACATATAAAGAAGACAGTCCCTGCTCATAGAGCTTACAGTCTAATCAAGATAGATAGAACAATACAAGAGAAACAAGGGGGGTTCAAATAGAGAAAGGAGACACAAGGAGAACAAGAGATTAGGCTTCAAATGTGGCCTCAAAGAGGTAAGCCTTTACATGGATTTGAAGAGGGGGAAAGAAGAGACTTGACATAAAGATAGAGGAAGTTTGTTTTATACATAAGGAGCAGCAAGATGAAAAGATCAAAGTCTGGAGTTTGCACATGAAGAAAAGGGCATAGAGAGAAGAAAGCCAGAGGAGAAGCGGCGTTCATAAGGAGGGGGGTGTAGGGAGAGAGAAGAGAGGAAAGGTAATGAGGGGCAGTAGTGTGAATGCATTTATATGTTAGAAGGAGAAGTCTGACTTGGATACGGAAATGGAAGGGGAGCCAGTGAAGTGATTTTAGAAGAGAGGTTATGAGTGTATAGGGGCTGGCAGAAGATTAGCTGTTCAGCAGATTTCTGGATGGATTGAAGAGGAGAGAGATGACACTGAGGGAAACCAGCAAGGAGGAGGTGACCAAAGAGTAGACAAGAGCCTTAGTAGTGTGTTCAGAGAGGAAGGAATGAAATTGGTTAATGTTGTAGAGAAAGAAACAACAGGTTTTAGCTATATATTGAATCTGTATGGAGAAGGAAAAGGAGGAGCCAAAGATGACCCCAAGGTTGCGAGCCGAGGAAATAGGAAGAAGAGTGTTGTCAACAGTGACAGAGAAAGGAGGAAGGGGGGAGGAAGATTTAGGGGAAAAAATAAGAAGTTCAGTTTTAGCAATATTCAATTTTAGATGGCGGTGAGACATCCAGGCGGTGATGTCAGATAAGCAAGAAGAGATAAAAGTTTGGAGCGAAGGAGAGATGTCAGGTTTAGATAGATAGATTTGAGAGTCAACAGCGTAAAAATGGTACAGAAAGTCATGGGAAGAAATGAGGGCACCAAGGGACTGGTTATAGAGAGAGAAAAGGGGAGGGCCCAGAACAGACTCTTGAGGTACACCAACAGAGAGGGATGGCAGAAGAAGAGGAACCTCCAGAACAAACACTGAGAGAGCTATTGGAGAGAAAAAAAGAGAACCAAAACAGTACAGGGCCTCTAAAACCAAGAGAGAAGAAAGTGTCAAGGAGGAGGAGGAGGAGGTGGTCAACAGTATCAAAAGCAGCAGAAAGATCAAGAAGAATGAAAACTGAGTAAAGGCCTTTGGATTTAGTGAGGAAGAGATCACTGGAGATTTTGGTAAGAGCTATTTCAGTAGAATGAAACGGATGAAAACCAGATTCAAGCGGATCATGGAGGGCTTAAGAGATTTGAGACAGCGGCAGAGAACTGCATGTTCAAGAATTTTGGAAATGAATGGGAGAAGGGTCGATAGTTAGAAGGACAGGTAGGGTCAAGTGAGGGTTTTTTGAGGAGAGGCGTGATTACAGCATGCTTGAAGACTGCAGGGAAGGTTGCAGTGGAAAGCGAAAGGTTGAGAATATATGAGATGCAAGGGCTAACTGAGGAAGCGATGGAGTTAAGGAAAGGGGTGGGGATAGGATCAGAGGAACAGGTAGTGAGTTTAGAGGAGGAAAGAAGAGAGGTTTCCTCAACAGATATTTTAGAAAAGGATGAAAGGGTGATACAGGTTGAGGGGAAAAGTTGGTAATGGGGAAGGGGTGAAGAAGATTTAGTGGGGAATTGAAGAGTAATCTTATGCACTGTGTCATGGAAATAGTCTGCTAGGGTTTGGAGGTGGAGGTTCCTTAAGAAGAGAATTGAGAGTAGAGAAGAGACAGCGAGGGTTAGTGGCAAAACAGATAGAGAAAATAGTTTTGCTTAGCAAGCGCAGTGGCAGACTGGAAAGAAGAAAGCATGAATTTGAATTGAAGAAAATCAGAGAGCGGTATTTAAGCTAAGTGCACTCAGCTGAAAAGGCACAGGAATGTAGGTAGCAGGTAGTTGAAGACAACCAGGGCTGAGGTGAGGTGCGCCTCCCAGGATGTGGAATGGGTGGGGCAAGGGTATCCAGAGTAGAGGAGAGAGCAGTATTATAGGAAGCTATGGCTTCAACAGACTTAAAGGACAAAGTGGAAGAGATGAGACAGTAGTGGATAGGGTCAGTGGATTGTTAGCATGAAGATTCCTAAAAAGATAGGAGGAGATTGGGCAAGATTAAGGTGGGGGGAGGGGGGTAATGAAGAATGAAACTTAACAGGTGATGGTCAGATAAAGGAAGAGCAGAGGTATGGAAATTAGAAGGTAAATAATTAAGTAGAAAACAAAGTCAAGGCAGTGACCAAGCTGATGAGTGGGGACAGAAGAGCAAAGCTGGAGGTTCAAAGAGGAGATAAGGGAAAGGAGCTTGCGCACATAGAGGTCAGAGGGGTTATCAATATGATAATTAAAGTCACTAAGAATAAGCAAGGGGGAAAAAGAATCTAGGAATAAGGAGAGTCGAGTCAAAATCAATGAAGACAGAAGAGGACTTGTCAGGGAGTCTATAGATGACAGGGATCTGGTGAGGTAGGGGATTAAAAAGATGGATGGAATGGGCTTCAAAGGAGGGAAAGGAATGAGATTGAGGGAAAAGGAGGGGTTGAAATTGGCAAGAAGGCGAAAGTAGAAACCCAACACCACCGCCACGGCCATTGGGACGAGGAGAGTGGGAGAATTGATAGCCGCCGTGGCAGAGGGCAGCAACCGAAGCAGAGTCATCAGGGAGGAGCCAGGTTTCAGTAAGAGCGAGAAGATGGCAAGCATGAGAGAGAAAGAGATCATGAGTAAAGCTAGCCTGTATTCCTTGCCTAGCCTTTTTTAGTCAGAACCTTGAGTGTACCATCAATACATATAAGGTCTATTTGTCTGGTACACATAAATTCCTATCCACCCTTTCCCTCACCCCCACCTACCTTTAAGCCTCCATAGCCTTATCTTCATTCTGAAGACACCCTTTTTGAGGTATAGAAAAACCAATTAGTCGTTTTAAAAAATGTACCAAGTGCGCTGGCACCATATCAGTCACTGATAAACATGACTGGTGTCTCAAATGCTTGGGGCATGAATATCAGCCCAATTCTTGTCCTTTGTGCCAACAAATGACAAAGAGAGGCCTAAAGAACCATGCCAGACAGTATGCATCCTTGTTTGCCTCGGACTCAATCTCTGAAGCTTCCACTTCTTCAAGGGTATCATTGTCCTCTGAGGGGCACTGTTCCCTCTAAGCTGTGCGCGTGTGCGCGCGCACACACCTTGCCGAGCGAGCGCACATACTTTACAACAGAGCGCACAAAAATTACGGTTCTGATTCTGATACAAAACAACACAGACGTCTTAAAATTTTAAAGTTGTGATTGTAATTACTAGAAATTTTCTGCTTCATTTAGTAATCGTCTATTTTCATTTAATTTGATTAAAATCAATGTGGTGTACATACTGTATTCTGACGTGTAGTCAAATTTTAAAGTATATAACTCCGAGTGTCGTTATGTGGTGCACAAAAATTTAACCTTCCTTCAAAAGCTGCACAGCTGATATTTTATGTGCACACAGCCTACAGAAAATTAGGGGGAACATTGCTGATGGGTCTCAGGTTTCTTCAAAGTCCAAACATAAAAGTAAGTCTATGTCTCTGGCCACTCCAAAGTCAATATTGAGACCAGCGAAAAGTCCCAGTATATGCACCATGACTCCCCTAGAGTTGCTTCCGATGCAGACCAGCCAGCCAAACAGTTCTGGCAGGAGAATCTGACCTCCCAAGCACAAGCGGGGCTCTGGGATGTTCCCGAGGAATCAGCCTCCGGAGAGCTTCCACATTAGGAACCACCACCCAGGAAAAAGATTTAGGCGTCATTGTGGATAACATGTTAAAACCCTCGGCCCAGTGTGCAGCGGCAGCCAAGAGAGCAAATAGAATGCTAGGTATCATAAGGAAAGGAATGGAAAATAAAACAAAAGATGTTATAATGCCTCTATATCGTTCCATGGTGAGACCGCACCTTGAATATTGTGTGCAATTCTGGTCGCCGTATCTTAAAAAGGATATAGCGATTTTAGAAAAGGTTCAGAGAAGAGCCACCAAAATGGTAAAGGGGATGGAAGGATACTCCTATGAAGAAAGGCTTAAAAGGTTAGGGCTCTTTAACCTGGAAAAGAGACGGCTGAGGGGAGATATGATAGAAGTCTATAAATTAATGAACAGAGTGGAACGGGTAAACGTAGATCGATTGTTTACCTTATCAGAATATAGAAAGACTAGGGGACATGCAATAAAGCTACAGGGTAAACTATTTAAGACTAATAAAAGAAAATATTTTTTCACTCAACGTGTAATCAAACTCTGGAATTTGTTACCGGAGGATGTAGTAAAGGCTGTTAGTGTAGCTGGGTTTAAAAAAAGGTTTGGACAAGTTCCTGGAGGAAAGGTCCATAAACCATTATTAAGAAGGGACCCAGGATATCAATGCTTGAACCAATGCAAGCATTGTGGAACCTGTGTCCCTTGGGGAAACTGCTAGGTGCATATGACCTAGACTGGCCACTGTTGGAAACAGAATACTGGGTTTGATGGACCTTGGTCTGACCCAGTATGGCATATCTTATGTTCTTATGAGCCTGGGACCTCTAAGGCCAGCTGCAGACTAGTGCTTAAGTATACTAATAATAAACTAACTATAAGAGAGTTCCCTTGAATGATCATGGGATTAAGAAAACAAAGTTCTGTTGAGTCATCCTGATGCAATCGAGAGCAGGAGCACAAGGGAAAAAAATGGTGCTTAAAAGATATGGGGCCCGATATTCAAAGGATTTATACTCCTAACTTTGAGCGTTATGGTCCTAAATCGGCCTCTTTGAAAATTTACTAGGGCTAAGTGCCCAAGTATTTTCTTAAAATTTCACTAAAGTCTTAAATTTAGGAGCAAAAAATGTGGGTGGCAATGGCAGAAGATTTAGAGCAGGGAAAAGAAGTTTATTTATTTAGACAGATTTGTATGCCACCTTATCCTTCAATCAAGGTGGTCACGTCACGTCACGTCACATCACAATTGGAGGGTTACATTTAACATTAGGGAACGTGTAAACATTTAGACAATACAGTTACATAACAGTATTTAGACAGTATAATTAAAGGTAACATATAACATGAAGGTATTTAGTAACATAGTATGATAAACTTATGTGTGTGGATCGGATAGGTGCATGCTTAGTTGGCAGCGTGAGTGGTATTTCAGTATTGGTATGGGATGTTGCCTGGATGCTCATATGTTTCTATAAATAGATATGATATAAATAGATATGATATTATGATATTTCACTGTATATACCTGCTCTGTTAAATGTTATTTATGACATGTCTCTATACCCACTCAAGATCTCTAATCTGATGTAATTGCTTTTATTTAATTATTCATATGCTATTCACCAGTTAATCCTTGTTTTATTCCCCTGTTACCTGTAACTTGGACAAGTTCTCTAAATCTGAGTGTATTTTGTTTAATGTAAACCGCACTGATGTCAAATAGCGCGGTATATAAGAGCTGTTAAATAAATAAATAAATATGTTTTGAGGTCTTTGCGGAATTCTGTGAGGTCATCTAATGCTCTCAGGCTTGTTGGGAGGGAGCTCCATAGTGTGGATGTCAGTAGTGATGGTGCTCTTTTTGAAGTTGATTGGTTTTGTGATAGCCTGCAAGTGTGCCAATCATGTTGTCGTTGTTAGTTCTTCTTGGTCTATTGCTGATATCCCTTGTTATGACATTTTGGAGTGCGTCTGCTGAGAGATGGTGAATGACTTTGAAGATGATCATGACTGTCTTGTATTTAGCTCTTGCCATCATTGGGAGCCAGTGCAGTTGCTGTAGGTCAGGAGTGATGTGCTCGGTCCTTGGTTAGGAAGTTAGGAACTTAGTACTGTCTTTCAGCACTAAGCACCTAAATTAGGCTCATAAATCTAGGCAAATGAATGGTAGGCCTAAATTCAGGAGCATAAATTGTAAGCTTCTAAATTAGGATGAATTTTCTGCTGAAAACTTAGGTTACTAGTGTGGCTGAAAATAGGGCACAAATTTAGGAGCTCAGCTTTTTTTGAATATTGGGCCCATAATGTTCTAGTCTCTCAAATTTGGATTATCAAAACAAAAAAACCTGAATACTTAGGGGGTCATTCTGAACTCCGTTTAGAGGATCTGGAGGTCCGATCTGGATGTCCAGACCCGCTAAATGCCAGGCAGTCTGCCGGGGACAGAGCTCCCCATATGAACAGACAATTTGTATGGGAAGCTCTGTTCGTGGGTGGGAGGGAGCGGGACAGAGGTAGAGCGAGGGTGGGTCATGGGCGGAGAGTGACCCCGGACGTACAAGGCCAATTCTGAGGTCGGCCTTGTACGTCTGGGGTCGACTACGGAGACGGGGGACTTATTCCACCTCAGAGGTGGAATAAGTCCCCCTGGACATCGGGGGACCACGGCGCCAAGCAAAGACAGAGGGTGAAGGGGTGAAGGGGGATCTCCGCAACCTGATTCTGGTTATGGGAGGTCAGATCAGGGGTCGGGCTGTGGGGTAAGGACGGTTTTGCTGTCAGCTGGGGATTGCAGCTTCTGAATGGAGCCTCAGTGCCATGGCGACGGGACGCCATGGCACTGTGGCTCCATTCAGGAGCCTGGCTGAGTTAGCCGGGTATGTGGGCTGGGTGTGCGGCTGATCAGAATCGGGGCCCAACCTGCATTTCCAGGCCGTAGACCCAATTCTGATCCCACGGGCACGTCTAGCCCCTGAGGGATCAAAATCGGGTCTCCCTCTGTACGCTCTGATTCTGATTGGCCGTACAGGGGCTGGACAGCCAGTATGGAATCAGCCTCTTATTGAAGATAATAAAGATTTCTCATATCCAAAGTTTTCCTCATTTGGATGCTTTCTTTAATCTCTCTTCTACTTGTAGTTCAAATCTAGCAACATTCATGGGTGTCAGACACTGCAATTTTGGAGTTCGAAGGTAGACAGAACAGAAACAAAAAAAACCTTGCGAAACTTGGTACATTTTAGAGAGACTGAGGAATAAGGCTCTTATGAGTCTATCCCCTTCAATTGGTCTATATTTTAGTGACTTAAAATCTCTAGGCAAATAACATTTTGGGCCTCGGATAGTGAGGTATCAGTTTAAGTTTTTCTGGATTTGGTATACCGTATTTTCCGGCGCATAAGACGACTTTCTAACCCATGAAAATATGCTCAAAAGTCGGGGGTCGTCTTATATGCCGGTACATGTTTGAGAGGACTTAAAAGTACAGAGAGGCGGAGGGCGCTAGTGAGCCCGTGAAGGAATGGCCGCATTTTAGTCCAGCTCCGCTCCGGACTCCCCTTTTGTATAGCTAACACTCGCATTCCATTAGCGTAATCCCCCGTGCTTACCGGATTCCACTTGCTGAGAGCTTGTCAGTTCATCCTGTTCCCGAGTGAAGCGATCGGAGGTGTGTGGTGACTTTTGAGCTTGGAGGCCTGGGATACCGCGGCTGGAGCCGCTATCACCCTGCCGGCTGACAAGGCTTTTCAGCGGGGCGCTCCTTTCCCACTGCTCACCATGGGCCGGTCCATCGGCGTTCCCGACTTGAGGCCCCCTGTCCGGAGAGACTGAGGAGAGTGCCTGCGGCTGCGAGGAGGGCTCTCATATGGCAGAAGCCTGGAGCGGTGAGACGGATTGGCTCCCACGTGAAACCAATGCTATGGCTGTTTGAGTCTCCCTGCATCGCTGGCATCATCCGCGTTCTGAAGCACCGAGAGCACCGCAATCGCTGGTGCGGTGGGACAGTGTGAGTCCGGCAGCCTGGTTGCGTGCATCAGCGGCCATCACCACATGGTCCTGGAACGCAGGGCCTTGTCTGCGTTCCAGTCAGCTTTACCGGGAAGGAATCACGTGAGCTGCAGTCAGCAAATCAGACTCTGGCTCCCTATATCTCTACGTTCTCGGAGTTTACCACTGTGAATGCTGGTTCCTTTCCTGCCCAGTCTCTCTTCCTGGATTGGTGAGTCTCCTGCTATGTTCAACTGGCCCCGGGATAATTATAGAGAGTACAGCTTATCTTTTGCCTACATTTGCTGATCAGATTGATCTGAACTGTACTAACTGAACTGGGAGCAGTTCCTCTTTATGCCTGGTGGATCTTGCTATCTTTAGTGCACTTGGAGCACCATCTACTGCTCAGGAGTGGGACTTTTCTATAAGTTTACTTCTCTCTCCTCTGGCTCAACTCACTGATAGGTCTCCCCCCCCCCTCCTCCTGTTGCTGATCCTCACATACCTTAGGTCTGCGGGACTTTTCAACCTCACTATGGCTGCCAAAACGCTGCTCCAGGTACAGGGATCAGCGCCGGTCTCACCGGTATTTAAAGCAGCAGCACTCAGGCCGCGAGAAGCAGCTCAGGGCTCAGGATCGCTGAAGAGGGGTAGTCTTATACGGCGAGTATAGGCCAAACCCTATATTTTAACAGGAAAAGTAGGGGGTCGTCTTATACGCCCAGTCGTCTTATACGCCGGAAAATACGGTATATATTTCTAAGTCTCTCCCACTTCGGCACAAAATTTTCCATCTGAAGCAAAATAATCTAGATGAGCTACGGTTCTGATGGATGTAGATTTGCTATTTAATTTTATTTTTTTAAACTAGAAAAGCAGTACAAGAAGCCACATTTGAAATTGTGATTTTAAAAATAGACTTCCATCACAATTGCTTCCAGTGTTTTTGCAGGTGTTTGGCTATTTTAAAAAAATCTTCATCTTGAATTTTCTCACACTCATTTACTGAATCTAGCTATTATGAGAAAGCTGTACTACTCCCATGTTCAGACAATGGATTTAAATGTAGAAATATTCTGCTTCAAATGTACTCAAACATCTAAAAGGCTCTAAAAATGATGCAAAGTATTTGGACTGATGTTCTTGTCTTCCACAAAAAAATTCTGTCATCACTAATGTTGCTTTTTTCATGTCTACAAATATTTAATTCCACCTTCAGACATGGGGTCATGTGAGTAGTTATCTTGAGAAGAGTATTCATATGGTACATGAGTTGAAATTATAATCTCTATACACATAAAATACCCATGGCTGCTGTGTGGTGGTCCTGTATCAATAAGGTTCACCCTGTGGCTGCCAGGGAGTGCTGTCAGCTGTCCATTAAACACTACTGGTGTAACAATGGGCTTAAGCTCCCTACAAAGTCCCAAAGCTGTGTAGAGTTAGAAAAGCTCCAGCTGTAGGAAGGGCAAGGGGGTGGGCAAGAGGAAAGAAGATGATGCTGCCTCAGTCTGTGGCTTCTGCAGTAGGAAATGAGCTTAGAGAAGACTGTTGGGGCTGGGCTGGAAAGAGCTGTGAACATTCAAGGGTTAGGCTACAGGGAGGAAGAATTGGGAGGGAGAGGAATACTGCAGTCATTATGAGAACAGGAGGGGAGAGTACTATGGTTAGACAGATAAGCATGTGGGAGAGGGTTGTAACTGTCGGGGTAGTGATGTTGGATGGGGGGACACAGAGTATTGGGGTTAGGCTAGGAGGTAGGGCACTGCTTTTCAAACTTAACAACTGAAAATTCACATGACCCCAGATAATGAAAAAAATCAAAATAGCCGTTTTCCAGACTCCTTCCCATTCCTCCACTCATCTAAAGCAGGAAGGCCGTAGCAACAGAAGTGGCAACAGCGGTAGCAGCAGCAGGAACAGTCAGCACAGGGTCCCTTGTGTTAGTGTGCAGTGTGTGCTTACCGACCCCAGTACTCAGCATAGTTTCCAGTCTAACAGCAGCTTACCCAGGAGGGGCAAGGGTCAACGAATGTTCACTGGCTCACAGGCTACATGCTGACCAGTTACTGCCTTGGGCAAATCACAAAAACCTCCATTGCCTCAGATGAATCCAAGTTATCAGTGTCCCTATTTAATGTACATTACCAAGCTTAAGTTACAATGTAAACCGCTTTGACTGAAATGATGAAGTGGTATAAAAAAGAACCCCTGCTAAATAAATAAATAAAATGTCCAGAGAGAAGGGGAAATGGCCATGTTTCTGTGACCACATCCACTGATGATGTGACCCCATTTGGTGTCCCAACCTGAAGTTTGGGAACTACTGAGGTAGGAGATAGCGTAGTTACTCACCTGTAACAGGTGATCTCCGGGAACAGCAGGAATTTAGTCCTCACATATGGGCATCGTCGGTACCGACGGAGCCTGTGCGGGAACGCTCCCCAGCGTCCAATTAGAAAGCTTTTGGGAGCATCCCTCAGCACATGCGCTGCCTTCCCGCCTTTCCAACTGTCCCTCTTCAGTTAAGTTTGTAGCTGAGTGAAAGGATAGAGGGAGAGAGGAAAGAGACAACTCCTAGGGGAGGTGGGTGGGTTGTGAGGACTAAATTCCTGCTGTTCCCGGAGATCACCTGTTACAGGTGAGTAACTACGCTATCTCCAGGAACAAGCAGGAATGTAGTCCTCACATATGGGGACTCCCTAGCTGAAGATGCCAGGGAGACAGCCCCAGGAAGGGAGATAGCCCCAGGAAGGTGCCACCATCGAAGGTGAGAATCCTTCCTCCCATGGATCTCTGGCATCCCACCAGGGTTGGTGGGTAGGAGTTGATTTAGGTTTGAAAGAGATTTTGAAGAACAGCTTGGCCAAATAAGGCTTCCCAACGGGAGGCTTTATCTAGGCAGTAGTGGGCTGTGAATGTGTGTACCGAAGCCCAGGTGGCTGCTCGACAAATGTCATCAATAGACACAGAGTGGAGATTAGCCATAGAAGCTGCCATGGCTCTCACATTATGAGCTGTGACATGGTCCTGAAGAGGAAGACCCTTACTCTCATAAGTAAAGGATATGCATTGGGCAACCCATTTAGATAAAGTTCATTTGGAGACTGGAAGTCCCAAATGACTAGGGTCAAAAGCTATAAAAAGTTGTGAGGACTTTCTATGTTGCTGTGTTTTTTGTATGTAAAAGGCCAAGGCCCTTTTACAATCCAAAGTATGAAGGTTCCTTTCTGCATTAGAGGTGTGAGGCCTCGGAAAAAATACAGGAAGGTAAATTGATTGATTTAAATGAAAAGGCGAAACCACCTTTGGCATAAAATGTGGGTGAGTTTGAATAACAACCTTATCATGATGAAACCTAGTATATATATAGAGGATCAGCCAATTAAGCTTGCAATTCACTGATGCAACGGGCAGAGGTGATTGCAATTAGGAAGATGACCTTCCAGGTCAAAAACATAAGGGCTACAGTGCCTAAGGGCTCAAAAGGCGGCTTCATGAGCTGCCCGAGAACTAGATTTAGATCCCATGCCACTGGTGGTGGCTTGATGGGAGGTTTAGTTAATAAAAGGCCTCTCATAATCTCGATAGGAGTGGATGAGAGGAAATTGGTTGTCCATTTAGAGGCTTATAAGAAGCTGCAATTGCACTAAGATGGACTCTTACCGAATTGGTCTTTATCCAGAATTTGATAAGTGAAGGAGATACTCTAGTATCGATTCTAAGGGTAAGACCAGGGGGTTTAATCCCCTCTTGGAGCACCATATAGTAAAACGTTTCCACTTGAAGGCATAAGATCTTCTTGTGGAAAGTTTCCTAGAAGCCTGAAGGATATCTTTTACCTGCTGGGACAGGTTGAAATCCTGGAGGTCTAAGCCTTCAGCAACCAGGCTGTGAGGTGCAGGGACTGGGGATTCGGGTGGCATAGCGTCCCGTTCTCCTGAGAAAGGAGATCTGGAGCATGCCCTAACTCCAGAGGTGCCGCTTAAGAGAGATGCAGAAGCAGGGAATTCCACGTTTGGCGTGGCCATCGTTGTGCTATGAGAATCATGCGATCCCTGTCTCTCTGAAGCTTGAAGAGTGTTTTGGGGATGAGGGGAATGGGTGGGAAGGCATAAAGGAAGTCCTGACCCCAGTGAAGGAGGAAGGCATCCCTTGCCTGACAGCTGTGTGCCGGAATCCTGGAACAGAACTGGGGAAGTTTGGCATTCAGTGGACTTGCAAAGAGGTCTATGTCTGGAGTGCCCCAGAGATGAAATATCTTTGCCACCTGGTCTAGGTGGAGTGACCACTCGTGAGGTAGTAGTACTCGACTGAGTCTGTCTGCCCAAAGGTTTTGAATGCCTGGAAGATATACTACCAGAAGGTGAATTTGATGCTCTCTGGCGAGGGCCCATAGTCGTAAAGCTTCGTTGCATAATGACAGAGAGCCCATTCCACCGTGCTTGTTCACATAGAACATGGCTACCTGATTGTCTGTCTGGACTAGGACTGTCTTGTAGCTGAGCTGGGCGTGGAACACTCGAAGAGCTAAATAAATTGCTCTTAATTCTAGGAGGTTTATGTATAAGTCTACCTCCTGTGGAGTCCAGGTGCCCTGGGTAGAGAGATGATCCAGGTGTGCTCCCCAGCCCACCTGTGATGCATCTGTTGTTAGGGTGGCCTGAAAGAGGGTTGATGGAAAGGAGATCCCACTGTCAGATTTTCTAGTGATTGCCACCATTGGAGGGACAAAATTAGTCATTGAGAGACTGTTATTTTGTCCGACAAATGATCCGTGGCCTGTGTCCACTGTGTGGAGAGGGTTCACTGAGCTGCTCGCATGTGGAGGTGAGCATATGGGACTACATGAACTGTGGATGCCATGTGTCCCAGTAACTGCAGTAGTTCCCGAGCCGTGAGGGAGGATTTGTCTGCTGCTTGAGAAGCTAGCTGCATAATGCGAAGACACCGGGCTTGTGGAAGGAAAGCCCTTGCCTCTCTGGTATCTAGACAGGCTCCTATAAATTCTAGGCATTGGGAAGGAACTAGTTGAGACTTCGGGAAGTTGATTTCCAATCCCAAGTATTGGAGGATTTGCGTTGTACGGGACAGTGCAGTGCTGGCCTCTGCAACTGTGGAGGCTCGAATGAGCCAGTCTTCTAAGTAAGGGAAGACAAAAATCCCCAGGGTTCGTAGAAATGCGGCTACTACTGCCATGCATTTCGTGAACACCCTTGGTGCTGAAGCCAGACCAAAAGGAAGAACCCTGTACTGGAAATGTCTTCCCTTGAAAAGGAAACGTAAAAATGTCCTGTGATCTGGATGGATGAGAATGTGAGTGTATGCATCCTTTAAGTCTAGAGAGTAAAGCCAGTCCTGGCTTTGAAGGTATGGCAGAAGAGTTCCTAGAGAAATCATTTTGAATTTCTCTCGAAACAGATATTTGTTCAATTCTCTGAGGTCTAGAATGGGTCTGTGTCCCCCTTTTTTCTTTGGAATAAGAAAATAGGGGGAGTAGAACCCTGTCCCCTGTTGAAAAATGTGTACTTCCTCTATTGCCCCTTGGGCAAGAAGTGTGGAGACCTCGTGATCTAGCAGATTGTCTGCAGAGGTTTGTGAATTGAATTGCTTTAGAACTGTAGGAGGGGGTATGCTGTGAAAATGAAGTTTGTACCTCTCTCCTACAATGGACAAAGTCCAATCTTCTGCTGTTATCTGATGCCATCTGTTGACAAAGTGGCATAACCTGCCCAGAATATTGGGGGGTTGGGGACCCCTCAGAGGCAGGAAGGCAAAGCTCTCTAGGAAGGAGTCAAAGCCCTTGAGGGGGCTGAACCTGGAGAGCTGGTTGACTCTCGGCACATTTGGTTTCTTTTGCTGTCTAGGTTGTCCCTTTTGGGCAACCTGACCTGGAGTCTGACTCTGCTGGGTATAGGAAGGATAAAACTTCCTCTTTTTGCTAAAAGAGGGGTTTTTTATAAGGCTTCCTTTTGGCTGGAGTGGCTGTAGACTTTGACAATCTATCTAAGGTAGAACTGTCAGCATCTAACTCATTAGCCTTTTCCTGCCAGTTCTTGCCGAAGAGATTCTCCCCCGTGCAAGGAATGTTGCCTAACTTGTCCTGAACCCAAGTCTCCAAGTCTGATGCCTGCAGCCAGGCAATTCGTCGTGCACCAATGGTAATAGCAGAAGTTCTGCTGATGCATTCGAAGCACGATTGACAAATTTGGAGACATCTTGAGCATGCTTAACTAGAGCAAGAAAATCTTGTCTCTTATCATCTGGGAGAAATTGGCTCATAAGTTCCAAGTCTCCTGTGACTTCCTTAAGGAACATTCCCATATATAGGATATATGAACTGATCCTAGCTGAAAGCATGGAAGCTAAAAGTTCTGCGTCCAAAAGCATCCAGAGTCCTGCATTCACGACCTGGAGGATTGGATGCACGCCTCTTTGCACTTTTCATCCTACGCATGGCTGATTCCACTACCATTGAATGGTGTGACAGCTGGGTTTTCTGAAATCCAGGACATGGTGGAACTCGATACATAGTATCAAGTCTCCTAGAGTGAGGAGAAGTAGTCAGAGGTGTCTCCCACATTCTGAGCATCAAGCTATGCAGAATTTCATGGATAGGCAGAGTAGCTGCCTCCTTAGGAGCTTTAGGATATTGGAGGATTTCCAATTCCTTTGCTCTGGGTTCTTCTTCAGGAGCTACTGTGATTGAAAGACCTTTGGCCATAGCATGGATGAAATCCTGAAATGACATGTCCTCTGGAGGTGACATTCTGCGTTGGGGAGAAGAGGGATCTTCTAAGAGAAACCCTCTAGTGCCATCAGAATTGTCAGAGTCTTCGGAATCGGAGGAATCAAAGTATTCCTGACCCCGATGCTCTTGCAAAGCACGATCCCGGTACCGATCGAAGTCGGTACCGAGGTGACCCGGTATCGCTTTGTCCACTCCAGCCAGAGATGGCATGGGAACAGTTCCCACCGGCAATGCCGGTGTCGGTACCGGTGTCTGTACCGGTGTCAGTACTGGCATTGGTGTCGATGTCAGCACCGGTGCCCTCGGGACCACCGGTACCGTAGCTGAGAGAAGAGTTGCGATACTGCGTTCGATAGCGAGGAACCTCTGGTCTATCTACGCTGCCAATGCCTGGGTGTCGGTACTGGTAGGGACGGCCGGAACCCCTGAGCATGGCACAGGTAGTTCTTGCGAGGTTGAGGCCTCGAGAACATCCTGAAGCCCCATCGATGCTTTGGAAGCAGAAGTCTCCCGCCAGGGCTGTTTTGCCGGTGTGCTTCCCTCAAGGGCAATGCCAATGGCCTCTCGATGCTTAGCAGGAGAGCTATCCTTTGAGGACCGGCTTTTATGTTTAGTTACCTGAGATCCATGGGAGGAAGAAGAGGTCCTTGACGATGTCGATGCAATGGATCTGGCATCTGAAGAAAAGAGGGTACCGAGCTTTGCGGCCCGGTTCTGTCTTCCTCTTTTGGTCATCCCCATGCAGGAGAGACATTCAGTTGGAGAATGATCAGGTCCTAAGCATTTTAAACACCAATCATGGGTGTCAGTGACGGAAATGGTATCGCCACACTTAGTACATTTTTTAAAACCACTAGTTGGCTTTTCCATGATTTAGGAAAATGGGGCCTAATGCCCAAAATGGCGCCTAGCACCAAAGAGGAAAGTTTCTGAAAATAAATAGTCAAAGTTATTTTTTTTTTTTGAAAAGAAAAGAAAAGAACCGGCGGTACCGGTAGGCGTCGTGCGGTAGGCAAACGCGACCACAAGAAAGAAATTTAAAGATGGAATTTGCTGCGGTGAAAGGAAATAGGTCCTGTCGGCTCTGCGGAAAACAAAGAACTGAAGAGGGACAGTTTAAAAGGCGGGAAGGCAGCGCGCATGTGCTGAGGGATGCTCCCAAAAGCATTCCTATTGGATGCTGGGGAGCGTTCCCGCACAGGCTCCTTCGGTACCGACGATACCCATATGTGAGGACTACATTCCTGCTTGTTCCTGGAGATACCTATATATCCTCTGCTGAATTCTTAATGGGTTGTAGCTACTATGGAGATATGTCAAAGGAAAGCTTGTAAGCAAGCAGGATAGTTCTCATATAATGCCAGACTTGCTGCTCCTGAGTTTACTGGCTAGCTAAGCTAAAAGATATTTTAATGGGAAAGAGAATAACTCCCAATGGAGAGATGGGTGGGTGCGGGACTCCTCATAATGTTGTCACCAGAGAAGATGAATTACCGGAAAATCTTAGCTAGACACTGACAACTAGGAAGTGAGTGAAGTGAACACTATGTCACACACTTGCAAGTAGTTTATAAGGTAGAACTTATACTATCAGCTGAAGTGATCACCACTAAAAATCTGACCTTCGAGGTCAGGTATTTGACCTCTTTCAAGATGTGTCAGGTGAATGCTCCTGCAGGTCAGCTCTTTGGATAGGAACTCAAATTCCTGAATGTATCAAACCTTTGCTTGTCCAATAGGTTCCAGGAGAAAAATATACACACATAAAGCTTTTCTTAATTCCACCATCTTTCTGCTCAAGGTTCCCCATAGCTTCTTAGACCCACCAAGCATTGTGCTGCTGTCTTTTAAGTTAATTCAGGAACCAACATTAGAGTAACGCTTTCATTCTGTAGCCTAATTAGGACAGCTGTTTAGTCCCAGCCTCGCAAGGACGTTTCTCAGTCTAAGAACATAAGATATGCCATACTGGGTCAGACCAAGGGTCCATCAAGCCCAGTATCCTGTTTCCAACAGTGGCCAAGCTAGGTCATAAGTACCTAGCAGTCTCCCCAAAAGACATTGTACATAAACAGTGAAGCAAGGCTTTTGCTCTGCAAAGCAGCCAGGTAACTAACCCAAAGCTTCTACAGCTACTGACAGACCTCTCACAACTGTCATCTCCCTCCTAGGACCTGGATTTTCTTTCTTCACTAGGATTTCAGCTCCTACTTCAGCTTAAGCACGTCTCTCCAACAATACAAAAAACATAACACACATCCACCTCTGTTGGCAGTTTCTTTACCTAGCTAACTTCACTCCAGGTGGTTGGTTGGTAGTATTCTCCTTCAGAGGATCTCCTCTTTTATCCCCCTGCCTAGTTTCACTTGTAATATTTGCCTGCCTTTGGCAATGGGAATTTCCACTCTCTCTTCTTTTGGAGAATTCCCCCTCCAAAACCTCTTTACACTTTGGGAGTCTTTTCATTGTCTTTTCTTCCTATCTATTCTGGATGAACTATCCAATAAAGGTCTTTCTCTAGGAGTTCTACAAATGAAATATGGATTCCATTAGGGGTATGCAGACCAAAAAACCTCTTTGTTTGGTTTCCTATGTTGCTTGCAGGTTTTTTCATTTTGTTTTTATAAATTTTCTCTTGAGCAATTTTGTTAATGAATAGGTGGTTATAGCTCTGGCCTAAACAAAAAAAAAAGAAGGTTGAAAGATTGCCAGAAGTTTCCAGGCAAATATTACCCTAACAATTTGGGGATTCTTCCCCATTTTATTAACAGTTTGCATGGGCTGGCCTTAAACCAGCGCCCCTTGACTGGAAAGCACTGATCTTTCAGGAGGATTATCTCTCCTGGGCAGGGTCAGCGGAAGGAGATGAGGTGCCCTAGGCGAACCTCATTGCCGCTGCTGTCACCTCACCAGGACCTACAGCGGCAGCAATGACCTGAAACAGCTCTACAGTGCTTACCTTCAAACGTCTGTACCATAGGGATGTTTTTTTCTGTCCCCACTGATGCCAAATTCCTATTTACATGGGGGAGGATGCAAACAGGAAGTCAGCATCAGTGGGAGCAGAAGCATATGGCCCCGCAGTGCCAAAGTTTTGAAAGTAAGTGCCATGGGGCTGTTTCAGGACATTGCTGCCGCTGTAGGTCCCAGTGGTGGATGACAGCAGCAGCAATGGGGGCCCTTGGAGGGCCAGCCCTCTAGGAGACAACTTAGTTTGTCTAATGGTAGCACCAGTCCTATTTCTGGTCCAAAGTTGCTTGATTTTGAGCTCAACGGAAAACTCTTCCTGGATTTTTTGCCTTGTGAATCTATTGACTCCTGCTCTAGACATTTACTCCAAAGACTTTTGTTGTGCCATGTTCTTACCCCTGTAAGTTCTGGGAAAAGTATCCTAGAACCCTTTTTAAAATTTTAACCTTGTTGAATTCTTGGACTAATAGTCCTAAATCCTTGTGTGGAATTCCCAGTTAACCCTCCACTACCTCGGAAGAAAGGCCTGGCAATCTACTTCCGGTGACACTGCCAAGAAAACCCAGGAGCTTCTGGGTCGCCAGGAGTCAGGACTGACTCGAAGGCACACATTGCATTGAATTATACTATAGATACATTTACAAGTTGTCAGACGGCTGCCTAGGGTGAGAACTTACACAATCTTGACGATGCATATATTCATATGATTCTTGCAAGGTATTGTGGGTATTGTAGTTCATTCACCCCCAAACACAGCTGATGACAATAATTTGAGTTGTGAAACCAAGTGGTAAGATCAATAAAATACTTCTTTTATTGATGGGGTTTAATTCACCCAGCACATGTATGCTTGATAGCACTATAAATGAGGTTACTTGCTTGCAGTGTTTAAAATGGATAACAAAAAGTCACAAAGTAAACCAGAAAACAACCTTCAGCTTGTCAGGCATTTAGCTAATGTTTTCTTAGCAAATAATTACCAAATACAAAGGCACAAAGTAAAGAATAAACTTTGCTGGTTAGGTTAACTTCTGCTTATTTTCCACGCCGATCTCAGCAGTGATTCTCCCTTGCTCACACACACAATCAGGTGCAGCCCTAATTACTATCAATGGACCAGCTGAAAGCCTTTAGCTGGCTGGCTGCTACTGTGTGAGCCCAAAATCCTGCTTTAAGAGCTGTTTGCAGTGGAAATAAAGAACAAAGTTAGGTTTCTTTGTGATGGCTGATGTGTTTGCTCACAGAAAGCTAGCATTTAGATAGAGAACAGTCCATATAAATAGTTTCATCTGCTGTATCTCTCCCTTCATCAACAATCATAGGGTCAATATCATACATTGGCACAGATGAGTCTTTCATTAAGGCACTATCATGAGAATGCTTATTCCCTTGCTGCCATTCTCTATTATAGATAGGGTCTGGATCAGTGTTCATACCTGAGCCTCTCCTGCTATCATTATTCCTCTCTGTATAGCCTGGACAATATGTAACCCAATTCTGATGTCCAGCCTTCCAATCTTGATCCCTGGACACTGGATCTCCTCTCACATACCTTCTGGCCTTGGTCTGCAAGTCCCTTCCACATGCAGTCTTCTCTCTTCCAGGTAGCCACTGGTGATTCCTATCTCTGCCACTCCATTCCTCTGGCTGAATCCAGTCCAATGGACTCTGCTGGCTTTTAGAATACCTCCCAGTATGAGTACTGCCTTGGAATCTCCCAGACCTTCCAATGGCCTTTCTTCTCTTCCTTCCAGAGAGTTTCCTTCTCTCTCTATCTGCTTGGCTTGGCTTCTGTTTCTCCAGGTGATATTGGTGCTTGTAGCCGTTGCTGAAGCTCTCCCTCAAGCTCTTTCTGTGGCTTTTGCTGAAGCTGTTCTTGAAGTTCTCCCTGAAGCTGTTATCTGAAGAATAAGCTCTATTCTTATCCTGTTCTAATGTGTGCTGCTCCCTAACACAGCGCAGCTGTCTTGAATCAGGCCCTGCCCTTTGAGATGAGTGCTTAGGGATTACCTCATAGTTCTCTTGATTGCACACACATTTTCTCACTTCAGCCCCTCTCATGGCTGCTGGAAACCTAGTGCATTCTGGGACTGGTAGTCTTTTATGTGAAAACTCTGTTTTCTCACTTCTACCAGAACTGACAGGTTGCTTGTTCATAGTCACATCATCTTTTCTATAGCTCCTACCTGAGCTATGAGAAGCTTCCTTATCACAAAGTCTATTCCAGATCCTGGCTGTCAATTATTGGTCCTGTTCTGAAATTCTGTGAGGTTCTGGCACAAAAATATAGCACAAGAAAATTCTTTGGACAAGTCTCTAGAGTAGGAGTCAGTAGATTCACAAGGCAAAAACTCCAGGAAGGGTTTTCCACAGAGTTCACACCCAGCCAAGGAAACTTGGACCAATCAAGAAATGGGAATTAGCAGAGATTTGGCAAGTTAAAGTTCTAGTTAAGACCAATGGCAAGCCCTTACAGTTGATGTGCACGGAATTATCTGCTATTAAAATTCAGCTATATTCTCTTAACCAATGAATGGACTGGATTGATACCACTATTAATGCACATGAGGAACGGCTTAGCCTGTTGCAAAAAAACACAAAATGGGTAACGCTGCTCAAACAGCAATTGGAAGATCTCACTCGATCTCGGTGAAATAACATTCACATATTGCGAATCTTTGATGGTGTTGAAGGCTCAGACCTGATCTCATTCCTGGACATAATACTTCTAAATCTGTTAAACAATGAATTTGAGAGGCATTTTGAGATAGAAAGAGCCCATTGGGCTCCATCACATCTAGCGTAGCATGCTAAATTTCCAAGGCCTGTCATTTTAAATTTTTGCGTTATCCTCATGCTCTAAAAATTCTGCAAGCTGCCTGTTTGCAAAATCCGGACAAATATGAGGGAGGTATGCTATTGTTTTTCCCTTGACATTAACAAATCTACTGTGGATCGACAGAAAGAACTTTTACCGTTTCAGCTGCAGTTACAGAAACTACAAGAGTGCTTTGGCCTGCTTTTTCTGACTCGCATGAGGATTACTCTTCATAATCAAACACGCTTCTTTGAAGATCCAGAGCAACTGTGTGCATTTCTTCAAGACATTTTAGATGCAGGAATGGATTGATATCACAGAACGTGAGGCCTTTGGTACCACTGATTGCCTATCATTATGGTGCTTCGTGGATCCGGTGGCATATCTATGGACATAGATCCTTTTCCCCAATTACTTATCTGCTATTGTGGCCCCCCCATTGCAACTTATTTGAGACTTGAGATCCCTTTTGTGACTAGTGGAGGCGCTTGTTGGAATGTGATTGTGGCTTGTGTTTCATTGAGATCTGCGGGATAATGGAATGGGTGTGGATGCTGTGCATGACTGCTGAGTGGCTCGGCATTTGAAGACCGAATGGACTGTGGTATTGTCTTGGTGGGGGAGTGTCACCGATGTGTGTGAGATTGATATATGGAGAGTAGTTGGTAATAAAAGTCCGAATAACATCCTCATTAGCAAGAGCTACTGTCATGATTCTGTGGAATGATAGTGTGAATGGGGTTGTAAGTAGGGAGTATGTGAGTGATGCTTGTGTCCTTTGAACTGCAGGGGGGAGGGAGTTTCTTAGTTGACCTTAAGGCCTCTTCCTGGGCTGTATTGAGTATGGTGGGATGACTCGCCGAATAGTGAAAGCAATTTCTTGTTGTTATAAGGGGTTCCCTGGACATCTTAAGCATTTTTTCCTGTACTGCTTTGATTTTTTTTTTTTAATTTATTTATTAAGTTTCTCATTTAACATTCAAATAACTGAATGACAGGAAATATGGTAATAAATGGTAATACAATATTACACCATAATTCAACAGGAAAATACTTAACAATACCAAAATCAGACCACCTATAAAGGGGGGAATCAGGAAAAAAGAAAATGATAAAGAAAAATTAAGCAGTGAAAGGCTTATGCGTCAGCCATACAGGAGGAAACTTTCACAACAATCTCTTCCCTAGCTACCAGAAATTCCAAGAGCAGAGAGGGCTCAAAAAAGATATATAACTTCCCACCATATGAAACACAACATCTTGAAGGAAACTTTAACAAAAATGACCCACCAAGAGAAAGTACCCTGGGTTTATACCCCAGAAATTCCTTCCTCTTAAGCTGGGTACTCTGTGCTAAGTCAGGAAAAATCCGTACATTTGCTCCCATATACTGCTCCTGGAAATTTCTAAAATACATTCGAAAAATTAATGCTTTATCAGACTCGAGGGCAAGCGTAATAAGGAGGGTTGTACGGGACGTGACTAACTCCAAGGAGCTCTCTAGGAATCCCATAAGGTCCCCAGGAGCGCCTAGAGAAGGATTGAAATTCCCTTGCCCACCAGCAAATACTGAACTCTGGTTAATGGCGGTAGAGACTCCTCGGGGATCTTCAAAACCTCCCGGAAGTATCTACGAACCATTTCCAGAGGAGAACATAAAGGAGACCTGGGAAAATTAACCAGTCTTAAATTGTTCTTCCGGACTTGGTTCTCCAGGTATTCCAACTTCCTCATATTCACCATCCGATCTTTCACATGGGCCTGGTGTAAGTCACGGAAATGTTCCATTTCAGTAGCCAACTGGACCAGTTTCCCCTCCTGTTCCTTCTGTACCAACACGGTCTGTTGAATTTGTCCCTTCACAGTAATAGACTCAGTACTCACAGAAACCACAAATTTCTCCAAGGAAGCATTGATAGTAGCAAGAGCCTCCCATAGCACCTCCATAGTGATCACTGCAGGCTTCACCAACACTCCAGCACCTGAATGCACCAGCAGGGACTCATTTTCCCAGAGAGGGCTATCCAGCATCTCCGGACCAGCCCCAGATCGACCTCGAGCTCCAGGAACCCCACTCGGAGCGTTCACCTCGAGAGAAGCACCCTCGTTGCTCTCCTGCCGCGGCGTACTCGTCACCACGCCCGCAGGGGAATCACTTCCAACGGCAAGAACGCTTCCGGGGCATGGAGGGGGGGCCCACTGCTCCGGGGAAAGGAACACCGCGGATACCGTGCTCAGGTCCAGAGAACCCTCTGGACCCGCTGAAGACGCCGCTCGCTCCACCGGTCCGGAGAAACCACACATCTGAAGAGTCCTTTGTGCCGCTGCACTAGAAGCCGACTCCCCCGAGGGAAGGTATGCCTGCTTTCTCTTTCTTCGACCCATAATGGTCTCGGAATACAGCGCAGCAACAAACGGACCCCAGGAAATGAGAACTCCAGCCGGCAGAGTCACACTGCCGCCATTTTACTCCTCCCCCCACTGCTTTGATTTTTATTGTGCTCTTCTTCTTGCCTTTATTCTTGCGGGGAGGCACAGGTTCCGTTTTTTGTTTCCTTTTCCCTTTCTCCTTCTCTCCTTTGATGTTCTTCATCTTTTCTTTGATGGTTTGATATTTGTGAGATGACAGCCTGGAATTATGTTTTGTTGTAGCATGATTACCTCATTTAAAGTTTTATCTCTTAATCTGAGAGGGATTAACAATCCAATCAAACTCAAAAAGATTCTCTTATATTGTCAACAAGAGGTTGCTGATGTGGTATATCTGCAAGACACTCATTTAAATCTTTCAGAATTTAAAAAGTTAGGTATAGGATTTGATAATCTAGTAATCTGTTCCCTAGTTTTGGGGAAGAAAAATGGAGTTGTCAGTTCTTTATGCCAAAACCGATCTAGAGCGCAGGTGGGCTAAAACACTTCTACAGATTGGCAGTGTTGAAATGGCTTTTTTTTGTACCATATCTATGCCCCAAATTTAGACATTTCAGGGTTTTTCACACTATTTCTAAAGAAATTAGCGAACTAGGGAACATTCTAGTAATACTAGGGGGAGATTTTAATCTGGTTTTTGATAACCTTTTAGACAGACAAAAATGAATTGGTAAACCTTTGAAAGCTCTCCAAATAGTCTATGCCATGATGGAGGATCTTGGGTTGGTAAAGAGATTACACTTGGCAAAGAGATTACACATTTTATTCTCTCCAACATAACACTCATTCTAGATTAGATTTCTTTTTAATCCCAAAGCCTGGTGCCGTGGCTGAATGCCACTGGTATTTTACAGTATCTCTACTGGCACACATTGCATTGCATTTGCTATTTCTGATCATGTGGCAATTTCACTCTGTTTGCAATTTCCTCAAACCTTTTGAAGGCTGAACAAATCTCTGCTAGGAGATGAACTTTTCCATGTCACTATCTGGGAGTCAATTTTCACCTAATTTAAGTTTAATCTGCCAATGGATACTCCTGGCTGGGTATGGTGGGAAGCTTTTAAGGCAAACATGAGAGCAACAATTAGTAATTATGCTATTGGGGTAGCTAAGAAAGTGAGATCTGGACCAGGAGATTAAAGTCAATGAACATGTCTTGCTCCAAGGTTCTAACCCTACCATTTTACTTCATTTACAGAATCTCAGATATAGATACAACATGATCCTAAGCGAAGAGGCTGGTCAGATCATATTTTCCCTGCAAAGTCGATATTTTTCTGAGAACAATAAGTCAGGATGATTGTTGGCGAACTCCTTTAAATCCTGGAAAGCCAATACTCATGTTGTTGGTTTATTAGATGAGAACAATACCTTACTAACGAAGGACTTGACAATTTTAGAATGATTCTGTGAATATTATGAGCAGCTTTATTCTTCCGATACAGTTGGGGAATAGGGAGAGTTTGATGGCTTAGTGGGTCATCTGACAAATCCTATTTTATTCATTTCAACTGAAAGTGGTGTTAAAGATTTTTTAACTGGATGAAATTATTCAGTCCATCAAATACATGCCTATTGGTAAGGCTTCAGGTCCGGATGGATTCCCTTTAGAGTTTTATAAGCATTCAGTTCCGAGTTGGCCCCAAAGTTACTTGGTTTTTACTCTGCCCTCCTTCAGCAATCTCTATCAGTGGACTCCTTTGTGGAAGCAACTATAGTGGTTCATGAGAAGCCGGAGCGGGACCAATAGAGAGTAGAAACTTTCCGACCGATTTCCCTACTAAATGTAGATTTAAAAATTTATGTGAAGATCCTAGTCACTAGACTATCTATGGTAATCCTATCTTTAATACATCTGGACCAATGTGGTTTTGTCACAGTTCACTCTGCCATGGATAATGCTCGGTTATTATGTAATATCCTAGCAGTTTCCTATGACTCAGCCTTACCCATGGTGGAGCTTGATGCTGAAAAACCATTTGATAGATTGAAATGGCCTTTTTTGTTTCAATTGTTGGAATGGTTTGGAATAGGAACGTGGTTTGTTGACATGGTTAAGGTGCTACATATTCACCTCACTGCAAGGATCTGTGCAAATTCCAATTTATCAAGGGTATTTTCTTTAAGTAGGGGCACTCATCAAGGCTGCCCATTATCCCCCTTATTATTTAACCTGACTTTGGGGCCTTTAGCACTTCTAATATGATAAACACCTGATATTATTGGCATACATCTTGGTGAGGATTAAGTCAAATTTTCTGCTTACACTGATGATCTATAGTTGTTTGTCAATCTTTCTTCCATTCCAGCCGTGTTATCGGTTATAGAACAGTATTCCATCATCTGGGCACAAAAGCAATTGGTCCAAATCATTAGTGTTTCCCCTGAGAAAATACGTCTAAGTCAGATCTAGCTCATTTTCCGTTTCAATGGGAAAGTACCTCTCTTTTAAATATCTTGAGGTATGGTTCTGCTATGCTATTGTGGATTCTATTACTAAAAACATCATCAATTGTCTTAGTATGGTGAAATCGCTTGTTACTAAATGGTTTCCTCTCTCTCTATACATATATCATGGTGGGGTGTATTAAAACAATCAAGATGATGATAGTTCCCAAAGTTAACTAAGTTTTGAGCATGCTACCCTTAGATTTTCCAAACTCTTTCTACAAAAAATTAGAGCAGGAATTGATCTCCTTTTTGTGGAAAGACAAGACCCCCAGTATTGCTACATGGAAGTTGAAGTTACGGAAGGATGCAGGTGGAGTTCAGTTCCCAGATTTTAAATGGTATCATCAGTCCTTCTTACTTAAGCAAAGCTCAAAATCGATTGGTGAACCCTCGGGGCAGATGACGTCTGCATGGCTGTCATTGGAAGAGAGGACGGTCTCTCCTGTTCCTTTGTTACTCCTTATTGCTGTGTGTCATAGAAACATGATGGCAGAAAAAAACCACATGGCCTTCCATATCATCTACAATAGTCCCCTTTTTACCTTTAGAGATCCTCTGTGTTTGAATTCAGATACTGTTCTCATGTCCATCACCTCCACTGGGAGACTATTCTACGCATCTACCACTCTTTCCATAAAGAAACAGTTCCGCATATTACTCCTGAGTCTATCCCCTTTCACTCTCATCCTATGTCCCCTCGTAGCAGAACTTGCCTTCAATTGAAAGAGACGCTCCTGTGCATTTATGCCACAGAAGTATTTAAATGTCTCTATCATATCGTCCCTATCCTGCCCTTCCTCTAAAGCATACATATTAAGATCTTTAAGTCTTATTTTATTTATTTATTTATTTATTTAATGTTCTTATATACCGCACTCTTTCTCATCAGCGCGGTTTACAGTAAACAAAGTGCTCACAGATAGCAACATGCTGTCGTGAGCTTACATGTAACAGGAGATCTAACAGGATTCAACTTAGGAAAACTTTGTACATCTTAATTATACAACTATATACACTGGTAGATTTCTTGTTATACAGAAGAGATGGATCAGAGCAATTTTGGTTTATAGAGGGGGCTTAGGAAAAGTTGAGAGGGTAGGAGATGGTAACTGGTGTTGGGAGAAGTGTAAGAGGAACAGGTGGTGTTTTATAGCTTTTCTAAATTGCTTGAGGTCCTTGATTGCTCTTATGGAGGGAGGAAGATTGTTCCAGCATCTAGGAGCGAAGTATGAGAATGCTCTTTCCGTGGTTGCATTTGAACGCTTTGTGGAGTCGGTTGGGATGGTTAGGGTATTGGCCGCTACCGATCTCCTGGATCTGGTATTAGGGGTGTGTGAGTGAGGAGTGTGCAGATTGCTGGGGGCGCTAAGTTATTGATGGCCTTAAATGTTGTAAGTAGTGCTTTGTATGTAATTCTGTAAGGTATTGGGAGCCAGTGTAATTCCTTTAATATGGGAGTTATATGATCACTCCTTGAGGCCCCATGGAGGATGCGAGCAGCAGTGTTCATTGCTAATTGAAGCTTGTTTAGGGTGCTTTTTGGGAGGCCGTGGAGAACTATGTTTGCGTAGTCAAAGTGGGGAGTGACTATCGCTTGAAAGATGGTGTGGAAGTTGTCTGGATCGAGCATGTTTTTGAGGTGTCGGAGGGTCCTAAAGTAGATGGTTTTTACTGTTCGGTTTATGTGCTCTTTGAAGTTTAGGCGATGGTCCAGAGTTACACCTAGATATTTTATGGTGGTTTTGACTGGAAGTTTGGCGTCCCGTACTTTTAGGGTAGGTGGGGGTGAAAATTCCTTATTCTTGGTGATGATTAAAACTTCGGTTTTTTTGAAGTTTATTCTCATGTTCTGTGTGAGAAACCAGTCTGCTATTGCATCGAAACACTCTACTAGAACCGTGAAATCTGGCAGAGTGATGTTGATTGGTGTAAAAATCAGCACGTCATCTGCATAGATTAGAGAGGATACTCCGAATGAACGTGTGATCTCACATAACGGCTGCATATAGATATTAAAGAGTAGCGCCGAGAGGGAGGATCCTTGGGGGACTCTTTGTTTCAACTGGAATGGTTCTGAGGTGTTTGTTCCCATACGAACATGTTGCCAGCGCTCTTCCAGGTACTATTTACACCAATCCAGTGCTAACCCCTGGATCCCTTTGCATTGGAGTCGGGTTAGGAGTTTGTTATGGTCCACTGAATCAAATGCTGCGGAGATGTCTAGGAATATTAATGCAAATCCATTTTTAATGCTATTGATTCCAGTGATAAGAGTGTTGGTTAATGAGGTCAGCAGTGTTTCGACTCCATGAGCTTCTCTGAAGCCATGTTGACTGGGATCTAGTGGAGATGTGGTGTCTATATGTTGTTGGATCTGAATTTGTGTTATCTTCTCAATTATTTTAGCTAGAAAGGGGATGCTGGCAATTGGACGATAGGATTCTTCCTTTGTTGAGTCTAGTTGGTTGTTTTTTAGAAGAGGTCTTATGGAGGTCTGCTTGAGAGCTGATGGGAAAGTTCCTGTTGAGAATGATTGGTTTATGATTTTCGATATGCACGGGCTGAGTTCAGATCTCATTGCTTTTATCCAGTGTGCTGGACATGGGTCATTTGCTGCCGTAGTTGTGTTTATTCTGGTGACAATGTCTTCAACATGTTTTGTGGAGGGGGGTATGAACTTGCAGAGTGGGTTCTCATGTACATGAATTTGGGAAGGTATCAAGGGGGAGGCTATTGATGTTTTGATGGCTTTTGATTGGATGTAGTTGGCGTACATTTGGGGGTGTATGGATTCTTGCTGTGGCGGGGATGGTTCTGTGGTTAGTACTCTTACGAGGTTAAAGAGCTCTCATGGCTTGTTTAGAGAGCAGTTGAGGAGTTCCGAGTGATAGGCTTTTCTGCTGTACCAGACTGCTTCACGGTGGGTTTTTAGATGGGTTAGGTATGATGCTTGGTCAGAGGAGTTCTGGGATTTACGCCATCTTCTCTCTAGCTTTCTCAAAAGTGTGAGGGATTTCTTTAGCTCTGGGGTGAACCATGGTGCCGATGGTTTTTTATCCAAAAGGTTATTCGGTGTTGGGTGGCTATTAGCTGTAGATAGTTCCGAGTATTCCTTGAGGATGTTGTTCCAGTTGTCAACCATGTCATTGATGCTGTCTGATGGTTGGGTCAGTTTTGGGAGGACGATGTTCATGATTTCTTCTTTGTCAAATGGTTTGAATCGTCTGTGGTTTGCTGGAGCATGTTTCATAGTGTGGCTGACTGATTTTAGCTGTACTGGCATCTTGAATGATAGAAGGCTATGGTCGAACCAGGGAACTGGGGTGATTGAAAGATCAAAATTGTATTTGGAGTCTGAGTAGGTGGGTGGGGTGAAGATGAGGTCAAGAACATTTCCGCGTTGATGAGTGGGGTTGTTTATTATTTGTACATAATTGAGGTTGGACATTGCATCGAGGAAGGTGCAGGCCACAATGGGCTGGAGTGACTCGAGATTAAAGTCACCTAGTAGCCAGTTCGGTTTGTCTGGATTTTTTGGATTGCAGGCTAGGTCAATGATGGTCGATAGTTCTTTGGATGAGGTATTTGGTGGCCTATAGATCAGGTTGATCGTGTTATAGTTATTGTAGATAGTAATGGAATCGAGCTGTGGTGTGCTGCAGGTTTGTATTGTTCGGTATTGTAGTTCGGTTTTTGCTATGATGAGTACTCCTCCTCCTCTTTTGCTAGATCTGTTACTTATGTAGCTGGAGTAGGCTGGAGGTGTGAGCTGGTTTAGTATGACTGTATCAGCATCAGAGAGCCAGGATTCTGTAACCATATGCTATATATTCTGTCCTCATATGCTATATAACGATGATCACTAACCATTTTAGTAGCCACCCTCTGCACAGACTCCAATCTGCTTATATTCTTTTAAAGGTGTGGTCTCCAGAATTGCACACAATACTCCAAATGAAGTCAAACCAGAAACTTATACAAAGACATTATCACCTCCATTTTCCTGCTGGCCATTTCTCTCCCTATACACTGTCCTGCAGAAAAGCCACAGAGATGGCATCTTGGCTGCCTCAGGAGTCAGCCGCCATGTACCGCATCAGCACTCAAGGCACCAGACCTGCACTTATGCCAGGTCGGTAGATCTCCTCCAGGCTCTGAGCAGAGTGGAATACCACTGCCAGAGAGTAGCTTCTATGGAACCAAGCCATAAGTAAGAAGGGAGCTGAGCCCTCCAGGACCAGCGGCCCCCAACACAATAAGTCCCGAGATGGAGGCAAAGAGGTGGCGCTTGCAGGAGCCCTATTTGATCTGCGCATCAAACTCTTTGGTCAACCTGGTGCCACCAGAATAATACTTCTCAGATGACTCCATATGCCAAATCATACGCCCCACCAGGGACCATGGCAGAAACCCTTATGGCAGGAACTGACCTGGTCAAGGTTGAACCAGGGTGCCAAGTACTTCGGACCCCATCTCTGTGTGACAACTGAAGAAATGGCACACTTTGGCATTGGAGCAGGTCGCCATTTGATTCTTCTTGGGGTGACCTCAGAGGCACAGAAACAACTGAAAAAAACACCTCCTGATTCAACTCCCACTCTCCTGGGACCAGAGAGTGCCAGCTGAGAAAATCTGTTTCCACAGTATCCACCCCAGCAATATACAGAGCCAAGAAACTAGGAGGCTCCTCACTGCCCAGCCAAACAGGAGAGCAATCACTAGGCTACCCCGGCACTCCTCATGCCACCTTGCTGATCGACATAAGCCACCACCCATGGCGTTATCTGAGAACATGTGAAATGCCCAGCCCTCGTACGGGGGCCAGAGACATAGAAGAGCTAACCTGATGGTCCTCACATCAGGGCATTTGATGGACCACACTGCCTTCCCATAGCTGCAATGGTCCCAGGCCATTAGACCTTAGCAATGGGTTCCCCAGTCCGCAAGACTGGAATTAGTCACCAGACGGAGTGGAGTAGCTGCTTAATGGTTAGAGCATTGGCTTGGGAACCAAGAGACCAGTGTTCGATTCCCACTAGCGCCCCTTGTGGTCTTGGGCAAGTCACTTAACCCTCCATTGCCTCAGAAAAATCTAAGTTATCAATGTCCCTGTTTAATGTACATTGCCAAGTTTAAGTTACAATATAAATCACTTTGACTGAAATGATAGAGATATAAAAAAAACATTAAATAAATAAGAAGTATCTATGAGCTATCATCCAGTGGCACACCCTTCCTCAGAAGACTGGGCTGCGACCCCCAATGCAGATTGGCTTTCACCATCACTGGGAATGGGAGCTTAAGCTCAAACTGCTGATAAAGATCAACCCAGACTCTGGGAACCTGCTGAAAACAGAATAGCACTAGGAAATTCAACAGCCTTGACTTTTTTCTCCAATGACAGATTCCGAAAATTTGAGTATTGAAAACATGCTCCCAGGAACTTCAGCACGGAGCCGAACCAATTTTCCCTCCTATGGCTATCGAAAAGACCAAAGTCTAGTGCAGCTTTCCCTCTGTGTGGTCATTTACAAGCATTTAATCAATTGTTTTCTCTCGAATCTTCAGAATTTTCTTCAGAGAAGAGAAAATCTATTCACCATCTACTGGAGACAAGGAAATACTGAAGAGACCTCTGGTGGCTGAGACGTACAAAGGCATGGGAGTGATGTCATTGAAACCTGGGCTTTTTATTGGTTCTTTGTCTCCACCAATCTTCTGGTAGGGGAACACAACCCACTTGTCTGGACTGGTCTAGCAGGATTATATGGAATGTGTATTACTGCCCATCAACATATGCTCATTGGCAAATAACATGCACTATTGCCTTAACACGCTTAGTAAATAGACCTCTAATTTTGTTATCCTGTAGCCATTGCAGTGACTGTATTTAGCTCTTCTACAGTGTCTTTAGGACCCTAATTACTAATACAGCACACAATAACAGTGTTATCTGCCACAAAACCCATTTTATGCAAAGGAATTTGCACCAGATAACACAACACTTATTTCATGCTAAAAACTGAAAACTCATCTCTTCGCTGCCGCTTTCGGATCTTGACTCGCCTGGTCTTCTTTGTGTTCCCTTACCATTCCCCCTACATGTATCCCATGTCTACAGCTATTGTGTTTTCTGTCTTGACTACATTTATAAGCTCTGATGCGCAGGGATAGTCTTTTACATGTGTCTGGCAGCACTATGTACTTCTTGTAGCGCTATACAAATGCTCAGTAGCAGTAGTAGTAGTAAATAGTATGAAAAAAGGTCCTAATAACAGGCAAAGAAAGTATGAAAATCATTAGGAAATCAAAACCATTTTAGTGCTATTTCCTTAATAATGCAACCTAAAGGTACCATATAAAGATTTATAAATAGGGTAAGAGGACTGATCTTTGCAATACCCAACACCATCCTTAGATTTTTGAGAATCTCCCCTCCTCCAGTACAACGATTTAAACCAAGTATAACACCATTCTATCCAGCAGCCCATAAATGGTTAATCACTAGAATCCTAAAAACTAAACCCGCTGAAACCAAATTAACAACCCGAAAAAAGATAGGTCTCAGAACCAACAAACACCCCCTCAAACTAAAGCATTCGTGAAAAAATTAACTTTTTTTGTCGGAATTCAGCAACAAAGTACCGGATAGTGCGGATAGTGCGGAGGATAGCACTCTACAAAAAAGCTAAGTTTGGATCTTAATTTTTTATCCATATCTTTAATAAAAGGGAATTACCACAGTGGTACCTGGACTGAGTTCCTGGTACTTTGTTGCTGAATTCCGACAAAAAAAGTTAATTTTTTCACGAATGCTTTAGTTTGAGGGGGTGTTTGTTGGTTCTGAGACCTATCTTTTTTCGGGTCATAAATGGTTAATCAGCAATTTATGGTCAACTACTGTATATCAAAAGCAGCAGTTAATCTAATAGGACAATCACAACATTCTTGCCTTCGTTATGCTCAAAATATACATAATCTTAAAAAGATGTCAATAAAGTCTCAGTACTATTAAAAAAAAAAAAAAAAACCTCTTCCCAAAGCCTGTTACAGAGCTGCAGAATTAATATGCTCTAATTGGTGGGCTGCTACTACTTTCTCAAAAATTTTGGCTAAGAAGGGTGGATTTATAATTGTGTTTAGATGAAAAACCTATAGTAGAGTGCTCAAGCGGGGCTTTATCAAGGCTCTTAAAAGTCTTTGGAAACAGCCCTTCAGAAAGTGCTTTGTTTACTATAAAATCCCAGCTTATATATTAAACTTTCCTTGGTAGTCTTCATTGGAACAGAAGGACATGGGAACATAAGAACATAAGATATGCCATACTGGGTCAGACCAAGGTCCATCAAGCCTAGTATCCTGTTTCCAACAGTGGCCAATCTAGGTCATACGTACCTAGCAGTTTCCCCAAAAGACACAGGTTCCGCAATGCTTGTACTGGGTCAAGCATTGAAATCCTGGGTCCCTTCTTAATAATGGTTTATGGACCTTTCCTCCAGGAACTTGTCCAAACCTTTTTTAAACCCAGCTACACTAACAGCCTTTACTACATCCTTCGATAACAAATTCCAGAGTTTGATTACACGTTGAGTGAAGAAATATTTTCTTTTATTAGTTTTAAATAGTTTACCCTGTAGCTTCATTGCATGTCCCCTAGTCTTTCTATATTCTGATAACGTAAACAATCAATCTACGTTTATCCGTTCCAATCCGTTCATTAATTTACAGACTTCTATCATATCTCCCCTCAGCCATCTCTTTTCCAGGTTAAAGAGCCCTAACCTTTTTAGCCTTTCTTCATAGGAGTATCCTTCCATCCCCTTTACCATTTTGGTGGCTCTTCTCTGAACCTTTTCTAATAACGCTATATCCTTTTTAAGATACGATGACCAGAATTGCACACAATATTCAAGGTGCGGTCTCACCATGGAACGATATAGAGGCATTATAATATCTTTTGTTTTATTTTCCATTCCTTTCCTTATGATACCTAGCATTCTATTTGCTCTCTTGGCTGCCGCTGCACACTGGGCCGAGGGTTTTAACATGCTATCCACAATGACGCCTAAATCTTTTTCCTGGGTGGTGGTTCCTAATGTGGAACCTTGCATCGCGTAACCATAGTTTGGGTTGTTCTTCCCTAGGTGCATAACTTTGCACTTGTCCACATTAAATTTCATCTGCCATTTTGATGCCCAGTCTTCCAATTTATCAAGATCCTCTTGCAAGTTTCCACAATCCTCTTGGGTTTTAACAACTTTAAATAGTTTTGTGTCATCTGCAAATTTGATAACCTCACTCGTTATTCCACTTTCCAGGTCATTTATGAATATGTCAAAAAGCAGCGGACCCAGCATAGATCCCTGGGGTACACCACTATTCACTTTTCTCCATTGGGAAAATTGGCCATTTAGCCCAACCCTCTGCTTTCTATCTTTTAACCAGTTCTTGATCCACAGTAGTACACTGCCTCCTATCCTATGACTCTTTAGTTTTGCCAAAAGTCTCTGATGAGGGACCTTGTCAAAGGCTTTCTGAAAGTCCAGATACACTATATCAACCGACTCACCTTTGTCCACCTGTTTGTTCACACTTTCAAAAAAACATAATAGATTAGTAAGACAAGATCTTCCTTGTCTAAAGCCATGTTGGCTGTCTCCCATTAGGCCATGACTATCTACATGCTGAGTAATTTTATTCTTTATGATGGTTTCTACCATTTTTCCCGGTACTGACGTGCGGCTTACCGGTCTGTAGTTTCCCGGATCACCCCTGGAACCCTTTTTAAAAATTGGCGTTACATTGGCGATCCTCCAATCTTCAGGTATTACAGATGATTTTAATAAAAATTCACAGATTACTAATAGCAGGTCTGCAATCTCATATTTCACTTCTTTCAACACCCTTGGATGTATACCATCCGGCCCAGGTGATTTGCTACTCTTCAGTTTATCTAATAGTTGTAATACATCTTCTCGATGTATCAATATTTCCTTCAATTCTTCCGCACCTTTAAATACCACTTCAGCCATGGGTAACATCCCTACATCTTCCTCAGTAAAGACTGAAGCAAAGAATTCATTCAGTCTCTCCGCTATCGCCTTGTCGCCTCTTAGTACCCCTTTAACTCCTCTATCATCTAAATGACCAACTGACTCTCTCACAGGTTTTTCGCTACGAATGTACTTGAAAAAATCTTTATTTCACGTTTTTGCTTCCGCAGCAAGCTTCTTCTCAAATTCTCCCTTTGCCTGCTTTATCAATGCCTTGCATTTGACTTGCCAGTTCTTGTGCTGTTTCCAGGTTTCGTCATTTGGCTCTTTTTTCCATTTCCTGAAAGATGCTTTTTTGGCAACAACCACCTCTCTGACCTCCCCTTTAAACCATGCTGGAAGTTTTTTGGACTTCTTTCCACTTTTCTTAAAGCATGGAATACAGCTGGTCTGGGCTTCCAAGATAGTATTTTTCAACAACACCCAAGCTTGATGTAAGTCTTTAACCTTTGCAACTGCTCCTTTTAGTTTTTTCTTAACTATTTTCCTCATTTTATCATAGTCTTCCTTTCGAATGTTAAAGGGTAGTACTGTGGATTTCCTTACTATCCCTCCTCCACTAATTAAATCAAAGGCGATCATGCTATGATCACTACTGCCAAGTGGCCCCAACACCCTTATCTCTTGCACTAGATCCGGTGTTCCACCAAGAACTAGGTCTAATATGGCTTCCCTTCTGGTCGGTTCATGAACCAGCTGCTCCAAGAAGCAGTCATTTATGTCATCTAGGAACTTTATCTCCCTAGCATGTCCTGCCGTGACACTGACCCAGTCGATACCGGGGTAATTGAAATCACCCATTATTATTACTTCGCTATAACTTTTGTTAGCTTCCTTCATTTCTTTGAGCATTTCATCATCCGTTTGTTCATTCTGGCCAGGCGGTCGATAGTACACCCCCACTGCCATCGCCTTCCCCTTTTTACATGGAATTTCAATCCATAGAGATTCTACAGCAAATTTTGTTTCCTTCAAAACTTTAATCCTTTCTGACTCAACGCCCTCTCTAACATAGAGCCCAACCCCTCCACCAATTTGATCAGTTCTATCATTACGATATAGTTTGTACCCAGGTATCACAGTGTCCCACTGGTTTTCCTCCTTCCACCATGTCTCTGATATTCCAATCATATCTAACCTCTCATTTAATGCTATATATTCTAACTCTCCCATCTTATTTTTTAGACGTCTAGCATTTGCATACAAGCATTTTAGAGACTGTATTTTATTCATATTAGTTTGGCTGTTGGTAGACATGGGTAATTTGGGATCTTTAAGCTCTGTCTGCTCCATACTCTAGGGCATTTGGGCTACTTTACTCTTTTTTGGAACCTCTCTGCTTTTGGTAGTATCCTTCAAGGATACATTCTTCTGAACCATCTGCTCTTGGGCGACTGTCGGCTTTCCCCTATTATCTAGTTTAAAAGCTGCTCTATCTCCTTTTTAAAGGTTAATGCAAGCAGCCTGGTTCCATCCCGGTTAAGGTGAAGCCCATCCCTTCGTAAGAGCCCCTCCTTTCCCAAGAATGTTCCCCAGTTCCTAACAAATCCAAAACCCTCATCTCTGCACTATTGTCTCATCCACACATTGAGACTCCGGAGCTCTGCCTGCCTTTTGGATCCTGCACGTGGAACGGGAAGCTTTTCGGAGAACGCTACCCTGGAAGTTCTGGATTTCAACTTCCTACCTAAAAGCCTAAATTTAGCCTCCAGAACCTCCCTACCACATTTTCCTATGTCATTGGTACCGACATGTACCAAGACAGCAGCCTCCTCCCCAGCACTATCTAAGACCTTATCTAGGTGGCGCGTGAGGTCTGCTACCTTCGCACTAGGCAGGCATGTTACCAGGCGATCTTCACGTCCACCAGCCACCCAGCTATCTACATGCCTAATGATCAAATCACCAACTATAACGGCTGTCCTAACCCTTCCCTCATGGGCACATGGCCCTGGAGAAACTTCCTCAGTGCGAGAGGGTTTTACATCACCTAGAGAACAGGTCCTAGTTACAGGATCACTTCCTGCCACACCAGGGTGATGCTCTCCTGTTACGTGACCTCTCTCCTCCATGGCAACAGGGATGCTGCCAGACTGGAGGTGGGACTTCAGGACTATATCCCTGTAGGTCTCATCTATGTACCTCTCTGTCTTTCTTATGTTTTCCAAGTCTGCTTCTCTAGCCTCTAGAGAACGGACTCGTTCCCTTAGAGAAAAGAGCTCCTTGCACCTAGTGCACACGTAAGACCTCTCAACAACTGGGAGAAAATCATACATGTGACACTCAATGCAAAAGACTAGAAAACCCCCATCTCGCTGCTGGACTGCTGTCTGCATCTTAGTTTTAAGTTTTTGTTTAGATCTTTAAGTTCTTTACTTCCTAAGGGTTGCTATGGATATTTATACTAATAAAACTGTACCTAATACGTTTAATATACCTTGTTCACCTGAAGCTTAATTAATCTCAGGTCCTTAGTGTATGACTGATATGGGTAACGAGCTTCACCTGAGAGCACCCCTGTCTTTTAAGATGTGTAAGTACCTATAAAGCTACGATTATCCCAGGGGTGGGTGGGTGTGGGGAGGAAGGGAGGGAAATAACACCTATTAAAAGAGGGCTGCTACACAATAACCTGTCCTGTGCTGCTGAGGTAAGCTATATTCTTATTTGATTTTAAATTATAGCTCTTTGCTGCTGCTAGGCTCTAACTTATTATGAAATTTAAACTAGAAGCTCTCTGCTGGGCTCTAAATTTAACCAGAAAGCTCTCTTCTGTGTTTTAAATTTAAACTAAAAGTACTTTGCTGATGCTAGGCCCTGAGTGACTATTAAATTTAAACTAGATCATACCAATATGTGTTCATCCTATTAAGACATTATAATTGAAGTGATCACCATATATATCAATTTAATACTTAAAACGATGAAAGGAACTTAATCTTCACAATGTGAAAACACACTGGCTTATTAAATCATCATCACTCCAAATACTCAAGGTAGCCATCCATGAATAATCTTTATTTGTATTTTAACTTCAAAATTCGAATGAATTTTTATTTAATTTTTTTTGTTTTTGAATCTTTTTTTATTATAACACCATTAATAGCACCACATATGACATAGCTCATAAAAAATTACTTCATGGTTCTGTAACTGAAGAAACAGAACTTCATGTAACCTTCCACAAAGAGTTATTGCCTCATCCAAAGTTATTAACATAACAGCCACCCCTTACCTGGCCAGTGGTTTCACTCAAACAGGGCTTCTTCAGGGTAAGGGGTTTAACTGGCTTCGGAACCCAGGCTTCGATTCCCAATAGCACTCCTTGTGGCCTTGGGCAAGTCACTTAACCTTCCATTGCCTCAGAAAAATCTAAGTTATCTCTGTCCCTGTTTAATTTACATTACCAAGTTTAAGTTACAATGTAAACCGCTTTGACTGAAATGATAAAGCGGTATAAAAAAAATCTGTTAAATAAAATAAATAAACATGTTGCCCAGGGCTAAGTTAGAAATCAAATAAAGATTATTAATGGGCCACTACCTTGAGTAAGTGGAGCAAAAATGATTTAATAAGCCGATGTGCTCTCGCATCGTGAAGGTTGTTGAGTTCCTTTCATCAAGTTTTTAACTATTAAATTGATATATATGGCAGTCACTCAAATTATAATATGTTGGCATGTTATGAATTTGATTGATTGCTTGTGATTATTTTTATATATTCATGCAGTTTTATAAGGATCTAAAACAGAACCTCTTTATGTTAATACTATTAAAGACTTCCGTTGACTGTTTGTTTGTTTTTTTTATATCTGGAAACCCTTCCAAATAGCAGCGACCCTTCCTTCCAGTTACCCCTGTAGGATCTCAGTTTCTAAGTTTTAAAAGTTTTTAAAACTTCTTTCTAACTAACAGATGTTGGAAAAAAATTATACACAAGAGGCCAAGAAAGTCTGTCTGCCTGTCTCCTAGGGGCAAAATAACACTGAAAATGTAACCGGAAAGAACAAAATTTGGTGTTGTGGGGGGAAAAAAGGGTGAAAAGGCACACTGTGTTTGAACATGGGCTAGATTAGACAAGAGGCTTCCAGAGAAATAAGATCCCCTGCTAAAGCTGGCCAATTTCAGCTTCTGCAGCACAGAAAATCTGATACAGTAAAACAAAGCAAATAGGATATTGCTCGTTTCAAAATGTCTCTCTTTCCGCTTCTCTTCTCCTTGGGTAACAGACACATACGAACAGCACACACAGGAAAACACAAACAAAACAGATATGCACATATATCACAAGCACAGAAAATGCCAAAATGGACAACCTTAAGACCATCGGAGTCAGGTGTACTAAGCAATTTTTCCATAGAGACAGAAGGAAGAAACTTTTTAATACATCGGGTTCTCAGAGAGATACTCAACTTATCCTTCAGCTGAAGTCTATTTATTATACCACAAAGATAATATAAATATTTCATATTTAAGCTGTCAGTAAAACGGGAATAAGCTTTCCTTGTACTGTATAATGCCAAATACAGTACAAAAGAGCAGGGACTGTCTTTTTTATCTGTCTGTACAGCGCTGTGTATGCCTTGTAGAACTTTATAAATGATTAATAGTAGTAGCAGAAGTAGTAATAAAAACATGTTGGCCCACTAGTGAAACATTGCATTTTATATCTGTGTACTACTTCAAAAGGTTTTTTACTGGGCTAAGCAGTTTCTAGCCTCTTTTAAATAAAGAGATAAACAAGAAAGCATAAAGACTTTATTTCAACTCAGGAAGGTTTTTCACTGCATTGCACTTAACAAGCAAGAAGCTTATTAATAAAAGCACAAAATGAAATGCTTAAAGAAATTAAAGTCCTACTATGACACGTATTCGCTATACCTTGAAATCTATTTATGGAAATTCATGTTTCCAAGTACAAAACATAAAACAAATTACGACATGCAGGACCACAAAGTTCTTTTAATATCTTCCACAGAGCAGAAACCACTAGGCAAACCTATTTCTCTTTGCATTCATAAACTGTATTCATGCTATATTTTACATTAAGGAGTAATTTTTTAAAGTTTTTATGCATCTAAAGCCTGTTTTACATGCAGAAAAGTTCTTTTATAAAATTGTATGGCAACATACATGCATAAAAAGTTGGCGCATAGAACAAATATGCTTAATTTTACACGACCCGAGCATAGGCATTCCTGGGTGCATAGTTTGGGCACTGCAGGGGTGGAGTTGTGATGTATGCACCTATTTTATAAGATAAATATATACACACGTATGGTATATGTACTGATTTACATCTCTTTTGGGATCATGTGTCAATTTGTTCATGGGAGTTTGCATGCTAATGCAGTTGGTTCTGAGAGCCCATTTTATAAAGGCACGTAAGTGCTTATGTTGTCTTTATCAAATAGACTTACAATAAATGTTTTTGGAAGTCTAGGCGTCCTATTATAAAATCACTCCGTATGTGTAGCTACAAAACAAACTGTTTACAACGTTTTTTCCGTTTGTCCATTCTTGCAGACACCTTCCATTCTCATGGAACCTGCAGGGCTCAGCCATATCTAAGTTCCAGAAAATTATATTTCACTACTGATCTTTTCAGACTCATTTTCCATTTCAAAGGGAAATATAATACAAACATTCAAATATCTAACAAGGCTTCTACAAAGAACCAGAAGGTAGCATTTTCCTAGAATGAAAACCTTAAGATATATAGTAATTACACTTACCTGGTAATTGTAGTTCCTTGAGTGACGACAGTTTAGTCTTCCACCTCTGGGTAGTGCACCTCCTCCTGCAGCTTGGAGACTGGACCAATCAAATCTTGGCATCACTGGAAGTAGCGTGCTGGCAATCCTCTTCAGTCCCAGTGAACTATTGACAAAGCAGACTCAAAAGAGCAACAAACAAGTAGCTAACATGTAATAACTAATACCAACCTAAACTCCCCTGAACAACACGGAAAGGATGAAAACATCCTATGAAAGGCTCCCCCGTCTGCCAAGCCACAAACAGCTATCAAAAGCAAGGAACAGACGGTAGAGCAACACCGAGAACTGGCTGTGATGCGGCCATACCCACCTGCTTAGACGCCTCTCAGGACTGAAAGCGTGCCGCGGCAACCAGCAACCCCAAGGGCGTGAATGAGGACTAAACTGTCGTCACTCAAGGAACTATAATTACCAGGTAAGTGTAATTACTATTTCCTTATCATTCCTCCAGTTTAGTCCTCCACCTCTGGGATGTAACAGAGCAGTACTAACGGGAGGGACCCTGCCAGCCGGCACGCAAAACCGCTGAACCAAAGCAGGCATCCCCCGCTGCCAGGACATCCAAACGATAGTGTTTACTGAAGGTATGCAGGGACGACCATGTCGCCGCCTTACAAATCTACACAGGCAGAACAAGGCTGTACTCCACCCAGGAGGCAGCCTGCGCTCTAGTAGAATGAGCCTGCAACCCCACTGGTGCTTGACGCCCCTGCAACATATAAGCTGAGACAATAGCTTCTTTGATCCATCTAGAAATAGACGCCTTCGCCGCTGCCTCCCCCTTCCTGGGACCCCCAAATAGCACAAACAGCCGATCTGACCTACGGAAGGACTCAGTGACCGACAAATAACGGCGCAACACTCTCTTTATCTCCAAACAACTCAGACCCCGGTCAGTCGCGTGCAATGTTCCCTCTAATTTTCTGTAGGCTGTGTGCGAATAAAATATCAGCTGTGCAGCTTTTGAAGGAAGGTTAAATTTTTGTGCGCCACATAACGACACTCGGAGTTATATACTTTAAAATTTGACTACACGTCAGAATACAGTATGTACACCACATTGATTGCACTAGAAAATATTGTAGAGCTTGTGAAAACCATAAATACACAACAACTTTTAAATTTTAAGATGTCTGTGTTCTCTATCAGAATCAGAACCATAATTTTTGTGCGCTCTGTTGTAAAGTATGTGCGCTCACTCGGCGAGGTGTGTGCGCGCGCACACGCGCACAGCTTAGAGGGAACAGTGGTCGCGTGCTCCCCTGATGCCCACAAGATGGGAAGCGAGACCACCTGATTCATATGAAAGGGGGAAGACACCTTAGGCAGAATGGAAGGCACCGGCCTGATAACCACTTTTTGAGAGGAAAAGCATAGAAAGGGCTCCCTACACGACAGCGCCTGGAGCTCCAAGATGCGCCTAGCTGAACAAATGGCCACCAAAAATACTGCCTTAAGAGTCAAATCTTTCACCGTAACCTGCGACAACGGCTCAAATGGAGCGCTACTCAGCGCCCGTAATACCAGATTGAGATCCTACGGCAGAATGGAAATCCGACGCACCGGATGCAACCTGGCAACGGCCTTAAGGAAACGCCCAACATCGACGTGCGTCCCCAGAGCAACGCCTTGTACCTTTCCTCTGTAACAGGCCAAGGCCGCCAGTTGCACCCATAAAGAACTGGCGGCTAGCCCCTTATCGAAACCATCCTGTAAAAAATCTAATACTACCGGCAGCAACGCCGTGGCAGCGCGGACTTGATGCCTCAAACATCAGTCCTCGAAAATTCGCCAAACACGGACATAGGCTAACGAAGTTGAACGTTTACGTGCCTGAAGCAAAGTTGCCACTACAGACTTGGAGTAGCCCTTCTTTTTTAGCCGCGCCCTTTCAATGGCCAAGCTGTAAGCGAGAATTTCTCCACCCGCGACATCAGGAGCGGACCCTGAATCAGCAGCTCTGGAGACAACGGGAGGCGCCACGGCTGCCCGTCCAGTAACCTGACAAGGTCGGCATACCACGGTCGTCGCGGCCAGTCCGGAGCAATCAGATGGACTCTCCCCTGATGCGCCTCGATGCGTTGAACCACACGACCGATGAGCACCCACGGCAGAAACACGTAGAGAAGACCTGTCGAGGGCCAAGCTGAGGGCATGAGGGCGTCGATGCCTTCCAACATGTGCTCTCGTCTTCTGCTGAAGAACCAGCTGACCTTTGCGGACTGGAAAGTGGCCATGAGGTCCATGACTGGCGTTTCCCAATGAAGAATCAGCTGCGCGAAAACTGTGGGATGCAGTTCCCATTCCCCTGCATCCACTTGAACCCTGCTGAGGAAATCCGCCGTCACATTGTCCTTTCTGGCGATGTGCGCCGCCGATATCGCTTGCAACCGCGGCTCGATCCATGTGAACAACCTCTGAGATTCTTCTTCCATTGCCGCGCTTCTGGTACCGCCCTGTCGATTTATGTAAGCTACGGTCGCTGCATTGTCGGATAGCACCCGCACCGCTCGCCGCATTACCTGATTCTCGAAGCTCGGCAGAGCCCGAAATACCACTCTCAGCTCCAAGCAGTTGATCAAACAACCGCTCTCCTCCGGAGACCAGAGGCCCTGTGGGAAGTCCACTCCGCAATGCACTCCCCAGTCCGCCAGACTGGCATTCGTTAATAGTGGGATCCACTCCGGCTGTTCTAGGGGCATTCCAGCCTGTAGACACGCCGCCGCATCCACCACTGCAGATCCCGATGGACCCGCGCCGGGCAAGGAAGCCGTTTGCTCAACGAATCGGACTGATTGGACCATTGGCTAAGAAGGGCCCACTGTAGCGACCTCATATCAAACCTGGCCCACGGAACTACTTCCAACGTCGCCGCCATTGTCCCCAGCACCTGAAGGTATTTCCAAGCCGACGGTGCTGCGAGCTGGCGGAAGTCCCATACCAAAATCCATAGTGCTCGCGTTCGCCGCTCCGTCAGGAACATCAAACCTTTCTGGGTATCGAACTGCACTCCTAAGTATTCGAGAACCTGTGTCGGCACTAGGTGACTCTTGACCGGGTTGACAACCCCAGCCTAGTGACTGCAGAAGAGCTACTACCTTTCCCGTAGCTACCTCGCTCTCGGCTCGGGACTTTGCTCGAATCAACCAATCGGCCAGATACGGATGGACTAAGACTCCTTCTTTCCACAACGCCGCCGCCACCACCACCATTATCTTGGTGAAGAAGCGTGGCGCCGTAGCCAACCCGAAGGGCAGCATCTGAATGGAAATGCCCCCAAGGAAGTGCGAAACGCAGGAATTTCTGATGGGACGCTCTGATGGGGATATGGAGATAAGCCTCCGAAAGATCGAGAGACGTCAGAAACTCTCCTTGCCGCACTGCGACAATAACTGCGACCATAGAAAGAGAGCCACCCTTCTTTGGCACCACAAAATAAATAGAGTAACGGCCCATGCTGAATTCCGCTGGCGGAACGGGGACAACCGCTCCCAACTGCAGCAGATGGTCTAGCGTCTGCCGCACCTGAAGCGCTTTCTGTGGACCCCTGCAGGGAGAGCATACAAACGAGTCCAATAGTGGCCTCACGAGATCCAAGGCATAACCGTCGCGTATGATTTCCAAGACCCACTGGTCGGACGTAAGGTGGGTCCAGGCAGAAAGAAACCCCCGAAGTCGACCTCCAATTGGTTGAATTTCTGCCTGGACACGCCGCCCTTCATTGTGGCTTTCGCAGGGCCGCCGCAGCTGCTGATGCGAAACCTCTAGTTGCACCGCGGAATCCTCAAAAACCCTGGGCTCTAGAAGTAAACCGTCCTCTCTGGAACCCAGCAAAGCGAGGCAATTGAAACCTCCGAAAATCATGAAACTGCACGCGAAAAGCCGAAGAAGATTTATGCCATCTAGGCTTGTCCTCTGGCACCCTGCCTCCTTTGGACTCTCCCAAATCCTTAACCAACTTATCAAGGTCCTCACCAAACAACAGCTTCCCCTTAAACGGGAGTTTGCCGAGCCGCGACTTGGAAGATCCATCCGCCGACCAATTTTTTAGCCAGAGGGATCTACGTGCCGCTACTAGAGAGGCCATACTATTTGACAAGAATTTGATGAGGTCGTAGTGCACATCCACCAGATACGCGTAACCAGACTCAAGGCGCTGAAGCTCCCGCACTTCATCGAGCTCCAAGGACGCCGACTGCCGTAGGCGTTGCACCCAGCGGAGACAGGCCCGGACCACCCAGGCTCCACAAATGGAGGCCTGCAACGCCACTGCATCCGTCTCAAAGGATTGTTTCAACAAACCATCCATTTCCCTATCCTGCGCCTCCTTCAAGGCCGCATTGCCTTCCACAGGGATCGTGGTCTTCTTAGTGACTGCTGAGACCGCAGCATCAACCTTCTGGGAACGGAACCTCTCCCTATCCTTATCAGCTAGGGGATACAACTTATTCATGAGCCTTACCCCCTTGAGTCCGAATTCAGGAGTATCCCACTCCGTCTGAATCATCTGATCTATCACTTTATGAATAGGGAAGACTACCTGCGTCTGACGCACTGCCTGAATAATGGGATCCGCGCCGTCCTCATCTTCGACCGGTTGCTCAGCAGTCAGTCTGAGCGTCTGAAGGGCCTCCGTAATAAAGGCCGGCAACTCATCCCTTCGAAACACCCGTATGATTCTTGCCTGATCCTCAGGCTCAGGAATCTCCCCTTCCTCTAAGTCATCCATCTCCGCGTCTATGTCAAACTTGGTTTCCTCTCCCTCCTGCCAGTCTGCCTCAGAAGGGAAAGGATCAGTCGGACGCGGTCTCTTGGGTGCTTTCAACCCCAAAGATTCATGCTCTGTGAAATCAGTCCACGCACTCGAGGAAGGGATAGGCAGGGACCCTGCTGCAAGCCCCTGCCGCCTGCGACAAAATGCTTGATGCATCAGCAACACAAAGTCTGGAGAAAAGTCGTCCATCTGCAACGCGCTCCTGACATCCAACTGCACGGCAGCAGCTCCAGATCTGACCTCAGGAGCCGAAGCAGGGGGAACCAGACCGGCCTCTGCCCCCTCTGTTGCCGCAATCACTCCCTGGGAAATAGAAGCCAGGGAACTCTCCAACTGCTGTTCCATACTAAGGGACACTGAAGCACAGCGATGACAGATGCCTGTCTCTGTGCTAGTACCCCTACGAGTGCCACAGATGACACACTGCGCACCAACTGACATGAACTCAGATGGAGAGGGGCCCCAGGATCCCCGGGCCCCAGCAATCAAAGGCTCCTAAGGAAGAAGCTCCCTCCCAGCCCTTCCAGGGAGCCCCAGGCTTGCAATTAATGCTATCTTATTGGCTGCCATTTTCCCCCTTTTAAAAAAATTTTTTATTCGATCTTGCAGTACCTAACCACGCTGTCTGAGCCAACCCGAGGATGACAAACCCCTACCAGCGCCTAGAAAACCGGACTGCAAAGAAACAAAAAACTAACGCACTAAAACCGCGCAAACAAGAAAAAAACGGCAAAGAAAAACATTAAGGCAAGAAATCAATAAATGCTACGAAATGCAATGAAATACCTTGCTGGGAGATCACATACCACGGTCCGGTGGAAACAGCAGCACCGGAGCCTGCGCTGAGACCGCTGTAAGCAGGAAAGCTGTGTGAACCGCGTGCCCAAAATGGCCGCGGTCTCACACTTAATTTTGGCGCGCTAGTAATTTCGGTCTCCCAGAGCAGAACGGGCCGCCGACACGGACGCCGGCACTCTGCCCTCTCCGAACAAGCTCCTGAAGGTCCAAGGCACCGGAAGCTAGCGAGAGAGCCGTGACCACTAAAACCACAACTAGCTCTGCCTCCCAGCCCCCGGACCGAAGAAGGAAGCTGACCGGAAGTCGCACGCTGCAGCACAGCCGTGACCGGGTCGCTGGAGTATCGGTTAAAGGGCTCTGCCCTGATCGGTCCTGGGGTCAGAGAACTTTATTTCCAACTAGTCTCACCTCAATCCGTTTGTGGCTTGACAGGAGAGGGAACCTCCAAAGGTATCCCGACTCCGTTAACTGCCGGTTTGGTTTTGCCTTTTTTTTTTTTAAAGCAATAGCCCACTAAGAAACATAGGAAGTTCCCATGAAATTAAGTAAAGCAATGGCAGGATCAAATGAAAGTTTGAAAGATCTAACTAGCTAGCTTGCTCCTTATCTGTTTCTCTAGTGAGCCCAGCACCTAGGCTCACTACGTCCTCCTGCTGCATGGAGACTTGACACACTGGGACTGAAGAGGAATGCCAGCACTCTACTTCCAGTGATGCCAAGATTTGATTGGTCCAGTCTCCAAGCTGCAGGAGGAGGTGCACTACCCAGAGGTGGAGGATTAAAATGGAGGAACGATAAGCAATATGTGTTACTTACTATAAGTTAATCGCAATGCGGACTTATCTACAGCAATTTTAACTTTACCTCCAGAGGTTCAGATATCTGCTTTCCATGGTAACAGCTGCTGCATTAATATGTGTTAACATCTTAGTTGCCTTCTCCCCCACCATATGCTAACCACAACCCCTTCAACTTTAAAACACAAAGGGGGTTATTCCAAGGCACAAATAGCGGGGATGGGACTTCTATCCCCACTATTCATGGTGACTGCTGCCCCCCCGACTAACTTCTCCACCGATTGTGTGGGTAAGTTAGTTGGGGCGGGGAAGAGGTGGCCCGGGGGCGGAGAGTGGGCAGTCACCGGCCCTAGACATAAAGGGCCGATTCTGATGTTGGCCCTGTATGTCCAGGGCCGGTGAAATATCCAGATGTGTTTTTTCGGCAGCTCCGGGGCACGGAAGGGGTTGGGGAGGCAAAAGTCAATTCCCCGCAGCCTGACCCTGGCCATAGGAGGCCGGATCGGGGGTCGAGCTGCAGGGAATTAACTTTTTGTGCGACGGCCGGCATCGTGCTATTTAAATGGAGCTGTGGCAACATAATGCCACGGCACCACGGCTCCATTTAAATGCCCTGACTGAGTTAGTCGAGCTTTACTGTACATGCAGGCTGGGACGGAATCGTAATCCCGGCCTGCACATACAGTGCTGTTCGCAATTCTGATCCCGTGGGGCTAAATAGGCCCCGCGGGATCAGAATCGCAATCTCCTTTGTATGTCTGGCTCAGCCCGAATGTACAAAGGAGATCTATACCGGGACAGAATCGGGCCCAAAGAGGGGCAGCTTCTAATGTATATTCATAAGAACATAAGAAATGCTATACTAGGTCAGACCAAGATCCATCAAGCCCAGTATCCTGTGTCCAACAGTGGCCAATCCAGGTCACAAGTACTTGGCAGGTTCCCAAAAGGCATACAGGTTCCACAATGCTTGTCCTGGGGTAAGCAGTGGATTTCCCAGATCCTCTTTAATAATAGTTCATGGACTTTTCCTCCAGGAACTTGTCTAAACCTTTTTTTAAACCCAGCTACACTAACAGTTTTTACTACATCCTCCGGTAACGAAGTCTAGAGTTTGATTACGTGTTGAGTGAAAAAATATTTTCTCTTATTAGTCTTGAATGGGTTATATTGTAGCTTCATTGCGTGTCCCCTAGTCTTTCTACTTTTTGATGGCGTAAACAACCGATTTACATTTACCCGTTCCATTCCATTCATTGATTTACAGACCTTTATCATATCTCCCCTCAGCCATCTCTTTACCAAGTTGAAAAGCCCTAACTTTTTAAGCCTTTCCTCATAGGGGTATCCTTCCATCCCCTTTACCATTTTGGTGGCTCTTTCCTGTACCTTTCCTAATTCCACTATATCCTTTTTGAGATATGGCGACCAGAAATGCACACAATATTCAAGGTGTGGTTGTACCATGGAATGATACAGAGGCATTATAATCTCTTTGGTTTTATTCTCCATTCCTTTCCTTATAATTCCTAGCATTCTATTTGCTTTCTTGGCTGCCGCTGCACACTGGGTGGAGGGTTTCAACATATTATCCACGATAACACCTAAATCTTCTTCCTGGGTGGTGGTTCCTAATGTGGAATCTTGCATCGTGTAACTGTAGTTTGGGTTGTTCTTTCCTAGGTACATAACTTTGCACTTGCCCACATTAAATTTCATCTGCCATTTCAGTCTCCAGTCTTCCAGTTTATGAAGGTCCTCTTGCAATTCTTCACAATCCTCTTGTGTTTTAACAACTTCAAATAATTTTGTGTCATCTGCAAATTTGGAGGAGGAGTGGCTCAGTGGTTGGGACATCTTATCTCAGGCCGGAAGGCCAGGGGTTCAATTCCCGCATGGGGACAAGCAACCTCAGGTTGGAGGGACTGAGGTCTCTAGTCCCACAGCCACTCCTTGTGGCCTTGGGCAAGCCATCTAACCCTCCATTGCCTCAGGTACACTTAGACTGTGAGCCCTTCGGTGACAAGGGAATAAAAAGTACCTGTTAATATACATGTAAACCACACTGATTCTAAAGAGCACAGTATAAAAAAAAATCAATAAATAAAAAAAATTTGATCACCTCACTCATTATTCCCATTTCCAGGTCATTTACAAAGATGTTAAGAGCATCATGCACAATAGTTATCATTTAATGTGCATTAAATGGAAAAAAACGTTATTTTACCATAATGCAAGTTAGTTTAAGGCAATGCATGTTAGCAAATGTTGTTGTTGTTGTTAAGTGCTGTTGAGTCAGTGTCGACTCATGGCAACCCTCTGGATAGTTGTCCTAAACTGTGTTCGGCCTTCAGTCAGGCGACTCATTGTGACAGACTGGCATGGGAGGAGCTTTTGGGTGGGTTGAGGATCTATATAGTGGGGTAGGGTGGCTTCTATACTGGCAGAGGGGTTTGGGATATTATTTGAGGCACTAATCCCTTTAAGATAGTGCCCAAGAGCTTTAGCCCACGTGTTAGTGGCCCATGCTGCTGTGCAGTGGATGATGATAAAGGAGTACTTTGCAAACATTTACATTTTTTGCATCTCGTTAGTAAATGACAAATAATAATGCCAGTAGTCAGTGAGCAGTTCATTTTACTGAGGAGGAGAAAGACAGAATCTACTCTCGAACTATGCTTAAAACCACATTCTTTAACTTTTGTTGGTTATCACAAAATACTTTTTAGCCCAGTACAAAATACACAGGACAGTACATCCCACCTTCAAGATAAATAAGTATGCAGTAGAGGAAAGAACTGTCAACAATCCAACCATTTCCAAGATGTAGATTCTATATGGGAGTTACAACCAAGTTAGAGACTATTAGCTAGGTTCTAGTATGTCCAGTTTACTCCCTGAGCCATTGAACTAACGGATCACTGTTTCATATTCTAATCACAATACTGTACTGAAAACAAAATACTTTTTTCTTTGTCTGGATGTTTATTTTCCTAATCATGCTGATCCAAGTCTTTTTTTTTTTTATTGTCCTTCTTGTCTATTTTCTCCTAACTCCTTCTCTGGGATCTCCTTTCCATTTACCTTTCTTCTTTTGTCTGTCTTCATTACTTCCGCTCTTACCCCTTCCATTCCATCTGCTCATTTTTTACCCCTTCGGCTCTAACCACTTTAATCCTGACCTTAATTATCAGCCATCTGGATTATTGTAATATCATTTATTCTGGCCTCCCTGAGTATGAGACCTGTCGATTACAAACTCTACAGAATACCACTTTTTGTGTACTGGTTCACGCTTCAAAAGTTTATTTATTTATTTAACCAGTTTTCTATACCACCTTATCCTTCAATCAAAGCGATTTACATTATGTAATCACTAGAAACAGGTACTGGATACATTCCCTTGTTCCCAAAGGGCTCACAATCTGTGTGTACCTGGGGTAATGGAGGGTTAAGTGGCTTGCCCAAGGCCACAAGGAATGCCTATAGGACTAGAAACCCCAGTCCCTCCGGCCTGAGATTGCTGTCCCCAGGTGGGAATTGAACCCCTGACCCTCCAGCCTGAGGTACTGTGTTCTAACCACTAGGCCACTCCTCCCTCAAAAGTTGACCACATCACCCCCTTCTTCTAACAACATGACTGGTTACCCATTTCTTCTCGTATGCAATTTAAAGTCCTGTCTTTGGTTCACAAAACTGTGTACTCCAGTTTGCCTCTATCTCTCTCCTCCCTTCTGATTCTTCTTGCCCCTGCTCGATCTCTTTGTATCATTCATGCTAATCATCTTTACCTCCCCTCCGTAATTTGTGCAAGATATTCAACTCGGTCATCTGCTTTCTACTTCTGTACCCTTATCTCTGGAACAATCTGCCCCCTGACCTCCATCTGGAACCCATGTATGCTAGTTTCAAGTCTGCATTGAAAATTCATCTCTTTCGGCAGGCCTTTAACCTTTCCAGCTAGCGAGCCCAGATAGCTCTGCTTGTATCCATTCCTCCTCCCCACCTCCACTCTTTTCCTTTGTCTTGTGTTTATGTCTTTTTACTTTACTGTCATTACCTAAATTTAAACTATTTTTAATTGATTTTGTAAACGACTATGATTTGTTTTGAAAGGTGGTATAGCAAATTTTAAATATACCATACACCATACCCCTCTCTCTGACAGCAATATTTTTCCTCTTATCACATTATTGTACTTTTTTTTTCTTCTGTAATTCTAAATCTCTCCCTTGCAGCGACATCTCTTCTGTGCAATCACTTTTTTACCATCTTTCATCCCCCAGTTCTCGCACTGGATGAGAAACACTGGCCCAGGGAACTTATTAACCAACTGTCCTAGGCAGGCCCGTCTTTTGCCAGTGTGAGGCCCCTGGCAGCCTGCAGGGGCCCCGGATGGGCCGGATCCCACATGATGAGCCCAGCTGCCCATGTTATGGACTCACTAAAGCCTAGGCCTGATGCTGTTTAGTTTCTGAGATCAGCTGTGATCAGGCTCACTCAAGGTATGTTTCATGGGCCATAATATTAACAATACAAGAATAAAGCACAGTTACTTACCTGTAACAGGTGATCTCTGGGAACAGCAGGAATAAGTCTTCACATATGGGTACGTCGGTACCGACGGAGTCCGTGCGGGAACGCTCCCCAGCGTCCAATCAGAACGCTTTTGGGAGCATCCCACCACGCCTGCGTGCTGCCTTCCCGCCTTTCCCAACTGCCTCTCCTCAGTTAAGTTTTAAAGCTGAGACAAAGAGAGAGAGAGAGAGGGAAAGATAGAGATAGAGAAATACAACTCCTAGGGGAGGTGGTGGGTGGTTGTGATGAGTTATTCCTGCTGTTCCCAGAGATCACCTGTTACAGGTAAGTAACTGTGCTATCTCCAGGAACAAGCAGGAATGAGTCTTCACATATGGGGACTCCCAAGCTAAGATGCCCGGAGGGAGTCCTAGCATGTTGCGAATCTAAGATGAGCCATGCTTTACCTCAGAACCTCAGGCATCCTGGGGATGGAGGGTAGGAGTTGAAATAAAAAGAGACACGCTGTGAAACTAAACCAGGACTTCCGGATGGGAGTCTAGGTGTAGATGATCATAATAAGTAAATATTGGAGAGCAATATTCCAATATGGACCTCACCTGGTGGTATTGTAAAAAGTTTATTGAGTTTCACATGGATCTGTTAGTAAGAACCAGTAGAAAACCCTCAAGGAGTACCTCACTGTGAATTAGAGGTAATAAAACTGTAGAAGGACAGGTGAAGGTTAGAACCATCAAGGGTGAGAGTAACCCCAGGGAAAAACTGGGTGGTGTAATGAGGAAGGACTTCAGCGGAAAACGCAGAAGGCTGTATCAGACAAGGCTTAAAATCTTTTGGTTCGAGAATAGCACAATCCTAGGACCAAAAGGAGATACGTTTGACCAGTTTGGACGGACAAATAGAAAATAGTCCTTGTAGGAGAGAAGGGGTATTGAAGACCCCTGTATCCGATGAGAAATAAGGACAGATGTCCGAGGCGTTATAGCCTCCGATTAACTGAAGATCAGTAACATCTTTCCTACTTGATGTTAGGTAGGAAAGATAATGATACATGGAGAACTTCAGAGGTACCTGAAGGGTTATGGTAAGAAATTTGTTAATTACCACAGCGATTGGCTGTATATGTAGAACCCTATGCATGCTGGCACAGCATTGATAAGGGTAGTGCCCAGCTGTCAGAGTCATATAGGAATATATGTATATATGAACCTAGACAGATAGATAAGTATCTAGATACATATCTACCTATGATGATATGTCTTAACACACATATATATATAGATATAGATATACATGGGCATAAATACACATAGATACATATAGATATATATATATAGATATAAATATATCTGGATATAGATATATACATGTCTCCACATATGTAGGTAGAGACATGCCTATATAACTATACCCACATAGGAGTATGTGGAGAGAGAAAGGTGCATCTAATAACAAGAAGGGTAATACCTGCTTGAAGAGATGTAAGAAAACCTTTCTCCCTGGTTATGATTGACAGAGTCAGGGGAATGCTCTCTCTGACAAGGAGCAGTCTAGATTCATTTAGGAATTCTAGCCCTTGAATAACCAGGATGGTTTACGTGAAAAAAGTGCAGATGATGTCTTCAGTCTGCAGGCAGTAAATCCAGGTCCTTTTAGAACTGTAGTATGGTAACTGGATAAAAGACGCAATGGAAATGAAAACCATATAAGGACGAGCTGCACGAAAAAGAAAAATATCCCTGGTGAAGGAGTCCAGTGGAGACGTGGACGAAGCCAGGGAACTGAGCAATTCTTTAGGTTTTCACGTGATGTAAGGCATGTGTCCTTCGTTTTAAAAGGAGACCTTACGGGAGATGGTAAAGGTAGGGAAACCCTACCAGTCATGAGGGGGCATGACTGGATGAGGCCTTCCTAACCATCTGGGATTATCTGCTAGGAAGATGCAAATGCTCTCTAGCAAGGGCCCATAGTGCTTAGCTACTCTGTAGAGTTGCAGAGAGCATGCTGCAGGTTGGTTAGAAGAAAAAACTGGCTGTTTAAAAGCCAGTACATAACTTAAACTATTCTGCCAATGCCAAGGGAATTGGAGATGGCGAGTAATAGAAATGAAGCCGATAGGCCTGTAATAATAGAGTTTCCAAAAGAAAGGTCAATAACCTGTTTTGGACTTACTACTAAGGCCAGAAAGGATTGCTAATGGAGGACAAACCTTGGTTACTTGGTAAATAGAACCAGAGGGTAACCACTAGGAACTCCTGCCGTTGCAGCTATTACCAAGGTAGCAGAAATGAATGAACAGACATAAGCAGAAGTGGCAAGACTCCCTTACTGACTGATAAGCTGCCCCAAGTAAGATTGAAAAAGGGGAGGGACAACTCTGAAAGGGAAACCCCTTACTGGAAAAGGTAGAAACCTACAGGGATTTTAGAAAAACCCCTCCAGCTAAATGGTACCACTCTTACAGACGAAATGTTTCAGTAAGAGGGTAGGTAAAGACAGAGTTGAAGGAGACTTACAATATGGTAAGTCCCTGGAAAGGTATGATGATACATGCTGGAACAGGAAACTATCTTATTGATAGTTGTTACACCTCTTTTCCCTCCCAGGAGGAAGAGAAAAACCCCTGTTACTTATAAGCATGATCATCCTGAGAGCTCATAGAACAAAAAGAATGGATGTCTGTTGAGAAGAGATCCATGTCTAGAGCTTAGGATGGAAACAGTGTAGATGCTTCTATTAAGAAGAAGCAGACTACAGGTTCTAAACCCCAAACAGAAAAGAAAGATGTAATGATAATATATCAGAAGCCCTGCGGATGCTGGGTTTGCTGAACCTGTTGAGGTTGTGGTTTCCTTAGCCTGGTTGGATGTTTCCCCTGTCTGGGAACATCTGTATGATGGGTAGAAGATGAATAAAACTTTCTCCCCTTAAGGGAACAAAGTTTGTTAGGAGATCTCTTACAAACTGGAATAGAGGAAGGCATAGACAAGCCTCTGAAAACAATAGTGTCAGTAGTTAACTGACCAGCTTGGAGTAAAGCCCCCTTGTTAAAGAGATTCTCTCCAGTACAAGGAGTATTTCCCAGTCTATCTTGTACCCATTTGTCCAAGTCTGAAGCTTGGAGCCAGGCTCTACGTCGTGCCCCTATGGCTATAGCAGAGGTTCTGCTAACAGACTCAAAAGAGTCCAGGGAAGCACGAGTAAGGAACATAGAAATATTTTGAGCATGATTGACTAGTATAGAAAAATCTGCTCTTTTAGGCTCTTGAAGAAAAGGGGTCAAAAGTACTAAATTCTTTGTGACCTCCTCAAGAGATAATCCCATATAGAAAATATATGAGAGAATTCTTGCTGAAAACATGGATGCCTGGAAGGTTTGGCGTCCAAAGGCATCTAAAGTCTTAGCCTCATGACCTGGCGGATAAGAAGAGTGCTTCTTAGTACTCTTAACACGCCTCATTGCTGATTCTACAACAATAGAATGATGAGGGAACTGAGGCTTTTGAAAACCTGGAGAAGGGGGCACCATGTATAGAAGATCAGTTGCCCTAGAAGGTGGGGATACCGTTAAAGGAGCTTCCCACGTTCTAAATAGGAGATCCTGCAAGGTCTGATGCAAAGAAAACATAATGACTTCCTTTGGATTGCAGGGGATCTGCAGAGGTTCTAGATCCCCTGATGCAGGATATTGACCAGGTATAGAAATGGCAAGTAACTTTGCCATATCAAGCAGGAATGCTTGAAAAGAAATCTCCCCAGAGGGGAGTCCTCTAGAAAGAGGAGTAAGAACTAGATCTGTTGAAGAACTAGCTCTAGCACCGACCGGTTCATTCAGATTCTCTAGAATAGAAGATCTGAAGGGGTGGAGCATCGGATTGTCCTTGAAGGATAGTTGTCGGTACCGCTGGAAGCCGGTACCGCAACCCGTCGGTAGCAAATCATCCATGCTAGGGATCTATTCCAAACTCGGTATGGAAGGAAGCGAGACGGTTGAAACGAGCATGGGAGGTACCGACACCAATGTTGATGTCAATACCGGTACCGAGACCTGTACCGTCATTGATACCGATACATGAAGATCAGTCTGTGATAGCTCTATCGGTACCGAAGTAACCGAACGTGGCAGACCTTGATCATCGGTAAAATGTCTTCGGTACCGTTTGAAGTCGGTACCGAGATGAGTCAGTACCCAGTCATCCAGACTAGAGATCGATTCCAGACTCGGCATCGAAGGAAGCGAGTCTATCGATGCATATCTGGAGGGTACCGACATCGATACCAGTACCGGTACCGGGATCGATACCGATACTGGAAGATCGGTCAGCAGCGGCTCAGTCGGCCCCGAAGGAACCGAGAGCGCTAGACTGCGATCTTTGGTGAGGAATGTTTCATCCAACACCATTGCCGATGCCAGGGTATCGGTGCCGCCACCGAGCATGGCTCAGGTATGTTCGTAGAGGTGAGAACCCCAGAAACAACCTGAAACCCCATAATTGTCTTGGAGGCCGAAGACTCCCACCGGGGTTTTAATGCCAAGGTGTTCTCGAGGGCAACACCAGAGGCATCTCTATGCTGAGCATGAGATCTACCACTCGAGGCCTGGCTAGTCTTAACAGACAGTTTTTGGGTTACCTGATCCTGTGAAGAATAAGCGTTGGCTTGTACCGACAGCGTATCGAGACATGCTCGATGCTGAAGACTTCTTCTGGATATACCGCTGCAGAAGGAACACTCCAGCGGATGGTGGTCAGGACCCAAACAGGGTAGACACCAATTATGAGTGTCTACAATTAATTTGGTACCGCCACAGTTTAAACATTTCTTAGGGTTAGTGGCTGGTATTTCCATGAAGTAGAGTGAGTAGGCCTAGCAGGCCGAAAAACCATCAGGCACTAACAGGGAAAAAATATTCCTCAGAAAGGAAATTTTGTAAGAAAAAAGAAGAAAGAAACACCGGCGGTACCGGTGGCGTCGGGGAAGGCAGATGCGACCACAAGAAAACAAAAAAATAAAAGAAGAATTTTCTGCAGTGACAGGAGTACGTCCTGCCAGCTCCGCAGAAAAACGAAAACTGAGGAGAGGCAGTTGGGAAAGGCAGGAAGGCAGCACGCAGGCGTGGTGGGTTGCTCCCAAAAGCGTTCTGATTGGACGCTGGGGAGCGTTCCCGCGCGGACTCCGTCGGTACTGACGTACCCATATGTGAAGACTCATTCCTGCTTGTTCCTGGAGATATAGAAATTATTAGAAAGACCCTACCATAAATAAAAAACAAAAATATCATTGCCACACATTAGTACATTTAGGATATTCTAAAGGTTTGTAAATGACACATTCAGTGCTTAAATGCACAACAGCAGGACTTGGTAAGCAGAAGGACATAAGCTTTATGCTCTCCAAGAAATGAAATAATCAGAATAAAAATGATTGTGCTTACTCTTAACAGGGAACATGGTAAAGTAAACACAAAAAAACTTTTCCAAACTCTGCTGCTTCAAGTCAATAAAAGTGAGCAGAGCTTATGGATACTAGAATCTCTGAGCTTATTCTACTGCCAAAACTCAACCCCTTCACTTAACATGTATAGAAGGAAATCTTTGTCATGCAAACTAAATAAATCTACAAAACCAAACAAATAAGATATATGGATGGAAGGAATCAATTTTAGAAAGAAAAGAAGTGGGAATTTATGGAATTTAGATTATTTTTTAATCCCTTTGTGTGCAGATGGGAAAACTGTTGAATTGGCGCTGTCACTGATGTCACCTCTCTTAGGGACAAGGGAAGAGTGCAATATACTGTAATGAGGAAGCAGTGATCGTGTCTGGCTCAGTGGTTTTAGGGTGTACAATAGGTCCCAGGGTCAGTTGGTGTCTGCTCTCTCCTGGATGGGGGAGGGAGGAGGCTTTCAAACTCTGGTAAGTCACAGCAGGAAACCACTTTCTCCCACAACAGCTCTGAAGGGGATTAGGTAAATACAGTCTCCTAAAAGTAAACTCCCGAATTTCAGGGGGGGGGGGCGTATAGCTCCATATATTCAATCCAAGGGGAACATACCGGCTTTATTTACACATGCAGTTGGACAAGTTAGCATGTCTTTCAGATGAAGCATTAAACTCTGCAGAAAAGCTAAAGCCTAAGAAGCAACGCTCAGGTTCTCTCACCCCCTCCGAAGGTTTGCAGAGCTGGGCTGGAGATTTTTGTTTAAAGTCGGACAGAATCTGGAAACGCCAGGTGCTGCTAACCTGAGAGTTAACAAAGAAGAGCCCCTGCATCGCTCTCCTCTAGCTGAGCTTTGCATAAATCATTGACCTCTCTGGCACTGACTGGCCGCCGCTCCCAGGCACCCCGCACCCTATTGGACAGCTTGGAGCCCATCCCTCGCACATTGTTGACGCCCTGCGAGAAAGGGCTGGGGGAAAGCGGCAGGGGGGAGGAGCGGGAGCAGCTGCTGGAGTCGTCCCGCGCTTCTTCTGTCTGTCTCTCCCTTGCTTCTGGCATCAGGAAGTAGTTAGCAGCGAGCGAGCCTTGGATTTCAGCAGGCGCTGAAGTTTGCATTCAGCCCAGGTTCTGCTCACGCTATTCTTTCCCCACTCCAGGGGATTTTCAGACCACCTTTTACAGTCGGAGCCCGGTGCAGGCCCTTCCCGCAAGTACTTTTGCAGCCCAGGTGCTAGAGCGCGCAGGGCCCCTGGCACAGTGTCATAGTGTCAACCAATAAAGATGGGCCTGGTCCTAGGAGTACTGAGGTTCTTTAACCCACCAGGAGCCGATTAAGTTAGCTATATTTTATTAATGCCCAACTCTACATACTGTATCAGAAAAGTGCTAAAGTGCAGATGTTTAAAAAATAAATAAAACGAACAAAAATGAGATTCAGATTGCCCCTATCAATCTCAATTTACCTGACCCTGTGATAGGATGAACAGGGGCAAGTCAATAACTTCTTTAAGTCTGAAGTGATTTGCTTTTACCCACATTAGCAGTAATATTCCAATAGATTTTTCATGTATAAAGATCTGTTTATGCTTGTAGAAAGGCTTACACACATAAAAGTACACATGGTGATAAGAATGTGTGTACTTTTATTCAAACAAGCTGTAGATGTGTGCAGGGACAGAATACAGGCAGAGCCATGATTTGCATGTGCATTTTATAAAATACCCATGTAGGCGTGTACTTTACATGCTAACATTTACACCTGCTCAGAACAGGGGTAAGTGCCTGCAACCATGATCTAGCCATGTTTTCTGCTGGCTTACTTCTAGTATTTTATAAAGACACATAGGTGAGAGAGGAAGGGAAGGGGGAGGGGCAAACATGTTAATTGAAGAGAGGTTACAAATTGTATATGGGCCAGAGGTCGCATTATGATTGGATTGTATTTATAGGATACACATGTCAAATTTGTTGGACATATGGGAACTGATCTAGAATCAGAAAAAGGGGAGTAATTCTAAGATTAAGGGGAGGGGGAAGAAAACTTTACAGGTTAATGCTGGAAGTAAGAGGAATCATAATATTATGAATGTCAGACATGTTTGATTATGTTCTTGCTGTGTTAATAATAATAAAAAGTTTTAAACATAAAGATACATAGGTGCCTATGTGTTTATATAAAACGTACTCAAAGCGGGCACCTAACTTGGCCTTCACCTATAGGCGGCCGTTCCTAAAACTACACTCAGTATGGCCAATATACATCTACAGTATGTATTCATGAGACGTTAGTCTACCTCAGGTTTTCTTTCATTTCACTGCAATTCAATATTGCCTGTCCTACAGAATTGCCTGGCATGTTTAACTGAAAATTATGACTGTAACATAGTAGAGCAGTGATGCATTTTATTTGGAGTCCCAAGATGACCAAGTTGCCCTTGGTTCAGAACTTTCTAAACTCATGAACATTGGGTGGAGATTGAGAGGGATCTTCATTTGCCCTTCACTAACTTATTATTGAACTAGTCAGTGGGAATCCTTTTATTTCATCTACTCTTACATCTCGAAGACCAGCTGCTCCAGGAAGTAATCAGACAAAGCCCAGTAAGGTTAAATAGTTAAGCATGTTCCATGTATCATAGTTATTTTTTGTGCCAAAATGTTCTATGTAATTTCAATTGTTCAATGGTTTTAACTTCTTCTATGTAAACCGCCCCTGATCTCTGGAAAGGGCGGTATAGAAAAGCACACAAATAAATAAATAAGGTTCTTTTATGTGCTTATGTTTCTATTTTGTGTGGACAGATTACATTTAACACTCTCTTGCAGCCTCTGTTCCCCAGCTGTAATAACTATCAGCCTACACTAATCCTTAAAATTCTGAGTATTTGTGCTCATGATATCTGTACCAGACACAGGGCCAGCTCAAGGGTTTCTGCCACCCTAGGCAGAAGCCCCGTCCGTGCTGCCCCACTACCCGCTGCTGCCGATTCCGTTGGGTCAGGGGTGGCAGCAGGCCATGTACTTCGGCACATATGGATTTCCGTGGACACCGTGTCATGCCGCCCACAGAGATCTACTGCCCTAGGCAGCTTCCTAGCCTACCTAGTGGATGGATCAGCCCTGACTAGAGAGAAGATATGTTGCTTGTATATTTATCCAAAGAGGGGCAAAAAAGAGCACAGGTACCTACAGTGGTGTGCAAAAGTCTGGAATCACTTGTAAATTTGACGTTTTTTCAACTTCATGACCTTATATCTTAATTTCTTTTTCCTCCCAGTGGCTTTTTCTGTGTATCTCATGATAAGTGATAGATTTGGCTATTAGGGCTAACTTTTAGTATTGGTTTGGCCCTTATTTTCTGAGTTTGTTCCCCATAGTTGTCCTGTTGATAGATTTTCTGTGAAAATCGCGTAATGTACATTGTTGGCCAACGATATACGAGGGTTGCTCAGAAAGTAATGCCCCACATGTTTTTCTCAGTCTAGAATGAAGATAGAGGTGTGAAATTGAAAGGGTAGTAACTTGGAACTTCAAAGGACACGTGTGTAATTTTACAGTTGTCCGACAAATAGCGAGGCGGTAGTGATCCTTCAAATAGCGTCTGTGAGTGACACACGGTACAAACAACGAGCTGTAATTGAATTCTTGGTGGAGGAGAAAGAAAGTGTGAGAAACATTCACAAACAGGTGTATGCAAGTTCTGCGGTAGATAGGAGCACCGTTGGACGTTGGGTGAAGAGTGTAAAGGCTTCAGGAAGTGGTAAAATGGAATTGGAAGATCGGCCGTGGTCTGGGCGTCCTGCCTCAGCCACCAGTCTAGACAAGTTGCAGCGCCCTGCGATAGCTGCCAGCGGGCATTAAAATACTGTAAGCTGTTGTGGGTGTGCCTTGCACACACCTTTGAATATCCCAGAGTGAATAATTGCCATTGCACTACCTCTACTGAAGGAAAGCTGTACGGACAATTCCCGACTCGTGATGCGCCGATCCGCACGAATAATGTCATCAGCGTGCGGCAACTTGTCTGGACTGGTGGCTGAGGCAGGATGCCCAGACCGCGGCCGATCTTCCAGTTCCGTTTTACCACTTCCTAAAGCCAGGTTTCCTTCTAATTAATGTATGTGGCCATGAAAAAGGCCGTTTTTATGTGTCAGTGATGGCTCAGTATTTGATGGGCCACCCTTTGTTCTTGATCACCTGACTGCACCTTGTCAGCACTTAATGAACCAGTCTGACAAGGTGATCATTGGTGACAACGCGGTTCCAAGCTGCAATGAATGACTCAATCAGCTCACGCTTTGATGTCGGATGCCTCTTGGCTATTTCCAAGGCCACCTTGTGCCACAGGTTCTTGATTGGATTCAGATCTGGAGACTGGGCAGGCCAGACAATTGACTTGATGTTGTTCCGCTGCTTCCAGCTGATCACCTGTCTGGAGCAATAGCAGGGTGCATTGTCATCTTGGAACAGGAACTGGCCAGGAAACAGCTGGTGTGCTGATGGCACCATGCACTTTTGCAGTATGGTGATGTACTTGGCCCCGTTGACCATTCCATCGACGATGTGAAGACGTCCAATGCCACTGGCAGCCATGCAGCCCCAGACCATGACCTTCAAAGGATGCTTCACAGTGAGGTTGAAACACTCAGGCTTGAATTCCTCTCCAGGAAATCTCCTCACATAGGTGTGGGCCTGGTTACCAAACAGGCAGAAGGTGCTTTCATCGCTGAATAGCACCTTTTCCCACATTTCAGTCGACCAGGTTGAGTGCTTTCTCGCCCACACGATCCGGTTGCGACTTTGTATGTCAGTCATCAGTGGCTTATTCTGTGCTTTGCAGCCCCGGAGACCAAACTGCAGGCACCGGCGACGAACTGTTGATGAGCTGACACTGACCTCACTCTTGTCTGATCACTCTCGAAGTAGCTGAGGAGAGGTCAACTTGCGATTAGTCAGTGAAATGCGTCATAGTGCGTGGTCCTGGCGTGATGTTGATGCATGTGGACGACCTGAATGAGGCTTGTCCACCACTGAACCCATTTTTCTTCTTCTGTACAATCTTAACAACAGCACTCTGACTGCAGCCAACTTGCCTAGCTATCTGACGGATTGAAAATCCTTCCTTGCTCATAAAGGATACACGAAGACGCTCTTCCAACGTCAGGGTCCGAGTCATCTTCATGGTCGATCCAGAAAGCGTATGAAATTCAAACATTCCATGCGTTTTTACAGCTGCACTGTTGGCTAGATATCTGCATTGTGATCGGTTAATGAAATCAGCCTCCTGATTGGTCAGAAATAACGTGTGCATATTGGATAATCTCGATCCAGTTTTGACGCAGGATCCACAAAAATCACAGTAGCTATCTCCCAGTGTCTGTAAAGTATTTAAATTGGAAGCAAGGAATGCAAAAAAGTCAACTCTAATAGCCAAATGTATCCCTTTTAACGTGGTAGAAAGATGAATATGCTGGGCTAACGTAAAATTTAAAAAAAAAACCCCAAAAAACGTTAGAAAGTATGAAAAACGCAAAACTCACAAGTGATTCCTGACTTTTGCATGCCACTGTACAGTAGTACTGGGAAACAAAGGAGCCGGTATACACGCTGGCGGTCAAAAAGGGGCACAATAAAAACCTTTTTGTCCGCCAGCGTGTTTACCGGCTCCTTTATTCCTATTTATCCAAAGAGAGCAAAATCCCATATTTCTCTCTCTTTTCATACCTCCATTTAAATAAGACTTCCTTTATTCTCAGAAATAGTAATTTTACAGACTCCCTCATTCTGCTAATGCAACTCTTAATGGACAAACAGCAGGTACGGTCACAGACAGACTTGGTGGCACTATTAGTGATTCATTTTCTAACAGCCTTTTCCTTTTTCATTCAGCAACCTTGCACTGGAATCTGTATTCCTCTTTTTTCTGCATTATTAATAGTGAAGTTGTGAACACAGGGAAGAAAAGGGGGTGACAAACTCTGTTTATAAATTACTAGATTATATCAACACTACGCAAACATTCAGTGTATTCAGGAAAGCACATTCAGCCCCAAGGAAAAGCTTCTCACACTATCTTCTGTCAGGGCAAGCTCAAGGGTGTCTGATGCCTAGGGCAGGGATTCTCAACCCAGTCCTCGGGACACACCTAGCCACAGGTCTTCAGGATAACCTCAATGAATATGCATGACAGAGATTTTGCATATAATGGAGGCAATGCATGCAAATATCTCTAATGCATATTCATTGTGGTTATACCGAAAAACCTGACTGGCTAGGTGTGTCCCAAGGAAAGGGATGAGAAACACTGCCCTAGACGTACTTTCAGCTAGGTGCATTCCCTCATAGTCCAATTTTCCCCCTTCAATTCCCTAGCCTCTCCCAACAGTTGTCCAGCATGCCCTTTTTCTTATTACTCCCCCCCCCCCCCCCCCATCAGCCTTTTCCTTCACTTTCCCCCAGGAGTCCAGCAGATCCCCTTCACTTCCTTACCACCCCCCAGGTGTCGAGCATCTCCCCTTCTTTTCACTACTCCCCAGGAGTCTGGTATCTCTTTCCTTTTCCTATTCTCTCCCAAGGGATCAGGACTCTTTCCCTCTTCCATTTCTCCTACTCCCATTGTCACCACTCCTGAGCCGTGCCGCATCCCCGCATGCCAAGCCAAGCCCCCGTGCTGAGCCACGCTACTGCTGATTACAGGAGTAAGGTTGAGGGGACGTGGCTTGGCAGCAGGCCACGTGCTTTGGCATACATGGCCTGCTGCTTCTGACCCCCCTCCAACATAACTTCAGGTGTTCAGAAGTGGCAGGCCATGTATGCGGAAGCACATGGCCTGCTGCCAAGCCTAGCCGTCCTCCCCTCCCCCCGCTGTCAGAATCATTGGCAACAGAGGACTGCAGCACGGTGGGAAGGGCAGAGTGCAGAGGGGGTGGAAGACCATGTGTGCTGAAGCACATGGCCTGCCGCCCACAGAGATCTGCCACCCTAGGTGGCCACTAGCCCACCTAGTGGATGAGCCAGCCCTGACCCTTGTTCTTCTAGAATCCAGCCTATATATATGGGAAGGAAGCATAGCAGTGGGCCCTTAAATTTTGTGCATGCAGATGCTCAAATGCTTACTGCCATGCTACAGCAGATGCAGCTTTAAAAAGATGTGCTACAGTCTTTGCTAGCTGTGTTGGCACTATGCGTTCGCCTCCTGAAGTGTGCTACCCTAGGCAGACTGTGGCCAGCCCTGTCTATTGCTGCATCATTAATCATTAGAGCATTATGAGGGTAATTTAATAACAGGTCACTTATTTGTAATGGCCACATAAGTAGCTTTATAAAATAGGCTAAAAATAGACATTCAAGTGCCTATATGCCTTTATAAAATATTAGCAGAAATCTGGCAGAAATAGTGACTAGATTCAAATCGTGGTATTTGTGTCGGCTCGGAAGCAGGTGTAAACATTAGCATGTAAAGTACATATGTATTTTATAAAATATGCATGTAAATTGCGACACCACACATGCTCAGTGTCAACCCAACCATTTGGCAAACTAGACGGTCACCTAGAGTGGGAATCGGGGGGGGGGGGGGAGAGTGGCAAAGAGCAGGGCCTTCATAGGTAAACAATACATTTTGATAGCCAGGGAGAGGCAAAACGCTTAAGGTCTCCCTAGGGCTAAGGCCAGTGCAAGATTATGAGGTGCTTTAGGTGAAGCTCATTCCTTGCGCGTCCGCCCCCCCAAAGCAGCCCCCGCTCTGATTGCCGCCACTGGTGACCCTCATTGGGACATGAAGCAGCAGCAATGCTTTCAAAACGGCACTGAAGTGTCAAAATTACCTTCAGCTCTGGTGCTACGGTGTCATTACTGCTTCTACCCCCTTCCGATTACACTTCTTGTTTACATGAGGGTGGAAACTGCTCCGCCCCATGCAAAAGGAAGTGAAATCGGAGGGGGGCAGAAGCAGGAATGGCACCACAGCACCAGAACTAAAGGTAACTCCGGAGCTGTTTGAAAAGCATTGCTACTGCTGCACATCCCAGCGAGGGGTGACCCCTCCGGAGGGTCAGCACATAGATGACCGCCTTATTTGCTTAATGGTAGCAGTGGCCCTGCCTAGGGCATCAACATCTTTAACCAACTCTGGAGCCGGTCCTGCTCATGCCTCATCCAAGCTTCTCCCCTGAACACACCTATTCTACGTGCCTACTAGTTGCACGGTATGTACTTTTCTGCCTTAGGTAATTTATAAGAGGCCTTTTACATGTCTACTGGCATACACATACAAACATTGCTTTATAACATTACCTCCTATATATGTTTTTTTTGTGAACAGGAGTAGGGAATAGCTGCATCCATAAAATAAGTGCTTAAAATAATAAAGAACCTTTCATACAGAAATGGCCAGCCAGATAGAAAGACTGGGAAAATGTCCCACAGTACTATTATGCAGATCTTTTATTCTATATAATTTCTTCTATGTAAGATTCTGCCTCATGTCACTGTTATGCCTTCTGTAAGTGCAGCATTTTTGCACAAATGTTTTTCTTTTTTTTATAGCTTCTAGGCACACAGTAATGTTAAGGATGATGTACATATAGTACATTAAGTATGGAAATGGAAAAGGGGGTATTTCGGCAATATTTTTAAGAGAATGAACTATACCTTCCAGGTGCCAAAGGCATCAAAATCACAAAAATATCAGAACCCTTAAAAATATTCTACGTTTTTATAAATAACAACAATATATTAAAAATATATCCAGATCTACAGGATATCTTCAGGAACCATTTAATCTTTTCAAAAATTGTTAAAATATTCTACTAAAACCCTTCATTAACAAATATACTGCGCAATCTTCCCATCCAGTTCAAAAACTCTTTTCATTCACTTTCATTCCTGCTGTCAAACAGCTTATAAAGATATTTTCAACACTTTGGTGCTTTCACTTTCAACCCGCTATCAAAAACTTGCCTCCCCCTTTGAGCAAGACTTGCTTCTCCACATTTTCAACACGGCAGAACACTAAACCAGGAATGAAAGTGAATGAAAATAATTACTGAACTGGATGGTAAGATCGCACAATGTACCTGTTAATGAAGGGTTTTAATGGAATATTTAACAATTTTTGAAAAGATTAAATGTCTAGATTTTTACCTAGTTTTTATATTTTTAACAATGTATTACAGTTTCAAAGCTCCATAAGCAAAACTACGTATTCTATCCCTTTTACACATTTTCTGCATAAAAGCACTGCAAAATAAAAGGTAATGGCTCACATGCATTTAGTTTAGCAACTTCTCAGGCAAAAAGATATTTGAAACATCCAAATTTCAACATGGAGCCACTGCTGGACTGGCTATGTAAGAGAAGCTTGCTAAACAAAGAAACACAAAGATCTCCTTTTGAAAGAAAGTAGAAAATTAAATAATAGAAATATATCACAAAAAAAAACAGATTCAGTAATTTTTAATCCATGGGAAGCACAATTTTCATAATATTTTAGCAGAGTCCATCAGATATTTGAAAACTGCCCTTCCTCAATGCTGCTAAAATTCTTTTTAGCCAAATTGAAACGTGTTGTTCACAGAGACAGCGTAGTTACTCACCTGTAACAGGTGATCTCCGGGAACAGCAGGAATTTAGTCTTCACATATGGATATCATTGGTACCAATGGAGCCTGCATCGGTACCGACGGAGCCCAGCATCCAATAGGAAAGCTTTTGGGAGCATCCCACAGTGCCTGCGTGCTGCCTTCCCGCCTTTCCAACTGTCCCTCTCCAGTTGAGTTTATAGCTGAGACAAAAGAGAGAGGGAGAGAGAGAAAGAGAGAGGGAGAGAGAGAGAGAGAGAAAGAGATACAACTCCTAGGGGAGGTGGGTGCGTTGTGAAGACTAAATTCCTGTTGTTCCCGGAAATCACCTGTTACAGGTGAGTAACTACGCTATCTCCAGGAACAAGCAGGAATGTAGCCTTCACATATGGGGACTCCCTAGCTGCAGATGCCAGGGAGATGGCCCCAGGAAGTTGTCAGCCCTTGTGAAAGGGCCCCACTTCCCCCCTTGGATCTCTGGCATCCTACCAGGGACAGTGGGTAGGAGTTGATTAAGTCTGAAAAAGGTGTTGAAGAACAGCTTGGCCAAACAAGGCATCCCGGCAGGAGTCCTTGTCTAAGCAGTAGTGGGCTGTGAAGGTACATACCGAAGCCCAAGTAGCTGCTCGACAGATGTCGTCGATAGACACAGAGTGAAGATGAGCCACTGAGGCTGCCATGGCTCTCACATTGTGAGCGATGACATGGCCTTCAAGAGGAAGGTTCTTACTCTCATAGGCAAAGGATATGCACTGTGCGATCCAGTTGGACAGTGTTCTTTGGGAAACTGTAAGTCACAAATGACTAGGATCAAAAGCAACAAAGAGTTGAGAAGATTTTCTATGTTGCTGTGTCCTTTGCAAGTAAAAGGCCAAAGTTCTTTTACAGTCCAAGGTATGAAGGTTCCTTTCTGCACTGGAGGCATGAGACCTCGGAAAGAATACAGGAAGGTAAATCGCTTGGTTTAATTGGAAAGGCGAAACCACCTTTGGCATAAAGTGTGGATGAGTCCCAAGAACTACCTTTTCATGGTGGAACCTTGTATAAGGAGGATCAGCCACTAACGCTAGCAATTCACTGATGCGACGTGCTGATGTGATTGCAATGAGGAAGATGGCTTTCCAGGAAAGGAATTTCAAAGATGTAGTGGCTAATGGTTCAAAGGGTGGTTTCATGAGCTGCCCGAGCACCAGATTTAAATCCCATGCCACTGGTGGTGGCTCAATGGGAGGCTTTGTTAAAAGAAGGCCTCTCATAAATCTCGCTATGAGAGGATGAGAGGAAATAGATTGTCCACTTAGAGGCTTGTAAGAAGCTGCAATAGCACTAAGATGGACTCTTACTGAATTTGTCTTGAGACCCGCATTTGACAAATGAAGGAGATACTCCAGTATCGATTCCAGAGGTATCGCAAGAGGGTTAAGACCCTTCTGCGAACACCATATGGTAAACCTTTTTCACTTAAAGGCATACGAGCGTCTTATGGAGGGGTTTCCTAGAAGCATGAAGGATATCCTTTACCTGTTGGGAAAGGTTAAGATCCTGAAGTTCTAGGCTTTCAGCAACCAGGCACTGTCATGCAGAGACTGGGGATTGGGATGCCACAGCATCCCGTCCTCTTGGGAGAGAAGATCTGGAGGGGATCCCAACTCCAGAGGCGGAGCTTGAGAAAGATGTAGGAGCAGAGGGCACCACGTTTGCCGTGGCTAACGTGGAGCTATGAGGATCATATGACCTCTGTCTCTCTGAAGCTTGAATAGGGTTTTGGGTATGAGGGGAATGGGTGAGAAGGCATATAGGAAGTCCTGACCCCAGTGAAGGAGGAAGGCATCCCTTGCCTGACAACATCGAGCCAGAATTCTGGAACAGAACCGGGGAAGTTTGGCATTCAGCGGACTTCCAAAGAGGTCTATGTCCGGGGTTCCCCAAATCTGAAATATTTGGGCAACCTGGTCTGCATGGAGAGATCATTCGTGTGGAAGCAGAACTCGACTGAGTTTGTCTGCCCAAGAGTTTTGAATGCCTGGAAGATAAACTGCAAGGAGATGAATCTGATGTTCTCTGGCGAGGGCCCATAGTCGCAAAGCTTCATTGCATAGCGACAGAGAGCCTGTTCCGCCCTGCTTGTTCACATAGAACATGGCTACCTGATTGTCCATTTGAACTAGGACTGTCTTGTAGCTGAGCTGGGCGTGAAATACTCGAAGAGCAAGGAAGATTGCTCTGAGCTCCAGGAGGTGGATGTGAAGACAGGCCTCCTGTGAAGTCCAGGTACCCTGGGTAGAGAGATCGTGCAGGTGTGCTCCCCATCCCACCTGTGAAGCATCTGTTGTTAGGGTGGCTTGGGATAGGGGTTGCTGGAAAGGAGACCCCACCAGAAGGTTTCTGGGTGATTGCCACCATTGGAGGGACGAAGTAAGATGGTCTGAGTTTGTTATTTTGTCCGACAGGCAACCTGAGGCCTGTGTCCACTGAGTGGATAAAGTCCACTTGTCTGCTCGCATATGGAGGCGAGCATAAGGAACCACATGCACGGTGGATGCCATGTGGCCTAGCAATTGTAGCATTTCCCGAGCAGTGAGACAAGGTTTGAGCACTGCTTGGGAAGCTAGTTGTACTATGCGAAGACAGCGGGGCTGCGGAAGGAAAGCCCTTGTCTGTCTGGTATCCAGATGAGCTCCTATGAACTCTAGGGACTGAGTGGGAGCAAGATTGGATTTTGGGAGATTTATGACCAGTCCCAAATACTGAAGGATTCGCATTGTGCGAGATAGAGCAAAGCTGGCCTCTGGCACTGTAGGGGCTCAAATGAGCCAGTCGTCTAAGTAAGTGAAGATGAATATTCCCAGAGTGCAGAGAAATACTGCTACCACAGCCATGCATTTTGTGAACATTCTTGGTGCAGATGCCAGGTCAAATGGAAGAACCTTGTATTGGTAGTGCTTTCCTTGAAACAGGAATCAGAGGAATCTCCTTTGATTTGGATGGATGAGAATATGAGTATACACATCCTTGAGATCTAGAGAACAAAGCCAATCCTGACTTTGAAGGTATGGCAGCAGAGTTCCTAGAGAGACCATTTTGAACTTCTCTCGTAACAGATAGTTTTCAATTCTCTGAGGTCTAAAATGGGTCTGTGTCCTCCTGTTTTCTTTTGAATAAGGAAATAGGGGGAGTAGAACCCTATACCCTGATGGGGAATGGGTACTTCCTCTATTGCTCCTTGAGCAAGGAGCATTGTGATTTCTTGACCTAAGAGACTGTCGAGAGAGATCTGAGAATTGAACTGTCTTATAATTGTAGGAGGGGGCAGGCTGTGAACATGAAGCTTGTACCCCTCTCGTATAATGGACAGAGTCCAATTTTCTGCTGTTATTTGGTACCATCTGTGGGCAAAATGACATAACCTGCCTGGGATGGTAAAGAGTTCTGGACCCTTCAGGGGCAGGGAGGTGAAGTTCTCTAGAAAGGAGTCAAAGCCCCTGAGGAGACTGAGCCTGCTGAGCTGGCTGAGGTTTTGCAGCTTTTGGCTTCTTTTGTTGTCTAGGTTGTTGCTGCTGTCCCTTTTGGGCAGCCTGACCTGGACGGTGTCCCTGTTGGGTATAGGAAGGATAAAACTTCTTTTTCTTATTGAAAAATGTTTATTTAGAGGATATTTTCTTTGCAGGATCGGCTGTAGATTTGGACAATCTATCCAGTGTGATATTGTCAGCATCTATTTCATTAGCCTTCTCCTGCCAATTCTTGCCAAAGAGATTTTCTTCTGTGCAAGGAATGTTTCCTAATTTATCCTGTACCCAAATTTCCAAGTCAGAAGCCTGAAGCCAGGTGATCCGACGTGCACCAATGGCAATAGCAGAGGTTCTTCTTATGCACTCAAAACAGTCAAAGGCTGCACAATTATCAAACTTGGAAACATCCTGAGCATGTTTGACAAGAGTGAGATAGTCTTGTCTTTTGTCATCAGGAAGAAGGGGGCTCATAAGCTCCAAGTCTCCTGTGACCTTTTTAAGGAACATTCCCTTATACAAAATATAGGAACTGATCCTAGCTGAGAGAATGGAAGCATCGACGCCCAAAGGCATCGAGAGTCCTGCATTCACGACCTGGAGGATTGCATGCATGTCACTTTGCACTTTTCAGCCTTCTCATGGCTGATTCCACCACCATTGAATGGTGTGGTAATTGAGTTTTTTGAAAGCCAGGACAAGGTGGACCTTGATACATGGTATCGAGTCTTCGAGAATGAGTAGATATGGTTAAAGGTGTTTCCCACATCCTTAGCATAAGATCATGTAAGATCTCATGAATAGGCAAAGTAGCTGCCTCTTTGGGAGCCTTAGGGTATTGGAAGATTTCCAACTCCTTTGCCCTAGGCCAGCGGTTCTCAACCTGTGGGTCGCAACCCCCATAGGGGTCGCCACAGGATTTAGCGGGGGTCGCCTCACTCCGCCGTTAAAAAAAAAATAAAAATAGCGCACAAGTTGCTGCCGCTGCCGAGTCTGCTTCTCGGCAGCGGCAAACTCACCGTCTCCCTTCTAATGCAGCCACGGCTCCCTGCCTCTTAGGGAACCGCGGCTGTGCCTGCGAAACCATTGCGGAGCCCTTCCTTCCTCTCGATGGAAATGAGCTGATCGGGGAGCCTAGCACTGGAAATGGGCTGATTAGAGGAGGCTAGGACTGGTAATGGCCTGATGGGGGGTAGGACTGGTAATGGGCTGATTAGGGGAGCCTAGCACTGGAAATGAGCTGAGTAGGGGAGGCTAGCACTGGTAATGGGGTTGAGGAGAGACTAGCACTGGGAATGAGCTGATTAGGGGAGGCTAGCACTGGTAATGAGATTGAGGGGGGACTAGCACTGGAAGCGAGCTGATTGGGAGGCTTCGACTGGGAATGGGCTGATTGTGGGGAGGGGAGGATAGAGCTTCTGGCCCTGGAAGAAAACTGGGGGCTAAGGCTACAAATGGGCTGATACGAGGGGATGGGAGAATGGAACTGGAAGGGAGTGGATCTGAGAGGGGCTGCCATGGTATTTGTACTAGAAGGGACTGGTCAGTGGGGAAGGTGAGGGACTGGAAGGGAATGGACACCAGTGGCAGTCATGGGAATGCAAGTTGACTTTGGAAGGTACTGAGAGTGAGGACTGGAAAGGGGCTGATACTGGGGAGGGTTCCTGGGACTGGAAATAGGCTGATGGAAAGAAGTGAAGAAAACGAAAGAAGAGATAAGAAATGGCAGATGGACCATAGACCACAGAAAGAGAGCTAAGAGAAGACAGGAAAGCAGAAGCCTCAGATCGGGACCAGCATGATCAGAGAATAAATTGGTCAGACAACAAAGGTAGAAAATTTTTTTTTATTTCATATTAGTGATTTGACTACAAAATCATCATAATTTTGAAATCAAATATTGTTACTTGTTATTGTGATTAATTATTGTGGTTTAAATAAGTAAATTTTATAAATAAAAACATATTGCAAAGGCCTATAATATATTAATAATTCAACAAATGATTACAGCGACAATGCGTTAACGGTAAAGGAAGAGAGACACATTTGATTTTATCATTGGGGGTCACCACAAGTTGACCAATGGTAAAAGGGGTCACGGTACAAAAAAGGTTGAGAACCACTGCCCTAGGCTCTTTTTCAGGAGCTACTGTGATGGAAAGGCTTCGAGGCACATCACAGATAAAGTCCTGAAAGGACATATCCTCTGGCGGAGACATTCTGCTTTGAAGAGAAGAGGAATTCTCGGGGAGAAGTACTCTGGTATCGGCAGAGTCTTCAGTCTCATCCGAGGATTCAAAATATCTCCGATCCTGGTGATCATGCAAAGCACGGTACCGGTATCGATCAAAGTCGGTATCGGGTTGTTCAGGTAGCGATCTGTCGATGCCGGAGAGAGACGCATGACTCGGTATGGGTGGCATACCCGCCGATGTCGATGCAGCCGGTGCCGGTACCGGTGTCAGTACTGGTATCGGTTGAGGTATCTGAAGTGGTTTCAATGGTACCGAAGCCATGAGAAGAGCCGCTAGACTGCGGTCAATAGCAAGGAATCTCTGGTCTATCGACGCTGCCGATGTTTGGGTATCGGTACCAGTAGAAGCGGCCAGGACCCCAGAGCATGGCACCAGAATTTCTGCCGAGGTTGAGGCCTCGAGAACATCCTGGAGCCCCGTTAATGCTTTGGAAGCCGAAGCCTCCTGCCGGGTCAGTTTTGCCGGTGAAAATGCCTCAAGGATAACGCCAGGGGCATCTCGATACTTAGAAGGAGATCTACCCTTTGAGGAACGGCTAGATTTATGTTTAGTTACCTGAGATCCATGGGAGGAAGATGAAGCCCTGGAGGACATCGATGCAACAGACGCCACGTTTGAGGGAAAAAGGGTGCTAAGTTTAGCAGCTTGGTTCTGCTGGCCCCTTTTTGACATTATTCCACAGGAGAGGCACTCTGAAATAGAGTGGTCAGGACCTAAACATTTGAGACACCAATCATGGGTGTCGGTGACGGAAATGGTACCGCCACATTTAGAACATTTCTTAAAACCTGAAGCAGGTTTTTCCATTTTTAAGGAAAAATTGGGCCTAGTGCCCAAAATGGCGCCTAGCACCAAGGAAAAAAAGTTTCTGAAGTAAACCACTTCGGAAACTATAGTTTTTGGGGTTTTTTTTAGAAGAAAGAAAGAACCGGCGATACCAGTATAGCGTCGAGGGAAGGCAGACGTGACCACAAAAACAAAGATTAAAGACAAAATTTTCTGTGGTGACAGGGTAGGCGACCTGTTGGCTCCGCGGAAAACAAAGAACTGGAGAGGGACAGTTGGAAAGGCAGCACGCAGGCACTGTGGGATGCTCCCAAAAGCTTTCCTATTGGACGCTGGGGAGCGTTCCCGCGCAGGCTCCGTCGGTATCAACGATACCCATATGTGCAGACTATATTCCTGCTTGTTCCTGGAGATATAGTTAGATCAAAGGAGGAAGAAAAAGGATGTGCAAGTGACTGCATGCACTTACTGTAGCATCTGCAGCAAATTTCAAGCAATTATACCCTACTACATTCACTTTGAGAACTGGTACAAAGCTGGTAAAACGTACATATATCCTTTGTCCTGGTATAATCATTTTGAAACCTACCCCCGATATTACTTATTAAAATATTGATCTAATTCCACATTAAAAAAATCATGTGCTATTTACCTTTAAGAGGCAACCATAATAATAAAAAAAAATTTGTGAACAAAACAGTTTACTCCTATATCACCTGGACAAGATGGTATACATCTCAGGGTGCTGGAGGAACTTAAAAATGAAATTACAGCCCTACTATTAGTAATCTGCAAACTGTCATTAAAATTGTCTAGAGTACCTTAAGACTGGAGCCAACATAATGCCAATTTTTAAAAAGGTTTCTAGAGGTTAGCCTGGAAACTACAGACAGTGAGCCTCATGTCAATGCTAGGCAAAATGGTAGAAAACATTATAAAGAAAAAAATTAGAGAGCTTGTGGATAGTCATGGTTTAAAAAGACAAAGTCAGCATGGATTTAGAAATGGGAAATCTTGCCGCATCAATCTGCTATATTTTTTTGAAGCTCTGAATAAACAGGTTGATAAAAGTAAGCTGGTGAAAATAGGGTTATCTGGATTTTCAGAAAACCTCTGTCAACATCCCTCATGAGAGACTCTTGAGAAAATTAAAAAGTCATGGGATAGAAGGCTGTGTCCTGTAGTGGACTGGGAACTGGTTAAAAGATAGAAAGCCGATTGGAACTAGAGGTGACATTTTACTTACCTCTTTTCCTTGACTCATGCTAGAACACCCCAGACAAGTGAGTTGTGTTCCCCTAACAGCAAGTTGGTGGAGACAAAGAACAAATGAAAAGTCCAGGTTTCAATTATATCACTCCCAGGCCTCCCTTCAGTATTCCTCCCAAAGCATATGGGAGAAACATGGCAAGCCTCACAGGACCTCAACCGTGGGCAACAATGAGGATCAACAATAGAGAACTATGTACAGAAAAGCATAAAAACTTGACTGATAGTAGACAATGAACCTGCAGAGCCAAGTATAAAAATCATAGCAGACCCAAGGGTACTGCAGCAAAAGAACAGAGCAAGTACAGTTTCAGGGGCTGGCCTTGACCTGGTCTAGCAGGACCCGAGGAAAGGACATTAACTGGTAAGTAAAATGTAACCTTTCATATCGTTCTGCTAGACCAGTCCTGACAAGTGTGATGTATTAAAGCTACAACTTCATTGGATGGGAAGAAGACATGGAGCTCGCAAAACCCCCTAATCAAAGGCCTGCTCATCCTCGCATGGACATCCAAGCAGAAATGCTTCACAAAAGTGGAAGTCATGCCCACACTGCAGCCCGGCAAACGTCTACTGGGGCTACCGAGCTCCACACCGCCCATGAGGACACCTGCAATGAGCAGAATGGGTGCACAAACCCTCTGGAACCATCTGGTTCCATAAGAGATACAACTAGGCAAGGCCTCCTTAAATCCATCACCCAAAGTCAGCTTAGCCGCCGTGTCACCCTTGTGCAAAGCCAGCAATCAGCACAAAAAGATGGTCAGACTTACAAAAGGAATTTGGAACCTGCAACTACCAAAGAAGCACCCTCTGGACAACCACAAGGTGAAGATCCTTATCCTTCCCACGGCACTACTCTTCAGAGGAAGGCAGGCTTACCACCTGGTTCAAGTGAAAGGGAGAAAGCACCTTAGGCAAGAAGGAAGGCACAGACCGAATGAAAACAACCTTCTTGAAAAAGACAGATAAGGATCTCAGCAAGACAGAGCCTGCAGCTCAGAAGGAGCAAATCATTACCAAGAAGACCATCTTGAGCATCAAATCCTTTAAAGTAGTGCGCTTCAACAGCTCAAAGGGCACCACCATCAGGACCCTGAGTACCAGACACAGATCCCAGGAAGGGATCACAGACCAGAGGGGAGGACACAGATACCGAACCCCCTGGAGAAAGCATTAAGATGTCCGGGTGCAAGGCTAGAGACATACCAGCCACTGGACCTTGAAAACAGGCTAAAGCTGTTACCTGAACTTTCAAGGAGTTAAAGGAAAGGCCCTTCTCCAGGCTACCCTGTAAAAAGGCCAAAAGAGATGGCAGTTTAGCTGCCTCAAGAGTCAACTGCCGAGTGCCACACTTAAAAGAGGCACCAGATTTGCACATATGCTAGCTTGGTAGACCTCCCTCAGTGCTCTGAGCAGAGTGGAGACCACCGCTGGAGACTAACCTTTATGTGCTATCTCCTTACAACAGCCAAGCTGTAAGCAAGAAGAGAATCCGGTCCTCCAAGACGATCGGTCCCTGCCACAATAGGCCCCGAGACAGAGGCAACCTAAGAAGAGGTGCCTGCATCAGGTCTCCAAACCATGCTCTCCTCAGCCAATCAAGTGCCACCAGAACAATCCTGTCTGAGTGGCGTTCTATACGCTGAATCACACGCCCCACCTGGGGCCACAGAAGAAGCATGTACAGCCGGTGCTGACTTGACCAAGGCTGGGTTAGGGTGTCGATGACCTCTCACCCCATCATTGAAGGCGAATTAAGAGAAAAGGGAAACTTTGGCACTGGAGCGGGTTGCCATCAGATCCATTTCAGGGTGATCCCAGTGGCACAGAATAACTGAAAAGCCTCCTGACTCAACCCCCACTCTCCAGGATCTAGAGCATGTCAGCTGAGGAAGTCTGCTTCCACATTGTCCATCCCGGCAATGTGCTGACAAGCCAAGGTGGTTCTTCTCTGTGTAGGCAAGCAGGAGAGCCATCTCCAGAGCTACCCCGGCACTCCTCATGCCACCTTGCTGATAGACATAAGCCACTGCGGTGGCATTGTCTGAAAACACTTAAACCACCTGGCCCTCGATAAGAGGCCGGAAATGCAGAAGAGCCAACCAAATGGCCCTCATCTCAAGGCAGATGATGACCACACCACTTCCCTGTGGTTTCAACAGCCCTAAGCCATATGGTCTTGGCAATGAGCTACTCGGCCTGAGAGACTGGCATCTGTCATCAAAAGGATCCAGGAAAAATTGACCAGTGGCACACCCTCCCCAGATGACAGGACTGTTGCCACCACCACAGGCTGGACTTCACCATCAATGGGAGCGGGAGGCTGCATTTAAACTCCTGAGAACTTGGGGACCACCGAGTCAACAAGGACTGCTGGAGAAGTTGCATGTGAGCACATGCCCACAGCACCAACTCTATGGTTGTCGTCATCAATCCAAGGAGCTGAAGAGAATCCCAAACTCTGGGAGCCTGCTGACCACAGAACAGCACCAGGCAATCCAAAAGACTTTGATGTTCACATTTGGCAGAAAAACTCTGCCCACTCCAGAGTTGAAACGTGCTCCCAGAAACTCCAGAGACTGGGAAGGCCACAGTTGGCTCTTCACGGATTGATTACCCAGCCGAGGCTTTCTAAGAAGGATACAGATCCCTTGGCATCACAGCCGGCACCACTAAGACCTGGGATAATATCTTCTGGGCGATGGAAAGCCCAAAAGGGAGAGCAGCAAACTGATAGTGAGAGCCAAGCACAGCAACACACAGGTACTTTTGCTGATCCATCCGGTTAGGGATATGAAAATACTTCTCGGCCAGATCCAGAAAAGCCAAGAATTCCCTTCCGTGCACCGTTTAAATAACGGTGTGCAAGGATTCCATCCAGAAGTGCAGGAAGAGCAAGTGCTCATTGACCCCCTTGAGGTCCAGCATGGGCCGGAAGGAACTATCTTTTTGGGCACCATGAAATAGATGGAGTATCTGTCCTAGCCCTACTCATCCAGTGGGAAGGGCTTCACTGCCTAGGAAACAGCAACTTGTCCAAGGTGATCCGCACTGCGGCACTTTTGATCGCAGACCCACAAGGGGAGATGATGAAGGCTTCCAGAATCGGCTCTTTGCACGCCAGAACATAGCCAAACTGAATGGTGTCTAGCACTCATCAATCCTTGGCAACTTGGGCCCATTCCTGAAAAAGGTGAAGCCCGCCCCCAACTGTGGAACCAGGGAGTAGGTCCCAAAGCCTTTATTGTGCTGCCCAAAAGGGTCCTCCTCTGGAAGGGACCGAGTCCCTGAGCTCACACACTCCATGAAAGGACTGAGAATGAGCCCGCAGCACAGAAGCAGAGGGGAAGAAAGGTTGTTATTTTTTTCCCAGGTTAGTAATGACAATGTCTTGATGTACCAATCTTGATACAGTCAAAGTGGCCACCTTGCAATATGCAAAGATGACCTCCATCCTGTCCCCTTATAAAATTACGTTCCACATGCCCTTTTATAAAATTAGTGCCCATTTGTCTCTGTCCAGTGCTGTGTACATCTGGTATGCTCTGTACAAATCATGATAACAATATCTTCATTAATAAAAAGCAGTTGGATGTGCAGATGGTATTTGTCAGTGTTAGGTAGAGAGCACATTCATGGCCTGCAAATACCACTATGTGCAGTCAGGGCTGGCTCCAGGACTAATGCAGGTTATTAGACACCCTAGGTAAATCTTTAGCTTAATGTCCTGCCCTCCCCCCCCCCCCCCCCCCCAGGTCTGATAACACTGGTCAACAAATTTTTACAAAAGTCATGTTACTGAAATAAAAATAGTCATTTCTTATCAATTTTTATACGTTGAACACCAATATGACAGTGAAATTGCAAAGTTGGCTCTAGTTTTTTTGTAATCTACAAGAATTAATGTTTACATCACAAAATGCATGTCAATAGTAAATATAATAGACCTTCGGTTAATACCTGTAAACAAACAAGTCATAGACTACTTCTTAGATTTTTTCGCCTATCTCTTGTACAGCTGTTCGGGAGCTTCTCTGGGGAGCACTGTTCCCTCTAAGCTAGAAATTTCCTGCTTCATTTAGTAATCGTCTATTTTCATTTAATTTGATTAAAATCAATGTGGTGTACATACTGTATTCTGATGTGTAGTCAAATTTTAAAGTATATAACTCCGAGTGTTGTTATGTGGCGCACAAAAATTTAACCTTCATTCAAAAGCTGAACACGGCTTTTATTTTATGCACACACAGCCTACAGAAAATTAGAGGGAACATTGCTGGGGAGTGTCCAACAGTAGTCAGCCAGCATTGTAGTGGACCATTTTCCCTGATATCTTTGCTCCATCTTTGCGATATCCTGGTGAAAATGTTCGCCCTGTTCATCACTAACCATACCACAGTTGTCAGGAAAGAAATTGAGATGGGAATCAAGGAAATGGATCTTTAGAGACATACTGCAGCCAAGTTTCTGATACTGCATCAGCATGTCTTCTACTAGTTCCTTGTAGTTTTCTGCCCTAACATTCCCGAGAAAGTTTGTTGACACTAGGCGAAAAGCATTCCATGCTTGTTTCGCATCACCCTGCAGCAAGTTTTTGAACCAGTCATCTTTGAAGAGCTCTCAAATCTGAGGACCCACAAAAACTCCCTCTTTAATCTTTGCTTCGCTGAGTCGAGGGAATTTTTCATGCAGGTATCGGAAAGCTGGCGAAGTGCGGTCCATGGCTTTCACAAAGTTTTTCATCAAACCTAGTTTGATTTGCAGGGGTGGTAGCAGGATTTTGTGAGCCTCAGCCAGAGCTGGGTGCTGGATATTCTTCTTTCCAACTGTTATATTTTGTCTGCGATTCCATTCCTTCTGCAAGTAGTGCCAATCCCTTGCTCGGCTATCCCACTCACATAAGAAACACATGTATTTTATATATCCCTGCTGCAGTCCCATTAAAAGGGCAACTACCTTCAAGTCACCACAGAGGTGCCAGCTGTACTTGTTATAGTTAATGGACGTCAGTAGATGCTTTAAGTTATCGTATGTCTCTTTCATGTGGATGGCATGCACTACTGGAATAGATGGAAGACGGTTTCCATTGTTCAAAAGCACAGCGTTCAGACTCAGTTTCGAAGAGTCTATAAATAGTCTCCAGTCTTGTGGGTCATGAGTGATTTTTAAGGCATTCATGAGGCTTTCAATATCGGAACAGAATACCAGATTAGTTTCCTTTCTGAAGAAAGGCTCCAACTGCCGGTGGCGCTTTCGATATGAAGTAATGTTGACATCTTCTTCTAGAAGATTCCATTGTTGGAGTCTTGATCCTAGCAATTCTGCCTTGTTCTTGGATAAGTCCAAATCATGAACCAGGTCATTTAGTTCTTCTTCCTGTGTTATTCTGTGTGGAGTTGATAATGCATCCCAGTGAAAATCTGGGTCACTGCATGCTGACGGACCAGGAGAAGAACAGGTCAGCTCACCCTTGTCCTCATCAGATAAATCAAGAGAATATTCTGATGGAGGTTCTGGAATAGGAAGTCCCTCACCATGTGGAACTGGTCTCAATGCAGACGGAATGTTTGGGTAGACTATGTTTGACTTCTTTTGCTTCGTTATTCCACTGAAAAGAGGAGGAACCAAGCAGAAGTAACAGTCATTTATGTGGTTGCTTGGCTCTCTCCACACCATGGGGACTGCAAACGGCATTGATGGTCTTTTGCAATTCAACCACTGTGAAAGCTGTGTTGTACATGTAGTGCAGCATATATGCGGGGCCCAAGGCTTGTCTTGGTCACCAATCTTGCATACGAAGTAAAGATGATATGCCTTCTTCAGTTGAGAAGTGATACTTTTCTTCTGGTTGGCAAATGTCACTTTCCCACAAATGTAGCAGAAATTGTCAACAGTATTAATGCACTTTCGCGGCATTACTGTTCTGTATTGTACCTAAATGGCTAAAATTATATGATTAATAAAAGTTACATATAACAGTAGCTTAAACTGTCTCGCACACAGTCTGAAATATTTTAAATCCTCAACCTTTCCGACTGCGTATAGTACACTGTTGACGTCAGATGGCTTCAGCAGCCGTCTGGCAGTAGTATTGCATTGCATCAGAAAACGATGCAATCAACTCTGGATGATGTGTGCATGCTGGTATTGATGTGATGCAATATTACATCATTCAAGGCTTATTTGGGATGTTGTTGATGTCCTACTGGATAAATTTACACGGTGAAACGTCAAAAATGAACTACATGCAATATCTTCAAAACGAGAGCCAATAAAAAATTTTTAATGTTATATTTGTGTTCAGCTCACCAAGATACTACAGATTAGGGCCTTTTAAAGTCAGTAACGATTTCAATGTTGACCAGTGTAATTAAACTCAATAATCATGATCATCTGAACACAACCCTTCCAACAACAATCTTGTAAAATGCATAACTGGACTTTATATTATAAAATATAAAATTCTATTTTGTATGTACATTTCCTTATCATCCTGCTAGACCAGTTTAGACAGGTGGGTTATGCTCCCTTGCTAGCAAGTGGAGGCAGACTTGAGCAACTTTCAGTGATGTCATCGCTCAGTATATCCTCTGGTGTAGCACTGAGAGAAGTCAGTATTTTGTGCTTCCAACAGGTGGCAAGGTGTGTGACTGGTGTAGCAGTGCAGATAGGCCTGACATCCCAGCCCACACTACAGTGCAGTTTGGGAAGGCCCAATGTACTAGGAGAGTGGGTATGCATGTCTCCTGGAGCAGACAGCCACAATGTGTCTATGCTGTTTCCTGTGGATTAACAGCGCTGGTGGACTGGAAGAGGAGCAGAAGGACTCTGCGGAGCCCATGAGGCCCCCCTCCCTCTTGCTGTCTTTATCTGCATGCTATGTAATTTTTTTATACCTTCCACCCATTGGTTTGAGTGGACAGTATATGGCTCATTGCTGTTTTCAATAAAGTAGCTCCAAATGTAAAAAAACAAAAAGCTTTTGTTAACATAGAAACATGACGACAGAAAAAGACCACATGGCCTATCTAGTCTGTCCTTCCATATCAACCATAACAACAGACCCCTTTGTTGAGTACTGCTAGGGTTTTTCCATGTTCTGCCTGACAGGTGCTAGGATTCCCTTTTCATCACAGGCTTGCTTCTTGTTTCACTGCATTTTTTTGTGGTCTTTTTTAAACTTAGCTACTTCAGCAGCGTGACCCAATGAAGCCAGCAACCCTTAGAGTTTTAGTTCATGGCTACTTATTTTTGCCCGGAGCCCAATATTGTTTCTGTGGACCCTGCTTCTCTTCCTGCCTTTTTTCCTGCCACTGGGCTTTGCGGCCAATGCAGATAGTGGACTAGCCCTGGTGAGGAAGTCTTAGCTGTAAATCTATTGGTCCCTGGGGACCTCTTGGGATCCTCAGATCTTGGAACCCTCTTTCTCAACTGGTTGGCACTGCATCTCTTGAAACAGCTCAGAGGCTTTATTCATTTCTGGAAAGTTGCTTTGTAGTCCTCTTTGTGGGGACTCAAAGCCTGGGCTGCTCCTTTTGGGACCCAGAGCTTCTGAGCGCTCCTGTTATGTACAGGTAAGAGGGTCACCGCCCCCACCTTTGCCCTTGCGCTCCTCCTTTCCTCTGGTAGCCCAACCTTATCCCCTATGGAGGTTGGCTGAGGACCTCAAGTGAATCTCCAGTCACTAACATTAAGTCTGGGGAGGACTAGAATGGCAGTTCCTCCAGGGTTAGAGATCTCGGTGATCTGACTTTTCATTGATGGCTTTCAGGTGGGCTTAGCAGACACTATGCCCCATAGGCTTGGTGGATGGCCAGTGATCCTGTATTCTCCCTCCCTCCAGTCCTATGCAGAAACATATAAGGTTTTAGGGGGAAACCTCTAAACTGGGCCCTTTGTTCCTGCTTCAGTTCAATCCCAAAGGCAAGTGGAATCAGTCCTTCGGCCCCTAGAGTTGGAGCCCTGGTCTTGGCTGGACAGCGCTTAAGTACTCTCATTTTTGGAAGATTGATGTTAAAAAGGCCTTGACAGTTGCTGCCTTAGGCTCTTGGGAAGTGCTGTGCATGCCTAGAGGCTAATCTTCTAATGTATAATCCACTCATCTGGACTGGTCCAGCAAGATTCAAAGAAATTAAAATATCAGGTATGTCAAATTTATTTTACCTGCAGGAAGAGCAGGCACATGAATAATGTGTTGACGGCTCTTTTGAATTTGTGTGACTATCAGAATCTACTATTTTGCTTTGAAAATTGCTACTCTTTGCTGGCTCTCAAGAAAGGCAGAAAGAAGCACAAGAGGAGAAAATATAACCAAGGGTTAGAGACGTCACAAGAAATTAGGGAGAGGAAGGAATTACAGCAGAGAATGGGGAAAGCTGGACAGTACCCAAGAAAAAAGAGAACTACTTACTCACATAAAACACTCCAATTATTGGCTCACACAGGCATACTCATACCCACTTATCCTTTCTCTCTATCCACTGAGTAATAGACTTAAAACACCCACGTGACCACAAGACACACTCACCCACCTGAATAGCTCACCCAAACAGAGCCCATGCATTAACTCTCACTCACTTGCCACACACATACCCTACCACATGTCTATCCACTCAGACACATAGCCCATGCACTGATCCACTCACTCAAATGCACCCCACACGCTTGCAGAGGCAAACCCCAACTACTCACTCACAAGCACACATTCCATTTATGCCTTTCATCCAAAATCCTCACAACATAAGCAATGCATTTTATCTTCTCTTTTTTGATTGGTTTTCCACTCTGACAGATGAGATTTAATATGGGGAAGGTCAGGATAGTGCATATGGGGCACAGGCATCGGAAAGGGGAGGGCTACATGGGTCCTGGCCTCACCAAAAATCATGGCCAGCGGGTAGCAGGCTACCTGAGAGGATCTCATCCCTCATGGGCAAAAGTGGAAGAGAAGCCATGATCGCGGCAAAGGCCCTTCCTGTTTGCCCACGGGAAATCAGATCCCAGGAAGGGTCTTTACCATGATTGTGACCTCTCTTCTTCTTTTGCCCACAGAGGATAAGAGCCCCACTGGCAGAACAGTAAGAGGTCTTTGAAGGTGATCAAGACCTCTCTTCTTTTGTCCACGGAGGATGGGATCCCCACAGGCAGAATAGGAAGGGCCTTTGCCAAGATCGTAGCTTCTCGTCTTCTTTTGCTCACTAGGCGATGGGATCCCTGCGGGAAGCCTGCTGCTTGCCGGCCGCAATCATAGCTAAGACCCTTCCTGTTTGCCCGGGGATCCTCCCGCTGGCAGATAGGAAGGGTCTTTGTCATGACCGCAACCAGCAGGCTGCCCGCGGGGATCCCATCCCCTGTGGGTAAAGAGGAAAAACTGCAATTGAGGCAAAGACCCTTCCTGTCTGCCCAGAGGAGATCTGATCCCCATGGGACAGCAGGAGGGAGTTAGGGTGGAGCTTGGGCCTCCCCAAAGGAAAAGGCCTTCCGCCACCCCTGATATGGAGATCAGAATAGGCAAACAGTAGGGTGCACGATGGCATGCATTAAACAGGGGACTGCAGCAGGTAAACAGCAAATAGTTTTTCCTCACATGAGATGTGGAGTATGGGTCCCATTTTGGGCAAGAGCCCTCAAAAGGTTGAGACAAATGTTGGAGAATGATACAAAGATTCTCTAAGCTAATAAAAGGGACACAGGGGGCTTTATATGAGCTGTAATGTTGCCCAAACTGAAGCTGCTTATAATAGAAAAAAAGCTTTTTAAGGGGAGAATTAATGACATTTTAGAAATGTATCAATAGACAGATCTCACATGTGATTATTTTCTATTGAAGCAGTAAGGGATACATTCTACACTCAAGGGGTAGCAGATTTCAGTACCTCGGAAAGAAATTTTACAAAGAAAAGACATATATGAAACATTTTAAAAGCAGAGTTAATTATGGCTATAATACTAAAGGTCAGGTTTACTAAACATTAGATGAGCTATCTGCTGTGGTGCCCATGTTATTCCTATGGGCATGGTGGCAGATATAGCATGCACTGTCATTTACTAAATATGACCCTAGGAGATCTATTTACTGAAGTATAAGGTTTTGTAGTTACTGTGGGTTAAAAGTCTAATATAACACAGGATAACTGTAAATTCTGTCTTAATGGTGTTCCCAGCTTTCACCATTTAGTTAACACTAGAACAATGAAACTATAAAGTACATAAGAAAATAAGATATGCCATACTAGGTCAGACCAAGGTCCATCAAGCCCAGTATCCTGTTTCCAACAGGGGCCACCTAGGACATAAGTACCTAGCAATCTCCCCAAAAGACACAAGTTCCACAATACTTGTATTGGGTCAAACAGAGATATCCCGGATCCCTTTTAATAATGGTTTATGGATCTTTCCTCCAGGAACTTGTCCAAACCTTTTTTAAACCTTTTTTAAGACTAATTGGAGAAAATATTTTTTCATTCATTGTGTATTTAAGCTCTGGAATTCATTGCCAGATGAGGAATTAAAAGCTGTTTGTGTAGGTGGGTTTAAAAAATGTTTGGACAAGTTCCTGGAGGAACAGTTCCTAAACCATTATTAAGGTGGAGTGAGGAAAATCCACTGAGTATTCTTGGGATACGCAGCATGGAATTTGTCTACCTTTTGGGATCCTACTAGATATTTGTGACCCAGATTGGCCACTGTTAGAAGCAGGATACTGAACTTGATGGACCCTTGGTCTGACCCAGTATGGCATATCTTATGTTTTCTGAATGGCAGATGACACATGATGCAGTTAGCTACACCTTTTGAGATGGCCTTAACTGTTCTGAATTACCAGCCAAGTTTACTGCATTAACTGTAAGGTGTATTCCCCAGTCCCTCTGCATTAGCGGTTTAACGTGGGAACTATTGCATGCTGTCAAAGTGCCACATTAACTGTTAGTGCAGACCCACACAGTTAGCCTGCAATAATTCTCACATTAAAAAGCTATATGGTTAAGTAAATAGGCCCCTAAGTCAATTCAAAGTTTAAATTCAAAAGCCAATTAGACAAATCTGTAGCTGAAAGAGACAATGGTGAACATAATTATACAGCTACATGGTATAGAGAAGCACTAACCCGGCAATTCATAGCTGAATTTGGGATCAGGGAGGTTTTTTATAATTGTTGCATATATAATGGGAATGGATGTGCATGTTTTTCTCCTCTTTCTCTGTATTACTATTCACAGAGAATAATCAGAAAATCAGAAGCCGGTTGGGCTCAGAAGGTCTCTGGCCTAATTTCACACTATATCAATTATACAACTGTAAATCTTGCAGAACCGGAAATGGGAGTGGAGTTGGTCTAAACTATTTACTTCTGGAAAGAATATGGCGTCATATCTAGGTGTTTTTGAAAGCTTACAGTAACATTTAAAATAAAGCTTGACATGGGAGTTTCTCTGTTTACTGGAGCAGGCATCTCCTAGTCCCTTACAGCTCTTACTGTAATCAGTGGTTCTCAGCCCAGTCCTCTGAGACACTCAGGTCAGTCAGATTTTCAGGATATCCACAATAAATATGAATGAGATAGATCTGCATATTCATTGTGGATATCCTATTAACCTGACTGGCCTGGGGGTCCCAGAGGAATGGGTTGGGAACCACTGCGTGGAAGCTAATCCGAATGTTCACACTGCCTCCAAACATCTGTCAGGTTTATAACTCCAGATTTTACTCTAATAGAAAAAAATTTGTAAAAACAGTAGCAATCATCAGTTCTCTCAGCATTGAACTCTAAGGGCCCCATATTCAAAAGGCATTTACATGGTTTACAGCCCAGTAAACCATGTAAATGCCATAGATGGGGATACTCAATGACACTTACCCAGTTAGTACCATTGACTGTCCCCCATCTAAGTCCCCTATGCGCCCCAATGCTATCTGGTTAGCATCAAGGTATGTTGGGGGCGGTTCCAGGGCAGAGTGGAGGCAGAGAATGGCGCTAACCGGGCACCAGCGATATTGGATGTTGCTTAGTTAGCGATCTGCGCCTTAAATATAGGCAAGGAAAACCCTTGTCTATCTTTAAGGTGAAGGAGCTAACCGGGCAGCATCCAATATCGCTGCTGCCCGGTTTGCTTCGGCGGCTTTCGGCTTTTGTGGCGATCACTGAATATTCAATTCCGTCACAGCAGCATTGAATATCTGGGTTAAAAGATCAGTGGGACAGGCTTATGTGGCATAGCAGCACATAGCCTGCCCAGTTGAAAATCAGGCCCTAAGTCTCTACCACTGTCAGAAATCAGAAAATGAACGGCCATATGCTGCCATGAAGATCAGACCTGTGTTAAAGTTATGCCAGGCACGACCATTAAGTTAGCTAAAGTAGTAATGTATCAGTACTTACTTTTCTGATGTCATCTAATGTGTTGATTTCTGGAGACAAGCCACCATGTACACAGAGAAACTGCTGGTTCATCAGAGCAGCCAAGGGAAGGCAATCAAAGGCATCCATGCAGGCATCATACACACGTTCTGAATACTTTATTTTACCTATTGGATGAATGAAAAGAAAGACTCAAGGATCGATGTTTTCATGAAGCTGTATGGGAGCCCTCCACCTGCGCTGCTGCCGGTGGGGGGCAGGTGTTGAAACATCATGATTTTAGCTCTGAAGAGCAAGCAGTGCTATCTAAAAACCTTTTAAACCTCTCTACATTTTAAGTGTTGAAGTTTCATTTGTCCGTTTTCTTTGGTCATGTATTATTTTATTGTTTCAACTGTACATGGAAATCCGAAAGTCCATCTAGACATTCTGTAATTAATTACCTCAGTGATGAATATGACAGCAACTTTAACGCTTATGTCAGACCAAAAATATAACTTACCAGGGCATATATAAATTCACTAAACCATAACTTGCATGGACCGATTAACATACAATGCTGAGAAAGTGTAGTTACTCACCTGTAACAGGTAGTCTCCGGGGACAGCAGGAATCAGTCCTCACATATGTGATGTTGGCGCCAACAGAGTCCTCACGGTAACCTCTCCCCAGCTTTCAAAGAAAGCCTTTGGGAGATGTACCACGCATGCGTGATCCCCTTCCTGCCCAAGGGTGCCATCTTGCCTCAGTCAGATAACATAACACAAGATGGCGAAAAGAAAATCAACTCCACGGGAAAAAGGGAGGGCTGTGTGGAATGATTCCTGTTGTCCCCAGAGAACAACATAGTAACATGGTAAATGACGGCAGATAAAGACCAGCATGGTCCATCTAGTCTGCCCAGCAAGATGGCAAGAGTAGGTGCACCTGTCGCTCTGTGCAGGCCACCCCTCCCCATGTCTTTGTTTAGGGGTGAACCCACCACTCCATGTAGGACACCCCTATTTGTTGAGACATTAGATGGTTCAGAAGTTAGATGGTACCGTTTATTTTGTTTTTATCCTGTTGCTGTAAAGGGATCCACTGTCTTTGTCCCATGCCGTTTTGAATTCCGTCACCGTGTTTGCCCCCACCACTTCCATCGGGAGGGCATTCCAAGCATCCACCACCCTTTCAGTGAAAAAATATCTCCTGACATTGCCTTTCAATTTACCACCTTGCAGCTTCATGTTATGCCCTCTAGTTAGCGTAGTTACTCACCTGTAACAGGTGTTCTCCAGGAGCAGCAGGAATCAGTCCTCACTTATGGGGTGACGTCGGCGCCGACGGAGCCCTCGCGGAGCAATTTTCCCCAGCTTTCAAAGAAAGCCTTTGGGAATTGCAGCGCGCATGCGCGGTCCTCTTCCCGCCCAAGGGTGCCATCTTAGCCAGTCAGATGACATAGCTAAAAAAGACAGCATAAAAATTAGCAAAAAAGTAAAGCAGACGATTGCAACTCCAAGGGGAGGAGGGAGGGTTGTGAGGACTGATTCCTGCTGCTCCTGGAGAACACCTGTTACAGGTGAGTAACTACGCTTTCTCCAGGACCAAGCAGGAAGTCAGTCCTCACTTATGGGACTCCCAAGCTCAAGGCTACCGGAGACCCTAAGCACAAAAATGAGCTCCCTCTAGCTCAGCAGCACAGAAGGAAAGAATCTTCGCTGAATTATTACCCACCGGTAGCCCACATCCGGGATGGAGGGTAGGAGTTGCTCAGACCTCAAAGAGATTACGGAGGACTGCCTGTCCGAAAGCACTGTCCCTGCGGGACTCCCTCTCGAGACAGTAGTGGACCGCAAAAGTCTGGCTCGAAGACCAAGTAGCGGCCCGGCAGATGTCTGCCAGCGGAACAGAGCGGAGGTAAGCCACTGACGTGGCCTTTGCCCGAACGCAGTGAGCCGTGACTCGACCTTCCAAGGAGAGTCCGGCCGCCCCATAAGCCCAAGTGATACAGTCCGCAACCCAGATGGACAGAGTACGCTTGGAGACCGGGAGCCCCAATTTATTGGGGTCGAAAGATACAAAAAGCTGAGCAGCTTTACGGTGCTCCCGCGTACGGTCAAGGTAGAAGTTCAGAGCCCTTCTACAGTCCAGGGTATGGAGGACCGTTTCAGCTCGGCTGGAGTGTGGTCTGGGAAAGAAGGTTGGAAGTACCACCTCCTGATTGATATGAAAAGGGGAGACCACTTTTGGAAGAAATTTTGGGTGAGTCCGTAGGACTACCCTATTTTTGTAGAACCGAGTGTAAGGGGGATCAGACACGAGGGCCTGCAATTCACTTACGCGTCTAGCGGAAGTGAGGGCTATCAAGAACAGTGTTTTCCAAGAAAGAAAACGAAGAGAACAGGTAGCCATAGGTTCAAAAGGCGGACAGGTGATCCGCTGCAAAACCACATTCAGGTCCCAGTCAGGCGCTGGCGGGCGCAGAGGTGGTTTAAGTAGAAGAAGACCTCGGAGAAACCTCGCTACAAGAGGGTCGCTGGAAAGAGGTCTGCCGTCCACCGGCACATGATGTGCTGAAAGAGCACTGAGGTGAACTTTGATGGAGTTGGACTTAAGTCCCAGATTAGAGAGGTATAACAAGTACTGCAGGATCACGGACACCGGGCAGGAGAAGGGATCCTGAGACTGTTGGGTACACCAAACGGAAAAACGATGCCATTTAAGGGCGTAGCATTTGCGGGTAGAAGGTCGTCGCGAAGCTAGGACGACCTCCTCCACCTCCGCCGGCAGGAGAAGGGGAGCGAGGACTACCCTCTCAGCAGCCAGGCCATGAGGTTGAGAGACCTGAGGTTGGGGTGTAGCAGAGACCCCTGATCCTGAGTGAGGAGATCCGGTTGTAACCCCAGAGGGAATGGATCCTCCACCGCTAATTGCAGCAGGAGCGGAAACCACGGCTGTCTGGGCCAGTGAGGGGCCACCAGGATCATGAGGGCTTTGTCTCGGAGAACCTTGAAAAGAGTCCGGGAGACTAGCGGGATGGGAGGGAAGGCGTACAGAAGGCTCCCCGACCATGAGAGTAGAAAAGCGTCCGCTGCAACCCGAAGGGGGTGTGGCTGACGAGAGCAGAAGCGAGGAAGTTGCCGGTTGTGAGGACTGGCAAAGAGATCCATCGTGGGGAGGCCCCACTTTAGAAAGAGCTTCTGAACTACCAAGGGATCCAGACGCCACTCGTGCGGCTGGAGGATCCTGCTGAGTTTGTCCGCCAGGTAATTCTCTTGGCCTGGGAGATAAACTGCCTTGAGGAGAATGCCGTGACTGACGGCCCAAGAGCAGAGCTTCTGTGCCTCCCGGCAGAGGAGGAAGGAGCCCGTGCCCCCCTGCTTGTTCACGTAGAACATGGCAACTTGATTGTCCGTCTGGACAAGGACGGACTGGTGAGAAGTAAGGTGGGAGAAGGCCTTGAGAGCCAGGCGGATCGCCCTGAGCTCCAGGAAGTTGATCTGCTGAGCAGACTCCCACGCGGTCCAGAGGCCCTGAGTGCGTGCCCCTTGGCAGTGCGCTCCCCAGCCCAGGAGGGATGCATCTGCTGTCAGCACCCGGGTCGGCTGAGGTGACTGGAAAGGCATTCCGCAGATCAGGTGCGGCTGCTGAAGCCACCACCGGAGAGACGAGATCAGCGGCTCGGAGACGCGCACTAGGTCTGCTAGGCCGCCTGTGGCTTGTCGCCACTGCTGGCGGAGACACCATTGAGCAGGCCGCATATGCAGGCGGGCATTGGGGGTCACATGGACGGTGGAAGCCATATGGCCGAGTAGTCTCAGGAAGCGCCTGGCGGAGACCAGGGGCTGGCTGCGAAAACGGTCGGCTAGGTCCATGAGCCGTAGAGCCCTGTCGAGCGGTAGGTACGCTCGTGCCTGAGGAGTGTGCAGCCTTGCGCCGATGAACTCGAGATCCTCTGAGGGGAGCAAAGTGGACTTTGCGAAGTTTATAACAAAGCCCAAGTGCTGCAGAAGAGTCACCGTGCGGCGCGTGGCGTTGGTGACCTCCAGAGCGGACGCTGCTCTGATGAGCCAGTCGTCGAGGTACGGAAAGACATAGAGGCCGTGAAGCCGGAGATGGGCCGCCACCACCGCGAGACATTTTGTGAAGACTCGCGGTGCGGAGGACAGGCCAAAGGGCAGTACCCGGTACTGGTAATGATTTCCTGCCACCACAAACCTTAGGTATTGTCGGTGGCTGGGGTGGATGAGGATGTGCGTGTAGGCATCCTTTAGATCCAAGGAGCATAGCCAATCTCCCTGCTGGAGGTAGGGCAGAAGGATTCCAAGGGTAAGCATCTTGAACTTCTCTCGCACGAGGAACTTGTTGAGGTTGCGCAGGTCCAGGATGGGTCTGAGGCCTCCTGTTCTCTTTGGTATCAGAAAATACCTGGAGTAAAAGCCTTGACCTTTCAGGTGGTGGGGCACCGGTTCCACCGCCTGTTCCTGTAGAAGACCTGCTAACTCCTGAAGGAGTAATTCCCTGTGCAGAGGGGGTCGTGGAGGTTCTCCCGGAAAAAAGGAGGGAGGGACCTGGTGGAAGTGGAGAAGATAGCCTTCTCGCACGACTTGAAGCACCCAGGCATCTGAGGTGATGCTGGACCACCTGTGGGCGAAGTGAACCAGCCGGCCTCCGGTGCTGGGAGGAACCAGCGGGGGGGGAGAGGCTATGCTTAGTGAGTCAAAAACCCCCACCCTGCGGAGCAGGGGCTGGTGGTGCAGGCTTGGGGGCTTGCTGCCTACGGGACCCGTTACCCCATCCCTTGGCCTGCTGGCCCTGTTGGGGAGCTGCAGGGGCCTGATAATGGGGGTATTGTTTGTAGGCAGCCGCCTTCCTCGGGTAAAAGGACTTCTTTCCCGAGCCCTTCTTTTTCTGGGAAGGGGCGGAGGTCTTCCTAGAAAGCCTAGTCCTGGTGAGAGTCTCCGTCTCAATTTGTGCAGCCTTTTCAGCCATGGGCTTGCCAAAGAGGTTTTCGCCTCGGCAGGGGACATCGACCAACTTGTCATGCACCCAGGGCTTGAGGTCAGATGACTGAAGCCAAGCCTGTCGGCGGGCACCGATGCCGGCTGCGGCCACTCGAGCCGACGCTTCAAAGCCATCGTAGGCTGCTCGGGATATGAATTTTGAGCATTCCCGAATACCAGTGGACAAGGCCAGGAACCTCCGCAAAGGTTCCTCGGACAAACCAGCGGAGAAGCCGGCTAGCTCTTTAGCCAGGTCTCGGAGATACATGCCCATGTATAGCTGGTAGGTCTGGACACGACACGCAAGCATAGAGCCCTGGAAACACTTCTTGCCCAGGCCATCCAGGTTACGGGCCTCCCTGCCAGGAGGCACCGAGGAGTGCATCTTCTGGCTCTTAAGACGATGCATGGCCGATTCCACTACCATGGAATGGTGTGGCAGCTGTGCTTTTTGGAAGCCAGGGCTCTTGCGGACTCGATAGATAGAATCGACCCGCTTGCTCAGGACCGGCGAGGTGGCCGGACTCTCCCACATGCGGAAGAGTAGTCGTTCCAGCATGGGAGGAACCGGTACAGTAAAGTGTTCCCTTGCGGGAGAGTCATACTGGAGGGCGTCGAGCTCTTCGGCTCGAGGCTCCTCCTCGGGGTCCGCAGGGAAGGCCAAAGCCTTGGCCATATCCCTGACGAAGTCCGAGAACCGGGCATCCTCCGGGGGGGACTGCTTCCAAGGCTCGGACTCCGGTGAGTCCGAGGGGACACACCGAGTCCGGAAAGAATCAGGCGACTCTTCCTCTTCCGACTCCCAGACCGACTCCGACGAGGACTCGGTGGGGTCGGCCCGGGCAGGGCGCGGCGCCTGCCGCCCCGACGCCGAGGGAGTCGGCGTCGGCGACCTCGGTCCCGAACGGGAGGCCGAGGGCGACCTCGACCGAGGATCGACTCGAGTTCGCATCGACTCGAGGATCGGCTCGGTCTCCGGGGTCGACTTGGACGTCGACGTCCCGGCGGTCGGGGCAGCGGCGCCAGCGAAGCCAGCGAGCAGTGCCCGCTGCTGGTCCATGAAGGCAGACAATCTGCTCTCCAAGGCCGTCAACCTGAGTCCGAGCTCAGGTGACCCAGCAGCCCCCGACTCGGGCCCCGACGGCGTCGGGCCCGACGTCGGCTGTCTCGGAGGCGAGTCCAGGAGGACCACAGGACTTACCCGAGCAGGCAGCTCCGACTCCAGGCGAGGTCGCTTCGTGAGATGCTCCTTCTCCAAGGACCCGGGACGGCTATCGGGGCTATGCGACCTGGCCCTCGCGGAGCCAGGAGCGTCCACCGACGCCGCCCTCGCGGGTTTCACCTTACGACGATGGTCCCCGGAGGGAGAACCCCTGTCGGAGGAACTCCGGCGACGGTCCGAGCTGGAACCTTTGGACGCGGAGGCCTCCGACGAGGTACGGGTACGGCTGGGGTCAGCGAAGATCCTATCCCGCTGATGCCGCCGACTTCTCAACGCTTTGGAGGACATTTTGCCGCAGGGCCCACAGATCCGGGCCCAGGCAGCGGAGGCAAAAGTCGTGTGTGTCAGTTAGTGACATATTTCGGTCACACTGACCACACCGCTTGAAACCACTGGCAGCCATCGGGGGAAAAAGGGCCCCGGCGAGGTCAAAGGACCGGGCTGCCAGGGAAAAACCGAAACGAAAAACTGACTAAGTCAGAAAAACCGAAAAATAAGAAGAGGACTCGAGACCGGCGTCACGAGTCCGGCGGGAAAAAGACCGGCGTCGAACCGAATGGAAAAAAGAGAAATTCTGAAGAAAAATCAACTTTTTCGCGGGGACACGACGGGTACGTCTGTAGGGCTCCGCGGAAAAAAGAAGACTGGCTAAGATGGCACCCTTGGGCGGGAAGAGGACCGCGCATGCGCGCTGCAATTCCCAAAGGCTTTCTTTGAAAGCTGGGGAAAATTGCTCCGCGAGGGCTCCGTCGGCGCCGACGTCACCCCATAAGTGAGGACTGATTCCTGCTTGGTCCTGGAGAATTACAGCTTTCCCGTCTTTGGAAGAGGTTTGTTTGTTCATCATTTCTCTTTTAAGTATTTAAAGGTCTGAATCATATCTCCTCTGTCCCTCCTGCAGGTGCTGGAGCTGCTCCCACCAGCCGAGGGATTCAGCCAGAGGGCGGGTCACAACCACTCTGTCCCATAGGTGCATATAGTTGCTTGTCACCACTGGGAGCTGAGAGCCCACTGGGCTGGCCACCGTCCCCTTGTCCCTTGGCCTGCTGGCCCTGTTGGGGAGCTGGGAAGGCTGAGTGCTGAAGGTAGTTTCCATAAGTCTTCCTCTTTTTCGGGAAGAAGGACTTTTTACCCGAAGTCTTCTGTCAGGAAGGGTCAGTGATCTTCTTGGAGAGCCTGGTCCTGGTCATGAATTCTTACTCCAGCTCGGCGGCCTTTTTCATCATGGGTTTGTCAAAGAGGTTCTCTCCCCAGCAAGGGACATTGACCAACTTGTCCAATACCCACTGCTCCAGGTCAGAAGATTATAGACAGGCATGGCCACCTTCTCGAAGCCATCATATGCCGCTCAAGTCATAAACATGGAGCACTCCCTGACCGTGAAGACCAGGGTCCGGAACTGCTGAAGAGGTTCCTCAGAGAGACCAGCTGCGAACCTGGCAAGCTCCTTTGCCGTGTCCCACAGGTACATGCTCATGTACAGCTGGTAGGCCTGGATCCGGCTGACAAGCATCGAGCCCTGGAAGCATTTCCCACCCAGGGCCTACACGGGGGCACTGATGAGTGTATTTTCTGGCTCTTAAGCCTCTGCATGGCTGACTCTACCACCATGGAGTTATGGGGCAGTTGAGCTTCTGGAAGCCAGGGCTCAGGCAAACCTGGTACATCGAGTCTAGTCACATGCTCATGATAGGAATCAAGGCCAGGGTCTTCCACATTTGAAAGAGCAGTCTCTCCAGGATAGGGGGAACTGGCACCATGAAGGCCTCTTTGGGGGGAGCCTCATACTGAAGGATCTCAAGGTCCTCTTCCCGAGGCTCCTCCTCGTACTCTGCGGTGAAGGCAAGAGCCTTTGTCATGTCCCTCACGAAGTCCAGGTCCTCTGGTGGGGACCAGCGCCAGGTCTCCAGAGGGTAGGGGCCCAAGAGCATGTCCCTGTAGACCTGGGTATCCAGGAATTCATTGTCCTGGGTCTCCCAGTCTGACCCGGAGTCCGAGAAGACCTCAAAGGTTCCCGCGCCTCAGGCTGGAACCCCAGTGCCAATAGCTAGGGTATCCCGATGCTTCTATGCCCCAAGTTGGATGCACTTTGCAGGGAAGTTCTCAGTTCTGACCGTGACAGGGACCCAAGAGCATCTCGAGACCGGTGGCACTCGAGGATTGGCTCCACCTCTGGGGAGGCCCTCACTGTGCAGGGACCAGTGGTCGGGATGGATGACCCGGAAGAACCAGGCATCAGAGCCTGCTGTTGGGCCATGAAGGTAAACAGACTGGGTTCCAAGGCTGTCATCCTGGCTTCCATGCCCGAAGGCTCCACAGCCACCGGCATAGGAACAGAGGACTTTGGTCCCAATGCTGGCACCGTCGAGGAGATGTCCTCGACTAGAATGGCCTCAGAGGACCGAGGTCAATTCCCTGAGATCAATGGTGGCTTCTCCCATCAGGGCAGCTTTGAGGGCCATTCCCGGCCATTGCTCTCAGCCTCGCGCAAAGAGCTCGGAGGATGGGTACTATGGAATTTCCCCACAGTCCCGAACTCGTTGCCTGATGAGGCCACCGATGACATCAGTTCTTCGAGAAGCATCCCTCCTTGAGAGTGCCCCGGCTCAGCGCTCCATGTCCTCGAGGCTTTGCGGCTCCTCGGTCCCACAGATGACTCAGGGCCTGAGTCGGTCTTATGAAAAATTGGCTTGTACTGCTTCTTGCGGCCTCAGAGGGCTTTGGGGGTCATCTGCTGGCAGAGAACACACACCAAGGAATCATGATCCGGCCAAAGACACTGAAGGCAACAATCAAGTGGGTCTGTGCGTGACATGTTATGAGTGCACCAGTCACATGGCTTGAAGCCAGTGAACAAGGCCCATGGTTGGGAAGATGATCCCCATGAGGTCAAACTCTCAGCCTAGCCAGAAAGGGCACGAAAACCAGAGCAGCAGAGGAGACCCCAAAGGGGAAAATAAAATACTCCCCGCCCCCAAAGAAAACGCGACGCCGAAAGCAAGTGAGTTCGGGGGGAGGCACCGGTATGCAACCGAAGAATCAAAGAAAAAGACAAGAAAAAAAATCTGTTTTCTGAGGGGAACAGACACGTCTGACCGGCTCCGCAGAAATAAGGAGACTGAGTCAAGATGGCACCCTTGGGCGGGAAGGGGACCATGCATGCGCGGTACATCTCCCAAAGGCTTTCTCCGAAAGCTTGGGAGAGGTTACCACGAGTGCTCCGTTGGCGTCAGCATCACCCATATGTGAGGACTGATTTCCTGCTTGTTCCCTGAGAAAAACTTTGTGGGCCCCTCTAGGACAGTTTGTATTTGCCTCTGTATAAGTCTTTGGTGCGACCTCATTTGGAGTATAGTGTGCAATTCTGGAGACCGCACCTTCAAAAGGATGTGAACAGGATGGAGTCGGTACAGAGGGTGGCTACTAAAATGATTAGTGGTCTTCATTATAAAGCATATGAGGACAGACTTAAGGATCTTAATATGTACACCTTAGAGGAAAGGCGGGATAGAGGTGATATGATTGAGATGTTTAAATACCTCTGTGGCATAAATGTTCAGGGAGAGAGCCTCTTTCAATTGAAAGCAAGTTCTGCTACAAGGGGACATGGGATGAGGGTGAAGGGAGATAGATTCAGGAGTGATATGCGGAAATATTTCTTTACGGAAAGAGTAGTGGATCCATGGAATAGTCTCCCAGTGGAGGTGGTAGAGATGAGGACAGTAACTGAATTTAAAAAAGCATGGGACCAACACAGAGGATCTCTAAAGGTAAAAAGTGGACTGTTGTAGTTGTTGATATGGAAGGACAGACTAGATAGGCCATGTGGTCTTTTTCTGTCATCATGTTTCTATGTAAAATATATACTCAAAACATGATTAGATCCTAACGTAAACCTTGAGAAAAAAAAATGATCCCACTGAATAAAAAGCTCTAATCTAAATGATATATTTTGATTATTTATTCAACAAAAAAAGATAAGTATCTTTGTGTGAAAGAATAGTGTCTTGTAACAAAGTCTTCATCACACCCTTCTAATTTTTTCACATTCTGTTGTCTTTGAAATATAATTCAAAACATATTAAAGAGTTTGTTTTTCTGATCTACATAATATACTCCACACATTCAATGTAAAACAGCAATTTAAAAATATTTAAGGAGAAATTTTCCATAGTTGCTCATTTCATTTCCTTGAATCCTGCTAGTCCAGATAAGTGGGTTATGCTACCCAACCAGCAGGTGGAGGCAAATGAGAGCAACTTTTAGTGATGCCATCATATGAATATATGCTGATGCTTTCTGCTTGGGAAGTATTGTACTGGCTTCTTTCTTTGCTGCAAGGCTGAAAAACTAGAAGTATTAATTGACAACAATAACTCTACATAGACGTTTGGCTCTCTTAACAAATTTGACTCTGTAACATAGTATATGACAGCAGATAAAGACCAGTATGGTCCATCTAGTCTGCTCAGTAAGGTGGCTAGAGTGATGAACTGCTGCTCCGTGCAGGTTACCCCTCTATGCCTTTGTTTATGGTTCTAACCGCCACTCCTTGTAGATCACCTCCCTTTATGCCTTTGTTTAGAGTAATACCCGCCGCTCCGTGCAAGTCACCCCCCTTTATTTGTTGAAGCATAAAAGATATTTAAGTATATTTTGATTTCATTTTATTGCTATAAAGCGATCCACTGTGTCTACCCCATGTCATTTTGAATTCAGTTACTGTATTTGCCCCACCACCTCCATTGGGAGGACTTTCCAAGTATTTCCTGATGTTGCGTTTAAGTTTACTTCCTTGCAGCATCATTTTATGCCCTCTAGTTTTAAAAGCATAAGACCAAGGTCCATCAGTGGCCAATCCAGGTCACAAGCACCTGGCAGGTACCCAAAGTCCACAGCTTTCACAATGCTCATTCTAGGGTAAGCAGTGGATTTCCCAGGTCCTCTTTAATAATGGCTTATGGACCTTTCCTCTAGGAACTTGCCCAAACCTTTTTTAAACCCAGCTACACAAACATCCCCCAGTAACGAATTCCAGAGTCTGAGTGCACGTTGAGTGAAAAAATATTTTCTCTTATTAGTCTTAAATGGGTTACATTGTAGCTTCATTGCGTATCCTCTAATCCTTCTACTTTTCGATGGCGTAAACAACTGATCTATGTTAACCTGTTCCACTCCATTCATTAATTTATAGACTTCTATCATATCTCTCCTCATCCTTCTCTTTTTCAAGTTGAAGAACCCTAACCTTTTAAGCCTTTCCTCATAGGGGTATCCTTCCATCCCCTTTACCATTTTGGTGGCTCTTTTCTGTACCTTTTCTAATTCCGCTTTATCCTTTTAAAGATATGGCGACCAGAACTACACACAATATTCAAGGTACCATTGAACCATGGAACAATACAGAGACATTATAATATCCTTGATTTTATTCTCCATTCCTTTCCTTAGGATTCTTAGCATTCTATTAGCTTTCCATTAGCTTTCTTGGCTGCCGCTGCACACTGGGCGGAGGATTTCAACATATTATCCACGATGATGCCTAAATCTTTTTTCCTGGGTGGTAGTTTCCAAGCTAGTATCGTGTAATTAAAGTTTGGGTTGTTCTTTCCTAGGTGCATAACTTTCCACTCGTCCACATTAAATTTCATCTGCCATTTGGACATCCAGTCTTCCAATATTTAAAGGTCCTCTTGCAATTTTTCACAAGCCTCTTCGGTTTTTAACAACTTTGAATAATTTTGTGTCACTCATTATTCCCATTTCCAGGTCATTTATGAATATGTTCAAAAGAATATGTTCAAATATGTTCAAAAGGGAGGAGTGGTCTAGTGGTTAGAACAAAGTACTTCAGGCCGGAGGGCCGGGAGTTCAAGTCCCACCTGGGGACAGCAATCTCAGGCCGGAGGGACTGGGATTTCTAGTCCTATAGGCACCCCTTGTGGTCTTGGGCAAGCCACTTAACCCTCCATTGCCCATGTTCCCTGTAAGTATTAGTGTATGTGTCTCATATCCCCACGTGTTAAATGTATCCCCCAATTGACCACTTTGACCCGGTGAAAAGCGGAATATAAATACAGCTAAATAAAAGCAGCGAGCCCAGCACAGATCCCTGGGGTATTCCACTATTTATTTTTCTCCATTGAGAAAACTGGTAATTTAGCCCTACTCTCTGCCTTTTATCTTTTAACCAGTTTCTGATCCACAATACTACACTGCCTCTAATCCCATGTCTTTTTTAATTTCGCCAAGAGTCTCTCGTGAGGGACCTTGTCAAAGGCTTTCTGAAAATCCGGATACACTATATCAACTGGCTCACTTTTGTCTACCTGTTTATTCACACCTTCACAAAAATATAACAGATTAGTAAAACAAGACTTTCCTTGGCTAAATCCATGTTGGCTTTCTCCCATTAAACCATGACTATGTACATGATCAGTAATTTTATTCTTTATAATGGTTTCTACCATTTTGCACAATACTGATGTCAGACTCACAGGTCTGTAGTTTCCAGGATCACCCCTGGAACCCTTTTTAAATATTGGCGTTACATTGGCCATTCTCCATTCTTCAAGTACTATAGCTGATTTTATTGATAGTTCACAGATTACTAATAGTACAGTGGTGTGCAAAAGTCTGGAACCACTTGTGAGTTTTGCGTTTTTCGTACTTTAACGTTTTTTTTTTTATTTTGCATTAGCCCAGCATATTCATCTTTCTACCATGTTAAAAGGGATACGTTTGGCTATTAGAGTTGACTTTTTTGCATTCCTTGCTTCCAATTTAAATACTTTACAGACACTGGGAGATAGCTATTGCGATTTTTGTGGATCCTGCGTCAAAACTGGATCGAGATTATCCAATATGCACACATTATTTATGACCAATCAGGAGGCTGATTTCATTAACCAATCACAATGCAAATATTTAGCAAACAGTGCAGCTATAAAAATGCACGGAATTTTTGAATTTCATACGCTTTCTGGATCGACCATGAAGATGACTCGGACCCTGACGTTGGAGGAGCGTGTTCGTGTTTCCTTTTTGAGCGAGGAAGGATTTTCAAGCCGTCAGATAGCCAGGAAAGTTGGCTGCAGTCAGAGCACTGTTGTTAAGATTGTACAGAAGAAGAAAGAAACGGGTTCAGTGGTGGACAAGCCTCATTCAGGTCATCCACGTGCATCAACATCACGCCAGGACTGCGCACAACGACGCATTTCACTGACTAATTGCAAGTTGACCTCTCCTCAGCTACTTTGAGAGTGGTCAGACAAGAATGAGGCCAGTGTCAGCTCATCAATAGTTCATCGCCGCTGCCTGCAGTTTGGTCTCTGGGGCTGCAAAGCACAGAATAAGCCACTGATGACTGACATACAAAGGCGCAACCGGATCGTGTGGGCGAGAAAGCACTCAACCTGGTCGACTGAAATGTGGGAAAGCGTAGTTACTCACCTGTAACAGATGATCTCCGGGATCAGCAGGAATTTAGTCTTCACATATTGGTATCGTCGGTACCAATGGAGCCCACACGGGAATGCTCCCCAGCGTCCAATAGGAAATATTTTGGGAGCATACCACAACGCATGCGTGCTGTCTTCACGCCTCTGTACATCTCTCACTTCAGATGAGTTTATAGCTGAGACCAAAGGAGAGAAGTAGAGAAAGAGAGAGATAGAGACAACTCCTAGGGGAGGTGGGTGGGTTGTTAAGACTAAATTCCTGCTGTTCTCAGAGATCACCTGTTACAGGTGAGTAACTACACTATCTCCAGGAACAAGCAGGAATGTAGTCTTCACATATGGGGACTCCCCAGCTAAACGATGCCAAGGGGTGACCCCAGCTAGCTGCGAACCCAGGTGAGATGGGTCATGCTTCCTCCCATGGACCTTAGGCATCCAAACTGTGGATGGTGGGTAGGAGTTGTATTAAGTATGGAAGAGATGTTGTAGAACAGCCTGGACAAAAGAGGCATCCCGACGGGAGTCCTTGTCTAAGCAATAGTGGGCTGTGAAGGTATGTACCGAAGTCCAAGTGGCTGTTTGCAGATGTCATCAATAGAGACAGAACGAAGGTTAGCTATTGAGGCTGCCATTGCTCTCACATTGTGAGCCGTGACATGGCCTTCGAGAGAAAGTCCCTTACTCTGATATGTATAGGATATGCAATCTGCAATCCAATTTGACAGAGTTCTTTTAGAAACTGGAAGTCCCAAATGACTAGAGTCAAAGGCCACAAAAAGCTGAGAAGATTTTCTATGTGGCTTAGTTCTTTGGAGATAAAAAGCCAAGGCTCTTTTACAATCAAATGTGTGAAGATTCCTTTCCGCACTGGAGGCATGAGGCCTAGGGAAGAATATAGGAAGATAAACCAACTGGTTTAAATGAAAAGGTGAAACCACCTTTGGCAGAAAGTGAGGATGATTCCTGAGGACTACTTTATCATGGTGAAACCTTGTATAAGGAGGGTCAGCTACTAACGCCTGTAGTTCACTAATGCGTCTTGCAGAAGTGATGGCAATTAGGAAAATAACTTTCCATGAAAGAAACTTTAGGTCTGAAGTGGCTAAAGGTTCAAAGGGCGGTTTCATAAGCTGACCAAGAACAAGATTTAGATCCCATGCCACCGGTGGTGGTTTAATGGGAGGTTTTGTTAAAAGTAGGCCTCTCATAAATCTTGATATAAGTGGTTGAGAGGAAATAGGTTGTCCATCGAAAGATTTATGAAAAGCAGCAATAGCACTAAGATGGACCCTAACTGAATTGGTCTTCAGACCAGAAGTTGATAATTGTAGAAGATAATCTAGTAGCAACTCTACAGGTACTAAAAGGGAGTTAAGTCCCTTTTGTGAACACCAGATAGAGAACCTTTTCCACTTGACAGCGTAGGAATGTCTTGTGGAGGGTTTTTCTGGAAGCCAGGAAGATATCTTTAACTTGTTGAGAAAGGTTAACATCCTGGAAATTCTAGGCTTTCAGTAACCAGGCCCTGAGATGTAGGGACTGAGGATTGGGATGCAGTAAAGATACGTCCTCCTGCGACAGGAGATCTGGAGCATTCCCCAACTCCAGAGGAGTGGTTTGAGAGAGACGCAGGAGAAGAGGATACCACATTTGCCATGGCCAACGTGGAGCTATGAGTATCATATGACCTCTGTCTCTCTGAAGTTTGAATAAAGTCTTGGGAATGAGGGGAATGGGTGGGAAGGCATAGAGGAAGCCCTGTCCCCAGTGGAGTAGGAAAGCATCTCTTGCCTGACAGTTTTGAGCGGGAATTCTGGAACAGAATCGGGGAGGTTTGGCATTCTGTGGACTTGCAAAGAGGTCTATATCTGGTGTTCCCGAGATTCGAAACACTCAAGCAAGCTGGTGTGGAGGGACCACTCGTGTAGCAGCAGTATTCGACCGAGTTTGTCTGCCCACAAGTTTTGAATACCCGGAAGGTATACCGTAAACAGGTGAATTTGTAACTCTCTGGCGAGGGCCCATAGTCGCAAAGCTTCGTTGCATAGCGACAGAGAGCCTGTTCCGCCTTGCTTGTTCACATAGAACATAGCTACCTGATTGTCGGTTTGGATCAGAACTGTTTTGTTGCTGAGATGGCCCTGAAAGAATTGAATAGCAGTGAAAATGGCTCTCAGCTCTAGGAGGCTTATGTGAAGGGAAACCTCCTGTGAGGTCCAAAGACCCTGAGTGGAGAGATCGTGCAAGTGGGCCCCCCAACCCATCTTGGACGCATCTGTCATCAGAGTGGTTTGGCATAGAGGCTGCTGGAAAGGAAAGCCTACAAGGAGGTTTTCCAGGGAGAGCCACCACTGCAGGGATGAAATCAGATGTGTGGTAGTTCTGATTTTGTCTGTTAGTCGACCCGAGGCTTGTGACCACTGAGAGGAAAGGGTCCACTGGGCTGCTCGCATGTGGAGGCGAGCATAGGGAACCACATGGACAGTGGATATCATGTGTCCCAGCAGTTGAAGTATCTCCCGAGCAGTAAGGAGTACCTTCATAGATGCTTGAGATGCCAGTTGTATTATACATAGACAGTGTGGCTGGGGCAGGAAAGCCCTTGACTGCCGTGTGTCTAGACGAACCTCTATGAATTCTAGAGATTGAGAAGGGGTGAGATGAGATTTTGGGAGGTTTATGACCAGCCCCAAGTATTGAAGAATTCTCATTGCTCGAGAGAGAGCGAAGCTGGCCTCTGGAGCTATCGATGCTTGAATGAGCCAATCGTCTAAGTAAGGGAAGATGAATATTCCCAGAGTCCTCATAAATGCTGCTACCACTGCCATGCATTTTGTGAAGATTCTTGGAGCAGAGGCTAGTCCGAAGGGAAGAACTCTGTACTGGAAGTGTCTTCCTTGGACCAGGAATCAAAGGAACTTCCTGTGATCTGAGTGAATAAGAATATGTGTGTACGCATCTCTTAGATCTAGAGAACATAGCCAGTCCTGTCTTCGGAGGTATGGTAAAAGTGTTCCAAGGGAGATCATTTTGAACTTTTCTTGGAACAAATATTTGTTTAGTTCTCTGAGGTCTAATATAGGTCTGTGTCCCCCTGTCTTCTTTGGAATAAGAAAGTAGGGGGAGTAAAACCCTATCCCCTGTTGGGGAATGGGTATTTCTTCGATTGCTCCTTGAGCTAGAAGTTATGTGACCTCCTGCCACAAGAGGTTGGTGGCAGGGCCCTGAGAATTGAACTATTTTATTATTGTAGGTGGGGGCAAGTTGAGAAAATGAAGCTTGTACCCCAGTTGTACAATGGACAGAGTCCAATTTTCTGATGTTATTTGTTGCCATCTTTTGGCAAAAAAACATAGTCTTCCTGGAATGGTCAAGGGTTCTGGACCTTTTGGGGGCAGAATGACTAAGTTCTCTAGATAGAAGTCAAAGACCCTGAGGGGGCTGGGTCTGTTGAGCCAGTTGAACGTTTTGAGCTTGCGGTTTTCTTTTGTAACACCGAAAATCCGCCCTATAGCTTTAAGACACAAAAAGCTGAAGAGTTCGGCACAGACTCTGACAGAAAGGGAGAGAAAAAGCTTCATAGTTGCTATAGGCAACCAGAGCAGGCTGAGGCACGAGACCTGAAGGCACGCCCAGCCAACAGACACTCCCCAAACACTGAGGGAAACACTTTGCACATGTGCAGGAAAACGCCCCTAACTCTGCATAAGAAAGCTGGCAGGCAAGCAGAGTTAGTTCAGGAACGGGCTACAGTTCAGGAACGGGCCACTGTTCAGGAGCAGGCCAGAGAGCAGGATCCAGTTTATGCTCGAGTCCAGGAGAGAGAGAATCCAGGAAGAGAGGCTGAATGTGATTCCTGTATGATTTCTGACGAAGGTTTTGAGGACACAGAAGCAGAAAGCGTTTGTGAAACCTGGCAGGTTAGAGAAAACCTGAAACCCTTCAACAAAAGGTCAGAGTACTTTCAGCCTAACCCTGTTTATTGTGAGGCCTGGAATAAGAAGCCAAGCAGGGCTTGGAGACAGAGCAGGAAGCCATTCTCCAGCCGTGAGCTTAACTACAGAAAGCCCTTTGCAGTGACGCAGGAGGGATCTCCCAGAGACAGCAGTCAACGGGGAGAGTGCAGAACAGCTGGTAGGAAACTCTTTGCTAATGAAAGCCAGAAGCTTTTAAGATATTCACATCTTTGTGAAAGAGATAGTGAACTGCTTCAGGATATATGTATGAATGAGGAACCTGAATGTTTGTATGTAAAGCCTGGCAGAAAACTGACAAGAGCAAAGCCCAATAGAAAGATTGCAAAGCAGTTTTATCAAGTCTCAGATAATTATCTACCTTACCGTGGGGAGAGTATTGAAGAGAGACCAGTCACTGGCTGGAGGAAGTTACAAACTCTCTGCCATAAGGAAGACGAGGCAGTTGAGGAGCCTATGTGCATTGACCAAAATGAATGTTTGTCTTATGATGAAAAGATGGACTGTTCTTTATTAATTACTGAAGAGACCTCTCTACGCTGAAAGCAGATAAGCCTGCTAGAGAGAATAAGTCTGCACAGAGGAAGCTGCCCAGGTGTTTACCTGAATTATCTATTTTGCTTTGTCATTTGATTTGTTAAGCAAGAAGCTGTACTTTTCTTTAACCATTTGTTTATGCCAGAGGCATGGCTATCTTTTGTGTTTGGAAGTTGTATCATTTTTGAAAATCCAGCAAAACCCCGGGAGGGGAATAAATCCTTGTTTAAACCTGACCATTCAGTCGCAACTACACTTTCTTTTTAATAGAAAGGTCAGGGCCAGTAGTGCACTAAGCTAACCAACACTAGTTTAGCCTCTGCTGGTGACATATAAAATGGCGTAGCACGTTGGATTTTTGAAAAAAAAAAAAAAAAAAAGCAACACTACTACCCAAAGTTTTTCAAAAGAGAAACAGATTGGCTAAAAAAAAAAAGAAAAAAAACCCACAGCAGCAAAGGAAATCCTGAGAGGAAGAAAATCCTGATACTGTGTGGACATCCACAAGCTGACCGGACGGAGGCGCAGAGAACCTTTCTCAAAATAAGATCCTACACCGTGCTAAGGTACAAGTGGCTGGGCACGGGTGGTAAGGATTGTGGAGAAAGGGGGAGAGAGATACCTGGATAAAAAAAACAGATAGGGAGGAAGAACTATATTGTGTGCCGCACTTGGTGGGCCCTCTGTTTTTTTCTCGCCTATACAGGTATACCGCAAGCGCCAAGATGGACCCAAAAGAAATGATGCGATGGATGGAAGAGCAGTGGAAGGCACAAAGTGAGCTGGCACGACAGGCCCAGGACAGGACTATGGCAGCACTGGCTGCGCAACAAAAGCCCCTGTTGGACTTGGTGACCACGCTACTGCAGCGGACTACTTCTGCTGAGGAGGAAAGTGTACCGGTACCAGCGGCGGTAGGAGTACAACACTATGGTGCATTGGCACTAGGACCTTTACAAAAAAGTGATAACTTTGATGATTATTCTGACGCATTCGAGCGAATCGCTGAGGCGGCTAAATGGCCTCTAGACCAATGGGCAGTCAGATTCGCCATGTCATTAACTGGAGAGGCATTGGCGGCCTATAAGGCGATGCCCGCTGGCCTAGAGTCCAGTTACCCAGATGTAAAATTGGCAGTTCAAGATAGGCTAGGTTTAACACCTACACATTATCGCCGACTTTTTAGGGAGGCAAAGCTCTTGCCCCAGGAGACACCTAAAGCTTTAATGCAAAGGTTGAAAGGTTTAGCAGCAAAGTGGTTGGCTCCAGAAAGGGCCTCGGTAGAAACCTTAATGGATGCTGTGCTGCTAGAGCAGTACTTTGAAGCTGTACCCGCTGAAGTAAAAGCTTTCCTGCTGTTACAAAAATGTACGTCTACTAGAGAAGCAGCGGAAATGACCGAATGCTATTTTGAAGCTGCATTGGCCGGAGCTTCTAGAGATAATGTGATAAGAGTAACCGGCATGGAAAGGATGCCTGGTGTAAGGAAAGCTTATGCTTCTAAGGTCCCAAAAGAAAATGTAAAAAGTTATAATAATGTGATCAGATGTTTTCACTGTGGAAAAAATGGTCATGTGCGTAGGGACTGCAAAGAACGTGTTGCCCTAATTGCAGCGGGAGAGAAGGACCCTGGGGGAGGATTTCTTATAGACGTCCGAGTAGAGGGTGTAAAGGCAGTCGCACTCCTTGATACAGGATCCGACCAAAGTATGGTCTCCTCCAAGATGTGGCAGGCCATGTTGACTAATAATCCTTTGGTCCTATGCCAAATACCCCCTTCTGTGCGTATGAAAGGTATGGATGGAATCCCCTCCTATTATTCCTTGTATGATGTGATGGTAGAAGGACTAGGTAGAAAAGAAAAGATACCTGTAGTGGTGATCCCGAACCTTCCCAGGGAAGTGGTGCTAGGCAGGGATTGGCCCTCCTTTCAAAAAGCTCTTAAGGAAAAGTTAGATGAAAGGGTAGGTCTAGTTTCTACTAGGTCCCAACGTAAGGTCTCAGAGGCAGGGACAGGTTCCATATCGGAGCCAGATGAAGAGCCCCAAGAGGCAGGGACAGGTTCCATATCGGAGCCAGATGAAGAGCCCCAAGATAAGGACGTAATTCCAGAGCCAGAGCCCGACCAAGATGAGGAACCCCAGAATATACTCCCCTCTAATGAAGAGTTAATTGACCTTCCCAAAAAGGTTAGGAAGGATAGGGCAAGACGAAGGCAGGAGAGAAGACAAAGGTCGCAGGGAAGAACAGACCTAGAGGCCGGGGAGGGTTTACCTTGGGTGCCAGCAGAGCTGGTAAGGAAATTCCCTTCCTTCCCCAAAGAACAGCAGGGGGATCCCGCATTGAAAAGGGCATTCGAATATGCTCGGGAGGCCAGGACAAATTTGCCCAGGTTCTTTTTAGAAAGCGAACTACTATACAGGGAGAGCGCGGATCCCAGGACGGGGACGGTGCGCAAGCAAATGGTGGTACCAACTACTTTTAAATCAGTAGTGTTAAGATTGGCGCACGACCACCCTGTCGGCAGCCATAAAGGTGTCCAAGGGACATTGGACCAGGTGCTGGCCCGCTTTTATTGGCCGGGCGTGTTTAAGGAAACAACCCGGTATTGCGAGTCCTGTCCAGCATGCCAATGAGTTGCAGCTGCAAGGCCAAAGCCAGTACCAATGGTTACGCCACCCACCATTGCAACCCCAGTGAGGAAGTTAGCCCTGGATATTGTAGGCCCATTAATACGAACCCCAAGGGGCTTCCAATATATCCTGGTGATCATGGATCACGCGACCAGGTTTCCGTGGGCAATACCCCTGCGCAATATTTCAGCACGGACAATCTCAATAGAGCTCATAAAGCTATTTTGTGAAATTGGCTTTCCTCAGGAGATCCTAACGGATCAAGGAACCAATTTCACCTCAAGACATTTAGCCATGCTTTGGGACGCCTTCGGGATAAAACATATCCGCACTTCGGCGTACCACCCCAGTCCAACGGGTTGGTGGAACGCATGAACCAGTCCCTAAAGCAAATGTTAAGGCGGAGCTTAGGAGGTAATATGGTAGAATGGGACAATGTCCTCCCATTCGTCATGTACGCCTGTAGGGAACGCGTGCAGACATCGTTGGGTGCATCACCCTACGAACTCCTATTTGGTAGGACCCCGAGAGGTATTTTAGATATCCTTCGGGAGCAGTGGGTTGCACCGGAGGAGACAGAAATAGGGGTACCACAATTTTTGAAAGACCTCAGGAACCGTTTAGAACGAACTTCCCGAGTGTCTATGGACAATCTGCAGGCCAGCCAACGCCGGCAGAAGAAATACTATGACCGGGGAACTAGGGCCAGGAAGTTATCCATAGGGGATAGAGTTGTAATCCAGGTAGCGAACGCTGGTCCAAAGTTCGAGGCCAGATGGAAAGGCCCGGCCACAATAATTGATCAGGTAGGTCCTGTGTCCTACAGGGTGGAACATGAAAATGGGCGCCACCAGACATACCACTTAAACCTGCTGAAGCCTTGGAGGGAGAGGTCAGCAGATGTAAGACTAGTGCAGGTAGTGAGCGAAAGGTTCCGCTCGGATAGAATTACGCGCTGTCCGACGGGGACGTCAGCAGCTCGTAATGTCTTAAGAAGGGGATTGTGTAACACCGAAAATCCGCCCTATAGCTTTAAGACACAAAAAGCTGAAGAGTTCGGCACAGACTCTGACAGAAAGGGAGAGAAAAAGCTTTATAGTTGCTATAGGCAACCAGAGCAGGCTGAGGCACGAGACCTGAAGGCACGCCCAGCCAACAGACACTCCCCAAACACTGAGGGAAACACTTTGCACATGTGCAGGAAAACGCCCCTAACTCTGCATAAGAAAGCTGGCAGGCAAGCAGAGTTAGTTCAGGAATGGGCTACAGTTCAGGAACGGGCCACTGTTCAGGAGCAGGCCAGAGAGCAGGATCCAGTTTATGCTCGAGTCCAGGAGAGAGAGAATCCAGGAAGAGAGGCTGAATGTGATTCCTGTATGATTTCTGACGAAGGTTTTGAGGACACAGAAGCAGAAAGCGTTTGTGAAACCTGGCAGGTTAGAGAAAACCTGAAACCCTTCAACAAAAGGTCAGAGTACTTTCAGCCTAACCCTGTTTATTGTGAGGCCTGGAATAAGAAGCCAAGCAGGGCTTGGAGACAGAGCAGGAAGCCATTCTCCAGCCGTGAGCTTAACTACAGAAAGCCCTTTGCAGTGACGCAGGAGGGATCTCCCAGAGACAGCAGTCAACGGGGAGAGTGCAGAACAGCTGGTAGGAAACTCTCTGCTAATGAAAGCCAGAAGCTTTTAAGATATTCACATCTTTGTGAAAGAGATAGTGAACTGCTTCAGGATATATGTATGAATGAGGAACCTGAACGTTTGTATGTAAAGCCTGGCAGAAAACTGACAAGAGCAAAGCCCAATAGAAAGATTGCAAAGCAGTTTTATCAAGTCTCAGATAATTATCTACCTTACCGTGGGAGAGTATTGAAGAGAGACCAGTCACTGGCTGGAGGAAGTTACAAACTCTCTGCCATAAGGAAGACGAGGCAGTTGAGGAGCCTATGTGCATTGACCAAAATGAATGTTTGTCTTATGATGAAAAGATGGACTGTTCTTTATTAATTACTGAAGAGACCTCTCTACGCTGAAAGCAGATAAGCCTGCTAGAGAGAATAAGTCTGCACAGAGGAAGCTGCCCAGGTGTTTACCTGAATTATCTATTTTGCTTTGTCATTTGATTTGTTAAGCAAGAAGCTGTACTTTTCTTTAACCATTTGTTTATGCCAGAGGCATGGCTATCTTTTGTGTTTGGAAGTTGTATCATTTTTGAAAATCCAGCAAAACCCCGGGAGGGGAATAAATCCTTGTTTAAACCTGACCATTCAGTCGCAACTACACTTTCTTTTTAATAGAAAGGTCAGGGCCAGTAGTGCACTAAGCTAACCAACACTAGTTTAGCCTCTGCTGGTGACACTTTGCTGTCTGTTCTGTTGCCCCTTCTGGGGACCATGGAGCGGACAGTGAGTTTGATGGGTGTAAGATTGGTAAGGCTTCTTTTTCTTACTGAAAAAGGGTTTTTTTGAATATTTTCTTCTTTGCTGGGTTGGCTGTAGACTTTGACAATCTGTTTAAAGTAGTATTGTCAGATTCAAGCTGATGAGCCTTGTCCTGCCAGTCCTTGCCAAAGAGATTTTCTCCTGTGCAAGGAATGTTTCCCAGCTTTTCTTGCACCCACTGTTCTAAGTCTGATGCTTGAAGCCAAGCAATACGACGTGCTCCTATGGATATAGCAGAGGTTCTGCTAATACATTCAAAGCAATAAAGGTAGCACGGTTCATGAATTTTGAGACATTCTGGGCATGCTTGACCAGAATAAGGCAGTCTGCTCTTTTTTCCTCCGAAACACAAGGACTAAGGAGCTCTAAGTTTTTGTGACTTCTTCCAGGAACATTCCCATATAAAGAATGTAGGAACTGATCCTGGCTCCTAGCATGGAGGACTGAAAGTATCAACGGCCAAAGTCCTGGATTCACGGCCTAGAGGTTTAGAAGAATGTGTTTTAGCACTCTTGATCCTTCACATGGCTGATTCCACTACCATTGAATGGTGTGGTAACTGAGTTTTTTGAAAACCAGGACAAATTCGCACTCGGTACATAGTGTCAAGATATTGTTAAAGGAGTTTCCCACATTCTCAACATTAGATCATGTAAGATCTTGTGAATGGGAAGCATAGCTGCTTCCTTGGGAGCCATAGGGTATTGTAGAATTCTTAATTCTTCTGCCCTAGGTTCCTTTTCTGGAACCACAGTGATTGCAAGATCCTTTGCTAAATCACGTTGAAATCCTGGAAAGACATATCCTCTGGAGGAGACATTCTGCGTTGAGGAGGAGGAACCGAATCTTCTAAGAGCTTCACTCTGATACCGGTAGAATCGTTAGAGTCAATAGAATCAGAAGACTCAAGCACCAGGTGCTCCTGTAACGCATGTTATCGGTACCGCTCGAAGTCATACTGGACAAAGGGGAGAGACAGGGGGCAAGTGCTAGACAAAGGGGAGAGACGGGGCAAATGCTGGACAAAGGGGGAAACAGGGGGGGGCAAATGCTGGACAAAGGGGGAGACAGGACGGACATTATATGCATAGCCACAAAATTTGACAACATGATTTTGATTCTTATTACTATGGTTCCTGATCAATATAGTCAGTATCACATGACAGTGTTCCTTTTCAAATAATTTTTACATTATATGATAGTGTTCTTTATTACACAATCTCCAACACTGGCACAATGATTCAGGTGGGTTCAGGTTCGAACGCTATTTGCTTCTTCTCTCATAATGCAATATTAAAGTATGAATTCTTCTAAATAATGATCTAGCTTTTATACTTCATTTTTCTATATGACTAGTTTTAAAATTTATGGCTTTTAATACACATGAACAATTTCATATTTTCTAATACACACGAATAGTTTTGATTTGTACATAGTTCATGCATTAATTTATTCTCAGCAGCATCGAGGGAAGGGGATGAGGGAAGAGGGGGAGGGGAGGGGGGAAGGGGAAGGAGGGGAAGGGAGAAGAAGGAAGGGGAGGGGGAGGGGGAAGGGAGGGGGAGAAAAAAGAAAAGAAAGGAAAAAAATCTTTATAAAAAGACTGACAGATCAATCTCTTGGTTTAAACCTTGAGGATGTAATGTCCGCAGTTCATATATTAGACGCTGATGGATTTTTCCAATGTTTCCTCCATGCCAATGGGATCTAGCTACTTTTAGAACGAGAAAACAAAGATCTGAGACTGAATGATTTGATTTGATCCAATGTTGTACTAAAGGTTTGTCTGCAACTTTCCTTCGAAGACAACTTTTGTGTTCAATCGTGTTTTTACACTTCTTTCAGTGTTTCCAATATAACATAGTTTGCAAGGACATTGTATAAGACAGACAACACTGGCAGTTTCACAATTTGAAAAATCACAGAGATTTATTTTGTATGAAAAGGTGGGATGTACAAATTCCTTCTTAGTAACCAGTGCATTTTCACATACCCCACATTTTCCACATTTAAAGTGACCATAAGCCCTTGGTAAAAACCGAGGTTTACCAAGGGCTGATGGCACCAGGATGTCTCGTATGTTCGAATTTCTTTTATAAGCCACTACTAACTTTGTATCTTTTAGATAGGGTAATGAATCTAAAATATACCATGCATTGCGCAGGATGCGAGTAATATCCCTGGAATATTCAGAAAAAGTAAGTGTACATACTATATTGTTGGTCTTTTCCTGAGTACGGCCCTGAAAAAGTGTCATTCTGTCAGAAGAACGTGCACGATGTAATGCTTTTTCAACACATTTAGACGGATATCCTCGGTCTAAAAATCTATTGCTCATATCCACAGCATGATTTTCAAAGTCATCATTGGTAGTACAGAGTCTACGAACTCTTAAAAACTGGCTTATTGGTAAATTTTCCTTCAAAGAACGGTTATAAAAACTACTAAAGTGTAACAGTGAATTTCTGTCCGTAGGTTTTCTGAAAAGAGTAGTTCTAAAACTATCCGGTGTATTTTTTATCAAGATGTCAAGATATGATATCTGTTCCAAATTACAGGCAAATTCAAACTGCAAATGTGGGTCCAATGAATTGAGCCAGTCTATGAATATGAGTAATTGATCATATATTTCTTCCCAAATGAAAAATATGTCACCAATATATTGCTTCCACATATGTACCTATTTTTGAAATGGATATGTGGTTAGAAAAACTTTTTCAAAATTTGAAACATAAAGGTTGGCAAAATCAGGTGCCGTGGAGGACCCCATGGCAACACCTCTAATCTGATGATAGTAAAGATCTTGGAAGCAGAAAGATTTATTGCACAATACCAAAGATGCCAATTGCATCAAAAAACAGGTTGGTGTGCGTACGGCCTAGGTCTTGTAATATGATTACCTTCTAAAACAGTTAATGCTGCCTCTTGGGGTATATTGGTATACAGTCATTTGATGTCTAAAGTAACTAAAAAAATCCCAACATGAGTGCCCTGGTATGACTCTAAAAATTGTATCATCTGAGACGAATCCCTAACATAAGGAGTGAGTTCAATAAATGGACGAAGAAAAAGTCGAAAAATTTAGAAACAGGTTCAAAACGAGAACCAATTTCCGAAATGATCGGTCTTCCTGGTGGATTTTCTAAAGATTTATGTATCTTCGGTAAGACATAGATAGTAGGCATCACAGGACAGTGTACCGTAAGAAAATCAACTTCCTTCGGTGTGAGATATCTGGCCTGTTGACCCACATAAATAAGGGTATCAATTTCACTTTTTAAGGCCGAAGTTGGATTACCTTGTAGTCTTGTGTAATATGAGGTATCTTTTACTTGGCGCAAGATTTCTTGTATATAAGAATCTCTGTCTTGTATTACCAATGCTCCTCCTTTATCAGCTGGCTTAATGATAATTTCATAATTGTTTTTGAGTTGTGTTAATGCTGTCTTTTCCTCTCGACTAAGACGGAAGTATGTGCGTGGTTTTTTATCATCATATAATTTTTGTATCTCATGATATACCACTTTCTGAAAAGCTTCTATCATGGCATTATTGGTTCTGGGGGGAATCCAAGTAGAGGGTCTACGAATTATGGATGGGTCATCCTGATCTATCGTATGATTATCAAAAAATTATTTTATCTGGAGTTTCCAGAAAAATTTGAACAACACTACCTGTGTAGCAAAAGAGTCATGTTTTTTTGTGGGAAGAAAAGAAAGTCTTTTGTTCAAAACAGAGATTTCTAAAGGTGTAAGGTTGTAACTAGAAAGGTTAAAAAAGCCTTCTAATGTTCTTGTTGGTATCGGTGATTCTGGTCTCTTCCCCTCCCCCTGCCTCAAGAGTGGAATTCTAATGAGTTCCGTATTGGATAAGGAGGATCCTTTGAGGAGTGTGGATTCTCTTGAAACAGAAATTCCTTCTTGTGTTTGTTCCCTCCTCCCCTCCACAGACTGTCCATAGAAAAATCCTGCTTATGTTTTTATTGTTGTTGATTAGGAGGGGGATGAGAGGAAAAAAGGGGGGCAGATGAATCAGGGGGATCAAGATGATCGCTTTGACTCCTTTTTCTAGTATGCTCTGGACTACCTACATGAAAGGACGCGGGCAGCGTCCTGGCAACCGACTGTAACCGGGTGCTCGGCCCAGTGCGGGGACCCTGCGTGCATCCGTCTAGTGATGGGTGGGGGAGGGCTCGGATTGGCAGACGCAGGAGGCATTGTTTAAATTCATTGGCTCCGCCCGCAGGGATGAGCGCGGGGGAGCCAATTGGAGAGGGCGCTCACATGTGGTCGGGCAGCCATGAACGTGCCCGAGCACATGCATCCGGTGGTCAGCGGGGCCGGTGTCCCGCCCACCCACCCGTTATTGGGAGGTGGGATGGAGTATGGGGGTGTCGCAGCTGGGGGGGTATGCGGGATCCCAGAGGTTTCCGGGGTCCGGAGCCTTAGGCTATACTTGGGCGGGGTGCCCACGACCCGGATAACCCCTGGTAGACTTTTGCTATTGATATGGCGAAGTCGGTACAGGGTGGTAGGAACTTTGCCGGTAGCCTGACCGCGGCAGGAGCGGAGGCGAGGTCACCTTGCTAATTGCACTGCTGGTGAGGCATCGCTCTGCTCTGGTTTGCTAGATGAATATTCTGGTTTATAATGTTCAACATGATGGAATGTTAATAAAGCTGCGACCAGTTGTTTCCAAGAACGGTTTGTGTGTGAGGTTTGTGGGGGGCTGAAGGGGAGGCATGATAATGCGGGGTGGGATATTTGCAGGTGGGAAGGGTAGAGCACCGGGTCCGACTACCCGGTTAATTCGAGGGATATCTAGGTCTATTATTATTGCATCTATCTTGTTTAGGGTAATATTTTCTTTTTCTGGAGACACTTCTGGAAGAAGCTGCCTCACTAGTCCAAAAGCATACATTACCAGTTTTATAGTCGTCCTCCTCATCTCTTTTAAATTTCTTGAGTTTTCTATCCTTTATTATTCTTTTATATTCTAAAACATTTTTATCATAATCATTTTTTGATTTCTCAAAACATCTAGCCGTTTCCTTGAGTGTAGATAATTTTGATTCTACCTCACTGCGTAAAGCCATCAAATACTGAGCCTTCACTGACACATAAAAACGGCCTTTTTCAAGGCCACATACATTAATTTGAAGGAAACCTGACGTGCGTCCATAATATTTTAAAGCATACTTACCATAATATATCGTTGGCTAACGATGTACATTACGCGATTTTTCACAGAAAATCTATCAACAGGACAATTATGGGGAACAAACTCAGAAAATAAGGGCCAAACCAATACTAAAAGTTGGCCCTAATAGCCAAATCTATCACTTATCTTGAGATACACAGAAAAAGCCATTGGGAGGAAAACGAAATTAAGATATAAGGTCACGAAGTTGAAAAAACATCAAATTTACAAGTGATTCTAGACTTTTGCACACCACTGTAGGTCTGCAATCTCATATTTCAGTTCTTGCAATACCCTTGGATGTATACCATCCGGTCCAGATGATTTGGTACTCTTCGGTTTATCAAATAGCTGTAATACATCTTCCCAGTTTATCCATATTTCTTTCAATTCTTCCGATACATCACCTTTATATAACATTTCAGGCATGGGTAAATTCCCTATATCTTCTTCAATAAAGACTGAAGCACAGAATTCATTCAGTCTCTCTGCTGTGGCCTTGTCTTCACTTAGCGCTCCTTTACTCCTCTATCATCCAATGGTCCAATTGACTGTCTCACAGGTTTTTTGCTACGAATGTACTTGAAAAATGTTTTTATTATGAGTTTTTGCTTCCACAGCAAGCTTTTTTTCAAATTCTTTCCTTGCCTGCCTTATCAATGCCTTGCATCTAACTCAGCAATGCTTATGTTGTTTCCCATTTTCGTCATTTGCCTCCTTTTTCCATTTCCTGAAAGATGCTTTTTCTGCCGCAAAGCTCTCTGACCTCGCCTTCCTTCCACTTTTCTTAAAGCATGGAATACATCTGTTCTGGGCTTCCAAGATAGTATTTTTAAACAATGTCCAATCTTTATGCAAATCTTTAGATTTGCAGCTGTTACTTTTAGTCTTTTGTTAACTGTTTTCCTCATTTTATCATAATCTCCCTTTTGAAAGTTAAGTGGGAGTACTATGGATTTCCTTGCCGTTCTTCTGTCATTTATTAAATCAAATGCGATCGTGCTATGATCACTATTGCCAAGTGGCCCCAACACTCTTATCTCTTGCACCAGGATCCTGCATGCCACTAAGGACTAGGTCCAAAATAGCTTCCCTTCTTGTCGGTTCATGAACCAGCTGCTCCAAGAAGCAGTCATTTATTTAATATGGAAACTTTATCTCTCTAGCATGTCCTGCTGTGACACTGACCCAGTCGATACCCAGGTAATTGAAATCACCCATTATTACTGTGTTGTAACTTTTGTTAGCTTCCTTGTTTTCTTTCAGCATTTCATTATCCATCTGTTCATTCTGGCCAGGTGATCAGTAGTATACGCCTACTGCCAGTGCCGTCCCCTTTTTACATGGAATTTCTATCCATAGAGATTCTACAGCATATTTTGTTTCCTGCAAAACTTTAATCCTATGTGACTCAATGCCCTTTCTAACATAGAGTGCAATCCCTCCATCAATTTGATCTACTCTATCATTGCGATATAGTTTGTACCCAGGTATCACAGTGTCCCATTGGTTGTCCTCCTTCCACCAGGTCTCTGAGATACCAATCATATCTAACTTCTCATTTAGAGCTATATATTCTAACTCTCCCATCTTATTTTTTAGACTTCTAGCATTTACAGCTTCCACTTTTTTCAAAAAGGTTTGTTCATTAATATCTTCTGTGTATTTAAAAGCTGGGGCAGGGAAGCTCCAACGAAGCACTGACAATCAAGGGTGCCTGAAGGCTTTTTAAATTTAAGTAGTCCGTCAGCACTTTGGTTGGCTGATGGAGGAGTGGGAGGAGCTCACCTCACACTCTCAGCTGCTGTGGCAGGGAAGCGCCAACGAGGCACCAACAATCGAGTGTGCCTGCAGGCTTTTTAAATTTAAAAGGTCTGTCGGCACTCTGGTTGGCTGATGGAGGAGAGGGATATCCTCTGGCCTAATTTCAGGGCCTAGCCTCCCAGACTCTAAATAGAAGGTCTGCGTTCTCTGCTTCACTGGTGGTCTAGGGGAAACCTAGGGGGAAAATATATACAGGAACCCCTTCTGGGGCTGCTCCTGAAGAAGGTACCAGATCCCAGTTTGATGCCACTGACTCCAGGAGCTGTAGGTAATTCTAGGCCCTGGAAGTTGCATGAGAGAAAATACCCTGGGGCTGCAGCTTGTCCAACTTTTCCAGGATCACCTTGCCCAAGCGAGTGTTGAAGCAGGCACCTAAAAACTCCAATTCATGGGAGGAAACTAGGCTGCCCTTTGGATAATTAATCGCCCATTCCAGCTTCTCCATCCACTGGATCACCTGATTTGTGTCTGCCTTAGACTCCTCCATGAAATCAAACCAAATCAGTTAGTCTCCCATGTACAGGTGAATCCAGATTCCTTGCTGGTGCAGGAAGACTGTTGCAGCCACCGCCATAACCTTCGAGAAGGTGTGAGGTGTTGTGGCCAGGTGAAAAGACAGGGTATGAAATTGAAAATGGTGTCCCAGAATGCAGAAACAGAGGAAATGCTGATGTTACTCCCATACTGGAATACGGAAATATAACCATTCTGAGAGTCTCTATGAGGAAGTGGTGCAATCTTAGCTTGGCAATGACTGCCTTCAGGTCTAGAAGGGGTCAGAAGGACCCACTTTTTTGGGGTAGCACAAAGTAAATAGAATACCACCCCTGACTTTGTTCTGTGGAGGACTTGGGTATAATAGCCTTCAAATGCAGGAGGTGCTGAAGAGTTTCCTTGACCGCCACTCTCTTGGTTAAGGAGCCATAAGACGACTCCACAAAGGTATCCCAAAGATACTCTGGAAACTACACTCTGAATAAATCAGCCAGATCAATCAGTCGGATCTCACTGGAAGGGCTTAATAACCCCAAAGAGGTGCCTGCTGAGTCCCGAAATTGTTGGAATTCCCAAAAGAACTGACCCTTCTTGGGTTGACCCATTGGTAGAAAAGGCCAGACCCAAACATCTTCCAGTCCTAAATGCCCACATGAGCCCTATGTGAGGAAACTGTGGAGCACCTGGGCCTATCTTTCAGGAGCCTCTTTGGGTGAGCCTCTCCAAGATCTTTCACCAGCTTCTCCAGATTCTCCTCAAAGATCAAGTTGCCCTTAAAGGGGAGCTTGCTCAGTCACAGTTTGGACCTGTGGATCAGCAGGCCAATTCTGGGGTGAGAGCCACCTTAGCACCACAAAGCTGCTGTCATGGAATTAGAAGACATCCTGATGAAACCTTACAGGGTATCTGCCACAAGCGATGCTTCAGACTTCAATCTTGCTACTTCCGGGCTGTCTGGCAAATGCTGGATCCAATGTAAGAGTGCTCTGTCCACCATGCCCTCACAAAGCGTTGCCAGAGTACCTAAGCCTGTTATCATGAAAGGCCTCCTATCATGAGACTCCTTCAGCAAATGCCAACTTCTAGTGGAACGAATGTCTGCTTTGTCATCACCATGACCAGGGCATCCACCTTAGAGACCCTGAAGAGCTATCTCTCCTTGTGTAGAGGATGCAGCCAAGCCAGGACCTTGGTACTCTTCAGCCCCAGCTCCAGTGTCTCCCACTGCGAGAAAACAAGCTTTCACAAGGGCTCAGGGAGGGGAAAGAAATCAGAGGGACACCACAATCCCTCTAGGAAAGGATCCACTTGTGAAACCTTAGATTAGTTGCTTTTTTGCTAAACTGCCTCTGGGGCTTATTTGGCCCAGCGAAATGATTTACATAAAAATGTAAAAGCAAGAACAAAATATAATGTACAACCAATTAAAGAATAGACTAATTAAAAGAAAGGCAAAGTAAGTAAAGAATAAAAGAGGAAACTATTTTAATTCTTTCTTTGGTCTCAGAGAGGAAATATGTTTTGAGCTGAATTCTGAATCTGTTTTTATTTGTTTCACTTCTTAGGCTGAGTGGTAATGCATTCCATTGGCCAGGGCCAAAATAGAATAAGGCAGCTTGTCTGATGGTTTTCCAATGTATTTTTGAAGGGGGATGGAGTGAGCATAAGTTGATTTATATATTGAGAGCACATAACTTGGAAAGATTGATAGGGGATAAGGAGATCAGAAAGATAAAGGGGTTGACCTGTATGAAGAACTTTATAAACCGTAAGCCTGGATTTATAACGAATCCTTGAGACAAATGGAAGTCAGTGTAGAGTCTTCAGACCCGGTGTTATGTGGTTGAATACCTTTATTCCTGTTATAAGTCTTCGACTTTCATAATTTGGACCCATCATCGAAGAGAGAGACTGTTAAAGAAAGACATCATGCTTGGAAAGGTAGAAGGTTAACACAAGAGAGGAAGTCCAGTACGGAGATGGATTGATAAAATAACAGAAGCTATGGGTGCCACTCTATCAACAATGAGTCACCTGACTGAAGACCAAACACAGTTTAGGACAACTATCCAGAGGGTCACCATGAGTCGTCACCGACTCGATGGCACTCAACAACAAGTAGTCAAGCAGTGGCATTTGGAAGGGAGCTCCATAATGCACAAAGCCATCTGGCTTCCTGTATAAGAGTGGAAAAGTCCTCTTGTGAATAAGATGGATCACCAATGGATCCCTTTACTAGGGAAAGCTCCCCTTCCTTCATTGACTCATCTGTTGTAGACAGAATCCTCCTCCCTAACTCCCCCTAACCCCCAGATAGGAAAGGCTGGGATTCTCCTACTCAGTGCATGTGGGACTCCCAGGGGCGGCCCAAGGGGGGTGCGGGGCCATGTGCAGAGACTCGGTGCGGGGCCTCATTTGCATAAGTGGCCTTATTTGCATACATATTTGCATAATGTTACCATACACTAACTTTTAGTAAACATGTCTCTTAATGAGTGTATGGATAAAGAAAGACTAAAAGATTTCTACATTACTATAATCCAGTGCCAACCGCCAGGCACATTAGGAACTACTACAAACGCTGCCCATTTAGAACCCATAGCAAACCCGCTGTATCCTGACAGCATTACCAGGACTCACAAAGCACCAGACCCTACCTATTGTAACACCGAAAATCTGCCCTATAGCTTTAAGACACAAAAAGCTGAAGAGTACGGCACAGACTCTGACAGAAAGGGAGAGAAAAAGCTTCCTAGTTGCTATAGGCAACCAGAGCAGGCTGAGGCACGAGACCTGAAGGCACGCCCAGCCAACAGACACTCCCCAAACACTGAGGGAAACACTCTGCACATGTGCAGGAAAACGCCCATAACTCTGCATAAGAAAGCAGGCAGGCAAGCAGAGTTAGAGCAGGAACGGGCCACAGTTCAGAAGCAGGCCAGAGAGGAGAATCCTTATTATGCTCGAGTCCAGGAGAGAGAGAATCCAGGAAGAGAGGCTGAATGTGATTCCTGTATGATTTCTGACGAAGGTTTTGAGGACACAGAAGCAGCAAGCATTTGTGAAACCTGGCAGGTTAGAGAGAACCTAAAACCCTTCAACAAAAGGTCAGAGTATTTTCAGCCTAACCCTGTGTATTATGAGGCCTGGAATAAGAAGCCAAGAAGGGCTGGGAGACAGAACAGGCAGCCTTTCTCCAACCGTGAGTTTAACCACAGAAAACCCTTTGCTAATGAAAGCCAGAAGCTTTTAAGGTATTCACATCCTTGTGAAAGAGATAGTGAACTGCTTCAGGATATTTGTATGAATGAAGAGCCTGAATGTTTGTATGTAAAGCCTGGCAGCAAACTGACAAAAGCAAGGTTCAACAGAAAGACTGCAAAGCAGTTTTATCAAGGCTCAGATAATTATCTCCCTGACCAGGAAGAGAGTTTTGAAGAGAGACCAGTCACGGGCTGGAGGAAGTTACAAACTCTCTGCCAGAGGGAAGACGAGGCAATTGAGGAGCCCATGTGTATTGACCAAAATGAATGTTTATCTTATGAGGAAAAGATGGACTGTTCTTTAGTGATTACTGAAGAGACCTCTCTGCGCTGAGAGCAGATAAGCCTGCTAGAGAGAACAGGTCTGCACAGAGGAAACTGCCCAGGTGTTTACCTTGATTATATATTTTGTTTTGTCATTTGATTTGTGAAGCAAGAAGCTACTTTTCTTTAACCATTTGTTTATGCCAGAAGTATGGTTATCTTTTGAGTTTGGAAGTTGTATCATTTTTGAAAATCCAGCAAAACCCCGGGAGGGGAATAAATCCTTGTTTAAACCTGACCCTCGACTTGCAACTACACTTTCTTTTTATAGAAAGGTCAGGGCCAGTAGTGCACTAAGCTAAATAACACTAGTTTAGCCTCTGCTGGTGACACTATCAAAAGGAAACACTGCAAATATTAAACCAGTACATTTCAGAGAATACTGGGGAAAGAGAACAAGTGGCAATGTCAAATAGGAATTACATAAACAGAATACCTCAGCTCAGTTACACATGCAGAACATAGACCATCACCAAACAAGGAATCGCAATTTAGAAACAGGAAGGCAATAATTAAACTGGGAACCCCAAAAGCCAAACTTGGAATGTACAACAACACTGTAGAAATAAAACTATAAATCAATTTCCTCTTGTACCAAACAAAGCGCAGACGTTAATGATGCACATTTCCCAGAGCTTTCATATTCCAGTTAATAAATTCAAAATAAAGAGATATATTTCTACCTTTTGTGCATTTTTTTTCAGTTGCAATTGCTCCAGCCACTTTCTTCTGGTTTCTTCATGTTTTCTGCTAACTCTCCATCGTCTGCTGTCCATTTGTCCTTTCTTCTCTCTTCTAGTTTTCTTTCCATCCTCTCTCTCTACATCTGCTTTAACATACTAATCTTTATCCTTTTGCTCTTTCCTCATTCTTATTTCATCCACACAAATTTTACCCCTCCATCCTCAATCCCCACTTACTCTCCCAATACCCGGCCAATTGTAGATTTTTCATCCCTCCCACACAAAATATTTTTCCCCTCTCCATTTTACTCTCCCAGCCCCATCCCATTCTAATCCTCCCCCAACATCAGCTCCCTTCTAGTTCCAGTCTCACCCAGCATCCATTCCCTTCTAGTCCCTGCATCAGCCCATTTCCAGTCCTAGCCCCCCATCAACCCATTTCCAGTCCTAGCTCCCCCATCCATTTTCAGTCTGAGTCCCTTCATCAGCTCATTTCCAATCCTAGCCCCCCATCAGCCCATTTCTAGTCATTTCCTAGCCCCACCATCAGCCCATGTCAAATCCTAGCTCCCCTCCACTCAGCCCAATTCCAGTCCAAGCCCCCCCATGAGCCTACTTCCAGTTCTAGCCCCTCCATGAGTCCATTTCAATTCAAGCCCCCACCACAGCCCATTTCCAATCTTAGCTCCCCCCAACAGCCCATTTCCAGTCCTATCCTAGCTGCTCCATCAGCCCATTTTCAGTTCTAGCTCCCTTCCCTCACAGCCCATTTCCATTCCAAGCTCCCTCCCCATCAGCTATTTGCAGTTCAAGCCTCCCCGTCCACTCAGTCCATTTCCAGTCATAGCAATCCCCCAACCCATTACCAGTCCTAGCCCCCCATCAACCCATTTTCAGTTTAAGCCCCCCCTATAACCCATTACCAGTCCTAACCCCCCATCAGCCCACTTCCAGTCTTAACCCCATCAGCCCATTTCCAGTCAGCCCCCCATAGCCCATTGCCAGTCCTAACCCCCCCCATCAGCCCACAGCCCATTACTAGTCCTAACCACATCAGCCCACCTCAAGTCCTAACCCCTCCCCATCAGCCCTTTTCCTGTCCTAGCGCCCCCATAGCCCATTAGCAGACCTAACCCCCAACCGATTTCTGATTATCAATCCTGTCCCCCATCAACCTATTTCAAGACAGCCAGCATCAGCCCACAGCCCATTACCAGTCTTAACCCCCCCAGCCCATTTCCAGTCCTAACCCCCCATCACCCCATTTCCAGTCAGCCTCCATCAACCCCCCGCCCATTACCAGTCTTAACCCCCCCGGCCCTTTTCACGCCTTACCCCCCCATCACCCCATTTCCAGACAGCCTCCATCAGCCCCCAGCCCATTACCAGTCTTAACCCCCCCAGCCCATTTCCAGTCCTAAACCCCCCCCAGCCCATTTCCAGTCAGCCTCCATCAGCCCCAGCCCATTAGCAGTCTTCACCCCCCCTAGCCCATTTCCTGTCCTAACCCCCCCCAGCCCATTTCCAGTCAGTCTCCATCAGCCCCAGCCCATTAGCAGTCTTAACCCCCCCCAGCCCATTTCCAGTCCTAAACCCCCCCCAGCCCATTTCCAGTCAGCCTCCATCAGCCCCAGCCCATTAGCAGTCTTAACCCCCCCTAGCCCATTTCCAGTCCTAACCCCCCCTCCAGCCCATTTCCAGTCCTAACCCCCCCTTGCACATTTCCAGTCCTAACCCCCCCCTTGCACATTTCCAGTCCTAACTCCCCCCCCCCCCTTGCACATTTTCAGTCCTAACCCCCCCCCTTGCACATTTCCAGTCCTAACCCCCCCTTGCACATTTCCAGTCCTACCTCCCCCCCCTTGCACATTTCCAGTCCTAACCCCCCATCACCCCATTTCCAGACAGCCTCCATCAGCCCCCCCCCCCTTCCCTTCCCTTCCGGCAAATTTAAAAAAAAAAAAAACAAAACCTGGCTCTAGCTGCTGCCGCTGCCGCGTCCGTCGCAGCAGCGGCAGAATGGCGTGTCCCGCGGGGCCCCCTCTCCTCGTCGAGCCCTCTGCAAGGGCTTTCAGATTCGCGAAGGGAGAGTGCTCCCTCGCGTCTCTGTAAAGCCCGCAGGGGCTAATGGGAAATTTCCCATCAGCCCCTCGCGTCTAAAGGGGCAGATGGGAAATTTCCCATTAGCCCCTGCGGGCTTTACAGAGACGCGAGGGAGCACTCTCCCTTCGCGAATCTGAAAGCCCTTGCAGAGGGCTCGACAAGGAGAAGGGGCCCCGCGGGACACGCCATTCTGCCGCTGCTGCGACGGACGCGGCAGCAGCCAGAGACAGGGTTTTTTTTAAAAATGTAATTAAAAAAAAAAGCAGAATGTTCTTTGCGCGGGGCCCCCTGAAACGCGGGGCCCTGTGCAAAAAACATTCTTGCTCAATGGACGGGCCGGCCCTGGGGACTCCAATACGTGCTCCACCTATTGCAGGTGGGTCTGAAGTCCAACTCAGTCAGAGTACACCTGAGCGCCATCGCAGCACATCACCACTTCTCGGCTCAGCCCCTTGTGTCTCGGTTCGTACAGGGCCTCGTGTTGTCCAAACCTCCTGTTCACCCTCCAGACCTTAATGTGGTGCTCTCGCAACTCACTAAGCCTCCGTTCGAGTCTCTGGCTACCTGCCACTTCCAGTACCTATCCTGGAAGGTTGCCTTCCTGGAAGTACTCACATCAGATCGCAGAGTCAGCGAGCTCCAGGCTCTGATGGCAGAGCCTCCTTACATGAGGTTCTACAAGAACAGAGTGGTCCTTCGCACATACCCTAAGCTTCTGCTGAAGGTGGTGTCCCCATTCCACCTCAGTCAGGAGGTGGTGCTCCCCACCTTCCTTCCCAGACATCACGCCAGCAGGGTGGAGACTGTTCTCCATACTCTGGATTGCAAGAGAGCCCTGTCCTTCTACCTGCAACAGACTCAGGGCCACTGCAAAATTCAACAGCTTTTCATATCCTATTACTCCAGCCATCTGCAGCTCCCAGTGACTAAGCAAACTCTGTCCACCTGGGTGGCGGACTGCTTTACCCTTGCCTACAAGCAGGCAGGGATCCCATGAGACCAGAGAGTCACGGCGCACCATGTGAGGGCCATGGCTACTTCCGTGGCCAACCTGTGTTCCGTCCCCATGACAAAAATCTGCTGAGCCCCCACCTGGTCTTTGGTCCATACCTTCGCTACTCACTACTGCCTAGAGAGGGAATACCAATGGGACAGCACCTTCGGCCAGGCCATACTCCGTAATCTGTTTGGGGTGTAGGCAGCTCCTGCTCTCTGACCCTTCTGTGTTCAGGCTGAACACAGAAGGGTCAGAGGGCAGGAGCTGCCTACACCCCAAACAGTGCCGTCTTTGCTATGACATTGGACTGAGGCAAGATGACAACCTTGGGCAGAAAGGGGACCATACATGTGTGGAGCATCTCCCAAAGGCTTTCTTTGAAAGCTGGGGAGATGCTTCCGCGTGGGCTCCATCGACCCTGTAAGTGTATAGGCCCTGTAAGTATATATTATATTGTGTAGATCAGTGAAATAAACTCCTACCTAAATTCTTTTTTGAATTGTACTTTTTAGACAGAAGAACCCTCACATCAGCTATAGCACGAGAGTCTGGCAGATCATTAGATTAAATTTGGAATTCTTTGTGACTTCAAGGATGATTTTCTGGTTTTCTCTTGGAATTATCTCAGGGCAGTTGCTTCTGGTTTGCATAGGAGTTTGTTTCACTGATCTACACAACATAATATACACTTACAAGGCATAATTTTATAACCCTTTGCATTGCAATGCAATGTGTGCCTTCGAGTCAGTCCTGACTCCTGGCGACCCAGAAGCTCCTGGGTTTTCTTGGCAGTGTCACCGGAAGTAGATTGCCAGGCCTTTCTTCCGAGGCAATGGAGGGTTAAGTGACTTGCCCAAGGCCACAAGGAGTGCTAGTGGGAATTGAACCCTGGTTGCTTGGTTACCAAGCCAGTGTTCTAACCACTAGGCTACTCCTCCACTCATAAGTATGCACATAGAGGCACATTCTAGTTCCCACATGTCCGGACGCACTGGCCGTGCAAAATACAGACATGCAGGAGATGCAGCTGATTCTGCTGCCATGGGGCCCGGACATACCCACGACAGCAGAAGTGGGTACTTGGATGTCCAGGCTGGTGAACAGGTTCACTAGAGGGACGCCCCAGAGTCGGAAAAGTCAGGAGGCAACTCTGGGGTGCATAAGGGGAGGCACAGTTGCAGAGGTGCACCATGCCACCGAGCGCTTCATCCGTGTCCTGCAGCATCTGGGGTTCATCATTAACCGACCCAAGTTCCACCTCTCTCCGGCACAGTGAGGCTGAAGGATTCTGCTCAGCCCGTCTGCTCTGAGGTGTTTTGTCCTCTCCGGAGGGAGGAAAGCCTTGGCCTGGAGGCTTTCCAGCTGGGCCCCTATGAACTCCAGGTACTGTGCTGGAGAGAGGTCGGACTTGGGTTGGTTAATGAACCCCAGACGCTGCAGGACACGGATGAAGCGCTCGGTGGCATGGTGCACCTCTGCAACTGTGCCTCCCCTTATGAGCCAGTCATCCACGTAGGGAAAGATGAAGACCTTTTGGAAACCAAGGTGGGTTGCGACCATTGCTAGGCACTTGGTGAAGACCCTTGGCGATGCTGCCAGCCAGAAGGGTAGCACCCAGCTCTGGTAGTGACCTCCTCCCACCATGAACCAGAGCTATTGTCGGTGGTTGGGGTGGATCAGGATGTGTGTATAAGCACCCTTCAGGTCTAAGGAACATAGCTAGTCTCCCTGCTGGAAGTAAGGCAGCAGTGTTCCAAGGGAAAACATCTTGACCTTCTCCCTCACCAGAAATCTGTTCAAGTTCTGTAGGTCCAGGATGGGCTTGAGGCTCCCTGTTCGTTTGGTAATGAGGAAATATGTGCAGTAGAAGCCTTTGCCCCAGAGATGTTTGGACACTGGCTCCACCGCCTTGTCCGTGAGGAGGCCTGTGAACTCATTGAGGAGCAGAGTCTAGTGATGGAGAGGCCTTACAGGTTCTTCTGGGAAGAACAGGGTGGTGTCTGTTGCAGGTGGAGGAGATATCCTTCCTTGACTACTTGCAGCACCCAGGAATCGGTGATAATGGAGAACCACCTGTGGGCAAACAGGGTCCCCCCCCCCCCCCCGTGGGCTGCAGAGGCCTCCTGGAGGAGAGGAGGCCGTACCCAACGAGTCAAAAACTTCCTCTAGGCTTTGGCTGGGGCCGGAGCCTGGGTCTTAGGCTTGCGGGGGCCATGCCCATGCCCTTTAGACTGTTGCCCCTGCTGTGGGGCAGAGAAGCCCTGGTACTGTAGGACATTACCAAAGACCCCCTTCTTTCTCAGGAAGAAAGGCTTCTTCCCTGGGGCCTTCTTGAGGGGGTGCACCATGGTCTTCTTCGAGTTTGGTCAGAAACTCAGTCTCTATCTCAACAGCCTTGTCTCACATGGGTTTCCTGAAGAGGTTCTCTCTGGTGCAAGGGACATCAATGATTTTGTCCTGGACCCACTGCTTGAGGTCAGACGACTGCAGCCATGCCTGGTGTCAGACCCTGATGCCCGGAGTGGCCACCCTGGCTAAGGATCTGAAGCTATTGTATGCTGCTCGAGACACGAACTTTGAGCACTTCTTGATTGCCGAGGCCACTGAAGAGGTTCCCTATTGAGGCCTGCAGAGAAACCAGTGAGCTCCCTCGCCAGCTCCTTTAGGTACATGCCAATGTACAACTGGTAGGATTGGACTCGGCAAACCAGTATCGAGCCCTGGTAGCATTTTTGGCCATGGGCGTCCATGGTCCGGGCCTCCCTACCTGGGGGCACCGATGAACGAGTCTTTTGGCTTGAGTCACCGAATGGCTGACTCAACGACCACAGAATTGTGAGGAAGCTGGGTTTTTTGGAACCCCGAGCTTTGGCAGATTCGGTACATGGAATCGAGCAGTTTGCTCACAATGGGCACAGACACCGGTATTTTCCACATATGGAGAAGGAGGTGCTCAAGGATCGGTGGGACGGACACCGTAAGGGCCGCCTTCAGAGGGGCCTCGTACTGGAGGATCTCAAGTTCTCCATGTAGGGCCCTAATCTGCCACTCTCTTAAGCGCGAGTGCCTTTGCCATATCCCGCACAAAGTCGAGGAAGGCAACATCCTTGGGTGGGGAACAGCGCCAGGACAGTGGTGGAGATGGATGTGAAGGCACGTCTCGATGTCGCCGGGTGTCCAGGGACTCTTTATCCTAGGTCTCCCAGTCTGATTTGAAGTCAGAGGAAGAATCCAAGATGCCACGGCTCCCGTGGTCGTGTTCTGAGCCCAAAGGCCTGCAACCCATTGGGGACCTGGGGTCCAAGCCACATGTGTTCGCCGGAGAGGACCGGTGTACCGAGGAACAGGACTGGGACCTCGTCCGGTGCCAATGGGTCTCTCGAAGTGGGTGGTGCAGAGAATCAGCTCAACAACCGGGGAAGCCATCAAGGTCAAGGGTACAGTCGTTGGGGCAGAGGAACCAGACATCAGCGCTCAAAGCCCGCCATTCTGGTCTCCATGTCAGATGGCTCCGCAGCCTTCGACGTGGGCACCAATGGCTTCCAGCCCAGCATAAGTTCTGTTGAGGGGGAATTCTCGCACAGGGTGGCCTCAGTTGTCCAAGGCCGGTCGCCCGACGCTGACTCCTCCTTCTGGAGCAGCTTGTGAGGCCGCTCCTGCTCCGACCCCTCAGACTCACGCAAGGGACTGCAGGGCCTGCTGTGTGATTTACCCACTTTTCCAGACCCATCCTCTGATGTGGTCTTCGAGGGCTTTGAGCTTTTCTTGCATTCTACCTCTGGGGAGTTCTTCTGAGAGAAGCTGAGGCCGTGGGACTCCGAGACAGCCCAGGCATCGCAGGGTACCAGAGGGGGCCCTGGAGCATGGTATCAACGGGGATTCTGGCGCAGAGTCGGATCTATGGAATAACTTTTCCTGCTGCAGCTGGCGGCTCTTGATATCCTTTGCAGACATGGACTTGGCAATGGAGGCAGCAGTCATGTGGGTCAGTGAGGGACATCATCTTACTGCACCAATCACATTTCTTGAAGCCACTGGAGACCATGGAGAAAAATGGGTCCTTAAACCTGGGTGAAGATCTGAGACCTACTGGCCAAAAAGGGTGTGAAGCGCCGGTCAAGGGACACTTTGAGAATAAACAAGGAAAACGAACCCAAGGAGAAACGCCAAGGTGAGCTGGCTCGGGGCGGGAAGAGGAACCGGTACGCTTACCAGAAAAGAAAGATTTTAAGGCAAAAGGGAGACAATTTTTCCAGGGAAATGGGACAAATGTCCAGTGGACTCCACGTAAAAAGAGACTAAGGCAAAATGGCGCCTTTGGGTGGGAAGGGGGCCATGCATGCATGGTGCATCTCCCAAAAGCTTTCTTTGAAAGCTGGGGAGATGCTTCTGCACAGACTCAGTCAGCACCCACGTAACCCATATGTGAGGACTGACTTCCCGCTTCTTCCCGGAGAATCTCGTGCTATAGCTGATATGAGGGTTCATACAACCACCATCAATAAAAAAAACTGAACAGGAATGGTGTTCCTAAGATGATGGCAAGAAGAAAGCGCTGCTATCTAAAAACAGCATTGCTGCCATCCTCAGATTTCTCAAAGGGTATCTGGATGATCCACAAGACTTCTGAAATAATGTTCTCTGGACAGGTGAATGAAACATTTAGCTTTCTGGTCACAGTAGCAAATATTTTGTTTGACAAAATAAAACAAAACAAGAATTTCATCTCTGCTGTTAAACATAGTGGTAGGGATATCGTGGCATGGGCTTGCTTCGCTGAGGCATGATCTAGATGGCTTGCCATCACTAACAGAACCATGAATTCTATTTTTTATCAGAAAATTCTAGAACAGAATGTCATGACATTTTATCTATGACCTGAAGCTGAGCCAAAAGTGAGTCATGCAGGAAGATGATCCTAAATGTTCGTAGAAATTACTTGGATGTTCTTGTGCAAACAACAGCACCATACAATATCTCTACTAGATTACTGCAATGAAGGTTAAATAAATCCTAACATTTTCCAGAATTGGGGATGTTCATGCTGGCAGGAAGGGAAGTGAAAGCCAAGTCACATATAAATTACTCCCAAACACAGAACTCTTGTCTTTGGCACCCAGCCACTGTACCATGCAGGAATAAGGTGTCTGCTCTTAAGGGGCAGGTGGTCTTTGGCACCCAGCCACTACACCAGAAGGAACAAGGGCCTCTGCCTTTTGGGCAGTGCCCTTGGCAGATAGCTCCTCATACTATCCAGAATAAGCAACAGGCATCAGAACAATAGAGCAAAACCTGCCAGCACCCTCACTGTCTTAGGAGAGTAGCTCAGCTTAGGTGAGAGTTTCAAGGACTGTACCAACAACTAAGCCTTCCACGGTCCATTGGAGCCAAGAGCCCTGCAGAGTAGTTTCAGGGACCTGCATCTCTAGAAGCCACCAGCTCTCAGGAAAAATGGAACCCAAGCACTCATCATATACCAATGATGCCATAATCACGAGTGAGCCAGCACAGTATCAGGGACCTGTGTCTGCATCACCACCAGCTTTGAGTACACTGGGAAAGAGTACTAGAAACAGGAGACAGGGATTTGCACACAAGGAAACCAGACTAAGTAACTAGGGTGCAGGAGTGGTGAAGGATGAAATAACTGTTCAACTTAAGTCACAGAGTAACTGAAGGCAGTGTGTGAACCTACATAACAGAGGAGGAAGGAGTAATCTACCTGCAACCAATTTTGACTAAGGAGGAGACGTTAACGGCTTGTAATATAGTTCTTGTTTGTTGCTTCTGAAATTGTTATTGTTCAGTGACCATAAAGTAAACTCTTGGTTCAGAGCACAGTTTCTGGCCTGGACTCTTCTATATGATGAGAGAGGTGCAAGTGTCAAATGCCAAGGGTGTATGCTCATCCCTCCACCATAAAAACCCTGATATTGAATTCCAACAGCTCAAGAATAAAGGATTGCAAACATGACTAACTGGATTAGTGTTCCCTCTTGTCTGCCAAGTTGCTAGAAGCATCTGCTAGGACTACATAAAAAAGAAGGGTTAGATACTGAAGTAAATCTACTACATAATGGCGGTAGAACAGATTTCATGTTTTGGAATGACCAAGTCAAAGTTCTGACTTAAACCTTATAAAATGTTGTGGCAAAACCTGAAAAGAGCTGCTCATCCTAGAAAGTCATCAAATGTCAAAGAGTTGAAACAGCTCAGCATGGAAGAATAGACCACCATGCCTCAAGGGTGATGAGAAGGACTACAATAGTTACAGGAAAGCATTAACAGACATTGCTGTTGCTCAAGGAAGCATCACTAGTTATTGAACAAAGGGCTCATATGCTTTGTCACACAAAGATACTTATTATTATACCTTTCTGTTGAATAAATAATCAAAATATATCCTTTTTGGCTGGGCTATTTATTCAATGGGGCTATTTTTCTCTCTTACCAATGTTTTGATTAGGATTTAAGCATGTTAGGTTAGGAACTGTGTTAAAATACAGACCATCATAGGGGATATACTATTTACTATAGAGAGATGATGGCTCTTAAAACCAGGACTGCTTGTAAAATGTTGAGGCTGATTCACTAAAATATGGTAATGCACATTGCCATTAATACAGGCTTATCAGGCGTTTTATTTTTTAAAGTTAATCAGCTCCACTAAAAATAATGGGGCAAGTAGCCTAGTGGTTAGGACCACAGAGATCAGAATTCAAATCCCACTTATACTCTTCGTGGCCTTGAGGAAGTTACTTAAACCTCTACTGCCTCAGGTATAAACTTAGATTGTAAACCCTCCAGGCACACGGAAATGTCTTCTGTACTTTTATGTATTTATTTAACAGGTTTATATACCGCATTTCCAAAGATCAAGGCGGTTTACATCGAATGTAACTAAAATATTACGGAGAACAGGAACAAGGTTAACATAAACATAACTGTAATTTAACACTGCCGAGACAAGGGTAGGAACTACTACTGGAAAGGCGAGAGCTAAATGCTAAGAAATAATGTGTAGCCTTTATTTGATGGTGATAGTAGTTACGTTTTGTTAGTGAATTAGCCTCCATATGAGATGCTTTGAACTACTACTTACTATAATAGCAAGACGTTCATATTCAACTATAGATCTATTCCTGAATATTTATTGAACATATAATACACATATCATTATAAATAACGAGGAGACACTGTATTTAAACAATACTTACATTCTTGTTTAAATGTGAAATACTCTGTTAAATGTCTACATTCATGATTTCCTCGAAGTAAAAACAGAGTTTTGGGATAAAGAATTTTCAAAGCCCACAAGTATAGCACACACTGAAAAATAAAAACAAAAGAAATCCTTGATTTGCATTGCCTACTGTTGGACAACAATATCACAAATCAATGAATGGCCATCCAAGGCTACTGATGCTCTTTTCCTATCTACATTACTGCCCTGTGCAACATCAACTCTACCATTCAGTTTTATTCTGAAGAATGCCCCTGCTTTGGCTTACATGAGTTCACCACCTAATCTCTTATCAACTCCTTGATGCTTAGTACTGAAGTGAAAAGGGATTTTGCAAACTAGACTTACACACAAAAAATCATGCACAATGGCTTGAAGAATGCTCAAATGCATGGTTTGTGTTTTTTTTTAATTCATATATCCCATTTAAGAAAAATATTCACAAGTTTTGCTCTTTATATCTAGCAAAATTTCACATACATAGAAACATAGAAAAATTATGACAGAAAAAGACCACGTGGCCTATCTAGTCTGTCCTTCCATATCAACAACTACAACAGTCCCCTTTTTTCCTTTAGAGATCCTCTGTGTTTGTCCCATGCTTTTTTGAATTTAGATACTGTCCTCATCATATCATAGTCTGATAAATGCAAAATTTAACTAGAATACAAACTTCATGAGCTGTTGTGATGCAATGCAATATCATGCAAAGCTGCTCATTAATTCAGCAAAAACTGGCATGTTAAGATATTTTCATGGGCCAGTTAACAAAAAATCCCAATACCTACTGAGATGTTATCTTTTTCAAACAGACTCTCAGCTAAATTGTTCATGAAAGTTTGCTACAGTGCTCACTTGCATCCATAATAAACTAGTGGAAATTGGGCACTAGAAATTCCGCAGGTTAGAACACTGGCCCTACTGTGTAGTAAGCTTTTTGTTTTTTATTAATGAAAATATTTATATTTATAGTAGTGTTGTCTACATGAAAATTTACATGATTATAAGCATGGCTATAGATTCTATAGTACAAGGTAGTGTGCATGCATCCAGGGCCAGCCCAACTATTAGGCAAACAAGGTGGTCGCCTAGGGCAGTAGTTTCTTTGGCGTGGGGAGGGGGGGATAGGCAGGAAAGAGCCGAGCAGTCAAAGCTAAGCAATTGATTTTGACAGCCAGAGGGGCAGAAGACAAGGTCTGCCTAGGGTGCCAATACCTTGCACAATTTTGGAGCTGCCCCTGCATGCGCCAACAGTTAAAGAGGTTGGATTCTAGTCTAGGGCAGGAAAAATTAGGCACTTTGAACTACAATCCAGCAGAGAAGGGGAAGGGTTAGGCAAGAATGGGAGGAGGAGCTTGTAAGCACTCAGACTCTGCTAGTATTGCTTTCCTACTGCCATAATAGCAGAGGTTGAGAGCTCACAAATGCCCTGCTGATGGTCCTTGGACATGAGGAGAGAAGAGCAGGGCTGGCTTGTCCACTAGGCAGACTAAGCAGCCACCTAGGGCAGCAGACCCTGGTGGGCGGCTCAATTCCATTTTAAAAATGGTAGCACAAAGCTGCCACTTTCAAAATGGAGTCTGGCCATGGCCACACCCTGAATCAATTTCTCTCCCTTGCAGTAGCAGTTGGGCCGCCGCTACCACTGGTACAAGATATGAAGATGGATTCAGGGGGCGGCTGCAGGAGGGGGGATGCTGGTGGCATGGGGGGCAGTAGGGGGAGAGGTAGCGCTGCGGGGGCTTCTGCCTGGGGTGACAGAAACCTTTGGGCCGCCCCTGGGTGAAAAAAGTGTGTCTCTGGAAACGCCCAAGCATTCAGCATCAGTAAGGAGGTGGGGTCTCCCAATGTTTGATCTGATGGCCAGAAGAGGCAATGCCAAGGTGATCAGCTTCTTCAGTCGCTGCCGTGACCTGTAAGCAACTTGCTTGGATGTCTGCTACAAGTATGGCCCAGAAGGGGATTCTCTAATTCTCTATTCTTGTCTCCCCCCCCCCCCTTGTGGCCCCTAGTGAATTATCTCCTTTGAAGGATTCAAAATTATCCAAGTCTGGTGATTCTGGTCACTCCAGACTGGCCATCCAGGCTGTGGTATGCAGATCTGATGGGATTGTTGGCAGGGTCCCCGCTCTGGCTCTCACAGGAGAAGTCCATCAGGGGCTTCTGATATTGGAGGATCCCCATTCATTTCTTAACTATAGCTTGACTCTTGAGAGGTATAAGCTGTCCAACAGACACTACTCTGGTGCACTAGTGAATACCGGGCTCAAGGCCCATAGGGCCTCAACCTCCTTATCCTACCTGAGGGTTTGGAACTTTTTTGAGAAGTGGTGTTCTTCTCAGGCCCTCTCAGATGGGAAGACTGACATATGTGCCACGCTGTCCTTTTAACAAGTGGATCTGGACCAGGAGTTGGCCCTGAATACTCTTAAGGTTGAGAATGTAGCCTTAGCATGTTACTGGGGGAATATTCATGGGTTGTCTTTAGTGGCCCACCCTGATATAATTTGCTCCCTCGGAGAGGTTACATAGATTTGCCCTCCCATATATCTGTTTGTCCCTCTGTTCAGCCTTTCACTGGTGTTGAAGATACTGAAAAGGTCCTCCTTTCAAGCCCATCTGAAAGGTCTCTCTCAAGGATCTGACTCAAGGCAGTGTTCCTGGTGGCTGTTGCCTATCACAGTCACCTTGTGAACAGTACCATCCTTCCTTCCAAAGCAGATCTCCTCTTTTCACCTTAATCAGGCAGTAGTTCTGCTCTTTTCTTTTGGAGGAGGACTTCTGGTTGATTCCCACCTTGTGTCTCTTCAATGTGAAGAGGGAATTGCTCAGATACCTGGAAGAGATCAACTTTTTTCGGTAGTCGGACCATTTATTCTCTTCATTGATTCAAGGAAGGGCAGACAGTGGACAAGACCTGCATTTCCCACGGGATCAAACAGACCTTTGGTTCAGCATATCCTTTGGCCAGGAAATGGGTACTAGAGGGACTCAAAGCTTATTCCACTATATCTCAGGGCTCTCTTCTTGACTGAGTCAGTCCTGATGTCTCTGGAAGGCATATGTAAGATGGCTACCTAATCCACTTTGATTATCTTTATGAAACAATTCAGGCTGCATATGGAGCAGTGCTGATGGCACCTTTGGCAAGGCTGTTCTAGCCAGATTGTCATCTTCTTCCCACCCTGTGTCCTGACTACCTGGGTATGTCCCGTTCATCTGGACGGGTCTAGCAGAATGATAAGGAAGGAGAAATTTTGATCATACCTAACCATTTCTTTTACTTGAATCCTGCTAGACCAGTCCAGGCCCTGGACTTGAAGACTTTACTGTGGGTTAGGGAGCCCTTCTGCCTTTGCACTGTATTCTGTTACAGAGCCTAATCAAAATACTTGTTCCAAAAGTTGACTGTTATTTTTGCTAATTATTCTTGATTTTACTCTCTGACTTTTTCAGTCTTACACACCAGGAAGTATCGTACTAGCTTCTCTCAGTGCTGCACCAGTGGTTATAACTCCTGATGACATCATCAAAAGATGCTCAAGTCTGCCTCCCAGGGCTGGTGCCAAACATTAGGTGAACAAGTCGGTCGCCTAGAGCGCTGGCCCTCCTGGGATGCCCATTGCCACTGTTGCCATCTCAGGACCTATAGCAGTGGCAATAGCCTGAAACAGCCCCATGGCGCTTAACTCAAAACTTCAGTGCCATAGGGCTGTTTGCTTTTGCCTCCATTGATTCCAAATTCTTGTTTGCATGGGGGGTGGAAGCGGCTTTCGCTTCTATATCAAATGAAGCTGGCATCGGGCATCAGTGAGGGCAAAAGCAAACAGCCCCGCAGTGCTGAAGTTTTGAGGTAAGTGCTGCAGGGCTATTTTGGGCCACTGTCACTGCTGTAGGTCCCAGAGAAGGGTGGCAGCAGTGGCAATAGGGGATGGGGGATGACAGATGTGAGGTTCGCCTAGGGTGCCTCATCTCCTTGCACTGCATGGCTGCCTCCATCTGCTGGCAAGGGAGCACAAACCACTAATCTGGACTGCTTTAGCAGGATTCAAGGAAAGGAAATTATCAGGTACGATTAAAATTTCTCCTTGTGAGGTTGAAGAACTCTGCTTATCCTGTAAGCTATTTGATTCTGAAGACCTAGGATGTAAGTAGTTTGAATATGTATGTGACTGGATATCATAAAGGCTCAAATAAGTAAAAAGAATTCATTCCCTCTTGTTTGTTGATTTAAAAAACAGGAACCCGATTATCCATCTGAACTAGTACTGAACAATCTTGAAGATGATGCACAACACCTAAAGTGAGCAAAAATATCATTTGGAGCACCAGATGATTGATATATAACAGTCACCTGAGAAAGATGAGACGCAAGGTGGGCTCCCCAAGCAGTATTAGAAGCATCCATTTTGAGGAATGAGTGATACGCTAGTGTTGCTAATGTAACACATCTCTGGTCAGAATGCAGATGTCCACCATTGTAGCATAGTCCAAAATATAACTGAGAAACAAAGTCTGGTAGAGTGGCTGGGTACACAGGTCCTATTCAAATCTGAGATCCCATTATGCCTCTCATTTTCAAGTGGGCAAAGAGCATGGCATACACCAAAGCAGCCATATGGCTTAACATTTGCAAGTAGGCTTTGGCTGTGTCTGTGATCAAGTACTAAATGTTCTTGACATAAAGCATTAGTTTTTGCAACCTGTCTTGTGGCAGAAAAGCTTTTGCTTGAGCTGTGTCCAAAATAGCTCCTACGAATGAATATTTTTTTGTTAGTTGGAATGCTGACCTCTCAAAGTTGTTGATGAATCCCAGACTTCAAAGGTGGCACAGTGTTTTTTTCTCCGAGGATTACAGCCAAGTTCTCAGAGGAAGCTGCCAGAAGCCAGTCAGAGGTATGGAAAGACTAGTTGATTCTGCCTGTATAAGTTAGTGGCTGCAATTATGAGGCATTGGATGAAAACTCCAGGGGCAGATGAGAGACCAAAAGAAAGGACTTTGAACTAATGATGGTCTGAGTGTCGAAGGAAACAGAGGAATTTTCTGCATCATGGATAGAACAGGATATATGTACAAACATCTTTGAGATCCAGTGAACACAGTCACTCTCCCCTTCTTCAAACAGGGAAGGAAAGTGGAAATAGTATTCATCTTGAACTTTTTCTTGCACAGGAATAGCTTGAGGGCCTTGAGATCTAATGCGGGACACAAACCTCCTATCTTCTTGGGGATCAGGAAATATCTGGAGCAGAAGCCTTGGTTCCTTTCCTAAAAGAGAACCAGATCTATGGATTTGGATTGCAGGAGATTAACTTCTTCCTGAACCAGTTAGATCTGAGCTTGAGGTATGCGAGACCACACCAAAGGTTGATCTGGTGGCAGTAATTGAAAACTGAGATAGCAGCACATTTTTATGACATTGAGAATCCAGGAATCTGTTATCATCTATTCTCACTGCTGAAGAAACAAGTGTACCCAACTCCCTACAGAGGTAGGCCAGGATGTATATTCTGGAGGGACGGTGGCTGTGGCTGTTGAGGGCAGTCAAAAAATGAAAGTTGCTTCAGTTGATAGAGTATTCTCTGATTGGTTTATCCCATTTATTGCTGACAAGACTTAGTGAAAGCAGAATTCCCAGCCTGTTGTGGTTATTTGGCAAAGCAGACAAAGGTTCTTCTACAGTGCCAAAGGACTGGAGAGAGGCTCATGTGGTGCCTTTACACAAAAGCGGAAGTAAGGATGTGGTTGAAAACTACAGGCCGGTTAGTTTAACTTCAGTGGTGAGTAAATTATTGGAAACGCTGCTGAAAGAGAAAATAGTGAGGTTTCTGGAGTCCGGCGGATTACAGGATCCGAGGCAGCATGGATTCACCAGAGGCAGGTCTTGTCAGACAAATCTGATCGATTTCTTTGACTGGGTGACCAGGGAGTTGGACCGAGGGAGAGCTCTAGATGTGGTGTATTTAGATTTCAGTAAAGCCTTTGACACTGTTCCTCACAGGCGACTTATAAACAAACTGAGCACCCTAGGGATGGACCCTAAAGTTACTGCTTGGGTTAGAAATTGGTTGGGTGGGAGGCGACAAAGAGTACAAGTAAATGGAGCTCACTCTGAGGAGAAGGATGTTACCAGTGGTGTGCCCCAGGGATCTGTCCTTGGTCCGATTCTTTTTAACATCTTTGTTAGTGATATAGCGGAAGGGCTGTCGGGTAAGGTTTGCCTCTTTGCGGATGATACCAAAATCTGTAATAGAGTAGACACCCAGGAAGGTGTAGATAACATGAGGAGGGATCTAGCTAAGCTTGAAGAATGGTCTAGAATTTGGCAGCTGGGATTTAATGTTAAAAAATGTAAGGTCATGCATTTGGGCTGCAGCAATCCAAGGGAGCAATACAGTATAGGAGGTGAAGTACTTTTGTCCACTAAAGAAGAGCGGGACCTAGGCGTGGTTGTGTCTGATGATCTTAAAGTAGCTAAACAGGTAGAAAAGGCGACGGCAAAAGCTAGAAGGATGCTTGGGTGCATACGGAGAGGAATGGCTAGCAGAAAAAAGGAGGTGATGATGCCTCTGTATAAGTCTTTGGTGCGACCTCATTTGGAGTATGGTGTGCAATTCTGGAGACCGCACCTTCAAAAGGATGTGAACAGGATGGAGTCGGTGCAGAGGGTTGCTACTAAAATGATTAATGGGCTTCAACATAAAGCATATGAGGACAGACTTAAGGATCTTAATATGTACACCTTAGAGGAAAGGCGGGATAGAGGTGATATGATTGAGATGTTTAAATACCTCCGTGGCATAAATGTTCAGGGAGAGAGCCTCTTTCAATTGAAAGCAAGTTCTGCTACGAGGGGACATGGGATGAGGGTGAAGGGAGATAGATTCAGGAGTGATATGCGGAAATATTTCTTTACGGAAAGAGTAGTGGATCCGTGGAATAGTCTCCCAGTGGAGGTGGTAGAGATGAGGACAGTAACTGAATTCAAAAAAGCATGGGACCAACACAGAGGATCTCTAAAGGTAGAAAGTGGACTGTTGTAGTTGTTGTTATGGAAGGACAGACTAGATGGGTCTTGTGGTCTTTTTCTGTCATCATGTTTCTATGTTTCTATGTTTCTATGATGTGCTCTTTCATCTAGAGCAGTGGTTCTCAACCCAGTCCTCAGGGCACACCTAGGCCAATCAGGGTTTCAGGATTCCCACAGTGAATATGCATGAGAGAGATTTACATGTACTGTCTTCATTGTATGAATATCTTTATAATGCATATTCATTGTGAGAATCCTGAAAACCTGACTTGCCTAGGTGTGCCCCGAGGACTGGGTTGAGAACCACTGATCTAGAGCATGACATAGGTGGATGCAGAGTAGCCAAGACATACTGTAAAGAAGTGGCCATTGATGGTATCCATGGTCTCATTTACTTCATCGCTTATGAGGGCATCTCCAGTACAAGAAGAGTCTACTAGTCCTGAAGTAATGCTTTCGTGGAATCTGGCTACACACAGCCAAACCAGATATCTGACAGCAATGGTGGAAGTGGAGATTCAAGAAGAGGTACTGAATGTGCCATATGATGTGCATATAAGATGGTTCCACACTCATCTAGTTAGGACAGCAGCCAGTTCAGGCTGTGTCTGAGGAGTATAGACTAGGTGAAAAGATCTTGCACATTTTGGAAAATGGCATTTATATATTGTATATACAAAGCTGATAAGCTGCAATTCAGGTAGTAACACTAAATTCTGGAACAGTGATATAAAATCCAGAGGTCTCATCAGGTGGTCTGTTGGAAAACTCTCTGCATTTTCTAGTTTTTCTTGTGGCTGTTTCAATCATCACTGAAGAGTGAGAGAGCTGAACTTTACTGTAAATAAGTACTGATTGGACCTTATACTACAAATGCATTTTTTGAGATAGGCTGAATGGTAAATGTGGAGTGCCACATATGAAGCTCGTGTAGGAGGCCATGGATTGGTATAGCTACAGTAGCTTTTGGGGCCTCAATTTTAAGAACCCAAAGACATCTGAACATGGTTCTGCTTACTGCTATAGTGTGAAGGAAACCTCTCTTGCCTTTGGAAAATTAATCCTTGGTAAGAGATGGCTTCATTCGATTCGTTTTGTGTAGGAGGAAGTACATGGATCAAAGAGAATTCCTGAAGAAGACCTCAGAATTAGAGAAGAAGAAAATCTGGATCTAAATAGTCCAAGGGCACTCTGAAAGAGATCCAAGCACAGTGAAAAGGGGATAGCAATGACACTCTTGTACAGAGTCCAAAGTAGACTGGAGAGAAATGAGCTGCTGATGATTTTAAAAAAAGGCAGATCCCTACAATAGCCCTTAATGAATATGTTTAACATCTTTGGCAAGAATGAATAAGGCTCTCTGAAAAAGGCAGTGAAACAGATAGAGAGGACTCATCAGCTATTGCAGTCAGCCCTGGAGCTGATACCATCTGAGGCTGTATGGCCGACTGTATCTCAACTGGGGAGCAAGAGGATGCCGTCTCAGGACCAGTGCTGTTAGTGTAGTCTAGAACTGGATCATTGCATGGTGTTATCAATGCTGAGAGGTCATTGTGCTGACTTCACTGATGAAGGAAGAGACACAGAGGCCAGGCTTAGCAGAGGGGTTCATGACTGTCATGGTATGCGCAAAACTAACCCATTTGGAGAAATTACCATAAAGGAAGAGACTTGTCTCTTTGATCACACAGACTGCACAGGTCTGTACTAAGTGTCTTCAGAGACATCAGTGCTAAGGAGCGTGTGCTTCTCCAATGCTTTGGAAGGAATTCTTGAGGATGCCTTCACCTCAGGCCTGTGTGGGCATTCAGTACATAAGTGTGCTTTAGACCTGAGAACCTCCAAGGGGTTTTTCACTAATTTGGAATATCTCTGGTGCTGCTCCTTTGTGGTCAGACTCAAAGTCACTGTACAGGGAGGGAGAGGTAGCTTCTGTCCTACCTTCCTCTTTCTGGGCAAATATACGTCTCTTAACTCACAGCTACAGACTATGGAGGGATGGCCTGATCAAGGAAGTGCCTTGGTGATGCCAAACTTTTCAATTTGAAATAATGAACCAGACTATGCCAAAAGGGATAATCAAACATACTAAATTTTTCTCATATTCTTCCATCAACCTGTGCCTTTGAATAATTTTATCCTGAAGTTCTTTCAGAAGATCCATATTTGGTATGTTTAAATCTTTGCTTCAAATTCACTTGATAGTTCATCCAGTAGTATTCAAATCAGCTCAGCTACTGTGAATGCATGCAGATGGGCTCTATTTAACTATCTATGGCTCGATTAAGGCATTTGTTGGAAGACAGCTAATTTGGATTTTGGACGCAGAAACTTATGCAAGAAAGATACTTTGGTTTCTTATTCTTAATACATTTTTGATTATTTCAATAACTTTTTTAATGTTGAACTTGCAGAGTATATTTAGGGCTTCTGATTTTAGGTTTTCACTGATAAACACCAATAAAACACCCCACGATGCAAAGCAATTTAAAAAAGGCTGTTTATTGGATAAACATTGGAAATAAACTACTTCCCCAGGTACTTTTTCACCCCTCTGCTGGCTTGTCTTGTATCTTCCACTCAGCTTTTGTATTTCTTCTCTGTGCTACTGACTCCTAAGCGATACAAATATACATTTATATTTATTCAGAAACTTGATATACCGCATATATAAAGAAAAAAATGTATGGGGTTTATGAAATTAAAATTAGTTAAAAAAGGGGGAAGACTATGCACACTAGAAAACACATTGGGAGGCCTAGGTTACAGTCTTTTAAGAAAAAAAATAATAATGATGATACATGGAGTGGAGGAGTGGAGGAGTGGCCTAGTGGTTGGGGCAAGGTACTTCAGGCCAGAAGGTCGGGGGTTCAAATCTCACTAGAGGACAGCAACCTTGGGCCGGAAGGACTGGGGTTTCTAGTCCCACAGGTGCTCCTTGTGGTCTTGGGCAAGCCACTTAACCCTCCATAGCCCATGTTCCCTGTAAAATAGTTATCTCCAAGTTATAATGCCCTGTTCAATGTAATTTCAGTTTGTTCAATGTAAACCGCACTGATGCAGCATAGCGCGGTATATAAGAGAATGTAAATAAATAAATAAATAAATAAGGATGGGGAAAGATTAACAGACTGCAAAATGCCACAAGGCACGATCAAAGGGCCACAGATGAAACTACTGTAGGTCTAGTCAGGAGATAAAGTAACGTTTTTAGAGAGAATTTGAATCTTTTAAAGGCAGAATCAAGTCACAAAACTAGAGCTAATGCATTTCGGAGGAAAGGGGCTAATATGCTAGGAATGTCTTATGCAATTCTTCTAGAAAAAGTACCAAGCAATAATACCTGCGTCACAAAAATGCCAAAAGACAGAAATTCTGTACTATCAAAACACACCTAAATTTACAATTGATCAACATGTAGGAACAGAAACCCTAAGGGGCCCTTTTAGTAAAATATGCTATGCAGTTATTACACTAACCATGTGAGGCAGCCTGTGCTGTTAGCGTGTAGCCGTAACAGCACGTGCCGATTGCCATGCTAACTGAGCCCCATGCTTTAGAGTGAGAAATGAGTGGGTTAGGGGTGGAGGAGGAGTGTGGTGAGCATCGCACCATCAGCGTGCAGGAATATATTGCGAGCTACCTGCACATCTTGAAAATAGCATGGGTATAATTACCTCCGCGTCAATAGGTGAAGTTAATGGCACCCATGGTCTTGGTGACCCACGTTACTAAATGGCGCCGCGCATTACTTACTGGGGAAATGGTGTCCGTGCCCTCGACAGGTAATGCCGTGGCTTTGCACTTAATGCCCCTTGGGTTTGCGCGCTAAAGGTGCATTAGGTGCAAAACCATGGTGTGTTTTAGTGAAAAGGCTCCTATGTATATTGTATATAATCATTAAAAAACACCTATTTGAATGCATTTTGAATTCTATTTTATAGACAGCAGAAATATGAAAAATGTCTAACAGTGTGAAGAGTTTTACAAGGCACTGTAAATCTTCATTAACTGAGAAGTAAAAACAGGTCTAAAATATACAACTGGGTATTCTGTTCTGCTTATTAAAATGTCATTTCAATGTTCTATTAAGTAAACTTCAAAATAAGAGCGTAGTTACTAAGGTGTGTTAAGGGACTAACACATGATTTTTGCCTCTTAATGAGCATTAAATGGCAAAATTGTGTGCTCATTTACTGTAATGTACATTATTTACTATAGCACTGGGTGCACAAACATGAGATGCAAATGCATGCACAACACCTCATTATTATGCAAACTGAATAACGCAGAACGTGTTGAACTTGGCAAGCTGTATTTTTCTTGCCTGGGAACACTGGGCTGCTAACTTGTGGCATGATGCTCCCAGGCACCATTTTGAAAAGGCAGCAGCTTGAAAACACTTTGTGGACCAACCCATCAAGATGCCCCACTCCTCAGAAGACTCACTCCAGACCTCAAGTGAGGACCACCATCCTGCCGAAGACATCCCATTGATCACTTTCTCCACCTCCCAATGTTTCCTCATCCCCCAAAGACCCTCTCATAGGTCCTCAAAGGCCTATCTGAAGAAATCCCTGGTTGTCTAGAATAAGGGGGTAGTAGCAATTCCCAGTTGCTTCTGCCTCTTCTGGCACCGGGTTCAAAATGACGCCGATAGACCCCTAGAGGATCTACTGCTAGGGGTCAACTAGTGCCATATTGTAAGGGGCAGGAGTGATTAGGGTAGGGAGATGTCTGCAAAACTTCCCAAGCTAGAAACTCCTTTAGTATGGCTCCACAGACACTGAGCAGCATGTTAACAGCCTAAATGTTCCAAAGGACCATAACAACACAGCTTGCAAGGTTGATCTCAAGTTACGTTATTCACTTGCTGTGGTAATTAGTTACCACGGGTTAATGACTCCCACAGTAAATTAAATTGTGGTAAAATGTAATCGCTTTACCGTATGTTTAATCGTAGCTTAGTAACTAGTACCCTAAATCTTTGACTTTGATGAAAATTAATTATCACTAGCCAAAAATAATTCCTACGTGTTCGCAAAATTATTAAAAATCTATTGAAGACCAAAGTTAATTAATACATGAAATAATTTCGCACAGATCTACCACTGAAATTATTTCATGTATTAATTAACTTTGGTCTTCAATAGATTTTTTAATAATTTTGTGAACATGTAGGAGCTATTTTTGGCTACCACTGACAGAGGCACTGAATGTTATAACTGAAGATTAAACAATTTTGAAACTCGCTTTACAAAAGACAGAACTTGCACCATAATGCCTATGAAAAAAGGACTTAATGACCTAAATATATCTCTTCAAAAAAGAAAGTATGGTGGATTTGCTAAAGACATTCAAATAACTAAATTTTTCAGTAATGCAAAAAAAAAAAAACAAAAAAAAAACTTCTAGAAGAAAGGGTCATGATATGAGAGACAGAATGGTTCCTGCTTGCATCTCTCCCCCTGTAGATGTGAGGGGCATACTATGACTATTCAAGAAAGCATGGCGGGGCACAGAGGCTGCTTACAATACAAGAAAGTTAAGTGTGGAGATCAAATGGGGACTGCGCTACCACAGTAGATAAGGAAAATGGACAGACTAGCCTCGATTGCTTTTACCTGCTGTCAAGTTCTGCATTTCTATGTTTTGTAACTATGTACACATTCTAATACCAGCTATTTAAATCACAAAAAATACATATTTCACAATTACCTGTAGACTGTCAGAAATTGTATATTAAGATAACATCACATTACAGTTTAAATCATTTCTACAGAAGTCCTTGATGCATATTTTGAATGATACTAAATAAACTATTTTATAGAAAAACAAATGTTTCCATAAATAAAAGATATTACCTAGAAACAGTAATTCCTCAAAGGAAAATTCATAAATTAACTCAAAATCTATAAATATGTATGTTCTAAGATCTCTCATTTCATTTCAAAATGAGTCAAATTTAATATTTTAAAATCTTATAATTGTGCACAATAAGGTCTTTTTTGAGGGGGTACAGTGGTACTGAGTACAGGCATCTTTTTAATAGTCTGCTAAAACTGATCCATGGTCCTCATAAATTAAGGATTTAAGGTTTATGGTTTTATTAATGAAAGAATTCTGCACATGAGTAGCAGCATCTTTTGGCTAGGAAAAATGCACTGCCAGTAACAATCCAACACGTCTAAATAATAATCATTTTCCTACTCATTTCCATTCATCAATGTCATATTTCTTTTCACATATGAATGCATTTCAGAAGTTATGAGTTGGCTTCCACAAGATCCTGTTCCATATGGAGGCAGCTCCTGATCAACAGGGAGGAGTGGCCCAAGGGTGATGCGGAGCCATGTGTGGAGAGTCATTGTGGAGCCTCATTTGCATACAATATTGCATAAATATTCACACACCAGTAAATAATCCTGGTAGCTGTAAATTCAGGATCATAGTGCACAGATTCTGCCAAAGCTGGAGAAGCCCACATGTCAGCAATAGTGACGCTATTAAGCCACCAAACAAAATTAAACTAAAATGCTCCATTCAAATGTATTATTTCCTCAATTCTGAACTAATAAAATATTTTAAATTTTAGAGTAGTAACATAAGAACACAAAACTGCAAATAAAGACTTTCCATATTCCACTATCCCCCACCAACACCCTACAGTTGATGCAACACAAGGGGAACAAAATGAAAAAGTGAAAACCAGAGCGCAGGACCTATAGAACAAATCTCCCATTCCCATAACACGACTAACTTCCAGAACTCCCACACTGAGAGGCCTACTCCAAAAAGGGCAGCAAAGTAAATATTTCAGTGGGCCTTAAAACATCCACACACCTACTGGGAAAACTGAAGCAGCTTGATCACTATAGATCCCTACATAGAAACTCCATGCTAACAGAATACTGACCTCAGTCACATAGGGCATAGGTGAACCCTAACAAAGCGCTGAGTAAGTGACCACAAATTTAGAAATACATAGACAAATATTAAACTGAAACCCCAAGAAGGCACACTCTGCATGCAATGCCAACATCAGAGAAATAGAAAGAGATGAAAATTAAGAGCACTTGTAAATTACAAAAGATGCCAAAATGTTTTTGGTTTTCCCCTTAATTTTGCCCGGTACTTAATCTTGGTTTTAAAGGTTCGAGAGGCCATTCATTGATATAACATTAAAATCAATGTTAGCCACCAAAACTTTGTCATTATTACTTCATCCTCAGCATTCTGCTCCTCCCTCTGATGCCCCTAGTTGAACAACTAGGTCAATTTTTCCAGGATAAGGTTCTCTCACTCCAACAAGACTTCTCGGACACCTCCTCCCCACTGCCCTCTCCAAGTGATTCTTCCATATCTCTTTCTCTTGGCCCCACATCTCTGAAATGGGTATTCTCTCACTCCTGGTCCGCTTTCAATCCTATTCCTCTGCCGGCCCTCACAAAAATCATCTCGTCCTCTGCCAAGGCCACTTGCTCTTCTGATCTTATCCTTTCCATCTGGATTCCAGTACCTTCCCTGGCTCTTCTTCCTCATGCTCTAGCTCGCTTCAAAAATAGTCTTTCTGCTAGCACCTTCCCTCTCTGTTGGAAATCTGCTCTGGTCCATCCCCTCTTAAAGCACTCTTCCCTGGACCCATGCACTACTGCACATTACCAGCCTGTCTCTAACTTTCTTTTCTTTCTAAAATCCTAGAGAAACTCAGCTTTATCTAGGTATTGGATCATCTAGAGCACATTCATTTTTTTCACCATAGACAGGCTGATTTCCGGGCTGGCCAAAGCACGGAAACCATCCTTCATTTTTAATGAAACACAGGAGTCACTGGATAAAGCTAACATGTCTCTAGATATCTCACTTGACTTTTCTTTAGTCTTCGATCACCCTCTTCTTTTAGCATGTCTGCAAACTGTAGGACTTCACAGTTCGATTCTCCAGTGGTTCTTTCGTCTCTGATTGCTCATATTCGGTTTCATTCCATTCCTCTACTTCTTACATGTTCCCTTTATCCTGCAGTGTACCCAATGGCTTGGTTCTAGCTCCCTGCTCTTTAATTTTTCTTGCCCCTCTTGCTGCCCTTATTAAACAGCATGGAGTTTCAGCATACTTCTACGCAGACGATATCCTACTTCTTTTTCATGCTCATCTCTCCTCTCCCGATCTTACCACTGTTCACCACTGTGGATGAACTTCTCTAAGATCTTTCACTAGCTTTTCCTGGTCCTCCCCAAAGAACAATCTGCTTTTAAAGATGAGCTTGCTCAGACATAACTTGGAGGCAGCATTGGCCAACAAATTCCAGAGCCAAAGCCATCTTCGGCCCACTACAACTACTGGAGGAAATGCTGATCAAGTCATATAGGGCATGCACCATAAATGACGCTCTAGACTCCAATCTTACCACCTCTCTAGGTTGTCTGTCAACTACTGGATCACGCATAAGAGAGCTCAGGCCACTATGCCTGCACAAAGTGACATCTGAATGCCCAAGGCCAATGCTGTGAAGGCATTCTTGAGGAGGGCATCCACCTTCCTATAATGGGTCATGTTTAGTATGGAACTACCTTCCACCAGAATGGTTGTGCTATTTATCACTGCTGTGACCAGGGCATCCACCTTAGGGAATGCAAAGAGCTGTTCCATGTTCCCTTGGGATTGAGGATACAGCAAAGCCAAGACCTTGAACCTCTCAGCCCCTGCTCTGGAGTCTTCCACTGAGAGTTCACAAGTTTCTGCAATGGCTTGGGGAGGGAAAAAGCCAGAAAAAATGCCACAAACCCTCCAGGAAATGGTCTGCCTGGTAAATTTCCACTGGAAAAGGCTCTGAAATGCCAAAGGCCAGCGTGGCAACCTGAATAGGGGTTGAAAGATCCCCCTGTGAAAAAGATAGATCAACGACATATCCTCACCCTCCCTCTGAGGAACTCCCCTTCAACATTCCCATTGGATAAAGGGAATCCCTTTCAACATTCTAGCCTTCCTCCTAAGAGACAGGGCTGGGCTCTCAGAGGAATGAACAGGTGCAAAGGCAGTGTGGAGGCACTTAATCCTCCTTCCGCCATCAGGAAACATATCAGAGGGGGCTTCAGACCCCACAAGGAGGGATGCCATGTAGGTAACAGACTGTAAACAGCACTGGAGCTGTTTCAGGAGTTGCTGCTCAATACCAGGTGAGAATGGACCCTCAGGGGCCTAATGGCTAAAGCCTGTGGAATACTCATCATGCTCCTTGGCAGAGGGACCATGCGGTCATCCAAGAGGGCTACCATATCTACTGGTGCAAAAACCATGGGAGATGCAGCAGAGGCAGCAAAATCAGCACTGGACCCTAGGGTCCCAACATTGCCCACAAACATGTGACCCAATGTGTCTCCACCACACTTTGGGCAAAAAGTGCCAGCAGTGGAGCTCACCCGAAGGAAACCTCAAGAAGCACATTGTCATGTAAGAAAATAAGAACATAAGATATGCCATACTGGGTCAGACCAAAAGCCCAGTATCCTGTTTCCAACAGTGGCCAATCTAGGTCATACGTACCAAGCAGTTTCCCCAAAAGACACAGGTTCCACAATGCTTGTAACTGGATACCCTACCAGACCCCCCCCCCCCCGACCCCCCCAGTTCAGCTCCCTTCCAGTACCATCCAGAGTTCAATGCAGTCAAAAGGAAAAAAAAAAACAGAAGGAAAAGCCCGATGGAAAAAGAAACCACAATGAAAAAGGAATCTCTGATTGAAAAGGAAATCCCAGGAGTTGTCAGGCCTGCCAGCAAAACCTAAAAGGGCTGCTCTAGTTGCCCAAACAAGCCTAGTAAAACTCAGCTGCTTCAAAAGCTTTTTTTTTTAATCTGCTTTATTCCAAGAGCCAATAAAAAATAAAGTATTAGAAAGGACAGAGAAAAAACAGGCATGCCGATAGAGGACAGCGAGATGGAAGGGGGGCCTATGCCCAGACTTCCCAACCTACCTCAGGGGCCCCTGTGGGGACCCTTTCTATCCACTCTCCAGTCCACCAGCATTGGAACCCAAAGGTAACTGCACTGGGCACAGGGCAGCTGTCAATTCAAAGAAACAAAGGCATATCCAAGCTGCAAGCAACCACTAGACTTGCAGGTCTCAATCACACAAGCCACAAGTTTGTGATCAGGCCCAGGGGAGACAGGCCTATCTCCACTGCTGCACCAGTCCACAGACACCTTCCAACCTGCTAGAGGCAAACAATTCTGGCTTCTCTCAGTGCTGCACCAGTGGATATACTAGTGATGCATCACTGAACGTTGCTCTAGTCTGCTTCACATACTCGATGATACGCATAACCCACTCGCCTGTACTAGTCTAACAGGATAATAAGAAAGCTAGTATTTTATAAAGACATGTGCCTGCTTATCCTCATAAAATAACGCTTATGTAGGTACCTACCTATGTGCCCCGTTATCAAATTACCCTCCACATCCTACACATAAATTGCTTAGTATTGTACATGCGCTTCTCCCTCCTGTTGTGCTTAGTTTTCACATTCTTTTTGACATATTAACAAAAAAAAGCCTTTCTAAGTTTGATATACCTTTCAAAGGATCAACAGGAAAGATGATATAGTACCTGCTTTCAAGAAATACAAAATTACTCCAAGATTCTTCAATTGAGGTCATTTTAAAATCTTAGTCCAAATCATGAGACATCTCCAGAGCCATTTTACAAATGACTTTTAAAGACGTCACCAGTGTGGGGATGTCCAAGTAAGGCAGGGGGTGTGGTGAAGGCATGTCTGGGGAAGTGCAATGGACTTACATGCCCCCGTTTGATTTCAGCAGCATCAGAGATATCTGCAGGCACATCCACATTTAGACCTGCTCCAGACATGAACAGCAATCAGGAAAGCGCTTGTTTGACCTTAAAACATCTAGAGAGCGTAGAGAAGATGGCGAATTAAGTGACTAGCCAAAGATGACAGACTCACACTGGGATTTGAACCCTGGTTATCCTGCTCCTAATCCATTATTTTAACCATTTACTATTAGACAACCATGTTCTGAGACACTTTCTGGGGATGTCTATGTAGATGTCTACACAAACATCCATAATCAGGAAAATTCACGTTTGTGAAATCATGCCTGAACTGGCATGTGCCTGCTTTGTTTTTCAGACGTTCTGCTTTGACGTCCCAGATTGCATTTAGATGTCCTTTGTAAACTATGCCTTAATAGTACCAACTTGTATTTCTATCCTATTATTTTAATAGAACTTCATGTTTGGCTGGATAAAACAGCAACACATTTTCTCATCTTTCTCTCCCATGGCATATAAAAAATGGCATGGTCTAGTTCATCTGGGCTTGCTGATTTTGCATATCCCAAATATCTTTTTGAAACCTGCCCTCTCCTTTTATTGTTTGGAAAAATCAAACTATGACTGAGATTTGCACTCCAGAGATCCAAAATGAATAGGGGATGAATAGAGTTCTTCTTTATATGAAAGAGCAGCGGGCAAAAGATTCATGAGTATTATTGAAAGTGACATCAATTAGATAGTCCGGAGGCCAAAAAAAAAAATTGGCTACATATGCAAACAGCAATTTTAAAAAAGCAGCCCTTTACACACCAAGATCTGTACCATGTCCAGATTTCAAGGGGACATGGATAAGGCATAGTTTAGATGGACCCAAAAATCTAGAGCTATATTTCTATTTTACAAAGGGAGTATGTGTTTACACCTAAAAGTTTCCGTGTTGGCTTTTACATTTGCCTTGAGGCAGGGCTGGTGCTACCACTAGGTAAACTAGGCGATCACCTAGAGTGCTGAACCTTTGGGGCACTCATTACTGCTTCCCTTCTCTAGAACCTGCAGTGGTGGCAAAGGTTCCCAAACCATGATGCAGCACTTACCAATACACTCCACGCTGCATCGTGGTTTCATTCTCTTACTATCTGCCGCTTCCGCACTCCTCCATTACAGACTTGTCTAGCAGGACTCAAGGAAAGGACATTAACTGACAAGTAAAATGTCACCTCCCATACTGTCCTGCTAGACCTGTCCAGACAGTGGGATTTACCAAAGCTACAATTCTACTGGATGGGAAGAAGACATGGCAGCTTTCAAAACCCTTGAGCCAAGGCCATGTCTGCCTACGCATGGACATCCAAGCGATAATGCTTGACAAAAGTGCAAAGTGAAGTTCATGTTGCTGCCTGACAAATGTTTATAGGGGGTACTGAACTCCGCTGAGCCCACGAGGATATTTGTGCTCGGGTAGAATGGACATGAAAACCCTCCAGAATCGTTCAGTTCCATGACAGATATGCTGAGGCCATGGCCTCCTTAATCAAGTGCCCCAAAAGCGACATAGCTGCCACATCATCATTGCATGGGCCAGAAAACAGAACAAAAAGATGGTTGGACTTATGAAAGGAATTTGTAACCTCCAAGTATTAGAGAAGCACCCTCCAGACATCCTCAAGGCAAAGATCCTTATCCTTTCCCCAACACTCCTCCTTCGAGAAGGAGGGCCACCTAGTTGATGTGAAAAGAGAAGGCACTTTAAGCAAGAAGGAAGGTGCTGGCCAAATGGAAACAGCTTCCTTTGAAAAGACAAACAAAGATCGCAGCAAGACAGAGCCTGCAGCTTGGAAATCCATCTTGTGGAACAAATCTCAACCAAAAAGATTGTCTAGAGCATCAAATCCTTTAAAGTAGCATTCTTCAATGGTTCAAAGGGCACCACCACCAGACACACCTGAGCACCAGACACACATCCCAGGAAAGGATCACAGACCAGAGGGGAGAACGCATATGCTGAACCTCCTGGGGAAAGCACAAGACATTTAGGAGCAAGGCTAGAAACTTACCAGCCACCAGACCTCTGAACAGACCAAAATTGCCACCTGAACTTTCAAAGAGCTAAGGGAAAGGTCCTTCTTCAGGCCATCCTGTAGGCAGGCCAACAGAGATGGCACCTTGGCTGCCTCAGGAGCCAATTGCTGAGTGCCGCACCATCGCTCAAAGAGACATCACATCCATATGTATGCTAGTTTGGTAGACCTAGACCTCCTTTGCTTCAGGTCTCTGAATCATATTCTCCTTGGCCAATCTGGTGCCACTAGAACAATCCTGCCTGTGTGGCAGTCCACACAACGAATCATTTGCCCAACCAGGGGTCATGAAGGAAACACGTACAACAGGTAGCCAAGGCTGGGTCAGGGCGACGACACCCTTGGACCCTGCCTCCGTATGATGACAGATGAAGTGGCAAACTTTGGCATTAGAGTGGGTCACCATCAGATCCATTTTGGGGCAGCAGCACAGAATCAACTGAAGTGCCTCCTAACTCAACTCACACTCTCCAGGGTCCAGAGAGTGCCGCTGGCCAATTTCTCCTAGACCATCCTGATGACGGATGCCAGTCTCTCAGGCTGGGGAGCCCGTTACCAAAACCATACGGCCCAGGGCCGTTGGAACCTCAGGGAAGTTGTATGCTCCATCAGCTGCCTTGAAGCAAGGGCGATCATGTTGGCTTTTCTGCGTTTATGGCTCCTGATCAAGGGCCAGGCAGTTTGAATGTTTTTAGATAACTACACGGCAGTGGCTTATGTCAATTGGAAGGTGACACGAGGACTGCCAGGGTAACTCTGGAGATGGCTGTCTTGTTTGCCTGGATGGAGAAGAACCTCCGAGCCTTGTTGGCTCAGCACATTGCTGAAGTGTCACCTTCCAATTGACATAAGCCACTGCCGATCAGGAGCCATAAACGCAGAAAAGCCAACACGATCGTCCTTGCTTCAAGGCAGCTGATGGAGCATACAACTTCCCTGAGGTTCCAACGGCCCTGGGCCGTATGGTTTTGGTAATGGGCTCCCCAGCCTGAGAGACTGGCATCTGTCATCAGGAGGGTCTAGGAGAAATCGGCCAGCGGCATGCCCTTCCTCAGATGACAGGGCCACTGCCACTACCACAGAGTGGACCTCACCATCAACAGGAGAAGGAGCCTGCACGCAAACTCCTGAGAACTCGGGGACCACCAAGTCAACAAAGACCACTGAAGCAGTTGCATATGTGCATGCACTCATTGCCCCATCTTTATGGCTGTCGCCATCAAGTCGAGGAGCAGAAGATAATCACAGACTCTGGAGCCAGCTGAACATAGAACAGTGCCAGACAATCCAACAGTCTTTTGGCTTTCTCTTCTGGCAGGAAACTGCCCACTCAAGTGTCAAAATGTGCTCCCAGAAACTCCAGGGACTGGGAAGGCAGCAGCTGGTTCTTTCCCCAACTGAAACACCCAGCCGAGGCTTTCCAAGAAGAATACCACTTGTGATGCCACCCGAGATGCTGCTGAAATGAAATGGGCCCCAATGAGCCAGTCATCCAGATAAGGATGGACACAGATCCTTTGGCACCACTACCACCATGACCCTGGAGAACATCTTTGGGGGTGGATAGTCAGAAAAGGAGGGCAGCGAACTGATAGTGAGAATAAAGCATGGCAACATTCAAATACATTGCTGATCTTCCCAGATCAGGATAAGAAAATACCTCTCGGCCAGATCCAGAGAAGCCAAGATCTCCCCTTGGCACACTGCTTGAATCACTGAGTGCAAGGTTTCCAACCAGCCGCGCAGAACATGCAAGTGCTTGTTGAACCCTTGAGGTCCAGAATAGGCCAGAAGGAACAGTCTTTTTTGGGCACCACAAAATAGATGGAGTATCTGCCCTTGACCCACTCGTCCAGTGGGAAGTGCATCACCGCCTTTAGGCACAACAACTTGCCCAATGTGCTCTGCACAGTAGCACTTTTGATCACAGACCCACAACGGGAGATGATGAAGGCATCCAGAATTGGTTTTTTGCATTCCAGGGCATAACCAAACTGAATGGTGTCTAGCACCCAGAGATCCTTGGTAACCAGGACCCATTCCTGAAAGAAAAGGCAAAACCTACCTCCAACTTGAGGAACCAGGGAAGGGGCCCACAAATCTTCATTGTGGAGCTTGGGAGGCTCCACCTCTGGAAGGGACAGAGTCCATGAGCCCACGTGCTCCACAAAAGAATGGAGATTGAGAGTCCTGAAACCCCTAGGAATTCAGCCAGCATGCCCTTGGTGGATGGCAGAGGCTGATGAGAAGGGGCAACAGCTGGCTTCACAGGCCCCTTAGACCTGTATTCCGGCAGGAGGCAAGCTTTTGTCCATTTCCTTCACCAGCTTCTCCAAATAGGTTCCAAACAGAAGCTTTCCCTGAAAAGCCAGTTGGGCCACACGGGCTGCAGAAGTTGTGTCCGCTGCCCAGTGTTGTAGTCAAATCCAACACCACGACACAGTCATCAGAGTACAATCCCTGACTGCCAAACATACCAGCCTTAGAAAGGAAAGCTGTAGCCGACTCCAAAAGAGGGGCAGTATCTTTCATCAGAAGAGACTGAATCCACTGGAGCAGAGCTCATGGCATCAAGCTCATACAGCCAGCTGCAGAATAGCCGCTGCCACTGCAAACTGGCTCCTCAACAATGAATCTACCTTACAGTCCAGAAAATCCTTTAAGGCCGATCTGCCTCCCAAAGGAATGGTGGTCCATCTGGCAACTGCAGTGACCTGCGCATCCATCTGGGAATGCCAAACAACTCAATGCCTTCCTCCTCTAGGCATACACCTTTAACCATTTAGACAGGGAGTCAAGAGAGTCCCACTCCAACCGGAACATATCCTTGATCACAACCGGGACTAGAAAGACAGTAGTGGATTTTCACACCCTTTGAAAGAGCAGGTCTATCTTCGGCTCCTGCTTCATGACGGAAGCATCCGTCAAGTTCAAGGTGGATAAGACCCTGGCAATCAACACCACCAGCTCTTCCTTCCAGAATAGGTGGAACATTGCTCCTCACAAGCCTCTGAAGGAGAGTATGTCTACATACACGTCAAAGCCCAGTACCAAGCCATTTGAATAGCTGTTCCCCATCTACAGGGAGTGCCCCATGCCGGGGACGCTTAGCCAAAGACAACAGAACAGGGCTTCCACTCTTCACCTGCCCTGCACAAGACTTTGCCTGGGGGCACCCAGAGGCTGTAGGCTCTGGATTTCCATGCCAGGACCATGCCTGCTACAAAAAAAGACAAAATTCCGGGGAGGGCAATCTGGAGTCTGGAAGCTCTCCTCTCGGAAATGACCTCCAACATCAGGAGGCATGGTTGCCACCCCCCCCCCCCCCAGAGTACGATGAGTGGCTCACAACCCAAATGCCGGATCCTCCGGCTGGCTGGATGTCCTGACTCATAGTGCCATCTGTCACCTCCTACCCTGAGGCAGGTGAGGCTGAACTATTTGCATCCCCGACTGAAAGAGAGGGGGGTAGGTCCTCCAGGGACAACCCAGAAATTGCCATGCCAGAACAGCAGAGTCCAGAATCCAGAGATGAGGCACCTCACTTGCCACAGGTCAAACAATGTTTCCTGGAAAAAAGACATGAGTTAAGGCAAGTATCACAACAGTGCACACAGCCTGAAGGTGCACATTAACTGCGCTTTTATGGCGGCACATGTTAACTGCATTTTTACTGCAGTGGGCTTTACAGGTGATTAGGGTAGGAATGTGTGTTGGAGCTGTTTGGGTGCATACAGACCATGCAACCACTAAGCGCACAATAGGAGAAACGCTACTAATGTCTTCAGAAAACAGTGGGAAACCCCCACACTACACCAACGGTCATTAGCAATCTACACTGAATTCTGTACCAAACAGATGGAATCAGGAGCCCTCAACAAGAACAATGATGAGGTCAAGCCCTGGTACTCATCCCCTGAGAACCCCAGGCGTAGGATTTTTGCTGGGCTCAACTCTACTCCCATGATACTGTTTCACTGGCTTCTGCAGCACTGCGCTTAAGGTGGCTGGCAGTCAGATCCCTGTAAGAGCCTTCTGTAATCTTCACGAGAAAGCAGGGGGGGACAGAGGAGGAGGGAAGGGGTGTCGAGGATGTGTGAGGCTGCCGCACTCTTCCAGATCCTTCCAATTTTGTGGCTGCTCAACAGGCTCTTATCATAAGAGCATGGAGCTGAATCATTTTTCCCACCTCCTATGGCAGTCCAGTGGAGCTCCCATATCGCACGCTCAATCCCTTTACATAAAAGCAGGAGTAAGGATGTGGTTGAAAACTACAGGCCGGTTAGTTTAACCTCAGTGGTGAGTAAATTATTGGAAGCACTGCTGAAAGAGAAAATAGTGAGGTTTCCGGAGTCCAACGGATTACCTGATCGAAAGCAGCATGGATTCACCAAAGGCAGGTCTTGTCAGACAAATCTGATTGCTTTCATTGACTGGGTGACCAGGGGAGTTGGACCAAGAGAGAGCCCCAGATGTGGTGTATTTAGATTTCAGTAAAGTCTTTGACACTGTTCTGCACAGGTAACTTATAAACAAAGTAAGTACTTTAGGGATGGACCCTAAAGTTACTGCTTAGGTTAAAAATTGGTTGATTAGGAGGTGACAAAAAGTCCATAAGTGAACCAGATAAATGATGTTTTAGCCAAATTGAGATGGAGGCAATTGATAGTTAACCAGTCTGCTACTAGGGAAAGACAGGAATTATGAGGGAAGAGATCAGGCTGCAGGGGGCTGGAGTGTGATGGAGTATGACAATATCATCAGCGTAATGAAAAGCTGATAGTCCGGACTGCTGAATAAATGGAGCTCACTCTGAGGAGAAGGAGGTTACCAGTGGTGTGCTGCAAGAATCTGTCTTTGGTTCAATTCTTTTTAACATCTTTGTTAGGGATATTGCGGTAGGGCTTTTGGGTAAGTTTTGCCTCTTTGCAGATGATACTAAAATCTGCAATAAAGTATCTATACCCAGAAAGGTGTAGATAACATGAGGAAGGATCTAGCTAAGCTTGAAGAATGGTCTAGAATTTGGCAGCTGAGAGTTAATGTTAAAAAAATCAATATCATGCATTTGGGCTGCAGCAATCCAAGAGAGAGAAGTACTTCTGTCCACAAAAGAAGAGTGGGACCTATGCGTGATTGTGTCTGATGATCTTAAAGTAGCTAAACAGGTAGAAAAGGCGATGACAAATACTAGGAGAATGTTTCTGTGCATAGGGAGAGGCATGGCCAGCAGAAGAAAGGAGTTGATAGAGCCTCTGTATAAGTCCTAGTGCAACCTCGTTTGAAGTATTGTGTGGAATTCTGGAGACCACACCTTAAAAAGGATATAAACAGGATGGAGTCAGTACAGAGGGTGGCTACTAAAATGGTTAGTGGTCTTCGTTATAAAGCATATGAGGACAGACTTAAGGATCTTAATATGTATACTTTAGAGGAAAGGCAGGACAGAGGTGATATGATTGAGATGTTTAATTACCTCTGTGGCATAAATGTACAGGAGAAGAGCCTCTTTCAATTGAAAGTTAACTCTGCTACAAGTGGAAACAGGATGAGGGTGAAAGGAGATAGGAGTAATATGCAGAAATATTTCTTTACAGAAAGAGTGGTAGATGAATGGTAGAGATGAGGACAGTATACGAATTCAAGAAAGCATGGGGCAAACAGAGGATCTCTTAAGGAAAAAAGGGGACTGTTGCGGTGGTTGATATGGAAGGGCAGACTAAAAAGGCCATGTGGTTTTTTTCTGCCATCATGTTTCTATGACACATAGCAATATGTTTCTATATGCGGAGACAAAGAAGTACTGAGGAGATCTCTGGTGGCTAATGCAAATAGAGGCATAAGAATGATGTCATTGAAACGTGGGCTTTTCATTGCTTCTTTTCCCCCTATCAGCAGACTGTGGAGAGCACAACACACTTTTCTGGACCGGTCTGGCAGGACGATATGGAATGTTTATTTAAACCGGTGTGTAAAATGAACTGAAAGACATCCAAAAATTGGGGAAAAAAATACCATACCAAAAATAAAATGAAAATATTTGCTCTGTTCACAGCCTTACTGATTAATATTCATTACAGATATCGTAAAAAACAGATTTGTTTATGATTCTCAAGGGCCATAAGTCCATCTCTAGTGAATGTTACAAGACAAGAGTGTTTTGACAATTTATAATCTGCACTTTCCCATTCTTTTTTTTTTCAAGTCAAACTCTAATTACATGGAAGCCAAAAGAAATATGTCAACAATAAAAAGTTCCATTTTTCATGCTTTTCTTTTGGAATTGCAACATGAAGAGTTACTTTGTTTCAGTAATATCATGCTAGACTTAAATAATGAAGGATGTCATTATAAACCCACTGAAATATGAACATTTTCACTCTTCATCTTGCTTGTTCAGTTTCACTTCAACTTCCACTATGCATTATTCATGCACCACAGTAATAAGAAAGTGTTGTTTTTATGCAGCATTTACAATGGAGTGAGATATAGGTGGCTATTTAAAAAGCACCCCAAGAGCAGCACTGTAGGTGCAGACCGACATAAATGTATAAAAGAGACAGCTGAGGGGAGATATGATAGAAGTCTATAAATTAATGAACGGAGTGGAACGGGTAAACGTAGATCAATTGTTTACGTTATCAGAATATAGAAAGACTAGGGGACATGCAATGAAGCTACAGGGTAAGCTATTTAAGACTAATAAAAGAAAATATTTTTTCACTTAAGGTGTAATCAAACTCTGGAATTTGTTACCGGAGGATGTAGTAAAGGCTGTTAGTGTAGCTGGGTTTAAAAAAGGTTTGGACAAGTTCCTGGAGGAAAGGTCTATAAACCATTATTAAGAAGGGACCCAGGATATCAATGCTTGAACCAATACAAGCATTGTGGAACCTGTGTCTTTTGGGGAAACTGCTAGGTACGTATGACCTAGATTGGCCACTGTTGGAAACAGGATACTGGGCTTGATGGACCTTGGTCTGACCCAGTATGGCATATCTTATGTTCTTAAATAGCATTTTAGAAAGGGATTATATATATGTGGTGATGCACCCCATGTATAGTTTGCAACTGGTGTGGTAAGGATGGGAAGAGAGAGTGGTTTGGGCGGCCTTAACATATCGATGTGGTTCCTCATCTTATTGAGACAATCCACATTGATAGAAAAACAATCTAGATGTTCATATTTACACCTGTACAAATAAGTGCCTGCTTAAAGGGGCAGGTGTGAAGGCAGAGGTCTGGCTTCCCTCCTGTTCAATCCCTACCTCCCTCCTCCCCACAACATGAAGCCCCTCTATCCAATCCAACCCCCTCACCTCCCACAACATGAAAAACTCTCTCAAGGTCCATCCTGCAAGACCCTGACCCCCACCTCTTTCCATGAGTCTTACTGGACACCCTGATGCCTAGTGAGAGCAGAAATGATCCTCTCTCACTCCTGCTCCTTTGACTCCAGGTTTCAAAATGGCTCCTGTGACCGCTAGTGATAATCTTGCAGTATTACACTAAAGGGGTCAGGCAGCCAAATAGTGAGTCCCAGAAAGACCAGGGAGGGACGGGGGGGGGGGGGGGGGAGAGGGGATTCTTACAGGGTGGTCCATGGAGAGGGAAGGAGTTCTCCATGCTGTGGGGAGGGGCTTCTTTCAAGGGACACCAATAATCCCGCTTCTACTGATAATTACTCTGTTTTTTCCCAAATTCAAACTTAAATGACATATTGAAAGCCATAAAGAGACTTTCATGGTAGCCTGCCCCATGAGCTTGATGGCATTAACAAATACACCATAAGAGTTTTCTTCAGTTAAAATCCTGTGTGATAGCGTTAGGAGCAACATTTTATTTGAAGTTTCCTTGCAAGTGTGTGGTATGTCTGTTGGGTGTCCATTATTGTTTATGGGGTATCGAGTGGTACTTAAGGGTAGCAAGATTATGTTATGTTTGTGTCTGATAATAATTTGTTACTTGGATGTGGGAAATTAGAGCTTGAAATTGAGATGTTATTGGCTCTAGGTTTTGTTGTCCTTTACTCCCCCTGGATGTGGTCTAATTGCAATATTGTTTACTTTATTCCTTTTTGGGTGACTTTAAAGGATATGTTTTATTATTTCTTGCATGTTTCTTTATACATTCCTGATGCATTAAATGGAAATTCTTAAAATTAAAAAAATAAAATAAAATAGAATTAGCCTCTTAGAGTTCTTAGTATCAAGCAAGGACTTTTAAAGACTGGTAGGGCCGGTGCAAGCGTATTAGACACCCTACGCAAATCTTCCATTTTATACCCCTCACAATTAACTTTTAGACCCCTAGCACCCACACAACAATTTTGCCATTAAATTCAATCATAATCATCTCTACATCAGAACTACTTTATAAAACACAGGGGGAATATTCAAAGGGTTTTGTTTCGCTGAATACCCTCTCCTAACCTGATAGCCACTGGGCGGTCCAGGGCAGCACCAGCAGCTAGTCTTTCAGCAGCGATACTGAGCTGCTAACTAGCTAGCTAAAATGTTGGGGCGTTACAGGGGAAGAGTGGAGGTGGCACCTGGTGATCACCAAGCAGCAGCGATATTCAACCACAGCCCAGTTAACTTATGCGGTTAAAGTTGGATTGCCCTTTAAGGTGCCTAACTTTCACCACTTAGCAATAACTGGGCAGCGGCTGAATATCGCCATTGTTTATGTTTATATTTATTGTTTCTTGATATACCGCCCTTTATGACATCAGGGTGGTGTACAATCAAAATAAAAATAAAAAGTAAGGCTCAAGACCAGAAAAGGAAAGGGAACTACAATTTGTGAGAGAAAAGTCAAGCAAGCATTCAGACAAGACACAGAAGAGAAATCAATATACATATATAACCAGGTCATGGAGCTGAGTCTGGGAGACTGTGGGCAGTAGAGAAAAGGTATGTTTTGAGCAAGGACTTGAAGTTGGAGTAGTACTGCTCTAAATGGAGTGGAATGGGCAAGGAGTTCCAGAGGGCTGGACCGAGAAAAAAGAAAGCTGACTGACGGGTGGACTGTAGATGGGCGCGTGATGGTGAAGGAAGATGGAGACGGGTTATGTGGGCTGAATGAAGGCTGCGGGTAGGGACGTGAAAATGGAGGAGGTCAGCCAAGTATTGTGGGGTATGAGTATTGATGACCTGATGTACCAAAATGAGAATATTATAACGATGTGAAAATCTATGGGGAGCCAGTGAAGGTGAATCAAAAGAGGGGTAACATGGTTTCTACATGAAGAATATGTAATGATCCAGGCTGCTGTATTCTGTATAAGTTGAGGCCGATGAAGTTGAGTGTGAGTGATACCAGCAAGAACTGAGTTACAAAAATCAAGATGAGAGATGACTATGGACAGTGTAAGGATGGTTAAGGCTGAGGATGAAAGAAATGGACGGATTGATCTGATCTGAATGGAGAAAGTAATAGGACTTCTTGGTAAACTGAGAGACCTGAGAGTTAGGTCTGAATCCAAAAGAACCCCTAAATACCGGAAAGAGGATACGATATGACTAGGAGAATCACCAAGAATTGGGGCTACTGAAGGACAGGAACTTCCATAAGTGAACCAGATAAATGATGTTTTAGCCAAATTGAGATGGAGGCAATTGATAGTTAACCAGTCTGCTACTAGGGAAAGACAGGAATTATGAGGGAAGAGATCAGGCTGCAGGGGGCTGGAGTGTGATGGAGTATGACAATATCATCAGCGTAATGAAAAGCTGATAGTCCGGACTGCTGAATACGAAGAGCAAGTGGTGCCAAGAATAGACTAAACAGAAGGGGAGCTAGTACCGAGCCTAGAGGGACACCACAGAGAAGAGGGACTGAGTCTGAGACAGAGTGAGAACTAGAGGATGAGAACACTGAGAAGGATCGAGAGGAAAGAAAGGAATAGAATAAATGATAAACTGATCCCCAAAAACCAGCATCTCGGAGATGTGAAAGAAGAATTGAGTGATCAACAAGGTCAAAAGCTACCGAGAGATCCAGAGAAACCACCACCGAAATATCACCCCTGTCATGTGAGGAATGAAGTTCATTAAGGAATGCTAACAAGACTGTTTCAGCACTATGACCTTGACGAAAACCGGATTGGCGGGGGTGAATGAAATTTGTGGAGTTAAGATGATGTGAGAATTGGGTGAAGGCAATCTTCTCAAGAATTTTGGCGAGAAAGGGAAGGTTAGAAACTGGGCGATAGTGTGCTGGGTCAAGAGGATCGAGTGAGGGTTTTTTCAAAAGAGGGCAGACTAAGGCATGTTTCCAAAGAGAGGGAAAGGTTCCAGAGGAGAGGCTGGCAATGATTATAGCAAGAATGGGAGAGACCAAGGCAAAGGAGGGTTCGAGAAGCCAACTGGAGAGAACTGGATCAAGAGGGCAAGTGGTCTTACGTGTGGAGGAAATGGATTTAATAAGTTCCGAAGTGGTGATTGGATAAAAAGTGGACCAGACGTGAAAGAGGAAGCAGATGGGGGGGGGGAAGAGAGGGGGAGGAGGAGGTAAGGGAGGGGGACAGGAGAGGAGCAATGCATGAAGATCAAGAACCTTAGTGGCAAAGAAAGAGGCCAATTGGGAAGGGCTAGGAATTGGGTGGGATGGAGCTGGAGAAGAGTCAGATTGGAGTGAGGTGAGAGATCTGGGTACAGAGTAAAGCTGTTGAGAAGGATTAGGGGCAGTAGAGATAAGGTTGGAAAAATAGGCTTGTTTAGCCTGATGAGTACAGGAGCGATATTGACAATGATGAGTTAGGCGTGGCTGCAGGGGTGCCACTTGATCAAGGGTGGAGGAGAGTTGTGAGGTCCAAAGAGAAACCTGTGTGTTAGGGGAGAGGGAAGAAAAATAATCTGGGAGGAGTTGATCAGCTGCTGGGAAAAGTTGGAGAGCAAGGGGAGTAAGGCAATGACCCAGACAAATGGAGGTTGCAGGACTACTAGAAGAGGAGACTGGGTGAGCAGTGGGCCTGAGGACTGGGAAGTCGATAAGAAATGTCAATACCTAAAATTCTATTTTCGCTCCAAAAGGCACTAACCCCTAATATCAAAAACCTTTTCTAAACCAAACTGCACCAGATTGAATAAGCCAGGTCTCAGACTTCCCGACGCTTATTTGGCCAACTGTCAGCAAGCTAACAGGACCGCGCCAACTAGCATCAACGACCTGCTTATTTCATGGCCAGTTATACAATTTTTTTAAATAATTTTTAATACAATAAACAGTACTTCTATTTTTAATATAACAAATATATAATTCTCTAAGATGTCTAAAATAGTTCTTAATCACATAAAGAACCTAACTTACTTTCTATCAATACAGTTATAATATCTCCATAACCATGTTTATACATAAAACAACTTAACATGTAATATTCAAAAAATACATTGTCATCACTCCAAATCTTCCCAATCGAACAGATGTTCCCAGTCTTTAAATTAATCTATCTAATGTCTCCCAACGCTGTCTCAGTCGCGCTCCCACGCGTTTCTCCCGTATGGGATTCTTCAGGGGAAAATATAGACTAGATACTGTGTAGGGAATGTTCGTAATGCTTTCACCAATGTTCTTGTTATTTTCACCGAATTTCACCAAAGGAAAATGGAACTCGACAATATCTATAAGCAATGTTTTAAGCAAAAGAACTACCGGATAATCCATTAAGCTAAACACTATCTAACTGTTAAAAAGATGTTTAAAGGATACTAAATCCGCTTTAGTGCAGAAATCTTGACCGTTTGCTGCCGAAACCGCTAAGAAAAGGTCTGACTGCCCGTGGTCTGCTGAGAACAAAACAAAAATCAACCATTCTACCCAACCGGGACCACCTTTATATGCAGGTCCATTCCTCAACCCAGCACTTAATTATAACTTACTATGAAAACACTTTTACCGACCAACACATAAAACAGGAGAAGTGCTGCCCGCGTCTTATAGGATTCTCTTCACCTTTCAGAAAAACGCCGCGCATGCGCTGATGTTGCGGCATCCACCTTTTATAAAAAACAACCTGGGAGGCTCGACAAGGACCGCCTTCCATTTCTTCCAATACTATCACAGGCATGCCTTCCATTCAATCATATTGTTAAGCCCTGTGGGTTCTACCGATCGCAAATTAAAAATCCACCGTTGCTCCTGAAATGTAAGGACTTGTTCACGTGTCAGACCACCTCTGCCCTGCCATATCTGCTCTATAACAAAACATCGGTAATCTAGAAAAGCATGACCCAGCAATAGACTATGTTGTACTATTGGAGCTTGTAGAGTCTTACATTTCAACCGGCTTTTATGCTCTCCCAATCTAATCCGCAAAGGTCTAGTTGTCTTGCCTACGTACAATAACTGGCATGGGCAGCGGAGTGCGTAAATCACAAATGATGAATGGCAAGATGTTAAACCTCTTAAAGTATATAAACGGTTGTTGTATGTAAAACTATCTATAGATAAATTAATCTCACACATACCACAATTACCGCAAGGAGAATGACCATGTTGATCCAAAAGTGGACTAATTGAAGAGTGTAATGAACGTAACCTCGTCGGACTCACTAACTCTTTCAGATTAGCCTGTCTCTGCCAGACACATCTGATATGGTGATTCGACAGCCCCTCTACACTATTTAATATATTGGAATGCTTCTTCAGAATTTTTTGAATAGGATAACTTAATGGAGAAAATTTCGTAATAAAATGTACTACTGTATCACCTGATGTTTCCTTTGGACGAGTCAACAAGAGCTTCGCCTGATGATTATATTTGGCCCGTTGATACGCCTTATTTAAGTTGTTTTATGTATAAACATGGTTATGGAGATATTATAACTGTATTGATAGAAAGTAAGTTAGGTTCTTTATGTGATTAAGAACTATTTTAGACATCTTAGAGAATTATATATTTGTTATATTAAAAATAGAAGTACTGTTTATTGTATTAAAAATTATTAAAAAAAATTGTTGTATAACTGGCCATGAAATAAGCAGGTGGTTGATGCTAGTTGGCGCGGTCCTGTTAGCTTGCTGACAGTTGGCCAAATAAGCGTCGGGAAGTCTGAGACCTGGCTTATTCAATCTGGTGCAGTTTGGTTTAGAAAAGGTTTTTGATATTAGGGGTTAGTGCCTTTTGGAGCGAAAATAGAATTTTAGGTATTGGTATACGCTCTGTTAATACGCCCAAGCATTACGATAAGAAATGTCAGGCAAGAGTGGTCAGTCCAGGGGAGAGGACTTACCGAGAGATTCGAGATCCGTAAAGAGGAAAGTGGAGTGATCACCAGATCTAAGGTGTGACCAGCCATATGAGTGGGTGAAGAAACATGCTATTTGAGAGATAGGTCATGGAGGAGGGTAGTAAAGGAAAGATCCCTAGAAGAGGAGGGTGAGTCAAAATGAACACTGAAATCTCCCATGATCACTAGATGGGGGAACTGAAGAGAAAGATCAGAAAGAGTGAGGGCAATCCACAAATGCGAGTGAAGGGATGGTGGAGAATAGAGAATCGGGACATAGACCGGGAAGGAAGTCTGAAGGCATAGAAGAAGAGATTCTGGGTAGTGTAACGAGGGGGAAAAAATCTGAGAAACAGGGAGAGTAGAATCGAAGAGTGCAGTGACACAAGGTGTTACCTCCACTCCGCCCCATAAAGCCCTAATATTAGCCGGCTAGTATGAGGGTGTTCAGTGGCAGCACCCAGCGATATTCAGCAACATGAACCGTGTTAGTTTGCTGAATATCCAGGTCACCATAATTAACACAGTCAGCAGGTCTGCTAACCGTGTTAATCACACTGAATATTGGACCCCATACTTTTAAATATTAAATTTTGTTTTGTAAATATATACAGAGATAAAAGGACTGATGAGTTTTGGAGTTTGTGTGGCTGTTAGGATCCATCTTTTGCTTTATAGCTGTACTTTGCTGCCCTCTGCGACTACCTAGTCTGCCTGGTGGTTGGGTTGGCCCTGTGGACAGGTCTGCAGAAGCCTTCTCTAAAGTAGGCAGTAGATCGTCCTGCTGTAAAAATGCAAATATTCAGTCAGAGATCTTTAGCAGCTTAATGATCCAAGCAGAATAAGAATCACATATATACATTTTACCAAATGTGATCTGCTGAGATGGACAGCAGTTTGCCAGGAGGCTATGAAATCAGTAAAAACCATCTCAGAGGAAGAACATGTTTGCGTTTCTGACCTCCATTTTTGTTTGCATATAGTTTGCTAGTTTATCACAAGATATCATGTAGCTATATCTTTCAGCCTAACACTTGACAGCTTTTTTCTTACAGCTGAAAATAACTTGCATGGATGATTTATAGTACTCAGAATCTGATTTGAATAATGTTCCTTTTTTGCTTTATCACCACAAGCCTGTTGTCTCCTAACAGTGACAAGTATCTCTCTTTGTTAGAGGGTGAGGTAGAGGAATGCCAGTGACATTCAGTTTGATGTGTCCTATGCTTTGCAGAGGCTAATTCAGTGGAAAGCCAGATGTTTTGCTTGAAACACCTTCTCTGCAGATTCAAGGTCCTTTCTCGATGGAGGTGGTGCAACCATTCTATCCCAATGTTCAATAAATTTCTTCTGATCACTATTACTCTGAATTACCCTCGAATGCACCATTTGTAAACCATTTCTAGATATCTTGTGTTTTCCATTTAAAATTGATCTGCTGATGATCAGATCAATTAAAATAAACCTCACCAGGGAAAATAACCTTAATTCTCAATATATCTTTTGTCGGAGCTGAGCCGTAGGAGGGACTAGGTGGAGCCAGTCCCCCACTAGACTGCTAGCTTCTTTTATTTTATTTTGTTGGTAACCCTTCACCAATAAAAGTTTTTTTCATAATGTAGAAATGTCTGTACTTATCTCAAGTCCTTCATTGATACTGCCCCAAACAAACGTTGCTCTTCCAGAAACAGATCAGCACTCCAGAAACAGATCAGCACGATGCGCGCGTTTCGGGGAATTAACCCTGTGTCAAGTGCTTCTGAAACGATCTCAAATGAGGCAACAAGAATAACACCGTCAATGCGGGCAAGGCAAAACTGAGCTTTTTGTAGCCGTTAAAACTGTGCAAGCATATAAAGAAGGGAACCACCAATCAGAGCAGCGTAAACCCCATGGAAAGGGGAATCCCTGCCCCGATAGGTAAACTACCAGATGAGGTCATAGAACACTCTGCCATTCAACATCCGGCAGAACACCCGAGGCCGATCGGATTTTCGGCCTTCCCGGGGCAGGTGACCCCGGGGTACCTATCAAGACGACAATTGGGAACCTCCCAATACCAGACAGCGAGCCAGACGCAACCCTCAATAGTGGTTAATTTAACAGGGAAACCTTTGACATCTACTCAAGAACGAGTACTTAATTATGGGCTTTCCTTTATTCCAACTGTACGCTATGATGGTTTTGCTATGCGGGTATCTCTACAGCGGTTTTTTCGAAAACTTAATATCATTAAGTTCTTTTCAGATCGACCACCTGATTCGGACATATCAATAGTCCGTCCGGTTTCACAATGGCTTCCTCCTGGAGCAACAGATCCTTTATTGTCCACATACCAGTCCTTAGTCTTACATGATTTACAAGAATTAGAACATCAGGTTCAACATTCTTATTCAAATTTGGATAAACATGAATGGATAGCTTTACGGGAATTGACATCTGACCCTTCTTTGGTAGTTCGTAGAGCTGACAAGGGCGGGGCGTTGGTATTACAGACTTTGACAGATTATCGGGAATCTTTAAATCACCATCTGGGGGATCATCGTACATATAAGGTATTGGATGCTGATCCGACAGGGGATTTATTGGCTCATATAAAAACGATGGTAGAGGAGGGCTTTCGGAAAGGCTGGATTACTTCTAAAGAATCTCGTTTTCTAGTCAACCAGTATCCTAAAATCCCCATTATGTATCTTGTACCTAAAATCCATAAATCTTTATGTGCCCCACCGGGCCGACCCATAGTGTCTTGTAAGGACTCAGCGCTGGAACCTCTGTCGATCTTCTGTGATACATTCTTAAAACAGGAAGCTTGTAAAGTGACTTCTTTTATTAGGGACACTACTCATTTTTTACAGATGATTGCTGCAGTGACTGTCCCTGCAAATGCTTTTTTGGTTACCCTTGATGTAACCTCGTTATATACCAACATAGATCAACCTGCTGCTTTGGAATTACTACATCATTGTTTCATTTATGCTCCGGCACGAATTCCACGGTCATTTCTACTCCAATTAATAGAATTGGTTCTTACTAAGAATTATTTTCTCTCAGAAGGTACTTTTTATCATCAGATTACAGGGATTGCCATGGGGGCGACTAGTGCTCCATCCATCGCAACCTTATATATGGCACATATGGAATCAGAACAAATATATTGTTCTCCAACATTTACACATGTTTTGATTTGGAAGCGATTCCTAGATGACATATTTTTCATTTGGACAGCTGATGCTCCTTCATTGACAGCTTTTTTGACATGGTTAAACACTTTACGTTCCAACATACAATTTACAGCCCAAGTTAGTTCTCATACAATAGCTTTTTTGGATGTTCAAATTACTTTATTCCAGGGCTGTTTATTGACTACATTATTTCGGAAGACTGTCCAGCGTAATAGCTTGCTACATTACCATAGCCATCATCCAGGCCCCTTACGGCGTGGGCTGCCTTTTGGCCAATTCTTACGGTTGCGCAGGCTTTGTCATTCCATGGAAGAATTTCAGATGCATGCTCATGAACTTTGTCAACGCTTGCAATATCGAGGCTACCCTCATACAGTGATCAAGAAAGCGATGAAACGTGCTCAGCACGTCCATCGCGAATGGTTATTAGATCCCCAATATGTGGGTACACCTTCTCTTCCCGTGGATTCAATTACTGGGATTCTTCCATATATGGAACATAGTTCGGCGGTGTTACAGATCTTACGACATCATTGGTCAATCCTTCAACTTCGGACTTGTTTTAAGAAGCCCTTAAATTTTGCCTTCTCCCGAGGGCGGAATCTGGGAGATCGACTGATGAAAACCGCTTTGATCACGGATCGTGTTTGTCATTTACCAGTCACTACAGGTCATTCTCCTTGTGGGTCCTGCCCATACTGTGCTACTACATTATCGGGGATTGAATGGTATAAACCCCAGGAGTCACGTCTCTATAAAAGATCCTGGGATACCACCTGTCTCTCCACATATGTAGTATATTTTTTGTTGTGCCCTTGCACTTTAATGTATATAGGTCGAACTATACGTTCGATTAAAGTCCGCCTTACTGAACACGCCTCTCGCTTACGTCATAAAGTGTTGACGGCCCCCATAGTATCACATTGCATAGCTAAGGCTCATACCTTTGCAGATCTACAATGGTCAATTATAGACCACATTCCTGTAGACCCGCGTGGTGGTAATCGTTTAAAAAAATTACAAACATTGGAACAACAGTGGATTTTTCGTCTTAATATGGTCGAACCCGGGGGGCTTAATCAGGATGTTGAATGGCAGAGTGTTCTATGACCTCATCTGGTAGTTTACCTATCGGGGCAGGGATTCCCCTTTCCATGGGGTTTACGCTGCTCTGATTGGTGGTTCCCTTCTTTATATGCTTGCACAGTTTTAACGGCTACAAAAAGCTCAGTTTTGCCTTGCCCGCATTGACGGTGTTATTCTTGTTGCCTCATTTGAGATCGTTTCAGAAGCACTTGACACAGGGTTAATTCCCCGAAACGCGCGCATCGTGCTGATCTGTTTCTGGAGTGCTGATCTGTTTCTGGAAGAGCAACGTTTGTTTGGGGCAGTATCAATGAAGGACTTGAGATAAGTACAGACATTTCTACATTATGAAAAATACTTTTATTGGTGAAGGGTTACCAACAAAATAAAATAAAAGAAGCTAGCAGTCTAGTGGGGGACTGGCTCCACCTAGTCCCTCCTACGGCTCAGCTCCGACAAAAGATATATTGAGAATTAAGGTTATTTTCCCTGGTGAGGTTTATTTTAAGTGATTCTTTCTTTACCACTATTTGATTTGTTTCACTTTTGGGAGCGATTGTTCTTGGATGATCAGATCAAGGCACTATAGTGGAAGTACTACCCACTAATGAGTGCTAAATCGCAGAGTTCTAGACAGATTTCAATAAAACAGATATTAAAATAAGAAAAAAATGATCCCACAAACAACTACTATATAAATTTCCCTAAAATTTAGTTTGATTTCCTTTGAAGACTTAAAAACTTCATAAAACTGGTTCGATTTCTTAGTAGGATGGAATTTGGTTAGAAATCATACCACGGTGACTCTTTAAATAGCAGAATTTAGATTTTTTTTTCAAAATTCATAGGTTATTTTCTAATCTAAACTCCATGAGTAACAGATTCCACAATCCAGGCCCATGATTGAAGAAGCTCTGCTCCTGGACCATTGTAATGATGGTACTTCAAGCAAACTCTGCATTTATGATCATATTGCAGAGCCAGTCCAAGGGTTATCTGGTGCCCTGTCATGCACTCCTTTCTCCTGTATTCTGCCAGAATGCCCTTGGTGGACGGCAGAGAATGATGAGAAGGGGCAACAGCTGGCTTCACAGGCCCCTTAGACCTGTATTCCGGAAGGTGGTAAGATTTTGTCTCGCCCATTTCCTTCACCAGCTTCTCCAAATCGGCTCCAAACAGAAGCTTTCTCTGAAAAGCCAGTTGGGCCACCCGGGCTGTGGAAGTTGTGTCCACAGCTCAGTGTTGTAGTCAAATCCAACACCATGACACCGTCATCAGAGTACCAGCCCTGACTGCCAAACATACCTGTATTGTTTGCCTAGGTATGCTGATGGATGATAGATGACTTACGCAATGCTGCACACGCAAGAGGTAATTCATACTCTGATTCAATTGCTCCTTCATTTTATTACAGGGATTTGAATTTCTCCTTGTATTTTGTTTTGTGCCACTTACACTTCTAGGGCTAGCATTATGTAATGATCTAGTTGGATATGGCATTGTTCACAATCTTTTAGTTGAAGTGGTTGGAAGTTCCAAAGGCAGCTCAATACAGATCAACTGATAAGACTAGGTAGTGTAAAACCATATGTAAATCATCTGTTGGAAGATATAATCTTGAGCCATAGTTCGATATAAGATTTCAATGATAGTTTAGAACAAGGGAGTCCAAGTTTTTCAAGTGGGTCACATGATTAGAAATTCATGTGTGCATGGAAAGCATGAATACTTTAGCCTGTTACAGCATGATTTATCACGACCATGCCTGAATATCTTCTGAAATTGTGACTTTATATCCGCCATATAACTCAATAATGCTACAAAATTATATGGATTAGATAATTAGGTTAACCTTTTTTTCATAAAAATCTGATTTGTGCCACATTATGAGGTTGGGAGGACTAATCCCTAAGGTGCCTCTTTCAACATTTTGTTGTTTAGTGTGAGATGTCTGACCCACGCCACACTTGCTGTTTCCTGTTTAAAAAATAGAATATGAACCATTTTAATATGTCCTCTTTTTATCTCTATTGCACAAAGTCTCCGAAGAAATATACAGTATACCAATCAATCATTTAAACCCTTTGCCATCAGTAGGAGCGGTACCAGAGGGCCCTGGACCTGGAGCCACTATACGGGAGATAAAAGCCTTGAAAAGCCTTAAACCCCCCCCCCCCCCCCCCCCCCCCGGGCAGAGACTTAAAACAGCTACTGGGCTCTTTCAGTAGTTGCTGCTCAAAGTCAGTCAAGAAAGAGTCCTGTGACGCTAGAGGAACTGAAGGGGTCTGCTGGCTTGAACCTGCGGATTCCTCAACATGCACCTCCGGAGACCATGCTGTCATCTAAGATATCCAATGCCAGTGGGATATCTGGCCAGTGGGAAAGTTTTGGGAAATGCTACTACTACTGCTACTGAGCATTTTCATAGCGCAACAAGCCATACGCAGCACTGCACAGACACATGTAAGAGAGAGTCCCTGCTCATCAGAGCTTACAATCTCGTCAAGACAGACAACACAGTAGGTGAAGACAGGGATACATCTAGGGGGAATAGTAAAGAAACACAAAGGCGATCAGGTGACTCAAGATCCGATGCTGCAGAAGCATGCAGATCAGCATTTGGCACTGGGCCCACCATGGGAGTCACAAAAAATGCCAAAACAAAAAAAAGGCCCTTAGGCGTCTCCTTCGCACTTTCGTGCAAAAAGAGTCAGTTGTGGAGTTGTCCTGGCAGACGTCACAAGAGGCATAGCACTGTGCACTCAGCATGCTGCATGCAACCAAAAGAAAGAAGCACAGCAAAAGAATGGTGTAAATCCTACCTTTCCAACAGGTGGCAACAAGTCAAAACAGGCCATGAATCCTCTGAACCATTCCTACAGTCCCAAGGTGTACCTCAAGGATCTTCCTTATCGGCACTGATGTTCAATATATATATGCAGCCAATATGTGAATTGATCCGATCTTTCAACGTATAATGCCTGGCATACACAAATGACATCCTCCTATACATGCCGTTCAAAATTGACCAACCAGTGTTCTCCCCAATAATCAATTGTTTCAGAGCAGTAGCTGAATGGCTGCTGACACAAAACCTACGAATCAATCACAGCAAAACTGACGTTCTTTTTGTTACAAGGAATCGTAAGTTCATACCTCCTCCATCGCTACTGGTCAACAACATAGAATTGAAGTCCAAACCCACAATCCGGTATCTCGGCATCACATTGGACCAGCACCTGGATATGACAACGCACGTGAAGAATGTGACAAAGACTATATATATATCATAAGATCAGAACACTACGCCACCTCCGCCCCCTACTTGATTATACTGACTACCGATCAACCTTCCAGGCATTAGTCCTCCCACACCTAGATTTTGCGAACATCATCCTCCATGGGATCTCTCAATCAACTTTAAATCCGCTTCGCCTGGCTATGAATGCAGCTGCAAGAGTCCTCTCTGGGTCACCAAGATCTGCACACATAACGCCTATCATGAAAGATCTGCACTGGCTACCTCTACAAGCCAGACTCCACTATAAGTCACTAGTACTTACTTTCAAAGCCTTGAATAACTACCCACCTACACCAATCAGCAAGCTAATTCACAGCACCCTCGAAAATAGAAACAGGCGGCCTACTGCTATGAACACCTTAATAGTTCCTAGGATGATGACATCGTGTATTAAGGCTACTTCAAACAGAGCTTTCTCAATATTCGCTCCTCTAAACTGGAATACACTTCCCCATGAAATCCGTGGCATCAAAAGCCTAATACTATTTCGAAAAGCCTTGAAACACCATCTGTTCACAAAATGTTACCCAGAAGTCATCCCGGACACTCACACATCTAGCAAGCTTCCCACATACCCCAGACACCTTAGCACCCTAATACAACCAGAAAATGGTTAGCCCACACGATAGCCCACGATAACCATTTACCTCCATTTACCTGCACCATCCACATGAAATCACTAACAAAATACAAACAAGTTTAGAAATTTTTATATAGTAAAAGTATATAGTTTAAAGTTAAACTGTACATAGTTATCCCGGTTATCCCATGTATTATTTTCCCTGTTCTTTGTAAACTCAATGTTGCCTGTATGCATTGCAGTATGTTTTGTTCATTGTACACCGCGCTGATTTTAATAGCGCGGTATAGAAGAAATGTTAAATAAAGAAAGAAAGAAAGAAAAGAAAAGATGCAGCAAAAAAGGAACTGCAAAAAGGAAATCACAGCAGCTGCCAATTCGGCCGAGAAAATTCTAGAAGGCTAGAAGTGCTGTCCCAGTTGTCACCACAGGCCTGAGAAGCTCAGCTGCTAGAGAAGAAAATACTTTGTTTTGCTTTTTTTAAATTTAGAGCTGCTTTATTTCAAGCAGCAAAGAGCCAAATGGAACCCATGGAAAACAATGGAAATAAAATAAAAAAATAATAGAAAACCACAACAAGCAGAGGATGCAAGAGGGAAGGGGGTCCTGGGCCCATCTTACCAAATCCTTCAGGGGTTCCGTGGGGGTCCTCCTGTCTACTCTCTGGCCCACCAGCGCTGGAACCCATGAATAAAAGCCCTGGAAACAGGGCGGCTGTCAGCTTGAGGAGACGAGATGTACTCAGAGGCCACAGGGACCGTAGCATGGGCCAGGAAAGACAGGCTGATCTACATTGCTGCAACAGTCCAGATGTCTTACCACCTGCGGGACAATACTGGGTTCTCTCATAAGAACGTAAGAGATGCCAAACTGGGTCAGATCAAGGATCTATCAAGCCCAGTATCCTGTTTCCAACAGCGGCCAATTCAGGTTACAAGTACCTGTCTGGTTTCCAAAAAGGTATCCAGACTCCATGCTTCCTATCTCAGGCATAAGCAGTGGATATGCCTGGTCATCTTTAATAATAGTTTATAGAATTCTCCTTCAGGAACTTGTCCAAACCTTTTTTAAACCCAGCTACACTAATAGCTTTCACTACATCCTCCAGTAAAGAATTCCAGAGTATGATTACTCATTGAGTGAAAATCTATTTTTTCCTCTTAGATTTAAATGGGCTGTACTGTAGTTTCACTGTGTGTCCTCTAGTCTTTCTACTTTTTGAAGTTGTAAACAACTGCTCTATGTTTACCCATTCCACTCCACTTTATAGACCTCTATCATATCTCCTTTGAAGTGCCCTAACCATTTAAGCTTTTCCTCAGAAGTATCCCTCCATCCCTTTTACCATTTTGGTGGTTCTTCTCTGTACCTTTTCTAGTTCTGCTATCTCCTTTTTAAGAAATGGGGACCAGAACTGTACACAATATTGAAGGCACAGTCGCACCATGGGATGATACAGAAACATTATATCTTTTGTTTTATTCTCCATTCCTTTCCTTATGATTCCTAGCATTCTATTTGTTTTCTTGGCTGCCACTGCACACTGGGCAGAGGGTTTCAAAATATTATCCATGACAATGCTTAAATCCTTTTCCTAATGTGGAACCTTGCATCATGTAATCGTAGTTTGGGTTGTTCTTCTCCAAGTGCATAACTTTGCACTTGTCCATATTAAATTCCCTTTGCCATTTGAATGCCCAAGGTTCTCTTGCAATTTTTCACAACCCTCTTGTGTTTTAACAACTTTGAATAATTTTGTCTCATCTGTAAATTTGATCACCTCACTTGTTATTTCCCATTTCCAGGTCATCTATGAATATGTTAAAAAGCAGTGGGCCCAGAACAGATCCCTGGGATACACCACTATTTACTTTTCTCCACTGAAAAAAAATGGCCATTTAGCCCTATCTCTGCTTTCTATCTTTTAACCAGTTTCTAATCCACAATAGTATGCTGCTTCCTATCCCATGAGTTTTTAATTTCCCCAAGAGTCTTTCATGAGGGACCTTGTCAAAGGCCTTCTGAAAATCCAGATACACTACCAACCAGCTCACCTTTATCTACCTGTTTATTCATACCTTCAAATAAGTTTAAGAGATTATTGAGACAACTCTTTCCTTTGCTAAATCTATGTTGGCCTTCTGCCATTAAGCCATGACTATTTACATGTTCAGTAATTTTGTTTTTTATAATGGTTCTATCATTTTGCCCTGTATAGATGTCAAGCTCACCGGTCTGTAGTTTCCCAGATCATCTCTAGAACCCTTTTTAAAAATTGGTGTTACATTGGCCATTCTTCAATCCTCAGGTACTACAGATAATTTAACGATATTTCACAGATTAGTAAAAGTAAGTCTGAAATCTTATATTTGAGTTCTTTCAGCACCCTGGGATGTATGCCATCCAGTTCAGTGATTTGTTGTTCTTTAGTTTATCAAATGACTGTATTACATCATCCCGATTTAACAAAATTTGTTTCAGTTCCTCTGATACATTACTTTTAAATATCATTTCTGGCATGATTGTTTTCTACATCTTCTTTAGTAAAGACTAAAGCAAACAATTCATTCATTCAGTCTCTCTGCTATGGCATCGGTAGATATACCAAGTGATGATGTCACTGAAAGTTGCTCTGATCTGTCTCCACCTGCTGGCTAAGTCTGGATTGTTTTAACAGGATGATAAGAAATTTAGGATTTCGTTGCTTGTCGTCTTCATTTGTGTAGTCATTTCTTATAAGGATCTGACCATAAATTGGTCCATAAAACAATGAGGAGCAAAAAGACACATCATAAAAAGAGTAAAGTATACTTGAAAAGTGTGGCAAAATAAGACTGTAAAAGTTTAGAAGGGTTTGTAAAGGAGATGCACTTTGGAAGAAAATAAAGAGTAATTAGGCCTTACCTGCTAATTAGAGTTCCTGAAGGATCTCCAGCCCAGTCCCTTTCCTCTGGGTTGTGCCCCACTTCCAGCTGCAAGGAGACTAAGCAACTCATCTTCTTTTGATGACCCTAGGATATATATATAGTACTGGCACCTCCCACTAGATTCAGTATCCTATTGACAAAGCAAACTTAACGGAGAGACCAATTATGAAACAAAACTAAACTAATTGTAAACTAACTGCAAGACGAACAGCAAAACACCAACTTCCCGCTCCCTGGGAAGGAATGTCCCACCCCTTTCTAGAGGAGGAAGCTTACCTGAGCCCGCCACTGCCATATCTAGGCGCCTTGCTCATCTATACCGCTGCATCACCAGCACCTCCCATAGGCCATTCTCTTGCTTTCTTCTTGCGGGGCCCATCTGTCACTTCGGGCCATCGAAGCCTGTTAGGAAACCACAAACTGGGAGGGATCAGGGACTGGACTAGAGATCCTTCAGGAACGCTAATTAGCAGGTAAGTTCTAATTACTCTTTCCTAAGCATCTCTCCAGTCCAGTCCCTTTCCTCAGGGATGTAACAAAGCAGTTCAAGCCTGGGAGGGGCCTGCAAGGCCGGCCCGAAGCACCGAACCTCCAAACCCCGCATCCCCAGAGGCATGAATGTCCAACCTGTAATGCTTTGCAAAGGTGTGCAGAGAGGACCAACCGGCTGCCCTGCATATCTCCAGCGGGGGAACGAGACTGAGTTCCACCCAGGAGGCCGCTTGAGCTCGAGTGGAATGGACCCGGAGCCCGACCGACACCTGTTTTCTCTTAAGGATGTATGCCGAAGCAATGGCTTCCTTGATCCACCTAGAAATGGATGCCTTAGAAGCCGCTTCACCTTTACGCGGTCCTGCAAATAAAATGAACAATCTCTCGGACTTGCGAAAAGAAGCTGTCTGCTTCAGGTAGCGCTTCAGAACTCTTGTGTACATCCAACAAGCGTAAGCGAGCATCGTTTCCCCCCTGTTCCACCCCCGAGAAGGAAGGGAGAGAAACCGTCTGATTCGCATGAAAAGACAAAATCGCCTTAGGCAAAAAGGACGGAACTGTGAGAACTACCTTCTCTTTAAAGAAGGAAAGAAAGGGCGCATGACAAGACAGGGCCTGAAGCTCGAAAATATGCCTGGCCGAACAAATGGCTACCAAGAAGATAGTCTTAAGAGTCGCGTCCTTCAACGAAGCCCGCTGCATCGGCTTGAACGGATCCCCAGCCAAGGCATCTAAAACTAGATTGAGATCCCAAGGAGGGACCGGCGACCTCAGTTGAGGCCGCAGACGCCTAGTTGTTCTTAGAAATCGACTCACATCCGCATGTTCATCCAAAGACTTACCCTGAACTTTGCCTCTGTAACAAGAAATCGCTGCGACTTGCACTCGCAGAGAACTGGCTGCCAGACCCTTGTTAAAACTGGCCTACAAGAAATCCAGAACCTCAGGCACTGAAACCGAAAGAGGCCTCTTTCACTGGTCTGTGCACCATCCTTCAAAAATACGCCAAACGGGGGGCGCTCGTGAGCCCGCTGCAAGATGGCCGCACTCAACTAGAGCTCCGTCCCCTCAACCCCTCTTTTTTCGCTAACACACGCTAACAGTAGCATTTCGCCCCCCTCCTGTACCTCTCCTGGACCAGCGCAAGCCAGCGATCCCCCTGGGGGCCCTGTTCAGCGATCCACTTGCAGCCAAGGACCGACGAGTGTCTTGTCCCAGCGCGGCCTGCCGGACACTGTTTTCTTTTTTGCCTCCGGCCTCGCGCCTGATTGACCTTGCCGCCGGCTGCTGCTCCCGACACAGCTGAAAATCGCCGGATGGACATCCGCGGGGCCGACAGACTGGGCCCTTCTTTCCCACTTGCGGATCAAGCAGCGGTCCGTTGCATAAAAGGAGGCACACACTCTTCAGCGTGTGGCGCTCGGTATTAGTGCTGCAGACCTGCGGGAGAGAGCCGGGACCACGTGGAAACCACGCGGCGGCTGCCGCGGCAACTACTGGCACTCACCGGCCTTCCTCTCCAATACGGATAATCCAAAGGGGGGCGAGTTTGAATGTTGCTTCTTCCCCTGCACAGCTTTTGATCTGCGATCGCAGCTGGCCATCAGGTCTCCTTTTCCCTGCCGGCCCAGTGTGCAGCCAAGGCCTTCGCCCTCCTGAAACTACTCTGGGTGCCCTGCACAAGTGGCCTCTTTGACATCTGGCCACTCACTGAAGCTACAGAATCCATCATTGCGGGCCCCTGCTGCTCAGCCTCACACTGCCTTACATCGCTCTCTAGCTCTCATCAGTGTCAGGCTGTTCTTCTGGGGGGACGGAGGCAGTTTACCACTCCCTGTCCTACTGTCTCGCCAGGGCCCCCCGCTTTGCTGATATTGTTTGTCAGCCTCTCCTGACACTGTGAACTGGTGGACACTCGCCGGGCTGGTGGGACCTTGAACGCCATCACCTTATTGGTGCTCTCACTGTTGCTGGCATTGACTCTACTTTTCTCCTGACACTGTGTGATCCCGGCGGCTCTGCGAGATGGCTGCTAAAACCAAAACTTCTGAGACTCGGGAGGGGATGCGCTCCTCCCAGAGACTGCAAAGTAAGTCCGGAGCCTCAAGCAGTCCACGCGGCCACTCTCCTCCAACGGGTTCTGACGATGAGACTGTAAGTGAAGAGGAACTGGACCCTCATAAGCCCCTCACCTCGGCTCAAATCAAACAAGAGTTCCGTAAGGGCTTCGCAGAGCTAGCCAACGAATTCCGCATGCTACGGGAAGAACTGATGAAAGATGTCGCAGACCTCCGGTCCGACGTTACAGAACTGGGAGCCCGAGTGGAGGATGTGGAGGCCAAGGTGGTTGACCATGATGGGACTCTGATGGACTTACAATGTGCTCTCGATAGACAGCGTGCGCAGGCCATGGAGCTGACCTATAAAATTGATGACATTGAAAACCGCTCCCGCCGCAACAATGTGCGTTTTCGTGGAATTCCAGAGGCGGAGGGGGGCGGGGAGGACCTGCCGTCTGTGCTTAAGCTGCTGATAGCGGAGTTGCTGTCGGCGGAGGAGCTTACCACGCACGCTTCTGGAATGGAAATTGAGCGGGTTCACCGCGCCTTGGGAAAACCTCCTAACAACCAGCCACGAGATGTCATTGCAAGATTTCTCCGCTATACCGATGCTGAGCTTCTTATACGTCGAGGCCGGGAGAAGAAGATGGTCCGCTTCCAGGACGCGACAGTGTCCATTTATCAAGACCTCTCGGCGTTCACTTTGGCGCGTCGGAGAGAGATGAAACCAGTCACGGCGGTCCTGAACAACAAGGGGATTCGCTATTCTTGGTCCTTCCCATTTCGGATGAACTTCCTTCTGGGTAACAAAAAGATTTCTGCAAAGGACTACTCTGAGGCTTGGCGAGCTCTTCGCCAAGCGGGACTAGTTGATGATAATGCCCAGCCTCATCCGCCGCCTCCCAAGCCCCAACATTCCAAGTGGCACAGGGTAGGCAAGTCCACTTGACACTCTTGTGGATCTGCAGAGCTCCTCTCACTTATTATATATATATATATATTTTTTTTTTTTTAAGGAGCCTTGCCCAGTAGGTCCCTTGGATTTTCCTTTTCTGGGCAACTGGTGGTAGGGATCACCTTGGGGTTCCCACTCCATTATCCATGGGAGGCGACGGTTGAACTGCAAATGTTTTATTGCTGTTACTGTTTTGCTGGGGGGGCATGATGGGACTGATGGTCCGGGATGGGTGGGGAGCGATGGGGGGAATGTTTTTCTATATTTAGGTTGAGCTTTCTCTTTTGGGGGATTTGGGGGGTACGGGGTTTGTGGTCAATTTACCGTGTCCTGTATTAACTTAGACAGGCAGGTGGTATTGACGGGAAGGGGGGGGGAGATGGGTGGGAGGGGGGGCTTTTCAACATGGATCTGGGGGGTAATCTCGGGCAGGGGTGCAGGGTCTATGGCTTTTGTTCTTAGCGGGTGGATTGGGTGGGCTTGGCTAACTAATTTCCTGGACTCGTCTGGGCGAGCCCCCCTTGGGACCTTTCGGGTGTCTAGCGGTGGTGCGGGGCTAGGTCGTATTTCTTAATGGTGCGCTTTGTCTCTTTTAATGTTAAGGGTCTTAACTCCCCACGGAAGCGGTCCCTGCTGTTCTCAGAATTGCGCACTTTACAAGGGGACATTGTTTATCTGCAGGAAACCCACCTTCAGAACTCCAAGCAGGGGTGGCTAAGGCGTTCCCCATATAATGAAGTGCGAGTGGCCTCCGATTCGCAGGGCCGGAAGAAGCGGGGAGTGGCTCTGCTCTTCCATCAGAGCCTCTCCTTGCAGATCGATGAGATAAAGCGAGACACCCTGGGGAGGTGGCTTTTCTTGAATGTTCGCTTAGACGGACGCTTGCTAACCTTAGCCAATATCTATGCCCCAAACACGAATCAGGGGCCCTTTTTTACACGCTTGAAAGCCCTACTGGCGGATTTTGCAAAAGGCCCTATTGTTTTGGGTGGGGACTGTAATACGCCTCTGGTACCCCATTTGGATTCCACGGGTCGTGCTGGGGGGGGAGTGGGGGGATCGGCCAGAGCCCTTCAACGCTTAATGTCCGACTTAGGCATGCGGGATGTATGGAGAGATGCCCATGCGGGAGAGAGAGGTTATACTTACTACTCCCCGGTCCATCAGGTCCATACTCGCATTGATTATTTTCTACTGGACCAGCGCCTGATGGACGGGAGAGTACAGGCTGGACTCGGAGCGCTAACCTGGTCAGACCACGCCCCGTGCTGGCTTTCCCTCCCGGACGGCATGTGTAGTGAGTCTCGCCCTCTCTGGCGTTTAGACGTGAGGTTCCTCCGGCGGCAGGGTGCTGTACAGGACCATGCCCACTTTATTCAGGAATTCTTTGAACTTAATGATACGGGGGAGGTTCCCCTTCCCATGGTGTGGGATGCTTATAAGGCTACAGCCCGCGGTCAACTTCTGGCTGAGGCAACTCGCACACGCAGACTTTGGACGCGTGAACATGACCATCTGGTGCGGGAATCCGCTCGCCTAGGCTTGGAGCACGCTCGAACTGGGTCGCGGCAGGTCCTACGTCAGTGGCGGACAGTCCGAGCGAATTTAGATGCATGTATGCAGAGAGAACTAGATAATAAGCGCCGGAAACTAAGGCAAACTTTCTACGAACATGGGAACAAAACTGGCCGCCTTTTGGCTTTGCGCTTGCGTCAACAACAATCCTCGAGAGTGGTCCGTGAATTACGTGATGCAGGAGGACAGAGGAGGGTCCTCTCCCGGGAGATTCGTGAGCTTTTTGCCGATTACTTGGAGCGGCTCTACAAAGCTGAGCCCTCTGGTAGGGACCACTTGAAGGATTATCTTCAGGGGACCGCCCTACCGCGTCTGTCTGATTCTGACCGGGCTCAGTTGGACTCAGAATTTACGATTGATGAGGTGGAAAATGCAATCCGGCATTTGAAAACTGGCAGCGCGCCGGGTAGTGATGGATTTCCGGCGGAATACTATAAAAAGTTCCGAACGCACCTGGCACCATCCCTGACCTGTCTGTTTAATGAGGTCTTGGGGGCAGCCTCCCTTCCACCGTCCCAGCGTGAGGCATTGGTCGTGATGATACCCAAGCCCGGCAAACCCCTGCATGATGCGGCGTCGTACCGCCCCATCTCCTTGTTAAACGTCGACGTAAAAATTTATGCTTCGGTGCTGGCTGCACGTTTGAATCGGGTTCTTCCGGGCTTGGTTCATCCTGACCAGGTTGGCTTTGTGCCGGGTCGTCAGGCCGCGGACAACATCCGGCGTATGTTACAAGTTATTCATGTGGCCCAGCGGGACCCGCAACCAACGTTGCTAGTGGGCATTGACGCTGAAAAAGCCTTCGACCGGGTGGATTGGGAATATTTATGGTGTGTTCTGGAGCTAATGGGTTTTGGGCCTAACTATATTGGCTGGGTTCGTAGCCTCTACCAGCAGCCCCGGGCGTGCGTTCGGATTAATGGGGGACACTCGCGGCATTTCTTTTTGGAGAGAGGTACACGTCAGGGTTGCCCTCTGTCCCCCCTGCTTTTCGCCTTAGCGATGGAACCCCTGGCCCAGAGCTTTCGAGATCACCCGGGATTGCGAGGGGTCCGCATTGGTTCCGCGGAATACCGGATCGCGCTCTTTGCGGATGATATCATTTTATCCTTGGTGAATCCGTCTGCTTCTCTCCCCATCGCGATGCAGCTGTTCGCGGATTTCTCTCGGGTCTCCGGCTTTAAAATCAATTATGCTAAATCGGAGATCTTGAATGTTGGGGTCCCTGGGGCGGTTTGTGCGGAGCTTCGAGAGGCTTACCCTCTTCGCTGGGTGCCTGGCACTCTACGATATTTAGGGGTGAATTTGACTGTGGAACGGGCGGATCTTTTCAAAGCTAACTATGATCCCTTGCTTCGTCAGGTCCGGCGGGACTTGGAGGTCTGGAACGGCCTACTCCTCTCCTGGTTTGGACGTATAGCTGTTGTCAAGATGGTGGTTGTTTCCTTTACTTCTTTCAGGTTCTCCCGATCCCTATCCCGCGAGCTACTCTGGCGGCCTGGCAAAAGTTACTCATGAAGTTTGTGTGGCACTATCGTCGCCCGCGCCTAGTACGGCAGGTTCTCTTTGCCCGTACGCGTACCGGCGGTATGGGAATGCCCAATTTATCTTGGTACTATGCGGCAGCGCAGTGTCGGGCGGGGGTGGAATGGATGATTGCCGATAGCACTAAGCGATGGGTGCAGATGGAAATGAGTCTGGTGGGGGGAGCGGGGTTGGGGGACTGGCTGTGGCTTGGACCACGACTCCGCCGTGGCAAGTGCACTAGTAACCCTTACGTTTCTCATACCCTCCGTTGCTGGGATCAACATTTTCGATCACGTGATGTGGACATATCCCCTTTAGCCCCTATAGTTGATAACACCTCCTTCCCACCGGGTTTAAGTGATGTAGCTTTTCGGCAATGGGGACACCTTGGTCTCAGCCGGGTCGGTCAATTTTTTGCAGATGGTCGGTTGCAACCCTTTCATGCCCTACAGGCCGAATTTGATCTTCCGGCGGGGCATCTCTACCACTACCTGCAGGTGACGCATTGGGTCAATTCTAGGTCCGTTCGACCCCACGTTGCTCGAAACCTGACAGACCTGGAGCGCTACTGTGAGGGGTGTACTACTACTAGGGGTCTTGTGGCGACCCTATATGCCCATTTGCAGGGGGCCCAGAAGTGCCCCACACGGCATAGGGTGCTCTGGAGCTCTGACCTGGGTCTCTCCTATACTGATCAGCAGTGGGAGACAGTGGAAAAGCGCCTGTGGCAGAGCTCGGTTGCGACTAATGCCCGAGAAACGAACTATAAATTGCTGTATCGTTGGTATATGACTCCGGCGCGGATCGCTCGTATGTATCCCGGGGCTGGGGACCTCTGTTGGCGTAACTGTGGGCAGCGGGGTACCCTGGGACACATTTGGTGGGCGTGCCCCCGCATTCGCTCTTTTTGGAAAGGTGTACAGTTCCGGCTGCAGATGCTTTTGGGACTGAGTATCCCCTGGGATCCGGGGATTTTCCTTTTTGGGGCCCATGTGCCGGGCGGCCGGGCTCTGCAACTTGCCTTACTCCGGCACGGCTTGAATGCGGCTCGGCTATCCCTGGCAGCGGCCTGGAAGCAAGCTTTGGCCCCCTCTTTCCAGGTCTGGCTGGAACGCATGTGGGATACATACTCTATGGAACGAGGGGTAGCGGTTGGCAGAATGCGCCTGGCTCGTTTTGAATTGGTGTGGGCGCCCTTTGTGTCGCGTTATGGTGCGTGATAGTCCAGGATAAACGGGGATACTACACCGACCTCTTCGGCGGTTGGCCCCTTCTCTGTGTTCTCACGCTCACCTCTGTCCCGAGCTCTGACCTCCACAAGTCATAGATGGGGGGGTTGGGAGGTGGGGGTGGGGGGTCCCGGGTTCGGGATGACATGGGGGGGGGGTAGGGAGGTTGTGGGGGGTGGGGGTCCAGGTTTCTTCATTATAAACTTATAAAAATGAAGACATATTGTAGGTTGCTGTTGTGACCTGATGTTGTAATGTTACTGTTGCATCCTTCTTTTTTGAGGATCCTGGCGGTTACTGTATTTTTGTATTCTTTGGAAGTCTTTCAATAAAAAAAAAAAAAAAAAATACGCCAAACCCTTACATACGAAAGACAGGTTGACCGTTTACAGGAATTCAGCAAAGTGGCAATCACTGCCCTAGAATACCCCCGCTTCAGCAACCTCACCCTTTCAATAGCCTGGCCGTAAGCGAGAACCAATCCACCTGAGCCATGCGCACTGGCCCCTGCACCAAGAGATCTTCCCTCACCGGCAGATGCCATGGATGATCGGCTAACAGCCGCATCAAGTTGGCGTACCAAGGGCGCCGAGGCCAGTCCGGTGCTATCAACACCACCGGACCTGGGTGATCCTTTACCCGATGAAGGACCCTGCCTATGAGTGCCCAAGGAGGGAAAACATACAGTAGTCCCTCGGGCGGCCACCTCTGAACTAGGGAGTCCAAACCTTCGGACATTCTTTCCTTTCTTCGGCTGAAGAATCAACTCGCCTTGGCTGACTCAAACCGTGCCATGAGATCCATCACTGGGGTCCCCCATCGGCGCACTATGCACTCAAACACTTCCTGGCAGAGCTCCCACTCCCCGTGGTCCACTCTGTTTCTGCTTAAGAAATCCACCGTTACGTTCTCCACTCCAGCCACGTGCTGCGCCGACAAGGCTGAGAGATGAAACTCAGCCCATTCCAGTAGGCCCTCTGCTTCCTCCTCCAAGGGAGGACTGCTCGTGCCGCCTTGCCAGTTGATGTATGCTACCGCCGTCATGTTGTCGCATAGTACCCGGACTGCCCTTTGAGTGACTAACTGTTGGAAAGCCCTGAGGGCTAGAGCTACAGCCCGCAACTCTAGTCTGTTGATCGATCACCAGGATTCCTGGGTATCCCAGATGCCCTTGGCGAAGTGACCCTCGCAATGCGCCCCCCACCCGGAAAGGGAGGCATCCGTCGTCAACTGGATCCATGATGGGGAATCAAGGGGCATGCCCCACTTCAGACTCCTCGGATGGAGCCACCACTGTAAGGCATCCCTGGTCACTAGTGGACAGACCAGAGTTACGGACATGGGCTGCCGCTGATGGGATCAGCGTCACAACAAGGCCTGTTGCAGAGGTGTCATGTGTGCCCAGGCCCAAGGACTAGTTCTATTGTTGCCGCCATGGTTCCCAGGATCTGAAGGTAATGCCAAGCGGAGGGAGCCTGCATGGCCAGAAACTGAAGGATCAGTCGCCTCAGCTCCCCAGCCCTGCGCTCCGGCAAGAACACCCTGCCTTTTTTTTTGTCGAACCTTGCCCCTAGATACTCGATCTCTTGCAAGAGTATCAACTTGCTCTTTGCTATGTTGTTCATCCAACCAAGACTCCTCAGAAATGTGACCAACTCAGCCGTTGCCTTCCGACTCTCTTCCTTGGATTTTGCCCGGATCAACCAGTCATTGAGGTAAGGGTGTACCAAAATCCCTTCCTTACGCAGAGCCGCCGCCACCACCACCACCACCACCATGACCTTGGTGAAGGTGCGTGGAGCCATCGCCAGACTGAAGGGCAACGCTTAAAACTGGAAGTGACCTTCTGGTATCGCAAACCGCAAGAATTGCTGGTGAGCCGCTCGAACGGGAATATGTAAGTAGGCCTCTGTCAGGTCCAAAGAGGTCAGAAATTCTCCTTGTCTTACTGCTACCAAGACAGACTTCAGCATTTCCATTAGAAAATGCTGAGACACCCTGAGACAACGACTGACCCCCTTCAAGTCGAGGATCGGCGAAAAGTCCCTTCTTTTTTGGGCACCACAAAATAAATGGAATATCGACCAGAACCGCGTTGGTCTGGGGGCACAGGCACGACCGCCCCCAACCAATGCAGCCTCGCCAATGTCTCCTTTACTGCAGCCCTCTTGAGGGGAGACTTGCATGGGGAGAATACAAAGGAGTGAGGAACGGGTCTTGCGAATTCGAGAGCGTAACCCTCTCGAACCACCTCCAGGACCCATTGATCGGACGTGACACAGGCCCAGGCTGGAAAGAACTGCGGCAGGCACATCGCTACCAACAGCCTGCCCTGCTGGGGCCCCCATTGTTTCATTGTGGATTTCTAGGGCCCAGGGCAGTGGAAGAGGCGGCAAACCCCTTTCCAGCCCCCCGGAATCCCCGAACGTTCTGTTCCCTGGAGGAGAAATGACCCCTCTGGAAGAGTGTAGACCGTAAACCCCGAAAACTCCGCAACTCCCTAGCTTGAGGTTGCGACGGAGCGGGAAGATGGCTCTGCTTAGGCCTATCCTCAGGAAGTCTACCCCCTTTAGACTCCCCCAGATCCTTCACCAGCTTCTCCAGGTCCTCTCCAAAGAGAAGTTTTCCCTTAAATGGGAGCCTGCTGAGCCGCGACTTAGAAGAACCATCGGCGGCCCAGTTGCGCAAACAAAGATAACGGCGGGCCGCCGCCACCACCTAAGCCATGTTCTTGGCCAAACTCTTAATGAGATCATACTGGCTATCGGCCAAGTAGGCAGCTCCAGATTCAATCCTAGCTGCCTCTGCCGACGATTCTGCCAGAGGGTCACCAGCCAGTGAAGGATGTTACTAGTGGTGTGCCCCAGAGAGAAGGATGTTATCAGTGGTGTGTCCCAGGGATCTGTCCTTGGTCCGATTCTTTTTAACATCTTTGTTAGTGATATAGCGGAAGGGCTGTCGGGTAAGGCTTGCCTCTTTGTGGACGATACCAAAATCTGCAATAGAGTAGAAACCCAGGAAGGTGTAGATAACATGAGGAGGGATCTAGCTAAGCTTGAAGATGGTCTAGAACTTGGCAGCTGGGATTTAATGTTAAAAAATGTAAGATCATGCATTTGGGCTGCAGCAATCCAAGGGAGCAATATAGTATAGGGGTGAAGTACTTTTGTCCACTAAAGAAGAGCGGGACCTAGGCGTGGTTGTGTCTGATGATCTTAAAGTAGCTAAACAGGTAGAAAAGGCGACGGCAAAAGCTAGAAGGATGCTTGGGTGCATACGGAGAGGAATGGCTAGCAGAAAAAAGGAGGTGATAGTGCCTCTGTATATGGCTTTGGTGCGACCTCATTTGGAGAACAGTGTGCAATTCTGGAGACCGCACCTTCAAAAGGATGTGAACAGAATGGAGTCGGTGCAGAGGGTGGCTACTAAAATGGTTAGTGGTCTTCATTATAAAGCATATGAGGACAGATTTAAGGATCTTAATATGTACACCTTAGAGGAAAGGCAGGATAGAGGTGATATGATTGAGATGTTTAAATACCTCCATGGCATAAATGTTCAGGGGGAGAGCTTCTTTCAACTGAAAGCAAGCTCTGTTATGAGGGGACATGGGATGAGGGTGATGGGGGATAGATTCAGGAGTGATATGTGGAAATATTTCTTTATGGAAAGAGTGGTGGCTCCATGGAATAGTCTCACAGTGGAGGTGGTACAGATGAGGACAGTAACTGAATTCAAAAAAGCATGGGACAAACACAGAGGCTCTCTAAAGGAAAAAAGGGGACTGTTGTAGTTGTTGATATGGAAGGACAGACTAGATAGGCCATGTGGTCTTTTTCTGTTGTCATGTTTCTATGTTTCTAGTTGAAGCTGCTGAGACCAACGCAAACTAGCCCGGGCTACCCATGCCCCGCAAACGGATGCCTGGAGTGCTAGGGCACTAATGTCAAACATCTGCTTCAGCAGCGCATCCAGCTTCCTATCTTGGGTGTCCTTGAGGGCTGCACTGCCCTCCACAGGAATCATAGTGTTCTTTGTGATCGCTGACACTGCAGCATCCACTCTGGGGGAACGGAGCAATTCCTTCTCCCCCTTCCGGTAACGGATACAGTCAAGCCATCGACCATACCCCTCTCAACCCTGATTCAGGTTGATCCCATTCCTCTTGAATCATCTGCTTCACCACCCGTGCACCGGGAACACCTTCTGTGATTTCCTGACAGCCTGGATCAGCAGGTCCTCCAGTACTTCTGTTTCTGCAGAGGTCTTAGGCATCTTCCCGCTCTCACGCTCAGCCACCGGGAGGGCTTTGGCAGCGAGGCAGAAAGACACTGAAGAGCCTCAAAACTGATGGTGGACTGCAGGGATGCTTCCTCCTCTCCAAACCTGCCGGATAAAGGCTGGCGGTATTAAGGGGAATACAGGCCGGAGTTTCTTCTGAAGGGCAGTGGCCAAAGGTACCTCCTCCCCCACCCCTTGAGTGAAGCTGAGGCAGAAGAAAAGACCTTAATTAGCTACACTAGACAGACAAAATAAACTAAAGGTATAGTAAGAAACCAACAAGCAAAATAGCTCACTAAGCTAAGTCTCTCCAGCTCTGGGTTACTGACTCCCTTACAGCTGCTTGGAGACTGAGCAAAACTGAATCTGGTGGGAGGTGCCAGTACTATATATATCCTAGGGTCATCAAAAGAAGATGACGTGCTCAGTCTCCTTGCAGCTGGAAGGGGGGCACAACCCAGAGGAAAGGGACTGGACTGAATAGACGCTTACAAAATATTTATTTGACCAATGTATTTATTTTACATAATACATAAAGAGAACATTTTCAAAAGTATGCTTTTTGGCACAAAGTTTACTTACTTTCTATCCACTGACTTGGCACCAAATGTTTAAGGGAATGTTTGTGTGTGCACTCCCTTTGAAAGTTGCCGTGGGTACTTTTGCACGTGTTTTTTTTTGCAGATGCAAATTTTATCTGGAATATCATGCATAGATTTAAAAATGTAATCTGTGCACATTATGTTATGTTATGGTATGTTAAGTTACCGTTTATTTGAAATACCGCATATCGATAAAACTATGAGGTTTACAATAATAATAATATACATAAATTATGCAATGAAAGGAACGCCAAAATAAACAGAAAGGTATAACACAATAGCATCACTACAGAAGAGGTAACATATTAAAAGAGTGCTGAGATATTAAATAATCAGTAAACATACACAAATTGCATTCAATCCCATGATCACAACCCTCTCAGGCTCAAACTATATCCAATCCAATTGCAATACTAAATAGGTGAGTCTTTAAAGATGACCTGAAACTTTTCAAGTCCAAGGTAATACATAGCGCAGTAGGGAGACAATTCCATAAAGTGGGAGCTACAGTAAAGAAAGCCGAACGTCTGGTAGACTCATATTTGATAATAGCTGGGGATGGTATAGTTAAACAGAAGTATCCACACTACAAGACTATCTAAGAGCCTAATAAAACACACCAACAAAATCTCTTAGCTAATAAATATTCACCCACAATGGTCTCATGTAAAGGATTCGTGCGGTTTTGAACCCCGGAAAAAGCCAGTAATGACGGATTGAAAAGTTTTGAATTTTGGAACCCGAGGAAGCCTTTTGGTGAAACGAAGATCTTTGTCGAGTGTTTGCAGTACGGAGATATCGGGTGTTTGGAGAATGACGTGCTGGTGTCTGTCCCTGCAAAGAAGAGTGACTGTTGTATTGTGAGCCATGTAAAGTTTGGCAAGCATATATGTTTTGGAGCCTGGACCTCCTCGCCTAAGCGATAAGTAACCTTATATCTATTAGACAACCTTGGCTGCCTATTTGCTGACTTTCGGTTCTCATTTGTTTGCAGGTGACATCATCTTCTTGTATGTCTGAATGAATTAAGACGCTAAGAATTTTTATAATCAGAAAAATGTTTATAGTGAGAAAATTAGTAATTCTGAAAAGTACTTATCAGGATTTGATTTGATGTTTTGATAGACAATATTTATTGGATAATATTTAAAGGGATTAAATATAAAATTGGAGGTTGGAGATCGGTGACGTGAGCATTTGCTAGTCCATATGGTGAATTTTTCGCCAAATGTAGGACATGCAGCTATCTTGAGATATCTTTTACCATATTATGTAATTTTTGGATGCTAACTATTGTTGGCCGGATTGTTGGTAGATTTACATGAGACCATTTTGGGTGAATATTTATTAGCTAAGAAAGAGATTTTGTTGGATATTTAAACAGAAAGCATGCAGCGTACGTAGGGCTCTAGCTGGGGCAGAAAGGGTTTTTAAAGAGGATGGATAGTCGGGGGCTAAGTCATGGATTGCATTAAAAGTGAAAAGTAAAACCTTATAATGGATCTGTTCAGAAAAAGGGAGCCAATGGTAATGTAAAAGCAAAGGTGTGATGTGATTGTAGCTATATGCACGGGCTAAGGTACGTACCACCATGTTCTGTATTGTCTGTAGGCGCTGAAGATGGAAACGGGGTAGATCTACAAAATAATATTTCAGTAATCCAGAAGGGATACCACAACATGAAGCATCACTTTTATCTGGGCAACTGATCTAAAAAAGGCTGAACGGCTCTAAAACAATGGAGTGCATAAAATGATGACTTTATAAAATGAGATATTTGCGATGAAAGGATAAATTAGAATAAAGTGTCACTCCTAAATACTTCAGCTTCACCTGTAGTGTTAGAGGGATGCCTTCAATAAGAGGGTCAGAACCAGTACCTTCTACAGAGTCCGAGAACCACATTGCCACTGATTTACTTGGGTTGAGTACCAAGGAATTATTACATAACCAGGTGGCAATACATGTCAAACAAGAATTGATTCCTGACATATGTAAGTCCATTGGCTAAAATAATAAGATATCATCTGCATAAATGAAAGCAGTAATCCCTAAGCTCTGAATAAGAGTAGCTAATGGGCTCTTCTCATACCATGCAAAACAAACCTTCAAGAACAACTCTCCCAATGAGGATAAAACTACATGCACTGTTGAACCCTCTACTTATTTCCAGTCAGACTAAGGGAGGAGGAGAGAATTTTTAGAAAACCAATTTACCTTTATAAATCACTAGTTGCCCATAGATGGCTTTGAAAACTCCTCTCCCAATGTGTGTGCAGCTACATGTATAAACTTTTTCAAACAGAAATATGTGGTCTTTAAAAAAGGTTAATGCAGCATTAAAAGCAGGTCATCAATTAGCACTCTCTGCCCAGACGTGTTAACTCTTCTTAGAATGACATGATTGTCTACATTCTCCCAATATATCAATTATGCATGCACTATACAAGAGAAGAGGTATCAATGGACCTCTATGACATAGCTTCCTTTCTTGATGTAATGCCAGCATGAGCATAGCTATACTACCTAGGCAGATGGCTACTGTTCATCAATTACCAAAATCTCCTTCTGGGGCAATCTGTTCTCTACTGTGCACTTTACAAGTATCAGACAATGATAACCTAAGGAGTGGTAAAACAGAGTGTAACATTTCCTAGTCGCACAAAGAAGTATGAAGAGAAAGGTCTTCCTTGATGTGCCTTGATCAAAAGCGGAGTGAGGAAAGGCTAAGTATGAAGCGGAGATTAGACACTTTCTTTTCTTTTACTTATATGGGCATAATATATACAGTATATGAGCCTTTAACAAACAATGAAATTTCTCTGTAAGGTCAATACATGATTTGCAATCAGTAAAGGTTTCTAATTTTCTTTTTCTTCCCATTCAGTCTTTTGGCATAAGGTCATGGGTATTTCCGAGCAAATTTGAATAAGGTACAGTAATGGCTGTAGTCTGCAGAAACATTTTTAGCTCTTCTTGCTGCTTACTTCCTGGTGACTTTATAACATGCTAGCATACTCAAATGGCTCCTTCCACCCAGTTCCAAGCACTCATAACCACAGGAGGATGCTTCTGCATATCTGCAAATGGTTGAGGAGGATCACATATATTGCAATGGACGATAATAATCTACTGTATAATTTTGAATGGGGGGCTAGTCTATAAACACAGATTTCCCTGAAATACATAGGCTATTTTCCTTACACAAAGTTGGTGATTAGCTTTCTGCTGCTCTGGGGCTCTAAGCGTCGATGTCTGCAAAGCAGGGATGCATTAGGTCACTTATGCCAGCATGTTATAAAGACAATTACTTGTCTTTATAAAACAGGCCTAACATATATGCGTTAGAATGCACTTTAACTAGGCACGCTTTTTAATATTACCCTCTATGGGCCCGATTCCATCCTGCACGTTGATCCCCTCTGTGCGTCCAGTCTGAACTGGACGCACAGAAAGGATCGCAATTCTGATCCCGCAGGGCATGTCTAGCCCCACGGGATGAGAATCATGATCAGGGATGTACGTGTAGGCTGAGACTGCAATTCAGTCCGGCTGCACGTACATGCACAGCCCGACTAACTTAGTCAGGGCTTTAAAATGGAGCCACGGCATCATGTTGCCAGGGCACCGTGGCTCCATTTAAAAGCCGCAATGCCGGCCGCCTGAAAAAGGGGTTTATTCCCAGCAGCCCAACCCCCAATCTGGCCTCCTAAGGCCAGGGTCGGGCTGCGGGAAATGTCCCCTGCCCCTCCCCCCCACCCCATCCAAGCTCCGGGCACTTAAAAACATCATGTTCAGGGAAGTTATTCCAACTCGGAGATGGAATAACTTCCCCGCACATGTCGCTGTCCTGGACATACAGAGCCGACATTAGAATCAGCCCTGTACATACATGCAGAAGACCTTGTGTCAGAGAACAACTGCAAAATGTACATGTCCTTCTCCCATATTCATCACATTTTCTTTTGTTGTTTAGTTACTAACAAAAACATACTCAGATTGTGACAAGAACATAAAATAAGGACTAGCTGTATTTTATGTCAGCAACAAAAATAATCAAAACTAGGAGAAATACTTTAGGTCCTTCCATATCTCAAAAAAGAATTGATCTAAATCCAGTTCCATACTTACTTCTATACTGAAGTATCCTCTGTCAACATAGTCCCCTAAGAAGAGATAGCGTGTGTTGGCAGGAGAGCCTCCTACCTCAAATAACTTCATCAAATCAAAGAACTGACCATGGATATCTCCGCAAACTACAAAAGAAATTGAAAAGTATGTATTATTTCCCACTGCATTAGTAAAATGAACAACAATCAGCAGCTTTTATTTCCATATTGAACAATTTTTTACACCTTAGCTCTGATTTTCAGCCAACATAGCAATCACTAATGAAAGTGCTGCTATCAAGATAATTTCTCAGCCCATGCTCACCCCGTCAGGGCCAGCACTACCATTAGGCGAACTAGGTGGTCACCTAAAGTGCCAGCCCTCTGGGGTGCCCGCTGCTGCCCATGGAAACCCTCTCCATGGCAGCCCAGCACTTACCCTCCATCTCCGGGGCTGTGCCGCAGTTTCAGTCTGCCCAATCTGCCACTTTTGCCCAGACTTCCAATTTTGTATAGACCGGAAGTCAGTGGTGGAGGGGGACATGGAGAGTAAATGCTGTGTCGCCATTTCAGGGACAATTGCCACCACTGTTGGCCCAGGAGAGGGGCACCAGCAGTGGCAATGGAGGGGGGGGGGGGAGAGGGGCACCAGCAGTGGCAATGGGAGGGGGGAGAAGGGGGCCACAGGATGGAAGGTCCACCTAGGGCACTGCCAGTCCTTGCATCCGCCCTACACCCCGCCCCAAACTAGGCCCCTTCTTATACAGACAGTTGCAGCCATTTTGTCAGATTTTCAGCATGATGCTATTCAAATTAGTTTTACTAATTCTGTAGATAGAGAAGCCATAAGTTCATCAGCTGCTAGTAAACATATACCTTCTTTTGAATATCACCCATGATTTATACCGAGTTCAAGATAGTGCGTTATTAAGCATAAAACTGTATGGCTTGAAGCCTAACTCATCGAGCAACATGTGCTAACATTAAGGTATGAGTTTAATTAGCTCCAAACACTGGATATCACTAGTATGATCATGGGCATTTACATACATGCCATTGTTACATAAGAACTTAAGATATGGCATATTGGGTCAGACCAAGCGTCCATCAAGCCCAGTACCTGTTTTTAACAGTGGCCAATCCAGCTCACAAGTACCTGTCAGGTTCTCAAAAGCTACATAGATTCCATGCTGCTTGTCCCATGGGTAAGCAGTGGATTTCCCCAGCCCTCTTTAATGAAGGGTTATGGACTTTTCCTCCAGAAACCTATCCAACAATCATTTAAATCCAGCTATACTACATCCTCTGGTAACGAATTCCAAAGTTTAATTACCAGTTCAGTGAAAAAATATTTTCTCCAATTAGTCTTAAATGTACTACATTGTAGCTTCATTGCATTTCCCCTAGCCTTTCTACTTTCTGAAGGGGTAAACAATCGATCTACATGTACCTGTTCCACTCCATTCACTATTTTACAGACTTCTATCATATCTCCCCCTAAGCCATTTCTTTTCCAGGCTGAAGAGCTCTAACCTTTTAAGCCTTTCCTTATAGAGATATCCTTCCATCTGCTTTATCAGTTTTGTTGTTCTTCTCTGTACCTTTCCTAATTCTGCTATATCTTTTTTAAGATATGGTGACCAGAATTGCCCACAATATTCAAGGTGTGGTTGCACCATGGAGCGATACAGAAGCATTAACGTTTTTATTCTAAGCTCAATGATGAATCAGTGGCGGTAAAAACCTTGTAACTTTCACTCTCCGATAAAAACTCAACATAAATTTGTTATTTCTAACAAGCAGAGATAACTAATTATGAAATACCCCTCATCCACTCCTAAACCAGAGTATTTAATCTTCACTCTTGGGAAACTGATGTTCAACTTTATCATAAAAGAGATCCCAAGAAAGACAGATGAGTGAACACATATTTAGAATAAGTTTAAGCTATAATTTATTCAGGTGTCCTAGCAAAAATGCACCAAGAAGTATCTTCCTTGACAAACATGAAAGTTTTGCCAAAAGATTTGGTACTGTACCACTAGAACATCTTCATCAATTAAAGACTTGCAGTGCAGTTGTATAAACTGTTTTAGCACTAAAGTGTAGTTTTACATACGTAAAAGGCCTTTCATAAAATAAGGTCATGCCCAAGATTATGTATGGTGCAAGTCAGTGCGTACTTGTAGAGCCGGCGTGCTCGGGGAGACGTTTAGGTGAAACATGGGTGGTATCATGATCTACAAGTATATTTTATAAAGACAAAATGCATGCTGCCATTTACACCTACTCTTCAGCAGACATAATAACCATGTGTTCCATCTAGGTGCAAGATGTGTTCTAGAAATTCATTGAAGACAAATTTAGGCAACTATGTGTCTTTATTATATAGGCTAAAAACAGGTACCTTCCTGCCCAGGATCAGTGTTAAATATGCAAGGACTCAGGGTAGAAAATGGTGCAAAATGCAATGTGTGCCTTCGAGTCAGTCCGGACTCCTGGCGACCCAGAAGCTCCTGGGTTTTCTTGGCAGTGTCACCGGAAATAGATTGCCAGGCCTTTCTTCCGAGGCAATAGAGGGTTAAGTGACTTGCCCAAGGCCACAAGGAGTGCTAGTGGGAATTGAACCCTAGTTGCTTGGTTACCAAGCCAGTGTTCTAACCACTAGGCTACTCCATGGTGAGGAGGCCCCAAATCCCGCTCTGCAGGCTATGTCTCATAAGAACATAAGATATGCCATACTGGGTCAGACCAAGGTCCATCAAGCCCAGTATTCTGTTTCCAACAGTGGCCAATCTAGGTCATATGTACCTAGCAGTTTCCCCAAGGGACACAGGTTCCACAATGCTTGTATTGGTTCAAGCATTGATATCCTGGGTCCCTTCTTAATAATGGCTTATGGACCTTTCCTCCAGGAACTTGTCCAAACCTTTTTTAAACCCAGCTACACTAACAGCCTTTACTACATCCTCCGGTAACAAATTCCAGAGTTTGATTACACGTTGAGTGAAAAAATATTTTCTTTTATTAGTCTTAAATAGTTTACCCTGTAGCTTCATTGCATGTCCCCTAGTCTTTCTATATTCTGATAAGGTAAACAATCGATCTACGTTTACCCGTTCCACTCCGCTCATTAATTTATAGACTTCTATCATATCTCCCCTCAGCCGTCTCTTTTCCAGGTTAAAGAGCCCTAACCTTTTTAGCCTTTCTTCATAGGAGTATCCTTCCATCCCCTTTACCATTTTGGTGGCTCTTCTCTGAACCTTTTCTAATAACTCTATATCCTTTTTAAGATACGGCGACCAGAATTGCACACAATATTCAAGGTGCGGTCTCACCATGGAACGATATAGAGGCATTATAATATCCTTTGTTTTATTTTCCATTCCTTTTCTTATCATACCTAGCATTCTATTTGCTCTCTTGGCCGCCGCGGCACACTGGGCCGAGGGTTTTAACATGGTATCCACAATGACGCCTAAATCTTTTTCCTGGGTGGTGGTTCCTAATGTGGAACCTTGCATCGTGTAACCATAGTTTGGGTTGTTCTTCCCTAGGTGCATAACCTTGCACTTGTCCACATTAAATTTCATCTGCCATTTTGATGCCCAGTCTTCCAATTTATCAAGATCCTCTTGCAATTTTCCACAATCCTCTTGGGTTTTAACAACTTTAAATAGTTTTGTGTCATCTGCAAATTTGATAACCTCACTCGTTATTCCACTTTCCAGGTCATTTATGAATATGTCAAAAAGCAGCGGACCCAGCACAGATCCCTGGGGTACACCACTATTCACCTTTCTCCATTGGGAAAATTGGCCATTTAGCCCTACCCTCTGCTTTCTATCTTTTAACCAGTTCCTGATCCACAATAGTACACTGCCTCCTATCCCATGACTCTTTAGTTTTGCCAAAAGTCTCTCATGAGGGACCTTGTCAAAGGCTTTCTGAAAGTCCAGATACACAATATCAACCGACTCACCTTTGTCCACCTGATTATTCACTCCTTAAAAAAAACATAACAGATTAGTAAGACAAGATCTTCCTTGTCTAAAGCCATGTTGGCTGTCTCTCATTAGTTCATGACTATTACATGCTGAGTAATTTTATTCTTTATGATGGTTTCTATCATTTTTCCCGGTCTCCTTCAGCATGAGGCCAGTTTGGAGTCCCCTGTGGTATGGGGCCTTTGACAACTGTCCTGTTTGTCATCCCAAACATTATGGCATTACTAGACGTCTGTCTTGTCAGATGAATCTGATTGGTTTTGACCGAGTGATCAGAGAACTGGCTCGGGGAGCATGCTAGATGTGGTATACCTAGATTTCAGCAAGGCCTTTGATACCGTTCCACATCAGTAAATTATAAATAAACTGAGTGCCCTTGGGTTGGACCCTCAAGTGACTGGATAAGAAACTGGTTGAGGAGGACTCACCAGAGGATTATTAATAACTAAAGTACACTCTGAAGAGAGGGGTATTATCAGTGGCATGCCGCAGGAATCAGACCTTGGCCCTGGGTTTTTTTTTACATTTTTGTAAGTGATATTGTGGAAGGTCTGTAGGGAAGGTATGCCTTTTTGAAGCAGATGCAAAATCTGCAACAGACACCCTAGAGCAGCCATGTCCAACTTTGAACAGATCATGATCTACTTTTTCCAGCCAAAAGTGCCGGTGATCTACCACCATGAAAATTAAGTTTCAAATTAAATTTTAACCCAATAAAGTTGGAGGATTCCCCCCCCCCTCATTTTTAATGAACCTTATGTCATTTACTTGGATGTGATCAGCTGTTAAACAAATTAAGCAAAAACAAAACAGAGACGAAGATCCAGTAAGAACTGCGAGGGGAAATGGAAAGTACATTTTTTCTTAAAGTTTTATTGAGTAATAACTTTCTTTAACTTTTACTGAGTAATTTGTGTTAAATTTAGGTCGAATATTGATCCAGGCTGATCTTGCACAATCTTTAATATTTCGCTCTTGCTTATTAGTGAGACATCTGAGCCTGCATTTCATCCACCAGCTTTTTGAAGTTGGGTGAATATTGCGTGAGGCCCAGTCTCAGGGAATCCTGGAGATGTTCATCTGTTAAGTTGGAACGTTGTATAGTCTTTGTCATTTTCAGATGGGAAAACGCAGATTCACACAAATAAGTTGAACCGAAACAGGAGTGTACAGCTTCACTGCTTCTTCTCAGGTTGGGAAATTTGTCTCTAGGCACTAGCTTCCAAAACGATTCTTGCTCAGCAAGGGTCTTGAGAAAAATGTCATTTTTAAGGGTTAATATTTCGTTTTCAAGAGATGTTAATATTTAATATGTTAAGAGGGTTAATATTTCATTTTCAGGACACCAAGGAAAACAGCTACTGCCCCATGGTACACAGCGGAGCTGAGATCATCACTCACCCAACTACGGAAGCTTGAGAAACGCTGGTGTCGGTCACACTCCATTGGAGACCAGACAGCATACATCTATCAGCTAACCATCCACCGCAAAGCTATCACAGAGAAGATGAAACAATATCACACAGACACCCTGAAGCGCTCGTTAAACAAACCTCATGATCTGTTTAACTTAGTCAAGACTCTATCCAAGGAACCAGCCCCCGAGCACCAATGTGAAATCCATCCTCAGGAGTTTGCCGTTTACCTACAATCCAAGTTATGTCAGACAAATAAACTTTCAATAGAGGTCGCTTCCACAGAACAAGAGTGCCCAACATCTCTAACTTCTTTCTCTACACCTGCCAAGAGGCGCATAGAAGACACGATCATGACCCTCAATACCACTACTGCGCAAACAGATCCTTGCCCAGCTTTCTGGATAAAGGAACTGCGCAGTGATTTCAGTCCAATAATAACCAGGATAATGAACCTATCCTTCACAACTGGTTCTTTCCCTTCTGCCCTCAAGCACACATCTAACAGACCGCTTCTAAAAAATAGCAAGCTAGATCCCCAAAAGGTAGACTCTTACAGACCTATTTCAAGTATTCCTTTTCTCGCAAAGTTAATCGAAAAAGAGGTGCAAAGACAGTTACAAGACCACATTGATTCTGCTGCTCCACTGGACCCATGCCAACATGGATTCAGGGAGTCTCATGGAATGGAAACACTTCTTACCACCCTCTTCAATAATATAATTACTGGTGTCGACAACATCCGTCAGGGGTTTGCACTCATTTTCCTAGACATTGCCGCAGCCTTCGACTCAGTAAGCCATGAGCTTCTCCTAGGGCGGCTAAAAGAGAAAGGCATCTGCGGAACAGCACTTGAATGGTGCAGATCATACTTGTCCAGAAGATGGCGGCACGTACGATCCGGTGGAGCAACATCAGAACCATTTCATCAAGGCCAGGGAGTTCCACAGGGATCCTCCCTCTCTGCCTTGATGTTCAACATATATATGCAACCCATTTGTAATATCATCCGGTCTTTCAATGTCAGTTGCATGATATACGCTGATGATGTCCTGCTCTATATGCCGTTCTCCACAGATAAATTGGACCTCTCCCCTTTGACCAATTGCTTCAACACCATATCGGAATGGCTCCTGTCACAAAACCTCCGAATTCAGCATAAGAAGACCGAGGTGCTCTTCATTACGAGGAACCCGAATCTCAGCCCACCACAATACTTGAAGGTGAAAGAAGCCGATCTACAAGCAAAACCCACAATACGGTACCTGGGTGTTACACTGGATCAAAACCTTGACATGAAGGCACACATAGCTAACACTGTAAGAGCTATCTATTACAAGATCCGTTCACTCAGACATCTACGCCCCTTGCTTGAACCAGGGGATTTCCGTACAATTTACCAGGCTCTGATCATACCTCATTTTGATTACGCCAATGCCATATTACAAGGACTCCCCCAATCCACCTTGAACCCTCTACAGCTCGCAATGAATAGTGCAGCGAGGGTTCTTCAGGGTGCATCTAGGAGAGACCATGTAACGCCCCTTCTGAAACAGTTACACTGGCTTCCTATACAGGCCAGGATCGTCTTCAAGACAGTGTTACTGACATTCAAAACGGTCAATAGTCTCTCCTCCTCCTCACTAACCGAACTCATCCAAACTATAGCCCCTAATAGATCAAGAAGATCCATAGCAATAAATACGCTAACAATTCCGAGAGAATTAACAAGATGCACCGCGACAACAGCAAATAGGGCCTTCAGACTCTGTGCCCCAAGACTCTGGAACGCCTTACCAACAAACATCAGAGCAATCACTAACCTAACCCAGTTTAGAAAGGCCCTCAAACACTACCTTTTCCTCAAATACTTCCCAGAGAACACTGAATCACATCCCCACTCAAATATTTGTAGCTACACCAACACACCTAGTCAGCCATGAGAACACACTTATCAAGGTGTCCTTGACCACTGAATCACATGTTACATGTATTCTGTGACTCTAGTGTGTAAATAGTTACCCTTGGTTATCCAAGTTTTGCTGTCCTGTTAATTGTAAACTCACCCTTGGTTATCCAGGTTCTGCTGTCCTGTTAATTGTAAACTCAGGCATATGTATCCTGTCTGATTTTTCTGTTCCATGTAAACCGCGCTGATGCCGAATAGTGCGGTATATAAGAAATTGTAAATAAATAAATGGCTTGTTCAATGAGTAATTTTTACTGATAGCAGATGCAGTTTCTTTAATGTCCACATCTACTTTGAATGGGTATGACAAGTACTCCACAACTGTTCCAATTTTTTGGAAGTCACAGAATCTATTTTCGAATTCCTGGATAACAGAACAGATTTCTGTCACATACTTCTCGTTCTGAAAAACAAAATTTGGATATTGTTCCAGATGGTCCTGCATATTAGGAAAATGATCAAAAGTGTTGTTTGCAAGGTCAGTCTCATTAGCTCAAATTTGCTCTTGTAGGATGAAACTGTACTCATCATCTCGCCAATGCATTTGTTTTTACCTTGTAGTTAAAGGTTCAAATCACTTAGTTCACCTGTAAAGTCAGCGAGAAATGCCAGATCACATAACCACTCCTCATCTTCCAACTCTGCTTCGTCATCTCCCCTCTCCTTCAAAAAACTTCTTATTTCATTCAGCAAATCATGAAATCTTTGCAGAAATGTGTGCCTACTTAGCCACCTTACATCTGTGTGCAAAATGATTTCCGCTGCCCCTTCATCAAGAGTAAGATTGAAAAGACGTCTTTGAAGTGATCTTCCACGAACTGAATTTACAATTTTGAAAATGATGTCCATGACAGTCTTTGTATTGAGTCTCTTGCTTGCCAAAACGTGCTGGTGAATGATGCAGCGGTAAGAAAGGAAATCTGGGAAGTTGTCATGCTGTCTACAAAGGGCTATGAAACCGTTAACCTCAACTGTCATTGCTGTTGCTCCATCAGTAGTGATGGAAACATGTCTATGCGATGGAAGATTACACTTTGTCACAAAAGAATGGAAAGAACTGAATATTTCCTGACCGATAGTTCTCCCATAACTTTGGACAAGTGCAAAGTTATTCACCTAGGGAAGAACAACCCAAACTATGGTTACACGATGCAAGGTTCCACATTAGGAACCACCACCCAGGAAAAAGATTTAGGCATCATTGTGGATAGCATGTTAAAACCCTCGGCCCAGTGTGCAGCGGCAGCCAAGAGAGCAAATAGAATGCTAGGTATCATAAGGAAAGGAATGGAAAATAAAACAAAAGATATTATAATGCCTCTATATCGTTCCATGGTGAGACCGCACCTTGAATATTGTGTGCAATTCTGGTCGCCGTATCTTAAAAAGGATATAGCGTTATTAGAAAAGGTTCAGAGAAGAGCCATCAAAATGGTACAGAGGGTGGAAGGATACTCCTATGAAGAAAGGCTAAAAAGGTTAGGGCTCTTTAACCTGGAAAAGAGATGGCTGAGGGGAGATATGATATAAGTCTATAAATTAATGAACGGAGTGGAACGGGTAAACGTAGATCGATTGTTTACGTCATCAGAATATAGAAAGACTAGGGGACATGCAATGAAGCTACAGGGTAAACTATTTAAAACTAATAAAAGAAAATATTTCTTCACTCAACATGTAATCAAACTCTGGAATTTGTTACCGGAGGATGTAGTAAAGGCTGTTAGTGTAGCTAGGTTTAAAAAAGGTTTGGACAAGTTCCTGGAGGAAAGGTCCATAAACCATTATTAAGAAGGGACCCAGGATATCAGTGCTTGACCCAGTACAAGCATTGCGGAACCTGTGTCTTTTGGGGAAACTGCTAGGTACGTATGACCTAGATTGGCCACTGTTGCAAACAGGATACTGGGCTTGATGGACCTTGGTCTGACCCAGTATGGCATATCTTATGTTCTTATGTTATGTTCTTATGTTCCCTTTTAAAGAAATCATTCCAAGTAGTTCTTCTTTAACAATGAAGTCTTCAAAAACCATCCGGATAAAGACCAGTAACTGGGCTATGTCTCTTATGTCTGTAGATTCATCCAGTTGGAGTGAGAAAGCAACACAATTTGAAACATCCTCCAACAACTGTTCAGTTGTGTCTCCACACATCTTTTCTATTCACCGCACAATGGTGTTTCTTGACAATTGTACAGCTTGAATAGCAGCTATGATCTCTTTCTTATTTTTAAATCCTTTAAAAAGATTATCAGCTGCTTCAAAAAAACAATCTTTTACAAATTCCCCTTCAGTGAAAGGTTTGCATTTCTTTGCGATCAAGTTGCTGACCTTGAAGGATGCTATGGTTGCATTGACTGAATGTGACCTTGGCTTCGCCATCAACTGTTGCTGAGTAGCCAATTTCGATTTAAGTTCTTTGAGCTTCAGTTTACGAATTTCACTTTTGGGTGCAAAATCAGCATCAAACTTATTGCTATGCAGAGCCTTATAATGACATTCCAGATTACCCTTTTTGGGCAAGGATACTGGGGCATTACAAATTAGACAACACTTGTCTTTCACCATGATGAAGAAGTAGTCCATTTCCCATTCATCATGAAAGTGGTAGGTTTTGCTCTGCTTTGGAACACTCATCTTCGTTATACTGGGGTGGCTGGATGTAAGAAGGCCAAATTTGCTAAGTTAGTATTAACAATGGTTGAATCTGGTCCAAAACTGTCAATGTCCCAAAGTATTAAAGATCAACAGGAACTGAAGACCTCTGGATGATGTGCAATATAAGGACTGGAGATGCTAAATCCATACATGCAGTTCTAAAAGTAAAAATAAGAATTCATCATACTGGCAACAATAATCAAATACCACCAAACAATCATCAAAAAAACTCAAACACCTGTCCAGCAAACCAGATAAAATCAAATACTGCCAAACAAGTTCAAATACCACCACACGCGATTTAATAAATTCTGCACACAGTATAGAATCAACGCAAAGGCTAGGAAAAATAAAATTGCAGAGGCAAGCAAAAGTCACCGTGGTTTGAACCAATTCGAAGGCAAGGCATAGGCAAGTTAGAACAAAATTGGAAAAGCCTGCCAAAATCACCAAATTCTTGACACTTTGTTGCGTCTGCCCGAAAACGTTTAATGAAAGTGAACTATAAAGCGACCAATGACCAGCACACGACACAACTAATACAGTAAGTGTGTTCAGGCAAAGCCCGGGCGAATGGATATCGCCCGGTATATAACACACCTCTAAGGAGTGTTGGGGTGGGGGCAGGAATGGGTGAATCTGAGAGGCAGGAGACCAGGTATGACGCCGGGTCTGTGGCGTCTCGTTGTGGGGCACGGGTGGCGGCCACTGGGGTACCCACAAACTATTGGCACAAAAACAACAAGCACCCCCAATACACCCATAGGCAAGATTCCCACAGGCAGGGAAAAAAGACAGGCAAAGGATCAGCAGTGGCAGCAAGCCCTCGGCAGATGACCTGCCAGCACGAGCTCTCTCCTAGCAATGGGGCGAGCGGCTGGAGAGATGGAGCCAAGTGGGGCTGGCGATCTATCTCTGACCCCTCCGCGATCTACAGATATATCGCGATCTACCTGTTGGACATGCCTGCCCTAGAGGATGTGGATAACATGAAGAGGGATCTAGTAAAGCTTGAAGAATGGTTGAGAATTTGGCAGCTAAGATTTAATGTTAAAAAATGCAAGATTGTGCATTTGGTCTGCAAAAACCCAAGGGAGTGGTACAGTATAGGGAATGAAGTACTTCAATACAAGGATGAAGAGTGGGACCTGGGGTGATCTACTGAATGATCTTGAAGCAGTCAAATTGGTAGAAATGGTGACAGCAAAAGCTAGAAGAATGCTTGGGTACATAGGGAAAGAAATGACCAGCACGAAAAAAGTGATGCTAGTGCCTCTGTATAAGTCTTATTTTGAGTACTGTGTACAATGCTGGAGATCGCACCTTCAAAAGGATGTAAACAGTATGAGGTCGATCCAAAGTGTGGATACTAAAATAGTTATTAGTCTTTTCATAAGGCATATTGAGATAGGCTTAAAGATCTCAATATGTATACTTTGGAGGAAGGCAAGAGAGGAATAATATGATAGAGACATTTAAATACCTCCATGGTATAAATGCATAAAAGGTTAAACTCTTCCAGTTAAAATGAAGTTATGGAACGAGGGATTACTAGGACGAAGGTGAATGGAGACATACACAGGAGTAATTGAAGAAATATTTCTTTACAGAAAGGCTGCTGGATATGTGGAACAACCTCCCAGCGGAGATGATGGAGACAAGAAATGTATCTGAATTCAAGAAATCATGGGACAAATGCAGAATATTTCTGAGGGAGAGGAAGGGATTGTAGAACTTAATGTGCATACCTGATAGGCCATATGGACATCTGCAATCATTTTCTATATTTCTGTGAGGGAACTAAGCCAGAGGAGAAACTAGTCTGAAGGACGGATACCATAAAAGGAAGCAGAGTAGAAGAGACTCATTTAACATGAAAGTCAGGCAAGAAAATATCAGCCTAAGATCCAAATGAGATTTCCCGGCAGCGAAAGAGAAAACTGTGTGAAATGCTCTTTGTAAGGGCAGATAAAATATTTAATAAATGAAATGAAAAAATGATCAGAGAGGCACGGGTCAGAGCAGATGGTAGAGGGGATAATTGCAAGATTTTGCTGTGAGGGATCAAGAAGGAGTTAGTAAAGGAGTTAGTGTTGATGTATTAATGACGATAGATTTGTGTAGGATAACATAGATTATCAAGGGATTTGTGTGGTGCAGGCGAGGAGTTGCTTGTCTTTTTTTTAGCGGTAAGAATGAGGGAATTACCAGAAAATGAAACTATCCTTTAGATGAGCATCAATATGGATTCAGACCATATCATGGTGTAGAGACTCTTTTGCTAGCCCTTTCTGATAGCCTAATTCCAGGACTTGATAATTCAAAAAAGCTTTTGTCCTTATATTTTTTGGACATTGACTAATGCTATCAAATGCAGAAACATAGTTTACTTCTTACACAATTATAGCAGATAGGGATACATGGCATTGTGCTACAATGGTTCCAGTCATATCTCTCTGAACCTACTCAGCAAGTTAAGATTGGCCAACAGACTTCCATATCATACAAACAAGAGCAAGACGTTCTATGACGCTCAGCCTTCTCAGCCCTCCTGTTTAACATATCTACAACTCATTTGTAATATTTTCAAAAAATTCAATGTAGGATATCATATCTATGCAGATGATATAATGTTATATCTCCCCACTGACATTATGAATCCCAGATGACACCGGATTATATCCTGCTTCAGTGAAACATCAAAATGGCTAAACTCACATAACCTAAAAATAAACTATAACAAAACTGAGGTATTCTACATTACAAGAAACCAGAATTTTACCCCTCCTCTAAAACATCAACTTCATGAAACTGAAATAGAAGTAAAAAAATGAAGTGAAATACCTAGGTGTCACCCTAGATCGTACACTCAGTATGATTACACACACCAAGCTAACCACCAATTTGATCTTCTACAAACTAAGAATGCTTCAACAACTGAGACCGCTGCTTTCTAGCTACGATTTCAGATCTGTTCGTCAGGCTATAATCACCCCACATTTTGATTTTTCTAACTGTATTCTCCAAGGAATACCAAAACAGACACTCAATCAACTTCAGATGGCCCAACACGTTGCTGCCCGTATTATCCGCAAGACTCCTAGTACAGAACACCATCACTTCCTTACTATACAAACTACATTGGTTACTAGTTCAAAGTCAGATTAAATACAAAGCTCTAATGATCACATTTAAGCTGATGAGGAACACAGTCCCATCATACCTCACCTCTCTGATTAATGTTCCATCTAATGAGAGCGCAAAAAGAGGATGCACCCAAAACAATATAGTAGTCCCTTTAGACTTCCATAAAACTAACCGTTCCACGAGTAATAGGGCATTCTCATACTTTGCTTCTAAACTCTGGAACGCCCTCCTTGAGAAATTAAGAAGCATCAAGGATCTCAAAATATTCCATAAGGAAATCAAAACGCATCTGTTTCTTGAACATTTTGGAAACTCAACTGACCAAAACAAAATCTATCCGAGCTAAGTATGATACCACTATGAACCTGCCCATGAAACCCCCATCAACACAACACTGTTAGTAACATAGGAGATTTCATACTGCATTCATTGAATCATGATGAATGTAAAACACCCTGCACAATGTAAATATTGTAATATAAGTTCACTGTAAATCGTTTGAGCAGTTCATTGTAACTTCTGTTTCAAAGTTTAATGTATCCGGTTTTGTTTATTGTTAACTGCTGTGGAAGGGGCAGTACAGAAAAAAAACCCAACCTTAAATAAATAAATAAATTACTGGGGGATGAGACTATGGAATTTTTTCCCATATACAGGGTGGCCCAAAAAAAGTCATTACATCTCGTAAATTAAAAGCTTAAAAATAGTTTACTTATTTACCTTTTTTAGCTATATAACATCTTTATTTCGACAATTTCCGGTCACCGTCTTTTTTTTTAAATTTGTCAATCGTTTACATTTGTCTTTTTGAATTTTTAAATAACTTATATGCTACAAGATGTTCTCACTTTTGTTTGGGCTACCCTGTATGTGCATCCTCATCATAAAAAGGGGAATACACATACAATTTATTGGAACCTCCAAGCAAGGCCTCCACCACACCCTCTCTAAATCTCCGCACAGCATGGATCTTCATGTGTAAGATAGCAGCTTTCTGAAATCACCGTTTACATGTGTGTGTGTGTATATATATATGAACTGGATAATAGCGGTAATATATATAAAGTTTTAAAACCCATATTAGGGCAAATTCAAGTTTCTTTTCGGCTATTATCCAGTTCATTTCAGTACCAAGTTCTAGAAATAAGAAGCCAGAATGCACTAAGGTAAGATGTAGGGCCTCAATCTGCTTGAATAATGAGAAGATTAAAAAACTGGTGATTTTGCAAGAGTTAACAAGGGAAACTAAATAAGTGTCACGTATATCAACGCTTACAGGCTGATTTTTAAAAAATGCCACGCATCTAACTTGGGACTAAAGTTTTGTCAGCTAAATTAAGTATATATTCAGTCAACTTGAAGCCAGCTTGAGAAAGCACAGTTACTTACCTGTAACAGGTGATCTCTGGGAACAGCAGGAATAAGTCTTCACATATGGGTACGTCGGTACCGACGGAGCCTGCGCGGGAACGCTCCCCAGCTTCCCAAAAAGGAAAGCTTTTGGGAGCATCCCACAGCGCCTGCGCGCTGCCTTCCCGCCTTTCCTAACCATCTCTCCTCAGTTTGAGTTTAAAGCTGAGACAATAGAGAGAGAGAGGAAAGGAAAGATAGAAAAAGAGATACAACTCCTAGGGGAGAAGGGAGGGTTGTGAAGACTTATTCCTGCTGTTCCCAGAGATCACCTGTTACAGGTAAGTAACTGTGCTATCTCCAGGAACAAGTAGGAATGAGTCTTCACATATGGGGACTCCCTAGCTAAGATGCCTGGGAGATCCCCAAGGATAGGAGACTCTGGAGAGGGGTATACTTCCTCCTATGGATCTCAGGCATCCATCCAGGGAAGGAGGGTAGGAGTTGTTTAAGAATGGAACAGGTGTTTGAGGACAGCCTGACCAAACAAGGCATCCCGGCGGGAGTCCTTGTCCAAGCAGTAATGGGCTGTGAAGGTATGAACCAAGGCCCAGGTGGCTGCTCGACAGATCTGGTCGACGGACACAGAATTTAGATGAGCCATAGAGGTGGCCATGGCCCTCACATTATGAGCTCTGACATGGCTCTCCAGAGAAAGGTTCTTACTCTGGTAGGCGAAAGAAATACACTGAGCAATCCAATTGGACAGTGCTCTCTTAGAGACTGGAAGTCCTAAATGAGAAGGATCAAAAGCAACAAAAAGCTGGGAAGACTTTCTATGTTGCTGTGTCCTATATAAGTAAAAAGCAAGAGCTCTTTTACAATCCAGAGTATGAAGATTCCTCTCTGCACTGGATGCATGAGGAGCTGGAAAAAAGACAGGTAAATATACTTCTTGATTAAGATGAAAAGGTGAGACCACTTTAGGCATAAAGTGTGGATTTGTCCTAAGGACTACCTTATCATGATGGAACCTTGTATAAGGTGGATTAGTCACTAATGCCTGCAGTTCACTGATGCGGCGAGCTGAAGTAACTGCAATGAGGAAAATAACCTTCCATGAAAGGAACTTCAAGGAGGTAGTGGCTAAGGGTTCAAAAGGTGGCTTCATGAGCTGACCAAGAACCAAATTTAAGTCCCATGCCACCGGAGGAGGCCTAATGGGAGGTTTAGTTAAAGTTAGGCCTCTCATGAATCTTGCAATGAGAGGATGAGAGGAAATAGGTTGTCCATTGATGGGCTTAAGGGATGCTGCAATAGCACTCAAATGGACTCTTACTGAATTTGTTTTAAGGCCTGCATTGGAAAGATGCAGGAGATAGTCTAACAGAGAATTTAAAGGTAGTGCTAGAGGGTCAAGACCCTTTTCAGCACACCAAATGGAAAACCGTTTCCATTTAAAAGCATAAGAACGCCTGGTGGAAGGTTTTCTGGAAGCATGGAGGATATCCTTCACTTGTTAAGAAAGATTCCAGTCTTGAAGGTCTAGGCCTTCAGTAACCAAGCTCTGAGGTGTAGGGACTTGGGATTTGGGTGCCACAAAGTCCCTTCCTCCTGGGACAGAAGGTCTGGAGCAGCTCCCAAGTCCAGAGAGGGGGCTTGGGAGAGATGTAGAAGTAGAGGGTACCACACTTGGCGTGGCCAGCGTGGAGCTATGAAGATCATAGATCCTTGATCCCTCTGGAGTTTGAACAGAGTCTTGGGAATCAAGGGAATGGGTGGAAATGCATACAGGAAGCCCTGACCCCAATGGAGGAGGAAGGCATCCTTGGCCTGAACTCCCTGACACGGAATTCTGGAACAGAACCAGGGAAGTTTGGCATTCCACAGACTTGCAAAGAGGCCTATGTCCGGGGTTCCCCATTCTTGGAAGATTCTGAGTACCTGATCCATGTGCAGGGACCATTCGTGTGGAAGCAGAACTTGACTGAGTCTGTCTGCCCAAGAGTTTTGGACTCCTGGGAGGTATACTGCCAGGAGATGGATTTGATGCTCTCTGGCGAAGGCCCACAATCTTAAAGCTTTGTTGCAAAGCGACAGAGAGCCAGTTCCTCCTTGCTTGTTTATGTAAAACATGGCTACTTGATTGTCCGTATGAATGAGGACTGTCTTGTAGCTGAGGAGGGTATGAAAGACCTTGAGAGCTAGAAAAACTGCTCGAAGCTCCAAGTGGTTGATATGAAGGGAGGTCTCCTGTGGGGACCAAGTGCCTTGAGTGGAGAGGTCCTGTAGATGAGCTCCCCAACCTGTTTGGGAGGCATCTGTTGTGAGGGTTGCTTGGGGCAACAACTGTTGGAAGGGGGACCCCAGCAACAAATTTTGAGTGGACATCCACCATTGGAGAGACCAAAAGAGACATTTGGTGGTTGCTATTTGGTCTGAGAGAGCTTGAGTACACTGGGTGGACAAAGTCCATTGAGCTGCTCTTATGTGTAGGCGAGCATAGGGAACCACATGCACTGTGGAAGCCATGTGGCCTAGCAGTTGTAGCATCTCCCGAGCAGTTAAGTGGCTTTTTGACTGAATCTGGGAGGCTAACTGCACTAGACGTTGGCAACGGGCCAGAGGAAGGTAAGCCCTTGCAGTAGTGGTATCCAACCAGGCCCCTATGAATTCTAGGGACTGAGTAGGGGTGAGCTGAGACTTTGGGAGGTTTACCACAAGTCCCAGATACTGCAGAATGTGCCTTGTGCGGTCCAAGGAATTCTGGGCCTCTGACTGAGATGGAGCTCGAATGAGCCAGTCGTCCAGGTATGGGAAGACAAATATTCCCAGAGTTCGTAGAAATGCAGCAACTATTGCCATGCATTTGGTGAACACTCTTGGGGCAGAGGCCAGACCGAAAGGAAGAACTCTGTATTGGTAATGTTTTCCTTGGAAAAGAAACCGTAGGAATCTTCTGTGAGAGGGATGGATGAGGACATTGGTGTACGCATCCTTGAGATCTAGAGAACAAAGCCAATCCTGACTTTGAAGGTATGGAAGGAGAGTGCCCAGAGAAAGCATCTTGAACTTCTCCTTGCATAGAAATTTGTTCAATTCTCTGAGATCTAAGATGGGTCTGTATCCCCCTGTCTTCTTTGGAATGAGAAAATAGGGGGAGTAGAACCCTGACCCTTGATGAAGAAGAGGAACTTCTTCTATTGCCCCTTGGGCAAGAAGGGTAGTTACCTCTTGACCTAGAAGGTCGAGAAGAGATGTGGGAGAATTGAAGTGTCTCACCATGGTGTGGGGAGGAAGGTCTGAGAAATGAAGCTTGTAGCCCTCTCTTATGATGGAGAGGGTCCACTGCTCTGATGTTATTTGCTCCCATCTGGGAGCAAAATGAGCCAACCGTCCTGGAATGGTGAGAGGCTCTGGCTGCTTTAGAGCCAGAAATGCTAAGTTCTCTAGCATCAAGTCAAAAACCCTGAGGAGGTTGGGCCTGCTGAGTTGCAGCAGCCCCTGTAGGCTTAGGCCTGGACTGTTTAGGTTGCTGACGCTTAGTGGCAAAGCGACCTGTAGAAGATTGTTGGCCAGAAGTAGAAGGAAATCTGCCCTTTTTAAAGAAAGACTTTTTAAAAGGCTTTTTCTTGGCAGGAATGGAGGTTGACTTTGAAAGTCTATCCAGAGCAGAGTTTTCTGCATCCATTTGAGTGGCTTTTATTTGCCATTCTTTGCCAAATAGGTTTTCACCTGTACAGGGAAGATTTCCTAAGCCATCTTGAACCCAGGGCTCTAAATCAGAAGCCTGGAGCCAAGCAATTCTGCGAGCAGCTATGGCAATGCCTGAGGCTCTGCTGGCACCTTCAAAGGAGTCAAAGGCTGCCCTGTTGGAAAACTTTGAAATGTCTTGGGTATGCTTAAGCCAAATGAGGAATTCCTCCCTTTTATCCTCTGGAAGAAAAGGGAGGAAAGTGTGCAGTTTTTGTGCAACTTCCTTTAGAAACATACCCATGTAAAGGCTATATGAGTTGATTCTGGCAATAAGCATACTGGCTTGGAAGATTTTCCTACCAAAGGCATCCAAGGTCCTGCATTCTCTTCCTGGAGGAGCAGAAGAGTGTCTCTTTGTACTCTTTATCCTCTTCATAGCTGACTGCACCACAATGGCATGGTGAGGAAGCTGAGTTTTCTGAAATCCAGGACAAGGAGGGACACGATACATAGTGTCCAATCTACGAGAATGAGGAGAGAGAGTGAGAGGAGTCTCCCATAGATCAATCATGTGTTCATAAAGAATCTCATGAATTGGTAAGGTGACTGCCTCTTTAGGAGCTCTAGAATAGCCTAAAATATCCAATTTTTTAGCTCTAGGCTCTGATTCAGAAGTTACTGAAATAGAAAGTCCTTTAGCTACTTCTCTTATGAAGTCTTGAAAGGACAAATCCTCTGGAGGAGACATTCTTCTTTTTGGAGAAGAAGGCTCTTTAGGAAGGGCTATGGATACTTCAGGAGACTCGTCTGATGTATCAGAATCATCAGAGGAATCGAAGTATTGCCTGTCAGGGTGCTCTTCCAATGCTCAATATGCGTATCGAGCAGTATCGACATCGGGCGTCCCCAGTACCGGATCGGTACCGGTAAGCAGCCCTGGACAAGGAACCGCTGCAGCCGGTATCCTGGTCGATGTCGATGTGGTCGGTACCGGTATCGATGCTGGTGCCGGTACCGGAGCCGATACCGAGAACGGAGTTTGTTTCGGTACCAGCGGCGTCGCAGCTTGAATGAAGGCCGTGATAGCCTGCTGCATGGACAGAACATTGTGATCCATCGATGCCATGAATGCCTGGAAGTCGGTACCGGGAGATTGTGCCGGTACCCCAGAGCAATCTAACAGGTGATCGGTCGAGGCCGTGCCATCGATGTCAACCTGTAACCCCATAGGAGGAGCTTTGGAAGCCGGAGCTTCCCGCCGGGGTTGTTTTGCTGGCGCAGGATCCTCGAGGGCAAGCCCGGAGGCATCTCGATGCTTAGAAGGAGATCTACCCTTCGAGGACCTGCTAGGTTTATGTTTGGTTACCTGAGATCCATCAGGAGAAGAAGACCTGGAAGATGTCAATGCTACCGACGGTGCATCAGCGGGAAACAGCACATGGAGCTTGGCTGATCTGTTCTGTAACCCCCATTTAGACATTAGAGAGCAGGACGGACAATCCGGAATGGAGTGTTCAGGACCCAAACATTTAAGACACCATTCATGGGTATCTGTAACAGAAATAGTACCGCTACACTTAGTACATTTTTTAAACCAGGAGGCTGGTTTTTCCATGAGGGAAATTTTCTTGTAGGCCCTGAGGCCTAAGAAGAGAATACACTAAGTGAAGAGAAAATAGATTATTATTTTTTATTTTTTTTTTTAAAGAAAGAGAAAAAAAAACGGCGGTACCGGTCCGGAGTCGGGGAAGGCAGACACGCGGCCAAAGAAATAAAATAAAATAAAGAACTTCTTCAGCGGTGACAGGGCTCGACCTGCTGGCTCCGCGGCAAAGAAGAACTGAGGAGAGATGGTTAGGAAAGGCGGGAAGGCAGCGCGCAGGTGCTGTGGGATGCTCCCAAAAGCTTTCCTTTTTGGGAAGCTGGGGAGCGTTCCCGCGCAGGCTCCGTCGGTACCGACGTACCCATATGTGAAGACTCATTCCTGCTTGTTCCTGGAGATCTAAATCTAGACAGCTAAAATGTAGCCAACTAGAGCTAGGAAACTAGCCTTCAGGTGCTTAAGCATAGTCTGCTAGTGCTAAAAAATCAGCACTAATCAGTTAAGTCCACTCCTGCTTGATGCAAAATAAAAATCACGCCACCTGCCTATGAAAATGAACAGGAATGGCTAACAGACCCCTTACCCCTCCTTCCCACCTGTCTGATTCAAAACAAATACATGGCTGACAGTCCCCCTTAACAGGGGCGGCCCAAGGGGGGTGCGGGGCCTCATTTGCATAAGGGGCCTCATTTGCATAAATATTTGCATAATGTTACCATAAACTAACTTTTAGTAAACATGCCTCTTAATGAGTGTATGAATAAAGAAAGACTAAAAGACTTCTACATTACTATAATCCAGTGCCAACCGCCAGACACATTAGGAACTACTACAAACACTGCCCATTTAGAACCCATAGCAAACCCGCCGTATCCTAACAGCACTACCAGGACTCATAAAGCACCATACCCTAACTATCAAAAGGAAACGCTGCAAATATTAAACCAATACATTTCAGAGAACAAGAATACATGACCTACTGGGGAAAGAGAACAAGTGGCAATGTCAAATAGGAATTACATAAACAGAATATCTCAGCTCAGTTACACATGCAGAACATAGACCATCACCAAACAAGGAATCACAATTTAGAAACAGGAAGACAATAATTAAACTGGGAATCCCAAAAGCCAAACTTGGAATGTACAACACTGTAGAAAGAAAACTATACATTAATTTGCTCTTGTACTAAACAAAGCGCAGACGTTAATGATGCACATTTCCCAGAGCTGACATATTCCAATTAATAAATTCAAAATAAAGAGATATTTTTCTACCTTTTGTGCATTTTTTTTCAGCTGCAATTGCTCCAGTCACTTTCTTCTGGTTTCTTTGTGTCTTCCGCTAACTCTCCATCGTCTGCTGTCCATTTGTCTTTTCTTCTCTCTTCTAGTTTTTTTCCATTCTCTCTCTACATCTGCTTTAACATACTAATCTTTCTCCTTTTGCTCTTTCCTCATTCCTATTTCATCTACTCAAATTTTACCCCTCCATTCTCAATCCCCACTTACTCTCCCAATATCCGGCCAATTGTAGATTTGTCTTCCCTCCCATACAAAATATTTTTCCCTCTCCATTTCACTCTCCCAGCTCCATCCCATTCTAATCCTCCCCCAACATCAGCTCCATTCTAGTTCCAGTCCCACCCAGCATCCGCTCCCTTCTAGTCCCCGCATCAGCCCATTTCCAGTCCTAGCCCCCCATAAGCCCATTTCCAGTCCTATCCTAGAACCACCATCAGCCTATTTCCAGTCCTAGCTCCCCCATCTATTTCCAGTCCCATCCGAGTCCCTCCATCAGCTCATTTCCAATCCCAGCCCCCCATCAGCCCATGTCAAATCCTAGCTCCCCTCCACTCAGCCCATTTCCAATCCAAGCCCCCCATGAGCCTACTTCCAGTTCTAGCCCCTTCATGAGTCCATTTCAATCCAAACCCCCACCACAGCCCATTTCCAATCTTAGCACCCCCCCAACAGCCAATTTCCAGTCCTATTCTAGCCCCTCCATCAGCCCATTTCAAGTCCTAGCCCCCCCCCACTCACCCATTTCCAGTCCTAGCTCCCTCCCCCTCACAACCCATTTCCATTCCAAGCCCCCATCTCCATCAGCTATTTGCAGTTCAAGCCCTCCTTCCACTCAGCCCATTTCCAGTCCTAGCAACCCCCCCAGCCCATTAACAGTCTTAGCTCCCCCCAGCCCATTACCAGTCCTAACCCCCCATCAGCCCATTTCCAGTCCTAGCCCCACCATAGCCCATTACTAGTCCTAACCCCCCCCATCACCCTATTTCCAGGCCTAGCCCCCCCATCAGCCTATTTCCAGTCTTAGCCCCCCATAGCCCATTACCAGTCCTAATCCCCCATCAGCCCATTACCAGTCCTAACCCCTCCCATAGCCCATTACCAGTCCTAACCCCCATCAGCCCATTTCCAGTCTTAGCTCCCCCCATAACCCATTACCAGTCCTAAACCTCCCCATCAGCCCACTTCCAGTCTTAGCACCCCCCATGGCCCATTACTAGTCCTAACCCACCCCCATCAGCCCACTTCCAGTCTTAGCCCCTCCCCAAAACCCATTACCAGTCCTAAACCTCCCCATCAGCCCATTATGTCCTAACCCCCCCCATCACCCTATTTCCAGTCCTAGCCCCCCCAGCAGCCTATTTCCAGTCTTAGCCCCCCATAGCCCATTACCAGTCCTAATCCCCCATCAGCCCATTACCAGTCCTAACCCCTCCCATAGCCCATTACCAGTCCTAACCCCCATCAGCCCATTTCCAGTCTTAGCCCCCCCATAACCCATTACCAGTCCTAAACCTCCCCATCAGCCCACTTCCAGTCTTAGCACCCCCCATGGCCCATTACTAGTCCTAACCCTCCCCCATCAGCCCACTTCCAGTCTTAGCCCCCCCCGTAGCGCAGTACCAGTCAGCAACCACCCCATCTGCCCATTTCCTGTCTTAGCCCCCCCATAGCCAATTACCAGTCCTAACCCACCCCATCAGCCCACTTCCAGTCTTAGCACCCCCCATGGCCCATTACTAGTCCTAACCCTCCCCCATCAGCCCACTTCCAGTCTTAGCCCCCCGCCCCCATAACCCATTACCAGTCCTAAACCTCCCCATCAGCCCATTTCCAGTCTTAGCCCCCCCCCATAGCCAATTACCAGTCCTAACCCCCCCATCAGCCCATTTCCAGTCAGCCCCCCATAGCCCATTACCAGTCCTAACCCCCCCCCATCAGCCCACTTCCAGTCTTAGCACCCACCCCATGGCCCATTACTCGTCCTAACCCTCCCCTATCAGCCCACTTCCAGTCTTAGCCTCCCCCCCATAGCCCATTACCAGTCCTAAACCCCCTTCCCCCTATCATCCCAAGTTTAAAAAAAAAACAAAAAAACAGCTGCTTCTGCCGCGGCAGCATCAAGAGTGCCGCCGCGGGACCCCCTTGCCCGGCAGAGCATCCCTGCATCGTAGGCTAGCGTTGAATCCCCGAACGCGGGCTTCTTTCAGAGCCGCGAGAGTTTCCTTTCTCGCGGCTCTGTTAATCCCGCCGGGGCTTTCAGAAACAGGGATTAACAGAGCCACAAGAAAAGAAACTCTCGCGGCTCTGAAAGAAGCCCGCATTCTGGGATTCAGCGCTAGCCTACGATGCAGGGAGGCTCTGCCGGGCAGGGGGGGCCCCGCGGCGGCACTCTTGATGCTGCCGCGGCGGCACTCTTGATGCTGCCGCGGCAGAAGCAGCTGTTTGTTTGTTTGTTTTTTTTAACTTGGGATGATGAAGAATGTTTTTTGCGCAGGGCCCCCTGAAACGCGGGGCCCTGTGCAAAAAACATTCTTGCTCAATGGACGGGCCGGCCCTGCCCCCTAACTCCTCACCTTCTAATCCTTTCCCAGAAGTCCCCTAAAATGTCCCGTTTAGCAACAGCAGTCCAGCAAACACAATGAGAAAGGCTGTAAGCAGTGAGAGCACTTCTAACATCTGTAATAATGAGCTGTTCAGAAAGACTGCAAGTAAGCAACGAAGCTACTACAGAGGAGAGCTGGCGCAGCAGTTAAAGGGGCTTCTGGGTAGGAGGAGGGAAGGAGTTGCTGACCCTGACTCAGTTTCTAATCTGTCAAGTGGGAGAAAGAGGTGCAAGGAGCCTATTGGTTGCGTCAATACTTTTGGCATTAGGAAGGTGGAAGGCAGGGTTCCAAGGGCTGTTGAGTTCACCAATTCTTTTTGCATCGGGTGAACAGGTAGGAGGGAGGTAGACAGTTGCTGTGGGCTGGTCAGTCAAATCTAGGTTTGTACACACTAACACTGCTAACGCATGTATATTAGCAACTAGATCCCACTGCATAAAGTGGGACCTGTGATAAAATAACGTGTGTTAATGGCACTAGCGCATGTTAATAATGCTAGATATAAATTACAGTAAGTGCCTAGTACTGAAAATCATCACCTGGTGCTTAACTCCCATCTGCTAACCTAACCATAATCTGGCCACATTCACAGTTTAGGGCCCTAAATTTGTGAGCTCTGAAAGGGTTCATAGGTAAAGGCCAAGGCAGAGCGAGCACTTATCTGGACAGTGGCGATTTTCAGCACTGCTCTCCAGATAACAATCTGCATTACTTAGTGCTGTAAGAACTAGCTATGTGGAGAGCGGCTGTTATCACCGCTGTCCAGACAGTGCTGGCACTGACCACTGTATCCAGAAATTCAATCACCGGCTACCATCTGGGTACTGATGCTGAATATCTGGATTCTATGGAACTGTGCCTGCCCGTGTTTTAAAAACAATCCTGACCACTGCAATTTCAAAATTACCCCCTCAATTTCTGAAGGCATTTAACTTCCAAAGATAGTTGTCTAAACTCGGAATATCGACCTCACATAATTCACAGAAATGAGACTGGGTGTGCCTCTATGCAAGAATTATTCACAAGGGCAACAATAATGACCGAGGCTGGTGGCACCTTATAGAATAACTAGTTAATGAGATATGAGCTTTTGAGGAGAACAGTGATTCAGACAAATAAGGGTAAATGTTCACTATGTACCTAACTGCATTGTTGCACAATAATTAAAAGTATTCATAAAATAACCTGAGATTTTCAAGTACAAAGTACCAACACAGAGCATTTATTATAGGTAGTAACATAGAGCATTTATTACAGGGCGCCTATCCAAAAACGTGCTTATTATAAGTCTGTTACATACCTACTACTGAAGAGGCCTTTGTCCCATTAAGAGGAGAGCTGTGGCTTCTTCCTGCATTTTATGCTACTTCTAGTCTCAGCCTGATGCGCATACCCCAATTGGCTCTCTGGGGATGCATCCTGGTTTAACTGTTTCAAGGAATGCATCCTTTTTGATTGACTTCCTACACCCATGTGTACTCCGGAAAACAAAGTTACTTACCTGTAACGGAGTTCTCCGTGGACAGCAGGATAAGTCAGCCACACCTGGTGTCGTCCCCCGACGGCGCCGTGACGGAAGTGCTCTATAGCTCAGAGGCTTCTGAGCATGTGTGAGGTGGTCCCACCTCCCCAGCCCGCCCCTAGCCGGCCAGTTGGTGACTAGCTATGCCATCACGGCTAGGTGCGGAGCGCAGGCCACCCTCAGAAGGGGAGGCGGGTGGGATGGTGTGGCTGACTTATCCTGCTGTCCACGGAGAACTCCGTTACAGGTAAGTAACTTTGTTTTCTCCTAGGACAAGCAGGATGTGTCAGCCACACCTGGTGTCTCCCAAGCTATGTACACGATGAGGGAATGAGGGAGGCATGCGTGAGATGCAAATGTTTATTGGTACAACAGGTAGAAGGTGCAAACGTCAGTGGTGCAAACAACAACAACGGTGCAAGTAAGGCATAATTGTGCAATATTAAACAGTGCAGTAAGGCACGATTGTGCAATTTAAACAGTACGTGACAACAAAGTGCATGGTCAACAGAACAATAGTGCAAGAACAGTAATGCATAACGAGTCCTTCAGGGCAAGTTGACGGCGGGAGGAGTGTCCCAGAGTTCAGTCCCGTGCAGCGCTCGCCCTCTCTGGCGCCAGGGCTGCGGATAGGACCGCTCGGCCGAAAGAGCCATCCGTCTCGGATTGTGTGTCGAGGCAGTAGTGTTTCTGGAAAGTGAGATGAGAGGACCAAGTGGCGGCTCTGCAGATCTCGTTCACTGGAATTTCCTGAGCGCAGGCCAAGGAAGCGGCTATTGCGCGGAGCTGATGCGCACTCGCCTTGTTTGCCGGGAGTGCGCCCGCCTTCTGCAGACAATAGGCCACACAGGTTGAGATCCAGAGGGAAAGAGTACGTTTGGTAACGGGTTTCCCAGGTTTGTTCGGGTCGTAGGAGACGAACAGCTGCGTCCCTCGACGAGTGGCAGATGTTCTGTCGATATAGGTGCGTAACGCCCGCACGCAATCCAGAGAATGAAGACGTTGCTCCTCAGGGGATGAATGCGGTGCTGGGAAGAAGGATGGGAGTTCCACCGCCTGGTTGATGTGAAAAGCGGAGGCCACCTTCGGCACAAATTTGGGGTGAGTGCGCAGAGACGCCCGGTTGTGATAGAGCTGCGTGTATGGCGGGTGTGCCACAAGAGCCTGCAGCTCGCTGACCCTCCGGGCAGAGGTGATGGCCACAAGGAAAAGGGTCTTCCAGGCGAGATATTTTCCTTCGGCTGTGGCCAGTGGCTCGAAGGGCTCTTGTGTAAGCTGTTGTAGAACGAGGTTAAGGTCCCAGGAGGGTACAGGTTTCTGTACCGGGGGCTTTAGGTTCCGTAGTCCTCGCATGAAGCGGGTGACGATTGGAAGGGTGGCGATGGAGCCTGAAGTTGTGTCATCTGTGCGCTCGTGTAGGGAGGCGATGGCAGCCAGGTGTACCTTGATGGATTGTGGCTGTAACCCCGATCTGCAGAGGAGTGCCAGATATTGAAGGATTGTGGGTATCGGGCACGAGGCAGGTTCGATTCCGTGGTCCTTGCACCAGATGGTGAAGCGTTTCCATTTGAGGCCATATGATTTTCTGGTAGATGGTCTCCGTGAGGCCAGGACAATGTGTTGCACGTCCGGAGGAAGGTGTGAGCCGTTGAAGGTTAACCTTTCAGCCTCCAGGCTGTCAAAGCAAGCGTCTGGAGGTTGGGGTGCCAGGTAAGGCCTCCGTTCTGGGTTAAAAGGTCTGGTCTCAGTGGCAGTTTGATTGGAGGTTCTTGCGCTAGCTGTAACAGCAGGGAGAACCACATCTGTCTTGGCCAATAAGGGGCGACCAGAATCACCTGTACCTTCTCCTCGATGATACGTTGTATCGTGTTTGTCAAGAGAGGTGTCGGAGGGAAGGCGTAGGCCATCTCCCAGCTGCTCCAGGGAATTGCGAATGCATCTGAGGCTACTCTCTGCTGTGACGGGCGCTTGGAGCAGAACAAGGGGCATCTTGTGTTCTCCTAGGACAAGCAGGATGTGTCAGCCACACCTGGTGTCGTCCCCCGACGGCGCCGTGACGGAAGTGCTCTATAGCTCAGAGGCTTCTGAGCATGTGTGAGGTGGTCCCACCTCCCCAGCCCGCCCCTAGCCGGCCAGTTTTTTTCCTTCCGCCTTCGCATCAAGACGGACTTACAAGCTCTCTTACACCCTTTAATTTTAAATGCCTACACAGGACCAAAAAAGGACAAAACCAGGTTTCAAAAAGTGCCTTACCTGCAACAGGAATATGAATATCTCAGACACCCACCAAGACTGTGTCAAATGCCTGGGGACTTCTCACATAGTGGAGAACTGCGACAGCTGCGGCCGGATGTCCCCCAGGGCCAAGAGACACCGGGAGCAGTCTCTGCGAGATCACCTCTCCCCCTCTGCTCCTTCCACATCCCGGGACACGGAGAAATCGAAATGTAAGCAATCCAGATCGGTTAACCCCGCCGAGCACTCCGGTGCTCCGAAACACGCTGCCTCCAAGAAACCGCGGCTGGGTAAGAAGGCTGACCGCTCTGGATGTCCTGCTCACGGAGAGGCCTCTGCCAGCTCGGTAAGCCCCTCTCCTGCTGCTTCTACTCAAGCTCCGTCTCCCCGACCACGCGGTCTTCCGTCCGGCCAAGATGGCGCTGCCCTCGTGGCCCCGCCAGGCCACGCCCCGGACACGCCTCCTCCAATCTTATTGGCTGCTGCGAATCCTCGTCATCAAGCGCAGAAAGGATCTCCCGGGGCAGCCCTTCAAGACCTCCTGACTCAGCCCCTTCACCCTCGGCGCCGGAGCAGCAAGCACGGGCTTCCTCCCACCGGCGCAGGAACACTGAACGCCACGCCGGCTCTCCCGAACGCCGCGCCGGCTCTGATGAACGCCGCGCCGGCTCTGATGAACGCCGCGCCGGCTCTGATGAACGCCGCGCCGGCTCCTATGAATGCCGCGCCGGCTCGGATGATGGCGCGGCTCTTCCGCGCCACGGAGGGATGTCACATCAACGGGCTAAAAGCGGGGAATCCCCCCGGGAACGCCATTCTGCATCCTCAGACCGCGCTGATCCTCAGCGCCGCCGAGGGAGCCACGAGCACACCGCTGACAACAGGGCACCCCCCTGTCAGCGCTCCAACGAGGAGAAAGGCAGGAAAAAGTCTGCCAAGCGGAGACATCTATCCCCTTCAGAGGAGAGGTACTCCCGTGGCGCTTCCACCGACAGCAGAAGATCCAACTCTCATCACAGTAAAAGGCATAGGAGCAGCAGATCTGAATCCACTTCTTCTGCCATTCTAAATCTGCTCTCACGCCTGGTGGAACAGACTGCTCCAAGGCAGCCAGACCAGCATCCTAGGGCTGTTAGCCCGGAAGAGGCTCACTCTCAGTACCCCAGACTCTCGCCTAGAGTGCGGACTCCCTCCTCAGAGAAATCTCCCTCACCAGCACGACTGGACTCTGGAGCGAGCGACACCGAGAACCAGGAGCCTTGCTCTGAGATGGAGGACTCAGCGCCAGTCTCTGACAACTTCAAAAACTCAACGGACGAGGCAGATGAGCCTCCACCCACGGTACCTGAGGACCTCACCTACCCGAAATTCCTCAGGAAAGTGGTCTCCAAGCTGGGTCTGACCACCGAGGAGTCAACAGACGAAAAAGATCCAGAGGTCATGAAGTACCTCAGCGGCCCGAAGCCAGCCATGGCTCTTCCCCTCCACCGCAAATTGAAGGACAAGCAGCTGCAACTATGGCAGTCCCCAGCATCCGGTCAAGCCTTCGCCAGGCGTATGGACACCAAATATATTGTCCACTCGGGACCCGGATTCACCAAAACGCAGTTGCCCCACCAGTCGATCGTGGTGTCCTCAGCTCTCAAGAGATCCAAGTCCACGCGCACCCAGACAAATCATCCTCCAGGTCGGGACCCCAAACGTCTAGACGACATTGGAAGGAAAGTGTTTCAAGGGGCCATGCTCAACGCCAAAATAGCAGCCCACCAATTTCAGCACGTCCTCTTCCAGGATTCCCTCCTAGCTGACCTCAAAAAGCTTCTGCAAAATCTTCCCAAGGACTCACGATCAGCGGCTGCAACCCATCTGCAGGAGTTAGCCGAAGGCAGCAAGCATCTGATGTGCACCGCATTCGACGCATTTGACACTGCCGTCCGAACAGCCGGCACGGCCATCTCGGCCCGCCGCTGGGCGTGGCTCCGAGCCTCAGGACTCTCTGACAACACCCATGACCGGATTGCGGACGCCCCCTGCTCAGGTGACTCCCTGTTCGGGGACAAGGTAGCCGACACTGTTAAAGATATCAAAGAGGACTGCACCACCTTAAAGACTCTAGCAGCAGACGGACTCGAACGCCCCTCCTGGAACCAGAGAGGGGGCTACTTCAGGAAGCCATTCGCCTCTTCTAAACAGTTCTATGGCTCCAACCGCCAGTGGCAAACGCCAAAATCGAGGCAAAGCTATCAAAAGGCGCCCTTTCAGCGACAACAACCGCGTCAGCGTAAGCAGAAGCAGTCCAACCCCTCCCACTCTGGGAAAGAACCCGCTTTCTGACTATGCCCCAGTTGGGGGTCGCCTGTCGCTGTTCCTCTCAGCCTGGCAAGAGATCACCACGGACAAGTGGGTCCTGCAGATAGTCCAGTCGGGCTAACCGCTTGCCTTTCTCCACCTTCCCACGTCAGCACAAGCGACCTACCAGCCAACCCCCTCAGCACCTCCAACAGCCGCTGCAGGAACTCTTACAGCAACTCCTCCGGGCCAGAGTGATAGAGCGAGTACCCTCGGGAGAGGTCAACACTGGCTTCTACTCCCGGTACTTCCTTATTCCCAAGAAGAAAGGGGGCCTACGTCCTATCCTGGACCTCAGGAGGTTGAACAACTTCATAATCAAAGAGAAGTTCAGGATGTATTCGCTCAACTCCATCCTTCCCCTCATCAGAGCGGGGGACTGGTTGGCGACGCTGGACCTCCAGGACGCCTACTCCCACATCCCGGTCCATGCTTCACACAGGAAATTCCTCAGATTCACAGCACTGGGCGGCCATTACCAGTATCGAGTCCTGCCATTCGGCCTATCTCCAGCACCCAGGGTTTTCACGAAGTGTGTGGCGGTGGTGGCGGCGCACCTCCGCAAACAAGGAGTCGCCATCTTTCCCAACCTGGACGACTGGCTCCTGTCGGCGGATTCAGCTCACGGACTGCACAGAGCGGTGCGCCTCACGACAGACCTGCTGACCAGAGTGGGCTTCCTTCTCAACAAGGAGAAGTCCAGGCTGGAGCCGGCCCAGCGCATCGAGTTCATCGGGGCGATAATAGATACCAAAGCCCGCAAGGCCTTTCTGCCCCAACCACGGATCACCACCATCATCCGCCTTGCCAAGAAGATGTCGGCGGAGCAACGTGCCTCGGCCCGCGCGATCCTCTGTCTACTAGGCCACATGGCTGCAACAACCTCAGTCCTCCCTTTGGCGAGGCTGCACATGCGCATCCTGCAGTGGCACCTACGGACGCACTGGAAGCAACTCTCCCAACCACTCAGCACTCTCATCCCGATATCTGCCCGCGTGGTCCAGGGCCTGCGCTGGTGGACTCAGCCATCCAACCTCTCGGTAGGCAAGTGCCTTCACCCACGCATACACCAGCTCACCCTCACCACGGATGCCTCCTCCTCGGGATGGGGAGCCCATCTACGGCATCTCAGCACGCAAGGAGCGTGGACCGCAGCAGAGCAAACCCTCCACATCAATCATCTCGAGCTCAGGGCCATCAGGTATGCCCTACAGACGTTCATGCCCAAATTGAAAGGGAGAGCAGTCTTGGTACAGACGGACAACCAAGTTGCCATGTTCTACATAAACAAGCAAGGGGGCACTCGCTCCCACTCCCTATGCAGGGAAGCCCTCGATACATGGGCTCTGGCGCTACACCACAATTGCACACTCCAAGCAACGTACCTCCCAGGGGATCAGAACGCCGTAGCGGACAAGCTCAGCAGGCAGCTTCAACCTCACGAATGGATGCTCCACACAGAAGTGACGCGCACCCTCTTCCAGCGCTGGGGAAAGCCCCAGATCGACCTCTTTGCGACCGAGGAGAACACAAGATGCCCCTTGTTCTGCTCCAAGCGCCCGTCACAGCAGAGAGTAGCCTCAGATGCATTCGCAATTCCCTGGAGCAGCTGGGAGATGGCCTACGCCTTCCCTCCGACACCTCTCTTGACAAACACGATACAACGTATCATCGAGGAGAAGGTACAGGTGATTCTGGTCGCCCCTTATTGGCCAAGACAGATGTGGTTCTCCCTGCTGTTACTGCTAGCGCAAGAACCTCCAATCAAACTGCCACTGAGACCAGACCTTTTAACCCAGAACGGAGGCCTTACCTGGCACCCCAACCTCCAGACGCTTGCTTTGACAGCCTGGAGGCTGAAAGGTTAACCTTCAACGGCTCACACCTTCCTCCGGACGTGCAACACATTGTCCTGGCCTCACGGAGACCATCTACCAGAAAATCATATGGCCTCAAATGGAAACGCTTCACCATCTGGTGCAAGGACCACGGAATCGAACCTGCCTCGTGCCCGATACCCACAATCCTTCAATATCTGGCACTCCTCTGCAGATCGGGGTTACAGCCACAATCCATCAAGGTACACCTGGCTGCCATCGCCTCCCTACACGAGCGCACAGATGACACAACTTCAGGCTCCATCGCCACCCTTCCAATCGTCACCCGCTTCATGCGAGGACTACGGAACCTAAAGCCCCCGGTACAGAAACCTGTACCCTCCTGGGACCTTAACCTCGTTCTACAACAGCTTACACAAGAGCCCTTCGAGCCACTGGCCACAGCCGAAGGAAAATATCTCGCCTGGAAGACCCTTTTCCTTGTGGCCATCACCTCTGCCCGGAGGGTCAGCGAGCTGCAGGCTCTTGTGGCACACCCGCCATACACGCAGCTCTATCACAACCGGGCGTCTCTGCGCACTCACCCCAAATTTGTGCCGAAGGTGGCCTCCGCTTTTCACATCAACCAGGCGGTGGAACTCCCATCCTTCTTCCCAGCACCGCATTCATCCCCTGAGGAGCAACGTCTTCATTCTCTGGATTGCGTGCGGGCGTTACGCACCTATATCGACAGAACATCTGCCACTCGTCGAGGGACGCAGCTGTTCGTCTCCTACGACCCGAACAAACCTGGGAAACCCGTTACCAAACGTACTCTTTCCCTCTGGATCTCAACCTGTGTGGCCTATTGTCTGCAGAAGGCGGGCGCACTCCCGGCAAACAAGGCGAGTGCGCATCAGCTCCGCGCAATAGCCGCTTCCTTGGCCTGCGCTCAGGAAATTCCAGTGAACGAGATCTGCAGAGCCGCCACTTGGTCCTCTCATCTCACTTTCCAGAAACACTACTGCCTCGACACACAATCCGAGACGGATGGCTCTTTCGGCCGAGCGGTCCTATCCGCAGCCCTGGCGCCAGAGAGGGCGAGCGCTGCACGGGACTGAACTCTGGGACACTCCTCCCGCCGTCAACTTGCCCTGAAGGACTCATTATGCATTACTGTTCTTGCACTATTGTTCTGTTGACCATGCACTTTGTTGTCACGTACTGTTTAAATTGCACAATCGTGCCTTACTGCACTGTTTAATATTGCACAATTATGCCTTACTTGCACCGTTGTTGTTGTTTGCACCACTGACGTTTGCACCTTCTACCTGTTGTACCAATAAACATTTGCATCTCACGCATGCCTCCCTCATTCCCTCATCGTGTACATAGCTTGGGAGACACCAGGTGTGGCTGACACATCCTGCTTGTCCTAGGAGAAAACAAAGTTACTTACCTGTAACGGAGTTCTCCGTGGACAGCAGGATAAGTCAGCCACACCATCCCACCCGCCTCCCCTTCTGAGGGTGGCCTGCGCTCCGCACCTAGCCGTGATGGCATAGCTAGTCACCAACTGGCCGGCTAGGGGCGGGCTGGGGAGGTGGGACCACCTCACACATGCTCAGAAGCCTCTGAGCTATAGAGCACTTCCGTCACGGCGCCGTCGGGGGACGACACCAGGTGTGGCTGACTTATCCTGCTGTCCACGGAGAACTCCGTTACAGGTAAGTAACTTTGTTTTCTCCTCGGTCGCAAAGAGGTCGATCTGGGGCTTTCCCCAGCGCTGGAAGAGGGTGCGCGTCACTTCTGTGTGGAGCATCCATTCGTGAGGTTGAAGCTGCCTGCTGAGCTTGTCCGCTACGGCGTTCTGATCCCCTGGGAGGTACGTTGCTTGGAGTGTGCAATTGTGGTGTAGCGCCAGAGCCCATGTATCGAGGGCTTCCCTGCATAGGGAGTGGGAGCGAGTGCCCCCTTGCTTGTTTATGTAGAACATGGCAACTTGGTTGTCCGTCTGTACCAAGACTGCTCTCCCTTTCAATTTGGGCATGAACGTCTGTAGGGCATACCTGATGGCCCTGAGCTCGAGATGATTGATGTGGAGGGTTTGCTCTGCTGCGGTCCACGCTCCTTGCGTGCTGAGATGCCGTAGATGGGCTCCCCATCCCGAGGAGGAGGCATCCGTGGTGAGGGTGAGCTGGTGTATGCGTGGGTGAAGGCACTTGCCTACCGAGAGGTTGGATGGCTGAGTCCACCAGCGCAGGCCCTGGACCACGCGGGCAGATATCGGGATGAGAGTGCTGAGTGGTTGGGAGAGTTGCTTCCAGTGCGTCCGTAGGTGCCACTGCAGGATGCGCATGTGCAGCCTCGCCAAAGGGAGGACTGAGGTTGTTGCAGCCATGTGGCCTAGTAGACAGAGGATCGCGCGGGCCGAGGCACGTTGCTCCGCCGACATCTTCTTGGCAAGGCGGATGATGGTGGTGATCCGTGGTTGGGGCAGAAAGGCCTTGCGGGCTTTGGTATCTATTATCGCCCCGATGAACTCGATGCGCTGGGCCGGCTCCAGCCTGGACTTCTCCTTGTTGAGAAGGAAGCCCACTCTGGTCAGCAGGTCTGTCGTGAGGCGCACCGCTCTGTGCAGTCCGTGAGCTGAATCCGCCGACAGGAGCCAGTCGTCCAGGTAGGGAAAGATGGCGACTCCTTGTTTGCGGAGGTGTGCCGCCACCACCGCCACACACTTCGTGAAAACCCTGGGTGCTGGAGATAGGCCGAATGGCAGGACTCGATACTGGTAATGGCCGCCCAGTGCTGTGAATCTGAGGAATTTCCTGTGTGAAGCATGGACCGGGATGTGGGAGTAGGCGTCCTGGAGGTCCAGCGTCGCCAACCAGTCCCCCGCTCTGATGAGGGGAAGGATGGAGTTGAGCGAATACATCCTGAACTTCTCTTTGATTATGAAGTTGTTCAACCTCCTGAGGTCCAGGATAGGACGTAGGCCCCCTTTCTTCTTGGGAATAAGGAAGTACCGGGAGTAGAAGCCAGTGTTGACCTCTCCCGAGGGTACTCGCTCTATCACTCTGGCCCGGAGGAGTTGCTGTAAGAGTTCCTGCAGCGGCTGTTGGAGGTGCTGAGGGGGTTGGCTGGTAGGTCGCTTGTGCTGACGTGGGAAGGTGGAGAAAGGCAAGCGGTAGCCCGACTGGACTATCTGCAGGACCCACTTGTCCGTGGTGATCTCTTGCCAGGCTGAGAGGAACAGCGACAGGCGACCCCCAACTGGGGCATAGTCAGAAAGCGGGTTCTTTCCCAGAGTGGGAGGGGTTGGACTGCTTCTGCTTACGCTGACGCGGTTGTTGTCGCTGAAAGGGCGCCTTTTGATAGCTTTGCCTCGATTTTGGCGTTTGCCACTGGCGGTTGGAGCCATAGAACTGTTTAGAAGAGGCGAATGGCTTCCTGAAGTAGCCCCCTCTCTGGTTCCAGGAGGGGCGTTCGAGTCCGTCTGCTGCTAGAGTCTTTAAGGTGGTGCAGTCCTCTTTGATATCTTTAACAGTGTCGGCTACCTTGTCCCCGAACAGGGAGTCACCTGAGCAGGGGGCGTCCGCAATCCGGTCATGGGTGTTGTCAGAGAGTCCTGAGGCTCGGAGCCACGCCCAGCGGCGGGCCGAGATGGCCGTGCCGGCTGTTCGGACGGCAGTGTCAAATGCGTCGAATGCGGTGCACATCGGATGCTTGCTGCCTTCGGCTAACTCCTGCAGATGGGTTGCAGCCGCTGATCGTGAGTCCTTGGGAAGATTTTGCAGAAGCTTTTTGAGGTCAGCTAGGAGGGAATCCTGGAAGAGGACGTGCTGAAATTGGTGGGCTGCTATTTTGGCGTTGAGCATGGCCCCTTGAAACACTTTCCTTCCAATGTCGTCTAGACGTTTTGGGTCCCGACCTGGAGGATGATTTGTCTGGGTGCGCGTGGACTTGGATCTCTTGAGAGCTGAGGACACCACGATCGACTGGTGGGGCAACTGCGTTTTGGTGAATCCGGGTCCCGAGTGGACAATATATTTGGTGTCCATACGCCTGGCGAAGGCTTGACCGGATGCTGGGGACTGCCATAGTTGCAGCTGCTTGTCCTTCAATTTGCGGTGGAGGGGAAGAGCCATGGCTGGCTTCGGGCCGCTGAGGTACTTCATGACCTCTGGATCTTTTTCGTCTGTTGACTCCTCGGTGGTCAGACCCAGCTTGGAGACCACTTTCCTGAGGAATTTCGGGTAGGTGAGGTCCTCAGGTACCGTGGGTGGAGGCTCATCTGCCTCGTCCGTTGAGTTTTTGAAGTTGTCAGAGACTGGCGCTGAGTCCTCCATCTCAGAGCAAGGCTCCTGGTTCTCGGTGTCGCTCGCTCCAGAGTCCAGTCGTGCTGGTGAGGGAGATTTCTCTGAGGAGGGAGTCCGCACTCTAGGCGAGAGTCTGGGGTACTGAGAGTGAGCCTCTTCCGGGCTAACAGCCCTAGGATGCTGGTCTGGCTGCCTTGGAGCAGTCTGTTCCACCAGGCGTGAGAGCAGATTTAGAATGGCAGAAGAAGTGGATTCAGATCTGCTGCTCCTATGCCTTTTACTGTGATGAGAGTTGGATCTTCTGCTGTCGGTGGAAGCGCCACGGGAGTACCTCTCCTCTGAAGGGGATAGATGTCTCCGCTTGGCAGACTTTTTCCTGCCTTTCTCCTCGTTGGAGCGCTGACAGGGGGGTGCCCTGTTGTCAGCGGTGTGCTCGTGGCTCCCTCGGCGGCGCTGAGGATCAGCGCGGTCTGAGGATGCAGAATGGCGTTCCCGGGGGGATTCCCCGCTTTTAGCCCGTTGATGTGACATCCCTCCGTGGCGCGGAAGAGCCGCGCCATCATCCGAGCCGGCGCGGCGTTCATAGGAGCCGGCGCGGCGTTCATCAGAGCCGGCGTGGCGTTCATCAGAGCCGGCGTGGCGTTCATCAGAGCCAGCGCGGCGTTCGGGAGAGCCGGCGCGGCGTTCAGTGTTCCTGCGCCGGTGGGAGGAAGCCCGTGCTTGCTGCTCCGGCGCCGAGGGTGAAGGGGCTGAGTCAGGAGGTCTTGAAGGGCTGCCCCGGGAGATCCTTTCTGCGCTTGATGACGAGGATTCGCAGCAGCCAATAAGATTGGAGGAGGCGTGTCCGGGGGCGTGGCCTGGCGGGGCCACGAGGGCAGCGCCATCTTGGCCGGACGGAAGACCGCGTGGTCGGGGAGACGGAGCTTGAGTAGAAGCAGCAGGAGAGGGGCTTACCGAGCTGGCAGAGGCCTCTCCGTGAGCAGGACATCCAGAGCGGTCAGCCTTCTTACCCAGCCGCGGTTTCTTGGAGGCAGCGTGTTTCGGAGCACCGGAGTGCTCGGCGGGGTTAACCGATCTGGATTGCTTACATTTCGATTTCTCCGTGTCCCGGGATGTGGAAGGAGCAGAGGGGGAGAGGTGATCTCGCAGAGACTGCTCCCGGTGTCTCTTGGCCCTGGGGGACATCCGGCCGCAGCTGTCGCAGTTCTCCACTATGTGAGAAGTCCCCAGGCATTTGACACAGTCTTGGTGGGTGTCTGAGATATTCATATTCCTGTTGCAGGTAAGGCACTTTTTGAAACCTGGTTTTGTCCTTTTTTGGTCCTGTGTAGGCATTTAAAATTAAAGGGTGTAAGAGAGCTTGTAAGTCCGTCTTGATGCGAAGGCGGAAGGAAAAAAACTGGCCGGCTAGGGGCGGGCTGGGGAGGTGGGACCACCTCACACATGCTCAGAAGCCTCTGAGCTATAGAGCACTTCCGTCACGGCGCCGTCGGGGGACGACACCAGGTGTGGCTGACACATCCTGCTTGTCCTAGGAGAACTCCCATTCCATTTCACTCTTGGATACGTTTCAAATGTGAGTTCCTGAGTTCATTACTTCTTCAGCTGAACTGTCTTAATTAGATTGTAAGCTCTCAAGAGCAGGAACCATCTCTATCTATGTTTGCATAGCGCTGTGTATAACTTGTAGCGCTTTATAAATGATTAGCAGTAGCAGTAATAGTAGTAGCTGATCCACGGTTTCTAAACTTTGCTAGTCTTCTGATTATGAACCTGTTTCTCTGCTCTGACCTATGCCTGCTTCTGAACTATTCTGCCTTCTGCTTGGTTTAGTTCCTAATTTGCGAGAGACTGCTCTGCAAGGGCCTGTTCCAGTGCTCTGACTCTTCTCCCGCCTCCTTCTATCATCTGATGACTCGTGTCTACTCTACCTCTGTGGAGAACACCTTGGACTCATGCTTCAAGTTCTGACAGCTTTTGATTACTGGAGGGCTCAACCTGAAGGGGGCTGTTATAGGTGAAAATTCACAAACTGGGCCCAGCATTCTGGGTGTTCCCTATGGAGCGTGACCTGGCCCTCACAATACCTAACTTACAGAGCTAATGTACATGTGTATGTGCTTACAGTCCCCAAGAAGCATACAAAGTTACACAAGCATCAAGGCAGGTGCAACTTTCTGCCTGCATTCTGTCTGCATACATCACAATTCCGCCCCAGCTCTGTCTAAACACTACCCCCAGGAGCACCTCTACATGATCCACGTATGTGTGCTCTTGTCAACAAGAGTACTTGTACACAGGTATATGCAGGGCCATACCAAGGGCTGTGCGAGTGGCATAGCTGTACAGGGCGCAAGCACCGAAGGGGGAGTTAAATCATCACTGGACTTCAAGGAAGCTTAAAAAGAGTGAGTTACTGAACGCAGCTGGTTGGAGGGGGGGCACCATATTCATTAGTCGAGAGGGCGCCTTTCTAGCTTGGTATGATCCTGGGTATATGCATGCACAATTTTAGAACAGCTATTTCCCAAATGTATAACAATCCTTACAGATACGAAATACTTTATAAAATACCCCATTACTTGCATTTGAATATCAAGTTGTTATGTGGGTAAAGCATAGTTACTCACCTGTAACAGGTGATCTCCGGGAACAGCAGGAATTTAGTCTTCACATAAGGGTATCGTCGGTACCGACGGAGCCTGCACGGGAACGCTCCCCAGCATCCAATTAGGAAGCTTTTGGGAGCACTCCACAGCATCTGCGTGCTGCCTTCCCGCCTTTCCCAACTGCCTCCCTCCAGTTGAGTTTAAAGCTGAGACAAAGAGAGAGAAAGAGAGAGGGAAAGAGAAAGAGAAAAAGAGAGATAGAAAGATACAACTCCTAGGGGAGGTGAGTGGGTTGTGAAGACTAAATTCCTGCTGTTCCCGGAGATCACCTGTTACAGGTGAGTAACTATGCTATCTCCAGGAACAAGCAGGAATGTAGTCGTCACATAAGGGGACTCCCTAGCTACAGATGCCAGGGAGAAACCCCAAAGGTTGTGTGCCCTTTCGAAAGGGCTCCACTTTCCCCCCATGGATCTCTGGCATCCTACCAGGGATGGTGGGTAGGAGTTGATTAAGTATGGAACAGGTGTTGAAGAAGGCATCCCGGCGGGAGTCCTTATCCAAGCAGTAATGGGCTGTGAAGGTATGAACCAAGGCCCAGGTAGCTGCTCGACAGATGTCGTCAATAGACACAGAGTGAAGATGAGCCATAGAGGCTGCCATGGCTCTCACATTGTGCGCTGTGACATGGCCTTCAAGAGGAAGGTTCTTACTCCGATAGGCAAAAGATATACACTGTGCAATCCAGCTGGACAGTGTCCTTTTGGAGACCGGAAGCCCTAAATGACTAGGATCAAAAGCAACAAAGATTTGGGAGGACTTTCTATGTTGCTGCGTCCTTTGCAAGTAAAAGGCCAAAGCTCTTTTACAGTCCAAAGTATGAAGATTCCTTTCTGCATTAGAGGCATGAGGCCTTGGGAAAAAAACAGGAAGGTAAACTGCTTGGTTTAAATGAAAAGGTGAAACCACCTTTGGCATAAAGTGAGGATGAGTCCTAAGGACTACCTTATCATGCTGGAACCTAGTATAAGGAGGATCAGCCACCAATGCTTGCAAATCACTAATGCGACGTACTGATGTGATTGCAATAAGAAAAATAACCTTCCAGGAAAGGAATTTTAAAGAGGTAGTAGCTAATGGTTCAAAAGGCGGCTTCATGAGCTGGGCAAGAACCAGATTTAAATCCCATGCCACCAGTGGTGGCTTAATGGGAGGCTTAGTTAGAAGAAGGCCTCTCATAAATCTGGCTATGATAGGATGAGAGGAAATAGGTTATCCATTTAAAGGTTTGAGAGAAGCTGCAATAGCACTCAAATGAACTCTCACTGAATTGGTGTTAAGCCCTGCATTAGACAAATGAAGGAGATATTCCAGTAATGATTCCAGAGGTATTGCAAGAGGGTTAAGACCCTTCTGCGAACACCATATGGTAAACCTTTTCCACTTGAAAGCATAACAGCATCTTGTGGATGGTTTCCTAGAAGCTTAAAGGATATCCTTTACTTGCTGAGAAAGGCTAAGACCATGAAGTTCTAGCTTTCAGCAACAACGCCCTGAGATGTAGAGACTGGGGATTGGGGTAGGAGATCTGGAGCTTGAAAGAGATGTAAGAGCAGAGGGTACCACACTTGTCGTGGCTAATGTGGGGCTATGAGAATCATGCGACCTCTGTCTCTCTGAAGCTTGAATAGGGTTCTGGGAATTAGGGGAATGGGTGGGTAGGCATACAGAAAGTCCCGACCCCAATGGAGTAGGAAGGCATCCGTGGCCTGACAACCCTGAGCCTGAATTCTGGAACAGAACCGGGTAAGTTTGGCATTCAGCGGACTTGCAAAGTAGTCTATGTCCAGGGTTCCCCAAAATTGGAAAATTTTGGCCACCTGGTCTGCATGGAGAGACCATTCGTGTGGAAGCAGAACTCGACTGAGTCTGTCTGCCCAAGAGTTTTGAATGCCTGGAAGATACACTGCAAGGAGATGAATCTGATGCTCTCTGGCGAGGGCCCAAAGTTGCAAAGCTTTGTTGCAGAGTGACAGAGAGCCTGTTCCGCCCTGCTTGTTCACATAGAACATGGCTACCTGGTTGTCAGTTTGGATTAGGACAGTTTTGTAGCTGAGCTGGGTGTGAAACACTCGAAGAGCAAGAAAGATTGCTCTGAGCTCTAGGAGATTGATGTGTAGAACGGTCTCCTGTGGAGTCCAGGTACCCTGGGTAGAGAGGCCTTGCAAATGGGCTCCCCAACCCACCTGTGAGGCATCTGTTGTTAGAGTTACTTGAGGTGGGGGTTGCTGAAAAGGGGACCCCACCAACAGATTCTGGGGTGACTGCCACCATTGGAGAGACAAAATAAGACGATCTGAGGTTGCTATTTTGTCTGACAGGCAACCTGACGCTTGAGTCCACTGTGTGGATAGAGTCCACTGGGCTGCTCTCATATGGAGGCGGGCATAAGGGACCACATGCATGGTGGATGCCATGTGGCCTAGCAATTGTAACATTTCCCGAGCAGCGAGGTGAGACTTTAGAATTGCTTGGGAAGCTAACTGCACAATGCGAAGGCAGCAGGACTGTGGAAGATAGGCCCTTGTCTGTCTGGTATCCAGCAGGGCTCCTATGAACTCTAGAGACTGAGTGGGAGCTAGGTTGGATTTTGGAAAGTTTATGACAAGTCCCAAATATTGGAGGATACGCATTATGCGAGATAGAGAAATCCTGGCCTCTGGCTCTGATGGGGCTCGGATGAGCCAATCGTCCAAGTAAGGGAAGACGAATATTTTTAGGGTGCGGAGAAATGCTGCCACCACAGCCATGCATTTTGTGAACACCCTTGGTGCCGAGGCCAGGCCAAATGGAAGAACTCTGTATTGGTAGTGCTTCCCTTGAAATAGAAAGCAAAGAAACCTTCGGTGAGTTGGATGGATGAGAAGATGAGTGTACGCATCCTTGAGATCTAGAGAACAAAGCCAGTCTTGACTCTGAAGGTATGGCAGTAGAGTTTCCAGAGAAATCATTTTGAATTTCTCTTTAAACAGGAATTTGTTCAATTCTCTGAGGTCCAAAATGGGTCCTGTGTCCTCCTGTTTTCTTTGGAATAAGGAAAAAGGCGGAATAGAACCCTGCACCCTGTTGATGAATAGGTACTTCTTCTATTGCCCTTTGGGCAAGAAGCAGACTGACCTCGTAATCTAACTGGGAGTTGAGAGAGGTCTGAGAATTGAATTGTCTTACCATTGTAGGAGGGGGTATGCTGAGGAAGTGAAGCTTGTATCCCTCTCTTACAATGGACAGAGTTCAACTTTCTGCTGTTATCTGCCCCCATTTGGGGGCAAAATAGCATAACCTTCCTGGAATTGTGGAAGGCTCTGGCCCGTTCAGGGCCAGGAAGACAAAGTTCTCTAGATGGGAGTCAAAGCTCCTGTGGAGGCTTAGTCTGCTGAGCCGGTTGAGGCTTAGCAGCCTTTGTTTTTCTTTGTTTAGGTTGCTGCTGACCCTTTTGGACAGACTGACCTGAACGATGCCCTTGCTGGGTATCGGAGGGGTAGAACTTCTTCTTTCTAGTGAAGAATGGATTTTTGTAGGACTTTTTCCTTGCAGGATCAGCTGTAGATTTTGATAGTCTATCCAAGGTGAGAATATCAGCATCTAGCTCATTAGCTTTCTCTTGTCAATTTTTGCGAAAGAGATTCTCTCCTGTGCAAGGAATATTCCCTAGTTTGTACTGTACCCAAAGTTCCAAGTCAGATGCCTGGAGCCAGGCAATCCTACGTGCGCCTATGGTAATAGCAAAAGTTCTACTTATGCACTCAAAACAATCAAAAGCTGCACGATTTATGAATTTGGAAACATCCTGAGCATGTTTGATAAGTGCAAGATAATCTTGTCTCTTATCATCAGGAAGGAGAGGGCTCATAAGCTCTAGATCTCCTGTAACTTCCTTAAGGAACATTCCCATATATAAAATGTAGGAACTAATCCTGGCAGAAAGCATAGAGGCCTGGAAGGTTCGACGCCCAAAGGCATCAAGAGTTCTACATTCACGTCCTGGAGGATTAGATGCATGTCTTTTTGCACTCTTGATCCTTCTCATAGCTGATTCCACCACCATGGAATGGTGGGGTAGCTGAGTTTTTTGAAAACCAAAACAAGGAGGAACTCGATACATGGTATCGAGCCTACGAGAATGAGGAGAAGTGGTGAGAGGTGTTTCCCACATCCTTAGCATGAGATCATGCAAGATCTCATGAATAGGCAAAGTAGCTGCCTCTTTGGGAGCTTTAGGATACTGTAAAATCTCCAATTCCTTCACCCTAGGCTCTGTTTCAGGAGCCACTGTGATGGAAAGACCTTGAGCCACATTCCGGATAAAATCCTGGAAGGATATATCCTCTGGAGGAGACATCCTACGTTTAGGAGAGGAAGAATCCTCAGGAAGAAATACTCTGGTATCGACAGAGCTGTCAGAGTCTTCAGACTCGTCGGAGGATTCAAAGTATCTCCTGTCCGGGTAATCGTGCAGCACACGATACCGGTACCGATCGAAGTCGGTATCGACAGGGTCCGGTACTGACTTGTCAGTACCAGAGGGCACAGCATGCGTCGGTACCGGTAGTCCACGTGCCGACATCGATGCAATTGGTGCCGGTGCCGGTACTGGTACAGATTGAATTGTCTGAAGCGGTTTCGGGGGCATCGATGCCGAGAGAAGAGTCGCCAGACTGCGTTCAATAGCCAAGAATCTCTGGTCTATGGACGCCACCGATGCCTGGGTATCAGTACCGGACAAAGCGGCCAGTACCCCAGAGCATGGCACCAGTAGTTCTGCCGAGGTTGGGGCCTCGAGAACATCCTGGAGCCCCGATAATGCTTTGGAAGCCGAAGCCTCCCACCGGGGCAATTTTCCCGGTGTGAGTCCCTCAAGGGCAACGCCAGAGGCATCTCGATACTTAGGAGATCTAACCTTTGAGGACCGGCTAGATTTATGTTTAGTTACCTGAGATCCATGGGAGGAAGACGAATCCCTGGAAGATGTTGATGCCACAGATGCTGCATCGGAGGGAAAAGGGGTGCTCAGTTTTGCTGACCCCTCTTCGACATCATCCCACAGGCAACACACTCGGAGAAAGAGTGGTCAGGACCTAAACATTTGAGGCACCACTCAAGGGTGTCGGTGACGGAGATGGTACCGCCACACTTGGAACACTTTTTAAAACCCGAAGCGGGTTTTTCCATTGTAGAGGAAAGTGGGGCCTAGTGCCCAAAATGGCACGTGGCACCAAAGGAGAAAATAGCTGGAAGACTCCAGGAAAAGTATATATTTTTTTTTTTTTTGAAAAAGAAAGAAAGAACCGGCGGTACCGGTGTAGCATCGAAGGAAGGCAGACGCAACCACAAAAAAGAAGAATAAATGGGATATTTTCTGCAGTAACAGGAAGTGCGACCTGCCGGCTCCGCGGAAAACGAAGAACTGGAGAGAGGCAGTTGGGAAAGGCGGGAAGGCAGCACGCAGGCACTGTGGGGTGCTCCCAAAAGCTTCCTGATTGGACGCTGGGGAGCATTCCCGTGCAGGCTCCATCGGTACCAACGATACCCATATGTGAAGACTAGATTCTTGCTTGTTCCTGGAGATATATAGTTACGTATGCAACTTTATCCACTGCATAAATAAATTAATAAACTTAACCAGCATGCTAGTTACATGCCTAACTTTTAAACATTTAAGTTGTACTTGTGAATTCTTATCTCATCCACTGGAATGCAATTTTTTCAGCAGCTACATTTATTAGGTGAGTGAAAATCCATATAAGCACATTTAGCAACTTATGCATGAAATGGCTTGTATTATAGTCGTACGACCTGACTAAGTCTTTTAAAATGTACCCACAAGGTTTTCAAATTATACCTGTTTGATCATAGTAGAATATGCTATGAACTAAACTGGGGTTAAGGAACTCCAGCCTTCGAGGGCTGCACACCAGTCTAATTTACAGGATACACCAAATTAATATTCATGAGATGGCATTTATATATATTTGCACTAATAAAAGAGACTTACCATGTTAATTATCATGGTGTGAACTCTGGAGCACTGGATTTGCATATGCCTTAACTTGACTATTACCAGACAAAGGGCATATTTACTATAGTTTAATGCATGTCCATGTGCTAAGTGCCACTGTGACCATAGAACTAAAAGTCGCATATAAATCAAATGCAACTTTATAGCCCTTAGTCCTTTCATTGTAACATTTGCCAATGGCTAGTAATTTATTAGTAGGGGAGAAGCATTATTTGGCTGCCTTGTAGGTGGTTTCAGGTATTTATTTAGTTTTATGCTTCTCTTTGAAGCAGAATATTTGAAAGCTGTCATCTCCATATGGGAAGACACTTGGCTTTCAAGACACATTTTCAATTTAAGCTGGCGTTCACTAAAAAATATGGTTCTGCTATGGTTTACTATACAGACTTGGATTATACCGCCTTTGATTTAAGGATAAAGCGGTATAGAAATCCCTTTAAATAAAGTATATACAGATTTGATATTATTATTCCCGCTTTAGTACAACTGCATTGGTTTCCATTCAAATCTCACACCAAATATAAAGTTTTATTTATGGTTTTCAGACTTATACATCAGATATTCTCTGAACATTTGAGTTCTTTATTACAACCTCACATGTCTAATTGGCCAATCAGAATGGGCGCTCAAATTACACAAAGTTACTTCCCTGTAGCAGGAGATAGAGGGCTAAGTCCTCACATATGGATGATGTCATCAATGGAGCCCCTGTAGAGAATTTCTCCTAGCTCCTTTGCAAAGCTTTTAGAGTAGTCCCTCCATGTATGTGTGCATATTCCCGCCTTCCACTGCCACACCTCACCACCTCAATCTGATTACCAGATTAGCAGAATACAACTCCAAACAGAGGAGGAAGGGTTGTGAGTATTTATTCTGCTGTCCCTGGAGAACACCTGCTACAGGTGAATAACTAAGTTTTCTCCATGCACAATCACGATACATGTGCACATATGGAATTCCCTAACTACCGGCTGCCTTGAAAAGAAAAAAGGGTTAACAAAGTGTCACAACTGGCAAACACTAACATACAGAACAACTTTTGTTTTTTTTAATGGCATGGAACAAAAGAAAAATGGGCCTAGGGGAGATGGGATTGGGTTCTAATGTCAAATGAGATTTCAAAAAATAGTCCGGCTGAATCTGCTGTCATGTTGGGAGTCCCTTTCCAAACAATAGTGTGATATGAAGCAAAGTCTAAGTTTCAGCTTTGCAAATCTCTTCGATGGAGGCTGAGGACAAGTGGGCCACTGACACAGCCATGGCTCAGACATTATGAGCTGCAAAATAATACTTTAGCTTCAGACCTGCCTGGGCATAAGAGAAAAATATGTTATCTGTTCATCAAAATGAGAGTGTGTTTGCTGATTCCAGCCCCCCAGCTTACTGGGGTAAAAAGAAACAAAGAGTTGGGAAGACTGTCTGTGGGCTTTAGTCCACTCCAAATAGAAGGCCATGGGCATGGGCCTTGGGAAAAATGTTGAAAGGACAGCATCTGGTTAAGGTGGAAATCTGACACCACTTTAGGAAGGAATTTAGGATGAATACACAGGACCATCTTATTCTTGAAAAATTTAGTAAGGAGTGCATCCACTGCTAGCACCTGGAGCTCACTAACTGCATACTGAAATGACTGCCACCACAAACCTTCCTCAAGGTTGTGCATGATTTCACGCAAATGCATGGCCATGAAGAGTTGGTAGGACACTATGTGGAATGTGAGCATAGCATTCTAAAAATCTTCCTCTCAAAAGAGTCCAAGGTCCAAGACTCTTCCCGGGGGTGCCACAGTGGGGACTTCAAACTCTTGGCCCTCTTGAGGGCAGATTCAATGACTATGGAGTGGAGTGGCAGCTAAAGCTTTTCGAATCTGGGAGCCTTCTGGACATTATACATGGAGTCAACTTCTTTGATACAGAAAGAAGGGTTTCCCGCATTCTCATCTGCAGCAACTGCAGCAGTTGGGGCTGCTTCAAAGGTTGGAGTTCATCTGAAGCCTTGATGCTGTTGACATTGTGCTCTGACGGATTTCAATGCCAATCCACTGACACATTTCCTTGATGCTTGCCATCAGTTGTCCTTAATGTCTTTGAGGACAAGGATGACTCCTTCCTCTTCCTTGGGACAGAATTGGTGGGTGTTCGATGATGTGGGAATCTACTGGTTCTTGACTTCAAGTGAGCCTGAGGGCCAATCATTGTCTATGTAACACCAGTGTCTGATGCAGCTCTGGAAGCTTAGGACACCAATGCCAAAGATGATAGATTAATCTTTTCAGTGCCAAAAATACTTTGTGCTGCTCTCGCAACCTCAGAGTCCTCTCCTTGAGATCTGAGAGTACAAAACAGAAGGCAGCGACTCAAAGTCGGGTCCCAAGCACTGCAAGCACCATCTGTGCATTTCTTAAACCCACTGGCTGTTTTTTGGAATTCACTGCTTAAAAAAATAACTGCAGCAAAATCAAGTCTCGATTTTGATGAAAGCAAAATCTACTGTAGCAACGAGGATGGCAGGAGAAAAAACTTACACATAGCAAAAAAGTGAATAAGTTGCATAGTTAATAGAAGCGAGGCAAAAACCAAGGATTGACTCTAGAAAAAAACATCTGTGGGGCTCTGCATAAAATGAAAGACTGAGGAGATAAGGAGTGGCGATGGCAGGCAGGAACGTCTGTGCATGTACACAGGAACTACTCTAACCGTTTCTAGATGGAGCTGGAAGTACAGGGGCTCCATCGGTGAGCAGTTGTCTTATTTATTTATTTATTTATTTACAGTCTGTCTTGCTTGTCCACGGGGAACCTATGCAGAATCGTCATTAAGGTTGGAAAAAATATATTACGTCACCTAGCCCGTTTCCGATCTTTGGAGCAATGTGTAGGATGTTTTACCGAATGAGCTACAGTTTATTTTATATCTATGAAACTTTCTTAACAGCTTAAAAGCATATCTGTTTGTATTGACCTAATGCCTAGGATGCTAAGAAAAGATGATGGAAATAAGATGTATTTTGTATTTATTGTATTTTGATTCTGTTGTATATGTGATTATTTGTATTGTATACGGGTCAATATTTTTATATTTATTGCATATGCTTACTTTACTTCCTCTAAAACTGTAGTGATATGGTGAGCCATAAATTACTTAATCAGTTAGATAAATAAATCACACACACACAAACTTGCTTACACTTTGAAAATTACTTCAGGAAACTAATGGGGACAGAATTACACCTGTTGTTTGGTGCACATAGTTTTCCCATGGAAAATTTCAGGTACACACTTGAATTTTCAGAAGTGTGTGTGTAAGTGCAACCCTCTCTCCAATCCTCCCCTCCCCCTCAACAGAATGCTTTTGTTTGCTGCATATCAACCAGGAAATGTTGTGAAAGCCTGTTTTCCCAGTGGGGATGGCTTTCAAAATTACTCGTTAAAAATATATACTTTTGTGTAAACGGTCCTGCAGTATTGTTGGTCAAAGTTTTATTGAATGGGGCATGACATCTCTCATGGCTGTTAACTTACTAGCAGGGGAGAGGTAACATTTGGCTGGCTGGAGACTCACACTCCATGGCCCTCTCCTCTCCCTGCTTTTCAAAAATAGATTGCTTTTGGAGCAAAGATTCAATTACAGGTACATTAAACAATTTGGTATAATGATGACTACTTACTACTTTATTCAATTACAGCTTCCTTCACTCCTTCATTAATCCTAGTGGTGTCTGCACAGCGGTCATCCGTCAGATCTACTTGTGCCACAGAACCTCTTACAAACACTTTGGTCTTCACTGCATTACCTCTTAATGGTACTATCTCCATCTGTAATTAGACTAGAAGTCACCTACCATTCATCGTTCACTTGTTTGGAACCCTCTCTGTGTAAAAGACCTCAGGCATGAAAGGAATTTCTTTTTCTTTTTTTTTTAATTTAGAAAGGGAATTAAAGCTTTTGCCTTATGCTCAACATTTTGGGGAAACAGAACTTGTTATTGCTAGCTTCCTTCTTTTCTTTGGCATTTATGCTTTTGGTGTTAATCATAAATAACTTTGTGGACCTGTTGCTTTTTATACGACTGTGACTGTCATTTTGGTTTCCTTACACTGCTATTTTTTAGTGTTTTATATTGCTTTCAATATCATGTTGTTATGTATTTTACAATGTCATTATTAACTGCTTCCATATACTAAGGGAAAACAGGATATCAAGACAAATGAACTAGTAAAAAAGCTCTAGATTGGGCAATATGTGCCTTGGTTTCTTAGAACTGGTGCTGATATCCATACCTATTTCAGAAAATACCAAAAAAAGGCTTACGAAAACTTTCCCAACCAGAATTTTCCTTACACAAAAAATGCAATGCAATGTGTGCCTTTGAGTCAGTCCTGACTCCTGGTGACCCAGAAGCTCCTGGGTTTTCTTGGCAGTGTCACCGGAAGTAGATTGCCAGGCCTTTCTTTCGAGGCAATGGAGGGTTAAGTGACTTACCCAAGGCCACAAAGAGTGCTAGTGGGAATCGAACCCTGGTTGCTTGGTTACCAAGCCAGTGTTCTAACCACTAGGCTACTCCTCCACTCCTTACACATTTATTTATTTATTTTAAAACATTATATACTACAACTATATAAACATTCTATGTGGTTTACATCCTTAAAAACACAAATACATCTCAAAGAACTTTCAACCTATCACTCCCATCTATCTGCCCATTCCAAGAGTCCTTCCCACCATACAACTCAGGAAAAGGAAGGATTTTAGAGCATTCAGGACCTAAAATGTCACATTTGATGATAATCAGTTAAGAGTAAATTAGACTTGCCTGTTAATTGTAGTTCCTTGAGGAACTCCAGTCTAGTCCCGAAACCTCTGGGTTTAAGCACCTCCTCCCACAGCCTGGAGACTGAGCCTGTCACTCTTTTGGTGACACTGGAATAAACAGCCCAGGAACCGCCTCCTTGATCCAGTAACCTATTGACAAAGCAGACTCACCAGAGCAACAAGCTTTCTTTTTTTCCCCCCAACTATAAGTATATATAGTTAAACATAAAACCGATCAACTTAAACTGAAGTTCAGCAATGTATATAAAAAAGCTAAGACCTAATACGCGCTGCTTAGGTTTGCTCACTCTCTCTCTCTAAAGGAACCCTAAGATCAATCTAGTCGATCCGAAATATTAATCCCTTTCTCTTTCTCTCCCCCCCCCCCCCCCCGTTGAACCGTGCCCATTATAGCTGCTTGCAGCTTAACCTTACCAAGTTTCTTCGCTTCAGGCTACAGTCCAAAACTAATAGCAGGGAGGGAAGCAGGACTAGACTGGAGTTCCTCAAGAAACTACAATTAGCAGGTAAGTCAAATTTACTCTTCCTTATCGTCCCTCCAGTCTAGTCCCAAAACCTCTGGGGATGTAACAGAGCAGTAAAGCACAGTTACTTACCTGTAACAGGTGATCTCTGGGAACAGCAGGAATAAGTCTTCACATATGGGTACGTCGGTACCGACGGAGCCTGCACGGGAATGCTCCCCAGCATCCAATCAGAAAGCTTTTAGGAGCATCCCTCGCGCCTGCGTGCTGACTTCCCGCCCTTTCCACTTCTTTTCCTCAGTTGAGTATCATAGCTGAGACAAAGGAGAGAAAGAGGAAAGGAAGATAGATAGATAGATACAACTCCTAGGGGAGGTGGGTGGGTTGTGAAGACTTATTCCTGCTGTTCCCAGAGATCACCTGTTACAGGTAAGTAACTGTGCTATCTCCAGGAACAAGCAGGAATGAGTCTTCACATATGGGGACTCCCTAGCTAGAGATGCCAGGGGGAGATCCCATAAAATGCATGTTCCTGGATTAGGAGTGCATTTCCCACACAGGATCTCCGGCATCCCATGAGGGAATGGAGGGTAGGAGCTGAGAATAGAAGAGCTGTAAGGAAAACAGCAAACCCAAGGACTACAGGAGAGGATTCCATGGCATGTATGATAAGTACCATTAAAATCATTTAATGAAGAGTTATAATATGGAGCTTACCTACTGGAATGTAGGAAGTAGAAAGCGTGATGGAGTCTACTGGATATGCAGTAGCGGAATCCTCAAGGTGACCTCACAGCAGTGAAGGTGAAGGTCCAGACCTGGAAGTAGCAGGTGATCCAGGTGTCAACTGGGGTAGGATTAGAACGGCAGGTCTTCAATGGAAAGCTTTATGAGAAAAAGCTGAAAACTCTTTTAGGAACAGGGACTAAAAGAAGAAGACTGACCGATTTGGACAACTAGCCCAGTCTTGGAGGGAAGAAGGGGTATGGAAAAAAGCCCAAATTCCCAAGGAGAACAATGTGTACTCAAACCAATGAAGATGTACACTATCTTTCCTAGCTGTTGAGAGATAGGAAAGATATTGAAGTTTGAATCTTCAAGGATAGGGAGACCTAGAGTAAAAAGGAAGCTGTTATCACCACAATAGTGGTTGTGAACATAACAGTCCCTTCATACTTAAGGAACAGTATGAAAAAAGGAGCTCACTGACTGTAACCTTTAAGACAGGTACAAATTGCTATAGCATAGACAGTGAGGAGATAGTATGTAATACATATCGATTTATAAAAAAATCTCCCAACAGATACATATATATATATATAGGGATATATATTTACCTATATATATATGCATATCTAGATATGCAGAAATATGTATCAACATATATATATATATATATATATACATACATATAGGGGCATGATTATGCACACACAGCTTACAGACATATGTATGAAGACAATAAGTCTGAAGATACACTAAGCCCCCTAAGAACATTCACATGGGGAATGAAAAGGGGAAAGATCCATCCAATAACAAGAGGGTGAAACCCACTTGACAAATATATAGAGAATCTATTTCCGTGGGTTAAGAGGATGCAGGAATGCAATCCAGTAAAATAACCAGGATGGATGCGTGAAAAACAGAGGATGATATCAGTCTGTAAAGAGCAAGTCGGGAGTCCTTTAGAACTCTGACATGATAGATGGGTAGAAACGCATAGAGAAGATACCAGGAGGACCCACTGGAGGGACATAGGGGTATCATGCGTTACTAATAGCCTTGGATATTCACGCAGAAAAAGCTTATAATGGAAGACAAGAGGGTGTGGAGAACCCTCACAGTCATGATGATGATTTATAAGCTTTTTCCTACTATATAGAATAGCCCTCAGAGACAAAGATCAATGCTCTGTAGCAAGGGCCCATAGTAGAAAGCTTCTCTGAAGATTGCAGAGAGCATTGTGCAGGAGAAATATGAGATAAAACTGACTGAAGTCAGGTGTCTTGCCACATCCTAGGAAAGGAGATGGCTAGAAAGAAGATAATGTGAGAAGCCTAAAGTGAGTAGGATTATCCAAGATAGATGAGGACTAGCTTGGAATCACTACTGAGGCTAGAGAAAAATTTTTGGAAGATAGACTGGAACTTGAGGAAAAGTACCAGTAGCTCAATCACTGGAACGTCTGCCTACACAGCAGCTGAAAGAACAGCAGAGAGAATCTTACTGTGCAAAATAAAGAGAAACAGACAAAGGGAGAGGAGAGATTCCTGTCCCTGTCTGATGAGTTATCCTGAGAATGTATTCAAGGAAACAAAAAGTCTACACTTGGATGAAAGCTAGAGAAGCTTTTCAGTATGGTACCACTCAGTCAGGGGAAACCCTGGATGAGAGGGGGAGGGTGACTTACCCATATGGCGAGTCAGCTGAAGGAAAAAATGTTCATGTTGGGACCGAAACTATCATGAGATAGTGGTAACCTCCCTTCTTGGTAGTAAGAAGAGGAGAATTCTGTAACCCATGGACAAGAATATCCTGACAGCTTAGCCTACTGAAAAAGGAACACCGCAGTGTAGAGCTTTAAGAAAAAACAGTGAACAAACTTCTGTGAAGAAGAGGTTAACTGTAAATTGTAACCCTCAGAACCTATGGTTGCTGGGTATGTTGAGACTGGCTAGAACTTTGAAATTTCAGACTAGGACGAGGTGTCCCTTGTTTGGGCACCTCTGGATGATGGGCAGGAGAAGAGTGAAACCTTCTTTTCTTAGGGAAAGAAGACTTGGTAGGACATTTCCTACCTCCTGGGGAAGAAGGCGGCTTAGAATGGTCTCGAGAACCAGGGAAGTCAGTGGAGCAATGAGCAACCTGACGTAAAGCCTCCTTATTGAAGAGATGTTCTCCTGTACAAGGAGAATTACCCAGTGTATGTTGTGCCCATCTGCTCAAGTCAGAAGCTTGGAGCCAGGCTCTACAACGTGCTCCAATGGCAATAGCAGAGGATCTGCTAACAGACTCAAAAGAGTCTAGAGAAGCACGGGAAAGAAACCAAGAGATATTCCGGCTATGATTAAGAAGTAAGGAATAGTCAGCAGCCTTAGACTCTGACAAAAAAGGAGTCAAAAGAGATAATTTCTTTGTGACCTCCTGGAGTGTTAGACTCATAAAATATATAAGAAATAATTCTTGATGCCAGCATAGATGTTTGGAAGGTTTGACGTCCAAAGCCATCAAGTGCTCTAGAAGCACGACCTGGCGGATAAGAAGAATGCTTCTTCTTGCTTTTTACCTTCCGCATTGCTGATTCCACTACAATGGAATGATGGGGAAGTTGATTTTTTTTAAACCCTGGAGAGGGGGGCACCTGATACAGAACATTAGTTGCTGTAGAAGGTGAGGGAACCCTTAAAGGAGATTCCCATATTCTCAGAAGAAGATCCTGCAAAGAATTATGTAAAGGAAGCATTATATTTCCTTTTTCTGCAGGAGAGCCTTGGCTAAGATTACAACCAGGGATAGGAATAGCAAGAAAGGTTGCCATGTCAAGGAGAAACTTCTGAAAAGAAGGATCTCCAATGGGAACCATCCCTGGGAAGGCTAAGGTTGAAGATGCAGCCTGAGCACCAGAGTGCAGAAAAAGATTCTTATTAGATGGACAATGATACCGGCAGTCACGATTTGAGGCAGTGAGTACTGCATCGTCTATGCCAGGTATCGATTCCAAACTAGGCATAGAAAGGATCGATGGCACCGATGTTACTGCAGGAATCGACATCGATACCGATACCGGTAATGGCATCGAGACCGACATCGGAGGCTGCTCAAGCGGTACCGAGGTAACCCGAGAGTCTCGGTGAGTATCCTCGGTACTGCGTATCCGGAACCGAAAAGGGTCGGTTCCAAGGCGCGTCGGTACCCAGTCCTCTAGACTAGATATCGATTCCAGACTCGGCATCGAAGGGAGCGAGTCTATCGATGCATGTCTAGAGTGCACCAGTGTCGGTGGTGGTACCGGCGATGCTGATAAAGGGAAGTCACTCTGGGTCGTATCGATCAGTCCCGAAGGTACCGAGGAGGCCAGATGACGATCTCTGGTGAAGAGTGGAACACTCGACACCGGTGCCAATGCCGGGATATCGGTACCGCACGAAGCGGATACCATCCCCGAGCATGGCTTAGATACAGGAAAGTCAATCTGGAACGTATCGATCAGTCCCGAAGGTACCGAGGATGCCAGATGACGATGCCTGGTGAAGAGTGGAACACTTGACACCGGCGCCGATGCCGGGGTATTGGTACCGCTCGAAGCGTATACCACCACCGAGCATGGCTTAGAATTAGGAAAGTCAATCTGGAACGTATCGATCTGTCCCGAAGGTACCGAGGACGCCAGATGACGATCCCTGGTGAAGAGCTTAACACTCGACATCGGTGCCGGGTTATCGGTACCGCTCGAAGCGGATACCACCCCCGAGCATGGCTCAGGTATGTTCTGTGAGGGGTGAGCCCCAGGAACAACCTGAAACCCCTGAAATGCTTTGGAGCCCGAAGACTCCCGCCGGGGGTTTTAATGCCAATGGGGTCTTGAGGGCAAGGCCGGAGCCGTCATCATGCGTTGCATGAGACCTACCACTCAAGGATTGGCAAGTCTTAACAGACTGTTTGTGGGTTACCTGATCCTGTAGAGAAGAAAAACCCGGTGCCCTCACTGCAGGAGGGAAAACGGTATCGAGAGAAACTCGAAAGAGGGAAGGTCTTCTCTCAGTATTACAGCCTGATGGTTCAGGGGAAAAAGGGTCAGGACCCAAACAGGTTAGACACCAAAGATTGGAATCTAAAAAGAAAATTGTGTTGCCACAGTGAAGGCACTTCTTAGGACAAGAAGGCTCCATGATGGAAAGGCCTTGTAGGCCCAAAAGGTTAAGACAAAAGCAGAGGGAAAAATCTCTCTGAGTTTAAGAAAAAAGAAAGAAAAAACCACCGGAGGTACCGGTATCGGCGGAAAAAACAGCCGCGACCACAAGAAAACAAGAAATAAAGTATTTAAAGAAAAAAGTTTCTGCGGTGACAGGACGACGTCCTGCCGGCTCCGCGGAAAAACGAAAACTGAGGAGAAGAAGTGGAAAGGGCGGGAAGTCAGCGCGCAGGTGCGAGGGATGCTCCCAAAAGCTTTCTGATTGGATGCTGGGGAGCATTCCCGTGCAGGCTCCGTTGGTACCAACGTACCCATATGTGAAGACTCATTCCTGCTTGTTCCTGGAGATACAATCTTAAACGGGAGGGACCTGCTAGACCAGCCTGAAGCACTGCTGATCCAAAACACGTATCCCTTTCCGCTTGAACATCCAGCCTGTAATGCTTGACAAAGGAATGCAATGATGACCAGGTCGCCGCTTTACAAATTTCAACCGTCGGCACCAAGCTAAACGCTGCCCAAGAAGCTGCTTGCGCTCTAGTTGAATGAGCCCATAGACCCTTAGGCACAAGTTTTCCCTTCAACACATACGCCGACGCAATAACCTCCTTGAGCCACCTTGCAATGGAAGACTTTGACGCCGCTTCTCCTTGACGCGGTCCCCCAAACAAGACAAACAGCCTATCTGTCTTTCGGAACAAAGCCGTTCTCCTCAAATACGTCCTCAATACCCAACGCACATCCAGAAACTTCAACCATCCTTGGCCCTCCTGCTTAACATCGGCCTCAAACACTGGTAAAGACACTACTTGATTTAAGTGAAACGCCGACACCACCTTAGGCAAGAACGAGGGAGCAGTTCTCAAAACCACCTTCTTCTCATAGAAGATCAAAAAGGGCTCTCTACACGACAAAGCCTGCAGTTCTGAAATCCTTCTAACCGAACATATAGCTACCAAAAACACGACCTTAAGAGTAAGATCCTTTAACGTCGCGTTACTCAAAGGTTCAAATGGTTCTCTTACCAATGCCTCAAGGACCAAATTGAGGTCCCACATGGGAACCGTCGCCCTGCACGGAGGCCTCAAAAGGGACGCTACTCGCAAAAATTGCTTAATATCCGGATGCATCCCGAGCACCACCCCTTGTACCTTCCCCCTATAACAGGACAGCGCTGCCAAATGAACCCTCAAGGATGCTGCCGCAAGACCTATATCAAACCCATCTTGTAAAAAGGATAGAACTTGTGGTACAGATGCCTTCAAGGGTTGCACCTGCCAACTTTCACACCACGCCTTGAACACCCGCCAGACACATACATACGCCAGTGAGGTGGACCGATGCCTAGCCCTTAACAAGGTACTAATGACCGCTGGCGAGTACCCCCTGGCCCTCAACCTAGCCCTTTCAAGAGCCAGACCGTAAGCGAGAATCGATCCACCTGAGGCATATTTAACGGACCCTCTTGACAGGGAGCCTCCACGACCGTTCCACCAGGAGTTGCATGAGGTCGGCATACCATGGTCTTCTTGGCCAATCTGGCGCAATAAGGATCACGCAGCCCCTGTGGTACTCTATTCGCTGTAACACGCGACTTATCAGCACCCAAGGTGGAAACACATACAGGAGATGTCCTTCTGGCCATTTCTGTATTATAGCATCCAGACCTTCCGACATCCTTTCTCGCCTTCTGCTGAAAAATCGACTGGCCTTTGCTGATTTGAAGGTCGCCATGAGATCCATTACTGGCGTTCCCCAGCGATGCACCAGTAGACTGAACACCTTGTGATGGAGAACCCACTCGCCTGGGTCCACCTTTACTCGACTTAAAAATTGGCTGTCATGTTGTCTACCCCTGCTACAGTGCCACCAAAAATGCCACCAGGTGAAGTTCGGTCCAGGCAAACGAAACTCTGCCTCCTCTTCCAGAGGCACACTGCTGGTGCCTCCCTGGCGACTGATGTAGGCCACTGCTGTTGCATTGTCGGACAGCACTTGGATCGCCTTCCCCTGCAGACTTTGCTGCAAGGCCCGAAGCGCTAGAGTCACCGTTCTTAGCTCCAACCTGTTGATGGACCAACTCCTTTCTCTCATCGTCCACTGGCCTTGGGCAAACTGCCCTTCGAAGTGCGCTCCCCAGCCGAACAGACTGGCATCCGTTGTGAGTGGAACCCAGTCTGGTGATTCTAACGGCATCCCTTGCTCCAAACATCCTGGAGTCAACCACCACTGGAGAGCTTTCCTTGTCTCAGGAGGACAGGGCAGCTTCTGTGACAACTGACCCGACTGATGCAACCATCTTCTGAGCAATGCCCTCTGCAGCGGCCGCATGTGGGCCCTGGCCCATGGCACTACCTTGAGCGTAGCCACCATTGTTCCTAGAAGCTGTAGATAATGCCACACCGTGGGAGTCTTCCGCCTCAGAAAGGCGCGAACAAGCTTTCTTAGCCCTTGTGCCCTAAGACTCAGCAGAAAAACCTTTCCTGCCCGTGTATCGAAGCGAGCCCCTAAGTACTCTAGATCCTGTGATGGGGATAGCCTGCTCTTTGCGAGAGCGACCACCGAAGACATGCTCTCGCCACCCATGCCCCGCAAATAGAGGCGTGTATGGAAAGGGCATTGACATCAAACACCTGCTTCAGCAAGGTGTCCAGTCTCCTGTCTTGTGCATCCTTAAGAGCGGCACTGCCCTCAACTGGGATAGTTGTCTTCTTAGTAACGGCAGACACCGCTGCAGACACCGCCGCATCCATCTTGGGAGATCTAAAAAACTCCTTATCCTGATCTGCCAATGGGTACAGCCGTGTCATTACCCTGGACCCTTTGAGTCCTGCCTCCGGCGTATCCCATTCTTCTTGAATCATATCTTTCACTACCCTATGTACCGGAAAAACCCTCTGGGACTTTCACACTGCTTGCAATAATGGATCCTCTAAAGTGGCATCATCCGCCGGACCCGTATAGGGCATGTTAAGCGTCTTAAGTGTTTCCGTGATAAGCGCCGGCAACTCCTCACGCCTGAACACCTGAACCACCCTTGCCTAGTCCTCCTGTTCTGTGAGCTCACCTTCTTTAAGTTCTTCCTGCACATCTAAGTCTTCCAAGTCCTCCGACAGACCATCCGGAGCCGTGGCCTGCTCCTTCCTGTCCTTCGCTATTTTAGGTTTCTTAGAGGGGGTTCCGTCCACCCTCACGTCCAGGGATGGGCCTGGGTGTTTTACTCCCAGTTCTCCTTGCACTGTACCGCCTGCAGGCTCTCGTGTCCCCGCACCAAGAGCCTGCTGGAGCAGGGTCATAATATCCTGGGAAAATATCGCCGCCAAACCCCCCCCCCCCCTGTAAAAGAGGTTGGGAAGAGGGAATGTCTGGAGCCAATGACGGTCCTGCTACCGGTTCCAGGGGCGTTATGGAAGGAAGTAGAGGATCCAGCAAGGCTGAAACCTTCCCTTTCTGAACCTCTACCCCCCATTCCACAGGTACCTCCACAGAGGATGCCTCTTGCACGCACCCCCTGCACACCCCTGCATCAGACACTGAACCCCTTCTAGCCCCACACACCAAGCATTGCGGCTTAGAAGGCATGTTTTCCTGGCCTGTAATCCCTACACCTCAGGCAACAACCCTCCGTTTTTTTTTGTTTTGCTTTTTTTTTTTTAATCTGACTATAAATGGCGTTGAATGGAGCTCCAATTTTAGCCAAGCTCTCTAAAAAAATGCCCTAAAACGTTGCAGCGAAACCTGCTTCTCCTCAGGCAATTTGGCGCTGAAAGATCCCCCACATGTCTGCCACATGGCCCGGGTCTACATCCCTGCGGCGTCTGCCTCAGCAATAAAAACTGTCCGCTTCTGCCACCTGTGCGATCCGCTCACCTCTGCGCTCGCACTGCAGCCTCCGTGATCACCGGCAAGCACCCCAACGCTCAGCCTTTCCTCTATCGAGTTGCTTCAGCATCAGGGAAATCAGCCACGAAGAGCTCCGCTGCTGCACCCCGCTTCTGCTTCTCCCGTCGTCTTCCGATGCGGCATCTCACGGCTCCTCACCCCTATAGCGGGTTTGGAGTCGGAGGCCCCTCTGCCACCTCCCACACACTTCCCGGTACTGTGAATCGCCTAACCGGGGGGGGGGGGGGGGAAGGAGGGGGGGATCCCTTTTGCAACAGATCAGCCTTTCTATAGTCACTGAGTTGTTGTTTTTTTTTTCTCACAACAACCTATTCTACTAAATACTCTGACTTCCTATTCTACCCTGGGTCTCTTTATTTATTCCTCCAGTGAGTCCCGAAACCTCTAGGCTCACTAATCCTCCAGCTGCTTGGAGACTGAGATTACTGGATTAAGGAGGCGGTTCCTGGGCTATTATACCAATGTCACCAAAAGAGTGACAGGCTCAGTCTCCAGGCTGCGAGAGGAGGTGCTTAAACCCAGAGGTTTCAGGACTAGACTGGAGGGATGATAAGGAAGTGGACCTTTTATCAATTTATTCCATTCACCTTAATTTTCTCAATCATGGCTTAACTGTCTCAAACTAAAACATTGTATTTGTTTTTCGCTCTGCCCTGTCTTGATTATGTTCTAAGCTCCCAGGAATAGGGACTATCCATTATGTGCCTCTGTACAATGCTGGGTACATCTGGCAGGAACTATATAAATCATGATGATAATAATAATGTGTAAGACCAGAAAGGCAGCTCAGGAGAATTCCCAAAAACAGAGGCCCATTTGGGTGTCTGAACTCTTTGTAAAACTGCCAAATTGCTTGTTGATTCTATATATATGGCACGGATGACAGGGCAGTATCAAAGTTACTGATGACAAGGTCTAATTTCTGACCACACTAGGCATGTTAAATAATTCTTTATGGCATCCACTAGCTGTGTGTTAAACTGCCAGTATCATTACCCCCGAGGTGCATAAGGATCACTGTAGGACTGCTGGTTAATGAGAGAATAATCAGAAAAATAACAGCACTCATTACATGAAATTAAATAATATCCACTAGCAAAAAAAAGAAAAAAAAAAAAAAAGAGTACAAAACAGAGAAGACATTAGATGTCTACTTTATTGCAAATGGGTTGATGCTTAGGATCAGTATGTCTGAATAACAGGAAGGTATAGAAGCCAAAAGAGTAATTATTCACAGGCTACCATATCTTCGATACTACAAAAGCTCTGTTCAGACTTTTCTACAATTTTTATCTCATACTTGCACGTTGAACATATGATATTCCACCAAAAAGTCACATACGCAGCATTGCTAGGAAAGGGGAAGTGCTACTGATAGGAGATTTCAATATGCCAGAAGTTGATTGGCACATTCCTGCTGCAGTATCATCTAGAAGTAAGGAGATCCTGGATTCTCTACATAGAGAACTATTCAGGCAATTGGTTACAGACCCCACACGTGAAGGGGCAATACTGGACTTGGTGCTTACCAATGTTGAAAGTGTTTCTGATGTTGTAGTGGGAGATCATTTTGCATCCAGTGATCACCAGATGGTGTGGTTCAGTATTAGGACTAGGGCTGTTAGAATCCATACAAAGGTGAGGATCAGACTTTAGGAAGACTAACTTTGCCAAGATGGGCCAATACCTCAGGGAGTCGTTAGTGGGATGGGAACAGCTGGGGGATGTAGAAAAGCAGTGGGCAAAACTGAAAGGGGATATTTTAAGGGCAACCAACCTTTCTGTTAAAATGGTAAATAAAGGGAAAGGGAAAAGGAAAAGGAGACCACTATGGCTTTCGAAAGAAGTAGCTGAAAAAGTGAAGAAAAAGAGGGAGGCCTTCATGAAATACATGAGATCACAGAGAGAGGAAGACAGGCATCTATATTTGGAAAAACTCAGAGAAGCTAGCAAAGTAGTCAGGAAGGCAAAGATTCAAAAGGAGGAGGAAATAGCCAATGCAATAAAATGGGTGGATAAGACATTTTTCAGGTATGTTAATGAGAAGAGGAAGGGCAAAAGTGGCATTGTGAGACTCAAGGGTGCAGGGGAGTAATATGTAGAAGCTGATAAGGATAAAGCGGAATTGCTTAACAAATATTTCTGTTCTGTGTTCACAGATGAAGAACCAGGAGCAGGACCTCAGAAAACACCCACAAACAGGAACAGAAGCGAGGGACATCTTGAACAATTTTCAGAAGACTGTGTTCGTGAGAAACTAGCTCAACTTAAAGTAGACAAAGCGATGGAACCGGATGGGATACACCCTAGAATATTTATTTATTTTATTTATTTACAATTTCTCATATACCGCACTATTCGGCATCAGCGCGGTTTACATGGAACAGAGAAATCAGAACGTGAAACATAGTTCTGAGTTTATATATAACAGGACAGTAAACTTGGATAAACAGGGGAAACTATTTATACACTGGAGTCATAGAAAAAATATCATGAGAAATTATGGACAGGACACCTGGCTAGGAGTGTTCCCTGGCTGAATAGGCATGTTGGTGTAGCTACAAGTATTCAGTGTATGTGATTCAATGTTCTCTGGGAAGTATTTGAGGAACAGGTAGTGTTTGAGGGCTTTTCTGAACTGTATTAGGTTAGAGATCGATCTGATGTTTAAAGGTAAAGCGTTCCAGAGTCTTGGGGCACAGAATCTGAAAGCCCTATTTGATGTTGTCGCTGTGCATCTCGTTGATTCTCTCGGAATTGTTAATATGTTTATTGCTGCAGATCTTCTTGATCTATTAGGGGTTATGGCTTGGATGAGGTCGGTTAGTGATGATGAGGAGATGTTATTTACCGCTTTGAATGTCAGTAGTACTGTCTTGAAGATGATCCTGGCACACAAGAAGGAGCAGGAGCTCCTGCAGAAGATCCAAGGAAGCACAGAGGGCAGGAGACGTCGGATGAATATAATCTTCTTTATTGTAAGGAAACCCCAACGCGTTTCGGCAACGCCTTCTTCAGGGGGAAAGGCTACAATTATATCTTAAACAATAAACAAAATAAGATAAATATAAAATTAGAATAATAGAAACAGTAATAAAATAAAATAAAATATAAAATATAAAATATCACACCTGGCATGTAGTGTATTACAAAAACATATAACATAAAAAATTAAAAAGGTATCATTAAGACATATATATACTGAATGGCAAAACATATGAATAAATAATCGCATAAAAATAATTAAAACGCAACAGAACAAACCAAACAAACGCAGGGCTGAGGAACCTCCAGATGAGGCCTTACAGAGAGTATTGAATAGACTAGGTGGAGAAAAAGGGGCTGTGAATACTTGGTCCAAATAGAACTATTAAAAACATAGATCATTATAATAAATATCTATAAACATGATGTATAATAATTATATAAGATAATAGTCATAAAATTAATAAAAATATAACTGTGTGAAAATATAAATATGAGTAAGAACATTAAAGGACATATACAATACACAATCATCGTTAACAATAATAATGATAAAAATAAATATAAACACCAACATTAAAAAATAATAATAATAATAATAAATAAATAATTAAAAAATGATTAAATAAATAAATAGATAAAAGGCATAATTAGAAAACTAGCAATAAATACTTGACCAATGAATGATGGGAATGATTACATAGTTGTGGTGATGGCAAAAAAGCTTTTTTTTTATATATCAGCAGAGAAACATCGTATATTTTGTGTTCTAAAATGAATCAAAGATGGCCTTTCCTAAGGTTAAGTCCCATGTGCTATGAAAAAATAATAATGTTGTTGAAAGAATTTTGATTAGAGTCTTAGTTATCTAAGGAAAGAGGGTGATATGTTGTAAGCGACCAAAATGGCACCGGAGAGTATCCAAGATGAATAATGAACTCATCGGGTATGAATGATGCATTGTGCCTTGCCAAAACAGTGAGAAGTTATGCCTTAAAGGAATGTTAAGGATCTAATAACAATGTAAATAAAAAAGTAAAAAAGTAAAGAACTCATTAAAAGGACCACGGGAAGTTATATACTATTGTAACATAGGGGTATTACAAAACAAACAGCAGAGGTCATAAAAAGGATTTTAACCATACTGTGTAGTGTGCGGGCTATATCGATAGATGAGAGCAAGTACTATATGTTGTAATGACAACAATCTAATGATGTGTGTTAAATCTTCTCAATATGGGTTATAATAAACTTATCGAGTATAAATAATGTGTTGATACCATGTCAGAGCATTGAATAATTGTGCCATAAGAAACTATTGGCAAAGTGAATGAAAAACTCATTAACAGGATCACAGTGGGGTTTATGTTATTCTAACATAAGAATTTTATATTTTATTTTATTTTATTACTGTTTCTATTATTCTAATTTTATATTTATCTTATTTTGTTTATTGTTTAAGATATAATTGTAGCCTTTCCCCCTGAAGAAGGCGTTGCCGAAACGCGTTGGGGTTTCCTTACAATAAAGAAGATTATATTCATCCGACGTCTCCTGCCCTCTGTGCTTCCTTGAAGATGATCCTGGCCTGTATAGGAAGCCAGTGTAACTGCTTCAAAAGGGGTGTCACCTGGTCTCTCCTAGATGCTCCATTTAGAACCCTCGTTGCGCTATTCATTGCGAGCTGTAAGGGGTTCAGCGTGGATTGTGGAAGTCCTTGTAAAATGGCGTTGGCGTAATCAAAATGCGGTATTATAAGAGCCTGGTAAATTGTGCGGAAGTCCTCTGGTTCAAGCAAAGGGCGAAGATGTCTGAGGGAACGGATCTTGAAATAAACAGCTCTGACAGTGTTGGCTATGTGTGCCTTCATGTTAAGGTTTTGATCCAATATAACATGTGATGGTGAAAGCCCTATGGAAAGCCTGAAAGGGGATGAAAATCCTGAAGTCCCTGTTGAAGGCAATGACAATGCACAACTACAAGGAAAACTCAGCCTACGTCAGAGAAAAAGGCAGTTCCCTGTAGGAAGCAAACCACTCCCTAGTGCAAGGGTGGAGACTAACCCCCTTCCTGATTGGTCACAAGGAAGCAGGAAGCCAGGGTTAAAAACCACGTGCAGAGGGAAGGAAGGGAGACCCAATTGGGGACCCGAGGGGAGACCCGATTGGGGACCCGAGGACAGACCCGATTACAGACCTGGAGACAGAACCGATTGGAGAACCGATTGGAGAACCCACAAAGAAGCTGGTCAGGAAAATATCCAGAGAGCCAGGTGGAAGGCAAGAGAAAGCCAAGACCAGAGTCTGAGACCAGAGAGTCCAGGCAGAACAGCCTGTGTGAAAAAAGGTGCCAAAGGAAAGGCACGCACTCAGACAAAGCCAGCATTCAAAGGTAAAAACACAGACAATTGGAGAAGCCGGGCAGGCCAGTCAAACAGTTGCTACAGCTGGGAGGATTGGAGAGGTGGAAAGAGCACCAGTGCTGACACAGAGAAACAGCCTCAAGGTAAAACTGACCATTTTATATCTGATAAATTGGCAAAAGAGATAAAGGCTAGTTTTAATGAGCAGGAGCTGGAACCCTCCCCCTCTACTGTGAAACGTTGGATTGAAAGCCTAGTACCTGCTGCAAACTCCAGACCAGATAACTCTGACGTTTGTGAAGCTTCTAAATTAGGGGCACTGCAGAGACTATTCTCTAGTGAGAGGATTCAAACCCCTAGTACCAAAACACCTGAAAAGGCTGCCTTGCTGTGGGATCACTTCCACCAGTTTCTAAAGAGAGAGAAGCTAAAAGAAGTCCCCACATATGAGAAAGACTTTGGTCATTCTAATGGCATTGAGGAAATGCAGATAGAAACCACTGTGCCTGAATGTGATGATTTCCCTATACCAATGGACTGTTGTTTAACTCACAAGAATACCACAGTAAGAAGGTGAAACAGGAGAGAGTTTTAAAAGCCTTTTAATAAGGTAGCTTTTACCTGTGACTCAGAAGAAAGCAGTGCTGTGCTGTATTCATTGTTGAGAGTAACGGTGTTTGGGAAGACGTTGTTTGGTGAAAGTGAAACCAGCTGTGTTTAGTTCTGCTGTAGTATAGTGTGTGACCACACGGAGCAGTGCAGAGAACAGCAGAGAAGAAAAGTTTTGTTTTTCATTTTCTCCTGGTTTTTCCTGTGTTCATCCTTTCATTTGGAAAAGTTATCCTAGTGCATTTGTTGTGTTTTGAACCTCCGCGTGCCTTTGAAAATCCCCATTGTATAAATAATAAAAATCTTGCAAAAGCCTTACCACCTGCCTCAACTACAATTCATTCCTACAAAGTAAAGAACTTTTATTCTTTATTCTAAAGGACAGTAAGGCCGCCTATCAGCTGTCAGCCTCTTGGCCCAGCCGGTGGGTGTCGCAAACACCCAGGTACCGAATTGTGGGTTTTGTTTGTAGATCAGCTTCTTTTACCTTCAAGTATTGTGGAGGGTTGAAATTCGGGTTCCTCGTAATAGGAGCCAATCAGATATGGCATTGAAGCAATTTGTCAGAGGGGAGAGGTCCAATTTATCTATGGAGAACGGCATATAGAGCAAGACATCGTCGGCGTATATCATGCAACTGACATTGAAGGACCGGATGATATTACAAATGGGTTGCATGTAAACGTTGAACATCAAGGCAGAGAGGGAGGATTCCTGTAGAACACCCTGACCTTGATGAAACGGTTGTGATGTTGCTCCGCCGAATCGTACGTGTTGCCATCTTCCAGACAAGTATAATCTGCACCATTCAAGAGCTGTTCCGCAGATGCCTTTCTCCCTTAGTCTAGAATACTGAGGGAACTTGGGGATGTTCTAGCAGCTCCACTGACTGACCTTTTCAATGCCTCGTTGGAGTCAGAAGTGGTGTCAAAGGATTGGAGAGAGGCTCATGTGGTACCTTTACACAAAAGCGGAAGTAAGGATGTGGTTGAAAACTACAGGCCGGTTAGTTTAACTTCGGTGGTGAGTAAATTATTGGAAACGCTGCTGAAAGAGAAAATAGTGAGGTTTCTGGAGTCCAGCAGATTACAGGATCCGAGGCAGCATGGATTCACCAGAGGCAGGTCTTGTTAGACAAATCTGATTGATTTCTTTGACTGGGTGACCAGGGAGTTGGACCGAGGGAGAGCCCTAGATGGGGTGTATTTAGATTTCAGTACAGCCTTTGACACTGTTGCTCAAAGGTGACTTATAAACAAACTGAGCACCCTAGGGATGGACCCTAAAGTTACTGCTTCGGTTAGAAATTGGTTGGGTGGGAGGTGACAGAGTACAGGTAAATGGAGCTCACTCTGAGGAGAAGGATGTTACCAGTTAGTGTGCCCCAGGGATCTGTCCTTGGTCCGATTCTTTTTAACATCTTTGTTAGTGATATAGCGGAAGGGCTGTCGGGTAAGGTTTGCCTCTTTGCGGATGATACCAAAATCTGCAATAGAGTAGATACCCAGGAAGGTGTAGATAACATGAGGAGGGATCTAGCTAAGCTTGAAGAATGGTCTAGAATTTGGCAGCTGGGATTTAATGTTAAAAAAATGTAAGGTCATGCATTTGTGCTGCAGCAATCCAAGGCAGCAATATAGTATAGGGGGTGAAGTACTTTCGTCCACTAAAGAAGAGCGGGACCTAGGCGTGGTTGTGTCTGAATGAACGTAAAGTAGCTAAACAGGTAGAAAAGGCGATGGCAAAAGCCAGAAGGATGCTTGGGTGCATACAGAGAGGAATGGTTAGCAGAATAAAGGAGGTGATAATGCCTCTGTATAAGTCTTTGTTGCGACCTCATTTGGAGTATAGTGTGCAATTCTGGAGACCGCACCTTCAAAAGGATGTGAACAGGATGGAGTCAGTGCAGAGGGTGGCTACCAAAATGATTAGTGGTCTTCATTATAAAGCATATGAGGACAGACTTAAGGATCTTAATATGTACACCTTAGAGGAAAGGCGGGATAGAGGTGATATGATTGAGATGTTTAAATACCTCTGTGGCATAAATGTTCAGGGGGAGAGCCTCTTTCAATTGAAAGCAAGTTCTGCTATGAGGGGACATGGGATGAGGGTGAAGGGAGATAGATTCAGGAGTGATATGTGGAAATATTTCTTTACGGAAAGAGTAGTGGATCCGTGGAATAGTCTCCTAGTGGAGGTGCTAGAGATGAGGACAGTAACTGAATTCAAAAAAGCATGGGACAAACACAGAGGATCTCTAAAGGTAAAAAGGGGACTGTTGTAGTTGTTGATATGGAAGGACAGACTAGATAGGCCATGTGGTCTTTTTCTGTCATCATATTTCTATGTTTCTATGTTTCATTGAGCATTAATGTGTCTTTCCAGTTACCAAGTATTACACTGGACAACAAATGTATTCAAATGTTTTGCTTCCTGAAAAATGTTGGTGATTACGACAGATAGCATCAAGCTGAACACAAATATAATTTCAGATTGACTGTGTCATGTAGGAATTCGATGAAACATGAAATTAAATTTTATTGAATTTAGCATTTTAATCGCACAATGATGCTGACATTGCACTAGTTCACCTGAGCTAAAAATGTTTTGCTCCTGATTTTTGTTTGTACTCAGCATCTGATGCTTCTCGTCTCAGTGTCCAACAGTAGTCATCCAGCATTGAACCCAAGATCTGAGGCTTGAAGCCATGCAGTTTCTGTGTGCACTGATGCATATTGCTGAGGCTCTGCTTATGCATTCAAAGGCATTGAAGATGGCTCTATTAACAAACTTTGATATGTTCTGGCTATGCTTGCCTAGGGCAAGTTAATCTGCTTTCTTATCTGGAAGAAGAGGGGAAAAGGCTTCAAGATCCCTGGATACCTCTTTGAGGAACATTCCCATGTAGAGGATATAGGAGTTAATCCTAGCAGAGAGAGCATGGAATCTTGGAAACATCGATCCCTAGAGGCATCAAGGGTTTTCTATTCTCTACCTGGAGAGCTAGAGGAATGGGTCTTCGAGCTTTTCATTCTGCGCATCACCAATTTGACCACCATGGAATGGTGGGGGAGCTGTGGTTTTTGGAAGCCCAGACACTCCGATATCCTATACAAGATATCAAGGCGTCAAGAGTGAGGGGAGACCATGAGAGGAGTCTCCCATATACAGAGCATAAGATTATGAAGAATGCAGTGCACCAGCAGAGGGGCAGGCAAACGATGTACAATAGCAGTGATTCTCTCTTTTCTTTTTTTCTTAAATTTTTTTTTTGGTAGCCTGGACAGAATATAATGGGCCTGGGGAGATGGAGTTGGATGCTAATTGCCAAACAGATTCCAGAGTAGATTGGCCAAGGCTGCTGTTGTGTTGAGAGTCCCCATCTAGACAGTAGTGTGATGTGAATGTTTGGACAGAAGACCACATTGCAGCTTTGAAAATCTCTTCCATGGAGACTGAGCACAAGTTGGCCATCGAGGCAGCCATAGCCCTGACATCGTGAGCTGTGACATGACCATCAAGGGTTGGGCCTGCCTGGGCATAAGCAAAAGAGATGCAGTCTGCTAGCCAAGTTGAAAGAGAGAGTTTGGAAATGGCAGGACCCTAGCTTGTTGGGGTCAAAAACTAAAAGTTAGTTGGACTTTCTATGTACCTTTGTCCACTCCAAAAAGAAGGCTAAGGCTCGCTTGTAGTTCAACCTGTGCAATGCAGCTTCCCCTTTGTGAGCATGAGGCCTTGGGAAAAATGTTGGTAGAACAACTGACTGATTAAGAGAAATCAGATACCACTTTTGGAAGGAATTTAGGATGAGTACAGAAGACCACTCTATTATAATGGAATTTGGTGTAAGTAGATGAACAACTAGAGCCTGAAGCGACCACCACCAAAAACAATACTTTCCACGTCAGAAACACTGGAGGGCAGGAATTGAGTGGCTCAAAGGGAGCTTTCATGAGCTGCGCAAGAACCACATTGAGGTCCCCAGACACTGTGGGAGGTTTGTAGGGAGACTTCAAGAGAAGCAATCTCCACATGAAGCCAACAACTAAAGATCACTGTACTGAGATGGAAGTCCCATCCACAACTCAACGACAGGGTCCAAATTCACTGAGGTAGACTCTGACGGAGATGAACTTAAGTCTCAGAGAGGTACAGAAGATACTCCAGAAGTTTTTGTGTGGGACAGATGAAAGATTTAGGGCCTTGCCATCACACCAGACAGCAAACCTCTTCCATATGCAGAAATAAGACAATCTCGTAGAAACCCTCCTGGAGGCCAAAAAGACATCAGTTACACCAGCTGGCAAGTTAAGCGCAGACAACATTAGCCTCTCAATATCCATGCTATGAGGGCTAAGGACTGGATGTTGGGGTGCAACATCATCCCGTTTTCCTGCAAAATCAGATCAGGTGTGTGACCCAGCTGGAGTAGCTCCTGACTGGAGAGCTGTAGCAGGAGAGGAAACCAAGGCTATTTGGGCCAGTATGGAGTGATGAGAATCATTGTGCCTCCTTCTGTTTTGAACTTCAGAAGACTCTTTGCAATGAAAGTGATTGGAGGATATGCATATAGAGCCCCCCTAATGTTGGAGGAAAGCACCTGAGGCTGGTCTACTGTGTGATCATACCCTGGAGCAGAACTGATCCACCTGGGCATTCTGAAAAGTGGCAAACAGATCTATCGAGGGGGTGCCCCACTCCTGAAAGATGCAAACTGCAACCTCCCCGTCCAGTGTCCATTCATATGGTTGGAGGACTCAACTCAGTCTGCCAGAGTGATTTTTTACCTGGCAGGTACAAGGATCTCAAGTCCATCCCATGCATGATGGCAAATTTCCACAACCTGACTGCTTCCCAAAACTGGAGGTACAAGCCTATTCCACCCTACTTGTTGAAGTAGAACATTGTGACTTGACTGTCGGTCTGGATCAGAACAAGTTGGTTGGCCAGCCGATCTTGGAAAGCCTTTAGAACATTTGCTTTGGCTCTTAACTCCAAGAAGTTGATCTGACAGAGGCTTTCTTGGACAACCAATCATCTTGGGTGTGAAAACCATCAAGTTGGATGCATCTGTCATGAAAACATTTTGAGCTGGAGCAATTTGGAAGGGGAGACCTCTTAGCAAATTGTGGTGGATTGGACCTCTGAGCAAACTGTGGTGGATTATCCACCATTGCAGTGACTGAATGAGAGGACTGGTGACATACAGATGATCCCCGAGTTGACCTCTGGCCTGGATCCATTGAGTCCTCAGAGTCCACTGAGCCTGCCTCATATAGAGGCATGTCAAGTGTGCAATGTGCATGGTAGAGACCATGTTGCCTAGTACAGTTAACATCCTGTGTGCTGTCACCTGCAGACTCAATTGAGTCTCCCATACTAATGCTGTCAGTCGGTGAAGTCGGTCGGGTGGGAGGAATTCCAACTGCTGAGTGGGTTGAAGGTGGGACTTGGGGTAGTTTATAATGAACACTAGTAGTTCCAACACCCGAATGGTCAATCATGTTGACTCTTGAACTCCTTCCAGAGTGGTATTCTTGATCAGCCAATCATTCTGATAAGGGAAGACAAACACTCCCAGCATCCAGAGGTACGTAGCTACTACCGCAAGACATTTTGTGAACACATGAGGTGCTGAGGCTAGGCCAAAAAGCAACACTCAGTACTGGAAGTGTTGTACCTCCAGGACAAATCTGAGATATCTCCTGTAAGTGGGATGTATCTGTATGTGGGTATATGCATCCTTCAGATCCAGGGAGCATAGACAATCTCCTTTTTGGAAATAAGGAAGCAGGGTGCCCCGAGAAATCATTCTGAACTTTGCTCTTACCAAGTATGTGTCCAGAACTCTGAAGTCTAGGATGGGATGGTATCCCCCTGTTTTCTTGGGGATCAGGAAGTACTTGGAATACAACCCTTGCCCTTATTGCTCTGGTGGCACAAGCTTGATCGTGAGATCTGACAAGAGGGCGGTGATTTCTCTCTGAAGCAGTTCCTGATGCAGAAGGTCAAGGTAATGCACCCTCAGGGAGCAGTTTAGTGGCAGATCCATTAAATGTGATTTGTAACTTCTCTGGACTATCTGTAGAACCCATGAGCCTGAGGTTATGAGAGGACACCTTTGGGCAAAAAGAGTGAGCCTTACCCCGACCTACTATTACTACTATTACTGATCATTTATATAGCGCTACAAGGCATACGCAGCACTGAACAGACACATATAAAAGACGTTCCCTGCTAGTCAGAGTTTACAGTCTAATCAAGATAAACAATACAATAGATAAGAATTAAGGATATAATAGGGAAAGGTAAGGAGACATAAGATAAACAAGAGATCATAATCCAAAAGCATTAGGTGAGCCTTTAGCATGGATTTGAAAAGGGGGAGAGAGATGGACCTGATGTAAAGACTCGGCTGGTTTGTTCCAGGCATAAGAAGCAGCAAGATGAAAGGATCAAAGCCTGTAGTTGGCAATGGAAAAAAAGGGCATAGAGAGGAAAAAGCCAGTGGAAGAGTCGAGTTCATCAAGAGGGGTGTAGGGAGAGAGGAAAGGTAGTGAGGAGCAGTAGAATGAATACATTTATAGGTCAGAAGGAGAAGTTTGAATTGGATATGGAAACGGAAGGGGAGCCAATTAGGTGACTCGAGAAGAGGGGTTATATGAGTATATTGGGGCTTGCAAAAGATCAGTCGTGCAGCAGAGTTCTGAACAGATTGAAAAAGAGAGGTGACTCAGAGGGAGACCAGCAAGAAGGAGGTTGCAATAGACGAGATGGGAAGTGGATAAGTGTTTTAGAAGTGTGTTCAGAAAGGAAGGGGCAAATTTTGTTGATGTTCTAGAGAAAGAGCTTTCTGTTGGATATGTATGAAGAAGAAGAGAGAGGAATCAAAGATGACCCCAAGGTTTCAGGCTGCGAAAACAGGAAGTAGAAGAATGTTCTCTACAGAGATAGAGAAAGGAAGAAAGAGGCGGAGGGTTTAGAGGAAAAAAAAAAGAAGTTCGGCGTTGGAATATTGTGTTCAGTTTAGGAGACCATATCTCGCAAAGGATATAAAAAGGCTGGAAGAAGTTCAGAGGAAGGCGACCAAAATGATTTGGAGCCTGCATCAGAAGACTTATCAGAAGAGACTTGAAGACCTAAATAAGCACACTCTGGAGGAGAGGAGGGACAGGGGAGATATGATTCAGGCCTTTAAATACTTACAGAGTATTAATGAACAAAAAAACCTCTTCCAAAGACGGGGAAGCTGTAAAACTAGAGGACATAACATGAAGCTGCAAGGGGGTAACCTGAAAGGCAATGTCAGGAAAAGCATAGTTACTCACCTGTAACAGATGATCTCGGGGAACAGCAGGAATTTAGTCTTCACATATGGGTATCGTCTGTACTGACGGAGCCTGCACGGGAACGCTCCCCAGCGTCCAATTAGAAAGCTTTTGGGAGCATCCCACAGTGCCTGCATGCTGACTTCCCGCCTTTCCCAACTGCCTCTCTCCAGTTGAGTTTAAAGCTGATACAAAGAGAGAGAGAGCGAAAGAGAAAGAGATAGATAGAGAGATACAACTCCTAGGGGAGGTGAGTGGGTTGTGAAGACTAAATTCCTGCTGCTCCCAGAGATCACCTGTTACAGGTGAGTAACTATGCTATCTCCAGGAACAAGCAGGAATGTAGTCTTCATATATGGGGACTCCCTAGCTTTAGATGCCAGGGAGAGACCCCAGAAGTTGTGTGTCCCTGTGAAAGGGCTCCACTTCCCCCCATGGATCTCTGGCATCCTACCAGGGATGGTGGGTAGGAGTTGATTAGGTATGGAAGAGGTGTTGGAGAACAGCCTGACCAAACAAGGCATCCCGGCGGGAGTCCTTGTCCAAGCAGTAATGGGCTGTGAAGGTATGAACCGAGGGCCAAGTGGCTGCTCGACAGATGTCGTCGATAGACACAGAGTGCAGATGAGCCATTGAAGCTGCCATGGCTCTCACAGTGTGAGCTGTGACATGGCCCTCCAGAGGAAGATTCTTACTCTGATAGGCAAACGAAATACACTGTGCAATCCAGTTGAACAGTGTTCTCTTGGAGACTGAAAGTCCCAAATGAGGAGGATCAAAAGCAACAAAGAGTTGAGAGGACTTTCTATGTTGCTGTGTTCTTTGTAAGTAAAAGGCTAAAGCTCTTTTACAGTCCGCAGTATTTTTTGCATGAGGCCTTGGAAAAAACACAGGTAGGTAGACCGCTTGGTTCAGACGAAAAGGCGAGACCACCTTTGGCATAAAGTGTGGATGAGTCCTAAGGACCACCTTGTCATGATGGAACCTTGTATAAGAGGATCAGCCACTAGTGCCTGCAACTCACTGATGCGACGTGCTGATGTGATTGTAATGAGAAAGATAACTTTCCAGGAAAGGAATTTCAATGAGGTAGTAGCCAAGGGTTCGCAAGGTGGCTTCATGAGCTGGCCAAGAACCAGGTTTAAGTCCCATACCACCGGTGGTGGTCTAATGGGAGGCTTAGTTAGAAGAAGGCCTCTCATAAATCTTGCTATAAGAGGATGGGAGGAAATAGGTTGTATATTTAAAGGCTTGAAAGAAGCTGCAATAGCACTCAAATGGACTCTTACTGAGTTAGTCTTAAGTCCTGCATTGTATAAATGAAGGAGATACTCCAGTAATGATTCCAGAGGAATCGCAAGGAGGCTAAGACCCTTCTGTGAACACCATATGGTAAACCTTTTCCACTTAAAAGCATAAGAGCGTCTTTTGGAAGGTTTTCTGGAAGCATAAAGGATATCTCTTACTTGTTGAGAAAGGTTAAGATCATGAAGATCTAGGCCTTCAGCAACCAAGCCCTGAGATGCAGAGACTGGGGATTGGGATGCCATAACATTCCGTCCTCCTGAGACAGGAGATCTGGAGCAGACCCTAACTCCAGAGAGGGAGCTTAAGAGAGATGTAGAAGCAGAGGGTACCACACTTGCCATGGCCAATGTAGAGCTATGAGAATCATACGGCCTCTGTCTCTCTGAAGCTTGAACAGGGTTTGGGGAATTAGGGGAATGGGTGGAAAGGCATAAAGGAAGTCGACCCCGATGAAGGAGGAAAGCATCCCTGGCCTGACAGCCCTGAGCCGGAATTCTGGAACAAAACCGGGGAAGTTTGGCATTCAACGGACTTGCAAAGAGGTCTATGTCCGGGGTTCCCCAAATCTGAAAAATCTTGGCCACCTGGACTGCCTGTAGAGACCATTCGTGTGGAAGCAGAACTCGACTGAGTCTGTCTGCCCAAGAATTTTGGATGCCTGGAAGATACACTGCCAGGAGATGAATCTGATGCTCTCTGGCGAGGGCCCATAGTCGCAAAGCTTTGTTGCAAAGCAACAGAGAGCCTGTTCCTCCCTGCTTGTTCACGTAGAACATGGCTACTTGATTGTCCGTATGAATGAGGATTGTCTTGTAGCTGAGCAGGGTGTGGAACACTCGAAGAGCAAGGAAGATTGCTCTGAGCTCTAAGAGATTGATGTGTAGATGAGTCTCCTGTGGAGTCCAGGTGCCTTGGGTGGAGAGGTCTTGCAGGTGAGCTCCCCAACCCATTGGTGAAGCATCTGTTGTGAGAGTTGCTTGGGGTAGAGGCTGTTGAAATGGGGACCCCACCAACAGGTTTTGAGTGGACTGCCACCATTGGAGGGACAAAATAAGGCGATTTGTGTTTGCTATTTTGTCTGACAGGCACCCTGATGCCTGGGTCCATTGAGTGGATAAAGTCCACTGGGCTGCTCTCATGTGGAGGCGAGCATAAGGAACCACATGCATGGTAGCTGCCATGTGGCTTAGTAGTTGTAACATTTCTCGAGCAGTGAGATGAGGCTTTAGCACTACTTGAGAAGCTGACTGCACCATGCGAAGGCAACGGGTCTGGGGAAGATAGGCCCTTGCTTTTCTGGTATCCAGCAAAGCCCCTATGAACTCTAGAGACTGAGTGGGAGTTGGCTGGATTTTGGGATGTTTATGACCAGACCCAAATATTGAAGGATACGCATTGTGCAAGATAGAGAAATCCTGGCCTCTGACTCTGATGGGGCTCGAATGATCCAGTCGTCTAAGTAGGGGAAGACGAATATTCCTAGAGTGCGAAGAAATGCTGCTACCACAGCCATGCATTATTTTAAACACCCTTGGTGCTGAGGCCAGGCCAAAAGGAAGCGCCCTGTATTGGTAGTGCTTTCCTTAAAAACGGAACCGAAGGATCTTTCTGTGGGTTGGATGGATGAGAACATGAGTGTATGCATCCTTGAGATCTAGAGAACGAAGCCAATCCTGACTCTGAAGGTATGGCAGGAGAGTTCCTAGGGAAATCATCTTGAATTTCTCTTTGAACAGGAATTTGTTCAATTCTCTGAGGTCTAAAATAGGTCTGTGTCCCCCTGTTTTCTTTGGGATAAGGAAATAGGGGGAGTAAAACCCGGTACTCTGTTGAGGAATGTGTACCTCTTCTATTGCCCCTTCGGCAAGAAGCATAGTGACCTCTTGATCTAACAGGTTGATGAGAGAGGTCTGAGAATTGAACTGTCTTACCATTGTGGGAGGGGGCATGTAGAGAAAATGAAGCTTGTACCCCTCGTTTATAATGGAGAGAGTCCAATGTTCTGCTGTTATCTGCCCCCATCTGGGGGCAAAGTGACACAACCTTCCTGGAGTGGCGGAAGGCTCTGGTCCATTGAGGGCCAGGAAGGCTAGGTTCTCTAGATGAAAGTCAAAGGCCTTGTAGAGGCTGAGACTGCTGAGACGGTTGAGGCTTAGTAGTCTTTGCTTTCCTTTGTTTATGTGGTTGCTGACTCTTTCGGGCAAGTTTCTGCAGAACGTCCCTGCTGGGAATAAGAGGGATAAAACCTCTTCTTTTTGGAGAAGAATGGTTTCTTTAAAGATTTCTTCCTTGCAGGATCAGCTGTGGCTTTGGATAATCTATCCAAAGTAAAGTTGTCAGCATCCAACTCATTGGCTTTCTCTTGCCAATTTTTGCCGAATAGATTCTCACCTGTACAAGGGATATTGCCCAGTTTGTCCTGCACCCAGAACTCCAAATCAGATGCTTGGAGCCAGGCAATTCTACGTGCACCTATGGCAATGGCAGAGGTTCTGCTTATGCACTCAAAACAGTCAAAAGCTGCACAATTGACAAACTTAGAAACATCCTGGGCATGTTTAACCAGTGTGAGAAAATCCTGCCTTTTATCATCAGGAAGGAGAGGACTTAAAATCTCCAAATCTCTTGTGACTTCTTTAAGGAACATTCCCATATATAAAATATAGGAACTGATCCTGGCAGAAAGCATGGAAGCCTGGAAAGTACGACGTCCAAAGGCATCCAAAGTTCTACACTCACGTCCTGGAGGATTAGAGGCATGCCTCTTTGCACTCCTGATCCTTCTCATAGCTGATTCCACTACAATGGAGTGGTGAGGAAGCTGTGTCTTCTGGAAGCCAGGACAAGGAGGGACTCGATACATGGTATCCAGTCTACGAGAGTGAGGAGAGGTGGTAAGAGGTGTTTTACACATTCTTAACATGAGATCATGTAAGATCTCATGGATAGGCAAAGTAGCTGCCTCCTTAAGAGCCTTGGGCTCTGTTTCAGGAGCCACAGTAATGGAAAGACCTCGAGCCACCTCCCTGATAAAATCCTGAAAGGAGATATCTTCTGGAGGAGACATCCTACGTTTAGGAGAGGTAGGCTCCTCCGGGAGAAGTACTCCGGTACCGACCGAGCTGTCAGAATCCTCAGATTCCTCCGAGGATTCAAAGTACCTTCTATCCCGATGCTCTTGTAGAGCACGGTACCCATACCGACCGAAGTCGGTGCCGGGGGGGATCGTTACCAGTGTATCGGTACCGTAAGGCATAGCATGACTGGGTGCCGGCAAAGCAGACACCGATGTCGATGCTGTTGGTACCGGTGTCGGAGCCAATGCCGGTACCGGTTGAACTGTCTGACGCGGTTCCGAGGGTGTCGATGCCGCAAGGAGAGCCGCCAGTGCGTTCAATAGCCAGGAACCTCTGGTCTATCGATGCTGCTGATGCCTGGGTATCGGTACCATAGAAAGCAGCCAGTACTACAGAGCATGGCAGCAGTAGTTCTGCCGAGGTTGAGGCCTCGAGAACATCCTGGAGCCCTGATAATGCTTTGGAAGCCGAAGCCTCCCACCAGGGCAATTTTGCCGGTACAGAACCCTCAAGGGCAATGCCAGAGGCATCTCGATGCTTGGAAGGAGATCTACCCTTTGAGGACCAGCCAGATTTATGTTTAGTTACCTGAGATCCATGGGAGGAAGACGAAGCCCTGGAAGACGTTGATGCCACAGAGGCTGCATCAGAGGGAAAAAGGGTGCTGAGCTTAGCAGCTCGGTTTTGTCGACCCCTCTTGGACATCATGGCACAGGCCATACACTCCGAGATGGAGTGGTCAGGACCTAAACATTTAAGACACCACTCATGGGGGTCGGTGACGGAGATGGTACCACCACTCTTGGTGCACTTCTTGAAACCCGAAGCGGGTTTTCCCATTGTAAGGGAAATTTTGGGCCTAAGGTCCAAAATGGCGCATGCACCTGAGGAAGAGAAGTTTTGAAATAATACTATTATTATTATTTTTTTTTTAAAGAAAGAAAGAAAGAAAGAACCGGCGGTACCGGTATAGCGTCGAGGAAAGGCAGACGCGACCACAAAAAAGAAGGAGAATAGGGAAATATTTTCTGCGGTGACTGCGGTGACTTGCTGGCTCCGCGGAAAACGAAGAACTGGAGAGAGGCAGTTGGGAAAAGCAGGGACAGACACAGTGGATCCCTTTATAGCAACTGAATAAAATGAAAATAAACATAACTATGTCTTATATCTGAACAAATAGGGGTGACGTACATGGAGCGGTGGATACACCCCTAAACAAAGGCAAGGGAAAAGGTGACCTTCAAGGAGCAGCAGGTGCAACTACTCTTGCTGCCTTGCTGGGCAGACTAGATGGACCATATTGCTCTTTAATTGCCATCATATATTATGTTACTATGGCCATGTTCAATTTCAAATGGCAGTGAGACATCCAAGTGGTGATAACAGATAGGCAGGCAGAGATGCGGGTCTGGAGTGTCAGAGAAATATGAGGTGTAGATAGATAGATAGATCCGAGAGTCATCAGCATAAAAATGATACTGAAAACCATGGGAGGAGATGAGAGTACCAAGGGACTGAGTATAGAGAGAGAAAAACAGAGGGCCCAGAACAGACCCTTGTGTTACAGCAACTGAAAGTGGGATAGCAGTAGAGGAGGAACCATAACAGACACTGAAAGAGCAATGGGAGAGATAAGAAGAGAATCAGAGGGGTTTCCTCTGCAGTTACTGGTAGAGTGGCTATGCTCTGAACGATACCTATAAATATCAATAATCCTCGCAAGAAGCCTAGAGAATATGTCAAAACGTAACCTCAAATTCCTTAATTAAACAAGACTTAAAACCAAGGCAAAAACCAAAACCATAGACTAAGAAATCAATCAAACTGAGACAGCATCCTTCTGCATACTTTCCTTTTACTTTCCAACCTCTTTTACTTTTCTAGGCTAGTACCATATGTTTTTCACAGGAATGTACATGTCATATCGAATGCAAAATATATGTCAGGCAAACGAGCTGCAAGCTGATTATCCTATTTAATTACTGGATTGCAGGCCTTCAGCAGGTTCCTGCAGTGACAAGAATTTTTTTAGGTGCCTCCTTCTCCCATACCCTGTTTTGACTGCCTTACCCTCAAAAGCCCCTCAAATGTGCAGATATGAGTTTTCATTTAATTCTACTATTACAAATCTATTTTAAACATTACTGCACTGTTGAATTAACTTGCCTCAGAGACAAATCTCTGGCTGCTGTGTAACAGCCCTTTCAGCACGCTAAATGCACAATTACTGTATGACAGCTGTAATAACAAAATTACACTGAATTAACAACCCCAGCAACAATGCAAACATTAATCATATCTCACTGTCCTTTGTCACAGCATGGCAGCATATTATCAGTGACTCTCTAGTTCCACGGAAAAGGAAATTAAGCTCTCTTTTCTGGAACCACAGAATTTCATGGTGGGAATAAAACTGAAAGGATGAATTAGGAATAAAAACGAGTCATTTGGTCTCCTTCCAGATATAATAGCATCAAACAGAGATACTTACTGTACCCTACATAGGGGACCAAACAATAAAATTCATGCTAAGAAAAGTTTTTGCATGCAGCTCAGGAAAAATTGTATTTACTTATTCATGCTTATAACGTGCCCCTCCCCTAAGGGCCCTGACAAGAACACATAGCATACAATAATAAATATATTTTAACAACTATAATAAAGGAGGCTGAGAATCATAAACCATAGCATAATAAAGTCAAAAGCCAAAACACACAGTAAATATACTCAAAAACATCAAGCTAATCTAATCTAACAAGAATCAATAGGTGAGGGGTTAGTCAATGTAAAAGCTAATAACATGCGGTTAAAACCAGGCCTGATGGACCTTTCTAATTAGTTGAGAGTATTTTCCTGTGAATGGGAAGCTGTAAAAAAAAAAAAAAGGGGTTTTGTTGCATCATTTTTCCTTATATCCATATACTCTGTAAAGAAAAAAAATCTCATTGGTCAAAGTTGCTGGTAATCTATAAGGGTGTGGTTCATCAACATCTTTTCCGTATATGAGGAATGAGAGAAAAGCTTTAATGAACTGGGCCCCAAGTGGCCAAAGTTCAGTCGCATAAAATTTAGAAATTCAGGTAACAGAAAAATAAAAACAAAGGAGTCAATTATTCAGTGATCTGGTGACTGAATACAGATAATATATCTATATATTTTTATGCAGATTTTCAGCAAACCTATGCATTCAAGCTAGAACACTAAAAGTACTAGTATCTTATAGACAGATAGCTTAAGTATAATTATGCTCACTATTTCTGCATTCAGATTTAAATGCATAAATTATACAGACAGTGGCTAAATATTACCACTATCCATAAAGGAGGTAATTTTCTAGAGTCATTTCCGCACATATGCGGGTCCATATGTACACAAATGGCCTCTTACACAATTCTAATCAGCGTAAAAGTACATACTTTGACATGATGATGTGTATTTTGCCAGGAGGCATGCACAAGGCGAAGTTTCGCTATAGCCTGGCCAGAGTACTCAAGTACACACAAACATTATAAAATACTAAAATTTACATAAGTACCTAAAAATTATAGGCATGAATATTTACCTCAGCTCCAGGACTGGTGTAAATGTGCATGCCTGTAATGTAGGCAAGAGAATCACCAGTTAAGCAAGTATTTTATAAAGACAAGTAAGTGCCTACTTGTCATTATAAAACCGCCTTAATATAGGTGTCTGAAAGCATTAGGCACCCCCTTATAAAATTACCTTCATAACTTCGACCTCCCCAAATCCTGCCTCTTTGGACATATAGTATAAAGATGGTAATTTTATATAGCCCTATGTATGAAGGCCACACAGGCCACATATTTGAAAAAAAATTATCTGGGATCTCCTCTCCCTGGCATCAGAAAAACAGTCAGGTCCCCCTCAATAAACCCTCCCCCACACATGCCCTAGACCCCAAGGCACAATCAAAGTCCCTCCACTCCTTGCACCCTGAATTATATCCCCCCCCCCCCCCGCCTACCTGGAATGAATCTTGGAGGCCTAGTGGGACTGGACAGGTGCACGTCTTCCTGTCTGGCCTGACTCCGGGTTCAAAATGGTGCCCGTGACCCTTAGCAACAGTCTTGATAAACAGTCTAGTTTATCAAATAGTTGTAATATATCTTCCTGGTTTATCAATATTTCTTTCAATTCTTCCGATACATCTTTAAATACCAATTCAGTCAAGGGTAACTTCCCTATATCTCCTTCATTAAAGACTGAAGCAAAGAATTCCTCCAGTCTCTCCGCTATGGCCTTGTCCGCTCTTAGTGACCCTTTTACTTCTCTAACATCTAATGATCCAACTGACTTTCTTACGGGTTTTTTGCTATGAATGTACTTGAAAAAGTCTATATTATGTACTTTTGCTTCCACAGCAAGCTTCTTCTCAAATTCCCTTTTTGTTTGCCTTATCAATGGCCTTGCATTTAACTTGCCAGTGCTTATATTTTCAGTTTTCATCATTTAGCTCCTTTTTATATTTCCTGAAAGATCTAAAGCTTTTTATTTGCCTACTGCTAAACTTAAGACTGTGGAGGGCCATGAACAATCCTCAGTTTTGTCTTGTGATAGTCTGGACCTTACAGCCTTTTTAGAAAAGTCTGAATCTAAACCCAGGTTGACCGCCACTTTTTTGGTCACCTTGGCTTAACGCGCAGACTGAGAATAATGAATAATGGACATAAGAACATAAGAACATAAGATATGCCATACTGGGTCAGACCAAGGTCCATCAAGCCCAGTATCCTGTTTCCAACAGTGGCCAGTCTAGGTCATACGTGCCTAGCAGTTTCCCCAAAAGACACAGGTTCCGCAATGCTTGTACTGGGTCAAGCATTGATATCCTGGGTCCCTTCTTAATAATGGTTTATGGACCTTTCCTCCAGGAACTTGTCCAAACCTTTTTTAAACCCAGCTACACTAACAGCCTTTACTACTGTTTTTTTCATTTTTCAAATAAGGTGTTTATGGACTCCTATATCAGGATTTTCCCAGATGTTTCTAGGGCTACACAGAAAAGGAGGAAGCAGTTCTAATTATTTAAAGCTGTGATGCTTTAGTTGGGTGGGCTATTCTTTTTACGATTTTCTTGTAAATGTTTAGTCAAGTTGGCTGGGTCCAACTTTTTTTTTCTTTGACCTGCAGCACCTTTCCACCCTTATTTCTTCTAGGTTGGCAGCTGTTCAGGCCGTTTCTACAGATGACTCATGGCACTGGCCCTGTTGTGGAGTAGGGCCTTTTGCGTTTTTTGAAGAAGAAATGAAGTTTAAACCTCGATTGAAGTAGATCGTCGGCAGCATCTTGTTGTTAAATTACTAGATGCTCTGAAGCTTTTGTCAAAGTCCCCTGAAGAAACTCGGTTTCAGAGTGAAACGCAGGAAACGGGTGCCAAGAGCTAGCGTTGGGACATGTCAACTAAGCAGTTGGAAAAGCTAAGTAATTAAGGAAAGACTTTGGGACCTGTTGGACAATCAAGCAGCTGAAATGTTAAGCAGTTGAAAAGCTCAACAATATATGAAGATTCACTTATGGTATTTTTATATAATGAAAAAAGTGCATATTGGTCATTGATGCTATAGGCATTTTTGGAGTTTTATAATCCGATACTGTGCCGCTGAGTCTGAGACCTTTAAAGCACGTGAAAAGATTTTCCAGCCATAAGTGAATTAATTTATGTTTAGTTGCTTGAAGTTTTGAGTGAAGTGAAACTTTCTGATTATATTTGTTGTTATTATCACTTCGGAAATTGACCTTTGGACCATTACTGTGTGGGACAAATACGTAATAGAGCCTTTTATAGGAGGCAGCTTGTGAGCCTTGACATTAAGAAGTTTAGACATTCTCTTTGTCTGGTTGGAAGTCCCTGGGTTTGATACTATCGCAGTATTTACCATAGCTCCTATTCTGAGTTTATAGCATGTGGTGTGAGAGTTATTGGGAGTTTATTTTGTTAACAATCTTAAAGGATATCGACAGAATGGAGGCAGAATGAGAATTTTCAAAGGAAAATGCCCAGTGGCTAAAAGTATACACATAGAGACACATCCATTGAGTGCATGCAGGCCCCTGTTCGTCCGATCGGAATCAGGACGCCCAGAGGTATGCCCGATTCTGATCCCATGGGGGCTAGACGTGCCCCGCAAAATCAAAATCAGGTCTAGGGTTTGTACGTGCAGTTCAGGACCCAATTCCAATTGGCCTGCATGCACAGCCACCTGCCTGGCTACCTCAGTTAAGCTCCTGAATAGAGCCGTGGTGACATGGCGTCCCATTGCCATGGCACCGTGGTTCCATTCAGGAGACGCAATGCCCGGCACTAACCACAATCTTCTATCCCCGCAGCCCGACCCCCAATCTGGCCTTCCATGGCCAGAGTCGGGCTGTGGGGAACCCCCTGCACCCCCTCACCTTTCTTCCGCTGCCCGGGCCTGCAATCCCCCATTGTCCAGGGAGACCTATTCCACCTCTGAGGTAGAATAAGTCTCCCATCCAGTTTGCCAAACCCGGACAAACAGGGCCGACCTCAGAATTGGCCCTGCACGTCCGCAGCCGCAGACCTCCCATGCCCCGCCCTGCCTCCGAAATGCCCCCGTCTAAGCTTCCCCATACAAATGCCTTGTTCGCATAGGGAGGCTTTTGATGGGGCCGGCAGGGGAGCGAATAGACCCCATAGCTACTTGTGAGTGCAGGGGAAAGAACTGGGGCAGGGGAGGAAGGTGTGATCTAATTGCTTTCTACCAGTAGGATCACTTGTATTGTCTCTCATGAAAGTAGTGGCCAGGATCACTGGCCTAGGTCTGAGGCTTGAAAAGCAGAAAAGGAAACCCTAGGCCTACGGAAGTATAAAGGCTACAACACACAGGGCAAAAGATATAGAAAGGACAGTAAAGAGACTACGGGTGCCACCGTTACACCTCCCGATGCTACGCGGTTAGCATCGGGGCGTTCCAGGGCACCAATTTTTTTGCCTCAGCTTTGTTTTTGTTTGTAAAAACTTCCCCTGTAACTGCATTGCTATGAAAGCTATCCACATTTAAGTTCTCGAGCACACACAGATGAAACATTGCACAGAGGAAAAATTGATCACTCCATAAGGCTTTCTTATAACACTTAAAGTAAAGAACATCTAAAACAAAGGAACAAATTCTGAAAAGAAAAATTCTTCAAAATGTCCCAAGTAGGTGAAATGGTAACATTTATGCCTAAGGAACAGAAAAAAGAATCTGGCCTTTCTCCTTTCAAAATAATCTGATCAAAAACATTCAGCCTTATCCTTTGCACACCAATTTTATTCCCATGTGCTGAAAGCAAGAATTGTGCTACCTAAAATTAAAAAAAAAAATGGGATGTGCAGTTCCATACCATACGGGAAATGCAATGGCTTGTGACTCTATTGTTTGCATTTTTGTGTTTTTTGAAACATATAGTCAGTGGCTCAGTTCCTCCACATATGTAACAGGCATATGCTGGTATAAAGATATTAAAGTAGACCATTAAAAAATCTACTTGTTCACTTAAAGAATAGCCTGCAACTTAAAATATTTCAGACTGTACCGTAAATATCGTAGGGTCAGGAAACTATCAGTTCTAATCATGGCTTCAATTGAATTTGTGAATAAGTGAATTGGAGAACACGGTCTTTTGAATTTCTGAGGTATCTAACACAATTATCATCACACGCTTTCATCTTGACATTCTTCTCCCACACCTCCCACTACCACCAGCTCCCCCACCTCCTACCCCAATCACTGACTGAAAGGCTGGTGAGTTTCTACCACATTAGAGAGGTGGTATCAATAAAGAACTGTAATTAGACATTTCAGGAAAAAGAAAAAAGGTATAATTCATTGCTCAAATAAAAAAGGAGCCAATTAGTATAAACAGCTGCACTGATAAAAAGGATGCTGGCCTGCCTCAACCTGTTTTCATTTGAATACCCTATATTTCACTTTCTAAAACCAGTTAGGTAAACCATCACAAAGTATCAGTCCAGGAAATTCCCATTAACCATCTATATAATAAAAGAGCATACAGATAAGTCTGGTTTCTCATTAGCTAACAATTTCTAAATACATGTACTTGTACCCCCTGTATGCCTTAATAGCTTCTAAGTTAAACTTCTCTTATAGAAGAGCATATGCTACTGCACTGTTGTTTAAATGCACCTTCTATCAGATGATCTCCGGGAACAGCAGGAATTTAGTCTTCACATATAGCGTATCGTCGGTACCGACGGAGCCTGCGCGGGAACACTCCCCAGCGTCAAATAGGAAAGCTTTTGGGAGCATCCCACAGCCCCTGCTTGCTGCCTTCCCGCCTTTCGCAACTGTCCCTCTCCAGTTGAGTTTAAAGCTGAGACAAAAGAGAGAGGGAAAGAGAGAAAGAGAGAGAGATACAACTCCTAGGGGAGGTGGGTAGGTTGTGAAGACTAAATTCCTGCTGTTCCCAGAGATCACCTATTACAGGTGAGTAACTATGCTATCTCCAGGAACAAGCAGGAATGTAGTCTTCACATATGGGGACTCCCTAGCTGCAGATGCCAGGGAGAAGGCCCCAGAGGTTGTGTGCCCTTGTGAAAGGGCACCACTTCCCCCCATGGATCTCTGACATCCTACCAGGGATGGTGGGTAGGAGTTGATTAAGCATGGAACAAGTGTTGAAGAACAGCCTGACCAAACAAGGCATCCCGGTGGGAGTCCTTGTCTAGGCAGTAATGGGCTGTGAAGGTATGAACCAAAGCCCAAGTAGCTGCTCGACAGATGTCGTCGATAGACACAGAGTAAAGATGAGCCATAGAGGCTGCCATGGCTCTCACATTGTGAGCTGTGACATGGCCTTCAAGAGGAAGGTTTTTACTCTCATAGGCAAAAGATATACACTGTGCAATCCAGCTGGACAGTGTTCTTTTGGAAACTGGAAGTCCCAAATGACTAGGATCAAAAGCAACAAAGAGTTGAGAGGACTTTCTATGTTGCTGTGTCCTTTGCAAGCAAAAGGTCAAAGCCCTTTTACAGTCCAAAGTATGAAGATTCCTTTCTGCATTTGAGGCGTGAGGCGTGAGGCCTTCGGAAGAATACAGGCTTAAATGAAAAGGTGACACCACCTTTGGCATAAAGTGTGGATGAGTCCTAAGGACTATCTTATCATGATGGAACTTTGTATTAAGGAGGATCAGCCACCAACGCTTGCAATTCACTGATGCGACTTGCTGATGTGATTGCAACAAGAAAGATGACCTTCTAGGAAAGGAATTTCAAAGAGGTAGTGGCTAATGGTTCAAAGGGCGGTTTCATGAGCTGCCCAAGAACCAGATTTAAGTCCCATGCCACCGGTGGTGGCTTAATGGGTGGCTTAGTTAGAAAAAGGCCTCTCATAAATCTCGCTATGAGAGGAAATAGGTTGTCCATTTAGAGGCTTGAAAGAAGCTGCAATAGCACTCAAATGAACTCTCACTGAATTGGTCTTAAGCCCTGCATTTGATAAACGAAGGAGATACTTCAGTAATGATTCCAGAGGTATCGCAAGATGGTTAAGACCCTTCTGCGAGCACCATAAGGTAAACCTTTTCCACTTAAATGCATAAGAGCGTCTTGTGGAAGGCTTCCTGGAAGCAGAAAAGATATCCTTTACCTTCTGGGAAAGGTTAAGACCGTGAAGTACTAGGCTTTCAGCAACCATGCCCTGAGATGCAGAGACTGGGGATTGGGATGCCACAGCATCCCGTCCTCTTGAGAAAGGAGATTTGGAGCAGATCCTAACTCCAGAGGCAGAGCTTGAGAGAGCTGTAGGAGCAGAGGGTACCACATTTGCCGTGGCCAACATGGAGCTATGAGAATCATATGACCTCTGTCTCTCTGAAGCTTGAACAAGGTTTTGGGAATTAGGGAAATGGGTGGAAAGGCATACAGGAAGTCCTGACCCCAATGGAGGAGGAAAGCATCCCTGGCCTGATGACCCTGAGCCCGAATTCTGGAACAGAACCGGGGAAGTTTGGCATTCAGCGGACTTGCAAAGAGGTCTATGTCTGGGGTTCCCCAAATTTGAAACATTTTGGCCACCTGGTCTGCATGGAGAGACCATTCGTGTGGAAGCAGAACTCGACTGAGTCTGTCTGCCCAAGAGTTTTGAATGCCTGGAAGATACACTGCAAGGAGATGAATCTGATGCTCTCTGGCGAGGTCCCATAGTCGCAAAGCTTCGTTGCACAGCGACAGAGAGCCTGTTCCGCCCTGCTTGTTCACATAGAACATGGCTACTTGAATGTCCGTTTGAACTAGGACTGTCTTGTAGCTGAGAAGGGTGTGGAATACTCGAAGAGCAAGGAAGATTGCTCTGAGCTCCAGGAGATTGATGTGTAGATAGGCCTCCTGTGGCGTCCAGGTACCCTGGGTAGAGAGGCCTTGCAGGTGGGCTCCCCAACCCACCTGTGAAGCATCTGTTGTTAGAGTGGCTTGGGGTGGGGGTTGCTGAAAAGGAGACCCCACCAGAAGGTTTTGGGGTGACTGCCACCATTGGAGGGACAAAATAAGGCGATCTGAGTTTGCTATTTTGTCTGACAGGCAACCTGACGCCTGAGTCCACTGAGTGGATAAAGTCCACTGGGCTGCCCTCATATGGAGGCGAGTATAAGAAACCACATGCATGGTGGATGCCATGTGGCCTAGCAACTGTAACATTTCCCGAGCAGTGAGGTGAGGTATTAGCACTACTTGGGAAGCTAACTGCACAATGCGAAGGCAGCGGGGCCGTGGAAGGTAGGCCCTTGTCTGCCTGGTATCCAGCAGAGCTCCTATAAACTCTTGGGACTGAGTGGGAGCAAGGTTGCATTTTGGGAAGTTTATGACAAGTCCCAAATACTGAAGGACGCACATTGTGCGAGAGAGAGCAACCCTGGCCTCTGGCTCTGAAGGGGCTCGAATGAGCCAGTCATCTAAGTAAAGGAAGACAAATATTCCCAGGGTGCGGATAAATGCTGCCACCACAGCCATGCATTTTGTGAACACCCTTGGTGCAGAGGCAGGCCAAAGGGAAGAACCCTGTATTGGTAGTGCTTCCCTTGAAATAGAAAGCGAGGAACTTTTGGTGAGTTGGGTAGATGAGAACATGAGGGTACGCATGCATGACTCGGTCCCAGTAGAACACCTGCCGATGTCGATGCAGTCAGTGCCGATACAGGTTGAGTTGTCTGAAGCGGTTTCAAGGGCATCAAGGCCGTGAGAAGAGCCGCCAGACTGCGTTCAATAGCCAAGAATCTCTGGTCTATCGACGCTGCCGATGCTTGGGTATCGGTACCGGATGAAGCGGACGACACCCCAGAGCATGGCACCAGTAGTTCTGCCAAGGTTGAAGTCTCGAGAACATCCTGGAGCCCCGTTAGTGCTTTGGAAGCCGAAGCCTCCCACCGGGGCAATTTTGCCGGTGAAAGTCCCTCAAGGGCAACGCCAGAGGCATCTCGATGTCTAGAAAGAGATCTATTCTTTGAGGACTAGCTAGATTTATGTTTAGTTACCTGAGATCCATGGGAGGAAGACGAAGCCCTGGAAGACATCGATGCCACCACGGAGGCTGCATCGGAGGGAAAAAGGGAGTATAGCAGCTCGGTTTTGCCAGCCCCTTTTCGACATCATCCCACAGGCAACACACTCTGAAATAGAGTGGTCAGGACCTAAACATTTGAGGCACCACTCATGGGTATTGGTGACGGAGATGGTACCGCCACACTTGGAACACTTTTTAAAACCCAAAGCGGGTTTTTCCATTTTGAAGGAAAAAGTTGGGCCTGGTGCCCAAAAATGGCGCGTGGCACCTGAAGAGAAAATTACTGGAAAGACTCCAGAAAGAAAGTTGGGGTTTTTTTGTTTTGTTTTTTTTAAGAAAAAAAGAAAGAAGAACCGGCAGTACCGGTGTAGCGTTGAGGGAAGGCAGACGCAACCACAAATAAGAAGAATAGAAAGGATTTTTTTCTGCAGTGACAGGATGTGCGGAAAATGAAGAACTGGAGAGGGACAGTTGGGAAAGGCGGGAAGGCAGCACGCAGGTGCTGTGTGATGCTCCCAAAAGCTTTCCTATTGGATGCTGGGGAGCGTTCCCGCGCAGGCTCCGTCGGTACTGACGATACCCTATATGTGAAGACTACATTTGTGCTTGTTCCTGGAGAAAAGTATTTATCCCCTCAGTTTTTGTCCTGTTTTGTCCCATTACGTCAACCTGTAATAAAAATGGAGGATCATTTGGATGTTAGATAATGGACCTAACAATACAGTCCAAATTGATGAAGTGGAATGACAATAAAATACCTGGTATATATTAAAAAAGAAACAGTAAAAACCTAAAAGTCATGAGTGCATATGTATTCATCCCTTTTGCTATGAAACCCCTAAATAAGATCTGGTCCAACAAATGAACCTCAGAAGGCACATAATTAGTTGATTAGGCTTCAGCTATGTGCAATCAGTGTCACATGATCTGTCATATGATGCCTGTATAAATATACCTGTCCTGAAAGGCTCCTGATTCTGCAATACCACTAAGCAACTAACATGAAGACCAAAGAGCACTCCAAACAGGTCAGAGACAAAGCTGGAGAAGTACAGATCAGGGTTGGGTTATACAAAATATCCCAAATCCTAAATATTCCACAGAGCACCATTAAATCCATTACAACAAAATGGAAAGAATATGGCACCACTACAAACCTCACAAGAGAAGGCCGCCCAGCAAAACTCACAGACAGGGCAAGGAGGGCATTATTCAGAGATGCCATAGAGACATCAAGGATAATACTGAAGGAGACGCAAAATTTAACAGCAGAGATGGGAGTATCTGTCCATAGGACCACTTGAAGCCATACACTCCATAGAGCGTGGCTTTATGGAAGAGTGGCCAGAAAGCACAGTTTCTTACCTGTAACAGGTGATCTCTGGGAACAGCAGGAATAAGTCTTCACATATGGGTACGTCGGTACCGACGGAGCCTGCGCGGGAACGCTCCCCAGCGTCCAAAAGAAAGAACGCTTTTGGGAGCATCCCACACGCATGCGCGCTGCCTTCCCGCCATTCTACTTCCCTCACAACAGTTGAGTTTGTAGCTGAGATCGAAGGAGGGAAGTAGACAAATTAGAAAAGAGAAAGAAAGAGAGAGAACAACTCCTAGGGGTTGTGGGTGGGTTGTGAAGACTTATTCCTGCTGTTCCCAGAGATCACCTGTTACAGGTAAGTAACTGTGCTATCTCCAGGAACAAGCAGGAATTAGTCTTCACATATGGGGACTCCCAAGCTAAGGATGCCTGGAGAGGCCCAGCATATTGCAAATCTAATGGATGAGCCATGCTTCCTCCCGAGGACCTCCGGCATCCAAAGGGATGGAGCTTAGGCGTTGAACTAACAATGTAAAAAGGGGTGCTGTGGAACAGCTGGATTAAACAAGGTATCCGAAAAGGTGTCCTTGTGTAGAAATAACTGTTAGTAAGGGATAGGAGTCCCAATTCTTGAAAAAGGATTTTATCCAAGGATTGCAAAACTATACATATGGGGAGGTTAATATGGGTCTGTTGTAAGAACCATCACATTGTCCTCATATGGAGTTCCCTTACTGTGAGGAGTAAAGGAAATACAATTTGCAATACAGATGGAGAAAAGAAATATTAATGTCTAGAACTAACCCCAGGGGAACTGGGGAGTTTTATAAGAAGTTGGGACTTTGGAGAGAAGCTAAGCTTCCGAATAGACCAAAGTCTGAAATATTTCTGACCCTAGAGAGGGATGGTGTCTAGGGAAAGAAAAGAAAAGACAAAACTGACTGGTCTGGATGAAAAGGTTACCAGACCTTTACAGAAAAAGAGGATGGGTTTCTTGAATCCCTTTATCCAGACGAAAAATTGTACTGGGCAGTTTAGTCCCCAATTTCTGAAGATCAGTGACGTGTGTCGCATAAGTGATGGCACTTAGGCTAACAACTGCACATAGAGAGCTTCAGATATAAGGTAACCTGAGTCAAGCAGAAAAAAGGTTACGTTAAAAGAAGGAGTTTCCTAATTTTACCAGATAAATTGGATGTCCTTTTAAGAATACCATGATATGCTGAAAGCATTGATATGGACAGTACCATATTTCAAGGTCAGATTGCATAAAGTGATCCGACTAACAACAAGAAGGGTCACAGCCCTCTTGAGGAAAGTCAGTGAATTCATATTAATGAATTAGTGCAAGAATCATGTGCAAGGTTACATGGAAACCAGTAGGATGTTTCTTACTTGTGACAAAAAGTCTAAGTCTTAAAAAGACTAGTCCTCAGATGACCAGGTCTTGAGACGTACATGAAGGAGTGCAAAGGAGATCCTAGGATAAAGGATCTGGGTCCTTCTATAACTTCAGAAAAAGTTGGAAGAAAGGAACGCAACATAAGGAAATACCATGCTTGCCTCCTTTTGAGGGCAGTATGAGTATTATGCGTTCTTTACTTCTTATTGACTTCAATGAGGTATTGGAAAGTAGAAAAAATTGTAATAGACAAAGGTCAACTGCAATGATTAGGAATGCATCCCTGTTGTAGAAGTTCTTTTGAAGACATAGAACAACCCAGGGAGTGGTGCCATTCCTTTACTTTCGAAGTCGTCTAGGCCCTGGTTCCTTTTTCTTAAAAGAATTTTAAGGAAGATAACAAAAAATAGGAATCAACAGGCATGGGCGCATGACTGGGTAGAGGCCACCAGTTACAGGTTCTTTAACCGCCTGGAAGTTACCTGCCAGAAGCGGACTCTGATGCTCTCTGACAAAGGCCCATAGTTGCAGAGCTTCCTTGCATGGTTGCAGAGAGCATGCTGTAGGTTGCTTATGAGAGCCCTGGCTATTAGATAGCCAGTGTGCAACCTAATCAATTCTGAAAATATAGAATTGAACATAGCTCAAGATAGTAGACAGGGTTTCTGTCTTAGAATGATAAGTGTACAAGAGGGTTTCGAAATGTATTTCGGAGCCATCTGTTATAAGGACAGCAGAAAAAAGACTAACAGGCATAATTAGGAATGGTAATACTAAATTCCTGTCTGATAAGCTGTCATAAAAAGAATATTTGAGAGCAACTCAAAACTACGCAGGTAGCGTGGAAGAGGCAGAAACCCATGTGAGCTATCTGTTTAAGAAACTCATATAACCCACTTGGTGGGTTATTTCCGTTATGGAGGGTTTTAGAAGCCGTCTGAGTTGACTATGCTCAAATGGATAGAATAATCTGGTAGTAGTTTTCAGAATGCTGTTTTGCATCCTGTAAAAACCCCAGTGCAGAAGGACCCAAAAGGGAAAAAAACTCTGTATTGGAAGATTTACTGGAGTAGGAACTCCTATAGCTTCAGGAGAAGCTCTCCAGTTGAATAATATTCCTGTTAGAGACTGGGTGTCCAGACTAACGGATAGAAAGTAATACAGAGTTGAAAAAACTTACTATATGGTAAGTATTATAGTTAAAGTCTTCTGCAACTAATGTCAAACAGATGAAGTAGTGCTCATCCTGTTAAGTTTCTTGATTTTTCTTCCCATATATTTGTTTTTGGGTTTTTTTTAAATAAGGAAGTAGAAACTGGTGACCTGTAGGCATGAGATATCTCCGTAACTCTTGACTAGAAGAGTGGACTTCTGTTGAAGAAGAGATTCATGCCTAGAATTTAGTCAGTGTTGTCTCAGCAAGGATGAGATCTAACCAGAATAAGCCTTTCAATAGAAAGAGAAATCTAGAGGTTGTGAACCTCATACAGAAAGGAAAAGAATTCAGAAACCCTGAATTATTGGGTTTGCTGAGCCTGTTGAGGTTTCTGTTTCCTTAGCCCAGTTTGATGTTGTCCCTGTTGGGAAACATCTGTCTGAAAGGTAGAAGATGGATAAAACTTTTTCCCCTTAGGTGAAGAAAGTTTTTTAGAAGATTTACTATTGGCTGGGACAGAGGAAAGTCTTGACAATCCTCTGAGGGTAGGATTATCAGTATATAACTGACTAGCCTGAAATAGACAATCCTTGTTGAAGAGATGTTCTCCAGTACAAGGACTATTCCCCAGCTTTTCTTGTACCCATTTATCCAAGTCTGAAGCTTGGAGCCAGGCTATGCGTCGTGGTCCTATGGCTATAGCAGAAGATCTGCTGATAGATTCAAAAGAATCCAGGGAAGCACGATAAAGGAATGTAGAGATATCATGTGCATGATTGACTAATGATAAATAGTCTGCTCTTTTATGTTCCTGAAGGAAAGGGTTCAAAAGTTTTAAACTTTTTGTAACCTCTTCCAAAGAGGATCCCATATAGAAAATATATGAAATGATTCTTGCTGAAAGCATAGATGCTTGGAAGCATCGATGCCCAAAAGCATCTAAGGTCCTAGACCGACGACCTGGCGGATAAGAGGAGTGCTTTTTTGCACTCTTAACACGCCTCATTGCTGATTCTACTACTATAGAATGATGAGGGAGTTGAGTCTTTTGAAAACCTGGAGAAGGTGGCACTTTATGGATAGTGTCAATTCTCTTGGAATATGGGGATACCGTTTAGGGAGTTTCCCACATTCTTAATAACAGATCCTGTAGGATCTGATGTAAAGGAAGCATGATTGCCTCCTCTGGAAACCAGGGGGATTGCAGAATTTCTGAATCCCTTGGTATAGACTCTTTCCCAGGTATAGAGATGGCAAGTATTCTTGCCATATCAAGCAGGAAAGCTTGAAAAGAGATCTCCTCCAAGAGGAACCCTCTGAAATGAGGACTATAAGCTGGAGCTGTTGAAAGTTCAGCTGCGGTACCAATGGATGCATCACCGACATCGGGCTTAGAAGACCGGGAAAGATGAAGCATCGGATTCTCTTTAAAGAGATGTGTTCGGTACCCCTCGATGTCGGTACTGAGACAAGTCGGTACTGAATCCTCCAGGCTAGATAGCGATTCCAGGCTCAGCATTGAAGAAAGCGAGCCTGTAGAAGGAGGTATCAAAGGCATCGATGCCGGTACCGATGTCAATACCCGCATCTGCACCAATGCCCAATCCAGCACCAGGAGTAATGCCAATGTCGGTACGGGTACCGACACCGACGCCAGCACCGAAGCTGATACTGGCACTGACGCTGATACCGGCAGTCGAAGAACGGTCTGCGGCGACTCTAGCGGTACCAAAGTAGCTGAGAGATTTGCCAGACTACGTTCGATGGCGCGGAGTCTTTCATCCCACACCATAGCCGAGGCCGGGGTATCGGTACCGCTCGAAGCGGTCCGAACCACCGAGCATGGCACAGGTGCATCCACGGAGGTAAAAACCTCGGGAGCAGCCTGAGATCCCGATAATGCTTTGGAGGCCGAAGACTCCCGCCGGGATTGAGCCATAGTGTCCTTGAGGGCAAGGTCAGAGGCATCTCGATGCTTAGAAAGAGATCTACCTCTCGAGGACTGGCTAGTCTTAACAGACTGTTGTTTGGTTACCTGACCGTGGAAGGCTCTGGCTGGTGACATTATGGGGTATGTAGACCTGGTACCAAGCTGTGCTCGGTTCTGAAGAGCTCTTCTGTTGAAACTCCTACAAGAGAAACACTCCTTAGGACAATGGTCAGGATCAGTGTTCCCTCTAAGCTGTGCGCGTGTGCGCGCGCACACACCTCACCGAGAGAGCGCACATACTTTACAACACAGCGCACAAAAATTACGGCTCTGATTCTGATAGAAAACAACACAGACGTCTTAAAATTTAAAAGTTATGATTGTAATTACTAGAAATTTCCCGCTTCATTTAGTAATCGTCTATTTTCATTTAATTTGATTAAAATCAATGTGGTGTACATACTGTATTCTGACGTGTAGTCAAATTTTAAAGTATATAACTCCGAGTGCCGTTATGTGGCGCACAAAAATTTAACCTTCCTTCAAAAGCTGCACACAGCTGATATTTTATGCGCACACAGCCTACAAAAAATTAGAGGGAACATTGGTCAGGATCTAAACAAGGCAGACACCAAAAATGAGTGTCTATTAACCTAGCTGTACCGCCACACTTTCCACATTTCTTAAAGATAGTGGCTGGCTTTTCCATAATGGAAAGGATAGAGGCCTAGTGGCCAAAAAGAGGTCAGACACTAAACCAGAAAAAATTCTTAGTGAAAAGAAGAAATTTTCCAAGAAAAAGAAAGAAAAGCACCGGCGGTACCAGTGGGCGTCGAACAAAGGCAGGTGCGACCATAAAAAATAAAAATAATGAATTTTCTGCGGTGACAAGGACACGTCCTGTCAGCTCCGCGGAAAATGAAGAACTGTTGTGAGGGAAGTAGAATGGCGGGAAGGCAGCGCGCATGCGTGTGGGATGCTCCCAAAAGCGTTCTTTTTTGGACGCTGGGGAGCGTTCCCGCACAGGCTCCGTCGGTACCGACGTACCCATATGTGAAGACTAATTCCTGCTTGTTCCTGCAGATAAAGGACATTGCTTAAAGAAAGAAATAAGAAAACAGATGTGGAGTTTGCACAACAGCATGTGGTGGACCCCCCAAACACACGGAAGAAGGTTCCAATTGAGAATCTGTGGCATGACTTGAAGATTGTTGTACACCAATGCAACCCATCAAACTTGAAGGAATTGGAGCAGTTTTGCCTTGAGGAAGGGGTGACAATCCCAGTGGCTAGATGTGTTAAGCTAATAGAGACATACCCCAAGAGACTTGTTGCAGCTGTAATTGCAGCATAAGGTGGCACTACAAAGTACTGACTTGGGGGGGTGTCGAAATACATATGCAACTCCTGATTTCAATGTTTCTTGTTGTCAGAATTATTGTTTGTGTCACAATAAAGAATATTTTGTACCTTCAAAGTCGTAGGCATGTTGTGTATATCACATGTTACTAACCCCCAAAACTCCATTTTAATTCCAGGTTGTAATGCAACCAAGCAGGACAAACACCAAGGGGATGAATACTTTCGCAAGGCAATGTATCAAGTTAATTGTAACCTTCCTTTCCGACTTTCAAGTTTATTGTAAACCACTGCCACTTGTAGAGTATGCGGTATAAAAAGTTGCTAAATAAAATAAATACAGAAATACACAAAACACAAAATGAAAGGTCAGAGAGGGACGTCAAGTTTTATTTGACCTGATCATTCCAAAAGCAATACCACAGATCCAATCCATCTCAGGTTTCACATTCAGATCCTCCTATCTAAGGATTCTCTGTGATTATTCCATGATAGTAAAACTTCCAGAGAAGAGATAGCCATGTTTGTCTATGATGGCAAAAGCCATCAGAGGCTGGCAGCATCCTAAAGACTAACAGAGATATTGAGGCATACGATTTTAAGGACAAGAATAAATTTTGTCAGATGTCCTTGAAAACATATGGGTTGAGAGTTACATCACCAGCACAAGAGTACAAAAAATGTGCTTTTATTCCAGCAGCCAGCCACCATGGAGGGAACGTCAGAAATTAAAAATGTGTGGGGCCAATATAAGCAATAGTCACAGTGAGGCAGGAGGAGGACGATGAAGAGGCAGCAAAGGAGGAGATTGAAGAAGCCAATGTTTCATGGGGGAAGAAGCACCAGGATATTTATCTTCCCCAGCTGCTGTGGAAGATCTTCTGGACGAGGCCCAAAGTCCTTCCATGTCCAAGACCTTGCCTGCCCTCCCAGATAATAGTTAAATGCCCATGCAGAATGCATCACATCCCAGAATGAGCTAAATGTGCATAAGATGGCAAGCAAGTGTGAATTCTGCAGTTTTGCAGGTACAATGGAACACGTATTGCAGATTACAGTAAACAAAGATACTGAATCAGCCACTTCATCTCTTACCTCTCCCATCCTCCTGTCTCCCCTGAGCCTTACCACTCCTCTGACATACCCTCCACTAGCTGTTTATCCCTTCCTATGTGTCAGCTGAAAGACTTGGCTATGAAGTGCCCTCCTCTAAGAATCCACTGTTACCTCAGACCAAACTCCTCTGCTTCGTAGTGTTTGATTAGGATGGCTGTGGCAGCTATCCAAGGCCATGGGGCACCCACATGAATCTTGAGTTATGGCAATATGTATATTGTAAACAAAGTAAAACTTGCATATGAAAAATGTCTCAGAATCAGGTAATTTCTTGCTGACACCTCCTACATTTTTCTCTTTGGCAGCCTCTTCCAACCCTCTGGGGGATCTGGCCAACCCCCCTTCTAGGGAGTTGGTCTGCAGGTCAGCACCAGTTTAAGGAGCCTGAAGTATGCTAACAAGACTTCACATGATTTTATAAGGTAGTAGCACTCCCCCAAATCTATACAGGCACCTAAAGAGAGTTTTAAAAGGCCAATGATCCTTTCAAACATAGCCAATATAGCCTCTCGGCCATATTGTAGAACTCCTCAGTTGCACTCTGAAGGTTGGTGACGGGGGTCATAAGCCAGGTTTTATGGTGATAGTCTATCACCTATGGGGGAGAAGGCATACAAAAAGACAGTAAGTTGGACAACGGTGGGATGGAAGACTACTGGGCATTACTGGGACTCTCCTGGCGCTTCCTTGGCAGATCTGCAAAATAAATTAGAGGCTTATATGGAAAGAAAAGATCAGTGATCAGGTAAATAATTTGTGTCAAATGTCCTTCCTCACCTGGAAGATACCCTCCTCACCACTACCCCCAGTGATTTGGTCACTTTCAAAGGGCTCATTAATGCCAAACTGTGACAGGACACAGACACCATAGCAAGAATTTGGGAAATGTAATAAACATCAGTGATGAAACCTGTGGTGTTGCACAACACCTGCAAGTTGAAGGAGTGAAAGGCCTTGTATCTCCTGTAGATGGTCTCACTATTTTCAGGTAGGCTGATTGTAATACGTGTGCAATCTATTGCCTCCAAAACTGATGGGGAGTGAGCAATGCCACAAAATTTTGTCATGGTTTGCTATTGGTGCTGTATATCCTCGGAGAAAGAAACATATTGATTGAATGCCTTTTATAGATGAATCAAACTGCAATGCACAGTGAGATGTCTGACTGCAATATTCATACTGTCACTGCCAGAATGGCCTGGACGTTTCAATGGATAATAAGGCAAGGGCTGTGGTCATTTTCAGGTGCACTGGTATGGCATGTCCTCCCCCAGTGGAAGGCTGCAGCCCATCCCTGGCAAAGTGGAGAAAGTCTGCTTATTAAACTTAAACCTGCAGACACTGCTCCTCTGACAAGTCACACTCAGTAATGCAAACAGTGCACACACAAACGTCAGGGACATATCCTACAAATATCCTAAAATACACCCCTTTATGCAAAGTTACATGAAAACTGACTTCTATGTATACTTTTTTTTAAAACCAATTAATGCACATGAATGCACATAACTCCAACTGTTCTGTGCCTAAACCTTCCAAAAGCCGTTTAAAATTACTGCCCTTAGTAAGCAATATATAATAATTCCATAGGGATTTAAGCTATCCCTGGTGACTGCCAATAACAGCACACTGACAAAACTGCCAAGTCCCTTCGACAAAGGACTTCAGTGAAACTGGCTCATGCCTGGTGAAAAACTCTCAGCAGCCACAGGCACCAAGAAAAAGACAATACGGTTGGGATAGGATTATGCAGGATTCATTCAGCAGTGGTGGTGCCAATTTTCATACTCTTCAGATTTCTGATGATGAGGCTAAAGCAGATAGTGTCTAAAAATGAGATTAGATTGCCAACTCCTGTAAGCAATGATCCAAACTTTTAAAAGGGAAATATCAGAATCCCACCCAAACATAATTAGCAAAATGGAATGCAAGATGACATTTTACTTACCAGATAATGTCCTTTCCTTGAGTCCTGCTAAATCAGTCCAGACAAGTCAGTTGTGTTCCCATACCAGCAGATTGGTGGAGACAAAGAACCAATGAAAAGATAGGTTTCAATGACATCACTCCCATGCCTCTATACACCTCAGCCACCAGAGGTTTCTTCAATGGCTGTCCCAAAGCATATGGGAGAACATGGCAAGCCTCACATAACCTCAATGCGGGCAACAATGAGTAATCAAACAGTAGAGAACTGTGTACAGGAAAGCATAAAGAGAAGGCTGTTCGTAGAAGATGAACCTGCAACAACTAAATATAGGAATCATAGCGGACCTAAGGGTACTGCCTCAGAACAACAGTGCAAACAGTTCCAGGAGTGGGCCCCAGACTGCTCTAGCAGGACTCAAGGAAAGGACATTATCTGTAAGTAAAATGTCATCTTCTATATCGTTCTGCTAGGACAGTCCATATAAGTGGGACGAACCAAAGCTATGCCTCCACTGGGTTGGAAGAAGACACAGAAGCTCGCCCAACAAATATCTGCAGGGGCTACCGAGTTACGCTCCACCCACAAGGATGCTTGTGCTCGGGTAGAATGAGCACGTAAACCCTCCAGAATCAGTCGGTTCAAAAACAGATCTGCCAAGGCAATGGCCTCCTTAGCCCAGTGCTGCCACGTCACCTTGTGTGGGACAGAAAATAGCACAAAAAGATGGTCTGACTTAGGAAAAGAATTTCTACCCTCCAAGAACTAAAGAAGCACCCGCCAGAGATGCACAAGATGAAGATCCTACCATTCCACCAACACTGCTCCTTAGAGGAAGGCGGGTTGGTAGACCTCCTCCTGGCTCTAAGCAGAGTGGAACACCACTGCCGGAAAGTAGCCCATACACGCTAACCATTCCCTTATAGGAGCCATGCCATAAGCAAGAAGAAAGCCGAGCCCTCCAGGACAAGCGGCCCCTGAAACAATAAGCCCCGAGATGGAAGCAAGCAAAACAGTGACACTCGCAAGAGTTGCATCAGATCTGCACATCATGCTCTCCTCGGTCAACCCAGAACCACCACAATAATCCTTCTTGGATAGCTCTTCACAAGCCAAATCACACTCCCCACCAGAGGCCATGGAGTCAAAATCTACAGCAGGTGCTAACCTGGTCAAGTTTGAGCCAGGGCTCCAAGGCCTTTGGATCCCATCTCTGTGCGGCGACTGAAGCAGCAGCACACTTTGGCATTGAAACAGGTCACCATCAGGTCCTTCTTGGGGTGACCACAGCAGCACAGAAACAACTGAAAACACCTCCTGACAACTCCCACTATCCTAGGACCTGAGTGTGCCGACTGAGAAAATCCATTTCCACAGTATCCACACCGGCAATGTGCACAGTCAGCAAACTAGGAGGCTCTTTGCCACCCAGGCAAACAGAAGAGCCATCTCCAAGGCTTCCTTGCTACTCCTCAATACGCCTTACAGATTGACATAGGCCACCACCGTGGCATTGTCCAAGAACATGTGAACTGCCCGGCCCTCGACCAGGGGCCAAAGATGCAGAAGAGCCAACATGATGGCCTTCCTTCAGGGCGGTTGATGGATCACACCGCCACCCTGCGGTTCCAACGGTCCCGGGCCATTTTACCTTAGCATTGGGCTTCCCAGCCTGAGAGAGTGGCATTCATCACCAGAAACATCCATGAGCAATCGTCAAGTGGCACACTTTTCCTCAGAAGATGGAGCTGCTGCCACCACCGCAGGCTACCCTTCACCATCATTGGGAGCAGGAACCTGAGCTCGAACTGCTGAGGAAGATCATCCTGGACACTGAATAGTGCTAGGCAATCTAACATCCCTGACTTTCTCCACTTTCAGAAAGATCTGCACACTCAAGTATCAAAACATGCCCCCAGGAACTCCAGGGACCGGGAATGCAACGAATTGCTCTTTCCCAAATGATCATGCAATCAAGGCTCATCAGAAAGGACACACACAGGGAGCTACCTGAGATGCCTCTGAAGGAGAATGGGCTCAGATGTCTCAGTAGACCAGATATGGGTGCACACAAATCCCTTGGTGCTGTAGTTGCAGACACCACCACTATGACCTTGGAGAGCATCCACTGGGCAGTGAACAGTCCGAATGGAAGGGTGGCAAACTGAAGGTGAGAACCAAGCATGACAAAACACAGATACCTGCTGATCTTCCAGATCGGGATATGAAAATACACAATGGCCAAAACCAGAGATGCCGGGAACCCTCTCTACGCCTTGCTTGAATCCTGGATTGCAAGGTTTCCATCCAGAAACGCATGACGCACAAGCGCTTGTTAGCACATTTGAGGTCCAGAATGGGCCAGAATATTCTACCATGTGGGTCACTACGAAACAGATGGAATACCTGCCCTTGTCCCGATTGTCCAGAGAAACGGGCACCACTGCCCTTCAGGAGAGACAACTTGTCGAAAGTGATCTGCACAATGGCCCTGTTTTTGTAGACCCACAAGGGGAGAAGATGCAAGTGACCGGAACTGGTTCTTTGCATTTCAGGCCCTGGCAGTACTGAATGGGTCTAACACCCAGTAATCTTTGGTGACCTGGGCCTATTCCTGAAGAAGAGAAGCCTTCCCCCAACTGGAGGGACCAGAGAATGAGTCCCCAAACTTTCATTGTGCAGAACAGGAGGGTCCTCCTCTGGATGGGACCGGGTTCCTGAGCCCAAGCGCTCCACAAATGACCGAGAACGAGCCAGAAGTCCTTAAGCAGAGGGGAAGATGGCTTTCCAGGCCGGTAGACGGGAGTCCTGCAGGAGTCTGACCAATGCACCCACGAGGAGCAGGCGAAGGCTGAAGGAAAAGAGGCTCCTGACAACTTAACAGGCCCCTTGGATCTGTCCTCCAGGAGGTGGTAAGATTTCATCTCACCCAGGTCCTTCACCAGCTTCTCCAAACTGGATCCAACAGAATCATCCCCCTAAGGCCAAATGGGCAACTGGGCTTTGGACAACTCAAGAGCTGCCATGCTAGAACAGAAGCCGGAGATAGGGCGCCTTACTTGCCACAAACCAAACAATAATTCCTGGAAGAAGACAGAGTGAAGGCAAATATCACAACAGCACGCACTAAGGCTGCAGCGGTCCAAAGGCACATGATAGTGAACTTTTACTGCAGTGTGTGTTAACTGAGACTTTACTGCAATGTGCATTACAGGTGCTAGGGTAGGAATGCACTTTGGAGTTGCTTAGGTGGAATGCTCATACAGACCATGTGACAACCAGGTGCACAAAAGGAGAAAACGATACTAACACGTGCAGAAAATGGTGGAAAACCCCAACACTGCAAATAGTCGTCAGCAGTCTAAGCCAAATTGCGTTCCACACAGATGGAATCGGGAGCCCCCAATAAGGACAATGACGAAGTCAAGCCTTGGTACTCACCCCTGAGGACCCCAGGTAGAGGATCCATGCCGGGCTCAGCTCTATTCCCTTGATACTGTTTTACCAGCTTTTACAGCACTGCATTTAAGGTGGCTGGAAGGTAGATCCCTCTGAGAGCCTTCTGCAACCTTTGGGAGAGAGCAGGGGGGGAACAGAGGAGGGAGGGGACACTGAGGTTGTATGAGGCTGCTGCACTCTTCCAGATCCTTCCAAATCCATCCAATTTTGGCTGCTCAACAGGCTCTTATGATAAGCGTGTGGAGATGAACCAATTTTCCCTCCTCCTATGGCTACCAAAAAGACTAGAGTGGAGCCTCCCATGTCACACTCAAGTAAGAGAGTCACCCTTCAAGATGGTCGTTCACGAGCATTTAAGCAATCTTTTCCTCACAATCTTCAGAATTTTCTTCAGAGAGGAGAAAATCCATCCATCATCTGCTGGAGACAAAGAAATACTGAAGAGACCTCTGGTGGCTGAGGCGTATAGAGGCATAAGAGTGATGTCATTGAAACCTGCGCTTTTCATTGGTTCTCTATCTCCACCAATCTGCTGGTAGGGTAACACAAACCACTTGTCTGAACTGGTCTAGCAGGATGATATAGAAGCTTTCTTAGAAATCCAAATTAGCCAAATTTTGACAAACACACCTGTGTCAGGGATCAATCACTACTTGAATCAATGTTCAAATCACATATAATACCTCCTACATAAAATAACTGGAGTCAATAGTTCTGGGCACATATACAGGAAAACCAGCATGCCCGAATAAGCAATAGACATGGTTTGTCGGGCAGGCAGGTTTTCCTCTGTATGTACCCAGAACTACTGACTCCAGTTCTTTTATGTAGAAGGTATCATATGTGATTTATCATATGTGATTTGAACATTGATTCAAATAGTGATTGACCCCCAACGCAAGTGTGTTTGCCAAAAATTGGCCAAGTCGGGTTTCTAATAAAGCTTGCTTAAGAGAAGATTCACTTGGTGTAGCTATGGTTCCTCTCTGCTCCTCCCTTCTGCTGTAGTTCATTATAAACAACTACATTTCTCTGTAGTATGCTAGAATAGCAGTTTTTTTTCAGACCTTAATACGGGTTAGGAAAAGGTTTCCTTTCAGACAGCCAATTAATGTGGGCAAAGCACTTTTTACTTGGGCAAGTTGCTTTTAAAATTGTCCTACCTGAGGATGAATGATCTCACAGTGCATTTTGATTGCCTGCATGATTAAAACTGATATTATTTCAATTTGATATGGCCTGCAGATTCAGTAACTCTTCTTTGACACACTAGGTAATACAATATCTTTTCAATGAATTAAAATGTAAATATTAGTGAGATGAAAAAACTTAAATGGATTAATTTAAAAGATAAACCTAAACTTTTTATATTCTCTCATCTCTTTGCCGGTTCTGTCAATGTAGTACTCGCAGATTTCAGATATAGCAATTAGAGTTGTGTATGACTCTTACAATTTCTTCAAATAAGACATTATGCCATGCCTAATGAATGAACAGAGGAATTTACAAGTGTGTTTTGGGTGAGGAATAAGTCTTCACATATGGGTACGTCGGTACCGACGGAGCCTGCGCGGGAATGCTCCCCAGTGTCCAGAAAGAAAGCTTTTGGGAGCATCCCACACGCATGCACGCTGCCTTCCCGCCTAAACACTTTCCTCTCATCAGTTGGGTTTGTAGCTGAGACCGAAGGAGGGAAGTAGACAAATTAGAAAGAGAGAGAGAGAGCGAGCAACTCCTAGGGGAGGTGGGTGGGTTGTGAAGACTTATTCCTGCTGTTCCCAGAGATCGCCTGTTACAGGTAAGTAACTGTGCTATCTCCAGGAACAAGCAGGAATGAGTCTTCACATATGGGGACTCCCAAGCTAAGATGCCTGGAGGAGGCCCCAGCATGTTACAATCCAATGGATGGGCCGCTTGTTCCTCAGAACCTCAGGCATCGAAGGGATGGAAGGTAGGAGTTGAACTAGAAAAGAAAAAAGGGGGCTGTGGAACAGCTTGACTAAACAAGGTATCCAGAGGAGGGTCCTTGTGTAGATTATAATTGTTAGAAAATATTGAATTTCAATTTTCTAAGGTGGATCTTACTCAAAAGTATTGCAAAAATATTTGGTGAGGCTAATATGGGTCTGTAGTTGAGAGCCAGTACATTATCCTCAAAGAAATTTCCTCACTGTGAAGTAGAGGAAAATAAATTTTGCAATACAGGAAGAGATAGAAAGCCTTAATAGCTAGAACTAACCCCAGAAGAAAAAATGGGGGAGTTTAATGAGGTTGGACTTTGGAGAAAATAGCTAAAGCTTCTGTGAAGTCCAATGTTTGAACTCCTTGTCCTTGGAGCCGAATAAGGCCCTAGGAGAGAGTGGAGATAAATCTGACTGGTTTGGATGAAAAGGTAGAAATATCCTTTGCAGAAAAAAGGATAGGTCTTTAAGACCCCCTTTATCCAAATGAAAGACCAAGACATTTTTAACTGGCATTGGGCCCCCGATTTCTTGAAGATCAGTAAAGTCTTTTGTAAGTGATGTCACTTATGACAATGACTTTACATGGAGAGCTTCAGATGTGAGGTAACCGAAAAGGTAAAGAAGGTATTTCCTAATGTACCATAGAAATTGGTTGTCCATTAAGTTTTATGATATGCTGGGACAGCATTAATATGGACAGTAAACAAATCTTTCAAAGTCAGATGTTGTATAGAGATTGACCCAATAACAAGGATTAAGACCTACTTGAGAATATTGATGGAGAATCTCTGTCTGATTAAAAATGGAAGAACCATAGAGAACGTTTCATGGAAAAACTGGTATTATGTTTTCCACTTACAAGGAGAGGACTAGATTTCTTTAAAAAAGATCTATCCCCTGAATAACCAGGTCTTGAGACGTACGTGAAGGAGGGCAGAGGAGATCCTTAGTCTTAAGACAGCAAGTCTGGATTCTTCTATAACTTCAAGTAGTAACTTGAGAAAAGACGCAATATAAGGGGATACCATGTTTGCCTCTCTATGAGGGCAATATGAGTATCATGCGCTCTTTAGTTCATCATAAGCTACAATGAAGTATAGGGAAAAATAGTGAATAAGGACCGACTGCAGTGAAAAGAATGCATCCCTGTTTCAGAAATTCCAGTGAGATGTGGAACAATCCAGGGAACTGTGCAATTCTGTACACTTTCACGTGGTCTAAGCCCTGGTTACTTTTCCTTAAAAAAATCTTTTTAAGGAAGATGGTAAAATTAGGAAAAAAACAGTCATGTAGGAGCATGACTGGGCAGAGTCTACTAGCTGAAGCCCTTTTTAACCATCTGGAATCTAGCTACTAGGAGTAGCTCTGAGGCTCTCTGGCAAAGGCCCATAGTTGCAGAGCTTTCTTGTATAACTGCAGAGAGCATGCTGTAGGTTGCTTAGATCTGGCTGTTAAATTGCCAGTGTGCAATCTAATCTATTCTGTTGGAGCCAAAAAGAATTGAAGATGGCTAAGAATAGTAGACAGGCTTGATGTCTGCAACAATAAATTGTCCAAATGGGTTCTGGAACCTCTCTTGGAGTGATCTGTTATTAAGGCGGCAGAAAAAAAGTTAGGTCCCATAGGTTAGAGAGGACCGTCAGACAGAATTTGGAGTGGTAATACTCAATTTCTGTCTGATAAGCTGCCTTAAAGAAGTATCTGAGAAGGTTAGCTCAAAGATACACAGAGAAAAAGATGAACCGCAAAGGGGAAGAAACTCTGCAAGGAAACTGCTTACTGGAGTAGGTATTGAAGAAAATCCTATGGGCTTAGAGAACAAGCCCTCCAGTTGATTAGTAGTACTCTTAGAGACCAAATGTCTGGACTAAGAGGGATAGAAGTAATACAGAGTTGAGAAGACTTACAATTTGGTAAGTCTTTGAAGAGGTAGGGTCCCCTTGCAGTTAAAAGTATGAGAGATCCTCGTACAGGAAATTGTCAAGGGGAAGAGCATAGCTCACCTTGTTGGTAGTTCTCCTTTTTTTTTTTTTTTTTTTTTAAAGAGAAAACCTGTTATCTTTAGGGTATGATGGTCCTCAATAGCTCTTGGAGCTAAAAGGAGGGATTTCTCTTGTAGCAAGAGATTCATGCCCAGAGTCGAAGATTGAATCAATGTATGACTGATATCTCAACATGGATGAGAGGAACCTTAGATGCTTCTGTTGAAAAGAAGTAAGTTCAGAGGTTCTAAAAACCTCACACAGGAAAAGTGAATAAAATATCAGAAACCCTGCGACTGCTGGGTTTGCTGAGCCTGTTGAGGTTTTGATTTGCTTAGCCTGGTTTGACGTTCCCTGTTTTTGGAAACATCTGCATCATGGGTAGAAGATGGATAAAGCACAGTTACTTACCTGTAAGAGGTGATCTCTGGGAACAGCAGGAATTAGTCTTCACATATGGGTATCGTCGGTACCGACGGAGCCTGCGCGGGAACGCTCCCCAGCATCAAAAAGGAAAGCTTTTGGGAGCATTCCACAGCGCCTGCACGCTGCCTTCCCGCCTTTCCCAACCGTCTCTCTCCAGTTCGAGTTTTAAAGCTGAGACAAAGAGAGAGAGAGGAAAGGAAAGATAGATAGAGAGATACAACTCCTAGGGGAGGTGGGAGGGTTGTGAAGACTAATTCCTGCTGTTCCCAGAGATCACCTGTTACAGGTAAGTAACTGTGCTATCTCCAAGAACAAGCACGAATGAGTCTTGACATATGGGGACTCCCCAGCTAGAGATGCCTGGGAGATCACCCAGATTGTGAGTCCCTGGAGGGCTCCATCTCCACCTATGAATCTCAGGCATCCAGTGAGGGATGGAGGGCAGGAGTTGATTAGGTATGGAACAGGTGTTTGAGAACAGCCTGACCAAACAAGGCATCCCGGCGGGAATCCTTGTCCAAGCAGTAATGGGCTGTGAAGGTATGAACCGAGGCCCAGGTGGCTGCTCGACAGATTTGGTCGATGGACACAGAGTTTAGATGTGCCATAGAGGCTGCCATGGCCCTCACATTGTGAGCTGTGACATGGCCTTCCAGAGAAAGATTCTTACTCTGGTAGGAGAAGGAAATACACTGAGCAATCCAATTGGACAGAGTTCTCTTAGAGACTGGAAGTCCTAAATGGGAAGGATCAAAAGCAACAAAAAGTTGAGAGGACTTTCTATGTTGCTGTGTTCTTTGTAAATAGAAAGCAAGTGCTCTTTTGCAATCCAGGGTATGAAGACTCCTCTCTGCACTTGATGCATGAGGTACTGGAAAGAAGACAGGTAAATATACCTCCTGGTTCAGATGAAAAGGTGAGACCACCTTAGGCATAAAGTGTGGATTAGTTCTGAGAACTACCTTGTCATGATGGAACCTTGTATAAGGAGGATTGGCCACTAGAGCTTGTAACTCACTGATACGGCGAGCTGAGGTGAGTGCAATGAGAAAAATAACCTTCCAGGAAAGGAATTTCAAGGAGGTAGTGGCTAAGGGTTCAAAGGGTGGCTTCATAAGCTGGCCAAGAACCAGATTTAAGTCCCATGCCACTGGAGGTGGTCTAATGGGAGGTTTAGTTAAAAGAAGGCCTCTCATGAATCTTGCTAAGAGGATGAGAGGAAATGGGTTGTCCATTAAGAGGCTTCAGGGATGCTGCAATAGCACTCAAATGGACCCTGATTGAATTTGTTTTAAGGCCTGCATGGGATAAATGCAGCAAATAGTCCAGTAACGAATTCAAAGGTATTGCAGAAGGGTTAAGACCATTTTCTGCACACCAAATCGAAAATCTTTTCCATTTAAAAGCATAAGAGCGTCTGGTGGAAGGCTTTCTGGAAGCATGAAGGATATCCTTCACTTGCTGAGAAAGGTGTAAATCTTGAAGGTCTAGGCCTTCAGCAACCAGGCTTTGAGATGAAGAGAGTGAGGATTTGGATGCCACAGGGTTCCCTCCTCTTGGGAGAGGAGATCTGGAGCAGACCCCAGGTCCAGGGAGGGAGCTTGAGAGAGATGCAGAAGTAGAGGGTACCACACTTGGCGTGGCCAATGTGGTGCTATGAGGATCATAGACCCCTTGTCTCTCTGAAGCTCGAACAGTGTCTTGGGGATTAGGGGAATAGGTGGAAAGGCATGGAGGAAGTCTTGCCCCCAGTGAAGGAGGAAGGCATCCCTGGCCTGAACTCCCTGACATGGAATCCTGGAACAAAACCAGGGAAGTTTGGCATTCCACGGACTTGCAAACAGGTCTATGTCTGGGGTACCCCAAATCCGAAAAATTCTGGCTATCTGGTCCCCATGGAGGGACCATTCGTGTGGAAGCAGAACTCGACTGAGTCTGTCTGCCCAAGAGTTTTGAACCCCTGAAAGATATACTGCCATGAGATGGATTTGATGCTCTCTAGCGAAGGCCCACAATCTCAGAGCTTCGTTGCAAAGCGACAGAGAGCCCGTCCCCCCCTGCTTGTTCACATAGAACATGGCTACCTGATTGTCCGTATGGATGAGGACTGTCTTGTAGCTGAGCAGGGTGTGAAATACTCTGAGAGCCAAGAAGATTGCTCTGAGCTCTAAGAGGTTGATATGAAGAGATGTCTCCTGTGGAGACCAGATGCCTTGAGTGGAGAGATCTTGAAGATGAGCTCCCCAACCCCTTGGAGAGGCATCTGTTGTAAGGGTTGCTTGGGGTAACACCTGTTGAAAGGGGGACCCCAACAACAGATTTTGAGTGGACTTCCACCAGTGGAGGGACCAAAAGAGGCGACTGGAGGTTGCTACTTTGTCTGACAGGCAACCTGATGCCTGGGTCCATTGGGAGGATAGAGTCCACTGAGCTGCCCTCATGTGAAGGTGAGCATAAGGAACCACATGCACTGTGGATGCCATGTGGCCTAAGAGTTGCAACATCTCTCGAGCAGTTAAATGGGATTTTAACTGAATCTGGGAGGCTAACTGCACCAGGCGTAGGCAACGAGCCTGGGGAAGATAGGCCCTTGCAGTTGTGGTATCCAGTAAGACCCCTATGAACTCTAGAGACTGAGTAGGGGTGAGATGGGATTTTGGAATGTTGATTACCAGTCCCAGATACTGAAGAACACGCCTTGTGCAGGCCAGGGAAGTCTGGGCCTCTGATTGGGATGGAGCTCAGATGAGCCAGTCATCCAAATATGGGAATACAAATATCCCCAGAGTGCGTAGGAATGCAGCTACTACTGCCATGCATTTGGTGAACACTCTTGGAGCAGAGGCCAGACCGAAAGGAAGCACTTTGTATTGGTAGTGCTTTCCTTGGTAAAGGAACCAAAGGAACCTTCTGTGTGTTGGATGGATGAGGACATGGGTGTACGCATCCTTGAGGTCTAGAGGTATGGAAGGAGAGTACCAAGAGAAATCATCTTGAATTTCTCCTTGCACAGAAACTTGTTCAACTCTCTGAGATCTAGGATGGGTCTGTAGCCCCCTGTTTTCTTTGGGATGAGAAAATAGGGGGAGTAGAACCCTGAGCCCTGTTAAAGCAGGGGTACTTCTTCTATTGCCCCTTGGGCAAGAAGGGTAGCAATCTCTTGACCTAGAAGGTCGAGAAGAGAAGTTGGAGAGTTGAACTGTTTCACCATGGTGTGAGGAGGAAGGTTTAAGAAATGTAGCTTGTATCCCTCCCTTATAATGGAGAGGGTCCATTTCTCTGCTGTGATTTGTTCCCATCTGGGAGCAAAGTGAGCTAACCTTCCTGGGATGGTGAGAGGCTCTGGATGTTCTAGAGCCAGAAATGCTAAGTTCTCTAGTGGAAAGTCAAAGGCCCTGAGGAGGCTGAGGCTGTTGGGCCGTAGCAGTCCTCGCAGCCTGAGGCTTGGCCTGTTTCGGTTGTTGCTGTCTCTTTGTAGCAAAACGACCCTGAGAAGAGGCCTGGGTATAACCAGAAGAAAATTTCCCTTTCTTTGGGAAAGATCCTTTCTTGAATAACCTCTTCTTGAAAGGAGTAGTAGTAGACTTTGAAAGTCTATCTAAAGCAGAATTTTCAGCATCCATCTGGGTGGCTTTTGCTTGCCAATCTTTGCCAAACAGGTTTTCCCCTGTACAGGGAAGGTTGCCCAGACCATCCTGTACCCAGGATTCCAAATCAGAGGCTTGTAACCAAGCTACTCTGCGTGCGCCTATGGCAATAGCCGAAGCTCTATTGGCACCCTCAAAGGAGTCCAAAGGCTGCACGATTGGAAAACTTGGATACATCCTGTGCATGTTTAAGCCAGGTAATATATTCTTCTCTCTTATCTTCTGACATAAAAGGAGATAAGGTGTGTAGATGATCTGTAACCTCTTTTAGAAACATCCCCATATAGAGACTATAGGAGTTGATTCTGGCTACAAGCATACTGGCCTGGAAGATTTTCCTGCCAAAACCATCTAAGGTTCTGCATTCTCTTCCTGGAGGAGCAGAGGAATGTCTTTTTGTGCTCTTGATTTTTTTCATAGCAGACTCTACCACAATAGAGTGGTGAGGAAGCTGAGTCTTATGAAATCCAGGACAAGGAGGAACACAATACATGGTGTCCAACCTACGAGAAAAGGGAGAGGTGGTAAGAGGAGTTTCCCATATACCTAACATGTGGTCATAAAGAATCTCATGTATAGGTAAAATGGCTGCCTCTTTAGGAGCCTTAGGATATTGAAGAATATCCAATATTTTGGCTCTGGGTTCAGTTTCAGAGGCTACTGAAATGGACAGGCTTCTGGCCACCTCCCTGATGAAGTCCTGGAAAGACAAGTCCTCAGGAGGAGACATTCTCCTTTTTGGAGAAGAGGGTTCCTGAGGACGGATCTCCGATGCTTCGATGGAAACCTCTGATGCATCAGATTCATCAGAGGAATCAAAGTATCGACTGCCTGGATGCTCTCGTAGAGCCAAATACGAGTACCGAAGGGTATCGACATCGGGAGTCATTGGTACCGGATCGGTACTAATAGGCATCACTGGATACCGTATCGCTGCTTTCGGTGCTGATGCCGATGCAAGCAGTACTGGTATCGGAACCGGAGCTGGATCCGGAACCGGAATCGGTATCGACAACGGGGTTTGTATGTAGGCCGTAATGGCACGCTGCATGGTCAGAATGTTCTGATCCATCGACCCCACCAATGTCTGGTTGTCGGTACCGGGAACCGCCGGTACCCCAGAACATTGTAACAGGTGACCGGTCGAGGTCGTGCCATCGATGTCAACCTGTGACCCCATAGATAATGCTTTGGAAGCCGAAGCCTCCCGCCGGGGTAATTTTGCCGGTGTAGATTCCTCAATGGTAATGTCGGGAACATCTCGATATTTAGAGGGAGATGTACCCTTTGAGGACCGACCGGACTTAAGTTTTGTTACCTGAGATCCATGGGATGAAGAAGCAGCCCTGGAAGACGTCGATGCCACCGAAGCTGCATCGGAGGGAAACAGGGTACTGAGCTTGGCTGCCCGATTCTGTAACCCTCTTTTAGACATCATGGAGCAGGACTCACAATCCGCGATGGAATGGTCAGGACCTAAACATTTTAGACACCAATCATGGGTGTCTGTGACAGAAATAGGCGGGCTTTTCCATGAGGAAATAGACTATAGGCCTAGGGCCACAGAAGAAAATGCACTGAGACAAAAGAAGTTTTTTTTGTTTGTTTGTTTTTAAAGAAAGAAAAAAGACCGGCGGTACCGGTCTTCGAGAAGGCAGACACGCGACTAAAGAAAATAAGAATAAGAAAACAAGAAAATAGAAATTCTTCAGTGGTGACAGGAAACACGACCTGCTGGCTCCGCAGAAAAGAAGAACTGGAGAGAGACGGTTGGGAAAGGCGGGAAGGCAGCGCGCAGGCGCTGTGGAATGCTCCCAAAAGCTTTCCTTTTGGACGCTGGGGAGCGTTCCCGCGCAGGCTCCGTCGGTACCGACGATACCCATATGTGAAGACTCATTCCTGCTTGTTCCTGGAGAAAACGTTTTTCCCCTAGGGGGATAAAGCTTTTTAGGAGATTTTTTATTAGCTGGGATAGGGGAAAGTTTTGACAATCCTCTGAAAGCAACAGCATCAGTGCTTAACTGATTAGCTTGAAATAAAGCCTCCTTGTTGAAGAGATTTTCACCAGTACAAGGAGTATTTCCCAGCCTTTTCTGTACCCATCTGTCCAAGTCTGAAGTTTGGAGCCAGGCTATGCGTCGTGCTCCTATGGCTATAGCAGAGGTTCTGCTAATAGACTCAAAACAGTCCAGGGAAGCACGATTAAGGAACCTAGAGAACTGGAGAGAGACGGTTGGGAAAGGCGGGAAGGCAGCGCACAGGCGCTGTGGAGCAGACCCTAAGTCTAGGGAGGGAGCTTTCAAGAGAGAGTTGTAGAAGCAGAGGGTACCACCCACACTTGCCATGGCCAATGTGGTGCTATGAGAATCATATGGCCTCTGTCTCTCTGAAGCTTGAATAGGGTTTTGGGAATTAGGGGAATGGGCGGAAAGGCATAAAGGAAGTCCTGACCCCAGTGAAGGAGGAAGGCATCCCTGGCCTGAGAGCCCTGAGCTGGAATTCTGGAACAGAACCGGGGAAGTTTGGCATTCAACGGACTTGCAAAGAGGTCTATGTCCGGGGTTCCCAAAATTTGAAAAATCTTGGTCACCTGGTCTGCATGGAGAGACAATTCGTGTTGAAGCAGAACTCGACTGAGTCTGCCTGCCCAAAGAGTTTTGTATACCTGGGAGGTACACTGCCAGGAGATGAATCTGATGCTCTCTGGCGAGGGCCCATAGTCACAAAGCTTCGTTGCAAAGTGACAGAGAGCCTGTTCCCCCCTGCTTGTTCACATAGAACATGGTTACCTGATTGTCCGTATGAATGAGGACTGTCTTGTAGCTGAACAGGGTATGGAACACTCGAAGAGCAAGGAAGATTGCTCTGAGCTCCAAAAGATTGATATGCAGATGAGTCTCCTGTGGAGTCCAGGTGCCTTGGGTGGAGAGGTCTTGTAGATGAGCTCCCCAACCCACTGTTGTGAGAGTTGCCTGGGGTAGGGGTTGTTGAAAAGGGGACCCCAGCAACAGGTTTTGAGTAAACTGCCACCATTGGAGGGACAAAATAAGACGACTTGTGTTTGCTACTTTGTCTGACAGGCACCCTGTTGCCTGGGTCCACTGGGTGGATAAAGTCCACTGGGCTGTTCTTATATGTATGTTTATATGGAGTGATTTTTTATAGAATTCAGATTATATTCCACTCCAAGAAGACTAGCATCGTTTTTGTATTGATCTCATATGGAGGCGAGCATAAGGAACCACATGCACTGTAGATGCCATGTGGCCTAGTAGTTGTAACATTTCTCGGGCAGTAAGATGAGGCTTTAGCACTGCTTGAGAAGCTAACTGCATCATGCGAAGGCAACAGGCCTGGGGAAGACAGGCCCTTGCTTTTCTGGTATCCAGCAAAGCTCCTATGAACTCTAAGGATTGAGTGGGAGTTAGACTGGATTTTGGAATATTTATGACCAGACCCAAATACTGAAGGATACGCATTGTGCAGGATAGAGAAATCCTGGCCTCTGACTCTGATGGGGCTCGAATGGCCAGTCATCTAAAAAGGGGAAGACAAATATTCCTAGAGTGCGAAGAAATGCTGCTACCACAGCCATACATTTTGTGAACACCCTTGGTGCTGAGGCCAGGCCAAAAGGATGCACCCTGTATTGGTAGTGCTTTCCTTGAAAAAGGAACAGAAGGAACTTTCTTTGAGTTGGATGGATGAGAAAATGAGTGTACACATCCTTGAGATCTAGAGAACAAAGACAACCCTGACTCTGAAGGTATGGCAGCAGAATTCCCAGAGAAATCATCTTGAATTTCTCTTTGAACAGGAATTTGTTCAATTCTCTGAGGTCTAAAATAGGTCTGTGTCCTCCTGTTTTCTTTGGGATAAGGAAATAGGGGGAGTAAAACCCTGTACCCTGTTGAGGAATGGGTACCTCTTCTATTGCCTCTTGGGCAAAAAGCATATTGACCTCTTGATCTAACAAGTTGATGAGAGAGGTCTGAGAAATGAACCATCTTACCATTGTGGAAGGGGGCATGCAGAGAAAATGAAGCTTGTACCCCTCTTTTATAATGGAGAGAGTCCAATGTTCTGCTGTTATCTGCCCCCATCTGGGGGCAAAGTGACACAACTTTCCTGAAATGGTGGAAGGCTCTGGTCTCTAGATGAAAGTCAAAGGCCTTGTGGAGGCTGAGACTGCTGAGACAGTTGAGGCTTAGCAGTTTTTGCTTTCCTTTGTTTAGGTGGTTGCTGACTCTTTCGGGCAAGTTGACCTGCAGAACGTCCCTGCTGGGAATAAGAGGGATATAACCTCTTCTTTTTGGAGAAGAATGGTTTCTTGAAAGATTTCTTCTTTGCAGAATCAGCTATGGCTTTGGATAACCTATCCAAAGTGGAGTTGTCAGCATCCAACTCATTGGCTTTCTCTTGCCAATTTTTGCCAAACAGATTCTCACCTGTACAAGGATATTGCCCAGTTTGTCCTGAACCCAGAGCTCCAAATCGGATGCTTGGAGCCAGGCAATTCTACGTGCACCTATGGCAATGGCAGAGGTTCTGCTTATGCACTCAAAACAGTCAAAAGCTGCACGATTGACAAACTTTGAAACATCCTGGGCATGTTTAACCAGTGTGAGAAAATCCTGCCTCTTATCATCAGGAAGGAGAGGGCTTAAAATCTCCAAATCTCCTGTGACTTCTTTAAGGAACATTCCCATATATAAAATATAGGAACTGATCCTGGCAGAAAGCATGGAAGCCTGGAAAGTACGACGTCCAATGGCATCCAAAGTTCTACACCCACGTCCTGGAGGATTAGAGGCATGCCTCTTTGCACTTCTGATTCTTCTCATAGCTGATTCCACTATAATAGAGTGGTGAGGAAGCTGAGTCTTCTGGAAACCAGGACAAGGAGGGACTCGATACATGGTATCCAGTCTACAAGAGTGAGGAGAGGTGGTAAGAGGTGTTTCCCACATTCTTAGCATGAGATCATGTAAGATCTCATGGATAGGCAAAGTGGCTGCCTCCTTAGGAGCCTTGGGATATTGTAGAATCTCCAACTCCTATGCCCTGGGCTCTGTTTCAGGAGCCACAGTAATGGAAAGACCTCGAGCCACCTCCCTGATAAAATCCTGAAAGGAGATATCTTCTGGAGGAGACATCCTACGTTTAGGAGAGGAAGGCTACTCCGGGAGAAGTATTTCGGTACCGACAGAGCTGTCAGAATCCTCAGACTCCTCCGAGGATTCAAAGAACCTTCTGTCCGGATGCTCCTGAAGAGCACGATATCCGTACCAACCGAAGTTAGTACCGGGGGAATCGGTACCGGTGTGTCGGTACCGGAAGGCATAGCATGACTGGGTGCCGGCAAAGCAGACATCGATGTCGATGCTGATGCTATTGGTACCGGTACCTATACCGGTGCTGGAGTCGGTGCCAGTACCGGTTGAACTGTCTGACGCGGTTCCGAGGGTGTTGATGCCGCAAGGAGAGCCGCCAGACTGCGTTCAATAGCCAGGAACCTCTGGTCTATCGATGCTGCCGATGCCTGGGTATCGGTACTGGAGAAAGCAGCCGGTACCCCAGAGCATGGCACCAGTAGTTCTGCCGAGGTCAAGGCCTCGAGAACATCCTGGAGCCCCGATAATGCTTTGGAAGCCGAAGCCTCCCGCCGGGGCAATTTTTCCGGTACAGAACCCTCAAGGGCAACGCCAGAGGCATCTCGATGCTTGGAAGGAGATCTACCCTTTGAGGACCGGCTAGACTTATGTTTAGTTACCTGAGATCCATGGGAGGAAGACGAAGCCCTGGAAGAAGTCGATGCCACAGAAGCTGCATCGGAGGGAAAAAGGGTGCTGAGCTTAGCAGCTCGGTTTGGTCGACCCCTCTCGGACATCATGGCACAAGCCATACACTCCGAGATGGAGTGGTCAGGACCTAAACATTTAAGATACCACTCATGGGTGTCCGTGACGGAGATGGTACCGCCACACTTGGTGCACTTCTTGAAACCCGAAGCAGGTTTTTCCATAGTGGAGGAAATTTTGGGTCTAAGGCCCAAAATGGCGCATGCACCCGGGAAAGAAACATTTTGAAAAAAATACTATATATATATATATATATATATTTTATTTTTTATTTTTTTTTTAAAGAAAGAAAGAAGAACCGGCGGTACCGGTATAGCGTCGAGGAAGGCAGACGCGACCACAAAAAAGAAGGAGAATAAGGAAAAATTTTCTGCGGGGACAGGAACAACGACCTGCTGGCTCCGCGGAAAACGAAGAACTGAAGAGAGGCAGTTGGGAAAGGCGGGAAGGCAGCACGCAGGAGCTGTGGGATGCTCCTAAAAGCTTTCTACTTGGACGCTGGGGAGCGTTCCCGCGCAGACTCCGTTGGTACCGACGATACCCATATGTGAAGACTACATTCCTGCTTGTTCCTGGAGATAGGGAATGTCTCAGGTTGTTTCACGTAATAAATCTTTGAAGTCTAGACTTCCAATTAGAGGAGCAAGACACAAGTGCCTAAATGCTTAAAAGAATACAAAGCTGATGAGGCCCATGAAGAGAGAGCAAGGTTCTAAATGGAATGAGATACTGGACAAGTGAAATCTTACTAAAGCTGAAGGAACAGACTAATTCATATTTTTTAAAAAATACAGAGTTTCTATAGCAGTTTGAAGTTTGAAATGCCATAAATATATCAAATTTGCAGAGTAGGAAGAGGAAGTCTGAATTATTAACAAAAACGTCCTTGAGTTTCTGAATATTCTTATGCACATTTTAAAAGTAAGGCTTATAAAGGAAAATTTTTACATATCTGATCATTTACTTTCCTTGAATTTGGCTAGACCAGTCCAGACAAATGGATTATGCTCTCCAGCCAGCAGGTGGAGGCAGACTTGAGCAACATTCAATGTTGTCATCACTTGGTATATCCACTGATGCAGCACTGAGAGAAGCCAATATGTCAATTCACAAGCAGAAGTCAAGACTGAAAAACTCAGAAAAAATCAAACTATGAATGTTATTAAGCAGCCACCTTAACTTGGAACAGTCATTCAGAACAAGTATTTGGCTCTCTTACCACAAATGAGTAGCCGCCTCATGATTAGAGCAACAGTCTAGCACCCAAGAGATCTGCATTCGAGTCGCACTCCTTGTGACCTTGGCAAATCACGTTACCCTCCACTGCTTCAGAAGAAAAGGCCTGGCAATCTACATCCAGACATACCTTGCCAAGAAAACCCAGGGACTGCTGAGTCACCAGGAGTCAGCATTGACTTGATGGTACTTAAAAAAAAAACCCCACAAATGATTCTATGTCAGACACAATCAGGAGGCAGCAGGGCTCCTAAACCTGTAGGAAGAATCTTCCAGGGTGGGCCCTGGACTGATCTTAGCAGGATTTAAGGAAAGAAATTTGTCAGGTATGCAAAATTTCTCCTTCCTAAATCATCATGCTAGACCAATCCAGACAAGTGTAATGTATCCAGGCAATGTGGACAGAACTGCCCTGCCAAAGGTGCCATCTACTCCAGCTCCCAAATGCAACATGTAGTGCTTCACAAATGTACTCACAGATGACCAAGCAGCCACCTTACAGATATCCTTTGAAGACACCAAGGTAGACTCCACTCAAGAAGAGGCCTGTCTCCTAGTTGAGTGAGCTCTGACCCCCCTGACACATGCTTTCCAGCCAGAACATATGCTGAAGCAACAGTTTCCTTGATGTAGTGGACCATGAAGGACTTGGATACTTCCTGTCCTTTCCTCAAACTGCTGAGGAAAAGAGATTCTCTGACTGATGGATGGTATAATAATTTCCAGGTATTGAACTAATAACCCCCGTATGTCTACCAGATGCAGAAAAAGATACGCCCAAAGAGCCTCCTCCAAGAAAAAAGGCAGAATGCTGGTCTGATTAAGATGAAAGGGAGAAAGTGCCTTTGGGAGAAAAGGAAGGCACAGTCAACAAGGAGAAAAGTCATCGAGAAGACCAAAAACGGCTCCATGCAGGACAAACACCTGCCTGATAGGTGCAACAGTCACCAGGAAAACTACCTCAAGGGTTAAATGTCAAAAAGGAGCCTTTCAGGGCCTTCAATACCAGAAAGACTCTACAGAGGAACAACAAGGCACAATGGTGGACAGACCTGATTCACTCCCTTGAGGAAGTGGGAAGACATCAGAATGTATTGTAAAGGACATCCCCTGAATGCGCCCCAGGTAACATGCCAAGTCCGCCATCTAACCTTGAGAGTGTTCTGGGATAACCTCTGGTCCAGACCAAATTGTAAGATGTCTATGTCTGCTTTCTTGACTCCAGGACCCGAAAGGAACACCACTTCTTGAAAACCCTCAAAACTCTCACATAAGCTAAGGAAGTAGAGGTCCTCTAGGCCTTGAGAAGGGTGTCAACTACTTCCAGAGTAGCCCTTCTTAGACAGCTTATGCCTCTCAAGGGCCAGGGTGTAAGCAAGAAGGGAACATATTCCTCCATCACCAGGGGCCCATGACACAAGAGGTCCCTCTCCTGAGGCAACAAGTGAGGGACCTCCTCCATTAGTTTCAAGAGATCTGCATTTCATGGCCTGCATGGTCAATCTGGAGCCACTAAGATCGCTGAATCTGTGTGAAACTAAATCCTGCACAGAAGGCAGTTCATTAGGGGTCTTGGGGGAAATGTTATACAGAGGTCCCCTCCAGGGGCCACTCAAGAAAAACAGCATTCAAGCCCACCATCTGTAGATCCTTCCTGCGGCTGAGAAAGTTCTCCATGTTGGCGTTCTCCTGTGTGCCATCAAATCGAATATTGGAAGGCCCCACATCTGCACTATGTCAAACACATGAGGGCTTAAACTCCCACTTGCCAGGATCCATAATGTTTTGACTCAAGAAGTTGGCCTTTACATTGTGAATGCTGGACATATGGGCTGTGGACAGGGTGATCAAATGCTCCTCTGCCCAACAATACAGCTCTGCCATCCCAAGAGCCACTCCAGTACTTCAAGTTCCACCATGTTTCTTGACATTATTATTAGTATTTAGCTGATGCTTTTCCAGGAGATGATCAAGGTGATTACATTCAGAGGGCTCACAATCTAAATTTGTATCTGAGGCAATGGAGCATTACGTGACTTGCCCAAGGCCACAAGGAGTACCAGTGGGATTTGAACCCTGGTCTTTCTGGCTCTAGGCTGCTGTCCTAAACACTAGGCCACTCCTCCACTCCATGCACCAAAGCTGTCACATTGTTTGAGAACATGCAGACCATTCTACCCACCCTTTCCATAGCCAGGCAAACTGCTCTGGCCTCCAAATGGATGACTGAGCAGGAAGCCTCCTGAGGGGACCAGAGTCCCTGGACAAGCTGACCTAGACAGTGTGATCCCCAATCCTTCAGACTGGCATCTGTGGTGACTATTACCCAATCTAGTGCATCCAGAGACATCCCATCCATCAGATGGCAAGACTGCAACCATCATGCAAACTGCTCCTTGAACACACAAGGAAAAAACTTGAAAACAAGGAGACCAGACAGATAGCAAATGTCTCTGAAAGGGGTGTATGTGTACCCTAGCCCAAGGAACCAGTCCTAGGGTCGATGCCATAGGCCTGAGTTGGAGATAGTTCCAGTCCCGGGGAGCTGACTGAGCACAAAACTGCCCGAGTTGGTTCTGCAGCTTGAGTGGCTTCTTCACCATGAGGAAAACTCGACTCAGTATTGAATCGAGCCTTGAGATACTCCAAGTCCTGGGAAGGAATCAGACTGCTCTTAGGATAGTTGATCACCAACCCCAGCCTTTTTAGCCAGCGAATCATCAGGGCTGTGTTGTCCTTGGACTTCTCCAGGGAATCTGACCTGGATATCTTGCTTGTGCAGGAATGCTGCCACTATCACCTTGAAGTTTGAAAACATGTAAGGAGCCATAGCCAGGCCAAAAGGTAGAACTCAGAATTAGAAATGGCAGCCCAGGAAACAGAAGCTGAGAAATTGTTCTGTTGCTCCTGGATGAAGTCCACCCTGCTTTCCCCTTTTGCCCAGCTGTTCATCTGGGAGCCCAACCTTATCGCCTATGAGGGTTCTTTGGGATGCAGATGAGGAATCCATTTCTCCAGAGGTAAGTTGGAAGAAGAAGGGGAAATTCCCTTATTGGAAGGTGAGGATCCATCTGTAATCTACCTATTTCACAGAGGACCTTCCTAATCTCATTCCTGATGCCATAAAGACTTTGCATATTGCACAGCCTGCTCCTGTGCAAGCTTTTCAAGTGGACCCTATTCTGGAGAATATGCAGCATCCTTCTGGATTTTTGACTCTCTTGAGCTTATGTGGTAGTTTGTAATCTCCCAGTGGGAGACACCCTGAGCTGCAAGCTTGCAAGTAGTATTCTTGAGGTTTGCTGAAGATGTCGAGAAGCTAAAAAAGTAAAAAGCAAAAATTATTCTTCACAGTACATCTACTGGAAATTTTTTTATGCAGAATTATAAAAAAAAAAGATGCTTGACTTAAGAACTAGTAGCTTCAAGTATGCGATCATGAAAACAGCTTCCTTCTTGGTACAATGTGGGTGAAACAGAGTTTCCATATGCTTTTTAGAAGATTCACTCCTCCATTTATAAAATGTCACACGCCAATCTGCATTGTGCAAGCACGTGTAGGCTGATAGTGTGATATTCTATATCAATGATATCAGGTCCACTATAATTTTATTTTATTCTTCAAGTACAATTGTCAACAAAACAGACAAAGAAGCTAATTTCTACAAAATGTTTATAATTGTATGTAATTTCAGAAGCTATTCTTTGGCTGTATCAGATAAAGAGGAAAGGTTAATGGTTCTTCAAAAGACTGTCTCATTTCAGTGTTCAAGGAGCTACTTTGTTGACCCTAACAGGTACTAGAAGGGGCTCCTGTTCCCACCTACTATCTAAGTTCTATTTGCATGTTGTAGGGTTGTTGTTGATTTTTTTTTTTGAGGGGAAGCATAACCTGGCAGTCTCCTGCTGTATCTTTGCTACACAGGATCTGTCACCATGACCCTTCATTTGTAACTTGGATTTTTTTCTAGTTTTATATCTCTTCCCAAATTACCAAGACCAGTCATTGCAGTGAGTCCTTGGCTGGGGGTCATTCACCAAGGCTCCTGTGGGAACCCTGCAATCAAAGACCCTAAATCTGACTATTAGTTATTACCATTCCATGAAGATTATGATTACTTCCCTAGAGGTTGAGATCCACGCCTCCATAGCAATGTCCAGTCCCAGCTGGCCCAAGCAACGGAAAATCTGCCTTGGAAATTAAACCAGATCCTCTGCATGGAGGTGCACAGCACTACCAATGAGTTGGCCTGTATCCATATCTAGAGATTCTATACTGTTAATTTACTTATCTTTTTGTATATTTGAATTTATGCATGTGTTTTATTTTCCCAGTGTTAATGGAGATATGATGTCATCTGTTTTTATCTAGGTGTGAAAACTAGAGCTCAGGGGAGCCAAGAGGATCTAACAAGTCTGTAAATAAGTAATCTAGAAAAGAGAAAGGAGGGTCTGTGGAGACTAAGGGTTGTTATCCCTGTAAGTGCAAAACATTTAAGGTTTTGAATGTGACTGGCTGTCTGCAGTAGTATTTAACAGTTAATACCCACTTTTTAAAGGGAAGACTCTATATATCTGCTTATAGGTTCCTCTTGGGGAAAATTTTCAGTCATAATGAAACAGTAGATGACAGCAGCTAAAGACTAATTGGCTCCTCCAGTCTACCCTGCTTTCTCTCTCTCTTCTTCTCTACCACTTTGGCTAGATGAGCACATAACTTTCTACACTAGTGTTTTTTGCCTAGAAAGGAAGGAGCTAGTATTTTTATGTAGAGCCATTCTTGGTGGAGGGGGATCGTGCTGACCGACCCAGTGCCCCATAACAAAAAAATGTAAAAGATCCGAGATCTGCATAGAAAGTGAAGAATTTCAGTGGGCTTCAAGAATTTAAAGGGTAGGAGCATGACACATCAGTGTTAGGGATTGGGCTTCCCACATTCCCCAAAGACAGGAAAGCGTAGTTACTCACTTGTAACAGGTGTTCTCCAGGAGCAGCAGGAATCAGTCCTCACATATGGGTGACGTCTGTGCCGACGGAGCCCTCATGCGGAGCATTTCCCCAACTTTCAAAGAAAGCCTTTGGGAATGCAGCGCGCATGCACGGTCCCCTTCCCGCCCAAGGGTGCCATCTTGCTCAGTCTGATGACATAGCTAAAAGACAGCAAAAATCAAAATGAAGGATAGGACTGCAACTCCAGGGGAGGAGGGAGGGTCGTGAGGACTGATTCCTGCTGCTCCTGTAGAACACCTGTTACAGGTGAGTAACTACGCTTTCTCCAGGACCAAGCAGGAAGTCAGTCCTCACATATGGGACTCCCCAGCTCTAGGCTACTGTAAACCCAGAGCTGAAAAAATGGCTCCCTCTCAAGAGCCTCAGCATCCGTAATAAGAATTTTCTCTGAGAATGCACCCCGTATGGTAGCCCAACACAAAGGGTCAGAGGGTATGAGTTGCCTAAACCTCAAAGAGATTATGGAGTACCACCTGGTTGAAAACACTGTCCCGCCGGTACTCTCTCTCCAGGCAGTAATGGGCTGCAAAAGTCTGCCTTGAAGACCAAGTTGCGGCCCGGCAAATGTCTGCCAATGGAACAGAGCATATGCCCTGTATGCCCAGGCGATGGAATCTGCTACCCAAGTGGACAACGTACACTTGGAGACAGGTAACCCCATCCTATTAGGGTCAAATGAGATGAAGAGCTGAGTAGCCTTTCGATGCTCCCGCATACGTTCTATGTAAAAGGACAACGCCCTTTTACAGTCCAGGGTATGCAAGACTGTTTCAGCCCGGCTGGCATGCAGCCTGGGAAAAAAGGTCATAGTAACATAGTAAGTGACGGCAGATAAAGACCAGCATGGTCCATCTAGTCTGCCCAGCAAGATGGCAAGAGTAGGTGCACCTGTCGCTCTGTGCAGGCCACCCCTCCCCATGTTTTTGTTTCTGTTTAGGGGTGAACCCACCCCTCCATGTAGGACACCTTTATTTGTTCAGATGCTAGATAGTTCAGAAGTTAGATGGAACTGTTTATTTTGCTTTTATCCTGTTGCTGTAAAGGGATCCACTGTGTTTGTCCCATGCCGTTTTGAATTCCATCACCGTGTTTGCCCTCACCACTTCCATTGGGAGGGCATTCCAAGCATCCACCACCCTTTCAGTGAAGAAATATTTCCTGACATTGCCTTTCAATTTACCACCTTGCAGCTTCATGTTATGCCCTCTAGTTTTACAGCTTCCCCGTCTTTGGAAGAGGTTTGTTTGTTCATCGTTTCTCTTTAAGTATTTAAAGGTCTGAATCATATCTCCCCTGTCCCTCCTCTCCTCCAAAGTGTACATATTTAGGTCTTCAAGTCTCTTCTCATAAGGCTTCTGACGCAGGCTCCAAATCATTTTGGTCGCCTTTCTCTGAACAGTTTCCAGTCTTTTTACATCTTTTGCAAGATATGGCCTCCAAAACTGAACACAGTATTCCAAGTGAGGCCTCACCGCCAGGCATTTGGTGAACCACCTCCTGAATGAGGTGGAAAGAGGAGACCACTTTTGGGAGGAACTTGGGATGGGTCCGCAGGAACACCCTGTTCCTATAGAACCGCGTGTACGGTCTATCAGAAACCAGAGCTTGTAGTTCACTCACACGTCTGGCCGAGGTAAGAGCCACCAGGAAGAGCGCTTTCCAAGAGAGGAAGCGCAAATGGCAAGTAGCCATCGGCTTAAACGGTGGGCGAGTAAGCTGCTGCAAGACCACATTCAAATCCCACTCAGTCGACAGTGGATGAACCGGAGGCTTGAGTAGAAGCAGACCTCTGAGAAATCTGGACACCAAGGGGTGAACCGAGAGAGACTGTCCCTCCACCGGTGAGTGGTGCACTAACAAAGCACTGAGGTGGACCTGAACAGAATTAGACTTAAGGCCTAGGTCTGAAAGGTGAAGTAGATACTGCAGTACTACTGGCACAAGGCAAGTGAAAGGATCTTCATTGCGCTGAGCACACCATACCGTAAACCTACACCACTTGAGGGCATAGGACTTTCTGGTGGACTGCCTCCTAGAGGCCAAGGCCAACTCCTCAACCTCCTTAGGTAGAAGTAAGGGAGCAAGCACTATCCTTTCAGCAGCCAGGCCATCAGATTGAGGGACCTGAGATTGTGGTGCAGAAGGGAACCCTGCTCTTGAGACAGAAGACCGTGTTACAACCGCAGAGGGAACAGAGTTTCCACCGCCAACTGCAGCAGAAGTGGAAACCAGGGCTGCCTTGGGCATCTGGGGGCTACCAGAATCACTGAGGCCTTGTCCCGGAGGATCTTGAACAGAGTTTGGGCCACCAGGGGTGTGGGAGGAAATGCATACAGGAGGCCCGTAGCCCAAGAGATCAGAAAAGCATCTGCTGCCATCCTCAGGGGATGCAGCTGTTTGGAGCAAAACCTGGGCAGCTGACGGTTTTGTGGAATTGGAAAGAGATCGATGGATGGAAGTCCCCAGCGGAGGAAGATCTGTTGGACCACCAATGGATTCAACTGCCATTCGTGAGGCTGGAGAATCCTGCTTAGCTTGTCTGCTAGGAAATTCTCCTGACCAGGTAGATAAACTGCTTTGAGAAACATGCCTTGTTTGACTGCAAAGGAGCAAAGGGTCAGTGCCTCTTGACATAGGAGCCTGGACCCCGTGCCCCCTTGTTTGTTCATATAGAACATTGCCACTTGATTGTCCTAGTTCAGACAGACAGACTGGTGAGAGAGGGCATGAGAAAATGTTTGTAGAGCTAAGCGGATTGCTTGCAGCTCCAAAAGATTGATTTGCTGCGTGGCCTCCCGAGGAGACCAAAGGCCCTGAGTGCATATGCCCTGGCAATGTGCACCCCAGCCCTTTAAGGAAGCATCGGTCGTCAGCACCCTTGTGTGTGCTGGAGCCTGAAAAGGTACCCCCCTGAGAAGGTTTGGGAGATGTAGCCACCACTGTAAGGAGTCCAAAAGTGGTTTGGACACCTCTACTCTGTCTCGGAGGTCGCCTGCGGCCTGTGTCCACCGAGCTCTGAGGCACCATTGAGCAGCCCGCATGTGTAGATGGGCATTCAGAGTCACATGTACAGTGGATGCCATGTGGCTCAGGAGCCGCAGGTAGCGCCTGGCGGAAACATGAGAACTGCTTTGGAACTGGTTAGCCAAGTCCATCAGTCTGTGGGCCCTGTCCTCGGGCAAGTAGGCTCTTGCCCCTATAAACTCTAGGTTCTGAGAGGGGAGCAAAGTGGACTTTATGTAGTTTATGACAAAGCCCAGATGCTGAAGAAGAGAGACAGTGCAAAAAGTGGCCTGTCGGCCTCCTGGAGAGACTGGCCCCTGATCAGCCAGTCGTCCAGGTATGGGAAGACAAAAATTCCCTGATTCCTGCGATAGGCCACCACCACCGCCAGGCATTTGGTGAAAACCCTGGGGGCAGAGGTTAGGCCAAAGGGAAGTACCCTGTACTGAAAATGATTTCCTCCCACCACAAATTTGAGATATTGTCTGTGGTCTGGATTAATGAGGATGTGAGTATAAGCATCCTTTAGGTCTAAGGAGCATAGCCAGTCTCCCTGCTGGAGGTAGGGCAGCAGTATCCCAAGGGTAAGCATCTTGAACTTTTCCCTCTCCAGAAACTTGTTTAGGTTTTGCAAGTCTAGGAAAGGCCGGAGGCCTCCTGTCCTTTCTGGTACCAGGAAGTACCTGGAGTAGAAGCCTTGCCCTTCCAGGTGGTGAGGCACCGGTTCCACCGCCTGTTCCTTTAGAAGACTTGCCAACTCCTGAAGGAGGAGGTTCCTGTGTAGGAGGGAGTCTTGGAGGCTCCCCTGGAAAGTAGGAGGGGGTAGCTGGTGGAAGTAGAGCATGTAGCCCTTTTGGACTATGCTCAGTACCCAAGTATCCCCTGTGATGGCTGGCCACCTGTAGGCGTACAGGGTCAGCCGACCTCTGGTGCTGAGTGGAGCCACCGGCGGAGAAGAGGCTATGCTGTGGGAGTCAAAACCACACTCCCTGCTGTGCAGGAGCCGGAGCTGGCGGCTTGGGGGTCTTCTGCCTACGGGGCCCATGCCCCTGCCCCTTGGCCTGCTGGCTCTGTTGGGGAGCTGGAGAGGCCTGATATTGAGGGTAGGATTTGTAGGCAGCACCCTTCCTCGGGAAAAAGGGCTTCTTTCCCGAGCCCTTCTTCTTTTGAGAAGGGGCAGAAGTCTTCCTGGACAGCCTTGTCCTGGTAAGAGTCTCAGTCTCGATTTCTGCAGCCTTTTCAGTCATGGGCTTACTGAATAGGTTGTCACCTCGGCACAGGACATCGACCAACTTGTCCTGCACCCATGACTCCAGATCCGATGACTGTAGTCAGGCCTGACGGCGTGCACCGATGCCAGCCACGGCTACCCGGGCCAAAGCATCGAAGCCATCATAGGCTGCTCGAGAGATAAACTTCGAGCACTCTCGGATCCCTGTCGACAAGGACTTGAACCTCTGCAAGGGTTCCTCGGAGAAGCCAGCTGAGAACCCGGCAATCTCCTTTGTCAGGTCTCTTAAGTACATGCCCATGTACAGCTGGTAAGTCTGGATACGGCAAGATAGCATAGAGCCCTAGAAGCACTTTCTACCGAGGGAATCCAGGTTCTGGGACTCCCGGCCAGGGGGCACCGAGGAGTGCATCTTCTGACTCTTCAGGCGGTGCATGGCCGATTCCACAACCATGGAATTGTGCGGTAGCTGCGCCTTTTGGAACCCAGGGCTCTTACGGACTCGATAAATGGAATCGACCCGTTTGCTAAGAACCGGTGCCTCCCACATACGGAAGAGCAGCCGTTCCAGCATCGGAGGAACCGGTACAGTAAAGGCTTCCTTCAGAGGACAATCATACTGGAGGTCATTGAGCTCCTCGTCTCGAGGCTCCTCCTCGGCGTCTGCAGGGAATGCCAAAGCCTTGGCCATGTCCCTCACGAAGTCTGAGAACCGTGTATCCGGGGGAACGTTCTCCTAGGCTCGGACTCCGGGGAGTCGGAAGGGACATACCAGGTCCAGAAGGTGTCCGGAGACTCCTCGTCCCTTGTCTCCCACGCCGACTCCTCCGAGGAGGATTCTGTGGGCCTCAGTGCCACCCGGCCCAACTACGAGGGTACCAGCATCGACGACCCCGGCCCCACACGGGACGTCGAGGGGGACCTTGACGAGGATCGACTCGAGACTTGATGGACTCGAGGATCTGCTCGGCCTCCAGGGTCGACTTAGACATCGAGGTCCCGGTGGTCGGGGCAGATTCACCGGTCAGACTGGCGATCAGCACCCGCTGCTGTTCCATGAAGGAGCCAAGTTGCTCTCCAAGGCCATCAGCCTGAGTCCAAGCTCAGGAGACTCAGCAGCCCCCAACTCGGGCCCCGACGGCATTGGGCCCGACATCGGTTCTCCACGAAGACAACAGAACTTACGTGACTCAGGGACACCGGCTCCATGCGAGGTAGTTTGGACGGCCTCTCCAACTCCGAGAGCCCGGGGCAGCAGTCAGGGCTATGCGACCTGGCCCTCGAGGATCCAGGGGCCTCCACCAACGCTGCCCTCAAGAGCCTCTTCTTCCTTTTATGCTCCCGGGTGGGAGACCCCCCTTTCAGAGAAACCACGACGGCGCTCGGGATCAGACTCCCAAGATGCCGAGGCCTCTGATGAAGTCCGGGCCCGGCCAGACGCAGACTTTGAAAAAATTCTTTCACGTTGATGCTGACGGCTCCGAAGTGCCTTCGACGACATTTTGCACATGGGCCACAGAGCAGCGGGTCATGGTCGGGCCCGAGGCATCAGAAGTCAGCAGTCATGTGTGTCGGTGAGAGACATAAGTTTCTTGCACCGATCACATTTTTTTAACCCGCTGGCAGCCATGGGGGGAAAAGGGCCCCTGCAATGTCAAAAGACTGGGCTGCCAGTGAAAATAACAAAAAAGGCGTGAACGCTAGTCACGAAGGACAAAAACTAAAAAAATAAATTCTGGACTCAATACTGGTGTACTGAGCCCAGGTGGGAAGGGGAACCGGCGTCAAACCGGATAAGAAAAAAGCGAAAATTGCAGAAAAAAATCTACTTTTCCCGGGTGACATGTCCACGGAAAAAGAAAGACTGAGCAAGATGGCACCCTTGGGCGGAACGGGGACCACGCATGCACGCTGCATTCCCAAAGGCTTTTTTTGAAAGCTGGGGAAATGCTCCGGAAGAGGGCTCTGTCAGCGCAAAGTCACCCATATGTGAGGTCTGACTTCCTGCTTGGTCCTGGAGAATGGCAGGAACAATCTGCAAGGGTCTTGGCTTCATTTCGGACTTTGGGAAGCAAGGGTTACTAAACCAAAATAAAAGTACTCAATAGCCTCCAGAGCTGTGCTGGCTACATTTGACTTGGCCAGTTCTACTGTTTTATTTGTTTGGACTTAGCTCATACCAATGGTGTATGTTCTAATGGGAGGCCCCCCAGCAAAAGTTTGCTGAGGGGCCTCCATGGCGGGCGGGGGGGCCAGTCTGTCTGCGTTCCTGCGCCTCCTACCCTGCAACTCAGCAAAAAATCTACTTTAAAGGAGGTCTGACTACTATCCTTGGGCAGCTGATCTATAAGAAGCATCACTGAAATCAGAGAAAACATAGAAATATGATGGCAGAAAAAGACCACATAGCCTATTTAGTCTGTTCTTTCATATCAACTACAATAGTCCCCTTTTTTACCTTTAGAGATCCTCTGTGTTTGTCCCATGCTTTTTTGAATTCAGATACTGTCCTCGTGTCCACCGCCTCCAATGGGAGACTATTCCATGCATCTACCACTCTTTCCATAAAGAAATATTTCTGCATATTACTCCTGAATCTATTCCCTTTCACTGTCATCCCTATTCCCCTCCTAGCAGAACTTGCCTTCAATTGAAAGAAACCCTCTTGTGCATTTATGCCACAGAGGTATTTAAAGGTCTCTGTCATATCACCTCTGTCCCACATTTCCTCTAAAGTATACATATTAAGATCTTTAAGTCTGTCCTCATATGCTTTATAACAAAGACTTCTAACCATTTTAGTAGCCACCTCTACACAGACTCAAACCTACTTATATTCTTTTGAAGGTGTGGTCTCCAGAATTGCACACAACACTCCAAATGAGGTCGCATCAGACACTTATGTAGAGGCATTACCACCTCCTTTTTTCTGCTGGCCGTTCCTCTCTCTATACAGCCAAGCATTCTTCTGGCTTTCACAATCACCTTTTCTACCTGTTTAGCTACTTTAAGATCGTCAGACATAATTACGACAAGGTCCCGTTCTTCTTTGTGGACAGAAGTACCTCACCCCTGTATAGCTCCTTTAGATTTTTGCAGCCTAAATGCATGACCCTGTATTTTTCAGCATTTTTCAGTTGTCAAATTCTAGACCATTCTTCAAACTTAACTAGATCCTTCCTCATGTTATCAACCTCTTCCTGTGTGTCTACTTTATTGCAGTTTTTGGTATCATCCGCAAACAAGCAAACCTTACTCGAGAGTCCTTCCACAATATCACTAACAATGAATGTTAAACATAATTAGATCACGGACAGATCGCTGCGGCACACCACTGGTAGCATCCTTCTTCTCAAAGTGAGCTCCATTTACCTGTACCCTTTGCCGCCTCTCACTCAACCAATTTCTGAGAAGCCCACAGAGGCCAAATCAAAAGAAGCAATGGCGGCCTAGGTCAGCCAAGGAAGCAACTAGGCTGCAAATTAAGTTAAAAAAATAAAAGAAAAAGAAAAATGAAAAAGAATTAAAAAAAGAAAAAAAAAAAAAAAGAGACTGGGGTATCTGATACAGCACCGGCTCGACGGGACGACAAAGCACAATGTACCCAAAGGCACTGAGATGAATTTTACCAGAGGGAATAGGATGATATCGTAATGGCTCTGCAGAAAAAAAAGACAACTGAGAAGAGCTACTGGGAAGGCAGGCATGCATGCATGGAGGGATGCTCCCAAAAAACATTCCTATTGGATGTTGGGGAGTGTTCCCACGTGGGCTCTGTTGGTGCCGACATCACCCGCATATGAAGACTGCATTCCTGTTTGTTCCTGGAGATAACTGGTAAAACAGAGATATGTCAATTCTGTAAGAAAGAACAGGAAACAGTGACTCACTTCCATAGCTGGCTGTGAAGTTCTGAAAATTTCTATACAGAAAAGTAAAACATAGTAGCACACCTCATATATTGAAAACTCTGTAAACACTACAACCTCACTATGCCTGAAAAGCACTGGGATCATGACCCTAAGAGAATTACAGAGAATGAAGAGGTTATGATCACTTGGATACTCCCATTCCAACTGATAAAAAGCTGGATGCAAGGAAGCTAGACACAGTTGTAAAGGAGAACACCAGAACAGTAGAGATTATAGAGGTGTCAGTCCATATCAACTATTCTGTGAATCGCGTTGAGAGGGAGAAGATCTTCAAGTACCAAGAAATGCAGTCAGAGACTAAGAAAATGTGGCAGAAAAATTAAGATGAATTTCCAAGCATACCTTGATAAATTGCCCATACATATTACTTCTTACAAACTCCAGGAGGCAGCTCTCTTTGGCACGATGCAAGATTGGAGAGACTGAGATCATACTCCAGATACCCTGGCTTAGAAGCGAGGTTCATGACTGTCATGGTATGCGCAAAGCTAACACCCTTCGAAACACCACTCTTCACCAATCGCCAATATTTCAAACTGACTAATCACAACCCTCTACCAATCATTTAAGCTATTAATGACCTCAGGGTAATCTTTCCCCTACATTTGGCGAACTGAATCACCATAGGGTCAAGTAGCAGATCTCACATCACAGGTCATAACCTTCTAGTATCAATTCAAATTTACATAAAACTAAACCAAATACAATAAAACTACCTATAACCAAAAAGTACTTTTTAGGGATTCTCAAATTGTCTTCAAAGGAATTCTATTAATATTTTAATTTATTACAAACCGCCTACACCTTAGCAGAGAGCCGAGGCTCACATACTGCCCAGTTAGTTCCTGCAAAAGAGAAACACAATTCTTCAACTCAATAGTATTATATACCATACTAATAGCATTAATGCACTTATCTGAGCATTGTAGCAGCAACTGCCTACGCCAACGCCATGGACGTTATTCATTAGATTTTTTATGTTGAGAGAGATGAAGTTCCTTTCGGGTATCCTCTTGTTTGTTATATTTCAGAATGTGGTATAAGGTTTTGTCAAACATGGTTTATAGAATGTTTGTGGTATGTGTAGGAGGAGCATAAAGCTGGTGTTGAGAAATTATGTCAGTAATTGTGAGCGTATCAGTTCCTTTGATTTCCCTTTAAATGGGGATGATGTCAGACGCTGTTAGTGCGAGCGATGAGAGGCATTGGAGGTGCCCGTTTTTGAAGCTTTGAAGCTATGAATGAAGTTAAGAATTTGATTTTTTGAATCCCTGACGAAGCTGCATGGGTGAAACAGAAGCTTTTGTTGGGCATTTAGAGCGGATATTAAGGCTGTTATAATGTATCTAGAAAGAATTGGTGTCTTCTCGATGGCGTAGGCAGTTGCTGCTACAATGCTCAGATAAGTGCATTAATACTATTAGTATGGTATATAATACTATTGAGTTGAAGAAGAATTGTGTTTCTCTTTTGCAGGAACTAACTGGGCAGTATGTGAGCCTCGGCTCTCTGCTAAGGTGTAGGCGGTTTGGAATAAATTAAAATATTAATAGAATTCCTTTGAAGACAATTTGAGAATCCCTAAAAAGTACTATTTGGGTATAGGTAGTTTTATTGTATTTGGTTTAGTTTTATGTAAATTTGAATTGAAAATAGAAGGTTATGACCTGTGATGTGAGATCTGCTACTTGACCCTATGGTGATTCAGTTCGCCAAATGTAGGGGAAAGATTACCCTGAGGTCATTAATAGCTTAAATGATTGGTAGAGGGTTGTGATTAGTCAGTTTGAAATATTGGCGATTGGTGAAGAGTGGTGTTTCGAAGGGTGTTTGCATTTGTTGTATTTTCAGTTTACCCTTTGGCAGTAGGTTGGTAGAATGCGCAAAACTAACCCATTTGGAGAAATTGTCCCCCCCCAAAACACATTGAAAGAGACCATAAAAACCGCATTAAAACATCAGCCTCAAAAAGTGAATCCCTGCCCTTATCAGGCTAGTCGGGGAAATCAGAGTAGTGCTGCCACTGTCATCCTCCCAGGCTTGAGAGGCCTAGCTGCCAAAAAAAAATACAGAGGGTTTATTTATTTATTAATTTTTAATTTAGAGCCGTTTTATTGCAAGCAGCAAAGAGAGAGCCAAATATACCCCGTTCAATTCAATGGGGAAAGAAAAAAGTCAGAAAAAAAAAGAAACAGGGCAAGCAGATGCAAGACAGCAAGAGGGAAGTGGGGCCTGAGCTCATACTTACTATCCCACTGAGGGGCTCCATAGGCCCTCCTGTCTATTCTATGGCCCACCATGCGCTAAAACCTATGCGTAGCAGTGTTGGACATAGGGCAAGCTGTTGGCTCAAGGAGACAGGGGGTGTACCCAAGCTCTGAGAAAAGTTTGGGTCTACTCATGTCAAGCACATAGGCCGCAGGACTGTAGTTTGGACAAGAGGAGCGAGACCTATCTGCACTGTTTCACCGGTCCACACACCTTGGCACCTGCTGCAGGCAGACAATACTAGCTTCTCTCAGTACTGCACCAGACGATATACCAAGTTATGACATCACCGAAAGATGCACAAGTCTGCTTCCATCTGGTGGTTGGGAAGCATAACCCACTCCTCTGGACTGGCCTAGTAGGATGACAAGGAAATGTGCGCAATTCTGGCTGCTGCCTCTCAAAAAAGATATTATGGAATTAGAAAAGGTACAGAGAAGGGTGACCAAAATTACAAAGTGAATGAAATGACTCTCCTTTGAAGAAAGGTAAAAGAGATTAGGATTCTTCAATTTAAGAGAAGAGACAACTGAGGAAAGACATGATAGAAGCCTATAAAATCCTGAGTACAGTGCCGGTGCTGTCTTTTTTGCTGCCCTGTGCAAATGATTACTGTGCATTTCCTTCATCCTCTCCCCCCCCCCCCCCCCACCTCAGTAGATTCCAATGAAATCCTCATACGTTTCTCTTTAGTCAAAACATGATGAAAATTGCCAGAGAGGTAATCAAAGTCCGGAGTAGCAAAATGATAGAGGCAGGTGGCACCTTACACTGATCAATTTTTTGAGGTATGAGCTTTTGAAGACAAGAGTGCATTTCAAAGTAGACTATTGTCCTCAAAAGCTCATATCTCAATAAATTGGTTGGTCTGCAAGGTGCCACCTGCCTCTGTCATTTTTGTCCCAACAATAAAAATATGGTTGTATGAACAACATTTATATGGGCAGTGGGAATTAAAGAAAAACTACTAGATTTCTACATGACTTCCTTTCAGTACCAACTACCATGTACATTAAGGAAGTAAAATAAAACCATGTAAAGGCCATAGAGCCAATAGGAAACCTACCATAACATAGCAACAATACCAGGACTTAAATGCTACCTATGAAAAGGCAATACTACAAATATTAAAACAATACATCTCATACAAATACCAATACATCTACTGGGAAAACAGAACAAGTGGGAACTGTTACAGCTTTCTGCACAAAAACTACATACTAACAGAATGCCACATATCAGTCACACATGCAAAACACAGACAGACCCCCACCAAATACATAATTAGGGACTACAAATTAGAAATAGAAATATAAAGACAATAAGGAACTCCATGGAGCCAAACTTGGCATTTACAGCAAAACTAAAAAAGCATTTCCTTTTGTACCTAACAAAACACAAGAACATCAGCAATGTACATTTTCCAATGCTAATGTATTCCAGTTAATAAATTCAAAAGAAAAAAACCCTTTTTTCTACCTTTGGGCATTTTATTTCTTCAGATCACAACAGCCCCAGTCTCTCCTTCTGCTGTCTTCTTCTTCTTCTACTTCTTTCCAGTGTCTGCTATCCACTTGCCATTTCTTCTCTCTGCTCTTCGCCTTTTCCATTTCCTCCCCACATCTGACTCTGACATACTGATCTTTCCTTTTAGCTTTCTTCCATTTCTTTCTTTTCTCTCTCTCTCTATCTGAACAAATTTCATCCTCCTTCATTCTCAATCTCTGACTTCTCACCCAACTATCTTTTCCATCTCTTCCTCTTCTTACCTCTAAGTCCAGCCCACCTTCCCAGTTCTCCCATTTTCCTTCTCTTGCTCCTTCCCTGACCTCTTATTCCCTCCCTTACTCTTTCTCCTAATCTCGATTACCACTTTGTACTCACTTATCTTCTTGTCAATCCCCCATGGTCACTCCCACATACCCGTGTTTCCCCGAAAATAAGACCGGGTCTTATATTTATTTTTGCTCCAAAAATAGCACTAGGGCTTATTTTCGGGGTAGGGCTTATTTTTTTTACTGATACCGGTAGCACTTGCTGATTGGCTGCCATCTCCTGACAGTCAGCCAATCAGTGAAGTGTTACCACAGAGCGCACAGGGAAGCAGTGGATGCGGGCAGCGACAGCCCCTTGGAGAGAAGGAAGAGGCCCGCAGCGCAGAGACAGCACCGGCAGCTGATTGGCTTTGGTGGGAGGACCGGGGAGGAGCTTTCCTCCTGCTCCACTCCACGACGCGATCAGCTCTGCCGGTGCTGTGCTGCGCTGCGGGCCTCTTCATTCCAAGGGGCTGTATTTCCTTTTTTGCTGCTGATTGGCTTTGGTGGGAGGACCGGGGAGGAGCTTTCCTCTTGCTCCACTCCCCGATGCAATCAGCAGCAAAAAAGGAAATACAGCCCCTTGGAATGAAGAGGCCTGCAGCGCAGCACAGCACCGGCAGAGCTGATCACGTCGGGGAGTCGGGGAGTGGAGCAGGAGGAAAGCTCCTCCCCGGTCCTCCCACCAAAGCCAATCAGCAGCAAAAAAGGAAATACAGCCCCTTGGAATGAAGAGGCCCGCAGCGCAGCGCAGCGCAGCACAGCACAGCACCGGCAGAGCTGATCGCGTCGGGGAGTGGAGCAGGAGGAAAGCTCCTCCCTGGCGGGGGGACCCCCCCCCCCCCAGGTACCGAATCTGTCCGTCCGTCGATGATCTGCACTAGGTCTTAGTTTCAGGGTAGGGCTTATATTACAGAAATCACTGAAAAACTTGCTAGGGCTTATTTTCGGGGTAGGTCTTATTTTCGGGGAAACACGGTAGTTCCAAAATGTCCAGCACCTTTTCCCCCTCCCCCCCAACCCAGCATTCCCATGGACTAGTCATCTCCCCTCCCCACAGGTCAGCAACATCCTGTCTCTCTTCTCCCTCTGTCCACCCTTTGTAGCGCAGCATATCCCCCCTCTCTCTATCTCTCTACTAGCACCTTCTGCACATGCTTGCAGTCTGTGGCATCCCAGTCTCACTTTTTTCATTCAAACTTGCAAGAATGGGGCCCTATGAACACAGGACCAGAGTCAGTCTCCCCACTCATCAACCTTCAAGGCTACCTTTGTTTGCATCTATACTGCATAAATGCAGACTGAGTCTAGCCCTATTCAATAATCAGTTTTGCCACACACACACACACACACAGAATAGAAATAAATTCTTTAGAGAACAGGTTCATTCTGCTTTCTCAGTAACTGATATTTTGAATGGATAATGGTTACAAATCATTGAAGTTCATCACTGCCTATTCCCCTTGTCATGTAATTGTATAGGACCACATGTAAGCAAACTGGTTGAAAATGACAACTTATTATTATTTATCATAATGTATGTGCAAATTAATCCAACAAAAATCAGTTTGCTGATCTTTATTACTAAATACCGAAGTGGAACATAACAGTGACCTTTAAAATCCAAGTCAAATCCTCCAGTCACATAACACCACATCAGGGACATGCTTACGCCTCACTTTTTAAAAAAATCTTTATTTAAAGTTTCAAAGTTACAAATCACAACTTCAAAAGAAAAAAAAAAACAAGTATCTCACTCTTCCCACCCTAGTGAAGGACACCAACAGGATGTCTCGCTCTTCCTACCCCATTGGCTCCCAAGAGAATAATGCAATCACAGTCGAATTTAGAGACAAAATAAAAGGCAAAGTTATTAGGGTAGGCTGTCACTTTTTCAACTACTCTTATCTTGTCACTGCCACCAATTCCAACAAGAAAAAAGCAGCACAGAGCTTTAGAGCCCATGCACGTGCTACACGGGGATGTGTCAGACCTGCAGTGCGAGCATGGACCCCAAAGCCTTGCTCTGTTTTTGTCTTTTTTTTGTGTTTGTCTTTTGTCCTCTGTCAACCACCCCACAGTTGACCCCAGATGACTCACTGTGCCGACCATGCTACCCTTTTTGTGGCTGCTGCCCTATGCGAGTGTACGGTTAGCACAATGGGTTGTGCCAACCCTGCCTGGGTAGAGTGGAACGGGTAAACACGAATTGATGTCTTATTCTTTCAAAAAGTACAAAGAGTAGGGGGCATGTCATGAAATTACACAGTAGTACATTTAGAACAAATAAGGAGAAAATATTCTTCTCTCAACGCAGTTACGTTTTGGAACTAGTTGCTGGAAGATATAGTAAAACAGCATAGCTGGGTTTAAAAAATGGTTTGGACAAATTCTTGGAGAAAAAGCCCAGAAACATTATTAAGGGAGACCTAGGGAAAGCCATTGTTTATGCCTGGGATAAATAGCATGAAATATAGATACTTTTGGGATTATTCAACACAAACCGCTCCAGAGATACGAGTATATCAAGATAACCACTCAACACAAACACTCTGGACAATATAATCATCTATTCCTTCCAAGGACTCACACCATATAAATTCAATAAATAAAATTTTAAAATAGAGAAGAAAAGATCTCAGATATCAACTTTATCCCTCTAACAGGTAAGTTACCCATCGATAGGAGAATGTACTTCAATACCATCAATGATCTAAAAACTCCTCTACATAATCTTTATTATCAAATTCTAAACCGCTGAGTAACTAAGCTTAGCTTCTCTAGCTTTCTACACAACGTAAACAATAATTATAATTCAATAATTTTAATTCATATAATCCAAATTAATATTAAGCCAACTCAATGCAGCTAGACCAGCTGTTTCAACTTCCAGCACAACTTATCACCAGGCAGTTGTTTGCTCAAAGCCCACCCAGAACAAAAACATATGTATTCCATTTGCAAACTCTAAAGCCAGAGGAGAAAGAGAGGCAATCATAGCATTCAACAGAGATTTCCAAAGTACAGCAAGATGAGACAAGGAGAAGTATTATAATGACATATGTAAGGAAACAGAATCAGAAACTATTAGAGGAAGAACAAGATCGGCTTTCCTAAAGCTATGAGAGTTAAAGAGAAAATTCCAGCCTCAAATTGGAATGCTACATGATGCTCAATGATCCATGTTAAATGATGCTGAGAAGATAAAGAAAAGGTGGAAAGAATACACAGAGTCATTATGCCCTAAAGATCAAGTGAACCAACAGCTGTTTCAACCTGCACCTTATGATCAAAAAACACTGGTAATGAGAGAAGTCAAAGCAGCATTCAAAGCATTACCAAAGAACAAAGCACTAGGCATTGATGGCATTCCCATTGAAGTATTACAGCAATCGGATGCAGCTGTTACTATACTTACAAAGTTCTGCCAGGAAATTTGGAAGCCAACATCATTGCCAACTAACTGGAAAAGATCTATGTTTATGCCAATTCTGAAGAAAGGAGATCCAACTGACTGTGGAAATTATGGCACAATAATGCCACAGTCAGTTGGAGCATGCCAGCAAGAGTCTACTCAAGATCATTTAACATAGACTACAACCATACATGGAACATGAACTGCCTGAAATACAAGCAGGATTCAGGAAAGGACGAGGAACTAGAGACATCACTGTAGATGTGAGATGGGTCCATGAAAAGACTAAAGAATACCAAAAGGATATCTATATGCGTTTTATTGACTACAGCAAGGCTTTTGACTATGTAAACTATGAGAAACTGGGCCATATTAAGAAGCATAGGTATACCAGAACATCTGATAGTTCTCTTGCACAAACTTTACATTTGTCAAGAAGCAAAAGTTCAATCGGAATAAGGAGAAACAGAACGGTTTAAAATCAGCAATGGTGTAGAAAAGGCTGCATACTTTCCCACTACCTGTTGATATGCAGAACTAGACATCAGAGAAGTAGGACTGTATGAAGACAATAGAGGTGTGAAGATTGGTGGAAGACTCATCAACAACCTTCGCTATGCTGATGATACCACAATACTTGCTGAAAGTGAACATGATCTGAAATATTTGCTTCTCAAAATCAAGGAAAATAGTCTTAAAATGGGCCTGCACCTGGGAGCGGGTTTTCTTCTCGGAGTGCTGGTTTGCTGTTGGCAGTGTCTCTGGGCAGCTGAAAGCCACCAATCAGCAGTGCAGAGGGCCTTGATACAGCGGCCCCCACCGCGGAACACGTCTGTAGGAGTGTGTCCAAGGAAGCATTCCAAAGGGGTATGTTCAGCCCCTTTTGAGCACTTTGGAGTACAGCTGAAGTTGTGTGGGCATCGTTCATGGGTAAGAGGAAGAAGCGATTAATCTTAGTACCAGAGAAGAAAGTGATAACTGTGGTTGGTCCTATGGATTGCCAAGTTGTAGCAACTTCCTCTACATCTGTGTTGAACCCTGTCACTTCCCTTGGCTTCTGCTTGGGAATGTTTCTACCGCTTCCTGCCATTTCAGTGAAGAGGTGGGGACCTCACATGCCACTCTGGGGGCAGAGTGTGCAATGGTCACGGTCTCCGACCCACCTCGAGCCACTCAGCAGTTTGCCCCTTCAGAAGGTGGAGGCGGTACTGAAGTTCCTGTTCCAAAAGAGGTACGTTTTGTTTTTCCTAAGGATTCTGGTACTATTCCTTCAGGAGAGGTTTCGCTGAGGGACATTCTGTTTGCTATTAATCATTGGAGATGTCCTTTGGATCTTCTTTTAAGGAACTGTCAGACTTTACAGTGGATACTGTTGTAAAATTAACTGATCAAGACAGGCGCATCTCTCTTCTAAATAATCATGTAGCTAAAATGAATGCTTCTTATTCTGCAATACAAGATGTTCATGCTTCATTTATGAAGGACAGTCTGCTCATTCACCAGCAACTCGAAGTGCTTGAAAAGAATGCCCAGTGCTCTATATTTTACGGTTCCTGAACATCCCCCATACGCGTTACCTCTTCCCGACAATTCTTATACATAAATATTTTAAATAGGTTTTAGGGTTGCCTACGGTGGATGATTTGGGAATCTTAAATATATTTTATTTTCCTCAGGGTAAAATAAGTCCTAATACTATGTCTGATGCTGCAGGTGTAGATCAGTTCTCCTTGATTGAACCAGATATTTCTGAATTTTTGGAAGATTCTTTTGATAACGTTTTGACTCGTTACCCTTTAATTGCTACTTCTGGATCATTAGTTGATCATAATTTAATTTTGAGATTGTTTTTTCAGCAAAAGAACCAATTATTTTATGGCCAGAAAATTAACATATTTCCCAATGTCTCAAGGGTTACTCAATTGAGAAGGAGGTCGTTCCTAGTGTTGAAACCTTCTACTCTGGTGCTGCGGGTGATCTTCTTTCTCAAATTTCCATGTAAATGTCTTATTTCCTATCAGGGCATTCAGTATGTCTTTCTTGAGGCTTCTCAATTAGAAGTTTTTTTGAGGGATAAGCAGCTGAGTTTGGCTTAGGGTTGGTTTGTCTCTTTTTCCTTTATATTGATTTTGCTATGTGGATTTGTTCTCTGTTATGACTGGTTAATTAAGGGTATTTTTTTGGGGGGGGGATATCAGCTCCCTTGACGTGGGCTTGGATTATTGTTTGGATTATGATCTGTTAAAGAGTTGTTGTCCCCTTATTTGGGGTCAGCTGTATGTTATTTCTGTTTTGTTATATAAATGAGCATTGTAAAAATGTTTTTCAAATTAAAAAAAAAAAAGAAAATGGGTCTTCACCTTAACGTAAAGAAGACAAAGATCCTGACAACTGGCAAAATCAATAAGTTCATGTTGATGGAGAAGAAATCGAAATAGTAGACATCTTTAACCTGCTTGGATCAATAATCAATAAAGAAATGACAAGCAGTCAAGAAATCCAACGATGCATTTCTCTTGGAAGAATGACTATCAAGGACCTAGACAAGATTCTCAAGAACAGAAAAGTCTCTCTCCATATAAAGATTTGACTTGTCTAAGCCATGGTATTTTCAATAATGTCATATGGTTGTGAAAGTTGGACAGTGAAAAAGACATACAAGAAGAAAATTGACACCTTTGATATGGACTGCCCGAAGAACAAACCAATCAGTACTAGAGGAAAGCTTTCTTTAGAAGCTCAGATGACAAGACTGACTTTCATATTTTAGACACATCATATGAAAAGAGAGAGTAGAGAAAGACATCATGCTTGGCAAGGGTGAAGGTCAACGCAAGAGAGGAAGGCCTACAATGAGATGGATTGATACATTTATGAATGCCACTCTATCAATAATGAGCTGCCTGACGAAAGACACAACACAGTTTAGAACAATTATCCAGAGGGTCATCATGAGTTGACACCGACTCAATAACACTTAATAATAACAACATCATATTGGAAACAATATGACTAATGCACTGTATTAGATCATTGGAGGGAAGCTAAGCACCCAAAGCAGCCTCACTGTGATCCATTGTCCTAGCCGCCACAATGGCACTGGGCATGGTAATGCCACAGTAAGTACAGCACTTGATCTCTAAGTACCTTTACTTTGCCATACCAACATCATCACATATCTTATGGTTCTCAGAGTCCGGTAGGTCCACTAAGAGAAAGCTGGGGCCCATTTTTTTCAAATATTTTACACTGAGTTTTATTCACAACAGATATGATTATCCTATCACTTGCAAAATTCAATCAGTAAGTTTATATTGCTGGCCCTTTATTCATACATTTTTAGGAAAATCATAACACTTCTTGCATTTTGTTTCATCAGTTCTGAAAGCTAGTTGTATAGTGGGATTGTAAGTAGTACGGAAAGAGAATGTGTTAGTCCCAACAAAGAATTAATTCAACCAGTTCTGGGCTTTAAGAGTAACTTTATAGGATAAGAGGATAAGCAGGCACATGTTTTATAAAGACACACAGCAGAAGTAATCATTTACACCTGCTCTATAGCGGGTGTAAATGAATATACAGAAATTAAATAAGTAAATTATTTTAGAATCAACATGCATACTTGACAACTCCCCCAGCACTCCATCCAGACTGCGCCCCTGGCTATGCCTACGGCAAAGAACACACATTCATGTGCACTCATGTACTTTTACGCCAGTCAGTATTTTATAAGAGACCATTTACATGTGTATGTGGCCACACATGTCCATTAATGACTTTATAAAATTACCCTCTAGGTGTCAAGAACTTGAAAGTTGTTTTGCCAAGTGATAGATGTTATCAACTATTCTGCAGGATAGATGTACTGTGCTGAATTTGTTTTTCATTCTTTCCCAGATGTAGGGCAGGTGGAAACCACGCAAGAATAATATACCCAAGATATTTCCCTTTTAAATAATGTTTAATCAGTTTGGAAAATTATATCCCCCATGCAAATGCTCTCACATTGGGAGTTTGCATGAGTAATTTAATTCCTATAGTTAAATCCAAATATCTCATTAAGCACTTTGGTATCTACTAAGCAAGCATCCATCACTCAGTGCTTTATGAGTGATGTAAATAAAGATAGCAAAAGCTGCAAACACTAGTGACAGATTTATCTGAAGGCAGCAACCTTGCCGTTGGGCTATACTGATCACTATAGCAGCAAGCTATCCAGACATGCTTTGCACCCATGTCATTAACTAGATTTGCCTCAAGACAAATCAGTTCTTAAAAAACAGGAACTAATACACAATTATAATTAGAAATGGACGTTTTAATGAAATAAAATGTTCTTTCATACAGTATCAGGGTTTATGAGTCTTTATGTTCCAAAAGTGAACTAGAAAATGTTGCTAACAACCTTTTAATACTCCGCCTATGTAGCAGTTTAGGTAATCTTAGTTTTACTTTGACCTATATTAGGCACATGTAAGTTTGTACACCATGAAGCTTTCTGCTTGTGCTGGCATAATTAATCTAGCTCAAACTGTGCTGGAATGGCTTAAACTACTATGCCAAACAACAGAAAAACTCCCAAAACAAAACAAGAGAACAAAACAAAATATAAAATATATCTTGCACCAAACAAAATCAAAACAAATAATCAAAAATACCAATAGTAACAGAGGAAAAAAGACCTCAGCCAACCTCCCGCCAATATACTTAGAGAGGATGAGCACTTCAAACAACACAACAACAGTGCTTTAACTCAAAATATGCTCAGAGTGACATCAGCGGTCAAAAAAAACCTCTGTACTGAGGCATGCAAAATGAACTAGAACCAGCCCGAACTACTGGTATTTAAACAGGGAGAAACAGAATCCTACTTAACTCGGCAGGCAGTAGAAACAGGCAACTGCAGGTAGCAACAGGCAACATACACAGCGTGAAGCAGCATGAAGCAAGAAAACAATGCTCAAAAAACGTCCAAAGCGGCTGTGCGCAGGAGCCGCGACACCAGGTGTTTCGCCAATCAGCTTCTTCAGGGAGCTCTGTACAAAAAACGCTGCATATCCATATCATGAAAACAGACAAAGTGCAAAGCTGTGCCCTTAATGAAAACCGCTATCCTGCCACCGCTTTGGTGGGATAGCGGTTTTCAATGCGAGCCGGGCACAGAATTGGGCAGTATTCATAATCCAAGTTGGTCTTATTCGTCAGAATTTACTATGCTACTCTGTAACCCAATATGGGCCATTTTCAATTTAGTTGGAAGCAATGGCCTGGTGAAATAAATAAATAAATAAATTTAATAACTAAATAGTATAAAATTTTAACATAATTTAGGCAATGATGGCAGATAAATATGCTTTAATGAGAAGAAAAAGTGTCCTCCTTAAAGCCAGTCATACCGACTGTCCGGCTAACTTAATCTGATGAATTGACATGGCAAAATGATGAGCAGAAATGGAAAACCAATTTAAATGATTTTGTAATTAATACTTAAAAGACATAACAGTAAATGTAAATATGATATGAATGAATTAGACACTTAAATGAATTTGAAACTGACAAATGCTGTATATATGGAAATTCCTGAAAAACAACTAGTTACATGGTCTGCTACTGACCAGATACTCCTTCATTGCCACCTGGCTGGACAAAATTTCTCAGAACACTGCTAAACCTCACAGCAACCTTGGCCATACGATAAAGCATACAGCTTGAGACTAAGAAACAGAAAAATAATTGAAAGGCGCTTCTCCAGGCTATCCCGTAGAAAGGCCAACAGAGATGGCACTTTGGCTGCCACTGCCAAGTGCTGCACTATTGATGAAACAGGCACCAGACCTGCATGCATATTAGCTTGACAGACCTCTTTTGGGCTCCAAGCAGAGTGGAGACCACCGCAGGAGAGCAGCCGTTACATGCTAGTCATCTCCTTTCAAGAGCCAAGCCATAATCAAGAAGGGGACCAGGTCCTCCAGGATGATTGGTCTTTGCCACACTAGGAAAACGAAGAGGCGCCGCCTGCAGGAGCCTCATCAGGCCTCCAAACCACGCTCTCCTCGGCCAATCCAGCACACCACGAGAACAATCCAGCACACCACCAGAACAATCCTGTCCAGGTGGCGTTCTATAAGCCCCACCAGAGGCACGGAGGAAAAACGTACAGCAGGTGCTGACTTGGCCAAGGCTGGGTCGGGGTGTCAATACCCTTGGACCCCATCTCCGTGTGGCGACTGAAGAAGCAGCAAACTTTGGCATTGGAGTGGGTCACCACAAATCTATTTCGGGGCAACCCCAGAGGCACAGAACCAATGGAAATGCCTCCTGACTCAAAACTCATTTTATAGGATCCAGAGAATGACGGCTGAGGAAGTCTGCTTCTACGTTGTTCACCCTGGCAATGTGCTGAGCTGAGAAGGCTAGGTGGTTTTAATCTACTAAAGCAAACAGGAGAGTCATCTCTAGAGCTACCCCAGCACTCCTCGTGCCACTTGCCAACTGACCAAAGCCACCACCATGGTGTTGTCTGAAAACAATTGAACCGCCCGTTCCTCGACCAGGAACTGGAAACGCAGAAAAGACAACCTGATGGCTCTCGCCTCAAGACAGTTGATGAACCGCACAGCTTCTCTGCCGTTCCAATAGCCCTTGGCTATACGGTCTTGGCAATGGGTTTCTCAGTCCGAGAGACTGGCACCAGTCATCAGAAGGGTCCAGGAGACATCATCCAGCTGCAAGCCCTTCCACAGAAGACTAGGATTGTTGTTACCACAGCAAGCTGGCCATCACCATCATTAGGGGTGGGATCTGGAGATCGAACCACTGAGAACACTGAGACCACCGAGCTAGTAAGGACAGTTGAAGTGGCCGCATATGAGCATGTGTCCGTGGCACCATCCAATTGTCACCACCATCAAGTTGAGGAGCTGAAGATCAATTCGGACTCTGAGAACTTGCTGCAAACAGAACAGTGCCAGGCAATCCAACAGCCATTGACTTTCTCCTCTGGCAGTAAGACTCTGAACAAACAGCAAGGTCTATTTAGTCTGCCCCGTAAGGTGCCAGAATTGTAAAGTTGTGTGCGCCACTCCAGGCGGGTTATCCCTCACCATTTAGAAGCTATTAATGTTTATTTTGAGTCCATACTCTTGCTTTGTAGTGATCCTCTGCATCTGCCCCATGCCTGTTTGAATCATATCTGTATTTTTGCCCCCACCCCTTCTTTTGGGAGGGCATTCCAGGCATGCGCCACCCTTTCCACGAGAAAATATTTCCTTACATTGCTTTTAAAAATGTACCTCCTTCCAGCTTCATTCCATGTCCTTTGGTTCCACAGCCTCCCCGCCTTTGAAAAAGGTTTGTCACTTTATTAATACTCTAAGTATATAAATGTCTGTTTTCTTATCACTGCTGGTTGATAATGTATAAATATATACAGCCTGTACATATAATCTTTGAGTTGTAAGGCTATTCCTTATTAAGCTCGGTGCAGAAAAAAAAATTGGATCCTGTTTCATTTCATGACTGTTGATGTTACCTTTTGTGATTGGTGAACAGAGCAGCTACATCATAGAGTTAAATACTAAGAACAAGTTTGACATTGATTTGTCTTGTTTTGTTTGTTTCATTATTGGCAGGTAATTTCATTGTTTTTCTGCATTTGAATTATGTTTGGTTTCCAGAGAGGAAGTGCATTTTGCTTTGAAAGATTTCCTGATCTCAGTTTCAGGGGGAAGTGAGAAAAAATATACATATTTTAGCACAAAGATATGTTAATCCTGTTTAGTTTATACACATGTATTTTTGACACCAAATGTGATCCCTGTGGTGCTGCATTATGCAGAGGTCCAGTATGCAGACATCAGTTACAGAGCGAGTTAAGATTGATGTTTCTTTTGAACTTGCATTGCACTTAACTTTGCCAGAATTTGGACAGAGGCTGATTTGAAATTACTTTATTCATAAGACATATGTAGAGAATTGTTATTTGGAATGAGCACATGTCCATCTGTTGCTAGACCAATTAAAGTTCAGTAGGAAAGAGGCATTGTTACTCCTACTGTGTTTTGCCTAGTGTTAAGAATATAATTTTATATCTTTTACCTACAGTTCACTTAATGCAGCATGAAGTTTTAATAGTAGTTTAATATTTTGAGAAGCCTTATTCTATAAGGATACAATAGTATGGTATGAAGAAAAGTAGTTGGTATGATGCAAGTGATGAGAAGGGTTGTGAAAAAGTGAGAAGATATATTAATAGTGAAAAGAAGGACTTTGATGGACAGCAAACTGGTGAAGGTAATCTAATGATGTAAAGGGAAAAATGAGATTCTATGAGTGGTTTGCAGCTGTAATGTGCACATGGTGCTTTCCTCTTGCTATCTGTATGGCTCTGCACTGTAGTATGAAATGGATTCTGTGATTCAATAGATCGGGAAGAGGAATATGCACTGCGGTGGAACATTATAGAAGTAGACAGCACAGATAACAATTTGAAGAAACAAATAAGGCACGACTGTGTGTTTAGAGTAACTCTGTTAGCAAGAGACAACTGCACAGAGTTCTCAAGGGCAAAAGAAATTCCTTTTTGCTAGACACCAACAGGCTTTGTTAGAGAAGTTATTGTTAAAGCTTTCAGGGAGGATGTCTTAGCCACTGCTATGTATTAATTTAATATCAAAATAGAACATGATTAACATATAGCATGAAGATATGTAAAAAGAACCACCTCTAGGTCCAACTGACAGCAGTGCTATTGACAGATAAATCCGCATGATCGTGATTTCATTTAGATCATGTTTAAGATTATTTTGCAGGGATCCTGGATTTTAGCTATTATGATGGAGGAAGGACAGAGATGAGAAAAAAACAAAACAAAATGATTAACCATCCCTTTACTTGCGTTTGTAAATAAATTTAATCCACGATGTACAAGTTTTGTTTTCTAGGTTTCACGGATCCAAGCTTATCCCGAGATTAAGAGAATTTTTCTGCTAATTTCATTCCATGTGTAAAAATGTAGATGCTGAAATGTTAATTGTAAATAGTACCTCCCAGAGCTTTAGAACTGCAGCTAAGAACCTCTGGAAAATGGATAAGCATATATTCTCCTACTCTATCTATGGTTACCTATTAGCTGTGCATGAGTGAATGGGAAGGTCTTCTGTGTATGACTGCTGTTGGTGTTCTTAGATATCTTAAAGGCTGCGTGAATTTGAAAGACTTAAAGACTAAGAAGAAAATGCTGAGGAATGGAATGGCTACAGAAAAAATATGAAGGAGTTTAAAAGAAGATGCAGATACAAGTTAGCAGCTTTGCTGAAAATTGAATCGCTTGTCAAAGTCAAAGCAAGTTTATTTGATTAAAGGGAACTGAAAAAAAAGAGAAAAAAAAAAGAGTAAAAAGAAAGTGGGGAGGGGGAAAGGAGAAACATCCAGCATGATTATATACAGTGGATTCAGTCTGGATACTGGCATTGTGGAGGAGTCTAGGAGTGCAGATTGTCTGTCATGTGCATTTGTTTCATGTTGCTTGTCCTGGGGATTTGATGGTTTGTTAACATATTTTACAAGTCAAAAATAATGAAAAATACAACTTCATTCGGACAAGTAAATTAAGCAATTAATCCAAGGTGGTAAACAAGCGTTTTATTCTTTATGTTAGTAGATTAATTGAAAATCCCAGACTACCATGGTACACATCACACCCATGAAAGTTTAAGGGACTACAGAGTAGCAATGTCTGCAGAGGGAATCCGACAGTTCTCCCAGTCTATTTTAAGCTACTCTGCATGTGTCTATTGGAGGAATAATCTTAAATTTTCATGTTGTGTATTTCAGTTGTTATCATGGAAAAGCCCCTGCGGAACTGACAAATGTCTTGTTGCTAGTGGAATAGGTAAAGTGCAAATATTGCCTCCTAACACCACAAACACTAAATTAGTATCACTGATTGAGGTAGATTCAAGATGTAAATAAATTTACTCTGTGCAAAAGAATAATTTATTTTTTACTACTATGTTGTTTTCTGCTGAAAACAGTGTACCAAAGAGAAATATTAAGCAGTTACCAATGACAACTGATGTTCTAATTGGCTTAAATTTAATATTGTTAAAAGTTTTGTGGTTATGGATACATTACCTTTTCTTAAGCACAATTCTTGGTACAGCCTATGTAATGACCCTTATGTATCTGTTCCTTTTGTTTTGTGTCCTAATAGTCACGATGGTCCTTCCTCTGTGAGTTGAGATGTCTATGTTAATCAGATAGTTATAATTACTTTGATAGCTCAGTGGTTAGAGCACTGACTTGATAACCAAGCAACCAGTATTCGATTCCCACTAGCACTCCTTGTGGCCTTGGGCAAGTCACTTAACCCTCCACTGCCTCAGAAGAAAGGCCTGGCAATCTACTTCCGGTGACACTGCCAAGAAAACCCAGGAGCTTCTGGGTTGCCAGGAGTCAGGACTGACTCGAAGGCACACATTGCATTTGCATTGCATAGTCAGTAATGTGTCAAACTATTACCTAAGATAAGAGACCTCCTAAGAATTTTTGATAAACAATCGAAATGAATTTAATTTATTTGCCATAAACTACCAGTTATGTTTTAATGTTTTCTTACTCTTTGAGTAACTGGGTTAACAATACCTTGTAAATTGCCGCAGTTGGAGAGTAAATCACAAACATAATTAGTGATATGTACAAATGCGCACTGTGCTGAAGACTCCCCTCCAGAGGAAATGGAGATAGGGGAAAATCCTGATAGAAGGGATGATACACACAGGACTTCCAAAACTGACTTGGAAAAAACACAGTTATCAGCTGAGCTGAAGACAAGCCCCAGCCCAGGGGAGGAGTTAGGCTTCAGCACTGATTGGGCATGCCCAGGGGAACGACATGGAGTGCCGGGAAATGAAGCCCTTTTTAAATCCTCAGACAGGATTGACAGAGGAGGCAGCAAGGCTGGCAAAGGGGGAAGCAAGGCTGGCAAAGGGGGAAGCAAGGCTGGCAAAGAAGGCAGCAAGGCTGACAAGGAGAGCAGCAAGAAACGAAGCAGACGAGTGCACGTTGGTCTTCAGGAGGAACTTGGAATCAAAGGGGGAAAACGCTAGAACCCTGGAAGAAGGCAGAACCCTGGAACAGTAAGCCTTGGAGCCCAATATACTCTCAAGGAGATCCTTACTACACGGTAGAGCCTAAACGTGGGAAGGCTAACAAACCCAGCTCTTGGAGAAAAGGTATTTTGTCTGGTGGCGAGCAGTGCTATAAAAGCCAGGAACCAAAACAGGAAAGAAGTTTTTCTGAGAGAAATTCCCCTAGCAGAAGAACTAGCCATAAGGCTCCTGAGCTTTTAGAGAGGAGAGAGTCCTGGAAGAAAGGTGCCTGTTCTTATGCCAACGTCTCTGATAAAGGTAAAGCTGAATTTCCTAATTTTAATGCCTTGCTGGAGAAACCCTTTTATTGTGCTGACCTCCCTAAGCCAAACTCTGCAACAGGAGCAGATAGTGAGTGGGGGAAGGGTGTGACCCTTACCGGAGACTATCAAGCACCTAAAGAGCAGCTACAGGCTGAATTGCTTCTAAAAGAGTTTCAGCAATTTCTGGAGCTAAAGTCAGGGAAACATAAGAAACCTGAAGAAGAGAACAATTGCCTTAGCCCAGATGAATGTATGCAGATAGATAATGATGTGCCTACCTTGAGTTATGATCCTTGTGCAATGGATTGCTCTTTATGTTTTAGAGAGTAACAGTGTAAAGAAGCATCTGGAGTTTGTATGAGAAGAATACAAAACGTTTGCTATACCTGTTGCCTAGCCGTGAAAGTTCACAAATTGTTTTCACCTGTTTCTGTAAAGCCACGCTGTGAGGAGAACAGCTGTTACTGTGAGGCTGCAATAATCCCAAGCAACCACACAAGGCAAAGCTGAGTAGAAGCTACCGTGACTGAGTAAAGCTATTGGATTTCAGTTGTTTTCCTGACCTCCTGATTCACCTTTATGTTGAAAGTTGCACCTTTACGTTATGCACCTTTGAATTGTAATGCATTGAAAATATCCCCACAACAAATAAATTTCTTGCAAGCCTTATCACTCGAGTCACAACTACAACTTTCATCCCTAAAGAAAAAAAACAAGTGTACTACGAATCCCAGCATTCAGAGGGATCAGTACCACCTTTATTCATAAGGGACATTATATAAGGCCACTCCTGCCTGTAAGCTCTAGGGCCCAGGCAGGAGCGTCGCAGCACCTAACATGAGAGGTATGTCTATTAGCATGTGGTCTCACATTTAATTTGGTAAATAAATAGAATAAATGAAGGAATATAGATAGTTATGCAAGATAGAAGACCAATGCTAATGGTCTATATTTAGTCAAATAGTTTGGAATAATTTAGTGCTAGCAGTAGATGTATTGTACTGTACTGTATATATGTACTGTATATAGCCCACTGTATATAGCCCACTCTGTACATAGCTCATACCAATCCAGCACACAATACAACACACACTCAACTTCACCCTCACTGCATGTAGAACACACTCACTTTACTCGATTGTTTGCTGTGATACCACCTTGATTATTAAGATAAGGCGGTTTAGAAATACTGTTAAATAAATAAATAAATAAAATTGTAATTAATTAGCATAAGGTAATTGTTCCAAGTAGGAGCAAAGATCAGCAATTCCAGCAGAACTACTCATTTACAGCGTGGCCCAAAAAAAGTGAGAACATCTCGTAGCATATAAGTTATTTAAAAAGTCAAAAAGACAGATGTAAACGATTGACAAATTTAAAAAAAAAAGATGGTGACCAGAAATTGTCAAAATAAAGACGTTATATAGCTAAAAAAGGTAAATAAGTAAACTATTTAAGCTTTTAATTTACGAGACGTTCTCAATTTTTCTGGACCACCCTGTATATGCAGCCATGAAGCCTGTCCAAGATGTGCATAGCACAGCCTATAGTGAAAAGAGATGCTGCTGAAGAATTTGAAATTATTACCAGTGTCATGATGTGAATATGGATGGAAACCTCTGAGCTACTGAAAGATCTACGGAGAGCAGTTGGCCACTGCCAGCAGATAGTGCTTGCAAGAATAATCGGCAGACCCTTACTCTCTGTACATATTCTTATGAGACCTAGCAAGGGCGAATAGTGTCACATCACGGGTTAATTTGCAGGATGATTGTAATCCTTTTTTTTTTCTATATTGCCAAATAAAGCATATGTATAAAGAAATCCATTTGTTGCCTTCTCCCAACCAGGAAGATGAAGTTCAACTACGGACCAGATGTGGTACCCAGGACTCTAACAGTGGTTCCTCACATCTGCAAATTGAGGCAAAAGGTTTGCCCCATTGTGGCAGAAGACTTATTCTGGACTTGGACATGTTTGAGCTAACTTTCTCTCTTAGTGATTCTTTTACAGAATCAAAGGGGGGACTGTAGAAAGGAAATAGAAGGGGACCTAGGTCCCATGGAGAAAGGTTCAGAGTTTCGGAGAATAAAAACAGCTTGGAATGTATTGTCAGCAGTACAGAAGATGTGTATGAATAATTGTGAAGCTGTCAGGGTTGTATCCTGTACAGTAGTAACAACTAAATTGAAGCCTATATCTGTAGAAGGTTTGGCATGGTTAAGCAAAATTAATGTTTGTCAGTAACTCTGCATGTGAAGTACAAATGTGTTCTGATCAAGGCAAAGCACGATGCACAGATAATAAGACAAAAATGTACAATGTGGCAATTTTTTCTATTAAAAGTAAATGCTGCGGATAGCAGAGGTATGAGAGTTATAAGTGACCACTTATGTCTGCAGCCCTGTGTCTTGCCTCCCTAAAACAGACTGTTATGGTATAACTCTGTTGTTTTCACTTCTTCTCACTTTCCCTGGGACCAGAGATAGGAAACCAAATGCCAAGGAAAGATTCCAGTGTTGTTGCCCCTGGTCAGGAACAAAGGACACAAACATTTAAGTGGCCTAATAAAAGCCTATACTTGAATCCAACAAAAAATATTGGCAAGACTTGAAAGATGGCAGTTAACAGATGATCCAAGTCAAGAACTGCATTTTGAAGTGAACTTCTGGAGTGAAGTAGCAGACTAGTGGTTGGTTACAGCAGTGGCCTAGAACCAGGGAAACTGGGGTTCAAAATCCCACTGATGCTCCTTGTGGCCTTGGGAAAGTAACTTAACTCTCTGCTGCCTCCAGTGCTGATGCAGCACACTGTAAAAGACGTGTACTTACACAGGGCAGCAGCTCAGAGGAGGTGGCAAAGGCTTACAGTGTTGATGAGTATGGCATTTCCATGCAGCACCATCCCTGGCTTAATCTCTTTTTTTCTGAGGCAGCAGCAGCCGTTGCTGTTTACAGCATTCACTTCCAGTACATGAGGTCATTGATTCATGCACTAAAAGTGAAAGCTATAGGAATTGCTGGCTGCTGCTATTGATGTGGAGAAGGCGAGGTTAAGCCAGGAATGTCATATCACCAGAAGGGAGGGTTTGGAGAACGGCAAGGGGGTAGAAAGCTGCTGAGCTATGGAGAAGGGAAAAAAAGTGGCAGGGAGTGGGAGAGAAAGCAGGGGAAATGCTGAACCATGGGAGTGGAAGGGAAGAGTAAGGGGATTGAGAGATGCTCGATTGAGATGATGGGGGGAGGGAAAAGGAGGAAATGCTGGCCATGGTCTAACTCTGTAGGAGAGGCCACATGGGGCTGGCAAAGAGATGAATGAGAGGAGGATGGTGAGTACAGAGAGTGGACGTGGTAACTGGGAGTAGGGGAAAGACAGAGGGGAATAGAGGAGACAGAAAGAATGGAACAGGGAAAATGGGCTAGGCTGGGGGTAAGAAGAGGAGATGGAAAGTTTATAGGTACTGTAGGTGAAAAGTCAAAAGGGGATTGAGGACTTGAGGGTGAGAGGAAGGGTGAAATTTAAGTGGATAGAGAGGGAGTAGGGAAGGAGCAAAAAGGGTAAGATCAATATGATAGAGACAGCTTTAGGGAGGGGATGGATAAAGACAGGAGAAGAGAGAAGAAAGGACAAATGGACAGTAGACACTGGAAAGAGGAGAAGACAGACAAGGACAGCAGAAGAAAAAGACTGGGGCCGTCATGACTGAAAAATATAATGCCCAAACAACAAAGGCAGAAAAAAGTATTTTCTTTTGAATTTATTAACTAGAATGTTTATTAACTGGGAAATGTGCACCACTTTGTTTTGTTCAGTATAAAAGAGAATTAATTTCAAATGTTATTTATCCAGTGTTGCAATACATTGCAACTTTGGCTTCTAGGGGTTCTCAGTTCAATTACTGTTTCTAAATTGTTGTCCCTTGTTCTGTATATGGTGTTGCCTGTTTGTGTTTTGCCTGTCTGACCAAGTTGCAGTATTCTTTTAGCATGTAGTATCTGTTTAAGAGTCCCACTTATTCTGCTTTACCAGTAAATGTATTGGTGTTTTTCAGGGACAGCTTCACCAAATGGGTTAATTTTGCACATACCATGATAGCAAAGAACCTCACTCCTAAGCCAAGGTATGTGAAATATTGGTGTTCTATGAAATGTGCTGTGCAGTTGACTCAATGCCAACTCCTGGTGACTCTGTGGATAGTTGTCTCTATCCCCTGAGTTTTCTGTGTTATGTATCCATTTACTGTTATCCTGCTGCCTTTTGATGGGCAAGGTTTGCTGCTCTCTGAGTCCTGGTAGTGCTATTACTGTAGGCTGGATTGGCTGTGGATTTTAAATGTTTTGGGAGGAACAAGCGGTTCAATCCAGTGCAGTTTTTCAAGAATTGAGCATTGAAGCAGGGCATTAAATGTTGGAAGCCCTAAACATAGTACTGTGTCCACAAGATTGGAAAGTATCACACAGTTTGGTTCAACATGGCACTTGAGAGGAATTGAACTTTAAGATTGTTGACAGTATTTACTATTATTAAGGATAGACAGCTAACATGCCTAGATAGCTAGTACCGAAGATGGACAGCTGATATGTTTGTGCATGGAAACAGATAAGCGTTCGTAGTTTGGATTAATGCTGTTTGAAAGTTCAGCCAAACTGTTTGTGTATGGCACATTGTTGTGTTGTTACACATATTTTGGAATGGTTCACAATTTTTGGGCAAACTTAATATAGAGTAAAAAGGAAAATTTGTCACGAGAGGAAGGTTTCCTCAAGACAAAGATTCCGACAAATAAAGAATACAGGATCAGCTCATTTAGATCTACTTTTTATATTATATTGTGGGTTCTAAATGAGCAGGGTTTTATAGTTTCAGTGCTGCATATACCTTATAGAGCTATACAAATGATGATTAGTAGTAGTAGTGTATCTGTCAGTTGGCACTGGAAAGTAGTAATATAGAAATCTGGTAGAATGTTTTGATGGGCCCCACTGGAATCAATGTTGGGGGGTGAGGAGCAGCACTCTAATTACTCGCATAAGGAAATAAAGAAAGGTAGAACTACTCCTGTCTGTCCCAAGTTCAAATTTAGATTGTAAGCCCTCTGGAGACAGGCAAATACCTACTGTACCTGAATGTAAGTCACCTTGAGCATTTACTGGAAAAATGTGAGCTAAATACACCACCTTTTTAGACAGCAGAATGTGAAAAATGTATAAGGGTGTAAAGACTTTTTCAAGACACTTTACATGCTGACTTCTTTACATCTTGTGTAGAGATATGATTTAGGTTAAAAAGCTGACAAAAAATGGCAAGGCTCAAGATTCGGTTGAACTGTAACTTGCGTCTTCAAAGGCAGCCACCCCCATCTTACAAATCTGAGCACAACACGCACATGATTGATCTGATATACCACCATTCAGCAAGCGCATTAATAAAAAGCAGCACAGCAAATATAAGAACACTATCAAATAGGCAGAGAGGAATACACTTCAGAGAAACGCATAAGGAAAGTTAGGGGAGGAACAAAGATTTCAATCCAAAAGAAAAAAAAGACAACAGAAGAGAGAAATGGCAGAGACAGCAGTATCTATTCACAGATACCACACCTCAACGGCTGCTGTATGCTAGGTCTTTACCCCGAGTCTGTATCTGGGGTAAGAGCACTTTGTCCATCAGCCCTGGGGGAAGAGTGTTCCAAAAGGAAATTCCATTTCTTACTTCAGTGTTAATACTGAACAAGTGGATAATCTTCAGGCCTACCAGAAAGGTACATTCAACAGATGCAGCCTGAAGATTATTCACTAAACAATATTAATATCAAATTAAGTATATGAGTGTGTGTAATATATATATATATATATATATATATATATATTGTGGCAAGGTCATCTATCCTGAGTATGGGGGAGGTGAGAAACGTAAAGAATTCACCCTAGTAAAGGGTCTCCTTTTAGGAGTGCAGGGTGAGAAAGCCACAGCCACACCTAAGAAACAGGAAAACCCCAGCTGGAACAGGTTTCATGCAGTGTCTAAGAGAGTAAGAGGGAGAGATTACGGGCACGAGGTCCAAAACCCTTACTTCAACAAGTTCCCTGATTACTCAAATACCAAAAGGCAGGGGGATTGCCAACACCTGGGAAAGAAGGAGGTGGGGCTAGAACCCTGGAGATATAAGCCTATGCTAGAGAAAGGAAGAGAGACAGGAGGAGAGGGAGGAGAAGGCAGAGACTGGAGAAGAGAAGGAGGTAGAGAAGCTGCTGACTCATGCAGAAGAGCCGAGCTACCAGGAGCTGAGAGGGCTGAATTCCCTGCAACAGGTTGGCAGCAGAGCTTGGAGTCAGAAACTGGAGAAGCTCTCAGAGCACCGGAGAGGTTGTCAGCTGAGCAGTCTGACTGGGTGTGTGAGTCAGAACCCATGCAGCTGGGAGAGCCAGTGGCAGAGTTGGGGGAAGAAGACATCCTTATGGATTGCTCTCTGTGCCAAGCTTTAGACATGAAGTCTTGAAGAAAAGCCAGCCCTGAAAGAATTATCCTCCTTGAAAAGGTAACCATAAGAAAACAGGCAGTGTGGTGGCAAATTCCCCATATGTTTTTAAAAGAGAAGTTTACTGAAGTATAAGGATAAGCAGGAAGCTGTGATTCATGCTTGTTATCCACCTGTGGTTTGAACTGTGAAACGGCAAAAAGCCAATTTACCTGCTAGAAGAGGTTTTCTTTGCGCCTCTGTTATGTGAAAAGCCTGTTGAGAGTTTTTGAGGACAGTCTGAATGTTTGCTTCTTGTTTTGAGTTCTGTTGTACCTGAAATGCAGCCTAGCAAGAATTGAGGCTGATAGAAGCCAAACTGCCACAGAAGATTAAGCTTATTTGGACTTTATGCTGTAATTAGCAGGGACTAAAAGGAAGGTGGCAGCCTTGCTATCAAAGGCTGTGCTTCTGAAAGTAAGAAGACTTTAAACAGCCATTTTTGGGTTCTTTTGTTTCCTTTGCCAACCATCTGCTGTACCTTGCGCAAATCCTACAAAAATAATCCTGTATCTGGTACTTTGAATCTTTTTGTGCGAAATAAATTTTTTGTTATATGCCTTACCTCGGTGGCCTTAACTACAACTTTCTACCTGAAGCACAAACACATCTTAGCAGTTCTACATTTCCCAGAAGACACCACAAGGAAATAGGCTGCTAAGGCTGATAGGAGAAGGTTCCTCCAATAACCACGCCCCTCTAAAACTAGAGGCGAGTGGTGAGGGCGTTGACAATATATATATATATATATATATATACACACACACACACACCAAGGGCTGTGCAAGCAGTGTGGTCACACAAGGCACAAGAAAGGAAGGGGCACCGTCATCATTACTGAGCTTCCAGGAAGCCCAATAAGAGTGAGTTCCTGCATGTGGACGGGCGGGCGGGCATGGGGGCATCAGGTTCATGAGTTGCATAGGATGCATTTCTAGATTGGTACAGTCACACACACACACACACAAATGCATGGGCCATTTAAATAGATGCATAGATATATCTATGCATCTATATGTACATCTTTATCTCTGTGGAATAAATGCACAGGAGTTGGCCCTCTTTCAGCTGAAAGGAAGCTCTGAAATGAGGGCTTCATAGGATGAAGGTGAAAGGGGATAGACTCAGGAGCAATCTGAGGAAATATTTCTTAACGGAAAAGGTGGTGGATGTATGGCACAGCCTTCCCAGTGGAGGTGGTGTAGCTTGTAGAACTTAATAGATGGGCAGACTGGATAAGCCATACAGTCTTTATTTGCCATCATTTTCTATGTTTATATTGCCTGATATTTAAAATAAGTTATATATTCACTGACTACCAATGAATGTATAATTTCTCTGTGCATTTTAAAGCATATGGATAGTTATCGGTCTGAAAGTCTGACTGAATGGCCCAATTCTATTTTTATATTCCAGTGCATCTGGAATCCAGGGCAGATTACAATTAAAGATTTAGAAATAGCTATTACAATAAAGCAAGGACATACAATCAATATCAGCAACATCATAATCATCTTAAAAAAATACACAAAAAAAGTCTATAAGTACTCTATTAGCCTCCAAAGGTCTTGGTAAATAAGGTTTCCACCTTCAGATGAAAAGCTAATACATTTTCTTCACATCTAACAATAGATAGAGGACCAACTACAGAAAATATACTATACTGTATACTATTTTATAATCTCACCTTAGGTCAGTAGTTCTCACCCTTTTTTCCATTGGGACACAACCGATGGACGATGCTTGTATATGTGACCCTCACAGACGTTTGGTCTGACACAGTATAGTAGTTAAATATAAACATGTTCTGCATTCACAAAAATTCTACAGTAGGTGCAGATCAGAACTAGAACATCTCTCCATGGAAGTAACCATACAAAAAAATATTCCTATACCTATCATTTAAGAAACAACAATATAACTCTTCCCACTACCAGGCACATTGTAAAAGAGCACAAAAACCTGAAAAAAATCACCTCTTACATATGTAGCGAAGGTGCCATACCATTATCAGCACTAATTCCTATGATTCATACTGCTAAACCTCTATCAAAGAATAGGCATCACTACAAATATTATATGGGGCCGTAAAATACTAATATATCTACTTCTGTTAAAATGGAACAAGTAGGACTACTACAGATCTCTATAGAAACTACACACTAATGCTACCACACCTTGGTCATAGGCAAAACAGACTTTTACCAAATACAGAACAAGGGACCACAAATTAGAAATAGAAATATGGAGACAAAAATTGAACTGGGAATCCCAAGAAGTACTGCAACACTGGAAAACTAAAAATAGAACTGCATCACCTCTTGTACTAAACAAAATACAAAAACATTTGCAATGCACATCTCCCAAAGCTAACATTCTAGTTAAAAATGTAAAAATAAATACTTTTTATCTACCTTTGTCATCTGGGTGTTTTATGTGTTTGTCCCAGTTTCTCTTTTCTGCTTCTTCATCTGTCTTCTGTCAACTCTCTCCAGTGTTTGCTGTTCATTTCTCCTCTCCTCCTATCTTTCTCCATCCATTCCCTACATCTGTCTCTGTCATATTGATCTTTCTTTCTTTCCTGCTTCTCTGTCCACTCAACTTTCACCTTCTTTTTCGCCTTCTGGTCCTCAATCTCTTCTTTTTTTAATTTTCCCGTTCCTGTCAACCTTATATCTTCTGCCTAGCCCATCTCCCTGCTCTCCCATTTCCTCATCTCACTCCCTCCCCAATCTATTATTCCCTTCTATCTTTCACCTACTACTACTACTATTAATCATTTATACAGTGCTACAAGGCGTACGCAATGCTGAACAGACACATATCCCCATTACCAAATTTCTACCCTCTGTACTCACCATTCTCCTCTCGTTTCTTCTTCACAACCTCACCCCCCCTCCAAGGTTCCGCATTATGCCCAGCATCTCCCCCCCCCTCTGTCCCCTGCATCTAGTAGCTCAGAAACTCCCCTCTCTCTTTCTCTTCCACCCACACCCCCTTGTAGCCCAGATTTTTCACTCCCTCTCTCTCCCGCACCCACCCTTGTAACCTGGCATCTTCCCCTCTGTCTTTCCCTCCCATCCACCCATCATTTGTAGTCTGGCAGCCAGGGCCGTACCGAGTGTAAATCGTGCCCTGTGCAACTTGCACCTCGGGCGCACCCCCCCCCCCCCCCGCGGTGGGAGAGAAGAGGCGCACCCAAAGTGCAAGTTGCCAGCATGCTAAGCAGATCTGGCCCTCCCTGCAAGAGCAGGGAGGGATAGATCTGTTAGCATGCCGGCAAGAAGGCTTAAGGGGCGCATTTTAGCTGTTATTGCCTGCTGCCGCTAAGAGAAGAAAAACTGGCAGTGGCAGGCAACGGCAGACAGCTAAAATGCGCCCCTTAAGCCTTTGCGCCCTGTGTGGCCGCACGCTTGCACAGGGCTAGGCATGGGCCTGCTGGCATCTACAATTTCCACCCACCCACCAATCTGCATAGCCCAACATCTTACCCCCTCTTTCTCTCTTTCTGGCTCTCTCTCTTTCTCACCCACCAACCCACTCATCCAGCCAGCTCAGCTGGGATCCCCCCCCCTTCCCCTCTCTCTCTGTCTATTTCCATTTACCCACCAACCTATGAAGCCCTGCATCTTTCCAGAACTGAAATCATAATACTGTAAGAGCTGCAGGTGCCATGACTTGGAGAAGGAGCACAGCTGAACATATACTAAACAACAATTGATGGGGTTGGTGCAGTTGCATCTCCTCACCTGTTGCACGACACCTCCCAGGTGTTTGCCACATCTCATGCCCCTTCATGTGCCGGCTCCGTGACATACCTCAGGGAGCTTGTGACACACTAGTGTGTTGTGATACACCAGTTGAGAACAGCAGCCTTATATACTTGACTTAAAGATAGCATGCAAAATAATCTGCCAACCTTAGACTGACGATCAAAAGGGGGAGAACCCTACATGTGGTGTATTTAGATTTCAGTAAAGCCTCTGACACCGTTTCCTCACAGGTGACTTATAAACAAACTAAGCACCCTAGGGATGGACCCCAATTTTACTGAATGGGTTAGAAACTGGTTGAGTGGAAGGCAACAAAGGGTACAGGCAAATGGAGTTCACACGGAGGAGGAGGAGGAAGTTACCAGTGGTGTACCACAGGGATCTGTCCTTGGTCTGATTCTGTTTAACATCTTTGTTAGTGATATTGCAGAAGGACTCTTGGGTAAGGTTTGCCTCTTTGCGGATGATACCAAAATCTGCAATAGAGTAGACACCCAGGAAGGAGTTGACAACACGAGGAAGGATCTAGCTAAACTTGACGAATGGTCTAGAATATGGCAGCTGAAATTTAATGCTAAAAAACGCAGGGTCATGCATTTAGGCTACAAGAATCCAAAGGAGCTGTACAGTGTAGGGGGTGAGGCACTTCTGTCCACAAAAGAAGAGCAGGACCTGGGCGTAATTCTGTCTGACAATCTTAAAGTAGCTAAACAGGTAGAAAAAGTGACTGCAAAAGCCAGAAGAATGCTTGGGTGTATAGGCAGAGGAATGGCCAGCAGAAAAAAGGAGGTGATAATGCCGCTGTATAAGTCTCTGGTGTGATCTCATTTGAAGTATCGTGTGCAATTCTGGAGACCGCACCTTCAGAAGGATATAGGCAGGTTGGAATTGGTGCAGAGGGTGGCTACTAAAATGGTTAGTGGTCTTTGTTATGAAGCATATAAGGACAGACTTAAAGATCTTAATATGTATACTTCAGATGAAAGGTGGGATAGGGGTGATATGACAGAGACATTTAAATACCCCTGTGGCATAAATGCACAGCAGGGTCTCTTTCAATTGAAGACAAGCTCTGCTACGAGAGGACATAGGATGAGAGTGAAAGGGGATAGACTCAGGAGAAATATACAGAAATATTTCTTTACGGAAAGAGTGGTAGATGTGTGGAATAGTCTTCCAGTGGAGGTGGTGGACACGAGGACAGTATCTGAATTCAAAAAAGCATGGGACAAACACAGAGGATTTCTAAAGGTAAAAAGGGGACTCTTGTAGTTGATATGGAAGGGTAGACTAGATGGGCCATGTGGTCTTTTTCTGCCATCATGTTTCTATGTTTGTAGAAGAGGGATATATAAATATAATAAATCAATTAGGAATAAATCCAGAGGTCGAGTATTTTGGGCTTATATATGCATTCTGCATATAAAACAGGGGAAAAAGTGTAGATTTTTATACTGTCCCAGTCTCACGTAGACTATGCCCTGGCATGCCCCCTGAAACCTCTAGGTACCAAGGACATCCTCATGTAAATTGGGCCCTTTCTAAAATAGCCATTTACATGTGGATGTGATTTACACGCATATATGTCTGATTATAACATTTAAATTGTGAATATGGCTTCTAAAATAATCCCCATAGTTTAGCAGCACTGAATATATTTATTTGTCATTGATCAAAGTGGAGGAGGAGTGGAGGAGTGGCCTAGTGGTTGGGGCAAGGTACTTCAGGCCGGAAGGTTGGGGGTTCAAATCCCACTAGAGGACAGCAACCTTGGGCCGGAAGGACTGGGGTTTCTAGTCCCACAGGTGCTCCTTGTGGTCTTGGGCAAGCCACTTAACCCTCCATAGCCCATGTTCCCTGTAAAATAGTTATTTCCAAGTTATAATGCCCTGTTCAATGTAATTTCAGTTTGTTCAATGTAAACCGCACTGATGCAGAATAGCACGGTATATAAGAGAATGAATGAAATGATCACTACCGCTGCTGGTAAACATATAACTCTTATTTGAAAATTGATCCCAAAGTTTCTTACATCAGGTAGAACAGCTACTAATTTTTTTTCCCTTTTACTTTACCATGTCAAGATTCTGAACAAACTTATCAACATATTTTGTGAATTCTGTATTTTTGGGTGTGCTATGTTTTGTAATGTATTACATGCCTCATATTTTCTATCCATTAAATTGTTTTGGACTTTATTAATATATGCAGCAACAGGACTGATACATTACTCTTTTTGTTTCTTCCTATACAGCTCTCAGTGAACAAAATGTTAACCCTTCTCTCTCCATTTATAATCTTTCAGGGAGTTCACTACAATGATAAACCTGAAGGGGATTATTATGCAACTCTCTTCTGAGGAAATGGATAAAGGACTGTCCATTTGTGTCTCTCACCCTCTGAATAATTCTGTTTTTTCATTTTTTTTCTTTGTTTTTCTAGAAAGTTCTAATGTACTCAACATTCCCTGACATTTTTTCTTTTTTTGTCACTGAACAATCATTTTTAATGTTATTCCCTTTTTACTCTCTCGTGTATTTTTCTTTGCCTTTATGTTCTAGTACTGTTTCTCGGATACCCATCACATGTGTCTCTATTTTTCCACAAAGAGAGAAAAGTATTCCTGGTTTTTGTTATACATTTTTGCTACCTGTTATATTTTTCAAATGCCTGGGTTTATATTATTATTAGATGCATTTCTCAGGCAGCCCTTAAGGAAATTTAACATAGTTGTATTAGCCTGACAGGTACTGCAGTCAGTCCTGGGGCAAACTGGCTACTACAGAACTGCATGCATCTTTATTGCATGCTATACTGGTGTGACTCATCTTAAACTACTACTGGAAAGTTTAAGAGATTAATCTAATAAAAGTATGTTTGCATGTTTTGCCTATACTTAGCAACTAAATTAAGAAAGACTCCTTTCCAATTCCGTGCCTATGCCAGAACAGCTTAGTAAATTAGGACCTTAGTCAGCCTGACAGATGGCTACAGTCCCAGTACAATGATTTCTAACAAATTCAGGCATCTGTTATCTCTTATCAAGGTGGGCCCATCCTTTGCTCAGATTTCCTCATCACAGGGTGAACAGGAAAGGATCTCTCTCTCTCTAGAGATCCTAGGTTGGTGTGTGCCCCCACCCAAAGATCCTTTACCTCCAGCTCGGCATATAGAATGACCTGTTTCATCAGAATACCCATTTCGAACCTTCCACACAAGTTAGGGAGCTCTCCTCTTCCTTCTTGAATCTAGATCCCAAATCCCCTTGAAGGGAACACCTCCCTCAAAATGGAGTGGGGCTATGAGGCTTCAGTGGAAGGGAGACTCAACCGCAAGAGAAAAACAGAACTATGATACTCCAGCAGAAGTATACTTGAAGAACCTAGGTGGGGATCTTGCAACATGGCAGAAGGTCTATGCACAGTGCATTGTTTATGCACATGCCAAGCTACAAATGTGAATGTGTGTGCTGACTAGCATCTGGGTGTCACGGACCAGAGCAGAGGTGGTGCCCAGCGATATTGAGCTGCTGCCTGGCTATCACAAAGTTCTAACTTTTGCTGCAGAAGCTAACCGGGCAGTGCCATTGAATATTCAAATCGTTAATTTAGCGGTGACGACTAACTGCTTTAGCATCATTAGCCGCTGCCACTGAATATTGGGCACATACAGTTTTCTCTTTGTGTTGTGCTACACATAACATCCTTAGGTGCTGGATATTTTATGTTCCTAACTAAAAAGCTAACGTTCTGACTAACTTCTGGAAAGAATGATCATCATTGCCTTCCTTTATCTTTTTGTCCTATTTATTCTCTGTAACAGTACAAGTAGACCTTCTGCTCTTAAAGCTGATTTATAGACTGATTAGAAAAATATGATGCAAAGTCCTAACATAAAAACATAAGATATGCCATACTGGGTCAGACCGAGGTCCATCAAGCCCAGTATTCTGTTTCCAACAGTGGCAAATCTAGGTCATACGTACCTAGCAGTTTCCCCAAGGGACACAGGTTCCACAATGCTTGTACTGGGTCAAGCATTGATATCCTGGGTCCCTTCTTAATAATGGTTTATGGACCTTTCCTCCAGGAACTTGTCCAAACCTTTTTTAAACCCAGCTACACTAACAGCCTCTACTACATCCTCCGGTAACAAATTCCAGAGTTTGATTACACGTTGAGTGAAAAAATATTTCTTTTATTAGTCTTAAATAGTTTACCCTGTAGCTTCATTGCATGTCCCCTAGTCTTTCTATATTCTGATAATGTAAACAGTCGATCTACGTTTACCCGTTCCACTCCGTTCATTAATTTATAGACTTCTATCATATCTCCCCTCAGCCGTCTCTTTTCCAGGTTAAAGAGCCCTAATCTTTTAAGCCTTTCTTCATAGGAGTATCCTTCCATCCCCTTTACCATTTTTGTGGCTCTTCTCTGAACCTTTTCTAAAATTGCTATATCCTTTTTAAGATACGGCGACCAGAATTGCACACAATATTCAAAGTGCGGTCTCACCATGGAACGATATAGAGGCATTATAATATCCTTTGTTTTATTTTCCATTCCTTTCCTTATCATACCTAGCATTCTATTTGCTCTCTTGGCCGCCGCTGCACACTGGGCCAAGGGTTTTAACATGGTATCCACAATGACGCCTAAATCTTTTTCCTGGGTGGTGGAACCTTGCATCGTGTAACCATAGTTTGGGTTGTTCTTCCCTAGGTGCATAACCTTGCACTTGTCCACATTAAATTTCATCTGCCATTTTGATGTCCAGTCTTCCAATTTATCAAGATCCTCTTGCAGTTTTCCACAATCCTCTTGGGTTTTAACAACTTTAAATAGTTTTGTGTCATCTGCAAATTTGATAACCTCACTCGTTATTCCACTTTCCAGGTCATTTATGAATATGTCAAAAAGCAGCGGACCCAGCACAGATCCCTGGGGTACACCACTATTCACCTTTCTCCATTGGGAAAATTGGCCATTTAGCCCTACCCTCTGCTTTCTATCTTTTAACCAGTTCCTGATCCACAATAGTACACTGCCTCCTATCCCATGACTCTTTAGTTTTGCCAAAAGTCTCTGATGAGGGACCTTGTCAAAGGCTTTCTGAAAGTCCAGATACACAATATCAACCATGGATAAACTTCCTATTTATAAAATAAGCATTAAATTGTTACTGCCATATGAATTTCTTCTGCAGATCAGAAATTTACTATCAGTATCGATAGTAAATTTCTGATTAACTACTAAGCCACTTTCTTTTATTCTTCATCTACATTTAAATGGTGTTTTTTTATAATGACCTCCTGAACCCTCCATAGGGAGGCTTTTTATTTTTTCCAACCCAAAGGAATTTGGGAAAAATCTATACAAAAATGGTCAAGAAAGGTCGTTCTGTCCATCTGTTCCTCTCTCTGGGGCAAAATAACTATCTAAAAATTATATGCAATTGGATGAAACTTGGCACTGGAGAAAAAACAGTGAAAAGGCACATCAAGGTGTAAAATGGGCTAGATCAAACCAAGGGTTCCAAAAAAATTAAGTCCCCCAAAAATTGGCCCAATGTATTTCTATGGGAGAAAGAGTTCCAGCTTCTATAGTATAGAACTTACAGACAGGGGAAACATAGCTATTAGGGAATGGAGAAATTTCACGTACCTGATACGGTATTCTCCCCATGACCTTTTGAATGGGCATGCCACCTGGCTGCTTCTACTGACCGCCCAACTAACTTAATCTGATGAACTGACATGGCAAAATATGAATGGATTATACATTTAAATAAATCTGAAACTAACAAATAAATGCATTGGATATGGAATTTCCTGTAAGACAACTAGTTACATTGTTAGCTGCTGGCAGGCTTATAGTGTGGGAAACATTTCTGGGGAGAAAACTGCTGATAATTTTATTTCCTTGAAACCTGCTAGACCAGTCCAAATGAGTGGTTATGCTCCCTTGCCGGCAGGTGTAGACAGACGAGCAACTTTCACTGATGTCCACATTCAGAATGTCCACTGTGCAGCACTGAAAGAAGTCAGTATGACATTTCCCAAGTACTAAATAAAACTGAAAAACTCAGAAAAAATTACCAGCATTAATAACCAACCATAAATTGCAACAAACATTTAGAACAAGTATTTGATTTTCTTACCACAAATAGCTCTGCATCAAACACTAAGACTGCCAAGGCAATCAAGAGGTAACAGGGATCCCAAACTTGTAGGAAAAGTCTTCTAGGGAGGATCTTGGACTGGTCTAGCAGGATTCAAGGAAAAAAAATCAAGTAGGTAAAAATGTCTTCTTCCTTGGCCTTCTGATAGACTAGTCCAGTCAAGTAGGATGCACCCAAGCAGTCAGGACTCAGAACGGGAGGAAGGCAACACTCCAGATAGAACTACCCTGTCAGAGGCGCCATCTGCACCAGCTCCCATGTGCAATCCTCACCTTTTCAGCTACCTCTTTTGAGAACCATAGCGGCTTCCTTTTCATTTTACATTTACTTACTTTATCCCCTTTCAGTTTTGCCCACTGTTCTTCTCCATTCCCCATCTTGACAAAGTTAGTGTTCCTAAAGTCTAGGGCCCTCACTTTGAAATAAATTATCTCAGCCTTTGTCCTAATGCTGAACCACACCATCTCGTGATCACTGGATAAGACATGATCATTCACTGTAACATCAGAAACGCTCTCCCCATTTGTAAGCACTAGGTCCAGTATGGCTCGCTCACATGCAGTTCTATTACCAGTTGCTGAATAGTTCTTCCAGTAGATAATCCAAGATCACCTTACTTCTAGATGAAATTACTACTACTACTTATCCTTTGTATAGTGCTACAAGGCGTAAGCAGTGTTGTATAGACACATGTAAAAGACGGTCCCTGCTCATCAGATTTTACAATCTAGTCAAGATAGACAACACATCAGCTGCAGGCAAGGATATATATATCTAGGAGAATAGTAAGGAAAACACACAGGAGACTAAGTGGATCAGGATCCAAAAGCAGCCTTGAAGATGTGAGTTTTCAGCCTGGATTTGAAAAGGGCCAGAGATGAAGCCTGATGCACAGACTCAAGTAGTTTGTTCCAGGCATAAGGAGCAGCAAGGTGGAAGGATCAAAGTCTGGAGTTGGCAGTAGAACAGAAGGGATCTGCCAGAACAGCAGAGTTCCCAAGGAGGGGTATAGGGAAAGACAAGAGAGGAAAGGTAGCGAGGAGCAGCAGAATGAGTGCACTTATAGGTCAGTAGATATTTGAACTGGATAAGGAAACAAATAAGGACCCATTGAAGCGACTTGAGAAGAGGGGTTATATGAGCATATCGTGGCTAGTGGAAGTTTAGCTGCACAGCTGAGTTTTGAACAGACTGAAGGGGAAAGAGATGATTCAGAGGGAGTCAAGAAGGAAGAGATTGCATAGTCTAGACGAGAAGTGATTAAAGAGTGGAAAAGTGTCTGGTAGCGTGTCTAGAAAGGAAGGGATGAATTTTCTACACACACTACTAAGACACTTATCCACTCTTGTCACCTCTCGTCTAGACCATTGCAACATCCCTCCTTGCTGGTCTCCCTCTGAATCATCTCTCTCCCCTTCATTCTGTTCAAAACTCAGCTGCACGGCTAATCTTTCAACAGCCATGATATGCTCATTGCAGCAGGGATGTTCCAATCAACATCCAGCATATTGAAATCACTAATCAATAGCACTTCTTCTGTCATATTAATACTGCAAATGGCTTCAATTAATCTCTGTCCAGTTCTGCCTGTGAAGGAGGTCTGTATATCACAACAATGCAAATGGATGCTCCATTCCCTCTCTCCCATTTAACCCACAGTGCACCCTACAATTCTGTTGCTCTAATATTTTTACATATGCCGACATTCCTCCTCCCTTTCTTCCTACCCTGTCCTTCCCAAATAAATTATAGCCTGATACTGTATAAGTATATCCCAGTCATGATCTCTGTGACCACCACTAAGTCCAAGTCAGTCTCTTCCATTAAAACCTGCTACAGACATTAATACACACCATTTTCCAGATATTGCCCTTTTTCCCACTTCTGTTAAGGTATTTAATGTTTTACTTACCTGAGGACTTTTACCTGGGGGTTTTCTGTACCCATCCCCAATAAATCTAGTTTGAAGCCCTTCAGTAAGTTAGCCAATTTGCTGCGGAAGACACTTCGACCTTTCTTGGATAGGTAGACACCATCTCTGCTCAACAGCCCTTGGAAAATCATCCCAAGGTCCAGGAAACAAAAATGCTCTCAATGACACCACACACATAGGCATGCATTCATATCTAGAATGTGAGCGTCTCTGCCTCAGCCTTTACCTGCAACAGAGAGGCTTGAGAAGAACACCACCTGCACACCTATCTACTTCACTCTCTGTCCGAGAGCCATGAAGTCACTCTTGATATACTCGGAGGGATACCTGGTAGTATCATTTTTGTGCCACATGGATGAGCAGCATCAGAAAATAGTCAGTAGGCTTGATGGGTCTCAGCAAACTCTTCTTAAAATCTTGGATTTTGGCACTTGGCAGACATCATACCTTCCAGGACATCAAATCTGGTCAGCAGATGAATGCCTCAGTACCCCTCAGAATGGAGCCAGCAATCACAGCTACACCCTGTTTCCTTCTGTTCCATATCATCTTCACCTCTGTTGGAGATTTGGGTTGCTTCAAGAAGCATTTCATCAATGTAGTTTTTACAGACATGAATGCTTTTTAGCCTCACCACCTCCTCTCTCAGCTCTTTCACTTGTTTCATGAGGGCATAAACCTACAGACATCCTGCACACGGAGCCAGTCCCTGACATGGGATCAGGCTGTCCATTTGGACAGAGGCAGAAGCTGTAACGGGGGCAACAGCTTTAGCAACAAAATTTTTCCCAGCCATAATTCAGTTGTAGGAGCTGTGGTACCTGTTGATGGAAATAAGAAAAAGACCTACCAAAGTCCCTAACTTTTCCTCAGTTGTCCTTTAAGATAAAAAGCAGCTAGCCTCTTTTAAATGAGATCCAACACCTCTGCTCTTAGTCCCTGCGTGTTGTTTTGCTTGCCTGCTCCCCTATTATTTGTGTATGGAGTGGTTTCTTATCACTTTAAGCTACTAAAATCAGATATAGATAGATAAATATAGATATAATATCTATCTACCTATATAAGGTGTATAGTCTAATCTGCTCCCTTTGTCAAGCTACCCAATTTAAGCTCCTTCAAATATAACTAGTTGTTTACTTTAAGCAGATATTCAAATGTAACTATTTACTTCCTAGATTTTCCCTTCCGACTATCAAACATTTCTATCTTAATCAACAAGCTAAATAGCAAAATTTCTCCCATGGGATGGGTGGGAGTTGGGATGGAAATGGAGGACACTAACACTTCAGCAGTGCAGGGACTTCGAAGAGTGCTTTTCCTCCTCTTTGAAATTGAAGACTAGAGGAAAGAAGAAAAAAAGAAACCCAGCGGCAGAAAGAACAAAAAGAAATCCAGCAGCAAAAGATCATCTCAGATTAATAGAGAAAGCAATTTATAAGCTCAAATATAAAGATGAACTAGGACAAGTGACTAGGAAAGCTTCATTCGTGTACCACCAATTACAGCCAGGCAGTGCCAAGCCCTGCGTTTGAACGGCCTTTCCACAATGTCAAAATGCCTACATAGCCAGAGGCTTTGCAGAGAAGTTACCTAATACCCTTACTGCAGCTCCAAAGCTAAGACACTTCAAAACTGTTCCAGCAAATGAGCCTTCTCCTACCTCTGCTGCCCAGTTTCAGATTAGCACGGAGATAGGTTTTGCACCAATGGCCCAAACGAGAATGAGCTGGCAGGGCCATGTATCCTGTCTGGGGGCAGGCTTGGCTTCTGTGAATTCTCCAAACTGCTGATATGGGAGGTAGAAATAACACATTCTATATTGCTAGCTAAAATCTTTGTTCACTAACAAAAACAAAGAAGTACGAACCTCAGTTGAACTAGGCAACTAACACTGCTGTTTCAGTGGTACATGCTTTATGTAAGCGCTACTAAAATTTGCTGGCATGAGACATGTAATGCAGCTCTCAGAATGAAGTCAGTGTCAATCACAGCTAGGGGCTTAACTGTCATTTTATTAGGTTCTTGGTGTTCCAGTCTGAGACACTTCATTACTGTAATACAACTGTTGATTTAATGGAAGGTTCACACAGTACTGGTCAATAAAAACCTTGAAAGAGAACAGTGTGTTCAACATTTAAGGGGGAAGATGTACTATCACGGTTTTTTTTTTTCCCATTTTGTGTCTATGGAAAAACATTCAATATGTCTGGCCTTGTGGTCTATTCTCAGTGAAAGTGAAAATAGTCACCTGGTAGGGGAAAAATGTGGGCAAACAGACTGACTTGCCTTGAAAAGTATTTTTTTAAAGTGCTGCTGGAGGCAGATAGTCTATACATACAGATCCTTGTGGCACTCACATTTAACTTAAATATTAGGTCCCAATAAGCTCTCCTAGTAAGTGAGAAGATACTCTAGAAAATAAAAGAATACAGTCCAAACTCCAAATAAGATAAATACTTACAATAAAGAAAACAGGCACTCCAAAAATATACTTTGTACATACAGTATATTGATGGTTAAGATGAATAGGTGCTTTCTTCAGGGTCGATATGGTATCTCAATACATGATACAATGAAGTTGCTTACCTGTAACATAGGTTCTTCGACAACAGCATAAATCGGCCATACACATGGGTGACCATCAACCTAAGGGAGCCAGGCTGAACAGCCCTCCCAAAGCCGAAGAGTCTCTGGGCATGCACGTCCTCTTCTTTCAGTGTGCTCCTAACTTCTCCCCCTCAGTCCATCACAAAACTTAAGCAATTTCAACCGTACGGGGGACGTGGGAGGTTTGTGTGGCAGATTTATCCTGCTGTCTAAAAATAATCTGTTATAGGTAAACAACTTCACTTTCTCCATGGAAAAGCAAGATAGAATCAGCCACATATGTAGGTGACTCCCCTGAGGGTGCAAAGGCTGGTGAAATTTTTAAGAGAGATGATCAACCTTTGCTACTGGAGAAAAGCTGCTACAGTTAAAACAACTTAGGTATGAATGGAAAAATACTCCAAGGTTGGTCTTAGTATCAAGTCAAGATGTCATGATCTCTGATTGGGGGAGCTGATGCTCTGTTGGAGATTTCAGAATAAATGGAAAGAGTGCTCTTCTAGTAAACGATGCAGTCATACTTAGGCCTATCTTCAATTTTCCTTTTTTTTTTCTATAAGTGTGGACTGAGTTAGTTGATGGGAGTGCAATAAAGTGACCTCAGAGTGTTATCTTAATTCAAGAGGGTGGTGATGTATTATCATGTACACCAAGGTGAATGGATTTCCCAGATGGAGATACAGATTTACTTTTTAAACAGATGTTCACAATAACATTAACGAGTGTTCTGATGGCAGTGGACAACAATCGATAAAATGACTGAAATTCCATTGAAGATGATTTCTTGGCAGTATTTATTTATTTATTTAACAGGTCTTCTATACCGCCTTGCCTTATACACTCAAAGCGGTTACATGAAACAGTTACAGCAACAAGCTTTACATAGAACAGGAGTCTACAACTTGGAGGTTACCGGTATTTGAGGTATAACAAGCAATTAACAATTGCTAACTATATACAAAGAACTGCTGCAGTGTTTAGAGGTCCGTTTCGTTATGGATCATAGTCTTCTGGGGTAGGTCCAAAGTATTTTTGGAAAAGGTGAGCTTTTATGGTTTTCCATAATGAAGAAAAAAACTGGTACAAAAAGGCAGAGCTGGTTTCAGACATGTAGGGGCCCGGGGCAGAAACTGGAAAAAAGGCTTAAAGCCTAGCTTGGGGCTATTTCTCCTTCAAAGTGATGCAAGTTTAGGGAGCCTGTGACATCGGGGCCCAGAGCAATTTGTTCCACTCTAATGTTAGACCAGCAATAAAGCAAATGTTTTTAAAAACACATTTTGATTCATTCTTCCATCTCAAGAGATGGGGCAGAGGTTTAGGTTTTTGATTCATTAAAGATTACCAGCAGATTCAAGTCACCAGAAAGAGTAGCAGCTCAGGCCACCAAAGGGGTAGTGAGTTACTGCCCTAAATGGGGAGGGGGGGTTGACGTCACTCCTCAGGTCCTAAATATGAAAATTAGCATCCTGAATCTGGCTGTAGAGTCTGAATATGCCACTTTCTTCTTTTTTTTTAAACATATTTCAAATGGAGGGGTTCAAATGAAGCCTAGATAGACTGAAAGGGAAGCTTAATTTGAGGGGTTCTGAGATATTTGGCTCCATTCCAAAGGAAGAGAGAGTGATGGAGAATAATTCTACTTCGAGAGTCAATACATATTTAGCAGAATTTTCAATTCTCTGAATGATTGCTTAAAATATACTTCAAATATGCCTAGTTATATCTCTATAAATTTCCTTACTTACACTAATGAATCGCAGCAACAGGGGATAGGAGCAAAAACCCCAGTGTAATACATCATTGGGAAGCAAGAAGAAACACAGAAACATGACGGCAGAAAGAGACCATACTGACCTATCTAGTCTGCCCTTCCATATCAACTACTATAGTCACTTTTTTCCTTTAGAGATCTTCTGTGTTTATCCCATGCTTTAATTAATTCAGATACTGTCCTCGTCTCTACTACCTCCACTGGGAGACTATTCCATGCATCTATCACTTTTTCCGTAAAGAAATATTTCCGCACCCTCATCCTATGTCCCCTCATAGCAGAGCTTGCTTTCAGTTCAAAGAGGCTCTCCTCTTGTGCATTTTTGCCACTGAGATATTTAAACATCTCTATTGTATTTCCTTTCTCCCGCCTTTCCTCCTAAGTATACATATTAAGATCTTTTAAGTTCACAGACCATTTTGGTAGCCACCCTCTGCACAGACTCAATCCTATATATGTCCTTTTGAATTACACACACAGTACTCCAAATGAGGATTCTTCAAAGACTTACACAGAGGCACTATCGCCTCTTTTTTTTTTCCTGCTGCCCATTCCTCTCCCTATGCACTCAAGCATCCTGCTGGCTTTTGCTGCCACCTTTTCTACCTATTTAGCCACTTTATGATCATCAGAAAATCACACCCAGGTCCCCTTCTTCTTCTGTGGACAGAAGTACTTTACCCCCTATAATGTACCCCTCCCTTGGATTTTTGCAGCCCAAATACATGACCCTACATTTTTTAGCGTTAAATCTCAGCTGCCAAATTCTTGACCATTCTTCAAGCTTAGCTAGTTCCCTCCTGATGCTATCTACTCTATAACAGATTTTGGTTATCCGCAAAGTGTCAATCCTTACCAGGCAGCCCTTCTGCAATATCACTAACAAAAATGTTTAAAAGAATTGGACCAAGGACCGATCCCTGTTGGACACCACTGATAACCTCCTCCTCCTCAGAGTGAGCTCCATTTACCTGCAACCTTTGTCGCCTTTGTCAGTCACTTTAAGGTACATTCCTAGGCGCTCACTTTATTTATAAGTCATCTGTGAGATTTGGTGTCAAACGATTTACTGACATCTAAGTACACATACATCTAGGGCTCTACCTTGATCCAACTCTCTGGTCGCTCAGTCAAAAAAATGAATTAGATTTGTTTGACAAGACCTGCCTCTAGTAAAAGCATGCTGCCTCAGATCCTGCAATCCATTGGACTCCAGAAACCTCACTATCTTCTAGTTTTAGCAAAATTTCCATTAATTTTCTGACTACAGAGGTCAGACCTAACTGGCCTGTAGTTCTCAACCTCATCTTTACTTCAGCTTTTGTGTAGAAGGGCCACATATGCCTTTTTTCAGTCCTCTGGGACCATTCCAGACTCTAAAGAAGCACTGAAAGATCAGACAGTGGAACCGCTAGAACTTCCCCAAGTTCCTTCAATATTCTTGGATGTATCCCATCTGGCCCCATCACTCTGTCTACTTTTATTTTAGCTAATTCCTCATGAACACAATCTTCTGAAAATTGTTCAAGATCCTCTTTACTTCTGTTCCTATTTGTGGGTGTTCTCTGAGTTCCAGTTCCTGTTCCTTCATTTGTGAAAACAGAAGAAGAATATTTGAGTTCCACTGAGCCCAGAGCAAAATGGCTGCCTAATCGTGTTACTCTGTGAGGAAAAATCAGATACTCTCCCTGTGGACTGTTTTCCGCTTTTCATCATCTCCAGAATTGCACTAGGAAGCACAGGAGCATGGCAAATCAGAAATTTATAGCGCCAGAAGCTTAGCCTCTCATGAGGGCTAAAACGTCAGAAAAAAAGCCCACTGACTCCTGATAAAATGGCTAATTCAGATGCTGTACTGAAAGGTTCTCTCTTTGAAAGGTTTAATGGAACAGCAAATTGATGTTCCCATGGGTATTAGAAGAGATTTGGAAACTCTGACATCTCAAATGGCCATCTCTCAGCAGAATTTAGATGTCCTAGAACAGCACATCCAGGAACTGTGTCAGGAATCAGTTCAAATCTCTGAGAATCCTGTACACATTAAGCTGTTACAGTTAGATTATGAAGATCTTATTAACTTTAATAAGTGCCAGAATTTAAGAATTCTGGGCTTGTCTGGGGGTGTTTAAGGCGATAATTTGCTAACTTTCATCCCTCAGTTTCTGTTTTTATTATCAATTCAAACCTCCTCTAGATATTGAGCAGGCTTATCGTTCGCCTCAGCATCGGTCATCAGGGCTGCAGCATCCCAGAGCAGTTCTTCTGTGTTTAACCGCTTCTCCCTGGTCTTATAACTACTCTCTTTGGGTAGGGAAAGATCAGTTAAGCTGCGATACAAGGGGCAACGATTATTCATTTTTCCTGATCTGTGAAGTCGGGAGTTCTTGTCACAGCGGGAATTTTTGAAAGAGACTGGAGCCCAATATGGACTTTTATATCCTGCTCGTATGAATGACAATCGCACTACTATTTTTCAGAATCCCAAAAAACTGGAACTTTTCATTGAAGAAAAAAAGATGTCGCAGTAACTTGCTAATGTTTTACTTGATTTCCAGGCAGCAGTGCACGTTCTGATAAAGATGTTTAGCCTGTTTAGTCCACTGCTCCTCTTCTGACATTGAACTAAAACCTTTCTGATATGTCCTTTGGGTATGGCTACTGCCTGTGTGTTTGAACAAATTGATAAAAAGTAACTGTGCGATCGCAGTTGGTATGATAGAGTTGCCATTTGTGTTGAATGACTGTGTATGCTTGTAAACAGTGGGGCAAGTGTGCTTTAACTAACAGTGTGGCAGCTTGGGTTTGTTTTTAGTGAGTGTAGATGCTTGGCTATAAAATTAAAATTTGGGTTCCCTCTTTGAAGTCTGACTTGGTGTGTTCCTAGTTTGAATGTTAAGAGAATGTCTGTTACGGAAGGGAGTAACAGCCAATCGTAAGCTAACAGTGTTTATGCTCTGATTGCAATCTTTCCATTTAACTTAATTGTTTTACTATTTACTTAGCTAAGTTGGTTGTACATAACTATATCGATGTTGGGATTGTTTAGAATTTATTATATTACTGGCTTGAACGTTGTCCATAACAGTCTCACTTCACTTTTATATGGGTGTCGAGTGCCTGCTTACGCATTCTTGTTTATGAGTGGCTTCCCCAAGCAAGTCCAGGGAAGTGAACAATTGGATGAACCCGCCTTTTGGAAGCTTTTGTACTTGCGTCAGATGGCGACCTGAGATCGAGGAAGGGATAGCAATAAATGTGCTTTACATTGAAACTTCCTGCTGTGCTGCCTCCTACCTAAGAAATGCATCAGTTGCTGTTCTTCTGAATGAATGTGGACCTGTCTCATTGTCTACACTGTTAAAAAATTGTTGTGGGGATACCAGTGGATGAAGATTCTTGTGCATGGATGGGTAAGAGCATCAGATAAATATCAGTCTGTGCCTCCGCTCATAAGGTGCTACCATCCGTACTGCCAGAGATACATCTGGACATTATGGCCACAGAAAATCCAGACTGTCATTGCAGTAGATAAATCCTAACTTCTGATGGCACTACTTGGACTTCTGATGCTGGATGTAACTCTTCAAAAATAACGTGTGCCGCAATGTCTGAGGATTCAGGTTGACAGAGTCTGCTACCGCTGCTTGGTGCTGTAAGGAGCTGTAGTATACATATGTACACATCAATTGTGCTCCCTCAAGGTCATTCTAAGTGAAAACGAAGATTGTGTGGATTTCAGAGATAATAATATTGCCCGTAGTGAGTGAATGTGCATGTCTATGCCTATTTATATGCATGCTTGACTAGATGAATGTGGACAAAGGGGATGAGTACTCTATTAGACTCTCTTTTTGGCAATTTCCCCATGGCCTAGGTAGTCTTCTTGTTATGAGTTCTTGGCCGTTGTTTGAGTATGGGGTGGGATTATGGGGGTTGGGGGTACAGTTTGGAATGGTGGAGGTTTTTTTTCCTAAAACAGATCCTTCTTTTTGGTTATATTCAACATTTACAAGTATACAAATCCTTATGTCAACAAATCTAGATAAAAGAAAATGGGTCTGAAAGTTGTTTCACTGAATGTTAATGGTTTAAATCACCCTATTAAGTGTAAAAAAAAATCTTCTGTTATCTTAATAGTTTGAAAACTGATCTTCTCTTTCTCCAGGAAACTTGCATGTCTCATGAGTCCTGTGTCAAGCTTAGGGTGGGTTGGACAGACAGCCATATTTTTCCCCTGGACTTAACAAAAAGAATGGTGTCGCCATCCTCTTCAGAAAAGGTATATCCTTGCAAATACTACAGCAGAAAATGGACTGTGAAGGAAGGTGGGCTTGTGCTGATGTGGTTCTGGGTGTAAAAGATGTACCCTAGTTAATGTGTATGCACCAACCTGTGAAAACTCTAGTTTTTTTGAAGAATTGTGTCAAGCGATACTAACTTCAGGGAATGATGTAACAATGCTTGATGGTGACTTCAACACTGCACTTAATCATTTTCTTGACAGGTCATTCATGTGTAGAAACTATAATTTGAAATCATCCTTAAAACTGCAAAACCTGATGGATACTCTATGCTTGGTGGATACTTGGGGTAGACTAAACCCTTCTGCCTTTTTTTTCTTTCCCGCATCGATTTTACTTTTGTAATGATCACCTCTTTGTATCAAAATCAATCCTTCCCGGTTAAAAATTGAACCCTTGGGACAATACACATTTCAGATCATGCTGCAGTTCTGGTTTTTCTACCTTCGGTACAAGCAAATACTAGACCCCTTTGGAGCTTCAGAAATAATTTACTGCTTGAAGCATCTTTTAAGGATAAAATGAGTAAAGTAATTATAGATTTTTTCCAGAATAATGATAATGCATAAATGCACTTTGGAATCATATGAGAAGCTTTCAAGACAACCCTATGTGGAGTTTTGTTTCCTGGTTACATAAGTCTGAAGCAGAGAGAGCCAAAAAATTGGAAGCAGAGATATCCTGTCTGGAAGGTATACACACCAGAACTGGTGATAATACTGCGTTTTGGCATTTATTAGGTCACGGTTATGAGTTTCATAAAATTCTGGTATGGCGAGCAGAGCAGAAGCTTATGGTACAGAAGACAGGGTGGTACAGAGGCAGGTCTTGTCAGACAAATCTGATTGATTTCTTTGACTGGGTGACCAGGGAGTTGGACCGAGGAAGAGCCCTAGATGTGGTGTATTTAGATTTCAGTAAAGCCTTTGACACAGTTCCTCACAGGCAACTGATAAACAAACTGAGCACCCTAGGGATGGACCCTAAAGTTACTGCTTGGGTTAGAAATTGGTTGAGTGGGAGGCAACAAAGGCTACAGGTAAATGGAGGTCACTCTGAGGAGAAGGAGGTCTTTTTGACATCTTTGTTAGTGATACAGCAGAAGGGCTATCGGGTAAGGTTTGCCTCTTTGCGGATGATACCAAAATCTGCAATAGACACCCAGGAAGGTGTAGATAACATGAGGGGGGAGCTAGCTAAGCTTGGACTAGAATTTGGCAGCTGGGATTTAATGTTAAAAAATGCAAGGTCATGCATTTGGGCTGTAGCAATCCAACGGAGCACTATAGTATAGCGGTTGAAGTACTTTTGTCCACTAAGAAGAGTGGGACCTAGGCGTGATTGTGTCTGATATAATCTTAAAGTACCTAAACAGGTAGAAAAGGCGACGGCAAAAGCTAGAAGGATGCTTGGGTGCATACGGAGAGGAATGGCTAGCAGAAAAAAGGAGGTGATAATGCTTCTGTATAAGTCTTTGGTGCAACCTCATTTGAAGTATAGTGTGCAATTCTGGAGACCGCACCTTCAAAAGGATATAAACAGGATGGTGGCTACTAAAATGGTTAGTGGTCTTTATTATCAAGCATATAAAGATAGACTTAAGGATGTTAATATGTACACCTTAGAGGGCAGGCAGAATAGAAGTGATATGATTGAGTCATTTAAATACCTTCATGGCATAAATGTACAGGGGGAGAGCCTCTTTCGATTGAAAGCAAGCTCTGCTACTAGGCAACATGGGATGAGAGTGAAAGGGGATAGATTCAGGAGTGATATGCGGAAATATTTCTTTACGGAAAGAGTGGTGGATCCGTGGAATAGTCTTTCAGTGGAGGTGGTAGAGATGAGGACAGTATCTGACTTCAAAGAAGCATGGGACAGAAGATCTCTAAAGGAAAAAAGGGGAATGTTGTAGTGGTTGATATGGAAGGACAGACGAGATAGGCCATGTGGTCTTTTTCTGTTTCTATTATGCAGAAAATGACAAAACAGGGAAATTATTGGCACAGACTTTGCAGGTCCAAAGAGCAAGACATTGTATCACTTCCATTCTAGTAGATGACACACATGTTCTTACAAATACTGATGTCCACCAAAGGAAGCACTATGCCACATTGTTAGAAGAAACCCAGTCCAAAATACGTGGTTTGAGGAAAGGAGTTCTTTATTTAATAGTAATTGATTCCTTGCGCCAAAAAGCCTGACACAGAGTACACTTAAGTTCCCCTGAAGTGAAATCGAAACACAGCCTGTGTCAGGCTTTTTGGCGCAAGGAATCAATTAATATTAAATAAAGAACTCCTTCCCTCAAACCACGTATTTTGGACTGGGTTTATTACAAATACTGAGGACATTTTGAATGTGTTTTCATCCTTTTATGCAGATTTAGGAGTATGTTTATTAAATGGCGGTAGCGGCTTCCATGCGATATCAGAGCCGCGGCCCTATTGAAATCAATGGGGCCGTGGCTCCGATATCGCATGGAAGCCGCTACCGCCATTTAGTAAACATACCCTTAGTATCAAGTGTCAGTGTTGATAATGTTAATAAGAAGCATTTTTGTCAATAGAAGATTTTCCTAAGTTAGGCAAACCTATCAAATTGGGAGAGATTTTATCTGCCATCAAGAGCCGCCCCAGGAATAAGGTCCCAGTTCTTGAGTTCACTGTTGAGTTTTATCAGCAGTTTGCTACAGTCCTTGCTCCAAAATTGCAAAAGTTATTCCAGGATCTAGTGGCTCAGCTTGTCGACATCCACTTTTTGTGAAGTCATTGTTATTTGTTGGCAAAAACCGGATGTGGCCGCTACTGAAAAACAGCAGACTAGACCCATCCAAAGTTGAATCTTTTAGGCCAATCTCAAACATCCCCCAGCTTGCCAAGATCATCGAAAAAGCTGCTCAACAACAAATCCAGCATCATATCGATACTGAAGCACCGCTAGATCCATCCCAACACGGCTTCAGGGAAGCACATGGAGTCGACACTGTCCTTACAACCCTATTCAACAATTTGGTCACAGGAATAAACAGCATCCAACAAGGATTTGTCCTCATCTTTCTGGACATCTCTGTCACCTTCGACTCTGTGAGCCATGACATACTTCTACAACGCCTGAAAGAAAAGGGGATTCAAAGCACAGCACTGGAATGGTGTAAATCCTACCTATCCAATAGGTGGCAACAAGTCAAGGCAGGCCACACATCCTCAGAACCATTTCTGCAGACACAGGGGGTACCTCAAGGATCGTCCTTATCGGCACTGATGGTCAATATCTATATGCAGCCGATATATGATTTGATCCGATCCTTCAACGTACAATGCCTTGCTTACGCAGACGACATCCTCCTTTACATGCCGTTCACAATTGACCAACCAGTGTTCTCCCCAATAATCAGTTGCTTCGAAGCTGTAGCCGAATGGCTGTTGACACAAAACCTACGGATCAATCATGACAAAACTGATGTTCTATTCGTCACGAGGAACCGTAAGTTCATACCTCCCCCATCACTACTTGTCAACAATGTAGAGTTGAAATCCAAACCCACAATCCGTTATCTCCGCATCACACTGGACCAGCACCTGGATATGACAACACATGTGAAGAACGTCACAAAGGCAATATATCATAAGATCAGAATGCTACGTCACCTACGCCCCCTACTGGATTTCACCGACTACAGAACAACCTTCCAGGCATTAGTCCTCCCACATCTGGATTTCGCTAACATCATCCTCCATGGTCTCTCTCAATCAACCTTAAATCCGCTCCGCCTAGCTATGAATGCAGCTGCAAGAGTCCTTTCTGGATCGTCAAGATCTGACCACATAACGCCTATCATGAAAGATCTGCATTGGCTACCTTTACATGCCAGACTCCAATACAAGTCATTAGTCCTTACCTTCAAAGCCCTAAATAACTACCCTCCTACGCCAATCAGCAAGCTAATCCACGGTACCCTGGAAAATAGAAACAGGAGGCCTACTGCAATGAACACCTTAGTAGTCCCCAAGATGATGACTAAGTGTACAAAGGCTACCTCCAACAGGGCCTTCTCTATATTTGCTCCTTTAAGCTGGAATGCCCTTCCCCATGAAATCCGTAGCATCAAAAGCCTAATCCTATTCAGAAAAGCCTTGAAACACCACCTGTTCACAAAATGCTACCCAGAAACCATCCGAGGCAAACACACAACCGGCAAGCTTCCCACATGCCCCAGCCGCCCTAGCATCTTAATACAAAGAGAAAATGGTTAGCCTACACACAAGCCCATTCGCTATTCACCATACGTGTACCACCCACCAACAAAAGCACATGCAATTTCCAAATGAGTTAGAGTATTGTACATAGTATCGAGTTAACTTGTATATAGTTTTCCCGGTTTATCCCATGTTTAATTTCCTGTTCATTGTAAACTCAATGTTGCTTGTATGCATTGTGGTATGTTTTTGTTCGATGTACACCGCGCTGATTATAATAGCGCGGTATAGAAGAAATGTTAAATAAATAAATAAAATAAATAAATTTGATAGGTAATTACAGGACTATTTCACTTTTGAATGTAGATTATAAAATTCTAGCCAAAATCCTTGCTATTAGGTTAAGTCAGATGTTGGGTTTGTTAATAGGGGCAGAGCAAACGAGTTTTAAGAAGGGACGATATATCAGAGACTTGCCTGTTTTGTATGAGGTTAAAGCTGGGGGTCATACTATTTCCAATTTTTATGGGTTGCTGATATGCAATACAGGCTCCTCTGCCAGGATAAGGTAGAATTTGGGAGTATGATGCTGGCATCCCTAAAGATGGAATTAATTGGGTTACATTCTGGAGCTATGTACTGCGGTCCACTATGTCCAATAGTCTCTCGTAGTCACTTTATTTTTTGTTTTACAGTGCTTTCTGGACTTCTCTCTGGCTGCATAAAGCGGGCCTTCTGAAATCTAATAAATGCTGGTGATATTCTGCAAATACCACACCACCAGTCTAAATTATATCAGGACGCTTCATCCACAATCAACACGGGCAATACAGGTTGTCACTCACCACGCTACATAAGCTACAATGTCTTCGATTTTTATTTATGTGATTGCGGGTCATTCAATACATGGTATTTTAGCATTTTTCCATTGTCACAGTATTTCCCCATTGGTACACTTATCTCCTTGTTTTTCATAAACTCCTGAGGTTGACATCAGTATCTTAAAGTTCAATGAGGACTTGTATTCTTATGTATAAAAATATTTTTTATTAAAAAAAAATGTGTGGATACCATTTTTAAACTCAAAGTATTATTTATGTATGTATTTAAGCAATTCTCTTAATGTCCTTGCACTCACCCCCTTTTTTTAAATCACTTTTAGTTTCTTTTTTAATATTATTTTAACATTATTTTTTTGCTTGTTATTTATGTTTTGCTGTTCACCTCCTTCTTTATTTATTTAACAAGTTTTTTATACCGCTTTATCATTTCAGTCAAAGCGGTTTATATTGTAACTTCAACTTGGTAATGTACATTAAACATTAAACAGGGACATTGATAACTTGGATTTTAGCTTTTAGTTATACATTACTTTATGGCCAGAAGTTTTGAACGTTCATAGGATGAATTTTACATACCTTTTTATTATATAGTTGATTGGATTCCTTCTTACCTATTCTCTTATTCCATTCACACGGTAGTGGTCTGTACAAGTACATGTTATTAAGTCCGATATGCCCTCTGTATGTTATTTTTGCATGTTTACTTGGTTCTATATTCACCACTTTGGAGCCGATTTGGGGTCTTTAGTGGTGGTGAGTCGACAACCACGGTAAACAATGATTGACAATGGCTTGCCATGAAACTCTTATTCCATGCAATGTAGTGTGCCAGTTTGGCAGTGATGCTTTGTACATATTATGATTTCCCCTCTTATTTATTTTAGATATTAGGCACTGAAAAGAGTGCTCATACCATTCGATCAGACATTTGACCGCGCTACTTGTGTACAGCAGTCATCTCAAATTCCTTTCAACCTCTCTCAAGTAAGTTCTAATACTCTTCCTTATTAGTCACAGTCATCACTTTCTACATCCATTACTCCATGGGTAATGTATTAGATATCTTAGTAGTTATAATGTTGTTTAGTACTCACTTTACATCCAAACCTCAAATTAATAGTTTATATGTATTCAACTTTCATTAGTTCCCTATATATAGAATTTTAATGAATTGTTCAATATAATTTTCAATGTTTTTATAGTACCTCCTCACATCACTCAGTTTATATGTCTACATTTTATGTATTATTTTATAATATTGTATTATATATCACTTTTTATAGTTTATTCCTTTTATGGTTGTTTACTTTTTAACTATATGATAAGTGCTTTTGGTGCCTATCTATAATCTCTATTATTTTTTTATGATTTGTGATTTTAATATGTTGTTTTAATTCAATTTGTTTGTAGTTCCAACCCCTGACGAAGGCTCTGCCGAAACACAGCCATGTCCTGTGTGTCTATGACCATTCTTTGTGTTTTTTAATAAACTTATTCTTGGACTACTCGCTTTGTACTGGTGTTTCTTGGCTTTTGCGAGGTCCCCTGTGCTTTTTTGTTGGGCTGTTTTTAGTGTAATCCATCTAGAGCTGTAGTACGGAAAATAAATAAATAAATTATTTTTCATTTTTAAATTTATTTAACAGAAAGAGAGAGACAATCTAATCCTAATAGGGAGGAGTGGCCTAGTGGTTGGGGCAAGTTACCTCATGCCGGAAGATCAGGGGTTCAAATCCCACTAGAGTACAGCAACCTTGGGACGGAAGGACCGGGGTTTCTAGTCCCACAGGTGCTCCTTGTGGTCTTGGGCAAGCCACTTAACCCTCCATTGCCCATGTTCCCTGTAAGTATTAGTATATGTGTCTCATATCCCCTCGTGTTAAATATATCCCCCAATTGTGTTGTGACCACTTTGATTGAAGGATAAGGTGGTATACAAAACTGTCTAAATAAATAAAATAAATAAATCCTGTTTTGCAGGCAGCTGAAGTAGATTGAAAGCAGGAATAAGGAGTGCACTGGAGTAACTCATGAATACACAAAGATCTTTTCTAGGTTTTTCTGGGCTTTGAGAGAGCAGTCCAACCTGGCTCCATCAAAATGATATCACCCATGTGTGTGGTTGAATCTATCCTGCTTCTCCATGGAACACCACTTTCACAGGTACTAACCATCACATAGATGACAGCAAATGAAGGCTGAAATGGCCCTTGTCTGCCCAGTAAAGTGGCTAAGTTTGTAACCGCCCTTCTGTGCAGTTCCTCTCCCACTTTCATTGCATTATGTTTCAGAATGGTTTTGATGCTTTCTGTGTTCTGAGTTAGTATGCTTATTTATATAGATGATTTATTATAGATGCAATTTTGTTTTTATTTTCCTTAACAGGCAAACATTAGTTGTGTTTCTTATTTGTCTCCGTATGTTTGCTATTACTGCTATTACTTATTTATATAGCTCACAATCTATTGAAGACAAATGTAAAAAACCAAGTGACTAGGGTAGAACTAAGGGGAAGTGGTTATGGTACACATAAGTGGTAAACAAAAGAATAAGGGGGGTCAGGATGCAAAAGCAGCCTCAAAGAGGTGAGTTTTTAAAGTGGATTAGAATATAATCAAAGAGGGAGCCTGACGTATGACTCAAGTAGTTTGTTCCAGGTTTACAGTGCAGGTAGAATGAAGTCTGGTGTTCACAGTTGGAGAGAAATACACAGATAATGGGAATTTGCTAGATAAGTGTTCCCAAGGAGGCGTGTAGGGAGAGATAAAGAGAAGAGAGGTAATGAGAATCCATATAATGAGTGCACTTGTACACTAGTAGAAGTCTGAACTGGATGTGGCAATGTATTATGTACATGAATTTGTATCACATGTAGAACTGTAGACACAGCAGATAAAGCTTGGTTACTCGCCTGTAACAGGTGATCTCTGGGAACTATGGGAATCAGTCTTCACATATGAGTGACGATGACACCAATGGAGCCGACGTGGGAACACTCCCCGGCATCCAATAGGAGAGCTTTTGGGAACACTCCAAGGTGCCTGCATGCCTGCCTTCCCAACCCCTCTCCTCAGCTGAGTTTGTTGCTAAGGAGGAGAATAAAACAATACAATCCTACAACTCCTAGGGAAGAGGGTGGGTTGTGAAGACTAATTCCTGGTGTTCCCAGAAATCACCTGCTACAGGTGAATAACTATGCAGTCTCCAGGAACAAGCAGGAATGAAGTCTTCACATATGGGACTCACTATCTCACCGGAACCAAACAGGAATGAGGGTTGAGCAGTGCAATCGCCAAAAGATTGCAGCCAAAGAATCTGGAATATTTGTGGACCTTGGACTCAATTCCAGTAGGCAACAACCCCCTCTAAAGATAGTCTGGTTTCTTGTAGCAGTCCAGGCAGAGGGCAGGAGTTGAGTTTAAGTCCCAAAGAGGTACTGGAGTATAGCTTGGCCAAAGACAGCATCCTGACGGGAGTCTCTGTCCAGACAATAGTAGGCAGCAAAAGTGTGAATGAAGGACCAGGTAGCTGCCTGGCAGATTTCCTGAATGGAGATTGGCTATGGAGGTTACCATAGCTCATACATTATGAGCAATAACGTAACCCTCTAGGGAGAGTCCTACCTGAGCATAAGCAAAAGAAATGCAATCTGCTATCCATGTGGATAGAGTCTGTTTTGTCACTGGGAGGCCCAGGTGACTTGGATCAAAAGAGATAAATAATTGGGAGGATTGTCGGTGATCCTTAGTTCTACTTAAGTAGTAAGCCAGCGCTTGCTTGCATTCTAAAGTATGGAGTGCTGCTTCTGGCCAAGACATGTGGTCTAGGGAAGAAAATTGGTAGGATGACCAACTGGTTCAGATGGAAGGAGGCGACAACCTTTGGAAGGAAATGTGGATGGGTCCACAAAACTACCTTGTCATGGTGGAACCGGGTATAAGGTGGGTCCGTCACCACAGCTTGCAGTTCACTAATGTGGTGAGCTGACATGAGGGCAATGAGGAAGAGTACTTTTCATGATAGAAACTTCAATGAAATGGTGGCCAAAGGCTCGAAAGGAGGCTTTTGAAGTTGAGCCAGAACCACATTCAGATCCCAGGCCACTGGAGGAGGTTTAATGGGTGGTTTAGACAGCAAAAGACCCTACATGAATCATGCTACTAAGGAATGTGAAGAAATAGGTTGTCCCTGCAGTGGTTTGTGATAAGTCACAATGGCACTAAGGTGCACTATGACCGAGTTAGTTTTAAGGCCAGTTAAGGATAGGTGGAGAAGGTATTGTAAAAGGAACTCCACCAAGCAGGAAAAGGGGTCAACTCCCTTTGCAGAGCACAGACGTGCAAACCTACACCACTTGAATGCATAAGAGTGTCTGGTGGAGTCTTTGTATGATGCAAGGAGTATTTTCTTGACGTCCTGTGGCAGGTCGAGGTTAGCGAACACTAACCCTTCAGTAGCCATGTTGTTAGGCATAGGGAGTGAACGCTGGGATGGAGGAGTGTCCCACTGTCCTGAGAGAGTAGGTCGGACGCACATCCCAGGTTCAGTGGCTGAGTCTATGCCAGATGAAGCAGCAGAGGGGACCACGGTTGACAGGGCCAAAATGGGGCTATGAGGATTATAGAGTCCTTGTCAGCCTGTAGCTTGAACAGCGTCTTGGGAATCAAAGGGATGGGAGGGAATGTATAAAGCAGACCCTATCTCCAGTGTAGAAGGAAGGCATCAGACACTTGCCAGTGTAGCAAATGAACCCTGGAGAAGAAGAGAGGAAGCTGTGTGTTTTGCGAAGTGGCAAAAAGATCTATGAGTGGGGTTTCCCACATCTCAAAGATCCGAGCAGCCATCTCCCGATTCAAGGTCCATTCATATGTATGAAGGATGCGGCTTAGCCTGTCCACTAGGACACTGAGTTGGCCCGGGAGGTACACCACTCTGGGGTGAATGCGATGTGAGATGCCAAAGGACCGCAGGCCAAGCGCTTCCTCACAGAGTGGATAGGACCCCATCCCCCCCCTGCTTGTTCACATAGAACATGGCAACTTAGATTCTGACAAGAACAGGCTGCCCCAAAAGTTGGGGCTGAACAACCCAAAGAGCATTTGTCAATTCTCATAGTTCCAGCAAGTTGATCTGTATGGCAGCTGTTGTGTCCACAGTCCCTGTGTGGTTAAGTTGTTGAGATGTGCTCTCCAACCCAGCTTGAAAGCATCCATGGTCAGGGTACACTGAGGTGGAGGCATCTGAAAAAGTGACCTGATGAGTAGACTTTGAGGGGACCACCACCACTGAAGGGACTTGATCAGCTGAGGGGTGATGTGGATGTCTCTGAGACGCCCCTTTACTTGCATCCATTGGGAAGGTCCATTGGGCTTGACGCATATGTAATCAAGCATAGGGGACGACATGGATCGTGGAGGTCATGTGTCCCAAGAGGTGTAGCATCCCTCGAATTGTGACAAAGGTCTGTTTTTGCAGGTGCTCTGCCAGCTCGATAAGATGGGCAGAGCGATCCTGTGGAAGGAAAGCTCTGGCCTGCTGGGTATCTAAAAATGCTCCGATGAATTCCAGTTATTGGGTAGGAGCAAGATGAGACTATGGCAATTTTATGACAAAGCCTAGATGTTGGAGCACCGTGATGGTGTGATGAAGGGAGAGTCTTACCTCTTGAGGGAAGCCTCCCCCTATCAGACAGTCCATCTAAGTAAGGGAAAACAAATATTCCCAAGGTGCTGAGATAGGCAGCGATTACTGCCATGCATTTGGTGAAGACCTTTGGGGCAGGGGCTATACCGAAGGGGAGAACCATATATTGATAACAGTTTCTCTGAAACATGAAGCACAGATACTGTCTGTAGGAAGGATTATCAGTATATGCATGTATGCCTCTTTGAGGTCTAGAGAACATAGCCAATTGTGTCTCTGGAGGTATGATAGAAGTAAAATCATTTTCAATTTTTGTCAAACCAGAAACTTGTTTAGACCTCTGAGATCTAAGATAGGCCTGAAGCCTTCTGTTTTCTTTGGAATGAGGAAATATGGAGAGTAGAAGCCCATCTTTTCCTAAGTAGGAGTAACTATTTCTATGACATCCTGGGACAACAGGGTGGTCACCTTTCCTCATAAAAGAATGCTTTGAAATGGTTGTGTGGGATAATCCCCTGTGAAGCCGGTGGGGGTTAAGTTCTCGAAGTGAAGTTGATAACCCTTTTGGACAATTTAGAGTGTCCAGTGCTCTGATGTTATGAGGTGCCACCTGTGGCCATAATGGTGAAGTCTGCCTGCTATGTGGAGGGATTGGGGCCCTTCCAGGGGCAGACTGGCAATGTTCTCCAGGAAAGAGTCAAAAACCAGGTGCAGGTTGTGGCTGTGCGGCTGGTTAAGGCTTAGGACATTTGGCATCATGACTTGGCGATGATCCTACTGTTTCAGCTGTGGAAGTTGTTGTTGATAGGCAGCAGAAGGTGAGTAAGAACGGATAATATCTCTTCCTTTTAGCATAGAAAGATTTCTTGGAAAGAGACTTTGTTTTGGAGGGGTCAGCTGTTTTCCTTGAAAGGCGTTTTAGCAGGAGATTGTCTGTCTCAAACTCCCCTGCCTTTACCCTCCATTCTTTGTCAAAAAGGTTTTCCCCAATACATGGGATATTGGCCAATTTATCTTGAACCCATTGCTCAAGTTTGGATGCTTTTAAACAGGCCATCCTACGAACCCCAATGCAGACTGCTGAAACTCTGCTTGTTGATTCAAAGGCATCAAAAGAGGCCCTGGTGAGAAACTTGGAAGTGTTCTGGCTTTGTTTGATGAGTTTCTGAAAAGCACCCCTCTTATCGTCAGGAAGGAGAGGAGTGAATGTTTGCAGATCTTTGGCGACATGCTTCAGAAACATGTCCATCTATATCATGTAAGAGTTTATTCTAGAGGCTAACATGCATGCCTGGAAGCATTTTCGCCCAAAGGCATCGAGCATCCTGGAATCTCTGCCAGGTGGCATGGTTCCATGATTCTTAGAGCTTCTAATTCGGCACATCGCCAATTCCACCACCATTGAGTGATGTGGGAGCAGAGATTTTTGAAAGCCTGGGCACTGTGGTACTCGGTACATGGTATTGAGTTACTTACTGACAGGCAGAACCGTAAGCGGGGTTTCCCACATGCAGAGCATTAGATCCTGCTTGTGCTTTGGAGGACAGATCCTCCCACCGGGGCTGTTTGGCTGGCCAGCTTGCATTGGAAGCACCTCTAGGGGAGTCTCGATATCAGTTCTTGATGCTGAGAATTTGGGTGCGGCCAGAGATTGTGACTTACTCTTGCATTTGGGCTTAGAAGAAACCTGAGATTCTTGACAGGAAGCCAATGCCCTCAATGAAGTTGAGACCACTGAAATGGAGTTCAAGGCAAACAACAATCCTAACTCATTGGCTTGTTTCTTGAGGCCTCTTTTTGTCATTTGCTGACAGGAAAGACAAGAGTTGGGCTGATGGTCAGGGCCCAAGCATTTTAAACACGTCATGTTTATCAGTGACTGAAATAGTGTCAGCGCAAATGGTACATTTCTTAAAACCAGTGACTGGTTTGTCCATGCCTTCAAAAAGAAATGTTGAGTTGAAGAGAAGGCTATGGGAGACCTGAGGCCTAGTCTAGCGGTGAAAGCTATGAAGAAAATAAAAATAAAGAAAAAAAAATTCTATCTGGACTGGTGTCGGATTCGACTTTACCGGCACTGAAGGGAAGGCAAAAACACTATGCAGTGACAGGAATGATGCATCCTGCTGGTTCCATGGAAAATAAAGAACTGAGGAGAGGAGTTAGGAAGGCGGGCCCATAGGCACAGTGGAGTGCCCCCAAAAGCTTTACTATTGGATGCTGGAAAGCATTCCTGCACAGGCTCCATCGGTGCAGACATCACCCATATATGAAAATTACATTCCTGCTTGTTCCTGGAGATATTATTTAAATAAACAAATGGTTGTGTTTAGCGTTGTAACTCATGCTCCATACAGGTTTCCCCTGCCTTTTTAAGTGCAAAAGGTTATTTCACTACTGTTTTAAGCTGAAACACTCAATGCTTGGTTTCCATCCTCTTGCCATTTAGGGATCCTCTGTCTATATCTCATACCTTTATGAATTTCATCACCATTTTGTCTCCACCACCACTTCTCGGGGTGAGCATTCCGGGCATTGAGCATCCTTTCCATGAACAATCATTTCCTGATGTTGCCCCTGGGTCTACCTCCTTGCAGCTTCATATGTTCTCTGCTTCTACAGCTTCCCCCTCATTAGAAGCCCCACCAGAAAAGGAATCCTGTCATCAGACTGAAATACATATCACAAAGGCACATTCCACACTTAAACCTCATCATGCTAAGGATTCATCATTTAAACAAAATATAACACACTAGGTATAGTGACGAAATGTAAAATATTTTGAAGGCACTCAAATATCTCAGAGGTATAAATAAGACAGATAAAAGCAATCCTTCATCAGTGATAAAATGGATTTAAGATAAGTAATATATGCTGTTCAAAAGGAGTAGACTCGGGAGGTAACATGAAATATTTCTTCAGAGAAAAAGTGGTGGATGCACAGAACAGATTCTCAGTAGAGACGATTAAGGCAAAAACAGCACAGAATTAAATAATGTATGAAACCGAGCACAGCAGATCCTGATTTTCACAAAGGTAGACTAAAATCAGGAACCAAATATGTTGTACACTATTACAATATGAAATGGAAAAAGACAGAATGGCTAGGCTTTTCTATGTTCTATGTTTAATCAACATTTAGGGAAAACAAGAAAAGCTTGCTATAGCAAATACTCATCATTGCTCTATAAGCAAACACACACAGTCACACAGCTTTATAGGCTGACTCCGCTCAGTATAAATACAGTATTCAGGATATGCATTATCCCTCTCTGGGGTCATTGGAATTGGGTGAAGGGAGAGCAAAAAGCATGCTCTCATCATGTCAGAATAATTTAAGCGCTAAACAATAAAAATATTGGCCCATTTTTCAGTCACCACAATGTCTCATAAATATGGTCAGAAGAACTTATATACCCCCAACTTCATGGGATCAATGGGGATTTAGGCCACTCAACATAAAACCTGGACTGTATCACTTTTGATGTAAAAAAAATTGTACTATTCAGAAAAAAAAGTTATGGTGAATGCTGCAAAGGAGTTATATTAGACATACAAAATCAGATAAAGCATCTTATGCACACTGTATAGAAACATAAAAACATGATAGCAGGAAAAAACATATGGCCTATATAGTCTACCCTTCCATAACAACTACTATAGTCCCTTTTTTTCCTTTATATTTCTTCTGTGTTGATCCCGTTATTTCTTGAATTCAGCTGCTGTCCTGGTCTCTACGACCTCCACTGGAAGATTATTCCCTGCGTCTACTACTCTTTCCATTAAGAAATATTTCTGCATATTACTCCTGAATTTATCCTGTTTTGCCTTCATCCTATGCCCCCTTATTGCAGAAGTTTCTTTCTTTATCAGATTCTACATATTCTTTCCCTTCATCTTTGAGTCTGAAAATACCACTTTTGCACTTCTTCCTCTCACTAACACATCTGAAAAATCTCTTGTCCCCATTTTACTGCTATGGCTATTTTTTCTTCTATTTGTATCTTTACTTTCCTGACTACTCTCCTAGCTTCTCTAAGTTTTTCCAAATATTGATGCTTGTTTTCCTCTTTCTGTGATCTCTTGTATTTTATGAAGGCCAACCCTCTTTTTCTTCATCTTTTCAGCTACTTCTTTCAAGAACTATAACGGTCTCCTTTTCCTTTTACATTTACTATATTTACTTTCCTAACAAAAAGGTTTCTTGCCCTTAAAATATCCCCTTTCACTTTTGCAACTGTTGCTCTACATCCCCCAGCTGTTCCCATCCCACTAATGCCTCCTTGAGGTATATTTCCATTTTGGTGGCTAGTTTTCCTAAAGTCTAGGACCCTCACTTTTGAATGTATTTTATCAGCCCTAGTGGTAATACTGAACCACACCATCTGATGATCACTGGATGCGAGATGATCTCCCACTACAGCATCAGAAACACTTTGTTCATTGGGAAGGACCAGATCCAGTATGGCCTCTTCACGCGTTGGATCTGTTACCAGTTCCTGGAATTTTCCCAGTAAAGAATCCAGGATCTCCTTACTTCTAGAGAACACTGCAGCAGGGATGCACCAATCAACATCCAGCTTACTTCCTTGATCTCAATATTTTCCTCTTTTCATCAACCCCTCTAGGCAGCATTCACATCTATACACTGCACAATACTGTACAAACTAGCTTATTGGGAGGGTTTTTCATAAAACAGGGGCCTGCCAGGATAGCCCCTATAGAGACCACTTCTGATTGAGCTGGAAACTCAAAAGGATCAGAGGAAATCACGACCAAAGAAGTCCCAGCTGCTTGAATAGTTGATTCTAAACTATCCTACAGTACAAGTGCAATTCATTTCACATGCACTTCCAATGTGTTTACTAATGCCAATAATACGATTTGCATATACTCCACTATTTATGGCATCCTTAGATCATAGGCAGAGAGGGTAGTTTTATAACAGACTGCCTAGTCTAGTGCAAGAAATATGTGCCTATTTTTTAAAGAAAAGTAGGCTCCTAATTAAGGTGTGATCATTTACCCCCCACCCTAGAACTGGTGTAAATGCCCATACCTACATTTTTCAATTGAATGCATAAATTATAGTATTCTACAGTCTATGTGCATACTTGCTCAGTCTGCTCACACACTTTTTCTGTGCACCAACAGGATGCATATTTTCACGCTAGTCAGTATTCTTCAAGAGATCACCAACACACATAAGTTGCCACTTATGTGCATAAATGACTAACATACCAATATTTAGGCACATACGTACCACCTAAATCTAAGCAGCAACTAATAAAATAAATCCAGAATGTCTTATCCTCTTACCATCCTCATAACACAAGTTGTACTATAAAAACCCCCATGGCATTTCATAAGGCCCTCCCCAAGGAGAACCTGTTTACTGCTGGTTGCTTGTTCAAAGGTGCCCTTAATGACTTTGCCAAAGAATGTTCAGTCTTTAACCACTGTTTACAGAAGTTCAAATGAAGCAAATAATATAAAGGAAAAATGTTAACCAGCGTGAGAGAGGAAAAAAATATCAAAATCCTTGGCAGAAATATTAGTTCTAGCCTAGTACAATGCTTTGGAGGATTTTGACATTCTCAGTATCTAACTTCTAAAGCATTAAGCAATTGTTAATACAAAGAGAATCAGAGGTGCGGCAGCCTCAAGTAACACTGTCTGTGAATAACAAATTAGCACAGTATGCGCTACCCTGAGGTGTTTCAAGGAACTGTAGCCACATTTGCAATGCCTGCTTTTTTTTCTTCAGCCTGCCCCTAGCCTATCTGTACCGCATTCATCTGTAAAGGAGTGAGAGCAAGGGATATTCTCTGATGAGAGTATGAGGCTGATACTGTTGGAAAAGAAAACAAATTCACCTACTTTCTCCACCTCGCCCCTGAATTAGAAAGCCAACATTTTTGGTTAGTAATTTCACAGCTTTCATGAGGACTTCATTTCTCGAGTGGGCAGGCTAGTTATGAAACATGGTGAAATTAGGTCTTTCCTGCTAATTTCCTATCCTTGAGTCCCTCCAGTCCAGTCACATGGGTTTATGCCCACGTACCAGCAGATGGAAAGTGAGAACCACTGGTTTGATTTTGGATGTCATGGAATAAAAGGTCTTGTGTATAGCCCTGCTCTCATCAGTATTTCTCAGTCTCCAGGCAAATGGAGGTTGTCATAATCCTGTGTACTCTAGAATGGATTGAATAGCAAAGTAGAGCACAGGTCGGCTTGACCACATGTAAAGCCCTGGGGTGCAGAACCCAATAGTATCATCTCCCTCCCCCAATACCCACTTTTCCCTCCCTCTCTCCAAAGTCGGGGGAGGAGAGTTGTATTCTTTGTGGTGGGGGCCTCCCTTATTCCTTCTCCCCAACTTTTGTGAGGGAGCACGGGGGGGGGGGGGCTCAGCTGTTGGTCAGCCTGAGAATTCGGGTCTCCTCCTACTTTTGGAATCATTGCTTTTCAGTGAAGACCGGGTGAGTTCACAGCTGCTCAACTATTGCTGGGTTTGGTTCCTCAGCGTCTGTCATGTTGCTGCTGTGAGAGAGATCCTCCTATCCCTCCGTTTAGCTCCGGTACGGGGGGGGGGGGGGGGGTTCAAAAGTAGGCAGACCTCTCTTGAATGGAGAGCCTGCCGGGGCCAGGCCACTACAGATACAGTGGTCCGTTCTGAAGACAGCCATTGGATGAGCGCAGTTCCTCTGTGGGAGACAAGGCCGGCACAGCTCGAGCCGCCGCCCTCCATGCGATTGATTGGGGGGGGGGGGTCGAGTTGTGCACTGCAGGAACGAGGCTACTTAAAGAAAAAATCCAGCACCCCAGGCTCAGTTTATGCTTATGCTGTTTCCTGCCAGGGAGGGCTTCCCATGCAGTGGGGACAGCAGGCCTTCTTCTTGGCTCAAAGCGGGTAAGCTCAAGTTTTTGGGCAGGAAAGTCTGCCTTCTTTTTCTTTACCTCAGCGTGCCACCTTTTCCTTAAAAAGAGGGACGAGGCCTTTTAGCCTGAGGATAATTTCCATGGCTTATTTATTGCTAAATCTGGCTTTTCGATTATATGAAGCGTAATTCTTAATTCTTTCTTATTCCTTTCTTTATTGGTTTCCTGTCATGATTGCCATTGTTAGTGCTCTTTATATTTGCTATCGTTATTTTTTTTCCTTTCCAGTTGCATTTAGCAACTTTGCTGGGGAATTCTTTGGGGTTAGTCTTCAGCAGCTGGTCTAAGGGCTAGTTCTAGTTGGGGCACCGATACTACTGATGGCAGTGTGGCAGGAAACTCTGGCACTTGTAGGAGTTCTCTCTCACTCTGCCCTAAGGGCTCTTTTCACTTTGAAAAGAAAAGGATTCTTGTGGAAAATCATCCCCTAAATATCACGAGTCCAATTCTGCTTGCTAAAGCATTCTCCTGGAAACAAGCAACATTTTCCCAGGGTCCTGGTTGCCTTTTTTTTTTTGTTTGCTTTCTGCTTTTTGGAAAGAGGAGAGGCAACATTGGGCTTCAATCTAAAAATGAACATGATAGGCTTTCCTAAAACATGTTATCAAACATTCCCCTTCCTGTATGCTTATTTTTATTACTTCTGTTGATAGCGTTTTCATAAATACATAAACAAGAATCACTGGTATACAGAAAGAGGATGTTGTTGTTAAGTGCCATCGAGTCGGTGTTGACTCTTGGCGACCCTCTGGATAGCTGTCCTAAACTGTGTATGGTCTTCAGTCAGGCAGCTCATTGTTCATAGAGCAGAGTACAGCAAAATATTGACTTCTACAAGTACAAATTGACAACCACTGCAATGAAAGCTGCACGCTCTTGCCTGTAATTAGTCTATACACTTCTGCAGTGATTGCTAGTGTGCAATTCCTTGCTTTGCAATTTCACTTAGAAAATCTCATGAGTGAATTCTAATTAGCAATTCAAAAGCCTCTTACATTAAATCCTGGTGGAGAAGGGAAAACTGGAGGTAGAGAACTCAAGCAATTTTCTAATTTTAAGTCTTGAATAACTATATGCCCATTTTGGCCTAAACATTTGAAAACTAAAGCTGCAGTTCTCAGGATTACTCCCTCCCTTCCAGCCAGTCTTGTTTTCAGACAAACCCCAATGAATATGCATACAATATATCTGTATACACCATATTTAAGAACCACATTGCTTTATGCAAATATATCATATCATATCCATATGCATTAGGGATCACCTGAAAATGAAACTGGCTGGGAAATGATTTGATAATCACTAAACTAAACTTTCATGTCAATGTCACAAAACACTGTGTTTCATATTAATTTTGACTGGATATGTTTTTAGTTCAACAAGTTGAATCAGACTGATTTAATACATTAAAAAACTAAAACTTCCTTGAGTGCTGATTACTTCAAAACTATGTTCTCGTATGTTAGCTGTTCTGGCTTCAACCCCCCCCCCCCCCCCCATTTCATCTAGGGCACTGATGTGGAGGAAACTAGTCTATGAGCTGCTCATTGTATGATATTTTCAATGGCAAATCTAAGCTACTATTTGAAAAATGTACCGTAATTTGCAATATGCAACGCTGGCCATTAACACAGCCTGGAGGGAGGCCTTCTACGTCACAATCAGTTAAGATAAGATGGGAATGGAAGAACAAGAGTGGGATGGGGAGGGCTGGAGAGAGTGAACATAAGAACATAAGAACATAAGATAAGAACATAAGATATGCCATACTGGGTCAGACCAAGGTCCATCAAGCCCAGTATTCTGTTTCCAACAGTGGCCAATCTAGGTCATACGTACCTAGCAGTTTCCCCAAGGGACACAGGTTCCACAATGCTTGTATTGGTTCAAGCATTGATATCCTGGGTCCCTTCTTAATAATGGTTTATGGACCTTTCCTCCAGGAACTTGTCCAAACCTTTTTTAAACCCAGCTACACTAACAGCCTTTACTACATCCTCCGGTAACAAATTCCAGAGTTTGATTACACGTTGAGTGAAAAAATATTTTCTTTTATTAGTCTTAAATAGTTTACCCTGTAGCTTCATTGCATGTCCCCTAGTCTTTCTATATTCTGATAAGGTAAACAATCGATCTACGTTTACCCGTTCCACTCCGTTCATTAATTTATAGACTTCTATCATATCTCCCCTCAGCCGTCTCTTTTCCAGGTTAAAGAGCCCCAACCTTTTTAGCCTTTCTTCATAGGAGTAGCCTTCCATCCCCTTTACCATTTTGGTGGCTCTTCTCTGAACCTTTTCTAAAATTGCTATATCCTTTTTAAGATATGGCGACCAGAATTGCACACAATATTCAAGGTGCGGTCTCACCATGGAACGATATAGAGGCATTATAATATCTTTTGTTTTATTTTCCATTCCTTTCCTTATCATACCTAGCATTCTATTTGCTCTCTTGGCCGCCGCTGCACACTGGGCCGAGGGTTTTAACATGGTATCCACAAGGACGCCTAAATCTTTTTCTTGGGTGGTGGTTCCTAATGTGGAACCTTGCATCGTGTAACCATAGTTTGGGTTGTTCTTCCCTAGGTGCATAACCTTGCACTTCTCCACATTAAATTTCATCTGCCATTTTGATGCCCAGTCTTCCAATTTATCGAGATCCTCTTGCAATTTTCCACAATCCTCCTGGGTTTTAACAACTTTAAATAGTTTTGTGTCATCAGCAAATTTGATAACCTCACTCGTTATTCCACTTTCCAGGTCATTTATGAATATGTCAAAAAGCAACGGACCCAGCACAGATCCCTGGGGTACACCACTATTCACCTTTCTCCATTGGGAAAATTGGCCATTTAGTCCTACCCTCTGCTTTCTATCTTTTAACCAGTTCCTGATCCACAGTAGTACACTGCCTCCTATCCCATGACTCTTTAGTTTTGCCAAAAGTCTCTCATGAGGGACCTTGTCAAAGGCTTTCTGAAAGTCCAGATACACAATATCAACCGACTCACCTTTGTCCACCTGTTTATTCACTCCTTCAAAAAAACATAACAGATTAGTAAGACAAGATCTTCCTTGTCTAAAGCCATGTTGGCTGTCTCCCATTAGGTCATGACTATCTATATGCTGAGTAATTTTATTCTTTATGATGGTTTCTACCATTTTTCCCGGTACTGATGGAAGAAAACTGGAGAGAATGATGCTGTTTGAGGAGGAAAAATAAAGGAAGAAAGAGTTAGGGGGGGGGGTTGAGTAACATATACAAGCTGGAATGGAAGAAAAGAACTAGTTGTGTATATACAGATGGAAAATTCACAACATTTGTTAAGTATTTGGTTAGCATGGTTTGAAAAAAGAGCATACCTATACCTAAAGCCTGTAAAAGCACATGAAAGACTCATTGGGTTTAGCAATCTGCCACACTTCAGCAGCAGGGAAATCACTGTTAGTAGCAGATGGAGATCACTTGCTCTTTGCTCTTCTCCATGTCCAACATAACACTTCCACTGCTTCCAGCCCTTCCAAATCTGTGGGTTATGATTTAATTCTTGTAAAACAGGTAGGTATTTTTTTTTCTATTGAACTTTGGCTCAGCCAGACAGCTGTAGTAATACTGACTGAAATCTGTCCTTCAGACTATGATTCTTATATTTGTTCTGCAGAAAAAGGACAAGGGGGGAAGGAGTAGATGGTAACGTTCATACATAACTCAGGTGTTGCCACACAGATTGCCATTGAAGCAGCTCAAGGATAAGAATGCCTTCTGCGGAAAAAATGGGGATAGATGCACTGTACTGTCCTCATAATATGTGCTCGCTATACTACTAGACAGCAAGTGAAACCAGACCAACATTCATATAAGACAATTTGTTTTCTTAATTTCCAACTGCTTTATTGCAAATAAACAAGGAGCTTACCATAGACAGCTAAAACCAAGAGTGCTGCATTGATTTTCAGTTAATGCAAGCATGATGAGCCTTCCTGAAGATACCTCAGTTGAGTATAGAGGACTGAATGAATTTATGACTGGTTAAAGTGAAATGTTGTTGACAGGGGCAGAGGGGGAACGTAAGTCCATAGTGAATAGCTTGTATTCTGTGCCCATTATGAAGATCTATGCCTCTGAGGGAGGGGTACAAAAGATTAGCCAGAAGGTCTAGAGTCTCTAGGGATGACCAATAGGGCCACAAGTTACATTTTGAGCTAGGGTGTGAATATAGGGAGATTTCAATAAAACTGGATGAAATGGGTCACAGGCAGCATTCAACTTATATAAGAATAAAGATTGCATGACCCTTACAAGAAGCTACTTTGCTTTGGGCAGCACAACTCATAGGAACCTAATGTAAACACACCAACATACATGGTGTGGGCAGAACACACGTTTGGTTTCTTATTAGTATAGAGAGCCCTTTATGAAATTAATAATTCCCCGGAAGAATTAGCAGAGCTAATCATCACTGTACAAAAGAAAGCATCAAATTTTGTTTCCTCTTCGTCTCTCCAGGCCAGTCCAGGAACAGTAGGGTAGTCAACCTCCTCCAGCAGCTGAGGACTGAATTCTCAAAGACTTGCTGACAGCCTATCTAGCTCCCTCTGGTGTCAGAGAGTCAGTCTTTCAGTCCTCAGCAGCTGGAAGGATGTGTTGCTGACAGGCTCCCGGTCAGACAAAGAGGAAAGGAAATAGAAAAATCGCAAGGAAGGAAAAGGAGACTTGCCTGGCTAACTCTAGCAGGGTTTAAGCCAGGGGAGCAGATTAATTAAAGTTGGTTTTGAAAAAAAAAAAAAAAAAAGTTTAGACTGAGGTCCACTGCCGGTTTATTGGGGTACAAAAGCAGTAGAGGCAAAGCCTACCTCGGGAATCAGATCCGTCGAGGAGCGTTGAGGTAGGAACTGGGAGCCCCAGAGTCCAGCCCTCCACCTCCAGAGCCTGAACTTACTCTCCTGCTAGCAGCGGTGGTAGAGAGTTCGGGGAGAGACGGACAAGCTGTGCTGGTACGTTTAGTTTGCCTTTTGAGTTGCTGTGGAGAGCCGCGATAGTCAGGAAGCCGGGAGGAGCGGTGTGAGAGCAGGCGCATGCTGCCAGGCTCGGCGGCGTGCGCGAGTGCGGGAGTCGCCGGGGCTTGTCAGGTCTGGGACTTTGTCGGTTCTGCGTGAGAAGGGGTAGCAGTTTGGAGCGGTTATTCGGCGGCATGATGGAAGGGAAGTCAGCCACGCTTGATCTCTCCTCTGGTCATCAGGCCGTGTCGGAAAACACGGGAAGAGTCGCCATTTCAGGAGACACAGCCATTTCTCCCGTGCTTCAGGAGAAAGCGCTTAAAAAGAAAACTAAGTCAAGGAAATCGGCTGCAGCTGTAGTTTTGGGCCAAGCACCAGGTGCAGAGGTGCAAGGGAGTTTTCAGTCCTTGTTCTCTGTGGATTTTATACTCTCGCTCTATAAGGCATATTGCTTAAAGTTGGCACAGGTACAGGGCAAGAGTAGTTCCCCTAACCCGGCTGATTTGGCACAGAAGAGCAGCGCTGCATTGGACCCAGGTGAGGGGTCTTCAAAAGGTGGATTGGCAATCGAAGCGGCTGCCGATGGTCTCGGGCAAGACCTGGACTCTCAGGTCATGGAAGAGGGGGAAATCCTTTCAGAATCAGGTATGGATCAGTGGCCAGGGGAGCTAGAAGTAGGTGAGCTGGGCTCAGGGGAAGACCCGAATATCTTCAGAGTGTTTCGTAAGGAAGAGCTGGGGGCAATTATTACCCATTCACTGTCAGCTCTGAATATTTCCTTGCCAGTGGTCCAGGCTGAGCCTCTAGAGGACCCTCTGCTTCAGGGTTTTAGAGCTGAGCAGAAGTGTTTTCCGGTCCACAGGGTGATTAGACAGATGGTGGAGGCAGAATGGGAATGTCCAGAAGCCAGCTTACGGAGCGGACGGGCTATAGGCCGCTTGTACCCGGTTCCGCCGGAGGAGAGGGACTTGCTGCAGATGCCGAAAGTGGATGCGTTAGTATCAGCAGTGACAAAGAAGACTACAATCCCTGTAGAGGGCGCAGCAGCGCTTAAGGATCTGCAGGATAGGAAGTTGGAGTCTCTGCTCAAACAAGCTTTTGACACAAGTGCTCTGGCATTGCAGGCTGCCATTTGCGGAGCGTATATTTCCAGAGTTTCAATTAGGTGGCTTCAGGCAGATTCATCTCCAGAGGGGGAGGTGATCTCAACTCCAAAAGGAGCGAAATTGGAATCGGCGGCAGCATATCTCGCTGACACCTTTTATGATTTGGTAAGGATTTCAGCGAAGTCTATGGCGTCAGTAGTGGCAGCTCGGAGGTTCCTCTGGCTGAGGAATTGGGCAGCGGATGCATCTTCTAAGGCGCGCCTTAGTAAGCTTCCTTATAAGGGCAAGTGCTCTTTGGGGAGGCCTTAGAAAAGATTGTGAAGGACTTGGGAGACTCCAAAGGCAGGCGGCTGCCAGAGGACCGTCGAAGGGCCCAAAACCGGGATCTCTGCAGAGAGGTCAAGGCAGAGAATTTCGGAGATTCAGGGGGGGTCTCGCTTTGCTCCATATCAGAGAGGTCATTTTGTAGCCAGAGGAGAGCTCTTTTGAGGGGTTAGGGGCTTCGGAAGGGGATATGGCGGTTCCCAGCCGAGCTCCTCAAAAAAGCCACAATGAAAGGAGGGTGGTCCAGACAGAGGTGCCAACAGGCAAACGGTTGCAGGGTTTCCACTCCGTTTGGACCTCTATGACAACGGACCGGTGGGTGCTGGAGATCATTCACAAGGGTTATACGTTGGAGTTCACTCAGCCACTAGCGGGAGCCTTCACGGTGTCTCCATGCGGTTCTCCAGCAAAGTCGAAGGCGATAAACGACATGCTTCAACGGTTGCTGCATCTTCAGGCGGTGGTTCCGGTGCCTCGAGACCAATACGGGTTAGGTCGATACTCGATTTATTTTGTGGTTCCCAAAAAAGAGGGATCTTTTTGACCAATTCTCGATCTCAAGCATGTGAATCACTGTCTGAGAGTACCACATTTTCGTATAGAGACTCTGCAGGCGGTGATCCGCGCCGTAAGGCCAGGCGAAGTTCTTACCTCCATAGATTTAACAGAAGCGTATCTACACATTCCCATCAGACCAGAGCATCAAAAATGTTTGCGCTTTGCAGTGCCCTTGGGACATTTCCAGTTCTGGGCATTATCGTTCGGGCTGGCTACGGTGCCGCGTACATTCACAAAGGTAATGGTGGTGGTCACGGCGGCGTTACGAAAGGAGGGAATTCAAGTTCATACCTACTTGGATGACTGGCTGATTCGAGCACGGTCGGTGTCGGAGTCGGTGGAAGCAACCACAAGGGTGGTAGACTTTCTGGAAAGCCTAGGTTGAGTGGTCAATCGGACCAAAAGTCAGTTGGTGCCAGTACAGCACCTAATATATCTAGGGGCCTTGTTCGACACAAGTGTAGGAATGGTGTTTCTACCAGAGGACTGGGTACAGAAGATCTTAAAACAGGTGTCAGCATTTTTACGCATCAAGGCTCCAACAGCGTGGAGATACTTACAGCTCCTAGGCTCTATGGCGGCGGCCTTGGACTTGCTGCCGTGGGCCAGGGAGCATATGTGGCCTCTCCAGCGAGCCTTGCTTTCCCGTTGGTTGCTGCAAGAGCATCCACTAAGTCAGAGGTTGGTATGCCCCTCGGTTGTCAGCAAAAGTCTACAGTGGTGGCTGAATCCCACGCATCTGCGAGCAGGGGTGCCGCTGGAGGCGCCGGAGTGGGTGTTGGTCACCACGGATGCCAGTCTCTCCAGCTGAGGAGCACATTGTATGGCACAGGTAACACAGGGCCGCTGGGCAGCAGAGCTGAGCAGTTGTTCAATCAATCAGCTAGAGATGAGAGCAGTGTGGCTGGCACTGCAAGAGTTCGAGAGTCTTCTGAATGGAAAAGCAGTGCGAGTGTTCTCCGACAATGCGGTGACAGTGTCCTATATCAATCGGCAAGGAGGCACAGGCAGTGCGGTCTTGTTGGAGGAGAGCCAATGGTTGATGCAGTGGGCAGAGGACCATCTTTTGGCCCTATCGGTGGCTCATGTAGCAGGAAAGGACAACATACAGGCCGATTTTCTCAGCCGTCACGTATTGGGATCCAGGAGAATGGGAACTGAACAAGGCGGTCTTTCATGACATTACGGTGCGTTGGGGACAGCCAGTTATGGATCTCATGGCTACGTTCGGCAAAGCCAAGACATCGCTGTTTTTCAGCAGGTGCAGGGAACGCATGTCGGAGGGGCTCGATGGCCTAAGTCAGCCTTGGCAGGTGATAGATCTGCTTTATGTGTTTCCCCCGTGGCCGATGATAGGACGAGTCATTCGGAGAATAGCAGGTCACAGAGGAAAGGTAATCCTCATAGCGCCGGATTGGCTAAGGAGAGCGTGGTATGCGGACCTAGTGTAACTGCTTGTGGACCGTCCTTGGAGGCTTCCCAGTCGGGTCAATCTGCTGTTCCAGGGTCCAATTCTAATGCCTCAAGTGAATCGCTTCTTGCTTACGGCTTGGCTCTTGAGAGGGAATACCTGAAGCATAGAGGATATTCCACAGCGGTAGTGGCTACCATGTTGCAGGCAAAAAGGAGATCTACATCTCTGGCCTATGTCTGTATATGGCGCATTTTTGAAGGAGTGAGAGGCGCGGAGTTAAGCCATTGGCGGCGTCGGTACCGGACGTCTTGTCATTCCTGCAAGGCGGTCTGGATAAAGGTCTAACGCTCAGCATGCTAAAGGTTCACCTAGCAGCTATGGCTTGTTATAGGGGCAAGGTAAATGGAAATATATCGTCTCTACATCCGGATGTTCTGAGATTCCTGAGAGCGGTCAAGAACATAAGGCCGCCAGTGAGACCGATAGTGCAGGCTTGGGATTTGAATTTGGTCCTGGAGGCATTGATGCAGGCTCCCTTTGAGCCCGGGGGGGCGGTAGCGCTAAGAGAGCTCTCTTGGAAGACCGCCTTCTTAGTGGCGCTGTGTTCGGCAAGACGAATCTCGGATCTACAGGCGCTGTCCTGTAGGGAACCATACATTCAGTTTTCGGCAGAGAAAGTGGTGTTACAGCCGGTTCCCTCATTTTAGCCGAAGGTAGTATCGGTGTTTCATGTGAATCAACCAATTTGCTGCCAACCTTCCGAACCGGTGAGAGAGATGGTAAATGCAGTTCTCTCTGCAAATTGGATCTCGGTAAGGTACTCCATAGGTACCTCAGAAGGACAGAGCCTTTTAGGAAGTCAGATAGGTTGTTTGTTCTCTTTGGAGGAGCTCGTAAAGGGGAAGCAGCTTCTAAGGCTTCCATTGCCCGGTGGGTAAAGAAGCGATAGCAGCGTCATATCAGGCGAGTGGAAAAGTGCCTCCCGAAGGTATTCGAGCTCATTCAACTCGGGGTAAGGCAACGTCCTGGGCCGAAATGACTTTGATTACGCCGGTAGATATTTGTCGAGCGGCTGCTTGGTCGTCTCTGCATACGTTTGCGAAACATTATAGTTTGGATGTTCAAGCTACGGGGGATGCAAAAGTCGGAGCTTCGGCAATTCTGGCGGGGCCAGCGGGACCCTCCCGTGAGTAGGTACTGCTTTGGTACTTCCCTACATTTCCTGGACTGGCCCGGAGAGACAAAGAGGAAGAAGAAATTAGACCTCACCTGCTAATTGTCTTTCCTTGAGTACTCTCCGGGCCAGTCCAGGGCCCACCCACGACATAGCAGTTTGCAGTGTGGAATCAGTAGTTTGTGGTTTTGTTCACATAGGAGTTGATAATGTGGAGGTCTTACAAGAAGCGTATTCCTGTAAGAGTAAGTAGGTGTGGCCTTGAGTCGGTCCGGGTGCTTCCGGAGTGGTGCTGGCTATGGGACTCCCTTAAGGTATCTGGGGGAGAAACAGTAAAAGACGATTTGGGGTCATACAATAAAAAAAACAAAAAAACAGAAAAAGCACAATGTGATAAGTGACGGTTGAATCAGAAGTGTAACAGTGAAGTTAGCGGTAGGTTGTTTAGTTAAAGGTTAAGTTAAAATTTTGTATAAGGCGAGTCTATAGTAGTAGTGTGCTGCTTTGACATTGGTAGACTGACTCTCTGACACCAGAGGGAGTTAGATAGGCTGTCAGCAAGTCTTTGAGAATTTAGTCCTCAGCTGCTGGAGGAGGTTGACTACCCTACTGTTCCTGGACTGGCCTGGAGAGTACTCAAGGAAAGACAATTAGCAGGTAAGGTCTAATTTCTTCTTTGGGCGACTTCACCATTCACATGGATTCTGTTCTACTAGAGAATGTGTTAGAGTTTATCTCTGCAATGACATTAGAAGGAGCTACTCGTCTGACTGAGGCGCCAACATATTGCAAGGATATCCTGGATGTATAGTTAGGAATGCTTTTTCTTCAACTCTGTTTAGTCCATAGATTCAAACCTTTTTAGATATCTGATTTAATTTTGAACTGTGCTTCTGGTCCTAGTATTATCCGTCCTTGTCACTGTAACCTTGTTTATTTGGTTTGCCCATTTCTGCTTTGCAAGTGTTGCAGGTCCTACATTGCTGCTTAAGTATTAAGTGAAGCTTAACATCTTTGATATTTCTCCAACTCTGTACTCCCTGCCAAAGCCAGGGGCTGTGCGAGAGGTGCGGTCATGCAGAGCGCAAATACAGAAGGGGCACCAATATCATCACTAGGGCTACCAGGAAGTTCAAAAAGAGTGAGTTATTGTACGTGGCTGGGGTGGGTGAGGACTCCAGATTCGTTAGTTGCACAGGGCACATTTCTACCTTGGTACGATCCTGCTCCCTGCAATGGATCCTTATTCAATGGCAAGACCTATATCGAGCATTCCCCTGCTTGCTAAGATCATCGAGAAAATAGTCCAGCGACAGATCCATCAGCACGTTGATGCCGAGGCACCCCTTGATCCAGCTCAACATGGCTTCAGAGAATCGCAAGGGGTAGATACCATCTTAACTACCCTATTCGACAAACTAATTACAGGAATCGACAATATACACTGAGGTTTCGTCCTTATCTTTCTCGACATTGCTGCCGCCTTTGATTCTGTGAATCATAAGATACTATTACAACGTCTCCAAGAAAAAGGGTTACAGGGCACCACACTACAATGGTGCGAATCATACCTAACTAATAGATGGCAGCAAGTAAAAGCAGGCAATACGTCCTCTGAACCATTCTTACAGAAGCAGGGAGTGCCTCAGGGATCATCCCTGTCTGCTCTACTATTTAACATTTATATGCAGCCTATCTGCTCTCTGATTCGCTCATTAAATGTAGAATGTCTCGTGTATGCTGACGACATACTACTATACATTCCATTCACTATCGAACAACCTGATTTCTCCCCTATCATCAGATGCTTTGATGCAGTTGCTGAATGGCTTCTCACACAAAACCTGAGGATCAATCATAGCAAGACTGATGTCCTCTTCGTCACAAGGAATCAGAAGTTCGCCCCACCACCCAACCTGCAAGTTAAAAACGCTGAACTCAAGACAAGAGACACAATTCGATACCTAGGCATCACCCTAGATCAGCGATTAGATATGACAACCCACGTAAAGACCGTTACAAGAGCAATATACCACAAAATACGAACCCTGCGTCACCTCCGCCCACTACTTGATTTTTCAGACTATCGAACCATATTTCAAGCCCTAGTGATCCCACACCTAGACTTCGCGAACACTATCCTCCATGGCCTTCCACAAGCAACCCTCAGCCCACTTCGGCTGGCCATGAACTCTGCTGCTAGGGTTCTTACAGGGGTATCAAGATCGGAACATATAACTCCAGTAATGAAAAATCTACACTGGCTACCACTACAAGCCCGAATTCAATACAAGGTACTGGTCATGACTTTCAAGGCACTGAAGAATCAATCTCCCACACCAATCAGCAAACTGCTTAACAACATCCCCGACAACAGAATCAGAAGACCTGCACTACTAAACATGCTATTGGTACCTAAGTTCACCACAAGGTGCACGAAGGCAATTACCAATAGAGCTTTTTCGATTTATGCTCCGACAGCCTGGAATGACCTTCCCACTTGTATTCGATCCATATCCAGCCTCACCTCCTTCAGAAAAGCAATAAAACACCATCTTTTTCTAATTCACTATCCTGAAACCAGTCCCGAAAAACACAAGTCGTTCGCACTCACCCCACACCTTAACTACCCCAACGCCCTAACCCAACATGAGAATGGTTAGGTGCTCCTCTCCCTTTAGTTTTACCCATGCTCCCACCTGACCTAGCTATGCTCACCATAGATCTTAAGTACTAGTGTATATAACTCTATGTAAATACTTTGTATATACCATGTAAATAGTTTCCCCTGTTATCCCATTCTTGATTATTCCCTTGTTCTATGTAAGCACATTGTGATATATTAATGCATTGTTGCACTGTTCAGTTCTAATGTAAACCACACTGATCTTAATAGCGCGGTATATAAGAAATAAAAATAAAATAAAATAAATATAAATAAGTTAGATTTAACATGTTAACATTGATACATAAAGCATTAAGTGGTAGAAGCTTCACAGTGTATAAGCACTATTTTAAAATCTCCATGCCATATGGTTTGTTCTTTGGAACTCTCTTATAGATGAGCTGAGACCTGAGATTAGTGCCCTTGTGTTTCGGAAAAAAAACTGAAGGCCATCTTTATAGTCAGACACGTTTGATAGGCTTTTTGTGGATAAAGTCAGAAGTCTGCTTTATTTTCTGGAGCTTGATCATGAGCACAAATGTTATGCTGTTTTTTGCATTTACTTTTATTATTATGCAAGGAAAACTGATGCTTGCTAGTGTACTGATTTTGGGTTTTATGCATGTAACTGTGTGCTGTGCCTAGAACTGTAGACAGTGCAGGCAAAGTGGTTTAAGAAAGAGTCTGACAACTTTAAGTTAAGTTCAATGACTTTGATATTTATCTTGTCAGCTTACTTGAATCATTTTTTACATTTTGTTTCTCCTGAAATGTCTCACACTCACTGGAGCTGCAGGCTGAGAACTAGGAAAGCCAATCCACTGGTGATGTTAGGTAAAAGAGTTTGAGAAACCCTGGTCTATCGCACACTTTTGGTTATTTTTTTAATAACCCCCCCCCCCCCTAAAATTCTTAATGAAACTAAAATGACATTTTACTTACCCTTTTTTATTCAATGTGACCCTTGTGCTTGAAACTTTGCTGCTACATTCTCAATGATATTTGTGAGTTCTAGTCTTATGTCTCCTCGCGTGTATATATCAGTTCTACTTCTTTCCTTTGTCAATATTTTATTGACTGCATTAAAGCCACAGTCAACCAAATATGAAGTTGGAAAGCACAACCGTGCTTTAGTCATTTCAGACCACATGTTTGGATATTGCTGTTCAGTTGTATTTAACAGCCACAATGCAGTCATTCCAGTTTTTTCAAATTTGTATTCACATCCATCATTGCATTTTAGTTCAATAAGTTCCTCTTGGATGTTTTCACTGACAGATTCTATATCACAGTCAAAGGGATCCAGCATCCATGGCTTGACTTCAAAAGAAGTCAATTCTTCAATTCTTCATTCAATGACAAAAAATATTCTGCGTAATTTTTAAGAGCTTGATCTGAGAGCTGTTCAATTATTTCTGTTAACATGGGCATGCTGTTGAAGTACTTCTTCTGTAAACTGGTTCAAAAATTACCTAATTTTTCAGTAAAAGCTTTCAGAACATGTTTACAGTCTAGCAATATATTTAATTTGCCTTGAAACTGAAGTGAAACTTCATTGAACTTTCGAAAAATCCATTTGTGGTTCTTAATTTCTTGGAAAGTGAAGAGGAGGTAATTTGGTAGAGGAAATAAACTAATGTATCAAATAGGCTTACAAATCTTGCTAGGTGATTTCCTTTTGAAAACCATCAAATGTCCGTGTGCAAAATAAGTCTAATATGCAGCTCTTCATTATCATTGCAAAACTTCCCAAAACGTTAGTCATACTTGCTGTGAGATTTTATTTTATTAACTGTTTTAATAACTATTGCCAATGATTCATGAAGAACTAGACTAATATTTTTGGCAACTAAATTATGGCATTGTATGACACCATGCAATGTAAGAAACGAAGGACATAAATTTTTTAAGCGGGCAATAAATCATTATGTTTTCCCATCATGGATGGGGCGCCATCAGTCGAGCAGGATACTAAGGGCCTGATTCCATCCCGCATATCCAGGCCCTCTGTGCATCTATCCAGAACCAGACGCACAGAGTGAGTCGTGATTCTGATCCCATGGGGCACATCTAGCCCCACGGGATCAGAATCGTGAAAAGGCCTGTATGTGCAGGTTGGGGCCCCGATTCTGCCTGGCCTGCACATACAAGCTTTCCCCAGCTACCTCAGTCAAGGCTCTTCCATGGAGCCGCGGCACCATGATGTCCGGTTGCCATGGCAGCGTGGCTCCACTGAAGAACCGCGACCCCTTGCTGCTGGCTCCAAAATGATTTCCCCGCAGCCTGAACCCCGATCTGGCTTCCTAAGGCCAGGGTTGAGCTGCGAGAAATGACCTTGCCCCCCCCCCCCTGCCCCTTCTGCGCACCGGGCCCACTGATCCCTGGCAACTAGGGGAACTTATTCCACCTCTGAGGTGGAATAAGTTCCCTGTGCAAATCGCCGGCCCCGGACATAAATGGCCGACATTAGAATCGTCCCTGTATGTCCAGGGCCAGAGACCGCCCACTGCCTGCCCTAACATCGCCCCTAATCCACCCCCCATTCCTGCCCCCGTCTACCTTCTCCATACAAGATGTGGGAAAGGTAAACAAGTCCAGGAAGAGACACGAAGAGCGGGGATGGAAAAGCGGTACAAAAGCACAGCCAAATAAATAATGATTGCCATGATTTAGTATAAAAAAGAAAAAAAAAACATAATTTACTTGTAAATTAGATTCTTCTGACATAGTTACAATGAAAGTCATTAGGACTACCATGACTATGACAAACATTAGTAGATCTATTTTAATTCTATCTTGACTTACAGAGGCATGTGCAGAAGGTATAACTAAACCACTCCAATGTATTCTTCCCCACAGGAGAAAATATTCCCGGATAATCCAAAGAAGCAGTGATCGAACAAAACTAAAAAAAAGTCACATTTAGATTCTTTAAGGACTGACTAATTATTGTTGAACCTTTCATTTCTTGGGAAAATGATCAAAAAGAACAACATCTCAGTAAGCAATATGTTTCTTAGACCCATGCCTGGCTTTCAGAGGGGCTTTAGCTCAAAGATTGTCAGAAACCTTTGCAGGAATGTAGATGGAGCAACATATTGTTTTGCAGGGTGTCACCATAGGCTTTCAACCAAGGACCACGGCATTTAAATTTCTTGTTTAATGGTCTGTGGTATTGATGGTACAGTTTTAGGGTGGTCCAGGTCTTTCTTTGCAAATAGTAACCAGGGGTACCGGTGAAGATAGATAAATCCAAGACTTGGTAGCTAAAGTTTAGGGTTCCCCAAATGGGACCTCAGAAAGCAAGCACAAATGGAAATGGAAGTGAAGTAGAACTCAAAATGTGTTCTACTGAGAAACTAGCTAAACTAGTGGACACAGTGATAGAACTGAAAGGGATTCATCGAAGAGCACTGAAGGAACTTCAGGAAATACTGGTGGCTCCACGGTCTGATCTTTTCAATGATTATTTAATGATTGATGGATTTAATTAGCTAATAATTATCTCACACCTTTCCAATAATAGTTCAAGGTGAGTTACAATCAGCGCTGGTGGAAGCACTACGCAGACTATATGGCCACCTAAAGCATCATAGGGTGGTTGTTGTTTTTTTTGGGGGGAGGGGTGCTGCCAGCCTGCCAGAGCACTAGCGATTTGGAAAAGCCTTACTTTTAATTCATTGTGCATGGCTGAGCCCAACTCACCAGAGCAACTCGAAGAAGTCACAGTAACAGGCAATACACAGGCACAGGCACTGCTCTGCCCCACTTCTCTGGTGTGAATGTGACTGTCTGCTCTGCGTGCATTCTCGCTGCCTCCTCTGCATCAGTACACAGGGAGTGAAACAGCCAAAGGAGCCTGCAAGTCGCATGCTGCAGTCACTGGAAATCATGGCCAGCTGGTGGGGAGCTTAGTGTGCGCAGCAGCTGAAGCAGCCTGCAAAATTCCAACTCACTCCAGGCCCAGCCTCTTCATATGCCTCTGGCTGGCTGCTATATACGTGGCCTTTTTCTCCACCTGGCACTTTTCTACATTGCAGTTGAGGGCTCAGTGCTTACACTAAATCCTAGCCCCACAGCCGCACGTTCACTGAACCAGGGCTTACTCTCCTCGACATCTCCAGCTGTCTGCAGCTTCAAGCTATAGAGCATCCCAGCATCCATGAGCTCCTGCTGAAGAACAGTTCAAAGCTGGCAGCATCTACAGGCAAAGGTGGGTTTTTATTTTCAGGGAAAAACAAAAATAATTTTTTTTTTGTTTTGCCCTCTTATACAGTATACAGTAGAGTTATAGGTATATTTACCCTGCCTGTGGGACAAAAAAGTGCCCTCACTCCTGGACCAGCACCAGTATCTTCCTTTCCTCCTCCATCCCCAATTACCATTCAACCTGCAGCTTCTGGGGCCTGTGAGTTAGTAGTCTTAAAAAACCCCCATAAAAGACAAGTGTGGGGCAGATCAATCCAGGTGTGCTGGTTCCACCCCCTCTTACATCAACTTCCTGTTACTGAGAGACAGACCGGCACAGCCATCATCAGAGCGCTTGCTTTGAACTGCCCAGGCCTGTCTTTTCTGGGGTTGTTTCTACTACTTTGGGTCCCTGGAAGATAGCAACAGTGGAAATGACAGAGGTTGGGGGAAGCAGGAGAGAAAAGTACAAGTGATAATGGGAAGAAGAAAGAGAGGATATGGTGGCTTCAGTATCACCAGGATGGGGGATAGGGTTAGTGACAGAGGAAATATGCTGCATCAGGGGAGAGAGGAAAGAGAGTTTATGGTGATCTCGGGGGGGAGGGCAGTGTAGGGGTGCAAACAGAAGGGGGAAGAGGGCAACGGGGGAATAATGTGGATTGGTAGAGGGGGAAAGCATTGTTACTCACCTGTAACAAGTGATCTCCAGGAACAGCAGGAATCAGTCTTCACATATAGGACTCACTAGCTCTGAGGTACCAGACTGGAGTTGGACGCAGTGCCATCCCCGAACTAAAAACAGAGCCGAGGTGGTGTGCATACACTCAATTGCAGTTGGCAAAACAATTGTCATGGAAGTCTGATGCCAGGAGAAGTCCATGGCGGAGGGTAGAAGTTGCAGTTAAGTCCCAGAAAGGTGCTGGAGGACAGCCTGGTCAAAGATAGCATCCCGACGGGAGTCCCTGTCTAGGCAGTAGTGTGCAGTGAAAGTATGAATGGAAGACCAGGTATCTCCTCGACAGATTTCATCAATGGAGACAGAATGAAGGTTGGCAACTGAGGTTGCCATGGCTCAGACATTGTGAGCAGTGATGTGACCCTCAAGAGAGATGCCTGCTCGACCATAGGGAAAAGAAATGCAGTCCGCATTCCAGTTGGATAGTGTGTGCTTCATTAGTGGCAGTCCAAGGTGACTTGGATCAAAGGAAATGAATAACAGGATTTCCTGTGATTCTTGGTTCTGTCCAAGTAGAAAGCATTGGTTGAGGTGGAAGGGAGATACCACCTTTGGAAGAAAGTATGGATGAGTACAGAGAACCACCTTGTCATGGCGGAACTGGGTATACGGAGGATCTGACACTAAAACCTGCAGTTCACTGATGCGACAAGCTGAGGTGAGGGTGATGAGGAAAATTACCTTACAAGACAAGCATTTCAAAGAAGCAGTGGCTAAAGGCTCAAAAGGAGGCTTTAGAAGTTGTGCTAGGACCATGTTGAGGTCCCAGGCCACTGGAGGTGGTTTAATCAGTGGCTTGGACAGCAGGAGACCCTGCACAAATCGTTGTACCAAGAGTTGCAAAGAAATAGGATGCCTGTCCACTGGCGCATGATAGGATGAGATGCCACTCAGATGAACTCTGACTGAGTTAATCTTGAGACCTGTTGAGGACAAGTGGAGGAGATATTGTAAAAGGATTCCACTGAGCAGGCAGAGGGGTCAATATATTTCGGGGTACACCAGAGAATGAACCTTCCCCATTTGAAGGCATAACATCTGGTAGATGGCTTGCGGGATGCAAGCAGGATGTCCTTTACCTGTTGTGGAAGGTCGAGGTCAGCAAAGACTATGTTTTCAGCAGCCATGTCATGAGATAGAGGACTTGTGGATTGGGATGGGGAAGCATCCCTTGATCCTGAGAAAGGAAGTTGCGTGCATGTCCCAGGCTGAGAGGTGTAGTCTGTGATAGACGAGTCAGCAGAGAAAACCATGGCTGATGAGGCCAGTAAGGGGCTATTAGGATTATGGAGCCCCTGTCGGCCTGCAGCTTGAACAGGGTCTTGGGTATTAAGGGGATGGGCGGGAATGCATAAAGTAGACCCTTTCCCCAATGGAGAATGAAGGCATCCATTGCCTGGCTGTGCCAGGAGGGAAGCCTCAAGCAAAATAGCAGAAGTTGTGCATTCTCCTAGGTGGCAAGCAGATCTGTTCTGGGGGTCTCTCACATGTGGAAGATCCATGATACCGTCTCCTAATTTAAAGTCCACTCGTGTGGACATAGGATAACGGCTGACTCTATCCGCAAGGAGATTGAGCTTGACCGGGAGATACACTGCCCTGAGATGGATGCGATGTGCAATGGAGCAGAACCTGAGATGAAGAGCTTCTTGGCAGAGGGGATAGGAATCCATTCCCCCCTGCTTTTTCACATAGAACATGGTCACCTGGTTGTCCATTCGGACTAAGACCTGTTTGTCCAAAAGTTGGGGTTGAAAAACTCAAAGGGCATTCGTGAGAGCATGTAGCTCCAGGACATTGATTTGCAACTGAGATACCTGTTGTGTCCACTGCCTCTGTGTGGTGAGATTGTCTAAATGTGCTGCCCACCCCAGTTTGGAAGCATCTGTTGTCAGGGTGCATTGAGGTGGAGGCATCTGAAAAGGTGACCCTCCGAGTAGGTTTTGAGGGGAGCACTACCACTGAAGGGAGCTCACAAGTGGAGGAGTGATACAGATCTTGTCTGAGAGACGCCTGGTTGCTTAGGTCCACTGAGACGACAGAGTCTATTGGGCTTGCAACAAGTGCAGGAAGGCATAGGTGACAAAATGGACTGTGGAGGCCATATGCCCCATAAGGCGCAGCATTTCTCAAGCTGTCACAGCACTGTGACCCCTTATGCCGTTGGCTAGCTCTATGAGGCATGCAGAGCGATCCTGTGGAAGGAAAGCTCAGGCCTGATGAGTGTCCAGAAGTGCTCCGATGAATTTGAGCTGCTGGGATGGGACCAGGTGCGATTTTGGAAGTTTAGGATGAATTCCAGATCTTCGAGCATAGTGATGGTGCGATGAAACAGTAGTTTTACCTCTTGTGGGGATTCTGCCCTGATCAGCCAGTCATCTAAGTAGGGAAAAATGAAGATCCTCAAAGTATGAAAGTAGGCAGCAATCATTGCCATACATTTTGTGAACACTCAGGGTGTGGAGGCTAACCCAAAGGGAAGCACCCAATATTGGTAGGGGATTCACTGGAACCGAAAAAGTAGATACTGTCTGTATTGAGGGTAGATCAGCAAATGTGTATATGCCTTCTTAAGGTCTAGAGAACATAGCCAGTTGTTCCTCTGAAGGTATGGCAGAAGTGTACCAAGGGAAATCATTTTTGAATTCTACTCAAACAAGGAATTTGTTTAGGTTCTTTAGATCTAGAATGGCCCTGAATCCTCCCATCTTCTTGGGGATAATAAGGTAAGGAAAGTAGAAACCCCTGTCCTCTTGGGGTAGGTAGAACTCTTTCTATGGCCCTCTGAACTAACAGAGTGGATAATCCCTTGCAGAGGTGGTGAGGGGCAAGCTTTCGAAATGAAGCAGATAGCCTCTTTGGACGATGATAAGAGTCTACTGATATGATGAGGTGCCACCTGTGGGCATAGGAACACAGTCTGTCTGTTATGTGTAGGGATGGGGGATGTTTGTCCTCAGGAAGAACAGGGACAAGGTTCTCTGGATCCCCTGGTGATATCCTTGAGATACATGCCCATATAGAGCATGTAGGAAGTAATTCTAGAAGTGAGCATGCATGCCTGAAAACACAGATGGCCAAAGGCATCAGGAGTTCTGGATTCCTTGTCCAAAAGCATGGAAGAAATACCAGGGCCGGAATCTGGGAAGGTACCGACGTCAACCCAGAGGCACAGATTTAAACCAAACAAAAAAAAACATTTTTCAGTGGTGACTCTGCGAAAAATGAAGAACTGAGGAGAGAACTTGGGAAGGTGGGAAGGCAATGCGCAGGCACGGTGGATCGCTCCTAAAAACTTTCCAATTGGTCGCTGGGGAGCGATCCTACGTGGTCTCTTTTGGTACCGACAATACCCATATGTGAATTTCTGCTTTTTCCTGTAGATAGAACGAGTATATGGTGGCTTCAAGGTGAATACAGGAGGGATAATCCATTCATTCCATCTTGCTGCACTATATGCCCGGAATAGATTACCCGAGTCAGTACACCAAGCTCCATCCCTGGTCCTATTCAAATCCAGACTAAAAACCCACCTCTTCGAGGCTGCCTTTGGATCCTGACCCCCTTATTTTCCTGTTTACCACCCATGTGTGTTGCAACCATTTCTTCTTAGTTAGCATGATCTTTATGTTATGTTTGTCTTGAATAGGATGAAAGCTCTATAGAGGAAGGACCATCTATTACATTATATGTATATGTAGAGTGCTGCATCTGCCTTCTAGCACTATAGAAATGTTGTTATGTAGTAGTAGTAGTAGTACAGTAGGATGACAGCAAGGATATGCTGGCTCGGGGGGGGGGGGGTTCATGGACGGCTAGGGAAACAAGAATGGTTGGGGGAGGGAATAAGATGACAGGGGAGATGCTGGATATGATGGGGGCAAATAGGATGACAGGGAGATGGTGAACACAGAAGACAAGGGAGATGGTGAACACAGGTGAGAAGAGAGAGAGAGAGAGAGGGAAGATGCCAGACATCGGAGGGGAGTAAAAGTGGAGAAAAGGGCTAGATGATGAAGATAGAAAAAAATATACTTTTTTTTTTTAATTTAGTGATTGGAATGCGTCAGTTTTTGAAACTTACAACTAATTTCTTTACATTTTGCAAAGTACAGAAGGAAATGCATCAGTATTTCTACTTCTTAGGTGTTGTACTGCATGCAGAGTCTGGCCTCGTGAGATTTCAGTTTCATTTTTGTCTACATATTTGTATTTTTAGTTTGCAGTCACTTGTTCAATACTTGGTGAGGGTCAATCTGTATTTAGTATGTATGAAAGAGGCCAAGTATTCTGTTAGAAATTAATGTTTGTGTAGGACTGATTTGTAGTAATCTGTCTTGTTTGGTTTTTTCAATAGCTGTACTGATGTTATAGTGATACATGAATTCTCCTCTCTTCATTAGATCAATTATTGTGAGCTATAAAAAGCACACAGTTTCAAAGCAGGCATACTTCATTCTCTAAAGACTGACATTCTTTTGTACCTTTGTTGCCCGATTGTTTTAGTGTTCTCTCTTTATCACTTCCTCTTCTTGGTTGTCTCCCACATCCTTTTCCGGGCTCTTATTTCCATTTTCTGGTTTTTCATTCTACCTGTCTTCTTCCCTTTCCTTCTTAAATCTCTCTCTGACGTTGATCCCTCTGGCTTATTATTTTTCTATCATCTGCCTTTTTACCCAACCTATGGCTAGATTTGATCTTTGCCGTTTTCTAGGTCATGTTGTGTCTTCGCAATTGGAACAGATGTTTCAGCCACCATACTGTAGCTTTCTTCAGGGTAAAGTAGTTAAGCAGTGGATATCTGTTGTTTTATATACTAATCCTCAAACTAGAATTGCAAGAGAAGATATTTTTTCACTGAATGTGTAATCAAACTCTGGAATTTGTTTCCAGATTATGCAGTTAAAAGTGTAGCTGGATTTAAGAGTTTTGGAAAAACTCCTGGACAAAGTGTCCATAAACCATTCTTCAAACGGACTGTGGAAATCCACAGCTTACCTCTGGGATAAGCAGCATGAAATGTGTGTATGTTTTGGGAACCTGACAGGTACTTGTGACTTGGATTGGTCACTGTTGGAAACAGGATACTGGGTTTGATGAACCCTGGTCTGTCCCAGTATGGCATTTCTTATGTTAAACATGCTTCTTACTCTCCCATATGCTTGTGGCCTTCTGTATTTCTGTAGCAAGTAGTGAGCGATGCTTTTCCACACTAAAATTGATTAAAACATACATTTGTTCCTCAATGAGGCAAGAAATACTTGTTGGACTAGCTACATTTTCAACAAAACATGACATTGTACAAAGCATTGAGCTGAAGATACTTGTTTCTCTGTTTGCTGTATGGAAAGTTAAATCCTGAATTATAATGTGCAGCCCTTCCAGAGTGTAGCCTATGAAAACCGTAGCATAAATTTCTTTTCTCTTGACTTGGTTTGAATTTGTTTTATATTGTATTTATTTAAAATATTTTATGCTAAATTTTACTATAATTTAATTGTTTTTATTTTCTGTATTTAATTTATTTGTTCAGGCTTATGGAAAACACCTTCTTAAAACTCATCATGATGCAGTTTATTTACCTTTTTTTTTAAAGTTCTCCCACTAGATTTTGTTGAATACCTTGAGCCAGGCCAGATCGGAGGGCAATTAAAGGAATAAATGAGATAGTCAATCGGTATCATATTCTCCTTTCAGTGTGAAATAAATGTGATTATAAATGTAGCATTCTTTATTATACCAATGCTCAATGTTAATTTTTAAAAATTGCTGGGGGCCACATAGTTGAAGGTTCACCTAGGGTTCCAAATACCCTTGCACTGGCTCTGGCTCCAATTTCCTGTCCCCAGAGGGCTTATTCACAGCAATACTCCACAAAAGTAACATCCAGGACTAAAAACAAAACAAAACCAAAACAAAACTCTACATTATCCCCTTCCTTCATCAAGCAGAGCAATTACAATGATCAATAACAATTAACAGTATAGTCAAAGTCATACGAAAAGCATGTTATCCAAGTTGTTTTCTCCTGTTCTATGTGAAGCCAAACAGTTTGTTATGGTCATTTTGTTGTATGTAAACCGCGCTGACAATAGTGCGGTATATAAGAAATTGTAATAAATAAATAATAAATAATAATTTGTCTAATGGCATCTGGGAGGCGATGCGAACAAGTCAGTAGGCTGCCTTGAGATACTAGGGAAGTTAGAACGCTACCAGGGGACTGTTGCATACTAGCAAAACACAGCACTACATCACAGCTTTCACTTCACTCTGTTTATTTTGACTCCATTTGCATAGTTTTTTCTTTTTTACTGTTCTTGTTTTAATGTTTTACTTCTATTTCTTTTCCTTTACTTGTGTTTTCCCTTTGTTCTCCATTTGCGCTCTTGGCACTCTTTTCCCTCTCTCCTCCCCTTAATTCCAAGCACCAGGAATGTCAAGTTACCAAGTTCCCGGAGAGTTTTTTACCCACAATTTCTACTGCCTCTCTGGGATGACTATTATATTTGGTTTTATACTGTGCTCCCTATTCTATTAGTTGGTATGCTTGTATCCTTTTCCCCTCTCCCCCAGCCCCTTCCGTTCTCCTCCTCCTCTTCTCCCCCTTCCTTTCTCCAATTATTAGGGCTTTTTTAGGCTTGATTTTAGGGTTTTACTTTTCATATCTTATTATCTACTTGGTATACATATACATGTTTTGAATACCCTTTTTATGACATGTATGGGGTCCCCTGCACCGTGAGCTTATTTGTGGTATTTCTAATGGTGTCTCATTTATTCTTATGTGCTCCCTGTGTTTGGCAACCGTATTACACCTCATGCATTTGATGTTCCTGGTTTTGATCTTCATTCCCCCTCCTTTTTGGGGGGTACTACATGTTCTTTACATGCCTGGCTCTACCGCATTACTGCAGTCTTTTGTTCCTTTGGACACATGCGTTTTTCCCCTCTGCTTTCATATATGCAAAGTCCCCCCCCCCCTTTTTTTTGATACCCTTTGGAAAGGATTTCAGTGCCTCAGCCATCAAGTACTTATTATGCTTTCTATTTGTGCCTTTGTTAGTTTTTAATATGGGTGCAACACTGGTTTCTAGGACAACTGTCATTATTCTTTTTGGCACTAAAGTTGGTTTAAATATGGCTGCCCATTTGGGGTTTCTACACACAAAACCAGCACCAGAACTTTGCTTGGACCCAAAAAGTAATTCATATTTATCAGTTCACCAGTTTTCAATACGACATCCTCGTTGGTATCTATGACAACCTCCAATTTCTCTCCTTTTTTGACACCAGCACATTCAAATATAGTGATTATCTCTTGTGTAGCATTCACTAAAGCTTTTCTGGTTTGCATTTTCCATTTCAAATTTTCGGACACAATTATCTCACTAAGGTACATAAGAGTAATAAATACCATTATTGATTGGGGGTTTTTTGCCTATTTATTATTCACAGAGTATGTTGTTCCCAACATTTATTTATTACTTATGCATCTATTTTCCATTTTTAATCTTTTATTGTTTTATATTTTAGGGTGCCCTATTTATTTGCTTGTTTAGCCTGCCGGGACTGTTTTCAACCAACTTTTATTTGCACCCACATTAAGACTTAGGTGGGTCCACATCTGACCAACTTTGTAAGTTCCCCCTTGGAGCAATGTGATTATAGTTTTTATGTCTCTTGCACAGTATGGTCCATTTTGACACTATTTTACATCCATTTTTATGCTTTATGCTTGTGTCTCTGTATGGTTTTGTCCACGTGTTATTTGTACATGTTTATATTGCATTCATACTGTTTTCTATTATTTCCTTTTGATACACTCTATAAATGCACATTTTTAATGTTCTGCATGTCTACATTTATCATTATTTATATTCATTCTATTTTTAATTTTTAACTCTTTGTTTTTAACATTGTTTTATGATTTATGTTTTTATGTACTTGAACTTTTTTTTTTTAGGTTTTGCCCCTGAAGAAAGCACACACCAAAACATGACCATGCAGGGTCTTGACTATTAAAGGACTTACGGATCTTATACTGTACTTGTGAGGATTTTTTCTACCTCACTCTTTGTACTGTTTCCTGTTGTCCTGAGAGAGTGTTTGTTTCTCTGTTTGGACGTAATTGCTGTAGCATGCCACAGTTTAGGCTCCACTAGCATCTTCTATGTCAGGATCCAGGTCCCAAATGAAAGTGAATGTGGGTGAGACCAGGCAGCTAGGATATTTACAGTCTTGCCATGATTCTCATGTTTGTGGAACAGGGGTGGTTTCTGAGCGATAAATGTTATCATATAGTGTCAGAACTACAACCACATCAGGGTAAGAGCCTAAAAAAGTTACCATGCTCTTCATGAAATCCTGAGACTCATACAGATATATGTTTGCATCTAGCTTATATGTATTCGAGCATAACACAAATATGAAATAGGTTTGTCTTGTCAAAGCATATATTATGCTAAATCTAGCTACAGTTAGCAGTTACCATGAAAGGCAACACTAATAAAATCTAACTTCTGCAGTCTGCGACATGCTGCTCAGACATCCAACAGGTGTTTCTGCTTTAAGGCCAACAGGAATCTGAAGAATACATTTTATTCCCCTCCAGAAACAAAATGACGTGAGTAGAAATAATGATCATTGACTGTGCCAGACACTGAGCAGGCAGACCAGGAAAACATCAGCTGCACACGTAGCTGACAAATGCACAACTATCCTGATTGAAATAGAAATCATGGTTCAAGCTCATTTACTACAGCTGTAATTACTTTATTGACACAAAGCGCTGAAAGTGTAGCATTCGCTATACAACACGGGGCTGATTTTATAAGATGCCACCAATATCTAAATAACAAAAAAGTGCATCTGTAAGCTTCTAGAATGAGTCCCAATAGCACATACATGCTCAGGCACACATTTAATATCTGCTCTGAAGAAGGTGTAAATATGTGTGTGTATTCTACACATGAATTTGCGTAATTTATAAAATACACACATACATCACAACTCTGCTCCTGCTACAGCCAAACTATGCCCACACAGCATATTAGGATAAGCACATGCAATTTTCTCGGTGTGCTTACTTACATAAATGTGCTTGGCTGTGCAATTTTGTAATAGGTCTTTTCCACATGCAAAACATACTTTACATGTGGAAAAGTTTCATAAAATTACCCATGAAGGTAATTTTCTAACAGGAGGCCTAAGATAAGATGTTAAGCAGCCACCTATTTGATAAAGGGACACAGCATGTGTCACTGAGCGTGCATAAAGTATGCATATCAATTAAAGTATTTTATGATCAATATGTGTGTACTAGCAAACACCGCCTGTGCTCTGCTCAGATCACACCGTCAGCTATGCATATTTTAATGATGGTTGGAATTTTATGAAAGGATCACCTACGCATGTTAATAATTTTATAAAATTCCCCCATATAAGCATAAATCAGTTAAGGTATCACAATGAATAACTCACAATAGTACAAATAACTGGGAAGGGGGGAGAGGATCTCTTATCAGGATTGAAAGCAGCCTTGTTACCAACCCCTTAATGCTGCTACTGCATGTAAGAGCCACATAGAAAGTAGCAGCTGGCAAAAAAAAAAAAAAAAAACCACTATTGGGAAGTAAGAAACAAACCATGGGAAAAGAGAGGGAATAAATGAAAAGAAAAGAATGAAATAAACAGAAACAGAGGTGATGTGGAAGGGTTGCTAGATTGTGTGCACATACGGCAAACAAGTTTATATGATCTCATCGCAAGAACAATGCAGGTCTGGTCTGGAGAGCTGAACAAGGGGTCAAAACCAGATTATTTGCTAACCTGACTGATGAGATTAGTCTGTAGACAGCGGTGAACACCCGTATCTCACAGCAGGCACCATGTCTGACATGTCACAAGGAAGAATGATTGACATCTTGTGAATCAAGCAGAAAAGGGGATATATTCAGAAAGAATTATATAACTATTACTCACTGTTCTTCCTCAACACGCTCAAAGGAAAGTAACAGAGGAATTCATCCTGGCTAACTGATTCTATAAACTACTGTCACGCTTCCTTGATCTATACTGTAGATCAAGAGCTTAGGTGATGTTGACTTATCGTTATTTGTACTAGTTGATTGTATGACCTGATGTTTCAATGTAAATCGCTTTGATTAAAGGATAAGGCGGTATAAAAAAACCAGTTAAATAAAATAAATAAGGACTATACATTGCAGTGCATTCTATAGTAAAATTAATGAAATTTGTTAACAGTTCTGTTCTGTGGCCTTATACGAAAGCTTTGCTGCCATGGAAGAGCTTGGGGAATCAACCTTAAGGGTCCTGCAGAGACCATTTGCTACAAAGAGAATTGCAATGTTAGCAGACTTGTTTTGCTGTAAAATTTCTCTTATTTTTCCTTAGATGAGTTTTCTCCTCCCTGTTTTGTAGACTTTTAGGAACAGCAGCAAGGTTTTTTCTTGCTTTTCCAATTGATATTTTTCTTTTTCTTACATAACTATTTGCTGAACCCCTTTTCTTGGATTCTGATACTGCATTCTTAAATATTTGTTGTTCTTTTTTGATGATTACTAAAATATTAAATAAAAATGCAAATTAATAAAATACAAGATTTGTCATTCTGGAAAGAAGAGACAAGAGGCAAAGACAGGAAGTGAAAAATGAGAACATAGTGGAAGAAAAAGAAAACACGAAAAACACGTAAGAAACGAGAACAATAAGCCAATGGTAAGAGGTTGACAGGAAACACTATAGGGGTCAGCTCAGCCAGGACTGCAGAGCTGCACTGCCAGGAGAGAGGTTTCAGAACTGCTCTGGATTTCTATTCCTGAAATGTTGCGCTGCAGCTCTAATTTCAATTGGTAGAATCAAGGAGTACAAATACCGCAGTGCTTTGGGATATATGTTCAAAACCACGACTAGTCCAAACGCCTCCTTCCTGGGACTGGGTAACTTGGAAGCTCACAGGTATACTGACAGGTATGGTATGAAGGCATTTCCAATTTTAGAGAGACTCTGCAGACTCCAAAGAGTGATGACTGCAGATCTTCATTATAAAAAAAAGAGAGCAAAGGGCTAAGCACCATGGGGGAATATTCAGCACCAGCGGTTAGTGCTGTTAACATGGCTAGCCATCAGCGCTGAAAGTTAAACCCGAACATTCAATGCCAGGGTCATATCCAGCCCTGGCACTGAATATCCAGGTTCGCCAGATTGTCGCAAGGGTAACTGGGCAGGGGTGATGCTGAGCTGCAGACCATGTAAATGCCTCTGAAAATGCCCCTCCATATATTTTTTTTTTTAATTTTTCGCTTAGTGGTAGCTGCTAAAAATGAGATGTTCCCCTCGCCCCCATTTCCTAAATAAACAAATGAGGAGAGCATCAACCTTAGCACAAATACTAGTGAAAGTTTTCCATCAATGCCACTGTTAGTACAAACATGCATTAAGGTTCCCTTCTCAAGGGAGATCTTCCATAGACACAAAGTACAATTCAAAGGAAAGGCCTTTGAGGCAATGACTGTAATCTTCCTGGACAGCTGATCTTAAACAGACTTCACATACACATAAGCACGAGTACACTTAAGTAAATGCTTCCCTAAACCTAAAGCTGCAATGCTCCCCAGTAAACTGAATACCTATTAGGGTGGAAAACACTGTAGTAAATCAGCAATACTATAAGATCTATCCTAAAACTAAATCAGGCATAACAGAAAGTTGACTCTGCAGGGCTTTTCTAGTAACAGCACATCCTGCTTCTGCAGCTCAAACAAGCTCTTGCTCCCACAGAAGGTTTCAAAAAAATTATCAAGCACCTTCCGACTACTAAGAGAAACCTTCCTTTTGCCCATCTGCTTTTCCATGCTAAATTATTTCATCTGGCTCATTTCCACTACTTTATTAAGACTCAATAGAATTTCTGTCTGCCTTCTAAGTATAAAGATGCCTCTACTTCCCAACTGGCCACTTTGTCTTGGAAAGAAGAATATATTAGGAAATGTCAGAATTTCTGAACTGTGCATGCTCACAAGCTCTCTCTTAACCCACCTTTTTCTTGTTCCACAGTGTCTCTCCCTACTCTGCCTTTCTTCCCCACACTACCTTATTCAAGGAATTGCATGTGAAAATGCCCCTCTTTTCCATTTTGTTTTCTATTTATTTTGTTCTCATTTTGTTTTGTTTCCTTTTTCAATTCTAGTGCACACTAAAATAAATTGTGTGAGTTTGACCAAAAAAAAAGGTATTTTGTTATTCCCATGTCATTTTAAAATGACAACAAATTCCTATTTTATTCCTGGACCTCAGTTCTTTCCCTTTCAATTCTGAGCAATATTGATCTCTCCTGCCTTCCACACTACTATTTCAATGACTGGCAGGGCACGCAAACCATTAATCCTCTTTCCCTACCCATCAGTGTAATTCACCCTACTCCACTTATCCCAGCAGTATACCTCTTCCTCAGGTTCCCACCCAGCAAAATGCACTCCCTCTCTCCAGCCACCCCAATAAACATTCTACCCTCTCTCCTCATCCAGTACAAGTACATTCTCTTTTCCTCCCTCTAGTCCAGACATTCTCAATTCTGACCCCAGCCCCTCTCTTTCTGTCACAGCACATCTGTATTCCATGGGTAGTTTCCTTGACTGATTCAGCAGGATTTGAGAAACAATAGTTATCAGTGTAAAGCATAACTATACTTTCCCCTCTGTCAATGTCAGACCAGTCCAGGCCAGTGGAATGTACCAAAGTCCTCTTGATCTGGAGCAGGAAGAATACACTGTAGTCCTCAGGATTGCTGCTCTAAAGCAGTTTGCAAGGGCTTCAGTACATCCCACTGGTCTGGAATTGACAAAGGGGAAAGTAAAGTTATGCTTTACACTGATAACTGTTGTTTTTCCAGTCCTGCTGATCAGTCAAGCAAAATACCCATGGAACAGAGATGTGCTATATTCCAGGAAACTGCCCGGGTGCTGGTTGAGTGTGCCCTGAAATCTTTGAAGCTCTGCATTTGTTCAAGCCGTACACCACTGTGATGGCCTCTCTCTTTGTTTTCCTATTACACAAGTCACCTTCTCCTCCTGGAAATAGAGGAGATACTGGCAAGCTACCTGCTGCACTGACATATAGAGTGAAGGAGCAAAAAATATGTTGCCTCACACTAGTGGACAGAGGATATCTCACCACTGGTGTGAAATAGTCTGGAATAGATGAAAAGGACGACAGTTTGAATTTAGTTTTAGCCCAAACCTTGCCAAATTTTGTGTGGATTTAGCAGCCGTAACAAAATATTAGGAGCCAGTGCTTGTGACTTCCTCATATCCCCTGCCTCCCCCCTGCCCTTCGGATGTCTCTCGTGCTGGTCTCATGTTCTCAAATCTCGCGAGACCACTGCTGGAGTTCCTACACCACACAGCATCTTTTGACAATAACAGTTTTATCACCAGATAGCAACTGTGTGTGTGAATGATGGTGTGCCTCTCTGTAAGAGGGATGTGGCAGTAGGTGCAGGGCCGGCCTGTCCACTAGATGGCCATCTAGGGCAGCAGACCATTGCAGGCGGGCAGCATGGTGTATTGTGCTGCCCCTTTGGTGCCCATGACAGGCCATGTGTTTTGGCTCACATGGCCTGCTGCTTCTGACCCCCCTCTGACACAACTTTCTGTCAGAGATCAGAAGCGGCAGACCATGTGTGCCGAAGCATATCGTCTGCTGCAAGCACCAAAGTGGCAGAAAAAAGCTGCTGCTTTTAAACTGCCGCCACCAGCTCCCCAGAAGATGGAATCCGTTGTGGCAGCATCATGGCTCAGTTTAGGGGGGCCCAGCCTGGCATGAGGGGGCAGCCCAGCCGGGACTCCTGCCTGGGGCAGCAAAAATCCTTGGGCTGGCCCTGGGTGAACGCTTTTCTGTGGGTTGAGTGCAGGGCCGCAGTTCATGTGTGCGTGTGCTGCAGAGCTGGGAAAGCGTAGTTACTCAGCTGTAACAGTTGATCTCCAGGAACAGAAGGAATCAGTTTTCACATATGGGTGACGTCGGCACTGACAGAGCCCCGCACAGGAACACTCCTCAGCATCCAATAAGAAGCATTTGGGAGCATCCCTCTAGGCATGTGTGCCTGCCTTCCTGCATTCCCAGCAATTCTCCTCTGTAAGGTACAAAGCTCAGAAAAAAAAACATAGAAAAAAAATCCATTCTACAACTCCTAGGGGAGGAGGGCGAGTTGCAAAGATTGATGCCTGCTGTTCCCGGAGATCACCTGTTACAGGTGAATAACTACGCTATCTCAAGGAACAAGCAGGAATGCAGTCTTCACATATGGGACTCTCTAGCTTCCGGCTGCCATAGATGCCAGAGAGGAGTAAGGTGTGACCGATAGGGAAAAAAACCTCCAAACTACATTGAGAGTAGAGTATGGATCTGTCAGACTCAGCCCCTTGAGCACACTTTCCACTAAACAGGGAGAAGGTAGCTGGTAGGAACAGAGGGCCGAGGGAAAGGAGGAGTTTCTAAGTTCGCAAAAGGTGTCGAAGAATGGCTTGGCCAAAGTTTGTCTCTCTACTGGAGTCCTTCTCTAGACAGTAATGGGCAGCAAAGGTATGAATAGAAGACCATGTGGCAGCCCGGCAGATCTCAGAGATGGAAACAGAACATTGATGGGCGACTGAGGCGGCCATGGCTCGTACACTGTGAGCTTTGACGTGACCCTCTAGGGGGAGTCTGGCCTGCATATAAGCAAAGGAAATGCAGTCCGCAATCCAGTTGGAAAGGGAACACTTGGTTACTGGTAGGCCCAAGTAACTAGCATCAAACAATACAAAAAGCTGTGAAGATTGTCAATGGGCTTTAGTTCTGTCCAATTAGTAGGCTAAAGTTCTCTTGCAATCCAAAGTATGCAGCATTGCTTCAGCTCGAGAAGAATAAGGAATTGGGAAAAAGGTCGGAAGGGAAACTGACTGATTAAGGTGGAAAGGAGAGATCACCTCCGGAAGGAAGCGGAGCTGCATCCGGAGGATCACCTTATCATGGTGGAAGCATGAGTAAGAAGCATGAGGCACCGGAACTTGTAATTCACTAACACCACAAGCCAATGTGTGGGCAATCAAGAAGGCAACCTTCCAAGTGAGGGCCTTCAGCGAAGCTGAAGGCGAGGGGTTCAAAGGGAGGTTTGAGCAGCTGAGTTAGGACAACATTGAGGTCCCAAGTTACCAGAGGCAGTCTGATTGGTGGCCTAGTTAGGAGAAGGCCGTACATGTGTGCTACCAGAGGATGGATACTGGCTGTCCGTCGACTGGATGGTGAGAGATTGCAATTGTACTAAGGCAGACACAAACTGAATATGTCCTGCCATAGAGAGATGGAGAAGATACTGGAGTAGAGGTTCCACTAGGCAAGTAAGTTGGCTTGAGACCCCTCTAGGAGTACCAGAGGGAAAACCTGAGCCATTTGAAGGCATAAGTGCATCAAGTGGAGTCTTTTCTAGATGCCAGGAGAATATTTTTAACTTCATCAGGAAGATCAAGGTGAGAAATACTAGGCTTTCAGCAGCCACGCCATCCTGTGAGAAGAGATTGGATGCACATCTCAGACTAAGAGATTTGTGTTGCCTTAGTCGAAAGAGCAGGGGAAGTTACGGTTCATGTGGCGAGAATGGGATGATGAGAATCATTGTTTCCCTGTCTAACTGCAACTTGAATAGCATCTTCAGTATCAATGGAATGAGTGAAAATGCATAAAGAAGTCCCTGACCCCAATGAAAGAGAAACACATCCAAGGCCTGGCTCTGTGGAGACGGAATCCTGGAGCAGAATCGAGGAAGCTGGGCATTCACTGGAGTAGCAAAGAGGTCAATTATGAGAGTTCCCCATAACTGAAAGATGCGCTGCACTGTCTCTTGATGGGCAGTCCATTCATGTGGTCTAAGGACTCGACTCAAGTTGTCCGCTAGCACATTGAGCTCCCCCGGAAAGTAAACTGCTCGAAGTAGCATCCGATGAGAGACAGCAAAGGCCCAGAAGCAGACCGCCTTCCTGCAAAGAAGGCGAGATCCAGTTCCCCCTTGCTTATTTATGTAATACATGGCTACATGGTTGTTGGTCTGAATAGGAGACTGTCCGGTCAACTGAGGATGGAACACTCAAAAGACAATGGAAATTGCCTTGAGTTCCAAGAGGTTGACTTCCTTGGGGGACCAGAGGCCTTGCGTAGTCAGGCCTTCAAAGTCAGCCCCCCAGCCCTGTTTGGCAGCATCTGTCATCAAGGTACACTGAGGTGATGACATCCAAAAAGGTAATCTATCAAGAAGATTTTGAAGGGTGCACCACCACTTGAGGGAGTCTATAAGTTGAGGAGTTATGGTGATCTTACCCGTGAGATGACCTGTTGACTGCTTTCACTGAGAGGAAACTAAGTCCACTGTGCTTGACACATGTGAAGGTGAGTATAGGGGACAACATGGACTGTGGAGGCCATATGTTCCAAGAGAAGAGCATGTCCCTTGCCTTGATGTGGGACTGGCTTCGGCACTGATTTGCCAGCTCGATGAGGTGGTGGAGGCAGTCTCCTGGAAGGAAGCCTCGAGCTTGTGTAGTGTCTAGAAGCGCCCCAGTGAACTCTAGTTTTTGAGTCAGAGCAAGATGGAACCGAGTAGTTAACCACAAAACCCAGATGCTGAAGCACTGAGATGGTGTGCTGGAGAGAACTGCCCTTGATGAGCCAGTTGTCTAAGTAAGGGAAGATGAAGATGCCTAGGGTGTGGAGGTAGGCCACTACTACTGCCAGACACTTTTTTAAAAACTCTTAGTGCAAATGCTAGACCAAAAGGTAGAACACAGTACTGGTAGTACATTCCTTGGTACAAGAAGCACAGGTACTTCCTGTGAGAGGGATGTATGAGGATGTGAGCGTAGGCAGCCTTGAGATCTAGAAAACAGATCCAGTCTTTCTCTTGAAGGTACAGAAGTAGGGTTCCTAGTGAGTCCATCTTGAACTTTTCCCAAACTAAGAACTTGATGTGATTCCTGAGGTCTAGGATAGGCCTGAACCACTCTGTCTTTTTGGAAATAAGGAAATAACGGGAGTAAAACCAGAGCCCTTGTTGTGGGGGTGAAACTTCCTCTATGGCTCTCTGCACTAGAAGCGTGACCAGCTCTTGCTGAAGCAGGCTGGAGTGCAGAAGATCCATGGGGAACTCCCCTATGAAGAAAGTGGGGGGCAGGTTCTGAAAATGGAGATATCCCCTGTTCACGACCCTTAGAGTCCAGGGCTCTAATGTAATGAGGGGCCATCTGTGGGCAAAGTAGACTAACCTGTCTGCAATGTGGGAAGGGAGGGAATCCTCTAAGGGTAGACTGGCTATGCCCTCGAGGAAGTAGTCAAAAAACAGCTGCAGACTGCACCTGCGTTGCTGATTGAGGCTTTGGAGCTTTAGGCTTCCTGGACTGACATGGCCCCTGCTGCTTCTGATGTGGCTGTTGGGCTGATAAGAGGAATAAGGCGGGAAGGAAGGGTAATACCTTTTCTTCTTGGGGTAGAAGGATTTCTTGAAGAAAGCCTTCTTCTTAGATGGATCAGCCATCTTTCGAGAGAGGTGTTTTAGGGTAAGATCATCCGTCTCTATCTCACCAACATTTTCTCTCCACCCTTTTCCAAAGAGGTCCTCTCCTGTACAGGGAATTTTAGCTAATTTATCTTGACCCAATTGTTCAAGATCGGATGCTTACAGCCAGGCCATTCTTATGGCTCCTATTCAGATTGCTTCTACCCTACTGGTGGACTCAAAGGCATCAAAAGCAGTCCTAGTGAGGTATTTTGACCATGGTTGACCAGGATCTGAAATGGACATTGCCTGTCATGTGACAGAAGGGTTGAGTACTCAGCCAGATCTTTAGCTACATCGCTCCAAAACATACCCATTTAAAGCATGTAGGGGAGCTGATCCTGGGTGCTAGCATAATTGTTTGGAAGCATCAACGTTCAAATGCATCTAGAGAATCTTCAACTCCCTCCCTGGGGGAAGAGAGGAGTGATTTTTAGAACTCTTAACTCGACGCTGATTCCACCACAGAATGATGCTTTTGACAACCTAGGCAAGGAGGAATCCTATAGTGCATATCTAGTCATTTGCTGGCTGATGCAACTGTTAAGGGAGCCTCCCACATGCAGAGCATGAGGTCCAGGAGGATACGATGTATCGGTAGCATAGCAACCTCTTCAGGCATCGAAGGATATTGAAGAATTTCAAGTTCTTTAACTCTGTTCCATCTTGGTGGCTACCATCACCTAGAGCCCAGCCGCCATGTCTCAGATGAAATCTTGAAAAGACATATCCTCAGGCAGTGACCGGCATTGCTCATGCAGTGGAAAAGGGTTCAAAGGAACGTCCAGGAGTTCTCCGGAAACCACAGACTCGATGTCCAATTCTGAGGCGGCGAAATCAGTACTAGATAGGAAGTCAAAATAGTGGTGGTTGGTACCATGACATCGATGCCACTCCATTGCAGATATCGGGTCTTGGTGCCAAAGCACCAAGGCATCGGAATCAAGGTGCCCTGAGACCAGTTCACCCATGGGCTCTAATGGGGGTATTGGCCCCGGAGCTTGTGACAGTGTCGGTTCCATCAGCAATGCTATCAAGTACCTCGATGCACCAACATTGAGGTCGGGCATTGGGTCCCCGGTTTTCAAAGACCCCAGCACCACTGCCACCAGGATAGCAGCCAGATTCCACTCAATAGCCAGCACCCACTGGTCAAGGGAGACTGGAGATGTCTGGGTGGATTCCTGTATTCCTGCACGGGGTCTTGCGCCACCATCCCAGAAGATGGAACTGGGAGCTTACTGGAGAAGGACACCTCGGGAGCATTCTGGAGCCCCTCTAGAGCTTTGGAGGAAATATCCTCCAATTGGGGCTGTTTTGCTGGCCGGTCCAACTCCAGTTCCCCTCTCGGGGAGTCTCAGTACCAATGCCAGGAATCGGTGTCAGATGCCAAAGCTGAGGTCTTCGATACCTTTTCTGCCTTTGTTGAGGACTTGTGATTGCTGCTAAGTTTGGGCTTCGAGGAGGTATGGGAATCAATAGATGATGTGGATGCCATTGAAGAGTATGCTGAATCGGCCGAGTCTGACATAAACAACTTTCCCCATTTTTCATGATTTTTAAGTCCCCTCCTGTTATTTCCTGACACAGGTTGCAATCCAAACAGTCATGGTCTGAACCCAAACACTTTAAGCACCAATCGTGCTTATCTATAGCAGAGATGGTGTTTTGGCATTTAGTACATTTCTTAAATCCACGATGTGGTTTCTCCATGTTTGAGAAGACCACAGAAGCAAAATCAAAAGAAGCAATGGCAGCCTAGGCCAGCCAAGCAAGCAGCAAACACCACTAGGGAAAAATTAATTGAAAATAAAAATAAAAGTAAAAAAATGTAAAAAAAGAAAAACAGGAAGTCCGATGCAGGACCAGATCGATGGGAAGGTGAAGCACAATGTACCCAAAAGCACTTAGATGAGTTTTTAACAGCAGGAAGAGGACAATGTCCTAATGGCTCCACAAAAAAAAAGACAACTGAAAAGTGCTGGGAAGGCAGGCACATGTGTGGAGGGATGCTCTCAAAAGCATTCCTATTGGATGCTGAGAGGTGTTCTCACACGGGACTCCACTGGTGCTGACGTCACCATACCTGCTTGTTCCTGGAGATGATTCTGTATGTTTGGTACAGACATGGCGTGACTGTGTGTGTATATAATGCAGAGCTGGGAAGCCTCTATTTGTGTTGTGCAGGCATGTGGTGCCTCTGTGTATGTGTTATGCAGAGATGGGGGACCTGTGTAGGTGTGATGAGAAGATGGAGTGGGGGGTGTGGTGCAGAGGTAAGGTGCCTATGTGTCTGCGTGTGTATGTACTGTAGAGCTGGGGTGTGTCTCTGTTGTGCTGAGGTAGGATGCCTATGTGTGTAAGTATTGGTGTGTGGATGGAGGTGTTTATGGGTGTGGTTCTAATGGGAGGGGGAGGTATCTTTCAGTAAATACAGATTGTGTCCTTTAGTCCCCTTGCATTAATCCCTTTAACCTCCAACACCTTGTACTCTTTCCTTCCCCTTCCCCACTCTGTTACCCTTCCAGATTCTCTGCCCTTCTTCCTCCCCTCAGCACTTCCATCTCCCTGTTCTCCATTCCGCCCATCCTTTTTCCTTTTTTTTTGCAGTTATTCGCTCTTCAGGTTCTTGCTGCATTACTACACCCATCTAATCTTTTTTTTTTTTTTGTGGGCTCTGATCAGCTATCTTCTTCTGCCCACGGTAGACAGGATCCCCATGGGCAGCCTGTCACCTTCCAGACCACAATAGCGGTCTTCCCCTTCTGCCTACGGGGATCCGACAGAAGGGGTCTTTGCCGCAATCGTGGTTGAATTTTGTCCAATGATCAAGGGTTATTTTTAATTTTTAAAAAAGAGGGGGGAAGCAAGAAAATCCCAAGCACCAGGTTGCCATGATGACCTGAAATTTATACCTGGCACCTGGGATTTTTTGAGCCCTGGCATAGTCTATGGCATTTTCACTCAACATGAACAAGTTCAGAGGCTGTGGCAAGTTTTCCAAAATCTGTCCCGAGAACTCCACAGTCAGTCAGGTTTATAGGATATCCACAATGAATATACCTGGCTATACTTTATTCAGAAAGGACAGGGTAGGAAGAAGGGGAGGAGGAATGGCACTATATGTAAAAACTACTATTAAAGCTTTGGAATTACAAAGCTTAAAAGGGAGAGAGGAGGCATTGTGGGTTAAACTAGAAAGAGGGAAAGAGAAATCTATTTGCATTGGTGTGATATACAGACCTCCCTCACAAGAGGAAGAGGTGGACAGAGAGTTAATTGAAGACATACGCAGCATTGCTAGGAAAGGGGAAGTGCTACTGATAGGAGATTTCAATATGCCAGATGTTGATTGGCACATTCCTGCTGCAGTATCATCTAGAAGTAAGGAGATCCTGGATTCTCTACAGGAAGAACTATTCAGGCAATTGGTAACAGACCCCACACGTGAAGGGACCATACTGGACTTGGTGCTTACCAATGGTGAAAGTGTTTCTGATGTTGTAGTGGGAGATCATTTTGCATCCAGTGATCACCAGATGGTGTGGTTCAGTATTAGGACTTCGGCTGTTAGACTCCATTCCAAGGTGAGGATCTTAGACTTTAGGAAGACTAACTTTGCAAAGATGGGCCAATACCTCAGGGAGTCGTTAGTGGGATGGGAACAGCTGGGGGATGTAGAAAAACATTGGGCAAAACTGAAAGGGGATATTTTAAGGGCGACCAACCTTTTTTGTTAAAATGGTAAATAAAGGCAAAAGGAAAAGGAGACCGCTATGGTTTTCGAAGGAAGTAGCTGAAAAAGTGAAGAAAAAGAGGGAGGCCTTCATGAAATACAAGAGATCACAGAGAGAGGAAGACAGGCATCTGTATTTGGAAAAACTTAGAGAAGCTAGCAAAGTAGTCAAGAAGGCAAAGATTCAAAAGGAGGAGGAAATAGCCAATGCAATAAAATGGGGGGATAAGACATTTTTCAGATATATTAGTGAGAAGAGGAAGGGCAAAAGTGGTATTGTCAGACTCAAGGGTGCAGGGGGGGAATATGTAGAAGCTGATAAGGATAAAGCGGAATTGCTTAACAAATATTTTTGTTCTGTGTTCACAGATGAAGAACCAGGAGCAGGACCACAGAAAACACCCACAAATAGGAACAGAAGCGAGGGACATCTTGAACAATTTTCAGAAGACTGTGTTCGTGAGAAACTAGCTCAACTTAAAGTAGACAAAGCGATGGGACCGGATGGGATACACCCTAGAATACTGAGGGAACTTGGGGACGTTCTTGCAACTCCACTGACTGACCTTTTCAATGCCTCGTTGGAGTCGGGAGTGGTGCCAAAGGACTGGAGAGAGGCTCATGTGGTACCTTTACACAAAAGCGGAAGTAAGGATGTGGTTGAAAACTACAGGCCGGTTAGTTTAACTTCGGTGGTGAGTAAATTATTGGAAACGCTGCTGAAAGAGAAAATAGTGAGGTTTCTGGAGTCCAGCGGATTACAGGATCCGAGGCAGCATGGATTCACCAGAGGCAGGTCTTGTCAGACAAATCTGATTGATTTCTTTGACTGGGTGACCAGGGAGTTGGACCGAGGGAAAGCTCTAGATGTGGTGTATTTAGATTTCAGTAAAGCCTTTGACACTGTTCCTCACAGGCGACTTATAAACAAACTGAACACCCTAGGGATGAACCCTAAAGTTACTGCTTGGGTTAGAAATTGGTTGGGTGGGAAGCGACAAAGAGTACAAGTAAATGGAGCTCACTCTGAGGAGAAGGATGTTACCAGTGGTGTGCCCCAGGGATCTGTCCTTGGTCCGATTCTTTTTAACATCTTTGTTAGTGATATAGCGGAAGGGCTGTTGGGTAAGGTTTGCCTCTTTGCAGATGATACCAAAATCTGCAATAGAGTACACACCCAGGAAGGTGTAGATAACATGAGGAGGGATCTAGCTAAGCTTGAAGAATGGTCTAGAATTTGGCAGCTGGGATTTAATGTTAAAAAATGTAAGGTCATGCATTTGGGCTGCAGCAATCCAAGGGAGCAATACAGTATAGGAGGTGAAGTACTTTTGTCCACTAAAGAAGAGCGGGACCTAGGCGTGGTTGTGTCTGATGATCTTAAAGTAGCTAAACAGTTAGAAAAGGCGACGGCAAAAGCTAGAAGGATGCTTGGGTGCATATGGAGAGGAATGGCTAGCAGAAAAAAGGAGGTGATAATGCCTCTGTATAAGTCTTTGGTGCGACCTCATTTGGAGTATAGTGTGCAATTCTGGAGACCGCACCTTCAAAAGGATGTGAACAGGATGGAGTCGGTGCAGAGGGTGGCTACTAAAATGATTAGTGGGCTTCATTATAAAGCATATGAGGACAGACTTAAGGATCTTAATATGTACACCTTAGAGTAAAGGCGGGATAGAGGTGATATGATTGAGATGTTTAAATACCTCCGTGGCATAAATGTTCAGGGAGAGAGCCTCTTTCAATTGAAAGCAAGTTCTGCTACGAGGGGACATGGGATGAGGGTGAAGGGAGATAGATTCAGGAGTGATATGCGGAAATATTTCTTTACGGAAAGAGCAGTGGATCCGTGGAATAGTCTCCCAGTGGAGGTGGTAGAGATGAGGACAGTAACTGAATTCAAAAAAGCATGGGACCAACACAGAGGATCTCTAAAGGTAAAAAGTGGACTGTTGTAGTTGTTGATATGGAAGGACAGACTAGATAGGCCATGTGGTCTTTTTCTGTCATCATGTTTCTATGTTTCTAATATGCACAAAATAGCTCTGCATATGCTAGGACTCCAATTCATGAAGATTTCTCATTTGCATATTTATTATGGATATCCTATAAATCTGACTGGCTGTGAAGTCCCCAGGAAAGGTTTTTGAAGCCCTGAGCTAGTAGAACTAACCCCATTTGCCACCACCCTCCCCCCCTAAGGTTGCTCTCATGTGACACGTAACAAAGAGAACTCATAATTTGCATCTTAAGTAGAGTGAATAACAAATCTGAAAGGATTAATTCAAATATTAACTCTTTTCTCTTTTAAATTGCTTGCTACCAATTATATGTTCAGTGGCTGAGGCTTCATTTGCTGACACAGTCACTACATTGTTCTAAATAAACAAATTCTAACCGTGCAGGACCGAATAAATTGTGACAACCTTTATAAATTCCTCATAGACCCAATTTTGGGGGCGAGAGAAGTTTGCATGTAGGTATACATTTATTATTTATAGACGTATCTATGTGATTTTTTTGGGGGTAGATGTTGTCATTTTTTATTTTAAAAAATGTACAATCAGAATTAAACACAAACAATACTTTTATCTTCACCTTATCTTTTTCTTTATAAAATAGTTTGGCAATTAGTTTTCTGATCTTGGCAACCTCAAAAAATGTAACAGGTTGTAGAGTTATTCTGCTATGTAGAGAAAGCAAGTGCCAGCCCTTTGCCTTGGCAGAGCCTGCAACCTGCAGCCCCACACTCTCATTCTGATTTAATCCTGGTTCACAGATGTTCTACAAGGATATGGAATTTGGCCAGCACAAAACTAAAGCATATCAAACTGCCATACAAGGTTTCAAGGAACACCTCATAAATGGATATTGCTTATAGGATGGCATGTCTATTTCTCCTGGAAATGGAGTTCGGCAGGGGGAGGGAGAGGCACCCTGGTTTTATTTTTTTATTTTTTTTACAACTAAAATGTTATTCTGCAGTAGCAGAGAAAAGAAGCAAGGCACATATATTTAGAACAATAATCATCAGTAACAAACAAAACTGATCCTGGGTATATTTCCAAAGACCTGTAAACATATTTAATGAACAACCCATTCAGCATGTGCTGAGCAACCCTAAATGATCTGAATTTTGCGTCACTGGGGACAATGTAGGCACGGTGCTTTAAGACTTTTAAAATGCATGTTTTTTCTGTCTCTACCAGCCTTGTAAATTGAAATAAGCAGGTCGTACTCCATGCCTTAGCAATACTCATTTGCATTAGGTGCTGAATCAGTTCTAATGGCTACTTCAGGTTTCTGTCACTTTAGCCTGATACGCTAACATGGGATGTACCAGACCTAGTAACCAAAATGTTTTGTTAATTTAGTGCTAATTTTTCAAATGAGTCAATGAAGTTAACAGTAAATCATGAGACAAACAAAGCACTGATGGGCTTAAGGCCAAATTATCGCTCATCTACAGTTGGCCAAACTGCTCCATAGCTAATGGTCTTTGATCTTTCTTTCTGTACTGTCTTTCTAGACGTTCAGAGAACAGCAGCAGCTGTGAATGGTTTGAGGAATTTGGGGAGTGGGAAAGGAGAAAATGGAACAGGATGTTGACAGGCTAAATTAACATACTTTACAACTATAGCAAGGAATCAAACATTTAGAAAGCAAGAGAATATAATCAGTATGATGATGTAATTCAGAAGCATAGCTGGGTAAAGAAGAACAATCTTTTGTGTTGCTTTTATAGGCTTGCATAATGCCTTTACAAAGTGCAACCTGACATTTTCAATATGGGTTACATGATTTTAACCTAATTCTTTGAATGGTCTGAGGCTCCTGTAAAGTTAAGCTAAAAGGAGTCTATATCAAAGATGCAAAGAGCCTATCTTCTGATGCAATAGAAGCTGCCATGCTCAGTTCTCTGTTGTGGGCTACCAAACATCTACCATTATAATGCAATGGGGGTTTGAGTGGACATCGCAGTACATTCGATCATTACATATTGGAAGTCATTTTAAAAGCTTCTACATGTGTCAACAGCAGCATTTACACTATGGGGATCATTTTAGAAGCCCTATTCGTGAGTTAGAAGTCTGTATACAGACACTTAGACATGCAAAGCATGGAGACATCCCTGGGACTATTTAGGAAGCTGGATATATAGATGTCCCAAGCGCAAAAATAATGTCCAAAGAAGCACTCACTCACAGGTCCAAAGCACAAAAAAGGAGCGAAGTGATTAATCGATAACAACTCACAAAATGAATTACATGATAGGTTTATTGTTTTATATTGCTCACCAGGTTTCACACTACATGGCTGTGTTTCAGCAGCGCCTTCATCAGAGATATATTGAGCCAGTAAAGTTTACAAAAGAGATATCCATATATGGCGAGGAACCATTAATCTAATCTTGTCTCAAGCAGTGAAGGAACCACATACGGGGCAATTCGCCAGCAGACTAAAGTTATGAGGAGATCAATTCAAGCACCGAATTACCACTAAACTGGCACCCAAGGGGCATGTTCCCCACTGGCCATACCCCATATGTCACACACCATAGCTGCATGCCACAGAGGACTTGCTTTTAAAAGCTGTTGCTCCTATAACATCACCAGAGCGGCAGAGTTTAGAACTTAGGATGCCAATCCTCTCTCTTACTCTGGCTCACTAAAGCACTGCCTGGGCTCCCCTATCCAGGTGCAGCACAGGTTTCTCAGTGGCCTCCCACTTCCTCATACTTGTTGGAAGGAGGCTTTGTTTTAAAAGTCATTGTTCCTGTGAAGTGACCAGTGACGCAGAGTCTATCATTCAGGAAGTCCGTCATCCCTCCTCCTCTGGCTCACTGAAACCCTGATTGGACGCCCCCTGTCCATGTACAACACAAGCTCTATCAGTGGCCTCCCTCTTCTTTGTCCTCATTGGCTTAAAAGGTTAAGGCTCTTCACCTTGGAAAAAAGATGGCTGAGGGAAGATATGATAGAGGTCTATAAATTAATGAATGGAGTGGAATGGGTAAACATAGATCAGTTGTTTATGCCATCAAAAAGTAGAAAGACTAGGGGACATGCAATGAAGCAACCCCTTTAAGACTAGTAAGAGCAAGTATTTTTTCACTCAATGCGTAATCAAACTCTGGAATTCGCTACTGGAGGATGTGGTAAAAGTTGTTAGTGTAGCTGGATTTAAAAGAGGCTTGGACAAGTTCCAGGAGGAAAGGTCCATAAACCATTATTAAGGAGGACCCAGGAAATCCACTGCTTACCCCAGGACAAACATTGTGGAACCTGTGTACCTTTTCGGGAACCTGTCAGAAACTTGTGACCTGGATTGGCCATTGTTGAAAATGGGATATTGGGCTTGATGGACCTTGGTCTGACCCAATATGGCATATCTTATGACTTTTGTACCTCCTCCAGAGCAAGCACAACTTTGATAAAAGTGTTCATTTTGGTTACAGCTTTAAACGAAGAATTAAGGGGGTAATTTCCCTTAATGCACGATTTTCTTTTGCCTCTAAAATTAAAATTAAAAACATTTTCAACTTCATTGATAAATTGGTGCCACTTGTATGCATAATTTTTTTAAATCACTGCTTCCATGTATAATCACCAGCATTTATGTATGAAAGCTGCTGAGTGATGTTGATTTTTTTTCTATGTATGTTTATAAAATAATGCTTCTAATGTACATGCTAGCAAATACACATGGACTAGTAGTTAAGAGTTAAATGAGCTAACAATTAGAAAATGATCCCCCTTAGTGTACATTCAATAATTTTAGCATATGCTAAATAGTTTTAGCATGTGTCAAAATAAAAAACAAAACAAAAACAATGCAAGAAAAAAAACAAGGACATAAGAAAACAAAAGGTTTTGGACTGCACAAGCCATTGTTATGGTAGGGTTTGGTTCATTTTTCATGGAGATAAATACAATTGTGGTTAACATATTGGCACCCTTGCATTTTAGACATGTTGTGTACAATATCTTGAGATATAATTGGAAATATTCCAACTGTATGTCATCGTAATATTTTAATAGTATCTTTAAATGTATACAGCAAAAAAAAAAAAAAAAGATGTCTGTGCAACTTAGACATAATAATTTTTGAGAAAAACAACTATAATATGACCTGGACAGGATTAATGACACCCTTCACTAATATTTGGTTGCAAAACCCTTGGCAGTAATGACAGCCACCAAATGATTGCAGCCATTTATAAGTTTTTTACATCTGTCTGCTGGTAGTTTCTCTCACCTTTCAACTATGATTTGTTCCAGCTCATGAATGTTTCCAGGATTCCTTTTATCAATGGCAGATTTCAGCTCTTTTCAGAGGTTCTTGATTGGATTGAGATCAGGACTCACTGTTGGCCAGTTTAGAGCAGTCCATTTTTTTTCCTATTTAATCATTCATTTGTACTTTTGGATGTATGTTTTGGGTTGTTGTCCTGCTGGAGGACCCAAGATCTTTCAACTCAGACATAGCTTTCTGATACTTTATTATTATTTTTTTTTAGTACCATCAAGTCAGTGCCGACTCCTAGACCCAACTGCCTCTGGGTTTTCTTGGCAATGTATCACTGGAAATAGATTGCCAGACCTTTTCTTAAAGTGACTTGCCCAAGGTCACAAAGCGTGCCAGTGGGAATCAAACTCTTGATCTTCTGGGTACCATGCAATTGCTCTTATCACTAGGCTACTCTTCCTTTCAGACACTAGATAGCACATTACGCTACAAAATACCTTAGTAGTACTCAGACTTCATAATTCCTTTAATATGTCTAGGCCTCCAGTTCTTGAGGCAGCAAAACAGCTCCTCAACATTATGGAACCTCCACCATATTTAACTGTAGGAAGGGTGTTTCTTTTCTTATAAGCTTCATTTCTTCACCTCTAAATGTATCGCTGGTCTGCACTGCCAAAGAGCTCAAGTTTCGTTTCTTCTGTCCACAGAACAATTTCCCAGAAGGACTGTGGTTTCTCAGTGTGGGTTTGGGCAAAGATCAGGTATGCATTTTTATGTCTGAATAGTGGGGTCTTCCTTGGCCTTTGCCCTTGAAGTCCTTCTTTGTTTAGTGCCCAGCGTATGGTGCGGGTTGAAACCACCACTCCAGATTACTCCAGGTCAACCTTAAACTCTTTGGATGTTGTACGTGGTGTTTTTCTAATAGCTTGCACTAACCTTCAAACATTTCTTGGATTAATTTTCCTCTTCTCACCACGTCCTAGGTGATTCTTGACAGTTCCATGAGCAGACAACATCTTGATAACCTTGCAAACTGTAGACACAGGAATCCTCAGGTCTTTGGAGATGACCTTGTATCCCTTTGAAGTTCGATGGTTGGTGATAATGACTTTTCTGATGGTCTCAGATAGCTCTCTTGTTTTCACCATTTTGAAAATGGAACAAGGTGTGAATGTGGCTATTTTAAACATTAGAGCCATCATTCATTAGCTGATTCAAGTCATGTGAGTAGTGTCAATTGATCCCAGGTGCGTCTAAATTTACTGCAATAGGAATGCAGTTCTTCTGTTCAAACTGATTTGAATGGTTTATAAGGGTGCCATTAATCATGTCCTGAATGGGTTCAGCTGATGCTTGAGACGTTTGTTGCATGAAGAAGGACCAGGAGGTTCATGGTTTGAAACACGAGTTTGTGTACAAATGTTTTCATATATGTCTTTACAAGAAGATCTACTGATCAGCTTTGTAGGATAAAGCCCGTTGGGGCATGCAGAAGATAAGCATTAGATTGTGGGATTAGACTTATAGTTTTGTATCCAAGTAGTGTCCATGCTCCTTGTACCGGTCTCGGCTTTTATATAGCTGAGCGGAGTCGAACCACACGGATGTACAGATTGGAGATTGGTCACTCACAGGATTTCAAGCTAAGTACTACCTACTTGATGCATTCGTATAAACTGAGTACAAATTTTTAATTTTGTCTCGGTAAAAAAAGAAAAAAGAGTGAGTGCACTCGTTTATTAAAGATAAAAAGGAGGGTTTGCTTCGAGAGAGGGACAGTTCCTTCTCATGGCAAATGATCCGACAAAAAATAGATAGTTTTTCTTTCTTTCTATCTTTAGGGCATATGAAGAAAGGACAATTATTAATCATGTCCTGGCAATCTCCCAGTTTTTATACTATTTCATGTTTTAACTGGTCTTATTTTATTTGATTCTTTTGTGTGTCAAATATGCGTGCATATATAGTCCAAAGCCATTTCACTGACTGCTTTTTTTTTTTAAGGTGATATTGGACATTAAGGGGTTGAACTGCAAAGGTGCCAATAATGTTAACTACAACTGTACTTCTGCTGCAATTTCAGTAATTTGATAACTGAAGCAAAAGTTTAAAAGCCCATCAGCGGGAAAAGGGCAATAGTAGCTACCTATGGGCCCGATATTGAAAGCGAGTAATAAGGTTAGCAGACCTGTTAACCACAATAATTGCTGTGATCAGGATATTCAGCGGCACCAATGGGGTTATTGCCGCTGAATATTGCCAGATGCCACCGCTGAATGCCCCAATGCTAATCGGATAGCACTGGGGCATTCTGGGAGTGAAGCAAAGGTAGAACCCAGCAATAACCAGGCAGTGGCTAAGCAGCAAAGTTAGGCATCTTAAAGGGTGGTCTATCTTTCGCCACAGAAACTAGCTGGGCAGCAGCTGAATATTGCTGCTGCCCAGTTAGCTTTCATGCTATCCAGCTAATCCGGACATTCAATGCCGGTGGCCAAACATGGTCGCGGCATTGAATATCCAGGTCTTAGTTCAGCAGCGATGGCTAGCTGCCACTGAATATCAGGCCCATATGTATTTAGGAAGTAAATCTTCAGTAATTCATTCATGTGCTTTTCCAAAAAGCTCTCGCTACAGATTCTGCATATCCCAGAAAAGGTTTGATTTCAATTCTGAAGGAAAAAAATATGTTTTTTCAATATGCAAATAATGAACAATCTATCATTTATGAAATTCCTTTTCTTTCACCTTGGTTGTGATGTCTGTTAACTTCTCTTGGAATGAAATCAAGGTATTTGTGCTACAGGAAGACAACATTCTGAGCAGACGGTAGATATAACAGAACTGAGACTGCAGATGGTGAGTCCTTTACTGGCAGAAAGAGAGTTAGCATGGCAGAAATATACATGAGTTATTTCCATGAAAATCAATGCACTCTGAATGCCATATAAAGCTGAGATCTAACAAGTTCAAATCAAGCTTCCATATCATCCCTACTAGACCAGTCCAGACAAATGGGTTGTGTTCCTCTGCCAGCAGACTGGTGGAAACAAGGACCAATGAAAGTTTCAGACATCACTCCTATGCCTCTATCCGGCTAAGCCACCAGAGGTCCCTTCAGTACTACTTTGTCTCCAGCAGATGGTGGATGGATTTTCTCCTCTCTGAAGAAAATCTGAAGATTAAGAGGAAAAGAGATTGATTAAACACTCGTGTACGACCAGCTCAAGCCCTAAAGTGGTTACTCTCTCACTCAAGTGCAACATGGGAAGCTCGATTAGACTGCAGTCTTTTTAATAGCCATAAGACGAGGGAAAATTGGTTCAGCTCCATTCCCTTTTCATTATAAGAGCCTGTTGAGCAGCCATGAAATTGGAAGGATTTGGAAGAATCTGGAAGAGTACAGCAGCCTCACACAACCTCAGCATCCCCTTACTCCTCCTCCTTTCCCCCTGCTCTCTCTCGAAGACTGCACAAGGCTCTCAGAGGGAACTGCCTGCCAGCCATCTTTCACACAGTGCTGCTGAAATTTAAACCCTGCCAGTGAAGCGGTTTCAGAGGAGGACATCTAAGCCCAGCATAAAGCCTATGCCCAGGGCTCTCAGGGGATGAGTACCATGACTTAACCTTATCATTGTCCATATTGGGGGCTCCAGGTTCTGTCTCTGAGGGATGCAATTCGGGGTGGACTGCTAGAGACAGTTGGTACTGGGTGGGGGTTTCCTGACGTTTTCTGCATGCGTTAGTAATGTTTTTGCCTACTGTGTGCCTGCAAATTCCGTGGTCCTAATGTGCACTCCTGCCCTAGCACCTTTAACGCACATTCTGTAAAAGCACAATTAATGCATGATTGCAGGCTGACAGTCTTAACACACGATCTGGTGATACTTACCCTCTTTATGCCTTCTTCCAGGAAATATTGTTTGACCTGTGGCAAGCAAGGAGCCTCATCCTTGGATTCTGGACTTTGCCTTTCCTGGATGGGAACTTCAGAGTCAACCTGGAAGACATATTTTCCCCTCTCAGCCAGGGAACACAGCAAGTCCATCCCTTCCTGCATCAAGGCCGGAATGCAGGATGGCGTTAAGTGTAAGGAAGCTCACTCGGCCGGAGGCTCTGGCGACCATGCTGTAAGCCACTGTTGATCATCTAGGAGGTTTGTCGGGGAGCCTTCCTAAGAGGAGAGCTTCCAGAGTCCAGATTGTTCTTCCCAGAGTTCCTTTCCTTTTTGCAATAGGCTTGGTCCTTCTGGCACAGAAATTCAGACCCTGTGGCCTCTGGGTGCCCCAGGACACAATCTCAAACCGGGCAGGCTGGAAGCAGAAGCCCTGCTTGATTACCTTTGGCTAAGCATCCCCGGTGGGGGACACTCCCTGAAGATGAGGAACACCTGGGAGCTGTCTGAGATGTTGACTATGCCTTGAACCCAAATGAATCAGAATTGGGCTCTGATGTGGAGGAGGACCTCCCATCACATTCAGAAGACTATGAAGAGGCTGACATGATCCACCTATTCTGAAAGGAGGAGCTGGCGTCATTGATCTCCAGGGTCTCATCTGACCTGAACTTAGCAGATGCTTCCAGCATGGAGCACGAGATGAAGTACACCCGCTTCTTCAAAGGGTGCAGAAACCCACTTTCCCCTTCCTGGAAATGATTAAAGATATGATCCGTTCTGAGTGGGACTCACCCAATTCCCTGCCTAAAGAGTAAGGGTGTATAAGAAACTCTACACTCTCCTGGAGGGGAAGTGCAGTGAATGGTTTCATATTCACTAGGTGGATGCACAAGTCACGGTGGTTACCAGACAGGCCACCATTGCTGTAGAAGGTGGATCGGCCTTGAAAAATATCCTGGACCGCAAGGTTGATACCTTGCTGAAGAGCCATTTTGCCATGGTGGTGACTATTCTACAGCAGAGGGTATACACCAACTTCACTTCTCAAGCCCTGCTCCAGTGGATTCAGTCTCTTTTGCTAACTGATGATACTACTTCTCTCTTGCAGTTGGCTATGGCCTTCTTTTCTGATGACATATACAGTATGACTTGGTGCACCTGGCAATCCGGGATGGTGCCCTGACTACTGTGTCACAGCATTGGATTTGAACCAATGTCCAGTTGGTTCAAATTGCATTTAAGGGGAAGCTCCTGTTTGGAACAGATTTGGAGAAACTGATAAAGGACCTAGGCGAGACAAATTTTATGGCCTCCTGGAAGACAGATCCAGGGGGCCCACGAAGCAGGCGAGTACCCATTTCTCGTCAGCCTGTGCTTGAATGCCAAGGGTGCACTGGCCAGATTCTTGGGGATCTTGTCACTACTGACCTAGAAAGCCTCTCTTCCCTTCTGCTTCATGGCCTCGGGCTTGTTCTCAGTCCTTTCATGGAACACATAGACCCAGGGACGTGGCCCCCTCCCGGATGAGGACCCTCCCAGGTCACACAATGAAGGTTTTAGGGCCCATTGCCTGGTAGCTCCAGTGGATGGCAAGGTTCACCTTTTCTTTCAGGAATGGGACCGGGTTACCAGGGATCGCTGGGTGCTAGACACCATTCAATTCGGCTGTGTCCTAGAATGCAAGGAGCTGGTTCACGATGCCTGTGTCATCTCCATCTCCTCCTGTGGGTCTACAATTAATAGTGCCATGGTGCAGACCATCTTGGGCAAGTTGCTTCATCAAAAGGCTATGGTGCCTGTTCCACCAGGTGAGAAGGGCAAGGGCAGATATTCCTTTTACTTTGTGCTGCCAAGAAGGACGGTTCCTTCCAGCCCATCCTGGATCTCAAAGGGGTCCACAAGCACTTGCATGTTCTGCACTTTTGAATGGAAACCTTGTGCTCCGCGATTCAAGCAGTGCGCCGAGGAAAATTCTTGACTTCTTTAGATCTAGCTGAGGCATATTTTCATATCCCAGTGCGGGCATATCAGCAGAAATATCTGTATTTTGCCATGCTTGGCTATCACTATCAGTTTGCCATCCTTCCTTTCAGGCTCTCCACCACCCCAAAGATGTTCTCGAAGATCATGGTGGTGGTGGCTACGGCGCTGCAGTGCCAAGGGATCTGTGTCCATCCCTATCTGGACTGGCTCATACGGGCCCATTATATGTCAGAAGCATCTCAGGTGAAGTCCCAAGTGCTGTCCTTCTTGGAAAGCCTTGGATGGGTGATCAAACAGGAAAAGAGTCGGCTTTGCCTTCCTAGTCCTTGGAGTTTCTGTGAGCCTGTTTCAGCACTCAAGTGGACAGAGTTTTCCTGCCAGAGGACAAAATCAAAAGACTTTTGAATTGCCTCGTGATTTTCTGTGTGCAGCAGGCCCCCAGAGTCTGGGATTAACTTCATCACCTTGGATTGATGATGGCGATCATAGAAATGGTCCCGTGGGCGCGTGGTCACATGCAGCTACTCCAACTGTCCTTCCTGACTCGGTAGTCCTCGAGTTTTTCAAGTATTTGAGTGCAGGCTCTCGCTACCATTGATGGTGAAATCCAGCCTGCGGTGGCAGCAGCCCTATCATCAGAGGAAGGGTGTTCCATTGGATGATTTCTCCTGGATCCTGCTGATGACAGATGCCAGTATTTTGGGCTGGGGAGCCCATTGCCGAAACCATGCGGCACAGGGCCGTTGGAACTGCAGAAAAGTGGTGTGGTCCATCAACCGCCTTGAGGTAAGGGCCATCAGGTTGACTCTTCAGCATTTCCAGTCTCTGGTCCAGGGCCAGTAAGTTTGAATGTTTTCCAACAATGCCACAGTGGTGGCTTATGTCAATGAAGTGCCGGAGTGGCCCTGAACATGGATCTCCTGTTTGCCTGGGCGGAGAAGAACCCCCTAACCTTGTCAACTCAACACATTGCTGGCGTGGACAACGTGGAAGCAAACTCCCTCAGCCAGCACCCCCTGAATCCCAGCGAGTAAGAGTTGAGTCAAGAAGCTTTTCAGTTGATTGTGCACCATTGGGGTCACCCCAAAATGGATCTGATGGCGACTCGCTCCAGTGCCAAAGTGTGCAACTTCTTCAGGTGCCACAATAAGAAGGGGTCTGAGGGCATCGATGCCCTGACTCAGCCTTGGCCCAGTCAGTGGCTGCTGTGCGTATTTTCTCTGTGGCCGCTGGTAGGGCATGTGTTTCAGTGTATAAAACTCTGCCCGGGTAGGATTGTTCTGGTAGTGCCAGACAGGTTGCAGAGAGCATTGTTCGGAGACCTGATGTGTCTCCTTCAAGTTCCTCATGTTCAGCTGCCTCCATCTCGGGGACTACTGCAGCAGGGACTGATAGTCCTGGATGACCTAGCCCCCTTCTTGCTTATGGCATGGCTCTTCAAAGGAGACTGCTAGTATGTAAGGGCTACTCTCCAGCAGCAATCTGTACTATACTTGGTGCCTGGAGGAGGTCTTCCAAGCTAGCATGCGTACAGATATGGTGCCTTTTTGAGAGCTAGTGTTGCGCACGGCACATGGCTCCTGAGGCAGCCAAGGTGTCCTCTCTGTTGTCCTTTCTACAGAATGGCCTAGAGAAGGGCCTCTCACTTAGCTCCATGAAGGTTCAGGAGGCAGCTCTGGTCTGTTTCCATGGTCTGGTGGTGGGCATGTCCTTGGCCTTGCACCTGGATGTCTCACATATTCTCCAAGGGGTCAAAATCTGCATCATCCCCTTCAGTTGGTGATTCCATCCTGGGATCTGTCTCTGCTGATCAGGGCCCTGATAGTGGCCTCCTTTGAGCTGCTGAAGCATGACCTTGAAGGATTTAACGCTCAAGACTGGCTTCTTTGTCATGATTTGTTCTGCAAGGTGGATCTCTGAGCTATAGGCTCTGTCTTGCAGAGATCCTTATCTGTCCTTTTCAACTGAGGACATTCCATTCAGCTTGTGCCTTCCTTCTTGCCTAATGTGCTGTCTACCTTTGCGTGCCTGCCCTCCTTCTCTAAGGAGCAATGTCAGGGGAAGAAAAGGATCTTTGCCTTGTGGATGTTCGGAGGGTACTTCTCCGGTATTTGGCGGTTACAAATTCCTTTTGTAAGTCCGACCATCTTTTTATGCTATTTGCTGGCCCGTGCAAGGGTGAAGTACGGGTCCTGTCAACTTTGGGGCACTGGATTAAGGAGGCTGTTACGGAACCAGCCAGTTCCACAACATTTATGCACCTATTCTACCCATGCACGCTTCCTTGTGGGTGGAGTGGAGCTTGGTAGCCCCTGCAGACATTGTCGAGCAGCAAAGTAGGCATCAATTTCCATTTTTGTCAAGCATTACCTAGAGGTGGCATAAGGGTTTCTGCCATCCTGGGCAGAACCTTCTTGCCGCCACCGTCCGTCCCCCCCAAAAAGATGGCATCTCTGTCCAGCCCACCATGCCAGCCCCCCTTGCACTGAAGCGGCGGTGGCTGAACTGCCGCTTCAGCACTGCATCGGGCCTTAAAGTGCCTGTGTGCATGCGCATTCATGGCCTGCTGCTCATGACCCCCCTTCCAATGCAACTTCCTTTGAAGATGGACAGGAGCGGCAGGCCAAAACTGCACACACATGCATGGGTGTTTTAAAGCCTGCCACAGCACTGAAGTAGCAGTTCAGCTACCACTTCCGGGGGGTTGGGACAGTGATGCTGCCCACCAGGTTCTGCTACTCTAGACAACTGCTTAGGTTCTCCTAGTGAACGAGCCAACCCTGGCATTACCATTTGGTTGTCCACGCACAGGTGGACATGGCCTTGGCTCAAGAGTTTTGCGAGCTGCTGTGTCTTCTTTCCACCCAGTGGTATTGTAGCTTTGGTACAGTCCACTTGTCTGGATTGATCTAGCAGAACGATATGGAAGATAACAGTTTACTTACCAGTTAATGTCATTTCCTCAAGTCCTGCTAGGACCTGCCCCCGAAACTGTATTGCTCTGTTATTCTGCTGTGGTACCCTTGGGTCATCCATGAGTTTTATACTTGACTCTGCAGGCTCATCTTCTACGTACAGCCTTATGTTTTCTACCTTCCTGTACATAGTTTTCTACTATTGATAACTCGTTGTTGCCCACATTTGAATTTCTGTGAGGCTTGCTCTGTATCTCCCATATGCTTTGGGGAGAATACTGAAGGACACTCTGGTGGCTGAGTTGGATTGAGGCATGGGAGTGATGTCATTGAAACCTGGGGTTTGGACTGGTCTTTGTCTCCACCAATCTGCTTGTAGGGAAACACAACCCACTTGTCTGGACTGGTCTAGTAGGACTCAAGGAAAGGATATTAACTGGTAAGTAAAATGTCACCTTTTGTTTTCTCTCATCTCAGGAAGTTAATAGTGTTTCCAAAGTGTGAAATTATCTTGACATCAGCCCTCCTAGATACTATGGGATCTAATCGGCATAACCTAAAAATAAACTTCAAGAAAACAGAAGTGCCCTTTATTTCCAGAAATCCAAACTTCACCCCCCCCCCCTTCCCCAATAAAATACAGATACAAGACACTGAATTTGAAGTCAAGGAAGAGGTGAAATATCTCAGGGTAATCCTAGATGAAGCTCTAAACTTGACCTTCCATATAAAAGTAATTACCAAAACCATATACTTCAAACTATGCTCAATTTAACTCTTCAGGCCCTTACTAGAAGATCACGACTTCAGAACAGTTCTCCAATCACTAACTCCCCACATTGACTACTGCAATATTATCCTACAGGGCCTACCAAAGAAAACTATTCACCAACCCCAACTTGACCAAAACTTAACAGCACGCATCATATATAAAACAAAATACACCAACCACATCACTCCAATTCTCTATGATCTCCACTGGTTACCAGTCTCATCAAGAATAAAATACAAATACTTGATGATTATATTTAAGCACCATAACAAAATAAACACAACTACTCTTTCCACACTCCTCATACTGCCCACAACATCCAGATCACAAAGACTCTGCTCCCAAAACACCTATACCATACCCACCCACTTCCGCAGCACGAACCAATCTACCAGCTCCAGAGCTTTCTCCTACACTGTACACTGCCCCAGTGTAATGAACTCTCTCTCTAACAACTGAAGAGCAGTAAAAGATCTTCTACAATTCCGAAAGGAATTAAAAACCCGTTTATAGCAGAGGTACTCAAATCCAGTCCTGGAGGGCCACAAACCAGTCAGGTTTTCGGGATATCCCTAATGAATATGCATGAGATAGATTCAAATACAATGGAGGCAGTGCATGCAAATATATCTCATGCATATTCATTAGGGATATCCCAAAAACCTGACTGGTTTGCAGCCCTCCAGGACTGGATTTGAGTACCTCTGGTTTATAGAGTATTATGGCAACTCCTACAATGCACCCCAATCCCAAGAAATCTAAGACACACAACAACATTTGCTCCCGATAATGGCAATGCAGAAATTAGTAAGCTTCCGATTTCCCAACTCTATATAATATAGTATATGACGTCAGATAAAGACCAGTATGGCCAATTTAGTCTGCCCAGCAAGGCGGCAAGGGTAGGTGCACTTGCCACTCCGTGCAGGTCACCCCTCCCCAAGTCTCTGTTTAATGGGGTACCCACCGCTCCATGTAGGTCACCCCTATTTGTTCAGATATAAGAGATAATTATGCTTATTTTGATTTTATCCTATTGCTATAATGGGATCCACAGCGTCTGTCCCATGAGATTTTGAATTCTGTCACTGTGTTTGCCCCCACCACTTTGATCGAGAGGGCATTCCAAGCATCCACAACCCTTTCAGTGAAACAGTATTTACCTGACATTGCCTTTCAGTTTACTCCCTTGCAGCTTCATGTTATGCCCTCTAGTTTTAAAGTTTCCCCCTCTTTGGAAGAGGTTTGTTTGTCCATTAATACTCTTAAGTATTTAAAGGTCTGAATAACATCTCCCTTGTCTCTTCTCTCCTCCAGAGTGTACATATTTAGGTTTTCAAGTCTCTTCTCATAAGTCTTCTGATGCAGGCTCCAAATCATTTTGGTCGCCTTCCTCTGAACTGCTTCCAGCCTCTTTATATCTTTGCGAGATATGGTCTCCAAAACTGAACAAAATATTTCAAGTGAGGCCTCACCAGCGACTTGTACAATGGCATTAGTACCTCTTCCTTTCTGCTGATAATTCCTCTCTGTATGCAACCCACACCTTGAGATCATCAGAAATAATCACACTGAGGTCCTTCTCTTGGTCTGTGCACACCAATCTCTTGTCCCCTATCACATACAATTCCCTTGGATTTCTGCTACACTGTATACAGTTGTTTGTAAGATAGTTCTAACAAGTTACTTGTATATAGTTGCTAAGTTTCAATGTAAGAGTTTTCTGTGAAGTTCTATGTAAACTGCCCCTAATCTCATGTTAAATATATAAATAAATAACTAAATAAATAATAACCAATGGTGCCGCTGCAGTTTACAGACAATACCTCTATGATTAACATTGACTTTGTATATATTTAGGAATTTACTGAGAGATCCTTTAAGGTGAAATGTGTTCTTAATCACTAATTTCCTTTCCTTGAGTCCTGCTAGACCAGTCCAGATGAGTGAGGTTATATTCCCTAACCAACAGATGTAGGCAGAGAATCACAAGCTTCAATGATGTCATCACCAGTATAAGGAGTAGTGCAGTTCTGCAACTTACCAATATTACCAGAGCAGAAAAACACAGGAAGCACAAATTTAATAAACTCTCAGAAACCCAACTCTCATATGACTGGGAAATAACTTTGCCAGAATGACTGGAAATAACTGCCAGAATGACTGGCAATAACTTTGCCAGAATGACTGGCAACAACACTGAGGGCCCATATGAACTCCTAGAAACAAGCGAAAAAGCCTTAGTCTTCCTGAGAGAACACTGGACTATCATTCCTTCCTACTTTTTTGTGGATTAGTCTCTACGCCTCCCTGTCTCCTCAGCTCACAACTTTATGGTCGTCTTTGATTCTTCTCTCTCCTTTTTCACACACATCCAACTGATAGCTAAAACTTGCCATTTCTTTCTCTATATAGCATCAACAAAATTCGCCCATTCCTTTCTGAACACACTACTAAGACACTTATCCGCTCCTTAGTCACCTACCATCTAGGCTATTGTATTGCCTTGCTGGCTCCCTCTGAATCATCTCTCTCCCCTTCAATCTGTTCAACACTTTGTTGCACAGCTAATCTTCCGGCGAGCCTCATCATGCTATGACCCCTCTTCTCAAGTCACTTCATTGAAAATGGTAGGGGAGGAAAAATCAGTGGGAAGGACCTAGGCCAACCAGGTTCTGCACTCCAGGGCCCTCCAAACACCTCCAAGCCCTCTAAGAAGCTGAACTAATTTCTTCAGGAACGCTTCAGTCCAGTTCATACTGCACAGGAAAATATGCAACCTGATAAATACTGGGTGGTGAGAGAATGCACGGACCCTTATAGAGTGACATCATGAAACCATCTCAGTCTCCATCTGCTGGCAGGATAGTATAATCCTAATCCTCTAAAATGGATTGCAGGGATGATGAGGAGTACTGTCTTTCCCTTCACATATGGAATTTTTAGCCATAAAAGATTCAAGAGAACATTTTGTTTCCTGCAGAACGTTTATGCTGTTTCACTCAATGTCCTCTAACAAACAATGACAACCCTCCATCAATTTGATCTACCCTATGATTTCGATATATTTGGTACCCAGATATAAGTTGCATACCTGTAATGGGGTTCTCCATGTACAGCAAGGATATGCAGCCACATTCTAGGTGCTGTCCACCAACAGTGCCTGTTCCTGGCTCTCCCTGAACTCAGAGAAGTCCCTTGGACTTGACTAAAGAGATCAGCGGGATGGCAAGGCGGGAAGCGGCGCGCATGCTCATCTCTTCAGTCAATTTCCAAAGCAAGGGAGCACAGCATTTGAGCACACAAAGCGGGTAAAACATAGTTACTCACCTGTAACAGGTGATCTCCGGGAACAGCAGGAATTTAGTCTTCACATATGGGTATCGTCGGTACCGACGGAGCCTGAGTGGGAACGCTCCCCAGCGTCCAATAGGAAAGCTTTTGGGAGCATCCCACAGCACCTGCGTGCTGCCTTCCAGCCTTTCCCAACTGTCCCTCTCCAGTTGAGTTTAAAGCTGAGACAAAAGAGAGAGGGAGAGATAGAGAGATACAACTCCTAGGGGAGGTGGTTGGGTTGTGAAGACTAAATTCCTGCTGTTCCCGGAGATCATCTGATACAAATGAGTAACTATGCTATCTCCAGGAACAAGCAGGAATATAGTCTTCACATATGGGGACTCCCTAGCTGCAGATGCCAGAGAGAAGGCCCCAGAAGTTGTGTGCCTTTGAGAAAGGGCTCCACTTCCCCCCATGGATCTCTGGCATCCTACCAGGGATGGTGGGTAGGAGTTGATTAGGTATGGAACAGGTGTTGAAGAACAGCCTGACCAAACAAGGCATCCAGGCGGAAGTCCTTGTCTAAGCAGTAATGGGCTGTGAAGGTATGAACCGAAGCTCAAGTAGCTGCTCGACAGATGTCGTCGATAGACACAGAGTGAAGATGAGCCATAGAGGCTGCCATGGCTCTCACATTGTGAGCTGTGACATTGCCTTCAAGAGGAAGGTTTTTACTCTCATAGGCAAAAGATATACACTCTGCAATCCAGCTGGACAGTGTTCTTTTGGAGACTGGAAGGCCCAAATGACTAGGATCAAAAGCAGCAAAGAGTTGAGAGGATTTTCTATGTTGCTGTGTCCTTTATGTTTTATGTTTTATTACATTTGATAAAAACCGCCTTTCATATACAGTCAAGGCGGTGCACAATTAAAATAATTCGTAAAAGGAGGCCAATGGCCAATTAAAAAGAAAGGAAATGTACAATTCTTCAAAAGGACAGAGACAGTAAAAGTAAGACGAGACATAAGGGAGAAGATAATAGGGGGAGGGGAGAGGAAGAGGGAGGTTACACGAAAGGGGAAGGAACATCAAACGCTAGGGAAAACAAGTGGGTCTTCAAGTTCTTTTTGAATATGTTGAAGTGTGGTTCCAAATGGAGGGGAGGGGGGAGGGCATTCCAAGCAGCGGGTCCAGCAAAAAAGAAGGCGGAGGAGCGTGTGGATTGCAGGTGAGCACGGGAAGGGGAAGGCAAGGTAAGGCGGTTAAGATGAAAGAATCGAGGGGTGTGCCTGGGGGAGTGAAAGTAAATGAGATCCGTGAGATACTGTGGAGTGCTAGTGTGAAATGCTTTATGTACCAGGATGAGAAGTTTAAAGATGGCACGAAAGGGGACAGGCATCCAATGGAGACAAAAAAGAAGGGGAGTGATATGGTCCCGAGGTGATGAGTGGGTGAGGAGGCGTGCCGCAGTGTTTTGAATACGTTGAAGACGAGAGAGTTGGTATTTAGGAAGACCGATAAATAGGGAGTTAGAAAAATCCACACGAGACATAACCAGAGATAGAACCAGAGTAGTGAGGGCAGAGGGGGAGAGGAAGGGACGAATAGAGCGAATTTGACGAAGGGAGAAGAAAGAGGTTTTAGTGATGTGAGAAATATGTGAGCGAAAGGATAGATCAGAGTCGAAATATACACCCAGATAGCGGAATGTGGAGACGAGAGGGACGGGAGCACCAGAAAAGGAAGGAGCCATTCTGGGAGGAGGACTGTTGTGGGAGAACCAAATAGCGAGAGTCTTAGTAAGATTTAGGTGGAGACAGTTAAGAGTTAACCATTGTGACACAGCTGAGAGACAGGAGTCGAGAATTGTGAGATCGGGACAAGTGGGCGAGGTGTGATGTAACAGGAGGATATCGTCGGCGTAAAGAAAAGCAGACAGGCCAAACTGTTGGATCAGGGAGGCGAGAGGGGCAAGGAAAAGGTTGAAAAGAAGTGGGGCAAGGACAGATCCCTGGGGGACCCCACAAGAAAGGTGATGTGGTTCAGAGGGGGGGATGGAAGTTGAAGATGAGAGGACTGCACAAGATCTAGAAGAGAGGAAAGAGTGGAACCAGTGGTGAACAGTGCTGCAAAGGCCCGCATCCCGCAAACGTTGAAGAAGAAGAGAGTGGTCAACCAGATCAAAAGCTGCAGAAAGATCAAGAGCAACCGCCAAAGCTCTTTTACAGTCCAAAGTATGAAGATTCCTTTCTGCATTTGACGCATGAGACCTTGGAAAGAATACAGGAAGGTAAACAGCTTGGTTTAAATGAAAAGGTGACACCGCTTTTGGCATAAAGTGTGGATGAGTCTTAAGGACTACTTTATCATGATGGAACCTTGCATAAGGAGGATCAGCCACCAACGCTTGCAATTCACTAATGCGACGTGCTGATGTGATTGCAGAAAGAAAGATGACCTTCCAGGAAAGGAATTTCAAAGAGGTAGTGGCTAATGGTTCAAAGGGCGGTTTCATGAGCTGCCCAAGAACCAGATTTAAGTCCCATGCCACCAGTGGTGGCTTAATGGGACGCTTAGTTAAAAGAAGGCCTCTCATAAATCTTGCTATGAGAAATTAGAGAGGAAATAGGTTGTCCATTTAGAGGCTTGAAAGAAGCTGCAATAGCACTCAAATGAACTCTCACTGAATTGGTCTTAAGCCCTGCATTTGATAAATGAAGGAGATACTCCAGTAATGATTCCAGAGGTATCGCAAGAGGGTTAAGACCCTTCTGCGAACACCATATGATAAACCTTTTCCACTTAAATGCATAAGAGCATCTTGTGGAAGGTTTCCTGGAAGCACAAAGGATATCCTTTACCTGCTGGGAAAGGTTAAGACCGTGAAGTTCTAGGCTTTCAGCAACCAGGCCCTGAGATGCAGAAACTGGGGAATGGGATGCCACAGCATCCCGTCCTCTTGAGAAAGGAGATCTGGAGCAGATCCTAACTCCAGAGGCGGAGCTTGAGAGAGATGTAGGAGCAGAGGGTACCACATTTGCCGTGGCCAACGTGGAGCTATGAGAATCATATGACCTCTGTCTCTCTGAAGCTTGAACAGGGTTTTGGGAATTAGGGGAATGGGTGGAAAGGCATACAGGAAGTCCTGACCCCAATGGAGGAGGAAAGCATCTCTGGCCTGACAACCCTGATCCCGAATTCTGGAACAGAACCGAGGAAGTTTGGCATTCAGCTGACTTGCAAAGAGGTCTATGTCTGGGGTTTCCCAAATTTGAAAAACTTTGGCCACCTGGTTTACATGGAGAGACCATTCGTGTGGAAGCAGAACTCGACTGAGTCTGTCTGCCGAAGAGTTTTGAATGCCTGGAAGATACACTGCAAGGAGATGAATCTGATGCTATCTGGCGAGGACCCATAGTCGCAAAGCTTTGTTGCAGAGCAACAGAGAGCCTGTTCCACCCTGCTTGTTCACACAGAACATGTCTACTTGATTGTCCATTTGACCTAGGACTGTCTTGTAGCTGAGCTGGGTGTGGAATACTCAAAGAAGCAAGGAAGATTGCTCTGAGTTCCAGGAGATTGATGTGGAGATAGGCCTCCCGTTGTGTCCAGGTACCCTGGGTAGCGAGGCCTTGCAGGTGGGCTCCTCAACCCTCCTGTGAAGCATCTGTTAGAGTGGCTTGGGGTGGGGGGTTGCTGAAAAGGAGAACCCACCAAAAGGTTTTGGGGTGACTGCCACCATTGGAGGGACAAAATAAGACGATCTGAGTTTGCTATTTTGTCTGACAGGCAACCTGATGCCCGAGTCCACTGAGTGGATAAAGTCCACTGGGCTGCCCTCATATGGAGGCGAGCATAAGGAACCACATGCACGGTGGATGCCATGTGGCCTAGCAACTGTAACATTTCCCGAGCAGTGAGGTGATGTTTTAGCATTGCTTGGGAAGCTAACTGCACAATGCGAAGGCAGCGGGTCTGTGGAAGGTAGGCCCTTGACTGTCTGGTATCCAGCAGAGCTCCTTTAAACTCTAGGGATTGAGTGAGAGCAAGGTTGGATTTTGGGACGTTTATGACAAGTCCCAAATACTGAAGGATGCGCATTGTGCGAGAGAGAGCAATCCTGGCCTCTGGCTCTGAAGGGGCTCGAATGAGCCAGTCATCTAAGTAAGGGAAGATGAAAATTCCCGGGGTGCAGAGAAATGCTGCCACCACAGCCATGCATTTTGTAAACACCCTTGGTGCAGCGGCCAGGCCAAAAGGAAGAACCCTGTATTGGTAGCGCTTCCCTTGAAACAGGAATCAAAGGAACTTTCAGTGAGTTGGATAGATGAGAACATGAGTGTACGCATCCTTGAGATCTAGAGAACAAAGCCAATCCTGACTCTGAAGGTATGGCAGCAGAGTTCCTAGAGAAATCATTTTGAACTTCTCTCTGAACAGGAATTTGTTCAATTCTCTGTGGTCTAGAATGGGTCTGTGTCCTCCTGTTTTCTTTGGAATAAGGAAATAGGGGGAGTAAAACCCTATACCCCACTGGGGAATGGGTACCTCTTCTATTGCTCCTTGAGCAAGGAGCACAGTGACTTCTTGACCTAACCGGTCATTGAGAGAGGTCTGAGACTTGAACTGTCTTACTATTGTAAGAGGGGGCATGCTGAGGAAATGAAGCTTGTACCCCTCTCTTACAATAGACAGAGTCCAATTTTCGGCTGTTATCTGACCCCCATCTGGGGGCAGAATGACATAACCTTCCTGGGATGGTGGAGGGTTCTGGGCCGTTCACGGCCAGGAAGGCAAAGTTCTCTAGATAGGAGTCAAAGCCCCAGTGGAGGCTGAGACTGCTGAGCCGGTTGAAGCTTAGCTGCTTTTGTCTTTCTTTGCCTAGGTTGTTGCTGCTGTCCCTTTTGGGCAGACTGGCCTAAATGGTGTCCCTGCTGGGTATAGGAGGGATAAAACATTTTCTTCTTCCTGAAGAATGGTTTCTTAGAGGATCTTTTCCTCGCAGGATCAGCTGTAGATTTAGACAATCTATCCAAAGTGATATTGTCAGCATCTATCATTAGCTTTTTCCTGCCAATTCTTGTCAAAGAGATTCTCTCCTGTGCAAGGTATATTCCCTAGTTTGCCAGGCAGTCCTACGTGCACCTATGGCAATGGCAGAGGTTCTGCTTATGCATTCAAAGCAGTCAAAGGCTGCACGATTCACAAACTTGGAAACATCCTGAGCATGTTCGACAAGAGCAAGATAATCTTGCTTTTACCATCAGGAAGGAGAGGGCTCATAAGCTCTAAGTCTCCTGTGACCTCTTTAAGGAACATTCCCATATACAAGATATAGGAACTGATCCTAGCAGAAAGCATGGAAGCTTGGAAGGATCGATGTTCAAAGGAGTCAAGAGTCCTACACTCAGGTCCTAGAGGATTAGATGCATGCCTTTTTGCACTCTTTATCAGTCTCATGGCTGATTCCACCACCATGGAATGGTGTGGTAATTGAGTCTTCTGAAACCCAGGACAAGGAGGAACTCAATACATAGTGTCGAGTCTTTGAAAGTGAGGAGATGTGGTTAGAGGTGTTTCCCACATCCTTAACATAGGATCATGCAAGATCTCATGAATAGGCAAGGTAGCTGCCTCCTTGGCAGCTTTAGGGTATTGTAGGATTTCTAATTCCTTTGCCCTAGGCTCTTTTTCAGGAGCCACTGTGATGGGAAGACCTTGGGCCACATCTTGGATAAAATCCTGAAAGGACATATCCTCTGGTGGAGACATCCTATGCTGAGGAGAAGAGGAATCCTCAGGAAGTACTCTGGTATCGGCTGAGCTTTCAGAGTCTTCAGACTCATCCAAGGATTCGAAGTATCTCCGATCAGGGTGATCGTGCAAGGCACGGTACCGGTACCGATCGAAGTCGGCATCGGAGTGGTCCGGTACCGACCTGTTGATGCCGGATAGAGACGCATGAATCGGTCCCGGTAGAATACCTGCCGATGTCGATGCAGTTGGTGCTGGTACCGGCTGAATTGTCTGAAGCGGTTTCAGGGGCATCGAGGCCGTAAGAAGAGCCGCCAGACTGCGTTCAATAGCTAAGAATCCATGGTCTATCGACACTGCTGATGCTTGGGTATCGGTGCCGGATGAAGGGGCCGGATCCCCAGAGCATGGCACTAGTAGTTCTGCCGAGGTTGAAGTCTCGAGAACATCTTGGAGCCCCGATAGTGCTTTGGAAGCCGAAGCCTCCCGCCGGGGCAATTTTGACAGTGATGTTTAGAAGGAGATCTACCTTTTGAGAACCGGCTAGATTTATGTTTAGTTACCTGAGATCCATGGGAGGAAGACGAAGCCCTGGAAGACATCGATGCCAGGGAGGCTGCATCGTAGGGAAAAAGGGTGCTAAGTTTAGCAGCTCGGTTTTGCCGGCCCCTTTTCGACATCATTCCACAGGCAACACACTCTGAAATAGAGTGGTTAGGACCTAAACATTTGAGGCACCACTCATGGGTGTCGGTGATGGAGATGGTACCGCCATACTTAGAACACTTTTTAAAACCTGAAGCGGGTTTTTCCATTCTGAAGGAAAAGGTTGGGCCTAGTGCCCAAAATGGCGCATGGCACCTGAGGAGAAAATTACTGGAAAAGAATCCAGAAAGAAAGTTGTTTTTTTTTTTTTTTTAAAGAAAGAAGAACCGGCGGTACCGGTGTAGCGTCGAGGGAAGGCAGACGCAACCACAAAAAAGAAGAATAAGAAGGGAATTTTTTCTGTGGTGACAGGATGTGCGACCTGTCGGCTCTGTGGAAAACGAAGAACTGGAAAGGGACAGTTGGGCAAGGCGGGAAGGCAGGCGCTGTGGGATGCTCCCAAAAGCTTTTCTATTGGACGCTGGGGAGCGTTCCCGCGCAGGCTCTGTCGGTACCGCCGATACCCATATGTGAAGACTACATTCCTGCTTGTTCCTGGAGATAAAGAAGAAAGAGGTAATGATTGTGAGGAAAAGTAAGACAGCTTGAATCAATCAGATGCTGTAGGCTTCATAGAGTGGTGAGCAGGTTGCAAGATGAGCAATAGCGAAGCTTGCAGACATTGGGCAAAAATATTAGTCATTTCAGAGGGGATGGCAGATGGGTGAGTGTGGCTCCATACTCCTACTGCACACGGAGAACCCCTGTTACAAGTAAGCAACTACGTTTTCTTCGTGAACAAGCAGGGGGATGCAGGCATTGGAGTTTGTGATAAGGAAGCTTATCATAGCTCAGGAAGGAGCTATAGAAAAGGTGAAGTGACTCTGAACAAGCAACCTGTCAGTTCTGGTAGAAATAAGAAAACAGAATTTTCCCATAAAAGACTACCAGTCCCAGAATGCACCAGGTTTCCAACAGCCATTAGAGGAGCTGAAGTGGGGAAACGTGTGTTCAATCAGGAGGGCTATGAGGTAATCCCTAAGCACTCATCTCGAAGGGCAGGGCCTGATTCAGAACAGCTGCGCTGTCCTAAGGTGGAGCACCCATCAAAGCAGAATAAAGGTAGAGTTTATTCTACAGAGAATTATCCTCATCCTCAGAATTATCTTCAGTTTCATCTGGAGGATCATCAGAAGCAGAAGCCAGTGCGGACAGACAGAGAGGGCAAGAAACCCTTTGGAAGAAAGAAGAGAAAAGCATTTGGGAGGTCTAAAGGAGTCCAGAGCAGTACGTATACTGGGAGACATTCAAAAGGCCAGCGTACACCATTGGACTGGGGAAAACCAGAGGAGTGGTGCTGCAGAGCTAGGCATCTCCAGACGGTACCTGTGAGGGAGACGGCTGCACTTGGAAGGGACCCTAAGACCCGTGCCAGAAGGTATGTGAAGAGAGACCAGTGTCCAGGGATCTGGATTGGAAGTCTGGACATAAGAACTGGACTACATACTGGCCAGGCTATTTAGAGAGGAACTCTAACAGCAATGGAAGCTCAGGTATGAACACTGATCTATGCCCTAGCTATAACCTTGAAAGACAGCAGGGAAACAAGTATTCTCCTGAAAGTGCTCCATTGAGAAATTCCTCTGTGCCAATCCCTGATTGAACCCATGATTGTTGAAGAAGGGGAAGGAGCGGTCTTAGATACAGGCTGTGAATATATGGATTGCTCTCTGTCTAAACTCCTTTGGTAATTTTCTGTTACAAAGTACAGCAACCATCACAAAGAAATACAAACTTGTTCTTTAATCTACTCAGAAAAGCTCCTGAGTAGGATTTTGGGCCACACAGTAGAAAGCAAGCCAGCTAAGGGGTTTCAGCTGGATAACTGCTAGCAATTGAGCCTTACCTAATTGCTTGTGAGCTCTGAGGGAATCACTTCTGAGTCTATGTGTGAAGATATAAGAAGTTAACCTGAAAAGAACAGTTTTTCCCTTCTTTGTGGGTTTTGCTTGTTGTTTGAAACACTGCTAAGAAAATATTAGCTAAAGCCTACAGAAAAGACCAGATTGTAACCAACCAGGTCTTTATTCTTTTGCTTTGATTGCCTGACAAGTTCAACTGTTTTCCTGATTTTGTTTTTCCAAGTTTAACACTGAAAGCAAGTATCCTGTTTTATGTGCTACCAAGCATATCTGTGCTGGGAGAAATAACCCCATAAATAAATATCTTATTGGCTTTACACTTAAGCACAACTAATTATTGTGAGCAGCTGTGTCTGGTGTGAATGGACTGCATTTCCCACAATCCCTTGCAAATCATATTGATATATGCACTTGCCAAGACTGTGAACATTCTCACACAGGCAGCCGTCTGACAAGTTATATACAGATCCCCCTCACAGGGCACAAAAGTGGACAAAGATTTAATAGATGACAAACACAGTATTGCCATAAAAGGAGAAGTGCTACTGATAGGTGATTTCAATATGCCGAATGTGGATTTGCACATCCCTGCTGTGGTGTCATCTAGAAGTAAGGAAATCCTGGATTCTCTACAGGGAGAGCTAGACAGGCAAATGGTAACAGAACCCACACCTAATGGGACCATACTGAGCTTAGTACTTACCAATGGGGAAAGTGTTTCTGATGTTACAGTGGGAGATCATCTCACATCCAGTGATCACTAGATGGTGTGGTTCAGTATTAGGACTAGGGCTGATAAAATTTATTCAAAAACAAGGGTCTTAAACTATAGGAAATCTAACTTTACCAAGATGGGACAATACCTCAAGGAGTAGTTAGCGGGATGGGAACAGCTGGGGGATGTAGAAAAACAGTGTGCAATACTGAAAGGGGATATTTTAAGGGCAACAAACCTTTTTGTTAGAAAGGTAAATAAATGTAAAAGGAAAAGGAGGCCACTATGGTTCTCAAAAGAAATAGCTGAAAGGGTAAAGAAAAAGAGGGAGGCCTTCATGAAATACAAGACATCACAGAGAGAGGAAGAAAGGCATCTGTATTTGGAAAAACAGAGAAGCTAGCAAAGTAGTCAGGAAAGCAAAGGTACAAAAAGAATAAGAAATAGCCAATGCAATAAAATGTGGGGATAAGACATTTTTCAGATATGTTAGTGAGAGAAAGAAGGGCAAAAGTGGTATTGTCAGACTAAAGGGTTCAGGGGAGGAATATGCAGAAATGGATGAGGATAAAGCAGAATTGCTGACCAAATATTTATTTTCTGTGTTCACAAAACAAGGGTCAGAAGCAGGACTCACATCCATAAATAGGAACAGAAGCGATGGGGATCTCGAATGATTTTCAAAAAACTGCATTTATGAGGAACTAGCTAAACTAAAAGTAGACAAAGCCATGGATCCAGATGGGATACATCCAAGAATACTGAGGGAACTTGATGACATTCTAGCGGCTCCACTGTGTGACCTTTTCAATGCCACTTTGGTCGGGAATGGTGCCAGAGGACTGGTGCTCCCCACAAAAGCGGACACAAGGATGGCATTGAGGAGTGGAGGAGTGGCCTAGTGGTTGGGGCAAGGTACTTCAGGCCGGAAGGTCGGGGGTTCAAATCCCACTAGAAGACAGCAACCTTGGGCTGGAAGGACTGGGGTTTCTAGTCCCACAGGTGCTCCTTGTGGTCTTGGGCAAGCCACTTAACCCTCCATAGCCCATGTTCCCTGTAAAATAGTTATCTCCAAGTTATAATGCCCTGTTCAATGTAATTTCAGTTTGTTCAATGTAAACCGCACTGATGCAGAATAGCGCGGTATATAAGAGAATGTAAATAAATAAAATAAATAAATAAACTACACGCTGGTTAGTCTAACCTCTGTGGTTAGTAAATTATTAGAAAGACTACTAAGACAGATAGTGAGGTTTCTGGAGTCCAATGGATTGCAGGATCCAAGGCAGCATGGATTCACCAGAGGCAGGTCTTGTCAGACAAATCTGATTGATTTCTTTGATTGGGTGACCAGAAAGTTGGACCGAGGGAGAGCGCAGGATGTGGTATATTTAGATTTCAATAAAGCCTTTGTTTATAAGTTGCCTGTGCGGATGGTGTCAAATTGAGCACCCAAGGATGGACCCTAAAGTTACTGACTGGATTAGAAATTGGATGAGTGGGAGGTGACAAAGGGTACAGGTAAATGGAGCGCACTCTGAGGAGAAGGAGCAGTGTGCCCCAGGGATCTGCCCTTGGTCCAATTCTTTTTAACACTTTTGCTAGTGATATTGCGGAAGGGCTGTTGGGTAAGGTTTGCAAGGTTTGTAGATGATACCAAAATCTGCAATAGAGTTGACATCCTGGAAGGAGTAGATAACATGAGGAGGGATCTAGCTAAGCTTGAAGAATGGTCTAGAATTTGACAGCTGAAATGTAATGCTAAAAAAATGCAGGGTCATGTATTTGGGCTGCAAAAATCCAAAGGAGTGGTACAGGGAGTGAGTTACTTCTGTCCACAAAAGAAGAGCGAGACCTGGGAGTAATTGTGTCTGATGAGCTAAAGGTAGCTAAACAGGTAGAAACGGCGACTGCGAAAACCAGAAGGATGCTTGAGTGTAAAGGGATGGCCAGCAGAAAAAAGGAGGTGATAATGCCTCTGTATAAATCTCTGGTTCTATCTCATTTGGAGTACTGTGTGCAATTCTGGAGACTGCATCTTCAAAAGGATATAAGTAGGTTAAGTCAGTGCAGAGGGACTAAAATGGTTAGTGGTCTTCGTTATGTAGCATATGAAGACAGACAAATATCTTAATATGTATACTTTAGAGGAAAGGCGGGATAGGGGCTATATGATAGAAACATTTATATACCTCTGTGGCATAAATGCACAGGAGGGTCTCTTTCAATTGAAGGCAAGCTCTGCTATGAGGGGACATAGGATAAGAGTGAAAGGGAACAGACTCAGGAGTAATACGTGGAAATATTTTTTTACGGAAAGAGTGGTAGATGCATGGAATAGTCTCACAGTGGAGGTGGTGGATACGAGGATAGTATCTGAATTAAAAAAAGCAAGAGACATATGCAGAGGATCTCTAAAGGTAAAAAGGGGACTATTGTAGTTTATATGGAAGGGCAGACTAGATAGGCTATGTGGTCTTTTTTTGCCATCATGTTTCTACGTTTCTACGTGAATCCATATCTGAGGGCCACTGAAAAGACCATTAATACGTGTGGCCCAGTTGAATAATTGGGAGGTGTGTTTAAACAAAGAAGTTGCTCAGGACAACCTGGTCAAAGGCAGGGTCCATGGCTGAAGAGCGATCTAAATTGTAGTGCTTTCTAAAAGTATGTACAGATGTCTATGCAGCAGCCTTGCAAATCTCTTCAGGAAGAATGTCTGCCAATTAGCAACAATTGCTGCTGCTGCATGAAGGCAGTGGGATCAGACTCATATGGTTGGAGTTTGACCCACTTGGAGGTAACAAAACGATATACAGTCTGTGATCCAGGAGGAAATGGTCTATTTAGAAGCAGGTCTGCCTGGATTGTTAGGATTATAGGTGACAAAAAGCTGGGAAGATTGGCAATACTGTTTGTTAGCATGGAGATAGTACAGTAAAGCTCTTCTGCAATCTAAGGAGTGAAGGGCTTGTTCAGGTGAATCAGGCCGTGCCACTGGGATGAAGGCAGGAAGCACTATAGATTGATTGAAGTTGAAACTAGAGCCAACTTTGGGAAGAAATTTTGAATGGGTACATAAGAGAACTTTATTATGAAGGAACTGAGTATATGGGGAATAATGAACCAGAGTCTGGAGTTCACTGACACGTCCGGCAGAGGTAATAGCAACTAAAAAGATATGTTTCCAAGTGAGAAGCTTTAACAAAGCAAACCCCAGTGGACAGGAGTGTCCACCACCGAATGGACTGGTGCAATTGACGATTTGGTCCGGACAGAGGGACCTTACATCGAAGGGATTGAGTATGCTGACTCCAATTGAGCTTGAGGTGCCACTGGAGGGGTCACATGTAGAGGTGAGCAAAGAGAACCACCTATACAGAGGCTACCATGTGTCCCAAAAGATGTAAGATAGTGGGTGCTGAGGCCAGGAGTGGGTAGTGAGGTTTTACAGGATGAATATTCTGCTGGAAGGTAGATCAGCCCGCACTGCTGTGGTATCTAAGCGAGCTCCTATGAATTCCAGAAGCTGACGAAGTTCGTATTTGGACTTTTGGAAGTTGATGATAAATCTGAGTCATTGGAGGAGCAAGGCTGTTGTGTACTGCAGACTGCATCGAGGTCTTGTTTGGACCTGAAATGAGCCAATCATCCAGGTAGGGGTAAACACAGAGGCCCTGTCTGTGTAGGTGTGCTGCAGCGACCGCCAAGCACTTTGTGAAGACTCTTGGAGCTGAAGAGAGCCCGGAGGACAGAACTCTATAATCATAGTATTCCATCTTGAAGCGGAACCTTAGGTATTTCCAGTGAAAAGGGTGAATAGGAATATGGGTGTAGGCATCTTTGAGATCCAGAGAGGCGAGCCAGTCAGCCTGTCACAAGATAGGAATAATGGTGACTAGGGATGCTATCTTGAACTTTTCTTTTTTGATATAGAGATTGAGGTCATGAAGATCGAGTATGGGATGAAGGCCCTGGACATTTTGCATATCAGGAAGAATCTGGGGTAGAATCCCTGGTTGCGTTCCGACTCCAGTACAGATTCTATGGCATAGCTGTGGAGCAAGGACGAGATTTTGTTTTCCAGAATCGGTAGGTAAAGGGAGGGGGTTTTGCTTGGCGGAGGTAAGCCCCGAGGAGGGGTGGCCACGAAATTGAGTTTGTAGCTGGATGTAATGATGCTGAGAACCCAGCGGTCCATGGTGATGGAATGCCAGGCTTCCTGAAGTGCTGGACTCGTCCTCCAACAGGTAGATAGTCAAAAACTGGGGGACGCCTTGGCAGGCTGCGTTGATGCAAATGCAGGTTGCTTCCTGTCTCTTTGTCTGGGTGCTGAGGATAAGCGGGAGCAGTCTGACGGCGAGGTGGAGGCTGAGAATAAGGCTGAAAATGCCTTTGTGGATAATACTGCTGGATGTACTGGTGATGGTATGCTCTCCAGTATTGAGGGTATGGAGGACGATGGGACTGCTGGGATTGTTATGGAGGTTTAGCTGAAAGTTTGTGCACCATGGATGAATGTTCTTTCACTTCCAAAACAGCTTCTTGGACATTAGCACCAAAGAGGCTATCTCCTTGATAGGGGGCGTCTGTCAAAAGGTCACGAAGATCCTCCCCAAGACCAGAAACGCAGAGCCAAGCAGTGCGTTGAGCAAAAATAGATGTCGCTGTGGTTTGGGCAGCTGAATCGAAGGCATCGTAGGTGGAGCGAATGATGTGATAGAGGCACTCTTCCAGATTGTCCTGAAGGCTGAGATCAAGTCTGAAGGTACTGAAGCATCTGAAGTTGGTGTGCCAAAATTTTCATGGTGAGTATAGCACTCTGAAACGTTTTTCTTCCCACTGAATCCAAAGTATGTTGATCTTTCCCTGGTAGAGTCTGGATCTGCATTTTGGAGGACTTAGCCTACTTAAAAATCGCCTCAGAGATGATAGACTGATGAGGAAGTTGTTGATGTTGGAAAACCAGAGCAGGCAGTATTTTATATTTAAGGTCGAGGCGATGAGCCATGGCATGCCCTGACACTGAAGTGCTCCAGGCTGACAGAAAGAGATCCTGCAGGACCTGAGGGACTGCTTTGGCCAAAACCTCCTTTGTTGTGCTACAAGCTCTCAAAATGGACTGAAAGGTTTTTTTTATTAGTAAGTTTCTGGGAGTCATTGAGGGCATGGAAGAAATTTCAGGTAGAAGAGATCTTCTAAAAGCTCGTGATCAAAAGTTGGAGATGGCGTCACCTTGATATCTCCCAAGAGGGAAAGCATTGTATTTATTTATTTTATTTATTTATTTATAGTCTCTTATATACCGCACTATTCAGCATCAGCGCGGTTTACAATAAACAAGGAGTTACACAATTCAACGGTACTTTGTGTTTACAGAAAAAACAGGAAATACAACTCGGATAACAGGGTAATTAATTAATATAACAGACATGATCTCATCCTGGCTTCAGTATTGTGTATGGGAGGTCTGTAGGGTGTCTGTATTGAATTTGTATGTTTGGAAGGTCTGTGGGTAGGTTGTGTTATCTGGATTGTTTAATGTATCCCACGGGAGTAGGAAACACTTCCTGTCGAACAGGCATCGTCAGTCAAGGGTTGAAAATCACGGCAATCTAGATGGATGGTTGATGAAGGCTGGCAGGAGGGAGCTTCTGGTGACAGTTGTCATTCAACAGGTGGATAAGTTGAGAAGAGGGCTGCAGAGTCCAAGACAAACCAACGTAGCAACTGTAGGAGGGGGTCCCTAGGGAAGGAAGTGTCATCCAGCGTAGGGACTCTGGGGGATAGGAATGGATCACAGAGGTGTCTCATTCTCTTAGAGGTATGGGAGGAGGTGTTAGACGCATCTCCTTCATACCTGGTTTTGTGAGGGCTTGCTACTGTGGTGCTCTGAGTAGCAGCGGGGTCACTTTTGCGGGTATGTTTAGACTTAGACTTATGTTTTTGATTTACCGGAATATCTGGCTTAGGAGTTGGCGTCAGGCCTTTGGCCTGATTTCTGAGGCTCTGAGCTGACTTCAACGCTGGTGCTAGTAGGGGATCTGCTCCGAGAGCGCAGCAGTCCTGTCAGATCCCGATTGTGCTGTGACTGGGCCCGATGGGAGTGGGGTCAATGTAGGAGTAGAGGTCATTCTGAGAGCAGACAAAAAGTCAGTTACACCTGAGAGTGAAGAGTCGTAACCTGATCTCACCGTTTCTTCTTTATTTTTAATTTTTTTTTTAACTTTTGAAGATCCTTCCTGCTTCTCTGTTTTTTTCTGTTTTGTTTTTGAAAATAAGGCTAGGGAACTTGCAGGAGTAGAGAAATATTGTCTAGCACTGCAGCCTCTTTTTTTTGGATTGAAGAGAAACAGTACGGGAAGACCCGCAGCAGCAGAGCTTGTCTGACGCAATTTTACTGTTTTGTTTTGGTTTTCAAAGTGCCCCCAAGGGCAGCATTGTCGTGGAACAACTGAAAACAGGCAGAAACAAAGAAAATAAAAGGAAATGAATTGTGAACCCGACAGAGGCAGGGAAGAGCCAAGCTGCACCGTGAGCAGTGATGAGAGACTGAAGAGATGAGCAGGACAGCAAGGCGGGAAGCAGCGCTCATGCTCAAAGAAATCCAAAGGACTTCTCTGAGCTCGGGGAGAGCTGAGCACAGGCACTGTCAGCGGACAACACCTAGAGTGTACCTGCATCCCCCTGCTTGTTCATGGAGAACACCATGTTCCATTAGTTACCCTCCTTCCATCAGGTCTCTGAGATGTCTATTATGTCTATCTCTTTATTCAGTTCTATGTAATCTAACTCTCTGATCTTATTTTTTAGGCTCTAGCATTAGTATAGAGACATTTCAAAGTATATTAACTTTGTGCATGTATCTGTCTATGAGCAAATATATATGTACTGGTGGGTTTGACTAGAGTCGGGTATGTTCTGAAATCAGTAGAGTGTCTCATATCACAAATTTTGAACTCCGCTAACATGCTTCTAGTTTGTTATTGGAAATCCATTTGAAACAGATTGTTATGTAAATCAAGCTCAACTATACTAGAGAAAATTGCTGTCCCCTGCACTTATTGAATTAGCAAGTAATTGCAGAAAATCAGTCACTGGGACTAAGATACTAATCACTGAAGGATTCAGGGTGGCTCCAAACCACAGGGGTTAAATAACTATCAGTGACACTGTAAGATAAAGAGGCCTATTTATAAGAACTGGGATAAATCAGTTTGCACACATTTATCTTGTAAATCTGGTGAAGAATGCTCTGCCTAAGAGAACAAAATATGACACGTGAGAGTCTGAAGAAAAGTCTCTAATCAAAGAGAACTAGAAGAGCTTTTGATGGAGAAAGCCTTATCTCAGGGGTTCTACACTCAATCCTGAGGATATACCTAGCCAGTATAATTTTGAGGATATCCACAATGAATAAACATGAGCTAGAACTGCATGCAATGCATGCAATGCATGCAGATCTCATGCATATTTATTGTGACTATCCTGAAACCTAGACTGGCTGAATGTGTCCTGAGGACTGGGGTTGAGAATCACTGCCTTATAGGCGAATTAGAAGCGAATATAAGATAGGGAAAAATCTCTGAATAATTGCTAACTAAAGCTCATGGATCCTGGATCTCAGGCTTGTTTTGATTAAAACGGAAATCCAAAGGAGCAGGAGGAACCTGCTAGACAAAAAAAAAAAGAGCAATAGTAAAAAACCAAAAATGGTTTGAAAAGTGGAAAAATAAAAATTTTTCATTCACTTTCTTATGGCTACAGAATAAAAGAATAGTTAGGGCCGATCAGCTTTGTCAGTGGCTTTTATAGTTAGTGCAGAAGTTGAAAGGCATGTGGTATATGCTACTCTCTGAGGGAAATTTGGGGGGCTGAAAAGCAGCAGAAGTAGTTCTATCTGAAACAAATATAAACAGGCTCTACTCCCAGCGACCTGAACAAATATTTGTTGCATAAGATGCAGTCATATGGTATCCGCCTTAGATAATAATGGAGAATGATAGTGTATACATCTGTTTCCTGTACCTCAGCCATCATGTTAGGCACCAGTTTATTTCCCTAATCACTTTTAGGATTTTCTGTTTTTTTAAGGGGGGGGGGGAGAAGGGGAGGAAATGTATGCCTGCTGAAACAAAAAGCTTAGCGATAAAATCAGCAGCTCTAATGACAGAGATGTCAGTAATATTAGAGGTTTGGGAGTCACATGTTGGTCTTCAGGGACCCAGCTTGAGGACTGGGTTTTTTTGTTTTGTATTGTTCTTTTTTGGTTGGTGGAAGATATTTTAAATTTATCAGAACATTTAAAATGTTCAAGGACAACAGAGCAAAATGGGTGACCATCTCCTGTTTAAACTTTGGTCATTTAGATGTAGTTCTTACCTCTCGCAACTAGAGGGCAACTGGCATAAAAAAAAAGATGAAAAACAAAAAGCAATTTAAATAGGAAATATACATTGTAATTCTGTGGAATTACAGCAAATCCTAAAGGTCAATATATGTTGCAATTTCTTTTCATTTTTGGTTTTTATCCTTGCCTCTGGTTGTGTTCTAATACAAAGTATCTGTTTTTTAACAAAGGGTCATTTTTGACCATCAGTTTCCTTCCGTTTTGTTTCCAGGTTCTAAAAGTGGTCCTTTTAATTTGGAGTTTCCCTAACTCTTATGTGCTAAGCTTTTAACACATTATTTGTAAAGATAGTTTATACTTAATTAGCTTTAGAAGTTTTTTTACAGTTCTTCTTTTTAAATAAAGGGTTACATTTCATATTCAGTTCGCTTCCGTTTTGATTTCAGGTTCTAAAAGTGGTCCTTTTATTTTATAGTTTTCCCATTTTTTATGTGCTATGCTTTTAACACATATATTTGTAAAGATTGTTTACATTTAATTAGTTTTAAGAATTTTTTACACATTTTCTTTTTATGTAGACTCACCCCCCTTCTCTCTTTTTCTTCCCTATGCCCATCGATTAATTAGTACAGGAATTTCATTCCATCGGTGAGGTAACAAAGTTTTTTTATGTTCTTATGTGTAATGGTGCTTGGTCCAGTTTAATTTAATGTCACCTTCTGGTTCCTAATGTATTTTAACGGTTTAGTTTATTTATATTTATTATCCTTATGTTTTAATTGGTTTTCTCTCTATTTATTGTATGTTTTTATAAAAATATTTATGTTTACATTATTGCTTTGTTTTTCTTATATTACTGTATGGTCTTTAAAATATTTATGTCCACATTATCACTTTGCTTTCTTTATATTTTATTTCTTATTAAGCTTATAGCGTTCCAACATTTTTTCCATATTTTTTTTTATTTATGCAAATTTTAACAAAAAAAAAAAACCAACAACGGCATTCCTTGAAGAAAAAGGAAGATAAATCGGTAATTAAACATAGTTCATAAACAACAAGGAAATAGCCCTCAAACAAGAGAGATAAAAAAAGAAATATCTTCCACACCAGCCCACAATATTGTACAGAAGGGGGGTATATCTATATCAAACAATATAACCAAATTTTTAAACAAGCTATCCAACCGTGACAATAATGATTCTTATGTGAGATCAAGTGAGGGGTTAACAGAAGATTCCAGCCGCCTAGCATTAATAAACGCTGTGAGTTGGGAGGGATCATAAAAAATATAGGAAACCCCTTTATATTTTACCAAACACTTACATGGAAATTTAAGAAAACAGGCCCCCCCAACTGAAGGATACCAGGGCGTAACAAGAGAAACTCTCTCCTACGCCTCTGTGTATCCCTGGCCAAATCCAGGTATATTCTTACCGTTAACCCTTTGAAGGATAAATTTCTCTTCCTGAAGAAAAGCCTCAACACCCACTCTCTATCGGATAACAATGCAAAAGTTACCAGGAAGGTAGAGGAAACAGGAGTCTCATCCATAGATTTCTCCAATAAGTCAGTTACATTTAAATTACTACATTGTGCCAAATCAGTTCCCTCCTGAGCTACCACAATGGACAATTTACCTTTTGGTAGATAATAAGCCCTCACCAAAGGGGGAAATAATTCAGCAGAAACCCCCAACACCTCATTTAAATATCGTTTAAACATTTCACTCGGAGATACAGAGGAAATTCTAGGGAAATTAATTAACCGCAAATTATTCATCCTTGCAAGATTGTCCAAGTGTTCCAACTTAGCTTGAATAGATGAAAAGTTCTTCCGAAAAGCATCTGACTGCACTTCCAATCCCTCCAACTTCTGATGCATCTCTACCACTTCTGGTTGCAAAATATTCACTCGTTGATCCAAACTCTCCACAAACAAACATTCATTATTCACTTTCTGTTCCAAAGATGTTACCCGTGGTACCAGGGACTCCCCAAGAAGAAGAATCGCCTGCCAAATCGATTCCAATGTAAAATTCTCCGGTCTCGGCAGAGAAAACGGTAAGCCCGGATCAGATTTCATCTCACCAGCAGCCATTCCTGCTACAGGCTCTCAATCCTCCACAGGTAACAACAAGCCTGTGGAATCCCCCTTACTTGGCACCGTTGGAGTAAGCGATGAAGACGCCGCAGGAATATCATTCCTACAGGACAACCGTGCCTCTTTTCCTGGCCCACTCGAGCCACCGGCTGCCTCCAACTTCGGGTGGGAGCCGAGCTCCAGGAACCCTTCCGTAAGGGACAGGGCACGAGAAACCTTCAGTGCAGGACTCACAGGAGAGAGAGATAGACCCGAAGTAACCGCCGAGCCTCCAGACTCCGGCGATATCTCAGCTCGGGATTCCTCCCCTATTTCTGTCACAGCCCGGCTGGAGCGCAAGACAAAAGAATCCATCGGGCCAGAGGCAATCGGCGTTGAGGCAGAAGGGGATTGAGAAGGCAAAGTCCCCCCCTTGCCTTTACGCTTCCGTCCCATTCAGGTAGGAAAAACGCTCTCACACAGGAACAGCAGCTGCCGCCATCTTGAAAAACCCCTTCTATTTGCCTTTCCATATGTTTTGAATGTATTTGACATAAATTTACATGCGTTTTTAGGTATTGTCGGACACCCCCCGTGTGGCCAGGCGGTTGCTTAGTGGTATGGGGAGCGCCCGATCGTCCTTTGTTTGAATCAGCCCAATAGCGTGTAGTTGCGTCCCCGAAAGGATTGGAGCCAAGTGCCAAAGGTCACAGGAATATTTCTTTATTTTAGAAATAAGGAGTTCCTAACCGGATTCGATTCTTTGGCAAGAATTGATTGAAGCATACAAAATTAAAGTTCAGGATACTTCTCCATAGAATGCAACACAAGCCTATTGTACAGTCCTTGGCTTGGTACAGCTTTAAATCTTTCTTTCACATAAAACTCTATTTACATCGGTATTCTGTTCCTGGTCTCCAAGAGGCGCTATAAACCCCTGTTACTTTCACAGCAGGTCTAACCAGGCTTCCTGGTCTACCCAGATACTTTTTCACAACAATAGAATTTCCTTCAAGTTATATTACAAGCTTTTAGCTTCTGCCTAGCTTTCCTTCCAAGCAGCTTTAATCAGGCCAGCTACTTTTAAAAGCCCAGCTAAAAGAAATGGGCTTTTTAAAATATACTTGTAAAAGAACTTCTGGTTTCTTCCAGATAATAAACTTCATACAGTTCTTTTACTCCAGCACAAGGTAACACAGACACATTCACTGATTAGGAGCAGCTGAGGTTCCTTCAGCTCTTCAAACGCTATTTGGTTCCTTTACTCCTCTTTAGCACAAATTGCAGTGTCTATCTCCATGTCTGAAACACTGCATGAATCCACACTGTTCCCCAAGTCCATCTCCTCCACACTAGACTCTCTCTGGTAAATGCTTTCTCTGGTATCTTACTGAGAAGCCTTTCTGTCTTGTACAGCCTTCAAGAGCTTCTCCCAGGTACCCTTAGCATTATGTGAGCTTGTGGGGGAAGGGCAGGAAAAACTCTCTTTGTTTAGTAGCTCTTTTAAGAGTTGTAAAGGGCCCACCTTGCTTGTAGTGTTTTTCCTCCCTGTAGACTCCTTACTAGGAGAAGAGTTAAGCCAAGAACTTCGGGAGAATATTTCCTCCTCTGAGGACTCCTCCCCTGAGCTCTCCACTGGCCTTGTCAGCTCTCTGCTCCTACTTCTCAATTGCTTCTGTGCAAGTGGCTTCCATGTTTCCTTCCAATTCTGTTTCTCTGCCCGAGACCGTTTCTCTCTTGTGCTTCCTTGCTTGTTCCCTCGTGTCTGTTCGTGAGTCTCAACCTCTTTGTGTGTGCAACTTCCCTGCCTAAATGTTTGGGGCTGTCCTATGGGTCTTGACTCCGCCTCCAAACCACTCCCTTCTCCTCCCTCTATCTCCATGGGAACAGGGTGTGTTCTTAGGTCTGCACTTCTCTGCAGGGAATCTCTGTCCTTAGTTTGAGAGTTAACCCTTCCTTTGCCTGCAGTTTCTTTGTGGAAAGGGAAAAAAGTCTGTTTTTTCTTTCTCTCACTGCTTTCTAAGCCTGCTTCTCCACCACAGTATTATGTTTTATGATATTTGTTCATATTGTTTTTGTTTGTTTGTTTTTATTTCCTTGACCCTAGTTTGCCTTTACCCCTGAGGAAGTTTTTAAACGAAACACGGCCTGTGTCGGGTTTTATTGGCAAATCAAATAAAGTTCCTTTTCAAATACTTACTCCTTGGTTTTTCTTACCACGTTCTCCGACTGTGTGCCTCATCTGACGTGGCTTTTTGCTCTGTGTTAGAGACCTTTGTATAATGGGGCAGTCCCACCATTAGTGGTAGATCGTGCCTACCCCCCTGCAGCCCTTCCAACAAATGGCCAGTTCTTTCTTTTCAGCTTTGAAGAGCTGCAGTAGGGTAACATATAAATGATGAATGATTTGAAATTGTCTGCAGGGCCAGCACATGGGTTTGGGACCTCTCCTCAAGCTGTGCTTCCCCTCCGAGCCATGCTGCCCCTCCCGTGTGCTGAGCTGCGCCCCCTTGTGCTGAACCCTGCTACCGCCGATTCCAGCGGTGGGGTCAAGGGGGAATGCAGCGGCAGGCCATGTGTGCCGAAGCATGTGGCCTGCCACCGAACCTAGCTGTCCCCCCTTGCCCGCCGGAATCATCAGCAGTAAGATTAGCAGTGCGGTGCGGCTCAGCAAGGGGGGAAGGTTGGTGCGGCTTGACGCAGGGGGGGGCAGGCCATGTGTCTCAAAGCACATGGCCTTCCACCCTAGGCGGCTGCCTAGTGGATGGGCTGACCCTGTGTGCATGTCTCCAGGACATTACCAAAGTGTTTCTAGTGATCCCCATGTGAATTCTTATCCACTCAGCATCACCCAAGTCTTTCCGCAACCACCTATGGCAACTCCCAACATGTACATGGGGCCTTTTTTCTACTTCCTTTACCTGCAGTTTGTACAATCTGGATATCAGAGCCTTTAGCCTTTTCTCCATAAATAAAATAGCTTTCAAAGGTGTTGTCCCTGAAGCAGGTAGTTAGACACCATTTGCTTCTGCATGAAATACCTTATCTGAACGTATTGATAAAAGGGAATCCTCCTACCGAGCTGCTCCTCTGTTTCCCGCATAGACAGACATACTTCATTTTTATATAGATCAGAGAACTGCCTCAGGCCCCTCCCTGCTAAGTTCTCCCATAGACTCATAAATTCAGGGCAAGAGAATGGCCGATAGTCTGCCAATTTTGACCATTTCGATAGCATAGAGAGAAGTGAACCCTGTCTCTTACCTACCCTACTCACTTTTAATAGAGCGCCCAAAAGCGAATGATCAACATGCTAACCACCTTCCCTTCTCTCTGGGCTACACCTAGAGTTGATCCATTCAAACACAGACTGGGGGGCTAATAACGCTCTTTCAACCCCCACCTAAAGGCCTTCCCCCTGGTGAAGGTAGTGCATTCTTAAGGCACAATAATTGCTGCCCTATAATACAATCTCTGCACCCCCAGTCGAGCTTTTCACGCCCCCCCCCCCACACAAACTTTACCAGTCGCTTTTCCCACTTAGCCAGTAATCTAGAAGGAATGTGGATGGGGAGCTAGGTAAATTTTCTAAATAAATAAAATTAATTCAGGGAATACTGGTAGGTGAACACAACCCATTTGTCTGGAATAGTCTAACAGGATGATATGGAAAAGGCTCTTTCTAATCTAAACCTAATTAAATCACCAGCAAAAACAAATGTCCCTCCTGACTCATAATACCCACATTCTTTACGATATTTTTCCACCCCAGGTACTTCAGTTTACAAATATTCATAAGAATGATTAGACTACAAAATTACCCTCTTTGAAAAAGGGGCGCCTAGTTAAAATACTTTTAACGTGCTTTTGTTAAGGCTACTTTATAAAAACAAATAGATGCTTACTTGTCTTTATAAAATACTAGACTAAGGGCCTCTTTTCCTAAAACCCATTTGCTAGTTAATGGGTGTTTTAACGCACGGCTACAGGCAGTCGGGAACACTAATGCCTGATAGTGTCTGCTTTCGCAAGCTAAAATGCACATAACCAAAAATCACGAGATGGGGTGGCGAATGAGTGAAGAGTGGGCGAGGAAAGTGCATTATCACTAGTGCCAGGGCAATTGCTGTGTGCTGAGCTGCAACGGAACTCCTAACATGGGTTCGCCTAACGACTCCTCTGTAGAAGTCGTTAAGTAAACCAGGCATAGTGGAGCACACGTTAGAAATAACCTTTGCGTGTTATGTGCCGGCAGCATACTGAACTCACCCCCAATAGCTAACATACAGTCTTTGTCATTAACACTCATGAGATCGGCACATTAATGACAAATCCTTCATGAGCTTTAGTAAAAGGAGCCCTAAGTAACAGAAATTGCCCTAGAGCTGCTGTAAATGCCCATGTCCAGATGTTTACCCAAAACATGATTAAATTATAGTATTTTATCATCTATTTGCATATTTCTGTGCTCTTCCTATGCTCCGCCCATGTGCAAGCCCACTGGCAAAATACACACCATCAAGCAACTCACGTACTTTTATGCAGTTCAGTATATTAAAAGAGGTTATTTCTGCATCCCTGAAACATGTGCCCATTAATGACTATTATTACCCTTCTTTACGCACACATTTGGAATCAGAAAGTGCACACCCCTTTGTAAAATTGCCCCCTAAATGTTACATAGATCACATGGAATGATGTACATTCCTACTGATAAAGGGAAATCCTAACAATTTGTTTGTTTCATTTACCAACAGAACTATTGCAAACATTTTGGCTATTTCTACAACTCTAAGAAAAGGTTTATGCTAGGTAAAAAAGAAAAAAAAAAGAGCCAGAATAGCCTGCTAGGTTATAATGCCCTTCTATTACAGTCCATCCTGTCAACTGCTAAAGAAATGAAGAGGACTGGTGGGGCCCATCCTTCCAACTGCCAGAGAAAGAAACAAGACCTTAGTAGATAAAACTCATTCCACCAATCTGGAGAAAGAAAGGGAACCCGTTGCTGAAATCAGTAAGAGCTTGATTTTATAACAGGACACCTAGGTGAGAAGGCACCTGTTTTATAGAGACAAAATTAGGCACCTATGATCCAGCCCCAACAGTATATAAATGCTGACCTGCAAATTTACATTTTGCTCCAAAGGTGTAAATGTATGCACATGTGTTTTTTCTGAAATAGGCACATATACCGCAACCCCTGCTTCTACTCTGCCCAAACTACACTATAAGAATGCCAAGGAGTAGACCACATAAATGTAAGTGCACACATTCCATGCATGTACTTTTACGCACATATACTATTGCACAATTTTATAAAAGCTCTTTTCTGCATATAAAACAAGCTTTACAAATAAAACAGGCTTTCTAAAATTATCCCCTAAGAGTCCACCCTGCCAATTGCTAACTAAAATTATCAGAAGGCAGCTGGCTAATGTTGGTAACACATGGGCCACTGGAGAGTGGTGTGGGGGGGAATTTCTATGGGCACCCTTACAAATGGAGAGAACCCCCTCCTCCCAAATCACTCTGCCCTATATGCTCCCCTATTTCTTCACTGGTCCCCACTGTCTCCTTGTCCTTAATGCATGCCCTTACTACTTCTTTCCCAATCCCACCCATCCACCTTTTCTATCCCATTAACGTACCTCCTCTTCCCACTGTTCCATTTCCTTCTCCTTATCCCCTCACTCATTCACACAATCTCCTTCCACTTGCAACTTACAAACTGCCGGCTACCACCCACAAATATTATCAAAAATACAGATTTTATTTGTAAATGTTAAGTGTAGGAAACAAAGCTAGCGAGTATGTAGCAATGCTAATTCTTAAAATTACATATATTTATAGGAAAAATGCTTATAAATTTGCATATCATATTTGATCATTTAAATCATTCAGATACCACAAAATCAGATAAATTGAAAATAATTTTCATGTCTTTGCTCAAACCATTCTGTTTTCTCCTCTTCTGACTCTTTTACCTGTGTGTATGTAAATTCTCCATATCTGACATCTTTTGTTTTTGTTATTTCTCTCTAGACCTCTTTTTTTCTACCAGCTCTTCACTCATCATTATCATTTCATCTCACTGTTACGTCTCTGTTTCTTACCCTTCCCATTTCCCCTTGATCTCTTCCTTTTCAATCTCTTCTCGTTATCCACTTTCTCACCAGCTGTAGTCCTCCACCTGCCTCTTGCAAGCACTTAGCTTCCTTCCCGCCCCCCCCCCCCCAGCCTTATCCATTTTCTCTGTCTTCCCATTCTTCCATCCCACCCACCTCCTCTCCCTTCTCTCAAAGTTTCTCTCTTTCCATTTAAAGCTTCCTACAAGGCAGTCTTCTGGGCCTGCAAACGTGTGGCCCCTGTAGAGCAAGTTACTAGGAAGGATATCCCAGTTACCATGGCAGCCTGATTCTGGCTTTTTAACAGCCTTGATGGTTCATCTCTGTCGCCTCCTCTGCTTTTCTACCTGCCTGCTAAACTGCTTCAGGGATGGTTGTCCAAAATAAAAGCCCTCTGGCACTGCAATAAGGGTACTCAGAGTAAGTACACAATTTCTGCCAGCACTGCAGAATTCAGGTGACACCACACAGTGAATCTTTACATTTCACTTTGGGTTTATTAATAGAGAGCATAGTATGTATATGTTTGTGCATGCAGTGGCAAAATTAAAAATGGATTGCTTTCTGCAAAGGTTATTAGATCTATTGTAAAACTGTAATTTCTTGTTATCACTTCAAATTTCTTTTGTACGGAAACATATTAATATTTGCATTAAATCCCAAATGCTTCCTGTTAGGAAAAACAAGAGTTCTCCTGTGTCTTATGAGCCTCATCAATGAAACTGATAAAAAATATGTTAATTCAATAAACTAGTAGCACAATATAGTGGGACTCAAACTGCAATATATATCTGACTGAATGACAACGTCTACAGACAAATGGACTGCTTTTCTCCTTTGGAGCATACCGGCACATTCCGCTCAATTTATCTTAACAAGATATTGCTGATACATCAATCTCCTTCTGCAATTCATGATTAATTATAATAATGTCAGTATATAAAATTTCTTTTAGCCTGGGTTAGAAATACAGAAGTCCTTTCAAGATGATTTTAGCAGCTAATATGCTGAATTTCCACCAAAGGCTCTTTGCAAAGAGAGGTTTGATTCACTTAAGTCCCATTGCCAGCAGAAGCCCCAGTCAAAAGAGGAGTGGATGTGAACAAAGGTTGATCAAGTGACTCCAGGTCAAAATGGCATGGATGAATCAATCTATTCCTGCCTTATGTCATCCAAAGGACTGCCAAAGAAAAGGCAGGACTACACTATATTTATTTATTTACTTATTTATTTAGACAAATGTGTGTACCACCTTATCCTTCAATCAAAGTGGTCACATCACAATTGGAGGGTTACATTTAACATTATACAATGAACTTGTATGTCTAGTTGGGATGAGTGGGTATCGAGTTGGCGGAAGTAGTTGCATTACCGTTCAGGTGGAGACTGTTGTCTGCTCATAGGTTTCTGTAAAGAGCAGGGTTTTAAGGGCCTTGCGGAAGTCTATGATGTCATTTAATGCCCTCAGGCTCGTTGGGAGGGGGTTCCAAAGTGTGGACGCCAGTAGTAATGGAGCTCTTCTTGAAGTTGTTTGTTTGGTCTTGTGATATCATGTTGTCATTATTGGTCCTTCTTGGTCTATTGCTGATATCCCTTGTTATGATATGTTGGAATGCATCTGCCGAGAGATGGTGAATGATTTTAAAGATGATCAGGATTGTTTTAAATTTTGCTCTGGCCATCGTTGGGAGCCAGTGCAGTTGCTGTAAGACGGGGGTGATGTGCTCAGTTCTTGGAGTGTCTGTAATGATGCGTGCTGCAGTGTTTTGCACCATTTGGAGTGGGTGTAAGGTCTGCTGAGGGAGGCCTTGATATAATGAGTTTCCGTAATCAAGCAGAGGTGTGATGAGTGCTTAGCACACTGTGCAGAAGTGGGCCTGGCGGAGTATTGGCTTGATCTTTCTGATGGTCCTCAAATGTTGATAGACCTTGTTTGCGGTTTTGGTGATGTGGGATTTCAGGTTCAGAGCTCTGTCCTTTGTGATGCTCAGGTACTTAACTTCATCTTTGACTACTATGAGTTTGTCTAGAATGCTGATGGTTTGTGGTGGGATGAAGGTGGGATGAAGGTGGGGTTCCTGGTGATGAACAAGTGCTAGTAGGTTGATTGGAGCATACGTAATAATGGGTCTCCTTGATGCTGACACCATGATGCTGACACCATGATGTTGTCAGCATAAAGGTGATAGTGGAGTTTCTGACGTTTGATGATGTTGCATATGGGTTGGATGTAAATATTAAAGAGCACTGATGACAGGGCTGAGCCTTGTGGTATTCTCTGCGTAACAGGGAACTGCAGTGATTTCTTTTGGGCGCATCTGACTTCTTGTGTTCGATATTCCAAGTAAGAAGTAAACCACTTCAAAGTATTCTTATATATTCCTATCTGCTGCAAGCGTTGCAGTAACCTGGCGTGGGACATAGTGTCAAAGACTGCCGAGATGTCCATGAACACTAGCAGGAATCCGTTCTTTATGTTATCCATGCCTCTTAGGAGATTGTCAAAGAGGGAAGTGAGTAGTGTTTCCACACCGTGCTGGGGTTTAAAGCCATGCTGATGGATGTCCAGTGGGGCATTCATGTCAATATGATCTTGAAGTTGCCTTTGCACTCTCTTTTCAATGATTTTAGCAAGGAATGGTAGGCTGGATATGGTACGGTATGATTTTGGTTCAGAGGGGCTTAGGTTGTTGCTTTTAAGTACCGGTCGTATCATGGCATGCTTCAGGGATTGCGGCATGTATCCTTGTTGGAGCGAGTCTTTGACGATTTTGTGAATGTGATGGGAGAGCTGGTTTCTTGTGGCTTTGAGCCAAGACACTGGGCATGGGTCTGATGATGAGGTTGTTGTGTTGAGTCCATTTATTATGTCCTCTACTTAATGTGTCGATGGTATGCTGAAGTCCTCCCAGGTTTGATGCTGCTCTTTCATTTGGTCAAGATGGTGGGTACAGTGCTGCGTGGTGTCCTTAGTGAGCTTTTGGACAATGCTAAAGAGTTCTCTCCATCTGTTGACAGATTTCATGATTAGGTTGGTATGGTGCTGCTGTTTGCGCTCATTTATCAGATTGTTATATTCCAGTTGCTTGGCTCTGTATTGAGTCAGGGAGTTATGCGACTTGTTTCGCCTCCATTTTCTCTCCAGTCTTCGGAGAGTGCGCTTTGCATCTCTGATATCACTTGAGTACCAGGGGGCGTTGGGCCTCCTGCGTGCTTGTGGTTTTGTACTTGTTGAGGCTGATGCTGCATTAGATATTATGGAGTTCCATTTCTCTATGCTTAGGTCAAGGGTGTCATATTCCCGCTGGAGTTGTGGAATGATTTTGTTTATGAATGAGTCTTTGTTGAAGGCTCTAAAACACCTGGCTATGCTTCCATCTTCCATGTGTTCGACGGGGCTATTCAGGGTTAAGGTGAAGTCAATTACATGATGATCTGACCAAGGGACCAGTGTGTGATTGTTGGTGTTGTGGCCTTGCCCTGTTCCACCAGGTGCATTGGAATAAAGACCATATCCGGAGTTGTACCATGCTGGTGCGTTGGGGCATTAACTGTCTGACAATATTTTAGTGACTCCATGGCTTTTAGGAATGATGCGGCTTCCTTAGTGGGTGTGGAGGTTAGTTTGTAGTCTCCTAGTACAATGAGGGGTTTGTGTTTTGTGCTGTGTGCACATATTGCTTTAAGCACTGTGGAGAGATGTTCAGTTGTGGCTCCAGGAGGCCTGTAGGTGAGGGAGATGCTTAGGTACTGTAAACGGGGGCACTGGGTGAGAATGTCCACAGTCTTGGCAAAGGCAAATACTATTATGACTTGCAAAGGATTGTGGGGAATGTAGTCCATTCATACCAGAATCAGCCGTTCACAAAATAATGAGTTGTGTTGCTCGAGTGTAAGCAAAGAAAATATATTTTATTTATGGGGTTATTTCTCCCACACAGATTTACTTGGTAACACAAAAGGATACTTGCTTTCAGTATTGTACTTAGGAAAAACAAATCATGATATCAGCAACTGAACCTCTTAAGCAATCAATCAAACAATAAAGACCTTGATGGGAAACAGAAAAAGTCTTTCTGAGGGCTCCTGGTAATACCTTTTAGCAGTGCTCCAAAAGCAAAAACAAAACCCCAAAGTAACCAAAAACTGTTCTTTTTCAAGGATAACTTTTTTCTAGTTTCACACACAAACAGTAGTTTCCTTTCAGAGCTCACATGCAACTGTGCATGGCTTAATTACCAATAATTAGCCAGCTGCAAACCCCTTTGCTGGTTCACTTTCTCTACGTGGCTCAAATCCTACCCTAAAGCTTTCTTGTAAACTTTTCTGGGTAGATAAAAGAACAAGTTATATTTCCTTTTGATGGTTGTTGTATTTGTGAAAGTATTTTACCACAGCAGCTTATTCAGAGAGCAATCCATGTTTTCATTCTGATCATTTAAAATATCTCCTTCTTCTTCAACTATCATAGAATCAATATCATGGTCTGGCTCAGAGGAATTCCTTAATGGAGCACTCTCAGAACAATACTTGTTTCCCTGCTGTCTTCCAAGTGAAGAGCTAGGGCATAGATCAGTGTTCATACCTGAGCTTCCTTTGTTGTTAGGTTTCCTCTCCAGATATCCTGGCCAGTATGTAGTCCAGCTTTTATGTCCAGCCTTCCAATCAAGATCCCTGGACACTGGGTCTCTCTTCACATACCTTCTTGCACTGGTCTTAGGGCCCCTTCCAAATGCAGCCGTCTCCCTCACAGGTGCCGTCCGGGAATTCCTGGCTCTGTAACCCCACTCCTCTGGCTTCCTCCAGTCCAATGGAGTATGCTTGCCTCTGGAATGACTCCCAACACACGTACTGCTATGGGCTCCTTCTTTAGACCTCCAAGATGTTTTCCTCTTCTTCCTTCCACGCTGCTGCTGCTTCTTGCTCTCTCTGTCCTTGAGCTCTGGGTTCTTCATCTCCATCTGTGTAGAATATGTTTTACTTTTAACTTGTTTAGAGGGATACTCCACCCTAGCACAGCTCAGCTGTGTTGAATCAAGCCCTGCCCTTGGAGATGAGTGATTGGGGATTACCTCATAGCTCTCCTGATTGAACACACGTTTCCCCACTTCAGCTCTTCTAGAGGCTGTTTGAAACCTGGTGCATTCTGGGACTGGTAGTCTTTTATGAAAACATTCTGTTTTAGTATTTCTACCAGCTAAGACAGGTTGCTTGTTCAGAGCCAATTCACCTCTATTATAGTTCCTTCCTGAACTATGATAAGCTTCCTTATCACAGTACTTGTTAGCTATGGTGATTGTGTTTGATTTGATTGTATTAGTGGTAGAGATTGTTTTAAATCTGTATTCCTTTCTGGCCAGTATTAGCACACCTCCTCCTCTCCTTTGTGCTCTGATACAATTGAATACTGGGTAGCCTGTTGGGATTACTTGATTTAATATGACCTGGTCTGAGTCATCTAGCTAGGTCTCGGTGATGCAGATCACATCCATTTTTTGGCGAGGATGAGGTCGAGGATAGTATTTGGTTTGTTCCTGATTGATCTGGCATTTAGTAAAGCACACCTAATGTTGGTCGTTATGATTGGGTTGGTGTGTACACTATTTGTGAGATGAGTGGGCATAGTATGTGTGGCATTGTGTGGCTTGCGAACTGCAGACTTACTATGCTGGTGTTCTTTAGACAGGGATGAGCCTGGTGTCCATACAGGTTGGATGGTATGTAGGTGGAGCAAGGGGATTTGCTCGTTAGGTCTGATGGCCTGTGTGCAGGGTGCGAAAGTGTGGAGGAGTGTAAGGTAGGCAATGAGGTAGTGGGGAGTGGAGTGCATTTTTGCAATTTACTGACCTGGGATCGGCTTGAATTGTGGCTCAGTGGTGGTGGGTGTTTGACCCTTCTTTTGTAGCTCTAAACTTGCCTGCTCTCTTTGTTCGGTCTCTCCTCCTCTCGTGTAGCTCAAAACTAGTAATGGAGTCTACACGCTATGCAGTCTGTTATTTTACAAGCAGCGAGGTATCAAACAAGCAATAAGGTAGTAATGGCGTCAATAGGCTATGCAGCGAGGTATCAAACAAGCAATGAGGTAGTAATGGAGTCAATAGGCTATGCAGCATGTGTTGTCTTTACAGGAATGAGGTATTAGTGAGGTAGAAAAGAAGTAGTAATGGAATCTGCAGGCTATGTAGCTTATGTTATCTACAGCAGGCTATGCATATACATCTGTTTACATGTGACCAGAACAAAATCAGACCTATATCCGCTGTCCTTCATTACCTGAAGTCATATGGCAACTGAACATCAATTCACACACATCTCTGTATTGTAGAGGTAGAATTCACATGCCCTGTCACTTCTGCTTGACACCATAAACAGGAGCAAATGATTCTGTTCCTTGAAAGACCATTCCTAGTTGCTGAGTGAACAATGAAGGACAGGCCACAAGTCAGTGAACAACTGAGGCGGCAGAATATCTCCATTTCTGTAAATAACAGTCATCCTCTCTGTTTCCTCGGCTTGCAACCTTTGAGTCACCCTCTTTTTCTCTACACATATCCAACACACAGCTAAAATCTGCCATTTTTCCCCTATGACATCAGCAACATTTGTTCCTTCTTTTCTGAACACATTATCAAGACCCTTATCCACTCTCTCATCACTTCCCACCTAAACCATTGCAACTTGCTCCTTGTTGGTTTTTCACTGAATCATCTATCTCCTATTCAATCTGTTCAAAACTCAGCTACATGATTAACCTTCCACCAATGCCATTATGCTCACATAACCCTTCTTCTTAAGGCACTTCATTGGACCCCTATCCATTTCTGCATCCAGTTCAAACTTCTCCTACTCACCTACAAGTGATTCCATTCTGCAGCTCCTCGTGATCTCTCCACTTTTATCTTTCCTACATTCCTCCTTGGCAGCGCCATTCATCAAGCAAATGATTTTTGTCTGTGCCCTTCTCTTCTACTGCGAAATCCAGACTCCATTCATTCCACCTTACTGTCCCATGTGCCTGGAATAGACTACTTGAGTCAGTACATCAGACTTCATCTCTGGTCTAATTCAAATCCAAGCTAAAAATGTATCTTTTCAAGGCTGTTTTTGGATCCTGATCCCTTATTCTCTTATCTGCATCCATATGTGTTTTAATCTTTTCTCTTTATGATTTACTCTAGTCCCCGGTTTGTTTTCTGTCTTGAACAGATTGCAAGTTCTGTTGGGCAGGAACCATCTCTTATATGTATGTGTAGAACACAAAGTATACCTAGAGTAGTGCTATAGAAATAATTAGTAGCAGTAGTATTCCCTTCCCCCCTCCCAGAGTGCCGGAGGCAAGCATAGTCTGGATAGTGGAGAGGTAGAGATAGACTGAGCATGCAGGAAGAAAGACAACCATCACTTGGAGGGAGAGCACACAATACTTATAATGTGGAAACTCTATGAGAAGGAGGAGAGAGTGGATATTTAAGATCATCTCTTGGAGTGACTGGAAGAGATCTATTATTGCTTAAAGACACAGGATGTGTGTGGGGAAAGTGAGAGTGTGCAAGACCATGGGGGCAGTGTACAAAGTGAAAGAAACAAACCATCAGGGCTGGCTGATAAAAGAAATGTAAAAACAGAATGGAGAAATGAAATGAAAAGAAAATAGGTAAGAAAGTAAAACAAAGGGAAAAATATGAAAAAAACCAGAAAGCAGCATAGAAACATAGAAAAAAGATGACAGAAAAAGACCACATAGCCTATCTAGTCTGTCCTTCCATATCAACAACTACAACAGTCCCCTTTTTTCCTTTAGAGATCCTCTGTGTTTGTCCCATGCTTTTTTGAATTCAGTTACTGTCCTCATCTCTACCACCTCCACTGGGAGACTATTCCACGGATCCACCACTCTTTCCGTAAAGAAATATTTCCGCATATCACTCCTAAATCTATCCCCTTTCACCCTCATCCCATGTCCCCTTGTAGCAGTACTTACTTTCAATCGAAAGAGGCTCTCCCCCTGTACATTTATGCCATGGAGGTATTTAAATGTCTTAATCATATCACCTCTACCTCGCCTTTCCTCTAAGGTGTACATATTAAGATCTTTAAGTCTGTCCACATATACATAGTTTATGTTAAAAATTTGCTATCCTGCCTTTCAATAGTTCACAGCAATAATAAGACATAAAACAGAGACAAAGGGGTTTTAAAAACCTTAGTTGTGATTTGGACATTCAAAAACGTGAGCGTGGACATCCAAAACCATGGAGACGTCCCTGGACACATTTCATTAATGGCTTTTAAAGATGTTTCATATGCGGGGACATCCAAGTAGGTGAGGGGGAGCATGGGAGACAGCTGTCTAACGTGGTGCAATGGACTTAGATATCACCACTCGATTTCAGAAACATCAGGGATCTCTGCGACCCCAGCCAAGTTTAGACCTGCTCTCCTGGCAGGAATAGGCATCCAGAGGGTGTAGAGAAGATGGAGGGTTAAGTGACTTCCCCAAGATCATAAGAATCCTAGTTTCCCCTGTTCTCAGCCCACTACTCTAACCATTAGGCTATTAGATGTCCCCAGTCTTAAATACTATTCTGCAGATATCTATGTACACAGCCCCATAATCGTCCATATCGGGAACGTCCACATTTGTAAAATTGTGCCTGAACTTGGATGTGCCTGTTTTTTGTTTTTGTTTTTTTAACTCAGACGCTCTCACTTGGACGTGTCAGGCTGCATTGAGACATCACTTGTAAAATGTGCCTTCACGAGATCAGACTAAAAGCCAGGGGGGAAGATAAAGATTGGCTTTAGTAAGGAAGAAGCATAAAAAATAGTCTACAAAAAACAATGCAATATATATATAGAATAACCTAGCAAAGTCACAAAATGAACTCTTTTTTTCTTTATTTTCATTCCCAAGAAGACATCAGCATTCAAAGATTTTGAAACATTTCCCTCATAAGAACAGAAAGATGTGGCCTGCAGATTAGGCATTTGTTTGGATTTCCAACTTACAGCAAATGCACAACTATATGACAAAGGCCTCCTTTAACCCTGGAATTACTGAGATTTTTTGCACACACTGAATACCGTTGGGGTCATAAATGACCCCACGACAAATTTTAATTGTTAACCGTGAAAAATTTAAACTAAACAGACAAAATATTATTCTGAATTAATTATTTATTATATGAAGGTTAAATGTTTTGAAATTTAATGCTTTATCATAAAATTACATGAAGAAGAGTTGCCATGAAAGCAGTTTTTGCATGCACTTGATGAACACAGTAAAGTACTACAGTCATTTGCATGAGACACAGACAATTTCTGAATGTTCTTTGCAAACATTGCGCTTGCAGGAGGTGCAAACTATGTTGCTTTTCTTGTCTTTTTCTCTGGAACAGCAGTGACACCTTGCCCTTTTCTTTGGGATCCCGACATTGCAAACAGCATCAGTGGCTTCTTCAGTGCTGTAAGAAGTCTCGCTGCAATTACTCTGAAGCAGCTGCTTTCCTAATTCCAAGAGGAATAAACGACGTCTGTGCTTTGACTTGGACTGCCATTCTGGAATTAGTGACATCCAAACAATGAAGGTGTTCAAAGCACTGATGTCCAACATGTTGTAGAAGATTGTCACTGGCCAGCGTCTTGTCATTCGTTTTGTGGTATATGTGAGCAACATTTGATCTGCCATATCTACTCCACCTTTACTAGAATTATAGTCCAAGATCGTGCGTGTTTTTTTGTCTGGACGTTTGTCATCTACTTCTTCTTGATCATGCAAACTGCTCAGAAGAACAACCACTTTTCCTTTCTTCAGGCTATAGAAAACCAGAGTGGCATCATCGAGAAAGGCAACACTGAAGTGAATACCTCTCGGCCCTTTGCTGTTACAAATTCTGGAGGTAATAATTTTCTGTTCTTTCGAATTGTCCCCAAAAGTGTCATTTGCTTTTCTAGCAATTTCTGTGACAGGGATAAACTGCAGAAGAAATTGTCAACAGTAAGATTTCTGCCAGATTGCGTCAATCCTTCAGTGAGTTGCAGCACAACCCTTTCACCCTGATTCTCTTCCCTGTTTTGTCCGAATTCCCTTCCTGTATATACTTGAAGACGCAGAACATATGACGTTGCACTGTCACACAACATCCATAGCTTTATGCCATATTTCCCAGGTTTGCTGGGAATATATTGTCTGAATGGAACACGGCCACGAAATGTAAGCAGTTGCTCATCCACAGTAACATTTTCACCAGGAACAAAGGCGTCACTTAGAGTTGCTTGCCAGGTATCAAAAACGTGTCTGATTGGAGCAAGCTTATCCATGCCTCGTTGTTCACATCTGTTGGTTGCATAATCAAATCTGAGAGCACAAGAAATTTGCTGAAAACGGTTACGAGCCATATTTTTGCCGAAAACAGAACGACCATCTTCAACGTTCCACAACTGAACTATGGATTCATTTCGTGACTTGTACACGCCTGAGAGGATCAGACGTCCAAGAAAACGTTGACATTCTCCGTCTGTCAAATCTTTCCAGGTGTCGTCATAAATGTGTCTTCCTTATTTGCTCATCCACATCATGATTTCATTCAATAAGTTCTTCCTCATGAACAAGTGGAATGCTGTGAGAGGGCCATCAACATTTCGTACAGCATACCTTGTAGGACCTTGTTGTATGGGCATGACATTAGCTCTGGCGTATCTTCCATCAGCTTGCTTTATAGGTTTCCTGTTCCATGATGTGGCATCCTTAGATACATAGGCTTCAATGGCAACATTTGTGCTTATAGTTGATGACCTCTTAGCTCCTCTACGACCACAACTAAGATTCCTCACAGTTGATACTGACACCGAGGACTCCTGCCTTCTTCCCCATCCAGCACAGCCTCGACCTGTAACTTGACTCTTTGCTGCAGGCGATGTTACCGGCTCAATATCAGTCTCACATTCACTTGGTGACCAACTGCTGTTGCCATCTAAATCATGACTGTCATCATCAGATTTATCGCCCGAACTTGGCTGATATGCTTTTTCGCCTGCTGAATATGCTGCATCATCAGACAACTCAGAGCCTTCACTGTCAGCATCTCGTTGCAATATTTCTCTTACTTGGGCAGCTGAATACTTTTGTTTTGACATCATAAACAATAACCTAAAATAAATAAACAAAGATAAAGTTGAAAAAAAATGCAAAGCAGTTTTACTATAGGTGTACAATAATCGTGATGAACGAGCTGAAAGCCTTTAGATTTAATCAGAAATAATGAGAGAACGTATGATATCAATTACAGAAAATGTGTAATTTTCATAAAATTACAAAAAATAAATGATACATAATTAATAATAAATACCTTTGTCAGATCAAAAAATTTGCAAAACTGCAAATTGTATCACGATCCAAACTGGACATAAGCAACTGGGGTCAAAAATGACTCCACTGGTACTCTGTGCTGCAATTCATTACTAGCGTCACCTAGCGGATGAAAATCATTCCTCTCATGGCGCAATATAAAGAGAATATTGACATGTGAAACGTCATAAAAAGATTGCATTCTTGAACAACTAGTTTCCAAGATACGCGTTGTGAAACTTGCAATGGGGTCACTTTTGACCCCTTCGGTACTCCCAGGGTTAAGTAAGTGAGACATATTTGTCAAGTGCATACCTTACGTTGAAAGAAAGATTTTCGAACTCCTATCTATGCATTGGTACTAAACAGAATGGACTACTGCTCTCATCAGGCTGAAGGGATTATAGCTGTTGTAACATGGCTGCATGTCTCACATGGGGGAAAAAGTAGATAGTGTTACACACCTGTTAACAAGTGATCTCCTGGAACAGCAGGAATCAGTCTTCAGTGGATTGCTCCCAAAAGCTTTCCAAATGGACACTGGGGAGCGTTCCCGCGTGGGCTCCATCGGTGCAGACGATAATCATATGTGAAGACTGCATTCCTGCTTGTTCCTGGAGATATCATGTAATGCCAATTCTCTATGGAGCAGAGGATTCAATTTAAGATGCTCTCAATTGTTTTCAAAGGTCTCTACTGAGCTACTAGACAGTACCTGGCAAATTCACTCTGCTATTATGTGCAAGAAAAGCCACTGAAATCATCACAGTAGGGAATCAAAGTCCCGTCTTTCCCAACTAGTTACTAATGTGCATTTTCCTACTTTGCACCAGTATTATGGAAGCTAATTCCACTGAAGGTTCAGCTGGAGATTATTTATGTTACATTTGTTTTTTTTTGGGGGGGGGGGTTTGGGGGGGGGAGGAGGGGTTAAATTAAGATTTTCAGCATTTTATACAAGCAAAGCAAAGAAATCAAATCTACCAGGTCCGAAGATCAAACACAAAGTTTATCACGAAATACAGTTTCAAGCCCACATCACAGAGGATCGTATCTCACAAGAAAAATCAATTTAAAGAAATAAATAAAAAGGATATTAGCAGAATTACACACATTAGATCCTTTTAAACTAAGCTGCTTAAACACATTAAAATAAAGAAAACTCTCTAATAAAGCCGGATCAAGTAAGGTATAATGAATACCATGAAACATAACCAAATATTTGCAAGACATTTTTAAGAAAAATATAGCCCCCAGCGCAAACACTCTTGCACTAAGACTTAAAAAGGCCTCACGGCAAAGCTGTGTTGCCATGGAGACAGTCAGGAAAACATTAATTGGTTGGCCACAAAATGAAACATTTTTACATTGAAAATATTTTTTAAGAATATTAGACTTATCTAGTAAAGAGATAAATGTCACTAATAATGTAGTCCTAATAGAACTTTCATCAATAGGTGATTCGAGGAAAGCGGATAGGTCTAAACCATCAATCAGTGAGAGCTGATCAAGACCAACTGACTTTATCAGAGATCTGAATTGCTTTAGGAAGATAATACATTTAAATTAGCAATATAAATAGATGTGGGATCAGCAATCAATAAAACTTCCTTAAAACATTTATGAACTGCGTGCAACGGAGAAAGAAATTGAGTACAAGGAAATTTCAGAAAACGAAGATTAGAAGCTCTTACGGAGATCTTCACTGACTCCAGCTACCGATGGATGAGCAAAGAATCACCAACAGTGGACGCAGATACCGCTTATAATGTGGATATCTGCAAATCCCGTTTAGCTAGACAATCACTCAGTTCCATTACTGAAGCAGAATTCACGGGGCCAGAATGGATTTAGACACTGTGGAGCTATGTTGTTGGGCGAAGGAGATCTAATTGTCCTATTTGCTATAGATGTCACAAGCTTCGACAGCATGCAGACTGATTTTCTGTGTCGGAACTCCATGAATTAAGGTGAAGTGAGAGGTCAGCTCTCCTGCATGCGAACTCACAGTGCAAAGACAGGGCCTTCAAATGTTCCACTTGATGGTAACTCAGGAGCTTGCCAATGTGAGGAGCTATTTCAGATGTGGAAGGTTCTACAGCCTTTGGTGAGCTGTCTTTTGTACAAGTTTAAGGCCCATCTTGGCCTGGTGATCCTAGGTGTCCCGGATTACCCTTGCAGACTGTATTATACAGATTCTTGAGCCAAGGGATATGGCCTCTCTTTTTACCTCAACAGATGGGCTTACAATAAGAAACACAGCAGCATCTCTTGGTAATGGAAGTCCCTAGTCCCTTTTCACTTATGGCCTGGCCATTTTGAGTGTAAACCTTCCATTAAGGGCTGCTTGGGAGCACTTGTAGCCTCCCTGCTTATGGCCCAGTGGGTCTCTATATCTTTAGCTTAGGTTAGAACTCTTAAGCATTCTGACCTGGACCGAAGACTTAGCCCTGTTATGATACAGAAACTGCCTTCCAAGGGATTCTTTGACAGTGTACCTTGGCGTTGCCTGCTTCCTCAGGAGTGAAGCAGTTCTATCTGCCTGTGTCTCCTGTTCGGCCTCAGTGGTCTTTCTTTGGGCCCATTCATAAGGGCTCCCTAGAGGCTTGGTTCCTTACGGTAGCCTCCTGGGTACTTTAGCATCTGCCAGATGGTGTCCATTCTACTACTAATACTAATCTTCAATAGCTTTTTTTTGCCTTGAGGTCTATCTCGTCCTTCTTTCAAGAGTGCTGCCCCCTTTTTCATCTTGACTAGACTGTTGTTCTGGCATCCTTCAACGAGAAGGATCTTCGAAAGGAGCCCCCGTTGCATCTGCTGGACACGCAGAGGGTGTTGCTCTGATTCACTGCAATTGCTAATTCCTCCTACTGGTCGGATCTTCTTCCATCCTCTTGGGAGAGGTCAAACACGCTATTGTCTGCTGGTTTAAGAAGGCCATTGTGGCAGTGTACATTCTGGCTGGTAAGGACATGCAGGAATGAGTCAGAGCTCATTCCTGTGGCTCTTTTTAAAACCATCAGCAGAAAATAAAGAAATTAATGAAAATAAAATGCTTTGGCCATTCAACATTAGAACTCTGAGCTATTTTATGTAACTGACATGATTATGGAGCACAATACCATAAGGCTACAATTCCCTTACCTGTGTATTAGGGTTGTCGATGTTTTATGTTATGTTATGTTATGTTATGTTACTATAGTAAAAACATTTTTAAAAAGCCTGTTTTTATGAAGAAATGTATAAACCTGATAATTTTTATCCCTAGAATCCTATTAGGCCAGTCCAGACAAGTGCGTTATATTCCCCAGTCAGCAGAGGTAAAGTCAGACTAGAGCAATTTTCAGTGATGACATCAACAGTGCTTAAAAATGACCAGGTGACTACTTTACAGATGTTCTCTGGGAACCCTAAGGTGGACTCCACCCAAGAGGAAGCCTGTGCCCTCATGGAGTGAGCCCTGACTCCCTCCGGCACATGTTTCCCACACAGATGTTCAGCTGAATGAATAGCCTCCTTAATCCAGCAGGCAAGCAAGAATTTTTTTTATTTTGACCCCTTATTCTCTTATCTGCATCCATGTGTGCTTTAATCATTTCTCATTATGAATTACTCTAGTCCCCTGTTTGTTTTCTGTTCTGAACAGATTTTGTGGAGCAAGGACTGTCTTTTATGTGTATATGTACAGCGCTTAGTATGCCTAGTAAAAATGTAATGTGTGCCTTCAAGTTAGTCCTGACTCCTGGCGACCCAGAAGCTTCTGGGTTAGCACTATGTAAATGATAACTAGCAGTAGTAGTGAAGAGGACAAAGACGGTCCAATCGAGGGAAAGAATTAGTAATTTCCAGGTACATCATTAATGTTCTCATGTCCACCTGACCCAGTTCTCTTCTTATGTTCAATTTTAGGTCCTCCTCTGAGGAGGGCAGTATAATCTCCTAGTTAAGGTAAAACGGAGATAGCACCTTTGGTAGAAAGGAAGGCATGGTCTGTAGGGAGATGGATACTGCCGAGATAATCAATAATCCCTGCAGCTCTGACACTTACCTAGTGGACACAATAGTAACCAGAAAAATACTTGAAAGAGGTCTTCCAAAGGGGCTCAAAAGAAGGGCCTTTCAGAGTCCTCAATACCAGAGAAAGACTATACTGTGAGAAAGTCAGACAGTGGTGGACCAATCTGTTCCACTCCCCTGAGGAAGTGAGTGAAGTCGGGGTGTGCCATCATGGACATCCCATGAAAACATTCTCAGTAGCCAAGCCTTAGTTCAACCCAGCCTGTAAGCCTTAGTTCAACCCAGCCTATAAGCCAAGCCTTAGTTCAACCCAGCCTGTAAGCAGTACAGGAAGGCTACTGTCCCCTTCATCTGGGCAGCCATGGCCTGAGAGGAACACCAGCTCTCAAAGAATTTCCAGAGTCTCACATAGGCTATGGGGGTAGAGGCCCTATGAGTCATGAGTAGGGTGTATGCTACTGCTCCAGAGTTGCCCTTCTAGACAGCGGGCTCCTCTTAAAGGCCAGGCCATAAGGGAGAAGGGAACAGGATCCTTCTTCACCAGGGGCTCTTGCTGCAGAAAGCTCCTCTCTAGAGACATGAGGTCCTCCTGTCTACTCTCTGGCCCACTAGCACTGGAACCCATGGGTAACAGCACTAGACACAAGGCAGCTGTCAGCTCAAGGACACAGCGGCTTACCCAAGCTCTGAGCGTAAGTTGGGCTTGCAAGTCACAAACACGTAGATCAGAGGAAACAGGCCTATCTACACTACTGCACTAGCCTAGACACCTTACCACCTGTCGAAAGCAGACAATACCGGTTTTTCTCAGTGCCGCACCAGTGGATGCACTTGTGATGTCATCACTGAAAGTGGCTCTGTTCCGCCTCTACCTGCTGGCTGGGAAGCATAACCCACTCGTCTGACTTGGTCTACACTGTTTCTTGTTTCACCATTTTTCCTTCATTGACATGCATGTGTTTGTAACCAGAATCACTGCAATATACAGTCTTTTCTGTGCCAATAACAGGGAAGCTGGTGGGGGGGGGGAAGTTACTGTTAAACACTACATTATGTGCAGCACTGAAACTCTGCAAGCCCTACTGATTACTGACTACTCTGCATTAACTCAGAAAATGTTTCCCCTGAATCACAACATGAGTATAGTATTTCAGCGGCCTAATGCTTCCAATTAACATGCTTAACCCTAGGCTTCTCATGCCAAAGTTTCAAGTGCCACCTGTGAAACTTGCACTGAAAGCAGGCCACAGAAGAGCTGCTATGAGCTGCATTCTCTTCACTCACTCATGCAATGTTTCAAGAGACAGGGGTAAACCTCTTGCCAGCACAGCAAGAATTTGCATTTCCTATACTGTTTTGAGTAATCTCTTCTAGCAGAAGCCAATTTAAGGTTCAAACTGCTGCATTTTTATTCTTTTATTGAGCCTGCTATTTCACAGTTGTTAATACAGAAATTGTAACAATGAGCTGGAAAAGAGGTCAATTTTTAGACCACAAAATGGAAATGGGTCTACTGCATGGCAGCTTTAATTGCACTACACATATTTTACTTTTGCAGAGTTTTGTATTAGTTTCCAGGAACCAGATCTATGTATTACTATGACTTAAAAAGTCATTTATTTAACTTTAAAAGCAGTTGTGCTTATAGTGCATATTAATTACTTTTTCTATTACAAAACAAAACAAGTATTTGCCTGGGACTCTGGGAAACAGTGTATAGATAGGGACCCTTTACTAACATGAGAATTAACGTGCACTAACCCACAGTGCACAGCAATAGTAACCGTTATCATGCTGGCGTGACAGTGTGTGTGCTAATTTACGCACTAACTGTATGGTGCATGGGGCTCAAAATGGGAAGTTTATAGGTGGAGAACGGGAGTGACTGCACATTGCAGGTACAGCTTGCTACCTTGCAGACAGTATGAATGCATCCACGCTATCTGTAAATACACTCAATGCACTGTAAAATTATTTTCCGAGGAATAACTGTATGGGAACATGCTGGGAATGCCCCCAACAGTTACCACATACGCTTTGCATTCATCATGTGGCAAGTACAAAATGTTACCACAGTTTAATAAAAGGGCCCTTAGTTGTTTTGTCTTCTGTCCTCACTTGTGCCTGTAGTCTCTTAGTTTTCCGTGAGAAAGCTGAGCCCTGAAATGTTACTCGGTAGGTGTTAAAGTGACCAACGCTCCTGCATTAGGATTGACCAGCTCTCATTTTGTGGGAAGTAAAGGGAAATCTAATGTATTCTATGGTATCCACCTGGAAATAAACTGGGCAAACCCAAAGGAACCTTAAGGCCTTATCCTCTCTGGGAAAAATAACCATATTTCATACTTTGTCTTAAAAACAAAATACATCTAAGCCGATGCATTTCACTAGCACTTTATAATAAATGTGTCTCTCTCTCCACATCCTCCAAAATGCTTTTAGGTAACTTTCAAAACGTGAACACCTTAGAAGAAACAGAACCACTAAAGTGTTCTCACCTATCCTAAGTACTACTCTAAAATGGCCCATGTTTCAGCACAACGGGTTATTTTGGAATAGCTGAATAAAATCTATACACATCTGCAGGAAAAGCTTAACATTCATGGAAAACCATTTTGAGTACAATGAACAGATATTTAAGAGTTAGCTCATTCCCCTCACTGATGGCCATTCATTGATAAGGGTGCAGTACCTGTCACATGGCAGGTGTTCTGAGCCATCCATCCATAACTATTACAACTACACGCAAAGCTCTGCCGTAAAATATACATTACTGGGGTGAACAGCAATAGTTCTCCTAACCGAATATTAAAAAGACAAAAATCCCAAATATACGTTTGAATAATACACCATCAGAGTTTCTCATGTAGGACACAATATCTGTACAGTTCTTACAACATGATGAATGCAAGCTTTTATTTTTAAAACCCAAGCTAAATTACAATTCAGAGACAGTAGGTATTACAATCAAATCCGCCGCCAAGACAATGGAGGGCAAAGTGACTTGCGCAAGGTCAGAAGGAGCATCAGTAAGAGAAGCAGAATTCAAACCCTGGCTTCACTTGTTTTCTGCCTTAGGCTACTGCTTCACTCCTACATAAACTTCTCCAGCTTACATTTAATATTTCAGAACGAATCTAAGATATAAAGCTTGGGTTTAATATTGAATCTATTAGGCAGCTTTTATAGAACTGGATGGGTAAAATAAGAAACAGAGAGATTTACACAGAATCAAAAGTAAAGCAAGATTTCAATCCATGATCCAGGAATTTCTGTAACCCAGATAATCTCTGCTCTAACCACCAGTCACTTCCTCCCATAGTCTACTCTCCAGACTTAAAACACACAGTTTTTACAGTGCTTTACAGGTTATTATTGTGCAGTCAGTTGCCCAGTAATAACAATCAATATCCTATGGGATAACAAAGGTCACATAAATCTGTGAACTCACTAGCTGCCCACATGGCCAACACAAAAAAAAACGTGTGAGCTGACAATTATGCAAAAAGACTCTTCAATAAATGGCTGCAGAAATGAAGCGCCACACCTGTCTACAGAGGATACTAAAAGCTCTTTAGTACTTAGAATCCTTATAAAATGCCACACCTGCCCAAGCCCTACTGAACATCTGGTGGTATCCCCCCCCCCCCCCCAAATATATAGATCACATGGCAGCACCCATATGCACCATGCCACAATCTAATATCAAAATCAGTTATTTGCATGAAATAACTGAGCATTAACCGAGGCATCAGTCCTCTGGAAAGTTGCACTCTAACTTCATATGAAATTCCTAAGTTGAATTGCGGCATAGGGCGTCTTTAGGGGAAGTCACTTTTGAGGTTACTGCATCAGTTTTGAGGTTACTGCATCAGTTTCTGTGTAGTACTTATGTGGCAAAGAAATCTGAGCTACACAATTTCTGATTCCCAATAATAAGTGGCCTCTTGCTCACTTGGCTCATAATATCTTGCACAGGTCCTTAAAGATGGACAGCAAACACGCTCCCTATCTGTGTGTCCTCTGACAGATCTAACAGCTGGACATCTCTGTGTCAGTGTTCCCTTAAGATAGCTCTTCCCCTTGAAAAACAAAACATATGCAACCGCAATGGCATTTAAAAAGAAACAGAGATATGTCATATACATAGGATACCAAATGCTCCCTATAATTAGTTCTCAAAACTGTCAGGACAATGTCTTTAAATACGAAAAAATACACAGTACTTTCGTTTGAAACACCAAACAAAACTTTCATTTCTGACACATTCTGGACATTCCCATGATACTGCAAGTATAACCAACCAACTTATGACTTGTCACAACTACTACTAGTCATTTGTATAGCGCTAAAAGGCATAAGCAGCGCTGTACAGACAGATGTAAAAGACGGTCCCTGCTCATGAGAGCTTACAATCTAATCAAGACAGACAACACAACAGCTGAGGATAAGGATATATCTAGGGGAATGGTAACAAAACATACAGGAGACTAAGTAGATCAGGATCCAAAAGTGGCTTCGAAGAGGTGAGTTTTCAGCCTAGATATGAGAAGGGCCAGAGATGAAGCCTGACACATAGACTCAGGCAATTTGTTCCAGGCATAAGGAGCAGCAAGGTGGAAGGATCGAAGTCTGGAGTTGGCAGTGGAAGAGAAGGGCACAGATAGAAGGGATCTTCCAGAAGAGCGGAGATCCCGAGGAGGGGTGTAGGGAGAGATAAGAGAGGAAAGGTAGTGAGGAGCAGCAGAATGAGTGCACTTACTCTAGGTCAGTAGGAGAAGTTTGAACTGGACACGGAAACGGATAGGGAGCCAGCGAAGCAACTTGAGAAGAGAGGTTATATGAGCATGTAGAGGCTGGCGGAAGATTAGCCACACAGATGAGTTTTGAACAGATTGAAGGGAAGAGAAATGATTCAGTGGAAGACCAGGAAGGAGGAGATTGCAATAGTCTAGACGGGAAGTGACTCACAATGTGAAGACAACTCATTTTTGCACTAGCAATCACATACAGTGCACTTAAAACTTACATTAGCAGTCCCCAAACCACAGCCGTATGATTATCATTGCAATGATTTAGGTAATGGATTTCTTTTTTAAATTGAATTCTTCATTGAATTTATTTTTTTCATTATTCTCAGTTTACCTTCTATCACAAGGCCCCTTGTATTAAAGAACAGCTATCAAGCAGAGTGTTCTTGAATCACTGAATGTTTTAAGGATAAGTTCTCCTGCCAAATTATGTTTACCATTCAAATTATTTTCTGCTATTTTACACACATGGAGGGTAATTTTATAAGGAAGCACATAGTTGAAGCATGTTTTCATGCATCTATATTACAGCAATTTTATATAAACAAGGCTTTATAAAATACTAGGGTAAGTGGCAGATCTCACACCTACATTGCAGGCATGGACAGTAATACCTGCCCTGGAGCTGGTGTCAATGTCTGCATCTATATATTTCAATTACATGCATGAATTATGGTATTTTATAATCTACGCATTTACTTTTGTGCTCTGCCTATATGCAAGTCCACTAGCAAAATACACACTATCATGTCAAAGGGTATATTTTTACACCAGTTGGAATTTATGAGGCCAATTACATTCCTATGTGTCCACAGAAATATAGGAACTGCGCTATAAAATTACCTTTTTTATGAAGTACTTAAAAATGGTTCTGTTTCTTCTTGAAATTTCCACAGAAAGCTTTTTTTTTTTCAAACCTTTTATAAATCTTTTATATGTTCATTAGTTTTATAAAAACAAATTATACACCTACAAAAGTGAACAGCACACAACCTGCACAATAAAGCTCTACTCCAAATGGTGGTTACTTTAGAAGTTCTATTCATGATTAGGACAACAGAAAACAGGCATTCAGACATGCAAATCACAAAGACGTCCCCGGTGGAAGCCAGGAATATCGATGTGTCTGTGGCGAAAACGTCCATGTCGCATGGGGTTACGACAGAGGCATGTCCAAGGCGTTTCATAAAAGATAGATACACATGGGCACCTGATTTTAGAAACAGCCAACAAGTATCAACCTTCCAACATGACATTTATATCTATTCCTGCTCCAGGAACAGGCATTAAAAAACCCTCTCATTCTTCCGTCAAAAGACCTGGAGGGAGTAGAGAAGACAGTACACTGATATCCACAATGCGTCCCGCAGCCGTAAAGAAAGATAAAGGGAAATGAGGACACTTACTTTGTAGTTGGCGCGCCATTGCATGCCTCCACTTGCAAAATATGCAGCACGGTATAGATGTTCCCATCCTAAATTACTGTCGTGGAGACATCTATGTGGCACATAGATGGCCCTTTTACATATGTTTTGAACTGGACATCCTTTCTAAAATGTGCATTAAGGTATCTATTGTTGACTTTGAATGCTCCTTTATGAACACCCCACCCCCCAAAACACTATTTTCTATATATGATTGGTAACAGTGACGAGATTATCTAAGACTCTGTCCACATGGTATTTTATATATATCTCCCTAGGCCATGTAATCCACCTCAATGTGGCCTTGGGCAAGTCGGTTAACCCTTTATTACCTCAGAAGAATCCAAGTTATCAATGTTCCTGTTTAATGTACATTGCCAAGTTTAAGTAACAATGTAAACCGGTTTGACTATATGATAAAGTTAAATAAATAAAGGAGAGATGTGGGATAGAAGAACAGAAAAATTCTAAATTTGTACTTGAAGCAATGTAGGGTTAAGTGATTTGCCCAAGGCCACAAGGAGTGCTAGTGGGAGTTCAACCTTAGTTTCTTTGATCACAAGGCTGCTGCTCTAACCACTAGGCTATTCCTCCACCCCAGTAACTCCACCAAAGCAATTAGGGCCCAATATTCAACTGGGCAGGGCTAAGAGCGGCAATGGAAGTGAATATCTGGGTCTTGCTGCACTGCTCGGAAGCCGCTGAGGCTAACCGTGAGCATTGATATTAGATGCTGCATGGTTAGCTTTGGAGCCTTTCCTTGGCTATCTTATAGGCACCAAGCACTAACCGTGCAACTTCCAATAACAGTGCTGCATAGTTAGCGCCGGTCTGCTCCTCTGCTCCACCCTGCAACACCCCCGGTATGCCCCGAGGCTAGCTGGCTAGCATTGGGGCACGTAGGGAAGTTAGTTGGGGATATTCAACAGCACTACCCGTGTATGTGTGGTGGAGTATCCGGTTAGCGAGCCTTTTGAATATTGGGCCCTTAAATGTCCCCAACACTTGTATTTAAAATGTCAAATATTCCTCTATGCGTCTTCTAGCTTTAAGAGCTCTGACGTCATTGCCTTCAAGGCATCATGGAAGTTTGACTTGTTTATATTTCTGCTGCCATTTTAGTGCTTTTAAAAAGCAAATATTTAGAAGGCAAATAAGATATTAGGAAAGCCAACACACCTAAAACAGAGGATTAGAGGCTTTTTACATTTTATTTTAAGTACATTCCAGTAAACATCAAACATTTTATGTAAGCTTTAAAGGCGCTCACGCTGACTGACACAAAGGCTGCCATTCTTGGGGGTCTTTTACTAAAAGGCACTAGCTGGCACAGGGCCATGACAGCAGGAGCTAATTCCCAACTTAACTGTGAGTCCTGCATTAGGGACATGAGTGGGTGGGTTAGGCGCAGTGAGTGGGTGGGTTAGGCGCAGGGAGTGGGCGTGGTGAGCTCTGCGCGGTTACAGCAATGTACATACTGCAACTAACTGCGTCCTGATTGATTACAGTGAGTTCCCCTAATGCCACTTCAAAAGGTAGAGCTAAGTGCGCCCATGCTAATGCTAATGTCCTCCAAGTCCGTTGACGAGGCAGTATCCTTTTATAAATCTGTACTATCCTCAGCCCGACACCCTTGCACCACACACCCCACGTCCTGTCAGACGATCTGCCCCCCAGCCCTGGCTTTCGTCCACAACCCGCTATCTACGCATCTGTGCCCGTTCTGCTGAATGTGCTTGGTCCAAATCCTGCTCCCGGAAGACCTTCTACACTTCAAATTCATGCTTGGCTCCTTCTAGTCAGCCATAGTACTGGCCAAACAAGAACACTACATCCATCTGACCAACTCCTTTGCCTCTGATCCTCGCCGCCTCTTTAACACCCTCAGTTCTCTCCTCAAGGTGCCCCCACCCCTGGTCCCGCCCTCCCTTTCTGCCCAAACCCTAGCCGACTACTTCCATGACAAAATCAACAAGATAACCCTCCAATTCCCCATTCCCTCATCTACCTCCCCCCTCCCCAATTCTCCCCCCCCCCATCCTCACTTCCTCTGCTACCCTCTCCTCCTTCCCCACGATCTCCAAAGAGGAAACCACACTCTTTCTTTCCTCCTCCAAACCCACCACCTGTTCCTCTGACCCTATCCCCACCCATCTCCTACACTCCATTCTCCCCCACCGTTGTAACCTTCCATCGCTCATATTCTCAACCTTTCACTCTCCACTGCAACTGTCCCCATAGACTTCAAACATGCTGTTGTCACACCCCTCTTCAAGAAACCCTCACTCGAACCCACCTGTCCTAACTATCGACCCATCTCCCTCCTTCCCTTCATATCTAAACTACTAGAATGAGCAGTCCACCACCGCTGCCTCGACTTCCTCACCTCCCAGGCCCTCCTGGACCCACTACAATCCGGCTTCCGTCCCTTACACTCCACTGAAACGGCTCTTACAAAACTCTCCAATGACTTGTTCCTAGCTAAATCTAAGGGCCACTACTCTATCCTCATCCTTCTTGACCTCTCCGCTGTCTTTGACACCGTTGACCACAATCTTCTCCTCTCCACCCGCTCCTCGCTTGGTTTCAAGGGCTCCGTACTATCCTGGTTCTCCTCCTCCTACCTCTCCCATCGCTCCTTCAGCGTTTGCTCTGGCGGCTCCTCCTCCTCTCCTACTCCACTCCATGTTGGTGTACCCCAAGGATCCGTCTTGGGCCCTCTCCTTTTCTCTCTCTATACCCAAGCCCTTGGTGCAATTATCTCCTCCCATGGCTTTCAGTACCATCTCTATACTGATGACTCCCAAATCTACCTCTCTACACCTAATATCTCACCAGCAATCCAGACCAAGATCTCCGACTGCCTTTCTGACATTGCTGCCTGGATGTCTCATCGCCGATTGAAATTGAACATGGCCAAGACTGAGCTCCTTGTCTTTCCCCCCCAACTCCTCCCCTCCCCTTCCCCCCTTCTCAGTCTATGTGGATGGATCTACTATCCTTCCTGTTCCCTCGGCTCGCAATCTGGGGGTTATCTTCGACACCTCTCTCTCCTTCTTCGCACATATTCAGCTTGTAGCTAAGACCTGCCACTTCTTTCTCTACAACATTAGCAAAATCCGCCCTTTCCTTTCTGAACACACTACCAAAAACGCTTATCCACTCCTTAATATCCTCTCGCCTCGACTACTGCAACCTACTCCTTGCTGGTCTCCCCATAAGCCATCTCCTTCCCCTTAAATCTATACAAAATTACGCTGCTTGACTAATCTTCCGCCAATCTCACCATGCTCACATTACTCCTCTTCTCAAGTCGCTTCACTGGCTCCCTATCTAATTCCGTATCCAATTCAAACTTCTCCTACTCACCTATAAATGTATTCACTCTATGGCCCCTCAATATCTCTCATCTCTCCCTATGTCCGCTCTCAGGAACGTTGCTCCGCTAGCAAATTACTTCTATCTAGGCCTTTCACTCGCACCGCTAACTCCCGACTTCGCTCCTTTCACCTTGCTGCACCTCACGCCTGGAACAGCCTACCCATGTCTATACGCCAGGCACCCTCCCTGGCCCTCTTCAAATCCAGGTTGAAGACCCACCTCTTCACTGTCGCTTTCAGATCCTGACCTCTATCCTTATCTAACCTAACCCCAATCAATTTTCATGACCGAATTGTAAAGACCATACTGGGCCTTGCACCGAATTGCCTAATGCTCTGTATTATTGTGACTAGATTGTAAGCTCAGATGAGCATGACTCTGACAAGCAGGGACTGTCTCTTGTATGTTTTGGCTGTACAGTGCTGCGTGCATGGCGCTATATAAGTGCTGAATAGTAGTAGTGGTAGTAGTAATGTGGCATGCGTCAGGGTACAGGGAAATGCTGTCCACAACCCTGACAGTTAATGTGGTACTCTTGCTCCTAATGTGCCATGGTTTTGCAGCTATTGGCAACACCTTAGCTCCCTTTAGCAAAAAAAAACCCTCTCTATGTTCTGAACCTCATCAGTGTCTTAGAACACTAGCCTGGGAACCCGGCGTTCCAAACAGTGAAAGCTCTTTTCTTCCAGAGGTTCACTTAATCTACTTAAAGAATAATCCTAATAAGCACAGTTTTCCCCACGAAGACTATGAAACTGAAATTATGATAATTTAAGCTTTAATTTTAAGAGCCTATTAGGAAATTTACTACAATAGTAATGATCTCCAGGCTCAGGTATTTCCCTTTAGACAGATTACTATTTCTGTAGTGCTACTGCCTTCTGGGTCGCCAGGAGTCAGGACTGACTCGAAGGCACACATTGCATTTACTGCCTCTAAGCGCATACACATACACATACAATACAGACCATTCTCCACAGATCTTACAAACTTTAGACAGACCTTTCAACTTCTATTATTAAGGCACTGCCTGACAGAAAAGCCCTTCCTCACAGCTCATAACTAAAATAATCTGCAGTCACTACGGTATTACTGGCCTAACCCATCAAAAAAATTCATTACACGTGCTTAACAAAAAGAGCAACAAGTATATTAGTGAATGCAAGAGGGACCCTGTCAATAGCAGGTTTACTGTTTTGTTTAGAATACGTGCTCCCAAAGGGTTTAATCATTACTACTTATAAAGCAGGTGAGTTGGGTTCTCTGGAGTACGTTATTAAGCATCATCTCAGAATGACAAGCTGAAAGGATCCATGAAAAATAAAAAAGTAAACAATGAGCAGGGCTGGTGTCAGGGGAGTGCAAGCAGGGCAATTGCCCTGGCCTCAATGCTTATCTGAAGCTAAAGAAAATACATCCTGCTGGTGGGCTTGGGGGCCTCTGACAAAATTTCTGACCTGGACCCCAGCATGCACACCACCAGCACAACACTCTGAAAGCAAATGTAAGGTTTTTCCTCAGGGGTAAAGTTTTCAGGCAGTACATACCTTGAATAAGTCCTTAGTACTGCAGTGCACATAACTTGGCTAGTTCTGGCCTACTATCATGGCACATAACATGCATAGCTCATCTGTTACTCCGTAACGAAGGGACAGTCAATAGCCAACACTTGTTTTATGAAAGTTTTAGAAACGCTACTGTAAAGGACCAGGAATATTAATTATATAAATAAATTGCAATGTGAAACATACTGTACACGTCACATTAGTCTTAATAATGTGACTTCGAGATGGTCTTAACAAATAGGTCTCAACATTTCACTAATGAAATCAAAGTCTTTCTCCTCTGCCATCATGGAAGAGAAATTTCAGATCCTTGCAGATGAGCCAAAATATATAAGTAGATATCACAAATCTACAGCCACTGCTAAAATCAAAATATCTAGTAGGAAATACATTTGTCTTAAATTAAGAACATTTTTTTAGGATTACTGCTGTAATCTTCTCATGCAGATCAGCCAACTAGATTACCAGTTGCCAACTCAAAAATGCTCTGCAGTCGGTCTAATGAATACGAAACAAAATTAAAAAAGGAGAATGGTCCCAAGGAGGAGTGAGTTGGTGGTAAAAACCTGAACTTTTGTTATCCATGAGGAAAAAAAGAACCAAGAGCAGTTAGGACAAAAAGAACAAATACCACCACAAAATCTGTGACATCTTCCCCGTCAGAAACCACACTGCTCCTCCTTTTGAAGAGAGCGATTTGGGGAGTAGTAGAAAACAACAACTGTTCAAATTTAACCCAGGTTGTTGAGGGCGAGTCTGGGAGAATCTCTGCAAGCTGGCGGTGTGATTTCTCCACCATCTCAGTGGGGACTGCATGACCTGTTAAACCAGGCCTTCATACATGTGACTGTTTTAGTTAACCTGTTATGATGTAAACCACCCCTGATCTTTGGAAGGGGTGGTATAAAAATATGCGCAAATAAAATAAATAAATACATTTTCTTTAGATTTAGGAGAATTGCCGAAATCTTAGAAGCCAGTGGCTATGACTTCCTTGTACCCTCTCTTCTTGGCTCCATTCTCCACTGAAGTTCAGGAGCCAGTGGGGATGGGGGGGGGGTAATCTCCTCTGAGGAGGTCTACCACAGCTCCTTTAGGGTAGAGCCACATTTACTAAAAATGTTTTTCCATTCTATGTACAAGGGAAACAAAAGCGTAGTAAATCAGGTCCTTTATGCATTCCTACAGGCCAGTGTCAAAAACAACTAGCTGCCCCCTCCCCACCCTGCTATGTTTATATTTATTTAAAACTTTCTATACCACCCTACAGCTTGCAGTTTCAGAGTGATTTATGCAATAACACATTAACAAAATTCAAGAACAGTAATGAAAGGTACTAATTCAGACAGTGAAGGGATAGTGACAGAAAAAAGTAAAGTTAGAAAATAAAATAAGACAGAGTCAGAAATTCGCTACTGCCCTACCCTCTAAGGCAGTGGTTCTCAACCTGTGGGTCGGGACCCCCACGGGGGTCGTTTCAGGATTTACCAGGAGCCGCCTGACAAATCCCAGGAATTATTATTTCTTTTCTAATTTATTGTTCTAATTTGATCGCAAAGCCTAAAATGCCAAATACTTTGAATTTAATCAATTTATATATTACTTAGGCTGTTCTTCCTTACTCTTACCTGTTCGCCAGAAACGATGCACCTCGAGACGTTATTTAGATCACTTCCAGTTTTGTAATGGCGGACATGGGTTCTACTAAAATTAAATTTTCTATGTAATATTATATTAATAATATTGAAGCTTTATATATGGTGGCTCTCAGAATCGCCAAAGCCAAGAAAGCTCACACCATTGCCCTTCATCAGTCTTTTTGAATAAAGCATACTAAAACCGTTGACTACAAAATCATCATAATTTTGAAATCAAATATTGTTACTTGTTATTGTGATTAATTATTGTGGTTTAAATAAGTAAATTTTATAAATAAAAACAAATTGCAAAGGCCTATAATATATTAATAATTCAACAAATGATTACAGCGACAATGCGTTAATGGTAAAGGAAGAGAGACGCATTTGATTTTATCATTGGGGGTCATCACAAGTTGACCAATGGTAAAAGGGGTTGCGGTACAAAAAGGGTTGAGAACCGCTGCTCTAAGGCAAAAGTAAAGAAGAGAGTGTTTAGGAGCATCTTGAACTTTTTGAAGGAGGATTCCATGTGAATAGCTGTAGGGAGAGCGTTCCAAAAGCTTGGGGCCAAAATCTAAAAGGTGGTAAACGGGATGCCTCTAAGCGTGCATGAGATACTAGGGGGATAGTCAAAAGATTGTCGCCTAGTCTCACAATCTCTCTCTCTTCCCATCCTCGTGTCAACTAGTCTTGCGCCTCCCTTTCTCCTTACCCTCTCATCACCCCACCCTCACTCCTCCCTTAAAATCGGCCACCCCCAGGTCCTACTTCCTGAAATCCATTCAGCCCCCCCCCCCAGTCTATCCACATCCTTACCCCTGTAAACCAGTCAGCCTCCCCGGCCCCTGCAAGCCAGCCAGCCAGCCCCCCCAAAAGGTCCCTTCTGAAGCATCTTAAGACATAAATATATAGATAACAGCTACAGCTTCAGATAGCAAGTGTGTGTGTATATGTTGCAATCAGGGCTGGCCTGTCCACTAGGTGAGCAAGGTGACCACCCCTAGGCAGCTGGCCTGGGTGGGCAGCGGCCACGCCACACCACCCCACCCCCCAGCTGCCGATTACATTTGGGGGGGAGGTGGGCTGTGGCAGTATTTCAAAAATTTGTGGATATCCTAAAAACCCGCTTGGCTGTGGAACCATAGGACAGGTTTGGGAACTACTGCCATAACGGCAAAGCCTTACCATACAGTAATAAACAGGCCCCTAAATTCTGTAATTCTGAGGGTAAGAACTAGCTATTGCTCAGCTTTATGAAACGGTTTATAGAACTTATTCTTTAGATGTGTTGGAAAATAGAAAGGTGATACATCAATGCAACACTGGAAAATTATAAAAGAAAAGTTAAAATAAAGGACGGATTACATCCTACACATATCTTTTTTTCATAACCAACAGTATAATTTGCTGTGTCCCTCACTACAAGAAAAAACAGGGACAGTGGTAGGTTACGGGAAGGATAAACGTTCTAACTTTAGTCTGATGATAACCTTCCCTTCTTTTGCGTTATTTACTCCACAAAAGAAATGTGTTAGGAAAAGCTCAGTATTTGTGAGTTATAGGTATCAAGAAGTCAGCTAACATCAGATAACAGCCTTCAAGGTCTGGTATCTTAGCAGTCCAGCGATTCCAGGCAGCTACAATTAGAACAGAAGAGCCTGCCAGAAGGTCAGATGCTGAAACCAGACCTGCCTGCAGCAGGGTAAGTGAAGCCAGGAGGGCACATGCAATATGCAATGTGCTCCACTACAGTTGCTAGCCATTCCGTTTCCAGCAGAAATGAAAAGCGGCATGGGAATTAAGTACAGCTTTTCATTTATTCCACAATCACCTGAAATCTATGAAGTGCACATAAAGGTTAACAAACAACAACATAATAAGATGATAGCATTTTAACAGCCTAACTTTACATACTTCTTAACTAACACTTGGGAGATGACATTCCCTTCGTGTCAAAACAGTGCAAAGCTGCAGCACTATAACCTTTGTGCACCAGGATCCCATGTACAGTACTGTGACCTGAGGCGTGATACATCAGAGTCTACGCTGTTTCAAGGCAGTAGCGCTATCTGTTTAGGCCAGGGGGCACCACTAAATATCCATGTATAACTGAAAACGTCAAAATTGGCCATTTCAAGTGATATCTACTATTTGCTTGGTCCACCTAGGTGTCTAACTTATGGAAAGGATATTCAAATGCATTTACAGAGAGTTAGTGCCGCTGAATATCTGTGGGTGCTGCTGCTACACACCCTGATGCTAACCTGTTAGCTTTAGGGACTGCCGGGGCATTCCAGATTGGCCCCCGTCACTAACCAGGCAGTAACACACAGTGAAACCCTGGCTTATTTAGCCACAGAAGCTAGCCGGGCAGTGGCTGAATATCACCGCTGTCCGGTTAAGTTCACAGCAATCAAGGCAGCCCAGATATTCAATGCAGGAGCCCAGATATGGCCCCGGCATGGAATATCCAGGTCTGAGGTTCAGTGCCGCGGCTAACCACTTTAGCAGTGCTAGCCGTTGACGCTGAATAGCTGGCCCTATATATTTAGAGGCTAAATATCACTGGTTAGATGTAAAAGATATATGTCTATGTGGCATTACCTTTGGAAGACCACAAATCCCATCCTCTTTTCAGTTATAACTTTGGGCATACAACAAATTATACATCCAAAATTATCTGTTCAACTGCCTTGGATTTAGAAACATACAAAAGACATGCTTATGCAGTCAGCACCGCCATCAACCACTTACACGCTTCAGAATAGTGGCATTGGCATGTTTATCACAAGTAACCTAGAGCCACTGAACTACAAACTGCAGCACCTTAAAGCACACATTACCAAGTTAGATACTCTATTTTCTGTATCTTTTCCTCAATGATGAGTATATATCTATGTTCTTATGTCCCTTTTTTTTTTTTATTTGTTGCACTTAATTTATTAAGTTGCTGACTTAAAACCCACATGGCAGATATATCACTGAAAAACAGGAGTCAGAAGCTGAAATCACATGGACGGCTTTGGTCCTTTCCATTACGTGACATCATGGCAACAAGTCTGTGTAAAGCACGTCAGCAAGCAGAGAGGGAAACAAGAGACCAATATGGATTTCTAAGGCGGTGAAGGAAATGGTAAAAGCAAAGTAAATAGTATACAAAAATACCCCAAACGCATACAAGAAGATGAAGGCAGGCAGAGTTATCAGGATACGTTTAGACACAGAAGAGAGAAGAGTAAAAGCCCAGAGGAGAAAACTGTATGCATGATGGTATGTACTTATACAGCATGTATAGGTCTATCCAGGGGTGTAGTTTGGGTTCAGTTTGTACCTGCAAAGTTACTAAAAAAATGAATGTACTGTACATACACACATTTACATCTTCTTTGGAGCTGGTGTAAATTTGTGTGAGAGCCTTTGTGTGTGACAGGGGGCGTTGTAAGAATCTATTTTATAAAGGCAGATTTTAAAAAAAAACAGTACAGCTAAAAGAGCTTGGGGATAGCCAGAGGGCAAGGGGTGGGGGATTTAGCAAAAGGCAGAAATTTTAGCTCTATATTTTGCTCAGTAAATACAGAAGAGAAGGAAGATAATGTGCCCTAAGGCAGGATTGTGAAATGACCTTAAGCCCATTGATAGAGAAGCATCACAAATTCACACAAATGTAAAAAGATAAGACTATGATGGTGCCTGATGGAGCTCACCAAAGAAGATGAAAAACAGAAGGTAGAGCCTAAGAAACAAAGGACAGTGGCGGTTGGTCATTTCCTTTTGAGGGCTACAGAAGCATCTATTTGATAACCAGACATTAGAGATATGCACATCAAAAATGTTCATGTTAGTTAGTATTCCTCCACAGACCCTGTTTGCTTAGTATTCATAAAACAAAATATTCATGCATTTCTCTCTTTTGTCCCCATTCAAGTCTATGGGGAAAGATATTTTACAATGGAACAGTGAAGCTTGCTAGTCATTTTCAATCAACTCTGCTTGAAGCTGGCTGGCAGGCATCTGTAACAGAGGCAAAACAGGTACTACAAGACATGAAGAGTGTCAAACACTCCATGGCACTAAAAGAGGTGCAAATGGAACAAACAGTGGGAGGAAGACCACAAGTCTCCATTAGAAGGGCAAAGAGGCATAAAGAGCCGAATGAACAGCCACTGAAGAGAGCTTTAAACTAAATTTGTTGGGGATGGGAGAAGAAAGCCCAACGGTAAATGAAACATTAAATACCTCTGTAGAAATGGGTAAAAAGGGCAACATCTGGAAAGCGGTGTGTATAAATGCTGTTAGCATGGGAAATAAGATCCCAGATATTGAAGCTTTAATGGAAGAGGCTGACTTGGATTTAGTGGCTGATACAGATATGTGGTTCACAGACAACCATGACTGGGATGTAATTGGAGCAGGCTATATTTATTCAGGAAGGACAGGGTAGGAAGAAGGGGAGGAGGAGTGGCACTATATGTAAAAAATAATATTAAAGCTATAAAAAAACACCAATATTAATGCTAAACAAATACTTCTGCTCTGTTTTCACTTGAGAAAATCCTGGAGAAGGACCACCTGTGATTGACAAATATTCAAATGGGAATTGAGTAGATACCACACCATTCACAGAAGATGGTGTGTTACAACAGCTTGCAAAACGGAAAGTGGACAAGTTTATGGGACCAGATGGGTTACATCCCAGGATACTGAAAAAGCTCAGAGAGGTTCTTGCTGGGCCTTTAAAGAATGTTTTATATAGATCCTTGGAGACAGGAGAAGTTCCACAGGACTGGAGAAGTGGTAATAGGGAAAAGTGACAAACTACAGACCAGTAAGCTTTACTTCGGTGGCGGGAAAAAGGGAAAGTGAAATCCGTTTACATTGGTGTGATATACAGATCTCCTTCACAGGCAGAAGTAGATGAGGATTAAATAGAAGACATACACAGTATTGCCAAGAAAGGAGAAGTGTTACTGATAGGGACTTTAATATGCCGGATATTAATTGGCAAATCCCTGCTGCAGTGTCATCTAGAAGTAGGAAGACCATACTCTCTCTACAGGGAACTATTCCGGCAATTGCAAATAGAACCCACATTTGACAAGGCCATACTGGACTAGGTACTCGCCAAAAGGGAACGTGTTTCTGATGTCATAGTGGGAGATCATCTCACACTCAGTGATCACCAGATGGTGTGGTTTAGTATTAGGACTAGGGCTGATAAAATCCATTCAAAAGCGAGGGTCTTAGACTTTAGGAAAACTAACTTTGCCGAGATGGGACAATACCTCAAGGAGTCGTTAGTGGGATAGGAACATCTGGGGGATGTAGAAAAGCAATGGGCAAAACTGAAAGGGGATATTTTAAGGGCAATCAATCTTTTTGTTAGAAAGATAAATAAATGTAAAAGGAGAAGCAGGCCCCTATGGTTCTCAAAAGAAGTAGCTGAAAAGATGATGAAAAAGAGGGTGGCCTTCATTAAATACAAGAGATCACAGATAGAGGAAGGCATCTATATTTGGAAAAACTTAAAGAAGCTAATAAAGTAGTCAAGAAAGCAAAGATACAAAAAGAAGAAGAAATAGCCAATGCAATAAAATGAGGTGATAAGACATTTTTCAGATATGTTAGTGAGAGGAGGAAGGGTAAAAGTGGTATTGTCAGACTCAAGGGTGAAGGGGAGGAATAAGTAGAAGCTGATGAGAGTAAAGCAGAATTGCTTAAAGAGAAATTAGACTTACCTGCTAATTGTTGTTCCTTGAGGAACTCCAGTTCAGTCCCTCACCGCTGGGTTGTGCACCACCTCCTGCAGCCTGGAGACTGGATTCTTCAGAATCGTGACATCACTGGAGGTATTCCGCTGGTCTCTCCCATCAACCCCCAGTGTTCTATTGACAAAGCAGACTCAAAGGAGCAACAAATAAGTAGCTATAGCAATAATATGCAAAAAATTACACTTATTTTTTTTTTTACGTTGAATTAAAATAACTCCCTCTGAACTGAGGAAACTCCTTCTTTCTCTTCTAACAAAAAACATAGAGAAAAGATAACTAAAAGAATACAACTTCTATTAAAAACTTTGGAATGTCATATCCAAAATGCAAACTTAACCTATGATAATTAACAAAAACCCCCGGGAGGGTATCAGGACTGAACTGGAGTTCCTCAAGGAACAACAATTTGCAGGTAAGTCTAATTTCTCTTTCCTTATCATCCCTCCAGTTCAGTCCCTCACCGCTGGGATGTAACAGAGCAGTAATTATTGGGAGGGACCTGTCCACCCGGATCACAAAACCGCAGACCCGAAACAGGCATTGTTTGCCGCCTGAACATCCAGGCAATAATGTTTACTGAAAGTATGAAGAGAAGACCAAGTGGCAGCTCTGCAAATTTCCACCGGCGGAACCAAACTATGTTCCACCCAAGAAGCCGCTTGTACCCTAGTAGAATGAGCCCGTAACCCCACGGGCACCTGACAACCTTTCAAAATATATGCTGACGCTATTGCCTCTCGTATCCATCTGGCAATTGAAGCTTTAGCTGCCGCTTCACCTTTACGCGGACCCCCAAAAAGTACAAACGTATGTTCCGATTTGCGAAAAGACTCCGAGACCTTCAAGTATCGACAAAGGATCCTCTTTACATCCAACCACCGCAAACTACAATCCAACTCCTCCCCCATAATACCCAACACTGACAAAGAAACCACCTGATTCACATGAAAAGGTGAAACCTCCTTAGACAGAAAAGACGGAACCGGTCTTAATACAACTTTTTCCCAAGAAAAAGATAGAAACGGTTCCCGACAGGACAACGCTTGCAACTCTGAAATTTGACAAGCCGAACAGATGGCCACCAAAAACACTGTCTTTAAAGTTAAATCTTTGGCAGAAACCAGATTCAAAGGCTCAAAAGGCTCCCTGGTCAAAGCTCCTAGAACCAAGTTGAGATCCCACGGAGGAGAAACCAACCTACAAGAAGGTCGTAAACGAGATACTGCTTTCAAAAAATGAATCACATCGACATGTGATCCAAAGGACACTCCTTGAATCTTACCTCGATAACAAGAAATAGCTGAACCCTTAATGAACTGGCTGGCAAACTCTTATCGAAACCATCTTGCAAAAAACTTAATACCATAGGTACTGAGACCTTGGATGATCGAAGTTGACACTTAATGCACCAATTTTCAAAAATATGTCAGACACGAACATTTGCTAGTCTCATCTTAGTAAACTTCCTTTTAAAGGGAAGTAGTTATTTGGAGAGGATCTTGACAAATTAGTCAAGGATTTGGGGGAATCAAAAGGAGGACGCTTGACGGAAGATAGGCCGAATCAAGGTCGTTCTCAACCAGCTGTGCGAGGTCAGTTTCAGGATTTTAGATGGTTTTGTACCTCACGGTTTGGAGGTTTTCAAAGAGGAAGATTTGCTTCATGAGGTCAAGGTTTTCGGGGAGAAGTGGATCTTTTCCTAGCCATCAATAAAGTAGCAAGCACCTTTCCAGAATAACCTTTTTTACTTAACCTAGCCCTTTCAATGGCCAAGCCGTAAGCGAGAACTGATCCACCTGAGGCATCCACAGAGGACCTTGAAGCAGAAGATCTGCTGTCGCCGGTAATCGCCAAGGTACTCCGTCGAGAAGACGTACCAGATCCGCATACCACGGACGTTGCGGCCAATCGGGCGCCACTAACACCACTCTCCCCTGATGAGCTTCAATAAGCTGAACCACTCAACCTATGAGTGCCCACGGGGGAAAGACATAGAGAAGACCCTGCTTGGGCCATTGCTGCATTAAAGCATCGATGCCTTCTGACATTCTTTCTCGCCTTCGACTGAAAAAATGTCTCGCCTTGGCCAATCTGAAAGTTGCCATGAGATCCATAACTGGAGGTCCCCACCTGATGACTATCTGAGCAAAATCCTCAGGATGAAGCTCCCCATTCTCCGGCATCCACGCAAACTCTGCTTAGAAAATCCGCTGTCACATTATCCGTTCCTGCAATGTGTGCTGCCGACAGAGCCTGAAGCCGAAGCTCTACCCAGGAAAACAATGCCTCTGCTTCCTCCTCTAGAGCCATGTTTCCCATGCCACCTTGATGATTGAGAAAAGCCACTGTCGCGGCATTGTCCGACAGAACACGCACTGCTCGACCTCACACAGAGTTTTTGAACGCTCGAAGAGCTAGCGTTACCGTCCGCAACTCCAACCAGTTGATCGACCATTTAGCCTCCTGTTTGTTCCACCGTCCTTGTGCATACAAGTCTCCACAATGAGCTCCCCAGCCTGTAAGACTTGCATCTGTTAATAATGGAATCCATTGCGGCTGCTCCAGTGGCATGCCCGCGGTCAGATTCTTTGGGCAAAGCCACCATTGAAGAGACTTTCTGACCAGTAATGGGCAAGGAAGTCGTTTGCACATGGAATCATTCTGATGTGACCAACGCCTGAGTAACGACCTCTGTAACAGTCGCATGTGCACTCTGGCCCAAGGTACTACGTCTATTGTCGCTGCCATCGTCCCTAGAACCTGAAGATAATTCCAGGCTGAGGGTGCTGGAGTTCTTAAAAACTTGCACACCCGAAGTTGAACTGTCTGAACCCGCAGATCTGGCAGAAAAACTGCCCCCAAACGGGTGTCGAACTGTACTCCTAAGTACTCTAGAACTTGAGCTGGACTTAAATGACTTTTGGATAGATTGATTACCCAACCGAGACTCTGAAGAAACTGCACCACTCTGCTTGCTACTCGAACACTCTCCAGCTTGGATTTTGACAGTATCGTCGAGATAAGGGTGTACTAATACACCTTCTTTTCGCAGAGCCGCCGCTACCACCACCATTAACCTTGGTGAAAGTACGCGGAGCTGTCGCTAGATAGAAAGGCAATGCTTGAAACTGAAAATGCCCGCACGGCAGTGCGAATCTTAGGAACCTCTGATGGCCTGGCCTGATAGGAATGTGTAAGTATGCCTCGGTAAGATCGAGTGACGTTAAAAACTCTCCCTTTCGAACTGCCACTATTACCGACCGTAATGTTTCCATTTGAAAATGAGGTATTCGCAGAGAGCGATTCACACCCTTGAGGTTTAGAATAGGATGGAATGACCCGTCCTTTTTGGGAACCACAAAATAAATAGAGTATCGACCGATGCCGTAAAACTCTCACGGAACCGGAACCACTGCTCCCAATTGAAGAAGACGATCCAACGTCTGCTGTACCACAGTTACTCTTTCCTGCTCTCTGCAAGGAGAGAGAACAAAAGAGTCTACTATTGGATGAGTAAATTCGAGAGCATAGCCTTCACGAATGTCCTCTAACACCCACTGATCGGATGTTATCTGGACCCAGGCTGTAAAAAACATTTGAAGCCGACACCCAACCGGCTGAATTCCTGCCCGGGCCCGCCTCGTTTCATTGTGACTTTCTAAGCTCTGTGGAAGAGAAACTAGCAAATCCTCTGCCCGCCCCTCGAAAGCCCCGAAAACCTTGACCTAATGAAGCAAATCTTCCTCTTTGAAAACCTCCAAACCGTGAGGTACGAAACCATCTAAAGTCCTGAAACTGACCTCGTACAGCTGGTTGAGAACAACCTTGATTCAGCCTATCTTCCGTCAAGCGTCCGCCTTTTGATTCCCCCAAATCCTTGACTAATTTGTCAAGATTCTCTCCAAATAACTACTTCCCTTTAAAAGGAAGTTTACTAAGATGAGACTTGGAGGAACCATCAGCCACCCAATTTCTTAACCACAAATAACGACGTGCGGCAACCAATGAAGCCATACTATTTGCCATGGCTCTGATTAAATCAGTGAACATCAGCTGAGTAGGCCGACCCCGACTCAAGCTGTACCACATCAGCTAAACTATCCTGTGACTGTAGTGTTGGCTGCTGTAAACACTGTGACAACCTTAAACAAGTTCTTGCTACCCAAGCCCCGCAAATAGAAGCTTGTAGTGACAGAGCATTAGCCTCAAAAGCTTGCTTCAACAAACTATCCACCTTCCTATCCTGAACATCTTTCAACGCCGCACTGCCTTCTACTGGAATAGTTGTCTTCCTTGTGACCACGGAAACCGCTGCATCTACCCGAAATCTCTCTCTTTCTTGATCAGCCAAGGGATAACGTTGATTCATAGACCTAACACCCCACAAACCAGCCTCTGGCAAATCCCATTCACTTATCATTTGCTTAACTACTAGATGCACCGGGAATACAGCTTGAGTTTGACGCACTGTTTGGATAAGGGGATCCTCCAAACCTTCCTCCTCCGAAGGTTGCACCGAAAAAGATTGAGTGCCTGAAGGGACTCAGTAATAAGCACGGTCAACTCCTCTTTCCGAAAAACTCTTATAATCCTCGCCTGATCTTCAGGCTCCTGAATTTCACCTTCCTCAAGATCCTCAATTCCTAATTCTGGATCCAGCTCAATATCATCAGCATCTGGCCAATCTGAGACCAAATGCTGATCCTCCAAAGACCGTGTCCTTTTAAGAGGTCTCACTAGACCACTAAACAGCTTGTCTGAAGCTGACCGTGTCAGTGGTGACTGATCCTGCTTACGTAAGCAATAAGCTTGATGCATTATCCACACAAAATTTGGAGAAAAACTCCCTAGGGACAATGCTTGGGCTGCTGGAGCACCAGTACTAGTTGACGCTGTCGGATTCTCCATTAAAGAGGCAGATGAAGCCTACAGAAGAGATTCTTCCTCCACCGCTCTAGGCGGAGTCTGAGTCCTCTCCTGAATCTCCTGCTCCATATTGCTTGATTCAGCAGCACAGCCCCAACAAACCCCAGCATCCGAGACTGTGCCCCTACGTGACCCGCACACAAGACACTGTGGACGCGATGGCATTAGCCACTAGCGATAGAAATCAGCTCAAAAAGAAAAACAAACATGCCTCTCTTTTTTTTATGTATATATACCTTTAAAAATAAACACACTGAATTAAATAAATAAATTAAATAAATACATTTAACTTAAAAATAATCTAAACTGAACTTTAACATTTAAAACAAACAAGAAACCATTGTAAACATACTAAAAACTCATAAAATCAAATTAACAATATGCTTTAAGCCCCAGAGACAAGAAAAAACGGACCGCCAAAGCCCTGAACAGAAAAAAACAAAGGAGCATACACCAAAACAGGTCCGACAGCTTACCCGATCGCCAAAGATTCACACCGAAGCTTAAATTCACTTCCTCTTCAATTTTTCTATTAAAAGCAGCAGTTCTGTGAGCTGCAGCACTGGTAATAAGAAGCTCAAAGCAGCTGTCATGGCGAGGAAGAATGGAATTCTGCTGCTAATTAAACAAAACCGCCGCTGCCTTGAAATGCTTAAATGCAGCCGTTTGAATAACCTGCACAACTCCCCTCCGTCCACACAAGGAGTGGAGAGCAGACCAAATAATAAAATCCAATTAAACTGAGGAGAGAAGGAAAACCCCCGGATGGCTTTTTTTTTTTTTTTTTAACAAACTTAAAGAGATATATCCCCCCCCCCCCAGAAATTAAATTACAGGGAAACCAAATGAAAGTAAAACCTGACTAAAATAGCTAACTGCTTCTTTTCCATTCCTCTAGTGAGCCCAGCACCTAGGCTCACTACATCCTCCTGCTGCATGGAGATTGAACACACTGGGGGTTGATGGGAGAGACCAGCGGAATACCTCCAGTGATGTCATGATTCTGAAGAATCCAGTCTCCAGGCTGCAGGAGGAGGTGCACAACCCAGCAGTGAGGGACTGAACTGGAGGGATGATAAGGAACAAATATTTCTGTTCTGTGTTCACAGATGAAGGGCCAGGAGCAGGATCTCAGAAAACCCACCCACAAGGAGGAAAAGAAGTGACGGGGAACTTGAACGACTTTCAGAAGATTGTGTTCATGAGGAACTAGCTAAACTAAAACTAGACAAGGCAAAGGGACCGGATGGGATACATCCCAGAATGTTGAAGGAACTTGGGGATGTTTTAGCTGCTCTTCTGACTGACTTTTTCAATGCTTCTTTATAGTCCGGGGTGGTCCCAGAGGACTGGAGGAAGGTACATGTGGTCCCAATACAAAAGAACAGAAGTAAGGAGGAGGTTGACAACTACAGGTGGCTACATTTGATGTGAAGGCCAGTTAGTCTAACCTCTGTGGTGAGTAAATTATTGAAAACGTTATTAAAACAGAGAATAAAGGTTTCTGGAGTTCAGTGGATTACAGGATCTGAGGCAGCATGGGTTTACCAGGGGTAGGTCTTCTCAGACAACTCACGACAAATTTGATTGACTGGGTGACCAGGGAGATGGACTGAGGGAGAGCCCTAGATGTGGTGTAATTAGATTTCAGTAAAGCCTTTGACACCGTTCCACACAGGCAAATTATAAGCAAACTGAGCCCCATAGGAATGGACCCTAAATCAGCTGAATGGGTTAGAAATTGGTTGAGTGGGAGGCGACAGGGGGTACAGGTAAATGGAGCTTACTCTGAGGAGGAAGAAGTTCCAGTGGCGTGCCACAGGGATCTGTCCTAGGTCTGATTCTTTTTAATATCTTTGTTGGTGATATTGCAAAGGGCTTGTCGGGTAAGGATTGCCTCTTTGCGGATGATGCCAAAATCTGCAATAGAGTAGACAACCAGGGAGGAGTAGATAATATGAGGAGGGATCTAAGCTTGAAGAATGGTCGAGGATTAGGCAGCTGAGATTTAATGATAAAAAATGCAAGGTCATACATATGGGCTGTAAAAATCCAAGGGAGCAGTACAGTGTAGGGGATGAAGTACTTCTGTCCAAGAAAGAAGAGCGGAACCTGGAAGCGATTGTTTCTGATGATCTTAAAGCGGCTAAACAGGTAAAAAAGGCAGCAGCAAGAGTTAGAAGTATGGCATAGGGAGAGGAATGGCCAACAGAAAAAAGGAGGTAATAGTGCCTCTGTAAAAGTCTCTGGTGCATCCACATTTGGAGTATTATGTGCAGTTCTGAAGAGCACATCTTCAAAAGGATATAAGCAGGATAGAGTCGGTGCAGAGGGTCGCTACTAAGATGGTTAGAAGTCTTCGTTATAAAGCATATGAGGACAGATAAAGATCTTAATATGTATACATTAGAGGAAAGATGGGATAGAAGAGATATGAAAGAAACATTTAAATACCTCCGTGGCACAAATGCCCAAGAGGAGAACCACTTTTGACTGAAGGCAAGCTGTGCTATGAGGGAGCACAGAGAATGAAAAGGGACAAGCTCAGGAGTACTATGTGGAAATATTTCTTTACAGAAACAGTGGTAGATGTGTGGAGTAGTCTCCCAGTGCAGGTAGTGGAGATGAGGACGGTATCTGAATTCAAGAAAGCATGGGACAAGCACAGACGATCTCTAAATGATAAAAGGGTACTATTGTAGTTGATATCGAAGGGCAGACTACATAGGCCATGTGGTCTTTTTCTGCCATCATTTTATGTGTTTCTATGTTTCTTACTGGGCAGACTAGATGGACCATACTGGTCTTTATCTCCCATCACATACTATGTTACTATATTCCCATATGAGCTATCCCCTGTTTGGCAACTTAATCCAAAATGGTTGGTAGAACACCACAGAGAACCAGCATAGAACCTAGTTCAGCTTTAAGGCTCTAAAACAACTGAAGAGTACCAACACAGCACTGAGATAGGCTAGAAGACCCTAAAACACCCAAAAGCCACCAGCACAGCACCAAGATTATTTAGAAGGCTGAAAACACCCTATGAGTGACAATGGAGCAACAGGACAGGCCTCTTTTGTTGTATTTCTTTTACGTTCTGTCATGTAGTGTTATAGGTATCCACTAATAACTGGAGAGCAGACCACAGAGAAGCCGCGCAGGCAGCAACAGAACTGGCACCAGTTACAATACAGCACAGGTGCGTAACACAAGAGCAAGTCTGGCAGCAGTGAGGCAATCGGTGGCAGAAGTGGTAGCATAGCGATACAGGAAGCAGTAGCAGAGAGCAGACAGAGGAAGGAAATCTTTATTTTCTTTCTGTTTAATTGTTTGTTCTTATATACCGCTTTTCAATAAACAAAGCGGTTTACACTAAACCAACAAGGTACAGAGAACACATAACAGAACTATCGAATTCATAACAGAGAACTGTAGAGTTGTTACAGGGAACACCATTAACAGAGAACTATAGGTTGATAACAGAGAACTATATACTGATAACAGAGAACTATAGCATTGGTAGCTTACAGTTGTTTTAAAGAGGTACTGCAGACTAGTAGGTTGCATTAGTGGGAAGATGGTGTGGGTGAGGGTGGTGGGGGAATGGGTGGTGTAGGAGGATTAGATTGTGTTGGGATTAAACAGAAGTAAACATGACATATTTACAGGTGTGGATAGACCGTCCTGTTAGGGAATGTATGGGGTTGTGGGGCTCGATTTCTGCGGAGGTTTAGGTGGGGTTTGAAGGGGAAACTGTAGCAATGGATCTTCCTTCAAAGTGCTCTGTGAACAGGTATGTCTTGAGGTGCTTTCTGACCATTGAGAAGTTTGCTTTCATTTACATTTTGGTACATAGGTCTAAAGGTATCTAGGGGAAATGAGCCACAGCTTGGAGAGACAGCAGTGGAACCTGGCAAAAACACAGCACTGAGGGCATGTTTAGTAAACCATGCATGGTTTGGGTGCCGCAATAAAAATTAACGCAGACCCTAGCATAAAACAACCCCATGCTACCCTGGGGGAGTGGGGCAGGACAGGGCAGAACATAGGCATTGGCTGCTAACTTTGGGCATTAGTGGCCTGAGTTTGACACCCTTAGTGCAGGTTCACTTAGCACCACCTCAGCAGGTGGTGTTAAATGTACCCATGTGCCAGCTGGCACGGTGCCACATCCTGGGTCTGTGCTAACTGCAGAGGGATGGAAGCACACCTCTCCCTGAAGTTAGTGCTGACCCCCTCCCCCCCCCACGCCAGTAATAAGGCCTATATACGCATTACCTGCACAGGGCTGAAGAAACATGCCTTCAAATGTATGAAATGTGAAGAACTGTGCTGAGTGCTATGCTTGTTTCTCCACCCAAGGAAAGCAAGCAAAAGGATGTTTGTATTTAGAAACACTTATTTTTCCACCAACTCTGGTGCTAGCCATAAATGATGGGGACTCATAATATCCTCTGCCATGGAGAATATACATTCGTTGGGCATGATGGCTGGAAAGCAGGACAAGAAATGTTAGGCAACTTGCTGACTTGTATGTCCAGTATGCCAAGGGATCTGCAGTCATTGCCTCAATAGGTTTCCATGGTAGCGTGTCACTGAAATTTGTTTGGGAGTCTAACTTGTGGTAGACTGATCTCTGCTGCTAATCACTGTAGCTAGGGCTCTTGTTGCTAAAGTTTTTCAGAACCTTGGGCTCGTGGAGCACTATGCATAAAAGTGGAGGGAGGAGTTGTGGATGAGAGGAGGGTGGTGCTCATCTATCACTTCTACTTGCTGGTTTGCCTAATCCTTCCCTGCTTCTTATCACTACCCCTCTGCCTCGGGTACTATATTTTGTCTATCCGAATCGCCAGCTTGTCTTCCCAGTAAGTCAACATATTGCATTGCAAAGTGAGAGTTCCTTTCACCTGTGGATCACTGAGAATAGTTAATATATAAGCATCCTCCTTCATAAAAGGTTTCAACCTTTATTCCACCTGACCATGCAAGAAGTCCACCAGCACCAAAATCTCTACTGTGAATCCCTGTTGCCACCTAAAACCCTCTATCTTCACCTATAGCAGCGATGGCGAACCTATGGCACGCGTGCCAGCTGTGGCACGCGAAGGCCTTGCAGCTGGCACGCGGGCCATAGGTCCGCAAAAAAAAGAAAAAAGCTGTCTCTGACTGCTGCCGTGGACGCGGCAAGGGCAGAATGCAGTGTCCCGCGGGGCCCCCTCCGCCCGCTAAGCCCCTCTGCAAGAGCTTTCAGATTCGCGAGGGAGAGCGTCTCCCTCGCGTCTCTGTTAAGCCCGCAGGGGCTAATGGGAAATTTCCCATCAGCCCCTTTAGACGCGAGGGACTGATGGGAAATTTCCCATTAGCCCCTGCGGGCTTAACAGAGACGCGAGGGAGACGCTCTCCCTCGCGAATCTGAAAGCCCTTGCAGAGGGGCTTAGCGGGCGGCGGGGGCCCCGCGGGCCATTGTACTCTGCCGCGGCGGCCGCCGGAGCCTGCTTTTTTTTCCAAAAAATTGGCCGGGGGGGGGGGGGGTTAGACTGCTAATGGGCAGGAGGAGGGGGGGGGGTTAGGACTGCTAATGGGCAGGAGGGGAGGGGTTAGGACTGCTAATGGGCAGGAGGGGGGGGGGTGTTAGGACTGCTAATGGGCAGGAGGGGGGGTTAGGACTGCTAATGGGCAGGAGGGGGGGGGGTTAGGACTGCTAATGGGCAGGAGGGGGGGTTAGGACTGCTAATGGGCAGGAGGAGAGGGGGGGTGTTAGGACTGCTAATGGGCAGGAGGGGGGTGTTAGGACTGCTAATGGGCGGGGCGGGGGGGGTTTAGGACTGCTAATGGGCAGGAGGGGGGGTGTTAGGACTGATAATCGGACGGCGGGGGGGCTTTATGACACATAATGGGCTGGGGGGGTAAGGACTGCTAATGGGAGGGCGGGCGGGCGGGGGGTTAGGACTGCTAATGGGCAGGAGGGGGGGGTGTGTTAGGACTGCTAATGGGCAGGAGGGGGGGGTGTTAGGACTGCTAATGGGCGGGCGGGCGGGCGGGCGGGCGGGGGGGGTAGGACTGCTAATGGGCTGGGGGGGTAGGACTGCTAATGGGCTGTGGGCTGATGGGGGCTGTCTGGAAATGGGGTGATGGGGGTTTAGGGCTGGAAGTGAGTTGATGGGGGGGGCTAGGACTGGTATTGGGTTGGGGGGTTGCTAGGACTGGAAATGGGCTGATGCAGGGACTAGAAGGGAATGGATGCTGGGTGAGGCTGGAACTAGAAGGGAGCTGATGTTGGGGGAGGATTAGAATGGGATGGGCTGGGAGAGTAAAATGGAGAGGGGAAAAATATTTTGTGTGGGAGGGATAAAAAATCTACAATTGGCCGGGTATTGGGAGAGTAAGTGGGGATTGAGGATGGAGGGGTAAAATTTGAGTGGATGAAATAGGAATGAGGAAAGAGCAAAAGGAGAAAGATTAGTATGTTAAAGCGGATGTAGAGAGAGAGAATGGAAAAAAAAAACTAGAAGAGAGAAGAAAGGACAAATGGACAGCAGATGATGGAGAGTTAGCAGAAAACATGAAGAAACCAGAAGAAAGTGGCTGGAGCAATTGCAACTGAGCTGAGGTATTCTGTTTATGTAATTCCTTTTTGACATTGCCACTTGTACTCTTTCCCCAGTAGGTCCTTGTATTGTTATTGTCTGAAATGTATTGGTTTAATATTTGCAGTGTTGCCTTTTGATAGGTATGGTGTGGTGCTTTGTGAGTCCTGGTAGTGCTGTTAGGATACGGCGGGTTTGCTATTGGTTCTAAATGGGCAGTGTTTGTAGTAGTTCCTAATGTGCCTGGCGGTTGGCACTGGATTATAGTAATGTAGAAATCTTTTAGTCTGTCTTTATCCATACACTCATTAAGAGACATGTTTACTAAAAGTTAGTGTATGTTAGCATTATGCAAATATTTATGCAAATTGACGTGCTGGCACTTTGAGGAAATTCTTTGGTTTTGTGCGGCAGTTTGGGCACTCGGGCTCAAAAAGGTTAGCCATCACTGACCTATAGAATACTCATTATTGGGATGGAAAGACTCAGGGTAGCTGCTCTGGAGCTCATTTCCTCTGTGACATCCTTGAAGGGCTTCAGGACTTCCATGACCCGAGTCATATTTGTCCAATTTTGGAACCTCAGGGGGCTTTCAATACTGATCTCAGTTTCCAATAACATCTTATGTAGGGCTGCCCCTGCTCCACTACCCTCTCCACTATCAGATAAATTGAATTTCACCTAGCGCCAACATCCTGAATGAGCTAGTGTGCAGGTGCATCTGCTGCTCATGCAACTCATGCCCACTCTTTACACTGTAGTGAAAACACCCTGCTAGTTTTGGCAAGACTTGATCTGTAGCTTTAAGACCAGACTACCGCTTCTCTTGATTCCCAGGCCTAGGGAGTCTCTGACAGTGCCCTCCCCCCCCCCCCCCCCACTACCTTAACCATGCTCATCACACCATCTGTTTTAATTAAAAAAAAAAAATCAGCAAGCATGGAGCTCTGCCTGTGGCCTATCTGCCAACCCTGCAGCATTCCTCTTATTTCTGCTAAAATATGGACCCATCTATGGCTGTCATCCATCACCTGGATGTGAAACACAGCCCACTGGTACCCTCCTCCTGGTGGACCCCGCTTATATCCTCATCTAGCTGCCACCAATATGCTGTCATGTCGAGGTAGACGTGTACAGGTTTCTGACTAATCCAGCTACTACTGCCTTTCTTTGCCTTAGCTTTCCCACTGCTGCTGTTTTCACTACCAGGTCAAACTTCCAGCCTACGATCAGCAGCCTGTCTTATACTGAGCTTGAAAGGGTGCAGTTTCTGTAAATGATGCTGCGTGCTGCTATTCTGAAGATAGCCCATTAGCTTCCCTCTACTAATGCGCCTCCTACCATAACTGCGTTCTGCAGATCCCCAAACACTTTAAAATGCCTCCACATGTCTATGTATGAAGCTGTACAAGACTTCCACTCTATTTCCTTGGAGGGACTGCTGCTAAATGCTGCTGCTACTGCTGCACCTAGGCATATGAAAGACCAGTGGCATCCTTCTCACTCTATTCTCTGCTCTACCTATAGGGTGCTCTTGGCTCTACAAGTGCCAGTATCACTTCCTACCGCCACACCACCTAGCATGCTAACAAAGAGTAATTAGTCCTTGCTACCTGCTAATTAGTGTTCCTGAAGGAACTCCAGTCCAGTCCCTTTACTTCTGGGTTGCGCAACCCTTCCAGCAGCTTGGAGGCTGAGCCCATCATCGATTTGATGATGGCGTGGTATAAATACCACTGGCACCACCCCTAGATACCAGTAATCTGATGAAAAAGCAGTCCTATCGGATACCCGCTTAAGAACTAATAACTATAACATGCCAAAAACAGAAAAAACAAAACTATAACCTACAACTTTTTTTTTTTTTTTAAGGAAGTAATGGAGTGAAGGGAGAGGAAGGAAGGAGAGGGCTTACTTGAGGACAACCTAGCCTTTGCCCACTCCCCACAATCCTTTCCTAGAGGGCAACCCGCTCCCGGGGCCCTTAGACCGGGATCCCCCGCTTCCATTTCGCCCTCTGGCTTTGGTCCGTTGTGCCATTCTGCTTACTGAAAACCGAACCTGGGTGGGATCAGGGACTGGACTGGAGTTCCTTCAGGAACACTAATTAGCAGGTAAGGACTAATTACTCTTTCCTTATCAGAACTCCAGTCCAGTCCCTTTACTTCTGGGATGTAACAGAGCAGTTCAAACCTGGGCGGGGTTCGCCATCCCGGACCGAAGCACTGCATCCCCAAACCTGGTGTCCGCTCTTCTCTGGACATCCAGTCTGTAGTACTTGGAAAAGGTATGTAGCGAGGACTACGTAGCCGCTCTACAAATGTCTAGTGGCGGAACCAAGCTACGCTCTGCCCAGGAAGCTGACTGTGCCCGTGTTGAATGTGTGCGAAGACCTACTGGGACTGCCTCCCCTTGAGCCACCTAGAAATGGAAGCCTTGGCTGCAGCTTCCCCCTTGTGCAGCCCCCCAAATTGAACGAATAGTCGTTCCAACTTACGGAAGGACGCTGTACGGGAAAGGTAGCGCCTCAGCACTCTATGCACATCCAGGAGACGTAGCTTGGCCCCATCCCCCTCTTGCGCTTCTCCCAAGAAGGCCGGGAGCGACACTGTTTGGTTCATATGAAAAGGGGAGAGAACCTTGAGCAGGAAGGAAGGTACCGTCCGCAAGACCACCTTATCCTTGAAAAACGAAAGAAAGGGAGGCTGAGAGGATAGAGCTTGAAGCTCCGAGACACGCCTGGCTGAGCAGATAGCTACCAAAAATACCGTCTTTAGGGTCAAGTCCTTTAGGGAGGAGCTCCTTGCTGGTTCGAAAGGCTCCCTGGTTAAAGAATCCAATACCAGGTTGAGGTCCCAAGGCAGGATAACTGATCTTTGCTGGGGCCATAATTGCTTGATCGCCCTCAGGAACCTGCCCACATCAGCATGGTCTCCTAGCGACTTTCTCCGGACTTTACCCCTATAGCAAGAAATGGCTGCTAGCTGAACTCGCAGCGAGCTGTGAGCTAAACCCTTCTCGAAACCTGCTTGCAGAAATTCCAGGACCTCTGGTACTGAGGCGGCTAGAGGCTTCTTCCGATGTTCCGCGCACCATGCCTCAAATATGCGCCAAACCCTGACATAGGAAAGGCAGGTCGAGCGTTTTCGCGCGTTCAGCAGAGTCGAAATCACCGATCCCGAGTAACCTCGCTTCCGGAGCCGCACCCTTTCAATAGCCAGGCCGTAAGCGAGAAGCAATGCACGTGGGGCATCTGCACTGGACCCTGCCGTAGCAGATCCTTTCTGTCGGGGAGTCTCCAAGGGCGATGAGCCACTAGCCTCACCAGACCTGCATACCACGGGCGACGAGGCCAATCCGGGGCTATGAGAATTACCAAGCCCTGGTGTGCTTCTATTCACCTTAGAACTCTCCCTATGAGGGCCCAGGGCGGGAACACATATAGGAGACCCTCCGAAGGCCAAGTCTGTACCAGAGCATCCAAGCCTTCGGACATCCTTTCCTTCCTTCGACTGAAAAACTGGCTTGCCTTGGCAGTTTCGTAGCGTGCCATAAGGTCCATGATCGGCGTCCCCCAAAGAGCTACCACTTGGTCGAACACCTCCTGCGCTAGTTCCCACTCTCCGTGGTCTATCTTGCACCTGCTGAGGTAATTGGCCATCACATTTTCTGCCCCAGCCACATGGGGCGCTGAGATGGCCAATAGATGGGCTTCGGCCCAGTGCAAAAGGCTGTCCGCTTCCTTCTCCAGAGAGGGGCTGCTTGTCCCCCCTTGGCGGTTGATGTAGGCCACCGTGGTGACATTGTCCGAAAGGACGCGGACTGCCCTTTGCCGAACCAAGGGCTCGAGAGCTCTGAGTGCCAACGCTACTGCCCTCAGCTCCAGTCTGTTGATGGACCACCGAGATTCCCTCGAAGTCCAGCTTCCCTGTGCGAACTGGCCCTCGCAATGCACACCCCAGCCCGATAGACTTGCGTCCGTCGTCAGTTGTATCCATTGGGGTGGGTCGAGGGGCATCCCGCATCCTAGGTTCCTTGGGCACCTCCACCAGAGAAGAGCCCTCCTGATCCGAGGCGGACAGGGCAGTTGCATGGTTAAGGGATGATGCTGATGGGACCAACGCCGTAACAAGGCACGTTGAAGGGGTCGCATATGTGCCTTGGCCAATGGTATTACCTCTATCGTCGCCACCATGGTACCCAGCAGTTGTAGGTAGTGCCAAGCGGTGGGGTTTCGTCTTGATATGAAGAGAGAGAGACCAGGTTTCTCAGGTCCCTTAACCTCTGCTTCGACAGGAACACTCTTCCTCCCCTGGTGTCGAATCTTGCTCCGAGGTACTTGATCTCCTGCGAGGGAATTAATCTGCTCTTTGCTCGATTGATGACCCAACCCAACTCCTCCAGGAATTCCACCACCCTGGCTGTAGCTATACGACTCTCCACTTCCGACTTCGCCTGAATCAGCCAATCGTCCAGGTAGGGATGTACCAAAATTCCCTCCTTGCGAAGAGCCGTGGCTACAACCACCATTACCTTGGTGAACGTCCTGGGGGCTGTTGCTAGGCCAAAGGGAAGGGCCTGGAACTGAAAATGACCTCTCGGTACTGCGAATCTCAGGAACTGCTGATGAGACTTTCAGATCGGGATATGCAAGTATGCTTCCGTCAAATCTAAGGATGTCAGGAACTCCCCCTGTCTTACCGCCGCAATGACCGACCTCAGGGTTTCCATTCGGAAGTGGGGAATCGAGAGACAGCGATTGACTTGCTTTAGGTCCAGGATTGGGCGAAAAGATCCTTCCTTCTTTGGTACCACAAAATAGATCAAGTATCGACCGGATCCGTATTGGTCTCTCGGAATGGGAACCACCGCTCCCAGCGCAATCAGCCTTGAAAGAGTTTCCTCTATTGCTGCCCTCTTTTCTGGAGGGCCGCAGGGAGACTGAATAAAGGCTGGAAGCACTCGTTTTGCGAATTCGAGAGCGTACCCCTCTTGGATCACTTCCAGAACCCATTGATCGGATGTGACCCGGGCCCAGGCGGGAAGGAACTGCCATAACCTACCCCCCACCAGCAGGCCTTTCTCCTGGGCCCCCGTTGTCTCATTGTGGTCTCCTGGGGCCTGTGGAGGAGGAGGGAGTGCCAAAACCTCTCCCTGCCCTCCGAAACTCCCTGAAGCCTTGACCTCTAGAGGGGAAGCGGCCCTTAGGAAAGGAGTTTGGTCTGGACGGACGGAATCTCCGAAAGTCCCTTGGCTGACTCCGGGCCAGAACCATCGTGCGGCCTTGTTTAGGCCTGTCTTCCGGGAGCCTACCTCCCTTAGACTCGCCTAGGTCTTTAACCAGCTTGTCTAGGTCTTCACCAAACAGTAACTTCCCCTTGAAAGGGAGGTGACTCAGGCGCGCTTTCGAAGAGGGGTCCGCCGCCCAATTGCGTAACCATAAATATCTCCTGGCTGCAACCACCAGAAGGTTTTTGGGTGACTGCCACCATTGGAGGGACAAAATAAGGCGATTTGAGTTTACTATTTTGTCTGACAGGCAACCTGACGCCTGAGTCCACTGAATGGATAAAGTCCACTGGGCTGCCCTCATATGGAGGCGAGCATAAGGAAACACATGCACGGTGGATGCCATGTGGCCTAGCAACTATAACATTTCCCGAGCAGTGAGGTGAGGTTTTAGCACTGCTTGGGAAGCTAACTGCACAATGCGAAGGCAGCGGGATTGTGGAAGGAAGGCCCTTGTCTGTCTGGTATCCAGAAGAGCTCCTGTAAACTCTAGGGATTGAGTGGGAGCAAGGTTGGACTTTGGGAAGTTTATGACAAGTCCCAAATACTGAAGGATGCGCATTGTGCGAGAGAGAGCAACCCTGGCCTCTGGCTCTGAAGGGGCTCGAATGAGCCAGTCGTCTAAGTAAGGGAAGACAAATATTCCCAGGGTGCGGAAAAATGCTGCTACCACAGCCATGCATTTTGTGAACACCCTTGGTGCAGAAGCCAGGCCAAAAGGAAGAACCCTGTATTGGTAGTGCTTCCCTTGAAACAGGAATCAAAGGAACTTTCGGTGAGTTGGATGGATGAGAACATGAGCGTACGCATCCTTGAGATCTAGAGAACAAAGCCAATCCTGACTCTGAAGGTATGGCAGCAGAGTTCCTAGAGAAATCATTTTGAACTTCTCTTTGAACAGGAACTTGTTCAATTCTCTGAGATCTAGAATGGGTCTGTGTCCTCCTGTTTTCTTTGGAATAAAGAAATAGGGGGAGTAAAACCCTGTACCCTGTTAGGGAATGGGCACCTCTTCTATTGCTCCTTGAGCAAGGAGCATAGTGACTTCTTGACCTAACCGGTCATTGAGAGAGGTCTGAGAATTGAACTGTCTTACTATTGTAGGAGGGGGCATGCTGAGGAAATGAAGCTTGTACCCCTCTCTTACAATAGACAGAGTCCAATTTTCTGCTGTTATCTGACCCCATCTGGGGGCAAAATGACATAACCTTCCTGGGATGGTGGAGGGTTCCGGGCCGTTTAGGGCCAGGAAGGCAAAGTTCTCTATGCAGGTGTCAAAGCCCCTGTGGAGACTGAGTCTGCTGAGCCGGTTGAGGCTTAGCTGCTTTTCGCTTCCTTTGTTGCCTAGGTTGTTGCTGCTGTCCCTTTTTGGCAGACTGATCTGAACAATGTCCCAGCTGGGTATAAGCAGGATAAAACTTTTTCTTCTTGCTGAAGAATGGTTTATTAGAGAATCTTTTCCTTGCAGGATCAGCTGTAGATTTGGACAATCTATCCAAAGTGATATTGTCAGCATCAATCTCATTAGCTTTTTCCTGCCAATTCTTGCCAAAGAGATTCTCTCCTGTGCAAGGTATATTCCCTAGTTTGCCAGGCAATCCTACGTGCACATATGGCAATGGCAGAGGTTCTGCTTATGCATTCAAAGCAGACAAAGGCTGCACGATTCACAAACTTGGAAACATCCTGAGCAGATTCCTGGAACCAGGCAATTCTACGTGCACCTATGGCAATAGCAGAGGTTCTGCTTATGCATTCAAAACAGTCATTTCACAAACTTGGAAACATGCTGAGCATGCTAAACAAGAGCAAGATAATCTTGCCTTTTATCATCAGGAAGGAGAGGGCTCATAAGCTCTAAGTCTCCTGTGACTTCCTTAAGGAACATTCCCATATACAAGATATAGGAAATGATCCTAGCAGAGAGCATGGAAGCCTGGAAGGATCGACGTCCAAAGGCGTCAAGAGTCCTACACTCTTGTCCTGGAGGATTAGATGCATGCCTTTTTGCACTCTTTATCCGTCTCATGGCTGATTCCACCACCATGGAATGGTGTGGTAATTGAGTCTTCTGAAACCCAGGACAAGGAGGAACTTGATATATGGTGTCGCGTCTTTGAGAATGAGGAGATGTGGTCAGAGGTGTTTCCCACATCCTTAACATAAGATCATGCAAGATCTCATGAATAGGCAAGGTAGCTGCCTCCTTGGGAGCTTTAGGGTATTGTAGGATTTCTAATTCCTTTGCCCTAGGCTCTTTTTCAGGAGCCACTGTGATGGAAAGACCTCAGGCCATATCTTGGATAAAATCCTGAAAGGACATATCCTCTGGTGGAGACATCCTACGCTGAGGGGAAGAGGAATCCTTGGGAAGAAGTGCTCTGGTATCGGCAGAGCTTTCAGAGTCTTCAGACTCATCCGAGGATTCGAAGTATCTCCAATCCGGGTGATCGTGCAAGGCACGGTACCGGTACCGACTTGTCGATGCCGGATAGAGACGCATGACTCTGTCCCGGTAGAATACCTGCTGACGTCGATGTAGTCAGTGCCGGTACCAGTTGAATTGTCTGAAGCAGTTTCAGGGGCATCGAGGCCGTGAGAAGAGCTGCCAGACTGCGTTCAATAGCCAAGAATCTCTGGTCTATCGGCGCTGCAGATGCTTAGGTATCAGTGCCGGATAAAGCAGCCGGAACCCCAGAGCATGGCACCAGTAGTTCTGCCAAGGTTGAAGCCTCGAGAACATCTTCGAGCCCCGTTAGTGCTTTGGAAGCCGAAGCCGCCCGCCAGGGCAATTTTGCCGGTTAAAGTCCCTCACGGGCAACACCAGAGGCATCTCGATCTTTAGAAGGAGATCTACCCTTTGAGAACCGGCTAGATTTATGTTTAGTTACCTGAGATCCATGGGAGGAAGACGAAGCCCTGGAAGACGTCGATGCCACGGAGGCTGCATCGGAGGGAAAAAGGGTGCTAAGCTTAGCAGCTCGGTTTTGCCGGCCCCTTTTTGACATCATCCACAGGCAACACACTCTGAAATAGAGAGGTCAGGACCTAAACATTTGAGGCACCACTCATGGGTGTCAGTGACAGAGATGGTACCGTCACACTTAGAACACTTTTTAAAACCCGAAGCGGGTTTTTCCATTCTGAGGGAAAATGTTGGGCCTAGTGCCCAAAATGGTGCTTGGTACCCGAAAAAAAAATTACTGGAAAAAGACTCCAGAAACAAAGGGGTTTTTTTTTAAAAAAAGAAAAGAACCACCGGCGGTACCAGTATCGCATCGAGGGAAGGCAGACGCGACCACAAAAAAAAGAAGTATAAGGAGGGAATTTTTCTGCAGTGACAGGATGTGCGACCTGTCGGCTCCGTGGAAAACGAAGAACTGGAGAGGGACAGTTGGGAAAGGCGGGAAGGCAGCACGCAAGGACTGGGATTGGACAATGGGGAGCGTTTCCGCGCAGGCTCCGTCGGTACCGACGATACCCATATGTGAAGACTACATTCCTGCTTGTTCCTGGAGATAATCTTTATGGTAAAGTGTTAAATTTATTGTGTTAAATTATGAGGTTGCTGAGGGTTGGAGGGTCATCATCATTATCACTTCCAGATGCAGTTGTGGTTACAGTTAAGCAAGAAGGGGATGGTTGTGGTTCATTGTCATCTATTTGTTTAGGGTTGGCTTAAAAAAAAGACATCTAGTTTTTGCTGCTTGCCCCTTTATTCAATCTATTTTGCTTGATATAAAGTAGACACCCAGGGTAGACATAAGAAATCCTTTCAAGGCTGGTGGACTGGCAGAGGGTTAAGCTTCTATAGGCTTAAGCCCTAAATCACCACTTGCATTGGTATCTAACATCATAGAATCATTTGCAGTCTTAAAGCCTGGTGCTGGTGGTTTATTCGTAGAAATTTAGATTCTTGATTGTATTCTCTTCCAGTGCAATACTATATCATCAAAATGTGATCCAGAGTGTAGCCTTATTCCTCAGTTTTTTCACTTTGGGCTTCACCATATTACTTCATGTTATGAAAAGCATAGTAATTCTTACAGAAAACTAGCAAACCAGCCACTATTGGCACACTAAAGGAAGACACATCTGCAGGATTTTTAGTTTTTTTCCTAAGGGTCTTCATAGCTTGCTAATGCTTTCTCTTTTATAGTAAGAAAACCTGTCCCACATTGTTTTCATTTGATCTTCTATCCATACCACCCGATCTTCTTCCTACCGCCCAATATCCAGCATATCTCTCCTGGCCAAAATCATTGAAAAGGCCGTGTTACTACAGCTACAAGACCATCTAGATGACAACGAAATCCTGGATGAACAGCAATATGGTTTCAGACGACATCACGGCGTCGAAACACTACTCCTAGCGCTGCTGGACAACCTCCTCAAAGGTCTAGAAGACAAAAAGAAAATGTTTCTACTCATATTCATCGACATATCAGCTGCGTTCGATACGGTTCACCATGGAACCCTCATAAACAGGCTTAAATCAATAGGGATAGCAGGAGCCCCCCTAAAATGGTTCTCCTCGTACATTTCAAATAGAATACAACAGGTGCAGTTCAACGGTGAAACGGCAGAAGCCTTCACGCAAACCCAGGGCATACCACAGGGCTCGGCTCTCTCAGCACTCCTGTTCAATGTTTATATGCAACCACTTTGCAAAATTTTCCAGCATCATAATATCAAATACCACGTCTACGCAGACGATATTATGCTGTACACTCAACTCGACACGGACAACCCAAACTACACCCAACTAGAAGAGTGCCTAAGTGAGATGCAAGCCTGGTTACACCTAAGCAACATGACGATCAATCACAAGAAAATGGAGGCGATGTACATCTCCAGAAAGCCAAACTTCGACCCCCCCGCAACAATCACCTTATGTAACAATTCATACCAAACGAAGGAAGAAATAAAATACCTGGGGGTAACGTTAGAAAGCGACCTAAAGATGGAGAAACACCTCCGTAAAACCAACAGAGCCGTTTTCCACAAGCTAAGAGTCCTTCAACCGTTAAGGAGCACAGGACTTCAGGACCGTTGCGCAGGACATCGAACCACAGGACTTCAGGACCGTTGCGCAGGCACTCATCATGCCACATTTCGACTACTGCAACGCCATCCTTCAGGGTCTCCCAAAAAAAACCTTGAACATTCTGCAAATGGCGCAAAATGTAGCCGCTAGGATCATCACGAAAAAAGGTTTTGCTGATCACATCACCCCGGTATTGATTGAGCTACACTGGCTCCCCATTGCTGCTCGTATAAAATATAAAACACTCACGACCACTTTCAAGCTCCTACATAACATTGCTCCGTCCTTCCTCTCCACCTTGATCTGCTCGCAACCACCCAACAGAAGCAGAAGAACCATCAACTCCAACACCCTCCTCGTTCCAGCTGATATTAGAGCAGTTAAAACCAATACTAGTAACAGAGCGTTCTCATACACTGCACCTACACTCTGGAATCTCCTGCCGCCAGAGTTACGTGCTTGCAAAGACCTAACTGGATTTAGGAAAAACCTAAAGACTCATCTATTCCAGAGTCATTTCAATCTGATTTAACCCAAGGGATCTAAGCTTTACCACCCCGGGAGACCAAAACATATTTATGTACACCTGCTCGTTTATGTAAAATGTATATATGTATATCGGTAATTAGTGCCCATATCCTCAAACACCTGATCATTTATGTAAAATGTATATATGTATTTAGTCCCCATATCCTCAAACAGAACCCGCTTGTGTGATGTGCCTACCCTCCGAATCAACCTGTACACCCCCTAATTTTACTGTACTGATTTGACAGTTCTCCTTATGTAATCAGACCGCTGCTGATCGCTGGAAGTGGCGGTATATAAATGTTTGCTAAATAAATAAATAAATACATTTAGAAGAGGCTCCATCTCTTCAACTTTCTTTGTCTGTGATCTCTAATATTTGTTAGAAGTTAAGTTCGTTCCAGCAGCACAACTCCTTTTAATTTTTTTCAGCATTGTCTCTAATGGTACTTAATATAGATACCTTATTTCCTGTAGCATGAACAATGTCATGTTTTTTCAGATGTTCAAAACATCATAACATCTAGTTTTATTTCATGTGTTATTGTCTTTCTTTTACATTCACAACCAGAAATTTGATCACCAGAACACTTCTTATCACTTTGTCGATCTATATTTATGCGTAACAGAGCAAAAGAAAAAATAATTGAGGACTGTCGTACTACTCAAAAAATTCTTCAAAATGATTATGGTTATGAAATGTGTGGGCCAGCAGAGAATTTGGGTGGCGATGCGGGTGATTCTATTTGCTATAAAGGCATTTTGTTTATCATGCATGTGATTCTGTTTACTAACAGGGCATTTTGGCGATGAACTACTACTACTACGTATTAATAATTTATAAGTGGCATTAGTACCTCTACCAGCAGAAAGGAAGAGGTACTAATGCCATTGTACAAGTCGCTGGTGAGGCCTCACTTGGAATATTGTGTTCAGTTTTGGAGACCATATCTCGCAAAGGATATAAAAAGGCTGGAAGCGGTTCAGAGGAAGGTGACCAAAATGATTTGGAGCCTGTGTCAGAAGACTTGAGAAGAGACTTGAAGACCTAAATATGTACACTCTGGAGGAGAGGAGGGGCAGGGGAGATATGATTCAGACCTTTAAATACTTAAAGATTATTAATGGACAAACAAACCTCTTCCAAAGACGGGGAAGCTGTAAAACTACAGGGCATAAAGCAGTTACTTACCTGTAACAGGTGATCTCTGGGAACAGCAGGAATAAGTCTTCACATATGGGTATGTTGGTACCGACGGAGCCTGCGCGGGAACGCTCCCCAGCGTCCAATCAGAAAGCCTTTGGGAGCATCCCACAGCGCCTGCGTGCTGCCTTCCCGCCTTTCCAACTGTCTCTCCTCAGTTGAGTTTCATAGCTGAGACAAAGAGAGAGAGAAAGAGGAAAGGAAGATAGATAGAGAGATACAACTACTAGGGGAGGTGGATGGATTGTGAAGACTTATTCCTGCTGTTCCCAGAGATCACCTGTTACAGGTAAGTAACTGTGCTATCTCCAGGAACAAGCAGGAATGAGTCTTCACATATGGGGACTCCCTAGCTATAGATGCCAGGGGGAGATCCCATAAAAAGTGTGCCCCTGGATCAGGACTGCACTTCCCACACATGGATCTCTGGCATCCCATGAGGGATGGTGGGTAGGAGTTGAAAGAGAGGAGCTGCAAGAAAAAACAGCGAACCAAAGGACTACAGGAGAGGAGTCCTTGGTATGTATGAAAAGTTCCATTAAAATTATTCAATGAACAATCACAATATGGACCTTACCTACTGGATTGTAGGAAGTAGAGAGTTTGATGGAGTCTACTGGAGATTCAGTAGAAGAATCCTCAAGGTGACCTCACGGCAGTGAAGGTGAAGGTCCAAATCTGGAATTGGTCAACTGGTATAAAAACGGCAAGTCTTCAGTGGAAAGCTTTATGGGAAAAAGCTGAAAAACTCTTTTAGCTACAGAGTCATTAACATTTAGGAGTAAAAGAGGAAGACTGACCGATTTGGACAAGTAGCCCAGTCCTGGAGGTAAGAAGGGGTATGGGAAAACCCCGTATTCCCAAGGAGGACAGATGTGTGAAGGGCTAAAACCTCAGGGGTACTGAGGATCTAAGCAGTCTTTCCTAGCTGGTGAGAGATAGGAAAGATATTGAAGCATGGTGCTTCAGGGATAGCGAGACCTAGAGCAAAGTGGAAGCTGTCAGTACCACAGTAGTGGTTGTGTGCATAATATCCCCGACATACTGAGGGACAGTATGAACATATGTAAGCCCACTGTCTGAAACCTCTAGGAAGGTAAAAACCTTTATAGCATAGACAGTTAGGGAGATAAGTATGGAATACATATCTACTTATAAGGAGCAACTCGAGAGATACACATATATATATATGTATGTAGGGATATAGATATATATATATATATATATATATATATGTGTGTGTGTGTGTGTGTGTGTGTGTGTACATATAGGTATATATAGGTATATATAGGGGCATAACATATGCACACACAGCTTACAGACGTATGTATCTATAGAAGTATATAGAGATATATACATACATAAATATGTATGTTTGAAGATACATGTCTGCAAGTAAGCAGATAGAGATATGCCCATAAGAACATTCACATGAGAGATGTGAAGGAGAAAGATTCATCTAATAACAAGAAGGTGGAACCTACTTGAGAAGATATAGAGAGAATCTATTCTTCCGGTTAAAATGGAGCAGGAATGCTATCCAGTGCAATAACCAGGATGGTTGCGTGAAAAAACAGAGGATAATATCAGTCTGCAAATAGCAAGTCCTGAGTGTTGTAGAACTCTGACATGGTTAATGGACAGAAAACGCATAGGAGGAGATACCAGGATGACCCACTGGAGGGACACAAGGGGTATCATGCGTTACTAGTAGAATATGTGCTGTCCATAAAGGAGTAGGATACCATGAGGACAAGCTGCAAGGAAAAAAGAGCATATTCCTACAGGATTGGAAAAACTCTTTGAACATTCACGCAGAAAAGGCTTATATCCTGTATTAAAACAGGAGATAACAGGGTGTGGAGAACCCTCACAGTCATGGAAAATGACTGATAAGCCTTTCCCACCATAAAGAATAGTAATCAGAGAGAAAACCCCATGCTCTCTATCAAGGGCCCATAGTAGAAAGCTTCTCTGAGATTGCAGAGAGCATATGCAGGAGAATTAGGAAGTAAAACTGGCTGTAGGTCAGCTTTGTTGCCAAATCCAAGAGTGGAGATGGCAAAAAAAGAAGATAGTGTGAGAAGTCTGAAGTGATTAGGATTATCCAAGAAAGATGAAGTACTATCTTGGAATCACTAGTAAGGCTAGACAGAAAGTAGTGGAAGACAGACTGGAAACTTGTGGAAAAGTACCAGTAGTCCAATTACTGGAACTCCTGCATGGGCAGCTGCTGAATGAGACAGCAGAGAGAATCTTCCTGTGTAAAACATAGAGGACAGACAAAAGGAGAGGAGAATTCCTGTCCGTGTCTGATGAGCTGCCCAGAGAAAAGAAGGGAATTTATTCAAGGGAAAAAACTCTACACTGGAATGAAAAGCTAGAGAAGTTCTGTAGTGATATGGTACCACTCATTCAGGGGGAACCCTGGATGAGAGGGTAGAGAAACAGGAGCTGAAGGGTGACTTACCATATGGTAAGTCTGCGGAAGGAAAAAATGTTCATGTTGGGACAGAAAACTATCATGGGATAGTTGTTAACTTCCCTTCTTGGTAGGAAGAAGAGGAGAAACCTGTGACCCAATGACATGAATATCCTGACAGCTCAGCATATCTAGGAGGAAAAAGATGTCCTGAAGAAAGGAATCCATGTGTAGAGTTTTGAAGGAAGAAACAGTGAAAAAACTTCCATTAAGAAGAAGTTAACTGTAGGTTGTAACCTTCAGGAACCTATGGTTGCTTGGTTTGTTCAGCCTGGCTAGAGTATGGATTCTTCAGACCAGGGCGAGGATTCCCCTGCTTGGGAACATCTGTATGATGGGCAGGAGAAGAGTGAAACCTTCTTTTCCTAGGGAAAGAAGGTTTGGTAGGACATTTCCTACCTACTAGGGAAGGAGAAGGCTTAGGATGGCCCCCAGAAACAGGGAAGTCAGTAGAGCAATGAGCAACCTGATGTAAAGCCTCCCTATTGAAGAGATTTTCTCCAGTACAAGGAGTATTACTAAATCTTTGTTGTGCCCATCTGTTCAAGTCTGAAGCCTGGAGCCAGGCTCTACGTCATGCTCCTATGGCTATAGCAGAGGTTCTGCTAACAGACTCAAAAGAGTCTAGAGAAGCACGGGAAAGAAACCAAGAGATATTTTGGCTATGACTAAGAAGTAAGGAATAGTCTGCAGCCTTGGGCTCTGATAGAAAAGGAGTCAAAAGAGATAATTTCTTTGTGACCTCCTGGAGAGATAGACTCATATAAAAAATATAAGAGATAATCCTTGTTGCCAGCATAGATGTTTGGAAGGTCTGACGTCCAAAGGCATCAAGTGCTCTAGATGCACGACCTGGCGGATAAGAAGAATGCTTCTTCTTGCTTTTTACCTTCTTCATTGCTGATTCCACTACAATGGAATGATGGGGAAGTTGAGTCTTTTGAAACCCTGGAGAGGGGGACACCTGATACAGAACATCACTTGCTGTAGAAGGTGAGGAAACCCTTAAAGGTGTTTCCCATATTCTCAGAAGAAGATCCTGTAAAGAATGATGTAAAGGAAGCATTATATTTTCCTTTTCTGCAGGAGAGCCTCGAGTAGGATCACAGCCAGGGATAGGAATAGCAAGGAATGTTGCCATGTCAAGGAGAAATTTCTGAAAAGAAGGCTCTCCAATGGGAACCATCCCTGGATAGGCTAAATTTGAAGCAGCAGCCTGGGCACCAGAAGATGTACTGGTCCGGTGCAGAAAAAGAGCCCCACTAGATGGATACTGGTACTGGCAGTCACGATTTGAGACAGTCAGTACTGCATCGTCCATGCCAGGTATCGACTCCAAACTAGGTATAGAAAGGAGCGATGGGAGAAATAAGCATGGAAGTGGCTGGTCCCGATGTGACTGCAGGAACCGACATCGATACTGATACCGGTAACTGTGCCGGAATCGGAGGCGATAACGCCATCAAAGCAGTCATCGGAGGCTGCTGAAGCGGTACCGAGGTAACCAGAAACCCTTGGTGAATATCGTCGGTACTGCGTATCCGGAATCGACAAGGGTTGGTTCCGAGACGTGTCGTTACCCAGTCTTCTAGACTAGATATTGATTCCAGACTTGGCATCGAAGGGAGCAAGTCTATCGATGCATGTCTAGAGGGTACCGACGTGGGTGGTGGTATCGGCGATGTCGATACTGGAAAGGCAATCTGGGGCATATCGATCGGTCCCGAAGGTACCGAGGACGCCAGACGACGATCCCTGGTGAAGAGTGGATCACTCAACACCGGTGCCGATGCTGGGGTATCGGTACCGCTCGAAGCAGATGCCACCACCGAGCATGGCTCAGGTATGTTCTGTGAGGGGTGAGCCCCAGGAACAACCTGAAACCCCTGAAAGGCTTTGTAGACCGAAGACTCCCGCCGGGGTTTTGAAGCCAATAGGGTCTTGAGGGCAAGGCCGGAGCCGTCATCATGCTTGGCATGAGACATACCACTCAAGGATTGGCTAGTCTTAACAGACTGTTTGTGGGTTACCTGATCCTGTAGAGAAGAAATGTTCGGTGCCCTGACACTGAAAGGGAACTCGGTATCGAGGGAAACTCGAAATGGAAAATCTCTTCTCATAAAATTGTAGCCTAATAGCTCCGGAGGGAAAGGGTCAGGACCCAAACAGGTTAGACACCAGCTATTGGAGTCTAAAAAGAAAACTGTGTTTCCACAGTTAAGGCACTTCTTAGGAGAAGAAGGCTCCATGATGGAGAGGCCTTACAGGCCCAAAATTTTAAGACAGAAACTGAGGGAAAACTCTCCCTGATTTTGAGAAAAAGAAAAGAAAAAACCCCACCGGCGGAACCGGTGGAGGCGGGAAAGCAGCCGCGACCACAAGAAAATAAAGAATTAAAGAATTAAACAAGAAATTTTCTGCGGTGACAGGAGTACGTCCTGCCGGCTCCGCGGAAAAACGAAAACTGAGGAGAGACAGTTGGAAAGGCGGGAAGGCAGCACGCAGGCGCTGTGGGATGCTCCCAAAGGCTTTCTGATTGGACGCTGGGGAGCGTTCCCGCGCAGGCTCCGTCGGTACCGACGTACCCATATGTGAAGACTCATTCCTGCTTGTTCCTGGAGATCATGAAGCTGCAAGGGGGTAAACTGAAAGGCAATGTCAGGAAATACTTTTTCACTGAAAGGGTGGTGGATGCTTGGAATGTCCTCCCGATAGAAGTGGTGGGGGCAAATACAGTGACAGAATTCAAAATGGCATCGGATAGACATAATGGATTCCTTTATATCAACAGGATAAAATCAAAATAAGCATAACTATCTCTAATATCTGAACAAATAGGGGTGACCTACATGGAGCAGTGGGTACACCCCCAAACAAAGGCATGGGGAGAGGTGACCTGCACGGAGCAGCAAGTGCATCTACTCTTGCCACCTTGCTTGGCAGACTAGATGGACCATACCGGTCTTTATCTATAGTCATATACTATGTTACTACATAGCGCTACAAGGCAAACACAGTGCTGTACAGACACATGAAAGACGGTCCCTGCTCATCAGAGCTTACAATCTAATCAAGACAGACAGTATAATAGAAGGGTACAATAGGGAAGGGTAATGAGACACAAGAAGAACAAGGGATTAAGATCCACAAGCGGCCTGAAAGAGGTGAACATTTAGCATGGATTTGAAAAGGGGGAGAGATGAAACCTGGCATAAGGATTCAGGTAGTTTGTTCCAAGCATAGGGAGCAGCAAGTTGAAAGAATCAAAGTCTAGAGTTGGCAGTGGAAGAAAATGGTATAGAGAGAAGCAGGCGAAAAGAAAGAGTGGCGTTCACAAAGAGGGGCGTAGGGAGAGAGGAGAGAGGAAAGGTACTGAAGAGCAGAAGAATGAACACATTTAACAGATCAGAAGGAGAAGTTTGTGTTGGATACAGATATGGAAGGGAAGCCAATGAAGTGATTTGAGAAGAGGAGTTATAAGAGTATATTGGGTGTGGTGGAAGATTAACCATGGAGCTGAGTTCTGAACAGACTGAAGGAGAGAAAGATGACTCAGAGGGAAACCAGCAAGCAAAGTTGCAATAGTCGAGGCGGGAGATGACTAGAGTGGATAAATGTTTGAGTAGTGTGTTCAGAAAGAAAGGGGTGAATTGTGTTAATGTTATAGAGAAAGAAACAACAGGTTTTAGCTATCTGTTGGATATGTTCAGTAGAAGGAGAGGGGGAAGTCGAAGATGACCCTAAGGTTACAGGTGAGGAAACAGAAAGCAGAAGAGTATTATCAACAGAGATAAAGAAGGAAGGAGAGAAAATAAGTTCAGTTTTGGCCATGTTCAATTTCAAATGGCAGTAAGACATCCAGGCAGTGATGTCAGGTAGGCAGAGAGATATATGGGCCGGGAGCATAAGAGAAAATAACAGGTGTAGACAGATAGATTTGAGAGTCGTCAGCATAAAAATGATACTGAAAGCCATGGGAGGAGATGAGAGCACCACGGGACTAGGTATAGAGAGAAAAAAGGAGAGGACCTAGAACAGACCCTCAGGGTACACTAACTGAGAGAGGGATAGCAGTAGAGAAGGAATCACCAGAACAAACATGGAAAGAGCGATAGGAAACATATGAAGAGACCAGGACAGTACAAAGCTCCTAAAACCAAGTGAGGATAATGTCTTGAGGAGACAGTGGTGGTCAACAGTATCAAAAGCAGCAGAAAGATCAAGAATGAGGACAGAGTAAAGGCCCTTGGATTTAGCCAGGAGCAAGTCGCTGGAGACTTTTGCAAAAGCTATTTCAGTAGAATGTAAGGGACAAAAGCCTGATTGAAATGGATCTAGGAGGGCTTGAGGGGAGAGAAATTCAAGGCAACAGCAAAGAACTGCACGTTCAAGAATTTTGAAAATGAAGGGAAGAAGGGAGATAGGTCAATAATTAAAAGGCCAAGTAGGGTCAAGTGAAGGTTTCTTAAGGAGAGGTGTAATCAAGAGCATGCTTGAAGGCTGCAGGGAAATTTACAGTGGAGAGAGAATATGTGAGATGGAAGGGATGACAGAAGAGGAGATGGAATTAAGGAGACAGGTGGGGATAGAATCAGAGAAACAAGTATTAAGTTTAAAAGCCGCAGCACTGGACCCTATCTCTGAATCTCAAGCCTGCTCTGAACGTAAGCAATACTAGAGACTTATCTACCTCTCTATGCAAATAGTAACTCTAATGTATGGTAATTTATACTGTGATAAATCTATGCTACTAATAGAACTGAATACTATGCTAAGTACGTAGCCATATGTTTTATCTCAATGCTGCCACCCTGTTGTATAATTCCTGCAATCTTGTTGTGTAATCCTGCTTACCCAGTGCTCAGAGTAGAGCCCGTTACTTTGAGTATACAACTGCCCAGACATCCCAGGCTATCTAGACACTTAGTAGCTCCAGATAATTCAACTGCCTAGCTGCACGTGTTCTCATCCTTATAGCTCGTCTGTGATCATTCTAACCGTACCCAACACTAGGCATAGGACTTACGCTTGTCTGCCCTACTCGGCTCTGTTGCATCAAGACTTTGGAGTTGGTTCACACACTCACGAACAAATATCATCCTGTAGTTCCATCTGGAGCACCCCAAGAGTAACCTCATGATGCACCCAATCTTTTCATTAGTCTGTATTTTTCTTATCTCTGCGCTTCCCAGCGCATCACACGCCTTCAATCCATGCACCAGCTACATCCCGATCCTCCGCAGCAACGGGAAGAGATGGACGGAAAACCCTTGCTACACCCCATCAGAAACCAACAACAAATTTCACCCCCACTTACTACACATCCCACTACAAAATATTAAGACCACCCAAACCGAGAGACATCAACATCAACGTCTGCTTAAGTGCGCCCTCATAAATGCCAGGTCAATACGTGCAAAATGGCCAGCAGTCACTGACCTGATAACCCTACATCAGGGATCTCAAACATGCGGCCCGCGAGAGAACTTTGTGCGGCCTGCGACGGAGAGGAAACAAAAAAAACAACCCTGGCTTCCTCTGCTGCCGCTGCCGCCATGGCAGCAGCAGAATCAACTGTCAATTAAAAAAAAAAAACCCTGGCTGCTGCGGCAGCATCAGCTGTCTCGCGGCCCCTTCCCGTCTGCCCAGCAGAGCCCTCAGTCAGCTCCATCAGTGGCTGGCCTTTCAAGCCGCGAAGAGAGTATTTCCATCTCGCGCGGCTCTGTTAAGCCTGCCAGGGCAACCCGGGCAGGCTTAACAGAGCCGCGCGAGAGGGAAATACACTCTTCGTGGGCGGCCCTGAAAGCTGCCGCTGAGGGCTCTACCGGGCCGACGGGCAGGGGCCGCGGGACAGCGGATTCTGCTGCTGCCAGGGCGGCGGCAGCAGAAGCCCAGTTTTTTTTTAAAAATTTTACCTGGGCTGATTGGGGGGGGGGGGGGTTAGGATTGGAAATGGGCTGATGGCGGTTAGGACTGGTGGTGGGCTGATGGGGGGAGTTAGGACTGGTAATGGGCTATGAGGGGGCTAAGATTGAAAATGGGGTGATAGGAGGGTTAGGACTGGAAGTGGGCTGTTGGGGGGGCTTAGGACTGGTAATGGGCTATGGTGGGGACAGAACTGGTAATGGACTGGGGGGGTTGCTAGGACTGGAAATGGGCTGAGTAGAAGGGGGGGGCTTGAACTGCAAATAGCTGATGGGGAGGGGGGCTTGGAATGGAAATGGGCTGTGAGGGGAGGGAGCTAGGACTGGAAATGGGCTTAGTGGGGGGGGGAAGCTAGGACAGGAAATGGGCTGATGGTGGGGCTAGGATAGGACTGGAAATGGGCTGATGCGGGAGCTAGAAGGGAGCGGATGCTGGGTGGGGCTGGAACTAGAAGGGAGCTTATTTGGGGGAGGATTAGAATGAGATGGGGCTGGGAGAGTGAAATGGAGAGGGGAAAAATATTTTGTGTGGGAGGGAAGAAAAATCGACAATTGGCCGGGTAGTGGAGAGTAAGTGGGGATTGAGGATGGAGGGGTAAAATTTGAGTGGATGAAATAAGAATGAGGAAAGAACAAAAGGAAAAAGATTAGTATGTTAAAGCAGATGTAGAGAGAGAATGGAAAAAAAACGGAAGAGAGAAAAAGGACAAATGGACAGCAGACAATGGAGAGTTAGCAGAAGACACGAAGAAACCAGAAGAAAGTGGCTGGAACAATTTCAACTGAAAAAAATGCACAAAAGGTAAAAAAATATATCTTTATTTTGAATTTATTAACTGGAATATGTCAGCTCTGGGAAATGTGCATTGTATGGTAACATTATGCAAATATTTATGCAAAAGAGGCCCCGCGTCTTATGTGGCCCGCGGGTTACTTTACAAGTCCTCATTTGGCCCTCAAAGCAATTTGATTTTGAGACCCCTGCCCTACATGATCTTGACATTCTAATGATCACGGAGACATGGCTATCTGACTGTGACAATGTACTCATCAATCAGATGTTACCTCCAGACTTCTCACTATACGCCTGCCACAGGACCAACCAGATGGGAGGTGGGGCACTCATCCTTGCCAAAGCCGAACTTCAATTTAAACTGAGTAATGCCACCAGCCCAACCCACCTGGATACGATCACCATAGTAAACAATCATTGCACGATCAACTTACTTTACCGAGCACCGACATCACCAGAAGATCTCTCGACAATAATTGACCTCGCCTGTAATACAAACAATCCACGATCCCCGAACTGACTACTCCCCTGTATGTAGAATCTGGCAACAATGTAGAAAAACGCCATCTTCTGTGGCAAGGCAACCAGTAATTGACGTTGTCAAGACTTGATGCACCAATTGGATTTGGGATTCCCTAACTTGTGGGTGTTCTCTTTCCTTGGGTGGGTTCTCACATTTAAACGCTTCCATTCAGCCTATGTAAGGATTCTTTGCCCTTGCCGGAGAAGACGGCGTTTTTCTACATTGTTGCCAGATTCTACATACCGGGGAGCACTTGATACAGGGTTTGATACCCGAAACGTGCACGTCGTGAAAATAGGATATTTTGGGAGCAACATATGTGTTTTTGGTAGAGATTCAACAACAAAGGTAATGAAACAGATAAGTGCAAGTAACTTAATTATTTTATAAGGTGATGAACCTCTTTTGATTAAAATGTAGCTAGCTGTCTGGTGTGGGTTGTGTCATAATACCAACTCTCCTACAGCTGGCTTCGACAAAAAAATTAGTTTTTTGATGAGGGTATTTTGCAGTGAACTTTGACTTTGGAAGTACTGATGTCAGGCTCACCAGTTTGTAGTTTCCCAGATACCCTTGGAACCCTTTTTGAAAATTGGCATTACATTGGCTACTGTCCAATCTTCAGGTACTAAAGATGATTTTAATGATAGTTCACAGATTACTAACAGTAGGTCTGCAATCTCATATTTCAGTTCTTTCAGCACCCTGAGATGTATGCCATCCAGTCCAGGTGATTTGCTACTCTTTTGTTTTTCAAATAGCTGTATTACATCGTTCCAATTTATTGAGATCTGTTTCAGTTCCTCTAATACCCATGCCAGAAACAATATTTAAAAGTGATGTAAGTTTCCTGCATCTTCTTTAGTAAAGACTAAAGCAAAGAATTCATCCAGTCTCTCCGCTATGGCCTTGTCCTCTCTTAGTGCCTCTTTTACCCCTCTATCATCTAATGGTCGAACTGACTCTTACAGATGTTTTGCTACAAATCTACCTGAAAAAGTTTTTTTTTTATGCGCTTTTGCTTCCATGGCAAGCTTCTTTTCAAATTCTTTCCCCTTGCATATAAGGAGTAATTAGTCCTTACCTGCTAATTAGTGTTCCTGAAGGAACTTTAGTCCAGTCCCTTAACTTCTGGGTTGTGCAATCCTTCCAGCAGCTTGGAGGCTGAGCCCATCATCTTTTTGATGATGGTGTGGTATAAATACCCCTGGCACCACCCACTGGCACCAGTAATCTATTGCAAAAGCAGACTTAAAGGATAGATAATTAAGAACTTATAACTATATGACAACATGCAATAACTTACAACTCACCTCCTAAACTAGTAAACCCCTTTTTTTTTTACACATCAAGGAGGTAAAGGAAAAGGAAAGGAGGAGGAGGCTTACCTGAGGCCGCCATGGCCTTCCCCCCTTCCCAGCTGAGCCTCTTTTCGTGGTCTGCCACGTCCTCCGGGCCCTAAGCAAGGGACCCCACGATTTAGCTCCGTACTCTGTCTTCGGTCCGCTAACTGAAAGCCGCCGAACTCGGGCGGGATCAGGGACTAGACTGAAGTTCCTTCAGGAACACTAATTAGCAGGTAAGGACTAATTACTTCCTCCTTATCGTCACTTCAGTCCAGTCCCTTAACTTCTGGGATGTAACAGAGCAGTTTAAATCTGGGAGGGGTTCGTTATCCTGGACCGAAGTACTGCGCTGCCAAACCCGGCATCCGTCGCCCCTTGGACATCCAGCCTATAATGCTTGGTGAAGGTGTGGAGGGATGACCAGGTAGCCGCTCTACAAATGTCCAGCGGCGGCACCAAACTATGTTCAGCCCAGGAAGTCGCTTGCGCTCTAGTTGAATGCGCGCTAAGACCTCCTGGAACCTGCTTCCCTCTGAGGATATAAGCGGAGGCAATCGCCTCCCTGATCCACCTAGAAATGGAAGCCTTGGCCGCTGCCTCTCCCTTATGCGGCCCTCCAAATTGAACGAATAAACGCTCGGACCTTCAAAAAGACACCGTGCGGGAGAGGTACCTCCTCAGCACTCTATGCACATCCAGAAGCCTAAGCTTCTCTCTCTGTCCCCTGTTTGACTCTTTTCCGCGAAAGAGGGCAGAGATACCGACTGGTTTACATGAAAAGAAGAGATGACCTTAGGTAAGAAGGAAGGAACTGTACGAAAGACGCTCTGCACACCAGGCTTCAAAGACACGCCAAACTCTCACATAAGAAAGGCAGGTGGAGCGTTTTCGAGCGCTCAACAAAGTCGAAATTACTGATCCCGAGTACACCCGCTTCATGAACCGCACCCTTTCAATAGCCAGGCCGTAAGCGAGAACCGATGCACGTGGGGCATGCATACCGGACCCTGCCGCAGAACCCTCCCTATGAGCGCCCAGGGAGGGAACACATAGAGAAGGCCCTCCGCGGAAAAACGAAAACTGAGGAGAGACAGTTGGAAAGGCGGGAAGGCAGCACGCAGGCGCTGTGGGATGCTCCCAAAGGCTTTCTGATTGGACGCTGGGGAGCGTTCCCGCGCAGGCTCCGTCGGTACCGACGTACCCATATGTGAAGACTCATTCCTGCTTGTTCCTGGAGATCATGAAGCTGCAAGGGGGTAAACTGAAAGGCAATGTCAGGAAATACTTTTTCACTGAAAGGGTGGTGGATGCTTGGAATGTCCTCCCGATAGAAGTGGTGGGGGCAAATACAGTGACAGAATTCAAAATGGCATCGGATAGACATAATGGATTCCTTTATATCAACAGGATAAAATCAAAATAAGCATAACTATCTCTAATATCTGAACAAATAGGGGTGACCTACATGGAGCAGTGGGTACACCCCCAAACAAAGGCATGGGGAGAGGTGACCTGCACGGAGCAGCAAGTGCATCTACTCTTGCCACCTTGCTTGGCAGACTAGATGGACCATACCGGTCTTTATCTATAGTCATATACTATGTTACTACATAGCGCTACAAGGCAAACACAGTGCTGTACAGACACATGAAAGACGGTCCCTGCTCATCAGAGCTTACAATCTAATCAAGACAGACAGTATAATAGAAGGGTACAATAGGGAAGGGTAATGAGACACAAGAAGAACAAGGGATTAAGATCCAAAAGCGGCCTGAAAGAGGTGAACATTTAGCATGGATTTGAAAAGGGGGAGAGATGAAACCTGGCATAAGGATTCAGGTAGTTTGTTCCAAGCATAGGGAGCAGCAAGTTGAAAGAATCAAAGTCTAGAGTTGGCAGTGGAAGAAAATGGTATAGAGAGAAGCAGGCGAAAAGAAAGAGTGGCGTTCACAAAGAGGGGCGTAGGGAGAGAGGAGAGAGGAAAGGTACTGAAGAGCAGAAGAATGAACACATTTAACAGATCAGAAGGAGAAGTTTGTGTTGGATACAGATATGGAAGGGAAGCCAATGAAGTGATTTGAGAAGAGGAGTTATAAGAGTATATTGGGTGTGGTGGAAGATTAACCATGGAGCTGAGTTCTGAACAGACTGAAGGAGAGAAAGATGACTCAGAGGGAAACCAGCAAGCAAAGTTGCAATAGTCGAGGCGGGAGATGACTAGAGTGGATAAATGTTTGAGTAGTGTGTTCAGAAAGAAAGGGGTGAATTGTGTTAATGTTATAGAGAAAGAAACAACAGGTTTTAGCTATCTGTTGGATATGTTCAGTAGAAGGAGAGGGGGAAGTCGAAGATGACCCTAAGGTTACAGGTGAGGAAACAGAAAGCAGAAGAGTATTATCAACAGAGATAAAGAAGGAAGGAGAGAAAATAAGTTCAGTTTTGGCCATGTTCAATTTCAAATGGCAGTAAGACATCCAGGCAGTGATGTCAGGTAGGCAGAGAGATATATGGGCCGGGAGCATAAGAGAAATAACAGGTGTAGACAGATAGATTTGAGAGTCGTCAGCATAAAAATGATACTGAAAGCCATGGGAGGAGATGAGAGCACCACGGGACTAGGTATAGAGAGAAAAAAGGAGAGGACCTAGAACAGACCCTCAGGGTACACTAACTGAGAGAGGGATAGCAGTAGAGAAGGAATCACCAGAACAAACATGGAAAGAGCGATAGGAAACATATGAAGAGACCAGGACAGTACAAAGCTCCTAAAACCAAGTGAGGATAATGTCTTGAGGAGACAGTGGTGGTCAACAGTATCAAAAGCAGCAGAAAGATCAAGAATGAGGACAGAGTAAAGGCCCTTGGATTTAGCCAGGAGCAAGTCGCTGGAGACTTTTGCAAAAGCTATTTCAGTAGAATGTAAGGGACAAAAGCCTGATTGAAATGGATCTAGGAGGGCTTGAGGGGAGAGAAATTCAAGGCAACAGCAAAGAACTGCACGTTCAAGAATTTTGAAAATGAAGGGAAGAAGGGAGATAGGTCAATAATTAAAAGGCCAAGTAGGGTCAAGTGAAGGTTTCTTAAGGAGAGGTGTAATCAAGAGCATGCTTGAAGGCTGCAGGGAAATTTACAGTGGAGAGAGAATATGTGAGATGGAAGGGATGACAGAAGAGGAGATGGAATTAAGGAGACAGGTGGGGATAGAATCAGAGAAACAAGTATTAAGTTTAAAAGCCGCAGCACTGGACCCTATCTCTGAATCTCAAGCCTGCTCTGAACGTAAGCAATACTAGAGACTTATCTACCTCTCTATGCAAATAGTAACTCTAATGTATGGTAATTTATACTGTGATAAATCTATGCTACTAATAGAACTGAATACTATGCTAAGTACGTAGCCATATGTTTTATCTCAATGCTGCCACCCTGTTGTATAATTCCTGCAATCTTGTTGTGTAATCCTGCTTACCCAGTGCTCAGAGTAGAGGCCCGTTACTTTGAGTATACAACTGCCCAGACATCCCAGGCTATCTAGACACTTAGTAGCTCCAGATAATTCAACTGCCTAGCTGCACGTGTTCTCATCCTTATAGCTCGTCTGTGATCATTCTAACCGTACCCAACACTAGGCATAGGACTTACGCTTGTCTGCCCTACTCGGCTCTGTTGCATCAAGACTTTGGAGTTGGTTCACACACTCACGAACAAATATCATCCTGTAGTTCCATCTGGAGCACCCAAGAGTAACCTCATGATGCACCCAATCTTTTCATTAGTCTGTATTTTTCTTATCTCTGCGCTTCCCAGCGCATCACACGCCTTCAATCCATGCACCAGCTACATCCCGATCCTCCGCAGCAACGGGAAGAGATGGACGGAAAACCCTTGCTACACCCCATCAGAAACCAACAACAAATTTCACCCCCACTTACTACACATCCCACTACAAAATATTAAGACCACCCAAACCGAGAGACATCAACATCAACGTCTGCTTAAGTGCGCCCTCATAAATGCCAGGTCAATACGTGCAAAATGGCCAGCAGTCACTGACCTGATAACCCTACATCAGGGGTCTCAAACATGCGGCCCGCGAGAGAACTTTGTGCGGCCTGCGACGGAGAGGAAACAAAAAAAACAACCCTGGCTTCCTCTGCTGCCGCTGCCGCCATGGCAGCAGCAGAATCAACTGTCAATTAAAAAAAAAAAACCCTGGCTGCTGCGGCAGCATCAGCTGTCTCGCGGCCCCTTCCCGTCTGCCCAGCAGAGCCCTCAGTCAGCTCCATCAGTGGCTGGCCTTTCAAGCCGCGAAGAGAGTATTTCCATCTCGCGCGGCTCTGTTAAGCCTGCCAGGGCAACCCTGGCAGGCTTAACAGAGCCGCGCGAGAGGGAAATACACTCTTCGTGGGCGGCCCTGAAAGCTGCCGCTGAGGGCTCTACCGGGCAGACGGGAAGGGGCCACGGGACAGCTGATTCTGCTGCTGCCACGGCGGCAGCAGCAGAAGCCAAGTTTTTTTTAAAAATTTTACCTGGGCTGATTGGGGGGGGGGGGGTTAGGATTGGAAATGGGCTTATTGCGGTTAGGACTGGAGGTGGGCTTTTGGGGGGGGTTTGGACTGGTAATGGGCTATTAGGGGGCTAAGATTGAAAATGGGGTGATAGGAGGGTTAGGACTGGAAGTGGGCTGTTGGGGGGGCTTAGGACTGGTAATGGGCTATGGTGGGGACAGAACTGGTAATGGACTGGGGGGGTTGCTAGGACTGGAAATGGGCTGAGTAGAAGGGGGGGGCTTGAACTGCAAATAGCTGATGGGGAGGGGGGCTTGGAATGGAAATGGGCTGTGAGGGGAGGGAGCTAGGACTGGAAATGGGCTTAGTGGGGGGGGGGAAGCTAGGACAGGAAATGGGCTGATGGTGGGGCTAGGATAGGACTGGAAATGGGCTGATGCGGGAGCTAGAAGGGAGCGGATGCTGGGTGGGGCTGGAACTAGAAGGGAGCTTATTTGGGGGAGGATTAGAATGAGATGGGGCTGGGAGAGTGAAATGGAGAGGGGAAAAATATTTTGTGTGGGAGGGAAGAAAAATCGACAATTGGCCGGGTATTGGGAGAGTAAGTGGGGATTGAGGATGGAGGGGTAAAATTTGAGTGGATGAAATAAGAATGAGGAAAGAACAAAAGGAAAAAGATTAGTATGTTAAAGCAGATGTAGAGAGAGAATGGAAAAAAAACGGAAGAGAGAAAAAGGACAAATGGACAGCAGACAATGGAGAGTTAGCAGAAGACACGAAGAAACCAGAAGAAAGTGGCTGGAACAATTTCAACTGAAAAAAATGCACAAAAGGTAAAAAATATATCTTTATTTTGAATTTATTAACTGGAATATGTCAGCTCTGGGAAATGTGCATTGTATGGTAACATTATGCAAATATTTATGCAAAAGAGGCCCCGCGTCTTATGTGGCCCGCGGGTTACTTTACAAGTCCTCATTTGGCCCTCAAAGCAATTTGATTTTGAGACCCCTGCCCTACATGATCTTGACATTCTAATGATCACGGAGACATGGCTATCTGACTGTGACAATGTACTCATCAATCAGATGTTACCTCCAGACTTCTCACTATACGCCTGCCACAGGACCAACCAGATGGGAGGTGGGGCACTCATCCTTGCCAAAGCCGAACTTCAATTTAAACTGAGTAATGCCACCAGCCCAACCCACCTGGATACGATCACCATAGTAAACAATCATTGCACGATCAACTTACTTTACCGAGCACCGACATCACCAGAAGATCTCTCGACAATAATTGACCTCGCCTGTAATACAAACAATCCACGATCCCCGAACTGACTACTCCCCTGTATGTAGAATCTGGCAACAATGTAGAAAAACGCCATCTTCTGTGGCAAGGCAACCAGTAATTGACGTTGTCAAGACTTGATGCACCAATTGGATTTGGGATTCCCTAACTTGTGGGTGTTCTCTTTTCCATTGGTGGGTTCTCACATTTAAACGCTTCCATTCAGCCTATGTAAGGATTCTTTGCCCTTGCCGGAGAAGACGGCGTTTTTCTACATTGTTGCCAGATTCTACATACCGGGGAGCACTTGATACAGGGTTTGATACCCGAAACGTGCACGTCGTGAAAATAGGATATTTTGGGAGCAACATATGTGTTTTTGGTAGAGATTCAACAACAAAGGTAATGAAACAGATAAGTGCAAGTAACTTAATTATTTTATAAGGTGATGAACCTCTTTTGATTAAAATGTAGCTAGCTGTCTGGTGTGGGTTGTGTCATAATACCAACTCTCCTACAGCTGGCTTCGACAAAAAAATTAGTTTTTTGATGAGGGTATTTTGCAGTGAACTTTGACTTTGGAAGTACTGATGTCAGGCTCACCAGTTTGTAGTTTCCCAGATACCCTTGGAACCCTTTTTGAAAATTGGCATTACATTGGCTACTGTCCAATCTTCAGGTACTAAAGATGATTTTAATGATAGTTCACAGATTACTAACAGTAGGTCTGCAATCTCATATTTCAGTTCTTTCAGCACCCTGAGATGTATGCCATCCAGTCCAGGTGATTTGCTACTCTTTTGTTTTTCAAATAGCTGTATTACATCGTTCCAATTTATTGAGATCTGTTTCAGTTCCTCTAATACCCATGCCAGAAACAATATTTAAAAGTGATGTAAGTTTCCTGCATCTTCTTTAGTAAAGACTAAAGCAAAGAATTCATCCAGTCTCTCCGCTATGGCCTTGTCCTCTCTTAGTGCCTCTTTTACCCCTCTATCATCTAATGGTCGAACTGACTCTTACAGATGTTTTGCTACAAATCTACCTGAAAAAGTTTTTTTTTTATGCGCTTTTGCTTCCATGGCAAGCTTCTTTTCAAAATTCTTTCCCCTTGCATATAAGGAGTAATTAGTCCTTACCTGCTAATTAGTGTTCCTGAAGGAACTTTAGTCCAGTCCCTTAACTTCTGGGTTGTGCAATCCTTCCAGCAGCTTGGAGGCTGAGCCCATCATCTTTTTGATGATGGTGTGGTATAAATACCCCTGGCACCACCCACTGGCACCAGTAATCTATTGCAAAAGCAGACTTAAAGGATAGATAATTAAGAACTTATAACTATATGACAACATGCAATAACTTACAACTCACCTCCTAAACTAGTAAACCCCTTTTTTTTTTACACATCAAGGAGGTAAAGGAAAAGGAAAGGAGGAGGAGGCTTACCTGAGGCCGCCATGGCCTTCCCCCCTTCCCAGCTGAGCCTCTTTTCGTGGTCTGCCACGTCCTCCGGGCCCTAAGCAAGGGACCCCACGATTTAGCTCCGTACTCTGTCTTCGGTCCGCTAACTGAAAGCCGCCGAACTCGGGCGGGATCAGGGACTAGACTGAAGTTCCTTCAGGAACACTAATTAGCAGGTAAGGACTAATTACTTCCTCCTTATCGTCACTTCAGTCCAGTCCCTTAACTTCTGGGATGTAACAGAGCAGTTTAAATCTGGGAGGGGTTCGTTATCCTGGACCGAAGTACTGCGCTGCCAAACCCGGCATCCGTCGCCCCTTGGACATCCAGCCTATAATGCTTGGTGAAGGTGTGGAGGGATGACCAGGTAGCCGCTCTACAAATGTCCAGCGGCGGCACCAAACTATGTTCAGCCCAGGAAGTCGCTTGCGCTCTAGTTGAATGCGCGCTAAGACCTCCTGGAACCTGCTTCCCTCTGAGGATATAAGCGGAGGCAATCGCCTCCCTGATCCACCTAGAAATGGAAGCCTTGGCCGCTGCCTCTCCCTTATGCGGCCCTCCAAATTGAACGAATAAACGCTCGGACCTTCAAAAAGACACCGTGCGGGAGAGGTACCTCCTCAGCACTCTATGCACATCCAGAAGCCTAAGCTTCTCTCTCTGTCCCCTGTTTGACTCTTTTCCGCGAAAGAGGGCAGAGATACCGACTGGTTTACATGAAAAGAAGAGATGACCTTAGGTAAGAAGGAAGGAACTGTACGAAAGACCACCTTATCCCTAAAGAAAGAGAGAAAGGGAGGTCGGGACGACAATGCTTGAAGCTCTGAAACGTGTCTGGCCGAACAAATCGCTAATAAAAATACAGTCTTTAAGGTCAAGTCCTTCAGGGAGGACTTCCTCAGCGGTTCGAAGGGCTCTCCAGATAAGGCATTCAAGACTAGGTTGAGGTCCCAAGGAGGAATAACGGATCTTTGCTGGGGACGTAACCGTCTAACCACTCTCAGAAACCTGCCAACATCTAAATGGACCCCTAGATATTTGCCTCTGACCTTCCCCCTATAGCAAGAGATTGCTGCCAGCTGGACCCGCAAGGAGCTAGGCGCTAGACCCTTCTCGAAACCTGCCTGTAGGAACTCTAGGACCTCAGGGACTGATGCTGAGAGGGGCCTGATCCGACGCTCTGCACACCAGGCTTCAAAGACACGCCAAACTCTCACATAAGAAAGGCAGGTGGAGCGTTTTCGAGCGCTCAACAAAGTCGAAATTACTGATCCCGAGTACCCCCGCTTCATGAACCGCACCCTTTCAATAGCCAGGCCGTAAGCGAGAACCGATGCACGTGGGGCATGCATACCGGACCCTGCCGCAGAACCCTCCCTATGAGCGCCCAGGGAGGGAACACATAGAGAAGGCCCTCTGAAGACCATCTTTGGGCCAGGGCGTCCAAGCCCTCGGACATCCTTTCCTTTCTGCGACTGAAAAACCGGCTCGCCTTCGCAGTCATGTACCGAGCCATGAGATCCATGATCGGTCTCCCCCACCGGGCAACCACTTATTCGAACACTTCTTGCGCCAGCTCCCACTCTCCGTGGTCTATCCTGAACCTGCTGAGGTAATCGGCAGTCACGTTGTCTGTTCCGGCCACGTGCTGCGCCGATAGCGCCAGCAAATGGACCTCGGCCCACTGCAAGAGGGCATCCGCCTCCTTCTCCAAGGACGGACTGCTTGTTCCCCCTTGGCGGGTGATGTAGGCCACCGCGGTGGCGTTGTCGGACAGGACGCAGACTGCCCTTTGACGCACCAAGAGCTCGAGGGCCCGGAGAGCCAAGGTTACCGCCCTTAACTCCAGTCTGTTGATTGACCACTGTGACTCTCTCGGAGTCCAGCGGCCCTGAGCGAACTGCCCCTCGCAGTGAGCGCCCCAGCCTGCTAAACTCGCATCCGTCGTCAGTTGTGTCCACTGTGGAGTTTCGAGGGGCATCCCGCAGCCCAGGTTCCTTGGGCTTCTCCACAACCGCAGAGACCTTCTGATCCTGGGGGGCAAGGAATCCGTCTGGATAAGGGGTGATGCTGATGGGACCACTGCCGCAACAGGGTGCGTTGGAGAGGTCGCATATGTGCCCGGGCCCACGGTACTACTTCTATTGCCGCTGCCATGGTACCCAGCAGTTGAAGGTAATGCCAGGCCAAGGGACATCTCATTAATAGGAAACGAGAAACGAGATTCCTCAGGTCGATTAACCTCTGCTTCAAAAGGAACACTCTTCCCCTTCTGGTGTCGAACCGAGCTCCGAGGTACTCAATCTCCTGAGTGGGAATTAATCTGCTCTTTGCCCGATTGATGACCCACCCCAACTTCTCCAGGAAATCCACGGTTCTGGCAGTCGCCAAGTGACTCTCCGCTTCTGACTTTGCTCGGATCAGCCAATCGTCCAGGTAGGGATGGACTAGAATTCCTTCTTTTCGAAGAGCCGCGGCCACTACCAGCATTACCTTGGTGAACGTCCTGGGAGCTGTCGCTAGGCCGAAAGGGAGGGCCTGGAACTGGAAATGGCCTCTTGGTAGGCAAATCTTAGGAACTGTTGATGAGACTTTCGGACTGGGATGTGCAAATATGCTTCCGTCAAGTCTAGGGATGTCAGGAACTCTCCCTGACGGACGGCAGCAATCACCGACTTCAGAGTTTCCATGCGGAAGTGAGGAACTCTGAGACAGCAATTGATTTGCTTTTCGACCGTACCCTCTTTGATCTTGTGGGACAGGCAGTACCGCTCCCAGCGCTATAAGTCTGGAAAGGGTGACTTCCACCGCCGCCTTCTTTTCCGGTGGACCGCAGGGGGACTGAATAAATGCTGGGGTTATTCGCTTTGTGAACTCGAGAGCGTAACCCTCTCGGATCACTTCTAAGATCCACTGATCGGATGTGACCCGGGACCAGGCGGGGAGAAACTGCCTTAAGCGACCTCCCACCGGCAGCACTCCCTCCTGGACCCCCGTCTTCTCATTGTGATTTTCTAGGTCCCGAGGTGGAGGAGGAGGCCCCAAAACCTCTGCCTGCCCCGCGAAACCCTCTGAAGCTTTGACCCCTGGAAAGAAAACGGCCCCTGGGAAAGGGGTTCGGTCTGGACTGTCGGAATCTCCGGAAGTTCTTCGGTTGACTCCGGGCCGGCGCCGAAGAGCGGCCCAGCTTTGGTCTATCTTCAGGGAGCCTGCCCCCCTTCGATTCTCCTAGATCCTTTACCAACTTATCCAGGTCTTCCCCAAACAATAGCTTCCCCTTGAAAGGAAATCGACTCAGGCGCGCCTTTGAAGATGCATCCGCTGCCCAGTTACATAACCACAGGTACCTTCTGGCTGCAACGACCGAGGCCATATTCTTCGCCAGACTCCTAATAAGATCATACTGGCTATCTGCTAAGAAGGCCGAACCAGACTCTAACTTAGCCGCCACCACTTGAGTGTCGCTTGAGGGACTGTCAGCCAGTTGCAGCTGTTGGGACCATCTCAGACAGGCTCTAGCTACCCAAGCCCCCGAAACTGAGGCCTGTAAGGCGAGGGCACTAACATCAAAGGCTTGCTTTAGCAGAGTATCCAATCTTCTATCTTGACTGTCTCTCAGAGCCGTGCCGCCCTCGACCAGGATAGTCGTCTTCTTTGTTACCGCCGAGACTGCCGTGTCCACCCTAGGTGACTTCAGCAGGTCCTTGTCCGGTTCCGGTAATGGGTAGAGACGGGACATCGCATGGACTCCCCTCAGGGTAGACTCTGGCTGGTTCCATTCTTTCTGAATCATCTGACGTACCACTCTATGGACTGGGAACACCTTCCGAGACCTCCTGACGGCTTGGATCAATGGATCCTCCAGAACTTCTTCATCTGTAGGAGTCTCCGAGGCCATATTGAGCACCTTTAGAGACTCACTTATTAACGCCGGGAGCTCCTTTCGCCGAAAAACTCGGACTATGCGGGATTGCTCCTCCTCCGGGATCTCTCCTTCTTCAAGCTCCTCCCCGTCCTCCACCCCCTTCTTTGTCTGAGATCTCCTCTTCAGGGGTGTCCCGAGGCGGGGACTCAAAAGGTTCCTTGCCCAATAGTCTTGCGCGCTTAGGAGGAAGCCCAGATTCAAGGGATCTAGCGTTCCCTGCTCCAGCGTCCATGATGTCCCTCGCTGCTACTGGCTCTGCTGTTCCCTGCTTGCGCAAGCAATAAATAGGCTTTGTGCAATAGAAGAACAAATTCTGGTGAAAATTGACCCCAGTCTCCCTCTGCCCCCGAGGAGAGGGGGGGAAGGGACTGGGAAGGGCCTGGACCATCTAAGGATGAAGGCGGGGGAGAATGGGATTCCCTTCCCCCTTCCAGAAGGTCCCCTGACCCCTGAGGGGCTTGAGTCATGCTCAAGTGGATTTCTTGTTCTACGGAAGCAGCTTCTGCTGCACAACCCCTGCAGATCCCTGCTTCCGAGACCGTCCCTCTACGAGTGCCGAAAGAAGGACATCGCAGCTTACCCGTCATGCCCCTTTGTACACTGCTACCCTCAGGCCAATTAGAAATTTAAACTTCTGTAAAGAAACCAGGAAAAGAAAATAAACCAGATATAAAGAAACTTAAAATGTAATAAAATGTAATAAAATTATGCCAAACTTGTGCCTTTAACCAAACAAACGGCTCCCAGCGCCCCCCCCCCCCCTCACTTCCAGCCGCTAAAAACACGGCACCAAAAAGATAAAAATTTAATCTTTAATCTCCAATCAAATAAACTAGAGAGGGCATACAAAGCTTTTATTTGTGATACTTGCAGTTTGTAGCTCTGGAGCGCGTTGCACTGGAAAGCAGGGAACCAGCCGTTCTCTGCCGGTTCCCACATGGTAGGCCGCAGCCACGTGGAGGCCCGACCTACGGATGGTGGCTGAGCGGCCGCCGAGAACTACGGGCTCTCCACCGGAGTTCCTGCGGAGAATGCCACACACCCCCGCTTTGCATTCCAATGAAGCCTCAAGCGTCCAGCCGCCTCGGCGCTGTAGCGCAAGGCAGGAAACGCCACTGTGAGTATTGTCGGTGCTGCCTCCAGCGCTCAGCCACCTAAGGGGCTTCGGCACGAGGCAGTAGCAGCCGTGCCAGAAAAGACCTCGGGAACCAGGCCGCTGCGAGCACGGGAGGAAAGCTCTCCGGTCCTCCCCGCTGCACAGGTAAACCTCCTCCTCCGGAGCCACAAGGGAGCAGGGTTGCCAGGAGGCAGAGAGAGGAGGGGGGGGGGAGAGGAACAGAATACTTAAAGATACAAGGCTCTCTAAAGAAAGACAACTAAAGGAAGTAGAAGAAATAAATGATTCAAATAAAATAAATGAAATAAATGCAAATTAAATAATCCTTTGCTAAGACCCCGTAAGCACACTGGCTTACAGGAACCCTCCAGCTGCTTGGAGGCTGAGATTACTGGTGCCAGTGGGTGGTGCCAGGGGTATTTATACCACACCATCATCAAAAAGATGATGGGCTCAGCCTCCAAGCTGCTGGAAGGGTTGCGCAACCCAGAAGTTAAGGGACTGGACTGAAGTAACGATAAGGAACTTGCCAGTACTTATTTTGGTCCTTTGGCTCTTTTTTCCCTTTTCAGAAAGATTCTCTTAACTGTAGCAGCCTTTCTGACCTCACCTTTAAGCCATGCTGGCTGTCAGTTGACCTTCTTTCCGCCTTTCTTAAAGCATGTAATACATATGGTCTAGGCCTCGAAGATAATATTTTTAAATAACGCCCAGGCCCGATGTAAACCCTAAAGGTCAAGAGTTGCTCCTTTTAGTTTTTTCTCAACCATTTTCCTCATTTTAGCATATTCTCTTTTTAGAAAGGTAAATGCTAGTGCAGTCAATTTCCTTGTCATCTTCCCTCCATATATTATACCAAATGTGATCATGTTAGGATTGCTATTGGCAAGCAGCCCCAAAACTGTTACCTCTTGCACTAGATCTTGTGTTTCACTAAGGACTAGGTCTAAATTAACTTCCCCTCGCGTTGATTTCTGAACCTATACTGGGGTAATTGAAATCTCCTATAATTATTACAGTGTTGTAAACTTTGATAGCTTCCCTAATTTCTTTTAGTATTTCATCATCTGTTCATTCTAGCCAGGTGGACAGTAGTACACCCCCATTGCCATTCCCTTTTCCTTTTTACATGGAATTTCTATCCATAGAGATTCTGCAGTGTATTTTGTTTTCTGTAAAACTTTTATCCTGTTTGACTCGATGCCCCCTTTAACATATAGAACCACCTTATCATTGCACTATAATTTGTTCCCAGGCATCACAGTGTCCCATCGGTTGCCGCTAACTGGTTATCCTCTGGTGCTTTGCCCCGGAACGCCCCGATGCTAGCTGGCTAGCATCAGGGTGTTCAGTAGTGGCACATGGATATTCAGCGGCATTTACCTGGTCTGTTAACCGCGTTAATCACTTTCGGAATCACCCCCAATGTTCCTATGTGAATTTTTTTAAAAAGTACCTATCCTAGTAAGGCAACAATATACACCTATATGCCTTTATTAAAAAGATTCTCAGAACAAAATGGCATTTTTACTAAGGGGTAGCATACATCTGAGCCATGTAACTAGCCTAGTAGCCAGTGCTCAGTTTAGGGGATGTATACTAGAAACATAGAAACATGACAGCAGAAAAAGACCGTATGGCCTACCTAGTCTGCACTTCCATATCACCCACTATAAATAGTCCCCCTTTTTTCCTTTAGAGAGCCTCTGTGTTTGTCCCATGCTTTTTTGAATTCAGATACTGTTCTCATCTCTACCACCTCCACTGGGAGACTATTCCACGGATCCACCACTCTTTCCATAAAGAAATATTTCTGCATATTACTCCTGAATCTATCTCCCTTCGCCCTCATCCCATGTCCCCTCGTAGCAGAACTTGCTTTCAATTGAAAGAGGCTCTACTCCTGTGCATTTTATGCCATGGAGATATTTAAACATCTCAATCATATCTACTCTATCCTGCCTTTCTCTAACATATACATATTAAGATCTTTAAGTCTGTCCTCATATGCTTTATAATGAAGACCACTAACCATTTTAGTAGCCACCTTCTGCATTGACTCCAACCTGTATTTATCTTTTTGAAGGTGTGGTCTCCAGAATTGCACACAATACTCCAAATGAGGTCGCACCAGAGACTTATACAGAGGCACTATCACCTCCTTTCTTCTGCTGGCCATTCCTCTCCCTATGCACCAAGTATCATTCTGGAATTGGCCGTTGCCTTTTCTTCCTGTCTAGCCACCTGAAGATCATCAGAAACCATCACGCCCAGGTCCCGCTCTTCTTTCGTGGACAGTACTTCACCCCCTATACTGTACTGCTCCCTTGGATGTTTGCAACTGCCCCTCTGCCATTACTGAGGTGGTGTTAAGTGCACCAGTGTTAAGAGCACTATTTGTGACTAGTACACACCCAATAAGCCCTTGCTAACCAACATTCACCATAAACAACCATGCTCTACTCCTAACCCACCTAGTCCCCACCAAATCACATGCTACCCAGTTAGTGCAGGATTTTTATTGCAGAGCCTTGTGCTACTTACCACACAGGAAACCCCACACTAACAGTTAATGCACATTAGTAAAAATGCCCCAGATACATGCATACTTTATAAACACACATGTACGTTGCAACTATGGCCCACAAATGCGTACACATAAATTGTGTAAAAGTATATGTACTTGGCAGGATGTGGTTTATATATACACCCCCTTCCCCCACCACACACAATTTTAGAATAGCCATTTTTCATGGGTAAAATGTCATGTACATGCAGAAAATACTTTATAAAATTACTCCTTGAAACTGAAAAGTATGCTGTGTAGATCAGTGAGACTCCTACTATATTTTGAATTATGTTAGACAGCAGAATATGACAAATGTACAAGGATGTAATCATTTTTACATGACACTGTCTACACACACAAAATTAAGGATATGCCAACATTTATGTTCACTTGCCAGTCGAGAGAGGTCTTTTTTATCCATTTTAAGCTTACTGAATGCCAACCACAGAAAATTGTAGGCAGGGCATATCAGATGAGCCTTTTTGGGATTTCGAATGACTAGGATTACTTGACTTCTGATATAACTAGTACCACTCCAATTTGGCTACACTAAATTCAGTTCAAAATTGCCTTCAAAAGCTTTGCTCCCTCATTAAGGAACTACAGAAAGTTCAACAAAAAAAGGGACCAGGGTATTTTTATTAAATAATCATTCAGATGGTCATTGCAAAGGTACCTGTGATGTAAAATGGTATTGATAGCATGCCATACTTTTGAGTTTTAGAAGCAAAAAGTTGCCCGGAGCTTGCTGAATACTGAGTTTCTTCTTGTGATTGATGCTTATGAACTGCCCAGATACAGAGAAGCAAGTTACCGCTGCAGCGCTCTATAAGGATAGCAATTTGAGGGGCAATTATAACATGTTTTGGGTGGTCACGTAAGAACAAGAATGCAGTCTGTCCCCCTGTGATGGGACGCGGATAATGTCAAGACCCACCAGAGAAGAAAACAAGATGAACTCCAGGGCAAAGCACAGAGTAGAAAGACAGGGATCCTAAGAGACGGTAGACAGATAAGAGCTCTGTGGGTAGAGTCAGGGCCGGCCTGTCATTGTGCGATAATGTTGTTTGCACAGGGCCCCGCGCGAACTCCATTACTGCAGAATGTGGACGGCTGCAGAGGGAGCCGGGGAAGCCCGCGTGAGGCCCGGCTCCCTCTGCACAGCCGCCAACGTGAGGAGTCTTTTCCCTCACGCTGGCGGCTGTATCTGTGAAGCCGCGAATGCCCTTTAACCTCTCCCGGCATTCGCGGCTTCACAGATACAGCCGCCAGCGTGAGGGAAAAGACTCCTCACGCTGACGGCTGTGCAGAGGGAGCCAGGGCCTCTCACAGGCTTCCCCGGCTCCCTCTGCAACCCCTTAGATGGCCACGGGGCTGTTTGGGGGAGGGGCTAGGACTGGATGAGCTGTGATCGAGGGAGGGGGAACTGGGGCTGGAAATGGGCTCTGTTGGGGGGGGCTAGGACTACAAATGGGCTGTGATGGGGGCTAGGACTGTAAATGGGCTGTGATGGGAGGGCTAGGACTGCAAACAGGCAGTGATAGAGGGGCTAGGACTGGATGGGCTGTGATGGTGGGCTAGGACTGCAAATGGACTGTAATGGTGGTGGGGGGCTAGAACTGGAAATGGGCTGTGATGGGGGGGGTGCTAGGACTGGAAATGGGCTGACCAGGGGGCTGGAAATTGGCTGATGGGGGAGCTTGGAGTGGAAATGAGCTGATGGGGGGCTGGAATGGAACTGGAAAAGAGCATATGGGGGGCTAGGACTGGAAATGGGCTGATGGGGAGAGCTTGGACTGTAAATGGGTGATGGGCTGGAATAGGACTGGAAATGGCTAATGGGGGAATAGGACTGGAAATGGGCTGATGGGGGCTGGAATAGAACTGGAAGCGAGCTGAGAGGAGTTGGAATAGGGCTGAAAATGGGCTGACAAGGGGGCTAGGATTGGAAATTGGCTGATGGGGGAGCTTGGAGTGGAAATGAGCTGATGGGGGGCTGGAATGGAACTGGAAAAAAGCATATGGGGGGCTAGGACTGGAAATGGGCTGATGTGGGGGCTTGAGAGATTGGGACTAGAAGGAAGCGGATGTTGGGTGGGTCTAGAACTATAAGGTAGCTGATTTGGGGGGAGGACTAGAAAGGGTTGGGGATGGGGGAATGAGAATGGAGAGGGGAAAAGATATTTTGTGTGGGAGTGGATGATAAAAGAATAAGGAAAGAAAAGGGGGAAAGAGCAAAAAGGGAAAGATCAGTTTGTTAAAGCAGATATAGAGAGAGAATGGAAAAAATCTAAAAGAGAAGAAAGGACAAATGGATAGATCGCAGAAGACACAAAGAAACCAGAAAAAAGTGACTGGAGCAATTGCAGCTGAAAAATAAAATCCCAAACAGAAGGTAGAAAAATACTTTTTATTTTAAATTTATTAACTGGAATATGTCAGGTCTGGGAAGTGTGTATTGCTAACATCTTCGCGTTTTTGTTTAGTGCAAGCTGAAATTCATTTGTAGTTTTATTTCTCTAGTGTTGTACATTTCATGTTTGGCTTTTGGGGTTCCCAGTTTAATTATCATCTTCCTATTTCTAAACTGTGATCCCTTGTTCTTTGTGTGGTGACAGTCTATGTTCTGCATGTCTAACCAAGTTGAGATATTCTGTTCATATTGTTTCTATTTGACTGTCCCACTTGTTCTCTTTCCCCCAGTGAGATGTATTGGTATTGTCTTGAGATGTACTGGTTTTAATATCTGCAGTGTTGCCTTTTGATAGGTAGGGTTTGGTGCTTTGTGAGTCCTGGTAGTGCTGTTATGATAGGGTGGATTTGCTATGGGTTCTAAATGATCAGTGTTTGTAGTACTTCCTAATGGGCCTGGCGGTTGTCACTGCAATATAGTAATGTAGAAATCTGTTAGTCTTTCTTTATTCAGACACTCATTAAGAGGCATGTTTACTAAAAGTGCATGTTAACATTATGCAAATGAGGTTGCTTATGCAAATGAGGCCACACAATTAATCTCCGCACATGGCTCCGCACCCCCCTTGGGCCGCCCCTGGGTAGAGTATTACAAACCGTCAAGGACTCCAGATCATCATATTAGGGATACAGAGGGGCACTCAGAGAGTGACAGAAACAGTAGGAGGGAAGTTAAGGCAGTAACTGTTCTGAAGAGGAGACTGAAAGACATTCCATAGGTAACAGGTTGAGGTTCTTCTCTCAAGAGGATTTTTCCCTATAGTCTATTTTGAATTACTACCAGAAACCTTCAATGGAAAAATCTACTGCAGAATGTGTTTCTTTGGTGTGGGAAAGTGGAAGATGGAAACGTTTCCACAAATTGTTTAACCTGATGCCAGAAATCTTCTGAAGAGAGTTACTGATACAAGCGTCTTCTCTTTTGTATGAGGGGAGCAAAAAAACAGGACAAGGAGAAAAGGTTGACTAACTTATGCTTTGAAGTTGGGCAATTGATTTTTGCAGGATCAGAAAAGTTCATCCTGTAAAGAAACTAGTTTTACATTATGCAATGTAACCTAAAAAAAAAACACTGAGACATCAAACATTCATTCATCATAAAACATTTTGTGGACCCTCGGTTAAGGGAGACTACTATAACAGCACAAATTTACACGCTGTAAATGTCTCAAATCTTATAATCCAAACAATCATTGGTCCATTTTTGATTTGCTGTATGAAAAAGCAGCTCTTTACTTCTCTAAATTGCAAAATTCCATAAGACAAAATCTCATATTTTGTCAGCTTCTCTCACACATATAAAATTGAAAAGGAAACATTTATCTGCTTAGTTTCCAGAATAGCTCACCACTATACCACCAATGTGCGTTTATCAAGGGTTGCAGGAAGCAAGAAACTATTCAAAGCTAGGAGAGAACTCAAATTCATATAATTGGTCCAATTCTCAGTGAAAGCCAATGTCATTTTACCAAGCGCCAGCAGTCAGTGTTATGCTGGAGTTTCTCTGATGATGAAAACAATCTGTACTACAAAGCTGACCATTATATCCTGCAGCAGCAGAAAAGCAAGATTACTATCTGCATTTAAGCAGAGAAAACATTTCTCATTATTACTTGGGAAAATAAAACAAACAACCAAATTCCCAAGAGTGGAGGAGTAGCCTAGTGGTAGAGCAACTGCTTTGTACTCAGAAGATCAAGGGTTTGATTCCCACCGGCACTCCTTGTGACCTTGGGAAGTCACTTTACCCTCTCTATTGCCTCAGAAGAAAAGGCTGGCCAGGAATCAGCACTGACTTGACCTCACTAAGGAAAAACAAAACTAAAAAAAACCTAATTCCTAAACAAAGGCTAAAGCAATTCCATGGAGCTCCTGGTTGTTGCAATTATAAGCATTTTATGGAGGACATCAATAAAATGCTTAAAACTATAACCAGGATCCTATACAAGCATAAATCTATTGAACTACAACTCAGAGACATCAGTGTGTTTTGTTAGCTTAAAAAAGCTGTGACGGACTTCCGATGACATCACCTGAGGAATGTCTGACCCTGTTTAAGGCTCTTGAGTAGCCCGTGATTCACTCCAAAGTGAGCGCTTGAACTTGGTGGCAAAAATCCTAAAAAAGGGACAGAAAAGCGATTGAAGTGCTTGCCTGGTGAAATGGTGTCTAAAAAAAAGGGGGAAGAGATTTGGTAGAGTGGACAGACGGCGGCGAAGGTTGTGGTGAAATTCATATGGGGCGTGGTCCTATACGTGCTGGCAGCCATGTCAGAGGGAGAGTCGGAGGCAGAGAGTGTGGAGGCCTCTGGTGCTGAAAATGGTGAACTGAAAGCGGATATGGTGCGCTGGATATCGAAGCTCAAAATGGGAGCTTGGCTCAGTGACGATAAAGATCAAAGGCTCTGTTAAAGAAATCAAATCCAATCTGAGCGACTTAGGCTCCTGACTGGAAATGGTGGAACAGAGAGTGGAGGAGCAGAAGGAGGCCCTACGAGCGGTGGGGAAGATGGTGGGGGACGTGAAAACAATGGACTGGAACTGTGAAGCAAGGTGGAGGATCTCAAGCACAATCCCGCCGGAATAATGTGCAGGTCCGGGGGGGGGTACCTGAGAGTGCTGACTTTCGCGATGCAACTGCTATGGTGCAAAAACTGTATGTGCATGTTCTGGGGAAGCCACGGGAGCCTGCAGTACTGATTGATAGAGCCTACCGAGCTTTGGGGACCAAGCAGGATGAGCGCCCGCGGGACATAGTAGCCTGTTTCCATCACTTTGTGGATAAGGAGCAGAAGCATGGGAGAGATTGGATGGAGCAAAGTAAAGGTGGAGGTTTTCCAGGATTTCTCAGTAGTGACCTTAGAGACAGTTTCATCAGTTACCAGACTGCTACAGAAGGTAGTCATAAAATACAAGTGGTTGTTGGCTTCTGATGATTGTGTGGGGAAACCATTAAAGAGTGTGAACTGTGGATGAAGCCTGGAGTTTTCTGGTAAAGGAGAGTTTTACCAAGGGAGATAAGTTGAAGCTTCTGTCAGCACAGCAAAATCTGGTGGAATTCCGATGGAGGAGGGCAGAGAGTAACCACGGGCATTTTCAATGACAAGTAGAAGTGCCGCAGCCAAAGGGAAAGCAGTCGTTGGACACAGAGCAGGACGGTGAAGCATGAAGGAGCTCATAGGCAGTGGACTGGTCAACAGTTTATTATAGTTATATATATGGCCACTTCTTTAGAGGAGACTGGAAGACTTGATAGGAACATGTTCCTGTATTTGTTCTTGATGGAATTTGAGTCTGGTTGTTGAGTGGGTGTATGTTACAGTGAGGAACGAATGGGGGGTGTGGAGGTAAGGAGAGTAAAAATTGACTAAGGGACGAAGGAGGATTGGGGACAGGCAGGATTGGAGGATAGGGTTCAGGGGCATTGGATCTGTTTGAGTGGTGCCTAGGAAGGATATGGGAGCAGGGGATAGACAGATGTACAGTGTTATGGGTTAGGGGGTTATTTTCTCAGAAGAGGCTCCACGGTGGAGGGACTGCTTAGAGGGTGATAGGGTTGGGAATTGGGTGGGGGATGCGGGGTTGGGGGGAGGAGGGGGATTGACTGGGGAATCTGGGATGGTAGAAGGGAAGAGACCATAAAGGGTTTTCGAGGGAGCGATCTTTTGGTATGTGCATGATGGGGCCCTTTTTTGTGCGACAGACTATGAGTAAGGTAAGGCTATTAAATCTGAATGTAAAAGGTCTTAATTCCTACTCTAAAAGACAATTATTGTTTAAGAAACTCGCTCAGTTGTGAATTGATGTGAGTGAGATATAGGAAATGCAACTATGTGTACGGCATTCAGAATACCTAAGACACCCACAATATGACAGAATCTTGCTGACATCAAACAGACTGGAGCAAAAGAAAGGAAAGGTAGGGATTTTATTGGCTAACTATTTTTGGGAGTGGGTGGCTAATATCTTAAATGATAAGGGAGGATGATATATCATGGTTAAACTGAGTGTGGGGGAGGAGTTATTCACCATTGTGAGGGTATGTGGGCCCAACAGCCAACAGGGACCATTTTTGGACCAACTCACTGTGCAAATGTTGCGGTTTGCAGAGGGAAGAATGATTATGGGAGGGAACTTCAATTTAGTAATGGATCCAAGGATGGAAACATCACGGAGAGAGGGCAGCAGGATGAGAAAGCATAAGGATAAGCTTTGGAGGTGTAGCCGGGTGTTCAATCTCTGTAATGTCTGGCGGAGGTGTAACCCAACGGGCTAGGATTATACATTTTATTCAACTCCTACTCATGCACAGATATGCTCTGGATGGAGGAGAGTATGCTGGGGAGGTAGGGGATTGCCAGATGGACATTATTACTTGATCTAACCATGCCCCCAATTTGGATGGAACTTAATCTTGGGAGGGAGAAATGAAGGAGGACTAGGTGAAAACTCAATAATATGCTGATGACTGAACAGCAGGATAAGATGATGATAATTAAGACAATTGAAGAATATCTGGCCATTACTGATACAGAGAGAATGTCCCTGGGGACCATTTAGAAATGTTTAAAGGCGGTAGTGCAGGGTAAATTCATTACATTGGGGTCATATAAGAAAATGATTAAACTACAAAAGATGGGAGAATTGCGAAGGCAAATTACTCATTTGTAACTAGATCATAAATGAGGGATGGGGGAAAAAGGTACCTTGAAAAGGCTGGAGACGGCAAAGCAAGCCTTGAAGGACTTGAAGCAGGAAGACATTTGTTTTGACTAAGGTAAAACAGGTTATTTATGAGCAGAGTGATAAAGCCAGATGATTTTTAGCCAGAAAGCTGCAGAAGGTTCGAACATGGAATTCCATCAGCGAAATTAAGGATCCACAGGGAAGGGTACTTAATCCACGGGAAGAGATTAACCAGTGCTAGATCCTTATCGAAGTTATTTAATGCCCTTTGGGAGTGTGGGGAGATACCACAGCAGATGCAGACAGCTGGGGTGACCTTATTTCTTACAGAGGGGAAAGACCCTTTGTTCTGTGGCTCCTATCATCTAATATCACTATAGGAGATGGATTTACAAATTTATACTAGAATACTGGCAAACGACTGGTAACTCATCTGCCCCGGTTGGTCCATTTAGACCAATCCGGCTTTTACCTGGGAGACAAACCACAGATAATATTAGAAGGATTTTAAATCTTATGTGGAAGGCCAGGATGCAGTAGGAATCCTTCCAGAGCTCTCTTCACTGTTTGTATATAGATGTATAGGTGTAGATGTTATGGTATTAGGATATACAGTAGTTGTATACAGTTTGCTTAGTGAGGGTCATTCTGACTTCTGCACTGGATCTGCCTCTCTCATGGGGTGTCATCACAGAAGTCTCTAATTCTTAGTCTCCATCTACTGGAGGCAGGGCAAAACCCAGGAGTTGGGGCTGGACTAGAGGGGCTGCTATGTAATCACGAATATTCAGCAGCACTATCCGTGTTAGTGCCACTAAAAATTCCGCTCAGGGGCATTTACATTGTTTAAAGGTCTGTAAATGCCTTTGAATATTGGGCCCTATATATCTTCCCACAAAAGATTGACAACTATATACAAACCAACTTCATCCCGCCCACCACAGTCACCCTGAACAAAAACATTTATCATACGAAGTCTGCAATAAAATATCTAGGGGTCCTACTAGACAGCAACCTTAGGCTGGATAAACACCTCCGAACAATTAACCGAGCCATTTTTTACAAACTGAAAGTTCTTCAACCACTTCGCAATATCCTCGAAAAATCTGACTTCAGGACTGTTGCACAAGCTCTCATCATCCCTCACCTGGACTACTGCAACGCCATTCTGCAAGGCCTTCCGAAGAACACCCTAAACATCTTGCAAATGGCTCAAAATGTTGCTGCAAGAGTCATCATGGAAAAAAAAGTCACAGATCACAACACCAGTACTAATGGAACTGCATTGGCTCCCGGTGGCCGCTCGCATCATGTTCAAACTTCTCATAACAATGTTTAAGCTTATCCACAACATCGCACCATCATACCTTGATAACCTAATTACTATTCAACCACACAACAGGAGCAGAAGAACCATAAACCTCAACGCTCTCTGTGTTCCGAACAGCATAAGAACTGTCAAAGCAGAAACAAGCAATAGGGCATTCACATATACAGCACCAATCCACTGGAACCAACTCCCACACGAGTTGCGACTCACAAACAACTTGAGTGAATTTAGAAGGAAACTCAAAACTCACTTATTTCAGGCCCACTACAACCTGACCTAAATGCGACACTCTACCTCAACCAAAGGTCTATTGCCCACCGCGCCGGCATTTAAAACACCGGTATGTAATCATGTATATTTGTATATTTTGGGCCCCACGCTCCTGCAATCAAATGTATACTTAGATTTGTGTGCACTCAATCAAATGTATATTGGATCCAACAGATTTTCCTGTCTTATGTAAATCATTGCCTAATCGTAATGTATATCTAAAAATCACTGTATTATACGATACATAATGATTCTGTAAAGTAAACCGCCGCTGATCATAGGAAGCAGCGGTATACAAATGTTTACCAAATAAAATAAAATAAATAAGGGATGAGCTGCCTGTAGGGATTGTCTTTGAGAGGACTGTGATTAAAGGAGGTCTAATACAATTCTATTCATTGATGGTAGGGTACTTGGAGGGGAAAATGAATTTTCAGCTCCAATGACAAAGGGATTTGAGGTACAATGGGGGCAGATGAATGGCTGCAGCTATATAGAGGGAAGACTAGGGGGCTGATTGTGAACAATATGATCAGAAATGGTTATAAGATGCTATAGCAATGGTACTATAATCTGGAGAGATTGTTGAGAATTTACGGTAGGGGGTCCCGGAGTGCTGGAGATGGTGCGGGGAGATTGGGACCTTTTGACGTATTTGGTGGGAGTGCCCAAAAATAGAGGTGTTTTGGGAGGGGGTTAAAGAGTATCAGGGAGCAGTACTGGGGAGGGTGGATGAGTTAGGGAGAGTTAATGCTCTTTTGGGGCTGATGATTGGGGGTTGAAAGTGGAGGAGGGTTAATGGACTAGGTTGGCAATCCTGGCAGCCAGGCTAGTGATTGCTAGACATTGGAAACAGAAAGATACTCCACTTTGGGGAGCCTCGGAGAATAAATTGTGCACAATCTGTTTGATGACCAAACTTAACTGCCACAAAAAGGGATCAGATAGATAACTTTAGGGAGATTTGGAGAGCCTACCTTCATAAGGAAGAAGGGTAGTAGGGTGGGGGGTTTGTTGTGTTAAGATGGGGGAATTTTGGACATGTGGTACGATAATGTGGGGCCTGTGTGATGCCCTGTAAGAGAGGAGGGTATGGGGGAGGGAAGCGATGAGGGTGAAGGGAGAGGTTTCAAGGCATTTATGTAGGTGGATGGACCTGTAATGGGACTGTTCTGTTGACCACATGGTTTTGTTGAAAATAAAGAATTAAAAAAAAAACCCTGTGATGTCACCCAATAATGGATCGCATTAAAATAGCAGAAATTACATCACAGTTTAAGAAAAAAAATTAAAATGACACAACAGAAGCTCCACTGCAATGAATGATTGCTAAACAGTGAGCAAATATTAAGTGGAGAGCTCACATTAGACTGGAAATAGTGCACCGTATAGTTCTGCATAGTCCAACAAGCTGAAGCATAATTTTCCTTTCTCCACATTCTTAAAAGTTTCTCTTACCTGTGACTGGAGCATCAATGTCCAGCAGATTTTTTTCCTGGCGCAGTATTGATGCACCCTCCGTTATTATTCTCAGGGCAACGTTCTCTTCCAAGCGACCCTCCTTCATGAGATGGCCCTTCAGGACATCCACCCTGGGTTTCCCGTCATTATCGAACACCTCCTTCGCTGTCAGCCGATGGCTTGGAGGAAATGGGACGGCTAGAAAGAGACAAATTTGGTCACTAAGGGGGCAGGCACTGGAGAGGACAGAGACAGCACTATTCAAGAACTCTGCTCTCTATCAGTTACTCAAGAGCGCTCTTTAGCTTTTTAAGTACTTTCAAAATTTGCAATAATCTTCTCTAGATAGTGAAATAGAAGGCAGAAAATGCGCTATCTGTAAGAGCTCATTCAGTGGAAACATCCAAATACAGACAAGGCACCATAAGACAGTAGAGGGTAATTTTATAACATGCACCCAGGTTAACACACATTTCAACGAATGTATTTCGTGCCTATGTTATAAATGTAAAATATGCACATACTTTATAAAATAGAAGACTGTGATGAGAAACATGTGCCAAATCTAGGTGCAACCACTTACACCAACTCTAGACTTGGGGTAAATGCCTATACCTAAAACATATATATATATATATATATATATATATATATAAGTTATAATATTTTATCACTCACGCACAGAAATTTACACTCCGCCCAAACCTTGGCATGCCCATACCAGAAGTACACACTACTGGCATGATTCATGTACTTACAGAATAGCAGCTGACTAAAGCATGCACATAAAGGCCCATTGCATATATCATGAAAAATACATGACTGATATGCATTGATTGTATAAAGAGCAATGTAAAGTTATGCACTATTACCATCTAAATGCCCTTCCTATTTTAAGCTAAAATTGGTGGGCTCAATTTTCAGCACCAGCGATTAGCGCTCCTACAGCAGCTAGCTGCCAACGTTGAACTTTAAACTTGGATATTCGATGCTGGGGCCATATTCGGGCTCCAGCATTGAATTTCCAGGCAGCCCAGATTGCTGCAAAGCTAGCCAGTCAGCAGCGATATTCTGCTGCTGCCCAATTAGTTTGTGCAGCGAAGGTTAGGCCAGTGTTTACTGTGCCTGACTTTCCCTGCATTGTGCTAAGCAGACCACTGCCCATTTAGCGACATGTGCCTCCATGGAACTCCCTGATGCGAACTGGCTAGCACTGGGTCATGTAGCAGCTGCAACGGTGGATATTCAGGAGCACTAGTCATGTTAGTGCCGCTGAATATTTCGCAAAGCAGCATTTACAAAGTTGGAATATCCCCCTCCCCCCTCCAGTGTTTATTTCAACAGAAATACAGTGCAGATAACTATCAATGTGCACTATTACAATAGAACATACAAAACACAAATGCAATGTGTCATTGAGTCAATGCTGACTTCGGACAACCCAGTCCCTGGGCTTTCATGGCAAGGTACACCAGGAAGTAGATTGCTGGGCCTGCCTTCCACACAGTGAGTTTACAGCCCCTGATATTCCAAGGAAGTCATCCATCCAAGTACTAACCAAGCCTGATGCTGCTTAGCAGCAGAGATCAGCCAAGAGCAGGTTCATTCACGACAGCTGAAGACTCTACGGAACTGCAGTAAGTCAGTAACAGCATAATCTCATTTGGTAGTGAATTCCACAAAAATGAATGCTTAAAAATAAAAATAAATTGTCTTACTCTTTTATTACCTGGTGGTATCTGTAACAAATTTTGTAAGTGTGTTCTAATAGATCCAGCAGAATTGTAGAATTGCATGAAGGAGCCTAAACAACCTGCAGATAGTACTGAAAATTATGCAAGGACCTTCAACAGTACTTTTTACCCTAAGTTCAACAGGAGGCCAAAGCATTTACTGTAAACCAAGTGGTGGTGGTGGAGGTGGTTTAAGTGCCATCCAGGCAATATTGACTCCTGGCCGCCCTGTGGATAGTTGTTCTTGTTGTGGTTATCCCCTGAGTTTTCTTGGTGCAACTGGAGTACTGTCATCAAATCTGGAGTTGTTTAATATTACTCATGCCGTCACTTTTACCACTTACTGTAAAACCTTTAAAATCAAATTTGGCAAACCAAAATAGATACCAATACAATAATCATGCAGGGAACAACAAAGTTTGAAAGATAGGGCATAAGTCACTGGGCTCCCACAATAATTGTAGTCTTCATAAAACATGTACTTTAAGTAACCCCTGTACAACCCATCTGATATGAAGCCACATACTAAGAGAGTCTTGTACTAAGGTGCGGTAAGTGGTTAACATGGGTTTAGCATGCAGTAACTGCTACTGTGGGGCAAAGGCAAACAGCACTACAAAAAAACTGCACTGTCTGCACTCATGGAAGGATGTTGGGATGGGGATGGGGATAGGATCATAGCACCAAGGGGGCATATTGACCACTGACAGCTAATGCACATGGAAATGCCACATGCTAACTGTCACAACTGCTGATAACACGGCTGCAAATCACTGCCATCCAAAGAGGTGGTGGTAAGTGCAGCCATGCCACCAGCAGCTGAGTAGTGTGGCCTCAGCTGATGTCTCGTGGTGTTCTAGGCCCTCCCCCCAGGTAGGAAACACCCCCCCCACACACACACACACACACTCATCCCTTCCTAGCAGCACCCTCCCTCAGGACTACCATGGCCAAAAAAGCTTTCACCCCCCCCCCCATAACACCTTCTCCCCCAGAACCCACCCAGGATCCAACAGGGTCATCATCGGTGGTCTTGGGGCATGTGTGGCAGGAGCAGTCCCCCTTCTCTTCCTGCCCCGGCTCTGGATCACAAATCGAAACCGCATCACAATGGTCCATAGAAACAACCAAGGTAAAAAATAAAAATCTGAGACCTTTTTTGACTGGTTCATATTGCTACGATGATATTGCACAGTGCAAGAATCAATCCTATTCCACTCTATGTGAGGATTTAATGCAGAGCTCTATAAACATGGCTGCTTCCACAAAATAAAAAATGTGGCAGAACAGTATTAGCCAACAAAGATCAGGCATTACAAAATTTAAATGTGTGCACTTCTGGAGCTGCCCTGTATTCTAAGGATACACTACATATCCTCCCAAAACGTCATTTTTATTTATTTATTTATTTACAGTCTCTTTTGTACTGCGCTATTCAACATCAGTGCGGTTTACATGACAACAGAAAACTTATACGGTGCAGGAATCTGCTCTGCATTTACAATAAACAGGTGCTTAAACTTGGGTAAAACCGGGATGACGATTTACATATAGGCCACACATCAAGTCAAATCACAGAGTAATCGTGGTGTGTTGGTGTGGCGGAACTAGAAGGGGGGAGCGGTTAATGGTGCGCAATCGTCTGGGTAGTGTTTGAGGAAGAGGTGGTGCTTCAAAGCCTTCCAAAATTGTGTTAGGTCAGGGATTGCCCGGATGCTAGGTGGTAGGGCGTTCCAGCATCTGGGCGTGCAGAACCTAAATGCCCTGTTGCCTGGATGCATTGTGTTACTGCCTTCGGGATTACTAGTGTGTTGATTGCTGCAGATCTTCTGGCTCTGTTGGGGGGAGTAGTGTGGATAAGCTCTGAGAGTGAGGCAGAGGAAAGCCTGTTGATGGCCTTGAAGATCAGCAGTAGGGTCTTGAAAGAAATTCTGCCGTGGATAGAGTGCCAGTGGAGCTGTTTCAGGATGGGTGTCACATGGTCAAGCCTGGAGGCACCAAATAGAACTCTAGCCACGGTATTCATTGCGAGCTGGAGCGGACCCAGGGTGGATTGTGGGAGCCCTTGTAGAATTGCATTGGCGTAATCGAAATGTGGGATAATTAGCGCATGAAAGATTGTCCGGAAGTCATCTGGTTCTAGCAGGGAGCGTAAGTGTCTGAGTGTCCGGATCTTATGGTAGACTGCTCTTACCGTGTTGCTTATGTGCGCCTTTATATCCAGGCGTTGGTCTAATGTGACTCCAAGGTATCGGATTGTGGACTTGGTTTGCAGTTCCGCTTCCTTGATCTTTAGGTAGGTTGGAGGGGAGAAGTTCTGGTTCCTCGTGATGAAGAGAACTTCTGTTTTCTTGTGCTGTATTCGGAGGTTTTGTGTCTGGAGCCAGTTGGCCATTGAGTCAAAGCAGTCTGTCAGTGGAGAGAGGTCAAGCTGGTCGGTTGAGAATTGCATATAGAGCAGCACATCATCGGCATATATCAAGCAGTCAACATTGAATGAACGGATGAGGTTACAGATGGGCTGCATGTATATGCTGAACATCAGGGCAGAGAGGGAGGAGCCCTGCGGAACGCCCTGCTTCTGGTGGGACGGTTCCGATGTTGTGGTCCCAGATTGTACATGCTGCCATCTGTCAGACAGGTATGATTTGCACCAGTTTAGTGCTGTGTCACAAATACCCTTCTCTTCGAGTCGCCTCAAGAGAAGCTCATGGCTTACTGTGTCAAATGCAGCGGCTATATCCATGAAGACGAGGACAAACCCACGACGGGTGTTATCGATTCCAGCAATTATGCTGGTGAAGAAGGTGATGAGGAGTGTTTCCACACCATGGGATTCCCTGAATCCATATTGGCAGGGGTCCAGCAGGGTGGTGTCATTGATGTGGTGTTGTATTTGGCGTTGGACTTCTTTTTCAATTATCTTAGCTAGTAGAGGTATGCTAGATATAGGTCTGTATGAGTCAACCTTCTGGGGGTCGAGTTTGTTGTTTTTCAGCAAAGGTCTAATGGACGTGTGTTTGAGGCTTTGGGGGAATGAGCCTGTTGCAAAAGACAGGTCCATGAGTCTGGCTATGAACGGACTAAATTTGGTATGTAGCTCCTTTATCCAGAAGGCAGGACAGTGGTCGGTTTGTGCCGTGGTGGTGTTGATCGTGGCAATGGTGTCTTCAATGTGCTTCTTGAGAAGGTGGTTAGTAGTGTTGGGTAGGTTGACTCCTGCGCAGTGGTGGGTGCTGTGGACGTCTTGGTCTGGCATAGTTTTGATCGCAGGAAGTCTGCGAATTCTTGAGGGTGGATCCCATTTGTTTGATCGGGGCCTGGTTCTTTTGTTTGGCTCTTGACAAGATTGAAGAAGTCATGTGGTTTGCTTAGTAATCATTTTAAGGTATCAGTGTAGGATTGCCTCATTTTCTCTGTTATTGCTTCGCGGTGTTTTGCTAGGTGAAGGGTTTATATGGTCTTCCGAAGATCGTGATTGCCACCATCGTCTTTCCAGCTTCCTTAGGTAGAGGAGTGATGTACGCAGCTCAGTGGAGTACAAGGATGCGGTGGCTCGTTTCCTTGGTGGTTTGTGTGGTGGTGGGTGTTGTGCAATGGTACTGAGGCTGTTATTCCAGCTGGAGATCAGCTCGTCGAGACTGGGTGTTGTCAAGGCGAGGAGCGGTCGGGTTTTACTCAGGATAATTTCCTTGTCGAAAGGTCGGAAACTTCGTGGAGGTGTCCTGGTGGTACTGCTCAAACTTCCAGGGTTCCTCTGTCATCCACAGAAAGCAGATCCAGTATGACTTCAGTGTGACCAATAGGCAAATTAACCCCCAGTTTCCTGCACTACACTGTTGTGCCCAACCCCTGGGGATGGCCTGGCACGCTTTCTTTTAAAGCACTGTTGTATATACAAAATATGTAAAAGTTATTTATCCGACGGCCTTTACATTACTCTCAGCCACTAGATAGGCGATAAACCCCACAAAGGACCTAATATTGAGCTAGGCTCATTTTCAAAGGGCTATGGCACCTCATTGGCGAATAGCCCTCCCCATCAACCTCTAACCCGGTTATTGCTTGTTGTCGCCTCCGCTCCATTCCGGAATGCCCCTGATGTGTCCCAATGTTAACCAGATAGTGTAGGGGAATTAGAAGGGGATATTCAATGGCACTAACCATGTAAGTGTCGTTGAATATCCCTATTTAAGGCACTTACATGATTTACTGAGTAAATGCCTTTCGAAAATCAGGCCCAAAATGAATAGATGAAAGCTGCTTTTATTCTTGCAGCAAAATTTCTACGACGCACATGGTTTTTATAGCACAAGAACATGCTGCTTCAGGACTCTCAATCTGAAAAGATCTGCTGGCAAAATTTTTAATAAAGATCAGACAGAGAAATTATTGTTTCCAGCTGCAGGTGATTAATCATTAATTAGTGAAGGCAGCAGCGCCGGAGCATAATTAGCAAAAATAACACTGTGCTCACCAACGCAATTTTTCAGAGAGTAAAACTGAGGGACTGGCTTCCCACAGTTCAAGGTTTCAATGGCTTCAATCATGTTCCTGGAGGCACTCTGTAGTATAGGCACCTTGTGACCTACTTAAACCAACATTTATTGAATTTATTTCTTTTGGCTTTATCTCTTGCCTTTCCAGTAGGCATGCATAGCGTAAAGTAAGTTACATTCAAGTACAGTAGTTATTTTCCAGTCCACAGAAGGTTTACAATCTAAGAGGCAAGATTGCTAACATGTGCTAATGATTAGCATGAGGTTTAGCATGTGGTATGCACACTATAGTCACAGTTAACACAGGTACCCGTACTAAAATCCTGCACTAATTGGGTAGCATGCGATCGGATGGGGACTGGGAGGACTATGATCAGAACGTGGGCAGTGATGGCACATCATTGTTAGCATAGGCGTATGAGGTGCACACTAACTGCACCTGTTGTTGGTAGTGTAGATGCAATGGGTGATATTAAGAGCATCCCTGCATCGGTTTATGCAGTGCGGCACGTTTACATCAAGCTAACCACAGGGAAGGGATGCACACTGCTTGTGCTAACCTCTGGCCCACAATGCACCTCAGTAAACACACCTCTAAGCTTGTAGAGGCAATGTCCAAGGCCACAAGGAACATAAGCACGATTTGAACTCTGGGCTTCCTGTGCCCAGTCCACTGCTTTTACCATTGGGCTACTCCTCCACTCCACATTAACTTCACCTTACAGGACTGTTGCATGATTCTGTTAGGACAGCATGTCTCTAGATAAGGAGCAGGGGCAAACTAGGAGGGAGTGCTATGTTTCCTGTCATTTAGCATGTGCAATAAAGAACATGCTAAACTGATTTTGCACATCTTAAAGCAACCAGGGTTCAATTCCCACTAGCACTCCTTGTTGCCTTGGGCAAGTCACTTAACCCTCCATTGCCTCAGAAGAAAGGCCTGGCAAACTACTTCTGATCACATTGCCAAGAAAACCCAAGAGCTTCTGGGTCACCAGGAATCAGAATTTACTCAAAGGCACATGTTGTATTTGCATGTAAACTATGGCCCAGCCTCCTCTGACATGAAAAGCACGTGTCAAAGGAGGTCAGGGCCTTGCAAGCACAGAGAACTGAGAAAGATGACAACCTCCATGTTTTATTTTTTTTAAATGCTGGCTGTCCATCGCTGTTGCCCCAGACCCAGTAGGGGGAAAAAAAAGATGAGCAGAGTGAGGCAGCTGCCACTGACTTGTTCTGGGGGAATTGTTTTGCACTTTACAAAAATTTGCAACCTGAGGTATTCGCCTCAGCCTACCTATTGATACAGCTATCCCCGAGCAGCCCCATTAGATTTATTTTCTGTAATACTTATTTTCATGAAAAAATGAAGGAAAAAACTGGTGGTTTGGTTTGCAGCAAAAACAGCTCCAACTACAGACAGGAAAAGGCTAGAAGCTTTAGCTTGGATTTCAAGCAGTGGTACCCCAGCTTCCCCACTGACAGATTCCCATTACCATCAGCACACTTCCGAAACAGCACTGTTCACAGCGCCACGTGTTTCACAATTCAACTTGCTACTTTAAGAAAATAATATAATGAATCCCTGCTTTTTTCATTCAACTTCTCTTACATGCCAGAGGCAATTTTTTTTGAAGGTGTGAATAAACAGGTAGACAAAGGTGAGTCGGTTGATATAGTGTATCTGGACTTTCAGAAAGCCTTTGACAAGGTCCCTCATCAGAGACTTTTGGCAAAACTAAAGAGTCATGGGATAGGAGGCAGTGTACTACTGTGGATCAGGAACTGGTTAAAAGATAGAAAGCAGAGGGGTGGGCTAAATGGCCAATTTTCCCAATGAAGAAAGGTGAATAGTGGTGTACCCCAGGGATCTGTGCTGGGTCCGCTGCTTTTTGACATATTCATAAATGACCTGGAAAGTGGAATAACGAGTGAGGTTATCAAATTTGCAGATGACACAAAACTATTTAAAGTTGTTAAAACCCAAGAGGATTGTGGAAATTGCAATAGGATCTTGATAAATTGGAAGACTGGGCATCAAAATGGCAGATGAAATTTAATGTGGACAAGTGCAAAGTTATGCACCTAGGGAAGAACAACCCAAACTATGGTCACACGATGCAAGGTTCCACTTTAGGAACCACCACCCAGGAAAAAGATTTAGGTGTCATTGTGAATAACATGTTAAAACCCTCGGCCCAGTGTGCAGCGGCGGCCAAGAGAGCAAATAGAATGCTAGGTATCATAAGAAAGGCATGGAAAATAAAACAAAAGATATTATAATGCCTCTATATCGTTCCATGGTGAGACCGCACCTTGAATATTGTGTGCAATTCTGGTCGCCGTATCTTAAAAAGGATATAGCGTTATTAGAAAAGGTTCAGAGAAGAGCCATCAAAATGGTAAAGGGGATGGAAGGATACTCCTATGAAGAAAGGCTAAAAAGGTTAGGGCTCTTTAACCTGGAAAAGAGACGGCTGAGGGGAGATATGATAGAAGTCTATAAATTAATGAACGGAGTTGAACGGGTAAACGTAGATCGACTGTTTACATTATCAGAATATAGAAAGACTAGGGAACATGCAATGAAGCTACAGGGTAAACTAAGACTAATAAAAGAAAATATTTTTCCACTCAACGTGTAATCAAACTCTGGAATTTGTTACTGGAGGATGTAAAAGCTGTTAGTGTAGCTGGGTTTAAAAAAGGTTTGGACAAGTTCCTGGAGGAAAGGTCCATAAACCATTATTAAGAAGGGACCCAGGATATCAATGTTTGACCCAGTACAAGCATTGCGGAACCTGTGTCTTTTGGGGAAACTGCTAGGTACGTATGACCTAGATTGGCCACTGTTGGAAACCGGATACTGGGCTTGATGGACCTTGGTCTGACCCAGTATGGCATATCTTATGTTCTTATGACAGTGCTTCTAAAGGTCTCTCCTGTTTACTGCTTGTATCTCAGGACTAATAATGAAATGCCCCATGTAACTGCAAGTCACACAGATGGTTTTAGAGTGCAGAGTTTAGGTAAATTTCCAATCCAAGCATTTCTTCATTTGGGAAAAGATGAATGGCTAAATTCCCTAATTCAGAACCTATATGTTAAAATTATTTATGGTTCGAAACATGGCACTATGTTGGTTTGCTTTATATGAATGAAGAATTTTTCTAAATGATAAATGAACTGATAGATAAGGAGTACTAAGTTTGGTTAGAGAATTATGAACTTCATTTTTTATTTACGTATAATAAAATGGACCAAGAAAGTGTGTTGACATAAATTGATATTAACATCAATCTGGAGGTCCATCAAAAATTTATTTTTTATATATAAGATCTACTGGTTATTAAGATACGATTAGTAGATCATTACTACAATTGTGGGGGTTTTGTTATTGGTTTATCTCTTTGAAAACCGGCAAACACATAGTATGAGCACTACAAGCGTCTGCATAATCTGCACCTGTTACTTAAGTGGTCAACAGAATGGCACATATGTGATTGAAAACTAACTGTAGGTACGAATTGTCCTCTCCCAATCTGAACACATCCACCAAAGGGTCTGTTTTGAACATAACTAAATGTGCACGAGTTATGGCAGGAATGTTTGTAATGCAACCGAAAGGCGAAATGCTATGGAAGGAGTATTATCTGCATTGAGGGGGGAAATTTTCAGTAAGACTATTTTACCCAGGTAAATGACTATTTATCTAAGTAAACATTCACATCAGAAGTATTAATGTCATGTTCGCATCCCTCATACATCTATAAAATACAGCACAACTGCCACCCACCACTCACTTTCCCACTCATACCAGTAGAAAAGCTCTAAAAGCAATGCATAACACCTGTACCTCCACACAAAACTGGAATGTATAATCTTAACCTAAGCAAATCAAAAGGAAACTATAAATATCACTCATCAAGCACAGAACTGTGCATCCACTTTGAGAGCAGCTTTTCTTGGTTCTTGGATGACAACTCTTGTCTTCTTCCATGTGAAATCCAGTGTTGTATTCATTTTTTATATTGTTTCTTATTAATAAATATGCATTTGGGGGAGTTGGATCTAAGTGTACTCTTTGCTGTGCCTGAAGTTCCATGCTGCTGAGCTGCTAAGTAGGCGGAAGCAGGAGTACCCCTTTGCTGCTGCCCGGAGCATCCCCTCAGCATGTGAGGTCATCAGGGGGCTTTTAAAGCATGGCCCCCCTTCCGTGAGATGCGGCTGTGGGCACATCCAAAGGGGTGTGTCCAAAGGGGCATGTTCTGCTCCTTCGGAGCACAGAGGAGGGCAGCGAAGTACCAGACAACGTTATGGGCAAACAAAAAAAAGGAAGTGAGTTGCATAAATCCTGCTAAATCATCTAAGATAGTGAGCCCAATGGACAAACATTTGGTTGTGCCTGTAAAACAACGGGAAAATCAATCTCTGCCATTAACAGCCAGCCTGGGTTCTTCTGTAAACTCTCCCTTGCTTTTTGGGGGATATTAACCCTACCCCTCGGGATGGCAATGGCTCTATGAGCATGGCGGCTTCCCCTCCTAAAATGAAAGAGTCACCACTGGCTTTGGAGGGTTCCCCTGTAACTCCCTCTTCTAGATCTCAGCGGGACACGGGTATGGTTGTTTCTCATCTGGTTGTCCTTGGTGACTTCAATGCCCACATTTCCTCCCCAACCCGTCCTCGCGATAAGGCCCTCAGTTCACTTTTTTCAGACCTTGACCTCCTCCAACATGTGCATTGTCTCACTCATTCCTCTGGTTCCACACTAGACCTTATTCTTACGTTCTCCTCCTCCCCCTATGTGCCCTCTGCTATCTCTTCCGTCTCTCTTCCCTGGTCCGATCATTACTGCCTGTTCTTTTCCTTCACCCTCCCTCCTACGCAAACTCTTGCTTCAACTGTTTCAACCTTACTTAAGGTCTTCAAGCGCCGCCTCACCCCCCTTACCTTGCAGGCCTTCCCTCCTGCTGACTCTCTCTTCTCCTCCGAGTTCTTTTCTCTCCCTGTCAGCCATCAAGCTGATTCTTGGTCTTCTGTTCTTTCTAGTACTCTTGACACGCTTGCACCTCTCCGCCCCACTTCCTGCCGTTCCCCGTCTCATCACCCCTGGTACCACTCCGATCTCTATCTTCAGCGCGCCCATCTTCGGCGTGCAGAGCGTTTCTGGCGTAAACATCCCTCCCCTGCTGCCCTGACTTCTTTCCGCTGTGTACATCGTTCGTACCGTGCTATGATTACTGCAGCAAAGAAGGCTTATTTTTCAGATCTTATCACTGCTTCTTCTAATTCTTCTCGCTGTCTATATCGGGTTCTTCACTTCTTGTCTTCATCAACCTGCCCTTCGTCATCAGCGCTTCCCTCCACTGCCCCTAGTCCGACTGCCCTTGCTTCCTTTTTCGTACATAAAATTTAGTCTCTTTGTTCCTCCTTCCCCCTCTGCCCCCTCCCCTCTCCCCTCCTCCTTCCCCTTCCACTTCCTCATCTATTCCCTCCCCTCCTCCCTCCAATGTTTTTTCTCATATCTGGTGTTCCTTCAGTCCTGTCTCTTCCGCTGAGCTTTTTCAGGTGATCTCTTCTTCTCATAAAACCACTTGCCTACTTGACCCTCTCCCGTCCTCTTGGCTTCTTGATCCCTCTCTTCACCTTCTCCCGTATATCCTTGCTATGGTCAACACTAGTCTTTCTTCCGGTAATTTCCCCTCCTCTTGGAAGCACGCCTTGGTCCGCCCTCTCCTGAAAAAACCTTCTCTTGACCCCAGCTTACCTGCCAACTGGTGTCCCGTCTCAAACCTCCCCTTCCTTTCTAAGGTCCTTGAAAAACTGGTCTTTGCACAGCTTTCAGCGCACCTTGATTCTACTCTTTACCTTCACCCTCGCCAATCCGGTTTTAGACCTGGCCACAGCACCGAGACTGTCCATCTCGCCCTTCTTAGTGACCTTCACCGTTCTCACGACCGTGGTGACTTGTCTATTGCTGTTTGCCTAGATCTCTCTGCTGCTTTCGATGTTATTGATCACCGCACCCTTCTCACTCGTTTGTCCGATTCTGGTATCCACGGCACTGTATTACACTGGTTTCATTCTTTTCTCTCCCATCGTTCCTTCTCAGTTCACTCTGGCGCTACTACCTCTGCTCCCTCCCCTTTACACTGTGGTGTTCCACAGGATTCCATCCTTGCCCCCCTACTTTTCAATATTTTCCTTGCTCCCCTAGCTCTTCTCATCCAGCAATCCGGTGTTTCTTTCTACTTTTATGCAGATGATATCCTCCTTGTCCATCATACCAGTTCTGCTTTCCCTGACCTTTCTGCGCTCAATACTTGTCTGTCTCGTGTCGCCTCCTGGTTTTCTGAAAATTTTCTTTGTGTTAACCCTTCTAAATCCTCTGCCATTTGGTTCTCCTTCTCCACCCCTCCACCCAGCTTAGCCCCTGTGATGTCCTCCCTTCCTATTCCCGTTGTCTCCTCCCTCCGTTATCTGGGTGTTACCTTAGATTCCTCCCTCTCCTTTCATCCCCACATTTCCTCCCTTGTCCGTACTTGTCACTTCCACCTGCGCCGTATTCGGTCTCTTCGGCCTTTTCTTTCCTCTCAATCCCTCACTACTCTAGTTCTTTCCCTTGTAACTTCTCGTCTGGATTATTGTAATTCCATCCTTGCCGGCCTCCCATCCTATCAACTCCGTCGTCTTCAGCTCCTTCAAAATACTGCCGCTCGCTTACTCACCTTCTCTTCTCCTTCTGATCATATTACCCCCTGTCTCTCCTCTCTTCATTGGCTCCCCATAAAATTTCGGCTTATCTATAAATATCTCATCATCACTCACAGGGTTCTCTATACCAGCACTCCTCAGTATCTCTCTGATCTCATCTTTCATCAGCCTGCCCCCCCATCTCCTCCGCTCATCTCATACCAATCGTCTTTTCCTTCCCTCTCCATCTCAGGCTCACCTTGAACTTACCCGCCATTCTGCTTTCTTCTTTTTGGCCCCCGCCCTCTGGAATTCCCTTCCTCACACCCTCCGTACTGAGCCCTCTTTTCCTCATTTCAAGGCCCTCCTCAAGACTCATCTTTTTTCTCAAGCATTTGACCTCCCAGCTTCTCCTTGAAAAATAGCCATCATGCCAAATCCTGATCATCATGTCATATTCACCTACCACGCCTTGCCCTTCCTCCCCCCCTGTGTTTCTTTGTCTAGCTCTGTAACCTCTGTCCTTTTTTTCTCTCTCTATCTCTCACTGGCTCTTTCCTGTTATTAAATGGCGTTCTTTTCTCTCTTTTTCTTTTCCTGCGGCTGCCTTTTATTGTACACCGCCCTGATACTTCGGTCTTGGGCGGTATATCAAGCCTGAATATAAATAAAAATAAACAAGAAACTGAAATTACACTGAAATACATTTGGCAGGTTGTTTCTTGTTGGGAAGCTCCTGTATCTGGAACTCTCACTCAGTTTTCTGATTTTACCAAAGAAACTGTAGCAAAGTTAGCCTGCCAGGAAACTCAATTAGAGCAACAGGAATTATGAATTTAGAAATTAGAATGTCAGGAAGAAGGTGCAGTAGCATCCTTTGTTAAAGACAGTTTGCTTCTTCACCGCCAAGCTGAATTACTAGAAAATGTCTCTAGGGCTAGGACTCTTCGGTGCTAAACTTCCCTATTACTAGGTATTTTTCTCCACTTATATTGTTTCGAATGGATCTCAAGGAAGTTTTGGTTTACCAAGATCATGCTACTTTGTCTGAGAATAATATCTATTATTTACCCAGAGGAATTAAAATATCTTCTGAAGGGAGCGAGGGGCAAGAGATATTGATGCCTGTGGAAAGCCTCAACTTATCTGAGTTTCTGGAATCTTCAATGGAAGAGATTCCTACCCGGATTCCTACCCGGAAGCTTTTGGTTTCCTTTAATTCTGAAGTTGTTAAAAATCAGATTGAAGCTGTATTTCTCTAAGAAAAATGAATTATTCTGTGGTCAAAAGATAAGCATGTTCCCCGATGTGTCTCAGCCCACTCAGCTGAGATGCAAAGCCTTTTTGACTTTGAAGCCTCAGGTTTCAGAATTAGATGGTGCATTTTTTCTTAGGTTTCCATGCAAATGCCTGGTAACACTGAGGGGGGAACAGCTATGTCTTTTTTGATGTTTCTCAGCTCGAAACTCTTTTGAATTCTCATATTGCCATTTAAGAATTCTGCCCTTATTGTGGTATCCACTGCTTTGCAAATCTGATAAAATTAATTAAGGGTTGTTTTTTTTCCTCCTAGGCCTGTATAGCTTATAATGTTTCTAAACATGGGCTTTTTGAATTACTTCTCTCTTGTTTTTCTGTGTTGTGTATGTATTAATCTATTTTGATATCTCATTTTCATTGTGTAATAAGTTAAAATAAATAAATAAATAAATATGCAATTGAACTCCAAATGCAAGCATACTGCACACTAATTCTCAAATGCCACTGGAGTAACTAAGTTATTAAAAAACACACACACAAAAAGGTGGGGGGAGAATAAATGTTCATATAGTGCGATGATTCAATTAAGGATAGCTCCGTTGAGTTAAAGCTTAAAGGAGCTGGTGGAAATTGGCAGGCTATAAAACAAAAGCCAAATTCCACTACATCAGACTAAAGTGATCCTTTGGTGTTTACTAGGCAAACTAAAGGAGGAATGAGAAAGAATACCTTAAAACGAGTGCCAATATCCAGGGAGAGCTGTATCTTCGCTTAGGTTATTTCCTACTACAAGATAAAGTTTCTTGTAATTCAATACTTATAGTTTACACACGTTGCATAAACATGTAAACAGTGCATGCAAACCAGAGAGATGCTTACAGTGAAATCAGCTAGTGAATCAAGATAGTCAAGTTTGAATCCCACTTAACCCTCCACTGCCTCAAATACAAACTTATAGATAAAATAAAAATGGCCCATCCAGCAGATAGCTCAAGCTGGGTGTACTTGAATATAACTTGCCTTGAAAATCTGAAAAAGGTGTGAGCTAAATCCAATTCCCTTTCAACTAAATCACTCAAAATCTCTTCACTGAAATCAAGTGAGAGGGTTATCAAAGCAGGGGTAGGTCAAACAGGCCAAAACAAAACCCCTGCGCTACAGCCTAGTGCTTAAAACTCTGGCACGAGTTTAACGCTGATTCTCTGCGCTGAGATGCAATAAGCAAATTACCCTGTGCACAAAAGGTCAGAATTAAACTAGGAGAGCAAGCCAAACAGATACATACAAAAGTCGGGGCAAATTTGACATGCTGTCCAGGAGAAATAGGGTCATCTGAGGTGAAGTCTAACACTTCACCTCAGATGACCAGACATCGTGGGCACACTGTCGAGAGGTCAGTGTCCCCCCAGTCACTGACCCTCCCCAACAGAAATAAAAGCTCTGGTAGCCCAGTGGCCCTGATCCCCACTCACCCAATCAAACAAATCCCTGGTGGCGCAGTGGCTCTGATCCCCTCACCCACCCGATCAAAAAATCCCCGGTGACCCAGTGGTCGTGAACACCAACCCCACATCCAAACAAAAATTTCACTGGTGGTCCAGAATCCCTCCATCCCCCGCCCAAGTATCTTCAATCATGGGGCCACCAGGGATTTTTTTGTCTGAGGGAGATTTGTGACCCCTGGGTCACCAGGGATTGTTTTGTTTGGGAGTAGGAGTTTGAATTAACGAATGCAGTATTTTTTTTTTCAACTTTATGGGGCCTATTTACTGAAGTGCACTAATGATTAATGGCTGTAAAAAGTTAGCAAGGAACTGTGGTAACTCATTGTGCTGGCATGACAGTTACCAAACACTAATTCCCATACTAAGAACATAAGAAATACCATACTGAGTCAGATCAAGGTTCATCAAGCCCCATATCCTGTTTCCAACAGTGCCCAATCCAGGTCACAAGTACCTGGTAGTTTCCCAAAAGACACACAGATTCCACAATGCTTGAATTGGGGCAAGCAATGGATTTCCCGGGTCCTCTTTAATAATGGTTTATGGACCTTTCCTCCAGGAACTTGTCCAAACCTTTTTAAAACCCAGCTACACTAACAGCTTTTACTACATCCTCTGGTAACGAAGTCCAGAGTTTGATTACATGTTGAATTAAAAAATATTTTCTCTTATTAGTCTTAATAGGTTACTCTGTGGCTTCATTGCATGTCCCCTAGTCTTTCTATATGATGGTGTAAACAAATCGATCTACGTTTATCCATTCCACTCCATTCATTAATTTATAGACCTCTATCATATCTCCCCTCTCACTTGGTTTGCAGCTTGTTGTGCTGTGAGGGCTTGCGTGCATCAGTGATGCTGAGAGCTAAACTATCGGTAGTTTAACTACTGGCAGGGTCTCCCAAGATGGACAGGTCTCAGCTGAGGTGCCAGACCAAGACAAACAACCCTTCTGGGCAGCAGCAGAATGGGATAGTGTTGATGGCGGAGGATCACACTTTTGTGACAACGGCAACACCACCAAACTTAAACTGCGCGGAAGAAAGACCCGGCAATCTACTTCTGTATCTTGCCATGAAAACCCAATGGATAGTTACAACAAAACAAATTGTGCTATGGTGCTGGAAGATGAGACCCCCAGGTCGGAAGGCACTCAACTAGCTACTGGGGAAGAGCTGAAGACTTTTCAGAGTAAAGCCAGCATTTATGATGTGGTTGGATCAAAGCCCTCGGGAAGTCTGACTGCTGATGTAGCTGCACATGCAATGAGAATCAGAAGCTGTAAAGATGTCTTACACATTGGAACATGGAACGTACGAAGCATGAACCAAGGGAAATTGGAGGTGGTCAAGAATGAAATGGAACGTGTACAACTTGATCTGTTGGGTGTTAGCGAACTGAAATGGACTGGCATCAGGCACTTTGCATCAGATGATCACATGGTCTACTATGCTGGAAATGAAAGACAAAGAAGAAATGGTGTTACATTTATAATAAAGAAGAAACTTGCAAGAACTGTAATGAAATACAATGCAGTCAGCGAATGCTTAATCTCTATTCGTCTACGAGGATTGCCTATCAACACAACTATAATTCAAGTATATGCCCCAACAACAGCTGCAGAAGAGAATGAAATTGAAGAGTTCTATGAACAAGTACAAGCTGAAATTGACAGAACATGCAAACAGGATATCCTGATAGTCATGGGTGACTGGAACGCAAAAGTTGGCAAAAAAGAAGGCGGCAAAGTAGTTGGAAAATATGAATTGGCAACAGAAATGAAGCTGGAGAAAGACTGATAGAATTCTGCAAGACCAACGATCTATTCATCTCAAACACCTTCTTCCATCAACACAAGCGGCAACTGTACACATGGACTTCACCCAATGGATTGTATAAAAATCAAATTGACTACATCTGTGGAAGTCAACGATGGAAAATCTCTGTAACATCAACAAAGACAAAACCTGGAGCTGACTGTGGTACAGATCATCAACTACTAGTATGCAAACTCAAGCTAAAGTTGAAAAAGAGCAAACCACTCATGAATGCAGCAAAATATGACCTTGAGAATATACCACTGGAATTTAAAGACTGCCTGCAAAATCGATTTGCTGCTTTAGATACAAATGACAGAGCTCCGGAAGAGTTATAGAATGACATCAAGAAGGTTGTATTGGAAGAAAGCGAGAAGTCTCTACAAAAGGTGAAAAAGCAAAAACGGCCAAAATGGATGACGGAAGAAACTCTGAAAATTGCCCAGAAACGCAGAGAAGCTAAAGTCAGAGGAGAAAGAAAGACATTCGCAGAACTCAACAGAGATTTCCAACGTGCAGCAAGACAGGACAAGGAAAAGTACTACAATGACACTTGCAAGGAAATAGAAGCAGAAACTATTAGAGGAAGAACAAGATCGGCTTTCCTAAAGCTACGAGAGAAAGAAAAGGTTCCAGCCTCGAATTGGAATGTTACAAGATGCTCAAGGTTCCATGTTGAATGATGCTGAGAAGATCAAGAAAAGGTGGAAGGAATATACAGAGTTCTTATATGATAAAGATCAAGTGGACCAACAGCCGTTTCAACCTGTACTTTATGATCAGGAACCATTGGTGATGAAAGAAGAAGTTGAAGCAGCATTGAAAGCCTTATCAAAGAACAAAGCACCAGGCATTGATAGCATTCCCATAGAAGTATTACAGCAATCTGATGCAGCTGTTACCATACTTACAAGGCTCTGCCAAGAAATATGGAAGACAACATCATGGCCAACTGACTGGAAAAGATATGTGTTTATAGCAATACTAAAGAAAGGTGATCCAACTGACTGTGGAAATTATCGAACAATCGCTCTGATCCCACATGCCAGCAAGATTCTACTGAAGATTATTTAAAAGAGACTACAACCATACCTGGAACAAGAACTACCTGAAGTGCAAGCAGGGTTCAGGAAAGGGCGAGGAACGAGAGACATCATTGCGGATGTGAGATGGATCCTTGAAAAGACTAAAGAATACCAAAAGGATATCTATTTGTATTTTATCGACTATAGCAAGGCTTTTGACTGTGTAAACCATGAGAAACTCTGGGCCACATTAAGAAGCATGGGTATACCAGAACACCTGATCGTTCTCTTGCGCAATCTGTACATTGATCAAGAAGCAACAGTTCGAACGGAACAAGGAGAAACAGAATGGTTTAAAATAAGCAAAGGTGTAAGACAAGGCTGCATACTTTCCCCCTACCTGTTTAATTTATAAGCAGAACAAATCATCAGAGAAGCAGGATTGTATGAAGACCACAAAGGTGTGAAGATTGGTGGAAGACTCATCAACAACCTTCACTATGCTGATGATACTACATTACTGGCTGAAAGTGAAGATGATCTGAAACATTTGCTTCTCACAATCAAAGAACAGTCTCAAAATGGGCCTGCACCTTAATGTAAAGAAGACAAAGATCATGACAACTGGCATAATCAACAGGCTCATCGTTTAAGGAGAAGAAATTGAAATCGTGAACAACTTTAACCTACTTGGATCAACTATCAATAAAGAAGCAACAAGCAGTCAAGAAATCAGACGACGCATTGCTCTTGGCAGAATGGCTATGAAAGACCTAGATAAGATTCTCAAGAGCAGAGATGTCTCTCTCCATACAAAGATTCGACTTGTTCAAGCCATGGTATTTTCAATAACATCATATGGATGTGAAAGCTGGACAGTGAAAAAACAGACAGGAAGAAAATTGATGCCTTTGAATTATGGTGCTGGTGGCGAATACTGTGTATACCATGGACTGCCCGATGAACAAACCATTAGGGTACTAGAGGAGATCAAACCTAAGCTTTCTTTAGAAGCTCAGATGACAAGACTTCGACTTTCATACTTTGGACACATCATGCGAAGAGAGAGATCATTAGAGAAAGACATCATGCTTGGCAAGATAGAAGGTCAACGCAAAAAAGGAAGGCCAGCAAAGAGATGGATCGATACAATAACAGCAGCTACGGGTACCAGTCTGTCAACAATGAGCCGCCTGACTGACGACCGAACACAATTTAGGATAGCTATCCAGAGGGTCGCCATGAGTCGACTCCGACTCGACGGCACTTAACAACAACAATCATATCTCCCCTTTTCCAGGTTGAAGTGCCCTAACCTTTTTAGCCTCTCTTCATAGGGGCAATCCTTCCATCCCCTTTACCATTTTGGTGGCTCTTCTCTGAACCTTTTTTAATAACGCTGTATCCTTTTTAAGATACAGCGACCAGAATTGCACACAATATTCAAGGTGCGGTCGCACCATGGAACGATACAGAGACATTATTATATCCTTTGTTTTAATCTCCATTCCTTTCCTTTTGATTCCTAGCATTCTATTTGCCTTTTTGGCCACCACTGCACACTGGGAGGACGGTTTCAAGGTAACATCCACGAGGACACCTAAATCTTTTCCTGAGTGGTTGTTCCTAATGTGGAACCAAGAAATCTAAAGATCTAACAAATATTTCCATCATCTACCTCAATAGCTTTAAAATATGCAGTATCACTAAAAAATAAAAAGCTAACCTATGCAATTATATTGTACATAGTTATCTGCATATAGTTAGAACATGCTAAATGTATATAGTTCCAGTGTTCAATGTAAATGTTGTGGTGATATTCTATGTAAACTGCCCCTGATCACAGGAAGAGGCGGTATATATAAAACCTTGTTAAATAAATAAACTACTCATCATGCTACAAGGTAGGTTATAGCGGAGAGAAGGCATGGACTGAACACTGCATTAAGTGCACCCACGGTAATTATGAATTACCTTATCGCATGGTAAGGGACTGTTCACTCACTGCTGGGAACATGCTCGGCACACTCCTGATAGTTAGTGAGAAGCAGTTGCACTTACTGTACACTCATTTTTGCTCCGAATGTGCGCTAAGTGGAAAATCTTACGGCACCTTAGTGAAAGGGTCCCTTATTTTACTAACGTCAGCCCAGCCTTTCTTTTTTTCTCTCACTTTCTTACATACTTTAGGCAGCATGTGGTGCTACTAATTATTAACTTTAAAACTGCCACACACTTACCTGTTTTTCTCTCTTACACTGAGCATCAACACTCAAATCCTCAGAATTTTTTTTCCTTTACTGGTTTGTTTGTATGAAGAAATTTCCTTTGTATCACTTTAAATTTAACTTTGGAAACTAGCAACGTTTATCCTACCACAAGAGGCAGGACAATTATATTAACCTCCACTTTGCTTCATCTCCATGGAGGTTTTGCTCCAACTGCCATTCTGGAACCCAGTTGAACGCCCAGAGAAACCGGTTATGATTGGAGCACGGCTGTCACGTGACAACTGGGATTTCGTCCTGATGAGCACCCTCCAGTGAAACTTTCCAACAGTGGCAGCTTGCCCCTCGGAGTGCTAAAGGAAACTATCCCGTATTCTTTATTTTGGGCTCCTGGCACCTAAATTAAAACAAAAATAGGCTCTAACTTTAAGGAAACCAGAATCTCAACACAGCACTGCCAGTCCCTATATCAGTAAGTCCGCTATGGAAGCAGATGACGGTGCAGTTCTAAGAGGACTGGAACCAGGACAAGAGGTATGGCCAGTTAAGGTTAAGCAGAAAGAAAAAGTCCCTTGGAAAAGGTAGAGAGGCATAGTGAAAGATCAGAGGCTCAATGAGCTGACAGGTGCAGCACCAAAGAGCAGGAGTCTGTCAGGAAGGAAGACAGGGATAAGTCTAGAGCTCTCACTCTAAGTGAGCTGAATCCTTTAGAAGGGGGGAGAGGCTGCGGGTAGAGGTCTGGCTTTCAGAACTGCAGGTTACAATTTAGAGTTTTAGGTTATTGCTTGGAGTTTTGTGTCAGCCTAGAGAACTGTTGCACATATATGGAAGTGTATCAGGGAAGAGACTGTGCTGTTATTTGTGAGCAAACAGACCCAGATAAAGAATAAAGGGTGCCGTTTCTGCCAAATCACTTGGTTATTTTGAGCTCTCTTTGGTTGCATCTTGCCAAGAAAACCCAGAGACTGGGTCATCAGAAGTCAGTAAAAATTCAACAGCATACATTGCATTGGTAGCAGCCCAGGCCAGGGAATAAGCAGGGTCCTTGTCACATTCAGGTATAAGAACATAAGCAATGCCATACCGAATCAAATCAAGATCCATCAAGTCCAGTATCCCATTTCCAACAGTGGCCAAGTCAGTCAGTTTTCCAAAAAGACACACAGGTTCCACAATGCTTGTATTGGGACAAACAGTGGATTTCCTGAGTTCTCTTTAATAACAGTTTATGGACCTTTCCTCCAGGAACTTCTCCAAACCTTTTTTAAACCCAGCTACACTAACGGATTTTACTACATCCTCCGGTAACAAATTCCAGAGTTTGATTACGTGTTGAGTGAAAAAATATTTTCTCTTATTACTCTTAAACGGGTTACACTATAGCTTCGTTGCATGTTCCCTAGTTTTTCTACTTTTTGATGGCATAAACAATCGACCTATGTCTACCCACTCCACACCATTCATTAATTTATAGACCTCTATCATATCTCCTCTCAGCCGTCTTTTTTCCAGGTTGAGGAGCCCTAACCTCTTTAGCCTTTCCTCATAGGGGTAATCCTTCCATTCCCTTTAGCATTTTGGTGGCTCTTCTCTGTACCTTTTCCATTTCTGCTATATCCTTTATAAGATACGGAGACCAGAACTGCACACAGTATTCAAGGTGCGGTCGCACCATGGAATGATATAGAAGCATTATAACATCCTTTGTTTTATTCTCCATTCCTTTCCTTATGATTCCTAGCATTCTGTTTGTCTTCTTGGATGCCGCTGCACACTGGGCGGAAGGTTTCAACGTGTTATCCACAATGATGCCTAAATCTTTTTCCTGGGTAGTGGTTTCTAATGTGGAACCTTGCATCGTGTAATCATAGTTTAGGTTACACTTGGCCACATTAAATTTCATCTGCCATTTCAACGCCCAGTCTTCCAATCTATCAAGGTCCTCTTGTAATTTTTCACAATCCTCTTGGGTTTTAACAACTTTGAATAACTTTGTGTCCTCTGCAAATTTGATTATCTCACTCCGATTTCCATATTAACATGAATATGTTAAAAAGCAGCAGACCCAGCACAGATCCCTGGGTACTCCACTATTCACCTTTCTCCATTGGGAAAATTGGCCATTTAGCCCTATTCTCTGCTTTCTATCTTTTAACCAGTTCCCGATCCACAATAGTACACTGCCTCCTATCCCATGACTTTTTAATTTTGCCAAAAGCCTCAAATGAGGGATCTTGTCAAAGGCCTTCTGAAAATCCAGATACACTATATCGACCGGCTCACCTTTGTCTACCTGTTTATTCACACCTTCAATAAAATATAACAGATTAGTAAGACAAGGCCTTCCTTGGCTAAAGCCATGTTGGCTTTCTCCTACTAAACCATAACTATCTATATGTTCAGTAATTTTGTTCTTTATAAAGGTTTCTACTATTTTGACCCCTGGAACCCTTTTTAAAAATTGGCGTTACCTAAAGATTGGCAAATGACCAATGTATTACAGATGATTGTAATGATAGTTCACAGATTACTAATAGTAGGTCTATAATCTCATATTTCAGTTCTTTCAACATCCTTGGATGTATACCATCCGGTCCAAGTGATTTTCTACTCCTTAGTTTATCAAATAGTTGTAATACATCTTCCTGGTTTATCGATATTTCTTTCAATTCTTCCAATGCATCACCTTTAAATACCATTTCAGTTATGGGTAACTTCCCTACATCTTCTTCAGTAAAGACTAAAGCAAAGAATTCAATCAGTCTCTCCTTTAGCACCTCTTTTACCCCTCTATCGTCTAATGGTCCAACTGACTCACTCACAGGTTTTTTGTTACGAATATAGTTGAAAATGTTTTTATTGAAAAAGGTATGTTGCCCTGGTTAGAAGTTGTCCCTCCTCACAGAACTTAAGAGTATGCATATACTTTCACAATGTGTGAATTTTTAACCAGAACAAAAAGAGGCAATCCTCAGTGGATATGTTTAGGTTGAGAGACGAAAACAAAAGGAAATTTTGTTTTTCAAAATTATACAAGTTGTTCTACCTGGTTTTGCTACCTGCAGACATAGTAGCTGCAAGCATGTGGACACTTCCTGCATGAGTGATTTTAAGACAGTACTCCAAGAGAAACTACCTGAGTAGCTTCACTATGAAAATAGTCATAAGGCCTCTAATACTAATATAACCACATACCTTGCAACTATGCAAGCTATTAAAAATTGCTCTATGATATTCAACATTTAGACGGGTCTGCTTTGCAGACCCCATTGGCACTACATATTAATGTTTCAGATAAATAAAATATTATCTCTTTAATGCACTAAAGCAAAAATAATGTATCTGCTTTGCATTTTCCTTTCTTTTTCAATGTCTGTTTTTCTGTACAGTTGGGATAGCACCCCATATCCTTTTTTCCTACTAACAATGTGAAAACAATGCAAACCATGCACTTCAAAAATATGTTTTCACTGAACAGGAAAAGCAGCACTGTCTAATTTTTCATATAATGGCTAAAACCCCAGTGAAAGAACATTTCTCCCATGTCTTACAAAGGATACTACAGAACCCAAGAGATTTATTAATGGAGAAATTTCAGAACTACCTACAGATCATAAACCTGCCCAGCAGCCTTGATAGTCAATACAAGGCAAGACCTATTGTATCTTGCAGTGGAATTACATTTTAGGAGTCACTTGCTTCTGTATCCTTTACCTCAGTTATTCTTTGTATTGCAAATCAATATAAACATTTTTATTGAGAAAAAGTTTAAAAGATATGGAGCAAAGCAAAAATTCTGGGTCCCTTTGTTGCCATCAAATTTCTGTAATTATGAATCATGTTTATGCTTTTCTGTACAGCCTATTTAAGATCTGAATATATTTTCCTTGGTTTAAAAAAAACCTTTCTTTCCTATTTTGTCACCTTATTTTGAGTGAGGGTTGTGCTGAATTTTGAGTTTGGTTTTCCCATTTTTGGGGGCAATTATTCTGCTTATTTACTGCCCTGCATGTTTTAAATGTCTCCGTTCTCCCCCTCAGCTGCTTTTTCCTTTTTCCCTCCTCCCTTCCAGACCCTACTCCACCCCACACCCTCCAACTTCTTTCCCTCTCTCCACCCATTTTACCTCTTCTACATGGCTGGCAGTTGGCCTTGGACTGCAATATTTTCCTTGTGGCCAGGCTGGCTACAGTCTCTCCCATCGGCCCCAGCCCCAGCCCCAAGCTAGCCACATTATCTCTCCTTGGGATTGGCCCAGGCCTGCTGTGCCAGGTTTCATCTCCTAGTTATGCTGAGCCCAGAAATTTTCCAGTTCTGAATATTGATGAAAAGAAATGTATCTATCTGGCTACTCTCATTCCTGCCAACCTACTGAGAAATACCAGATAATACAAATGTCTCAAAAAGCCAAGTAAGCAAACCGTGGTGGGAAGAGATGAGCTGAAGGAATGCTAGATGACATTTAATTTTAAGACTCAAGAGTAAGCATTTTGTTTCAATCAAGTGTTTATTTTCCTCTCCTGTAAAGCAGAATACGTTTGTTTGTTTTTTAATAATAACCTTCAATTATGGAGAAAGCAGATGTCAGAGTACAACTGAACTAAATTCTTCAACATAAAGAATGCTTAAGAAAGCAATATACTGTAAAGGTGGATTCCCACTTGGTGTACATATATATAGGGGTGGTGTTCTATACTCCACACTTTTATCAATATATATGAAACTGACAGTTTCTACTGGTACCCCTAACCCAAAGTGTGAATAAACAGGTGGACAAAGGTGAGTCGGTTGATATAGTGTATCTGGACTTTCAGAAAGCCTTTGACAAGGTCCCTCATCAGAGACTTTTGGCAAAACTAAAGAGTCATGGGATAGAAGGCAGTGTACTACTGTGGATCAAGAACTGGTTAAAAGATAGAAAGCAGAGGGTTGGGCTAAATGGCCAATTTTCCCAATGGAGAAAGGTGAATAGTGGTGTACCCCAGGGATCTGTGCTGGGTCCGCTGCTTTTTGACATATTCATAAATGACCTGGAAAGTGGAATAACGAGTGAGGTTATCAAATTTGCAGATGACACAAAACTATTTAAAGTTGTTAAAACCCAAGAGGATTGTGGAAAATTGCAAGAGGATCTTGATAAATTAGAAGACTGGGCATCAAAATGGCAGATGAAATTTAATGTGGACAAGTACAAGGTTATGCACCTAGGGAAGAACAACCCAAACTATGGTTACACAATGCAAGGTTCCACATTAGGAACCACCACCCAGGAAAAAGATTTAGGCTTCATTGTGGATAACATGTGAAAACCCTCGGCCCAGTGTGCAACGGTGGCCAAGAGAGCAAATAGAATGCTAGGTATCATAAGGAAAGGAATGGAAAATAAAACAAAAGATATTATAATGCCTCTATATCGTTCCATGGTGAGACCGCACCTTGAATATTGTGTGCAATTCTGGTCGCCGTATATTAAAAAGGATATAGAGTTATTAGAAAAGGTTCAGAGAAGAGCCACCAAAATGGTAAAGGGGACGGAAGGATACTCTTATGAAGAAAGGCTAAAAAGGTTAGGGCTCTTTAACCAGGAAAAGAGATGGCTGAGGGGAGATATGATAGGATAGAAGTCTATAAATTAATGAATGGAGTGGAACGGGTAAACATAGATCGATTGTTTACGTTATCAGAATATAGAAAGACTAGGGGACATGCAATGAAGCTACAGGGTAAACTATTTAAGACTAATAAAAGAAAATATTTTTTCACTCAACGTGTAATCAAACTCTGGAATTTGTTACCGGAGGATGTAGTAAAAGCTGTTAGTGTAGCTGGGTTTAAAAAAAGGTTTGGACAAGTTCCTGGAGGAAAGGTCCATAAACCATTATTAAGAAGGGATCCAGGATATCAATGCTTGACCCAGTACAAGCATTGCGGAACCTGTGTCTTTTGGGGAAACTGCTAGGTACGTATGACCTAGATTGGCCACTGTTGGAAACAGGATTCTGGGCTTGATGGACCTTGGTCTGACCCAGTATGGCATATCTTATGTTCTTATGTTCTAAATATCAGCACTGCTTTTTCCTGCCTTGATGCAAATCACTCTTTCCATTTTCTAGCTCAGTGCTACTCTCTGGCTGCCTCATCCTACAATACCTCTCTGTGATATAACTTTGTGTCCAAAAACTCTGCCTCTCCTCTGTTTGCCACAACTCTCTGTTCTATTTGTTTTGCTAGCAACTTGTCTTCTTTTCTGTCTCCTTTCACCCAGGGCCGTCCCGTCATTGAGCAAGAAAGTTTTTTGCACAGGGCCCCGCGCAAAACATATTTTGCATCAGCCCAGATTAAAAAAACGCAAACCGGCTGCTGCTGCCGCTGCCGCCGTGGCAGCATCGACCATCCTGCGGGGCCCCCCCTGCCCTGCAGAGTTCTCCAAGCAGTCTCGGCATCAGCTGTCAGAGCCGCGCGAAGAGAGAGCTTCTCCTCTCGCGGCTCTGTTAATCCCGCCGCGGGGCTGATGGGATGTCCCATCAGCCCCGCGGCGGGATTAACAGAGCCGCGAGAAAGGGAATCTCTCCCTTCGCGCGGCTCTGAAAAGCCAGCGCTGAGTCTGCACGGAGAACTCTGCAGGGCAGGGGGCCCCACGGGATGGTCGATTCTGCCGCTGCCACAGCAACAGCAGCAGCCGGTTTGCGTTTTTTTTTAAAACTTAGCTGGACTGATGGGGGGTTAGGACTGGTAATGGGCTGATGGGGGGGTGGGGGTTAGGAGTGGTAATGGGCTATGGGGGGTTAGGACTGGTAATGGGCTATGGGGGGGAAGGGGGTTAGGACTGGTAATGGGCTATGGGGCGGCTAAGACTACAAGTGAGCTGATGGGGGGTAAGGACTCCAAAAGGGCTATGGGGGGGCTAAGACTACAAGTGAGCTGATGGGGGTGTTAGGACTGGTACAGGGCTATGGGGGTTTAGGACTGGTAATGGGCTATGGGGGGAAGGGGGTTAGGACTGGTAAAGTGCTATGGGGCGGATAAGACTACAAGTGAGCTGATGGGGGGTTAGGACTAGTAATGGGCTATGGGGGGCTAAGACTACAAGTGAGCTGATGGGGGGTTAGGACTGGTAATGGGCTGATGGGGGGTGGGGGTTAGGACTGGTAATGGGCTATGGGGGGATGGGGGTTAGGACTGGTAATGGGCTATGGGGGGCTAAGACTACAAGTGAGCTGATGGGGGGTTAGGACTAGTAATGGGCTATGGGGGGGCTAAGACTACAAGTGAGCTGATGGGGGGTTAGGACTGGTAATGGGCTATGGGGGTTTAGGACTGGTAATGGGCTATGGGGGGGAAGTGGGTTAGGACTGGTAATGGGCTATGGGGGGGCTAAGACTACAAGTGAGCTGATGGGGGGTTAGGACTAGTAATGGGCTATGGGGGGATAATACTCAAAGTGAGCTGATGGGGGGTTAGGACTGGTAATGGGCTGATGGGGGGTGGGGGTTAGGACTGGTAATGGGCTATGGGGGGAAGGGGGTTAGGACTGGTAATGGGCTATGGGGGGCTAAGACTACAAGTGAGCTGATGGGGGGTTAGGACTGGTAATGGGCTATGGGGGGGTTAGGACTGGTAATGGACTATGGGGGGGCTAAGACTATAAGTGGGCTGATGGGGGGTTAGGACTGGTAATGGGCTGTGGGGGGGTAAGACTGGAAGTGGGCTGATGGGGGGGCTTAGGACTGGTAATGGGCTATGGGGGGGCTTAGGACTGGTAATGGGCTATGGGGAGGCTTAGGACTGGAAATGGGCTGAGTGGAAGGGGGGCTTGAACTGCATATAGCTGATGGGAAGGGGGGCTTGGAATGGAAATGGGCTGTGAGGGGAGGGAGCTAGGACTGGAAATGGGCTGAGTGGGGGGGTGGCTAGAACAGGAAATGGGCTGAGTGGGGGGGCTAGGACAGGAAATGGGCTGAGTGGGGTGGAGCTAGGAGAGGAAATGGGCTGATGGAGGGGCTAGGATAGGATTGGAAATGGGCTGTTGGGGGGTGCTAAGATAGGAAATGGGCTGTGGTGGGGGCTTGAATTGAAATGGACTCATGGAGGGGCTAGAATTGGAAGTAGGCTTGGATTGGAAATGGGATGAGTGGAGGGGAGCTAGGATTTGACAGGGGCTGATGGTGGGGCTAGGAAAGGACTAGAAATGAGTTGATGGGAGGCTGGGATAGGATTGGAAATGGGCTGATGGGGGGCTAGGACTGGAAATGGGCTGATGCAGGGACTAAAAGGGAGCGGATGCTGGGTGGGGCTGGAACTAGAAGGGAACTGATGTTGGAGGAGGATTAGAATGGGATGGAGCTTGGAGAGTGAAATGGAGAGGGAAAAAATATTTGTGTGGGAGGGAAGACAAATCTACAATTGGCCGGAAATTGGGAGAGTAAGTGGGGATTGAGGATGGAGGTGTAAAATTTGAGTGGATGAAATAGGAATGAGGAAAGAGCAAAAGGAGAAAGATTAGTATGTTAAAGCAGATGTAGAGAGAGAATGGAAAAAAACTAGAAGAGAGGACAAATGGACAGCAGACGATGGAGAGTTAGCAGAAGACACGAAGAAACCAGAAGAAAGTGGCTAGAGCAATTGCCACTGAAAAAAAAATGCACAAAAAGTAGAAAAATATCTCTTTATTTTGAATTTATTAACTGGAATATGTCAGCTCTGGGAAATGTGCATCATTAACCTCTGCGCTTTGTTTAGTACAAGAGGAAATTAATTTATGATTTTATTTCTACAGTGTTGTACATTCCAAGTTTGGCTTTTGTGGTTCCCAGTTTAATTATTGTCTTCCTGTTTCTAAATTGTGATTCGTTGTTTGGTGATCGTCTATGTTCTGCATGTGTAACTGAGCTGACGTATTCTATTTATGTAATTCCTATTTGACATTGCCACTTGTTCTCTTTCCCCAGTAGGTCATGTATTGTTATTCTCTGAAATGTATTGGTTTAATATTTGCAGTGTTTCTTTTTGATTGGTAGAGTATGGTGCTTTGTGAGTCCTGGTAGTGCTGTTAGGATACGGCGGGTTTGCTATGGGTTCTAAATGGGCAGTGTTTGTAGTAGTTCCTAATGTGCCTGGCGGTTGGCACTGGATTATAGTAATGTAGAAATCTTTTAGTCTTTCTTTATCCATACACTCATTAAGAGGCATGTTTACTAAAAGTTAGTTTATGGTAACATTATGCAAATATTTATGCAAATGAGGCACCTTATGCAAATGAGGCCCTGCACCGTGTCTCCGCACACCACCCTTGGGCCGCCCCTGCTTTCACCCAACATGTCCATTTTTCCTCTATCACACAGCATGGCTCTCTTTCCATATGGGCCTCTCAGCTCTCTACTCTTGTCCCCCAAGCATTTTCCATAAACTTGTTTTCTCTTCTCCTTCCCCTTATTCAATTACCCCCTTCACTTCTCCTCCTCTGCATTTCTTTCTACTACCGGGAACATGTTTCTCCTACTATTCTCTAACTTTATCATTATGTACCCTATTCAATTCTCAAGACACCCCAGACATGTCCTAGGGATATGTTTACTAAACCATGGTAGTGGACTCCGTGCGGCTCCGATATTGCACGGAATCCTCTATTGCCATTTAGTAAACATACCCCTTAGTTTAGTTTTAGATTAGCTTATTGAACAAATTACTTATCACTTCTTGATAAGTTAACATCTGACATAGTATACAGCTGCTAGCAGCATCTTCCCTGGTGTAAAGATGAAATGAGATCACAGACAGATACAGTTTACCCATCAGGCATAATCTATTACTCTGTAACTTGCAACAGAAAGCCCAAAAACATCATATTGTAAAATTCATGCCAGTGCTTTTTTGCTTTCAGTATCTCGCATCCTGACTTTTGTTACTCTCTACATTCTTTCTATGGTGCTAGTTACCTTTAGTTTGCCTGTCATTTCCATTAATACATTTCTTCTGTAACATTTTCTTCCCATATGCACTTTTATATTTCTTTATCTTGATGCCTCTTTAGAGTATATCCCCAGGACCTTAACATTTTCTCTTTTATTATTATAATTATTATTCTTATTGAGAACTAGGAAAACAGAAGGTAGGCTAACACCACCCCCACACATCAAAATTGGTTGCACAATTAGAGCCGAGATCAAAAACCCATTTCAGTTTCCCAGCTTCGTTTTTTAATTTTATATCACCTTTACATTCACCCCCTCCCCCCCCCCCACCCCCAACACTGTTTCCGGCTCAAAGGGTATATTTAATCCTTTCCACTAAGCTCTTGAAATGTCTTCAACAAAGAATGGTACAATTTCCTTCCAGGGTTCTTCCCTTTCACTCACACACACTCACTCCCTAGTTTCCCACAGCATATGCAAACAGAATTGTGGGTCAGGTGGCTCTTCATTCACCCAAACTTTCAAAATAAGCTTTCCGACTATCAGCAGTGATACCTGTATGAACCTCTTGCTTGTGTCTGTAGCTTTTGCTTCTTTAAGTACCTTCCCATCTCCCATCAGCAGCAAGGCATAAGTCCATTCTTGTAACACCCATGTCATGCTATGGCCCCCCCATCTTCTTCAGCTTGGGGCATTCCAAGAACGCGTGCACTAGCATGCCCCTTCCCATCCTATGTGTCCCATCAATCCACAATTTCCTAGGAATCCCCTTGGTCCATGCGATATACTGTAGATCTTATGCAGCAACTTACATTGCATTTCCTGCAGAGCAACTCTAGTGCCCAGCTGAGCATTTTCAATGTCTCAAGCTCCTTTGAGATTAACTCCTCGCTCACTTCAGTTAACCAGACCTTCGCCAGAAGATCCAAATATTATGTCTGTTTCAACTCTCAATGCAAACGAAACCATACAACCACTCTGTTCCATTTTGGATGTGCTCAGAAAAGACTTGCACAGGTTGAAGAACACAGCACAGTCCCTCTCCTGGGTTCAAGATGTGAACCATTAATTCCTAACTTGCAGGTAATGCATTAGGTGTGCATTTGACACTTGCCATTCACTTTTAATTTGTTCAAAGTATAGCAAACTCTGGGTTCCCAATCATTTACGTGAAGTGGGAGGGTCCCCATGTTCCCTCTCTGCTAGTTTGATGCCCTTTGAAACAGTATCAAAAAGAGGGCCCTGATTCCCACCCCATCTGCTGCAGCTGTGGTATAAAGTACATTTCAAACACAATTGGGGAGCAGTCAAGAGCCAGTAACTCTGCAGAGTAAGTTTATAATGATCTGTGCGTATCTCACATATCCTTCATAAAATAGAAGCAATGTTACAGAGATGCAAGTCTTGCACTCCTAACACCTCTTTTCCCCTATCTACAGTCAATTTTGCATACCCAATTCTTGGATTCTTGGACTGCCAGAGGGACCTTTGGATCATACTCTTATACACACTCACCTCCTTTTTTCTCACCCACAGGGGCATTACCTACAACAGGTACAGCAGCTTTGACAACGCTACCATTTTTATCAACGCCCCCCCAAGGGCAAAGTTCCTTAAACTGCTTTATTTTATGAATGACATTTCTGGAGTACAGTACATTACCTTCTGATTTATGCTCAGATGAATTCCTAAGTTAAAATCCTGTTTGCCCATTGAAGAGAAAAATGCTTTCCCCATTGTCACTTCCCTCCTTTTGTTAAGGCCAAGGCAACATTGGGCAAGGCCAAGGGAGGAGTAGCATAGTGGTTGGGGCAAGGTACTTCAGGCTGGAAGGTCGGAGGTTCAAATCCCACCAGAGGACAGCAACCTTGGGCCGGAAGGACTGGGGTTTCTAGTCCCACAGATACTCCTTGTGGTCTTGGGCAAGCCACTTAACCCTCCATAGCCCATGTTCCCTGTAAGTATTAGTGTATGTGTCTCATATCCCTGCGTGTTAAAAGTATCCCCCAATTGCGTTGTGACCGCTTTGATTGAAGGATAAGGCGGTATACAAAACTGTCTAAATAAATAAAATAAATAAATAAATTTATTTACAGACCCAAAAAGTGACCAAAATTCCTGGATCAATTGAACCACCTCACTTACTGACAGGTCCATTCATTTCACGAATAGGAGCATATCATCGGCAAAAAAGAATAATATGGTATTCTTGCAGGTTCACTTGGTCCCCTACATTCCACTGAAACAGCTCTTACCAAAGTCACTAACGATTTATTCCTGGCAAAATCCAAAGGCCTCTATTCTGTCCTCATCCTCCTTGATCTCTCTGCTGCTTTCGATACTGTTGACCACAACCTTCTTCTTATCACCCTGTTCTCACTAGGTTTCAAGAACTCTGTACTTTCATGGTTCTCCTCCTACCTCTCCTATCACTCTTTCAGCGTGTGCTTTGGTGGCTCCTCCTCCTCTTCCACCCTATTACCTGTAGGTGTTCCTCAGGGTTTCATCTTGGGACCGCTCCTCTTCTCTCTCTACACCCAGTCCCTTGGTGCCCTTATCTCTTCCCATAGTTTACACTATCATCTCTATGCTGATGACTCTCAAGTCTACCTCTCTACGCGTGTTATCTCTCCAGAAATCCAGGCTAAGATCATGGTCTGCCTTTCTGACATTGCTAGCTGGATGTCCCTCCGCCGCTTAAAATTGAACATGGCCAAGACTGAACTCCTTATCTTTCCCCCGAATCCCTCCCCTCCTCTCCTCTTTCCCCTTTCTCTGTCTCTGTGGATAACTCTGTTATCCTTCCTGTCTCCTCAGCGCGTAACCATGGTGTTATCTTTGACTCCTCTCTCTCTTTCTCTCTACCTATCCAACTCATTGCTAAGTCATGCCGTTTCTTTCTCTACAATATCTGCAAAATTCATAACATCATAAGATATGCCATACTGGGTCAGACCAAGGTCCATCAAGCCCAGTATTCTGTTTCCAACAGTGGCCAATCTAGGTCATATGTACCTAGCAGTTTCCCCAAGGGACATAGGTTCCACAATGCTTGTATTGGTTCAAGCATTGATATCCTGGGTCCCTTCTTAATAATAGTTTATGGACCTTTCCTCCAGGAACTTGTCCAAACCTTTTTTTAAACCCAGCTACACTAACAGCCTTTACTACATCCTCTGGTAACAAATTCCAGAGTTTGATTACACGTTGAGTGAAAAAATATTTTCTTTTATTAGTCTTAAATAGTTTACCCTGTAGCTTCATTGCATGTCCCCTAGTCTTTCTATATTCTGATAAGGTAAACAATCGATCTACGTTTACCCGTTCCACTCCGTTCATTAATTTATAGACTTCTATCATATCTCCCCTCAGCCGTCTCTTTTCCAGGTTAAAGAGCCCTAACCTTTTTAGCCTTTCTTCATAGGAGTATCCTTCCATCCCCTTTACCATTTTGGTGGCTCTTCTCTGAACCTTTTCTAAAATCGCTATATCCTTTTTAAGATACGGTGACCAGAATTGCACACAATATTCAAGGTGCGGTCTCACCATGGAACGATATAGAGGCATTATAATATCTTTTGTTTTATTTTCCATTCCTTTCCTTATCATACCTAGCATTCTATTTGCTCTCTTGGCCGCCGCTGCACACTGGGCCGAGGGTTTTAACATGGTATCCACAATGATGCCTAAATCTTTTTCCTGGGTGGTGGTTCCTAATGTGGAACCTTGCATCGTGTAACCATAGTTTGGGTTGTTCTTCCCTAGGTGCATAACCTTGCACTTGTCCATATTAAATTTCATCTGCCATTTTGATGCCCAGTCTTCCAATTTATTAAGATCCTCTTGCAATTTTCCGCAATACTCTTGGGTTTTAACAACTTTAAATAGTTTTGTGTCATCTGCAAATTTGATAACCTCACTCGTTATTCCACTTTCCAGGTCATTTATGAATATGTCAAAAAAGCAGCGGACCCAGCACAGATCCCTGGGGTACACCACTATTCACCTTTCTCCATTGGGAAAATTGGCCATTTAGCCCTACCCTCTGCTTTCTATCTTTTAACCAGTTCCTGATCCACAATAGTACACTGCCTCCTATCCCATGACTCTTTAGTTTTGCCAAAGGTCTCTGATGAGGGACCTTGTCAAAGGCTTTCTGAAAGTCCAGATACACAATATCCACCGACTCACCTTTGTCCACCTGATCATCCGCTCCTTCAAAGAAACATAACAGATTAGTAAGACAAGATCTTCCTTGTCTAAAGCCATGTTGGCTGTCTCCCATTAGGTCATGACTATCTACATGCTGAGTAATTTTATTCTTTATGATGGTTTCTACCATTTTTCCCGGTACTGATGTCAGGCTCACCGGTCTGTAGTTTCCCGGATCACCCCTGGAACCCTTTTTAAAAATTGGTGTTACATTGGCGATCCTCCAATCTTCAGGTATTAGAGATGATTTTAATGATAATTCACAGATTACTAATAGCAGGTCTGCAATGTCATATTTCAGTTCTTTCTACACCCTTGGATGTATACCATCCGGCCCAGGTGATTTGCTACTCTTCAGTTTATCTAATAGTTGTAATACATCTTCCCGATGTATCGATATTTCCTTCAATTCTTCCGCACCTTTAAATACCACTTCAGTCATGGGTAACATCCCTACATCTTCCTCAGTAAAGACCGAAGCAAAGAATTCATTCAGTCTCTCCGCTATCGCCTTGTTGCCTCTTAGTGCTCCTCTAACCCCTTTATCATCTAATGGACCAACTGACTCTCTCACAGGTTTTTTGCTACGAATGTACTTGAAAAGATCTTTACTTCGCGTTTTTGCTTCCGCAGCAAGCTTCTTCTCAAATTCTCCCTTTGCCTGCCTTATCAATGCCTTGCATTTGACTTGCCAGTGCTTGTGCTGTTTCCAGGTTTCGTCGTTTGGCTCTTTTTTCCATTTCCTGAAAGATGCTTTTTTGGCAACAACAGCCTCTCTGACCTCACCTTTAAACCATGCTGGCAGTTTTTTGGACTTCCTTTCACTTTTCTTAAAGTGTGGAATACAGCTGGTCTGGGCTTCCAAGATAGTATTTTTCAACAACATCCAAGCCTGATGTACGTCTTTAACCTTTGCAATTGCTCCTTTTAGTTTTTTCTTAACAGTTTTCCTCATTTTATCATAGTCTCCCTTTCGAAAGTTAAAAGGTAGTACTGTGGATTTCCTTACTATCCCTCCTCCACTAATTAAATCAAAGGCGATCATGCTATGATCACTATTGCCAAGTGGCCCCAACAACCTTATCGCTTGCACTAGATCTGGTGTTCCACTAAGGACTAGGTCTAATATGGCTTCCCCTCTGGTCGGTTCATGAACCAGCTGCTCCAAGAAGCAGTCATTTATTTCATCTAGGAACTTTATCTCCCTAGCATGTCCTGACGTGACACTGACCCAGTTGATAGCGGGGTAGTTGAAATTACCCATTACACAGGTACACTACCAAAAAACTGCCTCCAGTTTTGCAACTGATTCCTATAGATTTTGGGGTGCTGAATCCAGGAAAAATAGCCAAAATGTTCCATCACGTCACGTTTTCTTGCAAAATTAGATTTCTTACCCATATAAGGAATGTTCACATAATTTCTTTTTAGCCGACTGCAGTTTATTTTCTTGGCCCAAAATAGAGGTTGTAATAGTTAACTAACTAGAAACACTCCCTCATGATATTTTAGAGTGTTTTGTATTCATTTTATACATTAACAGGACAATTGGGAGGCGGGGGGCTAAATCTAGTACTCGCGCTGGCGCATGTTCTTTCCTGTTCGCCTCGCCTCATTCGCTCGCTCAAACACGGTGGTTGCGACATGAACGTTCCTGTCAAATTTCAGTTTCTTGCAAGTTCATTATTACCTTTTGTTTGCTCAGTCGTAATCCAGCTTTATTCCGAAGTGGTTCACTACAGTTGTAGTTTGCAGTGCTGTGTATTTGTGATGGCTCACAGAGCCAGAGGTTGCGTCAACTCTCCGGACAGTTTTTGTTTTATTTGTGGGGAATATACCGTGAAAAAGCGGCAGAGGAACATTTCTGCATTTATTAAAAAAGTATATTTCGCTTATTTCGGTTTGAAGTTAGGCGATCAAGACAAACCGTGGGCTCCTCACAAAGTGTGCAAGACATGTGAGGAAGATCTACGCTTATGGATGAAAGGTAAAAAACAAGCATTTCGTTTCGGAATACCTATGATGTGGCGTGAACAAAGAGACCACAGCAGTGACTGCTATTTTTGCTCTTGCATTGTGAAGGGATACAACTTAAAAAATAAGAACGTAATAAGTTACCCCAACCTTCCCTCAGCAATTAGGCCTATGCCTCATAGCAACGAAGTACCTGTGCCTGAACCTCCAAAATCTTTGGATCATATTTGTGTGGACGGTTCTGATCATGATGAGACTCATCAGATGGCTTTTCCCGATGAGTCCAGTACTTCCGAGTTTGAAACTGAACCAGATCCGAAACCTGAACTTATCTCTCAAGCTGAATTGAATGATTTAGTCCGGGATTTAGGACTCCCAAAAGATGCTGCCCAACTGCTAGGTTCTCGGCTTAAACAGAAAAATCTATTGTCACCAGGAACAACTTTTTATTGGTACCGCAACCCGCGAGACACAATTTTTAAAGTATTTCAGCAAAGAGGAAGATTTGGTATTTTGCAACGATATATACGGAGTGATGGAAAAGTTTAAACTCAAGTATGATCCTGCTGAATGGCGGCTGTTCATTGATTCGTCAAAAGACAGCATAAAAGGTGTTCTTCTTCATAATGGCAACACATTCGCTTCAGTTCCTATTGCTCACTCTGTTATTCTCCAAGAAAAATACGAGAATTTGGCCCTGATTCTTCAGAAGATTCGTTATGATGAGCATAAGTGGATGATTTGTGGAGACTTTAAAATTCTATCCATGCTATTAGGGCAGCAATCCGGTTTCACCAAATATCCCTGCTTCCTTTGCTTGTGGGATAGCCGGGCCCGTGACCTACACTGGGGGAAAAAAGACTGGCCAATTCGGGAGTATTTAAGACCCGGTGAGAAAAATGTTCTTCATGAGAGCTTGGTACCTCGTGATAAAATTCTATTACCACCTCTCCACATTAAGTTGGGTCTCATTAAGCAATTCATCAAGTCCCTTCCAAAAGATGGTGAGTGCTTTCGGTACCTTTGCTCAAAGTTCCCCCGACTTTCTGAATCAAAGCTAAAGGAAGGAGTGTTTGTTGGCCCTGATATAAGGAAACTCATTTCAGATGGAGCATTCGCTGAAACGATGTCTGAGAAGGAAAAAGAAGCCTGGGATTCCTTCAAGGATGTTGTTCTCAAATTCTTGGGGAACAGGCGGGATGAGAACTATAAGGATATTGTTGCCAGGATGCTCAATGCCTTCAAAGAACAAGGCTGTAACATGAGCCTGAAAGTCCATTTCTTGCACTCCCATGTGAACTACTTTCCCGAAAACTTGGGGGCGTACAGTGAAGAACAAGGTGAAAGGTTTCATCAGGACATCAAGGACGCAGAGAGAAGGTACCAAGTAAGATGGAACACCACTATGATGGCTGATTTCTGCTGGTTGCTGCTGCGGGAAACCCCAGATGAAAAATACGCCAAGCAGCGCACCAAGAGAAGCATTCGGGGGAAGAAGAAACGGGCCCACCAGGAGATTGATTGACCCAAGAATGACTTTAAAATCTAAACTGTGTTGACAAATATCGTGTTTTTACTAAACTTTGAAATAAAAATTTGCTAGTTATTACCACAGTGTCGGATCTCATTTATTAGAATTTTATTTTCACACCATCGGGTGTTTGTCTTCATGTATTGCAATGGTGCGGTTTGCGTTTTCTATTCTTACATACATACCTGTACAACATTTTTTGCACATTTCTTTGCTTTGCTTTGTGTCTAACCTCGCTCTTATATGCTCAATGTTTGTGCACATGTATGTGGCTGTTTTAAGTGCAGACAATTTTGCTACCATCACAGTGTGTTTTGTTGACATTACTCTATTCTTATGTGCTGCCACTAGAGGACAGCAACCTTGGGCTGGAAGGACTGGGGGTTTCTGGTCCCTCAGGTGCTCCTTGTGGTCTTGGGCAAGCCACTTAACCCTCCATAGCCCATGTTCCCTGTAAAATAGTTCTCTGTGTGCTGTGCTTTCCTGTCTAATCAATGTGTTTATACCTCAAAAATTTCCTGTCATGATTTGACAATTTCCAATCTGTAATCAAAAACCGCTGCTGATCGCTGGAAGTAGCGGTATACAAATGTATACTAAATAAATAAAAATAAAATAAATTAGTATAAAGAATTCATCCAAGAAACTTTTATCTCGATCGCACTCAATCTGAAACGTTCACCTCAAACTGCTAACCCAATGTAGCAAAAAATCTGTACGTGATGGAGCAAATTGGTTACCAGATTTGGATTCAGCGCACCAAAAAACGTAAAAATCAATCGAAACATTAGAGGCAGTTTAAAAAAAAAAATTTTTAGTGTACCTGTGTTATTATTACTGCGCTGTAACTTTTGTTAGCTTCCTTGATTTCTTTGAGCATTTCATCATCCATTTGGTCATTCTGGCCAGGCGCTCGATAGTACACCCCCACTGTCATTGCCTTCCCCCTTTTACATGGAATTTCAATCCATATAGATTCTACAGCAGATTTTGTTTCCTGCAAAACTTTAATCCTTTCTGACTCAATGCCCTCTCTGACATAGAGCGCAACCCCTCCACCAATTTGATCAGCTCTATCATTACGATATAATTTGTACCCAGGTATCACAGTGTCCCACTGGTTGTCCTCCTTCCACCATGTCTCTGATATTCCAATCATATCTAACCTTTCATTTAGTGCTATATATTCTAACTCTCCCATCTTATTTTTTAGACTTCTAGCATTTGCATACAAGCATTTTAGAGAATGTATTTTATTCATATTAATTTGGCTATTGTTAGACATGGGTAATTTGGGATCTTTAAGCTCTGTCTGCTCCATACTTGAGGGCATTTGGGCTACTTTACTCTTTTGTGGAACCTCTCTGCTTTTGGTTGTATCCTTCAAAGATACATTCTTCCAAACCATCCGCTCTTGGGCGACTGTCGGCTTTCCCCTAATATCTAGTTTAAAAGCTGCTCTATCTCCTTTTTAAAGGTTAATGCCAGCAGCCTGGTTCCATCCCGGTTAAGGTGAAGCCCATCCCTTCGGAAGAGCTCCTCCTTTCCCCAGAATTTATTTTATTTATTTATTTATTTAGTATACATTTGTATACCGCTACTTCCAGCGATCAGCAGCGGTTTTTTGATTTACAGATTGGAAATTGTCAAATCATGACAGGAAATTTTTGAGGTATAAACACATTGATTAGACAGGAAAGCACAGCACACAGAGAACTATTTTACAGGGAACATGGGCTATGGAGGGTTAAGTGGCTTGCCCAAGACCACAAGGAGCACCTGTGGGACTAGAAACCCCAGTCCTTCCGGCCCAAGGTTGCTGTCCTCTAGTGGGATTTCAACCCCCGACCTTCCGGCCTGAAGTACCTTGACCCAACCACTAGGCTACTCCTCCACTTCCCCAGTTCCTAACAAATCCAAAACCCTCATCTCTGCACCATTGTCTCATCCACCATTCGCCCCTTCCTCTCTGTTAACACTACTAAAATGATTGTCTACTCCTTAATCACATCCCGCCTTGATTACTGTAACCTTCTCCTTGCCGGCCTCCCCGCAAACCACCTCTTTCCCTTTCAGTCTATTCAACATTCTGCTGCTTGTCTGATTTTCCGCCAGTCTCGTTTTTCCCACATCACTTCTCTCCTCATGTCACTTCATTGGCTCCCCATCCGTTTCCATATCCAATTCAAGCTTCTCCTACTGACCTATAAATGTATTCACTCTTCTGCCCCCCAGTACCTTTCATCTCTTATCTCTCTTTACACTCCCTCTTGGTTACTTCACTCTTCTAATAGTCTTCGTTTATCTATGCCTTTCACTAGTATTGCTAATTCTAGACTTCGCTCCTTTCACCTTGCTGCACCCTTCGCCTGGAACAGCCTTCCTGTCTCGGTGCGCCAGGCGTCCTCCCTGGCCATCTTCAAGTCCAGATTGAAATCCCACCTCTTCATTATTGCTTTTCATTCTTGACTCTTGTGTTGTGATATGACTATTTTATATATGCTGTGTTTGCTCTCTCTAACATTAGATTTATACTTTGTCCTGTTGATCTGTAATTTGTATTATGTAATTTTTTGTCTTGACTAGATTGTGAGCTCTGATGAGCAGGGACTGTCTCTCTTATTTGTGTGTAAAGTGCTTTGTATGTTTGCAGCGCTTTATAAATGCATAATAATAATAATAATAAAGATAAAACATAGCCACAAAGGGAATATATATGGTCCCAACAAACATTTCCCCCACCCTCCTCTTCCCAAACAAGGTTGCCAACCCCTGCTCCGAATCAGTCTGTCTCCCCATGTCTCTAAGTGCAGCCATTCAGCCGCCAAGTAAACTCCATGCACAGCAATCACAGTCTTTCCCACAGAAAGCAGAAGATTGTACAGGAATCGCCTATGCCATGATCTCACCAACCACAGGCAAGCCTCCTATAGGTTGACATAAGGCTCCCAAATCTTTTGGGCATTAAGAGATTTGTCCCTGAAAAGAGTTTTTCCATGACATAAATGTCCAAGACTTTCCGTAGCCACTCAGATTTAGCAAGAGGCATAGCTGCTCCCCAGCTGTGAGCAACTACACACAGAGCAGGTAGCATGAGACATTTTATCAGAAGTCAAGTTCCCCAGGAGCCCTCTCAAAAGTTTTCCATCCCCAAAACCATTACCTCGTACTGAAATGGGATCAGGGATCCCATAATTAACTCTACTGCTTCGTGAAACTCCACCCAAAAGGTCTGAATGCCTTGGCAGCTCCACCACAAATGATCAAAGCCCCCATACTGACCACAGCTGCACCAACACAGAGGAGAGGACTGTGAATCCCATCCCTTTTAAACTGAACTGCCACCAGATTCAATGAAATGGATACTTTATGCGTATACGCACAGACATGCACCATGTAGTCAGCTTCTTTCTGCCCCAGTACCACCTCCCAAACACTTCTGTGTGATGGGCTAGAGTTGCATTTAAGCTCCAGGAACGCCTTATAGAGTCCTTGAAATAAGGTGTTTCCCCTGTTTTTCCTGGAACACCACCTGCTCTGTCTGCCAGGGGCTCCTCGTCAGGGGCTCCGTAGTCTGTAGCCCTTGGACAAAATGGCACAATTAGAAATACTGAAAGTTATACAATGAACAAACTTGTCCTCCAGGTAGTCAGACATAAGTACCTTCCCCTCAAATAAATCGGAAACACAGAGGAACCGTAGACTAGAATTCAACCCTTCCAACTTCGACCCCATCTCCCTGACAAACGTTTGTGACAATAAGGGTGTGAAAAAGGTATAAGGAGAGATCCCGGACAGCTTATACACAGCCCACCAGCAGCTGCGCAAGGCTCCCAAAAAGATAAGGGAATCCACTCTGGCAGGTAATTCCGTAGGAGAGAGGAAAAAAAACAGGCTGACAAGGGGACTAGCTTCACCCACTGTGCTTCCAGATGCAACCACACTGGGCACTCACCAGAAGAGTTACAGCCACGGATCACTTTCATACAAGCACTCCAATTATAAATTAAAATACCTTGCAAGCCCGCCCCTCCACTCTCCCTAGGTAAGGACAGCTCATCCAATGCACTTTGGGAGTTCTCCCCTGCTAAATAAATTTGGCAAACACTGGCGCGTTTTCTTAAAAAATGACTTAGGTAACTTGATTGGGAGTTGTGTAAATAAAAAAGTAAGCTTAGGTAGCACCAACATTTTAATCACATTAACGTGCCCCAACCAAGAAACAGCATGATCTTGCCAGTGTTGTAAGTCTGCACTAATGGATACTAGCAGCACCGCATAATTCAGCTGGTATAACTCAGTGAGGTCCTTGGATATTAGCACTCTTAGGTATCTAAACTTTTGCACCACCTGAAATTCAGTGGAAAATGCAGGATCCCTCCCCACAGACTGAGGTGCCCTGCATTATAGTAGCTCAGAGTTAGTTGACACTGAACAGAGACATCCGCCCAAAGACACATATCCTCTGCTACAATAAAGAAGCGTGTAATCCGCGTACAAAGAAATACTATGATGCTGGCCCCCAAAGTGGACCACCCATTCTTGTGCTTTCTCATGGAGAAGACATGCAAAGGGCTCAATTGCAAAAGCAAATAATAGTGGGGAGATGGGACACCCCTGCCTCATTCCTCTTCCCAAGGAAAAATGGGGCAACAAGTGGCCAATAACGAAAACAGCAGCTATCGGATCACTATAAATAATCTGAATCCAACTACAAAAGGCAGACCCAAAACCAAAACCCAGAAAATAGGTATGGCCATTCAATTTTATCAAATGCTTTTGAAACATCCAGGGATATGTTTGTATACTGGTCCTCCTGATGTTGTACTGCCTACATAACATTTATCACCCAGCGAACATTGTCCGCTCCATAGCTACCCTTTTATGATTCCAGTTTGATTGGTGTGAGCCAGCTGGTGGATAACTCCCTCAATCCAGAAACTCAGAATCTTGGTCAACAATTTATAATGCGTGTCTAGCAACAGATATACATCCAACACCAACAAAAGATAGGGTCTTTCCCTTCCTTGAGGATGACAATGATAATAGCTTCAAGAAAAGCTTCCCAACCACCATAAATTGAATATACTTACTCCATCCAAATGTATATATACAACTGGAACAATGTCAACTATAAGGGCTAACCAACATTATAATGATTCTTCACACATATATATAAAAATCAATGTAACCTCCTATAATAGGTTTATGCTCACTCTTATACCTGTTATACAGTTTTAATGTAACATAGTTCAATAATGTTTTTGTTATATTGTAATATTATAATTCTTGTTCTATATAATTCTTGTTATAATGTAATATTGTAATATAGTTCCATAAGGTTCTATGTATCTGTTTGATTTTTGTTGTAATGTAAACCACTGCTGATCCTTGAAAGCAGCGGTATATAAAAACTGTGCAAATAAATAAATAAATAAATAAATAAAAGAACATGGAAGTTGTCACTGCGTCAGGATATTATTGGATACTTCAACTAAAACAGATGTGAACTGGTCTGATAGTTGTTTATACAATTCCAGTGGCAAATGATCAGGACCGGCAGCTTTGTTGTTCTGCAAAGTGGTTAGAGCCTGAACCACCTTGGCCTCATTAAAAGGCCTATCCAGCAGTCGCACCAAAGATTATGGTAGCTGTGGCAGATTAAGCTGCCAAATCCACTCTTCAATTTGAGACTGAGGTAGAGAAAGCTGGGAGGTATACATGTGCCTATAGACATTTGCAAAATACTCTGCCATTTAAGGAGGACCTACTCCCTGTTCATCCCTGATCTGCTGGATATGTCTTTTAATTCTAACTTTTTTCAGCTGCTACAACAACTTACTAGCTTTATTAGAGCGTTCATAAAAATGCTGTTTAGTCACCTGCATAGCCTTCACTGTCTTTTCCACTGCCAATGCATTTCTCTCTCTGTAAAACTGTATGAACTTATTCAACACCTCTTCAGCTCTCCGATCCTTGTGGATCTTCTCTAAATGTACAGCTCCTTAAAAAGGGCATCATACCTCATCAACTTTTGTCTCCTCAAGACCACTGTGATGGAGGTGATATGCCCCCTGAAAACTGCTTTAGCTGTGCCCCATAACAACCCAGGGATTGTTTCAGGAGAACTATTAAAATTCAAGAGCTCATCCCAACCTTTAACAAGTTGTTCAACAAAGACAAGGTCTTTTAGTAACAGTGTATTCATAGATCACTGATTTGGTCCCCTATCTGGATCTATCGTTTTCAATTCCAGCGAGATCAGAGCATGATTTGAGAGAGTAAAGTTATGGATGGTGCAATTTCGTGCCCCACCCTTAATTGGACAGGAAACAAACCAAAAATCTATGCGGGAATAGATATGGTACACCCTGGAGAAACAGGTATAGTCCCTCTTCCCTGGGTGTAGCCAGTGCCAAATATCAACTAACCCCAGCTGATCTAAATAGGATTGTAAAATGTGCATATCTACTGGGCTTGTGATTTTATTTTCGGCTCTATCAGCTGGTAGGGGAGTACAGCTGAAATCACCTCCTAAATATACCACCCCCTCCCATAAGGCTTTTTAGAGAATCAAAGAAATTATGGAAGCAAGGTCCCACCTGAACATTAGGGGCATACACGTTGGCAAGGGTTACTTTAGAAGATTCCAAGGAGCTCTTAAGTATCAGAAAACGCCCCTGCCTATCCGCACACAGAGTCGAGCACAATGTTACAACCCTCTGCAATTGTACCTCTGCAATTGCAATTGTACAACCCTCTGCAATTGTGCCTCTTTTAAGGCCACCATCTTGTGGGCCTTAAAAGAGGCATTGTAAACCTGTTCCCAACCCTTTCCTCTCAGCTTCACATGCTCCTCTGCAGAGAGGTGGGTCTCCTGCAAAAAGTTCATCTCTGCCCTAATCTCTTGCAATTGTATGGGCACTCTTTTCCTTTTCAAAGGAGAGGAAAGCGTAGTTACTCACCTGTAACAGGTGTTCTCCAGGAGCAGCAGGAATCAGTCCTCACTTATGGGTGACGTCGGCGCCGACGGAGCCCTCGCGGAGCAATTTTCCCCAGCTTTCAAAGAAAGCCTTTGGGAATTGCAGCGCGCATGCGCGGTCGTCTTCCCGCCCGAAGGTGCCATCTTAGCCAGTCAGATGACATAGCTAAAAAAGACAGCATAAAAATTTGCAAAAAGAACATAAGCAGACGATTGCAACTCCAAGGGGAGGAGGGAGGGTAGTGAGGACTGATTCCTGCTGCTCCTGGAGAACACCTGTTACAGGTGAGTAACTACGCTTTCTCCAGGACCAAGCAGGAAGTCAGTCCTCACTTATGGGACTCCCAAGCTCAAGGCTACCGGAGACCCTAAGCACAAAAATGAGCTCCCTCTAGCTCAGCAGCACAGAAGGAAAGAATCTTCGCTGAATTATCACCCACCGGTAGCCCACATCCGGGATGGAGGGTAGGAGTTGCTCAGACCTCAAAGAGATTACGGAGGACTGCCTGTCCGAAAGCACTGTCCCTACGGGACTCCCTCTCGAGACAGTAATGGACCGCAAAAGTCTGGCTCGAAGACCAAGTAGCGGCCCGGCAGATGTCTGCCAGCGGAACAGAGCGGAGGTAAGCCACTGACGTGGCCTTTGCCCGAACACAATGAGCCGTGACTCGACTTTCTAAGGAGAGTCCGGCTGCCCCATAAGCCCAAGAGATACAGTCCGCAACCCAGATGGACAGAGTACGCTTGGAGACCGGGAGCCCCAATTTATTGGGGTCAAAAGACACAAAAAGCTGAGCAGCTTTACGGTGCTCCCGCGTACGGTCAAGGTAGAAGTTCAATGCCCTTCTACAGTCCAGGGTATGGAGGACCGTCTCAGCTCGGCTGGAGTGTGGTCTGGGAAAGAAGGTTGGAAGTACCACCTCCTGATTCATGTGAAAAGGGGAGACCACTTTAGACAGAAACTTAGGGTGAGTCCGTAGGACTACCCTATTCTTGTAGAACCGAGTGTAGGGGGGATCAGACACGAGGGCCTGCAATTCACTCACGCGCCTAGCGGAAGTGAGGGCTATCAAGAACAGCGTTTTCCAAGACAGAAAACGGAGGGAACAGGTAGCCATAGGTTCAAAAGGCGGACAGGTGATCCGCTGTAAAACCACATTCAGGTCCCAGTCAGGTGCTGGCGGGCGCAGAGGTGGTTTAAGTAGAAGGAGACCTCGGAGAAACCTCGCTACGAGAGGGTCGTTGGAGAGAGGTCTGCCGTCCACCGGCACATGATGTGCCGAAAGGGCACTGAGGTGAACTTTGACGGAGTTGGACTTAAGTCCCAGATTAGAGAGGTGTAGCAAGTACTGTAAGATCACCGACACCGGGCAGGAGAAGGGATCCTGAGACTGCTGGGAACACCAGATTGCAAAGCGACACCATTTAAGGGCGTAGCATTTGCGGGTAGAAGGCCATCGCGAAGCCAAGACGACCTCCTCCACCTCCGCCGGCAAGAGAAGAGGAGCAAGGACTACCCTCTCAGCAGCCAGGCCATGAGGTTGAGAGACCTGAGGTTGGGGTGCAGTAGGGACCCCTGATCCTGAGTGAGGAGATCCGGTTGTACCCCCAGAGGGAATGGATCCTCCACCGCCAGTTGCAGCAGGAGCGGAAACCACGGCTGCCTGGGCCAGCGAGGGGCCACCAGGATCATGAAGGCTTTGTCTCGGAGAACCTTGAAAAGAGTCCGAGAGACTAACGGGATGGGAGGGAAAGCGTACAGAAGGCTCCCCGACCATGAGATCAGAAAGGCGTCCGCCGCAACCCGAAGTGGGTGCGGCTGACGAGAGCAGAAGCGAGGAAGCTGCCGGTTGTGAGGACTGGCAAAGAGATCCACCATGGGGAGACCCCACCTGAGGAAGAGCTTCTGAACGATCAAGGGATCCAGACGCCACTCGTGCGGCTGGAGGACCCTGCTGAGTTTGTCTGCCAGGCAATTTTCTTGGCCCGGGAGATAGACTGCCTTGAGGAGAATGCCGTGACTGACGGCCCAAGAGCAGAGTTTCTGTGCCTCCCGGCAGAGGAGGAAGGAGCCCGTGCCCCCCTGCTTGTTCACGTAGAACATGGCAACTTGATTGTCCGTCTGGACAAGGACGGACTGTTGGGAGGTCAGGTGGGAGAAGGCCTTGAGAGCTAGGCGGATCGCCCTGAGCTCCAGGAAGTTGATCTGCTGAGCAGACTCCCACTTGGACCAGAGGCCCTGAGTACGTGCCTCTTGGCAATGTGCTCCCCAGCCGAGGAGGGAGGCATCGGTGGTCAGCACCCGGGTCGGCTGAGGTGACTGGAAAGGCATTCCAAATATCAGGTTCGGCTGCCGGAGCCACCACCGGATAGACGAGACCAGCGGCTCGGAGACGCGCACTAGGTCTGCTAGGCCGCCTGTGGCTTGTCGCCACTGCCGGCGGAGACACCATTGAGCAGGCCGCATATTCAGGCGGGCATTGGGGGTCACATGGACGGTGGAAGCCATATGGCCGAGCAGTCTCAGGAAGCGCCTGGCGGAGACCAGGGGCTGGCTGCGAAAGCGGTCGGCTAGGTCCATGAGCCGCTGAGCCCTGTCGAGCGGTAGGTACGCTCGCGCCTGAGGAGTGTGCAGTCTTGCGCCGATGAACTCGAGATCCTGTGAGGGGAGCAAAGTGGACTTTGCGAAGTTTATGACAAAGCCCAAGTGCTGCAGCAGAGTCACCGTGCGGGACGTGGCATTGGTGACCTCCTGAGCGGACGCTGCTCTGATGAGCCAGTCGTCGAGGTACGGAAAAACATAGAGGCCGTGAAGCCGGAGATGGGCCGCCACGACCGCGAGACATTTTGTGAAGACTCGCGGTGCGGAGGACAGGCCGAAGGGCAGTACTCTGTACTGGTAATGATTTCCTGCCACCACAAACCTTAGGTATTGGCGGTGGCTGGGGTGGATGAGGATGTGCGTGTAGGCATCCTTTAGATCCAAGGAGCATAGCCAATCTCCCTGCTGGAGGTAGGGCAGAAGGATTCCAAGGGTAAGCATTTTGAACTTCTCCCGCACAAGGAACTTGTTGAGGTTGCGCAAGTCCAGGATGGGTCTGAGGCCTCCTGTTCTCTTTGGTATCAGAAAATACCTTGAATAGAAGCCTTGACCTCTCAGGTGGTGTGGCACCGGTTCCACCGCCTGTTCCTGCAGAAGACCTGCTAACTCCTGAAGGAGCAACTCCCTGTGCAGAGGGGGGCGCGGAGGCTCTCCCGGAAAATAGGAGGGAGGGATCTGATGGAAGTGGAGGAGGTAGCCCTCTCGCACGACCTGAAGCACCCAGGCATCTGTGGTGATGCTGGACCACCTGTGGGCGAAGTGAACCAGCCGGCCTCCGGTGCTGGGGGGGACCAGCGGGGGGGGAGAGGCTATGCTGAGCGAGTCAAAAACCCCCACCCTGCTGAGCAGGGGCTGGTGGTGCAGGCTTGGGGTCTTGCTGCCTACGGGACCCGTTACCCCGTCCCTTGGCCTGCTGGCCCTGTTGGGGAGCTGCAGGGGCCTGATAATGGGGGTATTGTTTGTAGGCAGCTGCCTTCCTCGGGTAAAAGGACTTTTTTCCCGAGCCCTTCTTTTTCTGGGAAGGGGCGGAGGTCTTCCTAGAAAGCCTGGTCCTGGTGAGAGTCTCAGTCTCAATTTGTGCAGCCTTTTCCGCCATGGGCTTGCCAAAGAGGTTTTCGCCTCGGCAGGGGACATCGACCAACTTGTCCTGTACCCAGGGTTCAAGGTCGGACGACTGAAGCCAAGCCTGTCGGCGGGCACCGATGCCGGCTGCGGCTACTCGAGCCGAGGCTTCAAAGCCATCATAGGCTGCTCGGGACATGAACTTCGAGCATTCCCGAATACCCGTGGACAAGGCCAGGAACCTCCGCAAAGGCTCCTCGGAGAGACCAGCGGAGAATCCGGCTAGCTCTTTAGCCAGATCCCTGAGATACATGCCCATGTATAGCTGGTAAGTCTGGACACGACAGGCGAGCATAGAGCCCTGGAAGCACTTCTTGCCAAGGCCATCCAGGTTACGGGCCTCCCTTCCAGGAGGCACCGAGGAGTGCATCTTCTGGCTCTTAAGACGATGCATGGCCGATTCCACTACCATGGAATGGTGTGGCAACTGCGCCTTTTGAAAGCCAGGGCTCTTGCGGACTCGATAGATAGAATCGACCCGCTTGCTCAGGACCGGCGAGGAGGCCGGACTCTCCCACATGCGGAAGAGTAGTCGTTCCAGCATAGGAGGAACCGGCACAGTAAAGTGTTCCCTCGCGGGAGAGTCATACTGGAGGGCGTCGAGCTCCTCGGCTCGAGGCTCCTCCTCGGGATCCGCAGGGAAGGCCAAAGCCTTGGCCATATCCCTAACGAAGTCCGAGAACCGGGCATCCTCCGGGGGGACTGCTTCCGAGGCTCGGACTCCGGAGAGTCCGATGGGACACACCGAGTCCGGAAAGAATCAGGTGACTCTTCCTCCTCAGACTCCCAGACCGACTCCGACGAGGACTCGGTGGGGTCGGCCCGGGCAGGGAGCGGCGCCAGCCGCCCCGACGCCGAGGGAGTCGGCGTCGGCGACCTCGGTCCCGAACGGGAGGCCGAGGGCGACCTCGACCGAGGATCGACTCGAGTTCTCATCGACTCGAGGATCGGCTCGGTCTCCGGGGTCGACTTGGATGTCGACGTCCCGGCGGTCGGGGCAGCGACGCCAGCGAAGCCAGCGAGCAGTGCCCGCTGCTGGTCCATGAAGGCAGACAGTCTGCTCTCCAAGGCCGTCAACCTGAGTCCGAGCTCAGGTGACCCAGCAGCCCCCGACTCGGGCCCCGACGGCGTCGGGCCCGACGTCGGCTGTCGCGGAGGCGAGTCCAGAAGGACTACAGGACTTACCCGGGCAGGCATCTCCGACTCCAGGCGAGGTCGCTTCGGGAGGTGTTCCTTCTCCAAGGACCCGGGGCAGCTGTCGGGGCTATGCGACCTGGCCCTCGCGGAGCCAGGAGCGTCCACCGACGCCGCCCTCGCGGGTTTTTCCTTCCGACGATGGTCCCCGGAGGGAGAACCCCGGTCGGAGGAGCTCCGGCGACGGTCCGAGCTGGAGCCCTTTGACACGGAGGCCTCCGACGAGGTCCGGGTACGGCTGGGGTCAGCGAAGATTCTTTCGCGCTGATGCCGCCGACTTCTCAACGCCTTCGAGGACAGTTTGCTGCAGGGCCCACAGATCAGTTCCTCATGATCCGGGCCCAAGCAGCGGAGGCAAAAGTCGTGTGTGTCGGTTAGTGACATATTTCGGTCACACCGACCACACCGCTTAAAGCCACTGGCAGCCATCGGGGGAAAAAGGGCCCCTGCGAGGTCAAAGGACCGGGCTGCCAGGGAAAACGAAAACGAAAGCTGACTAAGTCAGAAAAACCGAAAAAATGTTAGAGGACTCGAGACCGGCGTCGCGAGTCCGGGCGGGAAAACGATCGGCGTCGAACCAAAAGAAAAAAGTATAAAATAAGAGGAAAATCAACTTTTTCGCGGGGACAAGACGGGGACGTCTGCAGGGCTCCGCGGAAAAAAGAAGACTGGCTAAGATGGCACCTTCGGGCGGGAAGACGACCGCGCATGCGCGCTGCAATTCCCAAAGGCTTTCTTTGAAAGCTGGGGAAAATTGCTCCGCGAGGGCTCCGTCGGCGCCGACGTCACCCATAAGTGAGGACTGACTTCCTGCTTGGTCCTGGAGAAAGCATAGTTACTCACCAGTAGCCCGTGTTCTCCGGGAATAGCAGGAATAAGTCTTCACATATGGGTGACATCAGTATCAACAGAGCCAGCAGAGTAATCACTCCCCAGCTTTCTAAGAAAGCCTTTGGGAGTTAGGCCACACATGCGCAGTCACCTTCCTGCCCATAGGTGCCATCTTACCTCAGTATGGTGACATAGCTTAATCAAGCATAAAAGAAAACAACTCCACGGGGGGGGGGGGGGCGAGAGGGTTGAAATTACTTATTCCTGCTGTTCCTGGAGAGCACCTGCTACAGGTGAGTAACTATGCTTTAACTGGGAATAAACAGGAAGTAAATCCTCACATATGGGACTCCCAAGCTACAGGCTGCCGAAAAACTCTGTAGGAGCCATAGGTGACTCAAAAAGGTGAACTGTGAAGAGCAGCAAGGAGTGCTGAATGGCCTGAAGTCCAGTGATGCAGCCTCAGCATTGATGATGGAATTACCCTTCCGGTAGCCTGGACACAAAAGGCCAAAGGGAAGGAATTGCATTGTTCCTCAAAGAGGTGATGAAGTACAGCCTGGCCGAAGGCACAGTCATGTCGTAAGCTCTCTTCCAAGCAGTAATGTACTGTGAAGTATGGACCGAAGACCAGGTGGTGGCACGGCAGATGTCCTGCAGGGGGACAGAGCGCAGGTGAGCCACCAAGACCACCATAGCATGCACATTATGCGCGGTGACATGATGCTCCAGAGAGAGTCCAGCCTGTTCGTAGGTGAAAAAGATGCAGTCTACCACCCAGGTAGACAGGGTATGCTTAGAGACTGCAACCCTGATCCTTTTGACATCTTAGGAGACAAACAGCTGTGCTGAGCGGCGATGGGCCTTTGTCCTCTCGAGGTAGAAGGCCAGTGCTCTTTTACAATCCAAGGTGTAAAGCGAGGCCTCCGCCTTGGATGAATGAGACCTGGGAAAGAAGGTGGGGAGGACCACCTCTTCGTAATATGAAAGGCTGATACCACCTTAGGCAGGAATTTTGTGTGAGTTTGGAGAATGACCCTGTTCTTGTGGAACCTGGTGTAGGGTGTATGGACCACCAACGCCTGCAGTTCACTAACCCATCTGGCCGAAGTGAGCGCTACCATGAACACTACTTTCCATGGCAGGAACTTGAAATGTCAGGAAGCCATAGGCTTAAATGAGGTGGTCATGAGCTTCCCAAGGACAACCTTCAGGTCCCATACAACCAACGGTGGGCGGACAAGGGGCTACAAGAGGAGCAGCCCCTTCATAAAACGGTCCACGAGGGTGTGCAGAGACGGGCAGGCCGTTGGCGAGGTGGTGATATGCAGCCAGGGCGCTGAGGTGCAACCTGATGGAACTGAATTTTAGACCAGCCCAGGAGAGGTGCAGTAGATACTGGAAAATGTCTTGCACCAAGCAAGAGAAAGGGTTGAGATTCCTGCCTGCGCACCAGACCGAAAATCTATGTCATTTGAAGGCATACGTGCACCGTGTTGCATCCTTGTGCAATGCCAATAGGATATCCTTGACATCCTGAGAGAGATGAAAGTGTGCCAGGGCTAACCACTCAGCAGCCACACCATCAGGGTGAGGGACTGGAGGATGGAATACAGAAGGGTCCCGCCCTCCTGCGAGAGCAAGTCCAGAGAGTGCCAGTTGAGAAGATCTGTTTCCACAGTAGCCACCCCAGCAATGTGCAGAGCCATTCTTCGCCACACATCTCCAATACTACACCAGCACTGCTCATGCTACCTTGCTAACGAGCATAAGCCACCATGGTGGCATTATTCCAGAACACTTGAACAGAGGCTGATGGAAAAGGGGCTCTTGCCCACTTCACAGGCCCCTTAGACCAGTCCTCTGGAAAGCAATAATATGTCATTTCATCGAGGTCCTTCACCAGCTTCTCCAAATCAGACCCGAGAAGCATCCCTTTAAGGCCAGATGGGCAACTGGGTTTTGGAAGATGAATATTCTGTCCAATGTCAGAGTTAAGTCAACACCATGTCACCATCGACAGTGCACAATTCCAGGATGCTAGATGTACCAGGCAGTACATGGCATCAGAAAGGAAGGCAGTAGCAGACTCCAAAAGAGAGGTAGAAAAATCCAGCGGAAGAGACTGAATCTACTAGAGCAGGACTTGAGACATTGGGCCTGCACATACCACACATGAAGAACAGCAGCTGCTGCAGAGAACTGGTTCTTCAACACAAATCCACCTTTAAAGTAACCTTTAAAGCCAATCCGCCTTCCACAGGAATGGTGGTCTGACTTGTAAACCCAGTGACCTGCACATCCACCTTGGAAATATCAAATCATGCAATGCATTCCTTCTCTGGACACAGTCGCTGTTGATCCCCTAGAGGTCATGGTGTGGCACACAGCATGGTCCCCGGAACCTCTGACTGACTGGTTATCCTTACCCACAGCACCATCCGCCACCTTCTGCCCTTAGGAAGGCAGGGCTGGACTAACTTCATCCCTGGGTGCCGAGGGGGAGGGGAGCAATCCCTCCAGGGACAAAACTGGAGCTTCCATGCTAGAAGAGCAGACTCCAGAAGCCAGAGATGAAGCACCATGCTTGCCACAGGCCAAATAATGATTCCTAAAAGAAGACATAAGAGAGATACGGCAAGAATCACAACAGCACATGCTAAGGTGCGGTGTCCTAAAGATGCATGTTAACTGTGATGAGTGTTAACTGCACTTTTATTGTGGCGAGTGTTAACTGCGCTTTTACTGCAATGTGCGTTACAGGCACTAGGGTAGGAACATGGATTGGAGCTGCTTGGGCAGAACGTTCATACAAACTGCACGACCTCCAGGCACACAACAGGAGAAAACGCTACTAGCATGCGCAGAAAATGGTAGGAAACCTCACACCACGCCAATGGTCTACCCCGAATTGTGTCCCACACAGACGGAAACAGGAGCCCACAACAAGGACAATAACAAGGTCAAGTCTTGGCAGTCACCCTCTGAGAACCTCAGCCAGAGGATCCATGCCGGGCTCAGCTCTATTCCTCTGATATCGTTACACTGGCTTTGCAGCACTGTGTTTAAGGTGGCCAGCAGGGCAATCCCTCTGAAAGCCTTCTGCAATCTTCAGAAGAGAGCAGGAGGAAACAGAAGAGGAGGGAGGGAGAGAGTTGAGGTTGTGTGAAGCTGCTGCACTCTTCACTATCCTTCCAAATCCTTCCAATTTCTGGCTGCTCAACCATCTGCTGGAGAAAAAGAAATACTGAATGGACCTATGGTGGCTGAGGCAAATAGAGGCATGGGAGTGATGTCAGGCTTTGCAATGGTTCTTTGTCTCTACCAATCTGCTGATAGGGAAACGCAATCCACTTGTCTGGACTGGTCTAGCAGGACAATATAGAATGTACTATTTTATTCGTAAGTGGCCCAGACCTTTCCAGTTGGGTTCATTTTCAGAAACCTTAAACAGAGGCAGCTAAAGCAGCCTATGTATGGGAGGCTTAGCAGAGGTTCCACATTTATTTTTATGCTCAGACTGCTACACACAAAAAGGTTTAGCGCACAGGAGACCTGCACACCAAGAAATACGTAGACAACAGTGCATTGTTCATTTAAATACAATGTAAATAAAAGCATTAGGAATTAAACCCAGCGAGCACATCTGATCTTCTACCACTGGGGATTTTGCACATGGTCTGAGGAGGAGGACTAAAAAGCTAGTTTTCCAAGTCTAGTGTTAATGAACATTTTGTGCCAGTTTCTTTTCTTCTGCCAGCATGAACTACCCACAATATTTTTTCTTCTTTTACTGCCTCTAGTGCAAAAGCTAGAGAAGTAAAAAAAAGAAATGGCAGCTAGCAGAGACCGGGATCGTGAGATAAAAGAAAGGAACATAAAGGGTAACCAGGCGGTTCTAGCTTCAGCCATCCTCAAATTTATGTTCAGCATTCCAAACCTGCATATAATCTCATATTCACATATTGTGGGTTTAAGTGCCTACAGTGCTCCTCCAGGCCCCAGTAAAATCTCTGCATAATATATCGATTTTTCAGCAGCTAATGCCCAATACAATAAACTGAATGCATGTTTCCATGGTGATCAGCAAATTCAACCAAGTTCGTGCACATTCTTTTGCATGCACATTATCTGCAGTCGATCTGTTTTACTACATCTGGCGTAAATTTTGTTTTTTTTTTCTTAATGTGTTCATTAGAAAACTATGCACTGAAGCTCAACACACAGTTCTAACACACAGCTTATTACATTGGCTCCAAAGCTGCTTGAGAAATAACTCCATTGAGTTCAAAGTGTTTACTGTAAAACAATTTATTTAAGAAAATAGCTATAGAACTGAACCAACAAACTTCCTACTAAAAGAAGAACAATGTCCTTTCAAGTTTGAAGCTGGCTGCAGTTAAAAAGTATGCACAATCACGTGCACCTGCTTTATTTCTTGGCAGAATTTTGCAGAAAAGATATGAAGATATGAAAATGTAATTTACACTACCCACCACTTATATGCATGCTTTTCCTTTCCTAAGCCAAACATGCTCTCGAGTACAGCTTGTCTCAAGATAGCTAGAGCAACATGCATTGAACTTTCGGCCACATCGAGGTAGTCATTATATCCCATAAACTGCTGTACAAATGGACCCATATTACAGCAAATCGCAAAGGGGTTAAGTGTTAACTTTGGGGAAAAAAGAAGGTAATTGGGCCAAATTTTGGTTTATTTAAAAATATTTCTATCACGCTCAATCAGAACATTTTGAGTAGGTTACAATATACCTTTACAATAATTAAAACAATTTAATATGACAACAAAATCAACTAAAACATTTAAGAACCTAAAGTCTGTAAAAATAGATACATTTTAAACTTTTTACAGAATTGCAAATGGTGAGTCCTGGTAATCAAGCCCCTGGGTTTCCTTGGCAAGGCACGACTGGAAGTAGATTGCCAGGCCTTTCTTCTGCACAGTGAGTTTACAGCCCCCGGTATTCCAAGGTGATCACCCATCCAAGTACTAGCTAGGACCAAGTCTGCTTAGCTTCAGAGACCAGCCAAAAGCAGGTTCATTCAGGACTGCTGAAGACTCTACAGAATTGTAATAAGTCAGTAAAAGCATAATAATTTTGTAGTGAATTCCACAAAGATGGAACAGAAATCGCAAATGAATGCTTAAAAATCAACTGTCTTGTTCTTTTATTGCCTGGCGGTATCTGTAATAAATTTTGTAAATATGTTCTAATAGGTCTAGCAGGACTGTAAAATGGCAGTAAGGAGTTTTAATAACTTGCATATGGTACTGAAAATGAGACAAAGACCATCAACAGTACTTTTTACCCTAAATTCAATGGGGATCCAATGCATTTCCTGTAAACCAGGTGGTGGTGTTAAGCACCGTCAAGTCAATATTGACTCCTGGCAACCTGTGGATAGTTGTCTATGTTGTAGATATCCCCTGGGTTTTCTTGGCAAGGTGCAACAGAGTACTGTGATCAAATCTGCACTTGTGTAATGCTGCCACTTTTTCTATTTACTGTAAAACGTTTAAAACTGAATTTGGCAAATCAAAATAGTTTCCATAACAATAATCATAGCATGGAAACAAAGTTTGAAAGATGGAGCCAAGTGATTTCCACCCTAACAACAATTGTAGTCTTGGTAAAACTTGTATCTTAAGGTAACTCCTGTACCACCCATCTTATATGAAGCCACATACTAAGAGTCTTTTACTAAGCTGTGGTAAGTGGTTACTGTGGGTTTAGCATGCGGTAACAGCTACCACGGGGAAAGTGCACTGTGAAAAAATTGTGGTCTGTACTCATGGAAGGATGTTAGGATGGGGATGGGATTATAGCACCAAGGGAGTGTATCGATCAGTGACAGCTAACACACACGACAATGCCACATGCTAGAGGTCACAACTGCCAAGAGTATGGCTGCAATCACTGCCACCCAAAGAGGTGGTGGTAAGTGCAGCTGTGCTATCAGAAGTCCAGTAGCATGGCCACAGCTGATGCCGTGTTGTGCTTTAATCACCCCCACCGCATCCCCCCACCCGGGAAACATCCCCCCTCCCCATGATCATCCTCCACCATCAGTACCCTTTTTCAGGCCACCATGGGCAGAACAAGCTTCCACTGTCCAACACACCCATACCCTCTCGTTCAAAACCTACCTGGAGGTCCAATAGGGTCATCACTGATGGCCCCGGAGTGATTTGGGGCAGGAGCAGTCTCCCTCTTTTCCTGCTGTGACGCCAGCAGTCTTTAAAATGGTGCCAGGATCACCCTGTGCTAGTCTTACGGCACTATCACTAAGGATCATGAGACTAGAATGAGGTGATCCTGGCACCATTTTGAAGACTGCTGGAGCCGAGGAAGGAATATAGGGACTGCTCCTGCCCTGATCACCCCTTGACCACCAGGGATGATCCATTTGGAACCCAGGTAGGTTCCAGGGGAGGGTGTAGGTGTTTTGAGGGGGGGGCGGGGAGAATATTGTTTACAGTGGCTTTGCTGGACCAGTTGCAGGGTCTCATTGGCTAGAAGGCTTTCCAGCCAGGTGGTCCTGAAAAGGGGTACCGATGAGAAGGAGGTTTTCCCCGGGAGAGGATGATCATTGGGTGAGCCAGATTACTAGTGAGTGGTGGTACCTGCTCGGCCCTGGGTATGTATTCCCTGCCTTGGCAAGGAATGCAAGTGCTCCCACACTCCCTGCCAAGGCAGGGCACATGAGCCTGTGTGCTCAATGCAGGACAGATACAGGGCATGCCCCCTGAATTTACTACACAGGCTTTGCACCTACCCCACGTTTTTTCCGCAATAAATCTGTGGTATGTAAATCCCCTACTGCACTTTAGTAAAAGGACTCCTAAGTGTACTATCCAGAACTATTCCTAAATAACGTATATAAAATGTTATTGAAAGATTGAACTGAATTGTAGTAGGCGGTATGTATGCTGCAACGGCAAACTATCAACATTTCTGTTCTGCTCAAGTTAATAGTTAATCTATGGCTCAATAACCAGTCAATAATGGCCTTAGAGCAATGTGCTAAATTCTCAGGGATCACATCATCATATATAAATGCACATATATCATTAATGGGGCTTCTATTCCCAGATGTTTATAAAATGAAAACTTAAGCATTTACCTTCTAGCTAATTAGGGTAGTTTTGAGGCTACACAAAAATCAGTGCTGATCGGTGTTTTTCCACTACAGGTACTACTGCTAGATGCTTTTTATGGTTAAATCAAATATGCTGCATGTGTGTCACTTAGGAGTCAAAGCAGAAGAGACACAAAATACGAGTGGAGGGTTGAGTGAGTAGCAAGGGGAAGTGGTGGTGTTGTTTTGTATATCTGATAAACACATATTCTAATTTTTTTGTATCAGTTAAAGGCTAAAATCAAAAGCCCTAATCATAATTTGCTGAACATCCAGTGCTGCATGCATATCAGTGAAATTCTGTGATTGGCTTAACACAGCCTTCCCAATAATTTCTGATAGAAGAGATGGTATTGGATGGCAAGAACTTGGTAACTGCAGATCTAAACTTCCCTTCTAGCATGAATACCTGCCCTTTTCGAACCCTCCAAAATAACTCCTAGCCTAAGCCAAAGATTCCCAATTCTTTGCAACACCTCAGCAATACTAGATCACATCATTTTAATCCACCCAGTTGGACAGAAGGTGAGGTGGTTGTGTTCAATGCTCGGACTATCCTTGATAACTACATTAAAAGGCACCTTTTAGATAGCACATGGAGATCAGATTTGAGAAGTTGAGGTTGCACGATATGCAAATCCGGCAGTATTTTAGGAAAGGCTCTGCCAAGCATGGAACCTTTTCTAAAATACGAATAAGGGAGTGCGGGAGTGCATGTGTATAGCCAATACGTGAGATTAAAAGGAGTCATTTTACACAGCTGCACATAGAAGCGGAAACACAGCAGCTTACATGTGGAAGTTGGTATTCACGACGGTTATGTATAATAACCCGCATTCACAAGTACTGTATATGTGAGAAAATCGCACCAATTAACTACAGAGACCACAATCTTCATTTAATTATAATTTGGGGAGGAAAATTAGCAAGGATACGTTTTACATATCTGATCATTTATTTTCCTTGAATCCTGCTAGACATGTCCAAATTTCAGTGATGTCATCACCTGATATATCATCTAGGGCAGCACAGAGAAGTCAGTAGGTCACTTCTCAGTCAGTAAGCAAGACTGAAAAACTCAGAAAAATTCAAAGAATGTTAATAAACACAAGCAAATTTGGCACAAAATATGTGAGCAAGTCTCTGGCTCTTACCATAAAGAAAGTGGCGTCAGACCATAGGACTGACTAGGCCTCTTTCTTATTTATTTATTTACAAAAATTTATGCCACCTTTCTGACAAAACAGTCAATCAAAAGGGTGAACAATAAAAAATACAATACAATACAATAATCCAGCCATAACCAACAAGAACTGCACCCCCTAAACCCTGTCTTCAAACAGCCAAACCCCCTCAGCCTGCAAAAAATAGCCATGTCTTCAAGGATTTCCTGAAAGCCAGCAGGGACATCTGGGTCCAGATCTCCAATAGCAGAGTATTCCATTGCTCAATGACTACTACCTTGCGGACCACGTCCAACCTGGGCATCCCCAGCAACTGAGCCTGTGAAGATTGTAAGGTGCATGATGAAACGTACCAATCAAGCAGGGCATGCAAATAGTCTGGACAAGAGTCACACAGAGCACAAAACACCATTACCAGTAGCTTAGACAGCCCACTGTCATACTGCTGCCCAGTGTAGCTGAAGCAACAGAAGCCTCACACTCATCCTCCATCCCACCCCCAGAAGAAGCCAAGCAGTCGCATTTTGCACTACCTGGAGACGCTTAACCACTCCATCTGGCAATCCCACATATAACACATTGCAGTAATCGAATGCCCTGTGTATGAACATCTGGACCATCACCACCCTCAATGCTGCACCATCCAGATACAGATGCCAGCCTCATCTTCAACTAAGCCAACTGTACAGCCCGACTGACCTGACGCTCCCTCACTCCTATCCGCTCCAACACTACCCCCAATGACTTGAGTTCTTCTGTCCAGGGGATCTCAAAGCCAGAGATGGCAGGCAACTGACAGAATTCAGAACGCTCTGCCATTCTGAATCACACGCACACAGTCTTGTCAACATTAAGCACCAGTATGCTATCCCATAACCAGACAGACACCTGGTCCAGGCACTCTTTCAAGCATCCTATGGTTTCCTCCAGATTCCCACCCAATGGAGCCAAGATGTGAAGATCATCAGCGTATGTGTAAAACTGCAAACCATACGAAGGCACCAGAGCCCCCAGTGTTTGCAAATAGATGTTAAATAGCAGAGAGACAAAGGGGAGCCCTGTGGAACACCCCAGTCCCAGACATGGAGCAATGAACAACCTTCCTTCCCTCAAACTCAAAAGCACCCGTCAGTCATGAAAGCAGCCAGCCATTCGAGCTCCTTGCCACCAATGCCCAGTGCACTACACCACTCCAGCAGCAATTCGCGCTCAACAAGGTCGACCACCACCAACAGATTTAGGGAAACTAGTATGTGTTATTTCCTATTCTCTTTTTTTCCTTTTTTTTGGATCCTATTTCCTCACTTTGTGGTATCAAGAGGTAACATAGTAACGTAGTAAATGATGGCTGATAAAGACCAGTATGGTTCATCTAGTCTGCCCAGTAAGAAAGCAAGAGGAGGTGCACCTGCTGCTCCGTGCAGGTCACCCCTCCCCATGTCTTTTAGGGGTGAACCCACCGCTCCGTGTAGGACACCCCTGTTTGTTGAGAAACTAGATAGTTATATTTATTTTGATTTTATCCTGTTGCTGTAAAGGGATCCACTGTGTCTGTCCCATGCCATTTTGAATTCTGTCACTGTGTTTGCCCCCAACACTTCCATCGGGAGGGCATTCCAAGCATCCACCACCCTTTCAGTGAAAAAGTATTTCCTGACATTGCCTTTCAATTTACCCCCTTGCAGCTTCCTGTTATGCCCTCTAGTTTTACAGCTTCCCCGTCTTTGGAAGAGGTTTGTTTGTCCATTAATACTCTTTAAGTCTCTTTAATGTTAAATTGATGCTTTTTGTTTTTGCCTTGTTTTATTTCTTACTTTCATCACTTGATTGTATATTTGAATGAAATTAGGTCCTTTCAAGGACTTTAAATGCTCTAGCATCCCCGGCTGACCAGCAAGAACAGAAGCTGAGTGCAGATACTCAACCCGTGTCTCCTGCCTGGAAGCAGACGACACTGCCACTTGCACAGACCCAAAGGTAAACATTTTTTTTTCTTTTAGCAAGTCACCGCCACCTTTTTCTATGCTCCTCTTGAATCATCTATACCCTCAGGGTCATTTACTAACAGCAAAAGCCTATTTTATTCCTACGGGCCCTGCGGCAGACAGTGTTTTCTGTTAGCAAATGACTCCCCAGTGACTTATTTTATCAACACGGTTATGCCACTTAAGTCCTAATTTTGATTAAGGCCTAGTAATGCCGGTTCTGTTTATTCCTCACACTGTTGATAGTCAAATTAATTACAAATATTAAACCTCTTGCCTGTTTTTAGCATAAGGTTTTACAAATTGGCCTTATAAAGTCAGCGCGTGCCTGTCCAGCTCTCAACATAACTTTTAAACTATTCATCCTGGTTCATTCAAATTTCTGGCACAGATAGTACACTATCTCATAATACCCTGCTTACAATTTTGGCCATGATGCACAGGGCATGGAGAAACCCCCATGGCAGAGACAACCATCAAGCAAAACTAGGTGATTGCCTACAACGGTAGCCTCTGAGAGGGTGGCAAATAGCGTCAACTAAGCAAAACAAAACAGTAGATCCTGACAGCTACAGAAACTCAAGGAACCATCAGCACTATATTTTACCTGCAGGTAGAGAGGGAACACACATACATACATGGCAGAGGTTAATATTTAAAAGAATAATGGCCAATTATGCATTTTTATAGGATTTATGAGGGACGGTTGGCATTAGGGCTATCATGCTTGTTGAGTTTAATTATAAAAAATCGGGCGGGGGGGGGTGTAAGTCTGAAGGTTCGCCTAAGACACTCAATATCCCTGCACTGGCCAGAAAATCCTATTTCTTATTTCTTTTCTGAAAACAACCCAGTTCCTTTTGGAAATCTGACAGGTACTGATTTGTCACTGTTGGAAACCGGTTACTGGGCTTGATGAACCCTTGGTCTAATCCAGTATGGCACAGTTTACATTCTTATGAACACTTTGACAGGTTGGGGGACTCGGTGATGTCATGCAGCATTTTAAAGCTGCCCTGTTACTGATTAACCAAAAAGAAGACGTTGGATTGAATCATCAATGGTGGTTTTGAGAGCGTGCTGGAGCTCCGTTTAAAACTGAAAGATTTTTGACTGAAAGTTTTCTGGACTTGCAGTACATTTAAGCATTGAAACAGGATCGAAGTGAAGTGACTAGGTCCTAAACGCAGTGTTGTGTTCGTTGACTGAACTGTAATAACCGCAAAGTCGCTGAGTTTTGACTGAAAAGCTGTCAGTTTTTTCCTGCCGGTTTGATTTGGAAGACGGCGGATTTTTTCATCTGACCAGTCAACAGTACTTTCATGCGATAAGTATTCTGCCTTAATTTTGTATTGTGATATAGCGCTGTTAAGTGTGCATATTTCACGATTATTTATTGGTGGATTTTAACCAGAGTTTGAATAAAAGGGAAGTTACGCTTCTAGAGAGGATTCCCTCCCATGGCAAAAACCTCCGACAAAAAATAGCTTTGTGATTCAATTACTATTATCAGTTCACTCTTGATGTTTGGATGCTGTTACTGATTAACGGCAACATTTTGAAGCCTGCCCTGCCAGTGTTCAGAAGACAAAACTGTATATAAATGTCAATATCAAAACAGTGGCGTGGCTCTCATGTTTATTATCTTGCACGTATACAAACAAATATAATTTAACAAAAGATATACCATACACATCCTCTAATAATCCTCATGACATTTTACTAGGTCAAGGTGGTGATTTTAAAAGCTGTACATCCCTTAAATAGCGATTTTCGAAGAAGCATTACTCATACGTGTATGCCACAGTGCACACAGATTCCAGGTGTGGTTTTGTGGAGCTTGAAAGTATACATGTATTTGTATTTGGTAAAAGTAAGCTACATCTACGAGTATTTCACAAAAATTCCCTAAAATTCTCTATTGGTATTTACACCCATTTCAAGTCACACGTAAATACAGGCTAACTTCTTGCTTGGGCCTAGTCATAGGACAAGAGTCTAAGGATGGAAGTATGCTTGCCACCCAGGTGTTAAACTGCCTTAAAATGCCAAAAAACGCTGTGTTCAGAGCTCGGCTCCCCTCCTAAGTGCAACTTAAGAGAATCCAGCGTTGCGCACGTAGGCAGCACAGTCTGCCACTAACACATACTGCTCCTTGCGCATACAAGGCCCGACTTCTGCAGCCCTTTTTTTTTTTTTTTAAAGTGTTCTGCATCCTTAAACATACCTTTTCTGACGCACAATGCAAATTTGGAGCAACCCAACTTGAACACCCCTTTCCAGACCCAGAGAAAACATACAGAATACTGGGCTTTTAAGCAATTTGCTAAGCCTCAGCGGCATAAATTAAAATGGAAAAAGGTTACAAAAATATATATATGTACTTGTTTCTCTCTCATGAGCAGAGGAAAATTTTAAAAACAGTTTATTTCCAATGGCGCTCTTCTGAGGACTTTCTCATTTTCTGCAACTTGGAAAGGTGAGGGGCCAGGAAATAGTTTGTAAATGGGGCTTCATGCAGAAAATGCTCTGAAACATGTAAATGGGGCTTCATGCAACATGAAAATGCTCTGAAACATGCAAAAGTGTTGACATTCGGGGGAGGGGGTGGATGCCTTTCCACATGAAGCCCCGTTTGCAATTTTGTTTAGTCCACTATGAGTGAAAATGTATTTAGTCATTAAAAATGAGCTACTGTAATAAGCATATAAAGCAGTAATTATGAATTCCGTGAAAATGTGTTCCTGGGCCTGTTTTCAGAAACAAAAATCACCATATCTCAGTGAGGAAGTGTTATCTTTTTCCCCTGTTGGCCCAGGGAAAGAGTCCAATAACCAGAAGAAACTCACAGAATACTACATCAGCCTCTTTAAAAAAATCACTTGGCGAATGAGTAAATCTGAATAATAAATTGGGAGACGGTGCCATTCATGGTATATACATCTAAGTGCCTCAAATACAAATGCTCAGCTTCCATGATTCCGGATATTCGACAGGGTTTCTGAAAAAAACCTTTGCAAGGGTAAATTAATTGCAGCAAATAACTAGGACTGTGCAGTGCTCCTAGTGGTGCCAATTCCTACCCTAAAGCTGATCCTGGCTGGGTTTACAAAGTGTTTAGACAAGCTCATGGAGGACATCCACAACCCATAATTAGTCATGTAGTCTTGAGAAAGCCACCTCTTATCCCTGGGAGTAAGCGGCAAGGAAAGCACAGTTACTTACCTGTAAGAGGTGATCTCTGGGAACAGCAGGAATTAGTCTTCACATATGGGTATCGTCGGTACCGACGGAGCTTGCGCGGGAACGCTCCCCAGCGTCCTGAAAGCTTTTGGGAGCATCCCACAGCGCCTGCGCGCTGCCTTCCCGCCTTTCCCAACTGCCTCTCTCCAGTTCGAGTTTTAAAGCTGAGACAAAGAGAGAGAGAGAGGAAAGGAAAGATAGATAGAGAGATACAACTCCTAGGGGAGGTGGGCGGGTTGTGAAGACTTATTCCTGCTGTTCCCAGAGATCACTTGTTACAGGTAAGTAACTGTGCTATTTCCAGGAACAAGCAGGAATGAGTCTTCACATATGGGGACTCCCCAGCTAGAGATGCCTGGGAGATCACCCAGATTATGAGTCCCTGGGAAGGGCTCCACCTCCACCCATGAATCTCAGGCATCCAGACAGGGATGGAGGATAGGAGTTGATTAGGTATGGAACAGGTGTTTGAGAACAGCCTGACCAAACAAGGCATCCCGGCGGGAGTCCTTGTCCAAGCAATAATGGGCTGTGAAGGTATGAACCGATGCCCAGGTGGCTGCTCGACAGATCTGGTCGATGGACACAGAGTTAAGATGAGCCATAGAGGCTGCCATGGCCCTCACATTGTGAGCTGTGACATGGCCCTCCAGAGAAAGATTCTTGCTCTGGTAGGCAAAGGAAATACACTGAGCAATCCAATTAGACAGAGTTCTCTTGGAGACTGGAAGTCCTAAATGAGAAGGATCAAAAGCAACAAAAAGTTGAGAGGACTTTCTATGTTGCTGTGTCCTTTGTAAGTAGAAAGCAAGTGCTCTTTTACAATCCAAGGTATGAAGATTCCTCTCTGCACTTGATGCATGAGGTCCTGGAAATATACCTCCTGGTTCAGATGAAAAGGTGAGACCACTTTAGGCATAAAGTGTGGATTAGTTCTGAGGACTACCTTGTCATGATGGAACCTTGTATAAGGAGGATTAGCCACTAAAGCTTGCAACTCACTGATACGGCGAGCTGAGGTGACTGCAATGAGAAAAATAACCTTCCAGGAAAGGAATTTCAAGGAGGTAGTGGCTAAGGGTTCAAAGGGTGGCTTCATAAGTTGGCCAAGAACCAGATTCAAGTCCCATGCCACTGGAGGTGGTCTAATGGGAGGTTTAGTCAAAAGAAGGCCTCTCATGAATCTTGCTATAAGAGGATGAGAGGAAATAGGTTGTCCATTGAGAGGCTTAAGGGATGCAGCAATAGCACTCAAATGGACTCTGACTGAATTTCTTTTAAGGCCTGCATGGGATAAATGCAGTAAATAGTCTAGTAAAGAATTCAAAGGTATTGCAAGAGGGTTGAGACCCTTCTCTGCACACCAAATGGAAAACCTTTTCCATTTAAAAGCATAGGAACGTCTGGTGGAAGGCTTTCTGGAAGCATGAAGGATATCTTTTACTTGCTGAGAAAGGTGCAAATCCTGAAGGTCTAGGCCTTCAGCAACCAGGCCCTGAGATGAAGAGACTGAGGATTTGGGTGCCACAAAGTTCCCTCCTCCTGGGAGAGGAGATCTGGAGCAGACCCCAGGTCTAGGGAGGGAGCTTGAGAGAGATGCAGAAGTAGAGGGTACCACAGTTGGCGTGGCCAAAGTGGTGCTATGAGGATCATAGTCCCTTTGTCTCTCTGAAGCTTGAACAGAGTCTTGGGGATTAGGGGAATAGGTGGAAAGGCATAAAGGAAGTCTTGCCCCCAATGAAGGAGGAAGGCATCTCTGGCCTGAACTCCCTGACATGGAATCCTGGAACAGAACCGGGGAAGTTTGGCATTCCACGGACTTGCAAACAGGTCTATGTCTGGGGTACCCAAAATCCGAAAAATTCTGGCTACCTGGTCCCCATGGAGGGACCATTCGTGCGGAAGCAGAACTCAACTGAGTCTGTCTGCCCAAGAGTTTTGAACTCCTGGAAGATATACTGCCATGAGATGGATTTGATGCTCTCTGGCGAAGGCCCACAATCTCAGAGCTTCGTTGCAAAGCGACAGAGAGCCAGTTCCGCCCTGCTTGTTCACGTAGAACATAGCTACTTGGTTGTCCGTGTGGATGAGGACTGTGTTGTAGCTGAGCAGGGTGTGGAAGACTCTGAGAGCCAGAAAAATTGCTCTGAGCTCTAAGAGGTTGATATGAAGATGTGTCTCCTGTGGAGACCAGATGCCCTGGGTTGAGAGATCCTGTAGATGAGCTCCCCAACCCTTTGGAGAGGCATCTGTTGTAAGGGTTGCTTGGGGTAACACCTGTTGGAAGGGGGACTCCAGCAACAGATTCTGAGTGGACTTCCACCAGTGGAGGGGCGAAAATAGGCGACTGGAGGTTGCTATTTTGTCTGACAGGCAACCTGATGCTTGGGTCCATTAGGTGGATAGGGTCCACTGAGCTGCCCTCATGTGAAGGCAAGCATAGGGAACCACATGCACCGTGGATGCCATGTGGCCTAAACGTTGCAACATCTCTCGAGCAGTTAAATGGGATTTTAACTGAAATCTGGGAGGCTAACTGCACCAAGCATAGGCAACGGGCCTGGGGAAGATAGGCCCTTGCAGTTGTGGTATCCAGTAAGGCCCCTATGAATTCTAGAGATTGAGTAGGGGTTAGATGGGATTTTGGAATGTTGATTACCAGTCCCAGATACTGAAGAATACGCATTGTGCAGGTTAGGGAAATCTGGGCCTCTGACTGGGATGGAGCTCGGATGAGCCAGTCGTCCAGATATGGGAATACGAATATTCCTAGAGTGCGTAGGAATGCAGCTACTACTGCCATGCATTTTGTGAACAATCTTGGAGCAGAGGCCAGACCGAAAGGAAGCACTTTGTATTGGTAGTGCTTTCCTTGGTATAGGAAGCGAAGGAATCTGCTGTGTGTTGGATGGATGAGAACATGGGTGTACGCATCCTTGAGATCTAGAGAACAAAGCCAGTCCTGACTCTGGAGGTATGGAAGGAGAGTTCCGAGAGAAGTCATCTTGAATTTCTCCTTGCATAGAAACTTGTTCAATTCTCTGAGATCTAATATGGGTCTGTAGCCCCCTGTTTTCTTTGGAATGAGAAAATAGGGGGAGTAGAATCCTGAGCCCTGTTGAAGAAGGGGTCCTTCTTCTATTGCCCCTTGGGCAAGAAGGGTAGCAATCTCCTGACCTAGAAGGTTGAGGAGAGATGTTGGAGAATTGAACTGTTTCACCATGGTGTGAGGAGGAAGGTTTAAGAAATGAAGTTTGTACCCTTCCCTTATGATGGATAGGGTCCACTGCTCTGCTGTGATTTGTTCCCATCTGGGAGCAAAGTGAGCTAACATTCCTGGGATGGTGAGGGGCTCTGGATGTTCTAGAGCCAGAAAGGCTAAGTTCTCTAGTGGAAAGTCAAAGGCCCTGAGGAGGCTGAGGCTGTTGGGCCATAGCAGTCCTCGCAGCCTGAGTTTTGGTCTGTTTTGGTTGTTGCTGTTTCTTTGTAGCAAAACGACCTTGAGAAGAGGCCTGACCATAAGAAGAAAATTTCCCTTTCTTAGGAAAAGAACCTTTTTTGAACAACCTCTTCCTAAAAGGAGCAGTAGTAGACTTTGAAAGTCTATCTAAAGCAGAATTTTCAGCATTCATCTGGTTGGCCTTTGCTTGCCAATCTTTGCCAAACAGGTTTTCGCCTGTACAAGGAAGGTTACCTAGACCATCCTGCACCCAGGATTCCAAATCAGAGGCTTGCAACCAAGCAACTCTGCGTGCACCTATGGCAATAGCTGAGGCTCTACTAGCCCCCTCAAAAGAGTCAAAGGCTGCACGGTTGGATACATCCTGTGCATGTTTAAGCCAGGTGATATATTCTTCTCTCTTATCTTCTGATATAAAAGGAGATAAGGTTTTCAGATGATCTGTAACTTCTTTGAGAAACATCCCTATATAGAGACTATAGGAGTTGATTCTGGCTACAAGCATACTGGCCTGGAAGATTTTCCTGCCAAAGGCATCTAGAGTTCTGCATTCTCTTCCTGGAGGAGCAGAAGAGTGCCTTTTTGTACTCTTGATCTTTTTCATAGCAGACTCTACCACAATGGAGTGGTGAGGAAGCTGAGTTTTATGAAAACCAGGTAAAGGAGGAACACGATACATGGTGTCCAACCTTCTGGAATGAGGGGAGGTGGAAAGAGGAGTCTCCCATATGCCCAACATGTGTTCATAAAGAATCTCATGTATTGGTAAGGTGGCTGCCTCCTTAGGAGCCTTAGGATATTGTAGGAATCCAATTTTTTGGCTCTAGGCTCAGTCTCAGAGGTCACTGAGATAGACAGGCCTTTGGCCACCTCCCTGATGAAGTCCTGAAAAGACAAGTCTTCAGGAGGAGACATTCTCCTTTTTGGAGAAAAGGGTTCCTGAGGAAGGATGCCTGATGCTTCAATTGAGGCCTCTGAAGAATCGGAGTCTTCAGAGGAATCGAAGTATCGACTATCTGGATGCTCTCGTAGAGCCCGATACGAGTACCGGGAGGTATCGACATCGGGAGTAATCGGTACCGGGCCAGTACTGATAGGCATCACTGGATAGTGTACCGCTGCCGTCGATGCTGATGTCGATGCAAGCGGTACTGGTATCGGAACCGGAATCGGATCCTGTATCGGAATCGGTACGGGTACCGACAACGGGGTTTGTTGCGGTACCATAGGCGTAGCAGCTTGAATGAATGCCGTGATGGCACGCTGCATGGTCAGAATATTCTGATCCATTGATGCCACCAATGTCTGGATGTCGGTACCGGTCGAAGTCGCTGGTACCCCAGAACATTGTAACAGGTGATCGGTCGAGGCCAAGCCATCGATGTCAACCTGTGACCCCATAGGTAGTGCTTTGGAAGCCGGAGCCTCCCGCCGGGGTACTTTGGCCGGTGTGGTATCCTCAAGAGTAAGACCGGAGGCATCTTGATACTTAGAAGGAGATTAACTCTTTGAGGACCGGCCAGATTTAAGTTTAGTTACCTGAGATCCATGGGAAGAAGAAGAAGCCCTGGAAGACGTCGATGCCACGGAAGCTGCATCGGATGGAAACAGGGTACTGAGCTTAGCTGCCCGATTCTGTAACCGTCTTTTGGACATCATGGAACAGGACTCACAATCCGCAATGGAGTGGTCAGGACCTAAACATTTTAGACACCAGTCATGGGTGTCGGTGACAGAAATAGTGCTACTGCACTTTGTGCATTTTTTAAACCCGGAGGCGGGCTTTTCCATGAGGAAAAAAATTTCTGTGGGCCTGAGGCCCCAGAAGAAATGCACAGAAAAAAAAAGTAGAAGACTCATTCCTGCTTGTTCCTGGAGATATGGATTTACTCCGTGGGATCTACTGGGTGCTTCCAGGAAATCCAGATGGGCCACTGGTGGAGACAGAATACTAGGCTCAATGGGCCTTTGGTCTCACCCAATACGGCACATCTTATGTTCTTTTCCAACTTCTTGGAAAACTGTTTCAAAGGTAATTTTTTTCATTTTTATTATTATTATTGTTTCAGTGTACAGTTAGAGACCTACAAATGCAAAATAATTCACTTCATATAGTAGTCTCACAATCTGCCAAGGGATGCACTTTCTGGGTTCCTGAACTCCCCTCTTCTTCCAATTACTTATTTTCTAATTGTGTGATATTTCCAGTTTACAGGATAACTTTCAGTTCTTTGTAAAATCAGTTAACTTTATTACTATTCACGACTCGGTGCAACTGGACCAGATGATCTTCTGTCTTCACTCCCATTTAATCAGCTGGGGGACAGCGAAATCTCTGAGAAATCCATACATAGCACTGCTCCACAACTTTAAGCTTTCTTTTTCTTTTCTTTTTTATTGTTAACATTATGGTTGCAGTGCCTATACATGGGTCAAACACAATGAAGCTTGCTCTGTGCTCTGAGAGATGACCCCCATCTGCTAGTACTAAATGCATCGCAATCTGTTTTATTTCAGAAAGCTTGGAACAGAAGCAGTGCATTAAAACCAAGCACTTGTTGATCTATGTCAACGATAGTCTAAAAGTACTCTAAGACAAATTCTTAATTCCTTTTCATCTGCTTCCCCACTGCTGCCCTTCTTCATTCCTCTCCCTAAAGCAGTGACATCTGAGATTCCACAGCTGTAAGAGTGCTCTGCACCATGGATCGCTAAAGCAAAACATCCAGTCTCTCAATACAAGGGTATGGCGTACGTTTGCTGACGTGCAGTAAGGTTTGGCACCTTAGCGCACATTAAGTGCCAAAAATTAACATGAACCGTTGGTGGGGTGCCTGGCGTGTCCTATGCAGTTACCATGATGAGAAGCACCTGCAATTAACCCATGCTCATTGCAACACTGATGAGCAGTAAACACTAATGACTCCAGCACTAACCACTATGTGTGGTCAATGCCCTCTCTCGGTCCCTAACCCATCCAGTGTTTGCCCAATTAGGTGCTACGCCCTTAGAATGAGATTTTTACCATCTGTTTTAGCACATGGTAACAGCTGCCATAGTCCTGTGCTATTTAGCACGCAGTAAGCATGCCCCGAAATGCACTGCGCTGATTGCGATCGTTTCCATTACCAACTCACATTTTCAAAAAATAAATAAGTGTGTGTGTGTCGGTTGAAGTGTTAGCTGAAGCAGTGCCGGATTTCCCATTAGTCAATGTCAGCACAGTGCCTAGAACCTATGAAATGTTTAGGGCCTATGAAGAAGGGAAATAATGTAAGACAGAAAAAATTAAGAAAAGTAAGGGGAACAATATGGAAAAAAAAAGAATGAGACAGAAACAGTGCAACTGGAACTTCAAAATTACATTTCAAAACCATGACAGAATTTACAGGCACTTCCTAAGGAGGGCCCCTTGCTTTGGTTTCTCTATAAAACAGGCCCTGTGCTGAAGAGCTCCAACAGTGGGTCGTGTTATTGTCTTAAATTATGAGAGAAAACGCACTGAAACATGAAACTGTTATGCACACCAAGGAGCCTAGTTACTAAAGGGTGGTAAGGCTCTGCATAAGGCTCTGCATTTCCGCACCGCAACTGCCAAAATTAACATACACAGCTTCATGTACCTCTGTCTCTCCACATACTGATGATCTGCTATGCGCTTCCTTCCATCGCTCTGCTGTACCTGCCTGGACCCCTTCAGCACAGTGCATCTGTAGATGTTATCACCCATCCTCCCACCAAGATGGCATGATCACGCAATACCTACCTCAAGTTGCAACCGCACCCGCATGTACTACATGACTTGTAGCTCTCTCTCCCCACATACTGATCGACTCCGTTCTGTGCCTCCTTCCATACATCTGCTGCACTGCCTGAATCCCTTCTGCACAACGCGTCTGTAGATTCTCTAACTTGTCCTCCCGCCAAAGTGATGTCATCACGCAGTGCCTTCTCCATGTTCCAAAGAAGCTGCTCCTTGGGCATCTCTGGAGGCACCTTTGTGCCAACTGCTGTTCTAGTCTCGAGCGCTTAGCATAAGTTTCTTTCTGACCCATGGTCAGCCGATACCATGCCTCCGAAGGAACAATCCAAGTGCTACTTTCCACATGTCCCCCAATGTCTTTGCTGTTATTGGTCTCCTCTCCCCTGCAGGACCCTCCACTGACTTCCTGTGTATGTATGGGCCTTCTGAACATCCACCCACTACTTGCTGACAGAAATCTGGCCAAAGCTCAATGAATTAAGATCATTTCTGCATTTGTTTTTTTGGCGATAGTGCCAAAATTATGGAATTTCTTACCACGTCACATCCGGTCCCTTAGAGATTACTTAGATTGCTGCAGGGACGTTAAGACCAATTTTTTCACTCTGTCTATGGATAAGAAGTACTGTAATTTACTATACCGGCTTTATTGCTCTAAAAATTGCTTGGTCTTCTTTTTGTTCTACTGTCTCTTGAGACCATTTAGATTTTTGAAGGAATTTAGATTTATTCAATTATGTTCACTGAATGCAAATTATGTCTCTTACATATATATTAATGTAATATAACACACAAAAGGTATCAATGTATAACCGCTTAAAGCAGGGCTCGACAAACCTCAGGCGCCACGTCACCACGACAACCAGAAATTTATACCCGGTGCCTCGGATTTGCTTCCTCCCCTCCTCCAATCACAGGCAGAAAAACCTCTTCTGTTTGCCTGTGGGAGATCCAGTTTCCCACAGGCAGAACAGGTGGGATCTTTGCTGCAATTGGGGGTTAGATGCAGCAGACAGCCCCTGGGAATCTGATCTGTGGGCTGCCTGTTTCATCTAAACCCCAATCGCAGCAAAGATCCCTCCTGTTCTGTCTGCAGGAGATCGCATCCCTGTGGGCAGGAGTGGAAGCACAGGGCAACAGAGAACCGTGGGAATCAGAGCTTTCTTTTTAAAAAAAAAAAAAAAGAAGACTGGGGTAGGGAGAAGGGGGATGAGAGTCCGGAAAGCAGGGGGGGGGGGGGGCGGGTTTGAACTTGGGAGGGAAGAAGGAGGTCATAGGAATAAATGCATGGGGACAAAAATGACAATCTGTATATGCCAAAGGGTGCATCCCCTCTGCTGTACCTGCCTGGATCCTTTCAGCACAGTGCGTCTGTAGACGTTATCACCCCCATACTACACATGCACTCCACCTCTGTATGACAGACACCACAGAAGCATACATTCACATACACTTATACACCTCACCTCTGCACCACACATCACATACACATACGCAGGCAACCTACCTCTGCACCACACACACAAGCTCCCCAGCTCTGCAGCACACACACACAATTACTGCAGCCCTCACCCACTGCCACTGTTGCATCACACACCCACAGAGACACTTGCTATCTGAAGCTATAGCTATTGTTATCTAAAGTTGACGCATGGTGTAGGAACTGTGGTGCTGGTCTCACGAGAATATGAGACCAGCATGAGAGAACTGGAGGGGGAGGAAACGAGGAGGTCACAAGCCTAAGATTTTGGCCTGGCTCCTAAATCTGCAGGAGTGGAGGAGTAGCCTAGTGGTTAGAGCACTGGCTTGGTAACCAAGAAACCAGGGTTTGAGTCCCACTAGCACTCCTTGTGGCCTTGGGCAAGTCGCTTAACCCTCCACTGTCTTGGAAAAAAGGCCTAGCAATCTACTTACAGTCACACTGCCAAGAAAACTCAGCATTGACTCAAAGGCACACATTGCATTTGCCTAAATCTGCACAAAGTCTAGCTTAAAGTAACTTGATAGGCAGGTAAAAATACAATAAAATAAGAGGTAATTAGATCTTACCTGCTAATTATTGTTCCTGAAGGAACGACAGTCCAGTCCCTTTACTTCAGGGTTACGCAACCCTTCCAGCAGCTTGGAGGCTGAGCCCAACCTTTTTGGGGTGGAGCGGTATATATACCACTGGTGCCACCCACCAACTCCAGTAGCCTACTGTAAAAGCAGACTATTCAAACCTATATAACTGTGAAACCGGAAATAACCAAATTCAAGCCAAAAACCCTATAAATATATATATTTAATTCTTTTATTTTTTATTTTTTATTTTTTTTTAACAGAAATAGGTAGTAGGAGCGGAGGTCAAGGAGGGGAGGTAGGAGAACTGCTATAGAGCGGGCCTTTCCTTCCGCTTGACCCGCCAGCGTAGCCTGAATCCGCCCTCGGGCCGCAGACCCGCCTCAAAGAAACAGCCGGAATGGCTAAAGAGCTAGGGAGGGGAATAGGGACTGGACTGTCGTTCCTTCAGGAACAATAATTAGCAGGTAAGATCTAATTACCTCTTCCTTATCGTCACTCCAGTCCAGTCCCTTTACTTCAGGGAAGTACCAGAGCAGTACCCGCCCGGGTGGGATTCGCCATTCCGGAATGTAGCACTGCCTGCGCAAACCTGGAGTCCGCCGTGCTCTGCACGTCCAGCCTGTAGTGCTTGGTGAAGGAGTGTAGCGAGGACCAAGTTGCTGCCCTACAGATGTCCAAAGGGGGAACTAGGCTGAACTCTGCCCAAGAGGTAGCCTGTGCACGAGTTGAGTGAGCGCGCAGGCCCCCTGGGACCTGTTTCCCCTTGAGGATATAGGCGGAGGCTATCGCCTCCCTGATCCACCTGGAAATTGAGGCCTTGGCCGCGGCCTCTCCCTTGTGAGGCCCTCCGAACTGCACAAAGAGTCGTTCTGATTTCCGGAAGGGCGCCGTGCGGGAGAGGTAACGCTTCAAGGCTCTGGGGACGTCGAGCAGATGAAGCTTACTATCTCCCCCTCCCGGTCCCTCCGGAGAGAGAGTTGGGAGAGAGATGGACTGGTTAACGTGAAAGGGAGAGATCACCTTAGGCAAAAATGAAGGGACCGTCCGAAGGACTACCTTATCCCTGAGGAAGGACAGAAAAGGAGGCCGAGCGGACAGGGCTTGTAACTCGGAGACTCTTCTAGCTGAGCAAATGGCCACCAGGAACACTGTCTTCAGCGTCAGATCCTTCAAGGAGGCCTTCTTCAAAGGCTCAAAGGGTTCCGCGGCTAGTGTATTTAGTACCAGGTTGAGGTCCCAAGGGGGGATGACCGATCTTCGCTGCGGTCGAAGCCGCCTGACCGCTTTCAAGAACCTGACAACGTCCGCATTGGCTCCCAAAGCTTTTCCGCCCACTTTGCCCCTATAGCAAGCGATGGCCGCCAGTTGTACTCTCAAGGAGCTGTGGGCTAGCCCCTTGTCGAGACCCGCTTGCAAAAATTCCAGCACCTCCGGGACCGAGGCGGACAGAGGATTCTTCCAGCGCTCCGTACACCATGCCTCAAAGATACGCCAAACTCTTACATAGGAAAGACAGGTGGAGCGCTTCCTCGCGCTTAACATGGTCGCGATTACTGCCGCCGAGTAGCCGTGCTTCAAGAGCCTCGCCCTTTCAATAGCCAAGCCGTAAGCGAGAATCGATCCACGTGTGGCATCTGAACCGGACCTTGCTTGAGTAGGTCCTTCCTGACGGGGAGGTGCCACGGGCGGTCGGCGATCATCCTTACCAGGTCCGCATACCAAGGACGACGAGGCCAATCCGGGGCAATAAGGACTACAAGGCCCCGGTGAGCTTCCACCCGCTGGAGGATCTTCCCGATTAGGGCCCAAGGGGGGAAGACATAAAGAAGACCCTCCGAGGGCCACCTTTGAGACAGGGCGTCTAGGCCCTCGGACATCCTTTCCTTCCGCCGGCTGAAGAATCGGCTTACTTTGGCGGATGCGAACCGCGCCATGAGGTCCATGACTGGGGGACCCCACAGGGCTACTATCTGGTCGAAGATCTCCTGATGCAGCTCCCACTCGCCGTGGTCTATCCTGTACCTGCTGAGGTAATCGGCCATGATGTTGTCCGTACCGGCCACGTGCTGCGCCGACAGCGCTTCCAGGTGAACTTCCGCCCACTTGAACAGGGAGTCCTCCTCCTTTTCCAATGCCGGACTGCTGGTGCCGCCCTGGTGATTGATGTACACCATGGCCGTGACGTTGTCGGAGAGAACGCGAATCGCTTTCCCTAGCACCGAGGACTGAAGCGCCTTGAGTGCCCGGGCGACGGCTCTCAATTCCAGAAGGTTGATAGGCCATGAGGATTCCACTGCCGACCACCGCCCCTGGACAAACTGGTCCTCGCAATGTGCTCCCCAGCCGGCCAGACTGGCGTCCGTCGTCAACAGCACCCACTGAGGAGGCTCGAGGGGCATTCCGCGACTCAAGTTCCTTGGACACCTCCACCAGAGGAGAGAGTGCTTTGTCCGAGGGGCGCAGGGAAGCTGCCGGGACAAGGGGTGCTGTTGGGGAGACCACCGCCGCAACAGAGACCGCTGTAATGGGCGCATGTGTGCTCTGGCCCACGGAACAACCTCTATTGCTGCCGCCATGGTTCCCAGCAATTGTAGGTAATGCCACGCTGAAGGGAGCCGCCTGCCCAAGAACTGCGAGACTAGGGTTCTCAGGTCCTTCAGCCTTGAGCTGGACAGAAAGACCCTGCCTCTGCCTGTGTGGAACTTTGCTCCGAGATATTCGAGCTCCTGGGATGGAAGCAAGCTGCTCTTTGCTCGATTGATGACCCATCCTAGCTCCTCCAGAAGTTGAATCACTTCGGCCGTAGCCCGGAGACTTTCCTCTTCTGATTTTGCCCGTATCAGCCAGTCGTCCAGGTAGGGGTGCACTAAGATTCCCTTCTTTCGTAGGGCGGCCGCAACCACCACCATCACCTTGGTAAAGGCTCTCGGCGCTGTCGCTAGACCAAAGGGTAGCGCCTGAAATTGAAAATGACCTCGAGGGACAGCGAATCTGAGGAACTGCTGATGGGCCCTTCTGACCGGGATATGCAGGTATGCTTCTGTCAGATCTAACGAAGTCAAGAACTCTCCGGCTCTCACAGCCGCTATCAGGGCCAAGGATCTCAGGGTTTCCATCCGGAAGTGAGGTACCTTGAGGCAGCGGTTGACCTGCTTGAGGTCCAGGATTGGACGAAAGGAGTCCTCCTTTTTTGGGACGACAAAGTAAATCGAGTATCGACCCGTACCGCATTGGTCTGGAGGCACCGGAACTACGGCCCCGAGATCTAAGAGGCGAGAAAGTGTTGACTCTATAGCGTTCCTTTTTGCTGTGGAACCGCAGGGAGACTGAACAAAGGCTGGGAGTATTTGCTTTGCAAATTCGAGGGAGTATCCTTCTCGAATCACCTCTAGCACCCACTGATCGGATGTGACTCGGGACCAGGTGGGAAGAAAGTGCCTCAGGCGACCGCCTACCGGCAATCCGCCCTCCTGGGCCCCCTGTATCTCATTGTTGTTTTCTGGAGCCCGAGGAAAAGGAGGAGGAGGAGGATGAGAACCCCCTGCCCCGAAACCCCCGGGATCCTTGGCCCCTAGTGTTAGAACGACCCCTGAGGAAAGGGTTAGGTCTAGATGAGCGAAACCTCCGAGGTTCTCTAGGTTGGTTCCGAGCTGTGGCAGAAGATCGAGCTTGCTTGGGCCTGTCCTCGGGAAGCCTGCCGCCCTTGGACTCACCCAGGTCTTTTACTAACTTGTCAAGGTCCTCTCCGAATAAAAGTTTCCCCTTAAAGGGAAGGCGACTCAGGCGAGCTTTGGAGGAGGCATCAGCGGCCCAATTCCGGAGCCACAAATAGCGTCTGGCTGCCACCACCGAGGCCATGTTCTTAGCTAAGCTCCGGATGAGGTCATACTGGCTATCCGCCAAGAAGGCCGTACCTGATTCCAACCTAGCCGCGTTGGCTAGAACCCCCTCGGGGGAGCCCTCCTCTGCCTGGAGTTGTTGTGACCACCTCAAACAGGCTCGTGCCATCCATGCCCCAGAAACTGAGGCCTGTAAGGCGAGAGCGCTCACGTCGAAGGCTTGCTTAAGGAGTGTGTCCAATCTTCTGTCTTGTGCATCCCTCAAAGCCGCGCTGCCCTCCACTGGGATGGTGGTTTTCTTCGTCACTGCCGAAACCGCCGCATCCACCCTGGGGGACTTCAGAAGCTCTTTGTCTGCTTCTGGGAGAGGGTAGAGCCGAGACATGGCCCTGACCCCCCTCAACGCTGACTCTGGTTGATCCCATTCCTCCTGAATCATCTGACGCACCACTCTGTGGACAGGAAAAACCCTCTGGGACCTTCTGATGGCCTGGATCAAGGGATCTTCCAAAGCTTCCTCCTCCGCGGGGGCGTCCGAGGCTACGTTGAGAGCTTTCAGGGAGTCATTTATTAGAGCGGGCAACTCCTCCCGCCGAAATACTCTTATTATGCGAGAGTGGTCCTCCTCCGGGATCTCCCCTTCCTCCAGCTCCTCCTCTTCCTCCTCCAATTCCTTATCCGAGGTCTCTTCTTCAGGCAAGTCCTGGGAGAGCGGAGTGAGGGGCTCTTCAACCTCCAGTCTGGGGCGCTTTGAGGGTATCCCAGAGTCCTGGGCCTTAGACTTCATGGGTCTGACCAGTTTAGCCTCGGCCGAAGGACCCGCTTCCCCCGGACCAAGACCCTTCTTACGCATGCAATAGGCCTGGTGCAGCAGGAGAATGAAATCAGGAGAGAAGAAGTCCCCGGCTCCCCCTTCTCCTGTAGGAAGGGAGGGGGGAGGAATAGGGGGAAGAGGAGCCTCTGAGTGAGAAGGGGGGGACAACTGGGATGCCACTTCCCCTTCCGACGGGTCCGAGGACCCCTGCGAGACCTGGGACATGGCAAGGCTGATTTCCTGTTCCACCGAGGAAGCCACTGCAGCGCAGCCCCTGCAGACCCCTGCCTCGGATGCAGTACCTCTCCGGGTGCCACAAGATGGACACCTTGGTTTGCCTGCCATGCTCCTCGGGAGTAGCTAAAGGGATTTCCCTTACAGAAAGGAAAGAAACTACCCCAAACAAGTCAATAAGGGAAAATAAATTAAACTAAATTAAATTGATTAAAATTAAAATCAAAAATTAACTCAATATATTAATTAAGATTAAAATTAAAATTAAAGTGAAGCAATTATCCCCCGACTAAGAAAGGAAATGCTCCCCAGAAGCCGGCATGCACAGACAGGAATCCCGAAGAAAAACCGGGACACCGAAGTACTTTTAGAATGAATCACCCTGTTCAGGCTGAGTAAACATAAAGAACTTTAACAACGTTTAAATCTTTTTTCAGCACATCAGCTGAATACTTGCGGTTTGGATGATTCTCTCCAGGCCCGGGGCCGTGATCCTCCGGAGTCGGCTCAACACGTGGTAGGCCACGACCACGTGGAGCCGTTTGCAGCGGAGCTCGTCCCAAAGCTCTTTTTTCTGTCTCGGCCGCTCCGGGTGGAGGAGAGACTGGAAGCCGCGACCCGACTACCGCGGGAGCCTCCCTCGCGGTTCTGGAGTCAGACGCTGCCCTCGATCGCGCCGCGGTGAGAAGAGGAGCTGAAGTAAGTTGCACCCTCTCCCTCCTGACCGGCAAGTCCTCTAGCGCTCAGCCGCCGGCGGGGGCTTCGGCGCGAGGACGGGCAGGGCTTCAGGCAGGGCTGCAGAGGAGCAGGTCGCTCTCACAGCGAGAGGAAGGCTGCTCGTTCCTCCTCGCTGCAGCAGTGGGCAGAAGAAATCTCCTTCGGTCCCCGAATCGGGCCGCGGGGGGGGGGGGAGGAGGGGGGAGAGGAGAGGAGAGTGCTCCCACAAGAGGGAACTAAAATGAAGTAAATTAAGCCAATTAAGTAAAGAAGCTACCTAAGAGGAAATAAAATAAATCAAACTGATGAAAATTAAAATTAAAATTAGGAGAAGTTAGGACTCCAGTAAGCCCTAGGCTTACGGAACCCTCCAGCTGCTTGGAGGCTGAGAATACTGGAGTTGGTGGGTGGCACCAGTGGTATATATACCGCTCCACCCCAAAAAGGTTGGGCTCAGCCTCCAAGCTGCTGGAAGGGTTGCGTAACCCTGAAGTAAAGGGACTGGACTGGAGTGACGATAAGGAAATAAATATACACTGCTGAGTTTTACAGCTTTATAAAAATTAAAACTCACTGTAGAGAATGAAGTGAATGAATGAAAGAGATAAATAACTGTATGGTTAAAGTTCATACATCCAAGTCCATCAATCTAATTAATCATTTTTAATATAAATAGATATTTATAAAGGATAAGGGTGAGGGTGAGGGATGGAGAATATACAGCACTGTTCTGCCCCACCAAATTAAGCTTTGGCAACCAATTTGCAATTAAAGTACATTTTTATTTAAAATAAGAAACAGTGCAAGTCTTGCTTCCAGTATCATCTCACAGGGCTTTTCCATAACACAAAGTGAGGGTTCAAGGAAATGGCCCTGTTTGATAAGGGGTGAACGTTGCCCTCTCTCGCTCTGTATCTTATGTCAGAATCAAACCATAATGCCAGAATATCACACAGTACAGTGTGCGCCCCACCCCCTACCCTGGAGAAGCAGCGACTTGCTCCACAGTAATGGCTGACTGAAGAAAGCCCTTAATAGCACCTGTAATAAACATTGCACCTGTTAGTCTCCTGTAGGCAACAGGGGACCTACCTAAAATTTTTCCAGCTCTCTGTAGCTTTCTTGAAGATGGTAATACATATTTGTTTCTTTCGGAAGGACAAAAAATTCCTGATCAAAGGGTGTGGGTTTTTTGCTGAATAATTACTTGTTGAAAACAATTTACAGTGAAAGCATTTTGATCACAGCTCGCCTTTTTTTTTTAAGCTGAGAGTTACTCAAAAGCCTTCATTAAAATTCACTGCAATATTGATTATGCTGATGACTCGCTATTGCTGCAACCTACTTTTGGTCGTCTCAGCAGTCAGTAGCTAAAACCATTCAGAGTAGTTACTGAAGAAAGAGAGAAAATCCAATTTTTGGCATGGTGTTAACTGCACCGGTTCCAAGAGAAAGAAATCTTTCATGAAAAAGTGACATGTTGTTCATAAAGCACTGAAGCAAATGAAGATTTATTTTCATAATGCTACTCCGGGCATCCAGTGCTGTACAATACCGTCCCCAAAGGGCATACAACATACGTGGCTGTCTGAGGCAAGAGCAGATAAAGTGACTTTACCCAGGTCACAAGGAGCATCAGTGTTAGAAGGGAGATTTTCTATCCATCCTTCTCTGGTTCTCAGGGCATTGCACTAACCATTAGGCAACTTCCTCTGTTAGCGAACCACATGAAATTACAAAAAGTGGAAGAATAGCATAATGTGAGGTTTATGAACTACCCAAAACTAAAACAGAAATGCAAGAGTCAGAGTTACTGATGACATCGGGCTCGATTTTCGAAGGCATTGACGTGGTTAATAGCCCATGTAGTGCCTTTGAAAATCGATGATATCCGGTTAGCACTGGGGTGTGTTGGGGGTATTCCGGGGTGGAGCATGGGCAGAAGCAAGCGCTAACCAGGCAGCAGCAATTTTACATGCTGCCCGGTTAGCGCTCTGCGCCGAAAAGATAAGGCGAGGCATATTAATCCCCCCAACCTCCACTGGTTTAACTCTTCATTTCAACGTCTAGCAGTTTTTCTCTGAAATGTGGTTTCTGTCTCAGTCAGGACATAGGTCCTTTAGAAGATGGCTCCACTTGACTGGGCTGGCAATGGGAAAGGCCCGATTCCTAGTTTTCACAAAATCTCTTGCCTTGATTGATGGAATATGCAACAGCATGATCCCTTCTGATCTTATTTAGCAATGTGAAGGTGCGATAAGATTACGTTGGATGGACAACTGTTATGATGAAGATTACAGTGACTGTAAATGTAGAGGGCAGAGAACATGTGCATGTAAGTTGATGGCCTGATTTGTCTGTGATCGTTGTTATTTTTATTATTATGCATACTGTTTGTAAGCTGCCATGAATTTTCAATACGACAGGATAGAAGTATTTTAAATAAAATAAAATAAACATTTGCAGTGCCTGAGCATATGCAACTGCAAGGGCTTATGGTGCCAGTGTAAAGATAGCCTAGTGAATGAACCACACAACAGCATCTATGCATTAAATCAGCCAAAAGGATGTCAGAAGGGGGGGGGGGGGGTGGATTTTCGCATCATACATTAAGAATCTCCACGACCACTCAATCTTTCCCAGTTTTGCCAAAATCCAAATTGAAGGCCAGATTAGTGATGTCAGAATTAGGTTAAATCGGTGGCAGTCAGACTTATCTTCCCACTAGCCAAGCATGCAGAGTCTGTCTCTAAGGTCACGGAAACCAAGGCACGGTAGGTTGCATCATATTCATGTGCTGGAGATAAAGAATCCCAAGCAGGCATGCATCAATGTGCCCACAAGATTGTACTGAGTCCTCTGCCCATGCTGATGGCAGTGGGGGGAGGTGCTAAAACACTGCTTTTTCAGGCACAAGGAGCAAGGCGTGCAGCTGTGTGGGAACATTGGCATATACCTGAAAATCCGACCACAACCACACACAGCGAGTCATACAACCTGTCTCCAAAAAGAACACCATTCCAAAAACACTTATGTCCTGCGCATAGGAACTACGATCGACCTATATTTAAAGGGATTCGATGAGCTTTGATAATCTCTATCAGAGAACAAAAGCAATCACAGTAAACACAGCTGAAGAAAGGCCGCAGAAGCCCACTACATGTCAGGACACCTTCAGAAGGGAGACAACAAAGATATTTAAAAGTAGAAATTGTTATAACCGCTATTTTATTCTTATACTGCAGTGACAGCCTTATCTACACAGTATTATAAAAGGTAAACATTGACCAACTGATTATGGTATCCAGTGAATGAGTAATTCACATAGTACAGGGCAGTGGGTTCCTGATCCCTGAGGACTCGGTAAGTGGGAAGAAAATATAAGTAGTGTGAAAGAACAAGCAAGCTTAGACTGATGACACAGCAAGAAAGTAAAAAGAAAGTGGCACATTTCACAGCCATTACTGGCATCTGGTAAGTGCCTGGGCGGTATATCAAATGTGAAATAAAGATAAAGATAAGTGCACTTGGTCCTCTTTGGATAAATATTTGAGATATTTCTTTTCACTGACTTTTGGCACATAGTTATTTAACACTGTGCACTTTCTTTCTGTTCTTGTTTGTTTTCTCTTCCATTTTAAGGGATTTTTATGCTTTGACTCGTACAATGGAATTGACTATGTACTTTTATTCATGCAAGGAGAAGAGAGCGTGCTGTACTTCAGAAGGAAAAATGCTCGAGGTTGGCATCACAGAGACAGGCCTTTAACATGTCTGGCAATGCCCAACAAGTTGCTAACTTCCACGATCAAAGTAGTATGTGAATTTTGTGAGGTCGTTCAGCAAAAATGTTTATTAAGACCATAGAGTTCAGGCTCTTTTAAAGGGCAACACCAACTATAAGCTTTAAAAAAAATACACACACAAGCAAATCATTTATACCGGATCTCACGCATGATGCAATTATCTTCTATTTTCACAGCAAGAAAGAGTCTACCAGGATATTGCAAGAGCTGGTCAAGCTTGGGGGAATAGGGACCACATGTCCCTTTGGACTCGACCTATATTCTGTGAGCACATTTATTTATTTATTTACATTCTCTTACATACCGCGCTATTCTGCATCAGTGCGGTTTACATTGAACAAACTGAAATTACATTGAACAGGGCATTATAACTTGGAGATAACTATTTTACAGGGAACATGGGCTATGGAGGGTTAAGTGGCTTGCCCAAGACCACAAGGAGCACCTGTGAGACTAGAAACCCCAGTCCTTCCGGCCCAAGGTTGCTGTCCTCTAGTGCAGTGCTCCCCAACCTTTTTATCGCCGCGGACCGGTAAACGTTTGATAATTTTTCCGTGGCCCGCTTGTTTTAATTTAATAATTTTAATTTAATTGTATTTAAACATGCCTTCAAAATAAAATACAGCTACACCAAAAAATGAATATAAAGTGATTTATTTTATTTAACTCACTAGAATTCCAAATCAATGAGAACCCTGAGCTTGTTTCTTTGAAACGAGACGGTTCCATCTGGGGGTAATAGGAGACAATGACTGTCCATTTGTCCTTTCTTCTCTCTTCTAGTTTTTTTTTCCATTCTCTCTCTCTACATCTGCTTTAACATACTAATCTTTCTCCTTTTGCTCTTTCCTCATTCCTATTTCATCCACACAAATTTTACCCCTCCATCATCAATCCCCCCTTACTCTCCCAATACCCAGCCAATTCTAGATTTTTCATCCCTCCCACACAAAATATTTTTCCCCTCTCCATTTTACTCTCCCAGCCCCATCCCATTCTAATCCTCCCCCAACATCAGCTCCCTTCTAGTTCCAGTCTCACCCAGTCCCTCTAGTCCCTGCATCAGCCCATTTCCAGTCCTAGCCACCCATCAGCCCATTTCCAATCTGAGTCCCTTCATCAGCTCATTTCCAATCCTAGCCCCCCATCAGACCATTTCTAGTCATTTCCTAGCCCCACCATCAGCCCATGTCAAATCCTAGCTCCCCCTCCACTCAGCCCAATTCCAGTCCAAGCCCCCCCATGAGCCTACTTCCAGTTCTCAGCCTCCTTGTGCCCAAAAATCACCATATCACTGTCCGACAGCTCCACCCGCATGCCACGATGGACACGGACATCATTAATGTGAGTGCCATGAGTGCTGCAGTCCACAATGTAAACTCTCCAGTCTCCACTGCCACCTTCCTCTCTCCCCGCATGTATCTCTGCATGGACCTGGGAGATCAGATCTGGGTTTCTCTCAGACACTAGCGCCACATCACAGATATCAGAGCGCCGTCCCAAGAGAAAGACACAGCATGGTGTCTCTGGCCGGAAGGTGTACAGATCTTGGGAGACTGGGCTTGTTGAGCCAGGGGATCCCACCAACCCCATCCTGAGGAGCTGGAAGCAGGGCTGCACCTCTGACAACATGGCATACAAGGGTCTCAGGAGCCAGACACTCCTGCGCTCCTCCCAAATTATTTCAAAATCTCTCTTCCACTTATGTTTACAAATATCACTAAACTAACATTGCTGGGGAAATTTGTTTTTCCTTTATGGTGGATTTAGCTCATGCCTTTCCAGAAATAGTTCAATGCAAAGTAAGCTAGATATTTAAGAAATGAGGAAAACAACCTGACCAGGAGTTTGTTAAACACACCATCATTCTTAGCAAGCAATAGCCGGGGCACTCTTTCTATTGGCTCCTATATAGCCCAGCTACATCCTGTGGATAAAATTACCTGAGATACCATTTTACCTGCTCCACATTACAAAATATTATTATAAATCTGTATATATAAAATTACATACATTTATATATGTGTATCTGTATGTAACAAATTACATAAGACCATTCTAAGTCTCATTTGTTTCCCCAGATGTGCGTGTGTTGCAAAGTAAAGTGCCCCTTTTCCCTTCAGGCCCAGGCCGACCCCCAAAAGACGGCTCCTTTGACTAGATTTTGGTCCTTTTCAAACCTGAAAAACCAAGTCAGAACTAGGAGGGGGTACCAATCTTACACTTCAGCAAACTCCTGCGCCTAACTTCCAGCGTAAAACACACCTAACCGGGACACGTGGGTCCCCCATGCACCTACGCCCAGAGAACCCCTGGAGGAGGGGCAATTCCCAAGGAAGTATGGATTGCTAATTTGGGAAGATGTAAAAAGGGAAGTCTGACCCCTTTTATTACCACTCACATAAACGGATTAAACCGCAGAATGGGCCGCTCCCCTGCTCCCCCTTTCCTGTCCTACAGATAAGTTGAGGGGGCAGAGCGTGCGCTGTCTGTGCGCGAGCTGCATGAGCAGACGTGCGCGCGCGCGCAGCGGCGGCGGCTCCTCCTCCCACCTGCCGCTTTCTATAACTGTCGCAAGACGCTCGTTGGGAAGCAGGAAGACTGTAGCTTCCAGGGTGGCTCTTGAGCGCGCACACTCATTACGTCCAATCAGGAGGCGGGAGGACCCACAGTGAAATTATTTAAAGTTCCTCGGGCGGCCCGGTACCGTTTGATTCACGGACCGGTACCGGTCCGCGGCCCGGGAGTTGGGGAACACTGCTCTAGTGGGATTTGAACCCCCGACCTTCCGGCCTGAAGTACCTTGCCCCAACCACTAGGCCACTCCTCCACATGAGTCCAAAAGAACTGAACCATGCAGTCTGCTACTGGTTACTATGTATACTGCCAACTAGTGGTGGCCATGTCACCATGGCATCCTGTGGCTTAACTATAAAATCCATCCTTAATGCTTCTTTGTAAAAACAAGGGAATAATTGGGTACTCTTCCGTTCAAACTATCCCATCCCTCTTCCCTATCTCACACACACAGAGTTGGAAAAATTTCTATAAGCCATGCCCCACATGCTTTGCCTACTTGAATTCTAAATTACAGAACTGACAACAAATTTAAAAGATTATGGGATTACATACAAACAGCCCCTCCACCCCTGAAAAAATAAGGAAAGTACACATTATAAACATCTAACTAGCACATCTCCTTTACATCTATTTCCAAGATGAAAATGACCGTGGGGCATTGGACCAAACTAAGACAGCTGACAAAAGAAAGCCTGTGCTTTACTAGTGAGTGGACCCATTTGAATATTCCATCTATCTTGTATTATGGGCAACAAGAACGTGAAAGTTTATTTACATCCAGATGCTTCTACCCCAGTGGTCCCTCCTACAGATTTCTTTGTTTTTTGGATTGTGAGAGTTGGACCCTAGAGTGAGCTTGGAGATAATCCACAACGGGATGTTACTACATCACTTCATCCTCAAATCATGGCCAATTTCCTGCAAGTAAAACTACTACCCATCATATCACATTAACCATACTGATCAAAAGAAAACAACTCCATCTGAGACTCTCCAGTACAATGGAGCTCCTTCTACACACCCTCCACTGACCTATTGCAAAACATATTGTCCAAAATCAACACCACTACATCCCCGCTAGACTCCTGCCCAATCTCCTGGATCAAGCTAACATCAAAACAATTAATCCCTACCCTACACTGCATCAAATGGCTCTCTCTTACACAAGGAAGCATGCCCCCTTGCCTTAAACAAACCATTATTAGACCGATACTAAAAACCCAAACAACAGATCCTTCAGACCCCAGTACATAAAGGCAAGTCTCAAGCCTTCCATTTCTAACTAAAATGATAGAAAAAGTAGTTCTAACCCAACTGCAGGGTCATATAGACCTCCATACCTCACTTAATACCCACCAGTATGGGTTCAAACCAAATCATAGCATGGAAAGCACAGTTACTTACCTGTAACAGGTGATCTCTGGGAACAGCAGGAATAAGTCTTCACATATGGGTATCGTCGGTACCGACGGAGCCTGCGCGGGAACGCTCCCCAGCGTCCAGTAAGAAAGCTTTTGGGAGCATCCCACAGCGCCTGTGCGCTGCCTTCCCCAACCGCCTCTCTCCAGTTCGAGTTTTAAAGCTGAGACAAAGAGAGAGAGAGGAAAGGGAAGATAGATAGAGAGATACAACTCCTAGGGGAGGTGGGTGGGTTGTGAAGACTTATTCCTACTGTTCCCAGAGATCACCTGTTACAGGTAAGTAACTGTGCTATCTCCAGGAACAAGCAGGAATGAGTCTTCACATATGGGGACTCCCTAGCTGCAGATGCCAGGGAGGGACCCCATGGTTGTGTGCCCTTGCAGAGGGCTCCACTTCCTCCCCATGGATCTCTGGCATCCAACCAGGGTAGGTGGGTAAGAGTTGATTAGGAATGGAACAGGTGTTTGAGGACAGCCTGACCAAATGAGGCATCCCGGCGGGAGTCCTGGTCCAAGCAGTAATGGGCTGTGAAGGTGTGAACCGAGGCCCTGGTGGCCGCTCGACAGATCTGGTCGATGGACACCGAGTTTAGATGAGCCATTGAGGCTGCCATGGCTCTCACATTGTGAGCTGTGACATGGCCCTCCAGAGAAATGTTCTTACTCTGGTAGGCGAAAGAAATACACTGAGCAATCCAGCTGGATAGTGTTCTCTTAGAGACTGGAAGTCCTAAATGAGAAGGATCAAAAGCAACAAAGAGTTGAGAAGACTTTCTATGTTGCTGTGTTCTTTGTAAGTAGAAAGCGAGAGCTCTCTTACAATCCAAGGTATGAAGATTCCTCTCTGCATTTGATGCATGAGGTCCTGGAAAAAAGACAGGTAAATATACCTCCTGGTTCAGATGAAAAGGCGAGACCACTTTAGGCATAAAGTGTGGATTGGTCCTGAGGACTACCTTATCATGATGGAACCTTGTATAAGGTGGATTAGCCACCAAAGCTTGCAGCTCACTGATGCGGCGTGCTGAGGTGACTGCAATGAGAAAAACAACTTTCCAAGAAAGAAATTTCAAGGAGGTGGTGGCTAAAGGTTCAAAGGGTGGCTTCATAAGCTGGCCAAGAACCAGGTTTAAGTCCCATGCCACTGGAGGTGGTCTAATGGGAGGTTTAGTTAAAAGAAGGCCTCTCATGAATCTTGCTATAAGAGGGTGAGAGGAGATAGGTTGTCCATTGAGAGGCTTGAGGGACGCTGCAATAGCACTCAAATGGACTCTTACTGAATTCGTTTTTAGGCCTGCATGGGATAGATTTATTTATTTATTTATTTATTTATTTATTTATTTTATTTAGACAGTTTTGTATCCCGCCTTATCCTTCAATCAAAGCGGTCACAACACAATTGGGGGATACATTTAACACGCAGGGATATGAGACACATAGACTAATACTTACAGGGAACATGGGCAATGGAGGGTTAAGTGGCTTGCCCAAGACCACAAGGAGCATCTGTGGGACTAGAAACCCCAGTCCTTCCGGCCCAAGGTTGCTGTCCTCTAGTGGGATTTGAACCCCCGACCTTCCGGCCTGAAGCATCTTGCCCCAACCACTAGGCTACTCCTCCCTCATGCAGGAGATACTCTAGTAGAGAATTCAGAGGTATTGCAAGAGGGTTTAGACCCTTCTCTGAACACCAAATGGTGAATCTTTTCCATTTGAAAGCATAGGAACGTCAAGTAGAAGGCTTCCTAGAGGCATGAATAACATCTCTGACTTGTTGAGAGAGATGAAAATCTTGAAGGTCTAGGCCCTCAGCAACCAAGCCCTGAGATGGAGCGACTGGGGGTTTGGGTGCCACAATGTTCCGTCTTCCTGGGACAGAAAGTCTGGTGCAAAGCCTAAGTCCAGGGAAGGAGCTTGAGAGAGATGCAGAAGTAGAGGGTACCACACTTGGCATGGCCAATGTGGTGCTATGAGGATCATGGTTCCTCAATCTCTCTTAAGCTTGAATAGTGTTTTGGGAATTAGGGGAATTTATTTATTTATTTAACTGTATTTATATACCGCTTTTCACCGGGTCAAAGCGGTGTAACATATAACAAGGGGGGGGGGTCAATTCTTTATAGGGTGGGGCCATCACCAAGGGGGCAACATTAATGATTTGGGGTGGACATAGACATGTACGCTTTTGCAGTATCTAAGCATTAGTTCTTGAGGATGGGGTGGGTTTCTGTTCAGAGATGTTCACGGAATAGGATTGTTTTCAGCTGTTTCTTGAATGATGTGATGTCAGCGTTGTTCCTGATGTGGGTTGGCAGAGAGTTCCAGAGGGATGGGGCATAGAGTTCAAAGGCTCTGTTGCAGGTCCGTTGTGTGGATTTGGTTCTTTTGTGGGGGACGATGATGGAGTTATTGGAGGATTGTCTGGTTGGTCTGTTGTGAGTCGGGCGGGGTAGTAGAGTGTGGAGTGTGATGTTCCGTGTTTGGTGGATAGTCTTGTGGGTGAGTAGAATAGCTTTGTACTTAATTCTTGCTTCGATTGGAAGGATGTGGAGGTCTCTTAAGATTGGGGTGATGTGATCCCATTTTTTCGCATTCTGGATAATCCTTGCCGTAGTATTTAAGGCAGTTCGGAGGGGGTTGGTTTGTGTGGCGGGTAGTCCATGGTAGATTATGTTGCAGAAGTCCAAATTGGGGAGTGTCACCGCTTGCATTACTGTCCTGAAGTCTTGAGGTTCAAGGAGGGGTCGGAGGCGTTGCACAGTTGTAGCTTTGTGGAATATCGTCCCGGTGGTTTTGATGATTTGGTGTTTAAAGGTGAGGGCTTGGTCAATGATAACGCCTAGATACCTTATCTGAGGTTGGATTTGAATTTGTGTGGTTCCTATGTTGAGGTGGGTGGGTGGTTTGAAGTCTGATTCTTTTGTTACTATAAGGGCTTTGGTTTTCTTTATGTTGATGGAGAGGTTGCTCTCCTGTAGCCAGTTGGACACATCGGTGAAGCAGGCTGATAGCTGGTCATTTGCTGGGTTGGTGGTTGTAATCGGTGCGTAGAGCATTATGTCGTCTGCTGTCAACACCTTCACTCACTCCCCAACCTGGTGGTCAGGGAGGGAAAGGGCTTGTGTAGTTGTGGGGGCCCAAATGAAATAAATGGGGTGACAAGAATATTTATTTTTCCAAAAGGATGTTTATTTTCCCCGCTACGTGAGGCACACAGGAACAGAAAAACTTATCAACTTAGGATTGTGCAAACAGAGGGTTTTCAATGAAGTGCTCTAACACAAAAACTTCTTCAGAAGAAAACAGATTCCTTCATGTGTCTTTCTTGGACAGGTACCGGTGAGTGGATATAACTTATAATAATACTCGTGGACAGTTAACTTCACAGTCCTGGATACAGATCAAGCACAAAAGCCTTTTCTTATGATTACCCAATCACAGTCCCGGTGGGTAAAATCTTAGCAATTCTGGCTCAGTACTAAACACGTTTAAATTCAGGAATAAACACTCAAGCCTTTGATTCCTTAGCCTTGTCAATCAGCCCTACCGAACAGTCCATCGGCTGATTGATGTCTTGCATGGGTAAAGGAACATGGGTAAAATCCTTCCCTCAGGATTGTTCCCTGCTTGGATATTCTCAGGTAATGCAATGTCTCTCTTATTTAATAGCTTTGTCAGCTCATTTAGGAGAAATTCTGTTTGGCTGCTAGCAGGAGCTAAGGGTAAAGCCGGCTGTGGTTTGAACAGCTGATTAATAGGCTGCGATGAGGTAACCGGGCTTTCCCTTGCTAAACACTCTGGCTCTGAGGTGAAGATTCCCTGCCCCCACTGTGCTCTGCTATTAAGTGGTGGAATCTCACATCTGCTGGTAGCAGTTTTGGTTCTTAACAATGCTTCTAAAGCAGGTCCTCCTAAATTAGGATAATTCAATCTGTCTGTAAACTCTTTTGCTAAACTTGTTCCCTCAGCCTCTCTCTTAAGCACGGGAATTACAGGCTGGGTAAAAGTAGGTTTACAGGGAGAGCTTTCAGGGTAAAAACTGCTTCTATATTCCCTGAAACTGTCCTGTTCTCTGGATACAGGATTCTCTCTTTGTCTTTATAAAAATCAGCATAAGGTTTAAGAATAGCAGGTACCTTGTCTTGAGAGTGCTCAGGAATTATCTGGTCAGCATGTCTTTCTCTCCACGGAAGGAAATTGTTCCTCAGGAACGTGAGGTTTTCTCCTGCTGAGGAATTAGCTGCCTTCCTGATACAGCTGGGCAGAGTTTGTGCAGAGAGGTCACAGGGTTCTACAGCTAAAGGAACTTCCTGTCTCTTCAGTATCTTCTGCTTTCTCTCTCGTGGGTAAAAAGGGACTTCCTTTTTCCAACCACCTATAGCATTCACTCTTTCATTCTTTCTCCATGTGCTCTCAAAAGGTCCTGGTTCTGTATTCCTTCTAATGCTTCTTCTTCTTCTTCCACTCTCTGTCTCTGTTCCTGTCTTTATCCTTGCCTTTGTCCCTGTTCCTCTTTCACTTTCTCTCTCAGTGTTTAAGAAGGGACCCTTACTCTGGGGAACCCGCCTCCTCCTAGGGCGTGCCCAATCCATGGGTTCACTTCTCTCCAGCTCTGAAGTGACTTGATTGGTTGTTTGCCAGCTGTGCTGAGAGTGTAAAACTCCTTCTTTGCCTGCAGTACCAGACTCTACCAGGGGGTCGCTATCGGTCTCCATAGCTTCTGTGCCTGGCACTGCGTCACAGATCCCCCCCCTTAAGATATCACGGGCTGCTCCATGGGAACCTGGACAGCACGGGATACAACTTTTAATTTCTGGTGCGCTATCCGGCCTTGAATACTCGTGTTTTCGGGGCGCTAGCATGGCCAGTTGGGCTAGGGCTACCCTATCATGCCATGGTTTTAATAAATTGATGTGGTAAACTTGCCTCTTCCCGCGCCTATTCTCCACTAAATAGGAAACAGGTCCCACGGGACGTATAACGCGGCATGGGCCCTTCCATTGGCTTTCGAACTTAGGTGCAGTTCCTGCCACCATCACAATAACTTTATCCCCAATTAGGAGCTGTCTCTCCTTCGTATTCCTATCATAATAGGACTTCTGTTTATCTTGGCTTTTTCTTAAATTCTCCACCGCCACCTTTGAGGTTCGGTTCAGCCGTCTTCTCAAATCTGTTAAGAATTCGGGGACCTCCACCTCCCTGGGGTCAGGTGCTATCCACTGTTCTCTTAAGATGTCTAGAATTCCTCGGGGAGACCTCCCATATAATAACTCGTAGGGGGCTGTTCCCAAGGAAGCTTGTTTTCGCTCCCTACAAGCATAAAGAACAAAAGGGAGCATTAAATCCCAGTGTTCAGATTCACCTTCCAGACTCCTTCTCAGCATCTGCTTAATCGTTTGGTTCTGGCGTTCTACCAAACCGTTTGTCTGGGGGTGGTATGCGGCTGTTTTGATATGATTGATACCAAAAGCATCCCATAACTGGCCTAGGTATCTTGACAAAAAGTTACTCCCCCTATCAGTGAGAACTTCTTTCGGGAACCCTACTTCGCAAAACAGCTTAATTAATTCGGTAGCTATTACCTTAGCTGAAGTAGAGCGAAGTGGCATGGCCCACGGGAACCGCGTGGCATAATCTACTACTACTAGGATGTAGCGGAACCCTCGTGGGGTTTTAACTAAGGGGCCCACAATATCCATCCCTATCCTCTGAAGGGGCTCCCTGATCACGGGGGATGGTACCATCGGGACGTCCCTAGGATGGCTTGCCGAAACCCGCTGACAGGTAGGGCAAGCTTCACAAAATCGGGTAGTCTCTTTAAAGACTCCTGGCCAATAAAAGCGGGCCAGTATTTGGTCCAGGGTTCCTTGACTGCCCTTGTGTCCCCCTGCTGGATGATCATGAGCCAAGCGAAGTACAATATTTTTAAATGTCGTGGGTACTACCAGCTGCCTCCGAGTGTCTCCTGAAAAGGGATTCTTGCTTTCCCTGTAAAGGATTCCTGATACTAGGAGAAACTTGGGTAGTGTATCCCTGCACTCCTGAGCCCACTTGAAAGCTTGAATGAGAGCAGGGTCCGCCTGCTGTTCATTTGGAAAGGAGGGAAACTTTTGCATTAGGTCTTCTGGTACCCAAGGTAATCCCTGCCCTGCTAGCACTTCAGACCTATTCCTATTACGGGCCTGTTTTTCTTTCTTCTTCTCAGCCTTTCCTTTCTTTACCCGGGAACCAGGAGGGGTAATCAAAGCCTCGTCGGACGGAAGGGCATCTCCCGTGCTTTCTGACGTACCCTCCTGCGGGTCTAAAGCAGAGGTCTGAGCTCTGGTGGAGACCATAGCTCCTTTTCCTTGTAGCTCTTTCTTAATTTCCCGGTAAAACTGGGGCCAATTTCTACCCAGGATCACCGCGTGTGGAAGTCGCGGGACAACCGCCAGTGGAATCTCTCTCTCAACCCCTAAGCCTGCTATTTGGAGGTTATAAACAGGGCAGGAAGAGGTTCCCCCATGGACACACCTTATTTTTACTTCCTCTACAGGATGTAGTGTTTCTGGGGCTGCTTTAGCATTAATAGCCCTCCAAAACTCCTCCGAAATCATGCTGAGTTCAGCACCTGAATCTAACAGAGCTTGAGTGGTTATTCCCTGGATGGCTACTGCTAACAGGAAACCTGGCCTGTCTTCCATATAAGAATCGGCCACCAAAGCATTTTTCACCAAGCAATGTTTCTGTATGTGGCCTATCTGTCCACATCTAAAGCATTTCATCCTAGTTACAGACTCTGGCCTGTTAGGCCTGGCTATTTTCATAGGATCCTCTAGGACCTTGCGCCTCATTTCTGATCCTCTGCTGGCGTACGCCGAACATTGGCTACCAGGTGTCGGAGCTACTTGCTCTGCCTCTATGTATCTTTCGGCCAGGGCAACTGCTTCCTGCGGATTTTTGCAATTTTGGAGGATCAGAAAAGTGCGTATTTCCCTTGGCATTGCCTCCATATACTGCTCCAAAATTAAGTCGTCTAAAATAGACTCTATTGACCGCCCTTCTGGGGTCAACCATTTAAACAATAAGGCTCTTATACGATAATAAAGAGATTTGGGGGTTTCACCCAACTCGAGTTTCACACTCCTTAGGCGCTTATGATACAGGAGTGGGGTGAGTCCCAACCTCTCTCGTACGGCTTTCTTTAGCTCTTCAAAATTGCTAGCTAATTCTGGTGGCATGGCTCTATAAGCTGCTCTAGCCTCGCCCGTCAGGGACGCGGCTAACCTCAAGGCCCAGTGTTGTTTCGGCCACAGACTAAGTTGTGCCACTCTTTCGAAACTTTCAAGATAATCATCTATATCATCCTTATTAGACCAAGGTCCAAAATTAAAGAGTGTCTCTGCTGGTACATTCACAGCAGACATGTTATCTCTTACGGAACCTGTCTCTGGTGGTTGAACAGTGTCCATCTTCTTCTCCTTTAGCAGTTCTTCTAGAAGAGTGAGAAGAGGTTGTTGCTGCTCTTTGAGTGCTGCGTCGGCTCTCTTCTGAGCTTCCAGCGCCAAATCAGCCTGTCGTTCGAATTGGGTTGCCATCCACTGGATGATCTCCTTTGGCTCGAGCGCCATCCTTGATGTTCACTGCAACTGAAACAGAGAGAAAAAACAGGGACCCAAGTGCGGTATCACTAGCACTCTCTGGGCTTTCCTCCAGAAATAAACCTGTTTTCCCTTTTTTTTTTTTTTTTTTTCAGCTATCCCTAGGGGTCACCTTCTACCCTGGTATTTCCACCACCCCGGGGTGTATACCTGTTACCTGGGTTAGGTGAAAGACAAGCACTTCAGGGATATGGCTCCTGTAGCCCTCTGCACTGCCTCCGTCTCTGCTGGGCCTCGTCAGCTCCTCCAGCTGGGTCCAGTTAATGATGAGGTCTCTGCAGCTCCTGAAGACAGCTGTTCTGCGCCTGCGTTGAAATCCTCTTGATCTACGCCACTTGTCAACACCTTCACTCACTCCCCAACCTGGTGGTCAGGGAGGGAAAGGGCTTGTGTAGTTGTGGGGGCCCAAATGAAATAAATGGGGTGACAAGAATATTTATTTTTCCAAAAGGATGTTTATTTTCCCCGCTACGTGAGGCACACAGGAACAGAAAAACTTATCAACTTAGGATTGTGCAAACAGAGGGTTTTCAATGAAGTGCTCTAACACAAAAACTTCTTCAGAAGAAAACAGATTCCTTCATGTGTCTTTCTTGGACAGGTACCGGTGAGTGGATATAACTTATAATAATACTCGTGGACAGTTAACTTCACAGTCCTGGATACAGATCAAGCACAAAAGCCTTTTCTTATGATTACCCAATCACAGTCCCGGTGGGTAAAATCTTAGCAATTCTGGCTCAGTACTAAACACGTTTAAATTCAGGAATAAACACTCAAGCCTTTGATTCCTTAGCCTTGTCAATCAGCCCTACCGAACAGTCCATCGGCTGATTGATGTCTTGCATGGGTAAAGGAACATGGGTAAAAATCCTTCCCTCAGGATTGTTCCCTGCTTGGATATTCTCAGGTAATGCAATGTCTCTCTTATTTAATAGCTTTGTCAGCTCATTTAGGAGAAATTCTGTTTGGCTGCTAGCAGGAGCTAAGGGTAAAGCCGGCTGTGGTTTGAACAGCTGATTAATAGGCTGCGATGAGGTAACCGGGCTTTCCCTTGCTAAACACTCTGGCTCTGAGGTGAAGATTCCCTGCCCCCACTGTGCTCTGCTATTAAGTGGTGGAATCTCACATCTGCTGGTAGCAGTTTTGGTTCTTAACAATGCTTCTAAAGCAGGTCCTCCTAAATTAGGATAATTCAATCTGTCTGTAAACTCTTTTGCTAAACTTGTTCCCTCAGCCTCTCTCTTAAGCACGGGAATTACAGGCTGGGTAAAAGTAGGTTTACAGGGAGAGCTTTCAGGGTAAAAACTGCTTCTATATTCCCTGAAACTGTCCTGTTCTCTGGATACAGGATTCTCTCTTTTGTCTTTATAAAAATCAGCATAAGGTTTAAGAATAGCAGGTACCTTGTCTTGAGAGTGCTCAGGAATTATCTGGTCAGCATGTCTTTCTCTCCACGGAAGGAAATTGTTCCTCAGGAACGTGAGGTTTTCTCCTGCTGAGGAATTAGCTGCCTTCCTGATACAGCTGGGCAGAGTTTGTGCAGAGAGGTCACAGGGTTCTACAGCTAAAGGAACTTCCTGTCTCTTCAGTATCTTCTGCTTTCTCTCTCGTGGGTAAAAAGGGACTTCCTTTTTCCAACCACCTATAGCATTCACTCTTTCATTCTTTCTCCATGTGCTCTCAAAAGGTCCTGGTTCTGTATTCCTTCTAATGCTTCTTCTTCTTCTTCCACTCTCTGTCTCTGTTCCTGTCTTTATCCTTGCCTTTGTCCCTGTTCCTCTTTCACTTTCTCTCTCAGTGTTTAAGAAGGGACCCTTACTCTGGGGAACCCGCCTCCTCCTAGGGCGTGCCCAATCCATGGGTTCACTTCTCTCCAGCTCTGAAGTGACTTGATTGGTTGTTTGCCAGCTGTGCTGAGAGTGTAAAACTCCTTCTTTGCCTGCAGTACCAGACTCTACCAGGGGGTCGCTATCGGTCTCCATAGCTTCTGTGCCTGGCACTGCGTCACACTGCGTATATGTGGAAGTTGATGTTGTGGGTGCGTATGATTGAGCAGAGTGGACGGAGATAGATATTGAAGAGCATGGCTGATAAAGTGGATCCTTGTGGTACTCCTTGATGTTGGTGGTAGGGGGGCGAGGTTGTGGTGAAAGTGCGGATCAGTTGCTGTCTGTTGGTTAGATAGGATCGGAACCATTGGAGCACAGTGTCTTTGATTCCAATTGACTGGAGTCTGCGTATGAGAATTTCATGAGAGATTGTGTCAAAGGCCGCTGATATATCTAGGAAGATCAGGATGTATCCAGACTGTTTCTCTTGGGTTCCTATGATGAGGGTGTTCATCAGAATGGTCATGAGGGTCTCGACTCCATGTAGTGGCCAGAATCCGTGTTGTTGCGGGTCGAGTATGTCGTTGATGTCCAGATGTTCTTGAAGCTGGCATTGGACTACCTTTTCTATTATCTTGGCGGCGAGAGGGAGGCTCGCAACTGGTCTGTAGGAGGTGGGGTCCAGGGGGTCCAGGTTGTTTTTTTTCATGGTTGGTCGAATGATTGTGGTCTTGAGGGTGTCCGGCATGTATCCTTGTTTAAAGGATTTGTTTATGATGTGGGTTATTGGTGCACTCAGTTCTTTCTTGGTTTTCTTTATCCAGTCCGTAGGGCATGGGTCTAGCAGGGAGGTGGTGGTGTTCAGGCAGGAGATGGTGGAAGATATCTCTTCTTTTGAGGTTGTATCGAACGTATTCCAGTCTGTGTTTAAGATGGTGCATGGATATGTCTTTGTGGTTTCAGCACAACAGTGCGATTTTTGAGGTTGTTGAAGTTGTTTGTATTGTCGGGCAAGGAGATCAGGGGGGATATCTGGGAGCTGGTCGGAGGTACTGGGTGCTTTTGTCAGTTTTTTTGACAATTTGGAAGAGTTCTCGAGGTTTGTTTACGGCTGTCGTGATGATTTTGGTGTGGTAGTTCCTCTTCGCGTTGTCGGTTTCCGAGTGGTATGTAGTGAGTTCGTGGAGGTATTTCGTTTTGTCCCTTTCGTTTTTGGTTTTCCTCCATTTCCTTTCTGCTCTTCTAAGTTTGGTTTTTAGTTTCCGGAGGCAAGGGGTGAACCAACGGGCCTTTGAGGAGATGGGTCTAGTACTGGTTTTGTTTATAGTTGCACTGGATGCTGAGGAGATTGTGGTGTTCCAGTTGTGGATCAGGTTATCGAGGTTGTTGGAGTTCGTAAGTAGTTTAGGCAGGGTTAGGGTTAGGAAGTCTTCTTTGCTGAATGCTTTGAATCTCCTTGTGTGTTGTATGTTTCCCTTGTTAGTGTTTGGTTGGTAGGGGTGGGATATGTTGATGATGTAGTGGTCTGACCATGGCACTGGTGAGTTTGTTGGACTGCTGCATGATGAGGCTGTTTGGGAGTTTAGAAATATGAGGTCCAGTGTGTTTCCTTTTTCATGCGTCGGTTCATTTATGATCTGTGTCAGGTCCATTGCTGTCATGGCGTTGATGAAGGTTTCTGCTTGTGTGCCTTGGAGTGATGGGAGATTGAAGTCACCCAGGATAACCTGTTCTTTTGAGGGGTCAGTGCTTTCAGAGATGAGGTGTAGTATCCTTGGTAAGTCGGAGTTTGCGGTGGGTGTTCGGTAGATCAGGCATATTGTGAGGTGTTTGTTGGTGAGGGTGAGGATGTCTGCTTCATTGGAGGTTTCTGAGGCATGGATTCGTAGGTGGAGGTCATCCTTTGCAATGATGGCTACGCCTCCGCCTTTTGCGTGTGCTCGGGAACACTGTTGAAGGCTGTATCCGTTTGGTGTCAGTTGGTTAATTATTACTGTGTCGGTTTCTGTTAGCCAGGTTTCTGTTATACACAGGATGTCGATCTTCTTGGATGCGATCAGGTCTTGGAGCATGTGGTATTTGTTCCTGACGGAGCGTGCGTTTATGAGTGAGATGGAGATGTGGGGGTGGTTTTTGGGGTTGGTGGTATGGGGTGGGGTGGGGTGTGTGTGTGCATGGTTGTGTGTAGCATTTTGGATGTTTGTGGGTTGAGTTGTTGTGGTGCCTGTGTAGAGGGGGTCAATGAGTGCGGTTGAGTGGGGGTAGGGTGGCTGTGTAGAGGGGGTTGTGCAGGGTAGCGTGCTTGCATAGAAGGGGTTAAAGAGTGTGGTTGGGTGGGGGTAGAGTGTTAGGATAGGGGTTAGAAGGTAGATGGGGGTTAAGAAGGGTGGCATAGTGTACCGGAGTACCTGGGTTTTTGGAGTGGTGCGATCTTTTCTCTGCAGTGCTGCTGGTGTCTTGGTTTTGCCGGTTTATTCTGTTGTGCTGTTTGCCGCGGTGGTTTCTCTGAGTTTTGTTCTTTTGTCTTTGTCTTGTGGTTGCTGTGCGCCTTAGTGCCGCGCCTAAGGGCCACACCAAAGGGCCCTCTGGCGAGGCCCTCAGGCGCGGGCCCGCAAGGCGCGGGCGGGCCCGCAAGGGACGCCGCTTTTAACGAGGCGGTTGTTGCTGCCTTGCTGGCTCCCACTGCCCCGATTGGACAGAAGCTCCGGGAGGGTGGGAAGGTCCCGGCAGCGGCTCCCTTTGGAGGCAAGGGACGCCGCTTTTAACGAGGCGGTTGTTGCTGCCTTGCTGGCTCCCACTGCCCCGATTGGGCAGGAGCTCCGGGAGGGTGGGAAGGTCCCGGCAGCGGCTCCCTTTGGAGGCAAGGGACGCTGCTTTTAACGAGGCGGTTGTTTCTGCCTTGCTGGCTCCCACTGCCCCAATTGGGCAGGAGCTCCGGGAGGATGGGAAGGTCCCGGCAGCGGCTCCCTTCGGAGGCAAGGGACGCCGCTTTTAACGAGGCGGAATTGGTGGAAAGGCATAAAGGAAGTCTTGACCCCAGTGAAGGAGGAAGGCATCCTTGGCCTGAACTCCCTGACACGGAATTGTGGAACAGAACCGGGGAAGTTTGGCATTCCACGGACTTGCAAAGAGGTCTATGTCCGGGGTTCCCCAAATTCGAAAAATCCTGGCTACCTGGTCCATGTGGAGGGACCACTCGTGTGGGAGCAGAACTCGACTGAGTCTGTCCGCCCAAGAGTTTTGAATACCTGGAAGATATACTGCCAGAAGATGGATGTGATGCTCTCTGGCGAAGGCCCACAGTCGCAAAGCTTCGTTGCAAAGCGACAGAGAGCCAGTCCCTCCCTGCTTGTTTACATAGAACATGGCTACTTGATTGTCCGTATGGATAAGGACTGTCCTGTAGCTGAGCAGGGAATGGAACACTCTGAGAGCTAAGAATATTGCTCTGAGTTCCAAGAGATTGATATGCAGAGAAGTCTCCTGTGGAGACCAGATGCCCTGGGTGGAGAGATCTTGCAGATGAGCTCCCCAACCCTTTGGAGAAGCATCTGTTGTGAGAGTTGCTTGGGGTAATGGTTGCTGAAAAGGGGACCCCAGCAACAGGTTCTGAGAGGACTTCCACCACTGGAGAGACCAAAATAGACGACTGGAGTTTGCAATTTTGTCTGATAGGCAACCTGATGCCTGAGTCCATTGGGTGGACAAAGTCCATTGAGCTGCCCTCATGTGAAGGCAAGCATATGGAACCACATGCACGGTGGATGCCATGTGGCTTAATAGTTGAAACATCTCTCGAGCAGTTAATTGGGACTTTAACTGAATCTGGGAGGCTAACTGCACCAGACGTAGGCAACGGGCCTGAGGAAGATAGGCCCTTGCAGTTGTGGTATCCAGCAAGGCCCCTATGAACTCCAGAGACTGAGTAGAAGTGAGATTGGATTTTGGGATGTTTATTACTAGTCCCAAATACTGAAGGATACGCATTGTGCAGGTTAGACAAGTCTGGGCCTCTGACTGGGATGAGGCTCGAATGAGCCAGTTGTCCAGATATGGGAATACGAATATTCCTAGAGTGCGGAGAAATGCAGCTACTACTGCCATGCATTTCATGAACACCCTTGGTGCAGAGGCCAGACCGAAAGGAAACACCCTGTATTGGTAGTGCTTTCCTTGAAAAAGGAACCGAAGGAACCTTCTGTGTGTGGGATGGATGAGGACATGGGTGTACGCATCCTTGAGATCTAGAGAACAAAGCCAATGCTGACTCTGAAGGTATGGAAGCAGAGCCCCTAGAGAAATCATTTTGAATTTCTCCTTGAATAGAAACTTGTTCAATTCTCTGAGATCTAATATGGGTCTGTAGCCCCCTGTTTTCTTTGTGTGAGGAGGAAGGTTTAAAAAGTGAAGCTTGTACCCTTCCTTTATGATGGAGAGGGTCCATTGCTCTGCTGTGATTTGCTCCCATCTGGGAGCAAAGTAAGTCAACCTTCCTGGAATGGTGGGGGGCTCTGTGTTTCCCAGAGCTAGAAAGGCTAAGTTCTCTAGTTGCAAGTCAAAGGCCTTGAGGAGGCTGAGGCTGCTGGGCTGTGGTAGGCTTGGCAGCCTTTGACTTGGCCTGTTTAGGTGGTTGCTGACATTTTGCAGCAAAACGACCTGCAGAAGATGCCTGCCCATGAGCAGGAAATCATCTTCCCTTTTTAGAAAAAGATGTCTTTTTGAACAAACTTTTCTTAACAGGGGCAGAGGTAGACTTTGAAAGTCGATCCAAAGCAGAGTTCTCAGCATCCATCTGAGTGGCCTTTGCTTGCCAATCCCTGCCAAACAGGTTTTCACCTGTACAAGGAAGGTTTCCCAACTCATCCTGGACCCAGAGTTTCAAATCAGAGGCTTGTAACCAAGCAATTCTGCGTGCACCTATGGCAATAGCCGTGGCTCTGCTTACACACTCAAAAGAGTCAAAGGCTGCACGGTTGGAGAATTTGGAAACATCTTGGGCATGTTTGAGCCAAGTGAGAAATTCCTGCCTTTTATCTTCTGAAATAAAAGGAGCTAAAGTCTGCAGATGATCTGTGACTTCTTTTAGAAACATCCCCATATAGAGACTATAGGAGTTGATTCTGGCAGCAAGCATATTGGCCTGGAAAATCCTTCGGCCAAAAGCATCTAGAGTACTACATTCACGTCCTGGAGGGTTAGATGAGTGTCTCTTTGCACTCTATTTTCTTCACAGCAGACTCAACCACAATAGATTGGTGAGGAAGCTGAGTCTTATGAAAACCAGGACAGGGAGGGATACGGTACATGGTGTCTAACCTGCGAGAATGAGGAGAGGTGGTGAGAGGAGTCTCCCACATGCCCAACATGAGATCATAGAGAATCTCATGAATAGGTAGGGTAGCTGCTTCCTTAGGAGCCTTAGGATATTGCAAAATATCTAACTGCTTGGCTCTAGGCTCTGACTCAGAGGCCACTGTAATGGAGAGGCCTCTAGCCACTTCCCTAATGAAGTCTTGAAAAGACAAATCCTCTGGAGGAGACATTCTTCGTTTTGGAGAATCAGACTCCTGAGGAAAAAGCACTGGTGCAGCGACAGAAACTTCCGACTCATCAGAGTCTTCGGAGGAATCGAAGTATCGCCTGTCCGGATGCTCCTGTAAAGCCCGATACGCATACCGAGTGGGATCGACATCGGGAGTAAGCGGTACCGGTTCGGTACCGATGTGCATCGTAGGACAGGGTACCGTTGCAGCCGACACCGAAGCCGATGTCGATGCAATCGGTACCGGCACCGGGAACGGTACCGATGCCGGAGTCGGTACCGGCAACGGAGATTGTTGCGGTACCGAAGGCATCGAAGCCTGCATAAATGCCGTAAGGGTGCGCTGTATGGATAGAATTTTCTGATCCATCGACGTCACCAGAGTCTGGAGGCCACCGGTACCCCATAACACAGCAACAGGTGATCGATCGAGGCCGCGCCATCGATGTCAACCTGTGACCCCATAGGTAATGCTTTGGAAGCCGGAACTTCCCGCCGGGGTAATTTTGCCGGAGCGGAATCCTCGAGGGCAAGCCCGGAGGCATCTCGATGCTTGGAGGGAGATTTGCCCTTCGAGGACCGGCTAGATTTATGTTTGGTTACCTGAGATCCATGGGAGGAAGAAGCAGCCCTGGAAGACGTCGATGCCACCGAGGCTGCATCAGAGGGAAACAGGGTACTGAGTTTGGCTGCTCGGTCCTGCCGACCTCTTTTAGACATCATGGTGCAGGACACACAATCCGTGATGGAATGGTCAGGACCCAAACATTTGAGACACCATTCATGGGTGTCGGTGACAGAAATAGTACCGCCACATTTTGTGCACTTTTTAAACCCGGAAGCGGGCTTCTCCATGAGGAGAAAATATTTAGGCCTAAGGCCCAAACTGAAAATGCACAGTTGAAGAAAATAAAAGGGTTTTTTTTGAAGAAAGAAAGAAAAGAAAAGACCGGCAGTACCGGTCTGACGTTGAAGGCAGACGTGACAGAAAAATAAAGAAAAAAATAAAGAACTTCTTCTGCGGTGACAGGAACACGATCTGCTGGCTCCGTGGAAAAGAAGAACTTGAGAGAGGCGGTTGGGAAAGGCGGGAAGGCAGCGCGCAGGCGCTGTGGGATGCTTCCAAAAGCTTTCTTACTGGACGCTGGGGAGCGTTCCCGCGCAGGCTCCGTCGGTACCGATGATACCCATATGTGAAGACTCATTCCTGCTTGTTCCTGGAAATACACTGTTCATCTCTCTACTAGATAGAATCATTACCACCATCAATGATATGAAAAAGGGGGTGGATCTTGGTCTTGATATAAAAACGGTGTTTGATTATATAATTAACTCAACACTATTAGATCGTCTGAAGAATATGGGCTTAAATGGTATCACCCTCCAATGGTTCTCCTCATACCTCAGTCAATGAAAACTACAAGTTAAGTCAGGTCCCAACTTTTCATGGATAAGTGACCAACCACAAGGGTTACCTCAGGGATGAGCATTCTCTGCTGTACTATTCAATACATACTTACAACCCTGTGTGACATAATAAAGTGCCATTATACTGAATATTGAATTTATGCAGATGACATAATGGTCTTCGCCCCATTCCACACTGTGCAACCTGATTTCTCCAGGATTATATCTTGTCTGAAAGAAATGACCAGCTTCGACGACATAATCTACACATAAACTATGCAAAATAAGAACTCATCATAACCCAAAATAGCTCATTCACAACCCCGAACAACATTAAAATCCATAAGAATCATATTGAGATCAAACAGGAAGTGAGGTATCTCAAAATTATACTGCACCAAAACTTAATTTTCCAACCTCACATATCCAAAGTTTCAAGATCAGCATACTACAAACGTCATATAATACAAAAACTCAAACCACTCCTAGATGAGAAATGCTTCCGCACCATCTGCCAGGCTATGATTATACCAATATTGGACTTCTGCAACTCTATCTAACAAGGCCTGCCAAAACATAGCATCCAACCACTACAACTAATACAAAACACGGCTCTAAGAATAATATCTGGTATACCGAGGGACACCCACATAACCTCAACTTTAAAACAACTGCACTGGCTCCCAATCCATCAAAGATGCAAATTCAAATCGCTCACCAACTGGCACCAATCACCCTACAATCAATGACAGTGAAAGATCCAGAAACAAGAAACCGACAAATGTCCACTAAAAACCTTTTGATCATACCAAAGGTAAAAACTAAAGCAAAACAGCTAATATGCAACAGGGCGCCCTTCCATCTATGCACCATCACTTTGGAACTCATTACCAGATACCTTAAGAGTCACCACTGACCTACAAGTTTTTCGCAAAGCCATAAAGACACTCCTACTCTCAAAGCACTATGCCAATGTTTCTTGAACAGCACCTTCTAGTCCTACCTTACACCCGTAGACCCTAACACATACATTCCCATTACCCCTCCTAGCCTTACCTTACACCCTCATTCCCCGCCACATACCCCTCCCCATTACCCCTTGGACCTAACTTAAAAGGTCTAATGCTCCACTGACTACTACTACTGTATAATAATTCACCTAAGTTCATATGTTTAATGTATACCCCTCCACGTTAATCCCCCTGTTTATTGTAAAGTTGTTGAAGTTAAATGTAAACCACCCTGAATGGCAGATAGGACGGTATATGAAACCTGTTAAATAAATAAAATAAATAAGACCGAAGTGGAAGAAATGGGGAGTCACTCAACCAACCTCGAGGCACCCTTTAGTTCTCAAGGAAAATTTCTACCCTCATCACCAAGGACAGAGATGGTCAGCTCTGATGCACTGGGCAGCCCAAAACTAGATGACAATGCTGTGGTAGGTGCTGCAATCATCTTTCAGGCATCCAAATGAGAAGCAGGCCACAGAGCAACTATGGAATCCCAGTGGACAAATGCCAACTTCAGCCCACCATCGGGACTGAAGTACAGGAAAATAAGGCAGGTTTGAATGAGTATGTCAGGCTCCATCTCTGGTCTATTACATCCAGGCTAAAAACTCATCTCTACCACTACTACTTATTTCTATAGCGCTACAAGGCGTATGCAGGGCTGTACAGAGACAAGTAAGATACAGTCCCTTTTCATAAGAGCTTACAGTCTAGTCAAGACAGACAACACAACTGGGGACTAGAATGTATCTAGGAGACTGGTAAGGAAACACACAGGAGGTGAACAGAAGATGGGGGGGGGTGTCAGGATTCTGAACCCCTTATTCGCCTGTCTACACCAAAATGTGTTTTAATAATTTCCCATAAAGATTTACCCTATTCCATTCTCTGTCATAACAGATTGTAAGCTCTGTGGAGCAGAGACAGTCTCTTATGTGTGCTGCATATGCCTAGTAGGGTTGTATAAATGAAAGTAGTAGTAGCCTTGGCTTATCAAGTACCTAAACGTGATTGCTTGTCCTGCACCAGTGCTATTCAAATTAGTGCTCTTTCCCTTTCACAAGATATTCAGCTTAATATTTTAGCAAAGTCTGAGCTTCGGTCTCCCATATGGGAGACATCTCTCATAGGCTGCTATGTCTTAGTTATGTACATTTTCAGCAGTAACCGCTGATAAACTGAACTCTCATGATGGATCTCTTATTAAATATGATGCTCAACCAAAGAGGGGCAAATATATTTTTCCTACTCTCCAGGATACTATAATGTGAGCATCACTAATGAGTGAAATGTTCTTCAAGAAGGCTGACATCTTGGAGAACGCAAAGAAGAGGACTTTACACTCTACCAATCTGCTTATAGCTGCCATCACTGGACAGGGTAAAAAATATTTCTTCGACATTCGGAACTAGCCTGTGAAGTATCCACCACTATCTCGTCAATTATATCTCCCTCCCACCCTTCAAAAATAAAATAAATATGGAAAGAAGTGCTACAAAACAAAGAGTCTTTATTCAACAAAGGACTACAGGAACCAGTTCCTCTCAGGTTCTGACAAAAGTTACCAAAAGGGATGCTCTCGTAACTTTAACCTGCTGCATTGTAATAGAGCCCAAATGTAGGTCATAGGCCTTAATCTTATGTCTGTTTCATTTTCTATTTTTTATTTGCTTCTTCATTCCTCCCCCAAATAGGTGAACCTGAATGTCTGAGTGGTTATTTTATTTAATTAAATAGGTTATCAAATCTTATGGAATGGAGGAGTAGTCTAGTTGTTAGATCAACAGGCTAGCACCCGAGAGATCAGGGTTCAATTCCCAAAGGCACTCCTTGTGACCTTGAGCAACTCACTTTACCCTTCATTGACTTGGAAGAAAAGGCCTGGCAATCTGGTCCTACCTTGCCAAGAAAGTCTAGGGGCTGCTGAGTCTCCACGAGTCAGCACTGAATTGACAGCACTTAGAAAAAACAAAATCTAATCTTAACCATCCAAGAACACTTTGTCAAAAAATGCAAATGGGGAAAGCATGGGTCATTGCTTTCTTTCCAACCCCTCCGCATGTGTGCATATTACGTACTTGTGCATCTGAGATGACTGTGTGTACAGAGTGCCTGATAAATGTCATTCCTTGAAACATGCTAGACCAGTGTAAATCAGCAGGACTATGTCTTCCCTCCACCACAGAAAAACAAACAAACAATTTCTGCTCATCCACTATGTCAGCCAGTGCAGCAGGTGGTGCGTAAGAGTTCTACAGCAAGCTGTCTTCTTAGCCAAGCCCTTGGATCTCTCACTACCTATTATCTGATGTTTTACAATCATAAAACTGCACATTCACTTGTTTTTGAAACGTGGTTCAGTCTAATCAGTACGGAAAGATCCAGCAGCAGTTGAAAATGGTGTTTATAATTACAGATTGATTTGTAATTTACCATTTCTTTGTAAAGTTATTGAACAAGTTGTATCTTTGGAGCTTCAGGATTTTCTTGAGACTAATCAAATGCTGTTTGAGTGGCAGCACGGTTTCTATTGAGAGCATAGATGCAAGATCTTATTGGTGTGTCCGGTAAACGTGTTACTGTACTTAGAAATCTGCAGAAGGGGAAATAGGATTATTTGTTACTTTTTGTGAATATCTCCACTACCTTTGATGCTGTAATACCTACAATACTGTTGCGACGTCTTGAAAAGCAGGATTGAGGAGGCGTGGTATCATGGTGGTTTGCATCTTTTTTTGTCAAGATGTACACACTAGGTTAAAATTGCAAATAATACCTCAGCTTGGTGTAGATTGGAGCATGCAGCACCCCAAGGTTCCTCCCTATCTGCTACGCTCATTAACAGCTATCTTTGTATGTAGTATGTGATAAGGAAGCTTATCATAGCTCAGGAAGGAGCTATAGGAAAGGTGAAGTGACTCTGAACAAGCAACCTGGCAGTTCTGGTAGAAATAAGAAAACAGAATTTTCCCATAAAAGACTACCAGTCCCAGAATGCACCAGGTTTCCAACAGCCATTAGAGGAGCTGAAGTGGGGAAACGTGTGTTCAATCAGGAGGGCTATGAGGTAATCCCTAAGCACTCATCTCAAAAGGCAGGGCCTGATTCAGCACAGCTGCACTGTGTTAGGGAGGAGCACTCATCTAAGCAGAATAAAGGTAGAGTTTATTCTACAGAGAATCAGCTTGAGCTTGATCATCTTCATCATCAGGAGGATCATCAGAAGCAGAAGCCAAACCGGACGGACAGAGAGGGAAAGAAACCCTTTGGAAGAAAGAGGAGAAAAGCCTTTGAGAGGTCTAGAAGAGTCCAAAGCAGTACGTATACTGGGAGGCATTCCAAGGGCCAGCATACACCATTGGACTGGGGAAAGCCAGAGGAATGGTGCTGCAGAGCTAGGAATCTCCAGACGGTACCTGTGAGGGAGACGGCTGCACGTGGAAGGGACCCTAAGACCCGTGCCAGAAGGTATGTGAAGAGAGATCCAGTGTCCAGGGATCTGGATTGGAAGGCTGGACATAAGAACTGGACTACATACTGGCCAGGCTATATAGAGAAGAACTCTAACAGCAATGGAAGCTCAGGTATGAACCCTGATCTATGCCCTAGCTATAACCTTGAAAGACAGCAGGGAAACAAGTATTCTCCTGAAAGTGCTCCATTGGGAGATTCATCTGTGCCAATCCATGATATTGAACCCATGCTTGTTGAAGAAGGGGGAATGATAGCAGATGAAGAATGTGTTTACATGGACTGCTCTCTGTCTAAACTCCTTTGGTGATTTTCTGTTATAAAGTACAGCAACCATCACAAAGAAATACAATCTTGTTCTTTAATATACTCAGAAAAGCTCCTGAGTAAGATTTTTAGTCACGCAGTAGAAAGCAAGCCAGCTAAGGGGTTTCAGCTGGGTAACTGCTAGCAATTGAGCCTTACCTAATTGCTTGTGAGCTCTGAGAGAATCACTTCTGAATCTATGTGGGAAGATATAAGAAGTTTACCTGAAAAGAACAGTTGTTTTCTTTCTTTGTGACTTTTGGTTTGTTGTTTGATACTTGCTAAGAGAATATTAGCTAAAGCTTACAGAAAAGACCAGTTTGTTGCCAACCAGGTCTTATTTCTTTTGCTTTGATTGCCTGACAAGTTCAAATGTTTTTCCTGATTTTTGTTTTCCAAGCTTAACCCTGAAAGCAAGTAACCTGATTTATGTGCTACCAAGCATATCTGTGTTGGGAGAAATAACCCCATAAATAAATATCTTATTGGCTTTACCCAAAAGCACAACTAATTATTGTGAGCAGCTGTGTCTGGTGTGAATGAACTGCATTGCCCACAATCCCTTGCAAATCATATAGATATATGCACTTGCCAAGACTGTGAAGATTCTCACCCAGGCAGCCGTCTGACAAGCTGCAGGAGTGAGGTTTGGAATTTCATCTTAATGCAGACAATATTCTTATATTTGAACGTTTTAATTTGAAGAACTGCTTTCTTCTTTGAAGTTTATATTGCATTTTCAACAACTATTGCCATGGGTGGCTGATAATAGTCTGACTAATAATTTTAAGAAATCTTAAGGGTTGATTGTTTGTGCAGATAACACTATACCTTTTCCTAATACTATAACACTGGGAGGCTATGATATTGCAACAAGACAAGGTTATGTATTTGGGAATCTCCATGGACCATCAGTTCACATTTCCAAAACAGGTTGTAGAAGTGGTGCAGAGTGTACTTTTTAAATTATGTCAAATTAGATGACTTAAAAGGTCTTTAGAGCTGGCAGCTTTTCAGATAGTGATTAAGGCATTAGCACTCCTAGAAAGAACCATTTCCACTTGTTTACTGAACCAGACCATCCAGTGATCACTGGATGCCAAGCGAACGCCACTATAACATCACAGAAACATATTAAAACCACACAGTGTCTATCATGGGGTAACTGTATTCCACCCACATGTGGAATCAGGAATCATTGATAATATTACTGATCAAAAAGAAACTATTTATTAAACCTTTCAGATGGCTGAAAGAGCATTCATGATGTCTGGAACCCAAGTACTGTTTAGCAACACTGCTGAAAAAAAAAACTAATTTCAAAAGATTTTCCACATGCTTTTTCAAAATGTTGTCAATCACTGCATTCTATACCTAGCAGCGCTGTGTTGCACACAAGCAGATATTCAAGAATCTTCACAAAGATGACCAGGGAGGGCGCAAACGGCATGATATTCATTTACTGTACGCTTGCAGTATTTTGGGCTGTGGTGGTTTGTAGGATTTGGTAATTCAGAGAAAGCACAGAATGGATAAATTTATTGAGCTGGCAAATCTACAGCCAGTACTCTGCAGCCCAGGTAGTGGGAAAATTAACTGGCTATTTTTATCTGGTAAACTTTATCTAGATAGTTAGTGGTATATGATCAGAGCTGTCCAGTAAACATTAGTCATGCAGCGCCGTCCAGATGAAGTCAAACTGCACTTCACAAAACCTCCGCATAACCTCTATGGTTGTAGCTACATTTTGTGCAAGCAAAAAGCTGCACAGACAAAACATAAATGTTTAAGCAATTTGCTGGGGGGGGGGGGGGGAGATTCAAAGGCAAAGATTTGTCCACATTACCTGGACAAAACCTTTGAATAAATGGTCTCCAAGCATTCTTCTTTTTACCTGTCAATGAACATTTTACCAACCTCAGTCCAAAACAATTTCCATCTGTTTAAAAGAGAGCCGTGGTCACAGGTAGAAGTGTGGCTTAACTAAACAATGAGGCTGGCAAAAGGCAGCAAGCAAATGTACCAGAAAGCTGTATCATTTGCCACCTCTTGATTTATGCATGCAGGTGGTCAACCAGATTAAACACTCAAGATTTGTTTTTGCTGGAACCATGATTGATGTTCCATTTCTTAAGCTCTACATCCACTGCTCGGCGCATGATGAATAGCTATATTACTGCACATGGGAAACAAGCATGAATTCCTCATCAAAATCAGCAAATGGATGACAGTTTCTTATAGGTTGCATTTCTTTGGGAGTGCCAGTTTTGTACCAATTTAAAAAACAAAAAAGTCAAACATGATTTTCCTTCTACATTCATAGCTAGTTACTACATGCATTCAAGCATCCTTCCAGCTTTGTGCCATCATCTTTTCTACCTGTTTAGCCACTTTATGATCATCAGAGACAATCACACTCAGGTCCCACTCTTCTTTCGTGGACAGAAGTACTTCGCCCCTACACTGTACCACTCCCTTGGATTTTTGCAGCCCAAGTGCATGACCCTGCATTTTTTAACATTAAATCTCAGCTGCCAACTTCTTGATCATTCTTCAAACTTAGCTAGATCCCTCCTCATGTTATCTACTCCTTCCTGAGTGTCTACCCTATTGCAGAAATTGTTATCATCCACAAACAGGCAAACCTTACCCGACAGCCCTTCCACAATATCACTAACAAAGATGTTAAAAAGAATCAGACCAAAGATAGATCCCTGCAGCACATCACTAGTAACTTCCCTCTCCTCCTAGTGAGCTCTATTTACCTGTACCCCCTGTCACCCCCACTCAATCAATTTCTAACCCAAGCAGTAAATTTAGGATCCATCCCTAGGGTACTCAGTTTGTTTATAAGTCACCTGTGCAGAACGGTGTCAAAGGCTTTACTGAAATCCAAATACACCACATCTAGGGCTCTCCCCTCAGTCCAACTTCCTGGTCACCTAAGCAAAAAAATCAATCAGATTTGTCTGACAAGACCTGCCTCTGGTAAACCCATGCTGCCTTGGATCCTGCAATCCATTGGAATCCAGAAACCTCACTATTCTCTCTTTTAGCAGCATTTCCAATAATTTACGTACCACAGAGGTTAGACTAACCGGCCTGTAATTTTCAACCTCATCCTTACTTCTGCTTTTGTGTAAGGGACCATATGTGCCTTTCTCCTGTCCTCTGGGATCACTACCGACTCCAAAGAAGCATTGAAAATGTCAGTCAGTGGAACCGTTAGAACATCCCCAAGTTCCTTCAGTATTCTCAGATATATCCCATCTGGTCCCATCACTTTGTCTACTTTTAGTTTAGCTAGTTCCTCACAAACAGCGTCTTCGGAAAATAGTTCAAGATCCCATCACTAGAGTTCCTATTTGTGGGTGTTTTCTGAGGTCCTTCTCCTGACCCATCATCTGTGAACACAGGACAGAAATATTTGTTAAGCAATTCTTCTTGATCTTCATCAGCTTCTACATACTCCCCCCCCCCCCTTCATTTCAGTCTGACAATACTACTTTTGCCCTTCCTTCTCTCACTAGCATATCTGAAAAATGTCTTATCTCTCCATTTTATTGCATTGACTATTTCTTCTTCTTTTTGTATCTCTGCTTTCCTGGCTACTTTTCTAACTTCTCTAAGTTTTTCCAAATATAGCTACCCATCTTCCTCTCTCTGTGATCTCTTGAATTTTATGAAGGCCTCCCTCTTTTTCTTCACCTTTTCAGCTACTTCTTTTAAGAACCATAGTGGCCTCCTTTTCCTTTTATATTTATGTACCTTTCTAATAAAATGGTTTGTCACCCTTAAAATATTTGCTTTCAGTTTTGCCCATTGCTTTTCTACATCCGCTAGCTGTTCCCATCCCACTAACGACTCCTTGAGGTATTGGCCTATCTTAGCAAAGTTAGTTTTCCTAATGTCTAATACTCTCACTTTTGAATGGATTTTATCAGCCCTAGTCCTAATACTGAACCATAATACTGGGTGCAAAATGATCTCCCACTATGACATCAGAAACACTTTTCTCATTGGTAAGCACCAAGCCAGCAGGGCCCCTTCACGTGTGGATTCTTTTACCAGTTACAAGAATAGTTCTCCCTGTAGAGAATCTAGGATCTCCTTACTTTTAAGAAACACAGCAGCAGGGATGTGCAAATCAACATCCGGCATATTGAAATCTCCCATTCAAGGGATATAAATGTTGTTCACTGTAGCACCATCAAATCTTACAGACATGTTTTGCAGACCTGCTAGGCACATGGGGTAGATTTTTTGGAAAAGACCTTTTATAAAACTGAGTGGCGCTATATGCACATACATGTGTCCACAAGATGGTGCATATGTCTACACACACTGTATGGACTGCAGGAATTCCTGGGAATATAGTTTTGGTGGAGAAAGGGAAGAGCTGAGATGTATACATTTGTTTTATAATACATGCAACTCTACGCATATATTTTATTTTTATACGATTACATCATACATATTGTTGTTGTGTGCTGCTGAGTCAATGGTGACTCTTGGCAACCCTGTGGATAGTGCAACTATCCCCTGGGTTTTCTTGGCAAGGTGCAACTGGAAGTAGATTGCCAAGCCTTTCTTCCATGCACTAATCCTACAGCACTTGGTCAAAGATAAGAATAAACTTCTCGATCAGAAAAACCTAATATAAAACACATTCAAAATTATGACAAAAGAAACTGAAGACCAGGTAACAAAGATACCAATTATGCCCCATATTGCCAAACAGACCCCAAGTAAGGGGGCCAAACAGGAACATGGCAAAGATGATAAAAATTAAAATCCACACATACACTGACACTCTCCATGGAGCAGAGGTAAATGGGTGCAACAGCATTTGTGTGCTATTGGGGCTGGAACTAGGGTCTATTTTATTAAAGGCACATATGGGTTGATGCAGAAAGCTGCCATTGAAATCACGCGCTACTGGCCGTGCGCATGATTTCATAGCGCGCGAGTACTGCAAGCGCTGTACGCCAATATGCGGCATGGGAAGCATATACAATGAAGTACTGTATGCCCAAATTGCCAGCATCAAGTGGAGGAGAGGGAGAGAGGCCGGCTGTTTCTTTGAAAAAAAATATTTCCTTGCAAATTTTCAGAGGCTATATATACCTTCATAATCTGCACTTTGTATATTAGAAACACTTCAAGACTAAATAAATATCTGTTTTTAAATGTGGGCTGCTTCAGTAGCTGGCTATACACAGCTCACACCCTGCCTGCTGCTATCAAGGCCATGCTCCGACCACTCTGAATTCTGCAAAAGGCTCAAAACTGATATACTGACTAAGCATAGTTACTCACCTGTAATAGGTGATCTCCAGGAACAGCAGGAATTTAGTCCTCACATATGGGTATCGTCGGTACCGACGGAGCCTGCACAGGAACGCTCCCCAGCATCCAATTAGAAAGCTTTTGGGAGCATCCCACAGCGCCTGCGTGCTGCCTTCCCGCCTTTCCCAACTGCCTCTCTCCAGTTGAGTTTTAAAGCTGAGACAAAGAGAGAGAGGGAAAGAGAAAGAGATAGAGAGATACAACTCCTAGGGAAGGTGGGTGGGTTGTGAGGACTAAATTCCTGCTGTTTCCGGAGATCACCTGTTACAGGTGAGTAACTATGCTATCTCCAGGAACAAGCAGGTATGCAGTCATCACATATGGGGACTCCCTAGCTTTAGATGCCAGGGAGAGACCCCAGAAGTTGTGTGTCCCTGAGAAGGGCTCTACTTCCCCCCATGGATCTCTGGCATCCTACCAGGGATGGTGGGTAGGAGTTGATTAGGTATGGAACAGCGGGAGTCCTTGTCCAAACAGTAATGGGCTGTGAAGGTATGAACCGAGGCCCAGGTGGCTGCTCGACAGATGTCGTCGATAGACACAGAGTGCAGATGAGCCATTGAGGCTGCCATGGCTCTCACATTGTGAGCTATGACATGGCCCTCCAGAGAAAGGTTCTTACTATGATAGGCGAAGGAAATACACTGAGAAATCCAGTTAGACAGTGTTCTCTTGGAGACTGGAAGTCCCAAATGAGAAGGATCAAAAGCAACAAAGAGTTGAGAAGACTTTCTATGTTGCTGTGTTCTTTGTAAGTAAAAGGCTAAAGCTTTTTTACAGTCCAAGGTATGAAGATTCCTCTCTGCATTTGATGCATGAGGCCTTGGAAAAAACACAGGTAGGTGGACCGCTTGGTTCAGATGAAAAGGCGAGACCATCTTTGGCATAAAGTGTGGATGAGTCCTAAGGACAACCTTGTCATGATGGAACCTTGTATAAGGTGGATTAGCTACTAGCGCTTGCAACTCACTAATGCGACATGCTGATGTGATTGCAATGAGAAAGATAACCTTCTAAGAAAGAAATTTCAAGGAGGTAGTAGCTAAAGGTTCGAGAGGCGGCTTCATGAGCTGCCCAAGAACCAGGTTTAAGTCCCATGCCACCGGTGGTGGCCTAATGGGAGGCTTACTTAGAAGGCGGCCTCTCATAAATCTTGCTATAAAGAGGATGAGAGGAAATAGGCTGTCCATTTAGAGGCTTAAAGGAAGCTGTAATAGCACTCAAATGGACTCTTACTGAGTTAGTCTTAAGTCCTGCATTGGATAAATTAAGGAGATACTCCAGCAATGATTACAGAGGTATCGCAAGGGGGTTAAGACCCTTTTGCGAACACCATATGGTAAACCTTTTCCGCTTGAAAGCATAAGAACATCTTGTGGAAGGTTTTCTGGAAGCAAAAAGAATATCTTTTACTTACTGAGGGAGATTAAGATCATGGAGATCTAGGCCTTCAGCAACCAAGCCGTGAGATGCAGAGACTGGGGATTGGGATGCCATAACATTCCGCCCTCCTGAGATAGGAGATCTGGAGCAGACCCTAACTCCAGGGAGGTAGCTTGAGAGAGATGTAGAAGCAAAGGGTACCACACTTGCCGTGGCCAAAGTGGAGCTATGAGAATCATATGGCCTCTGTCTCTCTGAAGCTTGAACAGGGTTTTGGGAATTAGGGGAATGCATGGAAAGGCATACAGGAAGTCTTGACCCCAGTAAAGGAGGAAAGCATCCCTGGCCTGAGCCCCCTGAGCCGGAATTCTGGAACAGAACCAGGTAAATTTGGCATTCCACGGACTTGCAAAGAGGTCTATGTCCGGGATTCCCCAAATTTGAAAAATCTTGGTCATCTGGTCTGCATGCAGAGACCACTCGTGTGGAAGCAGAACTCGACTGAGCCTGTCTGCCCAAGAGTTTTGTATGCCTGGAAGATACACTGCCAGGAGATGAATCTGATGCTCTCTGGCGAGGGCCCATAGTCGCAAAGCTTTGTTGCAAAGCGACAGAGAGCCTGTTCAGTCCCTGCTTGTTCACGTAGAACATGGCTACTTGATTGTCCATATGAATGAGGACTGTCTTGTAGCTGAGCAGGGTATGGAACACTTGAAGAGCAAGGAAGATTGCTCTGAGTTCCAAGAGATTGATATGTAGATGAGTCTCCTGTGGAGACCAGGTGCCTTGGGTGGAAAGGTCTTGCAGATGAGCTCCCCAACCCATCGGAGAAGCATCTGTTGTGAGAGTTGCTTGGGGTAAGGGCTGTTTAAAATGGGACCCCAGCAACAGATTTTGAGTGGAGTTCCACCACTGGAGGGACAAAATAAGGCGACTTGTGTTTGCTATTTTGTCTGTCAGGCATCCTGATGCCTGGGTCCACTGGGTGGATAAAGTCCACTGGGCTGCCCTCATATGGAGGTGAGCATTGGGAACCACATGCACGGTGGATGCCATGTGGCCTAGTAGTTGTAACATCTCTCGAGCAGTGAGATGAGACTTTAGCACTGCTTGAGAAGCTAACTGCACCATGCGAAGGCAACGGGCCTGGGGGAGATAGGTCCTTGTCTTTCTGGTATCCAGCAAAGCTCCTATGAACTCTAGAGACTGAGTGGGAGCTAGACTGGATTTTGGGATGTTTATTACCAGACACAAATACTGAAGGATACGCATTGTGCAGGATAGAGAAGTCCTGGCCTCTGACTCTGTTGGGGCTCGAATGAGCCAGTCGTCTAAGTAGGGGAAGACGAATATCCCTAGAGTACGGAGAAATGCTGCTACAACAGCCATGCATTTCGTGAACACCCTTGGTGCTGAGGCCAGGCCAAAAGGAAGCACCCTGTATTGGTAGTGCTTTCCTTGAAAAAGGAACCGAAGGAACTTTCTGTGAGTTGGATGGATGAGAACATGGGTGTACGCATTCTTGAGATCTAGAGAACAAAGCCAATCCTGACTCTGAAGGTATGGCAGCAGAGTTCCGAGAGAAATCATTTTGAATTTCTCTTTGACAAGGAATTTGTTCAATTCTCTGAGGTCCAAGATAGGTCTGTATCCCCCTGTTTTATTTGGGATAAGGAAATAGGGGGAGTAAAACCCTGTACCCTGTTGAAGAATGGGTACTTCTTCTATTGCCCCTTGGGCAAGAAGGATAGTGACCTCCTGACCTAACAGGTTGATGACAGGTGTCGGAGAATTGAACTGCCTTATTATTGTGGAAGGGGGCATGCTTGAAAAATGAAGCCTGTACCCCTCCTTTATGATGGAGAGTGTCCAATGCTCTGCTGTTATCTGCCCCCATCTGGGGGCAAAGTGACATAACCTTCCTGGTATGGTGGAAGGCTCTGGTCCCACGAGAGCCAGAAAGGCTAAGTTCTCTAGCTGAAAGTCAAAGACCTTGTGGAGGCTGAGAATGCTGAGACGGATGAGGCTTAGCAGTCTCTGCTTTCTTCTGTTTGGGCGGTTGCTGACCTTTCCTGACAAGCTGACCTGCAGAACGTCCCTGCTGAGCATAAGCAGGATAATATCTTTTCTTCTTAGAAAAGAATGGTTTCTTGAACGATTTCTTTCTAGCATTGATCAGCTGTGGACTTGGATAATCTATCCAGGGTAGAGTTGTCAGCATCCAACTCATTGGCCTTTTCCTGCCAATCTCTACCAAACAGGTTCTCACCAGTACAAGGGATATTTCCCAATTTGACTTGTACCCAGAGCTCCAGATCAGATGCCTGGAGCCAGGCAATTCTACGTGCACCTATGGCAATGGCAGAGGTTCTGCTTATGCACTCAAAGCAGTCAAAGGCTGCACGGTTGACAAAATTAGAAACATCTTGGGCATGTTTGACCAATGTGAGAAAATCCTGTCTTCTATCCTCAGGAAGAATAGGACTCAAAGCCTCTAAATCATCTGTGACCTCCTTCAGGAACATTCCCATGTAGAAACTATAGGAACTTATTCTGGCAGAAATCATGGAAGCTTGGAAGACACGATGTCCAAAAGCATCCACGGTTCTGCACTCATGTCCTGGAGGATTAGAGGCATGCCTCTTTGCACTCTTAATCCTTCTCATAGCTGATTCCACTACAATAGAGTGGTGAGGAAGCTGAGTTTTCTGGAAACCAGGACAAGGAGGGACTCAATACAGAGTATCCAGTCTGCAAGAATGAGGAAAGGTGGTAAGAGGTGTCTCCCACATCCTTAACATGAGATCATGCAAAATCTTATGAATGGGCAAGGTAGCTGCCTCCTTAGGAGTTTTGGGATATTGTAAAATTTCCAACTCCTTAGCTCTGGGCTCTGTTTCAGGGGCCACAGTAATGGACAGACACCGAGCCACCTCCCTGATAAAATCCTGGAAGGAAATATCCTCTGGAGGAGACATCCTGCGCTTAGGGGAGGAAGGCTCCTCTAGGAGAAGCATTCCTGCATCGACAGAACTGTCAGAATCTTCAGATTCTTCTGAGGATTTGAAGTACCGTCTGTCCGGATGCTCTTGAAGAGCCCGATACCCCTACCGACCGAAGTCGGTACCGGGAGTAATCAGTACCGGGGTATCGGTGCCGGAGGGCATCAGATGACTGGCTACCAGCAATGCAGACACCGATGCTGATGTCGATGCTATCGGTACCGGTACCGATACCCGTGCCGGGGTCAGTGCCGGAACCAGTCGGATTGCCTGTCGCAGTTCAGAGGGCGTCAATGCCGCAAGGAGAGCCGCCAGACTGCGCTCAATAGCCAGGACTCTCTGGTCTATTGACGCTGCCGATGCCTGGATGTCGGTACCGGAGAAGACTGCCGGTACCCCAGAGCATGGCACCAGTAGTTCTGCCGAGGTCGAGGCCTCAAGAACATCCTGGAGCCCCGATAATGCTTTGGAACCCGAAGCCGAAGCCTCCCGCCGGGGCAATTTTGCCAATGCAGAATCCTCGAGGGCAATGCCAGAGGCATCTCGATGCTTAGAAGGAGATCTACCCTTTGAGGACCGGCTGGACTTATGTTTAGTTACCTGAGATCCACAGGAGGAAGAGGAAGCCCTGGAAGACGTCGATGCCACCGAAGCTGCATCAGAGGGAAACAGGGTACATCATGGCGCAAGACATACAATCTGTGATGGAGTGGTCAGGACCTAAACATTTTAGACACCATTCATGGGTGTCGGTGACGGAAATGGTACCGCCACACTTGGTGCACTTTTTGAACCCCGAGGCAGGTTTCTCCATTGTAGGAAAAACTTTTGGGGCCTAAGGCCCAAAAAAGGCATGTGCACCTGGGAAAAATAGGAAAAGTAGTGTATATATATATATATTTTTTTTTTTTTAAGACAGAAAATAAGAAAAAACCGGCGGTACCGGTAAAGCGTTGAGGAAGGCAGACGCGACCACAAAAAAGAAAGAAAGAAGGAAGAATTCTTCTGCGGTGACAGAATTCTTCTGCTCCGCGGAAAATGAAGAACTGGAGAGAGGCAGTTGGGAAAGGCAGGAAGGCAGCACGCAGGCGCTGTGGGATGCTCCCAAAAGCTTTCTAATTGGATGCTGGGGAGCGTTCCCACGCAGGCTCCGTCGGTACCGATGATACCCATATGTGATGACTACATTCCTGCTTGTTCCTGGAGATTGATTACACAGGTACACTACCAAAAAACTGCCTCCAGTTTTGCAACTGATTCCTATAGATTTTGGGGTGCTGAATCCAGGAAAAATAGCCAAAATGTTCCATCACGTCACGTTTTCTTGCAAAATTAGATTTCTTACCCATATAAGGAATGTTCACATAATTTCTTTTTAGCCGACTGCAGTTTATTTTCTTGGCCCAAAATAGAGGTTGTAATGGTTAACTAACTAGAAACACTACCTCGTGATATTTTAGAGTGTTTTGTATTCACTTTATACATTAACAGGACAATTGGGAGGCGGGGGGCTAAATCCAGTACTCGCGCTGGCGCATGCTCTTTCCTGTTCGCCTCGCCTCGTTCGCTCGCTCGCTCAAACACGGTGGTTGCGACATGAACGTTCCTGTCAAATTTCAGTTTCTTGCAAGTTCATTATTACCTTTTGTTTGCTCAGTCGTAATCCAGCTTTATTCCGAAGTGGTTCACTACAGTTGTAGTTTGCAGTGCTGTGTATTTGTGATGGCTCACAGAGCCGGAGGTTGCGTCAACTCTCCGGACAGTTTTTGTTTTATTTGTGGGGAATATACCGTGAAAAAGCGGCAGAGGAACATTTCTGCATTTATTAAAAAAGTATATTTTGCCTATTTCAGTTTGAAGTTAGGCGATCAAGACAAACCGTGGGCTCCTCACAAAGTGTGCAAGACATGTGAGGAAGATCTACGCTTATGGATGAAAGGTAAAAAACAAGCATTTCGTTTCGGAATACCTATGATGTGGCGTGAACAAAGAGACCACAGCAGTGACTGCTATTTTTGCTCTTGCATTGTGAAGGGATACAACTTAAAAAATAAGAACGTAATAAGTTACCCCAACCTTCCCTCAGCAATTAGGCCTATGCCTCATAGCAACGAAGTACCTGTGCCTGAACCACCAAAATCTTTGGATCATATTTGTGTGGACGGTTCTGATCATGATGAGACTCATCAGATGGCTTTTCCCGATGAGTCCAGTACTTCCGAGTTTGAAACTGAACCAGATCCGAAACCTGAACTTTTCTTTCAAGCTGAATTGAATGATTTAGTCCGGGATTTAGGACTCCCAAAAGATGCTGCCCAACTGCTAGGTTCTTGGCTTAAACAGAAAAATCTATTGTCACCAGGAACAACTTTTTATTGGTACCGCAACCGCGAGACACAATTTTTGAAGTATTTCAGCAAAGAGGAAGATTTGGTATTTTGCAACGATATATACGGAGTGATGGAAAAGTTTAAACTCAAGTATGATCCTGCTGAATGGCGGCTGTTCATTGATTCGTCAAAAGACAGCATAAAAGGTGTTCTTCTTCATAATGGCAACACATTCGCTTCAGTTCCTATTGCTCACTCTGTTATTCTCCAAGAAAAATACGAGAATTTGGCCCTGATTCTTCAGAAGATTCGTTATGATAAGCATAAGTGGATGATTTGTGGAGACTTTAAAATTCTATCCATGCTATTAGGGCAGCAATCCGGTTTCACCAAATATCCCTGCTTCCTTTGCTTGTGGGATAGCCGGGCCCGCGACCTACACTGGGGGAAAAAAGACTGGCCAATTCGGGAGTATTTGAGACCCGGTGAGAAAAATGTTCTTCATGAGAGCTTGGTACCTCGTGATAAAATTCTATTACCACCTCTCCACATTAAGTTGGGTCTCATTAAGCAATTCATCAAGGCCCTTCCAAAAGATGGTGAGTGCTTTCGGTACCTTTGCTCACAGTTCCCCCGACTTTCTGAAGCAAAGCTAAAGGAAGGAGTGTTTGTTGGCCCTGATATAAGGAAACTCATTTCAGATGGAGCATTCGCTGAAACGATGTCTGAGAAGGAAAAAGAAGCCTGGGATTCCTTCAAGGATGTTGTTCTCAAATTCTTGGGGAACAGGCGGGATGAGAACTATAAGGATATTGTTGCCAGGATGCTCAATGCCTTCAAAGAACAAGGCTGTAACATGAGCCTGAAAGTCCATTTCTTGCACTCCCATGTGAACTACTTTCCCGAAAACTTGGGGGCGTACAGTGAAGAACAAGGTGAAAGGTTTCACCAGGACATCAAGGACGCAGAGAGAAGGTACCAAGGAAGATGGAACACCACTATGATGGCTGATTTCTGCTGGTTGCTGCTGCGGGAAACCCCAGATGAAAAATACGCCAAGCAGCGCACCAAGAGAAGCATTCGGGGGAAGAAGAAACGGGCCCACCAGGAGATTCGATTTTAAAGTCATTCTTGGGTCAATCAAACTGTGTTGACAAATATCGTGTTTTTACTAAACTTTGAAATAAAAATTTGCTAGTTATTACCACAGTGTCGGATCTCATTTATTAGAATTTTATTTTCACACCATCAGGTGTTTGTCTTCATGTATTGCAATGGTGCAGTTTGCGTTTTCTATTCTTACATACATACCTGTACAACATTTTTTGCACATTTCTTTGCTTTGCTTTGTGTCTAACCTCGCTCTTATATGCTCAATGTTTGTGCACATGTATGTGGCTGTTTTAAGTGCAGACAATTTTGCTACCATCACAGTGTGTTTTGTTGACATTACTCTATTCTTATGTGCTGCCTTGTTACAATTTTCTTTATTCTTATTTGAATAACTACTAAACAATTAGTATAAAGAATTCATCCAAGAAACTTTTATCTCGATCGCACTCAATCTGAAACGTTCACCTCAAACTGCTAACCCAATGTAGCAAAAACTCTGTACGTGATGGAGCAAATTGGTTACCAGATTTGGATTCAGCGCACCAAAAAACGTAAAAATCAATCGAAACATTAGAGGCAGTTTAAAAAAAATTTTTTTTAGTGTACCTGTGTTATTGTAATAACTGAGAATGACTATAATGATTAATGTATTAACCGAGAAGACCCAGTCTTAACCATTCAGTTTGGGCCTAACATCTAACTTGTAAATAGTTACTCAGGCACAGCTTTGATGGTTGAATGTGTAAATAGTTCACCCAGTTACAGCTCCAAGTTACTGATCCTGTTCAATGTAAGCACTAGGCAGTTCTCGCTGGTCTCGTGCAAGAATTGTTAATTGTAAACCGCACTGATATTAAAGAGCGCGGTATAAAAAAAGCTTTTAAATAAATAAAATAAATAAATAAAAACTTCCTCTTTCAACAATACTTTGCCTTGCCCCTCTAAACCACACCTAACCTAATCTAATGTAAACCAATTATCCTGCACTCACCCCACTTTGACTCTCCCCCTCTCCATATGCTCTGCCTCCCCCTATCTTCCCAACACCTTCCTTACCCTCCTTGTCCAACCACCTTCTCTCTGTAAATATGTAAAGCGTTAACTGTTGAATTTTACCATTATGTTCAAGAAGTTGTTTTCTGTAAAACAGCTGTGTCCACACTGTTACCTTATGTTCTATGTAAACCGTCTTGAATCGTAGAAAGACAATACATAAAAAGTTTTAAATAAATTAAATAATAAATAGGTGATACCATCACAGCCATTATGTAAAAATGTTGTGTCTGCTACCATCTACCAAATGCTAGGGCAGCATACACAGCTTTCAATCATCTATTCCAAACTTATATTTTATTTATTTTGCATGGCTTTTTTCTATAAAAGAAACAGTCTTTAATGTCCCCGGGGGTAGTGCCTGTTCTGTCGACTGTGCAGCAGTAGAGCTCCAGCCATAAGGTGCTCATCTTCCCCTTAATCACATTAACTGCTGGCATCTCTTCTGCTGAGACACTAATCCCTCTTCATATGAACTTTCTAACTAAAATGATCTATTTTAGAACAATAGCTCTTGTCTGGAAGAAAATCACTAACCTGTTAAATGATAAACAGATTGTCTATATGAACAAAAATGTCTTTATACAAATGCCTGGAGTCTGAAAAATAAGATAGGAGAGTTAAGAGTTTATAGCACTGAACAAGAGGCAGATAAAATTGGTATCTCAGAGACCAGGTAAAGGGAGATAAACAATCAGATACTATGATACCGGCATACCAATTATTTCCCAATGGTAGGGTAGATTAAATTGGTGGAGCGGTGGCACTATATGTTAAAGAGGGCATCGAGTCAAACAGGATAAAGTTTTGCAGGAAACAAAATACATTGTAGAATCATTTATAGGGAAAGCCAACAGACGCCCAAGAGCACATGGTTCGGAAGCATGTATCCTTGAAGCATACTAGAAAAAGAGGGAAGTTAGGGTGTCCCAATAGAGAGGTTCCAATAAAGATAAAAGTAACCCAGATGCCCAGAACTGAAAGATTCCAAATTACCAATTATCAAACTGATAACCAGATTAATATGAATAAATCACAACCTCTAAAATGCTTGCATGCAAATGCTAGAAGTCTAAAAAATATGATGGGAGAGTAAAAATATATAGCACTAAATGAAAGCTTAGATATAATTGGCATCTCAGAGACCAATGAAAGTTTAGATATAATTGGCATCTTAGAGACCTGGTGGAAGAGGACAATCAATGGGACACGGTGATACCTGGGTACAAACTATATCACAATGATAAGGTAGATCAAATTGACGGAGGGATTGCGCTCTATGTTAGAGAGGGCATTGAGTCACACAGGATTAAAGTTTTGCAGGAAACAAAATACTTGTAGAATCTCTATGGATAGAAATTCCATGTAAGAAAGGGGAAGGCGATAGCAGTGGGGGTGTACTATGATGCCTCATCTTGTGCCTGTGACCATTCTTCTTGTAGTTTCTTCTTAAATGACCACAGCTTTCTGCAACACATTCATTCTCCCACTCATTCCACCTGTCATATCCTTGACCTCATTATTACTCATTAGGATGCCCAGTTGCCCCCTTCCAATGTTCAGGTGGTGTCTCTTCCCTGGACTGACCATACCCTCCTCCTCTATGATCTCTTACCAACCCATCCATACAGACCTGCGTCACAGGCTCTCCCCTTCCACCCATTTCTCCCGGAAGATTACACAAGCCTCCCTGGAGGCTTTCCCTGCTGCCAGTGCACTGCTCCCAGATGATTTTGGCTCCCTTCCAGTGCAAGACCAGGCCACTATTTGTCAGGACTCTCTCATTCAAGTCCTTGATTTGATCGCCCCTGTAAAGACTTGTCTGTTGCTCGTGACGCTTGCACAAATGGTTTCATGATGATCTTTGCCTCCTTAGAAGACACACCCAAGCCGCAGAAAGACAGTGGCATAAAACCCGATCCCTCTCAGCATTGACATTTTTTAATAGCTGTCATTCCTATTATCGCTCTCAGGTTCACAAGGCTAAAAAAGAATATTTCTCCAACATTATCAAAGCCTCACCACACTCAGCAAAAGCAGTTTTCTCTGTGGTATCCCATCTTTGCACTCACCTTTAGACCTTATTTCCTCCACTTGAACAATCACTGGGACTTCTTCCCTTTTTGCAGACAATTCTAAACTCTGATCTCTCCTCTGGTATAGTGCCAGACAACTGGAAATTATCAGTACTACGACCACTCCCTAAGGACTCTCAGGGGAACCTAGAAGGCCCACAAAATTATCGTCCTATATCTAACCTCCTGTTCATCTCAAAAGTTGCTGAAAAGGTGGTGTTTCAACAGCTTTCTAATTACATTGAACATGACCTTATCCTCCATCCTAGGCAGGCGGGCTTTCGTCCCCTGAAGTGCATATAGATGTTCATAACAGCAGTTCTGAATGAGATCTACAGGCCCTTGATCAAGGGAAAATTGTCATCACAATCTCTAGATTTATCAGCCTCTTTTGGTTTAGTTGATCATGATCTATTTCTTCAGTATCTATATGAGACAGGCATCCGTGGAACGATACTCTCGTGGTTTTCATCTTTCTTGAGGGACAGCCAAGTTAAAATTCATTCTGATGTATCATCGCCTCATGCTCTCTTTTGTGGTGTTCCGCAGGGGTCTACCCTCTCTCCTTGCTGTTCAACATTTGTATTATTTATTTATTTATGCTTATATACCACACTTTTACAATCCGCGCAGTTTACATGTTAACAACATAATACAATGAACAGGTATAACATTACATATAACAGGTGCACAATAATAAAATAATAAATTAATAACTTATCTAGATTATTTAACAATAGAATGTTTCCAACAGTTTACATTAACAAGGGACCTGGGTAGGTAACTATTTACAGGCTGATAGTGTGGTCAAATGTAGGTTGAGAGTATGCAATAGTAAGGGGGCCTGAGTATCTACGGAACATGATCAAATGCAATCTGGAAGAGATGCGTCTTAATTGCTTTGCGAAAGGTTGCCAGATCGGTGATGAGGCGGGTGTGAGGGGGGAGAGAGTTCCAGAGCAATGATGCAAAATGTAAGAATGCTCTATTTCTGGTAAATTGTGAGCTTTTTCTCACCACAGTAGGAATGACGAGAGTATTAGTCAAATTTGATCTCCTAGATCTGTTTTCAGGTGTCCATTGTAGGAGGTTTTTCAGCAATGCAGCTGAGATCTGATGGAGGATTATGAATGAGTGTAAGAGGGCTTTGTATTTAAGTCGGTTATTAATTGGTAACTAATGTAGGTGGATTAGAAGAGGTGAAACATGATCATGTCTGGACGCTCCATAGATTGTTCTGGCAGCAGTATTTAATGCCATTTGTAGAGGGTGGTTCCTTTTACTCCACTGGTTAATCAAATTCAGAGTTTCGGCATGTCTAGCTATGTTTATGCTGATGATATTCTGCTATTGTCCTCTATGGATGCTCTTTCCCTTGATCTTGCCCATCAACATTGCACAGTGGCTGCGCAATAACTCTCTTAACACTAGAAGTCCCAAAGTGCATCAATTGACGCAAATGTATCTTCAAAGTTGTATACCAGCACCACTGCTAGAACCATGTCAGTCATTTTCCATGACTTTGTTAGCAAGGTCAAGATGTTCAAATATGTGCATCGAAAATTAATGACAGATGCACCACCTAGCAGGAAAATGAATTTATACCTAGAAGCCCCAAAGTACGTCAACTGATGCACTCAATTGTCTTTTATGCGTCAAGTACTTTGGGGCTTCTAGGTATAAATTCATGTTCCCATTATCAAATCACTGTTTACAGTTTTACTCCGACATTACAAACAATAAATACATGATGAAGTCATGTAATGACATCACATACTGCACGTATTTAACAAATAAGTAATTTCACATTAATTCACATCTGCATTTCATGCTAAACGCAGTCGTCATGATAATGCGTCAATTGACGCACTTTGGGGTTTCTAGGTAAAATGCCTTTTGGAGCTTCTAGTGTTCAGCTGAATCTATCAATTGCCGTCATTTACAGGCTCGCCTAATAGCCCATTTTTGGCTCCCATCCTGGAAGACACAACAGTGCAACTGCAGCCCACCCTTGGCTACCTAGGGGTGTTGCTTGATTTAGAACGTTTCTTTTCCCTGCAAATGACACGGGTTATCAGCTCCTCCTTTTGTACATTATGCAGATTTTGTGCCATCCAGTATTTTTTGAAGAAATTCTCTCAGAGAACTATTCTTCTCCATACAGTAATCTCTCATATTCAATACTGTAACATTTTCTACTTGGGTCTTCCATAATACCAAATCCATCATTACAAACCATTCAAAACACAGCTATATGCACTCTCACCCATGCACATAAATTTGATCATGTTACGCCTCTCTTGATGCACCACAATTGGCTCCCGATCTGTTCCCGAATCTGATTTAAAGTATAGTTATTCACCTGTAACAGGTGATCTCCGGGAACAGCAGTAATTTAGTCTTCACATATGGGTATCGTCGGTACCAACGGAGCCTGTGCGGGAACGCTCCCCAGCGTCCAATTAGAAAGATTTTGGGAGCATCCCACAGCGCCTGCGTGCTGCCATCCTGCCTTTCCCAACTGCCTCTCTCCAGTTGAGTTTAAAGCTGAGACAAAGAGAGAGAGAGAGGGAAAGAGAAAGAGATAGAGAGATACAACTCCTAGGGGAGGTGCGTGGGTTGTGAAGACTAAATTCCTGCTGTTCCCGGAGATCACCTGTTACAGATGAGTAACTATGCTATCTCCAGGAACAAGCAGGAATGTAGTCTTCACATATGGGGAGTCCCTAGCTTTAGATGCCAGGGAGAGACCCCAGAAGTTGTGTGTCCCTGTGAAAGGGCTCCACTTCCCCCCCATGGATCTCTGGCATCCAACCAGGGATGGCGGGTAGGAGTTGATTAGGTATGGAACAGGTGTTGGAGAACAGCCTGACCACCAAGGCATCCCGGCGGGAGTCCTTGTCCAAGCAGTAATGGGCTGTGAAGGTATGAACCGAGGCCCAAGTGACTGCTCGACAAATGTCGCCGATAGATATAGAGTGCAGATGAGCCATTGAAGCTGCCATGGCTCTCACATTGTGAGCTGTGACATGGCCCTCCAGAGGAAGATTCTTACTCTGATAGGCGAAGGAAATACACTGTGCAATCCAGCTGGACAGTGTTCTCTTGGAGACTGGAAGTCCCAAATGAGAAGGATCAAAAGCAACAAAGAGTTGAGAGGACTTTCTATGTTGCTGTGTTCTTTGCAAGTAAAAGGCTAGAGCTCTTTTACAGTCTAAAGTATGAAGATTCCTTTCTGCATTAGATGCATGAGGCCTTGGAAAAAAAACAGGCAGGTAGACCGTTAGATTTAAATGAAAAGGCAAGACCACCTTTGGCATAAAGTGTGGATGAGTCCTAAGGAACCTTGTATAAGGTGGATCAGCTACTAGTGCCTGCAACTCACTGATGCGGCATGCTGATGTGATTGCAATAAGAAAGATAACTTTCCAAGAAAGGAATTTCAATGAGGTAGTAGCTAAGGGTTCGAAAGGTGGCTTCATGAGCTGACCAAGAACCAAGTTTATGTCCCATGCCACCGGTGGTGGCCTAATGGGAGGCTTAGTTAGAAGAAGGCCTCTCATACATCTTGCTATAAAAGGATGGGAGGAAATAGGTTGCCCATTTAGAGGCTTGAAAGAAGCTGCAATATCACTCAAATGGACTCTTACTGAGTTAGTTTTAAGTCCTGCAATGGATAAATGAAAGAGCTACTCCAGTAATGATTCCAGAGGTATCGCTAGGGGGTGAAGACCCTTCTGCGAACACCATATGGTAAACCTTTTCCACTTGAAAGCATAAGAGCGTCTTGTGGAAGGTTTCCTGGAAGCATAAAGGATATCCGTCGCTTGCTGAGGGAGGTTAAGATCATGAAGATCTAGGCCTTCAGCAACCAAGCCCTGAGATGCAGAGATTGGGGATTGGGATGCCATAACTTTCCGTCCTCCTGAGACAGGAGATCTGGAGCAGATCCTAACTCAAGGGAGGGAGCTTGAGAGAGTTGTAGAAGCAGAGGGTACCACACTTGCCGTGGCCAATGTGGAGCTATGAGAATCATCCGGCCTGTCTCTGAAGCTTGAACAGGGTTTTGGGAATTAGGGTAATGGGTGGAAAGGCATAAAGGAAGTCTTGACCCCAGTGAAGGAGGTAAGCATCCCTGGCCTGAGAGCCCTGAGCCAGAATTCTGAAACAGAACCGGGGAAGTTTGGCATTCAACGGACTTGCAAAGAGGTCTATGTCCGGGGTTCCCCAAATTTGAAAAATCTTGGCCCCCTGGTCTGCATGTAGAGACCATTCGTGTGGAAGCAGAACTTGACTGAGTCTGTCTGCCCAAGAGTTTTGTATGCCTGGAAGATACACTGCCAGGAGATGAATCTGATGCTCTCTGGCGAGGGCCCATAGTCGCAAAGCTTCGTTGCAAAGCGACAGAGAGCCTGTTCCCCCCTGCTTGTTCACTTAGAACATGGCTACTTTATTGTCCATATGAATGAGGACTGTCTTGTAGTTGAGCAGGGTGTGGAGAACTCGAAGAGCAAGCAAAATTGCTCTTAGCTCTAAGAGATTGATATGTAGATGAGTCTCCTGTGGAGTCCAGTTGCCTTGGGTGGAGAGGTCTTGCAGATGATCTCCCCAACCCAGTGGTGAAGCATCTGTTGTGAGAGTTGCCTGGGGTAAGGGTTGTTGAAATGGGGACCCCAGCAACAGGTTCTGAGTGGACTGCCAAAATAAGGCGATTTGTGTTTGCTATTTTGTCTGACAGGCACCCTGATGCCTGGATCCATTGCGTGGATAAAGTCCACTGGGCTGCTCTCATATGGAGGCGAGCATAAGGAACCACATGCACTGTAGATGCCATGTGGCCTAGTAGTTGTAGCATTTCTCGGGCAGTGAGAAGAGGCTTTAGCACTGCTTGAGAAGCTAACTGCACCATGTGAAGGCAACGGGCCTGGGGAAGATAAGCTCTTGCTTTTCTGGTATCAGCAAAGCTCCTATAAACTCTAGAGACTGAGTGGGAGTTAGACTGGATTTTGGGATGTTTATGACCAGATCCAAATACTGAAGGATACGCATTGTGCAAGATAGAGAAGTCCTGGCCTCTGACTCTGATGGGGCTCGAATGAGCCAGTCGTCTAAGAAGGGGAAGACGAATATCCCTAGAGTGCGAAGAAATGCTGCTACCACAGTCATGCACTTCATGAACACTCTTGGTGCTGAGGCCAGGCCAAAAGGAAGCACCCTGAATTGGTAGTGCTTTCCTTGAAAAAGGAACCGAAGGAACTTTCTGTGAGTTAGATAGATGAGGACATGAGTGTATGCATCCTTGAGTTCTAGAGAACACAGCCAATCCTGACTCTGAAGATATGGCAGCAGAGTACCAAGAGAAATCATCTTGAATTTCTCTTTGAACAGGAACTTGTTCAATTCTCTGAGGTCTAAAATGGGTCTGTGTCCCCCTGTTTTCTTTGGGATAAGGAAATAGGGAGAGTAAAACCCTGTACCCTGTTGATGAATGGGTACTTCTTCTATTGCCCCTTTGGCAAGAGGCATAGTGACCTCTTGATCTAACAGGTTGATGAGAGAGGTCTGAGAATTGAACTGTCTTACTATTGTGGGAGGGGGCATGCACAGAAAGTGCAGTTTGTAACCCTCTCTTATAATGGAGAGTGTCCAATGTTCTGATGTTATCTGCTCCCATCTGGGGGCAAAGTGACATAGCCTTCCTGGAATGGTGGAAGACTCTGGTCCATTGAGGGCCAGTAAGGCTACGTTCTCTAGAAGAAAGTCAAAGGCCTTGTGGAGGCTGAGACTGCTGAGACGGTTGAGGCTTAGCAGTCTTTGCTTTCCTTTGTTTAGGTGGTTGCTGACTCTTTCGGGCAGACTGACCTGCAGAACGTCCCTGCTGGGAATAAGAGGGATAAAACCTCTTCTTTTTTGAGAAGAAAGAAATCTTTCAAGAAACCTTTCTCGCAGGGTCAGCTGTGGCTTTGGATAACCTATCCAAAGTGGAGTTGTCAGCATCCAACTCATTGGCTTTCTCTTGCCAATTCTTGCCGAATAAATTCTCACCTGTATAAGGGATATTGCCCAGTTTGTCCTGCACCCAGAGCTCCAAATCGGATGCCAGGAGCCAGGCAATTCTACGTGCACCTATGGCAAAGGCAGAGGTTCTGCTTATGCATTCAAAACAGTCAAAAGCTGCACGATTGACAAACTTAGAAACATCCTGGGCATGTTTAACCAGTGTGAGAAAATCCTGCTTCTTGTCCTCAGGAAGGAGAGGGCTTAAAACCTCTAAATCTCCCGTGACTTCTTTAAGGAACATTCCCATATATAGAATATAGGAACTGATCCTGGCAGAAAGCATGGAAGCCTGGAAAGTACGACATCCAAAGGCATCCAAGGTTCTACACTCACGTCCTGGAGGATTAGAGGCATGCCTCTTTGCACTCCTGATCCTTCTCATAGCTGACTTCACTACAATGGAGTGGTGAGGAAGCTGAGTTTTTTGGAAGCCAGGACAAGGAGGGACTCGATACATGGTATCCAGTCTGCGAGAGTGAGGAGAGGTGGTAAGAGGTGTCTCCCACATTCTCAACATGAGGTCATGTAAAATCTCATGGATAGGCAAGGTAGCTGCCTCTTTAGGAGCTTTGGGATATTGTAAAATTTCCAACTCCTTAGCTCTGGGCTCTGTTTCAGGAGTCACAGTAATGGACAAACCACGAGCCACCTCCCTAATGAAATCCTGAAAGAAGATATCCTCTGGAGGAGATATCCTACGTTTAGGAGAGGAAGGCTCCTCCGGGAGAAGTATCCCGGTATCGGCAGAGCTGTCAGAATTCTCGGAGTCCTCTGAGGATTCGAGGTACCATCTGTCCAGATGCTCTTGGAGAGCCGATACCCGTACCGACCGAAATCAGTACCGGTGTATCGGCACCGGAAGGCATCGCATGACTGGGTGCCGGCAAAGCCGATACCGATGTCGATGCTGTCGGTACCGATACCGGTTGAACTGTCTGACGCGGTTCCGAGGGTGTCGAAGCCGCAAGGAGAGCCACCAGACTGCGTTCATTAGCCAGGAACCTCTGGTCTATCAACGCTGCCGATGCCTGGGTATCGGTACCGGAAGCAGCCAGTACCCCAGAGCATAGCACCAGTAGTTCTGCCGAGGTCGAGGCCTCGAGAACATCCTGGAGCCCCGATAATGCTTTGGAAGCCAAAGCCTCCCGCCGGGGAAATTTTGCCGGTACAGAACCCTCAAGGGCAACGCCAGAGGCATCTCGATGCTTGGAAGGAGATCTACACTTTGAGGACTGGCTGGACTTATGTTTAGTTACCTGAGATCCATGGGAGGAAGACGAAGCCCTGGAAGACGTCAATGCTACCGAAGCTGCATCGGAGGGAAAAAGGGCACTGAGCTTAGCAGCTCGGTTTTGTCGACCCCTTTTGGACATCGTGGCACAAGCCATACACTCGGCGATGGAATGGTCAGGACCTAAACATTTAAGACACCACTCATGGGTGTCGGTGATGGAGATAGTACCACCACACTTGGTGCACTTGTTGAAACCCGAAGCGGGTTTTTCCATGATGGAGGAAATTTTGGGCCTAAGGCCCAAAATGGCGCATGCACCTGGGAAGAAAAGTTTGGAAAAACAATAAAGAATTTTTAATTTTTTTTACAAAAGAAAGAAAAGAGAACTGGCGGTACCGGTATAGCGTCGAGGAAGGCAAATGCGACCACAAAAAATAAAGAATAAGGAAAAGATTTTCTGCGGTGACAGGAACGACGACCTGCTGGCTCCGCGGAAAATGAAGAACTGGAGAGAGGCAGTTGGGAAAGGCGGGAAGGCAGCATGCAGGCACTGTGGGATGCTCCCAAAAGCTTTCTAATTGGACGCTGGGGAGCGTTCCCGCACAGGCTCCGTTGGTACCGACGATACCCATATGTGAAGACTACATTCCTGCTCGTTCCTGGAGATAGTCTTGATCTCAATTCAATTCATAAAGCAATCCACATTGCAGCTCCTAAGTACATTTCCACTTGTCACTCTTCACGCCCCTGCGAGAGCTTTTCGTTCTGTCCATAGTTTTAGGCTACATATCCCTTCACCATCCTTAGTTAAACTCGAATCTATACGCAAAACTGCCTTTTTCGCTGCAGCTCCTACTCTATGGAACTGCCTCCCCACACATTTATACACTGAATAAAACTTCAAGAGCTTTAAAAAAGACCTGAAAACATTCTTATTTGAGGATGCCTTTGGCCCCTCATAATTGTGCCCATATGAAGCCCCGCTTTTTGTTGGCCAAACAGAGCCTTACCCTTCTCTCCCCTCTGTTCCCTCCCCTTCCCTTCTTTCATCCTTCCTCCCACCTTTCCTACTCTATCTGGTTAGGCTTTTCTACATCTCTCCTATCTGAAACTGGCATTCCTTTTTCCTTTTATATTGAGTATTTTACATTTTTATATTTTTATTTAATGTATTGCATTCTAAACCGCATTGCTTGTTCCAGAAATTGCGGTATATCAAACAAAGACTAACAAACATAAATACACTACTGACCACCTGGCCAGAATGAACAGATGGATGATGAAATGTTAAAAGAAATCAAGGAAATAAACAAAAGTTACCACACAGTAATAATGAGTGATTTCAATTATCCTGGTATCGACTGGGTCAATGTCATAGCAGGACATGCTAGGAAAATAAAGTTCCTAGATGAAATAAATGACTACTTCTTGGAGAAGCTGGTTCATGAACCAACAAGAGAAGCTATTTTTGGACCTAGTCCTTAGTGGAACAAAGGATCTGGTGCAAGAGATAAGGATGTCGGGGCTACTTGGCAATAGTGATCATAGCATTGTCACATTTGATTTAATAAATGGAGGGAGGATGGCAAGGAAATCTACAGTGCTATCTTTTAACTTTCCAAAGGGAGACCATGACAAAAGGATTAAATTAGTTAAGAAAAAACTAAAAAAACATCAGCTGCAAAGGTAAAGATCTACATCAAACATGGGCATTATTTAAAAATGCTATCTTGGAAGCCCAGATCAGATGCATTCCATGCTTTAAGAAAAGTGAAAAGGCGGCCAAAAAACTTACAGCATGGTTTAAAGGTGAGGTCAGAGAAGCTGTTGTAGTCAAAAAAAGTATCTTTCAGAAATGGAAAAAGGAGCCAAATGACAAAAATGGTAAATAACGTAAGCACTGGCAAGTTAGACACAAGGCATTGATAAGGCAGGCAAAGAGAGAATTTGAAAAAAAGCTAGCCGTGGAAGCAAAAATGCACAATAAAGCATAGTTATTCACTTGTAGGATATGTTCTCCGTGAACAGCAGGAAAAAGTCCTCAAGTATGGGTGACATCACCAATGGAGCCCTGCACGGAACGCTCCCCAACTTCCAAAGGAAGCTTTTGGGAGGTATACTGGGTATGCATGCCTGCCTTAGCGCCATGCTCTCCAGTATGATAACATAGCAGGAGCCAAAAACGCAACTCCCAGGGAGGGTTGTGAAGACTTATTCCTGTTGTTCACAGGAAATAAGTCGTCATATATGGGACTCCCAGAATACAGGCTACCAAAACCCGAGGAGAGAAGCAGCGAGCAGTCAGGAAAACCAGAAAGGTAGTCCTGCTGAGGGACTCATCTGATTCAGTATCCTCTGCAGGCATCAACCTGAGGGTATTTTGAATAGGTAAGCTAGATGGACTGAAGGGCCGGTGGGTAGGAGTTCACTCTATGACCCAAAGAGATCCTGGAGTATTGCCTGACCAAAACTGCTGTCCCATCAGGTATCTCCACCCACACAGTAGTATGCTGTGAAGATATGAACAGAAGACCATGTCACAGCCCTGTAAATTTCCTCTGCAGAACAGAATGGAGATTGACCATCGCAGAGACATTATGAGCCATGACATGAGCCTCAAGGCTCAACCGAGACAGAGAATACGCATAAGCGATGCAGTCTGCTAGTCATAAGGACAGCATACATTTTGAGACAGCAACGCCCAGCCTGTTGGGGTGAAAGGAGATGAATAGCTGGGTGAACTGACGGTGTGCCTTCATGCCCTCCAGATAGAAGACTAACGCATGCTTACTCTCTAACATGTGCAAGGCCGCCTCACTGCGGTTCACATGAGGTCAGGGAAAGAACGCTGGAAGTTCAATGGACTGGTTAAGCTGGAATGCCAAGACCACCTTCAGTAGAAAGCGGGGGGGTGTGCACAGCACCACCCGGTTCTGGTGAAACATGGTATATGGAGGATGAACAACCAGAACTTGGAGCTCACTGACACGTCAGGCCGAAGTGATGGCCACCAGGAAGACGACCTTCCCGGTCAAGAATTTCAGCAGGCATGAGTCCAAAGGGAGCCCACATCAGCTGGCTGAGGAACACATTGAGGTCCCAAGCGACCATAGAGGGCTTGAGCGGAGGCTTCAAGAGGAGCAGGCCCCTCATGAACCAGGTCACTAGAGGCAGGGTCGAAATAGGCTTTCCTCCAAAGCCACGATGGTAAGCCCCAATCGTGTTGAGGTGTACTCGCACAGAATTAGACTTCAGTCCGGAGTCGGAGAGGTGCAAGAGGTGCTCCAGCAGCCGGTCCACTGGGAAGGAGAAAAGGTCCAGGACCCTATCCATGCACCAGACAGCAAACTGCTGCCACTTGAGCGCATAGGCCTTGAACGTCGAGTCCTTGCAGGATGCCAGCAGGATATTGGTAATGTCCTCGGGGAGATCAAGCTCCATAAGGACTATCGTCTCAGCATCCATGCCGTGAGCACCAGGGAGCAGACACTAGGGTGCAGCAGGAATCCGCCCTTCCATGAGATGAGGTCTGGGTCAGAGCCCAGACAAAGAGGCTTTCTCAATGAGTGCTGCAGCAGCAGAGGGAACCATGACTGCTGAGGCCAGTATGGAGTGACGAAAAAGATGGAACCCCCCCTGGCCTGGAGTTTCAAGAGAGCTTTTGATACAAGTGGTATCGGAGGGGTAGGCATACAGCAGGCCCTCCCCCCAGTGGAGAAGGAAGCCATCCGAGGCCAGAGGACTGCTGGCCAGGCCTCTGGGAGCAGAATTGAGCAACCTGGGCATTTTGTTCCTTGGCAAAGAGATCCACCACCAGGCTGGCCAACTCCCAGAAGATTCGGTCCACCACTTACCTCTTGAGGATCCACTCATGATGCTGAAGAACCAAGCTGAGGTGATCTGCCACACCACTGAGCTCGGCAGCAGGCAGATTCACCTGAGGTCCATGCAATGGAGCAAGGCAAACTTCCAAAAGCAAACAGCCTCCCAAAACAGGAGGTACAATCCCATGTTCTATTGCTTGTTCATATAAAACATTGCCATCTGGCTATCTGTTTGAAACAGGATCAGCTGATTCACCATGTGTGCACAAAAGATGTGGAGCTCTAGGAAGTTGCTTTGATGGAGACTCTCCTACTCGGACCACAGCCCTTGGGTGTTGAAACCATCCAGGTGTATACCTCAGCCAAGCTTGGACACATTCACATCCTGAGCGTCTTGCTGGTGGCCACAGAATGGAATGGTAGGCCCTGTGGCAGATTGTCTGGCTCAAGCCACCATGCGAGGGACTGCACCAGTGGTATGGTGAACACTATCCTGTCCCTACACCTGCCTCCACTGCATGCACAATGTCCACTGGGCCTGTCACATAGAGAAGCAGTGACATGCACCATGGCAGCCATGTGACCGAGGGCTCTCAACAGCCCGCAGGCCATGGTGTAGTGCTGGCACTGCAACACACCCATCACCTCGATGAGGTGCTGTGAGAGTAAGTTCGACCATTAAATGGTAGAGGAGTAAAAGGGGCATTAAGCAAGGACAAGGCCTTAGCAGATAGACTAAATTAATTCTTTGCTTCAGTCTTTACTGAAGAAGGTATAGGGAAGTTGTCTGTGCCTAAAATGGTATATATATATAAAGGTGATGTATCAGAAGAACTGAAAAAAATATTGATAAACCGGGATGATGTATTACAACTATTTGATAAACTGAAGAGTAGCAAATCAACTGGACTGAATGATAAACATCAGAGGGTGTTGAAAGAACTGAATATGAGATTGTAGACCTACTATTAGTAATCTGTGAACTATCATTAAAATCATCTACAGTACCTGAAGACTGGAGACTGATCGATGTAATTTATTTTTTAAAAAGGGTTCCAGGGGTGATCTGGGAAACTACAGACCAGTGAGCCTGATGTCAGCACCAGGGAAAATGGTAAAAACCATTATAAAGAATAAAATTACTGAACATGTAGATAGTCATGGTTTAATGGGAGAAAGACAACATGGCTTTAGCCAAGGAAAGTCTTGTCTTAGTAATCTGTTATATTTTTTTGAAGGCATGAATAAACAGGTACACAAAGGTGAGCTAGTCGATAAAGTGTATCTGGATTTTCAGAAAGCCTTTGACAAGGTGCCTCATGAGACACTCTTGGCGAAATTAAAAAGTCATGGTATAGGAAGCAGTGTACTATTGTGGATCTAATTAAAAGACAGAAAGCAGAGAGTAGGGCTAAATGGCCAATCTTCTCAATGGAGAAAAGTGTATAGTAGAGTACCCAAGGGATCTGTGCTGGGCCTGCTGCTTTTTAACATCTTCATAAATTGAAGAAATGGGAATAACGAGTGAGGTGATCAAATTTGCAGATGACAAAATTATTCAGAGTTGTTAAAACACAAGAGGATTGTGAAAAATTGCAGGACGACTTTGATAAATTGGAAGACTGGACATCCAAATGGCAGATGAAACATAGAAACATGATGGCAGAAAAAGACCACATGGCCTATCTAGTCTGCCCTTCCATATCAACCACTACAACAGTCCCTTTTTTTCCTTTAGAGATCCTCTGTGAAATTTAAATGTGGACAAGTTCAAATGTATGCACTTACGGAAGAACAACCCTAACTATGATTACACAATGCAAGGTTCCACATTAGGAGCCACCACCCAAGAAAAAGATTTAGGCATCATCGTGGATAATACTTTCAAACCCTCTGTTCAGTGTGCAGCGGCAGCCAAGAAAGCAAATAGAATGCTAGGAATCTTAAGGAAAGGAATGAAGAACAAAAATCTAATCAAGGGCACAAACCCAAATCTGGCTTCATACTCATCTTTCTAGACATAAAAGCAGCATTTGATTCCATTCCACACGACCTCATAATTCAGCGCCTACAAATTCTTTGATTAGCAGACACACCCCTCACATGGTTCAAGTCCTACCTCACAGACTGGAAACTGCAAGTAAGAATAGACCATACAATTCCACAGATACATTCTATCTCAAGAAGTCCCACAAGGCTTGATTATCTCATCATTATTATTCAACCTCTTCCTACAACCAATATGTTCTGCAGACCTGCAGCATCCTATATCATATCTAGACTGATGATGTAATAATATACACACCCATCAACACATCAAATCCAGATCATACCTAAAACAACCTGCTTCTCTGCAGTCTGCAACTGGCTCAAAAGACACAATTTGAACATAAACCTTAAGAAGACAGAGACCATGTTCCTCACAAGAGACACTGGCTTCAAACCACTGTCTTCCATAGCTATTGATGGCACCCAAATCCAAGTGAAATGAGATATATGATACCTTGGAGTCACACTGGACCAACTCCTCACTTTCTCAGCACACATACAAAATATTACTCACAGAATTTACTTCAAGCTCAAAACAATCAAGCACCTCAAACCTTTACTGACCGACCATGACTTCCACTCAGTCCTTCAAGCAACCATCTTCCCCCACTTTGACTACTGTAATATCTTTCAAGACATACCAAAAACTTAACCACCCACCCTCTCCAACTTGCACTCAACACTGCTGCACGAATCTTACTCAACAACAACAAAAAAAAAACAGAACACATTACACCTCTTCTAAAACAACTGCATTGGCTTCCAGTAAAGGAATGCATTAAATTCAAATCCATCTTCACAATCTTCGAAGTCCTCAACAACTCCTCATCACCACACATCCAAACCCTGCTCTAGATTGCCCCAGACAACAGAAGGCGACAAACTAGATCAATGAACATGCTACACATACCACCGATGTTTATGAAATCCAATGACACCACATCCAAGAGAGCCTTCTCTTTATGTTCCTCAACTATGGAACTCTATTCCTGACAATCTAAGGACCACTGCTGATATAATCCTCTTCAAGAAATCCCTCAAGACTCACATCTTCAAGGACTGCTTCCCAGAAACTTTGCCCAACCCTCCATCTCTCTCTCTCTCAACCCCACCCCTCCCTCACCTCTAAGTTCCCCCCAACCTCCCTCCACCCCTGCTCACTGCCCGTTATACATGACACACTAAGAAATGTATAACTGCTACCTCCAAGTTGATTTCCCTGTTTAATGTAAAATGTTCTGTTACAATGTAAACTGCTTTGACTGTAGGATAAAGTGATATAGAAAACAAAAACTGTTAAATAAATAAATAAATATTAAATAAGGATATTATAATGCCTCTGTATTGTTCCATGGTGCGACTGCACCTTAAACATTGTATGTAATTCTGGTCACCATATCTTAAAACGGATATAGCAGAATTAGAAAAGATACAGAGAAGAGCCACCAAAATCATAAAGGACGTAGAAGGATACCCCTATGGGGAGAGGCTTAAAAGGTTAAAGCTCTTCGACTTGAAAAAGAAACCGCTGAGGAGAGATATGATAGAGATCTATAAATGAATGAATGGAGTGGAACGGGTAAACGTATATGCTTTAAAAAAGTAGAAAGATTAGGGGACACTCAATGAAGCTACAATGTAGCCCATTTAGGACCAATAAGAAAAAAAATTCCCTCAACGAGTAATCAAACTCTGCAATACATTACCAGATTATGTAGTAAAAGCTGTTGGTTTATGGACCTTTCCTCCAGGAACCTGTCCAAACTTTTTTAAACCCAAGATTTAAGCATTATTAAAGAGGACCAGGGAAATCCACTGCTTACCTCTTTTGGGAACCTGACAGATATTTGTGACCTGGATTGGCCACTGTTGGAAACAGGATGCTGGGCTTGATGGACCTTGGTCTGATCCAGTATAGCATTTCTTAAATTCTTATGTTCTTATTATAGAGAGATATTCCATGTGAAAAGGGGAAGGGAACAGCAATGGGGATTAACTACCATCCACCTGGCCAGAATGGACAGATAATGAAATGTTAACAAAAATTAGGGATTCTAACAAAATTGGCAACACAGTAATAATAGGCAATTTCAATTATCCTGAACGATTCGGACACATCAGGACATGCTAGGGAGATTAAGTTTTTAGATGAGGTAAATAACTGCTTTACGGAGCAACTACTTCAGGAAATAGTAATTAGATCTTACCTGCTAATTAGTGTTCCTGAAGGAACGACAGTCCAGTCCCTTTACTACTGGGTTGCGCAACCCTTCCAGCAGCTTGGAGGCTGAGCCCAACCTTTTTGGGGATGGAGCGGTATAAATACCACTGGGACCACCCCCCAACTCCAGTATTCGAATGAAAAAGCAGATATAACCAACTCTTGTACACAACCTACCTAACAAAACATTTTAAGAAATATAAAGCACTCACTTATTTAAAGAATGAAAAGGTTCTCTTTTTTTTTTTTTTTTTGGATATCATAGGAAAGGATATGCGGAAAGGCAACGGGCGGAGTGGGTTTGTCCGAGCTTGCCGCCACGGGTCTGCGCTCGTTCAGATGGTCTGCGTTCATTCCGATGCCTTCCTATAATCAATAGCTTTTTAACTTTAGCCGGAATCGGGAGGGATCAGGGACTGGACTGTCGTTCCTTCAGGAACACTAATTAGCAGGTAAGATCTAATTACTATTTCCTTATCGTCACTCCAGTCCAGTCCCTTTACTACTGGGATGTACCCGAGCAGTTCAACCCTGGGTGGGGTCCGGCATACCGGAATGAAGAACCGCCAGGCCAAAAGGAGCGTCCGCTGCACTCTGAACGTCTAACCTGTAATGCTTGGTGAAGGTATGGAGAGAGGACCAAGTCGCCGCCCTACATATGTCCAGGGGGGGAACTAGACTGAATTCCGCCCAAGAGGTAGCCTGCGCCCTAGTAGAATGTGCCCGCAGGCCCACGGGAACTTGCTTCCCCTTTAGGATATAGGCGGAGGCTATTGCCTCCCTGATCCATCTAGAGATGGAGGCCTTGGCCGCCGCCTCCCCTTTGTGTGGGCCCCCGAACTGAATGAATAGTCGGTCGGACTTTCGAAAGGGCGCTGTGCGAGAGCGGTATCGCTTCAGGATTCTCCGGATGTCTAGGAGTCGAAGCTTGCTATCCTTGGCTTCCCACCCTTCTTTGGCGAAGGCCGGGAGGGTCACCGTCTGGTTCAAATGAAAGGGAGATATAACTTTAGGCAAGAAGGAGGGAACCGTGCGCAGAACTACTTTGTCCTTGAGAAATGACAGAAAAGGCGGCTGAGCGGACAGAGCTTGTAGTTCCGAGATCCTCCTGGCCGAACAGATGGCGATTAGGAAGACAGTCTTCAGGGTTAAATCTTTTAGGGAGGCCTCCTTTAATGGTTCGAAGGGATTCCCGATCAAGGCATTTAGCACCAGGTTAAGGTCCCAAGGGGGGATGATGGACCTCCGTTGCGGACGTAGGCGTTTCACCGCCCTTAGGAACCTTGAGACATCGGCGTGGGCCCCTAAGGGTTTGCCACGGACCTTGCCTCTGTAGCAAGCGATGGCCGCGAGCTGGACCCTTAAGGAGCTGTGAGCCAGGCCCTTGTCCAACCCTGCCTGCAAGAATTCCAGGACCTCCGGAACGGAGGCAGAGAGTGGCTTCTTTTGGTGCTCCGCGCACCAGGATTCGAAGATGCGCCAAACTCGTACGTAAGACAGGCAGGTCGAGCGCTTCTTGGCTTGCAGCAGAGTTGAGACTACTGCCCCTGAGTAACCTCGTTTCAGGAGCCGTGCCCTTTCAAAAGCCAAGCCGTAAGCGAGAACCGATCCACGTGTGGCATTCGAACCGGACCTTGACTTAGCAGATCCCTCTTGCAAGGGAGCCGCCATGGATGGTCGGCGATCATCCTCACCAGATCCGCGTACCATGGTCGGCGAGGCCAATCCGGGGCTATGAGGATTACCAACCCTTTGTGTGCCTCTATCCGCTGGAGGACCTTTCCGATGAGAGCCCAAGGGGGGAATACATAGAGGAGGCCCTCCGAAGGCCACTTTTGGGAGAGGGCATCCAGGCCCTCTGACATTCTTTCCTTCCGCCGACTGAAGAATCTGTCCACCTTGGCTGACGAGAAGCGTGCCATGAGGTCCATGACTGGGACTCCCCAGCGAGCTACTATTTGGCTGAAGGTCTCCTGTTCCAGTTCCCACTCTCCGTGGTCTATCTTGCACCTGCTGAGGAAGTCGGCTGTGACGTTGTCCGCGCGCCCGCCACGTGTTGAGCTGAAATCGCCTGCAGATGGGCTTCGGCCCACTGGCAGAGGGTGTCCGCCTCCTTTTCGAGGCCGTGGCTGCTGGTGCCTCCCTGGTGATTGATGTAGGCCACCGCGGTGACATTGTCGGAGAGGACGCGAATCGCTCGTCCCTGTACCAAGGCTTCGAGAGCCTTGAGTGCTAGGGTGACGGCCCGCAATTCCAGTCTGTTGATGGGCCATTGCGATTCCAACGGTGTCCAGCGCCCCTGGACAAAACGGTCTCCGCAGTGTGCTCCCCAGCCTGATAGGCTAGCATCCGTCGTCAATAGTACCCACCGAGGGGGTTCTAGAGGCATCCCGCGATCCAGGTTCCTTGGGCATCTCCACCAGTGGAGTGCCTGTTTGGTCCGCGGATCACAAGGTAACTGCAGAGAGAGGGGATGATGCTGGGGCGACCACCGTCGCAACAGAGACCGTTGCAATGGTCGCATGTGGGCCCTGGCCCATGGTACAACCTCTATCGCCGCCGCCATTGTTCCCAGAAGCTGAAGATAATGCCACGCCGATGGGATTCTTCTGGCCAGAAACTGAGAGACTAGAAGTCTTAGATCCCTTGACCTTGTTCGTGACAAGAATACTCTGCCGCTGTTGGTGTCGAATCTTGCCCCGAGGTACTCGAGTTCCTGGGAGGGAGTCAGTCTGCTCTTTGCTCGGTTGATGACCCACCCCAAGTCCTCTAGGACCTGGATCACTCTGGCCGTTGCCGAGCGGCTTTCTTCTTCGGACTTTGCCCGGATCAGCCAATCGTCTAAGTAAGGGTGAACTAATATTCCCTCCTTCCGAAGGAAGGCCGCTACAACCACCATTACCTTGGTAAATGTTCTGGGAGCCGTAGCTAGGCCGAAGGGTAGGGCCTGGAATTGAAAGTGGCCTGCTGGGACAGCGAATCTCAGGAACTGTTGGTGAGACTTCCTGACCGGGATATGTAAGTAGGCTTCTGTCAAATCTAGGGATGTCAGGAACTCCCCTTCCCTGACGGCCGCTATGACCGAACGTAGAGTCTCCATGCGGAAGTGCGGCACTCTGAGGCAGCGATTGACCTGTTTTAGATCCAGGATCGGTCGCAGGGAGTCTTCCTTCTTTGGCACAACGAAATAGATCGAGTACCGACCTGAGCCGCGCTGGCTTGGCGGCACGGGGATCACGGCTCCGAGCGCTATTAGGCGTGCGAGTTTTTCCTCTACTGCCGCCCTTTTTGCAGCGGATCCGCAGGGGGATCGGACAAAGGCCGGGGGTATTTGCTCTGCGAATTCGAGGGCATAGCCTTCTCTGATTACCTCTAGGACCCATTGATCGGACGTGACACGGGACCAGGCGGGAAGAAAGAGCGTCAAGCGACCGCCTATCAGGCGCCTTCCCTCCTGGGCCCCCGTCATCTCATTGTTGTTTTCTGGAGCCCGAGAAGGAGGAAGAGGCTGCGCCAAAGCCTCTGCCAGCTCCCCGGAACCCCCTGAAACCTTGACCCTTTGAGGGAAACCGGCCCTTGGAAAAGGGGGTTGGCCTAGTTGGGCGAAACCTCCTGGAGTCCCTAGGCTGGGTACGCACTGGGGGAAGGGAGCGCCCCTGTTTTTGTCTGTCTTCCGGGAGCCTGCCTCCCTTCGACTCCCCCAGGTCCTTGACTAACTTCTCTAAATCTTCACCGAATAAGAGCTTCCCCTTAAAAGGAAGTCGGCTCAGGCGCGACTTAGAGGAGGCATCCGCTGCCCAATTTCTTAGCCAAAGATACCGCCTAGCCGCCACCACCGAGGCCATGTTTTTGGCCAAACTTCTGATGAGGTCATACTGACTATCCGCTAAATAGGCTGCTCCGGATTCCACCCTAGCCGAGTTGCCCTGTGTTTCGGCCGCTGATCCGTCTGTTGTCTGGATCTGCTGAGCCCACCTTAAACAGGCCCGAGCCACCCAAGCTCCTGACACAGAGGCCTGCAAGGCGAGAGCGCTTATATCAAAGGCTTGTTTCAGGAGCGTATCCACCTTCCTGTCTTGAGCGTCTCTTAAGGCCGTGGCACCTTCCACTGGGATAGTGGTCTTTTTGGTGACTGCTGATACCGCTGCATCCACCCTGGGGGACTTCAGCAGTTCTTTGTCCGACTCTGGAAGAGGGTAGAGGCGAGCCATGGTTCGTACCCCTCTCAAGGTTGATTCTGGTTGATCCCACTCCTCCTGTATCATCTGACGTACCACCCTGTGGACAGGGAAAACTTTCTGGGACCTTCTGATCGCCTGAATTAAGGGATCTTCTAGTGCCTCGTCATCTGCCGGGGAGTCAGAGGCTACGTTGAGGGCTTTTAGGGACTCATTGATTAAGGAAGGGAGCTCTTCTCGGCGAAAAACTCTAACAATGCGAGAATGGTCCTCCTCTGGGATCTCTCCTTCTTCCAGCTCCTCCTCCTCGTCCTCCAGCTCCCTTTCCGAGCCCTCTTCCTCTGGGGTGCCCTGAGAAAGGGGTGGGAGGATCTCTTTGCTCATTAGTCTGGTACGCTTGGAGGGTATCCCTGAATCCGGACCGCTCGCTCTCCTAGGTCTGGTTGGTCTGGTTTCTGCTGTGGGAGCTGTATCGCCTGGTCCAAGCCCCTGCTTGCGCATGCAGTATGCTTGGTGTAGCAATAGGATAAAGTCAGGGGAGAAGAGATCTCCGACCCCCCCATCCGCCGTGGAACGAGACGGAGGGGGTGCGAGAACCTCTGAGTTAGTGGTCGGGGGTAATTGGACCCCCACCTCCGCTTCCAGGGGGTCCCCGGTCATCTGAGGCCCCTGGGGTATGGGCAAGCTGAGTTCTTGCTCTACGGAGGTGGAGACTGCCGCACAAGCTCTACAGATGCCTATTTCTGAGGATGTGCCCCTCCGAGTGCCACAGGATGGGCACTTTGACTTAGTAGCCATGTTTTCCAGGAGGCTCAATGGAGCGGAGCGTAAGTGAGCCGGTCTAACCAATGCACTGTAGGAGGGAGACTCCACAATGACCCCACAAGTCAACTAAAATCCCCCAAGAAGAAAAATGTGCAAAAATGAAATGCTGTAGCAGGACAGCTCTCCCCACGATGTCCCCTCCCCCCAGTAATGTCAGCGTTTTCGCGGGCAATGGGATGGCCTTGGAGCTGCAGGAAAGGCAGGCTCACAGTAAATAAATTAAAGGCAAAGGTTAAGGCAAAATAAAGTAAAATTAATTTAAACATTAAATAATGACATGAAATGCTGCCGATCCAGGCTAATACTTGCAGTTTGAAGATTGTTCTGCAAGCAGGACCCGCTCCGCGATTCCTCTCCGTCGGCTCAACACGTGGTAGGCCTCAGCCACGTGGAGCCCGGGACGGAGGATCGCGCGTCTGCCCACTGCCTGAGTTCCGGCCTTTACCGCTGCGAAGAGAGGGGCGGGCTCCGCGTCGCCACCGCTGCAGACGCCGCCGCTTATGAGCCCTCCGAAACTGTTGATTCGGGGCTCCGGGAATCTCGGCCGCACCCCGCTGCACCGGGGGAGGGGGGGCGAGTAGGTTCCCTTCACGTCGCTGCCTCTAGCGCTCAGCCGCCTCGGGGGCTTCGGCGCGAGGCAGGATAGCTCCTGGAAATGCAGAAAGGACTCCGGCACAGAAGGTAAGGAGATCCTTCTTCCCCCTGCAGCAGGCAGCTCAGGCAAGTCCTCCGGTCTCCAGCCCGGCCCGGGGGAGGGGGGGAGTGGGAGAGAGAATGCAGGAAGAATTAAAGGTACAGGAATCAAATAAATGAAACAATCTCCTTAAGCAAAATAATGACAAAAAACTAACTAAGATAAATTAGCTAACATAGGATAAGGCAGGACTCCAGTAAGCCCTAGGCTTACGGAACCCTCCAGCTGCTTGGAGGCTGAGAATACTGGAGTTGGGGGGTGGTCCCAGTGGTATTTATACCGCTCCATCCCCAAAAAGGTTGGGCTCAGCCTCCAAGCTGCTGGAAGGGTTGCGCAACCCAGTAGTAAAGGGACTGGACTGGAGTGACGATAAGGAACAGAATTTTTAGTAGAACACAGGATCTGGGACAACAGGTGAGTGTTTGAACCACTTGGCAATAGTTATCATAAGATGATAAATTTTGATTTAATAAATGGAAGGAGAACAGCAAGGAAATTGACTGGGCTAGCATTTAACGTTCAAAAGGGAGGCTATGAAAAAATGAGTTTGTTGCCTGGAATGAACCCTTAGGAGGACAGAGGAGAAGGACTGGAAGTCTTTGAAAGTGTGAGGCAGAGCCCAAAGGCTGTTTGCAGTGGCAACAAGAAATAAAAGATTGGTGCCTGGAAGGGACCCTCAGAAAGAGAGGAGGAAGGACTGGTAGCCTAGTAAGAGGAAGGAAGTGCACAAAAGGAGGAATACTTTGGTGAAGAGCTGCAAGATTTAGGGGTATCTGGCCAGGTGGTTGGACATAATGGGATAGTGTTTGGGGTTGGAACAATTTGCAGTGCGGCGGAGCAGTTGGGTGAAGTAAGTTTTTTTTTTGTTGTGGTGGGGACTTGGCAGGTTGGTAGGGCAGTTGTGGGGGAGTATTTTGAGGGGTTGGATAGTGAGTGGGGTACTGGGTTATGTTTCAGTGTATATAAATTCCTATGCTACAGAAGCTGGAATTTTCCATTTCCTATAGAAATGCACTGAGCTATTTTCCTGGGAGGGCTTATATTTCTGGAATCCCCAGTCCAATTTGGCCCATTTTTGAACCTGATGTGTCTTTTTACCAATTTTTCTCACAAGACAAGTTTCATCCCATGTTCTTACATTTTTGGAGAGTTATTTCGCCCCCATTCAGACATATATTGTGGCGGTCGCGCCCCTACCAGGCGGTCGCCTAGTAGGGACGGGAAGCCATCTTGAATTCCTCTTTACCAAGGATTGTAGTTGTGTATAGAGATAAATGAACCAAGTGGTTGTTTCAAATGGCAAGCGGGTAACAAATCTTTAAAGCAGTTGTACACTCAAGTCAAAGAAAATAAAGGATAATCTTCTCCTATTAAAGCAAAGCTTACAACCAGTGTTGTAGTAGAATTATTTACACAGGCTTTCATTACTTAGACACAATGCACATATCACAGTCCATCTCAGAACAAGCTGAAGTCAGGTCACTTTCTTTACCTTCTACCTCCATGCTTTCTGCTGAGCTGTATCTTGGCAAAGTTTGAAAACGCTCAGGTACTTTATGCTTAATGTTCTTTAACAGGTTAAACAGCCTATTCCACTGAATGGCCCCTTCTCCTCTAGATAGGACTTCAACGGGCTTCTCCTGTTCAGTTTCTCCTGAAAACCCCTTCTTCCTAATCCGGGTTTTCTCAGGCCTAAACCTCTCTTCAGAGTCAGAGCAAGAAACACAGGGTTTTGGCTTTACTGCTTTCTTTCTCCTACCTTGGAGTCTTGTTGCAGCACCTTCCTGGCTGAGGCTTCTGTGGCTTGTGACTCTCTCTGCCTCTGAGCTAGACAGGGAATCAGGGTAAGATCTCCACTTCCCTTCCTGGGGCTTCTGCTGCCTGCAGACAGACCCTTCATCAGAGGAGTCTAAGCACTCTTGCCTTAGCCTTCTCAAAGCCAACCTTTTCTCTCTCTCCCTCTTGCCAGTCTGTTTGGTCCTCTGCCTGGAACCTTCTCTGTAGCTTCCTTGGCTGCAGTGCTGGCTGCTCTTGTCTCTGCTGCTGCTCTCTTTGTGGCTGCTTCTCTCCTGGCTGCTTCTTGCTTGACTGCTTCTCTCAACTTTGTTTGTTTTTTCAAACTTAAACGTTGAGCAGGGCACCTCCCTCTCTGACTCCACCCACTTGTACCTCCTACTCTTACCTGGGGTTGTCATGGAGTCTGGGAGTGGCTTAAACCTAGCTCTACCCTCTTGGTTTCTCTCAGGGATTTTGCTGTGGTGTATGTGTTCTAGTGCACCCATCCCCCGAAAAGAAGAAAAAGTTCTTCTTTCTCTTTTATTTCCCTGCTGAGCTGCACTCTCCTTACCACAATATTCTCGACCCCTTTTATGTAATTCTTTCCAAATTTCATTGGTGTAGAAAGAATAGAGTTTTGTGTACTGCTGACTAGATAGAGGAAAAAAAAAGATAAATCTGTCTCCCTGTGCTATCCCTTAAGTCAGTAAAAAGCATCAATGCTAATTTGGCATCTTGACCCCTACCAGTAGTACCCCAAGACAACAGTTAGGTAGCAACAAATGACATTTTGAACCCAGGGCCTAATAGGACAGGAACAAATGGGGACTTCTCCTGCCTCATCCTTTAGACCCCAGAGAAAATCCTAGTAACTCCCCCCTTATCCAGAAAGCAACACCTCTAATCAGGATAAATGCCACTGGTAAGGTCTAGCCAGTAATTTTCAGCGGCTCTATCCAGACAGTGCCACTCAAATTCATCACTGACCGTCTCGACACTATAGTACTGGGCTGGCACATGTGCAAACCATTAAGTATTAAGACCAATATTTCGAAAATTACCTGGATAACTTTAGAACAGCAAAAAAGCTGCTCTAAATTTATCTGGATAGCTAACCAAATGGCAATCTCCATGTTGCCATTATCCAGATGCCAGTGGTATCGATCACTCTACCCAGATATTCAGCGCTGGCCACAATTCAGATACTGGTGCTAAATATCCAGATTATATTTAAATGCCATGGCTAGATAACGGGGTTACTTACCTGTAACGGGAGTTCTCCGTGGACAGCAGGATAAGTCAGCCACACATGGTGACGTCCTCCGGGCGGCGCCATAGGTACGGAAGTGCTCTCTAGAGCTCAGAAAGGTGAGCCTTTCTGGGCATGCCCAGGTAGCCCACCTTACCGGCCCGCCCCCTAGCCCAGCCAGTGTGTTCCTAGCTAGTATAAGCGGCTAGGGGGGCGGTCTCTGAGCTGTGCTCCTCCAGGGGAGGTGGGAGGGATTGTGTTGCTGACTTATCCTGCTGTCCACGGAGAACTCCCGTTACAGGTAAGTAACCCCGTTTTCCTCCATGGACTAGCAGGATTGCGTCAGCCACACATGGTGACTCCCTAGCTGTAGCAGTTGCAGTGGTGGAGGAGACCAGCGTACGCATAGACAAGAAGGAGACCGGTATTGGTAGTAACTTGTTTACTCAGTATTAACGTAGCTTAAGTCCATGCAAACAGTGTGTCAGTGCATACAGTGCAAACAACGTAAAATAGTGCAAAATAGTGCGACCAGGCATACAGTGCAAACAGCGCATACAGTGCAAACAGAGCAAACGGTGCACACAGTGCAAGAATGCATACAGTGAATACGGTGCAAACAGTGCAACAAGGCAGTTCAAGGTGCGTGTCACGCATTTGTTTTCTCTGGGGTCCCTGAAGGACGGCTAGCTGCCATAGAGAGGACGGCCGTGGCAAGGGCCCCTTCTTCCTGGGACCTAAGGTCGAGGCAGTAGTGTTTTTGGAACGTATGTGGAGAAGACCAAGTGGCAGCTTTACAGACTTCGTGCAGTGGGACATTGCGAAGGTTGGCAATAGAGGTAGAGAGTGCCCTGAGATGGTGTGGGCCCACTCTCGCACACACCTGGGTACCGTTTGGGTCCAGGCAGAAAGCTACGCAGGTTGTGACCCAATGGGAGAGTGTTCTCTTGTTGACAGGTCTCCCGGGTCTTCTCGGGTCAAAGGACACGAACAGTTGGTCGCTTTGCCGGACAGGCTGCGTTCTGTGCAGGTATGCCCGGAGGGCTCGAAGGCAGTCCAGAGTGTGTAATCGCCGTTCTTCGTCTGACGCGTGCGGTTCAGGAAAGAAGGCGGGGAGTTCTATGGACTGGTTTACGTGGAAAACGGAAGGTACTTTGGGTATGAACCTGGGGTTGGTCCGCAAGGAAGCATGCGTTTGGTGCAGTTGCGTGTAAGGGGGGTGAGTGACTAGCGCTTGAAGCTCACTGATCCTCCTTGCTGAAGCGATGGTTACCAGGAACAGCGTTTTCCACGTGACGAACTTCATCTCGGCTGAGTGGAGTGGCTCGAAGGGCTCTTGTGTCAGACGGTGCAGGACTGTGTTGAGGTCCCAGGCCGAGGCCGGGTGTCTTACCGGAGGCTTCAGGTTTGTTAGGCCTTTCATGAAGCGTGCCGTGAGGGGCAGTGCCGCGATGGAGCTGGCACCTTCGGGCGGGGCGTGGTAAGCTGCAATCGCCGAAAGATGCACCCGGATGGACTGGGTTTTAAGTCCGAGGTTGGATAGAGAACTAAGGTACTGCAGGACGTCAGGTAGCGGGCAAGAGACGGGGTCAAGGTTTTTGTCCGCGCACCAGATGCTGAATCTTTTCCATTTGAGCCCGTAGGACTTTCTCGTAGAAGGCCGTCTGGCTGCGAGAACCACGTCTTGCACTTCAGAGGTTAGTTGGAGTGCGGAGAGGTTTCGCCACTCAGCCTCCAGGCAGTGAGAGCTAGGGCTTCGAGGTTGGGGTGCCATGTCGTGTCTCCGTTCTGCGATAGGAGGTCCTGCCGTAGTGGCAAGCGAATCGGGGCCTCGCAGGACAGGCGCAGGAGGAGAGCAAACCACATCTGGCGTGGCCAGTGTGGCACAATTAGGATGGCGCGGGCTTTGTCGCGGACAATCCTTTGAAGTGTCGCTGGGATGAGGGGGGTCGGGGGAAAGGCGTAGACGAGAGACCACTCCCCCCAGCACACGTCGAATGCATCCGCTGCCAACCTTTTGGTATTCTGCTCCGTGGCACTTGGTATTCTGCTCCGTGGCAAACAGGTCGATGTTCGGTGTACCCCATAGCTGAAAAAGACTGTTGGAGACCTCTCTGAGAAGGGACCATTCGTGAGGCTGTAGCTGTCTGCTTAGTCTGTCTGCCAAGATGTTCTGATCTCCTGGGAGATAGGAGGCTCTCAGACTGCATCTGTTCCTTAAGGCTAGGAACCATATCCGTAGGGCTTCCCAGAAGAGGGGGCGAGAGGCGGTGCCCCCTTGTTTGTTGATGTAGTACATGGCTACTTGGTTGTCGGTCTGGATGAGAACTGTGTTGCCCTGCAGTTGCTGGAGGAAGGCTGTGAGAGCGTATCTGATGGCTCTTAGCTCGAGCAGGTTGATGTGCAGGAGCTTCTCCCTCGGAGTCCACGCTCCCTATGTGCGGAACTGCCGCAGGTGAGCGCCCCAGCCGGCGGTGGAAGCGTCGGTGGTGAGTATTGCTTGATGCTCGGGTGGGTGGATGTCCTTGCCCCCTGATAGGTTGCTTGTTTGGGTCCACCAGTGAAGCTGAGCCTTGATCTGCGAGGTCATAGGGATGTGTTTGGAGAGGGGTTGGGAGTGCTGATTCCAGTGCGTGCGCAGGTGCCACTGGAGTGGGCGCATCCGAAGTCTCGCCATGGGAAGGACTGAAGTGGTTGCAGACATGTGGCCCAGCAGGCACAGTAGGGATCTCGCTGAAGAGGATTTTTTCGTTGTCGCTCTGCATGCTAGGGAGGTGATGGCGGCTAGCCTGCGGTCGGGTAGATAGGCTTTTGAGGCTGTCGTGTCTATCACGGCTCCAATGAATTCCAACTTCTGGGAGGGCGTGAGATGCGACTTGTGGAGATTGAGGACAAACCCCAATGAGGTGATCAGTGATGTGGTTCTCTTCAAGGACTCGAGAAGGTCCGGGACCGACGGGGCCGTGAGGAGCCAGTCGTCGAGGTAAGGAAAAATGGACACATTGTGCTTGCAGAGGTGTGCCGCGGCCATGGCCACACACTTCGTAAAGACTCGAGGAGCAGGAGACAGCCCGAAGGGAAGGACCTTGTACTGGTAATGCTGTCCCAGCACCTGGAAGCGGAGGTACTTCCTGTGTGATTGGTGGATGCTGATATGCGTGTAGGCATCTTGCAGATCCAGGGATACCATCCAGTCACCAGATTGAATTAGGGGAAGGATGGAGTTGAGGGAGTACATCCTGAATTTTTCTTTGACTATGAATTTGTTGAGGTTGTGGAGGTCGAGGATCGGGCGGAATCCCCCCTTCTTCTTGGGGATCAGAAAATATCTGGAGTAGAAGCCGGAGTTCCTTTCTCCGGGAGGTACCTCCTCGATAGCACGGGAGGCCAGCAGGTTTAGCAGTTCCACAGTCATTGCCAGGCGCAGGTGTGACGGTGTGTCGCTGACAGGGTGCTTGCGTTGTGTTGGCGGGGCTGCGAAGCGCAGGCAGTAGCCTTCTCGGATGATCCGTAGAACCCAGGAGTCTGAGGAGATACGCTGCCATTCTTTGAAAAATTGCGTCAGGCGTCCCCCAATGTGGGTAATCGCCTGGGATTCGCCGTCAAAAGGAGGGCCCGCCTTTGTTCGCAGGGGCGTTATTGGGCCTTTTCTGTTTCCTGTCCCTCTGGGGGTTGCGCTGATGGGAAGGCCCCTGGTAGGAGGTGTACTTATACCTCGTGTTCTGCCATCTGCGATTGTAAGGGTATTTTTTGCTGGAGCTGTAGTAGGGTTTCTTCTGTGGATTACTTTTCTGAGAGCCACTGTGGCGCTCAAAGCCGTCTTCGGCTAGGGTCTGGAGTGTGTTACAGTGCTCCTTCATGTCGTTTACTGTATCTTTTACTTTGTCTCCGAAGAGGGAATCGCCCGTGCAAGGTGCATCTGCAATCCTGTCATGGGTGTCATCACGCAGTCCCGATGCCCTTAGCCAAGCCCACCTTCTCGCGGAGATCGCTGTACCAGCTGTCCTCAACGCTGTGTCGAAAGCGTCGAAGATTGCGCTGGCCATATGCTTGCTGCACTCGGACATATCCGTGAGCGTTCTGGAGGGTGCGGCTTGAGTGTCTTTCGGTAGCGATGCGAGAGAGGCTTTAAACTCCGCCATGCATGCATCCATGAAGAGGACCTGTTGGAACTGGTGCGCTGCGATCTTAGCGTTGAGCATGGCCCCCAGGAAGACTTTCTTCCCGATGTCATCCAGGAGTTTGTGGTCTCTACCTGGCGGGCTGTTGGCATGGGTGCGAGAGGATTTGATCCGCTTGAGGGCCGAAGATACCACAATGGATTGATGAGGTAGCTGGGGGTCAGTGAAGCCAGGCACAGGTTGCACCTGATACTTTGTTTCGAGCCTTCTCGGGAAGGCTCTTCCAGAAGCTGGGGTTAGCCATATCCTCGAGTGGTTTTCACGCAGTGTCTGGTGTATAGGCAGCGCGAAGGTAGGCTTCGGGGTGGCAAGGTATTTTAGAACCTCAGGCACCGGTGCCTTGTCATCAGCTGCGCCCATCAGGGACAAGGTGGAGGCTAGCTTGGTAATAAATTTTGGGTATGTAAGGTCCTCTGGGGGGGGAGGTGTTTCCTCCGCCTCCGCCTCCGTGTTGCGTTTGTCTTCAGAGGTTGATGGCTCGTTGGATGCGGTGCCCACAACCGCCTCTTCTATGTCCTGCTCTTCTGCCGTAGTGTCCGGAGAAGGCTGTACTGCGGACATCCTCTCAAGGGTGTAGGTCCTGGCAGGTGGTTTTAATGTGGGTGCCTCCTGGGGCTCCAGAGGTTTTTCCCCCGAGGGAGCTGCTGAAGGCGCTGGAGGATGTACTAGCGAGGAAGGTTGTCTTACCAGCTGGGACAACAGGTTCAAGATGCTAGCAATGCTTGATGCTCCACTGGATTCACTCCTGCTGTTATGCCCAGGACTGGAGGAGTTAGAGGATCTTTGCCTTTCACCTCTATGGTTGCGGTGTTTGCTGCGGCGGTGTGGAGAGCGGCGATAGCGCTTAGAGTGCTTGTTCCTGCTTTTTCTGTGTGTGGAAGCGCTACTACTGCTGCTGCTGCTAGAGGAGTGATGATGTCTTTTTCCCCCCCTCCTGCGACTTTCACGGCTCGATCTGCCTCTGCCTCCGTGATGGCACGGGGTCTTTTCAGCGCCGGCAGGACTCTTGGCGCCGACGTGCAGGACTTGGGGAGCAGGCAGCGGAGGGCTGCATGGACGGCCGGAGGATCGGCGCCGATGGCTGCACTCGTTTCCGCGCCGTGTCGGGGCTTCCGGGTTTGAATTCCCGCCCACTAGATGGGCGGAGCTGGAGGACTGGCGAGCCGGAGTGGAGGACCGGGGACCGCCGCCATCTTCGTTGACCGCATGGACTTGCACAGCGATGCGATGTATCCCCGCGGCGTTGGAGGGTCCTGCGGTTGGCCTCGAACATATCAGAGGGGTGGATATTTCTACCTCTGCTGCACGGCTGTGGATGGAGGCCGCATCGGGCGCATCCGGAACCGGAGACATTAGTGAGCACACCGCCGGGGCGGGGGCTGCATCAGAGTTCGATGGGCAGATAGCAGGAGCAGGAACAGCAGCGGAAAGAAGAAAATAAGCAGAAGTACTTGCGATTTCGTTCAGGTAATCATTCAGAGCGTGCCATCTGGATCTCTTCGCCCTGGGGGACATTTTCCCGCAATGCTCACAGTTCTCCACATTATGCTCAGTGCCCAGGCAGCGCAAGCAGGCAGTATGGGAATCGGTGTTGCTCATTTTTCTCTTGCATTGGTGGCATTTCTTGAAACCAGGTTTCGGCATGATTAGGAGATTTGGATTGATGGATAGAGAGCAGAGTCTGTCTTGCAGGCAAGGCGGAAGGAAGAATACTGGCTGGGCTAGGGGGCGGGCCGGTAAGGTGGGCTACCTGGGCATGCCCAGAAAGGCTCACCTTTCTGAGCTCTAGAGAGCACTTCCGTACCTATGGTGCCGCCCGGAGGACGTCACCATGTGTGGCTGACGCAATCCTGCTAGTCCATGGAGAAGTCTAAAAAACACCAACTGTGTTGTTTAAATATTGAACCGCTATTCTTTGAAGTTCATTTTGTGAGAGCACTGGCACTTGCTGAAGAGAGATTGGTTTTGAGATCGTCGCAAGTACTTTTATCTTAGATTCACTGAATTCTGCTATTAAGTATAGGGAAACTCTGTGGTGTGCATTTTGTTCTTCTCCAGTGCTTTGTAAAAAAAAATTCTTTGGAATTTAGATCCTGTTCCCCACTTCTTCCTTTTAGGAAGACTAGAAAAAAATTGGCTTTTTCAAAAAGCCTTTATTATTAATATTTCTCTTTTGATCAAGGTTTATTTATTTATTTTATTAGGCTTATATACCGCTTTTCTACCAGTCACAGTGGTGTACATTCAGGTACTGTAGATATTTTTTCCCTTGTCCCTCCCTGAAGGGCTCACAATCTATGTTTTTGTACCTGAGGCAATGGAGGATTAAGTGACTTGCCCATGGCCACAAAGAGTACCTGTGGGACTAGAAACCCCAGTCCTTCCAGCCCAAGGTTGCTGGATTTGAACACCTGGCCCCCCGGCCCGAGGTAACTTGCCCTAACCACTAGGCCACTCCTCCCTGGAGTTTTTATTTTCATTTCTGTTTTAGGATGATTATTGTTGTGTTAGCAATTTATGTGATGCATTTTGTATTTTATGGTGATTGTTCTTATTGTAATTTTTCCATTTCTACTGTAAATCATCTGAAGCATGTTTTGAGCAGGTTACTGACAACATAAATGAATAAAATGAGGTCAAGCAGTCATTCAGGTATACATGTCAAATTTTTGTTCTTACTTTGCACAAACATCACACTGTGAGTATGCTCTGTTTACAACTTCCACCCAATCTAGACGTTGCCAGTGTCAGCAAAATAATGCTGCCTGTCTTAAAAGGGTTACACAACTTCATATATGCTGTAAAGAAACTAATAATTTATTCCCCAAGAGGCAACCACGGAAGGCCTAAAATCTTCATGAGTGTTTATCAGTTACTGAGATATTTGGATCTCTCTGCATTTTTTTCATGTTTAAGATCAGATTGTTTTTATTTGCCCATGATCATGGTTACATTTTTGATGGAAATATTTCAAAGCCTTCAGCAGGAATGAAATCATCCCTCTTATTGCACAATCAAAATCGCAGAGTAGGCTGTGTTATCACAATGTGAGATTTTCCTTTAAATCAGATCACAGCATGAAGAGCAGAAAGCTAAGATAGGCCTTTCAAGAGACATAATGATAAACTAGGTGAATATATACATATCTCAGAATAGTAAGAATTAACGGTTTGCATCAACCCTGCCCCCCCCCACCCCCCACATATGTTATTTCTGCAATATACAAGATTTCCTGAAATAAGCTGATGCAAAGCCAGGAGAAGCATCTCTACATAGCAACATACACTGTAATCCCTTATACCACCAGACCACTGCAGGAAATTTAAAGATTATCTGACACAGATTATAGCAGCGCTACCATTAGAGAGTACTCATAAGAGGAAAAAATAAAGGTTTAAAAATGTATTTATTTATTTAATAGGTTTTCTACACTGCTTTATCCTTGCCAAAGCAGTTTACATTACAAGTTAAGAATGTTTATATTATAAGGAAATTGTTCTCTCTTTGGTCTCAGAGCAGCAAACTCAAATCCCACTAATCCCACAAACACTCCTAGCGACCATGGGCAAATCACTTCCATTGCCCCAGGTAGAAAATCTGAAAGGAACAACGTAGAATTTTTTTTTTAATACAGTTAATTAGTTAATGGAGTGGAGGAGTGGCCTAGTGGTTGGGGCAAGGTACTTCAGGCCGGAAGGTCGGGGGTTCAAATCCCACTAGAGGACAGCAACCTTGGGCCGGAAGGACTGGGGTTTCTAGTCCCACAGGTGCTCCTTGTGGTCTTGGGCAAGCCACTTAACCCTCCATAGCCCATGTTCCCTGTAAAATAGTTATCTCCAAGTTATAATGCCCTGTTCAATGTAAGAAGTAATTAGATCTTACCTGCTAATTAGTGTTCCTGAAGGAACGACAGTCCAGTCCCTTTACTTCTGGGTTGCGTAACCCTTCCAGCAGCTTGGAGGCTGAGCCCAACCTTTTTGGAGGTGGGGCGGTACAAATACCACTGCGACCACCCACCAACTCCAGTAATTGACTGAAAAAGCAGACTAAATGAACTTCTGTAACAACTATAAATCAAACCTAACAAACATGTAAACCCTGGGAGAGGTGGCCCGAAGTCGACCCACCCGCTCCACTTTTTTTTTTTTTTGAAAATAGGAAATTGGAAATAGGTAATAAAGGTAGCGGGGGAGGGAAGGCGCCGAAGGAGGACCGCCCCGCCTACTTGCTCCTGGTCTCCCTCACTCCGATCTGGTTCCCCGCTCGGTTCGCTGTTCCGCCCTTTGCCGCCAGGGCTTCAGGCCCGGTATAGCCGGGTGGGATCAGGGACTGGACTGTCGTTCCTTCAGGAACACTAATTAGCAGGTAAGATCTAATTACTTCTTCCTTATCGTCACTCCAGTCCAGTCCCTTTACTTCTGGGAAGTACCCGAGCAGTTCAATTCTGGGTGGGATTCTGCAAATCGGACTGAAGCACCGCTAGGCCAAACCGAGCGTCCGCTGAACTCTGTACGTCTAGCCTGTAGTGCTTGGTGAAGGTATGCAGAGAGGACCAAGTCGCCGCCCTACATCTATCCAGCGGAGGGACTAGGCTGAATTCTGCCCACGAAGTAGCCTGAGCTCGGGTGGAATGTGCCCGCAGCCCCCCCGGGACCTGCTTGCCCTTCAGAATGTAGGAGGAAGCAATCGCTTCCCTAATCCACCTGGAGATGGAAGCTTTGGCCGCCGCTTCCCCTCTGTGTGGACCTCCGAACTGGACAAATAGCCGGTCTGATTTCCGGAACGGAGCCGTGCGGGAGAGGTAGTGTTTTAGGGCTCTTTGGACGTCTAGTAAACGAAGCCTGCTATCCCTGCCTACCAGACCCTCTGTTGGGAAGGCCGGGAGCGTGACTGTCTGGTTCACATGAAAGGGAGAGATAACCTTGGGGAGGAAGGAGGGCACCGTGCGCAGGACGACCTTGTCCTTAAGGAAGGCCAGGAAGGGGGGTCTGGAGGAGAGTGCTTGTAACTCGGAGACCCGCCTGGCCGAGCAGATCGCAACTAGGAAGACCGTCTTCAAGGTTAAGTCCTTCAAGGAGGCCCTCTTCACGGGTTCAAAGGGCTCCCCTATCAGCGCATTTAGAACTAGGTTGAGATCCCAGGGGGGGATGACCGACCTCCGCTGGGGACGCAGGCGTCGGACTGCTCTGAGGAACCTGGTGACGTCCGGGTGGACCCCTAATGGCTTGCCGTGGACCTTTCCTCTATAGCACGCGATAGCGGCTAGTTGCACCCGTAGTGAACTGTGTGCTAAACCTTTGTCAAACCCCGCTTGCAAGAATTCCAAGATTTCCGGGACTGAGGCCACAAGGGGCTTACTCCGGCGCTCCGTGCACCATGCCTCGAAAATGCGCCAAACCCTTACATAGGCGAGACAGGTCGAGCGCTTCTTAGCACTCAACAGCGTTGAGATTACTGCACCCGAATATCCTCGCTTCAGAAGTCGCGCCCTTTCAAGAGCCAGGCCGTAAGCGAGAACCGATCCACGTGAGGCATCCGAACCGGGCCCTGTCTGAGCAGGTCGCTCCTGCAGGGCAGCCGCCATGGTTGGTCGGCCAACAGCCTCACCAGGTCCGCGTACCAGGGGCGGCAAGGCCAATCTGGAGCTATGAGGATTACCAGGCCCTGGTGGGATTCCACTCGCTGAAGAACCTTTCCGATCAGAGCCCAGGGAGGGAATACATAGAGAAGGCCCTCTGCCGGCCACTTCTGAGACAGGGCATCTAGACCTTCGGACATTCTTTCCTTTCGCCGACTGAAGAATCGGTCCACCTTGGCCGAGGAGAATCTTGCCATGAGATCCATCACTGGGACACCCCACCGAGCCACTATTTGGTCGAAGATCGCCTGCTCCAGTTCCCACTCTCCGTGGTCTATCCTGTGCCTGCTGAGGTAATTGGCTGTGACATTGTCCGTGCCTGCCACGTGCTGGGCTGACAGCGTTTCCAGGTAGACCTCCGCCCACTGGAAGAGAAAATCCGCTTCTTTCTCCAGTGCAGGGCTGCTGGTGCCGCCCTGATGGTTGATGTAAGCTACTGTGGTGACGTTGTCGGAGAGGACGCGGATTGCCTTTCTTCGTACCCGGGGATCGAGCTTCCTGAGCGCAAGGGTGACGGCCCGTAATTCCAGTCTGTTGATGGGCCACTGAGATTCCACCGGAGACCATCGGCCCTGGACGAACTGGTCCTCGCAGTGGGCCCCCCAGCCTGACAGGCTCGCATCCGTCGTCAAGAGTACCCACTGGGGGGGCTCGAGGGGCATTCCCCGTTCGTTTCTTGGTTGTTGCCACCAGCGAAGCGCTCGTTTGGTTCGCGGAGCGCAGGGTAACTGTGTTGTCAGCGGATGGAGTTGTGGAGACCACCGTCGCAGTAGAGATCGTTGTAATGGACGCATGTGGGCTCTGGCCCAAGGCACTACCTCTATCGCTGCCGCCATTGTTCCCAGGACCTGAAGATAATGCCATGCTGAGGGGTTTTGCCTGCTTAGGAACCGAGCAACCAGTAGCCTTAGGTCCCTGGCCCGGGATGGGGGCAAAAACACTCTGCCCCTGCCGGTGTCGAATCTTGCGCCGAGATACTCGAGATTCTGGGAAGGGATCAACCTGCTCTTTGCTCGGTTGATCACCCACCCCAACTCCTCTAGAAGGCGAACTACTGTGTCCGTCGCCGCGCGACTTTCCTCCTCCGACTTTGCTCGGATCAGCCAATCGTCTAGGTACGGGTGGACCAAAATCCCCTCCTTCCGGAGGAAGGCCGCTACGACCACCATCACCTTGGTGAATGTCCATGGAGCTGTCGCTAGGCCGAAGGGAAGAGCCTGGAATTGGAAGTGACCCGTTGGTACCGCGAATCTTAGGAACTGTTGATGTGACTTTCTGACCGGGATATGCAAGTAGGCCTCTGTCAAGTCGAGGGCTGTTAGGAACTCTCCTCTCCTTACGGCTGCGATGACTGACCGCAGGGTCTCCATTCTGAAGTGAGGAACCCTGAGACAGCAATTGACCTGTTTTAAGTCCAGGATTGGTCGAAAGGTGCCTTCCTTTTTTGGCACCACGAAGTAAATCGAGTATCGACCTGAACCGCGTTGATCTGGGGGCACTGGCAACACGGCCCCGAGTGCAATCAAGCGAGTGAGAGTTGACTCCACCGCGGACTTCTTTGCAGGGGTACAGCAGGGGACAGAACAAAGGCTGGGGGAATGCGTTTCGAGAATTCGAGAGCGTAGCCCTCTCTGATCACCTCTAGCACCCATTGATCCGACGTGACCCGGGACCAGGCGGGAAGAAACTGTCTTAAACGTCCTCTATGGGCAGCTCGTCCCCCTGGACCCCCGCGGCTTCATTGTTGTTTTCTAAGAGACGAGGAGGAGAAGGAGGAGGTCGCCCCGAATCCACGACCTGCTCCCCGAAACCCTCGAAAGCTCTAGCCCCTGGGGGAGAACAGGCCCCTGGAAAAGGAACTAGATCTGGAGGGGCGAAACCTCTGGGAGTCCCTGGACTGGGCACGTGCCGGGAGGAGGGAGCGGTTCTGTTTCGGTCTATCTTCCGGGAGCCTGCCTCCCTTGGACTCGCCAAGGTCCTTTACCAGCTTCTCCAAATCCTCGCCGAACAGCAGTCTGCCCTTGAAGGGGAGTCGACTCAGGCGAGCCTTCGAGGAGGTATCCGCTGCCCAATTGCGTAACCACAGGTATCGCCTGGCCGCCACCACCGATGCCATGTTCTTTGCCAGGCTTCTGATGAGGTCATACTGGCTATCCGCCAGGTACGCCGTTCCCGATTCCAGCCTGTTTGCGTTGGACCGGGTCTCCTCTGTGGTGCTCTCGTCTGTCTGTAACTGCTGTGACCACCTTAAACAGGCCCTAGCCACCCAGGCTCCGGAGACCGAGGCTTGCAAAGCGAGGGTGCTTACGTCAAAGGCTTGCTTCAGAAGGGTATCCAACTTTCTGTCTTGGGGATCCCTTAGGGCTGCACTGCCCTCCACAAGGATAGTGGTCTTCTTGGTGACCGCTGACACTGCCGCATCCACCCTGGGGGACTTTATCAGCTCTTTGTCTGCCTCTGGTAGAGGGTAGAGACGGAGCATGGACCTGACCCCCCTTAGACTTGACTCAGGATGGTCCCATTCTTCCTGGATCATCTGTCGCACCACCCTATGTACAGGAAAAACCTTCTGGGATCTTCTAACGGCTTGAATCAATGGATCCTCCAACGCTTGCTCCTCTGCGGGCGTATCGGAGGTCATATTGAGGGCCTTCAGGGACTCATTAATCAGTGCCGGGAGCTCCTCCCGACGAAATACTCTAATTATCCTAGCTTGGTCTTCTTCTGGTATCTCCCCTTCTTCTAGCTCCTCTTCCTCCTCGCCAAAGTCCTTGTCCGAGGGCGTCTCCTCCGGGGATCCCTGGGAGAGGGTCTCCATCTTCACTCATCCGAGGGCGCTTAGGAGGGCCTGGCTGGCTTGACCTCCGCTGCCGGAGGTGCCGCACCTCTTGCCCCTGAATTCTGCTTACGTAGGCAATATGCCTTGTGTAGTAAGAGGATGAAATCCGGGGAGAAGAAATCCCCTGCCCCCTCTTCCCCCGTCAGGAGAGGGGAGAGGGATAGGGAAGGGGTAGGCAAGTCCGAGGGCGTAGAGGGAGGGGCTTGCGATCCCCCCTCCCCTACTGGGAGTTCGTCTGATCCCTGAGAGGGGTGGGCCATGGTTAAATTAATGTCTTGCTCCGCTGAGGCTGCTAAGGCGGTACAGCTCCTGCAGATACCTGTCTCTGCGGAGGTACCCCTGCGTATTCCACAGGAAAGGCAGCGGGACTTGGTTGACATGACCTGGAGCCGAGGAACTTCTAGTACCAGGCCTCCAGTCCCGGCTGGTAGGGGCTCTCCTCTAAACTGAAGATAGTTCCCTCCCTGGCCCACAGGCCCGAGGTTTCCCCCAAGAGTGAAACAAAGAAGAAAAACCTTGAGATAAAGGGAGGGCCAATGTGATAAATAACCACTGAGATAAATTAACTCAAAATCAAATGTAAAGTTAAACTAAGGTTAAAAATAAATTTAAAATAAAACTGCAATTATATTCCTTTCTCAAGGAGTACTTGCGGTTTTTTAGAGCTGTGCTGATGTTCCGGGCCGATTCAGAGCTGTGCACCCGTTGGCTCTACACGTGGTAGGCCTCACCACGTGGAGCCAAACGGGGAGCTCCGAGACTCTCCTCCGGTCGTGGCCCGACTCCTCTCCTGCCCACCGGGGCCGAAAAACACTTTCGCTGTGGATCGCTGCCTCAACGGTCCCCCGCGGTCCCCGAAGAGACCGAATTAACGCCGCCGCGTCCTTCTGTTTCCGGACGGGGCTGGCGGTCTCGGCAGGCTAGCGATGCTGCCTCAAGCGCTCAGCCTGCAGAGAGGCTTCGGCGCGAGGCAGGGGCGATCCGCGTGTCTCAGTCGCAGAGAAGGTAACGGGAATCCTCCTCGATGCTACCAGCCGCGGCTCTCCTCCGATGCCCGATCCGATCCGGGAGGGGGGGGGGAGGGAGAGAGCCGGAGGAATTAAAGAGCCAGAGCCCTTTTAATTAAAACTAAGTATAAAAAAACGGCACAGAACTGCAGGAAATAAATAAAGGCAGAATCAATGAAACAAATGCAATAAAATAAATAAAATAAAATACAAAGTAGGACTCCAGTAAGCTCTAGGCTTACGGAACCCTCCAGCTGCTTGGAGGCTGAGATTACTGGGGTTGGTGGGTGGTCGCAGTGGTATTTGTACCGCCCCACCTCCAAAAAGGTTGGGCTCAGCCTCCAAGCTGCTGGAAGGGTTACGCAACCCAGAAGTAAAGGGACTGGACTGGAGTGACGATAAGGAATTTCAGTTTGTTCAATGTAAACCGCACTGATGCAGAATAGCGCGGTATATAAGAGAATGTAAATAAATAAATAAGCCACAATAAGATTATCAGTTGGTAATTTTTTCTTTTTGGAGGGGAAGGAGTGAACACTACCAAGCCATGCTGAATGTGAACTAGCCACAAAGACATGCGAGGATTTGCATTCCCATACCAATCCACTAAGCCAGACATTCTCCTAGAAAACTCCATGATCGCAAGGTTGCACATGAGCAGCATTCAAGACAACACAAACACGATGCCCCTTTGCTCTTAAAGCCTGTGCAACATACAAAAGCAGCACAGTTGAGACAACTGCTGTGTCCACTTGCACATTTCTGTAAAACCTGAAACATTTCCACCTTATATTTTGATTGTGTTGACCGGCCAGAAGCCATACTGGTCCAGGGAAAACTGCAGCTGTTAATACTTTTTATTGACAAATTCCAGAAACTTTGGGGGGTTTATTTTATCTTAAATTTCCCTGTAAATGTCAGATTACCTTTCAAGGTAAGCGATATATATTTTCTGAACCTGATCAATTAGTTAGCTTGTTGAGTGAGAGGGAACTGGTATAACTCGGTGTAATTAGAGGGGGAATATAGTGTATCACTTGATTTAGTATATTGAGCTTATTGGTTTTCTCAGGTTTCCTTTTAAATTTTACCGCAAATGTGTGAAGCTGCTCCTTGATGTGGACTGGATATTACAGTTTATGTAATGTTTTCTTTGTAATTTTTGCTTAATTTTGAAATAAATTTTGGAAATTAAGAAAAAAAAATTCCAGAAAATAATCCAAATCAGATCACCACAGCTTGTGTATGACACGCTAGTTGGAGGACTCCTATGTTGGGCAAATAAAATGGCACGAGAACCTGCAAAGCAACTAACTAAAAGTTCTAAAGTTACCAACCAACTAAAAAGCAAGAACCTCCCCCACCCCCCAAAAAAGCCCAATGGAAATTCTGCATGTTGTATATGGCAAAACAATCTAGCACAAAAGGTTAAAGAATGTAAATAATTTTTTTCTCATTCTTAAGTGGTATTCAACTATTATCACTTGCTGACTTTCCTTCCTTCACCTGGATTCGATATTCACCACCCAGGCACTAATCCCAGTCCAAATCCATAAACAAAGAGCTGAGGGGAAAAATAAAAACAGTGTTTATCGAAATCCTTTTTAAATAACAACGCTGCATTTTAGCACAGTGCTAAAAGCCTTGAAGGATCAATCTACTCTATACGACTGCTAAGAAAGTCAGTGCTGGTCGGCATGTCTGCTACTGGTGGGTGGAGTGGAAGAGTGTGAGTAGGAATATTAATCTTTAAAAACACAATGGACCTATTTGGGATGCCCATTCCTGCTATTTGTCCCCCTGCCATCCCCGTCAAAAGCCTCCCCATACGAGCAAGGTGTTTGTACAGGGAAGCTTAGACGGGGGGTGGAAGGGGGTGTTCTAGAGGCAGAGCGAGGGTGGTCCGCGATCCCAGACGTACAGGGCCGATTCGGAGGTCGGCTCTGTACATCTGGGGACTTATTCCACCTCGGAGGTGGAATAAGTCCCCATGGACGTCAGCAGATGGCAGGTCTGGGCAGCGTCAGAAAGGTGAGGTGATGCAGGGGATTCACCACAGCCCAACCCTAGCCATGGAAGGCCAGATCAGGGGTAGGGCTGCAGGGAAAGACGATTGTGATCAGTGGCCGGGGATCGTGGCTCCTGAATGGAGCTACAGGGCCATTGGAATGGGGACGCCATGGCACCGCAGCTCCATTCAGGAGCTTCACTGAGGTAGACGGGCAGGTGGCTGTACAGGCCCTAGACCCAAATCTGATCCTGCAGGGGCTAGATATGCCTCATGGGATCAGAATCGGGTCTACCCCTGGGCGACCCAATTCCAATCAGACGCACAGGGGCCTGGAAGCACACATTAGAATGTGCCTCCACTTTCCTTTCAGTGTTTAATGTGAGAATTGCAGCACACAAATTGTTAGTGCAAGCCTGTGTTAACTGATAGGGCATAGTCATTTCCGGGTTAAACAGCTAACATTAAAAAACACTATTCTGTTGGGGCGGGGGAGGGAATGGGCAGTGACTGCACCTTGCAGTTAACAGAGAGGTTGCTACCATGTGCCAGTAATGTGACCAAAAACACAAAGTAGTTAATACCCCCACAGAAGGTGTTGCTAACTACATTACACATTATCTGTTGTGCAGCTAATGAAGGGTAGCTCCTTTTTCTTAGCGTTTACTGCACAGAAGTCCTGAAAACGCTGTAAATGCTCCTGTGTTACTGTAGAGATTATGTGGCTACTGTGTGGTAACTGGAAAATCTTACCACATCTTAGTAAATAGGGGCCTTAATAAAATGCAGAGGGGGTGGAGGCTGAAGTTCACCAAAATGATGAAAAAGTTTAATGCAAATCCTAAGAAATGATTTTGTAACCTGCAAAGTCCTAGATCTGTAAATTGAGAAGTAAACTATTACTGAACACGTGCTGTCGCGAAACTGTCATAGGAAGATTGCAGAACGTGCTCCAATCTGCCGTGAAAGAAGAATTCCGTAGACTAAAACACACACAGGTCTTTTCTTTGCACTCTCTCGCATGACTACAAAGCTTTATTTTGCTGCAATGCTAAGAGAAAGGCGATGGACCCTTTTTGGTGCATGACTGTAAACCAATAAAATAAAATAAAAAGCACAAGAAAAATGGGACCACGTTTTCAATTAAGGCCTTGTGCAATTTTAATCAAGGAATGTTCCTTTATCTTCTATCCACTAGTCATATGAAGCAGAAAAAAAAAAGAGTGCAGACTGGATAATGAGCACTTTATAAATGGTTTTCTTTTTCCTGTGAAATGTAGCAGTAACAAATTGCTTAGCAACTGGATAAGAACACAAACCCTACGCGTGGAAGTTAGGGCGCTGAAAGCCTTGTACAAGCCTCTGCCTAAAATATAGCCTGGCTGAGAGCATCATAATCTAAGCATTAGGAACATTAAAATGATAAAGCTCACTAAGTAAGATTTATTTCATAAGAAACAAATCTTCTGCAGTTCTTAAACATGATCTAAGAGGCCAGTTTTTTTCTTTTGGAAAAGTATTAAGAAGCATGTGCAGAACAAATCTGAATCCCACATGCCATCAAATTTTACAAGGGAAAACATTCCATCTGGGAACGCAGTGCCTCTTCGGCGGAGTACCATTAGCCCTCTAACTGGCTAGCTCATAAGCACAAGTTTGTCACTGTAAGAGACCTTGTCTTCTTATTTTATGTGGAACTATACATCACCTTTAAAATTAATTCAGAACACTCAATGTGCATCAACTACCAGTATGGTTCTCTGCACAAAATTTAAAGCCACAAAAAAAGCTACTGCAGAGTTGCTGTAACCAGGTTAAACATAGAGACTGACAGCACATACAGCTTATCTAGTCTGCCCATCCAACAGAAATATTAAGTTCTACAATCCTTTCCTCTCCCTCAGAGATCCTCTGTACATGTCACATACTTTTTTGATTTCAGATACAGTTCTGGTCTCCGCTACCTCCACTGGGAGGCTGTTCCACACATCCACCACACTTTCCATAAAGAAATATTTCCTCAGGATTATACCTTTGAGTCTATCCCCTTTAAGCTTAATCTTACGACACACACACACACACACACACACCCTTCCCAGAACTTCCTTTTAAGTGGAAGAGGGTTGCCTCCTGTGCGTTTATACCACAGAGGTACTTACACGTCTCTGTCATAACTTCCCTCTCCTGCCTTTCCTTCAAAGTACATATATTGAGCTCTTTAAGTCTATCGTCTATAACCATAAGCCTTTTGACAAAGACCACTGACCATTTTAGTGGCTGCCTTCCGGACCAACTCCATCCTGTTCACATCCTTTTGAAAGTGCAGACTCCAGAATGGTACTTTAAGGAAAGCATTTTGCCAGATCCCTTTCTAGTGCATTTTGGTACCCATGGTCTTCTACAAGTGGTTCCCACTCATATGGGATCTGCAGTAATTGCAGTACTGAAATTTCTAAAATCCATTTACATGCATTAAGTGGCCTATCTAAAAACTGCCCATCCTTCCTGTGGGTAAAACTATGTGTTGAAGCTGTGGGACTGTTCGGACCTTCTATTTAGCTTTGACTGCAGCTGTTCTTTACAACCTCCTCTCCCCCTCCCTCCCAAAAAGAAGCAGCTGCCTAGTCTGCATGATGTGATAGCCAATTCTGTCCGCATCCAGCTGTACAGGTACAAACACAGAGAAAGTCCAGGGGGCTCCCCTCCAAAGAGTACCTTTGCTGGGAGCGGCTGAAGAAGCCGCTAGTTTAAGTACTCATCATTGCCTTTAATTTTTGGCTTTCTGTATAAACTATACCAGACTCAAATGTACTGCCTGCAAAATAATTTATCTGCATCAGGTACCCCATTAATTCTGCAATCACCTCACTTGGAATGACTGTATGTTTTTTGTCTGTTTTGACTGGGACGTTCCAGAAGATATCCCACAAGCCTCAGGGGACTGAAAGACTATTTTTTCCTCCTGTCAGAAGCACACTTGTTTTTTGTATCCGAGTTGGGCGATACGTTTTTAGGTAGTTTCTTTGGAGGTTCTGATACTACTTGCTCCCTGCAGGGAGCCCACATGCAATCAAAGGATAAGGCAGGGGCAACAGAAAAGCCCCACACTATCACAATCTGGGGCATAGCACTCTCAGCAGAGAGCTGCCAAAGGAGGCCTAGGCTTACAGACTCACTCGCCCTCGGAAACAGGCCCTGCAGAATGAGGTCAGTTACCCTGGGCAGGGACCGTGTAAGGGGAGCTTGCACCATTGCTGCCCCGGCTGTTCCTGATCCGAATATTAATGGGACGATTTCAGATTGAGGGCCATCAATCCAGCACCTCCCAGGAACTAAATTCACAAGGATCTAAAAGAACACTGAAAGAAGGGTGTGCTCTAGGTGTCACATCCAACCCCCCCCCCCCCTCATTTAAAAGTCAGAGACCAAGATCATAGCAATGCAGCAGCTCTGAATGAAATTGCAGTAAAGTCTCAATAAGGCTTCTCAAATTTCCAGCTTGTTTTTCCTTGAACACTAAAGCAGGCATCAATGAATCGGGTCAATTCCATATTTTCAACGTATGTCAGGAGACGAGCATTAGTTTCCTCCCAATCCCATTCTACTGCTCTCCCCCCACTCATCACCCCAACAGTTCAAAAGAATGAACCCAAATGTGCTCTCCAGTTTTGGCATTTACTCAAGATACAATACAGACACATCATCTGCAGGGGCTGCCCTCTGAAATATCCCATCCTGGTGTGCAAAGAAAAAAGAAAGGAACAGCACATGCATGCAGTTTGTACTTTCACAAATATTAAAAGAAGATCACAATGCATTTGCCATCAAAGAAAAAGAAAGAAAAGAGAAGGAACCATGAATGTAGCTATTCCACAACAGCAAGAGAAAATACAGAGGAAGGTATGAAGGATACGCTGCCTTCCTCGCAAGACAGCGCTGGGTGAGGGATGGCTAGAGAACCATCACTGGATTTGGACTGAAGTCACTTTTTCTCAAACATTCAAGCTGAGTTACATTCAAGCTACATTCAAGTTCCTAGGGCAGGGGTCTGCAACCTTTAAGATGTAAAGAGCCACTTGGACCCGTTTCCGAAGGGAAAAAAAAACTGGGAGCCGCAAAACCATTGCGACATTTAAAACAAATCTAACACTGCATATATTGTTTCTTACCTTAATGCTATATACGACCCCCTACTTTTCCTGTTAAAATATAGGTGTTTGGCCTATACTCGCCGTATAAGACTACCCCTCTTCCTTCACACACCAAAAAAAAAAAAGCCAGAAAATATCACAACAACAAGTAACAATATTTGATTTCAAAATTATGATGATTTTGTAGTCAAATCACTAATATGAAATAAAATTATTTTTTCTACCTTTGTTGTCTGACCAATTTATTCTTTGATCATGCTGGTCCCGATCTGAGGCTTCTGCTTTCCTGTCTTCTCTTAGCTCTCTTTCTGTGGTCTATGGTCCATCTGCCATTTCTTATCTCTTCTTTCGTTTTCTTCACTTCTTTCCATCAGCCTATTTCCAGTCCCAGTAACCCTCCCCAATATCAGCCCCTTTCCAGTCCTCACTCCCAGTACCTTCCAGTGCTAATCCCCCCTCAACCCCATTACCAGTGCTAGCCTCCCCTAATCAGCCCAATACCAGTCCTACCCCCCATCAGCTCATTACCAGTCCTAGCCTCCCCTAATCAGCTCATTTCCAGTGCTCGTCCCCTCAACCCCATTACCAGTGCTCCATCCCTCCATGTCAGCCCCCTCCCTCCCTCCATCCATATCAGCTCCCTCCCTCCATGTCAGCCCCCTCCATCCCTCCATGTCAGCCCCCCTCCCTCCATCCATATCAGCTCCCTCCCTCCATGTCAGCCCCCTCCATCCCTCCATGTCAGCCCCCCTCCCTCCATCCATATCAGCTCCCTCCCTCCATGTCAGCCCCCCTCCCTCCACTCCCTCCCTCCATGTCAGCCCCCCTCCCTCCATCCATCCATATCAGCTCCCTCCCTCCATGTCAGCCCCCCTCCCTCCATCCATCCATATCAGCTCCCTCCCTCCATGTCAGCCCCCCTCCCTCCATCCATCCATATCTGCTCCCTCCCTCCTCCGCCCCCCTCCCTCCATCCATATCAGCTCCCTCCCTCCATGTCAGCCCCCCTCCCGCCATCCCTCCATATCAGCTCCCTCCCTCCATCCATATCAGCACCCACCCTCCATGGCAGCCCCCCGCCCTCCATCCCTCCATATCAGCTCCCTCCCTCCATGTCCCCCCTCCCTCCTCCATGTCAGCCCCCTCCCTCCCTCCATGTCAGCCCCCCTCCCTCCATCCATCCATATCTGCTCCCTCCCTCCATGTCAGCCCCCCTCCCTCCATCCATCATCAGCTCCCTCCCTCCATGTCAGCCCCCTCCCTCCATGTCAGCCCCCTCCCTCCATCCATGTCAGCTCCCTCCCTCCATGTCAGCCCCCCTCCCTCCATCCATTATCCCTCCCTCCCTCCATGTACGGCCCCCTCCCTCCATCCATATCAGCTCCCTCCCTCCATGTCAGCCCCCCTCCCTCCATCCATCCATATCTGCTCCCTCCCTCCATGTCAGCCCCTCCCTCCCTCCATGTCAGCCCCCTCCATCCCTCCATCCATATCTGCTCCCTCCCTCCATGTCAGCCCCTCCCTCCATCCATATCAGCTCCCTCCCTCCCTCCATGTCAGCCCCCCTCCCTCCATGTCAGCCCCTCCTCCCTCCATGTCAGCCCCCCCTCCCTCCATCCATATCAGCTCCCTCCCTCCATGTCAGCCCCCCTCCCTCCATCCATCCATCTATTTTCGCTCCCTCCCTCCATGTCAGCCCCCCTCCCTCCATCCATCCATATCTGCTCCCTCCCTCCATGTCAGCCCCCCTCCCTCCATCCATCCATATCAGCTCCCTCCCTCCATATCAGCCCCACCCACCATCCATATCAGCACCCACCCTCCCTCCATCCATATCTGCTCCCTCCCTCCATGTCAGCCCCTCCCTCCATCCATATCAGCTCCCTCCCTCCATGTCAGCCCCCTCCCTCCATCCATCCATATCTGCTCCCTCCCTCCATGTCAGCCCCCCTCCCTCCATCCATCTATATCTGCTCCCTCCCTCCATGTCAGCCCCTCCCTCCATCCATATCAGCTCCCTCCCTCCCTCCATGTCAGCCCCCCTCCCTCCATCCATCCATATCTGCTCCCTCCCTCCATGTCAGCCCCCATCCCTCCATCCATCCATCACTGCTCCCTCCCTCCAAGTCCGCCCCCCTCCCTCCATGTCAGCCCCCCTCCCTCCATCCATCCATATCTGCTCCCTCCCTCCATGTCAGCCCCCCTCCCTCCATCCATATCAGCTCCCTCCCTCCATGTCAGCCCCCCTCCCTCCATCCATCCATCCATATCAGCTCCCTCCCTCCATCCATATCAGCTCCCTCCCTCCATGTCAGCCCCCCTCCCTCCATCCATCCATATCAGCTCCCTCCCTCCATGTCAGCCCCCTCCATCCCTCCATGTCAGCCCCCCTCCCTCCATCCATATCAGCTCCCTCCCTCCATCCATATCAGCTCCCTCCCTCCATGTCAGCCCCTCCTCCCTCCATCCATCCATCCATCCATGACAGCCCCCCTCCCTCCATGTCAGCCCCCCTCCCTCCATCCATCCATATCAGCTCCCTCCCTCCATGACAGCCCCCCTCCCTCCATCCATCCATATCAGCTCCTTCCCTCCATGTCAGCCCCCCTCCCTCCATGTCAGCCCCCTCCATCCCTCCATGTCAGCCCCCCTCCCTCCATCCATATCTGCTCTCCCTCCCTCCATGTCAGCTCCCCTCCCTTCTTCTGCAGCCGCGGCTCCCTGCCTCTTACGGAACCGCGGCTGTGCTTTTAAAATCATCTCGGAGCCCTTCCTGTCTTGACGGGCTCCGTGCAGCATTGTCCCGCCTCCAAACTTCCTTTAGAGGCGGGACAATGCTGCACGGAGCCCGTCAAGACAGGAAGGGCTCCGAGATGATTTTAAAAGCACAGCCGCGGTTCCCTAAGAGGCAGGGAGCCGCGGCTGCAGAAGAAGGGAGGGAGCCCATAACGCCATAAATACCGGGCGGGCAGTGTGCTCCGGAGCCGCGGCAAAGGTGAGAAAGAGCCGCATGCGGCTCCGGAGCCGCGGGTTGCCGACCCCTGTCCTAGGGGCTTACAATCTAAGTTTCTACCTGAGGCAATGGAAGATTAAGTGACTTTCCCAAGATCACAGGGAGCAGCAGCGGAATTTGAACCTGGCTACTTCTCCACTCGTATGTTCTAGGAATATAAATGTTATGTTTTTTTCAAAAAGGGCAGAAGCTATTGGGTGGGATTTTCCCCGTAATATCCACAGCATTTGAAGGTTTGCTGTGTGGGTTCGCTGCAGCATTTGATGGTTTCTTCTGTGGGTTTCCTCGACTTTCTTCTAATTCAAATGAGTCAGCAGGCAGTGATGCTAACGCTACAGCTCTCACCCACTAGCTCTGAAAGGGAATGTGTTACTAGAGACACCTGAGGGGCCTAACATGCTCTGAAGTTACCTTCTGCACCAGTTCTGACAGCACAATACATATTGCATTCTTGGAGAGACATCAGCTTTTACTCTATTGATCTGAACTGAACAAAAGCAACACTATTTATTTTTTAAATTGGTCTTGTTTTATTTTATTTCTTTGTGTGTCAAATATGTGTGCATATATAGTCCAAAGGCATTTCACTGGTCACTTTTTTTTTAAGGAGATATTGGGCATTAAGGGTGCCAATAATTTGACCACAACTGTACCTCGTTGATGTCCCAATTAGAGACATGTAGAGAGGTAATATTGATCACTCTTTCCACCAGTATACCTTTCTTTATACCCTCAAGCACACTATTAGGTTTCCCAGCTACTAAGCCAGTCAATGCGACCATCTTGAAGTCATCAGGTCTCTTTGTTTGGTGTCTTCTATTTCTTCACCTTCAAAACTATCTGACAGACCCTCAGATTCTTCCATCCTAAATACGTGAATTTGCATTTGCTTGAATTAATGCTCACAGTTGCCATACCTCTGACCATTTTTCAATTTTTTTTAAATCATCTTTCATCTTAATGCCCTCTTCACCCCACCACCATTTACTCTATTACAAATTTTCTTATCTTCTGCAGACAAAAAAGGTATCTAAAAAGTGGATTTCTGAGACTTCCAATATGTATTTTAATTGATCTTAAAATTATATGCATAATTACTAATAAGTGGTGCTGCTCTGCTCTTCTTCATTTTATGCACTTAGTATATCTACATAGACAGGTATATACACAAGTAAAATTTATCAAATTCTATTTTTCATATTTTTTGAGATGAGGCAGTTCTGAGCAGACAACTTATAAGGTACATCAGGGAAGGGAAGAAGTGAATAACAGAGGGGTACATGGAAGAGAAAATGGAAGGGCTGTAAAATTTGCAACATAAGGTAATGACATACAGAAGAAAAGGGGGGAGGGTGAAATTGGAAGAGAGTTTGGGAAGACAAAGAGGAAGGAGAGAATGGGGAAGAACGAGCGACGGGAGAGGAAAGAGAGGCAGCTGTGACTGGGAGGGGATGGCTTTTTTTCCTACTTTGTAGGGAGCACCTTTATAAAAACTCTCCAGTACATGACTTAAGCTTGTTCAGATGTTCCCTAAGCCTTTGGGCTTGGCTCCTAGGTGTTGTCAAACTTATAGTAACTCTGAAACAAATATAGGTATGTTTAGCTAAGTGTGGGAAACAGATAATGTTTATTTTCTACCAGTCACAGCAAGTGTGGTATCCCACGAACTTACAGGATGACTCACACCATTTACAGTCTCTTCAAGCAGTGGCTAGTTAGCATGGCCGCTTTGACAGTCCACCCACTGCAGCTCCTTTTTTCTTTCTGAATCCTTCATGGAAACTAGAAGATCACTGTCATGTACACCAACTACTCTGCTTCCAATGCAACAACAGAAATCCTTGAACTTCAAGTGAAATTTGGTCAAACAATTTCTCAAAATGAACTTTAGGCCAAATCCGAACGGAAACACAACTAGAGCAAAGAGGCAGCAAAGGAGAAAATTGTAAAATCCTACAGGCTGAAACATGTTTTCCTATGCGTTTTACAGCAGTTGATTACATTAAAAGTACCAGATCTGTAACTTGTTAGCTCCCAGTATTCCAAAATGTAGTGAAAATCCAGCTGTACACTACATATAACTTTAATCCTCATTGGCTACAACAAAATAAACCAAACATCCCCACCCCAATCAATCATTCACCATACAAACCAAACTCATATACATAAAACAAAACAGACATGCATAAATCTTTTTACACAGTCAGTTTTCCTGTCCTTTAGAACTTCACACACCTGTCATAAGACAGATTTTGCTCTTGTTCATAGGTTGACTCTCCTTTGTTGATTTACAAATATTACAGACCAGTTCTGTGCAACATTTAAGTCTGCCATCCTTCCAGGTCTCACTAATACCAAAATATCATATATACGTAGCCTTTGCAGCCCGAAGGTTTTGCCCCTTAACATTATGTTACCTAGTCCACAAATCAACAATTTTATCTTGAAATGCAATTATCACATGCAGTCTGATCTTTAACCTTCTGTTCCTTAGATTAACATCAACATGTCACCTTGTTTTCTCTTAGGAGTCTGTTTACTAAACCGTGGTAAACATTTGCAGCTCACACGGTGTTTTAGTACAGATAGCAGAGTGTTAGCTGCAAAAGCCATGCAGTATCCGCTGGGAGCGTGCACAGCATTTCCCCAGCATTTCCACACCAAAACTGCTGCCGTGCCACAGTATTTCCATCGTGGATGCTGCTAACGCCAGCTCTGACGGTTACTGCGCACTGAGTATGCCTGCAGTAACCATGCACTGCAGACATGCTCACACTCTGCCCATATCTCGCCCACTCACACAATACCGCGGAAAAAGCAGACAGCGCAGAAAATTACTGTGTTGCCACCACATGCCAGTAGCATGAACTATGGCCAAATTAGCAGGTAGAGCGGATCAGTAAACACGCCCCTTAGTGTGGACCTTCTTTGTGTAACATTTTGCCTCAGATACCCTTTAAAGGGTATATCCCGATTATCCATATTACACGTTATACGGATTTCAGCTTGTTAGTTTTATTTTATTATGCAATATTTTAAGTTTTATGATTTTTTTTTAATTTTAAACTGTTATGCTTCTTTTGACTATGTTGTTGTACTTATGTGCTGCTTTATCACTATACATCGAGCGGTATATATCAAATGAACATATAGCATGAAAAAAAAATAAAAATGTTAACACAGGAATTACTGCACACTAGCTGCCCAAGGCAGCTTTAACCACTAACGCACGCTAATTGCCTTGTTAAGTAGTTAATGTGGAAACTATCATTTTGAGGCATGGAATGGATAGGAATTATACTGTACCTTGTAAGTTATATGGAGGTTGATAACACAAGAAATATTGTGGTGCTATAAACATCAAGAGGTATAACGAACTGCATTACACATTACACGCTACATTGTTAATGCATGGTAGACAACTTAATTCTGCATTGCAGCTCTTCCAGAAATGCTAGGGATGCCTCCAACAGCTAACACAGAGATTTTGCAGTTACCTAGGTCCGGCCCAACCATTAGGCAAACCAGGCAATTGCCTAGGGCGATAGCTTCTGGCAAAGACCAGGGCATTCAAAGCTGAACAAACAATTCTTACAGCCAGGAGGAGCATAACGCTTGCCTAAGTTGCAGACACCTTGAACCAACTCTGGGGCCGGCCTTACAGTTACTGCAGGCTAATATTTGCTGTTAACGAGTGTTAACTGCAAAACCTAAAAGCACTTTAGTAAATACTCTCCTGTATGTGGCACTGGAACATCTTACTTTCTAGCTAGAAACATCTCTTACATAAACTGGGTACATATACACCCTTGAGGCAGGCTGGATTCATCCTATACTATACTCCTATACTAATGGAAGTGTGCAAAAAAAAAAATCAACATGACAGCATAAGTCTGGATGTTTTCATGAATGTCTTAGACAACTTTCCTGTACTATTTGAACTTCTTGGCAGCTACTAGATGGACATGCCATTTATAGTGCTGCCCACTGCAATCAGAAATTGTTTATTGTTAGAATGTCACTGGAAAAATACTACATACATAAATTGTACTGCCAATAGTAACTCCAAATTCAAAACTCAAATTCAAAGAAAGAAAGAATTGTAGAAGGAGGATTTCTGATCAAATGGCTTTCCTAATATCCCTTTAAATGAACAAAGGAGCATGTACAAAGCACTACAGAAAAACAGAGTTCATAAAGTACATACAATTTAATATAACAAAATATTTCTATATGAATTTAACATTAGTTTTGCATCAAACAATACAAACATTTTGCATTTGATAGATATTATACCTGAAGAGAATGCAGGATGCCACAGTTATCCTACCACCACTACTCAGCTTGATCTGATTTTAATTTTTTAAAAAATGGTTTAATTGTTACTTGTCTCGAAATTCTGAAATGAAATTGGATACCAAGAATTATACACTTAGCTTCATACGCTGGTACTGTCAAAATAAAATGGGAATGAGTGGCATTTGTATCTAGAAAAGACAAATTTGAGCCAATCGGAAGCACTCTGGCTCAAACGGATTTCAAATAAAAGATAGGGCTAGACTGATAAATAGACAGATTTGCCAACACCAATAATTTAATAATTGCCAAATAACTACACTGCAGATAAAATTATGTATTCAACTCATCTGCAGCTTAAAAGCATGTGGCTGCTTCTTTGTACTAAGCAGTATTTCCAAGCACACAAGTACTATTTACCTTGTATCAACCAAATATTCATATCCAAGACAATCGATTACCCTGTAATTCCACAGAATCAGTGGGGGCAGCTAAGTTAGCAAGGCTAAGATGTAATTTATGACATCATAAAGACCACATTAAACAACAAAATTCTATTTTATGTTTGGTGATTTATGGCACTTTTATGTTTCAAGAGTTCTAAAGGTATTTTGTATAAAAGGTGCTATGCAGTAAATGATGGAATTCAAGCATATTTCTGTGGAATCTATAGCCTATCAAACTAATTTTCATGAAAAAGTTCATCTAAACATTACTGGTTGCCATGAGCTCAAAAGGAACTGTAGAGGAGCTATGGAAGACATTTCAAGAACTGTTCAGTGGCAAAACTGCATATTTTTAGAAGGAACGAATTAATGTTTGCCGCATACATTTTTTAAATTATTCTCCATTATACCCAAAGGTACAGCTTCTCATCAGTGCACACACAGCACAGAGGGCTTTCTATAAGAGAAAGATAGACAAAGCACAAAAGCTGAAACACCAGTTACAAGATTTGATTCTGCAAATAGAGAAGAAAGCAAACCAACTATGTCGGTACGACAACGGGCTGGTATAAATATAAGAAAAATGGGACCCTAATTTAATTATAAATCTGAAACCGCTATCAAAAAATAAATAAAAAATTGATGTTAGGCGCTCAATCAGCAAAATTACTGACAATAAGGCGAACACGTCAAACTACTCATTACTGTCATCATCACTCCATAAACCAACACTCAATTAGAAGAGCACGTTTCACAAATACAAAAAATGAGAAAATGCTCTCAATTCATGGTAAAAAAATATCCATAAATAACATCCTATAACCATATTGTACATATTACAGGCAGATGTCAGAACTGTTTTTGTGGTAGTGGTTTCAGATTTATAATTAAATTAAGGTCCCATTTTTTGTATATTTATTCATACTTTTGGCACCCCTCTTTCGGTGTTGTGCGTTGTGAATAAGCTGGTGTAATCCATCATCCACTGTACGTAGGAGACAGCCAGGTAGATGTCCATTTTAACAATGAAGAGTTGCTGCTATATGGGTAAGGACAGTACCCCTGAACATTCTTAGAGGATCCTGTCGCTATCTGGATAGTGCAGGGAAAGGGTGACCATTCCACCCAATAGTGATAATCACCCTCTCTGTACAGCTAAGCGGGGTAATTTAGCCCAGCAAAATCGTATCTTCTAAATTAAACTGCTTAGCTATATAGGTGGCAACTGAATATCGTCGCTATCCACATCTATTCAGTACTATCTTTTCTATGGATAGTGTCACTGACCATATGTAAAATACAAAAAAATCGTGGACAGAATTTGTTTTAAAATTTGCCGGTGGCAGGGTTTAAATGTTGACTCCAGACTTGCTCAATTTGAGGTTCAGTTTTGCAGACAGGGCTCTGTTGCATCCACTGATTTTTCTTCTCAGATGAAATGATGAACTGCTACCTAGAACTCGGGTTTCCTCCCCCCTCCCTGTACCTCTCCAGTAGCAGGCACAGTCAGCACACTGAACTGGGGTTCATCTCTTCCAAGATGATCTCTCCGCACTTTTTAAGGACAATAGGAGCTGCCACACTAACAGCAGCTTCTTCCCCCAGGATCTACTCACATGCAACCCCACCGAGGTAGCCAGACTTCAGACAGCAGACTCAAAGCCAAGTGGGCTGCACATAGCACCCATTTCCCATTTCTTGCCCATTCCTTCCTTCTCAGTCCTCAGTACACGAAGAGAATATTTTGAAATGTTAACATAGCCAACTCTATGATCAAAGACAGCATTTTGGAATCTGAAATGGTTCTCTCTGGACCTGGATAGAGCACACAGGTTTCAAGTAAAACAGCTTGGCACCTGTAGTGCAGGGGGTGCTTTCCCACAGATCTGCTGCAGGCGATCCTAGCTGAGGAGTAGGCAACCTGGGTGGCCTACAGACATCTCAGAAACAAGAACTGCAGGGGGAAGCCCGTTTACACACTTGTTCCATTTTCACTATGTCCTGACTAGCAACCTTTCTCATAAGAAACTTGCTTAAATGGTTTGCCTGAACAACATTGCGAAGATATTTAATGTATGAGTCATTCTTCACCACTGTAAGCATTATGGTGGATCAAGATAGGATTTGTGCACTAAACACTGATGCGGCTGGAGAAAATAATGCCATCACCAGCTGTAAAATGCATTCCTCAATGTTTCTTTTGCTGTGACCTGGCTCATTTTGTTTTTGACCTTAGGAAGGAAGTGTTAACTCCCAAAGCCTATTGAAGAAACACAGTCATCTGCTCCCACTCCCCCCCCCCCCCAAAAAAAATGTATCACCTTATTTTTATATATATATGTGCGTGTGTGCATGTATAAATTTGATGCCCTTTATTTTCATATATAAAAACATAGACTGTATGCTCTGGGAACCCAAATGGCTCACTGAATTTGTGGTTAAGTGTGTTTCTTCACTTTAAGAAATGCAGTCCTTGAACGGGGCAAGTTCAATTTCTCCAGATGCAATTTGAGTTGTTGAATAATTTCTATTTGCAGCTTATTAAAGTGTCATGCAGAAGTCATCACATCTCTGTACATTTTTCACATTATGCTAACTAAAAAAGAAATTTAAGATGCATTGAAGTAGGAGCTTGTTTCACTAGTCTACACAACGTGCTTTGCACTTTTAATGTGAATGGACAATAATAGAAAGATTCAAAAGGTGATAAAGCATACAAAACCATACTGTTTTGACTACATAAGCCTTCAGTCCTTCCTTCATGGCAAACCCAAATTAGCTCTGTTTCCCAAAAGTGCCTTAATAGGGCTGCGCTGATTCAGATAGCCCTGGATGAAGTATTAAGCTGCTTCTCTTGTATTAAGTGAATTTGAGGGGGGTCATGTGATGACTGTGCTCTGAGCGGATGCCACAGCACCAAGCTCCGCTTCAATCCCCGAAAAAAAAAAAAAAAAACTACCTAGTCCCAGACCCGGTCTAACCCCACCAGAGCATTAGGGCAGCCCCCACATGTTGCTGAAGAACCAGAGACCTCCTCGAAGAAGGGGATGCCAGCAAAGACTGTAAAAAATGCAAAGGAGAAGGCCCCAGAGCAAAAAATGGTGATGGACAAGGACAAACCAGCGCAAGTAGTAGCTTTAAATGGAGAAGCAGTACGGGAGCTTACCAGCACTATCACGGTGGCTTTGGCAGACAAACTAGCCAGGTTACAAAGCTCAGTAGATGATATCAAAGGCTTACTGGAAGCCAAAATAGCACGCATCCAACAAGTGGAGGCACGGGTAGAACGCTAAGAACAGAGTATGGAAATGCTACAGGCCAGAGTGAATGCCTTAGAACAGGCCAGGCAGGCATTGGAAGACAAGGACGATGACCTGGAAACCCACAGCCTTCACATCATCATCAGGCTGATCGGCGTGCCCGAGGACACCTCAGAGGAGAAGTTGTGGAACATTGTCGAGGTCTGGCTGCCGCAACAACTGGGCTTGCAATTGCAGGGGGCCAAAATGTCAGTGTAGCAAGTGCACAGGGTTGGAGCGCGCAGATCAAATGTAGACAAACCACAGCCAGTGACCGCACAGATTTTTAACGTTGCAGAGAAACACAGGCTCATGGAACTATATAAAGGAAAGCGTACCTTGGAATACAAAGGGAAGTCAGTGCTACTCTTCAATGACTACTCTGCAAAGGTCGCGGAAAGCCACAGAGCCATGGCCCCCTACTGCTCCAGCCTGGCATGACGGGGCATACGTTTTGCCTTACACAGTTCCCTTACGAGAACCAGACCCAACAACTTGAGTCGGTGGCAGCGCTCAAGGCATTCGTGGACACTTTGATAGCTGAGTGAACGAGAAAGGGATCTGGAAATGAACTGTAGCGCTCTGTTGGCGGTTTCGGTTAAGTGATTGTTGGTATGAGGCCTTAGAGGGCCCAACTCACAAAGAGACTGAGGGAATACACCTAAGCTTAAGGTGGGAACTGAGGGATCAAGAGCATGAAACATTGAACTGAGATGAGGCCCAGGTGGAATACTACCACCTTAATCTCTATAAAGACAGGCAAACTATCACCCCCTCCCCCCCATCCCTAGAGCAGAAGGAGATGGCACAACGCAAATGCACTGGAAGTGGAGACATCAACATGTGGTTTGAAGGGGGAGGGGAGCATATAAATTGTTTCAATGGACTGCAGAGAACTGCTCCCTTCATAGGACTATGGGACCGGGGAAAGTGACCGCCTGGAGAGAGTATGAGTGAGTAGAGCGTGGGGTGAATGAACGGAAAAGCATGATGAATGAGGGGGTGGATGCGGGGGAAGGGAGAAGAGAGGGGAGGGAGCAGAGGCTTGGAGCTGAAAGAAAGAAAAAGGGGGATGCACAGTGAGGGGGATGCACAGTGAGGGAGCTGAGCGGGGAAGGAGGGGGAGGGAGCAAGAAAAAGGAAAACGGAGGAAGGAAGACGGCGGAGAGAGGGACGGGGCACTCCACATCCTCACTCACGAACAAAGGCAAAGGAAGCAGGCAGCAGTGCTCTGCTGGGAGGCACCGCAGACTCATGTAAGGATTAGCAGAGCAATGACAGGGACACCCACAACACAATCAGGAGGCACTGGATAACTCCACATTGAGCATATTGACCCTAACTGTGGCAGGCATTCATTCGCCAATAAAATGTACAAAACTATTAAATTATCTCCGTAAGGAGCACATGGAGATCAAACGGGAAAAGGGTGAGAATTAGCTATCAAACACTGATGAGGAATAGAGAAGGGGGAGGAGTAAGTCTTCCTAGCTTGCGGCTCTACAATGTGGCTTCCTTGCTGCAGTGGATACATGGACTACAGACGCAGGACGGAAGGTATGCACCCCCAGACCTTTTTGATGGGGAGTGCGCCTCTTATAGCTGCATGAGCTTGATGCAGTGCTTCAAAGTGGGAAGACACAGAGCCATGGGCAAAAACAGGTTTCTAGAAACTTTGCACAAGACGTGGGATTGGTGGCGGCATAAAATAGGAGAAGCTATGGGTAAATCCTCCTTCCGTCGCATGGTGGGAAGCCCAGAGATCCCCCCCATTCATGGCGAATGCCGTTTTTCAGGACAGGAAAGAAGGGGATGCAAGTTTGTGGGATACCTGGGAAAGTTGGGAAAGGGCAGGTTCCCTTCATTTGGAGATATGCAGCGGAAATGGCAGATACCGCGAACATACTTTTTTGCCTATTTGCAATGTCGTCATTATATCACAGAAGACAGGGAGAATGGGCATAGATTAAGCACATTCACAGCCTTAGACAAAATCTTTCTTGCCACCACTGTGAAACAGAACAGGATATCACATTGGTATCAAGTAGCGCGCTCATGGGGGGAGGCTTCTGAAAGCAGTCAGAAGCTGGAGGCTGCCTGAACTGCTGGAAGACACAAACATATGAGGGTTCTTTCAGAAAGTGCCAAAAATCACGGGAGACAAAGAGCTACAGGAATCTCAGATAAAACTGCTACCCAGGGCGTATATAACTAGAACAAGGGGGCACAGATTAAATTATGGGAAAATCCCAAATACCTGTGCTGTCAGACAGAACAAGGAACACTGACACCACATTTTGGGATGCACGGTACAGTGGACCTACATAGCAATATTACTTGGGGGAGAAGAACAACTGCGGGAGAAAGGGGTGGGACCCATGGGAAAGAAATTTGCACAGGTGGCCTTCCTGCTGGCCCGAAAGGTCACCCTAGCACACTGGATTGAACCTGAAGCGCCGAAGGTCGGGCAGTGGAAGAGCAAAATGTTAGAAATGGCAGAATGGGTGTCGTGTGACTTATAGGGGAAACATTCGATGGCAAGACAAAACTATGTCCAGCTATGGACTGCTTTCAGGTAGGGACTGGACAATGTGAGAGGAGAGAATGTGGAGTGAGGGGGGGAAGGGGGGATTGGACAGGGGAAAAAGAGAAAAGGGGCTATAGGGCACGGGAATGAGGAGGGCAACCTAGCCCAGTTTATAAGGAACATAGTCGAAGGGCAGCATAACAGGTGGCATAGAATTATATAAAGGGGGCCACCAGGAAGGCTGCACTATAACGTTGCAAGGTGGCTGAACTATAAAGCTGCGGGTGGCTGGGCTGAACCTGTAAATGTTTTATGTTTTTTGTTCTCTGTTTTTGTATGAAGCTTATATGACGTGCCATAGCCCAATAAAAAAGTATTTACAAAGTTTTTTAAAAAAGTGAATTTGAATCAAACAGAAACAGGCTTAACACTGAGCTGCTGAAAGAACTCTGGAATAAAATTATTCAAAAGCTACAGTCTAGGGGAAGGCTATAAGGAAATGTGGGTATGTGTAACACACCACCTGGGACAGTGGCAACCCATCACTGTAAAACAGAAACAGTTTGGTAGCATCATGATATTTGCTTGGTCAGGCTGTTGTTCCATATCAGTAGTTGTGGGTGCGACACTCCTGAGGAAGGTCACTGCTAGGCAAGATGGTTTAAAAGAACTACAGAGGTCTCTTGTTGTGACTGAGAAAAATGTTGATTATTCAACAAGTTTAGGATTACATCACAAATATAGCCTTTATGAAAGATAAGCCACAACTGAAGAAGCATTATAGGATACACACAGAATTTGCAAGTAAACATTCAAGAGACACTGCATGCATGTGGGAAAAGCTTTTGTGGTCTGATGAGACCCAAGTGTAACCTTTTGGTCTTAGTGCCGATATCTATGGTATAAAACAAACATGGCACAACACCCTGCTAACACCATCCTCACAGTAAAGCATGGTGGTGGATGCAACATTATCTTGTGGGGGACAGGGAGTCTCGGGAAGATTGAAGAAAAGATGGATGATAGAAAAATACAGACAGAATCTGGAAGAAAGTATGTTCTAGTCTGCCGCAGACCTGGGACTGGAAAAAGAATTCATCTTTCAGCAGGCAATGATCCTAAGCAGAAAGCAAAACGAAGGTGCTCAGCAAGAAAAAAGTGAATGTCTGAGTGATCCAATCAAAATCGAATCCTGAATCCAACAGAAAACCCACGGCAAGATTTGAAGACTGCAGTCCACAGATGATCCCCAGCCAACCTCATAAAAGGAATAGACAACGCCACTCAAGAATTCATACTTTTCTTTTTAGATAGAGCGGCAGCTTTTGATTCGATTAATCATAACATCCTAATTCAATGGATTACAACAAATTGGGTTATATGGCACCACGATAAGATGATTTAAGTCATATCTAATCGACTGCACACAACAAGTTAGAGTTGATCAACATGCTTCCAACACTTACAGAGAGACAGGGTCTCACACAAGGATCCACTCTTTCTGCACTTTTGTTCAATATATATCTCAAGCCCCTATGCCAAATAATCAAAAAATTCCAAGTTGTATATGCCATCTATGCTGATGACATGTTATATTCTCTTCTTTCATATAAACAACCCCATCCTTGAACCTATAATAGCATGCTTCAATGAGATAGCTCAATAGCTGAAAACCCATAGTTTAAACAAACTATAAAAAAAACCAAAAAGTATTATTCATAACCAAAAACCAAAATTTCTCCCCACCAACTACCACTGAAGTTGAAGAAGCTATGCTTGAAGTAAAAGAGGAAGTAAAATACTTTGGTGTCACAATCGATCAAACCCTCAACCTAAAATCCCATATTAAACTCACTATGAGAACCATCTACAACAAACTGAGATTGATTCAGCAGTTGAGATCACTCCTCCCAAGCAATGAATTCAGAGTTTACCCAAGCAAACTCTACATAGCCTCCAAATTGCCCAACATATGGCTGCGCGCATTACCCACAAGGCATGTTCTTTCAAACACATAACACCGATACTATGCACTCTCCACTGGCTACCATTCCACAGCAGAATAAAATATAAATTACTGATGATCACATTTAAACTGATCAGAAACATAGCTCCTTCATCCCTAATGAACCTAATAAAAGCAAAACCAAACGAATGCCAAAGAAGAGGTCATACACAGAAAACTTTAGTTGTCCCATCTGAATATCAAAAAATGAAACACACCAACAGTAATAGGGCCTTTGAATACATTTCCTCATCACTATGGAACATGCTTCCAGATAGACTAAGGGGTATGTTTACTAAACTGCGTTAGTGCAATTCGCGTTAGGAGCCGCGGTAGTGACAGAAACCCCAAATAAGGACATGGGTGGTACATCGTTAACACTAACGCACGTTCCAAAAACTAACGAGCGTTACAGGGCGCCGTGGCGCGTTACTGCGCGTTAATCGTAAGAAGGCGTACAGACACAAATCACTGAAACAGAGCTGTAGCACAATGGTTACTGTACTGACTGCTGTTACAGGCAGCATGGGTTCGAGTCCCCAGTGTGCCTAATGCAGAAGGCTGGCCCAGGCATCACCCTGTACATTACATAAGGAACGAGGAGGCATGTTTTTCTTTACGTTGAGTAGTGGTGTCAGAAACACACCCTCGCAGTGTGCGTAGCCACGTACGTTGGTGAGTGCGTGGCTGTGTGCGTTGGTAGGGGCATAGCTACGTGCGTTGGTGCGTGCGTTGGTGTGTGCGTACAATTGTGCATGGGTACGTGTGTTTTTACCAGTGTGGGGACCTTATATTACAGACTCTTTAGGGTGTCTTGCACCTATGCATTATGCTAACAGATGTACGTGTGATGGCCTATGGTTTATCAGAGCCTGTGAGCAGGTGCTGGATTTTCCCAGGGTTGGATTGTGCCAGTCACACCCATGATGCACTGCACATGCAAATCAGCTGTCCACAGATACACACCATGGGGAATGCACCCCCACAGCACCTTGGCCTGGTAGGGGGAAGTGACCATGTGCACCCCCACAGCACCTCGGCCTGGTAGGGGGTACTGACCGTGTGTTGTACTGGCACAGAGTAGCTACACACCGTCACATTGTGCGGGTACTGTGCTCACCCTGAGGGTGCAGTGAGGTGCCCAGCACCAGGTCCACAGCACTGTCCATGGCTGAAAGAGGCCATGGCCCAGGTCCAAAGCAGTGTTAATGTGTGAGATAGGTAGCTTCTGCAGAAACACCTTGGATATCTCTGTCTGTTTCAGTCAGGTGTAGCCCCCATGGACCCCTAGGTGGCCCATGTACCACCACCCCCTCCCCCAGGGCCGAGGGTGGCAAACAGGGTCTCCTAACAATAGATCCACATTCTACCTCCCTGCAAAGGTGGCAGTAGAGGGGAACAGCAACCCCGGTCCTGCTGAGAAACAGACACCCCACAGGGCAGTCAATGCAGCTCTGTACACATCCATAACACAATAGCAGACAGACATTAGGCCTGGATATGCTAAGCTTCACCCCACTACTATCTGATATTCTCCTGCTGCAAGCCATCAGCCGCTGCACCCTGCAAGCCACTCCATCAAGACACATACCATCTGCAAACAGTCTACTAGTTAGTCAATAGTGCATGTGCCCAGTGGAGATGCATGCACCCAGAACTGGGATGTCAGCATACACAGCAAGCAGATAAATCAGTGACTGGGCCCCAAAAGGAAACCCATATCTATCACATGAGAGAAATATTATATAGCACTATGGGGGTGCCTAGCCATGCTGTGGTCACTGCACAGTCAGGGTGAGAGTGATCTCTCAGCAGGACATACTGAGGTCACCCTGTCTGTGTAGGTGGTGGCCGGGCACTAAAATGTCCCAGTCAGTGCCCTATGCCCTGTGCAGATGCACCCTGGCCAGGCCACCCTGTCCGGCCTAAACCCATGGTACCTTGCTCCTCATTATGCACATTGGCAGCCCAATACTGGCAACGTTGCTGGCAGTGTGGGCTGTGGAAGGTGTTTGCAGCCACCACACACTGGATAGACAGACAGCCACCCCCACACCTATGCCAGCATTGTGCTACTATAGAGGTGTTCAGCAGCCATACCTACCACACCAGTCCTGGGCACAGTACAGGCATGGATATGGTACGCAATACTGTTGGGGGTCAATCCCCAGGGTGATAAACACTATCAGAGACCAGACCTGCAGCACACACCGCAGACATCAGAATGATTGTTATGGTGGAGCTCAATGAGCAAAATGTGCTTAACGTAGGAATTGATATCTGCCAGTTATCATGGGCAACGTTTGATAGCTGTGTACCATATACCCAGGTATAGGGTGGCATTGCTAAGGTATGCAACTGCTAGTATTGGGAGATACAGGCAGGGCCCAATGTCCTGCCTCTCCAGGAGGCATTGGCCAATGGGGCCTGTGGGTGTGGGTGTGGGTGTGTCTGGCCCTGTTGGCTGCTGCTTTACGGCAGAGTTTCCCAACTCCAGTCCTGGTGTTCCAAACACTGTTCGGGTTTTCATGCTGTCCCTCATAAATATGCATGAGCTACATCTGCATACCATGGGGGTGGTGCATAGATATGCAGCACAGGCATCTTTATTAGAGGCAGCATGGAACCTGAATGGTGTGGGGCCCTCCAGGACTGCATTTGCGAGACTCTGCTCTAGGTAATGCGCCTGTTTATGGTGTCTGTTGTGTTTGGTGTGGTAAAATATAGGCGTATTAACCATGCGTATGTTCTCTGCAATAAAGGAGTGTCTTTACTATCACTGTTTAGTGGTGGGTAAAACTATGGGGACTGGGTTGGCAGGAGCCCCAGCTGGGATTTGAACCTGTGACCCTCTGGTCTTATAGGCACTGGCTGTGTCCGTTGCACCACACTGTGGCCACAGAGACAGTGCAGTCCCTGGAGATAGGAAAATTGGCCTGACGAGTCAGAAACCCTGCTCTGCACAATTGTACTGTGGGCTCATTTACCTTGTATGGAGACAAGAGTGCAAAGAAACCTCACAAAAAAACCTCGAAAAAAGGGGCAAACACCCATAACCAAGCTGGGCAACAATGATATCATTGGGCAACATTGAAAAACACTCCCAGGAAAGCTCCAATAAAATGAAATGATTTTTGAAAGGGTCTACGGAGTGTAGACCCTTCCAAAAATCATTTCTTTTTTTTTGGAGCGTTCCTGGGAGTGTTTGTTATTGTTGCCCATTGCTATCACTGTTGCCCAGCTGAATTATAATTTTTACCATTTTTCTTGTGGTCATTTTAACGTTTTATTTGATATTTTGTTCTGTGCACATGTATCACACTGCTCACGTTTTGTAGGTTTCCCCGGTTTTGCTGTACATTGCTGACGGAAATGGTTTCTCTTCCCTTTAATATGCCTTTAACGACAGGTTTTCATTCGCGTTGGAATTGAGCTCTGAAATTCAGCGCGTTAGTGTGAGGGGAGCCTCTCCCCGCCCACTCTCCGTCCATTGACCCCTTCTCTCTGCCCACTCTCCGCCTTCTGCGCTGTTTTAACGCGCCGCGGGGGTTTACGATCGTTAAATGCGGTTAACGCGCGTAATGTACGGTTAACGATCGTTCGCACGTCAGAACGCGCGTTATGACGTGCGAACGATCGTTAATCGTACATTACGCGCGTTATTCACGATTACCGCGGTTTAGTAAACATACCCCTAAGAGCAGGGGTCTCAAACTCAAATTGCTTTGAGGGCCAAATGAGGACTTGTAGAGTAACCCGGGGGCCGCACAAGACGCAGGCCTCATTTGCATAAGGGCATCATTTGCATAAGGGCATCATTTGCATAAATATTTGCATAATGTTACCATACACTAACTTTTAGTAAACATGCCTCTTAATGAGTGTATGGATAAAGAAAGACTAAAAGATTTCTACATTACTATAAACCAGTGCCAACCGCCAGGCACATTAGGAACTACTAGAAACACTGCCCATTTAGAACCCATAGCAAACCTGCCGTGTCCTAACAGCACTACCAGGACTCACAGAGCACCATACCCTAACTATCAAAAGGCAACACTGCAAATATTAAATCAACACATTTCAGAGAATAACATACATGACCTACTCGGGAAAGAGAACAAGTGGCAATGTCAAATAGGAATTACATAAACAGAATACCTCAGCTCAGTTACACATGCAGAACATACACCATCCCCAAACAAGGAATCACAATTTAGAAACAGGAAGACAATTAAACTGGGAACCCCAAAAGCCAAACTTAGAATGTACAACACTGTAGAATAAAACTATACATTGATTTCCTCTTGTATTAAATAAAGTGCAGACGTTAAAAGATGCCACATTTCCAAGAGCTGACATATTTCAGTTAATAAATTCAAAATAAAGAGATATTTTTCTACCTTTTGTGCATTTTTTTTTCAGTTGCAATTGTTCCAGTCACTTTCTTCTGGTTTCTTTGTGTCTTCTGCTAACTCTCCATCGTCTGCTGTCCATTTCTCCTTTCTTCTTTCCTAGTTTTTTTCCATTCTCTCTACATCTGCTTTAACATACTAATCATTCTCCTTTTGCTCTTTCCTCATTCCTATTTCATCCACTCAAATTTTAACCCTCCATCCTCAATACCCACTTACTCTCCAACTACCCGGCCAATTGTATATTTTTCTTCCCTCACACAAAAAATATATTTCCCCTCTCCATTTCACTCTCCCAGCCCATCCCATTCTAATCGTCCCCCAACATCAACTCCCTTCTAGCTCCTGCCAACCCAGCATCCGCTCCCTTCTAGTCCCCGCATCATCAGCCCATTTCCAGTCCTAGCTCCCTCCCCTCACAGCCCATTTCCTTTCCAAGCCCCCCTCCCCATCAGCCCATTTCCATTCCAAGCCCCCTTCCACTCAGCCCATTACCATTCCAAGACCCTGTCCCCATCAGCTATTTGCAGTTCAAGCTCCCCCTTCTACTCTGCCCATTTCCAGTCATAGCACCCCCCCCCAGTCCATTACCAGTTCTAGACCCCCCCCCAGCCCATTATCGGTCCTAAGCCCCCCAACAGCCCACTTCCAGGCCTAACCCTTCCATCGCCCCATCTTCATTCTTAGCCCCCCCATAACCCCATTTTCAGTCTTAGGCCCCCAGTCAGACCACCTCCAGTCCTAACCCCCATCTGTCCATTACCAGTCCTAACCCCCATCACCCCAATTTTCAGTACTACCCCCCCCCAGCCCACATCAATTCCTGCTCCCCCCCTACATCAAGTCCTGCTCCCCCCATCAAGTCCTGCTCCCCCCCTACATCAAGTCCTGCTCCCCCCCCCACATCAAGTCCTGCTCCCCCCCATCAAGTCCTGCTCCCCCCCCACATCAAGTCCTGCTCCCCCACATCAAGTCCTGCTCCCCCCCCCATCACGTCCTGGCCCCTCCCCCCCCCCCCCCCGGGAAAATTAAACTTGAAAAAAAAAACCGGCTTCTGCTGCTGCTGCCGCTGCCGTGGCCGGCAATAGCAGCAACATCGCAAGTCCCGCGGGCTCCCCCCCACCCGGCAGATCCCTTCCTGCTTGCCTGCCAGTTCACCGCTGCGGCTTTCAGAGCCGCGAAGGGAGAGCTTCTCCCTCGTGACTCGGTTACGCCCGCGGGGGCAGAGGGGAATTTCCCCATCTGCCCCGGCGAGCTTAACAGAGTCGCGAGGGAGAAGTTCCCCCTTCGCGGCTCTGAAAGCCGAAGCGGAGAACTGGCAGCATTGGCAGGCAAGCAGGAAGGGATCTGCCGGGTGGGGGGGAGCCCGCGGGACTTGCGATATTGCTGCTATTGCCGGCCACGGCAGCGGCGGCAGCAGCAGCAGAAGCCGGTTTTTTTTTTCCCCCCCCAATGCTTCGCGGGCCGCACAAGGGTCTCTCGCGGGCCGCATGCGGCCCGCGGGCCGCGTGTTTGAGACCCCTGCCTAAGAGCAATCTCGGATTTGTCCACCTTACTAAGAGATCTAAAAAAGTATCTCTTCATTGAGCACTATGGCAATATTAAAGAGAACATAAACCTATAACCAACATAAAATCCAAAACACTCACCATTCTGCAAAATCTTACAAACAAAACAGAGAAACCACCCACGTTCACACGTGGACATACCTAAGAATGTAAATAATGTGAGTCTTATTATATGTTGCATTTTATATAAGTTATACCAGAAATGATAATAATCCAATCATGTATATATAACACCCCTCACTATATTAGTTAATTAGCTCTAAATTACGTATTTCTTGTATTTGGTTCCTATGCTACACTGTATTGCTGTTAATACTGTAAACCACCTTGATAAGGCAGTATAAAAGACCCTTTAGTAAATAAATAATTAATAAATACACATTATATATTCTTATAGTCTTTCACAGTGAGAAGCTTTTTCCAACAGTACCTGATAAGGTGAAAAGTGAAGAATTCACCGTGGCTGTGGCCTTCCACAAAGTGTCCATTGTCACTATTGCAATCCGAAGGAGCCCAGAAGTAAATTTTTATTTATTTATAAGGATTTACTATATCGCTTAATCTTTAAATCAAAGCGGTTAGCACATCAAACAATCAAGAGTGGGAGGGTGGATACATGCAGTGGATACACTGACTTGTGTGGTGTGGGTGAGCATTATGATTGATTAACTGGTGAGCTATATACATTGTGAACTGTGAACAGGGGCTATACACATTGTGAACTATGAACAGGGGTTATATACAGATAGCAGGGAGCTGTATACAGATAGCAGGGAGCTGTATACATTGTGAACTATGAATAGGAGCTGTATACAGGTAGCAGTGGGGGATGCACTGTAGATCATGTAGTTCATGTGAAGTCCTTGTAGTGTTCATGGCTTGTGTAGTTCGGCTTGTGGTAGAAGGCTGGTAGCTGGTTCATGCGAGGTCCTTATAGTGTTCATGTCTTGTGTAAACCGGCTTGTGGGGTGATTGGTGCTTGGTGGTCTTCGTTAAATTGTTCAATGAATAGGGTGATTTTGAGCAGCTTTCTGAATTCTTTTATATCAGTTGTTAATCTCAGAATATCTGGTAGGGAATTCCAAATAGCGGGTCCAAGAGAGAGGGCTTGCATGGATGTGGATTTGTTGGTTCTTGTGAATAGAGTAGGTGTTGGTATGTTGTTTTTGGTGCTGTTTCTGTCTGGTCTTTTGCTTGCTTTGGTTTCGATGAGTTCCTGTAGTATTTCTGCTGACATGTTGTTTTTGATTTTGAAAATGGTGAGTGCTGATTTACATTTTGCCCTTGAGGAGATTGGTAGTCAGTATAGATCATATAGTATTGGAGTTATGTGGTCTTGTATTGAAGCGCTAGCAATAATGCGGGCAGCGGTGTTCTGGACTATCTGAGGTGGACGGGTGGTCTGTTTAGGTAGGCCTTGGAATAGGATATTACAGTAGGCATTCCACCCTCGGAAGAAGCAGACTCCACCACAGTGATGTGATTCACCGACTCTCCCCTCTCAACCAACGAGGACGCTGCCGCTGCTGGAGTCCCCTCCAAACTCTCAACATAGCCCCCACCAGACAGGAGAGGTGGCAACAGTCCACTGGCCTCACTGGAATGAGTTCTGGTTTTCAGTGGTGCAGCTCTATTTTCAGGGCTCAAAGAAGCCCTACTAATGGCCGACGCAGATAGCACCGTCGGTCCCACTGAAATGCTGCTCAGAGTTCCCAGGCTGATTCCACAGTCTGCCAGCGTCCGCTAGATCCCCGCCACAGAGAATCATGAATCGGAGGGCTGGGACTTGGATTTCCACAATGCAGTGAGAGCCATGACTTCAGTCAGATGCCATCTTGCCTCAAGCTTGAGCTATTCTACTAGAAGGAATGGGCAAATACTGCAGCATCCTACTGTGCAAAGTTGGTAGACACTTATTGTAAACAGCTCATAGCTATTATTGCTGCAAAAGGGATGTCCCACAATTACTGAGTCAAGAAATATGAAGACTTATGCAATCAAGACTTTCTGGTTGCTCTTGATGTTCACAGTGGTCCATGCCATGGCCACCTCATGGCTATTGTGATGCCATGTAAATTCGGCTGATCACAAAAGTTTACACCAGCTCCAGTTAATTCAGAATATGTCACCATGACTGATAGAAGGTTGCAAGCTGCATGAACACATCACGTCCTTCCCGCAAACACTTTACTGGCTAACCTACAGGGCCAAATTTAAAATCCAATCCCTGATCTTCAAAGTCCTTATGGGAAATTAACCTGAGTTCTTATAGAAGACATCCTTTAAGGTCCTCCCAAGGACCATCCCTATACTATACTCTTGCCAAAGGAAATTATGCAGTGCAACATCTGCCAGTGAGCCTTCTCAAGAGTAGCTCCCACATTCAGGAGTTCACTCCTAGAATGGTCATTCCTAACTCAAGATTACATCTGTTTCAGGAAACAGCTGAATGCCTGGTTCTTCTCATAAGCCTTTAATGGTTGCGGCAACAGACTAGCAAGTCACTCATACCACATCAGGACTAGCTCGTCACCTGCCTTCTTAAAAAGACCAGTTACAGGGTCAATTCTCCTCCAATCTAAATCACCCATCTTTATTTATCCCAACACCTTTACCTTGTCCATCTTTTCAATCTATATGTCCCAACTGCAGCCTATTAAGATGTGTCATTTGTATTATACTGACATGGCGAGTATCAAATTTCTGTAATAGGACTGCCCTAATGTGCTACTGTAATGTGTACAGTTCTGACACAGTATCATATTATTGCTGTTACTATAATCTAATTTGTTGTTTTAGAGTTTACCTCACTGTTCTAATGGTGTATTAAGCTTACATCTGGACACTTATTAAAGCGATGCTGTTATTACAGTGTAGAATGTGTATGTGCAGGTAGTCTAGCTGCATCTCTTCATAAAGGCAGTTAATAATTCTTCAGCTAAATACATTTTTCATCAAATATTTCTGTAACTGTTCTTTTACACTGAACTTGTAGAATGGGTGAAAGATCAGTGAAACACACTCTCCCCTTAATGCATTTAAACTATATTTTTAAAACAGCAGAACATGAATGGTATATACTTGTTACACTTGTTGGTTTGGTTTTGGCTGCATGCTTGTTTTTTATTCTCTTGTTTTGGGGATCTCTCATTCGATTACCATCTGTAACAAACTGGAATGTATTTTTTGTGTATTCTTTTGGTTGAAAATCTTAACGTTTGCATCATACATAAGTGAAATGTAATATATAAGAGCATTAAAATAAACAGAAGCTGAAATTTAGGATAGAGTACAGAAAGAAATTTAAAACCAGCAGCATACGTGGATGTGGTTGGCATGTGTGTAGAAAGCAGCGACTTTAGAAAGGGAAAGTACACGTATTTTTCCCTTCCAAAATCGCCACTTATACATGCAACCAGCAGCCCACATATATATTTAGGTCTGCTCCACAGTAGGCATAAGGTGAAATTATGGTTAATCAGACCATTTTCTTTCCTTGGGTTCTGCCAGACCAGTCCAGACAAGTGAGGATTATCCCCCTCCATTCAGCAGGCTGAGACAAAGAAAAAAAAATGTTCACCTTCCCTATAATCAACTGGTGCAGTAGAGAGGAATGCCAGTATATTTATGTCAAAGCTGAGGTGTGCTCTGCCTGTCAACAAACACACCACCAAAAATTCTTCCAATTTATTTATGCGCGCACACACATATTCATATATTTTTTTATACTCTCAGCTGCCCAAGAGGGCTGGCCCTTCCTGTCAAACCTTCGCTACAGCCTCTTCTTTCCTATCACAAAATTGTTCATACTATTACACGTCTGCCACATGGACTAGGGCAGTATTCTGGCTGGTCTGGCAAGATGCAAGCTAAGAAAATTATCAGGTAGTCATTATTTCATCTTCCTTATTGTCCCTTCCAGACCAGTTCAGCCAGGCAGGGATGTAACTAAGTGTTATCACTCCTAGGATGAGTCATATTCATTGCCACCCTGTTTCTCCGAATGTGGCTTGCTGTGGATCTTTATCTTTTATCTTTATTGGCAAATTTGATATTCCGCACCTTCATGACACCAGGGCGGTTTTCAATTATTTAAAAAAAAACAAAAAACAGAAAAATTGCCAAGCTATGCCTCGAAAAGGAAAGGAACTACAATGGTGTTTGGAAAGAGACACAGTCACATGGAGTATAGAAAAAAAAGCAAAAGCAGGGATAGATAATTGTCAAGGGTCAGCAGGGGAAAGATCAAAAGCAGAGAAGAGGTGGGTTTTGAGAAGGGCCTTTAATCTTTGGAATGAGGACTCCTGTCGGAGCGCAGGGGGAAGAGAGTTCCAAAGAGAGGATCCCAGGAAGAAAAAGGCAGAGTGGTGTGTCAATTTCTAAGTAAGCTCGTGAGGGGGAAGGAAGGTAGAGGTGGTGACAGGAATGGAACAGAGACTACAGGGTGCAACATGGAATTGTAAAGAGTCTGAGGTATTGAGGTGTATGTGAATGAATAGCCCTATGAGACCATGTGAGAATTTTGTAACGAAAACGACAGGTGACAGGAAGCTAGTGCAGGCTGATGAGGAGTGGTGTGACGTGGTCATAGTGTGATGCATGTGAAAGAATCCTGGCTGCAGTATTTTGTATCAACTGGAGATGGCGAAGCTGAGGCTGAGGGATACCAGCAAGGATAAAATTACAATCGATGTGAGATATTACTAGGGATAGAAGGGTGGTTAAAGAAGGGGTGGAGAGAAAAGGGTGAATGGCAGAGATCTGACGAAGATAGAAATAAGAGTGATGGGTGAGCAAGCAGATGTGGTCTTGGAAGGATAGAGCAGAATCAAGTATTACACTGAGATAATGAAGACAGGAAACAAGTGGGATGGGGGAACCTGAGAGCAATGGGGCCAGGGAAGGACAGGACCCACCAAAAGTGAACCATATAGCAGATGTTTTGGAAAGATTGAGAGGAAGAAGGTTTGACGTTAGCCAGTTGGAGATGAGTGAAAGACAAGTATTAAGTGGGAGCAAGTCAGGGTTGATAGGAGAAGTGTGATAAAGTATAATGTCATCAGCATAGTAGTACGCCGACAGCCCAGATTGCTGAATCAGTAGTGCAAGTGATGCCAGAAAATTACTGAAGAGCAGTGGGGCGAGAACTGTATCCTGTGGAACTCCACAGTGCAGAGGTGTAGGAGACAAGGTGGCAGTTTTAGATGTAACCGAGAAAGAGCGGGAGAAGAAAAAAAAAGAGTGGAACCAGTGAAATATAGAGCAACGAACACCTGCATCCCGAAGATGGGAAAGGAGGATAGAGTGGTCTACAAAGTCAAAAGCCACTGAGAGATCAAGGGAAACTGCTAAGGAAATGTCACCGCGATCATGAGAAATGCGAAGTTCGTTGAGAAAAGAAAGCAGGATAGTCTCAGTGCTGTCACCATGGCAGAAACTAGACTATCTAGGGTGAAGGAAGTGAGTGAAGACTAAGTGAAGAGTCAGTCGAGAGAAAACGGCCTTTTCGAGGATCTTAGAGAGGAAGGAAAGATAAGAGACAGGGCGATAGTGGGCAGTGACGGTGGGGTCAAGAGAGGGCTGTTTCAGTAATGGGTGAACCAGAGCATGTATCCATGGTGCAGAGAAAATATCAGTAGCAAGACTAAAGTTCAGCATGGTAAGTATGAAGGGCAGGAAAGTAAGAGAGGGTTCAAGTAACCAGGTGGAAGGGATGGGGTCAGAACAAGTGTTTTTGTGCGAGGTGGAGATGGACTTTAAAAGTTCGGCGGCGGTAAGGGGTTGGAAGGAGGACCAGACATTTAATAAGGATGGCGATGAAGAGGGAGAGAGGGGGGGAGATAAGAGAGGTGAAGGACACACAGGAAATGCGGAGCACAATTGTTGAACTTTAGTAGAGAAAAAAAAAAGGCCAGCTGAGAGGGGCTTGGAACTGAAGGAGCAGAGTCAGATGTAAAGAGGGGACAAGGAATGGATAGAGATTTCAGGACAGAGTAGAGCTGGCGAGTGAAGTTTGGGGTAATGGAGATAAGCCAAGAGTAATAGGTACATTTTGCAAGGTGGATAAGAGACCGGTATTGCTGATGATAGGACTTGAAACTCTGCAAGGCTTCAGGGATCCATGTTTTCCGCCAGAGGTGCTCAGAACGACAGAGCTGAGAGCGGTGTAAGTAAATACAGGGTAGTACCAGGGATAGTGGGAAGAAGAGTGAGAAAAACAAGGGTGCAAAGGGGCAAGGTGGTCAAGAGCCAAGGATAGATGAGAATTCTAGAGAGAGACCTGAGAATCTGGTGGGAGGGTGGAGAACTCTGATGGGAAAAGCTGATCGACAGGAGGGAAATATTGTAGGGTGGAGGGGGTAATTTGACGGCGGAAGTGAGAAGGAACTGGCTTAAAAGAAGGTCCTGAGGTTTGTGGTGAGGAAATATAAAGCAACTGCAGAGAGAAGGTGATACAAAGATGATCCATCCAGGGCAATGGCCTGGTAGAGATATTGGAAGGTAGAAAAGGAGAGCTGGCGAGTGTAATAAGGTCCAATGTGTGGCTGGCTGCAAGAGTGGGTAGGCGAACGTTCTGAGAAAGTGCAAGATCTTGGAGTAAGGTGAGAAAGTAATGGTCCCAGAAGGAGGGTGAGTGGTAATGGATATTGAAATCCACGAGTAAAATAAGGTGGGGGAACTGGAGATAAGCTTCGGAGATCAACAGAGTGAGAGCATCCCAAAGATCAGGATGAAGAGTAGGTGGCACGTAAATCCACAAGAAATGGACCGGGGGAGACACATGGAAACATAGGAGGAGGGACTCCAGGTATGGAGAACAGAGGAGTGGATCATGGTGAGAAGCAGAGAGGATCGAAAGATGGCAGCCACTCCCCCGCCAGTATGACCAATGTGAGGGATAGCTGCAGTGAAGAAGCCAGCAGGGAGGCAGAAGGGGAACCCCACCCTCCTTTAACCACATCTCGGTGAAAAAAAAGGAGGTCTGGTGAGGCCTGGTGGAGGAGATCGTGAACCAAAAGTGTCTTGGCCCGAATGGATATACAATTGACTAAAGTCAATTGAAACGCAGGGGATATGGGAGCAGTAGTTAAACAGCAAACCACAATGGTGGCAGTGTAATACAGGAAATTAGATTGAGCAGTACGCATGCGAGATGACCTGGGGGAGGGGCAGAGAAAAAAGGGGAAAGGTGCCAGCCCCAATGAGAGGGAATGGTGGACATTGTGAGAATAAGATAGAGGGTTAACTAAAACGCTTGCGAGGAGCAGTTGATATTTTCCACACCTGAGTGATTGCACAGTGTATGCACTCACCGGAGGGTTGGCACTCCGCTGGATGACTCATGGGACAAAGGCCTAGCTTGCTTGTCCTAGTGGAGCTGCCCCAAGAAGCATTCCTGCTCCTTGGGTGCGCTCCTTTGGCGCATGCCCGCAGTGTGAAACGCCACAGTGGATGTCTTTAAATACACCAGGGGACTTGCTTGAGTACCTTCAGTATCGCAGGTCATGCACATCCAGCCTATAATGTTTGGTAAGAGAGTGTAGAGATGTTCATCTGGCTGCTCTAGATATATATTCTAGTGGAACTGCCCAGGATGCTTCTTGGGCTCTTGTAGAATGAGCATTCAGAACCAGAGGAACTGTGCTCCCCTAGAAATGTATGCCATCTCTAATCCATCTGGCTAAGGTCACCTTTGTTGCTACTTGGCGCCTTCTAGGTCTCGAGGTCCAAACAAAAAGGCAGTCTGTTTCCCTAAAGTGCTACCTAGCCTTCAGGTTGCAACACAATGACCTACTGACATTGAAATGATGGAGACCCCCCTGTGCCTTCTCCTTATCTTCTTGAAAGTTGGTTGTTCTACCACATGATTCATATGAAAGTGACATACCACCTTTGGCAGACAAAAGGTCACAGATCTTAATGTCAACCTCTGCTTTGTTCACTGGAAATAGGGTTTCCTACATAACAGTGTCTGGAGCTCAGATACTCTTCTCGCCGCATGGAATGCTACCAAGAATATGGTTTTACTGAAATGCTCCCTAATCGATGACTGATTTAAGGTCGTAAATGCAAGTCCCAAGAAACCACCATGGCCGGGAGGAGTTGCCAAATATGCCTCAATTTTCTCATAAACTGGCCATATCCTGGTGGGCTTCCAAGCACATTCCTTGCATCTTGCCTTAAAACAGGCCAATACTGCCACCTGTACCTTAATGGAGCACAGGGATAATCTTTGCTCTACTCCTACCTGCAAAAATGAGAGAATCTATGGAATAGAGGCCTTAGGCATTTTAATTTACTTCTGTCCACAATTGTGTTCGAATAATTTCCAAACATTCACATATATCCTTGCCTGCAATAACCTAGCAATTACTGTTGATGAGTACCCTCTTTTCTTGCTCAGCAAATGCCTTTCAAGAGCCATGCTGTAAGCAATAATAGAGCTGGATCTTCCATCGAGATAGCCTATCTGAGCCGTAGACGGGGTAGTTGTCCTGCCAGAAATTCTCCGGAAGTCCGCATATCAGGAGTGTCTTGGCAAATCCAGCGACATAATAACCCATCCCAGAGACCACAGTGGGAATACACAGAACAGGCCTATTGTCTGGAACTGCTGAATCAGCACATCAATGCTTTTGCAGCCCAGGCTATGCCTCTACCACACCCCTATGCTACATGCACAGACTCATGCTGGGATCATCTATATACCCGGCTTTCTAAAATGGGTCCAAGGACATCTCTGTGATTTGCACATCTGAATGTTCATTTTCAGATGTCCAAATCATGAATAGAGCCTCTAAAATGTCAGGGGCTGCATGTATGTGTCATGAGGAGTTTTGAGGGCTGTGTGCATTGTATGTTATGGGGAGTGTCAGGGAATGCATGTGTGTGTGTGTGTCTCTCTCAAACACACACCACCATCTTTCCCTCAGTCTCTTTCTCAAACCCCCCCCCCTTCCCCCAGGCTTCACCCAGTATCTCTCTCTCTCTCTCATAGCTGCCCCTTCATCTAGTCCCTCTTTCACTCACAGATGCCCTGGCTGCAACTCCTTAAAAACAGTGAGCAAGTCTTTCCTTTCCTTGATCTTCCTTTCTTCGGTGGAGCTATCTGCTCTAGGGAAACGTTCAATAAATGGCCACAGTTGGTCATTAACTTATCTGTGTTGTCCTCCTCTAAAGATTCCAGGTTTTGAGATACTATCCCCCAGAATAGTTCATGATTAATTGTACCCCTATACCATCTATGGAGAGATTTATGGCTCTTCTCTCCTTTCTTCAACTTTAGGCAAAGGACGATGAAAGAAGGCAGAGCCTAATAATGGCACATTTCCACAGAGCTGGGACAATGCAGTAAGTAATGCTTGAACTGATTAAGTCCAAAAGGACGTCAAGAGAAAAATGGGAGCAGATCCTTCATCAGCAGTGAGGGAACCAATAACGGAAGATTTAAGATTCATAGATATGATGGAATATTTCCAACCCTACCCTGTGGGGAAAAATTACATACTGTGCTACATTAAACCTTTGAAGGCTCCTCTTGCAAGTCTCAAAGACAGAGTTGATTAAGTTTGTTATGAAGAAGAGAGAACATACCAAGATGTTTCTTTAGTTTATCTGCAATGAAATGCCCAAACTGGATTCAAAGAAGTCAGGTCCCACACAATCGTAAATAATTGGGAAGTGAAATTTCCTTGTGAATAAATTCACTTGGAATAGTATTCCTTCTTGGCTTTCCTAATTAAGGATCTATATTTCTATAAATCTAAGGGAACGGCACAGAATAGGGGTGAGGTACTTCTGTCCACGAAAGACAAGCTGTACCTAAGATGATTGCTTCCAGTGAACTTAAGGTGGCTAAACAGGTAGAAAAGGCCAGAAGGATGTCTGGGTGCATAGGGAGAGAATGGCCAGCAGAAAAGAGTGCCTCTGTACTGTATACGTCTTTGGTGGGACCTCATTCAGAGTACTGTAAGCAATTCTGGAGACCACACATTCAAAATGATTTAAACCAGATGGAGTTGGAGCAGAGGGTGGCTACCAAAATGATCAACGGGCTGCATCATAAGGCATTTGGGGACAGACTTAAGAACCCAATATGTATATTTTGGAAGAAAGGAGGGAGAGGAAAGATATGATAGAGATATTTAAATACCTCCTGGCATAAATGCACAGGAGGAGAGCCTCTTTCAATTGAAAGAAAGCTCTGCCATGCGGGGGCATAGGATGAAGGTGAAACGGATAGACTCAGGAATAGTTTGCAGAAATATATATTTATGGAAAGTGTGGTAGATGCATGGAATAGTCTCCCAATGGAGGTAGTAGAGACAAGGACTGTATCTGAATTCAGAAAAGCATGGGACAAACACAGAGGATTTCTAAAAGTAAAAAGGGGACTCTAAAGCTTATTAGTTGATATGGAAGGGCAGAATGGATAGACCATATGGTCTTTATCTGCCATCTTCCTTCTATGGAACCGTTTACACTGATCCTTATCATAAGGATTTTTATCCTTTAGCCACTTCCCCTCAGCCCTGGGCAAAAACTGCTTAGTCTTGCTGAGGAAGGCATAATACCAAGGATTTTTATAATTAATCCAAAGGATATAGTAAAAGCTGTTAATGTAGCTGGGTTTAAAAAAGGTTTGGACAAGTTCCTGGAGGAAACGTCCATAAACCATTATTAAAGAGAGCCTGGAAAATCCAATGCTTACTCCTGGGATAGGCAGCATGGAATCTGTACCTTTTTGGGACCTGAAAACAGAAGACTGGGCTTGAAAGACCTTGGCTGACCCAGTATGGCATATCTTACAGTACGTTCTTACATAAATTGTTTCAAAGTTTGAATAAGGATTTTGTTAGAATCATTAATTGTTTATTCAAGAAAGTTGAGGGAAGGGGATTCAAAAAGGGATAAACATGCCTGGATAAAACTATAGATTTCCATCTTCTCAGTATTTTGGTTATAGTTTGTTTTGTCTTAGGAGGGAGGGAAACATGGCAATTAAAGTGGAGACCATGAAATTGGGATAAGAATAGAAATAATGGGGATAAATCAGACAACTCTAGTAAAAATTGGATCCAAATAGTGTCCAGCAAACTGCGTAGGGGCAAATGATAAAAGAGTAAAACCTAGATCTGATAAAACAGGTAAAAACGATTTTTCAACCTCAGAACTAGGGAAGGCTACGTGAACATTTAGACCACCACAAATAATTAGAAACCTGGTGAGTAAACTAAACTTAATTAAAAGACTTAAGAGAGATTATAGAAAATAGGAGGACGGTACTAAATTAATAAAAAAGTAATAGAAGGTCTAAATCAAAGCAGACTGAGAACACATCTAAATATTTTGTTAGACAAGATGAAAACTTCTTACACTGAAATTTGTCCGAGACTAGTACAGCCATACGTCAACCCAATCCTTTCTAGCTGACCTAAAACTGGCAAATGTTGAATAATTAGGAGAACAAGACTGTCCTAAATAATGAGCTTCACCTTCTTTCAACCATGTCTCCTTAATCGCCATAATATCTAGACAATGGAGTGTGATGAAAGATGGCATTTTGTTTTAAGAGAGCAAACCTACTTTAAAGTTGCTATGCTGAAGCATTTGAAACAGGCAAGCCATTACTATTAGAGATGTGGGAAAGATGCTGAAGTCGCTGTAAGAATCAGGCAACATTTCTAACAGTAAAGCAAGGTAGTAACAAATCCTGCTCAACTGACATATCCAGTGCAAATTTCCACCTAATTATGATAGCACAGCAACCTCCTAAGTGTTCCTAAACAGTGCATCAAGTTTCAAATCCTGGGGGTCCCTCAAAGTTACCCCTCTCTTCCACCAGAATAGTGGTGCACCTGGTAACTTCTGCTACCAATGCATCCACACTGGGTACCTTCAAGAGCTTGTTTCTCCTGCTCCTTTGCTAATAGATATAGTTTGTCTATTGCCCAAAGACCTCACAGTCTAGAGAGTTCTCCCACATTTCCTCCAATATTTCCTTAATTGCTGAATTTAAAAAAAAGACCCTTTCCATCCTCTTGATACCCTTAAGAACTAGATCCCCCACTAGCCATGTCTCTACCTGGGGCCCTCAAACCTTAGGGTTTTAATGACCTTGAAGATGAGCTCCAACATATCCTCCTTATGAAGCAAGCAGTTTATCACTCGCTTTCTTTTCATCCTTATCGTCTCTCCAGTCCAGTCCCTCTCGTTTGGGGTTGTGTAGTCCTTCCAGCAGCTTGGAGGTTGAGCCTATCATCATTTTGATGATGTTCAGATATAAGTACCTCTGGCACCACCCACTGGCATCAGTAAACTCAGCCTCCAAGCAGCTGGAGGGTGCCAGTAAGCCACAGGGCTTACAGGAGAGACTGCAGGCAGGGAGTTAGTTCAGGGACTCCCACGTCTAGTAGTTAGTTTTTAAAAACTTAACTTCTGTCCCCTTTTGTTTTTAATTTTATTTCCTTCTAAATTCTTTTATTTCTGTCCTGTAGCTTTAAATTTTAAGCTCCCGTCTCCCTTCCTCCTCCCCCCCCCCACCCCGGTTCACCGTTCCTCAGGCCCGATCCTCTCAACTCCGTGGAGGAAGAGGAGGCCTAACTGCACCTACGCGGGGGGAGAGAGAGAGAGAGGGAAGCAGGAAAGCCTCAGCTCGCGACTGGAACCAGCCGCCACTTCGGGACCCTTCCTGGTTGTCTGCCCCGCCTCGCACTGAAGCCCTGCTGGTGGCTGAGCACTCTGAGGCAATCCCGGGGCCACGCCGGAGAGGACGGAGTCTCTGGAGCGGTCAGCAAGGAAAGGACCTGGGAAGAGAAGTGGTGGCAAGTGGCGGGACAAGAAAGCGGCGAGCGACGGCAGCAGAGCCTCGCGACCTCTTGGAAGACCGCCGCATGGCTGCGGCCTACCATGTGGCTTCACGAACTATGCAGGGGAAGGTAGGCAGCTGGTTTTTCTTCGCGCGCGTTCTCATTTTGAAGGGACAGAAGCAGGAGAATCAACTTAAAGGTAACTAGGTTGCCTTATTACTTTATTTTTCTTTTTAAATTTATTACTTTCTGTTTTATTTGAATAACGTTTAGTTTAAATAAGAGTTGACTGGAATTAGTCTCCTAGATTTGTATTGATTTGAATTGATTTGAATTGATTTTAACTGAAGTTAAATGGCATTCATTTTTCATTGAGGCGGACATTGTCGGGTCCTGTGGAAGTAGGGATTCCGAGCCATGCCCGGCAAGCCACGGTGTCCGGCCTGCGGCACTCGCCAGGGTACGGGGTCAGAAGCAGGCCTCTGCAGGGGCTACGCTGCAGAGGCGACCTCAGTTGAACAAGAGATGCAGTTGGGAGTACCCCAAGATCTTACCTCTGTCTCCCAGGGATCAGGGGATCTGAGGGAGGAAGGGGGGGAGTGCTCCTCTCCTCCACCTTTATCAATGAATCTGACCGGAACCTCCCTGTCACAACCCCACCCCTCCATGTCCTTTGGGGAAGAAGGGAGCTGGGGACACTTCTCTCTTGAATTTGTTCTTCTGCTACACAAAGCCTTCTATATGCGCCAGCAGGGAGCAGGAGGCCCAGCGACGTCCCAGGCAAACGCTCCTTCCAAACAGGTGAGGGCTAGATCTCAGGATGAAGGGGTTCCGCCCAAGCGCCGCAGGCTGGTGAATGAAGAAAGCCTTACGTCCAATGGAGCGACGTCCCTAGAAGAAGAGGCCTCAGACAGGGAGCTAGGGGAAGATGAAGAAGAACTCGAGGAGGGAGAAATTCCGGAGGAGGAGCGAGCTCGAATAGTACGAGTCTTTCGATGGGAAGAGCTCCCAGCATTGATTACAGAATCGCTGAAGTTACTCAATATGACGCATGACATGCCAGCGGACAAGGAGGTCTTGGAAGACCCGTTTATCCAAGCCGTTAGGAAATCCCAGAAGGTCTTTCCAGTGCACAAAGTGGTCCGCCAGATGATTCAGGAGGAATGGAATCAACCAGAATCTAGCCTCAGGGGAGTGCACTCTATGGCTCGGCTGTATCCATTGCCCGAGGCTCTCTTCTTTCTTGTTGTTGCTATTAAGTAGACTATTCTGGTCCTAGATGGGTTATAGACTAGATTATTTAGAAGTCTAGGACCCCAACTTGACTAAAGCCCTGTGTCTCTGGGTCTTTTAGGAGCTGGTTCACCCAAACCCAAGCTGTCTACTATGTAGGCCTTAAGGAGCATCTAAATAGAAACATAGAAATGTGACAGTAATAAAAAGACCATACAGCCTACCCATTCTGCCCTTTCATACCAACTACTATAGTCCCTTTTTTTTCTTTTAGAGATCAAAAGAATCATAAACCTCTCCTTCACTACTGGCTCCTTCCCATCTGCATTAAAGCTCACATCCATCAGGCCACTTCTAAAAAACGCTAAACTAGACCCAAAACGGCCAGACTCATTTGACTCCGCAGCCCCTCTAGACCATTCTCAACACGGCTTCAGAGAATTCCATGGCGTTGAGACACTGCTTACCACGCTCTTCAATGATGTTCTCAATACCATAGACAACATCCGACAAGGCGTTGTGCTAATCTTCTTGGATATAGCAGCAGCGTTTGACTCGGTAAATCACGAGGTCCTCCTCAGTCGACTGAAAGAAAAAGGCATATGCAACTCAGCACTTGAATGGTGTAAATCATACCTCGATACCAGAATGCAATACGTTAAGTCTGCAACAGGAGAATCAAAACTCTTCCATCAAAGACAAGGCGTTCCGCAAGGGTCCTCACTTTCATCCCTCATGTTCAACATCTATATGCAGCCTATCTGCGATATCATCAGGTCTTTCAATGTGAAATGTATGATATACGCTGACGATATCCTACTCTACATGCCATTTTCCACAATGCAAATGGATTTATTGCCTATAACAAACTGCTTCGACGCAGTCTCACAATGGCTCCTGTCACAGAACCTCCGCATTCAGCATAATAAAACTGAGGTTCTCTTTATCACAAGAGACCCCAACTTCACTCCACCACCACACATAAGTGTCAAGGGAGCTGACCTAGGCACCAAGGAAACAATAAAATACCTCGGAGTCACACTAGACCATAGGCTCGACATGAAATCACACAAACAATATCGTAAAATCTGTGTACTTCAAAATACGCACGCTTAGACACCTACGTCCCCTACTAGACCACGAAGACTTCAGAACCATCTACCAAGCTCTGATACTACCGTATTTCAACTTCGCCAACTCCATTCTACAAGGACTCCCACAATCCACCGTAAGCTCCTTACAGCTTGCCATGAACACCGCTGCCAGGGTTCTCCTAGGAGCGCCCAAAAATGAACACATCACACCTATCCTCAAACAGCTCCATTGGCTCCCTATACACGGAAGACTTACATTCAAAACCCTCACTCTCACTTTTAAGGCCATAAATGGTTTATCGTCCACATCACTTTCTAAACTCATCCAAACCGTCCCATCAAACAGAAATAGGAGACAGGCAGCATTAAACTCACTAACAACCCCAAAGGCTATAACAACGTGCAGCCTATCAACGTCAAACAGAGCTTTCATGTTTAGTGCACCAAAATGCTGGAATTCTCTCCCACCTGATCTCCGCGCCATAACCAACCTAACCCAGTTCAGAAAGGCCCTTAAACTGCACCTTTTCATCAAATACTACCCCACATGAAGCGTAACATAATAGCCCCACCCTAATACAACCCACAAATTCACAGCCTCTCTCCTTTTTCCAAGTATTCCTGCTAATTTTATGTAAATAGTTCGAGCATGTTATCTAGTTAATAGATTATATACTCCATGTAAATAGTTCTCCCATGTTATCCAAGTTGATACTCCTGTTATATGTAATACCAAACAGCCTGTTGTTCTGGTTTCTTCATGTTATCTGTAAACCGCGCTGATGTCGAAGAGTGCGGTATATAAGAAGTTGAAATAAAATAAAATAAATAAATAAAATAAAAGGGAACCATAATCCCAGGTGCCTAAGCCACCCCATTCCTCAAACAGCTGGCCTCTCACCTTCAGAGAGACCCCCCCCTAACTTTGCTCCAGTGTCCCCAGCAGCTGTGTTCTGTAGCTCTTGCCCCCATCCTGAATCACTGCAGAGTCCCCTAACTAAGTAAGCTCTTGCACTCTGTTCAGCTCCTAGTCAGGCAATATGGGTGGGGGGGGAAGGGCATCACTGAGATAAAAGGAGCCTATTGAGCTCCTCTTCTACCCCCACTTGAAGAGCACTGCTGCCCACAATCGATGTTATCTACCATGCCCTTGAAAGTCCCCTCGCTGAGCGCTGACTTCCCGGCACCACTTCTTCAGCAAATTATACTGGCAAATTTGTCCTTATTCCTGCTGCTACTGTCCATGCCCTTGGTGAAAGTTGGTGGTCAGGCTAGTGCTAGGGCTGCAGCGGTGCCATTTCAGCGGGTGCCACAACTGTCTGTGAAGTTCTGATGGCAGAAAATTTCTATACAGAAAGACATAATAAAGTAGCGCGCCTCATTCATTAAAAACTCTGTAAGCACTACAACATCACTGTGCCCGAAAAGCACTAAGATCATGACCCTAAGAGAATTACAGAGATTGAGGTTATGACCACCTGGGGATACTCCCATTCTGACCGATAAAAGCTGGTTGCGAGGAAGCCGGATATAGTGATTAAGGAGAAAAACACCAGAACGGCATTGATAATAGAGGTGTCAGTTCCAAGTGACTACTCTGTGAATCGCGTAGAGAGGAAGAAGATCCTGAAATACCAGGAAATGCAATCAGAGACCAAGAAAATGTGGCAGAAAGATGCAGAAATATTTCCCATTGTATTGGTGCCACAGGCTTGAAGAATTTCCAAGCACATCTTGACAAACTACCCATATATGTTACATCTTACAAACTCCAGCAGGAGGCTCTCTTTGGCATGATGCAAGTATTATGCTGAGTCTTAACAGTAAATTTGAGATACAGAGATCATACTCCCCATGCCCTAGCTTAGAAGTGAGCTTCACGCCTGTCATGGTATGCAGAAAACTAACCCATCTGGAGAAACTGCCCTGAGGAAAACAAAGTGGACTGCTTTGGGAGGGACAATACCTATGTGTATGTCCTTCTGCAAAATGCAAAATATATGTGCACAACCTAAATATACATGAACATTTCAAACCTGCCCAACTCCATCCCAACACTTACTTCAGAAACCCAAGTATACATTAGATTCTTCCCTGTGCATACTTTTATAATTGCATATAGCCAGCTTCTATGGGTAAAACCAGCTTTTATATGTAGAAAATCTTTCTCAAATTGCATTCTATTTCTTCTACCATATGGTCTTCCCATTGTCTAAGCTACTCTTCGTAAAAAGAAAGCAAACTGCCTCTACTTCCAACATACTAAATAACTTACTTATTATAGTGACATTTAAAAGCAGTAATTCAAGGAGAAACAGCAAGGTCTTAAAAGAGAAAAGGTCAAAGCAAGGACCACACAGCAGCACAACAATATCAAACATGGGCACGATGGATATCTCACAGTAGGAATAAATTGCAGGGCGTGCTGAAAAAAACAGTGTGTAGTGTTGGGCTTTATGCTAATTTAGACAATTTACCCACAACAAGTATTTTACAGTGCTTAGTGTAATAACTGTGTATTTCAAAACGTAACAATTAAGTTTCACTCAAAATCAATTATAAAGGGCAAACAAATTCTGACTCGCACAAAAAGGCCACAAAACTGTGACAAGCTGAATCAACATCTGTAATTAGCACATGAAGAAAAACTCTCATTCTTGCTCAATAATACAAGCACTAACTAGTGCCTTACTGGAACTAGACAAATCTGAAAAAAGATCCAAGAACTGCCTTCAAAATTTAGGTACCAGGTTGATATATGGAACCCTAGCGACACCATATATCATTTCCGCAATGCATTTAATCACCCCCTCAATTACCCCTCCCCATTCCATTCATTCAAACTCTCATGAATCTCCTGTATCAATACTCTCATCCAATGAATTCATCCCAGATGCACTCACTCTTCAGTCCATCTCCACTGAACTCATTCACCTCCCATGACCCCCAACTCAGCCAGTGCATTCACTCACAGACTCACCCATCCTCTCGATGCACTCACTCGCCTTTACGTTCTCTCTTTAAGACCCTTCACCACTCAATACACTTCCCTCAACTTTTCAATACTCCACCCCTCACCTATTCCACTCATGCACTTAATACTTCTCTCACTGGCCAGCAAAAAGAAAACAAACTGGCCAAATTGGGGGGAAGGGAAGATCAGACACTTGTCTGGCGTCTCACCTGCTAGGACCCCCCTTCCCCGGCCCCTACCCTGACCCTAACCCCAGACTCCACTGTGGATGTAAACCTACAACAGGACCACTTCTTCCTTAATACACCAAGTCCAGACATCTGCTGTTATAGACAGAGAATCCCAATTGACTTCCTGGCCACACCAGCCAAGATATACTTAATTTATTAAATTTATATATGATTTCTCTAAAATTCTAGAAGGTTTACAACAAACATCTTATGACAAAACACTCCTCAACACCTATTAAAATACTGTTATTCTAATATATATGTCCTTGCAGACAACATGACTTAAATTAAAAATGAATCTTAAAACCTTCTTCAAACAATCAAGTCTTGACACAGTTATGAAAATCCAGCAAATCTCTCATGCAGCAAAGATCTAGCTAGTAGCTGGTTCCATAGCTGTGAGCCAGAAGTTGAACGAGCAAGTATAGACCTGTCCACTTTTTTTTTAAGCTACCCGCCATGATGGAATCTCCAGCAGGTTTTCATCCTGTGATCTTAAAGGTCTTACAGCATGGTACCAACTTGAAGACAAGCAGCTTTGCTCCATTTCCGTCTCTGGCAAGGGGGATATAACCCATTCATCTGGGCTGGTCTAGAAAGGACTTAAAAGTAGTTTTCCTTGACCCTATTTCTCTTTCTAACTTGTAATCGCTCTCACTACTCCCCTTCTTTAATAAAACTCTGGTAATAAGAAGTATATATGCAATCTGCAGTTCCACTAATGCAGAAGACTCCTGACAGTCTAGCCTCAGGCCCTCTTTATTTGGACTCCTCTTCTCTATCTAATTCAATGATCTTCATTCAAAACCACCACAGTACATGAGGACTGGAAGGTGGCCAATGAAATTTAAATTCAATTTTAAAAAGGGATCCTGAAATGATCCAGAAAACTACAGACTTGTGAGCCTGACGTAGTTGCTGGGCAAAATGGCCAAAGCTATATTTAAAAAGATAATTACTGACCATATAAATAGACAAAAATTAAGGGGAATGAGTCACCATGGGTTCAGCAAAGGCAGGTCTTACCTAACCAATTTATTAGACTTTTGAAGGTAATAACTAAGCAATGTAATTTCAGTTTGTTCAATGTAAACCGCACTGATGCAGAATAGCGCGGTATATAAGAATGTAAATAAATAAAATAAAATAAAAAGTTGATAATGGTGAGCCAGCCGATATAGTGCATTTGGATTTTCAGAAGGCGTTTGATCAAGTCCCTCATGAGAAATCCCTTAGGTTAGGAAATTAAAGTGTTAAGGGATAGGAGGTAATGCCATTTTGTGGATTGCAAACTGGCTAAAATACAGGAAACAGAGCAGGATTTAATGGTCAATTATCCATATGGAAAAGGATTACTAGAGTGTCCCAACGGTCTGTATAGGAACGTATTTATAAATGATCTGAAGGGAGGAGTGAGCAACAAATCAATCAGGGGAAAGTCAGGAGTAGAATTGGTGGGGCGCCCAGCAAGAGACTGAGGGCCATGTTTACTGATATGCACTACAATTGTGTTAAACCCCAAGTTACAGCGGGAGGAGTAGATGATCCACGCTAACTGTTGGAAGTGCGTCCAGCATGTCCCCTGCAGTTACCATGGGGAGATGCACCTCAATGCACTCAACTCAGGTGCATGTACCAGCACCTGTGAGGAAGCAGTGAGTGCATCTGTGCCAACAGCAATGTTAGCACAAGTCAGCAATGTTCATGCTAATCACATTGTGCCATCGATGCCCACAATCCGCCAATAACCTGCCCCATCACCACCCCATCATGTGCTAAGTGGTTAGCGCAGGTTTTTACCAGGCTGCCGCACAGTCACAGTACACTAGCTAACACTTCGCGCACTTGAGCAAACATGCCCCAGAGCATATGCGCCTTCCTCAAAGTTGAGTATTTTTAAAAGCAGTCAACTGCATTTCAAAAAAACCTGCACATGACTAAACTGAAAAGAAGCACAGAGACAGAATATTATAAGTGCAGAAGCATTTGCCCTTTTGGCTTATCTAGTAAAGGTGCTACATTTCTGACCTGTTTCTGCTCTATTACCGGATGATAGAATGTAAATAAAAGTCTAAGAACATGACTAATGCCAGTTAAAGATAATGAGTGTACTTAAAATAATTAAAGGAAAAATTAAGTCAAAGGGCCTAACAAGCACTAATAAAATGTAACATAACTAAAGATAATGGATGTATTGAAAATTCATTTTAAATTCAAGATTTTTTTTTTTTTATGTTCTGGGAAAAAAAAAAAAAAAGGTAGCTCATATAAAAGGGCAAGCTGAGGTGCCCATACTATATACAGTAAAAGCACCTAAGTGTTTGTTTAAGACACATTATTCTATTGTTTACTCCATCAAAAAGTAGAAAAACTAGGGAACATGCAATGAAGCTACAATGTAACCCATTTAAGACTAATAAGAGAAAATATTATTTCACTCAACGCGTAATCAAACTTGGAATTTGTTACCAGAGGATGTAGTAAAAGCTGTCAGTGGAGCTGGGTTTAAAAAAGGATTGGACAAGTTAAGTGAGGACCCAGGAAATCCATTGCTTAACCCGGGACAGGCATTGTGGAACCTATGTACCTTTTTGGGAACCTGGCATGTACTTGTGATCTGGATTGACCACTGTTGCAAAGAGGATACTGGGCTTCATGGACCTTGATCTGACTCGGTTCTTATGTTCTTAAACTTATTCTCTAGGCTTCCTACTTTGTAAGAAAATATAAACACTACTCCTGCTTAATCCAGTTTCTGTCAGAAGAGCATTCACAGGTGAACCAGTCTGCCTTTAAACTGATTCTTCCCCTGCCCCCACATCTGTAGGTCAAGACTAAAGCATATTAGAAGGATTAGGATCCTGGCTCAGATCTGAATGCCAACCAGGCCAAGTTTAGATCTTGTGATTACTTCCTAGGACTAGGTTACTTCAGAGATAGGCAAGAACTTCAGCTGCCCTGCTGCACTTCCAGTGCACTACAATCCAAGTAAAAAATCTATGAGAGAACCTGAACAAACCACAGGAGCCACTACACAAACCTTTGCAGAAATGACCATGTAATTTCATATGTTTTAGAGACTACATATATAATTCAATCATATAGTCTTTATTATAGAACTGGGCTGGAATCAAACAAACAGCAAGACAGACAGGATCAAGAAAAGGAATTAGAGCTTAGGCTGATTTACTGTACCAGTAAAGAGGGAGGTGAGCTACAAATTTTTGATAAGTTCAGTGAATCAGTTTCTACTGTAATTTATCAAAGATCTACCACTAATAATAATTTTTTATAGTACTACTAGGCATACAGTGCTATACACATACACATAAAAAATACAGCTCCTGCTCCACAGAGCCTACAGTCTGCTAATAGACACACAGACAAAACTGATAGGGGACTGGGGGATTTTGAAGAAAAATGATTAAAAGGCACATGGGTGTAGACAGCGGAAAAGTACAGATTTTTACGCCAGTCAGAATTTTATAGAGAGGCCATTTGCGCACGTGTGAACACACACACACACAGAAAGAATTATAAAATTACCTTCTATAAGGCTTATTCATAGAAACATAGAAACATGACAGCAGAAAATGACCTCAAGGCCTATCTAGTCTGCCCTTCCATATCAACTACAATAGTCTCCTTTTTACCTTTAGAGATCCTCCATGTTTGTCCCATGCTTTTTTGAAAACAGATACTGTCCTCATCTTTACCACCTCCACTGGGAGACTATTCCATGCATCTACCACTCTTTCCATAAAGAAACATTTCCGCACATTACTCCTGAGTCTATCCACTTTCACTCTCATCCTTTGTCCCCTCACAGCAGAGCTTGCCTTCAATTGAAAGCAACTCTCCTGTGTATTTATGCCACAGAGGTATTTAAATTTCTCTATCATAGTGCCCCTATCCCACCTTTCCTCTAAAGTATATATATTAAGATCTTTAAATCTTTCCTCATATGCTTCATAACAAAGTAGCCACCCTCTGCACGGATTCCAACCTGCTTATATCCTTTTGAAGGTGCAGTCTCCAGAATTGCACACAATACTCCAAATGAGGTCACACCAGAGACTTCTACAGAGGCATTATCACCTCCTTTTTTTCTGCTGGCCATTCCTCTCCGTATACACCCAAGCATCCTTCTGGCTTTCGCAGTTGCTTTTTCTATCTATCTGTTTAGCCACTTTAAGATAGTCAGACAATTACGCCCATGTCCCCCCTCTTCTTTTGTGGACAGAAGTACCTCTCACCCTACACTGTACAGCTCTTTTGGATTTTTGCAGTCCAAAATGCATGACCCTGCATTTTTTAGCATTAAATTTCAACTGCCATATTCTAGACCATTTTTCAAGTTTAGCTAGATCCTTCCTTATTTTGTTGACTCCCTCCTGTGTATCTACTCTATTCCAGATTTTGGTATCATCTGCAAACAAGCAAACCTTACCCAACCGTCCTTCTGCAATATTCAAAAGTAAGAACTACTGTTTTGATGACACATTTCACCAATGTGCACCATAAAGCAAAATTCAAAGGAGCAGAGTTTTACAAACTCCTTATCACAACTGAACTATTGGCATTAGTCCCTTTTCTCTATTTGTGATTTACGTAAGTCTACTGCAATGCATAAGCTCTGGTGCTGACAAACGGATAGCATTAAAGCAAATATAAATGCTTGGACTAGAATTTATGATGAAAGTTTCAGGATTTCAAATATAAGAAATGTAAAGAAAAAAAGGTGACATTTTATATATTGTCCTTTCCTTGAGTCCTGCTAGACCAGTCCAGATAAGTGGGTTGTGTTTCCCTACCAGCTGATTGGTGGAGACAAAGAACCAATGAAAAGCCCGGGTTTCAATGACATCACTCCCATGCCTCTGTCCACCCCCAGCCACCACAGGTCTTTTCAATATCCATTCTAGAGCATATGGGAGAACATAGTAGACCTCACACAACCTGAACACAGGCAACAATATGTAATCAAACAGTAGAGAACTATGTACAGAACACATAAACAGAAGGCTGTCAGTTGAAGATGGACCTGCAGAGCCAAGTATAGAAATCATAGTGGACCCGAGGGTACTGCCATAGAAGAAAAAAGCAAATACAGTTCTAGGGGGTGGGCACGGGACTAGTCTAGCAGGACTCAAAGAAAGGACATTATCTGGAAAGTAAAATGTCACCTTCCATATCGTCCTGCTAGACCAGTCCAGCCAAGTGGGACGTATGAAAGCTACACCTCCACTGGGCTTAAAGAAGACACAGCAGTTCGCAAAACCTTAGAGCCAAAGGCCATGTCCGCCAAGCATGGACATCCAAGCAGTAATGCTTGACAAAAGTGAAAAGTGATGCCCATGTTTCCGCCCAAGAAATGTCTGCAGGGACTACAGAGCTCCGCTCCGCCCATGAGGATGCTGGTGCTCGGGTAAAATGGGTGCGCAAACATTCCGGAACGGACCAGTTCCACAACAGATATGCCACGGCAATGGCCTCCTTAATCCAGTACCCCTTACATAGACTTAACCACCACAGCTCCTTTGCACGAGCATGCAAACACAAAAAGATGGTCTGACTTTGAAAAGAATTTGTAGCCTCCAAATACTGGAGAAGCACCCTCCGGACATTCACAAGGCAAAAATCCTTGGATCTCAGCAAGACAGAGCCTGCAGTTTCGAAATCTACTTTGCAGAACAAATCACAACCAAGACCACAATCCTGAGTATCAAATCCTTTAGAGTAGCATGCTTCAATGGCTCAAAGGGTTCTGACATCATGGCTCTGAGTACCAGACACAAATCCCAGGAAGGCACCATAGACCGGAGGGGAGAATGCAGATGCCGAACACCCTGAAGAAAATATGACCCATCCAGGTGAAGATCAGAGACTTACCAGCCACCGGACCTCTGAAAAAGGCCAAAGCTGCCACCTGAACCTTCAGGGAGCTAAGAGAAAGGCTCTTCTTCAGACCATCCTACTGAAAAGCCAACAGAGACAGAACCTTAGCCACCTCAAGAGCCAGCGGCCATATGCCACACCATCACTCAAAGAGGCACCAGACCCATATGTATGACAGGTTGGTAGACCTCCGAGTAGAGTGGAAACAAATGAGAAGATGACGAAGGTGCCCGGGAATGGCTCTTTGCATTCCAAGACATAGTCGTATTGTGGTGTCTTGCACCCAGTGATCCTTGGTAACCCAGGCCCATTCCTGAAAGAGGTGAAGCCTGACCCCAACTTGAGGAACCAGGGAATGGGCCCCCAAACCTTCAATGCACAGCCAAGGAGGGTCCCTTCTCTAGAGGAGACTGAATCCCTGGACCAATGCACTCCACAAAAGGATTGAGAATGAGCTCAAAGGCCGGTAGCAGACAGATGAAGGGATTTCCAAGCAGGTAGCGGTGGGAGTCTTGAGACCCCCAATAGTCCGACCAGCGTGCCTGCTGGGAGCAGGAAGAAGCTGATGGGAAAGGGATTCCTGCCTGCTTCACAGGCCCCCTGGACCTGTCCTCCAGAAGGCAGTAAAATTTCATCTCGCCCACATCCATCACCAGCTTCTCCAATTCAGTAAGGCCAGTTGGGTCAACTGAGCTTTAGAAGAGGTCTCCACTTTCCAGTGTCAGAGCCAAATCCAATGCCATGTCACCATCGACAGGACAGCATCCCTGTTCGCTAAACATACCAGATCATACATGGCATCAGAAACGAAGGCCATAGTAGACTCTAAAAGAGGGGTAGTATCATCTGGCAGAAGAAACTGAATCCACTGGAGCAGGGCTCAAGATGTCAGACCTGCACATACCACCAACTGAAGAGTAGCAGCTGTCATGACAAACTGGCTCTTCAACAACAAATCCACCTTTCAGTCCAGATAATGCTTTAAGGTCAATTTGCCTTTCACAGGAATGGTTGTCCATCTAGTAACCACCATGATCTGGGCATCCATCTTGGGAATATCAAACCACACAATGCACTTCTTCTTCAGGACAGCGTACATCTTCTTATACATCCTTAGCCCCTAAGGCAGAGAGTCGGGGGAATCCTACTCTGACTGGGTCATATCCTTGATTACCTCCTGGAATGGGAAGACAGTAGTGGATTTCCACAACCCTTGCAGAAGTGGATGCACCTTCAGTTCACCAAGCATCACCAAGTTCAAAGTGGATGAGACTCTGGCAATCAACAAGGCCAGTTCCTCCTTCTGGAACAGGCGGACAACATTGGCCTCTGCACAATCCTCCAAAAGCGCGAGTACTTCTTCGTCCACATCACAGCCCAGAACAGAGACATCTAAATCCAAGTCACAATTCACATCGCTGACAGATCGCAGCTGATCTCCATCTCCAGAAGGCACCATTCGCCAGGGACTCAATCATTGGCAAGCAAACTGGGCTTCCACTCTCAGCCTTCCCCTCATGAAAATGTGCTTGGGGGTACCCAGAGGCTGCACGGTCTGAATTTCCATGCCAGAATGACCAGGCCTGCTATAAAAAGGAAAAGAATTCTGGGGAGTACAGTCCGAAAGCTCTCCTCTCAGAAATTACCCTCTAACAACAGGGAACGTTGCCACTTCAGATCTCCTAGAGGACGGGGGGTGGCCTGCAGCACAGTCGTCAGAACCTCCAGCAAGCTAGTTATCCTTACTCACAGTGCCATCCACCACCTCCTTCCCTAAGGCAAGCAAGGCTGGACTAACTGCATACTCTGGCTGGGAGAGGGGGAGCAAGCCCTCCAGGGATGACTCAGAAGCTGCCAGAAGCCAGAGATGAGGCACCTCGTTTGCCACAGGCCAAACAACATTTCTTGGAAGAAGACATAAGAGAGTTAAGGCAAGTATCACAGCAGCATGCATTAAGGCTGCGGCAGCCCAGAAGGCACGCATTAATAGCACTATTACAACAATGCACGTTACAAGCTCTAGGGTAGGAGCATGCATTGGAGCCAATCAGGCAGAAAGCATGGAGGGACCAGGTGATCGACAGACGCACAATAGTAAAAATGCTACTAAAACATGCAAAAAATGGCAGGAAACCTCCACACCATGCCAACGGTCACCAGCAGTCCACACCGAATTGCACCCCAAACTGACAGAATCAGGAGTCCCCAACAAGGACAATGATTATGTCAAGCCTTGGTACTCACCCCCTGAGAGCCCCAGGCAGAGAATCCATACTGAGCTCAGCTCTACTCCCCTGAAACAGTTTCTCTGGTTTTGAGGTGGTTGGCAGGCACCCTCTGAGAGCCTTCTGCAATCTTCGGGAGAGAGAAGGGGGGACAGAAGAGGAGGGAGAGAGTGCTGAGATTGTGTGAGGCTACTGAACTCTTCCAGTCATTCCAGATCTTTCCAATTTTCTAGCTGCTCAACAGGTTGTTATCATGATAAGAGTGCAGAGCTGAACCAATTTTCCCTCCTCCTATGGTTACCGAAAAGAACGTAGTCTAGTGGAGCTTCCCACATTGCACTCAAGTGAGAGAGTCATCCTTACGGTGGTCATTCACAAGTGTTTAAATCAATGTTTTTCTCTTAATCATTCAGATTTTCTTCAGAGCGGGGAAAATCCATCCACCATCTGCTGGAGACAGAAATACTGAAGAAACCTCTGGTAGCTGAGGTGGATAAAGGCAATGGAGTGATGCCATTGAAACCTGGGCTTTTAATTGGTTCTGTCTCCACCAATCTGTTGGTAGGGGATCACAATACACTTATCTGAATGATACGGAATGAGTTTTTGTGTTTTTTTGCAATGTGATTTTTTTTGTCTATCAAATATTAGGTACACTTCGATCCAAATTTCCCAAAATCTTTACTTAAGAATCCTCCAAATCAAACAGCTCTCTCTAAAACAGACATACACAACTCTGGTCCTCAAAAGTCACACCAAGTCTAGTTTAAACGATATCCACAGTTCATGCACATGAGACTGCATACAACAAACACTGCAGCACAACTGCCTCACGTTAACAGAAAAGTACAGTAAGAAAGACGCGATACACTCTTTTTAATCACAATTTATGTATGTGAGAAACAGATGGAAAGTTCAACTTGGACCATTCCACCATCTGTTCTTTGTAGATCTAGTCCAATTCAGTAAGTTAAAGTTTAAAGCAAGACAATGCCATTTTTAAAACCAAAAGCCACATTTCCTGTGGTGGTGTCACATAAATCTTGTCCTGTTTATTGAACAATACCTTTTAACATCCTAAGGGCAACAGACCATCAGGCAGTACTGCTCCCTTTTTAATTTATAGGTATGAGACTACGCCGGTCGTAGGCGGTTGCCTAGACCCAGGTATAGCCTTGAGTTGTGGAAATAAGGACACTGTAGTCGTGACCAGAGTGAAATTAAGGTTGGGTTTTATTCCCTTTCCCTTGAGGATGTCATAGAATAAGGACAACATAAAAGAACAGTTGCTTCACCGGTGTAGAGGATGCTTAACAAATAATAATTATGCTTCTTTCCAGCAAACAATAGTCCATCACATTTCCAATGTGCACAATTACACTTTCTTTCTTGCTCCTTGTCTTAACAGAGAGACTCTATGTTATCAGCCACATATAAAGCACATTCCATGGGCTCAGGGATGTTTTCTGTGCTATAGCTCTCCCACTGCATAGGGCCAGGACCTGGTCCTGTGTATGGACACTGAGCCCCTGTGAAGCTGCTCTCCGAGCCTTGCCCTGGGGAAACCTCAGTTGCTGCAAGTTGGAGTTGCTTTTGTGTGTCCCAGATAGCAGGAGCTGTGCTGGGGATTTCTTCCCACGGCTTAGGCCAATAAGAGTTCACTAGCTTGTTGTAAGCCTGGCTTTTCCCACGGATACCCCCTTCTCTCCCTTCACCATAGATAGGGTACTTATCTCTTCCTGTGGAGAAGATGGTTTCAAATTCCTCTGCTTCTAGCCAAGGCTTTCTCTCTGCCCTGTAGCCTGCTCTTCTTTGGGAACACCGGTTACTGTGCTTGGCTGAAGGAAACTCACTTCCTGCCTTCAGTGAGCTTCCCTGGACGTGACCTCTGCCTTCTGTTGGCTGGGCTGTTTGCCTCGGTATGAGGACCCCTCTGGCTGGGAAGACTTTGCTACTGTCTTTCTTAGCTCTCCTGGGTTTATCAGCCTGCCTTTCTTCAGCCCTGGTTCTCCAAGGCAACGTGTCTATCTGTAACTGCTTGGGAGTTCTGTTCTCACCTTCTCTCCAAGCCTGCCAGGAACTGCAGTCAGACTTCCTTTGGTCTCTGCTTTCCTCCTCAGAATCAAACTCCTGCTCCAGCCCTAATCCAGGCTCCAGCTTCCCTTCTCTCTCCTTCTCCTTCCACTTCCCCCTCTGTGGGATTTCCCACCTGTTTTTATCTCTCTGCTCAACTAATGTAGAACGTGAGTCTGGGTCCAGGTGAGCCTGAATGGAACCCTCAATTCTTACTGCGTCACTAAAACCATGTGGAAAGTTTGTTTTCGTTTTCCCTGCCTCTCTGCATTGTGAATGCTGCAACTGCACCTGTGGCTGCAAGGTAAGTTCTTCTTTCTTTTTACTTTCTAATATCTCAGGGTCTGTGTTATCTAACTCATGGCAGGTAAGCTCTTCCTTTGCATTGTTCTTTAATGTTTACGGCTTAGTGCTGCCTAGCTCCTGACAAGTAAGCTCTTCCTCTGCACTACTCTAATATTCCAGGTTTTGTGCTGTCTACCTCATGACACAGGACACTCATCAACCAATCACATTAGCAGAACCTCAGTCCCCATGTTCAACTGAATAGTGACCCAGAGATATTTTGAAGAAAGAAATATGAACTAAGTGTATAGCTGTCACTGCCGAATAGTGACATTCAAAAATGTGCAGGCCCCTCAAGGAAACCGAGGACTTTTCAGTAAGAATAAAGAACAAGGCTAGTCAATGGGAGGACAATTCTCGTATTGCTCACAGATCTGCAAAGGCAGTGAGCACTTTTTATTGAACATGAGCTCAAAGTAGGTATACATACTTTTTATTTGAATATTGCGTAAGGAAAAGCACTTACACGTATTTGTGCCTCCTTTCCCTGGTGCCTCAGCTAGAATGACTAATGTGTGCATAACATGGGACGTGCCATAAAACAGCATGTTCTCACCATGTAAATGCGTGCTAAGGCAAGAGCACCTTAACAACACTAGGCGTTAGTTTATAAACCCTTTAGGGACAGGGAATAGCTACCGTACCTGGATGTAACTTGCCTTGTACAACTGCTAGAATGTCCTGAGCTATATCTTAAAAAGCATAAAAATTCTGACTATCTAAATCAATTTATCCATTTAGATGGAACTACAAAAATAGCAGTCCTACATGTGACGAGTATGTGGAGAGGGGAATTTCTAAGTCCTGGCCTTGGCAAATGTTCTTGGAATCTGGAAGCCAACTCCTGAAACCTAGGTCACAGTGCATGGCAAAGCCCCCAATGAAGATGTATCGCAGTTACTTTCTTATGTTTTAGGGTATGACTTACTAAGATTGTTTTCTCATTTTCTATGGGAACAAACTTAATAAATCAGGCTGTTAACGGGTCACTGCTCAGAGGGCTGACTCGAGGATTTCTGCTGCCCTAGGAAACCGCCTCCCTCCGCCTCCAATTCCATCACGGGGGGGGGGGGGAGGAGGCGGGCAACGACAGCAGCAGTAGTATTTCAAAAAGCGATGGCTTTACGCCGCTGCTTTCTTTCCCGTAGGCTCTGTGCTTCAGCACACATGGCCTGCCGCTTCTAATCCCCCTCAGATAATAAGATGCGTCGAAGGAGGATCAAAAGTGGCAAGTCATGTGTGCCGAAGCACATGGCCTGCTGCAGGCAATGAAACGGCCGCACAAAGCCGCCTACCCAGGCCAGTTGCCCTAGGTGGCCACCTAGCTCATGGACCGGCCTTGACTGCACAGTACCAAAACAAGGCAGTGGCTCCATCCCTCCTCCTCCCTCTCTCTCACGACCTCCACTGACCATTTACATATAGCTACACCTGTGTGTGTGTAAGTGTGGTGCAGAGGTGGGGTGCCTGCATGTGTGTGGTGGGAGAGAGGGTCCAACGTTTGCACATACACAATGCACTACTTACTTCCCATGCATTCATCTCTTCACCCTCAAACCCCTTGCAGTCTTCCTCACCCGCACTCCAACCTCTCTCCTACTACCCTCCCCTACCCCAACTCTCTGTTTCCCTACAGAGATTCGATCTTCTCCTTTGCACTCACACTTGCCCGCCACCCCCCTCCTCCACAATTCTTATTTTTCAAACCAACTGCCCCATTTCTTCAGGCTTCTGTGAAGCATACTGCCCCATCTCTAACCTTTATTTGCAAGCAATCCCAGCTCTTGGCAGCAATCATGGCCTTTTGCAGCACTTTCTGTCTGTAGGAGTTGGGATACAATTGGCAAACACCCAGAGCCGGCCCGTCCATTGTGCAAGAATGTTGTTCGCTCAGGGCCCCGTGCTTCAGAGGGCCCCCCGCCAACTTCATTCCAGACATAGTCAGCTTGCAGGACCAGCTTCAGAGGGAGCCAGGGAGGCCCGAGGCCCCAGGCCCCGGCTCACCTCTGCACAGCTGCCGGAGTGAAGAGCAACATGTTCCTTTAATCTGGTAGCTATGTTCTCGTGAAGCGTGCTGAGTGCTGAGAAACAGAAAATGCCATTTAGCCTCTGGCGCCAGCAGGCTTCACAAGCAAACATCGCTCTTCACTTTGGGGACTGTGCAGAGCTGAGCCAGGATGTCAGGCCTCTCCAGCTCCCTCTGAAGATAGTCAGACAAGCACAGGGCTCTTCGGGGGAGGGAGGAGGACTGGAAATGGCCTGATGGGGGATTAAGATTGGACTGGAAATGGCTGATGGGGGGCTAGGATTGGAAATGGGCTGATGGGGGGGCATGGACAGGAAATGGGCTGATGGGGGGGCATGGACAGGAAATGGGCTGATGGGGGGGCTAGGATAGGACTGGAAATGGCTGATGGGGGGGCTAGGACTGGAATGATCTGATGGGGGCTAGGATAGGACTGGAAATGGCTGATGGGGGGATGGGAGAATGGGACTAGAAGGGAGCAGATGCTGGGTGGGGCTGGAACTAGAAGGGAGCTTATGTTGGGGGAGGACTAGAAGGGAATGGGGCTGAGGGAGTGAGTATGGAGAGGGGGAAAAGATATTTTGTGTGGGAGGGAAGAAAAATCTACAATTGGCCAGATATTGGGAGAATAAGTGGGGACTGAGGTTGGAAGGGTGAAATTTGAGTGGATGAAAAATAAAGAAAGAAAGAAATGGAGGAAAGAGCAAAAGAGGAAAGATCAGAATGTTAAAGCTGATGTAGAGAGAGAGAAGAAAGGACAAATGGGCAGCAGACAATGGAGAATTAGCAGAAGACATGAAGAAACCAGAAAAAAGTGACTGGAAAAATTGCAACTGAAAAATAAAATGCCCAAACAAAAAATGTAGGAAAATATTTTTTTATTTTGAATTTATTACCTGGAATATATCCGCTCTGGGAAATGTGCATCGCTAACGTCTTTGTGTTTTGTTTAGTACAAGAGGAAATTAATTTATAATTTTATTTCTCCAGTGTTGTTGTACATTCTAAGTTTGGCTTTTGGGGTTCCCAGTTTAATTATTGTCTTCCTATTTCTAAATTGTGATCCCTTGTTCTTTGTTTGGTGATGGTCTATGTTCTGCATGCGTAACCGAGCTGAGGTATTCTGTTTATGCAGTTTCTATTTGACAGTGCCACTTGTTCTCTTTCCCCAGTAGGAGATGTATTGGTATTTTCTGAGATGTAGTGGTTTCATATTTGCAGTGTTGCTTTTTGATAGGTAGAGTTTGGTGCTTTGTGAATCCTGGTAGTGCTGTTAGGATACGGCGGGTTTGCTATGGGTTCTAAATGGGCAGTGCTTGTAGTAGTTCCTAATGTGCCTGGAGGTTGGCACTGGAGTAATGTAGAAATCTTTCTTTATCCAGACTCTCATTAAGAGGCATGTTTACTAAAAATTAGCACACGTTAACATTATGCAAATATGTATGCAAATGAGTCTCCGCACATGGCCCCCCCCCCTTGGGCCGACCCTGCAAACACCATCAAACTTGACAATGATCGCGGCCTTCTCCAGCACTTTGTGATCTCCGTGTTGCTGCACAGGTGGTCTGAGCACCCCAGGTGCCAGTTTAGATTTTTTAGTCACTGTGGTGACCTTGCACCTGTGGCTTGTCAAACCCTGCTTAAGTCCCAGGGTATTTTACAAGAGGTTCTGACAAACGTGGAGCCTCATCTAATATTAGCGCAGGCCCACCCATGTGACTCACCACCTACATTGGGAACAGAGATTTTTAAAAGCTGCACATGTGGGAAGAAATGTTGAAATACCACACACAGACATCGGGAGCAGCTTTCCAAAATCTCTGCTCCTGATCTGAAAGGACAGTACAAGCCAGCAGAAACATTCCCTCTTCAATCTCTTTATTCCTCCCCCCCCCCCATCAACTCTCCCACTTTGATCCCTCTCCACCATGTTACGATTGAAAACATCCAATCCCCTCCCGACTCCCCCACCCTTCCTAGCAGCGTCCCACTGGCCTTCCCAAAATGACCCACCAAGCAGCTTACCCTCCAATACCCCTCTCTCTCAGACTCATTACAGCAGAATGGGATCTAGTGTAGTAGAAGGAATCCCCAGTCACTCCTGCTCATCTGGCCACAGGTATCAAAATGGCCACCAAGATGCCAGTGACCTCTAGCGATAATCTTGCAGTATTATCAATAGAGATTAGGCTGCTAAATAAGGAACTTGGTGGCCATTTTTACACCTGCATTCAACCAAACAGAAATGACTGGGGATTGCTCCTGCTCCACAAGACACCAGAGACTCCTACTGAGCCTGGGGGGCATTAGAGGGTGGGGGAAGAGTGGCTTGATATCAGGAGCTATTGGGTAGGTGATTTTTCTGCTGGAAGGGGTCAGGAGAGATCAGATCTTTGCTATAGTAACATTGGAAGGGATCAAAGATGGGTGACCGAAGGTGGGGAAAACCAAGGTCTGAAGGGATTGGGGAGTGGGACAGGCATAAATGCAGATGTCTAAGATTTTGCCTACAAACATGGATTTCCTTTGTGAAATAGGGAATCCATATCTTGTTTTGTAGGCACATCTGAGCTACTCTTGTTCCCCACACTCACCATACCACCAGGATTTATATTTATTTTTTATTTAACAGGTTTTATATACCGCTTTATCATTTCAATCAAAGTGGTTTACATATATATGGTATATATTCCTACATTTGAAAAGACCCTGCTTTGATAAGGCATTTACACATGAAATGCCAATGTAGTTACATAAATTTTGCTTTTAGACATAGGAATGTTTCTAAAATGACCACCTAAGTGAATATATCACCTGTTTTAAGTTTAGGGCCACATATTCAGTCATCGTACCTAAACGTATAAGGCCAGTGAGTATCAGGAATCCTGAGGAGCGGATAAACCATTGCCTTACCTTTATGCAGCAGTCACAGGGCTGAACATTACCCCAATATCCTCAGCTAACATATAAAAATGACTTCAGAATCTCTAGATAAAATGCAAAAAAAAAAATAGAGAGCACTACCAAGGTGGTCTTCAGAAGTTAATCAATGAAAAAGAGCAATCATGATATTTTTAACCTGATGTGATTTTGTGATGGGTCCCATTAAAAAATGAAATCTGTGCTACACAAATTGCCTTTTGGGGGTCTATCATAACCCCTCAACCTAATACTTTAATTGTATTTTTGTCTGAGTCACTTACAGCTGAAGCCTCCAACATCATTTCAATGAATGCATCTAGTGTGTTAGTATATAATGGCAGGGAACAGGTGGCTGTGGTAATACTGGCCTCCTCCACACTGCCGCCTTCATGAAGCTTATTTAATAGTCCTACAATGTGCTTTGGCTTCAAGGCACATACTCTGCCCACTTAGCTGGAGACTGAAGCAGTGCTAATGCCAAGAGCTTCAGCTGAGACAATCGTATCAATCACAGATGCTAGCTTTATGGGTGCAGTGGGTGCTTACGCACATCCAATATCTAGCAAACACCCTCGTTGTGTCCAAGAAAGGGTAATTTGTATTGAGGTTATCAACCCCAATCACTTTGAAAAGTTAAGCCCTATGCTGAAAATGAATACAAACAGCAGCAGACATTGGATAGAACCAAAGCGTATTTTTAAATTCACTTCATTGGAGATAGCAGAAAATGGTTTTAAAATTTTGCTTAAAAAAAACAAAACCTTAATGGGACTGGGAAGAATTAAACCGTGATGCAGCTCCAGAGATGAAGGGTAAATGCTGCAACGCAGTTTCAGGGTCAATTGCCACCACTGTTGGCCCTGGAGAGGGGCACCAGTGACAGCAATGGGCAGTAGCAGGGAGCCCCCCCCCGGAGGGCCAGCACTCTAGGCAGACCTCCCTCAAAGGGAGAAGAGGTGGACAGAGAGCTAATAGAAAACATACGCAGCATTGCCAGGAAAGGGACAGTGTTACTGATAGGGAATTTCAATATGCCAGATGTCGACTGGCACATCCCTGCTACAGTATCATCTAGAAGTAAGGAGATCCTGGATTCTCTACAGGGAGAGCTATACAGACAACTGGTAACAGGTCCCACACGTGATGGGACCATACTGGACTTAGTGCTTACCAATGGGGAAAATGTTTCTGATGTTACAGTGAGAGATCATCTCACATCCAGATGGTGTGGTTCAGTATTCGGGCTAGGGCTGTTAGAATCCATTCAAAGGTGAGGGTCTTAGATTTTAGGAAAACTAACTTTGCCAAGATGGGCCAATACCTCAAGGAGCCGTTAGCAGGATGGGAACAGCTGGGGGATGTAGAAAAACAGTGGGCAAAACTGAAAGGGGATATTTTAAGGGCAAACAACCTTTCTGTTAAAATGGTAAATGGAAAAAGAGACCGCTATGGTTTTCAAAAGAAGCAGCGTAAAAGGTGAAGAAAAAGAGGGAGGCCTTCATGAAATACAAGAGATCACAGAGAGGAAGAGAGGCATCTATATTTGGAAAAACTTAGAGAAGCTAACAAAGTAGTCCGGAAAGCAAAGATTCAAAAAGAGGAGGAAATAGCCAATGCAATAAAATGGGAGGATAAGACTTTTTCAGATCAGTTAGCAAGAGGAGGAAGGGCAAAAGTGGCATTGTCAGACTCAAGGGTGAAGGGGAGAAATATGTAGAAGCTGATGAGGATAAAGCGGAGTTGCTTAACAAATATTTCTGTTCTGTGTTCACAGATAAAGAACCAGGAGCAGGACCTCAGAAAACACCCACAAACAGGAACAGAAGCGAGGTGCATCTTGAACAATTTTCAGAAGATTGTGTTCGTGAGAAACTAGCTAAACTTAAAGTAGATAAAGCGATGGGACCGGATGGGATACACCCTAGAATACTGAGGGAACTTGGGGACGTTCTAGCAGCTCCACTGACTGACCTTTTCAATGCCTCATTGGAGTCGGGAGTGGTGCCAAAGGACTGGAGAGAGGCTAATGTGGTCCCTTTACACACAAGTGGAAGAAAGGATGTGGTTGAAAACTACAGGCTGGTTAGTTTAACCTCAGTGGTGAGTACATTATTGGAAGCGCTGCTGAAAGAGAAAATCGTAAGGTTTCTGGAGTCCAACAGATTACAGGATCTGAGGCAGCATAGATTCAGCAGAGGCAGGTCTAAGGGGCCCTTTTACTAAAGTGCAGTAAGTCGTGAGGCAACTGTTGGGTGCATGGTGTGGTGAAGATTCCCCTCCAGAGGAAATGGAGATAGCGGAAAATCCTGATAGAAGGGATGACACACACAGGATTTCCAAAACTGACTTGGAAAAAAAACAGTTATCGGCTGAGCTGAAGACAAGCCCCAGCCCAGGGGAGGAGTTAGGCTTCAGCACTGATTGGGCACGCCCAGGGGAACGACAGGGAGTGCCGGGAAATGAAGCCCTTTTTAAATCCTCAGACAGGATTGACAGAGGAGGCAGCAAGGCTGTCAAGGCAGGCAGCAAGGCTGACAAGGAGAGCAGCAAGAAATGAAGCAGAAGAGAAGCAGCTTCCAGTGCACGTTGGTCTTCAGGAGGAACTTGGAATCAAAGGGGAAAAACGCTAGAACCCTGGGAGAAGGCAGAACCCTGGAACAGTAAGCCTTGGAGTCGAATATACTCTCAAGGAGATCCTTACTACACGGTAGAGCCTAAACGTGGGAAGGCTAGCAAACCCAGCTCTTGGAGAAAAGGTATTTTGTCTGGTGGCGAGCAGTGCTATAAAAGCCAGGAACCAAAACAGGAAAGAAGTTTTTCTGAGAGAAATTCCCCTAGCAGAAGAACTAGCCATAAGGCTCCTGAGTTTCTAGAGAGGAGAGAGTCCTGGAAGAAAGGTGCCTGTTCGTATGCCAACGTCTCTGATAAAGGTAAAGCTGAATTTCCTAATTTTAATGCCTTGCTGGAGAAACCTTTTTATTGTGCTGACCTCCCTAAGCCAAACTCTGCAACAGGAGCAGATAGTGAGTGGGGGAAGGGTGTGACCCTTACCGGAGACTATCAAGCAGCTAAAGAGCAGCTATAGGCTGAATTGCTTCTAAAAGAGTTTCAGCAATTTCTGGAGCTAAAGTCAGGGAAACATAAGAAACCTGATGAAGAGAACAATTGCCTTAGCCCAGATGAATGTTGTGCCTACCTTGAATTATAATCCTTGTGCAATGAATTGCTCTTTATGTTTTATAGAGTAACAGTGTAAAAAAGCATCTGGAGTTTGTATGAGAAGAATACAAAGCGTTTGCTATACCTGTTGCCTAGTTGTGAAAGTTCACAAATTGTTTTCACCTGTTTCTGTAAAGCCACGCTGTGAGGAGAACAGCTGTTACTGTGGGGCTGCAATAATCCCAAGCAACCACACGAGGCAAAGCTGAGTAGGAGCTACCATGACTGTGTAAAGCTGAGTTAAAGCTATTTAATTTCAGTTGTTTTCCTGACCTCCTGATTTCACCTTTATGTTGAAAGTTGCACCTTTACGTTATGCACCTTTGAATTGTAATACGTTGAAAATATCCCCACAACAAATAAATTTCTTGCAAGCCTTATCACTCGAGTCACAACTACAACTTTCATCCCTAAAGAAAAAAAAAAAAAAAGTGTACTACGAATCCCAGCATTCAGAGGGATCAGTACCACCTTTATTCATAAGGGACATTATATAAGGCCACTCCTGCCTGTAAGCTCTAGGGCCCAGGCAGGAGCGTCGCAAGTGGTGTCGTATAGAGGATACTGCGCATGCGCAAAAGAGTGGCAACGCCAGAAGGTCTACAGGAAGCAACTGCCCAGGAGGAGCCCAGCTGTAGAACATCATTTGGCGTGGCCCTTAGGCGTGGACCGTGAAAATAAGACCGTGCATTTGAGACTCCCGTTTTGCAAGTACAAATCTCAGTTACGCCCATGTGACAATAGATCAGGTACCTCATACTGTGTTTAACAATGTTCCACACCCAGTATTGCTTGCATGTAGTTAAATATGTTTCAACAGTGTAAAGCTAATATCTATACTAGATCTGACTAGCCAGAAAAGTGTGGTTCACCAGGATTTTCACGTAGTATATGTATGTAACAGTGAAAACAAATATCTGTACCAGAACAGACTAGCCAGTAAAGTATTATTCACCGAGTTTCATCAACCATATTTATGTAACAATGTATTCTGTTATAACTCATACCTAAGAGAGGACATTTCCAATTTGTTACCTTGCATGACAAAAAGAGACGGCCGCCTGATTGCAAAACATCTTAGCCAGGAGCCACACCAATTCACTCCCCCAATACAAGCCCCTTGTTTCACCAAGCTGGCACAGAAGAGCTCAAAATGGAACACACAATCCTCACAGTAATGAGCATCTACTTTCTACTCATAATCTGGCCATCCAGCTCACTAGTCCTAAATACATCACACAATCACATCCCTATAGTAACGACTGGTGAGAGAAAATGGTCAGGTGATTTCTACTACAATTCTCATGGGGCTAACTATCCACACCACCACCACCTATTACACATCCCACTACAACACACTTTGAAAGCCAAACAAGGTAAAAGCCTCTACCCTAGTAGACCAAAGTGTGCACTCATAAATGCTCGCTCACTTCGCAAAAAGTGGCCAGCAATCACAGAAACAATAACATCCCATAACCTGGATATCATTATGGTCACTGAAACGTGGCTTTCCCCGGAAGACAATACCATCCTCAACCTGCTACTACCATCTAATTTTGTTGCTTTCACCAGCCACAGGCAGAACAAAAGAGGTGGAGGAGTGGTCATCATCACCAGAACGGATCTCCAGTTCAAAATGGTTGAATCCAACAGTATCAACAACCTGGAAACAGTATCAATCTCCAACAACATATGCTTCATAAACCTAATTTATAGAGCTCCATCAGCGGATCCAGATGACCTGTCAACCATCATAAACCTAGCATCCAACATCCATGGTCCAAATAAACCCAATTGGATCTTAGGTGACATCAATCTTCCATCTTTACAGGACAATCAAGCATCTGCATTTATAGAAGCCCTAGAGATCCTGGGATACACACAACTGGTGCAAGAACCTACTCATGCAAAAGGTAACATTCTAGACCTCATATTCTCCCCGCAGGTAGTTCTTGATCAACCACAAAACATCATGCTATCAGTGACAGCAGTCCCATGGTCTGATCATAAGCTCATCACTTTTCAGATGCCTACCCTCAACAAGCCACCAAGGCACAAAATGGATACAAGCAAGACCTCTAACCCAGCGGCCAGAAGTTTCCACCTGTTTAATAGAGAACGCATCCTCGCCGAAACGGGCAAGCTCATGGATGAGACTTCCCTAGACCTAGATGAGCTGATCACTGCCTGGAACAGCAAACTTTGCACAATCGCGATCCGTTCTCCAACAAACAAGGCCCCAAAGAAAAGATCATCTGCCCCATGGTTCACAGCCGCCTAAGGGCATCACTAACCCTTCTAAGGAGGCTGGAAAAGCGCTGGAGGAAGTCACGCACCAGCAGTGACCAAGCAGCATACATCCAACACCTGACTGCACATCGCAATGCAATCTCAGACAAGATGAGACAACACCATACAGACACCCTGAGACGGTCATTGAACAAGCCGCATGACCTGTTTAACTTAGTCAAAACTCTTGCTAAAGAACCAACCCCTGAGCACCTTGGCGGTATTCACCCGCATGACTATGCTGTCTTCATGCAATCCAAAATGTGTAAGACCGACAAAATAGTGATACCTGACCCCCCCGACGAGCAAGAGTACCCAGCATCACTAACATCCTTCTCTACACCTTCAAAGAGAATCATCGAAGATACCATCTTAGCCCTAAACACCACCACTGCACACACAGATCCTTGTCCAGCATTCTGGATAAAAGATCTGCGATGTGACCTCGCTCCAATCATAGCCAACATGATAAACCAATCCTTTAACACTGGGTCATTCCCCTCTACTCTCAAGCAGACCTCCGTCAGACCTCTTTTAAAAAACGCCAAGCTAGACCCCCAAAAGGTGGAGTCGTACAGGCCCATATCCAGTACTCCTATGCTCGCAAAAATCTTTGAAAAGATAGTGTATTACAGGATCATATCGACACTACTGCCCCACTAGATCCATCCCAATATGGATTCAGAGTCACATGGAGTGGAAACACTACTCACAACCCTTTTCAACAATATAATTTCAGGCGTTGACAACATACGACATGGTTTCGCACTCATCTTTTTAGATATAGCAGCGGCTTTCGACTCTATGCCACGAGATTCTCCTATGCCGGCTAAGAGAAAAAGGTATCAGCGGAACAGCGCTTGAGTGGTGCAGATCCTATCTGTCTGGAAGATGGCAGCATGTTCGAGCAGACGGGGCTACATCGGAACCATTTCAACAAAGTCAAGGAGTGCCTCAAGGATCCTCCCTATCATCCTTGATGTTTAATATATACATCCAACCCATCTGCAACATCATTAGATCTTTCAATGTTAGTTGCATGATATATGCTGATGATGTGCTGTTATACATGCCAGTATCATTGGATAGTCTAGACCTTACCCCTCTGACCAATTGCTTCAACACCATATCTGAGTGGCTCCTATCACAAAATCTGTGAATCCAACACAAGAAGACGGAGGTTCTTTTCATCTCAAGAAATCCCAGCTTCATACCACCCAGCTGTGTGAACGTAAATGATGCCGAACTACAAGTGGAAGCAGCTATACGTTACCTTGGGGTGACGTTGGACCAAAATCTCGACATGAAGAAACACATAGCTAATACCGTAAGAGCGATCTACTTTAAAATCAGATCCCTCAGACACCTACGCCCGTTACTCGAACCAGATGATTTCCGCACCATTTACCAAGCCCTTATCATTCCTCATTTTGATTATTCAAACTCCATACTACAAGGGCTCCCCCGATCCACCCTCAACCCCCTGCAACTTGCTATGAACAGTGCAGCGCGGGTACTCTTTGGAACATCCAGGAGAGATCATGTGACACCCCTCCTGAAATAGCTTTACTGGCTCCCCATTCAAGCCAGGATCAGTTTTAAGACCTTGCTGATGACTTTCAAAGCTGCCAAGGGGCTCTCCTCCTCCTCTTTATCTGTCCTCATCCAACCACTTGCACCCAACAGACTAAGGAGAACCGCAGAGTCCAACATGCTATCAATACCAAAGGAAATGACAAGCTGCACCAAAACAACAGCTAACAGAGCCTTCCGACTCTGCGCCCCAAGTCTATGGAATACCTTACCACCACATATCAAAGCAATCCCCAACTTGACCCAGTTCAGGAAGGCCCTTAAACATTTCCTCTTTATCAAATATCTCACTGACAGCTCCGAACCACAGTCACACTCGAATAACGTGCTCCTCAACATTATTAGTAGCCAACCAGACAAGATCTTGCAACAGGCATCCCCAACAATGTGAAACACTAAACAGTATCCGTTCTCATTCAACTTCATATGTATATAGTTTACCTTGTTCTCCAAGTTCCATTTCCTGTTAAATGTAAAGACCAGACATATGTAGATTGTCGGATGTTTATGTTCTATGTAAACTGCGCTGATGGCAAATAGTGCGGTATATAAGAAATGTTAATAAATAAATAAATAAATATCTGAAAGGGGAAGATTCGCAGTACCAGAGGGCTACTGGCAGCACTGTTGCTGATAAGCGTGAAGCATCACCTGACCAAGGTAAAGGGTATCCACCCAGGAGAAGCTAGGATACCAGGACAAGGGGATAGCTAGGCTTGATTGAAAAAAAAAAAAAAAAAAGAGGGGGTTTTTTTCTCACATTTTGTGGTATCGCACTTGGGTCTCTCTGTGTTTGTGCTTGCAGGAATTCCAACATGTCTCTTGAACTGCAAGAGATTTTCAAGTGGATGGCAGCACAGTTGGAGAGGCAAGGAGACTTGGCTCTAGAGGCACAAGAGAGGAACGCGGCGAGCATCCAGGCTCAACAAAAGCCTTTGCTGGACATGTTGCAGACATGGCTGTCTGAACAAAAGAAGCAGCCGGAGCAACCAGCTGTTCCACCAGGTTTTCCCGTGCCAGCCTCTCTTAGCTTGCATGCTGGGACTATGTTTAACTTTGGACAGCTTAGAGACACCGATGATATCGATGATTTCATCGAAAGCTTTGAAAGAGTGGCTCACCTAAGTGCTTGGCCACAGGAGCACTGGGCCATGCGTTTTGCGGCATCCCTCACAGGGGAAGCAATGGCCGCTTATAGAGCAATGCCACCCACACTCACAGGAAACTATGATGAAATCAAGAAAGCGGTCAAGGAGAGACTAGGTCTCACACCGCTGGTCTATCATAATCTCCTGCGAGCTGTGAAGCTAAGACCGAATGAGACCCCAAAAGCCCTGTGTCATCAGATACGCACTTTAGTGAACAAGTGGCTTAATTCGGGAGAAAGGTCTAAGGAGTCTATTATAGACAGTCTCATACTAGAGCAATATATAAGTGCTTTGCCCACCGAGATATGCTCCTTCCTGATTTTACAGAGCTGTAAAACCCCGCAAGAGGCTATTAACCTCACCGAACGCTTCATGGAAGCAAAGTTAATGGCCCATGAAGGCGGCAGTGCTTCCAAGGGGATAGCAGTAAGAGAATCAGAAAGGAGGTGGGGGCTAAATGAGGAGTCTGTCAGGATGTGCATGCCAACAATGAAAGGTAGAAAATGTTTTAAATGTGGTAGAGAGGGCCATGTACAAAGGAGTTGTTATGTGAAAACGGCTCTGGCAGCAGTGAATGCTCAGAATGCTAGAGAGGGTTTTCTGCTTGATGTTGAGGTGCAAGGAATTGCTACCACAGCGCTATTGGACTCAGGCGCAGAGCAAACGATGTTGTCTAAAGCGCTATGGCAGCAGATAGAGGCCACAGGGGTAGCAATTCAGCCTGTACGCACTGTGAAAATTCGCTGCATTCACGGGGGCACTTCACTATACCCTGTATATAATCTCCAAGTGAAAGGGTTAGGGGCCAGTAGGAAAATCCCCATAGCGGTAGTACCTAGGTTACCACACAAGATAATCCTGGGGAGAGACTGGCCGCAGTTCCAGAAAGGGGTAAAACAAGACTTACTTATGAAAGAACAGGGGGATTCCCAACAGTCGCCAGTGAAAGCTTTGGCCCAAACAACAGGAAAAAATATGGTTCCTAGCCCGTTGTTTACACAGCCAAGGAAACGGAACCGGAAAACTGGACCCCAGAAAGAGGAAGCTGTTAAAAAGCCAGTGTTCGTACTCAAATACTGCAAAATGGGCCCCAATGCTCAAGCCCCCAAGAGAGCCTCGACCAACTCTGCTGGGTTCGACCTATGCAGCGCGGAGGATGTAGTCGTGCCTAAGCGAGGGAAAGCCCTGGTTGATACAGCTTTGCAGATGGAGATGCCATTGGGCTGCTACGGCCGTATAGCCCCTCGCTCCGGTCTCGCTGTAAAACATTTCATAGACGTTGGAGCTGGAGTTATAGATCCAGATTACAGAGGCTCTATAAAAATTCTCCTATTCAATTTCGGACAAGAGCACTTCCGGGTAGTTGCTGGCGATCGGATAGCGCAATTAATTTGCGAAAGAATGGGTCTGCCCCCTCTTGAAGAAGTGTCTACCCTATCGACAACAGCCCGGGGAACGGGAGGTTTTGGGTCAATGGGGGGTACCAGCCTTCAGGGGTTATCAGCAGTTGTGGAGGAGAAAATGGATGAAGATCTCGGGCCACAACTGGCTGAATGTAAGAGCAATCCGGAACCCAAACTTGCCGAAGGGCTTTCCTGGTCGCAAAAACAGGAGTTTGCTCAGCTGCTGGCCAGGTATAAAGATGTCCTCACGCCAATGCCAGGTGAGACGGATCTGATCGCCCATGAGATTATAACGCCACCAGGGGAGATAGTGAGGCAACGACCATACAGGTTGCCAGAAGCGAAGAAAGAGGAGGTCGTTCGGCAGGTCCAAGAGATGCTACGCATGGGAGTAATTGAGGAGTCCCGGAGCCCATGGAATAGCCCAATCGTCCTGGTCCCAAAACCGGATGGGTCCATGCGTTTTTGCATAGACTTCCGAAAAGTCAACTTGATATCCCGCTTCGATGCGTACCCCATGCCGCATATAGAAGAGCTCCTAGATCGCCTAGGACGGGCCAGATACCTCATGACCCTGGACATGACGAAGGGATACTGGCAGGTTCCGCTTACCAGGGATGCGCGACAGAAGACTGCATTCAGCACCCCCGTCTGCTTATACCAATTCAGGAGAATGCCTTCTGGCCTCCATGGGGCTGCCGCCACATGCCAGCGCCTGATGGATCTAGTTTTGCGACCCCACCAAGCCTACGCCGTCGCATATATGGATGATGTGGTCATACATAGCGACAACTGGACCCAGCATTTGCCCAGAGTTGATGCTGTTCTTCGGGCACTACGAGACGCTGGTCTCACACTAAACCCGGCCAAGTGCTTATTCGGGAGCCAGGAAGTGAAGTATTTGGGTCATCTAGTAGGCAATGGTGTGGTGAAACCTCTCACCAACAAGATAGCCAGCGTTCAAGCCTTTCCAAAACCCGCAAATAAGAAGCAGTTGAGGAGCTTCCTCGGTTTGGTGGGCTACTACCGACGGTTTATCCCGGGTTTCGCAGAGAAGAGCGCCCCCTTAACCGATATGTTAAAAAAGAACGCACCCAATCAATTAAAGTGGCAGGAGGATGCTGAAGGGGCATTTCACCTTTTAAAAGAAAAACTATGTGCAGCACCAGTTCTGAGGAGCGTCGATTTTACCCGGCCCTTTATAGTGCAGACTGACGCATCCGAGATGGGCCTCGGCGCGATATTATCACAGAGGCACGACGGCACAGAACACCCGGTGCTATTTCTCAGCCGAAAGCTGGCCACGGCTGAAAGAAGATATTCAATAATAGAACTTAGTGGGCCATTGATGCACTGCGTTTTAGTGGGCCATTGATGCACTGCGTTTTTATCTTACTGGCAGAAAATTCATCTTGATCACTGACCACGCCCCATTGAAGTGGCTCAATCAGATGTACAATCATAATGCCCGTTTAACGCGCTGGTTCATGGCTCTCCGGGCCTTTGAATTCCAGGTAGAGCATAGAGCCGGCAAGTTCCATCAAAACGCGGACACTTTGAGTCGTATCATGTGCTGTGCCTCGGAGTCAAAGCCAGCCCATGATATCTTAAGGGGGGGGGGATCTGTGGTGAAGACTCCCCTCCAGAGGAAATGGAGATAGGGGAAAATCCTGATAGAAAGGATGACACACACAGGATTTCCAAAACTGACTTGGAAAAAACATGGTTATCGGCTGAGCTGAAGACAAGCCCCAGCCCAGGGGAGGAGTTAGGCTTCAGCACTGATTAGGCACGCCCAGGGGAACGACAGGGAGTGCCGGGAAATGAAGCCCTCTTTAAATCCTCAGACAGGATTGACAGAGGAGACAGGATTGACAGAGGAGGCAGCAAGGCTGGCAAAGGAGGCAGCAAGGCTGGCAAAGGAGGCAGCAAGGCTGACAAGGAGAGCAGCAAGAAACGAAGCAGACGAGAAGCAGCTTCCAGTGCACGTTGGTCTTCAGAAGGAACTTGGAATCAAAGGGGGAAAACGCTAGAACCCTGGGAGAAGGCAGAACCCTGGAACAGTAAGTCTTGGAGCCCAATATACTCTCAAGGAGATCCTTACTACACGGTAGAGCCTAAACTTGGGAAGGCTAGCAAACCCAGCTCTTGGAGAAAAGGTATTTTGTCTGGTGGCGAGCAGTGCTATAAAAGCCAGGAACCAAAACAGGAAAGAAGTTTTTCTGAGAGAAATTCCCCTAGCAGAAGAACTAGCCATAAGGCTCCTAAGTTTCTAGAGAGGAGAGAGTTCTGGAAGAAAGGTGCCTGTTCTTATGCCAACGTCTCTGATAAAGGTAAAGCTGAATTTCCTAATTTTAATGCCTTGCTGGAGAAACCCTTTTATTGTGCTGACCTCCCTAAGCCAAACTCTGCAACAGGAGCAGATAGTGAGTGGGGGAAGGGCGTGACCCTTACCGGAGACTACCAAGCAGCTAAAGAGGCTGAATTGCTTCTAAAAGAGTTTCAGCAATTTCTGGAGCTAAAGTCAGGGAAACATAAGAAACCTGATGAAGAGAACAATTGCCTTAGCCCAGATGAATGTATGCAGAAAGATAATGTTGTGCCTACCTTAAATTATGATCCTTGTGCAATGGATTGCTCTTTATGTTTTAGAGAGTAACAGTGTAAAGAAGCTTCTGGAGCTTGTATGAGAAGAATACAAAGCGTTTGCTATACCTGTTGCCTAGTCGTGAAAGTTCACAAATTGTTTTCACCTGTTTCTGTAAAGCCACGCTGTGAGGAGAACAGCTGTTACTGTGAGGCTGCAATAATCCCAAGCAACCACACGAGGCAAAGCTGAGTAGGAGCTACCGTGACTGTGTAAAGCTGAGTTAAAACTATCTAATTTCTGTTGTTTTCCTGACCTTCTGATTTCACCTTTATGTTGAAAGTTGCACCTTTATGTTATGCACCTTTGAATTGTAATGCGTTGAAAATATCCCCACAACAAATAAATTTCTTGCAAGCCTTATCACTCAAGTCACAACTACAACTTTCATCCCTAAAGAAAAAAAAACAAGTGTACTACGAATCCCAACATTCAGAGGGATCAGTACCACCTTTATTCATAAGGGACATTATATAAGGCCACTCCTGCCTGTAAGCTCTAGGGCCCAGGCAGAAGCATCGCAATGGCCAGCAGGATCCTTGTGGTTACTACCCTGAGAAGTCTCTTACTGCGCATAAGGGCATTCGCAATTAGCAAGGATGCACTTAACGTCTCTTCTTAATGTGGCATTAAGTGCACCCTCACTAACCGCAACACTGGCAGCAAGGCAGTACGTATCATGCATTAAATGCAATGGGAAGTCCATGCCCACTCTCCACTCATAATGTGCCCATTCCCCATGGTAACTCTCACACCAGCATGGTAAGTTACTACGGTCCCGGGCTAATCACTTACAGCACATTTAAGTGCGCAATAAAAGACCCCTAATTTTGTTAATACATCAGAAAGCAGGGGATTGAATGCAAAAAAGAATTTGAAGCCTGCATAAATGCAGTAAAGCGCATCCAGCATTTTAAACTGACATTTAGACAAAAGCAAAGATTAAAAAGCTTTGCTGAAAGAGCTGAGCCCTGTGGTACATTCACTCGTAAATGTCTAGTTGTGGCGTGGAAATCCCCTACATGCATTTGCAAGTAGAGGTCTTCTAAATAAGACAAGAACCACGACAGAACGATTCTTGATAGAACAAATAATCTGTCCAACAAAATGTCATGGTGACTGGGTCAAATGCATCTGATATTTCTAAAAGAACAAGGATAAACTGAATCTTGATCCAAACCCTGTCTTACATCAGAAGCGTTTCAGCACTATCTGCTCTCCTAAAATGGATTTACTCTTCCAATAAAATCATTACTCACTCAATGACTTTCTTCCCTTTTAACTGCACAATTCTGCTTTACAAGGTTTTTCTTTACTTCCGTGATTTTTGTATATCATTACTTTATGATTACATTTTCTAACATATTTGCAAGTGATTTTTGCAGAAGGGCTGTCAGAGAAGGTTTGCCTCTTTGCAGATGATACCAAAATCTGTAATAGGGTCGGCATCCTGGAAGGTATAGATAACATGTGGAGGATCTAGTGAACGTTGAAGAATGGTCTAGAATTTAAAAGCTGAGCTTTACTGCTAAAAAATGCAGGATCGTGCATTTGGGCTCAAAAATCCAAGGGAGGAGTTCAGTATAAGGGGTCAAGTGTGTCTGTGCATGAAAGAGCGGGGTCTGGAGGTGTTGATCGTTTCTGCTGATCTTAAAGTGGCTAAGCAGGTTGAAAAGGAAGAAGCCAGAAGGGTGATAGAGTTCATAGGGAGAAGACTGGCTGGCAGGAAAAAGGGAGCGATAGTGCTTTTATGTAATTCTCTATGAAACCACATTTGGGTACTGTGCACAATTCTGGATACCACACCCTCAAAGGGATATAAACAGGATGGAGTCAGTGCAGAGAGTGGCTACTAAACTAATTAGTGGTCTTTGTCATAAAGAATATGGAGACAGACTTATGTATACTTTAAAAGAAAGGTGGAAGAGCGGAAATACGACAGGCATTTAAATACCTCTGTGACGTAAATGCCAGGAGGCAGGACTCTTCAACTGAAAGGAAACTGGAACAGGGGGGCATAGAATGAAGGTGAAAGGAAACAGACTCCGGAGTAATCTAAGAAAATATTTCTTTATAGAAAGGATGGGGGATGCGTGGAACAGCCTCCCTGTGGAAGTGGAAGAGACGAGGATTGTATCTGAATTACAGAAATCATAGGACAGGCACAAAAGATCTCTAAGAGAAAAGGAAGGGATTGTAGAGATGGACAGACAGGATAGCTGTATGATCTTTATATGTAGTCATTTTCCATTTCTATGTGCTACAGATTTAACAATGAAAATGGAGATAGCGCTAAGATTGTGGCACAGACTCAAAAGCGAAAACTGGCAGGCCACAAGCATCTAATTTATTTAATACATTTTTACCTACCCAGTTTACAAATCAATTCAACATACATATATTCCTAAAGATATCTGTTCTATTCAGGCTCTCTCCCCCTAGTACATACACAAAAGGTTAAGTTTCTGACAGCAACGCATGCTACATCACAAGGCCACACAGGTTTCAGACAAATGCAGATAAAGAGGTATTTGGAAAAAGCAACTAAGTGCATGAAATTCCTAGCACTTAGCTTAAACTGACAAATCCTGTTTCTTGAAAGTGGGTCAACAGCACAGAAGACGCAAAACGGTTAAAAAATTACATGCTGAACAGGAACACACAGTTACCATGAGTGTGTTTGTATTCAGAGTTTAAACACTCTGTGCAACATCATTTTTAAATGTGATAAATGCATTTCAAAAGAAACTTTAACTTGCAGCTGCACACTTGGGAGTTAGAGAAATTAATCTTTTATTTATTTATTTAACAAGCATTTCTATACCACTCTTTCCCATGGTTCAACTGCGGTTTACAGAGAACAATAGTTTATAAGGTATGGAGGGGTTCATACCTAGTCATTTTACATATAACAATTGTAACTTTTGCAGATATCATTTTACATATAACAATTGTAACTTTTGCAGATAACAGTATAACTAAATGCATACAAAACAATTTTCAATATTACAATTCTTACAATACGGGTTACATTCCAAAGGATCAGTTTGGGATGTGAACCAACTATTTACATTAGTATATTATTACATTATTAGAGTGCATAAAGGTCAACATTTGCAGGTATAATAATTGTCAGGGATAGTTTTAGTCTGCATATGTGGTATAACACTTTGTAGTCTAAAATGTTAACCTGTGTCTCTTTGCTTGTCTTGTTTATTTTGTGTAGTATAGTGTAAGGTAAATAGATGAGTTTTTAGTTTTTTACGAAATTCCTTTAAGTCTGTTAACAGGCGTATGTCGTCTGGTAGTTCATTCCAGAGAATAGGGGCTGAGTGAGAGAACGCCCTATTATTGGTGTGTTTTTTGGCTTTAGTTTATTCTCTTGGTATTGCTATTTTGTTTGTGTTTCTACTCCTTTGAGTACGTTTTGGTATTTCTATGTTGATTAGTTTGTTAAGAGTAGATGGTGCAAGATTGTTGACTAATTTGAAGGTAGTCACAAGTATCTTATATTTTATTCTACTGAGGATTGGTAGCCAATGTAATTTAGCTAAAATAGGTGTTATATGTTCAATAGTTCTTACTTTCAATATAATTCTCGCTGCTACATTTTGCATTAATTGAATCTTTTTAAGGTTTTGTTTCGTAATACCTTGGAGTATAATGTTTGCGAAATCAAAGTGGGGTGTTATGATTGCTTGGACTATGGTTATGAAGTCTTGTAAATGAATCAATGGACGTATTTGTTTCAAAGTCTTGATTTTAAGGTGTGTGATTTTTGTTAGGTTTTTTATGTGTGAGTCCATAGTGAGTTTACTGTCCAGTATCACACCTAGATATTTTACTTCTTTCTTTATTTTAGTCTCATGTTTATCTTTTGGGAGGGGTGGAGGACTCCTAGTAAAAATTTTCTATTAGTTGAGAAAATAATTGGGAGTGATAATCAATCAAGCATGAAGTGAGACAGTCAACGTAATAAACACAAGACTCTCAAAAGCTGAATGTTTGTATTTCAGCAGCAGGATGTCAGCGAGGATATTAAAAAAAATTAAGGGACACTAGATAAGAAGAGCAAACTCCTACTTCAGAATTATCACCGTTTTCTACTTGGACTCTCACTAACCTGTTTATGTACTGTAGCAAATTTGCATCACAGCATTAGCCTCGGGATACAAAAGGCCAAATTACATACACATCTATCGGTCAGGGGAGGGGGACACCTGGTTCGCTATTTGGCTTAACTATAAACTAAAAACTTGGATTCAACTGGTTTGTCAAATGCAAAAGTGGTAATGTTTGCAAAGACCTGATCTACAAATACATCTCTAACAATGCTCCAAAAACTATTAGCATAAACCAACCATAATTATCCAGATATTTCCTGTGGATAAATAACATTTGCAGTCTCTAATATTTAGCACATTGGCCTTGTTCCAAAAAATACTTTAGAAAGTGGTCTGCAACTTAAGAGGTTATTGTTCCTGTTTTGAACAACAGGAAAACCTACTTCAGTCACCCTTTACAAGCCATATGCCTATTAAGTGCAACACTACCAAGTGCTTCTAACAGAAAGTTGATGAAGTACTGCATTTATCTTGCTGAAACTCACCAGGGCTAGTAGGCTACAATGGTCAAGTGCTTTTCATCTGTTCTGAACTGTCACCTCCTTGACTATCAGGGGCACCCTCAATTAGTAATCAAGAGATTCTTGAGTGGTAAGCACCCCACACTCATTACAACTCAACACAGGTAGGCCGCTGATGCTCTGCCGGCAGATGCTGTATATCATGTACTATATATACTGTATATATATAGCAGATAGTATATGTCAACAGAGCAGCATTAAGGCCACTCCAAAACCAAGGTTTCTTGTGCCACCAGTGGTTCAAAAAGTCAACTAATGGTAATCACTCCGTTTTTATTCCTCATGCAACTATCGGTGGATTTCAGAGATCTGTACAGGCAAGAAAAATTTGGTTGGTTTTCATTTGCATAAAATATTTCCGGTTTTGAAGATTGTTTTGGTTTGTTTCACATAGTTGTTTTAATAGGGAAATTAAAATGTATGCTAAAATGACCTAAGGCGCACTAACCGATGAATTAATGTGTGCTAAGTCGATTAAAATGTAATGTAATGTGTGCCTTCGAGTCAGTCCTGACTCCTGGCGACCCAGAAGCTCCTGGGTTTTCTTGGCAGTATCACCGGAAGTAGATTGCCAGGCCTTTCTTCCGAGGCAATGGAGGGTTAAGTGACTTGCCCAAGGCCACAAGGAGTGCCAGTGGGAATTGAACCCTGGTTGCTTGGTTACCAAGCCAGTGTTCTAACCACTAGGCTACTCCTCCACTCCTCCACTTGGTTTGTTTCACATAGTTGTTTTAATAGGGAAATTAAAATGTATGCTAAAATGACCTAAGGCGCACTAACCGATGAATTAATGTGTGCTAAGTCGATTAGTGTACATTAAATCAATTTAGCACATAGTAAATATTTTTAAGGTGCCCCAACGAGCCCAATGCACGCTAGTGAATGCACACGCCTAGAGGATGCCCTGTTTCTTCAGCCATATTTCAACTTGCATGTAATTGCTTATGAGGAAAAAATAAACAATTGAAATCATCTGCAGTACCGAAAGACTGGAAAATGGCCAATGTGACGCCAATTTTTAAAAAAGGTTCCAGGGGTGATCCAGGAAGCTACAGATCGGTGAGCCTGAGGTCAGTACTGGACAAAATGGTAGAAACCATTATAAAGAATAAAATTATTGAACATGTAGACAGTCATGGCTTAACAGGAAAAAGCCAACATGGATTTAGCAAAGGAAAGTCGTGTCTTACTAATTGTTTATGTTTTTTTTAAAGTGTGCATAAACAGGTAGACAAAGGTGAGTCGGTTGATATAGTGTATCTGGACTTTCAGAAAGCCTTTTACAAAGTCCCTCATGAGAGACTCTTGGTGAAATTAAAAAGTCATGGGATAGGAGGCAGTGTACTATTGTGGATCAGGAACTGGTTAAAAGATAGAAAGCAGAGGGTAGGGCTAAATGGCCAGTTTTCTCAATGGAGAAAGGTGAATAGTGATGTACCCCAGGAATATGTGCTGGGACCACTGCTTTTTAACATATTTATAAATTACCTGGAAATGGGAATAATGCAAAGGTCAAAAAGAGCCCACCGCAGACCTGACCAGATGGGAACTACAAGAGGCACATCACCAAGCACTTGGCATATCAGCTAGACTCCACGCAGCAAAGAAATAAAAACCCACTGAAAAAAAAAGGGCACAGGTTGTGACAAAAAAGGGAATCCCAGCATCTGAAAGGTCAGTTGAGGAAACACAAGGAAAACTTCCCCAACCACTTTTGCAGACTCAGGAGACCCTGCTGCCAGAGAAACAAAGACAACCTTTTTTTCAAATTTGGAACGGCTGTATTCCAAGCAGTGAAGAGCCAAGTCTAACCAACTGAAAAGGACAACCAAGATGGAAAATGTACAGAAAAAAATAAAGCACAGCTCAGCAAGCAAACAGAGGACAGCAAGCTTATTACTCACCCCTTCAGGTCCCTGTAGGGTCATCCTGTCTGCAGCCCAACAAGAACCAGAAACCCACGCATAAAGTGCTGACTAAGGGTAAGCTGTTGGCTCCAAGACAGGGCCACACCAGAGCGTCAAGCAAAGTTTGGGCCTACAGGTCTCAGTCACACGGGCCACCAAGACCATGGTCTGTGTCAGGGAGAGGCCTATCTGCACCAGTCCAGACACCCAAATAATCTCAGCACTACACTAGCAGATATACTAATTGATGATATCACAGAAAGTTGTTTACACTGCCACCATCTGGACTGGTCTAGCAGGATAAGGAATTCAATTTTACCGGCAAAAATTTGAAGCATTTCTCCACTTCAGTTTTAAAATATTTACTGATGCACAAACATAATGCACATTAAACTCAATTGAGGGAAAATTAATAATAAGAATTACTGGCTTAATTTTCATTTCATTTATTATACTTATAGCCCACCTATAGTGATATTTCTAGGAAGATAACATGTTTACGTACACAGGTATGTTAAGGCATGTAAGAGAGGCCTTGACAAATTTTCTCCTCCAATACTCCCAATCCCTTATTTTTAAGAAATTAGTCGCCCCCTCATCCCTTTCCCCACTTTCCAGGTAGTCAGTTAACCAGTCACCCGACATCCCTTTCCCCCACCTCCTATGCACTCACAGCCAACGGCTGCCAAAGAACACAAAACTACATGCACCTAGCATCCATCACAGCTCTCATTAGTTTTAAGCCATGAGGCACAGAAACTTTGCTGCAAGTCTTGCAATCTCAAGTCTTGCGAGACTTACACCACACAGCTTAAAGCTATTGAGAGCCTCAACAGATGCAAGGTATGTGTACGAGGTGTGATCAAAAAGTATTGAGACTTGTTGTGTAGCGATATAACAATACGTCACACCACGATGCTATTAAGCATATAGTGACCTAGTTATGTGCTCTGCATGTGCATAGTGTAGCGTGGCTGCAGCACACTTGTACTTTTTTTTAATCACGTGATGTTTGGTATCATGTAAAAACAGTTTGTCAGATTTCCGAAAAAATTGAACAGTGAATTTGCATTAAATTCTGCCAGAAACGTGGAGATTCGTGCAGAGACTTAAGTTACAGCAAGCGTATGGCGATGAATGCATGAGTCATGCTCGAGTTTATGACTGGTACAAACATTTCCAAGGTGGCCGTGAAAGTGTTGACAGCGACGAACATTCTGGAAGACCATCCATGAGCAGGAATGAAGATGCAGTCGAAGCAGTGCGTGCCGCAGTATGCTCAAATCGTTAATTATCAGGGAGCTTGCTGAGGACATGGACATCAGTTTTGGGTCGCTACAGTCTATTCTTACTGTTGATTTGGGGATGAGACATGTGTCTGCAAAATCCGGGCCGAAACTCCTGTCCCCTTACCAAAAAGATAGACTGTCTCCAGCCAGCGAGTTGCTGGAATGCATTGAAAATTACTCCGATTTCATCAAAAAGATTATTACTAGTGATGAATCATGGGTTTATGGTTATGACCCATAAACTAAGGCTCAATCCTCACAATGAAAGACTCCAAACTCTCCCAGACCCAAGAAAGCCTGTCAGGTGAGGAGCAATGTCACGGTCATGCTCAGTTTTCTTTGATTACCAGGGTATTGTTCTTCATGAGTATGCTCCAAAAGCCAAACCATCAATAAGGAGTACTACGCCCAAGTACTGACTCGTTTGAGAGATGCAGTTTGTCGTAAGAAGCCAGAGTTTCATAGGAATGGTGAATGACTGCTTCATCACATCTTGTCCAGCAGTTCTTGGCCAAACCCCAAATCAAGCAAGTCCGTCAGTCTCCGTACTCACCTGACCTCGCACTCTGTGACTTTTTCTGGTTTCCAAAACTGAAATTACCACTGAAAGGAAGGAGATTTGATGACTTAGAAACCATTTAGCAAAATTCGACACAGCAGCTTCACAGCGTAACAAAAGACATTTCAAACTTGTTTCCAGCAGCGGCAGGAACGCCGGAGGTAGTGCGTTTTATCAGAAAGGGACTACTTTGAAGGGGAACTGAGTGCAGTAACTGTCAGCGTTATACTTCTTGTCTTATTGTACAAGTCTCGATGCTTTTTGACTGCACCTCTTAACCATGCTTTGTTTGGTAGCGTTTGCAGCAGTCGAATGAAATCACTGCTGCCAGGTTTCAATTTTTAGGTGCCATAGCAGCCAGGCAACCAAAATTTGCCAAGCCCTGATGTAAGATGATTGATACTCTCACAAATGTTGCTACACACTCTCTTGTACAGTAATAAGAATACGTAAACACGTAAATATGTAAATAGTTACCTTACTTTATTGTTATTGTTAACTGCAACTGTTATCTGTAATTGTTTCTTGTAAATTGCATTGTGCAGCAGTTCAAAAGTTCCATGTAAACCGCTCTGATTTTCAAGACAAAGCGGTACATTAAAACAAACAAATAAATAAACATGCCTTTAATTCTATAAGGTAGCACTAACATTCTGCATATTATTCAATAATACAAGATTTGAACTACTGTAAAAGAAATTAATGTAACAGAAACAAAATGACAAAAACAGCTGCCTTGGGTACTGCAATTCGTCAAGTTCACATTATCCTGGGTTACTTTTGTTGCATGCTGATCACAGAAATTTCAGATGGTTAAGAAAGTCACGCCAACAAAACCCCTCCTACATACCAGACACAACTTGTGCACATTCATTTTAAACTGGCATTTCCTTCTGAAAGGGTAGTGGTGGCACCAATCATTTACAAAATGAGATCTCCATGTGCAAAATATCTTCCCCTGCCCTAACCTTGTCCCTTTTCAGCACAGGCAAAAGTGCACGTGCTCTGTGAAGCCGAATGCATACTCCTGCACCGTGAGGACAGAGCAGTTCTCAGCCCAAGGAATACATCCAGATAGCTCAGCACTTATCCTGGCAAATTCCTTTGAAACTTTCTCCTCATGCACCTAAAAGCAAATGTGCACGTTTTCCTTTTTGCTAGAACGCCTTGCCACAGGCTGTGAGAAAAAGAATCCGTGTATGGCCTATTAAACCGACATTGCATCTGAACTAATTGCAGATGAAGGCATGGCAGCATTTCAGAATTAAGGCTTCATCCATAACGTGCCCTCCCTTATGCAATGTTCCGAATCACCTCAGTTTTCTGACTTTAATGGGTCACATTTCCTGCGACAGAGCTAACGCCTATCACAGATGACAGCAAGCACTCTGGAAGATAAAGGAATGTAACGGTTTCAGTCTCACAATAGAAGCCGTTGGTTAATCGGATGTGAAAATCTAGTTCCAGATCTTTGACACATGATCTACCTCATGCTGCTGAGTTTCAAGATCTGCCAATTCAGTGCTGGAACAATTGCACTTTTACAATCAGACAAGTATGCTGGGAAAGCTGCAATCAAACCTGTGTTACAGTGCAGATTATACGGGTGTGCGCGCATACACAGAAATTCCAAGTGTATTCTATATCTATTCAAACACATATACTGTGGTACTGCAGACCCTCTGCAGACAGAAGAAAATGCTTTTAACTTAGAAAAAAGAGGCAAACACCGGCTGCAGCATCGCGAGGAGCCATATAGGGGGAGCAAGAGGGACCTCTGGAGGACTGAGGAGCCACACCCCAGAGCCAATGATGCAATACCGGCCTGCACCCAATCCAGAAAGGGAAGAATTCCTTTTAAAAGCCCAGACACAGGAGACACAGGAAGGAAGCTAACCCTGGAAGGAGAAAGGAGAGAAGGACCAGGGAATAGGAGTCCTGACAGAAGGAACCTGCCCAGCAGACTCAGCAGAACCAGGTGAAGGAATCCGCTTCAAATATCCCAAGAGGGGAGAGGATACGCTTTCCAAGTGGGAAAGATACAAAGAAGAAGCTAACCCTGGAAGGAGAAGGACTGTGCCAGAAAGTCCTGGACCTGAGTTTGGCAGAGGCCGGCAACCTTTGAAAGACACAACGAGGAGTAACCAAGAAGGAGGTGAAAGAGTTACTTTGAAAGGTAACATTCTTGGCACGGAGAGAAAGAAGCTGTGGTGCGAGTGTGGCTTAACCCCAGCAGGAGGCCGGCCGGAGAACTGGAGGCCTACCTTGGTGTCAGAGAAGCCAAACCACAGCAGGAACAAGCATCAACCCTCACTTGGCCGGGATAAACCCAAAAGGAAAGGTAATCACTATTTTACTGATTGTGATTTTATGAATGCTGTGACGCAGGAGGAGCAGGGCCTAGAGGAATGCTGTCCTTCTAGAACTATTTGTGCTACAAAATACAAACCTGTGCCAAACAAGAAACTCTCTAGTAAAAGAGCAGTAGGTGAGATAAACTGTCCTCACTCTAGGGGTGTACAAAACCAAGGCTTACCTTTGGATGCAGCACATTGGGACATCATACAAACATTATATAAAAAGCCTGAATGCGAGCCACTAGATATTCCTGACTGTGAACCAATGCAGGTGGAATTCCCGGATGACCTTTCGGACCCCGAGATGGATTGCAGCTATTGCCTGGCAGAAAGCTTTGAGCCCTTAGCCGAGGAGTAGAGCTGTGGTCTGGGGGAAGGTTTGAATCTGTGTTTCTTATAGTACTGCTGTGAAGTTAACAGGTCTAACTCAGTTCATGTTTCTTTTTCTTTCAACCTGAAGCAAGGACATTTTTGTGTTGATGTAAATTCTGAGCTATTTGCAATACGGGAAATAAAAGTCTTTATTCTCCCTACACTCGGACTGTTATATTCTTTGGAGCTTTGGTTACCCAGAAGGCTACCAGGACTATAAAAACCTGGGCCCTGTCTTTGAGCTAAACTCCAACATAAAATATTTTTGTGTCCACCCTCCCTGCTGTGACATCCCAGTGCCACCAGGGGGGCGGTGTGACAATACACATAAATATTTATAGACAGAAAAGGAAGTGAAAATGATATCCAGTGCCTTGTAAAAGGCTACACACCACTGTATGTTTTCCCCATTCTGCTGCCTCTAAGATAGGATTCAAAATGCATTGAATGAGTCCCCGACCCACTTGTCGCAGCAAATTCAAATGAGCTCCTGTTCTGAAAAATGCCAGGCCTCATAAGAAGCTCAACAGAGCCAAGCTTTGTCCAATCATAGTAGATGAGTTGATTCAAATCCTCCTGTATGAAGAATCAAGCCGTTTCGGTGTTATGAAGCCAGTTTGAAACAAAGGTCTGAACAGAGGTGCAGAAAAACACTTGGGAATAAAGTCATTCAAAGGTACAGGCGTTGTTAAGTGGCACCATCCAAACACTGCTCAGCCAGGCCGTCCCTCCAAGGTCAAGGGCTATAAGCTAAGGAATCGCTGTGAGTTCCAAGATTACTTTAGAAGTAGTACAGAGAGTCTGTGGCTGAGACTGGGGAATATTCAACAATTTTGAGATTACCCACAAGCATGGCCTGTATGGGAAGGTGGCAAGAAGGAATCCACTGTTGAAGAAACAAGAACAACCATATGATATGCAACATAGGAAGAAGGCTCTGATCTGATGAGACCAAAAATAAATTTTATATAGTCTCAATGCTAAGGGATGTGTATGGCATAAAACAAACACGGCACATCACCCTGTTAACACCATCCCTAAAGTGAAGCATGTTGGTGGCACCATTAAGTTGTGAAAATGCTTTGCAGCAAGGGGAAAAGGAGGCTTTTAAAAACCGAGGGAAAGGTGGGCGATGCAACATACAGGCATGTCCTGGAGAAAAACCTGCTCCAGTCTGCCATACACCTGGGACTGGAGAGAAGAGTCATCTTTCAGCAGGACCATGACCCTATGCACAAGGAAAATAAATAATGAACTGGCGCATCAAGAAGAATATGCTTGACTGGCCCAGCCAAAGCCTCGCAAAATCTTGGCAAGACTTGAAGACTGCAGTCAACAGACAATTCACAGCCAGTCCAAAAGAACTGGAGCTATTCTGCCAAGAAAAATGGGCAAAACCTGCAGCAAAGTTGGTAGAAGCTTATCCTGAACGACTCTTGGCTGTTACTGCTTCAAAAGGAGCTTCCACCAAGCATTGAGTCAAGGGGTGTGTCCACTTATGTAAACAAGGCATTTCGGTTTCTCATTCATTACTTTTTGGAATATTTCTGTAATTATTCTTTAATTTATGAAAGCATAGAACATGTACAGATCTGTGAAAAACTGATTTTAATATGTTTTTCACAGGACTACAAAAAGGGGCTGCTACTTCTGGAGAGAGATCTACAATTGTAAGTACTTACTGCTGGGAATTTTTCTAAATTTGGGGAAAATTGAATTCTTTAGATTAAAGATGATTACTGGTAATCTGTGTAAATTAGAATCCAGTGTATTTATTAAATCAGTCAGGGCCTAGTATCAGGAGAGAGCTTTTAGTTAAACCCTCCGCCCAAAGTGCAGCGGCGGCCAAGAAGACAAATAGAATGCTAGGTATCATAAGGAAAGGAATGGAAAATAAAACAAAGGATATTATAATGCCTCCACACTTTGAATATTGTGTGCAATTCTGGTCGCCGTATCTTAGAAAGGATATAGCGTTATCAGAAAAGATACAGAGAAGAGCCACCAAAATGGTAAAGGGGATAGAAGGATTCCCCTATGGAGAGGCTAAAAAGGTTAGGGCTCTTTAACCTGGAAAAGAGACGGCTGAGGGGAGATATAATAGAAGTCTATAAATTAATGAATGGAGTGGAACGGGTAAACGTAGATCAATTGTTTACATCATCAGGATATAGAAAGACTAGGGGGCATGCAATGAAGCTACAGGGTAACCTATTTAAGACTAAAAAGAAAAAATATTTTTTCATTCAACGTGTAATCAAACTCTGGAATTTGTTGACGGAGGATGTAGTAAAAGCTGCGAGTGTAGCTGGGTTTAAAAAAGGTTTGGACAAGTTCCTGGAGGAAAGGTCCATAAACCATTATTAAAAGGGACCCAGAATATCACTGCTTGACCTAATACAAGCACTTGTGTCTTTTGGGGGGAACTGCTAGGTACTTGTGACCTAGATTGGCCACTGTTGGAAACAGGATACTGGGCTTGATGGACCTTGGTTTGACCCAGTATCGCATATCTTATGTTCTTATTTTTTAAACAGTAAAATATGCAAAATGTACAAGTATGTGAAGAATTTTACAAGACACCGCACACAGGCCAGAATCATTTGGATGCTTAGATTTTCATAATGTTCAGCAATCATTTACAACAGTCTGCCAAAAATGGATTCTAACACACTGTCCTACCAGGAGATATTAATTGCTCACCGTGGACAATTCTGGTCCTGTGAATGCAAAGTATGCATGCGGAATAGGTGTTTTCCTGCTTCATCATGTTCAAAAACTGCATGCAGGCAGCAAATTTGTTTTCCATACTGCATACAGTATTCTTTAGTGTTTATTTGGCTCACATTTTTATTTAACCTGTGCAGTGCACATTCAAACACACATTATGAAGGCAGCGATATACCAAGTGGCAGGAGTTATATCCGTGCTGAGGTTTGCCGCTTCCAGACATACTCCATTCCCTTATTGAAAGTCAGACATTACTTATCTCACCACTCTCCTCTGCTCCAGGGAAGAGAAGTCCACTAACTATTGCAGCCACAGATGCGATCCTTGGCATAAAACTGTCCAAAAGAGTAACAAAAAGTGAGGCAGAGGCTGTAAGGAAAAATCTAACATTCAGTGGGCCATAAAGAACTTTTCACTGCTCTAGTGTAGATGAAAAAAATAATTTGTATCATATAAGGTCAAGGTGAAGATTCTGGGTAGGTGGCTGCAATTTATGCCTCTACTCTGCCTTTTAGAGTATTGGTGTGATGTGGTATTGACACGTGATGATCACAACGTTTTAGAAGGATGACCCCCTGTGCCTGCTGATTGGCTGAAACAGGTGTCTGAGACCGCTACTATTGAAAAATTATCTTACTCAATGAAGGGGAAAAATAGACCTATATAATAAGTTTTGCAGTAAATACTAGAGAAGATGGGAACAACTGCTGGGTTTAACTTCCAAATGATATTTATGAGATGGCTGCGTTAGATGTACAGTGTAGATGAGCTGCTATCGTCTGCATATAATTTGTTCATTCTTGGCTATATCTTATTGTTTCTGTCTTCCATCTACAGTGACACAATGTAATGCAATGACTGCCTTCAAGTCAATGCCGACTCCTGGTGACCCAGCAGCTCCTGGGTTTTCTTGGCAGCAAAACCGGAAGTAGATTGCCAGTCCTTTGGGCAATGGAGGGTTAAGTGATTTGCCCAAGGCCACAAGGCGTGCTAGTGGGAATCGAGCCCTGGTCTCTTGGTTACCAAGCCAGTGCTGTAACCACAGTAAGACACCTGTCTTGTAAATTAAAAAGTTTAAAAAAATGTTTAGGGAAAGTGACAGAGTAGGAGAAAGAGAGAGAATCAGCACAAGATGGCACCTTTCTTTCTAGAGCAGTGGTGGGAAAGGCGGTTAAGAAATGTCACTCACATGTGGCTCAGGCCTCTTCCTTTCTGGTCCCAATCCATACTGCAGAAGGAGCACGCCTCTATCTCTCCTTGGGAAGGAGAGAATAGTGGAAACGGACTTCTCCCTGGGAATAGCTCTGCTAAGATTACCTGGTAGCACCCCGTCTTCTCACCTACCAGGCTGACCCAGTGGCAGCTCCTCTTCCATAGGAGCACCTGGGTGATAACTTCAGTGCTCACAAGAGGACAGACCATACAGACCCCTCCTTTGGAGGCAGCTCCTCTGGGTTGGGCTTGGTGGCAGCTCCTCTGGGTTGGGCACACAGGAACAGCGCTCCTCCCAAGAAGCATCTATCAGATAGACATCACCATCTCTGACTCCACAGCAAAGTTACCACAAAGTTGCGGTGCTGCTGCTGCTGCTGGAGGTGGGGGAGGGGGCAGGGACAAGTCATGAAACTGCAGCACCATCACCCCCCCCTCCCCCAAGTGTCCACAGTTACTTATTTTTCAGTGAGCCACAACCTCATACTAGAGGAAACCGGTCAAAACACAAGTACTGAAGAAAACTCCCCAACTCTTCCACATGCAGGACCCCCCCGAGTCATCTATCGCATCCCAGCTCACTTGCAGACACACGCTTTCTCCATCTCCCCCTTCAGCCTCTCTGCAGGTGCGGGAATGCTGCCGGCACACAGCACTGCCATGCCATGTTCTATGTAAGATTTTATGACGTTCTATGTAAAACAAACTGCGCTTTGTTAATTGTTGTTAATTGTACACCGCAACTGAACTTTGGAAGATGCGGTATATAAATGAGTGTTAAATAAATAAATAAAATAAAATAAATAAATGCCACTGGTAACTACAGTCGCCCACTCGCTGCGTATCACTGGCCCACACTGGTTCACTTAACATGCAACCAGGTGCCAGCTCCGATACAAATATCATAGGTTCACCATTTCTGCTCCAGAGCTAATCTCTTATATGATAAATAAGAGAAAATATCTATTTTGCAACAAATCTGTTCAAAGTGAAAAGCATGACAGTTTTTGTGAATCTCCATGTTCCATTCATGATGAGTCATTGCTAAATGAGGGCTTTTCATCCGAGTTATGCCTTTATGAGATTATCCTCCCACAGTAACCCAATTAACTAGTTACCATTTCCAGACAATGACAACAAAAACGCAGCTTCCACCTGAAACTGCACGGGCTCAGCAAGACGCAGAGCAGATATACTCCGCCACCACCGAGCTACAGTGCTCCCCATCTACCGATGCGTAATCTAGGATCACCTAACTACCAGAAGAATACACCATCATTTAAATGATTCAAAAACTCTTAGGATGAAATATATAATCATTTATCTCATGTACTGTAGTTATACACTCCTTTCTTAACCTCTCCCCTCACCAATTCACATTATTGTCTTAAACCTAGCATCTATCAGATGATACAGTCTTCAGCACAAAGGAATTCATACTCGCTCTTCAGAGCTTCTTGTAGTATTCATGCTAGTGAATTATTTGAAGAGCAGTAAATTCAGTCAACAAACAGAAACATGGCTTTGCCTCAGTTCTACTTGGGACGGAACAGAGAATTAGCACTGAATATGTATGAGTACTGCTCTTAATCACTTAATGCCACCAGTGAACTGCAGCGCTTCTACACCATCATCAGACAGAAATCAGAGGTTCCCAACTCCAGTCCTGGAGGGCCAAACACCATTCAGGTTTTCAGGCTGTCCCTAATGAATATGCATGAGATACATTTGAATACAATGGGGGCAGTGCATTGCAAATGCATCTCATGGACATTTATTAGGGACAGCCTGAAAACCTGAATGGTGTTTGGCCCTCCAGGACTGGAGTTGGGAACCTCTGAGACAGATGCTACATACAAGAACTACGGAAGCAGCTGGTGGGAATCCCAAGGAGAAATTAGCTCTGAGCAGAACATTCATACATCCTGTGTAGTTTTAATTTTAAAAAAAAATTATAATAATAATAATAAAGCTAGAGTAGTCGCATGCAGTAAGTACAATTTCTGTAAGTAACTTGAGGTGGGTCTGTTGCCAGTGTATGGCAATCCAGAAATGTATTTTAACCTATTAAAGATTTTCATCTTATTTTTTCATTTCTATATTTAACCTCTACTTCCAGACAAAGAGGAAAAGGAACTATGGATAAGACAGAGGGTGAAAACAAGATGTAAAACATGAATATTAATATTCTTTGGAAATAAATAATCCTGTTGCATTATCATGAATAGATGTTTGCCAACTGCAGTATTCATTAGGTATCCCTACTACAGCTTTGCCACCCTGAATGAACCTGATCTCGGCTAATTCTAGATGCCAAGCAGGGTCCAATCTGACCAGTACTTGGATGGAGACCACCTTGGAATATCAGGCACTGTAGACTTACTATGTGGAAGAAAGGCCTGGCAATCTACTTCCGGTCACACCTTGCCAAGAAAATTCTGGGGCTGGGTCACCAGGAGTCAGCACTGACTTAACGGCACACACGTTCACTTTTCAAATACCATTTTTATTCTATTAAATCCATGTACATTATTGAGGAAAAAGAAACAATGACATTTTTAGATAATTTGGAAAACTAGCACAATGGAGATTCAATGTCATAGTCTAGAAGCTGTGTTATAACGGTAATAAATTAAAGCTACTTCTGCAGGAAGCATCAACAGCTCAGAACTATGTTCTCCCTTGAACATCTGTCGACAGACAAATCCAAGACACACACCGAGGTCAAGAAAGCACAAAAGAATGGAAGAGAACCACTCTTTTCTGCTGGGAACCAAGGAAGCCAGAGTTCAAATACCACTGACACTCTTTGTGATCTTGGACAAGTCACTTAACCCTCCAATGGTTGAGGTAAAAATATCAATTGTGGGCCTTCTGGAGACAGAGAAATACTTACTATATCTGAATGTAACTCAACTTGAACTATTGCTGGAAAGAGGAAAGCTAAATACAGAATGAATAAAGAAGAGAGATAAACCCTGGAAGATTTCACAGATAGGAAGAAATAAATTCGCAATGATCTAAACCAGTGATTGGTCCATGGATCCCTGGGGATTCATGAGACCATTGCAGGGGATCAATAGAAGAGAGAGAAAGGTTGGTGGTGATTGGCTGGAGAAGAGAGGGACTGGATGGGGGGACGAAAGAGAGACTAACTAGTAAGGATTAGCTGGACAGAGAGAGTGAGGCTGGAAGGGGAAGGCAGATAAAAAGGGCTAGTGAGGATAGACCTGACGCTGAGGAGAGGGGGCTGGGAAGTGTGGTGGGGATGAACTGGGGGTCCTTGAATTATCTGGAAGTAACTAACGGTTCCACACAACCAAAAAGGTTGGGAACCTCTGAACTAAACCACTCCTAAGTTGTCAAAGCCCGTCTCACTACTGGGGGAGGCGGGGGGTGGCTCTGAACAACAAGGTTTATAAAGCAGCATATTTAAATACACTTTTTTTTGTTTACCCTTAGACTCACAAGTACATAGGCGTTGATCATAAAGCAGGGATACAGATGGCCAGGCCCCTGGAAGACTTCAGAAGTGCTCTACTACTACTACTGATTTGTATAGCGTTATAAGGCATACGCAGCATGGTACAGAGACATGTAAGAGACAATCCCAAGCTTGCAGTCTAGTCTAGACCCAATACAACCACTGGGGACTAGGATATACCTAGTGGAATGGTAAAGAAACACATAGGAGCTAAACAGGAGATTAAGGGGATCACAATCCAAAAACAGCCTCAAAGAGGTGAGCTTTTAATCTGGATTTGAATAGAGCCAGAGATGAAACCTGAAATACTGACTCGAGTAGTTTGTTCCATGCATAAAGAGCAGCAAATATGGAAAGAACAAAGTCTGGAGTTGGCAGTAGAAGAGAAGGGATCAGGGTTGGGAGAAGGGCTTTTATCACTGGGGGCGAGGCCACAGCACCGCCCCAAGCTCCACCCTAACTCTGCTCCAGCACCGCCCCACGGACAGAGAACCTTCTTGTTCGCAGACAGGGAGGGTCTTTGCCATGATCATGGTTTTTCTTCTGCCTGCGGGGAATGGGATCCCCATGGGCAGACTGCTGCCTGTGGGCCATAATCACTGCAAAGACCCTTCCTGTCTGCCCACGATCTTTGCAATGATCACAGCTCGCAGGCAGTAAGCTGCCCGTGGGGAACTCATCCCCCCCCCCAGGACAGAAGAATAAGAGAAGCTGCAATCGCAGCAAGGACCCTTCCTGTCTGCCTGCAGGCATCTGATCTTCCGTGGGCAGGCAGGAAGAGGCTTTTCTTCTTCTGCCCGCAGGGGATGTGAGCCCTGCGTACAGCCTGTTGTCTGCCATGCTGCAATTTTTGCTGGGGCCAGGACCCGTGTGGCCCAGCCCTTTGCAACGTCTATGGAAGAGATCTGCCAGAAGCGCGGCGTTCCCAAGGAGAAGTGTAGGGAGAGATAAGAGAGGAAAAGAAGCAAGGAGCAGCAGAGTGAATGCACTCACTGGTCAGCAGGAGAAGACGGAAATGGACAGGGAGCCAGTGAAGTGACGAGAGAGTGGCTAAGGGTCTTAGTAGTGTGTTCAGAAAGGAAGGGATGAATTTTGCTGATGTTATAAAGAAACAATACGTTTTAGCTATATGGTTGGATGTGTGTGGAGAAGGAGAGGAAGGAGTCAAAGATCACCCCAAGGTTGCAAGCCGAGGAAACAGGGGGCAGTGTGTTATCCAAAGAAAGAGAGAGAGCAGGAAGGGGGGAGGTGGGATAAGCAGCATGGTTTTGGCCATGTTCAATTTCAGACAGTGGCAGGACATCGAAGCAGCACGTTCCCTGAAAACTTAAAGCCACCCACTCAGACCAGAAGAGAAGGGGAGGGGAAAAAGCAGCAGCACACCACACACCAGGACATAAACACACTGAGCGCACGTGATGGTTCCTGCGGTGGTCGCTCCTTTCCTTCTTCCATGCATGCCTTGCAAGATCTCCAGTCTGATGCTGCTGCTGCAGCCCGAGGGGGAGAGGAACCTGGAAAGGGTACTGGGGGAATCATCACCTGAACCTGGGAAATCATGCAAAAGAAGGAGAGAAGGCGAAAAGGGATGAAGAGGAATGTGAAAGAGTGAAATGGAAAGAAGGATAAAAAAGGGGGGGGTGATGGGGTGGGAAAAACATGAGGAACCTGAGAGTAAAAAATAAAGGGGAGACAAACAGTGAGGAACAAAGCGGGAAATGGTGAGAAAAGAAAGGAGAGGAACATGAAAGAGAGAGGAGACCACTAGATTTTTAGCATTTGACTTTGATTTTTTTTAACTGTTTATCTGCAACAGACTTAGCAAAAAACTGATGAGTAATATGACAGCAATATAAAAACACTTAGGAAAGAGCCCATTGACTATCACTGGCAATGCCGGTGGACTCTCAGTAAGGAACCCTCATATCTAGTTATAAACATCATGATTCCCCAATAGCTTAAAAGCAACCCATTCAATCAAAGCTACATCCTGCACCTGAAAACTCCAGATGCCATTATTACACCGGAATCGTACAGCTAGGAAAAATTGTAATCCAAAGTGCTGGGTATATGGAGACATTTTGAATACCTCATAATTCTTCTATGTATATGAACAGCGCTGCTTATGCAAATATAGCACAATGAAAATATTAAGTAGAAGCAAGAGCAGAATCCTGCTTCACCAGACTAGATGAATGGCTTATGCTCCCCAACCAGCAGATGGAGGCAGACTTGAGCAATTTGCAGTGATGGTATCACTTGGTATATCCTCTGGAGTAGCACTGAGAGAAGCCAGTGTGTACATTGCCCAAGCAGTAAGCAAGACTAAAAAAAAACAAAGAAAAAACTCTGAAACTATGTACATCATTAACCAACAATCATAACTTGGAACAGTCATTTAGAACAAGTATTTGGCTGTCTTACCACAAATGACTCTGCATCAGGCATGGAAACTGACAATGCAATCAAGACGCAGCAGGCTCCTAAACCTTTAGCAAGAGTCTTTCAGGGCAGGTACTGGACTGCTCTAGCAGGATTCAAAATAAGAAAACGATCAGGTAGGTAAAGTTTCTCCTTCCTTATTATCCTGATAGGCCAATCCAAATGAGTGGGACGTACCCAAGCAGCACCCAGAGTGTGAGGAAGATGATGTTCTGCACAGAACCAGCCTATCAAAGGCATCATCTGCTCTGGCTCCCACATGCAACCTGTAGTGCTTCATAAAAGTGCTCAGAGATGACCAGGTAGCCTCTTACATACATCCTCCGGAGACACCAAAGAGAACTCCACCTAAGAAAAGGCCTGTGTCCTAGTGGAGTGAGCTTTGATTCCCTCCAGCATGGACTTTCTAGGCGGAAGGTATGCTGAACCAATAGCCTTCTTAGCCCAGTGGATAATGTAGGAGTTAGCCGCTGTCTGTCCTTTCCTTGAATCACTGAAGAGGACAAGATATGATCTGACCAACAGAAGGGATAGTAATCTCTAGGTATCTAACACCTCTCCATGTTTACCAGATGCAGAGAAGGGTCTGTTCAAAGATCCTCCTCCAAGGAGGTCAGCAGGATGACAGTGCCTTTGGAAGAAAGGATGGCAGTCTGCAAAAAGCCTAAGTCATCAAGAAGACCGAAAAAGGCTCCATATAGGACAAGGCCTGAAGCTCAGAAGCCTGCTTAGCGGATGCAATAGCCACCAGGAAATCCAACTTAAGGGTCAAATGCTTGAGAGGCCTTACAAATGGGCTCTAAAGGGGACCCTTTCAACACCTTCAACACCAGAGAGAGACTCCACTGAAGAATAACTGGATGCCCCAGTGAACAGATTTGTTTCACTCCCCTGAGAAAGGAGGAGACACATCAGGTTGCATTGCCAAGTTTTACTCCCTTGAGGGAGTGGGAGATGTCAGGGTGAATTGCTAAGAACATCCCTTGAATGCGCACCCCCCACACCCTCCCCAGTAGCACACTAGGGCCATCACCTGAACCTTAAGAGAGTTCAGGGCTAAACCCTGATCCAGGCTGGACTGTGGAACATGGACAAACCAGCGACTATGTCCACCTTTCTGGCCTCCAGGGACTGAAAAGTACACCATCTCTTGAAAAACCTCCAGACTCTCACATAGTCTAAGGAGATAGAGGCCCTCTGGGCACTGAGAAGGGATTCTACTATCTCTCCAGAAAAGACCCTTCTTAGACAGTCTATGCCTCTCAAGTGCCAGGCCATAAGGAAGACGATAAACGAATACTCCATCACTAGGGGCCCTGCCAATGGAGGCCCCTCCACTCACTTATCTTCAATGCTGCTGTGCAGGCTGAAATAGCAAGACTGTTAAACAGTAGAAGAAGGACATGCAATACTCTCATATCCTATCTAAGAAACCTACACACTTGTAAATAGTTCCAGAGTGTATGTTCTATAAGCTAGCCTACAAAAACCAGAACTAAAGAATAAAAGCAACTCTTTATTCTTTGCTTGTAAATTTTCCAGAGAAACCCAAATTGTCAAATGCCTAACTTAAGAGAATTATGCACCAAAAACTTTAAATTATTCAAAAGAAAATACTTCTGTTTTTCACAGAAGTACGTTAAATAACGGTATAACCCTTGCCTACAAATAGATGCAAGCACTTGTGATTTATCTCTGTAGTTGCCCACTGTGAATAGACCTGTATACATCACACAATTTTTCCTCCTTAGCCCCCTCTCTACCCTTTCGCTTCATCTTGTGTGATTGCATATCTATAACAACCTGTCCTTTGATTGAAGTTGTTTTCTGATTCTTTTTATATATTGTTTTTTTACGTAAACTTCTCTGTTTTTTTATGAAGTGTGGTATATCAAATTTTAATTAACTGCAAAACCATAATTATGAGAATATATATTTCTGGAGCCAGATGTCTCAAGGCACCGACTGCGTGACTGCATGTATAGAGTGACTGAGAGCAATGTGTTGGGTGAGGACATGAGGTCTGTGCGTTTGTAAGCTTGTAACCAAGTGGGTGGTGAATGGTTGACTGCAGTGTGTTTGAGTGCTTTGAGCAACCATTAGTTGTGATGCGTTTCAGCGTGTGGAGTGTTTTTGTGAGAATAAGCAACTGAGTTTGCTATTTTTGAGTAGGTGGGGTATCATAGTAACATAGTAACACAGTAACATAGTAAATGACGGCAGATAAAGACCAGTATGACTTAAAGGCTTCTGACACAGGCTCCAAATCACTTTGGTCACCTTCCTCTGAACAGCTTCCATTCTTTTTACATCCTTTGCAAGATACGGTCTCCAAAACTGAACACAGTATTCCAAGTGAGGCCTCACCAGAGACTTATACAGTGGCACTAGTACCTCTTCCTTTCTGCTGGTAATTCCTCTTCCAATGCAGCCCAACATCCTCCTGGCTTTTGCCACCGCCTTGTCGCACTGTTTTGCCACCTTTGATCTACAGAAATAATCACACCAAGGTCTTTCTCCTGATCCATGCACACCAACCTCTCGCCCCCTATCACGTACATTTCCCTTGGATTTCTGCTACCCAAGTGCATGACACTGCACTTCTTCGCATTAAATCTTAATTGCCAAGCATCAGACCATTCCTCCAGCTTTTGCAGATCCCTCAACTGTCCCTGCCCCAATAGGCTTATACCTGAACTGTGGGCACACTCAGAAAACAGTTAAGACTACACAAGGAAATCAAGCAGTTTGACTATCCCCAAACGTAATGTAGGGCCAGCAATTAGCAATTTTCCCAATATCTAAAGTTAATATTCTATATTTGCAATAAAAAAAACCCAGCAGAGATAGAAAGGAGAAAGCTTAGTCTTATCTGTAGGGGACTGTCCTATTGTTAGTGGTGGATGTCTACAAGTGTGTAATTCATTTATGTGCGTGCATTCTTTAAAGTATGTAAAGGAAATAAAGTGAGTGTGTTTGACACATGTGTGCATGTGAGAGTAAAGACTGCACATGGTATATTTATTTCTTTGCAGTTACCTTCTCTCTCTTTGCTCCTCACTCCATTGCCTACCCCCTCCTTATACGGCTCCTTTCTCTTTTCCATTACCTTAGGGTGCGTCCATCACCCTGAAGGACAGCCCTACACGCCATATCACAAACTGTGAAATATGCATCTTACACCACAGCCCCACTGTCAATTGCTTGATATGTAGTTTAGAAAAATAACCATTTAAAGCTGAAGAGTGCCCTGTAGGCGCGGCCTACACAGCTGTTACTCTGGCTTCTAGTCAGCATATTCTTGTGAACGGCATCCCTAGAGTCAGAGAGCAAAAGCCCAGAGCTCAGAGCCCAGCCTCCTCCTGTTCAACAACCACAGTTTTCACACCTTGCTTCTAGGGACAGGCAGATATCGCCAAGCTCCATCTTTTTATATCAGGGGACTGCTGGGTGATGTGAGGGGAGCTAACAGGCTGAAGAGACTTACCACTGCCATCTTTATCTTTATTCTTTGCTGAGAGTTTAATATGCCGCCTTTCATAAACTGCAAAGCAGCAGCTTAAAAATTAAATATAATGGAAAAGAAAGCCATTAATCACAGAAAAGAATAGGATAGGAGATAGGCCCCTAAGAGGCCAAGAAAAACAAATGAGCTTCCTCGAAATCCAAACTCATGAATAGAAGTATCCTGCATAACCTTTTGTACTAGGTCAAATAATGCAGACAGAGGACAACCCTCCCTTGTGCTCTGATTAATAAAGAACTAATCAGTTGAGTGACTTTAACCAGAAATCTGACATAGTAGCTTTACCCACCATTGCCTCGGAAGAAAAGGCTGGCAATCTACTTCCGGTGATACATTGCCAAGAAAACCCAGAGGTAGCTGGGTCGCTATGAGTCAACACTGACTTGATGGCACTAAAAAAAAAAAAGCTTAGTAAATGACGGCAGATAAAGACCAGCAGGGTCCATCTAGTCTGCCCAGTAAATTAGCTAGTATGTAGAGCTGCAAATGTCATTCTATGCAAATTACTCTCCCTCTATGCCTGTATTAGGGTGAGAATACAAAGTCTAAAACCACTTCAATGAAGGGAGGAACCCAAATTTATTTAAAACATAAAAGCGCAGCTAAGCCAATCAAAAACCCTTTTCAGAAGCCACTGAAACAAGGACTCCTGGGAACATGAAAATGATTAAAGACCTTACCAGTACTGTTCACGGAAGAATGTCCCTTCATGAAGCTGGAATGATCACTACCCACCACCAATGCTGGCAAAATAACTTTGACTCCATGCTGTAAGATCTTGACCAAGATTTTCATATCAGAATTAATCACAGATATCTGATACGCCTCACTATCCAGGCCATCCTTACCTTTATGGATGAGATCATTGGCTCTATCAAATTATACATCTCCACCTCAGACGTCCGAAGATACTCAAAAAAAGCGCCATTGGTAGTACAACAATATCTGATAGAGACTTTATGAAAATCAACATGGAAGCTATCCAGCCATGGGCATTTCCCAGATAGTAGAGCCCTAATGGCCCTGCTAAGCTCTTCAAATCTTGTTGGCCTAGATAAAACATCAGACTTCTCTAGAGATAGCTGGAACAAATTATGGTTGCAAAATAATCCCTCCAACTCATCCCTATCAAAAAGATTTGCTTATCTGATAAATGCTCTTACAATGATCCACACATACATCTCCTATCTCAGTCATTTTATACTTGATGTCTCTAAATCTGCATCTGTTGACATATTATTCCCCATATGTTTACTCGAACTGCCTGTGAAAGAAGAGTCCTGGCCTTAAGAACATAAGAACTTGAGATATGCCATACTGGGCCAGCCCAAAAGGTCCATCAAGCCCAGTATCTTGTTTCCAACAGTGGCCAATCCAGGTCACAAGCATCTGTCAGAAACAGACATATAACGGCAGATAAGACCATATGACCTATCCAGTCTACCCTTTCATACTAACTACTACAGTCTCTTGTTCCTGTTAGAGATCTTCTGTGTTTGTTCCATGATTTCTTTAATTCAGATACAGTCCTCAGCTTTACTACTTCCATTGGGAAATTATTCAATGCATCTACCATTATTTCCATAAAGAAAGATTTACACAAAGTACTTTCAAGTCTCTTCCCTTTCACCTTTATCATATGATCCTTCACTGCAGAGCTTTCTTTCAATTTATACCATGGAGGTATTTTATTTTATTTATTTATTTATTTACATTTTCTTATATACCGCGCTATTCTGCATCAGTGCGGTTTACACTGAACAAACTGAAATTACATTGAACAGGGCATTATAACTTGGAGATAACTATTTTACAGGGAACATGGGCTATGGAGGGTTAAGTGGCTTGCCCAAGACCACAAGGAGCACCTGTGGGACTAGAAACCCCAGTCCTTCCGGCCCAAGGTTGCTGTCCTCTAGTGGGATTTGAACCCCCAACCTTCCGGCCTGAAGTACCTTGCCCCAACCACTAGGCCACTCCTCCACTCCACTCATTTTAGTCTATCATATCGTCCCTTTCCCTCTCCTCCAAAATATACATACTGAGATCTTTAAGTCTGTTCCCATCTGCCTTATGATGAAGTCCACTGACCATTTTGGTAGCCACTCTCTGCACTGACTCCATCCTTTTTATATCCTTTTGAAGATGTTGTCTCCAGAATTACACACAATACGCCAAATGAGGTCTCACCAAAGACTTATACAGAGGCACCATCACCTCTTTCCTCCTACTGGCCATTCCTCTGCCTGTGCAACCAAGTGTCCTTCTGACTTTTGCCATCGCCTTCACTTCCTGTTAAGCCACCTTAAGATTGACAGAAACAATCACTCCCAGGTCCTGCTCTTCTTTCGCGAACAGACGTACTTCACCCCCTATACTGTACCGCTCCCTTAGATTTTTGCAACCCAAATGCATGGCCCTGCATTTTTTAGCATTAAATTTCAGCTGCAAAATTCTCAATCATTCTTCAAAGCTTCTTTAGAACCTTCCTCATGTTATCTACTTCTTTCTGGATGTCTATTCTACTGCAGATTTTGATATCATCCACAAAGAGGCAAACCTTACCTAGCAGCCCTTCTGGAGGTTCCCAAAAGGTAGATAGATTCCATGCTGCTTATCCCAGTGGTAAGCAGTAAATTTCCCCAGCTCAATCTCATAACATTCTTTTGGACATCTAATTACAGTACATTAACAAGGTGAGGGAATTGGAGCAGCAGTCTGGTAACTAGGAGACCAGGGTTAAATTCATTGTGGCCTTGGGCAAGTCACTTTACTCTCCATTGCCTCAGAAAAAAAGACCTGGTAATCTACAAGGCATATGTAGCAGTGTACAGAGATAAGTAAAAGACAGTCCCTGCTCATCAGAACTTGCAATCTACTTCTGGTCACACCTTACCAAGAGAACCCAGGGGCTGCTGCATCACCAGAAGTCAGAATTGACTCAAAGGCACACAATGGCATTGCACTGCACACTAACAACTTTTACTAGATCCTCTGGCAACGAATCCCAGAGTTTGATTACACGTTGAGTGAAAAAATATTTTCTCTGATTAGCATTAAATGTGCCACATTGTAGCTTTATCGCATGTCCCCTAGTTTTTCTACTTTTTGAAGTAGTAAATGACCAATCTACATTCACCCATTCCACTCCATTCATTAAGTTATAGATCTCTATCATATATCTCCTTAACCGTCTCTTGTCCAAGCTGAACAGCTCTAACCTTTTATAGCCTGTCCTCATAGGGGTATCCTTCCATCCGCTTTATCATTTTGATGTCTTGGCTCTTCTCTGTACCTCTTCTAAGTGTGAGATATATATAGATAAATAATTTTTTTTTTTTTTAGGTGGAGGTAGATTCCATAGTGTGCACGTCTGGGCCACCTGAAGACCTACAACATGGAGGGGGCCCAGTAGGACCCAATTCCGCATCCACAGGATCCATACATACCTGCGATTGTGGAATCGGACAGTTAGACAGCCAGGTGTGCACCCGAATCCTTGGAGAGAGATGTCCAGGAGACTGCCCATCCAGACCGCACAATGCTCTGGCTGATGTGCCAATGCAGTGGTGTCCCATCGCCATGGCACCGGCACATCCAGCTGGAGTTGCAGAATGCCCATACCAAGAACAACCCCAGCGCACCATCATCCGATCCTCAGCGGGAGCCACCAAGGCCTGGATCGGGCAGCAAGAGCTGTTCTGTGGAGTCACAAGGGGGTTGGGGGGCCTGCATCCCGCAAACAGGGTGGAATAAGCCTGGCGTCCATCTTGGTGCAGGGGAGTGTACAGAGGCCTGACCAGAATAGTCTCTGTATGTCCAGGCAGCTGACCATTCCCTTGCTCCGCCCCAGCACCACTCCCTTCCACCCACATCCAGCACTCCCCACACAAACGCTGTGTACATGCGGGGAGTGCTGGCGAAGGAATTGGCTTTGGGGGCTGAGCGTGAGTTGGACGTCCAGCCCATACATCCAATCCCGCTATTCACTCCACGGAATGCCCCCATACTGTATAGTGACCAGAATGTACACAATATCCACAGTGCAGTGCACCATGGAGCGATACAGAAGCATTATAAAAGCCTTGGTTTTATTCTCCATTCCTTTTCTTATGATTCCTAGCATTCTATTTGCTTTCTTGGCCACTGCTGAACACTAAGAAGAGGATTTCAGCATGTTTTTCACAGTTCTCTTGTGTTTTACAAACTTTGAATAATTTGCGTCATCTGCAAATTTGATCTCCTCACTTATTATTCCCATTTCCAGGTCATTTATGAATATGTTAAAAAGCAGCGGGCCCAGCACAGATCCCTGGGGTACTCCACTATTCACATTTCTCCATTGAAAAAAATGGCCATTTAGCCCTACTCTCTGTTTTCTATCTTTTAACCAATTCCTGATCCAGAGTAGGACACTGCCTCCTATTCCATAACTTTTTAATTTCCTCAAGAGTCTCTCACGAAGGACCTTGTCAAAGGCTTTCTAAAGAGGCCTGAATTCCATGTTCATAACCTCTCTGCTTCAGGTATCTCAGAGATCTCTCAACACTGTCTGTCTACAACAGCATCAACTTGTCCTTTATTTATTTAGACAGTTTTGTATACCGCCTTATCCTTCAATCAAAGCGGTCACAACACAAATGGGGGATACATTTAGCACGCAGGGATATGAGACACACACTAATACTTACAGGGAACATGGGCAACACGTCTCTGGAGCACTTCCTTAAGACCCCAGGTCCTGTGCTCCCATTCCAATATGGAGATTTGAGCCCATACTGCATTTTCATCCTCTGCTTTTTTAATCCTGCTTGCATAAGAGATTATATTATCCTGCATGGCAGCTTTAAGGAACTCACACATAATATACTGCTTGAAGGCCTTAAGGGGGTTAAAGGCAACAAACTCCCTAATGCATTCTCTATACATAGATCCAAATGCCTCATCTTTTAAAAGAAGAATAGTTAAGTCTCCAACTATTAAAAAGAGATCCAAAATTCCCAACTTCTATATGCAAGCTATCAGGCAGCTATCGTTAATTTATTGTGAAAAAATATCCTATGATTCTACCATTTAAGAGGCATCCAAAGAAATCAAAAACATGTCAGTACAACTATTAAAGTCATTCATGGTAAACAAGTATAGTCAAATTTAGGAAGCCAAAACTGCTGAATAAAGAGAAATTTTGATTAATCGAGTCCTTTAATGACCCCTCCATCAGGCCCGATGCACCTGAAGACCTATCCACTGATTATACTCAAAACCCATTCGCGTGATCTTACAAGCAGGGCTGCATGAGCAGTGCGGCCATACATAGTACAAGTAGGAAAAGGGGTGCCAATGTCATCACTGGGCTTCCAGGAATCCTAAAAAGAGCAGGTTCCTGCACCCAGCAGGCTGTGTGGGGATGCCAGGTTCACGAGTCACATGGGGTGTATTTCTAGCTTGGTAGGGTCCTGTTCATAGCCGTTATACAGCCTAACATATTTCTGATCAATTCAGCAGCTTGGCTGAAACAAGTACTGTATTTCCGTTCACTCTTCTTCAATCAGGGCTATATTCTCCCTACCCCTCTATAGGTTGTTTTAGAGTAGCATGTTTGGGTCCAACTTGGATAGATTGCTTGGTCAGCCTGCCAGGCTGGGCTAGACCTCTTTCCCCTATTCCTTAGACATTGCACAAGGGAGCTTAAAGGTGGAAAAACAAGTTTAAGAGATGGTATCTCAAGAAACCTGTGTGAATCTCTTAAGCTTCCAAAACCAGGAGCCTTTTGCCTAAGATCTTAAACATTAATTGCATGCCTGTTAAAGAAGATAAGAATTACATCAACAAAAAATTGCAATTAGCTATAATAATTTTAAATGGTTGGCTATACAACACCCCGCACTATTTTTAGCTTAGAAATTATTGGTTTTGAAATGAATATAGCATGAACAGAAATGATACCACAATATGTTATTGAAAGAGTGCTGTCTGACCCTTGTGCTGTCATTTAAAATGAATTATTGTTTTATTTTTGTATAAAACTAATTTACTGAGTATACTCACTCACTCACTGGAGACCTAGGGGTCTGTTTACTAAACCATATTAGCTGTTAATGTGGCAAATAGCCTGTGCTATCGTGCCACAGTGACAGCTAACGCAGGCAAAATCAAATAGCGCAATGACTTTCTGCACTATCTACATTCCATGCATAACTTGCGAGAAGAGGTGGGATCGGGGCAGGGAGAAGATGTGGTGACATGTGGCCGTCAGCATGCAAGCAATTGCTGTGCCCTGGCTGACAAAATCACCGGCAGTGCTGCTGCGGGATCACCACTGTATGGTCGTTGCTGAGTACAACAGCTGCAGCATCAGCGTCAGGTCTCCCCCCTCCCCCCCCCCCGAAACCTCCAATTCCCCTCATCCCCCCTAAGCCCCAAAACACCTCCAATTTACTCCCCTAGCCTCACAACCAGCCCCAATGACTCCCACTTCCTCCCCACAGCCCCTGTCCTTACTGGGGCTTCCCTGGTGGGCCAGAGGTAAGTAAGGCAGTAGCAGTCCCTCTCTGCTCCTGTCCCATCTCAGTCACTATTCAAAATAGTGTGATCTCGTGATGCTGATCTCTTGAATGATGACAGAGACAGGGTAGGATGGGAGGGGGTCCACTCCTACCCTATTCTCCAAGGAAGCCCCAAGTAAGAACTGGAGCTGGTTGTGGGGCTGGGGAAGATGGGAGGTCTACAGGGCCGGGGGTAATCGTAGGCCTCCAGGGGTGCTGATGCTCCTGCCACTGTGAATGGAAAGGGGGAGGACATCGCAGCTACTTCCATTTCCCTTCTCCTTCGCTCTGATCCCACAGTCCCTGCATCAGCAGGCAGCATGGATTTTCCCATGCCTCCTGCCAATGCAGAGAATGCCGGCACTGGATTGCCATGTGCGGTATCTGCAGGGCAGATGCTGGCCACTTCCCCTATATTTACTGCACAGGTTTTGCACCTACTGCATGACATTTTGACATATGCCATGTGGTTAGTGGATATTCTGAAAAGTCAATTTGGCTGTGGGGACCCCAGCATAGCCCTCCACTTAGTCCAATCCACTTTCTATTGTGATATACTGAAAATATTTGGTAAGCCTTTATCAACACAAAGAATAGATCGTGTCTACTAGATTGTAACTACATATTCCTTTTGATACTCAGCATCGCCAGTCATAGATCACCATGATGGAAATATAATTGCTCACACTTTTTTCCAGGTTCCTCCCCTCCTGAGATTATAAGAAAACTTCATATTTCATACACTCGGCAAGGTGGTTTCAGGATTTCATAAGGTGACAATTTACAGTGCTGCATATGTCTAGTAGAATTTAGTAGTAGTAATCATTCACCTTAAATAAGAATAACCAATAAACCACTGATCATTAAAGCACATTTTCTGGGAAAGGAAAGACAATAATTATATTATGCAAGGTTTTCCTTATGAATAATTGTTTGTATGCAAGCGTTCATCTGTGTGTGTGTTACACACATCTTAACAAAACATTTCACTTACGTTCAGCACCACTGTCTGAACAGCTCCTGTGATAGAAGTATCTCAAAATTTATAGATGAACATTGCTTTTCTGACTTTTGAAATGTTCTAAAAACAATTACTATTAACACTATTTCACCGGGGGCTGCTATATATTAACAGCAGTTTCACATATAGATTTATAGTAATTGGGCTCAACAGCTCCAGATCTAAAAAAATACCCAAAGTCCTCGATCATTCAACTATGAACACTGACACGGATGTCATATCCCCCAGACAGATTTCTCAGATAGAGATCCTCCAGTGGTTTAAAGAGCTGGGATGAAGGTGAAAAGTGCATGCAACCACTCAGATGGTATGAGCTAGACCATTAGGGGGGAAAAGAATCCACCCAGAAGTTCATATAGAGAAATTTACATACCAGATTTTCTTTTCTTGAATCCTGCTAGCCTGGTCCAGACAAATAGGTTTCGCTCCCCAGCCAGTAGGCGGAGGCAGAGCAGAGCAACGTTCAGTGATGTCATTACTTGGTATATCTCCTGGTACAACACAGAGAAGCCAGTATAGCGTAGTTACTCACCTGTAACTGGTGATCTCCGGGAACAGCAGGAATTTAGTCCTCACATATGGGTATCGTCGGTACCGACAGAGCCTGCGTGGGAACGCTCCGCAGTGTCCAATAGGAACGCTTTTGGGAGCATCCCTCAGCACATGCGCACTGCCTTCCCACTTTTCCAACTGTCCCTCTTCAGTTAAGTTTGTAGCTGAGTGAAAGGATAGAGGGAGAGAGGAAAGAGACAAAGAGAGAGAGAGACAACTCCTAGGAAAGGTGGGTGGGTTGTGAGGACTAAATTCCTGCTGTTCCCGGAGATCACCTGTTACAGGTGAGTAACTACGCTATCTCCAGGAACAAGCAGGAATGTAGTCCTCACATATGGGGACTCCCTAGCTGAAGATGTCAAGGAGATATCCCCAGGAAGGTGCCACCGTCGAAGGTGAGAATCCTTCCTCCCATGGATCTCTGGCATTCCACAAGGGTTGGTGGGTAGGAGTTGGTTCAGGCTTGAAAGAGATTTTGAAGAACAGCTTGGCCAAAGAAGGCATCCCGACGGGAGGCTTTATCTAGGCAGTAGTGGGCTGTGAAGGTGTGTACCGAAGCCCAGTTGGCTGCTCGACAAATGTCATCGATAGACACAGAGTGGAGATTAGCCATAGAAGCTGTCATGGCTCTCACATTGTGAGCTGTGACATGGTCCTGAAGAGGAAGACCCTTACTCTCATAAGTAAAGGATATGTATTCAGCAATCCATTTAGATAAAGTTCTTTTGGAGACTGGAAGTCCCAAATGACTAGGGTCAAAAGCTACAAAAAGTTGCGAGGACTTTCTATGTTGCTGTGTTCTTAGAATGTAAAAGGCTAAGGCCCTCTTACAATCCAAAATATGAAGGTTTCTTTCTGCATTAGAGGCGTAAGGCCTCGGAAAAAATACAGGAAGATAAATTGATTGGTTTAAATGAAAAGGTAATACCATCTTTGGCATCAAGTGTGGGTGAGTTCGAAGAACAACCATATTGTGATGAAATCTAATATAAGGAGGATGAGCCACTAAAGCTTGCAATTCACTAATGCGGCGGGCAGAGGTGATTGCAATCAGGAAGATGAACTTCCAAGTCAAAAACTTAAGGGCTGTAGTGGCTAAAGGTTCAAAAGGCGGCTTCATGAGCTGCCCAAGAACTAGATTTAGATCCCATGCTACCGGTGGTGGCTTGATGGGAGGTTTAGTTAATAAAAGGCCTCTCATAAATCTTGATAGGAGTGGATGAGAGGAAATTGATTGTCCATTTAGAGGCTTATAAGAAGCTGCAATTGCACTAAGATGGACTCTTACCGAATTGGTTTTTAACCCAGAATTCGATAAGTAAAGGAGATACTCCAGTATCGATTCTAAGGGTATGACCAGGAAGTTTAATCCCTTCCTGGAGCACCATATAGTAAAACATTTCCACTTGAAGGCATAAGATCTTCTTGTGGAAAGTTTCATAGAAGCCTGAAGGATATCTTTTACCTGCTGGGACAGGTTAAGATCCTGGAGGTCTAAGCCTTCAACAACCAGGCCGTGAGGTGCAGGGACTGGGGATTCGGGTGCCATAGTATCCCGTTCTCCTGGGAAAGGAGATCTGGAGCATGCCCTAACTCCAGAGGTGCCACTTCAGAGAGATGTAGAAGCAGGGAATACCACGTTTGGCGTGGCCATTGTGGTGCTATGAGAATCATGCGACCCCTGTCTCTCTGAAGCTTGAAGAGTGTCTTGGGTATGAGGGGAATGGGTGGGAAGGCATAAAGGAAGCCCTGACCCCAGTGAAGGAGGAAGGCATCCCTTGCCTGACAGTTGTGCGCCAGAATCCTGGAACAGAACCGGGGAAGTTTGGCATTCAGTGGACTTGCAAAGAGGTCTATGTCTGGAGTGCCCCAGAGATGAAATATCTTTGCCAACTGGTCTAGGTGGAGTGACCACTCGTGAGGTAGCAGTACTCGACTGAGTTTGTCTGCCCAAAGGTTTTGAATGCCTGGAAGATATACCACTAGAAGGTGAATTTGATGCTGTCTGGCGAGGGCCCATAGTCATAAAGCTTCGTTGCATAATGAAAGAGAGCCTGTCCCGCCCTACTGGTTCACATAGAACATGGCTACCTGATTGTCTGTCTGGATTAGGACTGTCTTGTAGCTGAGCTGGGCGTGGAACACTTGAAGAGCTAAATAAATTGCTCTTAACTCCAGGAGATTTATGTGTAAACCAACCTCCTGTGGAGTCCAGGTGCCCTGGGTAGAGAGATGATTCAGGTGTGCTCCCGAACCCACCTGTGATGCATCTGTTGTTAGGGTGGCCTGAAAGAGGGGTTAATGGAAAGGAGACCCTACTGTCAGATTTTCTAATGATTGCCACCATTGGAGGGACAAAATTAGTCATTGAGAGATTGTTATTTTGTCCGACCAATGACCCGTGGCCTTGTCCACTGTATGGAGAGGGTCCACTGAGCTGCTCGCATGTGGAGGCGAGCATATGGGACTACATGAACTGTGGATGCCATGTGTCCCAATAACTGCAGTAGCTCCCGAGCAGTGAGGGAGGATTTGCCTGCTGCTTGGGAAGCTAACTGCATCATGCGAAGACACCAGGCTTGTGGAAGTAAAGCCCTTGCCTGTCTGGTATCCAGACAGGCTCCTATGAATTCTAGGCACTGGGAAGGAATTAGTTGAGATTTCGGGAAGTTTATTACCAATCCCAAGTATTGGAGAATTTGCATTGTACAAGACAGTGCAGTGCTGGCCTCTGTCACTGTGGAGGCTCGGATGAGCCAGTCGTCTAAGTAAGGGAAGACAAAAATCCCCAGGGTTCGTAGAAATGCAGCTACTACTGCCATGCATTTCGTGAATACACTTGGTGCTGAAGCCAGACCAAAAGGAAGAACCCTGTACTGGAAATGTCTTCCCCTGAAAAGGAAACGTAAAAATTTCCTGTGATCTGGATGGATAAGAATGTTAGTGTATGCATCCTTTAAGTCTAGAGAGCAAAGCCAGTCCTGGCTTTGAAGGTATGGTAGAAGAGTTCCCAGAGAAATCATTTTGAATTTCTCTTGAAACAGATATTTGTTCAATTCTCTGAGGTCTAGAATGGGTCTGTGTCCTCCTGTTTTCTTTGGAATAAGAAAATAGGGGGAGTAGAACCCTGCACCCTGTTGAAGAATGGGTACTTCCTCTATTGCCCCTTGGGCAAGAAGTGTGGAGACCTTGTAATCTAGCAGATTTGTCTGCAGAGGTTTGTGAATTGAACTGCTTTAGAAATGTAGGAGGGGGTAAGCTGTGAAAATGAAGTTTGTACCCCTCCACTACGATGGACAGAGTCCAATCTTCTGCTGTTATCTGATGCCATCTGGTGACAAAGTGGCATAACCTGTCAGGAATATTGGGGGGGTTGAGGACCCCTCAGAGGCAGGAAGGCAAAGCTCTCTAGGAAGGAGTCAAAGCCCTTGAGGGGGCTGAACCTGGAGAGCTGGTTGGGCTCTCGGGCCTTTGGGTTTCTTTTGTTGTCTAGTTTCTCCCTTTTGGGCAACCTGACCTGGAGTCTGAGTCTGGTGGGTATAGGAAGGATAAAACGTCCTCTTTTTGCTAAAAGAGGGTTTTTTATAAGGCTTCCTTTTGGCTGGAGTGGCTGTAGACTTTGACAATCTATCTAAGGTAGAATTGTCAGCATCTAACTCGTTAGCCTTCTCCTGCCAGTTCTTGCCGAAGAGATTCTCTCCTGTGCAAGGAATGTTGCCTTAACTTGTCCTGTACCCAAGTCTCCAAGTCTGATGCCTGTAGCCAGGCAATCTGTTGTGCGCCAATGGCAATAGCAGAAGTTCTGCTGATGCATTCGAAGCAGTCAAAGGCTGCACGATTGACAAACATGGAGACATCCTGAGCATTCTTAGCCAGAGTAAGAAAGTCTTGTCTCTTATCATCTAGGAGAAATGGGCTCATAAGTTCCAAGTCTCCTCTGATTTCTTTGAGGAACATTCCCATGTATAGGATATATGAGCTGATCCTAGCTGAAAGCATGGAAGCTTGAAAAGTTCTGCGTCCAAAAGCATCCAGAGTCCTGCATTCATGACCTGGAGGATTGGATGCATCTCTTTTTGCACGTTTCATTCTACACATGGCTGACTCTACTACTATTGAATGGTGTGGCAGCTGAGTTTTCTGAAATCCAGGACATGGTGGGACTCGATACATAGTATCAAGTCTCCTAGAGTGAGGAGAAGTAGTTAGAGGTGTCTCCCACATTCTGAGCATCAAGCTATGCAGAATTTCATGGATAGGCAGAGTAGCTGCCTCCTTAGGAGCTTTAGGATATTGGAGGATTTCCAATTCCTTTGCTCTGGGTTCCTCTTCAGGAGCTACTGTGATTGAAAGACCTTTAGCCATATCACGGATTAAATCCTGAAATAACATGTCCTCTGGAGGTGACATTCTGCATTAGGGAGAAGAGGGATCTTCTAAGAGAAACCCCTAGTGCCAGCAGAATTGTCAGAGTCTTCAGAATCGGAGGAATCGAAGTATTCCTGACCCCGATGCTCCTGCAAAGCACGATCCCGGTACCAATCGAAGTCAGTACCGAGGTGACCTGGTACCCCTTTATCCACTCCATCCGTAGGTGGAATGGAAAGAGTTCCCATCGGGCCAGTACCGTTGGTACCGGCATCATCGGTGTCGGTACCGGCATCGTTGTCGATGTCGGCACCGGTGCCTTTGGGACCACCGGTACCGCAGCGGAGAGAAGAGCTGCGATACTGTGTTCAATAGCAAGAAATCTCTGGTCTATCAATGCTGCCGATGCCTGGGTGTCGGTACCGGTAAGAACAGCTGGAAACCCTGAGCATGGCACAGGTAGTTCTTGCGAGGTTGAGGCCTCGAGAACATCCTGAAGCCCCATCGATGCTTTGGAAGCCGAAGCCTCCCGCCGGGGCTGTTTTGCCGGTGTGGTTCCCTGAAGGGCAATGCCAAAGGCCTCTCGATGCTTAGCAGGAGAGCTACCCTTTGAGGACCGGCTTTTGTGTTTAGTTACCTGAGATCCATGGGAGGAAGAAGAGGCCCTTGACGATGTCGATGCAATGGATCTGGCATCTGAAGAAGAGAGGGTACCGAGCTTTGCGGCCCGGTTCTGTCTTCATATTTTGGCCATTCCCATGCAGGAGAGACATTCAGTTGGAGAATGATCAGGTCCTAAACGTTTTAGACACCAATCATGGGTGTCAGTGACGGAAATGGTACCGCCACACTTAGTACATTTTTTAAAACCACTAGTTGGCTTTTCCATGATTTTGGAAAAATGGGGCCTAATGCCCAAAATGGCGCCTAGCACCAAAATGGGAATGTTTCTGAAAAGAAACAGTATAAGTCTAGTGTTTTGGGGGTTTTTTAGGAAAAGAAAAGAACCGGCAGTACCAGTAGGCATCATGCGGTAGGCAAACGCAACCACAAGAAAGAATTTTAAAGAAGGAATTTTCTGCGGTGACAGGGAATAGGTCCTGTTGTCTCCGCGGAAAACTAATAACTAAAGAAGGACAGTTGGAAAGGCGGGAAGGCAGCGCACATGTGCTGAGGGATGCTCCCAAAAGCATTCCTATTGGACGCAGGGGAGCATTCCCATGCAGGCTCCGTCGGTACCGATGATACCCATATGTGAGGACTACATTCCTGCTTGTTCCTGGAGATGAAACCCCCCCCATGCAACAAGTAAACAGAAAGAGAAACCTCAAAAAAACTAAGTTAATAACCACTAATATAGCATTTGGCTCTTTCAGCAAATTCAATTTTGCATCAGAAACAGAAACTGACCGCTCCATGAAGAGGCAACAAGGATCCCAAACTTGAAGGAACAGTCTTCCAGGGCGGGTCTTGGACTGGTCTAGCAGGATTCAAGAAAAGAAAATGATCAGGTATGTAAATTTCTCCTTATTATCTTACTAGACCAGTCCATGGACTTGGAGGAAATTCTGATCAAATCATCCAGATCAACAGCTCTGTACAAAGCTCCAGACTCCAGTCTTTCTGCCTCAGGGCTGTCCAGCAAATGCTGGACTCAGCGTAGGATGGCTCATCACCAATCTTGCAGAGAGCCATCTAAGTGCCCAAAGCTGAAGCTGTAAAATCATTCTAGAGGTCTTCAACACTCCTATAGCAGAAAATTCACAGCAAACAGATTGGACAGCAAGAAGGAAGGGGGAGCTGGGCCCACCTTACCAACTCTCTTCAGGAGCCCTCTAGAGTCCTTCTATCCACCAGCACTGGAAGCTTTGGGAAACAGCACTGCACATGGGGCAGCTGTCAGTTCAAGGAGATAAGGGCATACCCGAGCTTCAAGCAAACACTGGGCCTACTACTCTCTCTTGCATAGGTCACAGGACTGTTGCCTGTGCCAAGATAGATAAGCCTATCTGCACTGCTGCACCGGTCCAGACAGCTTGCCACCTGCTGGAGGCAGACAATACTGGCTTCTCTCCATGCTGCACCAGAGGATATAGCAAGTGATGACGTCACAAAGTTGCTCTGGTCTACATCTACTGGCTAGGAAACATAATTCACTCATCTGGACTGGTCTAGCAGGACAAGGAAATATACTATTTGACATTCCAGTTATGTAGTTGATACTACAGGGAACCAGTATTAATGTACCTTCAAAAAGGAAAAGGCTAAAATACTAAAATGAAAAGTTAAAATAAGAAAGAACTGCTCAGAGCGATCAGTGCATGCAATCTAGTCTGTTTCACAGCAAAATTAGGAAAGGCATGACCCCTATTAAAGAAGTCATTTATTACAGCAAAACAATTTAATTCCTTCCTTCCAAATGTCTTCACCAGCTCAAAGGTGATCAACCAAAAAATCCTTGTTCAGATTAAAAGAAAAAGTCATATAAAAAAACCCCATGTTGAGTTAAAATACTTTCAATTTAATTACTGTGAAGAGCAGTTGAACTGTCACTTTTAAAATTTCATAACCAGTAGAAGAGACCTTCGAGAAAAAGCTGTATCTTAAGTTCATGATAAAAACAAAGAGACAGAACGTACTTTTCACTTTTCTCAACTTAACTACACCCTTGGAACATCTCTTTTGAAGCAAATTAAAAGTGTGCACACTGGAAGCTGATGCCTGCACAGAGGAAAGCAATTTTCAGGCAGGCCATTTTATCAGGATCAATCCCTTTGAAAATCAGTAACATAGTAAATGATGGCAGATGAAAAATAGCATGGCCCATTTAGCCTGCCCAGAGAGGTGGCCAGAGTTGTATCCACCGCTCCTATGCAGGTTACCCTCCTCTCTGCCTTGGTTTAGGGGTTGTACCTGCTGCTCTGTGCAGGTTACCTCCCTCTATTTTTGAAATGTAAACAGTTTGCTTTGTTTCCATCCTCTTGTTTATAAAGGGATCTTTTGTGTCTATCCCAAACCTTTTCTAATTCTGTCACTGTTTGTGCCCCCACCTCCTCCCTTCAGGACGGCATTCCAGGCATCCAAAACCTTTTCATGAAAATTTGTTCTGACATTGCTTTTGAGTATTCCTCCTTGCATCTTCATTTCATGTCCTCCAATTCTAGAGCTTTTCCAACAGAAAGGAAGGCCGTAGCAGACTCCAAAAGAGGGGTATCATTATCTGGCAGAAGAGAAAGAATCCACTGGAGCAGTGCTTGAGACATTAGGCTAGTACATACCACCAGCTGCAGAACAGTAGCCACCATGGTAAACTAGCTCCTCAGCAACAAATCCACCTGGTATGTTCTTAAACCAGTCAGAGTTATAAAGAAACTCTTCCTCAAATGCTGCTAAATAAATGGTCGCAATAGAGGGAGCGACAGTAGCGCCCATCGCTATACCATAAATTTGTTGAAAATTTTTTTTATCATATAGGAAATAATTATTGGTGAGCACCAAAGAGATGTCCAGTGGCTTTGAGGGTCCGATTTGTTTTTAACATTATTAAGACTGTTGCATGAGTAATAAAAAAGATTAAAGGGAGAAGTCCATACATTCGAAGGGGTTTCCTGTCCCCTGACCTGACGGATTTTCCTACATTTCATGTTACATAATTGTTCTGTTGGTGTTGGTTAATGTATGTCCTTTTATGTGATCTGACTGTTTAGTTAGATTTGAATGTACAGATCCGTGATTTGCCAATTATTTTTTTATTTTTTTTTTCATTCCTCTCTCTATGCATCCAAGCAAACCTCTAGCTTTTGCTGTCGCCTTTTCTATCTGTTTAGCTACTTTAAGATCATCAGACACAATCACGCCTAGGTCCCGCTTTTCTTTAGTAGACAAAAGTACTCCCCCCCCCCCATACTATATTGCTCCCTTGGATTGCTGCAGCCCAAATGCATGACCTTGCATTTTTTAACACTAAATCTCAGCTGCCAAATTCTAGACCATTCTTCAAACTTAGCTAGATCCCTCCTCATGTTATCTACACCTTTCTGGGTGTCTACTCTATTGCAGATTTTGATATCATCCACAAAGAGGCAAACCTCACTCAACAGTCCTTCCGCTATATCACTAACAAAGATGTTAAAAAGAATCGGACCAAGGACAGATCCCTGGGGCACACCACTGGTAACCTCCTTCTCCTCAGAGTAAGCTCCATTTACCTGTACCCTTTGTCACCTCCCACTCAACCAATTTCTAACCCAAGCAGTAACTTTAGGGTCAATCTCTAGGGTGCTCAGTTTGTTTATAAGTTGCCTGTGAGGAACGGTATCAAAGGCTTTACTGAATCCAAATACACCACATCTAGGGCTCTCCCTCGGTCCAACTCCCTAGTCACCCAGTCAAAGAAATCAATCAGATTTGTCTGAAAAGACCTGCCTCTGGTGAATCCATTCTGCCTCAGATCCTGTAATCCGCTGGACTCCAGAAACTTCAATATTTTCTCTTTCAGCGGTGCTCCCAATAATTTACTCACCACCGAAGTTAAACTAACCGGCCCGTAATTTTGAACCACATCCTTACTTCCGCTTTTGTGTAAAGGGACCAAATGTGCCTCTCTCCAGTCCTTTGGCACCACTCCCGACTCCAATGAGGCATTGAAAAGGTCAATCAGTGGAGCTACTAGAACGTCCCCAAGTTCCCTCAGTATTCTAGGGTATATCCCATCCGGTCCCATCACTTTGTCTACTTTAAGTTTAGCTAGTTTCTCTCGAACACAGTCTTCTGAAAATTGTTCAAGATGCCCTTTGCTTCTGTTCCTGTTTGTGGGTATTTTCTGAGGTCCTGCTCCTGGTTCTTCATCTGTGAACACAGAACAGAAATATTTGGCTAGAGCACTGGAAGCCACCGAGAATGAGTAGGATCCTATCAATTGGATGGTTGTGGGGGGCAGAGCACTAGAATGTTGTAGTCACAAGAAGGGAGGTGGTGAGCTGGGGGGAAGTTCCTGTACTGGGAAAATGAAGGGGCCAATATTCAAAAGTATCCATACAAATGCCATGGAGACGGATATCGAATAGTACTATCCAGATAGAGGCACTCAGTATCATTACAGACCTCCTCAGCACTATTCAAACAGTACTGGGACTGAAGACAATTTATCTGGATAGCAGCAATATTCAGCACCACTAGCCAGGTAATTATCTGGATAACCTAGGAAGCAAAAAAACTGTCCTACGTGCTATCAGATAAATTATCCAGATACTAGTTGATTATTACTATCATCAGATATTAGCAATAACTATCCAGATTTCTTTTTTACCTGAAGTGGACAGCATTAAAAAAATATGCTGACCATCACAGGTTGAATGCTACCCCCGATGTATCTGCATGTAGTGGAAGGGAGAAATGAAGTGCTCCCCTCCCCCCTCCCCCAAATGCCTCAATGCATTTCTATGGAAAAGCATTTTCAACAGTTACAGCATACAAACACTGATTCACAGTAACATAGCAATTATGGAATTGCACCTTTCACAATCTCCCTCTGAGTCCCTCTTATCTCCTCTCCTTATCACAGACACACAGAAAATCAAACACAGAGATAAACACACACATACTAACATGCACATGCACACTTGCACGCAAACGAGCATGTACACACATGCACACCGAGACACATACAAACCGATGGTTGGCCCCTATTTAAAGGGCTCTAAGCTGGACTCTTCTGACTCAGTGCATTATCACCCCATTTTCAATTTGTCTCTAAGCTGGTGAAACATTCAATCCTGACATAACTAACCGATCATTTGGAACATACTTTTGCACTACACCCTTGCCAATTGTGTTTCCGTGTTCTCCACAGCACAGAGACCATTGTTACCTCCATCCTCAACAATCTCCATTGTATTCTGGATCATGGAATGTTTGTGCTATTTCACTTGACCTCACAGCTGCATTCGGCTTGATGGACTATAACCTCTTACTCTTGCGACTGTTCAACATTGGCCTCCATGACAATGTGCTTGCCTGGTTTTCCTTCTTCCTTTTCAATAGGACATATCAGATCAATATGCATCATACCACATCTGTCCCTTACTCTCTTCCATGTGGAGTCCCACAAGGCTCTGCTCTATCGCCAATACTCTTCAATATTTTCCTACGTTCCCTAGCTAACCTCATGCAATCCTTAGGTATCCTATTCAGTCGAGTCACTCCAAGGTCTGATAAGAAGATATCCCAAAAGTCACTCAACGAGAACAAATTGCAAAACATATTAGTTACTCCAAATGAATTCTCAAAGCAAACCACATCCAACAGGGCTTTATCGCTTTATGCAGCAAGCTTATGGAACTCCCTCCCGGAGGTTATCAGAAATATAAAGGATACCAAGGACTTCAGGAAAAAGTTGAAGACATTCCTGTTTATTGAACATTTTGGCAGTATTGCATAGTAAAACATGTAATATCCATCCATCCACTCAGGCACCGGACAATAAATAACGAATAATGCTGCACAACCACGAAGCATGACCAAATTGTAAATAAGTTACGATTGTAAATAAGTTATGAAAATGTACTATCAATGATTACTTGTGAAATTTCTTGCATGATGTTCAGCCCCAGCTTCTCCTTGATGTTATAATGTATTCAAGCTATTGAGTTGAATGTAAACCACATTGTTATAATGTTACAATGTAAACCGTTGAGTTCAATGTAAAATCACCTTGATTTAAGGAAAAGGCAGTATATAAATAGTGTTAAATAAATAAATATTCTATATGTACGCCGATGACATTTTTCTCATTTCCTGAATTGACAGTTCCTTTCCTGATCTTTCTACTGTCAACACTGCTCTAGAGAGCATTTCCATGTGGCATCACATGAATACTTTGAAGCTAAAGCCATCCAAAACTATGGCCACATGGATCACTGGCTCCAGCGCAGCTCCATCTCTGGCCCCCTCTCTTGGCTCCACTCCTGTTGCACTGCACCCTTCCTTTAAATATTTGGATTACTAGACAAATCAGTCATCTCTCCAAATCAGCTTTCTCTGCTTTGTGCAGATTTCACACTTTGTTCCCCTTCCTCAACTCTGCCACACAAGTATCCATCCTTCTTAGCACTATATTTGTGTGTCTTGAGTAATGAAGCATCATTTTTACCAGTCTCCCTAACCATCAGTTGAAGAGGCTCCAATCTATTCAAAGTACTGCCAACCGTGCATTAGCTCATGCCAAATAATTCGGCCACATGGCTCCGTTCTTCATTCATCATCACTGGCTCCCGCTCCCTCAACATATCCTTATTTTGACTCATAAGGCCCTTCATAATAACCCCCTCAATTATCTTTCACATTTCAATATCACTTATGTTCCCCTCCCCCCCTTATGTTACACTCCCTCCATGATAACAGACTAGTATAGCCTTCGCCATCCCGTGCCAAATACAAGTCCATTAGGCAGGCTGTATTTTTTCTATGTGGCCCCGACCTTTTGAAACTGTTTACCTTCATATATTTGCCTTGAGCTTTTGTTTTCCAATTTAAATCCCTTCTGAAAACCTATTCTTTCAGCAGGCTTTCGACCTGGAGTCAGGCTAGGAGAGCTGTATATTAGCTGTATATGTGCATTTATATATATGTGCCTCATTGCCCATGCTGGCTTTCCTTTCTGTGTTCTGTTTTGGTTTCTTTTAATTAATTTGTAAGCTGCCCTGTATGCTCTAAAAAAGGGGCCTTTATATGAAGAGTCAATAACCGATGCACTACTATACAAACATATGCACATGCATACAAACACATAGGGGTACGTTTACTAAACGGCGCTAACATCGTAGCTGTGACGTTATAGCGCGATAATGGCAGATTACCATGCGAACACGTCACGTATCACGCGATAACGTCTCTGGCGGCGTTAAGGTGCGCAGAGGGTGGAGTAAGGCTCCCCAGAGGGCGGAGTAAGGCTCCCCAGAGAGCAGAGTAAGGCTCCCCAGAGAGCAGAGAAAGGCTCCCCAGAGGGCGGAGTAAGGCTCCCCAGAGGGCGGAGTAAGGCTCCCCAGAGGGCGGAGTAAGGCTCCCCAGAGGGCGGAGAGAAGGGGTCAATGCGCGGAGAGTGGGCAGGGAGAGGCCCCATGCACACTAACGCTGTGAAATAAAGGGCTGAAAATTAGCACCAGTGAAAACCTCGTGCTAGAGGCACATTTGCAGGGGAGAGAGACCATTTAAGTCAGCAATGTGCAGCAAAGGCAGGGAAACCAAGAAAAGTGATAGTAGTGATACATGTGCAGCAACATCATAGTGCCCAAGTACGAAAGGGCACTACGGTGAGGCTGCAAATGGGGTACAGGGGGCTGCAGGTGGGACATGCAGTGTGGCAGCTGGGGCACAGGGTGGGCTAGGCAGATGCCTAGGTGACACATAGGAATGTAGATGCGGAAAACCAGCAAGACAGCAACTGACCAAGGGCAAACATGGCCACAAGTGTGTCTCCCACAGTGTCCCAGGGGACAGTACCCAGCAAGTACCCCAAAGGGCACATAATATTGGCAGGCGGTGCCGGGGGGGAGTGTGGATGTCTATGCAAGCACCCCTACCCCATATCACGCACCATAGGTAGCTGCCTACTGGATGGCCTGGGACTGTGCACCACCAGCACCACTGGCAGAAGGGCATGTCAGCATGGTGGCAGAGGGGGCAGTGGCATCAGCCCACAGCAGACCACGGCCAAGCCCTGTTTAGGTGGGTGCCATGCACTGCAACAGACAAGGTCTGTCTGACAAACAGTCATGGTATCCCCAGGGAATGATCTGCCCCAGTGGCAACAGTTTGGTGCAGTACACACAGCCAGTGTGTTCAGGGGCAGAAGGTCAGAAGTTCAAGTCCCAGCTGTGGCTCCTGCAAACCATGTCCCTATATTTTACCCAGTACTAAACTGTGGTAATAAAGACGGAACCTTTATTGCAGATAAAATAAACATGCCATAAACGCATATATTTTACCCTATAGAGCACAGACACCATAAACATGTGCAGTCCCTAGAGCAGAGCTCCCCAACTGCAGTCCTGGAGGGCCAAACACCATTCAGGTTTCATGCTGTCCCTAATAAATATGCCTGTGCTGCATTTGTCTGCACCGCCCCCAATGTATGCAAATGTATCTCATGCATATTCATTAGAGACAGCATGAAAACCTGAACCATGTTTGGCCCAGCAGGATCGGAGTTGGGAACCTCTGCCCTAGAGCAGTGGCCAACAGGGGCACAAACACCCACACCCACATCCACAGGCTCCACTATCCAAAGCCTCATGGAGAGTCAGGCCATTGAGCCCTGCGCGGAGCAGCATTTCCCAATACTAGCACCTGCATACTTTAGCAATGCCGTCCTAAACTTGGGAACACGTTCCACATATATCAAAAGGTTGCTATAATTAATGTCAGATAACAAATCCTAAGTTAAACACAATTTGTTGATAGAGATTCATCATAGCAACCTTTCTGATATCTGTGGAGTGTGTTTCAGTTTTTGCTTCTGACAGTGTCTACCACCCCGGAGAGTGACCCCAACAGTATTGGGTACCATAGCAATGCCTGCACTGTGCCCAGGACTGGTATGGTGGCCAGGGCTGCCAAAAACCTCTATATTTGCACAATGCTGGCATAGGTGTGGGAGTGTGTGTATGTCTATCCAGTGTTTTGTGGCTGCCTACACCTTACTCAGCCCACACTGCTTGCATTGTCCAGTGTTAGCCTGCCAATATGCATAATGAGGAGCAAGGTACTGTGGATATGGCCCAGACAGGGTGGCCTGGGCAGGATGCATCTGCACAGGGCATAGGGCAATGGCTGAGACACTGTAGTGCCTGACCACCACCTGCACGGACAGGGTGGCCACAGAATGTCATGCTGGGGGGAGTCACTCTCACCCTGACTGAGCAGTTACCATGGCATGGTTAGGTTCCCCCATAGTGCTATACAGTATTTCTCTCAAGTGATATCTATGAGTTCCCTTTTCTGGGGACCAATCACTGACATACCTGCTTGATGTGTGTGCTCACATCCCATTTTTGGGTGCACACAGTTCCTCCAGGAACATGCACTATGTACTAGCTAGCAGACTGTCTGCAGTTAGCATGTGCATGGCCGGAACACCTTGCAAGGGGCAGAGGGTGGAGGCTGTGCCCTCTGCTGGTGAATGTCAGATAGTGGTGGGGGCAGCTGAGCTTTTCTAGGCCTACTGCCAGTGCCCTATGTGATGTGTACAGATTTGCATTGACTGCCCTGTAGAGTGCCTATTCCCCAGCAGGACTGGGGTTGATGGTCCCCTCTATTGCCACCATTGCAGAGATGTAGAATGTGGATCTGTTGGTATGGAGATCCTGTCCCCTACCCTGCCTCACAGACAACGGGTTGGGTGGTGTTATATAATCCGCTTTTGGGTCCAACCACCGCCCTTCTCTTATTACATTTGACCATGGCAACCACACAGGATATGCACTATTCTGGGTGTATCATAGTCCACAAGGGCTAGACGTGACTGGGAAATACAGATGGGCGCAGGTGTATCCTAGGTGCATCTGCAAGGACTATCTATCACACACTGGCACTGATGGGGATCTGCAGCACAGCCTATCTCAGCTAAGCCAGGTGCTGCTGACCTGGTGCTGGGCGCCCCACCTCACCCTCAGGGCGAGCACAGGAACCACACAATGTCACGGTCTGTAGCTACTCTGTGCCTGTAACACACACGGTCATTTCCCCCTACCAGGCCGGGGTGCTATAGAGGCGCATACCCCATCTTTTGAGCAGCTGTAGGCTGCTGATCTGCATGTGCAGTGCATCATGGGTACGGGTGGGTTTACCCTATCCTGGTAAACACAGCAGACAGTTTGTGTGGTGACCTGCAGTCTTTCTGTAGCTAGCCAGTGGTGCGTTAGACGTTAGAGAGATGTAGCCCACCGGTTACTTCAATGACTGTGGAGGCAGAGGTCATGGGTTTGATCCCACAGTGGTGTTATTTAATAAGGCTGTCTGAGGCATTTCCTTTTAATTTAAATCAGTGCTGCCAGCAAAAACACCCTCACAGTGCCGTAGCCTAAGGTGCCTCATAAGACGCCCTATAGAGCACCCTATAGGGCTCATTATAAGGTGCCTTGGTGGACAGGGCACTTTATAATGTGCCCTATGGAGTGCCTTATAGGGCACCTTATGCGGGACCTTAGGTTACGGCACTGTGAAGGTGTTTTTGCTGGCAGCACTGATTTAAATTTAAAAAAGGAAATGCCTCAGACAGCCTTCTTACATAACACCACTGCGGAATCAAAACCATGATCTCTGCCTCCGCAGTCATTGCAGTAACCAGTGGGCTACATCTTTATTGCTTCTAATACTGCGCTGTCATGAACTTAGGGTTAACGTGCGTTAACGTGCCATGGTACCCACTATCGCGCTATACAGATTCTTGCTAGCTTGCCGCCAGAACGCCCACTCCTTATATGGCATTCTTCACATTATCGCTGCAACTAGTGCCGGTAACATTAAGACGGTTTAGTAAACATACCCCATAGAGACATAAAGGCCCACAAAGATGCGTACACATGCAGAAACAAAATAGAAATGCACAAACAACAAAGATACAACCCAGAGATATACTCACAGAAAAACAAACAAGCAATGCAGATACAGACAAGTGTGCACACACACTCTGCAAGCTTACTCCACATGTTAAATAACAAACTGATATGAAATGCTCCCCTGCCTCACTGATTATTATCTGCACTGATGACATCGATTTAGTGCATAGCTACCTGTTTTGCAGAAAGCGTATATATATCATGTCACAGTACTTGGAAGCAGAGGCGCTGACTAGTCATCTCTCATAGGGCTTGAGTAAAGTGGGTCAGCTGTTTGTGACAGGAATCAGCCTGCTCACAGACGGAAATTAGCCATAGCAGTGGTATCCCCCTATCAGTTTTCAGTAGCTAAGGCAAGAGCATTTAAGCTTAAAACTAGGATGGATGGATGGATTTTAAATGAAGCTAATTAAAATTGTGATGTTTATGATTGCACCTAATTAAAATAGCTGCACTAAGAGTGTTATCAAAGCCAGAGTTATCCAGTTTTCTCCTCTAAGAAAGGTGGTTAATTCACTTGGCTTTGTAAAAAGCCAAAGGTACTACCAAACACAGAGGGATATTTTGATATGTGCCCCCAAACTAATGGTGTCTTTCAACCACAAAGTGTAATAATTCAGCTGTAACAGGTGATCTCAGGGCACAGCAGGAATCAGTCTTCACATATGGGTGACGTCGGTACCAACAGAGTCCACATGGGAACGCTCTCCGGCATCCAAAAGGAAAGCCTTTAGGAGCACTCCATTGCACCTGCATGTCTGCCTTCCCAGCTCCTCTTCTCAGTTGAGTTTGTAGCTGAGATGAAGAGAAAAATATTTAAAAAACCCTACAACTCCTAGGGAAGGAGGGCAGGTTGTGAAGACTAATTCCTGCTGTTCCTGGAGATCACCTGTTACTGATGAGTAACTACACCATCTCCGGGAACAAGCAGGAATGCATTCTTCACATATGGAACTCCTAGGAAGCAGACTGGCAAGGAAGGGGGAGGGGGAAGCAATGTGATCCCTGAGGCTAAAGTTCAGAGCCGAAAAGAGTGGACGCGCTGTAACCCGTGGACTAGCTTCCAGGCGGCTATAGCACCCTTAATGATAGTCTGGTCTCTTGTAAAGTCCGAGGCAGAGGGTAGGAGTTGAGTTTAAGTCCCAACGAGGTGCTGGAGTACAGCTTGGCCAAAGACAGTATCCTGACAGGAGTCCCTATCCAGAAAATAGTGTGCAGCAAAAGTATGGATGGAGGAGGAGCAGGTAGCTGCCCAACAAATCTTGTCAATGGAAACTGAATGGAGATTGGCTATGGAGGATGCCATAGCCCACACATTATGAGCAGTGATGTGACCCTACAGAGAGAGTCCTGCTTGTACATTTTGTCACTGGTAGGCCAAGGTGACTGGAATCAAAGGAAATGAATAATTAGGAGGATTTTCAGTGATCCTTAGTTCTGTCTAAGTAGTAAGCCAGCGCTTGCTTGCAGTCTAAGGTGTGTAGTGCTGATTCAGCCTGGGACACATGTGGTCTCGCGAAGAAAATCGGTAGGATGACCAACTGGTTTAGATGGAAGGAGGAGACCATCTTCGGAAGGAAAGGCGGATGGGTACAAAGAACCACCTTGTCTTGGTGGAACAGGGTATAGGGCGGATCCGCCACCAGAGCCAGCAGTTCACTAATGTAGTAAACTGACATGACAGCGATGAGGAAGATTACCTTCCAAAACAGAAACTTCAGTGAAATGGTGGCTAAAGGCTTGAAAGGAGGCTTTAGAAGTTGAGTGCGAGCCATATTGTGATCCCAGACCACTGGAGGCAGCTTAATAGGTAGTTTGGACAGTAGGAGACCCACGTGAAGCATGCTACAAAGGGGTGTGAGGAGATAGGCTATCCATCCAGTGGTCTGTGAGAGGTCACAATAGTACTAAGGTGAACTCTCATTAAGTTAGTTTTAAGACTTGCCAAGGATAAGTGGAGAAGATATTGTAAAAGGGACTCCACCGGGCAAGAAAATGTGTCAATGTCCTTTGGGGAGCACCAGAGGGCAAAACTATCCCACTTGAAGGCATAAGATTGCTTGGTGAAATTCATACATAATGAAAGAAGGATATCTTTGACCTCCTGTGGCAGGTAGAGGACAGCAAGCACTAGCCCTTCAGCAGCCATGCTGTGAGGCATAGGGAGTGAAGACTGGGATTTAGGAGTGTCCCTTGGTCCTGAGAGAGGAGTTCAGTGCACATCCTAGGTTGAGTGGCCGAGTCTGCGCAAGGCAAAAAAGCAGAGGAAACCATCGTTGACAGGACCAAAAGGAAGCTATGAGAATCATCAAGCCCCTTTCAGTCTGTAGCTTGAAGAACATTTTGGGTATCAAGGGAATGGGAGGAAATGCATAGAGCAGTTTCTGTCCCTAATGGAGAAGGAAGGAGTCCGGGGCCTGTTAGTGTAGCAACGGAAGCTTGGAGCATAAGAGTGGAAGCTGTGTGTTCTGTGGAGTGGTGAAAAGATCTATGAGCAGGGTTCCCCACGTTTGGAAGATCCAAGCAGCCATCTCCCGTTGCAAGGTCCATTCATGTGTATGAAGAATACAGCTTAGCTGGTCTGCAAGGACATTGAGTTCACCTGGGAGGTACACCGCTCTAAAGTGAATGCAGTGTGCGATGACAAAGGACCACAGGCGAAGTGCTTCCTGGCACAGGAGATTGGACCACATCCGCCCATTTGTTCATGTAGAACATGGCAACCTGGTTGTCTGCCCTGACTAAGACATGTTGCCTCAAATGTTGGGGTTGAAAAACCCAAAGAGCATTTGCCAGTGCCTGAAATTCTAGGAGGTTGATCTGTAGAGCAGATTCCTATTGTGCCCACAGCCCCTGTGTGGTGACGTCGTTCAAATGTGCTCCCCAACCAAGCTTGGAAGCATCCATCGTCAGGGTAGATCGAGGTGGAGGCATCTGAAAATGCACCAGAAATTTGTTTAGGTCTCTGAGATCCAAGAGGGCCTGAATCCTCCTGCTTTTTTTGGGATGAGAAAATATGGAGAATAGAAGCCCATCTCTTCTTGAGGAGGAGGAACTCCTTCTATGGCACCCTGAGACAACAGGGTGGTCATCTTGTATCTTAAGAAAGTGCTTTGAAGAGGATGGGTGGGATAGTCCCCTGTGAAGCTGGTAGGTGGCAAGGTTTCGAAGTGAAGCAGACACCCCCTTTGGACAATGTTTAGTGTCCACCTTTCTGAAGTTATGAGGTGCCACCTGTGGGCATAGAAACAGAGTCTGCCTGCTATGTGGAGGGGCTGGGGACCCTCCAGAAGCAGAGTGGCGATGCTCTCTAGGAAGTAGACAAAAACCAGACACAGGTTGTGCCTGTGTGGCTAGTTGAGGCTTAGGAGCCTTGGGCTTTTGGGATTGGCAAGGGCCCTGCTACCACTGTTGAGGATGTTGAGGCTGGTAGACAGTTGAAGGTGGATAGGAAAAATAATATCTCGTCTTCTTAGAATAGAAAGATTTCTTCGGAAGAGCTTTCCTTTTGGAGGGGGGTCAGCCATCTTTCTGGAAAGGCATTTAAGGGTGAGATCATCTGTCTCAATCTCCCCAGCTTTTTCTCTCCAATCTTTCCCAAAAAGGTGTTCTCCCAAACATGGGATATTGATCAGTTTGTCCTGGACCCACTGTTCGAGATCTGATGCCTGTAACCAGGCCATCCTGCAATCCCCAATGCATACCACTGAAGCTCTGCTTGTTGATTCAAAGGCACCAAAAGAGGCCCTGATAATACATTTAGAAGTATTTTGGCCTTGCTTGATAAGTGTCTGAAATGCACTCCGTTTCTCATCAGGAAGCATGGGGGCAAACGTCTCTAGATACCTGGTGACATCCTTTAGAAACATGCCCAAATACAGCATGTAGGAGTTTATTCTGGAGGCCAACATGCATGCCTGAAAACATCAATGCCCAAAGACATAGTGTGTTCTTGAGTCTCTACCCGGACGTGTGGATGAGTGATTTTTTGAGCTCTTTATTTTTTTCATTGCCGATTCCACTATCATTTAGTGGTGGGATAGCTGAGGGTTTTGGAAGCCTGAGCACTCTGGGACTTGGTACTTGGTATTGAGCCTCCCACTTGCAGAGCATAAGATCTTGTAAGATGCGATGCACCGGTAATGTAGCCAATTCTTTGGGCATGGGAGGGTTTTGGGGTATCTCCAATTCCTCTGCCCTCAGTTCTTCTCGGAAGCTACTGTGATGGTCAGTCCTGCTGCCATGTCACGTATGAAGTCTCAGAAAGACATATCTTCTGGTGGGGACCGATGTCATTCTCATGGAGGTGAAGGGCCTGAAGGGATGTCTGGAAGTTCTTACGTATCAATGGTCTTGTGTTTGACCTCAATTCGTTGATGTCGAGGGTCGATGCCAATACCAATGCTTGGAGGCATCGGCAATGAGAGGCATGGTCATTTGAGCCTATTGAGTACCGAAGGTATCAGTCATTTCCAATGGAGGCATCGGCCTCAGGAGTTCAGACGATGTCGGTTCAAGGGCCAGCATCAGGGCCGATACACTTAGCTGTGCCAGCATTGCTGAAGCTGTCAATACTGTCTGGAGTGCAGCCAAACTCTTCTTGAGAGCCAGCATGCCCTGGTCCAGGGAGATGGCCGATGTCTGGGTTGAATCACCGATGGGTCTTTGAGCCACTGTCCCAAAGCATGGAACCGGTAGATCTCCACCGGTCGATTCCTCAGGAGCGTTCTGGAACCCCTCTTGTGTTTTGGAGGACAGGTCCTCCTGTCCGGGCTGTTTAGCTGACCAGAATGCATCTGAAGCATTCCAAGGGGAATCTTGATGCTTACTTTTATGTTTGAAGAGACCTGAGACCCATGAGAGGAGGCCGATGTCCTCAATGACATGGAAGCCACTGAAATCGAGTCTGGGGCGAACAGCAATCCATACTAACTGGTTCTGTTCTTTAGGCCTCTCTTTGTCATTTCATGACACAAAGGACAAGAATCTCGTAAATGGTCCAGACTCAAATATTTTAGACACCAGTCATATTTATCAGTGACCGATATAGCACCGGCACATTTGGTACTTTTTTTTTTAAACAACTAGTTGGTTTTTCCATGTTTCAAAAGTGTTCTTCAAAATTGAAGACAAAGGTTTTGGAGGCCTAAAGGCCTAGTCAACGGTGAAACCTGCAAGAAAATAAAAGAAAAAAGAAATTTATAACTAAAAAGAAAACATTTATCAGGGCTTGTTTCTGATCTGATGGAGCCAGCATCGACTGGAAGGCAAAAGCAAGGTATTTCACCAAAAAAGGAAACATTTTTTAGTGGTGACAGGATTGCAGAACCTGCTAGCTCCGTGGAAAACAAAGAACTGAGGAGAGGAGTTGGGAAGGCAGGCACGCAGGCGAAATGGGGTGCTCCCAAAGGTTTTCCTATTGGATGCTGGGGAACGTTCCCACGTGGGCTCCGTCAGTACAGATGTCACCCATATGTGAAGACTACATTCCTGCTTGTTCCTGGAGATAAACTCTTTTTGAGTTAAAAATAAATAAATAAATAACGGCAGAAAAATACAAATTTAGAGCACTATTACTAAGCTGCATTATGGTAATAACATTATTAGCCAACTAGCATATATTACTTGCTAATAATGCAGCTTAGCAAAGAAATGTTTATCCCAAGATGCAGTTATAATGAGCTGTGATGCATGCAAATGTATGCAAAGCTGCTCATTATTATGACAAATTAATAATGCAGCTTTCATTAAGCTTTGAAAGTTGGTCGTGGAAAGCTAACAAGCCAGGAGATAACGTTCCTGCAAGAGCAACTTAACAGAGAGAGTGATTGGCAAGAAAAATCCACCCTCTACTCCTCCTTTCCCTTTGAAACCACCACCCATCCAATCCTTTTTTTTTTTTTAAATTCATGCCCCTCCACATTCTGTGCCCAACCCCTCTAGCTGCCAATATCTTTTTGAAAAATAATCTGTTCCCTTCCCCTGGGGTGTGGGTAAGCAAGATCAGGCTTTCAAATAAGAAAATGCTCACTTATTTGGTAGCATGAGACTACCACAAGGAGCACGAAGGCTGTATCTTTGAAGGGAGCACCACTAGGGTACACTTCTGTCTCCCACTATATCGCAAGGATAGCCAGTACATGTTGCGTGGGTTCCAGAGGAGCCCCAAAACTTTTCAAAATGGGACTGAAGTGCAGAGAGAGGGGATTCAGGGATACCTGCAATTTTTCAAAAAAGGATTTGATCATAGGGAGGTGAGTGCTAGAGGAGGATCTATTATTTTTGTTAAAAAAAAAAAAAAAGAAGAAGGGTTGCTGTCTGGATTGACATTTAACTTATCATTCTTATATAGTAAGTACAGGTGTAGGAAAGGAAGGGGACATGTCCTTTTACCACAACACTTTTATAACTACACTATGGTGGGGATAGTTGTGGACATTTACTAATGTCACACCGGACCCTTTACTAGATAAGGGGCCCATGTTGGGGGCCTAATATGCTTGCCTTATTGAAGCAGAGAACGTGAAATGTTCCCAGCCACATCACTGCAAAAAAATATTTACCAAGGGATGCATTGGCCAGAATTACTGAGGTTAGTGAATCATGTGATACATTTTCAGCTGTAAAATGGCACAAAAATATTCTATGGTAGCGAGAGTTAGTAAATAGGGAACTTTGTTTCCTAAAAAATCATGCATGTTGCAGAAAAAAAAACTTAATACATAATTTGCAGAAGACATAGATAAAGCAACCACAGCTTTGCTAACCACCTGATCTTCTATAACCTCAATCACAAGTATAAAATCCAAATTTTCCTCCAATGTAACATTGCATCTCTCCTTCCAGGTGGTAAAATAAAAATATAATATGCAGCTGGGAGTTGAGGTAATACATGAATGGACTGTCTACTGTACATTTTTTAAATAATTTCATTGAAAAGAGGCCCTGAACTGTCAAGAAACGAATACATCTCAAGCTCTTATAATCTTTCTATGAAGAAAAGACTCGATAATTATCTAACTAAATGGCCAGAGCATTCTTCGGTAGTATCAATATTTTGCACAAGAGTCTGAATTTTAACAAGTTAATCTTCACTTAGCTGAATATCCCCTCCCCCTGGTTCTTTTGCCACAGCACATTCAAAACATGCTGAACCCCACGCTACCCAGTAGTGCACTTTAGTAAACATGCCCCTATGTGTCTATGTTAAAGATATAAGTAGGAGTGGTGGCAAAACAACATGTACTTATGCTCTTGCCGCATGTAGTTGTTCCCAGGGGTGTAGTGTGAACAGAGCACCAGTGAAATTGCAATGTACGTTCATATTTTATGTGTACACACTTAGAGTACGCTGTCCTTAATAAATGTTCGGGTTGGCTTTAGCACCCCTGGCTGAGTAATTTTAAATAAAGTGTTTTTTCTGTTACCATGGTTCTGGACTGGGTCGAGGTAATCATGCTCTTTTGTTGGACTCACACAGAGTATGTGCACATATTTACAAATGCAAGGTGTAAATGTATGCATCAAAGGCACATAGGCATCTATGTTGTCTTTATAAAACAGGCACTTTTCTGGACTTCTCAAATTGGATCTGATTTTATAACAGGACACCTAAGTGAACAAATCTCAACTGAGCAGACTGGATAGAGCCATTTTGATGTTTGTCATGGATTATCATGTTACTACACTATAATATACGATACGATACAAACAATCCTATACTCAAATCTATGCTCCTTCAACTACTTTTTTTGTCAGACTTATCACTGGACAACAAAGATTTTGCTTCCTGAACACTTTTGAGTGTATCTTATGGATTTTGAGTTGCTGATCATGAAAACCAGCTTGAAATTTCCCTATCATGAAAATTGCCTTCTTGACCCCCAACAGCATGGTTTCTGCCCTGTACATGAAGTAAAAACTCTGATGACCATCCTCCTCAACACACTAACCTAAGGTGTGCAAGACCGATCCCAAGTTTCCCTTCTGATATTCCTGGTCATCTCTACAGCTTTTGATACAGTCGAGCACAACACACACCTCCGGCATCTACAATCATATGGTATCCAAGATACAGTTCTAAAATGGTTCCGGTCTTATCTCTCCCACAAACATCAGCAGATAAAATTGGGAACAAGCATCTCTAAACCATATCAACAGACAGAAGGAATGCCCCAAGGAACCATGCTATCCGCACCCCTCTTCAATCTATATCTCCAACCTCTCTGCTTGATTATCAAAGAACACGTCATCAATTTCCACATATATGCCAATAACATTATGTTATATTGCCCGCTCTACACAAAACAGGTGTCATATACACAAATACAAGAATACTATTACAACATAATCTACCAAGGCCTGTCACATACCATACTTCTCCCACTGCAGACTGCCCTAAACACAGCCGCACGCACAATACAGGGTGCATCTAAATGGAACATCACCCCAATCCTCAAACAACTCCACTGGCTGCCACTCCCCAGCAGAATCAAATATAAATCCCTAATCCTAACACACAAAGGACTACACTCTCCCCCAGCCACCCACCTCCAATCTCTCATACAGACATCCACCCCAAACAGACCACAAAGATCCTCCACAATCTACAAACTCACCATTCCATGTTTCAGAACAAAGTCCAACCAACAAACTTGTCGCACAGCATTTGAATTCTTTGCACCATTCCTCTGGAACACTATGCTGGATGAAGTATCACAGACCTCACCTCCTTCCATAAATACCTGAAAACCCTCCTATTCTCTCAACACTATGGTCACACCACCTAAACCTCCTCCCCCCATGGCTCATAACAGTTATACTAAACAAGACATAACCATTATGTGTAAAGAGTTATAACATAACATCTGTACATAGTTCATTATATGTTCACTGTAACAAACGTTTTGTTCATTGTAAACCGCTTTGACCTGGTGAAAATGGTATAAAAGCCTAGTCTAAATAAATAAATCACACCCCATTTTTTTGCAATCGCCTATTTTTGTGATTTCCTCACATATTTTAAGTCTACCCATATGTTGCCTAGGAAGTAAGCAGTTTTGTTTAGTCCAGGCATGCCTGTGCATGGACTTGGTGCTGGCTCACAACATGCAATGGAAATGCTACTGCTCAGGAATGCATGGGCATGCTTAGTCAGGATGGATGCTGGCAGTACAGTCTATAAAAGCAGCTTTCATTACACAGATGCTATGCATGACGATATCAGTTTGTGTACTTAATAACATTTACATGTAAGCTTCTTGTCTAAATGATGATTTGTTACAGTAGAGATATATAGTCAATGTCACAACAGTCACGATACATTCTGTTACATCTATGGTGAGTATACACTTAAACCAGTGGAGCTAGGGTTCAAATCCCACCACCACTGTTTCAGATCTTAGGAATTCACTTAACCCTCTATTCCCACAGGTACAGACATACATTGTAAGCCCTCTGGGGGCAGGGAAATGCTTAATGTACCTGAAACATGGAAAAATGATGGCAGAAAAAAAAACATATGGCCTATCTAGTCTGCCCTGCCACATCAACTACAATAGTCCCCTTTTTTCCTTTAGAGATCTTCTGAGTTGTCCTATGCCTTTTTGAATTCAGATATTGCCCTCATCTCTATTACCTCCACTGGGAGACTATGCCACGCATCTACCACTCTTTCCATAAAGAAATATTTCTGCATACTACTACTGAGTCTATCCCCTTTCACTCCCATCCTATGTTCCCTCGTAGCAGAGCTTTCTTTTAATCAAAAGAGGCTCTCCTCTTGTGCATGTATGCCATGGAGGTATTTAAACATCTCTATCAAATCTCCTCTATCCCACCTTTCCTCTAACTTATACACATTAGGATCTTTAAGTCTGTCCCCATATGCTTTATAATGAAGAACACTAACCATTTTAGTAGCCATCCTCTGCACCGACTCCATCCTGTTTATATATCTTTTTTGAAGGTGTGGTCTCCAGAATTGCACACAATACTCCAAATGAGGTCGCACCAGAGACTTATACAGAAGCACTATCACCTCCTTTTTCTGACGGCCATTCCTCTCCCTATGCACACAAGCATCCTTCTGACTTTCGCCATAGCTTTTTCTACTTGTTTAGCCACTTTAAGATCATCAGAAATAATCATGCCCAGGTACCAATTTTCTTCTGTGGACAGAAGTACTTTGCCCTGTGCACCATACCACTACCTTGGAATTTTGCAGACCAAATGCATGACCCTGAATTTTTTAGCATTAAATCTCAGCTGCCAAATTCTTCACCAAGCTTAGCTAGATCCCTTCTCATGTTATCTACTCCTTCCTGGATTTCTGCTCTATTGCAGATTTTGGTATCATCCACAACATGACAAACCTTACCAGACAGCTGTTCCACAATATCACTAACAACAATTTTAAAAAGGACAGATCCCTGTGGCACACCACTTGTAATATCCTTCTCCTCAGAGTGAGCTCCATTTACATCTGTACCCTTTGTCACCTCCCACTCAACCTATTTCTAACCCAGAAAACAAGGTCAAGGCAGTGGCCATGCTGATGAGTGGGAGCAGAACAGCAAAGTTGGAGGTTGAATGAGGAGATAAGGGAAATAAACTTATTAGCATAGGGGTCTGAAGGGTTATCAACATGGATATTAAAGTCACCAAGAATAAGGGAGGGGAAAGAATCATCCAGAAATGAGAAAAGCTATGAGTCAGTGAAAAAGGTAGAGGTAGACTTGTCAGAGGGTCTATAAATAAAAGCTATCTGGAGAAGAAAGGGATTAAAAAGGAGGCTGGAATGGACTTAGAAGGAGGAAAAGGAGTGAGACTAAGGTAGAAGGAGGGATTGAAATTGGCAGGAAGGGGAAAGAAGAAACCCAACATCATCCCACAGCCAGTGGCACGAGGAGTGTGGGAGAATTGGTGGCCACTGTGACAGAGGGCAGCGACTGAAGCAGTATCATCAGGGATGAGCCAGGTTTCAGTAAGAGCTAGAAGATGGAAAGCGTTAGCTATGAAGAGATCATAGCTAACGCCCATCATCAAGAGATTATCACACCCATCAGTAAACTTATCCACAGCACACCAGTCAACAGGAACAGGAGGTCTTCATTTATGAACACACTTGAAGTCCCTAAGATGTTGACGAAATGCACAAAGACAACAGCCAGCAGAGCCTTCTCCTTATTCGCACCCAGAGCTTGGAATGCCCTCCCATCTGAAATCCGAGCCATCACGAACCTAACGTTATTCAGAAAAGCTCTCAAACATCACCTGTTCCTAAAATATTACCCTGACTCTAACTCTGGAAAATACACGGCCATCACCCTGCCCTCCTACCCAGACTGCCCCATAGCTCAGCCCCCCATAGAGAATGGTTAATCAGCTCTCCCTTTCCCTCTCACCATGTCCCTTATATATACCCCTCTGATAAACGATCCATTTATATCTCTCGTAAAAAGTTTATTATAATATGTAAATAGTTCCCCCGGTTACGTCCATGTTTGCTACCCCTGTTTACTGTAAACTCAATGTGTCCTGTTACATTGTGGTGTGTTCTGTTCAAATGTACACCGCACTGATTATAATAGCGCGGTATATAAGAAATGTAAAGAAATAAAAAATCATGAGTAAAGGGACGTTTATTAGATATGGAATGAGCATTCCATAAGGCACATGAGAAATGAAGAGAGGAGGAGGAGGAAAGGAGAGGAATATGAATGAGATTAAAGTGGTTGAGTGACGAAAAGTCATGGGAATGAGAGGAAAGTCTAAGGAGGCCAGGGTTAAGATTAATGTCTTCGGATGATAGAAGGAAAAGGAACAGAAGAGTGCGAGACAGAAATGAGATAGTGTGGCAGAAACAAGGATAAGGTTCTTTCAGAGAGAAAGGAGAGGGATGAATGAGATGAAGAAAAAGGAGAAGATCAAGAGCTAAAGAAAGGGTGGAAGACAAGATGGGAGAAGAAATGGGGAAGGTAGAAAGAGGGTGATAGGAGGGGGGGTTTGAATATGTTGGTATGAGGGGAGAAGATTGGGAAGTGTCAATAACAGGAAGAAAAAGTGATGTGGCGCCATAAGAAGAGATGGAGAGGAACGCAGAAGACAGAGGAAATAATTGAAGGATTGGTAGGAGAAAGATCAAGGAATACAGAGCAGCTAGGAGAAAAGGTGTTAAAAATCACCTTTAAGAGGTGTAGGAGGATGAGTTTTTATCAAAGAGAAAGCAGATGGACGAAAGCAAATTAATTAGTGTGTAAAATTACAAGTAAGCATCAAATTGAAAATTAGTTAAAATTCAAAGGCCAAGATGGTCAGTGTCTATTTCAGTCTAAATCAGGCGGAGTTGCTAGTCGTAAAGTCTTTGACTACATTAATAGGCCAAGGGAGTTAGAAGCGTTATCTTAACAGAACTATTATTACAACCACCACTGATCATCCATACAGCACTGCACAGATATATGTAAAAGACTGTTCTTGCTCACAAGTCTTTGAGCGCAGAGTCCTGGGCATCTCCGAGATGCACCACAAGGCCAGGAATACAGCCGCGAACAGACTCTGTCTCTAAATTCTATTTTACTCTGCAGCTCCTTAGGGACTCCTCAGAGCACTTCATGCTACAGCCAGACAGTCTCTTAGGAGTACTCTCAATGAAATCACTACAGATCTCCAACAGTAGTTCTGGTACATGCAGGGTGCAAGCCGAGCCGGGATCCCATGCAGCTGCAGAGAATGGCAGGATGTACAGAAAGTCTCCGTGGTCTAGATTCACAGTCAGGATCACTGCATAGATTTAAGTGGGTCAAAACTGCCTTTAACTGTTCCTAACCAAGGATGTGTTCAAGTCTAATACAGATCCAGTGCTTTAAAACCGCTTCATATCATACCATATCTACCACCAGCTAGCTCAAAGGCTCCAATGGCTGAACGCAGCCACCACTCAGAAATGCCCTCAGATGCAAAGGGAAGAGACAGAGGAGACAGCAGGCCGCAAGTCGTTCTAGAAGCTGGGCCCAGCAGCCTCCTCTACTCTGCTCGGGCCCCTTGATTATCTGGCCGCTGTGCTTTCACCAGATCATCCACTCTCCCACTCCTAAAGAGCAAGGGCTGTTGCCAGGTGGGCGCTGGAGGATCGCTCCAGGTGAGGGACGTTGGGCTCACTTTATTTTGGCCATGTCTGCTCGTGCTTAATGTACTAGCACTTGTCAGTCCATCCGGCCGCAGGCTGCACTTTCCCTAACAGCTGTGCACCAATCTCTAACTGAGGCACCAAGAAGGCAGAGGGATGGTGAAAAGCTTTCATCAGTGAAGAAATTGCTTTATGAGTGCAATGGAAGCTTTTGACAGGTGTCTGTCTGGATACAAATCTTCCCAGTGCTTACTGCTGGAGCCAGCAGGCTCCCTTCATAGTCCTTGATGCTATGCTTGATAGACCTTTAGTCTGACCCAGCATGGCATATGTTAGAAAAAGAGTCATGTGATCCAGCACTGTAATGACTGATATACAGCCTGGTCTACATCTATAATACATAGGGCAAGAGAGGAGCAGCATTTATTTCCTTGCTCTGGTTGGCAATGAACTTGCCTTCTGTTTTTCCTTCCATTGGACAGGATCAGTTGGATAAACGAGTCTGTGAAGATGCAGACTTTGGCAGATGGCCTATAAATCTGTTTGTTCCTTCCCAGCCACATGCCCCACTAGCACAGACTGCAGAGAGGGTGAACCAAGAACATAAATGAATTCTCCTGTAGCTTTTTCTTTTGGAAACCTCCTTAATATCCCACCTTCTCAAATTTAGCTCGCCCTTTGCAGCTGTTTTTCTTCCTTTTTTTTTTAAAGCACGTTCTCAAGTGGGGTGGCTCATGTGCTTTTTCCTCCTCATTCAGAGGTAGACACGGCCATCTGTTTATTTTAGGTGACATGACCTTTTAGGATCCTTGCCAGGGTAGGGAGTTCTCCAGCTGTGGCTCCTGATAGGAGTAGAAAATGCAACCACATGGCTTGTACACTGACTTTACATTTTGTTGCTCGGTAATTTCAAATCCATGTGCTCTTAGCTGATTGCCTGCTGGGATATCCCAGTTAGATAAGAAAATGTCAGATAGAGTTCATTTATAACTCACTGTAGCCAAGCATAAAGCACCTAATTTTATGCACTTGCTGCCTGCATTTTTCAGAATATATTTATGATTCTTTGGTGTGGATATTTTGTACACAAAAACACATACATACTTTCCTTAGCACAGGAAACAGAATTTGCATATGCGACTTATAAATAAACTTGAGTGCCAATGGGATGGGCCATAAAGTGGTGTACTGTAAGGACTTGTCCTTGGTCTGGTTCTTTATTTTTTTACACTTTGTAAGCAATAGTGCAGAAGGGCTGTCAGCAAAGTTTTTCTCTTTGTGGATACTACCAAAACTTGCAATAGGGTGAACACCTTGGAAAGTAAAGTATAGATAACATGGTAGGGATCGAGCAAAGCATGAAGAATGAGCTAGAATTTGGCAGCTAAAGTTTCAGTGCTAAAAAAAATACAGTCATGTATTTGCGCTGCAGAAACCCAAGGAAGCAGTACAGTACAGTGCGCAAAGTACTTGTGCGTGAAAAGAGCAGAATCTGGGTCAAAAGCCTGAAGGATGATTGGGTGCATAGGAGGAGGAATAGTCAGTAGGAAATAGGTGGTAACAGTGTCTCTGTATCAGATAGCCCAGTTTTAGACATAGGCAATTGTCTAGGGTGCCAAGTTTTTAAGACAGCAAATCTTAAATTTAGCCTGTGTGTGGGTGAGACCGCATTTAGAGTACTGTGTGCAATTCTGGAGACCACATCCTCAAGAAAGTTATAAACAGAATGGAGTTAGCCAAAAGGAAGCTACAAAAAGAATCAGTGACCTTCGCCATATGGGGACAGACTTAAAAATCTCAATATGTATGCTTTGGAAGGAAGGCGCGAGAGAGGAGATATGACAAAGATTTCTAAATAGCTCTGTAGCATCAATTCACAAGAGCTTGGCCTCTTTCAACTGAAAGGAAATTCTGGGACAAGGTGTCATAGGATAAGAGTAAAAGAGGGTAGGACTCAGGAGTAATCTGAGGAAATATATCTTTATAGAAAGGGTGGTGGATACGTGCAATCGCTTCCCTTTGGATGGCTGGATATGAGAATGAGACATATATTCCTGAGCACAGACATCTCTAAGCGAGAGGAAGGGATTGTAGAGCTTAGCAGTAGTACCGTAGTAGTTGGCTTGGATAGGCCATATGGTCATTTTTCTAGGTTTCTCTCTCTTTTTTCCTTTTTACATGCTCATGAAAATAAGATATTTGTTTCCTTTTATATGAGAAAGGAATGCATTTGTTTTCATCTATATATTTATCTTAAAAGAGGAACAATCAGAAGCCATAAACAAACTCTGTGGGCATACTGAAAAAAAAAAATTACAGTTTCCTTTAATGTGAACGTTTTGTGAGTTTTCCGCCTCTTTGTCATTCTGTCCCCCTATTTTCCAGGGCGGCACGTCCACTGCATGGACTTAGTGGCCACCTAGGACGACAGACCCCAGTGGGTGGCACTTTGATCCCTTCACCATTTTTCAAAGCAGTGGCTTTCTGCTGCCACGGTGGGTTTTGAAGCGTGCACACATTCGTGGCCTGCCACCCCTGCCCCCTCCAACACTTTTTCTGTCAGTAGGTGCAGCAGACTGAGTGCGCACATGCGCTTCAAGGCTCGCCACTGCTTTGAGGAACGATGATGGGGTCACGGTGCCAACTCCCTTCACCCAGGTGAGACAATGGATGCCATGGGGCGGGAAAGCAGGATCTGAGCTGCCCTGGGGCATGGTGATGGAGGGGGTGGGTATGGGGGGCTACAGCCTGCCTATGGAGGTATAAAGCCTTGAACCAGCCCTGCCTTTTTCCTTCTACTTAAATAAAAATTGAATCCAAGAAAAAGTGACAATACATTATAGAAAATTATTCGTCGGACCATAGCCTAATACAAAGCCCATTTTACTTTAGAAATACAATGTACAATATTAAGTGTTCATATACAACAAGGTACTTTTAAAATTTTATGTATGTAAATTATCAGTCAGATCATCAGTTTCTCAACACAGCACTATGCTTTGCACTATATATAAATCTTAAAAGTTCTGCATCGGGTACATATTCATCTTGTTGACAAAAAACATCACAATAGCAATCCACAGCTAAACTTCCATAATTTCAAACTTGCACTTCTTCAATCCATGGCTGAAATTCACACTATCCCCTACCTTTAAGTCACTTTACAAATTGGCGACGGTGTCCTCTTTTTTTTGCAAAATCAAAAAAATAAATGCTCCTAGCTCAAATTAAGATAGCTCCTTCTCAACTTCTTTTGACAGAATAGAGTGGGGTTATTTAAATCACTTTTTTTTTAAATATCCACATATAAAGTTGTAATAATATGCTTTCATAATATTTTAAAAACACGCTCTTCATTTAATACAATTATGTTTAGACTTAATGCTATAATAGACAAAACCTGATTTCAGGATGTTTAATTTATCACCAAATTAGATGTGAAGCGGCGTTAGGAAAGAACGTGCACATCTCAGCCCTGCTAGCCATCGCTGCTGAACTAAAGACCTGGACATTCAATGCCAGCGCCCTATCCAGCGACTGGCAATGAATATCTAGGTCAGCTGCATAGCAGAGAAGCCAGCCGGGCAGCGCCGATATTCAGCCAATGCCTGGTTACCTTCTGTGGCGGAGCTTAGGCCACCCTTTCAGGTGCTTAACTTCTACTGCTTCAGGATAAATGGGCAGCAGCTGAATATCACCACTGCCCGGGTATCCCTGGGGGCTGCCTCTGCTCCACCCCAAGAATGCCCCAATTCTAGTGCCAGTGAATATGCCACTGACAATTAAACATGGTTATCAGGTCCATTAACCGAATTAATCGTGAACATAAGAACATGAGATATGCCATACTGGGTCACTCCAAGGTCCATCAAGCCCAGTATCCTGTTTCCAACAGTGGCCAATCTAGGTCATACGTACCTAGCAGTTTCTCCAAAAGACATAGGTTCTACAATGCTTGTATTAAGTCAAGCAGTAATATCCTGGGTCCCGTTTAATAATGGTTTATGGACCTTTTCTCCAGGAACTTGTCCAAATCTTTTTAAACACAGCTACACTAACAGGCTTTACTACATCCTCCGGTAACAAATTCCAGAGTTTGATTACACGTTGTGTGAATATTTTCTCTTATTAGTCTTAAATAGGTTACCCTGTAGCTTCATTGCATGTACCCTAGTCTTTCTATATTCTGATGACGTAAACAATTGATCTATGTTTACCTGTTCCACTACGTTCATTAATCTCTATCATATCTCCCCTCAGCTGTCTCTTTTCCAGGTTGAAGAGCCCTAACCTTTTTAGACTCTCTTCATAAGGGTATCCTTCCATCTCCTTTACCATTTTGGTGGCTCTTCTCTGTACCTTTTCTAATAAAGCTATATCCTTTTTAAGATAAGGCGACCAGAACTGCACACAATATTCAAGGTGTGGTCGCACCATGGAACGATACAGATGCATTATAATATCCTTCATTTTATTTTCCATTCCTTTCCTTATGATACCTAGCATTCTATTTGCTCTCTTGGCCGCTACTGCACACTGGGTAGAGGGTTTTAACATGTTATCCACAATGACGCCTAAATCTTTTTCCTGGGTGGTGGTTCCCAATGTGGAACCTTACACCATGTAACCATAATTTGGGTTGTTCTTTCCTAGGTGCATAACTTTGCAGTTGTCCACATTAAATTTCTTCTGACATTTGAATGCCCAGTCTTCCAATTTATCAAGATCCTCTTGCAATTTTCCACAATCCTCATGGGTTTTAACAACTTTAAATAGTTTTGTGTCATCTGCAAATTTGATAACCTCACTCGTTATTCCCATTTCAAGGTCATTTATGAATATGTTAAAAAGCAGCAGACCTAGCACAGATCCTTGGAGTACTCCACTATTCACCTTTCTCTATTGGGAAAATTGGCCATTTAGCCCTAACCTCTGCTTTCTATCTTTTAACCAGTTCCTGATCCACAATAGTACACTGCCTTTTAGTTTTGCCAAAAGTCTCTGATGAGGGACCTTGTCAAAGGCTTTCTGAAAGTCCAGATACACTGCATCAACCACCTCACCTTTGACTACCTGCTTATTCACACTTTCAAAAAAACATAACAGATTACTAAGACAAGATCTTTCATGTCTAAAGCCATGTTGGCTGTTTCCCAATAAGCCATGACTATCTACATGTTCAGTAATTTTGTTCTTTATGATGATTTCTACCATTTTTCCCGGTACTGACGTCAGACTCAACAGTCTGTAGTTTCCCAGATCACCCCTGGAACCCTTTTTAAAAATTGGCATTACATTGGCCATCCTCCAATCTTCAGGTATTACAGATGATTTTAATGATAGTAATCTGTGAACTAATAGCAGGTCTGCAATCTCATATTTCAGTTCTTTCAACACCCTTGGATGTATACATCCGGTCCAGGTGATTTGCTACTCTTCAGTTTATCAAATAGCTGTAATACATCTTCCCAGTATATCAATATTTCTTTCAGTTCTTCCGCAGTATCACCTTAAAATACCACTTTAGTCATGGGTAACATCCCTACATCTTCCTCAGTAAAGACCGAAGCAAAGAATTTATCCAGTCTCTCCGCTATGGCCTTGTTCCCTCTTAGTGACCCCCCTCCCCCATTGTATTTGGAATGTATTTACTACACCAAGACAAATTCTAAGGTATCTTGCAATAGTAAACTGTCACCAAGCAAATTCATGTTTGTGGTGGCAGAATTTATGTTTGTTGTGGCATGATTACTAAGGTGCGGTAATGGGTTTTGCACAAACCGCATGGCAGATGTCAAAATGCCAAGTAGTAGGTGCTAAACCAGTATGGTATCAGCAGGGGGAGTGGCAAGCATTTACCCTGCAGATACCACACAGGGCAGGCAATTACCACGCAAAAATAGAAATTACACTTACCTGGTAATTGTTTTTCCTTGAGGAAATCCAGTTCAGTCCTCCACCTCTGGGTAGTGTACCTCCCTCCTGCAGCTTGGAGACTGGGCATATCAAAACTGTGACATCACTGGATATAGCCTGCTGGTCTCTCCCATCAGCCCAGTGAACTATTGACAAAGCAGACTCAAAGGAGCAACAAATAAGTAGCTATCATGAATTTCAAATTTATACTCAACTTTAGTTATATGTTAGTTATAAGTTATAAGTCAACATACAACTAACACCCCCTCCAGAAAGAAGGAGACTGCTTCTTGCACTTTCCTTTCCCCCCCTGCGCCGCGCCAGAGAAAAGGAAGAGAAAGAGGAGACAGATAGAAAGAATCAGAGCGATCCCGAGACTATAAAAGGTTTTACCCACTCAGTGACTGATACTTCCCCCAAACTGATATCAACTCTTGAAGAAATTATCCCTGAACAGGAATGAGGACTGAACTGGAGTTCCTCAAGGAACAACAATTACCAGGTAAGTGTAATTTCTATTTCCTTATCATTCCTCCAGTTCAGTCCTCCACCTCTGGGATGTAACAGAGCAGTAATCATTGGGAGGGACCGTTCCACCCAGGTCGCAACACCGCCGACCTGCCCCTGCAAAATATATACTGACGCTACAGCCTCTCAGACCCACCTGGCTGTTGAAGCTTTGGCGGCCGCTTCTCCTCTACGCGGGCCTCCAAAGAGAACAAACGATCCAACTTCCGGAAGGTTTCTGAAACTTTTAAGTATTGGCACAGTGCCCTTTCTAAAGACCCACTGACGCAGGTTACAGTCTGAGGTGTCCTCCTCCATAGAGGCCGATACTGGCCCCGAAACTGATTGACTCATGTGAAAAGGAGAAACAACTTTAGGTAAGAAGGGACGGCACTGGCCACAGTATCACTTTTGCTCTAGAAAGCCAAGAACGGCTCTCGACAAAACAAAGTCTGCAACTCCGAAATTCGACAAGCAGAAGATACAGCCACTAAAAGCACAGGGTTTTGGGGGGGGGGTTTAATTAAATCTCCAACTGAAGCCTGCTGCAAGGGCTCGAAAGGTTCTCTAGTCAATGCCCCATGGACTAAGTTGAGATCCCCCTGAGGAACCACCATTCTGTGAGAAGACCACAACCGAGATACCGCTTCTAAAAACCGCATGACGTCGATGTGCGAGCCCCAGGCCGTCCCCTGGACTATAGCTCGATAACACGAAAGAGCCGATAGCTGGACCCCTCAAGGAACTGACCGCCAGTCCATTATCAGAACCGTCCTGCAAGAAACCTCAGAGCATAGGAACAGAAACTGTGGAAGCGCGGACCTGTCGCTGAGAGCACCAGCCTTCCAATATACGCCAAATTTGCACATACGCCAGGGATGTGGAACTCTTTCTGACCCGAAGTAAGGTTGTAATCACCGCTGCAGAATAAACCTACTTCCTTAACCTTGCTCTTTCCATGGCCAAGCCGTAAGTGAGAATCGATCCATCTGAGGCGTGCGAAGAGGACTTTCAGTCAGCAATTCGACGTCATGAGCAACCTCCAGAGCTCCCCATCGAGGAGCCGATCCAGATCAGCATACCATGGCCGTCTCGACCAATCTGGTGCTACCAACACTACTGTCTCCCGATGCCTCTTGTTGCATTGAACCACTCTCCCTATGAGTGCCCATGGGGGAAACACCTAGAGAAGACCAGACGTCGGCCATTTCATCAAGGCATCGACGCCCTACGACATTCTCTCTCGCCTTCTGCTGTAACAACGATTTGCCTTGGCTGACCGACAGGTCATCATGAGATCCAGAATCGGTGGGTCCCACCTGATGATAATCTACGCAAACAGTTCCGGATGAAGCTACCATTCCCGGGCATCCACCCAGACTCTGCTGAGAAAATCTGCCATCACATTCTCTGTTTCAGCTAAGTGCACTGCCGAGACCGCCTGAGGCCAAGGCTCCACCCAAGCAGACAGACTCCGCTTCCTCCTCCATGGCGGCGCTCCTTGTGCCCCCCTGCTGACTGAAGTAATCTACTGTTGAGGAATTGTCGAGCAATACTCGCACAGCTTGACCCTTCACCGCGGACTCGAACGCTTGGAGTTCAAGTACTACCGCCCTTAGCTCCAGACAGTTGATCGACCACCGGGCCTCCTGCTTGTTCCAATCTCCTTACGAAGAGATCCCCGCAATGAGTTCCCCCAAACTGGGAGACTTGCGTCTGTCAACAGCAGGAGCCACTACGGTTGCTCCAGTGCATTCCTGTCGCCAAAAGTCTTGGTGAGGGCCACCATGGAAGGAACTGCCTGACCCTCAAAGCGCAGGGAAGACGTCTGACTAGAGAATCTCTCAAGTGAAACCAGCGCCGAAGTAACGACCTCTATAAGGGATGAATGTGCGCTCTAGCCCATGGTACCCCCTCCAGAGTAGCTGCCACTGACCTAACCCCCAAGGCAGCTCCAAACCGACAGAGCCGGGGTCGACAGAAATGTTCATACTAGATGCCAGAGGCTCTGAGCTCACTGGTCCGGCAGGAACACTGCTCCCAACTGGGTGTCGAATCTTACTCCCAAGTACTCTAGAATCTGAGATGGAACTAGTCAGCTTTTGGATGCACTGACTACCCAGCTTTTGGATGCACTGACTACCCAGCCGAGACTCTCAAGGAATATCACAATCTTGTTTGTAACCTGAATGCTCTCGGCCTTGGACCTTGCTCGAATCAGCCAAGCGTCGAGGCGAGGATTAACTAAGATTCCCTCTTTCTGTAGAGCCGCCACTACCACCCCTATAACCTTGGTGAAGGGACGCGGAGCTGTTGCTAAACGGAAGGGCAGTGCCTACGACTGAAAGTGGCCCCACGGGAGTGCGAACCTCAGGAAACTTCTGATGAGCTGATTTGAACGGGGTGTGCAAGTATGCCTCGGTAAGATCGAGCATCGGACGAGTAAAATTCAAGAGCATAACATTCGCATCACCTCCAACACCCCTTGGCCGAACGTTCACTGGCCCCAGGCAGGGAGAAACTCCCAAAGCTGTCCCCTAATCGGTTGAATTCCTACCTGGGCCCGCCTTGCTTCATTGTGGTTTTCGGGAAGCCGCAGAGGAGGCAGCTGCGAACAAAGAAAATCTTCCTCACTGGAAACCTCCCAGCTGAGAGGTCTGAAATCTCCTGAAGTCCAGAAACTGGCCACGCGCAGCTGAAAGGGACCTCCCTTGCTTAGGCTTATCTTCCGGCAGCCTACCACCTTTGAACTCGCCCAAGACCTTAACCAAATTGAATTCTTCACCAAACAACTTCCCCTTAAAAGGAAACTTACTAAGCCGCGACTTAGAAGAAACATCCTCTGCCCTATTCCTTAAACACAGGAATCGGCACACGGCTACCAAGGAAGCCCTACTATTTGACAGAGGCCTAATCAACTCATAGTGGACATCTGCTAGATATGCCGTACCTGATTCAAGCCGTGTCACATCTAATACTTGCTCTCGTGTCTGCTGAGATGGTTGCTGCGATCTCTGCGTCCACCTGAGGCAAGCTCTCGTCCCCCCCCCCAAGCTCCGCAAATAGACACTTGCATAGAGAGAGCATTAACCTCAAAAGCTTGTCTTAATAAAGTATCCACCTTCCAGTCTTGTGCATCCTTAAAGGCCGCCACCACCTTCCACCGGAACAGTTGTCTCTCTCATTGCCACTGACACCGCTGCATCTATACGCGGAAAACGGAACCTCTCCTTTCCCTTGTCCGCTAAAGGAGAGGTCTGTTCATTGTTCTTATACCTCGAAATCCCGCTTACGGTATGTCCCATTAATCTTGAATCATGCAGTCAACCACCCGGTGGTACGGAAATACCGCCTGAGTTTGCCGCACTGCCTGAATGAGAGGGTCTTCTACACCCTCCTCTTCCGAAGGCTGTACCGAAGCAAGCTTAAGTGCCTGAAAGGCCTCATTAATAAGTGCAGTAAGCTCTTCCTTGCGAACAAAAAACCCGTATGAACCTCGCTTGATCCTCCGGTTCCGGAATTTCACCTTCCTCCAGGTCTTCCCTTTCTGCCTCGAGTCTCGCATCTACGTCTTCCTTATCCTGCCCCTCCGAGGCCAGGAGCAGACCTTCAAGAGATTGAGCCCTCTTAAGAGGCCTCACTAGGTTGCCTCCAGCCTTTTCCGAGCCAGATTGTTGTCTGTGCGCCTTCAGCATAAAAGGCTCCATCACCATACCCTGCTGCCGCAAGCAATACGCTTGATGCCTTATGAGCACCAAGTCTGGAGAAAAACTTCCAAGTTCTGTCCCGATTCCTAATGGCGCCTTCGAACTGGCTGGCCCTGCTTAATTTTCCCTGAGGGGGCACTGGCGGCACTTCCAATAGGGATTCACCATCACCCCTTGTAGATGGAAATTGCACTTCCTCACCAACCTTGTCTTGGATCTCTTGCTCCATAGCGGTAGAAGCGAGCGCGCAGCTCTTGCCAACCCCGCTGGTCGACTGTGCCCCTGCGGGTGCCACAGACCAACTACTATGGTCTTGATAGGATTAGCACACAGTCTGAGGTCTGAGATTACAATAAAGTGTTTTTCCACCTTATCACGTTTTGGACTGTGTGCCTGTATCACGTGATAATTTGCCCTGTGTTGGACAGCCGCTTGATAGGATTAGCTACAAACAAATTAATATTCTCCAGAAGTGAAAGAACCCCTTATTATCTTCTCTTTTTTTTTTTTCATAGAGTAGTACCTTTAAGGTCCCAAATCAAATACAAACCCTGTTAGATAAAATAGATAAATATATACAAGGGCATTTGGAGCATCTTTCCTTCAAGATGACAGGGTTTCCCATGCATAGGGTCAGGTATGAAGCCTTGGAGGAATAGTTGCTTCGATTCATTCCTATAACAGCAAATTTCTGCAAACTTCTCTGCAAGAGCAAACAATCATCTCTGCACCTGACACCTCTAGCTCTGCTGTCCTGTTTCAGAGAAGCCCTTTGGACTGATGGATTTCTCTTAGTTTTTTTTTTTTTAACACCATGCAAACGTTCCCAAATTAAATTAACTCAAAATAATGTAAAAGAATTTAAAACAGCTTAACCCCACTAATTCCCTGAAAACATCTCCTTTCAGCGTTAGTAAGACTAGCCACGACCGTAGCGCTATCGAAATCAATAAACAAAGAAAAAACTGAACTAAGCCCCCAAAATCCAAATATCCACTCAAACAGGGCTTTCCCGCTTAAAAAGAAAAACAAACCCCTGGTAGCAACACTCTAGAGAACCTCAGCAGCGCGTGTGAGCTGCCTCACCGTCAGCGTGCCAAGCGGCACTGCAGCCACCATGAGGCTGCGATGTGCGGGAAACGGCCTGGGACTGAATTCAGGCCTGCTTGACGCCTAAACTGCTGCCAGCAGTTCAACAGCACCTCGCCGACGAATTGCGCGGTAGAGGGAGGAGGAGAGGGGCACTCGCCTCCTGCGGCGATCACCACCGCAAGGATGCTCACTCTGCCTGTCCGATCCAGCTCAAAGCCCTTAAAACCGCTACACTGCTCGTCCCCGTTGAGAGCAGCATACTCGGTGAGGGCTGAGCTCCAGACGTCGCCGTTTCCAGTCCGACGGTGCACTGCGGCAACAGCACGCCGATCAGTCTTTCCCCTGCCAGGCTCCCCTTCGTACAGTCTAGGAGGGGAGAGCCGACCCAAAGAAAAAAGCAGGCAGAACTAAAGGGGAGCCAGAGAAGCAGAATAGCACTGGATCAAGGTTTTTTTTTAAAGACAGATCTGGAAATTAACCAAAAGAAAATGAACAAAGCAAATCTTAACGCCTACACTCTAACTACTGCTCCTTATTCGTTCCTCAAGTGAGCCCAGCACCTAGGCTCACTATGTCCTCCTGCTGCATGGAGACTGGACACACTGGGGCTGATGGGAGAGGCCAGCAGGCTATATCCAGTGATGTCACAGTTTTGACATGCCCAGTCTCCAAGCTGCAGGAGGAGGTACACTACCCAGAGGTTGAGGACTGAACTGGATAACGATAAGGAACCTGCATTTCTGAAGTAGGGAAGGTGGGCTAGAGTAGTTGTTCTGTCCTCCCCGATGGGCAGCAGCAGCAGCAGCAGCATCATCATGCCAACCCCCTCACAGATAGTCACTGTGCCATGGATCCTTTGATGCACATCATCAACATCTGGTAAGGCAAATGCTCCATTTCCGAACCAACCCCACTGGAGAGCATCCAACTCCATAGGATACTGATTGAGATGATGGTTCTTCAAAGCCTCCCCCAGCGCCCCCGCCCCCCCCCGCCAGCAAGAAAGATCCTGGTTAGCTAGAAATCCCCCCTTTGACCTAACCCCCACCCCTTACTCCAGATGTTTCTGGGGATCTGGAAGTGAAGGGGCAGGAGCGTTCCCGCTCCCATCTCTGCTGCAATTCAAAATGGCACCAGTCTCGTAGTGCTGCACCCTGGCAATAAGACGTCAACCAGCACCCTTTTCCAAGAGCGGCTGTGGGGGGGTGGTTGGCAGGATGCCGCTGCCATCACACAGTGGCATCACCAATGGCTTGGCTGCTGAAATGCCACTTCTTGAGGTGCCATTATCTGCAGCCATGCTATTGGTGATTTGAGCAGCCAGCGCATGACAATTGCTTGCACACTGGCCGCCTCCTATCGCTACGCCTTTTTCCCACCATGATCCTGTCTTCCCACTCATCTACGGCATGAAATGGAGACAGCCACATTGACTGCCAACACAGCTCAGTAAATATGTCCTTTGTGTTTTATAACAGCCAACACCCACTTTCACATGAGGTGCAAGTTCTCTTTTGGGTAAACGTTGGCACCTTGTCCTTTGCACACTGAATTACCAACATGAAATATGTTTTCCTTGTAAATCTATTAGGGTTTGTTTAGGGTTTTTTGTTTTAAACAACAAAAAGCGTTGTTTAAACTCAAGGTAGTAGAAAACCGCTATCATTATCTCTACATCAAGAATACATCTGTCTATGGTAAGGTAAATGTTGCCCAAAGAAATACCATTGCTTGAGTCAATCTCCTGTGATGCTTAGGAGGCTATTTGAGATCCTTATTCACAATTTCTAAGTGCAAAATGCAATTTTATAAAGAGCTAATTTTACACATGGATTTGTGGACGTGTTGGGGCGTATTTAGGGAGTGGCCTGGGTGAGGCAAAAACAAACTATACGTGTATTCCCATTTCATGCAGGGAAAGCAATATATAACTGCAGTTGTCCATATTGGGGGGTTTGCAGCTGCTCCCTGGCACAGTTAGGTTTTTAAAAACTGCTGTTTTGGGCCTGTCCTTTACAGAAAGGATTAAGGCGGCTAGCCTCATTTCCCCCCTCTAAACTGAAATCAGAGAAAGACAGTGGCATCTGTAGTTAATTGGTGCCATTTATATGTGTAAGTTCGTAAAACGACTGACATGCACATATAAGTGCCGGCACCTACACGTAGGAGTGCTGGAGTTTCCCCCAATTGATTTTTTCCTCCTGCAACAGGCTCCAGAATCTTTTCGAAAATACTCTCGGAATTATGCACGTTGCGGCCTCGACATCTCAATCCTGATCTCCATGTACTATCCAAAATGTGCCTTCGCACTTCCTTGCTGAAGGTACCCTTGCAAGCAGCTCTCAGCTGATACGCCATCTGCTGTGTGTTTTTAAATCGAGTGTCAGTGAAACAATCAGCAGCATCCACTTTGTGATGCTAAAGCTTGTTCAGCAGAGGCAGAAATGTGAAAGCAGACTAGCTGCCGCTGATCTGAGGCTCTGGTTGAATTTAGACACATTTTTGCGTTCTTTCTGAACTGATCCAGGTTTTACTAAGATTTATCAGCAATAAGATGGTCTCAGGCTCAGAGATTTCTGTTTCCATTCAGAATGGGTGCAAAGCATAGACACTGCTACCATCACTTGCTAACAGTTTAATAGGTGGCCAGTGGTAGTCAATGATCCACCTTGCTTTTATTGAGATTGTAATGGGCATGAAATCTGGTTTCCTTTCCTCCCTATGCATAACCATGTCATGATGCATATTAGAGACTACAGCTTTGCCTTTCTAAGGAACATATGAAATCAGTGTATAATACAGTATCACTAGTATCCAATCGCATACAGAAAGATGTTATAAAGCAACAACTCCCAAATTAGATCATCACATTCAAGAAAACAAAAGTACACCGATACCTCAAGGGAAGGGAGAACCAAAACAGGACAACACAAAGAACTATATTAAAGAACTATATTAAAGAAGAGGGCACCCTAGACCAAAAAATTATCTTGAAACCACCACAACTTCTGCTCCCAACCTTCTCCCACATACCAATAAGCGAGGACCCTGATCGTCTTAGAGACTAGAAGAAAACATAACTGAACTGGTTCAAAATATATATTTAGTATCAAACTGAGGTCTGAATTTACTAAAGTGTGTTACCTTACTATCCCCACACCAGCACTGTTCATCATGTGTATTAGTAAACAGGTCTCTTGGCATAAATAAGATGCACTAATGTTGGATGGCGCATAACAACATGGCGGCACAGTGTAGTAAATCTAGCCCTCAATAAGACATAAATGAGACACATAAATTTCTTGCGTTTCTGTTGTGACTCTCTTTCGAGCTCTGTCTGCCAGAGATGTTGAAATTCTTCAAGGGGCTGCCCTCCAGATTAATAGTCTTTTTTCCCTGTCTGGTAGAAAAAGAAAAATATGGAAGTGAGGTATGTGGAGGCCGAATAGTCAGCAGTCATCCTGGACTTGTTTTGGTATCGTGAGAATCCTTTGGTAGAGGAAACACATAGAAGGGTGCTTTTGGTGTTACTTGTGTTCCCCCTTGATAGGGAACATATGCTTCGCCAGGTTTTAAGGACTATATGTGTGTGTGTGTGGGGGGGGTTATATTTAAAGTCTGGCTTTATCCGGATGCAAGTAGGGAAATTTTGCCAAGGAGACGTCTCCCTGGGTGCTATCTTCCTATTATCTTTTCCTTATAAATAATGGGAATGTTTCCCAAGTTTTCCTCTGACATAACAAATTGGAATAAGAACATAAGATATGCCATACTAGGTCAGACCAAGATCCATCAAGCCCAGTATCTTGTTTCCAACAGTGGCCAATCTAGGTCACAAGTACCTAACAGTTTCTCCAAAAGACACAGGTTCCACAATGCTTGTACTGGGGCAAGCAGTGGATATTCTGAGTTCATTTTAATAATGGTTTATGGACCTTTCCTCCAGGAACCTGTCCAAACCTTTTTTAAACCCGGCTACACTAACAGCTTTTACTACATCCTCCGGTTCCAGAGTTTGATTACACACCGAGTAAAAAAATATTTTCTCTTATTAGACTTAAATAGGTTACCCCTGTAGCTTCACTGCATGCCCCCTAGTCTTTCTATATTTTGATGGCATAAACAATCGATCTACGTTTATTTACCCGTTCCACTCCATTCATTAATTTATAGACTTCTATCATATCTCCCCTCAGCCGTCTCTTTTCCAGGTTAAAGAGCCCTAATCTTTTTAGCCTTTCTTCATAGGAGTATCCTTCCATCCACCCTTTACCATTTTGGTGGCTCTTCTCTGTACCTTTTCTAATAACGCTATATCCTTTTTAAGATACGGTGACCAGAATTGCACACAATATTCAAGGTGCGGTCGCACCATGGAACGATACAGAGGCATTATAATATCCTTTATTTTATTCTGCATTCCTTTCCTTATGATACCTAGCATTCTATTTGCATATCCAGCAGAAGACATCAACATATAAATGTGTTATCAATGCTCTTTAAGTAGAATATATTGTTGAATCTGATATTCTAGCCTCTCAACCTATTCTACTTTGGTTTATTTATTTATTTATTTATAGTCTTTTCTATACCGCGCTATTCAGCATCAGCGCGGTTTACAGTAAACAATGAACACACACATTTCCAATAGTACTTTGTGTTTACATATGAACAGGAGATTCAACTTGGCTAACATGGGAACTATATACATGGGTTGTTGTTGTTGCTTCTTACTGATGAAATACTGTTGAAGTGTTCTACTCAAAACTATATACATGGGTTGTTGTTGTTGCTTCTTACTGATGAAATACTGTTGAAGTGTTCTACTCAAAGCTGCAACATCTGTCTGTTTAAATCTCCAAATGCCACATATCCAGTCTTCAGTACCTAATATTCCTGTCTAGTATCAAGCTTGACTGGCTCAATGAAAACTGCCTTTAACTTCCTCCACTTAGGTGGCCTGGCTGGCCTCCTACACCTACACTGTCACATGCATATTATGGAAATTATCCTCTCTAAAGAGGCTGCTGCTTGCCAGATGCTGGCTAGGGTAACAGAGTGACGTTTGAAGAGGAGCACTCAAAGAAAAACTTAGCAATCCTCACTGTTACCTGGGGAGAGAGATCTGCAGCTTGTTATAGGGACAATACTTCCGATAGGCTGCCATGTAGCAGTTCCATCTCTGCCGCTCTGCCTCTCATCTCTGGTGGTAAACTGGGTCACTGCCCATTAAACATCAGCACATACTCCAACACCATAACCTGAAGTGCTTCCTGTGGAGTTCCTCAGAGGACAGGAGGCACAGCCCTGATGCTGAGCAACAAAGACATTTCCACACCCGGATGTCCTGCAACTGGATTAGCAATAAACCTTCCAGTGTGAGATAATTGGGTACCCACAGAATAGCTCAATTATAGGACTTTGCCGTACTCCAAGAGGTACTGGGATTTCAGAGAAAAGCTCCAGGGTGTTCCCCTTCCTCTTGCCCATGTTAGAAGACAGCTCTGGAACACAGACTAGCATAAAGAGCTAAGATCCTGCATTCGTAACCTCCCAGGTCAGGGCTCCCCTCCCCCTATTTTATATCCTCTCCCACATGCAAATAGGCAGTCTGCTCTGGAGGGGATGGAAGCAGCTGGTCAAAGGGAGCATCAACAGCGATGCAGCATCAGAGACTTTGGGTACGTGCTGTGTTGCTTTTTTTTTTTTTTTTTTTTTTTAATGACAGTGCTGCTGTTGCATGTCCCAGAGAGGGGCAGCCGCAGGTCACCCTAGAAATGACGCAGTAGGCAACACCTAATTCACCTAATGGGTAATGCCAGGCCTGTTCTTTCATAAATATTCATTGTCAGTAAGATGCATAACTAACCTGTTGCAAGTTATCAAGTGTGTGGCTTGGGGACCACTGCACTATTTTATCAAATGTTGAAAAAACAAACAAACCCAAATAGACTTAAATACTTGCCCACAAGTTCTCCAGCTTGGGAGTCACCCATAGATCTACAAAAGGTCGTTTCCTTCTCTTAAACAAAATTTCATTTCCATTGTTAGTTCTTAAGAAACACCAACTTTTTAAATCTAAGGACCAGTGAAGTTTCTTGTAAGAGGCTAGACTGTTTGCTTTTAATAAATAACCTTTCCATGTTAAACAATTCCATAAAATATCAACTTTTCTGGTTCTCTGCTTGTGTACACAGACTACCTAGAGGACTAAAAAGAAAGTCAATAATGCTTCCTCACTAATAAAACCAAGCACCTGTCTGCTCCTCTGAGAGTAGCCACCCCCTCTAAGCTGACCTGTTTCTGTAAAAGGCCTTATATAAACACCGCTTCTTGCCCTCTTAGGGCACTTTCAAAGAAAAGGAGCAAAGAGCAAATACATTGGGCTGTTTAAAAGGGCTTAAGGCCAAAATCAAGTCAACTTATTGACCATGTCAGACACTAAGCACCCTTTAAACAGAGTTAATATGCACTAAACGAAATGCCTTTGCTAGGACTTTATTTTATCAATTATATTTATTTAAAACATTTATATTTTGCCAATTCATTCTAGTCCAAGTGGATTAGAATAAAACATAAGAATCTGTGTTTGTATTAAAACAGTAATGCAGATGTTTTCCAATTTATCTCCATTTTTTTTGTTAAAATTTCAAAGAGCTTCAGTCTCGTAGTATGACTGAATTTTACAATCTGAATTTAAAAAGGTGATACACTGCTAAAAAAAAAATATGACTGAATTATAAGGACGCACACTAGCACATCCTACATTTTCTTAACAGAGCAAAACAGAAATATAATATACCCAAAAACTTAGATGTTCACCCTCCCTATAAGAATGGGAAAATATCTGCCCTGTTGCAACCAGACTTTCTTTTCCCTTTTTTGCATGCTATGAACATTTGCAAGTGGAGGAGTAGCCTAGTGGTTAGAACACTGGCTTGGTAACCAAGCAACCAGGGTTCAATTCCCACTAGCACTCCTTGTGGCCTTGGGCAAGTCACTTAACTCTCCATTGCCTTGGAAGAAAGGCCTGGCAATCTACTTCCAGTGACACTGCCAAGAAAACCCAGCAGCTTCTGGGTCGCCAGGAGTCAGGACTGACTCAAAGGCACACATTGCATTTTTTTTTTATTTTTGAGCATTTGCATTTTCTCTGAACATTCCGCTGATGATGTAATAAGAGGAGTTCAGCTGTATGCATAGCTTAGTGCTGAGTTATGCACACATTTTTGTACATACTGCTTGGTGCTTGATGCAGGAAGGATTTCTGCACAGAAAACATGTGCACATAGAAATCTGTGTACACTTCACCACACTGCCATTTATATCCCATTTTAATAGAGGCATTAGCTACAATATTACTTCTCAATACAGAGAAGTGTGCACAAGTTCCAAAGGCTTAAATGCATGTTCTTTTTAATGTTAGACATGTAATTCTTGGTCTGGAGTAATGTTATAGCATTAGTGTAGGTTGCTGAGCCAGCTTCATCTGCTAGCATATGTTTCTTCTTGCTCAGCTACCTTACCCAGGTGAGGTAAGAAGCACGACGTGGCTCCCCTTCCAACACCTTACATATTAAGAAGATGTTGTATGGTAAATCTCCATCCCCACCCCACCCCACTCCGCTCCACCCCACGCCACCTAGCTAGCGCAAGGAGAAGGAGAAATTTTACCTGACAGCTTTCTTTCCTTGAATCCTGCTAGATCAGTCCAGACAAATGGGATTATTCTCCCTTGCCAGGAGGTAGAGGCAGAACTGAGCAACTTTCAGTGATGTAATCACTAGGTATATATGCTGATGTAGCACAGAGAAGCTGGTATTATACTTTGCATGCAACAAACTGAAAAACTAAGTAAAATTTATAAAGCATAATGTTAATAATCAACAATTCAACTTTACAGCAACTTACATGAACAAGTATTCAACTGTCTTACCAGAATTAACTCTGCATCAGGCACCAATACAGACAATGAGACCAAAAGGCAGCACAGCTTCAAAATCTCTAATAAGAATCTTTCAGGGTGGGTCTTGGACTGGTCTAGCAGGATTCAAGAAAAGAAAATCATCAAGTAAAATGTATCCTTCCTTATCTCCAGTCCAGGTGAGTGGGATGTATCCAAGCAGTCATGACCCCGAGTGAGAGGAAGACGACATTATGGACAGGACTGCCCTGCCAAAGGATGCATCCACTCTGGCACCCACATGGTGCTCAGATACAACCAGGTAACCATCTTACAGATGTCCTCTACAGACATCAAGGTGGACCCTGCCCAGGAGAAAGTTTGAGCCCTTGTAAGCTTTGGGATCCGTCCAACACTGTCTACTAGCCAGAAGGTATGGTACACTGATGTAACAGCCTCCTAAATCCATCGGGCAGTAGAGGTCTTCGCTGTTGACAGTCTTTTCCTCAGACCTCTGAGGAAGACAAGAAATGAGCCAACTGGAAAAAGGAATAAGTAATCTCCAGGTATCTGATCAACACCCTCTGCACATCTAACAGATGCAGCGAGGAGTCCTGAAAATTCTCTGAGAAGGAGGGCAGAACGGCACTCTGGTTAAGATGACAGGAGGAGGACAGCATGTGGGAAAAAAAGACGGCACAGTCCGCAAGAAGACAGAAGCAGTCTAGATGACCAAGAATGGTGTCCTGTAAGAGAAGACTTGGACATCTGCCTGGTGAACACTATATCTAACCAAAAACAAATAATAAAAAAAAAGACCCCATAAAGTTCAAATCCTTGACAGGGGCCTTATGAATGCACCCTAAGGAAGGCCCTTTCAGGACCATCAACACAGACTCCACTGAGGCGAACAGAACTGCTTCCCTCTCTTGAAGAAGTGGGAGACATCAAGGGAGGGGTAGCCCAACCGCTAGGCAAACCAGGTGGTTGCCTAGGGTGGCAGATTCTTGTGGGGCAGCAAGGCATTCAAAGCTAGATAATAAATTCTGACTGCCAGAGGGGTATAAGACTAAAGGTTTGCTTAGGGTGCCAATACCATGAACCAACTTTGGAGCTGGCCCTGCATCAGGGGAGCAGTACCAATGAAATCCTTGGATGCTACTCCTATAGCATGTCAGGGCCACCACCAGAATCTTGAGAGTTCTGCGCCAAGTCGAAGAGGGTATCTGCCACAAACGATGCTCAAGACTCCTATCTTGCTATCTCCAGGCTCTCTGGCAATTGCAGGATCCAGCATAAGAGTACTTGGATCACTATGCCTGCACAAAGCACTGCCTGCCTACCAAGGCCAAAGCCAAAGCCAAAGCTATAGCCCTAGCCACGAAGCCATTCTTGAGGAGTGCTTCCATCCTCCTATCATGAGTCTCCTTCAGCAAAGTGCCAACTTCCACGAGTCTCCTTCAGCAAAGTGCAAGCTTCTACTGGAATGGACATGCGCATTGCCAATGCAATGACCAGTACATCTATTTTAGGGACCCCCAAAAAGCTGTTCCATCTCCCCTTGGATTAGAGCATACAGCTGAGCCAGGACCTTGGTACCCCTCAGCCCCAATTCCAAGTCTCTCACAGATAAAACATGAGTTTTCACAAAGGCTTTGGGAAGAAGCTAGAGGGATGCTGCAATTACTTTAAGATAGGGTCCGCATGCACAAAGGGGCCTCCGTAATATGCAAAGTCATCATGCCATCTTGATTAAGGGTGTAAAGGTCCTCCCTATGAAAAAAAATAGATCACTGATGGATCTTCTCGCTCCACCATGTGAGTCACCTCCTCTTCTCCCAAGTCTCTCCCCAGAAAGGACAAGGATGGGCTCTTGGAGGAACAGACAGACAAATATGAAGGACAGGGGGTGCTTAACTCCCTTGCTATCAGAGGTGGAGATGCCAGAGGGCCTGCAGTCCCCATCAAGTGTTTCAGGGCCTCAGATTCCCATGAGGGGGCTGATATGCAGATAGCAAGATAGGAGTCTAGAGCATCGTTTGTGGCAGATACCCTCTTCGACTAAAAACAGCTTCTGAAGTATTTTGGAAGCTGCTGCTCAAAGCCAGCTGAGAGCAAGCCCTGGAGGATGCTCACAAGTCTGTCTGCTTGAGCCTGCAGCTGCCTCACCATACTCCCTTCCAGCTGGGACCATATGGTCAACCAAGATGGCCATCATTCCCACCAGCAGGAAAATCATGAGAAACAGTAAAACAGCAAAATCGGAATCGAGCCCCAGGCTCCCCAATATTGCCATAAAAATGTGTCCTGTAGTTTCTCCATCACACATGGGGGGAAAAAAGCCAGTCACCCATACAGGGTTGGGAAGACTCGGTTGCCTGAAAGGAGGTTTTTTTTCCAAACTGCTTTATGCAAGCAACAAACACAGAGACCCAAATAAAACAATACAAAAATTAAAAAAAAGGGAAAATAAGCAGAATATGGAAAAATAGGACAACGAGAGGGAAGGTGGACCTGGGCCCAGACTTATCAGCTACCCTCTGAGGTCCCCTGGGGTCCTCCTGTCTGTTCTCCAGCCCACCAGTGTTGAAATCTGTGGATAACAGCACTAGACACAGGGCATCTGTCAGCTTGAGAAGGCAATGGATGTACCGCATCTCTGAGAAAACCATGGTGCCAAGACCTGAAATACACAGGCCACAAGACTGTCATTTGGACCAGGGAAGCCAGATCTGACGGCACTGCTGCTGCACCACCAGTGCACACTTTGCCGCTCCTGGAGGAAGTTGTTCTGGTCCGCCTCCACATGCTGGCTGGGCGCATTTCCCACTTATCTGGACTAAGCTTGCAGGATTGATGAGGAAAAAAGTATTTCCTTTTACATAATTTTGCCTAATTCAGATATTTTTTCTGTTCATGGTTTTGCAATTTTTTGCACATAATTTCCCGTGGTGTACTTGATACACCAGATAGACCAGCTGGGAGCATATCATTCTCCAGTTCAGAAGATGATGGAAAATGAAGTATTCCTCTGCCCATCACAGATTTTAAAAAAATTCAGAAGTCCCTAAAAGTTTATTAAATGGAATCAGATTTATTAAAATTCAGTCTCTGTTTTTGCTCCCAGTGGAGGGACAAAATTAAAAGCAGAGAGTGGGGGGTAAACTGTATAGAACAGCAGTTACAATCCAAAGTAAAAAGACCTTACTGGGCAGACTGGATGGGCCATGCTGGTCTTTAGGTGCCATCACTGACTAGTTTACTAACAAGCAGAGAAAACAGGCAGAAAATGGCTTATGGAATTTTTTCCAAACTCTCTGCCCATGCCTGTAGCTGTGTTGTCTCTGTGCATGTCTGACTTAGACGCCAAAAGGAAGGGGGCGGCTGAAAGTAGTGGGGGTGGGGTACTTTCAGAGACAAGTACATTAAAAAAAATAATTTTAAAATAGGATTTACTGAAAGGAACACAGAATTGCTGCTAAAGAAAAATAATATGGTAAAAGGAAAGCAGCAGCTTCCTTCTTCTAACATGAAACGTAACTACCACATAACACATTGCATGTGCAAGAAAGGTGTATTAGGTAGGAAGCAAGCAGCCATCACGCCATGTAAACCCTCTTATAAAACACTGACACATCTCTCTGCATGGAATTTACTTGCAGCACGGGTTAAACACACCCCTTCCAATAACCCTAGAGTGAAGCATGGTGTTCTGAAGGGAAACACATGTCATTGCAAATCAAACCACAACTGGCATCTGGAAGGCCAAACAGAAGCTCACGCTCCGCTACAGACCTCAAATGACAGACTACACTCTCAGACTTACTCAAGTTTTACATACAAGTTGAAATTGTATACCTTGCTGTGCAAGAAGCACAAAATTAGAATCTCTTTAGCCCCTTGCACTGAGGTACAGTCAAGCCAAATGCTGTTGTGTATGGAAGAAAAGATGTTGTACACACTACAGAAAGGCATGTATGGCACACACACAGTGCACAACAGTTTACCTAAGCCTACAGATTTTGTATACGTAAAGCAACTCGCACCTTCCAACTCTTCCAGTTTAACAGACATATTCTAGGCCTTGAACTCTATGCTCATCACATATCCGATCTTTTTTTGGATACGGCCAAAAGGAGCGGCTGACATGTCTAAGTCCAAATCTACCAACCAAGTAGAGTTTCTGATTAAACTAAATACAATACCCCGAGTCCTTTTTGAAAACTTTCATTTCTGATTGCTGTGAGCCATCCTGGTGTGGGTCATGTGAATTCAGTTGAGTTTGCACCAGTTTTCTCAGGAGGTTAAAATCCAGAAGCTTTGTTTGTTGGATTGTTTATTATACATTTATTAGGATAGTTCTTACTAGTTTATTTCTGCCTTCAGTGGACCCTTACAGTTAAGGTCTGCAGTGATAAGATCTTCAACTCTTGAATAAAAGAGCTTACAAACATGTACAGTGCCTTGTGAAAGTATTCATCCCCTCTGTGTTTGTCCTGTTTTGTTGCATTACAACCCGGAATTAAAATGGAGTTTTGTGAGTTAGCACCATGTGATATACACAACATGCCTACCACTTTGAAGGTACAAAATATCCTTTATTGTGACACAAACAATAATTTAGACAAAATAAACCTGAAAGCAGGAGTGTGCATATGTATTCATCGCCCAAAGTCAATACGTTGTAGAGCCACCTTTTGCTGCAATTACAGCTGCAAGTCTCTTGTGGTATGTCTCTATTAGTTTAGCACATCTAGCTGCTGGGATATTCACCCATTCCTTAAGGCAAAACTGCTCCAATGCCTTCAAGTTAGATGGGTTGCGTTGGTGTACAGCAATCTTCAAGTAATGCCACAGATTCTCAGTTGGATTGAGGTCTGGGCTTTGACTAGGTCATTCCAAGACATTTAAATATTTCCCTGTAAACCAGCTTTAGCAGTATGTTTAGGGTCATTGTCCTGCTGGAAAGTGAGCCTCTGTCCCAGTCTCAAATCTCTGGCAGACTGAAACAGGTTTTCCTCAGGAATTGCCCTGTATTTAGTGCCATCCATCATTCCTTCAATCCTGACCAGTTTTCCTGTCCCTGCCAATGAAAAACATCCTCACAGCATTTATTTATTTATTTAACAGGTCTTATATACCGCTTTATCATATACATTCAAAGCGGTTTACAATGGACAGTTATAGCAACAAGCTTTACATTGAACAGGGTTATTCGACTTGGAGGTTACATTGGGGTAGAACAAGCAATTGTCAGTTGCTAACTATATACAAGAGCTCTAGCTGTGTTTCATGGTCCAGTTGCTGTTACTGTTAATCATCACGATGCTCCCACCACCATGTTTCACTGTAGGAATGGTGTTCTTGGGGTGATGGGAAGTGTTGGGTTTGTGCCTCACATGGCATTTCCCATAATGGCCAAAAAGTTAAGTTTTCATCTCATCTGACCAGAGAACCTTCTTCCATGTGTTTGGGGGTCCACCACATGCTGTTGTGCAAACTCCAAACCTGTTTTCTTATTTCTTTCATTAAGCAATGGCTTTTTTCTGGCCACTCTTCCATAAAGCCCACTCTGTGGAGTGTACGACTTAAAGTGGTCCTATGGACAGATTCTCCCATCTCTGCTGTGGATCTTTGCAGCTCCTTCAGTGTTATCCTTGGTGTCTTTGTAGCATCTCTGATTAATGCCCTCCTTGCCCGGTCTGTGAGTTTTGGTGGGTGGCCTTCTCTTCTCAGGTTTGTAGTGGTGCCATATTCTTTCTATTTTGTTATAATGGATTTAATGTTGCTCCATGGGATATTCAGAATTTGGGAATTTTTTTTTAATAATGCAACCCTGATCTTTACTCTTCCACAACTTTGTCTCTGAGCTATTTGGAGTGCTCCTTGGTCTTCATGTTGCTTGCTTGGTGGTGTTGCAGAGCCTTTCAGAACAGGTATATTTATATAGGCATCATGTGACAGATCATGTGACACTGACTGCACACAGGCAGACCCTAATCAACTAATTGTGAATTCTGAGGTTATTTGATTGGATCAGATCTTTAGGGGTTTCATAGCAAAAGGGACGAATACATATGCACTCACAGCTTCTCAGTTTTCACTTGTTTTTTTTTTTATATATACAAGGTATTTTATTTTTATTTCACTTCACCAATTTGGATTCTATTGTTAGGTACATTGCCTAACATCCAAATGAATCTCCATTTTCATTCCAGGTTGTACGTAATGCGACAAAACAGGACAAAAACCAAGGGGATGAATACTTTTGCAAAGCACTGTAGCCTCCCCGTGTGTGAAATTAGACAGATCTTAAGATACTGGAAGGTCCACGTTCCTCTGAATGTTCTTTTATCAATATAGCACTTGAGGAGCCAAACACGGAGGGGTGCTGTGAGGAGCCAAACACGGAGGGGTGCTGTAAGGAGCCAAGGCAGTCAGAAAGTCCAACATGGCTCTGGTTTACAGAAAACAAGTGGTGCTTATGTCAATATGGATCAGTGCTGGAAGATTCTGACTATGTAAGGACACAGTCAGAATTTCTCATAAAGCTGGCAATGGCAATCAGATTACATGTTCACAAGTAAGACGAAGATCAGGATTTTATATTTACCATCTACTTAACCTGAAACTGGGAGATTGGGTGTCCAAATTGCAGATGAAATTTAATGTGGACAAATGCAAGTTCCTCCCGATCTTGAATCTCCCTGTCATCCAGGTATGGATGAACCCAGATATCCTGCCTATAGAGAAAGGCTGTGACCACCACGGTCACCTCTGAAAAAATGAGGGGGGCCTATGGCCAGACAAAATAGCAAAGCATGAAACGGAAAATGACGATGACTCAGGATGCAAAAATTGAGAGACCTTTGATGCCTGATGACAATGTGGGAATATGCCTCAGAGGTCTTACATTAGGAACTCTCCTTGTTGGATGAAAACACTCACAGATCTCAGAATCTCCATGTGGAAATCAGGGACCTTAAACTCGGCATTGACCGTTTTCAGGTCCAAGATGGGTCTGAAAGACCATGAAGTAGATGCAATAACACCCTTGCCCTTGCTCTAAGGAAGACATAGGTACAATAGCCCACAACTGAAGAGTCTCTTCGAAAGCCACCTGCTTGAACACAGAACTGTACAAGGACACTGGCAAAGGCAAACTGTATTGGTTCCACAAACTCTAAAGCATACCCTTTCTTGATGACCTCAAAGACCCACTAGTCTGACATGATATGGGCCCATGATTAACAGCAGTGGAAACAGGATGTCCTCAGGCTCAAGGAGACAAAGGCATACCCAAGCTCTAAACTCCTGACATGCCTAAGGCTCAATCCTCAGGCCACAAGACCTTGATCTGAGCTAGGGAGCCTGGCCTAATGTCAACTTCTAGACCATTCCACACACCACCATCTGCTGGAGGCAGAGAATACGGCAATACTTGGTGCTGCACCACCAGTTATACCGGCAATGATATCACTGAAAGTTGCTCTAGTGTCACTGCCTCTTATCTGCTAGTCTGGGTGTATAACCCATTTGTCAGGACTGGTCTAGTAGGATGAGATAAGGAATTTTTTTTTTTTAAGCTATTTGCCCTTCATTATTCCTATTTTTAAGAATTTATTTTTTATTTCTAATTTAAATTTCCTTTGTTCTCCCTTTCCTTCCTCTCAAAGGCTCGCCTCCACATTTTGCCTCTCTCCCTGCTTCTGAGCACATTCCCCCAATCCCCAACTTCCTCTCAGCTGCTTTTCACTCTTATTTGGAGCTCAAAGTGAGTTACAATTCAGGCATTGTAGTTATTTCTCTGCCCAAATGGGCTTATAATCTAAGTCATATCTAAAGCAATAGAGGCTGTAGTGACTTGCCCACTGTCCAAATGAATGCCAGCGGGAGAAGTGGCATTTGAATCCCAACTTACTTTGTTCTCAGCCTGCTGCTCTAAACATTAAGCTAACATTCCCTTCTGACATTCTCTTCCACTGTCCAGCAAGAGAGCCCCACCTCCTGCCCCTAGCCCAGGCCCCAACAGTGACAGTCCTTGTGATAAGCTCTTCCCAGCTGTGGCCCAGTTGGTTGCAGCTCCTTTGACACCTTCTTTCTAGATTGGCCAGCTACAGCAACTACGACTACAAGGTGTACACAGCGCTGTATATATAGATGTAAGACACAGTCCCTGCTCATCAGAGCTTACGATCTAATCAAGATGAAAAACACTACAGAACTAGTGGGAAAAAAAATTGTAGGCACCTGGGTGACCTGGCAGCCAGAATTTTTAGAGTGCTGCTTCGCCTCAATGTCTCGTTCAGAAGGCTTTCAGTCCAAATGTGCGCTTATTGGAAATATCTTTTCAGGCTTCAGACCAAGAGCCTAGTTTATCAGGAACTCTTCTTGCCATTCTTTGTCAGGAGGAGGGGGAAGTTAGTAATTTTGGCTCCAAATGTACCTAATTTCTCCTCCATGGACTGCCAGATAAAGGTGAAATCCCTAAAATATATTGGGATAGGTTTATTAAACGGGGCTTGAGGTGCACGCTTAGTGTATGCGCCGAGGTCCCATCTCATTCCATAGGACATCAGCACCCATACTGCACATACACAGCTGGCGTTGCTTAGTAAGCCTTCTACCTTGCTGCTACTTATGCCTGGAACAAACTGCCTGAGTCGGTACGTCAGGCTCCAACTGTGGCTTTGTTCAAATCCAAGCTAAAAGCTCCCTTTTTTTGATTGCTTTTGGATCCTAATCCCCTTAGTCTCCTGTTCACTCCCTATGTGTTTCCTTGCCATTACCCTAGCTATAACCTTGTGCCCAGTTGTTGTGTTGTCTTGACTAGACTGCAAGCTCTTATGAGCAAAGAGTGGAGGAGCAGTTTAGTGGTTAGAGCAACTGCTTAGTACCCAGAAGATCAATAGTTCAATTCCCACTGTCACTACTTGTGACCTTGTTTGTTTGTTTATTTAACAGATTTTGATATACCGCTTTCTACCAGTCAAAGCGGTTTACATAGAACTTAGTTTTTACAAAGAACAGATTTTGAACGACATTGGAACATGTACAATAAATATGGGGAAAGGAACTTGTAGCAAAGAACATTTTTAAGGCTGCCATCAAATGCAACTATATACAATGGGTTGAGAGGTTGGCGAGTGTGGTGTCATATGGGTTTCGAGGGGGTGGTGGGGAGTGGGGTCATAGGGGTTTCATGATGGTAGGGTGAGTGGGGTCAACTAGGTTGCTTATTGTCAAAATGTTTCTAGAAGAAGTGAGAGTCTTGAGTTGTGTACGAAAGTCAACGGAAGACGTGATGTGGTCTTGGGCAAGCCACTTAACCCTCCATTGCCCATGTTCCCTGTAAGTATTAGCGTATGTGTCTCATATCCCCTCGTGTTAAATGTATCCCCCAATTGACCGCTTTGACCCGGTGAAAAGCGGGATATAAATACAGCTAAATAAATAAATAAAAATAAATGTTTCGGATTTCTGGAGGTAGCTCATTCCAGAGGGTGGGGGCATATAGTAGAATTTGGGGTGTGAATTAAGTCACGTAGTTGCACTGCTGATGTCTTGTTCAGGGTTTTGTGGATGAGGGTTAAGACCTTGTACTGTAATCTTGAGTTGACAGGGAGCGAATAGAATTGTTTGAAGATGGGTGTGATGTGGGTGTGCCGTGAGGTTTGGAAGATGGTTCTAGCAACGGTGTTTTGTGCAAGTTGCAGTGGAAGGATTGCATATTTAGGTAGCCCTTGATAAATGGAGTTATAGTAATCAAAAAGAGGTGTGATAGTAGCCTGGCTAACTGTACGGAATGTGTCGGTGGATAGGAGGGGGGGGGGGGGCACAGGTTTCAGATGTTTTTTTAGCTTGTAGTATACCACTTTGGCGATGCTGTGAATTTGTGCCTTGAAGTTAAGTTGCTGATCAAGTATGATTCCAAGATACTTTATATGGGAGCTAACTAGAATTTCAGAGTTGCCAAGTTTGACAGAAGCGGTGTGGGGGGGTGAAGTTGGGGTCCTTGGTTACGGTGGAGAAGCTCTGTTTTACTGAGATTGATGGAGAGGTTATGATGGTGGAGGCAGCTTGAGAGCATGGAGTAGTCTGGAGTGGGCAAGTCACTTTACCCTCCATTGCCTCGGAAGAAAAGGCCTGGCAATCTGCTCCAGTGATGCATTGCCATGAAAACCCAGAGGCAGCTGGGTCGCCAGTAGTCAGCACTGACTTGACAACACTAAAAAAAAAATGAGCAGGGTCTGTTTCTTACATGTCTCTGTTCATTGCTGCGTTCGCCTTGTAACGCTATATAAATGATAAGCAGTAGTCAGATATATAGAGTTGGATCCTAAGTTTAATTGTTCTCCCTTCTTAAAGAACTCATATCTTCTGATGCCCCACAATTTTCACAGTCACTAAATGCACATCCTCCCCTTCCACTGCAGTCCTTCATTAAGCACAGTTTTATCTCCAAGTCTGGAATCTTACAATTACAGTTCTAATAGGCTAGCTGCACACAGCATTAGCAGGACACATTACAATTACTAAGATTACTGTGTGAAATATAATTCATTACAGATCCAACTTTCCTTGTCTACAGCGATAGCAAAAGGCCTGCCCAGGGCATCAAATAAAATGAAAATTTTCTCAAGTAGCAAAGTTTAAACATGCCACGTGGCTTTATTAAAGCAGATCAAAGTGTGACCATTTAGGGAAAAGAATATAATGATAACCTTTAGTAAACATGCCCCATTGTAAGGCATGTTAAGTGCCGCTTTGGCCTATTTTATTCCTATAGGCACAGCAGCACGTTAATGCTCACTAAAGGGCGTTAACCTTTAGAAAGCATGCCTCTTTTTGTCCTTAACTTTAGGGACAGTCCTTAGCACAGCCACCAGCATAATCTATGAAAACACTCAAACTCTAAATATACAGTGCTTTGTAAATGACTTTATACCCTTGTATATTTTCATATTCTACTGTCTAAAAAATAAAACTCAAATTGCATTAAAGAATAACTTTGTTCCACACGACCACAAGAGGAGGTCCCCCATAGAAAGGGAATCAAACACAATAGCCAGGAAAGCTGAAGCAATCTTTAAAATACTTTATTAAGAATGACTAGAAAAACAATTGTAATGTTTGTGATAGCTTGTGTGCTAGGCTGTATGTTTATGTAGGTATGATTTCATGTTTTTATGTAAACTGCAGAGCCTGAAAAAGATAATAATTTGCAGTATTTAAGTGTTTAAAGAAATGTTTCCTTTGGCTTTCCCTACTTACACAATAAAAACACAAATTATAGAAATAGTCAAAAAGTCATTAATGAGAAGTGAAAAGTCTCGATTGTGCAAGTTTTCACACCCTTTGGCACAGTAAACTCAAATTAGCTCAGTTTTGAAATACTTCCTTAATAAGGCATATAATAAGTTCAATGGAGCCCATATGCGTCCAATTTCAGTAGCAGAGCGGATTCAAGCACTCCTGGATGAAGAACAAAACTGTTTCAAATTCACTTCCTACCACAGAAACAAAGATCTACATATGCCGAACAAGGAGAGCTGCTGTAAAAACTCCAGGATCAAGTTCTTCCGAGGCACACGGATCTGGGAGGCTCATCAGAATGTGCCAATGTGCTCTGAACATTCTCTGAAGCACTGTCAGCTCCGTCATTGTAAAGCGGAAACAGTGTGCACCAGGGCCTGCCCCTCCCCAGTCAGTGTCCGTGCTTTAAGGAAGCTATTGAGGAAGGTCACTGTGTGGCCTAGGATTGCTTTAAAACAATTACAGAGGTCTCTGGCTCAGACTGGGAAAATGTTGCTTGCTTAACTATTACAAGATTACTCCACAAATATGACATGTTTGCAAGGGGGGCATGAAGGAAGCCGCTACTGAAGAAAAGCCACAGGATGTGCCCCAAAGTATCTGCAAAGTAGACACTACACACATTTGGGAGGTTTTGTCTGATGAGACCAAAGTAAAACCTTTTGGTATCAATGATACACGACTGACCAGCACATCGCCCTGCCAACCCCATCCCTACAGTAAAGTATGGCGATGACAGCAATGTGTTGTAGGGATGCCTTGCTGCAGCAAGACTGGGAGGCTGGTGACGATCAAGGAAAAGGCGGATGGTACAAAGTGCAGGCATTTCCTGTAGGAAAACCTGTTTCGGTCTGCCTGGGATGGAGGAGAAGATTCGCTGGAGTGTCTCAGCAAAAAGAACGCAAATGTCCTTGAGAGGCCTAGTCAAAGCTCACGGATCCAAATCCAATAGATGTTGCAAGATTTGAAGGCTGCAATCCACCAATTTCCTGGCCTCTTCAAAGTGCGTGAACCGTTCTTCCGAGAAGAACGTGGTAAAAGTTGCAGCATCCAACTGTGGAAGTTGGCAGACACTTGCCCTGAACAACGCATGGCTTATTGCTGCAAAAAGGCCTCCCGCCAAGTACTGAATCAAAATTTAGTAGTTTCTTATTCTTGGTTACTTTTACAATATTTTTGTAAGTGCTCTTTCATACAGAAAGCATAGAATACGTTGTGTAGACCAGTAAAACAATCTCCTATTTTAATGCATTTTAAAATTGTACTTTATGCCCTCATCTTCAGAGCATGCTACCCAGAAATCTAGGCCACCCCTTCTCCCCACCACACCCCTCTCAATATCTCACCATCCCCCACCTAGCCTCAACCCCCCCCCCCCCCAGTTTCCCCTACAATCTCAATACCGCCACATATTTAACATATGCACATAGCTACTCCCCAAATACTTCCAAGTTGCCTTCCCTGTTTAATGTAAACTGTTCTGTTTTAATGTAAACCGCTTTGACTGTAGGATCAAGCGGTATAGAAAAACTGTTAAATAAATATAGGCAGCAGAATGTGAAAAAACATACAAGGGTGTGAAGAGTTTTACAAGGCAATGCAGCGCTACAGATTCAGCGTTTGCCATTCTTTTAACTTATAATTTATGGCACATCTTCCACCCAGTCCTTTCCTGCCTTCCCAAGAGCAGATCTGAGCACCCTCTCTTAAATCCTTTCAGTCAGCCTTTCGTACCTGCAGCCCTCTTCAACAGGCCTATGCCCTCCTCACCCCTCTCTCGTAAGACGACATGATCTTCACTGGCTACTGCCAAAAGGGGGCCAGACCCTCCCCATCCTCCTGGAACCCCACCCCAGGCGCGGATTTAGGAATAAGCAACATAACTACCACCGGCACCAGGAGTGTTGCCACTGCCTGGGTCTCGGCCACGGCAGATGATCCAAAGCAGCAGCGAAAAATGTTCTGTCATAGAACTCAACATGGAGCCTGCAAGCCCTCTGCCACTGACAGGTCCTGCGGTGCCAGCTCTTCAGTTTGCATGGTTTTCCATGATAATAGGAAGCCATACGAGCAGGGGGAGAGGGCATCACAGGACCTGTCAGTACTGGAGGGCTTGCATGCTACGCGATAAGTTCTGCCACAGAACATTTTTCTCTGCCATTGCTGCTCAGTATCAGCCACAAGGTGAGGGGAGAATCTGGACAATGCAATGGGTGAGGGGGGGAGGACAGAGATGGTCTTCTCTTCAACTGCTTATGGGCACTCCCACTTGAAATCCAGCCTTCCCTCACTCCCAGATACATTAGAAAACCTCTCTAGGGTTTTCCTTTCTGCTGCACATCCTGTCACATCTAGTAGTCGTTTCTTCAAGATTCACTCTAAGCTGGCAAGTAAGTGTCAGAACTATACTTAGCATAACTAACAATATCATTGCAACAGAAAGGGCCGGTGCAAGAGTGCTGAGCATCTTCAAGGAACCTTGAACTTTCACCCCTCTCAAATTGGCTTTCAGGTCCTTAGCACTCGTTCCCTGCCATCAAAATTTCAATAACTGAACTCAATAATGGTCACTCCCATTACTCTACCATACTTCCTAGAACAATCCTGTAAAATACATAATTGAAATATTTGAAAACTGCCCACTCTCCCTGCGTTAGAAAGTATGTTAGGACCTCTAGTTTCACCTTGATAGTAGGTTCTCTTTGCTGCCCCAAATCTCACCTAGTCTGCCTGATGGTTATGCTGCCCCAGGGACGAGAGAACTACACTCTGTCATAAAGTGAAGGCTTTTCACTCCTTCAGGACTCCTTAAGCACAACCTTCACTGAACAAAGGTAATGTATACCTAAAGCTGGAAAAAAAATTCCTTTTCATTTTCAACAGTTGACTATATAACAAACATGGTATCAGTTTATGCCTCTGTGCTCTAATTAAACAAAACAAAAAAACCCAGATTCCAGTCTAATCAGGCAAGAGTAGCTCTAGGCCTTCAGAACTACAATGAGTCCATTTTTCAGGATAACCACAGCATATGAATTTATTTGATTTACTATCTCACTATGCAAACTAGTATATTTTCCTGACAGACCAAACTGTTTGTGGACCCTGAGAACACAGTTTGGAGGTTTCTGAGTCAGGGCTTCTGTCAGACACACTTAGGTGTATTTTGAGAATCGCACAGCTTCAGATTATAAAATGAAAACAAGAATGTACTCTTTACTCTTACAGACAAATTCAAAAGATGTTAGTCAAATGTCATCCCCATCCCAAGATGTTTTTTAAAATACTTCTTCCTGATTTTTGTTTTAGAACGCAAGTCATTTTCACCAAGGTTTACGGCTGCTACCGTTTCTCCATCTGTGGGTCTCTAATTCCCCTAATACTGTTGTGCTTCACACTTGTTTGCTTCACCACTAGGAGTCATACTCTATAAGAAAAAAGGGATGGGATGGCTACACATCAAAAGACAGTATTATAAGTATATTTATAGAGGGTACCGTACAGTTATTTGTACAACTACTGCATTCAATGCAAAACAGAAGTGTAGAGTCATGCAGCTGGGATGCAAAAACTCAATGGAGCAATAAAGTGATGAGGCAAAATACTTAGAGGACGAGATCTTGCAGTAATCACATTCGATGACCTTAAGGTCGGGAAGCAATTCAATTAGGTAGTGGCAAAAATCAGAGGAATGCCAGAGTGAACAGGAAGAGTTGAGATCAATAGGAAAAAAGGAAAGGGACGGCACTTCCGTATGTCACTAATGAGCCCTCGTAACGGCCAGTGCAAGGATACGTGCCATCCTAGGCATATCCTCACTCCTGCGCCACAGCCGTCGCCCCCCCCCCCCCCAACTTCTCCCTGGACCTGCAGTGGCATGGACATTAAAGCAACAACATCTCACACACCGCTGCATGCTGCTGCTACCGTGCTTTGACTAGCCTCTTCTGACCATCAGACACAGTCTTCCTGGTTGCATGCGGGTGGAAGTAGCTGGTCAAAACACGGCACCAACAGCACGCAGCGTCAGAGGCTTTAGGTAAGCGCTACGCTGTGTTTAATGTCATTGCCACCACAGCAAGTCAAGCAGAGGGGTGGTGGCAGCAGCAACGGCGTTAATGAGCTGTCATTGCAAGGTTGGCACACTAGGTGACCACCTGGCTCGCCTAATAGGTAGTGTCGGCCCTAACCCTCATTTGGAATATTTTGTCCAATCTTGAAGGATATATATATATATATATATATATATATATATTTTGTGATGAGGAGAGCGGCCAAGAACAGATGGAGATAGAAGAAAAAACGGAGTTACTTACCTGTAACTGAGTTCTCCGGGGACAGCAGGATAAGTCAGCCACAATTGGTGACGTCATCCGACGGCGCCGAGACGGAAGTACTCTCCATAGCTCAGAAGGGCTTTGCCCTTCTGAGCATGAGCCAACTGGCCCCACCCCCGGCCCGCCCCTAGCTAACCAGTTAGTCACTAGCTGAGCCTTAGCCGCTAGGAGGCGGGCACCAGTTCCGGAGGACTAGTCCTTCCCCCTGCCAGGGGAGGAGGGTGGGATGTGTGGCTGACTTATCCTGCTGTCCCCGGAGAACTCAGTTACAGGTAAGTAACTCCGTTTTCTCCTAGGACAAGCAGGATGAGTCAGCCACAATTGGTGACTCCCAAGCAGCCATGCGCTGTGGTGGATGGGGGAAGGACGAGGCTGAGGTAACCTCATCAGGGCCAGCGTGCAATCCTGCGTGCCACAGCATGTGGGTGCAGTTGGCATGTCTTAGGAAGAGCCTGTGGGCTTGCAGTCGAGCAGCATGCAACGAAACAGCTGCGGTTGTGAATTATGTCGATACTGGGCGACCTCTAGATGATGAAGCACGCATATGCAACAGCAGCGATGCGAAGTATGCGGATCATAGGCGGTCCAGTAAAGCGGGCTTCAGGCCAGTAGCCACGAGGGTAGTGTGGATCAGAGGCTGACTACGACGTGAAAGAAGCATCGAGACGACGTAAGGGCATTGCTTGGATTCATAGGTGGGTCTATTGGAGCTATGGCCCACAGCCTGTACCATGCCATGTACCATGTTATGTGGTAACCAAAGTTCCCTCTAATTTTCTGTAGGCTGTGTGCACATAAAATATCAGCTGTGCAGCTTTTGAAGGAAGGTTAAATTTTTGTGCGCCACGTAACGACACACTGAGTTATATACTTTAAAATTTGACTACACGTCAGAATACAGTATGTACACCACATTGATTGCACTAGAAAATATTGTAGAACTTGTGAAAACCATAAATACACAACAACTTTTAAATTTTAAGATGTTTGTGGTGTTTTCTATCAGAATCAGAACCGTAATTTTGTGCGCTCTGTTGTAAGGTATGTGCGCTCACTCGGCGAGGTGTGTGCGCGCGCACACGCGCACAGCTTAGAGGGAACAGTGGTGGTAACCCCTAGAGATGACGACTACATAATGCTCTTAGGTGATGACGGCTACATCATGCTCCTATGTGGTGACCTGGACTTGCCACTGCAGAAGAACAGACTGGCTTAGGTGGGCTCATTAGGCCACGGCATATCCTGTGTTGATACAATAACAGCGAGTAGCAAGCTCTGTGCTACGAGATATGCCAGAAATGCCCCTCTAGCCTGCAGTAGGTTTGCATAGGTAGTAGATGGCCCTGCCAGGATCATAACCTGTCGACGAGGGTTAATCGTAGACAGGGTCAGGCTATGCATGGTGTGAGTGTCTGCGTGCAGCTATCAGGGAGTTAAGCACGCTAGTGCCTGAGGGAGGGCAGGTAGTGCCCCTCGCAACAGTTGCACTTCGTGCTCGCCACGAGGCGAGTGATATTGTGGTCGGCCCACGGACTGTGGGGTTTTTTTTTTTTTGAGGCCGTGGTCGGTCTGGCGACTGAATGGGGTATCATATCGTCCCATACAACCAAGGGTCTTAGTGTAGGGCATTAGGAACCGCTATACGGCGTGGTGGGGTGATGGTTTGCATCTCCCGGCCTAGGTCAGAACAAGTGATCGTGGCGCACTTTCCCTGGTGCGCGTAGGTGGCTGAAATCAGATTTTTGTGCACGCAATTAAGCGCTGCCCTTGAGTTGATCATAACGTAAGAAGTCAATCTAGCGTTCACAAGGATGGCCTTGAGTCTGCCTCCCTGCCCTTACACGCTCCTTGATAGGGCTTGGATGCTTATTAGGGTCCAATGATACGTGGACTGTGTTGGCAGTAGCCCGACTGGGCGTTCTGTGGTCATACGCAGAGTCTGCGTGTACTGCACCCTCGTGTTGCCACTGGTAGGGGCCCAATTCGGGAAAATAGGTGCTCCTTGACAGCAGTGAAGCGATGCGGAGACCGGGACGTGGAAGGTGTTTCCCCCCATGTTGGTGGGCAGTGACCTGTTAGCCAACTCAACCTTGAGGGAGCCGGAGGCAGGAGGCAGTTCTCTGCGGGCAATTGCACCAAGCTCTGGCCCTTAGGTGGTATCTGCGGATGAATAGAAGATGCGAGGTCCGCAATGAGCCTCCTGTTAATAACACCTCAGCTGGCCATGTTAATTGGGTCCTGAGGGGGTTTGAACCCCTGATCCCTGCACCATCGGTCCGAGTTTAACCATAGATGCAGGCCTTATTGAAATATGGGAACGCTGGGATTTGAACCTGTGGCCCTCTGGTCTTAGAAGTACTGGCTCTGTCCACTGCACCACCCTGTGGCCACTCACATGGTCATCGAACAGGGGTGCGGCGACAACAGCAGAGTTGGGGCTTGAACCCACGGCCTTAAGCTTATGAACACACTGGCGGCTCCTGCCCCAGCTGGGGCTGAGTCCACGACCTTTAGCTTATGAACCCACTGTGAGTGGTGCATCACCGCGCTGCCACAGAGATGAGGGTTGTCTTCTGCATGCTCTCTGTATGCTGTGACTGTTGTTTCCGACAGTCCCCGATGTGGTATGAGCTTAAGAGTGGCTGGTCATGCCCTGCAGTTATTCGAGCTTCCTGAACTTCTAGGAAGTGTAGCTGTAGGTGGACCTGCAAGCCTTCTTTAGGAGTGACGGGGAGGGTATCTCACCGTAGCTGGTTGGGATGACAAGGCTTTCTCTGGGTGCCACAGCAATTTGCTTCGTAGAGCAGGCAAGCAAGCATTGCTGTCCTGTATGGGACGGTCTGCCTAAGGGTAAGACATCAACTCACCATCCCTGGCAGGAGGGAGCTCACTTGCTTCTCTACTTCGTGCAGGCACTCGGGAACTTTCCCTTTGGACGCTGGGGCGCGTTTTCGTCGGAGCGACGATAGCCGCATGTGAAGACTCACTCCCGCTTGTTACTGGGGAAGTGGCTCGCCCAGGGGCGCAAGCGGAGGCTTGGGTGAATCGCGTGTCCTGATTGGGGATCCGATAGAGCCTGTAGTCGGGACCTCTTCTGGGAGGAGATGCAGAAGGAGTCCCAGCGTGCGATCCACTGGGGCCATATCTAGGTCCCTTAATTGCCTGGTAGGTGGTAACGTATTCTCATGTCCTTTTTAAAGTATCAGCCCCTCCCTGAAGGGGATCCTGCCAGCCGGGAAACCAGGGTGGTGTAGCAGGTTGGATGGTGGTAGGTACTGTCACCAGGGCTGGCAATTAGGATGCTGGTCCCAATCGTGACGTGACTGGAATCTGGCTGCCATCGTTCCATATGCGACGTGGCTGGGATCTGGTTGCCCCACACTGGCTGAGATGCTCGGGGTGTCGACGAGCCGCCGAAGGTATTGGGTGGCACGTGGATTCCCTGGGGATACGGTAGCAAATTACCAGTAGGGTTGCAGGTGGCCCAGCTTGGATTTGGAGCTGCTCACTTTCGGATCCAGAACACACTGTCTGTGTTCACTGTACCACACAGTGTCCGCTCTGGATTGCTAGGTACGTGACCTTAACCCTTAGGCTACTCTAAAATAATTTGCCCCTTACAGCACTCATTCCCATAATACACGCTGCCTTGGTGAGCCTTCTTCATTGGGCACGGAGGGGATTGGAACCTTGATTCTTGCACCATTGGTAGTGTCTCACTCATGTGTTGTAGCTCCGTTTAGGCTGACGTAGTGTCTTTGCATCCTTTGAGTGCCTCGATGAAGTGAGAGGGAGGCAAACGCAGGTTGACAGGTACTGCCTCAGCCAGTCTTCTGACCTTCTGTTCTTGCATACACTGTCTGTGTGCACTGCACCACCTTGTAGCCACTGCAGCAGGCACTGTGGGGGACTGAACCCATGTCCCCTGCACCATCAGTCAGTGACTTAACAATGTTACACTGCTGTTACAGGAGACCTGATTGTCGTAGGGAGAGCAGGCCCCATGGATAGTGAGAGCACTATCACAGGCCACTGACGATTCCTGCTAGCTTGAGGATGTAGTAAGGCTGTCAGTGTAGGTTAGGACAAGTTCCTGGAGGGGGTCCCTAAGCCCTTATTGAGAAGGGACCCAGGAAATCAATGCTTGAACAATGCAAGCATTGTGGAACCTGTTTACCTTGGGAAACAGCTAGGTACGTATGACCTGGATGGGCCACAGTTGGGACAGAATAATGGGCCTGGTGGACCTTGGTGGGACCAGTATGGCAAGCATGGAGATGCTGACATAGCGCTCAGGGTTTAGTATGATATAATGGTCCCACTTGGGAACGAAGTCAAGGTCCTTGAGCGTCAGAGGTGCAGAGACAGAGTGCTCATGATTTCCTTGTGTTATTCAATGGAATAAGGTTGCACTACATGTTATGCTGTAGTGCACAGACCAGCGCTAGCACGGGAGCGTGTGAATGACCCGGCGCAGAGGCGTCTGCCGAGCTTACAGCAGAGACAGCAATGCTCTGACCCCTCGATGAGTGTATCTGCTTCGAGGTGTGGAGGCACAGTGCGCAGAGGCGCCTGCCGGGCTTACAGCAGCGACAACAACGCTCCTCAATGAGTGCATCTGTTCCGAGGTGCGGAGGCACAGTGCGCAGAGGCGTCTGCCGGGCTTACAGCAGCGACAGCAACACTCTGACCCCTCGATGAGAGCATCTGCTCGGAGGTGTGGAGGCACAGTGCGCAGAGGCGTCTGCCGGGCTTACGGCAGCGACTGCAAGCACACTTACCCCAAGGAGAGAACCTCGGTGCTCTGCTAATCACTCTTGGAATGCTGTGTGCTAACCAACAGCACAATCATACCAACTGCATTGCGCCAGAGCGCATTGGGGAATGCGCTTCCAGCGCAGTACCATATGTCCGCAGATGGAAGTACCATATGTCCGCAGATGGAATGTGAATCGGTGCCGGCAGAATCGCATAGGCTCCGTGGCGGAAAACAGTGTAGAGCCAATGCCCCCTTCGCCTTTGCTGGTATCCGCGCCGACCAACGGCGCTGCAGGAGGAGCCGTGATCCGAGCTGTAATTTGGTTTCCTCGGGCAGTAAGCATGGCGTTCGGTGGAGAAGAGCTGACCACACTTCGATCTGCGGCGGCCAACCGGGGGAGGCTCATTACCTAAGAACCATCGGCGCCGACGGAGGAGTTTCCCATCCTTTGTGGGGCACGCCTCCGTGCCGAAGGTGGTGATCGGCCCCTCCTTCCTGCTGGGAACGGCGCTGACACTGTCGGGAGGAGCCATTTGGTTGGTTGGCGCCAGCCAATGGCGCCGCAGGGGGAGGAGCCAGAGCCGTGATGTCACCGGCAGGATGGCTGCCTCAGCGCCGAGAGAACCATCGGCGCAGATGGAGGAGGGGCTCCTCCGTCCTGGGGGATGCCTCCGCGCCGGACAAGCCAAGGCGATCAGAGGGGGAGCCGTGATGCAACCGGCAAGATGGCTGCCATGCTGAGACCCTCGTGGCCGGTCAGTAGCTGGAATTCAGGCAGGCAGAATGGTGGGTCCGATGCTGCAGCCGCAGCGTCATGCGAGGGAGAGCTTCTTAGTCTGGATCGAGAAGGCTTCAGGAGGAGAGATGCGTGCGGCATAGCCGGGGGAAGTCCCGGAAGCACATCACAACGGCAGAGCAGCGGCCGTGTATAGCTGAAGGAGGGGGAGCCCCGCTGCCGATCCAGAGAACAGAGGTATGTTAAAAGGCTAGCCGTGGACGGAGGCCTGTTCGGCACGTCCTGGGCTGCCGTGCAGGTTGGGCTTCCTCACAAAGACTGCCGCGCTCTCAAGCCCATTGTCCGGGGGGGCCTACCCCGCTGACTGCTCGAGCATGAACCGCATGCTCACGCTGTTCTAGATAGAGGTATCTAAGAAACAAGAAGAAAATTTTAAAAGGATAATACATACATTGTAGATGATAAAATTGGATTTTTGGTGGAGAGTATCAAGGTCCGTCTTGCTGGCAAGGCGGAAGAGTAAAAACTGGTTAGCTAGGGGCGGGCCGGGGGTGGGGCCAGTTGGCTCATGCTCAGAAGGGCAAAGCCCTTCTGAGCTATGGAGAGTACTTCCGTCTCGGCGCCGTCGGATGACGTCACCAATTGTGGCTGACTCATCCTGCTTGTCCTAGGAGAACCATGTTTCTGCCTTTAAAACAAGTGACAGACAAGCTGTGCACAGAGCTTGCAGAGCAGGAAAGAAAAAAAATCCTGTCTCTGCTGAGGCTAAGCCACGCCCAGACTCTAAAGTGGGGGCAGGCTTAGATACTGATTGGAAAGGCCTGTGCGAAGGCAAGGGTGTGGCAGGGAAGAAACGGTTTTTAAAACCTCACTCTGACCAGAGAGGGAGAAAGGAAGGGAGAGTCACTTCCACAGGAGAAGGAGAGATCCTGGAGCAAGAGGATTCCAGTGGGAAGAGATATCCCAGAGCCCTGGGAGATCCTGGAGAGGAAGAAGGATTCCAGGAAGGCTTTCAGGAGAGATCTCATGAGATAAGGAGTGGAGAAAGGCACAAGAAGTCTGACTTCCAGAAGCTGAAAGAGGTCAGTAGAAAAGTAAGCAGTGGATGTCTGAGAAATGCTCCTAGAAGTGAAGCCAACAGATGTATAGCTGAACAGCTTACAGATGAACAGGAACAGTTTGCAACAGCTAGTGTACAAGAGACAGACCTGAGCCCTACAACTGCCAGAAGGTGGGTGGAGACGCTTGAGAGTGGAAAAAGCCAAACCCCAGCAGTGAGCAAAGCAGCTGAGCTAAAAACACTAGAAACATTAGCACAAGTGTTCCCTGAGAGAAAGGCTTATTCTCCCAAAGTAACTGTGCCCAATCAGAAAGATTTGCTGTGGAGCCAGTTTCAAAAGTTCCTACAAGACAGAGAAGCTGAGGAAGCTTTTAAGACTGTAAAAGGCAATGAGCATTCTTTAGCCCAGGAGGATATGCAGGTCAATTCTTATGTGCCAGAGTCTGACCTAGGAATCTCTCCAATGGATTGCTCATTCTGTTTAAAAGAAGACTGAGCCTTACTAAGCAGAGCTGAGAAAAAGTGAGAAGCTGTATTGTGCATAACTCTGTAACTGCTAATAGTCTTCTAAAGCCAAGGATGTGTTTTACCAAGTGAGAATTTTCTTCTAAAGCAAAGAAGCTGTGTGTTACCAGAAGTTTGTTTTAAAAGGGAAAACAACAGTTGTGCCAAGAAGAAAGTTTACCTTTTTGTTTGAAAGAGATATAAGAAGCTGTGCTGAGTACTGTTTTGTTTAATGAAAAACAGCTGCTAAGGTTAGCAGGACTTTTGGTTTCCGTTTACCTCAGTTGCCAGTTATCTTCTGTTATCCTTTGTGTTGGAGAAGTATCCTAATGCCTTGTGTTTGAATTTCAATGCCTTGGAAATCCCCATAGAAAAATATTCTTGTATGCCTTAACAACGGTCTCACACTACATTTTGTCCTTGCTCAAGAAAAGCCTAACTACAAGTCACAGAATTCCACTGGGGACAGTCAGAAAAGCTTTATTTAAGGACATTACAAGGCAGCCCTAAGCCTGTAAGCCCTAGGGCCAGGCTAGGGTCCCACAATATATATGGTTAGGGAGGAGTGGCCTAATGGTTGGGGCAAGTTACTTCAGACCGGAAGGTCAGGGGTTCAAATTCCACTAGAGGACAGCAACCTTGGGCCAGAAGGACTGGGGTTTCTAGTCCCACAGGTGCTCCTTGTGGTCTTGGGCAAGCCACTTAACCCTCCATTGCCCATGTTCCCTGTAAAATAGTAATCTCCAAGTTACAATGCCCTGTTCAACATAATTTCAGTTTGTTCAATGTAAACCGCCTTGATATCATGAAAGGCGGTATATAAGAAACATAAAAAAAAGATACTTCTAAAAGGGCACCTGGGATAGGCAGTCCAGACAGGGGTTATCAAAATAATGCAGAGAATCTGTTCATAAAATATGATGGAATGAGATTTACTATAAGGACCTAAATACATAAGCCCTAGAGCAATGCTTTTCAACCTTTTTTATTCTTTGGCAGGCTGAGTTTGTTCAATCCTCATAACACAACAAATCCAATTTTTCACGATCCAATCCCTCCTACAAGCAGAAGAGCTGCACAGTTTCCTGTGTGGGTCTGAATGTGATGTGTGAACATGTGAGGTCATATAATCAGACATGAGACTGAAGCTAGCAAAAGACGCACATGGGTAAGCGGCTCTGCTCTCCTCCTACTGGTGGAAGAGAAGGAAGGCCACTAGACTGCTGGTGGGTAAGTGTGAGATACTTGTTCTCTGTAGTGCAAGCACCAAAGCTGTGGAGTTTGATGGGAGGATAGGAGAATCCTGTGGACTGTCTCCATGAAAATTATAATAACCTACTCTTAAAATATACCTAAAAGCACATTCTTTTTAAGTTTTGTTACCACAAAATATTTTTGAGCTTGATGCAAAAGCCTCAGGGCAGGCAGGTATGTGCTGCATACAAGAGGATTAATTATGTAACAGGAAAAAAAGCAACATCAGCCAACACAATCCAACTATTCAAGACATGTAAATTCTATGTAGGAGATATGCAAGTCAGATATTTTAGCTGTCTTCTAGAACATCCCGTGAACTCCAACAGGCATGCAGCTACTACATCACTATAATACACATTCTGATCACTAAACTGAACATAAAATGCTTTTTCTACCTCTAACAGAAGAGAAAGGGCTTGAAGCAGAGAGATAAATGGTTTTCTTTTACTATTTAGAGTCTGTTCCAGTCACACCCCTGCACTCCCGAGGAAAGGGCAGATTGGGAAGCGAAGCAGCGCATTCTGCCTGTTTTATACATGCTGCCTCCGAGGGGAGAAGCTGAAGTAGGAAGCAAAGGACTATTCTGTGGGGGGCAAGACTCTCAGGAGCCCATGACTAACCAGGCCCTACCTCACCCGCCATGGCGCACTGCCCTAGAGAAGAGGGAAAAGAGGGAAAACCCGATAAGGAGACATTCAAAGGTAGAAATCATGCAAAATAATCTTTAAATTACAAGGATATTCTAGAAGAAGAATGCATCATGATTATCAAGCTCTAGAATGCTTTGCCCTCATCTTTGGGAGAGGAAAGACATCACCGCCAAGTCAAGGCGGGTTTACAAACATTTCATGCTCCCCAAAGTCTTCAGAGATGAGCAAGCTGTGCGAAAGGGTGAGGAGGAGACTGGAGATGCAACCCACTGACCCCTCAGCCCTCATCTCCCCCTCCCCTACTGTCTATCCTTTGATTATTATATTACTGACTTATTGCCAACCGCACTGCTGTACATTTTAGTCTGAAAGGAATCTAAAACTCATAGCGACAGACAACAGAGAAGCAACAAGGAGAGCGGAGGTATGAGACACTCTCGGTGGAGACACTGCAAGCGCGTATAGTATCAGCACTCTTTCAAAAAGCACAGGAAGAGCACAGAGGATCTTTGGATGTGAAAAAAAATGAAGTGAGAGTTGGAGATCAAGGGTGACCTTTGGCGTATCACACCTGCAAGCAAAGGCTTTAGCTGCCATTACAGACTATATTTCAAAATCTACATAAATCAGGAAACTGTTTTGCTGGTCTTCATCACAGCTCTAAGCTGATCGTGCTGACATACATGTAAAGCATGAAAACGATATGAACTAAAAGTGAGCCGGAGAAAATGACATTTTCAGAAACTTAATAAAAAGCATATTCTCCTCCTTCCTCCCTCCCCCCCCCCCCCCCCGTATCATAAAAAATGCAATAGGGCATAATGGAGGCCAAAGAATAAGGTCCGAACCACAGCTGAGGAAAGATACAGGTTAAGTTGACATTCTGAGGAAACCAGCAAGTTCATCTGCTTCACGATGCTGTACCAACCTCAGACTAACTTCATTATTAATATCACACAAAACAAACAGGAAGGCACTCTCACATTAAAGCCATTACGCCTTCCTCCGACACCACATTAAAAAAAATCCAACAGATAACTCAGCTGCTAAATTCCCAAATATTTTGAGTTTCAAACACTGGTTTCTCAAAGGGGAACACTTACGCAGGAAGCTGTTCCAGTATAAACATATAACTCACAGAGCAGGTACTAAATCATTTAAGACAGGGGTGTCAAACACACAGCATGCCAGGCTCCCCAATCTCACCCATGGACCTCGCTGGAAATCTACCTTATGGTGAGCAGCAGCATTAAAAAGACTGGCAGGCAGGGTCGTCGTTAGTAACGTGAGAAGGAGGGGTGTCCCAACGGGTTGAACCACAATGGGCTCAGCCGATCCCCTTCCTTTCTGCTAATGCCGACATATCTCCAGATCTGCAGTGGCGATCCAAGAACAGATAACAAGCAACAAGACTCTTCAAGCCCATGTGTTCTTCAAGACCTACCGCTCCCCAGCCCCCTGGCAAGTAGAAGTATGCATCAGAGGGGGCGGGACGCAGCAGAGACTTCAAGAGCGCATCTGTCTGAACGCCCTGTACACGCATTACCAGTTCTTATTACTGGGCCCGCAAAATCTATCGTAGTGGCAGGAGCGGGAGGGGGAGAGGAAAGGGCAGCTGCAGAAAGCGGGGTGGCCAACGTTTATTTATTTAACAGGGTTTTTATACTGCCTTATCATTAATTCAAAGCGGTTTACGATGAACATCATAGTAACGAGCTTTTACATAGAACAGGGTATTACAACTTGGAGGATTACATGGAACACTTAGTACATTTAACTGTTTACAGGTACGTTGCAGCAGCATGAGGTATAGCAGAGTTACATAACAGGTATAGGTTATTAAGTTGTATTATTTGTCTCTGGCACTCGCTTTTCTGAAGTGGGGCTATAGTGCTGGAAAAGGTGGGGTTTTATGGCTTTCCTAAAGTCAATTAAGTCTTTAATTTAACATAACAGTTAAGCCTGAAGTCAGTGCTGGGCAAACCATTATAAAGAAGAAGATTACTGAACAGTCAGGCTTTAATGGGACAAAGGCTACAAGTCTTGCCTCACCACTGTGCTACATTTCCTTAAAGGCCTGAATAAACACGTAGATAAAAGGCGAGCCGGCTGATAATAGCATATCTGAGTTTTCAGAAAGCATTTGACAAAACCTGTCATGAGAGACTCTTGAGGAAATTAAAAAGGCACGGGATAGGAGACAATATCCTGCTGTGGACTGGGATCTGGCTAAAAGATGGAAAGCAGAGAGAAGGGATAAATTGTCAATTTTCTCTATGCAGAGAGGTGAATAGGGAGTGTCCTATGGATCTATATACTGTGCCCACTGCTTTTTAACATATTTGTAAATGACCTGGCAATGGGAACAAAAAGCGAGGTGATCAAATTTCCAGAAGACAAAATCATTCAAAATTGTCAAATCACAAAAGAGGATTGTGAGAAACCGGCAGACTGAGCATCCAGATGACTGGTGAAATGTAATATGGACAAGTGCAAAATGCGCATGTAGGAAAGAACACACCAAGCTCTAGCTACACTATTCAAGCCAGCACCCAGCAAAAGGAAGCAGGTATCATTGAGTAGCCTAGTGGTTAGAGCCCTGGCTCGGGAACCAAGAGACCAGTGTTCAATTCCCACTAGCACTCCTTGTGGCCTTGGGCAAGTCACTTAACCCTCCATTGCCCAGAAAAATCCAAGTTATCAATGTCCCTGTTTAATGTACATTACCCAGTTTAAGTTACAATGTAAACCGCTTTGAGTGAAATGATAAAGTGGTATAAAAAAAACCAGTTAAATAAAAAATTAAAAATAAATTGTGGGCAATATACTGAAAGCCTCTGCTCAGTGTGCAGAGATGGCCATCAAAGCAAATTAAATGCCAGACATTCATTACAAGAGAAGGAATGGAGATTAAATGTGAATATCATAATCCCTCTGTATTACTCCATGGTGTGATTGTATGTGGTTCTAGTTATCGCATCTCAATTAGCTATACCGGAATTAGAAAGGTAGAGAGAAGGGCGACCGGAATGATAAAGGAGATGGAAGGATACCTCTGTCAGCAAAGGTTGAAGGGGTTGGGGCTCTTCATCTTGAAGAAGAGATGGATGAGGGGAGATATGATAGACTCCTATAAAATAATGAGTGGACTGGAACAGGTAAATGTGAAACGATGGTTTACTCTTTAAAAAAGTACAAAGACTAGGGCACATGCCATGAAGATACTGAATACATTTGGCAACGCAGGATTAAGTGACTTCAAGGTCACAAAAAGCATCAGTGGGATTTGAACCCTGGCTTCCCTGGTTTTCATTAATTATTTGTTTGATCAATAGCGTTAAGCACGAAATCAGTCAATCCATATCATCATCAGCCCACCAAAGCAGTCTGAAACTCCCAATAAACCAGACTGGAAAACCAAAGAGTCTGGTGTTCAAAAAAAAAAAAAAAGGAAGGATCCAACAAAACAAATAAGAAAAACGCATTTGGTCCCTTGGTTTTCAGCCTCCTGCTCTAACCACTTGACGACTCCCTGTGCCTTTTAACTCTCTCGAAGAATCTATTAATTCCTGCATGAAATGTAAAAAATGGCACACCCTTGAGATCAGACAACAATTGAGAGAGGCTAAACTGCAGATTTTGGTAAAATATTCAGGTCTGGAAAGGATTTGTTCCAGAAAGGGATCCCAAATAAAAACTCGAGCGGCAGCAGAAAATTGGTTCTGGTGTAGTTCTACAATAAAATAAAGAACTGTTCAGCATCCTCCTTTGAAATACCAAGGTATCCTGCACCCCATCCCACCCCATTCATGATCTATATGCAGGCTACCAGGGCAGCAGACCTAAGCCAGGTCTGTGATAAATGATGGGGAGAAGCCAGGCAGATACCAACTGTCCAATTTTATCATAATATTATCTAATTTAATTCAAATCCTTATATTCTGCACTTTACCTAGTAGGAGCTCAGGACAAATTACAAAAAAACAATCAAGAAACATGAAAGAAGTCAAAATGGAGGAGTAGTCTAATGTTTAGAGCACTGGCTTGGGAACCAAGAGACCAGGCTTCAGTTCCCACTAGCACCCCTTCTGGCCTTAAACAAGTCACTTAACCCTCCATTGCCTCAGAAGAATCCAGGTTATCAATATCCCTGTTTAATGTACATTACCAAGTTTAAGTTACATTATAAACCACTTTGACTGAAATGATAAAGCGGTATAAAAAAAAACTATTAAATAAATAAACAGAACATACACAGACACTAATTAGAAAAAACATTGTTGGAATAATAGCATTCCGAGAAACTGAACATACACACATACAGACACAACTTTTGATCATGAAGAAACACAGAACATCTGTTCTTCTAACCATTACTAAGACTATCCTTTATATTTTGCCACTAATTCACATTAAATCAAATTAAATGAAATAATTTCTTATTTCTTCAGCCCCGAGTGTCAAGTGCAGCACTGTTGATTAACTAATAAATATACTGTGAAGATAAAAATAAGAGATTACAAAAAAGCGAGAGAGCAAACAGTAAAGGCACATACTAGATTTTCTACCTCTGTGGATATTCATATTACTGCAAAAAAAAAAAAAAAGTATAGCAGCAACGTGTCTATTTTCAGTAAAAGAATAAAATTTTTCTTCATATTGCTTTCTAAAATTACTTGAATCACAAGTTTTCTATACATACACAGAAATAAAGCAGAAGAGGACCATGCGGCCTTTGCAGTGTGCCCACCCATGCCAACTACAAAACTCCTAGAAACACAGAATATGGCGGCACAATAAGCAGAGTAAGGTTCTGAGGAGGAAAACTGATCCACCCCCTATCACCATTCCTCTTCGGACTCTCACTGAACGCTTTTTATGATTCACTTAAAATTTTCTGGTAACAGCAACGTATGCTGTGGGAGGAGTAGCCTAGTGGTTGGGGCAAGGTACTTCAGGCCGGAAGGTCGGGGGTTCAAATCCCACTAGAGGACAGCAACCTTGGGCCGGAAGGACTGGGGTTTCTAGTCCCACAGATGCTCCTTGTGGTCTTGGGCAAGCCACTTAACCCTCCATTGCCCATGTTCCCTGTAAGTATTAGTGTATGTGTCTCATATCCCCGCTTGTTAAATGTATCCCCCAATTGTGTTGTGACCGCTTTGATTGAAGGATAAGGCGGTATACAAAACTGTCTAAATAAATAAATAAATAAAAAATGCTCGTTCCGTTCTAAGCTGAGGAAGGCAATGCTAGTTTCCGAACACTAATCAAGGCAATATCTTTTATTGGACTATTTTTTGTTACTTTTTTTTTATTCACCTTTATTCCTGTGAATTCAAATGAAACTGTGGACAGGATGTGTGGGGATAGTTCATGGTTTATTAAAATTTGATATACCACCCTTCGTATCGTACATAAAAACAGATGAAGAAAGAAAGGAACGACAATGAAGCACAGGAAAGAGAAGAAGTGATATACAACAGAGTTACAGAAGGAGGGTAGGAAGGAAGAGGGCAAGAGATGTAGGTCGGGAGCAGAGGAGATGGGAAGCAGAGTCTTGTGCACCCAATGGAGACAAACCAAAAGCGAATTGAAATAGGTGGGTCTAAGACAAGACTTGAATCTGGTGTAGGACAATTTCAAACAAAGGTCAGTGCGAAGTGCGCTGCAAAGACTGGGACCAAGAAAATAAAAAGTAGAGTGGCGGGTTAACTCATATCGGGCACAAGAGGGGTAAAGAAGGTAGAGGCAATTGGCATGAATGATTGGATGCCAGTGTTGGACAGTTCTGAATTATAAGCTGAGAAGCTGCCGCCACATATGTCCCTGCCCTGGTCCATATCAAACATTGTCAGACTTCCTCAGGATAAACAATTCTTTAGAAGATGACACAGAAATAAAAGTTAATAAAAACTATCCATCTATCTATATAAACAGAGAGAGAGAAAAAAAGAGACATCATATCTTTTTAATGGACTAATTTATAGCTTAATCCATTTCTTAACTAGCTTTTGGGCCTTTGGAATACGGTTTACTATCTCGAATAAGACTGCAGAGCACTAGGAATCATCCTGAGAACTTTAAGAGAATTTGCAAAAAAAGGCTGAATTAAACTACCTCTGTGCATGGAATTAAAAAGGCATTACAGAAATCTGACTTTTAAAAAAAATTGCCCTCGTTATGTGCCTCTTTGCACTTTTACACAAAATAAAAGAATAGGCATGCCCAGGAACCGAGCTGGACAAAGACTGTAAAATCTGCACAGAGGCACACAGAATTGTCTGTGATATTTGCACGAGCCTCAGAGCAGGTATAAATGCGTGCAGCTACTTTCCTTGGGGTAATTTTATAACGGCACTTACTACTACTACTACTACTACTGAACATTCATATAGCACTATGAGAAGCACAGCACTGCACAGACACATGTAAAAGACAGTTCCTGCTCATCAGAGCTTACAATCTAGTCAAGACAGACAACCCAGTAGCTGGAGACATGGGATACATCTAGGGGGAATGGTAAGGAAAGACAGAGGAGATCAGGTGAGTCAAGATCCGAAAGCGGTAGAGAAGAGGGGAGTTTTCAGCCTGGATTTGAAAAGGCCAGAGAAGGCGCCTGACATACAGAATCAGGTAGCTTGTTCCAGGCATAAGGAGCAGCAAGATGAAAGGAGCGAAGTCTGGAGTTAGCAATAGAAGAGAAGGGCACAGAGAGATGCAATTTTCCAGAAGAGCGGTGTTCCCGAGGAGGGGTGTAAGGAGAGATAAGAGGAAAGGTAGTGAGGAGCTGCAGAGTGAATGCACTTATAGGTCAGCAGGAAAACAGGTGTAACTTAAGCACATATCTGGACATGAGAATTGCCATACTGGATCAGACCAAATATCCATCAAGCCTAGTAAACTGTTTCCAATAGTGGTCAATCCAGGGTCACAAGTACCTGCCAGATCTCAGAAAGAAGCTAGTTTCGATGCTACTCGGCTCTAGGGATACCCAAGTCTATTTTGTTAATAACAGTTTAGTGACTTCCACCCAGGAGCTTGTCCTAACTTTGTTTTTCTTCAACTCAACTATACTAACTACATTTACACATTCTCCAACAAGGGTTCACAGAGGGAAAGAAGCCAGAGGAGAACTGCAATCCCTCCAAGATAAGAGTCTACTTGTGAAACCTCCACTGGAGGGGGTAGTCACCATACCACACTTCCCTACAGCCCAGAACCAGGTAGTCATTCAAGCTAGCCTATTTAAGATGAATAGGAGAATATATTTTTTCACTTAACACATAATCAAACTCTGGAATTCATTACCAGAGGATGTAGTAAAAGCTGTTAGAGTTTAAAAAATGTTTGGACACGTTCCTGGAGGAAAAGTCCATAAATCAAGCCCGTCCAAACTCACCAAAACTTTCGTACAGTTCTTCAAGCCCTCATCCTACCACATCTGGACTGCTGTAACATCATCCTCCAAGGGCTACCAAAGACAACAATCCACCTGCTCCAACTAGCCCTCAACACAGCAGTACACACCTTCTACAATGCACACACCACAGAACACATAACTCCCCTGTTCAAACAGCTACACTGGCTGCCCATCATCGAATGCACAAGATTCAAAGCCATCCTTACAATCTTCAAAGTCCTCAACAGTCTATCATCTAGCCACCTCCAAACAATAATACATGAAATTAAGGACAACCGTACAAGGCAAACTGGATCCCAGAACACCCTACACACACCAGCACTCTTCACCAGATCCAATACATTTACATCTAAAAGAGCCTTCACATTATAGGCACTTTTCCTCTGGAACTCAATCCCACACAAGTTCCGAGCCACAAAGGACCTACTATCATTCAGAAAGGCTCTAAAGACTCAACTATTTATAGCATGCTTCTCTGAAGACACCACATAATACCACTGTACACTTACTTCTGAACTCCTCCCTCCACTTCAACTCCCTATTAACCCCTACTCCTCCCCATCCCCTCAACCCTTGCTCCCCTTTATTAAGTTTTCTCCAAGATTGTTACCCTGTTACAATGTATAATGTTCTGTTTGATATAAACTGTTTTGACCATAGGATAAAGTGGTATAGAAAAGCTGTTAAATAAATAATTAAAAAGGACTAGAGAAATCTACTGCTTACCCCAGGGTAAGAAATATGGAATCTGTGTATGCGTTTTGGGAACTTGATAGGTACTTGTGACTTGGATTGGCCACTGTTGGAAACAGGATACTGGGCTTGATGGATCTTGGTCTGACCCAGTATGGCAGTTCTTATGTTCTTACGGCCACTGTTCCTCCTGGCAGGAAAATCATGGGAGATGAGGTAGAGTCATAAAAATGAGCATCAGGCCATGGGCTCCCTCTGGTGGTGGGGGGGGGGGGGGGGAAAGAGTCTAGACACTGGTAAAAAGTGTGCCCTAAGACTTCTCCATCACGGTTGTTGTTGTTAAGTGCCGTCGAGTCGGAGTTGACTCATGGCGACCCTCTGGATAGCTATCCTAAATTGTGTTCGGTCTTGAGTCAGGCAGCTCATTGTTGACAGACTGGTACCCGTAGCTGCTGTTATTGTCTCAATCCATCTCATTGCTGGCCTTCCTCTTTTGCGTTGACCTATCTTGCCAAGCATGATGTCTTTCTCTAATGATCTCTCTTCGCATGATGTGTCCAAAGTATGAAAGTCGAAGTCTTGTCATCTGAGCTTCTAAAGAAAGCTTAGGTTTGATCTCCTCTAGTACCGACTGGTTAGTTCTTCGGGCAGTCCATGGTATACACAGTATTCGCCGCCAGCACCATAATTCAAAGACATCAATTTTCTTCCTGTATCTTTTTCACTGTCCAGCTTTCACATCCATATGATGTTATTGAAAATACCATAGCTTGAACAAGTCGAATCTTTGTATGGAGAGAGACATCTCTGCTCTTGAGAATCTTATCTAGGTCTTTCATAGCCATTCTGCCAAGAGCAATGCGTCGTCTGATTTCTTGACTGCTTGTTGCTTCTTTATTGATAGTTGATCCAAGTAGGTTAAAGTTGTTTACAATTTCAATTTCTTCTCCTTCAACGATGAACCTGTTGATTATGCCAGTTGTCATGATCCTTTGTCTTCTTTACATTAAGGTGCAGGCCCATTTTGAGACTATGTTCTTTGATTGTGAGAAGCAAATGTTTCAGATCATCTTCACTTTCAGCCAGTAATGTGGTATCATCAGCATAGCGAAGGTTGTTGATGAGTCTTCCACCAATCTTCACACCTCTGTTGTCTTCATACAATCCTGCTTCTCTGATGATTTGTTCTGCATATAAATTAAACAGGTAGGGGGAAAGTATGCAGCCTTGTCTTACACCTTTGCTTATTTTAAACCATCCTGTTTCTCCTTGTTCCGTTCGAACTGTTGCTTCTTGATCAATGTACAGATTGTGCAAGAGTACGATCAGGTGTTCTGGTATACCCATGCTTCTTAATGTGGCCCAGAGTTTCTCATGGTTTACACAGTCAAAAGCCTTGCTATAGTCGATAAAGCACAAATAGATATCCTTTTGGTATTCTTTAGTCTTTTCAAGGATCCATCTCACATCCGCAATGATGTCTCTCGTTCCTCGCCCTTTCCTGAACCCTGCTTGCACTTCAGGTAGTTCTTGTTCTAGGTATGGTTGTAGTCTTTTTTGAATAATCTTCAGTAGAATCTTGCTGGCATGTGGGATCAGAGCGATTGTGCGATAATTTCCACAGTCAGTTGGATCACCTTTCTTTAGTATTGGTATAAACACAGATCTTTTCCAGTCAGTTGGCCATGATGTTGTCTTCCATATTTCTTGGCAGAGCCTTGTAAGTACGGTAACAGCTGCATCAGATTGATGTAATACTTCTATGGGAATGCTATCAATGCCTGGTGCTTTGTTCTTTGATAAGGCTTTCAATGCTGCTTCAACTTCTTCTTTCATCACCAATGGTTCCCGATCATAAGGTACAGGTTGAAATGGCTGTTGGTCCACTTGATCTTTATCATATAAAAACTCTGTACATTCCTTCCACCTTTTCTTGATCTTCTCAGCATCATTCAACATAGAACCTTCAGCATCTTGTAACATTCCAATTCAAGGCTGGAACCTTTTCTTTAACTCTCGTAGCTTTAGGAAAGCCGATCTTGTTCTTCCTCTAATAGTTTCTGCTTCTATTTCCTTGCATGCGTCGTCGTAGTACTTTTCCTTGTCCTGTCTTGCTGCACGTTGGAAATCTCTGAGTTCTATTATTGTCTTTCTTTCTCCTCTGGCTTTAGCTTCTCTGCGTTTCTGGGCAATTTTCAGAGTTTCTTCCGTCATCCATTTTAGCCGTTTTTGCTTTTTCACCTTTTGTAGAGACTTCTCACTTTCTTCCAACACAACCTTCTTGATGTCATTCCATAACCCTTCTGGAGCTCTGTCATTTGTATCTAAAGCAGCAAATCGATTTTGCAGGCAGTCTTTAAATTCCAGTTTATTCTCAAGGTCATATTTTGCTGCATTCATGAGTGGTTTGCTCTTTTTCAACTTTAGCTTGAGTTTGCATACTAGTAGTTGATGATCTGTACCACAGTCAGCTCCAGGTTTTGTCTTTGTTAATGTGTTAGAACTTTTCCATCGTTGACTTCCACAGATGTAGTCAATTTGATTTTTATACAATCCATTGGGTGAAGTCCATGTGTACAGTCACCGCTTGTGTTGATGGAAGAAGGTGTTTGAGATGAATAGATCGTTGGTCTTGCAGAATTCTATCAGTCTTTCTCCAGCTTCATTTCTGTTGCCAAGTCCATATTTTCCAACTACTTTGCCTTCTTCTTTGTTGCCAACTTTTGCGTTCCAGTCACCCATGACTATCAGGATATCCTGTTTGCATGTTCTGCCAATTTCAGCTTGCACTTGTTCATAGAACTCTTCAATTTCATTCTCTTCTGCAGCTGTTGTTGGGGCATATACTTGAGTTATAGTTGTGTTGATAGGCATTCCTCGTAGACGAATAGAGATTAAGCGTTCGCTGACTGCATTGTATTTCATTACAGTTCTTGCGAGTTTCTTCTTTATTATAAATGCAACACCATTTCTTCTTTGTCTTTCATTTCCAGCATAGTAGACCATGTGATCATCTGATGCAAAGTGCCCGATGCCAGTCCATTTCAGTTCGCTGACACCCAACAGATCAAGTTGTACACATTCCATTTCATTCTTGACCACCTCCAACTCCCTTGGTTCATGCTTCGTACGTTCCATGTTCCAATGTGTAAGACATCTTTACAGCTTCTGACTCTCATGTCATGTGCAGCTACATCAGCAGTCAGACATCCCGAGGGCTTTGATCCAACCAGATCATAAATGCTGGTTTTACTCTGAAAAGTCGTCAGCTCTTCCCCAGTAGCTAGTTGAGTGCCTTCCGACCTGGGGGTCTCATCTTCCAGCACTATAGCACAATTTGTTTTGTTGTAACTATCCATTGGGTTTTCATGGCAAGATACAGAAGTAGATTGCCGGGCCTTTCTTCCGTGCAGTTTAAGTTTGGTGTTGTTGCCGTTGTCACAGAAATGTGATACTCCGCTGTCAACACTATCCCATTCTGCTGCTGCCCAGATGGGTGGTTTGTCTTGGTCTGGCACCTCAGCTGAGATCTGTCCATCTTGGGAGACCCTGCCAGTAGTTAAACTACCAATAGTTTAGCCCTCAGCATCACTGATGCACACAAGCCCTCACAGCACGACAAGCTGCAAACCATCACTAGTGGAACAAAAAGAACTAGCAGCGGAGCTCACTTGATGGGAGCCAGAAGCAGCAGACCTCTGTGTACGTGGCATCGCAGCACAGCTCAAATGGTGTCAATGAAAAAACTCATGCAAAGGAAAACCCAATGGAAAAAGAAACCCACCATAATAAAAGAACCCCCTATCAGTAAGAGAATTCCTGCAGCTCTCAGGCTGACCAGCGAAAGGTGGCAGCAGAAACAAAACCTTCTGCTGCTCTGTGAGGAAGAAGGTGGATCATGAGCTGGGATAAATTGAGACTGATGTTAAAGAGAAGGGGAAGGCAATTCTGTTGCTGGAACTTGGAGAAGAGGGGTGCTAACGCTGGAAAAATGTTGTTTGGCTCACTGAATGGAGTCTACCAGGAATCCACTTAAAACACTGTGTAAAATGTTCTTTATTTATTTACATTCTCTTATATACCGCGCTATTCTGCATCAGTGCGGTTTACATTGAACAAACTGAAATTACATTGAACAGGGCATTATAACTTGGAGATTAATATTTTACAGGGAACATGGGCTATGGAGGGTTAAGTGGCTTGCCCAAGACCACAAGGAGTACCTGTGGGACTAGAAACCCCAGTCCTTCCGGCCCAAGGTTGCTGTCCTCTAGTGGGATTTGAACCCCCGACCTTCCGGCCTGAAGTACCTTGCCCCAACCATTAGGCCACTCCTCCTCTTTATGGGAATATATCTTCCATATACTGCAGTTTAGTGCTAGCTGTAAGGTGTTTGTTGTGAAGAAGGACACTGTGTGTATCCAAAATGACTAGTAATAACAAGGGTGTGCTAGATGACTGAATATGAGCCAAACGAGAAAGAAATAAGGAAGGAGCGCTTACAGAGCAGGTAAAACAGTGAACAAAGAATAGCAGAGAAAGAGACCGGATGAGGGCAAAGCAGCTGGCTCTATGCAGATATACTCCCTTGGAATTCAGACTTGGAAAAAGTGGTTCAGCTCGACTCAGACTGAGACCTTAAACAATGTCTGCCAACTTGGGTGTTGTTTTCAGGAGGTGGATGGTCAAAGTTTGCTTTCTCACCCTAGTAATGTCAGAATCAGGCTGGAAGACAATCAAATCCACAGAAAGCCAGGGAGCTTTTGAAAAGTACTCCCATAAAGCATATTTAAAAACAGTTTCTAAAAGTATTTAATGGAAAAAAAAAAAGATCACTTGAGCAGAAAATGGATCCCACAAGTAGATTAGGTTGCATCAGCTTTTGCTTGCACTCCTCCATTATGAACTACCTACAGAACAAATATATCACTACCTCTGTCCAGACAGTGCCTGATCCATTAGTCTAAGATCATTTATGGGGAAGAAATCTTTGTGAGGGGAGAATAGATTATGTATTTCTGAAATCCTTATAGTATGCACTTGCGATATTAGGCTTGTTTGATGCTCAAAGGCATTGCAGAGTAAACTGTAGGCTGGTTTATAACCGTCTTTGAAGCACTGCTTTGTTCACCTATACAAACAACAAAGTCAGTTTCCAAAGGCATCTATCCTACTAAATAGCCATTTACTTCATTAAACGGGCTCCCAGGTCACACATGCTGTTTAGCCAGGTTAAAGTGAGATGTTTCCAAGGGGAGTGTGCTTAGGTCAGCAGATTAAAGCAATACAGCTCCATGGCATTTCTAAAATGTACACAAGCTATCTAACCCCGCCTTGCACACTTAAGTAGCAGGTACCAAGTACGTGGGTGCTTTTTAGTATGCGCATTTTATGCAGGGTGATTTTCAAAGGAAATCGATCAGGGTGGTTTCTCTTTGAAAATTAGCATCTATGTGGGGGAAAAGTGCTTCAGACTTTGCATCCATGTGGGCAATTTGAAAATCGACCCCTGTATGCACAAGATAAGGAAACCAAAAAAGGCTTCATTTTCTTAAACTAGAGCAAATGAGTTTCCTAGATGGATGACAATTTTTTGCTCTCATGATGCTAAAGTTATGTCATTCTCCTTGAGCTGCAGCATAACAACTGACAACCATCATCCGATCTATCTGCTTCAGTTCCAAAGGGGCCAAATGTGAAATGGACCAGAAAAGCCACACGAGCTTGTCACCAAAGCAAAGTCCTTGTCTTAGTGGGGGGGAAAAAAACCTATAATTTGGCTTGGCTAGCTACGTATAGGAAAGAAGTTATTGTGCTTTCATTTTTTTGCAAGAGAACCACAGCATACCTTTTGCTATACAGCTGTGAAACAACCTAGCAGTGGAATAATAAATTCTAGATATTATAGGGGGGGGGGGGGGCTGCTCCATTTGGGAATATTAGAAAAAGATAGGAAACTCATTGTGGTGGTATTCAAAGGAATTACACCAAACATCCATCCCTAAACACTCCAGTTGAGAGATATCAGAGTTACTGCCTGAGCACTGCACTTCTTTGCTATTCTAAATAAAAGATTCATTTATGTCCTTTGCATGCACCCAGGCTGCAGTGCTTGTATCTAACACTGGGAGAGCATCCAGGAATTAAATGGATTCAGAAATCTGCTATCTGATGTTTGCACTACATTACCCAACACTTCCACTGGCATAAACATTACTGTAGATATCTGAACATATGCCGACGCCAAAGAACACAACTTTCCAAGCTCTGTTTCAGGATTCTCTATTTCTGTCCGAAAGAGCAGTGGCAGGCTTATGGAGAATCATGCATTATCCAAGAGGAGTACTTCGGTCATTAATGAACAGATCTGTAGGGTTCTACGAAGAGAATCCTATGTGAGTATTTGTTAAGGTGGAGAAGGCTCTAAGTTAGGGAGGCTTTCCATGTGTCACATCATTGTTAATCAATGTGGCAGCCCATCTCCAAGGGTGGGGTAAGAGTACAAAGGTGAGTTGAATGGCTGTCCAGGCTGCAAGGGGATGACTGGCAGCTGTGGGTTGTGCTCTTGGACTCCAGGGATAGACAGGGCAGCCACTTCTCCATCCCACTGAAGAGAGATAAGGTGCTCACTCTTCCCTGTTTTGTCAAAGACAGAAATTTCCAGGAGGGACTCAAGTCCAGCAAATTTGAGTAGAGTTTGTGCCACATTCCTTAGATAAGGAGATGTTTGCGGATTCAACTAGGTTAGCAACAGGTATTCGATAACGGTTAGTGTGGCAGAAGAGGATTCAAAAGGTTCCAAGAAGTGCTCTACAAGAACAGAGAACTGAAGGGGAGGCCAAAGGGAGCTCCTGCATTACTGCAGCTAGTCAGGAGGCCTCAAAAGTGACAATATATGGATCTCATGTGTTTTCTTCTCAAACTGTATATTTGTCGGAAGATTTGGACTGTGTAAAGCTACCGACTATTTCTTCTGTATGATGGATTTGTCATGCCCTATTTCTGCTTTTACTTCAGTAAACTTTATTTTCTGGTCTGGAAGTACACTCGGCGTGTGGCGTTCTCCCATGAGAAGAATAAGCAGGCGGTTCCCTGGGACCTGACAGCCTATGCCAGCGATGGCGAACCTATGGCACGCGTGCCAGCTGTGGCACGCGAAGGCCTTGCAGCTGGCACGCGGGAAGGTTCGCCATCAAGATATGCGGCATTAAAAAAAAAAAAAAAGGCTGCCGGGGCCGGGGCCGCCGCGGCAGAATCGAGTGTGCCGCGGGGCCCCCCCCCCGCCCAACAGAGCCTGCCCTCCGTCCCCGGTATCACCTCTCTCAGCTGCCTCCAGTCACACGCGCCGGCTTTCAGAGCGCGAGGGGAGTTTCTCCCTCGCTGCTCTGTTAAGCCCGCGGGGGCTGATGGGAAGTTCCCATCAGCCCCCGCGGGCTTAACAGAGCAGCGAGGGAGAAACTCTTCCCTCGCGCTCTGAAAGCCGGCGCGTGTGACTGGAGGCAGCTGAGAGAGGTGATACCGGGGACGGAGGGCAGGCTCTGTTGGGCGGGGGGGCCCCGCGGCACACTCGATTCTGCCGCGGCGGCCCCGGCCCCGGCAGCGACAGCTTTCTTTGTAAAAAAATTTCGGGGGGGGGGGGGGTTAGGACTGGTGATGGGCTGGGGGGGGTTAGGGGTGGTAATGGCTGTGGGCTGTTGGGGGGTTAGGACTGGTGATGGGCTGGGGGGGGCAAGGACAGGAAATGGGCTGATGGGGGGGGTTAGTAGTGGTGATGGGCTGGGGGGGTTAGGAGTGGTAATGGCTGTGGGCTGGTGGGTGGTTAGGACTGGTGATGTGATGGGGGGGTTAGGAGTGGTAATGGCTGTGGGCTGTTGGGGCTAGGACTGGTACTGGGCTATGGGGGGCTAGGACAGGAAATGGGCTGATGGGGGGGTTAGGAGTGGTGATGGGCTGGGGGAGATTAGGAGTGGTGATGGGCTATGGGGGGGCTATGGGCTATGGGGGAGCTAAGTCTATATGGGCTGATGGGATTAGGACTGGAAGTGGGTTGATGGGGGCTTAGGACTGGTAATGGGCTATGGGGGGCTAGGACAGGAAATGGGCTGATGGGGAAGGGTTAGGACTTGAGGTGGGCTGTTGGGTGGGGTTAGGACTGGTAATGGGCTATGGGGGGCTAGGACAGGAAATGGGCTGATGGGGAGGGGTTAGGACTTGAGGTGGGCTGTTGGGTGGGGTTAGGACTGGTAATGGGCTATGGGGGGCTTGGTCAGTTAATGGGCTGATGGGGTTGGGTTAGGACTTGTGGTGGGCTGTTGGGTGGGGTTAGGACTGGAAATGGGCTGATGGGGGGTTAACACTGCAGGTGTTCTGATGGGTTTAGGCCTGGAAATGGGCTATGGGGGGGTTTAGGACTGGTAATGGGCTATGGGGGGGGTGGGACAAGAAATGGGCTGATGGGGAGGGGTTAGGACTTGAGGTGGGCTGATGGGGTTAGGACTGGTAATGGGCTGTGGGCTGATGGGGGGGGGTTAGGACTGGCAATGGGCTATGGGGGGGTTAAGACTGGTAATGGGCTGTTGGCTGATGGGGGCTGTCTGGTAATGGGCTATGGGGGGTTAGGACTGATAATGGACTATGGGGGGGGCTAGGACAGGAAATGGGCTGATGGGGAGGGGTTGGGACTTGAGGTGGGCTGATGGGGTTAGGACTGGTCATGGACTGTGGGCTGATGGGGGGGTTAGGACTGGCAATGGGCTATGGGGGGGTTAAGACTGGTAATGGGCTGTTGGCTGATGGGGGCTGTCTGGTAATGGGCTATGGGGGGTTAGGACTGATAATGGACTATGGGGGGGGGCTAGGACAGGAAATGGGCTGATGGGGAGGGGTTAGGACTTGAGGTGGGCTGATGGGGTTAGGACTGGTCATGGACTGTGGGCTGATGGGGGGGTTAGGACTGGCAATGGGCTATGGGGGGCTGACTGGAAATGGGTTGATGGGGGTTAGGACTGGAAGTGGGCTGATGGGGGGTTAGGACTGGAAGTGGGCTGATGGGGGTTAGGACTGGTAATGGGTTATAGGGGGGGCTTAAACTGAAAATGGGGTGATGGGGGGTTAGGACTGGAAGTGGGTTGATGAGGGGGGGCTAGGACTGGTATTGGGTTGGGGGGTTGCTAGGACTGGAAATGGGTTGGGGGGCTGCTAGGACTGGAAATGGGCTGATGCAGGGACTAGAAGGGAATGGATGCTGGGTGAGGCTGGAACTAGAAGGGAGCTGGTGTTGGGGGAGGATTAGAATGGGATGGGGCTGGGAGAGTAAAATGGAGAGGGGAAAAATATTTTGTGTGGGAGGGATAAAAAATCTACAATTGGCCGGGTATTGGGAGAATAAGTGGGGATTGAGGATGGAGGGGTAAATTTTGAGTAGATGAAATAGGAATGAGGAAAGAGCAAAAGGAGAAAGATTAGTATGTTAAAGCAGATGTAGAGAGAGAATGGAAAAAAAAAACAAGACAGAAGAAAGGACAAATGGACAGCAGATGGAGAGTTAGCAGAAGACAAGAAGAAACCAGAAGAAAGTGGCTGGAACAATTGCAACTGAAAAAAAATGCACAAAAGGTAGAAAAATATCTCTTTATTTTGAATTTATTAACTGGAATATGTCAGCTCTGGGAAATGTGCATCATTAATTTTTGCGCTTTGTTTAGTACAAGAGGAAATTAATTTATAGTTTTATTTCTACAGTGTTGTTGTATATTCCAAGTTTGGCTTTTGGGGTTCCCAGTTTAATTATTGTCTTCCTGTTTCTAAATTGTGATTCCTTGTTTGGTGATGGTCTGTTCTGCATGTGTAACTGAGCTGAGGTATTCTGTTTATACAATTCCTATTTGACATTGCCACTTGTTCTTTCCCCAGTAGGTCATGTATTGTTGTTCTCTGAAATGTATTGGTTTAATATTTGGAGTGTTGCCTTTTGATAGTTAGGGTATGGTGCTTTGTGAGTCCTGGTAGTGCTGTTAGGATACGGCGGGTTTGCTATGGGTTCTAAATGGGCAGCGTTTGTAGTAGTTCCTAATGTGCCTGGCGGTTGGTACTGGATTATAGTAATGTAGAAACCTTTTAGTCTTTCTTTATCCATATACTCATTAAGAGGCATGTTTACTAAAAGTTAGTGTATGGTAACATTATGCAAATAGTTATGCAAATGAGGCACCTTATGCAAATGAGGCTTTAATTGACGTGCTGGCACTTTGAGGAAATTCTTTGGTTTTGTGCGGCAGTTTGGGCACTCGGGCTCAAAAAGGTTAGCCATCACTGGCCTATGCTCTTTCCCATCCCACACGCCGTGCTGCACATACTGCAGCTTCTGAAGTGGTCTCTTTGGGTTTTGGAAGGGAATGCCCCGCAAATGCTGTTATACTTCATCTATAGGCTAGTTATGGTGTGGACAGGTACTAATCTCTCCAGTGAGATTCATCAGAAAAGAAAGTGAACTCCGCCTGCAAAAGATGGAATGATAATCAATATTAAGGACAATGATCTGGGGTTATTCTGGGCATCAGTCTCAGTCCAGAGACCTTTCTAACTAGAGAAACTTATCTAACAAAAGTTGAAATCATAGACTACCCTCTGTTAGCATACTGTACTTAAATGCAAGATCTATAAAAAAAAAGCTCAAAAACTAAATGAGCTTTAACAACAGTCAGATATGATCTGGCTTACCGATTCTGAACGGCCTGTTTCAGTACACCTCTGTCCAGTAGGAAATTGGATTGTATACCAACCCATGACTGGGAAAAGAGAAGGAAGTTTCTATCATTTTCAAAGACTCCTTGCCCATTCCTAAACATGATGAATTTGAGAATATCCTGCTTAAATTGAAAATGACAAAGCAACTATGTTTTTTGGAGTAGTGTGGCTGGGGACATATTAGTGTGGGTTTACATAACCCAATCAGGTCTATTTCAAATGTCTTTTTATCTCGCTCAAGACCATGAAAGCACATCAGTGTTCATATTGACAACAGCATGTGTAATATAACTGCCAAGCTTACTTTAATGACAGGAGCCTTAGGCCTAACTGAACTTATTTGGAACCAACACATGTACGGTCAGCAGGTCACATTATCCTTTGTTGGGCTTTTCTACCAGAGATCTGGATGAGTGCATTTTGGAGGCAAAGTTTGAACCTTGTTCATGGCCTGATATTTAGATCAAATTTAAAGCTTATAGGGAACTTTTAAGGACTGCACACACAGCTAAGAAGCGTGTATGTAAGATTTTTCTGCGCTAGCTTCACTGGATTTTCAAATCAAATATTATACATATACTGCCACTTTAAAAACTATCCCCAGGAAGCTACATATACATATTTAAATGTGCTCTCTGATATGCGCAAATTTTCATGGTTAATTTATGCAGACATGCTTAAATTTCCAAGGGTATGTATATAAGTGAATACCGCACTGCCACTCCAAGGATACCGCCAAACTGTTCAGCTAAACTTGCATGCATCAGCTGTTCACCAGAGAGAAATCCCCACAAAAGGCACAAAGCACAAACAAGAAATCAGAGAGCAATGGCGATTGCATCAAACGTTTTCTCACAGAACCACTTATTTTGGTTAAATACTGGGATGGGACTCTGACACAGGCCTTAGATCGGATCATTCCTAAGAAACCGGTGAAAACATAATAAGACAATCCCTTCATTTACAGAAAGCCTTCACAACTTAAAATCGGTTGAAAGACATTAGAAAAAGAACTGAGGAGTAATTAGATTTTTATCTAAAGTGGTCGAGTATAAATAGACACTTGCCACAGAAAAAAGAAAAAAATCCTTCCAGAGTCCACCTTAACTGCTAAAAACAGCCCGTTGTCAGTATTTCAATTAGAAAATAATTTTGTTTTCAACACTGAGCCTGTTCAGCGGAGGTCTGCCAATGATATTTTGGCAAACATCTTTAGGAGTAAAACCATAAAATTACATTCCAAATGGAACTTGCTCTTTCAACTTCTTAAAAGAAGAGAAGTCATGCCTATCAGTGACATCTAACAGGGCTTTCAGATTCTATGCCCCTAAGTACTGGAACGCTCTACCCCCAGAGATTCGTGCTATCACTGATCTATCCCTTTTCAGAAAGGCACTCAAATCCCACCTCTTCCCCCAATATTACCTGACCAACTAACCAATCTTAATCACTACTCAAACTAAGAACAAATCCTGTTATGTATACTTGTAAATACTCTTGTATATACTCTTGTAAATAGTTGCAGTAATGACGTCCCATGTTTTATCCAAGTTCTCTGACCTTGTTCTCTGTAAAACCTAACAGTTTGTTGTTATGGTATGTTGTTATATTGTGAACCGCGCTGATTCTGAATAGAGCGGTATATAAGAGCCTGTAATAAATAAATAAATAAATAAATCCACACCATTCTAAAGAATCCAGTTCTGGCCCAGTCAAAATGTGATCATTATAAAGCAATCTTGTATGTGCCATTTATAGCCAAGGCTATTGTAACAAATAGTGATAGTTCAAATGCACTATCTGGGTCAAAACGAATTACATGAATGCCTGTCAATCAGGACTTAGACCATATCATGGTACAGAGATGGTGAGGATCATAACTGATGTACAATGGCAGCTCCGGTATTTTGGTTATGTTGAATCTCAAAGACAACGTTACAAAATCTTGGTTACCTGCCTCTTAACTATTTTTACTTAATAAGTCCCAACAGGTATTTGTTATATTAAAAAAAAAGGTTGCCCACTGATCTGTCGTTTATTCTACAATACTTCATTTTCACTTGCTCTCTTCATCACCTGTCTTCAGCACCTAAGAAATATCATCTGCAAATTTAATCTACAGGCCTATATATTTGCCCATGACAACCAGATTATTCTATTTTTTGAGAAGTCCTTTAGTCCTCAATGAGTGACTAACTGAAATAACATCGATTAGGTATGAAGAAATTGAAAATTTTGGTTTGGTTACTCCAAAATGCCAAGATTTATTCCTTAGCCTATCTTACAGAATGCTCTTTAAAACTACTCTGCATTGAAAATGGACTATCAAAATACATTTCTGAAAGCCTCTTTTGCCACAAAACATAAGTTAGCAAAAACAGCTGTATCCTATTCTCAGACATTGACTGCAAAACTGTGATTCAAACAACCATTATATCCTAAATGGATTTCTGCAAGTCGGTTTACTCTGGTTTGTCAAAATATCTAGTCCAGGATTCAACAAATCCTGGGCACCAGGGTTGCCATGATGCCTAGAAATTGCACACTGGTGCCTAGGATTTCATGCCCTTGAAGATTTTTGTGTGCAGCAGTGCTGCAGCAAAGATGGCACACTACTAATTTTACTTCCACGATCAGCTTTCTCCAAGCAGCTTGAGCCACGCAGTGGAGAAAGTCCAGGTAGATTTCAAAGGTCTAGTTGAACTTCCTTCACTGCACTGCTCAAGCTGCTTGGAAAGAGCCAGTTGCAGTGGGAAAGTTAGCAGCATGCCGGTTTCACTGTGGCTCTCAACAGCAAGCCACCATGAATGGTGAGTGAGAGAGAAACTGGGTGAAGGGTTGGGGGGGGGGGGGAAGGCTGAGAGAGAGAAAGAGAGAGAGAGAGAGACTGGGTGAAGACAAGGTGGGGGGGGGGCTAAGAAGAGAGTCTTTTTTGCTTCATGTTTTACCAGGCCATGGTGATACATGAAGCAAAAAGAGAAGTTGCCTCAGGTACAGCTCTAAAGAGTTATCAATAAGCTGCTGGCAGCATGCTCACTGGGAGTGGTGGGAGGGGCAGGAGGAAAAGGATCACTGCCTTCTGATGGCATTGTGCAATGGCACATTAGAGACCTGATTAATTTAGCTTTCTTTTCCTGTAGAAATGGGAAAACAGTAAATTAGATCTTTAAAAAGAAGCTGTGATTCACCTTTGAGAGAGGGACTGCACCCTAGATCTCGGCAGCCGGCTCCTAAATGTTTTAGCTGGCTCCAAAATTCTGAGAAAATCTGTCAAGGCCTGCTCTAGTCACAAGACAGAAATTCAGAATAACATAACTCCAGTTTTAGACACCAGTGAGACGGAGAATGGAATTCACATCAATGAATTCTGGATTTTAGAGCCTTGCGAGCAGCCAATTTGGGATACTCATAAGAGCAACTGATGTGGCATTCATCGCAACATGGCATTAGGTCTCATGAGGAAGAATGCCTTTGTTTGCTCTCCTTCAAACTTTATGAGCAAGTTAGAACAAGAAAAAGAACCTTCATCAACATTAATTCCAAATGTAAACCCAACGGCAATGTAAAGCTTGGGAATAAATTATATGTTTCAGGAAGAGTCTGAAAGTATGCATTTTAGAGAAAGCGTAGTTACTCACCTGTAACAGGTGATCTCTGGGAACAGCAGGAATTTAGTCTTCACATATGGGTATCGTTGGTACCGACGGAGCCTGCGCGGGAATGCTCCCCAGCATCCAATAGGAATGCTTTTGGGAGCATCCCTCAGCACATGCATGCTGCCTTCCCACCTTTCCAACTGTCCCTCTTCAGTTAAGTTTGTAGCTGAGTGAATGGATAGAGGGAGAGAGGAAAGAGACAGAGAAATAGAGAGACAACTCCTAGGGGAGGTGGGTGGGTTGTGAAGACTAAATTCCTGCTGTTTCCGGAGATCACCTGTTACAGGTGAGTAACTACACTATCTCCAGGAACAAGCAGGAATGTAGTCTTCACATATGGGGACTCCCCAGCTGAAGATGCCGGGGAGATGGCCCCAGGAAGCTGCCACCTATAGTGAGGTGCACCATGCTTCCTCCCATGGATCTCTGGCATCCTAACTAGGGCTGGTGGGTAGGAGTTGAATTAAGTCTGAAAGAGATGTTGAAGAACAGCCTGGCCAAAGAAGGCATCCCGACGGGAGGCTTTATCTAGGCAGTAGTGGGCAGTGAAGGTGTGCACCGAAGCCCAGGTGGCTGCTTGACAGATGTCATCGATAGACACAGAGTGAAGGTTAGCCATAGAGGCTGCCATGGCTCTCACATTATGTGCTATGACATGGCCTTGAAGAGGAAGACTCTTACTGTCATAAGTGAAGAATATGCATTGTGCAATCCATTTAGATAGAGTTCTTTTGGAGACTGGAAGTCCCAAATGACTAGAATCAAAAGCAACAAAAAGTTGAGAAGACTTTCTATGATGTTGTTTTCTTTGTAGGTAAAAAGCCAAGGCTCTTTTACAGTCCAAAGTACGAAGGTTCCTTTCTGCATTAGAGGCATGAGGCCTCGGAAAGAATACAGGAAGGTAAATCGATTGATTTAAATGAAAAGCCGAAACCACCTTTGGCATAAAATGTGGATGAGTTCTGAGAACAACCTTATCATGGTGAAACCTTGTATAAGGGGGATCAGCCACTAAAGCTTGCAATTCACTAATGCAACGTGCGGAGGTGATTGCAATTAGGAAGATGACCTTCCAGGATAAAAACTTTAGGGTTGTAGTGGCTAAAGGTTCAAAGGGCGGTTTCATGAGCTGTCCGAGAACTACATTTAAATCCCATGCCAATAGAAGACCTCTCATAAATCTTGCTATGAGTGGATGAGCGGAAATTGGCTATCCATTTAGAGGCTTATTATAGGAAGCTGCAATTGCACTAAAATTGACTCTTACTGAATTTGTCTTTAGACCAGAATTTGATAAATGAAGTAGCTACTCTATTACCGATTCCAAAGGTATCACAAGGGGGTTTAAGCCCTTTTGAGAACACCATATAGTAAAACGTTTCCACTTGAAGGCGTAAGAACGTCTTGGAAGGTTTTCTGGAAGCCTGAAGGACATCCTTGTTGGGAAAGGCTAAGATCCTGCAGGTCTAGGCTTTCAGCAACCAGGACCAGAGATGCAGGGACTGGGGATTTGGGTGCCATAGCATCTGGAGCGCACCCTAACTCCAGAGGTGCAGCTTGAGAGAGAAGCAGGGGATACCATGTTTGTCGTGGCCACCATGGCGCTATGAGGATCATATGACCTCTGTCTCTCTGAAGCTAGAAGAGTGTTTTGGGGATGAGGGGAATGGGTGGGAAGGCAAAGAGGAAGTCCTGACCCCAGTGAAGGAGGAAGGCGTCCCTTGCCTGGCAATTGTGAGCCGGAATTCTGAAACAGAACTGGGGAAGTTTGGCATTCAGTGGACTTGCAAAGAGGTCTGTGTCTGGGGTTCCCCAGATGTGAAATATCTTTATCACTTGGTCTAGGTGGAGAGACCATTCGTGAGGCAGCAGTACTCGGCTGAGTTTGTCTGCCCAAAGGTTTTGAATACCTGGAAGATATACCACGAGAAGGTGAATTTGATTCTCTCTGGCGAGGGCCCATAGTCGTAAAGCTTCGTTGCATGATGACACAGAGCCTGTTCTGTCCTGCTTGCTCACGTAGGACATGGCTACTTGATTGTCCGTTTGGACTAGGACTGTCTTGTAGCTGAGCTGGGCATGGAATACTCGAAGAGCTAGATAGATTTCTCTGAGTTCTAGGAGGTTTATGTGAAGACAAGCCTCCTGTGGAGTCCAGGTGCCCTGGGTGGAGAGATGGTGCAGGTGTGCTCCCCATCCCACCTGTGATGCATCTGTCGTTAGGGTGGCCTGGAATGGGGGTTGTTGGAAAGGAGACCCCACTAAAAGATTCTCCAGTGATTGCCACCATTGTAGGGACAAGATCAGTCATTGTGAGTTTGATATCTTGTCTGACAGACCTTCTGTGGCCTGTGTCCACTGTGTGGATAGTGTCCACTGGGCTGCTCGCATGTGGAGGCGAGCATAGGGAACTACATGAACTGTGGATGCCATATGTCCCAGTAATTGCAGCAGTTCTCGAGCAGCTAGGGAGGACTTCCCTGCTGCTTGAAAAGCTAGTTGCATTATGCGAAGACAGCGGGGCTGTGGGAGGAAAGCCCTTGACTGTCTGATATCTAAACAAGCTCCTATGAACTCCAGGGTCTGAGAAGGAACAAGTTGGGATTTTGGGAAGTTTATGACCAATCCCAAGTATTGGAGAATTCGGATTGTGTGAGACAGTGCAGAGCTGGCTTTTGGAATTGTGGGGTCTCGAATGATCAAGTCGTCCAAGTAAGGGAAGACGAATATCCCCAGGGTTCGCAGGAATGCAGCTACTACTGCCATGCATTTTGTGAATACTCTTGGTGCCCAAGCCAGACCAAAAGGAAGAACCCTGTATTGAAAAGGAATCGTAAGAATTTCCTGTGATCTGGATGGATCAGAATATGAGTATATGCATCCTTTAGATCTAGAGAGCAAAGCCAATCCTGACTTTGAAGGTATGGCCGAAGAGTTCCCAGAGAAATCATTTTGAACTTTTCTCGAAACAGATATTTGTTCAATTCTCTGAGGTCTAGAATAGGTCTGTGTCCTCCTGTTTTCTTTGGAATAAGAAAATAGGGGGAGTAGAACCCTGTACCCTGTTGGGGAATGGGCACTTCCTCTACTGCTTCCTGAGCAAGGAGTGTTGAGACCTCTTGATCCAGTAGATTGTCTGGAGAGATTTGGGAATTGAATTGTCTTATGATTGCAGGAGGGGGCATGCTGTAAAAATGAAGCTTGTACCCCTCCCCTACAATGGACGGAGTCCAATTTTCTGCTGTTATTTGGTGCCATCTGTTGACAAAATGACACAACCTGCCTGGAATGTTTAGGAGTTCTGGACCCTTCAGAGGCAGGAAAGCTAAGCTCTCTAGGAAGGAGTCAAAGTCCTTGAGGGGAGCTGGTTGAGCTCTCGGGCCTTTTGGCTTTTGTTGTCTGGATTGTTGCTGTTGTCCCTTTTGGGCAACTTGACCCTGAGCTTGCCCTTGCTGGGTATAGGATGGATAAAACTTCCTCTTTTTGCTGAAAAAAGTTTTATTATAGGGTTTCTTTTTGGCTGGAGGGGCTGTAGATTTTGACAATCTGTCTAAAGTGAGATTGTCAGTATCTATCTCATTAGACTTTTCCTGCCAATTCTTGCCAAAGAGGTTTTCTCCTGTGCAAGGGATGTTTCCTAATTTGTCCTGTACCCAAGTCTCCAAGTCTGATGCCTGAATCCAGGCAATCCAACGTGCACCAATGGCAACAGAAGTTCTGCTGATGCATTCAAAGCAATCAAAGGCTGCACGATTTACAAACTTGGAAACGTCTTGAGCATGCTTAACAAGAGTAAGGAAGTCTTGTCGTTTGTCATCAGGGAGAAGGGAGCTCATAAGCTCCAAGTCTCCTGTGACTTCTTTGAGGAACATTCCCATATATAAAATATATGAGCTGATCCTAGCTGAAAGCATGGAAGCCTGAAATGTTCGACACCCAAAGGCATCAAGAGTCCTGCATTCATGACCTGGAGGATTGGATGCATGTCTTTTTGCACTTTTCATCCTACGCATGGCCGATTCCACTACCATTGAATGGTGTGGCAGCTAGGTTTTTTGAAAACCAGGACATGGTGGAACTCTATACATGGTATCGAGTCTCCTAGAATGAGGAGATGTGGTCAGAGGTGTTTCCCACATTCTGAGCATCAAATCATGAATAATTTATGAATGGGCAGGGTAGCTACCTCTCTGGGAGCCTTAGGGTATTGGAGTATTTCCAATTCCTTTGCTCTAGGTTCTTTTTCAGGAGCTACGGTGATTGATAGGCCTCGGGCCACATCACAAATAAAATCCTGAAAAGACATGTCCTTCAGAGGAGACATTCTGCGTTGAGGAGAAGAGGAGTCTTCCGGGAGAAGTACTCTGGTACCAACCTAGTTATCCGAGTCACCAGAACCGGAAGATTTGAAGCATCTCTGATCCCGATGTTCATGCAAAGCATGGTATCACTATCGATCGAAGTCGGCACCGAGTTGGTCCGGTACCGATCTGTCGAAGCCCGAAAAAATCAGCATGGGCAGAATTCCCACCGGAGCCGGTACCGTCGGTGCTGGTACCAGCACCAGTATCGGTGTCGGTACCAGTGCCCGTTGAACCATTAGTAGCGGTGTCAACGGTACCGTAGCTGTAAGGAGAGATAGCGAGGAATCTCTGGTCTAGCGACGCTGCCGATGCCTAGGTGTCGGTACCGGTAGAAGCGGCCGGAACCCCTGAACATGGCACCAGTAGTTCTGCCGAGGCCGAGGCCTTGAAAATCCTGGAGCCCCGTTAGTGCTTTGGAGGCCGAAGCCTCCCGCCGGGGCTGTTTTGCCGGTATAGTTTCCTCAAGGGCAATGCCAATGGCTTCTCGATGCTTGGAAGGAGATCTACCCTTTGAGGACTGGCTCTTATGTTTAGTTACCTGAGATCCATGGGAGGAAGACGAGGCTCTGGAAGACGTTGAAGCAATGGACATCGCATCTGAAGAAAAGAGGGTACTGGGCTCTGCAGCCCGGTCCTGTCTTCCTCTTTTAGTTATCCCCATACAAGAGAAACACTCCAAAGGAGAATGGTCAGGGCCTAAACATTTGAGAAACCAGTCATGGGTGTCGGTGACGGAAATGGTACCGCCACACTTAGTACATTTTTTAACACCACTAGATGGTTTTTCCATTTTTTTAGGAAAATAGGGCCTAATGCCCAAAATGGCACCTAGCACCAAAAAGAAAAAGTTTCTGAAGAGAAACACTTCAGATAGTAATTTTTTTTTTTTTTTTAAAGAAGAAAAGAGAATCGGCGGTACCAGTAGGCGTCGAGCGGAGGCAGGCATGACCACAAGAAATACAAATTTAAAGAAGAAATTTTCTGCGGTGACAGGGTATGTGACCCGTCGTCTCCATGGAAAACGAAGAACTGAAGAGGGACAGTTGGAAAGGCGGGAAGGCAGCGTGCATGTGCTGAGGGATGCTCCCAAAAGCGTTCCTATTGGACGCTGGGGAGCGTTCCCGCGCAGGCTCCGTCGGTACCGACGATACCCATATGTGAAGACTACATTCCTGCTTGTTCCTGGAGATCAACCAAACAGATGTAATAAAAATCTGCTGGACATTATAAGACATCCTTGTCACCCTAAAGGGAAAGAGATGTAAAGGTAAATAATTGATAGTACATGGAGATCAGAATAGACACACTGAAGTCAGGATATACAATTATGGCAATATGCCAGAAAAGGCTCTGTCAAAGGGGGAGTCTTTTCTAAAATGCATGTAAGGACAAAGAAGCCATGTGGGAAAAATCAGGTAAGGCAACTCAGCCACTTACATATCTAAATTGGTATTTTGCAAACCTATACGTTTAAATACAGACAACTACAGAAGCCACTATCTTTATTCCATTCCAGTTTGGAAAAGGAAATAAACAAAATGGGCTTGAGGAGAATAACCCCCCTTACTCCTTCGTTGGCTGAAACGAGCATTTTTCAAAAACGTTTCAGGGAACAGCTGTAAATACCGACGTGGACAATTTAAGTCATAAACCTACGTTCCCTATAGAACACAGGGAATACATGCGCAGATTTTTGATCCATCCTGGCCATCCTCTAACCATGCCCTTTGCAATTCCTACTTTTATAGACGTCCATGTGTCGATTCAACTGTTTATGAAGTCTCCACTTACGCATGGATGCGAGTCAATTTTTAAGGTTTCGTAAATTAAGAACAAGACTGATTTTCATGCAAAGGAGATGACCAATAGATTTATAAAAAGAGGTTATCCAAAACACTCTATGCAAAAAGGTCATTACAGACTAAAGAAGCGAACAGAGAATACCCGTTGTGTAAGGCTGCAAAGCAGGAGAATAACATTTTTGTTTGTCTAATACACGTTGTTATCTTTATGTTCAAATTTGTTTATTCAAATTTCCATATCCACACCAAACAAATCAGCATCAAACCAGTACAATACAAGGTTGCACAACAGAGTAACGTACAAAAGGCATACAACATAAAAACATAAATCAGCAAATAAAAAGTCATCAAATAAATCAGCAAGTAATAAACAAAACCCAAAGGGGAAACCACCAACCAGGGATGACGCCAAAGAGCAACCCAAGAGCCCTGACCCATGCAGATGCCCCAAAGAAACTCTTACCCTTGGGCCCCTAAAGAAAGCCCACAAGAAAGATAACAAAACTACCGAAATGTTCTAAATATTTCTACCCCCCCCCCCCCCCAATCTGACCCCAGCAAAAATGTGACCCAGCCTCAGACGGACTCGGGGTGCACTCTTCTCCTACGTCCGTCCCTTACCATCCAGAGAGTCATAAGAACATAAGATATGCCATACTGGGTCAGACCAAGGTCCATCAAGCCCAGTATTCTGTTTCCAACAGTGGCCAATCTAGGTCATACGTACCTAGCAGTTTCCCCAAGGGACACAGCTTCCACAATGCTTGTATTGGTTCAAGCATTGATATCCTGGGTCCCTTCTTAATAATGGTTTATGGACCTTTCCTCCAGGAACTTGTCCAAACCTTTTTTAAACCCAGCTACACTAACAGCCTTTACTACATCCTCCGGTAACAAATTCCAGAGTTTGATTACACGTTGAGTGAAAAATATTTTTCTTTTATTAGTCTTAAATAGTTTACCCAGTAGTTTCATTGCATGTCCCCTAGTCTTTCTATATTCTGATAAGGTAAACAATCGATCTACGTTTACCCGTTCCACTCCGTTCATTAATTTATAGACTTCTATCATATCTCCCCTCAGCCGTCTCTTTTCCAGGTTAAAGAGCCCCAACCTTTTTAGCCTTTCTGCATAGGAGTATCCTTCCATCCCCTTTACCTATGAAGTCAGACTCGCTAAGTACTCCTCCTCCCAGAGCCCCCCCCCATCCCAACTGATATATGCCAAAACTAAGGTCGTAAGTATCCGTAAATGAACCTAAGGCGATCCTAAGGCCAGAAAGAGCAGGGAACCTCACACCCCTCCCAGAATCCGTCTACGAGTCTGCCTCGGCAAAGAATCTAAGTGGGGTCCCCACCTCAACAAAAAGCGCTGCCACCGCCCAGGATTCCCACTAGCCTGAAGCCGTTCCATTAACAGCACCTCTTGCAAGCGCCCCCTCCACAAACCATACGTTGGACCCCTAGCATCCACCCACCTATGCAAAATAGTCATACGAGCAGTCACCAACACCAAACACACCCATTGCAGTACCCCCTGCCCCACCTCTGCCTCCCAAAATTCCTCCCACACATCCAACACCACATTCACCGCTGTAAAAGTCAACGGGCGCCGCACACACTGCACCAAATAGGCTAACACCCGTCCCCAAAAGGCCTGGACCCGCGTACACCCCCAGAACATATGACCCAGCGTAGCTCTACCTTCACAGCAGTGGGGACAATCGGGGGAGCCCACAATCCCAGCCTTCCACGCTCTAAGGGGAGCAAAGTATAGACGACGCAGCAATTTATATTGCATGTCCCGAAAGGTCACCAACACACTAAGTTCCGGAATAGCAGACAGCCCACTTAACAGCTCTTCACTCGTCACCGCCTCCCCTAATTCCCGAGCCCAAGCAACAGCCAATTCTTCCAAAGCAACCGTGGCACCAATTCCCATAACATTTTATGCAACCAAGCCACCCGGGCCTCTTGCTCTCCCCCCAGTAGGGCCACCTCTATACCAGAGCTGACTTCGCCACGCAGCGCTTCCAGAGGCACAGTACGAATATAGCTACGAAGCTGGGCGTAGAGGAAAACATCCCGGCCCCCCAATGGGCACTGCCGACGCAGCACGGAGAACTCCGCCACTGCACCCTCTGGCGTTACCACATGCTCCAAATTCACTATCCCCAGTTGTGTCCACCACGCAAAAAGACTACCCCCAAGTCCTGGTAGGGACGTACTATTACCCCAAATGGGGAGATAAGGAGAATAATTTGTGGCAAACTTTCGGCTCTGACAAAAATACTTCCACGTCCTGCGAATGGGATCCAAAACAACAGCACGAAGATCCCGATCCGGCCCCCGCACCACCCTCGCATGCGAAAGGTAGCACAAGTGAAGAGGCCGCAAAGCCTCCCGCAACATTCCCAGCGGAGTGTATTCTGCCCAGATCCCAAAGCCAATCCCGGACATACCATAATAAGCAAGCTATATTGTATTTCCGAATGTCGGGAAGACCCATACCTCCAGAAGCCCAAGGTTGCCGCAACACCTCTGGGCACACCCGAGGCCACCGACCCCGCCATAAGAATCGATTAAGTAACTTGTCCATCTTACGCAGATCTGAACGTTTCAGCAACAACGGGAGAGTCTGCAGCACATACAAAATCCGAGGAAACAGTGTCATCTTGAACAGGGCAATACGCCCCCTAAGGATAACGGCAGGTCCCGCCACTTATCTACACTAACCGTCAAAGCGGTTAAAAGCTGAGTGACATTCAGCTGGTAAAGATCATCCAACTCTCCCGGTACATAAATGCCCAAATATTTGAATTGCCCACGCGCCCATTTCAAAGGAAAGTCATCCTCCCAACCCTGCTGCGCTCCGGGGCCCATTAACATTGCCTCAGATTTATCCAAATTTAAGCGAAACCCAGAGGGCACCCCATATTCATGAAGAAGACTGAGCAAGTGCAGCAACCCCTTCTGAGGGTCCGCTAAATGCACAAGCAGATCATCAGCGAAGGCCGCAACGCGAAATTCCGTCCGCCCTACCGGGATGCCCCGAAACTGAGAATGGGCCCGAATCCTGATCAACAGAGGCTCCAGGGTCAGAACAAACAAGAACGGAGACAAAGGACAACCCTGGCGCGTCCCTTTTTGAATAGAAAAGTCTGAGGTCAGGTTCCCATTCACCATGATGGCCCCTTTCGGGTCAGCGTAAAGAAGCCGTACCACATCAACAAAAAAAACAGTAAACCCCATTGCTCCCAAAACCTGGTACATGAACCCCCAATTGACCCGGTCGAACGCTTTTTCAGCATCAAAACTGATAAGCATAGACCCCAGGTGAGCCGCCCGCCCCGCACAGACAGAGATCAAAAGGCGCTGCAAACTATAAGCCGCATGCCGGCCCCGCACAAAGCCCACCTGATCCCCATGGATAAAGACCGGCAAAAATACCACCAACCGGTCTGCCATAATCTTGGCCAGGATCTTAATATCAACATTAAGAAGAGAAATGGGCCTATACGATCCCGGATTAAGCAGGTCCCTCCCCGGCTTCGGCAGTATAGTGACCACAGCTTTATTCGCCTCATAGGGAAAGCCACCACGCTGAACCAAATCTTCAAAGTATCCCGCAAGCGGGGGCCACTATGGTATCCCCCAAGGTCTTGTAAAACTCGCCCCTAAAACCGTCCATTCCAGGCGCTCGCCCGTTCTTCAAATTCCGAATCCCATCCTGCACCTCACGCAAGGAGATGGGTTGATTCAAAGCCTGCACTTGCTCAGCGTTCAAGTGCGGTAAAACACACCCCGCCAAAAATTCCGTACTCTCCGGTTTCTCTGTCCCCATCACCTGCGTAGAGCTGATGAAAATAATCAGAAAAGACCCTCTCAATCTCCACCACCTCCCTACGAAGGGACCCATCCGGATGCCTGATAACCCCAATATGGCGTTACCCCCCCCCCCCCCCCTACTGGCCTCACCAAAGATGACAGCAATCTCTGCGCCCGATTCCCATGCTGGTATAATTGATATCTATAATACAGCAGGGATTTCTGAGCATGCTGGTGAAAACAGTGGTATCTGATTCAACCTTCAGATGCCTTTAAACAGACTGATTTGACTATTGCTTATAAGAGGACGTGATCTGAGGAACAAGCTAGTGCATTCGGCTTTGGACAGCGTCTTCTTACAAACTGGCAAACTAGTTGGTCATTATAGATGTGGCAGATGTTCTATTAGTCCGATAACTCTGGAAATAGAAATAACAAAAATTGTTTGTTCATCTCATTAGTCAACAGAAATAATATCTAATAGGCTTCTCAAATTGTTTAACAAAGAATGCTGTATATGTGGCTAACTGTCCTTGCTATGGACGCAATATTCATTTATGCTCCTAACTTTAAAGGGCACGTTTACTAATCAGCGGTAGTGGCTTCCATGCGATATCGGAGCCACAGCCCCACTGAAGTCAATGGGGCTGCGGCTCAGATATCGCACAGAAGCCACTACAGCTGATTAGTAAACATACCCCCAAGAGTTATGGTCCTAAATTGGCCTCTTAAAATTTACTAGGGCTAAGTGCCTATATGCTTTTCAAATTTCAATAAACGCCTAAATTAAAGAGCATAAAAAGATGGCAATGGGGGAAGATTTAGTGCAGGGTTAGGAGCTTGGCACTGATTTTCAGATTCTAGCACCTAATTTAGGATCATAAATCTAGAGAAAACAAATACATTTGTGTATATAATATCTACATGATAATTGGCTTACTCAAACCTTGCATTTACCCGCCCCTTCTGGATTGATCTATACCTTTTGATAAATGGTTGTCCAGAACCCTCCTCAGATCATTTTATTTGAATTTCAAGAAAGATTCTCCTATTTTATGTGACCTTTTTCCATTTATGGTCATCTATGCCATAAGATTTTTAAAATGGTAGTTATTTGTGAAAAACTGTGGATTTGCCGGTTGGTTGCCAGGGAATCGGTCGTCATGATACATGTGACGGGAATCTTCCTTTAAAATGGCTCCCACAGAGGTGAGTAGGCTTGTTTCCCTCTGTTCCTAGATGCTGTGCACAAAACAAATAGGCTGTTTATCTGTTAAATGCATACTCCTCAGTAATTTGGTCAATATGTGTGCTGTTTTACTTTTTAAAAGTTATTTTGTTTCAGTCTGAGGTTTGTTCGGGTTTTTTCTTTTTAATTTATATCGGAGCTCTCTTGGCCATGCCTTGTTTTAAATCAGCGACTTATAGGAAACCGAATGCCTTTAGAGAATGTTGTTTTAGCCATGGATTGAATATGTTTCTTTGTTTCAATGTGATGGCTTTTTTAATTATATTGTGGCTTTTTTAACACACGGCATGTTTCAGTAATGATTTACACGGAACAGACATTTGTTTCATCTCATTGTTTTAAAAGAGGAACATTGATTATTTTAAATCATTCCATTACAACTGGTATTTCTATTTGTTAACTATAGTGAGTGAAGATTAAAAAAATAGCCAATGCAAAAAAAAAAAAAGTTAAGTCCTTTCCATTTGATATTCTTATGTAGTTTAAAGCAGCAGTTCCGATGACTTTATCCCTGGATCTCAAATGAACATATATTTTGGGATTCAGGCTTATTAAATATCTGCTTTTCATTTATATAACAGATTTATTTTCTTTGATCTCTATCTGGAAAGTTCCTGCGAGTCTTTTACCTGCTTTAAAGTAATGTTTTTATTTATTTTCCTTGACCTGCAATTTGAAAGCTCTTGTGAGTCATTTCAAGATGATGTTGGTTTATTCATTTATTTTTTAATATATTTTTATTTCTCTGATATGTCTTTCTATTGATCAAAATATTGTTGTTTTTTTATTAAAAGGCAATCTTCTTATTTTAAATAATTCTCTTCTTATTAAAATAAGCCAGGAAGATCTATAATCAGCAAGATAATATTATATTAAAGTAATATGTATAATATTTGAGAGGGGTTTTTTTGTTGTTGGTTTTTTTAATGCATACGGGTTTTTAGTTACACATATATGTATTTTTATTAATAGGCGTATGCCAAAGCATGGCAGTGTTTCGCCCCTTTGCTCAAATTAAAAACCCTGTGAACAAAGATCTTCTTGAACTAATATAATACGGCTTTCCCCTCCTCCCCGTGGGAGAAGCCTGGGCTGCCAAGCAACTAGTAAGGACTGAAAGCAGCCAAAGAGCTGTTTCTGTAGCTGCTGGTCAAAGCCAAACAAAAAGGACCCTGGGGCCCTGGGAATCGAAGGTGGACTGCCGGCTCAAGCCTAAGGCCTGTTCACTCTCTGCAAAGACCATGAAGCCATTCAAGATGGCAGCCCATCCCAAGGATGGCAAGCCCATGGTAGACTGCAGATGCATCAGAATCGGCATCGAGCCCCAGGCCTGTTGTATGTGTGTGGGGTGGAGAGATCATCAAAGTGCCTAAAAAATGGTGCCTCGGTTGTCACCATCATACATAAGGCAAAAAGAGCCCACTACGGAGCTGGCCTGATGGGAGCGACAGGAGGCACAGCACTGAGCACCTGGCAGCAAGGCAGAGCTCCAGGCAGTCAAACCGCCCCCCCCCCCCTCCCCATGAAAATAGGAACAGCCAAAAAAACCCTGCAAAAAACATGGTGAAAAAGGACCCTCGGAAAGGGAATCCAAACCAACCAGGAAAACCTGCAAAGTGCTGTCCCAGTCACCCCCACAGGTCTGAGAAGCGCACCTCCTGGAAACAAAAGATTATGTTGCTTTTGTTTTTGTTTTGTTTTCTTAATCTGGAGCTGCTTTCAAAATTCAGCCAATTAAAGTAAATGGAAGATTTTAAAAAATTCAGAAAAAATAAAAAGCAAGATCAGCAAGAAGAGAAAGGACAGCAAGAGGGAATAGGGGCCTGGGCTCAAATTTACCAGCTTTGTCAGGATCCCCATGCGGGTCCTTTTGTCTGCTCTCCTTCCACCAGTGCCGGAACCCATGTGTAACTGGACACAGGACAGCTGTCAGCTCAAGGAAGCAGAGGAGTGCCTGAACTCTCAACAGCATTGGGCCTACAGGTCTCGATCATACAGGCCACAGAACTATAATCTGAGCCAGGTAAAAACAAGACTGAACCAGTCGATGCACCTTGCGCCCCCCCCCCCCTAGAGGAAAAAAATACTGGCTTCTCTGTGTTGCACATCACTTAAAGTTGCTCTAGTCTGCCTCCACCTGCTGGCTGGGCAGCATAACCCACTCATCTAACAGGATAAGGAAGCATGACTGCTGTTGAAGTATTAAGTTGTATAAAGCAGTCGTTCTTGTTCAATTTTTTGCACATACGTGTATTTTCAAATCATTTCAAGCAAATGCATGGTATACTATAAAATGATTAAATGAAATCTAATTCTATTGTCTCAAGAACATATGAGCCCAACTAATCCCAGAGATATTTATACAGTGCAAGTTAAATAACAACCAATTTTAGATTAAGGTTTTAAAGAACTTTATCTGCTAAGGAAAAGATTTACATACCTGATCATTTTCTTTCCTTGAATTCTCCTAGACGGGTCCAGACATATGGATTATGCTCCCTTGCCAGCAGGTGGAAAAAGGCTTGAGCAACTTTTCAGTGATTTGTTGGTGCAGTACTGAGAAAGCAAGACTGAAAAAATCTCAGAAAGAATTCAAATGAATAAATGTTAGCAATCAGCACCCCAAATTTGGAACAGTTAACTTGAACAAGTATTTGGCTCTCCTACCACAATGTATTCTGTATCAGAACGTAATATTGGCAATGCACTCAATGGCAGCCAAACTCACAAACCTGTAGAAAGTCTTCCAATCCTGGACTGGTCTAGCAAGAGTCAAAATAAGAAAATTAGCATGTATGGAAAATTTCTCCTTCCTTCTCATCCTGCTATATTAAATTATGTGATATATCAAAACATTTAGGACCCAAGGTAAGAAGACAATGACGCTCTGGAGAGAACTACTCTGTTCCAGTTCCCATATGCAATCTCTAGTGCTTCACACAGGTGCTCAGAAAACACCAGGAAAGCCCCTTTACAGATGTCCTCTGGAGACAGCCAGCCAGACTCTACCCAAAAGGAGGCTTGTGCTCTAGTAGACTGAATTCCACCTCCCTCCAGAACATGCTCACCAGACAGAAGATATGCAGGCTGAATGGCTAAAACTGAACTTTTTATTTTTCCTCCCTACACCCGAAAATACTTCTCCAAGCAGGGCAAAATGACAGACTGGTTAAGAAGAAAGGAGAACACCACCTTTGAGAGAAAAGATGGCACAGTCTTCAAGGAGACAGAAGTTGATGACCAAAAAAAAAGCTCGCTGCACGACAAGGTCTGCAGCTCTGACACCCACCTCACGGACATTATAGCCACCAGGATAACACCTCAAGGGTCAAATTCTTGAATGAGGCCTTACAAATGGGCTCAAAAGAAGGCCCTTCCAGAGCCTTCAATAGCACTAAGATATTCCATTGAGAAACAACTGGACTCACTGATGGTCACTCCCTTGAGGAACTGGAAGACACTGAGGTGTGCTACCAAAGACTTCCCCTGAATGCAATTAATGTAACATACCAGGGCTGCCACTTGAGCCTTGAGAGGGTTCAAGACCAAGGTCTGGTCCAGATGGACTGCAAGATGGACAAAACCAGGACATTGTCTGCCTTCCTGGTCTCCAGGGACTGAGCGGAACATCCCTCTCTTGAAAACCCTCCAGATTCTCACATAAACTAAGGACATAGAGGTCCTCTGGATGTTAAGCAGAGTGCCCACTACTGCTCCAGAGTAGCCCTTCTTGGACAGCCTATACCTCTCAAGGGTCAAGCTGTAAGTAAGAAGGGAATTGGATCCTCCAACACTGGGGACATTTGGCACAGGAGACCTTTCTCTCAATCACTGACAGTGTTTTGGTTTCCTGGACTATGGGATTATTTTTTAAGGGCTGCTGAGCAGAGATGGTGTCCACCTATCCAAGAAGGATCAAAGTATCTTCCACAGCAGACTGGCTAACCTACTAAAGAGAGCTATATACTAGATTCATTGGGAATGGATGAAGACAACCCCAGAAAAGTAAACGCCCTCAGGTAAGTAAAATATGAAATTCCTCTAGAAATGGGTAAAGGAAGCAATCTCTGGAAAATGGTGTGTATTAATGCCCATAATATAGCAAATAAGATTCTGGACTTTGAGGCATTTAATGGAGGAGGCTGACTTAGATTTAATGGCAGCCACAGAGACACGTTTCAGAGAGAAACATAACTGGGATGTAATTATGCTGAGCAATAATTTATTCAGGAAGGACAGAAGAAAGGAAAGAGGAGTGGCGCTATATGTAAAAAAAAATATTAAAGCTAAAGAATTGCAAGGCCTAAGAGAGGAGGAGGTGGCACTGTAGGTCAAACTGGAAAGAGAGAATGGAGCATCCATTTGCATTTTTGTGACATATAGACCTCCTTCGTAGGGAGAAGTAAGCACAAATTGCTATGAAAGAAGTGCTACTGATAGGTGATTTCAATATGCCAGATGTGGACTGGGACACTCCTGCTGCGGTGTCTTCTAGAAGTAAGAAGATGCTGAAGTAGTTCTCCCTGTAGAGAATCCAGGAACTGGTAACAGAACCCACTAGTGAGGGGACTATACTGGACCTAGTGCTTACAAATGGGAAGAGAATTTCTGATGATAGAGTGGGTGATCATCTCACATCCAGTGACCATTGGATGGTGTGGTTCAGTATCAAGACAAGGACTGATATAGTCCATTAAAAAGTGAGAGTCCAAGTCTTTAGGAAAACTAACTTTGTCAAGATGGAACATTACCTCAAGGAGTCATCAGCAGGACAGGAAGAGCTGGGGGATGTGGAAAAGCAGTGCGCAAACCTGAAAGGGAATACGATAAATGATCATAAAAGTTTTTGTTAGGAAAGAAAATAAATATAAAAGGAAAAGGAGGTCACTATAGTTCTCAAAAGAAGTAGCTGAAAGGGTGAAGAAAAAGAGAAAGATTTCATAAAATACAAGTGTCACAGAAAAAGGTAGACAAACATCAATATTTAGAAAAAGCTAATAGAAACTAGGAAACTAGTCAAGAAAGCAAAGATATGAATGGAAGAAAAAACAGCTAATACAGTAAAAAATGAGGAAGGGAGGAACAAAACATTTTTCAGACATGTTAGTGAAAGGAGGAAGTGCAAAATTGGCAATGTCAGACTCAAGGTTGAAGGAGAAGAATATGTAGAAGCTGATGAGAATAAAGCAGAATTGCTTAACAAATATTTCTGTTCTGTGTTCATAGAGGAAGGGCCAGGAGCAGAACCTCAGAAAATACCTACAAATAGGTAAAAGAAGTGAGGTAGATCATCAACAACTTTCAGAAGACTGTTCAGAGGAGCTAGCCAAACTAAAAGTAGACAAAGTGATGGGGCCAGATGAGATACATTCAAGAGTATTTTAAAAACTTAGGGACGTTCTAGTGGTTCCACTGTCTAACCTTTTCAATGTTTCCTTAGGGTTGGGTGTGACCCCAGAGAGCTGGAGAAGGGCACATATGGTCCCCTCTAAACAGAAGCAGAAGTAAGGATGAGATTAGGAACTACAGACTGGTTAGTCTGACTTCTATGGTGAGTAAATTAATGGAAATGCTGCTGAAACAGAGGACAGCCAGGTTTCTAAAATCCAATGGATTGCAAGATTCAAGGAAGCATGGCTTTACTAGAGGCAGGCCTCGTTAGACAAATCTAATTAATTTCTTTGACTGGGTGACAAGAGTTAGACAGAGGACATGTGCTAGATGTTAGACAGAGGACACGTGCTAGATGTTAGACAGAGGACACATGCTTAGATTTCAGTAAAACCTTTGACACAGTTCCACACAGACAACTTAAAAATAAATTCAGAGCCCTGGGGATGGACCCTAAAGTGACCGACTGAGTTAGAAATTAATTGAGAGAGAAGTGACAAAGGGTACAGAGAAATGGAGCTCACTTTGAGGAGAAGGATATTACCAGTCATGTGCCACAGGGATCTGTCCTTGGTCCGATTCTTTTTAACATTTTTTAAGTGATATTGCTGAAGGGCTCTTGGGTAAAATCTACAATCTTGCAGCAACCAAGCTCTCCAGCACAGGAGAAGATGGGTGCCAACAGAATGTCGATGGTTGGACACAAGTCACCAGGGCCTGCAAAATCACCAATCCAACTTCTCCAGCCCTTGAATTGAAGAACCATTATGCAGCCCTGGAAGTGGAGGAGGTGAGAGCATCCCTGGAAAGGGAAGAACCAGAGTTAAAGTACCCCAAATTTGCAGAATCAGTGACCAGAAGGAAACGAAGGGTAGTGGTGGTTGGAGACTCTCTTCTGAGGGATACTGAGGCGTCCATCTGCCGACCAGACTTGATGTCCAGAGAAGTATGCTGTCTACCTGGTGCCAAAATCCAAGATATTACGGAGAGTTTGCCAAGACTTATCAAGCCCACTGACTATTACCCAATGTTGCTAATCCATGTTGGAACAAATGATACTGCCAGGTATACCTCGGAACGTATCAAAAGTGACTTCATGGCTCTGGAACAGAGGGTGAAGCAGTTAGGTGCACAGGTGGTGTTCTCTTCAATCCTCCCTGCTGAGGGTAAAGGCCAAGGCAAAGAGGCTCGCATCCTGGAGATGAATGCACGGCTGCGTGGATGGTGTCATCGAGAGCGTTTTGGTTTCCTAGACCATGGGATGCTGTTCCAAGGATTGCAGAGCAGAGATGGCATCCATCTGTCCAAGAAAGGTCAACGCATCTTCGGTAGTAGACTGGCTAATCTACTGAAGAGGGCTTAAACTAGATTCGTTGGGGATAGGTGAAGAAAGCCACCAGGTAAGTAAAAGCCTCCAGGTAGGTGATACATTAAATACCTTTATGGAAATAGGTAACAGGGGTAACATATGGAAAGCAGTGTGTATAAATGCCCGTAGCATGGGAAATAAGATCCCTGATGTTGAAGCTTTGGTGGGAGTGGCTGACTTGGATTTAGTGGCAGTTACAGAAACATGGTTCACAGAAAACCATGACTGGGATGTAACTATACCTGGCTATACTTTATTCAGAAAGGACAGGGTAGGAAGAAGGGGAGGAGGAGTGGCACTATATGTAAAAACTACTATTAAAGCTTTGGAATTACAGAGCTTAAAAGGGAGAGAGGAGGCATTGTGGGTTAAACTAGAAAGAGGGAAAGAGAAATCTATTTGCATTGGTGTGATATACAGACCTCCCTCACAAGAGGAAGAGGTGGACAGAGAGTTAATTGAAGACATACGCAGCATTGCTAGGAAAGGGGAAGTGCTACTGATAGGAGATTTCAATATGCCAGATGTTGATTGGCACATTCCTGCTGCAGTATCATCTAGAAGTAAGGAGATCCTGGATTCTCTACAGGGAGAACTATTCAGGCAATTGGTAACAGACCCCACACGTGAAGGGACCATACTGGACTTGGTGCTTACCAATGGTGAAAGCGTTTCTGATGTTGTAGTGGGAGATCATTTTGCATCCAGTGATCACCAGATGGTGTGGTTCAGTATTAGGACTAGGGCTGTTAGAATCCATTCCAAGGTGAGGATCTTAGACTTTAGGAAGACTAACTTTGCGAAGATGGGCCAATACCTCAAGGAGTCGTTAGTGGGATGGGAACAGCTGGGGGATGTAGAAAAACAGTGGGCAAAACTGAAAGGGGATATTTTAAGGGCAACCAACCTTTTTGTTAAAATGGTAAATAAAGGCAAAAGGAAAAGGAGACCGCTATGGTTTTCTAAGGAAGTAGCTGAAAAAGTGAAGAAAAAGAGGGAGGCCTTCATGAAATACAAGAGATCACAGAGAGAGGAAGACAGGCATCTGTATTTGGAAAAGTTTAGAGAAGCTAGCAAAGTAGTCAAGAAGGCAAAGATTCAAAAGGAGGAGGAAATAGCCAATGCAATAAAATGGGGGGATAAGACATTTTTCAGATATATTAGTGAGAAGAGGAAGAGCAAAAGTGGTATTGTCAGACTCAAGGGTGTAGGGGGGGGGGAATATGTAGAAGCTGATAAGGATAAAGCGGAATTGCTTAACAAATATTTTTGTTCTGTGTTCACAGATGAAGAACCAGGAGCAGGACCTCAGAAAACACCCACAAATAGGAACAGAAGCGAGGGACATCTTGAACAATTTTCAGAAGACTGTGTTCGTGAGAAACTAGCTCAACTTAAAGTAGACTAAGCGATGGGACCGGATGGGATACACCCTAGAATACTGAGGGAACTTGGGGACGTTCTAGCAACTCCATTGACTGACCTTTTCAATGCCTCGTTGGAGTCGGGAGTGGTGCCAAAGGGCTGGAGAGAGGCTCATGTGGTGCCTTTACACAAAAGCGGAAGTAAGGATGTGGTTGAAAACTACAGGCCGGTTAGTTTAACCGATGGTGAGTAAATTATTGGAAACGCTGCTGAAAGAGAAAATAGTGAGGTTTCTGGAGTCCAGCGGATTACAGGATCCGAGGCAGCATGGATTCACCAGAGGCAGGTCTTGTCAGACAAATCTGATTGATTTCTTTGACTGGGTGACCAGGGAATTGGACCAAGGGAGAGCTCTAGATGTGGTGTATTTAGATTTCAGTAAAGCCTTTGACACTGTTCCTCACAGGCGACTTATAAACAAACTGAGCACCCTAGGGATGGACCCTAAAGTTACTGCTTGGGTTAGAAATTGGTTGGGTGGGAGGCGACAAAGAGTACAAGTAAATGGAGCTCACTCTGAGGAGAAGGATGTTACCAGTGGTGTGCCCCAGGGATCTGTCCTTGGTCCGATTCTTTTTAATATCTTTGTTAGTGATATAGCGGAAGGGTAAGGTTTGCCTCTTTGCAGATGATACCAAAATCTGCAATAGAGTAGACACCCAGGAAGGTGTAGATAACATGAGGAGGGATCTAGCTAAGCTTGAAGAATGGTCTAGAATTTGGCAGCTGGGATTTAATTTTAAAAAATGTAAGGTCATGCATTTGGGCTGCAGCAATCCAAGGGAGCAATACAGTATAGGAGGTGAAGTACTTTTGTCCACTAAAGAAGAGCGGGACCTAGGCGTGGTTGTGTCTGATGATCTTAAAGTAGCTGAACAGGTAGAAAAGGCGACGGCAAAAGCTAGAAGGATGCTTGGGTGCATACGGAGAGGAATGGCTAGCAGAAAAAAGGAGGTGATAATGCCTCTGTATAAGTCTTTGGTGCGACCTCATTTGGAGTATAGTGTGCAATTCTGGAGACCGCACCTTCAAACAGATGTGAACAGGATGGAGTCGGTGCATAGGGTGGCTACTAAAATGATTAGTGGGCTTCATTATAAAGCATATGAGGACAGAGTGAAGGATCTTAATATGTACATCTTAAAGGAAAGGCGGGATAGAGGTGATATGATTGAGAAGTTTAAATACCTCCGTGGCATAAATGTTCAGGGAGAGAGCCTCTTTCAATTGAAAGCAAGTTCTGCTACGAGAGGACATGGGATGAGGGTGAAGGGAGATAGATTCAGGAGTGATATACGGAAATATTTCTTTACGGAAAGAGTAGTGGATCCGTGGAATAGTCTCCCAGTGGAGGTGGTAGAGATGAGGACAGTAACTGAATTCAAAAAAGCATGGGACAAACACAGAGGATCTCTAAAGGTAAAAAGGGGACTGTTGTAGTTGTTGATATGGAAGGACAGACTAGATAGGCCATGTGGTCTTTTTCTGTCATCATGTTTCTATGTTTCTACAATAGGGTAGACACCTAGGAAGGAGTATATAACATGGGGAGGGATCTGGTGGAACTTGAAGAATGGTCAAGATTTGCAGCTGAGAATTAATGCTAAAAACTGCAGTGTCATGGATTTGGCTGCTAAAATCCAAAAGAGCGGTAAGTATAGGGGATGACGTACTTTTCTCTATGAAAAAAGAGCAGGACTTGTGGGTGATTGTTTCTGAGAATCTTAAGGCGACGGTGTAAGCTGGAAAGATGCTTGGGTACATAGAGAGAGAAATGGCTAGCAGAACAAAGGTGGTGATAGTACAGTAAGATTTTGAGACCTCATTTGGAGTATTGTGTGCAATTTTGGAGACCTCACCTTCAAAAGGATATAAACAGGATGGAGTCAGTGTAGAGGGTGGCTACTAAAATTGTCAGTGGTCTTTGTAATAAGGCAGATGGGGGCAAAGATCTCAATATGTATACTTTGGAATAAAGGTGGGAGGGGGGAGATACGGTAGAGACATTTAAATATCTCTGTGGCATAAATGCATAGGAGAGCCTCTTTCAATTGAAAGAAAGCTCTGCAATGAGGGGGCATCAGATGAAGGTGAAAGTGGATAGACTCGGGGGTAATTTCTGTAAATATTTCTTTACAGAAAAAGAGTGGTATTTATTTATTTTTATTTAGCTAGTTTTATATACTGCCTTTCAGAGAGTCAAAGCGTTTTACATCAAACGGTTGAACACAACATACATGGAAAAGGTTGCAGTGAGTCGAACAATAACCCAAAACATTAACAACTAAGAGAATCTATATCATCTTCATAATGAATATATACATAAGTGTCCATAATGATTATATAGAAAGGTAGAGGAAAGGGAGGGGAGGGAAAAAGAATGGTAGATGCATTGGAATAGTCTCCCAGTGGAGGTAGTAGAGACAAGGACTCTATCTGAATTCAGGAAAGCATGGGAAAGGCACAGAGGATCTCTAAAGGAAAAAAAGGGACTATAAAAGCTTAGTAGTGCGATATGGAAAGGCAGAATGGATAGGCCGAATGGTCTTTATCTGCCATCATTTGTCTATGTTTCTAAGAGAGGGAACCCAGCCAACAGGTTCAAGAGGTCCATATCCCAAGGCCTGCAAGACCAGGCCTGGATGAGCCTAAATCTGAGGCAGAAAATGACTCAAAAGCCACAGAGAGAAGACATATAAGTCTCTCTTGGGACCACTCCTGCAGCAGGACAACCAAGTCCACCACCCATAGATCTTTCCTGCAGTTGAAAAAGTTCTTCGCTTTGACAATCTCTTCAGCAGGCAAGAAGCTGAATACTGGAAGGCCCCATCTCTGCAATATGTGGTTGAACACGAAAAGGCTTAACTTCCACTTGCCAGGATCCAGTGGTCTAATTTGAAAGGTTGGCACATTGTCTATATCTGTAATGTATGCTGCTGTCAGGGCAAGCAGATGCTCCTTCGCCCAACAACACAGCTCTTGAGAGCCACTCCAGCACCACAATTTCACCTTGCTTGTTGACATGCCACCACTGAGGCATCATCCAAGAACACCCAGACCACTTTGCCCACAAGAAGAGGCCGAAACCTCACCAGAGCCAGGCAGATCACTCTGGCCTCCAACTGGTTGATTCTCCAGGAGGACTCTTGAAGGGATCACAGCCCTCGGGCAAACTGACCTAGACAGTGAGCTCCTCAGCTCTTTAGGCTGGCATATGAGGTAACACTCAAACAATCTGGTGTGCAGATGGCGGAACCGCTCCTTAATCTTCTGGAGAAGAGTAAGGGTTTCATGAAACAACTTGTGGTCTTTTTCTGTCATCATGTTTCTATGTTTCTATAAAAGTGGACTGTTGTAGTTGTTATGGAAGGACAGACTAGATGGGCCTTGTGGTCTTTTTCTGTCATCATGTTTCTATGTTTCTAACTGAGAACAGGGTGACCAGAGATATAACGGGCATCTTTGAAGAGGGTGCAAGAGTGTCCTGGGTCCACAGAACCAGTTCTAGGGGTCAAAGGCATGACCCCAAGGTATTGAGGTAGAGGTAGTCGCTAGACTCAAAGGAGAAAAGCCACACGTTGGCTTTGAAATTTTAAAAACGCAACCCAAGATGGACTAAGGCAGTTCTTGGGAAAGATGATCATCAACCCCAGACTTTCCAGTCAATGAATCACCAACGCCATGTTGTCCCTAGGCTTCTCTGGGAAGTACAAATAAATAAGCCAATCATCCCTATACAAATGAACCTGAATGTCCTGCCTGCGCAGGAATACCACTGGCACCACCATCACCAATGTGATATTTGAGAAGGTGTGAGAAGCTGTGGCAGGCAAGGAAATGAAAATAGCAGTCCAGAACACAAAAAAAACAGAGAAACTGCTGAAGCTGCTGCTAGATGTGAATATAAAAATATGTCTCAGCAAGATCAAGGAAGATGAGGCACTCCCCCTGCCTGACCCAGTGCAATGACAGACTTGATGGTCTCCATGTGGAAGTGAGAAACCCTGAACCTGCTATAGGCAGTATATCAAGTTAAATAAAACTGTAACTATAACCTGCATTGACATCCATAATAGGCTGGAAAGAACCTTCCTTCTAGGCCAGCACAAAGTAGATGGAATACCGCCTCTGTCCCCAATCTGCAGAGGGCATGAGTACAATAGCCTGCAATTGCAAGAGGTGCTGTAGAGGTTCCTTGATCACACTCCGCTTGAGCAGGAAGCCATAGGGAGATTTAGTGGCTCTGCAAACTGCAGCATGTAACCATGACCAAGGACCTTGAAGACTCACCGGTCTGATATGATAGGGCTTATTCTAAGAAAAACAGCTGAAACTGCTGATCTCATTGGCAGGATTTAATGGCTCTGGATGAAGCCACAGCAGAGTCTTGAGTATGCTGAGAGCTCAAAAAGAACTACCCTTTCTTGTGTTTACACCTGAAGGAGAAATAGGCCCTACCCAAACTCCTAGAAGTCAAAGGCCATCTCCGGGCTCCCCACATAGCCCTAAAAGAGATACTTCTGAAACATCTAGGCCAGCCTTCCAGGAGTCTCTGTGAGTGAGCCTCTCCAGAGTATCTGACCAACTTCTCCAGGTCCTCCTTGAAAAGCAGGTGGCCCTTAAGGGAGAGTTTATCTTGGAGACTGCATTAGCTAATCAAAAGGTTGGAGCCACCACCTAGTCACTACTACCATCTCCATAGACTTAGAGGAGATGCTGATCAAATCGTGCAAGACATTAGTCACATAAGCAGCCCCCAACTCCATCTTGCAACCATTGGTCTGTCCAGCAAATGTTGTACCCAGCACAGAGGAGTTTGAGCCACCAAACCAGCACACAGAATAGCTTGAGAGCCTAAGAAGGAGGCCATAAAGGCAGTCTTCACAAGGGCCTCTACTCTCCTATCATGAAGGTCCATGAGCACAGCACCCCCTCCACTTGGATGGTTGTGCACTTTGTCACAGCTGTGACCAAGTGCCCAGCTAAGAAAGGGGCCCAAAGCTCCTAAGGCACAGTTTAGGAGTCTATGAGCTGCCACATTGGATCTGCGAGAGGAAAAAAGCCAGAAGGATGCCCGATACCCTCCAAAACAGGCTTGCACAGGAGCAGTCTCTGCAAGCTGCAAAGCCATCACAGCATCTTAAATGAGGAGGAAGGTCCTTCTGGTCGAACAGGAAGATCATAGAAGGATTTTTACCCTCCCAAAGGGGAACTTCTCCTTCCTCAATCTCCCCTTCCGGAGAAAGGATTCCTCTTCTGCATCCAAAACAATAGGTGAAAGTTCAAAGCATTGGTACTTAACCCTCCAACCTGTAGAGAGAGGAGCGTCCGAGGGCCCTGGATCCCTCTCACAGGGTTATCCTAGACCCCTGACCCCCTCAGAGTAGGCTGTCAAATACCTTGCAAGGACTGTGAACAGTCCATGAGCTGTTTCAGTAGCTGGAGTGCAAAACATTCGAAACAAGGGGCTCCAGGGCCCCAGAGTCCCTTCACGGACCCAAGGTCTTGCAGCTGTGGCCACCTCACATGCCCCCTCTCCCCACAAGCAGGGACCACAGCATCATAAAAAAGGTCAGAAACAATCGGTGGGAAAAAAAAGGGGGGAAAGTACAGCTGAGACACCAAATATGGCACTGAGCCACAGGCCCTCCATGATGGAGGATCACTAAAATGCCACAAAATTAAGCCCCAAGATAATCCTATAGCACCCAGGACAAAATCTTGCAGCCATGGGAAAACATTAAAAGCCACAGAGGCCCATGGGGTCTCCTGTCCTCTCTGACCCACCAGTGCTGAAACCCATGGGAAACTGGATACTGGGCTATTTTTTACTGTAGGAGACAGAGGCGTACCCAAGCTGTAAGCAATATTGTGCTATCATAGTCTTGGCCAAGACAGCCAGGCCTATCTGCATGGCTGTACCAGTCCATGCACCTTACTACTTAAAAGAGGCAGACAAATGCTGGCTTCTCTCAGTGCTGCCCAATAGATATACCTAGTGATGAAATCACTGAAAGTTGCTCAAGTCTGCCTCTACCTGTTAGCAAGGGAGTATTAACCACTCATCTAGACTGGTCAAGCAGGAAGATAAGGCAATTATTTTAAAATAATGGCAATTTGAGTCCACTCGTTAGCTCCTTGTTGTGTATTCATGCTTTATGTTGTATCAGAGCAATGTTTGCATGGTCTTCGGTTGATAAGTCTGCAAGACAGTATGCCAATTTGTATGGGAGACAGTAGAAAAGTAAAAAGCTTTCATACCCTATTAAAATCAAGTAAAAATCATAAGAAAAAGAGGTTCTTAAATATGGTTTTAAAAGCACATTGACCTCAAGGCCCAAGGGCAGCACTATCATAAAGGAGATCCCAGGTCCAGATTGAGATCCAACTTGGACTCAGCAGACGCCTGACAAGCTACAAAAGCAATTATCTCAGCCTACCATCTTTTACATCAACCAAGAGAGTAGCAGCAATTTATCAATGGTAGCTAGTGCTGAATTGATCTGGGGTGCAGACGTAGTACACTCTACATCAGGGGTGGGCAGCTCTGGTCCTCTTAGGCTGTAGTCAAGTCATGATGTGCACACCATCTCTCTTATGCATATTCATTAGGAACACCCTGAAAACCCAACTAGCTTGTTGGCCCTGGAAGACCAGTTTTGCTCAAGCCTGCTTTGCATGGAGTCAGGACACCATGTTCACTGCAATGCCTGGGCGACAGAGAGATCAGGATAAATCGGAACTATACTATAACCTTGTGGCTTTCCTATGGGTCTTTAGCTTCTGATGTTCTCTTCTTAGTCATAAAATCAGCAGTGTACTGGGTTGGGATTCTCACTGAGCTATTTCCTTTGAAATGTTATTTCTATTGCTCAAAGTCTGCTATTTGTAGGTACGTTCATGAGCATGAATTTCCAGCAATTAAATGTCCACTGCAGAGCCCAAGCATGTAACATAAGTGAAGAGTGATCAGATGTTTGGCTACCGGCAAAGAACAGTTACAGGTCTCTATACTAAACACATACAGTCAAACCTCGGTTTTCATGATTAATCCGTTCGAAAAAGTCTGACTAAAACCGAAACGTATGAAAACTGAAGCAATATTTCCCATAAGAAATAATGTAAATCCAATTAATCCGTTCCAGACACACAAAAATATTCACAAAAAATACATTTTATAGAGAATAACTATATTTTACATACAGAAAACAGCCAGCGTTTCGCACCGACTTATTGCTTTGTATGTTAGGTTGTATTCCTTTGGGTAGTGGCTGCTTTAAGGCCTTAGGCTCAGCTGGATCCCACAGGGCTTTGAGATGGCTAACTGGTACGAGATGTTTTTATATTTCTTTCTTCTTTTTTTTTTTTTTTATTATTTTTGCTTAACCTACAGTACCTTATTCTGTGCCGAGGGTGGTTTCCTGCTACTTCCTGGTATGAGCTTTCTCTTTCTTCCCCTTCGCTGCTGGATGCCACTCGGGTTTCACTGCTCCTTTTTTCCCCTCCGATCTTCCTGCCACGTTCTTGCTCTCGCTACTCCCCGAGATGGCTCATGTACGTCTGTGCCGCAGCAGTCCCCCGACTCACTTCGCCTGTTCACAAGGCTGTCTGCTACACAGTCCCGCTCCCCGCCGGGTCTCTTACGTGGCTCCTGGTAATGCACGTTTGTTCTCCGACGCTCTCCCCAGCACTCCGTTGCCTTCTCATCTGCACTATCATGCGGTTCTGCACTATCACGCGGTTCCCCTCTCCGCTGCCACAATCTTCAATTTATGAATCCTCCATTGGTTTCTGCGGCCCCTTCATTGCTCCGCTGCCCGATTGCTGCTAGGGAAGCACAAATTCCTCTTTTGGCAGGCTTTGTAATGGAGCTCTTCTACAGCCCCGCCATGGAGCCCGATGACGTCACCGGACCATTTCAAATTGTACGAAAACCGAGCGGACGTACGAGAACTGAGACAACATAGCAATGAAAAAAATCATCGAAAACCGAAGCTAACGAAAACTGGGGCATACGAAAACCGAGGTTTGACTGTATATGATGTGGGAAGTAAATTTTATAACAAGGTGACCAGGTGTAAATTCCAAAACGGTGCCTGTTTCACAAAGGCAACAGATGCCTACGTGCCTTTATAAAATAGGCACCCAGACCCAGGCCCAAGAGAGCACAAATTCACATGCACAAATGTTACCAGCTCCTAAGATGATGTAAATTTGTGCATATATTCTGTGTGTGTACCCACATCTCTTATAAAAATGTGTATGTATATCACAGCTCCACCGAAACTGCACCCCCAGGAATACCTACACACAGTCCACATGTAAGTACATGCTCTCTTAGCACCCATACCTTTTAAGCACGTATAAGGCCATGCAAATGTATAAAAGGCTTTTTCTGCTTGTAATATATGCTTTAAACATGGAAACACACAACAACATTAAACACATACAGTTTATATAATATTTATACTATACAAATAGTATTACTGCATAAACATAAAGGCAAATAAGGATACAGCAGTGTGGGGACTGTGCTTGTATGCTTAGAGGTATCACCTACAATTGGTTTGTTGAGCTATATTTTGAAAAACAAAATAAGAAATTCTTTATTAGGTTACTTAGGAACCAGAAATAACGAATGTACAAAGATATGAATTAGAAAGTAATATACAGATTCCTCGCAGTGAGGGAAAGAGAATAAACACGCAAGCTGTTCAATATATAAAAGCATTATGTAATCAGACCTCTGCACTTTGATATACATCACACAAGACAAAAAAAATTTCACTCCTTAGCTATGAATGCCATCTATCTTTTCCTTAAAAAATATAAATAATGCCGTCATCTCAGTATTCAATATACCGATCACCTATCTATATTACACGACTCAAAAGGCAAGAATCTGTCTGGTTCTCTCTGTAATGCAGCGTTGCTATGCCAACTGTAACATGCCTACCCATGCCTATAAAAATAGATATTCTAGTTAACTCACAAAGATATATGAATTAGACTGGGATAAAAAGGGCCCTGGTCTGAAGCTTTTAGATAGACTTGTTGTTTGGAGTTTCTTTGGGCAGGGGTGGGGTGGGGGGGAGGCGGGGAGGAGAAAGAAAAGGACCGAGTAGAAAGCACAGTTACTTACCTGTAACAGGTGATCTCTGGGAACAGCAGGAATAAGTCTTCAATATGGGTATCGTTGGTACCGACGGAGCCTGCGCGGGAACGCTCCCCAGCGTCCAGTAAGAAAGCTTTTGGGAGCATCCCACAGCGCCTGTGCGCTGCCTTCCCGCCTTTCCCAACTGCCTCTCTCCAGTTCGAGTTTTAAAGCTGAGACAAAGAGAGAGAGAGGAAAGGAAAGATAGAGAGATACAACTCCTAGGGGAGGTGGGTGGGTTGTGAAGACTTATTCCTGCTGTTCCCAGAGATCACCTGTTACAGGTAAGTAACTGTGCTATCTCCAGGAACAAGCAAGAATGAGTCTTCACATATTGGGGACTCCCTAGCTGCAAATGCCAGGGAGAGACCCCATGGTTGTGTGCCCTTGCAGAGGGCTCCACTTCCCCCCATGGATCTCTGGCATCCGACCAGGGTAGGTGGGTAGGAGTTGATTAGGAATGGAACAGGTGTTTGAGGACAGCCTGACCAAATGAGGCATCCCGGCGGGAGTCCTTGTCCAAACAGTAATGGGCTGTGAAGGTATGAACCAAGGCCCAGGTGGCCGCTCGACAGATTTGGTCGATGGACACAGAGTTTAGATGAGCCATTGAGGCTGCCATGGCTCTTACATTGTGAGCTGTGACATGGCCCTCCAGAGAAATATTCCTACTCTGGTAGGCGAAAGAAATACACTGAGCAATCCAGTTGGACAGTGTTCTCTTAGAGACTGGAAGTCCTAAATGAGAAGGATCAAAAGCAACAAAGAGTTGAGAAGACTTTCTATGTTGCTGTGTTCTTTGTAAGTAGAAAGCGAGAGCTCTCTTACAATCCAAGGTATGAAGATTCCTCTCTGCATTTGATGCATGAGGTCCTGGAAGAAAGACAGGTAAATATACCTCCTGGTTCAGATGAAAAGGCGAGACCACTTTAGGCATAAAGTGTGGATTGGTCCTGAGGACTACCTTATCATGATGGAACCTAGTATAAGGTGGATTAGCCACCAAAGCTTGCAACTCACTGATGCGGCGTGCTGAGGTGACTGCAATGAGAAAAACAACTTTCCAAGAAAGAAATTTCAAGGAGGTGGTGGCTAAAGGTTCAAAGGGTGGCTTCATAAGCTGGCCAAGAACCAGGTTTAAGTCCCATGCCACTGGAGGTGGTCTAATGGGAGGTTTAGTTAAAAGAAGGCCTCTCATGAATCTTACTATAAGAGGGTGAGAGGAAATAGGTTGTCCATTAAGAGGCTTGAGGGACGCTGCAATAGTACTCAAATGGACTCTTACCGAATTCGTTTTCAGGCCTGCATGGGATAGATGCAGGAGATACTCTAGTAGAGAATTCAGAGGTATTGCAAGAGGGTTTAGACCCTTCTCTGAACACCAAATGGTAAATCTTTTCCATTTGAAAGCATAGGAACGCCTAGTAGAAGGCTTTCTAGAGGCATGAATAACATCTCTGACTTGCTGAGAGAGATGAAAATCCTGGAGGTCTAGGCCCTCAGCAACCAAGCCCTGAGATGGAGCGACTGGGGGTTTGGGTGCCACAATGTTCCCCCTTCCTGGGACAGAAGGTCTGGTGCAAAGCCCAAGTCCAGGGAAGGAGCTTGAGAGAGATGCAGAAGTAGAGGGTACCACACTTGGCGTGGCCAATGTGGAGCTATGAGGATCATGGTCCCTCGATCTCTCTGAAGCTTGAATAGTGTTTTGGGAACTAGGGGAATTGGTGGAAAGGCATAAAGGAAGTCTTGACCCCAGTGAAGGAGGAAGGCATCCTTGGCCTGAACTTCCTGACACGGAATTCTGGAACAGAACCGGGGAAGTTTGGCATTCCACGGACTTGCAAAGAGGTCTATGTCCGGGGTTCCCCAAATTCGAAAAATCCTGGCTACCTGGTTCATGTGGAGGGACCACTCGTGTGGGAGCAGAACTCGACTGAGTCTGTCCGCCCAAGAGTTTTGAATACCTGGAAGATATACTGCCAGAAGATGGATGTGATGCTCTCTGGCGAAGGCCCACAGTCGCAAAGCTTCGTTGCAAAGCGACAGAGAGCCAGTCCCGCCCTGCTTGTTTACACAGAACATGGCTACTTGGTTGTCCATATGGATGAGGACTGTCCTATAGCTGAGCAGGGAATGGAACACTCTGAGAGCTAAGAATATTGCTCTGAGTTCCAAGAGATTGATATGCAGAGAAGTCTCCTGTGGAGATCAGATGCCCTGGATGGAGAGATCCTGCAGATGAGCTCCCCAACCCATTGGAGAAGCATCTGCTGTCAGAGTTGCTTGGGGTAGCGACTGCTGAAAAGGGGACCCCAGCAACAGATTTGGAGGGGACTTCCACCACTGGAGAGACCAAAATAGGCGACTGGAGTCTGCTATTTTGTCTGACAGGCAACCTGATGCCTGAGTCCATTGGGTGGACAAAGTCAATTGAGCTGCCCTCATGTGAAGGCGAGCACATGGAACCACATGCACGGTGGATGCCATGTGGCCTAATAGTTGTAACATTTCTCGAGCAGTTAAATGGGACTTTAACTGTATCTGGGAGGCTAACTGCACCAAGCGTAGGCAACCGGCCTGAGGAAGATAGGCCCTTGCAGTTGTGGTATCCAGCAAGGCCCCTATAAACTCCAGAGACTGAGTAGGGGTGAGATGGGATTTTGGGATATTTATTACCAGTCCCAAATACTGAAGGATACGCATTGTGCAGGTTAGACAAATCTGGGCCTCTTTACTGGGATGGAGCTCGAATGAGCCAGTCGTCCAGATATGGGAAAACGAATATTCCTAGGGTGCGTAGAAATGCAGCTACTACTGCCATGCATTTTGTGAACACCCTTGGTGCAGAGGCCAGACCGAAAGGAAGCACCCTGTATTGGTAGTGCTTTCCTTGAAAAAGGAACTGAAGGAACCTTCTGTGTGTTGGATGGATGAGGACATGGGTGTACGCATCCTTGAGATCTAGAGAACAAAGCCAATCCTGACTCTGAAGGTATGGCAGCAGAGTACCAAGAGAAATCATCTTGAATTTCTCTTTGAATAGAAACTTGTTCAATTCTCTGAGATCTAAAATGGGTCTGTAGCCCCCTGTTTTCTTTGGATAAGAAAATAAGGGGAGTAGAACCCTGAACCCTGTTGAAGAAGGGGTACTTCTTCTATTGCCCCTTGGGCAAGAATGGTAGCAATCTCCTGACCCAGAAGGTTGTGGAGAGATGTTGGAGAATTGAACTGTTTCACCATGGTGTGGGGAGGAAGGTTTAAGAAATGAAGCTTGTACCCTTCCTTTATAATGGAGAGGGTCTATTGCTCTGCTGTGATTTGCTCCCATCTGGGAGCAAAGTAAGCTAACCTTCCTGGAATGGTGAAGGGCTCTGGTTCTTCCAGAGCCAGAAAGGCTAAGTTCTCTAGTTGCAAGTCAAAGGCCCTGAGGAGGCTGAGGCTGCTGGGCCGTGGGAGGCCTGGCAGCCTTTGACTTGGCCTGTTTAGGTGGTTGCTGACGCTTTGCCGCAAAATGACCTGCAGAAGAGGCCTGCTGACCATAAGCAGGATAGTATCTTCCCTTTTTAGAAAAAGGTGTCTTTTTGAACAATCTTTTCTTAGCAGGAGCAGAGGTAGACTTTGAAAGTTGATCCAAAGCAGAGTTCTCAGCATCCATCTGAGTGGCCTTTGCTTTCCAATCCCTGCCAAAAAGGTTTTCACCTGTACAAGGAAGATTTCCCAGTACATCTTGGACCCAGAGTTCCAAATCAGATGCGTGCACCTATGGCAATAGCAGAGGCTCTGCTTACACACTCAAAAGAGTCAAAGGCTGCACGGTTGGAAAATTTGGAAACATCTTGGGCATGTTTAAGCCAAGTGAGAAATTCTTGCCTTTTATCTTCTGAAATAAAAGGGGCTAAAGTCTGCAGATGATCTGTGACTTCCTTTAGAAACAACCCCATATAGAGACTATAGGAGTTGATTCTGGCAGCAAGCATATTAGCTAGAAAAACCCTTCTGCCAAAAGCATCAAGGGTTCTGCATTCACGTCCTGGAGGATTAAAGGAGTGTCTCTTTGCACTCTTTATTTTCCTCATGGCAGACTCTACTACAATAGAGTGGTGAGGAAGCTGAGACTTATGAAAGCCAGGACAAGGAGGGACACGGTACATGGTGTCTAACCTACGAGAATGAGGAGAGGTAGTAAGAGGAGTCTCCCACATGCTCAACATGAGATCATAGAGAATCTCATGAATAGGTAAGGTGGCTGCTTCTTTAGGAGCCTTAGGGTATTGCAAAATATCTAATTGCTTGGCTCTAGGCTCTGACTCAGGGGCCACTGTAATGGAGAGGCCCCTAGCCACTTCCCTAATGAAGTCTTGAAAAGACAAGTCTTCTGGAGGAGACATTCTTCGTTTTGGAGAATCAGACTCCTGAGGAAGAAGTACTGGTGCCTCGACAGAAGCCTCCGACTCATCAGAGTCTTCGGAGGAATCGAAGTATCGCCTGTCTGGATGCTCCTGTAAAGCCCGATACGCGTACCGAGTGGGATCGACATCGGGAGTAAGCGGTACCCGTTTGGTACCGATGGGCATCATAGGACAGGGTACCGTTGCAGTCGACACCGAAGCTGATGCAATCGGTACCGGTACCGGCACCGGAAACGATGTCGGTGCCGGAGTCGGTATCGGCAACGGAGATTGTTGCGGTACCGAAGGCGTCGAAGCCTGTATAAATGCCGTTAGGGTGCGCTGCATGGACAGAGTCTTCTGATCCATCGACGCCACCAGAGTCTGGATGTCAGTACCGGTGGAGGCCACCGGTACCCCAGAACACGGCAACAGGTGATCGGTCGAGGCCGAGCCATCGCTGTCAACCTATGACCCCATAGATAAAGCTTTGGAAGCCGGAACTTCCCGCCGGGGTAATTTTGCAGGTGCAGATTCCTCGAGGACAAGCCCGGAGGCATCTCGATGCTTAGAGGGAGATTTGCCCTTCGAGGACCGGCTAGATTTATGTTTGGTTATCCGAGATCCATGGGAGGAAGAAGAAGCCCTGGAAGACGTTGATGCCACCGAGGCTGCATCAGAGGGAAACAGGGTACTGAGCTTGGCTGCTCGGTTCTGCCGACCTCTTTTAGACATCATGGTGCAGGACACACAATCCGTGATGGAATGGTCAGGACCCAAACATTTTAGACACCAATCATGGGTGTCGGTGACAGAAATAGTACCGCCACATTTCGTGCACTTTTTAAAACCGGAAGCGGGCTTCTCCATGAGGACAAAAATGTTCAGGCATAAGGCCCAAACCACAAATGCACAGTTGAAGAAAGAAAAGTTGTTTGGTTTTTTTGGGGGGGTTTTGTAAGAATGAAAAGAAAAGACTGGCGGTACCGGTCTGAAGTCGAAAAAGGCAGACACACACAGAAAAATAAAGAATTCTTCTGCGGTGACAGGAACACGACCTGCTGGCTCCGCGGAAAAGAAGAACTGGAGAGAGGCAGTTGGGAAAGGTGGGAAGGCAGCGCGCAGGCGCTGTGGGATGCTCCCAAAAGCTTTCTTACTGGACGCTGGGGAGCGTTCCCGCGCAGGCTCCGTCGGTACCGACGATACCCATATGTGAAGACTCATTCCTGCTTGTTCCTGGAGATAGTCAGCAAAGGGTAAAAAGAGTACATACGAAACAGCACTGTTACTGTACCATCTTTTGAAGAAATTTTCCTCTCTAAGTATAGCTTCCACAGTTTGAACAAAAAGCACCACAACTTGTGAATAGCTTCAGGCATTCTATGGTGTCACCACAAAGCTTCTGGTTTAACGCATAGGAGGAAAGCCAATGGGGAAAACAACCTTACAGGGATCAAATAAAACCTTTAATAAATAATTTCCCAACCACCACTCCCAGTGACTCCTTTATAGCTGCACCTGACGCAGCTGCCTTTTTTGCTTCGCATATCACCATAACCTGGTGATATGTGGAAAAAACAAAACCAAAAAAAAGTCTTATACCTCCTTCCCTTTCACCAATTTCTCTCATGACCCCTCCCCTCCCAGTCTCTCTCATCATCCTGCCTCCCCCCCCCCCCCCACTCCTTACAAGATCATCAGCCCAAACTTCCTCTACTGCATGGATCAAGCATGCAGAAAGTCAATCTCAGTGGGAGTAGTCTGGGAAACCACGTTTTCAAGAGCTGCCTGCAGCTTAGCCGGGGGCGTGAAATCTCAGGCACCAGAGTTCGATTTCTAGGCAGTATGGCACCCAGGATTAGTCAAACCCTGAAAAGGATAATTAAAAGCAGGCACATATGAGAAGGCACCCATAGTAAGCAAGCATAAATCTCTTCAGGAATAAAATAGTATGATTGTGCATTAATGTGCAATCACACACCCAACTGGAAGACATAAATCAATAACAGAGTGTAACGTTAAAAGGTAGGCTCATCTTCATTATCTTTCCAAACACCCACCAACACAGTTAAATTCACATACCTAAGACAGAATATGTTTGCTGAATTCAAAACAAAGCAATTAAAACATATTTAATGCACTAGCCAAGTTCAGTTTCTCACCGAACATGAAATCAAACAACATTCTACAAGCAGGGCTGGTCTTAGAGCTCATCAGTGCAGTGTTTCCAGAAGCAACTCTGCAAGAGCTGGCCTAGAGGTGTGAATTAAGGATCATAGTGCTGAAACCCAAGTCCAATTCCAAATGCTGCAATAGCTTTTTGCTTGGTCAGCAGTATATCAAGTGCCTGAAATAAATAAATAAATAAGCTTTGGAAGCCCAAACCAGCAGGAGGACCACTGCTGGATACTAAACAAAAAGCAAGCAAATACATAAAGATGGACTAAAAGATACATACATATGCAAAAACATGAATCCAACATATGTTAACACCACTAACTTCAATCCATCGCATAGTTACATTTCATCAAATCACACTCTGCTTTGGAATTCAAATACCCTTAAAATCCCTGCTTTAGGATCATGTGTATAGTTTAATGTGATTTTCAGGCAACCTGATCCAACACTGTAGTAATAAATGACATATCATAAATTATCTACCAGGATTGGTCAACATCAACTTCTTACCTTTCATGCATTCACAAACTGTTTGAAACCCATGATTCTAATCTTCTTCTCAAACAAATTTTATATAAAGTGTTTGACCAATGAACGGAAAAATTGTACATACTTATTAAAAAATCTTTTCCTTGAACCCTGCTAGACCAATCCAGACAAATGGGTTATGCTCCCTTGCCAAATGATGGAGGCAGATTTGAACAACTTTCAGTGATGTCATCATTAAGTAAATCCTCTGGTGGAACATCGAGAGAAGCCAGTATGATACTTCCCAAGCAATAAGCAAGAATGAAAAAAAACTCAGCGACTATGAATATTAGTTGTTGTTAAGTACCGTTGAGTTGGTGTTGACTCATGGCAACCCTCTGGATAGCTGTCCTAAACTGTATTTGGTCTTCAGTCAAGCAATTCTTTGTTGATAGAGTGGAATCCATAGATGCAGTTATTGTATCGTTCCATCTCATTGTTGGCCTTCCTTTTTTCATTGACCTTCAACCTTGCCAAGCATGATGTATTTCTCTAATGATCTCTCTCTTCGTATGATGTGTCCGAAATATGAAAGCTGAAGTCTTGTCATCTGAGCTTCTAAAGAAAGCTTTGATTTATCTCCTCTAGTACTGATTGGTTTCCAACCATAAATCGAAACAAACATTTCGAACAAATATTTGGCTCTCTTATCACAACTGAGCGTGTCAGGCTTTGACACTGACAATGCCAACAAAAGGCAATCAAACAGCAGCAGGGCTTCTAAACCTGTAGGAAGAGTATCTTCCAGAGCAGATCAAGGCTGCTGCATTCCCAGCCCCCTCATCACTCGGTGAAGGTACTCTCCCTTGTGGCTGGCGCTCCCCCTCCCACATGGCACGATGCGCACGCACCCCCCCCCCCCCAACCAGGCCAAACACATGGAGGCAGCATGGCAAACTTACCTTAAAATCCACAGGTGGCTTGCTGCACTGCCTCCACTTCAGGCAGCATGGCAAGCCACCCACAGCTTTAAGGTAAGTTTGCAAGACGTCAGCCAGGAGAGAAGAACAGGCTGGCCCGGAGCAGAGGCAGTACAGCAAGCCACTCACGGCTGTGAACTTGCCACGCTGTCTCCACATGTGGGCCTGGTGTGGGTCCCTCCTCACAACCAGCACCCGGGGTGGGCGGCACTCACCTTCCTGCCCTTGGTATGTCACTGTCTCCACCTGGGTCCTGGACTAGTCTAATAAGATTCAAGGAAAGAAAATGATCACGTATGTCAAATTTCTCCTTCCTTATCATCCTACTCAGGGCTTCAGCACACATGAGCTGCTGCTTCTGACTTCCCCTCCAGAAAAAGAAAATTTCCAGAAAAAGCTCAGTAAGCAGATATAAGACAGTAAGAGGAAAGGGGGGAGGGGTTAAAGCCCAAGTTACCACCTCACTCAGGGGCCCTGTGAGGGCCCTCCTGTTTGTTATCCAAGTGCAAGGAACCCTTTGGTAGCAGGAGCGCTAGATACACGGCAAGCTGTCAGCTCCAAGAAAAAGAGGCATATCCAAGCTTCAAGCAACATCGGGCCTACAGGTCTCAGTCACACAGGTCATAGAACTATGATCTGGGCCATGAGAAACGGACCTATCTGCACTAATGTACCAGCCCAGACACTCTGCCACCTGCAGGAGGCAGAGAAATACTGGCTTCTCTCAGTAATCCACCAGATGATATACCTAATGATGACATCGCTGAAAGTTGTTCACGTCTGCCTCCACCTGCTGGTAAGAGAACATAACCTACTGTACCTTGCCTGGACTGGTCTTAGTTGGGGTCTACAGAGGGTTAAATGTTTACTGTGACCTGAAATCTTTGACTGCATTTGAATTCACAAACCCAATACCATTTGTTCCTTTTGAAACACAATTAGACTGAATGCTTTTGTTTGTTTTGTGAAACTGTCAATTCTATGGAAAGATTTTTTCTCTTGCTTTTACATGCTGAGTCATGGGCACATCAGGGCATGCATCATTTAATATAATTTGCATGTGAACCTTAGTATTAAAGTAGGAATGATGATTGCTTTATACAAGTTTATAATTTCCAAGTCAGGGTATGTAGGATGAAGTCTTTGCACACATTTTTTTTTCTATTTATGTACTCGCCTTTCTATACCTGTGCTTAAGGTATATACTAGGTTGGCAGGTCGGTCCCTAGACCAAAAGGCTTGCAACCATGGAGGGCAATTTCATCACAAGGCACCCATACAGGAAAGCTACACAGTCACATATGCTGCATCTATTTTATAACACCAATATATGCATCCATGCGCCTTTATTAAACTACCCCAGAGAAAGCAGGAGCACATATTTATACTCTGAGGCTGGTGGAAGGGTCTGTGTGTATGTGTTGGGAAGAACAGATGTTTATATGCATATTTTATAAAGTACATGCAGAAATGCCAACCCTATCCCCATTCTACCCAGTAACTGCCTCGGGAACCTCTACAGGTATATCAAATCTATTTCTGTTACTTTACTTTACTCATTTATATTCTGTAACAATCCTGGGATCTTGACGGATTACAAAAAAACCCAAACGTATGCAATATTCAAAAAGGGGGTCATTTTGGAAGCCCTATTCATGATTTGGACATCTGAAAATGGGCGAGACATCCAATAGCACAGACATCTCCAGAGCCATTTTAGAAGCCCGGTCTGTGGATGTCCCCAGCGTGAGTATGTCCAAGTCTAAATGGAGATATGGTGGAGGCGTAGCTGGGGCGTTCCCAGGAACCTAGACGTCACCACCTGATCTCAGAAACGTTCAGAGTCGTGTCCAAGTTTAGACCTGCTCCAGGCATGAAAAAGCATCTGAAAAGTGCTTGTTTTGTCTGAAGAACATCCAGAGGGTGTAGAGGAGAAAGCACGTCATCATCCCCAGTACTCGGCACAATTTCAATGCTAGCAGCAGTGGGATATGAACCCTGGCTTCCCTGTTCCTAACCCATTACTATAACTACTAGCTATTCCTACACATAGGGGTTCTGAATAGTATTCAGACACCCCTGCAAACATCCATATTGGGCATGTCCACGTTTGCGAAATCATGTCTGAACCTGGACATGCCTGCTTTATTTTTTTCCCCCAGAAATTATGGCTTAGACGTACCAGATTGCAATTGGATGTCCTTTCCAAAAGGCCCCTTAAAAGATAAATTTTATTTTTAAATTTTATATTTATGCAAAGGCCAGCACTTGGGAGGGCTCATAAAAAATACAGGAAAGCATTTGCAAGGATGCTTTAAGAAAAAGAGCAATCCCAGCTTCTGGACTCCTGGACGGAGGAGAAGAAACTCTCTGAGTCGCCGTTGTATATCATTAGCAACGTCCAGATAAATGTGAAACCTTTGAACAATAAATTTCTTTTACAAAAACATTAACAAACATTCTCAACAACCACTCTTGATAAATAAACCTTTGAACAATAAATTTCTTTTACAAAAACATTAACAAACATTCTCAACAACCACTCCCTATCTGACAAAAATGAAAAAGTCATAATCAACGTTGAAAGCAATACAGACTTCTCTTGCAATCTTTCCAACAATTCTGAGATATTTAAACTATCAGTCTGCTGAGTCCCCACAAAATTACTAGTAGAAGTCTTCTTACCCGATGGGAGACAATACACTCTCAGCACCGGAGGGTGAGAGTCCGTGGGCACAGTCGGAATCTCTGTTAAATAAGCTTTAAACATATCTTGTGCAGACATAGACTGAACCCGAGGGAAATTTATTGATCTTAAGTTACAAATTCAGAATAAATTTTCCAACTCTTCAATCTGGACATTACTTGCTGCAAAATTCTTCATATAAGCTTCTGATTGAGCCTCAAACGAAGTCAACCTCATCTGAATCTCAGCGCACCCAGTCTGTACCGTTATGATCTTATTAGTGTTCTCTTCAATTGCAACGGTATTTAAATTAATATTCGTTGATAAAGCAGAAAACTGAGAAACCAAAGTCTCACCCAAAGATGCTATCGCAGTTCATATCAATTCTAAGATGAAGTTCACAGGCCAAATCAATGAAAATAAAATAGGACGAGCAACAGAAGTTAGTTCTCCTTCCATTCAATCACTGACAAACTCGACGGCGCCCACAGCAGCTACTCCTGCTGCCGAATCTCCTACCGGAGATGCCGACGACATCACACCCTGAAGCTCTTCCGGGATATGCGAGGCTACCACACTGCCCGCTCCCAAGCCTGGTCCTCCCAACAAGAAAGATCCACTTCTCGTCAGAGGAGGCTTGCTACAGAAGACTGCTGGGTATGCAAGGCTTTCAGCATATGCTGTGCCTTGGGGGAGAAAGCTGACAAACCTGAAGCAGTAGCTGAGCTCTCTTGCTCCAGCGAAACTGCAGCCAGGTTCATCTCTCCGGTATTCAACGGACACCGCAGAGGCTGAGAAAAGAAGTGATCCAATGGTCTAAGGACTGCAGGTAATAGTAAAGAAGTGTCTGGGAGTTGAGGGCTTCACACACCCCTTAATCTTCTGCTTTTGCCCCCCATAGAAAACTGAGCCTCCACACTAGTGCCTGGCCGCCACCATCTTGACTCCTCCCCCAACCATAAAAATCCTCATAGGTAAATAAAACACTAAAATACATAAAAACAAAACACCACTCAAAAAATAGGCACTATGAGGGAAATTTTATCAGGGGGCACCTAGATAAAAGCACTATTTAAGGCGACTAAATTAACACTATTTTATAAAACCAAATAGGAGCCCAGTTGTTTTTCTAAGATACTAGCCCAAGAGGCAGAAATTGCACCTTAAGTTACGGCACTGACATCTATACCAGCGTTGGAGCTGCCATAAATGCCCATGCCTAGATTTTTCAAGAATGCGCATAAACTATAGTACTTTATAACTTATGCGTGTACTTGTGCGCTGCCCCCTTGTGCACGCCCACTGGCAAAGTTTGCTCATAATTTTAGACTGGTTAGTACTGTATAAGAGGTCATTATTTGCTATGAGTTTTTACAGGAGTGGGGGGGGGGGGGGTTGTATTCCGTTTCTTACTGCAATCTTCTGAAGTCCTCTTAAAATATGATGCCCAGTCTACACCTGAAGGTTAAGGGAACACACATTGCTACACCATCTGAAACTCTCAATGCCCTCCGATTTCTCCTTATGTCCAAAAGGTAAATAACTTTATCAACACATACAGAAGAACTTAATTAGTTTTACACTATTATGCATTTATTAGTGAAGGCACGCTTACTTCACTAGCATATTAAACCCATGCATAAGCAAAACAGAGCAGAAAGTCTCCTTGTTTATGAGCAAAACCTACTAATTTGAAACAACTAATACCCATCAAGAAGTGAAGCAGTAGCCTAATGGTTAGAGCACTGGCTTGGTAACCAAGAGACCAGGGTTCAATTCCCACTAGTACTCTTTGTGGAATTGAGAAAGTCATTTAAGTCCATTGCCTCGGAAGAAAGGCCTGGTAATCTACTTCTGGTCACACTGCCAAGAAAGCCCAGGAGCTGCTGGGTCGCCAAGAGCCAGCATTGACTTGAAGGCACCCACTGAATTTGTAATACCCGTCATAAGTATATTTACCAAGCACAATCAAATCTGCTGAGCAATGCTTTCGTTTTTGTGTCAGTAGCAGCTATTTCTGTATGAGAAGGAAGTAATTTCCAGACCTCACTGGAGCACTGCTCTTTTGGTAAGCACATTTTCTGAGTTGTATGGTACTTTTATTTATTTATTAGTAGTATTTAGCTCATGGCAGGTATTTCCCTGTCCCCAGAGGGCTTACAATCTAAGGGGCCAATGCAGAAAGACTAGCGTGACATTTGCGTGCCAATAACACAACATATATGCACAAGTACCACTACACCAAATGCTGAAAAGAGATTGAGGCATGTGTAAACAGTGGAAAAAAGGAAGCGCACACAGCAACGCCAAGCATATTTAAACAATATGCAAATTTGCGGTGCGTATTAAACTGGAATGCAGAGAAACACGAAGAGGACTGCATAACCAGCGTAAAGTTCAGGAGCACCATTATCTCTACGCCTGGTCTGAGGCAACTTAAAACTATAGGGAAAGACTGTTTCAGGGTAAGTACCAGTGAATGATTAGCTTATACAAAGAAAATTTTCTGAGTATATCTTTCAGTCTATAAGCGAAAGTTCAGCATTCAAAAAGAAATGTCTTTCGCTTCTTATCCCCGTGTGTTCTTTGGACTCACTTATATCATTCTCCATGTCCTGTTATGTCTCTTTGCTATGATTTCATAAACAAATGTTTTCTGGGCGAAACAGTGTTGATTATTATTGGGTCAGCGCCAAAAGAACCTGTACATCATACGCTCATAATGTGAGTATTTAACATTTACGCGCATGCGCATACGGCCACTTGTAATGGGTCTATTGTTTTGCGCGTACATTGGCTCACCTCCTTTCAAATTTACGCCAAAGTGTTGCACATGGCTCATTTACATACATATCCTTTACAGCATACCAGTGCTGAAGTTTCACATTATCGGTGCGCTACAAAAACACGTACACAGCTAACAGCACACAAATTCAGCACTGGCCTGTAAGTTTGTACCCGAGGCAATGGAGGGTTAAGTGAATTGCCCAAGGCCACAAGGAGTGCTAGTGGGCTTTGAACCCTAGTCTCTCCAGTCACCAGGCTGCTGCTCTAACTAGGCTGTTGCTCCATTCCAGTACTTGAGGTAATGTGAAACTAGTGGAAATTACAGAGAACATACAGGCCCACCATTCTTGCCATAAATGAATCTACTAGAAAAACTATTTTGGGGGGGGAGGGGCGGCAAAAGTGGTGAGGGTAATTTTCATTTTTATTGGTATTGGTAACACAGCAATTATGCAAAACCACCACAAATACAAAAAAGTTTCTTGAACGCTCCAAATTAAACACATGTATATTTGTGATCCAGGAGACACAGCAATATAATCAATCAAGCACAAGAGCAGCCTAAACTTCAGCTCTCTACAGCTAAATTTAAAATTAAGCAGCATTAGTAACAGTTCCTGTGGCAAATCTATTTTCAGGGTAAAGAACCAGGAATAAATGGATAAAAGCATGAATAGGTATGGGAGTGGGTAAGCAGCTCACTCCACAGACTGAAGGTGCAACACCACAGACAAAATGCTATTTAGAAACTATGCTGCATGGCATGCTGCTAACCGCCAAGTCACCCGGGCCATGAACTTCCGCAGGACTGCAAAAAAACACCGAAGCCATGATTTCCTGGGTACCGATGTCTAGGCAGTGTAGTGATCACTTTGCACCATCTTTAGGCTCCCTCTTTGCACACACACTTCCAAGAGTGATTGTGGTATCGCAGCTGTAGTCACAGACTCCGGTGCCCGTGGCCCAGCATTTGACAGAGATTTCCCTGGCACTTTACCGTTTCCTTCTGCAGCTCTCGATACCAAATCTCTCTGGGCAGCCTCCTATTCAGAGGACTAGGGCAGGCCAGACCTGCTTAGTTTCTGGGACCTGGCAGGATTTGTCTGACTTTGGTGAGGGGATGTCACTGGGAATGAATGAAGGGCACATTCACTGTTTACTGGTTTGGATATCCAAGCATTATTCATTTAAATACTCTAAGACAAAATAAACATTTCCTAATCAGTTAGAGGCCCAACTTCCTTATCCAGGAAATTGGAAACGAGCCTCACGCAAACCGGGCCTGTATGTAAGTTTTCTCACTTTGACATAATACAAATGAAATGTCATCCAGGTATCATTTGATCGGGGGGGGGGGGAGAGGGGGGAGCACAACACTAATTCAAACAACAAAGCACAACTAGACACATTCATTTTGTAAAGACCGAACATTAACTGTAAATGGAATATTGTCTATAACCTCAACACTTCTTGTGCATTCAACACATACATAATTAATCCTGACAATAATACTACAGTAGCATAGATCTCTTTCATGAACCAAGGGAAAACTGGCTGTCCGCTGCTGTGCTAAGACTATTTCCATGCAGTCATTTTAATTGCCCATATGACTTTAATCAATTCTGTGAGAATGCTACCAAGTGAAAGTGAACTTTCCTATTAAGAATTATAATACAAGCTTCTACTCAGAATGGACTCTTTCACAATATGAACATGAAAATGAAGACCCTCTTCACATGCATATTAAGGAAATCTACCCACACTCTATAGCAAACTAGAACTCAACGGTAGATTGAGTGTGTACACTTCTGAACTCTCAAGGGTAACGGTATGCTTAAGCTATTGCTGGATTTACAGGTTATTTTTCATTGTGCACAAACCATTAGGTGAATTAGGTGATCGCCTACAACGTCTATGGTGTATGGGTGGCCCATTGCTTTTGCTGACGCCCCTCTTTAGGGCCAGCGACGACAACGGCGGCAATGACCTAGAACAGCACCAGAGCACTTACCAAAACCTCTGGTGCAGCAGTACTGTTCCTGCTTTCGCCCGGAATGAGGTTTGCCAAAGATGTCCGATATCCTTGCACCAGCCCTGTATGCAAGATCTACTACATTTACACTTGGAATGCCGAGTGACCAGTTAAATGCAAGACAACTTCATTTAAAAGATAAGGGGGCGATTTGAGAAGGGGGGGTGTACTTTTAGGTGCAAGTATGCACCTACTTTGGGGTTACTTTAGTCATTAACCCGCTTATGTGACGCATTAATGACCTCTTATAAAATTTTGAGCAGAATAAACGTATGTGCATTACATGATGATATATACTTTGCTGGTGAGCATGTGCATGACTGGAGCCCACAAGTACACACGTAATTTATAAAATGCTGTAATTGACGCAAATTCTTGAGAAATATAGGTGTGGGCATTTACACCATCTCTAGGGGGTTAGTGTAAATGGCTGTGCCTTAACTTAAAGCAGGAACTGTGTCACGCTAGTATTTTATAAAGAAAGGTAGGCTACTTTCATGCGGAAAGTAAAGTAGACATCTCCTAATAAAATGACCCTCCACCTGTACTATATTTATACTTTACACACATGCAGTGGCTTTGCTGCACAGAAAGTATTATCATTATCAAGTAATGTAAAGACAAGGATCTCATCTGCTCTATTATTACAAGCAAAACAAAGTCATGCTCCACCAGTTGATTAAATCTCACATTTTTCAGAATCTATAAATAAAGAATGTGCCAAAGAACTCTGTATGCAAAATACTGGCATTCAACGCTCACAAAACACAATGAATGGACACCTGTGCAAGAAATACACTCTACATGAATTCAGTCTTATTTTTCTAACTCTTTGATTGCTATTTCAAACATATCAAGCAAAATCTTGATATGTTTGAAACAGCCCTCTGGCAGCCAACACAGCAGCGGAGGACTTAACCCTCACTGAAGGGAAGGCAGCTGCTTCAGGGGAAGACCCTGTTCAACCTTACCCTGCTCCTGTTCTGAAGAGCTTTCCCACTCCACTCGCTGTTCCCGGGCTATCTTTACCAATGAGAACCAGCACAGGAACCAGACAAAGGAAGGAAAGGGAGCAGGTAGTAAAGAGTGGATGAAAGGGGTATTGCAAACCAATTTGCAAAGAGTATATTTATGAAATTTATCAACATAAATGCCTTAGGCTTCTGTACGGTGACCTGTTTTTGTGCTAAAACTTAACACAATATGATTTTAGAATCTGGTAATTACATATTCTTTGAGTATAGCAGATCACTACAATTTTCCATGGTGCAGGGCCATCCCTGCCCCCTACTAACTACTTGCTTACAGCTGGTACAAGGGGGCATAAGTGTCCCAGATTCACTCATCAAAAATCTGGTAATATTAGTAGACAAGCATAGAAGATCCCAACTAAATTCCATCTAGCTCCCCACCTTTTCCATACCGATCTCATTTGACTGGATGACTGTATAAAGCTGTTTTCCTTCTAATATAACATGCAATTTAAAATGAGAGAAAGGTCAATACAATAAGTGAAACTAAATTAAAAGAACAGCTTTAATCTGCACGCTGGGGCATTCAAACGAAATGAACTGGGTTCAATAAGTACAGCGGCGTGAAGTACTATCCAGTCAAATATTAGCTGGAAAGTCAATAGTACACAGCTGGGAGTTGGGAAGAACACAAACAAGCAAATTCAGGCTCTGTTAAAAGTTCTAGAACCATTGTGCATAGAATTCCCCCAGGAGTAACATCTACACAATACAGAATTAGCATAGAATTCTCCTCGCCCGCTGAAATTCACGTGAGGCGGCAGCAGAGACATCAGCAGACATGGAGGCTAGCAAGAGACAGCAAGCACATTGGGGCTGGCATGGAGCCAGTAGACAGAAGATCAGCCGGCAAGGACCAGTATAGAGGCAGTACTGTTGAAAGGATGTTTGGCCACAAGATGGAGGCAAGAAAGACCGACAGGCCAATACAGAAACTCAGCCTTACAGCCCTGTGCTAAAGCACTGTACGGAGTTCCCTAACGCAAGTCCAACAGAGAGATTTTTCTCCCTGATGGTGTAAGCAAATAGCGTGAAATTAGTCTATGCTAAACAAGAAGTGCAAGTCTGATGCAAGCGCACATGGTCCTGTGTTAGCAGCACTCATCCCTTGCTCACAAAAAAAAAAAAAAAACAGCATTTGGCGCTTGTGCTGGAATGTTGATGCATAGAGAGCAATACTTTGCTCAGAATCTGTATTCATAGATATTGTTTGGGGGGAGTGCTAGTGAGCCCACAATAAATATCCACATAGCCTCTCAACGCCTCCAACCTCCGAGCCCCCTGCCACGATCCTGTAATGCCAGGAGTGGAGCAGCAGGGATAGCTGTGGCAGCCTATCACATGATGTTGGTGGTGGCATGCCGCAGTGTTGGTAGTCCTACTGCCAGCTTGTGATCCCGTGGATGTGGAGAACAGACTCCAAGGAGTCTGAAGTTGTGGCCCGACAGAGGAGCACGGCAGTGAGGAGCAGAGACCAGCTGCAGAGCTGCGGGAAACTCTGTGCCACAGTGAGTGATGATATAGGAAATGCAGGGGGTCTGTGTGCATGAGGTGATGGGATTTTGATAGTGTTGGACTCCAGCAGCACCCTCACCCCCCTACCCAGGGAGAATTACCAATGCAGTAGACAGCATATATTCCGGGGGTGGTCCCAACCACCATTCTGGCTAGTGAAATGCAGCCGGGGATGGTCCACCCCCAACATGGAACTTGGGACTCTATGGGGCTGATCAAATGCACCTGAAGGAGCAATATTCTTCTTCTCGCTGCCCTGCATTATATTGGTGTGTGTGGGGTGGCGTGGGGAGTTGATGGGTGCCGCCAACAGTGTCCGGTGAGAACGACTTAGTCCTACAGATCCAGTTTGATGAATGTTGTCAGCATAAGTGGCATTGATAAAGTAGTAGATGGCAGTGAAACGATCTTATGCTACAGTATTAGCCCATTTTGCAAGGGATTCTGACACAGCATTTGTCAGTCTGTCCTCTACAAGTCCTAGTGCTCCTAACCCAGGGACCACCAGAGAAGAGCATGGACTCGGCCTTTGCCCTCACAACAAAAGCAGATCTAGTGGCAATTCTGCAGGAGCTGTGGCTCTTCCATGCGAACTTTGGAAAGGCTCTAAGTGACATCAAAGCTAAGATTAAGGTTTTGAATGACCAGGTATCTCAGCATGGGATTAATATAAGAGAACACATGGAGTCTACTGCCCTCTTCCATTCCAAGCTTCACATGGACACGCTCACCAAGGAACTGCGGGAGCATCATGCTGACTTGAAGAACAGACACAGAGGAACAATTTGTGAATCCTGGACCTTCCTGAAGATATGCGACAGCTAATACAGCAGTTATTCGCCCACTGAGTGCCCAGGAGCCTGGGTCCAGTTTGTCTGGAAAGAGCCCAATTGAGAACTGTGGCTGTAATCAGCAGATGCCCAGGCCTCGCTTCCGACAGTAGTATGCTTTTACTACTTTGAGGGTACGGCTAAATGGCCAATTTTCCCAATGGAGAAAGGTGAATAGTGGAGTTCTCCATGGATCTGTGCTGGGTCCGCTGCTTTTTAACATATTTGTTAATGACCTGGAAATGGGAATAACGAGTGAGGTAATCAAATCTGCAAATGACACAAAATTTTTCAAATTGGAAGACTGAGCATCCAAATGGCAGATGAAATTTAATGTGGACAAGTGCAAAGTTATGCACCTAGGAAAGAACAACCCAAACTATGGTTACACAATACAAGGCTCCACATTAGGAACCACCACCCAGGAAAACGATTTAGGTGTCATCGTGGATAACATGTAGAAACCCTCTGCCCAGTGTGCAGCAGAGGCCAAGAGAGCAAAGAGAATACTAGGTATCATAAGGAAAGGAATGGAGAATAAAACAAAGGATATTATAATGCCTCTGTATCGTTCCATGGTGTGACCGCACCTTGAATATTGTGTGCAATTCTGGTGGCCGTATCTTAAAAAGGATATAGCGTTACTAGAAAAGGTACAGAGAAGAGCCACCAAAATGGTAAAGGGGATGGAAGGATATCCCTATGAAGAGATGCCAAAAAGGTTAGGGCTCTTCAACCTGGAAAAGAGGGGAGATATGATAGAGGACTAAATTAATGAATGGAATGGAACAGGTAAACATAGATCGACTGTTTATGCCATCAAAATATAGAAAGACTAGGGGACATGCAACGAAACTACAAGGTAACCATATTTAAAATAAATAAGAGAAAATATTTTTTCACTCAACGTGTAATCAAACTCTGGAATTCATTACCGAAGGATGTAGCAAAGCTGTTAGTGTAGCCGGGTTTAAAAAAGGTTTGGACAAGCTCCTGGAGGAAAGGTCCATAAACCATTATTAAAAGGGGACCTGGGATATCCACTGCTTGCCCCAGTACAAGCATTGTGGAACTTGTGTCTTTTTGGGAAACTGTTAGGTACTTGTGACCTGGATTGCCACTGTTGGAAACAGGATAGTGGGCTTGATGGACCTTGGGCTGACCCAGTATGGCACATCTTATGTTCTTATGAGGAAAAATTAATGTTGTTAGACAACCTCAAAAGCAGTCAAAGGCTATCCTTTCAAGGCCATGATATTCATATTTTTCAGGACTTATCACAATAAATGCTAGAGGAGCAGAAAAGCTTTAAGCTCTTTACACAGATTTTGTAAGAGTGAGATATACGATATAGAAGGGGGTTCCCTTTCACTCTCATCTTTGAAGTGAACAATGTTCAACACAAGATAACTGAACTGGAAGCATGCTTTCAGATGGTGGAGGCTATGAGAGGTAGAGTGTCGAGCAGATCGGCGACATCAAAAGGGGGCATTGCATGGAGGGCCTTGACCACTAAAAGAAGAAAAGTCCCTGGCTCGCGTCACAACTTGTATGATCCCCTGGGAGAGGATGTGCGCAAGGATGCAGACACTTCCAGACACCCATAATCTCCTGCCAACAGACCTGGTTGAACACCCATCTTATGGTGGACAATCCCACCTGGGAAGGATGTGTTTTGTGATTTATTAATATGACAGTCCTGTATTTAGTATTTTGTTATGGGAATGTTTCTGGTTGGATCGAGGTAGTGGGATTGTTTTATTGTGGTGGGGGGTTGAGTGGTCATAGAATGAGGGGAACGGTATGGATGTGGTCCAAGGAGAGTGCATGTTGCAGGTGGCTAGAGTGGAGAAGGTGTGGGGGTGGTGATAGGATAGCGCTGTGGAGGTCAGGGCTGCTGGCGGTTGCAACTATGCGTTTGCTTGGGGTAAGGGATGCTATTCATGAGGGAGAGACAATGGGGAGATGGAAGAGAGGAGTTGGCATTGAGGACATAGCTCAGTGGTTGAGCATTTGACTGCATAGCAAGAGGTCCCTGGTTCAAATCCACATGCCTCCTTTTCTGTCAAGAGTCCCTCTCCTCACAACTAACCTTAATTAAAAATGACTAGCACTTAATGGGTCAATTATTTGTAGAGGAGTAGCTAATGGTTAGAATTCCTTTGAGCCACCAAGCAAGCACCATGAGGCCTCTCTTCCAGCAGTCTGAGGATAAACGTCCTTCACCAATTTCTCCAGATCCTCGCCAAATGGGGAGCTTGCTGAGATGCAACTTGGAGGCCACATCCGCCAACCAGTTGCACAGCCAAAGTCATTGCCTGGCCACTACTGCCACTGATCTGGAGATTTCCTTATCAAATTGTATAAGGCATCCACCACAAACGTGGCCCCCGATTCCAGTCGGGTCACTTCAGAGCTATCTATTAATTGATGAACCCAGAGCAGAAGTGCTCTGGCCATGAGACCTGAACAAAGGGCTGTCTCAGAGCCCAAGGCCAAAGCCATAAAGGCATTCTTTAGGAGGGCTCCACCCTCCTATCATGGACCTCTCAGAGTGTGGCACTGCCTTCCACTGAAATAGTCATGCACTTCGGCACCACCGTGACCAAGGCATACACACATGATAAGCCAAAGAGCAGATCCAGCTTGCCCTGAAGCAGTGGATACAAAATAAACCGGGGCTTTCAGGGCCAACTCCAGATGTTCCCACTGGGAGACCAGGAGTTTCTCTAGGGCTTCTGACAACAGAAAGAACACTGATGGGCATCTGACAACCTCAAAAATAGGGTTTCCCTTGGACAACAGATCGGGATCAGGTTCATTAAGCTCCAGTAACAACATTGTATCCTGAATCAACAACAGGAGATACAACCAGTAGAAAAGACAACCACTGACCTCAGACTCTCTCCAAACTTGAAGAAATCCTCTTCTGCCGTCCAGCTTCCCCCTCACAGGGAATAAGGCCAAGCGCCCGGAGGATCACCGCTTTGACCCGGTGAAAAGCAGTATATAAATACAGCTAAATAAATAAATAAATAAATCATCTGGGTGAATGGGCGAGACAGGGGCATTTAGCTTCCATAACAGTGGCAGTACCACACAAAGGCCCAGAATACCCAGTGAGGGAGGTGGGTCCCAGACCCCCACGAAGGATGCTGCCAAGCAGCTAAGCATGACTGAAGACAACACAAAAGCTGTTTTAGCATCTACTGGTCTCCACCAAGTGAGATGCTCTTGCCTCTCTGCCTGGAGATAGGGGCCACTTCTGTTCTCTATGGAGCTCCAACAGCGAGTTTCTCGATCTGCAATTGATGAGCGCAGAGAAGAGAATGAGGCAGCAGCGGCATCAGAGTCAAGCTCCCAATACTGAAAAATTATTGGTCCTTTCATCCCCAGGACACTAGAGCAAAAGGAGCCTGCCGCGGAGTTCACCATGTGGGTGCCACAATGGGCACAGGTGCGGGCATGTGATATGTTTACCCTGATAAGGGGACAAAATCCACAAAGAAAGAAAAAAGAAATCACAAAACACGGCTGAGAAAAAGCCTGCCGTAAAACTGTTCAGGTCATGAAAAAAAATTTTGACAAAGGCAATTGCAATGAATTTATTTTATTTATTAACATCATTTCTCGCCCACCTATCATTACAATACTAGGCAGTTTACAATCAAACATGCATAAAGCGTAATTACTCACCTGTAACAGATGTTCTCCAGGAACAGCAGGAATCAGTCCTCACTTATGGGTGACATCGGCACCAACAGAGCCCGCACAGAGCAATTCCCCAGCTTTCAAAGAAAGCCTTTGGGGTTGCAGCCACGCATGCATGGTCCTCTTCCCGCCCAAAGGTGCCATCTTCCTCAGTCAGATCCCATAGCTAGAGCCCTACTCAGCAGAAGGCAAGGGAAGAAAAACAAAAATGGCAACTCTTAAGGGGAGGCGGGAGAATAGTGAGGACTGATTCTTGCTGTCCCTAGAAAACACCTGTTACAGGTGAGTAACTACACTTTCTCCAGGAACACACAGGAAGTCAGTCCTCACTTATGGAACTCCCCAGTTACAGGCTACCGAAACCTGCAAGCCAAAAACACCTCCGCGAGGCTGTGAGCAGAAACCAATGACCGAAGGAAGCCCGAGTTCTCAGGGCCAAGCTCCCAGTAGCCGCAGAAGATGGGTTGGAGGGCAGGAGTTGCTTATACCCTGAACAGATTACGGAATACAGCCTGGTCAAAGGTGCTGTCCCGGTGGGACTCCCTCTCCAGGCAGTAGTGCGAAGCAAAGGTATTCACGGAGGAGCAGGTCGCAGCCCGGCAGATGTCCATCAGAGGCACCGAGTGCAGTGAAGCCACCGATGTCACCTTGGCCTGGACGCCGTGCACGGTGACTCAGCGATCCAGTGGGGCACCAGCCTTTGCCTGAACAAAGGCGATGCAGTCCGCCACCCAGACGAAGATGGTGCACTTGGTGACTACGAGCCCCAGGTGATTAGGATCATAGGCAATGAAGAGCTATTTGGACCTGCGATGACCCTGGGTGCGCTGCAGGTAGAAGGCGAGAGCCCTCTTGCAGTCGAGAGTATGTAGGACCGCCAATGCCCGGTCGGCATGGGGTCTCGGGAAGAAAGTCGGTAGGATGATCTCTTGGTTGAGATGGAAATCAGAGACAACTTTTGGTAGAAACTTGGAGTGAGTTTGAAGGACCACCCTGTTCCCCTAGAACCTTGAGTAGGGAGCCGCAGCCATGTGGGCTTGCAGCTCGCTGACTCACTGGGCTGAGGTGAGCGCCATCAGGAAGACTACCTTCCAGGAGAGGTGCCGAAGCGAGCACATCGCCATCAGCTTGAAGGGCGGCTGCGTCAGCTGCATGAGCACGACATTCAGGTCCCCTTCCACTGGTGGAAGCCAGATGGGGGGCTTGGAAAGTAAGAGACCCTGCATGAAATGGGAGACCAGAGGCTGGCCCGAGAAGAGTTTACCCTCGACGGGGAAGTGGTTGGCCGAGATGGCACTCAGGTGAACCTGGACCGAATTGGATTTCAGTCCCACCTATGAGAGGTGGAGGAGGTGCTGGAGAACCCACCGGGTAGAGCAGGAGAATGGGTTGATCTGGAGTTCAGAGCACTAGACTGAGAAGCGCCGCCACTTCAGGGCGTAGGTCCGTCTCGTCGAGTCCTTCCTCGACACGAGGAGGACATCCTCGATCTCCTCTGGGAGGTGCAGCGAGGCTAGAGACACCCGTTCGGCCGCCAGGTTGTCAGGGATAGCAAAACCAGGTTCGGGTGGCAGACCTGGGGTACAGCCCAGGGGGACCAGAGGTTCTGAAGAGAGCCAGAGTAGAAGCGGGAACCAGGGCTGTCAAGGCCACGAAGGAGCCACGAGGATCACCAAGGCTCAATGCCACTGAATCTTGTGCAGGGTCCTCGCAATGAGAGGAGTGGGAGGGAACACATACAGAAGCCCGGAGGTCCAGTTAAGGAGGAACGTGTCCGGGGCTACCCTGCTTGGGTGCGGTATCGGCCCACAAAAGTGGGGAAGCTGCGTGTTCGCCGCGCTGGCGAATAAGTCCAAGGAAAGTGTCCCCCAGCAGTGGAACAGGTGGAGAACCACCTCTGAACTCAGGTGCCACTCATGTGCGCAAAGGAGCCTGCTGAGTCTGTCCACGAGGACATTGTCCTGGCCCGGGTGATAGACCGCTCTTAGGGTCATGCCCCGGTGTACAGCGAAGGCAGGAGCCCGTACCTTGTTTATGTAGAACATCGCGACCTTGTTGTCGGCCTGCATGAGCACAGACATGCCTCACAGGTGGTACTCTAAGACCTTCAGGGCCAGCCGGACCGCTTGAAGCTTGAGGAGGTTGATCTGCTGCCGAGATTCCTCGGGTGACCACTGCCCCTGGGTACGGAGGTTGCCGCAGTGGGCTCCCCAGCCCAACAGTTAGGCATCCGTCGTCAAGATGAGCTCATGTTGTCGAGTCTGGAAGGGCATGCCCCGAAGGCAGCTTTGGGGGTTCAGCCACCAATCCAGGGAACTGGAGAGGCTGCGGGAGACTGATACGGGATCCCGGAAGCGGCCTGAGACTTGGGCCCACTGCGCTCTGAGGAACCATTGGGCCGCTCAAATGTGCATGCAAGCGTGGGGGTGACATGGACAGTTGAGGCCATGTGCCCCAGAAGGTGCAACATGGCCCGCACCGAGACCCTGGACCAGCTTTTACCTCAGCGACCAGAGCGCGGAGCCGATCCACACGCGCTTGAGGGAGGATGGCGGTCACCCGTCCCGTGTCAAGAAGAGCACTGATGAACTCCAGGGTCTGCACCGGCTCGGGGTGGAACTTGAAGCAGTTGATCAGGAAACCGAGGCGCTTGAGGAGGACCACTGTGCGTGACACCGAGAGACGAGCCTCCTCTGCCGATGTGCCTGTGACGAGCCAGTCATCCAGGTAAGGATGCCCTGTAGCCGGAGGTGAGCTGCAGCCACTGACAGGCATTTTGTGAAGACATGCGGGGCAGACGCAAGCCCGAAAGGGAGCACTCTGTACTGGAAGTGCTCGCCTTGTACCTTGAAACGCAGGTACTTCCTGTGCTTGGGGTGGTCCGTGATGTGGGCATAAGCGTCTCTGAGATCCAAGGAGCATAGCCAATCGCCCTGCTGGAGGAAGGGCAGCAGGACGCCAAGCGATAACATTCTGAACTTCTCCCACACCAGAAATTTGTTCAGATTCCTGAGATAGAGGATGGGGCCCAGGCCCCCCGTTCTCTTTCGAACGAGGAAGTACCGGGAGTAAAACCCCTGACCTTGGAGGTACGGAGGAACTCTCCCGACCGCCTGTTGACCGAGGAGGTTGATCAGCTCTTGCTGCAAGCAAGCCTGGTGCGAGAAAAGCAGAGTAGGCTCTGCTGGGGAGAGGGGAGAAGGGAGGAGGGAGTCTGTCCAGATGAAGACGATAACCGTCCTGGATTACCTGAAGGACCCAGGTCCCCGATATAATGGCCACCCATTCGGGGGCGAAAAGGGACAGATGCCCTCCCACGGGCGGAGGTGCTGCCGGGAGGCAAGGGGTTATGCACTTGGCGTCAAAACCCCGGGGCTGGCTGGGGCGGCGCTGGTGGTTGAGCTTTGGGCCCCTTCAGTTTCCGCTGACCCCAAGTTCCCCCTTTGCCCTGGCCTCTGGGAGTCAGCACTGGGGCGGGTGGATAGGGTGGGTATCCCTGGTAAAGTGAGCCCCTTCCTCTGGAAGAAAGGCTTCTTGCTGTGCTGTTTCTTCTGCGGAAAAGAATAGGTTTTTGGAGGGAGACAGAGGTGGGTCACGAACTCCATCTCGATCTCTGCTGCCTTGTCCTTCATGGGCTTGCTGATCAGTTGTTTACCAAGGCAGGGGACATCCAAGAGCTTCTCCTGGACCCATTGTTCCAGGTCTGAAGACTGGAGTAACACTTGACGCCGGGCTCCGATGCCGGCCGCTGCCACACAGGCAGAACACTTGAACCCATCATATGCAGTGCGGGAAAGGTATTTCGAGCAGTCCATGACCGATCTCAGAAGGGTCTGAAATCTGAGGAGTTCGCCTCCGAGGCCCGCGGAGAAACCGCCGAGCTCTTTAGCAAGGTCGCAAAGGAACATCCCCATATAAAGTTGGTATGCCTGGATGCGGCACACCTGCATGGATCCCTGGTAAGTCTTGCGCCTGAGGGCGTCGAGGGCACGGGATTCCCTACCAGGCGGGACCGAAGAGTGCATAGCGGATTCAACTACCATGGAGGTACGGGGAAGTTGGGTCTTCCAGAACCCCGGACCACACTGGACCCTGTACATGGCATCCGGTCTTTCACTGACAATAGGGACAGAGGCGAGTGTTTCCCACATGCAGAGGAGAAGCTGGGTCAGAATGGATGGTATCGGGACCGTGAGAGACTCCCTAGGGGGAGACTCATATTGCAAGATGTCGAGTTCCTCTGCCCTTGGCTCTTCCACAGTCTGCGTGGGCAGATTGAGGGCTCGAGCCATATCCCGCACAAATACCAAGAAGGAGGTGTCTTCGGGAGGTGACCGCCTTTGCGAGGCAGGTGGGGACATGTCAGAATGGAGGTCCCTATGGACGTGGGTTTCAGGGGGACGTGTCCCCATCTGATTCCCAGCCCAAGAGGTCCAAGGAGGACTCGGAGTCGAGCTGATCCCCATGCCCAGTGGCCGAGGCCCGCTTGGAGCCGGAGGCACTGACTATGGAAGTCCTCGCCCCCAAGAAATGGGACGGCGAGCAAGACCAGCTCCAAGGACCCTCACGAAGCCCGTAGCTCTCGGGGGTTTCCAAGGCAGTTTTTGGGACCCCCGTCGAGAGACCCTCAGTCTTGAGGCGCAAACTAGCCGTGCTGGGTAAAAGCGCCTGCTGGGCAGCTAGGAAGGCAGAAATGCTGTGTTCCAGTGCCAGCATACAGGACTCCCACTCAGGATTGGGTCCCTGCACCATCAACACCGGGGTTACTGGGTCTGGCGTGGAGGAGGAGAGGGGGTCCTCGCCGGGATGACCCTCAGGAGACTGGCGCCATCGCCGGAGGCCTCCATATCTGTACGAGGTACCTCTCGAGGCTGCTCCTTGTCCAACTCTCAGGAACGCCGAGGAGGGCTAAGGAAAGGAGCGCGAGACCGCTCACGCTTGTCTGAAGCCCCCAACAGTGACTTCAAGGTCTTCTTCTTTTGCCGTTCCACTTCGAGCAAACCCTGATCAGAGTGACGTCTGGGGCGCGAGGTCACTGTGGGGGACCTGCAAGTGGTGGATCGGTGGGGCGAGGCACCACCAGGGACCCCAGGGCTGCCTTACAGAAAATGTCCAGATTTCTGCTTACGGCTTTGCAAGGCCTTAGTGGACATTTTCTTACAGAGCGAGCAAAGCTCCGGATTGTGGTCGGCCCCCAGACACTGCAGAGAACAGTCGTGGGTGTCCATGAGTGACATATTCTTGGAGCATCTGTCACATTTTTTCAAGCTGGTGGCCATGGGAGGCAAAAAGAGCCCCTGAAAGGTCGAAGACCCTCGAGGCCAGTGGTTGGAAAAAAATGGCGCTAAAAGGGCCCAAAGAGAAAAAAACACTAAAGGAGAAAGAAAGGGATCCCCTGGCCCATAGCCGGAGCAGGGGTGATGGGGAGGACAGGAGAGGACCAGTGCTACCGGAAAACAGGGCCAAAAGGCCGAGAGAAGAAAAAACATTTTCTGAGGGACGAGGACGTGCCTCCAAAGGGCTCCGCAGAAAAAGGGATACTGAGTAAGATGGCACCTTGGGCAGGAAGAGGACCACGCATGTGTGGCTGCAATCCCAAAGGCTTTCTTTGAAAGCTGGGGAATTGCTCCGCGCGAGCTCCATCGGTGCAGACATCACCCATAAGTGAGGGCTGACTTCCTGTTTGTTCCTGGAGAATATAACAATTACAAGCAGACTGCACGGAGTGGCAGATACAACCCTAAATAAAGGCAGAGGGGGAGGGTGACCTGCACGGAGTGTCGGGTACAACTAGTCTAGCCACCTTACTGGGCAGACTAAATGGACCATACTGGTCTTTATCTGCCGTCATATACTATGTTACTAGCAAGATGCCGTAAAATCAGGGATCCCGAATCAAGAATCCCTGTTCTTGTCAGACCAGTTGGAGAAACCCAACTCAGGGATCCCTTTAGACCGACACAGACCAGGAAACCCCACTGCCTGACTAGGTTTGGCCAAGTCAACTTTTTTTTAAGCTGCTTTGTGCAAGGCAGCCAACTGAGCCCACTGAAGTCCATGGGCAAATATTCAACTTGGATGAAAAGGATCCAAGGATGAAAGAAAGGCAGCAGGAGGTAATGGGCTGCCTGGACCAACTTAATGGGCACCCCTCATTTCTAGGCACAAGCAATGGTTCCCCCAAGTCTAAGTGGCTAAACTTGGCATTTACAGCTCTCACTTCACATTTGCATTCAGCTGCCACATATACTACTGGCTTTCTCCCACTGTGTCTCTATGAAAGAAATACTTACGCTTCACACCCTTGTGGCTTTTCAGACAGCAGAATGTGAAAATCGTACAATTCAAAATGCATTAAAGCAGGAGTTTGTTTCACTGACCTACTCAACATATGCTACACCAGGCATACACAAGTTCAGGCCCACAGACAGGCCAGATTTTCAGGATATCCCTAATGAATATGTATGAGAGATCTGCACACATACTAACTCTGTTGTGCGCAAATCTCTCATATGCATATTCTCATTAGGGATATCCTGAAAACCTGACCTGTTTGCAGCCAACGAGAGCTGATCTTGTGTACCTCTCGTCTACACTTTCAATGTAAAATACAACTATGTTTTATTTACAACAATTTATCAAAACTTTCTAGGCAGCTTACAAAGAAAAATATACAATTCCAAGATATTATAATCTATTCTGGGTTTTCTGGTGCTTGTATGCTCTATTTTTTGTGTGATATTTTAACTTATTTCATTTGGGTAGAGGGGATTGCTTAAATTTGGGGTATAGGAAAGTAAATGTTATAGTCTTTTTTTCTTTACTTTGGTCTCCTAAACACTTCCTCTCCTTCCCTCCTTCAGCTGTAATCCTTGCAAGCATGCTCCCTTCTCTAGAAATCAGAGGGATGCCCTCCTCTGATATCCAGGTGGCGAATACACCAGGGTAGGGACAGTGTCTGCACCTAGCAGACTCAGCAGTCCCAGTTCATCCTCCTAGTGCAGTGATGGCTAACCTTTTTGAGCCCGAGTGCCCAAACTGCCGCACAAAACCAAAGAATTTCCTCAAAGTGCCAGCACGTCAATTAAAGCCCCATTTGCATAAGGTGCTTCATTTGCATAAATATTTGCATAATGTTACCATACACTAACTTTTAGTAAACATGCCTCTTAATGAGTATATGGATAAAGAAAGACTAAAAGGTTTCTACATTACTATAATCCAGTACCAACCGCCAGGCACATTAGGAACTACTACAAACGCTGCCCATTTAGAACCCATAGCAAACCCGCCGTATCCTAACAGCACTACCAGGACTCACAAAGCACCATACTCTACCTATCAAAAGGCAACACTGCAAATATTAAACCAATACATCTCAGAGAACAACAATACATGACCTACTGGGGAAAGAACAAGTGGCAATGTCAAATAGGAATTATATAAACAGAATACCTCAGCTCAGTTACACATGCAGAACAGACCATCACCAAACAAGGAATCACAATTTAGAAACAGGAAGACAATAATTAAACTGGGAACCCCAAAAGCCAAACTTGGAATATACAACAACACTGTAGAAATAAAACTATATATTAATTTCCTCTTGTACTAAACAAAGCGCAAAAATTAATGATGCACATTTCCCAGAGCTGACATATTCCAGTTAATAAATTCAAAATAAAGAGATATTTTTCTACCTTTTGTGCATTTTTTTTCAGTTGCAATTGTTCCAGCCACTTTCTTCTGGTTTCTTCGTGTCTTCTGCTAACTCTCCATCTGCTGTCCATTTGTCCTTTCTTCTGTCTTCTTGTTTTTTTTTTCCATTCTCTCTCTACATCTGCTTTAACATACTAATCTTTCTCCTTTGGCTCTTTCCTCATTCCTATTTCATCTACTCAAAATTTACCCCTCCATCCTCAATCCCCACTTACTCTCCCAATACCCGGCCAATTGTAGATTTTTTATCCCTCCCACACAAAATATTTTTCCCCTCTCCATTTTACTCTCCCAGCCCCATCCCATTCTAATCCTCCCCCAACACCAGCTCCCTTCTAGTTCCAGCCTCACCCAGCATCCATTCCCTTCTAGTCCCTGCATCAGCCCATTTCCAGTCCTAGCAGCCCCCCAACCCAATACCAGTCCTATCCCCCCCTCATCAACCCACTTCCAGTCCTAACCCCCATCACCCCATTTTCAGTTTAAGCCCCCCCCCTATAACCCATTACCAGTCCTAACCCCCCACTTCCAGTCAGCCCCCATAGCCCATTGCCAGTCCTAACCCCCCCATCAGCCCACAGTCCATTACCAGTCCTAACCCCATCAGCCCACCTCAAGTCCTAACCCCTCCCCATCAGCCCATTTCTTGTCCCAGCCCCCCCATAGCCCATTATCAGTCCTAAACCCCCCCATAGCCCATTACCAGTCCTAACCCCATCAGACCACCTCCAGTGTTAACCCCCCATCAGCCCATTTCCAGTCCTAACCCCACCCAACAGCCCACCTCAAGTCCTAACCCCTCCCCATCAGCCCATTAGCAGTCCTAACCCCCCCCCAGCCCATTAGCAGTCCTAACCCCCCTCTCTAGCCCATTAGCAGTCCTAACCCCCCCCCATAGCCCATTACCAGTCCTAACCCCCATCACCCCATTTCCAGACAGCCCCCATCAGCCCACAGCCCATTAGCAGTCCTAACCCCCCCTCCTAGCCCATTAGCAGTCCTAACCCCCCCCTAGCCCATTAGCAGTCCTAACCCCTTCCCCCTAGCCCATTAGCAGTCCTAACCCACCCAGCCCATTAGCAGTCCTAACCCCCCCCCTCCTAGCCCATTAGCAGTCCTAACCCCCCCTCCTAGCCCATTAGCAGTCCTAACCCCCCCCCTAGCCCATTAGCAGTCCAACCCCCCCCCTAGCCCATTAGCAGTCCTAACCCCCCCCCCTCTCTAGCCCATTAGCAGTCCTAACCCCCCCCATAGCCCATTACCAGTCCTAACCCCCCATCACCCCATTTCCAGACAGCCCCCATCAGCCCACAGCCCATTAGCAGTCCTAACCCCCCCTAGCCCATTAGCAGTCCTAACCCCCCCCCCCCTCCTAGCCGATTAGCTGTGATATCCCTCCCCAGCCCATTAGCAGTCCAAACCCCCCCCAGCCCATTAGCAGTCCTAACCCCCCCCCCTGCCCATTAGCAGTCCTAACCCCCCATCACCCCATTTCCAGACAGCCCCCATCAGCCCACAGCCCATTAGCAGTCCAAACCCCCCCCTAGCCCATTAGCAGTCCTAACCCCCCCCCCCCTCCTAGCCCATTAGCAGTCCTAACCCCCCCCTCCTAGCCCATTAGCAGTCCTAACCCCCCCCCAGCCCATTAGCAGTCCTAACCCCCCCCTCCCCCGGCAAATTTAAAAACAGAAAAAGCGGGCTCTGGCTGCTGCCGCGGACGCGGCAGCATGCAGTGTCCCGCGGGGCCCCCTCCGCCCGCTAAGCCCCTCTGCAAGGGCTTTCAGATTCGCGAGGGAGACAGCGTCTCCCTCGCGTCTCTTGTTAAGCCCGCAGGGGCTAATGGGAAATTTCCCATCAGTCCCTCGCGTCTAAAGGGGCTGATGGGAAATTTCCCATTAACCCCTACGGGCTTAACAGAGACGCGAGGGAGACGCTGTCTCCCTCGCGAATCTGAAAGCCCTTGCAGAGGGGCTTAGCGGGCGGAGGGGGCCCCGCGGGACACTGCATGCTGCCGCGTCCGCGGCAGCAGCCAGAGCCCGCTTTTTCTTTTTTTGCGGACCTTCACGCGTGCCAGCTGCAAGGCCTTCGCGTGCCACAGCTGGCACGCGTGCCATAGGTTCGCCATCGCTGTCCTAGTGCATAACAAGGGCTACACCAGGACACGGCAATAACTCCTCCTCCTGTCTTCGCAGCAGGGGATGTGCCAGGCCACAGGGACAGCTCCAGGCAAAGAACCTAACGACAGCTTTCTATCCCAGTGGTCTTGCAGAGACCAAAAAGAGGCCACAGAAACAACTCTTCCTTTTCATACCATGTTGGGCAGCTGACAGAAACAACATTTTAGCCACCTGGGTAGCCAGGTACCTGGGATTCTTTTACTCCTGGGCAAAGAAGCAATCTAGGCTTGCCAATGCTATAAATCAATATTTAATGTTGATTTTTTTTTTAATTTTGTTGGTAACAACATTAAAATATAGTACAGTAAGTTATGTTTCCCAAATAGCCAGCCCAACTATAAGTTGAACTAGGCAGTCACCTAGTGCAGTAGTATCTGGGGCACGGGGGTGGCAACAAGCAGGGCAGAGTTAAACAGATTCTGACAGCTAACGGGGACATAAAGCTTACGGTTTACTTAGAGCATGAACACCTTCAACCAACTCTGGTGCTGGTCTTGCTATCAAGTCTACTTCAAAAGATTTTTATACATGTTTTTGTTACTTTGCAACCGTTTCTAGGAGTTTGTTAATCTGAACTCTTCTGATAGCTCTGAGGGAAGATTAAAGTACTAAAAAAAACTATTTTGAAAAATGTATGCATTTGATGCACATCGGGCATGATAATTTCATATGCATGTCATATATGAAATAAAATGCAAATTAAAAATATTAGCGATGATACTAAGGGACCCTTTAACTAAAGTGCTGGCAAGGGCCTGCACTTACCACATGTTAAGTAACAACGGTTAGAGATGTGTCCAGAATGCTCCCTGCAGTTAGCACATAGAAATTATACTCAATGTGTGTCAGCAGCATCCGCAAACAATGCAGGCGCGCCTAAGGCCACTCACAGAGGTATTGTTCAGTGCAGTCGTACTAACTGCCACATTTACAGTGAGTGCACCATATGCGCCCCTGTGCTAACTGCAATTTGCTCTCCATGCCCATCCGCCGGCCCCTAACCCACCCATTCCCCCGCCTCATCACACAATACGCAATTAAACACACATTTTAGCAGGTGGCAACTGTCATGTTCATGCGGTAACATTTATCACGGCCTGCATGCTCACAGCTAGCACACACTAAAATGCGTGTTAACAGCATACTAGCTTTAGTTAAAGGGCCCCATAGTTTTAAATTTTATAGAAGCATAGAAAAATGACGACAGAAAAAGACCACATGGCCTATCTAGTCTTATGGATTAGCATGTCTAGATTGTAGTCATGTTTATAGTAACATAGTAAATGACGGCAGATAAAGACCAGCATGGTCCATCCAGTCTGCCCAGCAATACGGCAAGAGTAGGTGCACCTGTAACTCTGTGCAGGTCACCCCTCCCCATGTCTCTGTCTAGGGGTGGACCCACCACTCCATGTAGGACACCTCTATTTGTTGAGAAGTTAGATGGTTCACTTTATTTTGTTTTTATCCTGTTTCTGTAAAGGGATCCGCTGTGCTTGTTCCATGCTGTTTTAAATTCTATCACCGTGTTTGCCCCCACCACTTCCATCGGGAGAGCATTCCAAGCATCCACCACCCTTTCAGTGAAAAAATATTTCCTGACATTGCCTTTCAATTTTCCACCTTGCAGCTTCATGTTATGCCCTCTAGTTTTGCAGCTTCCCCGTCTTTGGAAGAGGTTTCTTTGTTTATCGTTCCTCTAAGTATTTAAAGGTCTGAATCATATCTCCCCTATCCCTCCTCTCCTCCAAAGTGTACATATTTAGGTCTTCAAGTCTCTTCTCATAAGGTTTCTTACGCAGGCTCCAAATCATTTTGGTCGCCTTCCTCTGAACAGTTTCCAGTCTTTTTACATCTTTTGCAAGATATGGTCTCCAAAACTGAACACAGTATTCCAAGTGAGGCCTCACCAGCGACCTGTACAGTGGCATAAGTACCTCCTCCTTTCTGCTAGTAATCCCTCTTTGTATGCAGCCCAACATCCTCCTGGCTTTTGCCATCTTGAGATCATCAGAGATAATCACACTAAGGTCTTTCTCCTGAACCATGCACACCAACCTCTCGCCCCCTATCTCGTACATTTCCCTTGGATTTCTGCTACCTAAATGCATGAAACTGCACTTCTTCGCATTAAATCGTACTTGCCAAGCATTAGACCATTCTTCCAGCTTTTGTAAATCTTTCCTCATGTTATCCACTCCCTCGGGGGAGTCCACTCTGTTGCAAATTTTTGTGTCATCTGCAAAAAGACACTTTTCCATTCAGTCCTTCAGCAATATCACTCACAAATACATTGAACAGTGCCGGGCCCAGGACCGAACCCTGGGGCACCCCGCTAATCACCTTCCTTTTCATCCGAGTGAGCTCCATACACCATCACCTTCTGTCGTCTGTCAGTCAACCAATTTCTAATCCAGTATACCATCTTGGGACCCATCCCCAAGCTACTGAGTTTATTGACAAGCCTCCTATGAGGAACAGTATCAAAGGCTTTGCTGAAATCGAGGTAGATGACAGCCATCGCATGCCCCTGATCTAGTTCCTTGGTCACCCAGTCAAAAAACTCGATCAGATTTGTTTGGCAAGACCGTCCTTCAGTAAAACCATATTGCCTTGGATCTTGCAACCTGTTGGTTTTGAGAAAGTTCACTATTCGCTCTTTCAGGAGCATCTCCATTACTTTTCCCGCCACCGAGGTAAGGCTCATGGGTCTGTAGTTTGACACTTCTTCCCTGTCACCACTTTTGTGTATAGGTACGACATCAGCCATTCTCCAGTCCTGAGGAACCTCTCCTGTTTCCAAGGATCTGTTGAAGACATCCTTTAACGGCCCTGCAAGAACCTCTCTGAGCTCTTTCAGTATCCTGGGATGTATCCCATCCGGTCCCATGGCTTTGTCCACTTTCAGTTTAGCAAATTGTTCCAACATCTCATCTTCTGTGAATGATGTGGTATCTACTTCATTCCCGTTTTTATATTTGGGAGTCACAGCTGGTCCATCTCCAGGATTTTCTTTAGTAAAAACAGAGCAGAAGTATTTGTTTAGCAATTTCCCTTTTTCTATGTCACTTTCCACGAGTCCTTTCCCAGCACTTCTGAGTCCTGCAACTCCAACTCTGATCTTCTTCCTTTCCCGAATATACCTGAAGAAAGTTTTGTCACCACCCTTAACATCTTTAGCCATCTTTTCCTCTGCCTTTGATTTCGCTATCCTTATTTCTCTTTTTTACTCTTTGAGTTTGATCCTGTATTCATTTCTGTGTTCTTCTGTTTGCAAGCTTTTGAATTTTGCGAAAGCTGTGTTTTTTTGCCTTTATTTGAGCAGCCACGTCTTTGGAAAACCAAATAGGTTTCCTTCTCCTCTGTTTTTGTTTACCTTTTTTACATATTTGTCTGTTGCCCCTTTTATTGCCACCTTTAGTTTAGCCCATTTCAATTCCACTTCCCTTATCTCCTTCCAGCCTATCATCTCCTCCTTTTGGTACTCAGCCATTTTATTGAAGTCAGTGTTTTTGAAGTTTAGGACTTTGAGCTTGCTATGTTTGGCCTGTACCTTGGCTTTTATCTCAAACCACACCGTGTGATGATCGCTGTTGCTCACAGGGGCACTCACGCAGACATTTGACATGCTATCACCGTTGGTGAGCACTAAATCCAGTGTTGAGCTTTCCCTGGTTGGCTCCATGACCATTTGTCTAAGTGATGCATCTTGGAGAGAATCTACAATTTTTTTGCTTCTTTCCAGATGTGCAGAAGGAATAATCCAATCCACATCAGGTAGATTAAAGTCACCCAAAATGATCGCTTCCCCCTTTGTGGCTATCTTGGCAATATCTATAATCAAATCGTTATCTAATCTCTTCAATTTGAGTCGGAGGTCTGTAGACTACAGCAGTATGGATGACAGTGCCATCTCCTCTTTCCAACGTAATCCAGAGTGCTTCTTCTTTTCCCCATGTCCCCTGCATTTCAGTAGCTTTAATATTGCTTTTGACATACAAGGCTACTCCTCCTCCTCCTTTTCCATTTTCTCTGTCTCTTCTGAATAGATTATAGCCAGCTATGGCTATATCCCAATCATGCGATTCATTAAACCATGTTTCTGTAATGGCCACAATGTCCAAGTCCATTTCCACCATTGGGGCTTCCAGGTCCGGAACTTTGTTGGCTAAGCTTCTAGCATTTGTGCTCATTGCTTTCCAGCATTTACCTGGCTTGTGTGTATTTTGCATTGATTTTGTTCTGCCCACATCTTCCCACTTGTTTTTGATGTGTGGTTTAAAAGTGTGGCTGTTTCTGACGTTATTCTGCTTTTGCAGGGGGTGGTGTGCAGGTCTTGATCTTCCACATCCGTCACCCCCTTTTCCTAGTTTAAATGCATATCCACATACTGCCTGAAATTTTCACTTAAGATTCTTTTCCCTGCGACAGAGAGATGCAGTCCATCAGCACAGTATAGTCTCTTGTTAGTCCATCTGCTTCCCCAGTCGCCAATAAATCTGAATCCTTCTTGTTTGCACCAGGTCTGGAGCCATGTATTAAAGCTGTTAATGCGATGCAGCCTCTTTGTCCCCTTACCAAGAACAGGCAGAACCTCCGAGAATGCAACAGTGCTAACAATGGGCTTGAGTTTCTTTCCCAGAGATTGGAAGTCCTTTTGGACTGTAGAGGCACTGTTTCTAGCCAGGTCATTTGTGCCCAAGTGGATAACATCAAGTTTGGAGTGTTCACTTTTTGCGCCAAGTACTTCAACAATTTGGTTTGTATTCTTTCTGGCTGTCGAGCCTGGTAGGCACATGACTATCTTCTCTCCTTTGAACTGTGTGTTCCCAAGTTGGTGCCTCTGATGATGGAATCTCCAAGTAGTAGTAGTTTTCTGTTTGGTGAGGTTTTCTTCATATTTGGTGCTTTAACAGGAGATTGGACATTGTCTGACTCATTTAAGGGCCCTTCAGTTTCATTGGATTGAGCATCCTCATTAGCCAAGGCAGAGAAGGCATTATGCAGGGATATCTCTCGATGTATAGGATGTCTCTGCGTTACAGGTTGCAATATTCCAGAACCCACTGTGATCCATTTGTTCCTGGGGAGTTTGATTCTTTGTGGGAGCGGTGGTGGACTTTGTTCAGTTTGTATCCTAGAAGAGGTGTGTTTCATTGCAGCTATTTCCTCCCTCAGTAGAGTCACTTCTTTATGCATGGCAGCTAGGTCTTTCCTTAGTAGAGTCAATTCGTCATGCATGGCAGCTGACCTGAGGCGCATAGGACAAGCTCTTAGGCTCCAAATGATTCATCTTGAAATGAAAGTACCACAGTTATTGCACTGAATACTCGACATGTTGGTTAAGCCGTCCCAGAAGAAGAAGAAGAAAGGATGAAGAAGATGTGGACTTTTAACCCAAGTAAGAAAGGATAGATGGCACTTATGTGACCACTATAAAGGCAAAGTAGCCCCTGGGGTGGGTGGGAACCTAAGTGTCTCTGGCGAGTAGGCTGTTCCAGAACCGTTGGCACACACCGATATCTGATGTAAGTCTATATAATAATATACTGGCTTAGTTACAATATTAGGAGCTATGTTGTGGTTGAAATGGAAGAGAAGAGACATACACCAAATAGAACACCCCAGCACCGCTTAAAGGCACATCTGCAAAGGCTGGCATAACAATAAAGCATCTATTTTCTATCCATCATGACCCTCAGGTTATGCTCAGCTATTTCTTGATGGGCAGCTCTTTCAGCTACACTATTTTGTGCATTTTTGGCTTGTGGCACAAAACACAGAAAAATAAACCCAGGAGTCTTTATGCACAGGGTTGATCCCTCCAGAGGTTTAGGTCTACCCTTGGTGAGTAAGAGCCAAACTCCTGCTGTAATAAAAGTGCATATATATGGCTGTTGTTGTTGTCTTCAGACTCACCAAAAACATAAAAAATGTTATTCAAATGCACCAAGAAAACTTATCTAGAGTATGTATGAGACAGAAAACATGCATCGTGACGGGGCTCCACTCCTCCTGCAGACCTGTCCCTTTTCTATCCCGCCCTCCTAAAAAGAAAAACAAGTTCACCCACCTAGTTTTTGCAAGTTTTAGTCTCCTTGCAGCCTCTCCCTGGAATAAAAGTACACCCACTCAGAAAAGAAGCTGAATCCAGAAGCCTCTCTTTTGTCCAAAGTGTTTCCATTTATTTACAAAGAATATTTTTTTTTCATGTTTCCTTCAACAGCACATCATGGGAACCGGGGATGCAGCCCTTTCCGTTTCCCCTGTTCCATTGGACAAGCATCACAAACGTCCACAAAAAATGTTTTGACAGAGTCCCATTTCTGAACAGTTTCCCACTATATTATCCATGGTGGATACTGGGGAGGAAAAAGGGGGTGGTGATCACTTGGCAAAAGCTGAAATTCATCCTGTGCCGATATCTCACAGCAGCTTGCATAAAAGAGGCACAAAGGTGCTGGTACTTTCCTTTCCACTTGGTCCAACTAAGATGGATACACAACTGCAGAACAATGCAATAGCTTAAAGAAAACTTTGCCCCAACATGTATAGAACTGAAGATGTCGAGCCTTCTGAGACTGAGTATTTTCTCCCAGGGAAGATTTGGAGAATCTGATTAAGAAGAAAGTGCCTGGATAGACTCAGGTGATGATTACAGATTTTCTTTAATTTGCCAGTTTTCTCCTCTTTTTTGAGTTTCCAGATCAGTTATTAACAGATCTGACCTCTCGAGTCTTCACTCACAACTACCTTAAAAGTTTTCCCCCGTTTTCCACTCCCAATCTGCTCTAATGCAGTCAGTATAGATCAGGGCTCCTTCCAGACGCCTGGGGGCATCGCCCATCTCCCACCTGTTCTTCCTTGCTAGGTTTTGTCACCCGCAACGTAAACAACCTCCTTCTCTGCTTGCCTGCTCAATCTCTCACATCACTTCCCCCCCCCCCTTCCTACAGCGGCCTCCTCCATGCTAATTCTTTTTACCCTCTTAAATTGCCGCTCACTCCAAACAAAGACCCACCTGGTACATGACTTAATAACTCAACATTCCTTAGATGCGCGCTTCCTCACAGAGTCCTGGCTCCGCGAGGGAGGGGGACGGCCTCCTTATCGTTGTCTCCCCGTGGATATTCCGCCTACCACACCCCGCGCCTTAATCGTAGCAGCGGGGGGTGTGGCAGTCATCTACCGGACTTCACTCCCTTTCACAGTTGTCTCTCCTTCGCCCCCGATATCCAGAATCCCTCCTTGTCCATTTTGGGTCCTCCTCTCCCATGTACTTCCTCCTCCTTTATATTTCTCCTTCACTTTGCCCTAATCTCTGGGACTCCCTCCTTCTTTCTTTCAGAAATATACCTCCTGTCCCCCCACCTCACTGTCCTGGGTGACTTCAACATCCACCGATTGCCCAACCAGGCAGCGGGACAAAGTTCTCCTGTTGCTCCTTGATGATCTGTGCCTCACCCAGCATGTTCCCTGTCCAACCCATGCCTCAGGGCGCACCCTGGATCTTATCCTTACCCCCACCTGCTCCCCTTACTTTCCCTCCCGCATCTCGTCTCTCCCCCTTCCCTGGACTTATCAGCTTTCTCTTCTGTTTCCCTTTGCTCTCCTTTCCTTATGGCCCTCTCCCCCAGCACCTCAAGCGACACATCACTCACTTCCTCTTCAACGATTTCCCCCGGCTTACTCTCTCTTTCCATCAGACCTATCTAGCCTCTCAGTGGATACACAGGTCGACACCTGGGACTTCCACCCTCGACAATTTAGCTCCCCTCCGTCTTGTTCCTTCATGGCCATCTTCTCACCACTCCTGGTATCACATCAGTTTGTATCTGCAGCGTACTTATCTTCGCCGCACAGAACACATTTGGTGCAAACGCCCTTCCCCCCGATTCTCTTGTGTCATTCCGCCACTGTCATCAGCACTACCGGTCCATTATTACTGCCGCCAAGCAGTCGTATTATTCAAATCTTATTCCCTCATCCTCCAAACGTCTCCATCAGGTCCTGCATTTTCTCTCCTCACTTTCTACCTCCCCTGCATCGTCAGCCCTTCCTGCTGATGCCCCAAGCCCAGCTCATCTCACTTCATTTTTCACCAACAAGATCCAATCCCTCCACTCCTCCTTCCAATCCTGCCCTCCCTCCTCTCTCTCCCTCCTCCTTCTCTCCTACGTTCTCGCCCCCTCGTCTCATACTTTTCTTCACACCTGGCATACATTCCGGCCTGTCACATCCTGCGAGCTTATCAAAGCCATCACCTCCTCCCACAAGACCACATGCCCACTTGACCCCCTCCTCTCGGCTTCTTGACCCTTCATTCATGCTCCTCCCCCATATCTTATTTATGGTCAACACTAGTCTCACTTCTGGTCTATTTCCCAATACCTGGAAGCACGCCCTTGTCTGTCCCCTTCTGAAGGAGCCCAATCTCGACCCTGCTGTCCCAGCAAACTGGCGCCCAGTGTCCAACCTCCCTTTCCTTTCTAAAGTTCTTGAAAAGTTTGTCTTCACACAACTTTCTGCACATATCGATTTGACTCTTTCGCTTCACCCTGTCAATCCGGCTTTAGATCTGGTCACAGCACTGAAACCACCCTTCTGGCATTCCTAAGTGAGATCTATCAATCCCACGACCGCCGTGACCTCTCTGTTGCTATCTCTTTGGATCTCTCTTCTGCTTTTGACATTATCGATCACCGCACCCTTCTCACTTGCCTGTCTGATCTTGGGGTTCAGTGGTTCCGCTCCTTCTTAGCATTCCGCACCTTCGCAGTTCAATCGGCACCACTGTCTCCCCCTTCACTGTGGTGTTCCCCAAGGCTCTGTTCTTTCCCCTCTTCTTTTCAATGTCTTCCTTGCACCACTTGCCTTGCTCATCCAGCAATCTGGAATTTCTGCCTACTATTATGCGGACGACATCCTACTTTTGTATCATACTAGTCCCCTGGCCCCTGACCTCAATGCCCTCGACATCTGTCTTGCGCATATCACCACTTGGCTTGCTGACAACTTCCTTCACGTGAACCCCTCTAAGTCTGCTGCTCTCTGGTTCTCTTTCGGTGCTCCTCCCCCCCCCCCCCCGTCTGCTACCCTCTCTGCCTCTCCCATCCCCGTCGTCTCCACCCTCCACTATTTCAGTGTCACCCTGGATCCCTCGCTTTCTTTCCATCACCATATATGCGCTCACCCGTAGTTCTTTTTGTCATCTTCGCAAAATCCGTGCTGTCCAGTCTTCTCTCCCTTCCTCCTCTCTCACTACTCTTGTCATATCTCTCGTTGTTTCCCCATTTGAATTATTGTAATTCAGTTCTCGCAGGTCTTCCGCAATATCAGTTATTTATTTATTTATTTATTGTTTTTTATATACCGCGCTCTTTAAAATCAGTGCGGTTCACAGGTAACATTTGAGCATCTCAATAAAAACTGATATGCTTTTACACTGAACAGGGGGTACAACTTGGATTTCAACTAGGGTAACTATTTACAACATTTACAATTCTGTACATTGTGACCATAGGTTGCCACCTGGCTTATTGTTTAGCTGGATGTGATATGGCTGGTATTAGGTTGTGAGTAGTGTAATAGGAAGAGATGATGTTTTAGGACTTTTCTGAATTGGTTAATGTCGGTGATTGCCTTCAGCTTGTTCAGAATACCGCCACTCGCCTTATCACCCACTCACCCTCATTTACTCATGTCACGCCTCTCCTCCTCGACCTCCACTGGCTTCCCATTAAGGCCTGGTTCATCTATAGGCTGCTCATCATCACCCACAGAGTTCTCCACACTGGCACACCCCAGTATATTGCCGATCTCATCCACCTCCAGCCCACTCCCCGCCTTCTCCATTCCGCACATGGTAACTGCCTCTTTCTTCCATCTCCGTCCCAAGCTCATCTTGAACTCACTCGCTGTTCTGCCTTCTTTTTCCTAAGTCCAGCCCTTTGGAACTCACTCCCACACTCACTCTGCACAGAATTATCTTTCTCACGATTCAAAGCCCTTCTTAAGACCCACCGCTTCCGCCAGGCCTTTGACTTCCCCTCCACCCCAGAACATCTTAACTCCCCCCTAGCTACAGGCCACGACAGACATAACATCCCTCACAGCTCCTTACCTCTCCTTTCCTCCCTCCCCCCATCCCCTCTCCTCCTACAAACTGATGTTGGATGTCTTTTGTTTGTCTCTCTTTCTTCCCCCTGTCTATATCTTCTCTTTCCTAAAGTTAGTGGTGTTCTTTTCTCTCTTTGCCTTTTCTAGCAGCCTGTGTTTTATTGCTCTGACGCTTATGCACGAGAAGTATATCAAGCCTCGCAAATAAAGATAAAGATCAAGACCAATTACTCTGTCCAACTTGTCCAGTATTTCTGTCCGCATTGCCAAAGACATGGCCCAGGTAGTAAACACAGAGCATAAGGGCATAAGGAGGACCATTATGTTTATGTTTATTTGGATTTGATAAACTGCTCTTCACTGAACGCAGCAGATTGATGCACAAAATAAAAAATATAAAATTTTTAAAAAAAAGGCAGAAAAAGAACGCCAGCTCTTGACAGGAAAGGTTAAAACACTCAAGCCAGGGAAACCATGGAGGAAGGGAAAAAGCAAAGGGGCAGGACATAAGAGTGGTAGGTCATGTGCAATATTGAAGAGATGAGTTTTTAAAAGGGATTTGAATTTGATATACAGTATGAGGGTTCGAGGGGAGTGCATTCCAGGAGGCAGGACTGAGGAAATAAAATGCTGAGGAGCAAATAGATACTAGCCGGGCCTGAGAAGCAGAGGAGAGAATATTGCAGAGAACGTGGTGTGGACAGTGAATTAGCAAAGTGTCAGAGATAGCGGGGGGAAGCTGTGTGCAATGAACCAAAGTGAGGCATTTATATTGAAGGCTGTACTTAACGGGAAGCCAGTGGTAGCAGATCAGGAGAGGGGTGACATGTTCACAGCGAGAGGCATGGGCAAGAATGCAGACTGCAGTATTTTGAAAGAGTCAGAGCCGATAGAGTCGATACTGAGGGGAACCAAGAAAAACAATGTTACAGTAATCATGCCTTGACAATACAAGTGTGAGCAGGAGGGTGGTCAGGAACAAGGGGGAAAGAAAGGGACAGACAGCGCGGATCTGATGAAGCGCAAGAAAAGAGCAATGAACTAGGGAAGCAAGGTGCTCATAAAAAAAACAGAGAAGAATCTAATGTGATGCCTAAATACCAAAATGAGTCAACTAACAGAACTGAAGAGCCAGGGAGAGAAGGGGCCAATGCTGGAAGGGGGCTACCAAAAGTGAACCATATAGCTGCAGACTTACAATGATTAAGGTGCAGGAAATTGTTGGACAGCCAGGTAGAAATACTAGAAAGGCAAGCGTTAAGGGGGGGTGAAGTCAGAGGTAATTGAACTGGTGAGATGGAGCAAGATGATGTCATCTGCATAGTAATGAGCTGAAATACCATGTTGCTGTACCAGAAGAGTTAGTTGAATCAGAAAAATATTGAACAGGAGGGGAGCCATGCATCAAACCCTGAGGGACACCACAAAAAAGAAGGTGGGGGAGAAGAGGAAGCACCAACAGAGACAGAGAAGGACCATTGTGAAAGGACAGAATGAAACCAGGAAAGTACCATGCCACAGAGTCCAAAGTCATGAAACCAAGAGAGAACGATGACGTGGTCTACAAGATCAAAAGCCGAGGAGAGATGTAAAGAAACCACTACAGAAATATCACCACAGTTGTGAGATTCATGTACTTCACTCAGGAAAGAAAGGAGGATAGCCTCTGTGCTGTGCCTAGGACAAAAACCATATTGGCAAGGGTGAAGAGCATAAGTAGAATCAAAGGGTGAAGAAAGCTGGGTAAAAAACTATTTTCAAGTATCTTAGAAAGAAAAAGAAGAGTGGAGACAGGGCGGTAGTGAGCAGGAACAGAAGGATCTAAAGATGGATTTTTCAGAATAGGACAAAGTAGCATTTTTCCAGGTAGCTCGGAAGGTGCACGAGGATAGGCTATTGTTAAGAAAAGACAAGATCAGAGGTAGCAGGACTAGAGATGCAGTAGTGAGCTAAGATGAAGGGTTGGAGTTGGTGGGGCAGGTAGTTTTATGAGAAGATGTGATGACTTTAAGAAGTTCATCAGAAGAGATCAGCATGTGGGGCAGGGAAGTGTTGGAGAAAGGGAGACTATCAGAGGAGTCCGCTAGCACTGGAAATGGGAGAACAATGGGGGGGGAGGGCAGTCTACAAAGGTGGATCAGAGAAACAAAGCATTATTGTGGAAGTAATCAGCTAGGAGATGGGGGGTAGTGGTGAAACATGGGACAGACTTGCAGTAGTTGGCTTAGAGAGAGAGCAGCTAAAAGTGAATATAACCAGCAGGTGGAATTTTTGGAAAAAAAAATAAGATCAGAGTAATATTCTCTTAGTTACATGAGTCATGTAGCATTATTGTCGTTGAAGGTCCTTATAGTGTTGAAGAGAGGTTGAGGAAGGATGCTTCCTCCAGAGGCACTCTGCCCGGCATAGCTGATGGCAATGTAAAAACGGAGACCATGATGGAACCATGAGTGACTACATCTGAGGGGGTGGTTACAGGGATGAAGGGATGCAATATTATCAAGAGCGGAAGATAGTGTAGAGTGCCAAAGTTGAACCTGCATGTCAACTGGAAAGAGGGAAATTCTGATGGAATAATAATATCAGCATGGGGAAAAGTGTTCAACGGTAAAGGAGGTGATGTTGCGACTGAGGGATGAGCAGGGAAGTCAGAGGGATGGTTGTAAGGAGGATGATGCAGGAAACGGAAAAAAACTAGATGTAAAGAAAATGCAGAAATTGTCTGACCTGGGGACCAAAAGGGATGTGAAAGAGGAAAGAGCAAATTATAGAGGTGGGGAGGAAAGAACATGGAGGTAGGGTAAAGAAGTGAGGCGTCAGAAAAGGAATGAAGGAGGGAGTCCCAAAAGTGGGGGCGAAGGGATGGGGGAGCGTAGATTAGCGGCGGCGAGCCATCAAGCTGGAATAAAGAGATTTCATACAAGTGAGAGATGGACATAAAACTTTGGAGACTGGACGAGTGGAGTGAAAGAAAGTCACAACACCTCCACTGATGTGGCACACTCTGGGAGTAGAAAAAGCTACATAACCTGGGGAAGGCATCCTCACCCTCCCTCAACCAAATTTCCATCAGGAAGAGAGCATCAAGGGAATACGGGACAAAGTGATCATGAATAAGGAGGGTTTTCACACGGAGAGACCAGGAATTTAACAGCGCAGAGCGTAAGAGGGAGCAACAGAGGAAGGAAGGAGCTGGAAGTAGTGGAGCAAGTTATCAGATTTTGCATACATAGGAAGGGCCAAATTGAACAAAAGATGAAGAATGCATGGGGCGCCTGCCCCAGTGAACAGATATGGTCAACATGGCAAGAAGTAAATACAAACAGAATTCATTTGTTCATGTATTTTATTAAAATGTGATATACCACCCCTAGTGGGGACAACAGAGTGGTTTACAATAAAATCAATAAAAAAACAAAGAAACAGAAAGGAATGCCAATGCTAGATAGAAAAGTGAGACAAAGACAACCCAACATCAAGGGACTAGAAAAATGACATGGAGGGGAATACACAGCACTACGAGTTGTATAACTGGAAAGGGACGATACTTACTAAAGATGTGACGGATCAGAGGAAAAGGCAGAGGAACTAGAGTGTCCGAAGTAGCGGGGTCATGCCGGAGTCGCCACAAGGAGCTCCTTGGGCATGCGCTGCCACGCGTGAAACGCCACAGGGGTCTTTCTTTTAAGTGTAGCTAGGATTACCTTTGGGATCGCAGCTGTGTCGCTTATGGGTGGGCAGGAACAGCAAAAGTAATGTGAATGGACCTGAAATAACAGTCAAATGCACAGTGAAAACAATGGAAAAAGCAACAGGATAGAGGCAAGTAAAGACTGAGCCCCGCATTTAGTTTCCAATGATGATCTACATGGGTCACTTGAAAATACCTAGTAGATCCCAAGGACAAGAGGCTTTTCAGAATGAGCAACAGGAAAATCTAATAGACAGCAAACCCAAAGTTTGTCTGGATGATAATGCACCCGTCCTCCAGAAACCACTACTACTACTACCACCACCATTAATCATTTATATAGAGCTACAAGGCATACGCAGTGCTGCACAGACACATATAAAAGACAGTCCCTGCTTAACAGAACTTATAATTTAATCAAGACAGACAGTACAATAGATGAGAACAAGGATACAGTAGGGTAGGGTAATGAGACAGAAGAAGAACAAAAGATTAAGATCCAAAAGTGACCTGAAAGAGGTGAGCCTTTAGTATGGATTTGAAAAGGGGGAGAGATGAAACCTGACGTAAAGATATGGTAGTTTGTTCCAGGCATAAGGAGCAGTAAGGTGAAAGGATCGAAGTCTAGAACTGGTTTTGAATAGAAGGGCATAGAAAGAAGCAAGCCAGAGGAATAGCAGAGTTCACAAGGAGCAGTGTAGGGAGACATAAGAGAGGAAAGGTAGTGAGGCGCAATAGAATGACTACTACTACTACTACTAAACATCTGTATAGCACTACAAGGCGTACACACTTATAGGTCAGAAGGAGAAGTTTGTATTGGATACGTAAATGGAAGGGAAGCCAATTAAGTGAACTGAGAAGAGGGGTTATATGAGTATACTGAGGCTGGCAGAAGATTAGCTGTACAGCAGAGTTTTGAACCGATTGAAGGGAAGAAAGATGTCTCAGAGGGAGACCCGCAAGAAGGAGGTTGCAATAGTTGGCGAGAAGTAACTAAACAGTGGATGTGTTTTAGTAGTGGCAAATTTTGTTAATGTTGTAGAGAAAGAAACGACAGGTTTTTGCTATCTGTTGGATATGTATGGAAAAGGAGAGGGAGGAGTCGAACATGACTCCAAGGTTGCAGGCTGAGGAAACAGGAAGCAGAGGAATGTTATCAACAGAGATAGAGAAGGGGGGGAAGAGGGTTTAGGGGGAAAAATAAGAAGTTCGGTTTTGGTCATGTTCAATTTCAAATGGCGGTGAGACATCCAGGCAGCGGTACAGAAAACTAGTCCAAATCCAGCAACAACAGCTTTGATCAAATCCTTCAGCAACAAATTCCACAATTTAGTTGTGCGTTGAATGAAAAATACTTCCTCCAATTTCTTTTTGTAAATCTGCTACCTGTTGGCTTCACAGCATTTCTCTTCAGCCTAATAAATATCTGAAAAATAAAAAGCTCTTCCCTATTTTGCTCTGCACCACTCATAATTCCTTTTCTTCTCCAAGCTGAAGATCCTTGTATGATAGAACAAATAAAATTTTACCCAACTCCCACGATATAGTCACACAATAAATCTATAAAGAGCCATTATTGTATTCAGAGATTTCTCTATTCCTCTCCAAATAATTGCTATAAATAGGGGTCAACAAGTTGCAGGGAAATTTTTTTTTAAATTGGACCAACCTAACATGTCTGACTAGCTTTCAAGATCTATGTTCCTTTCATCAAGTCAGTGGAGAAATATCACAGGTTCACCGTTTTAAATAGCACAGCATCAGCTAGCCACAAGAGTGTTTCAGTTAGTACAAGAGTACTGGGCAGCCTAAGCTTGCCCGCTATCTGAGATTTTGATAATTAAACTCAACAGTCATGATCACCTCAAAAACACTCCTCCTACAACAGGCTACAAAAACAAAATTTGACAAAATACTTGCAAAAATCTTCATATCCTTGTTGATTTTTCACATTCTGATGGCTGGAATATACAATTCAAAATGCATCAAAAGGAGAAATTTTATATACCTAATCATTTTCGTTCCTTGAATCCTGCTAAAGTAGTCCAGACAAGTGGATTATGCTCCCCAGCCTCCGGGTGGTGGAAGACTCGAGCAACTTTCAGGGATGTCATCTCTCAGTAGTATATCTACTGGTGCAGCACTGAGAGAAGCCAATATGAAACTTCCTAAGCAGTAAGCAAGACTGAAAAGCCTCAGAAAAACACACCAGCGTTAATAACCAACAATAAATTGCAACAAACATTTGGAACAGGTATTTGGTTCTCTTATCATAAATAACTCTGCATCAGACGCTAAGACTGATAAGGCAATCAAGGGGCAGCAGGGCTCTCAAACCTGCAGGAGAGGTCTTCCAGGCATGTCCTGGACTGGTCTAGCAATATCAAGGAAAGAAAATGATCATGTATGTAGAATGTGTCCTTCCTTCTCCAGCTAGACCAGTCCAGACAAGTGGGATGTTCTCAGTCAGTAAGGACCGAGGGTGCGACAGCACTCCAGACAGCACTGCTCTGCCAAAGGTGCCAGCCACAACAGCTCCTCCCAGCAACTTGCTGCATATCACAAAAGTGCTCAAATAACCTAAGGAGCCACTCTACAGATATCCTCTCCAGAAATGTTAAGGCAAACTCCACTCGAGAAGGCCTGTGCCCTAGTGGAATGAGCTCTAACTCCCATCAGCACACAGTTTCCAGCCAAAAGTATTCTAACCGAATGGCCTCCATAACCCAGCAGACAACAGAGGACTTGGCCGCTGCCTGTCCTTTCCTCAGACTACTAAACAGGACAAAGATGACCTGAGCAACTGAACGTATAGGAACCTTCAGCTATTTGATAAAAACCCTCCTCATGAGACATTGAAGACTTGCCTTGCCTGGAATTGAGCTGGTTAGTGGTGTTTGATCATCAGCTGTGTTGCCGGTACATCCCCCCTGCTCCTCCCACCAGTGATCGGGTTTGATAACCAGCTGTTTTCCGTGGGATGCAGGCATGTACCAAGGAGCTTGTATGGCCTCTTGGGAGCCCCTTAGGAGCACTGAGGAGAATTGAGGGAACCAAGGGGTTTTGGCCTCCCTATTTAGTTAGTATGGGGAAGTGATTGCTTATAAAGCTCTTTGTAAACGTTTAGTGCGAGCCCAATTACATGGAGCGGGGATGACTCAGTATTTAAAAACTCGGATCATCCCTCGGGGTCTATGGATGACCCGGGCGCCTAAGATGTTTAAGTGGGATGAAGAATTTATTACTAAATGGAATAAGATTTTAAATAAATGTAGTTTTGATCTTATCGCTCTTATCTTAGAGCGAACAATACAGGAGGAAGAAACGATTCAAAAACAAATAGAGGAGGCTCAGCTTTCCCTAAAAGATTCATTGGGTGAAGATCCTTATAAACTGAAGACTGAAGAAATAGACCGACAGATTAAGAGCTTTTTTGATTATTTAAAATCATTAAAATCTAAAAAATTTGTGCGGGACAAAAATGATTATGAGGGGGGTAAAGTCTATTATTGGATGTATGAGAAGACTGAAAAAGCTGATGATGTTCGAAAAACCGTGACGTTTGATAAGTCTTCTGAAGATACTGATGATAGTACAACAGATTCCGAGACTCGCAATAATAACCGGGGCCGTTCGGTTTTTCGGGCGACTCGTGGCCGCCGTTTTTGGGGAGAATACCGCGATGACGATTGGGAACCCCCAAACACCAGAAAACGGTCCAATCAGCGCCTTTGATAGTGGTTAATTTGACAGGACGTTCTTTATCGGAATCTCATGAGCGGGTACTACAATATGGACTTTCTTTTGTCCCTACAATTCATTATGACCCATTTCGGATGCGGGTGAGTTTACAACGGTTCTTTAGGAAATTGAGCATAATCCATTATTTTCATAATAAACCGAGCCCTGTGGAGGAGTCAGTTGTAAAACCTGTTTCGAAATGGATCCCCCCAGGGATGATGGTGGACCCAGTTTTGTTTACCTATCAAACGCTGGTGATGCGGGATTTAGCTAGATTAGAAGACGCTAGTTTTCAGCGGTTTTCAAATTTAACTGGGGATAATCATACTGCTTTGATGAAGCTGGAATCGGATCCCTCATTGATAGTTCGCAAAGCAGATAAAGGGGGAGCTTTAGTGTTGCAGACCTTGGAGAGTTATCAGTTTTCCTTGCGGGCTCATTTCAATGATCGATTGACCTATGTGGTTCTCGGTGGGGACCCTACGATGACGTTGTTGGGTGAAATTAAAATGCTTGTGGGGATGGCCTATCGAGGCGGTTGGATCACTCATAAGGAAAATTTATTTTTAGTTAATCATCACCCGAAGATTCCTATAATATACCTGGTCCCGAAGATTCACAAGTCGATGACCTCTCCTTCCGGGAGACCTATCATATCGTGTAAGAATTCGGTGTTGGAACCATTATCCATCTTTTGCGATGTTTTTTTAAAACAAGAAGCATGCCGGGTTCCCTCTTTTATCAGGGATTCAACACATTTTTTGCAAATTATTTCCACAGTTCAGATACCAGCTGGAGCTTTTTTGGTTACTTTAGACGTGGTTTCGTTATACACAAATATTGATCAGAGGGAAGCATTAGATCTTTTACAGAGAAGTTTTTGTTTTGCCCCTCTTCGGTTACCGCGGTCTTTTTTGCATCAATTGATTGAGTTGGTTTTGACTATAAATTACTTTTTATCGGAAGGGTTATTTTATCAACAAATCTCTGGTATAGCTATGGGCAACTGTGGCGCCTTCGATTGCTACCTTGTATATGGCGGATATGGAAAAGACTTCAATTGAAAGCTCTTTGGGGTTCTCCAATGTTTTGTTATGGAAACGGTTTCTTGATGATATTTTTTTCATCTGGATTTCAGATTTGGTCTCCTTACGTCAATTTATAGGAGGACTTAATTCTTTGCGGGGAAATATAAAATTTACTGAAAAGATTAGTACCACGTCTTTGTGATTTTTAGATATGCAGCTTTTTGTTGAAGCAGGTCGACTGACCACTACACTTTATTGGAAGCCTGTTCAACGGAACAGTCTTTTACATTTTCGAAGTTGTCATCCGGGCCCCTTACGTCGGGGTTTACCTTTCGGGCAGTTTTTGAGATTGCGGAGAGTGTGTGGGACAATTGAAGAATTTAAGCAACAAGCCTCCAATCACTGCTATTGTCTTTCTGAACTGGGTTATCCCCAGATGGTTATTCAACGGGCTTACCCTAGAGCCATTCATGTTCATAGGGAATGGTTGTTAGATCCACAATATACGAACGATGAGTCTTCATCTGAGTCATCGATTACTGGTGTTTTACCTTATACAGACTGTAGTTCGGGGGTTTTGAGAATTTTACATGCTCATTGGCCCATGTTGCAATTACATGATTGTTTTAGGAAACCACTCCGCATTGCTTTTTTAAGGGGTCGGACACTGGGGGACCGTTTAGTAAAAACTGCTCTGCGACCTGACAGGGTAGAATATCGACGGCCGGAGGTTGGCCATGGTCCATGCAACAATTGCATTTATTGTGCTACAACTCTGTCCGGGGTACAGTGGAGCCACCCGAAGTCGTCTTGGATCTATAAACGTCGTTGGGATACCTCTTGTGAGTCCTCATACGTGGTGTATCTGCTGCAATGCCCTTGTAATATGGTATATGTGGGCAGAACTATTCGTCCTATTAAGAAGAGACTCGCTGAGCATGCTTCACGTTTACGGCTGAAGGTGGATACAGCTCCGGTGGTGGCTCACTGTTTGACATGTCAGCATGTTTTTGAGGATCTCCGCTGAACTATCATCGATCATGTACCATTGAACCACCGTGGGGGTGATCGTGAGAAACATCTTCAGTGGCTTGAGCAGAAATGGATATTCTCTTTGGACACTGTCGAACCGAATGGTCTTAATCGTGAGATCGATTGGCCTAGTGTTTTCTGACGTATTGGACGTTGTCATAATTGTTTGCACCAATACGACTAGGGATTCCCTGAATGGTGGGCGTTCCCTATTTCTATTGGTTGGTTCCCACATTTAAACGCTTCCATTCAGCCTTAATGAATTCTTGACCCTAGCCACAGTGACGGCGTTTCCTACATTGTTGCCAGTTTTGCATGACCGGAGAGCACAGGGTTGGATACCTGAAACGTGCACGTCGTGGTGAAACGAGGACATTTTGAAAGCAACATTTGTTTGGGGAGTGCTATAATAACGACGGTCTTCACTGAAACAGATAAGTGTGGTTTCTGCTATTGTGGTGGTGAACCTTTCTTAGAATAAATGTAGCCTGCTGTCTGGTGTGGGTTGTATCTCAATAACAACTCTCCTACAGCTAGCTCCGACAAAAAAAAGTGGCTTTTAAGCAGAGGGTAATTTTCTTGTGAACCTGTATACTTGTGGTTAAATTTTGTTCACAGAGTGAGGTTAAATTTCATATACCTTCTGGAGGAAGACAGACATTGGCTACTCTCAGAGTGCTCTACCAAATAATGACATCGCTGAAAGTTGCTCAAGTTTTCCTTCACCTGCAGGCAAGACGACATAACCCACTCATCTGGACTGGTCTAGCAGGACGATAATAAAGACATGGGAGGGTTTTTTTCCACTATCTACACAATATACCCTAAACTTTCAACATGGAAGAATTGTAGAAATATTTAAAAAAATAATTAAGAATAAGCAACCAATAATTCTTGTTTGCATAAGTCTTCACACGCTTTGTCACAGCAAGCCCAGATTACCTCTGTTTCCAAAAACTGCCTTAAAGCTCATAATAAGTTAAATAAGACCAGCTGGGTCCAATCACAATAGCTAAACTGATTTGAATATACCCGGATGAAGAATCAAGCGGATACTGTTTTATCAAGGGAACAGGATGCAAAGGTCTAAACGTGCCCAGCACAAAGCTGCTGAAAGAACTCTGGGATAAAGTTATTTGAAGATACAGATCGCAGAAAGGTTATAAAAAAAAATGTTAGTGCGTCTGAATACCTCGAGGCACTCTCAGGTCCATCTTCTGAAAGAGTGACCAGCAGTCCAGTTTTGTAACAATCTAAGCAATGCCTGGTTCAAGTTATAATGACAAACTATTGTCCAATCAAATCTCTCTCCCCCACTGTTACTGCTACTGCTACTGCTTCCAGTGCCACAACATGCCTCTTCTCCTCCACCCCCCAATGGTCCAATACCTTTCCTTTAATCTTTTTTTTTTATGCCATGGCAGGAGCAGCATCAGTAACAACAACAGAGCATGATACCTGCTGCTAAGGCTTTGAGTCCATGCACTTTTGACATCTCTTCCACGTCCCACACCCTCTGATGCACACTTCCTGTTAGGAGGTGGGATATGGAAGAGCCGTCATGAGTGCATGGGCTGGAATACTTCACAGCAGACCATGGTAGACATCGCCCTCTACTGCTGTCACTGTTGCTGCTGCTGTCACCATCAGGCCGGAGCCCAGAGTTGGATCAAGATATTAGCACCCTAGACAAACCTTAAGCTTTACACCTCCCCCCACCAGCCCCCCCCCCCCCCAGTTGTCAAAATCTATTGTTTAGCTTTGAATGCCCTGCTCTTTCCTGCCCTTCCACCAGAAATTGCCACCCTAGGCAACCATCTAGCTTGCCCAATGGCTGGCCCAGCCCTGATCACCATGGCAAGGAAAAGAAATTGAGAGATGCTAGATTGAGGAGTTTGGGGGAAGTAGGGGAGAGAAGTGGAAGATGCTGGATGGAACAGGAAAGAGGATGGGAAAGGTTCACAGGAATCATCCCCCCACCACCGCCCCCAGAGAAGCATCTAGTAAAGCTATGTAGAAAAATTGGAAATATATAATGTTCAGTAGTAATAGTAGTAGTATTGATCATACACTGTGAAGAAGAAACAGTTTGGCAGCGCAAAGACACTGTCTTAATCAGGCCATCTCTCCAAACTTAGTGGCTATGATTAAGGAAACTGTTAAAGAAGGTCACCATGAGCCCGAAGATTATTGTAAAAAAAAAAATCCCCTTTACAGAGGTTTCTGGCTCAAACTGGAGAAAAATGTTGGCCATTATCTGTATACACATATTCCTAACATTCAGTTGCCTGCTTTGACCCTTGTAAAATATCCAAGACCATTTTTGCTGCCTTCCTCCATTGCACACCACCCTCTTAGATATCTGCATAGTCATGAATCCATTTACCCCCCTTCTTATGTTTAACCACAACATTTTAGTAAAAATCTAAATAGTTACTAATATTATCATAGCCACTGACCAAACTCCAGCTTCCATGGACCTTGAGCCCACCCCTTCCCAAATGAGTACTCCACTACGATCAACTCAGTTGGCATAAGGAGCATGTAACCTGCCACAGAGATGCAGCTACACATCTGAATTACCACTAGGAGTGCCAAATCACCACTCAAGGCCAGTGCAGGGTATTAGGCATGCAAGCGAACATTCAGCTTATGCCTCTCCCTTCAATTAACCTTCAGATCCCCAGACCCCCCCCCCCCCAAGATACTGATAAACACAACTATCATGATAATTCCAACACCACCCTTCCAAAATCATCGAGCTAAATGGGCCATTGGAAAACTAGTCATCCTCCTTGTTGATTAAGGTACCTTCTATTGTTTCTTTAGGTTTGTATAACTGTCAGGAAATAATAGTTTTCTTTTACTGCAGGTTTTTTTGCTGTCCTCCAGAAGCATCTGCCCTAGGCAACCACCTGATTTACCTACTGGACACACCAGCCCTGTCACCACAGCATCCGCAGCCATTCAGAAGTCAATTCTATTTCTGCAGCCTCCCAATTAAGTGCCACTATGTAAATAAAAGCAAGCTTGCAATTTAATGGCTGCAACTGTGTCTGGCATCTTTCCTTTATTTTGCGCTGATGTCAGCTTCCCACACACTTACTGCAAATATGGAAGACTCAGATCGCTCAGGCAATGTTCCTGTCTGAAAAGAGATGAGGTTCACCGTAGCACACCGCAACAAGGCAGATAATGTAGGCTGGCAGTGGCCCATCCCCAAATGCCCCGTAGTGCTCTCATTACATGTGATTGCATTAAGACAACTTATGTTGTACCTCACCTAGAGTGCTCACGTGTAATTAGACAAGTAATAAATAATGATAATATCTAGCCTCTTGTGCAGTCTCTGTTCAGAGGTATGAATCCATTTTCTTCTCACAGGTATTCCACAGCAGCTGTTCATCATCCTTTCAATCTTCGAAGTGATGCAGACATGAACGTATCCATTTAGCAATAATGTGGCATGCCCTGCTCCAGTGTGCTACTGGCCCCAATAACTGCAGAATGCCACCCTAGGTTGTCAAGGCAAACTGCAACATTATTTAGGGAGCAGGGCTAGGGCAAGGGCAATACACAAACCCTCCAGCAGTTTCTGGATTTAGCTCATGCCTTTTTCTCAGAAGTTCAAGGCAGGTTAGGTTTGAGTATAGCGGGTATTTCATGTCCCCGGAGGGCTTTGCTCCTCAAGCAATGGAGGGTTAAATGACTTGCCCAAAGAGCCACAGTGAGAGTGAAACCCTTGTTGCCTTGGTTCTAAGCCCAGTGCTGTAACCATTAGACTTCTCCCCCCCCCCCCCCAATTTTTTATAACTGAGCTCAACATCACCCCTCCAAGAGGAATCCTGTTCAACTCTGCTTCATCTATCTACACATAATGAGGCAGGAATCTAAAAGCCATTTACTTGGATAAATGGGCTCTTTTTAAACAGCCCAACCTCCTTGCAGGTAAAAAGTATTCTATGAAGGTTCCTTGAGTTGGTCTGATTGTCCATAACTGCTGTTTTGCTTTACCCCCTAGCTAACCTAAGCTGGCCCTGTTGGGTACCCAGGAACTTCCAGTCAACTAAAAGTGAATGGCAATTTACAATTTTCTGTTACATACTTCCTAGATTTCTGCAGAAAATAAAATGTATCCTTTAGCCACCTACCTTTTTCTTATGGGCTTAAAGTTTAATAGTAACTTAGGAAGACCAGATTTACTTAGGATGATACAGCAATGGAGTTGAACTTCTGAAGCATGACCCATTGCAAATAATGCATCAATTTATTAAATTTGTGACAATCCAATATTTTAAGAATGGATTTGGGGCCTGAAATATCACTTTTCATTCATTTAGACAAAACATATTTTCCTTGGGAAGTCACCTAGTGGTTAGGGCAATAGCCTAGAACCAGAAAGACTAGGGTCCAAACCCCACTGATACTCCTTGTGGCCTTGGGCAAGCCACTTAACCCTCCACTGCCTCAGGTGCAACCTTAGATTGTGAGCCCTCTGGGGACAGGGAAATATCTACGGTACCTGAATGTAACTTGCCTTGAATTACCACTGTGCTATACTGAACTTGTAGCAATACATTTATGCAAGCTGTATTTCACAAGTATTATAAGACAATGTCAGTGTACATAAATAATACATGACCACTGCTGTATTTATGAATTGAAGAAGGAAGCCAAATTCATAGGAAAATGCAGTTACTCACAATTACTGAAGTCTAAATACCTTAACATTTAAAAGATGTAATTCCAGGCAATAATACTAATGTACATTTTTCACACAACCTAGCTCTTAAAAGCTCACCACATCTTGTTTGTCAACACCTCTTTTTACCTGTTTAAGTGGACCTATATAGCAAGCAAACTGCTTCACTTAAAATCTTCAAAGATAAAGTGGATAATTTGACCTCGAGGCATTCTTAGATTCTTTAACAACCATGGTACTGTTCTGACTTGCAAAGTAATAATCAGAAACAACTGATCTTTGGCTCTTGTAATACTCACACCAGTAGAGTAATGCTTCCTAATATGCCAAGTGGGACTGTTGTGATGTAGGCTCAAGAAGAAAGAATGTAAAACCAGTGTAATATATATCATTTTCTCATTTTAAAAAACACAGTAACTTCATTTACCATTGAACAAGAAGTGTTAAGTATAGCAGGTATATGCAATGAGATAGGAGTGGAGGAGTAGCCTAGTGGTTAGAGCACTGGCTTGGTAACCAAGCAACCAGGGTTCAATTCCCACTAGCACTCCTTGTGGCCTTGGGCAAGTCACTTAACCCTCCATTGCCTTGGAAGAAAGGCCTGGCAATCTACTTCCAGTGACACTGCCAAGAAAACCCAGGAGCTTCTGGGTCGCCAGGAGTCAGGACTGACTCAAAGGCACACATTGCATTTTTTGCAATGAGATAATGGGCCTCTTATCAAAACATGTTTCTATAAGTCAACTGGAATAAATAAAGAGATACAATGGGCCCCAATTGAAAAGGAGTTCTTCACAACCTGGGCCTATGGAAAAAAACTAAAATCTTATCTCTGACCACAATACAAAGTGACAACAAAGTCCAATAAAATAGGTTTTACAAAATATTTCTATTTTATCTGCGTTTAACATTTGTATTCTTTCAGCCTCAAAAAAGTGCCACATCTATTTCTTGAAAAAAGATTTCTAATCCCTGCTAGCCCGAACGCACCACATAGGAAGTTCATAGGCAATTTAAAGCAACAATGCAGGTGGAATCCCAAAACTCAATTACGCATTTACAGTTCAAATCACTTGTCTTAAACCACCACGTCATCTGCTTGCATCTCTTTGCTAAAACAAATTTATGAAAAATGGTCAACGTTAACTCATGAACAGTGCGTGCCTTTAAGGTGACCTGCTTACTGCAAGACCTATTCTGTAAAATGGGCCCTGTGGTAAAGACCACACATTTAGGGCTTTAGCGCAAGTGTTAGCAGATGACTTCCATAAAGGCCTATGTACTCAGCTGCATTGGTTGATAACGCACAGTAACAGTTACCACTGCACAACATTAACTGTTAGGAATTACAACAACCTATGTTAAACCAATAGCACAGAAATTATCATTGGAGGCATGGAATGTGCAGGAACGTTTCCTTAGGCCGTGTATAAACTAGGTGCAATGTAACCTAGTCTGCAACATATTTCTCTAACTGGTACCTGCTTGCAAATGACTCACGAGCATCCCGCGTACACACCACGTGCATTTACTTCGTGCTCGTTCAGATCCAAATTTTGTCGGTTTTTGCCGCAAACACAAAGGGGTGCGCAGTGCCAATTGGGAAGCTGTTCAGAGCACTTCCCTGGTTGATGCATACTTGCAAATGAAGTTGATCAAACTGCATGCGGCTTGTTTCAGAGATTGCACATTTGCTGCATGCTCTGTATCCCAAATAGTTAGAGTTCTGTTGCAGGTTGCATTACATGTTCGAATCGCCCAGTGTATACGCAGCCTTACATGTGCATTAAGTGTTAATGCAGCTGATAATATAGAGCACTTAGCACCATCTCAAGATATGTAGCTAACCGCATTGTGTGCGATCTGCGGCGCAAGTTAATGCATAGTAGCAACTTCTTTTCTGCGCTAACCGCACAGCGACCCTTCCAATAATACTGGGAACGCCCCCAACTGTTAATATGGAGGTTTTGCAGTTACTGGGTGTTAATTTTGGCAATTACCATGTTATTACTATAGATCTTTACCACACTTTAGTAAATGGGAGCTGTAATAGTTACAAAACAGTAGGGCCTTCAGTTCAGTTTCCTAAACAGAACTAACTAGCGTCACAAATTAAGAGCAAATGTTTAGAGAAATGTGCACATAGACGTTATTACCAAAAAAAAAACCAATTAACCTTGGCAAAAATGCATAGAATATATATGCTTTTCATGGACATCCGTGTTAATATATGCTGATGTACATAAGCAACCTACACGACTCCCACTCACTTTCCTCACACAACTGCAGATCGAACTCTCTTTTACATAGTCAAATATTTTCAAAACATGATGCTCCTCCTTCATAACAAACCCTTTTATATAAGAAATCATAGTTTCAATAAAATTGGAAGGCGCCTCTCCCCCTCAACTAAAACTTTAGAGCCTGATGCCCTAAGTATTTTCCCACACAGTGAAACTTGTGCTCTGTAACGAAATGATGCCATGATAGACATAGGAACTAATTTGCTAGATCCCAATTAATTTGTTACAAAGAAGGGACAAGGTATTACAGCAAAGGCAGAGCACTTTTTTTACATTTGTGAAAGGAGGGGGTGGAGGGTCAGACACCTTTCAAGTGCCTTCTTCAGCCCTGCACGCATAAAGCATAAGGTACCTGCAACAGCCCATATGGTTGTGACAGTGTGAAAGAAATGCCCACTGTTACGTGTTAGTTATTAAATTAACAGGAGCCTTGGTACCAACACAAATATGTCATTTTTAATAAAGCAAGGTCGAACATCACTGAAACTGTAGTAATCAATTTAGGGTTCGCCTAACCTATGCCTATGTCTAGCCATCGAATGAAGATGAATAGGAAACACTTATTCAGCTCCCCTTCCTCTTCTCCCTAAGGAAAATACTAGAAAACGTTAAAAATCTCTAAAAGCTACAGATACTGAAAAGCACTGCAATGAACTGCCCGCCACCCCCAGGGTGATCAGCGCTGTAACTCTGCACTGAAGCAGGCCGAGGCAGGGAGGGAACGACAATGATGGTAGAACCTGTTCTTACTGCCTTTCACATTACAGCTGATTCTACTGTAGCTGGAAGCGAATAATGAAGACATTAAGGACTGCAGGCCAAACATCTCATCCTCCCTTCTCCGCTGTGCTATTAATTTAAAAAAAAAAAAGGGACATTAAAGTCCGTACTTCTTCAGAAATCAAACTTCATTTTCCAGCTAAACTGTATATTTCTTCGATGACTAGCAAAGAAATGTTTTGCTGCCTAGGGCTGCGATCACTGATTATCCTACAAACACACACAAAGAGAGGAGAAACCTGAAAGATAAGAGTAGCTCACACAATGAAGAATTCAAAATTTGAGATCAGGGAAATGGACTTGCTGGCCCACCCTCCAAAAAAAATCCCCCAACTTTCCATCAGGAAAACTGGCCATCCAGACGGCTTTTCAGTGCAGTAAAGCAATGCTCGGATTACACAGGGGCCGTCTGCAGCAGGAAGGAGCTTCCCAGAGCTACAGGCTCATAGCTGGTCTCTCTCTCTCTTTCAAATAATGGAGGAGGACGTGGGTAGCAGTGCAGGGTCCGGACACTCTCCTACAGGGAGACAGGGAGGGAAAAAATGCTGGCACACACAGCACCAAGATACTTCAAACTATCTGCACTGAAATAAATGAACAAATAAACCTGCACCCACAATTTATTTATTTTATTTTATTTATTTTAATTTCTTATATACCGCACTCTTTGACATCAGCGCGGTTCACAGAGAACATAAACAAAACCAGAACAACAGGCTGTTCGGTATTACATATAACAGGAGTATAAACTTGGAGCAACATGGGAGAACTATTTACATGGAATATGCAATCTGTTAAATGGATAACATACTCGAACTATGTACATGACTTAGCAATTCTAAGAGCCAAGCTTCCCAACCTGACCCACAGCCTCCCACTTCCTATTTCTGTCACTGCAGCTACACACCCTGCCAGATCGCCGGCAATTCACAAAGTGCAACCACAGAAGAACCATCCCTCAGCCCCCGCTGCACAAAACTCTGAACACCTCCAGCTGCAAAAGACAGGACAAGGGGAAAAAAGCCCTCAAATTAACATATTGGTAATGCCTGCGTGATTGTTTTACCTTTCACCAACCGGTCCGTTAAGGATAACTTCAGATCAACTGCCTTGTGCTTGGACATCTCCAGCCGATGTACAAATGTTAAATAGATGTGAAAATCAATCACTGTTCTTTTAACACAAACCAAATCAGTATCTGCCTCTCCGCCACTGAATTCTAGGGTGGTTTATTTTGGTTTAAAATTACACGTCCACCCCTCTCGCCTCCTCCTTCTTCCTCGTCTTCAAGCCTTTCAGGTTTGCTCTTTCAATTCCTGAATAGTCAAATGCCATGACATCAAGGAAAGTAACAGTGATTTAAGAAACAAAAAGGAAAAGAACAAACAAGAAATTATTTTTTAAAACACCTCGGTTTTAAAGCTGCAGTCTGTATGGTGCAGCAGACGGTATGAAGAGAGCCTGTGTAGCACATCTGCCTCTGTGCAATGTCTGTACTTATTTTAAAGCAGGTTCCAGGGCAAGCCTTGCCACCCAAAAAAAAAAAATACTTGAAACCAGCAGGGAATGCCAAACACACAAAAAAGACTGTCTGCTCTAAACAAAACCTCTTGCAGTCCTGTCAGCCATGCCGTTGCAGTAAAGGAGGGGCCTTCTCCTCCACCTCACACGTAGACCCATGAGAATGGATAGCAAAAACACACATGGACTGCTGCCACTAGAGGACGAGTTGTAAGCAGGGCAAGGAGAAAGGGAAGATGCCTCACCCGTTATGTTAACCTGCAGAGAACTTCTGCTACTCCAAGAGAGAAGCTTAATTCAGAACTAAAATAAATTGAAGAGGGACAGTTGTTTGGTAGAGCATTCTCCATACTACCCACTGATCCACAAATTCCTTCACGGATCTGGTAGTTGCCACCTGCCAGAGCTTTGTATACACATTGTATCTTGGATAAGGTCTCACACTCAGGACGATGTTTTCCCAACCAACCTTTCCCTCCTGGTCCAATTAATGGCATTCGTTACTGGGCCCAGGAGGAAGATGACCAGATGATCTCAATCCCGTGCATCCAGAGCCCTTGGCAGCACATCCATAAATGAAAAGATAAGGAGGAAAGGATAACTAGAACTTCAAAAATAGCCACTTGAGGAACGCAAGGAAGGGGGTCAGCTGAGGGCAGAACAAAAAAAATATGGATCACAGTCTCTTCCACTTAGCAATAGGAGCAGAGCAGGATAGCACTGGTAATGCATGCCAAGATTCTTCCTGCGCAGATGGAGCCATGGGTTATCCTCCAGCTGAAGTCCCCTGTTTCAAACTATGATCCATACAATTAATCGTGCTTCCACCATAGAACCTTCTCACCCCCCAAAACTGCTCTCCAGATTGTGTCTGGATGGGAGGCTAGAGCAAATGTCTGCAGCATCAGTAGATAGATGATTCCCTCAGCATGGGATGAAATTATGCTAAGGGCCAGTTCTTCAGTCCAACTAAGACTATGGCACAGCAGAGGCTGAAGACAGCAAGGGGGTGCACACTTGGTCTTAGGACTATACTCTGTTCCAGAGAAGGAGAGATGGAATTTCGGCAGGGACCTTTGAAGTCCTGAAGCCCCCCTCCCCCCAAGCATGGTTGGTAGGTGACACCCATGCTTGCAGGTTGACCTCCAAGAGATGACCATCCTTGGTGGTTATGGCTGTGAAAGGCCAGTCACAGACTATGAAGAATGTCAAACTCTCCACACCGACAGCAGGGTTTAGAGAAGAGGTTCTTCTAGGTAATCCATGCCTTTGGGCACAAATGGTTTCTTCCTCACAGAAACCAAGCCACAAGACTTAACTTGTGGGTAAGAGGGTGGCAACATCAAGAGGCTGAGCACATGTCATCACTTGAATAACAAATAGCAGCAAACCATATTGCAGTCCACCCTGCTGGCGGCAATAAAACAAAACTGCAAATAGGCGCCACAGCGAAGGCAGGTCTACATGCAGAAATTTCTGTAAGGCCTGTATTCAGAGGGTAGACATCTTACTTCTCAATCACACAGATCATGCCTACCTTCTCTCAGTAGGAGCCACAGCAGCTCCTTCTGAGACTGGCTGACTAACTCGGGAAGAGGACTGAAGGAAGTCAGCCAATGCCACAGCAAGATGGACATCAGTCATAGCACTCAGACCATGTTCTCAGGACAGCATGAACTTTCTCTGTCAACTAGCTGGAGCCAAAGAGGCCATGGCCTCCACGTATTTCAGGGTTTCCCAACTCCATGAGAAATCGCTAAACTCGCTCAGGAGTTCGTCTGTCCACTGCAGTCCTACAATAAGCCCAGAGCATTTTGCTAGGTTAATCTTAGCTAAGGAAAAGAATGAATAAACCTGCTGGCAAGTTTGCACCCTTTCCAGGTGATCTCCTCCTCATGATCCAAGAACCACTTGATCAGCCTAGCCTGACAGGGTGACCTATAGCCTGGGTCCCTGCAGTCAGGGCCGGCCCTAGTTGGTCCAAAGTGTTGGAGTCCTAGGCAAACTTCAAACTTTACACCCCCTCTGGCTGTCAAAATCTATTAATTAGCTTTGAATGGCCTGCTTTTGCTGCACTCCAGAGGTTGTTGCCCTAGGCAACTGCCTAGTTTGCCTGGTGGTTAGGCCAGCCCTGCCTGCAGTATGAGGCCTGACAGCCTCCTCATAACACAGACTAGAAGGGTTCAATAGCTAGTGTATACTGTTTCCTCAGACAGGAGCACCTCTATCAAACACAACAGGCACTGTTAGGGACCAGTTAACTTTTACAAGGCACTCTGTGGAAGAAAACATGTGGCAAAGGCCACTCACAAATCAGGGAGCCAAACCCAAACTCCTGCATAAGCCACAATGAAAACGCTTTAGCAAGGATTTTTTCAGTCCATGCAGAGCAACAAGACTGGGTACTAGTCCTGCAGGTCACCCTTCTTGGGGAAGAGAGTAAGCTCTACAAGTCATGACAGGAGCAATTCTCTTATCGCCAGAGTTTCAGTATGCAACAAATTGAAAAAGTGGCAAAAAGATTCTATCATCACCTTGTTGATGCCTAGAGTTTTACTGCAGGGCAGCTGGCGCGGCAACGTAGAAAGTTCCTGCAGACCCAACGACATGTTCAGCCTGTTTTTACTGCTCTGGCAAACAGCAGAAAGCCCCTCCTACAAACCCCAGAGAAAATGGGGTCAAATAAAAGTCCCTGACCCTCACCCACATTCTCTCTGGTTTTGTGAATTGGGTTCCATCTGCAGACCAAAGTGAAATGATTTGCTTTTAGACCCTTTTCTTCAATCCTTAGAAGAAACACCAGCCACAATTCATTTTCTGGAGGAACTGGATTTGCGACCATACAAAGGTGCTCTGCTTTGCCACTCCTTGAGGTTATGAAGAGTGCAGTTTTTCTCTATGTATTATACTTGCATTGCAAGGCCTGACCCTCAACATCAGACAGCCTGGCTGAAAAATCCAGCACCCCCCTCACCCCCCACTTAGAGTGCTCCATTGCTCTCTTCCACTCTTTGTTGACACCTCTGGCATATTCTAGACAGAGCTGTGTTTTGTACATGATATTCATAATGAGAGCAATTGCCAAAAGTCATTTACCTAGACAAATGAGTTATTTGGAAAGTGCTTACCCTCCATATGGGTTAAGTTATGCACCGATGGTTCCTGAACTCAATGTGGCTGTCTGAACCTTTTATTTTGCTTTGACTGCAGCTGCTTTTTGTCATCCCTTCCTCATAAAAAGCTGCCACCCCAGGCAAATGCCTAGTTTGTCTAATGGTTACACCGGCCCTGTCTTCTGGAACAGCTTCTGGGTGGGAATTCTGTTTGGGTCATATTGCTCTGGGAGCTAGTGGCTTGGGCCACTGACATTTCAGCTGCCCCCTGGGTTGCTCTGAGAAGCATTTGGGAAGATGCTATGTTTTGCCAAAACCTCCTTTAATAAGGAAATTTAGGAGCATCAAATATCTCTCTGCCCTTTTTTTGTTGTTCATCATAATTTTACAGGAGGTTGCTGAAGTTTCTCCGTTGGTTGTAGCTCAGCCTGGGGGGGGGGGGGAAAGCTGATCAGTCAGGGAGTACTGCTTAAAGGGAATTAAAAGGGAGGGTGAGGGTGCCTCAGTCTGGCTTTTCTTTTCAACCAGACAGCTCTGCTAGGGGAATGGAGAAAAAATACACAAAAGATTCATGTGAATTGAGCAGAATAAAAAGGAAAAACTAGCTAGTCCAGAGTTTCCAGGACAGCCAGGTTACACTCGAGGTAGGGGGAAGGCTGAGCACACCAACAGATAAACACACAGATGGAGAAGGAGACGCCTCCCTTACAGAGCTCACTTAAAAATAAATGTCAGCAGAGAGGGGAAAACAGAAAAAAAAACTGGCAGGAGGCCTGGGAGGTTCCAAAAAAACTGCTTTCCAAAATACGTAAGAAGGGAGCATGGCTTGGGAGATGCAGCAGCAGGGAAGCAGCTAGCAGGAAACCCCAAACACTTTCCTGGGGTGGGGGAGAGACACAGTCCCTGAACTTCAACCTTTGCTCTCCTCTCTCACTGTAGAAGCAGAGCTGCCAAGTTGCCCAGGAGGGAGAGATTTTAGCCAGTTCTGGTTATGACCTTATGTCCCAAAACAGTGCAGTATGTGTGGTTCCGGATTCTACCTATTGAAATCAGTGCTGCAGGTCCCATAATACTCAGGGCCTGCACTACCATTAGACAAACTGGGCAACTGCCTAGAGCAGGAGTGGGCAAACTACGGCCCGGTGGACCTTTTAATCCGGCCCCTCCCAACATTCATAAGCCTGTATGGACGGCATGGTAGTGGCTGGGCCGGCCAGCAGCTAGTGGGGGGGCGGGGCCGTGGGCGGAGTACGGATTGAGCCGTACGTGCAGGCGCAGGCAGGGAGTTGACGTCACGTCAGATGACGTCAACTGCCTTTCTGCACGCCTGCTAGTGAGGAGCGATCCATGCGGCTCCCGGCAGTCATTTTGTGATGCAGCTAGAAGAGAAGAAAGCGCTAGCCAACATAACAAGCAGCCTATGGGCAGATGCGTCTTATAGGGTGAAAAATATGGTAATCTCCTGAGGCCTTCTGACTAGTGTCCGTGATGGTATCTGCTTCTTCTTCAATTGCACGCTATTATTTGCACTTGCTTATTTTAATTTTTATTCTTCTTCTGTTGTGTTTAGTAATTTCTGTTTTAACTCCTATTTTTATTTATAGATCTTTATTGCAGAATCCCAAAATTTATATTAATTCACACATACACACCGTCCATCTACTCTTGGTCCGGCCCCCGGGTCCAATATATGAACCCATTGCGGCCCTCGAGTCAAAAGGTTTGCCCACCCCTGGCCTAGAGCAATGGTCTAAAGGCAGCCGATTGTCATCCCTACCGCCCCTCTCCAGGACCAGCGGTAGCGGCAATGACTTGAAACGGCTCCACAGCGCTTACCTAAGCCTCTGGTGCTGCAGGGCCGTTTGTGTTTCTGCCCAAGGGCTGTGCGAGTGGTGCGGCCGCACAGGGGGCAAGCACACAAGGGGCACTAATATCATCACTGGGCTTCCAGGAAGCTCAAGAGTGAGTTACTGAACGAGCTGGGTGAAGGGGGGCACCAGATTCATTAGTCACACAGGGCACAATTCTAGCTTGGTATGGTCCTGCTTCCTCCCCCTCCGATACATGATGCAGACTTCCTGTTTGCATGGGTTGGAAGCGACGGGATCCATGCAAAAAAAGAAGACAGCATCGGAGGGGGCATAAGCAGAAATAGCCCCGCTGCACTTACTTAAACCTCCAGTATTATGAGGCTAAGTGCTGCAGGTCCGACAGCAGCACCAATGGGGACAGGAGCAGGTGGGCATGAGGTTCGCCTAGAGTGGACCTGATCAGGATAGGGTTGTCAAAATTCCAGGACCGACCTAAAATCTCCATCCTTGTACTGGGTAACTTGGAAGCTCTGTAGAAGAAGGATTTTGATAACTGATCTCGCTGCTGCTAGAAAGGCCCCCAACCAGGGGAAAAAGAAATAGTAATAAAATTACCTTTCTGTTCAGGAGCATCCGGAAACCCAAACACTCCTCAGCTGGGAGAAAGGCAGCCAAAGGAGCAGCCGAGAAGGGAGGGGGAACATGGAACAAACTTCTGCTTGCTTAGGTAATGGTCAAGGGAAGAGGACAAAAAAACGCTAGAAGGGAAAAGAGAAGCCAACAGTAAAAGAGGCTTGCTACCTGGTTAGCTGCTTTTCCGTGCTGGGGGCCCCCCTCCCCAAAAGATAAGTCTCTGAGTCTCCCCACAGCACGATTTCCAACCGTGGCTGGCTCCCTCCCTCCACGCACCTCTGGAGGACAGCTTTTGCAGTGCCCATGCACAGCTTTTCTCAAAACCAGAATGATAAAGTAGCGCATACAAAAAGCCATTCAAAATTTGGAATTAGGGAAATGTACCTGCCCACCCCCAGAAAAAAAACACACAACATCTTTCAATCAGAAAAAACCGAGCCATCCAGACAGCTTGCTTTGCCGTGCAGTAAAGCAATGCCATCTGCTTACACCAGGGCTGTCTGCAGGAGGAAGGAGCTCCCCCGAGCTGCAGGCTCATAGCTACGGTCTCTCTCTCTTGAATAATGAAGGAGGAAGTGGGGAGCAGAACCGGGTCCGGACACTCGTTTACAGGGGGACATGGCAAGCACAAATGCTGACAACGCCCAGACACGTCAAATAACCTGAACTGGATTAAATGAACAAATAAACCTGCACCCACAATTCTAAGTGCCAAGCTTCCCAAACGTGCGTGATCCACAGCCTCCCACTTCCTATTTCTGTCAGGGCAGCTACAAACCCTGCCAGATCGCTGGCAATTCACAAAGTGCAACCACATTAGAACCATCCCCCAGCCACCGCTGCACAAAACCAGAATATCTCCAGCTGCAAAAGACAGGACAAGGGGAAAAAAACTCTTAACATAATGGTAATGTCTGCCTGTAATGTTTACCTTTCACCGCCCGGTCCGTCGTGGATAACTTCGGATCAATTGCCTTGTGCTCAGACATTTCCAGCCGGTGTGCAATATATGTCAAATCAGTCAATATTCTTTTAATGCAAACGAAATCAGTATCTGTCCCTCGGTCACTGAATTTTAGGGTGATTTATTTTGGTGTAAAGTTACACCTCCAACCCCCTCGCCTCCTCCTTCTTCCTTGCCTTCGAGCCTTGTAGGTTTTGCTCTTTCAATTTTTGAATAGTCAATCACGACACGACATCAAGGAAAGTAATAGCGATTTAAAAAAAAGGAAAATAATAAAAAAAAACATATAAAAAAAAAACCTTATTTAAAAACTGCAGTCAGTGCAGTGCAGCAGACAGTATGCACATAGAGCCTGCGTACCCGCTGCAGTGTATCTGTGGCTGCCTCTGTGCAATGTGTGTGTGTGTGTATGCGTGTGACTGCAGCCGCCGCCACAACCAGCACCGCGCGCACGCGCTCTCACACACACATAGACTGGGAGTCCCCCTGCACACTGGGCCTGACTCACAACCTAGCCTCCTGGTATGGGCTCTTCGTGCCCCCACCTCCTCTCATTGGCTCCCAGGAACAGCAACAGGCAAGCTCGTCGTCTTTCCCAACCCCTTGATTTTACCAAGACTGCAGCTATAGGCTGAGAGCGTAACATCAATCAATGTCAGAGGCTCGCCTCCCCCCGCCCCTCGAGTGATTCCTGCAGCTTATGCGCTGGCGTTTAGCCTGCGGAGGAGGGAAGGGGTTTACTGTTCTGTGCAGACCGACAGGGAGAATCCCCCTCCCCCCTGCTTGCTTTTGCTGCCCGCCCGGATGGGGCTGGGCTAGCCCTGCTAGAGGGAGAGGGATTGCACGGTATGTTGCCGCAGTCTTGATAAGAGGCGATGAATAATCGATTACTATGTAGGCTAACACAGGGTTTCTGTTTTTGAAATTTTGTGGCTGGTTTGTTGCCGCAGATTGTCTAGAGGTTTCTTTTTGGAAAAAAACGGATATAGTCTTATTCGTTTCGTTTTTTATTTTGTGGGCTTGTGAGCTGTGCAGTTCTGATTTTCCCCTCCCGGAATTGTTCTATTTTCTGTGCTGCAGTTGGAATTTTTTTCTCCTTTGGAGGAAAGGGTTGTGTTAATATGTTTTCTCATGGGTTTCTTTCCTTATTCGTGAGTATGTTAGTACCTGGCTGGCCATGCCCTTTCTATACGTCCTGAGTTTCACCTATGTGTTTCTTCACACTGCTTTTGTCTCTCCCTGAAATGCTTTAAGTCTGCAGTGTCCTTTGTTTTACTTTTTCTTTCCCTCCTACTCCCTCTCGTTCCATAAATGTTTCTGTACTAGTAGTATTACCATCCCCTTTCCCTGTTAGCTTGCGAAAGCAGTTGTTTGCAGAGGGTGCAAGTCAGCATGAAGCAGTTTTCCTCTTTTTTCTCCTTTATCCCTAAAGTATACTGGCAAACTGACTGTATAAAACTACCAGTGATTTTATTTATTTTTCTGCTCCCTTTCTATGTTTATAAAAACCATGATTGGGATGTAACTATACCTGGCTATACTTTATTCAGAAAGGACAGGGTAGGAAGAAGGGGGGGAGGAGGAGTGGCACTATATATAAAAACTACTATTAAAGCTTTGGAATTACAGATCTTAAAAGGGAGAGAGGAGGCATTGTGGATGGATGAGTGTTAGAAGCCAGCACTGAAGAACACTTTTTTTTTTCTCCCCCCCCCCTCCTCTTTCTATCATCCCCCTTCTTAACAATGAACACTGGTCTATTTTGTTTTGCCGAAATTAATGTGTTTTCATATCCCCCTATCTTGTAAACCTTCATCTATTTGGTAAAGTAGGGTACTTGCTGGAGTGGTGAAAGACCCTGTTAGCTATGGTATGGATGACATAATTGGGTGCATGGTGCGAGTCCCAGGAAGATGTTGTACTAGAGGGCAATCAAGTGTCTGTCCTGGTCTGTTGAGGCTGACTGGGAGCTAGGAGGCCCCAGATTACAGGATCCAGAAAGAGTTTCCTGGAAACCCATGAAGATGGGTCCTAAAGAGCTTTTAATGGGCATGTAGAGATAGTGGCCACTGCGAAGACTGAGAGTCCAATGGATAGCACAGAGGCAACAGACTCTTCAGCCCTCCATCATCCTCTTAGCTGAGATGGCCCTATTTTTGCAGGTGAGAGCCAACGAGGGGATGTCTGTTTATGGTCTTGGTCCTCAGACTGCTCTCCCTCATTTCGTCGTGTCTGAAGTGGCTCAGAGTACAGGAGCGGTCTAGCAGTAGAACAACGGACTGGGAACTGCGGAAGCTAGAGTTTTAATTCTGCTCCCCACTGATTCTCCTTATCTCAGGCAGATAATTTTCACCTTCCATTGCCTCAGGCACAGACTTAGACTCTAAGCCCTTTGGGGCCCGGACCTACCAACTGTTCCTAAATTTCTCACTTGCTTTGAGGTTGGATTTGAAAAGGCAAGTAATTAAATCCAAATGCTCATAGACTTCACCACCTGCTCAGGAGCAACAGGGGCCACAGTAGCCTGTGCATATATACTGATTTAGTCATAGAAACATACATAGCTTATATGGTCTCTTCTTTATTATTGAACAATTTTATTCATTTGCAGGAAGAAACCAAAAGGACATTTACAGAAATCTGCATAAGAATATATCAGAACCCAAAGAAAAAAAATACATGTTTATTAGCTCCTATCATGAGAAGACAAGAATCCCCCAGAGCTGCAAATAGAAAAAAAAGATAACATACAGCGAGGGATAAACCTCCTCTAAAGGAAATGCAGAATACAAGAAAAACATTAAAGGAAATCAGGAACCCACAACTTGCCCCCCAAAAATTTCTCCAATTGCAATGGTTTTACTAAACACGTAACTGTTTCCCTGCTGTATAACTAAATTTATAAGAAAAACAAAGAAAGACAGAAAATATCCTCAGCAGCCAATACCTTTGGCTTAAGCTGGAGGAAGCTCCTTTTCCGCACTTGAGTAATTCTGGGCACATCAGGAAAAAGAAAAAAAAATTGTCCACTAAACAAAAAGTCTTTCTTATGAAAATAAGCCTTAAACATACTAATGTTTTCAAGTTGTACGGACCAAGGGGGAGGCTGATTCTGTTGGCCAGACGCATCACCAGACCACCTTCTCTGTGGAAGAAGGGAACAAAACTGGCATGCATACAGGGAGGGCTTACCACCCCCTCCCAATAGACCACACCCCATGCAGATTATACTCATACCTGGCACAATATTCTCACAGATTTTCCTTACAAAAAGATGTCTCTTGTTCTCTCTCTCTCTTTCCCCCCCCCCCCTCTGTCTGTATCTTCTCTTTCCTGTAGTTAATAGCCTTCTTTTCTCTCCTTGCCTTTCTAGCAGCCTGCATTTTATTGTACACCGCTCTGACACTTATGCACGAGTGATATATAAAGCCTTGCAAATAAAGATAACGATCCTTTATTTCTTACATCATAGAAGCAAGCATACAGAAAGCATAACCAAACTAACTAAATACAAAGTAATTTGGAGTATTTCCCTTACCCTCTCCTTACAAGTAAAACACTTCTTTCTGCTCTTTCTGTTACAGTTATAAAGTATTTAAGAGATTTCCTGTCCATCCACAGGTCCTAGCACAGTGAGAGAGAAGGATATATGGTTCCCAGCCACACTCAAAGATAAACTAACAAAATCCTTTCACACAGACATCACACAGCACAAAAAAATCAGAATCATAGCCATTCTCTCGTTAGACATACAGTGGGAATTTGCAAGCCACCTTCTTCAGAAAATGGGGTTCAAATCCTTGGTCCTTAAAAGTTCTGTCCCGTTATATAGTTTTTCATTTTCAAATGAGTCCCTTTCTTTTCAACTCCAGGCATCTGGATTCTCTCTTCCATGCCTTCGTTTGTCCTGTCATATCTGCACTCCCATTCCTGTTAACCTTTTGTTTAGCCATATTTGTAACCATTTGCATGGGCCTTTGTCAGATTTACTCCCTGTTATCTGACCTTTTTCCACGTTCTCAATTCTTGGGGGGGGGGGTGTTTCATCCCTTATTTTCAAGAAATACAGGAAATGTATCTTATTTCTCTGATATCTTCTGACAGTTTTTACACTAGGCCCTACTAGACCTCATGCTAAACTGGCGCATTTATGCTTGTGATGCCTTCTCTCTTTGTGCCCTGTAGATAAGTGTGGGGGGGGGGGTTCTCATATTTCTTCCATCCGATGTCACCTAATATCTCTAGCAACTCACGGAGCACATCAAATGCCAATGCCAGCAATTTGGACAGCATTTTTAGATGTTCTCTATTAACCCTTTTCCACTGGCTCTCACAGAGTTCTGTCATAAAAGAGGCTACCAAGGTTGCTCATGAGGGAATCTCTTCAGTAGAAGATTCAAGGAAATTACTTCTACTACTACTACTACTGAACATTTGTATAGTGCTACAAGAAGTACCCAGCGCTGCACAGACACATGTAAAAGACAGTCCCTGCTCATCAGAGCATATAATCTAGTCAAGGCAGTCAACACAGTAACTGTAGACATAGAATATATATCTAAGGAAACCCAAAGGAGATTAAGCAAATCAAGATCTGAAAGCGACAGCAAAGAGGTGAGTGTTCACCTGGATTTGAAAAGGGGCAGAGATGAAGCCTAACGTACAGACTCAGGTAGTTTGTTGTAGGCATAGGGAGCAGCAAGATGAAAGGAGCAAAGTCCAGAGTTAGCAATAGAAGGGATTTGCCAGAAGAGCGGCGTTCCCGAGGATAGGTGTAGGAAGGTAGGGAGGAGCTGCAGAGTGAATGCACTTATAGGTCAGCAGGAGAAGTTTGCACTGGATGCGGAAACGGAGAGGGAGCCAATGAAGTGACTTGAGAAGAGGGATAATATGAGCATGATGAGACTGGCGGAAGATTGGCCACTCGGCAGAGTGTTTAACAGATTGAAGGGGAGAGAGATGATTCAGAGGAAGACCAGCAAGGCATAGGTTATAATAATCAAGATGGGAGGTGACGTAGCATCTCCTCTCCCCCCCCCCCTTGAGTTATTGAGCTTTCAGTTAAGTGTTTTTCAGTTCTTTTAAATACATGTAAAAATTGTAAAATAAACACTATTTTTGAGGCCTATGAATGGCAATTAAGAGCAATATTGATGTGCATTTTCTAGTAGGCTTAATATTGCCTTTAGTTAGCCGCAAGCCCTGGTACCAAGTCCTCTTCTCTCCCTAATTGGGTCTGAGTAGCCTGTAATTGTATTAGCTACATTGCATGTGAAGCAATCTCTCAGTGGTGGTTAGTTCCTCAGGTTAAATCACCTTTTAATACATTGGGGCTTGTTTACAAAGCCGCGGTAGCGATTCGCGGTCGTTATCGGATTGGGGCCGTGGCTCCGATAACGACCGCGAATCGCTACCGCGGCTTTGTAAACAAGCCCCATAGACTCTTCTTTCTTTGAACAGTAGAGAAAGAAACGGCAGGTTTTGGGAAGAATGGAGAAGAGTCGAAGGCAACCCCAAGGTTGCCAGCTGAGGAAATGGGGAAGAGTAGAGAGTTATCCACAGAAACTGAGGAAGGGGCGAGGAGGGTTTAGGGGGGAAAAGTTTTGGTCATGTTCAATTTCAAGTGGCAGTGAGATACCCAAGCAGCAATGTTAGGCAGGCAGAGATCCAGGCCTATATTGCTGGAGAGATTTCTGGTGTAGAGAGGTAGATCTGGGAGTTATCAGCATAAAGATGGTACCGAGATGAGCGCACCAAGGAACTTGGTATAGAGAGAGAAAAGGAAAAGGAGTGGACCCAAGACAGACAGGAGACAGTAGGATAGCAGTAGAAGAGGATCCACCAGAACAAACACTTAAGATGTGATGGGAGAAATAAGACGAGAACCAGATAGCACAGAGCTCTTAAAACCAAGCCAGTACAAGGTATCAAGGAGAAGGTTGTGGTCAGCAGTGTCAAAAGTAGCAGAAAGGTCAAGAAGAATGAGGATTGAGTAAAGGCCTTTGGATTTTGCCAGGAACAGGTCACTGGAGAGAAAGAGCAAAGGACAAACGTCATGTACAAAATTCAATGTGGTGACTGTGACAAGAACTGCGTCAGCCAAACAGGAAGAAAACTATCCACCAGACTACAGAGCACCAACTTGCCAGCAAAAGACACGACCCGCTCTCCCTGGTCTCAATCCATGAAGATGCGGAAGGACACAGATTCAACTGGAATACAACTGAAATCATAGCACGAGCACAAATGAAAGAGAGAGACTTTCTGTAAGTCTGGTTTTCCACAGCAAACTCGATAAACAGACATATTGACATAGACTCAATCTACCAATCCCTGCGGACAAAAGAGCTGAGTCATCACCAACAAGGCCCAGGAACAGCACCACACCCCAGCAACCCTCAAGGAAACCAACCTCAAGGAATCGCTGAGGATCAAAGAGCTGAGTCGTTTATTTGGCATTTTTTATATACCGCCTTTCAGTATTATCAAGGTGATTTGCAATGAACATAACAGTTTTACATGGAACAGATACATTCAACAACTATTTTTCAAAGAACAATTAAAAATTCACTTGAATATATCTCCAATTAATGTGCAACATTTCAACTATTTACAATGTATCTTTAGGGCTCTGTTTGGTTTATTGTATGACATTGTGAGTATAGTGATTGGTAGGAGTTCGTGAGTGTTAAGACTGTGTGTTTGCTATGATGTTGAAGTATTCCATGAAGAGGTGAGTCTTTAGCTGTTTTCGGAAGTCAGCACTGTCCATAGTTGCTCTTAGATGGTGTGGGAGTGAGTTCCATTGACACATGCTGTAGTATTCAAAAACTCTATGGAATGTTGTTTGTGAGGTGCTGGTCTTGATAGGTGCTGTGGAGAGGGAGTTTTGGTGTTTCTTCCTCCTTGATCGAGTATCTGGCACCCTCTGGATCAGCTCCTTTATGCATCACCAACAAGACTTAGAAACAGCAGTCCTCAGGGAAATCAACCGAACAATCCCTGCAGACCAAAGAGTTTCAATCATCATCCAAAATGGCTGAGAAACAACAATCACACCACAGCAGCCCTCAGGGAAACCAATCGATCACTCCCTGTGAACCAAAGAGCTGAGTCACCACCAACCCAATATAAATACAAACACAAGCTTTCATGCACATTACCATCTGGAAACCTGCACTGATGATGTCCTCTCGAATGGTGATGAAATGTCTGTAATCAAACTATCAAGCTCAGAGAACGATCCAACATCATATTAAACTGTCTTTAATACTAACAGAGCCAGCAGCTTGAAGTGAGCCCAATTGAGTTTCCATCTTATCCACTCTGAGAGAGAGCATAAATTTGCATATCATGCACTTGCAGCTTTTTAACTGCCCAGAAAACTGTAAGGTACAATCCATGAAATTGCTCAACAAGCTGTTGGTCTCTGACCCTTTTTTCCAAATATCAAACAAGGAAACATCTTTTGGCAATATCCCCAGAAGGACCCAGCCCCTCTGCCTGAATTGGTACGGGAACATCAACCTGGAGTAGTGAGGGCAGTGAACGTATAAAAGGGGCTAGATTTGCTTCCCCAGCTGCTTTCATTGAGGGAGTAAAACCGCTCCCAACTTCTGTATTGGGGACTCCAACGGGGGGGGGGGGGGAGGAGGAGAAGTCCTAGCAATGGAACTTAGAGAAGCCTCCAAAGGAGATAAGGAGAGAGCAGATGGTAATTCTACAGCAGTCACAGTCCATACATGACAGTCCATCGGACCCGATACTACCTTGAGGATAGATGACAAAGACCCAGCCTTCTTACTATTTATTGTCTTCTTCCCAGATCCTTTATGTATCTCTAACTTTCAAGGTCCTAAACTAGCTCTGAAGTAGAACCAAAGGGGCGTCCCACTTTGGTTCTTTGCCCCTTTGGGCATGCAGCTGCAGCGGCTACCACAATTTTAAATGTGTCCTGAGGTACCTGATGATGATGATGTCACTTGAAGGTAGCGGACCTCACACACCACCTAGACAAGGTCTTAATAGTGCTGGGGAAGAGTCTGCTGTCTTGGTACATGTCGGTATCAATGACATAGGAAAATGTGGTAGGGACGTTCAGGAGGCTAAATTTAGGCTTTTAAGTAGGAAGTTGAAATCCATAACTTCCAGGGTAGCATTCTCTGAAATGCTTCCCGTTCCACGAACAGGACCGAAAAGGCAGGCAGAGCTCTGGAGTCTTAATGCGTGGCTGAGACAATGGTGTAAGGATGAGGGGTTTGGATTTGTTAGGAACTGGGGAAAGGAGGGGCTCTTCCGAAGGGATGGGCTTTACTTAACCGAGATGGGACCAGGCTGCTGGCATTAACCTTTAAAAAGGAGATAGAGCAGCTTTTAAACTAAATAATAGGGGAGAGCCGACAGTCGCCCAAGAGCGCATGGTTCAGAACAATGTATCCTTGAAGGATACTACCAAAAGAATGAAGTTAGGGCATATCAGCAGAGAGGTTCCAATAAAGACAAAAGTAGCCCAAATGCCCTTGAGTACGGAGCAGGCAGAGCTTAGATTCCAAATTACCCTTGCCTACTGATAGCCAGATTAATATGAATAAAATACAGTCTCTAAAATGCTTGTATACAAATGCTAGAAGTCTAAAAAATAAGATAGGAGCATTAGAATATATAGCACTAAATGAGAGATTAGATATGATTGTTATCTCAGAGACATGGTGGAAGGAGGACAACCAGTGGGACACTGTGATACCTGGGTACAAACTATATTGTAATGATAGAGCTGATCAAATTGGTGGAGGGACTGTGCTCTATGTTAGAGAGGGCATTGAGTCACAAAGGATTAAAGTTCTGCAGGAAACAAAATTTGCTGTAGAATCTCTATGGATGGAAATTCCATGTAAAAAGGGGAAGGCGACGGCCAGGGCTGGCCTGTCCATTGTGCGAGAATGTTGTTCACACAGGGCCCAGCGCTTCAGGGGGCCGCGTGCCAACAACATCCTGCATTGAATGGCAGGCATGGCATCTTTAGAGGGAGCCGGAGAGGCCCTGGCTCACCCGAACAGCTGCCAAAGTGAAGCATGTCTTTTTCCTTCACTTCAGCAGCTGTACTGTTTAGAACGCTGCCGCGCTGTGCACCGGGAAACAGGAAGTCCCCTTTGACCTCAGTGCGGCAGCCTTTTAAACTTCAGTACAGTTGCTGAAGTGAAGGAAAAAGAAATGCTTCACTTCGGCAGCTGTTAGAGGTGAGCCATGTCCTCTCTGGCTCCCTCTAAAGCATTTTAGATAGCTGGCACAGAGCCCATGGAGTTAGGGGAAAGTAAGGAACTTACCTCAGAATCAGCTGGGCAGCAGACAAACTCAGCTCATGTAGAATTAGCTGAGCAGCAAAGAAACCAAGCTCATGTAGAATTAGCTGAGCAGCAAACAAACTCAGCACAAGAAAAGCAAAAAGGCATTAGAGTAAAATGTCCGTGCACTAGTCCTGACGAAGCTAGAAGCAGGAAGGCTATACAGGAACACCTGTTCTCAGAAACCCACGCAGCATGCAAAGAGAGCAAGGATAAAAGCTGCAGGGTAGAACCAGGGAAGGCCAGTAGGGGCAGCGACCTGGGAGGACTAAGCCAGCATCCAGTGAACACACGTCATGCTGGAGGAAATCCACTGAGAGAAGGAAGCAGTAGGTGTGGCAGCAGAGCAGGAAACAGCCAGCATCGTGCCCAGGACCCTGTTAGGATTCCTGGTAGTTGGAGAGCCCAGGAGAGAGCTGCCAGAAGCCCAGATATAAGAGACAGAACCACAGCTAAGAGGTGGGAACCTAGCTTTGCTAAAGAAAAGGCAAGAAGTTCTGTTTGGTTTGAAAGGCAAGGGCGTGGCACCAGAAGTAACTTTGACACTGAAAGTTACACAGTAATTCCACCAGCGTGGAGAAGAAGGGAAAGCCAGAAGGAAGCTTTTAATATACCAGGCATTCAGAGCCCTTTCTAGAAAAGTTAGCCCATGACTCACAGGAGAGTTTTAAAGAAGACAGCAGCTGTGAAGAGTGTGACCCATTTGCAATCGTAAGTGACTCTGAGTTAATGCAGTGGGAGAACAGCACCTATAACTCTGACCCTGTGCCCATGGATTGTACAATTTGTTTATCTGACGATATTGTATCTTTATGTTGAACGTGTGCAAAGCAGCCAGCTGATGGTGCCTAAAGGAAAGAAGATATTTTTCTGTGCAACAGTTCTTTTGTTTCATATTGTTTGTTGTATCCCAGGAATATCCCCTCAGGGAAGGGAATAAAGCCCTAATATTATTTTTGCCTTACCACTTGACTACAAGACTCTTTTTGTATCAAAGGCAACTTAAATCTTAACACCCTAGGCAGCCGCCTAATAGGGTCATATGAGGTAGCTATCACTCACTATCTCTCACAAATGGCGTAGTTGTTGCGGATTTATTCCTAAGAGGAGCATACAACCGTGATACAACAGAGGAACAACGCAGAGGAATCCTATGAGTGCCAAGGCTGGACACGCCCAGAAGGTTCCAGATCCTGAGGGAAAGGATAAGCCCCTTCTCAAAGTGTGAATCTCCACCTGGCTCAGGTAACGGTATATGGGCACAGGCTGAGGGGGATTCGCGTGAGAAGGTGTAGCTAAAAGGAAAGTGGGACCAGGCACAATAACATTAGTAGTGCCACACTTGGTGTTTTTCTTTTGTTTGTTTCAGAGTGGGTGAGCATCAAGATGGATGTTCAAGAAGTCCTAAGATGGATGAGCGCACAGTTCGAGAAGCAGGCAGAGCTGGCTCAGCTGAGCCAAGAGCAGGCCATGGCGGCATTGCAACTCCAACAGAAGCCCCTGACCGAACTGGTACACACTCTGCTGGACGAACGAAGGAAGGAGAAACCACCGCAACAGCATTTCTGTGGGGTAGGCCAACAGAACTGTGGGGCATTGGCATTTGGACAAATGACTGAGGCTGATAATTTTGACGATTTCATTGAGGCATTCGAGAGGGTAGCCCTCAATGCACATTGGGCCAAAGAGCAATGGGCATTCAGGCTGGCCACCTCCTTGACAGGAGAGGCCTTATCAGCATACCAAGCCATGCCAGCTACCCTGGCAACTGACTATGGAGAAGTAAAGAAAGCAATAAAGGATAGGCTAGGCCTAACGCCTATGGTCTATAGGCATATGCTAAGGTCTACCCATCTCCAACCAGGTGAAACACCTAAAGCGCTGTGCCAGAGTGTGCGCAGCCTGGTTTGGAAGTGGCTGACTCCAGAGGGGAAGACTCTGGAAAATATATTGGATACGATTGTATTAGAACAGTTCTCGGAAGCCGTTCCGGCAGAAGTGAAAGCATTTTTAACCTTGCAGAATTGCCAGACCTCAGCCGAAGCTGCACAGCTCACAGAACGGTTCATGGAAGCCGAATTGGCTAATAGGCCACAAGGAGGCGCTGTGAGTAAGTTGGGGATGGTCAATTCTGGAAAGGCAGTCAAAGAGCCTAGGATGTGTACTCAAAATGTGAATAAATGTTTGCCTGAGAGGTATGCTAGAAGTGCATTGAAAAAATGTTTTAAATGTGGGAAAATTGGTCACATGAAGAAAGATTGTATATGGCGTACAGCTCTGATAACAGGTGACAGAAAAAGCATACAGGCAGGGTTCCGTATAGATGTTGAAGTACAAGGAGTCCCCGCTAAAGCGTTACTTGACTCAGGCGCGGACCAAAGTATGGTTTTGGGAAAATTATGGCAAACCATACAGGCCCGCACTGGCTCCACCCCGAGTCAAACAGAAGGGAGGTCCAAGATAAGGTGTGTACATGGGTCATCAACATATTACCCTCTCTATAGAGTGAAAGTCAAGGGTTTAGGAACCCGGAGGGAAATCCCAGTGGCCATAATTCCCAGACTACCCTACGACATTGTATTAGGCCAGGACTGGCCACCATTCTATAGGGGAATAGAGGAAGGCACACACACAAAGGGAGGCATGGTTTCCACCAGGTTACAGGCCCAAAGCTTGGAGGCACAAGCTGAACTCCCAGAGGAGGATTCTGCCTCTCTAGAAGAGGAAAAAGAACACCTAGAGGAGGAGGGTAGGACCACAGATGAAAACCTAGGAGGGTTTCCCCAGCATGAGGACTTATTCAGTGCCCCATCTAAAAGTACGAAGAAGAGTAAAGGCGAAAAGCGCCAAGAGAGACACCACAGAGCTCAACTAAGGGCAGGAGTAGAAGATGGACAGGGGTTGCCCTGGGTACCTGCCGACCTTGTGGAAAAGTTCCCGTCTTTTCCGAAGGAACAAAAGGCGGATCAAGCGTTAAAGCACGCCTTTGAATTTGCTCAGACGGGTAGGGACGTGCTCCCCAGGTTCCTTATGGAAGGAGACATATTATACAGGGAGAGCAACGATCCCCAAACAGGTGCTGTTAGGAAACAATTAGTGGTTCCTACAACTTTTAAAGCAGTCGTTATGAGACTGGCCCACGACCACCCCGTTGGGGGACATAAGGGAGTTCAGGGTACGCTCGACCAGATCCTGGCCCGTTTTTATTGGCCAGGGGTGTTCAGGGAAACAAAACGGTTCTGCGAGGCCTGTCCCTCCTGTCAGCGGGTGAGCGCCACCAAGCCCATAGGAGTCCCTATGATACCAATCCCCACAATAACTGAACCCGTGTGCCGGATGGCGATGGACATTGTTGGTCCCCTAGTAAAGACCCCTAGGGGATTCCAGTATATCCTGGTGATAATGGATCACGCCACCAGGTTCCCCTGGGCTATACCCCTAAGAAACATCTCAGCTAGGTCCATAGCGTTAGAACTGATCAAGCTATTCTGCGAGGTGGGATTCCCAAAGGAAATGCTGACTGACAGGGGGAGTAATTTTGTATCAAAATACCTAGCCCAGGTATGGGATGCTTTCGGCATCCACCATATAAAAACTGCCGCTTATCATCCACAGACCAATGGACTTGTGGAACGCTTCAACCAGACCCTAAAACAAATATTAAGAAGGGGGCTGGATGGGAAAATGACCGACTGGGACATTATGCTCCCGTTCGCTTTTTACGCTAGTAGAGAACGTACACAAGCCTCACTAGGAGCTTCTCCGTATGAACTGATGTTTGACCGTGCCCCAAGGGGAGTCCTGGACATTTTAAGGGACCAGTGGGTCGAGCCTGAAGGGGAAGTAATGGGAGTGCCTCAGTTCCTCTGCGAGCTCAGAAGTCGCTTACAGAGGGCTTCTCAAGCCGCAGAAGGGCATTTGCAGAATAGCCAGCGGTACCAGAAGCGGTATTATGATAGGGGCAAGAAACCACGACAACTAGCCATAGGCGACCGTGTTGTAGTAATGGTTGCAGACCCTGGGCCGAAGTTTGAGGCCCAGTGGAAAGGTCCCTACATGATAGTGGAACGTAAAGGACCAGTAACTTATATGGTAGAGAATGACAGGGGACGTTGTCAGGTGTACCATATAAATGTACTAAAACCTTGGCAGGAGAGAACGGCAGCAGTTAGCCGGTCCAGTGTGAATGTCAAGAGGGGATCAGTGAGTATGTGCTCTATAAAATCTTGGCAGGAGAAAACGGCAGCAGCTAGCCGGTCCAGTGTGAATGTCAAGAGTCCAGCAAAGATTACATGCTGTGGGAATGGTTGTTCCCCATCCAGTAATATCTTAAGGGGGGGATTTGTGACACAGCAGCTGGCACAGAGCCCATGGAGTTAGGGGAAAGTAAGGAACTTACCTCAGAATCAGCTGGGCAGCAGACAAACTCAGCTCATGTAGAATTAGCTGAGCAGCAAACAAACTCAGCACAAGAAAGGCATTAGAGTAAAATGTCCGTGCACTAGTCCTGACGTAGCTAGAAGCAGGAAGGCTAATCAGGAATACCTGTTCTCAGAAACCCACGCAGCATGCAAAGAGAACAAGGATAAAAGCTGCAGGGTAGAACCAGAGAAGGCCAGTAGGGGCAGCGACCTGGGAGGACTAAGCCAGCATCCAGTGAACACACGTCATGCTGGAGGAAATCCACTGAGAGAAGGAAGCAGTAGGTGTGGCAGCAGAGCAGGAAACAGCCAGCATCGTGCCCAGGACCCTGCTAGGATTCCTGGTAGTTGGAGAGCCCAGGAGAGAGCTGCCAGAAGCCCAGATATAAGAGACAGAACCACAGCTAAGAGGTGGGAACCTAGCTTTGCTAAAGAAAAGGCAAGAAGTTCTGTTTGGTTTGAAAGGCAAGGGCGTGGCACCAGAAGTAACTTTGATACTGAAAGTTACACAGTAATTCCACCAGCGTGGAGAAGAAGGGAAAGCCAGAAGGAAGCTTTTAATATACCAGGCATTCAGAGCCCTGGATTTAAAGAGCCCTTTCTAGAAAAGTTAGCCCATGACTCACAGGAGAGTTTTAAAGAAGACAGCAGCTGTGAAGAGTGTGACCCATTTGCAATCATAAGTGACTCTGAGTTAATTCACTGGGAGAACAGCACCTATAACTCTGACCCTGTGCCCATGGATTGTACAATTTGTTTATCTGACGATATTGTATCTTTATGTTGAACGTGTGCAAAGCAGCCAGCTGATGGTGCCTAAAGGAAAGAAGATATTTTTCTGTGCAACAGTTCTTTTGTTTCATATTGTTTGTTGTATCCCAGGAATATCCCCTCAGGGCAGGGAATAAAGCCCTAATATTATTTTTGCCTTACCACTTGACTACAAGACTCTTTTTGTATCAAAGGCAACTTAAATCTTAACACCCTAGGCAGCCGCCTAATAGGGTCATATGAGGTAGCTATCACTCACTATCTCTCACAATAGCCATGGGGCTCTTCGGGAGGGGAGAGAAGGGGGGCGGGGGTTGGACTGGAAATGGGCTGGAGGAGGGAGCTAGGACTGCAAATGGGCTGAGTGGAGGGGGGGCTTGAACTGGAAATAGCTGATGGGGAGAGGGGATTGGACTAGAAATGGGCTGAGTTGGGGGGGGAGCTAGGACTGGAAATGGGCTGATGGAGGGGCTAGGATAGGACTGGACATGGGCTGTTGGGGGGCTAGGATTGGAAATGGGCTGTTGGGGGACACTTAGATTGAAATGGGCTCATGGAAGGGCTAGGACTGGAAATAGGCTCATAGGGGGGCTTGGATTGGAAATGGGCTGAATAGGGGGGTGCTAGGACTGGAAATGGACTAATGGTGGGGCTAGGAAAGGACTGGAGGACTAATGGGGGCTAGGATTGGAAATGAACTGATGGAGGGGCTAGGATTGGGTTGGAAATGGGCTGATGGAGGGCTTGGATAGGACTGGAAATGGGGGGGCTAGGACAAAATGGGCTGAGTGGAGGGGGGCTTGAACTGGAAATAGCTGATGGGGAGAGGGGCTTGGACTGGAAATGGGCTGAGTGGAGGGGTGCTAGGACTGGAAATGGCTGTTGGAGGGGCTAGGATAGGATAGGATTGGAAATGTGCTTATGGGGGGCTAGGACTGAAAATTGTTTGTTTATTGCTTTTATATACTGCGCTATTTAAAATCAGTGCGGTTTACATACAACAGATTTATGCATAACAGGCATACTGTTATGCACTTACAATGAAATGGGAGGATGCAACTTGGGTTACAGCTTGGGGAACTATCTACAGTTATCTACAATATTAACATGAGTCGTTTGTGACTTACAACTTCCTGACCGGGTGCATGGTGGGTGGGATTGAGTTATTGGGTTCAGAGTAGTGTAGTAGAAAGAGGTGGTGTGTTAGTGCTTTTCTGAAATGGGCAAGATCTGTGACCGCTCGAATGTCTGTTGGGAGTGCATTCCAGCAGCTGGGGCGTAGAACTTGAAGGCTTGGTTCTTTGTTGCCTGGGTGCATTTTATTATTTCATTGGGGATCTGTAGGGTATTGGTGGTGAATGCTCTCCTTGCTCTGTTTGCTGGAGTAGGGTGGAGAAGGTCCATTAGGGAGGTGGCGGATATTTTGTTGATGGCCTTGAAGGTCATCAGGACTACCTTATAGGTGAGACGGCAGTAAATTGGTAGCCAGTGTAAGTCCTTCAGGATTGGAGTGATGTGCTCCCTTCTGGAGGCTCCATGTAGGAAATGTGCAGCTGCGTTCATTGCCATCTGTAGTGGATTTATCATGTTTTTGGGTAGGCCATGTAGGATCATGTTGGCATAGTCAAAATGGGAGTCGCCAGTGCCTGGAAAACTGATCTGAAGTCATCTTGTTGCAGCAGGGGTCGGAGGTGTCTCAATGTCCGTAGTTAATGGTAAATTTGCTTGGTGTTGCTGATATGCATTTTGAAATCAAGCTGTTGGTCTAACGTAACACCTAAGTAGCGGATGCTGGGTTTACTTGGGAATTCGGCGTCTCTTGTCTTTAAGGTTGGTGGTGGTGAGAAGGATTGGTTTATAGATATGAACAGAACGTCCGTCTTGCTGAAGTTTATTTTGAGGCTCTGTGTGTGGAGCCAGTCAGTTACGGCCTCAAAGCACTTTACTAGTGGGGAGAAGTCTGGCTGATCAATCATAAACGGGGTGAAGAGTAGTACATCGTCCGCATAGCTCAGGCATGATATGTTAAATGAGCGAATTATTTCGCATATGGGTTGCATGTATATGTTGAATAAGAGGGCGGAGAGTGAAGAGCCCTGAGGTACACCGTGTTTTTGTTGGAAAGGCTCAGAAATGGACTGATGCGGAGACTAGAAGGGAGCGGATGCTGGGTGGGGCTGGAATTAGAAGGGAGCTGTTGTTGAGGGAGAACTAGAATGGGATGGGGCTGGGAGAGTGAGATGGAGAGGGGAAAAATATTTTGTATGGGAGGGAAGAAAAATCTATGATTGGCCGGGTATTGGGAAAGTAAGTGGGGAATGAGTATGGAGGGGTAAAATTTGAGTGGATGAAAAAGGAATAAAGAAAGAGATGGAGGAAAGAGCAAAAGGAGAAAGATCAGTATGTTAAAGCAGATGTAGAGAGAGAATGGAAAAAAACTAGAAGAGAGAAGAAAGGACAAATGGACAGGAGACAATGGAGAGATAGCAGAAGACAAGAAGAAACCAGAAGAAAGTGACTGGAGCAATTACAACTGAAAAATAAAATAGAAAAATACTTTTTTATTTTGAATTTAGTAACTGGAATATGTCAGCTCTGGGAAATGTGTGTCTTTAACATCTGCATTTTGTTTAGTACAAGTGGAAATTTATTTATAGTTTCATTTCTGCAGTGTTGTTGTACATTCCAAGTTTGGCTTTTGGGGTTCCCAGTTTAATTATTCTCTTCCTATTTCTAAAGTGTGATCCCTTGTTCTTTGTTTGGTGATGGTCTATGTTCTGCATGTGTAACTGAGCTGAGGTATTCTGTTTATGTAGTTTCTATTTGACAGTTCCACTTGTTCTCTTTCCCCAGAAGGAGATGTATTGGTATTCTCTGAGATGTATTGATTTAATATTTGCAATGTTGCCTTTTGATAGGTAGGATATGGTGCTTAATGAGTCCTGGTAGTACTGTTATGATATGGTGGGTTTGCTATGGGCTCTAAATGGGTAGTGTTTGAAGAACTTCCTAATGTGCCTGGCAGTTGGCACTGGAGCATAGTAATGTAGAAATCTGGTAGTCTTTCTTTATCCATACACTCATTAGGAAGCATGTTTACTAAATGTTAGGGCATGCTAACATTATGCAGAGGCCCATTATGCAAATGAGGACCTGCACCGAGTCTCCACACATGGACCCGCACCCCCCTTGGGCCGCCCCTGGCGATGGCAGTGGAGGTGTACTATCGACTGCCTGGCCAGAATGAACAAATGGATGATGAAATGCTCAAAGAAATCAGGGAAGCTAACAAAAGTTAAAGCACAATAATAATGATGGGTGATTTCAATTACCCCGGTATTGGCTGGGTCAGTGTCACATCAGGACAAGCTAGGGAGATAAAGTTTCTAGATGAAATAAATGACTGCTTCTTGGAGCAGCTGGTTCATGAACCGACCAGAGGGGAAGCCATTTTGAACCTAGTCCTTAATGGAACACCAGATCTGGTGCAAGAGGTAAGAGTGCTGGGGCCACTTGGCAATAGTGATCATATCATGATCGCGTTTGATTTAATTAATGGAGGAGGGATGGTAAGGAAATCCACAGTACTACCTTTTAACTTTCAAAAGGGAGACTATAATAAAATGAGGAAAATAATTAAGAAAAAACTAAAAGGAGCACTTGCAAAGATTAAAGGCTTACATCAAGCTTGGATGTTGTTTAAAAATACTATATTGGAAGCCTAGACCAGCTGTATTCCACGCTTTAAGAAAAGTGGAAGGAAGTCCAAAAAAACTGCCAGCATGGTTTAAGGGGAGGTCAGAGAGGCTGTTGTTGCCAAAAAGCATCTTTCAGGAAATGGGGGAAAAAAGAGCCAAATGACGAAAACTGGAAACAGCACAAACACTGGCAAATTAGATGCAAGGTATTGATAAAGCAGACAAAGAGAGAATTTGAGAAGAAGCTTGCTTTGGAAGCAAAAACACATAATAAAGGAATGGAGGAGTAGCCTAATGGTTAGAGCACTGGCTTGCGAACCAAGAGACCAGGGTTCAATTCCCACTAGCATGCCTTGTAGCCTTAGGCAAGTCGCTTAACTCTCCATTGCTCAGAAAAATCCAAGTTATCAATGTCCCTGTTTAATGTACATTACCAAGTTTAAGTTACAATGTAAACTGCTTTGATTGAAATGATAAAGCGGTATAAAAAAACTGTTAAATGAATAAATACAAATAAAAACTTTTTCAAGTACATTCATAGCAAAAAAAAACCTGTGAGAAAGTCAGTTGGACCATTAGATGATAGAGGGGTAAAAGGGGCACTAAGAGGGAACAAGGCCATAGCAGAGAGACTGAATGAATTCTTTGCTACGGTCTTTTCTGAGGAAGGTGTAGGGATGTTACCCTTGACTGAAGTGGTATTTAAAGGTGATACTGTGGAAGAAAGAAATATCGATACACTGGGAAGTTATATTACAACTATTTGATAAACTGAGGAGTAGCAAATCACCTGGACCAGATGGTATACATCCAAGGGTGTTGAAAGAACTGAAATATAAGATTGCAGACATACTATTAGTAATCTGTGAGCTATCATGAAAATCATCAGTAATACCTTTTTAAAAAAGGTTCCAGAAACTACAGACCGGTGAGCATGACGTTAGTACCAGGAAAAATGGTAGAAACCATCATAAAGAACAAAATTACTGAACATGTAGATAGTCATAGCTTAATGGGAGACAGCCAACATGGCTTTAGACAAGAAAGATCTTGTCTTACTAATCTGTTATGTTTTTTTGAAGGTGTGAATAAACATGTAGACAAAGGTGAGTCGGTTGATTTATAGTATATCTAGACTTTCAGAAAGCATTTGACAAGGTCCCTCATCAGAGACGTTTGGCAAAACTAAAAAGTCATGGGATACAAAGCAGTGTACTATGTGGATCAGGAACTGGTTAAAAGATAGAAAGCAGAGGGTAGGGCTAAATGGCCAATTTTTCTAATGCAGAAATGTGAATAGTGAAGTACTGTAGGGTACATTCGTAGCACAAGAATAAGTTAAACTCTGTTGTTGTCTAGGGGAGATAGCTACTAATATACAGCCCAAAGTTCGGTGAGTTATTCTGGCAATGAGCCACGAAAGAAGTCTGGTCTGCAGATATATATTAGACTTTATTATAGGCAACCAGGTGGAAAAATATACACACACATATATAGCTAATTAAAAACATGAGGTAGAAATTTGTTATAGTACAGATGTACACTTGGATAACGTAATAAATCACTGATTAGTAATCAGACGTCACTGATTCGCTCTGCACTGAGGAAAAGTAAGAAATATATTGCTAACCCCTTTCCCATACGGAGGAGGAGAGATAAGTCAGTACCTTAGTTCTGTCGGGCTCTCAGGAACAATGCAGTCCAAGAAGACAGCTCCTAGCTAATGCGGGCTCTAGCCTCGTCAGGCGAGCCGCAGTAAGTCCGAACCGGAGGTATCTGTGAAAGTCTTATCTCAGACCTGTGGAGGACGGCCTAGCTCACACTTAGTGGCCGTCCTGCGGAAGGGTCAGGTCGCAGGAATCAGGTACGCAGTGCACAGCAGAGAGGAACCAGTGCAGGAGTCTGTATGAACAGGTGGGAAAAGCCCCCAACTCTCTCTTACTCTACTAAAGTTTCCAGCGCAGAATGCATTATTCTGTGTGAGAATCCTCCGTCATAGGTCCGATGATTGGTTGGCACCAGGCAGTCTGAGGTGTTCTCAGCGAATCAGGAGGTAGATGATGAGCAGCTTCTTGCAAACAAAGGAGCTATAGTGAAATCAGTCAGAAGCAACAGTATGTAACTTCTGGGCATGTACAAGTGTCCAAGGCCAGCCACGGACAATAGCTTCTGTATGCACACTTAGAAACGCTGCCCCAGCAGTTGCTTGAAGGCCGTTTGTAGCTGAACACAGCAAAAATGAAGTGAAGAATCCATCTTGTCGGTGCAGTTTGGTTCAGGCCTGAGTTGCTGAGCAAGCCGGAGATTTGCATGTAGAATTGCAGGGCTACCAGCCCTACAGTACCCCCGGGATCTGTGCTGGGTCCGCTGATTTTTAACATATTCATAAATTACCTAGATTGGCCACTGTTACTGGGCTTGATGAACATAATAAGAACATAAGATATGCCATACTGGGTCAGACCGAGGTCCATCAAGCCCACTATCCTGTTTCCAACAGTGGCCAATCTAGGTCATACGTACCTAGCAGTTTCCCCAAAGACACAAGTTCCGCAATGCTTGTACTGGTTCAAGCATTGATATCCTGGGTCCCTTCTTAATAATGGTTTATGGACCTTTCCTTCAGGAACTTATCCAAACCTTTTTTGAACCCAGCTACACTAACAGCCTTTACTACATCCTCCGGTAACAAATTCCAGAGTTTGATTACACGTTGAGTGAAAAAATATTTTCTTTTATTAGTCTTAAATAGTTTACCCTGTAGCTTCATTGCATGTCCCCTAGTCTTTCTATATTCTGATAAGGTAAACAATCGATCTACGTTTACCCTTTCCACTCCGTTCATTAATTTATAGACTTCTATCATATCTCCCCTCAGCCGTCTCTTTTCCAGGTTAAAGAGCCCTAACCTTTTTAGCCTTTCTTCATAGGAGTATCCTTCCATTCCCCTTTACCATTTTGGTGGCTCTTCTCTGAACCTTTTCTAAAATCGCTATATCCTTTTTAAGATACGGCGACCAGAATTGCACACAATATTCAAGGTGTGGTCTCGCCATGGAACAACATAGAGGCATTATAATATCTTTTGTTTTATTTTCCATTCCTTTCCTTATCATACCTAGCATTCTATTTGCTCTCTTGGCTGCCGCTGCACACTGGGCCGAGGGTTTTAACATGGTATCCACAATGACACCTAAATCTTTTTCCTGGGTGGTGGTTCCTAATGTGGAACCTTGCATCATGTAACCATAGTTTGGGTTGTTCTTCCCTAGGTGCATAACCTTGCACTTGTCCACATTAAATTTCATCTGCCATTTTGATGCCCAGTCTTCCAATTTATCAAGATCCTCTTGCAATTTTCCACAATCCTCTTGGGTTTTAACAACTTTAGATAGTTTTGTGTCATCTGCAAATTTGATAACCTCACTCATTATTCCTCTTTCCAGGTCATTTATGAATATTTATGACCCAGTATGGCATATCTTATGTTCTTAAAGATGGGGAATGGGAGGTTTGGATGAGGGAAAGAGATTTAACACTGTAGGTAAATGCAATAAGAAGCAGGAGGCTGAATATTGCAGGAGAAAAAGGAGAAAAGGAATCTGAATAGAGAAGCAGAAAAATGTTCAGAAGAGAAAAATGTTAAATACCAATGTAGAGGAGGAAATGAAGGCATAAGGAAAGAGAAGAAATGGCAAATGGACAGGAGACCCTGGAAACAGAGTTAAAAAAAGACAGTGAAAAGCAGAAATCAGAGCTAGGGACCACAGATTAGAAAAATAAATTGGCCAGATGACAAAGGAAGAAAAAAATAATTTTATTTTTTTATTTAGTGTTTGGATATACTGGCTTTTGAAATGTGCGTCTACCAGGACAGGCACTAACACTCAGGACCCAGCCCAGGGCAAAACCTTAGGAGGGAACTTGTTAGCAGGCTGTCTCTCCTTCAGCATCGGACACGCACACACAGGGAGGAGTGGCCTAGTGGTTAGGACAAGATATCTCAGGCTAGAGGGCTAGGGGTTCAATTCCCACCTGGGGACAGCAATCTCAGTCCCAGAGGGACTGGGGTTTCTAGTCCTATAGGCACTCCTTGTAGCAATTTAGAAAAATAATGTACTCCCAATTTGTTTCAGAAAGTGTAACAAAATATATTTGCTTATTTTGTCTTATAACAATTGTACCATCGTACCATATACCAAATTTTTCAAAAATTTTTTCAGTAGTGGTTGTGACAATAGGAGGTCTCAGAACTCATGGGCCGCCAATGGTTAATGTACCACTCTCATTGGACACAACGCCCTTATTTGCATCAACGACCTCTAACCTCACTATCCACCATTGATTTTTTAATAAAAATTTGTTTCAAACAACTGTAGTTATCTTGTGCAGTCAAAAGTAAACGGAACAAGGCAAGGCTGGCGACTTCCGAAAAAGGACATTAATGCTGATACTTAGCTTTTTTTAAAAACCAGCTCACAAATCAGTCCCACGGGAGCCTCGCCAAAATCCTTAATATCGATGAATGTCGTAATCCCGACGCCATCTAGCGCGCTGTTCAAAAGCGTTTCTCCTAAAGGTTTCTTCAGGGGAACCTCATTCGTAGACGCACTAAAAACAAAATAAGTTTTATAACCATAACTTCCTTTCAAACTATAGAAACAGCTTCAAAAATTAGCTTCAAAAATTAGGAGAATATTTCTCATACCTGAAACAGCTCAGACCAACCTTCAAATGATGTGCGGAGGAAGAGACCCGCAAACTTACATATTTCAACAACGGCTGCTGGTAACTCAGGAAGCCACGCATGCGAAGAAAATTTAAAGGGCAGGCTATTACGTCAAGCATTCAAAAAAATGGAATCACCTGTATCAATGGCTAGATAGGGACCCTACATTAGAATTACAACAAAAGATTAAGAGGGTCACCACTCAGGGGTTGCAGAATAAATTTCTAAAAAAGAATGGTATTTTCTTAATCCAGTCGATTGCACTTTGGCAAGATTTTATTTAGTCCCAAAAATCCACAAGGACTTACAGAATCCTCCCGGAAGACCAATAGTTTCAACTCGTGGCTCTCTTTTAGAACCTTTATCATTATTTTTAGATTCTTACTTAAGACCTAAAATGATTCTTATCCCTTCCTACATAAAGGATTCGTCTCATTTTTTGCGGATCTTGCCAAGTAATAACCAATGGGCACTGGATCCAGATCTTATTCTAGTAACCCTAGACGTCGTGTCTCTTTATACAGTTATTCCTCAACTTCAGGCACACTCAGTGGTAATGGCCTCTTTGCACCAACGAGAAGATCTTTCTGAACAACAGTTGGGTTTTTTGTCAGAACTCGTCTCTTACATTGCATACTTTTTTCGTGTTTGAAGATGTCATCTATTTGAAATTATCCGGAGTGGCCATGAGTGCCTCATGTGTCCCTTCGGTTGCGAATTTATTTATGCAGAAATTTGAATGAGATTGGTTAGATAATTCCCCATACAAGGCTTCTGTGAAATTGTGGCGAAGATACATCGACGGCATTTTTGTCTTATGGCATGGTACTCAGGAACATCTGCTCCGGTTCCATGTGTGGTTGAATGATAGAGATGTTAATATCAAGTTTACTTTAACTTCCCACGCAGAGCAAATCACTTTTTTGGATATTCTAGTGAAAAAATCATCAGCGGGATGGAACACTTCTATTTTTCGGAAGCCTATAGATAAAAATGCACTTTTACACTACAATAGCGGCCATCCATTACATCTAAAGAACAGTTTGCCTTTATCTCAATTCATAAGGTACCGCCGCAATTGTTCGGATCTCCAGGACTTTAAATTGCAAGCACGTCAGTTGAAAAACAATTTTCATCAACAGGGATATCCCTATAAAGTAGTTGACATAGCATATAAAAGAGCATTATACTCTAACCGAGATTTATTACTGCACACTCATGAGAAGGCAGTTTCGGCTTTCAGCATACCACAAGTTAACTTAGTTACAAATTTTACCCCTTACAGTCTGGATTTGAAGCGCAGTATCAAATGACATACAAATGTTTTACATAGTATTGCAGGCTTGGAAACTCACCAAGTTAGGTGTGTTTGGAAACGATCCCGCAACTTTAAGGAAATATTGAGTCCGGCATCTCTGCGACCTATCTCCCTTATAACACCTACTGCGACAGTTGGTCATGCTAAATGTGGCTCTTGCAATATATGCAACATTACTCAGGAATTGACAGAGTTTCAGTATGGAGGGAATAAATATAAACTTCGAAATGCAACCACATGCAGTTCCACGCATGTGGTTTATGGCATAAGATGCCCCTGTGAATTATTATATGTTGGGAAGACTATACGATCGTTCAGGGTCCAAATGAACGAACACAAAAGTAAATTAAAATGTCATCGGAGAGAGGCGCCATTGGTAGAACATTGCCTTGAATTCCAACACATGTTTGAAGATCTTACCTGTTTCTGTATTGAGCAAGTATTGACATCTCGCTCTGGGAGGACACGGGAACGAGCATTATTGTATGTGGAACAATGCTGGATTCACCAATTACAGACTTTGATTCCAGGAGGTCTCAACGCACGCATTGAATGGGAGGCGTGTTTCAGGTGATTCCATTTTTTTGAATGCTTGACGTAATAGCCTGCCCTTTAAATTTTCTTCGCATGCGCGGTTTCCTGAGTTACCAGCAGCCGCTGAAATTTGTAAATTTGCGGGTCTCTTCCTCCGCACATCATTTGAAGGTTGGTCTGAGCTGTTTCAGGTATGAGCTAATTTTTGAAGCTGTTTCTATAGTTTGAAAGGAAGTTATGGTTATAAAACTTATTTTGTTTTTAGTGCGTCTACGAATGAGGTTCCCCTGAAGAAACCTTTAGGAGAAACGCTTTTGAACAGCACGCTAGATGGCGTCGGGATTACGACATTCATCGATATTAAGGATTTTGGCGAGGCTCCCGTGGGACTGATTTGTGAGCTGGTTTTAAAAAAAAGCTAAGTATCAGCATTAATGTCCTTTTTCAGAAGTCGCCAGCCTTGCCTTGTTCCATTTACTTTTGACTGCACAAGATAACTACAGTTGTTTGAAACAAATTTTTATAAAAAATCAATGGTGGATAGTGAGGTTGGAGGTCGTTGATGCAAATAAGGGCGTTGTGTCCAATGAGAGTGGTACATTAACCATTGGCGGCCCGTGAGTTCTGAGACCTCCTATTGTCACAACCACTATTGAAAAATTTTTTGAAAAATTTGGTATATGGTACGATGGTACAATTGTTATAAGACAAAATAAGCAAATGTATTTTGTTACACTTTCTGAAACAAATTGGGAGTACATTATTTTTCTAAATTGAGTTTTCACTCTACTCTCGTGAACAACAGACCATTATTTTTTGTATTCTACACTCCTTGTAGCAAGCCAACCCTCCATTGTCTCAGGTACATATGATTTATTTAACAGTTTTTCTATACTGCCTTCTCATTAAATCAAAGCGGTTTACATTATAATTCACACATTTAAAAGGAACTTATTATGAAACACACATTTGCAAAAAAACTTTTATGAGGCTCAGTGGAGGGGGTGACATGCGAGAGATGCACTGAAGCATAACTTATTTACAGAAAACATATATAAAGTATTTGGTGGAAGTTCAACTGTTCAAGAGTTAGGTGGGTTCATTGAATTGGTCAGCGAAGAGGAAGGTCTTTAGTTGTTTACTGAAGTCCTTCATGTCAGTGGTGGACCTCAATTTCCCAGGGAGAGTGTTCCAGATAGCAGGTGCAGCGAACGAGAATGCTTTCCTTGTGGTTGATTCTTTTGCTCCTTCGTACGCAGAGGGTATAGGAATGGTGTCTATCGTGCTTTGTCTCTTACACCTTTAGTCTCATATGTAGATTGTGAGCCCTTTGGGGACAAGGGAATTTATCCAGTACCTGCTTGTAGTGATTGTTAAACCATTCTGATGCCTTCAGCCTGGGCAGTATATAAAGAAATTACATAAACACACACTGCCCCCACCCCCACCTCCACCCCTGTCATTCAGCCCCAGCACCTACACACGCTGCCCCCACCCCCACCTCCACCCCTGTCATTCAGCCCCAGCACCTACACACGCTGCCCCCAGCCATTCAGTTCCGACACCTAAATACACACACACATACGTACACACATGCAGCTCTCAGCCACTCAGACCCTGCACCCACCCACTGCAAATGTTCAAGAAGCTATGTTGTAATTTCTAAGCTTGTGTGTGCTAGCTGTGGCGAGAGCATCAGATAATTATTTTAAAAAGCATTTGTTTCCATATGTATGTTGTGATGATTTTATTTGGTTACCATCTAAGGGGTCACTTGAATTTTCAGCTGCTCAAATGGGGTCATATCGGAAAAATGTTTGGGAAGCACTACTACATAGAGCTCGCTCTTAGATATTCCTCCGTCCATAAACAGCAAGCTGAAGGGGAATATCTAGCGATAATAAATATCCTTTCAGAATCTTACTGTCGCTTCCTTCATTTCACGCCACCTCTGCAGCATGACAGTGGAGAGACTGTTAGACTTAAATATGCATAGTGTCCCACTTAAATTTAGTTTGCTTTCTGGAGATACTGAAAATTACATCCTTAATGGCAAAACTATGCAGGCAGGTAATGATACCGTATCTCACGCGGCTTTGCTCTGCCAGGACCCTTCTGTGCATACACTCCACTCAGATTTCCATGCTCTCCTGGCCCTTCCCCAGCACCACTTTGTGCCTACATATATTCTGCACCATCTCTGCACCGTCTGAGAACTGTTCAGTTTCTGGCACTCTGCGGATGCAAAGGTTAGTCCACCAGGCCCTGTTTTCTAAATTTTCTGGCTTGTTTTGGAGAGCCTGCTGTTCTCTTTTTTCATACAATCTTACTCGCATCTCATGCACATAACCTCCTTGTCTTGGCACTCGACATATGTTTCTGCCTCCTCTACTCCATATTCCTGGCTTATTGACATATTGACGCAGAGACTATTTTTACCAAGGCAGTTTCTTTCTTTGGAGTGGAGGAGGAGCCTAGTGGTGAAAGCAATAGTCTAGTACCCTGGAATCAGGGTTTGATTTCCACTGGCACTCCTTGTGACCTTGGCCAAGTCACTTTACCCTCCATTGCCTTGGAAGAAAAGGCCCAGAAATTTACTTCTGGTCATACCTTACCAAGAAAATCCAGAGGCTGCTGGGTTGGCAGGAGTCAGCATTTGACTTGAAGGCACATAAACATTTTTTAATTCTTCAGCTTTGCCATCCATTGCTGCATTTTAGTTTTAATGAAGGTACTGCTCTATTCCTTGACCTCACCACTGCACTCTGACTCCAAGTTCTGGACCAACACCATATTCATACACCCCTCCAGGAAAGAGCCTTTTTTTTTCTCATCTCATATAGAGATTTAAAAGCTTCCAGCTTCTTTCTCACTACATCAGGGATAAAGGAGGGCTATCTTTGTTCTGATTTTATTTGCCGTTTCACCTGGATGTTGGGAGAGCTCATCAACTAGATATCCATCTCCCTTAGGTGATGTCACTTCCAGGACTGTCCCTAGCTAGAACTTTGGCCTGTGCAGCTAATGAATCTGGCGCCCCCCCCTACCCACTCAGCCACATGCTGCAACGCTCTATTTTTGAGTTATTTAAAAGTGCAGTAATGATATCAGTCCCCCTTCTGTATTTGCACCCTGTGCGGCCACACCACTTGCACAGCCCTTGGTATGACCCTGGTCACGTCCCCCTGAATGTTGTCAGGTTTTTTTAAACCTGAAACAACAGACTAGAAAAACAAAATTTTGTGCTTTTTCCCTGTGTTGTCAATGGTACATACTATTGAGCAAAAGGGCACTATTGTACTGGGGAGTGTACTATAAATGACACCGTCCTCTAAAAGGAAAAATAAAAATTGAAGATCACCCAAACAAAATGAAAAATCCTATAAACATGGGGAAACTAAGCAAAATGAAAATTTCTGGCCCACACAATCCTACCAGCAACTATGCAATCCCTTCTCTCTGAGGTCCTCTGTTCTTGGCCTATGCTTTCTTGAAATCAGATACGATCATACCCAGGTACTGCTCTTCATCCCCTATAGAGGCCAATTCTGAACCAGGGCCGTCCAGATGTCCAAAATCTGGATGGCCTGGATCTGGCCCCGATTCTGCACTTGAGGGAACTAGCCGTTCCCATGGGAGAGAATTGGGGCACTTGGATGGCCCGGATGTGCCCCAATTCAGGCCTGCTGCACATCCGGAAACCCCACCCCCCCCCCCCCCCCCCATCTAGGCCGCCCTATGCTCCTGCATGGAGCCTCACTATTGTGGTATCCTGTCGTCATGGCATTGGGATGCCATGCAGGAGCTCTGCTGCTCCACAATATTTTAAAAGAGCTTTTCCATGCCGTTCGACCTCCGGAGGGGCCTGCTAAGGCCAGGATTGGGCGGCAGGGAAATCCATGCTGCTGCTCACCTATTCTGGGGTTGTCCTTCATGGCCGGCCGGCAACGACAGGAAGACTTATTTCACCACCGAGGTAGAGTAAGTTCCCCATGCATCCTTGCCCTCCTGGAAGTACAGTGCGGAGACCGGAATCAGCCCTGTACATCTGGGGTCAGGGTCCTGCCTCTGCCCTGCCCACACTCCTCCTCCAGCCTGCCCCCATCCAGAGCTCCTGCACAGCTCCTCTGTACGTGCGGGGAGCTTTGGGCAGGGAATCAGCACAAGTGTTTGGCGGGGGGGATATACATTCAAACAGGACATACATGCCCGCTAAACATTGTTCAGAATGACCCCCATAGTGTACAGCTTCCTTGGATTTTTGCAGCTGAAATGCATAACCTTGCATTTTTTAACATTAAATCTTAGCCGCAAAATTTTAGACCATTCTTCAAACTTCGCTGAATCCCTCTTGATGTGATCCACATCTTCCAGAGTGTCTACCTTGTTGCAGATTTTGGTATAAGCTACAACGAGGCTAACCTTTCTTAACAACCCTTTCACAATCTCACTTAAAAATGTAATAAAATAACTGGACTAAGGACTGATCCCTGTGGCACACCACTAGTAATGTTCCTATCACAGTGAACTCCATTTACCACTACCCTTTGCCGTCTCCCACTCAGCCACTTTCCAAATAAATCAGTTACTTTTAGAGCTCATATTTATTTATTTATATTTTATTTATTAACAGTTCTTATATACCGCACTATTAGACATCAGCGCGGTTTACATTACATTTACATATTTACATTTACATTTACATATCATGGATGCTCAGTTTATAATTCAGCTATATGGAACCCATGGACATAGTTTGGAGGAGAAAGGGGGGGGCAGTGCTCCCCCAAACTTTGCTGGTCACCAGATGTTGCAATGGTGTGCTTTCCTGCTGCTGCTGCTCCATGATACCCCCCCCTCCCCCGTCTTCTCCCCTCCCCTACAGGCCAATATTGTATTATCTGCACAGCTCCTCCAAGTTACTGAGCTGTGGTTGTAATAGCAATAACAAGGTACTGTTGAATCTTTGCTGCATCCCACCTGGAAAAGGAAATAATGTATATCAGAGGGAGCAGGACATGATCATGGTTCAACTGTGCAGGGCCAGAAAACTTTGTTGTGGGCCCTGCGTCTTACAGATTCTCTCTTATTGCTATTGGTGCTGAGGTTCAGTAATTTGAAAGAGAAATATGACTGGGGGGGGGGAGGAGGAGATGTTGTAAATCACATTGTGCAGCTAATGCTGAGAACGTGATAAATAAGTAAATAAAACATTTAATTTTAGCAAATTTCTGAGTCTAGATTTGAATAAGGTGTACTGCTGTAGCATAACAAAAAACTGAATTCCAGCACAGCTGCTATTTTTTGTTATGTTCATTGCTTTTTTTTCAGTGGGGGGTGTGGGGACATTTTCAGAGGTACAGTAGGAGGAAGGAGGGAGAGAGAGCGAGCCTTGAATTGGTCCTGAGGCTGTATTCCTATAGACAAAAAATCAGAGATATTTCAGAATCTCAGCTAGCAATGGGATAAGAAAACATTTATTGGCTAATCCATTCGCTTGCTGGCCATAAAGGGGGGAGGGGAGGGAATAGAGATGAGAGATTTTGGGTTATGTGTATTGAGGAGGGGAAGGGAAGAGAGTGGAAGATACTAGATTCCATTGGTTTGGGGGGGGGGGGGTGCAGGGCTGGGCTAAGGGGTGAACCAGTGAGGCATTGGCTTGGGGTGCTCAAGTTTTTAAGGGTGCCAAAAGCCTGCCTTACTACTTCATACCTGCAGGAGCATTTCCCTCTACTCCTGTGGATGTGTTGTGTTACAACTGTTGACACCATAGCATTTTAAAAAGGCAAACAGAGGCACTTCCTGTCTCTTGCAAGAAATGGGAAGTGCTTCTGTTTGCCTTTTGAAAATGCTGATGGCTGCAGCATAGCACAGCAGCAGGAGTGAAAGGCAATGCTTCTGTAGCTGTGATTAAAAAAATGTTGCAGTCAGATGAGAGGAGGCTACGGACTGGGACTGATGCTAGGGGGACTTGGACTAGAAGAGAGCTGTTGCCAGGGCTGAGAGGGTGGCTGTGACTTGAAATGGGTTGATTCTGGGTCTGGGGAGAGGGCAGGGACTGGAAATGAGCTGATATTGGGGATGGGGTACACTAGGTCTGAAAGGAGGGGATCTGGGACTGGACTGAAACTAATGTGGGGGGCTCGGACTGGAAGAGAGTTAATGTCAGAATGGGACTGGAAATGGACTAATGGGGTGACTGGGACTGGTAAGGGGCCGGGATAAGAGTTGGATTGAGGGGGACTAATGATCAGGCTGGGGGGAGCTGATGCTGGCAGATGCTGAAGTCAGGGTAGGAAAGCAAAAGCTTCTCTCCTTCACTGCCTTCTGTTAGAAATAAACCAGGAAGCACAGTGCTCTGTTGTAATGCCCTATGCCCCAGCCCTGCAGCACTACCCTTGTTCCTGCTCCAATATGGATGCAGGTATGGCTGACATCCATCACCTGACTGTGCAGCACTGCCCATTGGTAACTATGTACTGTTGCTCCCCTGCTATACGTATAGTACCTATAGCCTGCCCCTGGTTCGTGCAGCTGCTGCAAGTGTGCTATCAGGGAGAGGCATTCTGACTAATCCGATGTCAGTGGTGAAATGCATGCCACTACTGGTCTCGACCCTTTGTCAACTCTTCCTGCATCTGGCCCCACCACGGATTAAACAGGCTGAGGATCAGCTGCCTACTAAAAGTTGTCCTGCAGGGATGTGATAATTGGGAGTTAAGAGATGCAGCATCTGATCGTCAGGTGATAGTCATCTAGGGCTGTCATAACCCTCAATTTTGCCTGCTGCTTGACCCACAACAGTGCTGATGAACACTACCCTATTTTCTCTATGGTGACTTAGTTTGGTGCACATCAGGGCTGTTAAGATCCACCTCATGGGAGGACTATCCAGAGGGACTACCACAACTGGAACTACATCTGCACTTGTAAGTATTTATCTTCTGGAATATATTCTAAATCTTGAGGGAAAAGGGTAATATTTGGATTAAAGCAGATAAGTCTGTATTTTAGAATTCAGTGTGTTTGCTGAGTCAGTCAGGTCTTAGTTTTATAGGTACTTACACGTCTTAGAGGAAAGGGGCTGCTCTCAGGTGCAGCTCTTTATCCAAATCAGTCATACATTGAGTACCTGAGATTAATATACCTTGTTCACCTGAAGCTTAATTAAAGGTATGAGATACACTTTTATTAGTATAAGCATCCACACCAACCCTTAGTAAGTACAGAATTTAAAGACCTAAACACAAGCTTTAAACTAAGATGCTGACAACAGTCCAGCAGAGAGATGGGGGCTTTCCAGTCTTTTGCATTGAGTGTCACATGTATGATTTTCTCACAGTTGGTGAGAGGTCTTATGTATGCACTAAGTGCAAGCAGCTCTTTGCTCTCAGGGAACAAGTCCGTTCTCTAGAGGCTAGATTAGCAGACATGGAAGACATAAGAAAGACAGAGAGGTACATGGACGAGACCTACAGGGATATGGTTCTGAAGTCCCACCTCCAGTCTGGCAGTATCCCTGTTGTCATGGAGGTCTCGTGACAGGACAGCATCAACCTGGTGTGACAGGACATGATCCTGTCACTAGGACCTGTCCTCCAGGTGATGTAAAACCCTCTCGCACTGAGGACGTTTCTCCAGGGCCATGTGCCCATGAGGGAAGGGTTAGGACCGCTGTTATAGTGGGTGATTCAGTCATTAGGCATGTAGATAGCTGGGTGCCTGGTGCGAAGGTAGCAGACCTCAAACACCGCCTAGATAAGGTCTTAGATAGTGCTGGGAGGAGTCTGCTGTCTTGGTACATGTCGATACCAAAGACATAGGAAAATGTGGTAGGGAGGTTCTGGAGGCTAAATTTAAGCTTTTAGGAAGGAAGTTGAAATCCAGAACTTCCAGAGTAGCGTTCTCCGAAATGCTTCCCGTTCCACGTGCAGGGCCCAAAAGGCAGGCAGAGCTCCGGAGTCTCAATGCGTGGATGAGAAGATGGTGCAAGGATGAGGGTTTTGGATTTGTTAGGAACTGGGGAACATTCTGGGGAAAGGAGGGGCTCTTCTGAAGGGATGGGCTTCACCTTAACCAGGAGGGAACCAGACTGCTGGCATTAACCTTTAAAACGGAGATAGAGAAGCTTTTAAACTAGAAAATAGGGGAAAGCCGACAGTCGCCCAAGAGCGCATGGTTCGGAATAAAGTATCCTTGAAGGATGCTACCAAAAGCAGAGAGGTTCCAAAAAAGAGTAAAGTAGCCCAAATGCCCTTGAGTATGGTGCAGACAGAGCGTAAAGATTCCAAATTACCCATGCCTACCACTAGCCAGATTAATATTAATAAAATACAGTCTCTAAAATGCTTGTATGCAAACGCTAGAACTCTAAACAATAAGATGGGAGAGTTAGAATATATAGCACTAAATGAGAGATATGATTGGAATCTCAGAGACATGGTGGAAGGAGGATAACCAGTGGGAGACTGTGATACCTGGGTAGAAACTATATCGTAATGATAGAACTAATCAAATTGGTGGAGGGGTTGCGCTCTATGTTAGAGAGGGCAATGAGTCAGAAAGGATTAAAGTTTTGCAGGAAACAAAATTTGCTGTAGAATCTCTATGGATTGAAATTCCATGTATGAAGGGGAAGGTGATGGCAGTGGGGGTGTACTATCGACCGCCTGGCCAGAATGAACAAATGGATGATGAAATGCTCAAAGAAATCAAGGAAGCTAACAAAAGTCACAGCACAGTAATAATAATGGGTGATTTCAATTACCCCGGTATCAACTGGGTCAGTGTCACGGCAGGACATGCTAGGTAGATAAAGTTCCTAGATGAAATAAATGACTGCTTCTTGGAGCAGCTGGTTCATGAACCGACCAGAGGGGAAGCCATTTTGGACCTAGTCCTTAGTGGAACACCAGATCTGGTGCAGGAGATAAGGGTGTTCGGGCCACTTGGCAATAGTGATCATAGCATGATCGCGTTTGATTTAATTAGTGGAGGAGGGATAGTAAGGAAATCCACAGTACTACCTTTTAACTTTCGAAAGGGAGACTATGATAAAATGATGAAAATAGTTAAGAAAAAACTAAAAGGAGCGGTTGCAAAGGTTAAAGACTTACATCAAGCTTGGGTGGTGTTTAAAAATACTATCCTGGAAGCCCAGACCAGCTGTATTCCACACATTAAGAAAAGTGGAAGAAAGTCCAAAAAACTGCCAGCATGGTTTAAAGGTGAGGTCAGAGACTGTTACTGCCAAAAAAGCATCTTTCAGGAAATGGAAAAAAGAGCCAAACAACGAAAACTGGAAATAGCACAAGCACTGGCAAGTTAAATGCAAAGCATTAATAAGGCAGGCAAAGCGAGAATATAAGAAGAAACTTGCTATGGAAGCAACAAGGAGCAGACCGAGACGAAGAACGACAGAACCGCAAGTAGAATTCTCACAGAACATCACACATCTACCACCACCAAACTCTCACCTCCACTACACACGCCCTCCCTCCACGGGACAGGCTCCCTCCACGGGACAGGCTCCCGCGCCAAGGCACCCTCCGCAGATCCGGCTCTCACTCCACGGGACAGGCTCCCTCCACGGGACAGGCTCCCGCACCAAGGCACCCTCCGCAGATCCGGCTCTCACTCCAAGGGACAGGCTCCCTCCACGGGACAGGCTCCCGCACCAAGGCACCCTCCGCAGATCCGGCTCTCACTCCACGGGACAGGCTCCCTCCACGGGACAGGCTCCCGCGCCAAGGCACCCTCCGCAGATCCGGCTCTCACTCCACGGGACAGGCTCCCTCCACGGGACAGGCTCCCGCACCAAGGCACCCTCCGCAGATCCGGCTCTCACTCCAAGGGACAGGCTCCCTCCACGGGACAGGCTCCCGCACCAAGTTCAGCTCTCCTCAAACAGACAACAGACGACAGACGAAGACCTAAGAAAACAGACCTCACCCTAACAGAACATCACAAAAAACCAACATGCACACCACATACTTTCTCCCCCTCTACCTACTTGTCACACAACTCACCCCACCAACCACACACCTACACTTCCCACAAGCAAACACAACATGGCACCCCCCAACTGCGTTACAATATTTAGTACCACAACACACACACAAAGAGACACTCAGAACATCCCAGACAAAGCGACCAATCAAACACAAATCAAACCCCCACACCTGCACAAAGGAAGCACAGGTAGCAGCAACCTCCTCAACAAAGACAACAACGATTGAGCTCATAAACGCCAGATCCGTCCGCAACAAGATACACACTCTTGTAGACCACATAGAAGAGCGACAGCCCGACATAATATGCATCACAGAGACATGGCTCAACCCTACCGACAATGTTCTACTCAACCAACTCGTACCGGACAACTACTCAGCGTACAACTGCCCACGCACCCACAAGCGTGGAGGAGGAGTCCTGATAATAGCAAAAACAAAACTAAAGTTCAAGACACAGAACCTCACCGATACACAGCAATGTAACACAATCAGCATCAAGAACAAGAACATTGCAATCTGCCTAACCTACAGAGCACCCAGAGCTCCACCCGACGAACTAGCCTTCGCACTCGAAGAAGCCTGTGCCATAACGACAAACAACAAACCAGCACTACTGATTGGAGACTTCAACCTCAAGTCCACCAATGCCAAAGACGCAGAGGCCTTCCTGCAAGCAATGACCTCACTTCAATTCACACAGATAACACAGGTACACTACCAAAAAACTGCCTCCAGTTTTGCAACTGATTCCTATAGATTTTGGGGTGCTGAATCCAGGAAAAATAGCCAAAATGTTCCATCACGTCACGTTTTCTTGCAAAATTAGATTTCTTACCCATATAAGGAATGTTCACATAATTTCTTTTTAGCCGACTGCAGTTTATTTTCTTGGCCCAAAATAGAGGTTGTAATGGTTAACTAACTAGAAACACTCCCTCATGATATTTTAGAGTGTTTTGTATTCATTTTATACATTAACAGGACAATTGGGAGGCGGGGGGCTAAATCCAGTACTCGCGCTGGCGCATGTTCTTTCCTGTTCGCCTCGCCTCGTTCGCTCGCTCAAACACGGTGGTTGCGACATGAACTTCCTGTCAAATTTCAGTTTCTTGCAAGTTCATTATTACCTTTTGTTTGCTCAGTCGTAATCCAGCTTTATTCCGAAGTGGTTCACTACAGTTGTAGTTTGCAGTGCTGTGTATTTGTGATGGCTCACAGAGCCAGAGGTTGCGTCAACTCTCCGGACAGTTTTTGTTTTATTTGTGGGGAATATACCGTGAAAAAGTGGCAGAGGAACATTTCTGCATTTATTAAAAAAGTATATTTCGCCTATTTCAGTTTGAAGTTAGGCGATCAAGACAAACCGTGGGCTCCTCACAAAGTGTGCAAGACATGTGAGGAAGATCTACGCTTAAGGATGAAAGGTAAAAAACAAGCATTTTGTTTCGGAATACCTATGATGTGGCGTGAACAAAGAGACCACAGCAGTGACTGCTATTTTTGCTCTTGCATTGTGAAGGGATACAACTTAAAAAATAAGAACGTAATAAGTTACCCCAACCTTCCCTCAACAATTAGGCCTATGCCTCATAGCAACGAAGTACCTGTGCCTGAACCACCAAAATCTTTGGATCATATTTGTGTGGACGGTTCTGATCATGATGAGACTCATCAGATGGCTTTTCCCGATGAGTCCAGTACTTCCGAGTTTGAAACTGAACCAGATCCGAAACCTGAACTTTTCTCTCAAGCTGAATTGAATGATTTAGTCCGGGATTTAGGACTCCCAAAAGATGCTGCCCAACTGCTAGGTTTTCGGCTTAAACAGAAAAATCTATTGTCACCAGGAACAACTTTTTATTGGTACCGCAACCGCGAGACACAATTTTTGAAGTATTTCAGCAAAGAGGAAGATTTGGTATTTTGCAACGATATATACGGAGTGATGGAAAAGTTTAAACTCAAGTATGATCCTGCTGAATGGCAGCTGTTCATTGATTCGTCAAAAGACAGCATAAAAGGTGTTCTTCTTCATAATGGCAACACATTCGCTTCAGTTCCTATTGCTCACTCTGTTATTCTCCAAGAAAAATATGAGAATTTGGCCCTGATTCTTCAGAAGATTCATTATGATGAGCATAAGTGGATGATTTGTGGAGACTTTAAAATTCTATCCATGCTATTAGGGCAGCAATCCGGTTTCACCAAATATCCCTGCTTCCTTTGCTTGTGGGATAGCCGGGCCCGCGACCTACACTGGGGGAAAAAAGACTGCCCAATTCGGGAATATTTGAGACCCGGTGAGAAAAATGTTCTTCATGAGAGCTTGGTACCTCGTGATAAAATTCTATTACCACCTCTCCACATTAAGTTGGGTCTCATTAAGCAATTCATCAAGTCCCTTCCAAAAGATGGTGAGTGCTTTCGGTACCTTTGCTCAAAGTTCCCCCGACTTTCTGAAGCAAAGCTAAAGGAAGGAGTGTTTGTTGGCCCTGATATAAGGAAACTCATTTCAGATGGAGCATTCGCTGAAACGATGTCTGAGAAGGAAAAAGAAGCCTGGGATTCCTTCAAGGATGTTCTCAAATTCTTGGGGAACAGGCGGGATGAGAACTATAAGGATATTGTTGCCAGGATGCTCAATGCCTTCAAAGAACAAGGCTGTAACATGAGCCTGAAAGTCCATTTCTTGCACTCCCATGTGAACTACTTTCCCGAAAACTTGGGGGCGTACAGTGAAGAACAAGGTGAAAGGTTTCACCAGGACATCAAGGACGCAGAGAGAAGGTACCAAGGAAGATGGAACACCACTATGATGGCTGATTTCTGCTGGTTGCTGCTGCGGGAAACCCCAGATGAAAAATACGCCAAGCAGCGCACCAAGAGAAGCATTCGGGGGAAGAAGAAACGGGCCCACCAGGACATTGATTGACCCAAGAATGACTTTAAAATCTAAACTGTGTTGACAAATATCGTGTTTTTACTAAACTTTGAAATAAAAATTTGCTAGTTATTACCACAGTGTCGGATCTCATTTATTAGAATTTTATTTTCACACCATCGGGTGTTTGTCTTCATGTATTGCAATGGTGCGGTTTGCGTTTTCTATTCTTACATACATACCTGTACAACATTTTTTGCACATTTCTTTGCTTTGCTTTGTGTCTAACCTCGCTCTTATATGCTCAATGTTTGTGCACATGTATGTGGCTGTTTTAAGTGCAGACAATTTTGCTACCATCACAGTGTGTTTTGTTGACATTACTCTATTCTTATGTGCTGCCTTGTTACAATTTTCTTTATTCTTATTTGAATAACTACTAAACAATTAGTATAAAGAATTCATCCAAGAAACTTTTATCTCGATCGCACTCAATCTGAAACGTTCACCTCAAACTGCTAACCCAATGTAGCAAAAAATCTGTACGTGATGGAGCAAATTGGTTACCAGATTTGGATTCAGCGCACCAAAAAACGTAAAAATCAATCGAAACATTAGAGGCAGTTTAAAAAAAATTTTTTTTAGTTTACCTGTGTAATCAATGCACCAACGCACAGACATGGATCATCCCCAGACCTCATCTTCGCATCTAATTACCTAACATCAAGAGACCTAATTTCTCCCCCCACCATCACCCCAGTGCCATGGTCTGACCATTACTTAATCGAGACAAAGCTGCGATCACAAGAGGATCAGACAAGCGAAAGAGCAAATCTCTCATACACACAAAGACGATTCAAGCACTTCGACAGGGACGAATTCATACAGGACACAATACAACACCTGAACATTACTACAGATGACCTGGAGGAACAAGTTTCCAGCTGGAACAGCATTTTAGCGAACGCCGCCAAAACATCTGATGACAGGACCGAGAAACAGCATCACAACAAGAGACAAAACAAACCATGGTACTCAGCAAAAATACGACAGGAAAAGAGGGAGCTCAGGAAGATCGAACGGAGATGGAGAAAAAACAAAGCAACCGCCGACCAGCATCTTTACCTAACAAAGCAAAAACAATACAATGACCACATCAACCAATCAAAGAGGGAATACCACACAAACATGATAAATACTTCCATCAACAAACCCAGAGAGCTGTTCGAAATAGTAAAGATCCTCACAAAAGAGCAAACAACAGAAGGGGAAGTACAAGTTGATCCACAGGAATTCGCCAACCACATCAAAGAAAAATTTCACTCCACAGAGCGAACAACACCTAGTGGGACCACCCTGACGGACGTACACCCCAGAACCTGGGGCACATTCTACTCACCCTCAACAGAACAGATATCCCACATCATCTCTACAATCAACACAAGCACTGCTCCTACAGACCCATGCCCAGTGTCATGGGTCAAAGCCACCAAATCAAGCTTCATCCCCACCATACATAAAGTAGTACACAACTCACTCACTCAAGGACTCATGCCAAAGCAGCTAAAACTTGCCTCAGTAAGACCAATCGCAAAGAAAACAACACTCGACAAAAAAGATCCAGCAGCATACCGACCAATCTCCAGCATACCCTTCCTCGCAAAAATCATCGAAAAGACGGTTCAACTTCAACTTCAGGAACACATCGACAAACACGAAACACTTGACGACAACCAACACGGATTTCGCCCCAACCATGGAGTCGAAACACTACTGATATACCTCTTTGACAGCATCCTGAGAATAATTGACAACACCAGGAATGGAATCATAATGATCTTCATCGACATCTCCTCTGCTTTCGACACAGTGGACCACAACACACTCCTGGAAAGACTAAAGATCACCGGTATACACAGCATCACACTGAAATGGTTCCACTCGTACCTAACGGAAAGACAACTGCAGGTCAAGGTGGGACACAACACCTCCCGACCCATAAATGTCCGACAAGGAGTACCTCAAGGATCCGCACTCTCAGCACTCCTATTTAACATATACATCCAACCAATATGCAACATCATGAAAGAGAACAACATCCAATACACAATATATGCAGACGACATCATGATATACACCCCGATATCAATCGACAACCCGGACTTCTCTAAGATAACAGACTGCCTCACCCAGATGACGAGTTGGTGTCAAAACAACAACCTCGCAATAAACTACAACAAGACCGAAGCTTTAATCATCACCCGGAACCAAAGCTTCATACACCCACCAAATATAAAGATACAAAGCACCACAATACCAATAAGGTCAGAGGTGAGATACCTCGGAGTTACTCTGGACAATCAACTCAATCTCAAGCCACACATAGACAAAACAATCCAGAAGGCCTACTACAAGATGCGAATCATCAGGAGACTGAAACCACTCCTCGCCCCAGATCACTTCCGAACCGTTTGTCAAGCCCTGATAACACCACTACTGGACTTCTGCAATCCAATATACCTCGGACTACCGAAACAAGCCCTCAAACCACTCCAACTGGCACAAAACACCGCAGCACGAATCATATCCGGAACCGCAAGACAGGAGCACATCACACCCACCTTAAAGGACTTACACTGGCTCCCAATCGGTGCACGCATCAGATACAAAACCATCATAAACCTATTTAAGATAAAACAGCACACATCAGCCAACAGCCTGCACACCCTCATACAACCAGACACCAGCACTCGTCCTAGAAGGAAACAAACACACAACCGAGTCAGCACCCCAAGTGAATACAAAAACACACGCAAAGACACAACGGACAGAGCACTCTCCATGGCTGCTCCAACAATATGGAACAAACTACCAGACGATTTGAGGGCAACCACAGACCTCAAGGACTTTAGAAAACAGTTGAAAACCATGCTGTTCATAGAACACTATGGACACATCACATAACCCCAGAGAATGTATAACAGCACATAACCCCGCCTAAACAATGTATGTATAGAAAATGTATTTAGAACCACTGTATATAGCCCACGTTGTACATAGCTCATACTAATCTAGCACACAATACAACACTCACCCAACTAAATTTCACCCTCACTGCATGTATAACACACTCACCTTACCCGATTGTTTGCTGTGATACCACCTTGATTATTAAGATAAGGCGGTTTAGAAATACTGTTAAATAAATAAAATAAATAAAAACGTGAAATAAAGACTTTTTCAAGTACATTCATAGCAAAAAGCCTGTGAGAGAGTCAATTCGACCGTTAGATGGTAGAGGGGTAAAAGGGGCAGTAAGAGGAGACAAGGCTATAGCGGAGAGACTGAATGAATTCTTTGCTTCGGTCTTTACTGAGGAAGATGTAGGGATGTTACCCAAGACTGAAGTGGTATTTAAAGGTGATACTGCAGAGGAATTGAGAGAAATATCGCTACACCGGGAAGATGTGTTACAACTATTTGATAAGCTGAATAGTAGCAAATCACCTGGACCGGATGGTATACATCCAAGGGTGTTGAAAGAACTGAAATATGAGATTGCAGACCTGCTATTAGTAATCTGTGAACTTTCATTAAAATCATCTGTAATACCTGAAGATTGGAGGATCGCCAATGTAACGCCAATTTTTAAAAAGGGTTCCAGGGGTGATCCGGTAAACTAAAGACCGGTGAGTCTGATGTCAGTACCGGGAAAAATGGTAGAAACCATCATAAAAAACAAAATTACACAGCATGTAGATAGTCATGGCCTAATGGGAGACAGCCAACATGGCTTTAGACAAGGAAGATCTTGTCTTACTAATCTGTTATGTTTTTTTGAAGGTGTGAATAAACAGGTAGACAAAGGTGAGTCAGTTGATTATAGTGTATCTGGACTTTCAGAAAGCCTTTGACAAGGTCCCTCATCAGAAACGTTTGGCAAAACTAAAAAGTCATGGGATAGGAGGCATTGTACTATTGTGGATCGGGAACTGGTTAAAAGATAGAAAGCAAAGGGTAGGGCTAAATGGCCAATTTTCCCAATGGAAAAAGGTGAATAGTGGAGTACCCCAGGGATCTGTGCTGGGTCTGCTGCTTTTTCACATATTCATAAATGACCTGGAAAAGGGAATAACTAGTGAGGTTATCAAATTTGCAAATGACACAAAACTGTTTAAAGTTGTTAAAACCCAAGGGGATTGCGGAAAACTGCAGGAGGATCTGGATAAATTGGAAGACTGGGCATCCAAATGGCAGATGAAATTTAATGTGGACAAGTGCAAAGTTATGCACCTAGGAAAGACAACCTACACTATGGTTCCACGATGCAAGGTTCCACATTGGGAACCACCACCCAGGAAAAAGGTTTAGGCGTCATTGTGGATAACGTGTTAAAACCCTTTGCCCAGTGTGCAGCTGTGGCCAAGAAAGCAAATAGAATGCTAGGTATGATAAGGAAGGAATGGAAAATAAAACAAGAGATATTATAATGCCTCTGTATCGTTCCATGGTACGACCGCACCTTGAATATTGTGTGCAATTCTGGTCGCCGTATCTTAAAAAGGATATAGCATTATTAGAAAAGGTACAAAGAAGAGCCACCAAAATGGTAAAGGGGATGGAAGGCTACTCCTATGAAGAGAGGCTACAAAGGTTAGGGCTCTTCAACCTGGAAAAGAGACGGCTGAGAGGAGATATGATAGAGGTCTATAAATTAATGAATGGAGTGGAACAGGTAAACATAGATCAATTGTTTATGCTATCAGAATATAGAAAGACTAGGGGCCATGTAATGAAGCTACAGGGTAAACTATTTAAAACTAATAAGAGAAAATATTTTTTTACTCAACGCGTAATTAAACTCCTGAATTTGTTACCGGAGGATGTAGTAAAGGCTGTTAGTGTAGCTGGGTTTAAAAAAGGTTTGGACAAGTTCCTGGAGGAAAGGTCGATAAACCATTATTAAAAAGGGACCTAGGATATCCAATGCTTGACCCAATACAAGCATTATGGAACCTGTGTCTCTTCGGGATACTGCTAGGTCCGTATGACCTAGATTGGCCACTGTTGGAAACAGGATACTGGGCTTGATCGACCTTGGTCTGACCCAGTATGGCATATCTTATGTTCTTATATTAGTACCACCAGAGAGCTTTTCATTTAAATTAAATCAGAGTATAGCTTAGCATAGAAAGTAAAATAGAGTAAATAGTTACTGAAATAACTTTGTTTCCAGGGAGCTTTTTTATTTAAATCAAATCAGAATATAGCTTATCATACAAATAAAATAAATAGTCTCCAAGTATAAAGAACTAAACTTGTTTCTAGTGACCTTTACAAAGAGGCCTTCCAGTTAGGAAGCAAAAGATCTGGGAAGTTGTCTTAAATAGGTGTTAAAGGCAAGTGACAGATCAAAGGGGCAATTTGAAAGGCCCTTTCTATCAAACCAAGGGCTATGTGAATCACCCAGGAAATTGGGAAGACTTTACCTTATCAGTTCAGGTCAGGGCAATGTAGCAAGCCAGCTTATGTTTACTTTCTCTTCCTCCCAACCCGACTTCCACCGACCCCTAGAATAATCTTAGCTTTAAAGGCTCTTAATCCTATTAAAGGGGGGGAGGTACCCATAATCACTTTCAGGTGTGGCTAGTTATCCTCATCAGGAATACATTTATTTAGGACCTGAGATTAATTACTAGTGAGGCGAACAAAATCAATTTAACATAAAAGGTATAATTCTATTTGTATACGTATCCCCTGCAAACCTAAGTAAGTGAACAACTTTAATATCTGAACAAAACCTTAAAACTAAGATGCAGACAGCAGTGAGATGGGGCTTTCCATTCTTTTGTATTGAGTGTCAAATGTATGATTTTCTTCCAGTTGGTGAGGGTTCTTATATGTGCACTAGGTGCAAGGAGCTGTTTGATCTCAGTGAACGAGTCTGATCTCTGGAGGCTAGAGTAGCATACTTGGAGGACATAAGGAAGACAGAGAAGTATATAGACAAGACCTACGGGGAAGTAGTACTAAAGACTCACCTCCAGTCTGGCAATCTCTCTGTTGCCATGGAGGAGAGAGGACATGTAACAGGAGAGCATCACCCTGATGTAGCAGGAAGTGATCCTGTAACTAGGACCTGTCCTCCAGGTGTTGTAAAACCCTCTCGCACCAAGGAGGTTACTCCAGGGCCATATCCCCCTGAAGGGAAGGTTAGGATGGCCGTTATAGTTGGTGAGTCAATCATTAGGCATGTAGATAGCTGGGTGGCTGGTGTACGTGAGGATCGCCTGGTAATTTGTCTGTCTGTCTGATGCAAAGGTAGCGGACCTTACATGTCACCTAGACAAGGTGTTAAATAGCGATGGTGGGGAGTCTGCTGTCTTGGTACATGTTGCTACCAATGACAGTAAAGTGTGGTATGGAGGTTCTGGAGGCCAAATTTAGACTTTTAGGTAGGAATTTGAAATCCAGATTTTCCAGGGTAGCATTCTCAGAAATGCTTCCCGTTCCACGCACAAGACCCAAAAGGCAGATGGAGCTCCGGAGTCTCAATGCGTGAATGAGACAATGGTGCAAAGAAGAGGGATTTGGATTTGTTAGGAACTGGGGAACATTCTGGGGAAATGAGGGGCTTTTTCCGAAGGGATGGGCTCCACCTTAACCAGGATGGAATCAGGCTGCTGGCATTAGCCTTTAATAAAGAGATGGAGCAGGTTTTAAACTAGATAACAGGGGAAAGCCAACAGTCTCCCAAAAGCACATAGTTCGGGACAATGTATCCATGAAGGATATTAGCAAAAGACTGAAGTTAGGGTATCCCGTCAGAGAGGTTCCAATAAAGACAAAAGTAACCAAATGCCCTTAAGTACAGAGAAGACAGAGCTTAAAGATTCCAAATTACCCCTGCCTACAGATATCCAGATTAATATGAATAAAATATGACCTCTAAAATGCTTCTATGCAAATGCTAGAAGTCTAAAAAATAAGATGTGAGAATTAGATTATATAGCACTAAATGAGAGGTTAGATATGATTGGTATCTCAAAGACCTGGTGGAAAGAGGACAACCACTGGGACAATGTGATACCTGGTTACAAATTATATCACAATGATAGAGTACATCAAATTAGTGGAGGGGTTGGGCTCTATGTAAGAGAGAGCATTGAGTCACACAGAATTAAATTTTTGCAGGAAACAAGATACAATGTTGAATCTCTATGGATTTAAATTCTGTGTAAAAAGGGGAAGACGATGGCAGTGGGGTGTACTACCGACCGCCTTGCCAGAATGTACAAATGGATGATGAAATGCTAAAAAGAAAACAGGGAAGCTAACAAAAGTTACAACACAATAATAATAATGGTGATTTAATTTACCTTGATATTGATTGGGTCAGTGTCATGGCTGGACATGCTAGGGAGATAAAGTTTCTAGATTAAATAAATGATTTAAAGATGAGGTCAGAGAAGCCAAAAAAGCATCTTTCAGGTAATGGAAAAAAGAGCCAAATGACAAAAAATGGAAACAACATAAGTACTGGCTAGTTAGATGCAACCTCGGCGTGACCAAAAAAGAACCTCTATCATTAATTTTTGTCGGAGTGACCAATTCAAAAGAGGGAGGAATGGAAAACCTTCCCCTCGCTGTGGCCACTCCTTTTAATCAATTTAGAAAAAAGTGTATCAAAAAAACACTTTAGCTTATAAACTTTCCGTGAACTTGAAAGAATTCCAGAATTCGTGATGAACAGCGTGACACGTTTCGGGTCCAAAAAGATTTCTGACGTGCATCAGGTTAAAGAAATGAATTCCGTGATTAAAGCTTCAAACGGAATTCATTTCTTTAACCTGATGCATGGTCAGAAATCTTTTTGGACCCGAAATGTGTCACGTTGTTCATCACGAATTCTGGAATTCTTTCAAGCTCATGGAAAGTTTATAAGCTAAGTGTTTTTTGATACACTTTTTTCTAAATTGAGGTTCAGTCTTTGATATTTTACCTTGTGCGGTGGGGTTTTTTCTAATAGTTAGATGCAAGGCATTGATAAGGCAGGAAAATAAATAATTTGAGAAGAAGCTTGCTGTGGAAGCAAGAACGCATAATAAAAGCTTTTTAAAGTACATTCATAGCAAAAAATCTGTAAGTCAGTTGGACCATTAGATGACAGAGGGGTGAAAGGGGCACTAAGAGGGGACAAGGCCATAGTGGAGAGACTGAATGAATTCTTTGCTTCAGTCTTTACTGACAAAGATGTAGGGAAGTTACCGATGACTGAAATTGTATTTAAAGACGATGCATTGGAAGAATTGCAAGAAATATTGATAATCCGGGAAGATTTATTTATTTTATTTAGACAGTTTTGTATACCACCTTATCCTTCAATCAAAGTGGTCACAACACAATTGGGGGTTACGTTTAACATGAGGGGATATGAGACACATATGCTAATACTTACAGGGAACATGGGCTATGGAGGGTTAAGTGGCTTGCCCAAGACCACAAGGAGCACCTGTGAGACTAGAAACTCCAGTCCTTCCAGCCCAAGGTTGCTGTCCTCTAGTGGGATTTGAACACCTGACCTTCCGGCCTGAGGTACCTTGCCCCAACCACTAGGCCACTCCTCCCCTACAACTATTTGATAAAATGCAAATGCAATGCAACGTGTGCCTTTGAACAGTAGCAAATCACCTGAACCAGATGGTATACACATGAGAGAAAGAACTGAAATATGAGATTGTAGACCTACTATTAGTATCTGTGAACTATCATTAAAATCATCTGTAGTACCTGAAGATTGGCAAATGGCAATGTAATGCCAGTTTTTAAAAAGGGTTCAGGGGGTGATCCGGAAAACTGCAGACCAGTGAGCCTGACATCAGTCCTGGGTAAAATGGTATAAACCATTATAAAGAACGAAATTACTGAACATGTAGATAGTCTTAGTTTAATGGGAGAAAGCCAACATGGCTTTAGCCAAGGAAGGTCTTATCTTACTAATCTGTTATATTTTTTTGAAGGTGTGAATAAACAGGTAGACAAAGGTGAGCCTGTCATTATAGTGTATCTTATTTTTATTTATTTAGAAGGATTTAGTATACCGCCGTATCGTATCTGGATTATCAGAAAGCCTTTGACAAGGTCCCACATGAGAAACTCTTGGCGAAATTAAAAAGTCATAGGATAGGAGGCAGTGTAGTATTGTGGATTAAGAGTTGGTTAAAAGATAGAAGGGTAAGGCTGAATGGCCAATTTTCCCAATGGAGAAAGGTGACTAGTAGAGTACCCCAGGGATCTGTGCTGGGTCTGCTGCTTTTTAACATATTTGTAAATGACATGGAAATGGGAATAACGAGTGAGGTAGTCAAATTTGCAGATGACACAAAATCATTCAAAGTTGTTATAATGCAAGAGGATTGTGAAAAATTGCAAGAGGACCTTGATAAAGTGGAAGACTGGACGTTCAAATGGCAGATGAAATTTAATGTGGCCAAGTGCAAAGATATGCACCTAGGAAAGAACAACCCAAACTATGGTTACACAATGCAAGGTTCCACATTAGAAAACAACAGCCAGGAAAAAGATTTAGGCGTCATTGTGGATAATACATTGAAACCCTCCACTCAGCGTGCAGCGGCAACCAAGTAGGCAAATAGAATGCTGGAAATCATAAGGAAAGGAATGGAGACTAAAACAAAGGATTTTATAATGCCTCTGTATTGTTCCATGGTGCGGCCGCTTCTTGAATATTGTGTGCTATTCTGGTCACCGTATCTTAAAAAGAATATAACGGAATTTAGAAAAGGTACAGAAAAGAGCCACCAAAGTGGTAAAGGCTATGGAAGGATACTCCTATGAAGAAAGGCTTAAAAGATTAGTGCTTTTCAACGTGGAAAAGAGATGGCTGAGGAGAATGAATAGAGTGGAATGGGTAAACATAGATCAAATCTTTATGCCATCAAAAAGTAGAAAGACTAGGGGACATGCAATGAAGCTACAGTGTAATCCATTTAAGACTAATAAGAGAAAATATTTTTTCACTCAACGCATAATCAAACTTTGGAATTCGTTACTGGAGAATGTAGTAAAAGCTGTTAGAGTAGCTGGGTTTAGAAAAGGTTTTGGCAAGTTTCTGGAGGAAAGGTCCATAAGCCATTATTAAAGAGGACCCAATATGAGCATTGTGGAACCTGTATGTTTTTTTGGGAAACTGCTAGGTACTTGTGACCTGGATTGGCCACTGTTGGAAACAGGATACTGGGCTTGATGGACCTTGGTCTGACCCTGTATGGCATTTCTTATGTTCTTATGGCCTGGAAAAGCCATTTCCTTTTCTTTTAACCTTTCATGTCACTACTATTTCCATTCCCAAATTAAGTCCCCAGCCTAGGATGAATTCCCTTCTTAGTACTGAACTGGAAAAGATGGTGTTTTAGCAAATTATACTTACAGCACCTGGTTTTCCAATGTGGTCTTCCATCTAAGTACTAATCAGAGCCAACCCTGGCTAGCTTCCAAGATCAGATAGGATTGGATGCATGCAGAGTGGCATGGCCATAGCTGAAGGGTATTGCACCTTTATATTTAACTCAAACAATTCAGCAGTACATACTTACTAGAGCTCTTAATTCAGATCTGAATGTCCGTCTTAGGATTTCTTCAATATGAGAAATACAACTAGTCTCATAACCAACTACTGCCTTAATTCTGGAATATTTTACCCTTAAATATGAAAACTCAAGTCAGTTATCTTTAGTTCCGGAAGCAGCTGAAAACGGTGTTTTCTCATAGCTATTGCTGATTTAAACATGTTTATTTAGCAAATGAGTTTTGTTGTATTTATAAATATTATAATTTTTATGTTTTGAAAGTGTCATTAGTTTTTTGTATGTTTTTGCCTATGTATGGATTTTTTCTATTTATGGTTTTATTAATTATTGCTTAGGTTATTGGACTAAGCTGTTATTTTTATTGTTGTAATCCACTTTAAACCTCAGCAGAATATAAATGTATGATTATATGAAATTTCAGTGGGTTGAATTAAGAACTACAACTGACATTAGCAGGCACAGAGTGACCCTCACCTGAGCATACCCACTATCGTCCTTCCTGCCCATCTTCACACAGCTCACATTTGTCCCTGTTGACACAGGAGAGCTGGAAGTTAAGAAATAGAGAAGGGTGCTGGAAAAAGGATTGTAAAAGCTTTGCTTGAGTTGGCTTGTGCTTTTTTTTTCTTCCATGAACCAACCTTTGTGTCTGGTTTTATTTCTGTGTGAAAGGATTGTGAGTGTCTTTGTCCAAAATTTTTGTGCATTCTGTATTATCTGTGGATATGGTGACTGGACAGGGCTGGTGCAACCATTATGTAAGACTAAGCGGTTGCTTAGGGCTGCAGATTCAGCAAGGTGGCCCAAAGCAACAGCGGTCAAAGCAAAATAGTAGATCCTGACAGCCCCAGGCACTCAAAGAGCCATCAACACATTAGTTTACCTGCAGGGACAGTGGGCACACACATACATGCAAAGCAAAGTTTTCAATATTTACAAAATAATGATATCTAATTATGCATTTTTACTGGATTGCCAGAAGGGTGGGTTGGGATGATCATGATCAAAGTTTAATAATAAAAAATCTTGGGGAGGAGATGTAAGATTGAAGGTTTGTCTAGGTTGGATGCCATGCCTAGTGTCCATGCACTGGCCCTGTGGATGGAGGTGAAAAGAGGAGACGAGGGCAAGGGAGGCTTTGGCGAGTGAGCATGGTGGCAGGGGTGGGGACATGCACACAACTCGGCTGTTCTGACCGCACAATCAGCAAGTCTCCACTCAACCGCATGATGCATAGTGTGCCTGCCTACAAAACCTGTCCTGCATATGCACACACAGCTCGTTCTGTAGAGTCAGCTGCACAGGGTGCTTCTTGCCAAAATACCACACTCCTGATTTGCCAAAATCTTTGGGGGGGGGGGGGGGGTTAGGGGGGCTGTGCCTCTCCAGGCTCACTCCAGGTTATGTCTCTGAGTAACTGCGGTTTTTTTATTGCCTTTTCCAAGCAAAAAGGTTTTGGCTAAGATTTTAGCCTCATAATCCATTACACAATTTACTAAAAATGCTTAATTTGGTGAACATTAAAAGTTTCATAGAGGGGAATTTTAGAAAGGACGTCCAAGTGCAATCTGGGATGTCTAAGCCACAAAACCTGGAAAAACAAAGGCACATCTAAATGCGCATATGATTTCACAAACATGGGCGTGCCCAATATTAACATCTGTGGGAACATCTACATAGACATTCCCAGAATAGTATTTCAGTACCTAAATGTAGAGGAATAGCCTAATGATTAGAGCTGTGGGGTAGGAATAGGGCAGCAGAAGTTCAAATCCTACTGCTGCTATCATTGAAATTGTGCTGAATAAAGCCTCTGGCTGTTTTTCAGCTAAAACAAGCACTTTTCAGATACTTGTTCATGTCTGGAGCAGGTCTAAATTTAGACACGATGACGGACGTCCAGGATGTTTTTGAGATTAGGTAGGGACTAGGTTCTTGAGAACACCCCAGCTATGCATCTACCATGCCCTCATTCAGACTTGGACGTCCAAAGACCTGACATCTAAAATGTCTCTGGATACGTCTTTGTGCTTTGGACGTCTCTGTGCCCAATGACTCTCAAAACCTCCTAAAATTGTACCTACAAATGTGCATTTAAAAGAAATAGATTTTCATGTAGAAGGTTCTCCTGATAAGTCTTGAGAAAGATGTTTTCAGACTTAAACTCACTTGTAAGCATGGAAACTCAAGATACTGCCTGTTAGAGACACCCTGCAAGTCCAGAAGGAGTTGTGAGAGCTCCAAATGTAATAGAGAATCATACCATTTGCAGCAGTTCAAGTTAAAAATATTCTTCAAAGTACAGGCAGTTCTGAGTTTTATCACAAAATGACTTTTCAGAGGGCCTTGTTCTGGGCACTAATCAAACTAGATATATCCCAACTAGCTTGTAAGCCCTCTGGGGACAGGAAAATAGCTACTGTATCTGACTGTAATGCGCCTTGAACCTCCTGAGTTAAATCCATTTCCTTTTCCCTTTTTTAGCTTTGGAGTACTAAAAGTACTACGTCTGAACCATGATATTCTTGCAGTCTATGAATAACCTGCTGACAATGCTTCTCAACAGTGCAATCCAAAAATGTGCAGATATTACTTTCTTATTTGCAGGTGGATCTCATTTTTTAGGTTTATTTACATAATGGCTTCTTAAAGTTGTAATTGTAGCTTCCAGAAAATGTCTTTCTGCAGGTGCAATACACTTTAAAATAGTCCCTGAGATCATAAGTATCATCTATTGTAATGCATGCCAATGATTTACTCTGCTCATATGTTTCTTTTTATGCCATCCCATTGCTTGCCTAGCGTCAAGAGGTGTCCTGCCACATAATGTACCTGCCAAACCGCTTGTGATGTCTCAGCACCTCCCCCTACTGGCTGCAGTGTGGCTGGATGATCCCTGCGCAGCTTGGTGGGAATGTTGTCTGACATAAGACAAGATCATCCAGTTATTTTTGTGGTTATGCTCCCCCTCACCTAGCATAAGTTTGACAACATAAAGTCAGCTGCACACCTGCTGATGTGCTGCTCCGCAGTCTCTTGCTACCAATTCCTCCTCCTCTGATTTCTTCCCTTTGTCTAGTAAAGATATTGGGGCAGATGTTCTAAGCCACAGGATAACAGCCTGTGATGGCATAAGTTGGCTATGGATGCAGATACGTTTCTATAGCAATCTTTCATGAGAAGATTTCCAAGGGCATGGTGTAGTTATCTTTTCTGCAAAAACTGCCCTGCACAGATATCTTTTCATGATGTATTTCACTGGATTCTGAACCAGTGAGTTTCTTTCCGTGATACTGCATTGCAGAAGTATCATTAAAATTGTAGTAAACTTTCATACGTAATACAGTACATGTGAAGGCTTCCCACTTGTGAGCGGGCAATTTTGTGAAATTTTTCACACTTGTCCCTCCACATGTGAAATAATGCACAAAATCCCAAACTGCTGGCATTTTGTGCATTTTGATGCATAATGCTCCTTGGAAAAAATGTGCAGTTCAGTCTACTAATTTTTGTTTTGATCCAAAGTGCAGTGCAATGTGTTCATTCAGGACAGCTGAAGAGTCTTCCTGAATGAGCCTGATCTCAGCTGATCTCTGAAGCTAAGCAGGGTTGGGTCTGGATAGTTCTTGGATAGGAGACCACCTTGGAATACCAGGGGCTGTAAACTCACTGCCCAGAAGAAAGGCCTGTCACACCTCGCCAAGAAAACCTAGGAGCTGGGTCACCAAGAGTCAGCATTGACTCGACAGCACACATTATATTGTTTTGACCCATCAGTTCAAAATTACCATTGTTCCCCTCCATTCTTTTCTCAGTGGTTGTCACTCAATTTTAGGCGTGTTTTTTTTTTTACTTTTTTCACTGATATACTCAACTATTCACTATGGCAATGGGTTTTTACCACTTTGTTCAAAATCACCTCAAGAGAAAATAATTAGTTTTTTTTTAGTTATTTATAAATTATTATTTGGCATCTCGCCTCTCTTGGTTTTGCAGTATGTTGCCATTTTCAACAGAGAAATTGTGTGATGTTGCAGGATGGCAGTGACTCTCTAACCCTAGTTTCAGCAGCTTCTGTCAGACAGTGTCATTGATACTTTGTAATTTTAGCCAAATATTGTAATGCATGCTAGTCCTCATCACTTCATGGGTAGAGATGCTTGGGCAGTCGTTAGTGATGTTTAAATCAGTTGTGCATGGCTCCTTTAAAAAGAAGGGAGATCTTCTGTGCTTATCTCGGGCTTTCTTTAATTCTGATACCTTCCTCATCCCCTCTACCTCCTCTGGGATACTAATCCACACATCTACCACCCTTTCCATAAAGAAATATTTCCTTAGATTACTTCCATAGGAAGAGGCCCGCCTCCTGTGCATTCATATCATGGAGGTGTTTAAATATCTATCATGTATCCTATATCGTGCCTTTCTTCCAAAGTGTATATATTAAGATCTTTAAGCCTGTCCCCATAAGCTTTATGACTAAGACCATTGACCATTTTTAGTAGTTGTCCTCTGGACTTACTGCACCCTTTTTATATCTTTATGAAGGTGTGTGCTCTAGAATTGTACACTGTATCCCAAATGAGTTCTCATCAGAGACTTATACAGAGGCACGATTACCTCCTTCCTGCTGGTCATTCCCCTCCTTATCCATCTTCTGGCATTTGCTGTTGGCCTTTTCTTTCTGTTTGGCCACCTTAAGATTATCAGATATGACCTCTCCCAGGTCCAGTTTTTCTTTGTGAAGTGCTTCATGTTCTATATTGGTGGTTTTTAATCCAGTCCTCAGGGCACATGTGAAGTGGGATTTTAGAAAGGACATGTCAGTAGCAGAGAGAACATGCAAATAAATACATGTCACTAATGGAGCTGATTTCAGAACTGGGTCTGTGAAGGCTCCGTCTGAAATTGCCTTATGAATGTACAGGAAGCTGGCTGAAGGATACAAGACAGCCAACCGCACATGTGGTGCATGGAGGATATACAATGTAGCCGTGCAAGGACCTGTTTGCTGAAATGGGGACTGGGACATAGACGTGCATAAGTGATGTAAAGTATGGTTATACGTGCTGGCATGCAGAGGCACAACATGAGGACACGGCGAGAGGAGATAGAGATGGCGATGTGGAAAACAAAATTATCTTGGGCTGAAACCAGGAGGCTATTCCAATGGTTATAGAACATGAGGCAGTGCTCTACCCATCCCAAGAACACAGCAGATCCACTCAGTAAGTGGTGAAAATGCAATGGACATGGGGGTACCCTAGGATCTAGACCAAACAGGAATGCAGATTGAAGGGGACAGGCAGGGTGAGAGAACAGTGTGTTCTACTCCACCTCGGTACAGTGATGACAGAGTGCACTCAGGAACTGCAAATAGTTAGGGATTAGCGAACAGACAGTGATAACAAAAGGCTAGTTGCAGCAGTAACATAGTACATAAAGTGGGAGTGCAAAGTACAGTAGCTCTCTATTTAAAGAGAAAGGTAGTAGCAGACCCCTGAACATAGTAGAGGCATGTGCTGGGTCCATGGGAGCGAGGAAGGCTGTAAGGGCACAGCTCTTGTCAGAAACCAGGAAAGAAGGTGGGACAGGTAAGGATCAGATCACTGTCACAACTGTGGACACTTGGAATCTGCACTGTGCACAAGGAGGAAGCCTGTAGAGCAGTGTTTTCTCCTCAAAAAGCCTTCACAAAACCTACCTGTCCTTCCAGTTATCAACCTATCTCTCTCCTCCCCTGTGCTTCAAAACTACTTGAACGAGCGGTTCACCACCGTTGTCTTGACTCTTTCCTCTCAAAGCCTTCTGGACCCACTGCACTCTGGCTTTCATTTTCTACATTCCACAGAAACAGTTCTTGCCAGTTCCTCACCATATCCAAAGGCCTCTACTCGAGTCTCATCCTTGTTGACCTTTCTGCTGCCTTTGACACTGTTGATCACCACCTTCTCCTCGATACCCCCTGCTTGGCGTTAGGGGCTCTGTTCTGTCCTGGTTTTCTTATCTCTCCCATCACACTTTTAGTGTATGTTCTGGTGGTTCCTCCTGTATCGCCATCCCACTTTCAGTTGGTGTACCTCAGGGCTCTGTCTTGGGACCTCTCCTTTTCTCTCTCTACACTCGATTCCTTGGTGCACTTATTTCCTCCCATGGTTTTCAGTACCATCTTTATTCTGACAATTCTCAGATCTACCTTTTTGTACCTGAAATCAGTCCAGGAATCCAGACCCAGATCTCTGCCTGCTTATTCGACATTGCAGCCTGGATGTCTCACCGCCATCTGTAACTGAACATGGCCAAAACTGAGCTCTTTATCTTTCCCCCTAAACCACCTCCCTCCTTTCTCTGTTCTCTATTTCTATGGATAACACTACACTCCTCCCTGTTTCCTCAGCTCACAACCTTAATTTAAACTAAACAGACAAAATATTATTCCGAATTAATTATTATATGAAGGTTAAATGTTTTGAAATGTAATGCTTTATCATAAAATTACATGAAGAAGAGTTGCCACGAAAGCAGTTTTTGCATGCACTTGATGAACACAGTAAAGTACTACAGTCATTTGCATGAGACACAGACAATTTCTGAATGTTCTTTGCAAACATTGCGCTTGCAGGAGATGCAAACTATGTTGCTTTTCTTGTCTTCTCTGGAACAGCAGTGACACCTTGCCCTTTTCTTTGGGATCCCGACATTGCAAACAGCATCAGTGACTTCTTCAATGCTGGAAGAAGTCTCGCTGCAATTACTCTGAAGCAGCTGATTTCCTAATTCCAAGAGGAATAGACAACGTCTGTGCTTTGACTTGGACTGCCATTCTGGATTTAGTGACATCCAAACAATGAAGGTGTTCAAAGCACTGATGTCCAACATGCTGTAGAAGATTGTCACTGGCCAGCGTCTTGTCATTCGTTTTGTGGTATATGCGCACAACATTTGATCTGCCATATCTACTCCACCTTTACTAGAATTATAGTCCAAGATCATGCGTGTTTTTTTTTGTCTGGACGTGTGTTATCTACTTCTTGATCATGCAAACTGCTCAGAAGAACAACCACTTTTCCTTTCTTCGGGCAATAGGAAACCAGAGTGGCATCATCGCGAAAGGCAAACAGTGAAGTGAATACCTCTCAGCCCTTTGCTGTTACCTCCAGAATTTGTAATTCATTTCTATTCTTTCGAATTGTCCCCCAAAGTGTCATTTGTTTTTCTAGCAATTTCCGCGACAGGGATAAACTACAGAAGAAATTGTCAACAGTAACATTTCTGCCAGATCGCGTCAATCCTTCAGTGAGTTGCAGCACAACCCTTTCACCCTGATTCTGTTCCCTGTTGTATCCGAGTTCCCTTCCTGTATATACTTGAAGACGCAGAACATATGACGTTGCACTGTCACACAACATCCATAGCTTTATGCCATATTTCCCAGGTTTGCTGGAAATATATTGTCTGAATGGAACACTGCCACAAAATGTAAGCAGTTGCTCATCCACGGTAACATTTTCACCAGGAACAAAGGCATCACTTAGAGTTGCTTCCCAGGTATCAAAAACGTGTCTGATTGGAGCAAGCTTATCCACGCCTCGTTCACGTCTGTTGGTTGCATCATCAAATCTGAGAGCACAAGAAATTTGCTGAAAACGGTTACGGGCCATATTTTTGCCGAAAACAGAACGACCATTTTCAAGGTTCCACAACTGAACTATGGATTCATTTCGTGACTTGTACACGCCTGAGAGGATCAGAAGTCCAAGAAAATGTTGAAATTCTCCATCTGTCAAATCTTTCCATAAATGTGTCTTCCTTGACATGATTTAATTCAGTAAGTTCTTCCTCATGAACAAGTGGAATGCTGCGAGAGGGCCATCAACATTTCGTACAGCATACCTTGTAGGACCTTGTTGTATGGGCATGACATTAGCTCTGGCGTATCTTCCAGCAGCTTGCTTTATAGGTTTCCTGTTCCATGATGTGGCATCCTTAGATACATAGGTTTCAATGGCAAATTTGTGCTTATAGTTGATGACCTCTTAGCTTCTCTATGACCACAACTAAGATTCCTCACAGTTGATACTGACACCGAGGACACCTGCCTTCTTCCCCCTCCAGCACAGCCTCCACCTTTGCCTCGACCTGTAACTTGACTCTTTGCTGCAGGCGATGTTACCGGTTCAACATCAGTCTCACATTCACTTGGCGACCAACTGCTATCGCCATCTGAATCATGACTGTCATCATCAGATTTATCGCCCGAACTTGGCTGATATGCTTCTTCACTTGCTGAATATGCTGCATCATCAGACGACTCAGAGCTGTCCCTGTCAGCATCTTGTTGCAATATTTCTCTTACTTGGGCAGCTGAATACTTTCATTTTGACATCATAAACAATAACCTAAAATAAATAAACAAAGATAAAGTTGAATAAAACGCAAAGCAGTTTTACTATAGGTGTACAATAATCGTGATGAACTAGCTGAAAGCCTTTAGATTTCATCAGAAATAATGAGAGAACTTATGATATCAATTACAGAAAATATGTAATTTTCATAAAATAAGAGTACAAAAAATAAATGATACATAATTAATGATAAATACCTTTGTCAGATCAAATAATTCACAAAACTGCAAATCGTATCATGATCCAAACCGGACGTAAGCAACTGGGGTCAAAAATGACCCCACTGGTACTCTGTGCTGCAATTTATCACTAGCGTCACCTAGCGGATGAAAATCATTCCTCTCATGGTGCAATATAAAGAGAATATTGACATGTGAAAAGTCATAAAAAGATTGCATTCTTGAACAACTAGTTTCCAAGATACGTGTTGTGAAACTTGCAATGGCGTTACTTTTGACCCCATCGGTACTCCCAGGGTTAAACTACAAAGAAGTCTGAAGATCTGATATGTTATATAATATAATATATATGTTTGCTATTCTTTGTAATGTAAATGTAATGTAAACACAAGTTTTGTCATGGTTGTCTGCTATTACTAAGTTTTGCTGGTTTAATTCAACTGTGTCTGTGTGGTTAGTTTTACTGGTTACCGTAATATTAACTTGCTTATATATTTTATATTACAGATTATATAACAAAACTACAGTTAATATAATGGCATGACTTCAAGGGAGTGCGACATAAACCGCAAGTATAAGTCCGGTTGGCAAAAATGCCATGAACAGGCGCAGCGGGATGCTGCCGCTATAATTGGAACGCGGTCGATTATGACGTACTTTGGGCAGACAACTCAGCCCTGCATGACCGCTCCAGCTCAGGAGGCTGAGGTAGGAGTAGATGTCGAAGCTTCAATGACTGCGACTACTAACATAAATGAGACAGCAGTTAAAACTGAAGAGAAAATGGAATTGGACTGTCTGCCATTCCAACAGGCAGAAGACGCTGCAATGGATGTTACCGAGTTTCTAGAACATGATGATGTTCCAGTTCGGTGTCTATCTGCTGTCTGCTACTCTACAGAGCTCGGCGAATGGCCCGTCGAGATTGTCGACGACATGCGCGAGTACTGGGCGACAGCAGGTAGTGCGCAATGTGACCACTGGGACTTGGATTTCACTCCTACCAGAACTGTCTATGCAGCCGATGGAAAAGCAAGGAAATGCTCTCGTGACCTGTTCAAAAGAACTCATCCGCTGTCGAAGGAACCTATCGATCGTGACTGGCTTTGTTATTCACCATCTAAGCTTCGTCTATTTTGCTTTCCATGCAAGCTAATGTCACCAGAAGTTGTAGCCTTTGGCACAAAAGCTTTTTGCAACTGGAAGCATAAGAAGCAACAAATCTTGGAGCACGAGGTCAGTTCTACTCATTGAGCATCCATGATTAAACTGCTACCGTGATGTGACACAGCAAAACCTGTTGATCAGGCACTAGTAAATCAACGTGACAAACGACATGAGTATTGGCATGCTGTTTTCGAGCAGTTGTTTGAAACTATTTTCTTTTTATCTGAACGTGGCCTGGCCTTTAGAGGTGACAACCCAGATCATTGGCTCTGCCCATAATGGCAATTATTTGGCAATCCTTGAACTTATATCAAAATTTGATCCCTTCATGGCGCAACACCTGCAGATGCATGCTAACAAGGGAAAAGGACACACTTTATACCTGTCTGCCAACATCTGCAATCAAATAATTCAGCTGATTGGCCAGTCAGTTGTCGATCGGATTAAGGCCGAAGTTCAGTCTGCCAAGTACTTCTCAATCTCAGTTGATTCGACGCCTGATATAACACACCAAGATCAGCTGACAGTGATTATTCGTTACGTGTTGCCATCTGGCCCTGTTAAGTGGTTCCTTACATTTCTACCTCAGCAAGGTCACAAAGGTGAACAGCTTGCAGATAGCTTGCTTCAGTTTCTGCACAGCTGGGGGATCAACATTGACGATTGTCGAGGACAGTCATATGATAACACCAGCAACATGAGTGGCAAATGCAGAGGTATGCAGGCTCTTATACGGCAGGTAAATCCTCATGCTGCCTACATACCCTGGGCAGGCCATTCCTTGAACCTCGTCGGTCAGTGCGCAGCAGCCTGTTGTGCCGATGCCGTATCGTTCTTTGACTTTGTCCAATGGCTGTACGTGTTTTTTGCTGGTTCGATAGCATGCTGGGCCATTCTCAAGGACAAGCTGGAACAGACTGCAGACCGGCTAACACTAAAGAGACTGTCCGACACATGGTGGTCAGCATGATTCGATGCGGCAAATGCTCTGGTGAGGGACTATGATGAGATTGTCATCTATAATGTCCTCCAGAGCTTTGACAAAGTGGGCAAACACAAGGCAGAGATGTGTCAAGAAGCCAGAGGATTGCACGATCGAATGCAGTGCCTTGAGACGGGCATAATGGCTGCTTTCTGGCAGAAGGTTCTCGCAAGATTCCAAGTGAACAGCGTGTCATTGCAGTCAGCTGATCAAAACTTGAATTCTGTTGCTACGATTTATGAGTCACTGCAGATGTACGTCCAAAGCCTTCATGAACAGTTCAACCATTTTGAAGCACATGGCAAAGACCTGTTACACTGTGAAAACTATCGGGCTGATCTCAGCAAGTAAGTACGCAGACGAAATCACAGATACAATGAATCCGGTGCAGACGCTGAAATTCAGTTGCAACCACATGATAAATTCCGTACTGACACATTCATCGACAGCCTTGCTGCTGCACTGTCGAAGCGCAAGGAAGCATATGCTGAATTGGCCAACCGATTTGCTTTCTTGCGTAAAATTTCATCACTTTCTGGTGCAGAAATTCGAGAAGGTGCAAGCAAATTAATTAATTGCTATGCCTCTGATCTGCAGCCTGAACTGGTGGAAGAGTTAGTACAATTTAAGGCAGTTCTGCAAACAAAGTTGGGCAAGGAAGAATTGCAGGCGTCTGAGTCAGACGACCTGGAGGAAGATGAGAATGACGATCCAGATAGTGCTACAATCTGCAGCAAGATCGAAATTCAGTTGCATCGCTTCATCGTTGATAATGGCCTCCATAGCACGTTTGCGAATACAGAGATCACGTTGCGCATTTTCCTCTGCCTGATGGTGACGAACTGCTCAGGTGAGCGGTCATTCAGCAAGCTGAAGCTGATTAAGAATCATCTCAGATCAACGATGTTGCACAAGCATCTGAACATGCTTAGCTTGTTGAGTATCGAGCAGGACCTTCTGAGAGAAGTTGACTCTGTGCATTATCCGTGACTTTGCATTAACAGTCAAACTTCGACATGTTGATACTTAGCTAACTGTCAGCAGTCAGCACGTGGAATGTGCATTAATGCATTGCAAAGTTAGAATGCTTGAAACTGTAAATTTCCAATTTGATTGTTAAGTGTTTGACAGACTGACAGCTGTTTGTGAATTGTGATGTGGACATATGATTGTCGGTCAGTTTGTCAGTAATTGATTAAAGTTGATGTCAATGATTTGTAACGAAATGTTGTCACGAGTGACTTTAGTGAGGAGCCCATGACATGAGCTGCTGGGCTCATCATGTGGGATCCAGCCCATCTGGGGCCCCTGCAGGCCGCCAGGGGCCTCACACTGGCAAAAGACAGGCCAGCCTTCAACGATGAACTTGTTGATTTTGCCAGTTGTCATGATCTTTGTCTTCTTTACATTAAGGTGCAGGCCCATTTTGAGACTATGTTCTTTGATCTTGAGAAGCAAAGGTTTCAGATCATCTTCACTTTCAGCCAGTAATGTGGTATGATCAGCTTAGCGAAGGTCGTTGATGAGTCTTCCACCAATCTTCACACCTCTGTTGTCTTCATACAATCCTGCTTCTCTGATGATTTGTTCTGCATATAAATTAAACAGGTAGGGGGAAAGTATGCAGCCTTGTCTTACACCTTTGCTTATTTTAAACCATTCTGTTTCTCCTTGTTCTGTTCGAACTGTTGCTTCGTGATCAATGTACAGATTGTGCAAGAAAACAAACATGCTTCTTAATGTGGGCCAGAGTTTCTCATGGTTTACACAGTCAAAAGCCTTGCTATAGTTGATAAAGCACAAATAGATATCCTTTTGTTATTCTTTAGTCTTTTCAAGGATCCATCTCATATCCGAATTGATGTTTCTCGTTCCTCGTCCTTTCCTGAACCCTGCTTGCACTTCAGGTAGTTCTTGTTCCAGGTATGGTTGTAGTCTCTGTTGATTAATCTTCAGTAGAATCTTGCTGGCATGTGGGATCAGAGCAATTGTGTTGTAATTTCCACAGTCAGTTGGATCACCTTTCTTTAGTATTGGTATAAACACAAATCTTTTCCAGTCTGTTGGCCATGATGTTATCTTCCAAATTTCTTGGCAGAGCCTTGTAAGTATGGTTACAGATGCATCAGGTTGCTGTAATACTTCTATGGGAATGCCGTCAATGCCTGGTGCTTTGTTCTTTGATAAGGCTTTCAATGCTGCTTCAACTTCTTCTTTCATCACCAATGGGTCCCGATCATAAGGTACAGGTTGAAATGGCTGTTGGTCCACTTGATCTTTATCATATAAAAACTCTGTATATTCTTTCCACCTTTTCTTGATCTTCTCAGCATCATTCAACATAGAACCTTGTAACATTCCAATTCAAGGCTGGAATTTTTTTCTTTAACTCTTGTAGCTTTAGGAAAGCCGTATAATATATTGACAAATGAATTTGGGTGAAAAAGGAAATCTAGGTAGCACTGTTTCATCACTGATACTGACAAGAATCTTAATGCGCATGAACTTTTATATGCACTCAACAATACTAAGTTCATTGCTACCTGGTTTGAGTGACTGTATGTATTTTGTTGAATGAAGCTTATAAAGGAGTATAGACTTTGTGGAATGTCCCGAAGCATAATCAAATATATTTGGCGATGACACTATAACTAAGGATGGACCTGCAATAAGTTTTACTTGCTATTTGATTAATGTTTTATGAAAAAGTAAAGAAAAAGAAGATGAAAAGATACAAAACAAGATTAGACAAGATAAAAAGAAAGTAAATATTAATAAAGGAAGTGAACGGTATATGAGTGAAATAAGGGGAGCAACGAGTGAAATACTGCTAGTAAAAAAGAGAAGTCTTTTGAGCAGTCTTCCCCGGTTCTATTCTGATGGTTCTTTCACTCTTTTTTTATATTTTTTTCTAAATTGGGTACTATCCTTTGTGAAGGGAAGTGTTTTGATTTTTGGATATGTTGGAATTGCAATTAGGATAAGTCATGTATGGGGAAGAATGGCAGCCACACATAAATGGGTGCCACAAGTGTAGGTTGGGTTAGTGCCGCCACGAGTATCATAGACATGCATGTTAGAAACAGAGAAACATGATGGCAGAAGAAAGACCATGTGGCCTATTTAGTCTTCTCTTCCATATCAACTATTATAGTCCCTTTTTCCCCTTTTAGAGTTTTGCTGTGTTTATCCCATGATTTCTTGAATTCAGATATTGTCCTGGTCTCTACTTCCTCCACTGGGAGACAATTCCATGCATCTACCACTCTTTCTGTAAAGAAATATTTCTGCCTATTACTCCTGAGTCTGTCCCCTTTCACCCTCATCCTATGCCCACTCATTGCAGAGCTTGCTTTCAATCAAAAGAGGCTCTCCTCTTGTGCATTTATGCCAAGGAGATATTTAAATGTCTCTGTCATATACCCTCCAAAGTATACATATTGTGATCTTTAAGTTTGTCCCCCATATGGTTTATAATGAAGACCGCTGACCATTTTGGTAGCCACACTCTGCATTGACTCCATCCTGTTTATATCCTTTTGAAGATGTGGTCTCCAGAATTGCACACAATACTCCAAATGAGGTCACACCAGAGATTTATATAGAGACACTATGACCTCCTTTTTTTCTGCTGGCCATTCCTCTCCCTACGCACCCAAGCATCCTTCTGGCTTTTTCCTGTCACCTTTTCTACCTGTTTAGCCACTTTAAGATCATCAGAAACAATCACACCCAAGTCCTGCTCTTCTTTCATGGACAGAAGTACTTTACCCCCTATACTGTACTGTTTCTGTGGATTTTTGCAGCACAAATGCATGACCCTGCATTTTTTTAGCATTCACTTTCAGCTGCCAAATTCTATACATTTCTTCAAGCTTAGCTAGATCCCTCCTCAGGTTGTCTACTCCTTCCTGGGTGTCTACTCTGTTGCAGATTTTGGTGTCATCCGCAAAGAGGCAACTTTATCCAACAGCCCTTCTGCAATATTTATTTATTATTTTATTTATTTAACAAATTTTTATATACCGCAACCTTCCGAAGATCAGGTGCGGTTTACATAGAACAATTAAAGAAACAGAGTGACATTTCTGTTTTTTACATAGAACAATAGAACGATAACCTAATCTAAGTACATATTACATTTAACTTTTTAACATTTGAACTTTCATTAGTAACTATGTACACATAACTATGTACAGGCGTGGAAGGAAGAGTTCAGCGGTGTAAGCGGTAGTGAAGTCTAGATGTGTTTAAGTCTTGGGGTGATGGTCTGTATGTATTGTCTGGCTTATCCTTTTTCGTCTTGTTGGGAGTTATTTAGCGTGCCATAGTAGGAGGTAAATAGGTGTGTTTTTAAGTTTTTGCGTAGGTCTTTGATATCAGTTATGGATCGGATGTCTTCTGGTAGTGAGTTCCAGAGCATGGGGGCTGCATGGGAGAATGCCTTCAATATCACTTACAAAAATGTTAAAAAGAATCAGACCAAGGACAGATCCCTGCGGCACACCACTGATAACATCCTTCTCCCACCCAACCAACTTCTAACCTAGTCAGTCATTTTAGGATCCATCCCTAAGGTGCTCAATTTATTTATGTTACCTGTGCAGAATGGTGTCAAAGGTTTTACTGAAATCTAAGTACACCATATCGAGGGCTCTGCCTCGATCCATCTCTCTGGTCAATTAGTCAAAGAAAGAAATCAGATTTGTCTGACAAGATCTATCTCTAGTAAACCCATGCTGCCTCGGATCATGCAGTCCATTGGACTCCAGAAACCTCAAAACCCTCTGTTTTAACAGTGTTTCCATTAATTTACCACAGACTAACTGGCCTGTAGTTTTCAACTCATCATTATTTCTGCTTTTGTGTAAAGGGACCACATATGCCTTTCTTCAGTCCTCTGGGACCACTCCTGACTCTAAAGAAGTTCTTTCCAGCTCCATCTGCGTAAGACCAACATCTTTATGGGATGAGTCAAAGATCAGTGAATATGGAGCAGGCAACAGAGGAAGTCTATCACCGGCATGCGCACGCTCTCACCTGCACAATCAGATTCTGGAGAGAGCAGCCTGCCTCCTCTTGACCATCAGTTCAGCCTCCAGAGCAGTGACGATTCTCCCTCTATTTGAGGCGTGAGGCATTTTGGGGTGCCGGCTTGGAGGTAATTGGACTGAACTGAGCACGTGCAGATGCTGGGCCTGCCATGAGCACAACTCCTATTGTCTCATCTAAATAGCTTCCCTCTGAGCTGAACTTGGTGCAAAGTTTGACTCCTGGGATTTAATTAAGTTTTTCCTGACTTCTGACCTGATGCACTCAAGCTCATTGTTCCCTACAGGAGTACCACCTGCAATTTAATTAACTGTATTTTATTCACTATTTTGCTTTTATCCTTCTTTTCTCTTCACCTTGCCACACTGCCTCTTAGGCTGGATTCTTACCTCCAGTATTCAGAATTGCTCATTTCTCTCTTGATCTTTCTCCTACCTTTCCTTCTATCTTTCACTTATTTTCTCTATTCTCTCCTCTCCTCTCCCTTTCTTATAGCTCCACATCACTTTCTCTTCCTTTTACTGACACTCCCTAATCTTCTCCCCTCATACCATCTACTTAAACCCCTCCCTCCTTATCACCTTCTCTCTTCCTTCCCCATTTCTTCCCCCAACTTGCCTTCCACCTTTTCTTCAGCTCTTGAGCTTTACCTTTTTCGTCCTCTCATTTATCCCTCTCCTTTCTCTCTGTAACAACCTCATCCATGTTTCCACTGTGCTATCTCCTCTCTGCCTCACATTCTTCTTCTCCTTCTCCTTCTTTCATCTGGTGATATTAATCCTAACCCTGGTTCTCCTAGGTTTTTCTCTCATTCCTATGATAGTTCCTCCCTCAACTACTCCAGTTTCATTCATATTCTTCTCCTCTCTCCCTTTCTCTTGTGCCTTATGGAATGCTCATTCCTGTCTAATAACGCCCCTTTACTCACAATTTCTTTATCTCTAATGCTTTCTATCTTCTAGCTCTTACTGAAACCTGGCAGCCCCCTGATGACACAGCTTCAATTGCTGCTCTCTGTCACAGTGGCTACCAATTTTCTCATACTCTTCGCCCCACTGGCTGTGGTGGTGTTGGATTTCTACTTTCTCCTTCCTGCAAATTTTAACCCCTCCCTCTTCCTCAATCTCACTCCTTCTCCTCCTTTGAAGTCAATTCTGTCTGCCTTTTTAATCCCTTACCTCTCCAGATAGCTGTTATTTATAGACCTCCTGACAAGTCCACCTCTACCTTCCTCACTGACTTTGACTTATGGCTTTCCTTATTTCTGGATTCATCCCCCCATATCCTTGATGACTTTAATATTCATGTTGATAACCCTTCTAGCCCTTATGCTTCTAAGCTCCTTTTCCTTATCTCCTAAATCAACCTCCAGCTTTGCTCTAATGCCCCGTACTCATCAACACGGTTACTGCCCTTACCTTGTTTTCTTCTCTGCTTACCCTCTAAATTCCGTATCTCAGTTCTTCCCTTATCTGACCATCACCTGCTAAGCTTCACTCTTCATCACTCCCCGCCTCAGTTTCGCCGAGTCTCCTCCCTACCTTTTTAGAAATCTTCATGCTTTTGATCCATTGGCTCTAAACACTACTGTCCCATCACCTCTTTCCTCCACTTTGTCTTCTAAGTCTGTTAATGAGGCTCTAGCTTCCTATAATACTGCTCTCTCCTCTGCTCTGGAAACCCTTGCTCTACCCCTATCATGTCTTGTGAAGTGTACTATACCCCAGTCCTGGCTGTGTTCAACTACCTGTTATCTGTGTTCTTGTGCCCGCTCAGCTGAGCATTTGTGGTTCAAATCCCACACCCTTTCTGACTTTCTTCTCTTAAAATTCATGTTGTCCTCCTTCCAGTCAGCCATAGCACTTGCCAAGCAAAATACTATGTCCATCTGACTAACCCTCTTGCCTCTGACCCCTGCTGTCTCTTCTCAACTCTCTCTTCAAGGTGTCCCCATCTCTGACTCCTTCTTCTCTTCCTGCCCAAACCCTAGCCGATTATTTCCATGGTAAAATCCACGCTCCAATTCCTCACTAGATCAGCTTATTCCCTCATCCCCCTCTTCGATACCAGCTCTTCCCCTCACTTTCTACTACTCTTTTGTCTTTTTCTAATATCTCCAAAGAGGAAACCTCTCATCTTCTCACCTCCTCTAAACTGTTCCTCTGATCCTATCCCCACCTATCTCCTTAACTCTTATCCTCCTCTATTGTCCCTTCCATCTCTCATATTCTCAGCCTATCGCTCTCCACTGCAGCTTTCAAGCTTGCTTTGATCACACCTCTCCTCAAGAAACCTTCATTCGACCCTAGTTGTCCTAATTATCAACCCATTTCCCTTTTTCTGTTCATTTCCAAACTTGAATGTGCAGTTCTCCACCATTGCCTTGAATTTCTGTCCTTTCAAGCCCTACTAGTTCCACTTCAGTCTGGTTTTCGTCCCTTTCATTCTACTGAGACAGCTCTTGCCAAAGTCTTCAGAGGTTTGTTCCTGGCTAAATCCAAAGGCCTTTACTTAGTCCTCATTGTTCTTGATCTTTCTGCTGCTTTTGACACTGTTGACCACCACCTGCTCCTCAACACTTTGTCCTTACTTAGTTTTAGGGGTTCTGTGCTGTCCTGGTTCTCTTCTTATCTCTCTTATGGTTCTTTCAGTGTTTGTTCTGGTGTTTTTTTCCTCTACTGCTATCCCACTCTCAGTTGGTGTACTCCAAAGGTCTGTTCTGGGCTCTCTTCTTTTTTCTCTTTATACTCAGTCTCTTGGTGCTCTTATCCCCTCACATGGATTTCAGTACCATTTTTATGCTGATGACTCTCAGATCTATCTCTTTACATCTGATATTTCTCTGACACTCCAAGCCCAAATCTCTGCCTGCCTATCTGATATTGCTACCTGGATGTCTCACCATCATTTTAAATTAAACATGGCCAAAGCCGAACTTCCTATTTTTTCCTCTAAACCCTCCTCCCTCTTCCTACTTTCTCTATCTCTGTAGATTGACTCCTCCCTATCTTTTTCCTCACACATCAATTCATTGTGAAACCCTGACATCAGAATTGACCTGGAATCTCTCATCCCTGGCAGCAGCAGCAGTAACTGCTACTGAAGATACCATTGTACTGCCGGTGACCCGTAGTTCCTCAAGCCTCAGCAGCTACTGCCTTGTAATTGATACTCAGGGTAGTTTCTCCAAATGGGTTAGTTTTACGCATACTGTGGCAGTCGTAAAGCTCACTTCTAAGCTAGGATATGTGGAGTATGATCTTAGTCTCTCAAATTTACTGCTAATGTTCGGCGTAATACTTGTATCATGCCAAAGAGAGCCTCCTGCTGGAGTTCGTAAGATGTAACATGTATGGGTAGTTTGTCAAGATGTGCTTGGAAATTCTTTATCAAGTCTCTTGCTCCCAGTACAATAGGAACTATTTCCATATCTTTCTGCCACATTTTCTTGGTCTCTGACTGCATTTCTTGGTACTTCAGGATCGTCTGCCTCTCCATGTGATTCAAAGAATAATCACTCAGTACCGACACTTCTATTATCAATGCCGTTCTGGTATTATTCTCCTTTACCACTATGTCAGGTTCCTGGCATCCAGTTTCTTATCTGTCAGAATGGGAATGTCCTAGGTAATCATAACCTCTTCATTCTCTGTTACTCTCTTAGAGTCATGATCCCAGTGCTTTTCAGGGACAGTGATGTTGTAGTGTTTACAGAGTTTTCAGTGGAGGAGGCGTGCTACTTTGTTGTGTATTTCTGTATATATATTTTCCACCATCAGAACTTCACAACCTGCTATTAGGTGAATCACTGTTTCCAGCTCTTTCTTACAGAATCAGCATATGTCTGTTGTGACAGGTTTTTCAATACCCACCATAAACCATCTCATCCGTAATCCGCTATCCTGGGCTGCAATTATCAAACTTTCATTATTCGGTTTCGGTTGATACCTTGGTGGAGGTGGAGGTGGAGATTGAGGAGGAGGGAGGTGGAGGTGGGGGAGGTACAGGCCATGGACATAGTAAAACAGGTGATGGGGGGTCTCTCTACCTCCTAGGATATGTGGTCACTCCAAAGCCAACTGATAGATCTCCTAGGCTAGACTTTGTTGATCCACATACCACGTCTGAGGTGCGAGGAGATGCTATGGAATGGTCTGGGAAGGAAGGGGGAGGTTGGGGTGGGGAAAAGGGAAAGGGGATAGAGGGAGGGTGGGGTGGGGGATGAGGTAGAAAGGTAAGGGAGGACATAGCAGGACAAGGCAGGGGGAATGGCACAAAGGAACATACTGCATCATCACATGCCTTATCAATGGCACGGCATGGCCTCTCTGTGCCACTGCAGCAGGTGCACCACCATGAAGTCCTCCCATATCTGGGTGAGTCAGAGGTCCTGCTGCATCTCCTGACCATCCATCAGGGCTATGGGAAAGATTGCTATTGTGCTAGAGGAGGGGAGACTGTGGATTAGTGAGTGGGTGAGACAGGCAGGTGTGATTGAGAGCGTATTAGTGAAAAGGAGATCTAGAAGATGGGCTATGATATGCAGTGTATGCATGCTGTGGGGTCAGTGATGGGGTCCTACTGACCTACAAGTGTATTCATTCTGGGGCTCCCTCGCTACCTTTCCTCTCTTATCTCACTCTACACCCCTCCTCAGGAACTCTGCTCCTCTGGCAGATCCCTTTTATCTGTGCCCTTCTCTACCACTGTCAACTCTAGACTTTGTTCATTCCATCTTGCTGCTCCATATGCCTGGAACAAACTACCTGAGTCTGCACGTCGGGCATTTTCTCTAATCCTATTCAAATTCAGGCTAAAAGCTCATCTCTTTGAAGCCACTTTGGGATCTTGATGCTCCTCGTTCTCGTATCCATTACTTATGTGTATCTGACCATACTCTAGTCCCCAGTTTTGCTATATGTTTTGTCTTGATTAGATTGTAAAATCTGATGAGCTGGGACTATGTTTTATATCTATATGTACAATGCTGTGTGTGCCTTGTAGTGCTATACAAATGATTAGCAGGGGTAGCCCAAGGGGGGTGCGGGGCCATGTGCGGAAATTCATTGCGGGGCCTCATTGGCATAAGGAGCCTCATTTGCATAAATATTTGCATAATGTTAACATGCGCTTCTAGAAAACATGTCTCTTAATGAGTGTCTTGATAAAAAAAAAACTACCAGATTTCTACATTGCTATATTCCATTGCCAACTGCCAGGCCCATTAGGAATTACTATAAACACTGACCATTTAGAACCCATAACAAACCCACTGTATCATAACAGCACTAACAGGACTCACAAAGCACCAAACCCTACCTATCAAAAAGGCAGCACTACAAATATTAAACCAATACATCTCAGAGAATACCAATACATCTCAAGGTGGGTAAAAGAACAAATGGGACTGTCAAATGGAAACTTCATGAACAGAATACCTCAGCTTGGTTACACATGCAGAATATAGATCGTCACCACAGAAAGAACAAGGGATGACAATTTAGAAATAGGAAGATAATAAATTGGGAACCCCAAAAGCCAAAGATGAAATGTACAACACCGGAGAAATAAAACTATAAATTAATTTCCACTTGCACTAAATAAAAATGCAAAGATGTTAGCGATATACATTTCCCAGACCTGACATATTCCAGTTAATAAATTCAAAATAAAAAGTATTTTTCTACCTTTTGTTGTTTGGGCATTTTATTTTTCAGTTGCAATTGCTCCAGTGACTTTTTTCTGGTTTCTTCGTGTTTTCTGCGAGCTGTCCATTTGTTCTTTCTTCTCTCTTCTAGATTTTTTCCATTCTCTCTATATATCTGCTTTAACATACTGATTGTTCCCCTTTTGCTATTTCCCCCCATTTCTTTCTTTATTCCTTTATTGTCCACTCAGATTTCATCCTTCCATCCTCAATCCCCGCTTACTCTCACAATACCCATCCAATTGTAGATTTTTCTTTCCTCCAACACAAAATATCTTTTCCCCGTTCCATTCCCTTCTAGTCCTCCCCCAAAATCAGCTCCCTTCTATGTAGTTCTAGAACCACCCAGCAAACGCTCCCTTCTAGTCCCATTCTCCCATGCCCCCTCATCAGCCCATTTCCAGTCTTAGCCCCCATATGCTTCTTTCCAGTCCTATTCCAGCCCCCATCATCCCATTTCCAGTCCAAGCTCCCCATCAGCCAATTTCCAATCCTAGCCCCCCATCAGCCCATTTCCAGTCCCATTCCAGCCCCCATCAGACCATTTACAGTCCAAGCTTCCTCCGATCAGCACATTTCCAGTCCTAGACCCACATCAGCAACTTCCAGTCCTGTTCCCCCATCAGCCATTTCCAGTTCTATTCCAGCCCTCCATCAGCCTATTTCCAGTCCAAGCTCCCCCCCATTAGCCCATTTTGAATCCTAACCCCCCTCAGTCATTTCCATTCCTATTTCAGCCCCCCATCAGCCCATTTCCAGTCATAACCCAGCCCTCCTTCAGCCATTTCCAGTCCAAGCTCCCCCCATCAGCCCATTTCCAGTCCAAGCTTTCCTCCCTCTCAGCCCATTTCAGTCCTAGCCCCCCATCAGCCTATTTCCAATTCTAGCCCACTATCTGCCCATTTCCAGTCCTATGCTAGACTCCCACCACCTGCCCGCCTGCTGAAGAGCCCTGTGGCTGTCTAAGGGGTTTCAGAGGTGAGCCGGGGAAGCCCCAGCTCCCTCTGCACAGCCGCCAGTGGGATAAGTGTTTTCTCTCATGCTGGCGGCTGTTACTGTGAAACACGCTGAATGCTGGGAAAGGTTAAAGGTAATTTCCTGGCACTCGTGTGCTTCACAGTAACAGCCGCCAGTGGCCTTGGCTCTGTCTGCCTACCTAGGAGCCAGATTCCAGTGATGTCTCTGCTGCTGAAGTGTTCATATATGCCTAACTATGTGAACATATACAGTATGTAAATAAGTCAAACCAATTGTAAATAGGTTATACCCTGTTGAGTACCCTGCATGCCAACCTTTTTGATCCTAGCTCACTGTATCCAGTTTTAAGTTTGAGTGCAATGAAAACCAGTTTGATTTCAGGATAATGTGGTATAAAAGTCTGGTTAAATAAATAAATGTCTGCCTTTTCAACTCTGGGGTCCTCCTCCACCTTCACCCATGAAGTCCTGCTTTGTTTCGTGTGCGGTGTATGGTGCAGGTTGAAACAACCACTCCACATTGCTCCAGGTCAGCCTTAAGCTCTTTGGATGTTGTACATGGTGTTTTTCCAATAGTTTGCACTAACCTTCAAAGACGTCTTGGATTAATTTTCCTCTTCTCACCATGTCATAGGTGATTCTTGACAGTTTCATGAGCAGAAAACCTAATAATAACTTTGTGAACTGTAGATACGGGAATCCCGAGGTCTTTGAAGATGGCCTTGTACCTCTTTGAAGTTTGATGTTTGGTGATAATGGCTTTTCTGATGGTCTCAGGCTGCTCTCTTGCCTTCATCATTGTGAAAATGGAACAGGGAGTGAATGTTGTCATTTTAAACATTAGAGCCATCATTCATTGGTTGACTCATCAGTTGAGTACTGCTAGTTGATCACAGGTGCATTTAATTTTACTGCAATGGGAATGTGGTTCTTCTGTTCAATCTGATTTGAATTGTTTATAAGGGTGCCAATGATCATGTCCTGGCAATGTCCCAGTTTTTATACTATCTCCTTTTTTAATTGGTCTTGTTTTATCCAATTCTTTTGTGTGTCAAATATGCATGCATATATAATCCAATGTCATTTCACTGGCCACTTTCTTTTTTAGGAGATATTGGACAGTACGAGGTTGAACTACAAGGGTGCCAATAATGTTGAGCACAACTGTATAAACCATGGCATTACCTTCAGAAGTGTGGAAAGATATCGGTTATTTTTCCCTGGGCATTGCAGAACACCTGCATTTTCAGAGTGGAAGGCCTTCTTATTTCAGTAGGTAGCTTTCCTCCCTCTTGGGAGTCTGAGGGCCACATGTGTGCAGTCAATGATACCCAGCACTGGAAGGCATTGTGCAACCTTATAGAACTGTAAGATGGTCTGCTGAACTGTGCTGGGGAAGGCTGTATACTCAGCTGTTTGGGTGAGAAAGGCTACCAAGAATTGGGTTATGCACTGGGACACTGTTGACTGGCTGAGTCCTGCCATGGCAGCCAGAACTGACTGGAAGCTGTCAGTGACCATGAATGCTAGGGTTGTGTTTATTTTCGGGTGCATAGGAATGGGTTGGCTACTCTGTGTGCCTGAGTGGAGGGGGGATCCAGTTCCTGGCATAACTGGTGTACAGCCACCTTATCAAACCTGAACCAGGTCATTTGTGAAGTCCAGATATAAGAACATAAGAAATGCCATATTGGATCAGATCAAAGTCCATCAAGCCCAGTACCCTGTTTTCAACAGTGGCCAATCCAGGTCACAGTTTCCCAAAAAGACACACAGGTTTTGTAATGGTCATATTGGGGCAAGTAGTAGATTACCAGGGTCCTCTTTAATAATGGTTTATGGACCTTTCCTCCAGGTACTTTTCCAAACTTTTTTTAAACCCAGCTACACTAACAGCTTTTACTACATCCTCCAGTAACGAATTCCAGAATTTAATTGCGCTTTGAGTGAAAAAAAATATTTTCTTGTATTAGTCTTAAACAGGCTACACTGTAGCATCATTGCATGTCTCCTAGTCTTTCTACTTTTTGATGGCATAAAAACTCAATCTGCATTTACCTTTTCCACTCTATTCATTAATTTGTAGACCTCTGCCATATCTCCCCTCCACCCTCTCTCTCCAGGTTGAAAAGCCCAAACCTTTTGTCTCTCCTCATAGGGCTATCCTTCCATCCCCTTTACCATTTTGATGGCTCTTTTCTGTATCCTTTCTAATATCGCTATATCCTTTTTAAGATACAGTGACCAGAACTGCACACAATATTCAAGGTGCGGTCGCACCATGGAACGATATAGAGGCATTATAATATCCTTTGTTTTATTCTCCATTCCTTTCCTTATGATTCCTAGCATTCTATTTGCTTTCTTGGCCACCGCTGCACACTGGGCAGAGGAATTCAACATGTTATCCACGATGACGCCTAAATCTTTTTTCCTGGATCATGGCTCCTAATGTGGAACCTTGCACCGTGTAACCATAGTTTGGGTTGTTGTTTCCTAGATGCATAACTTTGCACTTGTCCACATTAAATTTCATCTGCATATTCCTTGTGGATATCCTGAAATCCTGACTGGTAGGTGTGTCTTGAGGACTGGGTTGAGAACCCCTGCCCTATTCTGTACTGAGACCTTGGGTTTCTAAGCCCAAATGCATGACCCTGCATTTCTTAGCATTAAGTCTTAGCTACCACAGTAACCCATTCCTCAGGCTTCACTAGATCCTTTCTCATATTCTCCATTTTTTTCCAGGGAATCTACCCTGTTTTAGATTTTGATATCATCTGGAAAGAGGCAAACCTTTCCTGACACCCCCTCTAAAATATCATTTAGAAAAGTTTTGTAAAGAACTGAATCAAGATCTAGTTCCTGCAGCACACCATTGGTAAGATCCCTATCCTCAGACTGAGCGCCATATAGCACTACACTTTGTTGGTTTCTACTTTGAGCCCATATCAACAGTGCTCAGCTGTCAAAGGTCTTGCTGAAACCTAAGAACTCTTCATCTAGTACACTCCTCAATCCAGTTCTTTGGTCATCTAGTCAAAAGAAATTGGTCAGATTTGTCTGTTGAGCCCCGCCTCTGATGAAACCATGCTACTTTGGAATGTGTAGTTCATTGGATTCCAGAATTGCGCTATCCTCTGTTTTAGCAACATTTCCTTGAATTTACTCACCACTGAAATCATGGCGTCTCGTGCTGCATGGGATAGCAAACATCAGTGATGCTGCAAGCTATGCTATCAGTAGCTTAACTACTAGCAGGGTCTCCCAAGATGAACTTTGAGGTGGTCAAGAATGAAATGAAATGTGCACAACTCAATCTGTTGGGCATCAGTGAAACATACCTAAAAATAAAAAGATTTGATAATATTTTCGTGACGTGCTATGCTTCAGCTATAACTGGGAGAGTTGAGGCTGGCAAGTCTGAGGTTGGACTTAAGGGAGGACAATGCACGCATGATGAAAAGGGAGAAGAAGTTTTCACCTTTCTCCTCTTTCTTCAATTCATTCTAATCCGAGCAGGAGAAGATTGATAACTCCCTGATCACCCTACTTTTTATTCCCTCACAAACTAAACAAGCAAATTCTGCCTATGCATTCCATGCTTTACCTGGAAATGTTTTGTTCAGGGGATAAAGGAGAGTGATGCAGAGATGCAGACAGGAAATGATGTATACGTGTACACAGTTATGCTAGCAGACAGGGGGCACAGGATTCTTGTGCATGCATGCTGTTGGAAATAGGATACTGGGCTTGATGGACACTTGGTCTGACCCAGTATTGCATCTCTTATGTTCTTACCCAAAGAGAGATCTCAGGTTCTGAGATCTCATTGAGAGACATTTGGTCAGTTGTGATACAGACTGAAGAAATTCGTAAGGATTCAGTAGGTCAATTGTATAAATGTACTGCTGATTTGGTTGTTAAGTTTTGGGAAATAGATAATTGGCTCGGCTCTCTTGAGAATTAAATTCTAATTTAGCAACTAAATATCAATCTTTATATGCTATAGTACTAGTGCTATTAAAGATAGCATACAGGTGCATCATAAAATAGAAAATTTTGGAAAATGTTTCTCACGTTAGAAACTTAAGATTTATAAATGTTTCCTACTGTCGTCTTTTGTCTGCGGAGATATTGCTTGGTAAATATTTCAAGGAAATTATATTGCTCCCTTAAGATCATCAAATTTCTACTGACAATTTGTATTATATTCTCACTAAAGTATATTCTGGACAGACCCTCAAGGGGAACCCAAGCAACTAGTAGATAAGGTTCTCATGACTTAACAGCTCCTTTAGAGTTCTCATGTGATGATATAGCTTCTCGTGCAACATTTTTGGTGGTCGTCTAAATGAAAAGGATAAGTTAATGGTTTTGAAAGCTTATTTTAAGAGAGCCCGGGAAATCCACTGCTTGTTCCCCTTTTGTTGAGTTATTTCCTGATGTCACTCGCCTAGCGCAGTTGAGGCTAAAGGCTTTTCTTTCCCTAAAGCTTAAAGTGTTGGTGGGGGGGTCATTTTTTTCTTCGATTTCCCTGCAAATGTTTGGTTATGCTATTTGGTACTAAGTTTATGTTTTTGGACCATTCTCATTTGGAAAACCTTTTTGCTCAAAAAATTGACTCTTCATCATCCGGAGACAATTAGCAGGTTTTGGGGCGTGGGTTTGTATAACTAATGGCGGTGCCAGTGTATGCAAAAATTATTTATACTGCTTTTTTCTTTTTATTTTTGAGTCTTCATTTTCTCTTGATTTGGGCTATGACCAGTATTGTTGTTTGGGGTTTGGGAATTGTGATTCATTGTCTGTTTTCCTTTTGTATGTTTTTTGAATGCAAATTTCAATAAACTTAATACAAAAAATTAAACAGCTACTGACAATGAATGTGCATAAAATCAAGTTACATGCACCTAAACTGATCTCATATATATTTACTTGTAGGTATCCTGAAAACGCAATTGGCTGTGGGGTCCAAAGCACAGATTAAGCAGCGCATGAAGTTTCCAGTGCCTGAGCCATGCTACCGTATTGTGCCTTTCTGTATACAGGTTTTTGCACATTATGTAAGCCATGCTGATGCTTATTTATCTGCTTGACCATTTTTTTAATGCTTGCCATGAGCCATCTTGTCCATACTCCACTGGCCTGTGCTGCAACTATTAGTCTCTCATTCTTAGGTTTAAGTCCACTTCTTAACTATTCCTTTTTCAGGTTTTGATGAACATATGATTTCTGAAGTTACACTTTGGGGCATGTCTACTAAACCGCGTTAGGGTTTGGCTGCTAATGCAGTGCACTAGCAGCCAAAACCGTACGGTAAGCAGAAGACCTCTGCGGTATCTGCAGGGGTTGTTCCTGAGGCTGCCCAGGGTGATCGGTGCACGCCCCCAAATTAAATAGTATCCCAGCTAGCCAGTCAGGCTAAGCCCCACTCTTACTGCCCCCCTGATCAACTGGTGGAAGGGTGGGGGGGTCCGATGCCCCCCTCCCATCTTCCCAATACTTAAATGTCCAGGCTAGCCAACTGGCAAAGCTCCCTGATCCTCCCCATCCCCAACAAGCACATGTCTCCTTTTATCCTAGTGGTCTAGAGCACTTCTAGCCTCACATTAGGAAGCAGTACCATGAGATAGCGGCCATTTTTGTTAGGGCCTTAGAGGAGGGGCAGGAGTGCTGGATTAGTTGATTGAGGGGCAGAGGGAGGGGGATCTAGCCTAATTGGCTAATTGGGAAACTATTTAATTTGGGATCGGTGCTGCAGGGAGGACAGCTCTATTTTACTTCAGATTGTCGGTGTCGCTGATTGTCGCACTGCAGCACAGACAATACTGTAGAGGAGGGAGTCCTGATCACGACTGTTAGAGACCTGATGGCCTCCAGGGAAGACCCCATGTTGTTTTGCCTCTAGACAGATAATGCCACCTCTTCAGGTGGCATTATTTTCTGCCATGATTGGACCCAATTTTGCCCGCCACTGTGCGAAAACGTTTTTGCGCAGTGGCTGCCAACCATGGCCACAGCCACTCCACTCCCCACCCCTATCAACCTGCACTGCACGAAAATCAGGTATCGCAGAATATTGCCTGCGATGTCTGATTTTTTTTTTTCCACAGGTTATCTGCATTAGCTCTGCAATAGTAACTAATGCCCTTTAGTAGACATACCCCTTTGTATTTCCTGATGTGCTGTATTTGTGCACTTGCCACTTTTTTCCTTTGTTTGTTGATCTGGTTCTTTAGAGAGTTTTATATTGTTCTGCAAATTCCATTGCTTCCTTCCCTGCATGTATTGGTGGATTCTTGCTCATTTCTTCTATTTGTCAGAATGTCATAGTAACATAGTAACATCATATATGACGGCAGATACAGACGAGTATGGTCCATCTAGTCTGCCCAGTAAAGCGGCAAGTAGGTGCACCTGCCGCCTGTGCAGGTCACTCCTCCCCATCGTTTGTTTAGGGGTGTACCCACCGCTCTGTTCAGGTCACCCCTATTTGTTAAGATATGTTATGTTTATTTTGATTTTATCCTGTTACTATAAAGGGATCCACTGCCAAGTTATCCAGTTTCAAAAGGGAGAGTTCAGGCCGGTCCTGGATTTCTGGCATTATGGGATCATTGCATCATTGATTTCAGCAGGTACAAATACAGCAGTGCTGTAGGATCTAAGTTCAAAACCAGGAGTGACAATAAAGTCTTGCTTCTGGAACAGGGTAAGTTAGCAGCTCTGGAATGCTTATGCAAGTTTAATGATGAAAACAAATTCTGGACTTGTGCAGTCCTACTTCAACACTTTTTGCATATTTGAATCTGATGTTAAGTATGCTTGAAGGTCTATGATAGTAGCTCTATATGTGTAATCTATTTGAATAAGGCCCATTCCTCCTTCAGCTCTTGTGGTCTTCTGTCTTGGCATATATTAATTCTTATGGCTTACTTTGTGGGCATAGAGGAGTTTTCTTGTTTACACATCTAATTTTTCAAGATCTTTATGAGGGTAGTCTACAATTCTAAAGCCATATGAGAGTACGGGAATTGCCAGCTGATAGATGACTTGTACTTTATTATGTACTGTTAAAGCTGGTGATACAAATTCCACTCAAGTAGTCCTCACAATATGAGGAGCTCACTCGAGAAGGGGAGCCATGGGGGCATAGGCTTCTGCTGCTTTCAGTTTAGTATTGGAGTATGTAAATGTAAGCAGCATAAAGAAACTTTAAAGTCTAACTTCTCTGGAGGGCAGGGCTGAAGTGGAAGGGTGAGAGAAGTTTGAGTTCTGAGGTGAGTCTCTGGAAAGAGACCCACGTTAGCAGAGAGCTAGAGAAGCAAGAAGGTCAGCATGATGTGTGCTCACAGCCTGCTATTGTCTCAGGGCTGCAAGCCTCATGTACCTAGCAGCAAAAGCAAAGCAGACAGCAGTTGTGGCGGCACAGAACAGAAAGTAACCTGTCAGTGAGAGAGAGCCACTGTGAGCTGTGAAAGAAAGAGCTCTGATCCAGCTAAAAGACACATCTGCTCCTGAGGAGTAGTGGCTGCCATGGTAGTAAGATGCCTTACTTTTGTTGCTTAAGGATAACCGGGCAGCAGCTGTATATCGCCACTGCCCTGTTATTGCCAGGTGCCACCTTGCACTCTGCCCCCAGAACACCCTGATGCTAGTCGGCTAGCATTGGGGCTTTCAGCAGCGGCACCCAGGGATATTCAGCAGCACTAACAGTGTAAGGGCCATTAGATATCCTGGTCACCACGATTAATGCTCTTAGCAGATCTGCTTACCGTATTCATTGCTCTGAATGTCGGGCCTGTGAATTGCAACTCACTTATTGTAAACCGCTTTGATTTTACTGAAGGGCGGTTAATCAAGTTTTAATAAACATAAACATAAACTTGACGGGCACAAGGAGGCTTACCACTAAGAGGAATTACCCACTGTTGAAATTAAAGTTCATTGCTGTTCCAGGGTTTGTTGTATTAGTGAAAGATCCCCTTAAATTGTCAGCAGAGGGTCTTTCCTTAATATACATAGACATGTGAACTATAAGGGCGTATTTTAGATAGCATCTGGCAATCAGAATTGAGACACAGTTGTGAGTACACAGTTTTGCCAGTATTTTAGAGAATACTCTGCCAAATATGAAACCTTTTTTAAAATATGAATAAGGAGGTGCAGGAGTGCATCCGGAAGAGCCATTTTACAAATCTGTACATGGGGAAAATCAACGGAGGCAACTTCCACATGAGGGTGCCACTGCTACTTTTGTAGCTTGCTCAGTTTGCAAACCTGCCAATTAACTACAGAGGCTGCTATCGTTATCCAAGTTCACTTTGGAGGGGGATATAAACAAAGGAGGTTAAGGAGGATAACCCCCTTAATCTCTCCTGTAAAGAGCTGGCTGAAATAAGCGCTTTTACTAAACCTAAATGTACCAGGGAGTAGGTGTCAATCCCGACGTAGACAAGTTTGGTCATATACATGTATTCCCTATATGAAATGGGGAATACGCATGTAAATTTTTGATCTGCCCAGGCCACGCCCTAACCACATGCTGACATACTCCTTGGAATTTCTATGCAATAAGGACGTCCTCGTATAAATGTAGGCCTTTGTGAAATACCATTTCAATGTGTGTAAGGTAGGAGAGGGGTAATCCTCTTCAAGGTCTGTTACATCTCCCCTCATTTACTAGAGGTTCTTTTTCCAGTCGGTATATAGGAGCAAAGAATGCTTAGTGTTCCTGAAGCCTGCAGTCAGCATCCCCCTGCCCCCAATCTCATTCTTTCATTCCTCCCATCCTATCTGCACCCAGTCTCTCTCTTATCCCCCGCCCTATTCCCAGCAATCTTCCTTTCTCAGTTTCCTCACCATGGCCATCGTTCTCTCATCCTTTCTCCCACTATTTATTTATTTAAAGCTTTTTATATACCGTCTTTCTAAGATTCAAGACGGTTTACATGGAAAGTAAGGTAACAGTGTTGACACAGCTGTTTTACAAAGAACAATAACTTCTAGAACATAACAGTAAATTGAAGTTAAATTTTTACATATTTACAGAGTGAAGGTGAGTGGGCGTGGGGGACAGGGAAGAGGGGGGTAGAACATATGGGGGAGGAGTAGCCTAGTGGTTGGGGCAAGGTACTTCAGGCCGGAAGGTCAGGGGTCAGGCCGGAAGGTCAGGGGTTCAAATCCCACTAGAGGACAGCAACCTTGGGCCAGAAGGACTGGGGTTTCTAGTCCCACAGATGCTCCTTGTGGTCTTGGGCAAGCCACTTAACCCTCCATAGCCCATGTTCCCTGTAAGTATTAGTGTATGTGTCTCATATCCCCACATGTTAAATGTATCCCCCAATTGTGTTGTGACCACTTTGATTGAAGGATAAGGTGGTATACAAAACTGTCTAAATAAATAAATAAATAAATATGGAGGGGGGAGACAAGGGAGGTGAGCACTGTATTTTTGGATTATGTTAGATTGGAGGCAGTGGTTTAGGAGGGCAAGGCAAAGTATTCTTGAAAAAGGAATGTTTTGAGCCGGAATTCAGAGTGGTCGGAGCATCCTTGTAGACAGGTGGGAGAGCGTTCCATACTGAGGGAGCGTAGAGGGAGAAGGATCAGTTGGATTGTTTACTCTTCTTCTTCAGGGATGGTATGTTTAGGATGTTTGCAGTGTTTGGTCTACATGATCTAGTGCTGTTTGGTTTAGAGAGGAGGGAGAGTAGGCAGGGGGCAAATTCATTGTGTATTACTTTGTGTATTAGTGTTATGATTTTACATTTTATTCCGGGCAGCATGGGTAGCCAGTGGAGATCCTGGAGGACAGGGGTGATGTGTGCTCGTCTGGAAGTGTTGGTTATTAGGCATGCTACAGTATTCTGGGCCATCTGGAGGGAGAGGATACTTTGTTTTGGGAGACCATGATATATGAGGTTGCAATAGTCCTTCGGGATGGTTAGGGCTTGGCAAACAGTTTGGAAAGAGTCTGGGTTTAGTAAGGGGTGGAGGTTCCTCAGGGTTCAAATTTTAGTGTAGATTGTATTTGTTGTTTTTTTTATCTGTGCTTGGAAGGTAAGGTTCTGGTCAGTTAAGCCGAGGTATTTGACTTCATTCTTTACAGAGACAGTGTAATTGCCAAGGACAAAGTTTATTGGGGGAGCAAAGGATGGATTGGAGAAGATATAGAGGGCTTCTGTTTTGTATGGTTAATTATCAGGTTATGTTGGTGGAGCCAGTGTTTTATCTTGGTGAAGCAATTGCTAATGTTAGTGAGGTTGGGCATTGCTATGTTGAAGGGGGTGAAGAACATTATATCATTAGCATATAATTGGTACTGTATGTTGTGTTCTTGAAAGATTTTGCAAATGGGTTGAAGGAAGATATTGAAGAGGAGTGCAGATAGGCTGGAGTCTTGTGGAACTCCTTGTGTGAGGGTGAATGGCAGGGAGGTTTTATCACCAATTCGCACATATTGTGTTCTGTTTTCAAGGTAGGAGTGGAACCAGTTTTAGTGTAGTATCTCTGAGGCCTTTGTCATATAGTCTGTCCAGGAGCTGCTTATGGGGAAGGGAATCGAAAGTGGATGATATGTTGAGGAATATTAGAAGACAGTCTTGGATAGGTGTTTGGGTGTATGAGATCACTGAATCAGGAAGGTTCATGATCAGAGTTTCCACACCATGGTTCTTTTGAAACCATGTTGGAAAGGGTCAAGGAGGGGGCGGGGGGGGGGGCATGGTCGTCAATGTAGTTCTGCAATTGAGATTGAACAATCTTTTTGGTTATCTCTCCTTATCCCCAACAGTCTCAAACTCTCACCTCATCATCTTCTACCTCCTCTCTAGTCATCCTTCACTTCCAGCTACCCCTCCAAATCACAAGCCACTTCTTCCATTTAGCCAGTCACCCTTCATACCCCATCCACTGCTTCAACCACTCCCCTCTCCCCACACTTAGCTTGTCACTCCTCATGATGCAACCTCCACATTTCATTTAGCCACCTCTCCCTCTAATCTAGTAAGGCTGATACTGCTACTGAATCAGGGGCTTTCTTCTCATTTGGACTGCTAGCCAGACCACACAGTTCTTGGTGAGTTTGACCCACAAGGTACAGAAATTCCTGTACTGATCTTGTGTTCTAAAGTCTAGCAAACTCAGCGTGGGAGTTTGTGTCTCGTATAGCTCAAGCTCAAGAGTTAGGGTGGTGACCAATGAAGTTCCCATTACATTATGAAGTAGCTCCTGCTTAGAATCTCTTGCATTCCAGTTGACTGCCATTGGGCAGAGGAAGGAAGAAAATCATGGGGGCAGAAAAATCCTGGGAGCCCTAGGGAAAATGCTAGTTTCCATGTTAACCTGCTGATCAGGATTTGTTGAGTCGTGCCTTATCAGGCCTGTAGTTAGGGTGGCCAACTGGTTCCAGATTTTAGGGACACCGTGATCCAGTCCTGGTTTTACCTTTCTAGCAGCATTGACTTGCTATCTTGATTTCCTTAGAGAAATCAGCAAAGTAAAACCAGGACTGGATCAGGGTGTCCCTAAAATCTGGAGCCAGTTGGCCACCCTACCTTGTAGTCCTCCTCTCACTGCACAGTTTGATCCCTATTCATGGCCTCACTGATCCTGGCAGTACAGCAACTGTTCTCACCAGCTCCAGCTGCTGCTATGTCTTTTATCTCTTGCTCCATATGGCGTTTGTAAGTTTGCACAGCATTGTACCCATACTCCTTGCTGTTCAGTACTAACACTTTAAAAAGATACATTTTCTATAAGGTGGTATACAAAACTGTCTAAAAATGTTCTGGTTTTATGATGACTTATCTTTCTTTTTCAGACTTACTGTAGCTCTCAACATTTTTCATGTGTCCTAATAGTAGTTCATTTTAAATAGCAAGTTTTTGGCATTCAGTATTTATATCTTCAATTATCATGCTTCTTTTCTTAAATTCACTCTTCAGCTGTTTGTACTGAATTCATTCTTTGCATGTATCGGTGTAATACCTGCAGGGGGATAAGATTAAATACATAAAATAAATGGGGTATAAATTAAAAACTACTTTCTTTACACAAAAAAGCCCTCTTCAATCTCAAGATTTCACAGAAAAAGCATTTGGTAAACAGGCTTCTAGACTGTTTTATTACTTGCATTTCTGGATTTTTTTCTCACCTTAAATAAAAGGTTTATAAATATCCAAGCATGTACTGAATCAATATAACACACAAATTGGCATACTGGGTCAGACTAAAGGTCCATCAAGCCTAGTATCTTGTTTCCAACTGTGGCCAGCAGGGATAGCAGAACGCCTATATGTTTGGGGGGCCCAAACTCCGCTCCCAAGCTCTGACCTAACTCCACCCCTAGTTCCACCTTAACCCTACCTTAACTCCACTCAGAGCCCCCCACAGCTTTCCCCTCCTATTCCACCTGTAGGGATCCAATTGCTCGTGGGCAGACAGAAGGAGTCTTTGCTATGATTGTGGCTGTTCTCTTCTCTTCTACTGGCGGGATATGAGATCCCTGTGGGCAGAACAGGAGACCTCGATGCAGGTTGTCTGTCCACAGGGATCCCATTTTGCGGTTGGCAGGCATATTTTGGTGGGGCCAGGGCCCGTGTGGCCCCCCATTCTGTCACCTATGGTGGCCAGTCCAATTAACAGGTCCTGGTATATCCCAAAAGTAGCCAGATTACATGCTTCTTAACCCCAGGGATAAGCAGTGTTTTTCCCAATCTACCCCACTAATGGTTTATGGACTTTTCCTCCAGGAATTTATCCAGACCTTTTTGTAAACCCAGCTATGCTAACTACTTTTACCACATCCCCAGGCAACAAGTTCCAAAGCTTAATTTTGCATTAGGGGAACATATTTTTCTCTAATTTTAAATGTACTATTTTGTAACTTAATGATGTGTCCCCTAATCTATGTATTATTTTGAAAGAGCAAAAAATGGATTGTTTATCCGTTCCACTTCACCCAGGTTTTTATAGAGCTATCACATAGTCATCTCTTCTCCAAACTGAAGAGCCCTAACCTCTTTAGCTGTTCCTCACAGGAAAGTCATTCCATTCCCTTCCCTTCCCTTCAAAATTTTGTTCACCTTTGTCTTACCATTTCTAATTCCGCTATTTTTTTTTTTGAGATGAAGTGGTCGTACCATGGAATGTTGGATATTCTCTGTTTTATTCATTATTCCTTTCTTTATAATTCCTAGTATTTTATTTGCTTTCTTGGCCACTGCTGCACAATGAGCAGAAGATTTCAATGAATTATCCACAGTGACGCCTAGATCCTTTTCCTGGCTGGTGAATCATAGGGGCGTTTACTAAAGGTTAAGATACATTGCCAAGAAAACCGAGAGGCAGCTGTGTCACCAAGAGTCAGCACTGACTTGACGGCACTAAAAAAAAAACCGAAACAAGTAAAGTTAACGCATGTTAAGTGCTGCCACTGCCTATTCATTTCTATGGGCCATTGCAGCACTTAACATGCATTAACCTTTAGTTAGCTTGCCCCCTAATGTGCAACCTTGCATCAATGAGCTGAAAAATGGATTGTTCTTCCCTATGTGCATCACTTAGCAGATGAAATTTAATGTGGACAAGTGCAATCTGTGATGTCCATTCTCCAAGTTTGTAAAGGTCCTCTTGCAATTTCTCATAATCCTCTTGTGATTTAACAACTATGAAGAATTTTATGTCATTTACAAATTTGATGACATCACTTGTTCCAGGTCATTTATAACTATGTTAAAAAGCAGTGGGCCCATAGATCCCTGGAGCACTCCACTATTCACTTTCTCCATTGAGAAAATTGACCATTTAGTGCTATTCTGTTTTCTTTTAACCATTTCCCAATCCACAGTAGGACATTAACTCCTATCCCATGACTTTTTAATTTCCTCAGGAGTCTCTCATGAGGGACTTCATCAAATGCTTTCTGAAAATCTAAGATATACTATATCAAGTAACTCTATTTTATTTAAATGTTTATTCACGCCTTCAAAGAAATATTGCAGATTGGTGAGAGAAGACTTTCCTTGGCTAAATAGATGTTTGTTTTGTCCCATTAAACTATCTATAAGGGTTTCTACCATTTTGCCCAGCAATGACGTTAGGCTCACTGGTCTGTAGTTTCCCAGATTGTCCTGAAACCCTTTTTAAAAATTGGTGTTATGTTAGCCACCCTCCAATATTCAAGTACAGTAGATGATTTTAATGATAGTTTACAAATAATTAATAGTAGGTCTGCAATGTTGCTTTTTAGTTCTAGATGCATACCATCCAGTCTAGATGATTTGCTACTCTGTAGTTTGTTAAATTGCTCTATTACATCTTCCAGATTCACAAATTTTTGTTTCAATTCCTCCAAATCATCATCTTTAAATTTGTTTCTAGTATGAGTATCTCTTGTCAGTAAAGACTGATGCAATGAAATAATTTAATCTCTCCGCAATAGCCTTGTCTTCCTTTAGTGCCTGTTTTAGCTCTCGGTCATCTAATGGTCTGACTCCATCACAGGCTTCTTGTTTCAAATGTACCCGAAGAGTTTTTATTATGGATTTTTGAATCAGTGTCCAGGCCTGATATAAATTCTTAAGTTTTGCAGTTGCTCCTTTTTAGGGTTTTTTTCCTAACCATTTTCCTCATATTATCAAAGTTAAATGCTAGTGCAGTAGATGTCATTACTGTCTTTCCTCCTTTTATTAAGTCATATTGGATTATGTTGTGATCACTATTGCCAAGTGACTCTGCCATTATATCCTGTGTTCACTAAGGACTAGGCTTTAAATAGTTTCCTCTCATGTCATTTCTGCTCCATTTATTTCATCTAAAAATTTCATCTCCCTAGCATGTCCTGCTATAACATTAACCCAAAATATGGCAAAATGCTACATCAATCTACACCCACACCGCGTTTTGGTCTTGTTTTGAACGATCAACTATACCACCTTAGAAATAAGTCATTCAGTATCAACTCTATGTAACCTGGAGTAAATCCAAATTGCTTTATAGTCAAATCAGAAGCACTCGCTACAGTTCAGAAGGTCTCAGACTTATAATGGCACTACCTTTCAGACTACCGTCTTGAGTCGGTACTGTGCCTTGTAGCATCAACGACCTTCGATTTTTTCACCAAGGAGCTAGTTTATAAAGGCTAATGTGCAGAGTGACTGTAACATGTATGTAGCCATAATAGAGTCAAATTGTAGACTATGCACTTAGCTTTAAATTTTCAGCCACTAGTTTCTTAGCTCCTCTGTTATCACGATCATAATGCTGCAACGATCCCGACGTCTGCTCCAGGTATCGTTCGTGCATTTCATGATATCAGTTTCCTCAGGGGATCTTGCATAACTTTTTATGCATAAAGATAAAAACGTGATATTAAACCCCACTCCCGATTCCATATGGCTACTCCCTACAAAACCAGTGAATAATAAAATTAATAATAACTTCTTTATCTCCTACCTTCGATGCTGCCCGCGTCTTGTACTGATAAAACCCCAGACATACTACAATTCCGTAGCCAACTGATGTCTTCGTTAGGGCAACAGACGCTGCGCATGCGAGGTACGAAACTGACATCCACATTTAAATGACCCGCCAGCTCTTCTCTGATTGGATTGCTTCCTACCTCACACCCCATAGTTTCCTCCTAAAACTCTCCACCTACCTAATCGCTATCTGTTATTTGACTCTGCTGAACTCGTTGATATCCAATCTCACCTTCTTCACACAGAATCAAACTTCCCCAATCATTAATTTCGATGCTCTGAATAATAATTATCATGATGATTAAAACACCCTACTAGCAAATGTTATAAGATCATCACTCTCCTATATCTAACTGGGAAGCAATTTTATTAATGTTGGATCTATTTATAAACACGCTGTCCATTCAATACTCACATTCAAACCTAGGGGTGCTACATATTGTAATCGGTGGATCCACCTCTGTTCCTTTACAATTAGTATGGTCCATTGATCTACCTATCCTACCGTCCTCCACCTTATCTATACACAAACAGCAAAGCTGTTCAAACACATGTCCCTGCGAAACACAATGTTGTACGATCGGAGCTTCCTTTATCTTACATTTTAAGCGGCTCCTATGTTCTCTCATACGCGTTTGAAAAGAGCGTATTGTTTTTCCCACGTATGCTAGCCCACAAGGATATACAATGACATAAACCACATAACGTGAATCGCATGTGGTACTGAAGCATAAAGAAAACGTTGATCCTCGATACTCAAACTTAGAGGCTGCTATAGAGATATCACATATGTCACATGCTCCACAGCTTCTGTGCCCTCTCTCTTGTATAGTCTGTGTTAGTTCAACTACAGGGCTTAACACTGCTGGGCTTAGCCATTCCTTCAGATTACGATCTCTTTGCCACACGCAGTGTACTTTTTTATCTGCCAGGCCAGGGACTGCTGTTAAGACATTCCCATGTTTTTTAATCACCCGTTGGATATCTAAACTCAGTGGGGAATACCTAGTAATCAAGTTGACATTACCGGAATCCATGTCTTCGTTATTACTAGTAGGCTTCGTTATTAATAATGAATTCCTATGATTGTACAATGCCCTAAGGTACGCTTGCTTAACTATTTTCTTAGGATAACCACTCTCAAGGAAACTATTAAAAAGTTGTTTTGATTTACATTTATAATCGTTCCTATCGTCATTCCTATTGTCGTTAATATCACGTTTTTATCTTTATGCAGCACATAAAAAGTTATGCAAGATCCCCTGAGGAAACTGATATCGTAAAATGCACGAACGGTACCTAGGGCAGGCGTCGGGATCGTTGCAGCATTATGATCGTGTTAACGGAGGAGCTAAGAAACTGGTGGCTGAAAGTTTAAAGCTAAGTGCATAGTCTACAATTTGACTCTATTATGGCTACATAAATGTTACAGTCACTCTGCACATTAGCCTTTATAAACTAGCTCCTTGGTGAAAAAATCGAAGGTCGTTGATGCTACAAGGCACAGTACTGACTGAAGACGGTAGTCTGAAAGATAGTGCCGTTATAAGTCTGAGACCTTCTGAACTGTAGCGAGTGCTTCTGATTTGACTATAAAGCAATTTGGATTTACTCCAGGTTACATAGCGTTGATACTGAATGACTTATTTCTAAGGTGGTACATCAATCTACACGCCATAGGCTGAAGTTCAAAAAACACAATTTTTAAGATTGTAAAAGGGCATGAAGAATGAATTATTTTTTATTCTTTGCAAAAACTGTAAAACAGGAGGATAAAACCTCAGTACAGATGATGAGCTTTACATTGTAGGCTTATTATGTGCCTGCTCATTCATGCTCATTACATAATATCAAAGGTCTAAAAACTTCCTGAATGAAATCTACAAGAGCACGACCCTAAAAAATCACTTAGTGATATATTTACTAAGCAGCGGTAGTGGCTGCCGTGCGGTATTGGAGGCTTCAATGGGGCCACGGCTCTGATATTGCACGGCAGCTGCTACTGCCGATTAGTAAACATACCCCTTAGTCTATATACAACCAAATGATATGAAAAATGTATAAAGGGATTCAAAGCAATCACTTATCTTCTTAGTGTTATTGCCTCAGTTTCAATGCTTCTAATCTTGATCACCCCAACACTGTCAGTGTTTCACTATATGCTGTTTCAGGGAGTGGTCAAAGGAATTTTCATTTTCTGCTCTCGTGCTCAATTACACTTTCTCAAGTGCAGCCCCATTTTCCAATGCTCACTGTTAGTGCTTGGCTGTCAAACATCTCAAACAGAGATGGGCGGTGGCATTGGGCGCCCCAGATGTCTGGTATCCTAGGCGAAACCTAACAAGATAGAGCACACAGTACCTGCAGCAACCAAACTAAAGACAAAAAGAGCTGGTACCAAGACTGGCTGATGTTTAAATTTAAAACTTTTCCTTTATTGACCCCAACGCGTTTCGGCCTGGGCCTTCTTCAGGGGATATTGGGAACACACCTCGAAAGAAACAATGTAAACATGAAAACTCACAATAAATATATGAACATATAATATATAAATTATCGTATAAAATTCAGTGATCAAAACATAAAAACACATAATAATATGTAAATAATAAAACTATAAATCATACGCCTAAAAAGTATATACTGTATACTCTTAAAAATAAATAAACATATACAATTTTTACATTAAAAAGAGTATAGTAAAAGTGGAAGGGTGACATATGATGCACATTGGCAGCCATATAAAACAAATGCGTATAATGATGATAAACTAAAAAAAACATATAATATAAAAAACTTAATACACCATACATAAATAAAACATTGATATAGTATATTGTAAACATGCAAATTCCATGTACCTAAGTGCTATATATAAAGATAAATGATGCTAAAAAAAGAGCAAAGAACCATTTTTTTAAAAAAGTGATAAATAGGTGATGAGGAAGACACATAATGTGAAAACAAAATACCTTTAGGGTCCTGACTGTGTAAAAGATTACTGCACTGGAAGGAAAATAATTGTATATCATTGATAGGGAGAAGAGTACCACTGGGAGAAACAGAAGATGCCAATTATATATATATATTTATATATCTTCATTTAGTGCTATATTGTATATTATAACTCTCCTATCTTATTTTTTAGACTTCTAGCATTTGTATACAGGCATTTCAAAGTATGTTTTATGTTCATATTAAAAACCTTAGCAGTTGACAGGAGTAATTTGGAATCTGTCTGCTCTTTACTTTGTCACCTGGGCTACTTTTATGTTTATTGGAACCTCTCTATCAGGATGCCCTAACTTCCTTGTTTTGTTAATAATGGGGGAAAGCGATTGAAGGATACTAAGTTTAAAAGCTGCTCTGTCTCCCTTTTAAAGATTGATGTCAGCATTCTGGTTGCACCTTGGTTAAGGTGGAGCTCATTCTTTTGAAAAAAGGCTCCCTTTTCCTTAGAATACTGCCCAATTCCCAAACATTCTAAAGTCTTCATCGCTGCACCATTGTCGCATCCATACATTGAGACTCCAGAGCTTTACCTGTCTCTTGGGTCCAGTGCCTGGAATGGGAAGCACTTCTGAGAATGCTACCCTGGATGTTCTGGATTTTAACTTTCTACCTAAAAGCCTAAATTTAGCTTCTGGAATCTATCTCCCGCACTTTCCTATGTCATTGGTACCCACATGTATCAAGATAGCTGGCTCCTCCACAGCACTGTCTAAATTCTTATCTAGGTGATGCACAAGGCAGTGGTGTACCAAAGGCAGGGCGATGGATGTGGTCTGCCCCCAGATGCCATCCAGGAGGGTGGTGCCAAAATTTAAGGTCTGTGTGTAGCAGACTTACGAAACTTCTTTGCTGGCTTGTCACGCTGCCTCTGTGCCTCCCTGGTACAGAGACAGCAACAAGCCAGTGAAGAAGATTGGCAATTTTTCCCATGTGCGGGTCTGGAATTTTGGCATCCCCCTCCTGGAAGGGCATTTGCTCTGGATGACAAATAGGCTCAACATGTCATTGGCATCACTTTCACATCAGGAAGGCAAACTACCAGGCAGTTCTCTCAGCTACCAACCACTCAGCTATCCATATGCCTAATGATTGAATCACCATCTGCAATGGGCATGTTGCCCTGGAAACACATCTTTGGTAAGAGAAGATATGACATCACCTGGAGGGCAGGACCTAACTATACGATCATTTCCTGCCATACCATATTAATGCTCTTTTTTCAGATGATCTCTCTCTCTCCTTCATGGCAGCACTGAAGCTTCCAGACTGGAGGTAGGGACTTCTCTACTATGTCCCTGAAGGTCTCCTCTATATACCTCTATTTCTGCCTCATCTCCTTCAAGTCTGCCACTCTAGGTTTCAGAGATCGGATTCATTCTCTGAGAGCTAGGAGCTCTTTGCACCTTGTGCACACATATAATCTCTCACCAAGTAGGAGATAATCATACATGTGGCAGTCAGTACAAAAGACTGTATGGGGCAGCCCGAGGATGATGCAAAGCTATGTGTGGAGACTCATTGCAGGGCCTCATTTGCATAAATTGAATTAATTTTATTAATTTTAAACTTTATATGCCACCCATCTAAAATTCTATGTGGCTTCCAAACATACATTCACAATTATCAAAACAGATGTTAAAATAACATAAACAATTAAAAATCATGAAACAAAATTAAACTTAAAACCACTTTCATACACTCACAAAAAAATCCCATTATAAATATCTGTATATTGGATTTATTTGGTTAGTGCTATGACCAGCATATTGATGATGAGGAGGGAAAATATAAAATGAGAAAAACTAATCTTGATAGCCGTGAAGCCAAGATCATAGTGCCTAGGCTGGATTGGACCATGATATAGCTGGAAAAGCCCAGAAATGAGCAGCAGTGAAGCTATCAGTCTACTAAACAAAATTACACTGAGTTGTTCCTTAAAAATTTAAGATTTTCTTGAATTTGAAATGACAAAATATTTTAAAATTTCAGACTGGCAAAATCAAGTACTCAAAAACGCAAATCTTGAACACAATCCATATTCCACTACCCCCCAACCAACACCCTACAGTAGACTTCACACCAAGAAGTAGTTCAGGACCTATAGAGCAGATCTATCATTCCATAAGAGCACTAGCTTTTCAAAATTCACAGAACAAGGAGTGTACCCAGAAAAGAGCAGCGCTATAGATATTGCAGTGGAACTTAGAACATCCAATTACCTACTGGAATAACTGAACAAGTCGTATTCCTACATAGAAACTCCATGCTAACAGAATACCTGGCCTCCCTCACATACTTTGAACATAGACAGACCCTCATCAAGTATAGAATAAGTGACCACAAATGAAAAAAATAGGAATTTGTTGACAAAAATTAAACAGAGACCCCCACAAAGCCACACTCTGCATGTACACCAGTGAAATAGAAAGATGCATACAAAGAAAGCACATATAAATTATAAAAACTGACATATTTCAATCAGTAAATGGAAATAAAATACTTTTTTTTACCTATCTGGCCATTTTATTTTTCTAATCATATTGTTTCCAGTCTTTGGTGTCTGCTTTCCTGCATTTTCTCTTAACTCTTTCCACGGTCTCAGGTTTGCAAGAACAAAGGGCTGGGCGGGAGTTCCTGCTCACTTCCCTCGAACTGCCTCAGAACGGCATTTAAACCACCGCACCGGGGGCACGCCTGCGCCTGAGGGTCTCGTCAGAGGGTCCTTTGGCGTGGCCCTTAGGCGTAGGACCATGCGGGACCGAGTAAACTGCTGCTATATGTTGGTTCCAGCATGTTTTTCATAGTTAAATGTTATGTAAGGTATGTAATGTGTTTCCTTGTGGTTGTACTCCTAGTGTCTAGTACCTCAATGTACTGATAATGTAATGTATGTCTCCTTTACCTTTGTTTAACCTTGTGCTGTATTGACCGCTTTGATTGAAGGGAAAAGCAGGATACAAAACTTGTTAAATAAATAAAAAGTCATTCATCTGCTATTTCTCATCTCTATATCCATTTCTGACATTGATCTTTTTCTTTTCAACTTTCTTCCATATGTTTTTTAATCTCTACATGGACTCAGATTCTTCAGCTTTCTTACTATCTTCTCTTCAATAGGCTACTTTTCAGCCTTAAATCCTAACCCCCTTATTCCCCAGTTCTTTTTCCTATTTTGCTCATATTTCTCCCTTCTCTCTAACCCCACTGTCCAACAGATCTCCCCTTCCTCTGTCCTCACAGTCCAACATCTTCCCATCTGCTGTCCCCATCCTCCCCACCTCTTTTGTTTCATATCCCCCCTTTTGTACCCAGTAGCTCTCTTCCCTCCCTATCTCCCTATGTCTAGTATTCCTGCCTTTGTCTATTTCCTCTCATGTCTAGCATCTCCACTCCATCTCCCTATTTCCTGTCCAGCTTCTCCCCTCTGTAGCTTTATGACCCCTCACCTGCGTCCAGCATCACCCCTCCATCTTTTCATGCTTTCTATGTCCAGTATCGTCCCTCCCTCTTAGCTCTCCCCATGTGCAGCACCTTTCCTCCACCTCCCTATTCCCACCTCTCCTGTGTCCAGTATCTCCTCTATTACCCCTCCCAATGTCCAGCATCCATCTCCACCTTTCATTTCCCACCTCCAGCGTGTCTTCTCAACCTTCCTATGACCTCCCTCCTTGTGCAAAACTTTCCTCCTCCATGTGTGCAGTACCTCCTCTCTCTTCCCTTCTACTGCCACAAGGGGCTGACCTCATGCTCCTTCTAACCCAGCCTTCCTCCCATGCACTTCCCTTTCAATATTTCCCCTCCTCTACCAGCAGTGGCAGCGAAGTCTGTTGCTGTGCACACATAAGGCCCTGTCATCACGGCTCCTCTGCCACAAAAAATATGCATCAGAGAGGTCATGACCAGCAGGGCCTTGGAGGTGTGCGCATGTGTCTTAAGAGGCTCTGTGCCATGCTAACGACAGTATTGCTGCTGTGGCTGAGCAGATGCAGTGGTGGCGGCTCCTGTAGCAGCGATATTGTACTCCAGATTTTTTATTTCAATATGCAGGCACAGTGCGGGGCCTCTAACGGAGTGGACATGTCTAGGGCTGGGTAACTGGATAGCCCCATCTTGCTATAGATTGCTATCTGCCTCTTAGTTTTGATTATTTGTTTAGCTATTTAAAATTGCTGTGGGAGTTGGGATGCTCTATAAGTGTGTTAAACCTATTAGGTAAACTGTATGATATCTATTTTATATTCACTGCAAGGACCTAGAATTAATCTGCTAATAACTTGCTGATGAAGATGACCAGTTAAACCTGGAGATGGAAAATTTCCCCTCTATCCTCTTAATTGTTTTAAAAGCCTATAAATCAAATACTGAACCTGGTGTGGGTAGATGGGAAATAAACATTAATAGAAAGTTTTGTAGCTAAGCTATGTCTTTACAGATTATATAAATAGATACAGAATTTTCAAGACACAGAATTACAGTTTAACCCAAACCTCCCCTTATCCCCAGGTTTTAAGGCCGTTTTCTAGCTGGGCAGATTCCTTCTTAGCAGTTGCAGGTCCTGTCTCAGCACTCTTTTAGAATTGAAGGTGTTTTGTATTTGTGCAGTTCGGTGGCATTGTTCTTACGGGCCTTCCATAGCGCATGATTTTGGGATTTTCTTCAAAAGTTCTAATCAATCCAGCAGTGTCTTAATTTGCTCAGGGTGGAACTGGTCAAGTAGTCAAAGACCTCAAAGCCTTTTATGCAATCCTATGTCCTTGGGAAATAAATAAAAATCGGGGGAAAGTAAGCAACCTTAATGAACTTGTGTTTTCAAACTTCAAGTTGAAGTAAGTAAACCTATTTTTGCTGTCGCTACAGTTTTGGTTGACTCATGTTAACCCCATGAGAAACCCTGCTTCTCATCCTTTAATCAGAAGAAACAAAGATGAACCGGTTATTCTGGAATGATAATGCAAGGAGCTTCACATTGTATTTGCAGAGTAAAATCTTTGGAACATGAAGACTGTCATGCGATCTAAGAGACTATCAATGCACTACTGCACACTCCGCTTTGCTTAAGATAGAAATGTCAACAGAAAATCTTGGATTAATTTTCATTACTTGCTGAATGCAATTTAGATGGTAGAGTATCCACAAGAGCTGGCAGCGAGTCTAACTCAACAAACACACACTGGAGCACATATGAAAAGCTCCTAGCTGCAAACCTCAGCACAGAATGTAACTTCTGCTTTTCAGTCGTTTGTCAGGAGAGTCACTTTCATTGCTTTGACATTTCAGATTAGGTTCACCATTTTGGCACCCAGTAAAAGCTGAAAAATAAAGTTGTGTGCGATTTTTATTTTTTAATAAATCAGCCCTTTGAATCCTGCATGGTTAACATGTCAGTGTAACAAATACTATCATACTGGAAGAAAAATTACTTTTCTGATTATTGAACCACAAAACAGAGTCCCATATCGGCTATGTAAAAGGTTGGAATAATTCAGATTTTATTTTCCTAAGAAGGTAGGTGTGACCAGTTAGTATAGTTTTGAAGGGGTTAAACTGAGTAGGTATGAAGAGGAATTGTATGTTACCTGCCCTAGGAAGTGTGAGTATAGGTGACAGAATTGAGAGGGAGCAGGCTGACACTGATCTTGTGTCTCTGGTGTGAAATAAAAGTGTTTACTGAAACTGCGCTAGACCATATCTGCTGTGTTATGAGAGATCAGCAAAACTTTCAATTTCACCAGCCTCTTCTCTAAGATGTTCTAGTCTGAGGAAAGCTGCTGTGATCTCCTGACAGCTTGAAGGAAGCAAAGTTAAACAGACAAGGGCTACGTTTTTTCTGATTTTGGTGAAGTGACTTGGAGTGCCACTTCCCTTGAGCTCACACAAGGAAATTACAGACCTGCAGCAGCAGAAATGGAGCGTAGGATGTTGCTTCATAGCATTGTAATTAGAGAGGAGAGAAAAGCTGTAGCTAGTAGGATGTGCATGGAAAAAATTTTGGTTTCATTTCAGGTCATTTTCAGACTCCCCCCTCTCCCCCCCCCCCTGAGTTTTCAGGCATCTTTTTGGTTCATTTCAAACTTATTTGTTAATACATTTTTTTTAATTCTCAGAAATTGGCTTTATGCATGTTAATTTGTAGGTAAATGCATGATGAATCAATTTTGCACTTTTTTCCAAATTTTAAGGTGTCCTAATGAATGAATATCTTTAGCAGCAAGTCAGGCAAGCACTGTAGCATCAGACTGGACTGACACTCTACATCACGGACAATATAGATTATTGTTTAGACTTAATACAGGCAGACATACAAAGCCTCATAAATTCAGCATGAGACACACACAATTGGAGGGGACCTCACATTCACATGTGGAGAGCACTGTCTTTTTATTGGAGAGTGGAGCTGCAGGACCGGTGGACATCCCTAGGACCTGTCGGCCGAAGATGGGAGGAGGAGCCTACCTGGTGCTGCAAGGTTATTGGAGGTCTCCAGGTCCTGTCAGCTGAAGAAGAGGAAAGAGGTGCAGCTCTGAAGCAGCGTCATTGATGCAAAGCAAAAGAGGTGTGTGTGTGGCTGAGGGAATATTGAGACCAGAGGGAGGTTTCTCGGTGGGAGGGGAAAGGATATTTAGGGCAAGTGGGTTGCTGGGGTAGGGGGAAGGATATTGATATCAAAGGGGGGCAATTGAAATTGAGGCTGAAAGGGACACAGTTAGGGGTGATAGAGACTTGAGGGAAGGAAGGTAGAGCAGGGGAGCGGAGAAATGATTGAAGACCTAGCTCTCGATGCGGTGAATGTTGCACTAAGCTTCGGGGCACAGTGTTTTAGCACATGTGTGGTAAACTAATGGCATGCAAATTACCGCTACATTAAAAAGTGTGCACTGTCAGAAAAAAGCATGCATACTGCTGTGATAATATTCAACCATCTGCTGGATCGAGAATAACACGTTTCCCTTCCTGTCAGTGCATCAACAGGGATTGGCTCATGCACTGACCGGAAGGGAGACATAAAAGAAAAACAGCATGCTGGTCACTACTTCTACAGCTGATCATTTATATAGTGCTACAAGGCATAGGCAGTGCTGTACAGACACATGTAAAAGACGGCCCCTGCTCATTAGAGCTTACAATCTACTCAAGATAGACAACACAACAGCTGACAACAAGGATACAATTAGAGAAAGGTCAAAGGACACACAGGAGATTAAGGGGATCAGGATCGAAGCGCAGCCTCAAAAAGGTGAGCTTGCACCATGAATTGGAAAAGGGGAAGAGATGAAGCCTGATGTGTTGAGCTTGGGGTAGTGTTTCTCCTCGGCGCTAAGGGTGCTCATTCCGATCTAGCCCGATCTGCAGCTTTTTGTCCTCCTGAAGTAACTGTTCATTAGGCTTTATGGATGGATTGTGTATGATCCGATTTATTATAAAACCAGCTGTAATATTATAACAAAGGTGACGATAAAAGCTAAGGGAAAGCTGTGGCCTACTGAAGCAAAGATGTAACTACTGAAAATGTGCATGTGGCCATTGACTCCATTATTAAATAGGCGATGGGGGCATTATGATAAAATCTGTGAACTAGTGAATGTGGTTACTACTTTGCTTGTGGACTTTGGCAGCTGTGTAGCAGAGGTGGAATGGCGTGTGTCTGATGTGGAAGACTATATGAAAGAGGCTCTTACTGAGCTGGCGGCCCTGAAGGCTTCGGTTGGATCTAAGAACATAAGATATGTCATACGGTGTCAGACCAAAGATCCATCAAGCCCAGTATCCTGTTTCCAACAATGGCCAATCCAGGTCACAAGTATTTATCAGGTTCCCAAAAGATAGACAGATTCCATGCTGCTTATCCCGGGGTAAGCAGTGGATTTCCTCAGTTCACCTTCATAATGGTTTATAGACTTTTACTTCTACTACTACTGATCATTTGCATAGCGCTACAAGGGATATGCAGCACTGCACAGACACATCTAAGAGACTGTTCCTGCTCATCTGGGCTTACAGTCTAGTCAAGACAGCACAACAGCTGAGGACAAGGATACATTTCGGGGAGTGGAAAGGAAAAATATAGGAGACTAGGCGGATCAGGATCCAAAAGCGGCCTCAAAGAGGTGAGTTTTCAGTCCGGATTTGAAAAGGGCCAGAGATGAAGCCTGCCGTACAGACTCAGGTGGTTTGTTCCAGGCATAAGGAGCAGGAAGGTGAAAGAATCAAAGTCTGGAGTTAGCTGTAGAAGAGAAGAACACAGATAGAAGTGATCCACCAGAAGCGTGGAGCTCCTGAAGGGTGTAGGGAGAGATGAGAGGAAAGGTAGTGATCAGCAGCAGCAGAACACGTGCACTTTTCCTCCAGAAGCTTCTTCAAACCTTTCTTAAACCCAGCTACACTAACAGCTTTTACTACATCCTCTGGCAATGAATTCCAGAGTTTGATTATGTGTTGAGTGATACAGAGGCATCATAATATTTATTTATTATTTATTTATTTAATGGTTTTTTTTATATACCGTTTTTGCTCCAAGGCGGTTTACATTGAGCAACTGCACACAATCTCTAGGGATTTGTTTTATAAAGAACAAAGGGTAAATAACTTGGAATTAAATATGGGGGTTATGATTGAATCAATGGTGGTTGAGTGGTTATGGTATATACATTTAGGTAATATCATTAGGCCCAAAGTACTCTATGAAGAGGTGCATTTTTAATAGTATCTTCATATCTTGAGTAGATTGTACAGATCTGATGGCTTCAGGTAGGGAGTTCAAAATCATTGGAGAAGGCTCTGTTGCTTGTCTGTTGCGTACATTTGGTCTTGAAAGGAGGGATGGCCAGACAATTTTGATTTGCTGATCTTCTGGGTCTGGTTGTGGATGCTCTTGAGATTTGATCCCCGAGAGAGGGAGCAGAGAGATTATGAAGGATTTTATAGGTGGTGGTTATGGCTTTGTGTTTAATCTGTTGGGCAATTGGGAGCCAATGCAGAGAAGAGTTGGAGTTATGTGTTGATGGCTTGATATGCCTGTTAGGATTCTAGCGGCAGGGTTTTGCACTAGCTGAAGTGGATCTAATGCCTATTTTGATGGCCCTTTATAGAGAATGTTGCCGTAGTCGAGGTGGGGTGTGATATCCTTGGTTTTATTCTCCATTCCTTTCCTTATAATTCCTAGCATCAAATTTGCTTTCTTTGTGGCTGTTGCACACTGAGCAGAGGGATTTTAAAAATGTATTATCCACGATGACACCTATATCCTTTTCCTGGGTGGTGATTCCTAATGTGGAACCTTGAATCATTTAACCATAGTATGGGTTGTTCTTCCCTAAGTGTGCATACCTTTGCATTTGTTCATGTTAAATTTCATCTGTCATTTGGATGCCCATTCTCCTGGTTTTTTAAAGTCCTTTTGCAATTTTTCACAAACCTGTTAATACTTTTGTGATTTAACGAATACGTTTGTCATCTGCAAATTTGATCACATCACTTATCCCCATTTCAAGGTCATTTTGACTGTTAAAAATCAGCAGACCCAATACAGATCCCTACGGTACTCCACTATTCACGGTATATCCAAGATTAGCACTACCACCTCACCTCTTGACCCATGTCTGGCCTCGTGGATCAGGATGACATTACAGCAGTTGATACCTATACTACATAACATCACACTACTGTCTCTTAAACAAGTTCTAGTGCCACATTGCATCAAACAGGCAACTGTAAGACCAATCTTAAAGAACACCAACTAGACTCCAGAGATCCCAACTCATACCGACCCATATCAAGTCTTCCATTTATAACAAAGATGATTGAGAAAGTAGTACAGATCCATCTCAAAGATCATATAGAAAATCATGCTCCTCTTGACCAAGCCAAATCAGTGTTGAGATGCTCTTTGTCTCACTCTTGGACAACACCATAACAGATATAAATGATACAAGTAAAGGCATACTGCTCATCTTTATAGATATCAAAGCAGCGTTCAATTCAATAAACCACAACACCCTACTAGAACAGCTTCAAGAAATTGGTTTACATGGAACAACCCTACAATGGTTCTCCTCCTACTTAACTAATAGAACATTACAAGTAAGAGCAAGAATGCATGAATCCACTCTAATTGACCAACCACAGGGGATTCCACAGGGATCAACACTATCAGCAGTACTGTTCAATATTTACCTACATCCTATTTCTGACATAATAAAGGAATACAAGATTGAATACAGGATCTATGCTGATGATATTATGATCTTTACTCCTATTTCTATCACTAAACCTGATTACTCAAGGATAACATCTTGCCTGGAAGCTATGATAACTAGGCTGCATAATCGAAATCTCAACATAAACTACAATACATCTGAAGCACTCTTCATAACCAGAAATAACTCCTTCATCCCACCAAGAATACTTAAGATTCACCAGAACAACATCGAGTAAAAAACATGAAGTGAAATTTATTGGCATCAACCTGGACGAAAACCTAAATTTTCAGTCACATATAAAGAAAACGGCAAAATCAGCCTACCATAAGTAACGAATAATGCAAAAACTTAAACCACTGCTAGATGAAAATAACTTCCTAAATGTCTGCCAAGCCATAATAATGCCACTAATGAATTATTGTAATTTACTGTACCAAGGCCTTCCAAAGCACATTACATATCCCTTACAGCTACTTCAGAACACAGCAGCAAGAATAATCTCTGGTACAGCAAACCATGAACACATAACCCCGACGTTGAAACAGTTATACTGGCTACCAATAATAAAAAGAGCCAAATTCAAGTCTCTGATCATGATATTTAAAATAATCCACAAGCTGGTGCCAGCCGCCCTCCAAACACTGGTCAATAAAGATCTAGAAAACAGAATGAGACATAAAGCTAACAAAAACTTACTACTCATACCAAAGGGCAGAACGAAAGCCAAACAGATAACATGCAAGTAGGCATTCTCAATTTAAGCCCAACACTGGAACTCCCTCCCTGAGAGTATACAAGCTATCACTGACCTGCAAGACTTCTGAAAAGTTATAAAGACACTTATATTCTCCGAACACTATGCCATGAGCCTTACATCCACCTCATATGCCCTTATAATCAGGCATGCTTCAAATGTTTATTTTATTTATTTAAAAGGTTTTTATATACTGCTTTATCATTTCAATCAAAGCAGTTTACATTGAAACTTAAACTTGGCAATGTACATTAAACAGGGACTTGGATTTTTCTGAGGCAATGGAGGGTTAAGTGACTTGCCCAAGGCCACAAGGAGTGCTAATGGGAATTGAACCCTGGTCTCTGGGTTCCCAAGCCAGTGTTCTTAAACATTAGGCTACTCCTCCACTCCAAATATTACTTCTCCAAATTTCTGTTGAATAACTCATATGCATCTGCTAAAATGTTAACACACTGTAGATAAACTTCTCATATTACCATAATGTAACAAGTAATTGTTCCTGTATATGGACTCTAATATCTACTGCTACACTGTAAAACATATTCCACTGCTTTATAACACATTGATATACAGTTCTACCTAATTATCATTAATCCTATTGAAACCTCCAAGTTAAATCTCCTGTTCAATGTAAAGCTATGTTAAAACTTCCAAATTATATCCCCTATTCAATGTAAAACTCTTTTGTTACAATATAAACCACCTTGAACCTAAGATAAGGGGGTATAGAAATCCTGTTAAATAAATAAATAATAAATATTCATCTTTCTCCATTGAGAAAATTAGCCATTTATTCCTACTCTCTGTTTTCTATCTTTTAGCGATTTCCCAATCCACAATAAGATACTGCCTCCTCTTCTCAAGTGTCTCTCATGAGGGACCTTGTCAAAGGCTTTCTGAAAATCCAGAAGCACTTTATCAACTGGCTCTTCTTTAGCTACCTGTTTATTCACACCTTCAAAAAGTACAGCGGATTAGTAAGACAAGATTTTTCTTGGCTAAATTCATGTTTGCTTTGTCCCTTTAAACCATGACAATATGTTTAGTAATTTTATTCTTTATAATAGTTTCTACTATTTTGCCTGAGAGTGACAGGCCCAGTGAATGGTAGTTTCCCAGATTAGCATTGCATTGGCCACTCTCTAATCTTCAAGTACTATAGGCTATTTTAATCACAGTTTACAAGTTACTAATGGTAGGTCTTCAATTACATTGTTTATTGTTTATTTAGTCACTTAATATACCGCCCATCATGACAGCGTCTGAGTGGTTTACAAATACAGTTAAAACTCTAAAAGTTTAAAAATTTAAAAAGAGCTGCTAGAAAAGGAAAAGGAACGCCAATATAAAACAATAGGAAAGGATAGAGTAAGAGCTGTAAAGAGACATCTTTGAGTTCTTTCTGCATCCTGAAAGATATAATTTTCAGTCCAGGTGATTTGCAATGAGGCAAAGCTGGAAGATCTGGAAAACAGATTGTGGTGTAATAATCTACAGTTTACTGGCTTGTCTGGATAGCTGACTGGTGAGTTTTACAGAGCACTGGCTGGTTGATGAGCTCTCCCTGGATAAGCTATTGGGAGTATTAAAGACAGAGAGAGCACACAGTATTGATAAATGTGCAAAGGACTCAACTAGGCTTTGAGAGATCATGGCCAGAATTCCGAATTTCGAGCATAAAACTACATTAATGCAAGTAGACCACAAAAAGACTGTGCTGCGATATCAAAACCAGAAGGTACATATTCCAGGATTTTTTTTGGCAAAGTTGACTGCCAGGCACATGGAGTTTACTAAGGTTTGCAAGCAGTTGGTAGAATGAAAGATTTGTCTTGCAATACCCTACTATACTGAGACTGTCACATAATGGGAAATTGCACATCTTTATTAACTTCGAAGCGATGTCAATTGTTTGCAATACTTGAGTTCAGAGACTTTTCTGTATATTTGAATGATGTCAGTGAGAGAACACTAAACTTGGATTTGGATGTTTGAGAGTGTTACATGATGATATTAGCTGTTACAGAATTCGCTGGAAAGGTACCAGCAGATATCTTCTCTTCAATTTAGACATTTGTGGGCTACCTCTCTGGATAGCAGAGTAGGCCCTAGTGCGCTATGAGGAGGATAGAGTATCAGAGAGGAACACGTTCTCCTTCTGGAACAATATTCTTAGTCCAACTGCCTATGAAAAAAATTCCTGGTCCGTGCACTGTTAGTTGGTGGTCCTTTGCTTTAACTCATGTGAGCAAATCTTCATGTTTGGAGGCCTTTTGTGGGAATGGCTATGAGGATTGGAATATTCCCTACAGCTAAGAAAGATTGGGGGGGAGGGGGGCACAGTCTAGCCATGACCTGAGGTTGTTTACTGTTCAGTGTTGAGAGTGTAGGAATGATTTGATGGTGTGTTTACTGATCGACTGGGTTAGAGGCAGGGCACTCAGGTCTAGTATAGAGACTAGAACCTGATGAATGAGGAATGTCTTAGGCATCGGTTCGATTGTTAAGCGATTTTAAAATTTTACAAGCCTTAAGTATGGCGTCTTGGTGAAAGTTTTGGAATAAGCTTTCTCTGTCCCGCGGCACCTTAAGCAGGGCTTGTTTTGCAGCTCGAAACATGTACATCATGTGCAGGGATTACAGCCAATGAATTGGAGTTGCCAGTGAACTGGACTTGTCATGGCACAATAGATAAGTTTGCTGTTTTTCTTTGGAACTATGAATAAGTAAAAAGGATGTGGCAGTCCTTCGAGAGAGACACTGTCCTCTCCTGATTGTAGATCCGACAAAAATATTATATGTGTCTGCACTGATTTGGGGGAGTTTTCTTTCATAACATTAAAATGATATCAGGCACATATAGCATGTTGGCAGGAAACCAGACTTAACTCTGGTAACCCGGAAGCCCTCCTCGCCTCCTTCCCCAGCATTAACACCCACCCCAAGTACTTCGCCCCCCCCCCTCCCCCAACAAATTCACAAACAACTGTATTTGGTACAAACATTTTGGTCGCAGCTTTATTTACAACCTGTAAACCGACCCAACCAGGGCCTGAATAACAATTGAACATAACCCAGCCCCGCACCCCTTTACCGGAGGATGCCCCCCACCCGCCATCTTAGTAGCAAGGCGGAGCATCCTCCTCCCCTCCAAACCCCGCCGCCTGCCTCGCCATCCTAGTAGCAAAGGCCGGCTCCCACCCCCCCCCGCTACCGGGTCGAGACCCCCAACCGGGCTGTCTCGCCCCACCCCGAAGAGCACTTTGCCCCCACTGCTCGTAACCAGGTCAAGCCCGCACCGCTCCTGCGAGCGCTGGCTCTGTACCCCGCCACCGGTGCGAGGTATGCACTATCCTCGCACCGCCCCCCCCATAAAGCTGCGACCAATCATTTCCAGAGCTTCCTGCCAATCATTAAGCAATAAGTCCTGTCCGACCGGGGACAAATGTACCCCGTCGGTACAGTACAGTCCAGCGCACAGGGGGTCCGCCCAAGGGTGCTGGACCTGCCACCCGCCAGCCTGCTGCAACCAACGGCCGATCTACCTGTTGACCTTGGCCAGCCCTCTCGACCACCGCCGCTGCGACAAGCAGGCCGGCCGCGGGATGATGTCCGACCACACAATCGCCAAGTCCGGCCACTGCTCCTGCAGCGACCGCAGATCTCGTTGTACTGCGCGAATGAGTTGCCGGCACGTCCAACCGGAAAGATCATTCCCTCCAAGATGTATCAGAAGTCCCAACGGCCGCTGCCGCCGCTCCGCGTGCTCCCGGACTACTGGAAGTAGCTGCCACCAACGCATGCCCCGCTGGCCGAGCCACACCAACCGGAAATTGCAGGACACCAAGCCCAGGTGCGGACCCAGCGGACGAGTTGAGGCTCTGCGTTCCGCCCAGTAGACGAAGGAATGTCCCAGAAGCCACCATACGCCCGGCGGGCCCCGTGCAGCACTCAATGTCGGCACGCTCCGCAGAACACCTGGAAAAGAAACACAGCATTAATACCCCCCCGCACCCACCCCCCGACACCCCCGCAGCTCACAACTGTTCCGGGCGCACATAGCCCGTGTAGGCTCTAGAGCTCCAACGCCCGATGCGTTGAATCACCTCACCCCCAAGGCCCGCAGCTGCAGCGCTGGTCGCCGCACCTATCCGGAAGGAATGAGACGCATAACAGCGCTCGTCCACGCCCAGCCGCCTCAAGGCCAGGCGGAAGACAGCCGTGAATTGAAACTGGGTGACAGCCGAACCGTCCGCATGGCAAAAGAAACAGCCAGCCCCATCAAGACGCTGACGCCGGTACGTCCTCAAATTCTGCACCGGACAAGATCCCAGACCAGGGATGGCCCGCAACAGCACCCACCGACCACGCTCCTGCGGGTCGGTTTTCGAGCGAGCCAGGAATATTCGTACAAGCTGCTCCTGCAGGTCCACCTGATGCACCCGCAACCCTCCCCGCCCACCCCGCCCGCCCGCCTGAGGGACCAGCTCACTAACTCGGAAGGCCCCAAAGAAAGCTGTGACAAACAACGCCCGGAACAGGACGGCCTCAAACAAGGTAGCCTCGACCTCGGGCAGAACACCCCAAATACGCAGCAGCAAGTCATGCGACACGGGACGGCGCCAATCCGGGGCGGGGGGCTGCGCTCGTGCCCAACCGGCTAAGAGCCGCTTCACCACATACGAGGTGCCCGGACTGCCCCAGCCCGCCGCCCTGCTGAAGAAGGAGAAACCAGCCAAAGCCGCTCGTGCCGCCGCCCGGGACCAACCACACTCCTTTGCCCACACTATGAAAGACACTGCCAAGAGGTCCCCAACACTGCCACCCCTCCAGCCCTTCCCCCACAGAAAATCACGAACCCGTGCATACCCCCGCAGATAAGCCTTCCACGTACCTGGAGCCAGGGAAGACCGCAGCAACGAGATCATTCCGGCGTCCCAAGCCGCCAAAGGTGCTCCGGCACCACAGCCGCGGTCTCGTCTGCCCCAGGTGCCAACTCCCGAAACCGCTCCCACTGGAAACGAGACAAAGCGTCAGCAATCCCATTCTGAACACCCGGCACATGACGCGCCCGAGCCGTGACATTAAGACGAAGACAAGCCAGCACAAACACCCGCATCAACGCTGCCACCCGCGGACACTTGGGAGAATGGCGATTAATGACTTGCACCACCGCAGCGTTATCACACCAGAAAACTACCCGCTTGTCCCGTAACCTCTCCGGCCAAACCCATAAGGCCACCACAATCGGAAACAATTCCAGGAACGTCACGTTACGCGTCAACCCACATGAAGACCATGATGCAGGCCACGGCACCGCACACCACGCGCCCTGGAAGTACAATCCCATACCCGAACCCCCAGCCGCATCCGAAAACAAGTCCAAATCCCGGTTGGACAGTTCCCCGGACTGTAACACCGAGCAGCCATTGTAATCCGCCAGAAACGCGTCCCACACACGCAGATTGGCTCGCATCCCCGCATTCACGCGGATGCGATGGTGCCCACAACGGACCCCAGCCATCGCCAAAGATAATCTCCGCGCAAAAGGCCTCCCCATAGCGATGACCCGACACGCGAAATTCAAGTGGCCAACCAATCGTTGAAGCTCTGTTAACGTCACCTTCGCAGCGGAGCCCACCTCCGCCACCAAGAGCCGCAGCCGCTCTACTTTATCCGTAGGCAAACGGACCACAAACTCGATCGAGTCTATCTCTATCCCCAAAAAGGAAATACAAGTCACCGGCCCAACCGTCTTACCCTCTGCCAAAGGGATGCCAAAATCCGCCGCCAGGCCCAGGAAAAGCCCCAGCAAGGATCCGCACACGGCGGACTGGGCCGGCCCGACGAACAAGAAGTCGTCAAGATAATGCACTATAGTCCGCCGCCCAGACCTCCGAACCAGCACCCAGTGCAAGAAAGAGCTGAAGGCTTCGAAGTAAGCGCACGAAATCGCGCAACCCATGGGCATGCATTTGTCGTAATAATTATGATCGTCGAAACGAAATCCCAGCAAGGGGAAGGCGGACGGGTGCACCGGCAAGAGACGAAAGGCTGACTCAATGTCAACCTTCGCCAACAGAGCCCCTTTTCTGCATTGGCGCACCAGCTCCAATGCCTCGTCGAAGGACGCATAGCGCACGGAGCACAGCTCACGCGGGATATGGTCATTTACCGACGCCCCGAGGGGGCAAGAAAGATTATGGATCAGCTGATAACGCCCAGGCTCTTTCTTCGGGATGACCCCCAGCGGCGATACAATAAAAGGCGAGAAGGGGGGCCGTTCAAACGGCCCAGCCACTCTGCCCAGAGCACACTCCGCCGCAATCTTTTCACGGGCCACCCCCGCCAACCGCATCACCGAGACCGCATTCCCCCTCTCCAACCCCCTAACCACCCCCCGCACTGGGATACGAAAGCCCTCGGAAAACCCCGCCCACAACATCATCCCCGCCTTGCCATGCCTGGTCGCAGCATAGAGCTCCAGCCACGGCTGCAGCGCCAGCCTCTTAATGGGGGTAGGCGCTAGCCCCTCCGCCGTCCCGTCACTTACTTGCGGCCGACGCCCCCGGCACCGCTCTACGGCTGCACTTGACAGCCGAGTGACCGGCGCCGCAAAGCGAACAGGCGTGCCGAAACTTGCAGTCCGGGAAGGGGCAGGACGTTTTATTGAAACGCCAGCACAAATCCCCGCCGGGACCGCTCGCCCCCATTCTGCTCGTCTCGGGCCCCGGGCCCGCTGGCCGAAAGGACCGAAGGCCCGCCGGAGCTGCCGTGCCCGCCGCCTTACCCGAACCTGCACCCCCCCATTCCGCCCCTTTTTGCCGACATTTGCGTGAGCCAAAGGTTGATATCCTTCATTCCCCACGACAACTGCCTGTTCTCTTCCATCATATCGCGGAACTCCTCATCATAATTAAGCCAGGCCCACCCTTCGTGCGCCTGGGAAGCCGACAAGATAGCATCGGCATAAGCTAACAGCTCGCCGTAACAACTCGGGTCCTCATGGCCCCATACGCTCGCCAACCGCAAAAAGGCCTGCGTCCAATTCAAAGTGTTCCGAGACACCTTCCGTACCCTCCCCGCCTTCTCATCCTCTTTACGTTTCTTGCGACTCTCCCCTGAACGTTTCCTCCCCTCCAACAGCCGGAAAATATCCAGATATCGCCGCTTCACGATTCGCCGCCGCAACTTGCGCGGAACACTCTCCCACAATTCCGCGCAACGGACCACCGAGGACCCCGCCCCCTCTCCCGTCCGCGGGACGACCGTGGAGTCAGCCGAGGAAGTGGCTGAGGACCCCGACGATGAGGAGGAAGACGACGCGCTCCGCCGCCGACGCCGTCGGTGCTTCCGCTTCGCCTTGGCTTTACGAGCCGGCGGCGCACACTCGCCCGGCAACACCACCGCCCCACCACCCCCCGCAGTGATCCCAGACAACTCACCTGCTGTCACCTGCGCCGCCGTCGCCTGCGCCTCCGAAGTGGACTCCGTCTGCTCCACCGAGGTCGGGCCGGACTGGCTCGCAGTCGACGACATCACAGTCGATCCGACAACAGCCCCACTCGATGGAACCTGTGCAGACCCCGAAACCTGCAACGGGAGAGGAGAGCCAACACACGGGGAAGGAGGAAAGCCAGTCCCTGGAGGCACCAACCGTAAGGCCCCACCCCCCACCCAACACCCCCTCCCTGTGCCCCCCCCGAGGATCCTAACCCCCCGGCTGCCCAGCTTGCAGCCCCCCAGGGGGGCTGCCCAACAGCTTGAAGACCGGCGCCCCAATGCTCCCCACCCCAGCCTGCCCCCCAGGCCATAGCCTGACCATGTACCGGGGACCAAGCCGGCCACCCTCCACCATGCAGTCCAGCCCTAACCCAACTCATTGGTAGGGGCCCATAAGCACCAGCCGGGGCCTGAACCCACCCAGGCCCCCCCCCGCCCGTCCAATCCACCCTATCCCCCACCCCCTCCTGAGGCACGCTCACATCTACCATCCCCCCTCAGTCACTCCCCCCCCCAACAACCCATTGGTCTCCTCAGCTCCAGGCCCAGCAACCCCCACCGGGGGGCTCCCCACCTCCCCAGGACTACTCAAACCGGCTGCAGGGGCAGGGAGAGCTCCACGCTTCCCAGCCCCTACCCTACGCTTTCCTGCCTTCCTACCACCCCCCCGCACATCCCCACGACCTGCACCGGCACCCGGTGCTGCCCCCGCCCCGCGGGACCCCCGCGGATTACCCCCAGCCCGTGCCCCCGAAGTCCTCCTGGCTTTGCTGTAGCCAGCCATGCTCGGGCTGCCCTGCGCAGTGCCTCCCCCTCCAACTATGCCGCAGAGGCAAGAATAAAGCAGGCTGCACTCCTTGTTTTTTTTTTTTTTTTTTTTTTTTTTTTTTATAACGCCCCCCTAACCCGCCCGAAACACCCCCCCCGCCGAACGCAACCACCCCGTAGCAATAACTCCCCCCCAACGAACCCAACTCACCGGACAGCCCAGAAACGCGACTGCTTCCCGAGGAGCCGCGGCCAGAAGGAGACGGCCACGCGGCTCCTCGCGGACACAGCGCAGCCCCCCCACTGACAGCCGGCCAATGAAATCGCTCCGACGGTGTGACGGAGCGATTTCAAAAGCCGCGCACAGCCGTCTCGCTCTCAACCCTCCCCCCCCCCCTTCCATCAGCATGCTGGAGGCCGAGGCCGGGCCCGGGCCCAGGTTACTGACAGCCGTGGGACCCAGCCCGCGGCCTCGAGCATTAGTGACGCTGAGCATTGTAAACTAAAGTGGAATTTGCATCTGTGAGGTTTTTTAATGCATGAACAGGGCAAGGCAGAGATTGCTATTTTGTTTTATAAGACCCTAGCTTATAAAGTACAGAAGGTGGTTAAAGACCCTTTAGGCGTATAACCATTCCTTTTTTACTTTGGTTGTACAAAGGAGCATGGAGTTTTTAGGTTTGCCATTTGACAAGGCTTCAACTTTCATACTTTGGGCACATCAAGTGAAGAGAGAGATTATTGGAGAAAGACAATAAGGTCAACATCAAAGAGGAAGATCAACATTGTGATCAATTAATACACTAGTAACAGCTATGGGTGCCACTCTATCAATAGTTTGCCTGAAGATCAAACACAGTTTAGGACAATTGTCCACAAGATCGCCATTAATCAACATCGACTCAATGACATTTAGGAACAACATGGCAGGGGATTTTATTGTAACGGTGGATCCCTCAATGGATAGGTCCTCCAGCTACAGCAGGAAAAAAGCATTATATTCAAAGGTCTCTCATGCATGTATAAAAGATTTTATGTATGTATGTATTTATTTATTTGTAGCCTGCTGATCCAACATCCTCAGCGTATAACAATTAAACATACATAATAAATAATACATGGACAACACATAATTAAATATTCTGTATTACTATTATAGCATGGTACATCTATTCATCATTAAAAACCTTTCTAAAAAGCATAACTCTAATCATTTTCCTAAAATCAAATATATCAGACAGCTGATTCAAGGATTTAGGAAGATAATTCCATAACTTGGCAAGCATACAAGAACAGGCGTACTTCAGTGTTCGCATGAACCTGGCTATATGAAGAGAAGGGTCCTCCAATAGATGCTGTCTCAGAGATAAGATGAAAATGGTACACTTGGAGACAAAAGATAAGCTAATGATATGTGCTTAAATCTCATTCATAATACACAAAAATAAATTCTAAGTCCTATTGTCAGTCAATGAAGCTTGCGCAGCACAGGAGAAATATGATCAGTCTGCCCCACACCAGAAAGAAGGCATGCAGCCACATTTTGTATAAATTTCAGAATGCTGGAGAATGCTTCACCCACTGCAGCATGATTATACATGTCGTAAGGGTTCATGGTACCATGTCAAGGTGCAAGTAGCTCTTTGCTCTCAGGGAATGAGTCTGATCTCTGAAGGCTAGAGTAGCAGACTTGGAGGACATATGGAAGACAGAGAGGTATAGAGACGAGACCTACAGGGACATAGTACTGAAGCTCCACCTCCAGTCTGGCAGCTTCCCTGTTGCCATGGAGGAGAGAGGTCACGTGACAGGAGACCATCATCCTGGTATGGCAGGAAGTGATCCTGTAGCTAGGACCAGTCCTCCAGGTGATGTAAAACCCTCTCACACTGGGGAGGATTCTCCAGGGCCATGTGCCCATGAGGGAAGGGTTAGGACAGCTGTTATAGTTGGTGATTCAAGCATTAGACATGTAGATAGTTGGGTGACTGGTGGATGTGAGGATCATCTGGTATCATGCCTGCCTGGTGCGAAAGTAGTGGACCTCATGTGCAATCTAGACAAGGTTTTAGATAGCGCTGGGGAGGAGCTTGCTGTTCTGGTATACATTGGTACCAATGACATAGGAAAGTGTGGGAGGGAGGTTCTGGAGGCCAAATTTAGGATTTTAGGTAGGAAGTTGAAATCCAGAACTTCCAGGGTAGCATTCTCTAAAATGGCTTCTGTTCCACACGCAGGACCCAAAAGGCATGCAGAGCTCCGGAGTCTCAATGCATGAATGAGACGATGGTACAAAGAAGAGGGTTTTAGATTTGTAAGAAACTGGGCAAAATTCTGGAGAAAGTGGAGCTTTTCTGAAGGGATGGGCTTCACCTTAAATGGGATAGAACTTGGCTGTTGTCATTAACCTTTAAAAAGAAGATAGAGCAGCTTTTAAACTAGTTAATAGGGGAAAGCCAACAGTGGCCCAAGAGCACATGGTTCAGAAGGATTTATTCTTGAAGGATATTAGCAAAAGAGGGAAGTTAGGGCATCCCAACAGAGAGGTTCCAATAAAGATAAAAGTAACCCAGATGCCCTTAAGTACAAAGCAGATAGGGCTGACAGATTCCAAATTACACCTGTCTTCTGATAACCAGATTAATATGAATAAGATACAACCTTTAAAAATGCCTGTATGCAAATGCTAGAAGTCTAAAAAATAGGATGTTAAAGTTAGAACATCAAGACTTCCGAACAGTGATGCAAGCCACGACACTCCCACATCTGGACTACTGCAACATAATCTACCATGGCCTTCCAGCCGCACAGACCAACCCCCTCCGAACAGCACTGAACACCACAGCAAGAATCATCCAGAGAGCAAAGAAAACCGACCACATCACCCCAATACTCAAAGACCTTCACATGCTTCCCCTGGAAGCGAGGACTAAATACAAAGCCATCCTACTCACCCACAAAGCCATCCATCAAACACAGAACACCCAGCTTCGCACCCTACTGTCTCGTCCAGCCCACGGCAGAACTACCAGACAAGCCTCCAGCAATTCCCTCACAGTCCCCCACAAAAGAACTAAATGCTCGCAACGGACCTGCAACCGAGCCTTTGAACTTTATGCTCCATCCTTATGGAATTCCCTACCAAGCTGTCTCAGAAACAATGCCGACCTACTATCATTCAGAAAACAGCTAAAAACCTTCCTTTTCCAGGAATACTTCATCACGACTCCCACCGAAAAGCGCACTAACCACTGATCTCGCCCACCATGAACCTCTGAATTAAAGCTACACTATCTTGTCAATGTACAAAGTTTGTCCCATGTCCAAAGTCTGTCCTATGTCAAAATCATCAATGTTGCCTCCTCGGTGATGGCCCCGCCCTATACTTAACTTCCCCACCCCTCTATGTAATGCTGCTTTGACCCGGTGAAAAGCGGGATATAAATACAGCTAAATAAATAAATAAATTAGAATATATGAGAGATAAGATATGATTGATATTTCAGAGACCTGGTGGAAGGTGGACAACCAGTGGGACACTGTGATACCTCGGTACAAACTATATTGCAATAAAATAGATCAAATTGGTGAAGGGGTTGTGCTCTGTGTTAGAGAGGGCATTGAGTCACATAGGATTAAAGTTTTGCAGGAAAAACAATATACTGTAGAATCTCTATGGATAGAAATTCTATGTAAAAAGGGTAAGGCGATGGCAGTGGGTGTGTACTAACAACTGCCTGAACAGATGATGATGAAATTTTAAAAGAAATCAGGGATGCTAACAAAAGTTACAACACAATAATAATAATAGTGATTTCAATAACCCCGGTACCGACTGGCTCAGTGTCACAACAGGACCTGCTAGGGAGGACGGCAAGGAAATCCACAGTAACTTTCAAAAGGGAGACTATGATAAAATTAGGAAAATAGTTAAAAAAAACTAAAAGGAGCTCCTGCAAAGGCTAAAGATTTGCATCAGGCATGGGTGTTGATTAAAAATACTATTGTGGAAGCTCAGACCAGATGTATTCCATGCTTTAAGAAGAGTAGAAGCAAGGACAAAAAACTGCCAGCATGGTTTAAAGGCTGTTGACAAAAAAACATCTTTCAGGAAAACAAAAAAGGAGCCAAATGATGAAAATGGGATACAACATAAGCAATGGCAAGTTAGATGAAAGGCACTGTTAAGGCAGGCAAAGAAAGAATTTGAAAAAAAGCATGCCATAGAAGCAAAACTGCATAATAAAAACTTCTTCAAGTACATTCATAGCAAAAATCCTGTGAAAGAGTCAGTTGGACCATTAGATGATAGAGAGGTGAAAAGGGCGCTAAGGGAGGACAAGGCCACAGTGGAAAGACTGAATGAATTCTTTGTTTTGGTCTTTACTAAAGAAGATGTAGGGAAGCTACCCATGCCTGAAATGGTATTTAAAGGTGATGCATCGGAAGAATTGACAGAAATATCAATAAACTGGAAAGATATATTACAACTATTTGATAAATTGAAGAGTAACAAATCACCTAGACCAGATGGTATAAATCCATCAGTGTTGAAAGAACTGAAATTTGAGATTGCAGACCTACTATTAGAAATCTGTGAACTATCATTAAAATCATCTGTAATACCTGAAGATTGGCTAATGGGCAATGAAACACCAATTTTTAAAAAGGGTTCCAGGGGTGATCCAGGAAACTACAGATTGGTGAGCCTGACATTCGTACCAGGCAAAATGGTAGAAACCATTATAAAGAACAAAATTACTGAACATGTAGTTAGTCATGGTTTAATGGGAGAAAGCCAACATGGATTTAACCAAGGAATATCTTGTCTTACTAATCGGTTATATTTTTTTGAAGGTGTGAATAAACAGTTAGATAAAGGTCGAGACTGGATATAGTGTAATTGGATTTTCAGAAAGCCTTTGACAAGTCCCTCATGAGAGACACGTGGCAAAATTAAAAAGTCATGGGATAGGAGGCAATGTACTTTTGTGGATCAGGAACTAGTTAAAAGATAGAAAGCAGAGAGTAGGGCAAAATGGCCAATTTTCTCAATGGAGAAAGGTGAATAGTGGAGTATCCCAGGGATCTGTGCTGGGCCCGCTGACTTGATATATTCATAAATGACCTGGAAATGGGAATAATAAGTGAGGTAATCAAATATGCAGATGACACAAAATTATTCAAAGATGTTAAAACACAAGAAAAATTGCAAGAAGACTTTGATAGACTGGAAGACTGGATGTTTAAATGTCAGATGAAATTTAATGTGGACAAGTGCAAAGTTATGCACCTAGGAAAGAACAGCCCAACTATGGTTACACAATGCAAGGTTCCACATTAGGAACCACTATCTAGGAAAAAGGTTTAGGTGTCATTGTGGATAACGTGTTGAAACCCTCTGCCCAGTGTGCAGCAGGGACCAAGAAGGCAAATGGAATGCTTGGAATCATAAGGAAAGGCATGGCGAATAAAACAAAGGATATTATTATGCCTCTGTATCGTTCCATGGTGCAACTTAAATATTGTGTGCAATTCAGGTCATCGTATCTTTAAAAGGATATAGTGGAATTAGAAAATGTACAGAAAGGAGCCACCAAAATGATAAGGGGATGGAAGGATACCCCTATGAGGAAAGGCTTAAAAGGTTAGGGCTCGTCAACCTCTAAAAGAGATGGCTAAGGGGAGATATGATAGAGGTCTATAAATTAATGAATGGAAAGGAACGGGTAAACCTAGATCGATAGTTTACATCATCAAAAAGTTGAAAAACCAGGGGGCAGAAAAGGAAGCTACAATGTAACCCATTTAAGACTAATAAAACATTTTTTCACTCAGTGGATAATCAAACTCTGGAATTCCTTACTGGAAGATGTAGTAAAAGCTGTTAGTGTAGCTGGGTTCAAAACCGGTTTGGAAAATTCCTTGAGGAAAAGTTCATAAATCATTATTAAAGAGGACCTGGGAAATCCACTGCTTGTCCCAGGACAAGCATTGTGGAACCTGCTTGCTACTTGTGACCTGGATTGGCCACTATTGGAAACAGGATACTGGGCTTGATGGACCTTGGTCTGACCCAGTATGGCATATTTTATATTCTTATGTATGTCTTGCATTAATTTATTGATTACACATAGGGAATCCTTTGCCAAAGTGGGAGTGCTAAAATAGGGCTATTTGGATAGATATACCTGTAGAGGGGATCCATGAGATGGCTGTGAAGGGAGATGGTGGCTTCCTGACTATTAATACTCCGGATGAAAATTTTAAAGCATTACTTATGAGTAAGTGGGGAAGTTTCTGTCAGAACATATCAGTGAGCATATCAAAACCCCAATCTTATTTTGAGAGACAGCCTAAATGGTCCTATGGGGGAAGATAATTGCATTTGTTAGTTTAAAAAAAATGTGGTGGTCAGTATCTTGTTTCTGGAAACAGAATTATGCAATGATAAAAGACAATTTGTGAAAGATCCTACACATTAATACAAAGTTCCTTGATGTTCCTTGTAAATACGTTCTGTTATATTTCGACGTTCCATGTAAAAACAAACTAGCTTTGTTAATTGTTGTTAACTGTAAACCGCAACTGAACTCTGGAAGATGTGGTATATAAATGTGAATAAAATAAATAAAATAAATAAATAAAAGTTGCCAAGTTACCCAGTTCCATGAGTGAGATTTTAAGCCAGTCCTGGATTTCTAACAACCTCATCCTTTTGCTTTATGGGGCCTGCAACACTGGTTCTAATGGGTAAAATTAGGGACTACACATACCATACTACATTGCAATGCACATTTAAAACCAGAACTGGCAAAAAATCTCACTTCTGGAACTGGGCAACTTGGCAACTCTGTTAATACGAATAGATATGTTGCCACCGAAAGCTGTTTAATACACTTACTTATGATAAAACCCAGAAATAGATGTCCTATTACAAATTTTGCTTTTATAAATATGGGAATAGATTTGGAAAGATGTTAGCTAACTTGACAACTGGTTGGGCCTTAAGTATGTTGACAAGTGCTTTCAAATCAGTGTTGACTCATGCTGACCCTGTAGATAGTTGTCCTAAAAAACTGTGTTCGTCCTTCAGTCAGGTGGCTAATTGTTGATAGAGTGGCATCCGTAGCTGCTTTTGTATTGATCAATCACATTGCCAGTCTTCCTCTTTTGTGCTGATCTTTAACCTGATCTTTCTCTTCACATGATGTGTCCAAAGTATGAAAGTCAAAGTTTTGGGGCAAGATGGCAGCTGCATGAGAGCTGTGATCCGAGATCCATCCTAATTTCTCCTGTTCCCTTTGTTTTGGATTCCCTGTATTGGCAAGCATCCTTGGGCCATCTGAGACTCTCCCACTGCTCCCCTTTGCGGCCCTATGGCTGGGAAAGATCCGCTGCGGCCTTCTCTGGGAGTAGGTGAGCCAGGGAGACTGCTGGAGAGTAGTGTTTCACTTAGCTCTGATTTACTCCATCCCTCTGCAGATCCAATGTTTTGGGCTGCATCACAATGTGCAGTGAGCCAGACGACAGTGCTAGTGGGGCTGCTGTACCCTCCAGGGAGCGACAGCCTTGGCATTTTTTGCCCCAGCACCATGGGACATGCCGGCAGTATCTCTGCAGGGGGAAGCAAGGGGGAAGTCGGATTGCTATCCGCCTCTGGACTTGGACAGCTGATGGTGAGTGCTCTATCCTTTAAGCCTGCCTCAATAACTTTACAAACCTTACGGGAAGCAATTTACAAGCTGGAATGCTCAGTCTTATCTCAAATGGTAGGTGTTTCAGTTCAACCTCAACCTCTTGCTTCTAAGTTGTGAGTTGTGGATAAGGACACAACTATTTAAAAGGAGAACATAGAGGCTTTGGAAGTCAAGCAGAAGAAGCTTTTGGATCTAGAAGCTTCTTTTTTGAAAGATAATATTTTTTATATAGAAAGATTGATAATTTGGACAATGTTATTCGACATGGGACTTTATGCTTCATAAATTTTCAAAAGATTCCATTGGTGTCACTATCAAATACATTTAAAACATACTTGTTGGAGATCTTAAAGGTACCAGAATCTTCATGCCCACCCATTGCTAGGGTGTAATATTTACCTCCCTTTGTTAAAAAGTCTGGAGATCAATTGTTGGAGTTGGGATAGAAGTTACGCTGGATTCACTTAATCTCGCACAAGTATTTGAAAAGGAGAATGCTGAAACTGCGAAACTTGCTACTTTGCTTGTTAAGTTTATTCTTGAGCCTGAGAGATATTGGGTGTTGAAACTTTATTTTTGTCGTTGTGATAAGATTTTCTTAGGCTGTAAGGTCAGGGCTTTCCTCGGTGTGGCTCAGACCACACAAAAACAATGGTAATTTCTTCTTCATCCTTGAGTGCTTCAGCTTGGGGGCTTCTTTGGGCTCCATTTCCCCCATAAATGTATTATTAAGACTCAGTCTGTCCATTATATATTTTTTGAGCTGTCTCACTTAGTAGCTTTCCTGAGTTCCAGGTCTGGTGCATCCACGTCTACCCTCTTGAAGGAGTTGTCCATCTTTATTAACCAGTGTTTAATATATTTAAGCAGCTTAAGGCTCTCTGTGACTCTTCTTTCTTCTTAAATATTTGCTTTTAATTGTGACCTTGTTACTCCCAAAATAGTGGACTGGTATTAGAGGGGACCCCCCCCCCCCCTGCGCATCTCCAGTTTAAGGAGGGAAGAGTGATTCCCACTCACTCCTGCCTCCGCACTTCCATCTTGGAAAATGGCACGTGATCCGTGCAAGACTTTTTAATGCAGCAGTAATTTGCATGCCATTAATTTACTGTATCGATAGGAAAATGTCTTTTAGTGCATGCTAACGCAGTGGACAGAGTCTACTTCATCAAGGCCTGTGTATGCCTCACTCTAACTCTTCTCCCTTCCTTGCCAATCAGCCCAAATTTATGTTACTGGCTTTACGTGATGGGAAGGAGACCATTTCAACCTCTCCTCATGCTTCCAGCAGCTTTCAGTCCCTTCTTCATCTCCTCAACATTCACTCTTTTGCATTGCTGTCCCAAGCATTCCCCCTCACTTCCCCCAATATTCACTTTCTTTCATGAACCTCCACTCCCAGCCCCAGGCATATATCCCTTCTGACTAGTGACTGGATCAGACCGTAGAATAGCTCCTCTTTTTCTGTTCTGTTTGATCCAGACTTTCTCCAACTATTTCTATTCCTTACACTGGTTGGAAAGAGAGGAGAAGACTTGAAGAGGGAACAGAATAGCTGTTCTTGCAGTGCTCTGTCCATGCCGACCTCTTCCCTCTCCCCTCTCCCTCCCCCTCCCCCTCCCCTTCTGTTTCGTACAAATTAATTGGGAATGGAAGGGCTTGAGCAACTGGCAGAACAGCTGTTTTCTGCTACCTGAGCTTAGGTACTAGCCAAATGAAGCACAACTCGTTCCCAGGGCCAATAATGGGATAAGCGTGGCAGGAGGGCACTGGTGTTCAAGGGTGCTGCGCTGCGCAGCGCAACATAATGGTGTTCAGTGCCCTTGGGAACAGCCTGTCCTATGGGCTGAAGAGCAGAACACCTGTGCACTACTGGCTGCGATCACCCTCCTCTGCAATACCCGTGGGAGCAGCCTGACCAGCGGGCTGAAGAAGGTTGTGACTAAGGAGAGCAGTGTATTGGTGTTCTGCTCATCGGTCCATGGGACAGGCTGATCCCATGGGTACTGAACATCATTGTGCTGCTCTCTGTGATTGCTACCTTCTTCTGCTCTTCAGCCCACGGGACAGGCTGCTCCTACGGGCACTGAAGAAGACCCACAGAAGCAACCTATCCTGTGGGCTAACAAGAGAGGAAGGCCACTGAAGAGTTTACTGGGGCCAGAGATACACAGGAGGGACAAATTTAAAGGGGCAGTGGGTCTATCAAAGAAAGATAGGGAAAAGGGAATGGAGGGAGGGAGGGAGAAAGGGACAGAGACTGGGAAAGGAATAGAGTTGGGGAGAGGCAGCAGGAGAGGGTCTGAAGGGAGGGGAGGGAGGTGTATGATTGCAAGGGTTGGAGGATGAAGAGAGGGGAGAAAAGGGAACAGTGAATATACACCAGAATACTCCCAGGCACCCTACTCCTGCACCACATACACAGCCATCTCTTCCCCACTCCACACAAATTTATACACAGAGGGATCTCACCTTCCACAGCCCACTCACACACACACAAAAAGGCACCTGACCCATGCAGCATGTACACATTCAGGAATCCCACCCCTGTACTACCCACACACAGAGGCAGGCATCCAACCACCACACTGTACCACACACACAAATACACAGGTACTACACCCGCACTACACACCTACTATCTGAAGAGCGAGGCATATATATAGACAACATTATTGTAGCTATAAAGATTCCTCATACAGCCTCTACCACCATAACATGACACACTTTATCATCTCTCTTGGAACTCTTCCTCAACACACACACACACCCATGGACCCCCCCCCCCCCACTTCCTATGACACACAGATGAAGCCCCCAAATGGCTGATCCTTTGAGTGAGGCAAATGCACCATTGTGTCACATTGTAAAGTGTGAACTTTTCAACTTGTTTTAGCTTTGCTCCAAGACACCAAAGATGCCGGGCCTCCCTCTTTCCCTCTCGTGGCACACTGCTAAGTTGATATTTATCTTTATGTCCCAGTCAGCCCATCAGCCACAGAAAATAGAGGGAGTAGAAACATGATGGCAGAAACAGACCACATGGCCTATTTAGTCTGTCCTTCCATATCAACTTCTACAAGAGTCCCCCTTTTTCCTTTAGAAATCCTCTGTGTTTCCCTCATGCTTTTTTGAATTCAGATACTGTCCTCACCTCTACAACCTCCACTGGGAGACTATTCTACGCATCTACCACCCTTTCTGTAAAGAAATATTTCCACATATCACTCCTGAATCTATCCCCTTTCACCCTCAATCTATGTCACATCATAGCAGAGCTTGCTTTCAATTGAAAGGGGCTCTTCTCCTGTGCATTTATGCCACGGACGTATTTAAACTTCTCTATCACATCTCCTCCATCTCCCCTTTCCTCTACAGTATACGTATTAAGATCCTTAAATCTATCCTCAAATGTTTTATAACAAAGACCACTAACCATTTTAGTAACTACCCTCTACACCAACTCCAATCTGTTTATATCCTTTTGAAGGTGTGATCTCCAGAATTGCACACAATACTCCAAATGAGGATGCATGAAAGAATTATACCGAGGTATTATCACCTCCTTTTTTTCTACGGGCTATTCCTCTCCCTATGCACCCAAGCATCGTTCTAGCTTTCGCCGTCACCTTCTCTGTTTAGCTACTTTAAGACACAATCACGCACAGGTCCTGCTCTTCAGTTGTGGACAGAAGCACTTCATCCCCTATACTGTACCACTCCCTTGGAGGTTTGCACCTGAATGTATGATCCTGCGTTGTTTAGCATTAAATCTCAGCTGCCAAATTCTCGACCATTCTACAAGCTTAGCTAGATTCAGCCTCATGTTCCTACTTCTTCCTGGGTGTCTACTCTATTGCAGATTTTGGAATCATCCGCAAAGAGGCAAATCTTATCCGATAGCCCTTCTGCAATATCACTAGCAAAGATGTTAAAAAGAATCAGACCAAGGACAGATCCCTGTGGCACACCACTCGTAACCTCCTTCTCCTCAGAGTGCACTCCATTTAACTGTACCCTTTGTCAGCTCCCACTCAACCAATTTCTAACCCAATCAGCAACTTTAGAGTCCATCCCTAGGTTGCTCAGTTTGTTTATAAGTCGCCTGTTCAGAACATTGTGAAAGACTTTATTGAAGTCCAAATACACTACATCTAAGGCTCTCCCTCAGTCCAACTCCCTGGTCAACCAGTCAAATCAGATTTGTCTGACAAGATCTGTCTCTAGTGAATCCATGCTGCCTCCGATCCTGTAATCCATTGGACTCCAGAAATCTCACTATTTTTTCATTCAGTAGCATTTCCAATAATTTACTCACCACAGAGGTTAGACTAACTGGCCTGTAGTTTTCAACCACATCCTTACTTCCACTTTTGTGTAAAGAGACCACATGTGCCTCTCTCCAGTCCTCTGGGACCACTTCCAACTCTAAAGAGGCACTGAAAAAATCAGTCAGTGGAGCTGCTAGAATGTCCGCAAGTTCCTTCAGTATTCTCGGATGTATCCCATCTGGTCCCATCATTTTGTCTACTTTTACTTTAGCTAGTTCCTCAAGAACAGCCTTCTGAAAATCATTCAAGATCCCCTTCGCTTCTGTTCCTTTTTGTGGGTGCTTTCTGAAGTTCTGCTCCTGGCCCTTCATCTGTGAACACAGAACAGAAATATTTGTTAAGCAATTCCGCTTTATCCTCATCAGTTTCTATATATTCTTCCCCTTCACTATTGAGTGGACAGTACCACTTTTGCCCTTCCTCCTCTTACCAACATATCTGAAAAATCTTATCCCCCCCATTTTATTGCATTAGCTATTTCTTCTTCTTTTTGCATCTTTGCTTTCCTGACTACTTTGCTAGCTTCTCTGTTTTTCCTGTCTTCCTCTTTCTGTGATCTCTTGTATTTCGTGAAGGCCTTTCCCTTTTTTTCCACCTTTTCAGCTACTTTTTTTGAGAACCATAGCGGCCTCCTTTTCCTTTTACAATGATTTTACCTTTCCAACAAAGAGGTTGGGCTGCCCTTAAAATATCCCCTTTCAGTTTTGCCCACTGGTTTTCTACATCCCCAGCTGTTCCCATCCTGCTAACAATTCCCTGAGGTATTGGCTCATCTTGGCAAAGTTAGTTTTTTTTAAAGTCTAAGACCCTTGCTTTTGAATGGATTTTATCAGCCCTAGTCCTAATACTAAATCACACCATCTGGTGATCACTGGATGCGAGATGACCTCCCACTATAATGTCAGAAACACTTTCCCCATTGGTAAGCACCAAGTCCAGTATGGCCCTATCACGTGAGGGTTCTGTTACCAGTTGCCTGAATAGTTCTCCCTGAAGAGAATCCAGGGTCTCCTTACTTCTAGATGACACCGCAGCAGGGATGTGTCAATCCACATCTGGCATATTGAAATCACCTATTGGTAGCCCTTCCCCTTTCCTGGAGGTGCTGCATATGTCTTCTGTCGATGTCTTTTCCTGTGGCGAGGCGTCTGTGTATCTCCCCAATGCAAATGGATTTCTCTTTCCTTTTTTCTAGTTTAATCCACAGTGCTTTCGCTTTCCCTTTTAAGCCCTGTAATTCTATAGCTTTAATATTATTTTTTATATAAAGTGCCAGTCCTCCTTCTTCTTCCCACTCTATCCTTTCTGAATAAAGTATAGCCTGGTATAATTATATCCAAGTCATGGTTGTCCATGAACCATGTCTCCGTAACTGCCACTAAATCCAAGTCAGCCTCTTCCGTTAAAGCCTCAACATCTGGGATCTTATTTCCCATCCTATGGGCGTTTATACACACCGCTTTCCAGATCTAGCTCCTTTTACCCATTTCTATAGAGGTATGTAATGTTTCACTTACCTGGGGGCTTCATGCATCCCCAACGAATCTAATTTAAAGCCCTCTTCAGTAGGTTAGCCAATCTGCTACCAAAGACATGTCAACCATTCTTGGGCAGATGGATGCCATCTCTGCTCTGCAGCCTTCGGAACATCATCCCATGGGGGAGTTTCCAGTGCGGCAATTTGGTTGGTCAGAGTCAGACACACATGCACCAGAGTGCAGGGCCTGAAGCTTGTAGTTAACATCACTGTCTGTCCACTATAAGGAGCACCACCGCTGGCTCTCATAGGAGGCTCTAGCGTGATCTTGCCACTTTTGTTCAGCCTGGCTGCAATTCCAGTAAAGTCTCTGCATGTTTCACAGTTGCAGCAGGGAAGCAGCGCTCTCAAAGAAATCCCAAAGTCCAGCCAAGTGGTGTTTCTCACATTGATGCTGCCACCATTGTCTGTTGGGACTGCTGACATCGACTCTGGGATTGAGTCTGCCTCTTAGTGTTCACTGTGACGTCCATGCTGCTCACAGCCAGGGATAGCACTGGCTTTCTCTAGGTCCGTCTTAATAACAGTCTATTGACTTTTTTAAGACCAGCTACACTAACTCCTTTTATCACCACCTTCTTATTTGTCAGATTTAAAAAAGAGCTGCGCATCCATGCATGCAGAGAGAGAATGGCAGTAGCATCTGTAGTGGCGTGGAAGAGTAGCCTTGTGGTTAGAGCAACTGCCTAGTACCCAGATCAAGGGTTTGATTCCCACTGGCACTCCTTGTGATCTTGGGCAAGTCATTTCACTCTCCACTGCTGTGGAAGAAAAGGCCTGGCAATCTACTTCTGATAATACATGCCAAGAAAACCCAGAGGCAGCGGGTTGCCAGGAGTCAGCACTGACTTGATGGCACTAAAAAAAAAAAAAAGTATCTGTAGCAACAATAACAGGCGGGAAAAGCTAAGTGGTTGTAACCTTTGTAGATCTTTTATTGGTTAAATAAATAACACATTGATTGTGTTTTCTTCCATTGCATCAACCCTTTGCTATCACAGCCTTTTTATACAATGTTAAATATTAACGCCACAGTACTTTTTTAAAATTCCAACTATGCACTTGCCTCTTCACTGCAATTTTCTTGTTAGGATATTTGATTATAAGGAGAAATATCAGCATCATATGAGCAGAGTTCACAAAGGAGTTTTGGGAAAGGAGAAGTGCAACCTACCATTAATAGTGATGAAGGAAGGGGGCGCAGATCTACAAGTTACAGGAAGGCACCAGAGACCATAGCACCAGCCCTGCTTGTTCCTCTCCCAATATTGGGCCATTTTTGACTTGTTTCGTTTGCCTAATGCTTGTACCAGCTCTGGTTTCTTGTCATAGAACTTCAACCTTTTAATACCTCTCCTTTTCAAGGGTCTCCATCAGAATGAGTTTCAATTCCTATATAGGCTTCGGCCTTTTTAGTGTGTGCCACTTTGATGATCTTCTAAAGGTGGTATAGCACCAAAACAAGAAATTAAACTAAACTAATTCATGTCTGGCCTACTGGCAGATTCTACCACCCTTTCTTAGTGGTATGATTTCTAAGCAGCGGTAGCAGCTTCCGTGAGATATCAATAGGGCTGCGGCTCCAATATCACACGGAAGCTGCTACCGCAGCTTAGTAAACATACCCCTTAGATTACGAATAGCAAGGGGAACATTTTGGATAACATTGTATGACACACATGTACATTGCAGGCCTACTACTTCATGTCCGTGAATAGAATTTGGAAGCATTCCTGATATAGTGGGTCCTTGAGGATGTTGAATTTCCCTTTTCTAGCATTCAAACGGAATACGTGCAGGCCAATGGTAGATAAATAGTCAGCAGACATGGTTTTTATTCTACTGTGCTACAAGGTCTCTTCAGAATAAAATTAGTAAGACGGCCTGAATGGCTGCAGATATCTCAGACAGAAGCTCAGTCTTCCATCTTCCTGACTGCACTCTGAATGCATTTTAAAATTTATGACTATGAAAGGAAAATCTTTTCTTGCTCAGAAAAAAAAGCCATTAATAAGGACAATAAGGGAACAAATGTTCTCCAGCTCTTAACTGTGAAAGACCAGCCAGATAGTTTAATATTTTTCCTTTCTCTGTAACTTTGTGAACAGTTTCTAATCAGACTAATAGGGGCAATTGGTGCAAATTGCTATAATTTGTGGAAGTTTCTCACAGAGTTCATCCATGTAAAAGTTGTATGTAGCTATCTGAAATTCAGCTGTTACAGGATTAGACAAGAGTATGCATTACCTCGTTACAGTTGTGGTTAACATTATTGGCACCCTTAATGTCCAATATCTCCTAAAAAAAAGTGGGCAGTGAAATGGCTTTGGACTACATATACACACATATTTGACACACTAAAGAATCAAATAAAACAAGACCAATTAAAAAAGGAATTAGCAGGAAATGTATAAAAACTAGGACATTGCCAGGACATGATTATTCCAAAAAAAGAATACCTAAATAAATAAATAAATATCTATTTATTTATTTGACATTTTTTATATACCACCTTTCAATTTTATCAAGGCAGTTTACAGTGAACATAACAATGATTTACATGGAACAGAAAAATCTGCAACTATTTACATATAACAATTGACAATTCTCCTGTGACTATCAACAAAACAGCATAACATTTCTATAACTCTTTACAGTAGATTTAGCACTATGTTGATGAGGTGATCGTATTGTAGGTGGGGCGACTAGTCAGAGATCTTGATGGTTAAGGCTGTGTGTTTGCTGTGCTGTTCAAGTATTAAGTGAATAGGAAGGTTTTTAGATGTTTTCGGAAGTCAGCAATATCTGTGATTGCTCTTAGGTGATGCGGGAGTGAGTTCCATAGCGATGGGCTGTAATATTCAAACACTCTCTGAAGTGATGTTTGTGAGGCAGATGCTGTTGAGAGGGTGTTCTGGTGTTGTTTCTTCCTTAATTACGTGTCTGGAACCCTTTTGACAAGCACATTTAGACATTCAGCAGACTGATTGTGTAGGATCTTGAAAACCATCATTATTGATTTGTATTTTATTCATGATCGAATGAGGAGCAAGTGAAGGCATTTTAAGATTGGAGTGCTGTGTTCGTGTATTTTTGTTCTGGTGATTAATTGGGCTGCCATGTTTTGGGCTATTTGTTGAGCTCGGGTTGCACATTTGTGTAGTCCTTAAAGGATCAGATTGCAATAATCAAGCTGAGGGGTGATTATTGCCCAACATACAGTACGGAAGTGGTTATGGTCAAGAATCGGTCGTAGCTTCTGCAGCATCTTCATTTTGTAGTAGGCTTTGGCAATTGTTTTATTGATGTGTGATTGGAAGCTGAGCCTTTGATCTAGAAGTATCCCTAGATATTTCACTTTGCTCTTCACAGGGATTGGCTGGTTTCCTATTGGAAGATTATCTGGAGGGTTAAATATTGTGTCTGTGTGATTGTGAGAGCTTCAGATTTGTTGTAGTTAATTATGAGGTTGCACTGTGCTAGCCATTCTGTGACTGATGTCATGCAAGAGGTGATGGTGGAGTAATTTGTTTTTCTGGTGTCAAGTGGGGAATATATCATCAAGTCTTCTACGTATAGGTGGTATTGTATGTTGTATTCCTGTATAATTATGCAGACTGACTGTATGTATATGTTAAATAGAAAAACAGATAATGCAGAGCCCTGAGGTATTCCTTGATAGAGCGGGAAGGGTTTGGATGTTTTGTTTTTGATCTTAATCTGAGTCTGTCTCTCAGATAAGTATGAACGAAACCATGTCAACGGGATGCCGCTGATTCCTATCTCCATCAGCCTATAGAGCAGTATGGGGTGGATTATTGAATCGAATGCAGATGTTATGTCTATGAATATGAGTATGAAGCCTTGTTTGGCGCTTTCAATCCCTTTAAGAACTGTGTTTGTTAGTGTGATTAATAAGATTTCTATCCTGTGATGCTCTCGGAATCCATGTTGTTGAGGATCAAAAACTAAAGAGTCATGGGATAGTAGGCAGTGTACTAATGTGGATCAGGAACTGGTTAAAAGAAAGCAGAGGATAGGGCTAAATGGCCAGTTTTCCTAATGGAGAAAGGTGAATAGTGGTGCACCCCAGGGATCTGTGCTGGGTCTGCTGCTTTTTGACATATTCATAAATGACCTGGAAAGTGGAATAACGAGTGAGGTTATCAAGTTTGCAGATGACACAAAACTATTTAAAGTTGTTAAAACCCATGAGGATTGTGGAAAATTGCAAGAGGATCTTGATAATTTGGAAGACTGGGTATCCAAATGGCAGATGAAATTTAACATGGACAAGTGTAAAGTTATGTACCTAGCAAAGAGCAACCCAAACCATGGTTCCACGATGCAAGGTTCCACATTAGGAATCACCACCCAGGAAAAAGATTTAGGCGTCATCGTGGATAACATGTTAAAACCCTCCACCCAGTGTGCAGCGGCGGCCAAGAGAACAAATAGAATGCTAGGTATCATAAGGGAAAGAATGGAAAATAAAACAAAGGATATTATAATGCCTCTGTATCGTTCCATGGTGTGACCGCACCTTGAATATTGTGTGCAATTCTGGTCACCGTATCTTAAAAAAGGTTATAGCGTTATTAGAAAAGGTTCAGAGAAGAGCCACCAAAATGGTAAGACCATAAAACAAAGGATAGTATAATGCCTCTGTATCGTTCCATGGTGAGACCACACCTTGAATATTGTGTGCAATTCTGGTCGCCGTATCTTAAAAAGGATATAGAGATATTAGAAAAGATTCAGAGAAGACCCACCAAAATGGTAAAGAGGATGGAAGGATACCCCTATGAAGAGAGGCTAAAAAGGTTAGGGCTCTTTAACCTGGAAAAGAGACGGCTCAGGGGAGATATGATAGAGGTCTATAGATTAATGAATGGAGTGGAACGGGTAAACGTAGATCGATTGTTTATGTTATCATAATATAGAAAGACTAGGGGACTTGCAATGAAGCTACAGGGTAAACTATCTAAGACTAATAAGAGAAAATATTTTTTCACTCAACATGTAATCCAAAACTCACATCCCTCCTTCGACCTTTCTCTATTTCTGTGGCAAACTCTGCCATACTCCCCGTCCACTCAGCCTGTAACCTTGGGGGTCATCTTTGAATCCACTCTCTCTGTACACATCCAACAGACTGCTAAAACCTGTTTCTTTCTCTATAACCACCAAATATCCATCCATTCCTTTCTGAACATACTACCAAAACTCTTATTCACTCTGTCATCACCTTCTGCTTAGATTGTTGTGATATGCTCCTTAAAGATCTCCCACTGATCCATTTCTCTGCTCTTCACTCTGTTCAAAATTCTGCTAAGAACTTATCTTCTGCTAGTGTTGCTACACTTGCATAACTCCTTTTCTCACATCATTTCATTTGCTCCCTATCTATTTCTACATACAGTTCAAACTTCTCTTTCTGCCCTACAAGTGTATTTATTCTGTAGCTCCTCTCTCTTTCATCCCTTCCTATACCTCTGCTAAGAAATTCCACTCATTAGGTAAGTCATTCTTCTCTGTGCCCTTCTCGTCCACCGCTAACTCCAGACTCCATTCCTTCCACTTTGCTGCATTGTATGCCTACAATGGACTTGAATCAGAATATCATGCTTCCTCTCTGGTCCTGTTCCCAATCCATGCTGAAAGCCCTTCTTTTGAGGCAGCTTTTAAAAATCAACCCCTTATTCTCTTGTTTATACCAATGTTGGAGTTTTATTTTTTTATTTATTGCATTTCACTAATTTACAATACTTGAAAAGCAAAACACATTAAAATCCAGTATTACAAGAAAGAACACAAGATATGCCATACTGAGTCAGACCAAGGTCCATCAAGCCCAGTATCCTGTTTCCAACAGTGGCCAATCTAGGTCATACGTACCTAGCAGTTTCCCCAAAAGACACAGGTTCAACAATGCTTGTACGGGGTTAAGCATTGATATCCTGGGTCCCTTCTTAATAATGGTTTATGGACCTTTCCTCCAGGAACTTGTCCAAACCTTTTTTAATCCCAGCTACACTAACAGCCTTTACTACATCCTCCGGTAACAAATTCCAGAGTTTGATTACATGTTGAGTGAAAAAGTATTTTCTTTTATTAGTCTTAAATAGTTTACCCTGTAGCTTCATTGCATGTCCCCTAGTCTTTCTATATTCTGATAACGTAAACAATCGATCTACTTTTACCTGTTCCACTCTGTTCATTAATTTATAGACTTCTATCATATCTCCCCTCAGCCGTCTCTTTTCCAGGTTAAAGGGCCTTTTTAGTCTTTCTTCATAGGAATATCCTTCCATCCCCTTTACCATTTTGGTGTCTCTTCTCTGAATCTTTTCTAATATCTCTATATCCTTTTTAAGATACGGCGACCAGAATTGCACACACTATTCTAGGTGTGATCTCACCATGGAACGATATAGAGGCATTATAATATCTTTTGTTTTATTTTCCTTTCCTTTCCTTATGATACCTAGCATTCTATTTGCTCTCTTGGCCGCCGCTGCACACTGGGCCGAGGGTTTTAACATGTTATCCACAATGACGCCTAAATCTTTTTCCTGGATGGTGGTTCCTAATGTGGAACTTTGCATCATGTAACCATAGTCTGGGTTGTTCTTCCCGAGGTGCATAACTTTGCACTTGTCCACATTAAATTTCATCTGCCATTTTGATGCCCAGTCTTCCAATTTATCAAGATCCTCTTGCAATTTTCCACAATCCTCTTGGGTTTTAACAACTTTAAACAGTTTTGTGTCATCTGCAAACTTGATAACCTCACTCGTTATTCCACTTTCCAGGTCATTTATGAATATGTAAAAAAGCAGCAGACCCAGCACAGATCCCTGGGGTAAACCACTATTTACCTTTCTCCATTGGTAAAATTGGCCATTTAGCCCTACCCTCTGCTTTCTATCTTTTAACCAGTTCCTGATCCACAGTAGTACACTGCCTCCTATCCCATGACTCTTTAGTTTTGTCAAAAGTCTCTGATTAGGGACCTTGTCAAAGGCTTTCTGAAAGTCCAGATACACTATATCAACCGAATCACTTATGTCCACCTGTTTATTCACACCTTCAAAAAACCATAACAGATTACTAAGACAAGATCTTCCTTGTCTAAAGCCATGTTGGCTGTCTCCCATTAGGCCATGACTATCTACATGCTGAGTAATTTTATTATTTATGATGGTTTTTACTATTTTTCCCGGTACTGACGTCAGGCTCACCGGTCTGTAGTTTCTCAGATCACCCCTGGAACCCTTTTTAAAAATTGGTGTTACATTGGCGATGCTCCAATCTTCAGGTATTAGAGATGTTTTTAATGATAATTCACAGATTACTAACAGCAGGTCTGCAATCTCATATTTCAGTTCTTTCAACACCCTTGGATGTATACCATCCGTCCCAGGTGATTTGCTACTCTTCAGTTTATCTAATAGTTGTAATACATCTTCCCGATGTATCAATATTTCCTTCAATTCTTCCGCACCTTTAAATACCACTTTAGTCATGGGTAACATCTCTACATCTTCCTCAATAAAGACCAAAGCAAAGAATTCATTCAGTCTCTCCGCTATTGCCTTTTCGCTTCTTAGTGCCCCTTTAACCCTTCTATCATCTAATGGACCAATTGACTCTCTCACAGGTTTTTTGCTACGAATGTACTTGAAAAAGTCTTTATTTCACGTTTTTGCTTCTGCAGGAAGCTTTTTCTCAAATTCTCCCTTTGCCTGACTTATCAATGCCTTGCATTTGACTTGCCAGTGCTTGAGCTGTTTCCAGGTTTCGTCATTTGGCTCTTTTTTTCCATTTCCTGAAAGATGCTTTTTTGGCAACAACAACCTCTCTGACCTCACCTTTAAACCGTGCTGGCAGTTTTTTGGACTTCCTTCCACTTTTCTTAAAGCGTGGAATACAGCTGGTCTGGGCTTCCAAGATAGTATTTTTCAACAACACCCAAGCTTGATGTAAGTCTTTGACCTTTGCAACTGCTCCTTTTAGTTTTTTCTTAACTATTTTCCTCATTTTATCATAGTCTCCCTTTTGAAAGTTAAAAGGTAGTACTGTGGATTTCCTTACTATCCCTCCTCCACTAATTAAATCAATGGCAATCATGCTATGATCACTATTGCCAAGTGGCCCAAACACCCTTATCTCTTGCACTAGATCTGGTGTTCCACTAAGGACTAGGTCTAATATGGCTTCCCCTCTGGTCGGTTCATGAACCAGCTGCTCCAAGAAGCAGTCATTTATTTCATCTAGGAACTTTATCTCCCTAGCATGTCCTGCCGTGACACTGACCCAGTCGATACCGGGGTATTATTACTGCACTGTAACATTTGTTAGCTTCCTTGATTTCTTTGAGCATTTCATCATCCATTTGTTCATTCTGGCCAGGCGGTCGATAGTACACCCCCACTGCCATCGCCTTCCCCTTTTTACATGGAATTTCAATCCATAGAGATTCTACCGCAAATTTTGTTTCCTGCAAAACTTTAATCCTTTCTGACTCAATGCCCTCTCTAACATAGAGTGCAACCCCTCCACCAATTTGATCAGCTCTATCATTACGATATAGTTTGTACCCAGGTATCACAGTGTCCCACTGGTTGTCCTCCTTCCACCATGTCTCTGATATTCCAATCATATCTAACCTCTCAATTAGTGCTATATATTCTAACTCTCCCATCTTACTTTTTAGAGTTCTAGCATTTGCATACAAGCATTTTAGAGACTGTATTTTATTCATATTAATTTGGATATTGGTAGACATGGGTAATTTGGGATCTTTCAGCTCTGTCTGCTCCATACTCGAGGGCATTTGGGCTACTTTAGTCTTTTTTGGAACCTCTCTGCTTTTGGTTGTATCCTTCAAGGATACATTCTTCCGAACCATGCGCTCTTGGGCGACTGTCGGCTTTCCCCTATTATCTAGTTTAAAAGCTGCTCTCTCTCCTTTTTTTTTTTATTCAAAGGCTGCACACAATTACAACAAGCTAGAGCCATATATGCTACATACAGAGTACATGAACAAGATAAGCCGCAATCAAAAGAATGAGAACATCAAGGCCTTTATTTTTTCCTCCCCGCCCCTCCCCCTACATATTACCCAAAAGTCTCCCAGAACACCCTACCCACTCCCTCTTCCCTCCAACCCCCTTCCCCCCGCGTAACCCTCCCATTATCCCCCCCATCTACCCACAATACCCCCCATCCCCCCTTTTATAACCTCTATACCAGCTAAAAGTGAAGGGGATATTCCAACGGACCAGACCACACGAGGCAGAGGAAGAAACCAAGGACTCCACTGATGGGAAGGCACATGACCAGCACCTCCAAGGAAAACATGTAATACTCCAAGGGTTAGGAACCATACTTCAAGACAAAAGCTTCCCACACTTGCTCAAATTGTGGCAACCGCATTCTGCCAACCGCCACCCCGCGCTCCATAGTGTATGTATCCCACATCTGGTCTAACCAGCTAGAAAAGGTTGGAGGCAATATCTGCTTCCAAGCAGCAGCCAAGGCCAATCGAGCCGCATTTAAACCATGCCGAAGCAAGGCCAACTGAGGAGTTCGAGCACCAGGAACATTCACACCAAAAAGGAAAATACCCGGATCCCAAGGGACGCTCAACCCGATCAGTTGCTGCAATCGATACTGAATCCCCCTCCAAAAAATTTGGACATGGGGACAAAGCCACCAGACATGCGCCAAAGTACCCCTCTGTCCACAATTCCGCCAACACAAACCCGATACCCCTGGATACGCTCGAGCAACCCGCACAGGTGTCATATACCAGCGATAGAGTAATTTATAATTAGTTTCACGGGCCTGAACTGCCACCGAACTCTTCCAAAGCTGACCCTCAACCTGTTCCCACCGCTGCATAGTATAATCAAGATGCAATTCCTCATTCCACTGCTCTCTATCTTGCCTAATCCCATCTGCTGGGTTTGTAAATGTGCATACAGGGCAGCAATAAGACCCTTTGTGGTGGTGCATGCCTCACAGAAGTGTTCAGCATCAGACAAGTCACGTGCTACCTGAGACCGAATAGTCCGATCACGCACCCAATGAACCACCTGTGTATATTGATAGACATGACAATCAGGAAGATCAAATTCCCCCTGAAGCGAGCGAAAAGAGCGCAACCCACCATCTTCAAATAACTGACCAGCACGACTAAGTCCCCTATGCCCCCACATCCGAAAAGCTGGATCACTCATACCAGGGGGAAAAGAAAGATTGTCCACAATGGGTGCCAAGGGGGTCAAAGCCGCCCCATTAGACCAAAGAAATTGGTCCCAGCAGCGAAGAGTATGCAAAACGTAGGGGTTACTGGAACGCAAACCACCTCATAACTTAGAACTGAGCCACAGCCGGTCCCCCAATCCTGCTCCTCCCGAAAAATGCATTTCCATTTGTACCCAGCGTTTTGTGCTATTAGAATTCATCCATTCCACCCCTGCGCGACACTGCGCTGCCGCATAGTACCAATGAAAATTAGGAGCCCCCATACCCCCATGGCGCGTATGCGTATAGAGAATTTGACGTGCTATGCGAGGACGACGAAGCCGCCATATAAACTTCATAAGCAGCGTTTGCCAAGTAGTCAAGACTCCATGAGACAAAGGTATAGGGAGTACCTGAAAAAGATATAAAAATCTCGGAACAACCACCATCTTTACCACTGCAATGCGCCCAAACCAGGAGAGCATCAAACTGGCCCAAGACTCTAGATCTCGCTTAACCTGTTGGATTAAGGGTCCATAATTGGCCATAAATAGCGCATCCTGATCAACTGTCAAATTCACACCCAAATACCGGAGAGAGCCCGCCTCCCAACGAAATGGATAATGAGCCTTCAATTGTAAGCATGTCGCCTCCGGAACCCCAACATTCAGAATCTCTGATTTAGCATAATTAATTTTGAACCCGGAAACCTGCGAGAAGGCCTCAAAGAGCTGCATTGCTACTGGAAGAGAAGTAGCCGGATTCACCAATGATAAGATGATATCCGCAAAAAGAGCAATTTTGTAATCCAAAGGACCCACCCGAACTCCCAGAAGGTCCAGATGTTCACGAAAACTTTGCGCCAGAGGTTCCATTACCAGCGCAAACAACGGTGACAATGGACATCCCTGCCGGGTTCCCCTTTCCAACACAAAACTCCCCGATTGACCCCCATTAACCCGGACGCAAGCTGTAGGGCCTTGATAGAGGCAATGAACCCAACGCGTAAAGTTAGGCCCAAACCCCAGCTTATCTAACACACACCAGAGATAGCCCCAACTGACTCGGTCAAAGGCCTTCTCAGCGTCAGCTCCCACCAAAAGCGCCGGCTGAGAGTCCTGCCGTGCAACATGAATCACCTGCAACATTCTCCTGATATTATCCGCCGCCTGGCGGCCCGGCACAAAACCAACCTGATCCGAGTGCACCAAATCGGGGAGGACCCGATTCAATCGAGCCGCCAACACAGAAGCCAATATTTTAACATCCGTATTTAATAAGGAAATAGGACGGTAGGAAGCTGCTTCTTGTAATGGCTTACCCGGCTTAGGAATTACTGCAATAAGAGCCTTGCGTTGAGAAGGAGGCAACGACCCCCCCTCCCCCCCGCCGAACCTCATTAAAAAGCACCACCAGAGTGGGTGTTAATTGAGCACTATATTTTTTATAATATTCCACAGGAAACCCGTCATTACCTGGCGCCTTCACCGCTCTTAAGCGCCGGATTGCCATTTCCACCTCCCCCGTAGTAAGTTCGGCGTCCAGTTGCTCTCTATCAGAATTGGTCAACCGTGTTAGGGTGATTGCAGACAGATAGGCCTGCACACGGGGCAGATCAAAAGGCTCAACTTTATACAACTGTTCCAAAAAAGTAGCGAATACCCCACGGATCTCCCGAGAAATCACCTACATGCGGCCCCGGGAATCCCGAATTTCACGTACCACCCTCGAGGTGTGCTGCTGACGGAGTCGCAGAGCAAGGAAGCGCCCGGCCTTATTCCCCCGTTCATAAAAGGTTTGCCGTAATTTTTGGCGTATATTATCCATTTCTCTCTGCAGCTCTCTCTCCTTTTTAAAGGTTAATGCCAGCAGCCTGGTTCCATCCCAGTTAAGGTGAAGCCCATCCCTTCGGAAGAGCCCCTCCTTTTCCCAGAATGTTCCCCAGTTCCTAACAAATCCAAAGCCCTCATCTCTGCACCATTGTCTCATCCATGCATTGAGACTCCGGAGCTCTGCCTGCCTTTTGGGTCCTGCGCGTTGAACGGGAAGCATTTCAGAGAACGCTACCCTGGAAGTTCTGGATTTCAACATCCTACCTAAAAGCCTAAATTTAGCCTCCAGAACCTCCCTACCGCATTTTCCTATGTCTTTGGTACCGACATGTACCAAGACAGCAGACTCCTCCCCAGCACTATCTAAGACCTTATCTAGGTGGCGCGTGAGGTCCGCTACCTTCGCACCAGGCAGGCATGTTACCAGGCGATTCTCACGTCCACCAGCCACCCAGCTATCTACATGCCTAATGATCGAATCACCAACTATAACGGCTGTCCTAACCCTTCCCTCATGGGCACATGGCCCTGGAGAAACTTCCTCGGTGCGAAATATAATATAATATAAGCTTAAAAGCAGAAATAATATTGAAGTGCTAAATCAGACACCAATAAGGACAAGGAGAAGTAATAGATCCCGGAGGATAACAGGAAAATGTTAATAGGAACATTAACAGAGAGTCAGGTACATAAACAAAACAAAAAAGATGTTTGGACAGGTTCTCTAAATTCTCAATTTTCCTAGCTGTTACAGCCTTCTCGTGTAAAAATGAAGTCTTCCTCCACTTTCTTAAGCCTTTGATCCATCACAAAGTTATCAATATCCTTCACCTGAATCCTGTCATATATCCAAGTAAAAGTAGCCATGGAGAAAAGAAGCTTATCCAATGAAGCCACCACCTGCCAAACACTTTCCAGCATTACATTAGGGGCTGTTACAGTGGAAATCCACTTATGATATTAGCTACAGTCGACTGAACTTCAAAAGTCTGTGCTGACTTTCCACCAATCACTTTGGAATCCACCCATAAGGCTTCCATTTCAGCAGACTGCCTACTTCCGCTGGCCCTCTTACTAGCAATCCTGGCATATCTATCCTAGGTTGAAGGTCAATCATATAGAACTTTATACAAAGCCCCCCTCATCACATTCAAGGCAATTCACCAAATCTCATCATCATCTTTATCTGACCTCCTGCATTGCTCACAAAGTTCCAGATCCCGACGCTCCGCAACAGAAAACACACTAGTGATCCCAAAATCCCAAGCAAAATTCAACCAGACAACTAGCACAAGAGCATTCTCATCCTTTGCCCCTAGATGTTGGAACATGCTTCCACCCAACATCAGATCACAAAAGGACCTCTCACAATTTAGAAAAGATCTAAAAACACACCTCTTCCTACAACACTTCCCTCAGAGTATGAACTCCCTAAGGCATTCCCTCCCAACACGAACCAATGATCATGGTTAGTCAAGTACACCCCCATCTTCATTTCTCACCCCATATCAAATCCTCTTAGAGCCCCCCAAGCCTTAGAACTATAAACATATGATTTGTTGCTGTAAATAGTTTGAATTCTTGTTATCTATTTAACCCCAGTTATCCATGTTCATTCCCTGTTATCTGTAAACTTAACATATGTTCATGCTTAAGTACAATTTGTTAAAATGTAAACCGCGCTGATGACGAAGTGTGCGGTATATAAAAGCTGTTAAATAAATAAATAAATAAATAAATCACTGCTGGTTGCTGCTGACCAACCTGCAATTGCTGGCCACTACTTAAGTCCACCTGCAAGTCAAAAACCAGTGGGAGTATCAACATTTGCTGCAAGATGACACTGAATTATTCAAAGTTGTTAAAACCCAAGAGGATTGTGAAAAATTGTAAGAGGATCTTGATAAAATGGAAGACTGGATGTTCAAATGGCAGATGAAATTTAATGTAGACAAGTGCAAAGTTACACACCTAGGAAAGAATAACCCAAAATATGATTACACGATGCAAGGTTCCACATTAGGAACCACCACCCAGGAAAAAGATTTAGGTGTCATCATGGATAAATGTTGAAACCCTCCACCCAGTGTGCAGCGGCGACCAAGAAAGTAAATGGAATGCTAGGAATCATAAGGAAAGGCTGGAGAATAAAACAAAGGATATTATAATGCCTCTGTATCATTCCATGGTGTGACCACACCTTGAATATTATATGCAATTCTGGTTGCCATATCTTAAAAAGGATATAGCGTTATTAGAAAAGGTGCAGAGAAGAGCCACCAAAGGGGATAGAAGGATATCCCTATGAGGAAAGGCTAAAAAGGTTAGGGCTCTTCAATCTGGAAAAGAGACGGCTGAGGGGAGATATGATAGAGGTCTATAAATTAATGAATGGAGTGGAATGGGTAAATGTAGATTGATTATTTATGCCATCAAAATATAGAAAGAATAGGGGACATGCAAAGAAGCTATAGGCTAATCTAAGACTAGTAAGAGAGAATATTTTTTCACTCAACGTGTAATCAAGCTCTGGAATTCGTTACTGTTAGTGTAGCTGGGTTTAAAAAAGGTTTTGGCAAGTTCCTGGAGGAAAGGTCCATAAACCATTATTAAAGGGCAACTGGGAAATCCACTGCTTGCCCCAGTACAAGTATTGTGGAACCTGTGTGTCTTTTGGGGAAACTGCTAGGTACTTGTAAACTAGATTGGCCACTGTTGGAAACAGGATACTGGACTTGATGGACCTTGGTCTGACCTAGTATGGCATATCTTATATTCTTATGGGTCTTCCTTCAGGGCTTAATGATGCCTTAGTGCCAGACTTGGAGAGGTCTCCTGCCTACTCTAATAAAGCAGCCCACTGGTGGTAAGTGTACCTGAGCGGCAAGCAGCTCAGGAGTCTTCACTTGTCTCTCAATGGATTTTCATGACTAGGGTGAAGGCTTCATTCCTACTTTCCCTTTCTTCTTCCTCATAAGCAAAGACAACAAGGCAATGAAGTACAAGAGAATATAAACTGCTGACACATCTTCTCTCTAAAGCACCATATTGCTTCTCGTACCTATGTTTTTAATCATCACCATCACCATCATGTATGTTCAGTAGGACAGATCAATTAGCCATTGCCAAGTCAGCAGATGTGCATGAGGCTGGCAGCATCAGGCAGAGTACAAATGCTGCATTGTTTTTGTAAGTCCATATTTTTCGGATGCACTTGTCAATCTCCACTTTAGCATATTCACTTGACATCATCAGACATTGGTGGTAAACTCAGAGCCTGTGCCAGGTGGGAGACTGTCTGCGACATCAATTCAAATTATCACATCATCAATTCACATTATCACATCATCATTTCCCATAATAAATGAAATTCCCTAATTTCTTATTCTATTTGTCTATCGTGAATAGACTTTAAGTTCTTTTGAGCAGGGGCTCTCTCTTAAATGTATGTATACAGTGCTACATACGTATAGTAGCGTCATTGATATAATAAGTTTATAAGTAGTCATAGTTGTAGTAGTAGTAGTAATAATCAGATCAGGATGTACCTCATACAGTGAACGAGATGCTTAAATATAGGCAGACTGTCAGCCAAAAACTTAGGCTTCTGAATTCAGTTGTAAATTCTCCTAATTTAAAGGCACAACAACTTTGGTGCTTAAGTGAAGTGCTAAATATTGTCTTAAAAAGTGATTCTACTTCAGTTGTGGTCACATTGGCACCCTTGCAGTTAAACCCTTTAAAGTCCAGTATCTCCTAAAAAAGAAGTGGCCAGTGAAATGGCTTTGGACTATATATGCATACATATTTGGCACCCAAAAGAATCAAATAAAATAGGACTAATTAAAAAAGGATATAGTATAAAAACTGGGACATTGCTACGACATGATTATTGGCACCATTATAAACCAAATCAGTTTGAACAGAAGAACCACATTCCCAATTGCAGTAAAATTAGACACACCTGTAATCAATTGTCAGTACTCACATGACTTGAATCAACCTATGAATGATGACTCTAATGTTTAAAATGGACACATTCACTCCCTGTTACATTTTCACAATGGTGAGGACAAGAGAGCTACCTAAGACCGTCATAAAAGCCATTATCACCAAACTTTAAAGGGGGTACAAGGCCATCTCCAAAGACCTTGGAATTCCTGGGTCTACAATGCGCAATATTATTAAGAGGTTTTCTGCTCATGGAACTATCAAAACCCTCCCAGACTGTGGAGGGAAGAGGAAAATTAATCCAAAAAGTCTTCAAATGTTAGTGCGAACTGTTGGAAAAAACACCACGTACACCATCTAAAGAGCTTAAAGCTGACCTAGAGCAATTTGGAGTGGTGATTTCAACCTGCATGATATGCCATGCACTAAACAAAGAAGGACTCCATGGGCGAAGGCTAAGGAGGACCCCACTACTCAAAGACAGACATAAAAAGGCATGTCTGATCTTTGCTTAAACCCACCTTGAGGAATCACAGTCCTTCTGGGAAAAGGTTCTATGGACAGATGAAACTAAACTTGAGCTCTTTGGCAATGCAGGCAAACGATACATTTAAAGGTGAAGAAATGAAGCTTATATAAGGGAATAAAACCACCCTTCCTAAAGTTAAATATGATGGAAGTTTCATAATGATGTGGGGCTGTTTTGCTGCCTCAGGAACTGGAGGCCTGGAATGTATAAAGAAATCATGAAGTTAGAGGACTACCAAGGTATTTTGGAGCAAAATGTGCTACCTAGTGTCAGAAAGCTAGGTTTGGGTCGAAGGTCATGGGTCCTCCAGCAGGACAATGACCCAAAACATACATTCAAAAGTAAAAAAGGATGTTTAAAAAGATACAAATGGACTGTTTTAAACTGGCCAGCAATGATTCCTGATCTCAGTCCAATTGAGAACCTTTTGAAAGAGCTGAAATCTGTCAATGGTGAAAGGAATCCTGGAACCATTCATGAGCGGGAGCAAATCGCAGTTGAAGAGTGGGAGAAACTACCAACAGATAGATGTAAGCAATATATAGATGGCTACAAGAAACGTTTGGAGACTGTCATCACTGCCAAGGGTTGTGCAACCAAATATTAATGAAGGGTGCCATTAATCTTGTCCAGGTCATATTTTCTTTTTTTGTCAGAAATTACTATATCTACGTTACACAGACATCTTGTTTTGTTGTATACCTTTGAACATATTATTAAAATATTATGATGATACAGTTGTAATATTGTACACAACATACATAAAATGCAAGGGTGCCAATAATGTTGACCACAACTTTATGACTACTTTTTATTTGTAGCTGAATCTAGGCCATTGGTTCCCAACCTGTGGTCCTTGGGCCCCTGGGAGCCATGAAACCAATACAGGGAGCCCAGAAGACACAGAAAAGAAATAAGTGAGGGGACCAGGGGGGGGGGGGGCGGCAGAGAGAAAGAGAGGCTAGAGGGATCTGGCTGTGGGGGGAGGGAATGAGAAAGAGATTGAGACTGGTGGGGACTAGCTGGAGGGACAGAGAGAAAGACTGGTAGAGACAGGGAAGGGAAAGGCATGTGGTCAGGCTTGGTGCTGAAGGGAGGGGGCCAGGAAGAATGGTGGGGATGAACTGAGGGTTCCTGAAGTTTTTGGAGGTTAATAAGGGATCCACCCAACAAAAAAGATTGGGAACATCTGATCTAGCTTCTGTCTGTTAAAAGAAACAAATCTCATATCATTGTAGACAAAGCCCCATTATAACTTAGAGCCTGGCCACTGATCCTAGTGTCAGATAATCTGTGGCTCCAGGTTATATGACAAGTAAAAGGGACATTAAAGGAGAGTAAGACCATAGCAGAAAAAAACTACATGAATTCTCTGCTTTGGTGTTTACACAGAAGGATGTCTGAGAGACACTCACATTGTAAACTTTCTTTTATGCTGACAATTTAGAGGAACTGAAACAAATCATAAAGAAACTAGAAGATATAATAGAACAAACCAACAAATTAAAGAATAAAAAATCACCAGGGACAGATGGTATTCATCCCAAAATTCTGAAAGAGCTAAAATATAAAATTTCAAAGCTCTTTTTTGTAATTTGCAACCTATTATTAAAATCAGCCACAGTACCTAAGGAATGGAGGGTGGTCAATACAACACCAATTTTTAAAAAAGGCTCCAGATATCATTTGGGAATCCATTGAGCAAAATGGTGGAATCATATTTATAAAAGAAAATTACTGACCAAACGGATAAATATGGCTTAATGGGGAAGAATCAACATGGATTTAGCAAATTGAAGCCTTGCTTTATCAAGCTATTAGATTTTTTAAAAGTGTTCATAAACATGTGGATAAGGGTGAGCTGTTTGATATTGTCTATCTGGATTTTCAGAAGACATTTGAGAAACTCTGGCATGAGGGACTCTTCAGGAAATTAAAAAAATCATGGAATAATATTCTATTGTGGACTGATAACTATGCAATCTCTGTGGTTTACAATAAGACATATAAAATAGTAAAATACGTATTAAGACAAAGGGATGAAATAAACACCATGGAGGTCATTTTAAAAGGCTTAGTCATGATGTAGAGTCTAAAGACATGCAAGTGGATATCAAAATAATGAAGAGGTCTCCACAGTCATTCCCCAAGCGATTTTTACAGATGTCTCCAGTGCAGGGACATCCAAATAGGTGAGGGGGCATGGTGGAGACATGTCCAGAGAGGTGCTATGGATTTACATGTCTCCATTCTATTCCAGGAAAGATAGGGAAGTCTGCGAACACATCCATGTTTATACCTGATGCAGGCACAAATAGGCATCAGGAATGTGCTTGTTTTGACCTTAAAACATCTAGAGAGTATAAAGAAGATGAAGAGTTAAGTGACTAATCTAAGATCTCAAAGACCTACATTGGTATTTGAATCCTGGCCACTCCATGCCCAATCTACTACTTTTACCATTAGAACATAAGAAATGCCATACTGGATCAGACCAAGGTCCATCAAGCCCAGTATCCTGTTTCCAATAGTGATCAATCCAGGTCACAAGTACCTAGCAGGCTTCCAAAAAGGCACACAGGCTTCTTAGTGCTTGACCCAGGGTAAGCAGTGGGTTTCCTGGGCCCTCTTTAATAATGGTTTATGGACCTTTCCTCCAGGAACTTGTCCAAACCTTTTTTAAACCCTTTTTTAAATGGGTTACATTGCTGTTACCAATTTACAAAAATGCCCTTAGTAAAACCATTCAAAGTCAAATACTTTCAAACAATCTTTTCAAAAAATTACCTAAAAGAAAGTTCAACAAAGGCAAATAAGACCTCAGGATGGCCAAAACCCTACATGTGGTGAGATTAATCACCATAGGGAGTAGCAGACGCTCACATCAAAGGTCTCAAGCCTTCTTAAATTTTTTATTCTCAAATTTTAATTTTTATATTACACAAACTTCTAATGATTTAATGAACCCAACAATTATATCCATAAAAGTACTTTTTAGGATTCTCAATAATCTCAATAGAAAGACAATAACATTTTAAAGAGTAGCGTCTATATTCCTGCATGGAACAATAACCCATGGATTGCTATAACCGGGTAAGGCGGACACGTCGCCTCACACCCCTCCCCCCCCCCACTTCACATTTCATTGACAACTTAATTCAGAACAAAACACATGACAACCATTTGGGACTTAAACTGGTCGCAGCTTTAATAACCTTTTAAACAACACACAATACAAATCAACACATTTTAACTCCCCCCCCAAGCAGAGCGAGCCCTCACCCGCCATGTTAGTAGCAAGGTGACGCCACATCCGCTTCCCCCGGGCACAGGCCCGACATTTTCCACGCCCTCCCTCTTCCGGCTTCGCCATGCTATTAGCAAAAGCCTGAGGGATTAACCGGGTCGGGGGTACCCCACCCCCGCCCTCATGCTTGCCACCGGCTCCGGACCCCGGAAACCTCCGGGATCCCGCCAAAGCCCCCCCCCCAGCTGCAACAACCCAGAACCCCCCAGCCCAAACGTCCCCCACGCCAGGGTGGGTGGGCGGGTGTCCGGCGCCTCCCGCCTCGACCCAGCAACTGCCGGAGCAGTGCGGGGTCCCCGCACTACCCACCCCCCCCCCCCCGTTGCCGACTCCCAGCCCTCTCATTGGCTCCCGGGCGTTTAAAACGCCGAGGGGAACCAATGAGGGCGCCAGGCCGCGCGGGGCACCGCCGAGACGCGCGCCGCTGAAACTCCGGGGGGGGGGGGGGGGTGTTCGGCACGCCGCCCCCCCGGTTAGGAGCGGCCACGCGGACGGGGCCCGCGGCCTTACTATAACCGGGTAAGGCGGACACGTCGCCTCACACCCCTCCCCCCCCCCACTTCACATTTCATTGACAACTTAATTCAGAACAAAACACATGACAACCATTTGGGACTTAAACTGGTCGCAGCTTTAATAACCTTTTAAACAACACACAATACAAATCAACACATTTTAACTCCCCCCCCCAAGCAGAGCGAGCCCTCACCCGCCATGTTAGTAGCAAGGTGACGCCACATCCGCTTCCCCCGGGCACAGGCCCGACATTTTCCACGCCCTCCCTCTTCCGGCTTCGCCATGCTATTAGCAAAAGCCTGAGGGATTAACCGGGTCGGGGGTACCCCACCCCCGCCCTCATGCTTGCCACCGGCTCCGGACCCCGGAAACCTCCGGGATCCCGCCACCGGCTCAGGTCAGCCACGACCAGAGCCGCCCCCCAAAGGTAAGCTGCGACCAGCCCTCGCCCCCCCAACGGAATACCGTCCAAGGCCTCCCGCCAATCGTTAAGCAATAAATCTAACCCTACTGGGGACAAATGTACCCCATCAGACCTGTAGAGGCCCGGGTAGTCCATGTCCACCCAAGGATGGAGAATTTGACAACCCCCTGCTGACCCACCCACCGGCCAATTTGACGGTTAATTTTTTGTCACACCCCGTGACCACCGTCGCTGAGCCCTACAGGAAGGCCTTGGAATGATATCCGACCATAACAATAACACATCTGGAAACATCCCCCAACACCACCCCAATGTCCTTGATAGCTGCTCGGATCAACTGCCGGCATGACCAAGCAGCAAGATCGTTGCCACCTATGTGGAGCAGCAAGACGTCCGGTGCGCCTCTGGTACGGTGGAGGTGCCCAAGCAAAGGCAAGAGTTGGATCCATCGAAGTCCGCGCTCACCCAGCCATATGACAGTCACCGCCTGCTCGGAAATTCCCAAATTCAGCCCCATCGGGCACGTCGCTGCTCGCCGACCAGCCCAGAAGACACAGGAGTGGCCAAGAATCCAACAGCATCGCCGCCCCGTATCTGCAACAAAAGAATAGAACCGTTATTTCCCCCCCCCCCCCACTCCCCTACAAACGCACGTGGCTGTGGAAGGCTCTCGACCGCCAACGGCCGATGCGCTGTATCTCCTGATCGGGCAGCCCAGCCACCACTGCACTGGTCGCCGCCCCAATCCGGAAGGAGTGAGGGGCAAAACGCACCAGGGTCCTCACCTATCAGCCTTAAGGACAGCCGTAGCACTGCCAGAAATTGGAAACGCGTAAAAATCCACGCGTCCTGATGGATAAGGAGGCTACCGCCGACCTCTGGGCGAACGCGTAAGCACACTTGCAGTAATGCGACAGGACACGTGGGAGAACCTTGCACCGCTGCCAATTCCAGCCACATACCTTTTCCACCTGATCCATCTTAGAACGGGCAAGGCGGATACGAACCCCACCCCGAGAAAGTGCACTTGATGCACTTGCACCTCCCTCCCATTGCGAATCCGACCCGACTCCGCAACCAGCCCACCCACCCGGTTATTGATCACAGACACTACAGCTTCATTGTCGCACTACCAACGCACCCTGCGATCGCGGAGTCTATCCGGCCACAGCAACATGACCACCCAAATGGCTAACAACTCGAGGAAGGTAATATTCTTCGTCAGCCCCACATCCAGCCAGGAGTGAGGCCAGCCTTCCGCGCCACCTGAGCCCCCAAAATAAATCCCCCAACCCAAACCCCCGCCGTGTCAGTATACAACTGCAGATCCGCAGGAGTCACCTCCGGGTCTCGCAGCACCGAGGTACCATTAAAGTCACGAAGGACTCGTCGTGCAGGAGACCAGCGTAAGTTTCTCTTCCGGCGGGCGGGCTAACCACGCAACGGAATCCAACTCCGTGCCCAAAAGGTAAGAGTAGTCGCCGGACCCGCCGTCTTCTCAGAAGCCAATGGAACACCCCACACCTAGGCCAACTGTACAAACTCATCCAACAAAGCCTTGCACTGCCCAGTATGCGCCGGTCCTATGAAGAGGAAGTCATTTAAGTAATGCACCACCGAGCCGCAGTCCACGAATGCCCAATGTAAAAATGAGCTAAACTGCTCGAAATACGCACAGGAAATCGAACCGCCCCTGGGCATGCATTTATCGAAGTAAAAGTGACCGTCGAAGCAAAAACCCCAACAAATGGAAAGCGGAAGGGTGCACTGGCCATAAACGGAAAGCGGATTCGATATCCAGTTTCGCCAGCAAGCATCCCGGACCACAGGCACGTACCAGCTCAATGGCCTCGTCAAAGGATGCGTACCGTACAGCACACAAAACCTTAGGAATGTGATCATTAACCGAAGAACCAACGGGAAAAGAAAGATTACGTATTAGGCGATACTTCCCCGGCTCCTTCTTCGGAATGATCCCCAACGAGATACCACCAAATCTGCAAATGGTTGTGCTCTAAAAGGACCAGCCACCCTACCTAACGCTAGCTCAACTGCCAACCTAACTCGAACCAGCTGCGCCAAAAGCCACACCGAAGGCGAATTCCCCGCCTTGTTAACCTCTACACTGCCTACCACCGGTATGGGAAATCCGTCCTTAAACCCACATTCACATAGACAGCTGACCCGTCGCTTCGGATACTTCCTAAGCCACGGACCTAGCGCATCAATCGCCACAGGGGTGGGGGCCAAACTCCACCAGTCCCGATTACTTGTGGCTGGGGGCTGACACGCCCTCGCCACTCTTTTCGACACACTTGAGTGCTGAGTGACCCCCATTACAGATGGAGCAGGCGTGCCGGAATTTGCAATCCGGAAAGGGGCAGGAAGAAGACTTGTTGAAGCGCCAGCACAAGTCACCAGCTCCCCCCCTCCCCCCCGGAGTGCTCTGCAAAACAGGGGGGACGCCCGATCGAAAGGACCGATCCGCCAGCACGGGTGCGGCGACCCCACCTCTTTGCCCACCTACGCTACCCCCGCCAGGTCTGATCGCCATCTGTGTCAGCCAAAGATTAATGTCCTGCGTTCCCCACGACAACATGCGATTCTCCTCCATCTTATCACGGAATTTCTCATCGTAGTTGAGCCAAGCCCAACCCTCATGAGTCTGTGAGGCCTCTAGTATGGAATCCGCGTAAGCCAAAAGCATACCGTACTGCTCCGGGTGCGAATGACCCCATACACTAGCCAAGCGCAGGAAAGACCGAGTCCAATTAACCACATTCCGGGCCACTCTCTTGACCCTACCCGCCTTCTCGTCTTCCTTACGTTTTCGTCGACTATCCCCCGACCGTTTACGACCATCAAGTAAGCGGAAAATATCTAAATAGCGACGCTTGACAATCTTTTTCCGCAGTGTCTTTGGCACCCCCTCCCATAACTCAGAGAAACACGCCACCGAGGGCACCGAACCCGCCTGTCCCGCGCCGACCTCCCCACCAGTTGTCCGGAGACTCCGGGACAAGTTGTCGGAAACCGAGCCGGACGAAGACTCAGAGGTTGATGAAGAGGAGGACCGCGAACGCCGCCGCCGGGGACATGAACGCCGCCTGCGCTTGGTCACTCGCGTCTTTCCCCCCTCTCCAGCCCCCGCGCTAGCAGCCGACTCACCTGCCGCTGGTGCTGCTACCTCGGGAGACACGCCCGTCTCCCGTGGCGCCGACGCTGACGCTGACGCTCCTCCCCCGTTTTCGACAGACACGGGGCCACCACTTGTGCTCCCCCGCCCGCTGTCCGTCTGACCCGCAGGAGCCACCAAAGGGTGCCCCAAGTAGTGCCAGCCGGTCGAAACCTGTGGAGAAAAAACAGGGAAAGGCGAAGGAACACCCGCCACTGGCCAAGGCGGCTGCCACGCCCCTAGCCAGTCGGCATGTGAAGAGCCTTGGCCCCCGCCTTGCCAATGCGCCCACATGGGCGAGTAAGCTGCCCCAGCAGGAGCTGAGCCACCCCCAGGACTTGCAGCATCCACCACCACACTGCTCGCCTGAGGAGCGACCCCGTCAATCCCCCCCACTGGACTTGTGGCCGCCCCCAAGCCACCCATAGGACCGGGGGCCTCTCCCAGCCCCAAAGCACCTCGTGCTGGGCCTTTTGACCTACCCCGCCGGCCCCCAGCTAAAGGGCCAGCCGAAACCCCCCTGGCCCTGGCCCCCCCCCTCCCAAAATGAGCTGGGCGGCCCCCAGGAGCGGGCCCCCCTCCCCGAGAACCGGCCGGCTTAGCCTTGCCATACCCTTCGCGCTGTCGGGCACCCTTTTTCCTTCCGCCGGCCATGGGAAAATTAAAAAAAAAACAAACATTAGCACACTGCCTTATGCCACCCAGTATTTCTGTGCCTCATAAATTAACACCTCAGCCAGCCTTGTTCATTGGGCACTTTGGGGGATTGAAACTCTGATCCCTGCACCATTGGTCAGGCTGTGGCTCTGGATGGAATTGAGGCACTACCCCACGAAAGACCCACTTGCCTGCAGCAGATCCTCTGCCCTCAGCTACAGCCACCGCGAGCCTCCGACTCCCCCGTCGCTGCACAAAAGCTGCCCATCGCACGTTGCAGCCTCTCGTGTTGCTTCCTGCTGCTGGCCCAAGGCCCACGCCGTATCCTGCTCCGCAGTCTGTCCGGCGCCTCCAGCCTCGACCCAGCAACTGCCGGAGCAGTGCTGGGTCCCCGCACTACCCACCCCCCCCCCGTTGCCGACTCCCAGCCCTCTCATTGGCTCCCGGGCGTTTAAAACGCCGAGGGGAACCAATGAGGGCGCCAGGCCGCGCGGGGCACCGCCGAGACGCGCGCCGCTGAAACTCCGGGGGGGGGGGGTGATCGGCACACCGCCCCCCCGGTTAGGAGCGGCCATGCGGACGGGGCCCGTGGCCTTACTATTCCATTTTCCTATAACAAAACAGAGAAAATCCTCTTAAATAAATAATTAACTGCACACCATTAAGTAAGTTTGCATTCACTTATCTGAGCAATTCCGTGGTTCAGCATGCATTGGTAGCTAGAGCAGCCACTCAGCCCCCACATCTGATTCCACTAAAGTTGCCCACCGCAACCGCCAAATACCCAAAGATATCCGCCGTCATGGCAAAATACCCAAACCAGACACCCAAACCGTACAAGCGGCGTCTGATGTCACTCGCTTTTAAAGGAACTTGCTACCAATGAAAATGCTCACTAGAGCTGATGCAATCTCTTACATACAACCTAATCTCCAAATTCACAAAACACATACATAATGATTATAACAAAAACTAAAAACGATTGGAACTTCTCTATAGATGTCCATATTGGGCACGTCCATATTTCTGAAATTGTGCCTGAACTTACACATGCCTGCGTTTTCTTTCAGACGTTCTAGCTTTCATGTCCCACATTGCCCTAGGATGTCCCATTGTAAAATGTGCCTTCATCAAAATATAATAACTAGCTATTAATCATTAAAAAATAGAAAAAAATAAAAATTATCCTGAGACCTTCATGATTTACCTCATCACGTGCAGACAACATTCTTCCTTTAAAAAGCTTGATTGAAATAATAAGCTTTTAAACTTCTAATTTTTTTCCAAAAATCTAGTAAATCAGCATTCATTCTTAATTCTGATGGTAAATGATTCCAGAATTGCAGTGCAGATATAGATAACAGCCAGTTCAGAATCTGGATTCCCTGAACATTATAGAATAGTGAAAACGTCAAAAAATTGCTCCCATCTGATCCAGGTGTACAAGATGGACAATATAACAACCAGTAGTACCAAAAAGAGCTAAGGATCCGCACAAAACAAGAAAACAAGAAAGCGGAGCCTGGACTGACAAATTCGTAAGACTTGTTTATTACGCCCCAACGCGTTTCGGCCACCGGCCTTCTTCAGGGGGTCTTAAAGAGCACACCTTATTATGGTCAAATTGAATATTATCATGGATCGAACCTGTAAAATGCTAACAGCAAGAGACAGCGTCCTGCAAAGTTACGCTATTCAACAGTGTAACTTTGCAGGACGCTGTTTTCAATATAACAACCAGGGCAGAAAGATCAGAAGGAAGAACCCTAGGTTTAAGACTTTGAAGATCAACAGCATTACTCTAAACTGGGTCCTAAACTCAATAGGCAAGAAATGTAATGCCAGTAAATGAGGGGAAATATGGCTATGCAATCATATCCCTAAAGTTAATTGTGTCGCTAAATTTTGTATAATCTACAAAGGTTTCAGATAGGACACAAGTAGTCCAAATAGAATAATGCTACAATAATCTAAGGGTGATTTTCAGGGTGATGTCTTTCTCTTCACATGATGGGAGTCATTTTGGAAGCCCTTTTCATGCTTTGTAGGCCAAAACCAGGCCTAGAGACACCAAAGCACAGAGACATCTCAAGAACCATTTTAGATCCAGGTCTGTGAACTTCCCAGCATGAGAATGTCTAAGTTTGAATGGGTAACAACAAGATTTACTAGGTCCGATACTTGAGGGTTTATACTAACCAAAAGTGAAAAATGAGCCCTCTACCTGTACTCAGAAGAATACTTGTGATTATACCATGTCACTACTAGTCCTAACACCTTATGATTACCACTATACAGATTTACCAGTGGTGTGAGGTCTCAGACTTATGATGGCAATGCTCAGATTCTCCTTAAGCAATATGCCTTATTGCATCAATGACCTCAACATGTCACTGGATTTTTTTCTTTTTTTTAAAACTTCATCTTAAACTTATATCAAATTATTCTAAGGTGCTAAAGCAACTGTAATTTTCTCCCATGTATCAAAGTCTTCTGGAGCTTTTCAAACAATCATGATTTGTATGATAGAGGATACCCTCGGCCCATAGTGAAAACAGCGTACAAGCGCGCTCTGTTTAATAATAGGGCTTTATTGCTGCAAACCAAACAGAAGAGTTCTATGAGAGATGAGAAAAACATTAATTTGATCACCAAATTTTCCCCTTTTAGTGGAGAAGTGAAACGTATCATAAAGAGACATCAAAATGTACTAAGAACAGTGCCAGGGCTTGCAGACAAAACAGTACGATGTGTATGGACGAGACATTCCAATCTAAGAGATAGTCTGAGCCCAACGAGATTATGTCCTCCATTAGAAAATATTTCGTCAGAAATGAAGGGTCATAAATCATGTGGGACATGCAATATTTGTGTGATTACTGAAGAACTCACACAATTTGATTATCAAGGGCATTCTTATTTTCTGAAATATTCTACCACGTGCACATCAGATCATGTGGTTTATGCTTTGAAATGCCCCTGCAAATTTCTCTATATAGGGAAAACTGAAAGACAATTAAAAGTTAGAATTAATGAACATAGGAGTAGGCTCAAGTGTAAATCCCTGGAAGCTCCAATAGTTGCACACTGTATAGAATACCAGCACCAGTTCAGCGATCTTAGATGTTTTGCGATCGAGAGAGTGTTGACTGGAAGAGGAGGAAAAACTAGGGCTCAAACTTTAGTCATTCAAGAACAGAAATGGATTTTTCGTTTAGGCACTGTGGGACCTACAGGTCTGAATAACTGGATTGAATGGCGTGCATGTGTGTAGCTGGAGTAATGAACTTGGGTAGAACGGCCAGCCCCCGTGTGAGTAGATACTATCAGTCGATTGGTTGTCTGGAGGAAGTCAGGACTCTTTAAATCTTGGTTTGAACCGCAAACCGCATGCGCGGCGTTTTTTTGCACTTTGAAGATTAGGCTGGAAGGAAGCCCTGGTGAATACAAGTGTAAAGTTTATCTGCGAGTTCAACAGGTAGGAGAGTCAACTTTCTGGAACAGTAATATCTTGACCAAGTCTGCATTATAGTTATATCGGATAAACAGAGACATTGTGAATTTTGTATTGTAGAGAGTGCTGTTAAGAGTTTATCTGCAAGCTAACAGATCGTGCAGTGATTATTTAAATTCCCCCTGAAGAAGACTAATGAAACGCAAAGAGCGGTACCCAGTTGATGGCGTCGGGGACATAATCAGCGAATACCAGATAAGCTGCATTGAATGTTACATTTGGAGAGCAAGTAGAAACACGCACGAGCAAGCATGGAATTGCATTGACTTTAGTTGTGAAGCACAATCTTACATTAAGAGGTTGAAACATGATTGTTTGAAAAGCTCCAGAAGACTTTGATACATGGGAGAAAATTACAATTGCTTCAGCACTTTAGAATAATTTGATATAATTTGATATAAGTTTAAGATGAAGTTTTAAAATAGAAAAAAAATCCAGTGATATGTTGAGGTCATTGATGCAATAAGGCATATTGCTTAAGGAGAATCTGAGCATTGCCATCATAAGTCTGAGACCTCACACCACTGGTAAATCTGTATAGTGGTAATCATAAGGTGTTAGGACTAGTAGTGACATGGTATAATCACAAGTATTCTTCTGAGTACAGGTAGAGGGCTCATTTTTCACTTTTGGTAAGTCTGAATGGGGGCATGACTGAGTCATTCCTAGGAACCTAGCTATCTCTGCCTGATCTCAGATACATCCTGGATGTCTGTTGTCTAAGTTTAGACCTGCTACAGAAAAGTGCTGGATATCTATTATCACATCTAAGTTTAGACCTGCTCCAGAAAAGTGCTAATTTTGGATGAAAAACATCCAGAGGGTGTAGAGGAGAAAGAACTCTGTCATCCCCAGTGTTGAGCACAATTTCAATGATAGAAGCAGAATATAAGAACTAAAGATATGCCATCCTGGTCCATCAAGCCCGATATCCTCTTTCTAACAGTGGCTAATCCAGGTCAGAAGGACTTGTCAGGTTCCCAAATAGTAACTGGAGCAGGTCGGACTCGATGCTCCTTCGAGACCTTAGACTAGGGCTCCGCCCCTAGCTCTGCATCCCCCACACCACCCCCCCTTCCATAAATACTCGAACACCCATTTTTGGTCAAACGCGTGGTCGCAGCTTTATTAATCAAAACAACATATAACAGTAAACAGCTAATAACCATAATTGTTTTAGCCCAACGGAATGAGGCCTCACCAGCCATGTCTATAGCAAGGTGGGGCCCGCCTCCGCTTTCCCCACTTCTCTCCCCCTCCGGGCACCCGACTTCGCCTTATCATTAGCAAAAGCCCACCCAGGGGTTCTCCGGGTCGGGGGTACCCCACCCCCGTTCCAAGTTTAGCCAAGGCTCTGGACCCCGGAAACCTCCGGGATCCCGCTCGCCCCCCCCTGCTGTGACACCCCTCATCTGGTTCCTTTAACCTTGGGGAGGGAGGGAGGGACGCCGCTCACCGAAGCTTCGCCGACTGGCTCTTCTTCCGGCGCCTCTCCTACCATGCCCCTGGCCTTCGACTTCTCATTGGCTCTCCCCCACGCACAAAGCACAGGGAGAGCCAATGAATTCAAACAAAAACCCCCTTTCGTCCTCGATCCCCCCCCACCCCCCCGCCACCAACCCTCTTCCCGCGTCTCCCCGAGCCGCCCAGTTACAGGCGGCCGGCTCCGGATGCTACCTTTCGCGACCTTTATATACACAGATTTCACATTGCTTATCCCAGGGTAAGCAGTTGATTTCCCTGGTCCCCTTTAAAATGGTTTATGGCTTTTCTTCCAGGAACTTGTCCAAACCTTTTAAAAACCCAGCTACACTAACAGCTGTTAATACATCTTCCAGTAATAAATTCCAGAGTTTGATTACATGTTGAGTGAAAAATAAATTTCTCCTACTAGTCTTAAATGGAGCCCTGAGAAGTATATGAACCTTGCTATTCATAGCTGTCCAGGTTCTTAACACTATTCTGGGGATGTCTATGTAGATGCCCTCACAGCCCTCCATATCAGGCAAGTCCATGTTTATAAAATCATATCTGCACCTGGACCTGCCTGCTTTTTTTTTTTTCAGATGTTCTGACTTAGATGTCCCAGGTTGAACTTTGATGTCCTTTCTAAAATCCCCCTCCACATGTCCAAAGTATGAAAGTCGAAGCTTTGTCATTTGAGCTTCTAAAAAATGCTTAGGTTTTATCTCCTCTAGTATTGACTGATTTTTTTTTTCTTTGGGCAGTCCATGGTATATACAGTATTCTTTGCCTGCATCATAATTTGAAGACTGAGCTGCAAAATTCCAAGGGTACATTACAGTGTAGGGGGGCGAAGTACTTCTCTCCAGGAAAGAAGAGTAGGACCTGGACATAATTGTCTCTGATGATCTTAAAGTGGCTAAACAGTTAGAAAAAGTGACGGCAAAGGCCAGAAGGATGCTTGGGTGCATAGGGAGAGGAAAGGCCAGCAGAAAAAAGGTGATAGTGCCTCTGTATACATCTCTTGTACAACCTCATTTGGAGTATTGTATGCAATTCTGGAGACCATACCTTTACAAAGATATAAACAGGATGGAGTTTGTGCAGAGGGTGGCTACTAAAATGGTTAGTCGTCTTTGTTATAAGGCATATGGGGACAGATTTAAAGATCTTTATATGTATATGTTAGAGGAAAGATGGGATAGAGGAGATATGATAGAGATATTTAAATACCTCCATGGCATAAATGCACAAGAGGAGAGCCTCTTTTGATTGACAGCAAGATCTGCGACAAGGAGACATAGGATGACGGTGAAAGAGGAAAGACACTGGAGTACTATGCAGAAATATTTCTTTAGGGAAAGAGTGGTAGATGTGTGGAATAATCGCCCATTGGAGGTAGTAGAGATGAGGACAGTATCTGAATTCAAGAAAGCATGGAACACAGAGAAGATCTCCAAAGGAAAAAAGGGGGCTATTGTAATTGATATGGAAGGGCAGACTAGATAGGCCATATGGCCTTTTTCTGCCATCATGTTTCTATGACATTGATTGTCTTCCTGTCCTCTTTCTTTGCTGTCAAACTTTTGCATCAATATGGCATTATTGAAAATGCTGTGACTTGGAGAAATCAAATCTTTGTATGCAGTGATACATCTCTGTACTTGAAAATCTTGTCTAGGTCTTTCGTAGTTGTTCTGCCAAGAGAAATTTGTTGGTAAATGCCTTGAATTCTTATTTCCTTATTGATTATTGATCCAAGCAGGTTAAAGTTGTCTACTATTTCTATCTCTTCTTCATCAAGGATGAAGTTATTGATTTTTTTATAGTTGTCAGGATCTTTGTCTTCTTCATGTTAAGGTGCAAGCTCGTTTTAAGACTATGTTCCTTAATCTTGATAAGCAGATGTTTCAGATCTTTTTCACTTTCTGCCAGTAATGTGGTATCATCAGTATATGACAATTGTTTGTTTATTTTTTTATTTTTTCTATACTGCCTTGCTACAAGTCAAATTGGTTTACATAGACCAGGCAATATGTATAGAGCATGAGTTTTTGTTCTGTCTTACAATGTAACATATCATGACAAGAAAGAGTCATAAAGGGAAAGGCTAGATCCTACTAGAGGGGATGTTAGAGCATACCTTATTTACATGTTAGTGATGTATTTACAGCTTAAGTACTTTTTACACCTGGAATTGTTATCGGGTTTACTAAGAACATAAGAAATACCATACTGGGTCAGACCAATGTCGTTCAAGCACAGTATCCTGTTTCCAGCAGTGGCCAATCCAGGTCACAAGTACCTGGCAGGTTCCCAAAAAGGAAAAAGAGTCTAGAAGTCCAACGTAGAGACAAAACACATTGCAAGGAAACAGCAGACAAACCAGTCAGGAGTGTGGTATTGACAAAAGCCAAATTTATTGAGGAGAGCCGCTAGGGACCTCATGACCTAACACAGCTGAGTTTTGGCACTGACCTCATCAGGGCTATGGACCTTTATAAATATAAATAATAAAGGAATATAACAATAAAAATTAATAGTTGCTAATGACATTAAAAAGTTAAAAATATAATGCTACATGAGAATAACAAATTATAAAAGATGCATCCTAAACTGTTAAAATTATAATATCATAATTGATAAATTCCAAGTATCATAAAAGTCATATTGAACTAAATCATGAGGTTAAAAAAAATGAAATATATAGTGAGAAGCATATAACATAAAAATGATATAAAATGCAAACTAGACATCCTAAACAAGGGAGATGCTAAAATTAAGATCAAATAAAACATATTGTAAAATGCTGGTGCACAAAAGAGGATAAAGAAACAATAATAATGGATAACCTATGTATCATTATATATCGAATTTCAAACAGATCCATAAGGAGTCACGTATAGCATTATTTTAAAAAAGGAGATCATATGAGCTATCTAGTCTAAACACCTTATGCGAGAGAGGGTACAGCCAATATAAAGAAAGCTACTACTACTACTACTATTTAGCACTTATAGAGCGCCACGCATGCAACGCTGTACAGCTAACCTACAAGAGGCAGCCCACATACAAAAGACAGTCCCTATCCATCAGAGAACATGTGATATGGAGAACTTGGAGCAATGGATAATTACCAGAAATTCATGCCGCTATAGGACATTAGGCACAAGTATAGACTCAGGATCAAATGCTACTTGTTACTGAACTGTAAATGAGGAGAAAAGGGAGAGGGAGGGGAGGGCAGACAAAAACATTTGTAATTATGGTATATGAGGAGAGAAATTGTATGTACAGTACAGTTATCCCATTCCATAAAAGATGGGCCTTGCCATCAGGACTACACTGCTACATACACTCTGAAGATAACCCCTCCCCCCCATAAAAACATGCTAAAAATGCTAAAAACCAATGACCTATTAGAATTAATACAGAATGAAGAAGCAGGGCACCTTTTTAGAAAAATTGCCCTTCCCTCCTTTTTTCCTAAAGCATGGAATACATCTGGTCTGGGCTTCCAAGATAGTATTTTTAAACAACGCCCATACTTGATGCAAATCTTTAACCTTTGCAGCTGCTCCTTTTAGTATTTTCTTAACTATTTTCCTCATTTTATCATAATCTCCCTTTTGAAAGTTACTTTGGATTTCCTTGTCATCCTCCTTCCATTTATTAAATCAAATGTGATCATGCTATGATCACTATTTATTTATTATTTATTTATTTATTACAGGCTCTTATATACCGCTCTATTCAGCATCAGCGCGGTTTACAATATAACAACATACCATAATGAACAAACTGTTTGGTTTTACAGAGAACAAGGTCAGAGAACTTGGATAAAACATGGGAAGTCATTACTGCAACTATTTACAAGAGTATTTACAAGTATACATGACAGGATTTGTTCTTAGTTTGGGTAGTGATCAAGATTGGTTAGTTGGTTAAGTAATAATGGGGGAAGAGGTGGGATTTGAGTGCCTTTCTAAAAAGGGATAGCACTATTGCCAAGTGGCCCCACTACCCTTATCTCTTGCACCAGATTCTGTGTTCCACTAAGGACTAGGTCCAAAATAGCTTTCTTTCTTGTCTGTTCATAAACCAGCTACTCCAAAAAGCAGTCATTTATTTCATCTAGAAACATTTTTTAAAAATTTAGATTTCTAGTTTCCAAAATAACATCAAGCAATTAATTCATACTTGAAAGAAATGGAATAACAACAGTATCAAAGTAAATACATTATACTCTGCAAAATTCTCACAAAGTAGCAATAACACTGTGCTATACCCTATAAGCCCACAATACCAGCCAGGGGGGATCCTAGTAAGAAAGCAGATGTTACTATAACTCAACATAAAAAATAAGGAAAACTGTTCCCCATAGAAAAAAAAAAGCGTTAACAGCATGGCCCATTAACCTTAACAAGGAGACAATCTTAAGAGGACCCCACCTTGACAACAATTGAAGAAGGAGACTTCTTAGCATCTAGAAACAGACATAATTGTTTAGGGTTATAAAAAAAATATACCTAACAGAAGATAACTTAATAAGGCATTTACATAAAAACTTAAGCAAATAGGAAACGCCCAGGGTAAGAACCTCAGAGTGCATGGAAAGGAAAAGACTCCTTCTAACCTGAGTAGCATAGGAGACGTCTGGGAAAACCCATACTTTCTGTCCAAGAAACAGTTTATCAGAGTTCCTAAAATATAATCTGAGAGTCCAAGCCCGATCTGGCTCTACTACACAGGTTACTAATAAAGTTGTCCTCCACAAGTTCCCCTCCTCCACTTCAGGATGTCTGAGGATGCTCCCCCTAAATCTTCATTCATGCCCAAAAGTACCATCATCAGTCTTTAAAAATGTGCACATTTATAGAGACTGATGATGGTACTTTGAGGCATGTATTAGTGCTGTTTGCACTGTTGAATGCTCTTATTGTGAGGGTCTCTTATTATTGAAAGGGATGTGTTTTGACATTTAGCTATTGAGAACCTTTTGTGATTTTTTTCTGGAATATGCTTCATAAGTACTCTAATAAGATCATATATTGTTGGCAGTGTGATAGGGCAGACATACATCCGCTGTGCCCAGGCACTGGGAGACACGACTGATGTTGTGCCAACATTCTCCAGATTGGTCCATGAGGCTTACATCCTTACCCAAGATCTATGAGAGCTGCAAGAGTGGTGATATATCTGGAGGCTGGCTTCTTAGTATGGTGGCACAGGGATCTCCCCTTCCATGCCCACACAGGCCTGACCAGGGGAGCACTGTGACACAGCAGAATGTGGGAAGGCAGGCAGGGTTTCCCCACAGATAGCAGATGTGTACAGACCAACATAAGCCAGGATAGAGAGAGGACATTCTATGGGATAGGTGTAGCTACATGTACGAAGCTGTTATGTGAAATGCCAGTACACAGATTTGTGGGAAACAGATGCCATTGCTAGATAGCCATAGTCATTTGAAGAGCATTGTTATGTCACTCAGCAATACAATGCATCCTTTGGGGAATTGCAAAGATGAATGAGGTTTCTATGTTGTTGTTAAGGGTCCATACTTAGCATTGTAAAGACTGTTTTTAGAGATGACCAATGAAAGAATAACTAAGGATTTCTTCTGCCATGTATGTCTTGATGCAAGGTATATCATGACAAAAATGTCATTTTCTACTTGTTATTATATTTTTGAATGCACTGAGATAACCTTGCACTGTTCTGGGCATGCAACAGACTAGTATAGCTAGCCTAGTTTGCATCTACAGTCAAACCTCGGTTTTCGTATGCCCTGGTTTTCGTACGATTCGGTTTTCGTTGACTTTTTTCATCAAGATTTTGTTCCGGTTTTCGTACGTTGTCTCGGTTTTCGTACAGTTGAAAATGGAGCACCATCTTGTGGCCAGAAGTGGGATTTTCTTTATTTTGATTTTCTTGCTGATTGACTGTCTTCCATATTTATTGGCGCTTCTCTTTTACAAGGCAGGCTGGAGCCCTGATTGTGCAGACGGCCAAGATGGCTGTTCCCGCCTCCGCTTCTGGTGGTGATTGCTCGATCCCTGGAGGGGAGAGCAGCTGGAGCTGTCTGGAGTGTGTCCCTCTCCCAGCGCCCGATGGCGCTTCTCTTTTACAAGGCAGGCTGGAGCCCCGATTGTGCAGACGGCCAAGATGGCTGTTCCCGCCTCCGCTGCTGGTGGTGATTGCTCGATCCCCGGAGGGGAGAGCAGCTGGAGCTGGCTGGAGTGCGTCCCATATGCCAACAAAAGTCTTCAATAAAGGTAAAAGTGATGTTACATGCTCATTTATCCATTTCATTAGTCATTTATATGTATTTCTCATTGTTTTCTGTATGTAAAAATATAGTTATTCTCTATAAAATGTATTTTTTGTCAATATTTTTGGGTGTCTGGAACGGATTAATTGAATTTACATTATTTCTTATGGGAAATCTTGCTTCGGTTTTAGTCCGTTTCGGTTTTAGTCAGACTTTTTTGAACGGATTAATCATGAAAACCGAGGTTTGACTGTATATTTATGTATCATCAGTACTTATGTGTAGTTTGCATCAGCACAACACTGTCAGTGAGAGGAGCAGTTTAGGAGTTGCACGTTTTAACAGAGCAGGTCTGACTGTTGGAGACGTCCATGAGTATATGGGGGAGACAGGCAGGATCGGAAACATCCATCTTTTCAGAATACAGTGAGCACAGGAATATCCAAACCGTTTTCTGTGTATATCTGTGTCTCGTTATAACAGCAGGGCCTGTGTTTCTCTATAGTGGTTTGCTCGTGCCATGCTGGAAATACTTATTCCCTGATTCTGGAACCACGCGCATGTCTATACCTGTGGCTGTGTAATTAGGGTGAAATCCGGGCTAATTTTCACTTTGGATGTGTCTGCAGGACGGATGTGCATGTCATAGAATTGGTCTCCACATGTTTAAGGGACTTGTTCACCTCAAGATTAATTAATTTAATTTCAGGGCCTTAATTAATCTATTCCTGATGAGGATAAACAGCAGTACCTGAAAGTGAATTTGACCATCCCAGGTTTAAGAGCCTATAAAACTAAGATTATGCCTGGGATGTGTGGCAGTTGGGGTGGATGGGGGGGGGGGGGGGAGGAAGAGAACACTTAGTAAAAGCTGGCTTGCTACACAGGTCCCTGACCTATGCTTCTAAGGTAATCTCTTAATATTTTCTGGGGTGATTCACACAGCCTTTGGTTTGATAGAGGGAGCCCTTCAAATTGCTCCTTTGATCTGTCTCTTGAATTTAACACCTATTTAAAACAATTTCACAGGTCTCTTGAGTCCTAACTGGAAGGCCTCTTTGTAATGGTCTTTAGAAAGAATTTCTTTCATTCTACTCAAAGAATATTTACCCTATTTTCCCTTCTTTCTAAGCTGTACCCTGATTTTATTTAAATTAAAAGCTCTCTCCTAGTACTAGGTCCTAACTGAGTTTAGATTTAAATTAAAAGTTTTCTGTGGGAATTAGGCCTGATTGATTTAGCAAATGTACTGGATTCTAAAATACACAGAATTATCAGCTTTAACCCAAAGATTTCCCTTTTCCCCAAGATTTAGAGAATTTTGCATAAATAAATACATACAAATGCTGATTTCTTTCCAGTTCCTTTTGGTAGGGGCATGTTTATGATGCTGGTGGTTCTGGATGGGTACGTAGTATTGATTCATGGGGTGCTGCAGGGCCATAGAATTCTTGAAATAGGTAGGTTTTCAGTCTCTTCCGAAATTCTGTTAGTTCTGCCCATCCTCTTAGGTTTGGTGGTAGGGAATTTCAGGTCGTGGGGGCATAGAGTGTGAAGGCGTGATTGCATGCTGTTTGCTTCTGGTTTTCTGTGTTGGTATGGAGAGGAGATTGAGTGTGTTATTCCTTCATAGTCTATCACTGTTAGGTTTTGTTTTGAGCGGTTGCAGGCAATTTACTGATTTGTTGTGTATGACTTTGAATGAGGTGAGTAGTGCCTTGTACATTATTCTTGCGATTATGGGGAGCCAGTGCAGATGCTTTAGATTGGGGTGATGTGGGAGTGTTATGGTGCACCATGTATTATTTTTGCCTTTAATACAGTCCTGTGCCATTTGGCTTGGGTACAGGGTGTATTTGGGTAGACCTTGATAGATAATATTGCTGTAGTCTAGTATGGGGGTAATTATTGCCTGACATACCATCCAGAAGACGTCTAGTGTAAGGAGGGGATGTAGGTTCTTCAATGTTCTTGTAATAAGTGGTGCTGGTTGTTCTCTTGATTTGAATCTGGAAGTTTAGATTTTGGTCCAGGATGATGCCCAGATACTTAACTTCTGTTTTCACCTTGTTGTCGCAAACCGCAAATCTGAGTGATTGTGGTGGGGTGAAGGATGGGTCTGCGGTTACATGGAGGACCTCTGTCTTTTTGGTGGTTAATGACTAGGTTGTGTTGTTGGTGCCAGTGTCTCACTGCAGCGAAGCATTTAGATATTCCGGTGTATTCTGGTTTGGGTGTTTTGAATGGGATGTAGAACTTGATGTCATCGGCATATATTTGGTAGTGTATCTTGTGTATTTGAAATATTGTGCATAAGGGCTGGAGGAATATATTAAATAGGAGGGCTGAGCCTTGAGATACTCCTTGGTGTTGGGCAAATGGTTGTGATGTCTTAGAGCCGATTTTTATTTGCTGGCTGTGCTCTTCAAGGTAGGAGTGGAAACAGTTTATCATGGTGTCATGGAGTCTCTTTAGGAGTTGATGATGGGGTATAGAGTCAAACGCTGATGAGATATCCAGGAAAATGAGGATGAAACATCATTTTATGCTTTGAGTGCCAGTGACATAAGAACATAAGACATGCCATACTGGCTCAGACCAAGGTCCATCAAGCCCAGTATCCCGTTTCCAGCAGTGGCCAATCTAGGTCATACGTACCTAGCAGTTTTCCCAAAAGACATAGGTTCCACAGTGCTTGTACTGGGTCAAGCATTGATATCCTAGGTTCCTTCTTAATAATGGTTTATGGACCTTTCCTCCAGGAACTTGTCCAAACCTTTTTTAAACCCAGCTACACTAAAAGCCTTTACTACATCCTCCGGTAACAAATTCCACAGCCTTCTCTGAACCTTTTCTAATAACGCTATATCCTTTTTAAGATACAGAGACCAGAATTGCACACAATATTCAAGGTGCGGTCTCACCATGGAACGATACAGAGGCATTATAATATCTTTTGTTTTATTTTCCATTCCTTTCCTTATGATACCTAGCATTCTATTTGCTCTCTTGGCCGCCGCTGTACACTGGGCTGAGGGTTTTAACATGTTATCCACAATGACGCCTAAATCTTTTTCCTGGGTGGTGGTTCCTAATGTGGAACCTTGCATCGTGTAACAATAGTTTGGGTTGTTCTTCCCTAGGTGCACAACTTTGCACTTGTCCACATTAAGTTTCATCTGCCATTTTGATGCCCAGTCTTCCAATTTATCAAGAGCCTCTTACAATTTTCCACAATCCTCTTGGGTTTTAACAACTTTAAATAGTTTTGTGTCATCTGCAAATTTGATAACCTCACTCGTTATTCCACTTTCCAGGTCATTTATGAATATGTCAAAAAGCAGCGGACCCAGCACAGATCCATGGGGTACACCACTATTCACCTTTCTCCATTGGGAAAATTGGCCATTTAGCCCTACCCTCTGCTTTCTATCTTTTAACCGGTTCCTGATCCACAATAGTACACTGCCTCCTAACCCATGATTCTTTAGTTTTGCCAAAAGTCTCTGATGAGGGACCTTGTCAAAGGCTTTCTGAAAGTCCAGATACACTATATCAGTCGACTCACCTTTGCCCACCTGTTTATTCACACCTTCAAAAAAACATAACAGATTTGTAAGACAAGATCTTCCTTGTCTAAAGCCATGTTGGCTGTCTCCCATAAGGCCATGACTATCTACATGCTGAGTAATTTTATTCTTTATGATGGTTTCTACCATTTTTCCCGGTACTGATGTCAGGCTCACTGGTCTGTAGTTTCCCAGATCACCCCTGGAACCCTTTTTAAAAATTGGCGTTACATTGGCGATCCTCCAATCTTCAGGTATTACAGATGATTTTAATGAAAATTCACAGATTACTAATAGCAGGTCTGCAGTCTCATATTTCAGCTCTTTCAACACCCTTGGATGTATACCATCTGGCCCAGGCGATTTGCTACTCTTCAGTTTATCTAATAGTTGTAATACATCTTCCCAATGTATCGATATTTCCTTCAATTCTTCCGCACCTTTAAATACCACTTCAGTCATGGGTAACATCCCTACATCTTCCTCAGTAAACACCGAAGCAAAGAATTCATTCAGTCTCTCCTCAATCTCCTTGTCGCCTCTTAGTGCCCCTTTACCCCCTCTATCATCTAATGAACCAATTGACTCTCTCACATGTTTTTTGCTATGCATGTTCTTGAAAAAGTCTTTATTTCGCATTTTTTCTTCCGCAGCAAGCTTCTTCTCAAATTCTCCCTTTGCCTGCCTTATCAATGCCTTGCATTTGACTTGCCAGTGCTTGTTTTGTTTTCGGGTTTCATCGTTTGGCTTTTTTTTTATTTCCTGAAAGATGCTTTTTTGGCAACAACAGCCTCTCTGACCTCACCTTTAAACCATGCTGGCAGTTTTTTGGACTTCCTTCCACTTTTCTTAAAGCATGGAATACAGCTGTTCTGGGCTTCGAAGATAGTATTTTTCAACAACACCCAAGCTTGATGTAAGTCTTTAACCTTTACATTATTAAAAGAGGGCTGCTACACAGTACCCTGTCCTGTTATGCTGAGGTAAGCTGTGACCAACTTCCTGGGTGATTAACAGTCCTTGCTTGGATAGAAGAAGTCTTTCAAAATGGCCTTTTGACCTGCCACCTGGTGTTAACACCTGTATTTTGATTTAATTTCAATTACAGCTCTTTGCTGCTGCTAGGTTCTGACTTATTATGACATTTAAACTACAAGCTCTCTGGGTTCTAAATTTAACCAGAAAACTCTCTTCTGTGTTTTAAATGTAAACTAAAAGTACTTTGCTGATACTAGGCCCTGAGTGACTATTAAATTTAAACTACAAGCTCTCTGCTGGGTATGAAATGTAACCAGAAAGTTCTCTTCTGTGTTTTAAATTTAAACTTAAACTGCTGCCACTAGGCCCTGACTGATTTAACAAAAAACAGTGGGTTCACAGATTAATTAGCTTTAATACAAAGAAGTCCTTTTAGAAAATTCCCAGAAGTATATACTCACAATTGCAGATCTCTCTCCAGAAGTAACAGTCCCCTTTTCTAGTCCTTCAAGACTGAGGATCACAGAGCTCTGTTTGAGCTATTTATGCCTGTGCTGCTGAGGTAAACTGTGACCAACTTCTTGGGTGATTAACAGGCCTTGCTTGGATAGAAGGAGTCTTTCAAAATGGCCTTTTGACCTGCCACCTGGTGTTAACACCTATTGAAAAAGTTTCACAGGTCTCTTGCCCCCTAGGTAGAAGGCTTCTTTGTAAAGGTCTCTAGAAGACTTTATTTGTTGCTAAAGAGTACTGACCCTGTTTTGCCTTTTATGCAGCTTTTATGACGAGTGTATCAAACAGAGAGGTAAGTAAAGGTTTGATGCTGTGGTTTGGCCTGAAGCCATGCTGATGATGGTTGAGGGAGCATGCTCATTTATGTAGTTTTGTAGTTGAATTTGGGCCGCCTTTTCTATTATTTTTGATATGAATGGGATGCTGGAGATTGGTCTATATGAAGTCAGGGATGTGGTACCTAGGTTAGTGCTTTTGAGTAACGGTCTGACGGAGCTCTGTTTCAGTTGGGTGGGCATGCATCCTTGGGTTAGAGAGGTTTGGACAATGTTTAGCAGGTAAGGGCTGAGCTGTGTTCTTGCAATCTTAATCCGGTGTCGCTTGTGCTGATGTGTGTATGATAGTATCTTTTAGGTAATGTCTTTTGGTGGCCTGTGGCTGTGTATTATGGGAAAGTAGCCACTTTGGTTTATTTGGGGGGCATTGGTGAGGAGTGCAGTGATAATTATCCCAAGAAGGTGGTGCACTATTGTGGAAGAGTACCTGTTCTTTGCTCCTTCCATTGTGGGATAGAGTAGGTTGGTTAAGTGTATTGAGGGCTGGTCAAACGTGGAGTCCTCCTCTGTTCATTTATGAGGAAATCTTTAGGATGTATGAAGTAATCTTAGTTTCTTCTCTCTATAGTTCTGTGTAAACTCTTTGGTCCACTCTAAGGGCCACGCCTAAGGGCCCTTCCTTATCATCCCTCCAGTCCAGTCCCTCACCTCTGGTTAGTGCACCTCCTCCTGCAGCATGGAGACTGGGCATGTCAGAATTGTGACACCACTGTATATATCCTGCTGGCACCTCCCACCAGCTCCCAGTGTGCCCAGTCTCCATGCAGCTGGAGGAGGTAGTGAGCCTAGGTGCGGGACTCACTAGAGGAGCAGATAAGGAGCTTTAGTCAGGTTAGATAGGGCTTTGATCTTTATTTCTCCCTATAACTTATATCTTTTGGGTTGTAGCTATAAAGTTAATTGGAAAAAAATAAGAGAGATAGGAAGGGGAACGGAGGATAATCGGGAGGATCTCCTCTCACTCTCCTGTGTGTTTCTGTCTGTTCTACCTGCTCTCCCCTCCTTGTTTGCATGGAGGGGAGCTGTTCAGCAGTCTTTCCTTCCTCTGACCGGCAGTTTCTGCACATGCAAATTTTAGCTGTGAAACCGTTGTCGGGGCTGTCTGCCTGCTGCTGCTGCTGGCTGTAAGTGTTCTCTCAGCTGTGCTGCTTGCAGATCTTCTGTTTCTGTCAGCGATGTGCAGAGAAGCATTTTAAAGGTCCCAGAGGCAGAAGTGAGTGCTCCGATCGCGGTTTTTAGAGTCAGGGGAAGGATTGGGGCCTGCTACTGCATGGAGAGCACAGTTTGGTGGTTAGCAAGGCTGAGGAGCTTCGCGGGCCGTTTTTCCCGCGTTTTTTGAGCGCAATGCTGATTTTTCCTCATAGTCAGCTTTGATTGGTAAAGGTTTTACCTATTTGATTATTTTTGGAAGAGGTTCTTGTAATTTTCACTCTTTGATCTCTTAAAGGCCCAGTATAACTCACCTCCCACCTCTTCACGTGTTTTGTTTTTGTCCTGTTGGTTGACTGTGGGGTCATAACGAGTGAGGTTATCAAATTTGCAGATGACACAAAACTATTTAAAGTTGTTAAAACCCAAGAGGATTGTGGAAAATTGCAAGAGGATCTTGATAAATTGGAAGACTGGGCATCAAAATGGCAGATGAAATTTAATGTGGACAAGTGCAAAGTTATGCACCTAGGGAAGAACAACCCAAACTATGGTTACATGATGCAAGATTCCAAATTAGGAACCACCACCCAGGAAAAAGATTTAGGCGTCATTGTGGATAACATGTTAAAACCCTCGACCCAGTGTGCAGCGGCTGCCAAGAGAGCAAATAGAATGCTAGGTATCATAAGGAAAGGAATGGAAAATGAAACAAAGGATATTATAATGCCTCTATATCGTTCCATGGTGCTACTGCACTTTGAATATTGTGTGCAATTCTGGTTGCCGTATTTTAAAAAGGATATAGTGTTATTAGAAAAGGTACAGAGTAGAGCCACCAAAATAGTAAAGGGGATGGAAGGATACCCCTATGAAGAGATGCTAAAAAGGTTAGGGCTCTTCAACCTGGAAAAGAGACGGCTGAGGGGAGATATGATAGAGGTCTATAAATTTAATGAATGGAGTGGAACAGGTAAACGTAGATCGATTGTTTACGTGATCGAAATATAGAAAGACTAGGTGGCATGCAATGAAGCTACAGTGTAACCTATTTAAGACTAATAAGAGAAAATGTTTTTTCACTCAATGAGTAATCAAACTATGGAATTTGCTACCAGAGGATGTAGTAAAAGCTGTTAGTGTAACCGTATTTAAAAAAGGTTTGGACAAGTTCCTGGAGGAAAGGTCCATAAACCATTATTAAAGTGGACCCAGAATATATCCACTGCTTGCCGCAGTACAAGCATTGTGGAACCTGTGTCTTTTGGGGAAACTGCTAGGTACTTGTGACCTAGATTGGCCATTGTTGGAAACAGGATGCTGGGCTTGATGGACCTTGATCTGACCCAGTATGGCATATCTTATGTTCTTAGCAGATTGAAAATTGCTGCTAAGTAGATTAGTCTCAGGATCACCCTTGTCCCATGCAAGTTCCGCCCCAGCAGTGTCTAGATAGGCTGAGGAGATATTCAGCAGTACTTTCCGGTTAGTGCCGCTGAATATCGCCTTTTCAGTGGGGTTTCTCTGATCATCAGGGCCTGTCTGACCATAGAAACACCTATATTGGCCCAAGGGTCTTTTTAACCGGCATACACAACTGAAATCCGATGAAAGATCTGATTCATATCCCCCATTACTGCTAACCATCTTAATCTATCACAATCAAGGGCCTACTGAGGGATGAGGTCACCATATTGTATCCCTGTATTTCTATTAAATATAAAATATGACAGGGGGAGCAGGAAGAGAAGGGAGAAGAAAGGGAGCCAGCCATATCTTCAGAAGAACAGCAGAAAGAAGGAATCATCGCAGAAGAAGAGCAAATTCGATAGAACTCTTCCAAGCAATGATCACTAAAGATCGATCCCCAGAAATTCCAGAAAGGAATACCGCACTCTGTCCCACAACATTCACAGTGAGTTAACTCTGATCCGGTACAGTTAAGAATTCAGGATTTTACTACGTCTCTTGTTAGACTTTCACCTTGGATGAGATCCCAAAAGAAACTATATATGTATACAGCTGAGTGCTCTAATTATTGCATAAGCCTGTAATTCCCTTTTTAAATAAAACTGCTCTGCAACTTCAGAAAGAGAGCCTTGTCCTTGATTTTATTTTATTGTGCAGAGCAGGCTCCAAAGGCAGGCTAATGCTTATTTCACAATACATATATATTAATTACCTCTCAGGAAATATTTTCATCTTTAAACATTTTTAATTTGTGGAGAATGTGCACAAGGTTATTAATGCACAAGAGAATATTGTTTTCCTAAAGGATAATGAAAATATATTAAGTATTAAAATTACTGTATCAGGCTGTTTTGACAAAAAAAATTGAATATCTTGATTATAATTCTACTTTGGTGAAACATATCCATGCTGATTCTAGTTAAAACAGTCACCACACATCTTCCCTATAAACTGAAACTTAATTTACTAAAACTTTGACTTTTATTTCTTCCCTTCGTGCCAATACATATCTTGGTGAAATCATGTTCCAACTGTGTTGGAACTAACATCAGGCAACTGTCAATCTTCTACGATCTCTCAGAAACAAGACCATATTTTCATTTTAAACTTCTACTATATTTAAAGTGGTATCCCTTTTTTCTCAAATGAAGTTGCAAGATGTGGTCTTTATGCTGGTATTTTCTACCTAACACCTGTGACATGGTGGATTCCTCCAGCCCTTTAGAAAGAGCCAAAAAGCAGGAATCAGAAGCAGTGCTGGATGGTAAACAAAAGCACATGGCTAGTAGTTTCCCCAGACACAGGGGAAAGAAACACGCCCTTGCTGCCAGTTAGCTCAGGAGTCACGAGCTGAATCAGAGCACCTGCTAGGAGGAGGAGTCAGGCACTGCCCTAGAGGACAAACACATAAAGAGGCCTCAGTAGAAAGAAAAGGGTCTCGACTAGGAGCCACACAGGAAGCTCCAACACAAGCTCAGCTGGGAGGTTACCTACAAGGCCAACCGAGGGTTCCGGTGAGAGGCCAGCAAAGAGGGCAGCTAACAGACCAAGAGGAGGACCAGGGAGGAGTCCGAGTTCCAAGCCTAGGCAGAGCTACCGGTAGAGTTCCAGCCCAGAACCGTGGGAGAGAGACAGTGGCAAGCCTAGAGGAACACTCAGTAAAACGGAGAGAAAGCCCAGAGCCAGAGCCAAGTTTAAAGGTAGAAGGAGAACCATTTATAAAGTGTTTTTCAAGAGAAGAATACAGCAAAAGCAGGCCAGGCTGTTTGCAGTATTCTGGGAATTACAAGGATAAGAAAAAGCCAGGAAGGCAGTTGCAACCCACAGCTCACAAATCAGGTTTTGAATCAACAGCTGTTTCCAAAGCCCAGAGAAAGCCGTTTGCAGGCAGACGAAGAGGTAAGCCCAGAGACTGGGTTTCAAATAAGGCTGTTGATAATCAGTGTGATTTTACTTACTCAAAGGGTTGGGACTGTGGTTTTAATACCTGTAATGAGGATGATTGTTTACAGCAATACATGTGCCAAGAGTATGATATAAAGCCTAAGCCAGAGAGAAAGGGCGTGGCCCATGAAACACTGTTGCAAACATTTCTGCCTGACTTCCATGAGGAATTAATGGAAACAGAGCCAGGGCTAGGCAACATATCTGAAGAATTGATGGACTGTACGATTACAATATCAAATGAGATATTTTCCCTGCGTTGAGTTTAAGCAGTGCAGAGAACTGCAGAAGTGTTAAGAGAGAAAGTACAAAGCTGTGGGAAACAGAACTGTTCATTCTAATTGCTGGGAAGCAAATGTTTATTACTGCTGAAGTTAAGCTATTTCTGTTGGAGACTTTTTACTTTGTCCTTTGCCAGAAGTATATGGTTTGTGTTACCTTTGTTCCATGCTGAAATCCGCCTGGAGGGAAAATAAATCCTGTTTGCTTAAAACCACTTTGAGTCACACTACTCTTCATTGGACACTGAAAGAAACTACATTTCCCAAAAGGCTTTGCCTCAGGAAAAGGTCAGACAGCTGTTCAAAGAAGGATAACAGGTCGCTTAAGCCCTACACGCTTCGGCTGGGGCACAAAAGGCGGTTACACACCCCAAAACTTCATCTATCACTCTAAACCTCTCTGCTCTATAAAAGAGAATGCAGTAATTCTGATTCACAAAGCTTATTGAGGCGCCCCTCTGTAGCAATGTTTGAATCAGTGATTTTTAGATCATAACCATGTTTATTTGATGTAAAAAGAGAACTGATTATGCTGCATATTCTGAGGGTGTTTCATTCACACACACTGTTCTAGATATAGACAAGCCCATTTTATTTAAACAAGCGTATAGTGTCCTCTGTGCCTCACCTCTGTACCTCTAGTGTGGCTGATGACATCATCACAGCCTCTAGATTCAAAACTAAATTTGAAAATTATTGTTGTTCATACTCGGTGAATTCAGATTGTAAGAAAAATGCCACATGCCTTTAGTTAGTGTGGTCTACACGTAAGAAGCTTTTTTAAAAAACCTGCAGAATTAAAAGAAAAATAACAAACAAAGGAATAGAACAGTGGAAAAAATTTGTAGTCACACAGAATACTTATGAATGTTACAAATCAGATTCTTTAAAATAGCAAATATATTTACAAGTAGCACAGGAAAACCAGATGCAGGCCCAGATTGCCACAATGCAGATACATCCACAATTTAAGGTGAAAACCAACAAACACCATACCCACAATGCCTATCTAAATAGACCTAATTCTAGCAATTTTTTGTCGGATCACCTACCATGATCCCCTCTCATGTTAGGTGATCTGACAAAAACTTGTTAAGAGTTAGGTCTATTTAGATAGGCATTGTGGGTATGGTTTTTGTTGGTTTTTACCGTAAATTGTGGATATATATGTGGTGATTCCTTTGGACTTTATATTTGGACAATGGAGATACATTAAACCTTTTGGGTAGAGAATTAACCCTACAGGCACCAGGTCTAGATGAAAACAGAAATCATGCACATTGCCACAAGGAAATAAAAGCCCTAAAGCAGACATTTCATGACTTCCATTTGTAGATCTCGGCCATCACAAGCTTCTCATATACCTCTGATGAGACTAATTCAGCCACAGCTACGCCTGCTTCTGTTGTAATAAAGGAAGGTTGATAGAAGCAATTAGTTCACAGCTCTTATCAGAGACAGGTATGGATGTGATGGCTAAGCAGATAGTAGTAGTAGTAGTAGTAGTAGTATTTAGCTCATGCCTTTCCATTAGGTAGGGAAGATAGACCCTAACATGTTTCCCCGTGCTTGGGTTGTGCTGTGGAAGTTGGAGTAAAATGAAAAATTAGATGCAGAGGGACTGATTAAAACTGTGCAACCTTGTATTAAGCCGGAATACATAGAGCAAATGGAAAAGGCTATTAGTATGGCCAAACAGGCAGGCTTTTCTCTGTTCCGCTTGACTACAGCTGCTTGTGTGCCTTTTGGCATGAGAAAGTGTAAGGCTGAAAGTGTTATTATCCAGCAGGACAAGAATGAACGCATTGAGAATTATGTGCGCAGGGCAGTTTTGCTGTTAGTGATGAATGGATTCAAGAGGGCAGTTGCCACAGAATTTTTTAGATTGCTGAATAGACACCGAGGACCTCAGGGAAATTTGTCAGGGTATGCATCCTACCATAGCAATAGCTTTGAGTTCTAGGGTGCCAGGTGAGCCTTTCCCTGCTAGAGTTTGGGTGTGAAGGCAATGAATGTCCAAAAGTATCAGCCATATGCTTCATGCCCAGTGGCAGCAACTGAACCTGTTGTGTATCCTACAAAGAAAAGGCACCAGTCCAAAATCTAGCACCCCAGTATGTAGATACAAAAATCTGCTTACATATGATGATTTGAAATTTTGGGGCGAGAACATGTCATACTAGTGTTTTTATAGCATGAGCATTAATAACACCATAGTAAAATTTTGTGAAAAGAGAGATCTTTCCCCAGAGAAGGAAGAAGCTATATAGCCACCTGTTCTCGTTGGGCGAACAAGAAAATCCCCTCAGCTCCTCCTTTAAGGACAGATTTCAATGAAGCATGAGATGAGGCATCCATCCTGGATCTAACTTCTGTCCGTTGGATTCCGCTTTGCAAATTTCAGTGTAACCCAGACTTTTGATGTGGGTTGGATGAGGATATAGGAAACTTAGCAATAGTGGACACTTGTGTTGCTGTAAAACTCACTAGCTTTGTTCCTGGTGATCCAAACCCCATAGGATCAATAAATTTGTCCACTTTTGCAGAGACCAAGGAAAGTAACAGCATGGGTTTAAACTAGGGAATGACACCTTTCAAACTGCTGTGCTACACTGCCCTGATCATTTACTGACATTATAATAGGTTCTGATTTCCTACATACAGTAGGCATATTATGGTGGTGGCGGCTACATGTAATCAAATACTATGGAAGTGTCCTCACCACGAATGGCAACCTCAAATTGATTCGTGCAATAAGTCAAAATGGCAGAAAAGAGCAGGGGTAATGTCAGAAATAGAGCAGAGCTGATGGAAAGAACGTTTCCCAAACCTCTGGCCCACAAGCATCACTGACTGTCGGAAAATACAATTTTTAGTGAAAGCTAAGGGAGATTTTGTGGCACCTCAGAAACAATATCCCTACCCTGGTGAAGCCAACCCTGCACTAAAGCTTACTATTTCTAATCTAATGAAGCTAGGCGTAATTAGAGAAGCACAATTCCTTTTTAATTCAGCTCTCTGGCTGGTTAGGAAAGGTGGATGATATAAATTGACATTTAAACTATGGATTACAGATACATTAATAAGGGTACCAGGACAGTAGCTGCCATTGTTGCTTCTACTTTGCACATTTTAAATTCCATCACCTAATTGATTTGGCAAATTGCTACTTTGCTAAACAGCTCTATCCAGAAAGTCTGGACAAGTTTGCTTTTACATTCCAGGATAAACAGTACTGTAAGGGAGTCATTCTAATCGCGTTTAGCGGGTCTGGATGGCCTCGGAGGTGGAATAAGTCCCCCAGAAAAAGCTGGTAAAGGGCGCAGGGGGATCCCCACTGCCTGACCCCGGCCATTGCAGGCCCAATCGGGAGTTGGGTGATGGGGAAAGGGGAATTGTGGGTCTGCTGGGGATTGCGACTCCTGAATGGAGCTGCAGTGCCATGTCGATAGGACGCCATGGCACTGCGGCTCGATTCAGGAGCCTGGCTGGGCAAGCCAGGTAAGTGCAGGATGTGCGGCCGACCAGAATTGGGGCCCGGCCTGCATGTCCAGGCTGGTAGACCCAATTCTGATCCCGTGGGCATGTCTAGCCCCCATGGGCATGTCTAGCCCCCGTGGGATCAGAATCGGGTACTACCACTGTACGCCCTGATTCTGGCTGGTTGTACAAGGGCAGGATGTCTAAAACAGAATTGGCCTCTATGTTTATTCACGTTCCCCAGGGATTCCATAATTCTCCTACCCTGTGCTATCTTCATGCTACTCAGGTGCTATATAAGTTGGATGTGCAGGACGGAAAATGTGTTCGTTCATATGTAGATGACATATTAATTGTGGGTCCTACTAGAGAGGAAATTCCAGATCATACAGAGAGGGTCCTGGCGTTCCGTTGGCTAAAGCACACGTGGTCCAGCAATCAGTTCAATACTAGGTACTATTGTTGGCACCAGTGGAAGGTACCTGCTCTACCTCTATACTCCTGCTCTCCAAGATGTTCACTTTTTACAGGTCCTGTTAGAAGAATTCAGTTTCCTCTGTTCACATATTTTCCTCTGTATGAGCACCTGAAAGAGAGAGCGCATTGGGATTGGAGAGAAGAGCATGATAAAGAGCCATCTCTGTTAAAAGCTGTGGCTCCGCAGGCTTCAGTATTAATCTATCCTGATCCTAGTAAGAGTTTTGTTATTAAATGAGCTACAGCTGAGACTGTTTTAGAAGCTGTCCTTCCCCAGCACAAGCAGCAGGGAAATCTTTGTCCTGTAGCCTATGAATCATGTAAACTGACAGATGGGGAGAGCAGATACACTGAATGTGAGAGAGTGCTTAGTCACTGTGTGGACAGTTCCGGCATTCCAGCACCTCTGTGGAGATGGCGAAATCTCTGTTTACTCAGGTCCTCTCAAGTGTATCATTTCAGGTGTGCTACAGGTTCTTACATTTCAAATACCAGATTGGCATAGTGGGCTCTAGTTCTAATGAACAAAAAGGTCCGCTTTGATGCTCGGAAAAATCCATGTCTTTTAGCTCATACACTAATTGAAACACCTGTTCTTTTTAGGAGAATCAGCAATCCCCTTTGAAATGCTCCTCAGTTTCAGCACTGGAGAAAACGAAGGGGGATGTTTACTAAACGGCGGTATCACACGGAGTCCGCTACCGCCATTTAGTAAACATCCCCCTAAGGCTTTGGTCCCACCTCAATATATAGGGTTTACTGATTTTTTTTGGGGGGGATAAAGGCATTGGGTACAGTTGGAATGAATGGCCATGCCACTCCAAGTGAGCCTGACCCGGGAAGCAAAGCTGGGTCAGGCTTGGATAGTATTGGGATGGGGACCACCATGAATACCAAGTGCTGGAGACGTACTGGGCAGAAGAAAGGCCTGACAATCTATTTCTGGCTGCATCTTGACAAGAAAACCCAGGGGACGGAAACAATTATCCACAGGATTGCCAGCAGGTAGGATCGACTTGATGTTACACAACGATAGCAGCATACAGTCCCCAGTATCAATCAGGAAGTTTTAAAGGGAGAATTTGACATTCACTTCTCTGCTCAGAAAGCAGAAATATGAACTATCCAGACTGTATTACAACATGCATGTCTACATACAGAACTTAACACAGGTGTCAAAGGTAGTATGGGAGGAGTGACCTAGTGGTTGGGGCAAGTTACCGAGGGCCAGGGGCTCTAATTCTGCTAGAGGACAGCAACCTTGGGCCAGAAGGACTGGGATTTCTAGTCCCACAGGTGCTCCTTGTGGCCTTGGGCAAGCCACTTAACCCTCTGTTGCCTCGGGTACAAAAAACAGATTGTGAGCACCTTTGGGGACAAGAGAAAACTATATACACAGTACTTGAATGTACACCACTTTGACTGCTAGAAAAGTGGTATATACTGTATGCCCAGATAAATAAGTGCAGCATAAAATTCACTAGCTCTGGATAGTGAGTTACTGTGCTGAGAATAGTTCTCTCCCCAAGTCTTGCTGGGTACCTTCATGTGGTGACCCTGTTATACATAATCTATATGAAATACCAGCCAGGTGACACTACAATTGAAGTATGGTAGGAAAGAAAAAGAAAAATACATACTTGGCCACATGTCACCCACGATAACAAGGTCCCCACCCACAGCCTCCGCACTAGGGCTAAGAATGGTGGTAGCAATAGTGCAGACACTGCAGATGCAGGTAACATCCCTGCTATGGATAAAGGCCATAGAAAGTGTGTTCATAGACTCACTGTGGCAGGAGATAACACAGAAATTAATGAAAAAGTTAAGGGGATTAACTACGGTTAAGTACATTTCTGCAGATAAAGAGGAGATACTGTAATGTATTGTTGCTTTTATGTTACAAACCCTATATTTAAATCAAGAGAGTATACAAAGAGAATCTTCCAAAAACTGGAAGAAAGAGGAAAATTGCCACAAGAAAAACTGAAAAAAGCAACAGATGCATTTAAAGATCTTTAATTTCCCAGATGAAAGTAAAGAAGTATGTGAATGATAACATCTTAAATCAACTGATGGCTTCCATGGATCGATGGGTCCTGGAGGTCATTCGCGAGGGGTACGCCCTGGAGCTTCGAACTCCAGTGCGGGAGTTCTTTGTGCTGTCCCCCTGCAAGTCTCCAGAGAAGTGCGTGGCGGTGCGGGGGACCGTACAGAGACTCCTGGAACTCGAGGCGATCGTGCCGGTGCCGGCAGACCAACTCGGCTGCGGTCGGTTCTCCATTTATTTCGTGGTTCCCAAAAAGGGCGGAGGAATTCGGCCGATTTTAGATCTCAAAGGAGTAAATCGTTGTCTTCGGGTTTCCCACTTCCACATGGAGACCCTCCGTTCGGTCATAGTAGCGGTTCGAAAGGGGGAGTTTCTTACCTCCCTAGACTTATCAGAGGCTTATCTTCACATTCCCATTCGGCCGGATCATCAGCAGTACCTCCAGTTTGCGGTTCCTTTCGGCCAGTTTCAGTTCCGGGCGTTGCCGTTTGGGCTGGCGACGGCTCCTCGCACGTTCACCAAGATCATGGTTGTGGTCGCAGCGGCCCTGCGGAAGGAAGGAGTTTTAGTGCATCCCTACCTGGACGATTGGCTGATTCGGGCGAAGTCCAGAGAGGAGAGCGTGCAGGCGACAGCGAGGGTGGTCGCCTTCTTGGAGGGCCTCTGTTGGATAGTCAACATGTCCAAGAGCCATTTGTCTCCTTCACAATGCCTGGAGTACCTGGGAGCCCGGTTCGACACACAGTTGGGTCGGGTGTTTCTCCCTCGTCTACGGGCGCAGGGGTTGCGCACCCTGGTCCGCCGTTTTCTACGCATGACGGCCCCCTCCGCTTGGCATTACCTGCAGTTGTTGGGCACCATGGCGTCGACGATCGAGTTAGTGCCCTGGGCGAGAGCGCACATGCGGCCCCTGCAGAGGGCGTTGCTCCGGCGTTGGTCGCATCAGCGGGACCCGTTGTCTCGGAGGCTCCCTTGTCCGCTGGAAACACGACTGGCGCTTCGGTGGTGGCTGCTCCCCGACTCCTTAAGGAAGGGCTCGCTGTTGGAAGCTCCGGATTGGGTTCCGGTGATGACAGATGCGAGCCTCTGGGGTTGGGGGGCTCACTTCCAAGGCCAGTTTGCCCAGGGGCAGTGGAGCACGCTGGAGAGCTCCTGGTCGATCAACAGGTTGGAGCTCCGGGCGGTGTCCTTGGCCCTGCGCCATTTTCAGGTGGCTCTCGCCGGACGAGCAGTTCGCGTATTCTCCGACAACGCGACGGCGGTGGCTTATGTCAACCGACAAGGGGGAACCAGCAGTGCAGCTCTGGAGGCCGAGGCCGGCGACTTGTGTGCTTGGGCCGAGGAGAATCTTCTCGCGCTGTCGGCAGCGCATGTCGCAGGAGTGGACAACGTGGAGGCGGATTTTCTCAGTCGGGTGAGGGTCGATCCCGGAGAGTGGGTCCTACACCAGGAGATTTTTCTCATGATTACCCGTCGCTGGGGCACTCCGGTCCTGGATCTCATGGCGACGTTCCAGTCAGCGAAAGCCAGTCGGTTTTACAGCAGAAGAAGGGAAAGGATGTCGGAGGGTCTCGATGCTCTTCTTCAGCGTTGGCCGCGAGATCAACTCCTGTACGTGTTTCCGCCGTGGGCCCTGATAGGCAGGGTGGTACAGCGCATCGAGGCGTACCGCGGACGTGTCATTCTGATTGCGCCGGACTGGCCACGGAGACCTTGGTACGCGGACTTGATGAGGCTCCTCGTGGCAACGCCATGGCGTCTTCCGGCCAGGCCGGACTTGTTGTCTCAAGGAGGAGGAGACCTAGGTGAGAGTACCAGAAGAAAGGAATATACAGAAAAAGAAAGAGCGATTGAGGTGGAGAAGGAGCTTAGAGATCAGGAACTACAGGGGAGTGAGATGAATAAAGGACAGGTCAACAAATCAACTGAAGAGAGGAATGAAAGGGAGAAGAAAGACCTAGAGATGGAGGAATTCAAGATCATATTCCTAGTGCACATGGAAAAAGATGAATATGCTGGGTTCCAGGCAAGGGAAAGATTACCCAAGTTAAATTTAACACCTAAGGTTAAAAGTATGATAATTAAGATGAGCAAGGCCCTATCCTGTATAAAGGGATCATTTATTGACATCACCAAAATAAATCAAATACAATATTGTGCACCTAAAATTATTACTGCAAGAATACTACCAGCTAAACTGCAGGGCCAGAAGAAAAAGAGAACAATAACAGTTCCTCCATGAAGAAAGCGCATTGAAGGAAAAATACAATCATTGCATGCGGAGGTATTCCTGATAAATGGGTATCTAAAAGGATTAAGATCATCAAAGATACTGAGGAAGATCCAAGACATCAAGCTGAAGCATGCTGCATTAACAGGAGACCTGGAATTTATATATTCCAACAATAAATTGAAAGTAGCAGTAGAAGCGCAAAAACTGCAAAGATATGAAGGAAACAGAAAAGAAAGATCAAAATAAACTATTTAGAGAGAATCCAAAGCAGTTCTACGGGGAATTGGGAAAGAACATTAATATGGCAAAATTATCACCAACCAAAGCTGAAACAGAACCTTCTGGAGAAGCCTATGCGAGGACCCCATAGAGCACAATGGTTGCCCTGCATACAGGAATATTTAGAAAAATCAAACATCAAAGCTATAGAAAATCAAACCTATAGAATGGTCTATAGTAACAATAAAAGATCTGGAAAGCAGGTTAAAAAGAACCCTAAAATGGAAGAGCCCTGGCCCACATGGAGTGACCAACTTTTGGCTCAAACAGTTAACATCACTCCACCAAGACCTGGCAAACTGCAAAAAACAATTTATCAAGTAGCCAAACTTAACACTGCAATGGCTTATAACAGAAAGAACATTTCTCCTTGCAAAAGGGGACCCAAGTAACATTCCCAAAAGTTTCAGACTAATAACTTGCCTACCTACAATCTATAAGTTGTTATACCATGCAGAATATATGATCATATTGAATCCAATAACATCATGGCAATAGAGCAAAAGGGCATCAAGAGGGGAGCATATAGAACGAAAGACCAGTTAATTTTAAATAAGGCCATTATGGCCAGTGCTAAGAAAAGCAGAAATCTCAATAAAGCATAGATTGATAGGTTGCATGATCCGAGGCATCATGGTTCTACCAAAGGATGAACTTGTCAAACAAATCTGATTGAGTTCTTTGACTGAGCGACCAGTGATACTAGATCAAGGGTATGCGATGGATGTGATCTATCTAGATTTCAGCAAAACCTTTGAAACTGTTCCTCATAGGAGGCTTATCAATAAACTCATCAGCTTGGGGATGGATCCCAAGGTGGTGAACTGGAATAGAAATTGGTTGACTAACAGACGACAGAAGGTAGTGGTAAACGGAACTCACTCGGATGAAAAGGTGATTAGCGTTGTGCCCCAGGGTTCGATTCCGGGACCGGTACTGTTCAATGTATTTCTGAGTGATATTGCTGAAAGACTAAATGGAAAAGTCTGTCTATTTGTAGATGACATGAAAATTTGCAACAGAGTGGACTCCCCTAAGGGAGTGGATAACATGAGGAAAGATCTACAAAAGCTGGAAATGGTCTAATGCTTGACAGTTAAGATTTAATGCAAATAGGTGCAGTGTCATGCACTTGGGAAGCAGAAATCCAAGGGAATTGTATGAGATAGAGGGCAAGTGGTTGGTGTGTATGGACCAGGAGAAGGACCTTGGAGTGATTGTTTCTGAGGATCTCAAGGTGGTGAAACAGTGTGACAAGATGATGTCAAAAGCCAGAAGGATGCTGGGTTGCAAACAAAGAGGAGTTACCAGCAGAAAGGAAGAGGTACTATTGCCACTGTACAAGTCGCTAGTGAGGCCTCCCTTGGAATACTGTGTTCAGTTTTGGAGACCATATCTTGCAATGGATATAAAAAGACTGGAAATGCTTCAGAGGAAGACAACCAAAATGATTTGTAGCTTATGAGAAGAGACTTGAAGACCTAAATATGTACACTCTGGAGGAGAGGAGGGACAGGGGAGATATGATTCAGAACTTTACTTAAAGAGTATTAATAAACAAACCAACCTCTTCCAAAGATGGGATAAGCTGTAAAACTAGAGGGCATAAAATGAAGTTGCAAAGGAGTAAACTGAAAGGCAATGTCACTTTTTCACTGAAAGGGTGGTGGATGATTAGAATGCCCTCCCAATGGAAGTGGTGGGGGCAAATACAGTGACAGAATTCAAAATGGCATAGGACAGACAAAGTGAATTCTTTTATAGCAATGGGATAAAATCAAAATAAACATAACTATCTCTTATATCTCAACAAATAAGGGTGGCCTACATGGAGCGGTGGGTACATCCCTAAACAAAGGGATGGGAAAGGGTGACTTGCATGAGTGGCAGGTGCACCTACTCTTGCCGCCTTGCTGGGCAGACTATAGGTCTTTATCTGCCGTCATATACTATGTTATTTATTTATTTATTTATTTAACATTTCTTTTATACCGCGCTATTAACATCAGTGCGGTGTACATCAAACAAGCATATACATTGCAGGCTAACTGCAATGTATTCACATTTGAACAGGGATTGAAACTTGGATAAACAAGGGTAAACATTGTAAACGGGGGCGCTGGGTGAGAATGTCCACAGTCTTGGCAAAGGCAAATACTATTATGACTTGCAAAGGATTGTGGGGAATGTAGTCCATTCATACCAGAATCAGCCGTTCACAAAATAATGAGTTGTGTTGCTCGAGTGTAAGCAAAGAAAATATATTTTATTTATGGGGTTATTTCTCCCACACAGATTTACTTGGTAACACAAAAGGATACTTGCTTTCAGTATTGTACTTAGGAAAAACAACTCATGATATAAGCAACTGAGCTTCTTAAGCAATCAATCAAACAATAAAGACCTTGATGGGAAACAGAAAGGTCTTTCTGAGGGCTCCTGCTAATACCTTTTAGCAGTGCTCCAAAAGCAAAAACAAAACCCAAAAAGTAACCAAAAACTGTTCTTTTTCAAGGATAACTTTCTTGTATTTTCACACAGAAATAGTAGTTTCCTTTCAGAGCTCACGTGCAACTGTGCATGGCTTAATTACCAATAATTAGCCAGCTGCAAACCCCTTTGCTGGTTCACTTTCTCTATGTGGCTCAAATCCTACCCTAAAGCTTTATTGTAAACGTTTCTGGATAGATAAAAGAACAAGTTATATTTCCTTTTGATGGTTGTTGTATTTCTGAAAGTATTTTACCACAGCAGCTTATTCAGAGAGCAATCCATGTATTCATTCTGATCATTTAAAATATCTCCTTCTTCTTCAACTATCATAGAATCAATATCATGGTCTGGCTCAGAGGAATTCCTTAATGGAGCACTCTCAGGACAATACTTGTTTCCCTGCTGTCTTCCAAGTGAAGAGCTAGGGCATAGATCAGTGTTCATACCTGAGCTTCCTTTGTTGTTAGGTTTCCTCTCCAGATATCCTGGCCAGTAAGTAATCCAGCTTTTATGTCCAGCCTTCCAATCCAGATCCCTGGACACTGGGTCTCTCTTCACATACCTTCTTGCACTGGTCTTAGGGCCCCTTCCAAATGCAGCCGTCTCCCTCACAGGTGCCGTCCGGGAATTCCTGGCTCTGTAACCCCACTCCTCTGGCTTCCTCCAGTCCAATGGAGTATGCTTGCCTCTGGAATGCCTCCCAACACACGTACTGCTATGGGCTCCTTCTTTAGACCTCCAAGATGTTTTCCTCTTCTTCCTTCCACGCTGCTGCTGCTTCTTGCTCTCTCTGTCCTTGAGCTCTGAGTTCCTCAACTCCATCTGATTCTGTGTAGAATATGTTTTACTTTTAACTTGTTTAGAGGGATACTCCACCCTAGCACAACTCAGCTGTGCTGAATCAAGCCCTGCCCTTGGAGATGAGTGATTGGGGATTACCTCATAGCTCTCCTGATTGAACACACGTTTCCCCACTTCAGCTCTTCTAGAGGCTGTTTGAAACCTGGTGCATTCTGGGACTGGTAGTCTTTTATGAAAACATTCTGTTTTAGTATTTCTACCAGCAAAGACAGGTTGCTTGTTCAGAGCCAATTCACCTCTATTATAGCTCCTTTCTGAACTATGATAAGCTTCCTTATCACATACCCCCCTGCTTAAGTTATTACGGACTGGTGCAACTGGTGATACTTCCTCTTTACAGTCCGTAATACGGGAAAGGGCACGATGTTCCACTTGAAAATTAAATGCCTGTAAGGCCATGTACCAGCGTGTCAACCTGGCATTGTGGTTCTTCATTTGTTGCAACCACTTAAGTGGGGCATGGCCTGTGACCAATTTGAACTTCCTCCCTGTAAGGTAAAACCTTAATGCCTCCACTGACCACTTTATAGCTAAACATTCTTTTTCTATTTTGGAATACGTTTGTTCAGCCGGTGACAATTTCCTGCTCAGGTACATCACAGGATGCTCCTCCCCTTCATGACATTGGGATAAAACAGCTCCTAGCCCTACATCCGATGCATCTGTTTGAACCAGGAAGGGTTTCCTGAAATCCACCCCTTTCAGTACTGGTCCTGTACACAACTTCCCTTTTAGGACTGAAAATGCTTTTTCAGCTTCAGGAGTCCATTTTAGCTGGTTTGGGCAATTCTTCCGCAGCATATCAGGGCCGACATCCGGGAGCCCCCGCCGCCACCAGCAGCTCTCCCCTTCCCGGGGATCGAGCTACCAGCGGCGGGAGGGGCCAGCAGACCTCCGAGGCCCAATCGGGGCTCAGCAGCCACTGCTTGAAACTCGCGCCAGCAGGCGCCAACATCCGGGAGCCCCCGCCACCACCAGCAGCTCTCCCCTTCCCGGGGATCGAGCTACCAGCGGCGGGAGGGGCCAGCAGACCTCCGAGGCCCAATCGGGGCTCAGCAGCCACTGCTTGAAACTCGCGCCAGCAGGCGCCGACATCCGGGAGCCCCCGCCGCCACCAGCAGCTCTCCCCTTCCCGGGGATCGAGCTACCAGCGGCGGGAGGGGCCAGCAGACCTCCGAGGCCCAATTGGGGCTCAGCAGCCACTGCTTGAAACTTGCGCCAGCAGGCGCCGACATCCGGGAGCCCCCGCCGCCACCAGCAGCTCTCCCCTTCCCGGGGATCGAGCTACCAGCGGCGGGAGGGGCCAGCAGACCTCCGAGGCCCAATCGGGGCTCAGCAGCCACTGCTTGAAACTCGCGCCAGCAGGCGCCGACATCCGGGAGCCCCCGCCACCACCAGCAGCTCTCCCCTTCCCGGGGATCGAGCTACCAGCGGCGGGAGGGGCCAGCAGACCTCCGAGGCCCAATCGGGGCTCAGCAGCCACTGCTTGAAACTCGCGCCAGCAGGCGCCGACATCCGGGAGCCCCCGCCACCACCAGCAGCTCTCCCCTTCCCGGGGATCGAGCTACCAGCGGCGGGTGGGGCAAGCAGACCTCCGAGGCCCAATCGGGGCTCAGCAGCCACTGTTTGAAACTCGCGCCAGCAGGCGCGACCGCGACTGGCGGGCCCGCGCCTGAGGGCCTCGCCAGAGGGCCCTTTGGCGTGGCCCTTAGGTGGAGCACGAGAGGCGGCACAACAGATACCTCACCAGTGACCTAACTGCCGCACGCCTGACCAAGATTCCAGCGTTCTACCAACATCTGAACTGTGAGAAGGTGTGTTTGCTCAATATCTCCATCTATTGTAAGCCACATTATCTTACAAAGTAACCCGATAGCATCAGCATCATAACGTATTAGATACTATCTTAGCAATACAATTTTGCCAGTTGGAAGTCAATTTAAACTGCCAGCTTTGCACTTCGTACGGTGTTCACCACATTACTGCAATACTGCACTCTCTCTGTAAAGTTAATCAATATCTTGCATGTAAACTGTACCTGCTCGATTGTGCGCTCTCATATAATTACTCCTCTGTACATAAGATTCTGTACATAAGATTCTCACCACTGTACTATACCACACAACTGCGGGGTACTACCACTGTACTATACCACATAACTGCAGGGTACTACCATACTTTTGCACTGCCCCACCTCATAATTACAGTGTCTCACACACAATCCAAACCCTCAGAATGGCCCTCCAGGTCGCTGTCATTCTTAGCCTCTACCTCCTCACCCACTGGCTTGGAACCTCCCAATCTCTCTACATACCACATGGCAGGATTCCAATCCTGAATAGCCATGGCAAAAGATGGAGTAGTCCCCCTTACGTCAACCCAGGAAGTAACACCTACCCACGCCACTCCCACCTGATACATGTAGCACTCCAACTATCCAATACACCCAACCAAGAAAAACCTTTGAGATGCCGACCCCTAAAATGTGCCATCATCAACGCACGTTCCATCCGCAAAAAATGGCCTGTTGTCCTTGACACAATCTCCTTCTATGACCTTGAGATCCTCATGATCACAGAAACATGGCTATCACCAGAAGACAACGTCCTCCTCAATCAACTACTTCCCCCCAATTTTTCCATACACACGAGACATAGGGAAAACAAAAAAGGAGGAGGGGTGCTCATAATCTCCAAATCAGACCTCAACTTCCAGATTGTGGACTCTTCTAGCACAAACAGCCTGGACACCCTCTCTGTTGCTAACCAACAATGCTCCCTTACCCTGTTATATAGAACACCATCTACTTCTCCAGTTGACCTTCCAACCATCATCGACCTTGCAGCTAACACCCGCACTCCCAACAAACCAAATTGGATAATGGGTGATTTCAATCTCCCATCGCTACACCAAAACCACGCAAATGCGTTCCTTGATGCAATGGAAAACCTGGGTCTCAAACAAATCATAAATGAACCCACACATACAAAAGGGAACATTCTGGACATGGTTTTTGTGCCACATCCAGTCAAGGACAAAAGCCACAATCTGCCAACATCAGTCGTGGATGTACCCTGGTCCGACCACAAATTGATCATTATCCAGATTCCCAGCAACAATGACCAGCTGAACAGAAGCCAACCCACGAACATCACCTCTCGAACTTCCACTAAATGCTTCCGCCCCTTCGATAGGGGACTCATCCTTTCGGAGACCCCATCACTCATCAACAAAACAACACCTGACCTTGATGAACTAATCTCTTGCTGGAATTCCAGCCTGCTTGCCATCTCACAACACCCAAACCCTAAAAATACAGCAAGAGCGAAAAGAAGATCCTCCCCCTGGTTCTCTCCTGAGCTACGCGCTTCCCTCATGCAACTACGTAGACTCGAACGCCGATGGCGCCGATCACGCTCACCGGAAGATCAGACCGCATACCTAACCCACCTTGCAATACATCGAGAAACAATCTCTACCAGAATGAGACAATATCACACTGACACCCTAAAGAGATCATTGAATAAACCTCGTGACCTCTTCAATTTGGTCAAATCCCTCTCAAAGGAACCATCACCCGAGCAACACATCAACATACACCCACAAGAATTCGCTGATTATCTGCAATCCAAGATTGTACAAACTAACAAGGTCTCAGCAGTCCAATATCAAGAACCAGCGGACCTCTCTCCACTTAACTTTTTTTCCACACCATCCAATAAATGTATTGAGAACACCATAGCATCACTCAACACATCCACTGCACAGACCGACCCATGTCCAGCTTTTTGGATCAAGGAGCTACGTGATGTGCTCAGTCCTGTCATTGCAAATATAATGAAACTCTCCTTTACAACAGGCTATTTTCCCACTTCACTCAAGCAGACTTCCATTAGGCCATTACTGAAAAACCCCAAACTGGACCCCCAAAGGGTTGACTCCTATTGACCAATAGCTAGCATCCCCATCTTAGCCAAAATAATTGAGAAAGAAGCACAACGGCAAATTCAAGATCACATAGACTCTGTTGCTCCCTTAGATAACTGCCAACATGGGTTCAGAGAACATCATGGGGTTGAGACACTACTTACTGGTCTATTCAACAATATCATCACAGGAATTGACAACATCCATCAAGGTTTTGTCCTCATTTTCCTAGACATCGCCGCGGCATTTGACTCCGTGAGTCACGAAATCCTCCTTGGAAGACTAAAAGAAAAGGGTGTCTGCAACAATGCACTAAAATGGTGTAAGTCTTATCTGGACGATAGATGGCAATATGTGAAGTCTGGATCAGAAGAGTCTAGCCACTTCCATCAAAAGCAAGGGGTACCTCAAGGATCCTCACTATCCTCCTTACTCTTCAATATCTACATGCAGCCCATATGCAATATCATAAGGTCATTCAACGTAAACTGCATGATATATGCAGATGACATTCTTTTATACATGCCTTTCTCCACAACCCACATGGACCTGACCCCACTCACAGATTGTTTCAATGCAGTTTCAACATGGCTCCAGACACAGAACCTACGTATCCAGCATAAAAAAACAGAGGTCCTTTTCATCTCCAGAGACTCCAACTTTACGCCCCCGTCCCACGTCAGTGTCAAGGAAGCCGATTTGCAAACTAAAGATGCAATAAAATATTTGGGAGTTACCCTGGACCAACATCTAGACATGAAACGCCACATAAGCAGCGTAGTCAAAGCCATCTACTTCAAAATCCGCTCCCTCAAACACCTACGCTCCCTGCTGGACCCAGACGATTTCCGTACCATATATCAAGCGCTGATCCTGCCGCATTTTGACTTTGCAAATGCCATCTTACAAGGTCTCCCCCAATCCACACTAACCCCATTACAGTTGGCCATGAATGCCGCAGCTAGGGTCCTCTACGGTGCATCCAGAAACGACCACGTGACTCCTATTCTCAAACAACTGCACTGGCTACCAATTCACGGAGAGTCACCTTCAAATCCCTTTTATTAGCATTTAAGGCAATCAAAGGCACCTCATCCCTCTCACTCACGAATCTAATCCACATGGTCCCCCCCAACAGATCAAGAAGAACATCAGCTGTAAACTTGCTAGCTATACCAAAGGCTTCGACAAAGTCCAACACGAACACCACAAACAGGGCATTCAGTTTTTATGTCCCAAAATGCTGGAACACCCTACCCCCCAACATTAGAACCATTACCAATCTATATCAGTTCAGGAAGGCTCTCAAAACATACCTTTTCTGCCAATACTTCCCAGACAGCAACTGAACTAGATATCCCCTCCAAGAAATGACCCAATCTAGAAATGCCCTCACACTGCATTGTAGATAGATTATGTATATAGTTAACCCAGTTATCCAAGTTTGTACTCCTGTTCAATGTAAAACCTGACAGTTTGTCGTTATGGTCGTTGTTGTTATGATGTAAACCGCGCTGATTCTAAATAGCGCGGTATATAAGAAACTGTAATAAATAAATAATAAAATAAATAAATAAAATTGCACTTTTCTCTGCAAATTGTGGTATAAATCTGCGGTAGTATCCAATAAGTCCCAAGAAACTTCTCAGTTGTTTCTTTGTTGTTGGAGGGGGAAAATTCCTGATGCTATCCACCTTGCTCATTAGAGGTTTAATTTTCCCTCTTCCCACCAGGTGGCCTAGGTATTTTACCTCCCTATTAGCAAAGGCACACTTCTTTGGGTTCAAAGTGATTCCCGCTTGCTTCATGGAGCATAAGACTGCCCTGATCCTCTTTAGATGTTCCGCCCAAGTGTTACTATGGATTATGACATCATCCATATAGGCAAAGGCATAATTTTGGTGGGGTCGAAGTACCTGATCCACTAACCTTTGGCAGGTAGCTGCCGCTCCATGCAGTCCGAAAGGCATCCTTTTGAACTGGAAAAGGCCAACGGGGGTGCTGAACGCAGTCTTCGGCTTCGACTCCCTGGTTAGAGGGATTTGCCAATAGCCTTTTGTCATATCAAGGGTGGTTAAATTTTGAGCTTGTCCAAGCTGGTCCAACAGCTCTTCAATTCTTGGCATTGGATATGCATCAAAAACTGATATTGCGTTTACCTGCCGGAAGTCAATACAGAATCTTAAAGAGCCATCAGGCTTTGGCACCAGGACTATGGGGCTATTCCAGGGACTCTTCGACTCCTCTATTACTCCCATGTCCAACATTTCCTGGACTTGTGCCACTACTTCCTGTCTCTTTGCTTCAGGCAAGCGGTATGGCCTTTGACGAATTAATTTCCCAGGTGGAGTTATTATCTCATGGGCAACCAAATGTGTCTCCCCAGGTATGGGAGTCAAACATCTGGGAATTCTTTAAGCAATTTCCTTATTTCTTCCTGTTGTACCACTGTCAGGTCCTCACCTATTTGGGGCTCTGACTTTTCTTTACAATCAGATACCTGGGGTCCCAAATCCTCTTCTTCATTCACCTCCCTTTCTCGGGCACAGGTGGCAGCTAGGCTTTTAACCCCTTTGTCTTCAGTAGAACCAAAGCCTTTGGTTCCACGCTCAGAATTTGACAGGGATGTGACCTCCTCCACAGGTGGGAAACCCAGTCTCTCACATATCAATTGAGCGATTCTGTCTCCCGTCTTCACATGGTAATCGTTCTGTCCAAAATTAAATAACAGAACTTTAAGATTGCCCCTGTAATCGGGATCAATCACTCCGGCTCCCACATCGATGAAATACTTAAGGGCTAATCCGGACCTTGGGGCTACTCGCCCACAGCACCCAATGGGTATTTCAACTTGGAGTCCAGTATCAACCAGGGCTCTATACTGTCACATTTTCTATACTGCACAGGTCAAACCCAGCAGCTTGAGGGGTTGCCCGCTTAGGAGCTTGGGCCTTCTCTGTGACCCTATGGTACTTCAAGAGAAATATCTGCTTCTGGGTAGTTTGGTCTTCTGGACGCTTAACCATCTTTTTAGCTGGGGTCTGAGGACTTCCAAACAAAGGCCCGGGAGCTATTACCATCATTCCTTCTCCCTCCTTTCCTAGTCCTTTCGCTAGACCCTGCTTAAATCTTGGCCAGTCTCTTCCTAGAACCAAATCAAATGGAAGCCTAGGCACCACTGCTAAAAGAACTTCCTCTTGTTCCCCCAGGCACTTAACCATTAGCCTATAGGTGGGATATGATGTTGCAGCACCATGAATGCATCTGATGTGAACTTGGCTTTCAGGGGTTCTAGGCACAAATCCTTCTTGGGCCTCTATCCTCTTCCAAAGCCTCTTTGCCAACATACTCTGGTCTGCCCCAGAGTCTAACAGAGCATTTGTGGTAATTCCCTGCACATCAACCATCAAAAGGAATCCTTCTTTGGGCTGTTTTAAATCAACACCCATCAAGCTAGTGTGTATCTGGCATCCCCTTTCCAAATGTCCCCATTTTCCACATTTGAAACATTTCTTTTTACTCCACTGTGTAATCTGGGTTGGCACAGTACAATTATTCTCAGAAACATTTTTAACGGGGGCGGAGCTTGGCCGTGAGCAAGATGGCAGCTTGATTCCCGTGCTCCCTGCAATCCTGACATAAATCCTGCACTCCCTGGCTACTGCTGGAGTTTTTCCCCCCTTTTTCCTGCTTGGTACGAGGGAAGGGATGTCTGCGGCAAATCCAGCAAGTTGGACTTCAGTACCCCCGGGTCTATCGGTGCAAAGCGGCAAAAATCGGTCCCGCCCTCCCCGCAGAAGGCGGCTGGGCCCAGAGAGCACATGGATGCGATGCAGGAGCTGCTGACCGAGATCCGAGCGGTCCGTGGGCTCGTAGAGGCCAACAAAGAAACGCTCTCCGGTGTGCAAGCGGATATTATCGAGCTGAAGGAAATGAAAGAGCAGCTAATGGGGCTCGCAGAAAAAGTCTCGCGCGTGGAAAGCCAGGTGGGGTGCCATGAGGAACGATTAAAACTTACCTTGGTCAATAGTAAGCGCATTGCTGCGCTGGAGCGCAACCTGGAAGACTTAAACAATTGCACCCGCCGCAACAACGTGCGCATTGTTGGAGTGCCTGAGGGCGCTGAAGCGGGTAACATGCTGGCTTTCCTATCTGCGCAACTGCCGAAGCTCCTTCGTTTGGATTTCAACCCCCCACTGGAACTCGAGAGAGCGCATCGGGTCCCTATGCAGGCTGGACCACAGGCTAAGCAGCCGAGGCCCATCATCTTGAGAGTGCTGAGGCACCAACAGGCCTTGCAAATTATGTCGGCTGCGAAGACCTTGGCGCCGGTCAGTTCTGAGGGACGGAATATCTCCTTCTTCCCCGATTTCAGCAAAGGGACAGTAGAGAGAAGGCGACAGATGTTGGCTCTTCGTCCACGCCTGCAACAGCTTCAGGCACGTTACGGCCTCTTCGCTCCAGCGCGATTTCGGGTGACTCTTCACAATCAAACGCGTATGTTTGAGGACCCGCAGCTGTTGCGTCAATTTGTGGAAGAGCAGGAAGCCATGCTGATGCGCTGAACCAGCAGTGCTGACGTTGGGATTTCCAATCTGTTGCTGAGCTCTGAGACTGCCTGAGGTCCTGTGAAGTAGGAGGGACATTTTCTTTCTCTTCATCCACTTTGGCTTGTTTTTCTATGTGCTGTTGGGTTTTCTGCTATTGCAGCGGGGTATCCCTGGCTTGGGGTGCCTGGCTGAGTACTGCGGGGGGGAGCTGGGTCTGGCCCATTTATTGCTTGTTACTTGTTTGGCACTGGTCTGGGGGTCCATGGTCCCAGGGAATGGATTGTTATGGCCCCCCCCTGCCCCTCGGATCTTCCTGGTGCCCTCCCCTGGGCTCTCCCCCTGTCCCAGGTCTCCCTTTACTTTCCTTTAGAAATTGCCTCTGGGTATCCTAGGGGAGGCGGGTGGGAGGGGGGGGAGATGTTTCTGTGTGAGTTTGTGTGTGAGTGGGTCGTGGGGATGACTGTGAATGTGGGTAGAATCGGGCGGGTACCGGGTGGGGGAGGCGGGTAGGGGAGGGGGGTTATGATTTTGCTTCTGGTTCGGTAGTGGGGGGGAGTGCCTGCAGGGTATCTGGGTCGCGGGGGGTTGAGCTGTAGCCTTGTTTAGGATGGTTCTCCCATACAATTTTTGTCTTAAGGTTGGGTTCGGGTTTCATTGGTCTCCTTGGGGTGGGGCATGGTTTTCTTCGGGAGCTGGGATGGTCTGGCAGATTGTATTGTACTCTCACATGTCAAGTATGCTATTCTGTTTTTGTTCTGGGATCACTTAATTTCATGTCTCTGAACGTAAAGGGAATCAATAACCCCATGAAGAGGAACAAGATTTTGTTATATTGCAGGAAGATGAGGGCTGACGTTGTTTTGCTCCAGGAGACCCGTCTGCCGGCAGAGGAGGCACAAAAGCTGGGTAAGGGACAGTATCAGCTGATTGGGGTGGCTGGGGCATGTCACAAAAAGAATGGTGTGCTTATCTTGGCCCGGAAAGCTCTCCAGCCGGTTGTTGAAATGACCAGGGCGGACCCGGGGGGGAGATGGGTGAAAACTCGTATACGGGTTCAGGACCAGTTTTTTAGTATGATGAATATATATGGTCCGAACTCTGATGATGTTTCCTTTTTTCAAGAGATAGCGGTGGAGCTACAAGATATTAGCCACTCTAATCTGATCCTAGGAGGGGATTTCAACCTTGTGTTGGACCCTCTTATTGACCGTCAACCCTACAGATCTGTTAAGGCCAGCCGGGCGGCCACCTTGCTCATCAGTATGGTCCAGGAGCTGGATTTAGTAGATGTCTGGCGCTTGTTTCACCCCTCCCAGAAGGAGTTTTCCTTCTATTCCCTCCCGCACGGGTCGCATTCGAGGATCGATTTCTTTTTGATTTCCAGGGCTCTTGTGGCCCAAGTGGAGGAAGCACAAATTGGGGCGTGCACAGTCTCAGATCACGCGGCTGTCTTCCTTTCCTTTCTGCATGACTCTCCCCCAGCTAGGAGTTCCGGGTGGTTCTTTCAGAGATCTCTTCTTTCGGATCCGGACTTCTGTGCCTTTCTACGGGGAGCTATCAAAGAATACTTCCTGGTAAACCTTCCTGAGGCCACCTCCGGATGGGCATGGTGGGAGGCTTTTAAGGCCTTCCTACTTGCTAGAATTACCAGTTTTGTCATTGGGGCGGCGAGACGTAGGAAGCTTATTTTGAGTGAGCTAGTCTCAAATTCGGGCGGGAGAGCGACTGTTGCGCAAGAGAGTGGACCCTTGTGTCTTGCTACAGTTACAAAAGCTCAGGTATCAGTTCAATAATATTTTAAGCATGGAGGCCGAAAAGCTGTCGCATGCTTCTAAAGCTAGATACTACAGGAAGCAAAACAAGGCGGGTAGGCTGTTGGCAGCTACTTTATCTCCCAGGGCTGAGAGGGCTAAGGTGGCTGCTCTCCAGCTGAGTGATCAGACTTTGCTCACCAAAACGTCGGAGATAGCCGACGCCTTCAGGGCCTTCTACGCTGGTCTGTATAGTTCGGAGGGGGGGAATAACGGAGAGGAGTGTGATGCATTTTTGGAGCGCATCCCACACCCTAGTCTCTCGGCTCAACAGGTGTTGGATCTGGATGCCCCCTTTTCTTTGTGCGAGCTTCGCTCTGCTCTCCATGCGGCAAAAAGAGGTAAGGCCGCTGGCCCGGATGGTATTCCCATCGAACTATACCAGGTGTTTCAAGGGGAGCTTCTTCCTTATCTAGGCAAGTATTTTCAGCTTCTGCAAGATCAGTTGCCCGTAGTGGGGGGTTTTAACGAAGCCACGATAGTGGTGCTGGAAAAGCCGGGCAGAGATGCCCTTAAGGTGGAGAACTATAGGCCGATATCTCTTGAATGCGGACTATAAGCTGTTTGCAGCCGTCTTGGCTAATCGGTTGACGAAGGTGTCGGCTGACTTGATCCACCCTGACCAATGTGGTTTCATGCCCGGGAGGGCGACGTCAGACAATGCTCGGCTGTTGCTAGATATTCTGGCCGTCTCGGAGCAAGCTGGCTCTCCCTTGGTGGGGATCTCCCTGGACGCAGAAAAAGCCTTTGACAGACTCGAATGGGTCTTTTTATTCAGGGTCCTGCGTTGGTTCGGCTTCGGAGAGGGTTTCATCCGCTGTATTCAGGTGCTTTATTCTTCCCCACGGGCTCGTATCCTTGTGGATGGGCTTCTGTCTGCCCCCTTCTCTCTGTTCCGGGGGACTCGGCAAGGTTGTCCCTTATCGCCGATTCTTTTCAACTTGGCTTTGTAGCCGCTTGGGCTATTTATTCGGCACTCAGAGAGTGTGAGGGGCGTTTGGATTGGGGACCTTCAGGTCAAGCTCGCAGCCTATGCTGATGACCTGTTGCTCTTTTCCCAACCTAGCTCTATAGATGAGATCCTGAAGGTCATAGGCAGTTACTCAAAGGTGTCTGGTTATAAAATAAACTGGTCTAAGTCCGTTGCCTTCCCCATGAATAGAGTCACGTTCTCGGAGGACGTAAAGGATTTTCCCTTCGTATGGGAAAAGAGGGTGATTAAGTACCTGGGAGTACGATTTTGTAGTTCCTTCGAAGAGACTTTTCACCTTAATTGTAAGCAGATTGAGGAATTGATCCAGACATTTACGACTAAATGGTCCCTGTTGCATCTATCGTGGTGGGGGCGTATGGAGTCTATCAAAATGGTCCTCGCCCCCAAAATAAATTATATTTTAGAAATGTTGCCGACTTCCTTCCCTCAGAAGGTGTATAAAGGTTGGGAGTGGCGGTTAGCGGCCTTTTTGTGGCAAGGTAAGCCCCCTAGGATAGCTCTCGGTAAGCTAAAGGCTAGCAAGGACAAGGGTGGGGTAAATTTTCCGGATTTTCACCGGTACCATCAGGCCTTCTTGCTCAAACAAGGAGCGTTGTGGTGTCCTCGAGAGAGGGGGGGATCGTGTCCAGTCTGGGTCGAGGTGGAAAGGCGGTTGGTAGAGCCGATCCCCTTGGACCTTTTGGTTGGTATGGTATGTCCGCTCTCCTCTCCTGCCTTGGCAATAGTCGTGGCGACCCAAGGGGCATTTCAACATCTGGCTGGTGTAATGGGGTCTGAAAATCCGGTATCTCTTCTGATGCCAATCTGGTGGAATCCTCGGTTCAAAATCGACCGCAAATCCTTTGGGTGGCGGCAATGGCAAGCTAAAGGTATCTGGACAATTGGGCAACTGCTTCAAGATGGGCGATGGAAATCCTGGGATAGGCTGCGGCAGGAGTTCTTGCTGCCTCCTGGGTGTCAGTTTCAATGGATCCAACTAGTAAGCTGTTTATCGTCCGCGGGGGTGTCTCTCCGGCACCTGGGGCCGGCTTGGGGTTTACACGAGCTGGCCCTCTCATTTTCTGGAAAGGCTGGTGTAGCTTCCAAGTTTTATGCATATATGAGGGGGGGCAGCTCCTCTATACTGGCGAGCTGTGGTAATTGGGAGTTGGACCTAGGTGTCCCAATCTCCTCTCATGACTGGTCGATCCTGTGGTCCAGGGTCAGCAGGGCCTCTAAAGCAGCTGCCCATAACGCAGTCCCTATTCTTCCTGCTCCATCGGGCTATTATCACTCCCAATCGGCTCTACAGCTGGAAGACGGACTCTGGTAACCTGTGCTGGTCTTATTCTCTCGGTCCTGGTACTTATAAGCATATGTTTTTTGATTGCCTTTACATTCATTCTTTTTGGCTCCTTGTCTGGGATAGGATACAGCAGATCTTGCGCTTTCAGTCTTCCCTTACTTGGCAGGTAGTGATCCTGCGCTCTTCCGCAGGTGGCCTTCCTGATCTGAAGGGAAAGCGATTTTTATTGGATTTTTTCATCGCCATAGCCTTGAAGCACATCCTGGTCTGCTGGAAAGATTCTAGCAGACTCGATGTTCATCAGTGGTGGAATATGGTGTGCCTCTATGCCAGCTATGAGAAGGCGCAGGATCTTGCTGCTCCAATTACAGGGTGCAAGGGAAATCATGTTGGGGGTACAGTAACGGATAAGTGATGGGAAACAGAAAGGTCTTTCTGAGGGCTCCTGCTAATACCTTTTAGTAGTGCTCCAAAAGCAAAAACAAAACCCAAAAAGTAACCAAAAACTGTTCTTTTTCAAGGATAACTTTCTTGTATTTTCACACAGAAACAGTAGTTTCCTTTCAGAACTCACGTGCAGAGGATAATGACTTATTTATCACTATTATTACGTACATGACCAAACAGAACATTTTAGCCTTTCCAGTACTTCAGATGGGATTGGTTTTACCCTATCCTGATCCTGTTTTTGCTTATTCCATTAATGACCAACTGTGGTGAAGACTCCCCTCCAAAGGAAATGGAGATAGGGGAAAATCCTGATAGAAGGGATGACACACACAGGATTTCCAAAACTGACTTGGAAAAAACACAGTTATCAGCTGAGCTGAAGACAAGCCCCAGCCCAGGGGAGGAGTTAGGCTTCAGCACTGATTGGGCACGCCCAGGGGAACGACAGGGAGTGCCGGGAAATGAAGCCCTTTTTAAATCCTCAGACAGGTTTGACAGGGGAGGCAGGGGAGGCAGCAAGGCTAGCAAGGCAGGCAGCAAGGCTGACAAGGAGAGCAGCAAGGAACGAAGCAGACCAGAAGCAGCTTCCAGTGCACGTTGGTCTTCAGGAGGAACTTGGAATCAAAGGGGAAAAATGCTAGAACCCTGGGAGAAGGCAGAACCCTGGAACAGTAAGCCTTGGAGCCCAATATACTCTCAAGGAGATCCTTACTACATGGTAGAGCCTAGACGTGGGAAGGCTAGCAAACCCAGCTCTTGGAGAAAAGGTATTTTGTCTGGTGGCGAGCAGTGCTATAAAAGCCAGGAACTAAAACAGGAAAGAAGTTTTTCTGAGAGAAATTCCCCTAGCCATAAGGCTCCTGAGTTTCTAAAAAGGAGAGAGTCCTGGAAGAAGGGTGCCTGTTCTTATGCCAACGTCTCTGATAAAGGTAAAGCTGAATTTCCTAATTTTAATGCCTTGCTGGAGAAACCCTTTTATTGTGCTGACCACCCTAAGCCAAACTCTGCAACAGGAGCAGATAGTGAGTGGGGGAAGGGTGTGACCCTTACCGGAGATTATCAAGCAGCTAAAGAGCAGCTACAGGCTGAATTGCTTCTAAAAGAGTTTCAGCAATTTCTGGAGCTAAAGTCAGGGAAACATAAGAAACCTGATGAAGAGAACAATTGCCTTAGCCCAGATGAATGTATGCAGATAGATAATGATGTGCCTACCTTGAGTTATGATCCTTGTGCAATGGATTGCTCTTTATGTTTTAGAGAGTAACAGTGTAAAGAAGCATCTGGAGATTGTATGAGAAGAATATAAAACGTTTGCTATACCTGTTGCCTAGCCGTGAAAGTTCACAAATTGTTTTCACCTGTTGCTGTAAAGCCACGCTGTGAGGAGAACAGCTGTTACTGTGAGGCTGCAATAATCCCAAGCAACCACACGAGGCAAAGCTGAGTAGAAGCTACCGTGACTGTGTAAAGCTGAGTTAAAGCTATTTGATTTCAGTTGTTTTCCTGACCTCCTGATTTCACCTCTATGTTGAAAGTTGCACCTTTACGTTATGCACCTTTGAATTGTAATGCGTTGAAAATATCCCCACAACAAATAAATTTCTTGCAAGCCTTATCACTCGAGTCACAACTACAACTTTCATCCCTAAAGAAAAAAAAAACAAGTGTACTACGAATCCCAGCATTCAGAGGGATCAGTACCACCTTTATTCACAAGGGACATTATATAAGGCCACTCCTGCCTGTAAGCTCTAGGGCCCAGGCAGGAGCGTCGCACAACTAAGTATTATTTTACAAGATTTATGTATTCCAGTAGATAGAAATAATGATTTTGTATGTGATAGTAACCTAGGAAATAATTATGACATCTTATATTAGGATTACGGTGGCTGGAAGTACTCAGTGAATAGATAATGCTTGATAGCCTTCCTGAACTGCTTCATGTCTCGTGTTGCTCTGATATCTGGAGGAAGTTTATTCCAGCATCTGGGCGCATAAGATTTAAATGCTCTGTTGATTGTTGATTGGGACCAATTTGTGGATTCACTGGGAATGTCTCCTGGTTCTTGTCTCGGGAGGTAGACTGATGAGGTCTGAAGTCGTTGCTGGTGATAGATTATTTAAGGCCTTGAATGTGATGAGAAGAGCTTTGTATTTAATTCTACATTCTATAGGGAGCCAGTGAAGGTCCCTAAGGATTGGCGTGATATGGTCACTCTTAGATGCTCCAACTAGGATACGGGCCGCAGCATTCATTGCTAGTTGCAGGGGGTTAATGGTGTTCTTTGGAAGACCATGTAGTACAATATTCGCATAGTCAAAGTGTGGAGTGACTATTGCCTGGAATATTGAGCGGAAGTCGCTGTATTCTAGCATGGGTCTTAGGTGGCGTAATGTTTTTATCTTGAAATAAATAGTTTTTACCGTGCTTTTTATGTGAGAGGTAAAATCAAGTCGTTGATCAAGGATCACACCTAGGTAACGTATTGAATTCTTGATTGGGAGCTCGGCGTCCCGTACCTTGAGGAATGCAGGGGGGGAGAATAGCTTGTTTCTTGTGACAATTAAAACTTCAGTCTTTTTGAAGTTGATTCGCATGTTTTGATCTAAAAGCCAATCTGCTATTGCATTGAAACAGTTAGTTAAGTTGGTGTAATTTGGATTCGTTATATCAATCGGGGTGAAAATAAGCACGTCGTCAGCGTAAAATGAGGCAGGAAACATTAAATGATTTGGTGATTTGGCAAATTGGCTGCATATATATATTGAAGAGGAGCGCCGATAGAGAGGAGCCTTGTGGAACCCCTTGTGTTTGGAGGAATGGTTCTGACGTTTTGGAGTCGATGCGAACATGTTGCCAGCGATCTTCGAGGTATGACTTACACCAGTTCCATGCTAGACCTTGTATGCCCTTTTCGTAGAGTCTGTGATAAGGAAGCTTATCATAGCTCAGGAAGGAGCTATAGAAAAGGTGAAGTGACTCTGAACAAGCAACCTGTCAGTTCTGGTAGAAATAAGAAAACAGAAGTTTGCCATAAAAGACTACCAGTCCCAGAATGCACCAGGTTTCCAACAGCCATTAGAGGAGCTGAAGTGGGGAAACGTGTGTTCAATCAGGAGGGCTATGAGGTAATCTCCAAGCACTCATCTCAAAGGGCAGGGCCTGATTCAGCACAGCTGCGCTGTGCTAGGGTGGAGCACTCATCAAAGCAGAATAAAGGTAGAGTTTATTCTACAGAGAATTATCCTCATCCTCAGAATCATCCTCAGCTTGGTGATCTTCATGATCTTGGACAGCTTCATCATCTGGAGGATCATCAGGAACAGAAACCAGACCGGATGGACAGAGAGGGCAAGAAACCCTTTGGAAGAAAGAAGAGAAAAGCATTTGGGAGGTCTAAAGGAGTACAGAGCAGTACGTATACTGGAAGGTATTCCAAGGGCCAGCATACACCATTGGACTGGGGAAAGCCAGAGGAATGGTGCTGCAGGGCTAGGAATCTCCAGACGGTACCTATGAGGGAGACGGCTGCACGTGGAAGGGACCCTAAGACCCGTGCCAGAAGGTATGTGAAGAGAGATCCAGTGTCCAGGGATCTGGATTGGAAGGCTGGACATAAGAACTGGACTACATACTGGCCAGGCTATTTAGAGAGGAACTCTAACAGCAATGGAAGCTCAGGTATGAACACTGATCTATGCCCTAGCTATAACCTTGAAAGACAGCAGGGAAACAAGTATTCTCCTGAGAGCGCTACATTGAGAAATTCCTCTGTGCCAATCCATGATATTGAACCCATGATTGTTGAAGAAGGGGGAGCGGTCTTAGATACAGGCTGTGAATATATGGATTGCTCTCTGTCTAAACTCCTTTGGTAATTTTCTGTTACAAAGTACAACAACCATCACAAAGAAATACAAACTTGTTCTTTAATCTACTCAGAAAAGCTCCTGAAGTAGGATTTGAGCCACGGAGTAGAAAGCAAGCCAGCTAAGGGGTTTCAGCTGGGTAACTGCTAGCAATTGAGCCTTACCTAATTGCTTGTGAGCTCTGAGGGAATCACTTCTGAATCTATGTGTGAAGATATAAGAAGTTAACCTGAAAAGAACAGTTTTTCCCTTCTTTGTGGGTTTTGCTTGTTGTTTGAAACACTGCTAAGAAAATATTAGCTAAAGCCTACAGAAAAGACCAGTTTGTTACCAACCAGGTCTTTATTCTTTTGCTTTGATTGCCTGACAAGTTCAACTGTTGTTTTCCTGATTTTGTTTTTCCAAGTTTAACACTGAAAGCAAGTATCCTGTTTTATGTGCTACCAAGCATATCTGTGTTGGGAGAAATAACCCCATAAATAAATATCTTATTGGCTTTACACTCAAGCACAACTAATTATTGTGAGCAGCTGTGTCTGGTGTGAATGGACTGCATTTCCCACAATCCCTTGCAAATCATATTGATATATGCACTTGCCAAGACTGTGAACATTCTCACCCAGGCAGCCGTCTGACAAGTCGCGATAGTAGAATCTTATGGTCTACCGAATCAAACGCAGCGGATATATCGAGGAAGATCATTGTGACACCAGATCTTATGTTATTGATCCCACAGATGAGCGAATTGATTAATGAGGTCATGAGAGTCTCGACTCCATGCATTTCCCTAAATCCATGTTGGCACGGATCTAGAGGGGAAGATGTGTCAATATATTGCTGAATTTGGCGTTGTGTCTCTTTCTCCAGAATTTTGGCAAGAAGCAGGATGCTGGAGATTGGACGGTATGATTCTTCCTTCTTAGGGTCGATCTGGTTGTTCTTTAATAGGGGACGTATTGAAGTCTGCTTGAGAGCAACAGGAAAAGTTCCAGTGGAGTAGGAGAGGTTTGCAATTTTGGCTATATATGGACTAAGCTCCGAGCGCATTGATTTGATCCAGTGTGCTGGGCATGGGTCGTTGGCTGCGGTAGTGGTATTCAAGTTGGCAATTAGTTCTTTAATGGTTTTGGGTGATGGAGGTGAGATACTGAGGAGTAGTGCTTGTGACTGCTTGAATTGAGGGGATGCTTGTGAAGAATCCGAAATTGTTCTGGTTAGTTTGGATTGGATGTAATTCGCATACTGTTGGGGATGTATGCAATTTTGCTGCTGCGGTGAGGGCTCCTTGGATAGTGATTTAACTAAGTTGAATAGCTCGCGGGGTTTGTTTAGTGAACGACTAAGTAATGTTGAGTGATGTTCCTTCCTTTTGGACCACATTAGTTCACGGTGACCTTTGAGGTGTGCCATGTATTCATCGTGGATGATGATTTCATGTGAGCGTCTCCACTTTCTTTCTAGTCTTCTCAGTTGAAGTAGCGATTTTCGAATATCTGGAGAGAACCAGGGGGCGTTATGCCTTATGCTAGGATCCTTGTTAGGAGCAATCGAATTGTGAGTTGTAGTTAGTTGTGCATGTTGTTGGAGTGTATCGTTCCAGTTGTCGACCATTTTATTGACGTCAGTCGTTGAAATTGATAACTTAGGTAGAGCTTGTGCATTGAAAACTTCAATATCCAGTGATTTAAAGCGTCTATGATGCGGTGGAGGTGCATTTTTTGGTAGATTTGGAGGATTTGTGTAATTCCTCATTCTAATGTTAATATTTTCTGACTTTTCATTTTTGTTGTTAAATATTATTATTTGTGATACGTCATTCCAGTATTGTCTCTCAAAATGCTGAATTATTGATTGTACTGGATTCAGGTATTACTGTGCTGAAATATAAAAACTGCCTAGAGAAACCTGCCTGTTGATCTGAACACTAAGAAGCAAGTACTGAGAAAATAGACAAAGTTAAACTGCTACCCCCAAATTATGCGCTAAATGGAATATACCGCACCTCGATCACATACATCACATGGGCAGACCTTGGCCAAATACAGAATAGGGGATATGAATTAGAAACAGTAATATGTAGATAAAAACTGAATTGGAAACCTCAAGGAAGCAGATTCTGTGTGCAACACTGGAAAAATGTATTTCCTTCTAGTTGGACTATATAAAACACATAGGTATTAGATGGGAAAAAGGTAAAAAACAAATCCTCAAACCTCACAATTGTTAAGTAAAATTGCTGGATCAGCTGTTGTTTGCTTTGACTGCAAAGATCCTATTTAAAGTGGAATAACCTGGATTTGGTGGATCTGGGTTTTCCCAGTCCCTCAGAGCTGAATTTTTCCCAAAAATGAGAGAGAAAAATCAAAGACTTTCTACAAAAAATAAAAAAGGGCAAATTGTCCAATCCTGGGGTAAACAAAAGGAATGAGTGTGGCAGCCAGAACTGTCATGATTTGTTAGGTGCACCTGAGTGCAGGGCAGAGGGCTGGAACCGAAGATTACAAAATCCAAACCTCACTTTCATCTCACCTAGAAAAACGATAATCCTTCAGCAAATACAGAATATAGCTAATCACTAATTTATTACTCAGACAAAAACTGCAGCATTTCTGTCTGTGTATTTATAATTTCCAGTCAACTATGCTATTGAGTGGAGTGGAGGAGTAGCCTAGTGGTTAGGGCACTGGTTTGGTAACCAAGAGGCCAGCATGCAGTTCCCACTAGCACTCCTTGTGGCTTTGGGCAAGTCACTTAACCCTCCATTGCCTTGGAAGAAAGGCCTGGCAATCTATTTCCACCCAGCTGCTGGGTTGCCAAGAGTCAGCATTGACTTGAAGGCACACATTGTAAGCTATAGCGTGCAAACTTGAGAACTACAAAATAGAAATGCATTTTGCAACCACACTACTTATGCCTGTGCTAAGCTATGCCCTAGTCATTCTTCTTAAAGGAGTGGGAACTGTTATGCAACATAATAAGAATAATGCTTAGGACTCAGAAGCTCTATCTTAGCATCCCCTACCCCATGTAAGAAAAATGATAGGAGCTTACAACATTGACGTCTCTCCCACAAGAAAAATCAGTCATCCCAGTCCACTCTTTGTACAACTTGGCCCATCAGTGCAATTTGATCCTCTCTTTCTCCATTGTCCCTAGCTCTTTTCCCCTTTGCCTCCGCCTCCTTCTCCTCTCCCTCTTGCTCCAACCCATCGCTACTCTCTCTTCCTGCTCTCTGTCTCTCCTCCTTCTTTGTCTCCAACCCCCTCCTCCATCTCTCACTCCTCCCCCTTGTTGTCCCCAACCCCAGCATAGCTCCCCTTTATCCTAGCCCCAGCCTCAATCCTGGCTCCCTCCTCCCAGCATCATCCTCAATACCCTTCTCGCAGCCCAACCCCAGCAACATTCTTGCTTCTCTTGACCTCTTCCAACCCTAGCAACATTCCTTCCTCTCTTCCTCTTCCTTTACCCCCCATCTCAGACTGGACCAGGATGAGAACCAGGATCCCCCATCCACATTTCCTTCCCTACTGAGCCAGCAAGTCTCCCCTCTCACCTGGAGCATGAACTTAATAGAAAAATTGATATATGTGAAAATTTTCTTTTCTTGAATCTTTCTAGACCAGTCTAGATGAGAGGGACTTACCCAAGCAGTCAGGACCAAGGGTGGAAGGAAACTTTATCTCTGGAAAGAACTGCCCTATTGGCGCCATATGCTATTGGCGTCCTCTGCTCCAGCTCCCATTTGCAACCTGTAGTGCTTCTCAAAGGTGCTCAGAAATTACCAAATAGCTGCCTTAGAGATGTCCTCTAGAGATACCAAAGCAGATTCCACCAATGAAGAGGCCTGTGTCCTAGTAGAGTGACTCTGACTCCCTCCGCTACACATTTTCCACACAGAAGTTAGGCTGAACTCTAATAGCTTCTTTAATCCAGTAGGCAATCAAGGACTTGGCTTTTGCCTGTCCCTTTCTCAGGTTGCTGAAGAGAACAAAGAGATGATCTGACCTACTGAAGGAATTAACGATTATCAGGTATCTCACTAATGCCCTCCTCACATCCACCAGATGCAGCTAGCAGTCTGCCCAAAGGTCCTCCTCTGAGAAGGAGGGTAGGATGATAGCCAGGTTAAGATGAAAGGGAGATAGCCCCTTTGGGAGAAAGGATGGCAAAGTCTATAAAGAAACAGATGCTCTTGAGATGACCGAAAAAGGCTCCCTTCAGGATATGGCTTGCAGCTCTGATACCTGACTGGTGGATGCAATAGCCACCAGGAAAACCATCTGGAGGATGAAATCCTTTTTACTACTACTACTACTAGTTATAATTTATATAGCACTGCAAGGTATATGCAGTGATGTACATATAGATGTAAGAGAGAGTCCCTGCTCATCAGAGATTACAATTTAATCAAGACCAACAACAGCACAAAACTGGGGACTAGAAAATGGTAAGATATACAAGTGGTGAACAAGAGAGTATGGGGCATCAGGATCCAAGAGAATGAGGGGTATCGGAATCCTTGATAGAGACCTTTTGAATGGACTTAAAAGGGGACACTTTCGGTGCCTTCACACCAGAGAAGTACAACTGGTTGCACTGGCAGATGGATCTGCTTCAGTCCCTTCAGGAAGGAGGAGATGTCAGGATGTGCTGCCAAAGATATTCCTTGAATACTCCCTTGTATTACGCTAGGGCCACTACCTGAAGCTTGAGAGTTCATGGCCACCCCCTAGTCCAAAAAGACTGTAATAAGGACAAAATGGTGACTGTCCATCTTCCTGCCTCCATGGCTTGAAAGGAACACTACTTCTTAAAATTCCTCCAGACTCTCATATAGGCTATGGAAGTAGAGGCCCTCTGGACCTTGAGAAGAGTGTCTATTACCACTCCAGAGTAGACCTTCTTGAACAGGTCACTCCTCTCAAAGGCCAGGTCATAAGGAAGAAAGGAATGGGGTTCTCCATCATCAGGTCTCTTGCCCCTCATCTAAAAGGCCTCTTTGCAAGGATCTCTAGAAGCAATTTATTGCTCAAAGAATACTGTCCCTGTTTTTCCTTTTATGCTAAGTTATACTCTGATTTGATTTAAATTAAAGCTCTTTGCTGATACTAGGTCCTGACTGAGTATTAAATTTAAACTAGAAACTCTCTGCTGTGTTTTAAATTTAAACTGAAAGCTCTCTGCTAGGTTCTGAATTAAAACTGAAAGCTCTCTGCTGAGTTTTAAACTTAAAGCCACCTGCTGAGTTTTTAATTTAAACTAAAAACTCTTTTCTGATACTGGGCCCTGACTGATTTAACAAATGCACTGGATTCTAATTTACACACCTCCTGCAGCCTCCTTCTCTTGAGCTTACCTGTGCCTGGTGATTCTAGTGGCACTAGATTGGCCATGTAGGCCAGGTACAAGGATCTCTTGAGCCTGTTGGTTGGGTCCCCTCTCTTGATTCCTCTAAAGATGGGCCTTCTGTGGCAAGAGACCTGTGAAATTGTTTTAAATAGGTGTTAAAACCAAGTGACAGATCAAAGGGGCATTTTGAAAGACTCCCTCTATAAAAGCAAGGGTTGTGTGAATCACCCAGGAAACTGGACACAGATTACTTTAGAAGCAGAGGTCTGGGACCTGTATAGCTAGCCAGTCTTTACTAAGTGTTAGTTCTCTCCCTCCCACCTGACTCCCATCCACCCCACGCATAATCCTAGCTTTTTAGAGTCTTACACCTATTAAAGGGGGAGTGGTATTTAAATTCCTTTCTAGGTTCAGCTGATTATCCTCACCAGGAATAGATGAGTTAAGGCCCTGAAAGTAATTAAACTTGATGTGAACAAGGTCAATTAAACTTATTTGGTATAGTTATAGTAGTACAAATATCCCTAGCAACTAAAAACAACTTAAATAACTAAACAAAACTTTAAAACTAAGATGTAGACAGCAGTCCAGCAGCGAGATGGGGGTTAGCCAGTCTTTTTTATTCAGTGTCACTTGTATGATTTTCTCCCGGTTGGTGAGAGGTCTTGTGTGTGCATTAGGTGCAAGGAGCTCTTTGCCCTCAGGGAACAAGTGTGATATCTGGAGGCTAGAGTAGCAGACTTGGAAGACATAAGGAAGTCAGAGAGGTACAAAGACAAGACCTACAGGGATGTAGTATTGAAGCCTTGCCTCCAGTCTGGTAGCCTCTAAGCTACCATGGAGGAGAGAGGTCTCATGAAAGGAGAGCATCACCTTGATGAGGCAAGAAGTGATCCTGTAGCTAGGACCTGTAACACCCTCCTGCACTAAGGAGGTTTCTCCAGGGCCATGTGCCCATGAGGGAAAGATTAGGACGGCCGTTATAGTTGGTGATTCAATCATTAGGTATGCAGATAGCTGGGTGGCTGGTGGATGTGAGGATCGCCTGGTAACATGCCTGCCTGGTGCAAAGGTAGCGGACCTCATGCCCCACATAGACAAGGTTTTAGATAGCGTTGGGGAGGAGTCTTGGTACATGCTGGTACCAATGACATAGGGCAATGTGGGAGGAGGTTCTGGAGGCCAAATTTAGGCTTTTAGGTAGGAAGTTGAAATCCAGAACGTCCAGGGTAGCATTCTCTGAAATGCTTCCCATACTACGTGCAGGGTTCAAAAGGCAGGCAGAGCTCCAGAGCCTCAAAGCATGGATGAGACGATGGTGCAAAGAGTAGAGTTTTGGATTTGTTAGGAATTGGGCAACTTTCTGGGGAAGGAAGGGGCTCTTCCGGAGGGGTGGGCTTTACCTTAACCGGGATGGAGCCTGGCTGCTGGCATTAACATTTAAAAAGCAGATAGAGCAGCTTTTAAAACACATAATAGCGGAAAGCCGAGAGTTGCCCAAGAGCATGGTTCGGAAGAATGTATCATTGAAGGATAATAACAAAACAGGAAAGTTAGAACATCAAACAGAGAGGTTACAATAAAGATAAAAGTTAATCAGATGACGTTAAGTACGGAGCTGAAAGATTCCAAATTCCAACTGATAACCAGGACAGCAACCTTGGGCCGGAAGGACTGGGGTTTCTAGTCCCACAGGTGCTCCTTGTGGTCTTGGGCAAGCCACTTAACCCTCCATAGCCCATGTTCCCTGTAAAATAGTTATCTCCAAGTTATAATACCCTGTTCAATGTAATTTCAGTTAGTTCAATGTAAACCGCACTGATGCAGAATAGCGCGGTATATAAGAGAATGTAAATAAATAAATAAATAAATAATGTGATTGAAATACAATCTCTAAAATGCCTGTATGCAAAAGCTAGACATCTAAAAAATAAGAGGGCTCAAAATCAGAGGTTATATATGATTGGTATTTCAGAGACCTGGTGGAAGGAGGACAGCCAGTGGGACACTGATACCGAGGTACAAATTATATCTCAATGATACAGTAGATCAAATTGGTGGAAGGGTTGTGCTCTATGTTAGAGAGGGCATTGAGTCACACAGGATTAAAGTTTTGCAGGAAACAAAATATGCTGTAAAATATCTATGGATAGAAATTCCATGTAAAAAGGGGAAGGCAATGGCATTGGGGGTGTACTACCGACTGCTTGGCCAGAATGGATAATGAAATGCTGAAAGAAATCAGGGAAGCTAACAAAAGTTACAACACAGTAATAATGGGTGATTTCAATTATCCGGTTATCGACTGGGTCAGTGTCACAGCAGAGCATGCTAGGGAGATAACGATTCTAAATGAAATAAATTACTGCTTCCTGGAGGAGCTGGTTCATGAACCGACAAGAGAGGAAGCTATTTTGGACCTAGTTTTTAGTGGTATGCAGGATCTGGTGCAAGAGATAAAGGTGTTGGGGCCACTTGGCAATAGTGATAATAGCATGATTGCATTTGATTTAATAAATTAAAGAAGGACGGCAAGAAAATCCACAGTACTTCCATTTTACTTTCAAATGGGAGACCATGATAAAATGAGGAAAATAGTTAACAAAAGATTAAAAAAAGCAGCTGCAAAGGCTACAGATTTGCATAAAGTGTGGACATTGTTTAAAAATACTATCTTGGAAGCCCAGAACAGATGAAGGTTCAAGTTCTGCAAAAACTTCTGTAAAGTACTGAATATGGAGTGGAGGAGTAGCCTAGTGGTTGGGGCAAGGTACTTCAGGCCGGAAGGTCGGGGGTTCAAATCCCACTAGAGGACAGCAACCTTGGGCCGGAAGGACTGGGGTTTCTAGTCCCACAGGTGCTCCTTGTGGTCTTGGGCAAGCCACTTAACCCTCCATAGCCCACGTTCCCTGTAAAATAGTTATCTCCAAGTTATAATACCCTGTTCAATGTAATTTCAGTTTGTTCAATGTAAACCGCACTGATGCAGAATAGCGCGGTATATAAGAGAATGTAAATAAATAAATAAATAAATATGGAGTCCCATGGACTACTTAGTGCTGGTGTAGGAACGCTACTTTTTGTACTGAAATGGAACTGTGTGTGTTCTATTTCAATTAGAAGAATTGGAGGTCCATCATTGAAGAGAGAAGTTGAGAGTATGAGGTACTGAAAGAAGTTTATTTGAGGAAATTTTAAGTGGTTTATTTTAAGTGGTTTTGATAGAAAAAGTGAAAAAGGGTGGGAAGTAGTGAGAGAAGCTGGTGAAGTAAAAGATTTAATTTAGTTTGGTGATTTTGGAGGTGCTCAGTTAATCTGAGTTGATCCTTCAGGAAAATGTTTGAGAGAGTAGTTCAGTCTCTAAAGTTTGGATTTATTTTTCCTCTTCAAGAAAAAAAAGTTTCATAGAATTTGAATACTGCTTTATGAGAAATTCTGTCTTTAAGAAGCTGTGCTGGCAGCCAGATCTGTAGAGAAGTAAACAACTTAAAGCTGGCACCTATATAATCAGAGGTGGAAGAAATTAATAGTGACTAAGAGGAAAGGGAATTAATTTAACCTTTTCCTGAGAAAATAAATGTTTCTACCACTGGAGTTTGTGAGCTGCTTTGAGTAGAAGATCAGCACTGCAGACAACTGTTAGTCTGACCTACAGTGTTCAGAAAGAAGATATATTTAAGAAAACAACATCAAACATGGGAGAGCTTCAACATACCAACAAAGCAGCAAGTAGGAGACATTATATCTGGACTAAACACTACAACTTCACCGTCAGACCCATGCCCAGTAACATGGTTCAAAGCTACAAAAAACCAACTCTCTCATCACATTCAAAAAATCGTCAAAGATTCACTCCAACAAGGATACATGCCACAACCCCTAAAGCACGCAATGATACGACCAATAATTAAAAGTAGCAATCTGAGCCCCTCCGAACCAAAATCATACCGCCCCATCTCCAGCCTGCCATTCCTTGCTAAAATCGTGGAAAGGCAGTGCAAAAGCAATTTCAGGACCATATTGATATTAATGCCCCACTGGACATACATCAGCATGGATTTAAACCCCAACACGGCGTGGAAATACTACTAACTCCCCTCTTTGACAACCTACTAAGAGGCATGGGCAACATAAAAAACGGCTTCCTGCTAGTGTTCATGGGCATCTTGGCGGCCTTCGACACTGTGTCCCACACCAAGCTATTGCAACGCTTACAACAGATAGGACTATGCAAGAATACCCTGAAGTGGTTCACATCACATCGAGGGAGGAGTGGCCTAGTGGTTGGGGCAAGGTACCTCAGGCTGGAAGGTTGGTGGTTCAAATCCCACTAGAGGACAGCAACCTTGGGTCGGAAGGACTGGGGTTTCTAGTCCCATAGATGTTCCTTGTTGTCTTGGGCAAGCCACTTAACCCTCCATTGCCCATGTTCCCTGTAAAATAGTTATCTCCAAGTTATAATGCCCTGTTCAATGTAATTTGAGTTTGTTCAATGTAAACCGCCTTGATATCATGAAAGGCGGTATATAAGAAATGTTAAATAAATAAATACTTGGAAGGGCGAACGCAACAAGTCAAATGTGACCAAAAAAAATCACTACAATTCCCTGTCACGTAGGGAATACCTCAAGGCTCAGCCCTATCATCAATGCTCTTTAACATCTACATACAGCCCATATGCAACATCATCAAGCACCACAAACTTCACTATCACATTTATACTGACGACATCATGGTGTACGCTCCAATCAACATACTAGCACTAAACACAACAACAATAACCAAATGCCTCGAAGACATGAATGACTGGCTCAGAGCCAACAACTTAACGGTCAACTACGATAAAACTGTTCATCACCAGGAACCCCATCTTCGTACCTCCACAAACTATCAGCATCCTAGACAAACACCTAGTAGTCAAAGAAGAAGTTAAGTATCTGGGCATCACACTAGACAGAGCTCTAAATCTGAAATCCCACATCACCAAAACCGCAAACAAGGCCTATCAACGAGTGAAAATAATCAGACAAATCAAACCAATGTTCCGCCAGGACCACTTCCGCACAGTGTGCCAAGCACTCATCACACCACTGCTTGATTACGGAAACTCACTATATCAAGGCCTACCGCAGCAGACACTCCACCCACTACAGATGGTACAAAACACCACAGCACGCATCATTACAGACACACCAAGGACTGAGCACATCACTCCCGTCCTACAGCAACTGTACTGGCTCCCAGTGGTGACAAGAGCTAAATGCAAAACAATCATGATCAGCTTCAAAGTCATTCACTATCTCTCAGCAGACATACTCCAAAACGTCATAACAAGAGACATCAGCAATAGACCAAGAAGAACCAATAACGACAACATGATCGGCACACCTGCAGGCTATCACAAAACCAAACAAACAACATCAAAAAGAGCACCATCACTACTGGCATCCACACTATGGAACTCCCTCCCAACGAGCCTGAGAGCATTAGATGACCTCAAAGACTTCCGCAAAGACCTCAAAACATATTTATTTATAGAAACATATGAGCATCTAAGCAACATCCCATACCCAAACTGAAATACCACCTACTCCCCAACTAAACATGCACCCATCCTATCCACACACACGTTTATCATACCACGTTATTAAATACCCTCATGTTAAATGTTACCTTTAATTGTACTGTCTAAATGCTGTTATGTAACTGTACTGTCTAAATGTTTACATGTACCCTAATGTTAATTGCAACCCTCCAATTGTGATGTGACGTGACCACCTTGATTGAAGGATAAGGTGGTATACAAGTCTGTCTAAATAAAATAAATAAAATATTTTCTGTCAGAACTATTTTTTTAAAAGGAGTAAAGAAGAATATTCTTTTCCTTAAAGAGGAAGCTTGGGATTTCAATTGAACTAGCTGATTGAGAGAAGCAGATTAGCGGTAGCTGTTTCTAAGGAACAGTATTTAATTGAAAGAGGTAAAAAGAGAAAGGAGAGAGTTATTTTGGATCTCAATCCAGCCTTTGGTTGCTTTGAATTTTTAGGGTTACTTACAGTTATATGTATGTGGTATGAATGATAAAGGGTGGGTTAGTCAGGGAACATCAATTATTCTTTTATTTTTATTAGTTAAGGACAAGGGAAGTTTTAAATTCCTGTTTCTGATACTTCAAAGAAAAATAATTTACCTCAGCTGACAGGAAAGATAGATTCTCTTAATGAATTTATAAAGTGTAGGTAGTAGGTACAGGCAGGACCAGATCCTGAAGTTCCAGGATAGAACCTGAGGATAGGCAGAACCAGGACCAGGATTCCATGGGCCCCTTCGGAAGAGAGCGCCAGGAAAATAAATTGCTACCAACACGGACACACCTAGATAAACATCATTTTTAAAAATTTATTGTGGTACCCATATATATATATAATTTTTTTTTTGGAAGCACTGAAGAAGCTTTCACAGCCATAACTTGCTAGGTTTGCAGCTTGTGCTGCAAGGGCTCGTGTGCATCAGTGATGCTGAGATCTAAGCTATCGGTAAATTAATTACTGGCAGAGTCTCCCAAGATAGACAAGTCTCAGTTGAGGTGACAGACTAAGACAAACCACTCATCTGGGCAGTAGTAGAATGGGACAGTGTTGGCAGCGGAGGATCACATTTCTCTATAACATTAACAAAATTTGCCCCTTCCTTTCTGAACACACTACTATCCACTCTTTAATCACTTCCCGTCTTGACTATTGCAACCTTCTCCTTGCTGGTCTCCCTCTGAGTCATCTCTCACCCCTACAATCTCCTTTTGACCTACAAATGCATTCATTCTACTGCTCCTCACTACCTTTCCTCTCTTCTCTCCCTATACCTGTCCTCATGAACTCCACTCTTCCACTGGCTGGCTTGCTTCTGTGTCCTTTTCTTCCACTGCCAATTCCAGACTTCAATCCTTTCACCTTGTTGCTCCTTATGTCTGGAACAAACTTCCTGAGTCTGTACGTCAGACTTCATCTCTCCCCCTTTTCAAGTCCATGCTAAAAACTCACCTCTTTGAAGCTGCTTTCAGATTATGCTTCAAAATTCATTAAAGATCTTGGGCTATCACTTTGACGCAGTACTGACCTTCAATACTCAAATTTCAGCAGTAACATGCGCTTGCTTTTTCTCCCTGAGACAGATTTGTAGCATACGTGAAATTGTAGATATTAATAATCTTAGGACAGACACTTAAGCAATCTGCTTGAGAACAATTGCATATTACAATTCACTTTACATCGCTTTAATGCTACTTCTATAAAGAGACTTCAATTTCTTCAAAATGCTACTGTGTGACTACTCCATAAGGAACATAAGTTTGATTATGCAACTCCATTATTTATCTCAGAATATTGACTTCCTAACATTTTTCACATTTGATTCAAATCCTGGTGCTCACATTCAAAGTTCTGAAAAAGGAATATCCAGACTATCTTTTTGATATGTTTATAGTATGTATGTGGAGGAGTAGCTTAGTGGTTAGAGCAGCTGCCTAGTACCCTGATGATCAAGGGTTCAATTTCTACTAGCACTCCTTGTGACCTTGGATAAGTCACTTTAGGCTCCATTGTTTCAGAAGAAAAGGCCTGGCAATCTGCTACTGGTGATACCTTGACAAGAAACCCCAGAGGCAGCTGGGTCAGCACTGACTTGATGACATTAAAAAAAAATGCCATATATTCCAGCCAGGGTTTTATGCTTGTTGCCCCTAGTCTCTCTCTAGTCTGATCTAGTTGTCCTTTTCTTGTCTAGTCTTTTGGAATGCCTTCCCATATTACCTTGGCCTAGATAGAATCTTTCCTCATGAAGTTTAAGAAAGGCCTGAAGGCCTTTTATTCCAAACAAGCTTTTGGTAACCTTATGGGATAGGTGTCACCGCTCTTTCTCCCTCGTCATTCTATATCCTCCTTCACTAACATTTTCTTTCTTTATTTTATATTGTATGTTTATAAGCTTGTTAAATTTGCATTTTATATATTGTTTTACATTGTACTCTGTCTTGTTGTGTTTCAAAAGGTGGTCAATAAATACACATAACCATAACCGTAGACGACTAGTGCAGAGATAGAGATGGGGATACTCTCCAGACTGTGCCAGACTAGCCCGGGAATGTGAAGGATTACAGACAATGCTCCTATGATGACCTGTGAAAGCTTTCAGGAGAAGAAAGACTGCAAGAAAGCATTTACACATTGCCAAGGACTTGCTTATATCTCTGTCAGCCAGTGAGATAATCTATGAATTAAACAAGCTGGAGAGTCGCCCTGCCACCCTCGGCTGATCAGAACCAGTAGAAGAGAGAAAAAGGAAAAACACAATGGTGAGAAACTGAGAAAGGATGCCTTCTTTCCCAACAAGTAACTAGTAGTGGCTTTGTAGAGAGACAGAGATGGGGTTGGGAAGAGGACTTTCTGCTTCTACCAGAGTGGAGTGTGGGGAAACCTCAGAGCTATGCTTTATGAACTCTTGAGAGGACACACAGTGAATGCATTGTTTGGGAGAAAGAGGAAATGCATCATTTTATAAAACCTACTTAGTGGCTTACATTTTGGAGTAGTAAAAAGAAAAAATACTCTATTCTGAATCACTCGGATCACCAATGTCCTGGGACAATTATTTTTTTGGACTCTAAAAACTAATAGGTTTCAGCCAGCCAGCGGGGCCTTTTTCATCCCAACATAATTTGAACATAGCAACAGTAAAAATGTTGGGTTAACTTAATACTATCCTGTACAGTTGAAAGCTATGGAGCAGGGATTTCCTATCCTGTCTTCAGCCAGTCGGGTTTTCAGGATATCCAAAATGAATATGTATATGAGAGATGTGCATACACTGCCTCCATTGTATGTATATCTCTCTCATGCATATTCACTGTGGATAGCCTGAAAACCCGACTGGTTGAGGAAGGCCTAGGACAGGTTTGGAAACCCCTGCTATAGAGTTTTATTTTCTATACCACTTATTGAGAGACATTGTATATTTTCAATTACCTGCATTTCTTTAATCTGCCCTATTTCCTTTTTGTGTCAGCCTATTAAGATTATTTTCATTTGTTTTTTTCCTAGCCAGCTGACCTGTAAAAGTTGTGTTTCTATTGCAACATACAGAATGTTGGGATTTTTGGGAACTTTTTGGGGTCCAAGAGTACAGATGGTGAATATCATTTTCCTGGAAGTGTACCAGAGTCATAAACTCCTTTTGCCAAATGTCCTCTCAGCTCTATCTGGTCCAAATCCCAAACTCTGATCCCAGAACCTTGTGTACTCACCCTCAGAGAACTCTGGGGGCCTGAAAGTATAGTGGCTTCCATCTTCAGCAGTGGAGTTGCCACTTGAGGGCAGGTAGGGCTTGGGTTATACCAAGAACACCACCAGTTTCCAAAGGCCCATCAGATTGACATTCTACACTCCTTCACCAAATAGAATATGTTTTCCTCTCTCAACCAAGGTAGTTAGGTTTTCAGGTTAAACGCAGTATGGAGACTTGTAAGCAATGATCAGTGAAATTAAAGGGCAGGTCTTGTCAGACAAATCTAATTAATTTCTTTTGACTGGGTGACCAGAGTTAGACTCAGGGAGAGCCCTAAATGTCATGTACTTAGATTTCAGTAAAACCTTTGATACTGTTCTGCACAGGTGACATAAAATAACTTGAGCGCACTAGGGAAGGACTCTAAAGTGACCGAATGGGTTAGAAATTCATTGAGTGGGAGGCAAGAAAGAGTACAGGTAAATGGCGCTCACTCTGAGAAGAAGAATGTTACTGGTGGTGTGCTGCAGTATTCTGTCCTTGGTCTGATTCTTTTTAACATTTTTGCAAGTTGTATTGCAGAAGGGCTGCCCGGTAATATTTTCCTCTTTACATGTGATACCAAAATCTGCAATAGAGTAGACTACTACTACTACTGAGCATTTGTATAGCTCTACAAGACATACGCAGCATTGCACAGACATGTAAGAGACAGTCCCTGCTCATCAGAGCTTACAATCTAGTCAAGACAGACAACACAGTAGGTGTAGACAGGGATACATCTCGGGGGAATGGTAAGGAAACACAAAGGAGATCAGGTGCAGATAATGCTGGGTCATGCATTTGGGCTACTAAACTCCAAGTATAGGGGATGAAGTACTTCTGTCCATGAAAGAAGAGCGTGACCTTGGGATGATTTTTTCTGATCTTAAAGTGGCTAAACAGGTAAAAAAGGTGACTGTGAAAGACAGAAGGAAGCCTGGGTGCAAAGGGAGAGGAATGACCAGCAGGAAGAAAGAGGTGATAATGCCTCTGTAGAAGTTTTTGATGAGTCCTTATTTGGAGTATTGTGTGCAATTTTGGAAACCACACTGTCAAAAGGATATAAACAGGATGGGAACAGTGAAGAGGGTGGATTTCATCATAAGACATAGAGGGACCGACTTAAACATCTCAGTATGTATACTTTGAAAGAAAGGTGGGAGAAGAGAGATATGATAGAGAAGACCCAGCCAGCTGGATTATCAGCTGTCAGGCACAAGAGGGCAGGGGTGACAGCCAGGGGTTAATGTGCGGTGGGGGCAGAGGGGCAGGGTGCGGGCCAGGGCCTGCCTTAAGAGGGGCCTAATGGCCGTGGTTGCAAGCCACCCTCTTGCCCCTCTGGTTCCGTCAGAGAAGGACCATGCAGCATCAGAGTGTTTCTTAACTTACCTGTTCTGTTTTTTTTTTCTTTTTCTCCTGCTTGCCACCCCTGCCCTAGGAATCGCTCTACTTACCGGTTGTCCGGTTAGGGGCATGGGCACATGGTTTTGCTGTTTCTGAGAAGGTGAGTTCTTGCTTCAGGTTGTTATTTATGGCCAGGGGGGAGGACAGTGCAGGAGAACACATGGCCAGCCGTGTGGCTGGATGGCAGCCAGGGGGCTGGGGGTCAAGCAGGAACATGCAGTCCTTGCAAGCCTATGCTCAATTCTGTGGCTAGGTGAGGAGTGGGAGGAGCGAGAGCTGGAGCAGGAAAGGCTGGAAGGGCCAGCAGCCCGCTTTCACTTACAATGTCAAATTAACCGGAAGATGCAGCTTGCCGACATTTTCTCTGGGACTTGGGTGATATGGTCCCATATCGTACCATGGAGGGTCTGAAAAGGCAAAAAGGTCACACTGGGCAGTGGAGAAATGAGACAAAAAGCAAACAGATGGTTGGCTCGCTTCATGGAGGCAATCGAGGGGGAAGTTGCATCGGGCATGACCTCATCGATAAATCTGATTGATTTCTTTGACTGGGTGACCAGGGAGTTGGACCGAGGGAGAGCCCTAGATGTGGTGTATTTAGATTTCAGTAAAGCCTTTGACACTGTTCCTCACAGGTGACTATAAACAAACTGAGCACCCTAGGGATGGACCCTAAAGTTACTGCTTGGGTTAGAAATTGGTTGGGTGGGAGGCGACAAAGAGTACAAGTAAATGGAGCTGACTCTGAGGAGAAGGATGTTACTAGTGGTGTGCCCCAGGGATCTGTCCTTGGTCCGATTCTTTTTAACATCTTTGTCAGTGATATAGCAGAAGGGTGTCGGGTAAGGTTTGCCTCTTTGCGGATGATACCAAAATCTGCAATAGAGTAGACACCCAGGAAGGTGTAGATAACATGAGGAGGGATCTAGCTAAGCTAGAAGAATGGTCTAGAATTTGGCAGCTGGGATTTAATGTTAAAAAATGTAAGGTCATGCATTTGGGCTGCAGCAATCCAAGGGAGCAATATAGTATAGGGGTGAAGTACTTTTGTCCACTAAAGAAGAGCGGGACCTAGGCGTGGTTATGTCTGATGATCTTAAAGTAGCTAAACAGGTAGAAAAGGTGACAGCAAAAGCTAGAAGCATGCTTGGGTGCATGCGGAGAGGAATGGCTAGCAGAAAAAAGGAGGTGATAGTGCCTCTGTATAAGGCTGGTGCGACCTCATTTGGAGTATAGTGTGCAATTCTGGAGACCGCACCTTCAAAAGGATGTGATTAGGATGGAGTTGTTGCAGAGGGTGGCTACTAAAATGATTAGTGGTCTTCATTATAAAGCATATGAGGACAGACTGAAGGATCTTAATATGTACACCTTAGAGGAAAGGCAGGATAGAGGTGATATGATTGAGATGTTTAAATACCTCCGTGGCATAAATGTTCAGGGAGAGAGCCTCTTTCAATTGAAAGCAAGTTCTGCTACAAGGGGACATGGGATGAGGGTGAAGGGAGATAGATTCAGGAGTGATATGCGGAAATATTTCTTTACGGAAAGAGTAGTGGATCCGTGAATAGTCTCCCAGTGGAGGTGGTAGAGATGAGGACAGTAACTGAATTCAAAAAAGCATGGGACCAACACAGAGGATCTCTAAAGGTAAAAATGGGACTGTTGTAGTTTTTGATATGGAAGGACAGACTAGATAGGTCATGTGGTCTTTTTCTGTCATCATATTTCTATGTTTCTATGTTTCTAAAGTTGCCCTGGCCTGTGTTATGCAGCCGGCGTACACCTGTCAGATATCGGGCATGGACGTTTCCCTGTGCACGGTCGAATACTCCCCCGACAAGTGAGGAATTGCGGTCAGTGGGGTGTGGTCAGAAGTTAAGGGCCAGTGGGCTGAGTGCACAGCTGTACATTTGAGTATAGGAGGAGAGGCCACAAGGAAATTGTCCTCCCCCTGACAGAGTCGACAGATTTGCAGCAGGATCAGTGGGTAATGTGCCTCCCCACGCTTTGATGGTGGGGGGAGGGAGGGATACACCTTATTGCCATAAATTAAGTATGCAGCAATCCCGACCTTTGACAGGACGGGTCAGAAACAGAGAAGGAGAACGCTGCTCTGACCGGGGGGATAGTGCACATTTTAATGTCATGCTGCCCCACACAGCATATTACAAGTAATGTGTATCAGTTATGACAGCAATGGTTAAGAAGAGTTTTCAGGTCAAGGGCCGAACTTTGACGGCACCTCACTTTGGCAAGTGCGGGTTGTGTGTCTTGAGGATAAATGTCAGAAATGTTTAGGGCAATTTAATGTTGTATATATGTTTGAGAATTATACACTGTGAAATTTGGTTATATGTTTGTTTAAGGTTCTGCTGTGGCCAACATCATCCAATAAATTTTTGTGGCAAAACTGGTCGTCTATGCATTCTGTCAGCGGTGAGAGTCGACTTAAGTAGGGAAACAGGGCAGGGCAAAAGGGGGAGAGAAGGGGAGGTGGGACAGAAGGGGGAGGGGCAGGGAACATGACCTAGGTCTGGATGCCACTTGCCCTGTTGTGTTTAAATGCATCTCTGGCATAAATGCACAGGAGAAGAATCTCTTTTCAATTGAAAGAAAGCTCTGCAACAAGGGGGCATAGGATGAAGTTAAAAGGGGATAGACGCATGAGTAATTTGCAGAAATATTTCTTTATGGAAAGATTGGTAGATGCATGGAATATTTTCAGAGTTGAGGTAGAAGAGGTGAAGACTATCTGAATTCCAGAAAACATGGGACAAACACAGACTATCTCTAAAGGAAAAAAAGGGAATGTAGTAGTTGGTATGGAAGGGCAGTATAGTCTTTAGCTGACATCATGCTTCCGTGTTTCTATGAGAATAAAAGCAAGGATATTTATAATGCCTCTCTATCGTAAAATGGTACATGAGAACATAAGAACCTAAGAAATGCCATACTGGGTCAGACCAAGGTCCATCAAGCCCAGTATCCTGTTTCCAACAGTGGCCAATCCAGGTCACAAGTACCTGGCAAGTTCCCAAAAAGGCACACGGGTTCTGGAATACTTGTCCCGAGGCAAGAAGTGGCTTTCTTGGATCCTCTTGGTTAATTGGACCTTTCCTCCAGGAAACACTGACAGCTTTAACTACATCCTCCAGTAACGCATTTCAGAGTATTATTACACATTGAGTGAAAAAATATTTTCTCTTATTAGTCTTAAATAGATTACATTGTAGCTTCATTGCATTTTCTCTAGTCTTTCTACTTTTTGATGGTGTAAACCAGGCATGTCCAACTTCGAAAAAGTCGTGATCTACTTTTTCCGGCCAAATGTGCCGGTGATCTACCACCATGAAAATTAAGTTTCAAATTAGTTTCAAATTAAATTTTAACCCAATAAAGCTGAAGGATCCCCCCCCCCCCCATTTTTAATGAACCTTCTGTCATTTACTTTGATGTGATCAGCTGTTAAGCAAATTAAGCAAAAACAAAACAGAGAGATGAAGATCCAATAAGAACTGCAAAGGGAAATGGAAAGTACATTTTTTCTTAAAGTTTTATTGAGTAATAACTTTCTTTAACTGTCTTAATAACTTTATTTAACTTTATTGAGTAATTTGTGTTAAATTTAGGTTGAGTATTGATCCAGGCTGATCTTGCACAATCTTTAATGTTTCCCTCTTGCTCATTAGTGAGACATCTGAGCCAACCGAAACAGGAGTGTACAGCTTCACTGCATCTTCTCAAGTTGGGAAATTTGTCTTTAGGCACTAGCTTCCAAAACGATTCTTGCTCAGCATGAGTCTTGAGAAAAATGTCATTTTTAAGGGTTAATATTTCGTTTTCAAGAGATGGCTTGTTCAATGAATAATTTTTACTGATAGCAGCTGCAGTTTCTTTAATGTCCACATCTACTTTGAATGGGTAAGACAAGTACTCCACAACTGTTCCAATTTTTGGAAGTCACAGAATCTATTTTCGAATTCCTGGATAACAGAACAGATTTCTGTCACATACCTCTCGTTCCGAAAAACAAAATTTGGATATTGTCCCAGAAAGTCCTGCGTATTAGGAAAATGATCAAAAGTGTTGTTTGCAAGGTCAGTCATCATTAGCTCAAATTTGCTCTTGTAGGATGAAATTGTACTCATCATCTCACCAATGCATTTGTTTTTACCTTGTAGTTTAAGGTTCATATCACTTAGTTCGCCTGTAAAGTCAGCGAGAAATGCCAGTTCACATAACCACTACTCATCTTCCAACTCTGCTTAGTCATCTCCCTTCTTCTTCAAAAAACTTCTTATTTCATTCAGCAAATCACGAAATCTTTGCAGAAATTTGTGCCTACTTAGCCACCTTACATCTGTGTGCAAAATTATTTCCGCTGCCCCTTCATCAAGAGTAAGATTGAAAATCCGTCTTTAATGTGAGTTTACAATTTACAATTTTGAAAGTGATGTCCATGACAGTCTTTGTATTGAGTCTCTTGCTTGCCAAAACTTGCTGGTGAATGATGCAGTGGTAAGAAAGGAAATCTGGGAAGTTGTCATGCTGTCTACAGAGGGCTATGAAACCGTTAACCTCACCTGTCATTGCTCTTGCTCCATAAGTAGTGATGGAAACAAGTCTATGGAATGGAAGATTACAGTTTGTCACAAAAGAATGGAAAGAACTGAATATTTCCTGACTGGTAGTTCTCCCTTTTAAAGAAATCATTCCAAGTAGTTCTTTAACACTGAAGTCTTCAAAAACCATCCGGATAAAGACTAGTAACTGGGCTATGTCTTTTATGTCTGTAGATTCATCCAGTTGGAGTGAGAAAGCAACACAATTTGAAACATCCTCCAATAATTGTTCAGTTGTGTCTCTACACATCTTTTCTATTCGCCACACGACGGTGTTTCTTGACAATTGTACAGCTTGAATAGCAGCTATGATCTCTTTCTTATTTTTAATACCGTCAAAAATATTGTCAGCTGCTTCAAGAAAACAATCTTTTACAAATTCCCTTCAATGAAAGGTTTGCATTTCTTTGCGATCAGGTTGCTGACCTTGAAGGATGCTATGGTTGCATTGACTGAATGTGACTTTGGCTTCGCCATCAACTGTTGCTGAGTAGCCAATTTCGATTTAAGTTTTTGAGCTTCAGTTTACAAATTTCACTTTTGGGTGGAAAATCAGCATCAAACTTATTGCTATGCAGAGCCTTATAATGATGTTCCAGATTACCCTTTTTGGGCAAGGATACTGGGGCGTTACAAATTAGACGACAACACTTGTCTTTCACCATGATGAAGTAGTCCATTTCCCATTCATCATGAAAGTGGTAGGTTTTGCTGTTCTTTGGAACACTCATCTTCGTTATACTGGGGTGGCTGGATGTAAGAAAGCCAAATCTACTAAGTTAGTATAAACACTCGCTGAATCTGGTCCAAAACTGTCACTGTCCCAAAGTATTAAAGATCAACAGGACTGAAGACCTCTGGATGATGTGTAATGCAAGGACTGGAGATGCCAAAACCATACATGCAGTTCTAAAAGTAATATAGGAATTCATCATACTGGCACCAATAATCAAATACCACCAAACAATCATCAAAAAAACTCAAACATCTGTCCAGCAAACCAGATAAAATCAAATACCGCCAAACAAGTTCAAATACCACCACACGCGATTTAATAAATCCTGCAAACAGTGTAGAATCAATGCAAAGGCAAGGCAAAATAAAATTACAGTGTAGAATCAATGCAAAGGCTAGGCAAAATAAAATTGCAGAGGCAAGCAAAAGTCACAGTGGTTTGAACCAATTCGAAGACAAAGCATAGGCAAGTTAGAACAAAATTGGAAAAGCCTGCCAAAATCACCAAATTCTTAACACTTTGTTGTGTCTGCCCGAAAACGTTTAATGAAAGCGAACTATAAAGCGACTAACGACCAGCACATGACACAACTAATACGGTAAGTGTATTCAGGTAAAGCTTGGGCGAATGGATATCGCCCGGTATATAACACACTTCTAAGGGGTGTTGGGGCGGGGGCAGGAATGGGTGATTCTGAGAGGCAGGAGACCAGGTATGACGCCGGGCCTGTGGCGTCTCATCGCGGGGCATGGGTGGCAACTATTGGCACGAAAACAACAAGTGCCCCCAATACAACCGCAGGCAAGATTCCCGCAGGCAGGGAAAAAAGACAGGCAAAGGATCAGCAGCGGCGGCAAGCCCTCGGCAGACGACCTGCTGGCACAAGCTCTCTCCTAGTGACTGGGTGAGCTGCTGGAGAGATGGAGCCAAGTGGGGCTGGCGATCTACCTCTGACCCCTCCGCGATCTACAGGTAGATCGCGATCTACCTGTTGGACATACCTGGTGTAAACAATCAATCTACATTTACCAGTTCCACTCCATTCATTAATTTATAAACCTCTATTGTATCTCCCCTCAGCCATCTCTTTGCGAAATTGAAGAGCCCTAACTTTTAAGCCTTTCCTCATAGAGATATCCTTCCTTCCCCTTTACCATTTGGTGGCTCTTCTAATACCGCTATATCCTTTTTAAGATATGGCGACCAGAATTGCACACAATATTCAAGATGTGGTCGTACCATGGAATGATACACCATTATAATATCCTTTGTTTTATTCTCCATTCCTTCCTTATGATTCCTAGCATTTAACTAGCCTTCTTGGCCGCTGCTGCACACTGGGCGTAGGGTTTCAATGTATTATCTGATGATACCTAAATCTTTTTCCTGGGTGGTGGTTCCTAATGTGGAACCTTGCATCGTATAACCATAGTTTGGGTTGTTCTTTCCTTGGTGCATAACTTTGCACTTCTCCACATTAAATTTCATCTGCCATTTGAATGTCCAGTCTTCCAATTTATCCAATTGCAAGGTCCTCTTGCAATTTTTCACAATCCTCTTGGGTTTTAACCACTTTGAATAATTTCATGACATTTGTAAATTTGAATACCTCACTCATTATTCCCATTTCCAGGTCATTTACGAATATGTTAAAAAGCAGTGGATTCAGCACAAATCCCTGGGGTACTCCACTGTTCACCTTTCTCCAATTGGAAAATTGGCCATTTAGTCCTACCCTCTGCTTTCTATCTTTTAACCAATTCCTGATCCATAATACGTAGTGCACTGCCTCCTATCCCATGACTTTTTAATTTCACCAAGAGTCTCTCATGAAGGGACCTTGTCAAAGGCTTTCTGAAAATCCAGATGCACTATATCAACCGGCTCACCTTTGTTTACCTGTTTATTTATACCTTCAAAAATATATAACAGATTAGTAAGACAAAACCTTCCTTGGCTAAAGTCATGATGTCTTTCTTCCATTAAACCATGTTCAGTAATTTTATTCTTTACAATGGTTTCTACCATTTTGCCTGGTACTTGATGATGGGCTCACTGGTCTGTAGTTTCCCAGATCGCCAATCTTCAGATATTACAGATATCTCTTTTTAAAAATTGGCGTTACATTGGCGATCCTCCAATCTTCCCCATTAACTATGAGGTTTTCACCAGCTGCAGACAAGGCAAAAGAGGTGGAGGAGTTCTTATCATTGCTAAGAACGGACTCCAACTTAAAATGGTCGACTCTTTTAGCAACAATCATCTAGAAACAGTCTCTATCTCTAACAACCTTTACTCTATAAACTTAGTCTACAGAGCGCCATCACCTTCCCCAGATGATCTCTCAACCATTATAAATCTTGCCTCCAATTCACAGAATCCAAACAGACCCAATTGGATCTTAGGAGACATTAACCTACCATCTCTACAAGACAACCAATCTGACGCCTTCATAGATGCCCTAGAAACACTAGGCTATAAGCAAGTCATACAACAATCCACACATATAAAAGGCAACATCCTTGATCTCATATTTGCCCCTCTATCCGCTCTCAACCAACTTCAGAATATTATTCTAGCAATTACAGAGGTTCCATGGTCAGATCATAACCTCATTATGTTCCAGATTCCCATTCAAAAGAAGCAATATTCCGATGACAAGAACATAAACAAATATGCAAATACCACATCCAGAAGCTTCCAACCTTTTAACAGGGAACAAATCCTTGAGGAAACCGATGCTCTCTTTAATGATTCTACCCTAAACCTGGAAGAGATTATCACTTCTTGGAACAACAGACTTAACCGCATCTCATCTCGTCCCACCAGAAATAAGTCATTAAGAAGAAAAGCTACAGCACCTTGGTTTACATCTGATCTGAAAGAATCCCTAAAACATTTGCGAAAACTTGAGAAGAAATGGAGGAGATCACGCAACGATACTAATCAGTCTGCATACATGCAACATCTTGAAACCCACCGCAAAGCTATTTCTGAAAAAATGAGACTATATCATACAGACATCCTTAAACGTGCTATAAACAAACCTCACGACCTATTTACCCTTGTTAAGAAATTATCCAAAGAACCCTCACAGGAGCACCAGTGTGAAATCAACCCACAAGCTTATGCCCTTTACATACAATCTATGTTATGCTGCACAAACAAAATTACAATACCCACTATCCTGAATGATCATGCACTCCCAGCCCCTTTAGCTTCTTTCTCCACCCCTTCTTTGAAGCTAATTGAAGATATTATCTCATCTCTCAACTTATCCACAGCACACACCGATCCGTGTCCAGCTTTTTGGATAAAGGACCTCCGCAAAGAACTTGCTCCAACAATATCCAAAATCATAAGCCTATCATTTGACACTGGCTCATTCCCTTCTGCCCTCAAACAGACTTCCATCCGACCTCTACTAAAAAACCTCAAATTAGATCCGCAAAAAACAGACTCTTACCGACCCATCTCCAGCATACCCACCCTTGCGAAAATAATCGAAAAAATAGTCTACAGACAATTGCAAGACCATATCGACACTGAAGCGCCTCTTGATACCTGTCAACATGGATTCCGGGAATCTTACGGGGTCGAAACGCTCCTCACCTCACTTCTCAACAGCTTAAACTCTGGCATCGACAACATCAAACAAGGCTTTGTTCTCATCTTTTTAGATATTGCGGCTGCTTTTGACTCGGTCTGTCACGACATTCTTATGGTCCGCCTAAGAGAGAAGGGCCTCTGTGGAAATGCTCTTGAATGGTGCAACTCTTACCTCTCAGAAAGATGGCAGCAAGTTCGCTCAAATGGTGAAACATCAGAGCCATTTCACCAAGGTCAAGGAGTCCCACAAGGTTCCTCTTTGTCATCATTATTATTCAACATCTACATGCAACCCCTATGCAACATTATCAGGTCCTTCAAAGTCAATTATATGATCTATGCTGATGATGTCCTATTATATATGCCATTTTGCATTGATAAGATGAATCTCACCACCATAACCAACTGTTTTAACGCCATCTCAGACTGGCTACTGACTCAAAATCTCAGAATCCAGAACAAGAAAACAGAGGTACTTTTCATTTCAAGAAACCCCAAGTTCACACCACCTTCATTCCTTGAAGTCCAAGATGCTAAGTTGCAAGTAAAACCCCACATCCGTTATCTCGGTGTTACCCTGGATCAGAATCTAGACCTGAAGACCCACATAGCCAACACTGTAAAGGCAATTTATTTCAAGATTCGCTCCCTTAGAAACCTTCGCCAACTAATTGATCCAGATGATTTCCGTACTGTCTACCAGGCTTTAATTATCCCACATTTTGACTTCGCAAATTGTATACTACAGGGGCTCCCCCAATCAACCCTCAACCCGCTTCAACTCGCATTAAACAGTGCTGCAAGAGTGCTCTTCGGGACACCAAAAAGAGAACATGTAACACCTCTCCTGAAACAATTACACTGGCTCCCTATCCAAGCGAGAATCACCTTCAAGACCCTGCTACTAGTCTTCAAAGCTCACAAAGGACCTGCTCCCTCCTCTCTATCAGAGTTGATCCAACCTATCCCCTCCAACAGGCTTAGAAGAATCTCGGAACTAAACATGCTTAAAGTTCCAAAAGAATCCTTAAAATACATCTCTGCAACTGTGAACCGATCATTCAGCTTATGTGCTCCAAAACTGTGGAATACCCTCCCACCACACATTAGGGCCATCTCTGATATCCCCCAGTTCAAAAAGGCCTTGAAGCATCACCTTTTCATCATATACTTTCCAGAGAACACAATAACACAAGTTCATCTAAACAGCTCCAATCCCATCCCTATCTAACATGATACTTTTTCAAGTAATATTACTATCATATGTATATAGTTCAAGTTCTATTATCCATTGTTACTATTACCCCTGTTTTCCAAGTTTTTCTTCCTGTTACATGTAAAAACAGATATATGTATCTTATCTTATCTGATGTTTTGTAGTTCTATGTAAACCGCGCTGATGATGAATAGTGCGGTATATAAAAATGTTAAATAAATAATAAATAAATTACAGATGATTTTAATGAAAATTCACAGATTACTAATAGCAGGTCTGCAATCTCATATTTCAGTTCTTTCAACACCCTTGGATGTACATCATCTGGTCCAGATGATTTGCTACTCTTTAGTTTATCAAATAGTTGTAATACATCTTCCTGGTTTATTGATATTTCTCTCATTCTTCCGATGCATCAGCTTTAAATACCATTTAAGGTATGAGTAACTTCCCTACATTTTCTTCAGTAAAGACCAAAGCAAAGCATTGTCCCCTCTTAACGCCCCCTTTTACCCCTCTGTCATCTAATGGTCCACCGACTCTCTCACAGGTTTTTTTCCAGTCCTTTCTTTGACTGCCTTATCAATGCCTTTGTCTAATTTCTGAGTGTTTATATTGTTTCCAGTTTTCATCTTTTCTTTCCTTTATCCATTTCCTGAAAGATGCTTTTTTGACTACAACAGCCTCTCTGATCTCACCTTTAAACCATGCTGGCAGTTTTTTTGACTTCCTTCCACTTTTATTAAAGCGTGGAATACAGCTGATCTGGACTTCCAAGATAGTATTTTGAAACAAGACCCATGCTTGATGTAAATCTTTAACCTTTGCAACTGCTCCTTTTAGTTTTTTATTAACTGTTTTCCTCATTTCATCATAGCCTCCCTTTTGAAATTTAAAAGGTAGTACTATGGATTCCCTTGCCATCCTTCCTCCATTATTAAATCAAATGCGATCATGCTATGATCACTATTGCCAAGTGGCCCCAACACCCTTATCTTTTGCACCAGATCTTGTGTTCAACTAAGGACTAGGTCCAAAATGGCTTCCCCTCTTGTACGTTTATGAACCAGCAGCTCCAAGAAGCAGTCATTTATTTCATCTAGAAATTTTATCTCCCTTGCATGTCCTGCTGTGACACTGATCCAGTCGATACCGGGGTAATTTAAATCATCTATTATTATTACTGTGTTGTAACTTTTGCTAGCTTCCCTGGTTTCTTTGAGCATTTCATCATCCATTTGTTCAATCTGGCCAGGTGGTTGGTAGTTCACCTCCACTGCCATTGCCTTCCCTTTTCAAAATGGAATTTCAATCCATAGAGATTCTGCAGTGTATTTTGTTTCCTGCAAAACTTTAATACTGTGTAACTCAATGCCCTCTCTAAAATAGAGTGTAACTCCTCCACCAATTTGATCTACTCTATCATTGTGATATAATTTGTACCCAGGTATTACAGTGTCCCATTGATTGTCCTCCTTCCACCAGGTCTCTGAGATACCAATCATATCTAACCTCCCATTTAGTGCTATATATTCTAACTCTCCCATCTTATTCTTTAGACTTCTAGCATTTACATACAAGCATTTTAGACGTTGTATTTTATTCATAAAAATCTGGTTATCGGTAGGCGGGGTAATTTGGCATTTTTAAGCTCTGTCTGCTCTGTACTTAAGGGCATTTGGGTTACTTTTCTCTTTAATGGAGCCTCTCTGTCGATATGCCCTAACTTTCCTCTATTGCTAGTATCTTTCAATGTTACATTGCTCCGAACCATGCGCTCTTGGGTGACTGTCTGCTTTCCTGTATTATCTAGTTTAAAAGCTGCTCTTTCTCCTTTAAAGGTTAATGACAGCAGCCTGGTTCCATCCCGGTTGAGGTGAATGCCTTTCCTTTGAAAACCCCCCTCCTTTCCCCAGAATGTCACCCAATTCCTAAGAAATCCGAAACCCTCTTCCTTGCACCATTGTCTCATCCATGCATTGATACTCCAGAGTTCTGTCTGCCTTTCGGGACCTTAGTGATCTCTAAACATCTTTTTATGTGGAATTGTGGATATACCCCAATGGCTTCAGTAGAGAGCCAGACCACCCTGGGATGGCTGGACTGTGAATAACAACATGGAGAAAACACTACTGCAATTTCTTCCCCAGTTTGTAGGCTCCTTCTTGGGCAGTGTGATGTCCATTCTCCAAGTCATCATGGTTTCTAGCAGGTTTTAAAAGGAGTCTTGGGTGCATTGTGGTGGTATACATTGCAAGGCGGGGGCCAACCTCAGATTGGCTAGATTGTGGATGCCAATAGGTGGGAGGAAACACTCTTCCAGTCCTCCAAGCTCTTTCTCAAGAAGCTGAATGTCCCTACCCCACTTACAGTATGTGTGCGCTTTTTTGGAGGGGAGGGGGGAGGATTGTACCACTTTGAAATCAAGTAAGGCTCGATGTTTAATGAAAATGTGCATAAATGTAAAGTTTAAAAGTAGGAAAATAAGACTTCTGCTTCATTAGGTATTCATTTACAGTAGTATAGCCAAAGCTTAGGCAGCTTATGACTTCCCAACTTTCACGTTTTACTTCAATTGGCAAAGATTGAGTCTGGAGTTTTATTTAGAATTGTACAAATTCACTTCTCTGGAATTTTTTGATGCTTGGTTGCTCGCCAGTAGTCTGCAGGTGTGTTGATTCTCTGTTTGGACATTTCTTCTATGTGCAAAACCTTCAGTGTCTCCCATTGGCTGGAAAACGTAAACACACAGAAGGAGGAAATGAAAATGAATACATTTCCTCGACTTGCTTCTGCTTTGGCTGTCTGCACTATCCCTTTCTCCCTCCTAACTGCTTTTTAATAGAAGGGAACTCAGACCGCAGAGACTAAGCAAATCTAATACTCAAAAGCACCAGGCCAATGATTGATGTAGAATGATACACAATAACCTGTTGCAGGACCTGAAATGAGAGAGAACTCAGGGGAAAGCAATTCCCTTTGTTCATAGAAAGAAAACCAATCATTCCCTTTTTGAAGGCAGATGAGGCAGAAGCCTTTGCACCAGAAATAATTGGTGGCTCAGCTCTGCTAATGTTTTATGAGCCAGAATAGGCTGCACTGCAGGGCCCACTTGTATTTGTAGGTATACTATAGAAATGGTAAGTAGTAGTAGTCAGGGGCGGCCCAAGGGGGGTGCGGGGCCATGTGCGGAGACTCGGTGTGGGGCCTCATTTGCATAACAGGCATAAATATTTGCATAATGTTACCATGCACTAACTTTTAGTAAACATGCTTCTTCATGAGTGTATGGATAAAGAAAGACTAAAAGATTTCTACATTACTATAATCCAGTGCCAACTGCCAGGCACATACGGAACTACTACAAACACTGCCCATTTAAACCCATAGCAAACCCGCCGTATCCTAACAGCACTATAAGGACTCATAAAACACCATACCCTACCTATCAAAAGGCAACACTGCAAATATTAAACCAATACATTTCAGAGAATAACAATACATGACCTACTGGGGAAAGAGAACAAGTGGCAATGTCAAATAGGAATTACATAAACAGAATACCTCAGCTCAGTTACACATGCAGAACGTAGACCATCACCAAACAAGGAATCACAATTTAGAAACAGGAAGACAATAATTAAACTGGGAACCCCAAAAGCCAAACTTGGAATGTATAACACTGTAAAAATAAAACTATAAATTAATTTCCTCTTGTACTAAACAAAGCACTGACGTTAATGATGCACATTTCCCAGAGCTGACATATTCCAGTTAATAAATTCAAAATAAAGAGATATCTTTGTACCTTTTGTGCATTTTTTTTCAGTTGCAATTGTTCCAGCCACTTTCTTCTGGTTTATTTGTGTCTTCTGCTAACTCTCCATCGTCTGCTGTCCATTTGTCCTTTCTTCACTCTTCTAGTTTTTTTCCATTCTGACTCTACATCTGTTTTAACATACTAATATTTCTCCTTTTGCTCTTTCCTCATTCGTATTTCATCCACTCAAATTTTACCCCTCCATCCTCAATCTCCACTTACTCTCCCAACACCCGGCCAATTGTAGATTTTTCTTCCCTCCCACACAAAATATTTTTCCCCTCTCCATTTCACTCTCCCAGCCCCATCCCCTTCTAATCTCCCCCAACATCAGCTCCCTTCTAGTTCTAGCCCCACCCAGTATCCGCTCCCTTCTAGTCCCCCCATCAGCCCATTTCCACTCCTAGCTCCCCCATCCATTTCCAGTCCTATACGAGTCCCTTCATCAGCTCATTTCCAATACCAGCCTTCCATCAGCCCATTTCTAGTCCTTTCCTAGCCCCACCATCAGCCCATGTCAAATCCTAGCTCCCCTCCACTCAGCCCATTTCCAATCCAAGCCCCCCATGAGCCTACTTCCAGTTCTAGCCCCTCCATGAGTCCATTTCAATCCCCAGTCCTATCCTAGCCCCTCCATCAGCCCATTTCCTGTCCTAGCTCCCTCCCATAAGAGCCCATTCCAAGCCCCCCTTCCCATCGGCTATTTGCAGTTCAAGCCCCCTTCCACTCAGCACATTTCCATTCCAAGCCCCCTCCCCATCAGCTATTTGCAGTTCAAGCCCCCCACTTCCCCTCAGCCCATTTCCATTCCAAGCCCCGTCCCCATCAGCTATTTACAGTTCAAGCCCCCTTCCACTCAGCCCATTTCCAGTCCTAGCAGACCCCCAACCCATTACCAGTCCTAGCCCCCCATAGCCTATTACCAGTCCTAACCTCCCCATCAGCCCACTCCCAGTCCTAATCCCATCAGCCCATTTCTAGTCCTAACCCCCCATCACCCAATTTTCAGTTTAAGCCCCCCATAGCCCATTACCAGTCCTAATCCCATCAGCCCTTATCCAGACTTAGCTCCCCCATAGCCCATCACCACGCCTAACCCCCCAGCCCAGGGAAAATTTAAAATAAAAAAAACTGTCTGCTGCCGCTGCCGGGGCCGGGGCCGCGGCAGAATTGAGTGTGCTGCGGGGCCCCCCCCTGCCCGGCAGAGCCTGCCTTCCCCTGCATCAGCTCCCTCTTTGCAGCTGCAGTGACACACGCCGGCTTTCAGAGCGCGAAGGGAGAGTTTCCCTTTCGCGGCTCTGTTAAGCCCGTGGAAACTCTCCCCTCGCGCTCTGAAAGCCGGCATGTGTGACTGCAGCTGCAACGAGGGAGCTGATGCAGGGGAGGGCAGGCTCTGCAGGGCAGTGGGGGCCCCGCAGCACACTCGATCAGGGGCGGCCCAAGGGGGGTGTGGGGCCATGTGCGGAGACTCGGTGCGGGGCCTCATTTGCATAATGGGCCTCATTTGCATAAATATTTGCATAATGTTACCATACACTAACTTTTAGTAAACATTCCTCTTAATGAGTATATGAATAAAGAAAGACTAAAAGACTTCTACATTACTATAATCCAGTGCCAACCGCCAGACACATTAGGAACTACTACAAACACTGCCCTTTTAGAACCCATAGCAAACCCGCCGTATCCTAACAGCACTACCAGGACTCACAAAGAACCATACTCTACCTATCAAAAGGCAACACTGCAAATATTAAACCAATACATTTCAGAGAATAGCAATACATGACCTACTGGGGAAAGAGAACAAGTGGCAATGTCAAATAGGAATTACATAAACAGAATACCTCAGCTCAGTTACACATGCAGAACATAGACCATCACCAAACAAGGAATCACAATTTAGGAACAGGAAGACAATAATTAAACTGGGAATCCCAAAAGCCAAACTTGGAATGTACAACACTGTAGAAATAAAACTATACATTAATTTGCTCTTGTACTAAACAAAGCACAGACGTTAATGATGCACATTTCCCAGAGCTGACATATTCCAATTAATAAATTCAAAATAAAGAGATATTTTTTTACCTTTTGTGCATTTTTTTTCAGCTGCAATTGCTCCAGTCACTTTCTTCTGGTTTCTTTGTGTCTTCCGCTAACTCTCCATCGTCTGCTGTCCATTTGTCTTTTCTTCTCTCTTCTAGTTTTTTCCATTCTCTCTCTACATCTGCTTTAACATACTAATCTTTCTCCTTTTGCTCTTTCCTCATTCCTATTTCATCTACTCAAATTTTACCCCTCCATTCTCAATCCCCACTTACTCTCCCAATATCCGGCCAACTGTAGATTTGTCTTTCCTCCCACACAAAATATTTTTTCCCTCTCCATTTCACTCTCCCAGCTCCATCCCATTCTAATCCTACCCCAACATCAGCTCCATTCTAGTTCCAATCCCACCCAGCATCCGCTCCCTTCTAGTCCCCCATAAGCCCATTTCCAGTCCTATCCTAGACCCACCATCAGCCTATTTCCAGTCCTAGCTCCCCCATCTATTTCCAGTCCCATCCGAGTCCCTCCAACAGCTCATTTCCAATCCCAGCCCCCCATGAGCCCATCAGCCCATGTCAAATCCTACTCCCCTCCACTCAGTCCATTTCCAATCCAAGCCCCCCATGAGCCTACTTCCAGTTCTAGCCCCTTCATGAGTCCATTTCAATCCAAACCCCTACCACAGCCCATTTCCAATCTTAACACCCCCCCAACAGCCAATTTCCAGTCCTATTCTAGCCCCTCCATCAGCCCATTTCAAGTCCTAGCCCCCCGCCAATTCACCCATTTCCAGTCCTAGCTTCCTCCCCCTCACAACCCATTTCCATTCCAAGCCCCCGTCCCCATCAGCTATTTGCAGTTCAAGCCCTCCTTCCACTCAGCCCATTTCCAGTCCTAGCAACTCCACCGCGCCATTAACATTCTTTGCCCCCCCAGCCCATTACCAGTCCGAATCCCCCATCAGCCCATTTCCAGTCCTAGCCCCTCCCATAGCCCATTACTAGTCCTAACCCCCCCATCAGCCCATTACGTCCTAACCCCCCCATCACCCTATTTCCAGGCCTAGCCCCCCCATCAGCCTATTTCCAGTCTTAGCCCCCCATAGCCCATTACCAGTCCTAATCCCCCATCAGCCCATTACCAGTCCTAACCACTCCCATAGCCCATTAACAGTCCTAACCCCCATCAGCCCATTTCCAGTCTTAGCTCCCCCCATAGCCCATTACCAGTCCTAAACCTCCCCATCAGCCCCCTTCCAGTCTTAGCATCACCCCACAGCCCATTACTAGTCCTATCCCTCCCCCATCAGCCCACTTTCAGTCTTAGCCCCCCCCTAACCCATTACCAGTCCTAAACCTCCCCATCAGCCCATTTCCAGTCTTAGCCCCCCATAGCCAATTACCAGTCCTAACACCCCCCCATCAGCCCATTTCCAGTCAGCCCCCCCCATAGCCCATTACCAGTCCTAACCTCCCCATCAGCCCATTTCCAGTCTTAGCCCCCCCCATAGCCAATTACCAGTCCTAACCCCCCCATCGGCCCATTTCCAGTCAGCCCCCCCCATAACCCATTACCAGTCCTAAACCTCCCCATCAGCCCATTTCCAGTCTTAGCCCCCCCATAGCCAATTACCAGTCCTACCCCCCCCATCAGCCCATTTACAGTCAGCCCCCCCCATAGCCCATTACCAGTCCTACCCCCCCGGCCCATTACTAGTCCTCACCCTCCCCTATCAGCCCACTTCCAGTCTTAGCCTCCCCCCCCATAGCCACTGGTACCAGTCCTAAACACCCTTCCCCCCTATCATCCCAAGTTAAAAAAAAAAAAAAACAGCTGCTTCTGCCGCGGCAGCATCAAGAGTGCCGCTGCGGGGCCCCCCTCCTGCCCGGCAGAGCCGCTCAGTCCCTGCATCGTAGGCTAGCATCATCCCCGAACGCGGGCTTCTTTTCAGAGCCGCAAGAGTTTACTTTCTCGTGGCTCTGTTAATCCCGCCGGGGCTGATGGGATTTCCCATCAGCCCCGGCGGGATTAACAGAGCCGCGAGAAACTCTCGCGGCTCTGAAAAGAAGCCCGCGTTCGGGGATGAAGCTAGCCTACGATGCAGGGACTGGGCGGCTCTGCCGGGCAGGGGGGAGGCTCTGCCGGGCAGGAGGGGGGCCCCACGGCGGCACTCTTGATGCTGCCGCGGCAGAAGCAGCTGTTTTTTTTTTGTTTGTTTTTTTAAATTTGGGATGAAGAATGTTTTTTGCGCGGGGCCCCCTGAAACGCGGGGCCCTGTGCAAAAAACATTCTTGCTCAATGGTCGGCCGGCCCTGCACTCGATGCGGCCGTGGCCCCGGCAGCGGCAGCAGACAGTTTTTTTTTTTTTTTTTAAATTTTACTTTTAGATCAGAATGTTTTTTGCACGGGGTCTCCTGAAACGCGGGGCCCTGTGCAAAAAACATTCTCGCTCAATGGACGGGCCGGCCCTGGTAGTAGTAATGCTTCTGACCAGAAGAATCGGGAAGGATATTTCCTCTATTTCATCTTGCATTTTCCGAGCCAGAACCAGAACCGGAGCCAGCGCCAGAACAGCCTCTCTCAGTGCCTCTTTTAAGTTGGCTGCAAGCTACTTGGTGTCAAAGATAAATGGAGGGCCTGAGAAAGAGAGAAGATGGCAGAAAAAAGGAGACGTGTCAGTTCCAACCAGCTGTTCTGTAAACTTATGGAGAAAAAGAAAATCCTCAAGTTATAAGAAATACAATAAAGATCAAGAAAATGTGGCAGAAAGATATAGAAATATTCTCAATTACATTTGGTGCTGCTGGCCATATTTATGGTCAACTCTGCTTACTGGTTTGGAAAAAGCATGCAATAAAAAACAAGCATGTGGGGACACTTACACACGCTGACTGTCACAAATAACAATAGTTATATATATTTTTTTTTTTTCAAAATTTTATTTAGAACCATCAACAAAAAAAACAACAGGTACACAGCAAAGAATCACCACTCCCTGGGGTTGGCTCTTATCCCCAGGGGCAGTACTCATTGATGGTTACAGAAAAGTTTTCAAAGAAGAATTACCCTCACCTCCTTCCTCTACCCCCCTCCCCCCACCCTAACCCACCTCCCCTCCCCCCCATAGCAAGCCACACGGGACCATCTGGAAGTTCGACATACCACCCAAATAACAGTAGAACAAATGAGGGTATCAACATCCCATCTGCAAGATCGTATTACGGGTCCGGGCACTCAGGCTTTGAATGTATGGATCCAAAATGAGCAAGAAGGTGGACCATCGCCGTGCATGGCCCCGGGCAGCCCTACACTCCAGGAGCATAAGCTGGTGGAAGGAGTTCCGCCACTCCCAAAAAGAGGGTGGGCGGACCTCCCGCCACCGCCGCAACAGAGGCCCCTTACCCACCAGACATGCCTTACGCACGAGCCAGCGACCCCACCTCCCCTTGGGAGAGGCGAGGGCCAGAGAATCCAAGACCACCAAGGCTGCATCCCAGTGAACAGGTTGTCCCAGCAGATTAGCTACGTACAGGGCAATCCTCCGCCAATAGGGGTGAAGCCGCCGGCATCCCCACCACATATGTAACAAAGTCGCCATTGGCGCCGCACACCGCGGACAACTACTGTCCGCAGTCAAGTGGCAACGAAAAAGCCCTCCGCGGGGAGAAGTGGACCCTAGTTAGACATTTAAATTGGATTTCCCGCCAACGGGCCCCGACCACCAGGCTCACCACCCGCCTTAGGGCTACCAGGATGGTGCCCTGGGGGATATCCCGCCCCATTTCGGCCCCCCAAGCCTGCTCCACTCTGCCATAGTCTAGCCGCTGGCGAAACTGCTCCAGCCGGAGGTGAAAACCCCGGATGGACGGTCGGGCCTCGTCGCCCAGGCCAAAAAAACGCCATAATCTGGGCCGAGCGGTCACTATGTAACTCCCCCCCGGAAGGGAGGCCACATAATGGGCCACCTGCATATACGCAAATGAATGATTAGGCCGCAATTCAAACTCGCGGGAAAGCACAGAGAAGGGTTTAGGCTTCCCCGTCAAGTCCACCACATGTCCCACACTATGGACCCCTCTCTCCCCCCAAAGACGGAAGGCAGCAGTCTCAGTCCCCGGGATGAAATTGGCATTCCCCCGAAGGGGTAGCCAACTCGACACCTTCCAATTATGGCCCCAATAAGCGTTCAGCTGTCGCCAGGTCTTACACACCGGCAACAGCAGCACACTCTCAGCCAGGTGAGTATCACACTGGCTGACCTCCAGGTGCAAGAGGGCCCGCAGAGAGTGGGGTGCCACAAATGCCTCCTCCAAAGCTGTGGGCGTGTAAAGGTCGGTGTCACCTAGCCAATCTCCCAAATGACGCGCTTGGCAGGCCAAAGCATAGGCACCAAGATCCGGGAGCCCCCATCCCCCATCCCGCATTCTCCCCACAAGCCGACCATAGGGGACACGAGCTCTCGCCCCCCTCCAGAGGAAGCCCCGAAATTCCGCCTCAAAGCACCGGACATCCCAGCGAAGAAGCCAAACAGGGAGGGTCTGCAGCCAGTACAAGATCCGCGGCAAGAGCACCAGTTTAATCGCCGCAATCCTGCCCAATAGGGATAAGGGGAGAGGCCGCCAGGCCTGCAGCTGAGCTCTCACCTTGGTCAGCATTCGCTGCAGGTTGCACCCATACAAACGGCCCGGGCGACAGGGCAGTACAATCCCCAAGTATATAAATTGATTCTCGGCCCATTTAAGAGGGAACACCCCCGGCCAGCCATTCCGAAGACTCCCCGACACATCCATGGCATCGGATTTATCCCTGTTAATGCGTAGCCCCGCAAACTGTCCAAAGGTTCGGAACTCTCCCAAGAGAAGCGGCAAGGAGTCCATAGGCGACAGTAGATGGACCAACAGGTCATCGGCAAAGGCAGATATCTTAAATTCTTGGGCGCCTATTCTAACCCCCCTTATGGAACGCAGGCCCGCCACTCTCCGCAGGAGGGGGTCCAGGGACAGAACAAAGAGGAAAGGAGAGAGAGGGCAGCCCTGACGGGTCCCCCTTTGCAACGAAAAATTCTCGGATACCATCCCATTGCAAAGTATCGCCGCCGTCGGGTCGGCATACAGACTCGCAACCATGCTACAAAATAGCGGCCCTATACCATAGCAAGGAAGAATATACTTCAGATAGTGCCAGTCCACCCGGTCAAATGCTTTTTCCGCGTCAAAACTGACAAGCAAAGAGGGTAACTGTCTATGCTGGGCCCACTCTAAGGATGCCACTATTTTGCGCAGATTACGAACAGCATATCGCCCCTTTACAAACCCAACCTGAGAATCATGCACCAGCGACCCCAAAAACTCCGCCAGGCGATCCGCCAAAATTTTGGCCATCAATTTAAGGTCAAAGTTAAGCAATGAGATAGGACGGTACGAGGCCGCGGAGAGGGGGTCCTTCCCCGGTTTAGGAATAAGGACAATATGGGCATGATTAACCCCCCACCGAAAGTAGCCCTGTTGCGCCCGCCGATTATGCACTGCGGCCAGCGTTGGGGAAATCAGGTCGTTAAGGATTTTGTAGAATTCAGCACCGAGCCCGTCGGATCCCGGGGATTTATAACAACTGGCCTTGGAGATAGCCCCCTGCAGCTCAGCCGCCGTTATCGGCCGATCCAACTGCGCTCTTTGCTCCGCGGTCAAGCGCGGTAGGTCCAAGGCCCCCACATACTCCTCCATCTGCGTGAAGGAGGGCGACGCTGCTGTATAGAGGCTCTGGAAAAAGGAACGAAAAACCCCCACTATCGCCGGGTTCTCCCGATGTAACACCCCCGAATCGTCCCGCAATCCCGGCACCAATTTGGAGCCCCTGGGTCCCCGAAGACATCTGGCCAATAATTTCCCGGGCTTATCCCCATACTGATAAAGTTGGTAACGATAGTATAACACAGATTTCTTTGCCCGTTGATGCAGAAGCTCATTTAATTCCGTTTGAGCGTCCCACAGCTGCTTTTTAAGCACCGCCGTTGGGTTTCGGGCCCCTCGACGCCGCAGCCGCGTCACCAACTTTTCTAAAGCAATGATACGTTCGGCCCTGAGTCTTCTCTTCCGAGCAAGGAACCCTATAATGTCCCCCCGCAAAACCACCTTCGCAGTTTCCCAGAGCAATTCAGGGTCACCCTGATGACCCCTATGATCAGCTTCAAATTCCTGCCATCGTTGCTGAAGAAAAGAACGGAATTGCGCGTCCCTATATAATTCAAGGGGGAAGCGCCATGTCGGGGACCGGGGAGAGTTCCCATTCCAAAAGACGTCGAGCCAAACAAACGCATGGTCAGATATCTCCATGGGCCCTATCTGAGCATCTGCCACCTTAGCAAACAGTCCAGTAGAAATCAACAGGTAATCTATACGGGCACTAGTGCCATGGGCCCGGGATATATGCGTATAATCCCGCTCGGCCGGGTGTAATAGTCGCCAAGGGTCCACCAACCCCAGCCGGGAACATAAACGTCGCAATGCCCGAACCGTCGCGATCCTGTCTCTCTGCTCCCCCCCCCTAGAAGTATCAAGATCGACATCCATGACTCCATTAAAATCTCCCCCCAGAATCACGGGAGACTCCGGCATTGTCTCCAGTTTGGAGGCAAGACGGGCATAAAGGGGTAGGTCAAGCACATTAGGACAGTACAAATTGCCTAGGATAACCGGCCTCCCCTCAAGAACTCCCTGCACCAAGATAAATCTGCCTGTCGGATCAACAAAGTCCCGGACAACCTCCAGCCGCACCCGATTTTGAATCAGGAGCACCACCCCCCCCTTCTTCCCCTGAGCTGGGGCCCCCCAGACCGGTCCCACCCATTCCCGGCATAATTTACGGTGCTCCTCGGCAGTCTGGTGGGTTTCCTGAAGCATGGCGATGTCCACCCCCCGCCTTGCTAGTGCCTGCAAGATTTTGGCCCGTTTAATAGGGCTGCCCAAACCGCAAACATTCCAAGAGATTATCTTAAGCGGCATGTAATACAAAAGTAGACCTACGATAGTACAGCACGAACCAGATCTGATACAGGGGAGGCACCCCCCCAGCCTGAGGTCCTCCCCTCCTCCCCACAAAGGCATTCCCTCTTGTCATCCACCCCTCCACTGGTCCCTGACAATACTGCTCCCCTCCTGCTCCCCCTCCCTCCCTCTCCCCCCTTCCCCTCCCCCCCCCTCCCTCCACCCCCCCTCCCCCCCCGCCCTCCACCCCCCCCTTCACCCCCCTCCACTCTCCGTTCCCCTAACTCTACTAACATCTACCTCTCTCCCACTCTGTGACTTCTAGATGCATGTGGGACCCCCCCGCCCCTCCCAGATACCGGCTCGTCTCCAGCCGTGCAGGCAGGGAGAGCCATCCCCTCCAGATTTACCCCTCCCCCACCAGGAGAACCAGGCCCTCTCATTCCCCCTGTACCATTCTACTCCAACAGACCAAACCTCCCCCTCCTTCCCCCCATACATAGGGGGCAACCAGCAACAAACAAAGAAAAAAAAACAACATACATTATAACAGCTTTACCAATCCCCGCACCACCCCCGCCCCCCACAGGATTACCACCGCCGTTTCTCCACAGTCCAAAGCAGCATATAACAAAAAGGTTAGTCGATTCCAGCCCGATCTCCACTGGCGCTCAGGTCGCAGCCGCCGCAGTCGCCCTCCGCCGTATCTCCTCCACATAGGGTGTAGCTGCCGTCGCCGAGTCAAAGGACCGGCGAGTCCCCTCATGAGTGAAGATCAGCCGGGCAGGGTATTGCACCATGAATCTGATGTTATTATCTATCAGAATCTGGCACAAAGGTCCATACTCTCGTCGTCGCTGTCCCAGGGCCGCTGAATAATCCTGGACAATACGCAGCTTAACATTGTCCTTTTGGACTACTCCTCTCTTCCGCGCTGCACGCTAAACCGCTTCCTTTTGTTGGAATCGCAGGAACCGTGCCAAAACCACCCTGGGTCGGCCATCACTGGCTCTCCTAGGCCCAACCCTGTGTGCTATCTCTATTTGCACCAGGCTGCCCTCAGGGTCGTTCTCCAGGAGGTGTTTCACCAGATCTTCCAAATAAGAGTGTAAGTCCCTGTCCTCTATGGCATCCGGGACCCCCAGAAATCTCAGATTGTTACGGCGGGACCTGTTCTCCAGGTCATCCAGCTTGGCCTCCTGACCCTGAAGTAGCTTTTTCATACGGGTCATCTCCTGTTGCAGCTCCAGCACATGCTCCTCCGTCCGCTCTATCCGGCCCTCTGCTTCCTGCATTCGGCTCCCCAGGGCCCCCACAGAAGCTTGGAGGAGGTCCATACGGCCCCGCAGGTCCTCAAATTGTGCTGACAGCGCTCCCGCCACAGCCAAGGAGATTTCATCCACCATCCCGGCTTTAACCTCCCCCTTCAGCGGCGAGGACTGCTCTCCCCCTCTGGGCGGCAGAGGGGTCTTCTCCTTTTCCACCCGGCGGCCGCCCTTTGCCGCCATGCCCGAGCTGTGTCGGTCCGCAGGGGTCTCGTTCCCCGTCCCCACCACTCACTGCAGATCTCAGCGGCGTAGATACCTCCCACGCGGGTATGCGAGTCAATTGCCACACGGGGGGGGGGGCAAGGTCTTCTCTGTCCCCAGTCCAAGGCCCTCCTCCGCTCCCCGACTCCTGCAGGGGGGGCCGTACGCCAGGCTAAGCGGCCCCCGCGGATCTCCCAAGGCCAAGGGACTAGCCGCGGCCCAGCCCAGGTCTCAGCAGGGGGGCTCCAGCCACCCCTAAGGACTTGATGTCAGCCGCCCTCCGGGTCTCCCCACCACGTGGCACTTACTGCAAGCTCCTGGTCTTCCGCCGCGGCTGCCCGGATCCAGGCCGCGGCCGTTGTTCAGCGCGGGGGGGGGGGGGGATGGGGGTTCAGGAGCACCAGCTCACATGGTGGACCAGGCGGGGGTGCAGGGGGGAGGCTCGGAACCCCAAACCCGGCTCGGGCAGCTCATTCGGCGTCATCGGAGGGGCGAGGAGGCCCAGAGCTCGAGCGGCGTGCGTCCGCTCGTGCTCACCGCATCCCCGGAAGTCTTTAGTTATATTTTTATATGGCATTCTCCATCAACACCCTCACCCCCACCTATTTATCATGTGCTCCCAGAAAGAAGGATGGAGAGAAGGAGGATCCTAATCCCTTGTTCTCCTTTATTTATTTTTATTTATTACAGTTGCTTATATACCGCACTATTCGGCATCAGCGCGGTTTACAGTATAACAAAATGACCAAAACACACATTCTGTTTGGTTTTACATAGAACAAGGGTATGAACTTGGATAACAGGGGGGGGATGAACTATATACATAAATTATGTGTCTCATTCCCTATTTGAACACCCCTTGTTTCTCTTGCATTGATCTCTGTGTCTTGATAAGATTGTAAGCTCTACAAGCAGGGACTGTCTTCTTTATATGTTTGTACAGCACAGCGTATGCCTTTTAGCACTATAAAAATGATTAATAGTAGTAGTAGAGGAAAAGCCACAAAGTAGAGTGAAGCTTACACTCGGCCAACCATCTAAATCTAAATCTTACAAACCACATAACTTTTAACCATTCCCCTACCCCTTCCTTCCTCTTGATTTATTGAGATTTGTTTCAATTTCTCTGATACATCACCTTTCAATATTATTTCTGGCGATAAGTTTCCTACATCTTATTCAGTAAAGACTGAAGCAAAGATTGTAGTCAGTCTCTCCGCTATGGCCTTGTCCTCTCTTTGTGCCCCTTTTACCCCTTTATCATCTAATGGTCCAAATGGCTCTTACAGGTGTTTCGGTAAAAATGTACTTGAAAATATTTTTATTATGCACTTTTGCTTCCACGGCAAGCTTCTTTTCCAATTCTCTCTTTGCCTGCCTTATTAATGCTTTATACAATATTTAACTTGCCAGTACTTATGATGTTTTCTTTTTTCATCATTTGCCTCTTTTTTTCCATTTTCTGAAGGATTTTGTCTTAGCTATAACAGCCTCTGGCTTCACCTTTAGGCCATGTTGGCTGTCGTTTGCCCTGGGCTTCCATGTTGTCAAGAATAGTAACATTGTCACTCCTACCAACCATACTGATAGGATCATTGATCCAAGCTCCTGGCCTAAAGTTCATTCAGCACTAAATTCCTTGCTCTTGAAGATAAGGAGTCTAGATAAGCCTTCCCAAATTCTCATGAAGATCTCTTTTCTCTTTGGGCTCCTTCTGGTCCTCATATGATCCATATTAAGCAACCAATTCAGACTGCCTCTCCATTGCCAATAAGATGACACAGCCAAGGTTAGCCGAGGTCCGAATAGATTTTTTCCCAAATCCCATGCTTGTCTCACCGACATCCTTTTGCCTGCGCTCAATAGATCCTCCTGGGTAATCTCATCAAAAGCACATTACATACTAACTTGGGGATCGAGGCTCTTAGAACAGACTCTAGATATTGAGATATTTGGACCCAAAACTCATGTATTTTTTGGCATGCCCAAAATATATGTTCTAAGGATGTTCTAGATTCTCCATATTTTTCACAATTCAAATGTGTCATGTAGATGGCTTGCAGGGGTGAGAAATAAGCTTTATCAAGAAATTGGAACTGCATCTCTCGAAGACTCACATTCATGGTGAGCTGGGGTTATCTGTCTATGACATCAGTTATATCATCATATGTCAGTGAAGTACTCTTCATTCCATTTATCCACTATGTTATTGTCTTCTAAAGGCAATATTAATTTACAAAACTCCTTCTGTAAGATTGAGAGATTGACTTGCCCAATTCCCCCAGACAATAGAAAACCCTCTAAATTAGTGCAGAAATCAGAGGAGAGTTGGCTAACATCCAAACTACACACGTAACTCCATACTTGAAGGTAAACAAAAAGGTCTCAGTTGTCTAATCCATACTGGGTTTCGAGGTCTTCAAAGCAAAGAAATCTATCCTCTTCTGTTAAGTTTCAACATCAGCAATCCTTTAATTTTCTAATCTTGAAATCTCTTTAGCTGCATCCCTGGCACAAGTGCTTTGTTACTTTCAATTGACAGACTGATTACTCTGCCAAATGTCCCAATCTCTTGTATACCAACCTCCATACTTGGCGAATCACCTGAAATGAACAGGAATTCCTGAACACCAATGGCACATTTTTATCCTTACAAACCAAATACCCTTTATACCACCAAAAATACAAATACTAAAACAATTACAAACCTAACTTGAAAAATTATTCAAATTACATTAGGGTATAAAGAGACCTCAGGAAAGCTCTTTCCCTACATCTGGCGAACTAAATCACCATAGGTTTGAGCAGTAAATCTACACATCACAGGTCTCACCCAGAGCTTTCCTGAGGTCTCTTTATACCCTAATGTAATTTGAATAATTTTTGAAGTTAGGTTTGTAATTGTTTTAGTATTTGTATTTTTGGTGGTATAAAGGGTATTTGGTTTGTGTAGATATTATTAGATTTACCCTTTGGCAGTAAGATCATATACATTTTTATCCTTAACATCTATCAAGTATTTGAGAGAGAGGAGATGCCCAGCCTTGTTCATAATTCAGGGGAATAGTCATCTGTTTGAAACATCCAATCCGTTAAGAGTCGTGGAGGCCGATTCAGTGCAGGGCATGTCCGGGCTGTCTGGACGTCCAGAAAATGGATGGGGCACATATGTATCTGATTCTGCAACTGTGGGAGCTATACATTCCTGCGGTTGCAGAATCAAGGCAGTTAAATGGCCCAGCATGCCCTCCATTCTGCTGCGGGGGATGTCCAAGGATTTGCTCGGCCAGCCCTCTCTGCACTCCAGTTGGTGTGCCAGTGCAGTGGCGTCCTGTCACCATGGCACCGACACGGTGAGCCGGAGGAACCAAATGCCTAACTGTACTGTAGGACCCTTTCCCTGCTGCCTGATCCTCCGAAGAAGCAGCCAGGGCCAGGATCAGGCAGCAGGACACATCCCACAGTGACACGATGCCTAAGGGGGAGGGGCCTGCAGACCCTGATCACCCTCGCAACCAGCACTTATTCCACCCAGACGTACAGTACCATGACCTGAATAGGCCCTGTACATCTGGGTACCTCAGCCTGCCCCCATCCAGCACTCCGTCCCCTCTCCTGCCCCCCCTCTCCACCTCCATCCCTCCCCCTCCTGCCCCCATCCAGTGCTGCCCGCACAAACCCTCTAGATGCGGGGAGTGCTGGGACTAGAATTCTGTCCTGGGCCTGTTCGCAGGTTGTATGTCCAACCCAGACATACAACCCCGCTATTCGGGCCTCAGAATCTACACCTTAGTGCGCATGCTGCTCCATAATATTTAACATCTGGTAGACCTTACTGTTTCCAGCTTCTCATTCAGCAGAATTTAGGCTCTACATCCATTCCATAGAATCCTTCTAATCTAAGTTGATCCATCCTAGATAGCAACAACAGCAGCACTTGCAGTACATACAAGATTTTTGGGAAGAGAACCATCTTGCATAGGGTTACTCTGTCTCCCAACGATAGAAGTGACTGCCATTGCTAAAGCTTCAACAAAATCTGTTGTATTAATGGAGAGAGATTATATTTATAGAGTTGACCTGCATCAACAGGCAGTTGGATATTGAGGTAAGTAGAAACAGCAAAGGGGACAATGGACAACCTTGTCTAGTACACCTCCACAAACTGAATTTGACAGTGTGGAGACAGTGAAACAAGACTGCTGCACTCTGATTTGCATAAACCTCGCCTATCTTTAAGGCACAGAGGGCTACGCGGGTAGCATCGAAAATTGCTGCAAGCCATGTAGCCCTTTCCTCTGCCCCAGAACACCCCTAACACATCCCGATGCTACCCGCATAGCATCTGGGAGCATTAGGGACTTGTCCGGGGTTTTCGAAGGGCACTACCAGTGTAGGTTCCCTTTGAAAATCCCAGATAAGGCCTTTACATGGGTAACTAGGGAAAATCGGGCCATTATTTACTGAATGTCTGTCTTTTACAAACCAGCTTGTGAATTCTGGATCAGAAGAAATAGCACTTGTGCCAACCAATCTGCTAAGATTTTTGCCAAATTTTTTTGGTTCACATTAAACAGTGAAATGGGTCTGTATGATTGCTGAAAAAGGGGTTCCTTCCCTGGCTTATAGATTACTATAATGAAGGCCTCTTTCACTCCAAACAGGAATTTTTCTAGGATTATCAGCTGGTCATACACACTATAAAGCAGCACACTAATTTTATCTTGCAGGATTCTATAAAACTCACAGCTAAAACCATTTGGTCAAGTTGCCCTGTAAATAGCACTCTGAATCTTTAATGCAGTAATTGTTACATTCAACACCCCAACTGTTCTTCTGTGAGTTAACCCGTTATGGACCAGCGTATGTTTTACATACATAAGGTTTCCATACTTACTACTCAACTGTTTACTAATTAATGGTCATAAATTCAATGGAACTATGTTTAGCTATTATCGTTTTGTCAAAAAGCATTATGTACAGATTTTTTATCTGAGATCTAGTTAGTTTAATAGGTATTCGAAGTTTGCTGATTTTGACGGTACTGGCGGCTCAACATAAAAAGATCACAAAAAAATAGTAAGTAGCTTATAATGCTGTAATAGCTACTATTTTGCAAATAAAAGTATTTGTAGACTTTAGAAAATAGGTTTAGATAACTGTAAGTTACTTAGTGTCAGAGTTATTGGTGCGTATATCGGCCTTGTATGTTTTTCATACGCTGGGCTAATATGTTGTTGAAACTAATTGCTGTCAAGCATTCTGTTCTAGGTGTTTCAATGGTGCAATATCGACGCACTGCATCAGAAGTGTTTTCACGTGTATCATATTCTGCCATCAGAATGGACTGTTGACAAACTATATTATATCATAATAAAGTGTTTTAAATGAAAACTGCAGTTTCAGTAGTATCATACAGTATGTTTATGTCAATGAATATTGGAACTGAAGCCTATCTTTTCTGAAGACGGACAATATACTATATTGGATCAGTGTATGAAAAACTTACACTATGTGAAACTTCTATTTTCTGCAAAGTTTTAATATTTTTTATTATTGCCGGTATTTCATAGTTGTTTGAGTGTAACAAATCTAATAAATCATCCAGAACAGAGAGAGAATATGCGAGCTGTCCAAAACGGGTTAAGGCATATTGCATTCCTGCAGGAATTCTGTAGCACGTTCCATGAGGCACTCCTCCCTTCTGTGCAGAGTACAATATTTGTTCCTAAATATGAATCCTATCTGTTCCTTTCTAGTATTATAATATGTTTATTAATGTCACTGTGCCGCTAGATAGTGTAAGCAATGATAAGCCCTCGAAGGAATGCCTTTGATGTTTCCCAAAGCAATATTGGATCTTCCCTATGTGCTTCGTTGGTTTCTTCAAAATAAGTCAACTGATTCCATAAATAAGATTGGAAACCCTCATCTTTGTACAAGTAAATAGGAAACCATCATGGTCAGTCCAGTCTCCTAGAATCAGAATATCTAAAATCCATCCATCCTAATTGTGTGGACCAATCTTTGCTGCTTCTATATAGAATAGTAGAATGATTCAAAACCATGATTCATGCACTCTGAAAAAAATGTGTATAACCTCTTTCTGTTGGGTGCAGTACTCTCCATACATCCGACAAGTCATAACCCTCAAACAAACTGAACACGCGATGCTGTTGCCTCAGCATACCCGACAATGTACTGGAGGACCTATCTCTTTATCTAACATACAATTGAAATCTCCACTCAATATTACCTGAGCTTCCAAACTAGAGGCAACAGTCTGCACTAGTTTGTCATAGAATCGTATGAATTTGGCCCATAAATTTGGCCCAACAAAATGGGCCTAGCTTTTAGTTTGCAGAGCAAGAAAATATATTATCCATTTGGATCTTTAATGGTTTTCTCTACCTGAAAACCAGAATTCTTTCTTGTTAGTAAAAATACTCCAACTTTTTTACCTTCCAAAGAAACATCAAATACTTCCCTTATCCACCATCTCTTCAACTTGTCATGTTCCACCTTTGTCATATGAGTTTTCTATAATAGAGATATATCAGCTCCTTTGAGCCTGATTCTGAAAGGGGCACATCAGGGCCATATGGACAGCCCCATGCAGGATAGGCCCATAGGATATGATTCTGTATGGGGGGAACAAAACATTCCCAATGACGGCCCAGCATGTTCCTGCCTGCCTGCGGGGATGTCCTCACAGCAGGCTCCCCTGACTCCTGAGGCTTTAGACTCCCTTCTTACCCGCTGCCTGACCCATGGCTGGCCAGCCGGGGCCTGGGTTGGGCAGCGGGGACCCCCCTGCACCCGGCTTCGGCCTTCGGGGGGATCCCCGGTCCCGATCACTCTGTCAGTGCTGCTTATTCCATCTTCAAATTGGCCCTGTACATCCTCGTCCCGCTCCCGCCCCCCTGCTGGATCTCACCATCCTGTGGCTCTAACAGTGCGGGAGAACAGGAGGGGGAATAGGGTCCGGATGGCTTGTGGGGCTGCACGTCCCACTGGAATGGGCAGCCTAGCAATTCGCAACTCAGAATCAGGCGCTTTGTCTCAAAAGATCTTCAAGTTCTTATGTTACTTGAAAGAAGTTCCAGTACCTAATACATTCCAAGTTAAAACACACAACCCCTGTGACATTATCCTATACCAAGCCTGGATCGCTTTAATATTCCCATCACTCTACTAGCACTGCTATATTTAAAAAGAATTTCAAAGTGTACCTTATGTAGATTCTCCTAAGGTTCTACCTTTTTTAGATGGTAGAGACCTCTAGTGGCTCTTCAAAGTACTATATGGTGACCTCTTTATGCCACTTACAGTTTCCAAAACAGGGGAGAGTATGTTTCAGAGCTAGAAGTAAAGACAAACTGAACACAGTTAGAGCACAAGAACCATGATATATTACATCATATCAAAGGTGGCAAGGATAAGGAGGTAGGAAAACAGTGCACTATAACAATGAGCCATTAGATGGCATCGGTATAAGTTAACATCTGTAACATCTCCTTTTTTCTTCTTTGAGTATAGGCACAACATTTTATTGTAAATGTTCTTTTGATCAAGTTGCTGAGATGGCTTTGTGATCCAACCACTGTGAATGTAGACGGGGCTTTTCTGTGTATGCAGCTGCTGATTCCTGTCTGTCAATGGTGGTTTATTATCTACACGTGGCAGGCATAACTGGTACCATATTTTTGACAGGTGTGCTTATCTATCGGGTTTGAGATTCTCAGCACTGCCATTCCTTAGTAGTGCCTGTACTCTCCTTGTTTGGGAATATGCCGGAACAGGAAGGATTGCTTGGCTCTTCAGTCAAGCTGTGTGTGTGATATTGTGAAGATGGCTGGTCAGACACTCTCAAGTCCACATGATTTTGACGATAGAAATATGAGCATGGTGCAACCTTTGCACATAGGTACCAACCCCCAACAATTTGTACGATTCCCCAGTAGTGGTTTCATGCAGACTAAGTCTCCAATATTCAGCTCAAGAAGATATGTCATATCTTGACTTAACATATTGCTTCTTGTGTTGGAGTTTTTCTGATACACCTTGTACTACACAGGGCTCAAGTAGCTTGCTGGCTACTGCCTTCAGTCTTCTTGACATCAGGTGCTGTGCTGGAATGCTATCCATGTACCCTTTTGGTGTGTTTCCCCAATGCAGTATAGCTTTCTGTCGGTCTTCACCCTGCCTTTTTGCTTTCTTACACAGATTCAGCACATATATCTGGGAGCAATTCAATTTCTCAGAAATCTGAATATTGATCCACTATCAACAGGAACTCTTTCCCAGAGAAGTTAACTAAGTCTGTGCTGAGAATCTACCAAGGCTATACTGGTATGTCGTGTGACATCATCATTTCCTTCTGCTGCTCATGTGCATATTCATTGCAAGCAGAACAATTGCTCACAGTCTTTGATCTCGCTTTGCATGTTAGGCAGTAAAGGGTATCACAAGTTAGCTGGCAACATGGTTCACCACCAACGTGGCTTGAAAGTATTTGTATTAGCACAGTGATTTGGGTATAATAACCCTGGACCTTTTATATAGGATGCCATTTTGTATGCTGATTTCAATTTGATTAGCTCTATGATTACGATATAGTTTGTACCCAAGGTATCACAGTACCCCACTGGTTGTCCTTCCACCATGTCTCTGAGATACCAATCATATCTAACTTCTCATTTAGTGCTATGTATTCTAACTCTCACATCTTATTTTTTAGACTTCTAGTATTTGCATACAAGCATTTTAGAGACTGTATTTTATTCATATTAATCTGGTTATCGGTAGGCAGGGGTAATTTGGAATCTTTAAGCACTGTCTGCTCCATATTCAAGGGCATTTGGGCTAACTTTGTCTTTATTGGAACCTCTCTGCTGATGTGCCCTAACTTCATTTTTTTGGTAGTATCCTTCAAGGATACATTATTCTGAACCATGCGCCCCTGGGTGACTGTCGGCTCTCCCCTATTATCTAGTTTAAAAGCTGCTCTCTCTCCTTTTTAAAGGATAAGCCAGCAGCATGGAGCCATCCCAGTTAAGATGAAGCACATACCTTCGGAAGAGCCCCTCCTTTCCCCAGAATGTACCCCAGTTCCTAACAAATACAAAACCCTTACCCTTGCACCATTGTCTCATCCATGCATTGAGACTCCGGAGCTCTGCCTGCCTTTTGGGTCCTGCACATAGAAAGGGAAGCATTTTGGAGAATGCTACCCTGGAAGTTCTGGATTTCAGCTACCTACCTAAAAGCCTAAATTTAGCCCCCAGAATGTCCCTACCACATTTTCCTATGTCATTGGTACCGACATGTACAAAGACAGCAGTCTCTTCCCCAGCACTATCTAAGACCTTGTCTAGGTGGCACGTGAGGTTCGCTACCTTCGCACCAGGCAGGCATGTTACCAGGTCATCCTCCAGGCACCAGCCACCTACATGCCTAATGATCGAATCACCAACTATAACGGCTGTCCTAACCCTTCCCTCATGGGCACATGGCCCTGGAGAAACTTTCTCGGTGCGAGAGGGTTTTACATCACCTGGAGGACAGGTCCTAGTTACAGGATCACTTCCTGCCACACCAGGGTGATACTCTCCTGTCATGTGACCTCTCTCCTCCATGGCAACAGGGATGCTGTAGGTCTCGTCTATGTACCTCTCTGTCATTCTTATGTTTCCAAGTCTGCTACTCTAGCCTCTAGAGAACGGACTCGTTCCCTGAGAGCAAAAAGCTCCTTGCACCTAGTGCACATGTAAGATCTCTCACCAACTGGGAGAAAATCATACATGTGACACTCAATGCAAAAGACTGGAAAGTCCCCATCTCATTGCTGGACTGCTGTCTGCATCTTAATTTTAAGCTTGTGTTTAGATCTTTAAGTTCTTTACTTACTAAGGGTTGCTAGGGATATTTATACTAATAAAACTGTACCTAATACGTTTAATATATCTTGTTCACCTGAAGCTTAATTAATCTCAGGTCCTTAGTGTTTGACTGATTTGGATAACGAGCTTCACCTGAGAGCACCTCCTTTCCTTTAAGATGTGTAAGTACTTATAAAGCTACGATTATCCCAGGGGTGGGTGGGTGTTGGGGAGGGAGGGAAATAACACTTATTAAAAGAGAGCTGCTACACAGTACCCTGTCCTGTGCTGCTGAGGTAAGCTGTGACCAACTTCCTGGGTGATTAACAGTCCTTGCTTGGATATGAGGAGTCTTCCAAAATGGCCTTTTGACCTGCCACCTGGTGTTAACACCTATTAAAAGGTTTTACAGGTCTCTTGCCCCCTAGATAGAAGGCCTCTTTATAAAGGTCTCTAGAAGACTTTATTTGATGCTCAAAGAGTAATGACCCTGTACTGACCCATATTATGAAGTGGCACAGCTTAGAGTGTTATTTGATTGGGTCAAGAGGCCTGGGCAGAAACAGTTGGTGGGAATGGAGGAGAGTGTTGTGGCAGAAGGAGACTTAGAGGTGGTGATTTGAAGTGGGGGAAGGAAGGGGGAAAGGACTTCCCTGTATTAGTAGCACTTGGAGGGTGTGGGGAGAGTGTAAAGGGTGACATTTGGGGAGGAAGAAATTCTCTGGGGGATTCCTATTGTGCATACTGTGGCTTTTAAGTCTGGGTGAATGTATGGGCAATTTACGAGGTGCAGGGGCAGCCCAAGAGGGATGTGCGAAGACTCATTGTGTGGTCTCATTTACATAAGGGGTCTAATTTGCATAAATATTTGCATAGTGTTAACATGCACTTACCTTTAGTAAACATGCCCCTTAATGAGTGTATAGATAAAGAAAGACTACCAGATTTCTACATTACTATACTCCAGTGCCAACTGCCAAGCACTTTAGGAAGTACTATAAACACTGTCCATTTAGGACCCATAGCAAACCTACCATATCATAACAGCACTACCAGGACTCACAAAGCACCAAACCCTACCTATCAAAAAGGCAACACTGCAAATATTAAACCAATACAACTCAGAGAATACCAATACATCTCCTACTGCGGAAAGAGAACAAGTGGCACTGTCAAATAGAAACTACATAAACAGAATACCTTAGCTTGGTTACACATGTAGAACATAGACCGTCACCAAACAAAGAACAAGGGACACAGTTTAGAAATAGAAAGACAATAATTAAACTGGGAACCCCAAAGGCCAAAGTTGGAATGTACAACACTTGAGAAATAAAACTATAAATTAATTTCCTCTTGTACTAAACAAAAACACAAAGATGTTAGCGATGAACATTCCCCAGAGCTGACATATTCCAGTTAATAAATTCAAAATAAAAAAGTATTTTTCTACCTTTTGTTGATTGGGGATTTTATTTTTCAATTGTAATTGCTCCAGTCACTTTATTCTGGTTTCTTCTTGTCTTTGGCTAACTCTCCATCATCTGCTGTCCATTTGTCCTTTCTTCTCTTTTCTAGTTTTTTCCATTCTCTCGCTACATCTGCTTTAACATACTGATCTCTCTCCTTTTGCTATTTCCTCCATTTCTTTCTTTATTTCTTTCATCCGCTCAAATGTCACCCTTCCATCCTCAATCCCCACTTACTCTCCCAATACCTGGTCAATTGTAGATTTTTCTTCCCTCCCACACAAAATATCTTTTCCCCTCTCCATCCTCCCTCCCCCAGCCCCATACCCTTCTAGTCCTCCCCCAACATCATCACCCTCCTAGTTCCATCCCCACCCAGCATCTACTCCCTTATAGTCCCATTCTCCCATCTCCTCGCATCAGCCCATTTCCAGTCCTAGCACCCCCCATCAGCCCATTTCCAGTACTAGAAACCTCATCAGCCCATTTTCAGACAAAGCTCCCCCATCAGCTCATTTCCAATCCTAGCCCCCCACCATCCATTTCCAGTTCTATTCCAGCTCCTATCTGTCCATTTCCAGTCCAAGCTCCCCCATCAGCCATTTCCAGTCCAAGCCCCCCATCAGCCATTTCCAGTCCTATTCCAGCCCCTCATCAGCCCATTTCCAGCTCACCCCCAGCCCATTTCCAATCCTAGCCCCCCGTCAGCCATTTCCATTCCTAGCCCCCCCATCAGCTCATTTCCAGTCCTATTTCAGACCCCCATCAGCCCATTTCCAGTCCTATTCCAGTCTCCATCAGCTCATTTCCAGTCCAAGTTTCCCCCCTCAGCCCATTTCCAGTCCTAGCCCCCCCATCAGCCCATTTCCAGTCCAAGCTCCCCCCTCAGCACATTTCCAATCCTAGCCAATCTCATCAGTCATTTCCAGTCCTATTCCAGCCACCTATCAGCCCATTTCCAGTCCAAGCTCTCCCCCTCAGCCCATTTCCAGTCCTAGCCACCCCATCAGTCCATTTACAGTCCTAGCTTCCCCATAAGCCATTTCCAGTCTTATTCCAGCCCCCATCAGCCCATTTCCAGTCCAAGCCTCACCCCTCAGCCCATTTCAGATCCTAGTCCCCCGTCAGCCTATTTCAAATCCTAGCCCCCTCATCAGCCATTTCCAGTCTTATTCCATCCCCCATCAGCCCATTTCCAATCTTAAACCCCCCTCAGCCCATTTCCAATCCTAGCCCCCCGTCAGCCCATTTACAGTCCTATTCTAGCCTCCTGTCAGCCCATGTTCAGTCCAAGCGCCCCCCAAGCTCATTTCCAATCCTAGCCCCCCATCGGCCATTTCACGTCCTATCCTAGACCCCCCCCCAAAGAGCCCCACGCCTTTCTAAACTGCTTCAGAGGTGAGCCAGGGAAGATGCATGAGGCCCTGGCTCACCTCTGCACAGCCGCCAGCATGAAAAGAGCCATTTTCCCTCACGCTGGTGGCTATTACTTTGAAGTGCGCTGAATGCTGGGAAAGGTTGAAGGGCATTTCCCAGCACTTGCGCGCTTCACAGTTACAGCCACCAGCGTGAGGGAAAACAACGCTTTTCATGCTGGCGGCTGTGCAGAGGTGAGACACGGCCTCGCACGGCTTCCCCGGCTCACCTCTGAAGCTGTCCATTGTGCAAAAATAAAGTTTGTGCGTGGCTGTCTGAAGCACTGAGCCCTGTGCGAACAACATTCTCGCACAATGGATGGGCCAGTCCTAATGGGGTGAGCAAAGAAAGGTCTGATACTATTGAGTCATTTAGTGTGGGTAGGAAGGGAGGTGAAAGCCTTTGATGAAGTAAGGGAGGAGTTTGGGTTGAGGGAAGGGGATAGGTCCTATTAGCTGCAGGTGAGACATTTTTTGTAGCAAAGGGAGGTGCGAGGCAATCTGAGTTTGCAGTGCACCCCTTTTGAAGAATTGTGGGAAAAGGGGGGCTTAGTCCAAAGGTCTGGTTTTAAAGCTATACAGAATGTTGTTACCGGGCCTCACTATGAAGCCACTGCACCTTCAATACTGGGAAAAGGAGATATCAATGGAGTGGGATGATCATCAATGGGGGATAGGGTCTATGAGGTCACGAGGAAGATATCAGTGGGGTCAATGGTGCTGGAGAACAGTCTTAAAGTGCTGTATAGAATGGATTGGACTCCAAAGCATCTGAATGCAACTGCTTGGGGGTATGATCCCGCCTGCTGGCGAGGATGTGAGGCAGAGTGGGATATCTTCCACCTCTTCTGGGTGTGTCTGAACGTTAAAGAGATGTGGGGGAGGGTGGAAGAGACCTTTTAAGAAGATTATGGGTTGCTCAATGCACTTGGAATCGGAGCAGGTATTGCTGAATGAACAAAAAAAAGTTGGGAGGGATCCCTGAGACAGTTTCTGGGTCTATGTATTGCAGTGGCCAGGATGGAAGTTCCCTGCTTTTTGAAAAGGGTGGATGTACCAGCCAGGACGTTGTTCATTAAACATCTGGATTTCCTGTTCAGGATGGGTGGGATTGCAGTATATATGAATCACAGTGTGTAGACGTTTGAGAGAGTATGGGGTATGAGTCGAGAGTGCAGGACAGAGTATTTCAGGGTGTAGTTGGTGGTTTAAGTAGGCTATAGGCAGCAGGAGGCGCTACCGTGGATTAGTGACGGAGTATGGGGTGAGTTATGGGAAGGAGGTAACTGCCATTTATGGTTTATTTCATTTGCTTAACTGCTTTTCGATAAAAACACAGCAGAGCGGTAAAAACACAGCAGTGCAGTTCACATATGCAATTTGAGGGGGTGGACGGTTAGGTGTAGCAAGTGGGGAGAGGGAAGGAGAGGAAGTGGTAGTGGTTTTGATTTGGTTTGGTTTTGCTTCACTTTGCCTTGTTTTTGGATTTGCTGGGCGGGCTTTCAAACTTTCCATCTGACCTGGGTTGTTAGTGGGGAGGGTATCGAGGGGGCTGGGAAGGTCTTTGATGGGTGGTTGTGAGATGGGATGAGGTGTTTATTGTTTTGATGCATATTGAATGCTGAGATTTTTGATGGCTGTTCACTTATCTTTTGTATTTGGGGGTGTATTGTTGTGCTGTATATTGAATGTTGAGTCTTGCTGGCTGTTCATAAAGCTTCTGTATTTGGATTGTATATATACAATCCCTTCAGTAAAAGAGGAAGGCTGGCACTGAGATGGATCGATAAAATAACAGCAGCTATGGATTCCACTCTATCAACAATGAGCTACTTGGCTGAAGACCGAACAAAGTTTAGGTCAACTATCCAGAGGGTCACCAGGAGTTGACACTGACTCGACAGCACTTAACATATGTCTAATAAAAAGAAAGTTAAAAAAAAAGTGCTGCCTGCTGCGGACTTAGTTATCAGCCTGCAAATGCACATTTTTCAGAAATTGGAAAGCAGGCCTTAATGAAGAAGACAGATGAGCCCAAGCACTGGCAAGTTGCTTATAAATAAGGCAGGCCAAGAGAGACTTTGAAAAGAAGCTTGCGATAGAGGCAAGAACTAATACTGAAAACATTTTCAAGTACATCTGAAGCAAAGAGTCCATGTGGGAGTAGGTTGGACCACTGGACAACTAAGGGGTAAAAGGAGTGGCTAGGAAATATAAGATAATAGCTGAAAAACTAAACAATTTATCTTGGTCTTTTCTAAGGAGGATTGTTGGGGTTATATGTGCACTGGAAACCTTAATTGATAGTGATGATTTGAGCAACTAAAGCATATAACTGTAAGTCTAGAAGATCTAGTATATCAAATTGATAAACTCAAGAACAAACTGCAAGGACCAGAAGGCATTCATCCCAGAGCCATGAAAAAGCTCAAATATAAAATTGTTAACCTATCATTCAAAACAGCCATATTTGAGGACTGAAGGGTGTCTGAAGTAATGCTAACTTTTAAAAACAACTCATGGGGTGATCCAGGAAATTATAATCAGTTTGTATATAATTAAAATTTTCTGTCCTGATTTGACTGTTTCCAATGTGTAATCTAATTCTGCTACTGATCGCTGGAAGTAGCGGTATACAAATGTATGCTAAATAAATAAAATAAATAGACCTGTGAGCCTGATGCCAGTGCCAGGCTAAATAGCTGAAGTTGTACTAACAAAATAGCTGTCCATATAGATAGACACAGATTAAGGGGAATGAATCAGCATGGGTTCAACCAAGGCAAGTCTTGTCTTAGATTTTTTTGGATGGTGTTAACAAATGAATGGGTAATGGTGAGCCAGTTGATGTGGAGCCCGATGCACAAAGGGGCATGTCTGGGCCGTCAGAACATCTATAATATGGATGGGGCCACATTGTACCCGATTCTGCAACTCGGAAGTGAGATGGTTCAGAATCGGGCACATAGACGTCCCGGTGTGCCTCTGATCCTGTCACGGGAGATGTCCAACTGCAGCCAATCCAGACTGCACTGTGCTCCTTCTTGTGTGCTGATGCTGTGGCATCCCATTGCCATGGCACTGGGATGCCCAGCAGGAGCGCCGAAAGCACTACTCACCAGCATAGGTCTTTTCCCCACCACCCGATCCTCAGAGGGGTCTGCCAGGGCTCACCTCCCGTCTTCCTAATGGAGCCCGCAAGACATACAGGACCCTGACCGGAATAGGCTCTGTATGTCCTGGCACATAGTCCCACCCTCGACCCGGCTCTGTCCTGTTCCCTCCCACCCCCATCCAGCGCTCCCCGCACAGAGGCCCTGTATGTGTGAGGATCCTGGCTTGCAGCATATGGTTCTTTCATATAGTGGGGCTATACATCCCTCTGGGACATACAGTCCCGCTATTCACCTGCCAGAATAACCGCCATAGTGTATTTGAAGTTTCAGAAGACAATTGACAAAGTCCCCTCATAACAGACTCCTTAGGAAACTAAAAAGTCATGGGATAGGACTACATGCCCTTTTTTGGATTGTAAACTGGTTAAAAGACAGGAAACAGAGTAGGACTGAATAGTCAATTATCCACATGGAAAATGGTCTCTAGTGATGTGTCCCAAGGGTTCGTGTTGGGATCTATACTATTTAACATATTCATAAATGATCTGTAGGTAGGAGTGATAAGTGAGGTGATCAAATCTGTGGATGACACAAAATTATTCAAAGATGTGAAAACAAGGATTTGCAAAAGGATCTTGTGAGACCAAGAGACTGGACATGTAAATGGTAGATTAAATTTAATATGTAGAAGTGCTAAGTGATGGGCATAGGGAAGAATAATTGTAATTATAACATGCTGGGATTCAGCAGTCAAGAAAAATATCTTTGAGTCATTGTGAACAATATGTTACAATTTTCAGCCCAGTTTTTTGCAGCTGCTGAAAAGGCAACTATAATGTTAGGAATTATCTGAAAAGGGATGGAGAACAAAACTGAGAATATCACTTTGCCTCTTTATAGGTCCCTGGTGCATCTGCACTTTGAATATTGTGTACAGTTCTGGTCGCTTCATCTCAAAATGTTATAGTTCAACTAGAAAAGGTTCAGAGAAGGGTGACAAAAATGATAAAAGGATGGAAGGTCTCCCTTATTATTATTATTATTATTAATAAGCATTTATAAAGCGCTACCAAGTGTACACAGTGCTGTACAGACTTAAGAACATAAGATATGCCACACTGGGTCAGACCAAGGTCCATCAAGCCCAGTACCCTGTTTCCAACAGTGGCCAATCCAGGTCACAAATACCTGGCAGTTTCCCCAGAAGACACACAGGTTCCACAATGCTTGTATTGGGGTAAGCAGTGGATTTCCCAGGTCCCCTTTAATAATGGTTTATGGACTTTTCCTCTAGGAACTTGTCCAAACATTTTTTAAACCCAGTTACAGTAACAGCTTTTACTACATCCTCCGTTAACAAATTCCAGAGTTTGATACATGTTGCATGAAAAAATATTTTCTCTTATTAATCTTATATGGGTTACACGGTAGCTTCATTGCATGTCCCCTGGTCTTTCTATATTTTGATGGCATAAACAATCGATCTATGTTTACCCGTTTCACTCCATTCATTAATTTATGGACCTCTATCATATCTTCCCTCAGCCGTCTCTTTTCCAGGTTGAAGAGCACTAACCTTTTTAGCCTTTCTTTATAGGAGTATCCTTCCATCCCCTTTACCATTTTGCTGACTCTTCTCTGTACCTTTTCTAATTCTGCTATATCATTTTTAAGATACGACAACCAGAAATGCACACAGTATTTGAGGTATGGTTGCACCATGGAACGATACAGAGGCATTATAATATCCTTTGTTTTAATCTCCATTTCTTTCCTTAGGCTTTCTAGCATTCTATTTGCTCTCTTGGCCACCACTGCACACTGGGCGGAGGGTTTCAACATGTTATACACAATGACGCCTAAATATTTTTCCTGGGTGATGGTTCCTAATGTAGGACCTTGCATCGTGTGACCATAGTTTGGGTTGTTCTTTCCTAGGTGCATAACATTTGCACTTGTCTACATTAAATTTCATCTGCCATTTGAGCATCCAGTCTTCCAATTTATTAACGTCCTCTTGCAATTTTTCACAGTCCTCTTGGGTTTTAACAACTTTGAATAATTTTGTGTCATCTGCAAATTTGATTACCTCGCTCATTATTCCCATTTTCAGGTCATTTACAAATATGTTAAAAAGCAGCAGACCCAGCACAGATCCCTGGACTACTCCACTATTTATCTTTCTCCATTGGGAAGATTGGCCATTTTGTCCTACCCTCTGCTTTCTATCTTTTAACCAGTTCCTGATCCACAATACTATACTGCCTCCTATCTCATGACTTTTTAATTTCACCAAGAGTGTCTCATGAGGCACCTTGTTAAAGGCTTTCTGAATATCCAGATATACTACATTGACCGATCCATCTTTGTCTACTTGTTTATTTACACCTTCAAAAATATATAACAGATTAGTAAAACAAGACCTTCCCTGACTAAAGCCATGATGGCTGTCTCCTTTTAAACAATGACTATTTACATGTTCAGAAATTATAATCTTAATAATGGTTTCTACCATTTTCCCAGTACTGATGTCACGGTCATCGGTTTGTAGTTTCCCAGATCACCACTGGAACCCTTTTTAAAAATTGGTGTTACATTGGTCATCCTCCAATCTTCAGGTATTATGGATGATTTTAATGACACTTCACAAATTAGTAATAGTAGGTCTGTAATCTCATATTTCAATTCTTTCAACACACTTGGATGTGTATCATCCGGTCCAGGTATTTGCTACTTTTCAGGTTATCAAATAGTTTTTATACATCTTCCTGGTTTATCAATATTTCTTTCAATTCTTCTGCTGCATCAGCTTTCAATAGCATTTCATGCATGTGTAACGTCCCTACATCTTCTTCAGTAAACACCGAAGCAAAGAGTTCATTCAGATTCTCCACTATGGCTTTGACCCCTCTTAGTACCCCTTTTACCCTTCTATCATCCAGTGGTCCAACTGACTCTCTCATGGGTTTTTTGTTACAAATGTACTTGACAAAGTTTTTATTATTCGTTTTTGCTTCCACCGCAAGTTTTTTTTCAAATTCTCTCAGTCTGCCTTATCAATGCCTTGCATCTAACTTGCTAGTGCTTATGTTGTTTCCAGTTTTTGTCATTTGGCTAATTTTTCCATTTCCTGAAAGATGCCCCACCTTTCCCCAGAATGTTGCCCAGTTCCTAACAAATCTAAAACCCTCATCCTGGCACCATTGTCTCATCAACGCATTGAGACTCCAGAGCTCTGCCTGCCTTTAGTGTCCTGTGCGTGGAATGGGAAGCATTTCAAAGAATGCTACCATGGAAGTTCTGGATTTCAACTTTCTACTTAAAAGCCTAAATTTGGCTTCCAGAACCTCCCTACCAAACTTTCCTATATCGTTGGTACCAACATGTACCAAGACAGCAGACACATCCCCAGCTCTATATAAGACCTTGTCTAGGTGGTGAGTGAGGTCTGCTACCTTCGCAACAGGCAGGCATGTTGCCAGACGATCCTCATGTCCACCAGCCACCCAGCTATCTACATGCATAATGATCGAATCACCAACTATAATGGCTGTTCTAACCCTTCCCTTGTGGGCACATGGCCTGGGAGAAACCTCCTTGGTGTGGGAGGCTTTTACATCACCTGGAGGACAGTTCCTAGCTACAGGATCACTTTCTGCCACTATGCTCTCCTATCACGTGACCTATCTCCTCCATGGCAACAGGGATGCTGCCAGACTGGAGGTGGGACTTCAGTACTACGTCCCTGTAGGTCTCATCTATGTACCTTTCTGTCTTCCTTATGTCCTCCAAGTTTGTTACTCTAACCTCCAGTGATTGGACTTGTTCCCTGAGAGCAAAGAGCTCCTTGCACCTAGTGCACACGTAAGACACCTCACCAACTGGGAGAAAATCACACATGTGACACTCAATGCAAAAGACTGGAAATCCCCCATCTTGCTGCTGGACTGCTGTCTGCATCTTAGTTTTAAGGTTGTATTTATGTATTTAAGTTGTTTAATTATGTAGATTTGCTGGAGATACTTATACTAATAAAACTATATCTAATACTTTTAATAGACTTTGTTCACCTCAAGATTAACTAATTTCAGGTCCTTATGTATGCTTGATGAGGATAAACAGTTGCACCTGAGAGTGAATATGGGTACTTCCTTCCCTTTAAGAGGCTTAAGTGCCTATAAAGCTACATTTATCCCAGGGCTGGGTAGGAGTGGGGAGGAAGGGAGAGAATGAAGTCCTATTAAAAGTTGGCTTGCTTCTAAGGTAAAGGCTTACCAATTTCCTGGGTGGCTCACGCAGCCCTTGGTTTGATAGAAGGGGCCTTTAAAATTGCCCCTTTGATCTGTCACTTCCCTTTAGCACCTATTCAAGACAACTTCACAGATATTTTGCTTCCTAACTGGAAGGCCTTTTTGTAAAGGTCACTAGAAACAAGCTTATTTTTTCCTACTCAGGACTATTCTACCTGTATATTAAGCTATACTTTGATTTAATTTAATTTAGATAAAAGGTTCTCTAGAAGCAACTTTATTTCAGTAACTATTTACGCTATTTAACTTTCTATGTTTAAGCTATACTCTGATTTGATTAAAATGAAAAGCTCTCTAGAAACAAACTGCAGAATCTATTTACTCTTAATTTGCTTTCTATGCTAAGCTATACTCTGCTTTGATTTAAATATAAAGCTCTCTGATGGTACTAAGACCTGACAGATTCAGCAAAAACACTAAATTCTAAAATACACAGATCTATGAGTTTTAACCCAAATAATTCCCTTTTTCTCCATGATCTAGAGTTTATTTCAGAAGATTAATACTGACAGCTGTAGATCTATTTCCTTGTAGCAGTCCCTTTTGGTAGTCCTTCAAGACACAAAAAAAGACAGTCCCTGTTCAAAGAGCTTGCAATCTAGAAGACAAACATACAGGATAAACTAATACGATAGGAATAAGGGCAATAGGAATTGAAAGAAAGCTAAACAAGTTAGTGGTTTTCAGCTTGGAGAAAAGACGATTGAGAAAGAATTTGATCGAAATTTACAAAACTATGAATGGGATGGAACAGTTAAATGGGGAACAGTTATTTAACCTGTCAGACAACACAAAACAAGAGGACATTCCATGAACCCCATGACCAACTAATTAAAAAACTAATTAAAAACAAATCATAGAAAGTTTATTTTACACAGAGTTGTGGAATATGTTGCCGGAAGATGTGGTGAAGTTGACCAAAATAGCGGGATTCAAGAGGATTGGACATGTTCTTGGAGGAAAAGTCTATAGAAAATCATTAGCCATAGAGGCTTAGGAGAGTCATTGTTAGGACTGCTTCAATATCTGCCGTTCTACCCGTGTATGTAGAGCTAACCATGTATGACAAATATGCCATTGAGGAGCACAGCCAGTTCGGACAGCCCAAAGTTCCAAAAGTCTCAGGTATGTGCATATCCTTTTTCAGGGCTGCAGAGTTGTCGGAGGTATGGGAATACCAGGCAATGTGAAAAACATGTGCCCCTCGCAAAGTCTGACTTCAATGTGAAATGGAGACAGCCATGTGCTCTCCCGTCCCTGTTTTATTCACACCCTAAGCAGTTGCCTACGATACATACACTTTACCTCTTTCACTCCTCTTTCTTCATTGGGGCTCTAACAGGTAATGGTAGGTGATTTGACCCATACAATGGTCAAAATTCAAGAAAATCCCCGAAGAATTCTAAGGACCAAAATAAAAAGATAAGTGTAAAGATATATCAGCAGTACAGATTACCAATAAGAATGTATATTTTTTGTCGGAGCTGTATATACCAAAGGGGGTGGAAAAATTACCACCACCTCGCTGTAACCGCTCCTTTTACTCACAATATTAAAGTGTTTGAAGTTTTTAAAGTGAGAAGAACAACACCACTTATCTGAAGAATGCCGGATATATTCACAGCTTTTCTCTGTTTTCCTGCATAGTCCACCATACAATGGTCGACACAAAGTCTGTGGGTCCCTCCAACTACAGATGGTGTCCAAGGGACAAGTGCTGACATGGCTGCCAACCCAGTTGCATGGGTCAATGTCAGTCCATTCAGTCACAGAGCATGGTATTTTCGCCCACTATGGGATCTGCTGCGCTGCTATATATGGGAATAGTTGGAATATTCCACCTTGCTGTAAACGGTCTGAGCAATAGGAAACCTCATACCATCCACATGACACTGTACGCCGCAGAGCACCCATTAAAGCATAACATGATAGTATGTGCAATGCTCAATGCCTGGCTCAATAGTTAGGTGTCCTGACATCATTCCCACACAGTACCCATGCACATTATCTATGATAATGCCACAAACCCTATTGATCATATCCATTTACATTTCTGCATGTGGCACTCAATGCATGTCCTGAATAGGGTTGGCACATCAATGTTCTGCAGCTTTGGTTGACAGTAGCCCTGGCCCAGCTATATGTACGTGATACAGGGCCCCAAGACACCACTGTGAGCTAGTATTAAACAGCTATAGTGGAGGTCTGCTGTTTTATGGATGTGTGGCAAGTCTCAGGTCAACCATGTTGGTGTACTACTACCACTACTGCTACTGATAATTTATATAGCGCTACTAGGCATACACAGCACAGATACATGTAAGGATGGTCCCTACTCGTCAGAGCTTACAATCTAGTCAAGACAGACAATATAACAGCTAAGGACAAGGACACAACCAGGGAAGGTAAGGAGATACATAGGGGACTAAGCAAATCAGCATCCTAAAGCTGCCTCAAAGAGGTGAGCCTTTAGCATGGATTTGAAAAGGGGCAGGGATGAAGCCTGACATACAGAGTTAGGTAGTTTGTTCCAGGCATAAGGAGCAGCAAGGTGAAAGGATAAAAATCTGGAGTTGGCAGTGGAAGAAAAGGGCATAGACAGTATCAATCCACCAGAATTGTGGAGTTCATGAGGAGGGGTGTAGGGAGAGATGAGCGAGGAATGGTAGTGCTTGTTTACACAAAAACACTGCAAGTGAGTCCACCACTAGGGAGACTGTGCAGGTCTGTGTCCGATGCCTGCAGATGCAGGTGTTGTGGCACTGTGGTGAGTGGCAGTGCCTTTACCACATAACATGCATGGCAGAGGATGGTGCTTGCCATAGCCAGCAATGGTCCCTGATTGATTTTGAGGCTGTGCTATAAAGAGAGGGCACACGGTACCCCATGTGACCCAAAACATACTTTATCCTCTGCTGACAATGGCAAGAAGAGGACATGGGTATGGCCATAACTGTGCTTCACAGGATGAGGCACACCTGCCAGGAAAGACATGTCTATTGACACTGTCCAAGGGTCAGCCTTGAACCTATGACAGGCAAGGCACATCCTGGTGTAGCGACAACATATACAAGGGTGTGGGGGCTGTTACGCTATATCAGCATGGCCACTGACAGTGATGCTTGAACAAGTCCCACTTGGCATTTACACCTCACAGCCTACCAATGGCAAGCCCGGACTGCCTAGAGAAAGAGCCAGACCAAACACTGATGTATGGAAGTTAGACAAACTTTATGTATGAAAACCTTTTTTAAAAACAGAGATCAGGTAGCAAATAACAGAGATACATAGAAAACATGATGCAAAACATATTTGTACATCATGCCACTCATTCCCCCCGAAATTGCTCCCCACAAAACATTCCCACATATCCACCCCCTTCCACACCACCCCCCCCACCCTACCCCCTCAAACCCTATTCCCATTTAGCTAGTGTCGTGGGCCCACATTGCCACCGTGGGTCCAGTGCAGCACCACTCCCTGTGTGGTCTAGTGCCCCCTCCCCTGGGCACCTCAGCCTGAATGTTGCTGCTGCAGCAGGGCATTGGTGAAGGCCCGTAGACTGTCACATATTGCCTCTGTTGCCCCCTCCACTGCCTCCCTCATGAGCCACAGCTCATGCACCACTGCATCCCTAGAGCACAAAGGCTCCTGAGTTCTGCCTGCATCACAGGGGATGGGGGAGCAATGGAGATGGTCATTGGGGGCTGCTGTGGGGGCCTTTTTCTGGACAATTCTACATGAGTGGACCACTGGGCCTAAGGATCTGATGACGTGCATGTGGAGTGAGCAACCCTGGATGGTGTGACGTGATGCAATGGCAGCCTCTTTGTTCCAGATGCCTCTCTTGCCTCCACCTTTACAACTCGTGCCAGCAGCACTGCAGCCACAGTGACTAATGGTTCTTGAACCTCCACTACTGCAGTCTGCCCTTCCTTTGTCTCCATAGCAACTGCTTTAGGCCTCTAATCGATGCTTTCCTGTACCTCCCTCATGTCTTCCACATCTCCTCTGTCCTCCAGCTCTTCACTGTCTGCCTCTTCCTCCTCTTCATTCCCTTTGTCCTCATCCCCCTCTCCTGCCTCCTTTTCCATGTCTTCCTCCTCTCCTCCCTCCTCCTCCTCAACTATGAGTTCTTCTTTCTCTTCCCCTTCTTCCTCCTTTTGCTTGCCATCCTTGGAGCTCCATTGCTGCTCAGGCCCAAGCTACCAGCCATTGAGGCTGTCACAGTGGTTGTAGTGCTGGTAAAGGTGGAGCTGCCATGCTGATGCTCCAACGGCATGCTGGTGTCTGCTGTGACAGAGGTGTCCTGTGCAGGCTGGTCCTCCTGTGCTGCAGGCCCCTGTGGAGCATTTTGCTGCTGTTGTGCTGTGTAAACCAAAGTTTCCGATCAGTACATGTTCAGTACATGTGAAATTACATGGTATCTCAAAGCTAGATGTTGTAGAGTCACATAGCAAGGCAGGCCCATGTTGCCTTGGTTACACTATGACGTTTTCTATGGCTGTGGAACTAGGCCTTTCCCTCTCCATTCCCAGACCCTGAGTTCTCTGATCTACTTCCATGGCTTTCTGTTCCATGCTTGCAATGCTGACTGACTGACTGATCTCTCAGACACAGTATATACAGTACTGCTGAATTACAGGCTGACATCACTGCTGGCCTAGTTGACATAGATGTCTGCATGTGGTTCACTGGTGTGGGTTTCTATGACATGGGTGACTCCTGGCTCACTTGCTGCAGCTGCGACCTCCTCTCAGAGGTGCTGGATGAGGTCTGGAGTATGGCGCCTCATAGTCCTGAACCTGCATTTCAGGGCCTCCAAGGTCTGCCTCACAGTGAAATCTCTGTGGGAGAGATTGTTCTTTAGGCTTAACACAGAACCTCAGGCCTCTCCCCCCCCCCCCCCCGACATTTGCACAATGTATGAAACAGCCACAGCCTCATCTGCTTCACTCTGTATTTTCTGTACTGCCATCTCCCATCCCTCCACCACAGAGCCTGCAGTACCCTCTCCAGACATTTATGTTCTGCTTTGGTGTTGCGGTGCGTACACAGAGCTTGTAGGCCAACTGGCCCCCAGCCTCTATGCGTCCCCTTTCTCCTCCTTTAACACACATATCACTCCCCTGCCTGTACACTTCTACTACACTCCCCTTGCCTTCACACTATCTTGACTTTCTCCTGCCACTCCCTGTTCACCATTCCCCTCTTGCCCTCTCAGTGGAGCTGCCTTTGCCACACACACACACCACTATGCTTCCCACATCAATATAATTGCATGGGGCCATACAGGGGCCATGAACACACATTACTCCAGCCAACATATTTATCTTTGGGCTGCCACATAGCAGAGATTAGCATTACTAAAAATAGCAGCTGATAGCATGGATGTCCTGCACAGTGTATTGGTTCTGTGGCACTGTGCCAGACTTGAACCTGTATCTTCTTGTTGTGGCTGCAGTCCTCCTCCAGGCTGAGCTATTGCATCTGCTTTGTAAGCGACTGGCTGGTTGTTTGCTATAGCGGCAGTCCTGGGTTGTGTGATAGTGCAAGGCTGGATGCTGTCTCTTCCCAGAGACTGTTCTCTCTTCCATGATGGATAGCTTTTGGGGACCAGGCCAAGGTTGTGGGTTTGAGGGCCATCTCCTTTTGTTCTGCCAACTGTCATATCCCTCCCCACCTACCACCTGGCACCAATGGCTTACTCACCTGCGCAGCCGCAACTGGATGGCCTTCCAGATGCATGTGGCCAGCTGTAGATTGGCCCTGCAGTGGCCCCTGGGGTGCAGCGGCCCCCTCCCACTTCAGCACCATGCATGCTAAGGCCTCTGTCTCCTCCCTGCTGAAATTCTCCTGATGTCTTTGACGCCATTTTGTCAGTGACCCCTGCTCGGAGGAGGGGGGCTACTTGGGAGTGTGCCAATGGAGAACTCTGCAGGTGACACCCGAGCATTACGATGCGGGGTTTTCCTAAGAGATTTCCCCCCTCCTAAGTATATCCCCAGATATATTCATAGGAGAAGCAGTACTTTGCTTAGGAAATTAATACTAACTGCTTACAATTAAAAGGAAATAACACTAATTATAATGATATACAAATTTGATAATACAGTAATAATGAGTGATTTCAATTACTCCAATATTGATTGTGTAAATGTCTCATCGGGACATACCAGGGAAATAAAGTTTCTAGACATCGTAGATGACTGCTTTCAGAACACTCTACCATGACTCTTATCCGCACTCTTATTACCTCCCGTCTAAACGACTGCAACTTGCTTTTCACTGGTCTCCCATTGAATCATCTACAGTATCTCCCCTTCAATCTGTTCAAAACTCAGCTTCATGGCTAATCTTCTGCCAGTGTCACTATGCTCACATAATTCCTCTTCTGAAGTCGCTTCATTTGCTCTCTATTAGTTTCTGTATCCAATTCAAACTTCTTCTGATCTACAAATGCATTCATTCTGCTGCTCCTCATTACGTCCTCTCTCTTGTCTCCCTACACCCCTCCCCAGCAACTCCACTCATCAAACAAACCACATTTATCTATTCCCTTCTCTTCTACTGCCAACTCCAGACTTCCTTCTTTCCACCTTGCTGCATCGTATGCTTGGAAAAGATTACTTGAGTCAGTGTGTCAGGCTCCATCTCTAGTCCTATTCAAATCCAGGCTAAAGCCTCATCTCTTCAAGACTGCTTTTGGATCCTAAGCCATTTATTCCTCTGTTTATACCCATATATATTTGAATTATTTCCCTTAAGATTTGCCTAGTCCCCTGTTCTGTTTGATCGTCTGTCTTAAAAGATTGTACGTTTTCTTGACTTTCTTGACTGTCTTTTATGTGCACCTCTATAGCTCTGTATAAATGAATAGTAGTACAGTATGGAAGAGTTAGTGTCATATATTCCTTATGAAAACAGCATTAAAGTATGTCTTGTGAAAGTCCTATAGTATAAACAAGATGTCTCTTTTGCTATTTTCTCGTAAAACATCAGATCAGAAGTTCTGATCACAACACAGGTGCTCAAATGTGTTCTCTTTACCTTTGTTTTATTGTTTGATATACCACCCAGGCAAAGCATCAGGGTGGTGTACAATCATCAAAGGCAAGCTACATAAAGGAAATTTGAAAGGAATGCCATTGATAGCCGGGATAGAGAGGAGAGAAAGAGACTAGGCAGAAGATAGGAGGAGGCTGCAAGAGACAGAAGCAACTTAGGCAGGCAGGGGAGAAGTGCCTTCAGGGAGGGGAGGGAGAAGAGGGAAGGGGAAGGTCATAGGCAAGGTGAAACAAATGGGTTTTGAGTGCAGCTTTGAAAAGGGGGAAGGATAAATCCGAACAGAGTGTATGGGGTAATGAGTTCCGAAGAGTGGGGCCCAAAAAGAAAAATGCAGAGTGGCGGGTGAGCTCAAGATGAGCATGTTTAGGGGAAGGGAGAGAGAGGCGGTTCACATGTATGTTGACGTGAAAGAGAAGAAAGATGATAGAGGAAGGGAAAAAAGTGGTGTGTTGGCTTGCCTGGGTTAGGTCCCAATTGAAGAAGTAAGGCCTTTCATTTTGGAAAAAATCAAGAAGTTCAACAGTCTGGTAGAAAACATTCCTGTTGTAATCTTTTCTTCTCTGTTGAGGTTGCCCATTTTATTTTTGCATGTATCTGATGTTTTCCTTTATTTTTGGCATGACTATGGCCCAATCTGAATTTCTTGGCAGCTTTTGCAGAATTCCATACATTCTTCTAATGAAGAGACAAAGAGCTACTTCCTGTTGGCCTGATGCTTCAAGAGAAGGGAAATCCCATCGGTATTTTCTGGCGCTGGCTTTCAAGGTAGCTGTCCAAAACGGTTTCTCTGAGCTAGAGTAAATTATTAAGTGGTCAGTAACCTTTTATCTCCTGAATTTTAACTCTTATAGATTCACATTCTTTTTTCTTGACCAATAACTCTTGCTTCTCTTGGAATGAGTGGAAGACGAGGAACAATAAGCAATAATAAATACAGTTGCTACAATTAGATAAGACAAGACAGTTTGACAATGAAAGAATGATTAAACCATATCATCATAAAAACTAAATAATTTGGGGGATTTGGATTTTTAGCATGCCTTTCCAAATCATTTTGAAGGTAGCTTACAACATTTTAAACATTTAAGTGCAATAATATAAAACATTAAAATCACACAATAAAGTAAAACGAGACAAACCAATAAAAAATCAAATACAAATGACAGGAAGGAAATAAATACAAAATAATATCACCAAGTTCCCCTTAGGGGAAAGGCTGAGTGATGCAGACAAACCTTTGTGGGTTATCTGGCTTCCTAATTAAATGAATATTTCTTGGAAGAGAACGCCACAAAAGAGAAACTGCCTTGGAAATAGGGAGGTGCATACAGTTCAAAATGAAATGGAAAACAAGGTTAGCTCAATCATTAGGGAGGACTTGACAGTAGCCTAGAGCGGCAGCGAATAGCAGCAGCACTCGAAGCAAAATGATAGATTCTGATAGCCACACAAACTCATAGTGCATTGGGCTAGTTATATCAATGCTTGTGCCACGTTTGTCCTCTTTTCGTGCTTTGCCTGTTCTTGACACTCTTCATGCTGCTGTGTCCATATCACTATGCTTTAGATTCTCCACGCCTCCACCTTTGGTGCTGCTTGCTACATTTGTTCAGATGTGGGGTTGTCTGGGCACTATTTATGCTGCTTTCTCCATCTTTTGGGACAATTTTATCTTCGCTCCTGCCCCCTTGGTCCTCACTTAATGTCTCGGAATGTCGATGACCCAGTCACTGTGCTTTTGGCCCTCGTTTTCTTGGTATGATGATGCTATTGGTAGTGCTAACAGCATGCTGAAGTAAGTGCTAGCGCATGATAATTGCAGTGTTAAACAGCTAATATAATTTCATAAACAGACCCCAGCATGTAGTGAGGAATTTCTGTAAACAAGTTCATTCTTGATAGTCTTGCTTTTATATATTGTACATATTAAATGATATGAGAGAGAGAGGATAGAGCCCTGAGATACCCTCCCACAAAGTAGCCATGAGGCAGAGGAATGCTCTCCTAACTAACTTTTTGTGATTACCCTTCCAGAAAGGAGTCCAAGCCTATACCCACTATCCTAGCTTCTTTAAGTGAATTAACTAAATAAAATAGTGTACAGTAATTAATATAGTTGTCAAATCTAATAAAATAAGTAAGGAACCATTTTTTATTTGTATACATATGTCATTTCTCATAGAAGCACAGAAAATGATGGCTGATGAATACCATATGGCCTATCCAATCTGCCCATCTATACGAACAGCCAAGTTCTACAAGTTTTCTCTTAGAGCATGCTCCGAGCCATCTCAGTGCTATGATTTGGACTAAAGCCTGATTGGAGAGGATCCAACCCCACCCTAGCATCCAACCCAACCCTGGCATCCAACCCCACCCCATTTGGATTATTTCACCCTTCTTCTAGGGATAGTCTGTATTTGCTGACCCCATAGCCCCCTCCATTCTAAAGCAGGCAGGGGCGATCCCCACTCATTATGTCTTCACAATGTTTTCTGGAGAGTAAGGGCAAGAAAAAACTTCTTTTTTTTTTTTGAGTATATAGTTAGTGTAACAACCAACCATACAATACAGGACAATCAAAATAGAAAATTACATAGCACTTTACAAAAGACTACAAGGAAAAATATACTGATAAAGCCCACATTACTGGGACCAAGTGTGATTATAGTAATAAAACAAATAAAGAAAGGAAAACCAAGGCTCAAAACAAAAGCCAACAGCTAAGGAGGCATGAATAAACTTCTAAACAACCTTGCCCACTCTCATTAGTGGGAGTGGGTGCAACAGACTCTAGGCTGATAGGATCTACTCATTGGGAGAAATCCAAGAGCTTTGAGTAGTAAAGCTGCTCTAGGAGGGAAGTGAAGACTCCAGAATGATATGTGGAGAGTTTCTCCTGCCCCCAAATAATTTCCCTGCCGGTTGTGCAGGGAAGTAAGATGGGGCAGGGAAAGGGCAGCCTGGGGGCGGAGTTTGGGTGGGCAGTGGGTGGTTACTGGCCTTGGACGTATAGGGCCGATTCTAATGTCGGCCCTGTACATCCAGGGCCGGCGACATGTTTGAGGAAGTTATTTCACCTCCGATTTGGAATAACTTCCCTGGATGTGTCTTTTTTTTACCATGCTGGGGTGCGGGGGGGGGGGGGGGGAGGGGACATTCCTTGCAGCCTGACCCTGGCCTTAGGAGGCCATATCGGGGGTCAGGCTGTGGGGAATAACCACTTTTTTCAGGTGGCTGGCATCACGACTCTTCAATGGAGCCGTGGTGCCTTGGCAACATGACGCCATGATGTTGCGGCTCCATTGAAGAGCCTTGACTGAGTTAGCCAGGGACAGTCTTGCACGTGCAGGCCAGACTGAATCGCAGTCCTGGCCTACACGTGCAGAACTGTTCGTGATTCTGATCCTTTGAGGCTAAACCTGCCCCATGGGATCAGAATCGTAATCCCTTCTGTATGTCCATTTTAGACTGGACGTTCAGAGGGGATCTACGTCCAGGACAGAATCTGGCCCTAAATGTACCTATCCAGTGGCACATTGGATGCTCTATAAATAATTTGTAATTTCTTTTTTCTGTAAAACTCTTCTTGTAATCATTGTTTGACATAAAGAAGAGTTTTGGGAACATTCAATCTGTATTGCTGTAATTTACTTGAGAAGAATCAGATGCACGTTTTAGCAATTCTAATCTGTAGGTTTTTGACATAAAAACCTTTCCTACCAGTGAGCTGAGGTTATGCATGCAGCAGTTTCCTAAACAGGAACACTTATCAGAAGGTTGTCCTTTCAGAGATTCAGGAACCAGTCCTGCTTATACCTATTTGTATGTCTGGTTTTATAGGAGCAAGGCTGGTGTGCCCATTAGGCGAACTAGGTGGCTGCCTAGAGCACCAGTGGTCCAGGGGCAGTTCATTGCTACCTCTGCCCTTCTCCAGGTCCTGCAGCAGCAGGAATGGCCTCAGAAAGTCCCGAGGCACTTACCTTAAACTTTACTGCTGCAGAGCGGTTTGGCTTCTGACACTCTGCCGACTTCCTGTATGCATAGGGATGGAAGCAACTTCTGCCCCCATCCCAAAGGAAGTTGGTATTGGGCATCAATGGGGGTAGAAGCAAAAAACCTTGCAATGATGAAGTTCTAAGGTAAGTGCTGTGGGGCTGATTGAGTCCATTGCCACCGCTGCTGGTGCTGGAGAGAGGCTGCAGCAGCGGCTTTGGGGGCCGGAGAGGGTGAAGGGGGGTGCAAGGGATGCAGTTCACCTAGGGCACCTCTTCTCCTTGCACTAGCCCTGCATAGAAGGTAACTTTATAAATGTTTTTACATCTGTAAATGTTGTTTTACATGTGGAAAAAGTCTGTTATGGAAGAGTCCTGTAATATACCCATGTATAAGTATATATGTAAAAAAGATGGCATGTACTTTATATGTGTAGTGCATGTAGACATCACAGGGGTGTAGCTTGAGAGGAGCAAGGGTGACGTTGCAATGTACCTTGCATTGTATAAAATATAGAAATATGTGTGTCAGCTGGAGCTGGTTCTGGATGCCCATTTTATAAAGGCATATAGGTGCCTATGTTGGCTTTATAAAATAGACTCATAACACAAAGTCAGCTGGTAAATCTAAAAGGTTTTTTAAAAGGACCATAAAATCATTTTAAGAGAACAGGGTAGAAAAAAATCTCATATCTCTCATCTGATATCATCATCGGCCCAGACTTTGATCTATTTCATCAAGCAGTCTACATATAGTAGACAAAATTATTCATGAACAGTTGAAAAATAATTCCTATGTGCAAGCATACGTAACCCCACAAATAACATGACTTTGTAGATTATTATTCTATCTTAAGGTACTCAACATGGTTATTGTTGATCAGAGGTAGTTCTATAATGAGGCAGAGTGAGACAGTCGCCTCAGGCGGCAAAGTTTTGCGAGTGACAAAAATTGTCCCCAAAACAGCCAAGTGGCTGCCACCTGACTCTGCCTTCTAAAATTAAAAAAAAAGAAAAAAAAAAGAAAAAAATGGACCAGCAGCTGCTGCTGCTGCTTCCACTTCTTCCGGTCTGCAGCAGCAGAATCAAACACTCCCACTGCCCCAGATCTGAGAACACTGAGGCAGCAGCTGCAGAAAAAAAAGCAAAAATCCTTCGAGAACTCTGACACTGGTAAGCCCCTGCAGGTTCCCCCTCCTCTGATGCGGAAATCATCATCAGAGGGGGCGGGACCCATCAGAGTTTACCAGCATGCCGGATTCGCAAGAGCCGGCGCTTTTGTTTTCCTTTGTTTTCCAAAGTTGATAGCTCACTGCTGCTTAGATGTGCAGCGAGCTATCAACTTTGAAAAAAAAAAAAACTTGCAAAGTAAAAGCGCTGGCTCTTGCAACTTCAGCAGTGGGTCCCGTCCCCTCTGATGATGCTTTCCATGTCAGAGCAGGCGGAATCTGCAGGGGCTTACCACCGCCGGAGTTTTAAAAACCCCACTTTTGCTGTTCCGATGGTGCGATGGTCACTGGCAGATGCTGGACAAAGGGGAGGGGAAGGTACAAGAGGGGAAATGCTGGGCAATGGAGGGACAGGAGGATAAATACTGGACAACAGGGATGAAGGACAGGAGGGCAAATGTTGGACAAAAGGGTGGCAGGATAAATGCTGGACAATGGGTGAGGGACAGGAGGGCAAATGCTGGACAATGGGGGGCAGGAGAATAAATGCTGGACAATGGGGGGAGGTACAGGAGGGCAAATACTGGACAACAAGTGAGGGACAGGAGGACAAATGCTGGACAACAGGGGGGAGCAACAAGAGGGAAATGCTGGACAAAGGGGGACAGGAGGACAGTGCTGGACAGCATCACCCCTCTTCTCATACGTTTGCACTGGATCCCGATTCCCTTCTGGATTTAGTATAAATTTCTCATTTTCATTCATAAATCAATCCACACTGGTACCCCTCTCTATCTCGCTGATCTGGTTCATCTCCACACCCCCCACCGATCCCTCAGATCCATTCATGCTAATTGCATGTCCCTTCCATCCCCATCCCAGCCCTACCTGGAATCCACCCGCTCCTCAGCTTTCTTTTTTCTTGGTCTCCAGCTCTGGAACTTGCTCCCCTCAGCCCTCCGCTTGGAGCCCTCTTTTAACACCTTCAAGGCCAGATTAAAAACTCACCTCTTCTGTTCTGCCTTTGACCTCCCCCCTGATGTCTAGTCTTGCTCTTCCCTAGTCTGCTCTTTTTTTCACCTTTGCCTTTCCTCTCCTGTCTGTTTTATTGGCGTTGTTTTCCTTTTCACAGCAGTTTGATGTTTTATTGTAAACCACTCAGATGCATCTGTTATGGGTGGTATATTAAACTTCAAATAAACATAAACAATAAACATGAACAGGGGTGAGGGACAGGACAAATGCTAGAAAATGGGAGGGGGCAAGAGGATAAATGCTGGACAACAGGGGGGAGGGCAGGAGGAAAATGCTGGACAGCAAGGGAGAGGGGGCAGGAGGATAAACGCTGGATAACAGTGGGGGAAGCAGAAAGATAAATGCTGGACAATGAGGGACGGGGAAGCATGAAGACTAATGTAGAACCAGTGACGGCATTAACCAGTAAGCTGGGTAAACACGGCAGGGGGACCCGGACATCAGGAGTGTTCCGTCACTAGCCACTTGCTCCCCACTTCCCATTCAGGATGACCTGCGGAGCACCATTGGCCCAGTGGAGAGCCTGCCTGCAGGACATGCTGCGAGAGACTGAAGGCTGCGAGAGGTTGCAATTGCTTCTCACAGTTTTGTATCCCACGGGCAGGCTGTCTACTAGGCCGCTGGTGCTCTGCAGGTCATCCTGAATGGGGAGTGGAGGTGGGCGACAAGTGATGGCGCCATCCTGATTTTACTTCTTCGCGCAGGCTCTGTTTCTTTGGGCCACAGTCATGGTTTGCACAGCCTCTACCCACAGGACATGTTGCTCCTGCAGGCAGAAGGGTATGGGAGGCAGTGATCATGGCCCAGAGAAGCAGAGCCCTCCCAAGGGAGCAGCATGTCCTGCGGGCAGGGCCTATGCAAGGCCAATTGTGCCCTGCCTCTCTGGGCTGGGATCCTGGCTTGCACAGCACCTGCCCGTGGGCCATGCTGCTCCGTGGGCGGGCTCTGCCCCTTGTACGTACATGGGAGGTGGTCGTTTGATGGGCACAGGGAGTCAGAAGGGAGATGCTGGGTGCAGGGTGGGGGGAATAGGGAGGCAGCGGGGATAAGATTGAGGTGGGGGGCTAGGGAGATAGAGATACTGGACATGGAAAAGGAAATAGAGAGAAGCAAGGAAGGGAGATGGAGTAGTGATGTTGGCCAGGTTGGACTTGAGGATGGGGGTGGTCAGTCACGAAGGGAGCACACCTGCTGGCAAACAAGTAAGGGTCCAAAGAAAGCAGGCAGAGCTGAAAAACCTCTTAAAATCTGCTTTGGATTTTAAGAAGTGTTTCAGCTATGCCTGCTTTCTGTGGACCCTTGGGGAGAGGAGGTGGGGGGCAGAGTGGAGATGCTAGACATGGTGTAATAAGGGGAGAAGGAAATGCAGGACATGGGAGTAATAGGGAGAGATGGGAGAAGATGGACATAGGGTAAATGGGTTGAGAAAGAAACGGTGAGATGCTGGACATGAGAGTAATAGGGAGTGGAGGGGATGGGATGGAGATGGGGTAGATTCTGGTTGCAGGAGGATAAGAAGGGAAAGGGCAGACAAGGAAGAAAAGAGAGAGCAGAAGTACTGGATGGAGGGAAAAAGAGAGCCAGAGAGAGAGATACCGGATGGGGGTGAGAGATGTTAGACATGGAGGGGAAGAGCTAGCGAGCAAAAGACTAGGGAATAATGGACCAGAGAAGAACTAGAGTATAGTTTGAAAAGCGGTAGGTAAATGGTGCAAAAAAGAGGGAGATTGAGAGCTGGATAGTAAGGAGTAGTGAAATCTGGGTGGACAGAGAGAGAGAAATAAATGGAAAAAAGTTGAAAGGAAAAAAAATCAGTATCCAAGATGGAAAGAAGTGAAGAAAACAAAAAGAGAGACAAGAAATGGCAGATGGACTAGAGACCATAGAAAGAGATGTAAGTGAATACTGAAGAAAGCAGAAGTCTCGGATCTGGACCAGCATGATCAGAGAATGAAATGGTCAGACATCAAAGGTAGAAAAAATAATTTATTTTCAATTTAGTGATTATACTTTGCACAATATTTATATTTTACACAGCATGGGGAACTGCATCTTTTTTATTTCTCTGGTGTTGCTCTGCATGTGGAGTCTGGCTTCTTGGGGTTTTAGTTTAATTTTTGTCTACATTTTTTAATTTTTATTTTAGGTTGTGGTCACTTATTATGTACTTGGTGAGGGTCTATCTTCTGAGTGTTTGACTGAGGCCAGGCCTTCTGTTAAGAAGGTGTTTGTATGTGGGCATTTGTACTGTTGTAATTTGACTTTTTCAGCACAATTCAATCCAGCCTTTGAATTCATGGCTACCAGGATTATTTTTTTGCATTTTATATCTTCCCTTATCATCAATAATCTGGTCATAGCAAAATAAATCTGATGTGAAGATACTTATAATGTTTTGATCGGGGGGGGGGGGCGGGGAGGAACAGTGTAAATGGCTGTTCATTAATTAGATTTAATGATTATTATTATGTTTGTTTTATTGTAACATCTATTTTACTATTTTGCATGTGTATGTTTGGAAGCCACCTAGGATTTTAGATGGGTGGCAAATACATTTTAAAATACAGTATACTAAATTTATGCAAATTATGCCGCAACTACTCTCCGCACATGGCTCTGCATCACCCTCATGCCACCCCTGGGGAAAGCAGACAGGGGGGGCACTGGGAGGTAGAGGAAAGCAGAAACCTGAGATTGGGACCACCATGATCAGAGAATAAAATGATCAGACAGAAAAGGTAGAAAAAATGTATTTTCAATTTAATGATCAGACTTAGTGCTATCTTTATATTTTATAAAGTACAGAAAAATGCATCTAGTTCTCTGGAGTTGCATTGTATGTAGAATCTGACTTCTTGGGGTTGCAGTTTAATTTTTATCTACATATGTTTATTTTTAAGTTATGGTCACTTATTCTGTACTTGGTGAGGGTCTGTGTTTTGAGTGTGTGACCAAGACCAGGTGTTCTGTTAACATGGAGTTTGTATGTAGGGATCTGTACTGTAGTAATCTGAATTGTTCAGCTTTTCAAATAGGTTTTTGGAAGGTCCAGGGCCCGCTGCAGTATTTACAGTGTTGCTTTTTTTGGGTAGGCTCCTTATGTGAGTTTTGGAAATTGGCACTGGTATGGTATGGTAGGGTTCCTCTACAGATCCTCAGTGACTTTGTTGTAGGGTTATATATTTGTTCACAATATGCCTGTTACTGGAGAATGTTTGTTATTGTTAGTGAGATGATCAGAATCAGATTTTTTTTTTTAGATACTGATTTCTGTGAGTGAATGTCCTAGTTCTGTTCTGCTCTGTACCCACTGTTAAGGGGGAAGGGGTTCTGTGAATGCAAAATATATGTTCAAAAAGAAAAAGCAAGAACCATAAAGCAGTTTATATACAGCAAAATAAAAATGAGGTATAATTTGGTGTTATAAATTGCGCTGTGGTTCTTGCTCTCTCTATTACTTCTTTGGTGCTATTTATTTATTATTTATTTATTTAACATCTTTTATATACCGCATTTGAATTTTATCAGTGGTTTACATTATAACATTACAAAGGTTTACATAGAACAGAACAGTAGCAACTTTTAACATTGAACAGATAACAGTTTGAACTATTTACATTAAATAATTGACGGTTTCCCGTGTGTTGACACAGTAGTCTTACAGCATCTTAAATGTTAGTGTTAGGTAGGGGATTTTGAGGAAACTTGTTGTGGATGGGGCTGTTGATTGGATGTATTGATTCTTTGGTCGTGTGTTTTCTGTGGTGTCGAAGTGCTCTGTAAAAAGGTGGGTTTGTAGATATTTCCTGAATTCGGCGATATGTGAAGTTGCTCTCAGATGTTGTGGGAGTGAGTTCCATAGTGATGGGGTGTAATATTCGAATATTCTGTGTAGAGCTGCTTGGGAGGTGTGGGAGGATATGGTAGCCATTGAGAGACTGTTCTGGTGTTGCTTCCTCCTTAATCGAGTGCCGGGAAGTCTTTTGAGTAACTCCTTTTAACATTCGGGGGACTGCTTGTGTCTTGAATACCATCATTATAGCTTTGTATGTTGTTCTTGATCAGATGGGGAGCCAGTGGAGGGATTTTAAGATGGGGATGATGTGATCTTGTCTGTTGGTTCTGGTGATTAATCATGCTGCTGTGTTTTGTGCTAGTTGTAATGCATGGGTTGCATATTTGAGTAAGCCCTGAAGAATTAGGTGCAAACATCTTGCATTTCCTCCACATTATCTAATCAGCTTTTGTGCTTTGGTTCAATCACTGATTGGAGTTTTGAGAGAGCCTCCCCCTCACCCCGCTCCATGGGGGTGGAGGGGCCATCTCATCCCTCACCTCAGGTATTAGATTGCCTTGAACCGCCCCTGTTGTTGATATTTCTTTGTTCAACATTTGGCTTTATGAAATAGGCTTAAAATAGGTACTTTTTTGGACTTCTGATATAGTCCTATGACAAAATAAATCTCATAGTTTTAATTTTCTTAAACAAAGCAAGACATCCATGGATGCAACACGTTATAACCAGGCCTAGATTAGTCTAGCCAGCATAAATGGAAACAATTTGGGCCCTATGTTGATGTTCAAGTCCTTGTCCTCCAGCTAAAGAATTTATTCTTTATTCTTGATAAAACATCATAATCCTAACATCCTTGCTATTCCCAAATGAATGCTTTTTGATGTCATAAAAAGACTATTTTCATCCTTTGCATACAATAGAATAGGAATAGAACGGCCTTTTTTGAGACCAACAGTTCCTGTTTGCCAACACTTATCTGTATGCTTTATATAGCACAAAGGACAAAGTGACAAATATAGGAACATTTGTTGGCAAAAAACATTCATGAACCTTGTGTAAAAGTCAATATTTTCTGAAGCTGTACCCTGCCATGAGATGTTAACTGATGTAGTGGTATATAAAGTTGAAAAATCAATAAATAAGTTTGGAAGTGTGAGTTATCTGTTTCTTGCATGTATATTTCCACTGGATTTTCCACTGCATTTCCAAAGGCTAAAATATTTAAAGGACAATACTCAACATAATCAGATGAGTAGAATAGTAAAACTAAAGGGTATGTCCACTAAACTGCATTAGTTTTGGCTGCTAATGTGCTGCGTTAGCAGACAAAATCGCACATTAAGGGGCAAAGTTCCAGAATAGCTTCAGGGAGTGCTCCAAGGAAAGGTCCTGCAGATACCACGGAGGGTTGGATTTCCCAAAGGGACCTTACGTTACCTGTCTTGGCAGGTACCGCAGGAAAAGTCCTGCAGTGCCTACCGAGGCAAGTACCGTGGGTCCCCATGGTAAATCTATGGGGAGGAATGATAGCGATTATGTTTATAGAGCCGTCTATGCCCCGATCATTGCCATGACCCCCCAACTGCTGCAATTAGGCCTTCCCCCCCCCACAATATTGCTGGTGCTGCGGTACAGCAATCCACAGCACCAACAATATCAAAAAGTGAAGTGTGTGCCCCCCCTTCAGCACTGATCAATTTATAAAGAATAAAATGACTGAACATGCAGATAGTCATAGTTTGATGGGAGAAAGCCAGCATGGATTTAGCCAAGGAAGATCTTGTCTTACTAATCTGTTATATTTTGTGAAGGTGTGAATAAATAGGTGAGCCAGTTGATATGGTATATCTGGATTTTCAGAAAGCCTTTGATAAGGTCCCTCAGGGCAATGTGCTATTGTGGATCAGGAACTGGTTAAAAGATATAAAGTAGAGAGAAGGGCTAAATGGCAAATTTTCTCAATGGAGAAAGGTGAATAGTGGAGTATCCCATTGATCTGTGCTGGGCTCATTGCTTTTTAACATATTCACAAATGACCTGGAAATGGGAATAACGAGTAAGGTGATCAAATCTGCAGATAACACAACATTATTCCAAGTTGTTAAATCACAAGAGGATTGTGAAAAATTGCAAGAGGACCTTGATAAATTGGAAGACTGGACATCCAAATAGCAGATGAAATTTAATGTGGACAAATGCAAAGTTATGCACCTAGGAAATAATAACCCAAACTATGGTTCCACGATGCAAGATTCCACATTAGGAACTACCACCCAGGAAAAGGATTTGGGCTTCATCATGGATAATAAGGTTGAAACCCTCCACCCAATGTGCAGTGGCGGCCAAGAAAGCAAATAGAAAACTCAGAATCATAAGGAAAGAAATCAAGAATAAAACAAAGGATAATATAATGCCTCTGTATTGCTCCATGGTATGACTGCTCCTTGAATATTGTGTGCAATTCTGGTCAGCATATCTTAAAAAGGATATAGTGGAATAAGAAAAGGTACAGAGAAGAGCTACCAAAATGGTAAAGAGGATTGAAGGATATCCCTATGAGGAAAGGCATAAAAGGTTAGGGCTCTTCAATAAGGAAAAAAGACAGCTGAGGGGAAATATGATAGAGGTCTATAAAATAATGAATGGAGTGGAACAGATAAAGGTAGATTGTTTATACCTTCAAAAAGTAGAAAGACTAGGGGACAAGCAATGAAACTATAATGTAGCACATTTAAGACTAATTGGAGAAAATATTTTTTCACTCAATGCGTAATCAAACTCTGAAATTCATTATTAGCGGATGTAGTAAAATCTGTTAGTGTAACTGGTTTTAAAAGAGTGTTGGACAAGTTCCTGGAGGAAAAGTCCCAATAGTGGCACTAAAAATTGGCACAATCTGGATAAGTACTGGCTGTATTTCAGTTCTGCCTATCTGGCATTACATGTATCTGGATAGTGCTGAGGTGGTCAGAGAAAAAAATTTAGTGGCACTAGCCTGATAGTGACATGGAATATCCCGGTCAGCAGGATCTGTGTTAACCAGATAAGTTCTTTTAAATACTGACCCCAAAATTATTATATTGACACATTGTACACTTTCCCTATCTTTCCAATTGTCTGATTCTGTATTATCCTAGTCAGTCTCCCGGGTCAGTCTCAGGCAGACTTAGAAAAAGTACAGAGAAGAGCCACCAAAATGATAAAGGGGATGGAAGGATACCCCTATGAGGAAAGGTTTAAAAGGTTAGGACTGTTCAGCTTTGAAAAGAGATGGCTGAGGAGAGATATGATAGATTAGGGAACACAAAATGAAAGTTATAATGTAACCCGTTTAAGACTGATAGGAGAAAATATTTTTTCACTCATCGCGTAATCAAGCTCAGGAATTTGTTACCGGAGGATGTAGTAAAAGCTGTTAGTATAGCTGGGTTTAAAAAGGTTTGGACACAATTCTGGAGGAATAATCTATAAACCATTATTAAAAAGGATCCAGAAAAGCCACTACTTACCCTGGGACAAGCATTGTGGAACCTATGTGCCTATTTGTGAACCTGGTGAAGAAAGCCACAAAAGACAGTATAGAAGAAATAAAACTTTATTGGCGTCTACCCTACATGGGCTGTGTTTCAGTGGCAGCCTTTGTCAGGGATGTAGGAACCCTTTAACAGACAAACATAAGTATAAAATATTCAAAGAAAGGTAACGATAAAAATAAGAATAAATTCATATATCAAAATATATTATAGAAATAATATGATAAAAATAAACTCAAAAGGAGAAAGAACTAAAAATAACCATAAGGCAATTCTGAACACAGAATATTAAAATTGTATACTAGGAAAAAATAACGTTGTGTGATAAAAATAGAAAAACAGAACAATAAGGGACAAAGAGCATTATTAGAGTGCATATAAAAGCGCATTGCAAAAGACAAATTTATTTATTTATTTATTTTATTTAACAGGTTTTATATACCGCTTTATCATTTCAATCAAAGCGGTTACCACTGTAAATTAAACTTGGTAATGTCCACTAAACAGGCTTATGTGGCATGTGAATGAGACTTACAATAGATTGAGGGAAGAATTGAGTGTGCAATTACAGGTTGGGAGGTATCATTTCTGAGTATGCATTGTGTGGGTATTTGATGTAGATTGCATGTTTCTGTGGTTGGTTATGTGATTGTTACAGTTTTATTATTTATTGTTTTATTTTTTGAATGTATTACTCTCTGATGCCTACCTTTTAATTTATTTATATTAATTTTATGTTTATCTTTCTTTATAGTCTTTTACCATTTTTATTGTCTTATTATTTGTGGTCTTATATGAGTATATATAGGGCCTGATATTCAAAAGGCATTTATATGGTTTATAGCCCAGTAAACCGTGTAAATGCCTTAAATCGGGATATTCAATGGCACTTACATGGCTAGTACCATTGAATATCCCCTTCTAACCCGCTGCATGCCCCAATGCTATGAGGATAGCATTGGGGTGTGTTTGTGGCATTTCAGGGCAGAGCAGAGGCAGAGACTGTCGCTAGCCGGGTAGCAGCGATATTGTACCACTACCCAGTTAGCGATTGGTGGGTAAAATTAGGTGTGGCAAAAGCTGGCTTAGTTTTATCTGCGGAAGCTAACTGGGTAGTGGTGCAATATCGCTGATACCCGGTTAGCTTTGGCAGCCCCAGGGCATATGTGGCGACCCCAACATTGAATATCTGGGGTTAAGAGTCGGTGGGCAGAGCTATGCGCTGTAGCGGTGCATAGCCTGCCCAATTCAATATCGGGCCCATATAGTTTTCAAGATTCTGGAAGTAACATTTCATGATTTATTATTATATGAATGATCATTTTTAGTTCTGTCTTCCTTTTGAAGTTCTTTTTAGCATATTATTTCTTTTATATAGTTTGATATATGATTTTATTCTTATTTTTATTGTTACCTTTCTTTGAATGTTTTATACTTATGTTTGTCTATTAAAGGGTTCCTACACCCCTGACGAAGGCTGCCGCTGAAACACGGCCCATGTAGGGTAGGATCACCAGATGCCAATTAAAAGGTTTTATTACTTCTATACTGCCTTCGACCTTTACATATTTGCAAGAGTGTGTTGTTTTTCTTTTGAACCTTTTTGGGAACCTGTCAGTTACTTGTGACCTGGATTGGCCACTGTTGGAAACAGAATACTGGACGATGGATCTTGGTCTGACCTAGTATGGCATTTCTTATGTTCTTATGTTATATTCCTTCCAACTGTATACAACCTTTGCAATGTTTGATATTCCTCTCCTACATTGTGACTTATTGTTGTTTAGGACTGTGTTTTCATATCTATTCAGCCTTTTTTGCCCCCTCTCTGTTAACTTGGTCTTATTGTAAACCACTTAGATGCTGCCACGGCGTACCTATACTGGTATAACAAATATTTGATAAATAAATAAATATTATATCAAACTTGTTCATAACCGGGTAGCCGGACCCAGCGCCCCCTCTCTCCTTGCCCCCCAGCCCTTATTCTACCCCCCACCCCTTTCAGCATCAAATAACAGCACAGACATCAATTCTTGGTGACAACTGGTCGCAGCTTTATTTCAAACAAATCATTAACATTAAACAGATATATTGATCCAACCAACCCCGCGGATTGATGTACTGCCAGCCATGCAACTAGCAAGGTGGCCACGCCTCCGCTCAAGCCGTGGTCCCCACCAACGGCCGAGTTCTGCCACCCCTATCCGACTTCGCCATGTTACTAGCAAAAGTCTTCCAGGGGTTATCCGGGTTGAGGGCACCCCGCCCCTTCCCCAAGTCGCCTAAGGCTCCGGACCCCGGACCTCCGGGATCCCGCCCACCCGAAACCCCCCCCCAGCTGCGACACCCCGACTAACTTCCACCCTACCCATCAAAATTGGGTGGGCGGGTGGGCTGCCTGTTGGGCGCCCGCTCACATGTGCTCCGGGCAAGCCACGAGCTCCGGAGCACATGCCTCATGCTCGTACCTGATTGGCTCCGCTCGTTAAGCCCCGAGCGGAGCCAATCATTTTAAATGATGCGTGCAGCGTCTTGACGCTGACGCGTGGCGCCGACCTCATCCAGGACGAGCAGGGTCCCACGCTGGGCCGAGCACCCGGTTACGGGTGGGCCCCGGGACCCTGCCCGTGCCCTGATACTAACCGGGTAGCCGGACCCGGCGCCCCCTCTCTCCTTGCCCCCCAGCCCTTATTCTGCCCCCCACCCCTTTCAGCATCAAATAACAGCACAGACATCAATTCTTGGTGACAACTGGTCGCAGCTTTATTTCAAACAACTCATTAACATTAAACAGATATATTGATCCAACCAACCCCGCGGATTGATGTACCGCCAGCCATGCAACTAACAAGGCGGCCACGCCTCCGCTCAAGCCGTGGTCCCCACCAACGGCTGAGTTCTGCCACCCCTATCCGACTTCACCATGTTACTAGCAAAAGTCTTCCAGGGGTTGTCCGGGTCGAGGGCACCCCGCCCCCTCCCCAAGTCGCCTAAGGCTCCGGACCCCGGACCTCCGGGATCCCGCCACCGGCACAGGGGACAATATCTACCTGTGCCCCCCCCAAAGCCCCAAGCTGCGACCAGTGTGGCCCTTCTTGAACCACCTTCTCCAGTGCCTCCTGCCAATCATTCAGGAGCAAATCCATTCCCACTGGAGATAAGTGCACCCCGTCGTCCCTGTACAATCCGGAGCAGGCCACCTCCACCCAGGGATGCTGAACCTGTAACCCGCCTTGTTCGCAGACCCATCTCCCGATCTGCCTATTGATCTTGGTCAAGCCACGAGACCAGCGCCGCTAACCCCAGCACGCAGGCCTCGGGATGATGTCTGACCACATTAACCACACACCAGCAAACATACGAAACAAGACCGAAAAGTCTTTCTTGGCTGTCCTGATCAGCTGCTTACAAGTCCAAGCCGCCAGATCATTACACCCCAAGTGCACCAACAAAATCGCCGGCTGGCCCCTGATGCGCTCATGGTGACGAAGCAAAGGCAGCAGCTGCGACCACCGCAGACCCCGCTCGCCCAGCCATGACACCACCACCACCGCAGGATCCAGACTCAAGTTCGTTCCACAAGGTTGTTGCGCCGCCCGCTGTCCAGCCCAATAGACAAAGGAGTGCCCCAACATCCAACAGCCCCACACACTCATACCCCCATCTGCAAGAGAAGAGCACAGCATTAGCGAACCCCCAGCCCCCCCATCTGAATATTCATAATCGGACATAGCCCTCGAAAGCCCTCGAGCGCCATCTGCCAATGCTCGACAAGCCCGCCGCCGCCGCACTGGTCGCTGCCCCGATCCGAAAAGAATGCGACGAAAAAAGACGCGGGTCCTCCCCAATCCGCCGCAAAACCAAACGCAAGACTGCCGTGACCTGGAAACGCGTAATCGGGGAGGCATCCCCGTGCACAAACAGACCCCTTACGCACTCCGGGCGAATGGCCAAGTACTCGCGCATGGCAGAGAGAGGGCATGTAAGCCCGCCCGTCACCCTAAGGACCACCCATAACCCTTTACCCTTCTGGTCCGTTTTGGACTTAGCCAACAAAACCCGCATTCGCTCGTTCTCAATCCATACATGCTGCCGACGCAAACTATTCCCACTATCCAATCTGCCCGAAGCCTCCGCCAACTCACTGACCCTGAAGGCCCCGAAAAATGCCAAACAGAACACCGCCCGGAAGAGCACGTACTCGTAGGGTGACCTCGCCACCCACCCCAACTCCCGGCACACCCTCTCCAGTAACTCGTGTGTTATCGGCCGTCGGCGATGCCGCGGGGCCGGCTGAGACCGCTCCCAACCTTGGAGCAACCGCCGAGCTAGCAAGCCTCTGCCCCCGAAATCCCACCCAACCACCCTGGCGAAGAATCCAAACCCCGCCAGATGACTGCGCACCGCTAACCGCGTGACCCCGTGCTCCTTCGCCCACACTACGTACTGCCCGAGCAACATGTCAGGCACCCTCTCCCCTTGCCAGCCCCTCTCACGCAAAAATTGCTGCACTCGTGCGCAACCCCTCTGATAAGCTTCCCAGGTGTGAGCAGCCACTGAGCTCTTCAATAGATGCCTCATCGCTGCAGGCCAGAGCTCCACAAGCTCAAGGGGACCCCAAGCCCCACCTCGTCCGCCTCCGGCGCCAACTTCCGAAAATGCTCCATCTGTAAACGGGAAAGAGCATCAGCAATTTCATTAACTTGCCCTGGAATATGCCGCGCTTTCAAATCAATATTCAAACGCATACATGCCAGTACCACCTGTCGCATTAGCGAAGCCACCCGACTACAGCGAGGTGAATAACGATTGAAGACATGGACGACCGCCTCGTTATCGCACCACCAACGAACCCTGCGGTTAGCCAGCCTATCCGGCCACAACTCCAAAACTACCAATATCGGAAAGAGCTCCAAGAAAGTAATATTGCTCAACAAACCTTCGTCGGCCCAAGCCTGCGGCCATCTATCAGCACACCAAGCCCCCGCGAAATAGATTCCCAAACCAACTCCCCCCGCAGCCTCAGTGAACAACTGCAGGTCGCTACTGGAGATCTCCGCCTCGCGCAGCACGGACGTCCCGTTGAAGTCCCTTAAAAAGGTATCCCAGACCCGCAGATCCTCCCGCATAACCTGAGACACTCGAATGCGATGATGCGGCCTTTGCACTCCGGCCGTCGCTGCCGCCAAGCGCCTACTGAACACCCGCCCCATAGGAATGACTTTACAGGCAAAGTTAAGAGACCCTAACAGTGCCTGCAGCTCCTTTAATGTCACTTTTGGCGAGGCCAATACATTGGCCACTAAGATCCTGAGCTTCACCACCTTTTCTTGCGGCAACCGTGCCACCATGTTCAGCGAATCGAGTTCAACACCTAGAAAAATAAGCTGCGTGGTCGGGCCCACCGTCTTACCCTCTGCCAGTGGAACCCCCAACTCCCCAGCCATCCCAACGAAACCTTTCAACAGGTTCCCGCAGGTTTCTGACTCAGCCCCGCCGACAAATAGGAAATCATCGAGATAATGCACCACCTCCGAGACACCCACCCTTTGCACTACCATCCAATGGAGAGAGCTACTAAACATCTCGAAATAGGTGCAAGATATCGCACAACCCATCGGCAGACACCTGTCATAGTAAAAGGCACCTTCAAACCGAAAACCCAGCAACCGAAAAGCCGACGGATGGACTGGCAGCAAGCGAAAGGCCGATTCTATATCCACCTTCGCCATCAGCGCCCCACAACCGGCCTTGGATACCAACTCAACCACCTTATCAAAAGAGGCATACCTCACCGTACAGAACCCGCGTGGGATAGCATCGTTAAAGGAAGTTCCGAGCGGCGAAGACAAGTTGTGGATAAGTCTAAATTTACCCGGCTCCTTCTTGGGGATAACACCTAAAGGGGAAATGACAAAATTCAGAAACGGCGGGTTGCTGAACGGCCCCGCTATTCTCCCCAAGCGCAATTCAACAGCCAACTTCTCACGCGCTACCGCCGCCCAGCGCCGAATATTCGGGGAATTCCTAACCACTCCGGTGACCACTTCGCCTTGACGAGGAATAACAAAACCACACTTAAAACCTAATTGCAACGCTAAACTATCCTTCCTCTTCGGATACAGAAGAAGCCAGCTACAAAGCACCTGTACCCGAATTGGGGAAGGTGCTAATTCCTTAAGAGCACCCTCACTTGGCTCCCGGAACTGAAGGAGGCACGACTCCTTTCTTAACGCATTTTGCCGCAGAATGGGGACCCCCGCAAACCGAGCATGCGTGCCGGAACTTACAGTCCGGGAAGGGACAAGTGGCCCTATTATATCTCCAACACAGGTAAGCCCCCGCTCCAAGGACCGACTTTGTCTGCCCCAAAGGGGGCACTCCACGAAAGGAACGACTCACTCTGCCCGAAACCCCCTGCCCCATCTTAACTCCACCTGCTCCCCCAGCCCCAGCCTTAACCGACATCTGTGTCAACCACAGATTAATGTCTTGTGTCCCCCAATTTAAGAGCTTATTTTCTTCCATTTTATCCCGAAACTTTTCATCATAATTAAGCCACGACCATCCTTCGTGCGCTTGTGAAGCTCCCAAAATAGAGTCAGCATACGACAGCAAGCTGCCATACAGCTCGGGAAAATGATGACCCCAAACACTCACCAATCTCAAGAACGATCGGACCCAATTAACTACGTTTCGCGATACTGAACGAACCCGCCCAGCCTTCTCATCTTCCCTCCGTTTCTTTTTGCTATCCCCGGAGCGCTTCCGACCCTCGAGCAATCGAAAAATGTCAATGTACTTGCGTTTAAGTATCCTCCGCCGCAACCTTTTTGGGACACCTTCCCATAATTCGGCCACGGCCGCTAAAGAGGCAGAACCTACACCCACCAACCCAGAAGCCCCCCCGTCCCCAGACGCTGCCTTCTTCCGCGCCTCGTCCGAATAAGAATCAGAACTTTCCGAAGAGGAAGAGGATGAGGAGTCAGAGCTATGCCTCCGCCGACAGGCATGCTTCCTATTCTTACGTGCCTTCCCAGATCGCTCTACCCGTGACCCCCCACCCCCACTCCCACCAACCCCCCGCCCCGGTGACTCACCCGCCGATCCTCCAGCAGCTGCACCGTCGGAAGCCACAGGCAGCCCGTCACGAGGGTCCTCCGCCCGCTGCTGTGCACGTGCGTCCTGCTCCCGCTCCACCACGTTCGTGACTGCTCCCGCCACACCGCTTTCGGACTCCATACTCCTCACTCACGTTGAATCCCCCGCAGGCGGCACACCACGCGGAGCCGCCAGAAAGGGTACCTGTGGAGATAGAAAGGGGGGACACAGCGGGGAGAAAACCGAGGGCCAAGACGGCTGCCATGCCCCCACCCAATCCGTCCCCGATGACCCCTGCCCACCAGCCTGCCACCTATCCCAAGCGGTCTGCTGCCCTTGATGACCCAAACCACCCGGCGACGGCGTATACCCCCTATAAAATTCCCCGCCGCTGCACCCACCGCGCAAGGAGCTGGCCCATAGGCTGCTCCAATCCCAAGGCCCAAAGGAACCTAATCCCCCACCCCCCCCGAGGTTCCCCAAATTATGACCCCCCTCCCCCGAGGTGCCAACGGCCTCATTGTCCCTGAGCCCCATCCCATCAGTAGCCGGCTCGGGCGACATCCCTAAAGACCCGGCTAATCCCCCCGGAGTCCGCGCCCCCCGGGGCCTAGGCGTGCGCCCTCTTCTAGCCCCCCTCCCTACCCTCGGAGACAGAGCAGCACCCACCGAAGTGCTCCGCGCTGCCCCAGCAGCTTGCCCTGCCCCTATGCCCCGCTGCCTCACTCTCCCCCTGCTGTCAGCCCCCCTATCCCATTGCCCTCTAGCCCTCCCTACTGCAGCTGCCCTCCCAGCCACCCGACTCACCCCAGCTCTCTTAGACCCCATCCCGTAGAGCCTTACAGCCCCTCCCGCCGCAAAAACCTTGCAGACAACAGTGGGGTTGATCTGCCTTCCTCCTTCTTTACACAAGATCAGCCCCTGTCCTTCTTTGGTTGTTTTTTTTTTTTTTTTGATTAATAGAGCAGCCCCAACCGGCGATCCTTCCTCCTGCCCCCCCCCCCCCCACTAGCTGTATTTATTTATTTATTTTATGTTTTTCGCTCGCCGTGCACCGGGACGACCTACTCGCCTGTAGAAGACTGCACAGCCGACTCTGAAGCCCGACCCAATCACTCTGCACTCCCGGAGGCCTCCGACTGCACTGAGGCCTTACCGCCAGACACCGCGACGCCGCCGATGCTCCTGCCTGTTGGGCGCCCGCTCACATGTGCTCCGGGCAAGCCACAAGCTCCGGAGCACATGCCTCACGCTCGTACCTGATTGGCTCCGCTCGTTAAGCCCCGAGCGGAGCCAATCATTTTAAATGATGCGCGCAGCGTTTTGACGCTGACGCGCGCCGCCAACCTCATCCAGGACGAGCAGGGTCCCGCGCCGGGCCGAGCACCCGGTTACGGGCGGGCCCCAGGACCCTGCCCGCGCCCTGATACTTCTTTGAACAACATTTGTTTAATTTCACCATTTAATGTATCAGTCACTTCTCTAATTGACTATTGCAATGCTTTGTACACTGATCTCTCTAAGAAATTATATTACTATTAACATACAATTAATAATTATTAACATACAATTAATAATCATAAACAAGCATTTATACTCTTATTTATTGATATTTCGGCAGCATTTGATAGTGTTCACCACACTATAATGCTTAATAACCTAAATCAAATAGGAATAAAAGACACTGTACATAAATGGTTTACCTCTTACCTAAATAATAGAACACAAAATGTAAGAATTGGTAACCAAACATCAACCATATATAAACAAGAAGTTGGCCTCCCACAAGGCTCCGCACTATCAGCCCTCCTGTTTAATATTTACATAAAACCTATCTGTGATATCTTTAAAAAATTCGGAGTATACTATCATCTATATGCAGATGATATTATGCTGTACATCCCATTTACAATCCCTAACTTACCAATAAAACTACTATCTGATTGCTTCAATGAAATTACAACATGGCTAAAAGCTCAAAACCTTCACATTAACCATGCAAAAACAGAAGTTCTAATTGTAACAAAAAATCAATCATATATCCCCCCAACCCACATAACATTGCAAAACTACGACATTAAAATAAAAAACGAAATAAGATACCTAGGTGTTATCCTAGATTCTCATTTGACGATGAACACTCACATCAGAAACACCATAAAGAAAATATACTTTAAACTTAAAATCCTTAAACAATTACGACCGTTAGTACACCAACTAGACTTCATTAATATAATACAGGCTACAATAACACCGCACTTTGATTTTGCCAACCTAATTCTCTTAGGTATAACGAAACAAAACATAAAAAGAATCCAATTAGCACAAAACGCAGCAGCTAGAATTATCACGAAAGCGCACTCAATTCAGCACATAACACCAATACTAGCTTCCCTACACTGGTTGCCAATTCAAAGTAGGATAATATATAAAACCACAATAACTACATATAAAGCTTTAAATAACATGGCCCCAATCCCATTAAGCAAACTAATTAGCATGGAATCTCAAAAAACCACACACAGAAAAGGATACTCAAATAAACTAAATACTCCTATTGATTTCATAAAAGCAAATAAATTAACTAACAACAGAGCTTTTTCCCATGCTGCCCCAACTATTTGGAATTCCCTTCCGGAGGACCTACGAACTATAACCGAAATGATGGAACTCCGTAAAAAACTAAAATCCTACTTATTCTCCATGCACTACGGCAACATAGATAACCCCTTGATACACTCAGATAAAGGTTAAAAATCATGACTGAGTAATACTATTTCCAACAACTTAACAGACAATACACTATTATAAAAACACCATGATTCAATTCTAAAGTACCCACAACATATATTTGTATATAGTTTATTGTATATAATTTACCAGCCAATTTTGTTATTATGCATAAGTTCATGCTGTTTACATTTACTTTTATTGTTACAAAATGTTCAATGTAAAACTAAGCTTTTGCTTTGTGGATTGTTGTTTTATTGTAAACCGCAACTGAACTCTGGAAGTTGCGGGTTATAAATGTATGCTAAATAAATAAATAAATAAATAAATAAATACAATGCAATCATTCGTCTGTTTAACAGGCGCTCATAGGAGAGATAATAGCACACAAATTCCCAGGGAATTGCATTGGTTGTTGATTATCTTTAATGTGCATTTTGAGTTATTGACCTAGGTTTTATAAAATTCTTCAGAGACCGAGGTCTAGTTATCTGAAGGACAGGTTATAACTTGACACCCCTATAAGAGTGCTGATGTCAATGTCTGAAGCTCATCATACCATACCTTCACATAAAGATATTACTGACAATATTACTAAATATTACTGATATTACTAAATATTACTGATATTACTAAAGCCAGAGGAGAAAGAGAGGTTATCATGAACTTGAGATTTCCAACAAGTAGCAAAATGAGACAATGAGAAGTACTACAATAATGCATGCAATTAAACAGAATCAGAGGAAGAGCAAGATCGGCTTAGCTAAAGCTGCGAGAGTTAAAGAGAAAATTCTAGTCTCAAATTGGAATGCTAAAAGATGCTCATGGAATCTATGTTGAACAATGTTGAGGAGATCAAGAAGAGGTGAAAGAATACACAGGGTCATTATACCACAAAGGTTAAGAGCCTGATGCTGAATGGGGCCCGTTCAGCCTATTCGGATGTTCAGAATCTGGATGGGCTGGATTAGACCCCGATTCTGTAACCGCAAGAGCTAGATGGTCCTGCGGGTGCAGAATGAGAAGCTAGATGGGCTGGTCGTGCCATGATCCCAAGGCTCTGGACGTTCATCCCCCACACCAGCTATCCCTCCCCATCCTGTAGAAGCCCCGGTGCTGTGGCGTTCGGTCGCCATGACACCGGGACGCCATGCATGAGCTTTGGAAGTGCTGCTGCCATTCCATGCTTTGTTCCCTGCTACCCGGACCTCGGTAGGAGCAGCTGGGGTTGGGTTCAGGCAACAGGGACCTGCCTCTAGCTGTCCCACATCTTCAGCTGCCCTGCATGCCCCAGTCCCCGATATTCTTCAGACTTATTCCACCTCCAAGGTGAAATAAGTCCGATGGCTGTTTCAGCACCGCCGGATGTACAGGGTCAGGACCGGAATTGGCCCTGTACGTCTGGGATCATGGGGCTGCCTCTGCACCACCCACTCTCCTCCCTGTTGCCACCCCCTCCCACTCCCATCCAGAGTTCCCCACACAACGGCCCTGAATGTCTGGGGAGCTTTGGACCAGGAATTGGATCCTGGCAGCAGGAGGGGGTTGGACGTCCAACCCCGCTATTTGGCATTCTGCATGCCGGCCTAAGTGGATTAACAGTTGTTTCAGTCTATATATTAGATCAGGAACTGTTGGTGATGAAAGAAGAAGTTGAAACAGCACTGAAAATATATAAGAACAAAGCACTGGGCATTGATGACATTTCCATTGAATTATTATAGCAATCAGTTGCAGCTGCTATAATACTTACATGGCTCTGCCAGGAAATTCAGTAGACAACATCATGGCTAATTGACTGGAAAAGATCTGTGTCCATACAATACTGAAGAAAAGTGATCTGATTGACTGTAGAAATAATCGCACAACCACTCTGATCCCACATGCTTGCAAGATTCTACTCAAGATCATTAAGTGGAGACTACAACTACATCTGGAATGAGAATTGCTTGAAGGGCAAGCAGGTTCAGGAAAGGCCGAAGAACAAGAAACATCATAACGGATGTGAGATAGATCCTTGAAAAAATACAACAGAATATCAAAAAGATATCTACATGTGTTTTATTGACTACAGCAAGGCCTTTCATTGCATAAATCATGAAAATCTCTGGGCTACATTAAGAAGCGTGGGTATACCAGAACATCTGATAGTTCTCATGCACAACCTTTACAATGATCAATAAGCAGCAGTTCGCACAGAACAAGGAGAAAGAGATTGGTTTAAAATCTGTAAAGGTGTATGACAAGGCTACATACTTTCCCCAAATATGTTTAATTTATATACAGAACAACAAATAATCAGAGAAGCGGGACTATATTTAGATAAACAAGATGTGGATACGGGTGGAAGTCTCATTAATAACCTTCATTATGCTAATGATACCATCTTACTGGCTGAAAGTGAAGACAGTCTGAAACAGTCTTAAAGTGGGTCCACACCTTAACATGAAGAAGACAAAGATCTTTACAATTGGCAAAATTAATAATTTCATCCTTAATGGAGACAAAATACAAACAGAAGATAACTTTAACCTGCTTGGATCAATAATCAATAAAGAAATGATGAGCAGTAAAGAAATCCAACAATGCATTGCTCTTTCCAAGATGGCTATGAAGGATCAAGACAAGATTCTCAAGTGCAGAAATGTATCTCTGTATAGAATGATTTGACTTGTCCAAGCCATGGTATTTTTAACATCATATGGATCAAAAGTTGGAGATTGAAGAAGAAAGACAGGAAGAAAATCAATGCCTTTGAATTCTGGAACTGGTAAAGAATACTGGGCCCGATATTCAGTTGGGCAGTGCTATGTGCCACCATATTTTCAATGTTGCAGTTGCTGGAGCTAGCTGCTACCATCCCATGCTTGGAAGTTGCAGGATCTAGCTGGGTAGCACCAATTTTTGATGTTACCCAGTTAGCTCCATCGCCTTAAAGATAGGTGAAGGTTTTACACGCCTATCTTTAAGGCACTGAGGGCTAACCGGGTAGCATCAAAAATTGGTGCTACACGGTTAGCCACTTCCTCCACCCCTGCTCTTCCCTGGAACGCCGCAATGCTAAGTGGATAGCATTGGGGTACGTTAGGGACTTAACTGGGATTTTCCAAAGGCACTACCCATGTAGGTGCCTTTGGAAAATCCCGGTTAAGGCATTTACATGGGTAACATGGGCTTTGAAAATCGGGCCCACTGTGTATACTATGGACTGCTTGAAGAACAAATCAATCTATACTAGAGGAAATCAAACCTAAACTTTCTTTAGAAGCTCAAATGACAAAACTTCAATTTTCAAACTTTGGACACATCATGCAAAGAGAAAAGATCATTAAAGAAAGATATCATGCTTGGCAAGTTTGAAGGTCAATGCAAAAGTGGAAGGCCAGCAATGCGATGGACTGATAAAATAACACCAGTTATGGATGCCACTATATCAACAATAAGCCACCTGACTAAAGACTAAACACAGTTTAGGACAACTATCCACCAGTTCGCCATGAGTTGACATTGACTCAATGGTACTTAACACAAACCAGATGTGCAATCCTATCCCATTTGGAGAAAATGCCCTTGAGTATTCCATCAACTTTAAGATATGGATTTAGTCCTAAAGAAGGTAACAACCCAGAGGTACCATCACACGTTGTTTGAGGATGATCTGAAGCGCTACACTGTAGTTCTAGTTACTAACAATTAGCTCCGTGTAGTGAAAAGCTTCTCAGATGACATCAAGATGGCTTTTGGGCTATGTCAACCTTCCTTAGAGGAAAATGAGCAAAACTGAAAAGATTTGCCTGACTGAGAACCCTGACATCAAGGAACCTGAACAGAAAGGTGCATATAAATACCTAGAAGTTGAAGAAGAAACGACAATCAAGTAAATATTACAGGAGATTAAAATAGTTATTGAAAAGTGCTTTAATATCACAAAATAAGATAGAAACCATTAATCAGCTGGAAATTCTTGTACTCTCATACAACTTTGTGATTGTAGACTGGCCTCTTAGAACCTTTGAAAATTGAATGTACGAACAAGAAAACTCCTCCATACCCATGAGGTACTTTATACAAACCAGTGTATGCCGAGTCTGTACATCCCTAGAGCCGAAGGAGGATTGGGTTTCATAGAAATTGATTATACATACAGAGCTATTATCAAAGACCTGCAGGTTTACTTAACAGTATCATTAGATCTAAATATGCAAAAACTGCTGAAATATAAAGGCAAACATCCAGAATTTGTCTCCATCATTCAACTTGGACAAGTATTCTGATGAGTAGAAGGGATGAGTGAGAATCTACCAAGCACACATAGAGAAGGAAGCAGTAGAATTTGCAAATTAAGAGAAAAAAAACTCTTCAAAGAATTAAATCAGCAAACAGGGAAAAGCAAGTGACAAATATAGAAATACAGTGGGAAATATAAAGTGTTACTCCAGCAACCATTTCTCAATCAAAACTGGACACATGAATAGTTAAGGAGAGGTGAACTGAAACCGATGTATGAGAGCTTGATAGTTGCAGCCCAGGACAGTGGATTACAGATGAGATATTTTACAGCAAGTTCAGAATAAACTGGCAAAACAGATATATCTAGATTCTTTAAGAAAGATCTGGAAATAGTTATTCATCTGATAGCTATTTGTAAGGTTCTGGTGGTAGAAAATTCTGATACAGAAAGAAACAGTAAAGTGGCACATCTCATCTATTGGAAACTTTATAAACACTACAACATTGCTGTCCCAGAAAAATGTTGGGATCACAACCCTAAAAGAATTATGGAAAATGAAGAGGTTCTGATCACCTGGGATACTCCCGTTCTGATGGATAAGAAGCTGGATGCAAGTAAACCCAAAATAGTGCTGGATGTTCCAAGTGATTATTCTGTGAATCCAGTGGAGTGAGAGCAGTTCTGCAAGTACTAAGAAATGCAGTCCAAGATCAAGAAAATGTGGCAGAAAGATAAAGAAATATTTCCCATTGTATTGGGGGACACAGGTTTGATTAAGAGGAATTTCCTGTCACACCTTGACAAGTCGCCTACACACGTTACATTTTATGAACTCCAGAAGGACACACTCTTTGGTACAATACAAGTACTATGCCAAGCATTAGCAGTAAATTTGAGAGACAGAGATCATATTCCTTATACTCTGGCTTAGGAATGAGATTCATTACTATTGTCGCATCCACCCGTCCAGGCGGTAGCCTGGGAGCAGGTGGGCTCGCCTGTCTTACTCTCTACTATTACTTCTGTCCAAAATGCTGCCGAGGAGGGCTGCTGGGTAATGTAGTTTTAGAGCAAGGAGTGTGACCACACGGTAATTAGGCAAAACAGAGAATTTATTTTGGGATTTCCCCTCCGCATTGAATTCATGACCTCAACTGAAATTGGATAATTCTCCAATAATGCAAACAAAGAATGTGAAAACAGGCTTAACACAAAAATACAGGAATGTCCTTTTGAATATCAGCTCTTAGCTTCCAGCGAGGAACAAGCTTCTCAAGCTCAATCTGTTGTTCAGATTAGCTTCTTGCTTTTCACTTTCAAAAGAGCTTTTCGCTTTACACAAGTTATGCAGGCAAACACTTGGCAGTATTTCAACTACCAGCACGTTTCCTTTCTTTAAGCAATGTGCAGCACAAGTCCTTAATTGCTTTCATGAAACAGTCCTTCACATAGATAAGGAATTAGCACATATTCAGGTTCTTGGCCATGCAAAAAGAACACTGCATTTCCTCTACATCAGAATCATTAGTGTTTTCAAGCAAATCTATTTCCATCTCATTCATAGATTCGCTGTGACTATCTTCCTTATCCTGTATATCAGGAGACTGGCTATTCTCCTTCCGTATCAGCTCATTTCATTTTAACAGCAGCTGTTCCCTGTGGTCTCCAGCCACGGGCTCTTGTAATGGAGTTTCTCTCCCTTTCAACAGGCTAGCAATCTCTTTCAGAGTTGAGGCTTGGCAGTCACTGGCATATATTCTATGCTTATTAAATGTTTGCCTTTCAGGGTTCAGGGGAACACAAAGTTTAGCACTGTCTTTTAATTCTTTAACTATTCCTTCAGCTTGGCTTTTGGTAGGAATTAAAGATAAGACATTTTCATTACCTTCAAGGCTTAAGGGCTGCTTTAATCTGTTTCCCCACCTGGAAACACGTCTTTGTCCTAGATACTGTTGCCTGCTCTGGGTTCCAGACACCCTCTGCTTCTCATTCACCCTTGCATGTGGATCAGCCAGGTTTCTTCCTGAAGTTCCCTTTTCCACTGGAACTAAAGTACCTGCTTCGGGACCCAGCAAGTTTCTGAATTCAAGCTTGTCCTCTTCAGAACCAGCTTCCCTTGCTTGAACTGCATCAACTGCCTCTGGAACTCCACGAACTCTAAGAACTGCCTGCTCTGCTTCTTGTAAAACTGATCAAACAAAACTGCTTCTTCTAAAACTGAAGCACTTTTAAATTGCTGCCTTTCAGGCACCACCCCTTCTTCCTACTCACGTGCACCTCATCAGTGCTCAACCTAGCCCTGACGTCACTAGGTGGGCGGGGCTTAGTGCTCGGTATACTCTGCCTTGGAGGCTTGTGGTTTCTATAGGAACTGCTTTTCTCTCCAGATTTAAAGGGACAGGGCTCATTTTCCTCCCATTCCATTTCCTCTGCACAGCTCTCCTTACCACACTATCACAGTATGTGCAAAAATATTCTATTTGGATTAATTGCCCTTGAGAGATGTTGCCCTTGAGAGAGGAAAGATGTAGGAGGTGGCAGTCAGGGTATTCCACAGAGAAAGTGGGGCCCCGGGAGAGAGGTGGTTTTCCCCATCAAACTACTGGAGAGAAGTGTCAAGGGTATAAGCTCTCTAAACTTACCCTGGAGCACACGGCAGTGGCGTAGCGTGAGTTGTCAGCACCCGGGGCAAGGCAAGTAATTTGCACCCCGTAACCCGTGGATTTTAGCACTCGAGTCTCTTCCACTAGATTAGTTAAAGAAACCCTTACCCCCTAAGCACATGTATTGTTTGTTATGAAAATACTGATGTAATTAAAGTAAAATGCATCTAAATACAAGTTTATTTTCAAACACTTTATTGAGTGCGAACATGCATTACACATTCTCCACATTTTCAGCAGGTCTATGAATACAAATCTACAAATGTAGTAACCTAGCATGGGCCATGCTATTATATGTCGTCTCACAACCATCGTAAACGACAAAAAATATCAAGAACAAAAACTAACATCCCTCTCTCCATACTCCGCTGTCGGGATCTCTCTCCCCTGACGGACCCCCTCCCCCTTTGCCCCCTTTGCCCCCTTCCCTGCCTAACCACAGCAACCCCATTAGCCCCCCGCCCCCCCCCAGTGTGCTTACCCACCATAATTGGGCTGCCCCCCAAACCCCCGATATTACCCCCTCCCGCTAGACTGAGGAACCAAATACCAGTTATATTCTACGTTGTTTTTTGCCTTATTATTTATTTATTTTTTTTGTATTACTTTATTTCATATATTAAACGAGCCCTACAACCCCGGCGTCCTTGCCCTGCCTTCCTTTTTTTTTAACACCGTGGCCATAAACCTACTCACCTGCAAATCACTCCACAGCCGGCACGCTGATCTCCAAGCGATCCGAGGACACACCGGGCCAGATCAATGCCTCCGGCCCAGACCTGCTCCCTCCGCTGCCAACGACGCTCCCCAGCAACGATTCTGCCTCCTGGGCGCCCGATCGCATGTGCTCCGGCCACGCTGCAAACGCCGGAGCACATGCAGCTCCCGCGGCACTGATTGGCTCCGCTCAGCTCAACCTCGAGCGGAGCCAATCACTTTAAATGATGCGCGCAGCGTACCTACCCTGACACGCCTCGCCTTCCTCCCCAAACGCGCGTATGACCAATACTTTATGACTATTATTATACACAATTTAGGATAGCTATCCAGAGGGTCGCCATGAGTCGACTCCGACTCGACGGCACTTAACAACAACCACATATATATATATATATATATAATATTATATTATATATATTATTAGTATTATTATTATCAATACTTTATGACCAAATTTCAAACTGCTGAGTAGTTAAGCTTAGCTCCTCTAGCCCTAAATATGATTCAATAATTACTGACTTAAATATATCAGTGGCTCAAGCCACACCGATAAGCATCAGCACTTTAGTTACTATCTTCTATCACAGAAGTATTCCACACTTAACTTTCAATGGCGCTATTGTCCCTCATAAATTCTTGTAAGCAGTTTGCCCAACAAGGTCCTTGTTTCACCAAACGGCTTCATTGGGGGCCAGCAATCTGCATTCACCTCAAAGGGATTACCCTGCTTTTGTTTTAGGTGTGGTTTGAGCGACTGGCCGATTGCAGCGTCTACTGTGCCTTCGGACCGATTCGCACAGCCAGCACTGCAGAGAGCTGCGAGTGCGAGCGCGCCCCCCCCCATGTTGCGCCCGGTGCGGCCGGCCCCCCCTGCACCCCCCACGCTACGCCTCTGGCACACGGTGCTCATAAGGTAGAGAGAAGGCATCAAAGGGAGTTCCAGCCCCAGCAAGAAGGGGGGGGGGGGGTGGAGCTGAGGCATGGAGCTAAAGAATAAAGGAGCCTGTGAGGAGGATTCCAAGTTAAGAGAAGGGTGTATCTTGCTTAGGGCCAAGAAAGGGTCAAAAGACATTTATTGAGAGGAGTAAGTCCAGACAGAGAGAGAGAGAGAGAGAAAGGTTGTATCAGCTGTGAGAGCAATTTGCACTGAGAAGGAGAGGTGATACGGGCCTTTCAATCCCACATATTTTCTGCAGAAAGGGTGAAGAGAGTTGAGGAGGAGGAGGAAGAGTGCACTGCATGGGCACCTGACTATTGCAGGAAGCCGTCGAGGACAGCTGCGGAGGTAATTTTACAAAGGGAACACATTAAATGATATACCTCAGATGCATAATATCAGAATTTAATAGTGTAAAATAATAACTGTTTAGCAAGCTAGCAGGACTACAGACAGGCACATAAAACAGAGCTGTCAGAACACACAAAAGAGGCTAGCTGCTTTTTCTCTGAGGAAAAGTTAGGGACTTTGGTAGGTCTTTCATATTTCCTCCAACAGGTATCAAAGCTCCAACCATTGAACTATGGCTGAGAAGAATCGTGTTGCCAAAGCTGTTGCCCTCATTACAGCTTCTGCCTCTATCCAGATGGAGAGCCCATTCCCAGATGAGGGACGAGGTCCATTTGCACGATGCTTGCATGCTGAAGCCCTCATGAAACAAGTGGAGGATCTCAGAAAACAAGTGTTGAGAAGCATCCATGACAGCGAGAAATACATTAATGAGATGGTTCTCAAGGCATCCAAGCTCTCCAACAGAGGTGAAGATGGTATGCTACAGAATATCAGGCAGGTCAAAAGGCCATTTTGAAAGACTCCTTCTATCTAAGCAGGGACTGTTAATTACCCAGGAAGTTGGTCACAGCTTACCTCAGCTGCACAGGAAAGGGTACTGTGTAGCAGCCCTCTTTTAATAAGTGTTATTTCCCTCCCTACCTCCCCAACACCCACCCACCCCTGGGATAATCATAGGTACTTACACATCTTAAAGGAAAGGAGGTGCTCTCAGGTGAAGCCCATTATCCATACCAGTCATACCCTAAGGGCCTGAGATTAATTAAGCTTCAGGTGAACAAGGTATATTAAACGTATTAGGTACAGTTTTATTAGTATACATATCCATAGCAACCCTTAGTAAGTAAAGAACTTAGATCTAAACACAAGCTTAAAACTAAGATGCAGACAGCAGTCCAGCAGCGAGACGGGGGCTTTCCAGTCTTTTGCATTGAGTGTCACATGTATGATTTTCTCCCAGTTGGTGAGAGGTCTTACCTGTGCACTAGGTGCAAGGAGCGCTTTGCTCTCAGGGAACAAGTCCGTTCTCTAGAGGCTAGAGTAGAAGACTTGGAAAAACATAAGAAAGACAGAGAGGTACATAGACGAGACCTACAGGGATATAGTCCTGAAGTCCCACCTCCAGTCTGGCAGCATCCCTGTTGCCATGGAGGAGAGAGGTCACGTGACAGGAGAGCATCACCCTGGTGTGGCAGGAAGTGATCCTGTAACTAGGATCTGTCCTCCAGGTGATGTAAAACCTTCTCGCACCGAAGAAGTTTCTCCAGGGCCATGTGCCCATGAGGGAAGGGTTAGGACAGCCGTTATAGTTGGTGATTCGATCATTAGGCATGTAGATAGCTGGGTGGCTGGTGGACGTGAGGATCGCCTGGTAACATGCCTGCCTGGTGTGAAGGTAGCGGACCTCACGCGCCACCTAGAAAAGGTCTTAGATAGTGCTGGGGAGGAGTCTGCTGTCTTGGTACATGTCGGTACCAATGACAGGAAAATGTGGTAGGGAGGTTCTGGAGGCTAAATTTATGCTTTTAGGTAGGAAGTTGAAATCCAGAACTTCCAGGGTAGTGTTCTCCGAAATGCTTCCTGTTCCACGTGCAGGACCCAAAAGGCAGGCAGAGCATCGGAATCTCAATGCTTGGATGAGACAATGGTGCGGAGATGAGGGTTTTGGATTTGTTAGGAAATGGGGAACATTCTGGGGAAAGGAGAGGCTCTTCCGAAGGGATGGGCTTCACCTTAACTGGGATGGAATCAGGCTGCTGGCATTAACCTTTAAAAAGGAGATAGAGCAGCTTTTAAACTAGATAATAGGGGAAAGCCGACAGTTGCCCAAGAGCGCATGGTTCGGAAGAATGTATCCTTGAAGGATACTACCAAAAGCAGAGAGGTTCCAAAAAAGAGTAAAGTAGCCCAAATGCCCTTGAGAATGGAGCAGACAGAGCTTAAAGAGCCCAAATTACCCATGTCTACCAATAGCCAGATTAATATGAATAAAATACAATCTCTAAAATGCGTGTATGCAAATGCTAGAAGTCTAAAAAATAAGATGGGAGAGTTAGAATATATAGCACTAAATGAGAGGTTAGATATGATTGGAATATCAGAGACATGGTGGAAGGAAGACAGCCAATGGGACACTGTGATACCTGGGTGCATACTATATCGTAATGATATAGCTGATCAAATTGGTGGAGGGGTTGCGCTCTATGTTAGAGAGGGCATTGAGTCAGAAAGGATTAAAGTTTTACAGGAAACAAAATTTGCTGTAGAATCTCTATGGATTGAAATTCCATGTAAAAAGGGGAAGGCGATGGCAGTGGGGGTGTACTATCGACCGCCTGGCCAGAATGAACAAATGGATGATGAAATGCTCAAAGAAATCAAGGAAGCTAACAAAAGTTACAGCGCAGTAATGATAATGGGTGATTTCAATTACCCCGGTATCGACTGGGTCAGTGTCACGGCAGGACATGCTAGGGAGGTAAAGTTCCTAGATGAAATAAATGATTGCTTCTTGGAGCAGCTGGTTCATGAACTGATCAGATCGGAAGCCATATTAGACCTAGTCCCTAGTGGAACACCAGATCTTGTGCAAGAAATAAGGGTGTTGGGGCCACTTGGCAATAGTGATCATAGCATGATCGCGTTTGATTTAATTAGTGGAGGAGGGATAGTAAGGAAATCCACAGTACTATCTTTTAACTTTTGAAAAGGAGACTATGATAAAATGAGGAAAATAGTTAAGAAAAACCTAAAAGGAGCAGTTGCAAAGATTAAAGACTTACATCAAGCTTGGGTGTTGTTTAAAAATACTGTCTTGGAAGCCCAGACCAGCTGTATTCCACGCTTTAAGAAAAGTGGAAGGAAGTCCAAAAAACTGCCAGCATGGTTTAAAGGTGAGGTCAGAGAGGCTGTTGTTGCCAAAAAAGCATCTTTCAGGAAATTGAAAAAAGAGCCAAACGGTGAAACCTGGAAACAGCACAAGCACTGGCAAGTCAAATGCAAGGCATTAATAAGGCAGGCAAAGGAAGAATTTGAGAAGAAGCTTGCTGCGGAAGCAAAAATGCGAAATAAAGAAATGCAGCAGTACTAGGATGTAGAAACTGAATGGTTAAAGTGTATCTTCACTGTACTACATAGTCTATCATCTCTGTTTCTCCACTTTAAATCCAGTTCATCAGGGGCTCAAAAAAAAAACAGAGTGGAGTAGCTTAGTGGTTACTACAGCAAGCTGGAATCATGGAAGCCAGCGTTCAAATCCCACTGACACTCCTTGTAGCCTTAGGCAAGTCACTTAAATTTCTATTGTCTCGGGTATGAACTTACAGGCTGATGCAGATAATGCCACTTTTAAGCACACTTAATGCTAACGACAAATGCAGAAAAGAGACGGATGTGCGCGTAAACATAAATTGGAAAACTAGCGCAACATTAACGCCAAGAGTATTTAAATGCACTTAAATTACAGGCAAATGAGTAGCACATAATAAAATGGTATGCAAATATTGGCTGCTCCCGATGCAGAGAAACGCATAGAGGATTTCGCAACCTGCCTTAGCACCAATATTTATTTATTTATTAATTTAAAGCTTTTATATACCGCGCTCTTTAAAATCAGTGCGGTTTACAGATAACATTTTGTACAGAGCAGGGAGAGCCTGCTTTGCACTTACATTGAACGGGTAATGCAACTTGGATTTATAACTGGGGTAACTATATACAGTATAAGCTGGATGTCACTGCGAAGTTGTAGCGACATGGCTTACCCTAATAACTATGTACAGGAATGTAAATTATTTACAGAGTTGTCTCTTATTTACAATTGGCTGGTTGGGGTATGGTGGGTGAGGTGGTGTTGTTGGCCTGTGAGTAGTGCAGGAGGAAGAGGTGGCACTTTAGTGTCTTTCTGAATTGAGCAAGGTCAATGATCGCTCAGATGGTAGTTGGGAGCTCTTTCCAGCAAGTGGGTGCATAGAACATAAAGGCGATGTTCTTTGTTGCCTGAGTGCATTTTGTTGTTTCACTGGGGGTTATTAGTGTGTTGGTGGCGAATGTCCTTCTTGCTCTGTTTGCAGGAGTGGGGTGGGTAAGGTCCATCAAGGAGGTAGAGGATATTTCGTTGATGGCTTTGAAGGTCATCTGTCTGCCGTGAAGGCATTTAGTAAACCGGTATTTAACCTTGTATATTTGTATATTTCTGCCCCCCACCCACATCCCTATAATTAAATGTATATTTAGATTTGTGAGTTCTCATCTAATGTATATTGAAACCAATTGATCTTCCTGTGATGTGTAAATCAATACTCAATCTAACTGTATATCTTAAAAATTTACTGTATTGCAATACATTATGATTCTGTAAAGTAAACCGCTACTGATCGTAGGAAGTAGCGGTATACAAATGTTTACTAAATAAATAAATAAATAAATACTACTTTGTAGGTGAGTTGGCAGTAGATTGGTAGCCAGTGCAGGGCCTTTAGGATTGGTGTGATGTGGTCTCTTCTAGAGGCCCAGTGTAGGAAGCGGGCAGCAGCGTTCATTGCTAACTGTAGGGGTTTAGTGTGTTCTTAGGGAGTCCATGCAGGATCACATTGGCGTAGTCAAAGTTGGGGGTTACTAGTGCCTGGGAAACTGTTTGGAAGTCGTCTGGTTGCAGCAAGGGTCGGAGATGTTGAATTGTCTGCATCTTATGGTAGATTTGCTTGATGGCGTTGCCTATGTGCGCTTTGAAGTTGAGGTGTTGGTCTAGTGTGATGCCTAAGTAGTAGATGGTGGATCTACTCGGGAGCTCGGCATCTCGCATCTTTAATGTTGCCGGTGGGGAGAAGGTTTGATTCCTTGTGATGAACAGCACGTCTGTCTTGCTGAAGTTTATCCTGAGACTCTGTGAATGGAGCCAGTCGGTGACGGCATCAAAGCATTTTACTAGTGATGAGAGGTCTGGTTGGTCGATAATGAATGGGGTGAAGAGTAGTACGTCATCCGCATAAATCAGGCAGGAGATGTTGAAGGAGCGGATGATTGCACATAAGGGCTGCATATATATATTGAATAAGAGGGCAGAGAGCGAGGAGCCCTTGGGAATGCTATGTTTTTGTTGAAAAGGCTCGGAGGTCATAGAGCCTGTTTGTACCTGCTGCCATCTATCTGTTAGATAGATATCTCTACACATGGGTCTGAGGTGGCTTAAACATCTAAAGCACGCCACCGACAGTGTTTTGATGGCATTTGGTGCTTTCCATGATGCTTGGATCATCTTTCCCTCAGAAGATCCAGGCATCGGGGGAAGCCCCCGATGCCATCAAAATACTGTCAGGGGCCACTGCCCCTGACAAAGCAAATCCCTGGTGACCCAGCAGCCCCGATTCCCCCCCCCCACCTGCCAAAGTAAAATAATCCCTGGTGGCCCAGAGACCCCAATCCCCCCACCCGCCCAAGTAAAATAATCCATGGTGGCCCAGCGGCCCTGATCCCCCCACTCACCCAAATAAAATAAGCCATGGTGGCCCAGTGTGCCCGATCCCCACAAAATAAAAATAATCCCTGGTGGCCCAGTGGCCCTGAAACCCCCACCCGCCAAATTAAAAAGAATCCCTGGTGGTCCAGCGGCCCCAAACCCCTCACCTCCCTCCCGGTACCCTCAGAAACGATTGGGAGCGCTGCCCACATGCTCCTGCTCTTGCCCCGCCATCTTGAAAAATGGTGGCGCCTGGCCCTGTGCAGTGCATCCGGGGATGCACCGGGCGAGGTCAGACTGCCATATAAGGGGCAACAGAAAAGTACCTAAAGTATCTGTCTGTAATTCTCTTGGAGCTACTACTGGAAAAATGAGCTAAATGCAAAATAAAAGGTAAAATGAGTGAGTGGTCTCAGCCTAGTTGGTTTCCATAACAAAAGAGTTCATATTGAGGATCAGTCAGATTCATGGCATTTGTCTGATTCCTACAAATCTGTAAATTCTGCTGCATGTCTTGTTACTGATTTCTGGCAAGGACATGAGGAAAATAATCATGTATTCTTGTTTGGCTAATCTTTCTAGTCTTGAGAGTTGATCTGGGTTGTTTTAAATTCTAGAAAGCACGGGGAGTGGGGGGCACTGTTGAAGTAGGTGACACTATAATTGCTTGATTTACTATAGCAATCACCTGCGCCCCCACACCTCCACTTGCACACGACTTCTACCAGACTTCTTATTGAATTAAATTCCCTAATCTGGCCATTTCTATGCCCACATCAACCATGTGTGCTGAATGTGCAGAGTCTTAAATCTTTTCATTTTTTTAGCCCAGTTGATCTTCTAAACCATAGGTTGAAAACAATAAAGTTCAAAACTGCATTTGTTATTAATAAGAAAAGATCAAAGACATTTCTGCTGGTTATTCTGTGCCCATTTATTACTATGGAAACACACTAGTATAGTACCAAACTGGTATATTAAAATGAGAGCAAATCATTAATATCCCCTGGAAACACATTCTTTAATAAAACACACATTGCTCAGCCTCTGTTAACCTACTAAATGAGTGCTTTTGCTTCATAAAAGAAATATGGAAACTGCTCTGCTGGAAGAGACCAAATATAACTTGTGCCTGGCAGTTGCACAGAAGAAATTTCTCTTATATCAGCCTAGAAACTCTTAGACCAGTTCGTGAGGATTAACTGAAGAAAAAGGAGGAAGTTGCTAAAATTCTGCAAAGTCTAAATCCTGTTTTTTGCAAATCCTGGAAGCCCTTTTGCATTCGGACTACTTTCACTCCTATTCAGAAGCAAAAAAATTCAGTCCAGGCTCAAAAGGTTTGTTTTGAACCGAAATAAATATTTTCTGGATTCACTCAAATATATTACGCAATCACAATCTATATGAAGGTTACAACTCTTCCAAAATAGATAAATCAACAATCCAAAATCGCACTTACAATCTCAGTTTCCCTACCACAGTCTAGATTTTTGCCTCTCTTTGTAGTAAAAGCATCTTTGAAATTCTCCTCTTCTTATAGGTTTAGTTTTTCTTACACTTATTATACCGCTTTTCATAAATAACTGCAAAGTGGTCTACATTTCATAAAACAAATAGACAATACAACATAATAAAAGTTACATTTCTGGTTGGGTACAGTGACCTGAAAACAGAGAAAAGAGAAAGTGTTTGCAGTCTACTTTTGGATCATAGCTCCCCCCCCCCCCGCCCACCCTGGGCGTCTGAGTCGACCTTAAGGGTTCAGAAATGCTTGTTCAAAGTAATATGTCTTCAATGCAATTTTGAATCAGGTATATGATGTCTCTAGCATGATATCGTGTGGTAAAGAGTTCCATAAGGCTGGTGCCAGATAGAAGGCGGAGGCCTGGCGAGTAATAACCAAGTATGCTCTAGAATTAGCAGGTAGTACCAATCTTTGTCTTTATTAAGGCTTTTGATATACCGCCCTGGACCAAAGTATCTGGGCAGTTTACAATAAATGCTGCATACAACGAAAGGTGGAAAGGAAAAGGAACACCATTAATTGACAGGAAAGGATAGATTAAAGAGGAAAAGACAGACAGACAAAAGAGAAGGGGTGAGGTTACGAGAAGCCAGGCAGAAAGTATCTAGAGGGGGTTGAGTGGAAGGTCAAAAGCAATAGAAAATAGGTGGGTCTTCAATAGGGTCTTGAAATGGGGGAAAGAGAGTTCCAGGCGGAGGTCAGGCGGGGGAGAGTTCCAGAGAAGGGGACCGAGGAAAAAGAAAGCAGAGGTATGGGTAGATTCCAAGTGGGCACATGTAGGAGGGGGTAGGAAAAGGCGATTAGAATGAATCTGTTGAAGGGAACAATGAGAGGAGTGGAGATGGATTAAATCAGCAAGATACTGAGGAGTGCTGGAATGGATGACATGAACCATAGTAAGAATTTTGTATTGTTCACGGAATTTTATGGGCAACCAGTGCAAGCGAACAAGAAGGAGAGTAATACTGTCAATGTGGGAAGAGTGGGTTAATATACGAGTGCACTGTTCTGGAGAAGTTGCAACCTATGACGTTGGTACTGAGGAAGACCTACAAGGACTGCATTGCAGTAGTTAATGCGGGTCATAACCAAGGAAAGTAGGAGTGTTGTCAGAGAGGAGACAGAGAGGAACAGATGAACGAAACTGATCTGATGCAAAGAATAAAAAGAGTGTTGAACAATGGATGATATGTAGTCATGGAAAGGTAAAGTGGAGTCAAATGTAATGCCTAAGTTGTGAAGGGAAGAAACCAAGAATATAGAAGATGGCAGAGAGGGGGCCAATGAAGAGACTGTAGAGGAGAGAGAGAACCATATAACAGAGGTTTTAGATGAATTAAGATGAAGAAAATTAGACGACATCTAGGCAGCAACTGAGGAGAGACAAGCATTCAGAAGTGCCAGGTCGGGAACAGAGGGACTGTTGTGGTGAAGAAGACAAATGTCGTCAGCATAGTAATAGGCAGAAATTCCATGTTGCTGGATAAGAAGAGAGTTTTTGCTGTAAAGAAAGAAGGGGCCTAGTTGGAACATATGGTATTAGGAGATTAGAGAGATAATATGGCAGTCCTACATACCTTGTAAAATGCTTTGCATGCTAGAATAAGGATTTTATATTGAATCCTATAAACAAACTGGCAACCAATGATGGGCCTTCAACAACTGTGCAATGTGATTGAATCTTTTAGCATGGGTGGCCACCTTAATGACTGAATTGTTTGAAGACACGAGCGAAGTTTGTGGCAATCCACAGTACAGTGAATTATAGTAGTGAAGGCGACTGATAACAAGGACATGTGTGAGAGTCACAATGTTGGCTTATCAAGGTATGAACAGATGGACCTAATCCTATATAAGGAATAGAAAAAAGCTTTCAAAACATCTGATATCTGAGCCTTAAAGATCAAACTAGGGTCTAATTTGCAGCCCAAGACTATCAGGCAGGATACTAGTGTGACTGACTGCATACAAGGAACGGGCGGAGGTAATATGGGTTGAACCTGGTCCATAACCCACATTACCTGGGTCTTGGCGAGATTTAACTTCAGCAAATTCTGGGTAAGCCAGTCCAATACAGATGCAAGGCAAGTATTTAAAGCTGTTAGATCCAGCTTTGAAAGATTTGTTGAGAGCAATAATTGTATGTCATCTGCAAAGAAAAAGCAGCTGACACTCAAAGATTGTATTAGGAGTGCCAGTTTTCAGATGTAACAATATAGGAGAGAGAATGGACCCTTGCAGTACCCCACATGTCAGAGGATGTTCTTGAGACATAGAAGTATGAAAGGGAACTGTGAAGGAATGGTCCTGGAGGAACAACTGGAACCAAGACAAGACAGTGCCTGCAATTCCTATATCAGCTAGATGCCGTAGTAAGATCTGGTGATTGACCAGAACAAATGCAGCAGTCAAGTCTAAGGATAGCAGAAGTATAGCTTGACCCTTGTCTAGTTCTTCTCTAAGTTTGCTAACCAGTGCTACCATACAGATGTCTGTGCTAGGAAGCAATCATTAAGTCCTCTGAAACTCGGATGAGTTGCAGGCAGTGTTCCACCTCAATACCTGGGCACTCTCCAAGCCAGAAACCACTGAATGTGGTGGCTCCTTGAAGTTTCTCTTTCCTCTGGACCACTGTCCTGATTTTGCCCTTAAGACTCCATTGAAAAGACCCCTTATGGTGCTTCAGCTTATGCAGCCTCAGACACCTCTCTTTCAGTAGTCCTTTGGTATGGGCAGAGGCTGCTCCAATCTTCCTACTTCTCTCCAGGTGCTTGGCCCAAAAGCCAGAGGCACTAAGCTGTGATACAATGGCTGTGGGGCCAAAGACCAGGAATAAAATTTGGGTTTGGTCTTTATACCCTTTGCAAGTTCCCTCCAATTTTCAACTCTTTGCCTTTGTTTCCATCATCAGGCAAGGGTCCTCCTTCCTCTTCTAGAAACAGGATGGGGTGCAGAGGGGCAGAAAACATTTTTCTGGTGGAGACACTAGAGGTTCTAGCAAAATTGACAAAGTAGGACCTTTGGGAACCTAACAGGTACTTATGACCTGGATTGGCCACTGTTGGAAACAGGATACTGGGCTTGATGGACCCTTGATCTGACCCAATATGGCATATCTTATGTTCTTTTGACCTTAGAGGTCTCTACACTAAAATCTAAAGGAACTTAGATTAGGAACCTAACAGGCTTATTCCATTCAGGACGTAGATACCCTCTGTACGTCTGGTCTGAACCGGACATACAGGGGGAATCGTGATTCTGATCCTGTGGGGCACATCTAGCCCCATGGGATCAGAATCATGAACAGTCCTGTACATGCAGACCAGGATTGCGATTCAGTCTGGCCTGTATATACAGGACTGTACCCAGCTAACTCAGTCAAGACTCTTCAATGGAGCCGCGGCGCCATGGCATCATGTTGCCATGGCACTGCAGCTCCATTGAAGAGCCATGATGCCGGCTGCCAAAGACAAAAGCCCGACCCCTGATCTGGCCTCCTAAGTCTAGAGTCGTGCTGTGGGGAATGTCCTCCGGCCCCCCCCTGCCCCATCTGCGCCCCAGCTGTGCCCAAAAAACATGTCCAGGGAAGTTATTCCACTTCATAGGTGGAATAACTTCCCAGCACATGTTGCCAGCCCTGGACATACAGGACCGACATTAGAATCAGCCCTGTACGTCCAGGGCCAGTGAGCACCCACTGCCTGCCCAGACTCCGTCCCCATCGAACTTCCCCGCACAACCAGCAGGGAAGTTAGATGCAGGCAGAGAAGGTACGAATAGCGGGGATGGACATCCCATTTGGACGTCCATCCCTGCTATTCGTGGCACAGAATCAGGCCCTAAGGGGGTAATTTTATAATGGGGCACTCAGGTAATAGGTAAGGAAGGTGTCTATTTTTAGACTATTTCATAAAGACATATAGGGGCATGATTACTAAAGTGTTTTAAACACTTACCCCACAGGTTTTAATGTATGATGACATTTTGTTGTTAGTCCATGTAAACTCTCTGGCTCCATGAATTGTACACTAACTTTGGTGTCTTCCTGGCTTCACTTGAACAATCTGAAACGTAATCCCAGTAAGACATTGGCCATTTAGTTTATAGGAGGTTCAACATCGCCAACCATTACACTATAATAGATGGAACCCTGCGCAATTAACTTCCATATTAATATATCTTCCTGTAACGGATTCTGAATTAACATTTACCACTTATATTAGTGCTACAGCCCAGAGATCATTCTACGCACTTCACCAATGCTGAGCCATCTGCCCTTACTTGGACACGCCCTCGCTAACCTCTCTTCTTCTGAACTTCGTGATCTTACGCATTATTGCAATGCGGTATATGCTGGAATCTGTCATTCAGAGATTAAATGGTTACAATCAATACAAAACACTACCATTTGCATTTTGACCTTAGCAAAAAGATTAAATCATGTTTCACTGCTCATGCAACAACATCACTGGCTACCTGCCTTTTATCGCATACACTTTAAGCGTCTAACACTCGCACACAAAGCTCTTCAAGCTGGTTTACCAAATAATCTTCACTCCCTACTTACTTTCCACACTTCCCCACGTACCCTATGATCCCTTCATGATAACAAATTACACATTCCCCTGCCCTGAAAAGCAAGATTAGAGTCAACCTGACATTCAGCATTTTTCTTCCTTGTCCTCGTGCTTTGGAACCCTCTTCCACTTCAACTTCAGTTAGAATACTCATACCCAAAATTCAAAACCAACTTATTCCAGCAAGCCACTAGCCATGATAAATCCTTGCTAGGTGCCTGGATGGAGGTTAATGTTGGGTGTGGGTTCTTATTTGCTGCAGTTTTTGATGGGGGGAGGGGGGTGGGGCTGGAAGGGGAAGGTTCAAGTTGGGTGAGGCTTTATTTGGGTAATAGTTCTTATTGTGGGGAGTTCATGCTGGGGGGAGGGGATTATTTCATAGAGGAGTGCCCCAGGGTTCTATTCCCCTGTTCTGTCCCCTTCTTTATTCTGTTCCCTATTCTATTCTTTCCCCTACTTTATTCAGTATATTTCTAGCACCCTTTGTAATCCTGATTCAAAGCCTAGATTTCAGTCCACACATATTCGCTGATGATATTCAAATCATATGGGATCAGCCTTTCCAACAACAATACCAAGCAGCATTAAATCAGATTTCAACCTGGATCGTGGATCAACAATTAGTGCTGAATGTATCCAGGTCAGAAGCACTCTGGTTCAACGGAAACCCCTTAGCAACATCTTTTCTTCCAGCTATGAGGGACATGATTATTCCCTTAGGGATAGATTCTGATCCGGGTTGGATGTGCATCCCCCGCTATTCACTGGGACCGTATTCTGTGCCAGTTGCTTCCTGCACGTACAAAGAGTTTGTAGGTGGAGTGCTGGACAGGGCGGGAGGAGGTGGGATGGAAGCAGGAGGGGGTGGGGTGGTGTGGGGGCAGGCCAAAGTACCCAGACATTTAGGGCCTTTTCAGGTCAGGAACCTGTACGTCCATCAGCTGTCTGTTGCACGCCTGACTTATTCTACCTCAGAGGTGGAATAAGTGCTGAGCGTCTGTGTGATCGGGGCATGCGGCTTCCCCACACAACAAATCCCAGCCCTAGCAGCACTCACAGAGGATTGGGTGGGGGGGGGGGGGGAAAGATCGGTATATGCAGGTGAAATTTCAGCTGTCAGGATGTACGTGCTGGTGCCATGCCATGGCGATGGGGATGGGTGGGCACTTGGACGTCCCCAGGCTCGGAATGCTGTGCATGCTGGACTGTCCAAGTGCCCTGATTTTGCAACCATGGCATGTATCGCTCCTGTGGTTGCAGAATTGGGGACAACTAGGCCACGTGCATTTTCTTCAAATCCAGATGGCCTGGATGTGTAGACTTCTGAATTGGCCTCAACGTGGATTCAATTCGATCCTTGGATGTCATATTTGACCCCCTCTTACATTTTCACCACACATATTGAAGATAGTGTCTGCCTCTTTTTTCTCCTTAAGACAGATTAGAGCACTAGACCCTATGGGGTCTATTCTGTCCCGCAAATAGCGGGGATGGACATCCCCACTATTCACCTCCCTTGCCATCCCCGACTAAGCTTCCCCATACGAACAAGAAGTTTTTTAAGGGGAGGGTTAGATGGGGGGGGGGGGGGAGGGGCAGTGCACAGGAGGAGTTAGGGTGGGCAGTGGGCGGTCCATGGACCCAGATTTTTTAAGGGCCGATTCTGAAGTCTGCCCTGTATGTCCAGGTCTGGCAGACTGGATGGTGGACTTATTCCACCCCAGAGGTGGAATAAGTCCCCCTAGACATGGGGGGATGGGAGCCTGGCCAGCAACATAAAGGTGAGAGGGTGCAGGAGATTTCCCACAGTCTGACCCTAGATATTGGAGGCCAGATAGGGGATCGGGCTGTGGGGAAAGGAGAAAGTGGTCGGCAGCCGGGGATCGCGGCTCCTGAATGGAGCCATGGTGCCATAGCAACTGGATGCCATGGCACTGCGACTCCATTCAGGAGCCTGGCTGAGTTAGCTGGGCAGGGGCCTGTATATGCAGGCTGATGGGAATCAGTTCCCAGCCCGCGTGTATAGGCCCAGAAGTGATTTTGATCCCGCAGGGCTAGACGTGCCCTGCGAGCACAGAATCACATCTACCTCTGTGTTCCAACTGGACACCAAGAGGCCAGGATGCACACAATGGATTGTGCCTTGTAAACGGGGGCACTGGGTGAGAATGTCCACAGTCTTGGCAAAGGCAAATATTAATATGACTTGCAAAGGATTGTGGCAAATGAAGTCCATTCATACCAGAATCAGCCGTTCACAATAAATTAGTTGTGCTTGCACGAGTGTAAAGCCAAGAAAAGATATTTTATTTATGGGGTTATTTCTCCCAACACAGATTTGCTTGGTAGCACAGAAAAGGATACTTGCTTTCAGTATTATACTTAGAAAAACAAAATCAGGAAAAACAACAACTGAACTTCTTAAGCAATTAAATCAAACCATAAAGACCTTGATGGGAACAGAAAGGTCTTTTCTGTGGGCTCCTGCTAATATCTTTTTAGCAGTGCTTCAAAAATAAACAAAACCCACAAAGTAATGAAAAACTGTTCTTTTTTCAAGGCTAACCTCTGGTATTTTCACACATACCCAGAAGTGTCTCTTCAGAGCTCACAGGCAATTAGGCAAGGCTCAATTGCTAATAATTAACCAGCTGCAAACCTCTTGGCTGGTTTACTTTCTAAACGTGGCTCAAAATCCTGCTCAAAAGCTTTTCTGAGTAGATCAAAGAACAAGTTTATATTTCTTTGTGATGGTTGTTGTACTTTGTAAAAGTATATTACCACAGAGGTTTAGACAGAGAGCAATCCATGTATTCACACTGTTCATTTACAATATCTCCTGCTTCTTCAATTATCATAGAATCAATATCATGGATTGGCACAGAGGAATTTCTTAATGGAGCATTCTCAGAACAATACTTGTTTCCCTGCTGTCTTCCAAGTGAATAGCTAGGGCATAGATCAGTGTTCATACCTGAGCTTCCATTGCTGTTAGGGTTCCTCTCTAAATATCCTGGCCAGTATGTAGTCCAGTTTTTATGTCCAGCCTTCCAATCAAGATCCCTGGACACTGGGTCCCTCTTCACATACCTTCTTGCACTGGTCTTAGGGCCCCTTCCAAATGCAGCCGTCTCCCTCACAGGTCCCGTCCGGGGATTCCTGGCTCTGCAACCCCACTCCTCTGGTTTCCTCCAGTCCAATGGAGTATGCTTGCCTCTGGAATGCCTCCCAGCACACGTACTGCTATGGACTCCTTTAGACCTCCAAGATGCTTCTCTCTTCTTTCTTCCAAAGTGTTTCTTGCTCCCTCTGTCCGTGAGCTCTGGCTTCTGCTGCCTCTGCTCCTGCTGATGATGATCATGAAGATTCTGCTGATGATCCTCCTGTGTAGAATAAGCTTTACTTTTAACCTGTTTAGAGGGCTGCTCCACCCTAGCACAGCGCAGCTGTGCTGAATCAAGCCCTGCCCTTGGAGATGAGTGCTTGGGGATTACCTCATAGCTCTCCTGATTGAACACACGTTTCCCCACTTCATCTCTTCTAGTGGCTGTTGGAAACCTGGTGCATTCTGGGACTGGAAGTCTTTTATGGAAACATTCTGTTTTATTATTTCTACCAGAAAAGACAGGTTGCTTGTTCAGAGCCAATTCACCTCTATTATAGCTCCTTCCTGAACTATGATAAGCTTCCTTATCACAGCCTCCACCTGGAAAAGGGATGTATTAATGTTATTGCATGCCCTAGTCCACTCTAAGTTGGACTACTGCAATTCCTTGTTTGCAGGGGCCATTTTATATCATCTGAAGAGATTGCAGCTGGTACAAAATACCACTATCAGACTCTTGATAGGCTCTAAAACCAGAGATCATGCGAACCCTCTCCTTAAAGAGCAAAAATGTCTGCCAATAGCCAGTCAAATTAAATATATGATCCTGACCTTAACCCATAAAGTGCATTATACGGGACTATTGCTGTATCTACACTTGCTAATCATTCTATATCAGCCAGTTTTCTAGTTAGGTTCTTCACAGCAGTATCTTGGCTATTCCTTCCCCCTCTAATTAAAGCTGAACTTTGTGGCACCAACATTATGGAACAGCCTCTCGTACTTACAGATGGAGAATTCACTAAAAAGAATTTAAGAAGGCCATCAAAGAATGGCTACTCAGTAGGACATTTTTTGCTGAGTAAGGAGGAGTAGTACCTGGTCTGAGCAATTTTCTAAATGTTGTTTCCCTAAGTGTTTTTACCTGAATTGTCTCTGGTAAGATATTTTTGTCCTATTTTACTTTGTTTATTGTTATTTTTATACTTGTATCACAACTGATATTCTCATGGATTTTAAACCGCCCTGATGGCTTGTTGTCCAAGGGCAATATAACAAATACTAATAAATCAAATCAAATCAAACCACCAGCCCCTTTATAAGACAGCAAGTCCAACTATTTTTTTGTTTGGAAGCCACATATTTCAACGTAGCCTGGCTTCTCTTGGTAAGTTTGAGAGCCTTCCAAGTTCATGCACATTTTAATTTTAATAATTCCAAACTTCTTAATTTTAGTTTTAATTCTTAGTTTTAATTTTCCAGACAGGTGCTTGTTTGTTCCTCAGGATTTTACTTTATGTTGAGGGAGAGCATGCAATGCTAAAAGACAACATTCAGGCCAGCCTGGCAGCTCAGCTGGTGTGTACTACCATGCAGAGGGTCCCCAGTTCGATACCTTTGTCAGGATTTCTGCTTCCTGACAGGCCAATGTAGCAAATTACGCTATTCTCAAGATTTTCCTGGTCCCCAGTGCAGAAAGCAAGCTAGCTCAGGAAAATACCAAGCATAAGCACAGTGCAGTGGGCATGCTAATTGCATGTAAATGAATGAATTAGTAATTTCTCCCAATGTAAAAAACTGTTCTGAAGATTAGCACAGTTTTTTTTAAGTGTTTTCAGAGCCAGTGTAAAGTTGCAGCCAGGAGCAAAAGCTTCATCTCAGATGATCCAGAGAGCCCCAGACCCATGATCCCCCACCGACCCTTTTGGCACCCCCCATTCCATGAACTCTCCAAAAATTAACAGTGGTAGTCCCAGTGGTCCCTAACACCCAATCTCATACTCCCCTAAACATTAGTGGCATTTAGACCCCGACACCTCTGACCCCCCCAAAAATAACCATTGGTGGTCCTAGTGGCCACTAGACCCCTACCCCAACCCTGTACTCCTTCCTGTCCCCTGTTACCTCAAATGATGGGAATCAGCAGTGTTTCCCATATCCTCCTGCCTCCAAGTCACCATGTTGATAAATGGCAGCCCTGAATCTGTGTGGTGCTTCCTGGGATGTACTTGGTGGGGTCAGTCTGCCAAATAAGGCAAAAAACACCTTATTTGGCAGGCTGACTGTACCCCTGTGGTGCATTCTGGGATTCACAGTGCCAGAGTCAGTCAAAATAAGCAAATATTCATTTCACGGAGGTACATTAACATTAACATTTTTTCTGCACTTTGATAAGCAGATATTCCTTGCCCCCCTAGCACTGTCACTCATCATCTCAATTCCTCCTTTCCTCCAGCACTCACTACTCAAGGTCAATCCTCACCTTTCCTTGCCCCCAGCACTCATTCACTCCACATTTCCCCTCTCCTGTGTCCAGCCTCTTCACTCTATTTCTCTTTACTACTACTCGAGCTTCCTGAGACCTGCAGCCTCTTCCTGTCATCACTGTATCAAGTTCTGGAGTTAGTGATTGGACTGTGCCAACCTTGAGTATTCCGTTCAGATATGTATGAGTAAGCCTTGCTTGAAATTCATTTCTTGGAAATGTCGTCACTGTATTTTATGATGAAATCATTACAATGACAGTTACCCGCATGTTGTTGAGATTTTAAATTTGAAAAGTGTGCCAGGTTATTCTCAGACAGCTGCTGGTCCCAAAACTGCAGTTTAGCCTCAGAGGTACGAATATTGTCATATAAACATCAGCCATCAATTTCTTCTTCTCCTGCATCTTAGTATTCAGAGAATTCAGATGTTCCAATCACCCTAAAGGCAAGATTGTCAAGCCATTCATTATCTTGCAGTTCAGACATAGCCTTCTCTTTCTGATCCGCAAACATTGAATAGAATCATTTCAGTACTCTCCCCTGACTAAGCTAGTGAACATCAGTGTGATTTGGCAATCCATGTGGGTTTTCACTTCCGTCCAGAAAACAGTTGAATTGCCTGTGGTGATGGCCTCTTTCTCTGATGAAATCAGTATTTTTTATTACCATAGTCATCACATTATCCTCTTCAGAGTTTTACTACAGAGGGCTTCTTGGTGTAAAATTCAATGCAAATTGCAAAACTGATGTGGATTGATCCTTAGCAATTTTTCTTTTAGCTTGGCAGCAACTCCAGCTTTTCTGCCCGCCATTTGTGCTACACCATCTGTAGCCAGACTCCCAGCTCGTGTTCAATCTATACCAAATGTATCCAGTACTTGGACTGAACCATTGAAAATATCTTCACTAGTTGTCATGTCTTTCATTAGAATCACTTCCACTAACTCTACTGCTATGTACATATCTTTATGAATGACATGTATGAAAATTGTAAGTTGGGCTGCGTTGGCTATATCTATACTCTCATCTGAAAATGCAATAAAGGGCTTGATGTTGTCCTCCAGTTGATAATTCAGATTGTCTGATAACTCACTTATTCTCTCTGCAGTTGTGTTTCGTGAGAGGCTAATATGTACAAAATCTTGCCACTTATCTAGACATATTAATTCTGCTGTCATCAGGATGCATTTCTTAATGAAATCTACATCTGAAAATGTTTTTGATGATCATGCCATTTCATATGTAATCCTATAGCTTGCTTTAACTAATAGTGCCTTTTTCAAGCTATTTGTTGAGAACAAATCAGATATGCAGATTTTCCATTCACTTCCACAAAGTAATATTTAAATCTCAACCACACAACATTTTTGTCAGCTTTTCTCTTCTTAGATAGCACGTGTGATTACTTCTTTATAGGAAGGCAGAGAAGAAGAATTCCTGCTGTACTGTTCCCACCTTCCACTCCTCTCAGCTGTATGCCCATGCCTTTCCAGAAATAGTTTAGGGTGAGTTACAATCAGGAACTAGAGGTATTTCCCTTTACAGAGTTCACAATCTAAGTTTGTACCTGAAGCAATGGAGGGTTAAGACAGGGGCAGCTCTATAATGAGACGGAGTGAGGCGGTCGCCTCAGGTGGCAAACTTTTGGGGGCAGCAAAAAATGCCCCCAAAACAGCTGCCTCATTTTGTCTTCAGATTTAAACAAAAAAAAAAAACCAAAAGATGGACAAGCTGCTGCCGCTGCTCCAGCCGCAACTCCTGCATCCTACAGAGCTGTGGCTGCGATAAAATAAAAAAAAGTGAGGAGCCTTCCAATCCTTCCATGGGATGTGGCAGCAGGGGTTCTATAGGGCCAGAAGGCTCTGCACTGTTTTTGTTTTAATTTTTAATTATTACCGCTATCCTAGCCACTGAGGAATGCAGGAGCCATAGCTGCCAGTGGAAGGAGGGGGCAGGAAGGGAGCTGACATGGGAAAGGAGGGGCAGGAATGGAGCTGACAGAGGGGGAAGAGAGGGCTGGAAGGTAGCTGACATGGGGAAGAAGATGACTGGAATGGAGCTGACAGAGGGGGAAAGAGGGAGCTGGAAGGGAGCTGACACAGGGGAAGGAGATGGCTGGAAGGGAGCTGACAGAATGGGAAAGAGGGGGCTGGAAGGGAGCTGACACAGGGAAGAGATGGTTGGAAGGGAACTGACATGGGGGGAGGTGGGTCTGAAAGGGAGCTGACATGGGAAAGGAGGGGCAGGAAGGAAGCTGACAGAGGAAGAAAAAGGGGCTGGAAGAGAGCTGACAGAGGGGGAAAGAGAGGCCTGGAAGGGAGCTGACATGGGGGAAGGAGATGGCTGGAAGGGAGTTGATAGAGGTGAAAAGAGAGAGGGCTGGAAGGGAGCTGACACAGGGGAAGGAGATGGTTGGAAGGGAGTTGACAGAATGGGAAAGAGGGGGCTGTTAGGGAGCTGACACAGGGAAGGAGATGACTGGAAGGGAACTGACATGGTGGGAAGGTGGGGGTGGAAGGGAGCTGACACCGGGAAGAAGAGGGCGGGAAGGGAGCTGACAGAGGGGGAAAAAGGGAGCTGGAAGGGAACTGATACCTGAGGATGGTACTGGAGGGGGACTGGAAGGGTGATGAGAGAAGGAAAGGGAGGAGAGGGATGAAGGGAGCTGACACCTGGGGATGGGACTGTAGGGAGCTAACACCTAGGGATGGGACTGGTAGGTAGCTGGGTAATGGGGAGGAGACTGGAAGGGAGCTGACTTGTGGGGATGGCACTGGAAGGGGGATGGACAGAGGGTAGGATGACTGGAAAGGTGCTGACGGGAGGGGGGAGGGGTGGCAACACTGGGAGTGGAAGTGAGCTGACACCTTGAATGGTATTTGGAATAAAAGGGTCTGGACAGTGGGGAAGGAGGGGGACTGGAAGGGAATGGACACCAGTGGCGGTGCTGGGAATGGAAGGGTGTTGACATTGGAGGGTTCTGGGAGGGGAGGACTGGAAAGGGAGCTGACACTGGGGAGGTTTTACTGGGAATGGAGATAGGCTGATGGAAGGAAGTGATGGAAAACAAAAGAAGAGACAATAAATGGCAGATAGACTATAGACCAGCGATGGCGAACCTATGGCACGCGTGCCAGCTGTGGCACGCGAAGGCCTTGCAGCTGGCACGCGTGAAGGTCCGCAAAAAAAGAAAAAGCGGGCTCTGGCTGCTGCCGCGGACGCGGCAGCATGCAGTGTCCCGCGGGGCCCCCTCCGCCCGCTAAGCCCCTCTGCAAGGGCTTTCAGATTCGCGAGGGAGACAGCGTCTCCCTCGCGTCTCTGTTAAGCCCGCAGGGGTTAATGGGAAATTTCCCATCAGCCCCTTTAGACGCGAGGGACTGATGGGAAATTTCCCATTAGCCCCTGCGGGCTTAACAGAGACGCGAGGGAGACGCTGTCTCCCTCGCGAATCTGAAAGCCCTTGCAGAGGGGCTTAGCGGGCGGAGGGGGCCCCGCGGGACACTGCATGCTGCCGCGTCCGCGGCAGCAGCCAGAGCCCGCTTTTTCTGTTTTTAAATTTGCCGGGGGGGGGGGTTAGGACTGCTAATGGGCTAGGGGGGGGGGGGTTAGGACAGCTAATGGGGTAGGGGGGGGTTAGGACTGCTAATGGGCTAGGAGGGGGGGGGTTAGGACTGCTAATGGCTAGGAGGGGGGGGGTTAGGACTGCTAATGGGCTAGGGGGGTTAGGACTGCTAATGGGCTGTGGGCTGATGGGGGCTGTCTGGAAATGGGGTGATGGGGGGTTAGGACTGCTAATGGGCTAGGGGGGGGGTTAGGACTGCTAATGGGCTGGGGGGGGTTGGACTGCTAATGGGCTGGGGGGGTTAGGACTGCTAATGGGCTAGGAGGGGGCGTTAGGACTCCTAATGGCTGGGGGGGGTTAGGACTGCTAATGGGCTGTGGGCTGATGGGGGCTGTCTGGAAATGGGGTGATGGGGGGTTAGGACTGGTAATGGGCTATGGGGGGGGGTTAGGACTGCTAATGGGCTAGAGAGGGGGGGTTAGGACTGCTAATGGGCTAGGGGGGGGTTTGGACTGCTAATGGGCTGGGGGGGTTAGGACTGCTAATGGGCTGGGGTGGGGTTAGGACTGCTAATGGGCTAGGAGGGGGGGTTAGGACTGCTAATGGGCTAAGGGGGGGTTAGGACTGCTAATGGGCTAGGGGGGGTTAGGACTGCTAATGGGCTGGGGGGGGGGTTAGGACTGCTAATGGGCTAGGGGGGGTTAGGACTGCTAATGGGCTGGGGGGGGTTAGGACTGCTAATGGTCTAGGAGGGGGGGTTTGGACTGCGAATGGTCTTGGGGGGGTTAGGCCTTCTAATGGGCTAGGAGGGGGGGTTAGGACTGCTAATGGGCTAGGGGGGGTTAGGACTGCTAATGGGCTGTGGGCTGATGGGGGCTGTCTGGAAATGGGGTGATGGGGGTTAGGACTGGTAATGGGCTATGGGGGGGGGTTAGGACTGCTAATGGGCTATAGAGGGGGGTTTAGTACTGCTAATGGGCTAGGGGGGGGTTAGGACTGCTAATGGGCTGATGGGGAGGGGTTAGGACTTGAGGTGGGCTGTTGGGTGGGGTTAGGACTGGAAATGGGCTGATGGGGGGTTAACACTGGAGGTGGTCTGATGGGGTTAGGACTGGTAATGGGCTGGGGGGGAGGTTAGGACTGCTAATGGGCTAGGGGGGGTTAGGACTGCTAATGGGCTCGGAGGGGGGGTTAGGACTGCTAAGGGGCTAGGAGGGGGGTTAGGACTGCTAATGGGCTAGGGGGGGGTTAGGACTGCTAATGGGCTAGGGGGGGGGTTAGGACTGCTAATGGGCTGGGGGGGGGGTTAGGACTGCTAATGGGCTAGGGGGGGTTAGGACTGCTAATGGGCTGGGGGGGGGTTAGGACTGCTAATGGGCTTGGAGGGGGGGGGTTAGGACTGCGAATGGGCGGGGGGGGGTTTGGTCTGCTAATGGGGTAGGTGGGGGGGGGTTAGGACTGCTAATGGGCTAGGGGGGGTTACGACTGCTAATGGGCTGTGGGCTGATGGGGGCTGTCTGGAAATGGGGTGATGGGGGTTAGGACTGGTAATGGGCTATGGGGGGGGTTAGGACTGCTAATGGGCTAGAGAGGGGGGGTTAGGACTGCTAATGGGCTGGGGGGGGGTTAGGACTGCTAATGGGCTGATGGGGAGGGGTTAGGACTTGAGGTGGGCTGTTGGGTGGGGTTAGGACTGGAAATGGGCTGATGGGGGGTTAACACTGGAGGTGGTCTGATGGGGTTAGGACTGGTAATGGGCTATGGGGGGGTTTAGGACTGATAATGGGCTATGGGGGGGCTGGGACAAGAAATGGGCTGATGGGGAGGGGTTAGGACTTGAGGTGGGCTGATGGGGTTAGGACTGGTAATGGACTGTGGGCTGATGGGGGGTTAGGACTGGCAATGGGCTATGGGGGGCTGACTGGAAGTGGGGGGTTAGGACTGGTAATGGGTTATAGGGGGGGGCTTAAACTGAAAATGGGGTGATGGGGGGTTAGGACTGGAAGTGGGTTGATGAGGGGGGATAGGACTGGAATTGGGTTGGGTGCTGCTAGGACTGGAAATGGGCTGATGCAGGGACTAGAAGGGAATGGATGCTGGGTGAGGCTGGAACTAGAAGGGAGCTGGTGTTGGGGGAGGATTAGAATGGGATGGGGCTGGGAGAGTAAAATGGAGAGGGGAAAAATATTTTGTGTGGGAGGGATAAAAAATCTACAATGGGCCGGCCATTGGGAGAGTAAGTGGGGATTGAGGATGGAGGGGTAAATTTTGAGTAGATGAAATAGGAATGAGGAAAGAGCCAAAGGAGAAAGATTAGTATGTTAAAGCAGATGTAGAGAGAGAATGGAAAAAAAAAACAAGAAGACAGAAGAAAGGACAAATGGACAGCAGATGGAGAGTTAGCAGAAGACACGAAGAAACCAGAAGAAAGTGGCTGGAACAATTGCAACTGAAAAAAAATGCACAAAAGGTAGAAAAATATCTCTTTATTTTGAATTTATTAACTGGAATATGTCAGCTCTGGGAAATGTGCATCATTAATTTTTGCGCTTTGTTTAGTACAAGAGGAAATTAATATATAGTTTTATTTGTACAGTGTTGTTGTATATTCCAAGTTTGGCTTTTGGGGTTCCCAGTTTAATTATTGTCTTCCTGTTTCTAAATTGTGATTCCTTGTTTGGTGATGGTCTGTTCTGCATGTGTAACTGAGCTGAGGTATTCTGTTTATATAATTCCTATTTGACATTGCCACTTGTTCTTTCCCCAGTAGGTCATGTATTGTTGTTCTCTGAGATGTATTGGTTTAATATTTGCAGTGTTGCCTTTTGATAGGTAGAGTATGGTGCTTTGTGAGTCCTGGTAGTGCTGTTAGGATACGGCGGGTTTGCTATGGGTTCTAAATGGGCAGCGTTTGTAGTAGTTCCTAATGTGCCTGGCGGTTGGTACTGGATTATAGTAATGTAGAAACCTTTTAGTCTTTCTTTATCCATATACTCATTAAGAGGCATGTTTACTAAAAGTTAGTGTATGGTAACATTATGCAAATATTTATGCAAATGAAGCACCTTATGCAAATGGGGCTTTAATTGACGTGCTGGCACTTTGAGGAAATTCTTTGGTTTTGTGCGGCAGTTTGGGCACTCGGGCTCAAAAAGGTTAGCCATCACTGCTATAGACCATAGAAACAGAGCTAAGAGAAGACAGGAAAGCAGAAACTTCAGATCAGGACCAGCATTATCAGAGAATAAAATGGTTAGACGACAAAGATAGAAAAAAATATTTTTATTTTCAATTTAGTGATTGGACTTTGCGCTATCTTTATAATCTCCAGGAACAAGCAGGAATGTAGTCTTCACATATGGGTATCGTCGGTACCGACGGAGCCTGTGCGGGAACGCTCCCCAGCGTCCAATTAGAAAGCTTTTGGGAGCATCCCACCGTGCCTGCATGCTGCCTTCCCGCCTTTCCCAACTGCCTCTCTCCAGTTCTTCGTTTTCCGCGGAGCCAGCAGGTTGTCGTTCCTGTCACCACAGAAAATTTTACCTATTCTCTTTCTTTTTTGTGGTCGTGTCTGCCTTCCCTCGACGCTATACCAGTACCACCGGTTCTTTCTTTTAAAAAAAAAAAAATAGATTTTTTTTTCCAAACCTTTCTTCTTCAGGTGCACGCCTTAGGCCCAAAATTTCCCTTACTATGGAAAAACCCGCTTCGGGTTTCAAGAAGTGCACCAAGTGTGGCGGTACCATCTCCGTCACCGACACCCATGAGTGGTGCCTTAAATGTTTAGGTCCTGACCACTCCATTTCAGAGTGTATGGCCTGTGCCATGATGTCCAAGAGGGGTCGACAAAACCGAGCTGCTAAGCTCAGCATCCTTTTTCCCTCCGATGCAGCCTCTGTGGCATCGACGTCTTCCAGGGCTTCGTCTTCCTCCCATGGATCTCAGGTAACTAAACATAAGTCTGGCCAGTCCTCAAAGGGTAGATCTCTTTCCAAGCATCGAGATGCCTCTGGCGTTGCCCTTGAGGGTTCTGTACTGGCAGAATTGCCCCGGCGGGAGGCTTTGGCTTCCAAAGCATTATCAGGGCTCCAGGATGTTCTCGAGGCCTCAACCTCGTCAGAACTACTGGTGCCATGCTCTGGGGTACCGGCTGCTTTCTCCGGTACCGATACCCAGGCATTGGCAGCATCGATAGACCAGAGGTTCATGGCTATTGAACACAGTCTGGCGGCTCTCCTTGCGGCATCGACACCCTCGGAACCGCGTCAGACAGTTCAACCGGTACCGGCACCGGTACCGACAGCATCGACATCGGTGTCTGCATTGCTGGCACCCAGTCATGCTATGCCTACCGGTACCGATTCCCCCCGGCACCGACTTCAGTCGGTACGGGTATCATGCTCTACAAGAGCATCTGGACAGAAGGTACTTTGAATCCTCGGAGGAGTCTGAGGATTCTGACAGCTCCGTCGGTACCGGAGTACTTCTCCCCGAGGAGCCTTCCTCTCCCAAATGTAGGATGTCTCCTCCAGAAGATATCTCCTTTCAGGATTTTATCAGGGAGGTGGTTCGAGGTCTTTCCATTACTGTGGCTTCTGAAACAGAGCCCAGGGCAAAGGAGTTGGAGATTCTACAATATCCCAAGGCTCCTAAGGAGGCAGCTACTTTGCCTATCCATGAGATCTTACATGATCTCACGTTAAGAATGTGGAAAACACCTCTTACCACTTCTCCTCACTCTCGTAGACTGGATACCATGTATCGAGTACCTCTGTGTCCTGGCTTCCAGAAGACTCAGCTTCCTCACCACTCTATTGTAGTGGAATCAGCTATGAGAAGGATCAGAAGTGCAAAGAGGCATGCCTCTAATCCTCCAGGACGTGAGTGTCAAACTTTGGATGCCTTTGGACGCCGTACTTTCCAGGCTTCCATGCTTTCTGCCAGGATCAGTTCCTATATTTTATATATGGGAATGTTCCTTAAGGAAGTCACAGGAGATTTAGAGGTTTTGAGCCCTCTTCTTCCTGAAAATAAGAGGCAGGATTTTCTCACACTGGTTAAACATGCCCAGGATGTTTCTAAGTTTGTCAATCGTGCAGCTTTTGACTGTTTTGAGTGCATAAGCAGAACCTCTGCCATTGCCATAGGTGCACGTAGAATTGCATGGCTCCAGGCATCCGATTTGGAGCTCTGGGTGCAGGACAAACTGGGCAATATCCCTTGTACAGGTGAGAATCTATTCGGCAAAAATTGGCAAGAAAAAGCCAATGAGTTGGATGCTGACAACTCCACTTTGGATAGATTATCCAAAGTCACAGCTGATCCTGCAAGGAAGAAATCTTTCAAGAAACCATTCTTCTCCAAAAAGAAGAGGTTTTATCCCTCTTATTCTCAGCAGGGACATTCTGCAGGACAACCTGCCCGGAAGAGTCAGCAACTACCTAAACAAAGGAAAGCAAAGACTGCTAAGCCTCAACCGTCTCAGCAGTCTCAGCCTCCGCAAGGCCTTTGACTTCCATCTAGAGAACTTAGCCTTCCTGGCCCTCAACGGACCAGAACCTTCCACCATCCCAGGAAGGTTGTGTCACTTTGCCCCCAGATGGGGCAGATAACAGCAGAACATTGGACTCTCTCCATTATAAAAGAGGGGTACAAGCTTCACTTTCTCTGCATGCCCCCTCCCACAATGGTAAGACAGTTCAATTCTCAGACCTCTCTCATCAACCTGTTAGATCAAGAGGTCACTATGCTTCTTGCCCAAGGGGCAATAGAAGAGGTACCATTCCTCAACAGGGTACAGGGTTTTACTCCCCCTATTTTCTTATCCCAAAGAAAACAGGGGGACACAGACCTATTTTAAATCTCAGAGAATTGAACAAATTCCTGTTCAAAGAGAAATTCAAGTGATTTCTCTGGGAACGCTGCTGCCATACCTTCAGAGTCAGGATTGGCTTTGTTCTCTAGATCTCAAGGATGCGTACACTCATGTTCTCATCCATCCAACTCACAGAAAGATCCTTCGATTCCTTTTTCAAGGAAAGCACTACCTTTGGCCTGGCCTCAGCACCAAGGGTGTTTACGAAATGCCAGGCTATGGTAGCAGCATTTCTTCGCACTCTAGGAATATTCGTCTTCCCCTACTTAGACGACTGGCTCATTCGAGCTCCATCAGAGTTAGAGGCCAGGATTTCTCTATCTTGCACAATGCGTATCCTTCAGTATTTGGGTCTGGTCATAAACATCCCAAAATCCAGCCTAACTCCCACTCATTCTCTAGAGTTAATAGGAGCTTTGCTGGATACCAGGAAAGCAAGGGCCTATCTTCCCCAGACCCATTGCCTTCGCATGGTGCAGTTAGCTTCTCAAGCAGTGCTAAAGCCTCATCTCACTGCTCGAGAAATGTTGCAACTACTAGGCCACATGGCATCTACCGTGCATGCGGTTCCTTATGCTCGCCTCCATATGAGAGCAGCCCAGTGGAATTTATCCACTCAATGGACCCAGGCATCAGGGTGCCTGTCAGACAAAATAGCAAACACAAATCGCCTTATTTTGTCCCTCCAATGGTGGCAGTCCACTCAAAACCTGTTGGTGGGGTCCCCATTTCAACAACCTTTACCCCAGGCAACTCTCACAACAGATACTTCACCAGTGGGTTGGGGAGCTCATCTGCAAGATCTCTCCACCCAAGGCACTTGGACTCCACAGGAGACTCATCTACACATCAATCTCTTAGAGCTCAGAGCAATTTTCCTTGCTCTGCGAGTGTTCCACACCCTGCTCAGCTACAAGACAGTCCTCATTCATATGGACAATCAAGTAGCCATGTTGTACGTGAACAAGCAGAGAGGAACAGGCTCTCTGTCGCTTTGAAACGAAGCTTTGCGACTATGGGCCCTCGCCAGAGAGCATCAGATTCATCTCCTTGCAGTGCATCTTCCAGGTATCCAAAACACTTGGGCAGACAGACTCAGTCGAGTTCTGCTTCCACACGAATGGTCTCTACATGCAGACCAGGTGGCCAAGATTTTTCAAATTTGGGGAACACTGGACATAGACCTCTTTGCAAGTCCGTTGAATGCCAAACTTCCCCGGTTCTGTTCCAGGATTCCGGCTCAGAGCTCTCAGGCCAGGGATGCTTTCCTCCTTCATTGGGGTCAAGACTTCCTTTATGCCTTTCCACCCATTCCCCTGATTCCCAAAACCCTGTTCAAGCTTCAGAGAGACAGAGGCCGTATGATTCTCATAGCTCCACATTGGCCACGGCAAGTGTGGTACCCTCTGCTTCTACATCTCTCTCAAGCTCCCTCTTTGGAGTTAGGGTCTGCTCCAGATCTCCTGTTATGGCATCCCAATCCCCAGTCTCTGCATCTCACAGCTTGGTTGCTGAAGGCCTAGATCTTCATGATCTTAACCTTTCTCAGCAAGTAAAGGATATCCTTTATGCTTCTAGAAAACCTTCCACAAATGCTCTTATGCTTTCAAGTGGAAATGGTGCTCGCAGAAGGGTCTTAGCCCCCTTGCGATACGTCTGGAATCATTACTGGAGTATCTCCTTCATTTATCCAATGCAGGACTTAAAACTAACTCAGTAACAGTCCATTTGAGTGCTATTGCAGCTTCTTTCAAGCCTTTAAATGGACAACCTATTTTCTCCCATTCTCTTATAGCAAGATTTATGAGAGGCCTTCTTCTAACTAAGCCTCCCATTAAGCCACCACCAGTGGCATGGTACTTAAAACTGGTTCTTGGCCAGCTCATGAAGCCACCTTTCGAACCCTTAGCTACTACCTTGTTGAAATTCCTTTCTTGGAAAGTTATCTTTCTCATTGCAATCACATCAGCACGTCGCATCAGTGAGTTGCAGGCACTAGTGGCTGATCCTCCTTATACAAGGTTCCATCATGACAAGGTAGTCCTTAGGACTCATCCACACTTTATGCCAAAGGTGGTCTCACCTTTTCATTTGAACCAATCAGTCTACCTGCCTGTGTTTTTTCCAAGGCCTCATGCATCAAATGCAGAAAGGAATCTTCATACTTTGGACTGTAAAAGAGCTTTAGCTTTTTACTTACAGAGAACACAGCAACATAGAAAGTCCTCTCAACTCTTTGTTGCTTTTGATCCTTCTCATCTGGGACTTCCAGTCTCCAAGAGAACACTGTCCAACTGGATTGCACAGTGTATTTCCTTTGCCTATCAGAGTAAGAATCTTCCTCTGGAGGGCCATGTCACAGCTCACAATGTGAGAGCCATGGCAGCTTCAATGGCTCATCTGCACTCTGTGTCTATCGACAACATCTGTCGAGCAGCTACTTGGGCCTCGGTTCATACCTTCACAGCCCATTACTGCTTGGACAAGGACTCCCGCCAGTATGCCTTGTTTGGTCAGGCTGTTCTCCAACACCTGTTCCATACCTAATCAACTCCTACCCACCATCCCTGGCAGGATGCCGGAGATCCATGGGGGGAAGTGGAGCCCTTTCACAGGGACGCACAACTTCTGGGGTATCTCCCTGGCATCTAAAGCTACGGAGTCCCCAAATGTGAAGACTACATTCCTGCTTGTTCCTGGAGATAGCATAGTTACTCACCTGTAACAGGTGATCTCCGGGAACAGCAAGAATTTATTTATTTATTTAGACAGTTTTGTATACCACCTTATCCTTCAATCAAAGTGGTCACAACACAATTGGGAGATACATTTAACACGAGGGGATATGAGACACATACACTAATACTTACAGGGAACATAGGCAATGGAGGGTTAAGTGGCTTGCCCAAGACCACAAGGAACACCTGTGGGACTAGAAACCCCAGTCCTTCCAGCCCAAGGTTGCTGTCCTCTAGTGGGATTTGAATCCCCGACCTTCCGGCCTGAAGTACCTTGCTCCAACCACTAGGCCACTCCTCCACTCCTATCTTCACAATTTTGTCACAATTTAGTCTTCACAACCCACCCACCTCCCCTAGGAGTTGTATCTCTCTATCTATCTCTTTCTCTTTCCCTCTCTCTCTCTCTTTCTTTGTCTCAGCTTTAAACTCAACTGGAGAGAGGCAGTTGGGAAAGGCGGGAAGGCAGCACGCAGGCACTGTGGGGTGCTCCCAAAAGCTTTCTAATTGGATGCTGGGGAGCATTCCCATGCAGGCTTCGTTGGTACCGACGATACCCATATGTGAAGACTAAATTCCTTCTGTTCCCGGAGATCACCTGTTACTGGTGAGTAACTATGCTTTTTACACAGTATAAGGAACTGCATCTCTTATTTATCTGGTGTTGCAATGCATTCGGAGTCTGGCTGCTTGGGATTTCGGTTTAATTTTTGTCTACATATTTTTATTTTTACTTTAGGTTGTGATAACTTATTCTGTACTTGGTGAGAGTCTGTGTTCTGAGTGTGCAACTGAAGCCGTGTGTTCTGTTAATGTTGAGTTTGTACGCAGGGATCTGTACTGTATTAATTTGCCTTGTTCAGGTTTTCAAATAGGTGTTAGATATTCTAGGGCCTGCTGCAGTATTTATAGTGCTGCTTTTTTCTGGGTAGGCCCTTGTATGAGTTTTGGAAGTTGATGCTGGTATGTATAGTATAGTGCATTTGACTTTGTAGATCTTCGGTGACTTTTGTAATGGTTCTATATTAGTTCCCAATATGCCTGGTATTGGAGAATGTTTGTTGTTAGTGAGATGACTAGAATCATATATATATATTTTTTAATATATTGAGTTCTGTGGGTGAATGTCCTACTTCTGCTCTGCACCCATTGTCGAGGGAGAGGTTTCTGTGGATGCAGAAAATATATTCAGAAAGAAAAAGTGAGAACCATAATGCACTTTATAACAGAATAAAATGAGTTATAATTTGGTCTTATAAACTGTGCTTTGATTTTCACTTTTTCTTTTAGTTCCTTGGTGTGCGAGCATTTTGCATTTGCATTTCCTTTGTTTTTTATGGAATATATATTTACGTTAACACCATGCTGGTCCAGTGCGCAGTTTCAGGAGTTATGTTGGGGTTGCCAAGCCCTTCTTGGTGTTTATGTTGGAGTGGGAGGTGTTGTGTTGGGGTCACAAAGTCCCTCTTGTTTTTCAGAGGGTGGAAAATGCTGTGTTGGGGTGCCAAGTGGCTCTTGTTTTTGTGGAAGTGGGAGATACTGCATGAGTGCTGTTGAGCCCATCTTGTTTGGCATATTTAGCGGCATGTTTCCTAGGTTCTGCACTGGTAACATAAGAACAAAAGAAATGCCATACTGGATCAGACTAAGGTCCATCAAGCCCAATATCCTGTTTCCAACAGTGGACAATCCAGGTCACAAGTACCTGGCAGGTTCCACAATGCTCATCCTGGAGTAAGCAGTGGAAGTCCCGGGTCCTCTTTAATAATAGTTTATGGACCTTTCTTCCAGGAACTTGTCCAAACAGCTTTTACTGCATCGTCTGGTAATTAATTCCAGAGTTGATTTTTTAAGCAGAGCCATAGGCTAACTGCAGGGGGGGGGGGGCGGAAGGGGGGGGTTTGGGCAGTTATATCCCCCTGCAGTTACCACATTTCAGTGTGGCAAAACAGCTGCCAGTGCAACTACGGCCATCCACTGAGGTGGCATTAGTTGCACTCGCGCTACTTGCGTTGAACCATTATGTTAGTTTCTGCTGACAATGCAGATGCCTGTGTGTGAGAATTCTTTCTCTCGCCGCACTCTGTAGTAAAGTATAATTTTGGAAAAGAAATCATGTAAACCTAATAGTAATGAGTAAAAGCATTTTTTTGACTACGTATGTCTGTTTTTATTTTGTACTGAAATATTCCCTACTCGGTGAAGATCTATCTCCATTCTGCATATGTGTCACCATCTATGGCAAATTCACCTATTCCCCTGGTCTCAACCCTTCGCTATCTTGGTGTTACCTTGGATTCTTCACTCTCGTTTCACCAGCACATCTCGGGGGTGGTGCGTAGTTCCTTTTTCCATCTCCGCAAGATTAGGTCTGTTCGCTCTCCTCTCCCACCCACGTCCCTTGTCACTCTTGTTCTCTCTTTAGTGATCACTCGGCTCGATTATTGTAATTCTCTACTCTCCGGCCTCCCCCAATATCAAATTCGAAGATTGCAATTAATTCAGAACACAGCTGCACGCCTACTTACTTTCTCTTCACATCGGGACCACATCACTCCACGCCTTCTCTCCCTCCACTGGCTTCCCGTTAAGGTCCGCTCTGTGTACAAGTTGCTCACTATCACCCATAAGGCTCTCTATACCAACACTCCCCAGTATTTAGCTGACCTCATCTTTCTTCAACCCACTCCTCACATTCTCTGCTCGTCATATGGCAACCGCCTCTTCCTTCCCTCACCCACCCAGGCCCGCCTCGAATCGACACGACACGCTGCCTTTTTCTTTATAAGTCCCGCCCTTTGGAATTCTCTCCCGTACTCTATTTGCACTGAAGCATCCTTTCCCCGGTTTAAAGCTCTCCTCAAAACACACCTTTTCTGCCAAGCCTTTGATCTTCCTCCTCCTTCCTCCAGCCATTCATAACTTGCCCATTTCTATCATCCATCATCATGGGTTTTCCCACTCACCCACTCCCTTCCTTGTGTTTCTTCCTGTAGTGTCTGTCTGAACCTTCTCCTCTGTCCTACACTAATTTTCTCCCTGCTTTTTCTATTGCTTTCCTATCAAGTTAATGGCATTCCTTTCTCCCTGTATCTTCCTGCAGCCCGTAATTTTTCATTGTTCACCGCTTTAATGCCTCACGCCTAGGCGGTATATCAAATGTTGTCGATAAAGATAAAGATGTGTGACTGAGGCTACATGTTCTGTTAGCATGGAGTTTCTATGTAGGGAGCTGTAGTAATCTGGCTTGTTCAGTTTTCTGAATAGGAATACAGATGTTCTAGGGCCCACTGCAGTATTTATGGTGTTGCCCTTTTCTGGGTAGGCTCCATGTTGGGTGAGTTCTGGAAGTTAGTGCTGTTATGGATAGTAGATTTGCTTTATGGGTACTGTAATCTGGGTTCTTGGTGAGGTCAACCGTAGGGTGTTGGTTGGAGAGTACTGGAATATGCATTGTTTTTGAGATCTGCAGTTTTGAATACTTTATGCTGCTAGACTGAAATTTAAAATAGGTTGTCAGTTCAGATTCAAGGAAATTTCAAATTTTAAGGGAACGTCTCAGTTTAATTTTGTTTACTAGCCTGATATCTTCACCACTGCAGACTTCAGGTCTTTGCCAGCTCTAGCACAATCCAATTCAGCATTTGAATTCACGGCTATCAGAATTAGTTTATCTCATTTTATAGCTTCCCTCCTCATCAATAATCTGGTCATAGAAAAATAAATCTGATGTACAGATACTTATAACAGTTTGATGGGGGGGGGGGCTGTGTGACTTTTCATCAATCAAATGTAATATTTAATGATTATGTTTGTTTTATTGTAACATCTGTTTTACTAAATTACATGTATATGTTTGGAAACCACCTAGGATTTTAGATTGGCGGCATATACATTTTAAAATAAAGTATACTAAATTTGTGCAAATGATGCTGCAGTGAATCTCTGCACATGGCACCGCATCATCCTCAAGCTGCCCCTGGGGGGAAGGAGGTGGGGGGGGGGGGGATATACTGAGAGGTGGAGGAAAGCAGAAACCTCAGATTGGGACCAGCTTGATCAGAGAATAAAATGGTCAGACAATAAAGGTAGAAGAGAATTTTATTTTCAATTTAATGATAGCACTTGGTGCTATCTTTATATTTTATACAGTACATGGAAATGCATCTCTTTCTAGTTCTCTGGTATTGCATTGCATGCAGAATCTCACTTTTTAGGGTTGTAGTTTAATTGTTATCTACATATATTTATTTTTAGGTTATGGTCACTTATTCTGTACTTGGTGAGGGTCTGTGTTCTGAGTGTGTGACCAAGACTAGGTGTTCTGTTAACATGGAGTTTGTATGTAGGGGTCTGTTGGATGTTCCAGGGCCCACTGCAGTATTTCCAGTGATGCTCTTTTTGGATGTGAGTTTTGGAAGTTGGTGCTGATATGGTATGGTTGATTTGTTCTATAGGTCCTCAGTGACTTTGTTATAGGGTTTTGTATTAGTTTACAATATGCATGGTACTGGTGAATGTTTGTTGTTGTTAGTGAGATGATCAGGATCATATATTTTTTTAAAGATATTGAATTATGTGAGTGAATGTCCTAGTTCTGCTCTGCACCCACTGTTGAGGAGGGGGTTCTGTGGATGCAAAATATATGTTCAAAAAGAAAACGCAAGAACTATAAAGCAGTTTATAACAACAAAATAAAAAATGAATTATAATTTGGTTTTATAAACTGTGCTGTGGTTCTCGCTCTTCTTTTAGTTCCTTGATGTGCAAACATCTTGCATTTCCTATATGTTATCTAATGGCTTTTTGGTTTGGTTCAGTCCCTGACTGGAGTTTTGAGAAAGGCCCCCCCCCCCCACACTACGGGGAGGGGCGGGAGTGGCGCGCCATCTCATCCCTCGCTTTAGGCAGCAGATTGCCTTGAGTCGCCCCTGGGTTAAGGGACTTGCTCAAGACCATAAGGATTCAAATCCAGGTCTTTTTCTTTTTAATTAGTAGGCCACTGCTCTAACTTAGACTACTCCTCCACTCCAGACTATGCCACCCCTCTTTGGAGTTTGAAGGTCCTAGGGAGGTAAAGAGAGAACATTTCCACCAAATTACAATTTCATTTACACATGGTTATTTAAAAAGTTTTGATCCATCACAGATGTGTGTTCCAATCTGCTCCAGCACTCCTTGTACCTATGAGCACCCCTCTGTCCCACTCCTGGGAACAGCAGAAGGAATACTACATACACAGCCAGCATGTTTGTCTCTCTTCAGCACAGTACATTCTTCTCTCTCTCTGCCCCCCCAACATGTATGTAACATAAGAGCTCTCCTCATCCGTTCTTTCCACAGGCAGACAAAAATTGAACTGGAGACTCTGAGAAGCCAGACTCAGCTCTGCAAGATGTACAGTCAACCCATACAACAGAAAACATTTCTTGTGTGCAAAATGCAAACATGCAAGTAACTCAAGAGCTCCCCTCAACACTTCCTTCAAACACACAGGCAAAATCTAAATTGGAGACCCTAGGAAGCCAGACTTAGTTGGTACAGTATGACACAGTTTTCCTGCCTGCTGCAAACCCCCAATCTATACAATACTGCAACACAATATCCAATTGATACCTCAGTCTGGCTGGGTTGCTTCACTTTTTCTGCAGGACTCGGAGCAGCCAGCAGCACTAACCACACATACTCTTGCTACTGGTTGCTCCAAGTCAAATGCAAGTCTGCATGCTCCATTTTCCGCAGAATACTGTGTACCCGCTGTGCAATGCACTACCAGGAGCCCAAATTGCCACCACATACCATGAGGCCCCCATGTGCCTTTGCTCTGCTGCACAGCGCATCTCTCTCTCTGACATTGCTCACAATAGGACATTGACATTCAGTGCTGCAGGTGGAGAGAAAGCAGGGCAATGGATAGGGAAAAGAGCCATTCACTGACTGTGACTGTTGGCTTTTCTTTCTGCTGAGCCTCATGCTGCTACCATACCAAATAGTCGTGAATACATATGAAAAGAAGGGGGCTCGGGCAGCTGCACCAGGGCTACATTTACCAACACGGGCTGGATACAAATGCTAGTAAGACCTGAAACAGCCTGCAGGCCTTGAGTTTGACACCCCTGGCTTACAGCATCAGTGAGCAAAACTTCTTTGCTAAACTAGTGTCAAGCAGGGGCGGCCCAAGGGGGGTGCGGGGCCATGTGCGGAGATTCGGTGCGGGGCCTCATTTGCATAAGTGGCCTTATTTGCATAAATATTTGCATAATGTTACCATACACTAACATGTCTCTTAATGAGTGTATGGATAAAGAAAGACTAAAAGATTTCTACATTACTATAATCCAGTGCCAACCGCCAGGCACATTAGGAACTACTACAAACGCTGCCCATTTAGAACCCATTAAGTTAAATACTAATACACCCAATGAAATCAACCCAACTATATCACCCACCTAATACTTGATTTCTACTTAACTGAAAACAGCATATGTTGTGCTCCTACACACTCATAAATTCAACTCTAATTTTTGTCGGATAACTCACCGATGAGCAGAAACCTTTCTACTCCTGAAGTGAGCCCTCCATTTTAATCAAATTTCTCATAAAAACAGACCCATTACAGGTCTAGTTGACCCACCACAGGTCAAACACCAGGTGCTACAGCACTAACATGCTGCCGCTCCTATACTGTTAAAGCAAAAGCTGAGTTCTTACTATAAAGACATCCCAGACTCCTATCGGTGCAATCCTTTATAACAAACTAGTACTCATCTGGAAAGAGCCGGGCCCAGCCAATAATCCACGCAGTAGTGGGGCCTCAAAAGTAACATGGGATGTTCACAGCTTCTTCTTTTGAGGCCCCACTACTGCGTGGATTCTCGGCTGGGCCCGGCTCTTTCTAGATGAGTACTAGTTTGTTATAAAGGATTGCACCGATAGGAGTCTGGGATGTCTTTATAGTAAGAACTCAGCTTTTGCTTTAACAGTATAGGAGCGGCAGCATGTTAGTGCTGTAGCACCTGGTGTTTGACCTGTGGTGGGTCAACTAGACCTGTAATGGGTCTGTTTTTATGAGAAATTTGATTAAAATGGAGGGCTCACTTCAGGAGTAGAAAGGTTTCTGCTCATCAGTGAGTTATCCGACAAAAATTAGAGTTGAATTTATGAGTGTGTAGGAGCACAACATATGCTGTTTTCAGTTAAGTAGAAATCAAGTATTAGGTGGGTCATTTAGAACCCATAGCAAACCCGCCGTATCCTGACAGCATTACCAGGACTCACAAAGCACCATACCCTACCTATCAAAAGGCAACACTGCAAATATTAAACCAATACATTTCAGAGAATACTGGGGAAAGAGAACAAGTGGCAATGTCAAATAGGAATTACATAAACAGAATACCTCAGCTCAGTTACACATGCAGAACATAGACCATCACCAAACAAGGAATCACAATTTAGAAACAGGAAGGCAATAATTAAACTGGGAACCCCAAAAGCCAAACTTGGAATGTACAACAACACCGTAGAAATAAAACTATAAATTAATTTCCTCTTGTACCAAACAAAGCGCAGACGTTAATGATGCACATTTCCCAGAGCTTTCATATTCCAGTTAATAAATTCAAAATAAAGAGATATCTTTCTACCTTTTGTGCATTTTTTTCAGTTGCAATTGCTCCAGCCACTTTCTTCTGGTTTCTTCATGTTTTCTGCTAACTGTCCATCGTCTGCTGTCCATTTGTTCTTCTCTCTTCTAGTTTTTTTTTTCCATTCTCTCTCTCTACATCTGCTTTAACATACTAATCTTTCTCCTTTTGCTCTTTCCTCATTCCTATTTCATCCACACAAATTTTACCCCTCCATCCTCAATCCCCACTTACTCTCCCAATACCCGGCCAATTGTAGATTTTTCATCCCTCCCACACAAAATATTTTTCCCCTCTCCATTTTACTCTCCCAGCCCCATCCCATTCTAATCCTCCCCCAACATCAGCTCCCTTCTAGTTCCAGTCTCACCCAGCATCCATTCCCTTCTAGTCCCTGCATCAGCCCATTTCCAGTCCTAGCCCCCCATCAACCCATTTCCAGTCCTAGCTCCCCCATCCATTTTCAGTCTGAGTCCCTTCATCAGCTCATTTCCAATCCTAGCCCCCATCAGCCCATTTCTAGTCATTTCCTAGCCCCACCATCAGCCCATGTCAAATCCTAGCTCCCCTCCACTCAGCCCAATTCCAGTCCAAGCCCCCCATGAGCATACTTCCAGTTCTAGCCCCTCCATGAGTCCAATTCAAGCCCCCACCACAGCCCATTTCCAATCTTAGCTCCCCCCAACAGCCCATTTCCAGTCCTATCCTAGCTGCTCCATCAGCCCATTTTCAGTCCTAGCTCCCTTCCCTCACAGCCCATTTCCATTCCAAGCTCCCTCCCCATCAGCTATTTGCAGTTCAAGCCTCCCCTTCCACTCAGCCCATTTCCAGTCATAGCAACCCCCCAACCCATTACCAGTCCTAGCCCCCCATCAACCCACTTCCAGTCCTAACCCCCATCACCCCATTTTCAGTTTAAGCCCCCCTATAACCCATTACCAGTCCTAACCCCCCATCAGCCCACTTCCAGTCTTAACCCCATCAGCCTATTTCCACTCAGCCCCCCATAGCCCATTGCCAGTCCTAACCCTCCCATCAGCCCACAGCCCATTACCAGTCCTAACCACATTTATTTTATTTATTTATTTATTTTATTTATTACAGGCTCTTATATACCGCTCTATTCAGAATCAGCGCGGTTCACAATATAACAACATACCATAACAACAAACTGTTAGGTTTTACAGAGAACAAGGTCAGAGAACTTGGAATAAAACATGGGACGTCATTACTGCAACTATTTACAAGAGTATTTACAAGAGTATTTACAAGTATACATTACAGGATTTGTTCTTAGTTTGGGTAGTGATTAAGATTGGTTAGTTGGTCAAGTAATATTGGGGGAAGAGGTGGGATTTGAGTGCCTTTCTGAAAAGGGATAGATCATTGATAGCACGAATCTCTGGGGGTAGAGCGTTCCAGTACTTAGGGGCATAGAATCTGAAGGCCCTGTTAGATGTCACTGATAGGCATTTTGTCGCTGCTTTAGGGATGATTAGAGTATTTGTTGATATCGTTCTCCTGGATCTGTTGGGTGGGACGGCCTGAATGAAGTCTATTAGAGAGGAGGAGGTGATGCTTTTAGTGGCCTTGAAAGTTAGGAGTAATGTTTTGAATAATATTCTGCCATGTATGGGGAGCCAGTGGAGTTGCTCTAGGATGGGTGTTATATGGTCTCTTCTTGATGCTCTGTAGAGGACTCTAGCAGCGGTATTCATGGCGAGTTGCAGAGGGTTTAATGTGGAGTGTGGGAGGCCTTGGAGAATGGCATTGGCATAGTCAAGGTGTGGTAAGGTTAAGGCTTGAAATATAGTTCTGAAGTCATCAGGATCAAGCAGGGGGCGAAGATGTCGAAGAGTCCGGATCTTGAGGTAGATTGCTCTGACTACATTGGTTATGTGTAGTTTCAGATCCATGCGTTGGTCAAAAGTGACTCCAAGGTAGCGAATGGAAGGTTTTGATTGGAGCTCAGCTTCTTTCACCTTTATATGGGGTGGGGGGGGGGGGTGAAAAGTGGGTCCCTGGTGATGAAGAGAACCTCGGTCTTTTTGTGTTGAATTCGGAGGTTCTGGGATTGAAGCCATTCGGATACTGCATCAAAACATTTAGCTAGCGGGGAAAGGTCCATATGAACTGTGGAGAAAGGCATATATAGGAGGATGTCATCTGCGTATATCAAGCATTCAACCTTGAAGGACCTGATGATGTTGCAAACCGGTTGTATGTATATATTGAAAAAGAGTGAGGATAGGGATGATCCTTGTGGTACGCCTTGCTTTTGGTGGTACGGTGTGGATGTTGTGGTCCCTGAGGTAACGTACTGCCATCTCTGATCAAGGTATGACTTGCACCACTCCAGGGCAGTGTTATTGATGCCTTTTTCTTTTAGTCGCCCTATTAACAGATCGTGATGTACAGAGTCAAAAGCCGCAGCAATGTCTAAGAAGATGAGAGCAAAGCCTTGGTGGATGTTATCAATGCCTGTGATGATGTTGTTGCAGAGAGTGGTGAGGAGGGTTTCAACACCGTGGAACTCTCTGAAGCCATGTTGGCAGTGGTCCAGAGGGGAGACGGTGTCAATGTGGTCCTGTAACTGTCTTTGAGCTTCCTTTTCAATTATTTTCGCTAGTAGGGGTATGCTAGCTATGGGTCTATAAGATTCAACCTTTTGTGGGTCGAGTTTGTGGTTTTTCAAGAGGGGTCTTATGGATGTTCTCTTGAGGGCTGGTGGGAAGGAGCCGGTTGTAAAGGATAAGTTCATCATTTTAGTGATGATGGGGCTGAGATCTTGGCGTAGTTCCTTTATCCAGTGGGCTGGGCAAGGGTCAGTTTGTGCAGTAGTCGTGTTAAGCGCAGCGATGGTGTCTTCAACATGTTTTCTGGATGGTGTGGAGAACATGGATAGGTTTGATATGCATATGGTGACTTGAGAGGAGATTGTTGCAATGTTGTTGGTTTGAAGCAACTTGGATTGCAGGAAATCGGCGAATGCTTGGGGATGGATGGGTTCAGGATGTTTTGGTGAAGGTTCTTTAGATAAGGTTTTGACTAAATTGAAAAGATCGCGTGGTTTATTTAGTGATCTTTTCAGCGTATCGGTATGGAATTGTTTCATCTTGGCCATGACTGACTCCCTGTGTACAGATAGATGTGTTTTATAGGCTGCTTGGTCTTCTGATGAGTGTGAGCGATGCCATCGTTTCTCCAGTTTTCTTAGGTGTGTGAGGGAGGCTCGTAGGTCAGGGAGAACCAGGGAGAAGATTTTCTTTTCTTTGGGTTGTTACCCTGGACTGGTTGCAGTGCAATGGTACTGATAGTGCTGTTCCAGGATGTGATCAGATTTTCCAGATTGAGAGAGGTGTCATGTAGGAGAGGGAGGGTTTCCATAACTATATGTTCTTTGTTGAGGGTTTTGAATTTCCGAGATGATACTCTTGTTGAGTCAATGGAGTTTTTGTTTCTGTGTGGTGACTGTTTGCCATTGATGAGGATGGGGAAAGTGATTAAATTATGGTCTGACCAAGGTACTGGGGTTACAGAGTTGTCAAGTCTATTGTTGGAGTCGAGAGCTGTAAGAGGGGCAAAGATCATGTCAAGGATGTTTCCTCTCTCGTGCGTGGGGGTGTCAACAATTTGCTTGTATCCCAGTTCGTTGATAGCTTCAAGGAGGGCTGAGGCGTGGCTGGGATGTAGTGTTGGGAGATTGAGGTCTCCTAATATCCAGTTGGGAATGTTGGGCTTGCGTGAGTTAGCTGCTAGATCTAGAATGTAAGGCAGGTCGTCCGCGGAGGGTGAGGGCGCTCTGTAAATTAAATTGATGAGGCATTGTTCATTTGTGATGGATAATACGTCCATGCTGTTTGAGCTTGTGGAGTCCACGGTGTGGAAATTTAGGTCATTCTTGGTAAGTATGAGAATGCCTCCTCCTCTCTTGCTCTCTCTATGTTGGGAATGGGCAGAGAAGTTGGGGGGTATGAGTTGATTAAGGATTACATTATCCGCGTCAGATAACCAGGTTTCGGTTATCATGAGGATGTCTAGATTATGAGAAGAAATTGTGTCAGTGATGACTGGCCATTTCTTGCGGATAGACCGTGCATTTATGAGAGCACAGTTTAAGTAAAAGGGTTGAAGGGGTTTGTCTTGCTTATTTTTCTTTGGTTGTTGAAGGGCTATATGTATGAGGTGAGAGTGGCGTGTGGGGGTCTGCCCCTTTAGACGCGAGGGGCTGATGGGAAATTTCCCATTAGCCCCTGCGGGCTTAACAGAGACGCGAGGGAGACTGTCTCCCTTCGCGAATCTGAAAGCCTTTGCAGAGGGGCTCAACGAGCAGAGGAGGCCCCGCGGGACACTCCATTCTGCCGCTGCCGCGGTGGTAGCAGCAACGGCAGCAGCCAGAGCCAGCTTTTTTTTTTTTAAATGAAATTAAAAAAAAAAGCAGAATGTTCTTTGCGCGGGGCCCCCTTAAACGCGGGGCCCTGTGCAAAAAACATTCTTGCTCAATGGACGGGCCGGCCCTGGTGTCAAGCAATGTTGTGCTAGAGCCAGAGTTGCTAATTTACCCAGTTCCAGGAGTGAGATTTTTTGCCAGTTCAGGTTTTAAATTTGCATTGCAATGAAGTATGGTATTTGTAGTCAGGGCTGGCCCATCCACTAGGCGGGCTAGGGCGGCAGATCCTGGTGGGCGGCTAGACTCAGTTTGGAAAGTGGTAGCAAAGAGCAGCCTCGTTCAAAACAGTCAAGATGAGAAGATAGATTCCAGCAGTGGGGGGATGCCGCCGACAGTGGGGCCAGCGACATGGGGGGCTGGTGGCAGCAACAGCAGGGGGGAGCGGCATTGCGGGGATTCTGCCTAGGGCAGCAGAAACCCCTGGGTCGCCCCTGTTTTTACCCATTGGGATCAGTGCTGCAAGTCCCATTATGCATCAGTATGAGATTGTCAGAAATCCAGCACTGACTTAAAATCCCACTTCTGGAACTGGGTAACTTGGCAGATCTGTAGAGCTGTAGCGCTGGGCTCTAACGCAGAGTTTCTGCATCGAGCCCTGAGTTAGCAGGAGTCAGGGATGTCACAGAGGCAGTACTCACAGTCCTCAGGGTAGAAAAGGGAATTATTGCAGTGACATTCAGGAGTAGGAATCAAGGTCCTGGATTGCAGCATTCGGAAAGTACCTTGGTGTGCTGGGGGGGGGGGGGGGGGTGGGCGGAGAGGATATAAAATAGGGCAAAAAGTCTCTGGGTAATAGCGAATAAAGATTCATGGTAACAAATCCCAGCTCCGGTTCCAAGTGAGCTGAAAGTATAAAGGAGCCGGAGAAACCTGATAGATCAAAATCAAATTGTAACAAAACCCAAACAATAACAGTCTATTTACAGTCCTTTGTTGTTGTTAAGTGCCATCGAGTCACTGTCGACTCATGGCGACCCTCTGGTTAGTTGTCTTAAATTGTGTTTGGTCTTCAGTCAGGCGGCTCATTGATAGACTTGCACCTGTAGCTGCTGTTATTGTATTGATCCTTCTCATTGCTGGCCTTCCTCTTTTGCGCTGACCTTCTACCTTGCCAAGCATGATGTCTTTCTATAATGATCTCTCTCTTTGCATGAAGTGTCCAAAGTATGAAAGCCGAAGTCTTGTCATCTGAACTTCTAAAGAAAGTTTAGGTTTGATTTCCTCTAGTACTGACTGGTATGTTTTTCAGGCAGTCCATGGTATACATAGTATTCGCCGCCAGCACCATTATTCAAAGGAATCAATTTTCTTCCTGTCTATCTTTTTCACTGTCCAACTTTCACATCTATATGACGTTATTGAAAATGCCATGGCTTGAACAAGTCAAATTTTTGTATGGAGAGAGACATCTCTGCTCTTGAGAATCTTGTCTAGGTCCAAGTGCAGTGTGTCGTCTGATTTCTTGACTGCTTGTTGCTTCTTTATTGATAGTTGATCCAAGTAGGTTAAAGTTGTTCACTATTTCAATTTCTTCTCCATCCAAACTTACTGATTTTGCCAGTTGTCAGGATCTTTGTCTTCTTTACATTAAGGTACAGGCCCATTTTAAGACTATGTTCCTTGATCTTGAGAAACAAATGTTTCAGATCGTCTTTGCTTTCAGCCAGTAATGTGGTATCATCAGCATAGTGAAGGTTGTTGATGAGCCTTCCACCAATCCTCACACCTCTGTTGTCTTCATACAATCCTGCTTCTCTGATGATTTGTTCTGCATATATATTAAACAGGTAGGGGGAAAGTATGCAGCTTTGTCGTACACCTTTGCTGATTTTAAACCATTCCGTTTCTCCTTGTTCCATTCATACTGCTGCTTCTTGATCAATGTAAAGGTTGTGCAAGAGATCGTGTTCTGGTATACCCATGCTTCTTAATGTGGTCCAGAGTTTCTCATGGTTTACATAGTTGAAAGCCTTGCTGTAGACAATAAAACACATATAGATAGCCTTTTGGTGTTCTTTAGTCTTTTCAAATATCCATCTCACATCCGCGATGATGTCTCTTGTTCCTTGCCCTTTTCTGAACTTTGCTTCTACTTCATATAGTTCTTGTTACAGATATGATTTTACTCTCTGCTGAATAATCTTGAGTTGAATCTTGCTGGCATGTGCGATCAGAGCGATTGTGGGACAATTTCCACAGTCATTTGGATCACCTTTCTTTAGTATTGGTATAAACACAGATCTTTTCCAGTCAGTTGTCCATGATGTTGTCTTCCAAATTTCCTGGCAAAGCCTTGTAAGTATGGTAACAGCTGCATCAGATTGCCGTAATACTTCAATGGGAATGTCATCAAATGCCTCGTGCTTTGTTCTTTGATAACAAACTCACTATATTCTTAATGTCCCAGTCCTTTTACCCTACTTTTTTGTTGGAGAATTTACCATGAGCGGGAATGATCCTCTCTCGAAGTAAATCGTCCTTTTTTTTTCTATTTTTTAAAAAGGGAAACCTCCCTCTAATTTAGAATCCAAGGGATAATACTACAATTATCCTTAATATTTACTTAAACAACAGAGACGCTTTGTGTTCACCAGCTAGCTGACAGGGTGCTAGAGCACTATTTCGGGCACCACCCGCAAATGCCATCTTCACAGCCTTAACCCGTTGCTGGCTTAATCATCAGGTGCTTCCGTTATCCATGCATTGTTCAATCTCTCATGACGTTGAAAATTCATGTACACCACATCGTGTTTCAAGCCTTGAATCTCCTGGCCCTTCTTCCTGCATCATACGCCATACCTTCATTTCCTCTTTCTCTCCTTCTTATGGTTAAACCCCTAGTCACCTGATATCCAAACCGGGTCACTATTGGCTATGGCATGAGGCATCAAGAGCACTATCCACCTTAACTAGTAGCCAGACTCCACCAATCCAGGGCAAGATTCAAGCCTTCCGGACAAATCCTCCAGGTCGACCAATCGTTTCATGTTGAGGCTCTCTTTTAGAGCCTCTTTCTCAGTTTTGTGATATCTTTCTGCATCCATTGATTGAACAGATACCCTCTTATGAACGAGATTCTTTTCATTTTCTTTCATTATTGCGACATCAGCAGTATGACAGTTCATCTGTGTTTCTGGTAACAATGGAAGTTACGGCATTATATACTAATATAGATCAGGAGGACGCCTTGAATATGGTGCAAAACTTATCTTTACAGTTACCTCCATGGCTGCCAAAATAATTCATCTTGTATTTACTAAATTTGGTGTTATGCAAGAATTTTTTCTTATTTAAAGATTGTTATTATTTGCAAGTACATGGGGTGGCTATGGGCGCTACAGTGGCGCCATCAGTAGCCACTTTATATGTAGCCCGATTTGAATCTATTCATCAGATTGATTTAGAAATATTAAACAGTGGACACGGTTTCTGGATAATATTTTCTTTTTATGGACAGGATCGGAGTCTCAACTGTTGGATTTTTGTGCTTGGATTAATACCTTAAACGCTAATTTACAATTTGTGCCCAAATACCATTCACATTCAATAGAGATTTTAGATGTGTGTATTTATAAACAGGGTACTACTTTACAATCAACGTTATATAGAAAACCGGTACAGCGAAATACCTTTCTCCATTACACAAGTTACCATCTTGGACCTCTATGTAGAGGTTTACCAGTAGGACAATTTATCCGGTTGCGTCGATTGTCTTCCACATTGGAACAATTTAAACAACATGCAGGGGATTTAAAGTTACGTTTAGCTGCTAAGGGTTATCCCTCTCAGATGATTAAATTGGCATACAGAAGAGCCCGTTATAACCATCCTGAATGGTGGGGAGTTAGGTCTATACACTCTTCAATTCAGCCGAAGACACCTACCTCATATGTAGGGATTTTACCTTATATGCCAAATGCTTCAGCAATGATGGACATTTTGAAGAAGAACTGGCCAGTGCTAGCTTTGCATCCCTATTTTAGGAAGTTGCTGATGCTGGCGTTTCAGAGAGGTCGCAATATAGCAGATTGGGTTGTGCATAGGGCTCAAACTTTAGTTGTGCCATCTTTGACTAGCTACTGTAGTTATTTATTTCACAGAACTACCAAGTTACCCAGTTCCCTGAGTGAGATTTTAAGCCAGTCCTGGATTTCTGACAATCTCATCTTGATGCATTATGGGACCCGCAGCACTTATTCCAATGGGTAAAATCAGGGACTACAAATACATACTGCATTGCAATGCAAATTTAAAACCAGAACTGGTAAAATATCTCAGACCTGGAACTGGGTAACTTAGCAACTCTGCAGTTACAACTTCCTTCCATTACTGAAAAACTCTGAGGTGATCCCTTCCATCCCACAGGACTATGAAAATGGGTCAGTGTTAAATGGACCACTCTGAGCTTACTCTGATCTATGTGGGAGTGATGTAAAAAGACTGGAAAACACCATTTACTAAGCTTGGGGCCATTAATTTCTCCAGACATTTCCTTCTCCTCTTTCACCATCAGGGAAGGCCTTTAGACTACTCCATTCACTTCACTCCCCAGGAGAGAACCTTAGTCTGCTATGCCAGTTCTCCAGAGGACAATTTTTTCTACCCCTATGTCTCTTCAAAATACTGGCAAAGTTTCCATGATGTTTTGTTGGGAAGGATCAAAACTACAAACCTCTCTTTTTCAGATAACTATAGAGACAACAAAATTGAGAGTCTCCCTCTCCAGGCAAGAACAAACTGGCAGTTCCACAGAGGTCCTTGAACACCCCAAACTGGCAGAAACCAATCACAGCATACCCAGAGAGGTGCATGATAGCACTGAGCCATTCTCTGAGTTTCGGGAATGACTCTTACATACAGCTAGGGGCAGAAACACTGAGCAACAATTTGACAGATTCCCTCAATTTAGGGAAATGGACTAAACAGGATGGAAGCTACATCTGTATGATCAGATAAGAGGAAACACATCTTGACTTATTACCAGTCATCTTTTCGTCTATACAGAAGCAGTGTGAAGTGCATCATTTCACCACTCAAACATGCTTTTGTAATGCACACTAGACCAGTGAGGCTATCTAAGAGCGAAGGACTCATGTGTTTTCTTAAGCATCACTGGAAACAAATGTTTTCTGGTTAGGGCTATAAACATTGTGAAGCCATAAGATATACACATTCAATTGCTGTAAGCAAATATTTATTCTAATATACATGTGATGTCCTGCTGTGTTGACACTATTTGATATGCAGCTGCAGATTAAGTGAGCATCATTATGCTGATGGATTGTGGCTATGATGTCACCTGAAGCTCTAGATTTATTATAACTAGCCCTTCGATAAAAATCATGGATCTCTCTCGTTTGTTTCATCTTATACTTTGGCACTATGCACCTTCTCTTGACCTAGGATCAGGTATGATTTACCATCATCAAGAAAGGAAATATTGCTTCTATTTTTAGCTGTTATCATGATTAGAAAGTATCTAGGCATAATATTTATTTTTGGTTTAGCTCATGCCTTTATTTTAGCTGCTCAAGATGAGCTATATTTAGGTACTTGCCCCCGGAGGACTTACACTTTAAAAAGGTAATTTTAGAAAGCCTTTTCCGCATGTAAAACACAGATTTAAGCACAGACAATTATGTCATGTCTAAACGTATGTGTAGTGTAAGTAGGTATGTATCTGTAGAGTAGGTGTCCTCAGGGGAGGAGTTTGGGTAGAGCATGGCTGGGTTCACTGTTTACACACACACTTTACTCATTAACATTTACGCTTGTTTGCAAGCAAGCATAAATGTCTATGTCTTCAATGTAGGATTTGTAAAGGGTAATTTTAAAACAGGGTGCCTAGGATAAGAGGGTAAAAGGTGCTTGTTTAAGTCTATTTTATAAAGACTTATAGGTCACCTATTTGTCTTTATAAAATAGTACTGTAAGTGACAGGGATTGTGCCTTAAAAGCATTCCTGCTCTATAGCAGATGGAAATCAATGTGTGTTATGCAAGTATATGCATAAATGAAGGTACCTGCAAACTCCACCAATGCTAGATGAAGACCGTGCCCCAGCTATGTCTACCAGCAAAGTACATGCATTTGTGTCAACTCATGCATTTTTATAAGATGTGATTAATGTGATTATGTGGCCACATGTGCATGAAAATTATTTTGTAAAATGACCTCCGTTAGTGTACCTTCATAAAATAGTAGCACAAATGCTGCAGAACTCACTCGTACATTGAAGACACAGGCATTTATTCCTGCTCGGCAATATATGCGTAAATTGTGACTTCACCCATGCTCCACTCAGATTCCTCTGAGCTCACCTACTCTACAAATACATGCCTACTTGCACTGCACAAATGTTTAGGTGCCTATGTGTCTTTATAAAATGGGTGCTTTCCTGCTTGATTAACCTAGGTGACCTCCATATGTTCTGAGGCAACAGAGAACATAAGAAATACCTTACTGGGTCAGACCAAGGTCCATCAAACCCAGTATCCTGTTTCCATCAGTGGCCAGAGTCACAAGTACCCACAAGTTCCCAAAAAGGTAAATAGGTTCCTCAATGCTTGTCCTGGAGCAAGCAGTAAATTTCCCAGGTCCTCTTTAATAATGTTTTTTTTTTAACTCAGCTACTCTAATAGCTTTTACTACATCCTCCGGTAACGAATTCCAGAGTTTGATTATGTGTTGAGTGAAAAAATTTTCTCTTACTATTAAATGGGTCAAATGACTTGCCCCAAGACACAAAGAGCATCAAATGGGATCTGAACTCCAGCTTCCTTGATTCTCAGGCTGCAGCCCTAGCCAACAGGGTACTAGGCCACTCATCTACTCTGGGATGGGACGTGAATTGCAAAAATCACAAAATGCCTGATCCTTGTTTAACTATAATATAGAAACGGTGAAAGGAAAATGTATGATTGGATTAAACATTTGGCTAAGGATCTGCCAAAATGTCATACTTTTGTGGTAAAAGGCCACATAAAGACTTGAAAGTGTTGGCGATGGGGTCAGTATTTAAAGGCACTTACCTGGATAGTAGACCACGCTATCCAGATAAGTGCTGGTGAGAGGGATATTCATTGGTACTGTCTGATAATGCCACCAGTAAACATAGAAACATGAGAGCAGAAAAAGACCATATGGCCTATCTAGTCTGCCCTTCCATATCAACTACTATAGTCCCTTTTTTCCTTTAGAGATCCTCTATGCTTGTCCCATGCTTTCTTGAATTCTGATACTGTCCTTGTCTCTACTACCTCCACTGGGAGACTATGCCATGCATCTACCACTCTATCTGTAAAGAAATATTTCAGCATATTACTCCTGAGTCTATCCCCTTTCACCCTCATCCTATACCCCTCATTGCAGAGCTTGCTTTCAATTGAAAGAGGCTCTCCTTTTGTACATTTATGCCATGGAGGTATTTAAACGTCTCTGTCATATCTTCTGTATCCCACCTTTCCTCTAACGTATACATATTAAGATCTTTAAGTCTGTCCTCATATGCTTTGTAACAAAGACCATTTGCCATTTTAGTAGCCACCCTCTGCACCAACTCCAACCTCTTTATATCCTTTTGAAGGTGTGGTCTCCAGAATTGTACACAACGCTACAAATGAGGTTGGACTAGAGACTTATGTAGAGGCGCTATCACCTTCTTTTTTCTGCTGGCCATTCCTCTCCCTATGCACCCAAGCATCCTTCTGGCTTTCACCATTGCTTTTTCTACCTGTTTAGACACTTTAAGATCATCAGAAACTATCACGCCCAGGCTCTTCGTTCATGGACGGAAGTACTTTGCCCCCTACACGGTACCACGCCCTTGGACATTTGCAGCTCAAATGCATGAACCTGCATTTTTAAACATTAAATCTCAGCTGCGTAATTTGACCATTCTTGAAGCTTAGCTAGATCCCTCCTCATGTTATCTACTGCTTTCTGGATGGCTACTCTATTACAGATTTTAGTGTCATCTGTAAAGAGGCAAACCGTACCCGACAGCCCTTCAGCAATATCACTAACAAAGATGTTAAAAAGAATCAGACCAAGGACAGATCCCTGTGGCACACCACTGGTAACATCCTTCTCCTCAGAGTGAGCTCAATTTACCTCTACACTTTGTCACCTCCCACGCAACCGGTTTCTAACACAGTCACTAACTTTAGGGTCCATCCCTAGGGCGCTCAGTTTATTTATAAGTCACCTGTGTGGAATGTTTTCAAATGTTTTACTAAAATCTAAGTACACCATATCTATGGCTCTCCCTCAGTCCAACTCCTTGGTCACCCAGTCAAAGAAATCAATCAGATTTTTCTGACAAGACCTGCCTTGGTAAACCCATGCTGCCTCAGATCCTGAAATCCATTGGCCTCCAGAAATCTCACTATCCTCTGTTTTAGCTGCATTCCCATTAATGTACTCACCACAGAGATCAGACTAACCAGCCTGTAGTTCTCAACCTCATCCTTACTTCTGCTTTTGTGCAAAGGGACTGCATGTGCCTTTCTCCAATCTCTGGGACCACTCTCGACTCTAAAGATGCATTGAAAAGGTCAGTTAGTGGAGCTGCTAGAAAACCCCCAAGTTCCTTCAATATTCTTGGATTGCTTTGATACTATCCGGATAATGCCGGGCTGGAGCGGGACCAGATATTACCTGGCTAGTGGTGATTTTCAGCCACACTCTCCAGATGCCTATCCACATAACTTACCTGTAGTAGAGCAAGAAATCTAGAAATAGCACTTAGGACAGCTATCAGCTGAATATCAACACTATCTGGATGTGCCTGCACTGAGCGCTCTGTCTGGATATTCAGCAGCAGTTACTATCCGGACACCAACCTGAATATCTGTTTTTTATGTAACCATGGTGGCCGCTGTTTGAAAACCTCCATTAACTGCTGTGGTTAAATGTTGGCCTGTATATACTTAGTAGCTGTGATACTGAGAGGTGGCAATAGAAACGTCAGATTCTTGAGACTATCAGCTACAGATTAACCACTTAATCACAATAACCTTGATGGTCTTAAATGAAGGACTGGAAATGGATTGTTCTTTTTAAGTCTATAAAAGTAGTCAAGCCAGTAGTGCAGCTTATTAACGTGAACAAAGTTTCTCAACAATGTCACTTGTTCTTTGCTTTATCTTGAATAAGCATTACTATATGCTTTACCGATATCTAGCCCTTCCTTCATAACTATTTTCTTTAGATTACACAGAAGGCATCTGCAGTGGTTGCTTGGTAACCATGCACAGTCTACCACTGCCCCCTCATTACAGCTTATCCCTTCAAAGATGCCTTCACTTGAGAAAACCACAGAGACTTCTGTGAATGCCAGTGCTGTAAAACCTGTAGAAACAAGCAGTTCTCAACAAGTTTACCCCAATGGAGACATCTGACCGATCTAAATGTGTGTGTGTGTGTGTGGGGGAAAACCCATAGCTATTTGCCAGAGCATCTTGGACTGCTATGCTATCAGTAACAGGCACCAGCTGGGATTTCCTGGCTGTTCATCAACATTGATATGGAGTCCCTCAAGCTACAGAAATTATATCCAGAACAAAAATGGACAGTAAATTGCTCAGGCAATCTAAACCACAAGAAAATCTCTTTTAGAAAGACATGCCTTTTATGAAATTTCAAGTAGTCTTCCCATTCCTGAATACAAACCATATGCTAAAGAGGTTAGCAACTATCTTAATTGTAGCACTGAAATAGCCAATCAGCTCTATACATTCCTACACATTAAGGGGCCTAGATACTAAGGTGTACTAATGGTAATACGTATTAAATCACCATTCACGTATGTTACTAGTAACTAGGTCCCATTGAATAACATGGGATCTGTGTTTAATAATGTGTTGGCCTTAGTGCATCTTAGTAACTAGCCCCCTAAATATAGTGTTCTTACAGTCTAAGGTGATAACTTTATAACTGTATGAAGATATAAAAAATATGTGCATACTTTTCCCTGTGCAGACATCAATGAATTTTCAAAATGAAAGTATGAACGTACTTCCCTTTTGAACATTATCCCATGGAGTTTATGTCCTTACATTTCCATCTGCTTTCTAGCGCACACAATTTTCAAGGTTATTTTAGGGGCCTATAGCCAAATTTTCAAAAGTATGTGTGTGTGAGGGAGTATATATTCTGAACTGGAGGGACTCTGGCACCATGGTAGCCTTCAAAAAGCAGAAAGCCTAGGAGACACACAATAAAGCTATAATGTAGCACATTCAAGACTAATCACACCCTAACAAAAGACCCATCAAACAAAGAGGACCTTATTCACCCCCAAATCTTTACAGATTTCCTTATAAACAAATATAAATCACCCCTGAGGACCTCACAACTGGACGCCCCCTCCACCCCAGATGCAGACATTTACAGCATACATAAATGGGGAGAATTTCACATTCCAACAACAGAGCAAATTCTTAACACCATCACTGCCTTAAACACTAGTACAGCACCCTCTGATCCATGCCCGGTTGTATGGATCAAATCAGTCAAGGAAGAGTTTGTGAACTGCATCCATAACATCATAAGCTCTTCACTAACTAAAGGATACATGCCCTCTGCACTCAAACAAGCCACAGTCCGACCAATACTAAAGAACGCCTCAACTAACAACTCAGACCCCTCGAATTACCGCCCCATCTCCAGTCTCCCATTTCTATCTAAAATAATAGAAAAGGCAGCGCAAAAACAACTCCAAGATTTGTAGTAAAGGAGGATGTAGTAAAGGCTGTTAGTGTAGCTGGGTTTAAAAAAGGTTTGGACAAGTTCCTGGAGGAAAGGTCCATAAACCATTATTAAGAAGGGACCCAGGATATCACTGCTTGACCCAGTACAAGCATTGTGGAACCTGTGTCTTTTGGGGAAACTGCTAGGTACGTATGACCTAGATTGGCCACTGTTGGAAACAGGATACTGGGCTTGATGAACCTTGGTCTGACCCAGTATGGCATATCTTATGTTCTTATGTTCACATTGAACTGCATGCTTCACTGGATCCACACCAGCATGGATTTCATCCTAATCATAGTGTGGAAACTTTCCTCATGCACCTCTTTGACACCCTACTAAGAGGGATTGACAATCTGAAGACTGGTTTCCTTCTCGTTTTTGCAGACATCTCCTCGGCCTTTAACACAGCATCCTATTACAATGCCTTTCCAACATTGGACTTCACGGTACAACCCTCAATTGGTTCAACTCCTACCTCAGTCACAGACAACAAAAGTCAAAATCAGGCCTAACACATCAGCCCTTGCTCCATTAACCCTCCTTGTGCAGCAGCTAGGAATCATAGCTAACTATTATGCTGACAGTATCTACTGGTTCTGTAAACTCACTTAGTCCTGATCTTACCCCCAGGAATTGGTTTTTTTTATCATCGTTTCCTGGCTTCGTGACAACCACCTCAAACGTAATGCGCAGAAAATGGCTGCTGTTTGGCTCTCCAATTCCTCTGTAGTCCTTCCACTCTGGCCTTGTAATGAAACAGAAAGCTAAGGGCACACTTCAGTTCTGGAGGTCCAAATCATCTCTCTGCAGTTTTGTTTTATTTCAGAACTGATGTGTGCCTGTAGCTTTCTGTTTAATTACAGGACAGAGACTTATCAGACCCCCTCCTGATGCCCCTATTTCTCTGGTTTCAATTATTAAATTTGAAGGTGCTATTCTTGATGCCTCTTTGTCTTTTCATGACCACATAAGTGCCATTATGAAACATTCCTACTACTCACTATATCAGATTCGATCCATCCAATCCTTTCTTTCTCCATTCACGCTTGCTACACTTCTCCATAACTTGTCTTGACTATTTTAACATTATTTATGCTGGCCTCCCTGAGTACGAAATTAAAAGATTACAAACTATCCAGAACTCTACTCTCCGACTTCATGCCTCAAAATATGATCATATAGTATCCTTGTTGATAGAACACCATTGGTTGCCCATTCATTACAGGATAGAATATAAACTTCTGTGCTGGTACACAAGGCCCTTTACATTGGTCTCCCCTCCTGTCTCTCCTTACTGATTATTCTTTATGCTCCTCATCAGGTCCTCCGCTCAATTCATGCCAACTGCCTCTTTCGACCATCTACCTTACAAGCCAATATAAATCCATAAGACATTCCGCTTTCTACTTCTTTGCACCAAGTTTATGGAACAGCCTTCCTTCAGAACTCCATCTAGAATCTACCTACATCAGATTTAAAGCCTCTCTTAAAATCCATCTATTTCAAAAAACCTAGGAGGATTGAGACACCAGAGGAAAAATGAGAACCCGAGGCTGTGAACTACAGAGTGTGTCTGGTATGGAAGTGGTGAGGGCTATCTAAGTTGTTTTATGTTGCCTATGTGGAATTGACTATTTTGCCCTATTGAACTGTGAGGTAGTCTAAACTGGGACATTGCCAGGACATGATTATTATAAGAACATAAGATCATAAGATATGCCATACTGGGTCAGACCAAGGTCCATCAAGCCCAGTATTCTGTTTCCAACAGTGGCCAATCTAGGTCATATTTACCTAGCAGTTTCCCCAAGAGACACAAGTTCCACAATGCTTGTACTGGGTCAAGCATTGATTTCTTCAGTCACTTCTTAATAATGGTTTATGGACCTTTCCTCCGGAACTTGTCCAAACCTTTTTTAAACCCAGCTACACTAACAGCCTTTACTACATCCTCCGGTAACAAATTCCAGAGTTTGATTACACATTGAGTGAAAAAATATTTTCTTTTATTAGTCTTAAATAGTTTACCCTGTAGCTTCATTGCATGTCCCCTAGTCTTTCTATATTCTGATAACGTAAACAATCGATCTACGTTTACCCGTTCCACTCCGTTCATTAATTTATAGACTTCTATCATATCTCCCCTCAGCCATCTCTTTTCCAGGTTAAAGAGCCCTAACCTTTTTAGCCTTTCTTCATAGGAGTATCCTTCCATCCCCTTTACCATTTTGGTGGCTCTTCTCTGAACCTTTTCTAAAATCGCTATATCCTTTTTAAGATACGGCGACCAGAATTGCATACAATATTCAAGGCACCCTTATAACTTTTCAAATCAGTTAGAACTGGATCCACATTCCTATTGCAGTGGAACTGGACATATCTGTGATCAGTTGTCAATACTCATATGTCTTGTATCAGTCCATGATTGATGACTCTAATGTTTAAATATGTTTATAGATTCTTAGATTATATGTGATGAATTACTTCCTCTACTAAACAAATTTTCGTTATCTGATAGTTCAGTGTCACTTTAAGACTCTTACTTATTTGTAATTTTACTTGATTTTTTTTTATTGTTATTCAATTACTAACTTGCTATCCCTCCTTTCTCCTAATTGTACTTTGCCCTCACTGCCATTTCTTAGGATGACTTGCTCCTCCCTTATGGCTCCACATCACTTTTTGTTCCTTTTTCTGATTCTCCCTAACCTTTTCCCCTCATTCCATCAACCTAAAACCCACTCCTTTTCACCCTCTCTCTACCTTCCCCATTTCCTCCATCATTTTGTCCTCCACCCTCTCCTCACCTCTTGAGCTTCACATTTTTCTTCCTCTCATTCATCCCTCTCTTTCCTCTCTAAAATGACATCATCCTTGTTTCTACTGTGCCATCTCCTCTCTCCCTCGCACTCTTCTTCTCCTTCTCCTTCTGTCTTCCAGTGATATTAATCTCAACCCCGGTCCATCTTCACTTTTCTCTCACTCCCATATTAGTTCCTCTCTCTACCACCCCAATCTCATCCATATCCCTCTCCTTTCCCCTTCCACTCTCCCCTTCTCATGTGCCTTATGGAATGCTCATTCCATTTCTAATAAACTTCTCTTTACCCATGATCTCTTTATCTCTCAAGCTTTCCATCTTCTAGCTCTTACTGAGACCTGGCTCCTGCTGATGACACTGCTTCAGTCACTGTCCTCTGTCACGACGGCTACCAGTTCTCCCACACTCCTTGTGCCACTGGCTGCGATGGTGGTGTTGGGTTTCTGCTTTCTCCTTCTTGCCAATTTCAACCCCTCCTTCTACCTCAGTCTCACTCATTCTCCTCTTTTGAAGTCCACTCCATCCGTCTTTTTAATCCCCTACCTCTCCAGATTGCTGTTATCTATAGACCCCTGACAAGTCCATTTCTACCTTTCTCACTGACTTTGACTCACGTCTTTCCTTATTTCTGGATTCTTCTTCCCCCTCCCTTATTCTTGGTAATTTTAATTTTCATATTGATAACCCTTCTGACCCCTATGCCTCTAAGCTCCTTTCCCTTACCTCGTCATACAACCTCCAGCTTTGCTCTTCTGCCCCCATTCACCACCATGGTCACTGCCTTGATCTTGTTTTCTTTTCTAATTGTTTACCCTCTAATTTCCATTCCTCAGTTCTCCCCTTATCTGACTACCACCTGTTTAGCTTCACTTTTCATCACTCCCTGCCTCAATCTCGCCCAGTCTCCTCCTGCCTTTTTAAGAATCTTCCTGCTATCGATCCACTGACTTTTTCCACTACTGTCTCATCACCTCTTTCTTCCACTTTGTCCTCTAAATGTGTTGATGAGGCTATACATGTCTATAATATTGCACACTTCTCTGCTCTGGATACTCTTGCTCTGCCCATACCATATCCTATGAGGTGCACGTCACCTCAGCCCTGGCTACCTCAACTACCTGCTACCTACACTCTTGTGTCCGCTCAGCCGAGTGCACTTTGCTCAAATCCCGTTCGATTTCTGACTTGCTCTTCAAATTCATGCTTACTTCCTTCAAGTCTGCCATTGCTCTCGCTAAGCCTCTGACCCATCCATCTCTTTTCAACTCTCAACTTTCTTTTAAGGCTGCTCTGTCTCCAACACCTCCTTCTCTTTCTGCCCAAACCATAGTCAACTATTTCTATGACAAAATCCATAAGATTATACACCAATTCCCCACTAAATCTTATTCATTCCCTCTTCCCCCTCTTCAATATGAACTTTTCCCCTCAACCTCTATCACCCTTTAATCCTTTTCTAAGATCCCCAATGTGGAAAGCTCTCTTCTTCTTTCCTCCTCTAAACTCACTACCTGTTCCTCTGATCCTATCCCCACCCATCTCCTTAACTCCATCTCCTCCTCCATCATCCCTTCCATCTTACATATTCTCAACCTTTCACTCTGCACTGCATCTTTCCCTGCAGCCTTCAAGCATGCTGTGATTACACCTATGCTCATACTTGTCTTTCTAATTATCGACCTATCTCCCTCCTTCCCTTCATTTCCAAACTTCTTGAGTGTGCAGTTATCCGCTGCTGCCCTGAATTTCTCTCCTCTCAAGCCCTCCCAGATTCACTTCAGCCTGGTTTTTGTCCCTTTCATTCTACTGAAACGGCTCTTGCCAAAGCCTCCAGTGGCTTGTTATTGGCTAAGTCCAAGGGTCTTTACTTAGTTCTTATTCTTCTTGACCGTTTTGCTGCTTTTGATACTGTTGACCATCTCCTTCTCCTCGACTCTTTGTCCTCTCTTGGTTTTAGGGGTTCTGTGCTGTCCTTGTTCTCTTCTTATCTCTCCCATCACTCTTTCAGTGTTTGTTCTGATGGATCCTCTTCTACTGCCATCCCTCTCTCAGTTGGTGTACTCCAAGGGTCTGTTCTGGGCCCTCTCCTTTTCACTCTCTATACCCAGTACTTTGGTGCCCTCATCTCTTCCCATAGCTTTCAGTATCATTTTTATGCTGATGACTCTCAAATCTATCTATCTATACCTGACATTTCTCTTATACTCCAAACCCATATCTCTGCCTACTTATCTGACAGCGCCATCTAAAATTGAACATGGCCAAGACTGAACTTCTTATTTTTCCCCTTAAACCCTCCTCCCACCTCCCCATCCCCTCTTTTTCTATTTCAATAACACTTTTCTGCTTCCCGTTTCCTTCTCTATAACATTAACAGAATTTGTCCCTTCCTCTCTGAACACACTACTAAAACTCTTATCCACTCTTTGGTTACCTTCTGTCTCGACTATTGCAACCTCCTTCTTGTTAGTCTCCATCAGAGTCATCTCTCTCCTCTTCAATCTGTTCAGAGCTCTGCTGTGCTGCTAATCTTCCTCCAGCGCCGTTACACTCATATAACCCCTTCTCAAATCACTTCATTGGCTCCCCCTTTCATTTCCATAGCCAATTCAAACTTCTCCTTTTGACCGATAAATGCATTCACTCTATTGCTCCTCACTACCTTTCCTCTCTCTTCTCTCCCTACACTCCTCCTCGTGAACTTTGTTCATCCTCTGGCTTTCTTCTCCCTATGCCCTTTTCTTTCACTGCCAACTCCAGACTTTGATCTTTTTACCTTTCTGCTCCTTATGCCTGGAACAAACTTCCTGAAGCTATATGTCAGGTCTCATCTCTTCCCCTTTTCAAATCCATGCCAAAGACTCACCTCTTTGAAGCTGCTTTTGGATCCTAATTTCCTTGTTCTCCATGCATCTCTTTCCCTATTTGAACCCCTTGTTTCTCTTACATTGTACTGTCTGTCTTGATTAGACTGTAAGCTCTAACAAGCAAGGCCCATCTTCTATATGTTCTTGTACATCACTGTGTACACCTTGTAGCGCTATATAAATGATGAATAGTAATTGTAGTATTACTCATAGATAATACAGCTACCTGAGATGTGTATTTTATTCTGTTTGACTCTGTTTCCCTCTTGCCTTCTCTTGTTTTCCCTATTACTATTTGTTTATATGCTTCTGGCTAGTTTCTCTTCTTATGAATGGTCCTATCCTTTTTATTAACTGGAGTTCTTAATTTTTTTAATTAATTCTTTGATTCTGGAAAGGCGGTATATAAGTTCACATAAATAATAAATACAAATAATTTCTCTTTTATGCATTTTATTGTAAACTGCTTTGCTGGATCAAAATTGCAATATATCAAGTTTTGATAAACTAAATTCTGTGTTACAATGGTCCTGGTGACTAGGGGCGGCTCAAGGCAATCTGCTGCCTGAGGCGAAGGATGAGATGGCGCCCCCACCCCCCATAGAGGGGGACGGGGCTTTCTCAAAACTCCAATCAGGGACTGAACCAAATCTCAAAGCCGATTAGATTATATGGAGGAAATGCAAGATATTTGTACACCAAGGAACTAAAAGAGAGCGAGAACCATAACACAGTTTATAAAACTAAATTATAACTCATTTTTATTTTGTTGTTATAAACTGCATTATACTTCTTGCTTTTTCTTTTTCAACATATATTTTACATCCACAGAACCCCCTTCAACAGTGGGTGCAGAGCAGAACCAGGTCATTCACCCACAGAACTCAATATCTTAAAAAAAAAAAAATCTGATTCTGATCAGCTCACTAACAACAACAACAAATATTCTCCAGTACCAGGCATATTGTGAACTAATACAAAACCCTACAACAAAGTCACTGAGTATCTATAGAGCAAATCTACCATACCATACCATACCATATCAGTACAACTTCCAAAACTCACTTAAGGAGCCCATCCAAAAAAAGCGTCACTGTAAATACTACAGTGGGCCCTGGAACATCCATACACCTATTTGAAAAGCTGAACATGTCAAATTACTACAGTACATTATAGATCTTTATGTACAAACTCCATGTTAACAGAACACCTGGCCTCAGTCACACACTCAGAACACAGACCCCCATCAAGTACAGAATAAGTAACCACAATCTAAAGTAAAAATAAAAATATGTAGACAAAATTAAACTGAAACCCTAAGAAACTAGACTCTGCATGCAGTGCAACATCAGATAAATAAGATATGCAATTCCCCCATACTGTGTAAAATATGAAGATAGCACAAAGTCCAATCACTAAAATTAAATTTGTTGTCTGACCATTTTATTCTCTGATCATGCTGGTCCTGATCTGAGGCTTCTGCTTTCCTGTCTTCTCTTAGCTCTCTTTCTGTGGTCTATGGTCCATCTGCCATTTCTTATCTCTTTGTTTGTTTTCTTCACTTCCTTCCATCATCCTATTTCGAGTCCTGGTAACCCTCCCCAGTATCAGCCCCCTTTCCAATCCTCCCCTCCTCGTACCTTCCAGTGTCAACTGCCTTGCATTCCCAGGACTGCCTACGGTGTCCATTCCCTTCCATTCCCCCTCCTTCCCCATTGTTCAGCCCCTTGTAGTCCAAATACCATTGCAGGTATCAGCTCACTTCCACTCCCAGTGCCACCCCCCCCCCCAATCAGCTCCCTTCCAGTCACCCTATCCTCTGTCCATCCCCCTTCCAGTGTCAATCCCCACATGTCAGTCCCCTTCCAGCCTACTCCCCATTACTCAGCCACCTATCAGTCCCATCCCCAAGTATCGGTTCCCTTCTAGTCCCCCTTCAGAACCATCCCCAGGTGTCAGCTCCCTTCCAGCCCCTTCCTTCCCCCCATATCAGCTCCTTTCCAGCCCCCTCCTTCCCCCTGTGTCAGTTACCTTCCTACCCCCACCTCCTCCCGTGTCAGATTCCTTCCTGCCCCCACCTCCACCTCCTTGTGTCAGCTCCTTTCCTGCCCCCTCCTTTCCTTGGCTGACCATCTCAGCATCCATTCACTTCGTCCCATTCTCCTATCCCCCTGCATCAGCCCATTTGTAGCTCTAGCCCCTAGTTTTCTTTCAGGGCCATCATCTCTCTCCTCCCCCCCATCAGCCCAATTTCAGTTCTAGCCTCCAGTCTTCTTCCAGTGCCAGCAGCTCTCCCCCCCCCCCATTAGCCCATTTCCAGTCCTAGCCTATTTCCAGTCCTTACTACCCTCTTCAATAATATAATCACAGGTATTGACAATATCCGGCAAGGTTTTGTGCTTATCTTCTTAGACATCGCTGCAGCATTCAACTCAGTAAGTCATGTACTACTCCTGGGGTGACTGAAAGAGAAGGGCATCTGCGGCACTGCACTCGAATGGTGTAAATCATATCTGGCTGGAAGATTGCAACATGTAAAATCCGGAGCAGAAGAATCAAAACCTTTCCATCAAAGGCAAGGAGTACCGCAAGGTTCCTCTCTGTCATCACTCATGTTCAACATAAACACGCAGCCCATCTGCAATATCATCAGATCTTTCAATGTGAACTGTTTGATATATGCAGATGATATTCTGCTTTACATGCCATTCTCTACGGATCAAATGGAGCTTTCCCCCCTGATAGAATGTTTCGACGCAGTTTCAGAATGGCTCCAATCTCAAAACCTCCGTATCCAACACAAGAAAACTGAGGTACTCTTCATCACGAGGGACCACAATTTCACTCCACCACCCCATGTAAGAGTTAAGGAAGCTGATCTGCAAACAAAAGACACAATAAGATACCTTGGGGTCACGTTGGACCAACGTCTTGATATGAAGGTACACATAGGTAACATAGTAAAGCAATATACCTCAAGATCCGAACACTCAGGCACCTGCGTTCCTTATTAGATCCAGAGGACTTCCGGACAATATACCAAGCACTAATTTTACCCCACTTTGACTATGCCAACGCCATTTTACAAGGTCTCCCACATTCTACCTTGAACTCGCTACAACTTGCCATGAATGCTGCAGCAAGGGTCCTCCATGGAGCCTCTAGGAGCGACCATGTGACGCCTATCCTGAAGCAGCTTCACTGGCTCCCCATACATGGAAGGCTTGCTTTCAAGACCTTACTACTGACCTTCAAGGCCGTCAATGGTCTTTCATCCTCCTCACTTACAGAGCTCATTCACACCGTTCTACCTAACAGATCCAGAAGACCAGCAGCATTAAACTCTCCAATAATTCTGAAGGCCTTGACAAAATGCACCCTGACAACGGCAAACAGGGCTTTCAAATTTTGCGCCCCAAGATGCTGGAATGCTCTACCATCGAACATTCGTGCTATCGTTGACTTAGCACAGTTCAGGAAGGCACTCAAATATCACCTGTTCCTCAAGTACTACCCAGGCAGCAATGAAACCTAGCTAACCCCACCGAAGAAAGTAACTACATGATACTTCTAGAGCTTGGTCATAACTCCTGCTTGTAGATATTTCATGTAAATAGTTCATCCACGTTATCCAAGTTTGTACACCTGTTCTCTGTAAAACCGAACAGCCTGTTGTTCTGGTCTTTTTGTTTAATGTAAACCGCGCTGATGTCGAATAGTGCGGTATATAAGAAATTGTAATAAATAAATAAATAAATAAGTGCTTCCTTGTGCAGAAATCTTCTAAAGGGCTCTCATATCTCAGATATATGTGTGGTGAATTTTGCTAGGTTAGTTACAAATCCAATGAAGCACTGCACAGATTTTACATCTCCAGGCGGTGGCATATCAGTGCATTGCTTTACTCTTGTCTGGGTCTGCTTTCAGGCTTGTGAAGACAGAATATGTACATGGAAGCGGATCTCCTTCACCTTGAATTCCAATTGCTTCACATTAAGCTGTACTTCACCTGCCTGCAGCAATTCATTAGGGCTAGGAGTTTGTTTTCGTGGACATGCTCTGCCTCCTCATCAGAGTCACCACAGCCAATGATGAGCCCAACCAGGTTTCAAGCTGCTTCCGGCGCTACAGAGACTCCAAATGGCACTGTCAACCATCTTTCCCTGTTCCAGGGGGTCTACAATGTGGTCATAAGACTGCTTTTCTCTTTTAATTGATCTGTTAACTTTGCGGTGATAAGAAGAAGGGAATTACACTCAAGACTCAGACAAGAAAGGAGAGGAGCTTTTCTACAGAGTCATGGTAAGTATTATTTTGGGACTAAGCGACTTTTAGCTTTTTGATTTTCCTTGTTGTTTTTTGCCTGTTCTTTTTATATTAAATATACTTGTTTTGGGAGATCAGTAACAAATGTGTTTTATCTAAACATAGCCTTGGTGGTGTCCACAAGTTTTGGTTTTCCCTTAGTACTTTCAATATTTTGGTTTACTTGTATAGAACACTTCGGCTCAGGCCTTAAGGTTTTTCCTCTCCCAGTGCACTTAAATCCTTTCTTTAAATTCACTGTCCTTTATGCCCTTGTTTTCCATGTGCAAGTATTCTTATAGTGCCTTATAGCGAGAGCCTGCATATTGCATAGGCAATTTTATATAAGACTAGGCGCATGAATTAAGCACTGATTTACTCAAAGTGATACTTTTGAAAATTATCTGTGTGGACCATGGCTATCTCCTGACAATTACCCTCCAATTGTACAACTGTTTGTTAAAAAGATATTTCTATTTTATTATTTATGGTGAAACTGTTTTAGAAAATATCTATTGTGCTTGCTGTAATGCTGCCACGTGTGGTACAGAAAAGCTGGGTACACATGGGCAAGACCAGGACACAATTATTTTCTTAGCATCATTTTTAGGTCTGCACATTGAGGGAAGATTGGTTGGGGGGGGGGGGGACAGGTCAAGGGCCTATCTGGATAAATCGTGCAGCTATTTTGGCTCCTAGTTGTTTTGTGTATTGCGAGTGAACAAATTTACTCAATGTTATTTTACACAAAATATGTTATAGAGAAGAAATGGTTGGGAGAATATTATATACTGAGGAAGAGGGGGAACTTAGATCTATGAGTCGTTTGGCACGTATAGACATGATTCACCCAGAATCAGAACATAGAATAATTTATGTGCAAAAGATATTCAGCAAGTTTAACAGCTAAAAATCATCATAGCTGGCATAAAAAACATGTGGCTCAGAGACCCCGTATATTTTGAGAAAACTGTGGAAACTCTGGTATAGTGGGTTAAATAGAAGCTTTGCATGACTTAATAGCGAAAGCATTAAATACTGTAATAGCAGATTTCATGCTTGCTCTGAGGAGATTCAGCTGTCACCAGTCCAGATCATGCTGAGTACAGGCTTAATGAAACTATTGGTGATATATACAGCTATGATACTCACAAAGAAAAGAACACATCTGGACACAGAGCACAGCCAGTTCTTTGTCATCTCACTCTTTCGAAAGAACCATTCACAATGAAAGTAAGATATGAAGATCCCTCGTTTGACCTAAGAACCTGAAGACTCAGGCTCCATGTTTCCATCCCCATTGATATTTATTTATTTATTTAACAGTTTTTTCTATACCGCTTTATCCTACAGTCAAAGCGGTTTACATTGTAACAAAACATTTTTTTCTGTTGTCGGGTAGGGCCTGAAGTAGAGACTGTAGGTGCGGCATGGAAGAGTTATTGAGGATCTTGAAGGTTGTGAGAATAGATTTGTATTTTATGCATTGTTATTGGAAGCCAGTGAAGGTGTTTAAGTAGGGGAGTTATGTGTTCCATTTGCCATGAGTTGAAGAGGGTTCGTGCTGCAATGTTGAGTGCAAGCTGGAGTGGGTGGAGAGTTGCTTTTGAAAGACCTTGGAAGACCTTGGGCTGGAAGGACTGGGGTTTCTAGTCCCACAGGTGCTCCTTGTGGTCTTGGGCAAGCCACTTAACCCTCCATAGCCCATGTTCCCTGTAAAATAGTTATCTCCAAGTTATAATGCCCTGTTCAATGTAATTTCAGTTTGTTCAATGTAAACCGCACTGATTCAGAATAGCGCGGTATATAAGAGAATGTAATAAGATGATATTGCAGTAGTCGAAATGCAGGAAGATGGTTGCTTGGAGGACTGTGTGAAAGTCATGATTGGATAGAAGTGGTTTAAGGTGCTTGATTGTTCTGAGCTTGAAGTAGATGATCTTTGTGATGTTCCATATATGTTCTGTGAAGGTGAGGTATTGATCCAGTGTAACTACAAGGTATTGTACATCTTATTTTACTTGGATTTGGGTCCCATTGATGGTTATGAAACTCGGTGCTTTAAAGTTGTTGTCTCTGGTGATGTACATTGCCTCTATTTTCTTGAAATTTATTACCAAATTATGTCTTTTGAACCATTCATTGATTATGGAAAAGCATCTTGTTATGGGTGTGATATCCAGGTTTGATGTATTTATGGGTGTGTAGATCATTACCTTGTCAGTGTAGATGTGATATAGGATATTAAATGCTTTTATAACAGTGCAAATTGATTGGAGGAAGATGAATAAAGTGTAGTTACTCACCTGTAACAGGTGTTCTCCAGGGACAGCAGGAATCAGTCCTCACATATGGGTGACATTGGCGCCGATGGAGCCCGGTGACAGCATCTCCCCAGCTTTCAAAGAAAGCCTTTGGGAGATGCCACCATAAATGCATGATCCCGTTACCACCCAAGGATGCCATCTTGCTCAGTCAAATGATATAGCTAGGACAATAGTAAAAATAGAACAAGGTAGGGAAGCAACTCCCAGGGGAGGCGGGAAGGTCTCAGACTCTTTGGCTCTGCTACCGGGACTCTCGTCCGTTACAAAGCAGGTTGTCCATTTGCATCAATGACCTCAAAGAACTTAGCAGGTGATAATATTCAGATAAACATTAACTTTTCACTGAATGCTCTTATCTTTGCACTTATCTGAATCGCACAGATACACCCACTAAGTTAGGACATTTTAAGGATCCCGACGCCCTTCACAGGTACCGCTCTCGCGTTTCATAGCTGAACTTTCATCAGGGGATCACTCAAAGACAAACGTCCATAGTTCTTCTTGTTAATGTTAATTGTTAATGTTAATTGATCCTATGTATTCCCTCTGAAGAAATGTCCCACTTAAAAATGACCTTATGTTCATTATGTTATTGTGACCCGACCTGTTCCATGTAAATATCTCATGTATATAGTTCCATGTAAATATCTCATGTATATAGTTCACCCCTGTTATCCAAGTTTGTACTCCTGTTCGATGTAAAACCAAACAGCTTGTTGTTATGGTCGTTATGTTATTATGTAAACCGCGCTGATACCGAATAGTGCGGTATATAAGAAATTGTAATAAATAAATAAATAAAATAAAAATTGATGCAAATGGGCAACCTGCTTTGTAACGGACGAGAGTCCCGTTAGCAGAGCCAAAGAATCTGAGACCTCGCTAGTTTGAACACATGTTTTGAATGAGTACGAAAGGGTTAAAGAGTTGAAGTCACCTATACTGATACATGAGCGATTTTTTGTTTGTTTTGGGGTGTTGCCAATCGTTCAGTAACTGACCTATTTTTTGGTGTAACTACACAGGATCAGGAAGGCATCTGCTGCCACCCTTGCTTGGTGCGGCTGCCGCGAACAAAAGAGGGGCAGCTGCACATTCTCTGGGGTGGCAAAGAGGTCCATCATAGGCGTCCCCCCAGAGGCAGAAGAGCCATGAGGCCACTCTGGGGTTTAGGCATCACTCATGCGGTTGGAGCACCCTGCTCAGTCTTTTTGCCAGGAAGTTGTCCTGGCCCAGGAGGTAGACTGACCACAGGAGCATGTTGTTGTGAGCTGCAAAGGAAAGGAGGGCCACTACCTCCTAGCAGAGGGAGTATGTCCCCATGCCCCCCTAATTGTTGACATAGAACATGGCAACTTGGTTGTCCGTCTGTATCAGCACCAGCTGGTGTCGCAGGCGGTGGCAGAATGCCCGAAGGGCCAGAAAAATCACCCTGAGTTCCAGAAGATTGATCTGTAGCAGGGATTCTGCCTGGGACTAGCTGCCCTAAGTGCGATGGTCCTTGCAATGTGCCCCCCCAACCGAGGAGGGTGGCGTCTGGACAGGACCTCTGGGATGTGGGTGTCTGGAAAGGTATCCCAGCCCAGAGGTGGCGGAGAAGTTGCCACCAGTTGAGGGACTCCACTAGCTAGCAGGTTACCCTGATCCTTTCCTGCAGTCTGCCTGAGGTTTGCATCCACTGAGAGTGGAGGCACCATTGAGCTGCCCACATGTGTAGGTGGGCTAGCGGGGTCATGTGGGCCGTGGAGGCCATGTAGTCCAGTAGGCAGAGAAGGAGATGGCTGGCACTGAGTGATGGAGCTTCACCTTAACTGCTAGATCCCTGAGGCGGTCTGCCATTACCCTGGGAAGAAAGGCCTTCGCCTGCAGGGTGTCCAGCTGAGAACCTATGAATTCCAGGCTCTGGGCTGGAGCGAGATGATATTTGGGGTAATTGATGATAAACTCAGTTGCTACAGCAAGAGGGTTGTGCAGTCTGATGGGCCTCTGCAGCCATGCTGCCTCTGATGAGCCAGTCATCTAGGTATGGAAAAACAAAGGTCCTTTGCAGACATAAGTGGGCAGTGACCACTGCTAGGCACTTTGTGAAGACCCTTGGCAAGGATGCCAGGTCAAAGGGTAGCCCCCTGTACTGGTAGAGTCCTCCTCCTACCACGAACCTTAGGTACTGCCTGTAGGAGGGGTGTATCAAGATGTGCGTGTAAGCATCCTTTAGGTCCAAGGAGTAAAGCCAGTCTCCCTGGTGGAGATAGGGCAGCAGTGTTCCAAGGGAGAGCATCTTGAACTTCTCCCTCACCAGAAATCTCTTTAGGTTTCACAGGTCTAGGATGAGCCTGAAACCCCCAGTCCTCTTTGGGACAAGGAAGTATCTGGAGTAGAAACCTTTGCCCCATAGATGTCTGCATACAGGCTCTACTGCTTTGTCCCTGAAAAGACATGCGAGCTCTGTGAGCAGCAAGGTCTGGTGAAGGAAGGATCATACTGGCTCTCTGGGAAAGAACCTGGATGGAATCTGCTGCAGGTGGAGGAGATATCTCTCCCTGACCACCTGCAGTACCCAAAGATCTGAAGTGATTGAGGCCTATCTGTGGGCGAAGAGCACCAGGTGCCCCCATGTGGGCCGGTGAAGGTATCCTGGGGGAGGGGAGGCCCTGCCCTGGGAGTCAAAAGCTCCCCCCAGGCTGGAATCTGGGGCTTTGGTGTTTTAGCCTTCTGAACTCTGTGTACCTGTCTCTTGGGGCGAGAACCTTGCTGATGGCCAGAGTACGGCTGGTACTGGTGACCCTGTGCAAAGGCACCCTTTTTCCTTAGGAAAAGGGGCCCTTTTCTCCAACAGTTTTTTGTGGGGATGGGATGAGGTCTTCTTAGAGAGCCTTTGATGGGTCACAAACTCTGCCTCGATCTCAGCAGCTTTGTCAGCCATGGGTTTGCCAAAAAGGTTCTCACTGGTACAGGGGACATTGAGCAGTTTGTCCTGGGCCCAGTGCTTGAGATTGGAGGATTGCAGCCAGGCATGGCACTGGGCCCCGATGCCGGCCGCCACAATTTGAGCCACCAACTCAAAGCCATCATTGGCAGCCTGGGAAAGGAACTTGGAACAGTCACTCACTCCCGAGGTCAGAGTCTGGAACTGTTGCAGGGATTCCCTGACGAGGCCTGCTGCAAACCCGACAACTCTTTGACTAGTGCCTTTAGGTACATGCCTAAGTAGAGTTCATAGGCCTGGATCAGGCAACCCATCATCAAGCCCTGAGCATTTGCGCCTGTGGGCGTGGAGGTCCCGGGCCTCCCTGCTGGGAGGGACAGAGGAGTGGGTTTTCTGTCTCTTGAGATTCTGCATGGTCGACTCAATGACCATTGAGTTATGTGGGAGCTGGGGTTTGTGAAACCCCGGTCCTTTCCAGATGCAGTACATAACGTTGAACCGACGGCTGACCATAGGCACCGACGCTGGCCTCTCCCACATTCGGAGAAGCAGCCTCTCGAGGACTGGCTGTATGGGCACCGTGAGGGTTCCTCTAGGGATTCTCTCATACTAGAGAATCTCCAACTCCTCAGTGCGTGGGTCCTCCTCTGCCTTGGTTTGCACCGAGAGGGCCTTGGTCATATCCCTGATGAAGTCATGGAAGGCTACGTCCTCAGGAGGAGGAGAATGGTGTCGAGGCATCGGGGAAGCCGGAGCCAAAGGAATGTCTCGGTGCCTTCTGGTGTCCGGGGACGCCTTGTCCTCCATCTCACACTCGGAGTCAAGCGGTGACAAGGAATCCCAGGCCCTGTGACTCCTAGTGTCGAGGCTGGTGCCGAAGGGCTGATGGCCTATGGAGGACCTGGGGTCTGACTTGCGGCACTGGCCAGATACCCGACGAGCAGAACCAGGTCCTCAACCAGCACCGAGGACTTTCTCGATGCCGAGGGAGCTGAATGCTCGGTTTGATGACCAGGGACTCCCTCGCAGTTGAGGGGCCGGTAGTCAGGGCAGATGAGGCAGAGGAACCGGTCATCATCGCCTGCTATAGGGCCAGGGTAGCAGTGATGTTCTGCTCCAGGGCTGCCATTCTGGTTTCTAAGCCAGAAGGCTCTGCAGCCTTCGACACGGGTACCGAGGATTTCGGGCCCAGCGCCGACACTCTACGGAGTACATCCTCAACAAGGACTATGGCCTCGAAGAACCTCGCATGGTCTCTGCCGGCTGAGGAATCCTTCTTGACGACCTTGGTAGGACACTTCTCGGAGTCGTCTGAGTCCCTCTGTAGGGTTTTACCAGGTTTCTCAGGTGCAACCTCGGCAGACTTCGATGGCTTCTTCTCTGGCTCTGGGGACTTCTCAGAGGAATCGCATCTGTGGAACTCTGAGGATGTCCGGGCATCTTGAGTTGTGTTGGGCTTGGAGCTCGGTGCAGGGGAGGCGGGTGCCGAGTCGGATCTAGGGAATAACCTTTCCTGCAACTCGGACCTTTTCTTGTTGGTTTTGGCCGACATGTCCTGGGACAGATCACAGGCGGTGCTGTCATGGTCTGGGCCCAGGCAGTGCAGGCAGCAGTCATGAGTGTTAATGGATATAGTTTGACTGCAACGGTCACACTTTTGGAACCCACAGGGAGAAATGGTGGGAAACACCCGGATGGGGTCAAACACTCACAGGCGAAAAAAGGCATGAATGCTGGTTGAGGGAGACCTCAAGAAAAAAGGGGTTGAGAACAGCACCAGGAGGCATCGACTCGAGGCAGAAAGAGGAACCGGTACACCTACCAGAAAACTACCTTTTAGGAACAGTGTTATCAAGCATTTTTCTGGGGAAACAGGGCAGACATCCATTGGGCTCCGTGGGAAAATGGAGACTGAGCAAGATGGCACCCTTGGGTGGGAAGGGGACCACGCTTACATGGGGGCATCTCCCAAAGGCTTTCTTTGAAAGCTGGGGAGATGTTTCCGAGCAGACTCTGTCGCGCCAATGTCATCCATATGTGAGGACTGACTTTCTGCTTGTTCCTGGAGAATAGTGATGAGAGGATGGAGCCTTGGGAGGACTCCTTGAGATTGTGTGTATGGGGTGGATTTTGCAGGGCCAGATCTTACTTGTAGTTGTTGGTCTGTTAGTTATGATTTAAACCAAGTAAGGGGTGAGTCTGATATTCCAAGAGCTTGCAGTCACTGGATGATCAGGTTGTGTTGTATAGAGTCAAATGCTGCCTTTATATCTAGAAAGATGAGTATGAAGCCAGCCTTGGGTTTGTCGTTTCCCTTAAATAGATTGTCGAGAAAGGGTGGTCATTAGGGATTCCACTCCATGGTATGGTCTGAAACTGTATTGTTGTTGGTCGAGTGGAAGTGTGTTTCTATGTGATCGTGGAGCTTCTAGTATTTTGTCCATGAAGGAAAGGATGGCTATGGATCTGTAGAAAGTTGGTTGGTTGATGTTTTTTGAGGTCCCTTTCCTTACAGGGTGGATGAAGGTGGTCTTGAGTTTGGGGGGCACCTGTCCTTGTTGCAATGATAAGAGATGATACTATAGGAAGGTCACTTGCAAAGCTGTACGCATGACCATAAGTCATATCGTCTTACATACAGCAAGTTACAATGGAGTGGATTTTCAGTCAGTGGATTAAGTTCTTTTTCATTTTGGGAACAAAATGGTCCACTGGAAAGATGGGAGTGGCAGGGAAGTTGATCAGGCAAGGCAGAAGCTGCTAAAGTAGTCTTAGCAAGAATATCACACGGCTGTGTACCAAGAAAGCAGGCTGGGCAGCAGCAGTGCTTGGAGCAGGCAGCAGTAAAAGCAGGCTGGGCAGCAGCAGTGCTTGGAGCAGGCAGCAGTAGAAGCAGAGGGGGTGAGGAAGAAGTTTTTCGTTTTTTTTTATGTGGGGTAAAAGAACCCACTGGAATCAAGAGACTAGGCAGCAGCAACTGGAATGGCAACTGGCAAAAACACAGCAAGATCCTGAGAGCCAAGAGTATGGGCAACTAGACATGCATTACTTCAGTGAAGCTGCACACACCTTTTCCCAGTCAAATGTAAATAGGGAAGTTCGTCTTTGAGAAGTGCCAGCTTTCCCACCAAGTCTGATGCTATCTTTGAATAATGTGAACTCATGATATCTTCTGCCATTGAGAATATCTGTCCTATGGGCATGTTGCTTGCTAGGTAGGAAAGGAAATGCTGTGTAACCTTGGTCATGACTGACTAGCTTGCAGCCTATGTGCCCAGTTTTTCAACGAGCCTGTGGTCAGTGTCACTGAAATCTCTATTGCAGCAGACTGATGCTGGCCTTTGCTATGGCCAGTATCAACAAAGATCATTCTGTGGTACCCAAGTGGACTGGCGGATAAAGGTGAAGGAAGAACTGATAGATTGCAGGGCATTGTTTATGCTGATAGTACTGCTTTCCAGGGTGTCTCTGCTTTTCTCTGCTGCATTCCTGCTTCCCCACTGTCCCTGGCAGTCCTTTTCCTCTACCTTTCTCACCAGTTTAACCTTCCAGTAAATCAGTTTGTTGCACCCATGGGTCAGCCAGGGAAGCTATCATCTAAGCACTGTCATTTCATTTTAAGGAATCCACCATAACCAACGCCTATGATGTCAATTCCTCTCCCTGCCAAAAACCCTCTACCTTCACATCTTCAGTATTGTGATGTAGAAGCCCATGCAGAGCCTATGGAAATAGAAAGAAAGAAGGATTTTACCTTTAACAATACTGATAGTCAGCCAGCACACATGTCTCAGTATTTGCAAGAGAGAGGCAAGCAGAGGGAGACAGGAGCTAAGCTGACAAACCCAAGCTCTGACGTAGCAGCAAGCTTGGATCTTGATTACTCACACCTGTGCAGGAAGGCAGAGCCAAGCCTCAGGGAACAGAAATTTAAACCCCAGCTAGAAGCTTGGGAAGAAAGCAGGGGAAGAGGCAGAGCTTCTGAAGGGAGGAAGAGAGAAAAAGCTTCTGAGAAAAGGCCAAGCGCTCTAGATTGGAGGAGACGTGGTTGGAGAGGCTCAGAAACTTCCCAGAGTTGGAGGCCTTGTAAGGAACCTATCTGCAGGTCAGAAATTGAAGCCAGCAGAACAGAAGGAGAGAAGGTACAGCCTGTTGTCAGGAACCTGCTAAGGGAGAAAGAGCAGAGAACCCTTCAGTCCTCAGGGCTGGATGAAAGGCTTCAGAGTCTGCCTAGGTGGGAACCCAGCTCTAAAGCCAGGAGTTTGAAAAACTTACCCAGGAGCAGATGGCCAGGGCAGTGCTCTCGACAGGCAGTGCAAACAGAAGAGCAGAAAGTAATTCCTTACAGCTGGAGAGAGCTAGCTGAGAGCCAGAGAGGAGTCTCCACAGCCCCAGGTATTTCTAAACCTTACTGCACAGAATTGTGTCCAGGGGAAATACCAGAGTTAGCAGAGGGAGGTTACCAGAAACCCTGCTATAACAATTTAAAGCCAAACCCAGTAAGCCCTGAGCTTGAAGAAATGCAATGGGACAGTAATGATATTGACCTAGAGCAGCGATGGCGAACCTATGGCACGCGTGCCAGCTGTGGCACGCGAAGGCCTTGCAGCTGGCACGCGGGAAGGTCCGCAATCGAAAAAAAAACAACAACCCTGTCTGCTGCCGTTGTCGGGGCCGCCGCGGCAGAATCGAGCGTGCCGCGGGGCCCCCCTGTACCCACCCGGCAGAGCCTGTCCTCCCCGTAGCAGCTCTCTCTTTGGAGCTGCAGTCAGACGCGCCGGCTTGCAGAGCGCGAAGGGAAGAGTTTCCCTTTCGCGACTCTGTTAAGCCCGCGGGGGCTGATGGGAACTTCCCATCAGCACCCGCGGGCTTAACAGAGCAGCGTGGGAACTCTTCCCTCGCGCTCTGCAAGCCGGCGCTTCTGACTGCAGCTCCAAAGAGAGAGCTGCTACGGGGAGGACAGGCTCTGCCGGGTGGGTACAGGGGGGCCCCGCGGCACGCTCGATTCTGCCGCGGCGGCCCCGACAGCGGCAGCAGACAGGTTTTCTTTTTTTTTTTTAATTTTCCCTGGGCTGGGCTGGGCTGGGCTGGGGGGGGGGGTGGGGGTTAGGAGTGGTGTTGGGCTGGGCTGGGGGGCTTAGGAGTGGTGATGGGCTGGGCTGGGCTGGGGGGGTTAGGAGTAGTGATGGGCTGGGCTGGGCTGGGGGGGGTTAGGAGTAGTGATGGGCTGGGGTGGGGGGGGTTAGGAGTGGTGATGGGCACTGGGCTGGCTGGGGGGGTTAGGAGTGGTGATGGGCGCTGGGCTGGGGGGTAGGAGTGGTGATGGGCGCTGGGGGGGTTAGGAGTGGTGATGGGCGCTGGGGGGGTTAGGAGTGGGGATAGGCGCTGGGGGGGCTTAAACTAAAAATTGAGTGCTGGGGGATTCGGACTGGGAGTGGGCTGATGGGGAGGTTAGGACTGGAAATGGGCTGGTGGGATTAGGACTGGGAGTGGGCTATGGGGGGCTAGGACTGGTAATGGGTTGGGGGGGTTGCTAGGACTGGAAATGGGCTGAGTGGAAGGGGGCTTGAACTGCAAATAGCTGTTGGGGATGGGGCTTGGAATGGAAATGGGCTGAGGGGAAGTGGGGGGCTTGAACTGCAAATAGCTGATGGGGACGGGGCTTGGAATGGAAATGGGCTGAGGGGAAGTGGGGGGCTTGAAGAAGGGAATGGATGCTGGGTGAGACTGGAACTAGAAGGGAGCTGATGTTGGGGGAGGATTAGAATGGGATGGGGCTGGGAGAGTAAAATGGAGAGGGGAAAAATATTTTGTGTAGGAGGGATGAAAAATCTACAATTGGCCAGGTATTGGGAGAGTAATTGGGGATTGAGGATGGAGGGGTAAAATTTGTGTGGATGAAATAGGAATGAGGAAAGAGCAAAAGGAGAAAGATTAGTATGTTAAAGCAGATGTAGAGAGAGAGAGAATGGAAAAAAAACTAGAAGAGAGAAGAAAGGACAAATGGACAGCAGACGATGGAGAGTTAGCAGAAAACATGAAGAAACCAGAAGAAAATGGCTGGACCAATTGCAACTGAAAAAAAATGCACAAAAGGTAGAACGATATCTCTTTATTTTGAATTTATTAACTGGAATATGTCAGCTCTGGGAAATGTGCATCATTAACATCTGCGCTTTGTTTGGTACAAGAGGAAATTCCTATTTGACGTTGCCACTTGTTCTCTTTCCCCAGTATTCACTGAAATGTATTGGTTTAATATTTGCAGTGTTGCCTTTTGATAGGTAGGGTATGGTGCTTTGTGAGTCCTGGTAATGCTGTCAGGATACGGCGGGTTTTCTATGGGTTCTAAATGGGCAGCGTTTGTAGTAGTTCCTAATGTGCCTGGCGGTTGGCACTGGATTATAGTAATGTAGAAATCTTTTAGTCTTTCTTTATCCATACACTCATTAAGAGACATGTTTACTAAAAGTTAGTGTATGGTAACATTATGCAAATATTTATGCAAATAAGACCACTTATGCAAATGACGTGCTGGCACTTTGAGGAAATTCTTTGGTTTTGTGCGGCAGTTTGGGCACTCGGGCTCAAAAAGGTTAGCCATCACTGACCTAGAGGAAGTTTCTATGGATTGCACGTTTTGTTTGTCAGATGATATTGAGTCCCTGCGATAAAAACCCGTATAAAAGAGCTGAGTGAAAGCAAAGAAAAAGAGGTATTTTTCTTTGGAAGCAGAAGCTGTTTTTGTTAGGCTGTTTTGATTACATGGGATATGCACTGCACATGTTTGGAGCAGAGACTGTGAGAAATGCCGTTACTTTAATTTTCTGTAAATAACTCTGAGCAAACACCTGAAGATTGTCCTATTTTGTTCTGCGCTGAATTCTTTTGTGTTGGGAATAAATTCCTTGTCATTTTTGCCTTACTACTCGACTCACAACTATTCTTTATCAGAGGACATAATGGCAGCTCCAACCCTCTTAGCCCTAGGCGGAGGGCTGGTGTCATGACAAGTGGTGTAGTATTTAGGATTTTTGTGTGGAACATAAGGATTTACAAGTACCAATCACAGGATATACGCCAGAGGTTTTTCAACCCAAAGCACCAGAAACTGCAAAGCTGTATGCTGAAGGGCAGCGTGGAGTATCCCTGGCAGTGTTGGCCAGAGTGACCAGAGACCAGCAAAAGATTCCTTTTCAAAGCTTGAATCAACACCGTGCTCAGGTAAAGGGTATTTGGGCATGGGTGTCTAGGATTCGAGTGAGAAGGAAAGCGGTTGCCCAGTGTCTACCTTAGACACCAAAAGGTTGTAGTGCCGCACTTGTTGGGCCTTTGTTTTTGTTTCTTTGCAGAGAAAGAGAAAAAGAAAGAAAACCACGGAGGAAAAGCCATGGAAATGGATCCAAAGGAGGTTCTCCGCTGGATGGCCTCCCAATTCGAGCAGCAATGCGAGATGGCTCAACGTACACAGGAACAAGCTATTGCAGCCCTGCAAGCCCAACAGAAGCCAGTTGTGGACTTGATGGAGGCTTTGCTTACCGGCCAGAAGGCGAAGGAAGGAACAATACCTCAGCATACCTGTGTGGTAGGACCACAAAATTGTGGGACTTTAGCTTTTGGACAACTTACAGTTGATGACAATGTAGATAACTTCATTGAAGCATTTGAAAGAGTTGCCCTTATGGTGGGATGGCCAACAGAGCAATGGGCAGTAAGGCTTGCTACGTCCCTTACGGGTGAAGCCTTAGCCGCCTATAAGGCCATGCCCGCTGCTCTTGCTACAAACTATGAGGAACTTAAGAAGGCTATTAGAGACAGATTATGTTTAACACCAATGGTTTATCAGAGAATGCTAAGAGCTACAAAGTTAAGACCTAACGAGACACCTAAGGCTCTATTCCAAAGGGTCCGGAGCTTAACTTTGAAGTGGCTAGCAACTGAGGGAAAGACCATGGAATCAGTGATAGACGCCATAGTGTTAGAACAATTCATGGAAGCCATTCCCAAGGAGTTGCAGTCCTTTTTGATCTTACAAAATTGCCGGACCGCAGCAGAAGCAGCCCTGCTTACTGAACGATATTTGGAAGCCGAGTTGGCTAGTAAGCAAAAAGGGGGCTCTCTGAGCATGTCTGGGGAGGCAAGTTTTGGAACATCAGAAAAGGGACCAAGACCAAATGTGAAATGTGTAAATAGTTATTTGCCAAAGCCAGAATGTAAATGGGCAAAAGGTAAATGTTTCAAATGTGGCAAAGCAGGTCATATGCAAAAAGATTGTATAACACGTACAGCACTGATAACTGGTGATGAAAGACAGATACAAGAAGGTTTTCTCTTGAAGGTCGAAGTTCATGGTGTTTCAGCTAGTGCCTTGCTCGACTCAGGGGCTGACCAGAGTATGGTTTCAAGGAAACTCTGGAAGGCTATAGAGGCCCGCAGTGGGTCAGTACCAAGCCGACCAGAAGGAAGGGTTAAAATCCGATGCATACACGGAGCATCCTCCTTCTACCCTCTGTATAAACTCTCAAAGGGGTTAGGAATGCAGAAAGAAGTTCTAGTGGCTGTAGTCCCTAAGTTACCCCATGACATAGTGCTGGGTAGGGATTGGCCCCAGTTCCATAGAGGGATGGAGAAGGGCCTACAGGCAAAGGCAGGTATGGTCTCCACTAGATCTCAGTCTGTAACCCCAGTCAAAGAGGATGAACCCCTGGAGGAGGAAGGTGAACCCGCAGAGGGAGCACTAGGTAAGCGACCCACACATGCGAACCTAATAACTGCCCCTTGTGATAGGATTGGAAGAGGGATAGAGCAGGGATGTGGTCAGAAGGTAGAAGCCATGGTCACCGTGGTTCCCAATCCCCTATTCGCGAAGCCCAAGAAGACAGGGCTGGGTTCAAAGGAGCAGCTGAAAGTTGAACCACCCGCTAAGCAAAAATTCGCGTTAAAATTCTGCAAGGTATCTGCCAAGGCACAGAGTCCGCAGAGAGCCTCACCCATAGCTGCGGGGTATGATTTATTCAGTGCTGTAGAGGAAGTAGTTCCTAAACAGGGAAAGGCCTTGATAGACATAAGCCTACAAATGGAAATACCTATGGGATGTTATGGCCGAATTGCACCTCGCTCGGGTTTAGCCTCAAAATATTTTATAGATGTAGGCGCCGGCGTTGTAGACCCCGACTATAGAGGTGTAGTAAAAGTATTACTTTTCAACTTTGGGGACGCGGATTTCAAGGTAAGGGTGGGTGATAGAGTGGCCCAACTCATTTGTGAAAGAGTGGGGTTTCCCTCCTTGGAAGAAGTACCCATGCTGACACCTACAAGTTGAGGAACCGGCGGATTCGGGTCCACCGGGCGGGATGAGCTGAAAGGCCTGACTGCCACGTCTGAAGAAAAAGTGGAGGAAGATTTAGGTCCCCATCTGGCGTAATGTAAAGAGAACCTGGAGCCTAGAGTAGGCGAGGAACTGTTCCTGCAGCAGAGGCAAGAATTAGCCAGGGTGCTGGCAAAGTTCAGAGACGTCCTGACACCGATGCCTGGAGAGACCAGTTTGGTAGCCCATGAGATTATAACTCCACCTGGGAAGGTGATTAGGCAAAGGCCTTACTGGCTACCTGAGGCCTGGAAGCAAGAGGTGGTGGCCTAGGTGAGGGAGATGCATAGCATGGGGATTATTGAGGAGTCTAAAAGTCCCTGGTGTAGCCCCATCGTCCTCGTACCAAAACCAGACGGGACTCTGAGATTCTGTATCGACTTCAGGCAGGTGAATGCCATTTCGATGTTCGATGCATACCCCATGCCTCAGATTGAAGAGTTATTAGATCGGCTGGGGCAGGCACAGTATCTAACCACGCTAGATTTGACCAAAGGCTACTGGCAAATACCGCTAACCTGTGAATCAAGACTGAAAACTGCCTTTAGCACGCCAATAGGATTGTTCCAGTTCCGTAGGATGCCTTTCGGTTTACATGGGGCAGCGGCAACTTGCCAGAGGCTAATAGACCATGTTTTACGGCCCCACCAGGAATACGCAGTAGCATACATGGACGACATCATAATACATAGCACCAGCTGGGCTCAACATTTGCCCAGAGTAGAAGCCGTTCTAAAAGCCATGAGACGCGCGGGATTAACACTGAATCCGGGAAAATGCCTGTTTGCAGGTGAAGAAGTGAAGTACCTCGGGCATATGGTGGGGAAAGGGATGGTCAGGCCCTTGCTGAGTAAAATAGATAGTGTGAAGAATTTCCCTAGGCCAACAACCAAGAAGCAGCTAAGGAGTTTCTTGGGCCTCATAGGGTATTATCAACGGTTCATCCCTCGATTTGCAGAGGAGAGTGCCATGTTTACGGACATGCTGAAAAAGAACGCCACGAATAACCTAAAATGGACCCCGGAGGCCTAGAAGGTGTTCCTACTGTTGAAGGGGAAGCTATGCAAGGCTCCAGTCCTACGCGGTGTAGACTTTGGGGAGGCCCTTCATTGTCCAAACGGACGCATCAGAGACCGGATTAGGTGTGGTCCTGTCACAGGTATATGAAGGATCCGAACACCCCATTATGTTTCTCAGCAGAAAGCTATCCCAGACTGAACGTAATTACTCTACCATAGAGAAGGAATGTCTGGCTATTAAATGAGCAGTGGAGGCCCTTAGGTTTTACCTTACTGGGCAGAAGTTTTTATTGATCACGGACCACGCACCCTTGAAGTGGTTGAGCCAGATGAAAAACCATAACGCTCGCCTGACCCGTTGGCACCTGGCATTACAAGCCTTCAATTTCACAGTGGAACACAGAGCAGGAAGATTGCATATGAATGCCGATGCGTTATCACGGATTATGAGCTGTGCGCGGGTAGGGTCGCCAGCCCGTAATATCTTAAGGGGGGGGATATGTGATGTAGAAGCCCATGCAGAGCCTATGGAAATAAAAAGAAAGACGGATTTTACCTTTAAAGATACTGATAGCCAGCACACACGTCTCAGTATTTGCAAGAGAGAGGCAAGCAGAGGGAGACAGGAGCTGAGCTGACACACCCAAGCTCTGACATAGCAGCAAGCTTGGATCTTGATTACTCACACCTCTGCAGGAAGGCAGAGCCAAGCCTCAGGGAACAGAAATTTAAACCCCAGCTAGAAGCTTGGGAAGAAAGCAGGGGAAGAGGCAGAGCTTCCGAAGGCAGGAAGAGAGAAAAAGCTTCTGAGAAAAGGCCAAGCACTCTAGATTGGAGGAGACGTGGTTGGAGAGGCTCAGAAACTTCCCAGAGTTGGAGGCCTTGTAAGGAACCTATCTGCAGGTTGGAAATTGAAGCCAGCAGAACAGAAGGAGAGAAGGTACAGCCTGTTCTCCCAGGGAAAGCAGGATGAGTCAGCCACAAGTGGTGATGATGTCATCCGACAGCGCCAGAGACGGAGTACTCTCACTAGCCCAGAGGGCTTTAGCCCCCTGGGCATGACCACTAGCCCCACCTCCAGATCTGCCCCTAGCTGGCCAGTCTTCGTCTTCCGCCTTGCCAGCAAGACGTTTTTTTATTTTGCTCTCTTACCTTGTTCATCATGAAGAAACCTGGATTCAAAAAATGCCCAGCCTGTTCCAGGAAAATGGCCAACTCGGACTCCCACCATCTCTGCCTCCGTTGCCTGGGTAGCGATCACGTTGTTGAGAACTGCTCTGCCTGTGGCCGCATGTCCCCCCGGGCTCTGAAGTCACGCCGGCATGCTCTCAGGGATTTTCTGGCTCCCGCTATTGATGTGAGTACTCCCGCTGCTGCTGTGAGCTCTCCCACTATTGCTGCTTCTTCTGGTGCCGCCGTTGTTGCTCTGGCCGGGGACACGCCGTTTTCGACCTCCGTTCCCCGCCGCGATGCCCTCACCCCTCCGGACACGTGTGTCCCTATGGAGGCTTCCATCTTGCCTGCGGTTTCCTCCTCCCTGCTTCCTGCCTCGACTATGACGACTTCCTGTCCTCCCGGGCCCGCCTCCTCTCGGCGCAGCCTCCACGGGCTCCCCGGAGCTGATGTTAACAGCGCTGACTACCTGCCCCTTCGGAGTCATGCTGCCCGACACGAAAGCCATGAGCGCAGAGCCCACAAACGGCGCAGACATTCTCCGGATTGCCGGAGCCACTCGAGAAGGCGGAGCCGCTCCCGGAGACAACACCGACACTGCAAAGCAGACAAGCAAAGCAGCCGGCACAGACGCACATCCTCTGAGAGCCATCAGCAGAGCAGACCCAGGCACAAAGACTGCAGACGGCGCAGGGACCGCAGCTCCAGTTCTGGGTCATCACACTACCGCGGTAAGAGACTCAGACACAGCAGCCACAGTTCCTCGCTCTCCCAAGGCTCTCTCTCCAGCAGCTCTGACCAGCACTCATCTGCTAAAAACTCTGTCTACGCGGCTTCCTGTAGCTCTGAGGACTCCGACCTCTACCTCCCCGCATCCCCTGTGCTACCAGTCTCTCATGAAGAGGCCAGCCGACCTCTCCAAGGCATCGCACAGGCTCCTGTGGCTCTACCCTCCCAAGGAGCCCCAGACACCCTGCTGCTCCTTAAAGACATGCTTCAACAGTGGATGTCAGCGCTCTCCAACCTGTCCTCCCACCAGGCGCAGCCCCTAGCGCCACCGGCAGCAACTACCACACATCTGGACCCCATTGCCATGGCCTCAACCAACCAGCAACAGGTCCCACTACTGCTGGAGCAGGAACCCACACCGGCCGCCTCGGCCAGCCTGGGGCAGTCTCAGCTTCAAGACTGCCCTGATGACCTTTCGCTATCAGGGACCTCTTCTCATGCTGATCAGGACAATCCCTCAGGGCCACCCGATCCTCCTGAGGACTTAACCTACGCAAAATTCATCCGGAAGGTCCTTGCAGCTTTATCCATCACTCCTGCTGATGCCGTAGATCAACATGATGAGGTTCAAAGCGCTCTCAAGTTCATGGACTCCCCCAAGGCCATTTCGGCCCTACCGGTTCACCAGCTCCTCCGCGAGAACCTTACAAGATTATGGCAGACCCCTACGTCCAACCACTCATGCCCCCGGAAATTGGACTCTAAGTATGTGGTCCAGCCTGTCCCGGGATTTGACAAGCAACACCTGCCCCACCAATCCATCATGGTGAAATCCGCCCTCAAGCGGTCTAAATCCTCATGCACCTCTACCAATGCGCCTCCCGGGAAGGACAACAAACTTCTAGACGATGTTGCAAAGCGGATTTATCAAGGATCTATGCTGAACGCCAGGATCTCCGCACATCTCTTTCAACACGCCATCTACCAGGACACCTTGCTGGCCAACATAAGAGCCGCCGCCAAGGGCACAGAACTTTCACCGGCACTCTTGTCTGCCCTTGCTGACCTCGAGGAATACACCAAACATCAAGGTCGAGCTGTCCATGACGCCTTTGAGACAGCCTCCAGAGTGGCCAGAACTGCCATCTCTGCACGCCGGCTTGCTTGGCTCAGGGCCTCAGGCCTGCAGGCTGACTCTCATGACAAGCTCGCTGACACACCCTGCACAGGCGACTCACTCTTTGGCGACAAGGTCAAGGAGACAGTGATCGACATGCGCGAGCACTGCACCACGCTCAAGACACTGGAGGAGGGCTCCGAGCGTTCAAAACCCTACCGCAAAGGAACCTTCCACGGCCCATCTGGTCCTAAGCGCTATAACTCCTACCACAGGTGGCAGCAGCAGCCACGCTACAAACAACAGCATTACCAATCCTCGTATAGGCAAAAACCACGCCAACGAGAGCGCACATCAAAGAAAGCACCCTACGCACCTGCCAAAAGCAATCCTAGTTTTTGACTCACCGCCCTGCCAGCACCTTCCGACAGGGGGACGCTTATCTGCCTTCCTTCACTCCTGGGAGCAGATAACTACGGACCAATGGGTCCTCTATCATCAAACAAGGCTATCGCATAAACTTCTCCTCAAAGCCACCTGCGCGTCCACCCTCGGTGAGCACCATTCCCTCCCAGCATCTAGAGGCCATGGATTCAGAGCTCCAGACATTTCTTGCCTCCAGGGCCATCGAGCCGGTTCCCCCCGGCGAGACCAGCAAGGGGTTTTACTCCAGATACTCGATCTACAGAAGCTCAACAAGTGCATAGCCAAGGAGAGGTTCAGGATGCACTCCCTGCCCACCATCCTGCCCCTCATTCAACCTATGGAGTGGCTTGCCTCTCTGGACCTTCAGGACACATACACTCACATTCCCATGCACCCTCATCACAAGAAATTCCTGCGATTCAGGGTAGCGGAGAAGCACTACCAATACAGGGTGCTACCTTTCGGACTGTCATCTGCTCCAAGAGTATTCACCAAGTGTGTAGCAGTGGCTGCCACCCACCTACGCAGACAAGGGGTATGCGTCTTCCCCTACCTGGACGATTGGCTGTTCTCAGCCCCCTCCCCTGCGGAACTGCGGATAGCTGTCAAAAAAGCCACCGCCCTCCTCTCCTCTCTGGGATTCCTTGTCAACTACCCGAAGTCTCATCTCTCCCCCACGCAGCATCTGGAGTTCATCGGCGCTCGAATTGACACCACGCAATCCAAGGCCTTCCTGCCTCAGAACAGGAAGCAGGCCATCAGCGCACTCGCTCTGCAAGCCCTCAACTCCACGCACTCCTCCGCTCGAGCGATCCTACGCCTCCTGGGACACATGGCAGCCGCCACACATGTCCTTCCCATGGCGAGATTACAGATGCGTGTTCTCCAGTGGCACCTCTGCACTCATTGGTGCCAACACACCCATCCCTTGTCCTCCCTGATCCCCAGGGACCCGCGGGCAACCAAGGCGATCTGCTGGTGGACACACTCCACCAATCTATCACAGGGCAAGCGCCTGCAGGCCCCGACCCCTCAGATCACCGTAACCACGGATGCTTCAGCCCTAGGATGGGGAGCCCACTGTGTGGGCGCACACACTCAAGGATCATGGTCCACCACCGAGAGGGACCTCCATATCAACGTCCTCGAGCTCAGAGCTGTCCGCCTTGCCCTCCTGGCCTTCCAGGACCTGGTCAGGGGAAAAACAATCAAAATACAGACAGACAACCAAGTCACCATGTTTTACATAAACAAACAGGGAGGCACGGGTTCTCGAACTCTGTGCAGAGAAGCCCTCCTCACCTGGCACCTAGCCCTCTCGCTCCAATGCAGCCTCCAGGCCTGCTACCTACCGGGAGAGGAGAATGTGCTAGCAGATCGCCTCAGCAGACAGCTAAGCCCGCACGAATGGACACTCCACGAAGACGTGTCATCATTCCTCTTCAGGGAGTGGGGCCTCCCTCAGATCGATCTCTTTGCCTCCCAGGAGAATGCCAAATGCCACCTCTTTTGCTCCAAAAGGCCGTCCCCGCACAGACTAGCGGCGGACGCCTTCGATGTCACCTGGAACCAATGGCACCTGGCCTACGCGTTCCTGCCAACCCCGCTCATCGCACGGACACTCCAGCGGATCATCAGGGACCGGGCCTGGGTCATCTTGGTGGCCCCTTTCTGGCCCAGGCAAATATGGTTCCCATTCCTCCAACGCCTAGCAGTGGTCCCTCCCATCCAGCTCCCCCAGCGACCAGACCTTCTCTTGCAGGACGGCGGCACGATGCTACACCCCAACCTGCAGACGCTATCACTGTCGGCCTGGAAGCTGAAAGGCTAGCTCTGGCCCCCTTCAACCTGACGACCTAGGTCCAGCAGATCATACTGGCGGCCCAGCGCCCTTCCACCAGGAAGTCATACAGCCTCAAGTGGCAGCGCTTCTCCATTTGGTGCACTGCCCACCACTTCGACCCCCTCTCTTGCCCGGCGCCGCAGCTCCTACAATACCTTGCATCACTCTCTTCGCTCGGCCTCAAGACTCAGTCCATCAAGGTCCACTTGTCCGCCATTGCGGCCTTTCATCACCGCGTTGGGGACACCTCGGTAGCAGCATTGCCCATCGTGGGCCGCTTTATGAAAGGACTCTCCAATCTACGCCCTCCGCTCAGGGAGTCCGTGCCCGCCTGGGACCTTAACATCGTCCTCAATCAGCTCATGGAGGAACCTTTTGAGCCTCTACATTCGGCAGACTTGAAGTTTGTCTCCTGGAAAACTCTTTTCCTCGTCGCTATCACTTCAGCCAGGCGGATCAGTGAAATGCATGCCCTCATGGCTTACCCGCCCTACACCATCCTTCACCTCGACCGCGTCTGCCTTCGGACACACCCCAAGTTCGTCTCCAAGGTGGTGTCCTCTTTCCACATCAATCAAACCATTGAGCTGCCCTGCTTCCTCCCCGGGCCACACTCCAGCCCGGATCAACAACGCCTGCACATACTGGACTGTGTCAGGGCCCTACGGTGCTACCTCAACAGAACCTCACCACTACGCAAGGGGTCTCAGCTTTTCGTCTCATACGACCCTAACAAGCCTGGCCTACCCGTGTCCAAGTGCACACTCTCCGGCTGGATTTCCGCCTGCATCGCCTTCTGCCTCTCACGCGCTGGAGCGAGCCCCACCGCAGGTATCACAGCACATCACCTGCGAGCGTTGGCTGCCACCATCGCCAACCTTCAGTCCGTTCCTATACCTGACATCTGCAAAGCCACAACGTGGTCCTCTGTACAGACTTTCCAGAGGCACTACTGCCTCGACAGAGCCGATCACGGTGGCTCCGCATTCGGGCTAGCAGTGCTGTCTGTTGCCTCTTCCCCTTGCCAGGACAGGAACATGTGACTTCTGCTGATCTGATTTTTATGGCCATGCCCTAGGGCTATCAGTGTTGGTTGCAATTGATTGCCATTGTCTAGTGATTGATGTCTATCACCTTGTTGTCATTGCACCTTGTTGCTCTTGTGATTGATGTCACTGCACTTTATTGCCTGTTGATTATTGTTACGGTTACGGCACTTTGTGCCTTTTTGTTTGCTTGTTGTTGCTGTGCACTATTCCTGCTGTTACTGTACTTCGTGCCTTACCCTTGCTTGTTGTCACTGTGCACTGTTTTTTTTTGCTAAGAGCACTGTTTGCCTATTTGCACATCCTGTTATAAGTTGTTTGACTTGAACTACGCCCCCCAGGCGTGTTCACTCATTAAAACGTATTGCACCTCATGGTCATGCGTGTCTCCGTTTCTTCAGACCTCCCCGCCGCTGCATGTGTAGCTGGGGAGACACCACTTGTGGCTGACTCATCCTGCTTGCCCTGGGAGAAAACCGAGTTACTTACCTGTAACGTGAGTTCTCCAGGGACAGCAGGATAAGTCAGCCACACCTTCCAACCCTCCTCCCCGGCGGGGACCTCCTGTCTCTTGCTATCCGCCTCCTAGCCTGAATACCGCGTCAGCTTGAAAAACCTGGCCAGCTAGGGGTGGATCTGGAGGTGGGGCTAGTGGTCATGCCCAGGGGGCTAAAGCCCTCTGGGCTAGTGAGAGTACTCCGTCTCTGGCGCCGTCGGGTGACGTCATCACCACTTGTGGCTGACTTATCCTGCTGTCCCTGGAGAACTCACGTTACAGGTAAGTAACTCGGTTTTGTCAGGAACCTGCTGAGGGAGAAAGAGCAGAGAACCCTTCAGTCCTCAGGGCTGGATGAAAGGCTTCAGAGTCTGCCTAGGTGGGAACCCCGCTCTAAAGCCAGGAGTTTGAAAAACTTACCCAGGAGCAGAGGGCCAGGACAGTGCTCTCGACAGGCAGTGCAAACAGAAGAGCAGAAAGTAATTCCTTACAGCTGGAGAGAGCTAGCTGAGAGCCAGAGAGGAGTCTCCACAGCCCCAGGTATTTCTAAACCTTACTGCGCAGAATTGTGTCCATGGGGAAATACCAGAGTTAGCAGAGGGAGGTTACCAGAAACCCTGCTATAACAATTTAAAGCCAAACCCAGTAAGCCCTGAGCTTGAAGAAATGCAATGGGACAGTAATGATATTGACCTAGAGGAAGTTCCTATGGATTGCACGTTTTGTTTGTCAGATGATATTGAGTCCCTGCGATAAAAACCTGTATAAAAGAGCTGAGTGAAAGCAAAGAAAAAGAGGTATTTTTCTTTGGAAGCAGAAGCTGTTTTTGATAGGCTGTTTTGATTACATGGATATGCACTGCACATGTTTGGAGCAGAGACTGTGAGAAATGCCGTTACTTTAATTTTCTGTAAATAACTCTGAGCAAACACCTGAAGATTGTCCTATTTTGTTCTGCGCTGAATTCTTTTGTGTTGGGAATAAATTCCTTGTCATTTTTGCCTTACTACTTGACTCACAACTATTCTTTATCAGAGGACATAATGGCAGCTCCAACCCTCTTAGCCCTAGGCGGAGGGCTGGCATCATGACAGTATCCACTGTCAGGATGACCTTGCCCAGGGTTACCCTTCTGGAACTCGGTTCCTTCATGCCACCCTTGAAAGGCTTCAGGATTTCTATATAGCATCATTCACAGTTGTCCAGTCCCAACATCCCTGAGGGCTTTCATTGCCGATGTCTGTATGCAATGATAGTGATGGAAGGCTGATACAAATAATTTGAATAACTTGCTGCTTATTCCTGCTTTGCAAGCAGCTTATGCCCAACTTTCACATTCTGGTAAAAATAATCTGTGATTTTTTCTGTACTTCTTGATCAGTAACCTCACGGCAAATGCACACCTGCCCTGGCCAGGCCCACGGAAGCAGTGTGGCGAACTTACCATAAAGCTGGCTTGCCACAGTGCCTCGAGCTCCAGGCCTGGCCGCTGCTTTCTCTCTCCTCTTTCTCGAACACTCTGCTTCTGGCGCTGCTGCTCTATGCCGCTGCCTCACATTCTCGCTTGCTTCAGTGCCTCTGCGCTGCTCTACTGTTAGTAGTACTTTGCTGCTGCTGCTACATGGCGTGATCCGTCAGTTGCTCTGCCATGCTTTTTTCCCAATTGGGGTGTTTTTACCCCAGAAAGAAGAACAATAAAACACCAATAAAGACGAAAGAAATATTTTCCTCCTCTAGCATTAGTATCTTTTGCTTTTCATTCCACTGTTTGTTCTGCCCTGCTCTACCTTTGCTGCCTTGGCCTATTCATACTGCCCTAGCTCCTGCTACCTTTCCTGACTCTTATTTCCACTGAGGCATTTTGTTCATTATGGAGGTTTATTAAGTTTATTCTGTTTAATGTTCAAATGTTCAGGTGGGGGGGGGGAGGGGCTTGGAAGTTAATTGAAGGGGCCTTAAGCTGAGAATCAACTCATACCCTTGTACAACCCTGCTTAAATGGTTAATGTAAAAAATTCTGTATTACTGTGAGAATGTGGCGTACACACGTAAGTGCCTTGGGGTCTTTCCACCACTGTTTATTGGTTTCATGTTAGAGTCCTATTGTCCCAGAAGCTGTTTGGGCTCCTTTGTGATAGCCTATGGGACAGTACAGAATATGAGAATAGAGATGAACTTTTAGGCTGCATTCAGATTTTCCGTTGAAAGAAGGCCCCTAATCTTTTCATGTGATCTTTCTGGAGTGCAATAGGAAGCATGCAGTTGCTGTCATTTGCTCCTGGAGAGACCTGTTTGTGGAGACAGTTGGATACTTCCTCCGTCGTGCTGCACTTGGACAGGCTCATTTTCCCATAAAACTCTGAACTTGACCTAACCTCCTTAGTGCCTCTGTGCCCTATGCTCAGAGGATTTGGGGTTTTCATTCCAATGTTGGGCTACTCTGCCATTCTCCCAGTGCCTTGGGGTCTTTCTGCCAATGCTGGTGCTGTTTTGCCTCTGTTCTGTGTCCTGGTATCCATTCCATTCTTTGTGCTGCATTGCCCTTCTGATAGTGCCCTTATTTGGTTCTATGGCATCTTCATGCCACTCTTAAAGTCTTGGAGTACTGTTACCTCTGTGATAGATGCCTGCCAGAAAGTCTAAAGCACATCCGATTAAAAGTGAATGGAAAATCCCACTGTTGCGAAATTGCCTTTTCCCTTGACTTTAATGGAGCCAAATGATTTGGAATCTTAAGGTGGACGGAATGGTTGATTGACCTGAACATGGATAAATACAAACCGTTTTGGTGTGTATATCCCTACTGACCTCTAGGATGCAGGGTTTGATGGTCCTTTGGTCTAATCCAGCATGACACATATGCCAGGAGAAAAGAATAATGCATTTATTTATTTAACTGTTTTTCTATACCACTTTTTTCCGGGTCAAAGTGGTGTACATTAAACAAAGGTGGTGCATTGATACATAAAACAGTCTGAACTTATTTACATAGAGCTGACTGAACTATTTACATAGAGCAGTGCAAGCTTATATTTATTTCTAGTAACATTTACATTTGATATGGAGTTATGTGTAGAACAAGAGCTGTCATGGGAATCAAAAAGATACAGATAGCAGATTAGGCTGCTGGGAAATAGACTTCAGAATTCTTTAGAAACATAGAAAACATGATACAAGATAAAGACCATATAGTCTTTCCAGTTTGCCTCTCCCTCAGAGATCCTCTCTATTTGTTCGATGCTTTCTTGAATTCAGATAGTTCTTGTTTTCACCACCTCAACTGGGAGAATGATCCATGCTTTCATCATCCTTTCTATAAAGAAATATTTTGCTCACATTACTCCTGAGTCTATTTCACCTTCATCCTATGACCCCTCATTCGAGAACTTCTTTTCAACTGGAAGAGGGTCACCTCCTGTGTATTTATTCCACGGGGTATTTGAATGTTTCTATCATATCAATCCTTTCCAGGCTTTCCTCCAAAGTATATATATTGGAATCATTAAATCTATCTCTATAGCCCTTATGATGAAGGCTACTGACTATTTTAATAGCCTCTTCTGGAGTAACTCTATCCTGTTTATATCTTTTTGAAGTTGTGCACACAATACTCCAAATGAGGTCTCATTAGAGACTTATACAAAGGCACTATCACCTCCTTTTTCATGCTGGTTATTCCTCTCCCTATGCATCCAAGCGTCCTTCTGGCTTTTTGTGTTGCCTTTCCTGTTTTGCCAATTTAAGATCATGTGATACAATCACCCCTAGGTCCCCCTATACCACACTGTTCCTTTGGGTTTTTGCAGCCCAAATGCATGACCTTATGTTTATTAGCATTAAATCTTAGCTGCCAAATTCTCAACCATTCTTCAAGCTTTGCTAGATTCTTCTTATTATCTACACGTTCCAGGGCATCTACCCCATTGCAGATTTTAGTATCTGCAAAGAGACATACCTTTCCCAACAAACATCATGCAATGTCATTTACAAACGTTAAAAAGAACAGGGCTGAGGACTGACCCCTGAGGCATGCCACTGGTAATGCCCCTATATTTAGAGGGAACTCCATTTACTACTAGACTCTGGCACCTCCTATTCAACCAGTTTCTTCCCCAGCCAGTTTCTTTATAATTTGCTGATGTGGAACAGTGTCAAAGCTCTTGCTGAAATCTAAGTACACCATTTCTGGCGCTGCCCCCTAATCCAATTCTTTGGCCACCCAGTCAAAAGAAATCAAAGAACCAATTAGAAAGAAGGTAGAGACCAGAGAAAATGATGATATTAATGGTGTAATTAGCAGAGACTAACTAAAGAGCAATGGTGAAGAATCAAAATTCTTCTTTAAGACAGTACTATTTTGGACAGGTGGCAAACATAGACAGAGAGCTTGCCTGCCCTGGACCCCGAGGCAAAGATTCCATCAGTTCCCTTTTAGGAATCTGAAAAGGGAAGAGATTCTGTTTTCTGTATAATCATGAAGGATTGGGTCTGCCTGGAAGGGAACAAGCATTGAACCTTAAATGGGTGATCTTGGTGTCTCAGAATAGACACCTGAAACTAAGCATGAAAGGAACACTGATGCATAGAATATAGCTGATTTTTATTGCAAGTTTTATATTCTGGAAAACTGACAGTAGGTCATGAGGGGTACAGACCGCGACCTGCGAAAGCAAATTAACTCAAATTTTGCTCATGCAAAGGTTTTCTGAAAATTTAGATACACTATATCAATCGATTCACCTTTGTCTGTTTATTCATACCTTCAAAAAAACATAACAAATTAGTAAGACAAGACCTTCCTTGGCTAAAGCCATGTTGGCTTTCTCCCATTGAGCCATGACTATCTACATGTGCTTACTGTATGTCTTTGAGAATTTACACCAAATTATTTAGATTGCAGAATCAGATCTTAGAAAAATGATGGCGGATCAATTGCAACCTTTGACCAATTACATTTTTTGTTGAGGTTTTCTTATAGGCTGGATCTTGCAAGGGAGACTCACATTTGCTACAATGTGAGTAACATGGGGGCATCATCTTATAAGACTACAGTAACAAGACAAATTAGAAAATACTTCATCATTTTCTATATATTTCTTCAGGCTTTTAATTTTATTAGGCAAGATTTGTTTTCAACCAAGACAGTTTTCTTGGAAGCCCTGTGGGGTCTTGACTTTGGCATTTCTGTTCATGCACCTGATGCACAGGGTTTTCTGCTTGATTCAACAGCGTGACCAGGTGATCATGAGTAACATAACTTCCTTGAGGCTTTTTTTTTTATTTATAGTTCACCTTTCCAACTAAAACTCAAGGCAGCTTACAGAACTATTGATATTCACATACAGTACAATAAGCCCCAGCTGCAATGGGCTTATAAGCAAATGGGTTGTTCTGCTAAAGTGCGTTAGGTTTTTGCACTTAATGCAAGTTTAATGCTAAAACTAATGTGTGTTAAGTGCAAGGGCTCTGTGGTAACCATCAGTGATTTGGCTGGTATGTTCCCAGCAGTTCTCACACACAGAGTTATTCAGGTGCATTATGCGCGATATGTCCCCCATGCTAACTGCAATGTGCTCACCATGCCTATTCTCCACCCCTAACTGCCCAATCAGCACCCCAATGCGTGATTGGCAGTTAGCGCATGGTTATCGTTATGTCCTCTCAGTGGTAGTTACTACGGGGCCCTTCTACAGAGTTGCCTGTGAAAATGTGCATTAACTGCATAGTGCACTTTAGTAAAAAGGCCCCTAAGTGGGTACCTGAGGCAATGCAAGATAAAGTGACTTGCCCAAGATCTGAAGGAGCATCAGTGGAAAAAGTTGGATTTGAATCCTGGTTTTCCTGGTTTCAGCCTATTGGTCTAAGCACAAGGCCACACTTTCTTTCCTTCTCTATTCTGGGAGTGTAATCGCAAACAAGAGAGTGAATTGTAATCTGATAGCATGGGAGTAGAAGAGGCGGTTAACTGTTTTCAACTTTCTTGGCTTTTGTAGATACATTTTACATAAAACTGTGCTTGTTTACTTACAGATACTCTGTTAATCTGTTCAGTTTTTACTGTCGTGAAACAAGTTTCACAGTGCTAATTTTGATAAAGACAAAGTTTGAAAGAAAATTCTGCTGATGTGCTCTGTAATTTTAAGAATATAAGAACATAAGAACTACCATACAGAGTCAGAGCAAGGATCCATCATTTCCAACAGTGGCCAATCCAGGTCACAAATACCTGTCAGGTTCCCAAAAAGGTACACAGGTTCCATTTTGCTTGTCCCAGGGATAAGTAGTCAATTTCCCTGGTCCTCTTTAATAATGGGTTAGGGAGTTTATTTCCTCCAGTAACTTGTCCAAACATCTTTTAAACCCAGCTACATTAACAGCTTTTATTACATCCTCCGGTAATAAATTCCAGAGTTTAATTACGTGTTGAGTGAAAAAATATTTTCTTTGATTAGTCTTAAATGTAGGTTTATTGTGTGTCCTCCTAGTTTTTCTACTTTTTAAAGGAGTAAAGAATGGATCTACATTTATCTATTCCACTCAATTCATTATGTTATAGATCTCTATCATATCTCCCCTCAGCCGTCTCTTTTCCAAGTTGAAGAGCCCTGAACTTTTAAGCCTTTCCTTGTACTAGGTTACTATAGTGTGTTGAATTATATTGTTACAGTTACTTCTAAAACAGTGTACATTCCAGGTCATGTTAAATTGTTGGTTCACTGTAAATCGCATTTAATTTTAGAAAGGCGGTATAAAAATAGATCTAAAGAAAGAAAGAAATTCTTTCATCCTCTTTACCATTTTGGCGACTCTTCTTTGTACCTTTTCTAATTCCACTATATCCTTTTTAAGATATGGAGCCCAGAATTGCACACAATATTCAAGGTGCATTTGTACCATGGAATGATACAGAGGCATTATAATATCCTTGGTTTTATTATCCTTTTCTTTCCTTATGATTCCCAGCATTCTATTTGCTCTGCTGGCCGCCGCTGCACACTGGGCAGAGGGTTTTAACATGTTGTCCACGATGACGCCTAAATCTTTTTCCTGGGTTTTGGTTCCTAATGTGGAACCTTGCATCATGTAACCATAGTTGGGGTTGTTCTTTCCTAGGTGCATAACTTTGCACTTGTCCACATTAAATTTCATCTGTAATTTGGATGCCTAGTCTTCCAGTTTATCAAAGTCCTCTTGGAATTTTTCACAATCCTCTTGGATTATAACAACTTTGAATAATTTTGTGTCAACTGCAAATTTGATAACCTCACTCGTTATTCCCATTTCCAGATCATTTATGAATATGTTAAAAAGTAGCAGACGCAGCACAGATCCCTGGGGTACTTCACTATTTACATTTCTCCATTTGGAAAATTGGCCATTTAGTCATACCCTCTGCTTTCTATCTTTTAACCAGTTCCTAATCCACAAGAGTATACTGCCTCCTATCCCATGACTTTTTAATTTTGCCAAGAGTCTCTCATGCGGGACCTTGTCAAAGGCTTTCTGAAAATTTAGATACACTATATCAATCGACTCACCTTTGTCTACCTGTTTATTCATACATTCAAAAAACATAACAAATTAGTAAGACAAGATCTTCCTTGGCTAAAGCCATGTTGGCTTTCTCCCATTAAACCATGACTATCTACATGTTCAGTAATTTTATTCTTTATAATGGTTTCTATGATTTTGCCCTGTACTGATGTCAGGCTCACCTTTCTATAGTTTCCTGGATCATCCCTGGAACCATTTTTAGAAACTGGTGTTACATTGGTCACTCTCTAGTCCTCAGGTATTACAAAACGATCTCATTTCAGAATGTTAGCACCTATTGCAAGCAGGTGGGAATATTATTATTAATTTGAATGTAGCTTATACCTTTTTATTAGTAGCTCAAGGTGAGGTACATTAGATTTCCCTGTCACCATAGGGCTTACAATCTAGTTTGTATCTGAGGCAATGGAGGGTTAAGTGCTTTACCCAAGGTAAAAAGAACCAATAGTGGGGCTTGAAGCCTGCCTTTGCTGGTTCTCTGCATGCTGCTTTAACTTCTAGGCTGTTTCTCCTGTTGGTCTATGAGCATTAGGCCTCTGTTGTTATTGTTGCTGTTACAGTATGTGCCAAGTTGATGCTGATTCCTGGCAGTCCTTTGAATAGTTTTTCATGGTGTCACTATTTCTTGGGGTTTGTTTTTAGCAAGATGCAACCAGAAGTAGCTTGCCAAGCCTTTCTTCCACATAGTAAGCCTACACCACCTGGAATTACAAGATGGTCTCCCATCTAAGTACTACCAAAACCAAACCCACTCTACTTAGCTTTTGAGATCAGACAAGATCAGGCACAGTCAAGGTGGCTTGGCCATAGTTAGGTCTCTGTACTTTCAAACTACTGATGTTTATCTTGCAAGTCTTTTTAAAAGGCCCAGTGCTGTTTGGATATCCTGGTTCTGTAATCCTTGAGTCCTATGAACTTTAAACTCAGCAATAATATTTAACAATTCCACTTTTAATTCAGTGTCCTGGTTGTGTAATTTTTGCAGTGTATAAACTCTTACGCCATGGCTTTCCAAAACAGTCCTGGGGATCTTTCATTCAGTCGGGTTGTCAGGACAGACACAATGAATATTCTTGAGATAAATATGCATACAATGGAACTCAGTATATGCAAATTTGTCTCATGCATGTTCCTTGTGGATATCCTGAAAATTTGAATGGCTATGGGATGCTCAGATCTTGTTTGGGATGCTCTGTCTTAGCTTGTCCTGTTGCACTAACCCCTCCCACCGTGACCTTTGAATATTTAATGCATTTTGACTTTTGAATCAGCTCTGTTTGCTTTAGCTATTTCTCTAAGTCAACGTGGTAACGTACTCTGGTGAATAGTGTCAAAGTTTCTATCTCATTGGATTTTCCATACCTTGTTGTTGTTAAGCGCCGTCGAGTCAGTGTTGACTCATGGTGATGCTCTGGAAAGCTGGTCTGTCAGGCGGTTCATTGTTGATAGAGTGGCATCCATAGCTGCTGTTATTGTATCAATCCATCTCATTGCTGGCCTTCCTCTTTTGCACTGACCTTCAACCTTACCAAACATGATGTCTTTCTCTAATGATCTCTCCCTTCGCATGATGTATCCAAAATATGAAAGTCGAAGTCTTATCATCTGAGCTTCTAATGAAAGCTTAGGTTTTGATCTCTTCTAGTACTGTCTGGTTTGTTCTTCTAGTACTGTCTGGTTTGGCAGTCCATGGTATACACAGTATTCTTCACCAGCACCATAATTCAAAGATTTTCTTCCTGTCTACTGCATTTTTTTCACTGTCCAACTTTTGCATCCATAAGATGTTATTGAAAATACCATGGCTTGGACAAGTTGAATCTTTGTATGGAGAGAGACATCTCTGCTCTTGAGAATCTTATCTAGATCCTTCATAGCCAAATCGTCAGATTTCTTGACCGCTTGTTCTTTATTGATTATTGATTCTAGCAGGTTAAAGTTGTTCACTATTTAAATTTCTTCTCCATCAACAATGAATTTATCGACTTTTCCAGTTGTCAGGATCTTTGTCTTCTCTACGTTAAGGTGTAGGCCCATTTTAAGACTATGTTCCTTGATCTTGAGAAGCAAATGTTTCAGATCGTCTTCACTTTCAGACAGTATTGTGATATGATCAGCATAGCGAAGGTTGTTGATGAGCCTTCCAACAGTCTTCACACCTTGGTTGTCTTCATTCAGTCCTGCTTATCTAATGATCTGTTCTGCATATAAATTAAACAGGTAAGGGGAATGTTTGCAGCCTTGTCATATACCTTTGCAGATTTTAAAGTATTCTATTTCCCCTTGTTCTTTTCGAGCTGTTGCTTCTTCATCATTGTAAAGGTTGTGCAAGAGAACATAAGAAATGCCTAGGTCAGACTAAGGTCCCTCAAGCACAGTATCCTCTTACCTACAGTGGCCAATCAAGGCCACAAGTACCTGGCAAGTTCCCAAAGAGGCACACAGGTTCCACAATGCTTGTCCAGGGGCAAAGAGTGGATTTCCCAGGTTTTCTTTAATAATGGTATATGGACGTTTCCTTCAGGAACTTGTCCAAACCTTTTTTAAACCCAGCTACACTAACAGCTTTTACTACATTCTCCGGTAATGAATTCCAGAGTTTGATTATGCATTGAGTAAAAAAATATTTTCTCTTATTAGTCTTAAATGAGTTGTATTATAGCTTCATTGTGTGTCCTCTAGTCTTTCTTCTTTTTGATGGCGTAAACAACCAATCTATGTTTACCCATTCCACTCCCTTCATTAATTTATTGAGCTCTATCATATTCCCCCGCAGCTGTCTCTTTTCCAAGTTGAAGAGCCCCAGCCTTTTAAGCCTCTCTTCATAGGGGTATCCTTCCATTCCCTTTACCATTTTTGTCGCTCTTCTTTGTACCTTTTCTAATTCAGCTATATCCTTTTAAAGATATGGTGACCGGAATTGAACACAATATTCAAAGTGTGGTTGCACCATGGAATGATACAGAGGCATTATAATATCCTGTTTTATTCTCCATTCCTTTCCTTACGATACCTAGCATTCTATTTGCTTTCTTGGCTGTTGCTGAACACTGGGTGGAGGGTTTCAACGTATTATCCATGATGCCTAAATTTTTTTTCTGGTGGTGGTTTCTAAGGTGGTGACTGTAGGGAACCCCCGTGACATGTGGGGATTCCCTTCATGTGATTGGTGTTCTCGGATGATGGATGGTTCTGCAAGTAGCCTATCCTGAGCAGGTATCCCTGATTTGACCGGCCAACTGTTCGGCGTTTTTTGGCAGTTATGAGGAATGGTGGACGCACTGAATCTCATTGGGGGCACTTGAAGCAGGGGCTTTAGCCTCAAAACGTGCACGTCGTGCGGTTGATCAGATAAGTGTGGTTTTTAATTTGGTTTGTGAAGAATAGCATCATGAGAATATTTTGACGAATAAAAGGGGCATGTATTGTCTGTGAGGGGGAGTGCAATTCTCTTCCTTTTGCGGTTTATGCCCGACAAAAATATTTTTGGGGACAAGACGGGAATCTACGGTATTTCCTATAATTAGTGGTTCTTATATTTTGAATACCGATTATTCTGGGACTTTAAAGCTTGGATGTGGGGGTGGGACAGGGGGACAGATGTTGGCCAAGGGGGAAGATGCGTAGATGATAGCTGCAGGGGGAAGTTGGAGGGCAGATACCAGCCATGAGATGAGGAGGCAGTGGGTTGATAGTTGCTAGAGGAAGGATGGAGAGGAGATGCTGGGCATAGGGGGATAGGGGAAAAAGAGCAGATGGTGGGGGAATATAGAAGTAAAGGACAGGTACTGGGCATGATGGGGGTGCATGGGGAGAAAGGGCAGATGTTGGGCAAAGAGGAGATGGGGTGAAAGGGCAGATACAGGACATGGGGGGAATAGGGGAGAAAGAGCAGATGCTGGACATGGGGGTGCTGGTAAGGGGCACACTGAGGAGAGATGCTGGACATGGGGAGAGGATAGGGACATAGAGGGGAGATTTTGGACAGGGGAAAGTTAGGGCCATAGAGGGGAAGTGCTGGACAGGGAGGAAGAAGGATAAGGGCAGGAAAAGAGGAGTGTGATGGACATGGAGAGGATAGGGATAAGGATACAAAGGAGAGATGCTGGGTATAGGGTGAGAAGGAGGAGGAGAGTTAGTTAAAGACTGAGAAATCAGAGGCTGGGGAAGAAGAGAGAGGGAATGGGAAAGTTGGTCTGAGAGAAAAGATGGAAAGCTGCAGTTAAATACAGTTTAAAAAAAGCTAAATTGAGACGTGGTTGATAAGAAGGAGGAGTGAAATTTGAATAGAAAAGCAAACAAATAATTCAGAAATGGAAAAGAAGAAATCGGTGTTAGGGACTGACCTAAGGGATGAAGTGGTGGCAGGAGGAGAGAGAAGATATGGCAAATGAATAGGAGATATTGAAAAGAGAGGTAAGAGAAGATAGAGGAAAACAGATACCAGAGACTGGGACCAAAAATAACTTAAAAAATAAAATGCCCCGATGTCAAAGGTAGAAAAAAGAATTCTATTTTCTATTTAGTAATTGGAACATGTCAGTTTTTGGAATGTACATCTGCCAGGACTGGTGTTAAACATGGCTGGGGCCCAGCTCAGGCAAAAATTTGGAGGGTATCCTAAACCCTACCAGCTAGCTGTTCCTCCTTCAGCATCAGACTGGTTTGGGGGGCCTTATCTGTCTTGGGGATCCATAGCAATTGCCCTAGTTACAGTCCTCCTAACGTCAGTCCTGACATCTGCTTTTGTTTTGTACACTACAGGGGGAATGCACCTCTTTCTGTTTCTCTACAGTTGCGTTGTGTTGCATGTAGGGTCTGACTTTGTGGTATTCAGTTTCACTTTTGTGTACATATTTCTATTTTCATTTTTTGGTAATCTATTTTTTATTTGGTGAAGGTCCATATGCGTTCTGCATGTGTGACTAAAACTGGGTATTCCAGAGTTGCCAAGTTACGCGGTTCCAGGAGTGAGATTTTTGGCCATTTCTGGGTTTAAATTTGCCTTGAGTGCAGTATGGTGTTTGTAGTCCTTGATTTTACCCATTGAAATCAGTGCTACAGATCCCATAATGCATCAGAATGAGATGCTCAGAAGTTTAGGACTGACTTAAAAAATCTTACTCCTGGAACCGGGTAACTTGGTAGCTCCGGTATTCTGTTAGCATGTAATTTCTATTTAAGAATGTGTCATCATCTGGCTTGTTTAGCTTTCCAAATAGATTTACTGATGTTCGAGGGCCCACCGTAATGTTTATAGTGCTGCCTTTTTCTTATAGAGTCCTTAGGTGAGTTTTGGAAGTTAGTGCTGGCATGATAGATTTGCTCTTGGCTCTGAAGGATTTTATTTTTTGTATTAATCTCCAATAGGTCTGGTATTCAGAGGATTTGTATTGCCGTTAATGAGATCTTTGTTTTATACATTTAGCGGTGTGGGGGGGGGGGGGGAGGGGAGTATGTGGATGCAGAATTTATATTTGGATGTAATACCATATGGGTGAGCACATGTGTTTTGGAGGTCAACCTCTTGTACCCCCTCCCTCACGTCGTTATGGCCTGCAGATACTAAAGCCTGCACTGCTACCCTTTGCAGTTATTTGTCGGGGTGGGGCAGGGGCGGACCAGAAGCGGGGCACAAGTAGCCACAGGTGGCAACGCTATAAGCAGCTGAGAAACCACAAAAGGGGCTATTAAAAGAGAAAAAGACAAGAAGTAGTTAGAATAACAGAGCTCCACAGCAAGGGCTGAGAAGGTGGGACCAGGCTGTGCTGAGAGTTTCATCTGATAAGAAATATATGTGAGGGTGGAAAGCTGTTTGCAGTTTAAGCAGTCTGACATTACAGCATGGAAAGGGTTGCTTGGTTTTTACGTGGTACCTGTGCTAGTTGAGGAGTAAAGGTCATCAGCAAGGGGATATTTAGACTTTGTTGCTGCTGCAAAGACTGGGCTGGTCTAGTAACCTGTGAAATTAAGAAGGCCATGGGGAGAAAGACATATTGAGCTGTGAGATATATGAAGTATTACCGTATTCCCTGTGGACTGATGCAGTGAGAATCTGACAAGGTCAGGAAAACCCATTCCTTTCCATATCTAGTTAAAAACAAAGAGAAACAAAAACGGAAAATAAGGGGATGCTTTTTTATTGGACTAACTTAATACATACATGGACTAGCTTTCCAAGGTTAAAACCACCTTCTTCAGGTCAGGACAAAAGGTTTTAACCTTGGAAAGCTAGTCCAAGAATGTATTAACAGTCCAATAACAAGTTATCACCTTATTTTCCATTTTTGCAGTGGTGTCCCAAGTCCCCTCCGCACCCGGGTTGGGCACCTGACCCTTGTGGTGGTTGGCATGCCCCCTTGTGACCGGCGCCTCCCTACGTGGTGCGGTACACCCTCCCCCGCTGGGCCCACACAGTGAGGCCAGCATGGCAAATTTAAAGCCATGGGTGGCTTGCCGTGCTGCCTCTGCTCCTTTTGTGTTCTCTTCCAGGCCGAAGACTCACGGTTCACAAGACTGTGGCTGGGACAGAAGAGCTGCTGGGCCAAGAGCGGAGGCAGCGTGGCAAGCCACCTACAGCTTTAAATTTGCCTTGCTGGCTTCGCTGTGAGGGCCCGGTGGGGGTGCACCCCCCTCCCGGCTGGCACCTGGGGTGGGCTGCACCCACCACCCTGCCCTTGGTACGCCACTGCATTTTTGTCTCTTTTTTTCTAACTACCATTAAAGTGGATTAACATGGCAATCACACTTCTCTTTCAACGTCTAGTGATGTTTTGCTGTGGATGTAGTCAGAGAATCACCTGCAGAAACTAGAGAATTTGCTGCCAGACGGCATGTGCTACAATAGATAATGATACTAATGAGATCCAAATCCTGACCCTGGAAAAAGGGTCACTGTAAGTCCAGAGGCTCAAGAAATGCAAGGGAAACTGAAAGAGTAAACATTTATTTATTTGTTTATTTAGCTAAGCTTGATATACTGTAGCAAGGAGAAATGACCATCAGAGCAGTTTACAAAATACTTAAAATACCAGAGAAAGCAGTGTGTGAAGAGGAGAAAGGACAAAATAAGGGATTACAATTTCTGGTAGGGGTGGGGCGTTAGAAAGAAAAAGGAGTAGGGCAACCCAAGGAGAAGCAATGAGGAAGGGATAGACTGAGGAACAGCCAAGTCTTCAAGTTTTTCTTAGATTTGGGGAGAGAAGGTTAAAGGCGGAGGGAGAAGGGTAGAGAAGTCCATAGTGAGGATTCAAGGTAGGAGAAAGAGATGACTAGGCAAAGGGCAGAGAGTGGGAGTGGAGAGCTGTATTTGAAGAGCGGAGGGAGCGGGCATGATTGTAAGGAGAGATTAAGATGTCCAGGGCCAGCCCCAGAGTTGGTTCAAAGTGTTGGTGCCCTAGGTACACCTTAAGGCTTATGCCCCCCCCCCGACTGTCAGAATCTATTGTTTAGCTATGAATGCCTTGCTCTTTGCTGCCCCCCCCCGAAGCTGACACGTCTAGATGATTGCCTAATTTGCTTGGTGGTTGGGCTGGTCCTGGAGGTATCTTTATGACTATTCTTGTTGTGGTTAGAGTATCGGGGGTCGGCTGAATTTCTCAGGGTTTAGATGGATTTGTAGGAGCATGAAAGCAAAATTATTTTTTCTGTTATAGTGCAAGGTGAGTCCAGACAATGGAGGAAAGCCAAGGAATCACCATCCCAATGGACAAAAGCAGACGTAGGAAGAACAAGGCATTTGTTTAAAACAACTTCTCCTTTTTGCCTGCCTTGTGGCTCTTCCTTTTGCTTGTCCCCAACCTCTTAATCTTTAGCTAATAAGGAAAAGATGTCAACATACAGTATTTCCCTTGGAGAACCTTCATATGCAGCTTTCCCTGGACATAGCTATCCAATGGTGGGATCATGCTAAATGTGTGCCCTCTGAGAGACTGGCCATTTGGTTCCCGATCCTGCTGCCTAACTAGGAACTGCTGCCTTAGGTTCTGGGATGGACCACTCAGGTCAGGCCCAGAGTTTATCCAAATCCAAGCAGAAAGAATAGTCCAAAGAATCCACTGAGTCTGAATATTCCCATACCCATTCTTGGGTCACCTTCCACTAGCCTATGTATGTGCTTGATATGATCCATCTTCTTCACTACTCTCCACAAAGTTCCAGAGGAACCTTTGATCCTGCAGATGTTTAACCAGCTCCTCATCCTTTGTTTATTCCCTACCTGCCCCATCCAGCTGCACTCCTGCTACTTCAGTGGACTGACTCTCAGGGTCACTCACCATGTCTCTACCTCTCCAATCCTAAAGCTGTGGCTCTTCCCGAGTGCCACTTCCCTCACACCATGCTCAGCCTGCATTGCTCCTCTGTCATCCTGTCAAACGCTCTTTTGTACCTGCTGCCACTTCCACTGCTGCAATGGCTGCCCTTACCTCCTCTTGCGCAGGTTTAGTGGTTTTAGATGCTCTGCTCCCTTCTTCCTCAACAAGCTTGATGGGCCTTTTGGAGGCACTCTTGGTAGGGTCCCTACTTACACTTCCTCCTGTTGCTCCCCCACCCCTGCCTGTTATGGGTACCATCACTGTCCACTGCCACTCAATCCCTTTCTACCCAGCTCCTTTTCCCCTCACCTCCTCTCTAATTGTCCCTTGCATGTGCCTCATCCGTTCCAACCAGCTTCCTCTAGGTCCTGGACTCACCACTTGCTTGAACCTCCCTCTTTCTAGCAAAACATCCTGGACAGTTATACCATTTGGCTCAAAGCTGGTAGGCCTTAGGACCGAATAGAAAACCTGGCTGATGTGGCAGTCAACTTCGGCCTGCTCCAAACCCTGATCTGAATCTTGCCAGTCTTGCTTCTCAAGCTAACTTGTACTGCTTTGCTCCCTTGCTTGCCAAGTCCAGCTGCCCCACTCAGATTCAACTGCCCAGTGGACCCAGTGACTCATCTGCTGCTCGGATGGGTCTATTTTACTGCTCCTTATGCTCATATGGGAACAAATTGCTTCAGGCCCCTTTTACTCTCTGGCAACTCCAACACTCCTCTTCCCTCTCTTTATTTTCTTGTTGCCATGGCCAGCTCAGCCATGGAATTCAACCTTGCTACTCTGCCATCCAACTGAGGACATCAGTCCTGGAGTTTGGCAAAACTGTCACCATGCTCACTGCCCTGGAGCCTGCCACAAACTGAGCACACCATAACTGCTCAGGTATGGTTTCCCAACACCCTTTCCTTTCCCTTGCCAGCCTAACCCTATCTCCTTATCCATTCCCCTCCCACCTTGCTCCCCCCCCATGGCAATCTCCTGTTAAGGGTTCAGCAATGTTAAGTGGCCCCTCTAAACTCAGGAGATGGGCATTACATAGTATTTGTCCTGGTCTCTGGTTTCTGCTTTCCTCAGTCCTTAACTTTCTTTCCAGGGTCTTCTGTCCATTTGCCATTTTGCTCTTTCTTTATGTCTTCTTCACTTCCTCCCCTACATCCATTTCTGACATTGATTGTTTCAGTTTCTTCCATTTATTTTTCTGCCTTTCTATCCTCAGACTCAGATTTCATTCTTTCTTACTATCCAGTCTTCATTTTCCCTCTTTTCACTGCATCAACCTATATATTTCCATCTCGCCCTCTCCTCCTTTCCATCCAGCATCTCCTCTCTCTCTCTCTTCCCCCTTCTATACAGCATTTTCTCTCTCCCCCCACTTCCCTCTCTAATCTCCTCTCCCCAGCTCCATCCAGCCATCACCCTTCTGTCTCTTTGCTTTCCCTGTATGTCCAGCATCTCCCTGTCTTTCTATTCCCCCTGTGTTCATCATCTCCCCTCTGTCTCCCTACTCTCCCACGCACAGTATCTCCCTTTTTTTTCCTACTCCCTCTTCCACTGATCCATTATCTCATATTTCTTTTCCCCCCTGACCCAGCATCTCCTGTTTGTTCTTTGTCTTCTCTTTCCCACTCCCACTGCTACCTCTGCCTCTGCCACTTAATACCGCCACCACCCACCCACTGTTACCTGGGTCTTGCGGAAGCAGCAGTAAAACAGAACAATAAAAAAGGTGCTGGGCCATTCCTTCTGTGCTGCCGATGATCGCTTTGCTGACACTGCTGCCTGCCAATTTGACTCGGAATTGGGATTTCACGTTTAGGGCTGGGAAGGCTTTACCTCTGCAAGCCTCATATACAGGGCAGCTATGAACATTTCAATAGCTGTAGTTTGGGATTTTGACTTGGCCAATCAAAAACAAAAATCTCTTCTTCGGCTACTCTGTAGTAGATTTACTTGAACATTTAGGATTGTTGAGTTGCTGCAATGCCCACATTGGGCTCACTTCAGGTCACAGAGGGGTGGCCTGACATTCTCCTCTAGAGTTTTATGATATAAAGTAGAATTCACGCCTGCATCAACAGTCACCAGCCATCCGAATCATGATGCAATGAAGCAGCCCGCTATCACGATAGCTCTAGCACCATGCTTGAGAGCTGGGAAGAGGTTTGCAAAGCAGTCTTTGGTTTATGCCCAAAAAATATTTATTATTGTGATTGAAAAGTTCTATTTTTGGCTCATCTGAGCAAAAAACATTTTTCCAGTGGGTCATCCAGATACTCTTTAGTGAATCTGCAATTTAAAGAGTGGATGAGTAGCTTAATGGTTAGCATAGTGGGCTGAGAACTAGGAAAGCCAACGCTCAAATCTCATTGCCACTTCTAATGATCTTGCATAAGTCACTTAACCCCCCCCCCATTGCTTTAGGTGCAAACTTGGGGCCTTTGATTAAAGTGCATAAGTAGTTAACACGTGTTTTGTGAGTAGTAACTGTGTGCAAGGGCCCACGGTAACTGTTATCATGGGGACATGACAGTGCATCTGACTCACATGCTAATTACACAGGTACACTACCAAAAAACTGCCTCCAGTTTTGCAACTGATTCCTATAGATTTTGGGGTGCTGAATCCAGGAAAAATAGCCAAAATGTTCCATCACGTCACGTTTTCTTGCAAAATTAGATTTCTTACCCATATAAGGAATGTTCACATAATTTCTTTTTAGCCGACTGCAGTTTATTTTCTTGGCCCAAAATAGAGGTTGTAATGGTTAACTAACTAGAAACACTCCCTCATGATATTTTAGAGTGTTTTGTATTCATTTTATACATTAACAGGACAATTGGGAGGCGGGGGGCTAAATCCAGTACTCGCGCTGGCGCATGCTCTTTCCTGTTCGCCTCGCCTCGTTCACTCGCTCAAACACGGTGGTTGCGACATGAACGTTCCTGTCAAATTTCAGTTTCTTGCAAGTTCATTATTACCTTTTGTTTGCTCAGTTGTAATCCAGCTTTATTCCGAAGTGGTTCACTACAGTTGTAGTTTGCAGTGCTGTGTATTTGTGATGGCTCACAGAGCCAGAGGTTGCGTCAACTCTCCGGACAGTTTTTGTTTTATTTGTGGGGAATATACCGTGAAAAAGCGGCAGAGGAACATTTCTGCATTTATTAAAAAAGTATATTTCGCCTATTTCGGTTTGAAGTTAGGCGATCAAGACAAACCGTGGGCTCCTCACAAAGTGTGCAAGACATGTGAGGAAGATCTACGCTTATGGATGAAAGGTAAAAAACAAGCATTTCGTTTCGGAATACCTATGATGTGGCGTGAACAAAGAGACCACAGCAGTGACTGCTATTTTTGCTCTTGCATTGTGAAGGGATACAACTTAAAAAATAAGAACGTAATAAGTTACCCCAACCTTCCCTCAGCAATTAGGCCTATGCCTCATAGCAACGAAGTACCTGTGCCTGAACCACCAAAATCTTTGGATCATATTTGTGTGGACGGTTCTGATCATGATGAGACTCATCAGATGGCTTTTCCCGATGAGTCCAGTACTTCCGAGTTTGAAACTGAACCAGATCCGAAACCTGAACTTTTCTCTCAAGCTGAATTGAATGATTTAGTCCGGGATTTAGGACTCCCAAAAGATGCTGCCCAACTGCTAGGTTTTCGGCTTAAACAGAAAAATCTATTGTCACCAGGAACAACTTTTTATTGGTACCGCAACCGCGAGACACAATTTTTGAAGTATTTCAGCAAAGAGGAAGATTTGGTATTTTGCAACGATATATACGGAGTGATGGAAAAGTTTAAACTCAAGTATGATCCTGCTGAATGGCGGCTGTTCATTGATTCGTCAAAAGACAGCATAAAAGGTGTTCTTCTTCATAATGGCAACACATTCGCTTCAGTTCCTATTGCTCACTCTGTTATTCTCCAAGAAAAATACGAGAATTTGGCCCTGATTCTTCAGAAGATTCGTTATGATGAGCATAAGTGGATGATTTGTGGAGACTTTAAAATTCTATCCATGCTATTAGGGCAGCAATCCGGTTTCACCAAATATCCCTGCTTCCTTTGCTTGTGGGATAGCCGGGCCCGCGACCTACACTGGGGGAAAAAAGACTGGCCAATTAGGGAGTATTTGAGACCCGGTGAGAAAAATGTTCTTCATGAGAGCTTGGTACCTCGTGATAAAATTCTATTACCACCTCTCCACATTAAGTTGGGTCTCATTAAGCAATTCATCAAGTCCCTTCCAAAAGATGGTGAGTGCTTTCGGTACCTTTGCTCAAAGTTCCCCCGACTTTCTGAAGCAAAGCTAAAGGAAGGAGTGTTTGTTGGCCCTGATATAAGGAAACTCATTTCAGATGGAGCATTCGCTGAAACGATGTCTGAGAAGGAAAAAAAAGCCTGGGATTCCTTCAAGGATGTTGTTCTCAAATTCTTGGGGAACAGGCGGGATGAGAACTATAAGGATATTGTTGCCAGGATGCTCAATGCCTTCAAAGAACAAGGCTGTAACATGAGCCTGAAAGTCCATTTCTTGCACTCCCATGTGAACTACTTTCCCGAAAACTTGGGGGCGTACAGTGAAGAACAAGGTGAAAGGTTTCACCAGGACATCAAGGATGCAGAGAGAAGGTACCAAGGAAGATGGAACACCACTATGATGGCTGATTTCTGCTGGTTGCTGCTGCGGGAAACCCCAGATGAAAAATACGCCAAGGAGCGCACCAAGAGAAGCATTCGGGGGAAGAAGAAACGGGCCCACCAGGAGATTGATTGACCCAAGAATGACTTTAAAATCTAAACTGTGTTGACAAATATCGTGTTTTTACTAAACTTTGAAATAAAAATTTGCTAGTTATTACCACAGTGTCAGATCTCATTTATTAGAATTTTATTTTTACACCATCGGGTGTTTGTCTTCATGTATTGCAATGGTGCGGTTTGCGTTTTCTATTCTTACATACATACCTGTACAACATTTTTTGCACATTTCTTTGCTTTGCTTTGTGTCTAACCTCGCTCTTATATGCTCAATGTTTGTGCACATGTATGTGGCTGTTTTAAGTGCAGACAATTTTGCTACCATCACAGTGTGTTTTGTTGACATTACTCTATTCTTATCTGCTGCCTTGTTACAATTTTCTTTATTCTTATTTGAATAACTACTAAACAATTAGTATAAAGAATTCATCCAAGAAACTTTTATCTCGATCGCACTCAATCTGAAACGTTCACCTCAAACTGCTAACCCAATGTAGCAAAAAATCTGTACGTGATGGAGCAAATTGGTTACCAGATTTGGATTCAGCGCACCAAAAAACGTAAAAATCAATCAAAACATTAGAGGCAGTTTAAAAAAAAAAGTTTTTAGTGTACCTGTGTTACAGATCACATGTTGGGGTGGTGAATGGGCAGCTAGGGGTGGAGAGTGGACATGGAGGGCACATTGCAATTAGCGTGGGGGACATATGGCATACTATCAATGTTGCAATAGCCTAGGTGCAGCTAACGCCACCTCAGAAGGTGGCGTTAGATGCACCCGTGGTAATTGTGCTATGTGTTGGAATACACATCCGCCTGATAACTGCCGGGAACACGCTGGCCATGCCTCCGGCAGCAGTCAGAGAGATTCTGCACTTAACGCATGCTAGTGTTGTGCTAAACCTGTATGAAGTGTAAAAACCTAATGCACTTCAGTAAAAGGGCTCCTTGGATTATAAATCTCTGGGGACATGTTCCTGATTGTAACTCACTTTGAACTGCTAGTGAAAAAGTGTGAGCTAAATGAAAATTTATAATAACAGTCCTATCTCCTCTGCAGTAGGTGCTGTTATTCTGAAATGAGATCACTTAAAATTACAGAGGACATCAGCAGCATTGTCTTTCAAACGTTGTCTTTATTAAAATTAGCACTGTGAGATCTGTTTCACAGCAATAAAACTGTAAATGATTGACAGAAAATATCTGTAAGCAACGTTGTCTCTAAATGCAACTACAACAGCCGGGTAGGTTGAACATTTTCCGTTAACTGCCTCTTCTACTCCCATGCTATCAGATTAGAATATCACTCTCTTGTTTGCGATTACGCTCCCAGAATAGGGAAGGAAAGAAATTGTGGCCTTGTGCTTAGACCTAGAGATTGAAAGCCAGGAAAACCAGGATTCAAATCCAACTTCTTCCACTGATTCTCCTTCAGACTCTGGCAAGTCACTTTGGGGTATGTTGACTAACGTGCACTATCCATGTAGCATGGTATCAGCGCTCCGCCAAAAAGTAGCACAGGGCCCCACACTCAAAACCTCTTACTGCCTGATTGACACACATCTGGGATGGGAGTATTCCTGCCGCAGCCCTGCTATCGTGGGAGTTTGAAGCATGCACTACCTGCACCAAGCGCAGGGATTGCAGGTGCCACTAATGTCCTCAGTGGGTAGCATTAGTGGCTCCCATTATGAGTTTACCACAGCGCCCCCCTCCCTCACATTTAGCACAAAGCCCTGCACTAGTAATGTGGCCAAAATCCGCGTTTCCAGTGCAGGGCTTAGTAAACATGCCCCTTTATCTTGCATTGCCTCAGGTACCCATTTGCTTGTAAGCCCATTGGAGCTGGCGCTTATTGTATGTGAATATCAATGGTTCTGTAAGCTGCCTTAAGTTTTAGTTGGAAAGGTGAACTATAAATAAAAAAAGCCCCAAGGAAGTTATGTTACTCTTGATCACCTGGTCACATTGTTGAATCAGGCAGAAAACCCTGTGCATCAGGTGCATGAACAGAAATGCCAAAGTCAAGACCCCACAGGGCTTCCAAGAGAACTGTCTTGGTTGAAAACAAAAGATTTCTGCCAAATCTCACCTCAATAAAATTAAAAGCCTGAAGAAATATATAGAAAATGACAAAGTCTTTTCTAATTTGTCTTGTTAGTCTTATAAGATGATGCCCCCATGTTACTCGCATTGTAGCAGATATGAGTCTCCCATGCAAGATCCAGCCTATAAGAAAACCTCAACAAAAAAATGTATCTGATTAAAGGCTGCAGTTAGTTTGCAATCATTTTACTGAAACCTGATTCCAATAACACAATCCTGTAATCTAAATAATTTGGTGTATTTTTTCAAAGACTTAAGCACCTATTTATTACACAAGTAAAATTAGTTAATCTGCTATCACAGGTCACTGTCTATTCCCCTCATGACCTACTGTCGGCTCTCCATAACATGCAACTTGCAAGAAGAAGCAGTGATATTCCATGCACTGGTGTTCATTTCACTCATAGCTTCTAGTGTCTATCCTGAGACACCATGATCACCCCATTAAAATACAGTGCTTGTTCCCTTCCAGGCAGGGCTGGTGCAAGGGTATTTGGCACCCCAAGGAAACCTTCAACCATGCATCTTCCAAGGACACTGTAGGCAGATGGCTGGGATGTAAAAATGAACTCTCTCGGCCTGACTCCTGAGTTCCCACCCTTCCTCCCATCTCTGTCACCTCAGCGGAACTGCACAATGCACAGTTGGAGTCGTCCTGTTTATTTTTGTGTCTCCCTGAGTTACTGTGGCTGGCCTTCCCTTTGGCTGGGGCTCAGGGACTGCTCTCTCAATTTCATTGTCACTAGTCCCCGAGGTTGACTGAGCTCATTGGCACTGCTGGTGCCACTTGGTGCAAAATTTTCATGACATGCTCCACGGCAGAGAGAGAGGGAAGCCTGTAGGGAGGGCCTGTGACCTGCTGATTGCTGTGGTATTGGTTCTCAGACAGACACAATGGGCAGCAGGCTCACAAATTTAAAGGGCAGCTGGTGCCATTGCCCCCCCAAACTATGGTACTCTAGTTGGCTGCTTTGTTCGCCTAGTGCTTCATCCAGCCCTGCTTCCAGGTAGACCTAACCCCTCATGACCCTACAGACCCTCCTCCAAAACTGTACTTGATGAGATTTCAGATTCCTAAAAGAAGACTGTTAGCATTTTTGCACTGGGGTCCAGGGCAGGCAAGCCCTCTCTATGCTGCCACATGGGTCTTCCAAAAGTAATACTCTGTATTATATTAGATCAAGTACCAGATTGAAGTCTCTGCCTACAATTAAAGGTTTATGAGCTATATTCACTCATTATCAGTCAAAGCTGGTTTTAAAAAAGATTTGGACAAATTCCTGGAGGACAAGTCTGTAAACTGATATTAAAGGAGACCTGGAGAAAGATTCCATGCTACACTACTTACCCCCAGGGATAACCAGTGGCTATGTAATTTTTAGGATCCTGCCAAGTACTTGTGACCTGGATTGGCCACTACTGGAAACAGGATGCCGGACTTGATGGTCCTTTGTTCTGACCTAATACGGCATGTTCTCATGCAATTATACTCTTGCTACGCTCCGGCCACCAGGTCAGCTTGTATTTCCCTGGTACTGTCTAAATTCATCAACAGCATTGCCACGCAAGCTCTTAAGCCCTGTAGAGCTGCATTGTCTGCAGCTGCAATTGACATGGCAAGCTCCAGTTTTTCTAGGGAGGGAAGTTCAGCGTTTCGAACAATTGGCATTTGAAAAGGAGACTTCACCCTTAACCAACTTTGTTTGCTGATATTTTGTGAATGTTGGGGTAGTAGTATAGAAGCAAATGTAACTTTAATAGGTGCTAAACAACCTGTGGGAAGCAGATGACTCCAGCAGCCATATCCTCCAAGTTCACAAATGTCCTCTGCATGGTGAAACTCTTGACCCCAAGTGCTAACTTTAAACTTAAAAGTTCTTCTATGGCTTTTAGACAAGAGTTTGCCGGCAACTTTTTTCCCTGTGGATCTTTCTCCTAAAAAAACTTGCACGTCATTAGATTCTTGGGAAAATATGTGCCATTTCAAAATTGTATAAGGAAAGAGACTTGCAGACATTTTGCACAGTTCTTGCCCCATATTTTCCTTTAATTGAAATCTGACCCAAAGAGTCTTGAACTACTCTCCTGTCCAGTGCCCTTTTGGAACTCCTACACCTTTTATGTCAACAGTAAAAACAGCGGTGTCCAGTAGTGCTTGTGGAAGTTCTCATATCCAAAGTGCTGCACCATCTGATTAATCAGAGATTTTGCGGTAAAGGTGTTTGCTACTGTAGTCCTTTGTTCTAAGATCACTGCTTGAAATTTTATAGTAGGCCTGTTGCAAGGGCATGGGAGTCTGATCATCAAACATCCCGGTCTATGTACTTTCCTTTTTTTTACATTTATGATAAAATCTTTTTATTTTCAGCATGAGTGAGTTTCTTTTTAAGCAGCAGCAGATCAAAGATCATTCATTACTATTTAAAAGCAGTTAGCAGGACACCACTGGGCAGACATATAGATGCTTTCCTTTTAGTGCAGCCTTGCCTATGTTTCAGAGCCATGCTGCAGTGAGGAATTATGGATAACTAAGGAGAGCAATATCTGTAATCTAGAAGTAGACAAAAACACATAAAAGTTGACATTCAAAAGGATTTATGCGGCCAGTGGCTGGTGCTGACGGCATAATTCCTTTATTTTTTCAATTCCCCCTGCTTCCCAAGGAATACTTAACTTTTGGCCGAATAGCTTGTTCTATGCCCAAAATTAACTTTTCATTTTGGCAACCAGGCTCCTAGCAGTAGGTACTGCTATAGAGTCACAGCTCTATTTTGAAACCCAAGGCTAGCTGCACAGAAAAGATTGGTCCTAGCTCCTACTAAGTACTAGGGACTGTAGTAAGGCCGGGGATAGGATAAGGGCATGGGGAGGTCTTGTGGGGAGTCCATTGGGAGGGTTCCTCATGTTAGGGAGAGGGGTCAGGTGGGGGGGGGGGTTCTTGATGCTGTCATGGGGTTGAGTGGGGGATGTTGATGTGGTGGAGGGAAACTAGATGTTGAGGGATCAGATGTTGGAGAGTAGGGGGAGGATAGGATGTAAGAGGAGATGTCAGGTGTGGGGGGGGGGGGGATCTTGCTGCCATGGGGTTCAAGTGGGGAGCACAATGTGAAGAGGATGTGCATGATGTGTTAGGGGGATCAGATGGTAGAGGGTCTCAGGGAGGATTAGACGCTGGGAAGAATTGTGGAGGGGGATCAGATGTCTGGGAATGTTGAGGGGGAGTGATGGCAGGAGGAGTGTGATCCGGGGGCTGACTATGACATTTACACTTGCCCCTTCAAGCAGACATTTATTCATGCCTCAGGGAAGCTGTAAATGCCAATGTCTAGACTATTTAATACCAACAGGGTAAAATGGGGAACACATATTAATACTGTAGGCCTGCCCAAACGACACTCTTTCCCATCCCAATCACACCCCCTTGTTATCTTGAAACGGTAAGCACCTCCGTGTGTAAACAGTGGCTTTCCAAAATCACATTTACACCTGTAGTCCGGCCAACATACATAAATGCTGTTATTTACACATGGGGATGCTTCTAAAATAACCCTTCTAAAGTTATATGTATATATTCAGCAGCAGCACTTAGATAGATACCATTGGCATACACATAACTTGATATGGATATCTTATCTGTACAATCATCAAGTGTGGTGATGAGAATTTGCCTTCTAGTTTCTTGACTCATTCTACTCGCATGTCTGCATTTCAGTCATTGATATTTTTGGCTTATTCAGACTGATTGTATATTTTACAATCTTTTAGATGTAAGCAGAAAAGTTCTACTTCTTTACATGACCTCCATTGACTGATAATACCATCTTAAAGTTTTTCCCAGGGAGCTATGGTTTCAGGGCATGGGTATCTGGGGGGGGGGGGGGGGGGTTCTCCTCCTACAGATGAAAATACCACCAGATAGCTGTCAACACTTTGTAAATCAGTTCATACAATAAACCTGTGCATCCCACATATCATTGTGAAATGCATTTCCAGTCAAAGGTGGGTGAAAACGAATGCCCAAACACTCCAAACCTGTGCAAAGAGTTCTTGTATTCTGTGTCAATGGAAAAAAGTTATTGAAACAAAGGCTCACTATATACAAGGGATTTCCCATTGTCTTTATAGTGGCTTGTTGTAGATGTTCAGTGTCACAAACTGATTTTCTAAAAAAATGATGGATACGTGTATCACTTTTTTAGATCATTAAATACTGTTTTGTTAGGAGCTTAGAAATTACTCAAGCACATTTTGGCTTCAGGCTTTATGCTGAAAGGGAGTGAGGATAATGGATACGTTAAAAATGAAATTGATGGTCCAGCAGAGCACTCTTCTCACTTAACAAATCATAATAATTTAGAAATCCTCCTGCACTTACCACAATGAACCAATGTTCAGCAAGATTCACTAACAAGCATCTGTATTAGAGAGAAGAAGTGATACCAATACTTCTCATTTTTACAGCTCGGATTGACGTATGCAGTGCTGTAGGGTGCTGATAAATATTCAAGTCAATGTGCTCCTGCCCAAGTGAGCTTATGGTCTAAGGGTGTATCTGACACAATATGAGATTAAGTGACTTTCTCAAGGTGACGATGAGCATCAGTGACTGAAGTAGGACTTGAACCTTGGATTCACTGAGTAGCAGCCCTGTACATAAGAACATAAGTTATGCCATATTGGGTCAGACCAAGGTCCATCAAGCCCTGTTTCCAATAGTGGCCAATCTAGGTCATACGTACCTAGCAGCTTCCCCAAAAGACACAGGTTCCATAATGCTTTGATTCCAACATTTAAAACATTTTATCCGGGTTCCACCTAGTTTTACTGAGTTTTGTTATTATTTTTACTGTATTTCTTTTATTGAGAATGTGCACATAATAACAATATATCTTCTCCGTTCATCTAAGGTTGGCACTCCATTTGGCAGCCCAGGTCTGTTTTTTTATTCCTTTCATGTTTTTCATTGATTTTATGATCTTTGTGTATTATTTTAACCTTTATTTTTGAGGCAGTCTCCAGCTTTGGGAAATGATCATCTATAATGTGCACAATATTAGTCTAGTGTTTTTACTTTTTCGTTCAGAGTACATTGCTTTGGCATCTGGTTTGGGCTTTACTTATTGGTCACAATTAAATCTTTTTTTGGCCCCACAATGGATGTTTTAAATGGCATCTAGTAGAGCCGCTACTTCATTTTATAATATTGAAGCCGGATTTGTATATGGATTCCCTGTAAAGCAAGTTCTTTAAACATCTTTTTTATATTTTAGCTGATATTTTAACTTTTAGATGGTCTGATTTTGCCAACAGATGTCATTTAAGTGATTCCTTTTTACCTTGGCAGCTGTACATTGGTGATAGCATTAGCGGACACCTATAATGTTGGGACCATCCATTTTAATATACTTAATTTCGCTTCAACATTTATAAGGAATTCTTTCCGATATTGTGTACACTTTTTCTTATGTCATTTTGACCTTTTATGTTTTCAATGGTACCTATATTAACCAAAGCTGGTTTGTTGTTTTTGTCAGCCAATATATTGGCTTTCAGTAATTATCTATATAAAAGACTGCCCATAATTTTTGAATGAGCCAATACCATTTTTACACTTATGTTCATGTTCTTTTGATAGTTTTAAACTTTTTTTTTTTAAAAGGACTGACTGCATCTTTGGGGATACCAATGCAACACCTCCATAGTAATTCTCTTTTGGCTGCTTTCCTTATATGCACACTAGTTGACACAGTTTCCCGTTTTTACTATTTATTAGTTCTTGTGAATGCTTTTTTTAAAGATTGGGATTATTATGCCCCCTTTTTTGTTTTTAATTCTATTGACGCAGCGCTCTGGGAGCTTTTGTTTTTCCCATGCAGCAGTCTTGTACCCCTTGTCTGCTATTATCCCCATTAGTTGCGTCCTTATATCTGTCCTTTTATTTGTTCACTTTGGTAAAGTTTGTTTTATATTCCGGATATATAACCTGCCTGATTCAGTTTTATTATAATTTTTAATTTTGATTTTATTAACCTCTTTTATTTAACGGTTTCTTTTACATAGTTTTTTCTTTTTCATTTCATTTTAGCTTAATAGTTTGTCGATTATTTTAGATTTTTACATTGGTTTTATTTTACTTTTGGATATTGGGCCTGATATTCAAAAGGCATTTACACCCTGTAAACCATGTAAATGTTGCTCAGTAGGATATTCAATGGCATTAATAGTTAGTGCCGCCAGGGGCGGCCCAAGAGGGGCGCAGGGCCATGTGCAGAGACTCGGTGCGGGGCCTCATTTGCATAACAGACCTCATTTGCATAAATATTTGCATAATATTACCATACACTGACTTTTAGTAAACATGCCTCTTAATGAGTGTATGGATAAAGAAAGACTAAAAGATTTCTACATTACTATAATCCAGTGCCAACCGCCAGGCACATTAGGAACTACTACAAACACTGCCCATTTAGAACCCATAGTAAACCCGCCGTATCCTAACAGCACTACTAGGACTCACAAAGCACCATACTCTACCTATCTAAAGGCAACACTGCAAATATTAAACCAATACATTTCAGAGAATAACTATACATGACCTACTGGGGAAAGAGAACAAGTGGCAATGTCAAATAGGAATTACATAAACAGAATACCTCAGCTCAATTACACATGCAGAACATAGACCATCACCAAACAAGGAATCACAATTTAGAAATAGGAAGACAATAATTAAACTGGGAACCCCAAAAGCCAAACTTGGAATGTACAACAACACTGTAGAAATAAAAATATAAATTAATTTCAAGTACACTTAGATTGTGAGCCCTTCGGAGACAAGGGAATAAAAAAGTACCTGTTAGTATACATGTAAACCGCACTGATTCTAAATAGCGCGGTATAAAAAAACCAAACCATTTCCTCTTGTACTAAACAAAGCGCAGACGTTAATGATGCACATTTCCCAGAGCTGACATATTCCAGTTAATAAATTCAAAATAAAGAGAGATTTTTCTACCTTTTGTGCATTTTTTTTCGTTGCAATTGCTCCAGCCACTTTCTTCTGGTTTCTTCGTGTCTTCTGCTAACTCTCCATCGTCTTCTGTCCATTTGTCCTTTCTTCTCTCTTCTATTTTTTTCCATTCTCTCTCTACATCTGCTTTAATATACTAATCTTTCTCCTTTTGCTCTTTCCTCATTCCTATTTCATCCACTCAAATTTTACCCGTCCATCCTCAATCCCCACTTACTCTCCCAATATCCGGCTAATTGTAGATTTGTCTTCCCTCCCACACAAAATATTTTTTCCCCTCTCCATTTCACTCTCCCAGCTCCATCCCATTCTAATCCTCCCCAACATCAGCTTCCTTCTAGTTCCAGCCCCACCCAGCATCCGCTCCCTTCTAGTCCCCGCATCAGCCCATTTCCAGTCCTAGCTCCCCCATCCATTTCCAGTCCTATCCGAGTACCTCCATCATCTCATTTCCAATCCCAGCCCCCCATCAACCCATCTCTAGTACTTTCCTAGCCCCCTAATCAGCCCATGTCAAATCCTAGCTCCCCTCCACTCAGCCCATTTCCAATCCAAGCCCCCCATGAGCCTACTTCCAATTCTAGCCCATCCATGAGTCCATTTCAATCCAAGCTCCTACCACAGCCTATTTCCAATCTTAGCACCCCCCAAAAGCCCATTTCCAGTCCTATCCTAGCCCCTACATCAGCCCATTTCCTGTCCTACCCCCCACTCAGCCCTTTTACAGTCCTAGCTCCCTCCCCTCACAGCCCATTTCCATTCCAAGCCTCCCTCCCCATCAGCTATTTGCAGTTCAAACCTCCCTTCCACTCAGCCCATTTCCATTCCAAGCTCCCGTCCCCATCAGCTATTTGCAGTTCAAGCCCTCCTTCCATTCAGCCCATTTCCAGTCCTAGTAACCCCCCCAGCCTATTACCAGTCTTAGCCCCCCATAGCCCATTACCAGTCCTAAGCCCCCCATCAGCCCATTACCAGTCCTAAGTCCCCATCAGCCCTTTTCCAGTCCTAACCCCCCATCAGCCCATTTTTAGTCTTAGCCTCCCCATAGCCCATTACCAGTCCTAACCCCCCATCAGCCCATTTCCAGTCCTAGCCCCCATAGCCCATTTTTAGTCTTAGCCCCCCCACAGCCCATTACCAGTCCTAACACCCCCATCAGCCCATTTCCAGTCCTAGCCCCCCATAGCCCATTACTAGTCCTAAGCCCCCTCCCCACATCAGCCCAAATAGATAAAAAAAGCAAACTGGCTGTTGCTGCGGCAGCGGCATCAAGCGTCCCGCCGCGGGGCCTCCCCTGCCCGGCAAAGCCTCCCTGCAGCATCAGCTCCAGATGGAGTCCCAAAGCGCAGGCTTTCAGAGCCGCGAGAGTTTCCCTTTCTCGCGCAGCTCTGTTAATCCCGCTGGGGCTGATGGGATTTCCCATCAACCCCAGCGGGCTTAACAGAGCCGCGAGAGGTCAGAGAAGCTCTCCCTTCACGACTCTGAAAGCCCGTGCTTTGGGACTCTGGAGCTGATGCTGCAGGGAGGATTTGCCAGGCAGGGGGGCCCCGTGGTGGGACGCTTGATTCTGCTGCTGCCACGGCGGCAGCGGCAGCAGCAGCCGATTTGCTTTTTTTATCTATTTGGGCTGATGTAGAATGTTTCTTGCGTGGGGCCGCATGAAACGCGGGGCCCTGTGCAAAAAACATTCTTGCTCAATGGACGGGATCGGCCCTGAGTGCCGCAGAATATCCCTGATCTCCCCTACACGCCCCGATGCTAACTGCTTAGCATCGGGGTGTGTCATGGGCGTTTCTGGGAAGAGCAGAGGTGGCTACAGTCGATAACCTTGCAGCGGCAATATTGAATGCTGCCCGGTTAGCGACCTGTAGCTAAAAGATAGACGAAGCAAAAGCTTGCCTATCTCTTAACTGCAGCAGCTAACCGGGCAGCATGCAATATTGTGCTGCTGAATTATCTATTGCATCTGGGAGGCTGTGCAGCAAACCTGGATATTCAATGCTGGGGCCGCATATGACTCCTGCATTGAATATCCAAGGTTAAGGGTCAGCACAGGCGGCTATGTGTCGTAGCAGCGCATAACTGTCATAATTCAATACCGGGCCCATTATTCATAGCATGGTTTTTAAAGATGGTTTTATTAATAGTTTTTGAACCTTCTTATGTATTTATGGCTTGCCTTTATGTCTGATTTTATTTCTACCCCAACTGTTCAGTTTTGGTTTGCTCCCTTTGTGCCTGATTCACAATGGTCTTTTGTTAAGTGTCCCCTCTCTCTCACTAGCCTTATTATATAATCAATGGTGTCTTGCTTTTAACCTCCCCCTTATATGTGTACAGATACGTACGTATCAGTGGTCTTCAGGTGCCTGTGATTGGCAATTTTGAATTTACAAAATCTTTCTTACACTTCAGTAAGTCCTCTATAATTTTGTGGTTGTGCCCCCTCTTCCTCTTCCCCCTTTCCCTTTCTCTCCTCCCTCCCCCCACCTTGATTCACAATATATAGCCTGGTTGTACTACAATAATAAAATTCTCCCCTTCTTGATGCTTCCTTCTATGATCCTCTGTGGTAGTCCCATACATGTGTTCAATGTTGCCTGTAAAATATACTGTGTTGGTTTTATTAATTGTTATTAATTACTTTTTAATTATATATATATATATATATAGAGAGAGAGAGAGAGAGAGAGAGAGAGAGAGACTGACTGACTGACTGACTGACTGACTTTGTTTAGTTTTGGGGTATGCGTCCCTTTACATTGTTCACTTGCTATGTTTTTAATTTCATTCATGACTTTGGATGCCAGCTACATTATGATACCCAATGTATCATCTGCTTATGCTGTGTAGTAGTTATTAATGTTTTTTAGTGTATGATCCAATGAGCACTTTTGAGTCTTTTAAAGTGAGTTTTTGTTGTATGTTTTTAGCTGTGATATATTTGTATTTGACAGTTTTATTATTTGTTGATTTTATTAATGGATGTACTCTGTTTCTTTGAGGGTCCCCCTGATGAAGGCATTTGCCAAAATGCAGCCATGTTGGGGATTTTTCTTCTAATAAAGGACTTCTTTAACATCTCGCTCCTTGCTGTTCTGCAAGTGTGCATGCTTCTTATGGACCGAATAGTATGTCCTGGTACAGGATTTGCTGGAACTGGTGGGAGGCAATTTTTGTGCTCAGCATTGCGGTCTTTTAGGTCTTCTTTCTGATCTCATCAAAGATCTTATGGTCCTTTCCTGGTGGTGCGTTGGAATGGGAACGGGATCCTTTTGCCTGTTTCAGTGCAGACTCAATGACGATGGACTGGTAGGGTAATTGCATCTTCTCAAATACGGGGGCTGGCCACACCTGGTTCTTGGTATCAAATTTCCTGATGGTGGTAGATCCTGGTTTGGAGGGGTTTTTCTCTCGGCGGTTGGCTCTTTCTCTCGTTGCCTTCTCTATTGTTCCTGTGGCTTGTAAGTTGTGGAGAGCTGAATGTTCTGTCCTTTTGGCAAGGCAGAAGAAGCAAAACTGAACTAGGTAGGAGCAGGCCAGGGGGTAGAGGCACATGCTCAGAAAGGCTTTGTCTTTCTGAGTTCTAGGAGAGCACCTCCATTCATATGGTGCCATTGGATGACATCACCAGGTGTGGCTGATTCATCCTGTTTATCCATGGACTAAATTTCTGACTTCACATACCCTTCACCCAAGACACTAATTTAAAATTCAAGGGAGGCTTCTCACATGACATTTACTATCTACACTCAAAGGCTGAGCCATAAAAAAAGACACTTTCAGAAAGCAAACAACCACAAATCCATTCATGCCCTAGAGATCTTTGACATATAGGACAATGACAGCCACCCCAGCAGGGAATGCTGTAGGAAGATGATTTGCACCTCCTCACTACACCAAGATGGTGTGGTCCTGGTGCCAGGAGCATACTGGGCTAGCAAAGGTCCCAAAGGGATCCTTATATTTTGAGTCAGTTTTATTCTGTCTATAATACCTTTGCAATGTTTAACCCTTTCCAGGCCGAGCCCAAAACTCTCAGGATCCAAAATTTTGATTAAATATTCCTATCAAATGGTATATAATACATGACCATAGCAGAAGGAAAATCACTATTAGAACATATTGAATAAGACGGGTACAATTTTCCTGAAATATGCAAAAATTAACCCGGCTGCAGAATGTGGATTAAAAATTTAAAGTAGGCCTTCAAAGGGTTAAGTACAACTAAGCTTCTCACTCGTTTTTCCCCCTTTTCTTGCTCCTTTTTTATGTTTAAACTAACAAAAGATACCATTAATTGTAGCCTTGACTCTCTCCTCTGAGGACAAAAGCGTGTGTCTAAATCTCTCAAACACTTTTTTTCATAAGCTCTTTGTTATTTCTAGTGGTTATAGGTGACCACATAATTTCCTAGCAATATTCTGCAATGTTAGAAGTACAGTTTTGTCTCATAGGTGTGAATTAGCCCTGCAGTACTTTAACATGAACCACCATATTCTTTGACTAAAATATTTTACAAGGTTACCCAGTCACTCAAACTGCAATAGTCCCTCTCCCTTTTTTCCTTCCACACTATGGAATATTTGTTGAAACATTATTTTAGCAGCATGCAGGAGATAGGAGCCAACTTTTCAAAATGATCAGCGGGAGAGGGGTAGGATACTAAATTCAACATAGGTTATTCCTTTCGGGACATAAGGAAGGAGTATGCTTTATACTGATCAAGAGGGGCAGCTCTATCATTAAGCAGGGTGAGGCGGTCATCTCAGGTGGCAAATTTTTGTGAGCAGCACAGAATGCCCCAAAAAACAATGCCAGCGTTGACTGCTTTAAGTTGTCTTAAAAAGGTACAAAATAGATGATGATTTGATTTGGTGGTATCGTCCCTCTGCTGTCACTGTCACTGCCATTGCTGCTGAACCATTCCTGTGTCTACAGCAGCAGCGGCGGCCTTCGAGGTTCCAACCTTGTGACTCCTGGTCCTGCCTCCCCTTCTGACACATCTGTGCTGGCCCACTGCTTTTTAACAGATTCATAAATAACGTAGAACGAGTGAGACGATCGAATTTGCAGATGACAACATTTTGCAAAGTTGTTAAATCACAAGAGGATTGTGAAAAATTGCAAGAGGACTTTAAGAAATTGAGGGACTGAGCGTCCAAATGGCAAAAGAAATTTAATGTGAATGAGTGCAATTTATGGCTGTTCACCTATCCCTGACGCCTCCACAGCACATAACACCAGCAGCCCTCTGGAAGATATCCAGTGGATATGCAGATGTGAACAGCAGTCCCTCAGGACAGCTTTTGCTGTGTCCAAGGCTGTTTGCCCACTGTCCCAGCAGGGTGACCGCTGACCTGCAGGCCCTAGTGTTGAGGTTGTCAGACTGGTGTGTTCCACCACCATGTCAGCTGAAGCAGGCAGTACCCCCAAAATGATGGCCTAGCTGTGCGCCTTGGTATTCAGCTCCCATCTCCTATTGGCCCCGATATTGTTCCAATGTGTTAACCCTGCTCCTGCCCTTCATATTTCTTAACATTTGTATATGAACTGCATGTTCCATTCGCATGGTTGGCGTGTGGGAGCATGACAAGTGCAGCTAGCACCTGCTCAGAGGCTGGCATTAGCTGCAGCCACGCTAGTGGCATGGTTGTGCAGTGAGTGTGCTGACAGGGCCCACCTCCTCTGCTTTCTAAATGTCTTCTTTTGAGTTTTTCAAAACACATTGAACAGAGATCAAATATTGCCTTTAATGGTAAACATTTTAGGAAAACAGATATTTGTTGAGGCTGGCAATGTGAGAATGGAATGAAGCTCAGTAACGATATCACTCAATGGCATGTTCTTATTTTGCTTGGCCTTCCTCAGTAGCTACACACCAGCCTCAAATATTTGGGTAAACCTACTTCCTTGGACTAACTTCGAATGATCAGGATACCATTAAGGGGGTAATTTTATAAGGAGACTCCTAGTTTTAGGTGCTAGCAATGTGCATAAATGCTAATATTTTAATTGTTTATGTGCATAAATGACCTCTTATAAAATACTGACCAGGGTAAACGTTTGCGTGGTGTGTGCTTTCATTGTGGGTATGCACATGGGCGGAGTCTGGGATTCAGTGTGAGCCAGGTGAGCACGTAGGCATGTTAATTATGAAATACAGTAATTTAGGTACCTTGCCTTCCTTGCAAGCACGTTCCCTGCCACTTATGCTTGAATTTTACAAAGACGAGTTGGAGCCATCTTTAAAACAAGCTTAATTTAGGTACATTAAAACACGCTTTAACAAAGAGTCCTGTTATAAAATTGCCTTCTAAATGCTCCAGAATTAAGCTGTCCTAATTTGTCTTTTTCCAGTTGCTACTATTGGTGTCAGTTTTTCTTTGCAGTCACATAGCTGAGCAGAAGTTTACCTAAGGAGACATTCACGGCTTGTTTTAAGCTGCTGTCGTTTGATAACGATTATAGAGTAACGATTCTCCTTACACTTAAGCAAGCACTTGGGTATACTGAAGAGCACTTTAGCAGTAGTTGGAGTTTTCAGTAAAATCCATATCATAATAAATTAATGATCTCATTAATGCGAAATAACTGAAATTGGTGAGGCTAATCTTCACTTCTGAGAGAACTGATGAAAGCTAAACTACTTTGTCACAGAGTTTAGAGCGTACACTGTTCTTCATTGGCCCTTTCATTTCTGAAGCCGTTTCAAACCGCAAAGGCTATGCCAGGGCTTTTGCTAGTGAAGATTATTGATTTGTTGCTGTGCAGTATGAGGTTCGCTGTTATTTATTACTCAATGTATCCTTGCAGACAGAAGCACACACGATCAGACAGTTGTCAGTGCAAAAATATTGACAAAAAAGCTTGGTGGTAAAATTTTAAACACATCTGAACAAGTGCTATAGACTAGGAATGTGAATCATAGTGACATTTTTGCATAAATTTTACCGACTGAACCTAGGCACGAGTAGCCCAGCGTTTGCTCCGCCATCACGACATCTGCAGTGGCACCTTGGAGTGCGTGTGAAGCAAAGCTGACTAGTCTTTCAAGATGAAGGCTCTACCTTCCTCCTCCACATGTAAAAACCTTTCTGTGATGAAACCTGAAGCCTCTCCTCTGGCATTTGAAGTATGAATCATCATCATATTAGTGGCATAAGCAAATGATATGATTTTTTACAGTTGCTTTGAAAGTTCACTCTAGGGAGAGTTTTAATTTCTTATCTTTTGATGCCTAAAGTAGTCTGTTGCTGTTTTAATCTTTGTCTTTTGATGGTAAGAGTTCATCAGATAGAGGAAACACAACAGTGCATGTGATAAATATTGGAATGGTTATCTAGTCAGACTGATATCTAAAGATTTTGGAGAGGGTGGGGGAAGTGGGATGTTGGTATATCTGAGGACACTTGAATCTCTAAAGGAACAAAAAGAATTGACTTCAAATAAATTGACGTTTTCTAGAGGCAGAGCTGTCAAGAAGATCGGAGCATCAGAATATGAACTGTACAAAGAAACAATTTTGCCTCGAGTGCTTTCTGGCAGTGTTGCATGTACTAGTTGACACAGTGAGACACTATTTATTGTAGATCCTTGCTGACTCTGATATGTTGGTTTAACATGAAATCCAAAGAAATGCAACCGGAAGCTCTGTCCTCATTTTATCAAGATTCCTTTCACTGCCTGTATCTATCTATAAGGGTGATTACAGTACACAGCAAATGATTTCACTTGCAAACTATTTGAATATGTAGGTGTCATGATCCAACTACAGTCAAGATTAGCCAAATTCCTTCTCTCCCTCCATTACTCTGATTTGGTAGACTCAGAATAACAGATGTGACCCAGTTACAGCTGGACTCGTATCTTTCTATAGTCATTTTTTGTGAGGATGGCAGTCCTGGCTGTGAGATTTACACAATGACGTTAGAGAAGTGAGTCTTAAGTGGGCGTGGGAGAGAAATCCAATCTTTAAGTAGGTATTTCAGAGGAATGTTTTATACTTTCATGTCTTTACCTTGAAGAAGGTTTTGCTGTGAGACAGAAACACTGGCTTAAGAGTTCAGATATTGTTTGTTTGAATTTGAACAGCTCATGTTTACTGTTTTACATTAGAAAAAAATTTGTGTGATCTGATTGTTTATCTATTCGTCTGACATGGTTGTCATAGGAAGGAACAAATGGTGCAAGTGGACAAATCAGTCATTGCAATCATCAAATCAAACATGGCCCCTACCTGCTTCTGATGCAGCCACTCAAGCCCGACTGATCCTGCTTTTCCCCCATCTCTAGTGAGGCTTTGGGTGTGGAGGTACAACTCCATTACTCTTCTACGGAATCCTTACCCCTCTACACCAATACCCTCTTTTACTATCACTTGACATTCAGGGAAGGAGTAGTAGTTTCCCTGATGGAAAGATCTCCAGGAGATATTCCTATTAACCCTGGGGAGAAGATCCATCCAAAGCTAACACAGTAAGGGTCTTGGGAATCATCCTATTCTTTTGGAGTTGAGTGAGCGAGAGATGTGATGGGAAGAGAAGTGCCTAACTGTCTTTAGAAAGAGAATAGCTTTGTTATTAACAATATGCAAAACTATACTGTAGCTATTGAAAAGGCCATAACTATCCCATTTGTTGCATCATTGTACCATCTCTTGACTGATTTACTGTTCTATTTTGTTGATCCCTGTTGGGTTTTATTAAATGGAAATGAATCGTAAATCACAGTGCATGGAGTGGACTTCTTTATGCCTAAGTTCCCCCATTGAGATGAAAAGAAAATCCACCAACAGAGGCCAGGTTTCTGCAAGGAGGTAGGAGCTTTAAGAGTAAATGCATTGTATACTCCAATCCAATTTATGCCAGTAGGCTGACCACGCCTTAACTGGCTCTTCCAGTGCTATAAGCACATCAAACCAGCTCAGTTTTGCAAATAGTTTTACTAAAGCACACCAGTCACTGTTATGCCAACCTTTTACCTAGGTTTCCAGTGCTTAATCATGATGAGGATATCAGTGTCCCATGTTCTGCATATCCTCCAGCTATGGCTCCAAATGGCACAGTTCAAGAATTCACACTCTGTTATTTGTCACAAAGACAGCCTTTAAACCACAAGAATATGCTCCCCCTCCCCCTCTCTTTGGGGGGGTTTATTCTGCACACAGCAGGGTAGCAATCAACAAAGCAAGTTCCATAACAGCCACTGGGTTATTTCCTTCACAGTAGTGTAGCAATGCAAGAATACATCTCTCGACCGTCTCTGGGTCTTATCCCCAAAACAGTCTCTGAACTTTATCCCCAAACAGTCCCTAAGTGCACATTTCCTTTCCCCAGTTCAACAAACAACTCATTTGATCAAAGAAAAGTTGTTACCCTGAGGGAAATATTCCAGTGGGTTTACTCCATGTCCAGCTGCTCTTCCTCAGTCAGCTGCTCTGTCACAGGGGAGTGGATTCAGCGTTCTCTGGTCTAGGGAACTCCTCCCAGAGTTTTTCCTTCTCCTCCTCTGAATCACCTGGGGCTTTATCTGTGGCAAGGGCCTTCTTATCCCTATCCTAATAGATTCCGAGACACAGGACTGGTTTTAGACAGGAAGGGGCCAGGGCAGAAACTGGTGAGGGGGCTCCAAAGCTCATCTTCAGGCTATGCTTCATTCAGCTTGAAGCAGACTTGGGGCTTCCTGTGGGATATGGGCCAAGGGCAATTGCCCAGTTTTCTACCCCCTAATGCCGGCCCTGCTAGGACATGTAGTGTGCTCTATGTGTTTTGTGTACCTGACCCTGCCACAGTGTATAGTGGTGGGACTGATTATCCCCTGGTATTTTTCCAGAACAGGGGTGGTTACTCTATCCACAGAGATAAAATGCTGGGACAAGACTTACCTGGGAGGGAAAACTGAATCAATATAAAAAACCCAGCCCAAAAGCAGTTTCCTGTCTTTGGTTGATCTTGCCATCATACCATCGAGGTGCCTCTAGCTGGCTAAGGGGCAGGTTTACTAAAGGGTACGCCTTTAGCATACATTTGAACCAAGGTACTGCCACTATGACTGCATCTACATCAGACTCCACATCATTCTGGAAGAAGCTAGTGCAGGAAAGAGACTTCCCAACTCTGCGACAGCAATAGTGTGAGGAGAAAGACTAACTGTGTGTAGTATATTCCCTAATACGTTTCAGTAAACCCTTGGTTGAGTACATGACTTCCGGCCTGGGCGCAATTATTACAGTGAGTGAGGAGGGGAGTGAATGGATCTCAGGTACTGTAGGCCTCCAAATGTATACTGATTCCATGCAGGATCCCTAATATTCCCTGAGAACTATGCCTGCAAGGACAGTATTAACATCTAGAAGTTGTGTCCCCAGTCTGCCAAAGAGCTGCTTTAGTCGCTTTAAGGGAATTCCAAACTAGCAGGGGTTACATACTTTATATTTGTTTCAACTTTATTTTTATTAAATTTAGCAACAAGTATAACAGGGATTAATCCACAACTTTATTATGACCAAAAGGTGAAAAGTCCACAAAGGAAATAAACTTACAGAAAACAGCCATTAAACTGAAGCAGTTCACAATCTCAGGGGGAATACAAAAAAGTGAACAGTCTAAAGTAAATGAGATACACAAAACTAAAGAAGCATTTGCAGCAATACATCCATCTCTAAGTATGTGCCGGAGTCATTGTTGCAAACAGGGCCGGCTCAAGAGCTTCTGCTGTCCTAGGCAGAGACCCTGGTCCAGCTGCCGCCCCACCAACTGTTGCTGCCACTGCTGCGTCTCCCAAGCTGCCGCCGATTCCGTCTCAGGAGTGGGAGGTGAGCAGCGGCAGTATTTCTAAAAGCGTTGGCTTTTTGCCACCACTTTCTGCTGTGGGCAAGAAAACGGCGGCAAAAAGCAGCCGTTTTTAGAAATACTGCCATGGCACCACGTCCCCCTCCCGAGATGGAATCAGCAGCAGCTGGGGGGGGAGGGGGGGCAGCGGCAGATGAGGGGTTGGTGCAACTATACATGTGTGCCATTGCTGCCCCCACGCGGGCCTGCCACCCTACGTGACTGCCTAACTCGCCTAGTGGACAGGCCGGCATGGGCTGCAATTTATTACTCTAAAGGAGATGCAGACATAGCCACTAGGAAAGTGGAGAGCCAAGAAAGATCATAAAATGCATACTTTGCCCCAAAAATCCAATCACACACTTATAAGAAAGGTGGAGAGTAAATGTAACCCCCTCCCCACAACTGCAAAACCTTTGGCCTATATGTAAGAAACTTTTTAACATCTTTCTTAGTGATATTGTGGAAGGGCTGTCGGGTAAGGTTTGCCTCTTTGCAAATGATACTAAAATCTGCAATAGAGTAGACACTCAGGAAGGTGTCGATAACATGAGGAGAGATTTAGCTAAGCTTGAAAAATGGTCATGAATTTGGCAGCTGAGATTTAATGCCAAAAAATGCAGGGGCATGCAGTGGGGCTGCAAAAATCCAAGGGAGCGGTACAGTGTAGGGGGCAAAGTACTTCTGTCCATGAAAGAAGAGCAGGAACTGAGCGTGATTGTTTCTGATGATCCTAAGGTGGCTAAACAGGTAGAAAAGATGATAGCGAAAGTCAGAAGGATGCTTGAGTGCATAGGGAGAGAAACTGCCAACAGAAAAAAGGAGGTGATAGTTCTTATGTATAAGTGTCTGGTGCGACCTCATTTGGAGTATTGTGTGCAATTCTGGAGACCACACCTTCAAAAGGATATAAGCAGGATGGAGTTTGTGCAGAGGGTGGCTACTAAAATGGTTAGTGGTCTTCATTATAAAGCATATAAGGACAGACTTATAGATCTTAATATGTATACTTTAGAAGAAAGGAGGGATAGAGGTGATATGATTGAGACATTTAAATATCTCTGTGGAGAGTCGGAGGGAGGAATAGGAGCAGGACAGCTTGAGAGGCTGCACATCCCGCTGGGACGTGCAGTCCTGCAAGTTGTGTCTCAGAAATGGGCCCTTACTGTGTGGTAATACAGTCTATTGAAGATAGCAGGTGGGGAGATCTACGCATTTTTGTTTTATTGTTATTTATAAGAATTATTTTAGATTGTTGTTTTTCTTAATTTTGTCAATCTGCATTTTGTTGGTTTAGATTATGTATGTAAATTACCTCTCACTTGGTTTGCAGCTTGTCTTGCTGTGAGGGCTTGTGTGCATCAGTGATGCTGAGAGCTAAACTATCGGTAGTTTAACTACTGGCAGGGTCTCCCAAGATGGACAGGTCTCAGCTGAGGTGCCAGACCAAGACAAACCACCCATCTGGGCAGCAGCAGAATGGGACAGTGTTGACGGCGGAGGATCACATTTTTGTGACAACGGCAACAACACCAAACTTAAACTGCGCGGAAGAAAGGCCCGGCAATCTACTTCTGTATCTTGCCAAGAAAACCCAATGGATAGTTACAACAAAACAAATTGTGCTATGGTGCTGGAAGATGAGACCCCCAGGTCAGAAGGCACTCAACTAGCTACTGGGGAAGAACTGAAGACTTTTCAGAGTAAAGCCAGCATTTATGATGTGGTTGGATCAAAGCCCTCGGGAAGTCTGACTGCTGATGTAGCTGCGCATGAAATGAGAGTCAGAAGCTGTAAAGATGTCTTACACATTGGAACACGGAACGTACGAAGCATGAACCAAGGGAAGTTGGAGGTGGTCAAGAATGAAATGGAACGTGTACAACTTGATCTGTTGGGTGTCAGCGAACTGAAATGGACTGGCATGGGGCACTTTGCATCAGATGATCACATGGTCTACTATGCTGGAAATGAAAGACAAAGAAGAAATTGTGTTGCATTTATAATAAAGAAGAAACTTGCAAGAACTGTAATGAAATACAATGCAGTCAGCGAACGCTTAATCTCTATTCGTCTACAAGGATTGCCTATCAACACAACTATAATTCAAGTATATGCCCCAACAACAGCTGCAGAAGAGAATGAAATTGAAGCGTTCTATGAACAAGTACAAGCTGAAATTGACAGAACATGCAAACAGGATATCCTGATAGTCATGGGTGACTGGAACGCAAAAGTTGGCAACAAAGAAGAAGGCAAAGTAGTTGGAAAATATGGACTTGGCAACAGAAATAAAGCTGGAGAAAGACTGATAGAATTCTGCAAGACCAATGATCTATTCATCTCAAACACCTTCTTCCAGCAACACAAGCGGCGACTGTACACATGGACTTCACCGAATGGATTATATAAAAATCAAATTGACTACATATGTGGAAGTCAACGATGGAAAAGCTCTGTAACATCAACAAAGACAAAACCTGGAGCTGACTGTGGTACAGATCATCAACTACTAGTATGCAAACTCAAGCTAAAGTTGAAAAAGAGCAAACCACTCATGAATGCAGCAAAATATGACCTTGAGAATATACCACTGGAATTTAAAGACTGCCTGCAAAATCAATTTGCTGCTTTAGATACAAATGACAGAGCTCCGGAAGAGTTATGGAATGACATCAAGAAGGTTGTGTTGGAAGAAAGCGAGAAGTCTCTACAAAAGGTGAAAAAGCAAAAACGGCCAAAATGGATGACGGAAGAAACTCTGAAAATTGCCCAGAAACGCAGAGAAGCTAAAGCCAGAGGAGCACGAAAGACAATCGCAGAACTCAACAGAGATTTCCAATGTGCAGCAAGACAGGACAAGGAAAAGTACTACAATGACGCAAGGAAATAGAAGCAGAAACTATTAGAGGAAGAACAAGATCGGCTTTCCTAAAGCTACGAGAGTTAAAGAAAAAGTTCCAGCCTCGAATTGGAATGTTACAAGATGCTCAAGGTTCTATGTTGAATGATGCTGAGACGATCAAGAAAAGGTGGAAGGAATATACAGAGTTTTTATATGATAAAGATCAAGTGGACCAACAGCCGTTTCAAACTGTACCTTATGATCGGGAACCATTGGTGATGAAAGAAGAAGTTGAAGCAGCATTGAAAGCCTTATCAAAGAACAAAGCACCAGGCATTGATAGCATTCCCATAGAAGTATTGCAGCAATCTGATGCAGCTGTTACCGTACTCACAAGGCTCTGCCAAGAAATATGGAAGACAACATCATGGTCAACTGACTGGAAAAGATCTGTGTTTATACCAATACTAAAGAAAGGTGATCCAACTGACTATGAAAATTATCGCACAATCGCTCTGATCCCACATGCCAGCAAGATTCTACTGAAGATTATTCAAAAGAGACTACAACCATACCTGGAACAAGAACTACCTGAAGTGCAAGCAGGGTTCAGGAAAGGGCGAGGAACGAGAGACATCATTGCGGATGTGAGATGGATCCTTGAAAAGACAAAAGAATACCAAAAGGATATCTATTTGTGCTTTATCGACTATAGCAAGGCTTTTGACTGTGTAAACCATGAGAAACTCTGGGCCACATTAAGAAGCATGGGTATACCAGAACACCTGATCGTTCTCTTGCACAATCTGTACATTGATCAAGAAGCAACAGTTCGAACGGAACAAGGAGAAACAGAATGGTTTAAAATAAGCAAAGGTGTAAGACAAGGCTGCATACTTTCCCCCTACCTGTTTAATTTATATGCAGAACAAATCATCAGAGAAGCAGGATTGTATGAAGACAACAGAGGTGTGAAGATTGGTGGAAGACTCATCAACAACCTTCGCTATGCTGATGATACCACATTACTGGCTGAAAGTGAAGATGATCTGAAACATTTGCTTCTCACAATCAAAGAACATAGTCTCAAAATGGGCCTGCACCTTAATGTAAAGAAGACAAAGGATCATGACAACTGGCATAATCAACAGGTTCATCGTTGAAGGAGAAGAAATTGAAATTGTGAACAACTTTAACCTACTTGGATCAACTATCAATAAAGAAGCAACAAGCAGTCAAGAAATCAGACGACGCATTGCTCTTGGCAGAATGGCTATGAAAGACCTAGATAAGATTCTCAAGAGCAGAGATGTCTCTCTCCATACAAAGATTCGACTTGTTCAAGCCATAGTATTTTCAATAACATCATATGGATGTGAAAGCTGGACAGTGAAAAAGATAGACAGGAAGAAAATTGATGCCTTTGAATTATGGTGCTGGCGGCGAATACTGTGTATACCATGGACTGCCCAAAGAACAAACCAGTCGGTACTAGAGGAGATCAAACCTTCGCTTTCTTTAGAAGCTCAGATGACAAGACTTCGACTTTCATACTTTGGACACATCATGCGAAGAGAGAGATCATTAGAGAAAGACGTTATGCTTGGCAAGATAGAAGGTCAACGCAAAAGAGGAAGGCCAGCAATGAGATGGATCGATACAATAACAGCAGCTACGGGTACCAGTCTGTCAACAATGAGCCGCCTGACTGAAGACCGAACACAATTTAGGATAGCTATCCAGTGGGTCGCCATGAGTCTACTCCGACTCGACGGCACTTAAAAAAAAAAAAGTAAATTACAACTTGCTTAGATTTGTAAATAGCACAGGCTAGAAATGTTTTTAAATAAATAAATTAAGTAATTAAAGCAAAGATAGATAAATGTAACAGTACCCTTAGCACTGAGTTAGAGGTGTCGAGGGTAGGGAACAGCAGAGCAGCATGTAGTAACATACTAAATGCCGTCAGAAAAAGACACATCCAGTCTGCTCAGTAATTCTATCCTTTCCGATAACACTAATAATCCAAACAGCCAGCAACCGCTGGCTTCCTGTGTAGCCTGCCAGTCAGACTTGGCTGCTGATTTGATTCTATATCATCCAAGTAGCTACCAAGACCCTTGTGTAGCCTACTATAGAGACCTGCATTTTTGTTAGGACTCCTAGTTAATTACAGAGCTTGCAGCCTGCCAGACAGACCCAACTGCTAGTTCATTCTACTATCACAACCTGTCAGATAAGCCAGCCATGCAGAAGATTTTGTTACCCCTAAAACTATTAACCTCTCAGTTTAATCTCTTGTTTTCTTGTTCTCCTCACCTTTAAAACCAAGGTTCCCCCATGCGTATCCCATCCCATGCTCTTTTAAGGCCTGCTTTTCAAAGGCATTTACACGGTTAATAGCCCATCTTAGTCGTTGTAAATGTCTTAATCATGGATTTTCAAAGGCACTTATACGGCGCCTTTGAAAATCCCCAAAGTCCCCTATGCACCCCGATGCTATCCGGGGCATTCCGGGGCAGAGTGTAGGTGGGGAATGGTGTTAACCAGGTAGCAGCAATTTTGGATGCTGCCCGGTTAGCGCTCTGCGCCTTGAAGATAGTCGAGGAAAACCTTCACCTATCTTTAAGGCACCAGGGCTAACCAGACAGCATCCAAAATCGCTGCTGCTCAGTTAGGCTCGGTGGCTTTCCGGCGAACCCCAGATTTTCACTTCCATCACTACAGAAGAGAAAATCCAGGGTTAAGGGGTCATCGGGCAGGGCTATATGCGGCTATGGCGCTTAGCCCTAACCAAAAGAAAATCGGGCCCTTAATGTTTTACGTGCCATTAGCTGTCCAAGAAAGCCATTCCATACTTTTACCATCCCATGAAAAAATATTTACTAATGGTTCTACTTCAAAACCTCAAAACCTCACCCCCTGTTCTAAAACATCCTTTCTCTTGAAACAGTTTTTTGCTTTTTGTTAAGCTTTTCAGATATTTTGGTGTCTTTATTTTTCCTGTTTTGCTTCTCCTCTATGGTATACATGTTTAGATTTCTAAATATCTCAGTGGGCTTTTTCTGCAGACTCTGCAACATCTAGGTAGCCCTTCTCTAGATTGCCTCAATTCTATGCATGTCCTTCCAGAAATAAAGCTTTGCTATCTTGCTATTAATGTGTAGAAAGAGATAATAACTTACTCTTTCCTACTAGTTCAACTCCTTGTGCACCCTACCTCCTGTTCTAGCTACCACCTGTGCTGCTGTCAGTAAGGAGAGGTGCTGTGATATCATGTTGCTAATTTAAGGAGCAAATAGTAGCCAGGGCTGAGTAAGTCACTGCAGTCAGTGCCAGCACTATCCAAATAGTGGCGATTTTCAGCATCGCTATGTCAATCTGTGGTCCGCGGACACCAGGGTTCCAGGAGACTACTACAGGAGACACATAGAACACAGAAATGAGAAAAAAGAGAGGCCAGTGAACACTGGTAAGGACTAACTGTGGAGGGAAGGGGGGGGGGGTGAAAGACTGGAGGGAACTGGCTGTGAGAAGGGCGAGAGAAAGAGACTGGTTGATGGGGGAGAGAGAAAGATTGGTGGAGACAGGAAGGGGAAGAGAGATAAAGGGCTAGTGAGAATAGGCTTGGCAGTGAGAGAAGGGGTTCTGGGAAGAGTTGTGGGGATGAATGGAGGTTCCTTGAACTTTCTGGAGTTTAATAAGATGTCCACACAACCAAAAATGTTGGGAATGTCTGCTGTAGCAGAAAAATATGGGCCCGATATTCAAAGGCATTTCCCCGGTTTATAGAGCTGTAAACCGTGTGAATGCCCCTAAGCGGGATATTCAGCCACAGTAATGACGTTATACACCCCAATGCTAACTGCTTAGCATCTGGTGTGTCGGGGGCAGTACCTGGGGATAATCATACACTTGCGATATTCAGCTGCTGCCCAGTTATCCCTCAGCAGCGAACGTTAGGCGCAGCAAAAGCTGTCCTAACTTTTGCCGCCGGGCAGCAATTGAATATCGCCAATGAATGGCTAGCTTCTGCACTGTGTGCAGCAACACCAGATGTTCAGTGCCATTGACTGGATATGGCCCTGGATTGAATATCTGGGGTTAAAGTTCAGCAGCAACAGCTATGCGGCTTAGAGGCGCATACCTGTCGGAAATGAACATGAGGCTCTATATTTCTATCAAAGTAGTTTTGTAAATTAAGTTTCCTTTTATCTCATGCTGGTGGGTAACCACCCTTGCCCCCACTGCTATTTTGGGAGGCACTTGACTAGCCACTAAAGTGGACGGCAGAAGGGAAGACAGGCGGGCAGGCCAATATTATTAATTACACTCCATCTCCATCTACTTCAGAGCTTATTCTGTCGAAGCAAAACTAGCAAGTTTTCAAAATAAGAAAACAACTTAGTAAAATTCTGGTCACCAAAGATATTCAATATCATTCACGAGAAGGTAGCAGGACTATAACAAAAGCTTTGGGTCATCTAGCTATATTCATAGAGCCCCAAAGGAGTTGTGAATGGAGTGTACTTCTTGTTTGCATCATGCAGTGGAACATTGTGGGGGGTAATTTTATAACAGGGTGCCTAAGATAAGAGGGTGAGCAGATGCCTATTTCAAGCCCATTTTATAAAGATACATAGGTGCCTATGTGTCTTTATAAAATATTGGTGGAATTGGCAAAGAACATGCCTTGAAAGCAGGTGTGAACATTTACACCTGCTTTAGAGGAGGTGTAAACATCCATGCATTGGTAAAAATAAACAAAAAAATGCTAATGGATTAAGACCAGAGCAATAGAACACAAATGACCTTGAATGGAGATTTATTAAGAGGACTTCATTTGGCTGAATTTCAGCAACCACGCCTGTGTTATAAAAACAGGGGATACATTAAAACATTAAACGCACCATAATAAACATAAAATAATAAAAATAAAAATATATACTAAAATTGATCCTATGTTGTTATTGTTAAGTGCCGTCGAGTCGGAGTCAACTCATGGCGACCCTATGGATAGCTATCCTAAATTGTGTTCGGTTTTCAGTCAGGCGGCTCATTGTTGACAGACTGGTACCCATAGCTGCTGTTATTGTATCGATTCATCTCATTGCTGGCCTTCCTCTTTTGCATTGACCTTCTATCTTGCCAAGCATGATGTCTTTCTCTAATGATCTCTCTCTTCGCATGATGTGTCCAAAGTATGAAAGTCGAAGTCTTGTCATCTGAGCTTCTAAAGAAAGCTTAGGTTTGATCTCCTCTAGTACCGACTGGTTTGTTCTTCGGGCAGTCCATGGCATACACAGTATTCGCTGCCAGCACCATAATTCAAGGGCAGCAATTTTCTTCCTGTCTATCTTTTTCACTGTCCAGCTTTCACATCCATACGATCTTATTGAAAATACCATCAATGTATCATTAAATTCCTATGCTCTATTTTAATCTGTATTTCTATGGGTCAGGGCCCAAATCCCGGGGTTTGCTATTTACGGGTCTCAGACTTCACAATGGCATAAATTTCTGGGTTTATTCAAATCCCCAGTGACATGCCTGTTAGCATCAATGACCCTTCGTTATAACTATGGCTTGAATAGGTTGAATCTTTGTATGGAGAGAGACATCTCTGCTCTTGAGAATCTTATTTAGGTCTTTCATAGCCATTTTGCCAAGAGCAATGCGTCGTCTGATTTCTTGACTGCTTGTTGCTTCTTTATTGATAGTTGATCCAAGTAGGTTAAAGTTGTTCACGATTTCAATTTCTTCTCCTTCAATGATGAACCTGTTGATTATGCCAGCTGTCATGATCTTTGTCTTCTTTACATTAAGGTGCAGGCCCATTTTGAGACTATGTTCTTTGATTGTGAGAAGCAAATGTTTCAGATCATCTTCATTTTCAGCCAGTAATGTGGTATCATCAGCATAGCGAAGGTTGTTGAGTCTTCCACCAATCTTCACACCTCTGTTGTCTTCATACAATCCTGCTTCTCTGATGATTTGTTCTGCATATCAATTAAACAGGTAGGGAAAAAGTATGCAGCCTTGTCTTACACCTTTGCTTATTTTAAACCATTCTGTTTCTCCTTGTTCCGTTCGAACTGTTGCTTCTTGATCAATGTACAGATTGTGCAAGAGAACGATCAGGTGTTCTGGTATACCCATGCTTCTTAATGTGCGTTTCTGGGCAATTTTCAGAGTTTCTTCCGTCATCCATTTTGGCCGTTTTTTCTTTTTCACCTTTTGAAGAGACTTCTCACTTTCTTCCAACACAACCTTCTTGATGTCATTCCAGGAGTGGAGGAGTAGCCTAGTGGTTGGGGCAAGGTACTTCAGGCCGGAAGGTCGGGGGTTCAATTCCCACTAGAGGACAGCAACCTTGGGCCGGAAGGACTGGGGTTTCTAGTCCCACAGGTGCTCCTTGTGGTCTTGGGCAAGCCACTTAACCCTCCATTGCCCATGTTCCCTGTAAAATAGTTATCTCCAAGTTATAATACCCTGTTCAATGTAATTTCAGTTTGTTCAATGTAAACCGCACTGATGCAGAATAGCGCGGTATATAAGAGAATGTAAATAAATAAATAAATAAATAACTCTTCTGGAGCTCTGTCATTTGTATCTGAAAGAGCAAATCGATTTTGCAGGCAGTCTTTAAATTCCAGTGGTATATTCTCAAGGTCATATTTTGCTGCATTCATGAGTGGTTTGCTCTTTTTCAACTTTAGCCTGAGTTTGCATACTAGTAGTTGATGATCTGTACCACAGTCAGCTCCAGGTTTTGTCTTTGTTGATGTTATAGAGCTTTTCCATTATTGACTTCTACAGATGTAGTCAATTTGATTTTTATACAATCCATTGGGTGAAGTCCATGTGTACAGTCGCCGCTTGTGTTGCTGGAAAAAGGTGTTTGAGATGAATAGATCTTGCAGAATTGGTCTTGCAGAATTCTATCAGTCTTTCTCCAGCTTCATTTCTGTTGCCAAGTCCATATTTAATTATTAGAGAACTGTAAATATGTAAATATTGTAACCTAACTTTTGAAGTGTCTAACCCTGCATGCTGTGCCAAACCCTAAAACTATGTATATATGACCCGATTTTCCTGTCCTGATTTGACATCTCCCAAATTGGCAATCAAACCGCTGCTGATCGCTGGAAGTAGCGGTATATAAGTGTAAACTAAATAAAATAAAATAAATAAATAAAATAAATATTTTCCAACTACTTTGTCTTCTTCTTTGTTGCCAACTTTTGCGTTCCAGTCACCCATGACTATCAGGATATCCTGTTTGCATGTTATGTCAATTTCAGCTTGTACTTGTTCATAGAACTCTTCAATTTCATTCTCTTCTGCAGCTGTTGTTGGGGCATATATTTGAATTATTGTTGTGTTGATAGGCATTCATCGTAGATGAACAGAGATTAAGCGTTCAGTGACTACATTGTATTTCATTACAGTTTCTTGCAAGTTTCTTCTTTATTATAAATGCAACACCACTTCTTCTTTGTCTTTCATTTCCAGCATAGTAGACCATGTGATCTTCTGATGCAAAGTGCCCGATGCCAGTCCATTTCAATTCGCTGACACCCAACAGATCAAGTTGTACACGTTCCATTTCATTCTTGACCACCTCCAACTTCCCTTGGTTCATGCTTCTTACGTTCCATGTTCCAATGTGTAAGACATCTTTACAGCTTCTGACTCTCATTTCATGCGCAGATCCTATACAATAAATAATATATACATATATATATATATATTGTCGTGAGCCCTCTCTGTGCACCTGCCGGTAAAACAAGGTACTGCACTGGACCACAGTGTAACTGGCCTTCTGGTAGTTGTAGTTGCTGCCAGTTACAAATTAGTCGTGGAAAACCGATGTAAGGTTAAATAGGGCTTTATTTCCCTTTCCCAATTTGGATATCTCAATATGTCAAAAATAAAGAAACATAACCCTTCTTGGGTATAACAGAAAGAAAACTGTAACTCAAAAATGGCTTGCTTTCAGCTTCTTAACAAAACAAAATATATTCAAAACACAGACCTGTAGCAGCCAGGATTAAGGCCTTCCCTTCACCTTGTCAGGCTTCTTATTCCTTCCTATCTCAGTGAGACTATGTTGTCTGCCAAAGAAAGGCTACAGTCCATTTGTTTAATGGTATCTTCTATTATAGATGTCTCATATTGCATAGGTTCCTCAACAGGAATTGACACCTCTTTATCTTCCTCCTGTGGAAGCTTGGCAAACAGTCCGTCCTGGCTGTGACGTACTTTTCTTTCACTAGGGTAAAGCTGTTTGCTGTTACCACATTTACTGAGGTTTTCCTGGTAAGAGCCTCCCCTCTGCTGATACCTGTTAGGCAAGTTAAAACATTCCCTTGCCCAGCTTTTAGAAGGAATTACTTCAGGTCTAGGCTCTGCTCTGCTCAGGACCCTGGGAACAGCTGGAGCTTCTAACGGCAGCCCTTCTGAAACTCTGTGCCTCACGTATCTCTCAGAGTGGTTTACTTCTGAAGGTAAAAAGCCTTTCTCTTTCTCTTGTGTATGATAAGGGTAAAGAAGCTTCTCTGCTTCCCTTAAGCTGGCTTTGGATGGCTTCTGGACTTCAAATTGTCCTTTATAGCCAAGCCCTGTGCTTCCCCTTTTTGGACAAGAATAAAACTTCCTGGCTTGTACCTTTTTCCTTCTGGCTCTGTTCCAATCTGGGCTGTTATATTCACTCTCACTTTCTGTGTCAAGCTGTCTGTACCTTTCATTCAAGCATTCACTGGACTCACTCAGACCTCCGTTCAGGCTTCCAAAGTGGTAATTAGACTTGCTCTCTTCACAGCTTCTCTCGTCCTCTCCATTCATCTAGTTCCTTCTCTGGGTCCTACCCTGGTTCTTCAAATGAGTCCTATCCTGGGTCTGGTTCTGCCTAACTGCTTGTGAGCTGAGCTTATCTAGGTGTTTCCTAGCTGCACCACCCCCCAGCTGATTGGAGTCAGGTGAGAATCTCCTGGTTTCTCTACTGGCTGGGTGTGTCTCCCTAGCTCGTGACCTCACTTGCTTATGTTGCTCATGGCAACTTTCTATCATGTGCTTTCCCCAAACGTTAGTATTTTCTTGAACTGCAATTTCATCTGTCTCCACAGGGGTCACTAATGAGTCTGCTCTGTGACAGATTCCCCCCCTTAAAATATTACGGGCTGCCGCAAAACTACACGGACAGCACGTAATTCTGCCCGGGGTGCGCCTATAATGCTCCCTGTAAACTAAATTAGCTTGGGCCTCCCTCTCTTTCCATGGCTTTAACATGTTAAGTTGATAAACCTGTCTATGTCCCCTGTCGTTTTCTATTAGATAGGAAACAGGCCCAACTCTTTTTATCACCGTACCCGGCCCCTTCCAGTGGGATTCAAATTTGGGACCCGGATCTGCTACCTGGATAAGGACCTTATCCCCGACTTCTAATTGTCTGGGTTGTGTGCCCTTATCGTAATAGCGTTTCTGACGCTGCATGCTAGCCTTGAGATTGTCTATCGAGGCTTTAGACGTCTTCTCTAAGCGCGTCCTTAAGTTGTTTAAGAATTGTGGTACCCCTACCTCCGGTATTTCGGGTTCTACCCACTCTTCCTGCAGAATGTCTAATATACCTCTCGGGGCCCTGCCAAACAATAACTCGAACGGGGATGCCCCCAAGGACGTTTGAATACGCTCCCTACATGCGTACAATACGAATGGGAGCAAGGTGTCCCACTCTGCCATTTCTCCCTTCCTTAAACCTCTCCTCAACAGGTGTTTAATGGATTGGTTCATTCGCTCTACTAATCCGTTTGACTGGGGGTGGTATGCCGCAGTCTTAATGTGGCGAATGCCAAATGCTTCCCACACTCTAGCAAGGTATCGCGACACAAAGTTGCTTCCCTGATCTGTTAAGATCTCCTGGGGAAACCCCACTTCGCAAAATAACTTTATTAGTTCTTGCGCTATCACCCTAGCTGAGATGTTCCTAAGGGGGGAATTGCCCATGGGAACCGCGTGGCGTGGTCTACAATCGCTAGCATATATTGGTAACCCCTAGGTGTTTTTATTAGAGGGCCCACTATATCCATCCCCATGCGTCTGATGGGTGCCGAGATGGTAGGCAAAGGCACCATAGGTACGGCCTTTGGTCGTGCTATTGAGACCCTCTGGCAAGTAGGGCAGGAGTCACAGTACTGTTTCGTCTCTTTATATACTCCTGGCCAGTAAAACCTCGCCAGTATCTGATCTAGCGTTCCCTGAACACCTTTGTGACTGCCTATCGGGTGGTCGTGTGCTAGGCGTAAAACAACAGCCTTGAACGTTACTGGTACTACCAGTTGTTTCCTGACTGCGTCAGTATAAGGGTCTATACTTTCCCTGTATAGTATGTCCTTATCTAGTAGGAATCTAGGGAGTATGGGTCGATCTTCTTGTGCCCATTCAAATGCTCTTTTGAGCGCGGGGTCTGCCTTCTGTTCCATTGGGAAAGAAGGGAACTTCTGAACTAGGGCTGCAGGTACCCACGGTAACCCTTCCCCGGCCTCTAGTTCTGCTCTTCCTCGGGTCCTTTTATTTCTCTCTTGGCGTTTCCTAGCCTTGGGTTTTTTCTCCTCTTTGTTTGGAACCTGAATTAACTCGTCATGATCGGGTAGTGTGTTAGCCTCAACCTCTTCTATCCTTTCCTCGGGCTTTTCCTTATCTTCCTCCCCCTTAGGTTCCTCTGTTCTTTCAACAGATGGTTCCTGGGTTCCTGAGGTTCCAGCCTGTGACCTGGTCGAAACAAGGCCTGACCTTGTACCTAAGCCTTGCATCAATCCTCCCTTAAATGAAGGCCAATCATGCCCTAGGATAAGTTCCTGGGGTAGCCCTGGGACTACTGCCACCTGGATTTCTCTTTCTATTCCCATCCCCTTAACCCGTACCTTATGCAGGGGATATGGAAGACGGGTGCCATGTACACATTTTATCTGTACTTGGTCCTTTCTCTGACCTGAAGCCGCAGAGCGAGACTGCTCCATGGTCTCCCAAAACTTCAGAGAGACCATGCTCTGTTCTGCGCCTGAGTCCAGCAAAGCTAAGGCGTCTTCTCCATCTACCAAGACCTGGAGAAAAATGCCTTTCGGGACCTGTTTCTCAGCCCCGGCTATAAAGATCATCTTTATCTTACAATTTTTCTGGTAGTGGCCTACTTTTCCACATTTATAACATTTTCTATTACCAGCCACATCATCAACAGTATCATTATGCACATTTCTTTTATACATTGTAACTCTATCACCCTTCCTCATTTTATCAGGATTTTCATTGCCATTTATTTTTAACTCGCCAATTCTAGAGGTGTCAGCCCTTTTGGCTTCATAATATACCTCCGTCATATTGGCTGCCTCTTCGGGATTACGGCAATCCTGTAATGTGAGGAAGGTCTTTAAATCCGGTGATACAGAATGCATAAACTGCTCCATTATTATATCATTCATAATGGATTCTACTGACCTCCCTTCGGGGTTAAGCCACTTATACGCAAGGCTTTTCAACCTTTGGTATAAGGCTCTGGGAGTCTCCTTATTCTGTATTTTTGCCTCCCTGAATAGGTGTTTGTAGTGCCTGGGCGTAAGGCCCAGCCTATCTCTTATGGCTTTTTTAATTTCCACATAATTAGTGGCTAAGGTAGCAGGCATTCCCTTAAATGCTGACAGAGCCTCTCCAGTTAAGGTCATAGCAAAACGCATGGCCCACTGCTCTGATGGCCATTTGAGGGTTTCTGCAATCCTCTCAAAAGATTCTATATAATCGTCTAGATCATCATACTGGGTAAGCTGTCTCACAGACAAATTAGAGCAAGTGTTCAATGCTACTTGCGGCATTGTTGGCAAGTTCGCTGCTTCATTGTCCTGCGGCTTCTTGACAAGAGCCTCCAACGCTTCCAATAAAGGTCGCTGCTGCTCTCTCATAGCGTCCATGTACTGTCCTTGCAGTTGCTGCATAAGCGCTGCTTGTCTGTCCCACTGCGCTTGCATCCATGTTTGGACGTCGTGGGGATCCCTCTCTCTGGAGCTGAACACCTGCAAAAGAAAAAAGACAAGGCACACCAAGTGCGGTACTTCTTTTGCCCACTTCCTGCCTAGGAATAGCGCCCCCTTTCTCACAGTTGTCCTTCTACCTTTCCCACCCAGGTCACCGTTACCTGAGTTTTCTGGTAGACTTCAGCCTGTGAGAAAGGCTTCTTTTCTTTTCTGGCCGACCTGCCAGCGAAATCCTCCACAGGTAGTGCTTCTGTGTGGTCAGTTGTTCCTCCAGCGATGTCCTCTTCTTTTATTTCTTCCCTTTTCTCTCCAGAAGAAATCACGTGGTACACAAAAATTGATCCTAAAATACTACGCCATTATGTCATGAGCCCTCTCTGTGCACCTGCCGGTAAAACAAGGTACTGCACTGGGCCACAGTGTAACTGGCCTTCTGGTAGTTGTAGTTGCTGCCAGTTACAAATTAGTCGTGGAAAACCGATGTAAGGTTAAATAGGGCTTTATTTCCCTTTCCCAATAGGATATCTCAATATGTACAAAAATAAAGAAACATAACCCTTCTTGGGTATAACAGAAAGAAAACTGTAACACAAAAATGGCTTTCTTTCAGCTTCTTAACAAAACAAAATATATTCAAAACACAGACCTGTAGCAGCCAGGAATAAGGCCTTCCCTTCACCTTGTCAGGCTTCTTATTCCTTCCTATCTCAGTGAGACTATGTTGTCTGCCAAAGAAAGGCTACAGTCCATTTGTTCAATGGTATCTTCTATTATAGATGTCTCATATTGCATAGGTTCCTCAACAGGAATTGACACCTCTTTATCTTCCTCCTGTGGAAACTTGTCAAACAGTCCATCCTGACTGTGACGTACTTTTCTTTCACTAGGGTAAAGCTGTTTGCTGTTACCACATTTACTGAGGTTTTCCTGGTAAGAGCCTCCCCTCTGCTGATACCTGTTAGGCAAGTTAAAACATTCCCTTGCCCAGCTTTTAGAAGGAATTACTTCAGCTCTAGGCTCTGCTCTGCTCAGGACCCTGGGAACAGTCTAACGGCAGCCCTTCTGAAACTCTGTGCCTCACGTATCTCTCAGAGTGGTTTACTTCTGAAGGTAAAAAGCCTTTCTCTTTCTCTTGTGTATGATAAGGGTAAAGAAGCTTCTCTGCTTCCCTTAAGCTGGCTTTGGATGGCTTCTGGACTTCAAATTGTCCTTTATAGCCAAGCCCTGTGCTTCCCCTTTTTGGACAAGAATAAAACTTCCTGGCTTGTACCTTTTTCCTTCTGGCTCTGTTCCAATCTGGGCTGTTATATTCACTCTCACTTTCTGTGTCAAGCTGTCTGTACCTTTCATTCAAGCATTCACTGGACTCACTCAGACCTCCGTTCAGGCTTCCAAAGTGGTAATTAGACTTGCTCTCTTCACAGCTTCTCTCGTCCTCTCCATTCATCCAGTTCCTTCTCTGGGTCCTACCCTGGTTCTTCAAATGAGTCCTATCCTGGGTCTGGTTCTGCCTAACTGCTTGTGAGCTGAGCTTATCTAGGTGTTTCCTAGCTGCACCACCCCCCAGCTGATTGGAGTCAGGTGAGAATCTCCTGGTTTCTCTACTGGCTGGGTGTGTCTCCCTAGCTCGTGACCTCACTTGCTTACGTTGCTCATGGCAACTTTCTATCATGTGCTTTCCCCAAACGTTAGTATTTTCTTGAACTGCAATTTCATCTGTCTCCACAGGGGTCATTAATGAGTCTGCTCTGTGACAATATATATATATATATATATATATATATATATATATATATATATATATATATATATATATATATATGTATGTATGTGAAAATATAAATATGTCAATATATATAAAAAATTGTTTAACAGATATAAAAATGTTTGTATGAATGCGTCAATATATGAGAAACCTTTTGAGACATTGAATGATCAACCTTAATATAGAAACTGCATATACCAATAGGCCAATGCTGAGTATAACACTTTTGAAAGATCTTAGATATGAATCTGTCAAGAAAATTATGAAAGAGAAATGACAATTAATGTGTAGATTATTGAAATATCTGTGTAAATAAAGATATTTTATAATTTACCATGTATTTACACACTCTGCCTATGATCAGGCCTTTCACATGCATATGTGGCTATATATGCACGATAAAGACTTCATAAAATTACCCGTATAAGCCTGAAATAAGATCTATAGTACTATCACCTAGTATGGCCAAACAAACTATCTGGTGAAGAAGTGAATAGGCTTCTTTCACCGTGCGAGCTTAAATTCCTCCTGAAATCAGTATACATTTTCAAATCTACACTGGAGAATTAGCCTAATGGTTAGAGCAGTTAGCTGAAAACCAGGGAAGGCAGATTTGGATTCCACTGCTATTCCTTGTTATCTTGGGCAAGTCATGTAATTCTCCGTTGCCTCAGGCAGGGTTGGCACTACCATTAGATAAACTAGGTGGCCACCTAGAGCTCTGGTTATTTGGGGCACCCATTGCTATCGCTGCTGCCTCTCTCTGGGGCTAGCAGTGGCAGTAATGGTAAAAGAACCATCTTCCAGTTTATGCCAGTTCAGGGTTTAACATATCTGAATATAATAAAGATTTATCCACCATTATAACTGTGACCCAGGTCATAAAGTGTTTCAATCACTATTGAAGGGTTTCAGGATTTCCAGAGCAATTATCCTGGGTAATGTGGTTGCCTACCAGGGTAACACTTGTCTCCAGTGCATTTTTCCTAGCAAAAAAGGTGCCGTTAATTATTTATTTATTTAAACTCTTTTCTATGCCGCCTTATCCTGTAATCAAAGCGGTTTACAAGAAAGTTTGAACTCAACTTGGGTACATTAATAACTTGGGGTATTAAAAGGGTAGTAGCTATTTACACATTGTTTAACATATTTACAATGGTTCTGCTGTTTACATCAGAGTAGGGTTATCGTGTCTTTGGGATGTTTCAAGAGTCCTTTGTTGGATTCGGTGTAGTCATTGTGCTATGTGATGTGTCCATAGTGTTTTGTGAACAGAAAAGTCTTGAGTCTTTTCCAAAAGTCTTCGATGTCTTTGGTGGAACGGTTATCTTAAGGCAGGGTGTTCCATAGTTGTGGTGCGGCTAGTAATAGTGCTGTTTTGGATGTTGATTGCTTGCTTTTCTGGAAGTCTGATGGCATGTTAATCGTGTGACTGTTATTGGTTCTTCTGGGGTGGGTGCTTTCTTTTCTTGTAATTAGGGTTTCTAGAATGTCTGCTGAGGAGTGGTGGATGATTTTAAAGATTTTTAGCATTGTTTTAAATTTGGCATATGCTTGGATTGGTAACCACTGTAGTTGATGTAATATTGGTGTGATGTGATCTGTTTTATTGGTTTCACTGACGATTCATGCTGTGGTGATCTTCACCATTTGTAGTGGGTGAATGGTTTGCTTTGGTAGGCCTTGGTAGAGTGAGTTGCCGTAGTCCATTATTGGTGTGATGATGGCTTGGCAAACAATCTGGAAGTGGTCCTAGCATAGGAGTGGTTTAATCTTTCTTTTGATGTTTAATTTGCAGTATGCCTTCGCTGCTGTCTTGTTTATAATAGATTGAAGGTTGATGTTTTTGTCTAGTGTGATGCCTAAGTAGCGCACTTCCTCTTTTACAGATATGGTTTGGTTGAGCAGTTGGATTTGTTGTGGAGGGTTGAAGGTGGTGCTGCTGCTGATGTGCAGCGCTTCTGTTTTCTTATAGTTCAGTGTGAGGTTGTTGCTGCTGAGCCAGGTGGCTACATCTTCTAAGCATTGAGTTATGGTCGTGATGTTTGGTGCTTCCAGGTCAGTCAGAATGTAGACCTTGAGGTCGTCAGCATACAGATGGAATAGTACGTTATGTCTCTTGATGATGCCGCAGACAGGGCACATGTATAAGTTGAACAGTATTGATGAAAGTGCCAACCCTTGTGGGAATGCCTTGTGTTGTAGGGAAGGGTGTGGAGTGTTTTGTTCCACATTTTACTTGTTGTAGCCTGTCCTTTAGGCATGAGGTGAACCATTTTAGAGTGGTGTTACATATGCCAAATTCCTGGAGGCATTGGATTAGGATGGGGTGCGAGACTGAATCAAAGGCGGATGAGATGTCCATGAAAATGAGGAGAAATTCATTTTTTGACTTGTCGATTTCTTTCAGGATGTTGTTAAAGAGAGATGTTAAGAGTGTCTCTACATTGTGACGTGGCTTAAAGCCATATTGCTGTGGATCCAGTGGCGCATTGCGGTCTATATGGTCATGGAGCTGTGGTCTCTACAGCCTTCTCTATGATTTTTGCAAGAAATAGAAGGCTGGAAATTGGGCGGTAAGCTGCGGGGTCTGTTTTGCAGAGTGAGGTGCTCTTCAAGATTTGTCGAATGGTTGCTTGTTTGAGAGAGGGGTCCTCCTGCCTTGATTTTGTACAATATTTCCTGTCAGGACAGAGGTACCTGGAAAATAACTTATACATGGGTTCTGAGTAATCAACAGCACATCACTGAGACTTCATTCTTTTTTTATGTATCTTGTTTACCTACCACCCCTCATTCCACCCCTTCTACCACTCCGGCTCCTCCTTTACTCTACCTTTCTGATATTCACCCATTTCAGGAAGGACATCCCTTTCAGATTAAATATGATGCACCACACGATGTTTTATATGATGTAGAATACCATTTCCTTATCTATTTCCAAAATTGTTTCTAGTTACTCACAAATATCCATATTGCTCTCAGTTTGTTGCCAACCACATACAAATTTTACTTGGTTTGATATGCAGTCAGTAACACCCCAAGCCAAGCAATTACGACACAAGCGGGAATTAATTGATACAATTTTAGGTGGCACAGGGACTGCACTGGGTGCCCTTAAAATAATTGATATAGAGGTGCTCCATAATAAAATGGGATCCACTGCGCAGAATGCTTCTGATGGTTTTACCTCCCAACGTACTATTAATGAAGCTTCCTCTAAACTGTCCAATGTAGTTGTAGATACCTTTGCTCTTATATCTCCCATTATAGAACAGAAAATTGTTATCTTAGCACATGCAGAATACAGATTGGGAAAGAACATTTCCTGGGCTCTGGCCTGTGATCAAGTACAGATCGAGCTTATTACTATATTAAAGGAAATTCTGATCACTGCTAAGTTAGGACACTGGCCACCATCTCTTGTCCATACGGCTAGTACCAAAATACCTGAATTTGCTATAGCTCACCTTGATTGGTGGACAGTTAGTGTTCCCATTTGTTCACCACAAGGCTGCTCTATCTGTACTTTGATCCCATGGTCAGGACAACACACAGTTATTTATCCTGTTGTTAATATCGGTGTGCAGTTTGATAACATGCTTATGTATCCTGTGGACCATCTCACCTGGGTGCAGCCACTGGACGATACCTTGACTTCATTCAAGCCTATGGACCCCAGTTTGTGTGAGCAGACTACATTTCATTTCAAGTGTGAACCGCACCAATTTAAAGAGGCTGACACCTCCTGCTGGAACAATTCTTCCTCTTGTTCCCTGACTGTTAAGCTCTCATACTCCCTGACTACCTAACACAGTTTGTATTACCTTGGAGCTGGACACTTTTGTTTTCATCTGTTCTTTCCCCAGAATGTTTCTTTTTCAATTGCTCCCAGAATGCATGACATTCGCCTTCCTAAGAACACTTTTGCTGTACAGTTCAAACTATTTACTAAGCAATACCTGGTGCAGTCATACACCACTGGTCTCCATCACCATTAACGGGACAACTTATTCCACACCGCTGATTACCAACAACTTTATTGACATTCCAGACTTTATCTCATATGCTGTGCATCCATTACCACTTGGCTTGGGAGAAGAGACATTACATAAACTGCTCAACTTTACTCCATGAACTCCATGCCTATATTGATCACCTTAAAACAACATCCACCGAAGTGAATCACACCATCACTTAAGAAGAATGGGCACATTCAACAAACTGTTTAACACGTGCTACAAGATGCTCATGTGTCTGTGTGGGAACTGTTATTTGGTTACTCGCCTACTGCTGATCATGTCTTTAATGTTTTTATTCACCCTATTATTATTTTAACTGCTGTACAAATATTGCTATGCATTATCATAATTTTCCTGTGTTGTAAAATGAAACACATGTACATCTCTTTGCAGTACATGTCCTACAAAATACCAACAACATTTTAAGGTAGTTACACTTAATTTCTCCAGCATCTACCTCTACATCCAGGCTCATTTGGCCTGCTAATTTGGCATTTCCTACTACATTGAATACCAAAGTCAGCTGCAGTCTAGTATTTCTTCCTACCCTCACTCATAGCATCCTGGTACCTTTCAGCTTTAACCTCCTCAGAAATTCCTGCATCCCTTATGCACTGTTCATTCTCTCTAAGACTGGCACTGAGGTGGCATATTGGGTTTCCCCACCCAGTAGTAGCTGCCCTACCTAAGACACGAGGTTTGGACTCATAATGGGACTTGCTCATATCTAGAACACTAGAGACAGTACTGTGCAGGACAGGGGACCTGCTGGACATAGCAAGGTATTTATACAGGAGGTATTAGACAAGCTGCCTGCTATCATGTATATAGTAATTAAAGCTGGGACAGGTACCACAGGTTTGCTTCCACCATTTCCCAGAAAAAAAAAGGTGTCGGAGATGTCAGCATACAACAGCATGACATTATGCCTAGCATAGGTGCCATGGCTTTTCCCAGACTTTGGCCTGCAGCTCTGACCCCCTGGTTGATGTCAGATAGGACGTCTCCAGACTTGATGGGCTTGGTATGCCTGATGAGATTAGTCTGCAGGACAACAGCCCCTCCTTGACTTGATGGGCTTAGTATGCCTGATGAGATTAATCTGCAAGACAACAGCCCCTCCTTGCTAATCAAGTGATAACAGACCTCAAACAGACCAAAGTATGACAAAGGGAGGTGTTGGAGAATTTCACTATAACTACAGAGAAGGACAAAAATATCTCTCTCTCCATTCATGGGACACTTCTTACTATGAGGCTCTGACACACACGTCTCTTTACCCCCCCCCCCTTGTTCTCTCTCTCTCTCCCTATTCATCGGACACTTCTTACTGAGACTCTGACACATACTTCTCTTTACCCCCCCTTGTTCTCTCTCTCTCTCTATTCATCGGACACTTCTTACTATGAGGCTCTGACACACACTTTTTGCCCCCCCTCTCTCTCTCTCACTCTCACACACACACATGCACCCACACACAGAGTCATTCGTATACACTGAAGCAGCTCTGTAACAACCTTATAAATCTGTTCTGTACCTATTTCTATATAAAAACCTTTTTCCAAGCCACACCAGTTTGGTTGTCTTGTTGTGCTACCATACCTACTGCCTCTGCGAAGTGGACCCAGGACCAACAGGAGAGTAACCGAATGTAGGAAGCGGCGAAAGATTACAGTTGGCATGTGTCCTTGTTGCAGGGATAATTTGACTATTTTTTGTATATAAGGACCGAGTTGTTCTTTAGTGGTTTATATCCATTGCACAGGGCAAGGGTCATTTGGAGAAGTGGTGGTGTTGAGGGCGGTGATTATTTTCTCTATTTGACTTTGAGGCAGTATGGTAAATTCTTCCCAAGCTTAAGAGGAGGTTTGTACTTTGGTGTTGCTGCATTCTGCGATTGTTGTGCTTGGGTGTTTGTTAAGTTTATTTTGTTTTTTGGCTAGGTGATTCGCCATGTCTTGAGGGTGGATCTCAGTGGTCTCCAGGTGTGTGTTGTCCCTAGTGAGAGCTCGCACAATGTTGAGAAGCTCTCTTGGCTTGTTTACTGATCACATGATTAGGTTTGTGCGGTGTTTACAGTTGTTATCAGAGAGTTGTAATTGTTCTGCTTAGTGTGACATAGTTGTTGCATGTCAGGGTCTTTGGTTTTCCTCTATTTCCTTTCAATTTTTCTCAGCTCTCTTTTTGCACCTTTCATCGTGCTGGAGTTCCAGGGGATGGATGGATTAATGAGTGTGTATGTGTGGTTTCTGTGAGGTGCTGCTGCTGCGGTAGATATTGTATTGGTCCAGTTTTCAATGATTTTGTTAAGGTCATCTGTATTTTTTTGTTGTAGGTTTGGGATGATCTCGTTCAAGAAAGTTTCTCATCAAATGATTTTAATCTTCTTTTGGTTTCAGATTTTTCTTGTGTATGCATTGGTTGATTGATCTGTATTGTGATGGTTATTATGTGATGGTCCGACCATGGTACTGACAGAACTGTGGGACGGGAGACTATGTTAGGTGCTTGTAGTGATTTGGGAATGAATATGAGATCTGGGGTTGTTCCATGTTTCTGAGTGGGTTCTTTGATCAATTGATGATAATGTAGTGCTTCCATAGCTTTGAGGAAGGCTTTGGCATTTTTTTCTGGTGTTGCTCCGATGTTAAAGTCAACTAGGAGGATAACTGGCTTGATTGTTGAATCATGCGCGCATACAGTTTCAAGAATCTTCGTTAGGTTGTCAGCTTTGGTGTTTGGTGGTCTATACATGAGGCATATATCTATGTGTTTGTTGGAGATGAGGATTGCGCTGGTTTCTTCTGTGCTGGTTGTTAGGATGGCTTTGAATTTGTAGTGGCTCTTGGTCAGAATCAGTACTCCACCCCCTCTTCTATCTTTTCTAGGAGAGTTGAAGGCGGTGTAGTTGGATGGGGTGATTTGATTTAAAATGATTTGGTCTGTATCATTGAGGCAAATATCAGTTATGCAGAGTATATCTGGTCATTCTGTGTGTATGTAGTCTGTGATGGTGTTGCTTTATTTCTGACTGACCTTGCATTTATAAGCATACAGGTGAGGTTTGTGCCTACCATGGGATTAGTGTGGTTCTGTTGTAGCTTACAGTTGGGGAGTATATTGATCGTGGTTTCTGTTCTGTGTGTGCGTGTTTTGCGTGGTGTGTGATTTGGTTGTGCCATGTGGTGGGGTATTGTATGTGCCATGGGGTGAAGTACTGTATGTGTGCGGTGTGCATGTAGGTGGGTGAATATGTTCTGGTGTAGAGCGCAGTTGTTTGTTGTGTAAGTAGTAGCAGTATTAGTGTGATTGGGAGGAGCATTGTGCTGTGTAGCAGCATGTTGTTGGGCCAGTAGTTTGAGCTGGTTTGGATTTACCACAGATTTGGCAAACCTCAGTGGCTTGGTGGGCCTATAGATTGCTAGGGTTAAATTTGTTCTTCAATTGCAATAGAGAGTCTACTTTACCAGATGTGCTCACCTTTGGACAGATTGTGTATTTGTCGGTAGCTATTTGTAATTCTGTATTTTCGGCTGATCTTGTTGCAGTTGGGCTTCTGTTTTTTGTAAAGGCCTCCTCCATGGTCCCTGCCTAAGGGCCATGCCAAAGGGCCCTCTGGTGAGGCCCTCAGGTGCGGGTGTGCCTGATGGCGCTCCTTTATCTGTTCAGCAGTCAGGCAGTCTGGGATCCTGATTGGCTTTGGGCCGGTGCACAGGGAGGGGAAGCTCTTCCCGCGCTTCAGCCCAATGCTGGTCAGGGCTTCGTTGGTGGAGTCTGGGCTGAGGTGTCCTTTGTTCCTGATGGCGCTTCTTTTTCTGTGCAGTAGTCAGGCAGTCTGGGGCCCTGATTGGCTTTGGGCTGGTGCTCCTCATGTATTAATGAAAGAGCCATATGCAAGACTCTTTCATTAATACATGAGAAGCATGGGTCCATTTTATTAGGCAATGAAAAAAGAACCAGTACTCAGTCCCACCACATACCCCCTCAAAAAAAGCCCTGCTTGTCTCTAAGTAAGGATGATGTAATGGAAGGGGAGTAAATTATGCAGCTTGTTTTCCCCATTGGAAGGTGGCTAGGAGTAGGGCAATGAGGTCATTGAATCTATAAACTGTGGTGTTTTTGGAGGGAAGGGATCTTTTGCCTGTTTTCTGCTTCCTAGAAGCAGATTAAACACTCAAGGGAAGGAGATCAAGTTATGTGGAGGATGCATCCTTGAATACCAGAACAAGGTTTTGGAGTTAAAGAAAATATGAGCATTTGGGTCTTATCTCCTTTCTGGCCTGTGAAAGGAACTGAGTGTGGTCTGCAGTCAGCAACTTGCCAGGGTTGGGAATCATAGGCAAAGGAGGTTCCTACAGGCAGGGCCGGCCCGTCCATTGAGCAAGAAAGTTTTTTGCACAGGGCCCCGCGTTTCAGGGGGCCCCGCGCAAAGAACATTCTGCTTTTTTTTTTTTTAAATTACATTTAAAAAAAAAACCTGTCTCTGGCTGCAGCCGCTGCCGCGTCCGTCGCAGCAGCGGCAGAATGGAGTGTCCCGCGGGGCCCCCTCTCCTCGTTGAGCCCTCTGCAAGGGCTTTCAGATTCGCAAAGGGAGAGTGCTCCCTCGCGTCTCTGTAAAGCCCGCAGGGGCTAATGGGAAATTTCCCATCTGCCCCTCCAGATGGGAAATTTCCCATTAGCCCCTGCGGGCTTTACAGAGACGCGAGGGAGCACTCTCCCTTCGCGAATCTGAAAGCCCTTGCAGAGGGCTCAACGAGGAGAGGGGGCCCCGCGGGACACTCCATTCTGCCGCTGCTGCGACGGACGCGGCAGCGGCAGCAGCTAGAGCCAGGTGTTTTTTTTTTTTAAATTTGCCGGAAGGGAAGGGAAGGGAAGGGGGGGGGGTTTAAGACTGGTAATGGGCTGGGGGGCTGATGGAGGCTGTCTGGAAATGTGCTGGGGGGGGGGGTTAGGACGGGAAATGGGCTAGGGGGGGGGTTAGGACTGGAAAGGTGCTAGGGGGGGTTGGGAATGCTAATGGGCTGGGGCTGATGGAGGCTGACTGGAAATGGGGTGAGGGGGGGGGTTAGGACTGGAAATGGGCTAGGGGGGGGGTTAGGACTGGAAATGTGCTGGGGGGGTTGACTGGAAATGTGCTGGGGGGTTAGGACTGGAAATGGGCTGGGGGGGTTAGGACTGCTAATAGGCTGGGGCTGATGGAGGCTGACTGGAAATGGGGTGAGGGGGGGGGGGTTAGGACTGGAAATGGGCTAGGGGGGGTTAGGACTGGAAATGGGCTGGGGAGGGGTTAGGACTGGAAATGGACTGGGGGGGTTAAGACTGCTAATGGGCTGGGGCTGATGGAGGCTGACTGTAAATGGGCTGTTGGGGGTTTAGGACTGGAAATGGGCTAGGGGGGTTAAGACTGGTAATGGGCTGGGGGTTGATGGAGGCTGACTGGAAATGGGGTGATGGGGGGTTAGGACTGGAAATGGGCTGGGGGGTGGAGGTTAAGACTGGTAATGGGCTGTGGGCTGAAGGGGGCATTCTGGAAATAGGGAGATGGGGGGTTAGGATTGCTAATGGGCTATGGGGGGGTTAGGACTGCTAATGGGCTTTGGGGGCGCTAGGACAGGAAATGGGCTGATGGGGAGGGGTTAGGACTTGAGGTGGGCTGATGTGGTTAGGACTGGTAATGGGCTGTGGGCTGATGGGGGGGTTAGGACTGGCAATGGGCTATGGGGGGCTGACTGGAAATGGGCTGATGGGGTTAAGACTGGAAGTGGGCTAATGGGGGGTTAGGACTGGTAATGGGTTATAGGGGGGGCTTAAACTGAAAATGGGTTGATGGGGGGCTAGGACTGGTAATGGGTTGGGGGATTGCTATGACTGGAAATGGACTGAGTGGACGGGGAGGCTTGAACTGCAAATAACTGATGGGGAGGGAGCTTGGAATGGAAATGGGCTGTGAGGGAAGGGAGCTAGGACTGAAAATGGGCTGATGGAGCAGCTAGGATACGACTGGAAATGGGCTGTTGGGGAGCTAAGATTGGAAATGGGCTGTGGTGGGGGCTTGAATTGAAATGGACTCATGGAGGGGCTAGAACTGGAAGTAGGCTCATGGGGGGGCTTGGACTGGAATTGGGCTGAGTGGAGGGGAGCTAGGATTTGACATGGGCTGATGGTGGGGCCACGAAATGACTAGAAATGGGCTGATGGGGGGCTAGGATTGGAAATGAGCTGATGAAGGGACTCAGACTGAAAATGGATGGGGGAGCTAGGACTGGAAATGGGTTGATGGGGGGCTAGGACTGGAAATGGGCTGATGCAGGGACTAGAAGAGAATGGATGCTGGGTGAGACTGGAACTAGAAGGGAGCTGATGTTGGGGGAGGATTAGAATGGGATGGGGCTGGGAGAGTAAAATGGAGAGGGGAAAAATATTTTGTGTGGGAGGGATGAAAAATCTACAATTGGCCGGGTATTGGGAGAGTAAGTGGGGATTGAGGATGGAGGGGTAAAATTTGTGTGGATGAAATAAGAATGAGGAAAGAGCAAAAGGAGAAAGATTAGTATGTTAAAGCAGATGTAGAGAGAGAGGATGGAAAGAAAACTAGAAGAGAGAAGAAAGGACAAATGGACAGCAGACGATGGAGAGTTAGCAGAAAACATGAAGAAACCAGAAGAAAGTGGCTGGAGCAATTGCAACTGAAAAAAAATGCACAAAAGGTAGAAAGATATCTCTTTATTTTGAATTTATTAACTGGAATATGAAAGCTCTGGGAAATGTGCATCATTAACGTCTGCGCTTTGTTTGGTACAAGAGGAAATTGATTTATAGTTTTATTTCTACAGTGTTGTTGTACATTCCAAGTTTGGCTTTTGGGGTTCCCAGTTTAATTATTGCCTTCCTGTTTCTAAATTGCGATTCCTTGTTTGGTGATGGTCTATGTTCTGCATGTGTAACTGAGCTGAGGTATTCTGTTTATGTAATTCCTATTTGACATTGCCACTTGTTCTCTTTCCCCAGTATTCTCTGAAATGTATTGGTTTAATATTTGCAGTGTTTCCTTTTGATAGGTAGGGTCTGGTGCTTTGTGAGTCCTGGTAATGCTGTCAGGATACAGCGGGTTTGCTATGGGTTCTAAATGGGCAACGTTTGTAGTAGTTTCCTAATGTGCCTGGCGGTTGGCACTGGATTATAGTAATGTAGAAATCTTTTAGTCTTTCTTTATCCATACACTCATTAAGAGACATGTTTACTAAAAGTTAGTGAATGGTAACATTATGCAAATATTTATGCAAATAAGACCACTTATGCAAATGAGGCCCCGCACCGAGTCTCCGCACATGGCCCCGCACCCCCCTTGGGCCGCCCCTGCCTACAGGAGTTAAATTGGATTGGAGTTCCAGAAATAAACTACTTTTGGTGAAAATATTTAAAGTGTACTAAAGAGTTTACATTTTGCCAAAGCTCAGGGGCGGCCCAAGGGGGGTGCGGGGCCTCATTTGCATAAGGGGCATCATTGCATAAGGGGCATCACTCGGAACCAAAGCTTCATATACCCACCAAACATAAAGATACAAAGCACTACGATACCGATAAGATCAGAGGTGAAATACCTTGGGGTTACTCTGGACAATAAACTCAATCTCAAACCACACATAGACAAAACAATCCAAAAAGCCTACTACAAGATGCGAATCGTCAGGAGAATGAAACCACTCCTCGCCCCAGAACACATCCGTACCATCTGTCAAGCCCTGATAACCCCTCTACTGGACTTCTGCAATCCGATATACCTTGGACTACCGAAACAAGCCCTCAAACCACTCCAACTGGCACAAAACACTGCAGCACGAATAATATCCGGAGTTGCAAGACGGGAGCACATCACACCTACCTTAAAGGACTTACACTGGCTTCCAATCAGTGCACGCATCAGATACAAGACTATCATAAACCTATTTAAGATAAAACAGCACACATCAGCCAACAGCCTCCACACGCTCATACAACCAGAAACCAGCACACGTCCTAGAAGAAAACAAACACACAACCGAGTCAGTACCCCAAATGAATACAAGCACACACGCAAGGACACAACAGACAGAGCACTCTCCATGGCTGCTCCAACAATATGGAACAATCTACCGGACGATTTGAGGGCAACTCCAGACCTCAAAGACTTCAGAAAACAGCTGAAAACCATGCTGTTCATAGAGCACTATGGACACATCACATAACCTAAGAGAATGAACAACAGCTCACCATACCTCCTAAACACTGTATGTATAAAATACGTTTTTAGCACCACTGTAGATAGCCCACTTTGTACATAGCTCAAACAAATCTAGCACACAACTCAACCCACACACAACTAAGTCTCACCCTCACTGCATGTATAACACACCCACTTTACCTGATTGCTTGCTGTGATTATTAAGATAAGGCGGTTTAGAAATACTGTTAAATAAAATAAAAATAAATTTGCATATATATTCGACTCGACGGCACTTAACAACAACAACCATACACTAACTTTTAGTAAACATGCCTGTTAATGAGTGTATGTATAAAGAAAGACTAAAAGATTTCTACATTACTATAATCCAGTGCCAACCGCCAGGCACATTAGGAACTACTACGAACACTGCCCATTTAGAACCCATAGGAAACCCGCCGTATTGTAACAGCACTACCGGGAGTCACAAAGCACCAGACCCTACCTATCAAAAGGCAACACTGCAAATATTAAGCCAATACATTTCAGAGAATAATAATACCTTCTGGGGAAAGAGAACAAGTGGGAATGTCAAATAGGAATTACATAAACAGAATACCTCAGCTCAGTTACACATGCAGAATATAGACCATAACCAAACAAGGAATCACAATTTAGAAACAGGAAGACAATAATAAAACTGGGAACCCCAAAAGCCAAACTTGGAATGTACAACAATACTGTAGAAATAAAACTATAAGTTAATTAACTCTTATAATAAACAAAGCGCAGACGTTAATGATGCATGTTTCCCAGAGCTGACATATTCCAGTTAATAAATTAAAAATAAAGAGATATCTTTCTAACTTTTGTGCATTATTTTTCAGTTGCAATTGCTCCAGCTACTTTCTTCTGGTTTCTTCGTGTCTTCTGCTAACTCTCCTTCATCTGCTGTCCATTTGTCCTTTCTTCTCTCTTCTAGTTTTTTTTCCATACTCTCTCTACATCTGCTTTAACATACTAATCTGTCTCCTTTTGCTCTTTCCTCATTCCTATTTCATCCACTCAAATTTTACCCCTCCATCCTCAATCCCCACTTACTCTCCCAATACCCGGCCAATTGTAGATTTTTCTTCCCTCCCACACAAAATATTTTTCCCCTCTCCATTTCACTCTCCCAGCCTCATCCCATTCTAATCCTCCCCCAACATCAGCTCCCTTCTAGTTCCAGCCCCACCCAGCATCCGCTCCCTTCTAGTCCTTGCATTAGCCCATTTCCAGTCCTAGTCACTGCATCAGCCCATTTCCAGTCCTAGCTCCCCCATCCATTTCCAGTCCTATCACGAGTCCCTTCATCAGCTCATTTCCAATCCCAGCCCCCATCAGCCCATTTCTAGTCTCAGCCCCACCATCAGCCCATGTCAAATCCTAGCTCCCCTCCACTCAGCCCATTTCCAATCCAAGCCCCCCATGAGACTACTTCCAGTTCTAGCCCCTCCATGAGTCCATTTCAATTCAAACCCCCACCACAGCCCATTTCCAATCTTAGCTCCCCCAACAGCCCATTTCTAGTTCTATCCTAGCCCCACCATCAGCCCATTTCCTGTCCTAGCTCCCCCCCACTCAGCCCATTTCCTGTCCTAGCTCCCCCCACTCATCCCATTTCCAGTCCTAGCTCCCTCCCCTCATAGCCCATTTCTATTCCAAGCCCCCTCCCCATCAGCTATTTGCAGTTCAAGCCCCCCTTCCACTCAGCCCATTTCTATTCCAAGCCCTCGTCCACATCAGCTATTTGCAGTTCAAGCCTCCCCTTCCACTCAGCCAGTCCTAGTCCCCCAATAGCCCATTCCAGTCCTGAGCCCCACATCAGCCCACTTCCAGTCCTAACCCCCCCCATCACCCCATTTTCAGTCTTAGCCCCTCCCATAGCCCACTTCCAGTCCTAACCCCATCAGCCCATTTCCAGTCCTAACCCCATCAGCCCACCTCAAGTCCTAACCCCCCATCAGCCCATTTCCAGTCCTAGTCACCCCCATAGCCCATTATCAGTCCTACCCCCCATCAGCCCCCTTCCAGTACTAACCCCCCCTCCTCCCATTTTCAGTCTTAGCTCCCCCCATAGCCCATTACCAGTCCTACCCCCCATCAGTCCACAGCCCATTACCAGTCCTTACCCCATCAGCTCACCTCAGGTCCTAACCCCCCATCAGCCCATTTCGAGTCCTAGCCCCCCCCATAGCCCATTACTAGTCCTAACCTCCCCCAATAGCCCATTACCAGTCCTAACCCCCCATCAGCCCACTTCCAGTCCTAACCCCCCAATCACACCATTTTCAATCTTAGCTCCCCCCATAGCCCATTAGCAGTCCTAACCCCCCCATCAGCCCACAGCTCATTACCAGTCCTAACCCCCTCCCCCCCATCAGCCCAGGGAAAGTTTAAAATGAAAAAAAAAGCTGGCTGCTGTTGCTGCCACCATGGCAGCAGCAGAATCGAGTGCCCCGTGCCCCCCCCCCTGCCTGACAGAGCCCTCCCTCCCTGCATCAGTCCCTTCGGCACGGAAGGGAGAGTTTCTCTCTCGCGGCTCTGTTAAGCCTGCTGGGGCTGATGGGAAACGGGCATTTCCTGTTTCCCATCAGCTCCGGCGGGCTTAACAGAGTCACGAAAGGGAAACTCTCCCTTCACGGCTCTGAAAGCCACGCTGAAGGGACTGATGCAGGGAGGGAGGGGGCCCGCGGGACACTCGATTCTGCTGCTGCCACAGTGGCAGCAGCCAGCTTTTTTTTTTTTTTTAATTTACTTTTAAAGCAGAATGTTCTTTGCACGGGGCCCCCTGAAACGCGGGGCCCTGTGCAAAAACATTCTTGCTCAATGGATGGGCCAGCCCTGCCAAAGCTAGAAGTTTGGGGTGACTGCTAAATTGGAATGTCCTGAGTTCAGGGGATCCTAAGCAGAGAATAGAGAAAGGCGAGATGCTTGGAATTATTTTTAAGGGGTAAGAAGAGCTGTGTATGGTGTTAAGGAGAAGATAGCAGTCTAACTGACAGATATTAGGAGTCACAGATGAGGAAAGGAGACTTGAATAAGGATCCAAGAGTTGGAAAAGAAAGGGAAAAAAGAGTTCAGATGGAAGAGAAGAAAATATTTAGTATTTTATTTCACTTTATTTTGTTCTGCATACGGTCTGTGAAGATAATAGATGGACTTTGCGCCTTATATTTTTGAATCACTCAGTAATGATAATTTTCTAATCAATATTTCAAATTTTGCAATCAGCAATTGTTTTAAAATAGTGGCCATGGTGTTTAAATTATCCACAATATTCACTGCCACTATGCAGATTGCAATAGGGATGTGCATTTGTTTGAAGCAACATGGAAAATATGTTGATTTATATGATTTTTAATCTGAAATGATATGAAAACAACACAACAGTTTGTTTGTTTTTTTTTACCAAATTTGACCTGGGCTACCCTCATACTGGTGTAATGTAGACTGGAAAGTACTAGTCTTCCAGGAGGAGCTACTATGTTTCCAGGAGGCTAGGTCTAGCCAGCCTACTCTTAGCTGTGTCTTGCATTTCTGGTGATATTAGTTTCTGTTTCCTGATTGGCCCAAATTTGTCTGGTTTTGAACTCTGTGGAAAGCCCTTCCTTGATATTTTGTCTTGTAAATCTATCAACTTAGGTTCTTGATACTCCAAAGATTTTTCTTGTGCCAGAAATTCTATGAAACCATGTCTAAGTTTAGACATATTTTCACAGAATTTCTGAACAGGATTACTAATTGGACAACCAGGATCCAGACTAGGATTGGTAAATGTCCCTTATATAATACCAATAACTGGGAATTTCACACAGGATGTAAGTCCAAGAATTCAACAAGGAAAAAGTTTTAACAAGGATTCTAGGATACCTTTCCCAGAACTTAAAGGGTTAGGAGCATGGCATAAAAAAAGTTTTTAGAGTAAGTCTCTAGAGTGATTCACAAAATAATTGCTTGGGATAGAGAACTCCATAATTAATGCCATTCTGATGTTCTTCTGCTTTACCACTCTGTCCAGCTTCTTTGCATCCAGCTTTTTATTGGTCAGAATGGGGATATCCCAGGAGATCATAACCTCTTCATCCTCCATAATTCTCTTAGGGTCATAATCCCAGTGCTTTTTAGGGACAGTGATGTTTTAGTATTTACAGAGTTTCCAATGAATGAGATGTGCTACTTTATTGTGCCTTTCTGTATAGAAATTTTCTGCCATCAGAACTTCACAACCTGCTATGAGATAAGTCACTGTTTCCAGGTCTTTCTAACAGAACCTACATATGTCTGTTTTGCCAGGTTTTTTTCAAAGCTCGCTGTAAACCATCTTGTCCATAATCCACTATCCGGGGCTGCAGCTATTGATCTCTCATCCTTCATAAGAACATAAAATATGCCATACTGGGTCAGACCAAGGTCCATCAAGCCCAGTATCCTGTTCCCACAGTGGCCAATCTAGGTCACAAGTACCTAGCAGTTTCCCCAAAAGACATATGTTCCACAATGCTTGTACTGGGGCAAGCAGTAGATATTCTGGGTCCACTTTAATAATGGTTTATGGACCTTTCCTCCAGGAACTTGTCCAAACCTTTTTTAAACCCGGCTACACAGCTTTTACTACATCCTCCAGTAGCAAATTCCAGAGTTTGATTACACGTTGAATAAAAAAATATTTTCTCTTATTAGTCTTAAATAGGTTACCCTGTAGCTTCATTGCGTGCCCCCTAGTTTTTCTATATTTTGATGGCGTAAACAATCCATCTACATTTACCCGTTCCACTCCATTCATCAATTTATAAACCTCTATCATATCTCCCCTCAGCCTTTTCTTTTCAAGGTTGAAGAGCCCTAACCTTTTTAGCATCTCTTCATAGGGCTTCCATCTCCTTTACCATTTTGGTGGCTCTTCTCTGTACCTTTTCTAATAACGCTATATCCTTTTTAAGATACGGCAACCAGAATTGCACACAATATTCAAGGTGTGGTCGCACCATGGAATGATACAGAGGCATTATAATGTCCTTTGTTTTATTCTCCATTCCTTTCCTTATGATAACCTAGCATTCTATTTGCTTTCTTCGCCGCTGCTGCACACTGGGCGGAGGATTTTAACATAGTATCCTCGATGGCACCTAAATCTTTTTCCTGGGTGGTAGCTTCTAATGTGGAACCTTGCATCAGGTAACCATAGTTTGGGTTGTTCTTTCCTAGATACATAACTTTGTATTTGTCCACATTAAATTTCATCTACCATTTGGATGCACAGTTTTCCAATTTATCAAGATCCTCTTGCAATTTTCCACAATCCTCATGGGTTTTAACAGCTTTGAATAGTTTTGTGTCATCTGCAGATTTGATAACCTCACTCGTTATTCCCATTTCCAGGTTATTTATGAATATGTTAAAAAGCAGCGGAGCCAGCACAGATCCCCGGGGTACTCTACTATTCACCTTTCTCCATTGGGGAAATTGGCCATTTAGCCCTACCCTCTGCTTTCTATCTTTTAACCAGTTCCTGCTTTCTATCTTTTAACCAGTACACTGTCTCCTATCCCACAACTTTTTAATTTTGCCAAAAGTCTCTGATGAGGGACCTTGTCAAAGGTTTTCTGAAAGTCCAGATACACTATATCAACCAACTCACCTTTGTCTACCTGTTTATTCACACCTTCAAAAAAACATAACAGATTAGTAAGACAAGACCTTCCTTGGCTAAAGCCATGTTGGCTGTCTCCCATTAAGTCATGACTATCAACATGTTTAGTAATTTTGTTCTTTATGATGGTTTCCACCATTTTTCCCGGTACTGGTGTTAGGCTCACCAGTCTGTAGTTTCCCTGATCACCCTTGGAACCCTTTTTAAAAATTGGCGTTACATTGGCCTTGCTCCAATTTTCAGGTATTACAGATGATTTTAATGATAGTTCACAACCTGCTACGAGAAGAGTCACTGTTTTGCCAGTTTTTTCAATGCTCGCTGTAAGCCAGCTTGTCCATAATCCGCTATCCAGGGCTGCAACTATTGATCTCTCATACTTCGGTTTCAGTTCACGTCTGCTTATTGCGGCGCTCCTGCCCGGCCTTGGGGCTAAAGAGAGGAGCGGGGTTTAATGCTTCGTGAGGAAGGAGAGTAACCTGTATCCCTGGAATGCTGGGTATTGTAGTTTCCTGCTCCTTTTGCTCCGAAATAAAGAGTTGTAGTTGCGGGGTTTCTTAATAGCAAGTATATTTATTATAGTAAAGGATATTTTTCCATCGCATGACAAATAAATGTGAACAAATTAGGTGCTTCAAATGCAAACAGAATAAACTCAGGATAAAGTCAACTTAAAGTATAACTGCTGCTTTTCACTTCTAAGCAAGTTACTCAACTTTGCCCCAAGAGGTCAGTCACTTTAACTGCAGCCTCTTTCAGCCACTGTTACGTTCACAGTGCTGGGGATTACAGGTGCATGTAATTAGAGCTTTCTCAGCAAGGCAATACAACAGCTCCGTAGCATTCAACTCACATACAGTAAAAAGCAGTTTCCTTCAGCTTGGCATCTCTACACAGCAGACCGTGCAATCCATGCTCTCACAATCTGGTAAGTCTGTATTATCTTGTGTTAACTCTTCAAGCTGTATGGAATTACTGGCTTCTGGTAACACTGGCTGTCTTCTAGCTTGCAACTCTAAAAACTGCTTAAAACTCTGTAGGAGCAATTCAGCCTGCTGTTTGTGAGATAGGGAATTGCTATCAGCTATACAACTTCCCTCTGGCTTAAGGCTGTTTATTTTCTCCTCTCTTAGATTAATTGTGTCAGAGTAAGTGCTAGTCTCTTTTGCTAATGTTTCACACACAGGAGAGTTAGCTTTACGTTCAGCCTGGAAACTTTGTGGCAATTCACTTACTTGATGCCATGCCGTTCTGACTTCAGATGGCTCCAACGTTCTCCAGCTGTTAGAATGTTTGTTGCTCTCTGGCTCAAACGGTACCTCACAGAATGATTGTTTTCTTTCTTGTGCCTGCCTTGAAGGCTTCCTTTCCCAGGGCTGTGCCTTCCAACGGTTGTCTAATTCAGGGCTAGGTCCTCTCTCCTTGGGACTTCTACTCACTGCCTCTGAATAGAACTTTGCAGGTTTCTTTCCAATGCCAGGTTCCCAAGTATCAGCATACTGTCTTCTGGACTTCCAATCATTCTCCTGCTTCTTCTTTATCTGTCTCTCCTTCTTCTCCTCAATCTTAATCCCATTCTCATCCTTCCTCTCACTAGCAAAGCCATGCTCTGGTTTAAAACCACGTTCTCTCCTGGACACGCCCCTTCCAAGGGCAGGGTGTGCCCAATCAGGACTTCAGGACTCCTCCCCTGGGCTGGTCTCCATGCTCAGCTCTGTGGAATAGAGTCTCTCTTTCTTCCTTGGTTTCTCAAATAGGCATAAATCCTGCTGAACCTCAGGATTTTCATCCGTCTTCATAGGCTCAGGAGGGCGCTGTTCACCACAGATCCCCCCCTTAAGATATCACGGGCTGGCATCTGACCAGAGGCACAGCACGTGATTCTACTCTGGGGTCTGGCGTTGATCTGTGCCCTCTCTACCACTTTCCTGTCTTGCACTACGGTGGCTACCTGAGCTAGGGCTGTTCTATCATGCCAAGGCTTTAAAAGGTTAATATGATACACTTGTTGGCGTCCTTTCTTATTCTTCACGAGATAAGACACTGGACCCACTGGCCGGACCACGGTACATGGGCCTTTCCATTGGCTCTCAAATTTCGGGTCTGGGCCTGCCACCATCACGATGACCTTGTCTCCCACAGCTAACTGGCGCGGCCGTGTGCCTTGGTCATAATAGGCCTTCTGTCGTCGTTGATTGTGTCTTAAATTGACTTCCGCCACTTGTGTGGTGCGGCGTAAGCGACCTTTTAGACCCTTAAGAAATTCTGGTACTCCCACTTCATGTACGTCGGGCTCTACCCACTGTTCCTTCAGGATATCTAATACCCCACGGGGTGATCGACCATACATAAGTTCATATGGCGCTGTCCCTAGGGACGACTGCTTCCTTTCCCTGCAAGCGTAGAGGATGAAGGGTAGCATCGTATCCCAGTTGGCCATATTTCCTTCTAAACTGCGGCGCAGCATCCTTTTAATCGTCTGATTTTGTCTCTCCACTAGCCCATTGCTTTGTGGATGATAGGCTGAGGTCTTGACATGGCGGATATCAAACGCTTCCCAAACTTGGGCTAAATACTTGGAAAGGAAATTGCTTCCTCTGTCTGTCAGAACTTCACGAGGGAAGCCCACCTCGCAAAACAGTTTGATCAGTTCAGCCGCCACGGCCTTAGCGGATATATTACGTAGTGGCATGGCCCAAGGAAATCGTGTCGCTTGGTCTATGACCACTAAAATATATTAAAATCCCCTTGGTGTCTTGATTAAAGGACCAACAATGTCCATAGCCATTCTATGGATGGGTTCTGTAATGACCGGGGTTGATATCATTGGCACTTCTTTTGGGTGGATGGCAGAGACGCGCTGGCATGTTGGACAGGCTTCACAGAACCTTGCTGTTTCTTTGAAAACACCCGGCCAATAGAACCTTGCCAGGATCTGATCCAACGTACTTCGGATGCCCTTGTGTCCTCCGACCGGATGGTCGTGGGCCAGCCTCAAAACCAAGTTTTTGAAGGTTGCAGGCACCACCACCTGTTTGCGCGTATCGCCTGTATAGGGATCCTTGCTCTCTCTGTACAAAATACCGGTGTCCAGGAAAAACCTAGGTAGGGTATCCCTATCACTCTGGGCCCATTTAAATGCCTGACTTAAGGCAGGGTCGTCCAGTTGTTCGTTGGGGAACGTTGGAAATTTCCCAACTAATTCTTCGGGCACCCAGGGCAATTCCTGGCCAGCCTGAGTTTCTGCCCTATGCTTAGGAACTATGACCTCCTCAGCACTACAGAGGTCATAACCTGCTGAGTTACTTGAAGCTCTCTTAGGGGGTTGAGCATTAGGGTTCATCTTGCAGAATCTTAGTACAAACACTGGTTTCTTCACTATTTCGTCTCTTGAAGGCGGTGTTTTCTCTTTTTGCTTTTTCAGGTGGGCAAACAAAGGACTAGGCACTATACTTTTCTTGTTGGCTTGGGTTAGAGCTTCTACCGGGGACTCTCTGGTAGCTTCTTGCTCTTTTAAGAATAAGCCTTGTTCCACCCCTTTATGGAAATGTGGCCAGTCTTTACCCAAAACTATATTATGAGGTAGCTTGGAGACCACTGCGATGGGAATTTTCTTAAGCACACCTAGCGCTTTCACCTGAAGGTTGTATACAGGGTATAGTGATGTACCTCCATGTACACAGCGGATCTTCACATTACGAACAGGCTGAATTGCTACCCCTGATGCTTGGACTTGCTGCCACAGCGCCTTGGAGAGCATTGTCTGCTCCGCGCCAGAATCCAATAACGCGGTAGTAGCAATTCCCTGCACCTCTACCTCAATGAGAAATCCTTCTCGGGGTTTTTGTGCACTTTCTGCTACTAAGGCAGTCTTAAAACAATTCTTCTGTATATGCCCTTCTCGCCCACATTTAAAACATTTCCTAGGCGGTAACTTAGCCTTCACAGTTGGCATACACATTTTGCTTGCTTCATTCTGAAATTTCCACTTCCTTTCTGACTCAGGTATTGCTGCCCCCTTTAAATCACTACTGCTTTCATGAGCCATTACCTTGGCCTGCAAGAAGCGTTCTGTGAGGTCTACTGCCTCCTGTGGGCTTTTGCAGCTTTGCAGAATCAGGAAGGTTTTTATTTCATTGGGTACAGCATTCATGTATTGCTCTACAATTAAGCTTTCCAATATAGACTCTTTAGTCCTATTCTCTGGATTAAGCCATTTATTTAACAACATGCTTATCCTGTATACTAAGGCTTTCGGTGTCTCACCCTGTTTCAATTTAACCGCTCGCAGGAGATTATGGAAGGTTAGCGGTGTAAGGCCTAGCCTTTCCCAGACCGCTCTTTTCACCTCCTCATAATTTCCGGCACGGTCTGGTGGCATGCTCCTATAGGCAGCCATTGCTTCTCCAGTAAGGGAAGCTGCAAATCTGATGGCCCAACACTCTTTTGGCCATGCACTTAACTGTGCCACTCTTTCAAAACACTCAATAAAATTGTCAACATCCTCATTGTCCTTTAACTGGCCAAAATTAAACATAGTCCCTGCGTTTAGACTATGCGCAGCTGTAGCAGAAAAACCTGGGGGAACAGATGGGTTCTCCGGTGGCGTCTTCTGCTCAGCTACCCAGGCTTGCAGCATGTCCAGTAGGGGTTGCTGCTGAGCCTGCAGGGCAGCAGCATTCTTTTCCTGGAACTCCAAACTCAAGTCTCTCTGTCTCTCCAGTTGAGTGGCCATCCATTTAAACACCTCTGCTGGATCCAGAGACATCTTCAGTTCCTGTGAATACAAACAGACAGAAAAAATAAACCAAGTGCGGTACCTCACACTTTAAAAAAAAACAACACAGTGCTGGGGATTACAGGTGCATGTAATTAGAGCTTTCTCAGCAAGGCAATACAACAGCTCCGTAGCATTCAACTCACATACGGTAAAAAGCAGTTTCCTTCAGCTTGGCATCTCTGCACAGCAGACCGTGCAATCCATGCTCTCACAATCTGGTAAGTCTGTATTATCTTGTGTTAACTCTTCAAGCTGTATGGAATTACTGGCTTCTGGTAACACTGGCTGTCTTCTAGCTTGCAACTCTAAAAACTGCTTAAAACTCTGTAGGAGCAATTCAGCCTGCTGTTTGTGAGATAGGGAATTGCTATCAGCTATACAACTTCCCTCTGGCTTAAGGCTGTTTATTTTCTCCTCTCTTAGATTAATTGTGTCAGAGTAAGTGCTAGTCTCTTTTGCTAATGTTAGCTTTACGTTCAGCCTGGAAACTTTGTGGCAATTCACTTACTTGTTGCCATGCCGTTCTGACTTCAGTTGGCTCCAACGTTCTCCAGCTGTTAGAATGTTTGTTGCTCTCTGGCTCAAACGGTACCTCACAGAATGATTGTTTTCTTTCTTGTGCCTGCCTTGAAGGCTTCCTTTCCCAGGGCTGTGTCTTCCAACGGTTGTCTAATTCAGGGCTAGGTCCTCTCTCCTTGGGACTTCTACTCACTGCCTCTGAATAGAACTTTGCAGGTTTCTTTCCAATGCCAGGTTCCCAAGTATCAGCATACTGTCTTCTGGACTTCCAATCATTCTCCTGCTTCTTCTTTATCCGTCTCTCCTTCTTCTCCTCAATCTTAATCCCATTCTCATCCTCCCTCTCACTAGCAAAGCCATGCTCTGGTTTAAAACCACGTTCTCTCCTGGACACGCTCCTTCCAAGGGCAGGGTGTGCCCAATCAGGACTGCAGGACTCCTCCCCTGGGCTGGTCTCCATGCTCAGCTCTGTGGAATAGAGTCTCTCTTTCTTCCTTGGTTTCTCAAATAGGCATAAATCCTGCTGAACCTCAGGATTTTCATCCGTCTTCATAGGCTCAGGAGGGCGCTGTTCACCACATTATCCATTCATGTGTCCGGCCTTGATCGGCCTTTGTATTTCCCATTGTGTTTGTGTATTTGTCATTTGTTTTTCCTTGTTTGCTGAGCTAATTTTTTGAATATTTGTTTTCTCTTGTTTTGCAAATTCTGTTGCTTCCTTGTCTGTGTGTGTTTATGAATTTTTACTCATTTCTTCTAATTGTCAAAATGCTTGTCCACGTTTGATTATGAAAATGGATTCTTGACATTTACCTTCATATTTCAGTGCTTTTTGTGTATTGGGATCCAATGATGCTGTTAGGTAGACCTGGAGGCCTATAATAGTAGCTTTGCATGTATAATCAATCCTAGCCCTCCTTCAGCTTTGGGGATGTATAGTCCCAGCATATACTGGAGTAGTTTCCTTGTTTGTACATCCATTTTTTCAAGATCTTTAAGAGGCCATTCTACAATCCCAAAACTGTATGCGTGTACAGAAATTGTGAGATGATTAATGGCTTGTATCTATTCTGTGATATTAAAGTGTTTTTCAATAATGATTGTAATCTCCTGTAATATTCTTTACTGATCTTTTTTCTCAGAAATATCTGCTTGATTGTCATTCCTACCTCTATTTCTGGATATTTACATTCACCTTCCTGTTCAAGTTCCTTGATGATACAGCCCTCAGTCATGGAGATGCTTTCCATTTTACTCAATTTTCCTCTTAGGGTTGCCTTAGCATATTTGTCAAGGCCAAAAATCATCCTGATGTCATCCTAGAAGCTTTTCACTACATTCTGTTGTTCTGCTAATTGTTAGTCACTGTAACTGTAGAGCTTCAGGTTGTCTACAAATAGTAAGTGTGATGTTACCTCTGGATTGTTACCTTCTTTAGGATTCAGGCTAAATCCATACCCCAAAGAGTTGATGAGAGTATTTATTGGATTAAGCACCATACAAAAAAGAAGTGGCAACAGGAAATCTCCCTGAAATATTCCTCACTGGATCTTGATGTTAGGAAGGATGAATTGAGCATATTCATATTTTATAAAAAGTGTGGTTTTCCACATTTTCATGGTGAACTTAATGTACTCTCTCAAGCCAGGATTTATTAAATACATTTCAAAGCAATTTATTATCCAAGAGTGTGGGATGCTATCAAAGGCTTTCTTATAGTCAATCCATGCTATACTGAGACTTCTGCTTATTTTAGCACTGGCCATGATGACCTTATTGAATATTAACTGGTCTTTGGTTCCATATGCTCCCCTCTTATTGCCCTTTTTGTTCTACTGCCATTATGTTATTGGGTGCCTTCTCTTCTGTTTTAGGGCCATGGATCCATCAGATTTGTTCAAGTGGATGATGGAGCAGCAGAAGGCTCAGCAGGAAGCTTTCGACTTGTGCCTGGCAAGAGTTTTGGAACAGCAGGAACAGCAGGCCCAGCTCCAGCAAACCCTATACCAGCTACTGGAAGCTCATACCCGTGAACTGCAGAAATTCACCTTAGAACTACAACAGTGAAGGACTGACAGCGGTACAGAGGTGGGAAGGGGTCTGGATATGATACTGGCAGGGCCATCTGAGGGAGCTAAGGGACTCTTGTTAATTATGATGGGTTCAGATAATGACCCCATTGCTTATTTGATGATTTTTGAATAGGTGGCTTTATGAGTGGGGTGGCCGACTGGACAATGGGCTATTCATCTTTAGCCCTCTTTAAAAGGGGAGTCACAGGCCACCTACTGGGCTTTGAACAATGAAAAAGGCCTGTACTATGTTGGTGAAAAAAGCCATCCAATATAGACTGGGATTGAGCCCAAAGAACTATAAAACACTGTTCCGGGCTCAGGTGTTTTTGGAAGGTGGTCACCCAAGGGCTGTTGCCTATCAATTGACTGACTTGGCCACATGTTAGCTAGAGCCTGAATCAGCTACAAAATGAAAACTGGTTCAGAAAGTGGTTTTGGAGCAATTTTTGAATATTCTCCCTCCAGCAGTGAAAGCCTGGGCTTTCTGACATGGCCCCGGGGCTAATATTGAGGCTATTATATTAGCCAAAAAATATGTTTATGCTAAGGAAAGAGATCCTAAACAGGTCCCAGGAATTCTCAGGGAAAACCAAAACTTGGGTAGAAAGAGAAGGGGCTGACAAATCAAAAGGTGTCCTTTCACAGGGTTTGGGTGCTCGTCCAAACAGGAATCCAGAAGAGCCATTAAATCCTTCTCCTGTGGGGAGGAATGGCATTTCAAATGGGAATATCCCAATACAGACTACTTTTTTTCAGGGATGGGATTAGGCTAAACCATGGGGTTTTACCCGAAGGCAGGTGCCTTAAGGAAGGGTGTTCAGATTTGGGGGGGGGGGGGGGTGGCTATAGAAGCACTAGTAAATATGGATAGCAATCAATCATTGATGTCAGGTGCTTGGCTCAATGCCTACATATTGGAAGGGGCCAGGGCATATATAAGGGGCAGTACAGGTGCACTGTGTCCACAGAGATGTCAGGAGGGAAGCATCCTTTGAAGTAATAGTCGCCTGTGATGGGACAAACCAACTGCTGCTCATCACCATAACTGAGAAGCTCCCCTTTTCCTTTATTCTAGGGCAGGATTGGCAAGAATGGTGGGCCCCAACGTAGCCTTTGTTTTGACTAGGACACATTCCTACAGTAAAGAGGGTGAACCTGAGGTGACTCTGGGAGAGCTATTTCCCTTTGCAGCTCCGGAGGTGGTCAGAGAGCCGGGGAAGTCCTGGAAGGGTAAGGATCAGAAAAAAAGGAGAAATGGAAAGGGCTACAACCTCCTAGGGGAGTTGAATCCCTAAGGGAAGAGGTGTTATCCAGGCTGAAGAATTTTCCCGGGGAACAGGCCAAAGATCCAACCCTGGGGGTAAAGTAGGGTACCAGGGGTTCGGAGAGGGAGAAGAACCCAAATACCCATATTATATAAAGAAAAACAATTTATTTGTTGTATTGAGTGTACTACCAGGAGGGAAAATGAGAGCAAAGCCAGTTGATGATCTCTGAGGTTTTTAGGAAAACGCTTTTAACCATGGTACATAGTCATTCCTTAGCAGGGCACCAAAGGGAAACATGGCATGATAGAAAGGATACTTCAGCATTTTTTTTGTCCAAACATCTACCAGGAGGTGAGAAAGTTCTGCCAGACCTGTCCGGTGTGTCAGAAGACTTCTAAGAGCTTGCCTAAGAAGAGTCCTCTCATACCGATACCGGCTGTAGAACACCCCTTGGATTGTGTAGCAGTGGATATTGTGGGGCCCCGTGAGAAGATCTCGAGTGGGTATCAGTATTTACAGGTGACTGTGGACTATGCGACTAGGTATCCCTGGGCAGTGCTGAGATGAACTACATTTGCCACCGTGATAAGGAAGGAGTTACTAAAAATCTTTTGTCAAGTAGGTTTCCTGAGGTAGTTGTTAAATATAGGGAACCAACTTTTTGTCCAAACATCCTGACACTATTTGGAAGATGTTTGGAATATGACACAAAAAACCTGCTATGTATCATTCCCAGACCAACAGTCTGGTGGAACGGTTTAATCAGATCTTAGTACAGATGCTGAGAACGTGTGTGGAGGAGAAAAATAAGGGGTGGGAACACTTAGTGCAATTTGTTTTATTTGCCTATTGAGAGGTCCCGCAGGCATCTTTGGGTATCTTCCCTTTTGAAGTGATGATGGGCAGACAACCCTGAGGTTTGATGGATATAGTCAAGGACACATGGGTAGAAGATGAGAGGAATCTAGGTTCACCGACAGAATATGTCCACCAAATGAAGGTCACCCTAGAGACGTCAACCCTGGCTCTTGAGAGTTTAAAGGAGAGTCAGCAGAAACAGGAACTGTATTATGATAGGAAAGCCCAGAAAAGAAACTTTGAAGCTGAGGACAAAGTGCTAGTTTTACTTGCTACTTCCAGTAAAAAAATTACTGGCATAGTGGAAAGGCCCATTTGTGATTTGTGGGAAACTAGGTCCAGTAGATTATGAAGGGTCCCAAGGCAAGTAACAGTTTTAAACCTATGCCAATATGTTGAAACCGTGGGTATGCCATGAAGGGTTGGGAGCCAAAGTCCTAGAACAAGATGAGGATTTGGGATTTGATATTACCCAGACCAAGGGAGAGTCTACTGTGTCTATAGGGGAGGCCCTAACATACACCTGGTGGGCTCAGGTACAGTCTGATGTCTCAGTTTCTGGATATGTTCTTTCCACATTCTGGACATACACATTTAGGGATTTACCAGATTAAAGGCATCAGTACCACTCATAAACAGTTCTTAGCCAATGGTATCGCAAGACCAGAATCCAAATCACTGACCACGAAGATGCTCACTGCACCAATGGTTCAGCATTGCCTTCAAATGGGCCATTGCTGGGGGGATATGCGATGCTTTGTGATTTGATATGGTGAGTGTTTTCATGAATGGTGACAGGCTGCATAAGTTAACTAAACTTGAACTGAAATGGATTTTCACCTTGAATGCAGTGCAGCCTGCGGGCCTCAATGATTCAGTGAATTGGATGACAGCCAAGTGATTCCATTGGCTTTTGGAGGACCTATCAGTGATTTGGATTCTGGTTTTGAAATACCATTGGCTAAGGACTGCTTATGGATGGTACCACTGCCTTTAAAAGATTGATGAAGGAGGCTGTTTCTTCATTCTAAGGAAGTTTCAAGAAGCTGGCACTTTCCTGTTACAGATGTGATGGGTGAAATTCGAGTCTATGCTTGTCCAGCTTGCTAGACATCTAGCCTTTGAAGAGAGTGAATTACAGCCCTCTAAGAGATAGTGCTGCTAAGCTAAGTGTTTCTAGTGATTTTAAATGTATTTAGAAAATTGTAAAACACATTTTGGCCTATGACTGATATTTGAGGAAAGTGGGTTTTGTTGGCTTGTGGCTTACTGCTTATTTGGTTAACTTTTCTTTTGCACCCCCTACTGTCTGAGGCCTTTAAATAATATTGGCAGATTTCTCTAGTTGGCTGTCTTATATGCGTTTAGGAGTTGTAGACATTTGATCATCACCTCCCCTTCATTGTTTAGTGTGTGGACTTGGTGACTCTTTTTTGTATTTGCTGTCTAAAGTATCACCAGAACAGGGAAATGGACCTGTAGGGTCTTTCTGAAGAGAGGGGGGGGGGCGTATGTGATGGGGTATATATACCATCACAGGAGAAATCCCTAGAGCAACTGGTCAGGAGAAGGAGAACACACACAGGTTCCCAGCGTCCCGACATTTGTGGGAGGGTTTCCAGTCCCTGGGATAGGGTGACAGGAAGAGGAAAAGCCCCTGGGGAACAGTGAGGGGTAGCTGGCAGTATGGGAGGGAAGCCCTGCCTCTGATATGGACATAGAGATGGAACTCCCTTCAGAGGACTCTCATAGAATGGAGTAGGAACAGGAGGCCTCGATATTCAAAACCCCCATAGATGTCTCATTGACAGATACCAGGCAAGGTCTGCCATTGGATGGAAGTGGCTTTAACTGCCCTGTTGGAGGAGGCAGGCTGACAAGACAACTGGAGGCCTGAGTCACTTACCTAGATGGACATGGAACTGTTAAACTATGACGGCTAGAGATTGTTTTTAAGAGGCTCAAGAGAGAATCGCCTGTTGGTGAAATGTAGTAGTAAAGAAATACAACCTCATTTACATATTGAAACTGGACTAATATAAGGGAGGGCTTTCTTGGACTTCGAGGAATTAAGAACATCACAGAATCTGGTTCAGGGGAGAAAAGTGGTAGAACATTTTTGTTGAGCAGAAATGATGGACATAATTGTTGGTTTGTTTATTCACCCAGAGTGTACAGGGATGACTGCCCATAGAATCTCCAGCACTGGAGACCTTAAAAGAAGAGTTCCCCAGCCTCTCTTATTGATGCCAAGCAGACTGGGACAGAGAGGAGGAGGCCAGGAAAGGACTCGGAGATAGGATGACCATACATAGCAGTTGTGATGGTAGAAGATGATTCCAGGTTAATCATTCTAGGACAGTGGGGCATTGTGGTGACCAACTTGTAACTGGTCTATGATTTTTGGAAATGTTACTTGGGTCCCCCCCTTCGGAAGGAGAAATGGCCTTCCTGTTATAAGCCATTGTGATGTTGAGTCTGGCTACTTGATCAATTGCTTTTTGCAGTTTGCCAAGTCTTGGTAGAGTGATGGTAACTGCTGGAGCCAAAGATTGGTCACTCCATCTGTGCCAAGGCTTTTCCAGTTTGTGGCTCTTTTTAATCTGCTTTCCATCTCTTTTGTTGTTACTGCAGGCCATTCAATAGGTTTCATGTATGCCTTTTCTAGATGCTCTTGTAGCATGGTAGCCATTTTGCTTCTCAATTGTGCTGTACAGGGATATTCCCTGCTCAATAGAACTTACATTCTATGCAAGACAAACACAACAAACAGGGGACTAGAGATGTCTTTAACACACATTGGTGATAATGAGGAGAATAAGGGTGAGGATAGAAAAGCAGCCTTAAAGAGGTGGACTTTTATCCTGGATGTGAAGAGGACCAGGAATGGAGCCTGATGCACTGACATAGGTTGTCAGATCCAGGCATACGATGTAGCGAGATGGAATGAATGAAGTCTGAAGCTGGCTGTAGAAGACAAGGGATATGCCTGATGAGCAGAGTTTCCAAGGGAAGATGTAAGGAGCGATAATGAGGGCAGCAGAATCAAAACATGTGTAGGTCAGTAGGAGAAGTTTGAACTGGATGAGAAAATGGATAGGGAGCCAATGAACTGATTTGAGAAGAGGGGTTATGTGAGCATAGCGAAACTAGCAGAAGTTTAGTTGTGCAGCTGAGTTCTGAATGAATTGAAGAGAGAAATGATTCAGGGTGAGACCAGCAAGGAGCAGGTTGCAGTAGTCTAAACAGGAGGTGAGTAGAGATTGGATAAGGATCTTAGTAATTTGTTCAGAAAGGAAGAGTCAAAATGTGTTGATATTATAGAAAAAGAAACAACAGTTTTAGCTATTTGCTAGATATGTACAGAGAAAGAAAGATAGCCCCAAGATTGCAAGCTGAGGCAACAGGGAGGATCATAGTGACATCCACAGAAATATAGAAAGTAGGCAGGGAGAAGGTGGCTTTAGGGGGAAAGATAATGAGATCTGTTTTGGCCATGTTCAGTTTCAGACAGTGGTGAGACATCTAGGCAGAGATATGAGCCTGAATTCCTGGAGAGAGTTCAGGGGCTGAGAGGTAAATCTGAGAGTCATTTGGCATAAAGATGGTATGAAAACCATGGGAGGAAATCAGGGCATCAAGGAAATACTCCATAGCTCCTAGAAAAGCTACATAATTGTTGATGCAATGGAAGCACTCCAACTAACACAAATACAGGAACCCACATATGACAAAGGTGGTACCCTAGATCTTATTTTTGCTCACGCCAACATGTTATCAGAACTCTCCAACCTGAAACCAGACATTTCACTAGTACCATGGTCCAATCATGCCATGATTACCATCACATTACTCCAAGGTCTCCACACACACAAGACCATCCTGGATCGCAGCTGTAAGTGACATTTCAAACAGTTTGATAAAGAATCCTTCCTAAAAGAGATATCTCCTCTATTTAAAGTAGAACAAAGAGACCTAGATCATCTACTATGCACTTGGAACAGCACAATATCTATCAATAAAGAAACAAGAAGCAGTCAAGAAATCCGACGATGCATTGCACTTGGCAGAATGGCTATGAAGGACCTAGACAAGATTCTCAAGAGCAGAGATGTCTCTCTCCATACAAAGATTTGACTCGTTCAAGCCATGGTATTTCCAATAATGTCATATGGATGCAAATGTTGGACAGTGAAAAAATAGGAAGAAAATTGATACCATTGAATTATGGTGCTGGCATTGAATTTGTATAAACCATGGACTGCCCAAAGAATAAACTGGTCAGTACTAGAAGAGATCAAACCCAAGTTTTCTTTAGAAGCTCAGATGACACGACTTTGACTTTCATACTTTTGGTACATCATGCAAAGAGAGAGATCATTAGAGAAAGACATCATGCTTGGCAAGGTAGAAGGTCAATGCAAAAGGGGGAGGCCAGCAATGAGATGGATCGATACAATAACAGCAGCTATGGGTGCCACTCTGTCAACAATGAGCTGCCTGACTGAAGACTGAACACAGTTTAGGACAACTATCCAGAAGGTTGCCATAAGTTGACACAGACTTGACAGCATTATCAACAACAACAACCTATAGCCTCAAGAGTGAAATATAAAGTCATCATAACAGTTTTCAAAATACTGCTAGACCTATCAGCCAAGTCTCAAATCATTAATACATAGAGCCCCTGAATCCAGAGCACGAAGATCGTGCTACCAAAACCTACTCGTGATCCTGACAGTCAGAACAAAATCCAACCAACAGACATGCAACAGGGCCTTTACCCTCTTCCCCCCTCAATTTGCAACTTGTTGTCTGAACCTCTGCAATCTGCTGAAGTACTTCAAGATTTTAGAAAAAGACTTAAAACATACTTATTCACTAAGCACTATGGGTACGACACCAATGACTAAACATAAAAATGCACCCTGCTAGCCTAGAGGCAATACCAGGTCAATCCTCCTCCAATCCTTATCCACTCTAAACATCCCAACCCACCATACCCTCATGAGCATTGTGCCTACCTAGTGCTTTATACTTTGAACCCAACTGAGTTCACTTTGTTGTTCTATATACACCCCGTTTGATTCCAAGTTGATTGTACCTAAAAAGTTCATTGTAACTCCGAACTTAACTGAGTTCACCTAGTCATTTCATTTAAACTGCTATGACTACCCAGAAAAGCGATATATAAAAAGTGTTAAAATAAATAAAATAAATACGTATATATAGAGAAAAGATGGGGTCCCAAGGCAGATTCTTGAGATGCCCCAACTGAAAGGGGGATAGAAGTGGAGGCGATAAGAAAACCAAGACAGAAAAGAGCCCTGTAAGCCAAGTGATAACAGGGTATCAAGGAAAAGGAGGCAATCAACAGTTTCAAAAGCAGCAGATAGGTGAAGAAGTATGAGGCCCTTGGATATGTCCAAGAAGAAGTCACTGGAGACTTTATCAAGGGTTACTTCAGTTGAATTTAAAGGATAAAAAACAGATTGCAGCGGATCCAGAATGGCTGAGAGGAAATAAAATTAAGACAATGGAGATGAACTACATGCTTGAGTAGTTTAGATGCAAAAGGGAGGAGGGAGAAATGCTGATATTTGGAAGAACAGAGAGGGCCTAGGAAGATTTTTTGAGAAGAGGTGTAACTACAGCATGTTTGAAGGCTGCAGGAACAGATGCTGTGGAAGGTAATAGGTTGAGGTTGTGACAAAGGGAGGAGATGACCACGGGAGAGATATAGCTTAGTAGATGGGTGGGAATGTAGGACCATCCTAGATATGTTTGGGCATGTTGCCCACACATGGCCCTGCTCCAAGACAAGCCCTGTGCCTGAGAGAGGCCATAGGATGTTGGAAAGGAGATGAGCGAGAGGAGGCTAGTGATTACAAAAGGTGGAAATATGGAAATGAGGACTGGGCAAAAGACAGAAGGGAATAAGAGGCTAGTGAAGGAGTGAGGTAGGGGAAATGGGAGAGCTGGGCTGGGATGGAGGTAAGAGGAGGATGGAAAGTTGGTAGGTGTAAAGTCAAAAGGAGATTGAGGATGGGAGGGCAAAATTTGAGTAGATGAAGAAGAAGTAAAGAAAGAAATGGAGGAAAGAGCAAGAAAGGAAAGGTCAACATGATAGAATCAGATGTATAGATAGAATGTGTGATAAGGAAGCTTATCATAGCTCAGGAAGGAGCTATAGAAAAGGTGAAGTGACTCTGAACAAGCAACCTGTCAGTTCTGGTAGAAATAAGAAAACAGAATTTTCCCATAAAAGACTACCAGTCCCAGAATGCACCAGGTTTCCAACAGCCATTAGAGGAGCTGAAGTGGGGAAACGTGTGTTCAATCAGGAGGGCTATGAGGTAATCCCTAAGCACTCATCTCAAAGGGCAGGGCCTGATTCAGCACAGCTGCGCTGTGTTAGGGAGGAGCACTCATCTAAGCAGAATAAAGGTAGAGTTTATTCTACAGAGAATCAGCTTGAGCTTGATCATCTTCATCATCAGGAGGATCATCAGAAGCAGAAGCCAAACCGGACGGACAGAGAGGGAAAGAAACCCTTTGGAAGAAAGAGGAGAAAAGCCTTTGAGAGGTCTAGAAGATTCCAGAGCAGTACGTATACTGGGAGGCATTCCAAGGGCCAGCATACACCATTGGACTGGGGAAAGCCAGAGGAATGGTGCTGCAGAGCTAGGAATCTCCAGACGGTACCTGTGAGGGAGACGGCTGCACGTGGAAGGGACCCTAGGACCCGTGCCAGAAGGTATGTGAAGAGAGATCCAGTGTCCAGGGATCTGGATTGGAAGGCTGGACATAAGAACTGGACTACATACTGGCCAGGCTATATATAGAGAGGAACTCTAACAGCAATGGAAGCTCAGGTATGAACACTGATTTATGCCCTAGCTATAACCTTGAAAGACAGCAGGGAAACAAGTATTCTCTTGAAAGTGCTCCATTGGGAGATTCATCTGTGCCAATCCATGATATTGAACCCATGCTTGTTGAAGAAGAGGGGGTGATAGCAGATGAAGAATCTGTTTACATGGACTGCTCTCTGTCTAAACTCCTTTGGTGATTTTCTGTTATAAAGTACAGCAACCATCACAAAGAAATACAAACTTGTTCTTTAATCTACTCAGAAAAGCTCCTGAGTAGGATTTTTAGCCACGCAGTAGAAAGCAAGCCAGCTAAGGGGTTTCAGCTGGATATCTGCTAGCAATTTAGCCTTACCTAATTGCTTGTGTGCTCTGAGAGAATCACTTCTGAATCTATGTGGGAAGATATAAGAAGTTTACCTGAAAAGAACAGTTTTTTTTTCTTCTTTGTGGCTTCTGTTTGTTGTTTGATACTTTGCTAAGAGAATATTAGCTAAAGCCTACAGAAAAGACCAGTTTGTTACCAACCAGGTCTTATTTCTTTTGCTTTGATTGCCTGACAAGTTAAAATGTTGTTTTCCTGATTTTGTTTTCCAAGTTTAACACTGAAAGCAAGTAACCTGATTTATGTGCTACCAAGCATATCTGTGTTGGGAGAAATAACCCCATAAATAAATATCTTATTGGCTTTACCCAAAAGCACAACTAATTATTGTGAGCAGCTGTGTCTGGTGTGAATGAACTGCATTGCCCACAATCCCTTGCAAATCATATAGATATATGCACTTGCCAAGACTGTGAAGATTCTCACCCAGGCAGCCGTCTGACAAATGGAAAAAGATAGGACAGTTGGAAAGCAAACAATGGAGAGTTAGCAGAAGACAGACAAAGAAATCAGAAGCGAGAGACTGGGGCAATTGTGACTGAAAAATGACTGAAAAATAAAATGCTTAAACAGTAAAAGATGGAATAAAGCTTTTTATTTTATTTTGAATTTATTAACTGGAATGTGTAGGCTCTAAGAAATGTACATCATTGACATCTTTGTGTTTTGTTCAGAGCAAAGGGAAATGAATTTCTAGTTTTATTTCTCCAGTATTTCTCCATTCCAAGGTTGGCTTTTGGACTTCCAAGTTCAATTATTGTCTTCATATTTCTAAACTGTGATCCCTTGTTCTGTATTTGGTGATGGTCTGTCTGTGTTTTGCCTGTGTGATCATGTAGTTTCTATGTAGTAGTGACATTCGTTCTCTTTTCCCAGTAGAAGATGTATCAGTGTTCTATGAGCGGTATTGGTTTAATATTTGCAGTGCTGTCTTTTGATAAGTAAGGTTTGGTAATGTGTGAGTCCTGGTAGTGCTGCTATGATATGGCAGGTTTGCTATGAGTTCTAAATGAGCAGGGGTTTTTAGTACTTCCCAATATACATGGCAGTTGACACTATAGGATGGTAATGCGGAAATAAAGTAGTCTTTCTTTATCCTCACTGTCCATGCAAATGGAATTCAGACATTCATTAAGAGGCATGTTTACTAAAGATTAATGTACTATCACAAATGTTAGCAAGCGTTAAGTACAGCAGCACCCGTTTATTTCAATGGGCACAGTAGCACTTACTGTAACACACATTAATCTTTAGTAAACATGCCCCTAAGTTGTTGATGGGACACAAAAAAGAGGCTTGTGAAGAGCTTCTATGGAAACTATCTAGAATTTTAGATAGGCAGTATATAAAGTTTTAAATAAATTTAATGTATGCAAATGAGACCAGTGGATATGAAAATATTTATGCAAATGAGGCCATATAATAAGTTTCCTCACATGGCCCCACATCACTCTCTGGCCACCCCTGTTTACCATTACAGGACTGAGTGCATTTTAAAGTGCTTTGTTTGGCTCATCGATCAATTTGTTGGGGAGAGGAGGCTCAAAAGTATCTCAGGGATAGGATCCTAAAGAGAATGGCTAGCCAAATGTTATGATCTAGCAAGGACTTTTGGTAGGATTCCCACCAGTTAGTGCTTTTAAATGGAAGCGGATTATGGAGCAATCTTTTTCAGGGGGGGGGGCACTGAGAGGGTGGTACAGTTTACTTTCAACTTTGCAAATACTCAGGATTATTATGCGTTTTGAGCTATTTCAGGAGGATGAATGAAGTAAGGAATGGAGATAGTTGGAGGAGTGCATAATATATATTTTTCCATGTTTTTAATATGTTTTAAGTTTTTATTTTTGTATTTTATGATTGTGTTTTAACAATTTTGTGATCTGCTTTGCCCATTGGTACTGATTGAAAAGGTGGGCCATAAGTGCTGGAATTAAATTAAAATTCAATTCACAGCACTATACCAAATAACTCCTGAATCAACACTCCTTCTGAGGAGCAAGAACTGAAATTATATGCCAGGGAGCAAGGATCTGATGACAGCGCAGGCCCCTAAAGTTCTGATTTCCAACCCCCAAGGATGGTTCTGCCTAAGGATAATGGTTGGCCAAACTTAAATCTACTGATAACACAGGTCTGCGACTAAAAAAGCTGTTTGATTATTTTCATCTAATTTCCATGTAGTTTGGTGTGCTGAAAACAAATAAAATATTGAAAAAACTCCTAGACGTCCTGATTTGCCACAACATGCAAAATTGTCTTCAAATTTATCAAATTACTATTAATTAATTCAAATTACTATGAATTAATTCACATAAGTGCATTTAAGATATAAAATGCCAAAAAAACCTTAAAGGTGTTGTCCGAGTTATGCCAAAAAAATATAGCACTGTAAATCTGATGGTCAGCAATATATACATAAGCTAAGCAAGTTTTAAGTCCGTGCTTCTAATGGTAGAAGGGTTAATCTTTCCTAAAGAATCCAGTGGGAGGGAGACACAGGGCAGATAGCAGCAGCTCCGGTCAGTGCAGGGGAGCGTGGCCAGCACTGTGACATCTCATGTACAGACACAGAGCTGCTCTCTCCTACATGCCACACTTGTGCACGAATCATCATCAGGTTCTTGGTTCTAGGCTGTTCACACTTTTTCATCGCAATTCGTGTTAGCTCGTCATTCTTCAATCGTTATGTTATGGCTCCGCGAAAGTGTATTAATTCGCCAGACAGTTTCTGTTTCATCTGTGGTGAATATACAGTGTTGAAGCAACAGCAGAATATTACAGACTTTGTGAAAAAAGTATACTTTGCATACTTTGGACTAAAAATTGGAGATCAAGATAAAGTCTGGGCGCCTCATAAAGTGTGCAAACGGTGTGTTGAGGACCTCCAAAAGTGGTTCAAGGGTAAGAAAAAATCTTTCCGTTATGGGATTCCTATGGTATGGCGAGAGCAAAAGAACCATAGTGACGACTGTTACTTTTGTTCATGCGATGTGAAAGGGTTTAATTCCAAATGGAAGCATTCCATTTCATACCCCAATCTTCACTCGGCAATTTGTCCCATCCCCCATGGCACAGATATACCAGTACCCAAGCCCCCTGCTACCTTGGAAGAGATACCTAGCTCCGATGAAGGTAAAGTCATACCTGAACCAGATGACGAATCAAGTTCTGACTTTGAAGATGATACAAGACCAAAATTGTTTTCTCAGGAGGAGATGAATGATTTGGTAAGAGACTTGAATCTTCCCAAAGATGCCACTGAGTTACTCGGATCAAGGCTGAAAAGCAGGAATTTATTGTTGCCAGGAGTGTCATCTTCATGGTTCAGACATCGTGAAAAGGAGTTCGTTCCTTACTTCGTCCAGGAAGACAAGTTGGTTTATTGCATCGATGTCAAAGGTCTGATGGGTCAATTTAAAATCCAATATGATTCAGAGCAATGGCGTCTTTTTATAGATTCTTCAAAAAGAAGTCTCAAAGCAGTTTTACTCCACAATGGCTTTTACGCTTCCATACCTGTAGGTCATTCCGTACACTTGAAGGAAACCTACAAGAACTTGGAATTGGTTCTTCGTAAACTTAAATATGAAGACCATGGTTGGCAAGTGTGTGGGGACTTGAAGGTCTTGTGCATGCTGCTCGGGCAACAAGCTGGGTATACCAAATATCCTTGTTTTCTGTGTCTATGGGACAGTCGAGACCGACAAAATCACTGGACCAAGAAGAGTTGGCAGCCGAGGGTGCTAACAGTCGGTGAAAAAAATGTCCTCCGAGAAACTTCGGTACCTTCCCATAAAGTTCTTCTACCACCTCTCCACATAAAATTGGGATTGATGAAGCAATTTGTAAAATCACTTCCAAGAGATGGAGAATGCTTCAAATACTTGGTCACCAAGTTTCCAGGCCTGTCAGAGGCAAAATTGAAGGAAGGTGTGTTCGTCGGACCAGACATTAGAAAGCTTATAGTTGATCAAGAGTTTGTCAATACCATGACGGATCCTCAAAAAGAAGTTTAAAGAAGTGGTACAGAAATTTTTAGGCAATAACAAAGATCCTCACTACAAAAAGATCGTCGGACGAATGCTGAAAGCATTTCAAGCTTTAGGTTGCCTGATGAGTTTGAAAGTGCATTTCCTCCAGTCCCACCTTGACTACTTTCCTGAAAATTTGGGAGCTGTGAGTGAGGAACAAGGTGAACGATTCCACCAAGACATTAAAGAGATGGAAAGGAGATACCAGGGAAAATGGAGCATTACAATGATGGCAGACTACTGTTGGATGCTTCAGAGAGACATTCCAGATGCTACTCACAAGCGTAAATGCACCAAGAGGAGCCTCACAAGGAAGAAGAATCGAGTTTAGTGTGTGTAGGTGAGCTCATTTCAGTTCAAAAAAGGATTTTCATGAAAATATTGTAATAAAACTTTAATTTTATAAGTCTAATTCCATTTATTTTGAGGTATTGCCTTATTTAACATAGTTACCTAAATTGTCAGGAAACATGATGTCCTATGACAAAATGGAGGTCATTTTTGGATTCAGCGTACCAAAAAACATAAAGATTACGTGGAATAGCCAAAACAGCTCTCGAAAAAATTTTTTTTGCAGACCTGTGTAATTAAAGCACCCTACCAGGGTAGTGGCAGGTTAGCATGTGGTATCAGCGCCATGCTAAAAAGTAGTGTGGGGTCCTGCACTACCCTTGCAACTCACGTCAGGGTACGATGGGGGCATTCCCACCATGGTGCAGGTAGTGCAGACATTTGTAGTCCATGCTATCTGCACTTGGACCAAGTATCATGGGCAGAACTAATGCTGTCTCAGTGAGTGGTATTAGTTGCTCCCGCAGCTGTTTTGCCACGGTACACTATGGTAAATTCAAGAGGATAGATACCTGGATGTCTGCGTGTTGTGTGAAGTCCCGCACTAATAGTTAGCCCATATCCACTTTACCATTGTGGGGCTTAGTAAAGATGCCACAAAGTTATTTTGTTTTGTTTATTTTTTTTTAGGAAAATAATGCTCATATGAATTGCTTTGCGGTGCATTTCTTACTTTTGAAATATTATGTGGAATTACTACCTGTGGATTCAGCCAGCAGCTGCTTAGCAAGACGGGTGATATTGTTAACAGCAGAGATGCCTGGCTAAAACCTGCTGAGAATAAATTGTTGATATTTATAAAAGTAAATTATAGTCAATGGGAACTGAGAAGCAATCTGCCCAGTGAAAACAATATTTAAGGTGTCCATCAGGTGAAAAGTCACAGTGAACAAAAGAGACCTTCAGACTGTATGTGCTCGGTGAGGCTGCTGTGAGTCTTCCAGCTCCCATCTGCTCAGTTTCCCAGCTTAAAAATTCATTTTTATCAAATGTTCTGGTGCCATAAATAATAGACTGCAGATGTCGTCATTCCTACTTTCTGCATGTGATGCCATCAGGTTATGTGAAATTTAGGATTATTTGAGGGATGCTTGAAAATGCCTTTGACATACTTTTTGGTACTAAGGGGCAGCAAGTACAAAGTTCAAGTCTCTTTTACTAAAGTATACGGCTGTGTGGTTAACACATGTTTTAGTGCGTGGTGACTGTTAGTGCACTGGCACGACAGACACTGTGCATGAATTTCCGTGGTAACCACACATTGTGCAATGGGACGGGGACTAGGCGGGTTAGGAGAGAAGAGTGGATGTGGAGAGCACATTGTGGTTACCATGGGGGCCTTTTGCCACATACTGTCCATATTGCAATTCTCATGGTTGCCCTTACTGTCTCCTCAATGGATGGTGGTGTGCACTTGCAGTAATTTCTCATGGGTCCAATGTGCGTTATAGGACATGTCCCTGCGTAACTGCTGGGAACATGCCAACCACATCCCTGATAGTTACCACGGAGGTGGGCACTTATCACACATTCATGTCTGCTCTAAAAGTTAATTGCAGAATCTTGCTGCACTTTAGTAATAGTGGCTCTTAGAAAATCTCTCCTTTCTGTAGCTAGTCTCAGCTGAAATTTCCTTATATGTCATGGACCTTCATGGTCTTCCGCATGGCTTGATTTAGCAAAATTTCCAGCTGGACTAGAGGCACTATTATTTCCACCATTAATAAGTGATCCTGCAGTAAACTTCACAAAAAGGCATGCAATTTGAATTTTCGATTGGTTATTTTGCAAAGTTTAAAAACATGAGTTTTTACTTATACCTACTTCTCAGCACATGGTTTCTATTGCTCAGTATATCTCACTGCTTAAGCCATTGTGATAAAAATTCTTGCCAAAAACGCTCTAATGTGCTTGCCAGATAAAGGCTTACAGTCAAGGTTAGCAAACATCAGATCGATATATTTAATTTTCCTAACCTTCAAGTAAACTCATAAAAGACTACTTAGTGTTTAGATGCCCTTTGATCAATTGTAAAGCTTCTAAGTGTCTTACTCAAGCAAAGTGTTTTATTCTTTCCTTCTAAATAGAAGGCAGGCAGGGAAACGAAGAACAGACAATATTATCTTACTAAAAAAAATTTACTTGCTGTTTTTAGAAATTGGTTTCACCAGCTTTAGTCTAACTTGCAAATTACTGGAATTACATGAAAGTTATCAGCATATAAAAACCTTGTGACCCCTCCACACTGTATAATTACTGTATCCCTGCCTATTGTGGTACTGAAGATCAGGGTTCTCAGCTTGGGACAACTGGTGCTGCTGGAGAAAAGCCCTGTGCCTAAGAGGTGTTGCTTCCATGTACTGTTGCCACCAGAGAGATCGCCCATAAATTGAAAAGGCTTCTTCCTTCTTCTCTGCTCATAGACTAGGGCTACTTCCTCTCCCTGACTCATCTCAAGAGAGTGATGTTGTGTCATCTTCATCCATTGACTGTGCTACTGCAGGGAAAAGGCACAGGAGCCGAGCGGGCTGTGTGTTTCCAGTCCATGCCCACTTACCAAAGAGAGAATCTGGGCTGTTTTTTTCCATGTGCTTATCCAAAGAGAGAAGTACTGGAAGTGACTGGTTTCCTTTTCATCTCCCTACATACTCCCAGCTTGTTGAAAGAGCGAGGAGGAAGTTCACCTTCTTGAATGTTTGCTTGCCAGAGAAGGGAAAAAGCACCTACCCCACAATCACAGAAGGAGGGAGGAACCAAAGAGAATATTTACTGGGGCTCATGATGACATATCTATATAAAAAATACTTTTCCTGCATTCAGTGCCATACAATTCAAGTACAGAAGCTGACTGAAATTTGACTGAAACTTTCGAGTGGTCATTAGCAAAATACAGTTATGCTTTGACAAGTTGTGTAATTCCAGGGTGGCTGAAGGTTTAGATTGAAACCATCAATACTAATTTTTACATAATTAACAAAAGTTGTTTACATTTATATATGTTGAATACCTTTCAGTTGAAGAGATTGATTAATTGGATTAGTAGACATAAAATTATGTTTTATACAATAAAGTTGGGGTAGGAAGGGGAGGGATGCATATTGGAGCCCAAGTGAAGTAATTGGGAGGAGGGGGAGGAGAGAAGGGCTCACTGTGGTAAAGGTCAAGAAGTACTGCTGTGCAATGCAATGTGTGCCTTCAAGTCAGTCCTGACTCCTGGCGACCCAGAAGCTCCTGGGTTTTCTTGGCAGTGTCACCAAAAGTAGATTGCCAGGTCTTTCTTCCGAGGCAATGGAGGGTTAAGTGACTTGCCCAAGGCCACAAGGAGTGCTAGTGAGAATTGAACCCTGGTTGCTTGGTTACCAAGCCAGTGTTCTAACCACTAGGCTACTCCTCCACTCCCCAAGGTCAAGAAGTACTGCTGTAGACCCTACTTTATCTATCCTTCCCTCTCCCTTCTCATTTCCCTCTATATCCCACACATTTTGTATTTGGTCATCATTTCTGCTGCTACCATATATGCTGGTAGGTTATTCAAAGCATTTATTGCCTTCTCAGTGAAGAAGCATTTTCTCATGTTTGTTCCATGCCTAGGTTCTTCAATGTGCAAGGCATTCTGAGGCAATTAATCCAGTAGAGAGCTGTTTGGTGTTTCATACTTTTAATTTTTTAAATCAAACCTCTGATATATTCATTCATTTATTTGAATTGGTTGCTCAATCAAAATGCTCTAGGCAACATACAAAAATTCACATAAAACAATATATATGAAATAATGACATTAAAAACAAAATAAAAAGCAATGAGCCAGAAAAGCATAAATAAAACATGCTCATATATACTAAGGTTTAAAGCCTATAAACTGTGCCCAAATATTAAACCCCAACCGGCCATAAAATCAATCAAAAAGCCAGGCTTTGATCAATTTCAAAAAAACATAAATGCTCCTTGCAGTTTCAGTTTTCTAGGCAAAGTATTCTAAATATTTGAAGTGTAAGATGAAAACAGTTTTTTCTCTGTCTTCACATAGTTCATCTCAAAACCTACTGGTGCACATATCAATGGCTTCTGAGAAGAACATAAGGGCCTTAATAGGACATACCTAGTCGCTTCACTGGCTCCCTATCCAATTCCGCATCCAATTCAAACTTCTCCTCCTGACCTATAAATGCACTCACTCTATGGCCCTTCAATACCTTTCATCTCTTATCTCTCCCTACATCTCCTCTCGGGAACTTCGCTCTTCTAACAAACTACTTCTATCCAAGCCTTTCACTCGCACCGCTAACTCACGACTTCGCTCCTTTCACCTTGCTGCACCCTACGCCTGGAACAACCTAAATGTGTCTATACGCCAGGCATCCTCCCTGGCCCTCTTCAAGTCCAGGTTGAAAACCCACCTCTTCACTGTCGCTTTCAGATCCTGACGTTTAGCCTTTGTCTTAACCTGATTCCCGTCCTTTGTCATGACTAAATTGTAAATGCCATATTTCGTTTTGCCCGAATTGTAAATGCCATATCTTTTTTTACTCCCCCGAATTGACTATTGCTCTGTGTTGTCTTCACTAGATTGTGAGCTCTGATGAGCAGGGACTGTCTTTGCATGTATTCTGTACAGCACTGCATGCGTAATGCTATATAAGTGCTAAATAGTAGTAGTAGTACATACCAGTCACGTTTTGCATATAAATAAACGGATCACCCTGGTATTAGATTTTTAAAAGTCAATAAGAAAATCTTAAATATAATCCTCAATTGAATAAGCAACCACTGCAAAAGCAGAAGAGCCGGACTGATATGATCATAACATTTAAGACTCATCTATATGGGGTAATATTATAAGGCACAGCTAGATTTATACACATATTTGACAAGCATACTTTGCTTTATAAGTGGTAGTAACTGTGCATACATTTAAGGTGTGAGCACTTAAGCCAGCACTATGGCTGGTATAGATGCCTGTGCCTAGATTTGTTAGGAAAAGCATCAATTTTTACAATTTTGTGCATAACTATGTGCCATACTGCACCCAAACTCTGCTCCATACACATCCAGAAGTATGCACAATGTTACAATAATATGGATGTTCTACTAGAAGAGTATACTCACAGTCACTAAATGTTCAGACGATAAATATGGATGCCAATAACAAATAATACATAATTTAGCTAAGCACTAACAAATAATAATAGTAAGGTGAAATTTTACTTACCAGTTAATGCCCTCTCCTTGAGTCCTGCTTGACCAGTCCAGATAAGTGAGTTGTGTTCCCCTACTAGCAGACTGGTGGAGAGAAAGAATCAATGAAAAGCCCAGGTTTCAATGACATCACTCCCATGTCTCTACTCACCTCAATCACCAGAGGTCTCTTCAGTATCTGTCCAAAGCATATAGGAGAACATGGCAAGCCTCAGACAACCTCAATTGTGGGCAACAAAGAGTAATCAACAGTAGAGAACTATGTACAGGAAAGCATAAACAGAAAGCTGTTGGTAGAAGATCTACCTGGAGAGTCAAGTATAAAAATCATTGTTCTCCCAATGGTGCCGCAGCAGAAGAACACAAAAATATAGTTCCAGGGGTGGGCCCTGGACTGGTCTAGCAGGAATCAAGGAAAGGACATTAACTGGTAAATAAAATGTCACCTTCCATATCATCCTGCTAGACAAGTAGGATGTACCAAAACTATGACTCCACTGGACGGGAAGAAGACACAGCAAAATCCTTGAGCCAAAGGCTGAATCTGCTCACATGTGGACATCCAAGCAATAATGCTTGACAAAAGTGGAAAGTGATGCCCACGTTGCCACCCAACAAATGTCTGCAGGGGCTACTGAGCTCTGCTCTGTCCACGAAGATGCTTGTGCTCAGGTAGAATGGGAGTGCAAACCCTCTGGAACCAGCCAGTTCCACAAGAGATATGCTGAGGCAATGGCCTCCTTAATCCAGTGCCCCAAATTTGACCCTTGCACGGGCCAACAAACAGCAAAAAAAATGGACAGATTTATGAAAGGAATTAGTAACCTCCAAGTACTTGAGAAGCACTCTCCAGACATCCACAAGGTGAAGATCCATTTTCTTCCCACAACACTGTTCCTTAGAGAAGGAGAGCAGGCAGACCACTTGATTCACATGAAAGGGAAAAATCACTTCAAGGAAGAAGGAAGGCATGGGCCAAATGGAAACAGCCTGCTTTGAAAAAGACAGATAAGGATCTCAGCAAAAAAGAGCCTGCAGCTCAGAAATCCACCTTGTGGAACAAGTCATAACCAAGAAGATCATCTTGAGTGTCAAATCCTTCAAAGTAGCGTGCTTCAATGGCTCAAGGGGCACGGACATCAGGGCACTGAGCACCAGACACAGATCCCAGGCATCAGACCCTCTGGAGAAAGTGAAAGATATCCGGGTACAAGGCTAGAGACTTACCAGTCACCGGATCTTGGAAATATGCGAAAGCTGCCACCGGAATCTTCAAGGAGGTAAGGGAAAGGCCCTTCTTCTGGCCATCCTGTAGAAAGGCCAACAGAGATGGCACCTTGGCTGCCTCAGGAGCTAACTGCCAAGCACTGCACCATCACTCAGAGGCACCAGACCCACATGTATGCTAGCTTGGTAGACCTCCTCTGGGCTCCAAGCAGAGTGAAGACCATCGCCAGAGAGTAGCCTTTATGCATAAGCCATCTTTCAAGAGCCAAGCCATAAACAAAAAGGAAACTGGGTCCTCCAGGACAATCAGTCCCTGCAACAATGGGCTCTGAGACAGAGGCAACCAAAGAGGAGATGCCTGAAGAAGCCACATCTGGTCTCCAAAGCACATTCTCCTTGGCCAATCCGGTGCCACCAGAACAATCTTGCCCGGGTGGCTTCCATACGCTGAATCACACGCCCTACCAGGGGCCATGGAGAAAACATACTGCAGGCGTTAACTTGGCCAAGGCTGGGCCAGGGTATCAATGCCCTCTGATCCAGTCTCTGTGCAGCGACTGAAGAAGTGGCAAACATTTGTGTTGGAGCTGGTTGCCATCAGATCTATTATGGGCAACCCCAGCAGCACAGAATCAACTGAAATGCCTCCTAACTCAACTTCCACTCTCCAAGATCTGGAAAGTGCTGGTTGAAGAAGTCCATCTCCACACTGCATCTCAGCAATGTGCTGAGCTGACAAGGCAAGGAGGTTCTTCTCCACCCAGGCAAACAGGAGAGCCATCTCCAGAGCTACCCCGGTACTCCTCCTGCCGCCTTGCCAATTGACATAAGCCACCACTGTGGCATGGTCCGAAAACACTCAAATCGCCTGGCCATCGACCAGGGGTCAGAAACATAGAAGAATCAACCTGATGGCCCTTGCCTCAAGGTGGTTGATGGACCACACCACTTCCCTGCAATTCCAATCACCCTGGGCTATATGTTCTTGACAGTGGACTCCCTAGCCCAAGAGACTGGCATCCATTGTCAGAAGGATCCAGTAGAAATTGTCCAGCGGCATGCCCTTCCTCAGATGACAGAGCTGCTGCTGCCACTACTGCAGGCTGGCCTTCACCATCATCAGAGACAGGAGCCTGCACTCAAACTGCTGTGAACTTGGGAAACACCAAGTAAGCAAGGACTGCTGGAGCAGTTGCATGTGAGCATGCACCCATGGTACCATCTCTATGGTCGCCGCCATCAATCCGAGGAGCTTAGGATAATCCCAGACTCTGGTAGACTGCTGTGCACAGAACAGTGCCAGACAATCCAACAGTCTTTTGACTTTCTCCTCTGGCAGGAAAAATCTGCTCCCTCAAGTGTCAAAATGTGCTACCACAAACTCCAGGGACCAGGAAGGCAACAACTGGCTCTTTCCATGACTGATCACCTAGTCAAGGTTTCCAAAAAGGACACTACTCGGGACACCACCTGAGACACTTCTGAAAGGGAATGGGCCTGGATGAGCAAGTCATCCAGATATGGTTAGGCACAGATACCTTGGTGGCGCAGTGCCACAGCAGGAGTGGAGAATATCTTCAGGGGGTGGATAGCCCAAAAGAGATGGTAGTGAACTGATAATGAGAGCAAAGCATGGCAAAACACAGATATTTTTGCTGATCTGCCCGGTTTGGGAAATGAAAATATGCCTCAGTCAGATCTAGAGAAGCCAAGAACTTCCCTCGGTTCACTGCTTGAATCACAAAGCACAAGGTTTCCATCCAGAAGCGAAGGATGCACAAGTGCTTGTTGATACCCTTGAGGTCCAGAATGGGCCAAAAGGAACCATTCTTTTTTGGCCCCATGGAATAGATGGAATATCTACCTTTACTCTGCTTGTCTGGGAGAATGGGCACCACTGACTTTAGGATAGCAACTTGTCCATGGTGGTCCACACAGCAGCACTTTTGATCGAAGATCCACAAAGGGAAATGACGAAGGCATCCAGAATTGGCTGTTTGCATTCCAGGACATAGCCGAACTGAATGGTGTCTAGCATCCGGCGATCCCTGGTAACCCGAGCCCATTCCTGCATGAAATGACGAAGCCTGCCTCAACCTGGAGGAACCAGGGAATAGGCCCACAAACCTTCATTACACAGCCAGGGAGGGTCCTCCTCTGGATTGTGCCAAGTCTCTTGACCCACACGTTCCACGAAAGGACTAAGAACCAGACCGAAGCCTGGAAGCAGAGGGGAAGAAAGGTTTTCCAGGTCGGTAATGACAAGAGTCCCAAGACCTGTGGGGTTCCAGCCAGCATACCCTTATTAGAAGGGCAGAGGCTGATGAGAAAGGGGTACCAGCCCACTTCATAGGATCCCTAGACCTGCCTTCCAGAAGGTGGTAAGATTTTGTCGTGCCCAGATTTCTTTACCAGCTTCTCCAAATCAGCTCCAAAAAGAAGCTTCCCCTGAAAAGTCAGTTGGGTCAACCGGGCTTTGGAAGATGTGTTCACTGCCTAGTGCTGGAGCCAAATCCAATGCTGTGATACTGTTGTCAGGACACTACCCTGGCCGTCAAACATACCAGGTCATACATGACATCAGAAAGGAAAGCAGTAACCGACTCCAAAAGAAGGGTAGTATCATCGAGCAGAAGAGACTGAATCCACTGGACCAGGGTTTGAGATGTCAGGCTGGCACATGTGGCCAGCTGAAGAATAGCAGCTGCCACAGTGAACTGGTTCTTCAACAACGAATCCACCTTTTGGTCTAGAAAATCCTTTAAGGCTGATCTGCCTTCCACAGGAATGGTGGTCCATTTGGTAACCATTCCTGCCATGACCTGTGCATCCAATTTGGGAATATCAGATCACTCAATGCACTCCTTCTCTGGGAGAGTATAGATCTTCTTACACACCCTTAGCCCCTTAGGCGGGGAGTCGAGAGAGTCTCACTCTGACTGGATCATATCTTTGATCGCATCCAGGAATGGGAATACGGTAGTGGATTTCTGCACCCCTTGAAGGAGCGGGTGCACCTTTGGATCCTGCTCATTACCGGGAGCATCCATCTAGTCCAACGTGGATGAGACCCTTGCAATCAACGCTGCCAGTTCCTCCTTCCAGAATAGCCAGATCACACGGACCTCTTCACTATCCTCTGAAGGCAAGAGTATTTCTTCATCCATGTCGGAGCTCAGTACCGAGCAGTCTGAATTCAAATCACAGTCAAAATCTTGGACAGCTCACAGCTATTCCCCATCTCTAGGGGGCATCCCTTGCTGGAGATGCTTAGCCAAAGGCAATCGAACATGGCTTCCACTCTCAGCCTGCCCCTCACAAGACTGTGCCCAGGGGCACCCAGAGGCTGCAAGGTCTGAATTTCCATGCCAGGAGGACCAGACCTGCTGCAAAAAGGAAAAGAATTCCAGGGAGAACAATCCAGAGTCCTGAAGCTCTCCTCTTGGAAATGACCCCTAAACATCAGGGAGCATAGCTGCTGCAGACTCCCTAGAGCAGGCATGTCCAACTTCTAACAGGTTGTGATCTACTTTTTTGCGGCCAAAAGTGCCGGTGATCTACCACCATGAAAATTAAGTTTCAAATTAGTTTCAAATTAAATTTTAACCCAATAAAGTTGGAGGATTCCCTCTCCCCCATTTTTAATGAATCTTCTGTCATTTACTTGGATGTGATCAGCTGTTAAGCAAATTAAGCAAAAACAAAACAGAGAGGCGAAGATCCAGTAAGAACTGCGAGGGGAAATGGAAAGTACATTTTTTCTTAAAGTTTTATTGAGTAATAACGTTCTTTAACTATCTTAATAACTTTAACTTTTATTGAGTAATTTGTGTTAAATTTAGGTTGAGTATTGATCCAGGCTCATCTTGCACAATCTTTAATATTTCGCTCTTGCTCATTAGTGAGACGTCTGAGCCTGCATTTCATCCACCAGCTTTTTGAAGTTGGGTGAATATTGTGTGAGGGCCAGTCTCAGGGAATCCTGGAGATGTTCATCTGTCATGTTGGAACGTTGTGTACTCTTTGTCATTTTCAGATGGGAAAACGCAGATTCACACAAATAAGTTGAACCGAAATAGGAGTGTACAGCTTCACTGCATCTTCTCAAGTTGGGAAATTTGTCTGTAGGTACTAGCTTCCAAAACGATTCTTGCTCAGCACAGGTCTTGAGAAAAATGTCATTTTTAAGAGTTAATATTTCATTTTCAAGAGATGGCTTGTTCAATGAGTAATTTTTACTGATAGCAGCTGTAGTTTCTTTAATGTCCACATCTACTTTGAATGGGTATGACAAGTACTCCACAACTGTTCCAATTTTTTGGAAGTCACAGAATCTATTTTTGAATTCCTGGATAACAGAACAGATTTCTGTCACATACTTCTCGTTCTGAAAAACAAAATTTGGATATTGTCCCAGATGGTCCTGCGTATTAGGAAAATGATCAAAGCTGTTGTTTGCAAGGTCAGTCATCATTAGCTCAAATTTGCTCTTGTAGGATGAAACTGTACTCATCATCTTGCCAGTGCATTTGTTTTTACCTTGTAGTTCAAGGTTCATATCACTAGGATCGCCTGTAAAGTCAGCGAGAAATGCTAGATCACATAAACACTCCTCATCTTCCAACTCTGCTTGGTCGTCTCCCCTCTCCTTCAAAAAACTTCTTATTTCATTCAGCAAATCATGAAATCTTTGCAGAAATTTGTGCCTACTTAGCCACCTTACATCTGTGTGCAAAATGATTTCCGCTGCCCCTACATCAAGAGTAAGATTGAAAAGCCATCTTTGAAGTGATCTTCCACGAACTGAATTTACAGTTTTGAAAGTGATGTCCATGACAGTCTTTGTATTGAGTCTCTTGCTTGCCAAAACTTGCTGGTGTATGATGCAGTGGTAAGAAAGAAAATCTGGGACGTCGTCATGCTGTCTACAGAGGGCTATGATGGAAACAAGTTTATGCAATGGAAGATTACACTTTGTCACAAAAGAATGGAAAGAACTGAATATTTCCCGACCAGTAGTTCTCCCTTTTAAAGAAAGCATTCCAAGTAGTTATTCTTTAACACTTAAGTCTTCAAAAACCATCCGGATAAAGACTAGTAACTGGACTATGTCTCTTATGTCTATAGATTCATCCAGTTGGAGTGAGAAAGTAACACAATTTGAAATATCCTCCAACAATTGTTCAGTTGTGTCTCCACTCATCTTTTCTATTCACTGCACGACGGTGTTTCTTGACAATTGTACAGCTTGAATAGCAGCTATGATCTCTTTCTTATTTTTAAATCCTTCAAAAAGATTATCAGCTGCTTCAAGAAAACAATCTTTAATAAATTCCCCTTCAGTGAAATGTTTGCATTTCTTTGCGATCAGGTTGCTGACCTTGAAGGATGCTATGGTTGGATTGACTGAATGTGACCTTGGCTTCGCCATCAACTGTTGCTGAGTAGCTAATTTCGATTTAAATTCTTTGAGCTTCAGTTTACGAATTTCACTTTTGGGTGGAAAATCAGCATCAAACTTATTGCTATGCAGAGCCTTATAATGACATTCCAGATTACCCTTTTTGGGCAAGGATACTGGGACGTTACAAATTAGACAACAACACTTGTCTTTCACCATGATGAAGAAGTAGTCCATTTCCCATTCATCATGAAAGTGGTAGGTTTTGCTCTTCTTTGGAACACTCATCTTTGTTATACTGGGGTGGCTGGATGTAAGAATGCCAAATCTGCTAAGTTAGTATAAACACTGGCTGAATCTGGTCCAAAACTGTCACTGTCCAAAGTATTAAAGATCAACAGGAACTGAAGATCTCTGGATGATGGACTGGAGATGCCAAAACCACACATGCAGTTCTAAAAGTAAAAATAAGAATTTGTCATACTGCCACCAATAATCAAATACCACCAAACAATCATCAAAAAAACTCAAACACCTGTCCAGCAAACCAGATGAAATCAAATACCGCCAAACAAGTTGAAATACCACCACACATGATTTAATAAATTCTGCACACAGTGTAGAATCAACGCAAAGACAAGGCAAAATAAAATTGCAGTGTAGAATCAACGCAAAGGCTAGGCAAAATAAAATTGCAGAGGCAAGCAAAAGTCACAGTGGTTTGAACCAATTCGAAGGCAAGGCATAGGCAAGTTAGAGCAAAATTGGAAAAGCCCGCCAAAATCACCAAATTCTTGACACTTTGTGGTGTCTGCCCGAAAACGTTTAATGAAAGTGAACTATAAAGCGACCAACGACCAGTACACGACACAACTAGTACGGTAAGTGTATTCAGGTAAAGCCCGGGCGAATGGATATCACCCGGTATATAACACACTTCTAGGGGGTGTTGGAGCGGGGCAGGAATGGGTGATTCTGAGAGGCAGGAGACCAGGTATGATGCCGTGCCTGTGGCGTCTCGTCACGGGCCACGGGCGGCAGCCCCCTGGGGTACCCACAAACTATTGGCATGAAAACAACAAGCGCCCCCATTACACCCGCAGGCAAGATTCCCGCAGGCAGGGAAAAAAGACAGGCAAAGGATCAGCAGGGGTGGCAAGCCCTCGGCAGATGACCTGCCGGCACGAGCTCTCTCCTAGCGACGGGGCGAGCTGCTGGAGAGATAGAGCCAAGTGGGGCTGGCGATCTACCTCTGACCCCTCCGCGATCTACAGGTAGATCGCGATCTACCTGTTGGACATGCCTGCCCTAGAGGATGAGGAGTGGCTCACAGCAGGGTCGCTGGACCCTCCAGCCAGATGCATATCCTTACCCATGTTTTATGGTTTATTCATTTGGATTGACCGCCCTTCGATACAAACACAGCCGAGAGATTTACAATTTTAAAACAAGATAAAAACAGTAATTGAGAAAAGAACTACAATGGTTGTATAGGACAGGTACTTATTCATACACTCAGAAGGGAGGTAAGTATAGACAAGGAGGACTGGGGACTATATAGCAAAGCACTAGTATGTTGTATGCCTGGTTAAATAAGTGGGCCTTTAACAGGGTCTTAAAATTTGCAAATGATAATTCCAATCTTAGAGCTTGGGGTAACATGTTCCATGAAGCAGGAGTGGAGAAATAAAAGGCAGCAGAATGGGTGGACATGAGGTTGGCCTGGTTTGCAGATGGAAGATGAAGCCTGGTGGCATGAATGTCACGGAGGCAATGATGAGTAGAATGGGGAAGCAGCAGGTCAGACAGGTATTGTGGAGTACTTGAGTGTAGGGCATGGAAGACTATGATCAGAAGTTTAAATTGTAACTGGGATGCAATGGGAAGCCAGTGGTGATGGATCAGGAGGGGAGTGACATGATCGAACCGGGATGCACGTGATAGAATGCGAATTTCTGTATTTTGCACAAGTTGTAAGTGGCGAAGCTGGGATTCTGGGAGATCGATAAATGACATTGCAATAGTCCAATATGGCTATTACAAGAGAGAGAAACAAGATGGTCAGGGATGCAGAAGAAAAAAAGGGGTGAACGGTGCAAATCTGACAGAGTGAGTTAAATGAATGGCGAATAACAGAGGAGATATGAGCTCTAAATGAGAGTGACGAGTTTAGGATAACACCAAGGTATCACATACTCTCTATAAAGGGGATGGAACAGCCCTGGAAAGAAGGAGCCAAAGAAGAGGGGGGGGGGGGGGGCTACTCAAGGTGTGTCCCTTGGGGAAACTGCTAGGTACATATGACCTAGATTGGCCACTGTTGGAAACAGAATACTGGGCTTGATGGACCTTGGTCTGACCCAGTATGGCATATCTTATGTTCTTAAGGTTACCCAAAGTGTAGCAGATTTAGTGGGATTTAGATGGAGGAAGTTAAGTGAAAGCCACTGCAAAATGCTAGTCAAACAGGCGTTCAGAGATGAGAGATCTGGAGATATAGGGTTTGAATGATGAATAAGAAGAATATCATCTGCATAAAAGTGTGACAATATACTGTGTTGCTGAATGATGAGAAGCAGAGGGATCAGGAATATATTAAAGAGCAGGGGGCCCAGCACCAAACCCTGAGGAACACCACAGGGAAGTGGAAAAGGGGGAGAAGTGCCACTAATCAAAACGGAAAAAGACTGCTGGGAGAGAAAAGAGTGAAGCTAGGGTAGAACTGTATTGTGAAGACAGAAATCATGAAGGCGAGCGAGGAGTGTGGAATGATCCACTAGATCAAAGACAGCAGAGAGGTCGAGAAAAACCACCACCGAGATATCACCCCAATCACGGTGCTGATGAAGTTTGCTGGCGAGGGAAAGCATGATAGTCTCAGTGTTGTAACCTGAATGGAAACTGGATTGATGTGGGTGAAAAGCATGAATTGAGGCCAAATATGCAGAAAGCTGAGAGAAGCCAAGTTTTTCAAGTAATTTTGATAAAAAAGGCAGGTTAGAAACTGGTTGGAAATTAGAGGGTAGTAAGGGATCAGCAGAGTTAAAAAAAAAAAAAAAAAAAGATCAATAGTGCCATCCATCACCTCCTGCCCTGAAGCAGGAAAGGCCAGACTAACTGCATCCCCCAGCTGAGGGAGGGGGAGCAAGCCCTCCAGGGACAACTCAAAAACTGCCATGCAAGAAGAACAGAGTCCAGAATCTGGAGTTGAGGCCCCTTGCTTGCCACAGGCAAATAACATTTCCTGAAAGAAGACAAAGAGATAAGGCAAATATCACAACAGCATGTGCTAAAGCCGTGGAGGCCCAAAAGGCATGTGTTAACTGTGCTTTTACTGCAATGTGCATTACAGACAGATATGGTAGGAACGCTCATTGGAGCCACTTGGGCACGACCGCCAAGGGCACAATAGGTAAAAATGCTACTACCACGTGCAGAAAATGGCAGGAAACCCCACACCACACCAATGGTTGCCAGTGTTCCACCCCGAATTGCATCCCAGCAAACAGAGTCGAGAGCCTCCAACAAGGACAATGATGAAGTTAAGTCTTGGTACACATCCCCTGAGAGCCCCAGGCAGAGAATCCATGCCGGGCTCAGCAAAACTCCCCTGAAACTGTTTCACTGGCTTTGCAGCACTGCATTTAAGGTTGCTGGCAGGCAGATCCCTCTGAGAACCTTCTGCAATCTTTGGGAGAGAGCAGGGGAGACAGAGGAGGATGGAGGGGGTGTTGACTGTGTGAGGCTGCCACACTTTTCCAAATCCTTCCAATTTCTGGGTTCTCAACAGGCTTTTATCACGATATGCACATGGAGCTGAACCAATTTTCTCTCCTCCTATGGCTACCGAAAAGACTGCAGTCTAGTAGAGCCTCCCACGTTGCATTCAAGTGAGAGAGGCACCCTCAAGGTGGTCATTCATGAGCATTTAATCAATCTTTTCCTCTCAATCTTCAGAATTTTCTTCAGAGAGGAGAAAATCCATCCACCATCTGCTGGAAACAAAGAAATACTGAAGAGACCTCTGGTGGCTGAGGTGATTAGATGCATGGGAGTGATATAATTGAAAAATGAGCTTTTCATTGGTTCTTTGTCCTCAACAATCTGCCGATAGAAGAACAGAACCCACTTGTCTGGATTGGTCTAGCAGGATGATATGGAATATGACTTTGCAAATTAAGAGCTGAATCAACAATAACACCATAAATCTGATTTCATTTCGACAAGAAGAAGCAGGACATTAAACATTTCCTCAGGTTATAGAAAAGTTCATGTGGGCTTATTAATCCAATGAATCTTATGGGCCAATTTTGAAAGCAGTGGATACTTCAATGCCTTCGCGTTGTGCAGTCACTATCTAGATAATGGTGGTGTTTATCTGAATAGTGGTGATTTTCACCAGCTTTTTCATCACCCTGAACTATCTGGATAAATTATCTGGAGAGCAGCTGAAAATTACTGCCATTATCTGGATAGTGGCGATACTACCCAAGCTCTGCCCACTATCTGGATAGATCCACAGCAATCAGTGATGATATTCAGCAGCAGGATCTAGATAGTACCACTGATTCTACAGCTAACAGCCCTTATCCATATAACTTCCAGGATGACCTGGATAAAGGCTTTTGAATATTGAACACCTTGGTTTTTTTTGGAGTTTATCTGCTACCTATTTGCCCACATCAATTGGGATACAGAGCTCAGACAAGCAGCTGAATCTTGATTTTATTTATATAACTGGTTTTCTATTTCAGTCAAAGCAGTTTACATTGTAACTTAAACTTGGTAATGTGCATTAAACAGGGACATTGATAACTTGGATTTTTCTGAGGCAATGGAGAGTTAAGTGATTTGCCCAAGGCCACAGGGAATGCTAGTGGGAATCGAACCCTAACTTTTTTGATTTCGAAGCCAGTGCATTAACCATTAGGCTGCTCCTCCACTCTGGTTGACATCTGAAACCCCAATCCTTTGCAGTTTGTCCTGTGGAATAAGTACAGTATGCTTACCATAGAGAGCAGGGAAATGCAACCCTGGGAAACCCCTCACAGTTAAGGATTAGGCCACAATCACATTATTGCTTCCCATTGTTTCTATTGTTGTGTGTTATGTGGCTGTAAGGGAATACAAAACAAGATTTAAGAAGAGCTCTCCTTAACTGCTACTGGCTTGAGACCGGTCCACAATGTCCTATACTTTCAGCATACTCTTCGGCCATATCAGATGTGTAGCTAAGGAAAGTCTTACCTAGGAGTGGCCCCAGTCCTGTAACTTACATCACATCCGATGATTTCAGCAAGTGAAATATAACAAATGACAGTGCCAAACTGAAAAAAGAAATATTTATAATACTTGTTAGGCTGGGGTGTGGATGGAAGAACTGGGAAGTGGGGAGAAAGCAAACATGTCAAGGATGCTAGGGAACTGAGGTGGATGAGTGTGGGTTCAAGGGCAACATATGAGCATTGGCAGAGTAGGAGGATTGCAATCAATTTGCAGGGGAAGAAAATGGTTGAGAAGTGAGGTAGAAGTCTGGCACATTTTTGGGTCTATATAGACTAAAAAAATGACTGGTTTAATTTAATTTAATTTCAGATTTATAGCCTGCTTTATTCCTCACGGGCCAGAGTGGATTACCTTAAAAACGGAAAATACAGAAATTCTGCTAAAATTAAAATTCTGCTACAGTATCCACTATAGCTCTAGTATAATGCCACATATGACATGTTCATTCTGTTGTACATTAATAGTAAAATCTCTATGCATTAGACAATGTATAGAAACTGTTTCTCTCTCAATAAAGTGGACTAGGGAAATCCGCTGCTTACCTTTGGGATAAGCAGCATGGAATCTGTCTAACTTTTGGGAACCTGACATGTACTTGTGGCCTGAACTGGCTGCTGTTGGAAACAGCATACTGGGCTTGATGGATCCTTGGTCTGACCCAGTATTACCTATCTTATACTCTTATTAATCATATCAATGCCTTCTTGAGGTAGACATGGGAATTGTGGGAAAGCAGAGGAGGAAAGATAGCTGATCATCCAGAAAGACTTAGGACTTGCAACAGCAGCAGCGGTGATGATACTCAACAGAGTTGGATCGCGGAACCCCTGAAGTCCAGGAGCTAAGATAGAGACATTTTTTTAAGAGGAACAGCTACAGATGTAGATTCTCATGAAAATCTGAAATGTCAATGGGCTGCTCTTATCTCCACAAAGCAGCCAAAGAAGGCGGTGCCAGTACAGGGTGGCAGGAATAGGATGCAGGCTGGCTCAACCATTAGGCAGGACTAGATGAATGCCTAGGGCAGCAGCTTTGGGGGGAGGGACAGCAAAAAGCAACAGCATTGAAAGCAAAATGGGAACGGGTCCCCAGCACCTAGTCTGGTGGTTCAGGTAGGGAACTGGGTCAACCCCCGGGGATTAGCCCCAAGGTCCTTCCTCACCTTCCCCAATCAGTAGTTGCAGGGGATGTGTGGTTAGAAGGTTCAAGGGGATAAGAAATAAGGCCCAGCTGTCATCTGAGGACTTACCACAGTTGCAGGGCTTAGGGGGAGGCTCTATCTCCTCCTAAGGATCCTTAACCGGGATGGAACCAGACTGCTGGCGTTAAACTTTTAGAAGGAGATAGAGCAGCTTTTAAACTAGATAATAGGGGAAAGCCGACAGTCACCCAAGAGCGCATGGTTCGGAAGAATGTATCCTTGAAGGATACTACCAAAAGCAGAGAGGTTGCAAAAAAGTAAAGTAGCCCAAATGCCCTCGATATGGAGCAGACAGAGCTTAAAGATCCCAAATTACCAATGCCTACCAATAGCCAGATTAATATAAATAAAATACAGTCTCTAAAATGCTTGTATGCAAATGCTAGAAGTCTAAAAAATAAGAAGGGAGAGTTAGACTATATAGTACTAAATGAGAGGTTATTTATGATTGGAATATCAGAGACATGATGGAAGGAGGACAACCAGTGGGACACTGTGATACCTGGGTACAAACTATATCATAATGATAGAGCTGATCAAATTGGTGGAGGGGTTGCACTCTATGTTAGAGAGGGCATTGAGTCAGAAAGGATTAAAGTTTTGCAGGAAACAAAATTTGCTGTGGAATCTCTATGGATTGAAATTCCATGTAAAAAGGGGAAGGCGATGGCAGTGGGGGTGTACTATTGACCGCCTGGCCAGAATGAACAAATGGATGATGAAATGCTCAAAGAAATCAAGGAAGCTAACAAAGGTTACAGCGCAGTAATAATAATGGGTGATTTCAATTATCCCGGTATCGACTGGGTCAGTGTCACAGCAGGATATGCTAGGGAGATAAAGTTCCTAGATGAAATAAATGACTGCTTCTTGGAGCAGCTGATTCATGAACCAACCAGAGGGGAAGCCATATTAGACCCAGTCCTTAGTGGAACACCAGATCTAGTGCAAGAGATAAGGGTGTTGGGGTCATTTGGCAATAGTGATCATTGCATGATCACATTTGATTTAATTAGTGGAGGAGGGATAGTAAGGAAATCCACAGTACTACCTTTTAACTTTCGAAAGGGAGACTATGATAAAGTGAGGAAAATAGTTAAGAAAAAACGAAAGGGAGCAGTTGCAAAGGTTAAAGACTTACATCAATGGGCTGCATTCGATCTGTCAAGGCCGAAACAAGCAAGCGGGCATTCACATACACAGCGCCAATCCAATGGAACCAACTACCGCATGAATTAAGACTCACAAACAGCCTGACTGAATTTAGACGAAAGCTTAAAACATATCTGTTTCAAACCCACTACAACCTGATCTAACTGCAATACCCTACCTCAACCAGATGAACTCTACCGCCCGCGACAGCATAAAATCTAATAGCATATAGTCATGTGTTAGCCTGTACTCTTTGGAAGTCAACACTGTATATAATGTATATTTGGCCCCCCAACCTACTGAAATCAAATGTATACCCTGATCTGTGTGCTATAATAATCAACTGTATATTGAATCCAACTGTTTATCCCGTGTTACGTAAATCATTGTCTAATCAAAATGTAAAACTAAAAATCTCAATGTATTATACAATGCATTATGATTCTGTAAAGTAAACCGCTGTTGATCGTAGGAAACAGCGGTATACAAGTATTTACTAAATAAATAAATAAATAAATCAAGCTTGGGTGCTGTTGAAAAATACTATCTTGGAAGCCCAGACCAGCTGTATTTCATGCTTTAAGAAAAGTGGAAGAAAGTCCAAAAAACTGCCAGCATGGTTTAAAGATGAGGTCAGAGATGCTGTTGCCAAAAAAGCATCTTTCAGGAAATGGAAAAAAGAACCAAACAACGAAACCTGGAAACAGCACAAGCACTGTCAAGTCAAATGCAAGGCATTAATAAGGCAGGCAAAGGGAGAATTTGAGAAGAAGCTTGCTGCGGAAGCAAAAACGAAATAAAGACTTTTTCATGTACATTCGTAGCAAAAAATCTTTGAGAGAGTCAGTTGGTCCATTAGATGATAGAGGGGTTAAAGGGGCACTAAGAGGTGACAAGGCGATAGCTGAGAGACTGAATGAATTCTTTGCTTCGGTCTTTACTGAGAAAGATGTAGGGATGTTACCCATGACTGAAGTAGTATTTAAAGGTGCAGAAGAATTGAAGGAAATATTGATACATCGGGAAGATGTATTACAACTATTAGATAAACTGAAGAGTAGCAAATCACCTGGGCCGGATGGTATACATCCAAGGGTGTTGAAAGAACTAAAATATGAGATTGCAGACCTGCTATTAGTAATCTGTGAACTTTCATTAAAATCATCTGTAATACCTGAAGATTGGAGGATCTCCAATGTAATGTCAATTTTTAAAAAGTGTTCCAGGGGTGATCCAGGAAACTACCAACTGGTGAGCCTGACGTCAGTACCGGGAAAAATGGTAGAAACCATCTTAAAGAACAAAATTACTCAGCATGTAGATAGTCATGGCTTAATGGGAGACAGCCAACATGGCTTTAGACAAGGAAGATCTTGTCTTACTAATCTGTTATGTTTTTTTGAAAGTGTGAATAATCAGGTGGACAAAGGTGAGTCGGTTGATATAATTTTTATTAACCATTTCCATGCACATTACAAACCAGTTCGTTCTCAACATTATACAATTTACATAGTCATTACATCCTGTATCCTGTTTATGCCCCAGCTTTTTATTTCCCCCTTTGTATCCCTCCTTATACCTTCATCCTCCCTCCCTCCCTTCCCCCCTCCCCACCTGTGCTCTACATTCATACCTTCCTCCTCCTCTCATCTGGCCACTAGTACTCATCGTCTCTCTTTTGACCCGTTCACCATTAACTCATCCCGCCAATCTATATCTCCAATGATCTGAACTTAAGTTTCACCCATTCCGCCGTCCTTCTTTCTCCTCCTCTCTCCAGCCTTCCATGATTCCATGTATTTCCACACTCTCTTCCATTTATCCACTCTCTTCCCCCCTTCTCCCCTTCTCATCTCCGTCAATCTATGCATCAAGCTGGCCTCTTCTGACAAAGCCTGCCAGCTTAGGTAGGTCCGAACCCACCCAATGCTGAGGTATCTCACATCTTGCTGCGACTATACAGTGATGCAAGACCTCACCTTTCCTCTTTGGGATATCCTCCTCCAATTGATGCAGTAAGCAGGCCTCTGGCTTCCTTTGCAATCTATATCCAGTCATTTCAAAAATCATTTCTATAATCGTTGCCCAATATGCTTGAATCTTCTCACATTTCCACCACATATGTAACCAATCTCCTCACTCTTGGCACCCCCTCCAACATTGATCATTGTGTCCCACTCCAGCTCTTTTATTACGTACTGGTGTCCAGTACCAATTATATAGCACTTTATAAGCATTTTCTTTCACTTGTGTGGATATGGATATACTGGCCACTGTCTTTAGTATCTTATCCGACACCTCTTCATTCCAGCTTACCCCCAGATCCTCCTCCCATTTTATCATAAACCCCAGTTTACTTCCCCCTCCCTCCATCAATCCTTTGTAAATTCTGGACAAAGCTCCTTTTTGGCCAATATGGCCTGAGCAAAGTGCCTCAAACCACCCTCTATGTTCCTGTAAATCCTTCCACACCTTTCGTTGCCTCAAAAAATGGCTCAATTGTAAATATGCATAATAATCGCTATCTCCCAGCCGGTACAGGTCCCTGATGCCCTCAAACTCCAGCATGTCCTCCTTGCTCACTATTTGAGAAATCTGTGAAAGCCCCACCTTTGCTCATCTGCGCAAAACAGTTACCCCTGGTCCCTGACCCCTATCAAAACATGCCTCCAGTGTCATTCCCTGTATGTATTATTTATCCTGTACTAATTGTTTTTTATTCTGTCTCCACACCCTAAAAACTGTGGGCTTTTATGGGGTGTTGGTGTTTATTTTCAGCGCTATTACCACCCCTCCAAACCATTCTGTCCAATCTCCCCCCACTTACCGAGTCTTCTTCCATTTGAACCCACTGTTTCTGTGTCCCGCCGTGCCACTCGTATATCATTTTCAGTTGAGCAGCCTCATAATATTTTCTAAAATTAGGTACCCCTAACCCTCCCTCTCCCTTGGCTCTTTGCGTTACTGCCATAGCTTCTCTTGGCCGTCTATTTGACCATATGAATCGATTAACAATTCTTTGTAGTTGTTTTAACTTTTTAGGCGGTACCGGTATTGGTAGCATCTGGAACAGGAACAAGAATCTTGGCAGTAACATCATCTTTATTGTCGCTATGCATCCAAACCATGAGAGGTATCCCCTTCCCCACCTATCCAACAAGCTCTCTACTTGCCCAAATAGTTTCGGATAATTTAGCTTGTATATCTATCTCTCACTTGGTTTGCAGCTTGTCGTGCTGTGAGGGCTTGCGTGCATCAGTGATGCTGAGAGCTAAATTATCGGTAGTTTAACTACTGGCAGGGTCTCCCAAGATGGACAGTTCTCAGCTGAGGTGCCAGACCAAGACAAACCACCCATCTGGGCAGCAGCAGAATGGGACAGTGTTGACGGCGGAGGATCACATTTTTGTGACAACGGCAACAACACCGAACTTAAACTGCGCGGAAGAAAGGCTCGGCAATCTACTTCTGTATCTTGCCATGAAAACCCAATGGATAGTGTCATGGGGTAGATCAGACTATACCTATGGAAATAGGAAACACAGAGCCGAGCAGGTCTAAAAGTGACAGCTCAGAGCACATGGATCAGGGTTGCCATGAGCAACCTTCACAAACAAAAGCACCAGGTGTAGGAGCACGCCCTAGTAGGAGATTACCTCATAGCCTATTAGCTAATGAGGGACAGCTGAGGGCAGGGCAGGCTCACCGGAACACTAAGAGTGACGCAGATAAAAATCACTCAGCGTTGGTCAGAGGCAGAGCTAACCAGGGGTTACAGAGAGCTAACCAGGAGTCTAGAGGAGCTAATGAGGAGTCTAGCAGAAACAGCAGAGCTAAGGGCAGAGCTGTTTGGGACACTAACCGGAGAACTTCACACGGAGATTCAAACAGGATTCCACAGGAAATAGCCAAGGAAAGAATACCAGTTACAGGGAGCTGAGCAGCACTGAACAAGAGCCAGGTGGTTGGAACCACGGAGGTATTCAAGCAGGCAGATGGAAGGAGTCTGTGAGAGAAAATCTCCCTGAGAACAGGTACCGGGAGGGCAATAGCTGTTATCAGAGGGATACTTGCATGCCCAAAGAGAAGCGTCCAGTAAAAGGGAGTGGAAGGCTTTCAGGGGAGAAAAGCCACATAAAGTTTCCTAGCTCAAAAAGCTCCGGGGGAACCGAGCCAGAAGATAGGCTGATTCCTTATAATAGAAGGGACTTTGAAAGGCAGAGTTTCACATACACTCAGCCAGGAGTGTGTGGCCCTCTGGAGGGAAACTCTACAATATACGGTAACCTCCTCATTCACCCTGATAGAGAGGAGGAAGAAGCCCTTGTAAAGGAGGAGAGGGTTTATTCAGAAATGCTATGAGTTACAACCCTACTGAAGATAACTACGGGGAAAGGTATGAGGACATGGAATGTGACTTCTGTGTTGAAAGTCCTGATGATTTCCAGATGGATTGTACTTTAGTGTTCTCAGATAACATTTCTTCTTTGTGCTGAACTGTTTAGAAATCTGTTTAGAAGAAACAGATTTGAACAAGCCTGCTTGTGTAAAGTACAAGGACTGTTTTACCTTTTTGTTTGTTTGGCTGAAGATAAGCACCCACTTATGTTATAGTAGTTCACCTTCCTTTGTGCCAGAAAGTATGGTTTAATTTCTTTTGATTCCTACGTGCAGAAATTCACCCGGAAGGGAAAATAAAATACCTCTTTTAAAAAGCCTGGCTACTCGTCTACAACTACCTTTTTGATTAGCTAGTGGGACTACAAATCTCATGGGGCATTGCAACGTCCCAGCTATATTAAGAAGAGGCCCCACTGAAGCTCCCCAGGCTTCTGCCTATGGGAGTACGTAGGTGGGTGACAAATGGCGTAGTTCTTTGGATTTTTGCCTAAGGATTAAAAGGACACCGCTACAAGAACTACTTTTCCTACTGGAGAGGACTGTATCCATACAGGGGAGAGCCGTCGTGGAAGATTTCTCGCTGCCAGGTGCTGATGACCCAGCAAACTTTCTCACAGGCTGAATCCTGCATGAAGCCTCAGGTAAAGGGTACCTGGGCATAATTGGGGCAGGACAAGAGTGAGAAAGGGGGCGCTGGTGGGCAAGCTGAGAAATAGACGGAGGAAAGGAAAAAGTCGCCGTACCGCACTTGGTGGTCTTTTTCTGTCTTTTTCTCTCCACAGGGACGTCGATGCCGAAGATGGAGCCGCAGGACGTCATGTGCTGGATGCAGGCACAGTGGGACAAACAAATTGAGTTGGTCCGGTATCTGCAGGAGCAGACGGCCCTAACCATGAGGGAACAGCAAAAGCCGCTGATGGACACCATGGAGGCGCTTTTAAAGAAGCCAGTGGATGCCAGAGCAGACATCCCCTCCATATTCCAGGGAGCAGGACTGAACCCTCATTGTGCTTTGTCGTTAGGACAGTTAAAACTGCATGATAATCTAGACGATTATATAGACGCTTTTGAGCGGATAGCCGCAGCTTTGAAATGGCCAGAGGTGCAATGGGCAACTAGGTTTGCCATATCACTCTCAGGCGAGGCCCTTTCTGCATATAAAGCCATGCCGGCTAGCCTGGCCTCTAATTATGCAGAAATCAAAAAAGCAGTCAAAGACAGACTAGGGCTGACTCCTATGCATTATCATAGAATGTTTAGGGAGGCAAGGATAAAGCCTCAGGAGACCCCTAAGGCCCTGTCTCAAAGGCTGAAAAGTTTGGCCGGAAAATGGTTAACTCCGGAAGGAAGCACACTGGAAACAGTTATGGATAGAATTGTTTTAGAACAGTTCATGCAAGCTGTTCCCAGTGAGGTAAAAACCTTTCTTACGCTCCAGCATTGTCAAACCACTGATGAGGCAGCCACTCTTGCTGAGAGGTATTTTGAAGCAGAGATGACTGACACCTCAGGGGTAGGTCTGTGGCGAGCAGCTGGTATGAAAAATTTTAACAGAAAAGGTAACAGGTTAAATGCTAAAATGTCTACTGTTGATAACTCTGAAAATGTTAATGTTTTGTATGTACCCAAAGGGAAATGTTTCACCTGTGGGAAGACCGGACATTTTCAGAGGAGCTGCCCTGAAAGAACGGTTCTGGTGTCAGGAGCTGAAGAGCCAAACCAGGATGGGTTTTTCCTACCAGTCAAGGTAGAAGGTATGGATGCACTGGCACTACTTGACTCGGGGGCTGACCAGAGCATGGTTTCACGAAAGCTCTGGGAAGCCATTGAGAAGCACCGTTCGTCAACCCCGAGTCAAGCAGAAGGCCAAGTACGTATTAGGTGCATGCACGGAGCGGGCTCACACTATCCCTTGCACAGTTTAGAGGTGGGTGCGTTGGGAACAAAACAGCAGATGTTAATGGCTATTGTTCCAAAACTGCCCCGGGAAGTTGTCCTGGGCCGGGATTGGCCACCATTTTTTCAGAAAATGGAAGAAGGGTTTAACAAACCTGGCCAAAGGGCCAATCAACCCCAGGTAGGGAATAGAGAAATAGGGTCAGAAGCTTTAGCAGCTAGACTCCCTAATCCCTTAAAGCACCAAAGACTAGGGCACAATCGCAGGCACACAAGAGGGAGGGTCCCTTAGGGAAACCAAAATTTGTGCTCCAGTTCTGTAAAGCATCTAAACTAGCAAAAAGCCCGCAGAGAGCCTCCCCAGCAGCTGCAGGGTACGACCTTTTCAGCATGGAGGAAGCCATAGTTTTGAAAGGGGGCAAGGCTTTGGTTGACACTGGCATACAAGTAAAAATACCGGAGGGCTGCTACGGCCGTATTGCCCCAAGGTCGGGCCTGGCAGTAAAATTCTTTTTGGATATAGGGGCAGGGGTTATAGATCCCGATTACAGGGGCTGCATAAAAGTCTTAATCTTTAATTTTGGAGAGAAAGACTTTAAAGTCCAAATAGGTGACCGCATCGCTCAGTTAATATGCGAGTGTGTGGGTTTTCCCACAGTAGAGGAGGTGTCATCGTTACCACCAACTACTCGGGGTGGACAAGGGTTTGGGTCTACCGGGCAGAAAGAAGTAAAGATTATGACGGCCCTAGCAGAGGAAAAGAAGGAAGAAGACCTGGGTCCTCAAATTGCTGATTGGAAGGAAAGGCCAAAACCCAGGTTGGGTGCAGGGCTCTCCCAGCAACAGCAACAGGAATTAACCCAAGTGCTAGACAGATTTGCTGATGTCTTGACCACGAAACCCGGGGAAACCCATATCGTTGCCCACGAGATAATCACGGAGCCAGGACAAGTAATTAGGCAGCGCCCCTACCGTATGCCAGAAACTAAAAGGAAGGAAATAGTAGAGCAGGTGAAGGAGATGGTTGCTATGGGCATAATAGAAGAGTCACGTAGTCCCTGGTCAAGCCCAATAGTGCTGGTGCCCAAGCCAGATGGGACTCTTAGAGTTTGTATAGACTTTCGCCGGGTAAATGAGATTTCCCAGTTTGATGCCTACCCGATGCCCCGCATCGATGACTTGTTGGATCGCCTGGGGCAGGCCAAATATTTAACGACACTAGACCTTACAAAAGGGTGCCATTAACGAAAGACTCAAAACCCAAAACAGCATTTAGCACGCCCATAGGGCTCTTTCAGTTCAGGCGCATGCCATTTGGCCTGCATGGCGCCGCCGCCACCTGCCAGCGCCTGGTGGATCAGGTCCTAAGACCCCACCATGACTACGCATTGGCCTATTTTATTTATTTTATTTTTATTTTATTTTACAGTTTTTATATACCACGCTTTTTGGTATCAGTGCGGTTTACAGATAACAAATTTTCGCATTAGAACAATCCTTTGCTTACATTATAACAGGGTCAGTAACTTGGAGATAACATGGGAAACTATATACAAACTATGTACAGAAAGATATATTACCTCTGGCAAATTACAGTTCAAGTTGGGATCATAAATTTGGGTGTGCAGAGAGTCTAGTTCGTGTTCTGTAATGACTATGTTTTTGGAATGTCAGAGGCTGTGTGGGTGATTTGCGAGATAGGGGGAGGAGGTGTAGAGTTAGGGCCTAAAAGGTGATGACAGAATAGGTAATGTTTAAGGACCTTTCTAAATTGGGAGAGGTCTTTTATTGATCGGATATGAGGAGGGAGATTGTTCCAGCAAGTTGGAGCGAATAAGGTAAAGGCCCTGTCTCTGGTTGCTTGGTTACATTTAGTGTACTCCTTTGGTACGACAAGGGTATTAGCGGCTGCAGATCTTCTCAGTCTGTTCGTGGGGGTGTTGATAATAAGTGAGGAGAGGGAAGGTGGGGCTATTTGATTAATTGCTTTAAAGGACAGCAGAAGTGCTTTGTAAGTTATCCTGGCTTGCAGGGGTAGCCAGTGAAGCTCTGTTAGTATGGGGGTGATGTGGTCTCTACTGGAGGTACCGCAGAGGATGCGGGCTGCTGAGTTCATCGCCAATTGGAGTGGGTTGAGGGTGCTCTTGGGTAGCCCATGCAGGATGACGTTAGCGTAGTCAAAATGTGGTGTTACAAGGGCTTGGAAGATTGTTCGGAAGTCATTAGGGGCGAGTAGAGGTCTTAAGGGTTTCAGCGTTCTTAATTTGTAGTAAATGGATTTGACGGTCTGCTTTATGTGGTCTTTGAAGGTAAGTTCTTGATCGATGGTGACTCCCAAGTAGCGAATCGATGATTTACATGGTAATTCCGCATCTCTCACCTTCAATGTTGCGGGGGGGGGGGGGGGAAATTTCTTGTTCCTGGTTACGAATAGGACTTCCGTTTTCTTGAAGTTTATTCGCAGGTTCTGGGTTAGGAGCCAATCTGTAATCGTGTTGAAGCAAGCGATTATTGTGGAGAAGTCAGGGGCATTGATTTTTTATTGGAGTGAATATCAGTACGTCATCTGCATAGATCAAGCTGGAGGCGTTAAATGTCCTGATGATTTCACAGATTGGTTGCATATATATATTAAATAGAAGAGCTGATAATGATGATCCTTGGGGTACACCCTGTCGTTGCTGGAAAGGATCAGAAGTTGAAGATCCTATCCGCACCTGTTGCCAGCGGTTAGTTAGGTAGGATCTACACCATTCCCAAGCTGATCCCTGAACTCCCTTTTCTTGAAGACGGTGAAGAAGTTGTACATGGTTAACCGAGTCGAAAGCTGCCGAGATGTCGAGGAAGATGAGGATGAACCCAATTTCAATTTTGTCAATCCCTCTTGATAAGGTGTTGATGAGTAATGTGAGAAGGGTCTCTATGCCGTGGGATTCACGGAATCCGTGTTGGCAGGGATCAAGAGGGGCTGAAATATCTATATGCTGCTGCAATTGGATTTGTACCACCTTCTCGATGATTTTGGCTAGAAGGGGTATACTTGAAATTGAACGATATGAATCAGTTTTCGCTGGGTCGAGTTTATTGTTTTTCAGGAGAGGGCGTATTGAAGTTTGCTTGAGAGATGATGGGAATGATCCGGTTGTGAAGGAAAGTTGCATGATAAGGGCAAGTGTGGGGCTCAGTTCAGCACGCATTGCTCTGATCCAGTAGGCAGGACATGGATCGTTTGGTGCTGTGGTAGTATTCAAGGTAGCAATAAGGTCAGTGATGGATTTCACAGTGGGAGCTACAAAATTTCTTAGAGGCTGAGTAATTGAGACGGGGTTGGGTATACAACTTGGTGTGGAGTTCGTGTTAATGGTTTTAGATTGAAGGTGGTCGGCAAAGGACTGAGGCTGAATTGATATTGTTTGGTTGGAGGATGGTGCCTTGGTTAAGGATTTAGCGATGTTGAAGAGGTCTCGTGGTTTGTTTAGTGATCGGAGAAGGGTTTCTGTATGATGTTCCCTCATCTTTTCAGCTATTTTCTCCCGGTATTTCTTTAGGGCATTTTCCTAATCCATTTGGTCAATTGGAGAACGTGATCTGCGCCATTTTCTCTCCTGTTTTCTCAGATTCTGTAGGGATAGTTGAAGTTCAGTGGAGAACCATGGTTTTGGGCTTCTACTTTTTAGGGATGTGCTGGATGCTGGTGGTCTACCCGAGGAAGGTAGTCGTGAAGAGGAGTTCAGGGTGGTGTACCAATTGTTGATCAGCTCATCAAGGTCATTGGTTGGTAGACGAAGAGTTGGAAGAGTATGGCTGATGAAGTCATCCTTGTTGAGCGTTTTGAAGCGGGCTGTTGATCCTGATGAGATCATATTTGTCTGTCTTGCTGGGATACTGTACTATATATAACTACATGGACGATGTAGTTATATATAGTACAACGTGGACCCAGCACCTCGCAAGGGTGGAGGCAGTTCTGAGAGCGCTGCGCAAGGCCGGTTTAACGCTAAACCCCGCAAAGTGCCTATTCGCCAGCGAGGAGGCTAAGAATTTGGGCCACATGGTCGGGAGGGGAGTAGTAAGGCCCCTAGCTTGTAAAATCGAAAGCGTGAGGGACTTTCCCCGGCGAGGAACGAAAAAACAAGTACGTAGTTTCCTTGGTTTAATAGGATACTACAGGAGGTTCATACCTCGATTTGCCGAAGAGAGCATCCTGTTTACCGAGATGCTTCGGAAAAACGCACCGAATACCGTACGGTGGACCCCAGAGGCCGAAGAGGCCTTTACTGCCCTTAAGGACAAACTTTGTAAGGCTCCGGTACTACGGGGAATAGATTTTAGCTTAACCTTCGTGGTACAGACGGATGCGTCAGAGACAGGTTTGGGGGCAGTGATGTCCCAGGTGTTTGAAGGGGTAGAACACCCGGTGACATAGCTAAGACGCAAGCTCTCAAAAGCTGAGAGGAATTACTCCACAATAGAGAGGGAGTGCCTCGCAATAAAGTGGGCCGTGGAGGCATTACGCTTCTATTTGACAGGCAGGAAATTCCTCTTAGTCACTGACCATGCCCCTTTAAAGTGGCTGAATCAAATGCGAAATAGCAATGCCCATTTAACCCGGTGGCATCTAGCGCTGCAGTCTTTCAACTTCATAGTACAGCATAGGGCTGGGAAACTACACGGGAATGCAGACGCGCTATTGCGAATTACGGACTGTCAGAAAGATTCCGCAGCCCGTAATATTTTAAGGGGGGGATCTGTCATGGGGTAGATCAGAGTATACCTATGGAAATAGGAAACACAGAGCCGAGCAGGTCTTAAAGTGACAGCTCAGAGCACATGGATCAGGGTTGCCATGAGCAACCTTCACAAACAAAATCACCAGGTGTAGGAGCACGCCCCAGCAGGAGATTACCTCATAGCCTATTAGCTAATGAGGGACAGCTGAGGGCAGGGCAGGCTCACCGGAACACTAAGAGTGACGCAGATATAAATCACTCAGCGTTGGTCAGAGGCAGAGCTAACCAGGGGTTACAGAGAGCTAACCAGGAGTCTAGAGGAGCTAATGAGGAGTCTAGCAGAAACAGCAGAGCTAAGGGCAGAGCTGTTTGGGACACTAACCGGAGAACTTCACACGGAGATTCAAACAGGATTCCACAGGAAATAGCCAAGGAAAGAATACCAGAGTCTGGTTACAGGGAGCTGAGCAGCACTGAACAAGAGCCAGGTGGTTGGAACCACGGAGGTATTCAAGCAGGCAGATGGAAGGAGTCTGTGAGAGAAAATCTCCCTGAGAACAGGTACCGGGAGGGCAATAGCTGTTATCAGAGGGATACTTGCATGCCCAAAGAGAAGCGTCCAGTAAAAGGGAGTGGAAGGCTTTCAGGGGAGAAAAGCCACGTAAAGTTTCCAAGCTCAAAAAGCTCCGGGGGAACCGAGCCAGGAGATAGGCTGATTCCTTATAATAGAAGGGACTTTGAAAGGCAGAGTTTCACATACACTCAGCCAGGAGTGTGTGGCCCTCTGGAGGGAAACTCTACAATATACAGTAACCTCCTCATTCAGCCTGATAGAGAGGAGGAGAGAAGCCCTTGTAAAGGAGGAGAGGGTTTATTCAGAAATGCTATGAGTTACAACCCTACTGAAGATAACTACGGGGAAAGGTATGAGGACATGGAATGTGACTTCTGTGTTGAAAGTCCTGATGATTTCCAGATGGATTGTACTTTAGTGTTCTCAGATAACATTTCTTCTTTGTGCTGAACTGTTTAGAAATCTGTTTAGAAGAAACAGATTTGAACAAACCTGCTTGTGTAAAGTACAAGAACTGTTTTACCTTTTTGTTTGTTTGGCTGAAGATAAGCACCCACTTATGTTATAGTAGTTCACCTTCCTTTGTGCCAGAAAGTATGGTTTAATTTCTTTTGATTCCTACGTGCAGAAATTCACCCAGAAGGGAAAATAAAATACCTCTTTTAAAAAGCCTGGCTACTCGTCTACAACTACCTTTTTGATTAGCTAGTGGGACTACAAATCCCAGGGGGCATTGCAACGTCCCAGCTATATTAAGAAGAGGCCCCACTGAAGCTCCCCAGGCTTATGCCTATGGGAGTACGTAGGTGGGTGACAATAGTTACAACAAAACAAATTGTGCTATGGTGCTGGAAGATGAGACCCCCAGGTCGGAAGGCACTCAACTAGCTACTGGGGAAGAGCTGAAGACTTTTCAGAGTAAAGCCAGCATTTATGATGTGGTTGGATCAAAGCCCTCGGGAAGTCTGGCTGATGATGTAGCTGCACATGAAATGAGAGTCAGAAGCTGTAAAGATGTCTTACGCATTGGAACATGGAACGTACGAAGCATGAACCAAGGGAAGTTGGAGGTGGTCAAGAATGAAATGGAACGTGTACAACTTGATCTGTTGGGTGTCAGCGAACTGAAGTGGACTGGCATGGGGCACTTTGCATCAGATGATCACATGGTCTACTATGCTGGAAATGAAAGACAAAGAAGAAATGGTGTTGCATTTATAATAAAGAAGAAACTTGCAAGAACTGTAATGAAATACAATGCAGTCAGCGAACGCTTAATCTCTATTCGTCTACGAGGATTGCCTATCAACACAACTATAATTCAAGTATATGCCCCAACAACAGCTGCAGAAGAGAATGAAATTGAAGAGTTCTATGAACAAGTACAAGCTGAAATTGACAGAACATGCAAACAGGATATCCTGATAGTCATGGGTGACTGGAATGCAAAAGTTGGCAACAAAGAAGAAGGCAAAGTAGTTGGAAAATATGGACTTGGCAACAGAAATGAAGCTGGAGAAAGACTGATAGAATTCTGCAAGACCAATGATCTATTCATCTCAAACACCTTCTTCCAGCAACACAAGCGGCGACTGTACACATGGACTTCACCCAATGGATTGTATAAAAATCAAATTGACTACATCTGTGGAAGTCAGCGATGGAAAAGCTTTGTAACGTCAACAAAGACAAAACCTAGAGTTGACTGTGGTACAGATCATCAACTACTAGTATGCAAACTCAAGCTAAAGTTGAAGAAGAGCAAACTACTCATGAATGCAGCAAAATATGACCTTGAGAATATACCACTGGAATTTAAAGACTGCCTGCAAAATCGATTTGCTGCTTTAGATACAAATGACAGAGCTCTGGAAGAGTTATGGAATGACATCAAGAACGTTGTGTTGGAAGAAAGCGAGAAGTCTCTACAAAAGGTGAAAAAGCAAAAACGGCCAAACTGGATGACGGAAGAAACTCTGAAAATTGCCCAGAAACGCAGTGAAGCTAAAGCCAGAGGAGAAAGAAAGACAATCGCAGAACCCAACAGGGATTTCCAACATGCAGCAAGACAGGACAAGGAAAAGTACTACAATGACACTTGCAAGGAAATAGAAGCAGCAACTATTAGAGGAAGAACAAGATCGGCTTTCCTAAAGCTACAAGAGTTAAAGAAAAAGTTCCAGCCTCAAATTGGAATGTTACAAGATGCTGTAAAAGGGGCGCTGGTCGTGAAAGTCCACAGTCTTAGCAAAGGCAAAATATTATTATGACTTGCAAAGGATTGTAGGGGTTGTAGTTCATTCGTACCACAAAATAATGAGTTGTGATGCTCGAGTGTAAGCAAAGAAAACAGATTTTATTCATGGGGTTTATTCTCCCACACAGATTTACTTGGTAACACAAAAGGACACTTGCTTCAAGTATTGTACTCAGGAAAAACAAAACATGATATAAGGTAACTGAACTTCTTAAGCAATAAATCAATAAAGACCTTGATGGGAAACAGCAAAGGTCTTTTTGATGGCTCCTGCTAATGACTTTCTTAGCAATGCTCCAAAAGACAAAAAAACAAAACCCAAAAGTAACAAAAACTGTTCTTTATCAAGGATAACTTTCTTCTATTCACACACACACAAAAAAAAGAAGTTTCCTTCCAGAGCTCACGTGCACTTGTGCCTGGCTCAATTACCAATAATTAGCCAGCTGCAAAACCCTTTGCTGGTTCACTCTCTCTATGTGGCTCAATCCTACCCTAAAGCTTTCTTGCAGAGACTTTTCTGGGTAGATAAAAGAACAAGTTAAAGTTCCTTTTGGTGGTTGTTGTATTAGTGAGAAAGTACTTTAAAACAGCAGCCTAGACAGAGAGCAGTCCATGTATTCCAACTGATCATTTGATATATCTCCTTCTTCCTCAAATATCATGGAATCAATATCATGGTCTGGCTCAGAGGAATTCCTTAATTGATCACTCTCAGGATAATATTTGTTTCCCTGCTGTCTTCCTGGAGAAGAGCTAGGGCATAGATCAAAGTTCATACCTGAGCTTCCTTTGCTGTTAGGTTTCCTCTCCAGGTATCCTGGCCAGTAAATAATCCAGCTTTTATGTCCAGCCTTCCAATCAAGATCCCTGGACACTGGGTCTCTCTTCACATACCTTCTTGCACCGGTCTTAGGGCCCCTTCCAAATGCAGCCGTCTCCTTCAAAGGTGCCGTCTGGGAATTCCTGGCTTTATAACCCCACTCCTCTGGCTTCCTCCAGTCCAATGGAGTATGCTTGCCTCTGGAATCACTCCTAACACACGTACTGTGGGCTCCTTCTTTAGACCTCCAAGATGTCTTTCTCTTCTTCCTTCCACATTGCTTCTGCTGTTGTAGTCCTCTCTCTTCTTTCTCCAATGGCTTCTGCTTCTGTCTCTCCTTGTTCTCCTGGTTCTCACGGTTCTGTCTCTGTGTAGAATATCCTTTACTTTTAACGTGCTTAGAGGGACACTCCACCCTAGCACAGCCCAGGTGTGCTGAATCAAGGCCTGCCCTTGGAGATGAGTGATTGGGGATTACCTCATAGCTCTCCTGATTGAACACACGTTTCCCCACTTCAGCTCTTCTAGAGGCTGTTTGAAACCTGGTGCATTCTGGGACTGGTAGTCTTTTATGAAAACATTCTGTTTTAGTATTTCTACCAGCAAAGACAGGTTGCTTGTTCAGAGTCAATTCACCTCTTTTATAGTTCCTTCCTGAACTATGATAAGCTTCCTTATCACAATGTTCAAGGTTCTATGTTAAATGATGCTGAGAAGATCAAGAAAAGGTGGAAGGAATATGTAGAGTTTTTATATGATAAAGATCAAGTGGACCAACAGCCGTTTCAACCTGTACCTTATGATCGGGATGAAAGAAGAAGTTGAAGCAGCATTGGAAGCCTTATAAAAGAACAAAGCACCAGGCATTGATAGCATTCCCATAGAAGTATTGCAGCAATCTGATGCAGCTGTTACCGTACTCACAAGGCTCTGCCAAGAAATATGGAAGACAACATCATGGCCAACTGACTGGAAAAGATCTGTGTTTGTACCAATACTAAAGAAAGGTGATCCAACTGACTGTGGAAATTATTGCACAATCACTCTGATCTCACATGCCAGCAAGATTCTACTGAAGATTATTCAAAAGAGACTACAACCATACCTGGAACAAGAACTACCTGAAGTGCAAGCAGGGTTCAGGAAAGGGCAAGGAACGAGAGACATCATTGCAGATGTGAGATGGATCCTTGAAAAGACTAAAGAATACCAGAAGGATATCTATTTGTGCTTTATCGACTATAGCAAGGCTTTTGACTGTGTAAACCATGAGAAACTCTGGACCACATTAAGAAGCATGGGTATACCAGAACACCTGATCGTTCTCTTGCGCAATCTGTACATTGATCAAGAAGCAACAGTTCGAACGGAACAAGGAAAAACAGAATGGTTTAAAATAAGCAAAGGTGTAAGACAAGGCTGCATACTTTCCACCTACCTGTTTAATTTATATGCAGAACAAATCATCAGAGAAGCAGGATTGTATGAAGACAACAGAGGTGTGAAGATTGGTGGAAGACTCATCAACAACCTTCGCTATGCTGATGATACCACATTACTGGCTGAAAGTGAAGATGATCTGAAACATTTGCTTCTCACAATCAAAGAACATAGTCTCAAAATGGGCCTGCACCTTAATGTAAAGAAGACAAAGATCATGACAACTGGCAAAATCAACAGGTTCATCGTTGAAGGAGAAGAAATTGAAATTGTGAACAACTTTAACCTACTTGGATCAACTATCAATAAAGAAGCAACAAGCAGTCAAGAAATCAGACGACGCATTGCTCTTGGCAGAATGGCTATGAAAGACCTAGATAAGATTCTCAAGAGCAGAGATGTCTCTCTCCATACAAAGATTCAACTTGTTCAAGCCATGGTATTTTCAATAACATCATATGGATGTGAAAGCTGGACAGTGAAAAAGACAGATAGGAAGAAAATGGATGCCTTCGAATTATGGTGCTGGCGGCAAATACTGTGTATACCTTGGACTGCCCGAAGAACAAACTAGTCGGTACTAGAGGAGATCAAACCTTCGCTTTCTTTAGAAGCTCAGATGACAAGACTTCGACTTTCATACTTTGGACACATCATGCGAAGAGAGAAATCATTAGAGAAAGACATTATGCTTGGCAAGATAGAAGGTCAGCGCAAAAGAGGAAGGCCAGCAATGAGATGGATCGATACAATAACAGCAGCTACGGGTACCAGTCTGTCAACAATGAGCCGCCTGACTGAAGACCGAACACAATTTAGGATAGCTATCCAGAGGGTCGTCATGAGTCGACTCCGACTTGACGGCACTTAACAACAACAACAGGGCATCTATCCTATTACTAATTTGAATCCCTAAATATCTAATTTTTTCTCTAGCCCATCTGAATGGGTATTTCTTCTGCAGTATGCCCTGCGCATCTCTATTTAATGAAAAGTTTAATATTTCCGATCTTGTCCAATTAATAGTGAAACATGAAAGCCTTCCATATTCTTCCAATTCCCACATTAGTATTGGTATAGAGAACCGAGGTTTAGCTACACTCAATATTATGTCATCCACAAACAGGGATATTTTATATCCTCTCCGCCCTACTCTTATTCCCTTAACATTGGCCCTCTCTTTCTCACCCTCTCCGCAAACAGTTCCAAAGATATAGCAAAAGGTAGGGGTGATAGGGGGCAGCCCTGTCTCGTTCCTCTCCCTTGCCCAAAAAATTGAGAGTAGGCCCCATTAACCCTAAGACATGCCTTCGGATTGTGGTATAGCACTTTTACCCAACTTAAAAATTCTTCCCCCAATCCCATTCTTTCCATTACCTGGAAAAGAAATGGCCATGACACCTGGTCAAAGGCCTTCTCCACATCCAGTGACAACAGAAAGGCCTCCTCCATAATTTGTTCAGTGGACCGTATCATATTTAAGATCTTTCTAATATTATCCGCTACCTGTCTACCGGGAATAAATCCCGCTTGATCCAAATGAATCAATTTCCCTATCTTCTTGTTTAAATGCGTAGCGAGTATTTTCGCTAGTAATTTGGCATCTATATTGATCATTGAGATAGGTCGATATGAGGAGCACTCTTGTGGATCTTTTCCCTCTTTATGTATTACAGTTATTCCCGCCCATCCCATAGTATTTGCTCATCTACCTCCCTCCCGTGGGAGATTAAATAATCTCATCAAGGGTTTAGTTAATATCTCTCCAAAACTTCTATAAAACCTCGCTGTGAGCCTATCTAACCCCGGAGCCTTATCTATTTTCAACTGTTTTATAGCCCTTTGTACTTCCTCTGCTGTTATAGCCTTGTTTAATTATTTCTGTTCCCCGTCTTCTAATTTCGGTAACTGAATTGAATCAAGATAACTCTGTACTCTCTCCCTCTGTGGAGGGTTCCGTGCTTTATATAACCCCGATAGTATCCTCTAAAGACCTCCCTAATCTCCCCATCCTTATATACCCGCTCCCCGCCCGGATTCCGAATTTTCATTATATAAGAACGCAATTTCCTCTGCTTCAGTTTCTGAGCCATAAATCGCCCCGCCTTATTACCTCCTCAAAGAATTCCTGTTGCAACAACTGCATATGATATCTTATCTTTGCTGCCTGTAAGTCATATAAGTGTGCTCTTACTGCCAGCACCTGGCCTCTGTATTCTCCTTGCTTCCCTTGCACATCTGGTTCTTCCAATTCCAGCAATCTTGCTCTCAGTTCCCTCTCTGTTCCCTCCCTTTCCTTCTGTTTTCACGCCCCCCATTTAATTAAAATTCCTCGCACTACTGCCTTATATCCATCCCACACCCCTCCCCAAGTTACCTCCCCATTAACATTCCAATGGAAGTATTCCCTCATTTCTCTCTCGATGTCCACTCTTACCCTTCCATCTTCATTAAGTCTCCAAAACTGTAAGCCCTTCCCCTCTCCCTCTGCTGTCAATCTGACTGACTTCCACTAGCGCATTATCTGACCAAGTAATCAAATCCATATCCGCCCCCTTAATTCTACCCCCCATCTCTTTCGATACCCAGATAGCATCTATTCTGGAATATGATCCATGTACCGGTGAAAAATAAGAAAATTGTCTCTTTCCCGGGTGGTGGAATCTCCAGGCATCAATCAAGCAATGGTGCACTACAAAATTGTGGTAAGTCTTCCTATCCGCCCTCTTACCCTCCCTTTTCCCTGAGGCGTCTCTCACTGGATTCCACGTTAAGTTGAAATCTCCTCCACAAATGAGGTGACTCTCCCCCAATTTCCCCACCTCTTCATTCACCTTTGTCCAGAATTCACTTTGCACCCCTGTTGGTGCATATACATTTACTATGCAATACCACTCATTTCACACTTTATCCGCAATAACACATATCTCCCCTCTTTATCCCTCACCACCTTTTGCAATTGCATCTTTAATTTAGCATCAATCAATATGGCCACCCCCCCTTTTTTCTTTTCCACTGTGCTGGATGCGTGTATACATACTCCATATCCTCTGGGTTTAACTAGATATTCTGTCGCTCTGGTCAAATGCGTTTCCTGTATAAGCACTAGCTCCGCCCTTTGGCATGTGATTTCTTTATACAATTTTTGTCGTTTAAATGATGAATTAAGACCTTTTACATTTAGTGATACTATTTTTAGCTCACCTTTATACTTTGTATCCCCCCTGCTCTCTGTGTCCTTACCCCTGTCCCCCTTCCCCTCCCCTCCCCCTACCTCCCTTCCCCCTCCCCCTCCCCCTACCCCCTCCCACCCTTCCTCCCTTCCCTGTCCCCCGTCTCCTCGAGAGAGACGCACCTTCTATTAATGGTGACTATCAATCAGACCACAGCCTACCTCTGCCCCTCTATCTCAGCTTCCCCCTCATTCCTTATCCCTTCATCTCCCGCCTGGTCCTCCCCTTCCAGCTTCTCCACCCCCTAGTGGCTCCTCCTCCCCTTCTCCTCCCTATGACCCCATGCTTGCCTATCCCACCTTCACCCCAGTTCTCCTTCTATTCTAACCCCCAACTTCCCTTCCCAAGATAACAGTGTTGCAAAACATTTTCATAGACAGATCCTTACTCCCCCTCCCATTCTTCCCTCTCTCCTCAACCACGTCATCCACTCCTTCCCCCCTAGCCCTTATTTCCCCCCCCAACCACCGCCCTATTTTTCTCAGCCACAACCCCTTACACAGCAATCATCAATATTCTTCAATACAGTCCCTGCACAGTTTCTTTTCTAACATATCTTGCCGTTGTTCTCAGCTTCAACCGTTGCTCTCTCTGTCACTTTCCCTCTGTGGCTTCCTTTAGTCAATCTGGCCAACCTCCTGCCATCAGCTGATGCTCTGTGCCATCTCATGCTGTCCGCCCTCAATGTAGACACCGTGTTGGTTTTTGTTCTGCCTGTACCTCCTGCCCCTTCTGGAAGATTGGATAGTCCCAAGTCCTTAAGTGCTTGCCATGCTTCCTCGCTTGTCTTCACTCGCTGTGACATCCCCTTCACCGTTATCAGGAGACCGAACGGATACAGCCACTTATATCGCATGTCTTCCCTCCTCAAATATGCTGTCACCTCCTTCAGCTCTCTCTGGCTTTGTAACGTGCCCAGGGATAAGTACTGAAACAATTCCAACTCATGTTCTTCCCATTTGAATTGCTTTAATTTTCGAGCAGCTTTCAACAATCGTTCTTTAGTTTTAAAAGAATTCAAGCATACCACAATGTCTCTTGGTCGATTGTCTCTTACCAGCCCCAATCCTCTGTGGGCCTGCTCAATTTGCAGTGGTACCTCTTCCCCGCCTTCTTCTATAGCTGCGGCTTGTAACAGAGATCCAAATACTTTTATTATAACTTTGTCACAATTCTTATATTTAGGGTCCTCTGGGAGCCCTCGCACTCTTATATTACATCGTCTAGACTGGTCTTCCAAGTCCTCCGCTTGCACTTGTTATAATTCCTCCCATCCTTTCTGGAGGTCTGCTATTACTTCCCCATGTTGTTCCAACTGATTTTCTGTTTCTTCTACCCAAGCTCCCAGTTCCGCTATATCTTGCTTAAGGCTTGCATTGACTCTTTAATTTCATTTTTTGCACAACTAATTTCAACTTTAAGTTCCTCTTTCAGTTCTGTTAGCCACTGCTTAATCATATCTGCTACTCCTGGGAACCAAGCCCCCTCCATCTCCTCCTCCTGCTCAATTGCACGCTCTGCCACCATTTTAGCCTCTTTTTCCCCCTCTTTCCCTCCTCTTGAGGGAACATAGGATGATCTGAATTCTGCCAATTTTTTCTTTGCTGACAGTCCTCCTTTTGATTTATCCATCTGCTCTCTTTGTTTATCTGAGTGAGCTTTAAATGACTCTGGATTGCGCAGTGATTTTCCCCTTGCAGCTTGGGTCTCTTTCTGACTATCATTCTGCTCCCATAAGAACATAAGAGATGCCATACTGGGTCAGATCAAGGTCCATCAAGCCCAGTATTCTGTTTCCAAAAGTGGCCAATCTAGGTCATATGTACCTAGCAGTTTCCCCAAGGGACACAGGATCCACAATGCTTGTATTGGTTCAAGCATTGATATCCTGGGTCCCTTCTTAATAATGGTTTATGGACCTTTCCTCCAGGAACTTGTCCAAACCTTTTTTAAACCCAGCTACACTAACAGCCTTTACTACATCCTCCGGTAACAAATTCCAGAGTTTGATTACACGTTGAGTGAAAAAATATTTTCTTTTATTAGTCTTAAATAGTTTACCCTGTAGCTTCATTGCATGTCCCCTAGTCTTTCTATATTCTGATAGGGTAAACGTAGATAGGGTAAACAATCGATCTACGTTTACCCGTTCCACTCCGTTCATTAATTTATAGACTTCTATCATATCTCCCCTCAGCCGTGTCTTTTCCAGGTTAAAGAGCCCTAACCTTTTTAGCCTTTCTTCATAGGAGTATCCTTCCATCCCCTTTACCATTTTGGTGGCTCTTCTCTGAACCTTTTCTAAAATCGCTATATCCTTTTTAAGATACGGTGACCAGAATTGCACACAATATTCAAGTTGCGGTCTCACCTTGGAACGATATAGAGGCATTATAATATCTTTTGTTTTATTTTCCATTCCTTTCCTTATCATACCTAGCATTCTATTTGCTCTCTTGGCCGCTGCTGCACACTGGGCCGAGGGTTTTAACATGGTATCCACAATGACGCCTAAATCTTTTTCCTGGGTGGTAGTTCCTAATGTGGAACCTTGCATCGTGTAGCCATAGTTTGGGTTGTTCTTCCCTAGGTGCATTACCTTGCACTTGTCCACATTAAATTTCATCTGCCATTTTGATGCCCAGTCTTCCAATTTATCAAGATCCTCTTGCAATTTTCCACAATCCTCTTGGGTTTTAACAACTTTAAATAGTTTTGTGTCATCTGCAAATTTGATAACCTCACTCGTTATTCCACTTTCCAGGTCATTTATGAATATGTCAAAAAGCAGCAGACCCAGCACAGATCCCTGGGGTACACCACTATTCACCTTTCTCCATTGGGAAAATTGGCCATTTAGCCCTACCCTCTGCTTTCTATCTTTTAACCAGTTCCTGATCCACAATAGTACACTGCCTCCTATTCCATGACTCTTTAGTTTTGCCGAAAGTCTCTCATGAGGGACCTTGTCAAAGGCTTTCTGAAAGTCCAGATACACTATATCAACTGACTCACCTTTGTCCACCTGTTTATTCACACCTTCAAAAAAACATAACAGATTAGTAAGACAAGATCTTCCTTGTCTAAAAGCCATGTTGGCTGTCTCCCATTAGGTCATGACTATCTACATGCTGAGTAATTTTATTCTTTATGATGGTTTCTACCATTTTTCCTGGTACTGACGTCAGGCTCACCGGTCTGTAGTTTCCTGGATCACCCCTGGAACCCTTTTTAAAAATTGGTGTTACATTGGCGATCCTCCAATTAGAGATGATTTTAATGATAGTTTACAGATTACTAATAGCAGGTCTTTAATCTCATATTTCAGTTCTTTCAACATGCTTGGATGTATACCATCCAGCCCAGGTGATCTGCTACTCTTCAGTTTATCTAATAGTTGTAATACATCTTCCCGATGTATCGATATTTCCTTCAATTCTTCCGCACCTTTAAATACCACTTCAGTCATGGGTAACATCTTCCTCAGTAAAGACTGAAGCAAAGAATTAATTCAGTCTCTCCGCTATCGCCTTGTCGCCTCTTAGTGCTCCTTTAACCCCTTTATCATCTAATGGATCAACTGACTCTCTCACAGGTTTTTTGCTACGAATGTACTTGAAAAGGTTTTTACTTCGCGTTTTTGCTTCCGCAGCAAGCTTCTTCTCAAATTCTTCCTTTGCCTGCCTTATCAATGCCTTGCATTTGACTTGCCAGTGCTTGTGCTGTTTCCAGGTTTCGTCATTTGGCTCTTTTTTCCATTTCCTGTAAGATGCTTTTTTGGCAACAACAGCCTCTCTGACCTCACCTTTAAACCATGCTGGCAGTTTTTTGGACTTCCTTCCACTTTTCTTAAAGCGTGGAATACAGCTGGTCTGGGCTTCCAAGATAGTATTTTTCAACAACAGCCAAGCCTGATGTACGTCTTTAACCTTTGCAACTGCTCCTTTTAGTTTTTTCTTAACTGTTTTCCTCATTTTATCATAGTCTCCCTTTCGAAAGTTAAAAGGTAGTACTGTGGATTTCCTCACTATCCCTCCTCCACTAATTAAATCAAAGGCAATCATGCTATGATCACTATTGCCAAGTGGCCCCAACAACCTTATCTCTTGCACTAGATCTGGTGTTCCACTAAGGACTAGGTCTAATATGGCTTCCCCTCTGGTCGGTTCATGAACCAGCTGCTCCAAGAAGCAGTCATTTATTTCATCTAGGAACTTTATCTCCCTAGCATGTCCTGACGTGACACTGACCCAGTCGATACCGGGGTAGTTGAAATCACCCATTATTATTACTGCGCTGTAACTTTTGTTAGCTTCCTTGATTTCTTTGAACATTTCATCATCCATTTGGTCATTCTGGCCAGGCGGTCGATAGTACACCCCCACTGCCATTGCCTTCCCCCTTTTACATGGAATTTCAATCCATATAGATTCTACAGCAGATTTTGTTTCCTGCAAAACTTTAATCCTTTCTGACTCAATGCCTTCTCTAACATAGAGAGCAACCCCTCCACCAATTTGATCAGCTCTATCATTATGATATAGTTTGTACCCAGGAATCACAGTGTCCCACTGGTTGTCCTCCTTCCACCATGTCTCTGATATTCCAATCATATCTAACCTTTCATTTAGTGCTATATATTCTAACTCTCCCATCTTATTTTTTAGACTTCTAGCATTTGCATACAAGCATTTTAGAGAATGTATTTTATTCATATTAATTTGGCTATTGTTAGACATGGGTAATTTGGGATCTTTAAGCTCTGTCTGCTCCATACTTGAGGGCATTTGGGCTAGTTTACTCTTTTGTGGAACCTCTCTGCTTTTGGTAGTATCCTTCAAAGATACATTCTTCTGAACCATCCGTCTTGGGTGACTGTCGGCTTTCCCCTAATATCTAGTTTAAAAGCTGCTCTATCTCCTTTTTAAAGGTTAATGCCAGCAGCCTGGTTCCATCCCGGTTAAGGTGAAGCCCATCCCTTCGGAAGAGCCCCTCCTTTCCCCAGAATGTTCCCCAGTTCCTAACAAATCCAAAACCCTCATCTCTGCACCATTGTCTCATCCACGTATTGAGACTCCGGAGCTCTGCCTGCCTTTTGGGTCCTGCGCGTGGAACAGGAAGCATTTCGGAGAACGCTACCCTGGAAGTTCTGGATTTCAACTTCCTACCTAAAAGCCTAAATTTAGCCTCCAGAACCTCCCTACCACATTTTCCTATGTCATTGGTACCGACATGTACCAAGACAGCAGACTCCTCCCCAGCACTATCTAAGACCTTATCTAGGTGGCGCGTGAGGTCCGCTACCTTCGCACCAGGCAGGCATGTTACCAGGCGATCCTCACGTCCACTAGCCACCCAGCTATCTACATGCCTAATGATCGAATTGCCAACTATAACGGCTGTCCTAACCCTTCCCTCATGGGCACATGGCCCTGGAGAAACTTCCTTGGTGCGAGAGGGTTTTACATCACCTGGAGGACAGGTCCTAGTTACAGGATCACTTCCTGCCACACCAGGGTGATGCTCTCCTGTCACGTGACCTCTCTCCTCCATGGCAACAGGGATGCTGCCAGACTGGAGGTGGGACTTCAGGACTATATCCCTGTAGGTCTCGTCTATGTACCTCTCTGTCTGTCTTATGCTTTCCAAGTCTGCTACTTTAGCCTCTAGAGAATGGACTCGTTCCCTGAGAGCAAAGAGCTCCTTGCACCTAGTGCACACGTAAGACCTCTCGCCAACTGGGAGAAAATCGTACATGTGACACTCAATGCAAAAGACTGGAAAGCCCCCATCCCGCTGCTGGACTGCTGTCTGCATCTTAGTTTTAAGTTTGTGTTTAGATCTAAGTTCTTTACTTACTAAGGGTTGCTATGGATATTTATACTAATAAAACTGTACCTAATACATGTAATATACCTTGTTCACCTGAAGCTTAACTAATCTCAGGTCCTTAGTGTATGATTGATTTGGATAACGAGCTTCACCTGAGAGCACCTCCTGCCTTTTAAGATGCGTAAGTACCTATAAAGTAAGTACCTATAAAGCTACGATTATCCCAGGGGTGGGTGGGTGTGGGGAGGGAGGGAAATAACACTTATTAAAAGAGGGCTGCTACACAGTACCCTGTCTTGTGCTCCCTCTTTTAGTTCAGCTGTATTCAATCAATAACTCCGTTTGTTTCTGAGCAATGCATGGAGTCCCACCTTATTTAATTAATCTTGGGTTTCTATGCTATACAGGGCTTCCTTGTGGATCGTTTTGACTTGCTGCACTGTGTTTTGCTATGTTGTACTCTGAGCCACAGAGACGTTCCATTCTCTCCATACCTGTTCTGTGCTTTCCTCCTCTAATTCATTGCACAAAAATCACCTCCTTTTCTCTGCCTCTGCTTCTTTTTAATAAAATTTGCTTGCTGCAGCGTCATCACTCACCAGCACCCCTGCTGTTGACACTCTCAGTACGGCTCACCCGATCGCCCCTCTGGCGTACCTCGTGGTTACCCTATCAGGCCCCCCAATCTGCTGCTAAGATGAAGACTGCCTTTTGTTGTTGATTCCCTTCTCCTGCTGAGCCAGCTCTCAAGTTTAATCTGTTCCTTTTTCCCCCTGCAGCTCCTGTACTCTCCGGCCCTCCTGCCGTGCTTGTCTCTTTTCGGCACACTTCCTCTCCACTCTGCTCGATAACGTGCGTGCAGACTCAGGCTCCCCGCTGCTGGTGTGCTCCGTTCTCCGGTGCTTTCTGCTGCCTGCACAGCCTCCTCCCAACTCTCGGGAGTTGCAAAATCTACTTCCCTTGCATTACCTCACTCAATTTCGCTTACAGGGATATTTTCCCACTGTTATTTCAGGCTTTGGTGGCGGAGCTCTGTCATACCACCGCCATCTAGCCCTATGATGTCACCAGAAGTCCTGTTATGTTTTTTTGAAGGTGTGAATAAACAGGTGGACAAAGGTGAGTCGGTTGATATAGTGCAGCGATGGCGAACCTATGGCACGCGTGCCAGCTGTGGCACGCGAAGGCCTTGCAGCTGGCACGCGTGAAGGTCCGCAAAAAAAGAAAAAGCGGGCTCTGGCTGCTGCCGCGGACGCGGCAGCATGCAGTGTCCCGCGGGGCCCCCTCCGCCCGCTAAGCCCCTCTGCAAGGGCTTTCAGATTCGCGAGGGAGACAGCGTCTCCCTCGCGTCTCTGTTAAGCCCGCAGGGGTTAATGGGAAATTTCCCATCAGCCCCTTTAGACGCGAGGGACTGATGGGAAATTTCCCATTAGCCCCTGCGGGCTTAACAGAGACGCGAGGGAGACGCTGTCTCCCTCGCGAATCTGAAAGCCCTTGCAGAGGGGCTTAGCGGGCGGAGGGGGCCCCGCGGGACACTGCATGCTGCCGCGTCCGCGGCAGCAGCCAGAGCCCGCTTTTTCTGTTGTTAAATTTGCCGGGGGGGGGGTTAGGACTGCTAATGGGCTAGGGGGGGGGGGGGTTAGGACTGCTAATGGGCTGGGGGGGGTTAGGACTGCTAATGGGCTAGGAGGGGGGGGGGGTTAGGAAAGCTAAAGGGCTAGGGGGGGTAAGGACTGCTAATGGGCTGTGGGCTGATGGGGGCTGTCTGGAAATGGGGTGATGGGGGGTTAGGACTGCTAATGGGCGGGGGGGGGGGGTTAGGACTGCTAATGGGCTGGGGGGGGTTTGGACTGCTAATGGGCTGGGGGGGTTAGGACTGCTAATGGGCTAGGAGGGGGGGTTAGGACTGCTAATGGGCTGGGGGGGGTTAGGACTGCTAATGGGCTGTGGGCTGATGGGGGCTGTCTGTAAATGGGGTGATGGGGGTTAGGACTGGTAATGGGCTATGGGGGGGGGTTAGGACTGCTAATGGGCTAGAGAGGGTGGGAAAGGAATTCTAATGGGATAGGGTGGGGTAAGGAATGCTAATGGGCTGGGGGGGTTTGGACTGCTAATGGGCTGGGGTGGGGTTAGGACTGCTAATGGGCTAGGAGGGGGGGTTAGGACTGCTAATGGGCTAGGGGGGGGTTAGGACTGCTAATGGGCTAGGGGGGGGGTTAGGACTGCTAATGGGCTGGGGGGGGTTTGGGAATCCAAATGGGCTAGGGCGGGGTTAGGACTGCTAATGGGCTGGGGGGGTTAGGACTGCTAATGGGCTAGGAGGGGGGGGTTAGGACTGCTAATGGGCTAGGGGGGTTAGGACTGCTAATGGGCTAGGAGGGGGGTTAGGACTGCTAATGGGCTAGGGGGGGTTAGGACTGCTAATGGGCTGTGGGCTGATGGGGGCTGTCTGGAAATGGGGTGATGGGGGTTAGGACTGGTAATGGGCTATGGGGGGGGTTAGGACTGCTAATGGGCTAGGAGAGGGGAGGTTAGGACTGCTAATGGGCTAGGGGGGGGGTTAGGACTGCTAATGGGCTGATGGGGAGGGGTTAGGACTTGCGGTGGGCTGTTGGGTGGGGTGCGGACTGGAAATGGGCTGATGGGGGGTTAACACTGGAGGTGGTCTGATGGGGTTAGGACTGGTAATGGGTTGGGGGGGGTTAGGACTGCTAATGGGCTAGGGGGGGGTTTGCACTGCCAATGGGCGGGGGGGGTTAGGACTGCTAATGGGCTGGGGTGGGGTTAGGACTGCTAATGGGCTAGGAGGGGGGGTTAGGACTGCTAATGGGCTAGGGGGGGGTTAGGACTGCTAATGGGCTAGGGGGGGGGGTTAGGACTGCTAATGGGCTGGGGGGGGGTTAGGACTGCTAATGGGCTATGGGGGTTAGGACTGCTAATGGGCTGGGGGGGGTTAGGACTGCTAATGGGCTAGGAGGGGGGGGTTAGGACTGCTAATGGGCGAGTGGGGGTTAGGACTGCTAATGTGCTAGGAGGGGGGGTTAGGACTGCTCAGGGGCTAGGGGGGGTTAGGACTGCTAATGGGCTGTGGGCTGATGGGGGCTGTCTGGAAATGGGGTGATGGGGGTTAGGACTGGTAATGGGCTATGGGGGGGGTTAGGACTGCTAATGGGCTAGAGAGGGGGGGTTAGGACTGCTAATGGGCTAGGGGGGGGGTTAGGACTGCTAATGGGCTGATGGGGAGGGGTTAGGACTTGAGGTGGGCTGTTGGGTGAGGTTAGGACTGGAAATGGGCTGATGGGGGGTTAACACTGGAGGTGGTCTGATGGGGTTAGGACTGGTAATGGGCTATGGGGGGGTTTAGGACTGAAAATGGGCTATGGGGGGCTGGGACAAGAAATGGGCTGATGGGGAGGGGTTAGGACTTGAGGTGGGCTGATGGGGTTAGGACTGGTAATGGACTGTGGGCTGATGGGGGGTTAGGACTGGCAATGGGCTATGGGGGGCTGACTGGAAGTGGGGGGTTAGGACTGGTAATGGGTTATAGGGGGGGGCTTAAACTGAAAATGGGGTGATGGGGGGTTAGGACTGGAAGTGGGTTGATGAGGGGGGGATAGGACTGGTATTGGGTTGGGGGGCTGCTAGGACTGGAAATGGGCTGATGCAGGGACTAGAAGGGAATGGATGCTGGGTGAGGCTGGAACTAGAAGGGAGCTGGTGTTGGGGGAGGATTAGAATGGGATGGGGCTGGGAGAGTAAAATGGAGAGGGGAAAAATATTTTGTGTGGGAGGGATAAAAAATCTACAATTGGCCGGGTATTGGGAGAGTAAGTGGGGATTGAGGATGGAGGGGTAAATTTTGAGTAGATGAAATAGGAATGAGGAAAGAGCCAAAGGAGAAAGATTAGTATGTTAAAGCAGATGTAGAGAGAGAATGGAAAAAAAAAACAAGAAGACAGAAGAAAGGACAAATGGACAGCAGATGGAGAGTTAGCAGAAGACACGAAGAAACCAGAAGAAAGTGGCTGGAACAATTGCAACTGAAAAAAAATGCACAAAAGGTAGAAAAATATCTCTTTATTTTGAATTTATTAACTGGAATATGTCAGCTCTGGGAAATGTGCATCATTAATTTTTGCGCTTTGTTTAGTACAAGAGGAAATTAATATATAGTTTTATTTCTACAGTGTTGTTGTATATTCCAAGTTTGGCTTTTGGGGTTCCCAGTTTAATTATTGTCTTCCTGTTTCTAAATTGTGATTCCTTGTTTGGTGATGGTCTGTTCTGCATGTGTAACTGAGCTGAGGTATTCTGTTTATATAATTCCTATTTGACATTGCCACTTGTTCTTTCCCCAGTAGGTCATGTATTGTTGTTCTCTGAGATGTATTGGTTTAATATTTGCAGTGTTGCCTTTTGATAGGTAGAGTATGGTGCTTTGTGAGTCCTGGTAGTGCTGTTAGGATACGGCGGGTTTGCTATGGGTTCTAAATGGGCAGCGTTTGTAGTAGTTCCTAATGTGCCTGGCGGTTGGTACTGGATTATAGTAATGTAGAAACCTTTTAGTCTTTCTTTATCCATATACTCATTAAGAGGCATGTTTACTAAAAGTTAGTGTATGGTAACATTATGCAAATATTTATGCAAATGAAGCACCTTATGCAAATGGGGCTTTAATTGACGTGCTGGCACTTTGAGGAAATTCTTTGGTTTTGTGCGGCAGTTTGGGCACTCGGGCTCAAAAAGGTTAGCCATCACTGATATAGTGTATCTGGACTTTCAGAAAGCCTTTGACAAGGTCCCTCATCAGAGACTTTTGGCAAAACTAAAGAGGCATGGGATAGGAGGCAGTGTACTATTGTGGATCAGGAACTGGTTAAAAGATAGAAAGCAGAGGGTAGGGCTCAATGGCCAATTTTCACAATGGAGAAAGGTGAATAGTGGTGTACCCCAGGGATCTGTGCTAGGTCCGCTGCTTTTTGACATATTCCCTTTTCCAGGTCATTTATGAATAACGAGTGAGGTTATCAAATTTGCAGGTGACACAAAACTATTTAAAGTTGTTAAAACCCAAGAGGATTGTGGAAAATTGCCAGAGGATCTTGATAAATTGGAAGACTGGGCATCAAAATGGCAGATGAAATTTAATGTGGACAAGTGCAAAGTTATGCACCTAGGGAAGAACAACCCAAACTATGGTAGACGATGCAAGGTTCCACATTAGGAACCACCACTCAGGAAAAAGATTTAGGCGCCATTGTGGATAACATGTTAAAACCCTTGGTCCAGTGTGCAGCAGCGGCCAAGAGAGCAAGTAGAATGCTAGGTATCATAAGGAAAGGAATGGAAAATAAAACAAAGATATTATAATGCCTCTATATTGTTCCATGGTGAGACCGCACCTTGAATATTGTGTGCAATTCTGGTCGCCGTATCTTAAAAAGGATATAGCATTATTAGAAAAGGTTCAGAGAAGAGCCACCAAAATGGTAAAGGGGATGGAAAGATACTCATATGAAGAAAGGCTAAAAGGTCCTCACTAAAAAGGTTAGTGCTCTTTAACCTGGAAAACAGACGGCTGAGGGGATATATGATAGAAGTCTATAAATTAATGAACAGAGTGGAAAGGGTAAACGTAGATCGATTGTTTATGTTATCAGAATATAGAAAGACTAGGGGACATGCAATGAAGCTACAGGGTAAACTATTTAAGACTAATAAAAGAAAATATTTTTTCACTCAACGTGTTATCAAACTCTGGAATTTATTACCGGAGGGTGTAGTAAAGGCTGTTAGTGTAGCTGGGTTTAAAAAAGGTTTGGACAAGTTCCTGGAGGAAAGTTCCATAAACCATTATTAAGAAGGGACCCAGGATATCAATGCTTGACGCAATACAAGCATTGTGGAACCTGTGTCTTTTGAGGAAACTGTTAGGTACGTATGACCTTGATTGGCCACTGTTGGAATCAGGATACTGGGCTTGATGGATCTTGGTCTGAGGGAAGAAAAAGAAGATAATCTTCTGCAGATAGACAACCAGAGGAGAGCAGCGGAAGTAATGACCACGGCCTACTAGGTGATAAATAAAATTCTTTATTGAGGATCCAACTTAACAAGTTTCGGCCGAAGCCTTCATCAGGGGTCTAAAAAACAAACATACATAAAATAAGCAAAAGACTAAAAACTATAAACAGGGAAATACAAACATCATAAAAACTTGATACAACTGCGTTGTTAAATAACAGATTACCAGGGAACCACATAGATGATGTGAGAAACACGTGTATGCGGTGGAGCAATCACTCTTCCCAATCTGAAAAGCAGTAAAATTGCAAATGTAAATGAGAACAGAAGAACAAAAATACAAAAAAATAAAAACCTATGTAGCATAACAGTTGAATTACATAAATATGTAAAAATCGAATAAAAACAAACTAGATGCTTTATCCATACAAACATCTATAAACAACTGATTATATGTTACAGACTATTAAATGAAATGAAAGCACTGAGGTACAAGAGAGCAGACATATGTAACATAAATATATAAAAGATGAATAAACAAACATGATACTTTACCCATAAAAACCAACTATAAAACACTGAATGTGGCTTACAAACTTAAAAAGACGTATAAGCGACTACAGCACTCTGGGGGAAATGCATACAGAGGGGCTAATACACAAGAAACATAGGTGGGAGTCATAAGGAAACTGCAATATAATGATATGGGGCAGGGGCAACAAATTGTTGCACCGCAATACATTAGGAAGAAAGGAGAGGAATGAACCTACATATGATATTTGCTGTAGAAGGTTATTGTGCTGAAGGGAATTTATGTTAGGTGTATATTACGCAAAACCAAGAGGAGTGTAAATAAAACGTCATGCATATCCATGAGAGGAACTCAGGGAAGGGTGTTATCTAACATTGCAATTGTCGCTACATGTGCTACCTGTATGCTCATCAAAAAAAAGGGGACGAAATTGTGCAGAGTGTACATTAGACACTACCACGATAAATTAAGATGAAAGATGACCTATATACACGAATGGTGTGCACGTGATACGCCAAAAAGTGAAGTAGGTTGTTACGCGTTACAAGAAAAGAAAAATAGGAGAAGATGCTGGTAGTATGCATAAACCAAAACGAGGCATAAAAACAACATTAATACGCCATCCGCAATGGGGTGAACAGAAACCCATACCTAAAAAAAACTACAAGTAAACCATAAAAACAGGATGCCGTGAAGTATATTTTATGCAAAGTAAAGGACATCAAAAACATTGATGAAAAACTATGTCGGTAAAACGGGAGTTAGTGTATACACACATAATATAATGCACCCCCAGGTAAACCGTACATGCCACTGAGCACCCACATGGTTAAAAAAAAGAAAAAAGAAAAAAGTCGAAAGGAGATGATAAAGCCGTCTACAAATGGGAATCACTCATAATATGGACTAATAATCAAGTTGTCTATAGCAAAAAAACTTTGAAGATCAATGAAATACGATGGCCTGTGAATTAGAGACAATATATATGTGACAACTGTGAGCCAAACACTAAAAGCAATGCTGTGTATTCACGCAGAAAAATGGCGAGAAAACATCGCGCTGTGAAATGAGAACGCCATCAAAAAATGAAGTTGAAAAAAGAGCCTCATCCTGCTTTCGTTTAACTGTGTGTATACTCAAGGCATTTATAAAAACAGATAACGGCTGGTAAACAATGAGTCATGAAGTAGAATCACCAAAAGTATGAGGAGCGATTCCCACTTCTAAATTGTGAAAGATTAAACACAAACGAAGCATAAAAGAAATTGTAATTAACCAAAAAGGAAATTGAAGACGATGTATCTTAGCAACCCTGAAAACAAGCCTTAAAAATAATCAGAAAACAAAAATATGTATATTAAAAGCATGTAAGATGCAGACCCAACCATATCAGTAGCGTTATTGAAAAGTGAGCTAAAACAACAAAGGGAATAGACACACAATGCACCGGTATTGCAATGTGTGATAAACGCTGCATGTCTTCGTTGCAAAAATAAGGGGAAGTAGGGAGAGGAGTCGCATCAGAAGAGAGGGTCTTGCTCATAGTGAGGGCCGCACAGAACAAGCTGTAAGGAAACAAAGAGAACGAAAAATACCAAAGGAAGCGGAAAATCATACATGTGCCGTCTGCAATAGACAAAAAACCATTGATAAACAGTGTATGTCGGCAAGACTTGAAAAGAACACCCATACCTGCACACATTGCGAGAGGCGGGAAAACGCCGCACGGGGGCATATGAACGCTATTTAAAGGGAATAATTAGGGGTAAGGGGCTCCCCCTACTGGCGATGGGCTCTTTGTTCAAGAAGTGCTACCTAAAAGTAATACATAGCTGCTAACAAACAATATATCGTAAAAGTAGGAAACATAAAAAGTGGAAAATGAATAGGTGAATATAGGCACATCAAAATAGGAGTAATTATTGAATGGAACTCTAAAATATGAGTATAAAATAAGAAGCATATACCATGCAAAAAACATGCAAAAAAACGGGCAATGTGCTCTATTCAAAGAGATTGATTGGGGGTAAAGGACTCCCCCTACTGGCGATTTACTCTTTGTTCAGGAGATACTCCCTGAAGGTGATACGCAACTGCTGACAAACAATGTGTCATAAAAGGCTAGCAAGAAACATGAAAGGTGGAAAATGAAAAGATGAATATAGGCACATCAAAATAAGAATATTTATTGGGTGAAAATCTAAAAGATGAGTGTAAGAAGAGAAGTAAATACCATGCAAGAAAAAGCGGAGTCCTTAAAACCAAAACATAGAAGAAAACAACATTAAGAAATGTCTACAAAAATAAAATAGATAGTATAAATGTATAAGTGGGCATTGCATTATACATTAAAAACAAAAGTCGTATGGTAGAAATATAAAGGATACAAAACAAAACATCATCAACTGGATAGGATAATGGGAGTGATAAAACATACCTCATATTAAAAAAACAGAATAAATTATAATTAGAATGCAACATACAAAACATACGTACAATTAACCTTATAGGGGAAAAGACCTCAAAGGAACATGTTGTATTCAATTTCCTTATTTAATCCTTTCGGACAAACAGTATCAAACAAAAAAATGATTCTTTGTTCCTCTTGAATTAGCTTATGATTCAAATCTCCTTCACGAGGGGAGGGGAACAGTTTCTTAATAACAAAAAACCTTATATCGTTGATATTGTGCTGGAATTGGATCCAATGTGATACCAATGGGGCTGTGGTAATCCGTCTTTTGACACAACGTTTATGCTCTTGAATGCGAGTTCTGACGCACGTATGGTTTTACCAACATACAAGAGGGAACAGGGACAAATTATAACGTACACGACATGTGTGGACAAACAGTTGGTATAAGCTTGTAAAGGATACTGTATATTGGTGGAGGGATGTGTGAAAGAATCCCTCATTGTGATAGCATGTTTGCAAATGGAACATTTGTTACATTTATAATGTCCCTTTCTTTTTCGTGTGGATGTGGAGACCGGGGGCATAAACGAGGAAACCAGCATGTCGCCTAAATTGCGTTGTCTACTATGCGCTATTGTAAGGTGTTGATTTGAAAAACAAGGACGTGTTTGCAAGATGTGCCAGTGAGCTCTTAAAATCCTTTGTATTTTGGAAGAGAGATGAGAAAAACGGAGCACGCAAACAAATTTATCATTAGATTGTTTATCCTTGGGCAAGAGTAACTGTGATCTAGAGGAGGACCTAGCACGTTCGAGACCCTTTTGAACGCACTCTCTCGGATAGCCCCGATTGTAAAAATGCGCTGCCATATGAGAGGATTTCTCCTTAAAATCATCATTATTGGAACAAAGATGCCGCAGCCGTAAAAATTGTGATAGAGGTAAATGACGAGGCCGCCGGGCCGGTTCCACGGCCGACGGTAACTCGGGCCCGGGCCCGGCCTCGGCCCTCGTCACGTGTTGGGGGGTGCGAGGGGAGGGGGGCGCGAGGGCTTTGTGCCTGTTGCCAAGGGGAACGCTTTTCGCGGTCGCGAGAAGCGATCCTATTGGCTGCTGTGGGGTAAGGTGGGGGGGGGGGGAGGGTTTCGAGGTGCCGCGTGGCACGGCCTTTCCGGCAGCTCCTCACTTAGGATCGGGCGTGTTTCCCGCCCACCCTCCCTTGGTGTTACGAGGGGGGGGGGGCGGTTGTTGCAGCTGGGGGGGTGGGGTAGAGAGACAGCGCTCGCCAAGGCGGCGGGAGTGCTAACTGCTTTAGGAGCTGTGGGGAGCGAAGGGCTCCCCGGGGGTGGGGGCGAGACATCCCGGTTGGGGGTCTCGGCCCGGTAGGTGGGTGTGAGGGCCGGCCTTTGCTACTAGGATGGCGAGGCTGGCGATGGGGGGTGGTGAGGAGGATGTTCCGCCTTGCTAATAGTATGGCGGGTGGGGGCATCGTCCGGTATGGGGGTGGGGGTGAGATTAAGGTTGGTTGCCCATGTTGGGTGGTTATTACATGCATTAAATTTGTAAATAAAGCTGCGACCAAAGTTGTACCATGTTAAAGTGTTTGTGTGCTTATTATGCGTTAAAGAAAAATGGTGGTTGGAGTGCTAGCTGAAGGTGTGGAGGGCGAGGCGGGCCTCCGGGTTACCTGAGTTAATTCTTCTTGAGATGACTGTTGTGAAAGCTTTCAAAGTGAAGAAGCTTGTTGCGGTCAGTGGGTTTACGGTAGATAGTGGTGGTGAATCCATACTGTGATTTTCCAATAAGAATGTCAAGGAAAGGAAGTTCGATAGTACTAGATTGCATTTTGAATTTGAGATTGGAATCTAAACTGTTAAGCCAATTGTGAAATTGACGTAATTGGGAATTAGTTCCTTTCCATAGAACTAAGATATCGTCTATATACCTCTTCCAGGAGACAATAGAGGATGCAAAGGGGCAATCTTGTAGATGAGTGTCTTCGAATTGTGCTACGTATAGGTTAGCAATATCAGGGGCCATAGCGGCACCCATAGCTGTACCTTTTATTTGTTGGAAAAAATGGCTATTGAACAGAAAATAATTTTTTGTCAAAGCTATATGGGCCAAATCTACCAAAAAGTGAGTGGGGATACGGACAGGTAAGGTGCGTTGGTCTAGATATTTGGTGATAACAGCAATGGCACCATCTTGCGGGATGTTGGTATAAAGTGACTCGATGTCAAAGGACACCAAAATGATATCCGTAAGATTTCCACTAAAGGTATTCAAAAAGTTGATAATGTCAGCTGAGTCTCTGACATATGTAGCAATGAGTGGTACAAAGGGACATAAAAAATATCTATAAATTGAGACAAGGGCTCAAGAACTGAACCAATGCCAGAAACTATAGGCCTGCCAGGAGGGGATTGTAGGGATTTATGGATCTTTGGAATGGTGTAAATTGTAGGAATTATGGGGTGTGAGACTTGTAAAAATGAGAATTCGCTTGAAGTCAAAAAACCAGCATTCAGGCCGTACGATAGCAGAGAGTCGATATCTTGTTTGATGGTCAAAGTGGGGTCATGTGACAATATCTGATAAAAATTTCCATCATTAAGTTGATTGGTAAGCTCTTCTATATAATAGGACCGATCCATTACAACGATACCGCCACCTTTGTCTGTTGGTTTAATGATAATATCTTGCCGTTTGTTAAGTGTATGTAAAGCTGACCACTCTTCGTGTGAAAGATTATTGTATCGATATCTAGACTTTTGTTCTAAAGACTTAACATCGCGGAGAACACAGTCCATGAAGGATTGTATGGCACAGTCTGCCGGTCCAGGCGGATACCATCGTGACTTGTTACGTATAACCGATGGATCACTGGAGGTAGAAGGTTTATCAGAAAAAAACATTTTAATCTGTAATTTACGAAAGAACTTGTGGAGGTCAATTCTGGTCTGGAAGGCAATATATTTAGCAGTAGGAACGAAGGACAGGCCTTTCTTGGTCTGACCCAGTATGGCATATCTTATGTTCTTATGTTCCTGTCTCTTACAGTGATGCAAGGTGGATTCTGAGGCCACTGAGGGAGAAAGAGAAACGGATACAACCCAACTACCCCATACCTTGTAGCTTCTGACACTGCTGTAGCCTTCCCCCAGCCCTCAGAGAGAGGGAAGTATAAGGTCCTACCTGGCGAAGAAACAAGACTCAGAGGATGGGAACCAGGATGAAAAGGTTCATTCCTGTTCCAGTTCACGAGGTCCTAATCCCTAGAGATGGATGGGCAGAGGAGGGGAGATTGTGGGTTAGAGAGAGAGAAGATGAGGAAAGAGCCAGGAGAGAGCACGAAGCTCCCAGACCTCTCAACCCTCCACTTTCTCCTCAAGACAGTCATTTTAAATGAGCAAAGATGGCCAGATCAAGGTGGCAAACATGCCCCTGGGAGGACTGTATCATCTGCGGATGGCATCTCAGATTGCCTCACTGTGCCTTTAGTGAGGGGGCCTCATTGAGTTTATAAAACCACACAGGCATCAAGTGGCTCTGTAATGGGGTAGTGCTGATAGCTCAGCCTGAAAAGAGTTGCGTGCTATTGCTCAGTTATCTAATTTTCAGCATAAACTGAAGACTTACTTGTTTAGAAAAGCTTTTGATTGTTAGTTATGTCAGTATCCTTGTTTAAACTTATTTTTATGAATATTTTGCAATATATATTTTATATATATGCAGTATGTACTCATAATGGTGTCACTATGTGTACATTTTAGGAGGCAGAGATAGGTATATGTTATATGTCCTTTGCAACTATTTCAAAATCTCACTTAAGTAGGTTTAGGTGCACTTAGGCGGACTATACAAAATTGCCTTCTAAGGCAGTAATTTCATAAGGGGCTTGAGTATGTAGAATGGTGACTTATACTATATCAGGTATGTACGTACATGCAAAATAGCTGCACAGAAACATAGAAAGTCATTATAACAGATTACATGTGTAGAGGGCAAAAGGGTGCCTATTTTGGGATAATTTTATAAAGATACATACTGTAGGTGCCTATCGGGGTTATTCTGTCCCCCGCTATTCGTGGCCCTCCCCGCTGGCATCTAACTTCCCCACCTGTTGTACAAGGAAGTTAGCCGAGGTGAGGAAGGGGTGGATCGGGGGCGGAGTTAGGGCAGGCAGTGAGCGGTCGCCGGCCCTAGACATACAGGGCCGATTCTAATATTTACCCTGTTCGTCCGGGGCTGGCGACTTGTATGGGGAAGTTATTCCACCTCCGAGGTGGAATAACTTCCCCGGATGTCGTGGATCGGCAGGTCTGGGGCGCGGATGAAGCAGTAAGGGGCCGAGGACATTCCCCGCAGCCCAACCCTGGCCGTAGGTAGCCGGATCGGAGGTCGGACTGTAGGGAATGCTTTGATAGAGCCGGCAGCCAGGATTGCGGCTCTGCAATGGAGCTGCGGTGCCATGGGAACCGGATGCCATGGCACCGCGGCTCCATTGTAAAGCCCTGACTGAGTTAGTCGGGCATGTCCTGTACGTGCAGGCCAGGCTGAATCACAATCATGGCCTGCACATACAGGACTGTTCGTGATTCTGATCCCATGGGGCTAGATGTGCCCCGCAGGATTAGAATCGCAACGTCCTCTGTACGCAGGGTCGGCCCAAGGGGGGTGCAGGGCCATGTGCGGAGACTCGGTGCGGGGGCCTCATTTGCATAAGGCACCTCATTTGCATAAATATTTGCATAATGTTACCATACACTAACTTTTAGTAAACATGCCTCTTAATGAGTATATGGATAAAGAAAGACTAAAAGATTTCTACATTACTATAATCCAGTACCAACCGCCAGGCACATTAGGAACTACTACAAACACTGCCCATTTAGAACCCATAGCAAACCTGCTGTATCCTAACAGCACTACCAGAACTCACAAAGCACCATACCCTACCTATCAAAAGGCAACACTGAAAATATTAAACCAATACATTTCAGAGAATAACAATACATGACCTACTGGGGAACGAGAACAAGTGGCAATGTCAAATAGTAATTATATAAACAGAATACCTCAGCTCAGTTACACATGCAGAACATAGGAACAAGAGAGGAGCGTAACTCTTGCAGAATCACAGGGAAACAAACGGAGCAAGAGAGGAGAGCAGGTTTGGAACAACTGCTTTATTGGAGATGGTCCCTACGCGTTTCGGCTTGCGCCTTCTTCGGGGGACATACAGCTACCATAGGGTTAAACAAATAATGTTAAAACAATAAAACAATAAGTATACAACATTAAAAACTAATAAATAAAATGACATATAAATGATGGCAACAGCATATAAAAATGATAAATTAAACACATGTGTATAAGCAATGGTATATGTATGGATTAAAAAGACAAACCAGAGGACAATAAATCTATAAAAGCATAGAAATATATTAAGATTAAGATTACCATTGAGTAAAAATAGCAAAACAAGGGCCGAGACAAGAAAATAAAATATTAATTGATAATGAGCAAATTGATTCCAAATTGATTAAACAAGTAAAAATGATCCTATACAAATAAATAATGGATAATGTAAAATTGTTAAAATAAATAAATGAATTATATAAAAAATGAAATAATAAATTGATGAGAAAGTAAAATGATAACATACCAATATTGTATAAGATGGAATGTCTCATAAAGACAATTGGGTAAAAACACTATGTGTTGATAGCGCCGTATCTGATGAACTTGTCTCTGAGAGACAATTAGGACGTGGCACTATATAAATAGCTATGAGAGAAGAGAACAATATAATTGCATATAGGAGCAAACAATTGGTTAGAATACAAAACACCAATATTAATAAAAGTATAAAAACATCATATATTTATAAATCAATAAATAAAAATAAAAATAAATAATAAATAGATAATAAATAATAAAAGAATAAAAATAGAGTTAAACACATAAAAATAAATTATGGTAATGTGAATGTACAGGACCAAATAAATGCCCAAATAATCAAGCAATTGAAAAATAAAAATTAAAAAATTAAAAAATTAATTGATTAAAAATTAAAAGTTAAGTATTAACCTATAAGCAGAACATCCATATATTAATTGGGCTATAAGGGGAACATAGAACTTATTATAATGAGAAGCTGGTGTGCAGTCAATAAAACTTAATAATAACAAAAGAAGAAGGAAACTTGAAAGTATTAATGCGTATATGAGCGTGAAGGGTAAAAAAATCAAAAAGTAAAAGGTTATAGGATTTCAAGTATAATACATGTAGGACATGCTAATAAAATTTTAGTTAAAAACAACGTATTAGATAAATTGTAGATCTATAGTATCACATGGACGACATACATTAATGCGGGTCAGATGTTTAGAAGAACACGATGCGTGAGCACATAGTAAAAAATATGTAGGACCTTAATTGTGTCAGTGCATATATAATATAGGAAGAGCAGTACTTCCTTCAGGAGACCATATAGGCAGCCTAGACCATATCACACTTCTAGATCACCCCACAATTACCCAAAGACCAATATTAAGAATAAATATCCAAATAGACGCAGGTCCCCCTCAGTAACTCCAGACAAAGAAAGGAGTAATAAAAGATCACGTCATCATTCAAATGACAATATAGATGCATCAGCTCCCCTCTTTCCCACACAACCACGGTCCCCGGTTTCCCACTCCTCTAAACCTTATCATAAGCGGGATTTTCAAATGGACTCGCTTTGGGCCAAAGGAAGAAGAGATGCTCTTCTAAGGTCGCCACGTCCACCACGAGACAGACATCAACAATCAAGGCAGTTCTCACCGCAGGAAAGAAGACACAGTCAGGGTATGATGTCAAAAAGGAACCTAGATTGGGATCTTTAAATTCAGTTATTAATCTATCCTCACACCCATTAACAGAATCTGAACTTCAGGTCCTTAATAAGGGCCTATCATTCGTCCCCACCAAACGCCATGACAACTTCTTAACGCATATTGAACTTTACAAGTTTTTTCGTAAACTTAAAATAATAGACTATTTTGCTAAAATCCTGCCCCATCTTTAGATTCTTCAATTGTCAAAAAACCATCTACCTGGGTTCCTCCTTCCCCTCCTGGCCCTATGATTACGGCATATGAAAACATGGTCCTCACTAGGGTTAATGCACTGTACAAAATTAAACAAAAAAAATTGTATTATAATCTTTCAGTTCCTTTGAAGACAGCATTAAGAGGTCTTCAAACTAATCAGTCTATAATAATCAAGCCTGCGGACAAGGGTGGTGCCATTGTAGTTCAGGACAGGGACGCATACATCACAGAAGTTAAACGCCAATTGGATGATACCTCATTTTACCAAAAATTTTTCGACAATCCCACAACAATATTACAACAAAAAATAGACAATTTGTTATATATCGGAAGAGAAGCTGGCTATTTAACACCTAAGGAAAATCTTTTCTCACTGTCACTCATCCCATCATACCCACAATATACATGCTTCCAAAAATTCATAAATCCATACATAATCCGCCTGGTCGACCAATTGTCTCAGCCAATGGCTCATTACTTGAACCCCTTTCAAAGTTCTTAGATTTGTTTTTACGTCCATTTGTACCCCTAGTTCCCTCGTATGTCAAAGATTCCACTCACATTATCAATATTTTGAAAGATTTTAAAGGATATCACAATGATCTCATTTTACTAACATTAGATATTAACTCCCTATACACAAACATCCCACAAGAAGAAGCTTTGGAAGTAATAGCAAATACACTGATTCAAAGACCAAAACCAGTGCGGGTTCCCACCTTCTTTCTTACGCAGTTGGCATCTCTTGTTATGTCAGAGAATTTCTTCATTTTTATAGGTCTTTTTTACAAGCAGGTGAAAGGAGTAGCCATGGGTTCGCCCATGGCTCCTGATGTAGCCAATTTGTACGTCTCTGAGTTTGAGAATAAGTTTCTATCATTCCATCCATACAAGAAACATATCCTCCTCTGGAAACGTTACATCGATGATATACTCGTTATCTGGGACGGCCCCGAAGATACTCTGCATTCTTTTCATGTTTGGCTCAATACTTTAGATGTACATTTACAATTTGAGGGTACTTACAGTTTGGATTCCATACCATACCTTGACATCATGATCAAGAAGTCTGACAAAGGTTTTATAACTGACCTATACAGAAAACCTACTGATCGGAATACCTTTCTCACCTATGACAGTTGCCATAATACTTCCTTCAAGCAGAATTTACCGGTTAGCCAGTTTCTTAGAATCAGACGTCTATGCACCAATGACATTGACTTCGAAAAACATGCCACTAATTTATACCAGCGTTTTGAACAGCGAGGTTATCCTAATAAATGCATTCAAGCCGCATATCAGAGAGCATCTGGCACGGATCGGCCTACACTATTACAGAATATAGCACGTCCGAAGCTTGATAGAATCACTTGTCCTCTTACCTTCTCATCACATTCCAAATCCATCACGCACATACTGAAACAAGAATGGGGTCTGATTACCTCTTTACCAGCCTTCCAATCTAAACAACTTATGGTATCATATAAGCGTGCTCCTAATCTTAGTCATTTTCTTGTTCCCTCTGCCCTCACTATCCCTAGAATTACCCCCACAGTCAGAGGACATTTCAGTTGTGGAAACTGCTCTGTCTGCCTTCATGTCATTACAGTTAAAAATAGTTTCACACATAACTCTTCAGGTCACAAAATTATCATCGACCATTATTCCAACTGTAAGACCACTAATGTGATTTACTTAATTTTATGCCCCTGTGATATGATCTATATAGGGAAAACCAAGCGCCAGATTAGAACACGGATCATAGAGCACAGGAGCAATATACAAAGACAGCTTACTGACAAACCATTGGTCTCACATTGGGTAGAGAAGGGACACATGGTCAGTGATCTTAAGTTTTTGGTTATTAAAACTGCTATTCCACACTGGCGTGGTGGTGACATTAATCACGCTTTACTCAAGTTGGAACAACGATTTATTTATGATTTTAACAGTTTGTATCCATTTGGACTTAATCAAGAACGTGATCTTTCAATCTTTTTGCAATAATCATCAAAACATTTCCAAAATACTCTTTACAATAACCATTACTTACAATTATCTGTTCCTAGGACATTCGCATGGTTTTTCTCCTATTTTCATTTCATTTGGCCATTACTTTACTATCTTTTGTCTTTAACATCATTACAAATATCATTACAATTTCCCTTTCACACATTCTTTTTACACACATTATATTGGTCTCCATTAGCCTTTCCTCTTTCATTTTGTATAGATGATTCTTTAATCCCTGATTGGTCTCATGAAACACTTCATCTTATACAATATCGCTGTATTTTCTCTGCAGAAGGTTCAAGCCAAAACATTGACTTATAAACATCTTCTCAATCAATTACTTTGATATCATTCCAGCCTTCTTAGTTTATTTGCATATCATATGATGTCACTTTTAAAAAGATACGGTTTTAAATTGACAATACCCACCCCCCACCCCCCCTCCCCCCTCCCCTTCCCATTTTCTAATGTTTTTAATGTTTCTATCCAAATGCATATAATATAATATTTATATATATAATACCATTTGTCCCCTGCGGTAGATTTTACATGATTCTACAAATTCACTCAACACATTTTTATTAGAAAACATACAATTATATTTGTTTTAGTTATAGTTTTTTAAAATCCTTTTTAACTCCGCCCATTTTGTGACGTCCTTCCCAAAAAGGGCGCGAAAATTGGCGTCTATAAAATGCCTGACACTCGCCGTTCCTCTCCCAATGCTCTAGTGTGCCCATACGGAACGGCATGCTGTGTGAATTCGGATTTATACATCATTTATGTTTTATTTGCCAGTACAATCAGTAAGTATGCTCTTACATTTATATATCTATCTCCAGGAATGCTCATTGTTTTCTTTTAGAACACATAGACCACTTGTTGTTCACCACGTTTTCTTCAAAAAGGGCGCGCAAATTTGTTTTTTTTTTTTAAAAATGTCTGTTACTTGGCTTTCCTCTTCCAACATTTCAGTATGTGCACAAGAAAAAACATGTTGTGTTTATTCGTTTTGTACATCATTCTGGTTTTATTCAACAGCACAATCAGCCAGTACGGTTTATGTTTACACATTGACCCTTGTAATTGGTTTTCACCGTCTTCTAGAGAACATGTGATACGGTTTATACGTTCAATTTTGTTGCTTTTATCCAACACATTCATATTCACCAAGTTTTATACCTAAGTATTAGGTTTGCCTGCTTGCTATTATTTCCCATGCTCTTTTGTGATTCGTGACACCTTCTTTTTTCTTTTTTCTTTTTATTTTTAGATAATGCATCTCGTGGTGTAATTTAATCCTTCCAATATTCTTTAATGCGACAGCATTATTTGTTTAACCCTATGGTAGCTGTATGTCCCCCGAAGAAGGCGCAAGCCGAAACGCGTAGGGACCATCTCCAATAAAGCAGTTGTTCCAAACCTGCTCTCCTCTCTTGCTCCGTTTGTTTCTCTACATGCAGAACATAGACCATCACCAAACAAGGAATCACAATTTAGAAACAGGAAGACAATAATTAAACTGAGAACCCCAAAAGCCAAACTTGGAATGTACAACACTGTAGAAATAAAACCAGAAATTAATTTCCTCTTGTACTAAACAAAGCGCAGGCGTTAATGATGCACATTTCCAAGAGCTGACATATTCCAGTTAAAAAATTCAAAATAAAGTGATATTTTTCTACCTTTTGTGCATTTTTTTTCAGTGGCAATTGCTCCAGCCACTTTCTTCTGGTTTCTTTGTGTCTTCTGCTAACTCTCCATCGTCTGCTGTCCATTTGTCCTTTCTTCTCTCTTCTAGTTTTTTTCCATTCTCTCTCTACATCTGCTTTAACATACTAATCTTTCTCCTTTTGCTCTTTCCTCATTCCTATTTCATCCACTCAAATTTTACCCCTCCATCCTCAATCCCCACTTACTCTCCCAATATCCGGCCAATTGTAGATTTTTTTTCCCTCCCACACAAAATATTTTTCCCTCTCCATTTCACTATCCCAGCTCCATCCCATTCTAATCCTCCCCCAACATCAGTTCCCTTCTAGTTCCAGCCCCACCCAGCATCCGCTCCCTTCTAGTCCCTGCATCAGCCCATTTCCAGTCCTAACTCCCCATCAGCCCATTTCCAATCCTATCCTAGCCCCACCATCAGCCCATTTCCAGTCCTAGCTCTCCCATCCATTTCCAGTCCTATCCGAGTCCCTTCATTAGCTCATTTCCAATCCCAGCCCCCCATGAGCCTACTTCCAGTTCTAGCCCCTCCATGAGTGGAGGAGTAGCCTAGTGGTTGGGGCAAGGTACTTCAGGCCGGAAGGTCGGTGGTTCAAATCCCACTAGAGGACAGCAACCTTGGGCCGGAAGGACTGCGGTTTCTAGTCCCACAGGTGCTCCTTGTGGTCTTGGGCAAGCCACTTAACCCTCCATAGCCCATGTTCCCTGTAAAATAGTTATCTCCAAGTTATAATACCCTGTTCAATGTAATTTCAGTTTGTTCAATGTAAACCGCACTGATGCAGAATAGCGCGGTATATAAGAGAATGTAAATAAATAAAATAAATAAATAAAAAAAATAAATTTCAATTCAAGCCCCCACCACAGACAATTTCCAATCTTAGCACCCCCGAACAGCCCATTTCTAGTCCTTTCCTAGCCCCACCATCAGCCCATGTCAAATCCTAGCTCCCCTCCACTCAGCCCATTTCCAATCCAAGCCCCCCATGAGCCTACTTCCAGTTCTAGCCCCTCCATGAGTCCATTTCAATTCAAGCCCCCACCACAGACAATTTCCAATCTTAGCATCCCCCAACAGCCCATTTCCAGTCCTATCCTAGCCCCTCCATCAGCCCATTTCCTGTCCTAGCCCCCCCACTCAGCCCATTTCCAGTCCTAACTCCCTCCCCTCACAGTCCATTTCCATTCCCAGCCCCCCTCCCCATCAGCTATTTGCAGTTCAAGCCCCCTTCCACTCAGCACATTTCCATTCCAAGCCCCTGTCCCCATCAGCTATTTGCAGTTCAAGCCCCCCTTCCACTCAGCCCATTTCCAGTCCTAGCAGCCCCCCAGCCCATTACCAGTCCTAGCCCCCCATAGCTAATTACCAGTCCTATGCCTATCATCTGCCCTTTTCCAGTCCTTACCTCACTTCACCACATTTTCAGTCTTAGACCATCAACCCTTTACTAGAGCTAACCCCCCCATCAGCCCATTTCCAGTCCTAGCCCCCCCCATAACCCATTACCAGTCCTAAGCCCCCATCAGCCCACTTCCAGTCCTAATCCCCCATCCCCCCATTTTCAGTCTTAGGCCCCCCCATAGCCCATTACCAGTCCTAACGCCCCCATCAGCCCACTTGTAGTCTTATCCCCCCCATAGGCCCACCATAGCCCATTACCAGTCCTAATGCCCCCATCAGCCCACTTGTAGTCTTATCCCCCCCATAGGCCCCCCATAGCCCATTACCTGTCCTAACCCCCCCATCCGCCCTCTTCCAGTCTTAGCCCCCCGTAGCCCATTACCAGTCCTAACCCCCCATCAGCCCACTTGTTGTCTTAGCCCCCCCATAGCCCATTACCTGTCCTAACCCCCCATCAGCCCACTTCCAGTCTTAGCCCCCCATAGCCCATTACCAGTACTAACCCCCCCATCAGCCCACTTGTAGTCTTAGCCACCCCCATAGGGCCCCCCATCAGCCCACTTGTTGTCTTAGTCCCCCCATGCAAAAATGCAATGTGTGCCTTTGAGTCAGTCCTGACTCCTGGCGACCCAGAAGCTCCTGGATTTTCTTGGCAGTGTCACCGGAAGTAGATTGCCAGGCCTTTCTTCCGAGGCAATGGAGGTTTAAGTGACTTGCCCAAGGCCACAAGGAGTGCTTGTGGGACTCGAACCCTGGTTGCTTGGTTACCAAGACAGTGTTCTAACCACTAGGCTACTCCTCCACTCCATAGTCCCCCCATAGGTCCCCCATAGCCCATTACCTGTCCTAACCCCCCCCATCAGCCCACTTCCAGTCTTAGCCCCCCCATAGCCCATTACCTGTCCTAGCCCCCTTCCCCCCCCATCAGCCCACTTCCAGTCTTAGCCCCCCCCATAGCCCATTACCAGTCCTAACCCCCTCCCCCCCATCAGCCCAGCTAGGTTAAAAAAAACAAAAACCATGGCAGCAGCAGAATCGAGCATCCCGCGGGGCCCCCCCTGCTCTGCAGAGTCCTCCATGCAGCCTCAGCGCGGGCTTTTCAGAGCCGCGCAAAGGGAGAGTTTCCCTTTCTCGTGGCTCTGTTAATCCCACCGCGGGGCTGATGGGACTCATGGCGACCCTCTGGATAGCTATCCTAAATTGTGTTCGGTCTTCAGTCAGGCGGCTTATTGTTGACAGACTGGTACCCGTAGCTGCTGTTATTGTATCGATCCATCTCATTGCTGGCCTTCCTCTTTTGCGTTGACCTTCTATCTTGCCTTCTTCATTTCTGCTGGTAATTTCTCTTTGTATGCAACCCAGCATCCTTCTGGCTTTTGCCACTGTCTTGTCACACTGTTTCGCCACCTTGAGATCCTCAGAAACAATCACGCTGAGGTCATAAGAACATAAGAACATAAGACATGCCATACTGGGTCAGACCGAGGTCCATCAAGCCCAGTATCCTGTTTCCAACAGTGGCCAATCTAGGTCCTACGTACCTAGCAATATCCCCAAAAGACACAGGTTCCACAATGCTTGTACTGGGTCAAGCATTGATATCCTGGGTCCCTTTTTAATAGTGGTTTATGGACCTTTCCTCCAGGAAACTTGTCCAAACCTTTTTTACACCCAGCTATACTAACAGCCCTTACTACATCCTCCGGTAACAGATTCCAGAGTTTGATTACACGTTGAGTGAAAAAATATTTTCTCTTATTTGTCTTAAATAGTTTACCCTGTAGCTTCATTACATGTCCCCTAGTCTTTCTATATTCTGATAGCGTAAACAATTGATCCACGTTTATCCGTTCCACTCCATTCATTAATTTATAGACCTCTATCATATCTCCCCTCAGCCGTCTCTTTTCCAGGTTAAAGAGCCCTAACCTTTTTAGCCTCTCTTCATAGGAGTAGCCTTCCATCCCCTTCACCAATTTGGTGGCTCTTCTCTGTACTTTTTCTAATAACGCTATGTCCTTTTTAAGATACGGCGACCAGAATTGCACACAATATTCAAGGTGCGGTCGTACCATGGAGCGATACAGAGGCATTATAATATCCTTTGTTTTATTCTCCATCCCTTTCTTTATGATACCTAGCATTCTATTTGCTTTCTTGGCCGCCGCTGCACACTGGGCGGAGGGTTTTAACATGCTATCCACGATGACTCCTAAGTCCTTTTCCTGGGTGGTGGTTTCTAATGTGGAGCCTTGCATCGTGTAACTATAGTGTGGGTTGTTCTTTCCTAGGTGCATAACTTTGCATTTGTCCACATTAAATTTCATCTGCCATTTGGATGCCCAGTCTTCCAATTTATCCAGATCCTCCTGCAGTTTTCCACAATCCTCTTGGGTTTTAACAACTTTAAACAGTTTTGTGTCATCTGCAAATTTGATAACCTGACTAGTTATTCCCTTTTCCAGGTCATTTATGAATATGTCAAAAAGTAGTGGACCCAGTACAGATCCCTGGGGTACTCCACTATTCACTTTTTTCCATTGGGAATATTGGCCATTTAGCCCTACCCTCTGCTTTCTATCTTTTAACCAGTTCCCGATCCACAATAGTACACTGCCTCCTATCCCATGACTTTTTAGCTTTGCCAAAAGTCTCTGATAGGGGACCTTGTCAAAAGCTTTCTGGAAGTCCAGATACACTATATCAACTGACTCACCTTTGTCTACCTGTTTATGCACACCTTCAAAGAAACATATCAGATTAGTAAGACAAGATCTTCCTTGTCTAAAGCCATGTTGGCTGTCTCCCATTAGGCCATGACTATCTACATGTTGTGTAATTTTGTTCTTTATGATGGTTTCTACCATTTTCCCTGGTACTGACGTCAGGCTCACCGGTCTGTAATTTCCCGGGTCACCCCTGGAACCTTTTTTAAAAATTGGTGTTATGTTGGCGACCCTCCAATCTTCAGGTATTACAGATGATTTTAATGAAAGTTCACAGATTACCAATAGCAGGTCTGCAATCTCATATTTCAGTTCTTTCAACACTCTGGGATGTATACCATCCAGTCCAGGTGATTTGCTACTATTCAGTTTATCAAATAGTTGTAATATATCTTCCCGGTGTAGTGATATTTCTCTCAATTCCTCTGCAGTATCACCTTTAAATACCACTTCAGTCATGGGTAACATCCCTACATCTTCCTCAGTAAAGACCGAAGCAAAGAATTCATTCAGTCTCTCTGCTATAGCCTTGTCTCCTCTTACTGGCCCTTTTACCCCTCTATCATCTAACGGTCCAATTGACTCTCTCACAGGCCTTTTGCTACGAATGTACTTGAAAAAGTCTTTATTTCATGTTTTTGCTTCCGTAGCAAGTTTCTTCTCAAATTCCCGCTTTGCCTGCCTTATCAATGCTTTGCATTTAACTTGCCAGTGCTTGTGTTGTTTCCAGTTTTCATCATTTGGCTCTTTTTTCCATTTCCTGAAGGTTGCTTTTTTGGCAGCAACAGCCTCTCTGACCTCACCTTTAAACCATGCTGGCAGTTTTTTGGACTTTCTTCCACTCTTCTTAATGCGTGGAATACAGCTGGTCTGGGCTTCGAGGATAGTATTTTTAAATAACACCCAAGCTTGCTGTAAGTCTTTAACATTTGGAACCGCTCCTTTTAGTTTTTTCCTAACTATATTCCTCATTCTATCATAGTCTCCCTTTTGAAAGTTAAAAGGTAATACTATGGATTCCTTTACTATCTGTCCTCCACTAATTAAATCAAACATGATCATACTATGATCACTATTGCCAAGTGGTCCCAACACCCTTATTTCTTGCACCATATCTGGCGTTCCACTAAGGATTAGGTCCAGTATGGCTTCCCCTCTGGTCGGTTCATGAACCAGCTGCTCCAAGAAGCAGTCATTTATTCCATCTAGAAACTTTATCTCTTTAGCTTGTCCTGCTGTGACACTGACCCAGTCGATACCGGGGTAATTGAAATCACCCATTATTACTACTCTGTTGTGACTTTTGTTAGCTTCCTTGATTTCTTTGAGCATTTCATCATCCATTTGTTCATTCTGGCCAGGCGGTCGATAGTATACTCCCACTGCCATCGCCTTCCCCTTCATAAATGGGATTTCAATCCATAGAGATTCTACAGCAAATTTTGTTCCCTGCAAAACTTTAATCCTTTCTGACTCAATGCCCTCTCTAACATAGAGCGCAACCCCTCCACCAATTTGATCAGCTCTATCATTACGATATAGTTTGTATCCAGGTATCACAGTGTCCCACTGGTTATCCTCCTTCCACCATGTCTCTGAGAGTGCAATCATATCTAACCTCTCATTTAGTGCTATATATTCTAACTCTCCCATCTTATTGTTTAGACTTCTAGCATTGGCATACAAGCATTTTAGAGACTGTATTTTATTCATATTAATCTGGCTATTGGTAGGAAGGGGTAATTTGGAATCTTTATGCTCTGTCTGCTCCTTACTCAAGGGCATTTGGGCTACTATACCCCCTTTTGGAACCTCACTGCTTTTGGTAGTATCCTTCAAGGATACCTTTGTCCGAACCATGCGCTCCTGGGTGACTGTCGGCTTTCCCCTATTTTCTAGTTTAAAAGCTTCTCTATCTCTTTTTTAAAGGTTAATGCCAGCAGTCTGGTCCCATCCTGATTAAGGTGAAGCCCATCCCTTCGGAAGAGCCCCCCCTTTCCCCAGAATGTTCCCCAGTTCCTAACAAATCCAAAACCCTCATCCTTGCACCATTGTCTCATCCACGCATTGAGACTCCGGAGCTCTGCCTGTCTTTTGGGTCCTGCACGTGGAACAGGAAGCATTTCGGAGAACGCTATCCTGGAAGTTCTGGATTTCAACTTCCTACCTAAAAGCTTAAATTTAGCCTCCAGAACTTCCCTACCACATTTTCCTATGTCATTGGTACCAACATGTACCAAGACAGCAGACTCCTCCCCAGCACTATCTACGATCCTATCTAGGCGGTGCGTGAGGTCTGCTACCTTCGCACCAGGCAGGCATGTTACCAGGCGATCCTCACATCCACCAGCCACCCAACTATCTACATTCCTAATGATTGAATCACCGACTATAACAGCTGTCCTGACCCTCCCCTCATGGGCACATGGCCCTGGAGAAACGCCCTCGGTGCGAGAGGGTTTTACATCACCTGGAGGACAGGTCCTAGTTACAGGATCACTTCCTGCCACACCAGGGTGATGCTCTCCTGTCACGTGACCTCTCTCCTCCATGGCAACAGGGATGCTGCCAGACTGGAGGTGGGACTTCAGGACTATATCCCTGAAGGTCACGTCCATGTACTTCTCTGTCTTTCTTATGTCTTCCAGGTCTGCTACTCTAGCCTCTAGAGAACGGACTCGTTCCCTGAGAGCAAAGAGTTCTTTGCACTTAGTGCATACATAAGATCTCTCACCAACTGGGAGAAAATCATACATGTGACACTCAATGCAAAAGACCGGAGAACCCCCGTTGCTGGACTTCTGTCTGCATCTTAGTTTAAAGCTTGTGTTTAGATCTTTTAAATTCTGTATATAATAAGGATTGGTGTAGATGCTTATACCAATAAAAGTGTATCTAATACCCCTAATACACCTTGTGTACCTAAAGCTTAATTAATTAATCTCAGGTCCTGTGTGTGTGACTGATTTGCATAATGAGCTGCACCTGAGAGCAGCCCCTTTCCTCTAAGATGTGCAAGTACCTATAAAACTACAATTACCCCAGGGGTGGGTGGGTGCTGGGGAGGGAGGGAGGGAGATAAGTCCTATTAAAGAGGGCAGTTACAAGGTACCCTGTCCTGGACCCTCAGCAGGGGGGGAGGGGGGCAGGGGGCTACCACACAAAGCCCAGTTAGTTGAGAGAGGCAAGGTAAATTACAGCTGAAAACAGCTGAACTAGCACTAAGACAAACAATAAATAATTAAATAAACAGTTAGACAAACAATAAATAGTTAAATAAACAGCTAGAACTCACAGCAAAGTTTCTCAGGAGGCAAAATTCACTTTTCTAGCAGAGCACTGTAAAAAGCACTGCTCCTCTCTGATCAGAAGAAGCAAACTAAAACAGACTATGCACACGTGGAGAAAACAGGAAGAAGGCTACACAGTACCTCAGCAAAGGGGGGGGAGGGGAGGATTCACTCAAGCAGGCTAGGGCAGGAAAAGTTTAAACACACAGTAGGGTCTGGGGAGAGAGATTTAATTTAAAATGAACAGTTAACCTGGCTACCACACAAAGCCCAGTTAGTTGAGAGAGGCAAGGTAAATTACAGCTGAAAACAGCTGAACTAGCACTAAGACAAACAATAAATAATTAAATAAACAGTTAGACAAACAATAAATAGTTAAATAAACAGCTAGAACTCACAGCAAAGTTTCTCAGGAGGCAAAATCCACTTTTCTAGCAGAGCACTGTAAAAAGCACTGCTCTTCTCTGATCAGAAGAAGCAAACTAAAACAGACTATGCACACGTGGAGAAAACAGGAAGAAGGCTACACAGTACCTCAGCAAAGGGGGGGGGGAGGGGAGGGGAGGATTCACTCAAGCAGGCTAGGGCAGGAAAAGTTTAAACACACAGCAGGGTCTGGGGAGAGAGATTTAATTTAAAATGAACAGTTAACCTTCTCCTCGTCCATGCACATCGACCTCTCGCCCCCTATCGCATACAATTCCCTTGGATTTCTGCTTCCCAAGTGCATGACATTGCACTTCTTCACATTAAATCGTAACTGCCAAGCATTAGGGAGTCCACTGTTGCAAATTTTTGTGTCATCTGCAAAAAGACAGACTTTTCCATTCAGTCCTTCAGGAATATCACTCACAAATACATTGAACAATACTGGTTCCAGGACCGAATCCTGGGGCACACTGCTAATCACCTTCCTTTCATCTGAGTGAGTTCTGTTTACCATCACCTTCTGTCTGTCAGACAACCAATTTCTATCCAGTTCACCACTTTATGACCCATCCCCAGGCTGTTGAGTTTATTAATAAGCCTCCTATGAGGAACAGTATCAAAGGCTTTGCTGAAATCTAGGTAGATCACATCCATCGCATGCCCTTGATCTAGTTCTCTGGTCACCCAGTCAAAGAACTCAAAGGAACTGAATATTAAATTTACCACATCCTGGTGTTTTGTTTCCTTGGTTAGAGTAAAACCAGAGACAGTGTTGTTGCATAGGGACTAAAGCAAGTCCTTTAAGCAACTACTGGCAAAACCCAGACTAGATTCATTTAGATCATGCTGGTGGAGCTCGCAGGATGCTGTTTGACTCACTCTGCACCAGCCTGCAGTAATAGGGTTAACCTTCATGTACTGTTGGAACTTTGAGATATCTCCCATACAACTAGTGTGTGAGAGAGAAAGGAAGGAGACTGGAGGCCAGCTTCTCACACAATGGAGGGGGCATGAGAAGCTGGCCCCCTGCAATCATGGGAGGAGTTCCTGATTCCCTGGGCTCCCTTCCCCCCCTCTGGGTTACCTCTCTCATGTCTAATCTACTGCCTTGTCATCTATCCTCCCCCTCTAGTCTCCCACCTCTCTTTGCACCCTCCAATCACCTCCTCAGCTTGGCCTTCATAAATTGCAGGTCTCTGCGCTCCAAGACCTTTCTTGTCCAGGATCTCCTTGTACAGTGCTCCCTTGATTCCTGACCAAAATTTGGCATTGTGAGGGTGAGCATTCCCTGCTCCACTGTTGCCTTCCTCCAGACTTTTCTGCATTTTCCACTTTCTGGTCAGTTCGGAGCGGAGAAGGCGTAGCCATATTCCACCGCTCCAGTCTCCCTATTAGTGAGATTCACTCTCCAGCCCTACATTACCCAGAGTCCTTCCTAATCCATCTTAATTCCACCCCAGCTCTCCACTTCCTTCTTCTCTACATCCCCCCTCCTTCCGCCCTGACCTCTGGGATTTCTGCTCTGATTTCTGAAGTCTCCCTCTCCTACTCCCATCTCATAATTCTTGGAGATTTTAACACTCACCTGGACTCCCCATCCAGGCCTAGAGACCAAGCGTTCCTCAACTTATTAAATGGTATTTCTCTCCATCAACACATCCACTGCCCCACCCATGCTGCTGGCCGCACGCTCGAGTTGATCATTACTCCCTCCAACTCTCCATTTGAACCCTCTGCCCTCTCTTCCTTTTCTTTCCTGTAGTCCGATCATCTTTGTATATTTTCTCTTTGAAATCTCCCACTTTGCCCCTTCCCTCAAACTCCTCTGCCATCTTTGGGACTCCCACCCTTAAACGGCACATCACACCTTTCATGCTTCAGTAATTCTCTCCCTCAAATACCCTCTTCCCTTCTGACTTCTCCTCACTCCCATCTGATACCCAGGTTCAGACCTCGAACTCTGTTCTCACTGCTGCACTTGATCGTCTCACCCCTCTTTGTCCCATTCTCTCCACCTACATGTGTCCTCATTCCCCCTGGTATCACCCAGGCCTTCACCTTCTCTGTGCGCACATCCACCATGCATACATCACTGGTGCAATCATCCCTCATCTGACACTCTACTTTCTTTCCGCTGCTGTCAACATTATCTGTCGTCACTGCAGCTGGTCAAGCAATCCTATTATTCTAATCTTATCCTGTCATCCTCAAACTCCTCCCAACAACTCTACTCCATTCTCTGCACACTATCCACCCCTCAAACTTCCCCCTCCCTGGTTATCTCCTCTGTCTCCTCGACTCAGCTCTCTAGCCACCCACTTTTCTGACAAAGTTCTCCCGCTACGTTCCACATTCTCTGCCTGCCCTTATCCCCTCCTCCCGAGGCCCCCTCCTGCTCTGAAAAAACACACAGAGAGTGAACATCCTCACAAAAAGCAGGCAGGACACAACAAGCATCTGTGACCTCCACACACCACTAGCTTGTTGTGTCCTGTTCCCCCTCCTACTCTGTCCATTCCCAGCTCACCCCCCTCCTCGGTCTCTTCCCTCTCTCACATTTGGTCCACCTTCCAACCAATCTTCTTTGCAGAACTGTCCAAGGCTCTCTCCTCCTTGCACAAGACCACCTGTCCCTTGGATCCCATTCCTTCCAACTGGTGTCTGATGCATCTCTTGCCCTGCTGCCATATGTTCTTGGCATGTTTAATTCTAGTCTCATCTCTGGAATTTTCCTGTCCCCCCTGGAAGCATGCTATTATTTGTCCAATCCTCAAAAAGTCCACTCTAGACCCCTCCACTCTTGCACACTGGCATCCAATCTTGAATCTTTCTTTTCTCTCAAAGATTCTTGAAAAATTGTTTTTTTTTTCAGCTCTCTGCACACCTCAACTCCACCCATGCCCTTCACCCCCACCAGTCTGGGTTTAGGCCTGGTCACAGTATGAAAATTGTCCTCCTTTCTTTTCTCAGTGAACTCCATGTCATGCACAATTATGGAGGCATCTCCCTTGCTTTCTTACTCGATCTTTGCTCAGCATTTGACCTGGCAGATCACTTCACCCTTCTCTGCTGCTTCCAAACTCTGGAATTCATGGAACTGTCTTGCACTGGTTCCATTCCTTCCTCACCGGTCGATCTTTCTCCATACCACTCCTCTCCCCTGTGGTGTCCCCCAGGGTTCGGTTCTATCTTCTCTCCTTTTCAATATTTTTCTGTCCCCCCTCACCTTCATTATCCAACAATATGTCATGTCGACATACTGCTACGCTAATGACATAATCATTCTCTACCAAACCAGCCCCAGCGCCCCCAACCTGGCCCCATTGAACTCCTGCCACTTTCAAGTCTCTTCCTGGCTCCCTGCCAACTACCTCCACCTTAACCCTTCCAAATCCTCCACCATCTGGTTTACCTTTGGTCTTTCCTGTCCTTCTCTGGCCCCTCTACTCACATGCACCCCTGTCTCACTGGTGTCGTCTCTCCATTATCTATCCCTTCCTTCTCAGACTACACTCCTCTTATCTCTTGTAATCTCTAGGCTCGATTATTGTAACATTGCTCTGACAGGTCTTCCCCTTTATCAGCTACAATGACTACAGCTCCTTCAGAATACAGTACTCGCTCAGACCACGTTACCCCTCTCCTCATCTGTCTCCATTGGCTTCTGCTCAAATACAGAATCCACTGAAAGTTCCTCATACTTGCCCATATAGTTCTCCACACATCTACCGCATAATACTTGGCTGATTTTATGAATTTCCATACCCCCGTCATCTGCTTCGCTCTGTCCATTCCAACCACCTCTACCTCCTACCCCCCCCTCATGGGCCCACCTCGATCTCACCCATAACTCCGTCTTCTTTTTCCTTGGCCCCGCATTCTGGAACTCCCTACCCTTTGCATTTCATTTAGAACCATCATTCAAAAAGTTCAAAGCAATTCTGAAAACCCACTGTTTCCAGTTGGCCTTCGACCTCCCCCCCTCTCAATGATAGTCCCCCAGTCACCCCTCTCTTTTACGTGCCCATCACTTCCCTCTCTCTCTTCTTCTGGTCTGGCTGTTTATCCTCTGTCCTGTCGATTAATGGCGTTCTTTTCACCTCCTATTTTTGCAGCTCATTTTTGTTATTATAAACAGCCTAGATGCTTTTGTGTGGGTGGTATATCAAATGGAATTAAAGAATAAAGAATAAAACAGGAGGATTTCCAAAGGAAAAGGGGAGTTGGACACCACAGAGCTACAACAGTAAGAAAGGTATTTGCCTGCATAGTAGATAAAGGCTCCTCTGGGGACAGATCCAGTTACTGCAGAGCTGAGCTCAGGGGCAGCCCAAGGCAACAGGCCCTGAGGTGAGAGCTGAGCTGATGCACCCCTGCCCAGGCTCCCAAAATGAAGGAGTCGTCTCAAAGCTCCAGTCAGAGAACAGGAGGTCCCCTCACTCAGAACATTGGTCAGGTGGTTGCTCCAAGGGAAAAAAAAACATATTCACAGAGTATACTATTAAAAGAAAATACAATGCTGTTTGTATGCAGCAAAAATTGTAGCAGCTTAGTGATGTAGCTTGGGAATCAAATATAAATCATACCAGCTCCTGACATGGCACATTGGACCATTACACTGGTAAACAAAATCCAAAACATTTCTGTCACAGAAATGAAAATGGCTGATTCTAGTACTGTTTTTGATTACAAACTCGGATATGTACTTAAAAATTCTCCATCACATAACGTTTTTGAGTGACATGTAGTTTAAATTTAGACTATGTTGCTCATATTTACATTAGATGTATACAGATGTATATTGAAATGTAATATCTCCTAAAAGGTAGTTGTATATGATTTTCTGCTGTATTGCGCCTCTTAAGGGTCCAACAATAGTCTGCAAGCATACTGGAGCTCCACTTGCCCTGGTACCTATTTTCCATTACCGAAATGTCCCGATGAAACCTTTTCCCATGTTCATCGCTGACTGCTCCTAGATTTGCTGGAAAAAAATCTAGGTGTGAATGCAAGAAGTGCATTTTCAAAGACATGTTACATCACAGTTTCTGGTAAGATTTCAGTAGAGTATCCACTGATTCTGCGTAGTTGTCTGCCTTGTTATTTCCCAAGAAGTCGCAGCAAACAGTCTTAAAGGACTCCCATGCAGCTCTTTCAGTTTCATTCAACTGACTGTCAAAGTTTTCATCTTTCATCAGTTTTCTAATATCAGGTCCTACAAAGATCCCTTCTTTGATCTTCGCCTCACTGATTCATGGAAATGTCTTTCTTAGATATGCAAATCCAAGTCCACTTCTATCCATGGCTTTTACAAAGTTCTTCATAAGACCCAACTTTATATGGAGTGGAGGTAGATATACTTTATTCGGCTCCACAAGTGCGTCTTGTGCAACATTTTTCTGGCCTGGGACTAGTGATGTTCTCTTTGGCCGCTCTTTCCGGATGTAATGATTTTTCCTGCACCTGCTGTCCCACTCACACAGAAAGCAACAATACTTTGTCCAACCAAGCTGTTGTCCAAGCAAGAGGGCAATTACTTTTAAATCGCCACAAATATTCCACTTGTGTTCTTCATACTTGATATTTGTTAGCAGGAGATGCATAATGCTGTGAGTTTTTTTTTTTTTTTTTTTTAAACTTTATTTAAGTCCACCATTGAATCAAACAACATATCAACAGGCGGCACCACGGGGGAGGTTTGCTCTTCTCCCCCCCGGGAGCCAACAGAGAAATAATACAATAGGTGGTCATTTTATACTATAGCCCTACCCCCCTTCTCCCACCCCTCTCCCCTCACCCACCCTCCCACCCTCACTCCATTACCGGCTTCTTACTTCAAAAATCACCTAAAACAGTAAGGCAGCTGCCCCCTATCTGCTCCTCAAGTCCACCTTCAGTCAGCTCCCCCCTTGGAGGGCTGCATTACGGCTGTGGGGTCCCAACTGCTGAATATAAGGTTCCCAAATTGACAGAAAGACTGTCCAACGCTTGGCACTGCCCCTCGCCATCCAACGCTCCGTTAGCATTAATTGATGAAAGTTATTCCGCCATTCACTAAAAGTGGGCGGTTGGCGTTCTCTCCATAATCGAAGAATTGGCCCTTTACCCACCAGACAGGCCTTACGCACAAGCAAACTCTCACCAACCTTAACAGGGCCAGGAGTCGGCAAATGATCCAGCGTTACAAATAAACCCGTCCAACGGAGCCTTCGCCGAAGGAGTGTGCATAGAAAGTTGCATATCCGTGCCCAATATGCCCGTATTCCCGACAGCCCCACCACATATGTAGAAGAGTAGCCAAAGGCTCCGAACAGCGTGGGCAGGCGCCGTCAGTGTCCAGACGACTGCGCAGTGCTCGTCGCGGCGAGAAATGAGCCCTAGTCACGCATTTAAATTGGATCTCACGCCAACGCATTCCTTGTACCAGTCGTCCGATCCGTTTCAATGCCGTCAGTACCAATCCCGGCTGTATATCTTCTCCCAGTTCGGTCGCCCAAGCGCGTTCGACCCCACTGTAATCAGGGAGGGGGCGGTATCGCTCCAAACTACGTTTCAAACTGGAAATTGACGGTGTACGTTCCTCTCCCAGCTGAAAAAATTCCAAAATACGGGCTGAGCGCTCAGCCTGCAACGCCTCGCGCGGCAGTGCTGCCACATAGTGGGAAATTTGGATATAGGCAAAACAATGCGTATCGGGGAGGTCATATTCTCGACTAAGCATTCGAAAGGATTTACAGCTGCCTGTTTGGTCCACTAAATGCCCTACCATCCAGATGCCACGTGTCACCCAGTCCCGGAACACCGCAGTCTCGGTCCCTGGAGTAAATTGGGCATTGCCCTGCAATGGCAACCAACAAGACACCTTCCACGATTCCTGCCAATATTTATTAAGTTGTTGCCATGTGCGTCGGGCCGAGTCCACTAATGGACTCCGTCGGTTGGAGTCTATGTAGACCTTATGTGTGCCGTGCAAATCCCCCAGGAGAGTCGCCGGAGCCACCAAACACTCCTCTAAAGACCTAGGTGTATACACTTCCGTCCCCCCCAGCCAATCTCCCAGGTGTCTAGCCTGGCAGGCCAATGCGTAGGTCCTCAAATCGGGTAAGCCCATACCTCCCTCTCGCCATTTTCCAAGGAGTCGGTCCCACGGGATCCGCGCCCGCTGCCCCCGCCAAAGAAACCGCTTAAGCAAAGCCTCCATTCTACTCAGGTCTCGTCGAAGCAACCAGACTGGAAGAGTCTGCAGCCAATACAATATTCTAGGTAAAACTATCATCTGTACTGCCGCTATCCTCCCTGCCAGAGACAACGGGAGAGGCTCCCATGCACCCAGCTGTGCTGCCAGATGTCTTAGTATCCGGTCTAGGTTACGCCGGTATAAATCCTGGGGATTTCCAGTCAGTATTATGCCCAAATAGAGGAATTCTTTATCTGCCCACCGTAAAGGGAAGGGTCCCCTCCAGGAACTGCGGATGTGCCCCAACACATCTACTACCTCAGACTTATCTTTGTTAATTCGTAAGCCGGCAATTGCTCCAAACCGTTGAAACTCGTCTAACAACATTGGTAGAGAGGTGGTCGGAGTCGTCAGATGGACTAGCAGGTCATCGGCAAAGGCCGAGATCAGGAAAGTTTGCGACCGTAGCCGCACTCCCTGTATCCTCCCCGAGTCCACGATGGAGCGAATCAACGGGTCCAAAGAAAGAACAAAAAGTAAAGGCGACAAAGGACAGCCCTGCCTCATACCCCTTCCCAACGGGAAGTCGTCTGAGATGAGGCCATTGCACAATATGCCGGCTGTTGGCGAAACATACAAACCTTGCACCATCTTACAAAATTCTTCCCCTATGCCATAGCGCGGTAGCAGACTCCAAAGATAGTGCCAGTCCACCCTATCAAAGGCCTTCTCTGCATCGAAGCTGATCAATAACGACGGGATATGGTGAGCATGCACCCACTCCAAGGAGGCCAGAATCTTCCTAAGATTGCGTACGGCGTGGCGGCCTTTCACAAAGCCCACTTGTGCATCATGGATTAAGTAGTCTAACACCCCTGGCCAGGCGGTCAGCAAGAACTTTCGCCAAGAGTTTAAGATCGAAGTTTAGTAGGGAGATAGGTCTGTATGAAGCTGCCTGGAGCGGGTCTTTACCCGGCTTCGGGATCAGGGTGATATATGCGTGATTACGCCCCCAGCGGAACGCCTTTTGCTCTGTTCTAGTGATAAAGACCTCTCGTAGTAAAGAACTCACCCCATCCCCTAAGATCTTGTAAACTTCGGCTCCGAATCCGTCTGGCCCTGGTGTTCTGTAACACTGGGCCGAAGTTATTGCGGATTGTATTTCCTGTATGGAAATAGGTACATCCAGAACCTCCCGCTGGGCTGAAGTGAGCTGAGGCAACTCTAAGTCCTTGAAGTAGTCCTGCAGCTCCTCAGGGGAACCAGCTGTGGCTCTATATAAGTTTTGGAAGAAGGTACGAAATATCTCTGCGATTTCTTTGCTTTCCTTATGCACACGTCCCTGGCCCTCTGTCAGTGCCGCTACGTGAGCAGGACTCCGTCGGGCCCGCAGACATCGTGCCAGCAACTTGCCCGGTTTGTCCCCATAGCAGTGCAATCGAAACCGATAAAACAGAACCGATTTCTTTGCGCGTTGATGTAAAAGCTCGTTAAGCTCAGTCTGGGTTTCCCATTACAATTTCTTATTAGGCAGCGTTGGCGTGTGAGCACATCTCCGCCGTAGAGTAGTAACTCGACGCTCAAGTAGTACAATACGTTCCGTCATCAGCCGGCGTCTCCTCGCGGCGTATCCTATGATGTCCCCGCGAAGAACCACCTTTGCCGTTTCCCAGACTAATTCGGGGTCGTCTGAATGGACTTGGTGATTGCCAAGAAATTCCCCCCATCGCTGACGTAAAAAATGGCGAAATTGCTCATCCGAATAAAGCTCTAGGGGAAATCTCCACAGGCGTGTCTGATTCATGTCTCGCCCCCAGTGTAGGTCAAGCCACACCATCGCCTGGTCAGAAATTTCGGAGGGACCAATCTGTGCATCCTCAGTGTGCGTAAACAACGTCCCCGAGATCATTACATAATCAATACGGGCACTAGTACCGTGTGCTCGAGATTGATGGGTATAGTCCTTTTCGGAGGGGTGTAGTACCTGCCAAGGGTCAATTATACCTAGTCTTCGACAGAACCGCAACAATATCTGGGAGGGCACTACCCTCTCCCGTCCACCACCTCTCCGAGAGGTATCTAGGTCTACATCCAGGACTCCATTGAAGTCCCCTCCCAAAATCACCGGGCACTCCGGAAGCTGTTCCACCCTCGACGCCAAACCATTGTAAAAACCCGGGTCGGCCACGTTGGGGCCATAGAGATTTCCCAGAATCACCTGTTTTCCATCTAATTGGCCATATAACAACAGGGATCTACCAATATCATCAGTAAGAACCGTCTCCTTCACAAATCGTATGCGTTTATGAATTAGAATCGCTACACCTCCCTTATGCCCCTGGGCGGAGGATCCCCACACCTGACCCACCCAGTTTCGACAGAGTTTGCTATGTTCAACAGCCGTCTGGTGGGTTTCTTGAAGAAGAGCAATGTCACACTTATGCCGAGCCAATGCTTGCAATACTTTATGCCGCTTGATAGGGTTACCCAGCCCACAGACATTCCAAGTGATTATTTTTAAAGCGCCAGGGCAGTGCCAAGGTGCCACCACAGAGTCACATCTAAGTATTTCAAGGGGACACCCCCAGCCTGGCACCCCTCCTCGTCTATTGGTAGGCAATTATCCCATCCACTAACAGTCAATGGAGTAAACCCCCTCCCCTCCCCCTGCCCCACCCTCCCTCTCCCCCCTCCTATCCCTCTCCTCCCCTCCCCCCCCTTCCCTCTCTTCTCCAAACTCTCCCATCCCGTCATAGCCGGGACTACTTCCTATGGCAGACGGGCTCGCCCCTCCGATGTTCCCCCCTCCCTAGCAGCGAATTTAAAGGAAGGAACAGTAAACACAAAGTCTCTCTTGCGAACCGCTGTGATATGTCCCCCACAGTTGGCTCTAGCGCCCTCCACCCGTCCCCTCATACCTTGTCTCCACCCACAACCACCCGAAGAATCTCTCATCTCCTCCGCCCTCCCCTCTCATCAAGTGCATGTACAGCTGTCTTGTCGAGGCCAGCCCTCTCACCCCCCCCAGCATCAGTTCCAGATCGCTCTCATACCCCAGCTACTCCTGAGGGAGAGTGGCCCAAAACCTGCACTGTACACGGTCACTCAGCCACACACGCTCTTGAGCTCACCAGCCATTGGCGTGGTCATTCCTCAGTCCTACCCCCTTCCAGGCCGCGGTGGCAAAAGGAGGGGAGGCTAGGCGTCAAGCCTGAGATATAAATTGTTAAGGTGGTAGTAACAAAGCTGGTCCTGAAGCCCTTGCCTCCTTAACCCCAGTGACCCCCTAACTTAATCACCGCCTACCCCTTTTGCATCACGTCAAAGTCCCACCTGTCAGGGGATAAAAAGAGGGAGGAGAGGGAGAGGAACAAGCACAAATTCAGGGGGAGAGACAAGGCAGGGAGAAGATAGTCAGGGAGCCAGCAGAACAGCAGCTATTATAACACAATAGCAATTGTAACAAAATAACAATGATACACTGTCTCCCTTGGCAGAATAACTGTTACCAATTCAATGAGGCCCTTTAGGTCAGCTTAGCACACCACATGAAAAGCAAAAGCCAAAAGTTCTTCCATGTCAGTGTAGACTGTTAGAAGTCCATCAGTAACTGTTCAACCCCCGGGGGCTCCAGGTCACCACACCACACCTGGGGCGATATACCCCACACCTAGTCAGTTGTCCAGCAATTAGGAGGCCGATTGAGCAGGCAGGGAGTCCAGAAAGGTAGTTGCCTCTTCCAGGGACGCTAATATGCGCGTGTGGCCTTGATGATCGATCCGCAGCCGGGCCGGGTAGAGGAGTGAGAAACGAATGCCACGGTTAAACAGCTGGGTGCAAATCCCTGAAAAAGCCCTTCGCTGTTGGCTGACGATCACCGAATAGTCCTGGAATACTAAGATCGGTTCGGCGTCCTGTTGATGTCTCCGCTGGCCCCTCGCTGCTTTCAACACCTCCTCTTTCTGTCTGTAGTCGAGGAAGCGTGCTATTACGGCACGTGGTTTCCTGGCCTGTTCTCTTCTCTGGCCTAGTCGATGTATCCGCTCTATTTTGAGAGATCCTTCTCTCAGGTGTGGCAGGAGGTTCTCAATCCAAGATTGTAAATATGCAGATAGGGCACTGTCCACGACACTCTCAGGGATGCCGACGAATCGCAGGTTTTTTCGCCGACCTCGGTTCTCCAGTTCATCCAGTTTGTCTCCTTGTTGTTTCACCAAAGTCTCTAGGGCGGCTACTTTGGCCACTACTGATTGTTGCGTGTCCTCCACATCGGACACCCTTGTCTCAACTTGCTCTAGGCGCTCTTCCACCGCCGTGAAGCGCTGTCCCAGCGTTTGAATCTGCTCCCCCAGGTCCTGGAAGCGGGTGCTAAGCGCCTTCACCACTGCGGCGCTGACCTCGGCCACTAAGTCTGGTGGACTGCCCGGTTTTGGGCTAGAGGGGGAGCCTTCCGCCGCTTTTCCCTCCGTCATTCGAGGCCTCTCTTTACGCGGAGCTTTAGATGCCATTCAGAGAGCAGTGTTAAGCCTCCACACCCCAGGAGCAGAGTGATATATGGGGCAGTAGAAGAGAGAGCCAAGCTCAATGCAGTTGCTGTCTTTTGTACACTGGTGCTCGCTGGAGTCAGGCAAAAAGGCCGCAGATCTCCACCGCCCCTCAGGCCCCTCAGCAACCGTGAAGAGCGCTGTTGTCTCGTTGGATAGGGTCCCCAAGCTCTCCTATCTCCGTCAGCAGCCCCTCACCCCCAAACAGGCAGGGAGATTCACAAACCCCTGCTGCGTTGGGGAATTAATACCCCGCGGGGGGAGCCAACCGTGGCAGCAGGAAAGAGGATGGGGGTGCACGGGCGCGATACACAGTTCTTCCACCGGATTCTCTGCTCTCAGGGGTTCGACCCTGCGTGGATGCAGCGCCGCTGTTGATAGCAGGGGAAATGTCCAGGCACGTTGCGGCCTGCTTCCTAGCAACAATGATTGACTGCCGGGATCTTGGTAGAGGGCCGCTGGTCTTTCCCCGCCGGGACTACACCTCCACGTGCAGGCGGAGCACAGCCGACAGTGGCAGAAGCGCCCGATCCCGTCCTCACTTACTTGGGTAAGGACCGACACACTTCTCCGTTTTATTAGGGGCGGTCACAGATCCGAGGCCTCCCACTCCGTGTCCCGCAGAGAGCAAGCTGATTCTAGCGGTGGAGGAAGTTCCCGCTCGGCCCCTGCACTCTCTTTAGTTCGCAGGATAAACCGCTCCAAGTTCTGCGGGGGTGGCCGCGAAGTGCTTCAGCGGCGGAGGATCAGGTCCCCATCAGGGGAGTTTCACTGCGAAGATTTTAATGCCGATTTGTAGCAGAAATGTGAGGGCGGTTGCCCGGAGCTGATCGCGAGTCGTCCGATCAGCTCATTGCCCAGACCGGAAGTGTGAGTTTCTTTCATATTGGCGGCATGAACTACTGGAACTGATGGTAAAATATGTCCGTTGTGGATAAGCACAGCTTTTAGGCTATATTTAGAAGAATCAATAAATAGTCACCAATCCTCTGTTCTATAATCTGGACAAAGAGTTTCCATCAGGGATTAACTTCACAACAAAAAGTAATTCCATCTTCAAAGGCAAAGTAATCCACAAACTCGGTATGCCTATTTCTAAAAGTGCACGCTTTGGTTTCTTTCTGAAGAAGATTCCAGCCTTTCAATCGTGATCCTAACAATTCTGCTTGTCGCTTTGAAAGATTCAAATCTCTGACGAGATCATTCAAATCGCCTTGGTCCAGTAAATGTGGTTCAGAAGAGGAACCGGATGCCTCAAAGCTTGGATCTGGCATTACAGCATCGCCATCATCGTTAACATCATCAGCATTCGTTGGTTCTTCTTCTTCTTCATCCTCATTCACTGTAAGATTTTCTGGAGGTTTTGGCACCGGCAATTCTTGACATTGAGGCTCAGGCCTCATGGCAGATGGTAAATTTGGGTAATTTACAGTGTGTTTTGATTTTGAAGTAATGCCTGCAATGTTTATAAGGCAAAAGTAGCAATTTGTCAAGTGATCTCTTGGTTCCCTCCAGATCATTGGAACAGCAAAATTCATGTGTCGAACACCCTTTACCCAACCTGTTAGAAGTCTGACACAGTTAATACAGCAGACGTGAGGCACCCAATTTTTGTCCTGGTCACCGACTTGACATCCAAAGTACAGCTTATAACATGTCTTAACAAGCGGAGTAAAACGTCTTCTCTGCTTCTTAAAAGTAACCTCACCGCAAATGTAGCAAAATGAATCCGGACAATCAACACACTTTCGAGGCATTGTTAAACAACTACAAGCGATAAGCGTAATATTTATTAACCAACTGCTGTTTATGAAATAGATTAACGCAAACTCACATCCATTCAGATTCAGTTTTTTCAAACAATACAAACCACAATCGCTGACGGTGATAGAAAGCATACCAATACATGACTTAGCATTTTCTGTTTGTATCAGCCGGACCAGTATGGCAAGGGGCCCAGTTAATTAATTATATTATAACTACATGACTCAGCATTTTTGGTTGTGGCTGACAACATACAATAATAATTATGATGGAATTTTTCGAATTCAACCTTTGTTTACTGAAACAAAACTGTAATGACTAATTTACAGTAACATACACACTTTACTAGATGATATCTGCTGAAGTATGGGTGATAGAAAAATTCTGATACCGTATTTTTAAACAATAGGAAAAATTACATATGAAACAGGTCAGATCGGGTCTATGACAAAAATTGTGTTGACTAGTGTTATCGTATTAAATGTAAATATATATTCCGCAAAAAACAAAGGAGATGCAAGGTGCTGGTACACAAAGGAACAGAAAGAAAAGCAAGAACCACAGTGTGGTTAATAAAGACAAAAATAAACAACAGACCTAAGAGACAGAGCATTAGAGACAAAATTCCAACTCCCAACTTATACGCCAAAGTTAACAAGTCTACAGTGAAAAGGACACTCTCACTAGCAGCACCTGCTATCTGAAACTCACTGCCAGAGAAAGTAAGGACAAACTCGCACCTAAAGGACTTCAGGAAACAATTCAAAACCTTCCTATTCTCTGACTACTTCAGAGAAGAAACCTAGCCCTCCCCCCCCCTCATGCACATGTCTAGATAGATTTTGACCGATGTATATATGTTTAATTGCAAATTATTTATGCTCCTGAATAGTTATGATCCTGAATATCTCCCGCATGTCAACCCTTCCCATGTTTACAGCATGAGTTTTCTGTACTGGTTTGAGTTATATTGTAAACCGCTTTGATTCTATGATAAGGAGGTATTAAAAACTTGTTAAATAAAATTAAGAAAAATACATAAAATATTTTAGTAGTATAAACTGTGCTGTGATTCTCACATTTTCTTTCTGAACATTGATTCTGCATCCAAAGAAACCTCTCTGCCAACTATGGGTGCAGAGCAGAACCAGGGCATTTCCTTCTAGAACTGAATGTACAAAAAGTAATTTCTGATTCTGGTGTCATCTCAGTAACAGTAATATCAACCCTCACCGGTACTGAGCTATTGTGAAATAATATAAAACACTACAAAAGTCATTCAGGACTTATAGAGAAATCTCCCATACCTTAACAGCATCAACTTCTAAAACTAACACAATAGCCTATCCAGAAAAGAGCAGCACTATATATATATATATCATAGAGGGCTCTAGATTATCCATCCACATATTTTTCTCCCCTCCTGTCTTCTTCATTTCCTTTCATCTGACATTGATCCTTTCCTTTCAGCTTTCTTATATTTATTTTTCTCTCTCTATGAACTCAGATTTCAGTTATCCTTCTTACCATCCAGTCCTCAGTCTTTCTTTTCACTGCATCTACCGACCACCTTTCAACTCTTAACGAAGCCCTCCTATTCCCCATCTCTCCCCATCTCCAGCCTCTTATTCTCTAGTCTTTAACTAACTCTCCCCTTTCTCTCTGCCCTCTGTTTCTAGCATCTCTCCCCTTCTCGCCTCCCCATCCATTTTCTCTTCCATCTAGCGTCTGCCTTCTCTCTCTCTTCTCCCATGCAATGTTTCCCCTTTGTTTTCACCACAACACTCATGTCCATCATTGTCCTGTGCTCATACTGTTTCCTGATGCAGTACTACTCAAGGTGATTAAATCAATTCACATTCAAGAATAGACTCAGTCTCTTACAATCTGTTTATTGTAGCAAGTAAAATTGAAACCTTATTGTGACAGCTGAATGAAGAAGTACTACACTCCTGGTTAGACATGCAGCATGCTGGATCTATCTGAATTCTGGTTGAAGATAGATTATGGAAATGTCTGAATGGATGTAAACTGGAGTAGCCCAATGGGATTACAGATTATACCTTGTAGTAAGGCATGAAGCCACGTAGGTATTAAGGAGACAGGAGGGAGTGGGCCACATGCAGCTATTAAACCTATAGGAACAAGGATTACAAACAAGCATTAAGCCACTTGCCCTAACTCACAACTGGCAACAATACATAATACAATGAAAGCAAGCACACACAATTGTAGGGGCAAAAACAATCATCTCCCTTCTCTCTCTCCCATTTCCTCTCCCCAACTCCAGCATCTTCCCTCTCTCTGTCCCTATCCCCCATCCATGTCTGGCATTTCCTCTCTCTCTCTCTCTCCCCCCCCCATCCCCCCAATGTCCAACATCTCCCCCTCTTTCTCCTATCTGCTCCCATATCCAGCATCTCCTCCTTCTTTCTCTGTGCCCCCATGTCCAGCATATCTCTTCTCTCTCTCTCTCTCTACCTACATATATATATATCTATGCCCCATGTCCAGCATCCATCGTCCTATGCCTCCCTCGTGTTCATCATCTGCTTTCTGTCTCCTTGTGTCCCCCTCCATGGTGTCCATAGTCTCTTGTCTCCTCCATTGCTAGTGCCACTGCTGCTGTATCTCTCAAGGGCTGTGGCAGCGGCAGCAGTTATCTAATCAACAAGAAGTGCAAGGTCTTTAAGATTCCCAGACATCCAAGGCTCAGTTGGTCACGGCCCCTCTGATGCAAAAAGTATGCCTGGGGGGGGGGGGGGGGGACAGGGCTAGCAGGGCCTTTGACACGCATGAAAGTATCAGGGACCCCATGATTATGCTTAAACTTTATTGGCACTGCTCTGCCACAAACACAGAGCTTGTGAGTAGAGTGGCAGCCAGGGGAAGAGAGGAGACACTGCTGCTGCTATTTTCATTGCCATCATCAGGGCAGACGTGAGGGGCTACTACTCGGACATTTTGGGAGCACTTTTTGATTCCCCTAAAAAGTGCCACCTGAGGCGGCCACCTCACCCTACCTAATGACAGAACTGCCCCTGGCTAAGCGCCAGCCTGCCGAGAGCAAGGACCGGTAAATGAGACGCCCATAGGAAAAGCCTCTGCAGACACCAGAGGTAATAATAAGGGATTTTCTTAGTGACTAGGAGAAGTGTTGAGCTGAACTGGGAAACCAGAGCAGTTTTGGGGACCAGCCAGCTGAAGAAGGAGTTCAAACCAAGCAGGGCTCTGCAAGGGTTTCTTTTTTCATCAAAGAACACATAGAACCAGTATGGTTGTGAAACTATCCTACTTCAAGTTAAAGCTTATTTTCCCTTAAAGCACTCAGGGAACTGCAGAGTCTTGGAAAGGCGCGAGATAAATATTAATAATTATAAGTGGAGGGCTAAATTCCAACCTTCTAACAGTACCCATCTGCTAGGCTGCGTGCACACCCTGCAGCGTGGAATTGTTTTCTGAATAGTTTCAGTCATCTTGGCTACCAGCTCTTTGGTTTGTTTTCTTTCATTAATTTGGCTCCGGACTGCAACTAAGTTATATCCTATTTCTTCCTGGCCAGGGTTTCATTTTGTTTGAACTACAGTGAATGCTTTATGTTAATGCCTGCCTAATGTTTAACCTGATATCTTATTTTCCTGCAAATGCTATTACACGCTACTTTATACTGTACACTGAAAAAGCAGAAGCCAGTAAAGCTGCTTGCTGTTGTATAACATTGGCAGGCAGAACAACCCATTAACTCTGTTCCAAGTACCCATGAACAAACCTCTCAACTAACTTGAGCAACACCAAGGTATATGTGGAATTAATTGGCCGCAGCCAATTGATGCTTAAGAAGTGGTTGATTAATGGTTGATTTTTAGAAAACATAATTGGTTATTTTATTTGTCTGAAGACAAATTTTAGAAAGGGCTGTGGTGGATAGTTGTGAAATCTTGTCAGCTGTTAATACTCCCTGAAGAAACCTACTTGTATGATGAAACCATCAGTCATGGTCAGAGATGATGGTTTGACTACACATTTGTTGGGAACTCCAGTGAAGTTCAGATAAGCTTCCATGGAACTTCTTTTTGGGGAAAGAATTGATTAAGCTGATCAAAACAAAAGACTGAAAATATAGTTTAATGGATTGATAGATATACATTGAAATGCAAATAAGAAAAATGCAAAAGAAAAACATGTTTTGTTGAAGATCTGAGAGCAATGATTAAAATGCAGTAAAGAAAAATGAGATGATATGCTGCCAGTGAATGAGCTCCTTTTTAGAAAATATCACTGGTCAACAAATTTTTACAAAAGTCATGTTACTGAAATAAAAATAGTCATTTCTTATCAATTTTTATATGCTGAACACGACGAATATGACAGTGAAATTGCAAAGCTGGCTCTAGTTTTTTTGTAATCTACAAGAATTAATGTTTACATCACGAAATGCATGTCAATAGTAAACATAATAGGCCTTCGGTTAATACCTATAAAAAAACAAGTCATAGACTATTTCTTAGATTTTTTCACCTGTCTCTTGTACAGCTGTTCGGGAGCTTCTCTGGGGAGTGTCCAGCAGTAGTCAGCCAGCATTGTAGCAGACCATTTCCCCTGGTATCTTTTCTCCATCGTTGCGATATCCTGGTGAAAACGTTCGCCCTGTTCATCATTAACCATACCACAGTTGTCAGGAAAGAAATCGAGATGGGAATCAAGGAAATAGATCTTTAGAGACATATTGCAGCCAAGTTTCTGATACTGCATCAGAATGTCTTCTACTACTTCCTTGTAGTTTTCTGCCCTAACATTCCCGAGAAAGTTTGTTGACACTAGGCGAAAAGCATTCCATACTTGTTTCGCATCACCCTGCAGCAAGTTGTTGAACCGGTCATCTTTGAAGAGCTCTCGAATCTGAGGACCCACAAAAACTCCCTCTTAATCTTTGCTTCGCTGAGTCGAGGGAATTTTTCATGCAGGTATCGGAAAGCTGGCGAAGTGCAGTCCATGGCTTTCACGAAGTTTTTCATTGAACCTAGTTTGATGTGAAGGGGTGGTAGCAGGATTTTGTGAGCCTCAACCAGAACTGGGTGCTGGATATTCTTCTCTCCAACTGTTAGATTTTGTCTGTGATTCCATTCCTTCCACAAGTAGTGCCAATCCCTTGCTCGGCTATCCCACTCACATAAGAAACACATGTATTTTATATATCCCTGCTGCAGTCTCATTAAAAGGGTAACTATCTTCAAGTCACCACAGAGGTGCCAGCTTTACTTGTTATAGTTAATGGAAGTCAGTAGATGCTTTAAGTTATCGTATGTCTCTTTCATGTGGACGGCATGCGCTTCTGGAATAGATGGAAGACGGTTTCCATTATTCAAAAGCACAGCCTTCAGACTCTGTTTCGAAGAGTCTATAAATAGTCTCCAGTCTTGTAGGTCATGAGTGATTTTTAAGGCATTCATGAGGCTTTCAATATCGGAACAGAATACCAGATTACTTTCCTTTCCGACTGCATATAGTACACAGCTGACGTCAGATGGCTTCAGCAGCCGTCTGGCAGTAGTGTTGCATTGCATCAGAAAATGATGCAATCAAGTCTAGATGATGTGTGCATGCTGGTGTTATGCAATGTGATGCAGTATTACATCATTCAATGCTTATTTGGGATGTTGTTGATGTCCTACTGGATAAATTTACACGTGAAACGTCAAAAATGAACTACATGCAGTATCTTCAAAAAGAGAGCCAATACATTTTTTTTAATGTTATATTCATGTTCAGCTCACCAAGATACTACAGATTAGGGCCTTTTAAAGTCAGTAACGATTTCAATGTTGATCAGTGATATAAAACATTTCCATTAATAGCAGTCGTTTACAGCTTTATTGGCCAAGCAAAGTGAATAAATGGAATATTTGAAATGGAACAAAAAAGCATTGTTTGGATGAAAGAAAGTACTGCATGGATTTTTTATACTTAGATGTTTTGGCTACATCCACGTATCTACATACGGGCCTGCCATTTTGGAAACGGAGGCGTGTAGTGGTGCTACAATAAAGAGAGGCTTCAATATTCACCTACTGTCATTCTTTTAGAGGTAGTAAATTAATAGGGGATAGAGCAGGCATTCCCCTATTGTCCCTACTCTTGAGAGCATCTGGAAACAAGCACTTTTGAAATGCCTGTTTATGCTGGGGGGAGGGGCAGGTTTAAATATGGACAGGTACGCTGGTGACTTTAAATATACAGCATTGTTCTGAAATAGGGCATACATGTGGATCTTTTATGGATTGTCCTGGACAATCCTCCATCACACCATTGTGCATTTTAGATGTGATCATGGGGGACATGTACATTTGGCACATTTTAAAATCTTTATTGGAACATGGATGTACCTTGCACATTTTAATGATTATTTTTAAACATGCAGATCATGAATAGAGCTTCTAAATTGACCCCTAGAGAAGTCAAGATGGCCGCTGAGTTTTTCCCTGTGACAAATGCCTAAGCGTAAAGCGAAGCTTAGGGTTTTCCCCTCAGAGCCCTAGCCTCCATTTAGCGGTCCTATGGATCGATTTGTTATTCTTACCCAGGCGCAGAAACAGGAGATCTGTGCCGGCTTGGCGGCGACGACAGAGGAGAGATCCTCGCTGCTCTCGGATTCTGAAATCTCATTGTCTCCTGTTGAGAGAATGCCGCCATAGTGCCCTGCTGCTCTGAGCCCGACTCCTGCAGTTTCGGCGCTTCCTCCTTTGGTGGAGGGGAGGGGAGATGCCAGTAGAGGGGAGATTGCTGGGGCTTCAGCTCAGTTGTCCCCTGAGGTTTCCAGGGAGGTTTCAGGAGAACCACGTCAAGCAGAAGCTCTGAAGACTACACGGTTGGATGGTGAAGGTACTCCCCCTCAGTCCTCTACTTTGTTGACCTCCACGGCTGCATCTGCTTTTCTTCCTAGACCTAAAGTTTTCACACTGGAAATAATCTGGGAGGCAATTGTTTCTCTCTCGGATGCAGTGCATAGTCAGACCATGATTCTTTCCTCTAGGATTCAAGAAAATTCGGCAGGAATTGATGCTGTTGTGACTAATTGTGAACATGTTAAATTGAAAGTAGAAGACCATGAAAGCCAATTGGTAACTTTGTCAGAATCTACTACATCTTCGCTATAAAATGGAGGTTTTGGAAAATGCAGCTAGGGCTTCAAACTTTGAGGGTCTTGAACTTCCCTTACGGCCCTAGATACGTTTCAAAGATACCTGCAAGAAGTATTGAAAGTGCCTTTAGATTTAATTCCACCTTTGACTAAGGTTTACTATCTTCCACGAGGAAAGAAAGAACCAGTGGCTTCGGGAGAAGATTCTAATATTGAAGTTTTAAATGTTGTTGTTGTGTCAGAGTTTCTTGAGGATTCTGGTGGTGGGACATGTGTGTCATCTACATTATTGGTCTCATGTGCATTGGCTACCGATAAAGAATGGTTGCTGAAAATGTTCTTTAAAAAAAGATTGGAGACTTTTTGTGGTCTTTCCATTTCTATGTTCCCTGATATTGCTAAAGAGACGCAGAAGAGGAGGAAACAATTTCTTTTACATAAGCCTGAGGTCTTCCGGATTGGGGGGTCCTTTTTGCTAAGATTTCCCTGTAAATGCTTGATATTATATAAATCCTTGCGATATGTTTTCTTCCAACCTAATGATCTTGCTACTTTTATTAATGCCATGTTATTGACGGATAATGTGTCAGAGTAATATAGCAACTATCTCTCTTATTATTTAGCCTGTGTTCTCAGCGGTCACTCTGTATTCTTTGGAAGTTATTGAATTGTTGTATTGTTTTGCCTTTTAAGTCGCCCGAGGTTCTCCTGCCTTGGGCTTTGTTAAATTGTGCAGTTGTCAAACGTTCAAAAGAACCAAAAAACTGTAGTAGCTTCTTTTTATATTTTATTTTATTTTATTTTGCTTTTCTCTATATTCAAAGTATAAGATACATAAACCTGGATTCCTCCTTCACTCTTGTAAGGTATCAAAATTTCTTTGTAAAGATACATTTGGAAGAGAAGAACCACTACTAAACTCTTTCAAGACTACTTTTAAAACAGGTCTCGACGCTCTACTCCGGCGCCTATTGGCGTTTCAAACTTTTTCTTCAGGAGACCATATCCTATAAATAAATAAAATTTACAATGTCACTTTATCCTAAGATCTGAATATCAGTAAAAACAATTATCTTAATAATGTAATTCTAACAACATTCTATGCTACTTACAGACATAATATGCTGCCCACGTTTCTCTCCTTGTTTCATACAAAAAAACGCCGCGCATGCGGGATGGTGAACCCATTGCCTATTTAAAGCCCTTCCTGATTATGTCATACGTCATTCTTACGCACTCCCTAACTCTAATAAATCTTAAAGATATCTACTTAAAGGGAAATTATTGCCATTATCAATTCATATTTAATTTAACAATCAACTCATCATATTTAATATTGCCCCCTACTTTTACCCAACTAATAGTATTTCAGTTCTAAAAACTGGCCTACATACACGAAATCCACTCAATGGACACATTTAACCCTCCTGGAGCTACTGTCTGCAATTTATGTATCCACCATTGTTCACGGTGCAACAAGGTTTCATCTAGTGTTTTTCCTCCCCTGGGGGCCTGGATCTGCTCTATCACAAAGCTGCGAAGTTGGTCAAAGGTATGACCTTGGGAAAGGCAATGTGGGACGATCGGAGCTTCTAGCCGGCGGCATTTTAATTTACTTCTATGTTCCCGTAATCGCATTCGTAACGACCGGATGGTCTTGCCTACATAGAGTAGTCCGCATGGGCATTTAAGTGCATAAATTACCGCTTCTGAAGCACACGTTGTCTGTGTCCTGGAATAGTATTTTTGTCCCTGGTGGCTAAAATACGATTGTTCTAGCATCAGCTCACATATATCACAGCTCCCACAGCTTTTATGCCCTTTAATAACAGATGGTTCTTTGTTCGGGGGAAGTATCGCTGGGCTCAGTTTTTTGGTTCTTTTGAACGTTTGACAACTGCACAATTTGATATTCTACGTTCTACAAAATAGACCACAATTGAAAATTTTTGGGCTTTGTTAAGCCTCTCTCTTCCTCAACATGTGAACTACAAGAGATCATTTGGTTTGTTTTCTTCATACTTATTAATGTTGACTAAATCTCCTTTGTATTTCTTTCTGTCAAGATTGTTCTTGATGATTATATATAAATTCAATAAATATTAAAATGTAAATTGACCCTTATCATGTTTTATGGTCATCGTAACTGTTATTGTATTGAAATTAGATTTGTTCGTTAACTCTGTATGGTATGATTTATCAGATTGTAATCCACTTTGGAGATATATTTATAGCTAAAATGCGGAATGGAAATTACCAAATTAAATTAAATTAAAATACAAAGGACATGCTGCACTTGCGCCGTTATGTTATGCAGCAAGAAGTGCAAAACAAATTTTCTCAGCAACTTTGCCACAACCACACATTTTGCTGAATGCATGTTGACAACTGCTATCACCACCTCATTATCACACAAAATGACAACCTTACTGTCATAGAATTTAATGCCCCATATGCAGCTTCAGTGGGCTAGGCAGTCGCCTTGGGCAGCAGACCTCTGTGAGCAGCACGGCGTGGCAGCCACAGCAGACCATGTGCTCTGGCATCTATACACACTGCTTTCCAGATGTTGCCCCCATTACCCAATTCTACAGGGTTATTTAATGTTTCACTTTCCTGGGAGCTTTCAGCACTTACCTGGGGGCTGTCTTCACCCATCCCAATCGAATCTAGTTTAAAGCCCTCTTCAGCAGGTTAGCCAGTCTGCTGTTGAAAACACTTTATTTATTTTATTTATTTACAATTCTTATATACCGCACTATTTGCGATCAGCGCGGTTTACATAGAACAACAACATCCGACAATATACATATGTCTGGTCATTCCATTGAACAGGGAATGGAACTTGGAGAAAAAAGGTAAACTATATACATAGGAAGTTAAATGGGAAAGGATCTTGTTTGGTGTTTTACATTTTTGGGGACGAACTATACGAGTGTGACTGGGGTTCAGAGCTGTCAGTGAGATATTTGATAAAGAGGAAATGTTTCAGGGCCATCCTGAACTGGCTCAGGTTGGGGATTGCTCTGATGTATGGTGGTAGGGTGTTCCATAGACTTGGGGCGCAGAGACTGAAGGCTCGGTTGGATGTTGTTTTAGTGCAGATTGTCGTTTCTTTCGGTATTGATAACATATTGGTCTCTGCGGTTCTTCTTAGTCTGCTGGGGGCAAGTGGTTGTATGAAGTCAGATAGAGAGGAGGAGGAGAGCCCCTTGATAGCTTTGAACATCATCAACAAGGTCTTAAAACTGATCCTGGCTTGAATGGGGAGCCAGTGCAGCTGTTTCAGGAGGGGTGTGATATGTTCTCTTCTGGAGGCTCCGAATAGTATCCGCACTGCACTGTTCATGGCCAGTTGCAGGGGGTTTAAGGTTGATCGAGGGAGTCCTTGTAGGATGGCGTTTGAATAATCAAAATGAGGAATGATGAGGGCTTCGTAAATGGTGCAGAAATCATCTGGTTCGAGTAACTGGCGTAAGTGTCTGAGGGATCTGATCTTAAAGTAGATTGCTCTAACAGTGTTAGCTATGTGTTGCTTGTGATAAGGAAGCTTATCATAGTTCAGGAAGGAGCTATAATAGAGGTGAAGTGACTCTGAACAAGCACCCTGTCTTTTCTGGAAGAAATAATAAAACAGAATGTTTCCATAAAAGACTACCAGTCCCAGAATGCACCAGGTTTCCAACAGCCATTAGAGGAGCTGAAGTGGGGAAACGTGGGTTCAATCAGGAGGGCTATGAGGTAATCCCCAAGCACTCATCTCCAAGGGCAGGGCTTGATTCAGCACAGCTGCGCTGTGCTAGGGTGGAGCATTCATCTAAGCAGGATAAAAGAAAAGCTTATTCTACAGAGAACAAGATTCATCTTGATCAGAAGCACCTTGTTCATCCTGATCATCATCAGCAGAAGCCAGAGCTGACGGACAGAGAGAGAAAGAAACACTTTGGAAGAAAGAAGAGAAAAGTCTTTGGAAGGTCTAAAGGAGTCCATAGCAGTACGTATACTGGGAGGCATTCCAGAGGCAAGCATACACCATTGGACTGGGGAAAGCCAGAGGAGTGGGTTTGCAGAGCCAGGAATCCCCGGACGGCCCCTGTGAGGGAGACGGCTGCACTTGGAAGGGACCCTAAGACCAGTGCAAGAAGGTATGTGAAGAGAGATCCAGTGGCCAGGGATCTTGATTGGAAGGCTGGACATAAGAACTGGACTACATACTGGCCAGGATATTTAGAGAGGAACTCTAACAGCAATGGAAGCTCAGGTATGAACACTGATCTATGCCCTAGCTCTTCACTGGGAAGACAGCAGGGAAACAAGTATTGTCCTGAGACTGTTCCATTGAGAAATTCCTCTGTGCCAATCCATGATAGTGAACCTATGATAATTGAAGAAGGGGAAGATGTGGTGAATGAGGATTTTGAGTACATGGATTGCTCTCCGTCTAAACTTCTGTGGTAATATGCTGTTACAAAAATACAACAACCATCACAAAGAAATATAAACTTGTTCTTTAATCTACTCAGAAAGGCTTCTGAGTAGGATTTGAGCCACGTAATAGAAAGTAAACCAGCCAAGAGGGTTTCAGCTGGTAATTGTTAGCAATTGAGCCTTGCCTAATTGCCAGTGAGCTCTGAAGGGACACTTCTGAGTGTGTGTGAAGATACAAGAGGTTATCCCTGAAAAAGAACAGTTTTTTTCCTACTTTGTGGGGTTTTGTTTGTTCTTTGAAGCACTGCTAAGAAGATATTAGCAGGTGCCTACAGAAAAGACCTTTTGGTTCCCATCCAGGTCTTTATGCTTTGATTTGATTGCTTAACAAGTTCAGCTGTTGTTTTTCCTTATTTGTTTTTTCTAAGTATGCTACTGAAAGCAAGTATTCCTTTTTATGTGCTACCAAGTATATCTGTGTTGGGAGAAATAACCCCATAAATAAAATATCTTCTTTGCTTTACATTCGAGCAAGCACAACTAATTTATTGTGAACGGCTGAGTCTGGTATGAATGGACTACATTTCCCACAATCCTTTGCAAGTCATATTAATATTTGCCTTTGTCAAGACTGTGGACATTCTCACTTAGCGCCCCCGTTGACATGCTTCATGTTGAGATGTTGGTCCAATGTCACCCCAAGGTAATGTATAGCTGATTTCACTTGTAGCTCGGCATTATTTACCTTCAAACAACTGGGTGGTGTGAAATTGGGGTTTCTCGAGATGAAAAGCACCTCCGTTTTCTTGTGTTGAATTCGTAAATTTTGTGATAGAAGCCACTCGGATATGGTGTTGAAGCATGCAGTCAGAGGGGTAAGGTCTGGGCAGTCAAGTGATATTGGCATGTATAACAGCACGTCGTCAGCATATAACATAAAACTCACATTGAACGATCTGATGATGTTGCAGATGGGTTGGATGTATATATTAAACATCAAGGATGATAGGGAGGATCCTTGAGGCACTCCTTGACTTTGTGGAAATGGTTCGGATGTAGCCCTGTCTGCTCGAACATGTTGCCATCTTCCAGACAGGTAAGATCTGCACCACTCTAGTGCTGTTCCGCTGATGCCTTTTTCTCTTAGCCGGTATAAGAGAATCTCGTGGCAAACAGAGTCGAAAGCCGCTGGTATATCTAAAAAGATGAGTGCAAAACCATGTCGAATGTTGTCAACGCCTGAAATTACAATGTTGAAGAGAGTTGTGAGTAGTGTTTCAACTCCATGTGACTCTCTGAATCCATGTTGGGATGGATCCAGTGGGGTGTTGGTGTCGATATGATCTTGTAATTGCCTGTACACTATCTTTTCAATGATTTTTGCAAGCATCGGGATGCTGGATATTGGCCTGTACGACTCTACCTTTTGGGGGTCGAGCTTGGCGTTCTTTAATAGAGGTCTAACGGAGGTCTGCTTGAGAGTGGAGGGGAAAGACCCAGTGCTAAAGGATAGTCTTATCATTTTGGCTATGATTGGGGCGAGGTCACTGCGCAACTCTTTTATCCAGAATGCTGGACATGGATCTGTGTGTGCAGTGGTGGTGTTTAGGGCTGAGATGGTGTCTTCGATAATTTTCTTTGAAGGTGTAGAGAAGGAAGTTAGGGATGCTGGGTACTCTCGTTCACCGAGGGGGCTAGGTATCACTATTTTGTCGGTCTTGCACATTTTGGATTGCATAAAGACAGCATAGTCCTGCGGGTGTATGCCACCCAGTTGCTCAGGGGTGGGTTCTTTGGCAAGAGATTTGACTAAGTTGAACAAGTCATGCGGCTTATTCAATGACCATTTCAGGGTGTCCGTGTGGTGTTGCCTCATCTTGTCTGTGATGGCTTTGCGATGTGTATGTAGGTGTTGGATGTATGCTGCTTGGTCACTACTGGTGCATGATTTCCTCCAGCGTTTTTCCAGCCTCCGTAGAAGGGTTAGGGAAGCCTTCAGGTCGGCTGTAAACCATGGGGTAGATGGTCTTTTCTTTGGGGCCTTGTTTGTTGGGGAACGGATTGCGATTGTGCTGAGTTTGCTGTTCCAGGTGGTGATCAGCTCCTCTAGGTCTAGGGAAGTCTTGTCAAAGAGCTTGTCTGTTTCAGCGAGGATGTGTTCTCTGTTAAATGGGTGGAAACTTCTGGTCGTTGGTTTAGAGGTCTTGCTTGCATCCTATTGGGGCCTTTGTGGCCGCAGGGTAGGCATCTGAAAAGTGATGAGCTTATGATCTGACCATGGTACTGATGTCAGTGATAGCATGATATTTTGTGGTTGTTCCAGAACTGCTTGCGGGGCAAAAATGAGGTCCAGAATGTTACCTTTTGCGTGAGTAGGTTTCTGCACCAGTTGAGTGTATCCCAGGATATCTAGAGCTTCTATAAATGCGGATGCTTGATTGTCCTGTAAGGATGGGAGATTAAAGTCACCTAAGATCCAATTAGGTTTATTTGGACCCTGTGTGTTGGATGCTATGTTTATGATGGTGGACAGGTTATCTGGATCCGCAGTTGGTGCTCTGTAGAGTAGATTTATAGAACATATGTTGTTGGAGATTGATACAGTTTCCAGGTTGTTAATGCTGTTGGATTCGACCATTTTGAACTGGAGCTCAGTTCTGGTGATTATAACAACTCCTCCCCCTCTTTTGTTCTGCCTGTGGCTGGTGAAGGCAACAAAATTGGATTTGACCCTTCTTGGACAGATGGACACCATCTGTGCTCTGCAGGCCTTGGAACATCATCCCATGATCCAGGAAACCAAAACACTCTTGATGACACCATCCTCGCAGCCACACATTTATCTCCAGGATGTGAGCTTCTCTGCCTTGGCTTTTATCCTCAGCAGGGAGGATTGAAGAGAACACCATCTGCACACCTATCTATTTCACCGTCTGTTCCAAAGCCATGAAGTCACATTTGATATGCTCAGAGGGATATCTAGCAGTATCATTTGTGCTGGCATGGATGAGCAACATAGGATAATAGTCAGCAGACTTGATGAGTCTCGGCAAACTCTCCATAACATCTCAGATTTTGGCACTTGACGGACAGCACACCTCTCTGGACATCAAATCCGGTTGGCAGATGGACACCTCAGTACCTCTCAGGAGAGAGTCATCAATCATCACTACCCTTCACTTTGTTGTGGTGACTGATTCTTTAACTATGGGGTGTGCAAGCTGTCTTCCCTTTCCTTGGATGCTTTCACTTCCTCCACTTTCAGGGCTGCATAGTGGTTCTTCAATTTAAGGGCTGGAGGAGTTGAAGTGCTGATTCTGCAGGCTCTGGTATTTCATGTTCAACCTTCTTCTTTTTGTAGCCTCCCCTCTTCACCTCTAGATGTTTCAAGAAGCATCTGATTCCTTCTGGTCCATACATAGCATTCTACAGACTGTTGTCAGAGATGACCAGTGCAAGCACAGCTAAAATGTTCACCTATTGCCATATATATAATGTTCACTTTCTATTTGCTGTTGTAACAGGTCTGAGTGAACAGAGATCACTTTGCAGCTTATGTGGTCTGTTATGCATCAGCAGATGTGTATTATCTGTTTTCCTGGATAGTTGGCATGGGCACCACAACATCAGTGTGAGGAACAGCTTCAGGGATGGCACACTTTGAGGAGGCATGACTGCATGGAGATGGGCAGCAGCAGAGCTGTGTATCTTTTCAGAATTTGCTAATGGCAGGGGCATTTATGCTACTTGCTACGTATACCCATGTCCTGAGATTTGTGCGTGCTGCGCTGAACACATCTATGTCCCCAGTTCCAGACCTGCGGGCATGTCCAGACCCGCGCATGCAGACTTAGACATGCCCACGGGCCGGATATTCATGTTATGGAATCGCACTCTTAGGGAAGAACCACCCAAACTACGGTTAACTGATGCAAGGTTCCACATTAGAAACCACCACCCAGGAAAAGGATTTAGGCATAGTCGTGGATAATACATTGAAAACCTCTGTCCAGTGTGCAATGGCAACCAAGAAATCAAATAGAATGCTAGGAATCATAAGGAAAGGAATGGAGAATAAAACCAAGGATATTATAATACCTCTATATTGTTCTGTGGTGCAACCACACCTTGAATATTGTGTGCAGTTCTGGTCATCATAGCTTAAAAAGGGTTTAACTGAATTAGAAAAGTTACAGGGAAGAGCCACCAAAATTGTAAAGGGGGATAGAAGAATACCTCTATGAGGAAAGACTTAAAAGGTTAGGAATCTTCAACTTGGCAAAAAGGTGGCTGACAGGAGATATGATAGAGATCTATAAAATAATGACTGGAGTGGAACTGTTAAACATAGATCAGTTGTTTACTCCTTCAAAAGTAGAAAGACTGGGGGACATGCAATGACGCTATAATGTAGCTCATTCAAGACTAATAGAAAATATTTTTTCTCTCAATGCGTAATCAAACTCTGGAATTTATTACTGGAGGATATAGTCAAAGCAGTTAGTGTAGCGGAGTTTAAAAAAAGGTTTTGACAAGTTCCTGGAGAAAAAGTCCACAAACCATTATTAAAGAGGACCAGGGAAATCCACTGCTTACCCTGGAATAAGAAACGTAGAATCTGTGTACCTTCTTGGGAACCTGTCATGTACTTGGGACCTGGTTTCGCCACTGTTGGAAACAGAATACTGGCTTGATAGACCTTGGTATGGTATATCTTATGTTTTTATGTTCAATCGTTTCCCTCAACTCAGTAACCTTGGCCTCAGGGAGCCTGGACCACCAGACCTAGTGTTATTTTTATTTCTGAGGAAGAATAAAGCTTGCGTGGGTCTCAGTTTTCTTTTCAACCAGAGACATGTCGAACTTCACAGAGATGTCTTGAAAAGTCCCCAGAAGATGAAAGCCAGCTTCAGAGTGCTCCAGGATTATGAAGAGAAAATCATCCAACTAATGGATAACTCTGTTCAGACCCGCCTTCCTTTGAATGACCTAGTGGACAAATGAACTGAATGCCTCAAAAATAGAGTAGGACAGTTAACAGCCCATTGACATGCACTTGTTGAGTAGATCATATTGTGAAACTTAAAACCCTTGTTTGTTTGTTGCTATTATACCTTGAATAAGTTTCAATGGAAACTAAGTATCAAACATATTGATTTTGTATATAGTTGAAATCCCTCTGAACGTTGTTTGTTGCTATTGTACCTTGAATCAGCTTCAATGGAAACTAAGTATGTTTGATACTAAGGCTCAGGCCTCTGTACATAGTTTTATGGATGTTCAATGTAAAAACAGATCTATGCTCTGTCCATTAACTTGTTTTTTGTAAACCGCACCTGATCCTTGGGAAAGTGCGGTATATAAGTGATTGTTAAATAAATAAATAAAATAAATAAATAAAACCCAGAAATGAGAAGCAGGGAGGATAAAATTAGAATCAGTTGGACAGCAGACTCTATGTTGACTCTGGCCAAGCAGTTCTGATGATGAATAAGGCCTAGTCAAATGAGGATTATTGTGCAGAGCAGGCCTTGTCTAGTATGATGTTGTTTACTGAGGCACCTTTGGGGAAAGACATTCTGTATGAACATATTTACCCAGTTCTTACTTGGGGATAGCAGCCAATGGTGAAATTTGTATACTAGAAAATTACGGGCCACTGAAAGGACAAGCAATTATATATGCCTGAATGACCTTGAATCAGTTGTAACTGCTGTAATCCCTATACACATTGATGATTGTATGGGACCAAACTGTGATGGGTCTTCCCTGCACGTAATGCTGATCATGTGGGAGTAAGACAGGGTCCAATTCAAGATGTTACAGTACATGCAATGAGGTAATTTACAGGGTACAAAAGACAGCCTGCTTTGCTCTCTTCTTCGCATTGTACCGATGCCTGCCATCCAACAATTGAAATATATCAAAGTATTCATATTTTAAAACATTTTCCCTCATAGCTTGGTCAACACTCTCCCAAAACTCATTTATATTGAGAGTGGAAGAATGCTGCCCATTGGTCCTCCTAACTAGCTCTTCCTCTAAAGACGACGGTGAGGTCATTGAAGACAAGGATGAACTTGATGAGGAAGAGGATTTAGACCACTTTTTTTTCTTTTTCTTTTTTGTGTGTGTTGCTTTGAGGCAGATCGGTATTAACAGGACCTGAAGAATTGCTTGGTAATGCAGCAGTTGAAGTCAATAAATGATGCTCACCTACTTTGGTAGAGTCCACGGTGCTGGGTATGCTGCTAGAAGGTGCTGGTCCTGTTCCACCCACAGATGTATGTTGCAGTTGTCTCAGGTTGTAGGGGCCGGGGCCAACATAGCTTAACTGATGTTATGTCGCATGAGTGCCATAGTTTGCTTGGGCTAAATAGATATCAGTGGCTTGTGCTCTGTGTGGGCATCCCTTCTCTGTGTCTGAGGATGGTTCACATGCTTGTACCACCGTTTCTCATGAGAGCAGCTATGGTACAATTCATAAAACGAGGCATGCCTTAGAGGATCCTCCCATCTTGAGTGTCAGGATTCTTGCCATCCTGGATAGGTATTGCTGTTGGGGGCTGTGTTGGCAGCTGCAACAAGTACCCCTGGAGTTGGTGGACCATCTGTAACACCAAGAAGCACTGTCAGGACATCTGTAATAATGTCTACCCTCAGCTCACAGTGATGGGGAGGTGATCTGTGCCTGCACAGGCATAATGGTGGTATGGGAAGCTTACATGGTGAGATGATTATGACAAGGGTATTAGGGACCTGCTACCATGCCTTGAACCACCAAACAATGTCTGATCATTATTTTCTGGGTTTGTAGCTGAGAGAAGATGCCTCATCAGGTGTTGAGGGCAGCCATAGTGAATACACATCTCCAGATGACAAACACTGAGCCAATGAGGTTGAGCCATTGTGAAAAAGACCTGGGCACCACAGTGGTAACTTTGATCCCTGCTGGGTCAAGCACACACTTAGGGACACCCTGGTGTGTGTATTATGGGAGATGAGGTGAGTTAAGGTAATGTCTTTTATGGGTAGGTTGCTGACAGGGCCCTTTGACAGGATTGGCGTTCTCTGGTGCCATGCTGGCCACCAGCCAAGAGTTGTCCTTCACACCTCTATCACAATCACTATTCCACAAAGCCACAATGGTCTCAGAGTGTTCAGATGTGGCAGGTGAATCATTGTGATCACTCCTGACCATGGTCTGCATAGATGGCTTTGCGCTGGAGCTCACATGCTATTCTAAGTGGTTGCCCTCCTTAGCCTGTCTTTCTTCTTTATGGGGGTATGTCTATATAATGTCAATCCATAGGGAACCAGACACCAGGTAAGTATCAGCTGCTGGTTAGGGTGCAGTTCCTGGGCCAACTTCCAAGCTGTCAGGGTTAGTGGAACAGGCGTTGGTCTAGGTGGGTTTGGTCTTCATGGTATCCTTGTACACTGCTCTTGTGCCCCTGTATTTCCACACCATACATTTTCACACAAACTCCTACCCTGTCTCTCTCTCACACATTCTCTATTTCTGTAGTGCTAGTCCTGGTCCTTTCACACCTGCTACAAAAGACATGGCAGCATGGACTCTGGAGAGGGAATATTGTCAAACAACCCAAGTCTGCAGGGACTGCAGTCATCTCAATTCATTCCTCCACTCAACACTTTTCAACCCCTCTCAACATTTACATCTTCGCCTTCCTTATCAGTTACTCACAGGAGTCACAGCTGTGTTCAAGAGATGCTTCTACTCTAGTGCTCCCTCTCCTCCTGTCCCTGCTAGTAACAGACAGTTCCTAGAGAGAAGAAGAAGAAGAACTAGAGCAGGTGCAGCAGAGCTAAAAAGAGTCCTTTGTTCTCTGCTTTAACCCCTCCCTTCCTGTACTTTCTGTTCTCATCCGTAACTACTGCATTTTGACTCTAGGACCAAAGAAAAAGGGGCTGGAGCAGCTTGAATAAGTGCTCTACTTTGCTCTTTGTTAGTAATATAGCGGAAGGTCTGTTGGGTAAGGTTTGCCTCTTTGCGGATGACATCAAAATCTGCAATAGAGTAGACACCCAAAAAAGTGTAGATACATGAGGCAGGATCAAGCTAAGCTTGAAGAATGGTCTAGAATTTGGCAGCTGAGATTTAATGTTAAAAAATGCATTTGGGATGCAGCAATCCAAGGGAACGATGAAACGGTGAAGTACTTCTGTCTGATGATCTTAAAGTAGCTAAACAGGTAGAAAAGGCGATGGCGAAAGCTAGAAGGATGCTTTGGTGCATAGGGAGAGGAATAGCCAGTAGAAGAAAGGAGGTGATAGTGCCTCTGTATAGGTCTTTGGTGCAACCTCATTTGGAGTATTGTGTGCAATTCTGGAGACCACACCTTCAAAACGATATAAACAGGTTGGAGTCGGTACAAAGGGTGGCTACTAAAATGGTCAGTGATCTCGTAGAGACGAGAACAGTATCTGAATTCAAAAAAGCATGGGAGAAACACAGTGGATCTCTAAAGGAAAAAAGGGGACTGTTGTAGTGGTTGATATAGAAGGGCAGATTAGATAGGCCATGTGGTCTTTTTCTGCCGTCATGTTTCTATGTTTCTATGCTCTGCAGTGTCTGCTCCAGTCACACCCATTCCTTCCTATTCCTGGATGGCAAGAAGGGAGGGGCAGATTAGGGAGCAGAGTGGATTTTCTTTGCTCTATCTGATTCAAGCTCATCTCTTCCCTCTCTTGCTCCCTGCATGCTGCCTGCAAGGAAGGGCTACAATGGAAAGCAGAGGGTACTCCAAGGCACTGTACAATAGAATTTGGACAAGAGCTCTTGAGACCATGCATAGTCATGCCCAGGGCCAAGGGATTGTGGCACCCTGAGCTAACTTTTGCTTTTGTGGCCCCTCCTCCCCCCTTGGAGCCAATCTTGCAATATGAATAGCATAAATAGGTGTGCATTTTCAGCCAACATGATCTCTGGTTTAAGTTAAATGCTGGTGCTGTCATTTAACTTTATCTGTATATTCAGTACCACTATTCATATAGGTAGCGGCACTGAATATGTGGATGGTATGGTGACTGAACCAGCATTATCTGTTTAGTTTAGGCCTGCTATTTGGCCAAAAATGTACACTTTATTTGAAGAGTTGCTGAAGATCACAGCTACTCTATGTGTATCCATAGTCTTGTCCCCAACTTTGTGATGTTCTTTGTCTTGATTAGATTGTAAACTCTGATGAGCAGGGACTATGACTTCAATCTATATGTATAGTGCCTGGATCAGGCCACATTACTATGTTACAGTCACCAGGACTGGAACTAGGTGTTTGTCACTCAGGGCAAACAGCACAAAATTCATCTTCAAACATGCTGCAGGTCTGTGCTGAGGCTGCAGTGGAGGTGGCGGTGACTGACTAAAGCAGCCTTGCCTCTCTTCCCTTCTCCTCTCCTTCACCTGTGTCATCTAAAAGATCCCCAATTGCCCAACCTAGTTCTGGCCCTGACATTCATGATGAATTCTTGAGAATACATTAGGGCAGTTCATTATGAGCTACAAATTACATTGTTTGAATGTGTAAGTAAATTACATGTTGTATTTCATTGGCAATTTATTTCTTTAGCTGTTTTTATAGAGCACCTTTCTTAGAGTAAAAGCAGTTTAGAGATAACTTTAACTTACGATGTTTACAAAGAATGGAGAACATTCAACTTTAGGCATACAGTATATGTAACAGGGTATTAACTGGAGTCAAAAGGGAGCTTTCAATGGGGTGGGGCAGGGTAATGCATACATATTACAATCTTGGACAGGTTTGTATGAGTGTTACTGAATGTGTCAAGTTTCACTTCTGAAGTGTTCACTGAATAGGGAGTTTTGAGTCTCCTGCGAAAATCAGTCTTGTAGGAATGCGTTCCTGAGTGTGGGCATGTAGAATGAGAAATCCCGGTCGGAGACGAATTGGCTGTTTCTTGCCTTCAGGGTTGGAGTACTAAGTGTGCCTTGTGTGTTTGCTCTTCTTGCTCAGTTGTTTGGTGTTTGGCATACAAAGGACCGGAGGTATTCAGAGGTTAGGTTATGGATTGCCTTGAAAATGGTGAGCAGAGCTTTATATTTTGCTCAGGTTATTACCGGAAGCCAGTGTAATTCTTATAATATGGGTGTTTTGTGGTCAGATCTTGCAGCACTGTATAGGATGCATTTTGGGCCATTTGTAGTGGGTGCAGTGCATATTTCGGTATTCCTTTTTGTATGATATTACAGTAATCAAGGTGTGGAGATATGATGGACTGGAAAACTGTTCGGAAGTTGCAGGTGTTGAGAGGTCGTAGATGTTATAATGCTCTCATCTTGTGGTAGTATTTTATTTTGAAAGCTATGAAGAGTATTGAAATGAAAAAAATTGCGATGTGTGTGAGTGTAGTGGGGGAAGGACATGATGGAAATGATTTGTAGGGGTGATGTGTTTTCAGAGGGGTGAGAGATTGAGCCAAACAGACCTCGGAATTTACAGCTGCAGCATGACTATACTTGTCCCCAGTAGTACAATAACACACTATTATTTTTGTCCAGTAAAAATGTATTACCTGCAATTTGTTGACCTTTATTTCTGCTTGTAATAGACTATCTTGGTTGCTATATAGGGCATAGTTGAATGCTTGTTTTGTTAATCTATTCTAATTTGTCTCTGGTGTAGGAATGCAGTTAAATCAATTGCAGTAATGTTATGAATAGTGTTAGCTAATATTATCACAGCAAATGCTTAAGAACTTTGTGGGCTCCACAAAAAGGAAAGAATGTACCTGAGGCAAGCTAGCGTGGGATACAGATTTCATCAACAAGAAAAAATAAGTAATTTGATTATGCCGTTAAATTTGTTTGGAAGTAATATTCTGGTTTAACTTTCGAAACTCTAATGTTCTTTACTTCACAAAACATTTGTAAAGTTCCGAGGATTTTTCTGAGAATACACACTTGGAGTTTTGTGACAATTCAGAAAAATGTTTTTGAAGGTATGAAGAGTTAATGTTTTGGAAAACTCCAATGATTTGGGACACATTTGTGAGTAGATATATAACTAATAACATTCCCCATAAGTTGATTTTGAAGTGTTATAATTACAAGAGAAAATATTAAAACATGCCGTTCGCTATGGAGTTTATATCTGTGCTCCCCACATAATGCAAACTATTGTGACTGTAGCCATTCCTCATTAATATAAGCACATTTTTTATTTTTTACAGTGTATTTTTTTGTAATGATTTTTGGGTGATCTACACAATCGCCATCTGATTGTCTTCCTTGCATGTTGATTGGGTTATATTTTATGGTAGCAAGATCATCTCTATTGTTATTTTTAAGGTCTAAGAAATACTTTTGGCAGCAAATGGGAAGAGTGGATGGACCAAAGTGTCTACTGTATTTAATAGAATACACTTCCACTAATGCAAGCATTAACCAACTTCAAATATCTGCCTTAGCTAATGCAAACTAATATGGCGGTACCATGCTTGCAATGCCATTAATGATAAAGATCATTGTTTATTTAACAGGGTTTTTTATACCATTGTATCATTTCTGTCAAAGTGGTTTACATTGTAACTTAAACTTGGTAATATACATTAAACAGGGACGTTGATAATTTGGATTCTTCTGAGGCAATGGAGGGATAAGTGAATTGCCCAAGGTGTGCTCGTGGGAATCGATCCCTGGTCTCCTAGCTCCCAAGCCAGTGCCCTAATCAATAGTACAGGGAAACCAGGCAGACATTAAATATTACAAAATTTAATGAAAACACATTAATCTGTGAAACTTCATTAAACCTCTGTAGATGTAGTTAAGATTTTTTCCATTATTTATTTATTTATTTTATTTAACAGTATTTCTAAACCGCCTTATCTTATTAATCAAGGTGGTATCACAGCAAACAATCGGGTAAAGTGAGAGTGTTAAACATGCAGTGAGGGTGATATTTAGTTGAGTGTGTGTTGTATTGTGTGCTAGATTGGTTTGAGCTATGTACAATGTGTGTTGTATTGTGTGCTAGAGTGGTTTGAGCTATGTACAATATGGGCTATATACAGTGATGCAAAAAACATTTTCTATACATACAGTGTTTTAGGCGGTATCATGTGTTGTTATACATTCTCTGAGGTTATGTGATGTGTCCATAGTGTTCTATGAACAGCATGGTTTTTAGCTGTTTTCTAAAGTCTTTGAGGTCTGTAGTTGCCCTCAACTCATTAATGTCTGCACTAATAAGAACATCTCCTTTGCAACAGGTATAGTGACCATACCTCCATAGATGCTAGCCTAGAAAATTAACATTTTTGTAGGCAAAGGTGTTTGATCTTGTGATATACTATATACTTCTGTAACACAGGAAAATTCAGTTTCTCTAACTATATAACCAGCAGTGCCCATTGGCTCAGGATCATATGGGCAGGGGGGGGGGGTGGTCAGGCAGTGACATGACATTTTTCATACCCATACTGGGCTTTCCCAAGGAAGAGGGGTACGAAAGTACTGATTCACCTCTGTAGTCACTGTGGCTTTCTATGAGGAGCTTAAAAGTGGCCTTGATCCTCTGACAGGCAGCCTCAGGCCATAGAATGAAGAGTGGTATCTAGGCTAAAACATTAAGGTCATTATTCCAAAACATTTTTATGGTTAGCATTGGGAGGTGACATTAGTTCCTCCAAGGGCCAATGAGATCCTCCAATGGAAAACAACTCTCCAGTTGTCCCCCTTCTAGAAAGAGCAGAGGAATGTAGACTACAATTACATGAAATGTTGGGGGTGTATGTGTATTTGATATGTCCTATTGGAGCCTTCATCTATTGATATATCTAGTTTTTTGGGACTTCATACCTGGGATGTATAGGTTAGGACCTTCTTTCTTGTCCTATGACCTTTTCAATGCCTTGTTGGAGTTGGGAGTGGTACCAAAGGACTTGAGAGAGGCTCATGTGGTGCCTTTACACAAAAGCGGAAGTAAGGATGTGGTTGAAAACTATAGACCGGTTAGTTTAACTTCGGTGGTGAGTAAATTATTGGAAATGCTGCTGAAAGAGAAAATAGTGAGGTTTCTGGAGTCCAGCAGATTACAGGATCCGAGGCAGCATGGATTCACCAGAGGCATGTATTGTCGGACAAATCTGATTGATTTCTTTGACTGGGTGACCAGGAAGTTGGACCGAGGAAGAGCCCTAGATGTGGTGTATTTAGATTTCAGTAAAGCCTTTGGCACCGTTCCTCACAGGTGACTTATAAACAAACTGAACACCCTAGGGATTGACCCTAAAGTTACTGCTTGGGTTAGAAATTGATTGGGGGGGGGGGGGGGGAAAAATAGTACAGGTAAATGGAGCTCATTCTGAGAAGAAGGAAGTTACCAGTGGTGTGCCCCAGGGATATGTCCTTGGTCCAATTCTTTTTGACGTCTTTGTTAGTGATATAACGGAAGGGCTGCCGGGTAAGGTTTGCCTCTTTGCAGATGATGCCAAAATCTGCAATAGAGTAGACACCCAGGAAAGTGTAGATAACATGAGGAGGGATCTAGCTAAGCTTGAAGAATGGTCTAAAATTTGGCAGCTGGGATTTAATGTTAAAAAATGTAAGGTCATGCATTTGGGCTGCAGTAATCCAAGGGAACAATATAGCATAGGGGGTGAAGTACTTTTGTCCACTAAAGAAGAGCGGTATCTAGGCGTGGTTGTGTCTGATGATCTTAAAGTAGCCAAACAGGTAGAAAAGGCAATGGCAAAAGCTAGAAGGATGCTTGGGTACATACGGAGAGGAATGGCTAGCAGAAAAAAGGAGGTGATAGTGCCTCTGTATAAGTCTTTGGTGCGACCTCATTTGGAGTATTGTGTACAATTCTGGAGACCACACCTTCAAAAGGATATAAACAGAATGGAGTCAGTACAGAGGGTGGCTACTAAAATGGTTAGTAGTCTTCAATATAAAGCATATGAGGACAGACTTAAGGATCTTAATATGTACACCTTAGAGGAAAGGCGGGATTGAGGTGATATGATTGAGATGTTTAAATACCTCTGTGGCATAAATGCACAGGGGGAGGCTCTTTCATTTGAAAGCAAGTTCTACTATGAGGGGACATGGGATGAGGGTGAAGGGGGATAGATTCAGGAGTGATATGCGGAAATATTTCTTTATGGAAAGAGTGGTGGATCCGTGGAATAGTCTCCCAGTGGAGGTGGTAGAGATGAGGACAATATCTGAATTTAAAAAAAGCATGGGACAAACACAGAGGATCTCTAGAGGAAAAAAGGGGACTGTTGTAGTTGTTGATATGGAAGGACAGACTAGATAGGCCATTTGGTCTTTTTCTGTCGTCATTTTTCTATGTTTCTAATGGTCATGACACCAAACCTCTCAGTCAGTGGGGTCCAGGTTTACTGGGATTGCAGGCTGTCCTTGGAAGTTGCAGGAGGGCCCAGGTAGGCACCCTTTGGGTGGTAGTGTCACGTTTTTCTGTCCTATTAATTATTGTAATCATTGTATATGTATAGATCATTGTAAGCATGAAATAATGTGCCCTCTTTTTGGGAATTGCCACGTGACCATTGGGTCCGTTTAGTAGCTCTTTTAGTGATTTCCATATCTGAAGTCAGTAATTCATGGACATGGAAATCACAGAAATGTTCCAGAAGCCATTTAAAAAATCTCCAAAGTTACATGTGTGTGTTGCGATCATGTCCATGTCACACGAGGGCCTGGCGGAGGCATGCCCTGGGCAGTCCTAAAAGATAACGTGTATGTGCGATTTTAGAAAATGTCTGCATGTTTCTGCCTGTAGGCGGCGCTGTCCATGTCTATGCCTACTCCAGGGCACGAAAAGGCACCAGAAAAGTGTTCGTTCCAGAACCCAAACACCTGTGGGGAGTACAGGAGACACACACACATTCGCAACAGTTTTTCCAATGATAGAGAAACATGGCGGTAAGTAACATTTGTCTTGTGGTCAACAAACTACTGTACATCTCCACTTCCAAAACAGTAGGCTGGGACAGGTATACAGCATGGGATAGATGTCCCTGTGGTAGGCGAAGGCCTATGATCCATGGTGTCTGAAATGAGCAGACAGGCCTAACCAGCTTGACCTGTAAATAAAGCCTATGGAGAAGCTGCTACATCCCCATCCTAAAATATAGTTGTGGGGATGCCTATGTGGCTGTGGCTGCCGCCATCCATATCAAGCACGTACCTGTTTCTAAAATTAGGCTGAAATTTGCATGTGGCCGTCCTGTCGACATACATGAGTCTGTCAGTTTTAGTGCTTGCATAAATGTTTATCTTAGGGGGCGAATATGGAGAAATTTTAGAAGGCACATACATGCGCCTTCCTTCACTACCGCCACTCCCACAGTTTTTGGGACATTTGGACTTGAACATCCCAGACTGACCTATATGGGCCTTCACATGGCCACTGTGTCCATTTTTGCATGTGACACTGTAACCCCTACTCTGATTTCTCACATATAGCTGCTGAGATCTATTTAGGAGCCTGGTAGAGTCTCTTTAAGTCTCTAGTAATCTCCTGCTGATGTTCTAGTCAGTGGGAGAAGACTTAGAGCAGACTGCAAAGTAGAAAAATCCTTTCTTAAAGCTGGATTAACTTTCAAAATAGAAAACCCCTAAAGGGATCCTAAGTATTTGATTTGTTTGAAAAAACTTGTAAAAGTGGCCTAAAGAAGTGTGCAGTGATCCTGGTACTGGAAGGAAAATACAGTACAAGCAAGCATCAAAAAGGAAACAGTCACTTATCCCCCTCCTGGAATATCAGCTTTGCAATAGAGCCATCACCCTGGACACAGTAGAACACAGAGGCTGATGTAATAAAGCGCAGGAGTGTGGTATAGTACAAGTTCTGTGCATACGTTTCTGTACTGTTATGGCCGCCCAATGCCAGCATGAACTACCTGTCAGATTCTTTGTTCTACCAGCATTAACTATCCACAACTTGAAGGGGATGGGTGGATAATCTTTGAATAAAAAGAAAAACAAAATAAACAGCAGGCGAATAGGAACCTAGGTGATCAAGTTCCCTGAAGGTGGGGTTAACATGGAGGTGCTGCAACTATGAAGTGATGGGCAATGCGTGTGACTGCAGAAATTTACATCGTATCATACTAATAATATTTATGCTTGGAATATATATTTTGCATTTCAGATTGCGCAATCTAATGCACATAACCTGATATTTGCATACTGCAGTGTATGCATATGCAACACTACTACGACTACCAGAAAGTGCACAGGTCCCAGTACATCTCTGCACAAAATTTTGATTCAGCTGCTAACATACGCATGACATACTAGAATGTACACATTTACAAGGGACCAGCCTGCTCTCCTATGTTAGCACACATTTTTTTCTGCATATTAAGTGCATATAATTTGTTGACTACAGTGGATATAAAATTGTTTGCATTAGGAAACTGTGTCCTGAGCTTCAGCACATAGTTTTAATGCACAGCTTATTACACTGGCCCCAGAGACTGCAAACGTTATCTGGGCACATATATTTATGATCATTACGATAGGCTTTTTCCCAGGTACCACATCTGGAACGACCATCTCTATTTATAACATCACATGCATCAAAATATAAAACAGCAGGTATACTAGCATCTTTAAGTGGTCGCGTAGTATTAATTATAGGTCCATCTGCATCATTCCATCGCATTTCCAACGTATAATATGATGGGTTCTGATGCGGGTTATAGCATACTCTGGAGCTACCTTTGATGCAAATATTTAGTTCAGTGGTGTTATAAACACATCGAGTCACTTTACCGGTGCATTTATAGTGAGAATGATAAACCAAAGTCTGAGTTACTTTTAGTCCAGTTCGAGTAGAAGTAACGCAAGCAGTACATGGAGGTAAAGCATGAGTCATTTCCAAACCTCCAAAACAGGCAACCAGGGCTAAGCACAGATAAAAATACATGTTGATTGGAGTTCTTCTGAATCCTCAGCTTGCAAATCTTGACCACGACGATCTTTTCTTCGTCCCGTGTGCTAATTAAGCAATTTCAACGGGTGCTGAGTGTTGATTGAAGATCCTCAAGTTGTCCATCACACAGTAACCAACTTAGCAATTTCAGTTGGCTTTTGAAGTATGGTTAATCAATGTAGTATCAAAGTAGTGTGCAAAATCACACGCAGATTGGGTTCGTTGAAACAAAACTGTTGCTGCATGGAAAACAGCAATCCTCTTCGAAAGACTTGGCTACTGCAAGGCACTGTGACAAAGTGTCTACGCTGCTGGTTGCCGTCTCAGAGTAACTCGTAAAGGTGCATCGTGATGCTGTTCCGCTGTCCACTGCTCAGGTTCTGGAGCTGCTGCGGGCTTGACTCTGCTGTGGTGGATCCAGGCATCGATCTCCGCTACCTTTACTGCAGTTGGGGTAGACAAGATGACGGTGTATGGTCCCTTCCAATGGGGTTCCAACGGTGTCTTCTTCCAATCTTTGATCCACACCGAGGTACCAGGCTGGTAGGGATGCAGGGGTTCAGTCAGGTTGATAGGCAACTGGTCTTGGATCCACGCATGGAGAGTCTGCAGAACAAAACTAAGAGCTAGGAGTTCTTGCCTGGTTATTTCTGAACCAATTTGGGCTAGACTTCCTTTAATTCCTTGCACTATTGGTGGGGGTTTACCATACAGAACTTCAAAAGGGGAAAAACCTGTTGACTTCACAGGGGCTGAGCGTATTCTGAGTAAAGCTATTGGGAGCACTTGGGGCCACTTCAAGTGTGTCTCCTGACAAAGCTTAGACATTTGGGCTTTTAAGGTACGATTCATTCGCTCAACTTTCCCTGAACTCTGGGGTCTATATGCAGTGTGGAGTTTCCATTGTATCTGTAGGGCTTTTGCTAACTGTTGGGTAATCTGAGAAACAAATGAGGGTCCATTGTCTGACCCTATTACTGCTGGGATTCCAAATCTAGGGACAATCTCTCTTAATAAAACTTTGGTGACTTCTCTAGCTTTTTCAGTTCTGGTTGGGAAGGCTTCTACCCACCCAGAGAAAGTACAAACTAATACTAATAGGTAGTGGTATCCACTGGCTTTTGGCATTTCAGTGAAATCAATCTGTAGGTGGTGCATGGGGGTTACACCTCCTGACTGAACTCGAGGTGGTGGTGTGGGACCTTGCTTGGCATTGTTTTTGGCACAAATTTGACACTGGCGTGCTACTGAGGCTGATAACATGGTAATATAGAAATGTGGTCTAAGTGCTTTTTCCATAGCGGTCCTCCCATAATGTGTGGTTTCATGGAAAGCTTTGACAAAGGCTGGTCCTAACAATTCAGGAATTACTATTTGTCCTGGGGGTTGACTGTCCTCTGCTGGTGGCAGTTCAATCCACCCATCTTTCAGTACTCCATCTTCTTTGTTACAGTAATAGTCTAATTCTTTGGTGGTATATCGTGGTGTCCATGAGTTCAAGGGTACTGGAAACAATGCTGCCTGCATCAGTGTGGCTTGTGGCAAAACTTGTCCTGTCATAGCTGCTTGTCGTGCTGAGGCATCTGCAAATCTGTTTCCTCGGGCAACTTCTCCTTTTCCTGCTTGATGTCCTCTGCAATGCATGACAGCTACACGAGTTGGGGCCCATACTGCGTCAAGTAGCATCAGTATCTCGGGGCCATACTTAACTGATTTTCCTCCGGATGTGATGAGTTCTCTTTCTTTGTAGAGAGCTCCATGGGCATGTAAAGTGGTGAAGGCATACTTAGAGTCTGTATATACATTCAGCACAAGTTTTTCTCCTAGTAGTAGCGCTCGGGTAAGTGCTATTAATTCTGCTTTCTGGGCTGAAGTGCCTGAGGCTAGGGCTGATGATTCAACAACTTCATGTTGAGTGACTACTGCATATCCGGCACAGCGTCGTCCATTGATGATGAGACTGCTTCCATCAACATAATAGATTTGGTCAGGATTGTCTATGGGCACATCTGTCAAATCAGGTCGGCTTGAGAATACAGTGTCCATGACTTCTATACAGTCATGCTCTGGAAGTTCTTCACTGATAGGTATCAATGTGGCTGGATTCAAGGCATGGCTCACTTCCAGTTGTATCTGTGGGTTTTCACATAGCATGCTCTGATATTTCAACATTCGAGAATTGGTGAGCCAATGATTTGCTTTCTGTTCCATAAGGGCAAGGACTGCATGTGGCACAGTGACTCGTATATTCTGTCCTAATGTGAGTTTGTCTGCTTCACTCACCAACAAAGCTGTAGCTGCAACTGCTCTCAGGCAGGGTGGCCATCCTTTGGCCACAGTGTCCAATTGTTTCAATAGATATGCTACAGGTCGTTCCCAATTTCCCCAATTTCTGAGTCAACATGCCTAAGGCATTTCCTTGTGCTTCATGTACAAACAAATGGAAAGGTTTGTGAACATCTGGTAGTCCAAGGGCTGGTGATGACATCAATTCTTCCTTCAATGTCTTGAAGGCTGTATCCTGCTCAGGTCCCCACTCCAGTGGCGACTTTTCTTCTCCTTTTGTGGCTTCATACAGTGGCTTAGCAATTTGGGCAAAATTGGGTATCCAGATTCGGCAATATCCTGCTGCTCCCAGAAAGGCTCTGACTTGCTTTCTGGTTGTTGGGGTTGGAATTCTGCATACTGCTTCTTTTCTCTCTCTGCCTAATTTTCGACTTCCTTGGGTTATACGAAAGCCCAAGTATTTCACTTCTTTTTGGCATAGTTGTGCTTTTGCTCTGGAAACTTTGTATCCAGCTTCATCTAGTAACTGCAAGAGGTCTTTGGTAGCTTGTATACATTCACTTTCTGATACAGCAGCTATCAGCAGATCGTCCACGTATTGGAGAAGCACTCTCTTCCCCGGGGCCACTGGATAACTGGAAAGGTCTTGATTCAGTGCAGCACTAAAAATGGTAGGCGAATTCTTGAATCCTTGGGGTAATCGTGTCCAGGTAAGTTGGCCCCCTCTTCCAGAGATGGGGTCCTGCCATTCAAATGCAAATAATATCTGACTCACAGGGGCTAATCTTATGCAAAAGAATGCATCTTTCAAATCTAGAACAGTAAAGTGGGTGGCTTCAGCAGGAATCAGTCCTAGAAGAGTATAAGGATTGGGTACAACTGGATGTATAGTTTCAACTGCTTCATTCACTCTTCTTAGATCTTGCACTGGGCGGTAGTCATCTGTTCCAGGCTTTTTCACTGGCAGAAGTGGGGTGTTCCATGGAGATTGACATACTTTCAATAGGCCGTGTTCCAGTAATCTTTGCAAGTGACGGTGGATGCCTTCAATTGCAGCTCTAGGGAGAGGGTATTGTTTGACGTGTACTGGTGTAGCACTAGGCTTGAGAATTACAATTACTGGAGCTATATGTTTGGCTAGGCCTGGAGGACTGCCTTCTGCCCATACTCCAGGTGGGGCATCAATACTTTTCAAGGTTTGTTCGAAATAGGTGTCTTGGACAGAATCATCACTGTAATATCTCCATTCTTCTTCTCGGGGAACGGTGAGCAGCATTATTCCTGCTGGTTTGGCTTGTGAATTTACTGTCATTTGCATTTCTCCTCCCTCGGAGAAGGATATTTGGGCTTGTAGCTTGGCTAACATATCTCGTCCCAGTAGTGGCACTGGACATTCTGGCATGTAAAGGAATTGATGAGTTATTTGCTGTCCTCCTAGACTGCATATGCGATTCTGAAGAAAAGGTTTTGTAGCTTTGGCACCAGTTGCTCCTATAATGGTGACTGCTTTTGTAGAAAATGGGGCTATTTTCTTATCTACTACTGAATGTTCTGCTCCAGTATCAACCATGAAATTCACAACTTGGTCTCCTATTTGTATTCCGACCATAGGCTCCTGGAGACCTAAAGCAAATTCGGAGCCCGGTCTGTCCTAATCCACGTCATCTTCATCATGGGCTGTCGTAGCCAATGCTTGTATGGCTTCTCCTCTTTCTCGCTGGAATTGTTCTCGATTGGCTCCTCCGCGATGTCGGGGACGGCCTCGTCTTTCTTCTCTCCATTGATGATTGCTTTCATCATCTTCGTGGGCATCTCTCCAATGTCCTTCTTCTCTGCAATAGGCGCATTGGTTTACGCCTAGCTGCTGGGGCCGGCTTCCACCTCGGCCCCGCCCCCTTCCTCTGCTCCTTCGACTAGGGACACCTCCCCTTTTCTGTTCAACTATGGCTGCAGCCAAAAAAATCAGCTTTCTTTCTCATCTTTCGATCACATTCTTTCTGTCTTTCATTATCACGATTCACATACACTTTATGAGCGACTTCCAATAACTGTGTTGCATTCATGCCCGCAAACCCTTCTAATTTCTGTAATTTACGTCTAATGTCTGGTTGAGACTGATTTACAAAAGCAGAATTCACCATGCATAAACTTCCTGGTGCATCGGGATCATAGGGAGTATACATTCTGTATGCTTCAGTTAATCTTTCATAAAACACTGCTGGACTCTCATCTATGCCTTGGTTAACTTCAGTAACTTTGGAAAGGTTCATGGCTTTCTGGCCCCCCCTTTTCAGGCCTTGTAACAAGCCTTGGCGAAAACGGGCTAGGGCTCTGGATCCTCTTTCAGTATTCGGATCCCATTGGGGGTCTTCATTCGGGAATTGCCTCTGGGCCGCTTCCCGATGGTCTATTCTTTCTTCTCCTCGTTCTGGAGCTACAGGGTTATCTGCCAGCCAGTCTATGGCTGCTTTTCTAATTCGTGTCCGCTCCTCCGTAGTAAATAAGGTGGACAGGAGCTGACGGCAATCTGCCCATGTGGGTTGATGGGTTTCCATAATAGTATTCACTAATTCTGTAAGCTCTTGGGGTTTATTAGTATAGGAGGCATAATGCGACTTCCAATTTAACAAATCAGTTGTAGAGAAAGGGACATACACATAGCTTAGGGGTCCCGCTACCACCTCATTATCTTCATTTCTTACAGGTATTCCCGGGACTTGCCGTAAGGGCATCATCTTAGCAGCAGAGGTCTTTTGGGATCTAAGCGATATTTTCGTACTTCTCCTATCAGGGCTCTTTTTCTCTTCTTTTCTGCAGGCTTATCACGAATTACTTTCTTTTCTATATGCTTTGTCTTGGATTTACTTTTTAATGGCAGGCTAACACTGGCGGTCGCTTCTACACTGTCAGTCTCACTCGGGGAATTCTCAGTTTCTTCTTTTTCTGTTTCTGAATCTGACTCGCCTTTCTCTGTCTCTGTTTCAGTAGAATCATCTTCTTCAACTAAAGGGAGCTCATCTTCCTGCTCTTCGGGAGGTGGCTCGGGGGTTGGGTCCCGCACCCGCTGTCTCCGGGGCTCTGGGGCAGGACGCCGGGCTACTCTTACTGGGCCCGGGGTTCTAGGCTGTCGGGGAATTACTTCAGGGGAATCAGGATCGACCAGGATGGGCTTTTTCCTGGACTTCTCATCTCTCCCTTTCTTACTAGGCTGTTTATTTCTTGTTTTCTGACTATGGTCTGTTTTCGCTAACATTATTCTGCACTGCTCTTCATAGCAGCGCTGCGCCCAAGGGGGCGGATCTTCACAAATACTTAACCAAGAATCTATATAGGGATACTGATCGGGGTGCGCTATCCGCACTCTACTATGAACTAACTGGATTATTCCTACATTTAGGGTTCCCTCTCGGGGCCAGGTAGGGTCTAGATCGGGCCACTCCCTAGTACACAAAATCTGTAAACGGGCTGCAGTCATTTTAATACCATAATCTCCTGAATATCCTTCTTTAAAATGTGCGATCATACATTCTAATGGAGTGTTTCTAGTAGACCCCGCCCCTCCCATTTCGATGTGTGCGCGCAACAACAAACAGAAGGGAAAAGGAGGGCGGACCGTGGGTAAGGGGTCCTCACGGCCCTAGAAACGTATAAGGGAAACAAATAACAAGACAAGACGACAATCGCTTCCCCCTTTTTGCGACCTGAACGCGGTCGCCCGGTCAGGAAATGCGCTACTCAGGGGTCCGCCTTCACTTGATCCGTGCTGCCAGACCTCTCATACACACTTCATTCACACAATCATGCTAGCAACGTATCCCAGAATGCATTCGTTTCTATCTATTCTGACTAGTCTTGTTCAATTACCAAAATACAAGAAGACGGGAGTTTCGCCCTGCGAATACTCATGCGGGGGTACTCGGTCCGTCTTTGAGAGGTGATCAAGCTCTCTTACCAATTTCCAAGTTCCAAATTCTCGAGATTACAAGTTCCAAATTCCAATGGCAGCACTGCTCTTTCTATATCTGTCTAGACAACAAATCAAAACTATACTCACCGGATCCGGTCCTCAAACTTCCCAAGCAGGCGCATGAGTTGGACCTCGGACTCCCCTCACTTGGGTTCGAGGCGTTGGCTCCAGCCGGGCCTGGCACCTGCCGAGGTCCGACCAACTTCCTCCGATGCAATGGACCGGCGGCGCCAGGAAGCAGCCCCCGTCGGTAGGGCGCGATCCCGGCAGGACCAAGCCTATAGAGGCGGAATGTCGTGGTATATTGCCCTATATACACTCTGATTCCACAACTTCCCGGCCAACGCACCAAGAATATGTAGCAGCAGAGCGCAGACAAACCAATGATACCAGGAGTCTGTTCAGAAGGTCCAAATCATTTATTTGTGCACAAGTCTCAAGCAAAGTCAATTTCAAAATGGCTGAGCAAAGTTCTCTGGCAATACAACAACTTTTATAGACTTTAGCTTCATTCTAGGTATAGAAAAACATTTCATTGGTCCCGGTAACCTCCCGTACCTCCCGTACCCCTTCTATTGGTCCCGGTACTGATATGATTATCCAATTATATTCTTTCAGTGGGCTCGGCACCTACTTACCCTCCTTCTAGTCCCAATTACAATGGTCAGTTCACCAACTTGTTACTTTCCTTCTTTCAAGGCTATTGGGCTAGTTGCTACGTGCAGGGAAGCAGGGCTCTAGAACTTTTCTGTCAGCAGTTTTAAACATGAATTTCTGTATTTTTACATCTGTTCTGCTTGTCTAAGCTAATTCAATACTTTTACTGAGTTCTCAATTTTATAGCAGCATATTGGGGATATGCAATTCCTATAGGCCTCTTCACAAGCTTCATTTACAGGTCAAGCTAGTTAGGCTTACTTATGTCAGACATTGTAGATCACAGGCCTACACCTGCCACATGCCCACCCTGAACTAAATTGGTTATTTCTTTTTCAGGGACTACAGTAAACGTAGAAGGTCTTGAGGCCCCTTTTACTAACACTTAGCTTGAGTTTGCTGCACCACTGCCCATAAGAATAAAATGGACCATGCTGTGTGCCCGCAGGACAGGCTGCTCCCATGGGTACAAGTATCACTACTGGCCGCGATTTTTTCTCCTCCAGCCCAAGACGGCAGCTTTGGCGCCCCTTAATACTGGCACCCCCTGCCGTGCTTACCTGGCTTACTGGATAGCACGGGCCCTGACTAAGGCAGCTCAGCTTCTCTCAGATAACTGTCCGTTTCCAATATATCTCTAGGACCCTTGGAATACAATTGCTGGTAGAATTTCTGAAACACTGCCTTAGTGCTCCTACTATCCGTGACAATTCTCCCCTTCTTGTCTCTCCATGCAGCAATACGTCTCCCACCCTGCCACTGGTTGAACAATGATGAAAGAAGTTGTTCAGGCCAGTTGCCAAGTTGGTACAATTTAAATCTATAAAATAGCATCAACTTCATAGCTTGTTGGTGAAGCAGCGTAATCAGTTCAGCCTGAATGTCTGGAAGGCTGCCCTAGCTTCCGGTGACCATTGTGCAGGAGGGAGGAGTGGTCTAGTGGTTAGGACAAGGTACTTCAGGCCAGAGGTTCAAGTCCCACCTGGGGACAGCAATCTCAGGCCGGAGGGACTGGGATTTCTAGTACTGTAGGCACTCCTTGTGGTCTTGGGCAAGCCACGTAACCCTCCATTGCCCATGTTCCCTGTAAGTATTAGTGTATGTGTCTCATATCCCCTCGTGTTAAATGTATCCCCCAATTGACCGCTTTGACCCGGTGAAAAGCGGGATATAAATACAGCTAAATAAATAAATAAATAAATAAAATAAATAATTACTGATGATTCTTCTGCATCTGCCGCTGTCACTGCAGCATACGCCGATCTAACTCCCTTCTTCTATGAATGGCATATGCCAACATTTCTTCCCACATTTACCACTTTTACTGTCTCCCACTACTACATCAGAGTCCCTTGGTGCTCCCTGTTATTGGCTGCAATGTCACTCCACCTCTGATGGGAAATTTAAAGGACGGTGGCAGGCTATGGCCTATGATAGCCTGCAAATATGAAAGGCCTGTAAGTTAGGCCCTGATTCCAACCCCCATCTAAGAGAAAGAACCAAAAATCTGTGAAAAATGAGAAAACTGTTTTAAACTGCTTAATAAGAAGTTTTCATGAATGCATAAATCTTTCATTATTCTCTTGTGCTATGAAGATAGAAATGTTTCAATACCTGCATTCCTAGAGCCAGAAATGATCTTGCAGTAGAGAAGTATCCAAACCTAGAAACTGTACCATTGTTAGAACAGTCCTAGAGGAGGGAGCTGGGTGCTAGGCCCAGGAGGGATCTCTGATTGGACAAATGCAGGGGGCGTTGGGGCCAATAGAAAGTCTGCATGTATCAAACTGGAAAGAAATGTATAAATGAATATGTTTCTGTAAGAACTTTGCTCAGTCCTTTTTGAAGCTTGACTAACTGGGCCTTGTGCACAATAAATTGGCTTGGACCCTGTAAATTGACTCCTGGATTTATTCTTTGTCTGCACTTTGCTGCTACATATTCTTGGTGCGTTGGCTGGGAATGTGCGAGTAGTGAATGTTATTCAAGCGAATATTCCACGCAATTCGCCTCCAGGTTTGGCCCGGTCGGAACCGTGTCTGTCCGACCGCAGGGGAAACCTTAGGCACTGCCGGTCCCTTTGTATCAGAGAGGGTTCTGTCTTGCCTCAGCGGGCCACTGGGTCTGGCCGGCCAACACCTCCGAACCCGAGGGGAGTCCAGGATCCAACCCAAGAACTGGTTTGGTATCGGGAACCGGATCCGGTGAGTAGACATTTTCTTGTTCAATGGTCAATGAAGCCTGGGGAAAGTCTTGCATGAGTGCGTGAGACTGATTTGATATAGACTAACTGGAAAAGTCTTGCATGAGTGCGCGAGACAAGAGAGCTTGATCACCTCTCATAAGGGTGGTCCTAGTACGCTCCGCATAAGGGTTAGTGGAAGCCGAAGCCATCGACCCTTTGGTTGGGAATAGTCAGTTAGTCAGAAAACCTTGGGCATTTGAGAAATAATTTCTTGTGATGGTATGATTGCCTGCATGATTGAGAGGTCTTGAGACACAGACCAAGTGAGAGTGGACTCCTGAGTAGCGCAGTTCCTGGCCGGGCGACCTCGTCCAGGTCGCGAAAAGGAGGAAGTGTGTGGTGTTTGTTCCCCTCAGTGTTCTGTGGGCTGTACGGACCCCTTACCTACAGCCATACTACCTACCCTTACTGTTTGTTGTCTTGTATGTCATTACGTGTACGCCATTACGATTATTGGAGGGACGGAGTCCACGCAAACTCCGTTGGAATGTATGATCACGAATTTCCATAAAGGATTTTCAGGAGACTACGGCATAAGAATGTCTCCGTCTAGATTAAGAATGTTATGTGATAGGGAGTGGCCTGTGCTAGCTACTTCATGGCCCCGTGGGGACACCTTTGATGTAGAAATAGTTTCCCGTGTTCATCAGCTTGTACAAAAAGCGCACCCTGATCAATTCCCCTACATAGATTCTTGGTTGAGTGTTTGCGAAAGGCAACCCTCTTGGGTAAAGCGCTGCTATGAGGAACAGTGTAAAATATTAGTAGCAACCACTAGGGGGACCTGGAAAGTTGAGGAGAGGAAGCCGCCTGTGTATTCCGCCTCAGAGTCCCCAGAAATCCTGGCCCGTTTACCCCAGTACCCACATAGGTTAGTTCCCCCAGCTCCGCTACCTGAAGCTGAACCTGAACAGGTACCCCAGCAATTACTGCTGCAGCAGCAAAAGAAGCCCACTTCCCCGAGTGATAGCCCGGAGTCTGGCCCAAGTACGTCGGGGGGGCCAGGGTCCTCTGACGATACAAAAAGCGGAGGCTCCCCTGCCAGTTCAGGGTCACCCACCAAGGAAGCTTATACCCGGGAGCTGTATGATTTAAGAAGTATAACCCCGAAGAAGAAGGAGAAAGCAGGGTGCCTAATGCCATTGCGTCAAGTGCCTGGTTTACCTATCCTAAATGATCAGGGCCAGATGGCGCCAGGACCAACTAGTCTAATCTACGTGCCTTTTTCCACTACTGATTTATTAAACTGGAAAACGCATTATGCATCCTATACTGAGAAGCCCCAAGAATTGACAGAGTTAATGTCTAGTATAATGCCAAACTCATCAGCCTACCTGGACTGATTGTCGCCAGCTCCTGTCCATGCTCTTTACTACTGAGGAGCGAGCGTGGATTGTGCAAGCAGCCATCCGCTGGTTAGAAGAGAATCCCGTTGAGGCGGGGGAAATGAATCTTCCACAAGTAGCTGCTGCAGCTTTCCCAAATGAAGATCCTAGATGGGATCCAAATGATGAAAGGGGGCGGCGGCCCTAACGCGATTTCGCCAGGCCTTGCTGCAGGGCCTGAGGAAGGGAGGCCAGAGGGCCATGAATATTGGGAAGGTATCTAAAGTTATCCAGGGTCCAGATGAGAGCCCAGCGGCCTTTCATGAGCGGTTGTCTGAAGCCTATAGATTATATACCCCATATGATCCCGCCGCTCAAGAGAATTTGCGCATGGTAAATGCAGCCTTTGTTAGTCAGTCCCAGAGAGACATAAAACGAAAATTACAGAAACTGGATGGATTTGCGGGCATGAATACAGCACAGTTAATGGAAGTTGCTCAGAAAGTGTTTGTGAATCGTGAAAATGAGCGTGACAGAGAAAGTGAACGTAAAATGAAGAAGAAAGCAGATCTTCTTGCTGCCGCTTTAGTTCAACGACGTGAAGGAGGTTTTCCTAATCAAAGGACTAGAGAACGTGGAAGAGGCCATGGAAATAGCAGGCCTCCTTTGGGTGCGAATCAGTGCGCCCATTGTAGAGAAAAAGGACATTGGAGAAATGAATGCCCGCATCTTGACTCCACGCCCAGGAGGGGAGGAGGGGAGGAGGGAGTCCCTGGAGAACAGGAACCGATTTCAGAGTCGGGGAGGAATGAACCGAGCATAGTTCCAGCGAGAGAGAGAAGAAGCCATTGAGGGAGTGGCAGTTGCAACGGGCTATGATATGGATGAAATAAATGAAGACTAGGCCAGACCGGGCTCCAAGTTCACCCTGGGTCCCCAGGAGCCTATGGTCAGTTTGAAAGTAGGGGACCAATATATGGACTTTATGGTAGATACAGGAGCAGAACATTCAGTGGTGGCAAAGCCAGTGGCTCCTCTTTCCTATCGATCTGTCACTATTGTTGGGGCCACTGGGAACAGGGCCACCAAGCCATTCCTGCAGAACCGTATGTGTGAACTAGGGGGACAGAAAATAACGCACCAGTTCTTGTATATGCCTGAATGCCCTATTCCACTCTTGGGTCGAGATATACTTGCAAAGCTTCAGGCACAAATATCCTTTGCTGAAGGGGGAGAAATGCAAATGACTGTGAACCCAAAGCCTGCTGGATTGATGGTGCTTACTGTTCCCAGAGAAGAAGAATGGCGGTTCTATAGTACATCTCCAATCAAGTCAACCAGTTCCTGTATACTCACCAACCTAATAGCCCCGCCTGAAATATGGGCTGAAGATAATCCACCTGGCCTAGTGAAGAACATAGCCCCTTGTCATTGTCACCCTCAAGCCAGGAGTGGAACCAGTGCATGTGAAGCAGTATCCTCTTCCCTGACCAGCCATTGAAGGAATCCATTGCCATCTGATGAAACTGCTGAAGTATGGACTTCTCAAAGAGTGCCAGTCACCTTGGAACACCCCTCTTCTCCCAGTTAAGAAACCTGGGACAGGGGATTACCACCCAGTACAAGATCTAAGGCGGGTAAATGATGCAGTTGAAACTATACACCCAGTGGTACCAAATCCTTATACTCTCTTGGGACTGATCCCAGCTGAGGCTACTCATTTCACCGTCCTGGACCTAAAAGATGCCTTTTTCTGCATTCGTCTAGCCCCCACCAGTCAACTTTTGTTTGCTTTTGAAAGGCAAGACCCCATAACAGGGAGGTGGGGCCAGCTTACCTGGACCAGACTACCTCAAGGATTTAAGAATTCACCTACTCTCTTCAGTGCTGCCCTGAATCAAGATCTTTCAAGTTACTCAGTGAACCCAGGACAAAGGGTTCTCCTTCAGTATGTGGATGATATGCTCATAGCCACCAATTCAGAAAGTGAATGTCTACAAGCCACCAGTGAACTCCTGTACCTTCTGAATGAGGCTGGATACAAAGTCTCAAGAGCCAAGGCGCAACTGTGCCAAACTAAAGTTAAGTACCTAGGGTTCCAGTTGTCCAGTGGAATTTGACACTTGGGACCCAAACGTAAAGAAGCTGTATGCAGTATTCCCACTCCAACCACCAGGAGGCAAGTAAGAGCCTTCCTGGGGGCCGTAGGATACTGTCGCATATGGATCCCCAATTTTGCGCTGCTAGCAAAACCATTGTATCAAGTTACCAAAGGAATGGAAAAGTCTCCACTGGAGTGGGGACCAGAACAGGATGCAGCATTCCGAACTCTGAAAACCACTCTGATGTCATCACCAGCTCTGGGTCTCCCAGATGTCCAGAAACCTTTCCATCTCTACGTCCATGAGTCACAAGGAAATGCGTTGGGGGTACTGACTCAATCTCTTGGATCTTGGCAATGGCCAGTAGCCTACTTGTCAAAACAGTTGGATGTGGTAGCAAGAGGTTGGCCCCCTTGTTTGAGAGCTGTTGCAGCAACAGCCCTTTTAGTGAGCGAAGCAGACAAGCTCACTCTGGGACAGAATCTTCAAGTGACTGTGCCGCATTCTGTCCTGACCCTCATGGAACACAGGAAGTTTCTGGCTAACGAATTCCCGAATGTTGAAATATCAGAGTATGCTGTGCAAAAACCCCCAGATACAGTTAAAAGTCAGTCAAGCCTTGAATCCTGCTACGTTGTTCCCGATTGGTCCTGGCCCCCCTGATCATGACTGTTTAGAAACTATGGACACTGTATTTTCAAGTCGCCCAGATTTAACTGATGTCCCTTTGGAGGACCCTGAATGGACTTTCTTCATGGATGGAAGCAGTCTTGTCATCAATGGACATCGTTGTGCAGGATATGCGGTGGTGACCCTTGATCTGGTAGTTGAGTCCTCAGCTCTGGCCCCAGGAACTTCAGCACAGAAGGCTGAACTGATAGCTCTCACTAGAGCACTGACATTAGGAGAAGGACTCCGCTTAAATGTGTACACAGATTCCAAATATGCCTTTACAACCTTGCACGCACATGGAGCCTTGTATAAAGAACGTGGGTTGATCACCTCAGGGGGCAGGTCCATTAGGTATGGGCCCGAGATATTGATATTATTAGATGCTGTATGGGCCCCTAAGCAAGTTGCAGTCATGCACTGTCGAGGTCATCAGGCAGGAGCAGGAGAAGTTACCCGAGGGAACAGGTTTGCTGATGCCACAGCCCGAAAAGCAGCTACGACTGGTCGAGCTGTGATCCAAGATACTCCGATGCAAGCAGCCTTATTCCCTGTGCCCCTTAGCTCATGGGCTCCCCGATACACTACAAGAGAGTTAGATTATTTCTGTGAAAAGGAGGGAGGGGTCCTAACAGAGAAAGGTTGGATAGTGCTACCACCTCCAGAGGGTAGCTCACCTCCAGGTCCCACAGTCATTCCTGAAGCATTATGGCCAGCCTTTGTTCATGCTTTTCATCAGGCCACACATTATGGGAAAACGGCCATGGAAAGAGCCCTAAGACCCCATTTCTGTATCTCACTATTAGGACCCCTGTCCGCTTCAGTGGCACAGCAGTGTTTGACATGTGCCAGGAATAATGCAAAGCAAGGTCCCATTCCACCCCCAAGAGTTCAGTCAGTAGGGGTGACCCCTATGAGTGATATTCAGGTGGACTTTACTGAAATGCCACGAGCAAATGGATATCACTACCTGTTAGTTCTAGTTTGCACATTTTCTGGGTGGGTAGAAGCCTGTCCCACCCAAACTGAGAAAGCTCGAGAAGTCACTAAAATACTGCTCCATGAGATTATTCCTCGATTTGGAATACCATTGACTATAGGATCAGATAATGGGCTCTTATTTGTGTCCCAAGTAACTCAACAGTTAGCTCGAGCTCTACAGATACAATGGAAGCTGCACACTGCCTACAGACCCCAGAGTTCAGGGAAAGTAGAACGAATAAATAGAACCCTGAAGTCTCAGTTGACCAAGCTTTGTCAAGAAACACACCTAAAGTGGCTCCAGGTTCTCCCTATAGCCCTTCTTAGGATACATTCTGCTCCAACCAAGTCTTTAGGAGTTTCCCCTTTTGAGATTTTGTATGGGCGACCTCCACCCATTGTACAGGGAATCAAAGGAGATATGAAACAAATAGGATCTGACATAACTAGACAAGAACTATTAGCTTTAGGTTCTGTTTTGCAGAGTCTTCATACCTGGGTGCAAGATCGATTGTCCATTAACCTAACAGAGCCTCTGCATCCTTTCAAGCCAGGAGTGTCAGTGTGGATCAAAGAGTGGAGAAAGACCCCGCTGGCGCTGCATTGGAAGGGACCTTATGTTGTCATCTTGTCAACCCCAATGGCAGGAAAAGTTGCAGAACTCGAACCCTAGATCCATCACAGTCGAGTGAAGCCAGCAGCTGCTCCTGAACCTGGTCAATGGACCTCAGTAAATGACCCTGAGACTCCATTGCGACTCACATTGCGGAGACAACCAGCATTGTAAGAATCTTCAGAATCTACAATCCCACCCCTGTCCCGCAAGAGTGGCAGTCGAAGCAGAGAAGAAGAAAGAAACTCTACAAGCTCATCGTACCCGATATTTCAGTTGACCTCTAAAGACTGTAATCATGATGTTCCTCTACTACTGTTTTATGGGGGTAATAACCCTGGGATTCCTGGAAAAGACTTTTGCCTTACCCCCTTGCGCAGCTTGTATAACTACCACCCGAACTGTACTGAAGGTCACTCAGACTTTACTTTATCATTCCTACTATACTTGCACTGGTATAGTCAGCCGGTGTGTGTTGTGATAAGGAAGCTTATCATAGTTCAGGAAGAAATAATACAAGAGGTGAATTGGCTCTGAATAAGCAACCTGTGCTGGCTGGTAAAGGCACTAAAACAGAGTGTTTACCTAAAAGACTACCAGACCGAGAATGCACTGGTTTACAGAAAGCCTCTAGGAGAGCTGGAATAGGGAAACGTGTGCCTAATCAGAGGAGCAATGATGTAATCCCTAATCACCCATCTCCTAGGGCAGGGCTTGATTCAGAACACCTGGACTGTGCTAGGGTGGAGTGTCCATCTAGGCACTTTAAAGGAAGAAGAAATTCTTCAGACAAACAGCAAGGAGAACACAGAAGGAAGAACAGCAAGACGTCCAGGAGGTCTAAGAAAGGAGCCCAAGGCAGTACATGTGCTGGGAGAGATTCCTGGGGCAAGCATTCTTCATTTGGACTGGAAGAAACCAGAGGCATGGAGATATACAGCCAGGAACCATCGGACAGCACCTGTAAAGGAGACGGCTGCATCTACAGAAAGAAGGAGCTCTAATACCTATTTAAGGAGGTATGGAAAAAGAGACCTAAAGTCCAGAGATTCTGACTGGAGAGCTGGGCACAGAAGCTTTGCTACCTACTGGCCAAAATACCCAGAGAGGAAACCTAATGACAACGTGATCTCAGGTATGAACTCTGATCTGTTCCCTAGCTTTGCACCAGGAAGACAGCAGGGAAACAGTTTCTATCCTGGTAGAGATCAGTTAGAGAATTCCTCTGAGCCAGTGTATGAAAGTGATCCTATGATATTTCAAGAGCAAGGGGAAATATCAAATGAGAAAGTGGAATGTATGGATTGCTCTCTGTCTAAGCTGCTGTTCTAAAGTAATCCTTAGTTAAGCAACAAACACCAAAAGGAACTGTACTGTTTTTTTTTAACTTCCCAGAAAGGTTTCTTTGAGAGAAAGCTTTGGGGAAAGTTGGAGCCATGTGGAGAGTGGACCAGCAATGGTTTGCAGCTGGTTAAGCACCTGTGATTAGAGCAAGGCACAAGTGCACGTGGGACTTTGGAAAGAAAACTTCTTCACTGTGTGAAAGGAAGAAAGTTGTTTTTTTGATAAAGAGAATTTTCCTTTTGGGTTTATTTTTCATTCCAGCACTGCTAAGAAAGTTTATTAGCAGGGGCTAGAAGAAAGACCTTTTCTGTTCCATCAAGGTCTTTACTAAGTTGTTGCATAAGTAATTCAGTTACCTTATTTGTTTTGTTTCCTGAATACAATTCCTGAAGAAATTATCCTGTTGATGTTACCAAGCACATCTGTGCGAGGGAATAACACCCCCATAAATAAAATCTGTTTTCTGCATTACACTCGAGCAACTACAATTCTTTTTTTCTTGTTAAACGGCTGATTTTGTGTGATTGAACTACAACACCCACAATCCTTTGCAAGTCCAGTAAATTCTGTCTTTGCCAAGATTGTGGAACTTTCACAACAAGCACCCCCGTTTACACTGTATAATGGTACAGAGTTAAATATCTGTACGAAGGGGAAAAGTAAGACTTGTTATAACCCCCGGCAGAACCCCTCTTATTATGTACTCGAGATACGATGGAATGATGAGGATGGAGCCCTCATAAATGCCACCCGACAGCTCCCTGACCCCACAAAGCATGTTACCCTGAGCTTTGATGCTTGTGATGTAATAAACAGAAATGCCTATCACAAGTGTGGATATTGGGAGCAAGCCTACTACTATGATGATAAATATATGTGTCCTGAAGGAGCGTACGGATGGGGAAAGTGTACTGGGAAATCTTCCCCAACCGTCTACAGTACATCATCCAAAGATGCTTACTACTGTCCAAAGTGGGAATGCGTGTATTATGCTACTTGGACTGGTGTGCCTATGGGACGAGATGGAGATAAACGAGTGGCCGTTTTGGAAAAATTATCATTGCCAGAACCTCGGAAGTGCAAGAAAGGTGCTTGTAATCCGGTGCGGCTCATCATACTCAACCCCAGCCAGTGGAAGCAGGGGTATAGATTTGGATTACGAATAGCAGGAGGAGGTATATAGATCCTGGAACATTTATACATATACAGCTGAATACTAAGACTCATGTATCTGCACCTTATCGAGCACATCACTCTTTTTATGAAGCCATGAAGGCAGAGTTTGAGATTCCTCATGCCCCCCAAAACTTGTTCATTGAGCTCGGCGGGGCAGTAGCATCTAGTCTCCACATTTAGGACTGCCTCTTCTGTGGAGGAACTAAGATGGGAGACCAATGGCCCTGGGAGGCGCAAGAAGTGAACTATTCTATTCCTTATAATCAGACTGATTTACATAATACTACTAGTGAGTGGGTACTGGCCCACCCCATTGTTGGTAACTTGTGTTTTGCTCGCTCTGGACCACAGTTTAACATGGAGGTTGGACAGCTGGTCTGTCTCAATCAGAAGTTCTACAACAGTACCACCAAGAAGACGTCCTGGTGGTCAGGCATCAATGCTCCAGAGCCCACCAACCCTTTAGTACGTTTCCCTAATCTTACCAGCATTTGGACTAATCTAGCATCTTATAATTCCTGGCAAGCACCACCTGGACTGTACTGGATTTGTGGAACCCGAGCATATGCTAGGCTTCCTCACCACTGGGGAGGAGCATGTGCATTGGGAACCATATGACCTTCCTTTTTCCTCTTGCCTACGTCCCATAGAGAACAACTGGGTTTTCCTGTGTACAGGAGTCGACAGAAATGAGAGGTCTTGAAAATAGGCCAATGGGACAAGTGGAAGGAAGAGGAGTGGCCACCTGAAAGAATCATTTCATACTATTGACCTGCTACTTGGGAGCAAGATGGTACCTGGGGATATCGTACTCCTGTGTATATGATAAATCGTATTATACGCTTACAAGCTGTTGTTGAAATAATAACCAATGAAACCAGTAAAGCACTAACTCTTTTAGCTAAGCAGAGTACACAAATGTGTACAGCTATTTATCAGAATCGTTTAGCTCTAGATTATTTGTTAGCAGCTGAAGGTGGAGTGTGTGGAAAATTGAATTTAACCAACTGTTGTTTGCAGATTGATAATAATGGGCACATTGTTGAAGATATAACTACTCAAATGCGCACACAAGCATATGTGCCTGTTCAGACCTGGCATGGCCTGAAGCTTGATGGGTGGTTTGGTTCAGCATTTTCATGGTTGGGTGGTCTGAAGACCCTTGTGTTTATTGTATTACTCATATTAGCTGTATGCTTGTCGCTCCCATGTCTCCTACCCCTTTGCTTACGCATGATAACCTCAGTTATTGATAATACTGTAGAACGGAAGGCAGCTACGAAAATATTAGCTATGTGGCAATATTACCGTATACCCCAAGCTGATACTGTTACACGAGTATAATATGTGATTTAATTCTCACCCTTTCTCACTAGCGGGTGAGAATAATCAAAGGGGGGAATGTGGCAGGCTATGGCCTATGATAGCCTGCAAATATGAAAGGCCTGTAAGTTAGGCCCTGATTCCAACCCCCATCTAAGAGAAAGAACCAAAAATCTGTGAAAAATGAGAAAACTGTTTTAAACTGCTTAATAAGAAGTTTTCATGAATGCATAAATCTTTCATTATTCTCTTGTGCTATGAAGATAGAAATGTTTCAATACCTGCATTCCTAGAGCCAGAAACGACCTTGCAGTAGAGAAGTATCCAAACCTAGAAACTGTACCATTGTTAGAACAGTCCTAGAGGAGGGAGCTGGGTGCTAGGCCCAGGAGGGATCTCTGATTGGACAAATGCAGGGGGCGTTGGGGCCAATGTTCCCTCTAATTTTCTGTAGGCTGTGTGCGCATAAAATATCAGCTGTGTGCAGCTTTTGAAGGAAGGTTAAATTTTTGTGCGCCACATAACGACACTCAGAGTTATATACTTTAAAATTTGACTACACGTCAGAATACAGTATGTACACCACATTGATTTTAATCAAATTAAATGAAAATAGACGATTACTAAATGAAGCGGCAAATTTCTAGTAATTACAATCATAACTTTTAAATTTTAAGATGTCTGTGTTGTTTTCTATCAGAATCAGAGCCGTAATTTTTGTGTGCTCTGTTGTAAAGTATGTGCGCTCGCTCAGCGAGGTGTGTGCGCGCGCACACGCGCACAGCTTAGAGGGAACAGTGGTTGGGGCCAATAGACAGTCTGCATGTATCAAACTGGAAAGAAATGTATAAATGAATATGTTTCTGTAAGAACTTTGCTCAATCCTTTTTTAAGCTTGACTAACTGGGCCTTGTGCACAATAAATTGGCTTGGACCCTGTAAATTGACTCCTGGATTTATTCATTGTCTGCACTTCGCTGCTATAGGACAAGACAGTTGAAAAGAGATTTCTCTCCATCCCCTTTTTAAAAATCTTTGGTAGGCCATGGCCCTCGGTATTCCTATTTTGTCTTATATGAAGTCTCCCCTAAGGCCCACTCCTTTTCATGGTCCCTCCCCCTATCAAAATTAATCTCCAGTCAACATAACTCCCCACCCTCAATTTGCCAACTCTCCCCAAGCCTAGTGATAGACACGAACGATCTCCACCCATTCCTGCCCCAGTGGCGCTATTTCCCGATATGATGTTGGCCTATTCTACGTACTCCTTTGCTCTTCAGTTGTGAGGCTTTTGGCAAACATGAAACTGAACTAAGAAATCACATATATTATTTCTGCCCAGAATTTCACTGGGACCTTGAAAATACACTTAATGCTATTGAACTGCTAACAATGAAAAAGGTGGTTATACAAATTTTCAAATTCACTAAATCTAAGACATTGTTACATTTTTGTATAGAGGTACATTCATATTCAAAATTTCTTTTGGTTTCATAACTGTGTAATTGCTAGGATAGATTTCTGTTGTCTTTTGGAGAATGCAGAAGTGAGCATATTTTTTTATTAGAGAATGTGTTCTTACATCGTAGCATAGTATATGATGGCAAGTAAAGACCAGTCTGCCCAGTAAGGTGGCTAGAGTGGTTGTAACTGCCACTCTGTGCAGATCACTCCCCTCTATACCTGTGTTTATGGTTGTATCTGCTGCTCCATGCAGGTCAGCCCCCTCAATTTATTGAAGTATAAAATATATTTAAAATTGCTTTGCTTTCATCTTCTTGCTATAAAGGGATCCTCTGGGCATGCCCCATGCCTTTTTGAATTCCATCACTGTATTTGCCCCAACCACCGCCAACGGGAGGGCATCCAAGGGTGTTGAAAGAACTGAAATATGAGATTGCAATCCTACTATTAGTAATCTGTGAACTATCATTAAAATCATCTGTAATACCTGAAGACTGGAGGATGGCCAATGTAATGCCAATCTTTAAAAAGGTTTCCAGGAGTGATATAGGAAAATACAGACCAATGAGTCTGATGTCAGCACTGGGAAAAATGGTAGAAATCATTATAAAGAACAAAATTACTGAACATGTAGATAGTCATGGCTTTATGGGAGACAGCCTATCTGTTATCTTTTTTTTGAAGGTGTGAATAAACAGGTAGACAAAGGTGAGTTAGTTTATATAGTGTATCTGGATTTTCAGAAAGCCTTTGACAAGGTCTTTCATGAGAGACTCTTGGCAAAATTAAAAAGTCATGGGATAGGAGGCAGTGTACTACTGTGGATCAGGAAATGGTTAAAAGAGAGTAGGACTAAATGGCCAGTTTTCCCACTGGAGAAAGGTGAATAGTAGAGTACCCCAGGGATTTGTGCTGGGTCCGCTGCTTTTTAACATATTCGTAAATGACTTGGAAATGGGAATAATGAGTGAGATAAACACATTTGCAGATGACACAAAATTTTTCAAAGTTGTTAAAACTCATGAGGATTGTGAAAAATTGCAAGAGGATCTTGATAAATTGGAAGATTGAATGTTCAAATGGCAGATGAAATTTAATGTGGACAAGTGCAAAGTTATGCACCTAGTAAAGAACAACCCAATCTATGGTTCCACGATGCAAGGTTCCACATTAGGAACCATTATACAGGAAAACATGTTGAAACTGTCTGCCCAGTGTGCAGCAGCAGCCAAGAAAGCAAATAGAATGCTTAGAATCATAATGAAAGGAATGGAGAATAAAACAAAGGACATTATAATGCCTCTGTATCGTTCCATGGTGTGACCGCACCTTGAATATTGTGTGCAATTCTGGTCACCGTATCCTAAAAAGCGGTATTAGAAAAGTTAGAGAAGAGCCACCAAAATGGTAAAGGGGATGGAAGGATACCTCTGTGAGGCGAGGATAAAAAGGTTAGGGCTCTTCAACTTGGAAAAGAGATGGCTGAGGGGAGATATGATAGAGGTCTATAAATTAATGAATGGGGTGGTATGGGTAAACGTAGATCGATTGTTTACACTATCAAAATATGGAAAAACTAGGGGACATGTAATGAAGCTACAGGGTAAACTACTTAAGACTAATATGAGAAAATAGTTTTCCACTCAACATGTAATCAAATTCTGGAATTCGTTACTAGAAGATGTAATAAAAGCTGTTAGTGTAGCTGGGTTTAAAAGAGGTTTGGACAAGTTCCTGGAGGAAAGGTCTATAAACCATTATTAAAGGGGACCCGGGAAATCCACTGCTTGTCCCAATACAAGCATTGTGGAACCTGTGTCTTTTGGGGAAACTGCTAGGTACTTATGACTTAGATTGACCACTGTTGGAAACAGAATACTGGGCTTAATGAACCTTGGTCTGACCCAGTATGGCATATCTTATGTTCTTATTCCATGCATCCACCACTCTTTCTTGTCTCTGACATAACATAAGAGTTTAAGGGGCAGGTTTACTAAATTGCACTAACAGTTAGTGTGGGGTTTACCACACACTAAGCATGCTGTACTGACAGCTTGGGACAGTATGGTAAAAATCCTGCGATAACTGCTTAGTGCGCGAAGGAGTGAGAACTGGGCCGGGAGGGGTAGAACGCGAGTGTTGACAGCAACTTGCTGTTAGCGTAGGTGACATTGATGTGTACTAACCATGAATTGTTGCCATTAGTGTGGGAGAACTTACTGACTCCTCAACAAAGGCACCCGCATTAAGTACGCTTTCCAGTTAGCACGGGTGAGGCATGGCTCCAACACAGTGACTATAAGGCGACATATGCACCCCATCGCTTAGTGCAGGTTCCACACCAATTTCTGAGATAGAAACATGATGGCAGATAAAGACCATATGGCCTATCCAGTCTACTCTTCCATATCAAGCACTAGGCTCTACAGTTCCTTTTTTTGATATAGAGATTTTCTGTGTTGGTCCTATACTTTCTTGAATTCAAATGCAGTTTTTGTCTCTACTTCCACTGGGATACTATTCCACGCATCTACCACTCTTTCTGTAAAGAAATACTTCTACAAATTACTCCTGAGTCTATCTCCTTTCACCTTTATCCTGTGTCCCTCGTTGCAGAGCTTTTATTCAATTGAAAGAGGCTCTCCTCCTGTGTATTTATGCCATGGAGGTAAACATCTCTGTCATATCTCCCCTCTCTCGTTTTTCTTCTAAAGTATACATATTGTGATCTTTAAGTCTCCCCCCCTATGCCTTATGCTGAAGCTCACTGACCATTTTGGTAGCCACCCTCTGCACCGACTCCATCCTGTTTATATCTTTTTGAAGGTGTGGTCTTCAGAATTGCACACAATACTCCAAATGAGGTCGCACCAGAGACTTATACAGAGGCACTATCTCCTTCTTTTTTCTGCTGGCCATTCCTCTCGCTATGCACCCATGCATCCTTCTAGCTTTCACCGTCACCTTTTCTACCCGTTTAGCCACCTTAAGATCATCAGAAAAAATCACCCCTAGGTCCAATTTTTCTTTCGTAGACAGAAGCACTTTAGCCTCTATACTGTACCACTCCCTTGATTTTTGCAGCTCAAATGCATGATCCTGAAATTTTTTGCATTAAATCTCAACTGACAAATTCTTGACCATTCTTTAAGCTTCACTAGATCCCTCCTTTGCTAGATCTAATGCATGCTAACAGTGCAGTTTAGTAAACATGCCCCTAAGTGTGTAATGTGAATATATTGTTTTTACTTGCACTATTTGTATTAGAAGTCTATCCACTACAGCCTCTCTTCCCTACCTCCAGGAAAAGTTTTAGTTTTGTGGGCATGTTTCACATGTGAAATTATTTATGTAGCCCTGTCCTGTAGAGGGATCGGTGGCAAAATACTGGCTATTGCAAATTGTTAACATCATTCCTTAGCCTAGCTGCAGTGATAAGGAAGGAACTTCCAGTGCTCTCTTTTCTGAGGTTAGTACTTGCAAGTGTAATGGTGGAGATCTACATTAGCACTATAAGTCAGTATTTCAGTGTTTGTTTATGTTTAATCTGTATTTGATTTACAGCCTTCGGCAAGGGCACCAAAGCAGTTTACAATAAAATCATGTAATCAGGAAAGGAATGCCATATTAACAGGACGGGAGAGAGAAAAGCAGAGACCAACATTAGAAATTAAAGCTTAACAACATAATGATTGTGGCCATGTGTTCCACCCTCCACCTAACCCTGGTCCTCAAACTCTTGAAATGCTAGCTCGAAATAATAGGTTATAAGAGCCTTCTTAAACTTATGAAAACAGGATTCAATGTGAAGATAATGTGGTAGAGCTTTCCAGAAGCTTGGTGCCCCAGTGTTGCCTCATATTCTGGGAAATGCCACATTTTGAATCTTTCTGCCAGTAGGGGATTTTTCTGTCTTCCACTATGGAGTTTGTATAATTAACTGGATGGGGCAGACAGGATTCTCAGTGGTCCCTCATCTTACCCAAATACTTGTGTTTGGTCTAATGATTTTTTTGAAGTCCATTTTGGGGTTTTGGTGGAATGGTGGAATGATGCATCGAGGCCTTGGATAAATAGAAAACCCTTTGTGACATTAATCCTTGTTTACTTCCTTGACTGAGGCCCCTTCGGATGAGGATTACAGTCTGTGAAACTAGCCATGGGGAGACTCCATGGTCTGAAAGCAGTCCTCCTGCAGTGCAGCTTATTTTGATCTCTCCACAGCTAGTTATTTCATCTGATTTGTGGCTTGCTGTACATGCTGGGTCTCACTGATGAAAAGGTTCCTAAGATAGATGCCCAAGATTTCCTCAGGCCAGCGTACTGCCCAAATGGTGCACTTGAAGTTCTTTTAAAAATCGGTGAGGACAAATTTCATTATGGCTGGATGAGGGCTGTGGGTTGGGTCAGCCTAAATAATTTGGGCCAGGGAAGAATGCTGTTGCTCCACTCTTTCCTTCAGAGTTTTCTTATGGAGCCAACAGCTTTGACCACTCACTATTGCTGTTGTTGAGCTCAGGGCTTGCAACAGCTGTTCCATTTTTCTAGAAAGGGAGGAACTGACATTTTAATGGTTTGTCCAGTTAACTTTTATAGTTAGTTCATCAGATTTGAGGTATGAATTTTCCACCTCTTGCAGCAATTAAATTCGATGCGTATAATTCAATATACGCAAAGAATCTAGGGATAGAAGTAGAGGCCTTTCTGAGCCTTATACACATACGACTGGCTGTCTTACAGTAAGTGGCACACTTCTACATGAACATATGTACTCATTTGGACCAATATTCAACCACTGCAGTCAGCACTTTTAAAGTGGCTGGTTGTGGCGTCTAAAAGTGAAACTGGTTATTCAGCACCAGAGCTTGTCTGGTTTTAAATATCTAGTTTCACTAGACAGCACCATCACTTTCCAGTTAGTGGCAATAAGAACATAAGAAATGCCATACAGGGTCAGACCAAAGGTCCACCAAACCCGGTATCCTCTTTCCAACAGCGGCCAATCCAAGTCACAGGTAACTGTCATGTTCCCAAAAGGTACACAGATTCCATGCTGCTGAGGCCAGGAGTAAGCAGTGAATTTCCCTAGTCCACTTTAATAATGGTTTATGGATTCTTTCTCCAGGAACCTGTCCAAACCTCTGTAACCCAGCTACACTTACAGCTTTTACTACTTCCTCTGGCAATGAATTCCAGAGTTTGATTACGGGTAAACAACCAATCTATGTTTACCTGTTCCACTCCATTCATTATTTTATAGATCTCTATCATATCTCCCTCAGTCACCTCTTTTTCAAGCTGAAGAGCTCTAAGCTTTTAAGCCTTTCCTTGTATGGGTATCCTTCCATCCCCTTTATCAATTTGGTGGCTCTTCTCTGTACATTTTCTATTTCTGCTATATGCTTCTTAAGATATGGTGACCAGAAATGTACACAATATTCAAGATGTAGTTGCACCATGGAATGATACAGAGGCATTATAATATCCTGAGTTCTATTCTCCATTCCTTTCCTTATGATTCATAGCATTCTATTTGCTTTCTTGGCCACCGCTGTACACTGGGTGGAAGGTTTCAACGTATTATCCACAATAACATTTATATTGTTCTTCTGAGTAGTGATTACTACTGTGAAACCTTGCATCAAATAACCATAGCTGGGGTTTTCTTCTCTAAGAGGGCCATGCTAAGGATTAGTCATCTGCAGACATGCACGTGGATCTCGAAATCACAAACACGCCTTTGTAACCATTCCACAAATGCCGTTAGCAAACGTCTCCCTTACAGAGACATTCAGGTAGGCATGGGGGTGTGGCAGAAGCATGTCTGGGGAGGTGCAATGGACTTACATGTCCCTGTTCGATCCCAGAAGCAGCAGAGCCCTCTGCAGGCAGGACTACAAAAGGGCTACAAAAGGGGGCTGCTACTTCTGGAGAGAGATCTGCAATTGGAAGAATTTACTACTGGGAATTTTTCTAAATCTTGGGAACATGGAATTCTTCAGATTAAAGCTGATTAATCTGTGAACCCAGTGTATTTGTTAAATCAGTCAGGACCTAGAAGCAGCAAAGAGCTTTCAGTTTAAATTTAAAACACAGCAGAGAGCTTTCTAGTTAAATTTGGACCCCCAAACTCCCTCTATCTAAGCAAGGGCTGTGGGACTCCCCCTGGAGATTGGTCACAGATTACCTTAGAAGCACAGGGCAGGGTACTGTGTAACAGCCAGTTTTGAATAAGTCTTCTTTCCCTCCCTCCCACCCTCCCGACACCCAACCACCGCTGGGTTAATCGTAGCTTTATAGATGCTTAAACCTCTTAAAAGAAAGGAGGTACCATATTCACTCTCAGGTGCAGCGGTTTATTCTCATCAGCATACATTAAGGAGCTGAGATTAATTAAGCTTTAGGTGAACAAAGTACATTAAACATATTAGGTATTGTTTTATTAGTATAAGTATCCCCAGCAACCCACATGGAGAGAGGCTTATGTGGTGCCTTTACACAAAAGCAGAAGTAAGGATGTGGTTGAAAACTACAGGCCTGTTAGTTTACCTTCGGTGATGAGTAAATTATTGGAAACGCTGCTGAAAGAGAAAATAGTGAGGTTTCTGGAGTACAGTGGATTACAGGATCCGAGGCAGCAAGGATTCACCAGAGGCAGGTCTTGTCAGACAAATCTGATTGATTTCTTTGACTGGGTGACCAGGGAGTTGGACCAAGGGAGAGCCCTAGATGTGGTGTATTTAGATTTCAGTAACGCCTTTGACACTGTTCCTCACAGGTGACTTATAAACAAACTGAGCACCCTAGGGATGGACCCTAAAGTTACTGCTTGGGTTAGAAATTGGTTGGGTGGGAGGTGACAAAGAATACAGGTAAATGGAGCTCACTCTGAGGAGAAGGATGTTACCAGTGGTGTGCCCCAGGTATCTGTCCTTGGTCCGATTCTTTTTAACATCTTTGTTAGTGATATAGCAGAAGGGCTGTTGGGTAAAGTGTAACCTTTCGCCGCTTTCTACTTTTGGTTATGCTCCATTTGGTCCTGGGTTCATTTCACAGAGACAGTAGGGTTAGTAGCACAATAAGACAACCAAAACTGGTGTGGCTTGGAAAAAGGGTTTTATATAGAAAAAGACTTATTACAAAGGTACAGAACAGATGTAAAAAGCTGCTATAAAGCTGCTTTGGTCAGAAGTGGGTGTTCAAAGAATAGGAAGAGAAGAGAAAGAAGGGTGGGGTGGGGGGGGGGGTAAGAAGTGGGGTGTAAGGAGTGTCCGATGAAATAAGAAGAGAGAGACGCAGAGAGAGGGAGAGGGGGGGAAGGAGTGTCTGATGAAATAAGAAGAGAGAGAGGGACACAGAGAGAGGGAGGGGGGGGGGAAGGAGTGTCCGATGAAATAAGAAGAGAGAGAGAGACGCAGAGAGGGGGGGGGGGGAAGGAGTGTCCAATGAAATAAGAAGAGAGAGATATTTTTGTGTTTCTCTGTATTTATAGTAAAATTCTTCAGCACCTCCCTTTGTCATAATTTGGTTTGTTTGAGGTCTGATCTCTCCTGAATAGCAAGGAGGGGCTGTTGTCTTACAGACTAATCAGGCAAACTAGGCCCATTAAATCTGGAGACTGACATCACCAGGGGGTCAGAGCTAATCTCATCAGGTAAATTACGCTCATTAAGTCTGGAGACTGACATCACCATAGTGTCAAAGCTGCTTGCCATCCAAGGTCTGGGAAAAGCCATGACACCTATGCTAGGCATAATGTCATGCTGATGTATGCTGACATCTCCCACACCTTTTTTATTTTTATTTATTACACAGGTACACTACCAAAAAACTGCCTCCAGTTTTGCAACTGATTCCTATAGATTTTGGGGTGCTGAATCCAGGAAAAATAGCCAAAATGTTGCATCACGTCACGTTTTCTTGCAAAATTAGATTTCTTACCCATATAAGGAATGTTCACATAATTTCTTTTTAGCCGACTGCAGTTTATTTTCTTGGCCCAAAATAGAGGTTGTAATGGTTAACTAACTAGAAACACTCCCTCATGATATTTTAGAGTGTTTTGTATTCATTTTATACATTAACAGGACAATTGGGAGGCGGGGGGCTATATCCAGTACTCGCGCTGGCGCATGTTCTTTCCTGTTCGCCTCGCCTCGTGCGCGCTCGCTCAAACACGGTGGTTGCGACATGAACGTTCCTGTCAAATTTCAGTTTCTTGCAAGTTCATTATTACCTTTTGTTTGCTCAGTCGTAATCCAGCTTTATTCCGAAGTGGTTCACTACAGTTGTAGTTTGCAGTGCTGTGTATTTGTGATGGCTCACATAGCCAGAGGTTGCGTCAACTCTCCGGACAGTTTTTGTTTTATTTGTGGGGAATATACCGTGAAAAAGCGGCAGAGGAACATTTCTGCATTTATTAAAAAAGTATATTTCGCCTATTTCGGTTTGAAGTTAGGCGATCAAGACAAACCGTGGGCTCCTCACAAAGTGTGCAAGACATGTGAGGAAGATCTACGCTTATGGATGAAAGGTAAAAAACAAGCATTTCGTTTCGGAATACCTATGATGTGGCGTGAACAAAGAGACCACAGCAGTGACTGCTATTTTGCTCTTGCATTGTGAAGGGATACAACTTAAAAAATAAGAACGTAATAAGTTACCCCAACCTTCCCTCAGCAATTAGGCCTATGCCTCATAGCAACGAAGTACCTGTGCCTGAACCACCAAAATCTTTGGATCATATTTGTGTGGACGGTTCTGATCATGATGAGACTCATCAGATGGCTTTTCCTGATGAGTCCAGCACTTCCGAGTTTGAAACTGAACCAGATCCGAAACCTGAACTTTTCTCTCAAGCTGAATTGAATGATTTAGTCCGGGATTTAGGACTCTCAAAAGATGCTGCCCAACTGCTAGGTTCTCGGCTTAAACAGAAAAATCTATTGTCACCAGGAACAAATTTTATTGGTACCGCAACCGCGAAACACAATTTTTGAAGTATTTCAGCAAAGAGGAAGATTTGGTATTTTGCAACGATATATATGGAGTGATGGAAAAGTTTAAACTCAAGTATGATCCTGCTGAATGGCGGCTGTTCATTGATTCGTCAAAAGACAGCATAAAAGGTGTTCTTCTTCATAATGGCAACACATTCGCTTCAGTTCCTATTGCTCACTCTGTTATTCTCCAAGCAAAATACGAGAATTTGGCCCTGATTCTTCAGAAGATTCGTTATGATGAGCATAAGTGGATGATTTGTGGAGACTTTAAAATTCTATCCATGCTATTAGGGCAGCAATCCGGTTTCACCAAATATCCCTGCTTCCTTTGCTTGTGGGATAGCCGGGCCCGCGACCTACACTGGGGGAAAAAAGACTGGCCAATTTGGGAGTATTTGAGACCCGGTTAGAAAAATGTTCTTCATGAGAGCTTGGTACCTCGTGATAAAATTCTATTACCACCTCTCCACATTAAGTTGGGTCTCGTTAAGCAATTCATCAAGTCCCTTCCAAAAGATGGTGAGTGCTTTCGGTACCTTTGCTCAAAGTTCCCCCGACTTTCTGAAGCAAAGCTAAAGGAAGGAGTGTTTGTTGGCCCTGATATAAGGAAACTCATTTCAGATGGAGCATTCGCTGAAACGATGTCTGAGAAGGAAAAAGAAGCCTGGGATTCCTTCAAGGATGTTGTTCTCAAATTCTTGGGGAACAGGCGGGATGAGAACTATAAGGATATTGTTGCCAGGATGCTCAATGCCTTCAAAGAACAAGGCTGTAACATGAGCCTGAAAGTCCATTTCTTGCACTCCCATGTGAACTACTTTCCCGAAAACTTGGGGCGTACAGTGAAGAACAAGGTGAAAGGTTTCACCAGGACATCAAGGACGCAGAGAGAAGGTACCAAGGAAGATGGAACACCACTATGATGGCTGATTTCTGCTGGTTGCTGCTGCGGGAAACCCCAGATGAAAAATACGCCAAGCAGCGCACCAAGAGAAGCATTCGGGGGAAGAAGAAACGGGCCCACCAGGAGATTGATTGACCCAAGAATGACTTTAAAATCTAAACTGTGTTGACAAATATCGTTTTTTACTAAACTTTGAAATAAAAATTTGCTAGTTATTACCACAGTGTCGGATCTCATTTATTAGAATTTTATTTTCACACCATCGGGTGTTTGTCTTCATGTATTGCAATGGTGCGGTTTGCGTTTTCTATTCTTACATACATACCTGTACAACATTTTTTGCACATTTCTTTGCTTTGCTTTGTGTCTAACCTCGCTCTTATATGCTCAATGTTTGTGCACATGTATGTGGCTGTTTTAAGTGCAGACAATTTTGCTACCATCACAGTGTGTTTTGTTGACATTACTCTATTCTTATCTGCTGCCTTGTTACAATTTTCTTTATTCTTATTTGAATAACTACTAAACAATTAGTATAAAGAATTCATCCAAGAAACTTTTATCTCGATCGCACTCAATCTGAAACGTTCACCTCAAACTGCTAACCCAATGTAGCAAAAAATCTGTACGTGATGGAGCAAATTGGTTACCAGATTTGGATTCAGCGCACCAAAAAAACGTAAAAATCAATCGAAACATTAGAGGCAGTTTAAAAATTTTTTTTTATTGTACCTGTGTTATTTGTGCCTGGAAATGGTGGAAGCAAACCTGTGGTACCTGTCCCAGCTGCAATTACATGATAGTAGGCAGCTTGTCTAATACCTCCTGTATTAAATACCTTGCTATGTCCAGCAGGTCCCCTGTCCTGCACAGTACTGTCTCTAGTGTTCTAGAGATAAACAAGTCCCATTATGAATCCAAACCTCGTGTCTTAGGTAGGGCAGCCACTACTGGGGGGGGGGGGAGGGGGAGGGGGACCCAGTATGCCACCTCAGTGCCCGTCTTAGAGAGAATGAACAGTGCATAAGGGCTGCAGGAATTTCTGAGGAGGTTAAAGCCGAAAGGTACCAGGATGCTTTGAGTGAGGGTAGGAAGCAATACTAGATTGCAGCTGACTCTGGTATTCCATGTAGTAGGAAATGCCAAATTAGCCAAATTAGCAGACCAAATGAGCCTGGATGTAGAGGTAGATGCTGGAGAAATTAAGTGTAACTACCTTAAAATGTTGTTGGTGTTCTGTAGGACATGCGCTGCAAGGAGATGTACATTTGTTTCATTTTACAACACAGGAAAATTATGATAATGCATAGCAATATTTGTACAGCAGTTAAAATAATAATAGGGTGAATAAAAACATTAAAGACATGATCAGCAGTAGGTGAATAACCAAATAAAAGTTCCCATACAGACACATGAGCATCTTGCAGCAAGTGTTCAACAGTTTGTCGAAGGTGTCCATTCTCATAAGTTATGGTGTGATTCACTTCAGTGGATGTTGTTTCAAGGTGATCAATATAGGCATGGAGTTCTGTAAAGTTGAGCAGTTTATGTAATGTTTCTTCTCCCATGCCAAGTGGTAATGGATGCACAGCATATGAGATAAAGTCTGGAATGTCAATAGAGTCATTGGTAACCAGCGGTGTGGAATAAGTTGTCCCGTTAATGGTGATGAGACCAGTGGTATATGATTGCACCAGGTATTGTTTAGTACATAGTTTGAACTGTACAGCAAAGTGTTCTTAGGAAGGCGGATGTCCTGCATTCTGGGAGCAACTCTGTCCTGACAGGAAATATTGTACAAAATCAAGGCAGGAGGACCTAAAAAGTAATGTTCTGGAGGTGCCCTCAATTCTTGTGTCCTTTCTAGAGAAGTGGAAACTGGTGGCGCCCACTGTACTTGAGTGATGTTTAATGACTAGAACACTGGCTTGTCCTGTATGGAACAGAAACGCAGGATGACCAGATCCTTTCCTTTCGGGAAAGGTGGGGGTATTTCTTGATAGCGATATACCCCACCTGTGGAGTTAGCCCAGCCAATCATGCATATTCAGATGATAGTTCCTGTAATGAGACTTGGGTAGAAGAGAGCAGATACAAGAACAACAGGGAACCGAGACATTATAAAAGCTAACTCGTTTCACTCTACTAGGGAATAAACTAGTGCTCCCCACTTATACTATGCAACAACAGAAATAATGTTTACTACTTATTTACATAACTATTAGACACATGTCCAGTATATAGGACACATCAACTATACAGCAGAAGTAAATAGTTACCATCCTCTAGCGACTTTTGTTCAGAAAGCAACTGTCCGTGCTGTGTTCAGAAGGTATCTGAAAACAAAGACTGATAAAACACGTATTACCCATATGGTTTCAACTGGGTGATGTGTTTCCAATACTGCTGGTTGTCGGGCCTTAGGATCTGGTATAGGCTTAACGGAAGAGGGCCCACATTATCTATTTGCAATCACTCAAATGGGCCACGAGGAGGTGCTCTCATTAACTGTCCCCTTCTCTTTTTAGGTTGCCTCCCAAATGAAGCACAGATTACACAGGAGGAAACATGATCCTGTATATCATGTTTCATTTCTGGCCACCATACCAACCTATTGAGGATAGTCTGCATTTCTTCTGCTTTAGGGTGTCCCATAGGACCTGCACCATGAACCCAATGCATCCACTCTTTACCTCGAGCTCTGGAGATAGCTATAACCAAGCCTTCCTCTCTTTTTGCACATAGAATGTCTTTCTCTGTAGTGAGTGTGAGAAAGGGTGTGTGCTGATATTTCCTCAAATTGGAAAGTTCAGGGTCCTTTGTCTGCAGTGCTACGAAGTAATCTGGTGGTATTATCTGATCATAATCTGTGGAATGTGTAGCAATAGCAACCATGCGTGTTTGCTCATACCAGGGCCATATGAGGCCTACATGGCATGCTTCCTTGGCTAGTGAGTCTGCTAATGTGTTTCCTTTCACTAAAGGGCCTTTCTTCCTATGTGCCTTCACTTTAATTAAATGTACTCTCTGAAACTTCTCACTCAATTCTTGTGCCATAGTCCACAGTGATGAATTTTTCACTGTGGACCCATCTGTAGATTTAAATTTATTTGCCAGCCACCAGGGTAACAGGGCAATGGCACTTTTAAAGACATAATCAGAATCTAAAATGATTTGTATCTCTGGGTGTGAATCCTGATATTGTTGCATACAAGCCACAAAAGCAGCCAGCTCACAGTACTGTGCTGACGCTGACCCACAGGAATACTGTCTCTGCAGTACCACTTGGTTATTTGGGTCTAATTGTACAATTGCAAAACCTGCTAGTCGCCTGCCTCCTTCACATTGGCTACTACCATCAATATATACTGTACCCCTCTCCTCCAGTATCTTCACAATTTTAGTCACTGGTTCTATAGCCTGATGAGGTACTGGGTATTGTTTCTGTGGTGGAGGATCCTCGCCTTCCAACAGTATCTCTGTGTGCATTTTCCCACAATCTAACTTGTCTTGTGCCCAGACTGGAATATCAGCCACCTCTGAGGGAATTACACGCAGATCATACTGCTGAGCTGCCTTGGTGCACTGAGTTGCTAACTGCATGGGAGTGACTTCATGCACTAAAGTTTTAGAAGCACTTGAAGTTCCTGAATACTGCCACAATTTAAGATTAGCCATATCCACCACCAAATTTAACTGGTTGAGGATGTCAATTTCAATTATTTCTTTTGGTGTGTTCACTATAGTGGAGGCAGTGGTTTCCAACATTTCCTTGTTTTGTTCACTGTGCACAGGGATACCCCATTTAACTGGGATAGCCACACATTTGGAAGCTGTGTCATTAATTCCTTGAATTTCATAAATTTCCATATTTTTCTGATCTGCAGTGGGAGAAGCTCTGTTTGTAAAACTAATTCCAGCCCCTGTATCAATCAAAGCTAGTTTATCCTGACCCTCTATTCTACTGATAACATTGGGGCGTCCACAAGAGTCCAGTATCAAGGATGTTACAAGCCTTAAACTGTATTCTGGGCCTGTATCTGTTTCATCATCCAGAGGCTCTGGAATCGAGTCCTCTGTTGAGAGAACGGAGGCAGGCTGGGCTATGAAGGCTTGAGACATTTTGATATCTGAACCCAGAAGGTCAGGACACCACTATGCCCTAGCCTTGTGTTTGTCCTGAGCTGCTTGTATGTCCTGTTTTAATCTATCTATTTCTACTTGCAGTATGTATTTGTCCTGTTCCCATTTAATTTTCTCCTTTTCTAATCCATCTCTCTGTGCTTTGAGCTCCTGAAAGGTAATGTACCCTGAGGAATTTCTAAAAGTACCTCTGCCTTGTCCTCTCCAAGGTGTCTGCCCTCTGTATCCTTTGTATGTGTTTTTTGTGTATTGAGAGGATCCCTCAGCTTGCCATTTCCGTGCTTCTGATACTGTTATGACCTGCGAGGGCTGTGTCTTCCAAACAGACCCAATTCTGAGCATTAAAGTATCAAAAGGGGTTGCTTTAGGGTCTTCAGAAAATAACAGAAGGTGTTTTGTAATCTCAGGGGATAGCAATTCTAATAAAAATGCCTTATGTGCACTCTCCCCATAATCTTCTGCATTGGGCCAGGACTCCTGCTCATTAAGAACTGCTTTTAAAATCCAGGCTCTATATGCAAACTGTTCCAGTGTATCATTTGGTAGAGGTGAAATAATTATAAATACTTGCATTGGTGAACAGTGAAATAGTTTCTCAATGCCCCTTTTAACCAACTGGTATGGGTGAGTGAGAGAGCCAAATTTATAATAGTGTGGCCCCAGAGCCAGATGCATAAGTCTATCAAAGTCTGATTGTTTTCTTCTGTATTTCCCTAGACCCCAGTGAATCAGAATATCAGTGGCCCATTTGCACCATTCATTAACATTAAAAGGCATAGGACCAGCTTTCTCAACTATCCTTTCAATGTCCCTATCTTTTAATGAGTCCTGCAGCATCACTTTAAATGGTGCTCTGAGTTCGGTACTGGGTGCCGGGTCTGAGTCATCTGAATTATCCTCCTGACACAGGTCCTGGTTATTGCTCTGTTCTGGCTGAGATAAACTATTAGGATTTTCTTCCTCTGTGCTGTCTGATTCATCTTTATTTTTTCCATTCCTAAGCCCAGCTATAGATACTTCTGTATTCTTTTGTTTATAGGGTGTGTCATAGGCAGGGGAGGCTGAGGGTGAAATAGTGGTTGGTCAGAGCTTATATTTCTTTTGTCTTTCAGAGGACAATTCATCCTTAACGTGCCTCAATTCAAGTTTAAATGCTTCTAATTGCTCACTAACAGTTATAAAGGAGTTTGTGGCTTGTATCACCTGAGCCCTTTGCATGGAAATGCAAATTTGTGCCTCCTCCAGGTCTTTGGTTAATTGTGTACACTGAGTATTGTGATAAGGAAGCTTATCATAGCTCAGGTAGGAGCTATAGAAAATATGATGTGACTCTGAACAAGCAACCTGTCAGTTCTGGTAGAAGCAAGAAAACAGAGTTTTCACATAAAAGACTACCAGTCCCAGAATGCACCAGGTTTCCAGCAGCCATGAGAGGGGCTGAAGTGAGAGAATGTGTGTGCAATCAAGAGAGCTATGAGGTAGTCCCTAAGCACTCATCTCAAAGGGCAGGGCCTGATTCAACACAGCTGCGCTGTGTTAGGGAGCAGCACACATTAGGACAGAATAAGAATAGAGCTTATTCTTCAGATAACAGCTTCAGGGAGAACTTGAAGAACAGCTTCAGGAAGAGATACAGAGGGGAGAGCTTCAGCAACGGCTACAAGCACCAGTATCACCTGGAGAAACAGAAGCCAAGCCAAGCAGATAGAGAGAGAAGGAAACTCTCTGGAAGGAAGAGAAGAAAGGCCATTGGAAGGTCTGGGAGATTCCAAGGCAGTGCCCATACTGGGAGGTATTCCAAATGCCAGCAGAGTCCATTGGACTGGATTCAGCCAGAGGAATGGATTGGCAGAGATAGGAATCACCAGTGGCTACCTGGAAGAGAGAAGACTGCATGTGGAAGGGACTTTCAGACCAAGGCCAGAAGGTATGTGAGAGGAGACCCAGTGTCCAGGGATCAAGATTGGAAGGCTGGACATCAGAATTGGATTACATATTGGCCAGGCTTTACAGAGAGGAATTATGATGGCAGGAGAGGCTCAGCTCTTAAAGCAGGATTTGGGCTCACACAGTAGCAGCCAGCCAGCTAAAGGCTTTCAGCTGGTCCATTGATAGTAATTAGGGCTGCACCTGATTGTGTGTGTGAGCAAGGGAGAATCACTGCTGAGATCGGCGTGGAAAATAAGCAGAAGTTAACCTAACCAGCAAAGTTTATTCTTTACTTTGTGCCTTTGCATTTGGTAATTATTTGCTAAGAAAACATTAGCTAATTGCCTGACAAGCTGAAGGTTGTTTTCTGGTTTATTTTGTGATTTTTGTTATCCATTTTTAAACACTGCAAGCAAGTAACCTCATTTATAGTGCTATCAAGCATACATGTGCTGGGTGAATTAAACCCCATCAATAAAAGAAGTATTTTATTGATCTTACCACTTGGTTTTCACAACTCAAATTATTGTCATCAGCTGTGTTTGGGAGTAAATGAACTACAATACCCACAATACCTTGCAAGAATCATATGAATATATGCATCGTCAAGATTGTGTAAGTTCTCACCCTAGGCAGCCGTCTGACAGTATTCAGTTCAGTATTGTCCTGTTTCATGCTAATGAGCCCCCTGCACATGCCTTGGATAAAAAGGCATTTTCTTTTATTTGTTTTCTTTTTGAATTCTTGATAATGGTTTAACATTTGTCTTTGAATATTATACCATGATGCCTCAGGGAATTCCCCTTCAAAGGGACCACCTTTTCTCTTACAGTATACTATTTCTTTCAGTTCTTTAAAATCAAAGGCTTCCATATTTGAGACTGCAGAAAGACTGTAGTTGGTGCAGGGGCCTAGCTTATTATGTTTTTATTTGGTTTTATGCGACTATCTCAAATGTGCAACCTTGGAAAGAGGAATGCTCACTTTTATGAAGAAGTGAGACTTAGAATTATAGTTGGAATGGCATAAATTGTATGAGTGTTCAGTAGAGAGTTCTGGCATAAAGACCACGCCTTAAAATTATACCTGAATAAAAAGTGCTTACCACCTTTTAACAGGGTGGAAGTTTAGGGTGAAATTATAGTAAGAAGGGTGTTAGGAGATTAACAGAATTGTCAGTTACTGTATCAGTTGCAGCAAACTTTAAGCCTGCCCTCACCAAGATACATACTGGCAGGAGACTGAGAAATAAAAGGCAGAGGGACAGGAGGTAAAGTAAAGTAGTGTTACCAGGAAAGATGTATATTGTATTCAATGAGGGACTGTTTACCTGTGTACCACTTCCAAACTAAAGCTGGACTATTTCTCTGTCTTTTCTTAGAAGCTCAAATACTAGCGAAAAATCTGTGCCTTGTAACAAACCGTAACAAGTCTCTACATACAAATAAGAAAACTGCAAGCCACTCTATGTAATGTCCATAGGTGTAGGTAATATTAAAATCCAGGATTCTTACAGAGCCCTTTGACAATAAAAATCTCACCTTGTCTAACCCACAAAACAAAGTTATCACTGGAACTTTTCACTAAATAGTGTGCCATCCAGCCTGTAACCAAAATTGTCAATTGTAAATGGTCACAAGGGCTTTTGATTTTCCTGTCGCACCCTGTCTGAAATCTACTTTAATGTATTAGACAAAATTATTACTTACCCAACTGGAGATCTGCTGTGAAATCCGAGACGGGCCCCCATAAAATGTAACCTTTCGCCACTCTCTACTTTTGGTTACGCTCCATTTGGTCCTGGGTTCATTTCACAGAGACAGTAGGGTTAGTAGCACAATAAGACAACCAAAACTGGTGTGGCTTGGAAAAAGGGTTTTTATATAGAAATAGGCTTATTACAAAGGTACAGAACAGATGTAAAAAGCTGTTATAAAGCTGCTTCGGTCAGAAGTGGGTGTTCAAAGAATAGGAAGAGAAGAGAAAGAAGGGGGGGGGAGGGTAAGAAGTGGGGTGTAAGGAGTGCCCGATGAAATAAGAAGAGAGAGAGAGAGACGCAGAGAGAGGGAGGGGGGGAAGGAGTGTCCGATGAAATAAGAAGAGAGAGAGAGACGCAGAGAGAGGGAGAGGGGGGGGGGGAAGGAGTGTCCAATGAAATAAGAAGAGAGAGAGATTTTTGTGTTTCTCTGTATTTATAGTGAAATTCTTCAACACCTCCCTTTGTCATAATTTGGTTTGTTTGAGGTCTGATCTCTCCTGAATAGCAAGGAGGGGTGTTGTCTTACAGACTAATCAGGCAAACTAGGCCCATTAAATCTGGAGACTGACATCACCAGGGGGTCAGAACTAATCTCATCAGGTAAACTACACTCATTAAGTCTGGAGACTGACATCACCAGAGTGTCAAAGCTGCTTGCAATCCAAGGTCTTGGAAAAGCCATGACACCTATGCTAGGCATAATGTCATGCTGATGTATGCTCACATAAGGTTTGCCTCTTTGTGGATGATACCAAAATCTGCAATAGATTAGACACCCAGGAAGGTATAGATAACATGAGGGGGGATCTAGCTAAGCTTGAAGAATGGTCTAGAATTTGGCAGCTGGGATTTAATTTATTTAATTTATTTATTTAACAATTCTTATATACCGCGCTATTTGTTATCAGTGCGGTTTACATTCAACAATGAGAGCTCAGTGCAGTCAAGACTGTTTGAGTTTACATTATAACAGGGGTTAGAACTTGGACCATATAGGGTAACTATTTACATGTTGCGATATCTTTAAATGATACAAATACAGAGTAACTATATACATTAAAAAACTATATTTTTTAATGTTAAAAAAATGTAAGGTCATGCATTTGGGCTGCAGCAATCCAAGGGAGCAATAATAGTATAAGGGTGAAGTACTTTTGTCCACTAAAGAAGAGCGGGACCTAGGCGTGGTTGTGTCTGATGATCTTAAAGTAGCTAAACAGGTAGAAAAGGCGACAGCAAAAGCTAGAAGGATGCTTGGGTGCATATGGAGAAGAATGGCTAGCAGAAAAAGGAGGTGATTATGCCTCTGTATAAGTCTTTGGTGTGACCTCATTTGGAGTATAGTGTGCAATTCTGGAGACTGCACCTTCAAAAGGATGTGAACAGGATGGAGTCAGTGCAGAGGGTGGCTACTAAAACGATTAGTGGTCTTCATTATAAAGAATATGAGGACAGACTTAAGGATCTTAATATGTACACCTTAGAGGAAAGGCGGGATAGAGGTGATATGATTGAAATGTTTAAATACCTCCGTGGCATAAATGTCCAGGGAGAGAGCCTCTTTCAATTGAAAGCAAGTTCTGCTGCGAGGGGACATGGAATGAGGGTGAAGGGAGATAGATTCAGGAGTGATATGTGGAAATATTTCTTTACGGAAAGAGTAATGGATCCATGGAATAGTCTCCCAGTGGAGGTGGTAGAGATGAAGACAGTAACTGAATTCAAAAAAGCATGGGACAAACACAGAGGATCTCTAAAGGTAAAAAGGGGACTGTTGTAGTTGTTATGGAAGGACAGACTAGATAGGCCATGTGGTCTTTTTTTGTTGTCATATTTCTATGTTTCTATGTTTCTAAGAACTTAAATATCTAAGCACAACCTAAAACTAAGATGCAGACAGCAGTCCAGCAGCGAGATGTGGGCTTTCCAGTCTTTTGTACTGAGTGTCACAAGTATGATTTTTTCCTAGTTGGTGAGGAGTCTTATGTGTGCACTAGGTGTGAGGAGCTCTTTGCTCTCAGGGAACAAATCTGATCTCTGGAGGCTAGAGTAGCAGACTTGGAAGACATAAGGAAGACAGAGAGGTACATAGACGAGACCAGCAGCGATATAGTCCTGGAGTCCTACCTCCAGTCTGGCAGCATCCCTGTTGCCATGGAGGAGAGAGTTCATGTGACAGGAGAGCATCACCCTGGTGTGGCAGGAAGTGATCCTGTAGCTAGGACCTGTCCTACAGGTAATGTAAAACCCTCTCACGCTGAGGAAGTTTCTCCAGGGCCATGAGGGAAGGGTTAGGACAGCCATTATAGTTGGCGATTCAATCATTAGGCATGTAGATAGCTGGGTGGCTGGTGGATGTGAGGATCACCAGGTAACATGCATGCCTGGAGCGAAGGTAGCGGACCTCACGCGCCACCTAGAGAAGTTCTTAGATAGTGCTGGGGAGGAGTCTGCTGTCTTGGTACATGTTGGTATCAATGACATAGGAAAATGTGGTAGGAAGGTTCTGGAGGCTAAATTTAGGATTTTAGGTAGGAAGCTGAAATCCAGAAATTCCAGGATAGCATTCTCCCATTACACACTGTCACCAGCTCTCCTTAAACCCCCGTATATAAGTGAGTAGAGGTTAAGTGAGTGGGTCTTCCCCACTGAAGCAGCTACTTTACAAATCCTGAAGCTGGGCTTTTTGGGAAATGTAGTCCCTTCACTGAATCAATGAGGAGCAGTTGTGGAAAAGTGGTTTAAGCAACCAAAGGATTTTATTTCCCCTCCCGGGGTGGATTTCACTATGAACAAAGTAACACAAACCAGGTATTTACTGGCATAAGGACAAATCAAAGGTTCTTTAACAGAAAAGGCTTACTTCAGCAATAAACAGGTTGATATCTAGCATTCCAACGTAACAATGCTGTTTCTTCACAGCTCTCTGCTTCTCAATGCTAGTAGTGCTGTACTTTCTCTTTCAAAGCATGCCTTCAGCGTAATGAGATTATTTCATTAGCTAGTGATATCGTACAGTCCATGATATCTTCATCAATATTCACACACTCAGGTTCAAAGTCCATTAACTCTTCCTGGCTAGAAGGAAATGTTTGTAACGGCAATCCTGATGCCACGCCCTTTCTAACTGCTTCAGGTTTCACCTGATATTCCTGAGTTAAATACTGGCTTTTACAAACGTTATCAGCACAGTATTCTCTTCCCAGCTCCAACCCTCTGGATAAATACAGTCACTGTAACTATTTTTATACCAGCTTTTTGGCTTATCTTTTAGCCTAGCTGGTGGAGGTTTTCTTTGTGGCTTTGGACTGGCTGTAGGTTCCCAACCTAAGCCTTGCACAGAAGATTTCACTTGCCTTCCTGGCTTCCTTTCACTTCTGTGTTCCCCTGGATACTGCAGGTAATCCACTCTGCCCTTATTATATCCTTCCCTTGGGGTTTCTTTTCTTTTCCTGAAGAAAGACACTGTCTCACCCTTCCACAGAGACTCTGGCTTTTTCCTGGCACTGCTGTCTTCACCGTAGCACTCATTAGCTTCCTTACCCAGCACACATGCCTCATCCACTTCTCCTTCTTCTCCTTCCTCCCCTTCTAACTCCATAAGCTCAACTGAACTCTCTTTATCAGGGTGAATTCTAGGGCAGTGCTCAACTCCACCCCCTAGCAGGTGTCCTGCATTAGCTCGTGACTCATACCCTGAATGGTAGCACGGGCGTTTCTCTTGCCTCTGTGCTTGGTTTCTAAGGTAACCAGGAGCCATGTGCTTTTGTTTACAACTCAGCCCTACTCCTGTTCCTGGCTTTTTAGCCTCTTCTACCGGGCTGGAAGGACCCACTATGTCACAACACGCAGGACCCAAAAGGCAGGCAGAGCTCTGGAGTCTGAATGTGTGGATGAGACAATGGTGCAAGGATGAGGGTTTTGGATTTGTTAGGAAATGGGGAACATTCTGGGGAAAGGAGGAATCACCCACTATAATGACCATCCTAACCTTTCCCTTTTTGGCACATAGCCCTGAAGATACCTCCTTTGTGCAAGAGGGTATTACATCACCTGCAGGTCCTAGCTACAGGATAACTTCCTGCCACATTAAGGTGATGCTCTTTTTTTTGGTGACCTCTCTCCTCCATGGCAGCAGAGAGGCTGCCAGACTGGAGGTGGGACCTCTCTATTATGTCCCTGTAGGTCTCCTCTATATACCTTACTGTCTGTCTCAGCTCCTCCAAATCTGCTCTATCCTCTAGAGATTGGACTTGTTCTTTGAGAGAAAGGAACTCTTTGCACCTAGTGCACACAAAAGACCTCTCACCAACTGGGAGATAATCATACATGTGACACTCAGTGCTAAACACTGGATAGACCCATCTTGTTGCTGGACTTCTGTCTGCATCTCAGTTTTAATGATTTGTTTAGATATTTAAGGTTGTTCAGTTATTAAAAATTGTTAGGGAAAGAGGGATGTTTGAACAAATACAAATATACCTAAGAGGTTTGGGGGATTTTGTTTAATGTTCACCTTGAGACGGACTGCAAGGACCTCATTAATCTATTCCAAAAGCCTAATAACTTGCTGATGAAGATAACTGGTGAAGCCTGAGAGTGAATAAGAAACATAGAAATATGACATCAGAAAAAGACAATTTGACCTATTGAATTATCAGGTCCAATATCCAGACGGGCTGGCAATGAATTTTTGGATACTGTGATTACAGGCAGTACTATCTGGATAGAGGTGATATTCAGACTACTATGTGCAGAAAGTTAGAATATTGTTTTTATTGTCCTAATTGTATGTAGATGATTATCCAGATAGCAGTCTGAATATCGCCACTATCCAGAAAATTCACTATTCTGCACTCACTCTGCCCATGGACAGCCTTGGCACAATCTAGGTAGCACCTGCTTTGGGATAAGTGGTTTTGAATATTGATCCCTTACATAAGAATATCAGGATATAATATCTGTCTTACCGGTCAGACCAAGGGTCCATTAAGGCCAGTATCTTGTTTCCAACAGTGGCCAATCCAAGTCACAAGTACCTGTCGGGATCCTGAAAGGCAGACAGATTCCATTCTCCTTATCCCAGGGATGAGAAGTGGATTTTCGCCTGTTCACTTTAATAATGGGTTATGGACTTTTCCTCCAGGAACTTTTTTTAAACCCAGCTACACTAACAACTTTTACTGCATCTTCTGGCAATGAATTCCAGACCTTAATTGTTCATTGAGTGAAAAAACGTTTTCTCAGATCAGTCTTAAATATACTATTATGCAACTTCATTGCATGTCCCTTAGTCTTTATACTTTTTGAGGCAGTAAATTATCCACACACAACAAACTTGTTTTTGTATCTGTCTCGACAACCAGACCCAAGGAAGAATTTATACAATTGTATTTCTCTCCTTCCAGAAAGCTGGAGGATGGTATTTGGATGCAATATCAAGTATCAAGATAAATGGTAGATTAAAGGTATTTTCTAGAACAACATTCAACCATGAAGAAGGCAATAATATTCCTCTTCCTGAATATTAATAGGTATACTTAGGTGTTTTCAATATATGCAGTGCAAATAACATTCTGTACTCTGTCTCCACTGGGAATCTAATTTTTCTTTTTCTTTGTTTTATTTTTTTAATATAATTCCAGCAACAAGCTTCCGTTTCAGATAAATGAAATAAATTCAGTAACCAAGTGCAGTGTGTGCAGATAGTGAGCATACGATTAGTTGGGGCACTTTCCATGTGCTATTGCTAGTGGGTATCGGGACAAGAGTGGTCCCCATCTGTTGCTGTCCTGGCTGGCGAGGCTTGACCATAGTGGTAGTCCTCATCAGCTAGGGCAAGATTGGAGGGAGACCACCCCAGTAAGACCCGGGGTGCGGCTTGGGAAGGTGGGGGTAGGGACTTTAGTGCAGGAGGGTCTTCAGGGGGTTTGAAAGGAGGGACTTTGATTTCACATGGTATGGCCATTGCAGAAAAGAGGGGCTTGCTTAGACAAAGGGATAAGGTTTGGTGGGGGGGGGGGGATTGTGATTGCTGGGTGTGTGTGATCGGGGGGGGGGGGAAGCTCAGGGTGGGGTGTATGATTGGGGAGTGCTTGGGGGGGTTGCATCAAGAGGGGTATTGGAGAGAGGGCCAAAGATCATGGCCGTTGTTTGGCTATATGTGACACGGGGCCCGCATTTAAAGTGGAATTTTAAGTTCAGGCACCATTTCACAAACATGTATGTGCCCGATATGAACGTCTACTGAGGTGTCTACATAGACATCCCCAGAACAGTATTTCAGCCAGTGGATGTCTAGGAATAGTCTAATGGTTAGAGTAGTGGGCTAAGGCCAGGGTTCAAATCCCACGGATGCTATCATTGTGATTGTGCAGAGTATTGGGGGTGGTAGAGTGCCATCTTCTCTACACCCTTTGGATGTTTTATGGCCAAAACAAGCACTTTCACAATGTCTATTTGTGCCTGCAACAGGTATAACCTTAGATGCAACTGCAGACATCCAGGACATTTCTGAGATCAGGCAGTGATGTCTAGACTCTTGGAAATACCCCAGCAATGTCCCAGTTGAGACTTGGGCATTCTCACAATAGAGATGGCCACAAATCTGGTTTCTAAAATGCCTCTGGAAACATCTCTGTGCTTTGGATATCTCTATGACTGTTTTCAGATGTCCAAAATATCAATAAAGCTTCTAAAATAACCCCCTTATTGCCCTAGGTTGCACTTATAACACCTTAATTTTTGCAGTTAAGATGTGGTAAGTGCAAACCCTCACTGCTCTTTAGTAAAAAGGGCTTTATACATTTTTCTGAGGCTTTTCCCTCCCTAGTTTACATTAGGAATATATATGTAGATGTGCACAGATAAGAATTGTTTTTACATTTAGATTTTTGCATTTTTTGTGAAATACTAGGGCTGTTTAATGGTGATTCTTTACTAGCATCCATGCAGTGCCGCATACACCTTGCTGTGCTATATAAATGTTTAATAACCGCAGCAATACTAGTCTCTTCTTTATAGTCCTGGTAAGCACCTCTACCACATCATTTCTTTTTCTTACGTGAATAAGCATGATCCCTCTTTCATTCATTTATTCATGAAAATACAGACACATGCAGCCATGGAAAAGGGGAAAATCAGTGGAGGATTGCACAAGAGTTTCTGGTACCTATGGGAAAGCTGCACTAAGATTCAGTGTACAGCGTGTTCTAATGCACACACTAAAAAAAATGTTTACTTGCAATGCAGTAAATTAATGGTATGCTAATTTCTACTGTGCTTAATGGTACATGCTGTCTAAAAATAAAGTCTACACCACTGTGGCATGATGCAGCTATTTGCAACACTGCGAGATAATATCTCTCTTCCTGCCAGTGCGTTAGCGGGAATTGATTCATGCACGAACAGGAAGGGGAGCCACTATAAAACATAGGCTGGGTTCCATGACTCCTGTCCTCTACCCTTATCCCACAAAATTTCACTGGTGGTCCAGTGGGCTTCAGACTGTCTGAGCCCCCAATACTCCCAATCCCTCATCTGACTATGCAATTCCCCCAACACTCCCAATTCCCCCACCCCAACTCCCCAATCATCTCGACACTCCCAGTTTTACTTTCTGGATTCCCAACCTCCTCCTTGACACTGCTCAACCCCCAAACTCCCCAGAACACCTCGTCCAGGTGCAGCCCTGGCTCTGGCATGCCAGGGCAAGGCACTCCTGACCTGGGCAGCCAAGGTCAGGTCAACCTTGGCCCAAGCATCCTTGATCAAGATGGCCCTGGCTTTAGTAGGACCAGGAATCTTAGGTCAGGATGGCTCTGATCCAGGCACCCTGTTTCAGGGCACCCCTGGCCCAGGCACTTGGGGCAGAGAGACCCTGGCAAGGGCTTCCCTAGTCAGGAAGTTCTCTTGACTAGAGAGCTTCCAGAAGTGATCTGTTGCCCCTTAACACTCCCCGCGCACCAATCCATCTCTAAAGGCTGGGAGTCAGGAGCAACACCCGCTCGCTCCTGTGCCACCATCTTCCAAAATGGTGGAGTCTGACCTCTAGTGGTATGTCAAGATGCATTGTTAGGAGTCAGGAGCTGCCAGGTTGCTGCTACTATCCCACAGCAACATGATTTGCTCACACTACCTAGTAACCATTAAGAAAGCTATATGGTGTCACCACCAGGTGGGCAGGCTGCCGCCTAGGGTTGCAGATCTGTGTCTGATGGTGATTAAGTAGTTGTGAACACGAATGGTTTAAGGTAAAAGGATTTATTTCCCCTCCCGGGGTCGGATTTTTCAGGTAATATAACACAATACTCAAAGCAAATAAGCCATACTTTCTGGCAAAACACAAAGGAGATTATAACAGCTTTTTCTTGCTTCTTAAAGTAAAGAGTAAACGTTAAACAGGCAAAACTCAGCACATAGCTTTCATATGTGCAAAACAGCACTCTTCACTGATAGTGTTTTCCCTCCACACTATACAGCCTTTTGACTAGCGAAAAGACGTCACTTTATCAGAGAAAATCAATGTGCAGTCCATTGGGTCACTATCAAATGAACATTCACTGACTGTATCAATGACCATAGGCTCCTGCATACATTCAGAATTGTCTGAGTTCTCCTTGCCACAATACTTCTGCAAGTTCCCCTGTAACGTGCCATCACAGAGTCTCTCTGCACAACTCCCTCTAGGGCTGGAATAACAGCTACCGTATTCTTCGGTGTTTGGGAGAGAGGGAAGCCACCATTCAGGGTTCTTAGAGTTTAATTCCTTCTGGCAGGTTCTACCCTTGGAAAAACTTATAAGCTCTGGCTTCAGGCTTTGCAAAAGAATATTCTTCTCCCCTATTAACACCAGGTTCAAGCCTGCGGGGTTTTCTCTGAGGCTTAGGAACTGCTACTATATCTTCCTCAGACATGCACACATCTTCAGGGAAATACCTTTCTCTCTCTGGGGTTGTTAACTGCTCTCTCTTCAGCTCGGTGCTCAAATTCCTTGGCTGGGTGTTACTGCCCTGCCCCCACCTAGGATTTATCACACGAGGCTTCTCAGCGTTAACCCTGCAGGTATTTCTTTTATCAGCAAACTTTAACTTCCTACCAGAGACATTCTCCAGGCTACAGCTCTCAAATACATACTGTTTGTCTTTAGGCTTCCAATCACTCCAGTTGGAACGTTGCCTCTGAGCTCCAAACAGCTTGCAATCAGCAGAACACTTGCAACTGTTCTCTGACCTCACTGGCTGCTTTCTCCTGCAGTGCTCTGGGTAGTTTCTGTGGTGAACCCTTCCTGGTTCTGGCTCTGACTCACGTCCTGGGTCAGAGTCTGAAACTCCTCCTTCTTCCTCTAGGTCAGCTGGTTCAGCTAGTTCACCTAGTTCTCCTCGTTCTACCCGGTCTAACTCTGTATTTCCTGCATAGCTCTTATAGTGGCTATTAGCTCTTCCCCTTTCCAGGTGCACGCTATTAGGAATTGGGGAATGTTTCTCAGCTGGGCTTATTTGCAAACCCCGTCGCTGGCTTTGTTTATGTCGCCCCTGACAACTGCTGCTCACATGGCCTGCCTGCCTGTCAGCTTCAAGACTAGAACTCAGTGAATCCTGTGTTTTTAAGGTAGGAAATGGAACTTCTTCATCACAATGGTTATCACCAGGGCCGGATTTACCTATACGCCACCTATGCCGTGGCGTAGGGCCCACAGCTGACAAGGGCCCACAAAAATAGCCTTTTTTAAATTAAATTAAAAAATAAAACGCTGGCTGCCGCCGCGACAGCATGGACTGTTCCCGCGGGGCCCCCTCTGCTGCTGTGGCAGCATGGATTGTCCCGCGGGGCTCCCTATGCCCAGCTGAATCCCCTCCCTGCCTCCCTCCCTGCCGGCTTTGAGAGGCACGAAGGGAGAGTGTCTCCCTCGCGTCTCTGTCAAGCCCGCAGGGGCTGATGGGAAATTTCCCCTCAGCCCCTGCGGGCTTAACAGAGACGAGAGGGAGACACTCTCCCTTCACGCCTCTCAAAGCCGGCAGGGAGAGAGGGGATTCAGCCGGGCATAGGGAGACCCGCGGGACAATCCATGCTGCCGGGGCGGCAGCCAGCATTTTTTTTTAAATTAAATTTTACTTTAGGCCGATGGGGGGGGGGGTAGGACTGGTAATGGGCTATTGGGGGGGGCTGGGACTGTAAATGGGCTGGGGGGTTAAGGCTGGAGGTGGGCTGATGGGGTTAGGACTTGTAATGGGCTGTGGGCTGTTGGGGGGGGTTTAGAAATGGTAATGGGCTGGGGGGGGGGGGGTAGGACTGGTAATGGGCTATTGGGGGGGTTGGGACTGGAAATGGGGGGGGGGGGTTAAGGCTGGAGGTGGGCTGATGGGGTTAGGACTGGTAATGGGCTGTGGGCTGTTGGGGGGGGTTTAGAACTGGTAATGGGCTAGGGGAGGGGGTTAAGACTGGTAATGGGCTGTGGGCTGATGGGGGCTGTCTGGTAATGGGCTATGGGGGGGCTAGGACTGGAAATGGGCTGGGGGGGTTAAGACTGGAGGTGGGCTGATGGGGTTAGGGCTGGTAATGGGCTGTGGGCTGTTGGGGGGGTTAGAACTGGCAATGGGCTATGGGGGGGTTAGGACTGATAATGGGCTATGGGGGGGGCTAGGACAGGAAATGGGCTGATGGGGAGGGGTTAGGACTTGAGGTGGGCTGATGGGGTTAGGACTGGTAATGGGCTGTGGACTGATGGGGGGGTTAGGACTGGCAATGGGCTATGGGGGGCTGACTGGAAGTGGGTTGATGGGGTTAGGACTGGAAGTTGGCTGATGGGGGGTTAGGACTGGTAATAGGTTATAGGGGGGCTTAAACTGAAAATGGGGTGATGGGGGGTTAGGACTGTAAGTGGGTTGATGGGGGGCTAGGACTGGTATTGGGTTGGGGGGTTGTTAGGACTGGAAATGGGCTGATGCAGGAACTAGAAGGGAATGGATGCTGGGTGAGGCTGGAACTAGAAGGGAGCTGATGTTGGGGGAGGATTAGAATGGGATGGGGCTAGAAGAGTAAAATGGAGAAGGGAAAAATATTTTGTGTGGGAGGGATAAAAAATCTACAATTGGCCGGGTATGGGAGAGTAAGTGGGGATTGAGGATGGAGGGGTAAAATTTGAGTGGATGAAATAGGAATGAGGAAAGAGCAAAAGGAGAAAGATTAGTATGTTAAAGCAGATGTAGAGAGAGAATGGAAAAAAACTAGAAGAGAGAGAAAGGACAAATGGACAGCAGACGATGGAGAGTTAGCAGAAGACACAAAAAAACCAGAAGAAAGTGGCTGGAGCAATTGCAGCTGAAAAAAATGCACAAAAGGTAGAAAAATATCTCTTTATTTTGAATTTATTAATTGGAATATGTCAGCTCTGGTAAATGTGCATCATTAACGTCTGCGCTTTGTTTAGTACAAGAGCAAATTAATGTATAGTTTTATTTCTACAGTGTTTGTACATTCCAAGTTTGGTTTTTGGGATTCCCAGTTTAATTATTGTCTTCCTGTTTCTAAATTGTGATTCCTTGTTTGGTGACGGTCTATGTTGTGCATGTGTAACTGAGCTGAGGTGTTCTGTTTATATAATTCCTATTTGACAGTGCCACTTGTTCTCTTTCCCCAGTAGGTCATGTATTGTTGTTCTCTGAAATGTATTGGTTTAATATTTGCAGTGTTGCCTTTTGATTGGTATTGTATGGTGCTTTGAGAGTCCTGGTAGTGCTGTTAGGATACGGCGGGTTTGCTATGGGTTCTAAATGGGCAGTGTTTGTAGTATTTATTTATTTATTTATTTATTTAACATCTTTTATATACCGCGCTATTTGTTTTCAGTGCGGTTTACAAGTAACAGAAGCTGCACAATCAGAGGACACTGGTGTGCTTACATTATAACAGGAAACTTAAACTTGGAACAACAGGGTAAAAACTGTAACTATGTACAAACATATTGGATTCTTTAGTATTTGCAGGAAGACTAAGGCAGGACATAAGAGAACTTGAAGCGGAATTACTTATGAGGGAATTGGGAGTGAAGAGTGAGAGTTTGTGGGTTTAGGAGTGCTGATGATCAGATGTGGATTGGATGCTTGTGCATAATGGAGAAGGAAAAGGTGGTGCTTGATTCCCTTGCGAAATTGAGTGAGGTCTTTAATTGCTCTTATTTCAGGTGTGAGGTCATTCCAGCATTTAGGTGCATAGAAGGCGAAGGTCCTTTTCTTGGTTCCTAATGTGTCCTAGTAGTTCCTAATGTGTCTGGCAGTTGGCACTGGATTAAAGTAATGTAGAAATCTTTTAGTCTTTCTTTATCCATACACTCATTAAGAGGCACGTTTACTAAAAGTTAGTATATGGTAACATTATGCAAATATTTATGCAAATGAGGCCCCTTATGCAAATGAGGCCCCGCACCCCCCTTGGGCCGCCCCTGCTGGGGGCCCACAATTTTTGTTGGCATAGGGCCTCACTCAAGGTAAATCCGGCCCTGGTTATCACACTTGGTAGCACTGTAAAATGCCTCCTCTAAAATCTGTTGACATTGACATTTAGGTGTCATGTTTTCAGCAGTGGCAGCAGGCCGATCAGTATAAGTGCCAGCAGCACAGACTAGATCTGTTATACAGTCACTGCAGCTACTATTCAGCGGGCTTAAAGTAAAAGTATAGCAGATAGTGGGTGAAAATCGCTGCTGTCTGGATAATTTTGTGGTATCTCCTTAACTTTGCCCCTTCACTTTATGGACATCATTGGACCAGATGGAAGGATTTTTAGCCCAGTACTATCCATATTCTGGCCAAAAATCGATGGATATCAGAATAATACACTCATCAGCCACCAGTGAATGTTTAACTGTTGGAATATTGGCCCACTAATAGTTTAATATATTATCATACTTGGTTTCATTTAAATATTCTTTCCAAACCAACAGAATGTTTGACTACTGCTCCATTCAAACTGCCTCTCTCGATATCCTTCCAAGTCAGAGATATACACAGAGACAGCACAGATATGCACACATACAATCATACACACATACAAGGATTGGAAAGAATTAATTGAGCCTGTTGCACATGCTTTCCCCACTTGTTTAAAATATGTTTAAATTATTTTACTTGGTGCTAAAGTAAAAAGATTTACAAGTATCTTTACAATTTAGGTTGATCCACAAACCAATGCAAAAAGTTCATGTTTATAGAATCATTTTTCCAGAAGGCTTATTTTTGTCCATTAGGGATAGCTTGCTTACTTGTGAAATTTCAGCCTGATTGCGAAACATTTAGAAGTCGCCCCATTCTGAACATGTTATGGATGGGAAAAGGCATTTGTGTATTGAAAATATTCCTTTTTAAGACTCATTTCAGGATGACTGCACATGAGTCCAAGAATATCACAGATTTGGCTCTGTCAGTCTTGTTTACGTCAGACAGTGCAATGAAGCACCATTTGCAATCCGAGCTCCTCTCAATGACAGAGAATTTTTATCAGTTCTTAAAACTTACCCAAATCAGGTTGTTGCATTTTCAAAGCATCTCTGAATTTTGTCTGAACATTTGGCAGACTCAGCCCTTTTTGATGACAGTCTCTGCATAAATAAAGAAAAAGATGGTGCAGAACCTTCAGCGGCCACCGTTACCATACATTCCAATTGTCTGCTGTTTAGTTCAGATGACATAAAAACTGCCAAATGGGTTGACCTCTAAAGTTTATTTTCATTAAAATGTTGTGAGAGACCACCTGATGCAGTGAGCTGGGTGGTTGTAGTTCACCAGGCTCCAGGAAACCCCCGCCGCAAATGAAGGAAAAAAATAGTGAACCACGCATTAACTTCAATTCGCTCTCTCAGGGATGATAAATAAAAGTGAGACAGAGAGTGTTGAGGTGAGCGCGGACTTACCCCCGATGGCAGCCAAGGCGGGGAAGAAGGAGAAACCTCGTGGGATGGAGTCCAAGATGGCGCTGTCTGCCCCAGCTAGCCCGAACAGCGGACAACATGCTGGCATTGTGGAGGAAGTAACCGGCACGGTGGTGGCAGCTTTGGAGGGGTGGTTTCAAGCACTTTCAGAGCAATTTACACAGGTGGGGCAGGCAGTGGCGGAATTTGGCCCGAGAGATTTTCAGCTGGATCAGCGGGTGGAGGTGGTGGAGGGGGAGCAACAAACCCAGACCCAAGCTCTGCAGGAAATGGCAGAGAAATTAAAGGCCTATGCAGACAAGATAGATGACTTGGAGAATAGGGGAAGAAGGAAGAACCTCTGAATCGTGGGGATCTCTGAATAGGTCAAGGAGTCTGAGCTGCGAGGACATTTGGAGAGTGGTTGCCTGCCCACTTATCCTTGGGGACACTAGCGGGACCGCTGGTCATCGAAAGAACGCATCAGCTGGGACAGAAGCGGGAAGGCCTGGGTTGACCTTGTGTGGTTATTGCACGCTTCTTGAATTATTCCCAAAAGGAGATGGTGCTGAGAGCAGCAAGAAGCCAGCGTTGCCAAGCACCGGGATTTCAGAGAATCTTAGTCTTTCAAGATTACTCTGCCCAAGTAAGCCAACAGAGGCAGGAATTTGCTGGGGCATGTGCTACACTCATAAATAAGAACATACGCTTCACTCTTATGTACCCTGCAAGGATGAAGGTGGAGTACCAGGGTAAGCAATATGTATTTACTACTGTGGCAGCGGCGCAGACCTTTCTGGTGGGATTATCTGAGGGATGAGATTTCAGGCAATGAATCTAGAATCTGTGGCTCCTTTATCTTTTTCTGTTTGGATGTTTGTTTGTTTTTTTGAAGTGGATAAGAGGGCACAAGTTGGGAGCCAGAGACATAAGACTTTGACTGCATGTGCTGGACAAGCTGGTGAAGAGCTAGTGGACTTAGTACCGCAGATTTGAGGACTGCACTGCTCATGTCAGAATTCACTTCTATGTTTATTTAGTTTTTCTTCTGATATATCGCTCAGGCTAAAGGATGTTAGAGCGATGCTCCCCTGTTGCTATTTGGGGGACAGATCCGAGGAACCGTGAAACAGGAATGTTGCCGGACTCTGCTGAGCGTTTGGAGTGCTGATAGACTTTGGCGCAGAGGGGTGCACCAATATCGACAAGTGCCCTGCTGCAGAGGAAGTCAGAGATCTATATAGTCTATATAGACTATTGGCTCTCCTCCCCCCTTCCTCCTTTTTTTTTTCTTTCTCCTTTCTTCCTTCCTTGGTTTGATCCCAGGGATAGGGAGATTGATATTTGATTGGTTCATTCAGCTACTGATGTTAATGGTGATTGAGACAGCTTTGTTTTAAATGTTATAAAAGGGTGTTATAAATGATAGCAGAGTGTGTTGGGCACTTTGGGTGGGGGAGGAAGAAGTGGGGAAGTTTTAGTAGGTTATTGTATGGTTTGGGAGACAGAGGTCTGGATAGGGGAAGGTAGGATAATGCTGTGAGGTCTTTAGGTCATGAGAGGCAATGAGGCACTCCTCACAACCCATTTGGATATTAATACTGTGGGAATGACATTTAGGAGCGATGAATTGATGAGGGGGAAAGGGAAAGGGAAGGGGAGGGTTTTGGGATTGTAGTGGTGGGGAAGCTATAGCTGTTGATAGAAAGTGGGCTATATCCTCATATGTTGTTAATATAATATGGGGACGCCCACTTCCCTCTAGGGTTTCCTTATATTCAGCATAATGCATCATGATGGCTGATGGGCTAACTTGGAGGCAAGGGGAGTAGGAGTAAGGGTAAGGAGGGGGGTGTGGGACTGTAAGGGGGTGGAGAAGGTGATATGGAAGTGGGGAATTATGGACTTTGTAAAGGTGGGTCCGAAATGCATCATTGATGGTCAGAGGGGAGGGCCCTCAGGTAGGGGGGCAAGACATAGAGGTAGGAGTTAGAGGGGGGGGGAAGGGAAAGGGTAGTCAGGGCCAACAGGGGAGGGGGAGAAGGAGGAGAGTAGAGAGGTGGCAGGGGGAGGGGGTGGTGAGGTAGCAAGAAGTGGGGGGATGGGGAATTCTGGAAAGGGGGAAGAGACATGCTTCTGGAGTCAGTGGAGAGTGGGGAATTTGGGGGGAGAATGGGATATTTGGAAAGGGCATTTTGGAGGTCTGGCTGGGTGTTAGGTTCGATGATGCAAAGGGGTGGGTAGGTGGGGTGTATGGGGCATCATCAGGTGGGAAGAGGGCAGGGGTGGCCATTTTAGTTCATAAAAAGGTGGGCTTTGTAATGACACAAATTATTGAGGATCCGGAGGGTAGATATATCTTGGTTCTTGGGGAGTTATATGGACAAAGTATAGTGCTGATGAATATATATGCACCTAATGTGTATGAGGCACGCTTTTGCGCCAGGGTTAATAAATGCTTGGAAGAGGTGGGGAGAATTCCTTTAATCCTTGGAGGGGACTTTAACTGTGTGATGGAGGAGAGTGTGGACAGATCATGGCAGAGTGGTAGAGTCCATGATCGCAAAGCAGTGGGTGAGAGGGCTTTGTGAGGGATATGATCTAACGGATTACTGGAGGGTTTTACATCCATTAGAGAGAGATTATACACATATATCCAGGGCACACGACACTGGTTCTAGGATAGACTATTTTCTGGGATCATCTGCACTCTTTCCCAGGGTGATGCAAGCGACAGTGGGGCGCATAATGATTTTAGACCATGCCCTGATCTGGGTAGATATCCAATGGGGAACTAACTCTAGGAGGGTTTTGTGGAGATATCCCCTGGAGTTAAGCTCAGATGCGCAATTTGGGGACTTTCTCAAAGAGCAGTGGGAGGATTATACCGCTAACAATGCTGAGCATAAGGATAATCCAACGCTGTTCTGGGAGGCTATCAAGGCGGTGCTGAGGGGCCAGGTCATAGGTTATATGGGGCATCGAATGGTACAGAAGAGTCGACGCTTACTGCGGCTGGAAGGGGAACTGTGTGTAGCGCAACGGCAGTTCTTTGCATGCTCCAGTCTGAATAACAAGGAAAGGTTGTTACATTTACAGAAAGAGGTAGCCTCAGTATTGCAGAAAAGGGCAATTCAATCCAAATTGTTCTATCGGTATAAGTTATACTAATAGGGAAATAGAACAGGGAAGCTACTGGCAGGACTGCTAAAGGCAGGGGTGGTGGAGATACGTGGGCACAATACGGGATGGGGGTGGTGTGGTTTGGAATACACAGCAGCATATAGAAGAAGTATTTTGAAGCTACTATGCCTCTCTATATGAGAGGGATGTAGAGGATAGGATAGCGGAGCAAGATTTCTTGAACCAAATCCAGATGCCTTGTTTATCAGTAGAACAACAAGAGTTGCTGAATGCCCCAATCACCCCTTTGGAAGTGGTGGTGACTGTCAAAGTGCTACAGAGGAGATGGGCCCCGGAGCCAGATGGATTTCGGGGAGAGTTCTACAAGCTAATGATACAACAGGGCGGGGCCCTTAACTGCCTATTTCATGGATTTAGTAAGGAGACAGTTGTTTCTGTTTGAGTCCAATAGTGCAATTATCACTGTCATTCCTAAAGAAGGTAGAGATCCTTTGAGACCGGGTTCTTACCGGCCTATCTCCTTACTGAATCTAGATATTAAAATCTTAGCTAAAGTTATGGTGGAGCGCTTGGCGCCGATAGTGCCGCAATTAGTATATGATGATCAAGTGGGTTTTGTATGGAACAGACGTCATTAAAAACATGAGGAGGATTCTTTACGCTCTATATATGATAGAAGTGGCTGAGGTGAGGTTGTTGGTCAGTTTTGATGCTGAAAAAGCATTTGACTGTGTGGTGTGGTCATATATGTTTAGGGTGTTAGAGCATATGGGCCTGGGGTTTTTTTTTTGGCGAAGTTGTACGGGTGTTGCATTTGGATCCACGAGGACAAATAGTTGTGAATGATTCACTGACGCTCGACTTTTACATCCGACGAGGGACTAGGCAGGGATGCCCATTGTCCTCGCTTCTGTTTGTTTTGATGCTGGAGCCCTTGTTGGATCATATACGGACGCACCCTGGGCTTGTGAGAGCACATATAGGGAAGACGGAATTTCGGGTTTCGGCATTTGCCGACGATGTGTTAGTGTATTTGGGGTTACCACAGGAAACACTGCCAGTTTTGTTGGGGGCATTTGAAGACTTTGGGAGGTTTTCTGGCTTGAAGTTGAATCTTGAAAAGTCAGAAGCTATGCCTCTACACAGTGGGCTTCGGGCAAATTGGAAAGGAGAATTTCCACTAAAATGGAGTATGCAGGCAATTAGGTATTTGGATATAACACTTACGGCAGAGACTAGGAAGATACACAGCTTGAATGTGCAGAAGCTTTTGACAGAAACCAAGAACTGACTTGGGGGTTGGCGTGATCTCCCTCTCATTGGTAGGGCGGATAGCACTCTACAAGATGGTTATCTTTCCTAAATGGTATATGTGCTGCAGGTGTTACCCATCCTGATGTTGCGCAAAGAATGAAAGCAATTGATTGGAGTACTCAATATTTTTCAATGGAGAGGTAAAAGACCGAGAATTCGTTTGGGAATATTTTTGCAGCCTTGGGAATGGGGAGGTATGGGAATGCCAGATATCCACAGATATAATATAGCCTGTCAGTTGCATAACTTGAGGGATTGGCTCAGCGCGACCACAGATTATACACCGCTATCGATGGAGGGTGAGTTGGCATCCCACTTGGCGCTGCGTTATGTCCTTCATGCGATGGCGAGAGCTCTTCCCAGGGTACTTAGTCAGTATGTGGTATTTAGAACAATGCGTCAAGTATGGTGGGTAGCGTGCAGACGATGTTGGGGGAATCCAAATTCAGCCTCTCTGTTACCTTTGTATGGTAATGGCAATTTTAGACCAGGAATGGAGGGAGTGGCCTTTGGGATCTGGGAGTCTAGGGGAATAATGGCGCTCGAGCAGGTGATTGATGGAGAAGGCAAGATGCTCCCATTTGGAGAGTTGAAGGCGCGGTATGGGTTAATGGGTGTAGATACCTTTAGATACACTCAAGTTCAAAGTTATATACATAGCATATCGGCTTTGGATTTGCAGGGTGACATCTGTTCATGTTTGGAGGAGCTATTGTATGCAGGAATGGCACAACAGGCACGTATAACAACGCTGCAGAAGGAGTATCTGGCCTTAGAAGTCATAACTGCTGAGGTATCGCTAGCAGAGCAGTGGTCGAGGGACTTGCATGTGAAGATAACGGAAGAAGATGTGAGGGAGGCGCTTATGCAGATCCCGCAGATTAGTGGAGGTTCGGAGCACAGAAAGATGCAGTATAAGATAATATGGCGAAATCACTATGCCCCCACTTGGGCTTATAAAGCAGGAAGTGCAGCTTCAGCAAACTGTCCCAGGTGTGGACATGAAGAATCTACTTTGGGGCATATGTGGTGAAGATGTCCCAGGATAGCTCAGTTTTGGAAGGCAATATACAGATATTTAGGTACTTTGTTTAAGGTGGCTGTGGTGGCAGATCCAAAGGCAGCGCTATTGGGGCTGTGGGCAAGCGTTGGGAGGGTCCCGAAGAAATATCAAGGTTGGCTGGGTTGTGCATTATTGGTGGCGCATCATCTTATTCTCTGGGAGTGGCTATCAGGAGGGGGGCCCGGGCTGGAGGGTTGGAGAAAAGAGCTGTATTAACTTATGCTGCTGAAGCACAGAGAAATGAAAACTTGAAAGATAGATTTTTGGAAGAGTGGGAATCTTTTGTTCAGATGTTACCTACAAGAGAGAGAAGTTGAATCATAAATATTCTGGGTTAGATATTTGAGTATAAAGAGAGAGGCTGGACCTGTAGATGGACTCCAGGGGTGGGATCCAGGGAAGGGGAGATGTAGGGAGGGGTGGAGGGGAGGCTTTTTTTAGAGGGGGGGGGGGAAGGTCTATCGCTTATATGCAAGAATAAGGAGGAGGGGGGGAAAGTTGTAACAGGGAATTGGGTTACATTGCATTGTATCAGACTATTTTTTCTTTCCCTAAATGTCACAATATTATATGTTTTGTTCCAGCTCAAGCCCCCGGGTGGAGTGTAATAGTCAACACCCACGGGGATGGTCAATGAATACTATCTTTGCTATGGGCTGCCAAAGTAGGGGGAGTAATTATAAAATGATTGAAACAGAGTAGATGCTGTAAGTTGTTTGATAATGTTGTATTGTCATGACAATGGACGCATATGTTGGAATTGTTGGTTGTCGCTTGGAATAAAAAAGAGTTAAACTAAAATGTTGTGTGTTTCTTATAAATATGGTCAAGAACAAAACCAGTCTTGCAGAGAACTGAAATCTGTTAATTTGTTTTTTTGGACCACCCTACTGTGCATAAATGTACAGTAATGGTGGCACGCAGAGCTGGCTTAAGAAGAAAGCCATGAGACATTGGCTTGGGGAGCCCAAGCTTTTAACGTGGAGGTTGCAGACCTGTTTGCAGCCTGAATTACAGTGCTGACTGTGGAGCCAGATTAAGGTGTGTTTTGGTGGAGGACCAGGCTTGCTGTGGAGAGATCAGCACCCATTCTTGATGTCATCTAAAGCACACTGGCTTTTCCCTATAATTAGAACAAGCAGGGCCAGTTCAAGGACAGGAAACACTCGAGGTGGACCCTCCATCCTGCCACCCCCCATAGTCCTCCACCCCCATTGCCACAGCTGCTGCCCCTATCTGGGGCCAGCAGTGGCAGTAATAGCCCCTTGTAATGGGGTATATAGAATGCTACTCATCCCTCTCCAGAGGGATTATAAACAGTTCTCTTTAAGAGACTCTGCAGTCCAGAGGTCAGGGCTGGGAGGACATGGCTCATAGAGAGAGGTTAAGAATCCAGCAGGCTGCAGGTGGGCAAGAGGGCCCGTGGAGACAGACGTCCTTCCAAGACAAGCCGTGCAAAGGAGTTCTGAGGTAGGAACTTTATCTGGGGCTGGAGGAAGGGCTGGGAGAACCCAGCTTATGGACGTTTAACAAGGTGGGATAAAAGTAAAGCTGCTTTTGTTTTCCCTGAACTGCTGCTTGTTCTGGGTTTTGCTTTGCGGAGGTTTAACAAGCTGGGACAAAATAAAAACTGCTTTTGTTTCCCCTGAATTGCTGTCTCACCTGTTTTGCAAAGAAAACCCCTTCCCACTGTTATAAACACCTTTACCTGTAGCCTATTTACCTGTGGCCAACCTGGCTAATGAGACTCAGAGAGGAATATTGTGTAGTAGTATAAGAGCTCTTTATTATTATTATTATTCGTTCCTGCAGCAACGGGTGTCGAAGGAAAGACACAACCTTTTACATATTTCAGTGACATTTATGCCTTTGTCAAATCTATAGGCCCCTACCCCCAGTATCTTATTGGCTAACTAATGCAGTGTTATTGACCCATCTATTGCGCTCAGGCAGCACACGTGGGTTTCTGCTCATCCCCTTTCATTTATTCTTTTACTTTATTTAACATAGTTCCTTATTCGTACATAACAGACCATATGCAAGAATGCAGTTTTTCTTTTTCTTCTGACCCCTTTATGGTAGTACATTCTGATGTCAGTCCTTATCTTTAGGTGGTCAATGGTTTATTTACATTTGTGCTTGCTCCATAAGACTTTTGCATTGCAAAAGGTCAACAGAGCAAGGATCTCTTTTATTTAACATAGCTTTATAACTTAAGACCAACCCTGACTTCTACAAAATTAGTTTTTCTATCTTGCATATATTTATCTTGTCTCTTACAATATGGCAATAGACACACTTCAAATACATAATCCTCTATATTTTATATGGGGTCAACTCCCTGACTTTTTAGCAATTTTTGGCTCTCACGATCCACACAGTATGCTTTTTAACTTTAGGTTTCTGTTCTGTCTGTCAGTCCTTATCATAAAGGACCACAAAAATCAGGAAGGGGGGGGGGGGGGAGAGAGGAGTATGTACTTAGTGTCTCTTAGGCTCTGCTATCTCTAGATGCAGAACAATGGAGAGAGAGAGAGAAGAATCTGCAGGAGATGGCAGGCATTTATCTCAGACATGTTTTGTTTTACAAAGTATTTCTAGAAACCTCTATATAACTACATTCTTTGACTTAGTTTTTACAGAATGATCAGAAAATTAACACTTTACGTTCTTCTGTCACCTTTGTATAGATACTTTTATCAAAACAACCATTTAAACCTTTCTATCACCACTGCACGCCATACTACCACATCCCCAAAACACAACGCAGCACCAGAGTATATTAGTAAGCACTGTGTCACAGTTTTGGGGCTACTGCCACTGCTGCAGGTCTCGGAGCGGGGCAGCACTGGTGTATGCCAATGGATGCCCCGGAAAGCCGGTGCTCTGGGTGACCATCTGGTTCACCTAATGCTAGCGCCGGCCCTGAGAACAAGTCTGCCTGAGGCGTGGCTGAGGGGCATGACTGAAGGGCATGACCAAAGTGGAATACCCCTTTGTTGCCACTGAGGGGCAGCTGAGGGCTCATTGGAGTCTTTGATCCCCAGAAGTGTATTTAGGGAATATGTTGTCAGGAAGAGCTAAATGCCAAATTAAGCATAAGGGCACACTGCAATTAGAGCTGGCCGGATGGATAAGTGTGTAGAGTATTTAGTTTCCTCAGTGAATTAGATCTCTGGTCAGACTATAGACCTATCTTCCTCTCTCTCTAGGAGCACTTTGAGCCTTACTTTGAGGACCCTCCTAAGCCTCTGAGTCAGGTTTTGGGAGAGAAGCAAAGGCCATCCCAAGGAGTGGATGTGGACTGTAATTCTCCCATTGGTTCCTTGTTAGAGTCATCAGTCTCTGTGAATATGTTAACTGGCCTGGTGGCTCCTTTACCTAAGGTTTATTCACTAGGCTGAGAAATTGGATTTGGATCAAGAACCTTTGCTCACAAGGGATCTCTTAAAAACATGGAAAATTGTTTCTGCAACTAATTCTTTGCTTCAAAGTTTCTCTCAGCAATTGTCAATTTTTTTTCTCAAGATACTTTTCATAAGCTGTTGGAACATGATTTTAGGGTTGGACAGTTTAAGAGTCATATTTCTCATCTGGATATACAGAATGCATTGCAGAATGCTGAAGCCTTGCATATTAAAGATTACATGTTACTTCATAGATAAGATGAGATTTTGGAGAATAGGATCAGAGGAAAAAAATTCAGTTCCTGAATTTTCCAAAGACCCATATTCGGCTTAAAAAGTATTTCCAGTGAGGTTTGGTGGATAAGGGTCTAATAATTTGTAATTTGTTTTATAATCTGCTCCATTAATTTTGTTGCATTATGTTTTTTTTTCTTTGTTTTGGTACCTCTTTCTCTTTGACGTGGGCTAATGTGTTGTTTAATGTGGAAATATTTTTACTATATTTGGGTAATTCCTATATTTTCTTGTATTTATCTACAGCCAAAATGTTTCCAAAATAAATTGAGTTGCTGAGAACAAAAATGATGCTTAAATTGTTTATTGGCTCTAGTCTTCAATTTACACTACTGGGTCAGTACATACAACCTCGACATCGGAAGTGCTAAAGATATGAGAGTTATAATGGGAAGGGATCTCAATTTAAACCATAAATTATAAAATACATGCACTTCTTTGACTGGATTTGTGATTAATCAATGCAGATCACTTCTGCTACGTTTGTAGTGAAGTGACTTTTGCATCACAAAAACGCAATATAACCATTTTTAATAAGAAAACCTGTCACCTTTACTTTGGCTGCAAAACTGGAGATCAGGCCTCACACACATGCTGCAACACTTGTGCAACAAATCTTCACCAGTGGTTGAATAGAAAATAGAAGGAGAGTGCTCTTTTCCTGATTGCCTGCATTAATTACTTCTCACTGGCTCCTCAGTTTCCGCTGGATTCTACGTCGGTGCTGAGAATGGGAGGACTGGGGTGAGGGTTGAAAAGTGGTAGGTAGATGGAGTAAAAAAAGAGGAGGATTGAAGACTGAACAAAGTGAAGAGGAGACAATATATTGCAGATGGACTAGAGACCGTAGAACGAGAGCTAAGAGAAGACAGAGGAAAACAGAAACCTCAGATCCACACCCAGCCAATCTTAGATTCTGTCTTCTTCTGTTCTCTCACCCAATTTTACAGCCTCTTCCTAAGTACTAGTCCCTGCTTTTCCCCATCTCCCTTTCCCCAGTACCGCCTCTTATATCCCTTCCATATACCCACACAGCTACTTCCTTCTCTGATATTCATTAACCCTGCCTTTCCTCCTTCTTACCCCAGCATTCATTCTTATGCCCCTCCGTCTCAACTGTTCCCACTGTATGTGACCTTTCTTCTTCCCTCCCACACAAAATATCTGTCCCCCTCTCCATCCTCACGTCCCAGCTTCTTTTTTCTCTCCCTAGCCCCAGCCCCAGCCCCACTCCCTTCCAGTCCTCCTCAAGCATCAGGCCCCTTCTTGTTCCAGCCCTTCCCAGCTTCATCTCACTTCCATTCCCAGTCCCTCCATCTCCCAGCATCAGCCCATTTTCAGTCCTAGCCTCCCTCCCCCCTCAGTATCAGTCCTACTCCAGTCCCAATCCCTCCTGGCATCATCTCCCTTCTAATCCCAGTCCCTCCATCTCCCAGCATCAGCCCATTTCTTGTCCTAACTCCTCAGTATGAGTCTCACTCGAGTCCCAGTCCCTCCAAGCATCATCTCTCTTCCAGTCCCCCCATCCCTCCAGTCTTAGCTCCCCCTCCACTATCAGTCCTCCTCCAGTCCCAGTCCCTGTCCCTTGCAGCATCATCTCCCTTCCAAACCCAGACTCTTCAACCCCAGCATCATCCCATTTCCAGTCCTAGCCCCCCAGTATCTGTCTTCCTCCATTTCTGTTCCCTCCCAGGATCAGCTCCCTTCTAGTCCCTCCATCCTCTAACATCAGCCCTTTTCCAGTCCTGGCCCCCCCAGTATCAGCCCTCCTCCAGTCCCTCCCAGCATTATTTCCCTTTCAATAGCAGCGCTCACCATCCCCCAACTTTAGCCCATTTCCTGTTCTAACCCCCAGTCCTCTTACAGTGCCAGCAACTCTCCCCCCCCCCCCACATGGTTCATACCATGAGGAGCCTCGCACGCACCTAACTGGCTTCAGAGGTAGCCGCTGAGGCCTGAAGCCTGGCACCCCAGCTCACCTCTGCACAGCCGCAGGAGTAAGCAGCGGTGTTTTCCTTTACTTTTCTCCTGCAGCTGTGATAAATTGCAGCTGCTGGCACCGCTGAGTGTCTGGAAGCTAAACAGTTCCACTATCTATCTCTTGCACAAGACAGGAAGTGCTTCTGTTTAACCTCCAGGCACCCAGCAATGCTGAAGGCTGGAATTTATCACAGCCATGGGATTAAAAGAAAATGCCACTGTTTACTCTCGTGGCTATGCAGAGGTGAGCTGGGTCACTGGGCTTCGGGCCTCCCTCTGAAGCTGTTCAGATGCACACAAGGCTCTTTGTGCCTGCAAATGCCTAGGACCAGCCCTGCTTGGATGGGGGGAGGGGGGTGTCTAGCAACTGTACCGTACAAAGGACAGTGCCCCCCCCCCCCGCCACGCTTACCCAGCATACCGGGTAGCGCTGGCCCTGCTCCCCATGGCTGTGTAAAATGTTAAATGCAGTGCAAGGGGAAGAGAGAGGATGCAACTAGCTGGGACTGATGCTGGTGGGAAGGGGACTGGGATTGATGATGGAACTGGGACAGGAGGAAGGCAATACTGGGAAGGACTGAGACTGAACAAGGGCTGATAGTAGTGGGAGGGGTGGCTGGGCCCAGAAGAGAGATGATGCTAGGGCAGGTACAGGAAATGGGCTCATGCTGTGACTGGGGAGGGAGGCTGAGACTGGAAAGGGGCTGATGATGGGGGAAGTAGGACTGGAAATTGGCTAATGGTGTGAGGCAGAATGAGACTGGAAGAGGGCTGGTACTTGAGGGGCTGGGATTAGAAGGGGGGGGGGTTATTCATTTATTTATCTATTTTATTTAAGGGTTTTATATATACTGCCTTTCAGTAAAATAAAAACAGATAACAACCAGTAAAAACCATCATATTTTAACAAGTGTCAAACAGGTTACAGTATACAACGAAGGGATACATTAGAAGGTTTGCAACTGAACTGTGCAATGTAACAATATAACTTATTTACAAGGATTAACATATGTATGTGTAACGGGTAGATTTTTAGCATGCAAGAGTTGATTTCAGTATAGATTTCTTACCATGGCTGTAGTCAGTAAGGCAGGAGGAGGAGGGAGACCAGTTTTGTGCATGTGAAGATTGGTAAGTTGGTGTTACGTGGGGAAGAGGTCTTCTATTGATGTTCATCTGTGCCAAAATGTTCTATAAACAGATGCGTCCTAAGCTCTTTTCTGAATGTTGTTAGGTCAGTAGTGGATCTAAGTTTATCTGGGAGGGAGTTCCATATCATTGGTGCAGTATGTTTATGTGTTTATGTTTATTTCACTTGATATACCGTCCTTCAAATAAAATCAAGGGGGTTTACAAATTCAAATAATATAGAGTTGGGCCATAGGCACCGAAGAGGAAAAAGAAGTTACAATGGTAGACAGAAAAGTGAGAGAACAGAGCAAGCATAACATGCATAAACGGTGAACATGACGAAGAGAGAGGAACACATAGGGCAAAACAGAAAGTGAGAAGCTGGGTGGACATATATGCAGACATGTTAAACTAGACTAAGAGAGAAAAGCACACAGGACTAAACATGGGCAGTGGGTAGATCAAATGCTTTGTTGAAAAGATAGGTCTTCAACTGAACCTTAAAAATGCTAAAGGCTCTGTTGGTTGTCCTGATGAGTTTTTGGTCAGATGATTGTATGAGTAGAGTGTTTTGATTATATTCCCTTCTTATTCTGTCATTGGAAAGGTTTTTTATGAGGCCAGTTAGGTATGATGGTGACAGATCCTTCATTAGTTTGAATGTAGTCATTTTATATTCGATCCTGCTATGAAGTAGCAGCCAATAGAATTTCTATAGTACAGGGGTAATGTGCTCTGTTGGGTTTGCTTTGACAGTTATCCTTGAAGCTACATATTGGGCTATGTTAAGGTGGTTTAAAGCTTGTCTAGGGAGCCCTTGGAGGATTCTGTTACAGATGTCAGTATGGGGGAATACTATAGCTTGGAGTACAGATCTAAAGTCGTTGGTGCTTGGGCTGAAATGCTTGATGCTTGGGCTGAAATGCAATGGGGCTGACACCTGGGGGACTAGAAGACGGCTAATGTGGGAGACTGGGACTGGAAATAGGTTGATGTTGGAGGGGCATTGTGACTAGGAAGAAACTGGGGGAGTTGGGATTGGACTGGAACTGATACTTTCGATAGGAGACGGGGACTGGAAATGGGTTGATGCTGGATGGGGCTGAGACTGGAAGTGGATTGATGCTAGGGGTGGGAGACTGGGATTGATGTTGGGCTGAGGAGCTTAAAGTGGGCTAATGCCAGCAAATGATGGGGTCAGTGTGGGAAAAAGAAGAAGCTGAGGGGAGTGAGAAGGGAGGGGTATATATTGTGTGTGTGTGTGGGGAGAAACAAGATTATATATAGGAGAAGGTTGAGATGATGGGGCATAAGTATGGATGCTGGGTAAGGAGGAGGAAGTAAATGGGTGAGTGCTGGGAAAGGGAAGTAGGAGGCAGGAGGGAAGATACTCTAAAACTGGGTGGGAGAACAGAAGACAGACTCTAAGATTGGCTGGGCAATGGAAGTTTAAGTGGGGACTCTGAGACTAAGTAAGGTGGAAGAGTGGGTACTTAGGAATTAACTGGGGGAATAGTGAGGTCTAAGAAATTGACCAGAGATTAGGAGGACAATGGGGGCTAGGTCACTATGTGCGTATGGTTCTGAGGCCGAGTACAGAAAATGTGGAGGATTGAAGAGGGTTTGAAGGAACTGGAGAGTTGGGGAGGGACTGAGAGGTAGTTGAAAAGGTCAGAGTCTTATACTGTAGAGTAGATGAGAGACAAAGGAAAGGAAGAGATCATTGAAGGAAGTGAGAGGGGGTAAAATGGGAGAGATGAAAGGGGAAAATGAAGCCTGGATAAGGGGTAAAACATAAGAAAGGGCCTGGAAGTAGGAAGGGGATGAGTGAGAGGGAAGGAGCTGGGGATCATTAGGAAAAAAGAGGCTGAAGAAGGTAGATGAAGCTGGAAAAGGAATGAGTACAGATGAAGGAAATGGGGAGCTAAAAAGTGGGTGAAAGATGGAGAAATAGGAGGCTGGTGAAGGAATGAGATAGAGGTGGGGAATGAGAGTAATTAGGTGGTAACAGTATGAAATTGAAGACAGAAATCCACACTCTGATTTCATTCAGACTGGATTTCGATAATACCCTCTATTGCAAGCTCATGCATTCTCCCTGAAACATGTTCAAAATATACAGAACACCGCTATCAAGTCGATGCATTCCTCTTGCCAATATGCCACATTACTCCTCTTTATATTCTTCACCATTGGCCACCTATTATCTACCAAATTAACTTTAAAATTCTTTTACGAGTACATAGAGCATTCTACGCTGGCTTCCACTCTACCTATTTTCTCATTTTGTTCTCTCCTCCACTCTATCCATTCCCAGCATGAACCCTGCTTACATCTGCCGCCAGCCAATTGTGCCCATCTTGAATCCACTCATCACTTAGCCTTCTACTTCCTTGCCCTCGTGCTATGGACCTCCTTCCCTACTTCTTTCCATATTGAATCAAATTATAAGAAATTTGAAAACAATCTCAAGATCCACTTTTTTACCCAGACTTTCAATGGCAAACCCCTTAATTCTCATGTTATCTTCTCCTTTTCCACATTACGAAGGTAATTCTGTAAGCACAGCTAGAGTTCCATGTGAAATTCTGTGTGTAAATTACGGTATTTAAGTGAGCATTGCATCTGGGCCCACAGTGGGTGAGTGCGGAAGCAGAGTTTAGGCAGAGGATAGGCGGAGCACATATTTATACGCATAATGCATACTTTACAGCATAGGCCCCCAACGCACATAAAATACATGCGGTCATTTACATCTGCTCTATATCTGGTGTAAATGACCCTGACGAGATATATATGTGCGTCTGTTGCCACTTTAGTATTCTGTGAAGGACAATCCACATATTTTTGACTTTATGGAATAGGCAGCACCAATGTGCGAAGACTTGTATGCAAATCTAGGTGCCACTTACAGAATTACCCTCTATGTGACTCCTACCCCAAGTATTCAGTGCCTTGACTTCTTACTATGCATTTAATACAGCTGTATTAACAATTGATAATGTAATCAGTCATACATCTCATGTATCCTCCCTCCCTTTGTCTGTGTCCTAATTGTTCTCTTCTTTTAATATTACAAATCTCTTTGACAAACTTTGAAAGAGGTATAGCAAGAACCCAGACATAAATAAGTAAATAAAAGCTGGTTAAGTAGGTGAATGTTAAAAAGAGAGACACTGAAGATCAAAAAGGGGGGACGACAAAGAGGAATGAAATTTAGCAATAGTTAGGTAAAAAAGCTGATGAGAAAGGCTGAGAAAAGAAGATGAACCAGAAGAATCAACTTCGGAGAGAGATGTAGGGAAGGAAAGGGAGTGAAGAAACAGAAAATGGAAAGGAGACCCTGGAAAAGGACTTAGGAGAAAATGAACAGGAGGATGTGGTAAAGTGAGATCAGGATGAAGTACAAAAGTACAAAAGGATGTAAGTCTTTAGAGAATGAAAGGTCAGCTATTTCTTCTAGTCTAGGAGGAAATGTATTTCTGTTTCTTGTCTTCTTTATTCCACAGCTCACACAGAGTCTGTATTTTTTGGGGTTTCCATTTCATTTCTTGTCTGCACAATTTTTCTAATTTATAATCTCTTATTCTTTACTAGATGATGGTTTCTCTGTTTTGCATGTGCAACCAAGGTGAAGGATCTTTTTCAAATGTAGTTTCTGTGTAGGAACCTGTAGCAGTCCATCTTGTTCTGTTTCCCAACTAGAGGTGTACTGCAATTCTAGAATAATTTGCAGTGCCGACTTTTCAGTGGTACAGTTGATGTAGAGTTCTTGGACTTGATGCTGTTATGGTATGGTAAGTTTTGACGTGTCCATTTGTAGGGTTTTGAGTTACTGCACTCAAAGTCTAGCGAGGGAGTTTGTGTTGTCACTGATGTGAAACTAGAATTTGAACAGAAACTTTTTTGTATGTTCAGCTGTAAAGTGAAACACCCTACTTCTGCTTTGCACCTGTTGTTGAGTTTTATTGGTTTGTCGGGGATTATTCCATATGCAAGAATAATTATACTCTTTGAGACTGATATTCAAAAGCAATTGAATTTTCGCTGGCAAACACATAATTAGCCCACCCATATATTTTCAAAAAATGTTTGGAAAATATCCAGCTATATAAATTGCTAAATGGCCAGATATTATCCATTGATTTGTGGACTATGTTAGGGGAAAAGAACATGGGCAGGCCAGAAAATTATCCAGATAGTGGTAATATTCAGCCACTATTTGAATAAGTTATACATTTTAGACCTGCCAAATAGCAGTTCTGTTGCAGTGACTGTACTATTTATATATCCGGTGCCACTATATATATGCATAGTGGTACTGAATATATTGATTAACTTAAATAGCTGCACCAGCATTTAACTTAAGCCAGCAACTACTTTGGCTGAAAATTTACCCAATTTGCACAGCTCATACATCAAGATTGGAGGAGTGCAAAAGTTGGCTCAGGGTGCCACAGTTCCTTCAGCCAATCCTGGTGCTATGCCATAATATAAAAAGGATTTTTATAAATGGGGGCATTTCTTTGGAAGATCCTGGTTCATGTGACATTTATGCTGCTGGATAGGAAGCTTTGCAGGTATGATATCTTGGGGTGCTGTTGGATTCAATCCTTTCTTTTTACCCATATTTAGAAGCTAGTAAGTAAGGCACTATTCATATTCCATCTTTTGTGTAGATTGAAATCTTTTTTGGAGCCTTCAGATTTTAGGTATTGTGCTGATGAGGCATGCCTAAGGGGCAGGGCGCACCCCTTAGTGGACTCCTTTTTTGGGTCACTATGGGTCATCGTGCTGATGAGCTCCTTTTTTGGGTCACTATGGGTCATGGGATGTGGGGGTCTGTGTGGTGGGTGGATGTTCATTGTGTGTGGGGATTTTGGTTGTGGAAGTAGGGACTGTTTGAGTGAGTGTGTGAGTATGAAACGGGGGGTGTAGGGGTATGTGGGTGCTTGGCTTTGCTGTGTTGGAGTTGGTTGTGGGGATACTGGGGGCCTTGGGTGTTGGGGTGAGTTGGAATTGATGGGGTCAGTTAGAGTGTCAGGGGTGGAAGAAGTAGGTATACCCATCCCAAGTATTTGGGAGAGGGGAAGATATAGGTGGAATGTCAGGGCACAGAGGGAGTGCCAAAAGTTGGATAGAGGTTGGGTGTTGCACTCAGTGCTTTGTGGCAGGAGGTCAGATTCACTGGGCATCTGGTGGAACTGTGTGTTTCTGAATGTACCGTCGCTGTTGCCAAAGATTCAGTTGGTACAGGACCTAGTGGTGGAGCAGGGGGTGGATTGTTTGCTTTTAATGGAAACATGGGTGGGGGAAGGGCCGAGCCTGATGGAAGACTGGTTGACAGAGTTGGGTTATGTAGGCTTTTGGGTAGGGAGGGTAGATCATAGGGGGGGGGGGTGTTATCTTTGGTTCAGGAAGACTTTGGGTCCAACAGGAGGTGGTTGCCTGCGAGATGGGGTAGAGAGGATTTTTCTTTGGGTGGGTAGGGGTGGGTTGAGTGAGATGTTTTTGGGTACAGAGGATGATTCCCATTGGGACAGATCAGTCCATCATCTGGACGGGCTGGTCCTGTATCTAGATATCTGCATGTAGCCCAGTGCTATGGCATCCCGTCGCCATGGCACTGAGATGCCATGCAGGAGTCTTGACTTCCAGCCGGCTCCTACTGCACACAGTTCCCCACTGTTCAACCCCCTATTAGGCCTCCCAAGTCTGGGATTGGGCAGCGGGCAACCCCCTGCCCCCGCTCACCTCCTGCCAGGTTCTCCCTGCTTCTGCCACGATCATCGGGGGTACTTATTCCACTCCTGAAGTGGAATACGTTTCTTGTTTAGGCTTCACCCCCTGGACATACAGGGCCGCGATCGGAATTGGCCCTGTATGTCTGGGCCAGGATCCCACCTCCGCCTCTTGCCCCTCCTCTGGCTCACTCCCTTCTGCCCCCTTAGAGAGCTCCCTGTACATCTCCTCTGTACAAGCAGGGAGCTCTGTGTTGGGAATTGGCCCCCCTGGCATTTAGCAGGGATGGTAGGGATGTTCGTCCAAACCGGACTTCCATCCTTGCTAAACGCGGCTCAGAATGACCCCCATACTCTCCTCTGGGGGGGGGGGGGGTTAGTTGGAGCATGTGAGAAGCATTGGTTGATTGCATCTTGGAGAAGGTGCTGGGGAATAGGGATTTATTGGTGGTGGGAGACTTCAATGCCCATGTGGATGTGTCAGGGAATGGGAAAGCATCCTTACTGCTCTCTTCTTTGGAGCCGGGGGGTTGACACAGTTGGTCAGGGGTGCAATACATTCAGATGGGCACATGCTAGATCTAGTGTTTGGAAAAGCATGAATGCTGGCTTGTGGGGGTGTAAAGGTGTTGGGGGTTTGTCCCCTGCCTTGGTTGGACCATAGTCTGATCCAGTTACATTGTTATTGGTCCATTACGACTTGGAGGGCTCCTTTTGAAGGGTGGAGGTGGAGGATAGTGAGAAGTGAGGTGACTATGGACAAATGGGGGGCAGTGGTGTCAGCCACCTGTTGGGAAAGTTGGGATGGACCAGTGCAGGAGTGGCCCTTGAGAAGGTTTCAGAGGCCCTTGAGAAGGTAGCACTGGCATGTAAAGTACTCTTACGGAAAGTGTGTTGGAACTCCTGGTTCATGAGGCAACTCCAGCAGGAGAAATATGCTTTACAGCAATTGGAATGACGGTGACATTGTTCTCGGGAGAAGTGTCGCAGGGCAGTCTGACGGTGGATGGCGAATAAATATAAGCGCCACGTGGTGGAGGCTAAGAGGCACTTTTTTTTTATCATGGATTGAGCATGTGATGGATCGGCCTAAGGAGGTTTTTCACATGGTGTCCGGCTTCTGGGGCAAGATGCTGGGAGGGTGCGACCTGAGGTTGGTGAGGAAGAACTGGAGTGATTCTTTATGACCAAAGAGGGATGCCTGAAGAGCAGGTGAGTGCCTCCTGCTTGGTGGTGAATATAGCAACAATTGTGTTGGGTCCGGATAGACTGGAGTCTTTTTACCCGGTGACAGACCGGAGATTGTCTATTCTGTTGTTGGGGGTTCGCGACATCTTTTCTGTCCTGGACCCAGCCCCAATTAGTTGTTTCAAGGAGGCTGCACAGCCCATTCTTGCCTCGCTGCGGGATCTCATTAACACATCCCTACTGCAGGGTACTGTTCTGCAGCTCCTGAAGGAGACGATGGTCCCCAAGAAGGCGACAAGAGACATGTCAGACTGTAGTAACTTCCGTCCTATCTCCAATTTGCCTCTATTGGCGAAATTGATTGAGAAGGAGGTAGTGCTGCAAATAAGTAGTTATCTGGAGGATTTTGTGCTTTTGGATGTGGGCCAGGGGGGCTTTTGGTTAGGGAGTAGTGTCGAAACATTGTTGGTTGCCTTATTGGATCAGGTCTATTTCTGGATGGACAGGAGGATGTCTGTGCTCCTCATTTCCTTGGATCTGTCAGCCATGTTCGACTTTGTCATGAGAGGTACTCCTGACATGGTGCAGAGCCTTGGATATTAGTGGTAAAGTGCTTGAGTGGCTCAACTCCTTTATGACAGGGAGATATTTTCGAGTGCGTGTAGTCACTGCCTGATCGTCACTATATTTCTGGCAGTGGGGGTCCCCCAGGACTCCCCTCTGTCCTCTCTGTTATTCAGTGTCTATTTGCAGCCTTTAGGGACTTGTGTAGTACAGTTTTATGCCTATGCTGATGACCTTCAGATCCTGGTGCCCTTGAATGGGGATCTAGAGGTGGCGGTGGAACATCTTAATGAGTACTTGGAGCAGGTGTCATTTTGGCTATGGAATATGGCCCAGTGCTCAATGTTGACAAAACTGTCTGTCTGCGGTTTGTAGCGTTTGAACGGTCTGATTTTAGGAAGTTGCCGACCATTTTGGGGTATGAGATCCTTTGGAGAGAAGAACTAAAGTCACTGGGGTTGCCCAGGAATGGACAGCTGTTGGGGAGGTTCAAGTGGTTCAGTCCCCCTGGCTGAAATTAAGGCTGGGATGACAACTGCACCCTTATCTGGACACTGCAGCACTGAGTCTGGTAGTCCAGACATTTATACATGGGATTCTTGATTACAACACTGTAATGTGTTGTATGTAGTTTTGGCAGATGGGGTAGTTAGGTGCCTCAGGTAGTGCAGAATGCTGCTGCATGATTGCTGATGGGCTCGGGCTGAAGGCAGAGTGCTTGGTTGCTTCTGTTTTAGTTGCACTGGCTGCCGGTGTGGCAGCGGGGGCTGTTTAAGCTCTTGGTTACTGTGTTCTGGTTAATGCAGGATTCACACCTGGGCTACTTATGTGCCCTGCTTGCTTGGTATGCCCCATCACACCCTTTGAAGTCCTCACAAGCCTGGCTCTTGGACATGTTAGGATTGGAGCAAGTGCGCAGGGTGGGCAATCGGGAGAGGGCTTTTTGGGTGGCAACTAGCGAACACTGGAATGCACTGCTCCTGTATCCTTGGGCCCAGACAGCCTTGCTGGCCTTCCGAAATGCTTTGAAAACCTGGCTATTCACAGGGGGATGAGGGGGGTCCAGCCCTATCTTGTACGCATTTTTTGCATATCTTTTTCTGTATGTGACTTTTTTGGATTTTTTGGTTGATATGTATACCCTTTTGATTGATGTTTTACGTCAGAAAGGTGGTCTAAACCTTTGTAAATAAATAAAATAAATAAAATCTTGAGATCCATCAGCATGTTACCCCTGCTCTAGTTGAACTCCATTGGCCGCCTTTCCAGTGGCCAGTTAGGTATAAAGTCATGATGAAATTTTTCAAAGTTTTATGTTTAAGGATTTTTCTGCCTACTTTTCCCTGAAATTGTTTTAATACGGAATCTTATGTTTTGAGGTCTTTGGATCAAGGCCTCTTAACAACTCATGTTCCTTGGGCAGGGTATTAGGATTGTTAACAGAATTTTGCATTTGTTGGTCCTTTTATGTGGCATCAGCTACCATTCTCTTTAAGTCTTTTAGACTTAAACTTTTAGAAAGAAATTTGAAGACATATTTATTTAGTCGGGCATCTGTATGATTTTATTTATGTTTTAAAGTGTTAATGCCATGTATTTCTTTTTATGTATATATGCGATTATTTCCTACATTTATTGTAATCTGCCGAGAATGATATGAGGTCGATGGAATATTAATTTGTATAAATAAATAGTGGACACTTGGTCTGGTTGCAGAGCTGAGAGGATCTAGGATGTCCATTCATTGGGAAAGGCCACTACCTGTCTCAGACTTGACAATAGCCTATTCATATCAGATAGATGAAATTTTTTGTAATTGTTTCTATTATTTGCTTTATTTGCTGCCTTTGATAAACCACATATTTTGTGCATTGTCTGGTTGCTTCAGAGCACAACTTGCTATTATAACTTAGAAATAGAAATCCATAATAACGGGCTAGCAAATTCTGGTGTCCCTGGTGATAATAGAATTGTGGAAGATGAATGTCAGTTATACTAAAATAACAAATCTACAATAACCTGTCATGCAGAATCTCATAAAACCATTCTGTGTTTCAAACCAGTTCACATTGTTTTCTCATAAATTGCCTTATCTTTCTTTTTTCATATAGAAAATGTAATACTCTCTTTATGAAGAAGCATCTGCATTCTTGTCATTTGTTGTGGAGATATTTCCCTAGAAAGAGAGAAAGAGGTTCTTTAGACATTTGTGTTTTAGAAAAGTTTAAAGCTATGTAAACATGCTTGAAATGTTTAAACTGGTTTCCTAAATAGTAAACAAAAATTGGCTAATTCAATGCCATTACAAAATTCAATGGTGAAAATGAAAATGACAAAGAAAGTTACAAAAAACAAATAACATCCTTAAAAACATCATTTTTTATCCTATGACACGTGGAGGGTAAATCTTTTAAGGCACGCCTATATTTACAGTAATTTTTCCATCTATATTTCATGTCTATTTTATCAAGTATGGTATGTGCATTAAATGCTATAATGCCAGCTTTTAAGCAAGCCACGTATGCACATGGAGAATTGTTATTGCAGTATAAGCAGTGACAAACAGATGACAGATTGGATTGTAGTTTATCTTTTTCTAATAGATTTTTAAAGATGATAAAGTTTATTCATTGCCACTGGCATGTTTTATCCCTTCATTAAGTTCTTCATATCCCTCCAATAGTTGCATATCAACAGGGGCAAAATATTGGTGATCCGATAGCATCTTCTTTTAGAATGATGGATGAAGAGTATACTCAATCATTGTCAATGACGCTCTCGCACAATTACCGGCCATACTTGGACTTATCCAAATAATGACATCAAATACAGAGCCAGGTTTCACAGGACTTGTGATTCCAAATATGTGGTATGTATAATTATATGTGCATGTCTGCTTGTGTATATGGGATGCATAAAGAGAACTATTAAACTGAAGCTAAATGAACATAATAGTAGACTGAATTCTAAGGAGGATATTCCAAGCTGAATGGCATGCTGGTCTTCATCTGCCATCATATACTATGTTACTGTGTTACTATTAATGTGGTTAGCAGACCTGTTAACTGTGTTAATTGCCTTGGCCTAGATATTCAGCGGCTCTAACACAGTTGGTGCGGCTGAATGTCAGTGGGTGCTGCTGCTGCTGCCCCTGTGCTAGATGGGAAGCATTGGGGCATACCAGGGGTTTTCTGGGGGCAGTAACCAGCAATAGCTGGGCAATGGCGAGATTGAGCTGCTGCCGGGTTATCATTGCACAGCGAAAGTCAGGCACAGTACAGGCTCGCTTAACTTTTGCCACGAAAGCATCTCAGGTAGTGGCTGAATATTGCTGCTTCCTGGTTAGCTTTGCCACTATCTGGCTGACGCACATATTCAATGCTGGTGGTTGGGTATGGCCCCGACATTAAATATCCAGCTTTAACAGAGGGAGCACGGACTCGCCGCTCCTCTGTACTTCTCTAATCAATTCTTTTCCTTTCCCCTTTTCGCCCCCACCCCCCTACCCCCCTCCCTATTGGAACACAAAGTCTGACACCATTCGATAGTTTGGTAAACCACTGGTCGCAGCTTTATTAACCATTAACACATGAAACATCAACTCAAATAACACATAACAGCGGAATAATGGATCATCAGCCATATCACTAGCAAGGTGATAGCGCCTCCGCTTTTGTACTCTTCTTTCCCCCCCTTAGCCCCCGACTTCGCCATGTCATTAGCAAAAGCTCAGCCAGGGGGTTGTCTGGGTCGGGGTACCCAACCCCCGGCCCAAGCTTATCCTCAGCGTCCGGACCACGGAAACCTCCGGGATCCCGCCTCCAACCCCCCCCTCCAACTGCGACACCCCTAAATATCTCACCCACCCTTATCACACCAAACCACAGGGTGGGCGGGTGGGACACTGGCCTCCGGCTCCGCACCTGTTCACTTGGGGCCGTCGATGCCGAAAGAAGTCCCGCCTCTTCCTTCTTCCTCCTCATTGGCTCCCCCCCAGGCTCCTGCCGGGTAGGGAGCCAATGAGTTTAAAAGACGCGTCTCTCGTTGACCCTCCTCCCCCTCCCACCGCCACCAACCTTGCAGCCTCCGCGTTGCCTCCTCCCCCTCCCACCGCCACCAACCCTGCAGCCTCCGTGTTGCTCTCGCCGTGCTGCCTGGTTACAGGCGGCCAGCATGTACGTGGCCACGCGGCCTTCCTTTAATTGTAGCAGCGGGATGGCAAGTCACTTTAGATTAGCTAGCCACTGCTGCTGAATAGCGGGCCCTAAAAATATAATAGCACCTATGGTGAATTATTGTTTGGAGAAACACTACTCAGATGACTTTAAATGGCAAGTGACTGATTGTGTTTATATAAAGATGTGGATGCCATTTTTTATCTTTAGCATCATATCGACAGGAAAAAAAAAAGACTCCAAAATAAAAGACCTTGGTGAAGCCCACATCATGAGATCAATGTCAGCATATAGTAACCAGCAAAATTCAAAAAGAAATTAGGTAATACAGCCACACTAGGAGGAAGCAATAATATCTACTCACCCCCAACCCCATTACGCCTGTCTATCCAAAAAAAATGTCTCCAAGTGTGAATCCTCAAGAAAAACAAAAGTCGACCACTGCAAGGTTATAATACACTTGAGGGGAAATGTAGGAAAAAGGAACCTCCCAAAGCCAAAACTTTGGGTTTGAAAATGAGAAACTGCCTCCTTCTCAACTGGGTCGCTCGTGTGACATCAGCAACACATTTAATTTTTGTCCACAGAACACAGCATCAACACTCCCGCTGTAGACGACGCCTGTGCTCACCCATTCTTGCTTTGAATGGGCAAGTAGATTTACCAACATATATGAGCCCACAGGGGCACCATATCAAATACACTACAAAAAATAATGCGCATGTTGTATGATGCCACAGCTTATAAATATGCCCCCGATGCTCAAATTCCTTTACTGAACTAGCTCCCACAGTGAACATGATCCACAAGGAAAATGCCCGCCCTCATTATTCGCCCCTCCCCCAAAATGCACAAACGGGAAGCCCAAAGAATGTCTTTTAGATTGTGTCCCCTAGTTCAAACCATACGTGGCTGCTTATCCCTGTAATCCAGGAATGGTCTGAATAACTGGAAAATATTTTCTTATAACCCCCTGAATCTTACTGCTCAATGACGAATAAGTGATCACAACATGAATAAATTCAGACGCATCCTTTCTTCCATTCCTCTTCCTAGGTTTCAAAAATCAGGAACAATCATTATATCTAGCTCTAATATAAGCCTGCCATATCACCGAACTGGGATAACTCCTATACAGAAATTCCACATATAGGTGTCTAGCTTGAATTTTCTATTCTAACATAGATGAACAATTGTTGCTATATCTTACAAATTGAGAGTAAGGCAAGCCCTTTCTCAGACATAACGGATGGAGACCAGAAAAATGTAATAAGGTATTTCTATCCATTACTGTCCTGAATACTGTAGTCAACCAACCCCCCTCACCCTTCTGTACCAATACATCCAGAAAAGATATCTGCTGCTTATTGTATTCTAAAGAAAACTGAAGTTGGAATCCCTCTTATTTAGAAAAGAAGAGAAGCAACAACCCTCTGCAGAAATCACAGAAGTCGTTAGAACAGCGCAAGGAGGACACAGCCACACCTCTTTAAAAGAAAGAAACCTTTTATTTTGTAAAACCTTCAAAGGTACAGACCCGACTTTGTCAAGTTTCGGCAGTCAGCCAATTAAGATGCAATTGCATATATATTCCAATGACAGTCAGGACACTGGAAAAAGATCCAGTAGTTGAAAGTTCAAAAAGCGCTTCTCAGGTATGCCTTTGACATCTACTGAGAAAGTGAAAGTATGAAACTGAAACAATAGTGTCTCAGATCTGTCCCGCAACAAAAAAATATCATCTATATAATGACACAAGATTTTCACTGCAGCAACAAATGGAGCTGTGGAGCCCAACCATTTTAACTCAAATGTCCCAATAAACAAATTTGCAATGGAAGGGGCAAATGTGTCTCCCATAGCCACCACCCATTAACAAATTAAAGGGGCTTGTTTACAAAGCCGCGGTAGCGGTTTCCGATCGTTATGGGCTGCGGCTCTGATAACGATCGGAAACCGCTACCGCGGCTTTGTAAACAAACCCCAAAATTTCTGCTTCAGCTGCCACTGTGACTAGTTTTAAACTCACAACAATAAAAGTTACTGATAAATCATACAATACTTCAAAAGAACTTCCAGATACTTTTTTTCTTCTCCAAATATATAGAAAACAACAAGTTAATCAAGCTCTATTATATTTTCAAACAAGTGCTTCACTTTAAGCTTAAAATTCACTTTAATTAACCCCACAATACACACACAGACACTCTACCATGTTTGCCTTTAACTGCCAGAGAGAGAGGGAACAGTTACCCACATTCTTTTCTTTCTTGTTCTCCAAAACACCTCCCCCACCACAGACAAAGGAATCCCATAACGGAAAGATTTTTTCTTACCCTTGAACCAGTTTCAGAGGTCCTCAACACACCGTTTGCACACTTTATGAGGCGCCCAGACTTTATCTTGATCTCCAATTTTTAATCCAAAGTATGCAAAGTATACTTTTTTCACAAAGTCTGTAATATTCTGCTGTTGCTTCAACACTGTATATTCACCACAGATGAAACAGAAACTGTCTGGCGAATTAATACAGTTTCGCGGAGCCATAACATAACGGTTGAAGAATGACGAGCTAACAAGAATTGCGATGAAAAAGTGTGAACTGCCTAGAACCAAGAACCTGATGATGATTCGTGCACAAATGCAGGAGAGAGCAGCTCTGTGTCTGTACATGAGATGTCACAGTGCTGGCCACGCCCTCCTGCACTGACTGGAGCTGCTGCTATCTGCCCTGTGTCTCCCTCCCACTGGATTCTTCAGGAAAGATTAACTCCTTCTACCATTAGAAGCACGGACTTAAAACTTGCTTAGCTTATGTATATATTGCTGACCATCAGATTAACAGTGCTGTATTTTTTTGACATAACTCGGACTACCCCTTTAAGGTTTTTTAAGCATTCTATATCTTAACCCTTTGAAGGCCTACTTTAAAATTTTAATCCACATTCTGCAGTCGGGTTAATTTTTGCATATTTCAGGAAAATTGTACCCATCTTATTCAATATGTTCTAATAGTGATTTTCCTTCTGCTATGGTCATGTATTATATACCATTTCATAGGAATATTTAGTCAGAATTTTGGATCCCAAGAGTTTTGGGCTTGGCCTGGAAAGGTTTAAATGCACTTATGTGAATTAATTAATAGTAATTTGAATTAATTAATAGTAATTTGAAAAAATTTGATAAATTTGAAGACAATTTTGCATGTTGTGGCAAATCATGACATCTAGGATTTTTTTCAATATTTTATTTGTTTTCAGCACACCAAAATGCATGGAAATTAGATGACAATAATCAAACAGCTTTTTAGTCGCAGACCTGTGTTTTTTGAGAATGGTTTAGTAGTAAGCGGGGATTTTAGGTGCAGTGTACTGAGGGCAACCTTAGACTGCTATGGATTAATTGTGAACTTGTTTGATTTCCATAGATCAGGCATGTCCAACAGGTAGATCGCGATCTTCCTGTAGATAGCGGAGAGGTCAGAGGTAGATCACCAGCCCCACTTGGCTCTATCTCTCCAGCAAGTCGCCCCGTTGCTCGGAGAGAGCTTGTGCCGGCAGGTCGTCTGCCGAGGGCTTGCCGCCGCTGCTAATCCTTTGCCTGTCTTTTTTCCCTGCCTGCGGGAATCTTGCCTGCGGGTGTATTGGGGGTGCTGCTTGTTTTCATGCCAACAGTTTGTGGGTACCCCAGGGGGGCCACTGCCCGCGCCCTGCGACGAGACGCCACAGGCCTGGCGTCATACCTGGTCTCCTGCCTCTCAGAATCGCCCATTCCTGCCCCCGCCCCAACACCCCTTAGAAGTGTGCTATATACCGGGCGATATCCATTTGCCCGGGCTTTACCTGAATACACTTACCGTATTAGTTGTGTCATGTGCTGGTCGCCTTATAGTTCGCTTTCATTAAACATTTTCAGACAGACCCAACAAAGTGTCAAGAATTTGGTGATTTTGGCGGGATTTTCCAATTTTGTTCTAACTTGCCTATGCCTTGCCTTCGAATTGGTTCAAACCACTGTGACTTTTGCTTGCCTCTGTAATTTAATTTTGCCTAGCCTTTGAGTTGATTTTACACTGCAATTTTATTTCGCCTTGCCTTTGCGTTGATTCTAAATCGTGTGTGGTGGTATTTGAACTTGCTTGGCGGTATTTGATTTTATCTGGTTTGCTGGACAGGTGTTTGAGGTTTTTTTGATGATTGTTTGGTGATATTTGTATATTGGTGCCAGTATGATGAATTCTTATTTTTACTTTTAGAACTGCATGTGTGGTTTTGGCATCTCCAGACCTTGTATTGCACATCATCCAGAGGTATTCAGTTCCTGTTGATCTTTAATACTTTGGGACAGTGACTGTTTTGGATCAGATTCAGCCAGTGTTTATACTAACTTAGCAGATTTGGCCTTCTTACATCCAGCCACCCCAGTATAACGAAGATGAGTGTTCCAAAGAAAAGCAAATCCTACCACTTTCATGATGAATGGGAAATGGACTACTTCTTCATCATGGTGAAAGACAAGTGGTGTTGTCTAATTTGTAATGCCCCAGTATTCTTGCACAAAAAGGGTAATCTGGAACGTCATTATAAGGCTCTGCATAGCAATAAGTTTGATGCTGATTTTCCATCCAAATGTGAAATTCGTAAACTGAAGCTCAAAGAACTTAAATCAAAATTGGCTACTCAGCAACAGTTGATGGGGAAGCCAAGGTCACATTTGGTCAATGCAACCATAGCATCCTTCAAGGTCAGCAACCTGATCGCAAAGAAATGCAAACCTTTCACTGAAGGGGAATTTGTAAAAATTGTTTTCTTGAAGCAGCTGACAATCTTTTTGAAGGATTTAAAAATAAGAAAGAGATCATAGCTGCTATTCAAGATGTACAATTGTCAAGCACCATCGTGCGGCAAATAGAAAAGATGTGTGGAGACACAACTGAACAATTGTTGGAGGATGTTTCAAATTGTGTTGCTTTCTCACTCCAACTGGATGAATCTACAGACATAAGAGACATAGCCCAGTTACCAGTCTTTATCCGGATGGTTTTTGAAGACTTCAGTATTAAAGAAGAACTACTTGGAATGATTTCTTTAACAGGGAGAACTACCGGTCAAGAAATATTCAGTTCTTTCCATTCTTTTGTGACAAAGTGTAATCTTCCATTGCATAGACTTGTTTCCATCACTACTGATGGAGCAAGAGCAACGACAGGTGAGGTTATGAGAAGAGACTTGAAGACCTAAATATGTACACTTTGGAGGAGAGGAGGGACAGGGGAGTTATGATTCAGACCTTTAATTACTTAAAGAGAAATGATGAGCAAACAAACCTCTTCCAAAGATGGGGAAGCTGTAAAACTAGAGAGCATAACATGAAGCTGCAAAGTGGTAAATTGAAAGGCAATGTCAGGAAATATTTTTTCACTGAAAGGGTGGTGGATGCTTGCAATGCCCTCCCGATGGAAGTGGTGGGGGCAAACACGTTGACGGAATTCAAAACGGCATGGGACAAGCACAGTGGATCCCTTTACAGCAACAGGATAAAAACAAAATAAACTGTACCAACAAACTTCTGAATCCTCTAACGTCTCAACAAATAGGGGTGTCCTACATGGAATGGTGGGTTCACCCCTAAACAAAGACATGAGGAGGGGTGGCCTGCACATAGCGACAGCTGAACCTACTCTTGCCATCTTGCTGGGCAGACTAGATGGACCATGCTAGTCTTTATCTGCGGTCATTTACTATGTTACTATGGTTAACGGTTTCATAGCCCTCTGTAGACAGCATGGTGACTTCCCAGATTTCCTTTCTTACCACTGCATCATTCACCAGCAAGTTTTGGCAAGCAAGAGACTCAATGCAAAGACTGTCATGGACATCACTTTCAAAATTGTAAATTCAGTTTGTGGAAGATCACTTCAAAGACGGCTTTTCAATCTTACTCTTGATGAAGGGGCAGCGGAAATTATTTTGCACACAGATGTAAGGTGGCTAAGTAGGCACAAATTTCTGCAAAGATTTCATGATTTGCTGAATGAAATAAGAAGTTTTTTGAAGGAGAGGGGAGATGACCAAGCAGAGTTGGAAGATGAGGAGTGGTTATGTGGTCTGGCATTTCTCGCTGACTTTACAGGTGAACTAAGTGATATGAACCTTGAACTACAAGGTAAAAACAAATGCATTGGCGAGATGATGAGCACAGTTTCATCCTACAAGAGCAAATTTGAGCTAATGATGACTGACCTTGCAAACAACACTTTTGATCATTTTCCTAATATGCAGGGCCATCTGGGACAATATCGAAATTTTGTTTTTCAGAATGAGAAGTATGTGACAGAAATCTGTTCTGTTATCCAGGAATTCGAAAATAGATTGTGACTTCCAAAAAACTGTTGTGGAGTACTTGTCATACACATTCAAAGTAGATATGGACATTAAAGAAACTGCAGCTGCTATCAGTAGAAATTACTCATTGAACAAGCCATCTCTTGAAAACAAAATAATAACCCTTAAAAATGACATTTTTCTCAAGACCCTTGCTAAACAAGAATCATTTTGGAAGCTACTGCCTAGAGACAAATTTCCCAACTTGAGAAGATGCAGTGAAGCGGTACACTCCTGTTTCGGTTCAACTTATTTGTGTGAATCTGCGTTTTCCCATCTGACAAAGAGTACACAACGTTCCAACATGACAGATGAACATCTCCAGGATTCCCTGAGACTGGCCCTCATGCAATATTCACCCAACATCAAAAAGCTGGTGGATGAAATGCAGGCTCAGACGTCTCACTAATAAGAAAGAGCGAAATATTAAATATTGTGCAAGATCAGCCTGGATCAATACTTGACCTAAATTTAACACAAATTACTCAATAAAAGTTAAAGAAAGTTATTAAGACAGTTAAAGAAAGTTATTACTCAATAAAACTTTAAGAAAAAATGTACTTTCCATTTCCCCTCGCAGTTCTTACTGGATCTTCGTCTCTTTGTTTTGTTTTTGCTTAATTTGCTTAACAGCTGATCACATCCAAGTAAATGACAGAAGGTTCATTAAAAATGGGGGGGGGGGAATCCTCAAACTTTATTGGGTTAAAATTTAATTTAAAACTTAATTTTAATGGTGGTAGATCACCGGCACTTTTGGCCGGAAAAAGTAGATCACGACCTGTTCGAAGTTGGACATGCCTGCCATAGATGAAGTTTTGTGGATACATTTTGTTCCCCCCCCCCCAAGAGGCTACAGTGAAACACCATCTAGGTGTCTTCAGAGACACTGGGGAGCATGAAAGATAAGTAATGGTTGCTGATTAATATCCATTGTTGCTATTATGCTGAACTTCTGATAAAGCTGTGGATAAAGAATATATGAATGCTGCAGGTTGTGTGAACAAGGTCTACACTGATAGATTCTACTGAATTACATTGTTTCAATGAATGGAATATTGATAATTTTTGTGATTTTTTTTTGAATGAGTATTTTCCAGAAGCCTGATGAGAGGGTGCCTTTTGGGTCCTTTATTTACCTGAGCTTAGTCCGAGGCTAGTGTTTTAGACCTGGATCTGAAATGCTCATTGGTTCTGAGATCCTTTTTCTCCCTGTTGAAGTAGGCACACAGCACCAATTGTGTTCTGTTGTAGGATGAAACGTTTGATTTGAATAATCATGTCCTGGCAATGTCCCAGTTTTTATTCTGTTTCCTACTATTTCCTTTTTTAAATTGGTCATGTTTTATTTGATTCTTTTATGTGTCAAATATGTGTGCATTTGTAGTCGAAAGACATTTCACTGGCCACTTTTTAAAGAGATATTGGACATTAAGAGGTTGAAATGCAAGGTGCAAATAATGTTGACCACAGCTGTAAGAAAGACATAGATAATAATGCTGTCCGTCACTACTTGAGTGCTCATCCCACTATGCTGAAAGATAGTCTACATTTTTCCCCATTTTTTGTCACCACAGAAACTATAGTACTTTGCATGAGTTTTCTCGGCAAGCAGACCAACTGACAGAAGCTTTTTGGCAGTGAGGATATCCATCACATATTATTCACAAAGCTCAGAAGCAAGCCACTTACAATGATAGAGCATGGTTATTGCAATCGACTAATGCTGATAGGTCTGAGGCTGAAGAACACTACGTTCATTCAGTCACCTTCTATACTCCATTCAGTTACCTTCTTAGACGGATTGTTAATCATCATTTTAATACACTTAGAATTATACCAGGGATAGAACACAGTAGGGTTTAATTTGTTTACTCATGAGACTGCAATTTAAAAGACTTACTTTGTCCAGCTGTCCTTGTGGATTCACTGACAGATATCGGGACACCCCCTGTACGTAAGACTTGTGGCCAATGTTCGCTCTGTCTGGTGATGCTTTCAGGTGATGCTTTGAATGTATGATTTTACATATCATGATTATACATATAGGCTGCATTGGGCTACCACGTGTATGACTGAGTTTGTTGTATATATCATTCTATGCCCTTGTGGCTTGGTGTACGTAGGGGAAATGAAACACCAGCTACGGCTTTGTTTAATCGAACAGCACAGCAAACTCAAACATACAGTTGAAGGTGCACCGCTAGTTAAACACTGTGTGGCCCAAAAACATGTTTTGATGATTTGCATTGCTTTGTAATTGATCACATTCTAATATTTAATAGGGGCAGGGATTGAGAGAAGTCCCTCATTCGGATGGAACAACAGTGGATTTTCCTCCTGGGGCCTTTAGAACCTGGCAGTTTAAATGAACAAATCGATTGGAAGGCATGTTGGTGATTCTCTTTGGTTTATTTCTGATTCAATGAGTTTGCAGTGGTAGTGTGGAGGTCTTGGGTCTATGCTATCATCTCTTTTGCAAGTCCTGTTTTTTTGCAATGAAAGATCACTGTTTGTTCTGGGATCTATATGGGTTTTGTTCTGATATAATGTAACCAGAGGTAAAAAAAATAAATAAAAGGATTTACCTTGTGGGCGTGACCCATGTCCCCCTGGGGCCAGCTGAGTGCTACCATGTATTTTTGTCTTTAAAACGGCTTCTCAGCTGATTACAGGCAGTCAGGGTTTTCTTAAATAAAAAAGAGGAGGCAGAGGGGATGTGTTTAAGATAAAATTAACTTATAAGTAAATAAGTGTTCCCCAGTTTGGAGAAACTGAGAGAGCCCCAAATATGGTTTTTGAGCTAAGAAGCCCTTATTCAAAGAGAAAAAAAGTTAAAAGAAATCTGAGTCTTTCAGATCTCCTTGGCTGGAGCAAGCTATATGCTAATGAGGCAGGATTTCCTTAAACTTAAAGGAACAGTAGCTTCAAAGTAAAAGTGCTGATGTTTATAGAATTTAAAAGTTGAAATTTAAAGAAATATAAAGTTAGAGTTCAGGTGCAGAAGATGTGCTCTCTTGGAAAACATACTCGGTTTTGTAAAAACGTGTTAATTAATGCCAGAAAATCACTTATTTTCCTCCAGGGGCAGGGGTTTCTCTTCAAAGTTTAAAAACCTTCCTAAAGGCTTGCAATTCTAAATAGGACTCATGGTTTTCAGACTGTAAAAAGACCATCTTATGGGTAAAAAGGATTTGTTTTATAAAAAAACAAGTTCCTGTTCCATTAAAGTCTATGGCAGGCTAGAGGAATGGTGTAGGGATCTCTTTAAAGATGACTCTGTCTAAGGCAGGAAGAAGCACTTGTGATACATTAAGGTATTTTTGTTTTAGCTGCCCTAGTGAATTAAGATAAGGAAGGATCTAGCTAAGCTTGAAGAATGCTCTAGAATTTGGCAACTGGGATTTAATGTTAAAAAATATAAGGCCATGCATTTGGGCTGCAGCAATCCAAGGGAGCGATATAGTATAGGGGTGAAATACTTTTGTCCACTAAAGAAGAGCGGAACCTAGGCGTGGTTGTGTCTGATGATCTTAAAGTAGCTAAACAGGTATAAAAGGTGACAGCAAAAGCTATAAGGATGCTTGGGTGCATAGGGAGAGGAATGGCCAGCAGAAGAAAGGAGGTAATAGTGCCTCTGTATAAGTCTTTGGCGCGACCTCATTTGGAGTATTGTATGCAATTCAAAAAGATGTGAACAGGATGGAGTCAGTACAGAGGATGGCTACTACAATGGTTAGTAGTCTTCATTATAAAGCATATGAGGACAGACTGAAGGATCTTAATATGAACACCTTAGAGGAAAGGCGGGATAGAGGTGATATGACTGAGACGTTTAAATACCTCTGTGGCATAAATGCACATGGGGAGAGGCTCTTTCGATTGGAAGCAAGCTCTGCTACGAAGGGACATGGGATGAGGGTGAAAGGGGATTGATTCAGGAATGATATGCGGAAATATTTCTTTACGGAAAGAGTGGTGGATCCATGGAATAGTCTCCCAGTGGAGGTGGTAGAGATGAGGACAGTAACTCAAATTCAAAAAAGCATGGGACAAACACAGACGATCTCTAAAGGAAACAAAAGGGGACTGTTGTAGTTGTTGATATGGAAGGACAGACTAGATAGGCCATATGGTCTTTTTCTGTCGTCATTTTTAGAAACATAGAAACATAGAAACATAGAAATATGACGACAGAAAAAGACCACATGGCCTATCTAGTCTGTCCTTCCATAACAACTACAACAGTCCACTTTTTGCCTTTAGAGATCCTCTGTGTTGGTCCCATGCTTTCTTGAATTCAGTTACTGTCCTCATCTCTACCACCTCCACTGGGAGACTATTCCACGGATCCACTACTCTTTCCGTAAAGAAATATTTCCGCATATCACTCCTGAATCTATCTCCCTTCACCCTCATCCCATGTCCCCTTGTAGCAGAACTTGCTTTCAATTGAAAGAGGCTCTCTCCCTGAACATTTATGCCACGGAGGTATTTAAACATCTCATTCATATCACCTCTATCCCGCCTTTCCTCTAAGGTGTACATATTAAGATCCTTAAGTCTGTCCTCATATGCTTTATAATGAAGCCCATTAATCATTTTGGTAGCAACCCTCTGCACCGACTCCATCCATTTTTCTATGTTTCTATTCTTTTAGGAAAAAATAATTCAAAGTGAAGGTTTTGAAGTCTTAGTGTTCAAAAATTCTGGTTGTTAAGGGTCTCCTTTGTCTGTGGTGGGGGAGGTGTTTTGGAGAACAAGAAAGAAAAGAATGTGGGTAACTGTTCCCTCTCTCTCTGGCAGTTGAAGGCAAACATGGTAGAGTGTCTGCGTGTGTATTGTGGGGTTAATTAAAGTGAATTTTAAGCTTAAAGTGAAGCACTTGTTTGAAAATATAATAGAGCTTGATTAACTTGTTGTTTTCTATATATTTGGAGAAGAAAAAAAGTATCTGGAAGTTCTTTTGAAGTATTGTATCATTTATTGGTAACTTTTATTGTTGTGAGTTTAAAACTAGTCACAGTGGCAGCTGAAGCAGAAATTTTAGGGCTTGTTTACAAAGCCGCCGTAGCGGTTTCCGATTGTTATCGGAGCCGCGGCCCATAATGATCGGAATCCACTACCGCGGCTTTGTAAACAAGCCCCTTCGATTTGTTACTGAGTCAAAATCTCTCTTTGTAGAGACTCTGAGTTGAGGTGATGTGTTTGCCATCCAGTTTTAAAATCCTGTGAGGTCTCGTGTAATTTGGAAGAAGGAGGGGAAGTGATTCTAATTGTAATCTTGTGCACCTTGTGACACAGTAGCTCCTCAGGAACAGATGGATACAAGTGAGCAGCCGGTGGTAGAAGCCTTTACTGCAGGAGAAAGCAGGGATTTCTCTGCAGAAAGAAAAAAACACACTTTCAATCAAGCAAAACAGCTCACCTCGAGGGAGGAGAGTAGGAAGGCTTGTGATTTGGCACGCCCCAAGGGGAGGCGGGCAGTGCAGGCTAGAAGCACCTGGTTAAATACACAGGAACCAGGAAGTGAGACGGGAATCCAACGGCAGATGGAGATGCAGATCCACGGGCAGACACAGATCCAGATGGGGATCCAAGGAGAGATCCAGAGAGAGAAGACAAGAGAGCAACGGAGGTTTCCTTGCTGTGATAATTTCCCTAACAGTCTGCAGCTGGAAGATAGCTTGGAGCAGCATTCAGATGAGGAAGGAAACTGCTGGAGGCAGAGCTCCTTTAGAACGCTGAGAAACCCAAGGCTACAGGACCAGGCAGAGCTGGGGAACAAAGGCAGAAGGATAAAGAATCCTCCCAGGGAGAAGCTCCTGTATAAGGTACCCAGAGAAAGAGGAGTTTATGCTCTAAAGCCAGAAAGTCTATGTTCTGCTTTTAAAAGCAAAGCCAGTCAAGATGGTGGCAGCTGTTGTCAGAAAAGAGAAGCTTTGAATGACAATAATTATTCTTTTAAACTAGCTGAGTCACATAGCCAGGACAGGGCTGATATACATGCTTTTAAATATTCTCCTAGCACTGCTAAGTTTGAATGTATAGCACCCACGTGCAGGGAAAGGTGGGGAGCTAATGAAAGCCCAGCACATGTTTGTTTCCCAAACGCAAACAAACCTGATAAGGAGCCTGAGATAGATAGGCTCAGTCAATACCTATTCACCGAGGGGACAGGAAGACAGCTCAATGAAGAAACGTTTCATGCTGAATCACTTCTTAAAGAGTTCCAGAATTATTTAGAACAGAAGAAGAGTTTTAACCACAGTGTTCCAGTTACTGGCTGTAAGGAAGAAAACTCTGTTCATAATTCTGTGTTTTCCCCTGCTGATGATGATGAGATGATGATGGACTGTTCTACCTGTTTAATTGATAGAGGCAATTAAGCAGAGAGAGGATTGTGCTGGTATATGAAGTAATATAACAGTGACGTAACTTGGACCGACACAAGAAAGCTTGTGGAGGGAAACTGAATTAGAGCACTACTAGTGATTGATAGAACCTGAGCTTTATTAGTAAAGGACTTTTCTGTTATCAGCCTGTATGTTAAAAGCACATGAAAGGAATGTGAAGAAATACAGCATTTAAAGCCAGTCAGGCAAAGTTTCAGTTAATCCTGTTTTATTTGGTTTAAACTTCTGCACCGTCTGTAATCTTCTTTTGAACTGCACAATGGCAATATGAGCCACATAAAAAATAAACCTCATGTAAATAAATAACTCTTGCCAGTCTTACTGCTCGAAGCATAACACAACTACAACTAACTGCCTCAAGGGTATGAAAAGGCAACCCCTCCTTAACCCACAAGGTTAAGGGGCGGGCGGTGTCATAACCTTTATCAAAAAGGATAAGGAAAAAGGGTTGAGAATTCTGAGGACTTAACGGTCCTAAGAAAAGGAATAAAAATTCTTTGTTGTGCTTTTGGGGTAAAGGGTTCCCTTTACTATGGTGAAACACAGGAACAAATTAAACTCAAAGAGAAAATCCAGAAGAGTATTCCTTTGAAGAGATGAAAGGTTCAGACTAAATCACTTCATCAGTGATTGAGCTATGCTCTAACTGGGTTAAGCTCTGAGTTATTAGGATGTTGAAGTGCTGCCATTAACTTTTATTAAAGCAAGAAGCAGGTTTTGAATTGCTAGTGAACTGGTCTGAGGGTGTCTGCTGAACTGAAAGGAGAAAAAGTTAGATAGGGATTCATTAATTATCCTTTGTTTTCTTAGCACAGGGACAATAAATAGAAACGATTCAGTTTTTCCCTTAATTCAAACCAGATTTAATAGCCTCAACTGATTAGACTAAGGGTTTTTCTTTTTGAGTTATTAAAGTTAGGTTAGCAGGAAACAGCAACTCGATATCACTGGACTGGCTTCCTAAAGGAAAAAGTAACCTGGAACATGGAACCCGAGGAACTTCTATCACAGACAGAACTGAGCCCCAACTCAAGAGATGGACTTGGAAGATTAAAGATTGAGGTACCTCTACCATCTCACACACCCAAAAAGAACTGTAAGGGGAAAATGATGAGCTCATTCTTTTACACACTCTGAGGTCTGAAACTTTACCTGTTAAAGGGTGCAGTTTATGTAAACCCTGAACACTAAACCTGAGTGAAAGCCTAATACTGATGTTGGACAGAAATGTAAATCCACAATAAGAATAATAGTAAAAGTTATTTGTCTTTATGATGTGTTAAACTGAAGTATTAAAATGTTGTTGGGAGTTGGTAACCTGAACTTCCTTGGACAACCATTGTTGTTGGAAAGAACTTTTGTGGGAAATAGCGCCACCTAGATTATTTTAGAATGAGACATGGACATGAAGCAATGAAAAGAGTTTACTGTATTATTATTATCGATCTTGCAAGAATGGGTGGCTTTGACATATCTCTGTGACATTTATACCTTTGTCAAATCAACAAGCCCCCTACCCCCATTATCTTATTGGCTAACTAATACAGTGTTATTGACCCATCTATTGAGCTCAGGCAGCACACCTGGGTTTCTGCTTCTGTTGACTCTAGCCCCATCCTCTTTATTTATTATTTTACCTTATTTAACATAATTCCTTCTTACATTACAGACCATTTGCAAGAATTCAGTTTGCCTTGTTTTTCTGGCATCTTTATCCCCTTTATGGTAGTACATACTGGTATCAATCCTTATCTTTCTTTTGCATGTACAGGTTGTCAATGGTTTATTTGCAAACCTTCTAGTTTATTTATGTTTGTACTTGCTCTAAAAGACCTTTGCATTGCAAAAGGTCAACAGAGCAGAGATCCCTTTTATTTAACATAGCTTCATTGCACAACTAAGACCAGTCCTGACCTCTGCGAAACTAGTTTTCCTGTCCCGCACACACCTCCCGCTGAGGGCTTTTGTCTCTTACAATATGGCAACTAAAAGAAGCAGCTTTCTTATCAGCAGTATAATAGACTTACAAGCAGTATAATAGACACACTTTAAATACATAATCCTTTATGTTTTATATGGGGTCAGCTCCCTGACTTCTTTTAACAATTTTGGGCTCTCATGGTCCACACAGTATGCCTTCTGGCTTTAGGTTTCTGTTCCTTCTCTCAGTCCTTATCATAACGGATGACAAAGATAAGGAGGGGAGGGGAAGAGGAGAGGGGAGTTATGTGCTTAGCAAAGCCTAAGAGCCGCTATCTCTATGTGCAGAACAAGGGAGTGAGATAAGAATCTACATGAGATGACAGGCAGTTATACCAGACAGTTTTTGCAAAGCACTTCTAGAAGCCTCTATTTCCTGATCATTCTGTAAAAATAACAATTTACATTCTTCTTTTATATGTTGTATTCTCTGGAACCAAGCTTCTCAACTGATTGGCTCTAATTTTTTTAGTAACCAATAAATTCCATATGTGTGCAGTGGCTTTGTCGACGAATGTGATATAGGAATGCTTTGTAAGTATTTTTGCTAATCTTGTTGGTTTTGTTGTACTGTATGTTGAAATAAAACCGATTTTTGCTATGCATCATGTATGCAGCCACAGCTAGACTTTAACGGTTGCCATAATTGTTGATAAATGGTTGGATTGTCTTATAATGGGAATATAAGGACAATTTTTCAGTGCTAAGAACTACATAGAGCTGAATGACTATTCTTATAATAGGATAGTAAGGTTAGTATTCACTAGAATTTTTGGAGCGAACTGGCTTTTTTTGTTTTTCTTTGCTCTGTTATGTAGAAGATTTATTGGTTCCTCTATTTTTGTTAAAGTTATAGATTTGTTTTATATAGTAGTGCATATTGGGGTGATGCTTGACGTGGCCTGATTATATAGCAATGCTGTGTCCGGTGAGCAAACATTGAAGTCTTACTCCCTGAGGCAGTGGAAGCAAAACACTTCGCATTGGCGTGGAGACTTTGCTTTGAGTTCTGTGCCAAGTTAAGTATTGTTTACCTTTGGCTGCATTCCACTGTACTAAAATTATATATATCTGAGGAGGTTTTTTTATAACCAATGATGCAGTGATCAGAAGGCCATTTGTTGGCCTAGAACTAAGCGAAGCCAGCTGTTGTGTTAGCTCTCTTTACATTGATGTCTTTTTCCTTCTCATATCAATGTGCCATTTATTTATTTATTTATTTTATTTATTTAACATTTCTTATATACCGCGCTATTTGTCATCAGCGCGGTTTACATCAAAACAATAGAACACTTGACCAGATACATTGGCCGTCGTTTACATAAAACGGGGAGTTAACATGGATGAGAACTTGGGGAACTATTGGTGTAATCAAGACTTTTTGCATTTTCCCCCTACTACAATGTTTTTCCGTGATGTCTGCATTTTACTTGGTAGGTGCAGAACTGGGTGGGACTAGGGCAGAGAGTGGGTGGATGGCAGGTGTTCTTGCAAGGCGCGATTACAGTGGATGTTACCATCATGCGTTAGTTGCTGAAGTTTGCAGTCTTCATGGGTGCACCTAATGCCACCTCAGTGGGTGATATTAGCTGCATCCATGAAGCAGCTACTCTGTGGAATTGTTGCAGAGCTTTCTCTCAGTTGAAAAAGGCTCTCCTCTTGTGCTTTTATGCCATGGCTGTATTTAAACACCTTTATCATATCTCCCATCTCTCACCTTTCTTCCAAAGTATATATATTAATATTTTTTAAAATCTATCCCGTATGCCTTATGATGAAGACCACTGACCATTTTAATAGCATCCTTCTGCACCAACTTGATCCTGTTTATATCATTTTTGAAGGCATGGTTTCCAGAATTGCACACAATATTTCTCTAGTCAAATAATGCTGCCTCAGAACCTGCAATCTATTAGATTCCAGGAACCTCACTAGCTTCTAAAGTATATTAGCAGCATTTCCATTAAATGACTCACCACAGATGTCAGACTAACCATCCTGGAGTTCCCAACCTCCTCCTCACTTCGGCTTTTGTGTAGAGGGACCACATGTACTCTTATTTAGAGGGAGGAGTGGTCCCAGAAGAATGGAGGGTCAGACAATGGAGCTGCCAGAACTTCCCTAAGTTCCTTCAATACTCTCGGATGTATCCCATCAGGTCCTGTCACTTTGTCAGCTAGTTTAGCTAGCTCCTCACTTCTGTTCCCATTTGTGTGTGTTTTTATTAAGTCCTACTCCCAGTTCTTCATATATGAAAACAAACCAGAAATATGTGTTAAGCAATTCTGCTTTATCATCGGCTTCTACATATTCTTCTGCTGCATGCCTGAGTCTGACAATACCATTTTTGCACTTCCTCCTGTCTTTAACATATCTGAAAAATATTTTGTCTCCCCATTTTACTACACTGGCTATTCTTATTTCCATTTAAATCTTTGCTTTCCTAATTATTTTCCTAGTTTTTCTTAATGTTTCCAAATATTGATGCTTGTCTTACTCTTTCTGTAATCACTTGTATTTTATGAAGGCCATCCCCCTTTTTCCCTCACCTTTTCAGCTACTTTGGAGAGCCATAATAGGCATCCTTTTCCTTTTACATTTACTTACTTTCCTAATAAAAAGGTTTGTTGCCCTTACAATATCCCTTTTTAGTTTTGCCCACTGATTTTCTATTCCCCCCCCCAACTGTTTCCATGTAGTTAACAACTCCTTGAGGTATTGTCCTTTCTTGACAGAGTTAATTTTCCTAAAGCTTAGGACCCTCATTTTTGAATGAACTATTTCAGTCTTGTCCTAGTACTGAAGTGCACCATCCAGAAACACCAGACCGCTGTGCAAATGGTGTAAAATTGAGAGGTCCTGGACATGTGGGGTTTCCCACAATGAGAAGAATAACGAAGGATTTGGGTTACATGCATTTAGTGCAATATAAGTAAAAGTAAATGTATTACATAGGTTTGTGCATGGTCAAGCTCATGGGTTGTTTGAATGTATAGTGAGATTTAATTATACATACGTATACCATTGGAATGATGATGTTGTTTACCTGGTGGTGAGGCTTGAAATATATTTTCTGCCTGTAAATTCCACAGTTTGAGTTCCTGGTATTTGTGTATGTTTAGAAAAGATTTTATTTCATTGCAAGATTAAAATAGTTTATTTTTAAGTATATTTAGTATGGGCCCGATTCCATCACGGATATAGATCCCCTCTGTACATCTGGTCTGAACCGAATGTTATGACACCGCCCGCCCCTTAACCTTGAGGGTTAAGGAGGGGTTGCCTTTTGATGCCCTTGAGGCAGTTAGTTGTAGTTGTGTTATGCTTCGAGCAGTAAGGCTGGCAAGAGTTATTTATTTATTTACATGAGGTTTATTTTTCATGTGGCTCATATTGCCATTGTGCAGTTCAAAAGAAGATTACAGACGGTGCAGAAGTTTAAACCAAATAAAACAGGATTAACTGAAACTTTGCCTGACTGGCTTTAAATGCTGTATTTCTTCACATTCCTTTCATGTGCTTTTAACATACAGGCTGATAACAGAAAAGTCCTTTACTAATAAAGCTCAGGTTCTATCAATCACTAGTAGTGCTCTAATTCAGTTTCCCTCCACAAGCTTTCTTGTGTCGGTCAAAGTTACGTCACTGTTATATTACTTCATATACCAGCACAATCCTCTCTCTGCTTAATTGCCTCTATCAATTAAACAGGTAGAACAGTCCATCATCATCTCATCATCATCAGCAGGGGAAAACACAGAATTATGAACAGAGTTTTCTTCCTTACAGCCAGTAACTGGAACACTGTGGTTAAAACTCTTCTTCTGTTCTAAATAATCCTGGAACTCTTTAAGAAGTGATTCACCATGAAACTTTTCTTCATTGAGCTGTCTTCCTGTCCCCTCGGTGAATAGGTATTGATTGAGCCTATCTATCTCAGGCTCCTTATCAGGTTTGTTTGCGTTTGGGAAACAAACATGTGCTGGGCTTTCATTAGCTCCCCACCTTTCCCTGCACGTGGGTGCTATACATTCAAACTTAGCAGTGCTAGGAGAATATTTAAAAGCATGTATATCAGCCCTGTCCTGGCTAGGTGACTCAGCTAGTTTAAAAGAATAATTATTGTCATTCAAAGCTTCTCTTTTCTGACACCAGCTGCCACCATCTTGACTGGCTTTGCTTTTAAAAGCAGAACATAGACTTTCTGGCTTTAGAGCATAAACTCCTCTTTCTCTGGGTACCTTATACAGGAGCTTCTCTCTTGGAGGATTCTTTATCCTTCTGCCTTTGTTCCCCAGCTCTGCCTGGTCCTGTAGCCTTGGGTTTCTCAGCGTTCTAAAGGAGCTCTGCCTCCAGCAGTTTCCTTCCTCATCTGAATGCTGCTCCAAGCTATCTTCCAGCTGCAGACTGTTAGGGAAATTAACACAGCAAGGAAACCTCCGTTGCTCTCTTGTCTTCTCTCTCTGGATCTCTCCTTGGATCCCCGTCTGGATCTGCCTCTGCCCGTGGATCTGCATCTGCCTTTCACTTCCTGGTTCCTGTGTATTTAACCAGGTGCTTCTAGCCTGCACTGCCCGCCTCCCCTTGGGGCGTGCCCAATCACAAGCCTTCCTACTCTCCTCCCTTGAGGTGAGCTGTTTTGCTTGATTGAAAGTGTGGTTTTTTATTTCTGCAGAGAAATCCCTGCTTTCTCCTGCAGTACCGGCTTCTACCACCGGCTGCTCACTTGTATCCATCTGTTCCTGAGGAGCTACTGTGTCACAATGTACAGAGGGGATTGTGAGTCTGACCCTGCAGGGCATATCTAGCCCCACGGGATCAGAATCGTGAACAGTCCTGCACATGCAGGCCGGGACATGCAGGACTGTCTTCGGCTAACTCGGTCAACGCTCTTCAGTGGAACCCCGGCGCCATGGCGGCATGTTGCCTTGGCTCCATTCAAGAGCCACGATGCCGGCCGCCGGAGAAAAATGCTTATTCCCCGCAGCCCATCTCCTGATCTAGCCTCCTAAGGCCAGGTTTGGGCTACAGGGAATATCCTCCAGCCCCCCTTCCTCATCTGTGCCCCGGCATTTTAAAAATGGCACATCAAGGGAAGTTATTCCATCTCAGAGGTGGAATAATTTCCCCGCACATGTCCCCAGCCCTGGATGTACAGGGCCAACATTAGAATCAGCCCTGTACATCCAGGGCCAGCGACCACCCAGACTCTGCCCCCAAGCCGCCCCTTCCCTGTCTCCATCTAACTTCCCCGCACAACCAGTGGGGGAAGTTAGTCGGGGCCGGGTGAAGGCACGAATAGTGGGGTTGGACGGCCCTTTGGTCCATCCATCCCCGCTATTCGTGGCACAGAATAACCCCCTATTTGTTTAATAGAATTTGTGTATTAGATTCAAAGCTAATAGTAGTTGTATGAGTCCTACTCTTGTTACAGGAATTACAAGCTTGTAGCACTCATTATTGATGCTCCTAAATGACACCGTCCACACAGTCATGAGTTCATCTCTAGGATGCGAGCTTCTCTGCCTCAGCTTTTATCCTCAACAGGGAGAATTGAAGAAAACACCACCTGCAAACCTATCTGCTCTAGCCTCTGTTCCAGAGCCATGAAGTCACTCTTGGTATGCTCGGAGGGATACCTAGCAGTATCATTTGTGCCAACATGGATGAGCAGCAGATGGCTGCCTCAGTATCCCTCAGAGTCACCAATCACCACTAACCTTTGCTGCCTTGTGGTAACTGATTCGGCAACTTTTGGGTTTTCAAGCTAATAGCGACACTCAGTGAGGATATTCAGGATTCTGCTACTGAATATCTGTATAATTCTGTGACTTATTATAGGATAATATAATCCCTGTGTTCAAGTAGATGTGGCCGACATAAAAAAAAAATTCTCACCTTAGCCACTGAATATTGACCTGACATATAAATTTGGCCTTTCCTAAAATGGCTGTTTCCATGTGGATGCCATTTCCATCTATAAATGACTGATTTTACCCATTAAAATTGCAAATAAGGTTTTTAAACTAACTCCCTTAGTGTGCACTAAATCAATTTACCTACAAGTTATATGTGCTGATTAGATTAGAATGCATTAAATATTTCAAACATAGAAACGTATGCTAAAAGTTCTTTTTTAAAATTAAAACAAATGTGTGCAATGAACTAAAAAAAGTAAAAAAATATAGTAAAAAGCTCAACATATTTGCCTTGTGTACATCCATATTCTTGGAAACAGTGGGTAACTGCTTGGTAACTTATACTCTGCTATTAGGAGATAAGACTCAATTACAGAAGCTTCTCATTGGCCCAGCAAAGGAAGTATTCCTGCATGATCTTAGAGCTCAAAACCCAGAGGCTACATAGTCTCAGTGAGGGAAAAATTGGATATGCAAACTTCCTTAATGAAGCTCGGCTCCACTACCTACATTTCTGGACCGTGTTCTGACATTTCCTTTCATCTGGACATTGGCATTAGAGTAAATTCTAAACTGGATTTGCATACCTGCATGGAATTTGATTCTATTCTCTATGGCCTCTCTAAGCAGATACAAGCTAGACTCCTTTTTACGAGTTGCCTACAGTATATCCAGACTGTATCTGACAGCAGGAATTGTTGTTCAGATCATAATGAATATCTTTTCTTTGGTCAAATATGTAGGCTCATTTTGCCCAAATTTGAGATGTGGAACATTTATAATCAAAAATTATTCTAATATACTTTTTGACAACTTCCTGAAGGATAATATGTGGTTAGCATCAGCGGCTAAAACTAGATGAGCCAAAAGCTGGCCTAGTTTTAGCCGCAGATCACTAATTGGGTAGCGGTGCAATATCACCTCTACCTGCTTAGCAGAAATATCTTTCTCTGTTCTGCTCTGAAACTCCCCAACACGCCCCAATATTAACCAGATAGTATCAGGGTGCATAGGGGAGTTAGCAAGGGATATTCAATGGCACCACCCGTTGAATATCCCCATCTAAGACATTTAACCAGTTTACTGGGCTGTAAACTGTGTAAATGCCTTTTGAATATCGGACTCTAAGCGTTTTAGTAGTGTGTTCAGAGAGGAAGGGGTGAATTTTGTTAATGTTATAGAGAAAGAAATAAACAAAGAGCAGGACACAATTCACCAGGGAAGGACTACTTTAATCAGCTAAACATGAGAGCTCCCGACACATGTTTCAGCCGGGGAGCCTTCTTCAGGGGAATAAAACCTCAGCAGGAGATTGTCACAAAAAAAAGACAAATAAGAAAAGTACCAAGGTGCTCAATGTGTTCAGTGAGAAAGAAATGACAGGTTTTAGCTATCTGATGGATGTGTGTGGAGAAGGAGAGGGAGGAGTCAAAGATGAACCGAAGGTTGCGGGCTGAGGAAACAGGAAGTAAAGGAGTGTTATGAACAGAGATGCACTCTTTACAAGTAAACCACAATGTTTGGTTTATAAATTGTGGTATATCAAAGTCAAACATAAACAAAAACATAAAGGAGGAATTGGGGAGGAGGGTTTAGGGTGAAAAATAAGAAGATACAAATGTTCTACCATGCTGCCTATTGTGGTGCATCATTTATATCTGCTGATATCATATTTCTGTTATATTAATGTTCTGTGCTGCTTTCTACATATATTATTGCGACTGTTTCATCATTTCTATTACAAGGATTTAATTTGCTTATCTCCATGTTTATCACATTTTTATAGTTGTGTATTCTGATGACATTTGGTCATGCTGCTATAGTTATGCTGTTTCCACAATGCGAGTTGTTGTATGAGGGTTGCTCAGAAAGTAATGCCCCACATGTTTTTTCTCAGTCCAGAATGAAGATAGAGGTGTGAAATTGAAAGGGTAGAACTTCAAAGGACACGTGTATAATTTTACAGTCGTCCGACAAATAGCGAGATGGTAGGGATCCTTCAAATGGCATCTGTGAGTGACACATGGTACAAACAATGAGCTGTAATTGAATTCTTGATGGAGGAGAAAGAAAGTGTGAGAAACATTCACAAACGGTTGTGTGCTGTGTATGGAAGTTCTGCAGTAGATAGGAGCACCGTTGGACGATGGGTGAAGAGATTAAAGGCTTCAGGAAGTGGTAAAATGGAACTGGAAGATCGGCCATGGTCTGGGCATCCTGCCTCAGCCACCAGTCCAGAGAAGTTGCAGCGTGCCGATGACATTATTCATACGGATCGGCGCATCACGAGTCGGGAATTGTCCATACAGCTTTCCGTCAGTAGAGGTAGTGCAATGGCAATTATTGACTCTTTGGGATATTCAAAGGTGTGTGCAAGGCACACCGCAACAGCTTACAGTATTTTAATGCCCGCTGGCAGCTATCGCAGGGCGCTGCAACTTGTCTGGACTGGTGGCTGAGGCAGGACGCCCAGACCGCAGCCGATCTTCCAGTTCCGTTTTTGGACTTATTGATTTATAAGCAAGTTTTCCTTATGATACCTAGCATTCTATTTGCTCTCTTGGCCACCGCTGCACACTGGGTGGAGGGTTTTAACATGTTATCCATGATAACGCCTAAATCTTTTCCCGAGTGTTGGTTTCTAATGTGAAACCTTGCATCGTGTAACCATAGTTTTGGTTGTTCTTTCCTAGGTTCATAACTTTGCACTTGTCCACTTTAAATTTAATCTGCCATTTTGCTGTCCAGTCTTCCAGTTTATCAAGATCCTCTTGCAATTTTCCACAATCCTCATGGGTTTTAACAACTTTGTCTACCTGTTTATTCACATAACTCATTGAATCATGTGATCTAGTTTCAATATCTGTGCCGGTATATTGCCATCATTTAGGATGATTATACTTTGCTCTCTTATATGCATGTTTCACTATAGAAAGGGGATAACCTCTTGCAAGTAACTGTTGTATTAGCTCGGAAGCATGTTTTTGAAGCTGAGTGCCACTACAGCATAATCTTCTTAACCGAATGAATTGGCCTACCGGGTGGCCTCTCCGTAATGGACCAGGGTGATAGCTCTTCTAAAACAGCAGAGTATTTCTCTGTACAGGCTTTCTGTATAATGTCGATTGAAGGGTTGAAGCTTGCTTATAAATCAATTTGACTTTGAATGATATTTGTGAGTGAATTGCAAATTCAGACAAAGTGAATTTATCCAATCAAAAAAAGTATGCAACTGTGCTTCTGTGCCTGCCCATAATAGAAAAATATCATCTAAGAATCTGGCCCACATCCTAATATGAGAATACCATTTAGAAATGTATATATCTGAATCCTTAAAGTGGGCCATATATAGACTAGCCACCGAGGGGGTCACTGTGGCTCCCATGGCCATGCCATACGTTTGTAAATAAGTTCCATTAAACAAAAAATAACTGTGCTTTAAAGCTAATTGCAATAAACTCAGCATAAACTCCTTAGGTATTTGAGCTGGCAGCTGTAATGGAAGATGTGCTATTATCACCAGTGCTTCGTCCTGATCGATATTCGTATAAAGCGCAATCACATCCATTGTTACTAATATCAACGAACTAGGATCCAACGCTTGCTGCTGCAAAACAGACAAAAAATGAAAAGAGTCTTTAATGTAGGATGGAACAGAAAAGTCAACAGCTGTAAAAAGATGTCACAGAATTGTGATAAAAGTTCTAAAATTGAGTTGTGGCAGGATACTATTGGATGACCCTGAGTTCGAATTAAATACTTATGTATCTTCGGCACCATATACATTATTCGTGTCAGAGGGCATTTTTTATTCAAAAATCATATTCTTTTTGTGTTATCCAATGCTGAAAAAGTGCTTGAGTAGTACAATCTGTTATACACACTCTTAATTCCTCTGTGGGATCTGCTTACAATTCTTGGTAATACTCTCTATCCGATAAATGTGCCAATGCTGTTTCAATGTATTGTGTTACATCCTGAACTACTATGGCAGCTCCTTTATCTGCCCGATGTACACAAATATCTGTTCTGGCCCCCAATTCTATTAATACTTTGTACTGCAATGGTGTAATGTTGGAAAATCTTTTCTGTGAACTCCGCTCCAATGTAATTACATCCCGTAAGACCAAATTTTAATAAGTTTCTATGGCCGCGCCTGCAGGCCCTGGTGGTAGTCATTTTGATATGGCCTTACAGACCGCATCATCCGTGGTACCAGAGTTTGATGATTTAGCAAACAAATGTGTAACTTGAAATTTCTGAAAAAAATCAATATAATGATATATGCATTTTAAAGGGGTCATAAGTAGATGAAGGGACAAAGGAAAGCCCTAAACTCAACGTTTCTAATTGCAAACTTGTCAATGGAATGGATGATAAATTAATCACTGTTTGGTGTACAATCGAGTTGTGGGTCCCCTCCAACCCTCCCCCTGATGGTGGTAGTATGGCCGGTGAATATAACAAGTGAGGGTTTGCTGATGTGCAAGACAGCTGTTTGCACTGTACCCTTACTGTCCAAATGCCACAGTTCCCACTCTCCTGGTCAGCGCCAACCCTCTAGATATAGGAACATCAACCCTGTAGTCTTACCGGAATATCAGTTGCAAGGATATTAGGACTGAACAAGTGAACTAAGTGTTTCTCTAATCATGTGCACTCCATTCTTCTTCTATAGACACTTTTGCCTAATGCGAGATTTAGAGGGCATTACAATATGATTCGGGCCATGCGGAGGACCTGGCTCAAACAGCTGCAGTGAATAGGAGAGGAGTTGCATCAGCAACCAGGGAAGTCACAGCACATGAGGAGCACATAATATAGAGTAGGTTCCATGGCTGGCTATCTGCACTTCGCCAGGCCATGAGATGCATGCTGGCACCATTCATCCATAGCGTTGAATGCCAAACTTCAGCACCAGTCTCACTAGCACCCCAGACAAGTGGATAGGCTAGAATGTCTGCACCCGGCAGAGTGCCCTAAGCAGTTGTCAGCCAAGGGGTAAGAGCCCCAGATGTTTCAAAATGTGGCAAAACATTCTAATACACAGGTTATGGCAGCAAGGGTGGGGGATGGTCCAGAGACAAGGAAGAGGTAATCCTGTGATGGGCCAAAGGGAAAAGGACAAGAGGTTTGGGGGATCCTCAAGGCAAGGTACACACATGAATTGGATGGAGCATGCGGAACAGCAGCACCCTTGTTCCCAGATTAATGATCTGCAGGCCACAGATGTCCAGGTTAAGGTCCAAGTTACATTAGTACCTGAATTTTGAAGAATAGTGTGTTTTTGTAGCTTTTCGAATATGAGCTTTCTTGTACTTATTTTTAAATTGTGCACTATATCAAATGACAGCTGTTACTAAGATGGCACAAAAATGAAGAAACATGCAAGTGCCTAGGAAAGCCATTGAGGGATAATCTATCATGTGTTGCAGTCTGCCGTCCTGCATAGTGCATCATAGCACTATGGAGTGGAGGAGTGGCCTAGTGGTTGGGGCAAGGTACTTCAGGCCAGAAGGTCGGGGGTTCAAATCCCACTAGAGGACAGCAACCTTGGGCCGGAAGGACTGGGGTTTCTAGTCCCACAGGTGCTCCTTGTGGTCTTGGGCAAGCCACTTAACCCTCCATAGCCCATGTTCCCTGTAAAATAGTTATCTCCAAGTTATAATGCCCTGTTCAATGTAATTTCAGTTTGTTTAATGTAAACCGCACTGATGCAGAATAGCACGGTATATAAGAGAATGTAAATAAATAAATAAAATAAATAGCAATAAGTAAGACTTGTCTGTTTTTCAGCAGCAGCAGCAACACACCACTACCACCTCCACCACCACCACCACCTACAGCCCTACCCTGATTTGATGCCTCTGAGGAGATAGCAGCAGTAGCAGTGATGGCTCCTTGTCAGAGAAGGAAACCACTTTGGTAGCTGGCATCACTGAGGAGGACAACTTTCCTAAAATGGACTCCAATGAGGAGGAGGGAGAGGAAGAGGAGCTACTGTCCCCTTTCCTCACAGCCAGAGAGGAAGCAGCAGTAGCATTGGGGAACAGGGGCTCCCAAGAAGGCCTTAATGACCATGGCCTGCAGTCAGATTAGGAGAGAGTGTGGCCTTCAAAAGAAGATGCTCCTGCTGAGAAGGAGAATGCTGTTGGGCAGACTGGGGCTCTGCTAGAGGTCCTGATTACCCAGCCTCTCCAATCTTGCTCCTTGCTGGACCATATGGGTTCCCATGAGGTCCCCAGGGACTGTGAGAACTCCAACGTCCTGCTGCAGCTAACATCTGAGTAACAGGATATGTAGCAGGGCTTAAGCACTGTCTCAAGCTCTCTGGACCTCATGGTGACCGATCTGGAGGAGCTGCAAGCAGAGATACGTGCCATGCTACTGGTCATGAATCAGCAACTGGCACATATCTCTGCTCTGGCTGATCCAGAAAGGGAGGATAAAGCGGTAATAGGCCTTATTAGCCATATTAGATATGTTGGGCAGCTTGTATTTAACATAGAAAGGTCTATATCAGTTGTTCATAGAAGTGCTGATGGCTCTGGTGGCCCTAATGAATAGTTCTGTATATTTATTTATATCTGATCTCCAGTGTGTGGTGATTTCTAAATCTTTCTCATCTCAGAAATCCAGCTACCCATCAGCCAATGATTACTCCTTGTGCCTTGGGGTCCTGGCTAGGAGCATATCAGCAGCTAAGAACCCATTATAGGAGTCCCAACATGAGTCTGTAGTACCTCACAGAATGTGCAATTGATTTGTGCAAGAGGCACAAAACACTAGTCATAACTTGACCCAGTCATAGGGCCAAATACTCTATCCATCCACACCAACACAACCCCAGTTGGGACATGTGGATAACATCTCTAGGTACACTCCACCCATTACACTTATGGCCATGTGGTGCCCAAGATAGCTCTGAGGTGCCTTGTATTCCTTACGACTAAGTGGAAACATTGCTAACAGCTCTAACTTCCCACAGGTGCTTAAGCAACACCATGCCAACACATTTATACCTAGCCAAAGACACCTCCACTACAAAGTGTAGAGACTCCTCCTATAGCAACCCTTCATCATAGTCAGCTACCTGGACATAAACTGCTGCCTGGGTGTCTAGCTATGCATACTTTCTCTTTCTAACAGTACTTTTTCCTCAGGCCTCATATTATCTGCTGGATGGGTACTGATACGGATCAGCAGACATAGGTTTAATGGAGGCATACCTACACCAGCATGCACAATGTGTCTGATATGGCACGTCATGTCTCCAGAACATAGGATTGTAGGGGCACAAGAAAGCTCCACATAGATTTGTATCCAGTGCCAGACATTGCCCATGCCTAAACATGCCTGCATGAGGCCTGATTCTCTTTCCTCCACCTGTACACATGTTGTACTGCATGCCCATTTGTCCTTTGTCCTCAGCTCCTCCTCTCCCACTGTGGCTTAGGGAGAATGCTGCCACTTCTGGCAAAAGCATGTTAACACATGACGTGCAAAATGCCTTGCCATCAAATAATGTACATGAGAACCCATCTCACATTCTACCTCACATGCCTACACAAAGTTAAGCCTGCTCCTATCTGTGAGTTAAGGTGACATCTATATTAAAGGTGTGGTGTAGTGGAACTACTCTGAACATGTACCAGATCTTGCATCATTAAACTTACAATGGATGCATCTTTTGAGTCAATGATGCAAAGGCTCTGGCCCCTGCCCCTATGAACATGCTAAAATGGGCTATGGGAGCCCAGATGAGCACATATATACAATGTTAAAATCACATATGAACCCTTCCCCACTCTCCCAACCATCCCTTGAGGCTATCTCTCCTTAGTCATTCCTCAACATCTGCAGGAGTAAAAAAATACCAGAGTTAGAATGTACCTTCCACCAGAGGAACACACTGACCCATCTCACAAACATCCCTCCTTCCTGTCTTGAGCCAGACCTTGGAGAAAAGACTGCTTTCTGTGGATACATGCAGGTGAGATTCATTGAGGTGAATGACCGTCCCATTACAGAGTACACTCCTTATGCATGTGTGATTAGGGGAGGACTACTGCTATTCAAGGAATTCCTACTGATAATTCAGGACAACATTGGGCAATGGAGGTCACAGCAAAATTACTGTCCATGAGTGTGCAATTTTGCAATCAGCTATGTGTAAGTAACATACATGGAATTCACCTGCTTGTAAAATGACTGTTATCCACGTTTTGTCCCATGTGAAGAGAGAGAGATCATTAGAGAAAGGCATCATGTTTGACACAGATAAAGGTCAACATAAAAGGACCTAAGAAATGCCATTCTGGGTCAGGCCAAGGGCCATCAAGCCCAGTATCCTATTTTCAACAGTGGCCAATCCAGGTCATAAGTATCTTTCAGGTTCACAAAAAACCACACAAGTTCCACAATGCTCATTGCGACGTAAGCAGTGGATTTCCTGGGTCCTCTTTAATAGTTTATGGACCTTTCCTCCAGGAACTTATCCAAACCTTTTTAACACCCAACTACACTAACAGCTTTTACTACATCCTTTAGTAACAAATTCCAGAGTTTGATTACACGTTGAGTGAAAAACTATTTTGACTTATTACTCTTAAATGGGTTACATTGTAGCTTCATTGCATGTCCTCTAGTCTTTCTACTTTTTGATGGAGTAAACAACCTATCAATGTTTACCGGTTCCACTCTATTCATTAATTTATAGACTTCAATCATATCTCCCCTCTGCCATCTCTTTTCCAAGTTGTAGAAAAGCCTTTTCTCATAGGGGTATCCTTCCATTGCCTTTAACATTTTGGTGACCTTTCTCTGTAGCTTTTCTAATTCTACTGTATCCCATGGAATGATACAGAGGTATTATAATACCCTTGGTTTTATTCTCCATTCCTTTCCTTATGATTTTTAGCATTCTATTTGCTTTCTTGGCTGTACCTGCACATTGGGCAGAGGGTTTCAACATATTATCCACAATGATGCCTAAATCCTTTTCCCCGGTGGTGGTTCTTAATATGGAACCTTGCATCGTGTAACTGTAGTTTAAGTTGTTCTTTCCTAGGTGCATTAAGTATGCACTTGTTCACATTAAATTTCAGTCTTCCATTTGGCCATCCAGTCTTCCAGTTTGTAAAGGTCCTCTTACAATTTTTCACAATTCTCTTTTGTTTTAGTAACTTTGATTAATTTTGTGTCTTCTGCCAGCAAGCAATGAGATGGATCAAAGCAATTACAGCAGCTATGGATACTACTCTATCAACAATGAGCCATCTGACTGAAGACCGGATATAGTTTAGGACAGCTATTCAGAGGGTCAGCATGAGTTGACACTGACTCACTAGCATGTAACAACAATAGGCCCAGCTGTCAGTTTAGGACAAACCAAATTTAAAATGCCAACATGGAAGTGCTGCCCCTGTATATGTATATAAAACTGGAACTTACGCATGTAGCAGCCCATTTTAGAAAAGCTGTGATTTGTGCTGTCATGATCTGTGAGGGGGGGTCCTTTTCCAGGGGACAGGCCCCCAGCCTCAGCGCTGTTGTCCTCTTGTGGATCATTGCCCATGGCCTCTCCTGTAGGTAGGAAATCAAATGCACTGATTTGTGCTGCATGTGAGCAGGTCATGGTGCCACGGAGGAGAGAGCTTACTTGCAATGACAATTTCTACCAAGGGGAGGTGGAACTTATTCTGAGGGAGATCCTGAAGATTCAGTGTGTTCTCCTGGGCCATGCCCAAACTGCATCAGTGTGTACCAGAAGCAAAAGATCTGGTTTGGGATATGTCACTGCATCTACCATAGAAATAGAGACACAGAGAACCTGAAAAGAAAGTGGTAGAAGGTTAAGAGAGAGACCAAGAAGAAGGCGACAGCAACCAGTCCTGATTACCAGCCAAGGGCCCTAACCAACCTTGAATGCCAGGTGGACAAGACGTCTGAGTGGAGTGGGTGAGCTAGATTCCTCCAGAGCCCCACAAGTACACAGTAGGTATCACTAGCACACCTTGCAGTCCATTCCTACCTTTCCCAGCATGCTCTTCCACCTATTGTTGAGACCTCCTTGCACCGAGGCCTAATGTAGGACATGCACTCACCAACCACCCTATCTTCACTGCCTTCACCCATTGTGGAAGTGAATGTTCTATCCCTTTCCAGTGGTATGTGCAGCAGGAGAGAAGTGGGCACCAGTCGCCAAAGGTGTTGTAATGCCATGCTGTGGTGTGGTCTCATCTTATAGCACCTGTAATGCTGCGATGGTATGGTTGCTGCCCTGGAAATGTCCCCCTCCATGTAGCATGATTTGCACAGATGAAGTGAGCTACACTGATGCTCCCCAGGGGTCAGGCCTTTTCCTATCCAGCACCCTACAACCAATAATGATGTAGTAACTGAGTTGGAAGGGGGCTAGGTGGGTCACATAGGGAACTATCTATGCCTGCTGCTATAGGGGCTGGAGAGCACTATTCACATCTGAAAGAAATATCTGCCCTTTGTTCTTGTGCTCTGCGCCAAGCACTTGACCACTCTGTTCCAAAAGCAGTTTCCTTACTTGACTGTCCTTCTGCAAAGTGCATCATCAGCACTGAGTTGTGGGCACTACGTCTATCTAGCATGACCAGCTTTCACTACATTTGCCTAGGTACTGCGACGCTCCTGCCTGCGCCCTAGAGCTTACAGGCAGGAGTGGCCTTATATTGTCCCTTGAAGAATTAGCTGGCACGGTTCCCAATGAATCTTGGGAACTGTAGTGCACTTGTATATTCCTTAGGGAAGAATTGTAGTCGTGACCAGATGTGGTTAAGCAAGCAAGAAAATTTATTTGTCTTGGGGATAATTTCCAGCGCATCAAAAGCTCAAAGCAACAAACGCAAAAAGTGGAACTTTTAGGATAAACAGAGGAAAACAGGAACTCAGGAAGCAGTGAAATCAAATTAGCTTTAACTCAGCTATTCATAAACTTCAGCAGCTTAACTCAGCATTGCCTCATGTGGTTGTTAGAAAATAATGCAGCTTTATATCAATAGCTGTTCTCTTCACAGCGTGACTTGGAAACAGGTGAACACAATCAGGAACTCTTACGATTAAACAACAAGAAAAGCCAACGTATTATATTCTCTTCATATAAAACTTATGTGCTTCTTTAAACTTTTATTCAATACAACAGAAAGAGCAATCCATGGCACAAGGCTCAGGATTCAGGGTAGGTAAAGAACTTTCTACCTGCATGTATTCTTCTGAACTAACAGAATTACTGTCCGCATCAGGTTCTTTATTTTGCCCTGACTTCAGCTCCAGGAACTTCTGAAATTCCTTCAGTAGCAATTCAGCCTGTGTTTGCTTTTCATCTGGTGGATAGTTATTAGCAAGGGTTATGCCCTTCCCCCACTCACTATCTACGTCGGTAGCAAAGTTAGGTTTGCACAGTTCAGCACTATATGAAGGTTTCTTCAGCCAAGCATACAAATTAGGAAATTGTGCTTTACCTTGTTTAGACAATAGCAAAAAAAACCTACAGGTAAGGGCTAATTGGCAAATAGATCAAAACCCAACCTCAGAACAAAGACCTTCGATTTTTACATATAATTTTTTGTCGGAGCTGACCGGAGGAAGGTCGGATAGAGAGCCGACCCACACCAAGCGGGCAACCACTTTTATTATATTAAGGTTCTTCACCATAAGTAAAATTTCAAATTTTTCAAAAAAATAAGCTGAAAACTTATCTGAGATAGAAACGCTGATTTTGGAGAAATCTCAACACGACGCGCACGTTTCGGGCACTATCACCCTGTATCAAGTGTAAAGTCCAAAATTCACAAATTCAGCAGTCATCCTGAATAACGCTGTCGTTGCAGCATAGGTCATATCTTTTGTATAATGGCAGAACAAACGCCATTTAAAGAGAGAACAAACCCCGTCATGTGGGGGTTTGCCCGATCTGATAGGTTGGTTCTCTCTTTAAATGGCGTTTGTTCTGCCATTATACAAAAGATATGACCTATGCTGCAACGACAGCGTTATTCAGGATGACTGCTGAATTTGTGAATTTTGGACTTTACACTTGATACAGGGTGATAGTGCCCGAAACGCGCGCGTCGTGTTGAGATTTCTCCAAAATCAGCGTTTCTATCTCAGATAAGTTTTCAGCTTATTTTTTTGAAAAATTTGAAATTTTACTTATGGTGAAGAACCTTAATATAATAAAAGTGGTTGCCCGCTTGGTGTGGGTCGGCTCTCTATCCGACCTTCCTCCGGTCAGCTCCGACAAAAAATTATATGTAAAAATCGAAGGTCTTTGTTCTGAGGTTGGGTTTTGATCTATTTACCTTGTTTAGAGGCATTTATAAAAGAACTTCTCTTAGGAAAACTTTCTCCCGGCTGTAGTTCTCTGTCTTTATAGCACTGCTTGTTGGCATTAGAAGTACCTTTTCTCCACGTGCTGCTTTCTCGAGGCTGGCTAGGTCTAGGCTTTACCTGGCAGTAAGAGTTTTTTGCAGGGCACGTTGGACTCCCAGGCTGACTCTTCCGGGGTTCTGTCTTCTCATAAGGTCCTAGTGCTCTTCTTGCTTCTAGGGTTCCAGCACTCTGCACTCCTCTCACAACGTTCTTTTGGACTTGGATATCCTTCCCCACGCTATCCTCTGGGATATTCTCCGTGGTCCTCTCTGCAACAACAACCTGTTCACCCTTCTCCTCCTTCTTCCCCGCCTTCACTCCTTTCTCAGCTCTCTCTGATGTTTTAAAAAGGGCTTCAATTCCCGGCACTCCCTGTAGTTCCCTTGGGTGTGCCCAATCAGAGCTGAAGCCTAACTCCTCCCCTGGACTGGGGTGTGTCTTCGGCTCAGCAGAGCACTGTGTTATTTTCAGGTCAATTTTGGAAATCCTGTGTGAGTTAGCTCTGTTCTCAGGATTTTCCTCAACGTCCATTTCTTCTGAAGGGCCATCTTCACCACAGTACATGAGCGCTAATTAGATATGTGCATAGATCACTTTCCTATCCTCCACACTGACAGCATCCACTCCAAACTTGCACTGCAGATCATTTTGCTTGCTATGGACATGCAGAGTGTGTGGCATAGAAGGGCATAGCTTTCTGCTCCTTCCTATGGGGCGGTCTTAATATAACAGATTGACCAATGCATCAAATCTCTGAATACAACCACCTCTCTACTCAACCCATGTCCAGTCAGCTGAATTAAATTAGTCAAAAAATAGTCAACCTCTCACTATCACAAGGACAAATACCAGGCACCTAAAAAAAAGCTTCCATCTGCCCAATCTTGAAATGTAGCTCACTGAACAAATCTTCCCCCAGTTCCTGCAGACTGATAGCGAGCCTCCCATTCCTATCCAAAGTCATTGAAAAATCAGTTCAGACCTAACTCCAAGACTTCATTGACTCATATGCCCAACTTGATCCACATTAATATGGATTTAGAGCATATCATGGAGTCGAAACGCTCCTAACATCCCTCCTCGACACAATAATACAAGGAATTGGTAATACGAAACAAGCCTTCATCCTCATATTTCTAGACATATCCTCAGCATTCGACACCATGAATCATGATATCCTAATCAACTGCTCGAAGCATCTCAGAATAGGAGGAACCATACTACGATGGTTTAAGGACTACCTCTCCAACAGCATGCAATAAGTGACCTTCAATAACACTTTCTTTGCGCAATACAACCAGACACAAGGTATCCCACAGGGTTCAGAGCTATCTGTACTACTCTTCAATATATATCTCCAGCCCATCTGCGACATTATCAGAACACACAGTATGGATTACAGGGTATATGCAGATGATATCATGTTATTCACATCAATCAAAACAACAAACCCCAACTACCAGAAAATCATCAACTGCTTCAATGACGTCTCACTTTGGCTTAACTCAGTTAACCTCTCAATCAACCTAAAAAAGACAGAAGCTCTAATCATCACCAGGAACAAAACAAAATCGACCCACCTCAACATCTACAAGTAAATAATGCCCTATTCAAGATTAAAAAATAAATAAAATACATAGTGATCATCTTGAACCAAAACCTTGATATGACCAAACACATTAATATGACAACACAAACAATATATCACAAAAACAGAATGATACAGCACCTAAGAGCCCTCCTCTTTCCAGAAGACTTCCACACTATAGCACAAGCCCTGATATGCCCCCACTTTGATTATAGTAACATAATTCTACAAGGACTACCCAAAAAAGCACTGAAACACCTCCAAATACCACAGAACACAGTTTCACGCACAATAATGAAAGTTGCCAGGTCGGAACACATGACACCTATTCTGGCAAGGTCAGCTATCCTGAGAGTGGGGGAGGTGAGAAGCATAATGAATTCACCCTAGTTAAGGGTCCCCTTCTAGGAGTGCAAGGAGAGAAAGCCACAGCCAGGTTTCAAAGACAGAAAAACCCCAGCTGGAACAGGTTTCAGCCAATGACTGATAAAGTAAGAAAGAGGGATTGCAAGCACGAGGACCAAAGCCCTTACTTTAACAAGTGCACTGATTATTCTAATATCAGAAGGCAGGGGTATTACCAACACCTGGGAAAGAAAGAGGTGGGGTTAAAACCCTGGAGGTATAAGCCTGGGTTAGATTATGCGGAGGGAGGGAGACGAGAAAGAGAGCAGCCGGGAGAGCAGCTGAGACAGAAGCAGAGAGAAGGAGTGGATTCTTGGAGAAGAGCTGAGCTACCCAGAGCTGAGAGAGCTGAATTCCCTGCAACAGGTTGGCAACAGAGGTGGGGACCAGGAAGTGGAGAAGCTTTCAGACCACCAGAGAGGTTGTCAGCTGAGCTTTCAGACCACCAGAGAGGTTGTCAGCTGAGCTTTCAGACCACCAGAGAGGTTGTCAGCTGAGGTCGGTGAGTCAGAACCCATGCAGTTGGGAGAACCAGTGTCAGAGATGGGGGAAGAAGATTGCTTTATGGATTGCTCTCTATGCCAAGCTCTAGACAGGAGGTCTTGAGGAAAAGCTAGCCTGGAAAGAAGTAATTCTCCTTGGAAGTTAACCATATGGCACAAGCAGTGTGGAGGTAAATTCCTGTCTGTTTTAAAAGGGAAATTTACTGCAACATAAGCCTGATCAGGAAGCTCTGATTCATGCTTGTTTGTCACCTGTGTTTGAACTGTGCAACGGCAAGAAAAGCCAAGTTAGCTGCTATAAGAGTTTTTGCTTTCTCCTCTCCTTTATGAAAAGCCTGCTAAGAGTTTTGATAACAGCTTGGAATGTTTGTTTTGTTCTAAGTTTGGTTTCACGTAGAAATGCAGCCTAGAGAGGTTTTTGAGGCTGGCAGAAACCAAACTGCTGTAGAAGAATTAAGCCTGAATTTTTCTTTATGCTCTGATTAACAAGGACTAAAAAAGAAAGTGGCAGCCTAGTTTCTAAAGGCAATTGCTTCTGGAAGTAAGAGGACTTAAAAAAGCCATTTCTGAGTTCTTTTGGTTTGTTTGCCAGTATTTGCTGTACCTTAAGCAAATCCTACAGTTATAATCCTGTAAATGATACCTTGAACCTGCTGTGTTTTGTGTTATGGAAATAAACTTTCTGTTACAAGCCTTACCCTCGGTTACCTCAACTACAAACCTTCTACTTAAAGCACCAACATATTTTAGCAGTACTACACTTCCCAGAAGCCAACACGAAGAAATAGGCTGCTAAGAGCTGATAGAAGAAGGAACCCTCAACCACCACGCCCCTCGACCACTAGAGGCAAGTGGCTTTGGCCGTTGTGCTTGTGACACTATACTTTATCACCTCCATTGGCTCCCAGTAATACAAAGAATCAAGTTCAAGGCGTTGATGACTACTTTCAAAACAATAAACAACATTGCACCTACACACCTTAACACACTTATAAAGATGCAACAAGACACAAGAAAAAGAAGAGACAACCAGAAGAATACACTAACCACATCAAGAATGTTCCAAAATACAACAGAGCATTCTCACTCTTTGCTCCAACTATATGGAACAACCTACCCAACAACCTGAGATAAATCAAAGACTTAACACTGTTCAAAAAACACCTCGAGACATTCCTTTTTATGAACTACTACCGATATGAACAGCCCACCATGGACCATGAAACCTTACCCTCTCTCCCCACAACTTGTAATTCCTCAACTTAGCCAACACCATCATACTTATGAATCAATATACTTAACCCCCGTAATTTACAGTACCCTACCTGCACGTGATTCATCAGCGGCATAATGCCACTCTGTGTACTGTGATGTAGAAGCCCCTATAGAGCCCATGGAAATAGAAAGAAAGGAAAAGGTTACCTTTAAAACTGACAGTCAGCCAGCACACATAGCTCACTGTTTACAAGAGAAAGACAAACAGTGGGAGATAGGAGCTGAGCTGACACGCCCAATCTCTGACGTAGCAGCAAGCCTGGAGCTTGATCACTCACACCTGTTCAGAAAGGGAGGGCCAAGCCTCAGGGAACATAAATATAAACGCTGGTTGGGAGGGGCAGCGAGGACAACAAGAGAAGCAAGGAAGGAAGCCAGAGAGGGAGCAAGAGGAAAGAGCTCCTGAGAGACGTGGTTGGAGATGCTCAGGAACCCTAGAGAATGGGAGACTGGGCAAAGAACCTACCTGCAGTTATGGGAGAGAAGCCGGCAGACTAGAAGGTGGGAAGGCACAGCCTGTTGCCAGGAACCAGCCTGGGCAGAGAGAACAGGGAGCCCTTCAGTCCTTACTGCCTGAGGAAAGGCTTCAGAGTTTGCACAAGTGGAGACTCAGCACCAAAGCAGGGAAGTTAAGAAGCTCTACCTGGAACAGAGAGCCAGGGGGTGGCTCTAGTCAGGAATTACAAACGGAGAGTCACAGAGCATTTCCTTATAACTGGAAGGAACTAGATGAGAGCCAGAGAAGAAGCTCCAAAGCCACAGGTATTTCAAACCTTTGCTGTCTAGAATTGTATACAGGGGAAACACCCAAGTTTGCAGAGGAAGGTTACCTTAAACACAGTAGTAACAGCTGGCAGCCAAGCTCAGTAAATCCTGAGCTGGAAGATATGCAAACGGACTGTAATGTTAATGACATAGCTGAAGTCCAAATGGATTGCACGCTTTGCTTAGCCGATGATATCGAGTCACTGTGTTAAGTCTTGGAGTTAAAGAGCTGTGAAACAGCAAAGGAAAAGAAGTTATTTTACTTTACCAGAAGAAGCTGTTTGGTTTTCCCATCTTTGTTACTTAGAAAAGGCATAGCATGTTTTTGGAGCCAGAGTGTGAAAAGCAGCTACCTTATTTTGTTGTAAATAATCCTCAAGCAAACCCCTGGACACTCTCCTATTTTGTTCTACACTAAGTCCTAATGTGAGGGGAATAAATTTCTTGTCATTTTGCCTTAAACGCTCGACTCATAAATATTCCTTTATCAGAGGTCTAAAAAGGGACTACAACTCCCAAGAGGCATTGCGAAAGCAGAAAGGTCTCACTTTCTGATTAAAGGACATCATGGCAGACCAGCCCTCTTAGCCCTAGGCGGATGGCTGACCTCGTGACAGTACATAGTTCTAGTTAAATGCTCATAAACTGTATATAGTTGTGTTAAATAACATAAGAACATAAGATATGCCATACTGGGTAAGACCAAGGTCCATCAAGCCCAGTATCCTGTTTCCAACAGTGGCCAATCTAGGTCATAAGTACCTAGCAGTCTCCTCAAAAGACAAGGTTCCTCAAGGCTTGTATTGGGTCAAGCAGCGATATCCTGGGTCCCTTTTAATAATGGCTTATGGACCTTTCCTCCAGGAACTTGTCCAAACCTTTTTTAAACCCAGCTACTCTAACAGCTTTTGCTACATCCTCCAGTAACAAATTACAGAGTTTGATTACACGTTGAGTGAAAAAATATTTTCTCTTATTAGTCTTAAATAGGTTATCCTGTGGCTTCATTGCATGTCTTCTAATCTTTTTATATTATGATGATGTAAACAATTGATCTACGTTTACCTGTTCCACTCCATTCATTACTTTATAGACCTCTATCATATCTCCCCTCAGCCGTCTCTTTTCCAGGTTGCAGAGCCTCTCTTCATAGGAGTATCCTTCCATACTCTTTACCATTTCGGTGGCTCTTCTCTGTACCTTTTCTAATAACGCTATATCCTTTTAAATTTACGGTGACCAGAATTGCACACAATATTCAAGGTGCGGTCGGACGATGGAACGATACAGAGGCATTATAGTATCATTTGTTTTATTTTCCCTTCCTTTCTTTATGATACCTAGCATTCTATTTGCTCTCTTGGCAGCCACTGCACACTGGGCAGAGGGTTTTAACATGTTATGCACGATGATGACTAAATCTTTTTCCTGGGTGGTGGTTCCTAATGTGGAACCTTGCATCGCTTAACCATAGTTTGCATTGTTCTTTCCTAGGTGCATAACTTTGCACTTGTCCACATTGGAGTGGAGGAGTGGCCTAGTGGTTGGGGCAAAGTACTTCAGGCCGGAGTGTCAGGGGTCCAAATCCCACAAGAGGACAGCAACCTTGGGCCGGAAGGACTGGGGTTTCTAGTCCCACAGGTGCTCCTTGTGGTCTTGGGCAAGTCACTTAACCCTCCATAGCCCATGTTCCCTGTAAAATAGTTATCTCCAAGTTATAATGACCTGTTCAATGTAATTTCAGTTTGTTCAATGTAAACTGCCTTGATATCATGAAAGGCGGTATATAAGAAATGTTAAATAAATAAATAAATTAAATTTCCTCTGCCATTTGGGTGCCCAGTCTTCCAATTTACCAAGATCGTCTTGCAATTTTCCACAATCCTCATGGATTTTAACAACTTTAGTTTTGTGCAATCTGCAAATTTGATAACCTCACTTGTTGTTCCCTTTTCCAGGTCATTTATGAATATGTCAAAAAGCAGCGGACCCAGCACAAATCCCTGGGGTACTCCACTATTCACCTTTTTCCATTGGGAAACTTGGCCATTTGGCCCTACCCTCTGCTTTATTTTAACCAGTTCCTGATCCACAATAGTACACTGCCTCCTATCCCATGACTTTTTAGTTTTGCCAAAAGTCTCTGATGAGGGACCTTGTCAAAGGCTTTCTGAAAGTCCAGATACACTATATCAACTGACTCACCTTTGGTCTACCTGTTTATTCACACCTTCAAAAAAACATAACAGATTAGGAAGACAAGATCTTCCTTGTCTAAAGCCATGTTGGCTGTCTCCCATTCAGCCATGACTATCTACATGTTGAGCAGTTTTGTTCTTTATGATGGTTTATGCCATTTTTCCCGATACTGACTTCAGGCTCACTGGTCTGTAGTTTCCCGGATCACCCCTGGAACCCTTTTTAAAAATTGGCGTTCCTCCAATTTTCAGGCATTCCAGATGGATTTTAATGATAGTTCACAGATTACTAATAGCAGGTCTACAATCTCATATTTCAGTTCTTTCAACACCCTTGGATGTATAGCATCTGGTCCAGGTGATTTGCTACTCTTCAGTTTATCACATTTATTTATTTATTTAATTAACGTCTTTTCTATACCGTGCTTTTTAAAGTCAGCTCGGTTTACAATTAAAAGCAGGTTTGTACAGTACAGGCGGCTCCCATACTGGACTTACAAAAAACAGGGTTTTGCAACTTAGACTAACTGGGGTAACTATGTACATGTTACGCTGTAGCTTGGCTACTCGTTTAGGTAGCTATAATAGCTGTAAGACATCTTCCCATTGTATCGAGATTTCTTTCAATTCTTCCACAGTATCACCTTTAAATACCGCTTCAGTTATGGGTAACATCCCTACATCTTCCTCAGTAAAGACCGAAGCAAAGAATTCATTCAGTCTCTCCGCTATAGCCTTGTCCTAAATACTTCTTGCACATTTGTAAACTGTTCATTGTAAACTGCCAAGTGCAGTGTTTGAAATCTTTTCCCTGTAAACCGCCTTGATTACCTGGATAAAGCGGTATGTAAATTAAATAAATAAATACAAATAAACCTTGGACTTATCATTTGAATAGTGTGTAGCTAGCTATAGTTTCATAGTACCACCACTAGGGGTCAGACTGCCATGCCCTTATTTAACAATCTGACCCCATAGTGGTCACACTGTGAGGCTACTGCTATAGATCGAGTGGTGCCATTTTGAACCCAAGCACCAGCCACTTGCTACCACCAAGGAAAACCCAGTAGGTGTCAGAGGGTTATGTCTTGACTCTTGAGAGGGTCTGGATGGGGTTTGGGTGTTAGCTGCCAGGGGGAGGGGGAGTGAATGGGTGAGGAGGCCATGTCCTGGCTTCTAGGGGGGATTGGAGGGTGTGATCTATGTCTTTAGGGAAATCGGTTGGGGAGGTTAGGCGTTGCCTGTCAGAAGGAGTTCAGTGGTGTGAGGGTTATGTCTTGCTTGCAAGGTGGAATTTATTTTTTTTAATTTCAAGCAATGGTCCCTTTAAGAAGCCCCCTCAAGCATCATCCATATGCAAGCAGCCTGAAGCTCCCTGGGAGGAAAGAAAATTAAAACAGATAAAAGCTGTTATTATCTTTCCATGAATAATGTAGCTTGTGAGGTTAAACGCAAGCTGCATTATTCAATATACATAAAGAGGTGCTTTGCATGCATTTGCATGCTTTGTATTTTATTATTTAGCTGGAATTGCATTACAAGAACATACTTTAAGGACAAATAGTGAGGTTTTTTTGGCTTTTAACAAGCATTTGGCAACAATTGTGCATTATTCCGTTAAAGCATGTTAGTCACTATAGCGCACATCCGGATAATGTTGCCAGAAATTCATTATGTCCCCAGAACACTTCTATGCCTCTCACTTTTAACCAGTTAAATTTTAGCTAGACATTGTGTTATTTGGCCAAACCATTCTTTAGGGGGGAATTTTAAAAAGCAAGCATTTATCTAGCTATTTTATTTATTTGGCTGTATTTATATACCGCTTTTCACAGAGGTCAAAGCGATTTACATGGAACTTCAATTGATTCAAACAATGTTTACATTGGAACAGGCAACTTTGTACATTCCCAAGATTAACCAGAAAATGTTTTAGAAGAGAGGTTCCCAATCTTTTTTGCTTGTGTAGAGATCTTATTAACATCCCCAAACCTCAAGGACCCTATCACTCTTCCTGGCATCCTTCCCTTCAGTGCCAAGCCTGTCCCCACTAGCCCTCTTTATCTTTCTTTTTCTTCCTTCTTCCTTCTCCTTCTCCTCCACCAGTTTTTTTATCTTCCTCTCCCCAGCCAGTCCTCAGCAGCCTCTTTCCCTCCCGGATTGCCACCTCTGATCTCACGTTCGCAGCTGCTGGTTCTTCCATCCGCTGTGGCTACTGATGCTGCTATTGCTGTCTCCTCAGCCACTGTTGAGCCATCTCATGGATTTCAGCAGCATGAAAAGACTTTTGTTTCTTCTCTGTGTCTTGTGGACCTCTTGTGATGGTCTCACGGACCCCCAGATCATAGGTGGGCAACCACTGCTTTAGAACGTCAGCTTCTAGTTTCTTTGAAGTCTTGTATAATTGTGATAGGGATGCTTTTTTTGTGACAGATTTTGGGCAATTTCACTGGAAGTGTGGAATAAAAATGGTTAAATTCAGTTCTTTGCCTGCCTATTGGCACTGCTTTTTAAAACCAGCTTTTCCTCTTTCCTAAACATGCCGTACTGTAGATTACTGACTTGCAGAATTTCTTTACTGCTTTCAGCTTGGAACGGAAAACTGACCCTAAGGGGCTTGTTTACAAAGCCGCGGTAGCGATTCGCGATCGTTATCGGAGCCGCGGCCCCATTGATTTCATTGGGGCCGTGGCTCCGATAACGATCGCGAATCGCTACCGCGGCTTTGTAAACAAGCCCCTAAGAGACAAGTACCATGTGGTATAGTACCAAAAGCTTCAGTACTCAATTCTGAAATCAACAGGCATTTGGAAGAAGCAGAATGACTTAAACCAGACTATATGCTATGGGCAGGGTCACTTTATTCACTGAGTGCCCGCAGGCAATGGGGCAAGGGGGAAGTTGCCCCACTTCCCCTTCCACCCAAGCCTGCCCCTTGACTTCTGCCAAAGGGGGGGAGGGGGAAGGTGCTCTGCTGCCATCTTTCTGGACCCTGATCCCTTACCTGCACTTGGTTTGGAGCAGCAGCAGCAGCAACAAATTGCTTTTAAAGGTTTATTGCGGGCTGCCAGGATATGCAAGTCCTCGCTCTCTGGACAGACGCTATGGTGCTTTGACTCTTCTCTTGCACATAGTGGAGAGGAAGGCATGCAGCCATTGGACCTAGGCAGAGAATGAGCAGGCCTGCTTGCCCCGGCCCATACTGAATGTTTAGAATCTATTTGCTGCTGTTGGCAGTAATGGCAATGTTCCAGCACCTATCTGAAGTTCGCCTGGAAGTAATTTCCGATGTTGCCTTTGCTCAGGTATTGAGTACTGGCACCTTTTTGATTGCCTGCTAAAATTGACCTATAGTCCTCATAAATTAATGAAAGAGTCCAGCATATGACTGCTGTCCTAACACTGCTCTGGGCCTAGCTATGGGGCAGTGATTCTCAACCTAGTTCTTGGGACATACCCAAACAGTCAAGTTTTTGTATATCCACAAAGAATAGGCATGAGATTTGCATGTATTACCCCATGCCTATTCCTTGTGGATATCTTGAAAATCAAAGTGGCTGGGTGTGTCCTGAGGACCGTTTGAGAACTACTGCTGTAGGATATTGCGCTGTAGGACATACTGTACATGTTGTATAAGTGAAAAATGAAATGAGTCAAAAGCAAGTTCTTTTATGGGGTGGAGGGGAGGGACAGGATAAACCGGCAGTGTATGAGGTATCTGAATAGAACTAGTGCTGCGGATAAAATGTATAGGACTCATGGATTCTCAGTAGGGAAGAGTTTCATATCCCTTGCAAAAGTGATTTGTAATAACCAAACCTCAAATGTACAATTAACATTGCTGGATATATGAGCCACAGAGAAGGAATAAGTGGCCTGCAAAGCAATGATCTCAGTAGCTGCTGAATGCACTGCAAAATAAAACAATTGTCTGTGGTCCCAGAGCAAACCAAGCCAAGGGTACTAATGAAGGTCAATGTTTTTCATTTAGTTTCCATGGAAACAAAGTGCTATTGCCAGGAAAACACTGTCTGAATATCTCAACTGGGTTTTGAAACTGTGTTAAATGCAAATGCAGATCCCGCCCCACCTTCCCCCATGCTTTCAAGACAAAAATGTGGGAAACTTTAACATATAATTAGCCAAAGTTTCATAAAGGTTCTTTTAGCTGTTTCTTAGGTATTAATCCTAAAGACTGTATTAGTACCCTTACAGCACATAGGTGTCTTTTCTCTATAGCTAACAGTGTGCAATTCATTTTCTTTCTCTAATACAGTAAGTTCACAGATAATACAATAAAAGTGAAATGGACATGTAGTCCAGCAGGGTTATATTGTAGATGGCAGATTTCTCTGGCGAAATGCTCATTTATAATATGTATAAAACTATTTGAGGGCACTATATATACTTGTGCATGTGTGTGTGTATATAATATATATATATATATATAATGTCAGCTGCGGGACACCATAGATGAGGATAGGTCATGGGCATTGGCTCTTAGTAAGCGGTGAAGGAATCAGGGGGAGTCTGTAGGGTTGTTGGTAAGGGAATGGTTGGAGGTGGTGGGGCAGTGTTGGATGGGGTAGCACCTGTGCATCAGGTTTGGATGAGGGAGGAATGGATTCGTAATCGCACTTGGTTTACTACCAAGTTGAAAGGTTTGAAAAATGATTTATTTATTTAACAGTTTTTCTATACCGCCTTTTCATTTAATCAAGGCGGTTAACATTAATATCAACTTTAACAAAGAACTTTCAAATGTAAACACTAACATCAAACTTCACAAATTTGAACATTATCCAACTTTTACAAAGAATTTGCAATTGTAACAGTAATATCGAATTTCAAAAACTTAAATCTCTTGTAACATCATACTTCAAGGATTAAATAAGCTCAAAGATTTTTTATGTAAACGAAGTGGAGGGTTAGATAAGAGTTTTGAAACTAAACTTATATATATTGTAGTAAGGGTGTTTGGAGGGGGAATGTTGCAGATAGCTTAACTTGTGTAAATCGGTTTGTGTAGTGGAATGTTCATGGAACTGTGTAATGTTTAATGTGTTTGGGGGTCTACATTGAATTGTTCAATGAATAGGGTGGTTTTGAGTAACTTCCAGAAATCCTTTATATCAGTTGTGGATCTTAGCTTTTCCGGGAGTGTATTCCAAATAGCAGGAGCAGCAAGAGAGAAAGCCCTCATGGATGTGGATTTATTGGTTCTTGTGAATAGAATAAGGGTTGGTATGGTGTTTTTAGTGCTGTTTCTGTCCGGTCTTATGCTTGCTTTAGTTCCAATGAGCTCATGTAGTATTCCTGCTGATAAGTTATTTTTGATCTTGAAGATGGGAAGCACTGATTTATATTTTGCTCGTGATGAAATTGGCAGCCAGTGTAGATCATGTAGTATGGGAGTTATATGGTCTTGTAGTGAAGTGCTAGCAATAATACAAGCAGCAGTGTTCTGGACTATTTGAAGGGGTCGAGTGGATTGTTTAGGTAGACCTTGGAAGAGGAGAATTTGTGGAAGTTAGGACTTGCGGCTGATCATTACCAATGGCATGTAGAGACTAACATCTGCCGCCAATGCCTCCAAGATGCTAAGTGGCAAGTTTGTTCCTCTTAAATCTTGGCTGCCAGGAATAAGCCACATGCTATTTTTCAGGCCACGTGCCATCTTCTGGGGCAGGATAAGAGACCAAAAGTTGGGGTATGTGTGATAAATGTTGCTGAAGTGGCAGATTATTTCCTAGGGAAGGTGGAGGGTTTTCGAATACAGGTAGTGGGTTAGGTAAGCCGGGGTGTGGCAGGATGGGAGACTTCGATTTATAGGAAGCCCACCGACAGGAACACTTTTTTGCATTTTAGTAGCATGCACCCTCCCCGATTAAAGGAAGGTCTCCCTTTCTCTCGGTTCCAGCGAGGTTATGAGTACAAGATAGATCCCCTGAGGAACCATATAAGTGAAACGCGGAGAGGGTACCTGAGGCAAGCGTCGGGATCATGAATGTGTTTTGAGTCACAACGAGGAGCCGGTTTTCAGAGTACAGAAGTTTATGGGAGTATTCCTTTGAAGTATATTTCTTCTCCTTCAACGATGAACCTGTTGATTATGCTAGTTGTTATGATCTTTGTCTTCTTTACATTAAGGTGCAGGCCCATTTTGAGACTATGTTCTTTGATTGTGAGAAGCAAATGTTTCAGATCATCTTCACTTTCAGCCAGTAATGTGGTATCATCAGCATAGCGAAGGTTGTTGATGAGTCTTCCACCAATCTTCACACCTCTGTTTTCTTCATACAATCCTGCTTCTCTGATGATTTGTTCTGCATATAAATTAAACAGGTAGGGGGAAAGTATGCAGCCTTGTCTTACACCTTTGCTTATTTTAAACCATTCTGTTTCTCCTTGTTCCGTTCGAACTGTTGCTTCTTGATCAATGTACAAATTGCGCAAGAGTACGATCAGGTGTTCTGGTATACCCATGCTTCTTAATGTGGCCCAGAGTTTCTCATGGTTTACACAGTCAAAAGCCTTGCTATGGACTTTATCAGATGTTAAGTATAAATAATGTGGACTTTATCAGATGTTAAATATTTCATTTGTGGTGTACTTGTACCATTCTATTTCTTTTTCTGATTGCTTTGTATCATTAGTTGGTTTTGTTATACTGATTAAAATCTATAAAAAAAATCACCAGTCTCGGTTCAGATCCCTGTAGTACTCTACTAATCACCTTCCTCCATTGAGAAAATAATCATTATCCCTACTCTCTGTTTTCTATCTCTCAACCACTTTCCAGTCCAAAATAGGACATTGCCTCCAATGGCATCACTATTTAATTTCTTTAGGGTCTCTCACGTGGGACTTTGTCAAATGCTTTCTGAAAATCTAAATATAGTACATCAACTGGCTAAGCTTTATTCATATGTTTATTCATGCCTTCAAAGAAATAGAGCAGATTAGTGAAGCAAGCCTTCCCTTGGCTAAATCCATGTTAACTGTCTTTTTAGATCATGTCTGTCCATGTGTTCAGTAATTTTATTATTTTATAATGGTTTCAATCATTTTGGTTGGCACTGACGTTAGGCTTACTGATCTGTAGTTTCCTGGATCACTCCTGGAACCCTTTTTAAAAATTAGCATTACATTGACCAATCTCCTGGTACCATAGATGATTTTAATGATAGGTTAAAAATGTATAATAGTAGCTCTGCAATTTCATCTTTGAGTTCTTTCAGTATTCGTGGGTTATACCATCCAGTCCAGGTAGTTTGCTGCTCTTTAGTCTATCAATTTGATCTATTACATCTTTCAGGTTCACTGAGATTTGATTCAGTTGTTCTGACTCACCATTAAATACCTTTTTTTGGCATAGTTTCTTCACATTTTCTGCAGTAAAGACCAAAGCTATGGCTTTATCTTCCCTGAGTCCCTTTTTACCTCTTGATCCTCAGTGGTCCAATAGACTCCTTCACCAGTTTATTTCTTCAAATTTGAGTTCTTGTGAAAATAGCAAGCTTCTTTTGAAGTTCTCTTTTTTGCCTTCCTTATAAATGCTTTGCATTTAACTTGCCATTGCTTATGTTTCCTATTTTCTTCATTTGGTTCTTTTTTCTATTTTTGAAAGATATTTTTTTTACTCTAATAACCTTTTTCACCAAAGTTTTAACCATTCTGGCTGTCATTTGGCGTTCCTTATGCCTCTCTTAATGTGTGGGATACATCTGGTCTAGGCTTCGAAGATTGTTTTATTTTTAAACAAAGCCCATGACCGATATAAAACCTTGACCTTTGCAGCTGCTCCTTTTAGTTTTTCCTAATCATTTTCCTCATATTATTGTAATCTCGCTTTTGAAAATTACTGTAAATGCTGACACAATAGGTTTCCTTTTTCTGTTCACTCCAACATGGTTAGATCTTGTGACAAATCCTGCGTTCTACTTTTGAGCCCTTTTACTAAGTGCTGCTAACCAGTTAACAAGCCTTATAGCATGCAGTGGTTAATGCTTATGTGCAGGTATGCCAGCTACTGACCACTAAAACTCATGTTAACTGGCACTTGCATGATAATGTGGACCTTGGTTGGGTTAGGAGTGGAGTGTGGGCATGCAAAACTCATTAGCACATGAGTACTGTTAATGTGGCAATTAGCATAGGTGTACCCAGCGTGCTGCTGGACTGCATCTTTTTACTGTTGCAGACAGAAAGTAGGACTGAATAGTCAGTTATTCACTTGGAAAGGGATCAGTAGTAAAATGCCCCAAGGGGCTGTAGTGGGACCTGTGCTGCTTAATATAATCATAAATGATCTGGAAATAGGAGTGATGTGATCAAATTTGCAGACAACAAAAATTATTCAAAGTCATTAAAATGGTAGAGGATTGTAAGGATTTGCAGAAGGATCTTGTGAGATTAGGGATATGTTTATAAAGCAGCGGCTCTGATATTACACAGAGGCCGCTACCGCTGCTTTGTAAACATACCCCTAGGAGACTGGGCATCTAAATAGCTGGTGAAATTGAATGTGGACAGTGTAAAGTGATGCATACAAGGAAAAATAATCCAAACTTTTCTGAGGGGGTCTTGAGAGCAGACTAAGCCTCTGAGGGTAAATAACTTTTGTATAGTATTTGTATTTGCCTGGGTTTCAAACTTGTTCACCACCTTGAATGCTTCGGCATATGGTGCTATAGAAATATTTATTTTATTTATTTAGACAAATTTGTATACCACCTTATCCTACAATCAGTGGTTACATCACATTGGAGGATTACATTTAACATGTGGGTACTTTACAACATTTAACATGAGGGTATTTAGCAACATTTAGACAGCACAATTGGTGGGTTACAATACAAATAATTTAAAATAAATAAATAAATACATAAATAAATTACATTACTGGTAGATTTGTTAAAGCTTGGAATAGAAGAGGGATTGTGGATTTATTGATAAATTGTATGTTTTAATTTCATTAAAAAGAAACAACAATAGTTTGCTTGAAGGGTCTAAAATCTAATTGCTCAAGCTTTATTTAGTTGGTGTAGTCCTAGAACAAAAAAGTAAATATTAGGTTGGTTAAAGGGCTTAAAATCCATTTGTCCTAGCATTTTATTTTTAGTACTTAACTGGCTTAAAAGGGCCCCGCTTTTCTTTTCCTTGCCAAAGGGTGAAAACTTTAATATTGGACTGAATTGGTGTTAATTAAGAGATTGTTGGGAAGTATAGCTGAAAAGGTTACTCTCATAGACTAACTACAGAGTTAATCATGCAAAGGGCGTGTTGGAAGCATTTCCCCTAGAAAAAAAGCTATATAGCAAGGGAAAATCTCACATGCCCTCTTTGGAGGGCACTGTGAGAGTAGACAAAACTTTTATGGGTAGCTAAACACTACTTTGCTGGAAATTTTGGTGGCTTAAAACTTGGGATAGAAGAGAGAATGTGGGTTTATTGATAAATTCTATTATAAATTCTTTAAAAAGAAAAAAATTAGTTTGTTTAAAGGGTCTAAAATGTATTTGCCCTAGATTTATGTAGTTTTTGCAGCCTTACTACAAAAAAGGTATATATTAGATTGGCTAAATGGTCTTAAATGTATTTGTCTTAGATTTAGTTAGAGGCTCTTTTATTAAATCCCAGTAACCAGTTAACACAGGTATTATTAGCATGTGGTAGCTAACCACTGAGATCACTAATGCATGTCCATGCCAGCTACTGTCCGCCAAAATGCATGTTACCTGGCAACTGTGCACTAATGTGCAGAGTCGGTGCGTTAGGGGTGGAGTGTGGTTATGGAAAACACATTAGCATGTGATCACGGTTACCATGGCACATAGTGCGAGATCATCTAATGACTCCATCCATTAACTGCCAGGAACATGCAGATTGTGCCCCTGACAGCTACCAGTAGGGCTTTGCACTTTACGTGTATTGACAACACACGTTACATGCAAAACATTGACGGGGTTTAGTAAAAGGGCCCCTTAGTTTGTTACAGCCCTAAAATAAAAAAGACACCTATTAATTTGGGTAAAAGATCTCAAATCTATCCTTACCACCCATCATCCCAAGCCAGGCACATCCTTTAATTTATAGTCCGCTATCCCAGTTAAGAGGATAAGAGAAACATTTGTCACCGCAGGGTATATTTATTAACAAGTGGTTTACCCTACAAAAACAAATTGATCGCAGTTCATTGAGAAGCAGACACCAAATAACAGCATAAAATATACCAAATCATCTTTACAGCCTTTATATTAGTTTAGGTATCAACACTCCCTTAGCAACTCCCTAGCAACGAATCGGGGCATGTTCCGGACATCCAATCCCTATGCCATGGTTCTGCTCCCATGGGCATGTTAGCCTCCATGGGAGCAGAATCGGGTGCACCTCCGAGCCATCTAGATTTCTGGACTGCCCGGATATGCACCTTCTGAATGGGCCTCCATATGTATAACATAGTTACTCACCTGTAACATTTGATCTCTGGAACAGCAGGAATCAGTCTTCACAAATGGGTGATGTCCCCGATGGAGCCCACATAGGAACACTCCCCAGTATCCAATAGGAAAGCCTTTGGGAACACTCCACTGCACCTGCATGCTTGTCTTCCCTCCCAACTCCTCTCCTCAGTTGAGTTTGTAGCTGAGAAGAAGAAGAAGAAAATAAAAGAACCCTACAACTCCTAGGGGAAGAGGGCAAGTTGTGAAGACTGATTCCTGCTGTTCCCGGAGATCATCTGTTACGGGTGAGTAACTACGCTATCTCCAGGAACAAGCAGGAATGCAGTCTTCACAAATGGGACTCAGTATCTCCCACATACCAGACTGGTATGGAGAGGAGTGTAGTGTGATCCTTGAGGCAAAAACCTGTAGCCAATGAGTTTGGAAGAGTTGTGGGCTATTGGACTTGATTCCAGAAGCTGATACTCCCCCTATGGTAGTCTGGTATCTTGTAGAAGTAAGGAACGGAGGATAGGATTTGAGTTTAAGTCCCAAAGAGGTGCTGGAGTATGGCTTGGCCAAAGACAGCATCCCGATAGGAGTCTCTGTCCAGATAATAGTGGGCAGCAAAAGTATGAATGAAGGACCAGGTAGCTGATAGATAGCCTCAATGGATCAATGAATGGAGATTAACTACGGATGTTGCTATAGCCTGCACATTATGAGCAGTGACATGGCCCTCCAAAGAGAATCCTGCTTGTGCAGATAGAGTTCGCTTCATTGCTGGTAGACCCAGGTGATTAGGATCAAAGCAGATGAATAATTAAGAGGATCTTTTATGATCTTTAATTCTATCCAAATAGTAGGCCAATGCTCGCTTGCAGTCTAAGGTGTGTAGTGCTGCTTCAGCCCAAGACACGTGGTCTACTGTAGGGAAGAAGGTTGGGAGGATTACTGACTAGTTTAGATGGAAGGAGGAAATCACCTTCAGGAGGAAATGCAGATGGGTTTGCAGAACCACCTTGTCATGGTGTAACCGAGTATAGGGTAGATTCACCACTGGAGCTTGCAGCTCACTGATGCAGTGAGCTAAAATGAAGGAAGATGACCTTACAAGATAGAAACTTCAGTGAAGTGGTGACTAAAGGTTCAAAAGGTGGCATTAGAAGTTGAGCCAAAACCACATTCAGATCCCAGGAGGGGAGCCCACCAGAGGGGGCTTAATAGGTGGTTTAGATAGCAGGAAACCTCTCATGAAGCATGCTGCTAAGGGGTGTGAGGAGACAGGCTGTCCATCCACTGGTCTGTGAGAGGCCACCGTGGCACTAAGGTGAACTCTCACCAAGTTAGTCTTAAGACCTGTCAAATATAAGTAGAGGAGATATTGTAGAAGCGACTCCACCAGTCAAGAAAAGGGATCAAGGTCCTTTTGGGAGCACCAAAGGGCAAACCTACGCCATTTGAATGCATAAAATTGCCTGGTGGAATCTTTACATGATACAAGGAGGATATCCTTGACAGCTTGTGGTAGTGGTGCCTTTCAGCAACCATGCTGACAAGGGTAGGGAGTGAAGATTGGGCAGAGGAGCATCCCTTGGTCCTGAGAGAAGAGGTCAGGTGCACATCCCAGGCTGAGAGGCTGAGTCTGCGCAAGGTGAAGAAGCAGAGGAAACCACGATTGACAGGGCCAAAAGGGAACTATGAGAATCATCGAGCCCTTGTTGCCCTGTAGCTTGAATAGTTTCTTAGATATCAAGGGGATGGGTGCATATGTATATAGCAGCCCCTGTCCACAGTGGAGAAGGAAGGCGTTCAGGGCCTGTTGGTGTAGAGATGGAACCCTGGAGCAGAAGCGAGGAAGCTGTGTGTTTTGTGAAGTGGCAAAGAAATCTATGAGTGGGTTCTCCACATTTGAAAGATCCAAACAGCCATCTCTCGATGCAAGGTCTATTTGTGCGGATGAAGGATATGGCTTAATTTGTCTTCCAAAAACATCGAGATTCCTTGATTCTCTGCCAAGAGGCATGAACAAATGGTTTTTGGAGCTTTTTATTTACCTCTTTGGAGGAGTAGCCTTGTGGTTAGAGCAACTGCCTAGTAACCAGAAGATCAAGGGTTCAGTTCCCACTGGCACTCCTTGTGACCTTGGGTAAGTAACTTTACTCTTCATTGCCTCTGAAGAAAAGGCTAGCAATCTACTTCCGGTGATACATTGCTAAGAAAACCCAGAGGTAGCTGGGTTGCTATGAGTCAACACTGACTTGATGGCACTAAAAATAAAAAAAAATCCTCTTTATTCATCTAAGGTTTTTGGAAACCTGGGCACTCTGGCACTTGATATATGGTATCAAGCTGCTAACAGGAGGAACCGTGAGTGGGGCTTCCCACATGTGGAGCATAAGGTCCTGAAGGATGTGATGCACCAATAAGGTAGCAGCCTCTTTGGGCATTGGAGAGTACTGGAGTATCTCCAATTCCTCAATGTTCGGTTCCTTTTCTGAGGCTCCCATGATGGAGAGCCCCGTTGCCATGTCATGGATGAAGTCCAGAAAGGACACATCATCTGGTGGTGACCTACGCCACTCTTGGAGCAGTGAAGGGTCTGAAGGGATGTCAGGAAGTCCCAGAAATTGAGTTGATCCCACATCAGATTCTGAAGAACTTGAATCAGAGTCTGGCAAGAAATCAAAGTATCGGTGATCATGGCTCTGACCTTGATGCTTCGTGGAAGTCAATGTCCAAGAAGGGTTGACTTGTCTTCAGTAGCAGACTGACTAACCTACTGAAGAGGGCTTTAAACTAGATTCATTGGGGATGGGTAAAGAAAGCCTCCAAGTAAGTGAAAGCCCTCAGGTAAATGAAACATTAGATACCTTTATGGGATTGGGTAAAAGAGGCAACATATGGAAAGCAGTCAAATGCACATAGCATGGGAAATAAGATCCCAGATGTCAAGGCTGACTTGGATTTAGTGGCAGTAACAGAGACATGGTTCATGGACAACCATGATTAGGATGTAACTATACCAGGCTATAATTTATTCGAAAGGACAAGGTAGGAAGAAGGGGAGGAGGAGTGGCACTATGGATGAAAAATAATATTAAAGCTATGGAAAGGGGAAGTGCTACGGTTAGGGGATTTCAATATACCAGAAGTTGATTGGCACATCCCTGCTGCAGTATCATCTAGAAGTAGGGAAATCCTGGATTCTCTACCGGGAGAACTATTCAGACAGCTGGTAACAGAACCCACGTGTGAAGGGGCCATATTGGACTTGGTGCTTACCAATGGTGAAAGTGTTTCTATATTATAGTGGTAGATCATCTCTCATCCAGTGATCACCAGATGGTGTGGTTCAGTATTAGGACTAGGGCTGATAAAACCCATTCAAAAGCAAGGGTATTAGACTTTAGAAAAACTAATTTTGCCAAAAATTGCCAGTACCTCAAGGAGTCGTTAGCGGGATGGGAAGGAGGAGAGCCTGTTTTGATTGAAAGCCAGCTCTGCTACAAGGGGACATAGGATGAGGGTGAAAGGCAATAGATTCAGTAGTAATATGTGGAAATATTTCTTTATGGAAAGAGTAGAAGATGCGTGGAATAGCCTCCCAGTGGAGATGGTAGAGATGAGGATAGTATCTGAATTCAAAAAAGCATGGGACAAACACGGAGGATTTCTAAGGAAAAAAGGGGACTGTTGTAGTGGTTGAAATGGAAGGGCAGATTAGATAGGCGATGTGTCTTTTTCTGTCATCGTGTTTCTATGTTTCTATGTTCATCAGTGGCCAAAATGGTACTGGCACACTTGGTACATTTTTTTTAAAACCACTGACTGGCTTTTCCATGTCTGAAGAGTGAAGACAAGGCTATGGTATCCTAGAGGCCTAGGCCAGCAGTGAGAATCCATAGAAAAGAAAAAGAAAAAAATGAAAAGAAAAAGAAAAATATCAGAACCAGTGTCTGACTCAACAATAGCGGCATTGACGGGAAGGCAAAAAGGCATGATGTACCCCGAAGAGCACCAAAAAAGAAAGTTTTTCAGTGGTGAAAGGACAGTTCATCCTACTGGCTCAGCAGAAAATGAAGAACTGAGGAGAGTAGTTGGGAAGGCAGGCAAGCAGGCACAAAGGAGTGCTCCTAAAGGCTTTCCTATTGGATGCCTGGGAGTGTTCCCACACGGGCTCCATCGGGGACGTCGCCCATATGTAAAGACTGAATTCCTGCTTGTTCCTGGAGATAGTAAAAAATGCAATGTGTGCCTTCGAGTCAGTCCTGACTCCTGGTGTCCCAGAAGCTCCTGGGTTTTCTTGGCAGTGTCACCGGAATTAAATTGCCAGGCCTTCCTTCCGAGGCAATGGTGGGTTAAGTGACTTGCCCTGGAGATAGTACCCTCCTCCAAAAAGGGTTTTAGTTGTCTGGCTGGCTCTTGGGTGAGTGTTAATTGCTTTCAGGAGCATGTCCATTTAAGTAAAATTTCTTGCTGCAATGATCAAATAGGAGAGAATGGGGGTAACAGCAGCATATTGTTTTTTTTGTTTATGTAGTAGTGGCAATGATGTATAAACTTGTTGGAGGAGTCATGGACTGGAGGGAGGGGTTGGCACAAACAAGGATTAGCAATGTTCACCATTATGTTTTTATTTATTTATTTATTTTTTACAGGGATGTTGGATATGGGTGCAAGTCATGGTTACTGACCCCCTTGCCTGCCCCGTGCATACCAGCTGAGAGGCACTATAACAAGATAGATGCCATGACAAGGCCAATTATAGAGCGAATTTTCAGGACTAAAGGGCCATTTCCACTGCTTGGCTCATTTTGGAGGAGCATTGCAGTACATACCTGAAAAAGTTGCAGATATTGCCATTATGTGTTATATGCTTGATAACTTCACCCTAAATCATGGCATGCCAGATAATCTAGATCCAGACCTGCTGCCTGAATCTTCAGTCTTTCATCTAGGCACTGTTCAAGATGCTATGAGAGGGAATGTTTTTGAAGATTAGTTTTCAAGTACATAATACAGATCACCATGGCATGGTTCCACTCCTTTTAAATACAGTTTTAGTAAAGTCACCATGACTTTCTGAGTTGTTCGGCCCATGACATACATGGCAAGCAGGGCCGGCCCGTCCATTGAGCAAGAATTTTGTTTGCACAGGGCCCCGCGTTTCAGGGGAACCCGCGCAAACAACATTCTGCCCATCAGCCCAAGGAAACTTTAAAAGAAAAAAACAAACTTTCTGCTGCCGCCGCCATGGCAATAGCAGAATCAAGTGTCTCCCGTGGGGCCCCTGCCTGCCCGGCAGAGCCCTCCCTCAATCACTCTCAGCCCGGCTTTCAGAGCCGCGAAGGGAGTTTCCCTCTCGCGGCTCTGTTAAGCCCGCTGGAGCTGATGGGAACAGGCAGCAGCAAGTTTGTTTTTTCTTTTAAAGTTTCCCTGGGCTGATGGGAGGGAGGGGGGTTAGGACTGGTAATGGGCTATGGGGGGGGGGGGGGCTAGGAATGGAAATGGGCTGATGGGGGGGTTATGACTGGTAATGGGCTATGGGGGGGGGGGCTAAGATTGGAAATGGGGTGATGGGGGGGTTAGGACTGGAGGTGGGCTGATGGGGGTTAGGACTGGTAATGGGTTACGGGGGGCTAGGACTGGAAATGGGCTGATGGGGGGTTAGGACTGGTAATGGGCTATGGGGGGGCTAGGACTGGAAATGGGCTGATGGGGGGGTTAAAACTGGTAATGGGCTATGGGGGGGGCTAGGACTGGAAATGGGCTAAGGGGGGGGCTAGGACTTGAAATTGGCTGATGGGGGGTTAGGACTGGTAATGGGCTATGCGGGGCTAAGATTGGAAATGGGGTGATGGGGGGGTTAGGACTGGAGGTGGGCTGATGGGGGGTTAGGACTGGTAATGGGCTATGGGGGGCTAAGACTGGAAATGGGCTGATGGGGGGGGGGGTTAGGACTGGTAATGGGCTATGGGGGGGCTAGGACTGGAAATGGGCTGATGGGGGGGTTAGGACTGGTAATGGTCTATGGGGGGCTAGGATTGGAAATGGGCTGATGGGGGAGAATGACATGTAATGGACTAGTGGGTCGGGCTAGGACTGGTAATGGGCTATGGGGGCTAGGACTGGAAATGGGCTGATGGGGGGTTAGGATTGGTAATGGGTTATGGGGGGCTAAGACTGGAGGGCTGATGGGGGTGTTAGGACTGGTAATGGGCTATGGGGGCTTAGGACTGGTAATGGGCTATGGGGGGGGGCTAGGACTGGAAATGGACTGTGGAAGGGGGGACTTGAACTGCAAATATCTGATGGGGATGGGGGCTTGGAATGGAAATGGGCTGAGTGGAAGGGGGGCTTGGAATGGAAATGGGCTGAGTGGAAGGGGGGCTTGAACTGCAAATAGCTGATGGGGAGGGGGCTTGGAATGGAAATGGGCTGTGAGGGAAGAGAGCTAGGACTGAAAATGGGCTGAGTGGGGGGGGGGAGCTAGGACTGGAAATGGGCTGATGGAGGTGCTGGGATAGGACTGGAAATGGGCCGTTGGGGGTGCTAAGATTGGAAATGGACTGTGTTGGGGCTTGGATTGAAATGGACTCATGGAGGGGCTAGAACTGGTAGTAGGCTCATGGGGGGCTTGGATTGAAAATGGGCTGAGTGGAGTGGAGTGGAGCTAGGATTTGACATGGGCTGATGGTGGGGCTAGGAAAGGACTAGACATCGGCTGATGGGTGGCTGGGATTGGAAATGAGCTGATGGAGGAACTCGGATAGGACTGGAAATGGATGGGGGGCTAAGACTGGAAATGGGCTGGTGTGGGGACTAGAAGGGAGCGGATGCTGGGTGGGACTGGAACTAGAAGGGAGTTGATGTTGGGGGAGGATTAGAATGGGATGGGGCTGGGAGAGTGAAATGGAGAGGGGAAAAATATGTTGTGTGGGAGGGAAGAAAAATCTACAATTGGTCAGGTATTGGGGATTGTGGGGCTTGAGAATGGAGGGGTAAAATCTGAGTGGATGAAATAGGAATGAGGAAAGAGCAAAAAGGAGAAGGATTAGTATGTTAAAGCAGATGTAGAGAGAGAATGGAAAAAAAATTAGAAGAGAGAAGAAAGGACAAATGGACAGCAGATGATGGAGAGTTAGCAGAAGACACAAAGAAACCAGATGAAAGTGGCTGGAGCAATTGCAACTGAAAAAAACAATCCACAAAAGTAGAAAAATATCTCTTTATTTTGAATTTATTAACTGGAATATGTCAGCTCTGGGAAATGTGCATCATTAACGTCTGCGCTTTATTTAGTACAAGAGGAAATTAATTTATAGTTTTATTTCTACAGTGTTGTACATTCCAAGTTTGGCTTTTGGGGTTCCCAGCTTAATTATTGTCTTCCTGTTTCTAAATTGTGATTCCCTTGTTTGGTGATGGTCTATGTTCTGCATGTGTAACTGAGCTGAGGTATTCTGTTTATGTAATTCCTATTTGACATTGCCACTTGTTCTCTTTCCACAGTAGGTCATGTATTGTTATTCTCTGAAATGTATTGGTTTAATATTTGCAGCGTTGCCTTTTGATATGTAGAGTATGGTGCTTTGTGAGTCCTGGTAGTGCTGTTAGGATACGGCGGGTTTGCTATGGGTTCTAAATGGGCAGTGTTTGTAGTAGTTTCTAATGTGCCTGGCGGTTGGCACTGGATTATAGTAATGTAGAAATCTTTTAGTCTTTCTTTATCCATACGCTCATTAAGAGGCATGTTTACTAAAAGTTAGTGTTTGGTAATATTATGCAAATATTTATGCAAATGAGGCCCCGCACCGAGTCTCCGCACATGGCCGCCCCTGATGGCAAGACCTTATGTTTGTATCATGTGCTTTGGATCAGCACAGATGTTGTTAAAAAATAAGGAAATCTATTGTGTGCAAAATGGCACAAATGCAAGAACATCCTCACACGGCTTAGCACTACTGCTGCCATGAGAAAAATAGAAGGTGATGTCAGAAGATCCAATCAGACCTACACCTCCGATCCGCTGCTGACCTTGAGCACCCTCGTGGTGCTTCCTGAGATGCATATCATGGGGTTGCTCAGTCTTTTGATAACCTTTGTTTTATTTTGACTCTACACAGTGCATCCTGGGATGGAAACACTGTGCAGGGCCAGGTGTCACCATTTTGAAAAATGATTGGTGGTGCTCAAACAGGAGTGTGTGGCAGTGGCAGAAATTCAAATTGATGGCCCTCAAGCAACGTTTCTGAAAGGGTACCATAGAGCAGGAGGAATCTGCCTCAGAAGATATGGGAATTTATTTATTTAACAGTTTTATATACCACCCCTTCCTGAGATCAGGGGCGGTTTACAGAGAACATCACAACAAGTTTTACATTGAACATTGGAATTATATATATTTAAGATGTATTAACTATGTACAGATGGCTATAAATGGGCTCCCCTGCACCGCAGGGGCAGCTAGGGTGGTGTGTGTGTGCGCTCAACCACTTGTGGGGGGCAAGAGTCAGAGGGCTGGGCTGCTTCCAAACACCGATGGCGGGGTTGCAGTAATTCTGGAGTGGCCAGTCAGTTCCTTGGTCTTGGGACAGTCAGTTTCCTCTCTCAACAGATGGTCTCAACTCAGTTAACTGCAATTCTTGTAATACCTTCTTCTCTGCAAGTTTGACCTTCTGTTTTCACGCTGGACTCTATTTTGCAGGCTGCTGCTGATTTAGGGCTGGTATTGATTCCTCGTATTAATGCTCTGGCTGCCTAAGCCCAATGGTTAGGGGCGAAGGTCGAGAAGAATGTTCAGGACATGTTATAGTTAAGTCAAGATTTTAAGGACCTTGAACATAAAATTGATGGTGTTTGCTCTGGTCAGGCTACTTTTGTGACTGATTTGTACAATTTGCATTTTAAACTTGAAGCTTTGGAGTATTTGTCTCGGAATACCAATCTCAGAGTTTTGAATTTTCCACGACTCTCAAGGACGTCTCCTCAGGAAATGTTTTATGAATATTTGGCAGAAATTCTGGGATTGTCGGTTGAAGTTTTGCCAGATATTATTTGAGCCTACTATTTACCATCTGCCAAATGGCAGAATGTGCCCGCTGTTGACCCTTCCTCTAAAAGCTGTTTAGTGGAGGGGGGGGGGGGGATCACTCAAGGGATGTTTGATTTATTGCAGGATAGTATATCCAGTGTTAGAGCAACTTTGGTGGGAACTTTTGTCTCAACTGACAGGGACAGAATTTTGAAGACTTAATTTTGGAAATGCAATGTTAAATTCTGTGATTCTTTGATTAGGATTTTCCAGATAAAACTAGAGAGACACAAAAAAGGAGGCAATAGTTTTTGCTGCTCTGCCCTCGGGCATTAGAGCTTGGTGCTTTGGTTTTTTTTACGTACCTTTAGAAATGTATTAAAATATCTTGTGGTAAAATATGTTTTTTTTATGATCCTGGCCATCTAGCATCCTTTATTGCTGCTAAACAAATTTCATTATCTGAATCCGTCTAACCTTTTTTTTTCCTTCAGTGATCTTCAGTGATTCTCTGGTGTAAGCTCCTGATCCATGCACTTGCAGTTTAATTGCCTATTGTCTTAAGTATTGTGTTTTTCCTTATCCATTTATATTTGGAACCCTTTTAATGTGGTGGACTTGAATGTGCTAAATGTTTATCTGTATTTCTTTAGTGGGCTGATTAGCTGCTTCTCCTTTTCTTACTTTCTTACTTAAAGATGAACAGATAGCTTTTCTGTATAAGTGTATTATTTGCTTAATTGTTGAATACAGTACATAGCTCTATAACTCTATAAATAAATAATAATAATAAAGTAAATTACTGAATGTTACTTAGATTGCTCAATTTCAAATATATGGGGAAATGATGTCCGAGGAGGGAGGACCCCAGCCCAACTCAGCCCTGCCCAGGTACCCCAGATTTGTTCTTCAAAAATGTGATAACTCTATCTATCATGCTTCATTATGACAGGGCATGGATAGGAAGCAGCAGCTTGCTGGGAAATAGACCTTCTGGGTGGAGTTATTGTTGTTAAGTGCTGTCGAGTCAGTGTCGACTCATGATGACTCTCTGGATGGCTGTCCTAAACGGTATTTGATCTTCATTCAGATGACTCATTGTTGATAGAGTGGCATCCATAGCTGCTGTTATTGTATCGATCCATCTCATTGCTGGCCTTCCACCTTTGCGCTGACCTTCAACCTTGCCAAGCATGATGTCCTTCTCTAATGATCTCTCACTTCACATGATGTGTCCAAAGTATGAAAGTTGAAGTCTTGTCATCTGATCTTCTAAGCAGAACTTTGGTTTGATCTCCTCTAGTACTGACTGGTTTGTTCTTCAGGCAGTCCATGGTATACACAGTATTCTTTGCCCGCACCATAATTCAAAGACATCAATTTTTCTTCCTGTCTATTGTAACCCCCACAAGGGGTAAAGTTTTGTTTTACCTGAGAGGGTGTTTTTGCAGCATTGGCAGTTGTGGAGTGTCTCATTTGAGGGGAGCTGGAGTATGTTTTGATCTGGATTGGATCTGTGATGGGAGAGGAGTTGGTCCGGGACGAAAAGTAAATGCATGAGAAAAGATCCGGAGTGGATCAGGCGGATCCGGGTCTCTTGGATCAAGAGACTGGTATCCCACGCTGTGAAGTAGCGCTTGAGAGTTATTGCAGGTGGAGGTGAAAGCTGAGACTCCAATTTGATTTTAGAAAGGGAGGTTGGATTTCAGAGTTTTTTTGGGGGTAAGGTTAAACTGGTGAAATGTCATAGCGGAGTGCTGTTTTGAGTTAGAAACCTGAGAAAACAGGGTTTAATAGTCAGTCGGTGATTGTTGGGAAAGGGATAATTTCTTTTGGAATTTATGTTATTTTTCCTGTTTAAATTCAACATAGAATTTTGATACCATTATTTCTTATGGGAGTTTTAAAAGATAAAAATGGAGATTGTAGCTGCAAAATAGAATTCGTGGCAACTGTTGTTATTAGAATACTGGTGCAAGCATGCTTTTTATTGGCTGTAGGTTTTCTGATGATGTCATTTTTTGAGTTAGTGTTGCCTGGGGTTACGGCTGAGAAGATGGAGAAGTGAAGAACTGTTTGTGAGAGTGAGCAGTTGGTTATTATAGGATTTCAAAGTAGGAAAATATGGTTGAGTACTACTGAAATTGGTCAGATATTTTAAAAAGAAGGAAAGCTGCTTGTGGAAGTGAGAGCAGAGATGTGTTAAACAGAGCTCCTGACTGAGTTTTGTGACAGAGTGACCGGTTTGAATGTGCTTAGGAATTGCACATTTAATTACAAAGAGCTGTGTATATATTTATTTACTGTATACTTGACTCGGATGAAAACCTTTTTTTTTTAAGGTGATGCTAGTAAAAGAGCTCCCTAAAAATAGGTTTCCTGTTTTGAATGGTCTAAAGGTGACCAGAGTATTGGAATGACTCTGAAGTGAGGATAAGTGTAAAGTAACCTGTTCTAAAGGAAAAGAAAACTGTTGTTTACTTTATTGCATGTGGAGTAGCACTACTGAAATTGCATAGTGTACTACAAGTTAATTGTACAAAGCATGCTGTAAGGTAGAATGAATCTAGTTATTGTGGAATAGACACATAGTATTTGAGCGCTGAGTGCAAGTTTGAGTAAATGTGGTGCAAGTATGTGTATAAGGAAACAAGGAGTTTAGTAAGCTCTTCAGCATAGGGAAATAAGTTTAGATAGGTACTTTTAGGTAGGGACTTTGTTTAATTTTATTTATTTAGTTAGGGAACGTAACAAAGCTTCTGACAAAGGAATAATTTAGGTTGTCTCATACCTAAACTAAAAAGAAGTTAGGGTTTTGTCTCCCTTTTTATTTAATTAAGTTAGGGAGCAAGGTATCCCGGACTCCGTGGATTCAGACATACGGCGGTTCCTGCGCGAATCTTGGGCCCCTACACTTCAATTCTCGCAGCTGTGTGGACAATAATAAAAAAAAAAGAAGTCAGTCTTACATCTCAGCTGAATGAACAAAGAAAGCTAAGTGAAGTACTTAATATAAGCTGTGTGTTAAAAAGAAGGAAAAGGAGAGCAAGGGGAAAAGAGTGGACAATCCCCACTTGTTACTGATGTAATATGTCTTCATCACAAAGAAAAATAAAACAACACAAAACATCAGGACTTACAAATTAACAACTGAAGTTAACAGAAAAGTATTTTTTTTTGTGCTACATTAGTCAGAGAAGAAACTTATCTGATTAGAATAGTTAGGATTTCCCTTATTAGAGTTGTGACAGGTTGCTATTGATTTTTCTTTTAAGGAAAATACAGTTTTTTATTTAAGAAACTAAGGGGCTTGTTTACAAAGCCGCGGTAGCGGTTTGCGATCGTAATCGGAGCCGCGGCCCCATTGATTTCAATGGGGCCGCGGCTGCGATCGCGATCGCGAACCACTACCGCGGCTTTGTAAACAAGCCCCTAAGTTACAGGAGTAGCTAGTAGTATAAAATTGTTTAGTAAAAAGAGAAAATATGTGCAACTTTTTGGGTGCAATAAAAGAAGAGATGTATAATGGGTTGTTCTTACATGTTTTACTGAGAATCTGGAAAGATTATTTCAACTAAATATACACAGTAAATAACAACAAAAGTGTCAGAACCTGTGTAGAATAAATATTACGACACTTTGCAATAATTCTATTTGTAAACTTTATTTATACCACCTAAGTTTACTTATTTTATTTATTTCCCCAGTTCCTTTTGAAGAAACTGGTGTGTACTGTACCTTTCTCATTTGTAAGCTGGTGATAGCGCCTTTCCTTACGGCACCGTGACACACAATTTAAATAAGGAAGCTACATCAGGGCGCTGGTCACTGGTTTGCAAATAGGGGTGGGTTACACTATCTTTTCACTGTCCAGCTTTCACATCCATAAGATGTTACTGGAAATACCATGGCTTGGACAAATTGAATTTTTATATGGAGAGAGACATCTCTGCTCTTGGGAATCTTGTCTAAGTCCTTCACAGCCATTCTGCCAAGAACAGTGCGTTATCAGATTTCTTGACTGCTTATCATTTCTTTATTGATTATTGATCCAAGCAGGTTAAAGTTGTCCACTATTTCAATTTCTTCTCCATCAACACTTAACTTTTGTCAGTTGTCAGGATAGTGCAATTTGTTTTGTTGTGACTATCCAATGGGGTTTTGTGGAAAGATACGGAAGTAGCTTTCTTCCATGCAGGTAATTCTAGTGTTGTTGCCGTTGTCACAGGCAGATGATCCTCTGCCACCAACATCACCCCATTTTGATGCTGCCCAGATGTGTGGTTTGTTTTAGTCTGGCACCTCAGCTGAGACATATCCATCTTGGGAGACACTGCCAGTAGTTATGCTACCAATAGCTGCAAACCGAGTGAGGGCCCGGGTGGAGACACGCCCATAACCGAGGGAACTTGAAAACCCCCAGACTTCAGTCTTAAAATCAGAGGCTTTCAAGATCCTGAATGATGCAGCTCATGAAAAACCAAGAGCACTGGTTAGTTCTTTGCCTTTCTGTTTTCAAGACTGACAAGAAGCTATGTTTGCAATCTGGTTTGATTCTGACAGGAAGCTGTATTTTTGTCCATGTTTATTTTGCTGCTTCCCAAGTTAGAAGCTGAGTGTCCTGACCTATCAGCCATAATAAACCTATTTGCATTGCCTCCTAAGGTGGCTGTGTACCCACCTCCAGTTTAACTCACATGCTTTTTAAACACACAAGGTAATTAGTTTTATTTGCCAAAATCAACAAATAACTTGTGGCCAAATTTGATTGAATCAGGCTTTAGCAGAAAAATATGTTTGTGCTGCATGTTATTTACTATCCAAAATCACATATAAAACAGGAGGTATAATTTAGAAGAAAAGTGACTTTACAGCATTGTAGTGAATGGAATCTGATCCACACAGAAAAAGCCTTTGAGCGACATAATAAATTAAGTGCGAGTAAATACATAAAACAAATTTCGGCATGGACCCAAAGACAGGGCTATAGAGTATCAGTCAATAGATGGTGCTACTGACTGTTCAGGAGCATCATTGCATGGAAGCAGTGCTAGCGCAAGGGTAACTGATGCCCAACGCAAACCTTTTTGCAGTGCGCCCTCCCCTCCCCCCAGAGACTCAAAGCTCTGTTTCCTCCCTTCACAGTCCAGTATCTCACCTGGTTCAAAGTGTCCACCATCTCCCCTTACCTTGTCCACTCCAGGTTCCCAACATATCATCCCTCCTTCTCTACCCCATCATGCCCACTATTTCCCTTTTCCTTCCCCCATGTCCAGACTTTCCCTTTCCCTACCTCCATGTTCAGGGTCTCCTTTTCCCTAACTCCCCTGTGCCCAGCATTTCCCTCTTTTTACCTTCCTTCTGCTGCTGCCCTACCTATTCCCAGCTGAGACTGCACAAACTCAGCGTGGCATGGGTCCTTCAGTTTAGGCCCATGTTCAAGTGCTGCCACTTCTGCCCCCCACAAGCGCAAACGTCTTGTTGGGGGAGGGGGGGGGGACACAGCAGCACTTGAGCATGGGCCTGTGCTGAAAGGATTCAAGCCATACTAAAAGCATCAGTAAGGTGCTACTATCCTGCTGGTTGATGCTGCATCGCTGCCCACCAAATTCTGCCACCACAGGCAGACATCTAGCTCGCCTAGAATCAGAGTTGGCTCTGCATGAAAGTTGAATCATGTGCACTGCAAGGCTTACTGATGTGCGATGAATGAGTTCAAGGATTACATAGATGAAAGAAATTACCTGGATCCATGTAGCACAGGAAAAATGAGCTGAAGGAGAGGTTTCGTTATGTATCTCTCCTTTTTGTTTGAGACACATGGGCTCAGTGGCATAAATTCTGCCCAAGCAAATCCTGCAGTGTTGGGGTTGGGGGCCCAGTCAAGAAGGGAGCTCGGCAACTCCTGCATAGTGAGGATGGAGGCAGAGTGTGGTATGCACTCCTTGCGTTGTATAAGGCTGCGCCGCTTCCTACTAGCTTTCTTTAACTAAATTCATCAGTCCCACCTCAGCAGCCAGAGCCGTTCTTAACCACCTGATTTCCCAGGTTGAAGTCTCATGATAAAAATTGCAAAATTATGCAGTTCTTATTATGAAATTTCAGGATGGCGATGAGAGGTGAGGTGCTTGAGTGTTTCTCTGGTTGCTAGAGAGGAGTACCATTGAGTAATTTAATTAAAGATGGAAGGAGGTGGCATAGCCACACTGTTAAAAGTAAGGAGCATTTGCTGAGCCCTTCCTTCCTAAATACCTAAGGTTGGGTTAGAGTGGAGTCAACTATAGGAGGCCATCACAAAATTTTGTTTGGGAACTCTAGATTTGAACGTAAGCTAGTGCAGTGGATTAGCTAATGCTGATTTCCATTTCATTCCCCCCTTCAGAACAGAGGAATCCTCATTCAGTTCCTATGCAAAATGTGGCTTCACGTGTGCTTTTATCCAGATTGAGGGCCAGGACGGTTTTCAGACAGCCAGGTTTGCAGCTAAATGACTTTGAAAATTGTCCTCAGAAAGCTATAAGCTATATTTTATTTATTTATTTAACATTTCTTTTATACCGCGCTATTATCATCAGTGCGGTGTACATCAAAACAGCACATATACATTTCAGGGTTACTGAAATGCATTTACATTTGAACAGGGATTGGAACTTGGATAACAGGGTGAATTAACAATAATTATACAATATAGAGTATCCACAGTTATATACATGGTGAGTGTAATTCCCTATCGGGACTACACCGGAAAGTATCTGGTGAATACGTGGTGTTTTTTGGCCTGATGGAGGTATGTTTTAGGCTTTGTGGGAAGGTTCCTGTTGCGAACGATTGTTCTAGGATTTTATTTAGGGAAGAGCTTAGTTCACTGTGGAGCTCTCTTATCCAGGATGCTGGGCAAGGATCATTAGGCGCAGTGGTAGCATTGATGGAGGCGATGGTGTTTTCAATCTCTTTGGGTGATAAGGTGTGGAATTTGGTCAGTGGGGATGGTTGTGGCATTTTGGGTGGTTGGGAGAATCTGGCAGGACAGGGGCTTTTGGCTATCTGTATCATTTTTGATTTTAGGTAGTTAGCATAGTCTTGGGGTTGAATTACGTGTGTTTGATCCGGGGTTGGTTCTCGTGCTAGTGTTTTTACTATGTTGAATAAGTCATGGTGCTTGCTTATTGATCGTTGCAGGAGGTCTGTATGGAACTGCTTTCTTCTCTCCGCTATTTCTTGGCGATGCTTCTCTAAGTATGAACAGTATATTGTGTGTGCTTCGATGGAGCGGGATCGGCGCCAATGTCTCTCGAGCTTGCGTAGATGGAGAAGTGAAGACCGTAATTCATTTGAGTACCAAGCTACATGTTCTCGGTTCTTGGTCCTTCTATTTGTATCTGGGAGTTGTGAGCTAGAACTGAGGGTGTTGTTCCAGGTGTTAATCAGATCGTCAAGACTGGGCTCTGAGGAGTTTAGGGGTGGAAGGAGTTTCTTTAGTATTTCCTTTGTTGAAGGAGCAAAATCTTCTCACTGGTGGTTTGGGAGGGATGGAGTTGGTGTTCTGATTGTTAAAGTAGGTGGGTAGTTGGAATCTGATCAAGCTGTGGTCAGACCATGGTACTGGCGTTATAGTTATAGCGAAGTCATGGTTTGCTTCCGTGATAGCCTGAGGGGCGAATATCAGGTCCAGAGTATTTCCCTTCACATGTGTGGGTGCTCTGATTATCTGGCTGAATCCGAGGTCAGCAAGTGCTTCGAGAAGTGCTGAGGTTTGTGCGTCTTATAGGGTTGGGAGATTGAAGTCAGCCATTAGCCAGCTTGATGATCGAGGTTTGTCTTGTTGCAGGAGAGGTCTATTATTGTTGATAGTTCCTCTGACGAAGTTGTCTGGGATCTGTAGACTAAATTGATTGAGCAGGTGTCGTTGGAGATGGAGATCTTGTTGAGGTGGGTTGTGCTGGTGGTGGTGCTCAGCTGAAATTGGAGTTCATTTTTCACAAGGATGAGTGCTCCACCTCTAAGTCAAGTGCTCCACCTATAAGTCAAGAAATATTTGAGGCAAAACTATGAACAATGTATAGATATATAAAAAGTAGATAAAGGTGAAAAAACAACCCAGCATGCAACTAAAACATGCCTGCTTGCAAAATATCCAAAACCTCTAACATAAGCAGAACATAATGAAGGCATTTTTGAAACTTCGTAATGATCTTGCAAAGGACCCTTGGGATTGCAAGGTCATATGTAAAGGGAAACTTCTTATGCATTTTCCTTTGAAAACATGACCAGGGTGCACAACACAGTGTAGAGATCCCTAATGGCTTCATATAAAGTGACCTTTGTGGGCTATCCAGTGCTTTCCAGAATTTTGAAGGTTCTCCTTACCGGTGAGGTAATGGTAGGAGGAGACCTTGAAATGGAGGGAAAACTGCAGCATGGTGTCTACTTGTCTTCAGGGGCGGCCCAAGAGGGGTGCGGGGCCTCATTGGCATAAGGGGCCTCATTTGCATAAATATTTGCATAATGTTACCATACACTAACTTTTAGTAAACATGCCTCTTAATGAGTGTATGGATAAAGAAAGACTAAGGGGTTTGTTTACAATGCCGCGATAGCGGTTTCCGATTGTTATCGGAGCCGCAGCCCCGATAAAGATCGGAAACTACTACTGCGGCTTTGTAAACAAGCCCCTAAAAGATTTCTACATTACTATAATCCAGTGCCAACCACCAGGCACATTAGGAAGTACTACAAACACTGCCCATTTAGAACCCATAGCAAACCCACCGTATCGTAACAGCACTACCAGGACTCACAAAGCACAAGACCCTACCTATCAAAAGGCAACACTGCAAATATTAAACCAATTCATTTCAGAGAATAACAGTACATGACCTACTGGGGAAAGAGAACAAGTGACACTGTCAAATAGGAATTACATAAACAGAATACCTCAGCTCATTTACACACGCAGAACAAAGACCATCACCAAACAAGGAATCACAATTTAGAAACAGGAAGACAATAATTAAACTGGGAACCCCAAAAGCCAAACTTGGAATGTACAACAACACTGTAGAAATAAAACTATAAATTAATTTCCTCTTGTACTAAACAAAGCGCAGACGTTAATGATGCACATTTCCCAGAGCTGACATATTCTAGTTAATAAATTCAAAATAAAGAGATTTTCCTACCTTTTGTGCATTTTTTTTTCAGTTGCAATTGCTCCAGCCACTTTCTTCTGGTTTCTTCGTGTCTTCTGCTAACTCTCCATCGTCTGCTGTCCATTTGTCCTTTCTTCTCTCTTCTAGTTTTTTTCCATTCTCTCTGTACATCTGCTTTAACATATTAATCGTTCTCCTTATTGCATCCAGTCCTAACCCCATCAGCCCATTTCCAGTCTTAGCCCCTCCCATAGCTCCTTACCAGTCCTAACCCCCCATCACTCCATTTTCAGTTTTAGCGCCCCCCCATAGTCCATTACCAGTCCTAACCCCCCCATCAGCCCATAGCCAGTCCTACCCCCCCCCCAGCAAAATTAAACAAAAAAAAAAAAAGCTGGCTGCTGCCGTGGCAGCGGCAGGATCGAGTGTCCGCAGGGCCCCCCTGCCCGGCAGAGTACTCCCTCCCTACATGCGTTCCCTCTCGTGCTGGCTTTCAGAGCCGCGAAGGAAGAGTTTCTCCCTCGCGGCTCCGTTAAGCCCGCTTGGGCTGATGGGAAACAGGCATTTCCTGTTTTCCATCAGCCCCGGCAGGCTTAACAGAGCCGCGAAAGGGAAACTCTCTGCTGCGTGGCTCTGAAATCCAGCGCGAGAGGGAACGGATGCAGGGAGGGATGACTCTGCCGGGCAGGGGGGACCCGCGGACACTCGATCCTGCCGCTGCCCCTGCCACAGCAGCACCGGCAGCAGCCAGCTTTTTTTTTTTTTCAAATTTACCTATGCAGAATGTTCTTTGCGCGGGGCCCTGTGCAAAAAACATTCTCGCTCAATGGACGGGCCGGCCCTGCTTGTCTTTGACTGATTAAGTCAAGTTACCATTATATACTGAATACAATAAGGTGTCGGGAGATATGGAAGCCTCTGAGAATTAAAGAGTACTGCTCATCCTGGACTGAGGAGGATTCTGAGGATAACCCTAGGAACTGATGCAAAATGTGCTAGGACGAGGGGATAGAAGTGCCTATTGCCTTCATCTGTGTAGTCTCCAGAAGATGTAAAATATTTTAACTGGTGTAAAAAAGAGAATGTATTCTGCTTTACTTGGGAGAGTCCCAGATGGAGGTGAAGAGGAATTCCTCCACCCCAGAATAGGGATTAGGGTGAATTGGCTGTTCCTTTTATTATTATATGTGGCATTTTTATAAACGTTTCACTTGTTCCATTGTTTAAAGACTTTGAGTAAATTTTAAGGGTTCAGAACATATCTGGACTGTATTATCAGTTTCTGGAAGTGGAAGTTGCCATGGTGCATAATCTCAGGAGCTAATGGCCTCCCAGCCTTACAGCTGTTCACATCCCAGAACCCTGAATACCAGGGGTGATATATCTAATCCGGACAGTGCCACCTCTCATGAAGTATATACCCTGGGGCTCCCCACAGAGACATCTATGCCCAATGAGGGACCGCAGCCCATGGGGGCTATGGCAAGTATATTTATATCTGCTTGCTTTGTATCTGCATGAAGGCAGGTGCAAAGTACATGTATGAAAGTGAGCATAGAGATTTCAAAATCCCCCAAATGAAGTCCACCTTTACTGGATAGCTGAAGGTATGTGCACTGAAGTGGTAGTGGTGGGGGCAATAATCAGACATCGTTATACACAGAAAATGTGGTTGCCTACATAAAATCCTGAAATAATTATTATTCCTAGGAGACCATGTGATGTGCTGTGTGCAGGAGTGTGTGTGTGCCTGGTGCTCTGTAAGCCGCTTTAAAAATCCAGCCCCATCCTCCCCGGTTTGTATGGGATTGACTAATTAGTTAAAGAAAGTTGGAGGAAGATATCTACTGTACTGAAACAATAACCTGAGATAACATTAAAGAAAAAAGAAAGAACATGGTAAACAAGGGGGCTCCAAAACTGTAGAGAACTCAGGTGAGGCTTATCTGCCTAACAATATACAAATTGCTCACCTAGCCTCCTCTGTGTTACAAGCATTGGAGAGCAAGGTTGACAGATAGTCTGGTTGGTCAGCTTGCATCAGGGTCTGAAACATTAAATAATTACAATTCTGGAGAGGTGGAGATTAAATGAAGGATAGTCTTCAGATGTCCTGGAAAGTTTGTATTGCCTGGTCTCAGGGGAGGGGGGTGGGGAAGGGTTTGTTGTACTTTGTTGTCTTTTGTTCTGTATTATATGAAAATTTAAATAAAGCTTCAAAAAATATTGGCATTACATTGGCCCTTCTCCAGTCTTCAGGTACTACAGATGATTTTAATGATAGTTTACAGAGTAGGTCTGCAATCTCATATTTCAGTTCTTTCAACACCCTTGGATGTATAGCATCTGGTCCAGGTGATCTGATACCCTTCAGTTTATCAAATACTTGTAATACATCATCCCAGTTTATCGATATTTCTTTCAAGTCTTCTGATACGTCACCTTTAAATATCATTTCAGTCATGGGTAACTTCCCTACATTTCTTTAGTTTCTCCACTATGGCATTGTCCTCCCTTAATGCCCCTTTTACTCCTCTATCATCTTATTTACGTGTTTATTCACACCTTCAAAAAGATATAACAAATTAGTAAGACAAGATCTTCCTTGGTTAAATCCATGTTGGCTTTCTCCCATTAAATCATGACTATCTCCCATTAAATCAGTAATTTTATTCTTTATAATGGTTTCTAACATTTTGCTCAGTACCGACCTCAGGCTAGCCGATCTGTAGTTTTCCCGAATCACCCCTGGAGCCCTTTTTAAAAATTGCCATTATATTGGCCACTCTCCAATCTTCAGGTGCTACTGTACAGATAATTTTAATGATAGTTCACAGATCACTAATAGTAGGTATTAGATCTCATATTTCAGTTCTTTTAGGACTCTGGGATGTATACTATCCAGTCCAGGTGATTTGCCTTTCTTTAATTTATCAAATAACAGTATTACATCTTTCTGGTTTATCAAAATTTGTTTCATTTCCTCTGCTACATCACCATTTCAGGCATGGGTAACTTCCCTACATCTCTGAAGCAAAGAATTTATTCAGTCTCTCTGCCATGGTCTTGTCCTCCTTTAGCTCCCCTTTTACGCCTCTATCATCTAATGATCCAATTGACTTTCTCACAGGTTTGAAACCATGAATGTGCTTGAAAAAGCTTTTACTATGTATTTCTGCTTCCATGGCAAGCTTCTGTTCAAATTTTCTCTTTGCCTGCCTTATCAATGCCTTGCATCTAACTTGCCAGTGCTTATGTTGTTTCCTGTTTTGGCCATTTTGCTCCTTTTTCTATTTCCCGAATGATGCATTTTTTATTTTTTGCTACAACAGCCTTCCTGACCTCATCTTTAAACTGTGCTGGCAGTTGTTTGACCTTCCTTGTACCTTTCTTAAAGTGTGGAAAATATCTGATCTGGGTTTCCAGGATAGTATTTTTAAACAATGCCCATGTTGGAAATAAACCATTAGCTTTTGCAGCTGATCCTTTTAGATTTTCTTAACCATTTCCCTCCCCCTCCTATCCCCTCCCCCCCTTTTTTCTTTTGTTAAATAGGAAAACCAGTAGGATGCAATGAATGTAATGATTAAAACATTTAGTGCAACTCTCTGAACTGAGGAGGATGACTAGAGTGCGGATTTGGTAATACAAGTGCTCAGGTGCCAGTGCTGCTACAGAACACACTTTGGAGAAAGTAGCTGCACTAGGCTTGTGCAGAGGGTCAGCAAAGTTCTGGGATTGTGTTTGCGTTTATACAACAGGAAATATGGCTACAGTGCTGACTTCTCTGATTGGGGATGGCTAATGAGATCCAGTTTTGGTCAGCATTATTGGCATCCTTGCATTTTAGGTATGTTGTATCCAAGAACTTGAGAAATAATTGGAAATATTCCAACTGTATGTCATCATAATATTTTAATGGTATGTTCAAAGGTAGAAAAGAAAAAAAGATGTTTATGCAATGTAGATATAGTAATTTCTGAGAAAATAAAAATGACCTGGACAGGATTAATGGCACCCTTTGCTAATATTTGGTTGCACAACCCTTGGCAGTGATGCCAGCCTCTAAACGTTTCTTGTAGAAACACAGAAACATGACGGCAGAAAAAGACCACATGGCTTATCTAGTCTGCCCTTTCATATCCTTAAGGATAGTCTGTTTTCAAATGCTTTATAACAAAGGCCGCTAAACATTTTAGTAGCCACCCTCTGTACTGATTCCAACATGTTTATATCCTTTTGAAGGTGTGGCCTCCAGAATTGCACACAATACTCCAAAAGAGGTTGCACCAAAGACCTATACAAAGGCGCTAAGCCCTCCTTTCTTCTGCTGATCATTCCTCTCCCTATGTACCCAAGCATCCTTCTAGCTTTTGTTGTCACCTTTTCTACCTGTTTAGCTACTTTTAAGATCATTAGAAACAATCACGCCTAGGTCCCGTTCTTCTTTTATGGACAGAAGTACTTCATCCCCTATACTATATCGCTCCCTTGGATTGCTGCAGCCCAAATGCATGACCTTGCATTTTTTAACATTAAATCTCAGCTGACAAATTCTAGACCATTCTTCAAGCTTAGCTAGACCCCTCCTCATGTTATCTACACCTTCCTGGGTGTCTACTCTATTGCAGATTTTGGTATCATCCGCGAAGAGGCAAACCTTACCTGACAGCCCTTCCGCAAGATCACTAACAAAGATGTTAAAAAGAATTGGACCATCAACAGATCTCTGGGGCACATCACTGGTTACCTCCCTCTCCTCAGAGTAAGCTCAATTAATTTGTATCCTTTGCCGTCTTCTACTCAACCAGTTTCTTACCCAAGCAGTAACTTTAGGGTCGATCCCTAGAGTGCTCAGTTTGTTTATAAGTCGCCTGTGCAGAATGGTGTTAAAGGCTTTACTAAAATCTAAATACACCATATCTAGGGCTCTCCCTTGGTCCAACTCCCTGGTCACCCAGTCAAAGAAATCAATCAGATTTGTCTAACAAGACCTGCTTCTGGTGAATCAATGCTGCCTTGGATCCAGTAATCCATTGGACTCCAGAAACCTCACGATTTTCTCTTTCAGCAGCACTTCCAATAATTTACTCACCACCGAGGTTAAACTAACCGGTCTGTAGTTTTCAACTACATCATTACTTCCACTTTTGTGTGAAGGGACCACATGTGCCTCTCTCCAGTCCTCTGGCACCACTCCCAACTCCAACGAGGCATTGAAAAGGTCAGTCAGTGGAGCTGCTAGAACGTCCCCAAGTTCCCTCAGTATTCTCAGGTGTATCCCATCCGGTCCCATCACTTTGCCTACTTAAATTTAACTAGCTTTTCATAAACATAGTCTTCTGAAAATTGTTCCGGATACCCCTCACTTCTGTTCCTGTTTCTGGGTGCTTTCTGAAGTCCTGCTCCTGGTTCTTCATCTGTGAACACAGAACAGAAATATTTGTTAAGCACTTCCGCTTTATCCTCATCAGCTTCTACATGTTCCTCCCCTTCACCCTTGAGTAAATAGTTAGACAGGTAGTTCTTATGTTCTTATGACACCATCCACATATTCATGCATTCATCTCCAGGATGCAGGCTTCTCTGCCTTGGCCTTTACCCTTATTGGGGAGAATTGAAGAGAACACCCCTTCTCACCCCTGCCACCATCAGCAGCTCTCCCCAGTCGGGGGATAGAGCCTCCGGCAGCAGGGAAGTAGCGGCAGCAGCATCGCCCAATCGGGGCTGCCTACAGGAACTTTAAAGGTTCACGCCATCGGGCGCGTGGTCCTCCTCACCCCTGCCACCATCAGCAGCTCTCCCCAGTCAGGGGATAGAGCCTCCGGCAGCAGGGAAGTAGCGGCAGCAGCATCGCCCAATCGGGGCTGCCTACAGGAACTTTAAAGGTTCGCGCCATCGGGCGCGTGGTCCTTCTCACCCCTGCCACCATCAGCAGCTCTCCCCAGTCGGGGGATAGAGCCTCCGGCAGCAGGGAAGTAGCGGCGGCAGCAGCATCGCCCAATCGGGGCTGCCTACAGGAACTTTAAAGGTTCGCGCCATCGGGCGCGCCCGCGCCTGGTGGGCCCGTGCCTGAGGGCCTCGCCAGAGGGCCCTTTGGCGTGGCCCTTAGGCGGAGGCCTGGTGGAGGCCTATAGACAAGGCGAGTCTACCTATCAGGTACCATCTAACTATTGCCGAAACAATGTAAGTGTGGATAGACCTATACTCTACATAGTTAAGCCTGTAAAACCATGCTTATTAACAAAGTAACCATTGTTGTGATAGACCATAGTGTAGACAGACCTGTGTTCCACATAACTAAGCTCTGTAAGACCACATTATTAACAGTGTAACCATTGTTGGTGAGACACACGGTATGGTAAATTAACACTGTCACTTCCTTGTATCCATTTCAGTAACGCTGAAGTTAGTTAAAATGCGTAGTAGTGAATGTAAGTCCAAAGGTGTATGCCAACCTCCTGTAGAGTGAAATATCGTATCTAATTTAGCTCAGTCACATAACTGCCTAGCTATACCATACCACTAAGTCACTCCTAACAGCTTTCCACATTTCACCTGAGACTCACTCCAATACCCCCCCATGATGTTTATATTCATACCACTGGCTATTCTATTTCTCACTTCTGGACTCCCTAGTCAGGCATTCAATATATGTGCTAAACATATTCCAATCCTCAATAGTAATAGTAGGAGATGGTCAGAGAATCACTACCAAACTGCTCAGAGTACCTCCAATACACCTTATCAGCACCTACTATACATTCCCTTACAAAATATCAAAAAAACCCACCCGGGCAAGCATCAGCAACAACATTTACTGAAATGTGTGCTTATAAATGCAAGATCTACACGCCAAAAATGGCCAGCAATCACTGACCGTATAACATTCCACAGCCTTGACATGTTAATGATCACCGAGACATGGTTATCAGACTGTGATAATGCGATCATCAATCAAATGACCCCAGCCGGTTTCTCACCATACACTTGCCACAGAGCTAAACAAAAAGGAGGAGGGGTCCTCATCCTCGCAAAAACAGAATTGAAATTTAAACTAGTTGACGCATCTACCTCAGCGCACCTTGACATTATTACAATATCGAACGACCAATGCACAATCAATGCACTCTACAGAGCCCCAACATCTTCCTCTGATGACCTACCAGCAATCATCAATCTTGCATGCAACTCAAATAACCCACGATCCTCAAACTGGCTAATGGGAGACTTCAACCTCCCCTCATTGCCTGAAGCACAAGCAAGAACCTTCCTCGAAGCGCTATGTGACCTGGACTACAAGCAACTAGTAGACTTGCCGATGCATGCAAAGGGCGGTATCCTTGACCTTATTTTTGCCCCCCAGTCTATAGTCGACACCACTCCTCTGCTGTTGACCTCTATATCCCCAGTACCTTCGTCCGATCATAATCTCCTCAAATTCTGCATACCTATCACCTGCTACTCCAAGAACAGTGACAGGACCAACACCCCCGATTCCGGAACACTAACAACACGATTCCGTACACTCAACAAGGAGGATGTACTTGTCAAGCTACTTCCACAACTAGATGTTTCAACCCTTGACCCCGACGAACTTGTAGTGAATTGGAACAATAGCATCAGAGCTATAGCCTGTATCCCGTCCACCAACAAGTTACCCAAAAAACGTGAACATGCCCCTTGGTACTCGACTGACCTTCGAGCATCCCTCTTACAACTACGTAAACTCGAAAGACGATGGTGCAGAAAGCAGACTACCACAACTACAACTCATATTTAGCATTACACAGAGAGAAAATAAGTGAAAAAAGGAAACAACATCACTCAATGATTCTAAAATGATCATTGAATAAAACACATGACCTATTTAATATAGTAAAATCATTAACAGGGGACCCAGCACTGGCAAGCCCATACATGCCTCAACCCCAGGATTATTCGAACTACCTGCAATCCAAAATGATCCAATCCAACATGACCTCATCCACCTGTAACTCATCCAATGCACTCAGTACACCAAAGTCTACCCTACTACTTAAATTCTCTGCAGTATCTACCAAAGAAATTGAAGACACCATTGCTTCCATCAATCTCACCACGGCTCCTAATGACGCCTGTCCAGCAAGCTGGATAAAGGAACTTCGACATGAACTAAGCCAGTCATTATGCAATATAACCAACCAATCATTATCAAGGGGTATCTTCCCGCAAAGTTTAAAACATACGTCAATCAGGCCCCTGCTAAAGAATAGTCGCCTTGATACATCCAAAGTAGAATCGTACAGACCTATATCAAGTATTCCCCTGCTTGCTAAGATCATCGAGAAAATAGTCCAGCGACAGATCCATCAGCACGTTGATGCTGAGACACCCCTCGATCCAGCTCAACATGGCTTCAGAGAATCGCATGGGGTAGATACCATCTTAACTACCCTCTTCGACAAACTAGTTACAGGAATTGACAATATACACCGAGGTTTCGTCCTTATCTTTCTCGACATTGCTGCCGCCTTTGATTCTGTGAATCATAAGATACTATTAAAACGTCTCCAAGAAAAAGGGTTACAGGGCACTACACTACAATGGTGCGAATCATACTTAACTAATAGATGGCAGCAAGTAAAAACAGGCAACACATCCTCTGAACCTTTCTTACAGAAACAGGGAGTGCCCCAGGGATCATCCCTGTCTGCTCTACTATTTAACATTTATATGCAGCCTATCTGCTCTCTGATTCGCTCATTAAATGTAGAATGTCTCGTGTATGCTGACGACATACTACTATACATTCCATTCACTATCGAACAGCCTGATTTCTCCCCTATCATCAGATGCTTTGATGCAGTTGCTGAATGGCTTCTCACACAAAACCTGAGGATCAATAATAGCAAGACTGATGTCCTCTTTGTCACAAGGAATCAGAAGTTCGTCCCACCACCCTACCTGCAAGTTAAAAACGCTAAACTCAAGACAAGAGACACAATTCGATATCTAGGCATCACCCTAGATCAGTGATTAGATATGACAACCCACGTAAAGACCGTTACAAGATCAATATACCACAAAATACGAACCCTACGCCACCTCCGCCCACTACTTGATTATTCAGACTATCGAACGATATTTCAAGCCCTAGTGATCCCGCACCTAGACTTCGCGAACACCATCCTCCATGGCCTACCACAAGCAACCCTCAGCCCGCTTCGGCTGGCCATGAACTCTGCTGCTAGGGTTCTTACAGGGGTATCAAGATCGGAACATATAACTCCAGTATTGAAAAATCTGCACTGGCTACCACTACAAGCCCGAATTCAATACAAGGTACTAGTCATGACTTTCAAGGCACTGAAGAATCAATCTCCCACACCAATCAGCAAACTGCTTAACAACATCCCCGACAACAGAATCAGAAGACCTGCACTACTGAACATGCTAACAGTACCTAAGTTCACCACAAGGTGCACAAAGGCAACTACCAATAGAGCCTTTTCGATTTATGCTCCGACAGCCTGGAATGACCTTCCCACCTGTATTCGATCCATATCGACAAAGAAACGTGGATAGCAAAGGAGGACGTGTGAAAATCTTTATTGGTCAAATCAGCCAAAGGCCCGACACAGGCCGTGTTTCGGAATTCCCTTCTTCAGGGGCTAAATGGCTAAAGACAAATACACAAATTAAAATAAACAACAAAAATAGTTATTTAAAAACAATGAAATAAAATAAAACTAGCTAAAACCACGGACATCAATGAATGCATACTAAAACAGTTTTAAATGTAAAAATAATAACAAATTAAAACCATTTTTCTAATAAACGGTTGTATCAATATAAATATATGAATATAAATATAAATGGTGGAACAAATAATACGGCTAACAGCAGAACGACACAAAAAAACAAAACAATACAATTAAAATAAAATAAAAATATATACATGTATATAAAAGTAAAAAAATATAAATATATAAATATAAATTTGTAAATAAATAATAAATGTTTCAACAGACGATAAACATTTCATAAAAAAATTGATGTTGTATCTAAAAAACATATAAATTACACATACCTGAAGACAACCCATGTAAATTGATATTTAAAAAGAGTAATAAAATAAGAGAATGAAAATAAAAATAATACCTGACCAAGAAACTCTTCCTACGACCATAAATGTGCAGTCTGTGAAACGTGAAGAATGTATAAATAATTAAGTTGTTTTTAAAGGATAATAATTTGCCAAGATAATGATGTAAAAACAAAGGCTAAAAACTGACCAAAATCAACAAAATATGATTTTAAAACCAACGGCCATTTGGAATCTCAAGACGGTATGAGTGGCGTCTGTGAAAACAATCAAATGAATTCATGAGGAATACAAAAAAACGATTAAAAATTGGGGGACACAACGGAACATAAATGCGTGGAAGTAGTCACAGAGTATATTCAAAAGTGATGCATAATAGTCACAAACTGCCCATTTCACCGGTTGTTATACTACACAGGCCACTTCACTTAAAAGAAGCTAAAAACATCAATTCTAAACAAATAAATAGTTGTCATTGACAAAGCCTCTGACCACCTCAAACCATGTATCGATGATTTCAAGAGGGATGGAAAAACTGTTTATTTATGTGAACAATTAGAAAACATCGAAAGACTTTTGAACCCACTCAGCCATTATCAAAAACACTATCAATGACAGTGATATAACGGATACAATAAAAGTTTTTAATTCATTTGTAAAAAAGTTTTAGGAGTCGCATTATAAACCGCTACGTATACTCTAAGTTTAAGCAGCATCGATGAGGAAGATATAAAATAAAAATTAAAAAATTAAATAAAATCAGAACGACAGGATGCTGCAGACTAACTAACATGAAACCATATTTATGTCATGCGGTCAGCGCGCCAAACTCGGCAACTTTTTTTAAAAAATGTAACCCCCTGCATCTGCGCATTGCAGGAATGAAACAAGGATGGCAACATAGTCATCGTTATGTGAACTATCACAAAACCATGTTCAAGTCATACGGTAAGCGCGCCAGACCCGACAAGTTTTTCAAAATGTAGCCCCCTGCATCTGCACATGGCAGGAATGAAACAAGGTAGGCAACATAGTCATCATTATACAAACCAAATAAAAGGCTGATGTTAGCAACGTGGTCGTCATTAGAGAAACATGTAGTTACAAACCAAACTTAAACATCATTGATAAGAGGAACCCAAACAAACTAAAATCAAAACGAACCAGAAGGCAGAGATTTAAACAAACTGCTACCATAAAATCGTATTGTATCCTGTAGCAAACGCGCCAGAGCTCGGTGGTTCTTTTACGAAATATAGACGCCTGCATCTGCGCAGTGCAGAGGTAAAATAGAGAACGAGGCTGACCACGTCATCTACATTATATAAACGCAATTCAATAAAGAAACCATAAAGGTAACACCTTTCACGGAAAAGACAAATGAAGGATTTGTCAAGTCTTATTGCTTAATAAAAATGAGTACAAGAGTATTCAGAGGTACATAAAAATAAACATCAAAATGTATCAATCCAATATATATAAAAAAATTCACCCTGAGTTGTTCCACGGGATAAAAACTGATGTATATAAAGAAATGACTCAGGAGTGTAAAAAACCAAAAAGTGTTAATAAATAAAAATATGAATAAATGGTAAAATATGAATAATAAATAAATAGTTATACAAAGCAAATATAAAAAAAAACTCCATATAAAAAGAGGAGCAAACAAATGAAACCAATGCTGAGGGCAAAGGTGAATTGTCATTGTCATACAAGGGGACAAGATCTTCATTGCCCGCAAAAATGAATAACCATTGTCGAACAAGGAGACAGGGTCTTCATTGACCACAAAACAAAAAGATTATGCAGCAAAAGATAAAATGATATACAAATAAATGTATAAAAGTCGTATTGGTGTCGCGTCAATAATAATATTAAAGAAAGACAGAAAAATCACTTTCCATATTAAGACCCTCTGGATGTAGGCTATGTAAATTGAAAATATAGCGTTGTTCTAATCGTAAAAGGGTATTGTCTGCATTACCTCCGCGCCAATTAAATTTAAGCTTTTTAATAACAAAAAATTTTAAATCAGATGTCTTGTGTGCTGCCGTACGCCAATGCATGACAAGCGGTTTGTCCATTGCAACCCTCTTAATATTACTTCTATGTTCTATTATTCTAATTTTAATGGGACGTATAGTTTTCCCTACATACAATTTATTACAAGGACATTTCACTACATAAATTACGTGACTAGTATGTTTGCCCCCACTCTTGCACAGCTGTGTAACTTCTCTTCGGAGGTTAGTGACCAGCTGTTTGAGATGGAGAAGTGTTTGGGGAATGTATCTTCACAGGTTTCTAAGTGTGAGAATCATTGTGCTACTCTTAAGTCCACAAGTGTGTCAAATATTAAGGAGAGTTTGTTGGTACATCATAGGATGGAAATGTATGATAATTTATTTCGAGCTAAAATATTAGGTTATTAAATTTTCCTATATGTCACTTGTTATCAGCGGAAATTCTCTTTCGGAAGTATCTTAAGGAATCTTTGGGTCTGGCTTCTGCTGACTCTATTTTAGTTTCCAAATTATATTATTTGACTGGGAGGAAGGTATCTTTTGGCGCTCCCGGTGAGATGGATACTCTCCAGGGTGGTGCTAATTTAGACCTTACCAAGTTTCTTGAAGATTCCCAGGATACTATAGCAACTCGGGCTACTTTGGTAGTCACTTTTGTATCTGAATGTGATAAATCTACTGTCTTTAAGTTGTATTTTAAAAAGTCATCTGTTCTGTTCTGTGGTGCCAGGGTTCAGATGTTTCCCGATGTCTGTAAGGCCACACAACTTAGGAGACAGGCTTTCTTAGCCTTGAAGTCTAGGGTGTTGGCCCTTTCAGCGAGCTTTTTCTTACGTTATCCTTGCAAATGTGTAATTACGTTGCAGGGATCTAAATATATTTTTGTTGATCCTTCTCAGTTGCAGGTATTCTTGGATAATAAAAAGTAAAGTAGTGCATATATACGTTTGGAGAGGTGGGGATAAATGAGTTAGAGCTGTCTTAGTAGTGGAATTTAGTTCCTAATCTTTTCCTTTTATGTTTTCCTTGAATATTCTCCCCTTTATAGTGGGCTAGGTATATGAGGACTGATGCTTTAGGTTAATATTTTTTACTGTTTTCTTATATAAGGATGGCTTCCTTGTTTGTAATGGCATTGGTATCTTGATTTCCTGTACTTTATTTTGTAAGTATGTTAAAATTTCAATAAAAAAAAAAATATCAATTTACATGGGTTGTCTTCATCTCTCTTTAAATCAGGCCGTTTTCTATTTATATTCTTCGAAATTATTTTTAAAAAAAAATTTTTATAATTAATTTTTAATATTCTTTTATATATATGTATGGATTTCATGATGTTTATTTTTTCTATTTAAGAGTAATTCATTTATAAGTTTTCAATTTAAATGCTTGTTTTTTGTTATAGCACAATTTTGAAGACACACACTGTTTTAGTCCTTTTTGGTTAATTTATACAGTCTGTTGATTCAGGTATGTGTAATTTATATGTTTTCTAAATACATTATTTTTATGCTATATTATGAAATATTTATCGTTTGTTGAAACATTTATTACCCATCTACATATTTATATTTATACATTCATATATCTTATATTTTTTTATATATTTATATGTTTTTATCAATTGTACTGTTTAGGTGTCATATTTGTTATAGTACATTTTGAAGACACACATTGTTTTAGTTCTTTTTGGTTAATTGATATAGTCTGTTGATTCAGGTATGTGTAATTTATATGTTTTTTAGATACAACATCAATTTTTTTATGAAATGTTTATCGTCTGTTGAAACATTTATTATTTATTTACAAATTTATATTTATATATTTATATTTTTTTACTTTTATATACATTTATATATTTTTATTTAATTTTAATTGTATTGTTTTGTTTTTTTGTGTCGTTCTGCTGTTAGCCGTACTTATTTGTTCCACCATTTATATTTATATTCATATATTTATATTGATACAACCGTTTATTAGAAAAATGGTTTTAATTTGTTATTATTTTTACATTTAAAACTGTTTAAGTATGCATTCATTGATGTCCGTGGTTTTAGCTAGTTTTATTTTATTTCATTGTTTTTAAATAACTATTTTTGTTGTTTATTTTAATTTGTGTATTTGTCTTTAGCCATTTAGCCCCTGAAGAAGGGAATTCCGAAACACGGCCTGTGTCGGGCCTTTGGCTGATTTGACCAATAAAGATTTTCACATGTCCTCCTTTGCTATCCACGTTTCTTTGTTGGACAGCCTTTGCACGTGGTGTTGTGCCCTTTGTTGGACCCCTTCGATCCATATCGAGCCTCACCTCATTCAGAAAAGCAATAAAACACCATCTTTTTCTTATTCACTGTCCTGAAACCACCCCACACCTTAACTATCCCAACGCCCTAACCCAACATGAGAATGGTTAGGCGCTCCTCTCCCTATAGTTTTATCCCTGCTCCCACCTGACCTAGCTATGCTCACCCGTAGATCTTAAGTACTAGTGTATATAGCTCTATGTAAATATTTTGTATATATCATGTAAATAGTTTTCCCCTGTTCTCCCATTCTTGATTATCCCCTTGTTCTATGTAAGCACATTGTGATATTAATGCATTGTTGCACTGTTCAGTTCTAATGTAAACCGCAATGATCTTAATAGCGCGGTATATAAGAAATAAAAATAAATAAAATAAATAAACACCACCTGCACCCCTATCTGCTTCACCCTCTGTCCCAGAGCCATGAAGTCACTTTTGATATGCTCAGAGGGATACCTGGCAGTATCATTTGTGCCGACATGGATGAGCAACATTGGGTAATAGTGGGCTTGATGAGTCTCGGCAAACTCTCCGTAACATCTCGGATTTTGTCACCTGGAAGACTGCATACCTCTCTAGATATCAAGTCTGGTTGGCAAATGGATGCCTCAGTATCCCTCAGAAGAGTCAACAACCACCACTACCCCTCGCTTCCTTGTGGTCACTGATTCTGCAACTTTGGGGTGCTTGAGATCTGGTTCTTCCCTTTCTAGGGATGCTTTCACCACTTCCAGGGCTGCATAATGGTTCTTCAATTCAAGGGCTGGAGGAGTTGGATTGGTAATTCTGCAGGCCCTGGTGACTTTTGTCCATTCTTTGTCATTCTATATGCTCCCTTCTTCTACTCTGCTGGAGAGCTTGGATGTTACAAGAAGCATCTCATCAATGTATTTCTTACTGTCTTGAATGCTCCTCAGCCTCGTCACCTCTTCTCTGAGCTCCTCCACTTGTTTCCTGAGAGCTTCAGTATGCAGGTATTCTGCACATGGAACCAGTCTTTCAACTGGCATTGGGATATCTGTCAGGACAGAGGCAGAAGATGTAATGGAGGCAACAGCTTTGACAAATCAATTTTTCCTAGCCATTGTTCAGTTGGTGGAGCTTCGGTGCCTGTTGAAGAAAAAGAGAGAGAGACCTACCAAAATACCAGCCTGTTTCCCAGCTGTCCTTTCAGGAAAAAGTCAGTTAACCTCTTTTAATTGTGCTGATTCCAAGTTCATGTGTGTAGCTAATTGGGGGAGGTGCCCTATAAAACAAGACAGCTCACATGGGGTGGGTGGGAGTTGGGGGATAGGGAGAGAACTAACACCTGATTAGGTGTCAGTAGCTTCAAAGAGCTGAGAAAGATACTAAAAGCAGTGTTTTAAACCTATACCACAAAGATTATATTTTCTGTTTTGAACTAAAGCACCAAAAAGAATATAAACTTTGTTTTACAAAAGTACCAAAACCTTTTAAGAGCTCTCAGGCAGAGAACTAGTAATTTAAAAGCCACATACTCTTACCTTGGCTTGAAATGCAGAGCCCCTGTTAGGAATGCCTCCAAAACCATACACTTGTCAAGGTGTTTTGTCAACAGTGAATAGTTTCTATGACCCATAAGGGTTTATGGCTGTAATCACCTTATGAGTAAGGTCCTGTTAAGAGAACTTGCAGCCATCTATAAGTTTCGTACATCTGTCTGCTGGTAGTTTCTCTCGCTCATCAACTGCGATTTGTTCCAGCTCATGAATGTTTCCTGGATTTTTTTTAACCAATGGCAGATTTCAGTTCTTTCCAAAGGTTCTCGACTGGATTGCGATCAGGACTCACTGCAGGTCAATTTAAAACAGTCCATTTGTTCCTTTTTAGCCATTCTTTTGCACTTTTGGATGCATGTTTTGGGTCATTGTCCTGCTGGAGGACCTATGACCTTCGACCCACACCTAGCTTTCTGACACTATAGGTAACTCATTTTGCTCCAAAATAGCTTGCTAGTCCTCTGACTTCATGATTCCTGTAATACGAGGAGGGGGCTAAGTCTCTGGCCTTGTAATGAAACAATTCAGTTCCAGAGGTCCGAATGATCTCTCTGCAGTTTTGTTTTATTTGGTACAATAATTATCTGATTTTCTTTTAGATTTAGTAGTTACCTTTCTCTCATCATCACTGGCGATTTTAAAAACTTCAAGAGAAGGAATTTTTTATTTTGTATAGATTGACTTATTACCACAACCCCTAGTTTATCCATGAATTTATCATCTATATCCCAGTCCTCTGGTCTGACCATTACCTCATAACCTTTCACCTAACCAACATCCCTGTCGAAACACGAGATCAAAAAACCTCCAAAATATTCTCAGAAACAATTCTGCTATAAAACCTGATGATCCTTCTATGATCCCTTCCTTTTTCCCTGAAAACTCTACTAGTCTGGACCTAAATACTCAAGAGCGGGGCCGTATCAAGCTAGAAATGCATCTTGTTTGACTCGCAAACTCAGTGCCCCACTCCACCCAGTCACACACAGGAACTTGGTCCTGTTGGGACTTCTGGAAGGACAGTGACGACACTGGCGCCCCTCCTGTACTTGTGCCCTCTGCAGCCGCACCACTCACACAGCCCTTGGTACGGCCCTGCTCAAGTGCGTACATAGAATGATAGCCTCTTCCAAGCACTGGATATATTAGCACCAGGCTGGAACGCCTGTACCTGTAGCACTAACCAGAACAGATGGTATCACCCAGGACGCCACTTCTTAAAGAAACAAATTACACAAGGCAAAAGGTATTGGCGAAAAGTTGAAATCTCTGAAAGTCTCCATCTGTTTAAAAACAAGGCACAACGTTACCATAATAAAATACAAAGAGCCAAGAAAGACTATTACACTAAGCTTATCTGAATCTCAAATTCTTCTCCAAGAACGCTCTTTCAACTTTTTTTCCAATTCAGTGATAATTTAGTTCCAGAAAACCCTGTCCATCCCCAAATTCCTTAGCCTCCTGTTTTACATAAAAGATCATCAATCTTAAGGCATCTATACCCAAATCAGATGGTCCAGTGAATTCAAAATCACTTACACCTCAGGAACCCCATGTTGTTTACAGTTTACACATTAGGACTGGCACCCATACTTTGTCCTCATTCAATCCAGTCTTTCCATTTATTCTTTCCAAAATACCCTTCAACATTAAATATCCATTCACAGCAGCTGATACATTTCTGTCATCACTTATAAAGAATCCTTTCTCAGATCTAAATTTATTCCTGCTGTCCATGATCAATAACAGCCTCACTACTGGATGTTTTCCCACCTCCTGGGAGCATCAACATGCGTCATCTGAGAGACTGGTTCAGGAACACTTCCTATTGTATCCTGTTGCTGTGGGAAAAGGGATTTGTCAAGTCCCATAACATAAAATATATTATTTGTGCAAAAATATTTCAGCTCCCACTAGGGCTTAGAAACAGTATATTAATTAAATCCCTTAGAAATACTTGGAGGTGGATATGTAGGTGTGAATGAAGAATTTCCAGCAGGTGTGACCAGTAAAACTTTCTCAGCCTGGGCTAGAAAATGTTTGGAGAATATGGAACATTTGATAGATGATGAGGAAAAGATTTTGCTTCTCCACACCCTAGCGGGCACTTACCAGCTGACTTAAAATGATACTTTTGCATATCTGCATGCATTATATCTGAATATTAGGGGCAGGAGCCCTGCACGGAGAGATCAAAGAAGTGTTGGAGGACTATTTGTTATTACATGGTGAGGGGGGATGTAAAGTTTCAAGTTTATTTCAGATACTGATGCAAGAATTTCCCCACTCAGATTTTACAAAGTATAGGACAGCCTGGGTCTGTGATATAGAGGTGTAGTTAACTGTGGACTGGCAATTGAAAAGTCTGAAAGAAAGCCCCTGGAGTATGATGCATGTTGCTCTCCAGGAACAGCAATATACGTTTTTATTGAGGGTCTATATATCCCTAAGCCATGCTCTTAAATTGAGTAACCTTGGGGTCATCTTTGACACCTCCCTCTCCTCTTCCAACAGATAGCTAAAACATGTCCTTTCTTTCTCTACAACACTAACAAAATTCACCCCTTCCTTTCTGAACACACTACTGAAACACTTGTCCACTCTCTAATTACTTCCCATCTCAACAATTGCAATCCCCTTCTTGTTGGTCTCCCTCTGAGTCATCTCTCTTCCCTTCAATATGTTCAGAACTCTGCTGCACGACTAATCTTTCAGCAGCCTCAATATACTCATTTAATCCCCCTCCTCAAGTCACTTCATTGGCTTTCCTTCCATTTCCATATCCAATTCAAACTTCTCCTTGAGATCTTTAAATGCGTTCATTCCTCTGCTCCTCACTAACTTTCCTCTCTCCTCTCTCCCTACATCCCTCCTCATGAACTCTGCCATCTTCTGGCTTGCTTCTCTCTTTGCCCTTTTCTTCCACTGCCAACTCCAGACTTCGATCCTTTCACTTTGCTGCTCCTTATGCCTGGAACAAACTACCTGAGTCTGTACGTCAGGCTTCATCTCTGCTCCTTTTCAAATCCATGCTAAAGGCTCACCTCTTTGAGGCTACCTTTGGATCCAGATCCCTTTTCCTTGTGTCTTCTTACCCTTCCTTATTCTATCCTTAGCAGGGACCATCATTATTTATGTCTGTTCAGTGCTGCGTGTGCCTTGTAGCGCTATATAAAAGATTAACAGTAGTTATAGTTGTAGTAGTAGTATCCCTAGTGATGGTAAATATTTCAAATGTAAGGAAGAGAGGGTTTCACTGGGGCATGTATTTTGGGCATGTGTGCCCATACAGAGATATTGGGAGCAGGCAGGGCTGGCCCGTCCACTAGGCAAGCTAGGTGGCTGCCTAGAGTGGCTGGCCTGGGTGGGGCAGCGGCAACAGCACACATGGCAGCGGCAGCACACATTGGTGCCTGCACTGCCTCCCAGCTGCCGCCAATTCTGTTTGGGCGCGGGAGGCGAACAGCGACACTATTTCCAAAAGCGGTGGCAAAAAGCCGCTGCTCTTGGAAATACTACCGCTGCTGCTGCCTGCCTTCCCCTCTCAAGGCAAAATCGGCAGCAGCTGGGGGGGGGGGGGGCAGGTTAGTTTTTCTGTCTAGGGCAGCAGAAACCCTTGGGCTGGCCCTGGGAGCAGGTGACCCAGCACCTGCTCAGGATGTTAAAAGTGGATAATGGGATGAATGGATTAATGTTCCTGTCTGATCATTTTTCTTCAAGACAGGGTTAAGACAGGGGAAAAGTAGCTACTTCACAAGTCTCTCCTACTGGCTCATAAATGCATTCTGATAAATTGGAGAAGTTTAGAGCCTCCTACAGTGACACAATCGAGAAATGTACTTTTTAGTTTAGTGGTAATTGAAAAATTGGCAGTGGGGACAAGCAATCTGATGTAGTGGAGGGTTTTCATGGGAACTCTTGTAGAGGCACTTACTGCAACAGGTGTATCATTTGCTGAATTACTGAAAAAAAGGATGTGTGTGCATGGATGGTTGTCAAAGTTCTTGTCTATACTTCATGGTGGAGGGGGGGGGATTGGGGTAGGAGGTGAAGGGGTTGGAGTTTTCTACTATTTCGATGGAGGGCTTGTCATCCACGACTGGTGTGAGGACACCCACTGGTTCAATGGATAAAGAAGTGGAGAGGGAGGGGTGCTAGGGAGTCAGGTTGGGAGAGGAAGAAAGTGGGTAAACTTGAGGCATAAGTTTGGAGTAGGGAACAAGGTATACGAGGTATATAAAAAAATGTATTTTATACTGTTGCTTAAGGTTGGATGACATGTTATGATCAGTCACATAAATGGTATGTGAAATGTATTTTGTACAGTTACATGGCTATGTTAATAAAGATACTTGAAATTAAGATTATTTCCAAAATGTCAAAATGTACATTCTTCAAGAAGTGCAAATGTGGCACATTTAAAAACATTGTGTGAAATATACAGTAAATAGTGCATACACATTCCAAAAAATATACATCATTTAAACAGTAGAAACGCATGGCTCAGTGTTCAAAGGCATTTATCTGGATAAGGCAGCCTTAATCTGGAGAAATGTCTTATTTGTAGCACTGTACGATAGTGCTGCTGAATATGCTTACAGACCTCCTCGGCACCATCCAGCTAGTACTGGGATGGTGTACGGGCAGAGTAGTGAGTTATCTGGATGGTTTTCTCCATAGGCCACTATCCAGATAACTTAGGGCAGCAAAAGAGCCATACAAACTTATTTGGCTAGTTAGCCAGCTAGCCAGCATTATATTGCCACTATCTGGACAATACCAATGGCAACAATCTGGACAGCAGGACTGAATATCTGTGAATTATTTAAATGCCATGGCTGGAATTTAACAAAAACACCCACCTTGGTCTTTAAATATCAGCCTAATGATGTTTCAGGGCGGTACTGACATGGACTAATATTAACAACAAATGTGAGAAAACAGAAAAGGTTAGTTATGTAACTTAAATTAGGAAGTTGAAATGTGCATGCCCAAAGCACTTTTCGCTGATGGAATATCCAGCTGGAGATCTGTATGAATGAGCGGGTGGTTGGGGGCTGGGAGTTGCAGGGATATGAATGAATGAATAAATAGATAGAGAGGTTATGGCTGGCAGCAGAAGCTGACTGAATGGATGGGGTAATAATGAATGGGCGGCAGGATTGAGTGTATGAGTGAGGGATATGAGTGTGTTTGGGACAGGGGTGCGGGTGAGTCGTATGGGTTGGCATGCTTGTTTATTAAGTATACCAACACAAATACCACCCATGACTGGAAATTTGAGATGGTATACTTAGGAGCTTTGGGGTGTATACAATGGAGGAAGGGAGCTGCATTTGTCTTGGTATATGTTTTAGAGAGGGGGAGGAGAAGAGGGAGTTAGTGATGATGAGGAGTGTACCTTGTTTATGAGTTTGAGAAATAGTGATTTATGGGGTCTGTATGAATGCAAGGGACCATATCTGTTAGTGCACAGAAGTGTAGGGTGTGCATTCAAATGCTGGGGTTTTTAAGATGTGTCTGTCAATGGAGACGGGTGAATGAGAATGAGTGAAGAGCAGCAGAGCTGTGATTGTAAATGACCTCCTTTCTTCCCTGTCTAAGATACCCTTCTCTTTCTTCCCCTCCAACCTCACTATGATCCCTGTCTTCCCCTCTCCTCTCATCCTACCCTTTTCTCTTCTGCCCTCTTCCTATTTTGCCAGCCTAAGTGTTCTGGACAGAAAGGAACTGGGGACTACTGCCCTGCACTACCACAGCTCTGCCCTGATCTTCACCAATGGGAGCTGGGACTCCTGCTGGCACTGCACACTGCACTCCTCTAGCTTTACCCTGATGGGAGCTGGGACTCCTGCTGGCACTGCACACTGCACTCCTCTAGCTCTACCCTGATGGGAGCTGGGACTCCTGCTGGGGACTACCACCTGCATTCAGGGCCAGTCCAACCCTTCTTCAGGACTAGGCAGTCACCTAGAACATAAGTAATGCCATACTGGGTTAGGCCAAGGGTCCATCAAGCCCAGTATCCAGTTTCCAACAGTGGCCAGTCCAGGTCACATGTACCTGTTAGGATCCCAAAAGGTAGAAAGATTCCATGTTGCTTGTCCCATGGGTAAGCAGTGGATTTCTCTAGTCCTCTTTACTAATGGTTTATGGAATTTTCCTCCAAGAAATCATCCAAGCCTCTTTGAAACCTAGCTACTCTAACAGTTTTTACTACATCTTCTGGTAACGAGTGTTTGATTATGTGTTGGTTGAAAAAATATTTTCTGTGATTAGTCTTAAAGGTGTTACATTGTCGCTGCATTGCACGTCCTCTAGTCTTTCTACCCTTTGAAGGAGTAAACAACCGATCTACATATACCTGTTCCACCCCATTCATTATGTTTTAGACCTCTATTATATCTCCCCTCAGCCATCTCTTTTTCAAGCTAAGAGCCCTAACCTTTTAAGCCTTTCTGCAGTTCATTAGGGATATCCTTCCATCCCCTTTACCATTTTGGTCACTGTTCTCTATTCCTTTTCTAATGCTGCTATATCTTTTTTAAGATATGGCGACCAGAATTGCACACAATAGTCAAGGTGCGTTTGCATCATGGAAATATACAGAGGCATTATAATATCCTTGGTTTTATTCTCCATTCCTTTCTTTATGATGCCTAACATTCTATTTGCTCTCTTGGCCGCTGCTGCACACTGGGCGGAGGGTTTCAATGTATTATCCACAATGACACCCAGATCCTATTCCTGGGTGGTGGTTCCTAATGTGGAACCTTGCATCGTGTAACTGTAATTTTGGTGGTTCTTCCATAAGGTGGCATTTTCGAAAGCCCAGTAAACAGGGTAGATGTTGTAAACAGGGATTTTCAAAGGCACGTACCCAGTTAGTGCCTTTGAAAATCCCCTCCAAAGTCCCCTATGTGTCCCTATGCTATCTGGTTAGCATCGGGGCGTGTTGGGGAATTCCAGGGTGGAGTGGGGGTAGAGGCAAGCGCTAACCGGGCAGCAGTGATTTTCTATACTGCCTGTTTAGCACTCTGCACTGAAAAAATAGGTGAGGAAAACTCGGTGCAGAGCGCTAACTGGGCAACATGGAAAATCGCTGCTGCTTGGTCAGGCTCAGTAGCTTCTCGGCTGTGCAACAAACCCTGGATATTCACTTTTGTTGCCATGGAAGTGAATATCTGGGGTTAAGGGGTTTGCAGGCAGGGCTACGCGGCTATGGCACTTAGCCCTGCCCAAGCCGAGATCGGGCCTAGGTGCATAACTTTGCACGTGTCCATATTAAATTGAATCTGCCATTTAGATGCCCAGTCTCCCAATGTTTCTAGGGTGGCAGCTTCGAAGGGGCTGCAAAGAGCATCTGCAATGGAAGCAAAACAATAGATCCCGACAATAAGATACATTCAAAGAGCCATCGGCACATTCTTTTACTGGCAGAAGGGTTGACACACACACATACCTCGTACATACAAAACAAAGTTTAAATTTAACAGTACGATATGCAGTTATGTGTTTTTACAGAATTGTTGTGGGAAGGGTAGTGTTGGGATGATCATTGTTATTGAGTTTAATTATCATAATCTTGGGGGAAGGGAGTGTCGTAAGGCTGAAGGTTCACCTAGGGCACACGGTATTCCTGCACTGGTCTTGCCTGCATTTCACACTAATTTACTTGGAATGCATCAGTTTGCTCAATGCTCAAAAGACAGTTGTATATAGATGGAAGGATGGACAGACAGATGGACTGATCCTTGACAATAGGTGGCATCAGCTAATGCGAAATATACCTACAAAGGACCTATAAGAGACAAAGCTAATAAGTTTGTTTGGACACCGTAAAAAATGTGTGCAAACTAAATTTAATGCACATTAATCTACAAATTTCCTCACATTAAAAAGCATTCTAGAGCACATTAACATTTTTATTAATACAAATGTGTGAAACAAACTGAAATAAAAAGTCTGGCAATGGGAAGAATTCCAAAAATGAACCAGAAATATTTTCCGTGCACATCTCTCAGAGCTAATGATTGCCTTCTTTCAGGCCCTGCTACCGAACACTTGAAGTGTACCAAATAATATTTCACAGGTGACTGCAATCATGGCTAATTGGAGCAGTTTGCATTAACACTCGATTAGTGCCAAGTCTACCAAATATTTATTCAATAGATCCATTAGATGTAGATCAAACAAGTGGAACATATTTGCACTGATTCAGAAGTTACAAATCAAAGCTGTTTTGTGTACAAGGTTTCACAGTTTGATATATTCTAGAATTATTAACAGTGAATGGTCAGTATGTGAGTTAAATAAATTAAATTAAAATGGAACTCAAAGTGGCATATTGTTCCATCTAGTGAAAGCATATTTGGACAAAAAGAATCCCAGACCTAAACAGGATGTAAGAATGCGCCAGAAAACTTGTTGGCTGATAAGGACCAGCTGATCTGCCCGGTAACCTCTGTCTATGCTGCTTTATCTAGAGAGAACTCTCTGCTGTGTAACTCTGACTACCTGCAGGATGTCGTTCTTTAACCTTGTTATTCTCAGTTGCAGAGTGCAGTAAATTCAGACGGTTGTCCATTCTTCCCTGGCTCTGGATTTCAAGTACTATTACCACCAGCACCTGATTCAACATTAATTGGATCAAGAAATGCAAATGCAGCAAAACTGTAGTGGGGTTGAAATAAGAATGGGCAGGTGTCTTTTTGTGAATGATGGATTGAAGTGATCTCATTATCATTGTCGCCAAGCAGCTTTCATACCCATTCCTCGTTCTAAAAGCAGAGGTCTGGAGGATATATGCATTTCATGATCTTTTCTTGCCCTGTGGCTAGAACAGAATTCCAGGAAGAGGGTTTTTTTAAACAACTTAGGCGCTCTAAGTGCATGCTGAAGCCCGCGGTAACTGACAGCATGGAGTCAAAGCAGTTAGCATGAGCTGATTTCCACATTAACAGCGCATCATGTGTTGGGGTGGTAACTGGGCAGGTTAGAGGCAGAGAGTGTGCATGGGGAGCACTATGCAGTTAGTGCACAGGTCTACACTACGCATTAACTGCACCTCGTGCCATCAGCGTGGGTTCCCCTAACACCATCTCAATAGGGCACACTCCCACGGCACGCTAGAATAATACTCCGTGTGGGAACTGCTGGAAACAAGCTGAGCACACCCCTGCCAGTTACTGCACAGTGGCTGCAAGTACCGCACCTTAGTTGTAGCGCTAAATGCGCATTAGTTGTAAACGTTAGTAAAGGGATCCCTTAGAGTCTCTTCTCTGCTGCCAGGCCAGGAATTGGAAGAAGGGAGTCAGACCTTGCTATTTTTTAAGACTTGCAGAAAGGATGAAAAGGCTGATCCCAGATCCAGCAGCATAGGAGCAGCAGGCAGGGCCTACGGAGAATGACTGTCTTTCTGCTGGCACTGGGCACAGGGGAGGAGTGTTATGCTGGAGAGACTGGAAAGATACTTATAATTCCGGGCTTCGAGTAGGTCTATTTCAGAGAAGATAAATGCGTTTTACACTAGCTGAGTTTAGATTGGAGTGGGGGGCATCTAAGTGAGTGTGTCTCCTTATCCCTGAGAGGTTCCAGTCTAGTGTTCACCTCTTTTTGTGTTCATTTGGCTCAGTTAAGCTAACCTGGCCAGTTATGTAATGGTGCAGGCTTACAGTAGATCTCACCAATTGGCACCTGCACTGTATGGCAGATGTCCTACTCTGATGAGCAATGCAGGGTCAACGATATATGCTGTTGCTCCCACACTGTGGGTCAGCATACCCTCTTGTCCCTCTGTGTACCTGACTAACAACAAAATTAGCAAAAAATCTCTCTAGGTCCTAACAAAACAAGTATGCGTGCTCTGAATGTGTGCACTATGCTGAACTACATTCTCGCTAAATTGGAAGTAATCAGAATTTGAGTTTTCTATCTACTATGGTTTTTCTAACATAGCTTTCAGCTGCTGTCCTTCTGGGTGTCAGGGGCTTTCTGGATCTCTGCAGTTCACTTTGCGTTCAGCGACTCTGACGCAGCTGCTGATTCTTCTGGGATCTCAAGAGACTGCTCCTGTTAGCTTGCTGGTTCTGTCACTCTCTGATGCAGCGCCTGCTGTAGCTTTCTACAGACACCAACTCTGAGGTATGTCTCTTTCACAGTTTTCCTCCTTAACTGAGTTCAGTTTTCAACTCTATCTCATCCCTAAGTCTCCATAGCTGGTCTTTCTCTTCCCAAGTTGGAGTCCCACACTGTGTCTTTCAGCTTTCCTCTGGCTCTCTGGTCTGCTCCTTCTCTTTGCTGCTGCTGAACTCTTCCACTTTTTTTTTCTCTGCTCTTCTCGTCTGTACTTGTTCTACTACTGTTGTTCCTCTGACCATGATCGGCTTAAGAGGTGAGCTGGTGAGGCACTGGCTCGGGACACAACATCTTAACGGCACCAGGAGCCTGCCTCACTGGCTCACCTTTTCACAGCCATGGGAGCGTTTTTCTACATTCTTGTGGCTTCCAGCACTGTTTCCCTTCTAAAAGTGAAACAAGGGCACTTCCTGTCTTGTGAAAGAGACAGGAAGTGCCAGTGCTCCACCTTCAGAAATGTGGCAGTGCTGGTGGTTGCAGCATAGCACAGCCCTCGGGGTAAAATAAAATGCTCCCGTGACTTTGCAATGAATGCAGCTGTGCAGTGACATTCCTACATTTTGCGTACATGATACTTTAATAACCTTTTAATTTTTATTTTAACTATTATTGTGTATTGAATTCACTATATTATTCTTTTTTTTTTAAACCCTCTTCTCATATAGTAGACCCTAACTTTTTAAGCAATGTGGACTAAAGTTGCTTCTGGGGTCCCTCCAGAATTAGGGGCCCTGAAGTTTAAACTTTATTAGTTTCACAGTAGACACGCCCTTATAGCTGTGGCAGGGAGGAGGGGGAGAGGAGATGACTGGAAGAAGCTGAAGTTGGGGAGGGACTGGCATTAGAAATGAACTGATGGTTTGGGGGCAGGGACTGGAACTTGGCTGATGCTGGGGGGGGGGTAATAGGACTGGAATGGAATGATGATGGGGGTCAGGGACTGGAAGAGAGCTGATAATGGAGGTGGGAGTCCTGGGTCTGGAAGAGGACTGATGCTGGGGGGGGGGGGGGAAGGCTGGGACTGGAAGTGGGCTGATGGTGGGCGCACTGGAACTAGAAGAGGGTTGATGCTGGGTCAGGGGAAACTGGAAAGAGGCTGGGGCTGGGCTGGTGACTGATATTGGAAGGGAGCTGATGCTGGGCTAGGGGCTGGTACTAGAGAGGGACGGGGGGGGGGGGCTCAGACTGGATGGAGCAGGGAGGAGGGCTGGGACTGTAAGGGGATTGATGCTAGGGCTAGGGTGCTGAAAGGGGGTAGATGCTGAGGTCAGGGTGGAAAAAGGCAAAAGCTGGGGAGTGAGAAGGGAGAGAGGGCAGATATGTGTGTTGGAAGGAAGAAACAAGGTCATATACAGAGAAAGGCTGAGAGAGAGGGAAATAAATGCTGAGGTAAGAAACAGGAATAAGACAGAGGTGGAGAATGGGAGGTCTAAGCAGGTAAAAGTTGGAAATGGAAAGCCGGAAATAGTAGCATGCGGTCAGGGCCTTCAAGGGATTCAATGAATCCCAGCCCTGCCATAACACCATCTTTTTTTTTTTTTTTTTTAGCATAGCTGGTGCTACCTAGGAAGCCAGGTAAGCGCTGAAGGGGGCGCCAATGTCAGGAGGGTGCCGTCACCAACTGTGTCCCTAAGCAAGCTGAGAAGTAGAGGAGTAGCCTAATGGTTAGAGCTCTGGCTTGGAAACCAAGAAACCAGGGTTCATTTCCCTCTAGCACAGTGGTTCTCAACCTTTTTTGTACCGTGACCCCTTTTACCATTGGTCAACTTGTGGTGACCCCCAATGATAAAATCAAATGTGTCTCCCTTCCTTTAACGTTAACGCATTGTCGCTGTAATCATTTGTTGAATTATTAATATATTATAGGCCTTTGCAATATGTTTTTATTTATAAAATGTACTTATTTAAACCGCAATAATTAATCACAATAACAAGTAATAATATTTGATTTCAAAATTATGATGATTTTGTAGTCAAATCACTAATATGAAATAAAATTATTTTTTCTATCTTTGTTGTCTGACCAATTTATTCTCTGATCATGCTGGTCCCGATCTGAGGCTTCTGCTTTCCTGTCTTCTCTTAGCTCTCATTCTGTGGTCTATGGTCCATCTGCAATTTCTTCTCTTCTTTCGTTTTCTTCACTTCTTTCCATCAGCCTATTTCTAGTCCCAGTAACCCTCCCCAGTATCAGCCCCTTTCCAGTCCTCACTCTCAGTACCTTCCAATGTCAACTTGCATTCCCATGACTACCACTGGTGTCCATTCCCTTCCAGTCCCCTTCCTTCCCCACTGACCAGTTCCTTCTAGTACAAATACCATGGCAGCCCCTCTCAGATCCACTCCCTTCCAGTTCCATTCTCCCATCCCCTCGTATCAGCCAATTTGAAGCCTTAGCCCCCAGTTTTCTTCCAGGGCCAGCAGCTCTGTCCTCCCCTCCCCACAATCAGCCCATTCCCAGTCGAAACCCCCCAATTAGCTCGCTTCCAGTGCTAGTCCCTCTTCAACCCCATTACCAGTGCTAGGCTCCCCTAATCAGCCCATTACCACTCCTACCCCCCCTCCAGCAGCCCATTACCAGTCCTAGCCTCCTCTAATCAGCCCATTTCCAGTCCTAACCTCTCCGATCAGCTCATTTCCAATGCTAGCCCCCCATCAGTCCATTACCAGTCCTACCCCCCTATCAGCACATTACCAATCCCAGCCCCCCTTGATCAGTCCATTCCCAGTCCTAGCCTTCCCTAATCAACCCATTATCAGTCCTAGCCCAACCCCCATCTGCCCATTATAATCCTAACCTGCACTGTCTCTCCCCTCTGTCCAGCATTTATCTCCTGTCTGTCCAGTATGTCCCCCTGTCTCTTCCCTTTGTCCATGTCAGCCTCCACTCCCTCCCTCCCTCCATGTCAGCCCCCCTCTGTCCATGTCAGTCACCCTCCCTCCCTCCCTCTCTCCATGTCAACCCTCCCCTCCCTCCTTCTCTCCATGTCAGCCCCTCCCTCTCTCCATGTCAGCCCCCTGTCCATGTCAGTCCCCCTCCCTCCATCCATCCATCCCTCCATGTCAGCCCCTCCCTCCATCTCTCCATGTCAGTCACCCTCCCTCCCTCCATCAATGTCAGCCCTCCCTCCCTCCCTCCATGTCAGCCCCCCTGTCCATGTCAGCCCCTCTCCCTCCATCCATCCCTCCATGTCAGCCCCGTTGCTGGTTCCCTGCCCCCTTCTTCCCTCTCCCTGTCTGCCTGCTACTGCCCTGCTGTTCTACAGTGGTAAACAACTTCCTTTGGAGGTGGGACAATGCTGCACGGAGCCGAGAGGCAGGAGGCTCCACAGCGGTTTTACTGGCATAGCCGCGGTTCCCTAAGAGGCTGCATTATAAGGTACTGGACGGCGGTGAGTTTTCCGCTGCCGAGAAGCGGACTCGGCAGCGGCAGCAACTTGTGTGCCTTTTTTTTTTACGGCAGAGTGAGACGACCCCCGCTAAAGGCAGGAGGCTCCGCAGCGGTTTTACTGGCATAGCCGTGGTTCCCTAAGAGGCTGCATTATAAGGTACTGGGAGGCGGTGAGTTTACCGCTGCCGAGAAGCGGACTCGGCAGCGGCAGCAACTTGTGTGCCTTTTTTTTTTACGGCAGAGTGAGACGACCCCCGCTAAATCCTGTGGCGACCCCCATGGGGGTTGCGACCCACTGGTTGAGAACCGCTGCTCTAGCACTCCTTGTGGCCTTGGGCAAATCACTTAACCCTCCATTGCCTCAGAAGAATCCAGGTTATCAATGTCCCTGTTTAATGTACATTACCAATGATAAAGTGATATAAAAAACCTGTTTAACAAAATAAGTGCAGAAGAATTGCACAAGCCTATCTGCAGGAGAAACAAATCCCACGGGCTCTTCCATTCTTGGCCTCAATTGCAGCCTTGCACAATTCTCCTGCCCATGGGACTTGTTGCTCCGACGGGCAGGCTCTTCCATTCTTGGCCGCAGTTCTTCCGTCTGCGGGAGCAGCAAGTCCTGCAGGCAGAAGAATTGCACAATTGACCAAGAATGGAAGAGCAAGCCCCGCTGGCAGAAGAGCTGTCAGCCGATTGTGTCTGCTGCAGGGCCCCAGAGGTAGCAGGGCAGTTTAGAGTAGGGGGCTGGAGAGAGTGACAGAGAGGTTAGGACATATTTAAAGTGGCAGTGCTTTAGGGTAAAGGAAGATGGGGGCATGAAAGAAGGGCAGGGGGTGAGGGTGCAAAGGTGGAGTGAGAAGGGGCAGAGTCTGGGAAGGGGAATCGAGAGTTGGGGGCAGCAGGAAAAAATAAAAATAAAATAAAATAAAAACAAAGGTGGGAGGGTGGAGGGAATATACTGGACATGGATCTGGAGGAATAGGAAGAAAGAGATGCTGGACAAAGAGGAGGCATAGGAAGGTGGAGGGGAAATGGAGATGTGAGAAGATATTGGATGCAGGGGGATATTATAGGAAGACATGGGTGATGTTGGACATGGGGGCATTGGGAGATGAAGGCTGCTGGACATGGAGGGGCACAGGAAGACAGAAGGGAGATACTGTGTGCAGGGATGAAATAGGGAAGCAAAGGGGACATGCTAGAGGGGAAGGAGGCTAGGAAGATGAAGAAGAGATACTGGACATGGGAAGGAAGCATAGGGAGAATCAAGGAGTGGAGATTTTTGAGATGGACTGATGTTGGACATGGGTGGTTATAGGGATACTATGGTAAGATGCTGGACATGGGGAGGGGGGGGGGTGGAAAAGAGGGATATAGAGGGGAGATGCTGGAAATGGGGTAAAGGGGGAGGGGAAATGCAGGCCATAGGGATAATAGGGAGAGAGAGAGAGAGGAGATTGATTTATTTATCTATTTATGTAACAGTTTTTATATACCGCCTTATTGTTAAATCAAAGTGGTTTACATCAAACTCACATGTTTACAGAGAACTTATGAAACTTGTAATTACATTAACTTATGAAGGAGCTAGGGTGGGGAGGGAGACATGCAGGTGAAGTAATAAAGCATAACTTATGTACAAAGAATATATATACAATGATGTAAGTTGAATGGGTTTAGCTATTCCAGAGTTAGATGTTCGGGTTAGGTGAGTTCATTGTATTGATCTGTAAAGAGGAAGGTTTTTAGCTGCTTTCTAAAATCCTCCATGTCGGTGGTGGATCTCAGCTTCACAGGTAGAGAGTTCCAGATCACGGGTGCAGCAAGAGAGAATGCTCTCCTAGTGGTTGATTCCTTTGCCTTCTTGTAAGCACAGGGAGTAGGAATGGTGTCTATTGTGCTTTGTCTCCTAGGCCTCTCATTGTGTCTATAGCAGAGTGTCTCCTCTAGTGCTTCCGCTGACATGCTGTTTCTTATCTTAAATATGGTGAGAGCAGATTTGTATCTTGCACAGGCGGTGATAGGTAGCCAATGGAGTTAATGTAGAAGGGGCGTTATATGATCATGTTTCTTTGAATCAGTGAGGATTCTGGCAGCAGTATTTTGAACTAGTTGTAATGGTCTTGTGGTTTGCTTTGGTAGCCCTTGGTAAATGGCATTGCAATAGTCCAGTAAAGGGGTTATTATAGCTTGACAGACTGATTGGAAGTGTTCCTGGTTAAGGAGGGGCTTGAGTCTTCAAATTGTTACCAGCTTATGAAAAGAATTCTTGGTGATTCTTTTGATGTGTGGTTGTAGGTTTAGATGGCGGTCAAGGGTTACTCCGAGATATTTGACTACTTCCTTGATTAGGATTGTAGAGTCTGCCACAGTTATTGAAGTAGGGAGGATTGATGAGGTATTCCGCGCGATGATAAGTGCCTCAGTCTTTTTCATGTTTATGTTCATGTTGTTATTGGACAGCCAACTGGATACCTCTTGGAGACAATTTGTCATGCCTGAATATTCTGGAGAGTCTACGCTGATCGGAGTATACACCATGATGTCATCAGCATAGATTACATATTTTACTTTGTGCTTTTTGAAGATTGAGCAGACTGACTGTATGTATATGTTAAAAAGAAGAGCAGACAGGGACAATCCTTGGGGGATTCCCTGTGATGTGTGAAATGGAGCAGAGAGGTGTTCTCCCACTTGACCTTCTGTCTTCTGTCACTGAGGTATGATTGGAACAATTTATGGGTAATGTTACATAGGCCAAGGTCTGTTAGTCTTCTCAGGATGATGTTGTGTGATACAGTGTCAAATGCAGTGGAAATGTCAATAAACACTAGCAGGAATTCAGCCTTGATATTATCGATTCCTTTGAGAAGGGTGTCAAGTAAGTAGATGGGTAGTGTCTCCATCCTGTGATTAGGTCGAAAGCCATGTTGGTGCAAGTCCAGTGGGGCATGTGTGTCTAAGTGATCTTGTAGTTGTCTCAGTACCATTTTCTCGATGATTTTGGTCATGAACAGGAGGCTGGAGATAGGTCTGTAAGCAGCTGTATCTGTGGGGTCCAGTGAAATAGCTTTCTGGATTGGTCGTATAATGGCTTCTTTGAGTGCAGCGGGTATGTAGCCTTGGGTTAGGGATGTGCAAATTATCATGTGTATGAACTTTGTTAGCTCTTCTTTTGCTGACTTTATCCATGCCACCGGGCAGGGATCTGATGGGGCTGTGCTAGAGTTCAGCTTGGAGATTGTACGGGTTATTTGTTCGGTTGTTTGCATGTGGAACTCCATCCATTTGTGTGGTCCAGTTAGTCTTGTGCTCTGTACAGCATAGGAGGTGATGGTAGGCTCTGAGGTTCTCAGAGGTGGGTTGTACTTTGTGAGGAGGAAGTTTGCAAATGTTTGTGGGAGAATCTTGTCATCATCCTTTTGTAATGGTTCCTTTGTGAGGGTTCAGATGATGAACCCGGGAGTAAATATGATGAGAAAAAACTGGAGAGATACTGGACATGAGATTAATAGGGAGGGACAGGAGAAATGCTGGTCACAGGGGGGATAGGAATGAAGAGGGGGATATGATAGACACAGGGGGATAGGGAGGAAGAGGGGTTAAATGAAGGATAGAGAGAGAGAGAGAGAGAGAGAGAGAGAGAGAGAGAGAGAGTGGAGGTCATGGATGAAGGAGAAGAGAGTGAAAAAGAGAGAGAGGGGAGAGACACTGTATTGGGGGGGGGGGGGGGGTTAGAGATGCTAAACTTGTAGGAGAGAGAGAGAATGAGAGAGACTGGGAAATAATGGACCAGGGGAGAAGAGGTGGGGAATGGGAAGACTGGGATGAGGATTGAAAAGTGGTAGGGTGGGATTGAGGACTGGATAGTAAGAAGGAGTAATGAAATCTGAGTGGATAGAGAGATGAAAAGAGTTGAAAGGAAAAGATCAATATCCAAGATGGAATGAAGTGAAAAGAACAAAAGGGAAGACAAGAAATGGCAGATGGACTGGAGACCATAAAAAGAGAACTAAGAGAAGATGGAGGAAAAGCAGAAACCTCATTTTGGGACCGGCATGATCAGAGAATAAAATGGTCAGTCAATAAAAAGGTAGAAAAAATAATTTTATTTTTAATTTAGTGATTGGGCTTCTTTATATTTTACACAATACAGGGAAATGCATATCTTTCTATTTCTGTGGGTGATGTACTACATGCAGAGTCTGGCTTCTTGGAGTTTCAGTTTAATTGTGTCTACACATTTTTATTTTTATTTTAGGTTGTGGTCACTTATTCTGTATTTGGTGAGGGCTTGTGTTCTGAGTGTGTGACTGAGGTCAGGTGTTCTGTTAACATGGAGTTTCTACATAGGGATCTGTACTATAGTAATCCAACTTATTTGGTTTTCCCAGTAGTTGTTCTTGGGCCCTCTGCAATATTTACAGTGCTATCTTTTTCTAGGTAGGCTCCTTGTGTGAGTTTTGGAGATTGGCACCATTATGGAATGGTGGATTTTCTCTATTGGACTTGAGTTACTTTTGTAGGGTTTTATATTAGTTCACATCATAATATGTCTGGTACTAAAAATGGTTTATGTTGCTATTACTGAGATGACATCAGATTCAAATCTTTTTTGTACATTGAGTTCTGTGAGGAAATGTCCTAGTTCTGCTCTGCAACCATTGTTGGAGAGAGGTTTTGTGGATATAGAATATGGGGGTCATTCTGTTCTGCGTTTAGCAGGTCTGGGCATCCGATCTGGATGTCTAGCCCTGCTAAATACCTGGCCCACATCCTGGAAATAGAGCTCCCCACATGTAGATCTTAGCTGTGCAGGGAGCTCTGTTTGTGAGCGGGAGGGGGCGGGCTGCAGGCAGAGCAAGGTTGGGCTGTGGGCGGCACTATGACCCCAGATATACATTCCCAATTCCGAGTTCAGCCCTGTATGTCCGGGGTCAGCCATTTGTATGGTGGAATAAGTCCCCGTAGTTGGAGCTTGACTGGGGAGCCAGGCAGTGAACCAAAGGTGAGGGGGCACAGGGCGGTCCATGGCAGGGCTGATTGGGGGTCGAACTTTGGGGAAAAGCAGAATTTTGGGTCTGCCGGGGATTGCGACTTCTGCATGCCGCAGCACCCTCGCAATGTCCTCTTTAATCTGCGCCGGGTCCTCCGCCAGCATTCCCGCGGGTGGGGGGAGGGCAGAGCGATCGATCGCTCTGCACCTCCCCCGCCGGCAGGAATGTTGGCGGCAGACCCAGCGCAGCTTAGCAGGAACATTGCCGGTCAGTGACAATATTCAGACGCTGTCTGGTTATCCCTCAGTGGTGAAAGTTAGGCACAGCAAAAGCTGTCCTAACTTTTGCAGCTGAAGCTAACTGGGCAGCGGCTGAATATTGCTGCTGCCCAGTAAACCTCCAGCTTCTGCAGCTGACCCGGATATTCTATGGCAGTGGCTGGATATTGCCCTGACACTGAATATCTGGATTTTGCATTCAGAGCAATGGCTAGGGGCTGTAATCGTGCTAACCACCTCCACTGAATATCAGGCCCTATGAGGCCAATTCAGTGACGTGCATCCCCAGGCCATCTGGATGGCCTGGGGATGCACCTGATTCTGCTCCCACAGGGGCTAAATGGCTCCTGCGGGAGCAGAATTGCGGTATAAGGCCGGGACATCCAGGACATGTCCCAATTCAGGCACCCCGGATGTCCCAACACTTACCCGGCTAGCTCAGCCAGACTCCTGCATGGAGCTGCGGTGCCATGCCGTCATATTGCCATGACTACTCCTTCATGCAAGAGCTGTGATTCCCAGCGGACCCAGAGAACCTTCTTTCATCTCCGCCCGACCTTCGATCTGGCCTGTCGTGGCCAGGGTAAGGCTGCGGAGAACCCCCTACACCCGCTCACCTTCCTTTCCTGGCCCAAGTATTCCATCTCTTCTGTCCAGGGAGACTTATTCCACCTCCGAGATGGAATAAGTCCCCCATGCAAATAGCCAACCCCCGACGTACAGGGTCAACCTCAGAATTGGCCAAATACATTCCTGCCCATTGCCCGCCCTCCCACCCTCGAACAGGGGGAGCTCTGTCTGCTGCATCGGCACCCCAGCGTTTAGCAGGTCTGAATGTTCGGATTGGATGTCCAAGCCCACTAAACACGGGTCAGAATAACCCCCTATATGTCTAGTGACCTGCAAATATAGCAGGTATAACTTGAAAGATCTGACTCGGGCATTCCAAGTTATAGCTGTATATTCAAGAGTGTACCCAGGAAGAGTTTTTGGTTTATTTCAGGTAATTTTTGGATTTGTTTCCTGATTTTCAATCCATGTCATACATCTATAATAATAAAAGTATTTTAATAAGTTAATTTGTAAGTTGAGAAACATAGGACCCGATATTGAGTTGGGCAGGCTGCCCGCCGACTCTTTTAACCTGGATTTTCACTTTCACACTGGTGGAAGTGAAAATCCAGGTAAACCTGCACGTCCCAGCAGCAGCAGAGGCCACACGGGTAGCAGCAATTTTTGATGATACCCACATAGCCTCTGCGCCCTAAAAATAGCCCCTTTCTCTACCACTGCGCCACCACGGAACGCCCCTATATGGGTGTGTTAGGGACTTAGTTGGGATATTCGAAGGGCGGTAGTCATGTAGGTGCCCTTTTAATATTCTGGATAAGGCCCTTACATGGGTAACTAAGGAAGTCACCCGTGCAAGGGCCTTCGAATATCGGGCCCATAGAAACATGTCAGCAGAAAAAGACCATATGGTTTATCTAGTCTCCCCTTCCATATCAAATACTATAGTCCCTTTTTGAATCGATTTAGTGTACAGTAAATATCTAAAGACACACTAACGAACTGTGTGCATGCTAATGAATGCACAAAGCTAGTAAACAGCATTTCTTAAATAGATAGTGCCACTGTTTATAGTCTGAAATTGCCGTAAAAGATTAAATTTGAGATTTGTGGACTTTCTCAAATTGTCCTCGCCAATGGCTATGTTTCAGCATTATTACAGGGAGATTTTAAAGGTTCTTGCTGAGTCTATTCTCTCTGTTACTAAGGAGCTTGTTTACTAAGCTTCGCGCCAGTAACGCGTGTGTGGGCCACGTTACTAGCATGAGGCTGCACACTATCTGCAGGGGAGCAGGTACAGCCATCCTCCTGTATTTACCGTGTTAGTTGTGCTAAGTCCATAGTGCGTGGGCTACAAATGCCTATACTATCTGCGCTGTGGTGGGAACGCCCCTATCCTGCCCACTTGCTGCCGCAAGGGTAGCACAAGGTTTTCAGTACTGGGCCTCATGCTACTTTCTAGCTCCATGCTGAATCTGTGTGCTAACCCTCCATGAACCGCACACTGCGCTTTAGTAAGCAGGCCCCTGAATCTGTCTCCATACCATCAAGAACTAGTCACGTGGCTCGAGATTCAAATGAGGGGAAGCGGCTGAGATCTCAGACAGCTTGGACATTAGAGGATTGCTGGAGAATTTTCAACTAGAGATCCAAAGAAGAGGGGTCTTGTTAGTGGCCAATGCTCTTGACCATCACAAGTCTGAACACTGAGGTTCAGGGTGGATTGCAGGAACATAGTGGCACAGGGAAATTGTTTTTCATGGTTCATGTAGTATCAGATACAAAAATTTGACTTGTCAAAAATGTGAATATATATATAAATAAATAAATAAATATATATATACCTTATGATGTTATTTCCTACTACAAAAATTATTTTCATTTTAGCACTCTTGGACATATGGCTAAGAAATATCCATCTACCTTAATGATTAAATCTGAGGTTCATTTAAAATGGGTCCAGTGTAGGTGTGTCGCCGATTACCAAGAATACAAAATTCTGAAAGCTTTATAGTGACTGTAATTGGTGACAATTTAGTTCTACTTCTTCACCAGAGCACTTAGTGCCACTATGAATATCTATTATTTTTTATATTTAATAATCCTGCCATGTTCTTAATCTTCTTTTCAGTCATCCATTTCTTCCGACAGCCAGAAATGAGGGAGTGGGGGTGGAGTCAATTTTTCACCAGTGTGAGTGATATGGCAGAATATCACTCTTTCAAAATTTATGTTAATTCCAGTGTATGCTAGAAAGAATTATCTGACTCTGACACACAGTTATATTACTCTTTCCTCTAACAATTAAAGCACTGTTGCTGTTATGTCCTCTTGGGTTTTATTAATCCAGGTTAGTAATTGCAACATATTTAATGCTGCACTGAAAATTACAGAGCATAACTGGCCTTGGAAGTTTACTGTGTTTGTGTAGTGGGCTTGAGAGTAACTGTACTGCAGCACGTGGCAATGCTGGCAGGTGAGACGTGGGTGGAGGGCGTAAGGCAACTTAGACAAGAACAGACACTGAGAAGTCTTTTGGATAAAAAATCTGCCTCATATTTATTGTCAACGTAATAAATGCAAGACCATCAGAAAAGAGAGGATGGGGTCCCTGAGTCTACCTGGGCCAAAGGCCTTTGCTGCTGGGTGCCGCTGGCTGGTCCATGGCCATTAGATCAATTTTCCTCATGCTGGAGGGGGGCTGTCTTGAGCCAGGCAGGCCGCTGCCTGAGAGGGAGTTTTCCGGAAAACTCCATCTTGCAGGCAGCTCAAGTGACCGATCTCTCATTTGGTCAGTCAATTTTTGACTTGGATGCCCACAGCTGATGTGTGGCAGCATAGCTTGCTCCACATCCCCCAATGAGTGGATCCCATTCCAGTCTGCTCGCAGGCCTCAAGAGTGATGGTTCATTTACAAGGGACATATGCAAAGGGATGACAGTTTGCTCCAGTGCCTCCAGGAAGTCATTCAGGAGTAAATCACTGGCAATCCATCCAATAGTTTCTGGGCAGGATCGAGTATGCCCAGTCATGATGGATCTGCTGTCTGCCAGCTGCGAGAAGCCACTGGCTAACCTGGCAGTTTATCTTTTTCAGTCCACAGTTCGAGAGTCTGGTGTCAACCCAATGGAGCCTCGGGATTATGTCAGACCAAATGAAGACAGTGTTCGGGAATATGCCAATTGCTGCAGCAAGGTCACGCTTGTTTATCGAGATGAGGTGCCGGCATGTGCGGAACTTATGTCATTGCTACTGAGGTAAATGATGATGATGTCAGGATGCATGGTAGCCCGGGGCCGAGCCATCACCCAGGTCAATAGATCATACCAGTGCATGCCGGGATGTCCATTCCAGATGAGCCAAGTATTCTGCTTCATGAGTCCAAGGTATATTCCAAGAAGCCCGTTTGCCACTCTGTGTGCTATCCAGCTAATGTAGGAGTGACTGATGATCCAGACAGTCTTGTGCCTGACTGTCTCTTCAATGAGATTGATAAGGAGAGGTTACACACTGAGTTAGGGTTGAGTCTGCAGGCAAATGTATCTCTATATGCTCTGGGCTTCCAGCGCCCAATGTGCTGAATGGCATTGCAGAACAAGCCACCCATGGTGGCGACTGTGGTTACCCCAATCCAGAAGGAATGGGTGCTGAAGTTGGAGGGTTCTAGGATTGCCTTTAGAGTCAGTCTGAAGATCACCGTGAACTGGAAGCACGTCAGAGCAGTGGCATTCTTGTGTATGAGGAGAGGCACATCATGCCGGGGGGTGTGTGTGCAAATAGGTGATCAAGTTGGTAGGTAGAGCACTCGGGGCAGTTTCTCCAAATGGGTTAATTTTGTGGATACCATGACAGTTGTGAACCTCACTTCTAAGCCAAAGTATGTGGAGTATGATCTCAGTCTCTCAAATTTACTGCTAATGCTTGGCGTAATACTTGCATTGCGCCAAAGAAAGCTTCCATTTGGAGTTTGTAAGATGTAACATGTATGGGTAGTTTGCCAACATGTGCTTAGAAATTCTTCTTTATCAAGCCTGTCAGTCCATGTACAATGGGAAAGATTTCTGTATCTTTCTGTCACATTTTCTTTGTCTCTGACTGTATTTCTTGGTACTCCTGATTTTTTGCCCCCCCCCCACTCGATTCACAGAAAAATGGCTCAGAAATGACAACTATTATCAATGCTGTTCTGGTAAACTTCTCCTTTACCACTATGTCACTGTTTCCAGCTTTCTTACAGAATCGACATATGTCTGTTTTGCCATTGTCCCGGGCTGCAACTATCAATTTTTCAGCCTTCGATTTCTGTTCACCTCTATTCAACCATTCATGTGTCCATTCTTGATTGACAAAAGGTTCTTGGAGTAACACTCCAAGAATTTTCCACTGTATTTGTGCATTTACCACTTATTTTTCCTTGCTTGCTGATTAATTTTTTGAAGATATTTTTTCTCTTGTTTTGCAAATTCTGTTACTTCCTTTCCCATGCATGCCTGGGATTCTCACTCATTCCTTCTAATCGTTGATAGAGACCGATTCTGGATGTTTACTTTCATATTTCATCACTTTTGCATATTTGGATCCAATGATGCTGTCAGGTAGGTTTGGAGGCCTGTGATAGTAGCTCTGTAGGTGTAGTCAATCTCTATAAGTCCTAGCCCTCCTTCAGCTATAGGAATGTACAGTCTTTGCATACACTGATTCTTATAAATTACTTCATGAGCATGGAGGAGTTTTCTTGCTCACACATCCAGTTTTTCAAGATCTTTATAAGGCCAGTCCACAGTCCCAAAGCTGTATGAGATTATAGGAATTGCCAGTTGATTGATGACTTGTATCTTATCCCGTGATGTTAAAGCACTTTTCAATAACAATTTTAATCTCCTGTAATATTCTTTACTGATCTTCCCTTTCAGTAGTTTCTGCTTGAGTGTCATTCCTTCCTCTATTCCGAGATACTTATATATGCCTTCCTGTTCAAGATCCTTGATGTCACAACCCTCAGCAAGGGAGATATTTTTGGTTTTGCTCAATTTCCCTCTAAAAAAGGTTGCCTTAGCACACTTTTCAAGGCCAAAAGTCATCCTGATGTCATCAGAAAAGTTTTTCACCACACAAAGTTGCTCTGCTAATTGTTGGTCACTGGAACTATAGAACTTCAGATCATCTATAAACAGTAGATAGGAAGTTGCTTCTGTGTTGTTACCTTTTTAGGATTCAGGCTAAATCCATAACCCAAAGAGTTGAGAGCACTCATTGGATTAAGCATCAAACAAAACAGAAGTGGTGACAGGGAATCTCCCTGAAATTTCCTTAATGTTAAGAATGATGTACTGACCATCTTTATTATGTGTATGCAGTTTTTTGATATACCACCCAGGCTGAAGGGCATCAGAGTGGTTTACAATTACTACAAGCAGATACTGGATACATTCCCTTGACCCCAAAGGACTCACAATCTATGTGTACCTGAGGCAACAGAGAATTAAGTGGCTTGCCCAAGGCAACAAGGAGTGCCTATAGGACTAGAAACCCCAGTCCCTCCAGCCTGAGATTGCTGTCCCTAGTCCTGAGGTACCTTGTATTAACCACTAGGCCACTCCTCCCAAAAACAGTCTGGATTGCCACATTGTTATAGTTAACTTAATGTACTCTGTCAAACCAGGATCTATTTTATATTTTTCTAGACAATGTATTATCCAAGAGTGCGGGATGCTGTCAAAAAGCTTTCTTATAATCAATCCATGCTATACTGAGATTTCTGCCTTTCTTAGCACTGGCCATTATGGTCTTATTCAACATTAACTGGTCTTTGGTTCCATATGCTCCTCTCTTATTTCAACATGATATCCTCAATGATGCCTAAATCTTTTTTCATGGGTGGTGGGTCCTAATGTGGAACCTTGCATCGTGTAACCGTAGTTTAGGTTGTTCATTCCAAGCTGCATAACTTTGTACTTGTCCACATTAAATTTTATCTGCCATTTGGATGCCCAGTCTTCCAGTTTATCAAGGTCCTCTTGCAATTTTTCACAATCCTCATGGGTTTTGACAAGTTTGAATAATTTTGTGCCATCTGCAAATTTAATTACCTCACTCGTTATTCCCATTTCCAGGTCATTTACGAATATGTTAAAAAGCAGCAGATCCAGCACAGATCCCTGGGGTACTACACCTTTCTCCATTAGGAAAATTGGCCATTTAGCCCTACCCTCTGCTTTCTATCTTTTAACCAGTTCCTGATCCACAATAGTACCCTGCCTCATATCCCATGACTTTAATTTCACCGAGTCTCTCATCAGGGACCTTGTCAAAGACTTTCTGAAAATCCAGATACACTATATTAACTGACTTACCTTTGTCTACCTGTTTATTCACACCTTCAAAAAATATAACAGATTAGTAAGACAAGACCTTCCTTGGCTAAAGCCATGTTGGCTGTCTCCCATTAAGCTATGACTATCTACCTGTTTCGTAATGTTGTTCTTTATAATGGTTTCTACCATTTTTCCCGGTACTGATGTCAGACTCACTGTAGTTTCCTGGATCACCCCTGGAACCCTTTTTAAAAATTTGCGTTACATTGGCCAGCCTCCAATCTTCAGATATTACAGATGATTTTAATGATAGTTCACAGATTACTAAGAGTAGGTCTGCAATCTCATATTTCCATTCTTTCAACATTCTTGGATATATACTATCCAGTCCTGGTGATTTGCTACTCTTTAGTTTATCAAATAGTTGTAATACATCTTCCCGGTGTATTGATATTTCTTTCAATTCTTCCGCAGCATCATTTTTAAATACCATTTCAGTCATGGGTATCATCTCTACATCTTATAGAAACATAGAAATATGACGACAGAAAAAGACCACATGGCCTATCTAGTCTGTCCTTCCATATCAACAGCAGTCCCATTTTTACCTTTCTCAGTAAAGACTGAAGCAAAGAATTCATTCAGTCTCTCCGCTATGGCCTTGTCCCCTCTTAGTGCCCCTTTTACCTCTCTATCATCTAATGGTCCAACTGACTCTCTCACAGGTTCTTTGCTATGAATGTACTTGAAAAAGTCTTGCTTGCACAACAAGCTTCTCAAATTCTCTTTTTGCCTGTCTTATCAATGCCTTGCAACTAACTTGCCATTGCTTATGTTGGTTCCAGTTTTTGTCATTTGGCTACTTTTTCCTTTCCTGAAAGATGCTATTTTGGAAACAATAGCCTCTCTGACCTCACCTTTAAACCATGCTGGCAGTTTTTTGGACTTCCTTTCACTTTTATTAAAGCATGAAATACATCTGGTCTGGGCTTCCAAGACAGAATTTTTAAACAACACCCAAGCTTGTTGTAAGTCTTTAACATGCTCATTTTAGTTTTTTCTTAACTATTTTCCTCATTTTATCATAGTCTCTCTTTTGAAAGTTAAAGGTAGTATTGTGGATTTCCTTACCATCCTTCCTCCATTTATTAAATCAAACAAAATCATGCTATAATCACTATTGCCAAATGGCCCCAACACCTTTATTTCTTGCACCAGATCTTCTGTTCCACTAAGGACTAGGTCCAAAATAGCTTCGCCTCTGGTCGGCTCATGAACCAGCAGCTCCAAGAAGCAGTCATTTATTTAATTTAGAAACTTTATCTCCCTAACATGTCCTGCTGTGACACTGACCCAGTCAATACCGAGATAATTGGAAACACCCATTATTATTACTGTGCTGTAACTTTTGTTAGTTTCCCTGATTTGTAAGAGCATTTCATCATTCATTTGTTCATTCTGGCCAGGCGGTCGATAGTGCACCCCTATTGCCATCACCTTCCCCTTCCCCTTCTTACATGGAATTTCAATCCATAGAGATTCTACAGTGAATTTTGTTTCCTGCAAAACTTTAATCATTTGTGACTCAATGCTCTCTCTAACAGAGTGCAACCTCTCCACCAATTTGATATGCTCTATCATTATAATATAGTTTGTACCCAGGTATCACAGTGTCCTACTGGTTGTTCTCCTTCTACCATGTCTCTGAGATACCAATCATATCTAACCTCTCATTTAGTGCAATATTCTAACTGTCCCACCTTATTTTTTAGACTTCCAGCATTTGCATAGGGAGGGGTAATTTGCAGTCTTTAAGCTCTGTCTACTCTGTACTCAAAGGCATTTGGGTTATTTTTGTCTTTATTGGAACCTCTCTGTTGCTATGCCCTAACTTCAATCTTTAGCTAGTATCCTTCAAGGATACATTGTTCCGAACCATGCACCTTTGGGTGACTGTCAGTTTTGCCTTATTATCTAGTTTAAAGCTGCTCTATATCATTTTTTAAGGTAAATGCCAGCAGCCTGTTTCCATCCTGGTTAAGGTGGATCCCATCCCTTCGGAAAAGCCCCTCCTTTCCCCAGAATGTTCCCCAGTTCCTAACAAATCCAAAACCCTCTTCCTTGCACCATCATCTCATCCATGCATTGAGACTCTGGAGCTCTGCCCGCCTTTTCGGTCCTGCACATGGAATGGTAAGCATTTTGGAGAATGCTACCCTGGAAGTTCTGGATTTCAGCTTCCTACCTAAAAGCCTAAATGTAGCCTCCAGAACTTCCCTATCACATTTTCATTGGTACCGACATGTACCAAAACAGCAGACTCCTCCCCAGCACTATCTAAGACCTCATCTAGATGGCACATGAGGTTCGCTACCTTCGCACCAGACAGTCATGTATGAAGAGATTCTCATATCTGCCACCACCCAGCTATCTACATGCCTAGTGATCGAATTACCAGCTATAATGACTGTCCTAACCCTTCCCTCGTGGGCATATGGCCCAGAGAAACCTCCTTGGTGCGAGAGGGTTTTACATCACTTGGAGGACAGGTCCTAACTATAGGATAACTTCCTGCCACACCAGAGTGATGCTCTCCTGTCACGTGACTTCTCTCCTCCATGGCAACAGGGAAGCTGCCAAACTGGAGGTGGAACTTCAGGACTACATTCCTCTAGGTCTCGTCTATGTACCTCTCTATCTTCCTTATGTCTTCTAAGTCTGCTACTCTAGCCTCCAGAGAATGGACTCATTCCCTGAGAGCAAAGAGCTGCTTGCACCTAGTGCACACGTAAGACCCCTCACCAAGTGGGAGAAAATCATACATGTGACACTCATTGCAAAAGACTGGAAAGCTCCCATCTTGCTGCTGGACTGCTGTTTGCATCTTAGTTTTAAAGTTGTGTTTAGGTATTTAAGTTGTTTACTTACTAAGGTTTGCTAGGGATACTTATACTAATAAAACTATACCAATACGTTTAATGGACTTTGTTCACCTCAATCTTAATTAATCTCAGGTCCTTAATATGTGACTGATAAACTCCTATAAACCTGCGATATCCCAGGGGTGGGTGGGATACCGTACCCTGTCCTGTGCTTTTGAAGGTAATCTGTGACCAATTTCCTGGATGATTCACACATCCCTTGCTTGGATAGAGGGAGTCTTTCAAAATGCCCCTTTGATCAGTCACTTGGCTTTAACACCTATCTAAAACAAATTCACAGGTCTCTTGCCCCTATCTGGAAGGCCTCTTTGTTAAGGTCTCTAGAAATAATTTATTGCTCAAAGAATACTGACCCCATGTTTTCTTTAATGCTAAGTTATACTCTGATTTGATACTAGGCCCTGACTGAGTATTAAATTTAAACTAGAAGTTCTCTGCTCAGTTTCAATTTAGTAGTAAGGCTAGTCTTCAGGCACATTTAACCACTTACAGCCCTTCACTCCCAGGAGTCTGAGAGGAACAAAAGAACAGAGGTGCCCCAACTCTGCAGCCCAATTTCAGGTGACATGGTACCACCCTTTAAGAAGGGTGGACATGTTTATTTTATTTATTTATTTATTTTATTGTTTTTATATACCGCACTCTTAAAAATCTGTGCGGTTCACAGACAACAGTTTTGTGCAGAACAGGCTCATTATTAAGCACTTACATTGAACTGGAGGTTAAACATGGGTTTCAACTGGGGGAACTATGTACATTTATTTACAGTTATCTACAGTATGGACATGAGTTGACTATAACTTATGAATTCCTAGCTGGGTGTGTGATGGATGAGGTTAGGTTACTGGGTTGAGAGTAGTGCAAGAGAAAGAGGTGGTGTTTTAGTGCTTTTCTGAATTGGGCGAGATCTGTTATGGCCCTGATGGTAGTTGGGAGCGCATTCCAGCAGCTGGGGGCATAGAACTTGAAGGCTCGGTTCCTTGCTGTCTTGATGCATTTTGTTATTTCCTTGGGGATTTGTAAGGTATTGGCGGTGAATGTTCTCCTTGCTCTATTCGCTGGCATGGGGTGAATAAGGTCAGTTAGGGATGTGGGGGATATTTTGTTGATGGCTTTGAAGGTCATCAGGACTACATGTGACCATAAATGAACATTTGGTTGAAATAAAAGAGGCCTTCCAAGCTCTGGAAGTCACCAGGGAGAGAGACATGCTCTGGTATCTGCCCTGGTCATTTGATGGAGCGTGTTGGCAGTTTATTCAGGCAATGGTCCAAAATGTCAAGACTGACTTTGCCACTATGGAGGAAGAACTTAAAAGACATTTTGGTTTATACCCTGATATTGCTAGTGCCAAGCAAGCAGCCTATGGTATGACTTGTAAGAGGGATGAATCACCTAGAGAGTATGCTTACCAGCTCAAGCAGACCTTTCAAAGTGATCTACCCTGGGAGGTGATAGAACATCACTAGGAATTTTTTATCTGTTTTACCAGTCTCTACCCTTCTCTACAAAGGCCCATTTGTACGAGAGGCACCATGAGCCCCTCTCTTACTTGATAGAACACTCTGAGGGGATTTATTCAGTTTTTCTCAAAACCCGTGCTAATAGCAGCAGCAAGGTAAAGGCTTCTAGCCAGCCTAAAGAGCCAAAGCAGTGTCAGTGCTGTAAAATCCACTCTTATTTAAGAAAATAACATTCTTTCTGTTCCAATGCTTCTTCCAGGCCACCACAGAGTGATCAGACATCTGGGCCTAAGTGGAGTTCCAGCAGCCAGCATTCCCCTTGGCAGAACTGGAACTGGAAGAGGAAGCCTGGTGGCAACATGACTCAGCGTGTAGAAGAGAAACTAGTTGAATTTGCTGCCACCTTGACTGCCACCCTGAATGCAGTCTTCTCCAATCTCCAAAGGAAGGCCCTCCCTGAGAATAAGCCACAAAAGGCACCAGCAGAGTCTGCTGGGCCTGGGAGCAGTCCTGGTCCTAGCAAGTCAAAGGTGGAAAAGGCTAAAACCCCTCCCCCTTCTGATGACGGTGAATGACTAATTGGATTTGTTTCTGTTCCACAGGTCAATGTCTCATGGGTACTGCGACGCTCCTGCCTGGGCCCTAGAGCTTACAGGCAGGAGTGGCCTTATATAATGCCCCTTATGAATAAAGGTGGTACTGATCCCTCTGAATGCTGGGATTCGTAGTACACTTGTTTTTTTCCTTTAGGGATGAAAGTTGTAGTTGTGACTCGAGTGATAAGGCTTGCAATAAATTTATTTGTTGTGGGGATATTTTCAACGCATTACAATTCAAAGGTGCATAACGTAAAGGTGCAACTTTCAACATAAAGGTGAAATCAGGAGGTCAGGAAAACAACTGAAATCAAATAGCTTTAACTCAGCTTCACACAGTCACGGTAGCTTCTACTCAGCTTTGCCTCATGTGGTTGCTTGGGATTATTGCAGCCTCACAGTAACAGCTCTTCTCCTCACAGTGTGGCTTTACAGAAACAGGTGAAAACAATTTGTGAACTTTCACGGCTAGGCAACAGGTATAGCAAACGTTTTGTATTCTTCTCATACAAACTCCAGATGCTTCTTTACACTGTTACTCTCTAAAACATAAAGAGCAATCCATTGCACAAGGATCCTAACTCAAGGTAGGCACATCATTATCTATCTGCATACATTCATCTGGGCTAAGGCAATTGTTCTCTTCATCAGGTTTCTTATGTTTCCCTGACTTTAGCTCCAGAAATTGCTGAAACTCTTTAAGAAGCAATTCAGCCTGTAGCTGCTCTTTAGCTGCTTGACAGTCTCTGGTAAGGGTCACACCCTTCCCCCACTCACTATCTGCTCCTGTTGCAGAGTTTGGCTTAGGGAGGTCAGCACAATAAAAGGGTTTCTCCAGCAAGGCATTAAAATTAGGAAATTCAGCTTTACCTTTATCAGAGACGTTGGCATAAGAACAGGCACCTTTCTTCCAGGACTCTCTCCTCTCTAGAAACTCAGGAGCCTTATGGCTAGTTCTTCTGCTAGGGGAATTTCTCTCAGAAAAACTTCTTTCCTGTTTTGGTTCCTGGCTTTTATAGCACTGCACGCCACCAGACAAAATACCTTTTCTCCAAGAGCTGGGTTTGCTAGCCTTCCCACGTTTAGGCTCTACCGTGTAGTAAGAATCTCCTTGAGAGTATATTGGGCTCCAAGGCTTACTGTTCCAGGGTTCTGCCTTCTCCCAGGGTTCTAGCGTTTTTCCCCTTTGATTCCAAGTTCCTCCTGAAGACCAACATGCACTGGAAGCTGCTTCTCGTTGGCTTCGTTTCTTGCTGCTCTCCTTGTCAGCCTTGCTGCCTCCCCTGTCAATCCTGTCTGAGGATTTAAAAAGGGCTTCATTTCCCGGCACTCCCTGTCGTTCCCCTGGGCGTGCCCAATCAGTGCTGAAGCCTAACTCCTCCCCTGGGCTGGGGCTTGTCTTCAGCTCAGCAGATAACTGTGTTTTTTCCAAGTCAGTTTTGGAAATCCTGTGTGTGTCATCCCTTCTATCAGGATTTTCCCCTATCTCCATTTCCTCTGGAGGGGAGTCTTCACCACAGTAGAGCCAGCTCAGTCATCCAGGCCGGCCGGCCGGAGAGGCCATGCCCTCAATACAGAGTGTCAGTTCCCCAGTGGATGGCAGGATCCCAGCCTTCGACTCCATCAGGAAGCACAAGTACTTTCTGGGTAAACTCAAGCCAAAAGGACAGAGGTATACTATTCCTTTTAAAATCCAACAGGTGCTTCCCTGTGAGGGCCTAATAGATTCGGCTCTGAAGTTAGCCTGAATACCTTGAGTTTCTTTAACAGGTTTGCTGCTTCCTTGAAGGGACAGGATACCCTACACATAACACCCACCGAGTGGTCACTCGTAGCTTATGATGAACAGTCCATACAGGCCATAGACCAAGTCTGGTTTCCCCTCCAAATTGGAAAATTACAGGTGAAACATCCCATGATTATTACTAAGTGTCCTGGGGAAAAACATTTGATTGGCAATGAACTCCTAAAAAGGTTACTCCCCATACTGGGCTATGTTCAAGAAGTGATCTGGACACAGGTCACCATCCTATACCTTATGCCAGAGTGAAATGTGACAAAAAGGACAGTGGTCCTTGTTCTGTGGAATGGAAGGACACTTCTATCAGGATTAATTTCCATAGATTAGCAGACACCCAAATCCTAGAAGTATGAAAGGGCTGGGAATGAGGGTCAGAGAAATTGTGACATAATCGCAATTGAAAAGGGCTTGATAGCTAACATTATCCTTGATACTGACTGCAGATATTCCTGAAGGGTTCCACAGTCCAGATGGACCAGGATAGAAAGGCTCCAGAGGCTAGCGAGGTAAGAACCCCTCCTGCTTCTGACCCCTGTCAAGGCCACCCTAGGAAACTAGCAGAAGGAAAGAGCCTACTTGTTACCACATTGTGATCACTCATCAGTGAAACCCTCTCCCATCACCTTAATCACCAGGCTACCCTTGATTGGGTTATGAGAATTTCACTCTCCTTCCAGGTGCCTGGTGAGGGCCCCAAGACATGATGGCAGTCTGCAGTCTTTCCTTACAAGTAGGGGTAAATCTTTCAAACACCTTTTCTATCATAAAAGGGCTTATATAGGCTCAGATTGCCTTCTTAGATTCGGAGATTATATAGATTTGGTGAATAACATTCTCTGGAGTAGGATGGATGGTGAGCCAGTGGAGTGGCCTGGTACCCATCCATCAATGAGGGCTGGATAGACCATCCCTCAGGTTTGTGAAATGGTGAGTGCGGAGGATGTCCAAATATACCAGGGAAGGTAAAAGATTGTACCCTCAAGGTCCATGTAACCTGGGGCAAACATTCTCAGATACCCTAGTCTTCTTCAACCCTAACTCCCGTTTAGAGGAGCTGGGCCTGATTACCAGCCCCATCCCCTGTATGAAGGCCACAGTGCCAATATTGCATCTGTTGGTCACCAGCGCAAGATCAGGACCAGTTAGCACTGCTAAAGTGGAATTCTTGGGATAATTGGTAGGAGAATCATTCCCAAGTAGAGCTGACTCTCCAGATTACTGGAGATTAAAGGCCCCAGATTCCTGGGATCTCTGCAAAGGAGGGGGGGGGGGACGCCAGAGTGTGTACGAATTTCACCTCATTGCCTCCTTACCCTACAGTTTATCTAGCCTCATAGTGCTGCACTCATTCAGGTGCACCTAGAGAAGGACCATTTGATCTTGTCAAGAAAACTTGATGAGCCCCACAATTGCCACACCCACCATGGGGAGGAGTTCCAGGCAGTCTAAGCTGTCAAAGCCACCTCTCTCCAAGAGAAGATAGAGGAGAAGGTCGAAATTCCTCCGAATCAACCCTTTCCAGGGCTTGAGGGGATGATTGAGGAAAAGCTTGCTGAAGCAGACGCCTGTTCTGATGAATCAGAAAAGGCTCAGCTTAAGGAACTGCTGTATCATTACAAGGACCTTTTTGCCACTGATACCTATGACTGCAGTCCTACGGACCTACATGTCACCCACATACCTACTGATCCAAACAGTAAGCCTGTTTTTGTGTGGCAGTATAAAATTCCCCTGGTCTCCTATGGATCTGTTCAGGAAATCATTAATTCCCTAGAAAGGAAAGGAATTATATGTCATTGAAGTAGCAAATATAATCCCTGTTGTGGCCTGTCATCAAGAAAGATTTAAACTGGCACTTAGTCCTGGACTATCGCTAGCTTGACAAGAAAGTATCCCTGTCCAGATGACCCATGGCACACCTGGAACAGAACTTAGCCATAATCAAAGATGCAAAATATTTCATCAGCTTGGACCTTGCCTTTGGATTTTGGACTCTTCCTGTCCATGCTGAGGATCATCATAAGCTGGCCTTCACCTTTGGTAGGCAGCAATACACCTGGAATTGAACACCCTTTGGGTATCTGAACTCACCAGCATACTACAGTATTTTCCTGCATAAAGTCCTGCCTGATGCTGAGGCTAGAGGCACCCTTGTATATGTAGATAATGCCTTAGTGAAGAGCACCACCTTTTCTGACCATTTGAAGGAAATAGAGCATGTCTTCCAACAATTAAAAGCTGCTGGAGCGAAGCTGTCCTTGTCAAAGGGTCAATGGTGATGAAAATCCCTCAATTATTTAGGACCTAGCGTGTTCTACAACTGCCCATGAATATGTTACCCGCTTAAGACAACACTTGCAAAGTGCCTTTGCCTTTGCCCAAAATAATTTGGAACGTACTGCCAGAGGTAGGAAAGCCTACTATGATCTGATAACTACTGCTAAAGAATACTAGATTGGCGACAAGGTATTCTATTACAATTTTGGGAAGGACAGGGTCAAAAAAAATTTTTACAGACCTGGAATGGTCCATATCCTATTATGGATGAAGCCTTCCCTGTTGCTTATTAACCCCAAATAAAAAAATGTATTGAGGGTGAAGGGTCCCTTAAATGGGTCCACATTAATCAGCTTTGACCATGTCATCCTAGGAAGTTTTTTTCCAGAAGAACCTACAAATGGAGAGAAGGTCATTAACCTTGGAACAGGATAGCTGGTTTGTTTTGTTTTACAGATAGAGAACCGAACCTTGAAGGTCCTCTTCCTGATTTTGCTAACAGCAGGATACGAAGTTGCCAAATTGAGCCTGGCCCGCCTTCTGCTGTCATGCCCCAGGATACACCTGGATTCCTGATCACACCGTCCCAGAAGTCACACAGAAAGTCTTTGTGTCACTGGATCCACAACATGTTTTACAGAAACATTTCTGTATTTCTGATCCACGCACGCCTAACACACAAGAGTGGTTAAAAGCACACATGGACTATGCCATTGCTAAAGTGCTGGATGTATTTTGAGGACATGACTTTAACTTCACTGATGCCTTGAACTACCTACTGGACTATAAGAACTCTCACACAGTTGAACTGTCTATTGACCAAGAGAGTCTTGATGCCACTGATTACAACTTTGATTTACGTGATTTGGACATGTTACAGACTGATTTTATGTCTCATGTCATTGTGCCTGTCTTTGCTTTGTTTTTGGCAATCCACTTCTTGGTGTCCTTATATCAGCAAAGACACATTCGTACCCTGCATCATATTGTATGTCATAGACCTCCTCTACCTACCATGCATCTGCAGGATTTGATGGAATGTCACCTCATTGACTAGTAACACCAGGATCTTTTCAGTTATGCATTACTCTTAATTGAGTTACTTCATTTATCAATGATGGCTTGTGTTTTGCATTACTAACACACTTATACATTTAGGTGTTTCATTGAAGTTAGACTGACACATTATATCTCCACCCCAGGTATGGACTCCATTAGAGTTTCTAGTCCTACCCTTTCTCTGGTACTCCATGAAGCTTAGAGACCTAAAAAGAGAACTCAGGTGCCTCGAACATCAGTGGAGACGCTCTCTTAACCCCGACACACATGAGATCTACAAAAGCAAACTCCAAGCCTACTGCTCTGAAACTCTAAAACATAAAAGAGAATACAACGAAAATATGATTCAACGTTCTCTTAATAAACCGAGAGAACTCTTTTCCATCGTCAAATCCTTAATAATGGAACCCCAACATCAGGACTTGAAGCCAAAAATAACCTCAAACTATAGCCAACCACCTTACCTCAAAATTCCCTCCACCCCCCTCTTCAACTAACCCCCAACCATGACACGTTCACAGTGACCGACCTCACACTCCCACCCCCTCAATTACCTGGAATGACTTTGAACCCCTCACCCTGAAAGACATATCCAATACCATCAAAGATCTAAATGTTTCTACCTCTGCCCTGGACCCTTGCCCTGTTTCCTGGCTTAAAGCTACTAATTGCTCCATTAGCCCCTACATACTCCACATTGTCCAGTCCTCCCTTCAGACCGGCTCCGTACCAGCACCCCTAAAATGTGCCTCTATCCGTCCCATCCTAAAAGGAACTAAACTTGACCCTACCTCACCTACCTCCTACAGACCTATCTCCAGCATCCCCTTCCTTGCTAAGATAACCAAAATGCTAGTCCAAAATCAGCTTCAGAATTTCATAGATGAGCACTCTCCCCTCGACCTACACCAACATGGCTTCAAAAGGAATCATGGAGTGGAAACCCTCTTTGCCTCCCTCTTAGATTCACTGTACCTATTTACCCAGAATCCCACCCAAGGATGCCTCCTTATATTTCTTGACTTATCCTCAGCTTTTGATTCCCTTCCCCACCACCAACTTCTCCATAGGCTCTACGAAATAGGACTGAGGGATACAACACTAAAATGGTTCCACTCTTACCTAGAAAATAGAACTCAACAGGTCCGTATAGGGAACGACAAATCCCTCCCATTTATCCTAAAACAGGGAATACCCCAAGGATCCAGTCTATCTGCACTACTATTTAACATTTTCCTTCAACCAGTTTGCAAGATTTTTCAAAATCATGGAATTCATTGCCAGTTATACGCAAACGACATTATGTGTTTCACCCCTTTCAATTTAATAAACCCTAACTTTTCAAACCTAACTGAATGCATCACAAACCTGAAGACCTGGCTTTCAAATCACAACCTCATAATTAACCAATCTAAAACTGAAGCTCTTCAAGTATTCACCAGCGCTTCCTATACCCCACCTACTTCCCTTACACTTGGCGATATCACCCTCACCATTAAAAATCAAGTGAAATATCTCAACCTTATCCTTGATCAGAACCTTACATTCCATGAACAAATAAAAAAAACCTCTAACACAATATATGCAAAACTACGCACTCTTCGGAACCTTCAACCTCTCCTCAACCCAGACTCCTTTCACACTGTCTGCCAGGCCCTCACCATCCCAACCCTTGACTACTGCAATCTTATCTATCATGGCCTCCCTAAGAACAGCCTACATCCCATCCAAATGGCACAGAACGCAATAGCTCGACTCATCACAAATAACCCCAGACGCTCACACATAACGCCAATACTCTTTGACCTACACTGGCTCCCCATTCAGTCCAGAGCTAAATTCAAAGCAATCACCCTCATACACAATATCATCTCCAATGAGTCAGCTCCATGCCTATCCTCGCTCCTATCCAATTCCAATAACAACAGAACACGCCGCACCTTCACCAAAAACCTCCTATCCATCCCAATTTCAAAGAGAAAATGTAGCCAAACTATATGTAATCGGGCATTCTCCCTTTTCGCCCCCTCTATTTGGAATGCCTTACCCCACGAACTAAGGAACTGTCTCAACTGCTCTGAATTCCGGAAGAAATTGAAAACTCATCTCTTCCAGGAACACTTTTCCCTACTTATATAGCTCTCTCTAATCTTCTCTTTAAATTCCCTATGTAAATTGCCCTTAAAACTCCATGTAAATAGTTCTTAAGCCTCCACCACGAGTAGTCTGTTGTTAACCATTTATACTGTGTTTATCATTGTTTCATTGTATTCAGTTGAAATACACTGACTGTTATGTTCCCTGTAAACCGTCTTGAATTGTAGAAAGTCGGTATATAAAACTTGTTAAATAAAAATAAAATAAATAAATATATTGTATAACCTATATACCAAATTATACAATAGGTCTGATTCCGTCCGGTACGTAGATCCCCTCTGCATATCCGATATCAGCCGGAAGTACAGAGGGGATCGCGATTCTGATTCCGTTGGGATGTCCATCCCCTGCTATTCGTGGCACAGAATAACCCCAGATGAGTTTAGATTAAATACACTGTACTACTAAGTTTGAAGTTAAACTCATTACATTGATTGAGTTGATTTGATCTTACATATATCATTTCAATATTAACTTCTTTTACCACTTGTGTGTATTCGCTTTGGGCTGGATTCCCATTGAGGCCTGTCGGGACGTCCAAAATCTGGACGTGCCAGATTTTCACTTGATTCTGATCCTCCAGGGGCTAGACATCCCCACAGAATCAGAATTGGGTGCAACCAGCCTGGACGGGCAGGATGTGCCCCAATTCTCGTCCCCTGTTTGTCCAGGCCACTCCACATACAACCTTCCATGCAGGAGTCCGATTGCCAGCAAGCAACTCCCCTGCCCATTTGCCTTTTGCCTGACCCACGATTGAACCTGCCAGGGCTGAGGTCAGGCTGTGGGAACCTACTGCTTCTGCTCACCTGACTTGAGCGAGTCCTGGCACACTGACACCCGCCTCTGGTCCGTCCATGCTCCTCCTCCTGCCCACCCCTCCCACCCCCTTACAGAGCTCCCCACACATCTTCTCTGTGCTCAGAATTGGCCACCTGGCATTTAACGGGGATGGATGTCCAAACCGGACATCCATCCCTGCTAAACGCAACTCAGAATGACCCCCAGTATCATTACTCATGCATTATTTATTTATTTAACATTTCTTTTATACTGCTTTTCATGGTTATCAAAGCGGTTTACATTTAACTCGAACATTATGCATGGAGCAGGCATAAATAAGTATAATACAGTGAACCTTGTTAACTATTTACAGAAGGTTATAAACATTATGGGTGTTATCAGTACAACATAACTGTAGTACATTGAGTCATGTTTACTATTTACAAGTGAATGCGATGAGGTTATGTTGTAGTTAAGGGATTAATGGGATGGGATTAAGATCCTTCAATAAACTGCTGCCGGTAGTGTGGGAAGCAGCGAATGGTCAGTGGATGAAGTGGTGTAGATGCTTGGACCATAGTGTTCTATAAACAGGCGAGTTTTTAGCTTTTTCTTAAATTCTGAGGTATCGTCTATTGATCTTAGTTCAGTGTGTGGGAGCGTATATTTTGAAAACTCTCTGACAGGTCATTTGAGAGCTTCTTTTTTATTTTTTATTTATTATTATTATTTATTATTATTATTTATTTATTATTATTATTATGTCTCTTCTATACCGCACTCTTTAAAATCAGTGCGGTTTACATAAAACAGTAACTTATACAATGCAGTTGAGGCTGTATTGTATTTACAATGAACAGGTGCCGTAAGTTGGACATAACTAGGGTTACTATATACAGGTTGGTAAATCAAGTCCCGGTGCCGAGGTGGGGACTATTATTGGCTAGCGACTCTTTACAATAGTAAGGAATATGTACAAGCTAATATTTACATGGTATGGAGTGGCGCCAGTGGGTGTGGCTGCATCATTGCGTGCTGGGTGTGCTGTTGAAGCCGTCCTGATGGTGAGGGGTGGCTGTTTGTGAGCTGTCATCAAAGTAGTGCAGGAGGAAAAGGTGGTGCTTCAGCGCCTTCCTAAATTGGGTAAGGTCGGTGATTGCCCGGATAGTAATAGGGAGAGCGTTCCAACATCTGGGTGCATAGAACATAAATGCCCTGTTTATTGTTGCTTGAGTGCATTTCATTCTTGTCTTGTACTTTGGAATAGCGAGATGTTTTGGTGCAAATGTCTTCTTATTCTGGTGTCTGGAACCTTCTGAATCAGTGCTTGCAGGCTTTCAGCTGAATGATTGTGAATAACTTTGAATATCGTTATTATTGCTTTATATTTTATGCAAGATTGTATAGGAAGCCAGTGTAGGGATTTTAGTATTGGTGTGATGTGCTCTTGTCATGAGGTTTGTGTGATCAGTCGAACTGCGGTGTTTTGTGCCAGTTGTAAGGCGTAGGTGGTGTGTTTGGGAGACCATGCAATCTTATGTTACCATTGTCCAGGTGTGGGGTGATTATGGCTTAGCATACTGTGTGGTAGTGGTTGTGGTCTAGTAGAAGGCGATGGTTCTGCAGCATCTTCATTTTGTGGTAGGTTAAGGATTTCATCTTCTTGATGTGTGATTGTAGATTGAACCTGTGATCTAGTATCACTCCAAAGTATTTGACTTCATTTTTAACTGGGATGGCAAACTCATCTATTTTAATTTCTTCTGGTGGGGAGTAGATGGTGTCTCTCATTATAGTAATTCACACAGTTTTATGGACCCTCTTAAGGTCTAATATAAGCTGTACTTTTACTAATTGTAGTTTCTGTTTTATGTATATTCTTCCCTATACCTCCCCACTACCTTTCCTTGTTTCTACCTACAGTTGTATACCCTGTGTTGTAACCATTTTGATTGAAGGATAAGGTGGTATATAAAACTGATCAAATAAATAAATGAATAAAATAAAATAGTAAGGACCTCTGATTTGTTGTAGTTGATTTTCAGGTTATGATTTTGTAACCAGCTTATGACACATCTCATGCAGAAGATTATGGGTGTGTAGTTTGGTCTTGTAGGTTCAAATGGAGCATAGATCATCATGTCATCGGCATAGAGGTAATAATATAAGTTATGTTTTTGTATAAGTTTACATACTGGTTGAATATATATGTTAAATAGGAGGGCTCAGAGTGACGATCCTTGGGATATACCTTGTAGTCATTTAGGAGGAAGATGAGTACAAACCCATTTTCGATTTTATTGATACCTCTGGATAAGGTGTTGATAAGTAAGGTGAGTAGAGTCTCTACACTATGGGATTCTCTGAACCCATGCTGGCAGGGATCCAGAGGGGCTGATATGTCAATGTGTTGCTGCAATTGCATTTGAACAACCTTCTCAATAAGTTTGGCTAGAAGGGGTATGCTCGAGATCGGGCGATATGAGTCCGTCCTTGTTGGGTCGAGTTTGTTGTTTTTCAGGAGGGGGCGTATGGACGTTCGTTTAAGAGTTTCTGGGAAAGTTCCTGTTGTGAAGGAGAGCTTCATGATGTAGGCTAGAGTTGGGCTGAGTTCTGCACGCATCGTTCTGATCCAGTGAGCAGGACAAGGATCATTTGGGGCTGTAGTGGTGTTAATGGTAGCAATAAGGTCAGCGATGTATTTCTCTGCTGGAGTGATGAAATTTGTTAACGGTTGCTGTACCTGGGGAATGTAACATGGTGTGGAACTCGGTGCCGTATTTGTTCTGATGATTTTAGATTGCAGGTATTCGGCATAGGGCTGAGGCAGAATTGATACCGCCTGATTGGAGGAAGGTGCCTTGGTTAAGGATTTAGCAATGCTAAAGAGGTCGCGTGATTTATTTAATGATCGGAGAAGGAACTCCGTGTGGTGTTATCTCATTTTTTCAGATATTTTCTCACAGTGTTGCTTTAGGGTGTTTTCATAAGTCATTTGGTCATTTGTGGAATGAGATCAACGCCATTTTCTTTCTTGTTTTCTTAGAGGCTGAAGAGATGACCGCAGTTCAGCAGAGAACCAAGGTGCTGGTTTTCTATTTCTTGGTGGTTTGATAGATGTTGATGATTTATTTGAGGAAGGTAGCTGTGAACAAGAGTTAAGGGTGGTATTCCATCTGTTGATCATATCATTGAGACTCTGAGCTGGTTGACGGAGTGCTGGAAGAGCGCTGTTGATGAAGTCATCCCTGTCCAGGGGTTTGAAGCGAATTGTCGATCTTGAAGAGGCTGAATTTGTTTGGCTGGTTGGAGTTTGATTTTGTTGGTATGGGATTTGAAAGGAGATTAGGTTGTGATCTGACCATGGGACAGGAGTAAATGATAGGTTGATATTGTTGTTTGGTTCTGACTGGGAGGCAAAGATGAGGTCAAGAGCGTTTCCCTTGAGGTGTGTAGGAGAGTTCACCATCTGTGTATAACTGAGATCAGTCATAGCATCGAGGAAGGTGTTAGAGTAGGTGGGTTGTAGGGAAGCAAGGTTAAAATCGCCAATCAACCAATTAGGTTTATGTGGACTTTCAGAGTTGCAGGCCAGGTCTATTATGTTAGAGAGATCTTCTGGTGGGGGGGGGGGGGGTGGAAGAAGGAGCTCTGTAGATGAAATTTATAATGATGTGCCTATTGGCAACAGCCACTATGTCCATGTGCATGAGACTCCTAGTGGATAGTAACTGGAACTGGAGATTAGTTCTTGCTAGAATGAAGACTCCACCTCCTTTCCGGTTGGTTCTATGACATGTGTATATTGAATAGTCAGGAGGGATGAGTTGATTTATGAGGAAAGTATCTGTGTCGGATAGCCATGATTCTGTGACCATAAGGATATCCATGTTCGGACTAGTGATAAGATCTGTGATGGCTGGCCATTTTTTTTTATGAACTGATCGTGCGTTGACACAAACTCCCTTCATTCACACTCCCCCAAGCATCCCACCCCCACTGATCATACCCTTTCAGCAGAAGTCCCCCAAAGTCCCTCTAAATAGAATCTTCCAAATAAAATAGACCCCTCCACACACAATGCCCTAGCAAATTGAAAACTAGATGATACCCAACAAGTGCTTAAAATTTCAACCTGTACCTTATGATCCGGAACCATTGGTGATGAAAGAAGAAGTTGAATCAGCATTGAAAGCCTTATCAAAGAACAAAGGACCAGGCATTGATGGCATTCCCATTGAAGTATTACAGCAATCTAATGCAGCTGTTACTGTACGTACAAGGCTCTGCCAAGAAATTTGGAAGACAACATCATGGCCAACTGACTGGAAAAGATCTGTGTTTATACCAACACTAAAGAAAGGTGATCCAACTGACTGTGGAAATTATCGCACAATCGCTCTGATCCCACATGCCAGCAAGATTCTACTGAAGATTATTCAACAGAGGTAACAGAGTGAAGTAACTTGCTCAGTGTTGCACAGTACTTCAGCAGGATTTGAACCCTTGCTTCCCTGGTTCTCAGCCTTCTGCACTAAGCTAATTCTCCACAAATGCAATTGAATGCAGCATCCAGAATTATTTCCTCCTGCTTTATGATCATAGCATGATGGTGTTTGAGATCATAGCATAATCGTGTTTGATTTAATTAGTGGAGGAGGGATAGTAAAGAAATCCACAGTACTACCTTTTAACTTTCGAAAGGGAGACTATGATAAAATGAGGAATATAGTTAAGAAAAAACTAAAAGGAGTGGTTGCAAAGGTTAAAGACTTACATCAAGCTTGGGTGTTGTTTAAAAATACTATCCTGGAAGCCCAGACCAGCTGTATTCCACGCATTAAGAAAAGTGGAAGAAAGACCAAAAAACTGCCAGCATGGATTGAAGGTAAGGTCAGAGAGGCTGTTGCTGCCAAAAAAGCATCTTTCAGGAAATGGAAAAAAGAGCCAAATGACAAAAACTGGAAACAGCACAAGCACTGGCAAGTTAAATGCAAAGCATTGATAAGGCAGGCAAAGCGAGAATTTAAGAAGGAACTTGCTACGGAAACAAAAACATGAAATAAAGACTTTTTCAAGTACATTCATAGCAAAAGGCCTGTGAGAGAGCCAATTGGACCATTAGATGATAGAGGGGTAAAAGAGGCAGTAAAAGGAGACAAGGCTATAGCGGAGAGATTGAGTGAATTCTTTGCTTCAGTCTTTACTGAGGAAGATGTAGGGATGTTACCCAAGACTAAAGTGGTATTTAAAGGTGATACTGCAGAGGAATTGAGAGAAATATCGCTACACCGGGAAGATGTATTACAACTATTTGATAAACTGAATAGTAGCAAATCACCTGGACCAGATGGTATACATTCAAGAGTGTTGAAAGAACTGAAATATGAGATTGCAGACCTGCTATTAGTAATCTGTGAACTTTCATTACAATCATCTGTAACACCTGAAGACTGGAGGATTGCCAATTTAACGCCAATTTTTAAAAAGGGTTCCAGGGGTGATCCGGGAAATTACAGACTGGTGAGCCTGACATCAGTACCAGGGTAAATGGTAGAAACCATCATAAAGAACAAAATTACACAGCATGTAGATAGTCATGGCCTAATGGGAGACAGCCAACATGGCTTTAGACAAGGAAGATCTTGTCTTACTAATCTGATATGTTTTTTTGAAGGTGTGAATAAACAGGTAGACAAAGGTGAGTCAGTTGATTATAGTGTATCTAGACTTTCAAAAAGCCTTTGACAAGGTCCCTCATCAGAGACTTTTGGCAAAACTAAAAAGTCATGGGATAGGAGGCAGTGTACTATTGTGGATCGGGAACTGGTTAAAAAATAGAAAGCAGAGGGTAGGGCTAAATGGCCAATTTTCCCAATGGAAAAAGGTGAATAGTGGGATGAATAGGGATCTGTGCTGGGTCCGCTGCTTTTTGACATATTCATAAATGACCTGGAAAAGGGAATAACGAGTGAGGTTATCAAATTTGCAGACTACACAAAACTGTTTAAAGTTGTTAAAACCCAAGAGGACTTTGGAAAACTGCAGGAGGATCTGGATAAATTGGAAGACTGGGCATACAAATGGCAGATGAAATTTAATGTGGACAAGTGAAAAGTTATACACCTAGGAAAGAACAACCCACACTATGGTTACACAATGCAAGGTTCCACATTGGGAACCACCACCCAGGAAAAAGATTTAGGAGTCATCGTGGATAACATGTTAAAACCCTCCGCCCAGTGTGCAGCGGCGGCCAAGAAAGCAAATAGAATGCTAGGTATCATAAGGAAAGGAATGGAAAATAAAACAAAGGATATTATAATGCCTCTGTATCGTTCCATGGTACGACCGCACCTTGAATATTGTGTGCAATTCTGGTCACCGTATCTTAAAAAGGATATAGCGTTATTAGAAAAGGTACAGAGAAGAGCCACCAAAATGGTAAAGGGGATGGAAGGCTACTCCTATGAAGAAAGGCTACAAAGGTTAGGGCTCTTCAACCTGGAAAAGAGACGGCTGAGGGGAGATATGATAGAGGTCTATAAATTAATGAATGGAGTGGAACGGGTAAACATAGATCAATTGTTTACGCTATCAGAATATAGAAAGACTAGGGGACATGTAATGAAGCTACAGCGTAAACTATCTAAGACAAATAAGGGAAAACATTTTTTCACTCAACGTGTAATCAAACTCTGGAATTTGTTAACGGAGGATGTAGTAAGAGTCGTTAGTGTAGCTGGGTTTAAAAAAGGTTTGGACAAGTTCCTGGAGGAAAGGTCCATAAACCATTATTAAAAAGGGACCCAGGATATCAATGCTTGACCCAATACAAGCATTGTAGAACCTGTGTCTTTTGGGGATACTGCTAGGTACGTATGACCAAGATTGGCCACTGTTGGAAACAGGATACTGGGCTTGATGGACCTTGGTCTGACCCAGTATGGCATATCTTATGTTCTTAACAGAGACTACAACCATACCTGGAACAATAACTACATGAAATGCCAGCAGGGTTCAGGAAAGGGCAAGGAACGAGAGACATCATCGCAGATATGAGATAGATCCTTGAAAAGACTAAAGGATACCAAAAGGATATCTATTTGTGCTTTATCAACTATAGCAAGGCTTTTGACTGTGTAAACCATGAGAAACTCTGGGCCACATTAAGAAGCATGGGTACACCAGAACACCCGATCGTTCTCTTGCACAATCTGTACATTGATCAAGAAGCAGCAGTTCTAATGGAACAAGGAGAAACAGAATGGTTTAAAATCAGCAATGTTGTACGACAAGGCTGCATACTTTCCCCCTACCTGTTTAATTTATATGCAGAACAAATCATCAGAGAAGCAGGATTGTATGAAGACAACAGAGGTGTGAAGATTGGTGGAAGACTCATCAACAACCTTCGCTATGCTGATGATACCACATTACTGGCCGAAATTGAAGATGATCTGAAACATTGGCTTCTCATGATCAAAGAACATAGTCTCAAAATGGGCCTGCACCTTAATGTAAAGAAGACAAAGATCATCACAACTGGCAAAATCAACAAGTTCATCATTGAAGGAGAAGAAATTGAAATCGTGGACAACTTTAAACTACTTGGATCAATGATCAATAAAGAAGCAACAAGCAGTCAAGAAATCCGACGGCGCATTGTTCTTGGCAGTATGGCTATGAAAGACCTAGACAAGATTCTGAAGAGCAGAGATGTCTCTCTCCATACAAAGATTCGACTTGTTCAAGCCGTGGTATTTTCAATGACATCATATGGATGTGAAAGCTGGACAGTGGAAAAGATAGACAGGAAGAAAATTGATGCCTTTGAATTATGGTGCTGACGGCGAATACTGCGAATACCATGGACTGCCCAAAAAACAAACCAGTCAGTACTAGAGGAGATCAAACCTAAGATTTCTTTAGAAACTCAGATGACAAGACTTCGACTTTCATACTTTGGACACATCATGCGAAGAGAGAGATCATTAGAGAAAGACATCATGCTTGGCAAGATAGAAGGTCAATGCAAAAGAGGAAGGCCAGCAATGAGATGGATCGATACAGTAACAGCAGCTACGGGTACCAGTCTGTCAACAATGAGCCGTCTGACTGAAGACTGAATACAATTTAGGACAACTATCCAGAGGGTCCCCATGAGTCAACACTGACTTGATGGCACTTAACAACAACAACATGATATCAAGGACTGATAATTCTAATTGGTGATTAGCATAATACCATACCATAATTAAATTTTGCCTTTTAGTAGTTTCATTACTCCACCATGAACTCGTGCATTATAGCTGATCCATCACAAGGAATAATAACTAAATAATCCTTGTAGTAGTCTTCTGTCATATCAATAGAATGGCAATGATTAAAAAAAAGAGCTGAACATTTCTTTTGCTGTTACGTCTTGTAATTCTGTCAAATTAAGAAATAAATATACAGGTGCGGGCATTCCACAATCTGAATAAATACTTGGACATATACAATCAATGTGGATTCTTGACTAAGAGTAGTTTCTTCATCAATTATTGATATTTTACAAATTTGTTGAAAAAAATATATTTCTCAATCCATTACTAATGTGATTAACTAGTCAATGCATGCATTTGTAGAGTGAAACATGCTACACATATTCATAAGTTCCTATATATCTGTTTCAGCTTCAAATTTAAAGGATCAATTCTTCTTTGCCAGTTTGTAAGCTGTGTGAAACATTTTTTGCAGTTAATGTCTCTCTCAAACCAAACTGATTTCATACAGACATTCTACCACTAATTTCAAGGTGGCTTTAATGTTTAATGCTTATTTATATTTGCTATGCCATCCTTCATTCGGTTAGACACCAGAGCACTTTACAAACTAAAACATAGAAGTGAGAAAGAAACTACAGGCCTAATATTCAGTGGAGGCGGCTAGCATGATTACAGTGCCTAGCGATCCCTGCGCAACACAAAACCTCGTTATTCGATGCCGGGGCCATATCAGGTCACCGGCATTGAATATTAACGTCAGCCATGGAAGCTGGAAGCTAACGGAGCTGTGGCGATATTCAGCCGCTACCCGGTTAACTTCAGCAGCAAACGTTAGGACAGCTTTTGCTGTGCCTAACTTTCACCGCCGAGGGATAAGTGGACGGCAACTGATTATCACCACTAACCGGTTATCCCCAGGTACTGCCCCTGGAAAGACCCCAGAGTGCCCTGATGCTAACCATGTAGCATTGGGGCATATAGTGTCAGTATCCGGGGATATTCAGCAACACTAACCGTGTTAGTGCTGCTGAATATCCCATTTAGGGGCATTTACATGGTTTGCAAGTTTGAATATTGGGCCCTACAACTCATAAATAACAGGACAGAGGAAATAAGAAGAGCACAGAGAAGTGATATTTTGATGGCCTACTGGCCTAGGCACAGCTCATCACATGCAGTTGCCTGAACCCTCAGACCTGCAAAAGCGATAGAAAACAGATGGGTCTTTAACCCTGCTGTGAACTTTATGTATGAGAGCTCAGATCGCAAAAAACAGATCGCAAACAATTCAACAAGGATTCACGCCATGAATGAGCACCCAAAGGGACTACCAGAAGACATTCCTGCTCAGACCAGAGGGCATAGGTTGCTTAGTAGAGAATGGTTTAAGAAACAAGACATAGGGGAGTCCATTATGGCAAGAACTTCCTTTGTGATTAAATAATTTATTCTGTAAGGTCATTTATTGCTGCTGTTGTGTTTCACCAAAATAAGTAATTTCATTATTGGCCCACTCTTTCAATATTTTCATTTCTATCTTTTTCATGATACCAAGTTTTCTGGCATAACCTACAACCAAGTATTTCAGCTATGTAGATAGCCAGTCATATTTTCTCAGAGCTCTTTTTATTCTTTCCTACCCAACAGAAGTTGAAAAGAATCATACAAAAGGGGTCTGTCCGGGGGCAAAATAACTCTGAAAATTAAACTGAAAGTGATGAAACTTGGCATGGAGGAAAAACGAATGAAAAGTCACATTGAGTTTGGAAGTGCGCCAGATTGGACTAGAACTTCCTGAGAAATAAGCCTTCCACCAAAAAAAGGCCCAACGTATTTCTATAGGAGGAGTTCCAATTTCTCAGCATAAAAACTTCCATATAGTGAAACATTACTACTAGTGCTACCTCCAATTTATATAGTGCTACTAGGCCTATGCAGCGCTGTACACATACAAAGATACGAAAGTCCCTGCTGAAGAGAGCTTACAATCTGTTAAGACAAACAGAAAAGCAGGGGACTGGGGAATTCTTAAGGGAAAGGATTAAAATACACATGGGTATAGACAGGGGAATAAAGGGCTTAGAATACAAAAGCAGCCTCAAAGAGATGAGTTTTTTGCCTGGATTTGAATAGGAGCAGAGATGGAACCTGATGTGCCAGTTCCGATAGTCTACTCCAGGTGCAGTAAGGTGGAAAGAACAGAGTCTGGAACTGGCGGTAGAAGAGGAGGACATAGATGAAAGTTATTTGCTTAATAAGTGGAGTTGCTGGAGAGGGGAGTAGTGAGAAATAAGTGAGGAGGAGGAGTAGTGAGGAGCTACAGAATGTATGCATTTGTAGGCCAGAAAGAGAAGTTCAAATTGTATGTGGAAATGGGTAGCAAGCCAGAGGTAGAGTTAGGCCTGGCCTGCCTGCTTACAGTATAACTAGCTGCAGGAACTGTGGATAGGATGCAGCCAATGAGATACGCTGGAGATGGCTATAGTGAAAGGCAGTTCTAGTTATAGAGGTTGGATGTAGGATCCAACCAATGGGAAAGCTGTGGGAACGCAGCACTAGAATGCTGCTGTAGTCACAGAAAGAGAGGAGATGAAATGGGAAGTTTGTGTGCCTACAACTGAACTTTCTGTATATGGTAGGAAATGGAAAAGAATCAAAGTCCTCCCCACAGAAAAAGTCCCAATGCATTTATACTGGAAAAGAAGTTTCAACTGCTGAAGCATACTAATACTGATTCACAATAACATAGCTACCATGGAATTACACCTTACAAACAGCCCTCCGCTTTCATCTTCTCTCCAGAACAGACACACAGGGAAGAGAATCAACAGAGATATAACTGCAAACACACACAGGGGTGGCGGAATACTGTTCTCTTGGGCGGGGGGCAAATTCCGCTCCTAGGTCAGCCAAACCGTATGAGGCTGCGATCGATGGCCTTTCCCTACTGCTGCCCGCGGGGATCCAATTTCCTGTGGATAGACAGAAAGGGTCTTTGCTACAATTAAGGCAGGAAAGTTTTGGTGGAGCCCTGTGATCCACTCTTTTCCATTGCCTATGAACACACATACACAAACCCCATTCATAAGCCAACCAACGCACACATGAAAGCATTCACCCACACACATGTAAGCATGCACACAGGGCTGCTATTAGACATGCTGGGGCTCAGGGCAGCAATTAAAGAAGGGGACCCTCAATCCCTCCCTCCTTCTCTCCCTATCCCCTCTCCCTAAGATCTCCAAGTTTGTCATGCTAATAATTCTTTATTAGATGTTTCCTCCAGGAACATGTCTAAACTTATTTTAAGCCCAGCTACGCACAATACCTTGACCCCAACATCCAGCAACAAATCCCAGAGCTTGATCGGCATTCGAGTGAAAATTATGCTCTCTTCACTGGACAGGTCACTTAATCCTCCATTGTTTCAGGTACAAACGTAGGGGCTGATTTTCAAAAACACTTAACTGGTTAGTAGGTGCTGCAAATGGATAAGTGCCAGATAATGAGATATTCAGTAGCACTATCTGTATAGTGCTTCTGAATTCTTTTCTCTGACCTCCTTGATAGTACCTGGATAGCGCAGGACTGGTCTGTGGGTGGAGCCTAGGCAGAGTTCTGAGTTATCCGGTTATCAGCGATATGCAGTCCACTAATTGGATAATCGGATAAGTTAGGACAACAAAAAGACTGTCCTAACTTTAAGCAATTAGCTAACCAGATAGTGGTGCCTGTCAGCATTGAATCCAGAGTTTTAGTGCCAGCCTCTGAATAGCTGGATTCTTTTCAGCTGCAGCAGCTGGTGCTTAAAAACATCTGGCTAAGTTAGATTTTAAGCCCTCTGGGAATAGGAGACTACCTATTGTATCTGAAAGTAACCCACCTTGAACTACTAATGAAAAGGTGTGAACTAAATCTACATAAATACATTTCATTTTATTTATATACCACTTTTCTAATTTTGAACTGGTGCGCCCAATCCAATTTGCTTTAAATCTGCTGCCTGTTTAGATTCATGGCTTTGATCCTACTCTTATCTCAGCCCAGCAACTCTAGCAGCAGGTTCAGCACCGGTCTTCTTGCAGCTGTTTCGTTTGCATTGGTTGGCAACATTTATTTGAATGCTCCCTGAAGAAGCCGTGAAGGTGAAACACCCGGTGTCAGGGCTCTTCGATTCTGCCGGGAACTCTGTTCTAAGTTTGCCATACTGCGATGCAGCTAAACTAAGTACTTTTCTATTTTGGTGCTATATTTTGTATTTTACTTTAGCCATTGCAATGTTTTGACCAGCATTATTGAAAGTGTATTTGCTATGTTGCTGACACCTTGTGGAACATTTTGTGGACACCCAGCTATGTCTTTATGGGTATATTGAGAAGATAATAACGATTTTTCCTTTCTGGAGTTCTGTTTTTTTTTTGAAGTAATTTTGAAGTGATTTATGGACTAGTACTATAGTTTCTTCTCCCACCTAAGAGGTTTTTGACTGCTGATGTTTTGAGCAGAGTTGGCTTATGTTTGTGCCGACTAACTAGCTCACCCTCTTTGCTGATTATACAGGAGGACAGCTGAGGTCTTTTCCTCTATAACGGCATTGACGTGTTTGGTTCTTTTTTTGGGATGCGCTCTCTTTTTCTTTTATCTTCTTTTTCTCTTTTGTTGAAGAGTGTGTTTTTTTAATGCCTAACTTATTTTTTTTCTGTTTTCTTCTCTCCCAACCTGCCCAGTCACAGGAGTTGCCTGAGCCTATGAAGATGGACCTCAGTAGAAAATCCCGTGTTGATGAGGATGAGATGGAAGACCTAGAAGCTAGAAACCAGTCAGGCTGTAGAGAAATGCCCTGTGGGAGTAGTGGGTGGAGGACCTCCCCTGATGTTGATCTGTGAACCAGAGTGGAGGAACAAGTGTTTGCCGAGATTTGCCTATTTGGAGAACTGTTGATTTAAAGCAGTACCCATGTTGCAGCAATTGTTTTTTTTTCCTTTTAGTCCTGTTATCAAGGGGAGGAGTGAGAGTGAAAGGAAAATTGCCTCTGCTCCACAGAGGTAGGGACAAAGGACCAGAGCTCCAGTGAGAGCTGAGGAAAACCCTAAATGGCCCAGTTTGCTGACATCTGCGATTTTATAAAAGGTGGGGATTTGATCCTTTCTTTTTTCTGTGGGCATGGGCTTTCAGAACATGCTGAGCAACCTTACCTTCAAAGACATTTTGGAATGGGAAATTTATGGAAGATTGTAGAAGCTGTTGGAACTCTGTGTTGCTACATTGCTGAGGAGTGGAATCTGAGCTTTTCATGTTTCTTTTTGATGCGAAGGGCTGAAGGCAGAAGCTCAAGTGTGGACATTACCAGTTTTGTTTGTGTTTTAAGCTTCTTATGGGGAACTTACAAGTGCCAAGGGGAAGGACATTGTTGACTTATTACCTTGCGCCAGTTTCTTTTAGGAAGTAAGGGCCCAATATTGAAAAACATTTACAAGGTTGACAGTCCTGAAGCCCTGTAAATGCTGCTGAACGGGATATTCAATGGCACTAACATGGTTAGTGCCACTGAATATCCCAAACTAACGCCGCTATACTGAAGCTAACTGCTTAGCAATGGGGCGTGTGTGGCAACAGTCGCTAACCGGGTAGCGGTGATATTGCATGCTACTAAGTTAGTGACTTGTGGGTAAAACTAGGCACAGCAAACGTTGGCCTAGTTTTACCTGTGGAAGCTAACTGGGTAGTGGTGCAATATCGCTGCTACCTGGTTAGCTTCTGTGGTGTTGGAGACTGTGCGGTGACCCCGGATATTCAATGCTGGGACCGCATTTGACCCGGTCATTGAATATCTGGGGTTAGAAGTTGGCAGAGATGGCTATGCACCGTAGTGGTGCAGAGCCATCCCAATTGAATACTGGGCCCTAAGATATTAGGTGTTCATTGTTGGAAGTGCTTCAGTGTTCTCCACAATTAAACCAAAAAACCCAACCTCAGAACATTGACCTTCTAAATTAAGTATTGACAATAAATACTTAATTTAGAAGGTCAATGTTCTGAGGTTGGGTTTTTTTGGTTTAATTGTTGATTAGCCCCTACCTATAGGTTTTTTGGTATCAGTGTTCTCCACAGCATTACAGTAGTCTAGCTATAATGTTATAACAGCATGGATCACTGTAATCAGACTTGTCTTCTTGCTATATGGAGAAAGGTTTCATAATTATCACAAGTGACAGAAGCAGTGTTTGAGCCCACAAATTCATACAACCTTTAAAGTAAGTGATACATCCAGCAGGATCCCAAGATTTGTGACCTGTAAATTTAGATGGAGTTCATAATTCCCAAAAGGGATTTTGATGTCAGGTACCTGTCCGCTTGTATTAGTAACCCACAGAATCTCTGTTTTACTTGGGTTCAGGCAGATTTTATTGTTTTTTGCCTGTTCTTGAGTTGCTTTTAGACAGGCAGTCAATTTTTCTCAAAACTGTGGGTAGTTCTTATTCAGTGGGTATGAGTAGCTGTACATCATCTGAATAGATATATAATATTGTGTCCATCACCATTTAAAAGAACAAGCTTTTCATGATTATTGTGATGAAGCATAACTGAATTTGTCCTTGGGTTCATGTAGAAGACATCTGTTGAGAAGTGGTGTAAATTTACACATGTGAAGTATAAAATATATATGCACTTCATGTCTCTGCCCATACTGTATCCAAACTACACCCCCCCCCCATGCATGCCTACACTTGGTTTGTGTAAAAATGGGTAAAAACACTCTCCGCACCTATACGCATTTAACTTCTGGGGTAAAAGCCCTTTTTTGTGAGCAAAGCATGGTTTATCTCCAAAAAACGTTTATAAAATTACTCCCTCAACACAAATATTCTACCATTACTTTTATCAGAAACTGCAGTCCAATACACAGCAGGGGTATGTCTACTAAGCTTGGCTAACGGTTAACCTGGGCTATCTACAACTAGGTCCCATATTATTCAATGTCACCTAGGTGCAGATCGCCCAGGTTAACCGTTAGCCCGGCTAAATAGACATACCCCAGCAGTTTGCTTTTTTAAATCTTTTTTTTTCAGTTCAAATATCATTTTTTATATTTTATACATGATTAAATTATCTCTGTCAAATATAATACCATTTTACGGTAGAAAGACAAGAAAAATTTATGGGGAAATCTCAAACGCCTTTCAAGTCAGTGAATGCATATGAAATTATAACACTGAACACTTAAAAAATAGATCAAACATCTAGATTCACAGTGAACTGCATTCCCAATTACTTATTATTCTTGTATATATAAATAGATGCAAATTTCCTGCTGAGTGCTCTACTTGCTACATCTACCTAGGGAGCTCAAAGAAAGAAAGAAGAACCCTGACAATCTCTATTTTTTTCACTATCATATAATGCCTAATAAAATATCTCAGCACCTTTTCTATGCAGTCCTACAAGAGATAGAAAATATTAAACATGTTAGTGTCAATTTTCAAAGAGGTTAACCTATTAAGTTTGGGAGTTAGGTGGCAAAATTAGCTCCTCTGAAACTGATGACAAAAACAATGGAGGGCTAGGGGAGAATACAATGCATATAAATAATAATGGATATAAAAACTAAGGAGAAAAACATTTTAATAATTTAAAATGTATAAAGTATAAAAAAAAATTAAAGCAGGAATAAAACCCGAAAACTTAAGAGGACTTGTGAAATTTGAAAATACCCAACATGTCCATGTTTGGCAAAATGCCTTCTTGAGAGATATAAAATAAAATACAAATCTTTGAGGCCAATATTCAAAGGATTTAGGCTTCTAATTAGGAGGGTTATGATCAGAAATTGGCCTCTTTTAAAATTTACTAGGATCAAATTTTAGGAGACTATACAGAGTTGGTGGCAACAAGGGCTGATTTATAGCAGGGAAAAAAGGGAGCTTAGCCTTGATTCTCAGAATTAGAAACCTACGTAAGATAAGAACATAACAAATGCCATACTGGGTCAGACCAAGGTCAATCAATATCCTATTTCCAACAGTGGTCAATCCAGGTCACAAGTACCTGGCAGGTTCCCAAGAAGGTATATAGGTTCCACAATTCTTGTCCTAGAACAAGCAGTGGATTTCCAAGGTCCTGTTTAATAATGGTTTATAGACCTTTCCTCCAGGAACTTGCCCAAACCTTTTTTAAACCCAGCTACACTAACAGCTTATACTACATCCTCTGGTAATGAATTCCTGAGTTTGATTACGCTTGAGTGAAAAAATATTTTCTCTTACTATTCTTAAATGGGTTACATTGTAGCTTCATTGCGTGTTCCCTAGTCTTTCTACTTTTTGATGAAGTAAACAACCTATCTACATTTACCCATTCTACTCCATTCATTAATTTATAGACCTCTATTATATCACCCCTCAGTTGTCTCTTTTCCAGCTTGAAGAGCTATAACCTTTTAAGCCTTTCTTCATAGGGGTATCCTTCCATCCCATTTACCATTTTGGTGGCTCTTCTCTGTACCTTTTCAAATTCTGCTATATGCTTTTTAAGATATGGTGACCAGAATTGTATACAGTATTCATTGTGTGGTCGCACCATGGAATGATACAGAGGCATTATAATATCTTTGGTTTTATTCTCCATTCCTTTCCTTATGATTCCTAGCATTCTGTTTCCCTTTTTGGCTGCCACTGCACTCTGGACAGAAGGTTTCAACGCATTATCCATGATGATGCCTAAATCATTTTCCTGGGTAGTAGTTCCTAATGTAGAACCTTGCATTGTGTAACTGTAGTTAGGATTGTTCTTTCCTACATGTATAACTTTGCACATGTCCATATTAAATTTCATCTGCCATTTGGATGTCCAGTCTTCAAATTTATCAAGGTCCTCTTGCAATTTTTCACAAACCTCTTATGTTTTAACAACTTTTAATAATTTTAAGTCATCTGAAAATTTGATCCCCTCACTCGTTATTCTCATTTCGAGGTCATTTATGAAGCAGTGCGTCCAGCACAGATCCTTGGGGTACTTCACTAGTCACCTTTCTCCTTTGAAAAAATTGGCCATTTAGCCCTACTCTCTGTTTTCCATCTTTTAACCAGTTCCTAATGCACAATAGTAAACCGCCTCGTATCCTATGACTTTTTAATTTTGCTGAGAGTCTCTCATGAGGGACCTTGTCAAAAGCTTTCTGAAAATCCAGATACACTACATTGACTGGATTGCCTTTTTCTATCTGTTTATTCACACCTTCAAAAAAATTAACATATTAGTAAGACAAGACTTTTCTTGGCTAAATCTATGTTGGCTTTCTCTCATTAAATCATGACTATCTACATGGTCAGTAATTTTATTCTTTATAATGGTTTCTACCATTTTGCCCAGTACTGATGTCAGGCTTACCGGTCTGTAGTTTTCCAGATTACCCCTGCAACCCTTTTTGAAAATTGGCATCACATTGGCTGTTCGCCAATCTTCAGGTACTACAGATGATTTTAATGATAGTTCACAGATTACTAACAGTAGGACTGCAATCTCATATTTCAGTTCTTTTAACATCCTTGGTTGTATACCATCCAGTCTAGGTGATTTGCTATTCTTCAGTTTATCAAATAGTTGTACGTATACAGTTGTAATACATCTTCCTGGTTTATTGAAATTTCTTTCAATTCTTCCTATACACCACATTTAAATACCATTTCAGGCATGGGTAACTTCCCTACATCTTCTTCAGTAGAGGCCAAAGCAAAGAATTCATTCAGCCTCCCCACTATGGCTTTGTTCTCCCTTTGCGTCCCTTTTACCCCTCTATCATATGATGGGTCCAATTGACTCTTTCACAGGATTTTTACTATGTATGTACTTGAAAAAGATTTTATTATATATATATTAGTATGCATTTTTGCTTCCACAGCAAGCTTTTTTCAAATTTTTTCTTTGTCTGCCTTATCAGCGCCTTGCATCTAACTTGCCAGTGCTTATGTTGTTTCCGGTTTTCATTATTTCGTCCTTTTTCCATTTCCTGAAAGATGCTTTTTTAGCTACAACATCCTCTCGGACCTACCTTGCTGGCAGTTTTTTGGCCTTCCTTCCACTTTTCTTAAAGTGTAGAATACTTCTGGTCTGGGCTTCCAAGATAGTATTTTTAAACAGTGACCATGCTTGTAAATCTTTAACTTTGCAGCTGCTCCTTTTAGTTTTTTCTTAACTATTTTCATAAATCAGGAACTTAAATCTAGGCAAATGAATTGCAGACCTAAATTTAAGAGTATAAATTTTAGGCCCCTAAATTTAGGTGACATTTCAGCTGAAATTATGAAACCACATTTTGATAACATGTTTGGCTTGAAGTTGGAACATCCATGTCTGAATGTTTACAATTCCCCTTTTGTAAAACACATAAATGGATACCATCAAATACACATGTATTTGTTTGTACATACAGCGGAAGCAGTCATTACCTATGCACAAAAAGAGCGGCATTACTCAACATCATCCACAAAGAGATATGAGTGATTATATGTGGAAAAGCTTATTTATTTTTCTATGTAAAGTGCCTGCAACTATACATATGGGGCCCTATTTCAGAAAGATATACATAGAAGTGATGCCAAGTAAGGAGCCCCATCTCCAACCCTCCATCAGAATCTACCAACCTACCCCAATCACCCTGGGTTAGATGGAGGATGGCAGAAGTAAACCCTAGATCAGGGGTTTTCAACCCAGTCCTCGGGGAATCCTAGGCCAGTCAGGTTTTCAGGATTCCCAGAATGAATATGCATGAGAAAGATTTGCATGTTCTGCCTTCATTGTATGCAAATCTATCTTATGCATATTCATTGTGGGAATCCTGAAAACCTGACTGGCCTAGGATTCCCCGAGGACTGGGTTGAAAACCTATGCCCTAGATGTTCATGCTCCCTTGGCACTTGAAAGGAAAAATGGTAGCTCTAACTCTGTTGTAGTCTCACAGTGCTACCAGTTTAATGGAATGAGATGAAACAATATGAGGGGAAAACAGGTAAAAAGTTACACTGAGTTCATTGGACCAATCGGAATGGGTGTTCCAGAGATATAATCCTCCCCCCCCCCCGAAAATGGCCTAATGCATAGCTAAGGGAGAATGAATTCAGCTTCTGCAGCATAGAAACTTGCATAGTATTTAGGGAATTGTTCCTTTCAAACTCTGTTATCCCTATTCTCTACATTTCCAACCACCCAAAATGCCCCTACTCCTAAAAACCCCTCCATTCATAACTGTCTCACCACCCTGCATACTGCCCCCCCAAGAAAATACTCCCTCCCAACTGCTCTACTATCTCTCCAAATGCTCCTACCCCACAAAATACCTTCATACAACTGTCTCATCACCCTACAAACTGCCCTTCCCAAAAAACTACATCCCGACATCTGCCTCGCCATACAACAAATTGCCCAGCCCCAAAAATCAACCTCTGAAGCTGCCTCATCATCCCGCAAACTGCCCCACCTCCAAAACCTCCACCTTTGCAGCTGACCCACCACAACGCTAACTGCTTTAACCCCACATCTTATCTCCTGCAACTCCCTCACCTCCCCATAAACTGCCCCAGCCACAAAAAATACCCCTGACAATTGCCCCATCACCTTGGTAACTTCCCCCAGAGAAGGGCAACTGAAATGATAAAGGGGATGAAACAGCTCTTCTGTGAGGAAAGGCTAAAGAGGTTAGGGCTCTTCTCTCTGAGGGGAGATATGATAGAGGTCTATAAAATCCTGAGTGGGATGGAACAGCTCTTCTGTGAGGAAAGGCTAAAGAGGTTAGGGCTCTTCTCTCTGAGGGGAGATATGATAGAGGTCTATAAAATCCTGAGTGGGATGGAACAGCTCTTCTGTGAGGAAAGGCTGAAGAGGTTAGGGCTCTTCACTCTGAGGGGAGATAAGATAGAGGTCTATAAAATCCTGAGTGGGATGGAACAGCTCTTCTGTGAGGAAAGGCTAAAGAGGTTAGGGCTCTTCTCTGAGGGGAGATAAGATAGAGGTCTATAAAATCCTGAGTGGGATGGAACAGCTCTTCTGTGAGGAAAGGCTAAAGAGGTTAGGGCTCTTCTCTCTGAGGGGAGATATGATAGAGGTCTATAAAATCCTGAGTGGGATGGAACAGCTCTTCTGTGAGGAAAGGCTGAAGAGGTTAGGGCTCTTCACTCTGAGGGGAGATATGATAGAGATCTATAAAATCCTGAGTGGGATGGAACAGCTCTTCTGTGAGGAAAGGCTAAAGAGGTTAGGGCTCTTCTCTCTGAGGGGAGATATGATAGAGGTCTATAAAATCCTGAGTGGGATGGAACAGCTCTTCTGTGAGGAAAGGCTGAAGAGGTTAGGGCTCTTCTCTCTGAGGGGAGATATGATAGAGGTCTATAAAATCCTGAGTGGGATGGAACAGCTCTTCTGTGAGGAAAGGCTAAAGAGGTTAGGGCTCTTCACTCTGAGGGGAGATATGATAGAGGTCTATAAAATCCTGAGTGGGATGGAACAGCTCTTCTGTGAGGAAAGGCTAAAGAGGTTAGGGCTCTTCTCTCTGAGGGGAGATATGATAGAGGTCTATAAAATCCTGAGTGGGATGGAACAGCTCTTCTGTGAGGAAAGGCTAAAGAGGTTAGGGCTCTTCTCTCTGAGGGGAGATATGATAGAGGTCTATAAAATCCTGAGTGGGATGGAACAGCTCTTCTGTGAGGAAAGGCTGAAGAGGTTAGGGCTCTTCACTCTGAGGGGAGATATGATAGAGGTCTATAAAATCCTGAGTGGAATGGAACAGCTCTTCTGTGAGGAAAGGCTGAAGAGGTTAGGGCTCTTCACTCTGAGGGGAGATATGATAGAGATCTATAAAATCCTGAGTGGGATGGAACAGCTCTTCTGTGAGGAAAGGCTAAAGAGGTTAGGGCTCTTCTCTCTGAGGGGAGATATGATAGAGGTCTATAAAATCCTGAGTGGGATGGAACAGCTCTTCTATGAGGAAAGGCTGAAGAGGTTAGGGCTCTTCTCTCTGAGGGGAGATATGATAGAGGTCTATAAAATCCTGAGTGGGATGGAACAGCTCTTCTGTGAGGAAAGGCTAAAGAGGTTAGGGCTCTTCACTCTGAGGGGAGATATGATAGAGGTCTATAAAATCCTGAGTGGGATGGAACAGCTCTTCTGTGAGGAAAGGCTGAAGAGGTTAGGGCTCTTCACTCTGAGGGGAGATATGATAGAGGTCTATAAAATCCTGAGTGGGATGGAACAGCTCTTCTGTGAGGAAAGGCTGAAGAGGTTAGGGCTCTTCACTCTGAGGGGAGATATGATAGAGGTCTATAAAATCCTGAGTGGGATGGAACAGCTCTTCTGTGAGGAAAGGCTAAAGAGGTTAGGGCTCTTCACTCTGAGGGGAGATATGATAGAGGTCTATAAAATCCTGAGTGGGATGGAACAGCTCTTCTGTGAGGAAAGGCTAAAGAGGTTAGGGCTCTTCACTCTGAGGGGAGATATGATAGAGGTCTATAAAATCCTGAGTGGGATGGAACAGCTCTTCTGTGAGGAAAGGCTAAAGAGGTTAGGGCTCTTCACTCTGAGGGGAGATATGATAGAGGTCTATAAAATCCTGAGTGGGATGGAACAGCTCTTCTGTGAGGAAAGGCTAAAGAGGTTAGGGCTCTTCTCTCTGAGGGGAGATATGATAGAGGTCTATAAAATCCTGAGTGGGATGGAACAGCTCTTCTGTGAGGAAAGGCTAAAGAGGTTAGGGCTCTTCACTCTGAGGGGAGATATGATAGAGGTCTATAAAATCCTGAGTGGGATGGAACAGCTCTTCTGTGAGGAAAGGCTAAAGAGGTTAGGGCTCTTCTCTCTGAGGGGAGATATGATAGAGGTCTATAAAACCCTGAGTGGGATGGAACAGCTCTTCTGTGAGGAAAGGCTAAAGAGGTTAGGGCTCTTCTCTCTGAGGGGAGATATGATAGAGGTCTATAAAATCCTGAGTGGGATGGAACAGCTCTTCTGTGAGGAAAGGCTAAAGAGGTTAGGGCTCTTCACTCTGAGGGGAGATATGATAGAGGTCTATAAAATCCTGAGTGGGATGGAACAGCTCTTCTGTGAGGAAAGGCTAAAGAGGTTAGGGCTCTTCACTCTGAGGGGAGATATGATAGAGGTCTATAAAATCCTGAGTGGGATGGAACAGCTCTTCTGTGAGGAAAGGCTGAAGAGGTTAGGGCTCTTCACTCTGAGGGGAGATATGATAGAGGTCTATAAAATCCTGAGTGGGATGGAACAGCTCTTCTGTGAGGAAAGGCTAAAGAGGTTAGGGCTCTTCTCTCTGAGGGGAGATATGATAGAGGTCTATAAAATCCTGAGTGGGATGGAACAGCTCTTCTGTGAGGAAAGGCTGAAGAGGTTAGGGCTCTTCTCTCTGAGGGGAGATATGATAGAGGTCTATAAAATCCTGAGTGGGATGGAACAGCTCTTCTGTGAGGAAAGGCTGAAGAGGTTAGGGCTCTTCACTCTGAGGGGAGATATGATAGAGGTCTATAAAATCCTGAGTGGGATGGAACAGCTCTTCTGTGAGGAAAGGCTGAAGAGGTTAGGGCTCTTCTCTCTGAGAGGAGATATGATAGAGGTCTATAAAATCCTGAGTGGGATGGAACAGCTCTTCTGTGAGGAAAGGCTAAAGAGGTTAGGGCTCTTCACTCTGAGGGGAGATATGATAGAGGTCTATAAAATCCTGAGTGGGATGGAACAGCTCTTCTGTGAGGAAAGGCTGAAGAGGTTAGGGCTCTTCACTCTGAGGGGAGATATGATAGAGGTCTATAAAATCCTGAGTGGGATGGAACAGGTAGATGCAAATCAGTTGTTTATGTTTTCAAAAAATACGAGGATTAGGAGACACGCCAGGAAGCTACAAAGTAATATTTAGCACACAAACGAGAAAATATTTTTTTCTTTCAATGTATAATTAGTCTTTGGAACTCATTGTTGGCAGATCTAGTAAAAGCAGACAGTGTAGCCAGGTTTAAAAAAAGGTTTGGACAAATTCCTAGAGGAAAAGTCCATAAACCGTTATTAATGTGCAAAATGCAATGTATGCCATCAAGTGAGTGCTGACTCCTGGAGATCAAGCAGTTCCTGGGTTTTCTTGGCAAGCTGTGACTGGAAGTAGATTGCCAAGCCTTTATTCCGAGGCAGTGGAGGGTAAAGTGACTTGCCCAAGACCACATGGAATGCCAGTGGGAATCAAACCCTGGTCTCTTGGTCAGCATGCTGCTGCTATAATCACTAGGCTACTCCTCCACTCCAAGCGAAAGCTACTGCTTATCCCTGGAGATAGGTAGCATGGAACTGGCTACTTTTGGGATTTATCAGGTACTTGTGAAACAGGATCAGGCCCATACCAAGCTAGAAATGCACCCTGTGTGAATAACGAATCTGGTGCCCCCTCTACCCCAGCCACATGCAGTTTCTCACTCTTTTTGAGCTTCTTGGAAGCCCAGTGATGATATCAGATCCCTTTCTGTCCTTGTACCCTGTGCAGCTGCATCCCTCGCATAGCCCTTGGTATGGCCCTGAACAAGATATTAGGCCTGATGGACCTTTGGTCTGACCCCGTATGGCAGTTCTTATGTCTCAGCACTTCATGAACTGCCCTGCAACAGCTGACCCTGCTGCAAACTGCTCCAACCCCAAAAGCTATCATACATAATGGTCCCGCCATGCTGTCAACTGTCCCATCCCCCAAAATTACCTTGCTTCAACTGCTTTACTATCTACAAACTACCCTACCCCCTAAAAATATCCTCCCTTGACTATCTTTCCCTCAATAATAACTCCCATTCAACTGCCCCACCACCAAAAACTCCCCATCACAACTGTCCCACGACCCTGCAAACTACTTTCACCCCCAAAACTACCTCCCTACCAGTTTCCACAACCCACAAAACCTCATCTCCTTGAAATGCCCCACCACCCCCAGCTATCATGTGTTATATCCATTGACAACACATGCACAGCACATGCAAAACACACAACAAAGATACACACACACACACACAAAGACAGGTACAGGGATTCATGCCTCGGTACAAACTTAGATTGTTAGCCCTCTGTGGATAAGAAAATTAGCTACTGGTATCTGGATGTAAATAGTCTTGAACTTCTGAGAAAAGGTATGAGTTAAATCAAATTCTGTTAATTCTAATTTGAAAGCTACTGACTGAATTGTACTGCTTTCTTATTGGTTGCTATCTGTACTGCCGGCTAATGACTGTTGCCATGGGCAGGGATAGATTAAGGCACTGCAAGTTAGCAACATACCAATTAGGGGCCAAAGTTTGGGAGAGAGGGGCAGGTGCTGTTAGATGTGCTCATCACTCAGAAAGTTAGGATTAATAACTGCTTGGCTTTTTTATGATTCTACTGATTTTTACATAAATGTGTAATGGCAGAGAAAAAAAGGTACCTGGCTCTGGGTCGAGGCCGTTCCAATGCTGCAAGGATGCAGGGGAACATGGTTACCGGCTCCCCCAGGTCTCCTGCAGCACTGGAGGCGTTGCTGGAAGTGTCGCGTCCATGATTGTGGGCCCCCTGTGATGACGATAATGCACCCAGGGCCCCGTAAATGGCTCTAGGAGCATTGAGAACTCATGAGGAGATGAGTCCAAGGCTCCCTGCACTGCCCCAAAGCCGCTGCAGCTGAAAAATTAAAATTGAGTGGCCCGAACCCGGAAGTGCCTGTGCATGCGCAGTGGCAGAACTGCACATGTGTGACTGTACTCTGATGAGGGAGGGGGCCACAAAGAAGAGCAGAAACTCAGAGAAAGAAATAAAGGTAAAATACAAGTTAATTTAAGGCTTTTTTTTAGACCTGAATTGGGCTGGGCAGGCATGTTGGACCCCTGGGGCAAGTTTTAAAGAAAAACATAATAAAACTGATAATAATTAAAATGGAATTGAAAGCAATATTAAAAATAAATAAAAGTACCAGTGAAAGTGCAAATAAAAAGAAATCAACATGGAATAAAGTAAAAATATATTAAATGCAAGTGTGCGCATATATATGAAAATGTTTGTTGTGTGCATGCGATATGATGTTCTCGTGCAGGCAATCAAACTGAGACTGTAGGGCATGTGAGAAGAGCTCCCAGAGACTAAAAAGCATGACGTAATTTAAATAAATAATATTGATACCCAGCGAACTTTAAAAAAATGGTGTATACAATTTCTTTTATGCATGCAAAGGTCTGTTAGGAGCTTTGTGAACTGAAATGCATCTAGAAATAGGTGACTGTTTTCAAACAGCTAGGTGGAAGAGCACTTTTATAGTGCAGATATAATACTGCTGCAGGAACTTTAGTTAGAGGTTGAGGAAGAAGATTCTGATAGGATAATGTGTGCCAGAGTAAATCTCTGTACGGAAGAGATGTGAAAGAATTTGACTGGAATCAGAATAGTGAGTAATTGAGAATTATTTACAAAAGAAATGTTTAGAAGCTTGAATGAAAACTTAAATGTAAATGTGAGAACTTTTTTTTCCCCCTTGGTGACTGGAACATGGCGGAGGAAGCTCTGTAACTCATTCAAGCAGTTTTAAAACCAAACTAAGGGGTATGTTTACTAAACTGCGGTAATCGTGAATAACGCGTGTAACGTACACTTAACGATCGTTCGCACGTCATAACGCGCGTTCTGATGTGCGAACGATCGTTAAGTGTACGTTACGCGCGTTAACCGCAGTTAACGATCGTAAACCCCCGCGGCGCGTTAAAACACCGCAGAAGGTGGAGAGTGGGCGGAGAGAAGGGGTCAATGGGTGGAGAGTGGGCGGGGAGAGGCTCCCCTCACACTAACGCACTGAATTGCAGAGCTCAATTCCAACGCGAATTAAAACCTGTCGTTAAAGGCATATTAAAGGGAAGAGAAACCATTTCCGTCAGCAATGTACAGCAAAACCGGGGAAACCTAAACAACGTGAGCAGTGTGATACATGTGCACAGAACAAAATGTCAAATAAAACGGTAAAATGACCACAAGAAACAGTGTAAAAATTATAATTCAGCTGGGCAACAGTGATAGCAATGGGCAACAATAAAAAACACTCCCAGGAAAGCTCCAAAAAAAGAAATGATGTTTGGAAGGGTCTACGCTCCGTAGACCCTTTCAAAAATCATTTCATTTTATTGGAGCTTTCCTGGGAGTGTTTTTTAATGTTGCCCAATGTTATCATTGTTGCCCAGCTTGGTTATGGGTGTTTGCCCCTTTTTTCGAGGTCATATTTGAGGTTTATGTGCACTTTTGTCTCCATACAAGGTAAATGAGCCCACAGTACAATTGTGCAGAGCAGGGTTTCTGACTCATCAGGCCAGTTTTCCTATCTCCAGGGACTGCACTGTCTCTGTGGCCACAGTGTGGTGCAACGGACACAGCCAGTGCCTGTAAGACCAGAGGGTCACAGGTTCAAATCCCAGCTGTGGCTCCTGCCAACCCAGTCCCCATAGTTTTACCCACCACTAAACAGTGATAATAAAGACACTCCTTTATTGCGGAGAACATACGCATGGTTAATATGCCTGTATTTTACCACACCAAACACAGACACCATAAACAGGCGCATTACCTAGAGCAGAGTCCCGCAAATGCAGTCCTGGAGGGCCCCACACCATTCAGGTTCCATGCTGCCTCTAATAAAGATGCCTGTGCTGCATATCTATGCACCACCCCCATGGTATGCAGATGTAGCTCATGCATATTTATGAGGGACAGCATGAAAACATGAACAGTGTTTGGAACACCAGGACTGGAGTTGGGAAACTCTGCCGTAAAGCAGCAGCCAACAGGGGCAGACACACCCACACACACACCCACAGGCCCCATTGGCCAATGCCTCCTGGAGAGGCAGGACATTGGGCCCTGCCTGTATCTCCCAATACTAGCAGTTGCATACCTTAGCAATGCCACCCTACACCTGGGTATATGGTACACAGCTAACAAACATTTCCTATGATAACTGGCAGATATCAATTCCTACGTTAAGCACATTTTGCTCATTGAGCCCTACCATAACAATCATTCTGATGTCTGCGGTGTGTGCTGCAGGTCTGGTCTCTGATAGTGTTTACCACCCTGGGGAGTGACCCCCAACAGTATTGCGTACCATATCCATGCCTGTACTGTGCCCAAGACTGGTGTGGTGGGTATGGCTGCTGAACACCTCTATAGTAGCACAATGCTGGCATAGGTGTGGGGGTGGTTGTCTGTCTATCCAGTGTGTGGTGGCTGCAAACACCTTCCACAGCCCACACTGTCAGCAATGTTGCCAGTATTGGGCTGCTAATGTGCGTAATGAGGAGCAAGGTACCATGGGTATAGGCCGGACAGGGCGGCCTGGCCAGGGTGCATCTGCACAGGGCATAGGGCACTGACTGGGACATTGTAGTGCCCGGCCACCACCTACACAGACAGGGTGACCTCAGTATGTCCTGCTGAGAGATCACTCTCACCCTGACTGTGCAGTGACCACAGCATGGCTAGGCACCCCCATAGTGCTATTATAGTATTTCTCTCATGTGATAGATATGGGTTTCCTTTTGGGGCCCAGTCACTGATTCATCTGTTTGCTGTGTATGCTGACATCCCAGTTCTGGGTGCATGCATCTCCACTGGGCACATGCACTATGGACTAACTAGCAGGCTGTTTGCAGCTGGTATGTGTCTTGATGGAGTGGCTTGCAGGGTGCAGCAGCTGATGGCTTGCAGCAGGAGCATATCAGATAGCGGTGGGGTGCAGCTTATCATATCCAGGCCTAATGTCTGTCTGCTATTGTGTTATGGATGTGTACAGAGCTGCATTGACTGCCCTGTGGGGTGTCTGTTTCTCAGCAGGACCGGGGTTGATGTTCCCCTCTACTGCCACCTTTGCAGGGAGGTAGAATGTGGATCTACTGTTAGGAGACCCTGTTTGCCACCCGCCGCCCTGGGGGAGGGGGGTGGTGGTACATGGGCCACCTAGGGGTCCATGGGGACTACACCTGACTGAAACAGACAGAGATATCCAAGGTGTTTCTGCAGAAACTACCTATCTCACACATTAACACTGCTTTGAACCTGCGCCATGGCCTCTTTCAGCCATGGACGGTGCTGTGGACCTGGTGCTGGGCGCCTCACTGCACCCTCAGGGTGAGCACAGTACCCGCACAATGTGACGGTGTGTAGCTACTCTGTGCCAGTACAACACACGGTCAGTACCCCCTACAAGGCCGAGGTGCTGTGGGGGTGCACATGGTCACTTCCCCCTACAAGGCCGAGGTGCTGTGGGGGTGCACATGGTCACTTCCCCCTACCAGGCCGAGGTGCCGTGGGGGTGCATTCCCCATGGTGTGTATCTGTGGACAGCTGATTTGCATGTGCAGTGCATCATGGGTGTGACTGGCACAATCCAACCCTGGGAAAATCCAGCACCTGCTCACAGGCTCTGATAAACCATAGGCCATCACACGTACATCTGTTAGCATAATGCATAGGTGCAAGACACCCTAAAGAGTCTGTAATATAAGGTGCCCATGCTGGTAAAAACACACGTACCCACGCACGATTGTACGCACGCACCAACGCACGGGGCTACGCCCGTACCAACGCACGCAGCCACGCACGCACCAACGTACGTGGCTAGGCACACTCCGAGGGTGTGTTTCTGACACCACTACTCCACGTAAAGAAAAACATGCCTCCTCATTCCCTATGTAATGTACAGGGTGTTGCCTGGGCCAGCCTTCTGCGTTTGGCACACTGGGGACTCGAACCCATGCTGCCTGTAACAGCGGTCAGTACAGTAACCATTGTGCTACAGCTCTGTTTCCGTGCTTTGTGTCTGTACGCCTTCTTACGATTAACGCGCAGTAATGCGCCATGGCGCCCTGTAACGCTCGTTGGTTTTTGGAACGCGCGTTAGTGGTAACGATGTACCGCCCATGTCCTTATTTGGGGTTTCTGTCACTACCGCGGCTCCTAACGCGAATTGCACTAACGCAGTTTAGTAAACATACCCCTAAATGAGAAATTGAATTGATTTATTGGACAGTTTGATTTGAGCACTGCTCTGATGAAAGGTTCTACAGTATGTGAGACGTACTTTCACGAGCACTGGAGATTTTCAAGCACTGAAGGAGAAGTAGGGCTGAAGGTATACAGAAAAGCTTCCAGTGAAGTGAGAGAAACCTTGAAAGTGAGCTGTTTTAAAACTGAGTACTGCTCACTGGAATTGTTTAATCCTAATACAGCCTGTTTCAGTGAGAAAGAGTGCATATGTAAGAGAGAAGGATTGAGTGTGTGAAGAAAAAAACATTGCCATATTTTAAAGAATTACATTTGATTGGCAACTGGTATAGTTCTCCAAACCTGGTTGGCAGTTTTGAAAGACTGGCTATGGCACATAAAGGAAAGAAATTTGGTTTTGGCACAGAGAGTTCTGTGGGAGGGAAAGATAAGGAACTTGATTATCTTTTACTTTTTGGGGACTAGCAGCTCATAAGTACTAGAAACAAAAAAAGAAAACTATAGGAACACTTTTAGTTTTGCACACATAGCTAAAAAAAAAAAAAGATAAGATAATAAATAACCGGAGGGTGGTTTTTTTTCCCCTCTTCAGCCAGCAGTGATTTTTTTGTTTTTAAAAAAGGGAGCCAAGGCTGCTGATTGTAGCCATGCTGTATTTTCTAGGGCCTGTCCCAAGGCTTTGGGAGAAAGTCTGGCAAGAGGAGGGATCTGTTTGGTGGCAATGTAGCATGTTGGGCAGCTGTAATTGCCTATCTCTGCTGACATACTTCACTGAATTCAGCTCAGACACTGCATGAAAGAAAGAGCCGATTTAAAAAATGTAATAGGGCTCCACTTAGGATAATAGAGGAGCTTGGAAGGAAGAAGGAGAAGAAGATATGTAAAGTAGAATGGAACTAGTTGATGAGGTCATCAGGCGTAGCAGCACTGTTCCCGAGAAGATGGAATTATAGTGTGACTGTTTTTTTGTGGCACTTAGTGTGTGGGCTTGAATGTATATGGATGCGCACTGCTTGGTGTGACTGAAGAGGCCCCTGTTTGGATGAATTATGGAAAGTTTGAGAGTAACCGAGGCAGGTCGGACCCGGTGTACCCTGCTCCCCCCCCAACCTATACAACCCCCCCTCCCCCTAACCCTGCATACAAACTAACACCGACACAGTTCTTGGGCTCGTATGGTCGCAGCTTTATTAACAATCAAAACATTCCAAACATTTCCTTGAAACATAAACTTCTTAATAATAACCCACGAGCGGAACGAGCCCTCACCCACCATACCACTAGCAAGGTGACCTCATTCCACTCCCGCTGCGGCCGTGCCAGCGGCAAACGCCAACCCCCCCCTTTTACCCGACCTCGCCATATTACTAGCAAAGACCAGCCAGGGGTCATCCGGGTTGGGGGCAACCGCCCCCGCCCCAATTCCAGTTTAAGGCTCCGGACCCCGGAAACCTCCAGGATCCCGCCACCCCCCCAGCTGCGACAACCCATTCAAAATCATACCCACCACACAAAAAGGAAAGGGTGGGAGGGTGGGCAGCAAGAGCCCCCGCACCCTACTGCTGTCCTTGCTGCCAGAGACTGCCGCCACCGCGCGTCTCCCCCATAATCCCCCAGGCTCAGCTCTTCCCATTGGCTCACCACGCCGTCCATCCCCAGTGAGCCAATGAATTTAAATGATGCCCACGCAGCGACCAATCCTCTCGAGGCCTCGAGCAGGGTCCCCGCACCGGGCCGCGCGCCCGGTTACCGTTGGCCCTGCCCCGCGACCTCGTCAGTTTTGTTTGAGACTGAGTGAGTATGAGAAAGGGGTGAATGAAATAAAGTGATTTAAAGGTTTCAAATGGAGAATCTCAGGTAGGTTCAGCTGAAGATTTAAAGAGAACAGATTGAAGATTTAAGGAGAGGATGAAAGCTTAAAAGACGTTTAAAAGAAGAAAACTAGTAAGATTTTTTGGTTTAGAAAATTAAAATGTGTTTTATTTTCTAATTAGAAATGTATGAATTTGTGTGGAAATAACAGCAGAAGTAATTGAAGGCAGGTTAGAGAAGAACATGGATGCTTATGGATAAAAAATAAAAAAGAGAAATAGAGGAGATTGGAAGGTTTTCAAAGTATATTAAAAGAAGTAAAAGTTTTTTAGGTATTTAATCATGAGCGTGGAGGAGTAGCCTAGTGGTTAGAACAGCTGCCTAATACCCAGAAGATCAAGGGTTCAATTCCCACTGGCACTCCTTGTGACTTTGGGCAAGTCACTTTACCCTCCATTGCCTCAGAAGAAAAGGCTGGCAATCTACTTCCAGTGATACATTGCCAAGAAAATCCAGAGGTAGCTGGGTCACTATGAGTCAACACTGACTTGATGGCACAAAAAAAAATCATAGACCAGAGCAGAGGAGTAGCCTAGTGGTTTGAACAGTGGCTTGGTAACCAAGCAACAAAGGTTCAATTCCCACTAGCACTCCTTGTGGCCTTGGGCAAATCACTTAACACTCCATTGTCTCAGAAGAAAGGCCTGGCAATCTACCTTTGATCACACTGCCAAGAAAACCCAGGAGCTTCTGGGTTGCCAGGAGTCAGCATTGACTCAAAGGCATACATTGCATTGTATTGCAATCATATACCACCCAAGTGCTATCACATTCAAGGTGGTTTACATTCAGGTTCTGTATATGTTCTCTTTGTCCCCGAAGGGCTTACAGTCTTTCTTGTACCTGAGGCAAAGGAGGGTTAAGTGACTTGTCCAAGTTCACAAGGAGCACCTGTGGGGCTAGAAAACTCCAGTCGTTCTGGCCCAATATAATCTAAAGTGGGGTTATAAGTGAAGTGTTAAGGGGAGTTAAGATAGGAAAGACTAATGAATGAAGGGAATGAATGTTGGCCTATGGTAGCATAGCAGTGAAAGGGTGAGAGAGGAGACCTTGGAAGAAGTTCTGGTGCATGATTTAGGCTGAGGGGTTGAGCAGCAGTGGGAAAGTAGAGCAATTGAAGGAAGGATTGTGACTGAGTGGGTATGCGAGATCTGAATGAGTGAATTTGTGAGAGATGTTTTTTATTTTTTCCCCCTCAAGCAAGCTTACATAATTTCTTTTTGTTTAGTGATTTTTTTTAGTAAGTAGAAAAGGTAAGGGGAAATAGTAGTAGGGAAGGGGGTCCTGAGTCTTCAAGCTGAAAAATAAGAGAGTCAGCTGCCTCCTGATTAAAAATCCACTAAGTATAGGCCACTGAGCCTGGGAGCTGCCCACAAGATCCTGAAGAATCAAGTACAAAAGCCTTCTACTCACTCACAAAACCGTCCACCAAACACAGGGCACCCCACTCCGCGCCCTACTGCCTCGCCCAACTCACAACAGAACAACAAGACAATCCTCCAACAGCTCCGTTGCCATCCCCCACAAAAGAACCAAAGCAACTCAACGGACCTGCAACAGAGCCTTTGAACTCTATGCTCCATCCCTCTGGAACTCTCTACCAAACCACATCAGGAACAACGGTGATCTCCCATCATTCAAAAAGCAGCTAAAAACCATCCTATTCCAAGAACATCTCTGAATAGGAACCAGTAACTATGCTATCTTGTCAGTCTCTATGTCCACCCCAAAAATCATCAATGTTGAACCCCCGGTGATGGCCCCCCCCCACATTTGATTCCCCCCCCCCCTGGTTATATGTCCCACCGCTTTGACCCGGTGAAAAGCGGGATATAAATACAGTTAAATAAATAAATAAATAAATAAGCTCTGGAGGAAAGCTGAACTGAAGCTTGGAGAAGAAAAAACACTTTTATGGGCCCCAACCTGACATCGGATGTGATAAGTATTATCCTCTCAGGAATGCTTTTTATGAGCTCACATAAACACTGAGACATTTTTGATATCTGAGTCATACCTCTACCAACTATTTTTCTGATAATTTTACTAGAGTGAAAAAGAAAACCCACGAACAAATACAGGATATATGTTGTATGGTAGAATCCTCTTTATTGTAATTTTAAAATAAGTTACTTACATTTATTTTATTAATACAATTTTGAAAAATGATTTATGAGTAATTGTGATTATTTTAAGTTATCTCTTATGTATTAACTAAATCCATCTCAGCTCCTATTCATTTAGTAATTTAATTTTCCTTCATTGTTCTCTTCCTCTTTAAAAAGGCGGAAGAGTATTCATAGGGAAACAGAGTTTCTACCCTGCTTGTCATTTTCTTGGAGATACCAGACACGACCATCTATCCCGGTAACCGTGTGCCTTTCATTTATGGGGGAACCTTACATGTCTGATGCTTAGAGATTGTGGCACAGGTGTCACTAGGAAGATAGGTAAATTGGTATCTGGCTACACTTGGACATCGCTGGAACCCAGCATCCAAGAAAGCAGCAAGACCTGGGAAAAAGAAGCTTGAGATAAGTGATTTCCACCACAGTAACTATTTTTTTGTAGACATGCTAGTGCACTAGTTGTATTTTTTGCAACAGCAAAATGTTTTAATACCTGAAGGATAATTGCTATCCACCTTCAAGGTTACCTATAACACAACATAGTGTTTGAACTTTTCTTCTACTACAGAATAAAGACATTTCACACCTTTAACAGGTTAACTCACACTTGCCTGTTGTTGAAAGGGTCTATAATGTACCACTGTTGAATAACAGAAACATTTTATGAATTGTTCATAGAATGTAGTGATTATATTGTTTTATATTATAGTGCAACATACTAATGTGCTGGTGAAGACTGTTGTAGAAACTGAATCTGTAAAGCTATAAAAATATTGTTATTGTTTATTTACAAAAATTTAATCTACAGTATTTTTTCAAATTAAAATTAGTATATTTTTCAAAAGTTAAACTTGTTTACGTGATTCATCCCTTAGTATGTTCTGATTTGAGTTTGAGGTTCAAGAAGCTGTAAAGTGTATTGTAGAAAAAATTAAAAAATATTTTCTCTGTAAACTGGGAGTATCCATTGATGGTTCCATTGAAGGAAATGTCATGTGTATCAATGATCAGGAAAGAGACACTCGTAACATTTCCTTTCCTGATCATGGACACACGTAGTACCAAAACATACATAAATACACACATGCGCACCAATTTGCCCATGTCTGCACAGACACATACATGGAAGCATTCATGCACACATATGCAAGCATAAATAGATACACATACAAGCATACTTGCAGTAACATGAAAACACGCACATACATAAAATCATGCACAGACATACCAGTCTACAAATATACACACAGTAGAGATACGCACACACAAAACAGATAAACTATAAAACAAACATAAACACGTGCACGGGCACACGCAAAGGGGCTGGAAAGAATCCCATGAGCCATACTCTACATGTTTTCCTCACTTCTTTTTTATGCAATGAGTTGTCCTGCAACTTAGGGGTATGTTTACTAAGCAGCGGTAGCGGCTTCCGTGCGATATCAGAGCCGTGGCGATATCCGATATCTCATGGAAGTCGCTACCGCTGCTTAGTAAACATACACCTTAGTTTACAAAGTAATAGTAAAAACAGTAAGATAATATCTGTCAGGACCAGATAACCAGATAAGTGCCATCCAGCGTGATATTCAGCAGTACTATCAAGATAGTGCTGCTGCTGAATGTTTCCTCATGACTTCCTCACTACTATCTGGATAGTCTGTGGGTGGAGCTGGGATGGAGTTGTGTGTTATTCTTTGTATTAATTGGATAAAAACTGCATACAAGTTAGGCCAAAAAAACAGCAGACTGAACTTTATGTGGTTTTTGCTATCCAGATAGTGACCGAATATCATTGCTCTCCAGATAGTCCTAGCAGTTAGCAGTGCTGGAGAATATCTAGATGCCAGTACTGAATATCCAGTATCATTTTTAAATGCTGCAACTGATGCATAAAAAACACTGACCATGGAGTTTAAATATTAATCCCTAATGTATTACTTTGCCAACACTGCCATAGAGGCAATCACAGATCTCAACAGAGATTTCCAACGTGCAGCAAGACCGGACAAGGAGAAGTACTGCAATGATGCATGCAAGGAAATAGAAACAGAAGCTATTAGAGGAAGAACAAGATCGGCTTTCCTAAAGCTAACAGTTAAAGAAAAAATTCCAGCCTTGAATTGGAATGTTACAAGATGCTCAAATATCTGTGTTGAATGATGCTGAGAAGATCAAGAAAAGGTGGAAAGAATATACAGAGTTTTTATATGATAAAGATCAAGTGGACCAACAGCTGTTTCAACCTGTACATTATGATCCGGAACCATTAGTGATGAAAGAAGTCGAAGCAGCATTGAAAACCTTATCAAAGAATAAAGCACCAGGCATTGATGGAATTCCCATAGAAGTATTACAGCAATCTGATGCAGCTGTTACCATACTTACAAGGCTCTGCCAGGAAATTTGGAAGACAACATCATGGCCAACTGACTGGAAAAGATCTGTGTTTATACCAATACTAAAGAAAGGTGATCAACTGACTGTGGAAATTATCGCACAATCGCTCTGATACCACATACCAGCAAGATTCTACTTAATATTATTCAACAAAGACAACAACCATACCTGTAATAAGAATTACCTGAAGTGCCAGCAGGGTTCAGGAAAGGGCAATGAACTAGAGACATCATCGCGGATGTGAGATGGATCCTTGAAAAGACAAAAGAATACCAAAAGGATATCTATTTGTGCTTGTACTACAGCAAGACTTTTGACTGTGTAAACTATGAGAAACTCTGAGCCACATTAAGAAGCATGGGAATACCAGAACACCTGATCGTTCTCTTGCATAATCTGTACATTGATCAAGAAGCAACAGTTAGAACTGAACAAGGAGAAACAGAATGGTTTTAAATCAGCAAAGGTGCACGACAAGGCTGTATACTTTCCCCCTACCTGTTTAATTTATATGAGGAACAAATCATCAGAGAAGCAGGATTGTATGAAGATAACTGAGGTGTGAAGATTGGTGGAAGACTCATCAACAACCTTCGCTATGCTGATGTTACCAAATTACTGGCTGAAAGTGAAGATGATCTGAAACATTTTCTTCTCACGATCAAGGAACATAGTCTTAAAATGGACCTGGACCTTAATGTAAATAAGACAAAGATCCTGACAACTGGAAAAATCAATAAGTTCATTATTGATGGAGAAGAAATTGAAATCATGGACAACTTTAACCTACATGGATCAACTATCAATAAAGAAGCAACAAGCAATCAAGAAATCTGACGATGCACTCCTTTTGGCAGAATGGCTATGAAGGACCTAGACAAGATTCTGAAGAGCAGAGATGTCTCTCTCCATACAAAGATTTGACTTGTTCAAGCCATGGTATTTTCAGTAACATTATATAGATGTGAAAGTTGGACAGTGAAAAAGATAGAAAGGAAGAAAATTGACGCCTTTGAATTATGGTGCTGGCGGCGAATACTCCATATACCACACATATAGCACATGTTGTATAATAGCGCACAATGTACATAGCTCAATCTATTCTAATACACAACACATCATACTCTCAAACTACGATATAACCCTCACTGCATGATTACACCATCACCATCACCTCTTTTGTTTGTTTTGCTGTTATACCGCTTTGATTGTAAGATAAGGCGGAATAGAAATACTATTAAATAAGTAAATAAATAAATAAATAAATATACCATGGACTGCCCAAAGAACAAACCAGTCAGTACTAGAGGAGATCTAACCTAAGTTTTCTTTAGAAGCTCAGATGACAAGACTTCGACTTTCATACTTTGTACACATCATGTGAAAGAGATCATTAGAGAAAGACATCATGCTTGGCAAGATAGAAGGTCAATGCAAAAGAGGAAGGCCAGCAATGAGATGGATTGATACAGTAACAGCAGCTACTGTAGTCTGTCAACAATGAGCTGCCTAATTGAAGACCCAACACAATTTAGAACAACTATCCAGAGGGTCACCATGAGTCTACACCGACTCGATGGCACTTACATAAGAACATAAGATATACCATATTGGGTTAGACCAAGGTCCATCAAGCCCAATATCCTGTTTCCAACAGTGGACAACCTAGGTCATCAGTACCTAGCAGTTTCCCCAAAAGACACTGGTCCCTCAATGCTTGTATCAGGTCAAGTAGTGATATCCTGGGTCCCTTTTAATAATGGTTTATGGTCCTTTCCTCCAGGAACTTGTCCAAACCTTTTTTAAACCCAGCTACACTAACAGCTTTTACTACATCCTCCGGTAAGAAATTCCAGAGTTTGATTACACGTTGATTGAAAAAATATTTTCTCTTATTTGTCTTAAATAGGTTACCCTGTAGCTTCATTGCATTTCCCCTAGTCTTTTTTATTTTGATGACGTAAACAATCGATCTACGTTTACCCGTTCCACTCCATTCATTAATTTATAGACCTCTATCATATCTCCCCTTAGCCATTAACAACAATAATGTATTACTTTGCCAACACTGCCACAGTTTCAAAAGATTACCGCTATTTTGAAACCTGGAGGTGAAGGGCAGGAGTGAGTGGGCATCACTACTGTTTCCAGTAGACACCAGGGGCCCTAGTAAGTCTGGGGAAGGGGATCGGAGGGTGAGGAATGGGGGATGGGATTGTTCTGCAGGTGGGAAGCACCAGGTGGGTCAGCTGTGGGAGTCTTCATGCTGGAGGGGATTTCAGATGGGTAGGGTATGGGGATCAGATGTGTGGGGGAGGCGTGGAAGGGATTAAATATTGTGAGGGACTGCCTGGGGGAGATTAAGGATGGGCTTTGGAAACTGTTAGTGCTGCAATGGGTGAGCATTTAGGAGCAGTGATTTTAAAAAGCTTCTCCCATTTATATGTGGAGGGTACTTGCAAGTTGTTTTCTCCACATGTAGTTTTCTAAAATCTCTGCTCCTGATGGATGTAGAGAGAGATACAGATGCAGTCCTATATCTTCTTTACAAGAGGATTTACATTAGGCAGAACCTTTTGTAAAATAGTACGGCAATTCTCCACATCATAACCTGGACGTGTGAAGTCCTATCTAAAACTTGTCTTCACATGTGTTAGTGCCAATATTGAGCATCTCTGTATATAATTCTATGTATAAGTACTGAGATTTGGCCCTTATGTGTATTATCTATATGCATAGTGGGATAAAGATGTAGAGGCAGATTCCACAAAATCCATGTCTGGCCTGTGTTGTTGTTGTTGTTAAGTGCCGTCGAGTCGGAGTCGACTCATGGCGACCCTCTGGATAGCTATCCTAAATTGTGTTTGATCTTCAGTCAGGCGGCTCATTGTTGACAGACTGGTACCTGTAGCTGCTGTTATTGTATCGATCCATCTCATTGCTAGCCTTCCTCTTTTGCGTTGACCTTCTATCTTGCCAAGCATGATGTCTTTCTCTAATGATCTCTCTCTCCGCATGATGTGTCCAAAGTATGAAAGTCGAAGTCTTTGTCATCTGAGCTTCTAAAGAAAGCTTAGGTTTGATCTCCTCTAGTACAGACTGGTTTGTTCTTCGGGCAGTCCATGGTATACACAGTATTCGCCGCCAGCACCATAATTCAAAGGCATCAATTTTCTTCCTGTCTATCTTTTTCACTGTCCAGCTTTCACATCCATATGATGTTATTGAAAATACCATGGCTTGAACAAGTCGAATCTTTGTATGGAGAGAGACATCTCTGCTCTTGAGAATCTTATCTAGGTCTTTCATAGCCATTCTGCCAAGAGCAATGTGTCGTCTGATTTCTTGACTGCTTGTTGCTTCATTATTGATAGTTGATCCAAGTAGGTTAAAGTTATTCACGATTTCAATTTCTTCTCCTTCGACGATGAACCTGTTGATTATGCCAGTTATCATGATCTTTGTCTTCTTTACATTAAGGTGCAGGCCCATTTTGAGACTATGTTCTTTGATTGTGAGAAGCAAATGTTTCAGATCATCTTCACTTTCCGCTAGTAATGTGGTATCATCAGCATAGCGAAGGTTGTTGATGAGTCTTCCACCAATCTTCACACCTCTGTTGTCTTCATACAATCCTGCTTCTCTGATGATTTGTTCTGCATATAAATTAAACAGGTAGGGGAAAGTATGCAGCCTTGTCTTACACCTTTGCTTATTTTAAACCATTCTGTTTCTCCTTGTTCCGTTCGAACTGTTGCTTCTTGATCAATGTGTGCAATTCTGGTCGCCATATCTTAAAAAGGATATAGCAATTTTAGAAAAGGTTCAGAGAAGAGCCACCAAAATGGTAAAGGGGATGGAAGGCTACTCCTATGAAGAAAGGCTAAAAAGGTTGGGGCTCTTTAACCTGGAAAAGAGACGGCTGAGGGGAGATATGATAGAAGTCTATAAATTAATGAACGGAGTGGAACGGGTAAACGTAGATCGATTGTTTACCTTATCAGAATATAGAAAGACTAGGGGACATGCAATGAAGCTACAGGGTAAACTATTTAAGACTAATAAAAGAAAATATTTTTTCACTCAACGTGTAATCAAACTCTGGAATTTGTTACCGGAGGATGTAGTAAAGGCTGTTAGTGTAGCTGGGTTTAAAAAAGGTTTGGACAAGTTCCTGGAGGAAAGGTCCATAAACCATTATTAAGAAGGGACCCAGGATATCAATGCTTGAACCAATACAAGCATTGTGGAACCTGTGTCCCTTGGGGAAACTGCTAGGTACGTATGACCTAGATTGGCCACTGTTGGAAACAGAATACTGGGCTTGATGGACCTTGGTCTGACCCAGTATGGCATATCTTATGTTCTTATGTTCTTATGTATACCCATGCTTCTTAATGTGGCCCAGAGTTTCTCATGGTTTACACAGTCAAAAGCTTTGCTATAGTCGATAAAGCACAAATAGATATCCTTTTGGTATTCTTTAGTCTTTTCAAGGATCCATCTCACATCCACAATATTGTCTCTCATTCCTCGCCCTTTTCTGAACCCTGCTTGCACTTCAGGTAGTTCTCGTTCCAGGTATGATTGTAGTCTCTTTTGAATAATCTTCAGTAGAATTTTGCTGGCATGTGGGATCAGAGCGATTGTGCGATAATTTCCACAGTCAGTTGGATCACCTTTCTTTAGTACTGGTATAAACACAGATCTTTTCCAGTCAGTTGGCCATGATGCTGTCTTCCATATTTCTTGTCAGAGCCTTGTAAGTATGGTAACAGCTGCATCAGATTGCTGTAATACTTCTATGGGAATGCAATCAATGCCTAGTGCTTTGTTCTTTGATAAGGCTTTTAATGCTGCTTCAACTTCTTCTTTCATCACCAATGGTTCCAGATCATAAGGTACAGGTTGAAAAGGCTGTTGGTCCACTTGATCTTTATCATATAAAAACTCTGTATATTCCTTCCATCTTTTCTTGATCTTCTCAGCATCATTCAACATAGAACCTTGAGCATCTTGTAACATTCCAATTCGAGGCTGGAACTTTTTCTTTAACTCTCATAGCTTTAGGAAAGCTGATCTTGTTCTTCCTCTAATAGTTTCTGCTTCTATTTCCTTGCATGCGTCATTGTAGTACTTTTCCTTGTCCTGTCTTGCTGCACGTTGGAAATCTCTGTTGAGTTCTGTGATTGTCTTTCTTTCTCCTCTGGCTTTAGCTTCTCTGCGTTTCTGGGCAATTTTCAGAGTTTCTTCCGACATCCATTTTGGCCGTTTTTTCTTTTTTACCTTTTGTAAAGACTTCTCGCTTTCTTCCAACACAACCTTCTTGATGTCATTCCATAACTCTTCTGGAACTCTATCATTTGTATCTAAAGCAGCAAATCGATTTTGCAGGCTGTCTTTAAATTCCAGTGGTATATTCTCAAGGTCATATTTTGCTGCATTCATGAGTGGTTTGCTCTTTTTCAGCTTTAGCTTGAGTTTGCATACTAGTAGTTTAAATCAGAAACAGGCACAATTCCATGCAATTCTCTATCCGCAAGACTAGAGGTGCCTGTGTCTATGGAATCAGCATTTAGATGAGTCCAGCGTGGCACGTCCAATATGCTGTTCAGCCAGCCTGCACACATATTCAGAATGAGAGCTATGCACAGCTGCAGGCACGGGTCATAGAGTGGAGCAGAGAAATCCATCCCCGCTAATATTATGGAATATGGGTAGGCACCAGGTCACACTTTGGTCATCCGTAAAGTCCAGGTTCTGGCCAAGCATTCATGTCCTCCCTGAAATACAAATCAGCACACCAGATCCACCCATGCAACCCTCAAACCACAAACACACACACACACTCTCTTACATGCAGGGACGAATTGTACAATACAGCAGACATTTTTCAAAGTACTGGCCTTATTCCATGTCTCCAGCAAGAAAGTTGCGGGAAAGTTGAAAAACGTATGAGTTTTTCCTGAATATGTTATACATGTCTTCGAGGCAAACCACCCCCCCATTCCACCCCTCCTGGGCACGTTTTAACATCCCCGTGAAAGTGAGAGAAACGTGCACGGGCACCATGTACTAGCCCCTGGACCTGGCCTCTGTTGGGGTTTCGGCCCTGATCGCCAGGTTTATGCTGCTTATTCCACCTTTGAGGTGGAATAAGCAGCATGTCCCCTCTAGCCCTGCAGAACATATAGGGCCGTGACTGGAATTGGCCCTGTACTTCCTGCCGCCTTGGCCCACCCCTGCTCTGTCCAGACTCCGCCCCTGTTGCCCCCCGCCAGCACTCCCTGTATCGCTGTTCTAGCCATGCGGGGAGGGTCTGAGTGGGAATAGGGGCAGGATGGCCCCACAAGTCACCTCTCTGAATCGGGCCCATAGAGGAGAATTTTAGAAGAACCGTCCAAGTGCAATCTGGGACATCTAAACCAGAACATCTGAAAAAAACGTAGGCACGTCTAGGTGCAGACATGATTTCACAAACCTAACTTGCCCAGTAGGGATGTTTGCAGGGGCATCTACTTAGACATCCCCAGAGCTGTATTTTAGAACCTAGGTATCTAGGATAGCATAATGGTTAAAGTAGCTGGTTAGGAACAGAGCAGCCAAGGTTCAAATCTTGTTATTGTAATAGCTGAAATTGTGCTGAATAGCGGGGATAATAGAGTGCTTTTTTCTCTACACATTCTGTATGTTTTTCAGCTAAAACAAACACTTTTCTGATGCTTGTTCATTGCTGTGGGGGTCATTTAGAACACCGTTTAGTCTGATTCGGATGTCCAGACCTGCTAAACGGCCGGGCATTCTGATAGTGACAGAGCTCCCTGGATGAACGGGCGATTTGTACGGGGACCTCTGTTCATGGGAGGGAGGAGGCAGGACAGAAGCAGAGTGAGGGTGAGTGGTGAGCGGATAGCGACCCCGGACATACAGGGACGATTTTGAGGTCAGACCTGTATGTCTGGGGTCGACCTTGGAGGTGGAATAAGTACCCCTGAATGTCAGGGGACCGCAGTGCCGAGCAGAGACAGAAGGTGAGGGGTGCAGGGGCATTCCCACAGCCTGACCCTGACCATGGGAGGCTAGATCAGGGGTCGAGCTGCGGGGAAAGGACGGTGTTGCTGTCAGCTGGGGATTGCGGCTCTTGAATGGGATGCCATGGCGCTGCGGCTCCATTCAAGAACCTGGCTGAGTTAGCCGGGTATGTGGGCTGGGCGTGTGGCCAATCAGAATTGGGGTCCGGCTTGCACATCTAGACTGTAGACCCGATTCTGATCCCGCCGGCACATCTAGCCTCCATGGTATTAGAATTGGGTCTACCTCTGTACGCCCCAATTCTGATTGGCCGTACAGGGGCTGGACAGCCAGTATGGAATAGGCCTCTAAGTGTACCTCAGAGTTAGGTATGGTGCCGGACATCCTTAACATTTCTGTGATCAGGTGGAATGTCCTGGTCCCTGGGAAAGCCCTAACCACACCTCCAGGTTCCTGGGCATGTCCTGACCATGCTTCCTCCACACCCCTGTTCAGATTTTGATGTCCTCACATCTGTTTTTTAAAAGGGCTCTGGAGACAGGCTCTGTGCTTTGGACATCTTTATGCCCATTTTTGGATGTTTAAACCATGTATAGGGCTTCTAAAATAACTCCTATAATGTAGTTGGTTGCTATTCTATAATACGTGTTTTGGGCAGCTGGTGTATATTTCATTGTGGGTATGCATTGGGGTGGAATATGGGTGGAAAGTATTTATGTATGTAAATTATAAAATACCATCATTTATGAACATTCTTGCAAAATCTAGGTGCGAGCATTTTACACCAGCCCTTGAGCTGGCATAAGTGCTAATGCCTAATTACCATGCATTTTTGACTACTTGTGTCTCTATTTTACAAAGTAAAGCACGCACATATCTTCCTTTATAAAATAGGCATGAAATACATGCACTAAAATTTGCATAAATCTTTATAAAATTACCCTCATAGTACTACTGAATGTACAGATAATTTGAAATGACTGGATTAGACTGCTGAGAAGTGACCTCATTTTTATATTTGGTTTTATTATATCCATTATCATTATTATTTGTACTTTCATATTTATTGTCTGTGGTTTGTATGCCCTCCATAGCTTTCTGTTGGCATACATTGTGCTTCCTTTGATCTCCTATACGAAAGGTTTCCTCTCGTTTTTTTCCCTTTGAAAGCTGAGCCTGGCTGACACCTAAATTTAACCATCTAGTTTCACTCATCCAGTCTCTAACAATGGACAAAACATAAGAAAGGTGATACACTAAATTAGGAGATCATTTCTAAAGCTTTTTCTGCATGTAAAGCCTGGGGTTTTTTTGTGATTTTTTTTTATTCATTCATAACCGCAAACCTTCATGCAATCTCAAATTATAATACATGCTTTTCTTTTAACCACACATATTTGATTTACATAACACCACTGCATGCAAAAAAGAATGCACACAGAAAGTGTGTGCCTTCTCTTACCTGATCTGCATGCGGGCATTCCCAGGGGCATAATTTAGGCAGAGTGGAGGTGAAGTTGGAATGCACACTTGCAGTTTATAAACTACGCAGGTACATGCATAGAGTGCACTTACCCTTTTTGGGAGCAGATGTAAATTTGTGTATGGGTATTTGCACACCATTGGGGCTAGTTTGGGAGTCTATAAAATAGGCACCTTTTTGAGAGTTCTCACATAGCCATCCTTTAATAAAATTACCCCATATAGGCCAATGTACTACAGTGTGATATTGTTTTCTGCAGAAAGGGTGAAGGCATGAAAAAATGTGCAAAAATGGTGAAACTGCATTTTTTAGACACTAGTTCCTTTGCAAAACAATTAGCAAAACTGGCACTTTTAGACATAGTAAAAGTTCATACATGTGAAATAGTACTAAAATTCTGAATTGATGAGGTGCTGCAATGCAGTATCAGACAACGCAGCTCTTTGATTCAGAAGTAAGTAAAAACTTGGGCACACAGACAGATTCGTGCATTTTTTTTGTGATTATGTTAACAATACCTCAATGAGGTATCATCATCTTTTTCAGTTGCACTATAGCTAACTTCTAGTGAAAGACTGACATGGAGTTTATTTGCTAGCTTTTGCTGGAATGGGCTGCTACCCCACAGAAAATGGAGAACAATACACAACACTTAACATGGAGATATCTACTTTTTCATCTTCATGATCGATCTCCTCTTCTGTCAACTTCTCTCCTGGGATCCACTAGCTCGACCCTCCTATCTCAGCATTGACAATTAGCCCACTGTTGCTGTACCTTTTTAATACAAAACATAAAATCATGAGCAGGGTTGAACAGTTAAATAGGGAATAATTGTTTAACCTTTCAAACAACACAGAAGCAAGAGGACACTTCATAAAATTAATGACCAGCAAATTGAAATCGACTTGTAGGGAGTTTTTTTTTTCAATACAGCACGTAAGCTGTGGAATTTGTTGCTGGAGGATGTGTCAAGGTGAGAAACTTAACAGGATTTAAAAGAGAATTAGGGAAGTTCCTGGAGGAAAAAGTAAGGCAGCATTATGACATAGGCAAACTAGGCACATGCCAAGGGCCCAGCTGCATTGGAGTGGCCTCTCAAATTTGCTAATTCAATGACTCCCATGGTAGCCTCGTAAGTCACCTGCTATCAGAAAGAAGTTAGGGGGAACTTGAGTAACCCTTGCCCGCAGAGGTCATAAGACCATAAGAACATAAGAAATGCCATACTGGGTCAGCCAAGATCCATCAAGCCCAATATCCTGTTTCCAACAATGACCAATCCAAGTCACAAGTACCTGGCAGGTTCCCAAAAAGCACACAGGTTTTACAGTGCTTATCCTGGGACAAGCACTGGATTTCCCGGGTCCTCTTTAATAATGGTTTATGGACCTTTCTTCCAGGAGCTTATCCAAACCTTTTTTAAACCCATCTACACTAGCAGTTTTTACTATATCTTCTAGTAATGAGTTTTTGATTACGTGTTGAGTGAAAAAATATTTTCTCTTATTAGTCTTAAATGGGTTACATTGTAGTTTCATTGTGTGTACCCTAGTCTTTCTACTTTTTGATGGTATAAACAACTGATCTCCATTTACCCGTTCCATTACATTCATTAATTTATAGACCTCTATCATATCTCCCCTCAGCCGTCTCTTTTCCAAGTTGAAAAGTCCTGACCTTTTAAGGCTTTCTTCATAGCCCCTTTACCATTTTGGTGGCTCTTCTCTGTATCTTTTCTAATGCCGATTTATCCTTTGTAAGATATGTCGACCAAAATTGCACACAATATTCAAGGTGTGGTCGCGCCATGGAATGGTACAGAGGCATTATACTATCCTTGGTTTTATTCTCTGTTCCTTTCCTTATGATTTGTAGCATTGTATTTGCTTTCTTGGCCGCTGCTGCACACTGGGCAGAGGGTTTCAACATATTATCCACGATGAGACTTAAATCTTTTTCCTGGGTGGTGGTTTCTAATGTGGAACCTTGCATCATGTAGCCATAGTTTGGGTTGTTTTTTCCTAGGCGTATAACTTTGCACTTCTCCATTAAATTTCATCTGCCATTTGAATGCCCAGTCTTCCAATTTATCAAGATCCTCTTGCAATTTTTCACAATCTTCTTGGGTTTTAACAAGATTGAATAATTTTGTGTCATCTGCAAATTTGATCATCTCACTCATTACTCCCATTCCTAGATCATTTATGAAAATGTTAAAAAGCAGCGGGCCCAGCACAGATCCCAGGAGTACTCAACTATTCATTTTTCTCCAATGAGAAAATTGGCTGTTTAGCTCTACTTTGCTTTCTATCTTTTAACCAGTTCCTGATCCACAATATTACACTGCCTCCAATCCAATGACTTTTTAATTTTGCCAAGAGTCTCTCATGAGGGACCTTGTCAAAGGCTTTCTGAAAAGCCAGGTACACTATATCAACTGGCTCACCTTTGTCTGCTTGTTTATTCACACCTTCCAAAAAATATAACAGATTAGTAGGGACGAGATTTTCCTTGGCTAAATCCACGTTGGCTTTCTTCCATTAAACCATGATTATCTACATATTCAGTAATTTTATTCTTCATGATGGTTTCTACCATTTTGCCCTGTACCAATGTCAAGCTCACCGGGTTGCAGGGCCGGCATGTCCATTGAGCGAGAATGTTTTTTGCACAGGGGCCCGCGTTTCAGGGGACCCCGTGCAAAGAACATTCTGCATTAAAAATAAATTTAAAAAAAAAAGAAGCTGGCTGCTGCCACCTCGGCAGCAGCAGAATCGGGTGTCCTGCACCCCTCCCCCATGCCCAGCAGAGCCCTCCCTCCCTCTGCCCCTCTCCTTGTCGGCTTTCAAAGCCGCGAAGGGAGAGTTTCCCTTTCGCGGCTCTGTTAAGTGCGCCGGGGCTGATGGGAAACAGGAAATACCTGTTTCCCATCAGCGCCCGTGAGCATAACAGAGCCACGAGGAAGAAACTCTCCCTTCGCGCTCTGAAAGCCGGTGTGGAGAGGGAGCTGATGCTGGGAGGGAGGGCTCTGCTGGGCACGGGGAGGCTGCGGGACACTCGATGCTGCTGCAGCAGCAGTGGCAGCAGCCAGGTTTTTTTTATTTTAAATTTTCCCTGGGCTGATGGGGGGAGGGGGGTTAGGACAGGTAATGGGCTGTGTGCTGATTGGGGGGTTAGGACTAGTAATGGGCTATGAGGGGGATAGGACTGGAAATGGTCTGATGGGGGGGTTAGGACTTGAGGTGGGCTGATGGGGGGGTTAGGACTGATAATGGGCTATGGGGGACTAAGTCTGGAAATGTGATGAGGGGTGGTTAGGACTGGAAATGGTCTATGGGGGGCTAAGACTGGAAATGGGCTGATGGGGGGTTAGGGCTGGTAATGGGCTATGGGGGGCTAGGAGTGGAAATGGGCTGGGGGGGGTTAGGACTGGAAATGGACTGATGGGGGGGTTAGGACTTGAGGTGGGCTGATGGGGTTAGGACTGGTCATGGGCTGTGGGCTGATGGGGGTTAGGACTGGTAATGGGCTATGGGGGGCTAAGTCTGGAAATGGGGTGATGGGGTGTTAGGACTGGTAATGGGCGGTGGGGGGTGCTAAGACTGGAAATGGGCTGATGGGGTTAGGACTGGAAGTGGGCTGATGGGGGGTTAGGACTGGTAATAGGCTATGGGGTGACTAAGACTGAAAATGGGGTGATGGGGGGTAGGACTAGAAGTGGGCTGATGGGGGCTTAGAACCTTGGTAATGGGCTATGGGAGGCTAGGACTGGTAATGGGTTGGGGGGTTGCTAGGACTAGAAATGGGCTGAGTAGAAGGGGAGGCTTGAACTCAAATAGCTGATGGGGGGGCTTGGAATGGAAATGGGCTGAGTGGAAGGGGGCTTGAACTGCAAATAGCTGATGGGGAGGGGGCTTGGAATGGAAATGGGCTGTGAGAGGAGGGAGCTAGGACTGGAAATGGGTTGAGTGGCGGGTAGCTAGGACAGGAAATGGGCTGATGGAGGGGCTAGGATAGGACTGGAAATGGGCTGTTGGGGGGAGCTAAGATTGGAAATGGGCTGTGGTGGGGGCTTGGATTGAAATGGACTCATGGAGGGGCTAGAACTGGAAATAAGTTCATGGGGGGCTTGGATTGGAAATGGGCTGAGTGGAAGGGAGCTAGGATTTGACATGGGCTAATGGTGAGGCTAGGAAAGGACTAGAAATGGGCTGATGGGGGGCTGGGATTGGAAATGGGCTGATGGAGGGAGTCGGATAGGACTAGAAATGGATGGGGGAACTAGGACTGGAAATGGGCTGATGGGGGGCTAGGACTGAAAATGGGCTGATGCGGGGACTTAGAAGAGAGCGGATGCTGGGAGGGCTGGAACTAGAAGGGAGCTGATGTTGGGGGAGAATTAGAATGGGATGGGGCTGGGAGAGTGAAATGGAGAGGGGAGAGGTTTGGACAAGTTCCTGGAGGAAAGGTCCATAAACCATTATTAAGAAGGGACCCAGGATATCAATGCTTGACCCAGTACAAGCATTGAGGAACCTGTGTCTTTTGGGGAAACTGCTAGGTGCATATGATCTAGATTGGCCACTGTTGGAAACAGGATACTGGGCTTGATGGACCTTGGTCTGACCCAGTATGGCATGTCTTATGTTCTTAAAAATATTTTGTGTGGGAGGGAAGAAAAATCTACAATTGGCCAGGTATTGGGAGATAAGTGGGGATTGAGGATGGAGGGGTATAATTTGAGTGGATGAAATATGAATGAGGAAAGAGCAAAAGGAGAAAGATTAGTATGTTAAAACAGATGTAGAGGTAGAATGGAAAAAAACTAGGAGAGAAGAAAGGACAAAGGGACAGCAGACAATGGAGAGTTAGCAGAAGACACAAAGAAACCAGAAGAAAGTGGCTGGAGCAATTGCAACTGAAAAAAATGCACAAAAGGTAGAAAGATATCTCTTTATTTTGAATTTATTAACTGGAATTTGTCAGCTCTGGGAAATGTGCATCATTAATGTCTGCACTTTGTTTAGTACAAGAGGAAATTAATTTATAGTTTTATTTCTACAGTGTTGTTGTACATCCAAGTTTGGCTTTTGGGGTTCCCAGTTTAATTATTGTCTTCCTGTTTCTAAATTGTGATTCCTTGTTTGGTGATGGTCTATGTTCTGTATGTATAACTGAGCTGAGGTATTCTGTTTATGTAATTCCTATTTGACATTTCCACTTGTTCTCTTTCCCCAGTAGGTCATGTATTGTTATTCTCCTTAATGTATTGGTTTAATATTTGCAGTGTTGCCTTTTGATAGGTAGGGTCTGGTGCTTTGTGAGTCCTGGTAATGCTGTCAGGATACGGCGGGTTTGCTATGGGTTCTAAATGGGCAGTGTTTGTAGTAGTTCCTAATGTGCCTGGCAGTTGGCACTGGATTATAGTAATGTAGAAATCTTTTAGTCTTTCTTTATCCATACACTCACTAAGAGGCATGTTTACCAAAAGTCAGTGTATGGTAACATTATGCAAATATTTATGCAAATGAGGCCCCGCACCGATTCTCCGCACATGGCCCGGCACCCCCCTTGGGCTGCCCCTGCCGGGTTGTAGTTTCCCAGATCCCCTGTGGAACCCTTTTTATAAACTGGCTTTTACATTGACCATTCTCCAATCTTCAGGTACTACAGATTATTTTAATGATAGTAAAAGAATAATCTATTTCCCTGTTCCCGGCGCCTCGTTTTCCAATTGGTAGGAGGAGTTGGCGAATAGTGCTTCTTACCCCCTGCTTTGTCCTCAATCAGTTTTCTAATACAATAAGAATCATGTGGTGCCCCATTTTTGGCAGTTTTAAGATATATTTATAATACAATTAGGGTCCAAGGTACTTGTTTCCCTTAGACCCCCCAAAGGGTTAACTCTGCCCTGAGGAAAGTCCATAAAAAAATTATCAGCAAGGTAGATCTGGGAGACCCAATGCTCCTTCCTGCGGCCGTCCATATCAGACACTTGAATGTTCTAAAATTACCTTAAAATTTCCATTTGTCTGGGGTATAATTCTGTATGTCCCTGTGATGGTATTTTCCAGAATGGGCACTTGCATCTCTCTCCAAATGCACATCCTGGCCTCCCGTTTTGCAGGTGGAGATGTAAGCAGCATGGCACAGCAAGAAGATGGTCTATTTACCTGTATGCTTTATTGGATTGATGAAAATGACTGGGCAGTGGAAGGCTTTTTCCGTGTCTCTGCACAGGTCTTTGGTTACCAAAATGAGCACTTTGCAGATACCATTCCGCAATCGAGCATACATGTGAATCTTTTTGGGAATGCGCCAGACATGTGAACTCGAGGTGTTCTAAAATGGCTGGGATGTTGATGTGATTCGCAAGTCCAAATAGCTGTTTTCAGATGTGAGACTCATGAATAGCGCTTCTAAAATGACTCCCATAGGACGTAGGTCTCTTAATCATCTATATCATGTCACGTAGTTATTTTTTATACTTGACGAACTTTTTGAAAAAAAAAATTATTCATTTTACATAGTATCATTCATTCATAAGCTTATAAATTCAACAACCTGTTGGTTTTGCAAGCATTCATAGTGGAAAATCTTGCGACGGCAAATAAAATTGTAGATTGCATCGTTCTACTTCTAGAACTGTAATTACACTTGCTGGGCCTGATTGACCAGAAAATATTGTTATGTTATTTCAAAACCAGAGGAGAAAATCCTATCATATTTCTACTGCATTTAACAAGTAACACATGCAGGAGCTGTAAATTCAGCTCTGATGCTGAAAGGAAATGCTCTTGTATGATTCCAAGATATAAAATGATTGCTATGTAATTAGTCCTATTTCTTCAGGAATGAATTGTAATGAGTAGTGCTAATATACTTATAATCGATGTAACTCTGTTGACCCGGAGGCCCACCTCGCCTCTGCTTCTCCCGCCTTCCCCCCCCCCCACCACCCCTGACATCTACCTCCCCCTTTGCCACCTCTCAATAAACACCCAAGAGACTAATCATGGTACAAATTTTGGTCGCAGCTTTATTACACTTGTAGTAACCGCCCAACATGGGCAAACATATTCAACATCCCCCCAACAATAACCCCCCACCCCGGCACCGGACAATGCCCCCTCCCGCCATCTTAGTAGCAAGGCGGAGCATTCTCCTCACCCGCCCCCCGCCGCCTGCCTCGCCATACTAGTAGCAAAGGTTGGCCCCCAACCCCTTGTACCGGGCCGAGACCCCCAACCGGGATGTCTCGCCCCACCCTGGGAAGCCCATCGCTCCCCCACTGGTCCTAAATCGGTTAAAGCACCGCCGCTTTGGCAAGCGCGGGCTCTCTACCCCGCCTCCCCCAGCTGCAACAACCCCACAACCTTAACACCTTGGGAGGGCAGGCGGGAACGCGGCCGTCTACCCGAGGAGCCGCGTCGAAAAGACCGGCCACGCGGCTCCTCGGCCCCCTTAGCCCCCACCTCCCAGCGCTGGAGCCAATGGGATCGCCCCACTGCCGTGCGGCGATCCATCTCCCAAGCTCTGCCCCCCGTACTCCTGACACGTGCAGGAGGCCGAGGCCGGGCCTGGGCACGAGTTACTGTCGGCCGCGGGACCCGGCCCGCGGCCTCATGCATTAACTCTGTTGACCCGGAGGCCCACCTCGCCTCTGCTTCTCCCGCCTTCCCCCCCCACCACCCCTGACATCTACCTCCCCCTTTGCCACGTCTCAATAAACACCCAAGAGACTAATCATGGTACAAATTTTGGTCGCAGCTTTATTACACTTGTAGTAACCGCCCAACATGGGCAAACATATTCAACATCCCCCAACAATAACCCCCCACCCCGGCACCGGACAATGCCCCCTCCCGCCATCTTAGTAGCAAGGCGGAGCATTCTCCTCACCCGCCCCCCCGCCGCCTGCCTCGCCATACTAGTAGCAAAGGCTATCCCCCAACCCCTTGTACCGGGCCGAGACCCCCATCCGGGATGTCTCGCCCCACCCCGTGAAGCCCATCGCTCCCCCACTGGTCCTAAATCAGTTAAAGCCCCGCCGCCTTGGCGAGCGCGGGCTCTCTACCCCGCCACCGGTGCGAGGTAGTTCATCTAACCTCGCACTGCCCCACCCCGATAAAGCTGCGACCAGTGCACCTCTCCAGAGCCTCCTGCCAATCATTTAGCAAAAGGTCCTGACCTACAGGAGACAAGTGCACACCATCAATACGGTATAAGCCTGCACATTTCGGATCCGCCCACAGGTGCTGCACCTGCCAGCCCCCCGTCAACTGCACCCAACGGCCAATCTGCCTGTTGACCTTTGCCAGGCCTCGCGACCACCACCGCTGAGACTGGCAAGCCGGCCGTGGAATAATGTCAGACCATATGATCACCACCTCAGGCCACTCCTCCTGTAGCATGCGAATGTCCCGCTGCACCGCTCGAATGAGCTGCCGGCACGTCCAATTGGTTAAGTCATTGCCTCCTAAATGCAGCAACACCCCCACCGGGCGCTGCCGTCGCTCCGCTTGCTGCCGCACACAAGGAAGTAGTTGCCACCAATGCATACCACGCTCCCCCATCCACAGCAGCCGGACGTTGCGGGCTGCCAGTCCCAAATGCGGACCCAGCGGGCACAGCAAGGCTCTCCTCTCTGCCCAGTAGACGAAGGAGTGCCCGATAATCCACCAATCGCCGGTCAGGCCCACTCTCGCCTCTTCGGACCAAGAAGGCCACCCTGCAACAGAAAACACAGAATTAGGAACCCCCCCACACCCCCCAACTCCCCCTCCCACCTGCACCCTCAGACCCGGTCCAGGCGGACATAACTCTCATAAACCCCAGACCGCCACCGTCCGATCCTTTGAATCACCGCACCCTCCAGGCCAGCCGCCGCCGCGCTGGTCGCCGCCCCAATCCTGAAAGAATGGGATGCGTACTGCCGATCCTCATACCCGAGCCGCCGCAGCGCCAAACGCAACACCGCCGTAAATTGAAATTGCGTGACGGGTTTTCCATCCATGTGGCGAAACAGGAAACCTGCCATCCCCGGTTGCTGTCGCAAGTATGCCCGCAAATTCAGCACCGGGCAGGAACAAAGGCCCGGAATCGCTCTCAAGGACACCCAGCTGCCAATCCTGCGCTGGTCCGTCTTAGAGCGCGCCAGAAAAATCCGCGCTGATGTCTCTGTCAGCTCCACGTGTTGGACCTCCAACCCATCCCCCACCCCCCCACCCACGGGACTTCGGTACCAACTCACTGACCCGAAACGCCCCGAAAAGGCAGTGACAAATAACGCCCGAAACAATACCACCTCAAACTCCGACGCCGCCACCGCTGGCAACACGCCCCAGATAAGCACGAGCAAGTCATGGGACACAGGGCGGCGCCAGTCCCGACTAGGCGGCCGGTCCTTTGCCCACCCCGCCATAAGCCGCTTCACCAGAAAGGATGCGCAAGGACTACCCCAACCCGCTGCTTTACTAAAAAAGGAGAATCCCGCCAAAGCCGCCCGGACTACCGACCTAGACCACCCCCGCCCCTTAGCCCAGTCTATGAATACCCCCACTGCTCTGTCCTCTGATCTGCCCACCCTCCAACCTCTCTGCCAGAGATACTCACGCACTTTGGCGTACCCCCGCACATACGATGCCCACGTACCTGGAGCTATAGAGGAGCGCAACATCTCTAACACTGCTGGGTCCCAATCCGCCACAGGTGCTCCGGCACCACCGCCGATGATGCGTCCGCCCCGGGCCAAGGCTCGAAACTGCTCCCACTGGAAACGGGACAAAGCATCAGCAATAGCATTATGCGTACCAGGCACATGCCGCGCCCTGGCCGTGACATTTAGCCGCAGACAGGCGAGCACGAACAACCTCATCAACGCCGCCACTCTAGGGCATTTGGGCGACTGCCTATTGATCACCTGCACCACCGCTGCATTGTCGCACCAGAACATGACTTTCTTGTCCCGTAACCTGTCCGGCCACACCCAAAACGCCACCACTATAGGGAACAACTCCAAAAACATCATGTTACGCGTCAACCCAACCTCAATCCAGGACGCTGGCCCCGCGGCCGCACACCACGCTCCCTGACAATACAAACCAAGCCCGGAACTTCCCGCCACGTCAGAAAATAACTGCAGGTCCGCATTTGTCAGCTCAGATGCTTGCACCAATGCACTGCCATTGAACTCGGAGAGGAACGCTTGCCAAACCCGCAGACCCTCCTGCATACCCGACGTCACTCGAATGCGGTGATGAGAACGGCGCACCCCTGCCATAGCCAGGGACAGCCTCCGCGCAAACGGCCTTCCCATGGGAATGACCCGACAGGCAAAATTCAGGTGACCCACTAAAGCCTGTAACTCTTTCAGCGTCACCTTCGTAGCCGACCCCACCGCCGCCACCAGCTCCCTCAACCGCTCCACCTTATCCCACGGTAAGCGTACCACGAAATCCACTGAATCAATTTCAATCCCCAGAAACGAAAGGCACGTCACTGGCCCTAGCATCTTATCTGCCACTAGCGGAATCCCAAATTCACTCGCCATCTCCTGAAACAGTCCTAACAGTGATGCACATCCCCCCGTCCGCCCTGGCCCTACAAACAAGAAATCATCCAAGTAATGGACCAACGACTTACACCCAGAGCGCTGCACCAGGACCCAATGCAGGAAGGAACTGGAGGCCTCAAAATGAGAACAGGAGATTGTGCAACCCATCGGGAGACACTTATCATAATAATAGTGGTCGTCAAACTTAAATCCCAGTAAAGGATAAGCCGACGGGTGCACTGGCAGCAACTGAAAGGCAGATTCGATGTCCACCTTTGCCAGCAACACCCCCTGCCCACAAAGCCGCACCAACTGCAGCGCCTCATCGAAGCGTGCGTACCGCACCGTGCATAACTCCTGTGGTATATGGTCATTCACGGAATCCCTCGGCGGAAACGGTGATATCATAAAAGGCGAAAAGGGGGGGAGACCGAATGGCCCCGCCACCCTTCCCAGAGCACATTCAGTAGGGATCTTTCGCCGGGCGACCCCCGCCAAAAGGTGCACAGAGCTAGGATTGCTGGCTGCCACCGCAGCCACCTCCCCTTGAAACGGTATTCGGAACCCCTCAGTAAAGCCCAACCACAACAGCCTACCCGCCCTACCGTGCCTAGCCCTTACATAACGCTCTAGCCACGGCCTCAACGCCTTGACGTTCACGGGAGTAGGCGCCAACTCCCCGAACCCCTTATCACTTACTGCCCCCTGCCGTCCCCACCACGTCTTTCCTACTGCACTTTGCAGCCGAGTGACCCGCGCCGCACAGCGAGCAGGCGTGCCGGAACTTACAGTCCAGGAAGGAGCAGGAAGCCTTATTGTAGCGCCAGCATAAGTCCCTCCCCGGCCCCCCCAAGGACGACCCAGGCGCTGCCCCCGGCGTCCGAAAGGACCGGCCACTAGCAGCCGGCGCCTGGCTCGCTGTCCTAGCCGCCGCCCCACCCACACCGCCCGCACCTCCTCTCTTGGCCGACATTTGTGTCAGCCATAAATTAACATCCTTTATCCCCCAGGACAACTGCTTATTCTCCTCCATCATATCCCGAAATTCCTCGTCATAATAAAGCCAAGCCCAGCCCTCATGCGACTGTGACGCTGCCAGGATGGCATCCGCGTATGCCAACAACTCACCATACTGACTCGGTTCAGCATGCCCCCAAACACTCGCTAGCCATAGGAAAGCACGCGTCCAATTTAACGTATTGCGCGAAACCTTCCTCACCCTCCCCACCTTCTCGTCCTCCTTGCGCTTTTTCCTACTCTCCCCCGAGCGCTTCCTGCCTTCCAGCAGCCGGAAAACATCAATGTATTTTTGCTTCAGTATACAGCGCCGGAGCTTGCGCGGCACTCCCTCCCAAAGTTCCGTGCAACGCACCACGGATGACGCAGACCCTACCCCAGTCCGCTTCCCCGCTTGTGAGCCATCCGAAGAACTCTCCGAAGATGACGAGGACGACGAGGACGAACTCCGCCTGCAGCGCCGCCGATGCTTCCTTTTCGCTTTGGCCTTCCGCCCCCCCTCCCCCATCTCACCCCCCACCAACCCGTCACCCCCCCATTACCTGAGTCTCCAGCACCCTCGGCAGCCGCCACCTGTTCGCTCTGCTCCGGCGCCCCAACGGCCGGACTGTCCCGCTCCGTGGTGAGGGCCATCAGCTGACTGCCCCCCGCACTTCCCGCCATCGCCGCTCTGCTCGCTGGCACCTGCAGTGGAAGAGAAGAACAAACCGGAGGAGGACCCATCCCGTACAGCCCTTCCCCCCCAACCTAGCCCCCCCCCTTGCGGCCACGAGAAAGTACCCAGTCCCCCTGCCGCCCAGCTAGCCCCCCCCCCAGGTAGGCTGCACCCCCCCGGCAAGGGAATCCCGAGCCACTCCACTCACCTCAACCCTGCCCCCATGGCCCCATACCCAGGGGCTGGCCTACACCTTGTGGCCAACTCGGCACCCCTTCCCCCTGTGCATACTGCCCGCCCTGGCCTCCAGTAAACCATGACGCATATGCCCCCGCCCCGCCAGGACTCAAGGAGGCCCCCCCAGCACTGGGACCCGTGTCAGGCATCCCCACCGGCGCCCCCCTGCCAGCAATCGCCCCACGTCCCCTTAGCGCCATTGCTCCCTCCGAGTCTAACCCGCCTCCCACAGCCCCCACGTCTGCAGACCCCTGAGCCTCAAGCCCCACCTGTGCCATACCCACGGCTAGCCCTGGACCAGTAGCCCCCCCATCAGGCACCCCTCGGCCCCTTCCGCCCCCCCGTCCCCTCTCCCTTGGCCTAGCGGCTCCTCCAGCCCTCCTCCACGACTGCCCACTAGCCCTGGCCCCTTTGGACCCACCGGTCCCCTGAGACCAGCCTCCCCTCCCCCCAGCCTGGGCTCCACCTCCTCTACCCGTCCCTGCAGCCGCCTTGGAGAGCGTGCCATGCCCTACAGTAGGCCCAGTGCCCCCCCGAATTTATAAAATGTAAGGGAACTATTTATTCTTTATTTTATGGTACTGGGTTCAGCCCAGCCAATCCCCTATCCAAATGAGGTCCTGTGCTTCAGGCCGTTTGGCAATGCTGAAGGGCAGAGCCGCTAGCCCCCCCCCTGCTCTCCTCCCCCTTTTTTCGTTACCCCACGCCGCTGCACTCCCTCCCCCACTCCCCACGCTCACCGGTGCTCCAAATGGGCGTCCGACAGCCGATGCGCCCTGGTTTGTTAGGCCCAATGCTCACCGCACTGCTAAAATGCGGCCGTCTACCCAAGGAGCCGTGCCGAAAAGACCGGCCACGGGGCTCCTCGGACCCCTTAGCCCCCACCTCCCAGTGCTGGAGCCAATGGGATCGCCCCACCGCCGTGCGGCAATCCATCTCCCAAGCTCTGCCCTCCGTACCCCTGACACGTGCAGGAGGCCGAGGCCGGGCCCGGGCACGAGTTACTGTCGGCCGCGGGACCCGGCCCACGGCCTCATGCATTATTGTGACAGTATCGTTAAGGAAGAGCAAGACGATTGTGCTAAATTAAAAGACCATCTCCAACTCTGAGTCAGACTGACGGTATTCTTGATCATGGGGGAGTCAATAATAAAAAAACATTTCCCCAGGTAAAATGCTATTTTACCCATTGCATAAGGTGGAATGGAGGTGGTGCAAATCTTATAATATTATTAGGGATGAATATCAATAATTGCTCTTTCAGTGTCAATTACACTGGACAACGAAGATTTTGCTTCCTGAACTCTTTTGGGTGTATCTTATGGATTTGGAGCTGCTGATCACGAAAATCACCTTGAAACTTTCCTATCATGCACCATTTTTTTCCAATTGCCTATTCTTGTGATTTTCTCACATATTTTATGTCTACTCCTATGTTGCCTAGAAAGTAAGCTGTTTTGTTTAGTCCAGGCATGCCTGGGCATGCATTCAGTGCAGGCTCACAATGTGCAATGGAAATGCTACTGCTTAGGAATGTGTGGGCATGCATAGTCAGGATGGATGCTGGCAGTACAGGTTATAAAAGCATATTTCATACACAGATGCTATGCATGACGTTGATATCAGTTTGTGTACTTAATAGCATTTACATGTAAGCTTCTTGCTAAATGATTCATTATAACAGAAATGTCTCGTCAATGTTGCAACAGCTGCGATATATTCTATTACATTTGTGGTGCGTATACGCTTAAGTCTCAAAAACACAGCATGACTGCACTTAAAGCATATGAGCTCTACTTCAGTTGTAAAGTTGGTGATCAAGACAAATCAGTTACTTAAAACAAGGCAGTCTTGACTACTCCTCAGTTTTCAACTAAACTCAACGTCACCCAATACATCACCTGAAACAAACACACAGGGCAACATTTTAATGCAGATAGAATAAGTGATTTAATTTAACCTAAGGTCAATATTTAGCTCAGAACATTGCATACTCACTCACAAATTCCACATGTAAATAGTTGGTTGATATTCTTTGTTAAATACTATACTAATATTATCATGTGTTTTTACTACTATGGCACACCCTGTTTTCAAAGTTCTATGTAATGCATGTATGTTGTAATGTAATTCTTGAGTTCACTGTAAACCACTTTGATTTAGGAAAGGCGGTATATAAGTGCACATAAATAAATAAATAAATCCTGGGCTCCTCTTGTTTTCTGTGCAACATGTGCTGTTGATCTGAGAGCTTGGCTCAGAGGTACTCTGAAGTCAATGCTGCTTGCAGTCCTGAGAACAGAAGGATCACGTGATGGACTGTTAGTTTTGTCTGACCAATGTATCTGGCTTCTCTGCTAAAATAAGAAGTCTACTGAATACCCCAGTCTGCCTTCAGCCATGAGACCAGTACCGCATGATGACATTATGCCAGTACCAGAGCTACCAGAGACATGGAGCCTAGATGAGGCAGATGAAGATGTGTCAATACACGAGTCAGAATGGAAAACTACATGGATCTAGATTTTGAACCATTTTTGTCTGGTGTGTCTCATCTGATAACACATGGATAACCAAGGAGAGCGGTAGGTACCTGCACACTACTAAAGAAAGTCAAAAAGCAGGCACAGAAGGAGACAGGCAAATATTCAGTTCGGATAAACCCCTTTATTAGCCCCTACGTGTTTCGGCTCAAAGGACTTCTTCAGGGGGTCTTATTAGAGGATGCAAACCTCAAAAAAATAGATAAACATAATTAAAAAATGATAAATAAACTAAACCATAAAACATTTAAATACCAGTGTGCTCTACAAAATATAAAAACATATAAAGCTATAATGAATTTAATCATAATCATAAAACCTAGAGATAAGAATACTCTTATACATGCATAACAATACATAAATATACCATGTATATTATACTAAAAAGTTCATAAAACAACATTTTATAAAAGAAATTATTCAAACAACATAAAAACAGAAATAAGATATGCAATTTGATCAAGCCAAAGCTAAGACCATTGCTCATTATGCTCCAGGGGGTCAAATAAATAATAAGAAAAAAATAAATAACAATCATACACAAATAAAATGCACAGATTGATAAGCTCAATAAGACATTGATTCTTATATTTCAAAGTGCAGATAAAGGAAATAAGATGGAAAAAACAGGGATGAGGAGAATACATCGAAAAAGAAAAGTTCTTAACAGTACCTTTAATATCTTTAGGTATATGCAGATCACTAGAAAAGATAAAATAATAAGAAATAATAAAAAGATTTTCAACAATAAATAAATGGAAGGCCGCGGCGCCTTGTGCGCGCGGCCGAAGATAACCGGGGGGGGGGGGGGGCGGCTAGCCGCCCCCGTCTCGGCGTGATCGGCGAGGGAGGGGGGGCGGGCGCAAGGAGCCTGCAGGGTCATTGGCTCCCGCGGTTGCCTGTGTGCGCGGGAGCCAATGAGTGGAAGCGGGGCCGCATCAGCATGCTCTTAGGAGAGGTTGCCACGCGGCCCCGGTCTTTTTCGGGGCTGCTGCCGGAGCGGACAGACGCCCTCCCACCCGCCCTTCAATGGGGGGGTGGACAAGGGGTTGGGGGTGTTGCAGCTGGTGGGGGTGGCGGGATCCCGGAGGTTTCCGGGGTCCGGAGCCAGATGCAAACATTGGGGCAGGGGTGGGGTACCCCTGACCTGGACAATCCTTCAGGTTTTTGCTAATAATATGGCGAAGCCGGAATGAGGGAGGGCTAGGACGATTAGCCGGGCTCGGGCTCGGCGGAAGCGGAAGCGGAAGCGGCGTCACTTTGCTAATAACATGGCTGGTGAGGGCTCGCTCCGCGGGAGTGGGGGGGAGGCAAGATGTTTGTGTTTAAAACAAGTTTGGTTATGGTTAAAAGGTTAAATAAAGCTGCGACCAGTTTTAATCCCAAAAGGTGTTGTGTTGTTTGTAGGAGGGGGGTGGGGAGACGAGCGTGGCGGCGTTATGTCCGCCTTACCCGGTTAATGATAAAACACAATATTGTTAAAAGAATAAAATCATAAAGGCATAAAAATAGAATAAAATCAACCATTGCTTATTTCTGCCTGTAGTTAATATGTCAGAGCCAAAAAATATATCGATTCTAATAAAAAAAGGCGGGGGGGGGGGGGGGGTTTGTCATGTAATGTATCCTTTTGCAAAGATACCAGACATCGCTGTAAAAAAACTATCTTTGTTCTTATATACTTGTGCATAAAGGAACCGCATACCTAAAAAAGAGGAGGAAAACCAGCCGTTTTATTTTCTCTTACTATTTCATAATGAAGTAACGGCATTACTACTATTTTACTAATTACCTCGGAACTGTGCTATGTCAAAATATTATTACAGAACTGAGAACTTATAGTGAAAACTACTCACAAGGGCAGTTTTTTGAGGACAAACCATAAGGTAACTTATATATATTAAAATCAAACTATTTAAGAACGGTTATATAGAATGAACAGTCAGTGATTCTAAGGGGACACATCCCACATATAATTCAAAACTGTTTAAACTTGTGTTTTTGTAGTTTAGAAGAAACAGTAAACACCCGAAATTAAGTTTTAAACTGCATAGGTCAAAAATCTATGATTGCAGCCCGACAGCCCATGCCGTCAAATGCCGAAGATCAAGATGTTTCCCAGAAGAGACGGGGAAGACAATAAACAGCTTTATGTTGCAAATTATTGTTCAAAAAACCTACAAAGTAGCAAGATTAAAATGTAACACAAGCATTTACTGGGCAAAAAGGGAAAGGAAAAACCACCTCACCGTCTAGTGCAGCATTCAATATTCACTGCTGTAGAGAGGAGCGCTCTACCAGTCACTTCTAGAATTTATTCACGTTTTCCCGCCGTAGCGGGGTCAAAGGTAACATGTGAGTAATCACAATAATGATAATGAAAAAACAAACCATAAGTGACTGCAAATCCTTCGCTAAATCTCACATACTGATCATATTATAATTTGAAAAAACGCTCTACCAACATCTGCTAAAGATTATTAGCGTTTTCTTGCTGTAGCGGAGTGAAAGGCCGAGTATGTATAGTTTAAATGAACACAGCATAGATAAATGAAAATGTTTAAAAGGGCTATATTATGAGATACATTACGATTGTTAATATAATCTGTGTGATAAGGGTGACAAGGGGAAAGAAGGGGAAATAGAGGAAAGAATATACATAATCTCATGGTAAAAAACAAAATGAAAATACTTTACTAAAAATCACATAGTCCCGAGGGCGTGGGCAGGGTCCCGGCGCCGGAGTGTAACCGGGTGCACGGCCTGCGCGGACCTTGCTCGCTCCAAGAGGGAAGGGGAGGGGCAGCGTGAGGGGGTGCGCGCAGCACACCGCGTCACTGCGCGGGTGCATTGTTTGAAGGGATTGGCTCCACTCGAGCGTGCTAGAGCGGAGCCAATCAGGAGGGGTCCGGCCATGTGCTACAGCATGCGCGGGGGCGCGTGGGAGCACATGCGGCCGGACGGGAAGGCAATTGGATCGGTTTTTTTGGGTCCTGGTGTCCGCTGGAGTCAGCTCTGAAGGCAGCGTCGGTTCTTTGTTGGTGCGGGCAGACGGGTCAGCTGCGGATCGCCGATCAGGAGTCTGCATTTCACCGGTGCTGGAGTTGGCGTTGTGCGCTCTTATTACATCGGGAGAGTGGTGAGGTGACGCGAGTGCGATTTCTGATTACCCTGAGTGCTGGGGGGGCGCCCTTTGGTTAAAATAAAACAAAATAAATAAATACAAAAAACCCCTTTTAAAAAGTAAAGTTTTTCTTGACTGCTTTTAGGAGCTGACAGTTATGGCTGGGAAACAGGCTGGTAAAGGTCAGGGGAGGTGCTGCGCCGCTGTGGGCCAGCCGGTGGGGAGACTCAGAGGCCGGGGTTTGTCCAGGGCTGGACGGTCTGGGCATCAGGGGGCGAGGAACAGTCTTAGTGCTGGCAGGGGTGTACGAGGTGCTGCGAGGGAATGGGGCAGGCTCTCTTTTTCAGGTAGGAGGGCTCGCAGGTCTGGCCAAGGTCAGGGTAGGGGTGCTGTGGTTGCTGTTGGCCAAGGAGCAGGGGGTTCGGGTGCTGGGGCTGAGGGGTCTTTAGGACCGGGTGCAGAGGCTGAATTAGGGTCCAGGGCAGAAGCTGAGCAGAGGGTTGGCATTGGCAATAGGGGGCTTTGTGTGGAGGGGGGGGGCGAGCCCTAGGTATGCCGGGTTAGCAGGAACAGGCGGTGGCGTGGGATCTCCTGTAGGGCATCTGGTTTCCCCTGGGTCATATGGTACAACTGATCAGCAGACGGTGTGGGATCACTGGATGCGTGGGGGGCAGGGATCTTCCAGAGCGGACTGGGCTGGGGCTTGGCAACTGGCTTGGTCCCCCGCTGTTCCCTCTTTTGGTTTCCCCTTCTTCTCTCCGCAGGTTCCTTTTATGTCTGCACCTGGAAGCGGGCCGTCTACAATGTTGTCACCGGCCGCTGTGAATGTTGATGCGGGAGCGGTTCCTTCCAGCGGGACTTCGAGGGATGCGGATCGGCCTCAAGGCGACTGTGGGCTCCAGAGGATTGCGTCTTCCTCCCGTGTCTCTGACACTCTGACTGCTGCTGACAGGACAGGTGAGTCGTTGTTCGTGGCGGGCGACGTGTCTGGTGGGAGTGGGTTGAGGGCTGAGACATCGCGGCAGGCGCGCAAAAAAAGAAGGAAGCATGGATGCCATCATAGCGTAGTTCAGATTCTTCCTCCTCATCGTCTACTGACTCGGCCGACTCATCGTTGGGCGAGGGTGGGTCCAGTGAGCTGATGCCTGGTCAAGGTTCTTCGGGGACGCATGCTGGTGCCGGAGCGTCTTTAGTCGCTTTATCAGAATTATGGGAAGGTGTGCCAAAGAAGTTGCGGCGCAAAATTAGGAAGCGTAAGTATATTGATATTTTTCGCTTACTTGAGGGTCGCAAGCGTTTGGGAGATAGTAAGAAGAAGCGCAAGGAAGATGAGAAGGCAGGCCGTTTACGAAAAGTTTCTAGGAATGTGGTGAATTGGGTTAGAGCTTTTTTGCGGCTGGCGAGTGTATGGGGGCAACATTTCCCGGCGCAGTACGGTATGTTATTGTCGTATGCTGATTCGATTTTGGAGGCTTCTCAGGTGCATGAGGTTTGGTCGTGGTTAAAGTATGATGAGAAGTTCCGCGACAAGATGGAAGAAAATAAGTTCTTGACATGGGGTACGCAGGACATTAACCTTTGGTTAACACAGATGTCGGTGAAGGGCGGTGCATCTGGGGGGGGCGGTGGAAAGGGGGGTTCGGGGATGGGGGCTGTTGCGGGTCGTTCCTTTCGGGGGGGCGTTTCCCCCGTTCCGAGCAGACCTGTACCCAGCGGCGGGAGCGATGTGTGCTGGCGATTTAATAGGTCGGCCTGCCCCTTCTCAGATTGTAAATTCCGTCACGTGTGTTCGATCTGCGGTGGCCCCCATTCGGCAGCAAAATGCGTTAAAAAAGGGGCCGTCACTCCGCCTGGATCCGGTTCAAAATAAGCGTGTCCTGTTCGAGTTAGCCCCTTCTCCGATACGGGTTCCTCTCTTACATAGTTTGCTACATGGTTACCCGAGGAAAAGGGACAAGTTAATTTTGCAGTTAGGTTTTCAGTCTGGTTTCGTGGTTCCGATTCGGGGTTCTGTAGGATGCTCCATGGCTCGCAATTCCCCTAGTGTGCGGAGATGGGCAACGATTGTGCGGGAGAAGTTGGATTTGGAATTACGGTTGGGCAGAATTGCAGGCCCTTTCCGTCATCCTCCTTCTCCTAGTTTTGTGGTGTCCCCTTTGGGAATTGTCCCGAAGAAAGAGCCGGGGAAGTTTCGATTAATTCACAATTTGTCTTCCCCGGCTGGGTTCTCTGTGAATGATTTTATACCCCGCAAATCCTGCACAGTTCGTTATGCCTCTTTTGATGCGGCGGTGGAGTTAATCAGGAGGGCTGGGAGGGGTGCTTTGATGGCCAAGGTAGACGTTGAATCTGCCTTTCGTTTGTTGCCAGTACACGCTGCTTTCAAGTTTTTGGGTTTCCAATTCGAAGGTGGGTTTTATTTTGACAAGTGTATGCCGATGGGCTGTTCGGTATCTTGCTCTTATTTTGAGAAGTTTAGCACTTTCTTGCACTGGATGGTCACTAGGAGAGTAGGGTCCCCGGAGGTGGTACATTACCTGGACGATTTCCTGTTTGTCGGTCAGGCGGGGTCCCTGCGCTGTAGAGAGCTATTGGATGGTTTCGTCGGCTTGTCCAGCGACTTGGGTGTACCCTTGGCCGCGGAAAAACCGTGGGCCCGACGACGATTCTTACCTTTTTGGGTGTCGAATTGGATTCTGAAAAGATGGTGGCACGATTGCCGATAGAGAAGGTGGAGAAATTGCGGGTGCTCGTTGCTAATGCCTTATCCTCCGCTAAGTTGACCTTGAGGGAATTGCAGGCGCTCATTGGATCGCTCAACTTCGCTTGCAAGGTGATTCCTATGGGGAGGGTGTTTAGTCGGCATTTGGCTGCTGCGACGGCGGGCGTGCTTAAGCCGCATCATCGCATTCGTGTGTCGAGAGTCATGAGGGAGGATCTGCGGATTTGGGATGTCTTTTTGCGTGAATTCAATGGTCTTTCTGTGTTTCGCGAGTCGGAGATCTCCAGTGAGGACTTGCAATTGTTTACGGATGCGACCGGAGGCATCGGTTTGGGGATCTACTTTGGTGGGGCTTGGTGTGCTGACAAGTGGCCGCAGGAATGGGTCGACGAGGGGTTATTGAGTAATATTATATTTTTGGAGCTGTTTCCAATACTGGTAGCGCTGGAGTTATGGCTGCACAGGTTAGCCAACCGCAAGGTGTTATGGTGGTGTGACAACGAGGCACTAGTGGCCGTCATCAATCGGTATTCTCCGCGTTGTAGGCAGGTAGCGGCATTAATGCATTTGGTTGTCCTGGCATGTTTGCACTTGAATGTGGACCTGAGGGCTCGTCACATTCCAGGGCGTACTAATGAAATTGCTGATGCTCTTTCTCGTTTGCAGTTGGGATGATTTCGGTCCTTGGTTCCGGAGGCAGACGAGGAGGGGCTCGTTGTCCCTTGGAGGCTGTGGAGCGTTGGCCAGCTGAAATGAAGAGCCTCCTCAAGAAGTCGGTGGCAGAGAGGACTTGGGCCGCTTATCACCGTGGTTGCGAGCGGGTTGTGGAATACCTTTATCAAGCGGGTTAGGGTGGGGGGGGGGGGGAGTTGTCAGAGTATGTCCTGGGTGGGTATGTTGGTTGGGCTAAGGGTCGTGGGGTTACTAGATCGGCTGTTAAGATGCATCTTGCGGGGTTTGGATTTTTTGCCAAGGCGGCGGGTGTGGGATTGCCGGGCCGCGGATATTTAGCGCGTCAACTGCTACAAGGGTGGGAGCGTTCTTTTCCTGGGACCGGTGACCACAGGCTGCCGATTACACATGACTTATTGAGAAGGTTGTGTCAGGTGCTGCCGGGAGTGGCGGCATCACCTTTTGAGGCCGCGCTTTTTCGGGCGGTTTTCTGTTTGGCCTTTTTTGGCGCATTCCGGGTGGGAGAACTGGTGGCAGCTTCGGGGAGGGCGGGTTTAGGCAATTGCTTGCTCCTTAGACATGTGTTTAGGGAGTCCGGGGGCTTACGCGTTTTGTTAGCAAAGTCCAAGACGGACCAGAAAGGGAGAGGGCTGTGGGTGGTACTCCGGGGGATTGGAGGTCTCACGTGTCCGGTGGCTGCCATGGAGAGCTATTTGGGTGTGCGCCCTCAGGGTGGGGAGGGGTTGTTTGTACATAGTGATTCCCGGCTGCTGACGCGATTCCAGGTGACGGCTGTCCTGCGCCGGATCGGGGAAGACCCTCGGGCTTTCTCTGCTCATTCTTTCCGCATTGGGGCGGCGACTAGCGCGGCGGCATTGGGTTTGTCCGGGGATCAGATTCAGAGTATCGGTCGGTGGCGGTCCAAAGCGTTTAAAGGGTATGTCCGTTTATAAGTTTCTTATTCTGCTGGAGGGGGGGGGGGAACTTAACGATGTTTTTTCTGTTGCAGATGGGAGGCAGCGGGCATGGGGCTGTTGAATATTGGGTCATTCTTACATCTTTTGGGCCAGACAGCGAGCAGCAGTACGGCCGATTGGGCTGAATCTTGGACTTGATCCAGCGGTGGTGGCGGTGTCATGGCTTGGCGAGCGCGGGCTGCGGTGGCCTCAGATGCTCCCTTTGCTTTGTCATCACCAGCGCATCCGGGAGTTACCAACGATTATAATATTGCAATTGGGGGGCAATGTTCTAGCCGAATGGTCTTGTAAGCAGTTGATCAGAGCTGCTAAGAGGGACTTTGCCATACTGTTGCGTATGTTTGTGGGCATAGTCTTGATCTGGTCCGATATTATTCCCAGACCGTCGTGTTGGGGTGAAAGGAGATGGTCCCGGGGTTTGACAAAAATTAATAGGCAAATTGGGAGGTGGGTTTGTGAGAAGGGGGGTATCAGGTCCAGCATTCTTGGGTTGAGGTTACCTGTTCTGCTCTCTATCGGGCGGATGGGGTGCACCTATCTCTGGTAGGAACAGACTTGCTCCTCAATGACTGGCAGGAGATGCTGGAGCGGGTGATTTATTTATTTATTTTTATTTATTTAGAACACATTTATATACCGCTCTTTCCCAGGTATCAAGTGCGGTTTACATTGAACAAAAAGTTGTTAAGGTACATGAGAGTACATGTCCTAGACGTTTTACATGAAACAGATGTTAACTTTTTACGTTTAACAGTATAATTAAGAATTCTAACAGTGATGTCATCCATCTTGATTAGTTGGATGTATCAGAACTTTATACAAATGCATCAACTATATACAAATTTACAAAGTTTTTTTTTTTTTTTTTTTTTTGACTTATGGATTGAGTCGCGTGATGCACGATGTAGCACGCTGGTCGCAGCTTAAGTAGTTTGGGGGGCGGCACAGTTAAGGATTGCTCCCTGTGCTGGTGGCGGGATCCCGGAGGTTTCCGGGGTCCGGAGCCTTAGGCGACTTGGGAAGGGGGCGGGGTGCCCTCGGCCCGGACTACCCCTGGAAGACTTTTGCTAGTAATATGGCGAAGTCGGATAGGGGTGGTCGGAACGTTGCCGGTGTTGGGACCGGGGCTGGAGCGGAGGCGGGTGTCGCTTTGCTAGTTGCATGGCTGGCGATGCATCACTCCACTCTGGGGTTTGTTGCATTCCTGTTTATTGTAAATATGTTGTTTGGAAAATAAAGCTGCGACCAGTTGTTACCACTATAAGGCGGTCTGTGCATTTTGTGGGAAGGGGCAGGAGGAAGAAAAAGGGGGGTATGATGTGTGGTAAATTGGGGGTGGGGGTTGGGGGAGCGCCGGGTCCGGCTACCCGGTTAGTCCCGAGGGCGCGGGCAAGGTCCCGCGCCGGAGTGTAACCGGGTGCACGGCCTGCGCGGACCCTGCTCGCTCCAAGAGGGAAGGGGAGGGGCAGCGTGAGGGGGTGCGCGCAGCACGCCGTGTCACTGCGCGGGTGCATTGTTTGAAGGGATTGGCTCCGCTCGAGCGTGCTAGAGCGGAGCCAATCAGGAGGGGTCTGGACATGTGCTACAGCGTGTGCGGGGGCGCGCGGGAGCACATGCGGCCGGACGGGAAGGCAATCGGCCCACCCGCCCACCCCTTATTGTGGTGGGTAGGGTTGAGTAATTGTATCGGGTTGTTGCAGCTGGGGGGGGGGGGTGAACGGCGGGATCCCGGAGGTTTCCGGGGTCCGGAGCCTTAGGCGACTTGGGAAGGGGGCGGGGTGCCCTCGGCCCGGACTACCCCTGGAAGACTTTTGCTAGTAATATGGTGAAGTCGGATAGGGGTGGTCGGAACGTTGCCGGTGGTGGGACCGGGGCTGGAGCGGAGGCGGGTGTCGCTTTGCTAGTTGCATGGCTGGCGATGCATCGCTCCACTCTGGGGTTTGTTGCATTCCTGTTTATTGTAAATATGTTGTTTGGAAAATAAAGCTGCGACCAGTTGTTACCACTATAAGGCGGTCTGTGCATTTTGTGGGAAGGGGCAGGAGGAAGAAAAAGGGGGATATGATGTGTGGTAAATTGGGGGTGGGGGTTGGGGGAGCGCCGGGTCCGGCTACCCGGTTACTGACCATGAATGTAAACTAAAAAGAGTGCTCTGCTAGCATTTATTAAAAATTATAAGTGTTCCCTCACCATAGCAGAATGAAAACTCAAATGTGCATAAATGTAATCTAACATAGATGAACAGAAAATTTTGAATAAAATATTTTTTTAAAAAACTTTTGAATAAAGAAATTTTTAAGAAACCATACTATAAACATGAATATAACATACAAGAAAAAGAAAGGAAAGAAAGAAGGGGAAAGGGAAGGGGGAGGGGGAAGAAGGATGCCTCACAAAAAAATAGAAAGATCTGCTTTTAGATTTAGGCCTAACGGGTAAAGGGTGCGAAGTTCATAAATGAATCGTTGTTCCATACGCAAGAGGAGCTTGTCCACATCTCCTCCCCGCCAATGAGGCCGAACTACTTTGAGAACCAAAAAACGAAGGTCAGAAAGTGAATGTTGAGTTTCTACCCAATGTTGTACCAAAGGCTTGTCCATTGCTTTCCTGCCGATGTTACTTTTGTGTTCAATAATCCTTGTTTTAATATTCCTTTTTGTTTTGCCAATATAGCACAAATTGCAGGGACAAGTGATCAAGTAGATCACATTTGGAGATTCACAATTAGAAAAATCTTTCAGATATACTTTGTAAGTAGAGCCTGGTTTAATAAATTTGTTCTTAGTGATTAGTACATTCTCACAAACACTGCACTTACCACATTTAAAATGACCGCATATTCTCGGTGTGCGATGGGGTTTACTCAAGGCAGATGGTACTAAAATTTCTCTCAAATTGGAGTTTCTTTTATAAGTTACAAGGAGCCTTGTGTCTTTTAAAGAAGGGAATGGATCAAGAATATGCCAAGCTCTTCTCAAAATACAGGCAATGTCCCTAGAATGTTCAGAAAAAGTGATTGTGCAAACCACATTGTTGGTTTCTATAGGTACATGACCTTGTAAGAGATGAGTCCTATCTGAAGATCGAGTTTAATCTAGGGCTTTTGTAACACAACCCGATGGATATCCACGGTCTTTAAATCTGCTGCCCATATCTTTTGCATGAATGTCAAAATCTGTATCTTTAGTACATAACCTACGGACCCTTAAAAATTCACTCTTAGGTAAATTTTCTTTTAAAGAGCGATTATGGAAGCTCGTAAAATGTAACAAAGAATTTATGACCATGGGTTTTCGATAAATAGTGGTTGTAAAACCATCTGCTGTGTTCCTAATCAATATGTCCATATAAGCAATTTGATCTGAGCTATAAGAAAAATCGAACTGTAAATGTGGATCACAGGAATTGAGCCAATTGACGAACTCAAATAGTTGATGATCTGTGCCTTCCCATATAAGAAAGACATCATCTATGTAACGTTTCCACATGGAAACGCATGCTTTATAAGGATGTGTTAAAAAAGTTTCTTCAAATTTAGAGACAGAGGTTAGCGACATCTGGTGCCACAGAAGATCCCATCGCAACCCCTCTTATCTGTTGGTAATAGAGATCTTGAAAGCAGAAATAATTATTACATAGTGCTAATGTTGCCAATCTCATAAGATAACAAGTGGGGGTGCGTACTGGTCTAGATCGTGTAATAAGGTAACTTTCTAAAATATTCAGTGCCGCATCTTGAGGGATATTCGTGTATAATGATTTGATGTCTAAAGTAACCAAAAGGATCCCATGATGAGTCCCTTGGTATGTATCTAACATTTAAATCATATGTGATGAATCTCTTACGTAGGATGGTATCAATGGAACAAAAGGCCGGAGGAAAACATCCAAAAATTTGGATATGGGTTCGAACAATGACCCAATCGCCGATATTATAGGTCTGCCAGGGGGATTCTCTAAGGATTTATGTATCTTAGGTAAAACATAGATGGTGGGCATAACTGGACAAGTTACAGTGAGAAATTGACATTACTTTTGTGTAAGATATCCGGCCTGCTCTCCTACATAAATAAGCATATCAACTTTACTTTTTAAAAAAGTAGTGGGATCATCGCGTAATCTTTTGTTGTAGGAAGTATCCTTTACTTGACGTTAAATCTCTTGAATATACGTGTCTCTGTTTTGTATCACCAGAGCCCCTCCTTTATCTGCTGGTTTTATGATGATTTCAAAATTACTCCTAAGCTGTGTCAATGCTTTCTTTTCCTCCTGAGTAAGGTTAAAATAGGTATGCGGTTTCTTTTTATCGTACATCTTTTGTACTTCGTGAAAAACTACTTTTTGAAAAATTTCAAATATGGTATTGTCTGTTGTGGGTGACATCCAGGTGGAAGGTCTTTTAATAACAGAAGGATCACTAGGACCTTCCTTTATGTTTCTCAAATAAATCTTTAATATAGAGTTTTCTAAAAAACTTAGAGTTCCACCAGGGTATTGAACCGATCGTGTCTTGTCGTAGGAACAAAAGACAATCCTTTTTGTAAAATAGAAGTTTCTAAAGGAGTGAGAACATGATCCGATAAATTGAAAATACCCTCTAATGTTCCCACTGTTGCTGATGGCTCTGACCTCTCCCCCTGCCTCTGCCCCGTTGATGGAATTCCATCTGGTTGTATGAGGAGTCTCTCGATGTTTGTGGATATTCCTGTATCTGGTATTCCTTTTTTTGTTTGGACCCTCCCCCTTTCCATAGATTGTCCATGGAAAAACCTTGTCGTTTTTGTTGGTATTTTTGATTAGGGGGAGGTTGAGATGGAAATAAAGGGGCTGAAGGGTCAGGGGGATTTACATGGTTACTGCGACTTCTCTTCCTGATGGGTTCAGGACTACCTGCTATGGACAAATAATGAGTCCTATTATTATGCCTTTCTGATTTATTATCAAACTTATGTTTTCTAGAAACACTTCTAGAATGATTCGTATCACTGGTCCAATAATAAATATTGCCTACTTTGGTAATCCTCCTCATCCCTCTTAAATTTCCTTAATTGTCTATCCTTGACAATTTTCTTATACTCTATGACATTTTTGTCATAATCGCTTTTTGATTTATCAAAGTTTCTATCTGTGTCCTTTAAAATTGATAATTTAGTTTCTACATCCGCCTTTAAAGCTTCAGCCTTCCGGCGTGAAGTATTGATCAAAAGGATCATTAGATCCAGGGAGCACTTATTTAGGATCTTTGCCCAATCCGCCATAAATTCAGGGTAAAAGTATATAAGAACAAAGATAGGTTTTTTTACAGCGATGTCTGGTGTCTTTGCAAAAGGATACATTACATGACAACCCCCCCTTTTTTTGATTAGAATAGATATATTTTTGGCTCTGACATAATAACTACAGGCAGCAATAAACAATGGTTGATTTTATTCTATTTTTATGCCTTTATGATTTTATTCTTTTAACAATATTGTGTTTTATCATTTATTATTTATTGTTGAAAATCTTTTTATTATTTCTTACTATTTTATCTTTTGTAATGATCTGCATATACCACAAGATATTAAAGGTACTGTTAAGAACTTTTCTTTTTCGCTGTATTCTCCTCATCCCTGTTTTTTCCATCTTATTTCCTTTATCTGTACTTTGGAATATAAGAATCAATGTCTTATTGAGGTTATCAATCTGTGCATTTTATTTGTGCATAATTGTTATTTATTTTCTTATTATTTATTTGACCCCCTGGAGCATAATGAGTAATGGCCTTAGCTTTGGCTTGATCAAATTGCATATCTTATTTGTGTTTTTATGTTGTTTGAATAATTTCTTTTATAAAATTTTGTTTTATGAACTTTTTAGTATAATATACATGGTATATTTATGTATTGTTATGCATGTATAAGAGTATTCTTATCTCTAGGTTTTATGATTATGATTAAATTCATTATAGCTTTATATGTTTTTATATTTTGTAGAGCACACTGGTATTTAAATGTTTTATGGTTTATTTTATTTATTATTTTTTAATTATATTTATCTATTTTTTTGAGGTTTGCATCCTCTAATAAGACCCCCTGAAGAAGGCTTTTGAGCAGAAACGCGTAGGGGCTAATAAAGGGGTTAATCCGAACTGAATATTCGCCTGTCTCCTCCTGTGCCTGCTTTTTGGGTTTCCTCATCTGATAACACAGTCAGAATTGAATGAACTGGTGAGGGACTTAAGTTTGTCAAAAACACAAGCTGAACTACTTGGTTCAAGATTGCAAGGATGGGGTTTGCTGTTGACAGGTATGAAAATTTCTGTCTTTTGGACTGACCAAGAAGATATGAAAGATTTCTTTGCATAGGTTAACAACCTCTGTTTCTGCACTGACATTGGTGGCTTGTTCATGTCTTTGGGTTGTGAGCATGACCCACAACAATGGTGCCTTTTTATCGATTCGTCACCGTTATGCCTGAAAGCTGTCTTGTTACACAATGGCAATTTCCACCCTTCAATACCTATTGCCTAGGCAGCGCGCATGAAAGAAGTCTACAAAAACATGGAACTGTTGTTGAAACACATACAGTACAACTACAACTGGAACATCTTTGGTGATCTAAAAGTAGTGGCACTGCTTCTACAATAGGAATGCAGCTTGGGGGGGAGAGAGATTTGAAATCGGGGGAGCAGACACGGCTGGTGTTTGGAGCCGTGCAAGTACTGCTGCAGGTGTCCGGAGGCACTGTGGTGATCGGGCAGGCATGCGGAGGACGGCTCTGTGTGAAAGACCCCTCCCTCTGCCTCTATATAATCCAGCAGCCCCAGAAGGACTTTGGAGAGCGATTTGAGATCGGGGGCGCAGACGTGGCTGGTGTTTGGAGCCGTGAGAGCAGTGCTGCAGGTGTCTGGACGCACTGTGGTGACCGGGCAGGCACGCAGAGGATGGCTCCGGTGTGAAAGACCCCTCCCTCTGCCTCTATAACATCCGGCAGCCCCAGAAGGACTTTGGAGAGCGATTTGAGAGTGGGGGAGCAGACGCGGCTGGTGTTTGGAGCCGTGAGAGCAGTGCTGCAGGTGTCTGGACGCACTGTGGTGACCGGGCAGGCACGCAGAGGACAGCTCCGGTGTGAAAGACCCCTCCCTCTGCCTCTATATCATCCAGCACTCCCTCATGCGGCTGTGTGTCGTGGCCTGCGTGGCGTGTCCTAAGGGGTGTGTCACAAGGGGCAGGATACGCCCCTTTGACACCCCTTTGGTGCAGCTGAGGAGCTGAGGTCTGTGTTTGTCCTTATGGGCAAAAGGAAAGCGAAGCTGACTGTTAACTCTGGAGCTAAGGAGCAAGGAGGTAAGATGGTGGGCCCTATGGATAAACATTTGACTTCCCTGTTGCCTGCCGCATCGTCACCGGAAGGAGCTTCATTGAGCTCTCATTCTCGGTCACCACCACCATTTCCTCAGCTTCCCTTTTCTTCTACTTTGTTGGATTTGTCTCCAGAAGTATGTCCTCCAATTCTTAAATGTGTGTCTCCGGTAATAACTGATAGTTCGGCCTTTATCCCCCAAGTTGGGGAAATAACTCTTATGGATATTTGGTCTGCTATTCAAAATATCGATATGTGGTTATCTTCTACTGTATCCTCATTGTGTCAGTTTACTTATGAAGTTGTTGATAAAATGCAATCTACTGACAAGCAATTAAATTCTTTGGCTAAGATCTTGGCACATAATGATTCTCAGCACCAGTTATGCTCTGATAAAGATACTGCGTGATTCCTTAGAATTTTCCTATCGATTGGAGGTTCTTGAGAATCAAGCTCGGGCCAAGAACTTGCATTTCTTGAATTTTCCTATTACCCATTTGCTATCTTCTGATATTTTGTTAAAAAGGTATTTTACTGAAGTACTAAAATTAGATGGGAGTTTAGACATATCCATATGTATTACCTTTCTTCTAGATCCTCTCCTGCTGATAAGGATAAGGATCTACTTTCTTTACGAGATTTCTCGGAGGGGCAGGTCCTTACCGCTTTTCTTGAAGGTTATGTGGATGTCATTACCAAACGAAACACCCTTGTGGTGACTTTTGGTTCTGAGGCCATTAAGTTGCTTGTCCTGCGGGCGTATTTCAAATACCGAGAAATCTCATTCTGTGGCCAAAAAATTCACGTTTTTCTGGATGTGGGCAGAGCTACCCAGATTGGACATAAGCATTTTCTGGCTTTGAAAGAGCAAGTAGTGGCATTGGGGACCTCCTTTTTCTTAAAATGTCCTTGTCGGTGTATAATTACTTTTGAGGGACAAACCTTTGTTTATACTGATGTTTCTCAATTACAGTCCTTTTTGTCTGAAAAGGAAGTTGCTGAGGGTCAAGGTGGTGAGATAAAGTGTTCCCCATAAGTGGAGTATTTAGCTCCTGTTTTCCTTTTTTTTTTATTAAGTTTAAAATCACTCTCTTACATAAGAACATAACATAAGAACATAACATATGCCATACTGGGTCAGACCAAGGTCCATCAAGCCCAGTATCCTGTTTCCAACAGTGGCCAATCTAGGTCATACTAGCAGTTTCCCCAAAAGACACAGGTTCCACAATGCTTGTACTGGGTCAAGCATTGATATCCTGGGTCCCTTCTTAATAATGGTTTATGGACCTTTCCTCCAGGAACTTGTCCAAACCTTTTTAAACCCAGCTACACTAACAGCCTTTACTACATCCTCCGGTAACAAATTCCAGAGTTTGATTACACGTTGAGTGAAAAAATATTTTCTTTTATTAGTCTTAAATAGTTTACCCTGTAGCTTCATTGCATGTCCCCTAGTCTTTCTATATTCTGATAACGTAAACAATCGATCTACGTTTACCCGTTCCACTCCGTTCATTAATTTATAGACTTCTATCATATCTCCCCTCAGCCGTCTCTTTTCCAGGTTAAAGAGCCCTAACCTTTCTAGCCTTTCTTCATAGGAGTATCCTTCCATCCCCATTACCATTTTGGTGGCTCTTCTCTGAACCTTTTCTAATAACGCTTTATCCTTTTTAAGATACAGCGACCAGAATTGCACACAATATTCAAGGTGCGGTCTCATCATGGAACGATATAGAGGCATTATAATATCTTTTGTTTTATTTTCCATTCCTTTCTTTATGATCCCTAGCATTCTATTTGCTCTCTTGGCCGCCACTGCACACTGGGCCGAGGGTTTTAGCATGTTATCCACAATGACGCCTAAATCTTTTTCCTGGGTGGTGGTTCCTAAAGTGGAACCTTGCATCGTGTAACCCTAGTTTGGGTTGTTTTTCCCTAGGTGCATAACTTTGCACTTGTCCACATTAAAATTCATCTGCCATTTTGATGCCCAGTCTTCCAATTTATCAAGATCCTCTTGCAATTTTCCCCAATCCTCTTGGGTTTTAACAACTTTAAATAGTTTTGTGTCATCTGCAAATTTGATAACCTCACTCGTTATTCCACTTTCCAGGTCATTTATGAATATGTCAAAAAGCAGTGGACCCAGCACAGATCCCTGGGGTACACCATTATTCACCTTTCTCCTTTGGGAAAATTGGCCATTTAGCCCAGCCCTCTGCTTTCTATCTTTTAACCAGTTCCTGATCCACAGTAGTACACTGCCTCCTATCCAATGACTCTTTAGTTTTGCCAAAAGTCTCTGATGAGGGACCTTGTCAAAGGCTTTCTGAAAGTCCAGATACACTATATCAACTGACTCACCTTTGTCCACCTGTTTATTCACACCTTCAAAAAAACATAACTGATTAGTAAGACAAGATCTTCCTTATCTACAGCCATGTTGGCTGTCTCCAATTAGGCCATGACTATCTAAATGCTGAGTAATTTTATTCTTTATGATGGTTTCTACCATTTTTCCCAGTACTGATGTCAGGCTCACCGGTCTGTAGTTTCCTGGATCACCCCTGTAACTCTTTTTTTTTTTTTAATTCTTTATTTTCGTTTTATTACAACAAAGGAAAGGAAGACATACAGCAAAAGACAGATACATAGAATGTAATACATACACCAAAGTAAACCCCTACCACCCCCCTCCCCCCTTTATCTTTATCTTTATTGGTAACTTAATACTGTATACCGCTCAGGCAAAAATGCGTCAGAGCGGTGTACAATATTCAAAATAGCTGCAGGAAGGAAGGAAAAGAACGCCAAATATGTGACAGAAAAGATTTAGGAGAAAGGAGAAAAAGCTTCTTCTCTAGAAAACTAATCATTCCCGAAGCGGGCGTATACTGACATTATTGTGTTACAAAACCTAACGGTGATCTGAAACATGATGAGTGTACATTAAACAGACATGTCGGAGCAATGAGCAGATTGTACATAATCATTGAGCATCTGCCATTTAGACAAGCGAGAGTGAGTTTGGGCATGGGGAATAGCTCTCCGAGATATCTGCTCATATTTACTATATAAGCAGACGAGGTTCCACCATTCATTGACAGTAAGTCGAGAGCTATCCTTCCAATTCCTCGTGATTAAACATATGGCTATCAATGAAGTATTAGCAGAGGCCTGCGCAACCTGAGCAATGGTAGCAAAAAAGGCAGGGTCATCCACATTAGGAGCATAAAGGCATATACATGTAACTTCAAGGTTACCTATCTTGAGGTGAACTCTGGACCATCTACCTGCTGTATCTGAGCTAGTCGCAATAATAGTAGCATGCAGAGATTTCCTAACCAATATGGCAACCCCACATTTCTTAGAAACGGCTGGGGAATAGGCGGCCACCATGTAAGGTTTAATATTGAGTTTAAGAGTTTCCTTCGAATTTAAATGCGTTTCTTGGAGGAAAACCAGGTCCGCAGCTTCATGACTTAGATAGCTTAGGATTTTCTTCCGTTTTATCGGATTATTGATTCCTTTTACGTTCAATGAGAAAATCTTACATGGTGCCATCAATCGGTAGTAGACATTTTAGGTAAGGGCGCTTGAAAACATACAACATAATCAGAATCTGTACAACAATGACATAATCACCGAGTATGCTGGCCAATACACCCCATATTGAAAAGTATGTACCAAAGTAACTTAGAGAAGAAGCAAAACCCCCAATGAATATGGCGACCATATGTCTGCGGGAGGAGGCCCTAGAGAGGAAAATAGAGACATAAAAAAAAGAAAAGAAACACCAGAGTCCATAATTAACACTGTCTCTGATACTCATCGAGGCTACTGTGGGTAGATGGAGTCAGGTCACAGATATCATCAAAAATAAGGCAACAAACCGCCCTCGATAGACTCTTTGCTGAGCCGCGGCAAATCCAATATGGAAGGTACAGCGGATATAAGAATACTTGCAGGATTATTCTGGAAGTCAGCGCATCAAGTCGGCTTCTTTAGAATCCAAAAACTCCGCTAACAGATCAGGGTCCTCGAATGTTCTTGTCTGATTGTGAAGCGTGACTCGGAGCTTGGCCGGGTACATCAGGCCATAGCGTGCTTGTAGTTGTTGAAGCCTCGGCCGGAATTCCAGAAAGCGCTTTCGGCGGTCGACCATGGGTTTAGCCAAGTCAGGATAGAAGGAGATCTTGTGGCTCTCAAACTCCATATGGCCCTTTGCCCGAGAGGCACTGAGAATTTGCTCCACATGTTGATATCTCAAAAGGCGAAAGATGATAGGCCGCGGGGTCTTCCTGTTGAGCGTTATGTTTGTGAGTACACGATGAGCGCGATCGATCTCCAATTCTTTGGTAAAGGTGATTTGGAGCAGAGAAGGGAGGATTTTAGATAAAAACTCCTTCATGTCTCCCGATTCAGCTCCCTCCGGTATGCCCACAAGTCGTAGGTTGTTGCGGCGCGCTCTATTATTGCCATCTTCCACTTCTTTCTGCAAGGCCCGCACCTGACGTTCAACTTTGTCGAGTTTGGACAACCGGACCGCATGGGAGTCTAATATGCTCTCCATTTTGTCCTGACGCGAAAAGAGCCCCTCTAGCCTGCCTTGCAGTACACCAAGATCTTCCCGCAGCGCTCGGAGTGCTTCACCGTTTGACTGCACGAGGTCCTTAACCCCTCTAATCTCTGCGAGGATTTCCTGCTGCATTTCGGGGCCCTCGCGCAAAGCCAGCCCCTTCTGCGGGGACGGGGGTTCGGTTTTGGAGCGTTTGCCGTGAGAAGCCGCTGGAGATCCAAATTCCAGGCGCGTGGGTTTGGTCCCTGCCATCTCACCAATGTGCCCCGGCAAGATCAGAGCAGAAGTTCAAGTATGTCCGGTGTTAATTCAGGATTCTGAGTAGGCCTCTCGGGAGCCTCAGCGTTATGCGACCATCCCGCTGGACATCGGGCTCCGCCCCCCCCCCCTGTAACTCTTTTTAAAAATTGGTGTTACATTGGCGATCCTCCAATCTTCAGGTATTAGAGATGATTTCAATGATAGTTCACAGATTACTAATAGCAGGTCTGCGATCTCATATTTCAGTAACCAAGGCAGGTCGGACCCGGTGGCGCCCCGCTTCCCCCCCCCTTCCCTTAACTCCAACCCATTTCCCACTCCAAATAACAAGTCCATACACAAGGAACTTTGGCTCAAATGGTCGCAGCTTTATTAACTTTATACATTCCAAACATTGTTTTCAACATCCAACTTCTTAATATAATACTAACCCCCGAGCGGAATGAGCCCTCAACCGCCATACCACTAGCAAGGTGAGCTCATTCCACTCACGCCGCGGCAGAGCCAGCGGCAAATCCAACCCCCCCTTTCCCAGGCCTCGCCATACTACTAGCAAAGACCGGCCAGGGGTCACCCGGGTTGGGGGCACCCGCCCCCACCCCCACCCCAATTCCAGCTTAAGGCTCCGGACCCCGGAAACATCCGGGATCCCGCCACCCGGCGTAGGGCACGCTTACGCCCCTACGCCGCCCCCCCCTAAAGCTGCGACCATCGAGACTCCCACTGAACCACACATTCCAAGGCCTCCTGCCAGTCATTCAACAGCAGGTCTATTCCCACCGGCGATAAATGCACACCGTCCTGGCGATAAAGTCCAGCACAATCTACATCCACCCAGGAGTGCATAATCTGATACCCTCCATGCTGACATACCCACCGCCCAATCTGCCGATTGACCTTTGCCAACCCTCTGGACCAACGCCGCTGCCCCCGGCAAACAGGCCTTGGAATGATGTCAGACCACATGATGATAACCTGAGGGAACATCCTAATCACCTCTGCCAGGTCCCTCTTCGCTGCCCGAATGATCTGTTTACAAGTCCAGCTATTTAAATCGTTCCCTCCCACATGCAGCAGTATCACTGCGGGCTCCGCTCTCACCCGGCTATGGTGCCGAAGCAATGGTAACAGCTGCGGCCAACGCAACCCACGTTCCCCAAGCCATAGTAGAGACACCAATGCCGTGTCGAGTCCCAAATTAGGACCCAAAGGTCTTTCAGCTGCCTGCAGTCCCGCCCAATGCACAAATGAGTGCCCGATCATCCAGCATAATTGCGGGCATCGCACAGCATCTGAAAAAGAAAGCAAAGGTTATTTTCATGCTCACCCGCTCCCTCACAAACGCACATAACCTTTAAAGGCCTGTGACCGCCACCTGCCAATGTTCTGAATAGCCACCTCTGACATCCCTGCCGCCGCCGCACTTGTCGCCGCTCCAATGCGAAAGGAATGCGGCGCAAAGCGTGTAGGATCCATGCCCAGATACCGTATGGCCATCCTCAGCACCGCCGCCACCTGAAAACGTGTCACCCAGCTTGCATTCTCGTGCAAGAAAAACAGGGGACCCGCCACCGGGCGCACCGATAAATAAGCCCGCACTGCCTCCACCGGGCAAGTCGGCAGGGATACCACTTCATGAAGAACTACCCACAGTCCTTTGCCCAACTGGTCCGTCTTTGATTTGGCCAGCTTGATCCGCAGCTGGCCTCCCCCGACCTGCACATGACCAAACAATAATCCTTCCTCCTGCCCTGCCCTGCCAGAGCCAGCCACCAGCTCGCCGACCCGAAAAGCCCCAAAAAAGGCCAAGCAAAACAATGCCTTAAAAAGCACCGCCTCGTAGGCTGAAGACGCCATACTCGGCAGTGCTGCACAAAGCCGCACCAAAAGGTCGTGCGTCACCGGTAACTGCGCATCCGGAGGTGCCGGACAAGCTCTATCCCATCCCCGCAATAACTTCTGGACCAAAAACCCCCGCCTCACAAATCCCCAGCCAGCAGCCTTGGCAAAGAAAGCAAAGCCCGCCAACCGAGTCCGAACCGATGCCCGGGACATACCAGAGCATTTCGCCTCCACTATATATTGTCCTAACAAACTGTCCACCTCTGCTCCGGGCTTCCAGCCTTTCCCCTCCAGGTACTCCCAGACCGCGTCAAATCCTTTCGTGTATGCCGACCAAGTCGCAGGCGATAGAGAGTTCTTCAACAGGCGTACCATTTCTGCTGGCCAATCTTCCATAAATGTTCGGGAACCTCCATACCTTCCTCGCTCGCCTCGGGCGCCAGCGTCCAGAACAGCTCCCACTTGAAACGAGAAAGAGCATCCGCAATTCGATTAGTGCAACCCGGAATGTGCCGAGCCTTCACTGCGACATTTAAACGCAAACAAGCGAAAACTATAGCCCTCATTAGCCCCGCTACCAATGCGCATCGCGGCGTATACCGATTGACTACCGCAACCACAGCCTCATTGTCACACCACCATATCAATCTGCGGTTCCTCAACCGTTCGGGCCATAAGTGCAACACAACCAACAAAGGAAACAACTCCAAGAACGTAATGTTTTTTGTCTGGCCATCAGCATGCCACGCATGCGGCCATTGGGCTGCACACCAATCCCCTCCAAAGTAAATCCCCAAACCACCACTGCCTGCCGCGTCCGTAAAAAGCTGCAAATCAACACTGGACACCTCCGCCTCCATCAAAACAGACACCCCGTTAAAGTCTTCCAGAAAAACATCCCACACTCTCAAATCGGCCTTCATGACCTTGGACATCCTGATACGATGATGCGGCTTGCGAAACCCCACAGTGGCGGCCGCCAAGCGACGCATAAAAATCCGACCCATCGGAATCACTCTGCACGCAAAATTCAACGAGCCAATTAGTATTTGCAATTCCTTCAAGGATAACTTATCAGATGCTAACCCATTTGCTACCAGAACGCGCAATTTCAACACCTTGTCCATCGGGAGGCGTGCCACCATTTCGACCGAGTCCATTTCCACCCCCAAAAACGTAATACAAGTTGTCGGGCCTTCCGTCTTGTCAATAGCCAGCGGGAGCCCACACTCCCTAGCCATGCATAGAAAACCATCCATCAACTGTTGACAGACCTCCGACTGCGCTGCCCCCACAAATAGGAAATCGTCAAGATAATGCACTACATTCCCACTGCCCACCCGCCTTACTAAATTCCAATGCAAAAAGGTACTAAACGTCTCAAAGTAAGCACACGACACTGAACAGCCCATGGGCATGCACTTGTCCACATAAAATTCATCCTCAAACGAAAAACCCAACAAATAAAACGAGGACGGATGGACGGGCAGCAAACGAAAAGCAGATTCAATGTCAACCTTTGCTAACTGGGCCCCAGGGCCACAACGTTTTACCAGACCCACCGCCTCGTCAAAGGACGCATACCGAATCGCGCATAACTCTTTCGGAATATGAGCATTTACCGAATCACCCAAAGGAAAGGAGAGGTTATGTATCAAACGAAACTTCCCCGTCTCCTTCTTCGGGATTACCCCCAATGGAGACAGCACCAAATTCACCAATGGCGGCTCAACAAATGGGCCTGCTATTCTGCCCAAGCCCAACTCGACCGCCAACTTCTCGCGAACCACCGACGCCAACCGCCTTACCGAGGGAGAATTACGCGCCGACCTACCTACTATCGTACCTTGCACCGGAATAACGAGCCCCTCAGAAAACCCCCGCTACAACAGTTCCCGGTCCCTCCTCCGCGGGTAAGCCCCCAACCACTCACTAATCACATCCCGGGAGATTGGAGTGGGCGCCAACCCCCTCCAATCAGCATTACTTGGGGGCCGCCGCAGGGGGGGGCACACCGCCCTTTTTGAAGCATTTAAGTGCGGCATGCCCGCCCCCGCAGGCAGAGCATGCATGCCGGAACTTGCAGTCGGGGAAGGGGCACGAGGATCTATTGAAATGCCAACAGATGTCCCCAGGAGCCCCTGCCCCTGCTCTCTGCGGCAAAGTGCCACCGTTCGCCCAAAAGGGCCGCCCCGTTCCTGCCAAACCACCCCCCCCCAGCACGGACCGCCGCTCCCCCGCTCGCACCCGATCCCACCGACATCTGGGTTAACCACAAATTGATATCCTGAGTGCCCCAGGACAACCCCTTACTCTCCTCCATTTTATCTCGAAACTTCTCATCATAATTAAACTCAGAATACAATATTTCTCACTACTCAAAGATTACAAGGATGCGATTAATAACGCTAAAAAACAATATCACTCGAAAACCTTATCTAAAGCTATTAATCGCCCTAGAGAACTATTTGAGATTGTCAAATCATTAACCAAATCCCCATCTAACAATTCTCATAAAATCTGTATTAACCCGCAAATACTTGCTGATCACTTTGCAAATAAACTCAAACTTAACAGCCATTTCACCCCACCTAGCCTATCTCATTCAGATAATAACCAACTGGAATGGAAAGCCTTCCATCCTATTACCAACAAGCTCCTTCTTCAGACAATCTCCAACCTAAATACTACAACCTCTCTTCTTGATCCTTGTCCAGTGTCTTGGATAAAATCAACAAAAACAGAACTTGCCCCAGACTTACTGAACATAGTAAACCAATCTCTTCAACAAGGACGTATAGCAGATGTCCTCAAAAGGTCAGCAATCCGACCGCTGTTAAAAAACAAAGCACTAGACAGCAACGACCCAACGTCATATCGTCCTATTGCAAGTATTCCATTCCTTGCCAAGATTATTGAAAAGATTGTGCAAACGCAGCTGCAAGATTATATAGACTCATCAGCGCCATTAGATGATCATCAATATGGATTTCGCCCATTTCATGGTGTAGAAACACTCCTAACAGCACTATTTGATACAATCATCAGAGGTATTGATAATACCAAGCGAGCCTTCATTCTCATATTCATTGATATTTCCTCGGCCTTTGACACTGTAAATCATATCACGCTCATTTCAAGACTCTCACAACTAGGCATCAAAGATTAAACCCTTGAATGGTTCATATCCTATTTTACTAACCGGACCCAATATGTGCAAATAGATCGAAATGCCTCATCCCCATTTCCACAAGAACAGGGCATCCCTCAAGGCTCTGCCCTTTCGGCTCTATTGTTTAATCTTTATCTTCAACCCATCTGTTCCATATTTAAACGCTTCAAAATCAACTACCACATCTACGCGGATGCCATCATGTTATACTCGCCATTTGATATGTCCAACCCGGATTATAGCAACATCTGTCGTTGCCTCTCTGAAGCTGAGCTGTGGCTGAAATCAATGAATATGAATATTAATTTTAAAAAAACAGAAGTTCTATTCATAACAAGAAACACAAGCTTCACTCCCCCACTTGAAATCAACATTGGAAATAACTCTCTCCCAGTCAAAGATGAGATCAAATATTTAGGAGTCACGCTGGATAAGACCCTCAGCCTCACTAAACATATAAAACAATCTGTAAAAACAATATATTTCAAATTAAGGACGATCCAACAACTTAGACCATTGATAGATAACACTGATTTCAGAACCATAGTACAAACACTAATTACACCACATTTAGACTACTGTAATGGTATTCTTCAAGGGACCTCTAAGAAAAATATTCACACACTTCAATTAGCCCAAAATGTCACCGCAAGGATTATCCATAAAGCGAAACTTTCGGATCATATAACTCCGATTCTCTACTCTCTCCATTGGTTACCCGTCTCATGCAGAATCATCTACAAGACCTTAGTCAATACATTTAAGATCTTTAATAACATAGCTCCATCCTTCTTATCTACACTCATCAACATCCCACATGAAAATAGATCAAGACGAAAAATAAACCTCCACACGTTACAAGTCCCTGATTCTATCCGAAAGACAAGTCAGAAGACAAGCAACACAGCTTTCTCATACTTCGCTCCTACATTATGGAACAACCTCCCGACTGAAATCAGAGAAATCAAGGACCTTCAATTATTTAGAAAAAACCTAAAAACCCATCTATTCACTCTGCACTACAATAACCTTCACATTGAAGATAATCCTAACACTGAGAAAAACACCGATCATCAGTCACTCAATGACCCTACCTAGACAAGCATAAAATCTTTCCCACACATTTCACATTGCTCACCTAGTTTAAGTTTACTCTTTGAAAGCAATTGCCTGTCGCTAATGTGAAAAAACTGTAATATATTGTAAATATACCCCTTTACTGTTGTTATACTGTTGGTAGTATTTTTGAAACATTATCTAATCCTTCCCCAGTTCAAATGTTCCTACCTCTCTTACTATCTCCTGGTATCTATAAGTTACAATTAATAGTTGAATGTTCATTGTTCTAAATATGTTCTATGTAAAATAATAGTACTCTATTATTAAAGTTTATGTTACCTGTAAACCGCCACTGATCTCTGGAAGTGGCGGTATAGAAAAGATGTATAAATAAATAAATAAATAAATAATTAAGCCACGCAAAACCGCCATGCGTTTGCGCAGCTTCCAAAATAGAGTCCGCATATGCCAAAAGCATTCCGTAATCCTCCGGAGCCTGCCGACCCCAAACGCTCGCTAACCTTAAAAAAGCTCTGACCCAATTAATAACATTCCGGGACACTTTCCTGACCCGACCTGCCTTCTCATCCTCCTTCCGCTTTTTCCTACTCTCTCCCGAGCGCCTCCTGCCCTCTAGCAATCTGAATATATCTATGTAGCGCCGCTTCCATATCTTGCGCCGAAGATGCCGCGGGACCCCTTCCCATAACTCCGCAAATGCCACCAACGTAGGAACGCCCTTTCCGCCGGCGGGCCCACCTGGTACTGGATCCACCCCTTGTCCCGAACGAGAAGGCGCTATCGAGGATGATGATGTGGATGCTGTGGACGGCGATGAAGACTCCGAACTGCGCCGACTCCGTCTCACGTGCCGGCACTTGCGCTTCGCCTTACGCCCTCCCTTGTCCTTCCCTTCCAACTGATCAGCCCCACCCCCCCCCACATTGCTCCCGGACAACTCACCCATGGCACCTCTGACGCCCGCCTGCATATCCTGTGGCAGCACTTCGGGATCTCGTGTCCCCAGGCTGGGTGACTGCGCTCCTGCAACGCTCGCTGTGCTGGCCTCACTCCGCATAGGTCCTCCTGATACAACCCCAGAAACTTCTTCCATTGCCGCGCGCTGCCCGCCGGGGATCTGTGCCGCCTCCTGAGCCCCTGTGGAAACCTGCAAAGGCAAAAGAGAAGCAGAGGGGGGAGAGGGGACGAACGGGGAGCCACACGGCTGCCAAGCAGACACCCACTCAGCCCTGGAAGGTCCTTGTCCCCCGCCCCATCAATGCTCCCATGGCGCATATCCAGTTGGAGTTCCCACGCTCCCTCCGACCCCCCCTTGTACCAGGGGACCTTGCCCATAAGCATGAGCCCCAAGCCAGGGTGTAGCCCAACCTGCTCAAACTGGCCCCCCCACCCCACCCCCCATCCCTTGTCCACCCCAACTGCACTCCCCTACCTCTGCCGCCCCCAGCCCTGCACCCCCCTGCACAATCCCCCTCCCAACCCCCCCGTATACCGCCTCCCTACCGACTGCCCCATCCGCTGCCCTGCCCCTCCCTTGTCCTATTGGACCGGTTTCCCCCCCCAGATGCCCAAGGCCCAGGTCTCCAACTCTCCTGCCCCTCCTGTCCAAAGACCTCCCTCTTTGTCTTCCCCCAGAGAAGGCCTCCTTGCCTCTCCCCACTCTGGCCCCTCCACTGCCCGAAGCTCCCTTTCCTTTAGCCCCAATAGCCCCTCTCTGTCCCCGCCCACCTGTAACAGCTCCCCTACCCGCCCCATCTGCCTGCCCCCCCGAATTCACCGCCCGGCCTCCTCTCCTGCCCTCCGCAGCCTGCTCTCCTCTGCCATGTGTCCCACTGCTGGCCTGCCTTCCCCTCTGCGGCGGCATGTCTCCCAGCTTAAGGCCCCGCTCCGGCGACTGACAGCGGGCAACGAACGCACCCCTCAAACCCTCCCGACGGAGACCACTCTGCCACCCTACCTTCTCCTTGTATTTTTTTTTTTAAACGCCGCAACAGCCCGCGTTTGATACCCCTACCAGCAGGACCGGTCGCCAGCCACAGACACGCCGACACCGACGATCTGCAGGACCCCGTGCACACCGGTAAGGCAGGACGCCGACAGAGCCGCAAAGACGAAGCCCTCTCCCCCGTTGCTGGTCTCGCCGAGAGACCGTCGCCGCCGCGCGCCCTACTTAAACCCCCCCCCCTGCCAGCTTTCTTCATTGGCTCGCGCCCATATACTTCGCCGGGGCGAGCCAATGAATTTGAAAGATGCTCACCAGCCCCCCGCCCCTCCCGGAAAGCCGTGGGCAGGGTCCCACACCGGGCCGCGCGCCTGGTTAACTACGGCCGCCAGGGACTCTGCCCTGCGGCCTCGCCATTCTTTCAACACCCTTGGATGTATATCATCCGGCCCAGGTGATTTGCTACTCTTCAGTTTATCTAATAGTTGTAATACATCTTCCTGATGTATCGATATTTCCTTCAATTCTTCCGCACCTTTAAATACCACTTCAGTCATGGGTAACATCCCTATATCTTCCTCAGTAAAGACCGAAGCAAAGAATTCATTCAGTCTCTCCACTATCGCCTTGTCGCCTCTTAGTGCCCCTTTAACTCATCTATCATCTAATGGACCAACTGACTCTCTAACAGGTTTTTTGCTGCGAATGTACTTGAAAAAAATCTTTATTTCGCGTTTTTGCTTCCGCAGCAAGCTTCTTCTCAAATTCTCCCTTTGCCTGCTTTATCAATGCCTTGCATTTAACTTGCCAGTGCTTGTGCTGTTTCCAGGTTTCGTCGTTTGGCTCTTTTTTCCATTTCCTGAAAGATGCTTTTTTGGCAACAACAGCCTCTCTGACCTCACCTTTAAACCATGCTGGCAGTTTTTCTTATTTCCTTCCACTTTTCTTAAAGCATGGAATAAAGCTGGCTTGGGCTTCCAAGATAGTATTTTTCAACAACACCCAAGCTTTAACCTTTGCAACTGCTCCTTTTAGTTTTTTCTTAACTTTTTTCCTCATTTTATCATAGTCACCCTTTCGAAAGTTAAAAGGTAGTATTGTGGATTTCCTTACTATCCCTCCTCCACTAATTAAATGAAAGGCGATCATGCTATGATCACTATTGCCAATGTGGGTTTTGAAGTGTTTCCTTTGCTTGGATAAAAATTTGTATTTTTTACTATGTTTTTTTTTTGTTTCCTATATAATATGTATGGTCATTCAAGAAATCTTAAATAAAAAAAAAAAAAAAAAGATATGCAGCTTGGGTATACCAATAACCGGGTAGACGGACCCGGCGCTTCCCCTCCAGACCCCCCCCCCCAGCACCCGCCAACCCTTTCCAGACTCCCCTTCCGACAAACAGAATCCATTGACAAGGTTATTGGATAACAATTGGTCGCAGATTTATTTCCAACAAAAACGCATTAACATCCAACCATAATACATGTCCCAACAAACCCCAGCGGAGCGATGTGTTCGCCAACCATGCATTAGCAAAGCGACCCCACCTCCACTCCGGCCATGGTCCCACCAACGGCCAAGTTCCTACCGCCCCTATCCAACTTCTCCATATTACTAGCAAAAGTCTTCCAGGGGCTGTCCGGGTCGAGGGGCACCCCGCCCCCGCCCCAAGTCGCCTAAGGCTCCGGACCCCGGAAACCTCCAGGATCCCGCCCGCACAACCCCCCCCCCACCCCCGCTGCGACACCCCAAGGTTGCCCTCCCCTCCTCGGCCAAACCAGAAGAGGGTGGGCGGGTGGGCTGCCGCTCCGACAGCCTGGCCACATGTGCTTCGGCCACGCCACCAGCGCCGAAGCACATGCCTGCCCCCTGGACCCTGATTGGCTCTGCTCACCCAATCAAGAGCAGAGCCCATTAATTTTAAATGTCGCGCGCGGCGTTCGCTGCCCACGCGCTTCCCCCCCCCAGAACAAGAACGAGCAGGGTCGCACGCCAGGCCGAGCACCAGGTTACGGGCGGGCGCCGGGACCCTGCCCGCGCCCTAAAATTTACTGTTTCAGTTGCGAATAGGACTCCCATGCTAGAGAGTCTCATTACATTAAAGAGAACTGGCTGTTCTGTAAGAGTTTGGTTCCAGGACAGAAAAATATGGCACATGAACCACTTGTTTGACACAAGTAAGATATTTTTGCCTCCTCTTCATATAAAACTTGTACTGATGAAAAGATTTGTGAAAGCGATGAACAAGGAAGGTGAAGGATTTTGATATTTGAGAAAGATGTTTCCAAGAATAACTGATGCCAAGGTTAAGGAATGTATTTTTGTGGTTCCACAAGTCAGACATGTCATCAATGTCAAGCGATTCGAAGATGTGCTAGTGGGGCCTGAGAAAATCGCATGGAAGGCATTCAGGGATGTTGAGAATTTTCTTTGCAATTACAGGGCACCAAACTATATCCAGCTGGTTGACAACATGCTTCATGCATACAAAACTATGACGTGCAACATGTCACTGAAGATTCATTTTCTGCATTCATACCTGGACTACTTCCCTGCTAATCTTGGTGCAGTCAGCGACAAACATGGTGAAAGGTTGCACTAGGACATTGCGATTATGGAAAAGCGGTATCAGGGCATCTGGAACCCATCAATGATGGCTGACTGTTTTTGGACACTGAGACGAGAGGCATCAAATGCTGAGTACAAATGAAAATCAGGAGCAAAACATTTTTAACTCAGGTGAACAATTGCAATATGTCAACATCATCAACCTAAAACCATGAGGCATCTGTTGGTGGCAGATATATTCTATCATAGAGGATCAATGTAAATCAATCCGAGTAAACTTTTTTGAAAGCTGCAACAATGATGTCCAGGAAGCTTCTGGGGAAGGCATAGCATCTTCCTTAGAAACCTATAGATTCTTGTAATAACTCTTTAATATGACTATCTGAAAGTCAGTACGTTGTATGGGGAGGTTAAACGGGGGCGGGAAAGGAATGGTGTGGGGGGTGTATTTAGGGCAGGCAATGGGAAGTCTACTGTCTCAGACATACAGGCCGATTCCAATGTCGGCTCTGTATGTCTGGGGCTGGCAGACTGAATGGGGAACTTATTCTATCTCTGAGGTGGAATAAATTCCCTAGTCGGCGGGACGGTGGAGGAGGTAGGTAGGGTAGATGAGATTCCCTGCAGCCTGACCCTGGCCTTGGGAGGCCAGATCGTGGGTTGGGCTACAGGGAATGAAAAATCTGTTCGGTGGCCGGGGATCATGGCTCCTAAATGGAGCCATGGTGCCATGGCAACCAGATGCCATGGTACCACGGCTCCATTCAGGAGCCTTGAATGAGTTAGCCGAGCAAGGCCTGTACATGCAGGTGGACCGGGATCACTTTTCACCATAGGACTCTCCAGCTCTTCTGTCCTGATTCCAGCTTCGGGGGAGGAAATCATCAGAAGCAAGCTCCTCCGCCTTCCACCACCACAGCCCAATCGGGAAATCAGCTCAACATTTGAAAAGCAAGAACGCTGCAAAGAAGGGGCCTTTTCACCACAGAACTCTCCAGCTCTCCAGTCCTGATTCCAGCTTCGGAGGGAGGAAATCAGCAGCAACAAGCTCCTCCTGCTCCCACCACCACAGCCCAATCAGGAAGCCAACTCAACACTTGAAAAGCAAGCACGCTCCAGGCGGGCCTCGCCAGAGGACCCTTTGGTGGGGCCCTTAGGCGTGGAAGTTAGGCAGCCTGATAAATACTTCATTACAACAACTAAGGTACTGTAACATCTCTCTGACAAAATCACTGCTGTTCTACACCGTAATATTTTAAGGTAATGCATGTACAACTTTGTCTTTCGAGAGTGCACATTACTTGCTCTAATGTTTTATGCAAATAGTCCATACTGCTGCATTTACGGATAGTTTGCTACTATAATGCACTGGTTGCCACATTGTATTGTACTCACTCACCGCGATTCCTGTTACACCCCCACTCGCTGGGAGACTACCTATTATCTGTACAAACACATTACAAATTAATCACCTTAGAGTACAGAACATAGCCATATCCCCCAACTTAAAAGATTTAATTAATCAACTGCCTGCCTGCCTCCAGCCCAATCAAGGGCTTTCTCTCCATTTTAAAAACAGTGCTACAACTCGCTGTTATTCACAATATCTTAAATTGCTCCTAGAAAAGAAAAGGTACTGCTTCATGACATACTGTTGAATCAGGTTTCCAATTGTATTAATCGCACTGTAATTACTCCATATCATGCTGTTAGTTTAGGTCCTTGGGCATAAAGGTTACAAATGTAAGACTCTCTTCCCACATTGTAAACTCAGCGAATTTGCCTTCATTCCTAGCCCCCTCCCCTTCCTAATTGTTCTGTCCACCTATAGCAATTCAAAATGAAGTGCATTTATGAACAGCTATATGCCCTTAGGGGAGGAGTAGCCTAGTGGTTAGAGCAACTGCCTCGTACCCAGAAAATCAAGGGTTTAATTCCCACTGGCACTCCTTGTGACCTTGGGCAAGTCACTTTACCCTTCATTGCCTTGGAAGAAAAGGCTGACAATCTACTTCCAGTGATACATTGCCAAGAAAATCCAGAGGTAGCCAGGTCGCTATGAGCCAACACTGACCTGATGGCACCAAAAAAAAAAAAAAAAATTGCCCTCTACTTTATTATAGCCCTCCTAGACCCAGCAAACTCACTGCGACCCTGCTAAGATATCCTGCAATCCTCCATTTTCACCCACTCACTTTATACAGCCAACGCATAATATCCAACAAACAGGGTGCCAAATTCGATTCTCACACACATAGAAGCAAACCACACCGCAGACTGATCCACGTTAACAGCACCTGCACCATACATCCCCAAACCCAAACTGAAGCATTCACCAACATAAGTGGTCAGTTGGTGAATGCTCGCTCCATTAGAAACAAGATCCCACTAATTAGAGACATCCTTACTGATGAATCCCCTGACTTTCTCTGCATCACAGAGACTTGGCTCACTGACTATGACTCTATCCTAGTAAACCAACTTGACAGAGGTGACTACTGCATATTTAACTGTCCCAGAGACTCCAAAAGAGGTGGTGGAGTACTCATATTCACAAAATCTAACCTCAACTTTTCCACCAGTCTTTGTACAAACTGCAATGGCATAGACTTAATAAAAATTTAAAATAAAAACCTAGCAATTTGTCTTCTATATAGATCACCCACCAATAGCAACCTCAATCTCACTGCTATACTGGAATCTGCTTGTACATCACCCTCAAAGAAACCACATATTATTCTTAGAGATTTCAACTTAGCAACTCTCTCTACTCAACAATCCTCCGACTTTGTTGATTCCATGGAAGACATGGGCTTCCATCAAATAGTAAAACAGCCTACACTGGCTACCAATCCAATGTAGACTATCCTGTAAAGCAATCATCATAACCTTCAAAGTCATCAACAAGCTATCCCCTATAACCCTAACGGACCTTGTCCACCTCATGTCTGCGAACAGAGACAGGAGATCATGCACAGCCAATACCCTATCTATCCCCAGTGAAATAACAAAATGTACCAAGGCAACAAGGAACAGAGCTTTTAAGTTTTATGCGCCCAGTTGCTGGAACGCACTCCCATCACCTATCAGAGCCATAACAGATCTAGCCAAATTCAGAAAAGCGCTAAAACACCATCTCTTCCTCTCATACTACTCTCAACCCCAAGCTAACACCTTCTAGCATGCACCCAACCATTGACACACGAACTCAATACGAAAGAATGTATATGCTGTAGATATTGATTGTAAATAATTTGAAATTGCTGTACAGAGTTATTCCCAAATTGAAATCCAAGTTAATTATTCTGTTCATTGTAATGCCCTACCGGCACAATATCATTATATGTAAACCACGCTGATTTATAAGAGTGCAGTATATAAGAACAATAAAATAAATAAATAAAATAAATACACATACAAAAGGTAACATACTAGACCTGATATTGTTCGTAAAGCTCTTATCTTACACCCTTACTTCACTTACCCCTCCACCACGCAGGTCCCCTGGTCGGACCACTACATACTAAGATCCAACTTCCCATTACACATCTCCCCAAAAGCACCCACATACTCAACCCATCGAAACACACATTTTAAAAAATTTGACAAAGACACCTTCCTAGAAGACGTCACACCTAAACTCGACAGCCCAATACAGTACTTGGATGACACCATAAAGAATTGGATCACTATAATCAGTAAAGTTGCAAAACTATTCATCCCTAATGAAAAATCCTTCAAAAAGCCATCTGAACAATGGTACACCCTAGACTTATGTAACATGAAGAAAACATTCAGAAAGCTCGAGAAGAAATCGAGAGCCTCCAAAACTCAAGAAAACAAAGAACTCTCCAACTCAGCATTAAGTAACTATAAGGAAGCTATTCATAATGCAAAGAGAGAACACCACTCCTCCCTACTACAAAAGGCCATCAATCTCCCTAGGGAAATTTTTGAATTAGTAAAGGCGCTATCCAAGACCCATACCAACCAGTCAAATACCAATCCCATCAAACCTCAAGCTATAGCAAATCACCTGGCCACTAAGTTTAAAAACAAAAACAACCCACCTGTACTCATCTGTAATGACTCCCAAACTTTCACAAGTTAATGGTCCGTATTTTACCATATATTATTATTATTATTATTATTAAAGACTTATAAAGCACCGCAACATACGAAGTGCTGTACAAACATAGAAAAGAGACAGTCCCTGCTCATCAGAGCTCACAATCTAATAAGACAGAAAACAAAATAAGTTACATAATACAAATAACAAAAATTTACAGGACAAAGTAAGTAAATGTTGATAGAGAGATCAAGATAGGGTAAGACAGGAATGGAAAGCAATAGTGAAGAGATGGGATTTTAGTCTGGACTTGAAAATGGCCAGGGAGGATGTCTGGCGCACAGAGATGGGAAGACTATTCCAAGCAAAGGGTGCTGCTAGTTGGAAGGAGTGAAGTCTGGAATTGGCAGTATGAGTAAAGGGCACAGATAAACGAAGACTATTAGAAGAGCGAAGCAACCGAGAGGGGGTGTAAGGAAAGATGAGAGATGAAAGGTACAGGGGGGCAGAAGAGTGAATACATTTATAGGTCAGGAGGAGAAGTTTAAATTGGATATGGAGATGGATGGGAAGCCAATGAAGCGACATGAGGAGAGGAGTGATGTGGGAAAAACGAGACTGGCGGAAAATGAGTCAAGCAGTGGAATGTTGAATTGACTGAAGAGGAAAGAGGTGGCTTGCAGGGAGGCAGGCAAGGAGAACGTTACAATAATCAAGACGGGAGGTGATTAAGGAGTGGACAATCAATTTAGTGGTGTCAACAGCGAGGAAGGGGCAAATTTTGGAAATATTGTATAGAAAGAAACGACAAGTTTTAGCAATGAGCTGGGATATGTGAAGAGAAAGAGAGAGAGGAATCGAAGATAACACCAAGGTTACATGCTGAAGAAACAGGGAGGAGTACAGAGTTATCAACAGAAAGAGAGAAAGGGGAAAGAGGAGGGGAAGCATTAGGGGGAAAGATAAGAAGCTCAGTTTTGGCCATGTTCAGTTTTAAGCGGTGGTGGGACATCCAGGCAGCAATGTCAGAGAGGCAGAGTATAAAGGAAAAACAACTGCTTGAAACAATAGCCAAGATCAATACTACTCTATCACACCTAGACCCATTTCCAGTCTCCTGGAGAAAGGCAACCAAAGCTGAACTAGCCCCTACTATTCTTAACATTGTCAACCACTCCTTCTCACAAGGTATCATGTCCGACTCACTTAAAATATCCATCATTCGTCCTTTACTTAAAAACACATCCCTAAACAAGGAAGACCCTACGTCATATCTCCCTATATCAAGTATTCCATTCTTAGCAAAAATAATAGAAAAATGAGTTCAGATACAACTACAAGACTTCATAGACCTTAATGCTCCTCTTCACACCCACAAATATGATTTCTGCCCCTATCGTGGCGTTGAAACCCTCCTTTTAGTGTTATTTGACTCTCTAATCCAGGGGTCTCAAACACGCGGCCCGCGGGCCGCATGCGGCCCGCGAGAGAAGGTTGTGCGGCCCGCGACGGAGGGAAATAAAAAAAGCCTTGCTTCTGCCGTTGCCGCCGTGGCAGCGGCAGAATCGACTGTCAATTTTTTTTTTAAACGGGCTTCTGCTGCTCAAGCAGCAAAATCAGCTGTGCTGCGGTACCTTCCTCTCTGCCCGGAGATCCTTCATTGTGCTCCATCAGCGTGTGCTTTTCAAGCCGCGAAGAGAGTATTCCCCTCTCGCGAGGCTTGACAAGTGAATAGGCTTAAGCCGCGCGAGAGGGAAATACTCTCTTCGCGGCTTAAGAAGCACACGCTGATGAAGCACAATGAGGGATCTCCGGGCAGAGAGGAAGGGGCCGCGGGACAGCTGATTTTCTGCTGCAGCAGCAGCAGCAGCAGAAGAAGCCAGGTGTTTTTTTATTTACCCAGGGGCGGGGGTAGGACTGGAAATGGGCTATTGGCAGGGGGGGGTGTAGGACTGGAAATGGGCTATTGGCAGGCGGGGCGGTAGGACTGGAAATGGGCTATTGGCAGGGGGGGGGTAGGAATGGAAATGGGCTATTGGCAGGGGGGGTGTAGGACTGGAAATGGGCTATTGGCAAGGGGGGTTATGACTGGAAGTGGGCTATTGGCAGGGGGGGGTGTAGGACTGGAAATGTGCTATTGGCAGGGGGGGTGGATGACTGGAAATGGGCTATGGGCCAGGGGGGGTATGGAGGGAAGTGGGCGATTGGGAGGGGGGGGTGTAGGACTGGAAATGGGCTATTGGCAGGGGGCGTGTAGGACTGGAAATGGGCTATTGGCAGGGGGGGGGGTTATGACTGGAAATGGGCTATTGGCGGGGGGGGGGGTTATGACGGGAAAAGGGCTATTGGCAGGGGGGGTATGAAAGGGAATTGGCTATGGTGGGGGCTAGGACTGGAAATGGGCAGGTGGGGGTTAGGAAGGACTGGAAGTGGGCTGATGGGGGGAGTTAGGACTGGTAATGAGCTATGGAGGGGCTGACTGAAATGGGGTAATGGGGGTTAGGGCTGGAAGTGGGCTATTGGCAGGGGGGGGTTATGACTGGTAATGTGCTATGGTGGGGGCTAGGACTGGAAATGGGCAGATGGGGGTTAGGACTGGAGGTGGGCTGATTGGAAGGGGGGCTTGAACTGCAAATGGCTGATGGGGAGGGGGCTTGGAATGGAAATGGGCTGTGAGGGGAGGGAGCTAGGATTGGAAATGGGCTGATGGGGGGCTAGGATTGGAAATGGACTGATGCAGGGACTAGAAGGGAGCGTATGCTGGGTGGGGCTGGAACTAGAAGGGAGCTGATGTTGGGGGAGGATTAGAATGGGATGGAGCTGGGAAAGTGAAATGGAGAGGGGAAAAATATTTTGTCTGGGAGAGAAGACAAATCTACAATTGGCCAGGTATTGGGAGAGTAAGTGGGGATTGAGGATGGAGGGGTAAAATTTGAGTGGATGAAATAGGAATGAGGAAAGAGAAAAAGGAGAAAGATTAGTATGTTAAAGCAGATGTAGAGAGAGAATGGAAAAAAAAACTAGGAGAGAAGAAAGGGCAAATGGACAGCAGACGATGGAGAGTTAGCAGAAGACATGAAGAAACCAGAAGAAAGTGGCTGGAACAATTGCAACTGAAAAAAAATGCACAAAAGGTAGAAAAATATCTCTTTATTTTGAATTTATTAACTGGAATATGTCAGCTCTGGGAAATGTGCATCATTAATGTTTGCGCTTTGTTTAGTACAAGAGGAAATTAATTTATAGTTTTATTTCTACAGTGTTGTTGTACATTCCAAGTTTGGCTTTTGGGGTTCCCAGTTTAATTATTGTCTTCCTGTTTCTAAATCTTTTAGTCTTTCTTTATCCATGCACTCATTAAAGAGGCATGTTTACTAAAAGTTAGTGCATGGTAACATTATGCAAATATTTATGCAAATGAGGCCCCTTATGCAAATGAGGCCCCGCGTCTTATGCGGCCCCCGGGTTACTTTACAAGTCCTCATTCGGCCCTCAAAGCAATTTGAGTTTGAGACCCCTGCTCTAATCTGTGGTCTTGAAAATCTCAATCAGGCCTTCATCGTGACTTTTCTAGATATCTCCTGTGCGTTTGACAGCATTGACCATTCCATCCTGCTGACCAGACTGGCAAACTTAGGCATCTCTGGAACAACATTAAACTGGGTCAAATCATACATATCTAACCATCACCAATTTGTGAAAATTAACCAAGAAGCATCGGCAACATTCCCCCAAGAACAGTGTATTCCCCAAGGTTCTGCCCTTTCAGCATTACTGTTTAATCTTTACATCCAACGTATTTGCACAATCTTCAGAAAATACATCATTAAATATCTTATTTATGCCGATGATATAATGGTATATGCTCCATTTGACATCAAAACTCCTTAATACAATGACATCACTGACTGCATAATTGAAGCAGAATCATGGTTAAATGCAAACATGCAAATACATTTTAAGAAAACAGAAATCTTATTCACAACTAGAAACCAGAACTTTTCGCCCCCTTCTTCCTTCAAACTCTATAATATTGAACTGCCAGTCAAACAGGAAGTAAAGTACCTAGGCGTCATTATCGATACAGCACTCACGATGATTGCCCAAGTCAAACAAACAGCTAGGACAATATTCTTTAAATTAAAAACTATACAACACCTCAGACTGATCCTTGACACCCATGACTTCAGAACAGTAGTCCAGACCTTGATTACTTCTCACCTAGACTACTGTAACCGTCTGTTTCAGGGCCTACCTAAAAAGACAACTCACCCACTGCAACTTGCACAAAATGTAACGGCTAGGATTATTACCAAAGCAAGACTTACTGATCACATCACACCAATTCTCTATAATCACCATTGGCTCCCCATCGCTTCCAGAGTAAGATACAAAACGTTAGTCACAACTTTTAAACTACACAATGGCATCTCCCCCTCCTTTTTATCTGCCTTGATCCAGCCGCAGTCTGATGTCAGATTGAGAAGAGCATGTACAAAGGATCTCTTAGCCTTGCCCCAGTCAGTAAGGAAAACCAAGAAAGCCACCAGCAACAGAGCCTTCAGATATTCTACCTCAACCCTCTGGAACTCCCTCCTAGACTCCATTAGATCAACCAAGGATCTGCAAGCATTTTGTAAACTCCTAAAAACCCTACTTTTCTCAGAATATTATAACCCACCCATCTCACCTCCCGACTCCTACTTCTCTAATTACTACCTCCACCCCCTGATATGTCTACACCCCATATCTTACACTGTCCACAACATTTCACACTCTGTTTGCAATATATCATGTAAATAGTTAAGACGCAGCTACCACGATACAACTGTATAAGTGCCTAGCTGACCTGTACATAGTTTGCTGTATTATAGTTTAAAATGTTCCCTGTAACCAAGTTTCTGTAACTTTTGTTCAATGTAAACCGTCCCTGATCATTGAAAGGAGCGGTATATAAGAGGCATTAAATAAAATAAAATTAAAATAAAAGCGGTGTCCCAGCCTGCACATACAGGCCTGGATGTGATTCTGATCCCGTGGGGCTAGCCATACCCCGCAAGATCAGAATTCTGTCTAACTCTGAGCACCCGGTTCTGGCCAGGACGTCCAGGATGGAATCGAGCCCATTATACTCAAAAATGTCCCTAATTTTACAAGGTGTAGCCAGCAAAATCACAAAATCAAACTCAAGATAAGCATACAACACATATAAATCACGAGGAATCATATAAATAGACAATATTTGATAATTTAATTCCAATTTTTAACAATATTTAAAAATCACACATATCATAACCATATAAGAAAATTACACATTAAACAGACATATTTAAATTCAATCCCAAAGAAACATTAGAGTGGTTAATCTTCTAAAACATATAGGAGAAATCACAATCAAGTTAATAATTCCTGGCTTTCTTCTCAAATCTATAACTCTATGGAGTTGAAACTTTGTTAGCTTCTTTATTTGTTTGGTGGATTGGATAAATCTGGTAAAGCTTTTCTATTAATTTTTTTAGACATATCATCTGCTTTTGGTTCAATTTGACATGATTTTTTATTGATCTGGTTAAGACTGTGGAGGATTTAGTCCATAGTATTTAATTGATTTCAATCATAACTGTCTGAGAGATTGCATTGTGTCAGAATTGTTGAATCTCACTCTGCCTGGACAGAGGTTAAGTGAGGCATTCTCCAAGGATCATCTCTTTCTGCTTTAATGTTTAATAATTTTATCCAGCCTTTCTTTGATCTTATGCTGCTTTGTCTCTGTGTTGTGCATGCTCTGCTGATTGCTGTGCTCTACTTTCTCTACAGGTCCATCAAATTCTCTCAGCCAAAGTCCGTCCCCCAGGAAGTGACATGGTCGTGAAGCCCAAGGTATTCATCACTGTTTCATAAAGAAGCACTCTGCGGTGTTTTGCTTCATGGTGGCGTGTGCCGGAGTGCGCCCAAGGAGGAGGATGTACTCCTTGGGCAAGCTCCTTGGGGTGACTCTATCAACGCAGCCGACTCACCCCATAATCCTCCTGCCTCTAACTGCACATCATTTCATCTTGTGGACCGTCTTCTCTCTGGTCCTCTCCTCGGCTCCTCTACTGCTTTTCATTTACACTCTCCTCACGATGTATAATATCCCCATATACCGGGGATGGCGTCCAGTGCCCCCTTCCTCCCAACTATCTGATCACCTCTCTCATGACTGCAGTAATCTTTCTCTTTACCCAGTCAATCCCATCTGGCTCCATCAGGCCCATTGCTGCCCCCTCTCATATGGCTCTTTGACTGCACTCTAAAACACTTTTAATACAGGACCTGATTACTCAGCACTCCCTTGACGATGTCTTTGTGATAGAGACATGGCTGAATGAGGAAGAATATCCCCTCCTCTGCTGTTGCCTCCCTCCAAGTTATTCAGCTTTTGCCACCCCTCGGCTGGGTCACTCGGGAGCTGGGGTCGCTGCTTTTTTTTGCTCCTCCCTGCCATTAAGCCAGATCCATACACCTGCTCTCCACTATCTGGAATCCCTCCTTCTCCATTTTCAAACTTCTCCTTCTATCTATTTTCTTCTCATTTACGTTCTCCCCTCTATTCACCTTCATCTCTGGGATGCTCTCCTCCTTACTATATAGTCGTCAAACTGTACCTGCCTTTACTGAGCAGGATCTTACCATAGCATACAAGAGGAATCGGAATCTTTCCAGCCATTTGGCACCCTCTGCCTTTCCAATCCCGTGCCATAAACCACTTATTCTTGGACATTTTAAATGTGGTTCACGTTCTGTGTGCTCTCATGCCATTACTACTAAAGATGTGTTCATTCATCCATTGACCAAGGCACTCTTTCCATTATCTACATTTACTAACTAATACAGAAAATGTGATATATGTAATTGTGTGCCCTTGTCAATTAAGATACTTTTGGAAAAACAAAATATCAGTTCGGACACATATTATTGAGTACCGTAGTTGCATTAAATAAGGTATTCAACAGAAACCATTAGTTGCACATTGACAACAGTTATCACACAGTCCTGTGGACCTTAAATTTTTAGTTTTGAAATGGGCCTATCCACATTGACAGGGAGGAGATACAGATAAGACATTGTTATGGCTTGAACAAAAATATATTCTCCAGATGAGCTCCATGACTCCCTCATGGTTGAATCTGGAGTCCGACCTTTTGTAAAGTTGATTGTAGGATTTACTAATGTTGTTTATTAATTTACATTTTTATCCATTTTATGATCTAACATTTGATTTTTGATTTATGGACAATCTCCTTTGAATCCACCGTTTACAAATTCCCCCTTCTTTTATATTGATTGGCTACCAATATATCTTGCATTGTTTTTATTTATCCTATATCGATGGTTTTATAAAATGATTTTTGTGAGTATTTATATATTATTTTAGTTATTTCTTTATTTATTTTTGGTATCACAAAATGGCTTCTGTAAGTTTTGGGATGTGATAGAGCATTGGTCTCATTGATTAATTTAGTTCTTATTCTTTGCTACTAGTTTTTAATTTTTTTTTTATTGTTTTTTTATGGTTTGGTTTTCTTATATATTGGCCCGGACTTTGCAATATTAGATATATGTTGGCCACCTTATCATTCTAGAGTTGTTATTTCTGCTTGTGCCAAGTAGTTGAAGATAATTTACATTTAGACCCAGTTTCCTGATTGACGTTTTTTTTATTTTCCCTCTGATGTGATAGTGATATTAGGCATGTATAAGGTATGACTCATGGCTTTCATTGACCTTTCTGGTACCACTTATATGTATATTTTCGTTACAAAGGCATATTAGATATAAAAGACATTATTATGAATGTGCTTCTTAGTCCTACATTGTTTCTTGCATGGTTATGCCGTTTTGAATGTAACTGTCCAAAGCAACTGCCTAGTGATTAGAATACCAAGGTTAGATACTCCCGAGCTGTGTATTTGAGATGTACTTCATATAATCCACACATACATTTTTTTCCCTTTAAAACTTTGGGCTTCTGGTAGCATTTTTTAAAAAGTTTAATAATATCATGTATGTTATAGGATTGACTAATAATGTCAAAGTCCCAGCACGATTGCATTATGATTAGGATTTACAGGCCATTCATGCTGCTGTTCAGCACCTACCTTGTGCCTCTATACTTCATCTGAGCGGTGTTATCTGCCGCATTGGCACATAGCCCGCCTGTCATCTGTCTAACCCAGTCATATGCAGCCCCAGCATTGAGAATCTGGGTCTTGCTGCACAACCCAGAAGCTGCAGGAGCTATCCGGGTAGCACCAGTATTCAATGCTACCCGTTTAGCCCCTGTGTCTGAAAGATAGGCAAGGAAAAGCCTCGCCTATCTTTAAGGTGCAGTGGACTAAGCGGGTAGCATTGAAAACTGGTGCTACCCATTTAGTCCTTTCCTCCGCCCCTGCTCCACCCCAGAATGCCCTAACATGCCCCGATGCTAACCGCATAGCATCTGGGAGTGTTAGGGACTTATTTGGGATTTTCGAAGGGCACTACTCATGTAGGTAGGTAGGTTACCCATGTAAATGCCTTCGAAAATCGGACCCACAACTAATAAGATGAGTCTACTCCATCTATTTCCTGTATACTTTTTCAGGCTTTCTTGTGATAAGTAGCTAGGCAATTTTATTCATTCTTAGTACATCTTTTGTTTTTTACAATACTCACCTGAGATCAGCTGTCCAAACTTCGCAGCGCACATACGACTATTGATAAGGGCTTCAGTGCACTTTTAACTGTATTTGAGCCTCATTCTAGGTTACCAAATGTATCAGTATCCGATGTCCATTCATTAATATTCAGTGTCATGATCTGGAATGACGGCAGCCTGCATCTCTTTAAAATGAACTGCTTGGCGCCAAACCTCCCTTTCAGAAATCATTAAACTACTGTGATAATCCATCTGAGGTGAGTGCTTTGCTATTATTCAGCAAACATTGAGTCCATGAGAGTTTAGGCTGTCTAAAGTGCCTGCAATAACAACGACAAACAATCCTCAAATGTGTTTTTGCAAAGCGTTAAAGACTAAAGGCCCGATTCTGAGAAAAACGTGTCAGTCAGAAGTGAACACAGAGCGTGTGTACATCCCCAAGTAAGATGGGATTCTGTGCCCAAATGCAATGACGTGCAGTGGAGTACAGAATACAGGAATAGCCGTCTATGCCATTAGACATGTGGCACGCGGCGAACGTAGCCCTGGGTCCACGAGCAACCTGCACGTTCAAGTCCAGAACCATGCTGCGTGTATGCAAATCTGAAAACGTGGCCATCTGCACTATCTCCCACGTGTGTCAGGAAAGAGGATGCAGTGAGTACCCCCCCCCCCAATCTGTCACAAAAGCCATACAACACCTCAAAAAATGGCAATTCACCAGGTCAACGTTTCGGAGGCAGAGATCCTCCTGCTCTGCAGACTGGTTCTCGAGAATGAGCGTGCTCTGTTCCCCATGGCACACAGATGGCCAGCCCTAGCAGCAGCATGCAAGGGCTGGGAGTGAATTAGGACCACACTAGCGCAGTAAGTAGGACAAAGCAGGAAAGGGGGGAGGTAGGGGAAAGTCATGTGGTGGAACAACAACATTGCAGAGAGCCAGGAAGTAGCTGCAAAGGAGAAGGGTACAAGGAGCAAGGGATAGCTGGATCCACCATACCACCAAATGACTGGAAACACAGAAAACTGGCCATGCACAGGAAACAAGCAAACAGATACACAATGGCCACAAGAAAGTCATGGTGGTAATGCATGCAGAAAGGACAAAAGGGAAAGCACATATGGAAGGAAACATGAACACACTGAAACACACCTACTGTGTGCAGCAGTCAGCAACATGGCCCAATACTGCCATCCAAAACACAGCACAGTAGAAACATAGAAACATGATGGCAGTAAAAAAACACACAGCCGAACTAGGCTGCCCCCCAATAACAACCACCACAACAGTTCCCTGAGAGAACCGTGTGTCTGCCCCATCCCCATGTCTGAAACTGTCCATAGCACCACTACCTCCAATGGGGAACTATCCCGTGCAGCCAACACTGCGTCTGCACAGAAATAGCCCTGCATAGGACACCTGAGTCTATCCCCCTTCACCCCAACCAATGACACCGTGTAGCAGAGCATGCTGTCAATTGAAAGAGGCCCCAACCTGTGCATACGAGGTGTGACAAAAAAGAAATGAGACTGTCCCATAAATGTTTTATTACAAAATCTACAGAGAAATTACGCATTGTCCCCTTCAAAGTAATCCCCCCAGAGTTAATGCACTTCTGCATTCGCTTCTGCCATGTACAGAAGCACTCGGTAAAGTCCCCCTCCTTGAGTTCCCTCAGCTCCCTCATCACAGTGACCTTGGTCTCTTCTACAGAGGAGAAATGAGTTCCTTTGAGCACAGTCTTCAGCCTGGGGAAGAGCCAGAAGTCGCATGGTGTGAGATCTGGGGAATAAGGAGGGTGGTCGAGAGCTGTGATCTGTTTGTTGGCCAAGAAATGCTTCACACTGAGCGCGATGCATGCGGGCGTGTTGTCGTGGTGGAGCAACCATGACCTGTCTCTCCACAGAGCCCGCCTGCTGTGCCAAACCCAGTTATGAAGGCAATTGAAGACCTGCTGGTAGAAGTGCTGGTTGACTGTCTGACCCTCAGGCACAAACTCATGATGGACCACTTCCTTCTGGTCAAAGAATGCGATCAGCATGACCTTGATCCTTTATTTGGATATGCGCGCCTTCTTGGGTCTGGGTGACAGTCGAGTCTTCCACTGCAGGCTCTGTCTCTTGCTTTCAGGGTCGTACTGGAAGACCCAAGTCTCGTCTCCTGTGATGACTTCGCCATCGAACTCTGGATCTTCTCCGCTCTTCTCTAGCAGGTCTCGACAAACATTGACCCAGTGCTCCTTCTGGTCATCTGGTAAAGACGTGGGCACCATCTTGGCACACACCTTCCACATCCCCAGCTCCTGCACCAAGATGGTCCGCACTGACTTCCTGTTCAGGCTGACTTCCTCAGCTATCATCCACACTGTCATTCTGCGATCACTCCACACCAGCTGGTTCACTCTGTCAATGTTCTCAGCTGTCTTTGTCGTGAAAGGCCATCCTGACTTGGTGTCATCCTCCACCTCCTTATGGCCGGTCTTGAAGTGTTTGTGCCACTCGAAGACTCGCGGCCTTGACATTGCATCTTCTCCATAAATTTTTGGAGAAGTTGGAGACACTCAGTTGGGCCCTTCTCCAACTTAACTAGAAATTTCAAGTTGATTCTTTGCTCCATATTTCTGCCACTTCCAGTTGCATTAACAAAAAAGTCAACAGTGATATTGTCCACTGACACCAAATCAATATAGAAATGTCGGACAAAACATACTGGAACAGTGAGAGAAATGACTCTCTGCTCAAAGGTATGCAACACCCATTTTTTTGAAAATTTTTTGTATATACTAAAAAACTTATCTTAATCCTCGGCGTTGAAGATAAACAGTCCGTGAAAGCCAGGCTTTTAATCCGCACACCAGTTGCAGTATCCAGTTGCATGACAAAGCAATGGAGCAGTGTGCTACAAAAAGACCTGAAAAAGAAAAACAGAGAGAGAGATGAAAATTATTATAGCAGAATAGTGGAGAGATGTTGCACAACACAGTGACATAAGTGGTTAGCCAATTGGCATTGAGTCATGGGCGACAGTCTCGTTTCTTTTTTGTCACACCTCGTACATGCTATGCAGGTATACAAATGTTGCAATCAGAGCATTGCCAACCTGCTGTTCCGCCAATGCATACTCTAAAAAATCCATAAGTCAGTCTGCAGATAGATGGCCAAAATCTAGACCACCAACCATATTCGTAGTCACCCTCTGTATCAACCCCAACCTATGATCAACCATCTGAAGGGGCGGGCACCAGAAAAGCATAGAAAACCACAAATGAGGAAGCAGTGAAGACCCACAATGGCCTGCGAAAGTAGTCATCCCCATGGTGTCAGTTCCTTTATGTCGCCTGATGTATAACCTTAAATGAAGATGGGGGTCAGTCGGATGTTAGGTAAGGGACTTGATAGTACACCCAAAAATGATGATGTGAAAGGATAACACAATACCCCATATACACAAAGAAACAAGTAAAACCAGGAAAGGTGTGAGTGCATATGTCTCCAACATACTGTCCATCAAACCCCCAAAGAGGATCACGTAAAACTGAAAAAATGCAGATGGCATATAATGAGGGCAGCAGGGTCCACCTGCGAGTAAGCAGTGTCACATGATCTGCCACGTGATGATTTATTTATTTATTATAAATTTATATGCCACATTTTTCCAGAGGATCAAAAGCGATTTGCAAACAACAATTTGAATATTACATAGCAAGAAAGTATTCAGTTACAGGGAACATTTTCTTCTCAAACTATATACAGTATATTGATATACAGAACATTGTTAACTTGATAAGCAACTCTATCGAACTATTTACAGGTTTTGGGGAGTTTTGTATTGTGCATAGCACAGAAACACATAGTGTTCGGTGTGTCTATTTTGGTATGTTGTGATCCGGTCTGGGTAATATGCGTTTCATTGACTTTCATTACGAGTTAGTGTGTGATAGGGTGGAGTGCTGTGAAGTGGTGGTGGTAGTAGGGGGGGGGGGTGGGTTGCATTCATTTTCGCTTCATGTGCCAAAATGGAGGGTAAATAGGTGGGTTTATGTTTTCTGAATATTTTGAGGTCATTTATTTGTCTTATGTGGTCTTGGAGAGCGTTTCCAGAGGCTGAGGGGAATGTGGGAGAATGTTTTAATGTTAGTTGTCTTAGTTGCTTTTCTGAAATCGGGTGGTATAGATATTTTATTCTTGTTGCAGTCTTGTTGGGAGTGGGAATTGGTTTCTTTTTGAATGAGCTTTGAGAGGTGTGAGGGAGAGATGATATTGATTAATTTAAAGGTTGTGACAAGTATTTTGTAGGTTATACGGCTTTGTATGGGGATGAATCTACAAATATATCAGCAACAAAAGACCCAGACACCGCAACACCACTGAGCAAGCAACAGGATGACCCAGGAGCACTCCAAACAGATCAGAGACAGAGTTGCGAAGATGTAGAGACAAGGTCTGTGGCAGAAATCAGTATCCCAAAGACTGAAGATGCAATGAAGCACCATGAACGCCACCAAAACAATATATAATGGACATGTCACCACGACAAACCTGACAATAGAAGGCCGCCAACTGAAACTCGCAGACTAGGCAAGGGGAGCATAAAACAGAGATGCCACAAGGACACCAAGGAGAACACTGAAGGAGCTGCAATGATCCACAGCGGGGAAGGGAACATCTGTCCACAAGTTGCAATGTGACAAAACAGGAGAAATACAGAAGGGAAGACCATCTTTGAAATGCACTGTACACACAGGCGCTATTACCACCTCACTGTACACACAGGCGCTATTACCTCTTTTGTACATACCAGGGCCGGATTTACCTTGAGTGAGGCCCTATGCCAACAAAAATTGTGGGCCCCCAGCAGGGGCGGCCCAAGGGGGGTGTGGGCCTCATTTGCATAAGGGGCCTCATTTGCATAAATATTTGCATAATGTTACCATATACTAACTTTTAGTAAACGTGCCTCTTAATGAGTGTATGGATAAAGAAAGACTAAAAGATTTCTACATTACTATAATCCAGTGCCAACTGCCAGACACATTAGGAACTACTACAAACACTGCCCATTTAGAACCCATAGCAAACCCGCCGTATCCTAACAGCACTACCAGGACTCACAAAGCACCATACTCTACCAATCAAAAGGCAACACTGCAAATATTAAACCAATACATTTCAGAGAACAACAATACATGACTTACTGGGGAAAGAGAACAAGTGGCAATGTCAAATAGGAATTATATAAACAGAACACCTCAGCTCAGTTACACATGCAGAACATAGACCATCACCAAACAAGTAATCACATTTTAGAAACAGGAAGACAATAATTAAACTGGGAATCCCAAAAGCCAAACTTGGAATGTACAACACTGTAGAAATAAAACTATACATTAATTTGCTCTTGTACTAAACAAAGCGCAGACGTTAATGATGCACATTTACCAGAGCTGACATATTCCAATTAATAAATTCAAAATAAAGAGATATTTTTCTACCTTTTGTGCATTTTTTTCAGCTGCAATTGCTCCAGCCACTTTCTTCTGGTTTCTTCATGTCTTCTGCTAACTCTCCATCGTCTGCTGTCCATTTGTCCTTTCTTCTCTCTTCTAGTTTTTTTCCATTCTCTCTCTACATCTGCTTTAACATACTAATCTTTCTCCTTTTGCTCTTTCCTCATTCCTATTTCATCCACTCAAATTTTACCCCTCCATCCTCAATCCCCACTTACTCTCCCAATACCCGGCCAATTGTAGATTTTTTTATCCCTCCCACACAAAATATTTTTCCCTTCTCCATTTTACTCTTCCAGCCCCATCCCATTCTAATCCTCCCCCAACATCAGCTCCCTTCTAGTTCCAGCCTCACCCAGCATCCATTCCCTTCTAGTCCCTGCATCAGCCCATTTCCAGTCCTAGCCACCCATCAGCCCATTTCCAGTCCTAGCAACCCCCCAACCCAATACCAGTCCTAACCCCCCATCACCCCATTTTCAGTTTAAGCCCCCCCTATAACCCATTACCAGTCCTAACCCCCCATCAGCCCACTTCCAGTCCTAACCCCATCAACCCATTTCCAGTCAGCCCCCCATAGCCCATTGCCAGTCCTAACCCCCCCCATCAGCCCATCAGCCCACAGCCCATTACCAGTCCTAACCCCATCAGCCCACCTCCAGTCTTAACCCCCCCCAGCCCATTTCCAGTCCTAACCCCCCCCCCCCATAGCCCATTACCAGACAGCCCCCATCAGCCCACAGCCCATTACCCGTCTTAACCCCCCCAAAGCCCATTACCAGTTCTAAACCCCCCCAACAGCCCATTATCAGTCCTAACCCCATCAGCCCACCTCCAGTCTTAACCCCCCAGCCCATTTCCAGTCCTAGCCCCCCCATAGCCCATTACCAGACAGCCCCCATCAGCCCACAGCCCATTACCAGTCTAAACCCCCCAAAACCCATTACCAGTTCTAAACCCCCCCCAACAGCCCATTACCAGTCCTAACCCCATCAGCCCACCTCGTGTCTTAACCCCCCCAGCCCATTTCCTGTCCTAGCCCCCCCCCATAGCCCATTACCATACAGCCCCCCCACAGCCCACAGCCCATTACCAGTCTTAACCCCCCCAACAGCCCATTACCAGTTCTAACCCCCCCCCCAACAGCCCACAGCCCATTACCAGTCCTAACCTCATCAGCCCACCTCCAGCCTTAATCCCCCCAACCCATTTCCAGTCCCAGTCCCAGCCCATTTCCAGTCCCAGTCCCAACCCATTTCCAGCCCCAGTCCCAGCCCCCCCAATTACCAGTCCTACCCCCTCCCCCTCCCCCGGCCTAAAGTAAAATTTAATTTAAAAAAAAAAACCTGCTGGCTGCCGCCGCGGGGCCCCCTCTGCTGCCGCGGCAGCATGGACTGACCCGCGGGGGCCCCCTCTGTAAGCTCGGTCCCTCCCTCTGTGCCTCCGTGTCTCCCTCCGTGCAGGCTGTGAGAGACGCGAAGGCAGACTGTCTCCTTCGCGTCTCTGTTAAGCCCGCAGGGGCTGATGGGAAATTTCCCATCAGCCCCTGCGGGCTTAACAGAGACGGGAAGGCAGAAGGAGACAGTCTGCCTTCGCGTCTCTAACAGCCTGCACGGAGGGAGACACGGAGGCATGGAGGGAGGGACCGAGCTTACAGAGGGGGCCCCCGCGGGTCAGTCCATGCTGCCGCGGCAGCAGAGGGGGCCCCGCGGCGGCAGCCAGCAGGTTTTTTTTTATTTTATTTAAAAAAAAAAGCCTAACTAGTTCAATTTTTGTGGGCCCTTTGCAGCTGTGGGCCCTACGCCATGGCGTACATGGCGTATAGCTAAATCCGGCCCTGGTACATACCTCACTCAATGACCCAGGCATCCCTGTACCATCTGCCATTGCCTGGCCCACCGACCAGCCCTACCAAGAGCAGCAGACACAATCATGGCCAGGTCCCACCCCTGAAATGTGTACTAAGCTACCATACCACACACACGATAGCGCCCCCCTGGGCTTCTGCAGCCCAAATGAATGCTCTGCAACTGTAGAATAGGACATGTTAGCAGCCAGGTCTGAAACCAGCATACAAGGCCCATGATGTGCACAACAGGGCAGGCAGAAAATGCAGCAGGGTCTCAGAGGAATTTAGCAGGCAGCACTGTTCCCGTGGCCCCCTCAGCCCATGGCCTGGCCAGTCAGCAATGGAGGCACACAGGACAGAGGAGGCCCAGGGGACCAAGGCAAGCCCCAGACTGGGGTGGGGTAGCACTGGAGATGAGGCAGCATGATGTGACAGGGTGGTATGACAGGCAGTGGTATGGCAGGCAGGCAGCTGAGGTGACAGACCTGGGGGGAGAAAGAAATGTGCATATTTAAGATACCACCCTCCTGCCTTCACAGACGTTCAACATCCTGTGCAAAACAGAGGGTGCATTTCTGGGTTGTATGCCGCACGCGCCCGTGGATGTTGGCGAGACTCCAGCAGCAGCTGCAGTGGGAGCAAGGTGAGTGAGGAGATATGGCACAGGAATGGGACCATAACATGCAACATGCCACAGGGCTGGTGTGGCTGGGCATCACATGGGAAACAGCAGGCAGAGCATGGGCAGGTGCTGGACCATGGGGGCATGGCATCTGGACACCCCACCCACTGTAACTATCAGCCACCTCTCTGCATCCCTTATACAGCCATTCTGGTCGAGGGCTCAGCCCCCCCTGCTGTGGAGGAGTAGGAGGATGAGGCAGATGATGATGGGTAGGAGGCAGAGGATGAAGAGGAAGAGGAGGGGGATGAGCAGCAGCCAGCAACAGCCAGTCCCCACAGCCTGGCCACTGTAGAAACCGACAGCGCATCAACAGCCAGCTCCATAGTGCTATCCAGCACCTCCCCATCAGGAGAGAGTGGGGAAAAGGTCTACACCCTCACTCTCATGGAGGTGCCCCACTCCCCTGAGTGGGAGGGTCAGGATGGTACCATGGGGCCCGGGCAGGGCACTATACAGTGGGAGGCCCTGGCCACAGAGGGAGGCACACCAGGGGCCGAGGGTGGGGTGGCAGGATACACATGGCAGAGTGACGATGAGGAGCAGGGGGAGATGGACAAGGAGTCCCTGGAAGAGGGGGAGATCAGGAACATGCCACCCAAGGACACCAAATGGGTAGAGGAGGGGGAGCATGGATGGGGGAATGGGAGGAGGGAGGCACATCAGGGGCCGAGGGTGGGGTGGAAGGGTACACATGGCAGAGTGACCATGAGGAGCAGGGGGAGATGGACAAGGAGTCCCTGGAAGAGGGGGAGATCAGGAACATGCCACCCAAGGACACCAAATGGGTAGAGGAGGGGGAGCATGGATGGGGGAATGGGAGGAGGAGGCAGGGTTGGAAGCAGGCAGGGCATGGAGGGTGGGGACATGAGGGGGCAGGAGACAGAGGGAGGGAAGGGGACACAAGGGGGCAGGAGGCAGTGGGAGGGGATGGGAGCAGGCAGGGGGTAGAGGGAGGTGATGGGGGAGCATGGGGCAGGGGCTGGGGACCTGCATGGTGACAGCAAGCTGGAGCTGTATGATCTGCGGTGCACTGTGGCAGTTTATTTATTTATTTATTTATTTAATGTCTCTTTTATACCATGCTATTTAACATCAGTGCGGTTTACATTCAACCTTAGCTTATACAGTGCAGGCTAACCTGCACTGTATTTACAATGAAACAGGTGCTAAAACTTGGATAACACTGGGGGAACTATTTACAGGTAGGAATCACATCAGGTGGGAAGAGTGACTGGGGAGGTACAGGCTGGCACATCACAGTATGGCATGGGCACCATGGGTGCCGTGGAGCAGATCCCTGCAGCAGTGGGTCCCCTAGAGTGCATAATGGAGCACCTTCAAGGCATCAGGGGTGACCTCCAGGCCCTCACCCATGCAGTGCAGCGATTCAGAAGCACTCCTGTCCCCCCACCCATGCCAATAGGATGAGGGGTCTGAACTAGGTGCCAAAGTTGGGGGAGGGGGTGACTGGATCAGCACATGGCCATTCATGCCTCTGTATACTGCTGTGCCTTAAATAAAACCCAAGAAACAGTGATCACTGGGTTTATGTATATATCCACATGGGGGGCAATTGGAGGACTGAATGGCGGAGATGGATGTCCCAACATGGCATTCATCCCCAACATTCAGTCCTCCAATTGCCCCCCATGTGGATATGAAGGTGATAAAGAATAGGGGAGACATGGTCATAACGGCGAGCAAATGTAATAAGGCGGGCTACATTGTTTTGTAAGAGCTGGAGATGCTGAAGCTGGTAGGCTGGTAGGTTGGCCAAGAAGACATTGCAATAATCAAGTCTGCTGGTGATTAATGCCAATACTAGAGTGATCAGGGAACTAGTGGGGAGAAGGGAATGGACGACTCTGATTTGGCGCAGAGCTGCAAAAGAATGACGTGTGAGGGTAGAGATATGACTATGAAAAGAGAGGGATGAGTCTAGGATTATTCCCAAGTATCGGAAAGAAGTGACAAGAGGAATTGGAGTATGATCAATCTGGGGAGCTACTGTTGGACAGGAGCCGCTCAGGGAGACCCACATCACTGTGGATTTAGAGGGGTTCAGGTGAAGAAAATTTGAGGAGAGCCAAGAGGCGACATGAGAGAGACATTGGTTGAGCTGAGAAATGTCCAACTGGACTGATGAAGTGTGAAACAGGAAGATAATGTCGTCGGCATAAATGTAGGATGAAACTGGAAACTGCTGAATCAGAAGAGGTAGGGGAGAAAGGAAAATGTTAAATAACAGGGGAGAAAGAACAGAGCCCTGTGGCACACCACAGGTGAGAGGCAGAGAGGAGGAGGACTGATTATTAGAGTGGACGGTAAAGGAGCGAGCTGTGAGAAAGGAGCGGAACCACTGCCACATGGTGCCGTGTAATCCAGAGTCATAAAGACGGGAGAGGAGAGTTTGGTGATCAATTAGGTCAAAAGCTGCGGATAAGTCGAGTCAAACAATAAGGGTGATGTCTCCACGATCATGGGCAACGTGGATTTCATTTAGCAGGGCCAGAAGAACGGTCTCGGTGCTATGCCCCGGACGAAAACCTGCTTGCTGAGGGTGAAGAGCGTTTGTAGCTTCTACATGCGAATTGAGTTGTAAAAAAGCAAAACGTTCGAGTAACTTAGCCAAGAAAGGAAGGTTTGATACAGGTCGCCAATGGGAAAGTATGGAGGGATCAAGAGATGGCTGCTTTAAGAGGGGGTAGACCATGGCGGATTTCCATAAAGAAGGGAAGATGCCAGAAGATAGACTAGTATTGATAATTGTGACCATAATAGGAATTAGTTCTAAAGATGGTTTGACCAGCCATTGTGATGGGATTGAATTCAATTGGCAGGTCGTCTTTCTGGACTTGGAAAGGATTTGTAACAGCTCAGAAGAGGTAATAGGGGAGAAGGAAGACCAGACATGGGCTAGTGCCCGGTTGGGAGGGGAAGGGGGTAACCCGATATGCCCCGAGCAAGATGACTTGTCAATGAGAGCAAAGGAGGAGGGAGAGACAGGTAGAGACGGCAAAGGTGGGGGAGGGGGACTGGAAAATGAGGAACGTAAATTCAGGATTTTATCAGAGAAGAAGGTAGCCAGGATTTGTGGGGCTGGGGCTTTGTTCAACACATTGGGAGATGGAGAGGAGGAGGAAAGCCAACATAGGATCGTAAAAAGTTGCCTGGAAGAATGTGCATCCTCAGCAATGGTTGTGGTGTAGAAAGAGCGCTTGGCAGACTGCACAGCTGTACGATATGCAGAATAAAGTTGTTTAAACTGAAAGAGTGCCTCAGGCGTGGGGTGTTTGGACCAATGGCGCTCCGCCTGTCGAAGTTGGGTGCGCTGGAGGCGCAAGCCCGGATGGAACCAGGGAGAATGGGCCTGATGGGGGGACCTGGTACTAGGGCAAAGAGGAGCTAAGTCATCTAGAGCTTCAGTAAGAACGGAGTTCCAGAGCATGGCTTGGGTATCGGACAAGCAAGAGGCAAAATCAGGGGGAAAGAGGGAGTGGGCAGATGGAAAGGCACTAAGCGTTGCTGGAGTAAGGCAGCGGCGCAAGCATGGTGGGGACTGGGGTACCGATAACTCAACAGTATTTGAAGATGTGTGGGACGCAGAGAAAGAGACACAGATGATTTGACCAAGGAACATGGTGGGTAGTGAGGGTAGAGATCGAAGGGAGTAAGGTGGGAGGTGAGTGAACTAGGTCTAGGATGTGACCTGCTATGTGAGTAGGGCCAGAGACATGCTGATGAAGGGAGAGGTCATTTAAAAGGTTTAGGAAAACCCGGTCTTTTGGCCTACAGGGTGTGTCTATGTGGATATTAAAGTCACCTAGGATAATAAGGTTAGGGAAATGAAGGACCGCCTCTGAGAGAGCCTGTAGAGTTGCCTCCCAGCGTGAGACAGCAAGGGAGGGGGGAAGGTAGAGTAGAAGGAAATAAAATGGAGGCGAGGACTGAAGGCGAAGAAAGAGAGACTCAGCAAAGGAAATAGAGGGGGTTGAAATCTCCTCAATAACCACCGGGGAGCGATAGAGAAGGGCCACACCAACTCCAGCTCTACCCAACCTGGGAGACGAGAATGCTGAGTAGCCAGAGGGGAGAGAACTGGACAGGACAGGACCCTTCTTTGAGCCACGTTTCAGTAAGGAAACATAGGTCATAAGAGTGTTGGTGAATGAGGTCCTGGACCAACAGCGGCTTGGTTCTGAGGGATCGGCAATTGAGCAAAGCCAGACTAAGCATCAGAGTAGAAGCAATAGGAAGCGGCCTAGCTATAGGAGAGTAAAGAGGGGACGGGACTTTCTGCCGATTACATAAAATTAGGTTAGACAAACAGCATCCTAGAGAGACAGCAGGCGGTAGGGAAACCGGAGAGGGACGCCATCCCCAGTGAACTGGGATGCATGCCATAAAACCAAGATCTGAGAAGGACCTAGAATCACAGAGATGGGGCTGGGACACCAAGGGGAACCTAGGGGTAGGCAAGAAAAGCAAGAGCACTAACCTGAGTATAGAAAGGATTGACCATAGGAGAATCTCACGACGTGCTCCCGTGAACCCACGAGGCCGTGCTAGGGGAGAAGGGCAGAAAGATTTCACCCGGAGCTCAACCCAAGGAGCTCGACCAAGGAGCAGGTGGGTGGCCGTGGGTGGCTTGTTTAAATAGTCGGCTGGGTACCTGGAAAGGCCGTGACCGCGTGAACACGGTCGCGTCACTTCTGGGGGCAGACACACATTTTTGTCTACATATGTTTATTTTTAGGTTTCGGTCACTTATTCTGTACTTGTTGAGGGTCTGTGTTTTGAGTATGTGACCAAGACCAGGTGTTCTGTTAACATGGGGTTTGAATGTAGGGATCTGTACTGTAGTAATCTGAATTGTTCAACTGTCCAAATAGGTGTCTGGATGTTCCAGGGCCCACTGTAGTATTTACAGTGATGCTTTTTTTGGATGGTCTCCTTATGTGAGTTTTGGAAGTTGGTGCTGGTATGGTATGATAGATTTGCTCTATAGATACTCGGTGACTTTGTTGTAGGGTTTTGTATTAGAACACAGTATGCCTGGTACCGGAGAATGTCTGTTTGTTTGTTTTTTTAAGATATTGAGTTCTGTGGCTGAATGTTCTGGTTCTGCTCTGCACCCACTGTTGAGGAAGGGGGTTCTGTAGATGCAAAATATGTGTTCAAAAGGGAAAAGCAAGAACCAAAACGCAGTTTATAACAATAAAATAAAACTGATTTATAATTTAATTTTATAAACTGTGCTGTGGTTCTCACTCTTTCTTTTAGTTCCTTGGTGTGCAAACTCTTGCATTTCCTTTATATAATCTAATCAGCTTTTTGGTTTGATTCAGTACCTGACTGGAGTTTTGAGAAAGCACCCCCCCCCCCCACTACGGGTGTGGGGGGGGAGGCACCATCTCATCCCTCGCCTCAGGCAGCAGATTGCCTTGAGCTGCCCCAGGGGGACCTAATGAACCACCCATTGCCCCTCTCATACATGTCTGCACTGGTGTGGGGTGGGGCATGCATGGGTGTGTTGCACTGTCACATCTCCCTCTGCTGTCTCACCAGGTGGCTCTGAGGTGGAGGAGTTGAGGGAGGGTCAGGGTATGTGGGGGTGGAGGTAGGCCTGGGTTCGTTTGCCTGCCTTTTGTCTGAGTTGTGGGGTGGCGGTTGTTGGGTGGGGTGCATGGTGGTGGGTGGGAGTTTGGGGTGGTAGGGTGGAGGTTGAGGGTGCTGAATGGGGGTATGGGCAGTCTGTGTTTTGCTGTTGGGGGGCACTGGGTATGTGGGGTGGACACGGCTGGGGACTGGTATCAGCTATGCAGGTGGTACCGTGTTTCGTGAAAGCATCACATGTTTAGTCATGCACCTGCTGGGCTCTATGTTTCCCTTTGCCTCAGGCACTGTGGACATATGTACCTGATGCATCTGTTCCTCTGCCGCTGCCTGTATCTTCCCCTGCACCTTGTACATGTCCCTCTTATGTGCATTGCAGTCTGTACATATTCATCCTGGGCACTTCGATATAGTGCCCACACAGGTGGTGTCACCGCCATACCTCTCCCTGGGCTGCAGTGGGGCTCAAGGCAGTATGTCCTGCTTCACTTCACTTTGTATCATTTCTTTATTTTATTCCTTCTATGTCTGTTATTCCACGTTTTAGCAGGTATAATGTAGACATCCACAGATATTCCAGCACACGTATACGTGTGTGAAGGGAATACGGACTAGGCATTCTCGTCACTAGCCACACCCCCGTCTCTTTCTTCCTTGCCCCATCACGTCCCTCCCCACCCACATCCAAAGATACACGCACATCGCTTTCGTATGTGCAGGTGGGCCTGCGTTTGGAATACCATTTGGACGTTCCTGCTATGCGCACGTCCGCAGCGTACGTGCAAACGACTTATTCGTGATTCAGAATGACCCTGTAAGTGTTTTGTTTAAAGTTTAGAAATATTTTTGAATGTGATTGTACTATCCATAGTATCTATAGGTTTTATTCAGCCTTAGTTTAGGTTTTTATAATTCTCACTCAAGATTAGCTGTCCCAAATCTGGGAAGCAAGATGGTGTCTGACTGAAAGTCAAGCTCTTACTGGCTCCTCAGTGCTCTCTGCCTCAACACTGCCGAGATGGACAAGAAGCGGAAGCCCATGTCTTTTCCCTCCAGTGCTGGACTTCCTATGTTGGGAGCTCAGAGGACGCTGTTGGAGTATGGTTTGATTTCAGCCCCATGAAATGGAACTTCGGCGGGGTCTGCATTGCATATGTTGGCCGGGAGTGGGGTTTCTTTAAGCCCTGAAGAATAGACTGCACTGCTGCAGCCTGGAAGCAAAGCCGGTAGAGCCTTACCTTGGAGGGCAACTCCCCCATTTGTGTGTGTGGGGGGGGGGGGACTGGAAGAGTGTGTGGAAGAAGCTTCTATGGCATTGTAGTCACCTCTGGATCAGTGGGGGATTCCATCTGGTGCTGCGCCTTTGGAGGGGCTTGGCTCCACAGCAAGGAGAGAAAGCACACTTTCAGTTCCAGCGGCACTTTTGAAACCTGCGGTGGTGACGATGGATTCACTATGGGAGGCTGTGGACATGGTAAGCTCCTCACTGATGTCAATGGCAAGTTCTTTTTCTTGTGAATTGGGAACTTTGAAGGTAATTGGTGCTGTCTCAGGAGCAGGTGAAGGGCACAGCCAGGATGGATTTTCTAGTGGCCTGGCATGGGGAACTTCAGGAACTTGTGAGTACTGTGGCGCTGCGTCCCGTCTAGGCGGTTGCCTATAGGTGGCAGCGTGTCATCTAATGTCCCTTTTTATGCTTATGCTCCAGAGCTAAGGCTTCTGGGATTGTAGTTGTGTGCAAATAAGCTAGTCCGAGTGGTTTTAGAGGCAAACACAGGAAATTTATTCTTTTTTGTAGTCTAATCTTTGCAAACAATCTTTCTTTAGAAGTTTGAACAGGACAACACCATATAGAGAATACTTTCTTCCACCAACAAAAAAAAGGTATCACAAAAACAGTGTTCCGGTAGTGAAAAAGAATAAACTTGCTTCAATCAGCTTATATAAACCAGAAGGTATTTCTTTCTTCAAATGACACCATTGGAACTGTTACTTACTGGTTCCTATTACCGTCTAGCAAAGACATCAGTTCCCTTCAACTGTTCAGGGTTTAGAACAAGGCTTTTTCTTGCTTGTCTGTACTACCAACAGAATAGCTGCTTCTTTAACACATTCACTTCACACTTGAACACTTCTCATAGCTTTAACATTAGCAAGTCTCTTTCTCACCCAGATTTCCAGCCCCCAAAGTATCAGGACATTTAATTACGTTGGCTCCTGGTTTTTTCTACCTTAAAAACCGTTGGCCCCTTTTCACTCTGACATTAGGCACAAAGAGCAAACCATCAAAGAATCAACAGAGTCCTGTTCCACCTCACAGGGTTCCGTTTCCATGTCTTCGCAATCAGACTCATATGTCTCTGGGTTTAGAACTTGCTCTGGGAATGCAGGCTTAACTTCCTTTAAAAGTTTAAACAACTTTTCCCAGTGAGATTTCTTTCTCTCCTCTGGGTTTCTAGAATGGCTGCAAGGCTTTTTATCTCTGAATAAATTACTCAAAGGTTCTATCTGTCTCACCTTGCTCCTGGGAACAGTCTTTCTTACGGGCCTTTCAAAAGGTAGAATTTCTCCTTCAGAGTCTTGTAGGGCTGCTCCTGTATCTGGGCTATAATCCACGGCTCTCCCAGGACTACCTTCAAGCCGTGCTGTAGTTTCTTCACAGCAGGGGCTCCTCTCTGAAGTGCAGTCTCCTGTATAACAGCTGCTCTGAGAATCTCTCCTGTGTCTGTCCCTAGACACTCTCTGCCTTTCTCCCCTGAAGATTCTGTTCTCTTCAGTTTGGTTTGTGAGCTCTATTTTCAGCCTGCCCATGGCCAGCTTCCTCAGTCCCTCTCTCTTGGACGGCTCGTGACTGGCTCCATCACTGCTGCTGTGGCTGGCTCTGTTCCCGTGCCCCTTTCTCTCTCTTTCTGGGAGCTTAAATGTGTGTAAGCGTCTTCCCCCTTCTAGCTCCTCCCACAGGTACTTCCTATCTCCTCCCTGTGTTGCCATGGAGCCTGGGTGTGGTCTGAACTCAGTAGTTCTATCTGTGTGTTTTTTTTCTCTGCCTGCAGTTTGATATGTATGCTTGGCTGAGCTATTCCCTTGCTCATAGGAAAAAGTTTCATTTCTAGCTATTTTCCCAGGTTCTGCTGCAGCCTTGTCACCACAGTACCCAGACTAAAGACTCTTCTATTCTGGCACACAAGCTGGAACATTTGGAGAATGTATCCAGATGGAATAATCTCCGGGTTGTGACCTTTCCCAAGACTCATCTACTTGTCCTGGTTGAGATGGTTAGGAAATATCAACAAGAAGTCTTGGATATGCCGAGTGAAAATGTGTCACCTATCACAAGGGCACAATATATATCTTTGTGGCCAGGGACCGAGTCCACTATGGAGGAACAGCAACCCCAATTCCAACAGGAGTTGTCAGATTTAACAGCTTTTTTGGAAAGCTCTTTGGATGTGGTTACTGGCAATTTCACATTGATAGCTAGCTTTGCCCTGGAGACAGATGAAACACTGTGTTACCATTATATTTTCTGAATACGCATAAGTTGTTTATCGGGGTAAAAGTGCAAATTTTTCCTGATATTTCAAGGTCCTCCCAAAGGAGACGCAAGGACTTTCTGGAATTAAAAAACAGGGTCCTTACTGTGGGTGGCTCATTTCTTTTCAAATTTCCTTGTAGATGGTTTTTTTTTATGATGGTAAACAATATATATTTTTTGACTCAAAACAACTGTTAAGCATTTTGTTAGCATGTAAGGTGGGGGCTGTGGGCTGATTGCAACTGAATGCCGGCTGTTTGAATCAAGGGGCTGAAAATGTTTTCCTTATCCAATTTATAGGTTTTTCTTATTGCCTATTTCTTGCCTTCTGTTGTATTTTGGTCTAATAATGATATAAGAACAGTATATTTGTTTTTCCTGTATGCTGCTTGTGGGTTGCGATTTTTTATTCGTAATGAACATACCCCTGTGAATTTACTTTTCTCTTTGTTGAGAAATATTTGTATGGAAAATTCATAATGAAAAAAAAAGATTAGCTGTCCCAGTTTCGTAGGCATGTACATGACTATTGATATGGGTTACAGTGCACTTCCAACTTTATAAGAACTTTATTCCAGTTTACTAGAAGTATTGATATCCAGTGTTCATTTATGAATATTCCGTGCCATGATTTGGAATTATGTCAGAATGACGTTAGTCTGCCTCCTTTTGAAAATGTATTTCTTGGCGCCAAAATCTCAGTTTTTACAGTCCGTTAAGCACTGTTTATCCACTGAAGAGGGTTCTCCGTTATTATTTAATGAATGACGAGGCTGTGAGAGCTTAGGCCATTCAGTGTGCCTGCACAATAACTGATATTCCTTTAAATATTTTTACAGAGCAGTATAGACTGCCTGCTTTTTTTTTTTCAAGTGCGGTCTGTGGGTTCCTCTGGAATTACCCTGGAATTACCGAGAGTTTTTGCACACACTGAATACCATTGGGGTCATAAATGACCCCACAACGAATTTTAATTGTTAACCATGAAAAGTTTAAACTAAACAGACAAAATATTATTCCAAATTAATTATTTATTATATGAAGGTTAAATGTTTTGAAATTTAATGCTTTATCATAAAATTACATGAAGAAGAGTTGCCATGAAAGCAGTTTTTGCATGCACTTGATGAACACAGTAAAGTACCAGTCAGGAGGTGCAAACTATGTTGCTTTTCTTGCTTTTGTCTCTGGAACAGCAGTGACACCTTGCCCTTTTCTATGGGATCCTGACATTGCAAACAGCATCAGTGGCTTCTTCAATGCTGGAAGAAGTCTCGCTGCAATTACCCTGATGCAGCTGCTTTCCTAATTCCAAGAGGAATAGACGACGTCTGTGCTTTGACTTGGACTGCCATTCTGGATTTAGTGACATCCAAACAATGAAGGTATTCAAAGCACTGATGTCCAACATGTTGTAGAAGATTGTCACTGGCCAGCGTCTTGTCATTCGTTTTGTGGTATACGTGCACAACATTTGATCTGCTGTATCTACTCCACCTTTACTAGAATTATAGTCCAAGATCATGTGTGGTTTTTTTGTCTGGACGTGTGTTATCTACTTCTTGATCATGCAAACTGCTCAGAAGAACAACCACTTTTCCTTTCTTCGGGCAATAGGAAACCAGAGTGGCGTCATTGTGAAAGGCAAACAGTGAAGTGAATACCTCTCGGCCCTTTGCTGTTACAAATGCTGGAGGTAATTCTTTTCTGTTCTTTCAAATTGTCCCCAAAAGTGTCATTTGTTTTTCTAGAAATTTCCGTGACAGGGATAAACTGCAGAAGAAATTGTCAACAGTAACATTTCTGCCAGATCGCGTCAATCCTTCAGTGAGTTGCAGCACAACCCTTTCACCCTGATTCTGTTCCCTGTTTTGTCTGCATTCCCTTCCTGTATATACTTGAAGACGCAGAAGATATGACGTTGCACTGTCACACAACATCCATAGCTTTATGCCATATTTCCCAGGTTTTCTGGGACTATATTGTCTGAATGTAACACGGCCACAAATTGTAAGCAGTTGCTCATCCACGGTAACATTTTCACCAGGAACAAAGACATCATTTAGAGTTGCTTCCCAGGTATCAAGAACATGTCTGATTGGAGCAAGCGTATCCATGCCTCGTTGTTCACGTCTGTTGGTTGCATCATTAAATCTGAGAGCACAAGAAATTTGCTGAAAACAGTTATGGGCCATCAGGGCCGGCCCATCCATTGAGCAAGAATGTTTTTTGCACAGGGCCCCGTGTTTCAGGGGGCCCTGCGCAAAAAACATTAATTAGTCCAAGTAGATTTAAAAAAACAAAACCGGCTGCTGCTGCTGCTGCCGCCGTGGCAGCGGCAGAATCAAATGTCCACGCCACGGGGTCCCGACTGCCCGGCAGAAGCTCCCTCGAGTATCAGCTCCCGAATCCCTCCTAAAGCGCGGGCTTTCAGAGCCGCGAGAGCTTCTCTGACCTCTCGCGGCTCTGTTAATCCCACCGCAAGAAGAAAGAGAAACTCTCGCGGCTCGGAAAGCCCGCGCTTTGGGAGGGACTCGGGAGCTGATGCTCGAGGGAGGTTCTGCCAGGCAGTCGGGGCCCAGCGGCATGGACGTTTGATTTTGCCGCTGCCACGGCGGCAGCAGCAGCAGCCGGTAGGGTTTTTTTTAATCTATCTGGGCTGGTGGGGGAGGGGGGTTAGGACTGGTAATGGGCTATGGGGGGGGGGGGGTTAGGACTACTAATAAGCTATGGGGGGGGGTTAGGACTACTAATGAGCTATGGGGGGGACTAAGACTGGAAGTGGGCTTATCGGGGGAGGGGGTTAGGACTAGTAATGGGCTATGGGGGGTTAGGACTACTAATGAGCTATGGGGGGGCTAAGACTGGAAGTGGGCTGATTGGGGAGGGGGTTAGGACTGGTAATGGGCTATGGGGGGGTTAGGACTACTAATGGGCTATGGGGGGGACTAATACTGGAAGTGGGATGAAGGGGTAGGGGGTTAGGACAGGTAATGGGCTATGGGGGGTTAATGACTACTAATGAGCTATGGGGGGACTAAGACTGGAAGTGGGCGTATGGAGGGAGGGGGTTAGGACTGGAAATGGGCTATGGGGGGTTAGGACTACTAATGGGCTACGGGGGGGGAATAATACTGGAAGTGGGGTGATGGGGGAGGGGGGTTAGGACTGGTAATGGGCTATGGGCTTGCTAAGACTGGAAATGGGCTGATGGGGTGGGGTTAGGACTGGTAATGGGCTATGGGGGGAGGCTAGGACTGGAAATGGGCTAATGGGCGGGTTAGGACTGGAATGGGCTGTGGGGAGGCTACGACTGGAAATGGGGTGATGGGGGTTAGGACTGGTAATGGGTTGGGGGGGCTTAGGACTGGTAATGGGCTAGGGGGGCTTAGGACTGGTAATGGGTTGGGGGGCTTAGGATTGGTAATGGGCTATGGGGGGGCTTAGGACTGGTAATGGGCTATGGGGGGGCTTAGGACTGGTAATGGGCTGAGTGAGGGGGGCTAGGACAGGAAATGGGCTGATGGAGAGCTAGGATAGGACTGGAAATGGGCTGTTGGGGGGGGGGCTTGGATTGGAAATAGGCTGAATGGAGGGGAGCTAGGATTTGACATGGGCTGATGGTGGGGCTAGGAAAGGAGTAGAAATGAGCTGATGGGGGGCTGGGATTGGAAATGAGCTGATGGAGGGACTCGGATGGGGGAGCTAGGACTGGAAATGGGCTGATGGTGGGGCTAGGATAGGACTAGAAATGGGCTTATGGGGGGATAGGACTGGAAATGGGCTGATGCGTGGACTAGAAGGGAGCGGATGCTGGGTGGGGCTGGAACTAGAAGGGAGCTGATGTTGGGGGAGGATTAGAATGGGATAGAGCTGGGAGATTGAAAAAATATTTTGTGTGGGAGGGAAGACAAATCTACAATTGGCCGGGTATTGGGAGAGTAAGTGGGGATTGAGGATGGAGGGGTAAAATTTGAGTGGATGAAATAGGAATGGGGAAAGAGTAAAAGGAGAAAGATTAGTATGTTAAAGCAGATATAGAGAGAGAATGGAAAAAACTAGAAGCATGATGAAAGGACAAATGGACAACAGACGATGGAGAGTTAGCAGAAGACACGAAGAAACCAGAAAAAAGTGGCTGGAGCAATTGCAACTGAAAAAAAAATGCACAAAAGGTAGAAAAATATCTCTTTATTGAATTTATTAACTGAAATATGCCAGCTCTGGGAAATGTGCATCATTAACGTCAGCGCTTTGTTTAGTACAAGAGGAAATTAATTTATAGTTTTATTTCTACAGTGTTGTTGGGCTTTTGGGGTTCCCAGTTTAATTATTGTCTTCCTGTTTCTAAATTGTGATTCCTTGTTTGGTGATGGTCTATGTTCTGCATGTGTAACTGAGCTGAGGTATTCTGTTTATGTAATTCCTATTTGACATTGCCACTTGTTCTCTTTCCCCAGTAGGTCATGTATTGTTATTCTCTGAAATGTATTGGTTTAATATTTTCAGTGTAGCCTTTTGATAGGTAGGGTCTTGTGCTTTGTGAGTCCTGGTAGTGCTGTTATGATACGACGGGTTTGCTATGGGTTCTAAATGGGCAGTGTTTGTAGTAGTTCCTAATGTGCCTGGCAGTTGGCACTGGATTATAGTAATGTAGAAATCTTTTAGTCTTTCTTTATCCATACACTCATTAAGAGGCATGTTTACTAAAAGTTAGTGTAAGGTAACATTATGCAAATATTTATGCAAATGAGTTCCCTTATGCAAATTAGGCCCCACACTGAGTCTCCGCACATGGCTCCGCACCCCCCTTGGGCCGCCCCTGCGGGCCATATTTTTGCCGAAAACAGAACGACCATCTTCAAGGTTCCACAACTGAACTATGGATTCATTTGGTGACTTGTACACGCCTGAGAGGATCAGAAGTCCAACAAAACATTGAAAGTCTCCATCTGTCAAATCTTTCCAGGTGTCCTCATAAATGTGTCTTCCTTGTTTGCTCGTTCACATCATGATTTCATTCAATAAGTTCTTCCTCATGAACAAGTGGAATGCTGCGAGAGGGCCATCAATATTTCATACAGCATACCTTGTAGGACCTTGTTGTACGGGCATGACATTAGCTCTGGTGTATCTTCCAGCAGCTTGCTTTATAGGTTTCCTGTTCCATGATGTAGCATCCTTAGATAATAGGCTTCAATGGCAACATTTGTGCTTATAGTTGATGACCTCTTAGCTCCTCTACGACCACAACTAAGATTCCTCACAGATGATACTGACATTGAGGACTCCTTCCTTCTTCCCCGTCCAGCACAGCCTTGACCTTTGCCTCGACCTGTAACTTGACTCTTTGCTGCAGGCAATGTTACCGGCTCAACATCAGTCACATTCACTTGGCGACCAACTGCTGTCGCCATCTGAATCATGACTGTCATCATCAGATTTATCGCCCGAACTTGGCTGATATGCTTCTTCGCTTGCTGAATATGCTGCATCATCAGATGACTCAGAGCTATCACTGTCAGCATCTCGTTGCAATATTTCTCTTACTTGGGCAGCTGAATACTTTTGTTTTGACATCATAAACAATAACCTAAAATAAATAAACAAAGATAAAGTTGAATAAAATGCAAAGCAGTTTTACTATAGGTGTACAATAATCGTGATGAACGAGCTAAAAGCCTTTAGATTTCATCAGAAATAATGAGAAAACATATGATATCAATTACAGAAAATGTGTAATTTTCATAAAATAAAAGTACAAAAAATAAATGATACATAATTAATGATAAATACCTTTGTCAGATCAAAAAATTCACAAAACTGCAAATTGTATCACGATCCAAACCGGACGTAAGCAACTGGGGTCAAAAATGACCCCACTGGTACTCTGTGCTGCAATTCATCACTAGCGTCACCTAGCGGATGAACATTATTCCTCTCATGGCGCAATATAAAGAGAATATTGACATGTGAAAAGTCATAAAAAGATTGCATTCTTGAACAACTAGTTTCCGAGATATGCGTTGTGAAACTTGCAATGGGGTCACTTTTGACCCCATCGGTACTCCCAGGGTTAAGCTATACGACAGTCTGTATACACATTTATTAGAATAACATTTGTGGTGCATAGCACTGTTCCCTCTAAGCTGTGCGCGTGTGCGCGCGCACACACCTCGCCGAGCGAGCGCACATACTTTATAACAGAGCGCACAAAAATTACAGCTCTGATTCTGATAGAAAACAACACAGACGTCTTAAAATTTAAAAGTTATGATTGTAATTACTAGAAATTTCCCACTTCATTTAGTAATCGTCTATTTTCATTTAATTTGATTAAAATCAATGTGGTGTACATACTGTATTCTGACATGTAGTCAAATTTTAAAGTATATAACTCCGAGTGTCGTTATGTGGCGCACAAAAATTTAACCTTCCTTCAAAAGCTGCACACAGCTGATATTTTATGCGCACACAGCCTACAGAAAATTAGAGGGAACATTGGTGCATAGGTGTCCACTTTGGGCCCGATTCTGGGATGTGGGTTGCAGGGCTGCAAGTCCCAACAGGACGTGCAGCCCCGCAAGCTGTCTGGCCCAATTCCCCCTTTGGCAGATTTACACACATAAACATGCATTTTAGTCCAGGCGTGACTTATCAAATTACCCCCAATAGTTTTGGAGATAGTTTTTGGGTGGGGATAGATCAGATGAGGCACGCAGTTTGAAATAGTCAAAACATCTTCTGCACTTTTGCCTGAGAAATTCTCCTCACAGAAAGGGACTTTTGGGTGGGATAGCTAGCTGCCTTACTATGTTTGATTGCTCTCACAAACCCTGCAGCTAAAAGCTACCTATGGGGTTTTCTAGAATGCAGTTTAGTTTGATTAGGGCCTCCATTAATATTGGCTTTCTGTTTTGCCAGTTGCTAGAATTTTTTTTTCAATATCTTTCCAATAGAGTCTTATGTCTGAGCAAAGGTCTTAGAATAACTAGATACTTACCAGCCTCTGTTTTCCATCTGCTTTGAGGGTGAGAGTGTTTTATGAATTTGTGTTGATGTGACAATATGGGGGGTAAGCATTTTCCATGTAGAAATCATGGCTCTTATGAAACTGCACAGTGGAATGTAGAAAATGATGTGTACTGATATGCACTGCACACATCGGTGTTTTCAGGAATGTCATTTGCGTGGAGTTATGATGCGTGTGTGTGTGTGCGTGTATATACTACAGGTACACATTTACACCTTTGGAGCAGGCGTCTACTTGTGCAAGATCATTTGTGCACCACTAGGAGTCATTGTAGGAGCCATTTTTATAAAAGCACATAGATGCCTAGCTTGCCTTTATAAAATAGGCATAAAAAGGCACCTTTTGGGGCTCTTCACATGAGTACCCTGTTAGAACATTAGCCCCTATATGCTCTGAAGGCAGATTGGCTATGTGTGCGCCTTGTGTGGAAGTCCATGCATTCATAACACAGGTTGCAACTAGGGAGTGGTTAAACACTAGGAGGTCAGTGTTACGCTGCAACGTCCATCTTAAACGGTTTCGAATCAGACAATCTTTTTAGGTAACGTTACCGAATAGCCACATATAACGCAAAAGTCTAAGGGATCTTGTTATGAAAGTGTGCTAATCTGTCAGTTTGTGAATTTGCACGGTAACTGTTACTGCACTGACATAACGGCATGCGCTAATTCACACGCTACCTGCGCAGTGCATTATGGGCTGGGGCGTGGGCTTCACATTGCAGTTAGTGCACCGTCACTTACTACAGTAACTGCAGATGCACTTAAACCATCTAAATATGAGGTGGCAAATGCATCCACACTAAGGAGATCATTTTATAAAAGATAGGCGCCAAAATGACACCTATATTAGGCACGTATTTGACAAGAAATGCACTAAATGCAATTTTATAAGTGAGTGACATAGGTGTATATATAGGCTATGGTACCTACAAGTATGTGTCATCAAAGAGGGCATGTTTGGGGTGGAGAAGGGGCATGTACTGGGTGTCATGGGAAAGTCAATGCTTATGACATATTCTATAAGGGGCATGTTTACTAAAGTACACTACCTGAGTACCATGGGGTTAGTGTGCATTTTGGGTGCTGCACTAAAATGTAGCTCTGTGCTAAAAAAGTCCACTCTACCTGGGTAGTGTGCGTCTGGGTGGCAATTGGGTGGGGAGTTAGGGTTCCTGCTGCTGTGCTACCAGCGTGGGCTTTGAAAGCTCACACCGCTGGTGCTTGGTGGAGTGCCAGCATAATGGGTAACAGTAGTTGCTCCTTGTGACGGCATTAACCCATCGAGCCGCACTAAATTCACGGGGATGGCTATCCCCACGCCCCTGCATCTAGCACGGTGCCCCATACAAGTAATGCAACACAAACCTGTGTTACTAGCAAGAGGCTTAGGAAACATGCCCCTATTATGCAGGTACAAGTCAGTGCCAACAATTACATCAGTTATATATGCCATGCAGAATGCAAGGAAGATGTATTTTTTTGACTTAGAACATGGTCGGTACTCGGTGCTGCTGTTTGACATATCTGTACATGTTCAGTCCATTTTCTTTCTCAGTTTTCTCATTTATTCTCCTTTAACCTTTTGCCGTCTCATTCCTACTCTTTCCTGGCTCTCTCTCTACCACCTCTTCCTTATCAATCCCCTCTTGCTCTCTAACATCCCTCTTTACAACAAGGGGTGGTGCAAGGAGACAACATGCCCTAGGTGAAGCTCATACGTTGTGTCCCCCCTTCTCTCCTAGCACTCATTGCCCCCATTGCTGCCCCTCTCCAACACATGTAGCAGCAGCGGCAATGGCTGTAAACAGCCCCACGGCACTTACCTTAAAGCTTTGGCACCACTGGGCTGTTTGCTTCCTTCCCCTCTGATGCCCGATGACAACTTCCTGTTTGAAAACAGGAGGTCATTATCGGGTGGTTCGAGGGGGCAGAAGCAAACAGCCTCACAGTGTTGAAGTTTCATGGTAAGTGCTGCAGGGCTGTTTGCGGCCATTGTTACATCTTCAGATCCCAAGAGGAGCAGTCAATTCTGGACTAGCAAATGAATAACCAGACTTTGATCTTACACGTTGCTTGTGGTCACAGTTACATCCATTTTGGTCTGGTTATGGCCAGTGCACATATGATAATTGGTGCTCGCGCCTTAGAAGTAATCCATACTCTCCTTGCGGGGACAATTCAAGCTCGCTGGACAGCAGGGTTGCTATCTGGTTAGCAGAGTTATATAGCCCCTAACTGGAGAGCACTAATAAGTTAAATTTAGGACAGTCATTCACCTGTCCTAACTTTAACCAGTTAAGCTATCCAATTAGTGGCCCGTTAGTGGCTGAATATCACCCCTAACCAGATAGCCACTATCACCACCCCTGATCAGCCCACAGACCACCCCAATTTTAACTGGGCATTTTTTCCACCTTCTGTGGGGATATTCAGCAGTATTAACTGGTTAAAATGCTTTGACTATTCTTCCCCATACTTTTAAATGTTAGACTTGTGGCGAGAACTTATAATAAAATTATAACAGGGAACTTAGGCAAAGAAAACATATATGGTGCACCTATTTTATAGTCAACATATGTGTCAAAATATCCTGCCCTAAAGCTCCTGCAAAACATTAGACCAGCTCTGAGTTATGTGTAAATGTGTGCATGTAGGTGCCTGTAGAAGCTGGTACATCTACAGTACATGTATCTTCTGTCCCCAGGAATTCCTATGTGTGTTACATAAAAGGTAAACATTATGCACCTGATATTCAAAGGATTTATGCCCCTAACCTTGAAAGCTATGCTTCTAAATTGCCTCTTTGAAAACTTACTAAGGCTAAGTTCCTAAATATTTTCTTAAAATCTCACTTATCTCCGAAATTTAGGTACATAAAAAAGGAGTGGCAAGAAGGGCAAATTTAGGGTGGGGAAGAGAAGTTAGGAGCTTAGCACTGATTTTCAGCACTAGGCACCTAAATTAGGCTCATAAATCCAGGCAAATGAATGGCAGGCCTAAATTTAGGGACAGTCCAACAACAAAAGCACAACAGTACTCGCAAAGTCCAGAAAGACCACAGATACCAAGGTTGACGCGAAAACTTGTTCTAATATGCCAACGCGGTGTTTTCTTATTTATTTATTTATTTATATTCTCTTATATACAGCGCTATTCTGCATCAGTGCGGTTTACATTGAACAAACTGAAATTACATTGAACAGGGCATTATAACTTGGAGATTAATATTTTACAGGGAACATGGGCTATGGAGGGTTAAGTGGCTTGCCCAAGACCACAAGGAGCACCTGTGGGACTAGAAACCCCAGTCCTTCCGGCCCAAGGTTGCTGTCCTCTAGTGGGATTTGAACCCCTGACCTTCCGGCCTGAAGTATCTTGCCCCAACCACTCCTCCACTCCACTTTCTTTCCTTTCAGCTCTCCTGACTAATGCGTTGTACTGGCTGAAAAGTTGCCATGATGCTGTAAGTTAACCCATGACTGAGTGCATTCTATTCGCGATACAAATAAATACAAGAACAATACATGCAACCTTGGAACATCCCCAATGTTATTTAACGACATTCAGTGTTAAAACAACTATATTGGTCATTCAAGTACTCGGGCAGTTTAGACTAACGAATTTCTCCACTTGAGAATGAAAGTTATATTCTTGCTGTGGGCTACCTATGGGGGTTTGCCATACTTTTAAGCACATGACAGTAATATTCTTTACCACATATTTATACATTTTTTCAGACTAATTTATGAAAAGACAGTCTTCTAAATACCGACTATCAGTGTAGGCATCCTGCAATCCCAATTTCTTATGCTTTATTTTTATTTTTACTTTAATTTTAGTTTCCCTAAGGAGTGCTACAAAAATTCCTTACGGCGCAGGAACGTTTGAGATAAAAGGAACAACACTGCAGGTGCTTTTTACAACTCTCTCATGCATTCTTCCTTCCTATATCTTCAGAGTTGGTTACATTTATACAGTGTTGTGTTAAGGCTCTTCTCTGCACTAGCCTGCCACTCTATGAATATTTCAGAGCATATATGTTTTAATATTGAGGTCGCATATATGTTTGGTCTTCAATACCAATTACAGGCACATTTTTAATGTCCAAATAGAATATTTAGTATTTTTCCACCTATAGCTTCTACTCATCACACGTTTTTATTTGCATGCTAATATGTCATTTATTGTTTTATTTATTATGCAATTCATCCTTTTTATGGCTATTTATATGTTTTAAACTCTTTTTTTGGATATTACTTGTGTATATATGATATGAGCTGAATTTTTATGAGGATATTATCTCATTTTACAGTAGGACATCTTTTATGCATTTATCATGTTTTATTAAATGATTCTTGTATTTTCCATATAGTTTTACCTTACATTTTATGATATGGATTATGTACATCTTGTTTATATAGCCCTTTTATGCCTTCTCTTAATATGTTATATTAAGAACATAAGATATGTCATACTGGGTCAAACCGAGGTCCATCAAGCCCAGTATCCTGTTTCCAACAGAGGCCAATCCAGGTCACAAGTACTTAGCAGTTTCCCCAAAAGGCACAGGTTCCACAATGCTTGTGTTGGGGCAAGCAATGGATTTCCTGGGTCCCCTTTCATAATGGTTTATGGATCTTTCCTCCAGGAACTTGTCCAAACCTTTTTTAAACCCAGCTACACTAACAGCTTTTACTACATCCTCCGGTAATGAATTCCAGAGTTTGATTACGTGTTGAGTGATAAAATATTTTCTCTTATTAGTCTTAAATAGGTTACACTGTAGCTTCATTCCATGTCCCCTAGTCTTTCTATATGTTGATGGCGTAAACAATCAATCTACATTTACCCATTCATTAATTTATAGACCTCTAACATATCTCCCCTCAGCCTGTTTTCCAGGTTGAAGAACTCTAACCTTTTTAGCCTCTCTTCATAGGGGTATTCTTCCACCCTCTTTACTATTTTGGTAGCTCTTCTCTGTACTTTTTCTAATAATGCTATATCCTTTTTAAGATATGGTGACCAGAATTGCACACAATATTCAAGATGCATTCGCACCATGGAAAGATAGAGGCATTATAATATCCTTTGTTTTATTCTCATTCCTCTCCTTGTGATTCCCAGCATTCTATTTGCTTTTTTGGCTGCCACTGCATATTGGGCAAAGGGTTTCAACATGTTATCCACGATGACGCCTAAATCTTTTTCCTGGTTGGTGGTTCCTAATATGGAACCTTGCATCGTATAACCATAGTTTGGGTTGTTCTTTCCTAGGTGTATAACTTTGCACTTGTCTACATTAAATTTCATCTGCCATTTGAACATCCAGTCTTCCAATTTATCAAGATCCTCTTTCAATTTTTCACAATCCTCTTGGGTTTTAACAACTTTGAATAATTTTGCATCATCTGCAGATTTGATTACCTCACTCATTCTCATTTCCAGGTCATTTACAAATATGTTAAAAAGCAGCGGACCCAGTACAGATCCCTGTGGTACTCCACTATTCACCCTTCTCCATTGGGAAAATTAGTCATTTAGCCCTACCCTCTGCTTTCTATCTTTTAACCAGTTCCTGATCCACAATAGTACACTGCCTCTTATACCATGACTTTTTAATTTTTCCAAGAGTCAAAGGTTTTCTGAAAATCCAGATATACTATATCAACCGACTCACCTTTGTCTATCTGTTTATTCACACCTTAAAAAAAAAAGATTAGTAAGACAAGACCTTCCTTAGCTAAAGCCATGTTGTCTTTCTCCCATTAAGCCATGACTATCTACATGTTTAGTAATTTTGTTCTTTAGAATGGTTTCTACCATTTTGCCTGGTACTGATGTCAGGCTCACCGGTCTGTAGTTTCCCGGATCACCCCGGGACTCTTTTCAAAAATTGGCATTACATTGGCCATCCTCCAATCTTGAGGTATTGCAGATGATTTTAATGATAGTTCACAGATTACTAATAGTAGGTCTGCAATCTTCCTTAGTTACCTGTATAAAGGCCTTAACCTAGGTGCCCTTCGAAAATCCGGGCTAAATCCCTAATATGCCCCAGTGCTATCTGCATAGCATCGGGGGGGTGTTAGGGGTGTTCCGGGGCAGAGCAGGGGCTACATGGGTAGCAGCAATTTTCGTTGCTACCCGCATAGCCTCTGCTTCTTAAAGATAAGTGAGGAATACAACACCTATTTTCAGATGCAGAAGCTATGCAGATAGCAATAAAAATAACCCGGACACTCTGGCAGCCACAGAGGCTACATGGGTAGCAGCAAACCCAGATATTCACTTCCGCTGGCGTGAAAGTGAATATCTGTTAGGGGGGTTGGCGGACAGGCTATGCGCCGTGGCAACGCATAGCCTGTCCAACTCAATATTGGGCCCATACATTTTGTTGTTGTTGTTGTTGTTGTTAAGTGCCGTTGAGTTGGTGTCAACTCATGGTGACCATCTGGATAGTTGTCCTAAATTTTGTTCGGTCTTCAGGCAGGCGGCTCATTGTTGACAGACCGGCACCCATAGCTGCTGTTATTGTATCGATAAGACATCTTTGCAGTTTGACTCTCATTTCATGTGCAGCTACATCAGCAGTCAGACGTCCCGAGGGTTTTGATCCAATCACATCATAAATGCTGGCTTTACTCTGAAAAGTCTTCAGCTCCTCCCCAATAGCCAGTTGAGTGCCTTCTGACCTGGGGGTTTCATCTTCCAGCACTATAGTGCAATTTGTTTTGTTGTGACTATCCATTGGGTTTTCATGGCAAGATATGGAAGTAGATTGCCAGATCTTTCTTCCGCACAGTTTAAGTTTAGTGTTGTTATCGTTGCCACAGAAATGTAATCCTCCGCCACCAACACTGTCCAATTCTGCTGCTGCCCAGATGGGTGGTTTGTCTTGGTCTGGCACCTCAGCTGAGACCTGTCTATCTTGGGAGACCCTGCCAGTAATTAAACTACCAATAGCTTAGCCCTCAGCATTACTGATGCACATAAGCCCTCACAGCACGACAAGCTTTAAGTTCCTAAATTAGGATGAATTTTCAGCTGAAAACTTAAGCTACTCTAACCAACACATAAATTCCACTATAAGCCTCTTCTACTAGAAAATCAGAACAGTCAAATTTCTCAAACCACTCCTGGACCAAAAGCACTTCCGGACAGTTTTCCTAGCCTTCACTCGGCCTCACCTTAACTTCTGTAACATCCTGCTACAGGGATTACCAGCCTCATCAATCTACCCATTGCAGATGGCAATGAACACTGCCTCAAGAGTACTAACTAGCAGCCCCAAACGTGAGCATATTACCCCGATACTCAGTAACCTCCATTGGCTTCCAATAAGAGCCCATGTTAAGTACAAAGTATTGATCGCTACCTTCGAAGCGCTCCACCATCTATCACCAGATCATCTAGAAACCCTTATAGAAAGACCACCAGATAACCGACCCAGAAGGACCAGCACTCAAACTACTCTTGCTATCCCTACAGTCAACCAGAAAAAAAATGCTCAATCATCAAGTAGGGCTTTCTCACTGTTCATCCTGAGACTCTGGAATGCACTACCAGATGACGTTTGCGCACTAAAAGATCTCAAAGATTTCCGAAAGAAAATAAAAACGTACCTGTTCTCTGAGCATTTCTCTAAGGCACCAGACTAACTATGATCTACCATGCCCCCAGTCTTTCCCCCCCACTGAGTCCAAAGCCTGTTCCTCATCTCATGTTTATATTGTTGGCACATTCTACTGTATATTGTTACTTATGTTTCATGTTGCCATGAAGGTTTGATGTTACAACTATGGCCTAATATACAATATGTTCTGTACTGTTTGCTGTATTCCTAGTTGCTGGTTTATGTATGCGTTCTTCTGTTCAATGTAAATCAAATCACTGTTCGATGTAAATTACCTTGATGTGTCGAAAGGTGATTATAAACCCTGTTAAATAAATAAATAAATAAATTTAGGAGCCTAACTTAAGAGCCTAAAGTTAGGCACTCTGGGCCTGATATTCAAAAGACATTTACAAGGTTTATAGTCCAGTAAACTGTGTGAATGCCTTAAATCGGGATATTCAACAGCACTTGCACAGTAGTGCCATTGAATATCCCCTTCTAACCCCGATGCTATGCAGTTAGCATCGGGGCATGTTGGGGGCGTTCTGGGGCAGCGATATTGCACCACTACACGGTTAGCAATCGGTGGGTAGAACTAGAAAAAGCAAAAGCTGGCCTAGTTTTACCCGTGGAAGCTAACCTGGTAGCAGTGCAATATCGCCGCTGTCCGGTTAGCTTCGGCGACTCCAGGGCATGAACGGCAACCCTGGATATTCAATGCTGTCATCACGGCATGGAATATCCAGGGTTAAGGGTCGGCGGGCAGGGCTGTGTGCCTTAGTGGTGCATAGCCTGCTCAATTCAATATCGAACCCTCTGCTTTTTTGGAATATCAAGTCCTATATTTTCACAGTGCATATTTTTATGCATGTATAGTCCATAGCAACTTTCTAAGCATCTATGTGAGCATGTGAAACCCTATTCCATATGCTCAAGTTGCTTATGTCCCTGAATAAGAACAATTTCCAAAAGCCATTTACCTCTCTCTGCAGTGATGATTCTTTGAGTGACTATCAGGACCTATCATTTTACCTTGACTGCAGCAGCTTTTTGCCACCCCTCAGGTGCTTCCACCCTAGACGACTATCCAATTTGCCAAAAAGGTAAGCCAACACTTCTAACACACTAAATACCAAAAACCATAATAAAATCTTCTATTTATTCCTTTCTTGATCCAGTGTTTTAGGATTAGAAATGCTATCAGCCTTTGCTACTGAAAGACTAGCCAGCCTTTTGGCCCACAAGTAATTTTTGTTTTTCATTAATTTTCTGCAGAGATCCCTACAGCAGATGTGGAGGTGGTAAGAGAGAAGGCTGTTTTGAGAAACAGTGAGTGGTCACCACAGTTCAGACTCTTTTCTCCTTTGTTGCTGTTTTCATGAATCATCCGTTTGGGTACCTTGCGCACAGGAAGCAAAATATTCTTACTGTACTCTGCCTCAGTGAAACAAGTGCTGATCTGAAGGATTGATTTTCTGGTATTATGCCAATCCATTTAAAATGCTCTGTTTGCCAAATGTTTCAGTCTAAACCTTGAGTGTCAGCATTAGTGATGGAAAATGTTCTAGCAGCATGAGATTTAAAGATGCCTGTCTCTTTGCCAGGTTAATTGTATGTAGAATAGATTTTAATCAGGATACAACCATGTTGAAATTAGTTTCCCAGGCTGGTTGGCAGTACAAATAAGAGAGATACTTAGAGGCTGATGTATTAAAATGCAATAATTTGATAGGCAGTGATGGGAGACTTACCAACAACTATCAGAGGGGTAGCTGTATTAATCTGGAGCACCAAAAATGACTGAAGCAGGTCATGCAGGTGGCACCAATCTATTGAGGCATAAGCTTTTGAGGACGAGTCCACTGTGTCAGCTGCACAAAGTAGCATTCTGTGTTTATTCTTATGTTTAATTTGCACTGTATATACCGTCCTTCCCAGGGTGACAGGTTGGCTGACATCAAATAGATAAAAATTCCTAGGGAAAACTGATGCAACAACATCAGGAAAATACAGAAGAGAGGATAGCAGCTAATACATCATCCCATAATCTAACCTTTAAAAGCATGGGGAAAATATAAATAAAAGATTGTGCAGTGCCCCGCCCCAGTCCACCAACATCAGATTTCAGAACTTAATTTCCAGCAAATGTTTCTGAGAAGAAATATATTTTGAGTCTACATTGAAGATAATGAAGTTTCTAAGTGGCTATGCTTAGGCAGTAAGTTGCATAAATAGGGTGTGTGGCAGTGGTGAAAGTTCTAGGGGAGGGGAGGTCCCAAGCAAAATTTTGCTGAGGAACCCTCTATTTCGTTCACTCCCTCCACAGCAACTTACCCCCTGCAGCAGTGGCACAATTCCCCTTCAGCAACAGCAGTGCCATGACCCCCTGTCAACTCCTCCCCATGCTCCAATGGTGGCAGCCCCATGCAGAAAACTTACTTTAATCTGTTTGCCATGGTGTGCTGCCTCCATTCCAGGCCTGGAGGTGTTTCTCCTGGGCCGAAGTCTCTTGATATCACAAGACTTCAGCCCAGGAGGAACACTTCTGGGCCTGGAACAAAGGCAGCGTTGAAAAAAGTAACTCTGCCACACTGCCATGTGGGACACCTACCTGCCCAGGTCCCCCTGAATTGAGAGGGCTGCTTAGGCAAAATTTATGCTGCTGGTATGTGGTGGAGTCTAGGTAGTGCTGTAATTGAGTTCACTCTAAGAGCTAGAATTCTTGGAATTGATGATGGTTGTTAAATGTAGAATTGATCCTAGCCAATGAGCTTCTGGGGGTGGGGCTCTAGAAACAGAGGGGGTGGAGTTCTGCTTCTTTATATAGCAAGCCCAGACTGCAGAGAGGCAGTTGCTGCCTGGAGTAGAAGGTCCCGGAGACTACAGTTGGTCTGCTCTAAGGACTGAAGGCAAAGCTGTGCTTAGCTGGGATCACACTCAAGGATTGAGAAGAGATGGAAACCATTGTAGAGGTAAAGGTTTGAACTATGAAATACTATGGGCATGAACATAGACTATGGGCATGAACATAGACTAGACTGAGCTTTCCATGGGGGTGGAAGGAGGCAACTACATCTGTTGTGCTACCGAGGGTAGTTGGGCAAAGCAAAGACATTTACAGGCCAGTTTTATAAGGGACACATGGAAAGGCACACACTATTTATATGTGTAAGTCACTATTTTAAAGAAAATACAGACGTGAATAGGCATTTATGCTCATGTTTTTGGTGATTGCTAGTCTATAAATGCACATGTAAGGGCCATCATGCATACTTTGTTGGGGGTGTGCATAGGGGTGGAGCTTGGGCAGAGTGTAGGCAGGGTCTTAATTTATAGAATAGTATAACTCACATGCACATTCTGCAAATCTAGCTGCGGCCACCTATGCCACCTCTAGGGCAGCTGTAACTGCTATGAGTAGATTACTTTATAAAACAGAGACATACTGACATGCTTTAAAGTATATATGTGCTTCACTTTATAAAATAGGCCCCAAATACACACATGGTAACACATGTTAGCTGCTTGGGCGTTTATAAAATTATTCTCTTAGAGACTACTGAAAGGAATATTGTGAACTCTTGTGGCTACTGAGAAACATAATTTTTTAGAGTTTGTGTGGACTTGTGAAGATTCTAATTGGCCTACTAGAATCTTCCACAGGAAGGCATTGGCAGACATTTTGGAAGTCAGTTTAATTTTTTAAATGATTATGTAACTTTGCATTTGAAATTATTCTTTTTTGTACATTATTATGATTGTACCCGACCTTACTGATTTTTGAAAGGCGGTTAATCACATAACTAATAAACAAACAAAAACAAGTGGAGACCCTAAAGGGACTGGTCTGAACAGGTGCCAGAAAGTAGAATGCAGTACGTTGTATAGTTTCTAGTCTGGCACATCCTGGCTTGGGGGGGGGGGAGGAGGGGTAACTAGTAAATTCTCAGATTGAGATCTGAAGGATCAAATGGGAGTATAGGGCGCTAAAAGTTTTCTTGACTAGAATGCTAAACTAGAACAGAGGGGGTCTTTTACTAATGGGAGCTAAGTTGTTGCACCTAACATGCAATTAGCTCTGAAATCATGCTTCATTATGCATTAACTGTCAGGAGCATGGAAAGCATTTCCCTGGTAGTTAATGGGAACCCTGTCCCATAGCACATGCTGCATCAATGAGAGTGCACCTAATGCCATCTATTGAGGTGGCATTAGGTGAACCTGTGCTAATGCAGTTAGCGCATGGTTTGACCACAGCCCTAACTGCACTGAGCTCACCATGCCCACTCTCCCCCTCTACCCCACCCACTCACACCTCTAACGTGCAGTTAGCATGGGAATCATCTCGTGCTAACTGTTATGGCCTTGCATTACCTTGCAATGCCTGTCCCATCATGCCTTTAGTGGGCGCCAGAACAAGCGCTGCCAGGTAGCACCCATTAGTAAAAGACCCTCCGAGTATTGCATTGACCCTCATTTTCACTTCCAGGGCATGTGCTTCCTCTGTGCCATTTATGTGGAATGGTCTTCATTGAATTATTCATTTTATTGATGATCTTTTGGGATTTAGGAGGGCAGTGAAGACATTTTTGTTCTCCAAGGGTTGCTGAGTATTAATTTCTAGAGAGTCTCAAGGATGTTGTTTATTTATTGGTTACTTGTGCTTTTATTTTGTTTTAAACGTATGTATTTTAATTATTTAACAGGTTTTTATACTGCTTTATCATTTCAGTCAAAGGGGTTTGCAATATAACGTAAACTTGGTAATGTATATTAAACAGGGACATTGATAACTTGGAGTTTTTCTGAGGTAATGGAGGGTTAAGCAACTTACTCAAAGCCACAAGGAGTGCTAGTGGGAATCAAACCCTGGTCTCTTGGGGGCTGAAGCCAGTGCTCTAACCATTAAACTACTCCTCCCTACCCTTACAAAAAGTCCTGCCTTGGGCTTTTTGTAAGGGCAGGTAAAATATCTAATAAATGAAATATTTTGGATGATTTGGAGATGTTTCATATTAATGTAGCTCAGTCCATTATAGTGAATTTCATTAGTCAAGTTTGCGGATAAAGTAACAGAGCTCAAGAATGGTCTAATTGATCTAATGATGGTAATTTTATAAGGAGTCACATAAAGTTATGAGCCATCCGTGTGTGCAAATGTATTTTCCATGACATACACATGTATATGGGCACTTAAGTCCCATCGGGTGTACTTTCAGTATGGGTGTGCAAAAGGACAGAGCTTTGGCAGAAAATAGGCAAGGCCTAAATTTATATGCACAAATTATAAAATTATAACTTACCTGCATTTTTGAATGATCTAGGTGCAGGCATTCATACCTGATCTAGAGCAGGCATAACTACTGCAACTGGGTTAAGGCATGTCAGCCTCTTTTTTTATAAAGTACTCATGTATGTCACTTTATATAGAATAGGCCTCACATATGCATGTGGTAATGCACTTTAGCTGCATTTGAGACTGAACCATTGCCCCATAATCTAAAAGAATAGAAACAGGCCCTATATGCTCTGAAGGCAGATTGGCTACATTCAAATATAGAGAGCACTCTAGTATGCGAAGGGATTGACTGATAAGACAGTGGTTATCTGAGTAAAGTGGGGACATAAACAGGGACTTTGAATGGTCTGTGACTCACAGGACTTGGGATTTAATTTGGTTAAATTTCAATTAGACATTAGTAGTTTTTGTACTAATGGGAAAATTGATGAAAAACATGATTTTCAGTTCATCCCGGAGCCAATTAACCAAGAACTCAGAAAAAATTCCTTAATCATTTTTTTTTTCATCAAGCATGCAGGCACTGCCAGATATACTTGAGCCAATCCAGAAGGGAAAGAAGATCTAGGAGGGGTAACCAGCAGCCAGTATGAGGCACTTTGGCCAATCATGCTACAAATCCTTTTTAGACAATTAGAGAAATTTATTTGTTAAGTGCCATCGAGTCTGTGTTAACTCATGGTGACCCTCTGGATAGTTGTCCTGAATTGTGTTCAGTCTTCAGTCAGGCTGCTCATTGTTGACAAAGTAGCATCCATAGCTGCTGTTGTATCGATCCATCTCATTGCTGACCTTCTTCTTTTGTGTTGACCTTCAACCTTGCCAAGCATGATGTCTTGTTGTAATGATCTATCTCTTCGCATGATGTGTCCAAAGTATGAAAATCAAAGGGGTATGTTTACTAAAACCCCGGTAATGTGCGGGCCGCGCTAGTGTGCGGGTGCCATATAAGGAGTGGGCGTGTCTGGCTGAAAAAAGCAAAACCGGGATTATTCATGCGCTAATGTGCGCGGCGCCCATGTGCACCCCGCACATTAGTGCATGAGAAAGCTGTGCGGGAGGCATAAGTGGCGTGCTGATGTGCAAGCAGAGGAACAGAGCCACAGCACAATGGTTAAGACACTGACCAATGGTGCAGGGATCATGGGTTCAATCCCCCACTGTACCCAATGAAGAAGGCTGGCTGAGGCATTACCTATTATGGGTAAGTTTGCTTTAGGAGGCATTTTATTTTTTATTTTAATTACTACTACTAGCAAATGCACTCTCAAAGCGTGTTAACATAAGGCACCCCATAAGGCACATTTTAAAGTGCACTGTCCGCCAAGGCACCCTAGAATGCTGCTTATAGGGCGCTTTATAGGGTGCCGTATGAGGTACCGCAAAGTCACAGCAATGTTTTTGATGGCAGCACTGTGCAGTTTAAGGAATGAAAAGCATAAGTAGGTGCGCTCACATGCAAGGAGGAGCAGCAGTGTAGCACAATGGGTAAGGCACTGACTGCTGATACAGGGGTCATGAGTTTGCTCCCCAGTGTGCCTAATACATAAGGCTGGCTGTGGCATCAGCTTTGCAATGTACATATTTTTTCCTGCAGCACTTTAGTTGTATTTTATTAATTGCTGCCAGCAAACAGGCCCTCACGTGCCGTAATTGAAGGTGCCGCATAAGGCACCCTATAAGGCACTCCATAGGGCACATTATAAAGTGCACTGTCTGCCACGGCACCCTAAAATGTCCCCTATAGGGCACCCTATAAGTTGCTCCACAGGATAACGTATAGTGCACCTTATATGGACGGTAACCATAAGGTAACCTATAGGGCGCCCTATAAAGCGCCCTCTGAGGCACCTTATGGGTACAGTACAATGAGGGTGTTTTTGCTGGCAGCAATAATGTACATTAAAAAGAGATAATGCTTTGGGCAGCCTTATCAAATAACCCCACTGTGGGTTTGAACCCATGACCTCTGGCTCCACAGGCAGTGAAGTAACCATTGTGCTACAGCTCTATAGCTGCTAGCAAGCCCCTGGCTGGCTGCAGAGGGAGTGCACGTCACCACACAGACAGTCTGCTGTGGTCACCAGGATAGGGTTAGCCCACCCATACCCATGATGCACTGCACATGCAAATCAGCTGTCCACAGATAAACACAAGATGGGGTATGCACCCCCACAGCACCTCGGCCTGGTAGGGGGAAGTGACCATGTGCACCCCCACAGCACCTCGGCCTGGTAGGGGGTATTGACCGTGTGTTTTACTGGCACAGAGTAGCTACACACCGTCACATTGTGCGGGTACTGTGCTCACCCTGAGGGTGCGGTGAGGCGCCCAGCACCAGGTCCACAGCACCTTCCATGGCTGAAAGAGGCCATGCTGGAGGTCCAAAGCAGTGTTAATGTGTGAGATAGGTAGTTTCTGCAGAAACACCTTGGATGTCTCTGTCTGTCTCAGTCAGGTGTAGCCCCTATGGACCCCTAGGAGGATTATGTACCACCACCCTCCTCCTCCAGGGCTGAGGGTGGCAAACAGGGTCTCCCATCAACAGATCCACATTCTACCTCCCTGCAATGGTGGCAGTAGAGGGGACCATCAACCCCGGTCCTGCTGGGTAACAGACACCCTACAGGGCAGTCCATGCAGCTCTGTACACATCCATAACGCAATAGCAGACAGACATTAGGCCTGGATATGCTAAGCTGCACCCCACCACTATCTGATATTCTCCTGCAGCAAGCCTTCATCCACTGCACCCTGCAAGCCGCTCCATCAAGACACATACCAGCTGCAAACAGTCTGCTAGCTAGTCCATGTTCCTGGTGGAAATGCGTGCACCCAGAACTGGGATGTCAGCATACACAACAAGCAGATAAATCAGTGACTGGGCCCCAAAAGGAAACCCATAAATATCACATAAGAGAAATACTATATAGCACTATGGGGGTGCCTAGCCATGCTGTTGTCACTGCACAGTCAGGGTGAGAGTGATCTCCCAGCAGGACATACTGAGGTCACCCTGTCTGTGTAGGTGGTGGCCGGGCACTAAAATGTCCCAACCAGTGCCCTATGCCCTGTGCAGATGCGGCCAGGCCAGGCCTCCCTATCCAGGCTATTCCCACGGTACCTTGCTCCTCATTATGCACATTGGCAGGCCAATACTGGCAACAGTGCTAGCAGTGTGGGCTGTGGAGGGTGTTTGCAGCCACCACACACTGGATAGACAGACACACACTCCCACACCTAGGCCAGCATTGTGCTACTATAGAGGTGTTTAGCAGGCCTGGCCACCACACCAGTCCTGGGCACAGTGCAGGCATGGATATGGTACGCAATACTGGTGGGGGTCACTCCCGAGGGTGGTAAACACTGTCAGAAACCAGACCTGAAGCACACACCACAGACATCAGAAAGGTTGCTATGATGCAGCTCACTCCGAACATTGTACTTAACCTAGGAATTGCTATCTGCCAGTACTCATAGCAACCTTTTGATAACTGTGTACCATATTCCCAGGTTTAGGGTGGCATTACTAAGGCATGCAAGTGCTAGTATTGGGAGATGCACACAGAGCCCAAAGTCCTGCCTCTCCAGGAGGCTTGGGATAATGGGGCCTGTGGGTGCGGGGGTGTCTGCCCCTGTTGGCTGCTGCTTTACGGCAGAGGTTCCCAACTCCAGTCCTGCGGTGCCAAACACTGTTCGGGTTTTCATGCTGTCCCTCATGAATATGCATGAGATACATCTGCATACCATGGGGGTGGCGCATAGAAATGCAGCACAGGCATCTTTATCAGAGGCAGCATGGAACTGGAATGGTGTTTGGCCCTCCAGGACTGCATTTGGGAGGCTCTGCTCTAGGTAATGTGCATGTTTATGGTGTCTGTGCTCTGTAGGGTAAAATGATGGTGTTTTGGGCATGTTTACGTCATCTGCAAGAACGGTTCTGCCTGTATTAACACGTTATAGTAGTGGGTAAAATATGAGGACTGGGTTGGCAGAAACCACAGCTGGGACTTGAACCTGTGACCTTCTGATTCTGCATACAGCGGTTCTGTGCACTGCACCACCATGTTCTCACAGAGATGGTGCATTCCCTGGTGATACCATGACTGTTGGCTAGGCCACGGTCTGCTCTGGGCAGCTGAAACTGCCCCCTCCACCACCAGTATCCCTCAGCCACCATGCTGACATGCCCTTCTGCTGGTGGAGCTGGCGGTGCGTGGTCTCAGGCCATCCAGTGTGCAGGTAGGCGGCTGCCTATGGTGCATGTTCTGGGGTAGGGGTGCCTGCATAGACATCCACGCTCCCCCCCAGCCCCACCTGCCAGTGTTCCGTGCCCTTGGGGTTTGCTGTTGGGTACTCTCCCCTGTGATGCTTTGCGAAACACACTCGTGCCCATGTTGGGCCCTCATCAGCTGCTGTCTGGCTCTACTGTTTACGCATTCCTATGGGCCAACTGAGCATCACCCTAGTCCCTACTGTGGCCCAGCTGTGCCACTGCATGTGCCGCCTGCAGCCCTCTGTATCCCCTTTTCTGTTGTGAGTGTCTGCTCTTAATCCCTATAGTGACAAGTTCGCCACATGTCAGGGGTAAGATTACTCTGAGGTCTTATTTGCCTTGTTTAAGGGTTAAGAAAACAGTATTAAAAATAGTATTGGAGGAAAAATAATATTTTTTCAGTAATTTGGAGTTTGATAAAGATAGGTCAAGGGTGTTGGTTTATGTTGTGTTAGTTTCATGCATACCATGACGGTCATGAACTTCACTCCTAAACAAGAGTATGTGGAGTATAATCTTGGTCTCTGAAATTTACTGCTAATGCTTGCTGTAGTACTTGCATTGTGCCAAAGAGAGCTTCCTTCTGGAGTTCATAAGATGTAACATGTATTGGTAGTTTGTCAAGATGCGATTGGAAGTTCTTCTTTATCACGCCTGTGGCTCCCAATATGATGGAAAATAGAAACATAGAAACATAGGCCATGTGGTCCTTTTCTGTCGTCATTTTTCTATCTAGTCTGTCCTTCCATATCAACAACTACAATAGTTCCCTTTTTTCCTTTAGAGATCCTCTGTGTTTGTCCCATGCATTTTTGTATTCAGATACTGTCCCCAACTCTACCACCTCCACTGGGAGACTATTCCATGAATCCACCACTCTTTCCATAAAGAAATATTTCTGCATATCACTCCTGAATCTATCCCCTTTCACCCTCATCCCATGTCCCCTCAAAGCAGAACTTGCTTTCCATCGAAAGAGGCTCTCCCCCTGTGCATTTATTCCACAGAGGTATTTAAACGTCTCAATCATATCACCTCTATCCCGCCTTTCCTCTAAGTTGTACAATTTAAGATCCTTAAGTCTGTCCTCATATGCATTATAATTTTATGTGCGCTTTTATACTGCCTTTCACAAATCAATAATGAAGACCACTAACCATTTTTGTACCCACCCTCGGTACTGACTCTATCTTGTTTATATCCTTTTAAAAGTGTGGTCTCAAGAATTGCACACAATACTCCAAATGAGGTCGCACCAAAGACTTATACAGAGGCACTATCACCTCATTTTTCTGCTAGCCATTCCTCTCCCTACGCACCCAAGCATGCTTCTAGCTTTTGCTGTTGCCTTTTCTACCTATTTAGCTACTTTAAGATCATCAGACACAACCACGCCTAGGTCCTGCTATTCTTTGGTGGACAAAAGTACTTCACCCCCTATACTATATTGCTCCCTTGGATTGCTGCAGCCCAAATGCATTACCTTGCACTTTTTAACAAATCCCAGCTGCCAAATTCTAGACCGTTCTTCAAGTTTAGCTAGATCCCTCATATTACCTACACCTTCCTGGGTTTCTACTCTATTGCAGATTTTGGTATCATCCGCAAAGAGGCAAACCTTACCTGACAGCCCTTCCGCTATATCACTAACAAAGATGTTAAAAATAATCGGACCAAGGACAGATACATGGGGCACACCACTGGAAATTTCCTTCTCCTCAGAGTGAGCCCCAATTACCTGTACTCTTTGTCATCTCCCACCCAACCAATTTCTAACCCAAGCAGTAACTTTAGGGTCCATCCCTAGGGTGCTCAGTTTGTTTATAAGTCGCCTGTGAGGAACAGTGTCAAAGGCTTTACTGAAATCTAAGTACACCACATCTAGGGCTCTCCCTCGGTCCAACTCCCAGGTCACCCAGTCAAAGAAATCAATCAGATTTGTCTGACAAGACCTGCCTCTGGTGAATCCATGCTGCCTCGGATCCTGTAATCCGCTGTACTCGAGAAACCTCACTATTTTCTCCTTCAGCAGCGTTTCCAATAATTTACTCACCACCGAAGTTAAACTAACCGGCCTGTAGTTTCAACCACATCCTTACTTCCGCTTAGGCACCACATGAGCCTCTCTCCAGTCCTTTGGCACCACTCCCGACTCCAACGAGGCATTGAAAAGGTCAGTCAGTAGAGCTGCTAGAATGTCCCCAAGTTCCCTCAGTATTCTAGGGTGTATCCCATCCAATCCCATCGCTTTGTCTACTTTAAGTTTAGCTAGTTTCTCATGAACACAGTCTACTGAAAATTCTTCAAGATGCCCCTTGCTTCTGTTCCTGTTTGTGGGTGTTTTCTGAGGTCCTGTTCCTGGTTCTTCATCTGTGATCACAGAATAGAAATATTTGTTAAGCAATTCTGCTTTATCCTCATCAGCTTCTACATATTCCTCCCCTTCACCCTTGAGTCTGAGAATACCACTTTTGCCCTTCTTCTTTTCATTAACATATCTGAAAAATGTTTTGTCCCCCCATTTTATTGCATTGGCTATTTCCTCCTCTTTTTGAATCTTTGCTTTCCTGACTACTTTGCTAGCTTTCTAAGTTTTTCCAAATACAGATGCCTGTCTTCCTGCCTCTTGTATTTCAGGAAGGCCTCCCTCTTTTTCTTCACCTTTTCAGCTACTTCTTTCGAAAACCATAGCAGTCTCCTTTTCCTTTTACCTTTATTTACCATTTTAACAAAAAGGTTGGTTGCCCTTAAAATATCCCCTTTCAGTTTTGCCCACTGTTTTTCTATGTCCCCCAGCTGTTCCCATCCTGCTAATGACTCCCTGAGGTATTGGCCCATCTTGGCAAAGTTGGTTTTCCTAAAGTCTAAAACCCTCGCTTTTGAATGGATTCTATCAGTCCTAGTCCTAATACTGAACCACACCATCTGGTGATCACTGGATGCAAAATGATCTCCCACTATAACATCAGAAACACTTTCACCATTGGTAAGCACCAAGTCCAGAATGGTCCCTTCCCATATGGGGTCTCTTACCAATTGCCTGAATAGTTCTCCCTGTAGAGAATCCAGGATCTCCTTGATTCTAGATGATACTGCAGCAGGAATGTGCCAATCAACATCTGGCATATTGAAATCCCCTATCAGTAGCACTTCCCCATTCCGTAGAAATGCTGCATATGTCTTCAATTAACTCTGTCCACCTCTTCCTCCTGTGAGGGAGGTCTGTATATCACGCCAATGCAAATAGATTTATCTTTCCCTCTTTCTAGTTTAACCCAAAGTGCCTTCTCTCTCCCTTTTAAGCTCTGTAATTCCAAAGCTTTGATATTTTTTATATATAGTGCCACTCCTCCTTTCCTTCTTCCTACCCTCTCTGCAATATTTAACATCTACATAAGGCCATTATGCGACATTATCAAAAACACAATATAAAATATAAAATATATGCTGATGATATCATGGTATACACACCTACAGAAATACTCAAACCTGACCTTTCAAGTATAACGGCATGTGTAGAAGACTTGGGGGTATATTTACTAAGCAGTCTTAACATGCAGCAGGCGTTAGTGTGCAGGATGCCATAAAAGGAGTGGGTGTGTCGGTCTTAACGTAGCATTTCAGGTTAGCATCTGATAAGGTACCTTTTCGTGCGATAGAGGGAGCCGTGGTATGTTAACGCGCGTTAATCTTAAGAAGGCGCGCTGACTTGCAAACAGCAGCAGAGCTGTAGCACAATGGTTAATACACTGCCTGATGGTGCAGGGTTCATGAGTTCAATCTCTCAGTGGGCTTAATGAGTAAAGCTGTCTGAGGCATTACCCTTTACTTTAAATTAGTGCTGTCTGAGGCATTTTGTTTTTTTAATTTAAAGTAGTGCTGCCAGCAAACACACCCTCACAGGGCCGTAACCTAAGGTGCCGCATAAGGCGCCCTATAAGGCACTCCAGAGGGCACATTATAAAGTGCACTGACGGCCAAGGCACCCTATAATGTTCCCTATGGGGCGCCTTATAAGGCGCCTTATAGGGCGCTTTATAGGGCGCCTTATGAGGCACCTTAAGGTTACAGCACTGTGAGGGTGTTTTTGCTGGCAGCACCAATTTAAATTAAAAAAGAAAATGCCTCAGACAGTCCTATCAAATAACCCCACTGTGGGATCAAACCCATGACCTCTGGCTCAACAGGCAGTGAAGTAACCAGTGGGCTACATCTCTAGTGCTGCTGACAAACCCCTGACTGGCTATTGAAGGACGTCAGGTCACCACACCAGGATAGGGTTAACCCACCCATACCCATGATGCACTGTACATGCAGATCAGCAGTCTACAGATGATCACAAGATGGGGTATGCACCCCCACAGCACCTCGGCCTGGTAGGGGGAACTAACCGTGTGTGTTACTGGCACAGAGTAGCTACAGACCGTCACATTGTGCGGGTACTGTGCTCACCCTGAGGGTGAGGTGGGGCGACCAGCACCATGTCCACAGCACCTGGCTTAGCTGAGACAGGCTATGCTGCAGGTCCCCATCAATGCCAGTGTGTGATAGCTAGTCCTTGTAGCTACACCTGTGTCCATCCGTATTTACCAGTCAGGTCAAGCCCTTGTGGACTATGGTGCACCCAGAATAGTGCATATTCTGTGTTGGTGCCATGGTCACATGATTTAAGTCACAGGGGGGGGGGGGTGTTTGGACCCATTGGCGGATTATGTAGTACCACCCAACCTGCCCTCTGGGGCTCAGGGTGGGGGACAGGATCTCCCACCAACAGATTCACATTCTACATCCCTGCAACCTCAGTCCTGCTGGGGAACAGATACCCTACAGGGCAGTCAGTGCAGATCTGAGCTCATCCATAAGGCAATAGCAGACAGGCAGTAGGCCTGGAAATGCTCAGCTGCCCCCCACCACTATCTGACATTTTCCAGCAGCGAGCACAGTGAGTCTCCAGCCGCTGCACCCTGCAAGGTTTTCCAGCCATACATATACTAACTGCAGACAGTCTGCTAGCTAGTTCATAGTGCATGTTACTAGAGTAGATGTGAGCACACGCATCAAGCAGATAAGTCAATGATTGGGCCCCAGAAAAGAGAACCCATATATATCACTTGAGAGAAATACTATATAACACTATGGGGGAACCTAGCCATGCCGTGGTCACTGCTCAGTCAAGGTGAGAGTGACCTCCCAGCAGGACATGCTGTGGCCACCCTGTCTGTGCAGGTGGTGGCTGGGCACTACAATGTCCCAACCATTGCCTATGCCCTTTGCAGATGCATCCTGCCCAGGCCGCCCTGTCCGGGCTATACCCACAGTACCTTGCTCCTCATTATGCACATTGGCAGGCCAATACTGGCAACAGTGCTAGCAGTGTGGGCTGAGGAGGGTGTTGGCAGCCACCACACACTGGATAGACAGACACACACTCCCCACACCTATGCCAGCATTGTGCAACTATAGAGGTGTTTGGCAGCCCTGGCTACCGCACCAGTCCTGGGCACAGTGCAGGCATAGCTATGGTATGCAATACTGTAGGAGACACTCCCCAGGGTGGTAAACACTGTCAGACACAAGACCTGTAGCACACTCCACAGACATCAGAAAGGTTGCTATGATGCAGCTCAATCAGCAAATTGTGCTTAACTTTGGCGTTTTGGGCATGTTTACGTTATCTGCACTAAAGGTTCTGACTGTATTACCACATTTTAGTAGTGGGTAAAATATGGGGACTGGGTTAGCGGAAACCACAGCTGGGACTTGAACCTGTGACCTTTTGCTCCTGAACACACTGGCTGTGTGCCCTGCACCACTGTGCTGCCACAGAGATAGTGCATTCCCTGTAGATACCATGACTGTTTGTCAGACAGAGCCTGTCTGTTGCAGTGAATGGCACCCACTAAACAGGGCTGGTCCATGGTCTGCTGTGGGCAGCAGCCACTGCCCCCTCCACCACCAGTACCCCTCTGCCACCATGCTGACATGCCCTTCTGCTGGTGCTGCTGGTGGTGCGCAGTCTCGGGCCATCCAGTGTGTGGGTAGGCAGCTGCCTATGGTGCGGTTTCTGGGGTAGGGGTGCCTGCATAGATGTCCACGCTTCCCCCCAGCACCGCCTGCTAATGTTCTGTACCGTTGGGGGTACCTGCTGGGTACTAACCCCTGTGACACTGTGGGAAACACACTCGTGCCCGTGTTGGGCCCTCATCAGTTGCTGTCTGGCTGCTCTACTGTTTCAGCATTCGTATGGGCCAGCTAGGCATCATCCTAGTCCGCACTGTGGCCCAGCTGCACCACAGCATGTGCCGCCTGCAGCCCTCTGTGTCCCTTTTTCCAGCATCTTTACAGTTGCCCGTTCCGACATGCCCACCCTGCTGTTGTGGGACATGTGCAAGCCATAGGAAACCTGTCCAATAGAAAGGGAGAACCCTGATCAGCGTTATTTCACTGTGGGATCATTTACCTTGTATGGGGACAGAGCATAGCCCCTTCCAAAATTGATATCTTTTTTTTGGAGCTTTCTCAGTAATGTTTTTTTATATTTCCCATTGGTATCACTATTGCCCAGCTAGGTTATGTTTTTTTTTCCAGTTTGTTCAGGTCATTTTCAATGTTTATCTGCCCTTTTGTTCTGTGCACATGTATCACACTTATCACCTTTTTTAGGTTTCCCTGGCTTTGCTGTACATTGCTGACGGAAATGGTTTCTCTTCCCTTTACATCTACTCTAACGCCAGGGTTTCACTGGCGTTAGTTTTCAGCCCCGAAATCCACAGCGTTAGTGTGTAGGGAGCCTTTCTCCTCCCACTCTCCACCCATTGACCTCTTTTCTCCGCCCCTGGGGAGCCTTCCTCTGCCCTCAGGGAGCCTTTACTCCACCTTCAGCGCTCGTTTGCGCTGCTGAGCGCCGCTGAGCGCGTTAGCGCGTAATAAGGCACCTTATCGCATGGTAAAGCGCCATTATCGTGCGATAAGGCACCTTATCGCGCGCTAACGTGTCAGAGCGCACATTAAGACGGTTTAGTAAACATACCCCCTGGTGAAATGGTGCAATAACAACAATTTGTCAATAAATTGCAAAAAGACAGAGGCATTATTCATCAGCAGGGACACATCATTTACCCCACCACAAACAATTACAATATTGCAAAAGCAAATTACAGTCAAAAAATAACTTAAATATCTTGGAGTAATCATAGACCAAAACCTCACCATACAAGCACTGTTAGACGGCTGCCTGGGTGAGAATGTTCACAGTCTTGGCAAGTGCATATATCAATATGATTTGCAAGGGATTGTGGGAAATGCAGTCCATTCACACCAGACACAGTTGCTCACAATAATTAGTTGTGCTTGAGTGTAATGCCAATAAGATATTTATTTATGGGGTTATTTCTCCCAACACAGATATGCTTGGTAGCACATAAAACAGGATACTTGCTTGCAGTGTTAAACTTAGAAAAACAAAATCAGGAAAACAGCTGAACTTGTCAGGCAATCAAATGAAAAGAATAAAGACCTGGTTGGTAACAAACTGGTCTTTTCTGTAGGCTTTAGCTAATATTTTCTTAGCAGTGTATCAAACAACAAGCAAAACCCAAAAAGAAGGGAAAAACTGTTCTTTTCAGGTTAACTTCTTATATCTTCACACATAGATTCAGAAGTGATTCCCTCAGAGCTCACAAGCAATTAGGTAAGGCTCAATTGCTAGCAGTTACCCAGCTGAAACCCCTTAGCTGGCTTGCTTCCTACTGCGTGGCTCAAATCCTACTTCAGGAGCTTTTCTGAGTAGATTAAAGAACAAGTTTGTATTTCTTTGTGATGGTTTGTTGTACTTTGTAACAGAAAATTACCAAAGGAGTTTAGACAGAGAGCAATCCATATATTCACAGCCTGTATCTAAGACTTCTTCCCCTTCTTCAACAATCATGGGTTCAATATCAGGGATTGGCACAGAGGAATTTCTCAATGGAGCACTTTCAGGAGAATACTTGTTTCCCTGCTGTCTTTCAAGGTTATAGCTAGGGCATAGATCAGTGTTCATACCTGAGCTTCCATTGCTGTTAGAGTTCCTCTCTAAATAGCCTGGCCAGTATGTAGTCCAGTTCTTATGTCCAGCCTTCCAATCCAGATCCCTGGACACTGGATCTCTCTTCACATACCTTCTGGCACGGGTCTTAGGGTCCCTTCCCCGTGCAGCCGTCTCCCTCACAGGTACCGTCTGGAGATTCCTAGCCCTGCAGCAGCACCATTCCTCTGGCTTTCCCCAGTCCAATGGTGTATGCTGGCCCTTGGAATGCCTTCCAGTATACGTACTGCTCTGGACTCCTTTAGACCTCTCAAAGGCTTTTCTCTTCTTTCTTCCAAAAGGTTTCTTGCCCTCTCTGTCCGTCCGGTTTGGCTTCTGCTTCTGATGATCCTCCCGATGATGAAGATGTCCAAGATGAGGATCTCCAAGCTGATCCTGAGGTTGAGGATTCTGAGGATGAGGATAATTCTCTGTAGAATAAACTCTACCTTTATTCTGCTTTGAGTGCTCCACCTTAGCACAGCGCAGCTGTGCTGAATCAGGCCCTGCCTTTTGAGATGAGTGCTTAGGGATTACCTCATAGCCCTCCTGATTGAACACACGTTTCCCCACTTCAGCTCCTCTAATGGCTGTTGGAAACCTGGTGCATTCTGGGACTGGTAGTCTTTTATGGGAAAATTCTGTTTTCTTATTTCTACCAGAACTGACAGGTTGCTTGTTCAGAGTCACTTCACCTTTTCTATAGCTCCTTCCTGAGCTATGATAAGCTTCCTTATCACAGCACACATTGCAAAAACCACTGCAAACGCATACTTTAAGATGACGATAAGAAGACTTAAACCAATTCTAGACCCCAATCACTTCTGAACCATCTGTCAAGCAATTATCACACTAACGCTAGATTATTGCAACTCACTATACTATGGGCTCCCAAAGCAAACCATCTTACCACTTCAACAAATGCAGAACACTGCAGCTCGACTAGTCACAGGAACGGATAGATACGGTCACATCACACCAATTCTTAACCAATTACATTGGCTCCCTATATATGCACGAATCCAATACAAAGCAACAATAACCATTTTCTAGATCATTCACCAGCTATCAGCAAACATCCTACAAGACATGATAACTAAAGATTCAAGTAACCGGCCCAGGAGAAATAATAACATTATCCCACCTCTTGGATATCAAAAGATCATACAATCCACCTCTGGAAGAGCTATATCACTCTATGCTCCAACATTATGGAACTCTCTCCCGTATGACATGCGTGCAGTCTCAGACATTACGAATTTTAGAAAGAATCTAAAAACACTCCTCTTTAAGAATCACTTCAACCATATTACATAATAACCTCAAGTTAACATGCTATAGGCCAGCTATGAATAACCTTTTGCTATGGACTGGTATACGATATACGAAATATATAAAATGTATATAGTTAGTTTTTACAATGCCTCTACCCAATATATCGTGCCCTTTGTACAACATTAGCCTCTGTTTAACTGTTCTATGTATAATGTTTCAAGTTATAATATAAACTGCTCTGAGTGAAGAACAAAGTGGTATAAAAAAATGTTTACATAAATACCCTGTCCTTTCTGAATAAAATATAGCCTGGTATAGTTACATCCCAGTCTTGGTTTTCTGTGAACCATGTTTCTGTAACTGCTGCTAAATCAAAGTCAGCCACTCCCATTAAAGCTTCAACATCTGGGATCTTATTTCCCCTGCTACGGGCATTTATACATACCGCTTTCCATATGTTGTCCCTTTTACCCGTTTCCATAAAGGTATTTAATGTTTCACTTATCTGGGAGCTTTCACTTAACTGGGGGCTTTCTGCCACATTTTCTTGATCTGACTGAATTTATTGGCACTTCAAGATCTTCTCCCTCTCCACTGTAAAAAAAAAAATATCTGACCATTTCGAGGTAGCCATATTGGTGCTTTACTATCTCCAGAAGATTACATCCAATCATCACTCACTCATGACAATACTACTCAAAGTTATAAAAAACTTTTGTCAGGCCAATATAATTTATTCTCTAGCACAGTAAACGCCAGCAATTTAATAGGTCCTTTTTATTTTTTTTTTATTTAAAATGTGCAGATATTTCTTTTTGATTAATAGCATATTCCCACAGCTTTAGGCATCCAACATAGCTTCAATACTTTGTTTTTGAAACTATCTTAAATACACAATTCTGCTTCATGGAAAATAGATCAAACTATAGCAGGGGTTGTGGAAAGCCTCGGGTTGGGGGGTGCAAATTTCGCCTTGACTCCGTCCCCAGCTCCGCCCTAATTCCGCCTCCTAGCCCCCACACTCTTCTCCTCCTGTTCTGCCTGAAGGGATCTCATCTCGTATGGGCAGTAGAGAAGGAAATGCTGTGATTGCTGTGGACTCCTGTCTGCCCATGGAAGATTGGATCCCTGTGGGCAGGAGGAGAAGGCCACTACGATCGTGGAAAAGGCTCCTTCTATCTGCCTATGGGAAGTCTCCATAGGCAGACAGAGGAGCCTTTGCTGCAACTGCAGCAGTCTTCGACTCTTCCTGTGGTTACAATCTGTGAGTAACAGGGCCTCACAAATTTGTGCCAAAACCTGGGGTCCCCTTCCCCTCCACGAATACACCTACGAATCTCCCATGGGCAGACAGGAGTCTGCCATGATCGCAACTGCTCTTTGAGGGCAAAATTTTGGTGGGACCAGGGCCTGTGTGGCCCACCCTTTTCCAACATCCCTTAACGATACAGGAAATGGAATACTCTTATGGAGGTCAGAAACTGGTAACACTGGTCAACAATGAAATCGTTACTGACTTTAAAAGGCCCTAATCTGTAGTATCTTGGTGAGCTGAACACAAATATAACATTAAAAAAAATTTATTGGCTCTCGTTTTGAAGATATTGCATGTAGTTCATTTTTTACGTGTCACCGTGTAAATTTATCCAGTAGGACATCAACAACATCCCAAATAAGCCTTGAATGATGTAATATTGCATCACATTGAATAATACCAGCATACACACATCCAGAGTTGATTGCATCATTTTCTGATGCAATGCAATACTACTGCCAGACTGCTGCTGAAGCCATCTGACATCAGCAGTGTACTATACGCAGTCAGAAAGGAAAGTAATCTGGTATTCTGTTCCGATATTGAAAGCCTCATGAATGCCTTAAAAATCACTCATGACCCACAAGACTGGGGACTATTTATAGACTTTTCGAAACTGAGTCTGAAGGCTGTGCTTTTGAACGATGGAAACCGTCTTCCATCTATTCCAGTAGCGCATGCCGTCCACATGAAAGAGACATACGATAACTTAAAGCTTCAACTGACTTCCATTAACTATAACAAGTACAGCTGGCACTTCTGTGGTGACTTGAAGGTATTTTCCTTTTTAATGGGACTGCAGCAGGGATATATAAAATACATGTGTTTCTTATGTGAGTGGGATAGCCGAGCAAGGAATTGGCACTACTTGCAGAAGGAATGGAATCGCAGACAAAATGTAACAGTTGGAGAGAAGAATATCCAGCACCCAGCTCTGGTTGAGGCTCACAAAATCCTGCTACCACCCCTTCACATCAAAATAGGTTTGATGAAAAACTTCATGAAAGCCATGGACTGCACTTTGCCAGCTTTCCGATACCTGCATGAAAAATTCCCTCGACTCAGCGAAGCAAAGATTAAGAGGGAGTTTTTGTGGGTCCTCAGATTCGAGAGTTCTTCAAAGATGACCGGTTCAACAACTTGCTGCAGGGTGATGCGAAACACGCGTGGAATGCTTTTCGCCTAGTGTCAACAAACTTTCTCGGGAATGTTAGGGCAGAAAACTACAAGGAACTAGTAGAAGACATGCTGATGCAGTATCAGATACTTGGCTGCAATATGTCTCTAAAAATCCATTTCCTCGATTTCTTTCCTGACAACTGTGGTATGGTTAGTGATGAGCAGGGCGAACATTTTCACCAGGATATCGCAACGATGGAGCAAAGATACCAGGGAAAATGGTCCACTACAATACTGGCTGACTACTGCTGGACATTCCCCAGAGAAGCTCCCGAACAGCTGTACAAGAGACAGGCGAAAAAATCTAAGTAGTAGTCTATGACTTGTTTTTTTACAGGTATTAACCGAAGGCCTATTATATATTTACTATTGACATGCATTTCGTGATGTAATCAATTCTTGTAGATTACAAAAAAACTAGAGCCAACTTTGCAGTTTCGCTGTCATATTCATGTTCAGCATATAAAAATTGATAAGAGGAGGGTCTCCCGGGGGGAGTGGTTACCTCCAAGATGGCGGTGGCTTGAGTTCCTTGAATTATGCCTAAACGCAAGGGCAAGCACAAGGCTCAGCCCACGCAGCCTGTGATTGCTATTACCTCGGGTCCTATGGACCGTTTTGTACAGCTATCGGAGCAATAGAAGGGGGAGATTAGAGTGGGCGCTGTGGCTCTGGTGGAGGTAGAACCGGAGCTACCAGCCCTGGAGGTGTCTCTCTCCCCGGACGATCGACCGCCTCCTCAGCGTCTGACCCCCCCGGAGCTTCTTCTCGCGAGAGGCGAGTCAGCGTTATCGGTTTGTCCTGAAGCTGCCTTGCTGGAGTGGGCCCCGCTGGATCAGAGCCCTGGAGTGACCCCATTGAAATCGGGGGAAGGAGATGTGATTGTTACAGCCAAGTGGGGATTCAACGGGTGCAGTGCCCTCAGCTTCTTATTCATTACCTCGTCTTGCTCCTTTGAAGCGTCCGAAAGAGTTTTCTTTGGAATCCATCTGGGAGGCTATTTCGCAGCTTTCGGACGTAGTGTCTCAGCAATTGGTGGTGTCCTCCCAGCGCCTGGAGAGATTGGAAAGTTCTACGGATAGTATTAAGGAAGAATTGACTGTGATGGGTGAGAAGATTAACGCTGGGGAACAAAATATATCTCGAAATTCAGTAATAACTGATTCCTTGGTGAAGGATAATTTTGTGACTCAAAGGAAACTGGAAAATCTGGAAAATGCGGTTCGGGCCTCGAATATACGTTTGTTAACTTTTCCTATGGTGGCTGGTATTTCTCCGGTCGATATGTTTAGAAAATATTTAAATGAGTCTCTGTTGGTTCCAGATAATTTAATCCCTCCAGTTGTTAAGGCCTATTTTCTTCCATTAGGTAAAATTAGAGGTCGGCTTGATCTGGGATCTCCCAGGGCAGACGCTATTGATGTGTCTGCCCTGATAGAGTCACCAGGTGAGGTTGACATTAAGGTATCCACTCTGTTAGTAACTTTCGCATTATCCTCCGACCGGGAATGGCTGTTAAAATTGTATTTTAGAAAGCGCGCTGTATTGTTTATGGGTAAGAGAGTTGTAATTTTCCCTGATGTTTCCAGAGAAACCCAAAAGAGGCGGAAGGCTTTTCTGCTTCTGAGATCTGGAGTTTCTTCTATTGGAGCTACAATGTTACTACGTTTTCCCTGTAAGTGTATTGTTTATTTCAGAGCTAATAAGTATGTTTTCCTTCAGCCTGAGGACCTGTCCACGTTTGTATCTTCTCATTTGTTGACCTCTTCGCCTATGGATAAATGATCGTCATTTGGAATATGCTCTGAACTTGCCCCCCTCTTGGTAATTTGTGTTTTTTTCCTACTTTTTGGGGTGCGACTTTACCTGGCCTCATTTGGTAATTTCCTTTATCTCCCCCCAGTATAATATAGTGGGCTACAACTGTACTGTGCAATTATATATGCTTTGATGTTATTTCCTGTATTTTTCTGTACACGGTTAAGTTTTTCTGTACAAGCATTGCTTGGTTTATAATGTAAAATTGCATAAATTAAAAAAAAAAATTGATAAGAAATGACTATTTTTATTTCAGTAACATGACTTTTGTAAAACTTTGTTGACCAGTGTAATGAGTCAGTACTACAACATTTGTGATCTACCTGATCCTTTGTCCATGTGGTTGGACTATGTGGGAAGAATGAAACGAATGATCAAAATATGGTTGCGTGAACATCGATCAAGATTGACACAAAATACTTCTGCTCCTTTAATAAAGCATTGTCTTTTAAAAGGTCATACTTTAAGAATGACAATGGCAGAATTGAACATAAACCTGAGACAGACAGAAAAGTGAATAGACTGTCGCAGTTAAATTAGAGAACAATTTTGGATATTAGGTTAAATTCAGTTAAATTAGAGAACAATTTTGGATATTAGGTTAAATACAGTAACCCCACATGGTCTCAATATAGAACTGGAATGGTATTCACTACTTTGATCCCTACAGACCAGCATAGAATGAAAGCAGAATTTGAGTGATATTCACTAGTTTGATCCTGACGGGCCATGTATGAGATTGGATATGCCATATAATGGGAAAAAAATGATGAGGTCAGTTTGAAAGAGGAAGCCACAGGAAAAATAGGGACATACACAGAGAGCACTGTGAATTGAATGCAGCAATTTATAAGCTAAGTACTAAAGATTATTTGAATAATTATAAGAAGGTTTGCTAAAAGTTATTTTCCCTGAAGCAGAACTATGTATTTAAGATAATTCGAAACACAAAAAACATTGTGTTGGATGCCTAAAGCTTTGGGATATGATATTAATCAAAAAGAGTCTTCTGCATATATTAAAAAAAACACAATAAAAAGGACCTATTAAAAAATTGCTGGTGGTTACAGTGCTCATGACTAAATTATATTGGTCTGACAATTTTTTATAGCTTTGCTTTAAATAGGCCTTGACAAATTTTATGTGGATTTAGGAGCCAAGCTTAAATCTTAGAATCCAGTGCTTCTGATCTCCCTGTGCTCCCCCTGTTGTCTCTCATGCTGGCCTCATGTTCTCAAGTCTCGTGAGACCAGTGCCAGAGTTCCTACACCATGCGTCATCTTTAGATAGCAATAGTTATAGCTTTAGATAGCAAGCATCTCTGTATGTGCAGTACCACAGTGGTTTGCCTGTCTGTCATGTGGCAGTGGGGTACAGGATTGCAGTGCATGTGTAGATGTGCTGCAGAGGTGGGGTATCGCTATCTGCATGTGAATGTGTGTGTGTGTGTACATGTGTGATGCAGAGGTGAGGTGCCTGTGTATGTGTGTGTGTATGTGTGTGTGTGTGTGTGTGTGTGTGTGTGTGTATGTAGTGAGGAGTTGGAGTGCATGTCAGTCATGTGGAGTTGGGGTGCCTGCATGAGTGTGGTGAGGGGTGGGGTGCTTATGTGCCTGTTTTGGGGGTGAGGGTGCCCTTATGCCCATCCATTCATTCCTTTAACCTCCAAGACTTTGCACTTTTCTTTTCCTGCTCTCCTTTCCCCCATCTTCCTTTCTTTTTTTTTAACCCTTTCAGACCATATGTCCACTGTAATGGACGTCATGTTCATTGAATTCCATATATATATTAATTTTTTAATATATATTTTTTCACAGATACCATATATATATGGTGATTTCTTGGATGTATGGCTTGATTTCTTGGATGTATGGGTAGTTAAGGGGGGGGGAGGCTTAAGGAGGGTAGGATGGAGCCAGTTGAGTATGATGAGGGTGATTTTTGTACAAGGGTGTTTGGAGGAATGCAGTGTGCATTTTTGTTTTGAGCTTATGTGGCTCCTAGAAGAGCATAGGTAATGGGGATATTTGGATACAGATGTGTGCATTAAGTGGGGGCAAAGACCAGGCTCCTTTCTACATGTGATATGGCAATGTGAGGGAGTGTCAGTGTTGCAGGGAGGCTTTTCAATCTGTCAACAATGTTTTCTGAAGATTTGCAGGCCAGGCCAGATATCTGTCTTCTTGACCAGTTGCAGGAGTTACCGCTGGCTCGGGGCTCAAATAATGCTGATCTGGAAGGTTTGGCTGGCAGTGAAGTGCTTCCTTGCTAGATGGATTGGCATTTACCCCTTGCAAGTGATAGAATGGAGAATACAAATGCATAACTTGCTTCAGATTGAGCATTTAACTGCTCATTCATCTAGTTTATGGAAGAAGACATTTTTGAACATTTGGCATCCATTCTTACAGACTATATCTTTGAAGCGCAGAACTGCACTCATTAATGTTATTGCTCTGTGAGGGGCTGGAGGAGTGGATGGGGTGTGGCAATTTGTTTCTGTACTGTTTGACTCTTGTTTGGCCATAAAAATAATTATCTTGCGGTTTTTTTTTTTTAAGATTTTACTTTTGTTTTTATCATTGAGAATTGCTTACTATTCTTTTCATTTATTGCCCTATATTCATGTTTTTAAAATGTATTGTATTTTTATTTTATTTATACTTCCATAGTCATATTTATTGTTTTATTATTTATGTTTTATATGAGGCTATACCCCCTGAGGAAGGCACATGCCGAAACATGTTGGGGTACCACCATAATAAAAGGTTACATAGACACATAGAAATATGACAGAAAAAGACCACATGGCTTATCTAGTCTGTCCTTACATAACTATAACAGTCCCCTTTTTTCCTTTAGAGATCCTCTGTGTTTGTCCCATGCTTTTTTGAATTCAGTTAATGTCCTCATCTCTACCACCTCCACTGGGAGACTATTCCATGGATCCACCACTCTTTCCGTAAAGAAATATTTCCGCAAATCACTCCTGAATCTATCCTCCTTCACCCTCATCCCATGTCCCCTCATAGCAGAACTTGCTTTCAATTGAAACAGGCTCTCCCCCTGAGCATTTATGCCACGGAGGTATTTAAACATCTAAATCATATATTACCTCTATCCTGCCTTTCCTCTAAGGTGTACATATTAAGATCCTTAGGTCTGTCCTCATATTCTTTATAATGAAGACCACTAACCATTTTAGTAGCCACCCTCTGCACTGACTCCATCCTGTTCACATCCATTTGAAGGTGCGGTCTCCAGAATTGCACACTATACTCCAAATGAGGTCGCACCAAAGACTTAAACAGAGGCACTATCACCTCCTTTTTTCTGCTAGCCATTCCTCTCTGTATGCACCCAACCATCCTTCTAGCTTTTGCCGTTGCCATTTCTACCTGTTTAGCTACTTTAAGATCAGGCACAACCACGCCCAGGTCCTGCTCTTCTTTAGTGGACAAAAGTACTTCACCCGCTATACTATATTGCTCCCTTGGATTGCTGCAGCCCAAATCGGGGGTAGAGCGCCCGAACAGGAGGGAAGCCTTTGTCTCCTGCTCGGAGGCTCCTGCCCAATCGGGGCAGTGGGAGGCGGAGCCGAGCCAGCTTGAAAAGGCCGGCGCCAGCCAGTGCGCCCACGCCTGGTGGGCCAGCACCTGAGGGCCTCGCCAGAGGGCCCTTTGGCGTGGCCCTTAGGCATGGCACAAAGGCGTAAAGAGCAAAAAACAGACAGCCTCACCAAAAAGCACACGAAAGAAACAAAAAGACCCAGCAAGCAGACAGGAGAGAAGAGCAGCAACCGTAAGTGCAAACCACAGAACTGAACAAAAACATGCACACAAATCTGATCTTCCCCCTTGGCCTTATACTCACACTACTCATTCCACCTCACACACACTACCACCACCCACACACATACTCACCATGGCCTCCAACAACTATATGGACATACATAGACCAACAGCATACCCACAGGGACTCACAACGTTCTCCTACAACAAAGAGATAAGCAAGACACAAGTCCAACATACACGCCAAAACAAAGGAACCACACAAGACACACAACACCCCAAGACCAATAACAATTGAGCTCATAAACGCCAGGTCAATATGCAACAAGATCTATACCCTAGTTGACCACATAGATGACCATCAGCCCGACATACTCTGCATCACAGAAACATGACTCAGTCCCACTGACAACGTCCTACTCAATCAATTAGTGCCCGACGCAAACACAGCATACAACTGCCCGCGCACTCATAGGCAAGGAGGAGGGGCATTCATAATAGCAAAGAGCAGCCTAAAATTCAAATCAAAAAGTAACATGGACACCCAACACTCTAACACCATCTCGATAGAGAACAAACATATGGCCATATGTCTCACCTACAGAGCACCCCATGCGCCACCTGAAGAACTAGCATCAACTCTAGAGACAGTCTGCGCAGTGAACTCCAGCCACAAACCCACAATACTCCTAGGAGACTTCAACCTTAAGTCCACCAACAAAAAAGATGCAGAAGCTTTTCTCCAAGCAATGAGTTCACTCCAATTCACGCAAATAATCACCACCCTGACACACAGACATGGATCCTCACCAGACCTTATTTTTGCACCCAACTACCTAACCTCAAGAGGCCTAATATCAACACCCATCACCACACCAGTACCATGGTCTGACCATCACTTAATTGAAGTAAAAATTACACCTAATGAGGAGATACTAAACAAATACCCGGACAACACCCCCACACAAAGAAGATTTAAATGCTTCGACAGAGACCAGTTCCTACAGGACACAATACAAAACCTAAACCATGAAACAGATGACCTAGATGCACTAATCACCAACTGGAACAACACCATATACAACGCTGCCAAAGCAACAGAATATAGACACAGGACACCTTGCTGCAACAAACTACAACACAAACCATGGTACTCTAGAACTATAAGAAACGAAAAAAGGAGCCTCAGAAAAATAGAACGGAGATGGAGACAGAACAAGTCACCCGAGAACCAGGAACTATACCTATAACAAAGCAAAAACAATACAACGAATGCATCAACCAAACAAAAAGGGAATACCATACAAACCTCATATGCAACTCCAACAACAAACCCAGAGAACTATTTGAAATCGTAAAAGCCCTCACCAAAGACCAGGATACCGAAGACAAAGTGCAACTGGACCCACAAAAATTTGCGGACCACATCCAAGAAAAGTTCCACTCAGCAGAACAAACAAGACCCAGCCCAACCCCAAAGACTATCACACCCTTGAACACCTGGGGAACATTCAACACACCATCCACGGAGGAACTCTCCCACATCATCTCAGCAATCAAGACAAGCACTGCCCCCACGGATCCCTGCCCAATGCCCTGGATCAAGGCCACCAAATCAAACTTCATCCAAACCATCCACAAGATAGTACACTCCTCCCTAACCCAAGGGCACATGCCAAATCAATTGAAGCTTGCAACAATAAGACCTATCCCAAAGAAATCCACACTTGACAAGAACAATCCAACAGCATACAGACCCATCTCCAGCATACCACTTTTAGCAAAAATAATCGAAAAAACTGTACAGCACCAACTACAAGAACACATAGACAACCACGCTCCCCTGGACAACAATCAACACGGGTTCCGCCCCAACCACGGTGGTAGAAACTCTTCTGATATACCTCTTCGACAGCGTCCTCCACATCATAGACAACACCAAGAAAGGCATACTCATGATATTCATTGACATCTCATCTGCATTTGACACAGTTAACCACAAGACTCTATTGGATAGACTACAGAACATCGGTCTACACGGTGCCACCCTGAATTGGTTCCATTCATACCTAACCGACAGACAAATACAGGTCAAAGTAGGACACAACACATCTCGACCCATAAAAGTCAAACAAGGAGTGCCACAGGGATCGGCCCTTTCAGCTTTCCTATTCAACCTATACATCCAGCCAGTATGTGCCTTCATGAAAGAGCACCACATACATTATACAATCTACGCAGATGACATCATGATCTACACACCCATCTCAGACAACAACCCGGACTACACCAACATAACAAACTGCCTCACCCAAATGACAAACTGGCTTCAGGAAAACAACCTATCAATCAACTACAGCAAGACGGAGGCACTGATCATCAAGCGAAACCCGGCCTTTATCCCTCCACCCGACATCAAGATAAGAGATGCACTCATACCCATAAAATCAGAAGTTAAGTACCTCGGAGTCATCCTGGACAAAGAACTTAACCTCCAAGCACACATAGGCAGAGCAACCAAAAGTGCATACCTAAGAATGCGACTCATCAGAAGACTCAAGCCCCTCCTCGACCCAGAGCACTTTCGCACCGTTTGCCAGGCACTGGTAACCCCTCTACTAGACTTCTGCAATCCAATATTCACCGGGCTACCAAAGCAGACCCTCAGACCACTACAACTGGCCCAAAACATAGCTGCCCGCATAATAGGCGGTACTACAAGACACGATCACATCACACCCATACTGAAAGAACTGCACTGGCTCCCAATCATCTCACGCATCAAATACAAGACTATCATAAGCATATTCAAGATCAAACAACACTCCTCCGCCATAAGCCTACACACACTCATACAACCCGACACAAGCACACGGCCAAGAAGAAGAGGCACCTCCAATCGGGTTAACACCCCAAAAGACTTCACCAAGACCCGCAAAGACACCGCACAACGAGCAATCTCCCTGGCTGCTCCATCCATATGGAACTCCCTCCCAGATGATCTGAGACTAACCACAGAAATCAAGGACTTCCGAAAACAGCTGAAGACAACCCTGTTCATCGATTACTATGGACATACCCCCTGAACCAGCATACAAGTCAGATCATCAACCCACCCCACCACCCCAAGACTGTATATAAGACTGTATAATAGCTCATGATGTATAATAGCGCACTATGTAGATAAACCAAATCTAATCACATCCCCACCAACACATCCCCACCACTCTGTACACTGCATGAAAACATTTGCCCCCTTGATTGTTTGCCGTGGAAACCGCTTTGATTGAATGATAAGGCGGTATATAAATACCATTAAATAAAATAAATAAAAAATGCATGACCTTACATTTTTTAACATTAAATCCCAGCTGCCAGATTCTAGACAATTCTTCAGGCTTAGCTAGATCCCTCCTCATGTTATCTACACCTTCCTGGGTGTCTACTCTACTGCAGATTTTGGTATCATCCGCAAAAATGCAAACCTTACCCTACAGCCCTTCCACTATATCACTAACAAAGATGTTAAAAAGAATCGGACCAAGGAGAGATCCCTGGGGCACACCACTTGTAACATCTTTCTCCTCAGATTGAGCCCCAATTACCTGTACTCTTTGCCGTCTCCCACCCAACCAATTTCTAACCCAAGCAGTAACTTTAGGGTCCATCCCTAGGGTGCTCAGTTTGTTTATAAGTCGCCTGTGAGGAACAGTGTCAAAGGCTTTACTGAAATCTAAGTACACCACATCTAGGGCTCTCCCTCGGTCCAACTCCCAGGCCACCCAGTCAAAGAAATCAATCAGATTTGTCTGACAAGACCTGCATCTGGTGAATCCATGCTGCCTCAGATCCTGTAATCCGCTGTACTCCAGAAATCTCACTATTTTCTCCTTCAGCAGCGTTTCCAATAATTTACTCACCACCGAAGTTAAACTAACCGGCCTGTAGTTTTCAACCACATCCTTACTTCCGCTTAGGCACCACATGAGCCCCTCTCCAGTCCTTTGGCACCACTCCCGACTCCAACGAGGCATTGAAAAGGTTAGTCAGTGGAGCTGCTAGAACGTCCCCAAGTTCCCTCAGTATTCTAGGGTGTATCCCATCCGGTCTCATCGCTTTGTCTTCTTTAAGTTGAGCTAGTTTCTTACGAACACAGTCTTCTGAAAATTGTTCAAGATGTCCCTCGCTTCTGTTCCTGTTTGTGGGTGTTTTATGAGGTCCTGCTCCTGGTTCTTCATCTGTGAACACAGAACAGAAATATTTGTTAAGCAATTCCGCTGTATCCTCATCAGTTTCTACATATTCCGCCCCTTCACCCTTGAGTGACAATACCACTTTTGTCAGGTTGAACCTGCTGCCACGTACTCTCCATTGGGCTGTTTACTTTGTTTTTTTGTAGGAGATGCTTGCTCTCCATCGAGAGGTGATGGACATTTAAGAGTTCCTTGCATGGTTTAATACCAGAGGCAATTCAAAAATAAAGGTATATTCACCTCACAAATATAATAATGCAATAAAAAGTGGTGGTAAAAATAAGTAAAGTAGATGCACAAAATGTATTACCTACAATAAAACTATACATAAAAATCAATCAGACCATGCAAGGTAATAATTTATAAACCATAAAATCACTTATAGTTTAAAAACCCAACATGTTTCAATTGCAGTCTGCATCAGAGGTTAAAATTACAGCAATAGTAAATAAATAGTATGGTCACATTAAACTCTCAGTCATAAGAACCACAGTCATAAAATATGATTGAGACTTTTATGTGACCATACTATTTATTTATTTACTATTTGTGTGATTTTAACCCCTGATGCAGGCTGCTGCCGAAACATGTTGGATTTTCAAACTATGTGTTTTTATGGTTTATTAATTATTTCCTCCCATGGTCTGATTTTTATGTACAGTTTTATTGGAGACACACAAAATTATTACATACTTTACTTATTTTTACCACCACTTTTTATTGCATTAATACCAAAGATGCCAGTTTGAAGTTTGAAATGTCCTATGACTTCAAACAAATTGTTAGATATTCTCATAATCAAGATTACTTAAGGTTTTCTTATAAGAATTTATCAAAAAGCTGTTGACAAAAATACTACATTGTACTAGTTTTCATACAAGGAGTCTAAAAAAGAATATACCATGTTCTCAATTTTTAGATCTCTGAAAATTATGTACAAGTCTGGAAGAATATGAGACGCAAGCTACAGATATGATAGATAGATTAATGCATAGAGGTTATCCTAAATATATTATTTTAAAAGGTTTTGATAAAATTAAGGAAGCTGATAGATGTGCATTGTTAGAGGTCAAGGACTACGATTTTCTCCTTTCGTGAATAACATCCAGAGGATAAGAAACATTGGCACATTGTACAAAACCATGATTGTTTTAAGATCATAAAGTAATAGTGGCCTAGCACTGGCAAGTCAAATGCAAGGCATTGATAAGGCAGGCAAAGGGAGAATTTGAGAAGAAGCTTGCTGCGGAAGCAAAAACGCGAAGTAAAGACCTTTTCAAGTACATTCATAGCAAAAAACCTGTGAGAGAGTCAGTTGGTCCATTAGATGATAAAGGGGTTAAAGGAGCACTAAGAGGCGACAAAGCGATAGCGGAGAGACTGAATGAATTCTTTGCTTCAGTCTTTACTGAGGAAGATGTAGGGATGTTACCCATGACTGAAGTGGTATTTAAAGGTGCGGAAGAATTGAAGGAAATATCGATACATCGGGAAGATGTATTACAACTATTAGATAAACTGAAGAGTAGCAAATCACCTGGGCCGGATGGTATACATCCAAGGGTGTTGAAAGAACTGAAATACGAGATTGCAGACCTGCTATTAGTAATCTGTGAACTATCATTAAAATCATCTATAATACCTGAAGATTGGAGGATTGCCAATGTAACACCAATTTTTTAAAAAGGTTCCAGGTGTGATCCGGGAAACTACAGACCGGTGAGCCTGACATCAGTACTGGGAAAAATGGTAGAAACCATCATAAAGAATAAAATTACTCAGCATGTAGATAGTCATGACCTAATGGGAGACAGCCAACATGGCTTTAGACAAGGAAGATCTTGTCTTACTAATCTGTTATGTTTTTTTGAAGGAGTGAATAAACAGGTGGACAAAGGTGAGTCGGTTGATATTGTGTATCTGGACTTTCAGAAAGCCTTTGACAAGGTCCCTCATGAGAGACTTTTGGCAAAACTAAAGAGTCATGGGATAGGAAGCAGTGTACTATTGTGAATCAGGAACTGGTTAAAAGATAGAAAGCAGAGGGTAGGGCTAAATGGCCAATTTTCCCAATGGAGAAAGGTGAATAGTGGTGTACCCCAGGGATCTGTGCTGGGTCCGCTGCTTTTTGACATATTCATAAATGACCTGGAAGGTGGAATAACGAGTGAGGTTATCAAATTTGCAGATGACACAAAACTATTTAAAGTTGTTAAAACCCAAGAGGATTGTGGAAAATTGCAAGAGGATCTTGATAAATTGGAAGACTGGGCATCAAAATGGCAGATGAAATTTAATGTGGACAAGTGCAAGGTTATGCACCTAGGGAAGAACCCAAACTATGGTTACACGATGCAAGGTTCCACATTAGGAACCATCACCCAGGAAAAAGATTTAGGCGTCATTGTGGATACCATGTTAAAACCCTCGGCCCAGTGTGCAGCGGCGGCCAAGAGAGCAAATAGAATGCTAGGTATGATAAGGAAAGGAATGGAAAATAAAACAAAAGATATTATAATGCCTCTATATCGTTCCATGGTGAGATCTGTCACCAGTAGTCCGCCCGTAGCTTCAGCATATGGGGTAGGTAGCCTGGAGACCTTTTATTGAAAGGTTAAGGGTGTAGTCGTGAATCGAGTGGTTCAGGCAAAGACAGGCTTTTAATTCCCCTCCCGGGGCGGATTCAAACACAAAGTAACATAAGAACAGAAAGCCATACACTCTGGCACAAGGTAGGAAAAATAACTTATAACAGCTTCCAACTTAAATCACAAATGGTACGGTATTCATTGCATACAGTCCCTTTAGTATTTGGCAAAGTAAAGTCCTGTGCTTCTCAACTGCCAGTTGACCAGCTTCTTCAGGATATCTGGCTCAGCACAGTGAAATCCTATCATTTGTAACTGTTAACGTACAATCCATTTGAGTATCAGACAACTGTTCATCTGGAGGATCAATTAGCATTGACTCAGGCTGGCTATCAGCTGAATACAACTTCTGCCTTGTATACAACATTTCCAGATTATTCTCTGCTGTCTGTTCCAGAGGCTTCCCTATTATTTCCTCTAGGAGATAAGGATCAACTTTACTATATCTCTTGGCATAGCTTAGAGGAGAGTCATATTCTTTATAGTTCTTATGAGAGAAATTCTTATAACTACTTTTGCAATGATTATACAGCCTACCTTCTGGCTTTGAGGCAGGAGAAAGTCCGTGCACAGCTCTCTCAGGATGTGGTTTAAACCTCAGAGGATTTTCTCTGTGTTCTGGCTGCTCACCCTCTTCTTCTGACATACAAATGTCTTGCACTGTATATCTTTCACTCCTTGGAGCTTGTAAGTGCTTCCCAGCTATCCTCACTGGTAACTTCTCCCTTTGGGTGCCTTCACCATAGGATAAATACCTGGAGGTTTGGTCAAAGGGTTTTTGTGCCCTGCTCCTCCAGTTATTCCTGTCAGCTGCTTTCTGTCTCTCTCTCTCACATTCAGAATCAGAATCCACTGAATCACTTACATACGTTTTCCTTTCACACTGGGACAGATGCTGCTTCCAAGAGCCAGACCTCAGCTTGCACAAACTTTCCAGCTGGTTCTATTCTCCTCCATCTTCCCTGTTCTTCCCCTTGCTGTTGCCCTTCCTCCTTCTGTTGCTAAACTCTAATGAACGTTTCTTATACGTTTGCTTGGGAGCTAATCTAGCCCTTCCCCCTCCCAGGTGAAAGCTATCAGGACCAGGAGATGGGGATTGTTTGCTAGCTGGGCGGGGTTCCTGCCCTCGTGGCTGGGATTGTTTGTGTTGCTCCTGGCAACTTGGTGTCCTGAGCTTATCCTTCCTACCAGAAACAGCCCTACTGCACTCAGGTTCCTCTGTTTCCATATCACAGGATGTCTCTTCCCCATTACAGACCGCACCTTGAATATTGTGTGCAATTCTGGTCGCCGTATCTTAAAAAGGATATAGCGATTTTAGAAAAGGTTCAGAGAAGAGCCACCAAAATGGTAAAGACGATGGAAGGATACTCCTATGAAGAAAGGCTAAAAAGGTTAGGGTTCTTTAACCTGGAAAAGAGACGGCTGAGGGGAGATATGATAGAAGTCTATAAATTAATGAACGGAGTGGAACGGGTAAACGTAGATTGATTGTTTACCTTATCAGAATATAGAAAGACTAGGGGACATGCAATGAAGCTACAGGGTAAACTATTTAAGACTAATAAAAGAAAATATTTTTTCACTCAACGTGTAATCAAACTCTGGAATTTGTTACCAGAGGATGTAGTAAAGGCTGTTAATGTAGCTGGGTTTAAAAAAGGTTTGGACAAGTTCCTGGAGGAAAGGTCCATAAACCATTATTAAGAAGGGACCAAGGATATCAATGCTTGAACCAATACAAGCATTGTGGAACCTGTGTCCCTTGGGGAAACTGCTAGGTACATATGACCTAGATTGGCCACTGTTGGAAACAGAATACTGGGCTTGATGGACCTTGGTCTGACCCAGTATGGCATATCTTATGTTCTTATGTACTAGAGTCAGGTATTTAAAAGAAAGGATAGTATACACAGTGCTGCCGACATATTAAAAAAAATAGCAGCTTGGCTTTATACCATTATAAATTTGGCGCGTGCTCTTGATGCCCTAATTCTAAAATTTAGGAATTTCAACATCTCATTTCAAAATATATACAGTATATTGGATTCAACATAGATCTGACTGTACTACTTGTTATGTCATTTATGTAATTGAATGTCCTTGTTCATTTGTCAATGGACACAACATACTAGGATGCTGGAACCCAAAGGTCCATTAAGAGAAAGGTAGAAATAGTCCTTCTAGTTTAACATTTTGTTGCTTTTGGACACTTTCTTGGAGAGAAGATATTGAGAAGCTCTTTAATGTAAAGAGTGATCCCTTATTTTTGAACTTGTTACCCTTTCACCAGCTGGTCTTAACCAAGAGATTGATTATCATGTTTTATAATTTGTCCAATAATAATTTTCAAGGGATCAGTTGATCAATGTTTTTCTCTGTTGTGCATTTTTCAATTTTTTTTGTGCTTTGCACTATTTTAGGATATTTATATGCTTTTTTGGGATTATGGAGTCATTACATCCTAGTTTTTGGGTGATGGATCGAGTTTACATGTTTTTTTTTCCTGCCTGAGAATGAGAAGACAAGTATGTGCTCCATTAGCAGCAATTGCAGGGTCTTGCTGATTGCAGGAAACAGGGGTACTCAAATCTCAGGCACCCGATTACATTTTCTAGTCAATATGGTGATCTGACACCTGGGATTTGTCAAGCCCTAGGCGTACAACACAATTTGTTGCATTTGATGATTCAGAATAGGTCAGGATTCATGTAGATTAGAATTCAGTAACTATGCAGAAACGGAACCAAACTGCATTTCTTGCCACTTAACGATATTCGTTTATACGTATGAACACTACAATTCCTCCATCTTAAATAAATTATAATTTGCAGAATTCTTGATTGCTTATAAGATGATAAGATTGCCATTCTGGGTCAGACCAAATTCATCAAACTTAGTATCTTATCTTCAACAGTGGTTCATCGAGAACTTAAGTACCTGGGAGAATTTCAAAGAGTAGATCCATTTCTTATTGCTCACTCCCAGGGATAAGGGGTAGTTTTCCACATTTTTTTAAGTGCTGTTAAGTCAATGCTGACTTGTGGTAACCCAGCAGTCCCTGGGACATAGTGGACCTGGATTTTCAGAAAGCCTTTGACAAGGTCCCTCACGAGAGACTCTTGGCGAAATTTAAAAAGTCATGGGATAGGAGGTAATGTACTATTATGGATCAGAAACTGGTTAAAAGATAGAATGCAGAGGGTAGGGCTAAATGATTAATTTTCTCAATGGAGAAAGGTGAATAATGGAGTACCCCAGGGATCTGTGCCGGGTCCGCTGCTTTCTAACATATTCATAAATGACCTGGAAATGGGAATAATGAGTGAGGTGATCAAATTTGCAGATGACACAAATTGTTCAAGGTTGAGGTATGTGAAAAATTGCCAGAGGATCTTGATAAACTGGAAAACTGGACATTCAAATTGCAGATGAAATTTAATGTGGACAGGTGCAAAGCTATGCTCCTAGGAAAGAACAACCCAAACTATGGTTACACAATACAAAGTTCCACATTAGGAATCCCACCCAGGAAAAAGATTTAAGCATCATGATAACACATTGAAACCCTCTGCCCAGTGTGCAATAGCGGTCAAGAAAGAAAATAGAATGCTAGGAATCATAACGAAAGGAATGGATAATAAAACAAAGGATATTATAAAGCTTCTCTATCGTTCCATAGTGCAACTGCATCTTGAATATTGTATGCAGTCATGGTCACTGTATTTTGAAAAGGATATAGCGGAATTAGAAAAGGTACAGAGAAAATCCACCAAAATGGTAAATGGGATGGAAGGATACTCCTATGGGGAAAGGCTTAAAAGGTTAGGGCTCTTCAAACTGGAAAAGAAATGGCTCAGGGGAGATATGAAAGAGATCTATAAATTAATGAATGGAGTGGAACGAGTAAATGTAGAATGATTGTTTATGCCATCAAAAAATAGAGACTAGAGGACATTCAATGAAGTTACAGTGTAATTGCGGTAGGGGAATGTCTTTAAATGGTTTCAATTCTACCTTACCGATTGTACCCAACAGGTACAAATCGGCAGCCGGACCTCCCGATCATACAATCAAGAACAAGGTATATCTCAAGGGTCTGTCCTCTCAGCATTATTTAATATTTACTTACAATCAATATACAGCATCTTCAAGAAGTTCAAACTAAGCTATCACATCTCTGCAGATGATATAATGTCGTATCTACCGATAGACATTATAAATTCCAATTATCTGCTATCAGGTGCAGGTGTGTGCTCGGGTGCTCCTGGATTTGTGTAGCGCTCTGGGGTACTCTTTGGGCTGGAGGGGTTAGCACTGGGGGGGTTTTAAACTGCGGTGGTGAGTTGCGAGTCTCCGGTGCCGGGGGGGCAACAGCGGGTGAAGTGGGTTCGGGAGCAGGGTCGGCTGCGGGTTTTATAAAAAACAAAAGAACCCCCACAAAGTATACATTTAGCGAGAGAGGAGAGTCGTGGCCACGGCCCTGCCGGGGTTTTTTCATTTAAAGGGGTTGTTTTGAGGTTAGTGCTACCGTAAAGCAAGCACGTGGCTTAGGCCTGCTAAGTGCATCGGGCTCTGGGCCGATTGTCTCCCCACCTTCCCTTTGCGGGTTAGTACTATTCAGCACATCAAGGCTACATAAAAACAAACAAACAAAAAAAAATAAAGAGAGAGGGCACGCATAAGTATTAAAAAAAAAAAAAAATTTCTAAGGAGGTGCTTTGAACGCTGGGGAGAGTATTTCGGGTCAGTGGCCCATATTGCTCATGTGACAAAGGCAAATGGAGCCAAAAGAGAGGCCAGGGGCTCTGGGAGGGCGGCCCCTGGGCGAGGCACCATGCGGTGCTCGCGCGTGGGGATGGATAGGAGGGGGAGGCTGCCAAGGGCGCAGGGGCGGCTGGGGGGGCAAAGAGGGGTGCGCCAGGGGCTGTGGCAGGGGGGTCCAGGGGCACAGGCTTCCGGGGTGGTTCGGGGGGGCCCACGGAGCACTGTGGTTGAGTCCCCAAGGCAGGATGTGGGTTCGGAGGGGCTGGGATCCCCGCGGTGTACGGAGGAAGCGTGGCAGATGGGCGGTGCCCTCGGGGCACCTAGCATCGAGTCTCAGGTAGGGGTTGCGGTTACAGGGCCTGCGTTAGGCCCCACGGGTGTGGCGGGAGAGCGGGCAGGTGGGCTGGGGCTGGAAGGCCCGGTCGGTGGCCTTGCGGTCCCCACCCCACCTCCAATTCCTGGGTTTTATGCTCCCGGTCCGGAGGCCGGGAGTTTCCCACACCCCGGCTTCCTAATTGCCCCCGGGGCATGTGCCTTTGGGGCCGGCCCATCTGATGGTGTAGGCCCTTGGGTGAGTGGTTGGGCCGACTGGGCTGGCACAGGGTTTGGGTGGTGCAGGGTTGATCTTGGGAAAGGGTGCAGGTGCTTGGGAGGCTGGCAGCCTAGGTTCGTCAGCGTGGGGCTGGGGAAGTGGGATGAGTGCGCCGTCCAGGATTTCGGGGGCTGTTCCTGCCGGTTTCTCTCCTTCTCTTCCCCTGCAGGTCCCAGAGAGCACGATGCCGCAGACGAGCGTGGCGGTCCCGGGGCGGATCATTGGGCCCGTGCCCATGAGTCCTGCTGCAGAGTTGGCTAGCGCGTCAGCAGGGTGTCAGAATGTGCTCGCAACGCCAACGCCCCACCAGGAGGCCGGTGAGTATGAAGTGCACGGGGACAGTGTGGAGGGAAGTGCGCAGACCTCGGTGCCCGGTCCCACGGTGGGAGGGAAGGCCAAGCCAAAACACAGGCAGGGGCGCCGTTGTCAGCGAGCTTCCTCTAGTCATCGTCCTCGACATCGTCAGCGGTTTCTTCTGGGGACTCGGCGGCGGGAGTGGGGAAAAAGGGGGAGAGTCCGGGGGCCACTATGGTCCGCTGTGCCGAGTTATGGGAGGGCGTGCCGCAAAAACTGCGCCATCAGATCAAACGGCACAAGTATATTGATATATTTTGTCTGTTGGAGTGTAGGAAGCGCTCGGGGGAAAGTAGAAAAAAGTGGAAAGAGGACGAGAAAGCAGGGAGGGTTAGGAAGGCTTCTTGTAATACCCTTAACTGGACCCGGGCCTTCCTGCGCTTAGCTAGTGTTTGTGGCCATTATTTTCTGGAACAGTATGGTGCGCTCTTAGCTTATGCGGATACCATTTTAGCGGCGTATCAGGCGCACGAGGGGTGGGCCTGGCTTAATTATGATGAGGAGTTTAGGGATATGATGGAGGAAAACGGGCAGTTATCGTGGGGGACAAAAGATATCAACCTATGGCTAACGCAAATGTCCGCGAAGGGACGGGGAGGGGGAGGTGGCACCAAGGCGGGTACGATGACGCCAGCGGCGGGTTTTCGGCCATTTCGGGCATCAGCTCCCATCGCGACTCAGTCAAGAGGGGGAGCCGCGGGGGGTGACGTCTGTTGGCGTTTCAACAAATCATCTTACCCATTCCCTGAATAAATTCAAGCATGCCTGCTCCTTGTGCGGGGGTGGGCATCCTGCCACGAAGTGTAGTCGCAAAGGGGTGGCAGGTGCCCCTGTCGGGGGCAAGTGAGGGTGCTCGCTCGGCGTTGGCTCCTATGCCCGTGAGATCGATGCTATGAGGCCGTGGCTGTTGAGTTACGGGCGGTCGCGGTGGGGGGGGTTCGAAGTTGATTTTGTTGGGTTTTTCAGAAGGTTTTCGTATCCTGTTGCATGGTTCGCCAGCCAGGGGGAGGTCGCGGAACGCCAGTTCATTAACATCGCTTGCGGAGCTGGTGCGTAGGAAGATTGCGGAGGAGTGTGCGCAGGGCCGAATAGCGGGGCCATTTCAAAAGCCCCCATTTTCCCCGTTTACGGTTTCCCCATTGGGAGTGGTTCCCAAGAAGGAGCCGGGCAAGTTCAGGTTGATTCATAACCTATCTTGCCCGCCCGGAAATTCCATGAACGATCACATTCCTCGGGAGCAGTGCTCGGTGCACTATGCCTCGTTTGATGCGGCGGTGGTGTTGATGCGGCAGTGTGGGGCCGGTGCCCTGTTGGCGAAGGTTAACATTGAATCGGCATTCCGATTGCTGCCGGTTCACCCGTTGGCTTTTCCGCTGCTAGGCTTCCAGTTCCAGTAGCAGTTTTATTTTGATAAGTGCATGCCTATTGGTTGTGCGATATCCTGCGCCTTCTTCGAAGCTTTCAGTACGTTCTTGCATTGGGTGCTTGTGTGGCAGATGGGTTTCTCTACCATAGTGCATTACCTCGATGATTTTCTGTTTGTCGGGCCCGGGCAGGCTCCTACCTGCGCCACCCTGCTGGGGATGTTTTTGGGTTTGGAGGGCGACTTCGGTATCCCCATAGCGTCGTACAAGACTGTGGGTCCTGTTACTCGCTTGACCTTCTTAGGGATTGAGATCGATACTGAGGGAATGGTGGTGCGCCTGCCGTTGCAGAAAGTGGAGCGGCTTAGGGAGTTGGTCGCATTTGTGGGATTGTCGGGCAAGACCACCCTTAAGGTTTTGCAGTCCTTAGTTGGGCATATCACTTTCGCTTGCAGGGTGCTGCCCATGGGGCGCCCCTTTGCGCGGAGGTTATCTTTAGCAATGGCAGGTGTGCAGTTCTCGCACCATAGGATTCAGGTGTTGACGGGTATGCGTGAAGATTTGCGGGTGTGGGATGCCTTCCTAACTGATTTCAATGGTTGCTCGGTACTTCCGCTGCCGTAGCTTTCGAATGCAGATTTGCATTTGTTCATGGATGCGGCGGGCAGTTCAGGGATTGGGGCATATTGCCAAGGGGCTTGGTGCGCAGAGCCCTGGCCCAAGGAATGGGCAGCGTCTGGCTTGACCCATAACATTACCTTTTTGGAGCTCTTCCCCATAGTCGTCGCACTCTGGGTGTGGCCGGAGCGCCTGCATGACTGGCAGGTAGTGTTCTGGTGCGATAACGCAGCGGTGGTGGAGGTTATCAACGGCACGCGCCTAAGTGCCCGAGAGTAGCCGCCTTGAAGAGGGTGTTCGTGCTGGCATGCCTTCGCCTGAATGTCACTGTCAGGGCGCGCAGAATACTATTGCTGATGCTTTCTCCCATTTTCGGTGGTCGCAGTTCCGCCAGTTGGCTCCAGACGTGGAGGCGGCAGCCTTGCCGGTCCTGGGCCATTTTTGGAAGGTTGGGATCCTGAGTTGATGGCGTTGCTGTTGGTGTTAGTGGTGCGCGGCACTTGGGCACACTATCGGCGAGGATACTCACAGGTGAGTGTATTCGTGAGCTCGAGAGGTTGGACAGGGGGGTGGGTTCCTGATGAGCTAGTTGGTCAGTTCGTGCTCTGGGCAAAGGAGGGTTGGACTATGTCGGCAGTGGCATCCGCGGTGGCTGGGTTTTCCTTCTTCTGCAAGGCTGCTGGCTGGGATAACCCGCGGGTATAGTTCTTGGTCAAGCGGCTACTGGCCGGTTGGGCCAGGGGTCTCACCAGGTCGCGAGATTGGTGACTCCAGATCTCCCATGAGATCTTACTTCAGATTTGTGAGGCGCTACCTCGGATTGCTGCTTCAGATTTTGAGGCTGTTCTTTTTCACGCCTTGTTCGTGACGGCGTTTTTCGGAGCCTTCTGCGTGTGTGAGCTGGTTCCCAGGTCTGCAAGGCGGGGCGCTTTCGGTGGGATAGCATTCAGGCACGTGACTATTGAAGAGGCTCAGGTGCGTTTATTCCGCGGTCCAAAACAGACCAGATGGGGAAAGGGGGCTGGGTGATACTGAATGCAATCTCCCCCATGCCTACTTGTCCGGTACTGGCCCTGCAGAGACGGCACCGGGCGATTTCTTTATTCACAAGGATGACAAGCCGGTGACACAGTTTCAGTTCACAGCTGTGTTGTGTTTGGCCCTGCGGTCCCTGGGTTATGATGAGAGTTACGCGTCACACTCATTCCGGATTGGTGCGGCAACGAGTGCGGCTGAGGCGGGACACGAGGGTTGGGTAATTCAGTGGATCGGCAGGTGGCGCTCGGGGGCATACGAGGTTTACGTCCGCCCATAGGGCCTTGAGCCGATAGGTGCTGGAGTGGGAGCTGGTAATGCGGTGCTATGGGGGGGGGGGGGTGTATGTACTAACATTTCCCTTCCTGTTACAGAGTTGCCTGCTGGTGGCAGTCCGATTTGTCTCCTTTCAGATGGTCCGTGCTCTGGAGAGTGGTGGATCGTGGGACATTCTTTCGTCTATTGGGCCGAGCTCAGGGCGGCAGTGTGGCCGCTTGGCATTCACCTAGGACTGCCGGCTTCCGGAATCCAGCTGTGTTGAATGAGGCAGCGTGGCATGCGGTGGTGGGAACTCGTTGCCTTCGTCAAGGCACAGATCAGACAGCGGCAGCGGCCAGTCGGGCTGATGATCCACCTGGGTGGCAACGACTTGTCGAGCTTGACTTGCCAGCAGTTTATAAGGACAGTGCAGAGAGACATTGGACTACTACGGGAATTACTGCCGGGAGTGGCCATTATTTGGTCGGACATTATCCCACGCCCTGCGTGTTGGCAGCAGCGGCGGTGGTCCAGGGGCCTGGTCAAGGTTAACAGGCAGATAGGACGTTGGGTTCAGCAGGTCGGGGGGATTCAGATGCTGCACCATTGGGCGAAGGCCAGGTGTGCAGGCTTGTATCGTTTGGATGGGGTCCACCTCGCTCCGGTGGGGCAAGACCTGTTATTGAATGACTGGCAGGAGGCCCTGGAGGGCTGGTATTGGTAGCAGCTTTCTTTGGTGGGGGCGGCAAAAGGATAGGAAAAGCCTACCTTGTGCCAGTGGCGGGGTAGTGAGCTGGCGCTCGCCGACCCGGCGGGGCATTTGAGGCTGATGCCGCTTTGCAGGGGAGCGGAGTGCTCCTTAGGTTGGGAGAGGCATCACTGTTGGGGTCTCTGCCTGGTGGAAGGCAAATGGAGCCGGCCTTTGCTAATAACACGGTGAGGCGGGCGGTAGGGGGAATGGGGGGTGGATGATGCACCACTTTGCTAAAAATGGCTGGGGGGGGGCATCATCCGGACACGGGGGGGGGGCAGTTTTGGAATTAAGAATGTTCAAGTTGGTCCATGTTGGGCCGGTGTTGCAATGTAGTTAATAAAGCTGCGACCAAAAGGTTGTTTACCAATATGCCAGTGTGTGCGTGTTTGTGCCGGGGCAGTGGGGGGAGGGAGGTGGGGCACGGAGTTATGTGCCAAGGCCTGGAGGGTGGTGGGGGGGAGGAAGTTGGCTTGGCTGGTGGCAAGCGGGGATTGGGGCATCCGGATACCTCGGTTAATTATGCCGCACCGCAGGCTGGGTCCAGAGGCCGGTAGAGTAACCGGGTTCCCGGACCCCAATAGGCCTTGCTGACGTGGTGCGGGGGCTAAAGGGGAGGGGGTGCGGGGGGGTCGCTGGCCGTGCCAGCCGACATCAGCCCCATGTTAGTGACGTGGACAATGGGAGTGGGTGCTGGCGGCCGGTGGGGGGGGCGGGGCCGGCAAGGAAGCGTGGGAGATCAGGACTTGTGATCTCCCTCGTCCTGCCGGCAATGGGGGGTGGATGATGCACCACTTTCCTAAAAATGGCTGGTGGGGGGGAGGCATCATCCGGACATGGTGGGGGGGGGCAGTTTTGGAATTAAGAATGTTCAGGTTGGTCCATGTTGGGCCGGTGTTGCAATGTAGTTAATAAAGCTGCGACCAAAAGGTTGTTTATCAATATGCCAGTGTGTGCGTGTTTGTGCCGGGGCAGTGGGGGGAGGGGTGGGAGGTGGGGCACGGAGTTATGTGCCAAGGCCTGGAGGGTGGTGGGGGGGGGAAGGAAGTTGGCTTGGCTGGTGGCAAGCGGGGATTGGGGCATCCGGATACCTCTGTTAATCCTTTCTCATCAGCATCCCAGCTCAGGAGAGAACTAGGAGAAGTCGCAGCAATAATACCATGGCAGTCCTCATTAACTACTGCAACACAAACTGTTCCACAAATAACAGAACATTCACCTATTGCTCACCTATACTCTGGAATTCCCTACCAGATAAGCTAAGAGCTTTTATGGATCTTAAAGACTTTAGAAAGGAAATCAAAACATATCTGTTCTTGGAACTCTTCGGTGATCTATATAAGTATACCCAACATGAAAATGAGCCTAATAGGAAATATATCCTGATCCCTCCTATTTAAATTATCCTGGATTCCCAACTACACAATCCAACTGCACTATTCTATGCTGATGAACATAAACTCACTTGTAAGTAAGTTGATTGTAATATGTTTTATATAAATATTGTATGAGATTACCTGTACATACTATTCAATTTAATTCCTTGACACTTCTGTACCTTACCTAAGCCCTATGTTTTTTATAAAGTCAATCTACCAGTTTAATGTAATTGTTTGTTATTAGTAAACCGTCCTTGATCTCTGGAAGGGGCAGTATACAAGAACTTTTTTTAAATAAATAAATCTAACCCATTTACTGTAAGACTAATAAGAGCATATTTTTTCACTCAACGCATAATCAAACACTGTAATTCATTACCAGAGGATGTAGTAAAAGCTGTTAGTGTAGCTGAGTTTAAGAAAGGTTTGAACAAATTCCTGGAGGAAAGGTCATTAAACCATTATTAAAGAGGATCTGGGAAATCCACTGCTTGCCCCAGGACAAGAATTGTAGAACCTGTGTGCCTTTTTGGGAAACTGCAAAGTACTTGTGACTTGGCTTGGCTACTTTTGGAAAAAGGATACTGGGCTTGATGGATCTTGGTCTGACCCAGTATGGCATATCTTATGTTGGCAAGATATGACTAGAGAGAGATGATATTCCAGGCCTTTTTTTCCAAGACACTAGAGAGTAAAGTGACTTGCCCAAGGTCACAAGAAATGCTAGTGGGAATTAAATCCTACTCTGTTGGGTACTAGGTTTTTGCTCTAAGCTACTCCTCCGTTCCGCCAAGCTGTATATGGCTATTAATGATATATGGACTTTCCCTTCAGGGACTTGCCTAAACTTGATTTTTTTTTAAAACTCAGCTATGCAAAACTGCTTTGACTACATTCTCCGACATCAATTATGTGGGTAGTATTTGGAGATGGAGAATCTTAAGAATTTCTTGTTTCTGTTTATATTGCTGTAAGACCAGTACTCTTTGGAGATCTCTTATAGTAACTAATCTACATCTAGACCACCCTAAGCTACTCACATTTTCTCTTTCAGATGACATTACGGAAATATGTTTTATAATGACACTATAGACATTCTCTATCACACAATTAAATTTGATAGAACTACACCATTTATAATTGAAGACAATGTAATGCCATTTATCTGGATAAATAGCAATTTGACCCTCACTCAACCTGGCTAAAAGCCCATGCATTAGCACACGTATTTGGCCAGACTGAGGAGAAGCAGTCTAGGGGCATTTTTAGAGGAAGTTTGCAAAATAAATATGCTGACATGCTAACCTGAAAGCATTTTGTGCACAGAAGACTGTGGGGTCCTTTTACTAAAGTGTGCGAAGCAGTTAACTTGTTTAATGCATGGTAACCATTGGCATAAGCCTGCATTAACTGCTTTATGTATGAGAGGACAGGAACTGGTTGAGTCTGGACATGGACTGAACAAGTTAATGCACAGTAATTACCACACATTGTCAATTATGCAGTTAGCATGGGTGTATTTAACACTACTTCAAGAGGAAGCATTATGTGCATCCACACTAATTGCGAATGAATTTAACATGCAGTAAAGGATTTTTCTGTGCAGAAAGTGCAGGGACAAACTTGGCATGCCCTTTGCAATTACTAAACAGCTTTTGCACTTACTGTGCATTAGCAGCAAACCCCAATGTGTAGTAAGTGCAAAAACGTAACTGAACTTTACTAAAAGGGCCCCTGTATTCAAAAGAACATGGAAAATACTAACATCCAAGAATGAAAGTATTTTGACCTTTTGAATGGGGCCTACTGACAAATAAAACTATGAAAGAGGGCCTATTTTAGTAAATTGTTTGTCTAGTTAAGGTCGCCAACTTTTTGAAAGAGAAAAACCCGCAACCTGTGGCTAGTCATGCTCCACCCATGCCCACCCCCACACTGCCCTTTCCCTGCCCCCTGTCCCACCCCCACCACACCCTTGCTCCATTCCCAGTCCCCCAAATCATTGCAGAGAGGGCAATGTGCAAACTGAACAAGCAAAATTGCTACACATTCTTAAACAAATTCTATACTGACAAAATAGACAGGCCTTCATCAATAACTGAGCACAAAACAAAAAGACAGACAAAAATTATTATTATTATTTTTTTTTTATTTATCAAATTTTACAAATACACCAAGCAAAACTTGGAACAGGAAATACATTGATGGTCTTACACAAACAGAAAAAAGAATAATCGTGAAATAAATCACATACCAAGCGCGGAACCCTACTCGGGGAAACCAGGCCATCAATCAAAATAGACCACAATAGAAGAGATCCAAGAAAACACTATTCCAGAGGCGTGGAAACAAATAGGAAAAACCTTTTTCAAGCAAAAAAGCAACAGGACTGTTGTGGCTAACATAATACATTAATGTCCCCCAACATACCCACTCTCCCACCAGCCCCAGTCAGCTCGCCAACTTCTTAGCATCCAAAAAGAAACGTAGTTGAGAAGGTTCAAAGAAATGAAATACAGAATTCTGATAGCGAACTATACATTTACAGGGAAATCTTAAATGGAACTTCGCTCCCAGAGATAAAACCTCTGTGCGAAGTTCCAGAAATTTCTTTCTTCGGATTTGTGTCCAACGGGACACATCTGGAAAAATCTGGATCTTACCCCCCAGAAAGGAAATATCCGTTTTCTTAAGAAACAAACGTAACAATGCATTCTTATCAGAAAGAAAAACAAAGGAAACTAAGAGTGTCGCTCTGGACCCTATTATTTCAGAAGACTGATCCAACAACAAAGACAAATTCCCCAAATCCAAAGAGTCTAAGGAAACTTTGGCTTGAGGAGCAGGACTCACAGTAGTGGTACCAGCAACGGAAACAGATGGTATATAATAAATCGTCTGTGTTGGAGGAAATCCAGCCTCAGGGTACCCAAAGATATCCTTTAGAAATCTATGAAATAGAATTCTAGCCGGAGAGCCAGAAACCCGAAGAAAAATTCATTATCCTCAAGTTCAAGGAGCGGGAAGCATACTCCAAATTTTTCAATCTTCCGAAGAAACATCAGTTTATCTTGGGAAATTATCCCTTGTTGCCCTTGTACCTGTTGAATTCACTGATCAAGAACAATTAATTGACCCTGTTGCTCCACAACGCTCTTCTCCACAGACAAAAATTAAACTGAAACCCAAGAAGCCAGATTCCACCTGCAGTGCAACATCAGATAAATTAGAGATGCATTTCCCCATACTGTGTAAAATATAAAGGTAGCACAAAGTCCACTCATTAAATTGAAAATAAAATTATTTTTTCTACCTTTGTTGTCTGACCATGCTGGTCCCACTCTGAGGCTTCTGTTTTCCTGTCTTTTCTTAACTCTCTTTCTATGGTCTATAGTCCATCTGCCATTTCTTGTCTCTTTTTTTGTTTTCTTCAATTCTTCCATCAGTCTATTTCCAGTCCTAGTAACCCTCCCCAGTATCAGCCCCCTTTCCAGTCCTCTCCTCCATTTACATTCCAATGCCAACCCCCTTGTATTCCCAGCAGGGTTGGCACAAGGGGGGTGCGGGGACATGTGCAGAGACTAGGTGCGGGGCCTCATTTGCATAAATTTGCATAATGTTAACATGCACTAACGTTTAGTAAACATGCCTCTTAAAGAGTGTATGGATAAAGAAAGACTACCAGATTTCTACACTACTATACTCCAGTGCCAACCGCCAGGCACATTAGAAAGTACTACAAACACTGCTCATTTAGAACCCATAGCAAACCCACCATATCATAAAAGTACTACCAGGACTCATAAAGCACCAAACCCTACCTATCAAAAGGCAACACTGCAAATATTAAACCAATACATCTCAGAGAATACCAATACATCTCCTACTGGGGAAAGAGAGCAAGTGACACTGTCAAATAGAAACTACATAAACAGAATACCTCAGCTCGGTTACACATGCAGAACATAGACCATCACCAAACAGATAACAAGGGGTCACAATTTAGAAATAGGAAGACAAACTGGGAACCCCAAAAGCCAAACTTGGAATGTACAACACTGCAGAAATAAAACTATACATTAATTTCCACTTATACTAAACAGAATGCAGATGTTAAAGACACACATTTCCCAGAGCTGACATATTCCAGTTAATAAATTCAAAATAAAGTATTTCTACCTTTTGTTTGTGTATTTTATTTTTCAGTTGCAATTGCTCCAATCACTTTCTTCTGGTTTCTTCTTGTCTTCTGCTATCTCTCCATTGCCTGCTGTCCATTTGTCCTTTCTTCTCTCCTAGTTTTTTTTCCCATTCTCTCTTTATATCTGCTTTAACATACTGGTCTTTCTCCTTTTGCTCTTTCCCACATCTCTTTCTTTATTCCTTTTTTATCCACTCAAATTTTACCTCTCCATCCTCAATCCCCACTTACTCTACAAATACCCGGCCAATCGTAGATTTTTCTTCTCACCCACACAAAATATTTTCCTCTCTCCATCCTCAGTCCTCCAGCCCCATCCCATTCTAGTCCTCCCCCAACATTAGCTCCCTTCTAGTTCCAGCCCCTCCCAGCACCCACTTCCTTCTAGTCACCACATCAGCCCATTTCCAGTCCTATCCTAGCCCCTCCATCAGCCCATTTCCAGTCCTAGCCCCCCATCAGCCCATTTCCAGTCCTAGCCCCTCCATCAGTTCATTTCCAGTCCTAGCCCCACCATCAGCCCATTTCCAGTCCTAGCTCCACTCCACTCAGCCCACTTCCAGTCCTAGCTCCCCCCCCCACTCAGCCCATTTCCAGTCCAAGCCCCTCCATAAGCCTATTTCCAGTCCTAGCCCCTCAATGAGTCCATTTCAATCCAAGCCCCCCACAACAGCCCATGTCTAGTGCTATCCTAGCCCCTCCATCAGCCCATTTCCAGTCCTAGTTCTTCCCCCCACTCAGCCCATTTCCAATCCAAGCCCCCCTCCCCATCATCTATTTCCAGTTCCAGCCCTCTCTTCATCAGCCCATTTCCAGTCCTAGCAGCCCCCCTAGTGGAGGAGTGGCCTAGTGGTTAGAGCAACTCCCTCATACTCAGAAGATCAAGGATTCAATTCCCACTGGCACGCCTTGTGACCTTGGGCAAGTCACTTTACCCTCCATTGCCTTGGAAGAAAAGGCTGGCAATCTATTTCCAGTGATACATTGCCAAGAAAGCCCAGAGGTAGCTGGGTTGCTATGAGTCAACACTGACTCGATGGCACGTAAAAAAAAAAAAAAAAAAAAGCTCTCCTCCAACTCAGCCCATTTTTAGTTCAAGCCCACCCTCCACTCAGCCCATTTCCAATCCAAACCCCCCCTCCCCTCCCGAAGAGCCCCATGGCTAACTAAAATGCTTTTGAGGGAGCCGGAGAGGCCCCAGCTCACCTGTAATAGCTGCCGAAGTGAAGCGCTTATTTTTTCCTTCACTTCGGCAGCTGTACTGAAGTTTACAATGCTGCTGCGCTGAGGTCAAAAGAGACTTCCCGTTTCATGGCGCTCAGCGCGGCAGCTTTCTAAACTTCAGTAAGCTGCCAAAGTGATGTAAAAAGACGCGCTTCACTTCGGCAGCTTTTAGAGGTGAACCGGGGTGCTCTAGCTCCCTCTAAAGCCACCCTGCCTGCCATTCAGTGAGGGATGTTGTTGGCACTGGGCACCCTGAAGCACGGGGCCCTGCAAACAACATTCTCGCACAATGGACAGGCCGGCCCTGATTCCAAGGACTGCCAGTGGTGTCCATTCTCTTCTTATCCCCCTTCTTCCTCACTGTACACCCCCTTCAAGTCCAAATACCATCCCAGGTGTCAGCTCACTTCCAGTCCCAGTGCCCCCTCCCTTCCAGCCTCCTCCCCCTCAGCTCCCTCCTTACCCCCTCTGTCAGCTCCCTTCCTGCCATCTCCTTCCTCCCCTCTGTGTCATCTCCCTTCCAGCCACTCCTACCCCCTATTTCAGCTGCCTTCCTGCCTCTACCTTTCCCCTATCAGTCCCTTCCAGCCACTCCTCCCTCCCCCTTTCAGCTCCCTTCCAGCCAACTCCTTCATCCTGTCAGTCCCTTCCTGCCACCATCTTCCCCCCCTTTTTCAGCTCCCTTCCAACCCTCACCTTCCCTCTGTCAGTCCCTTCTGCCACCTCCTTCCCCTGGCAGCTGCGGCTCCTGCTTCTTAAAGAGCAGTGGCTGCAATAAAGCTAATTTAAAAACAAAATGAAACCTGTGCTGACTCTCTGGCCCTATGAAACCCCTGTTGCAGCACCCGCGCTCAAGAAGGAAGTCACGTTACAGGAGGTGGGACGCTGCAGCAGGGGTTTCATAGGGCCAGAGGGCTCCGCACAGGTTTCCTTTTGTTTTTTTTTTGTTTTTAAATTAGCTTTATTGCAGCCACTGCTCTTTAAGAAGCAGAAGCAGCGGCTGCAAGAGGAAGGTGAGGTTGCATGGGGGAGGGAGGGGGGAGGAGAACGCAAATGAAAAGCTGGTTTTCTGCTCTGGCAGCTCCTGGTCTCATGGCCAGAGCAAAAAACGGCTTTTCAAGGGCCAGTTTTCGATCTCTGCCAGCAGCCAGCCTTGTCATGGAAAAATCAGTCAGGCCGGCTACCCTCTGTCTAATCTGCTACACATGAATGTTTATGCAAATTCTTTACTAATGAGCTACAGCTATGCAAATATATGCAAAACAGCTCATTGTTTGTGAAATTTGTTTGAAAACCAGCCTGATATAGTTATTTTTTCTAGTCCCCATAGCTAATTTTTGCATGCAATATTTCTACAGATCACATTTGCATCGCTGGAAGAATTGTATGCAAAGTGGCTGCTGTGAAAAATCCTGTGGATTAGTACATCGGCTTTGCTTATAGATGACATTCTCAAATCTATGCATGTACTTTGAAGCAAAAATGTAGCTGCAGAAAACGCTGGTGCAAGTGACCGTGCACACTTTGCAAGTTGCAATGAAAAAGTATGTGCATGCGTTCACCTTCAAAACTAATAGAAAAACCCATGGAGAATAAGGATGTGCGGTCTTTGTTCCAATGCAGACAGTTGACCCCATTCCCCACATGATTTCTGCACTATTAACATAGCGAAAAATTAAGGGCAGTACTAAGGAGGTCATTTTGGAAGCCCTATTTGTGCTTTGGAAGTCTTGAAAACGGGCCTAGAGACATCTCCAGAGCCATTTTAAAAGCCAGATCTGTAGATGTCCCCATCTGAACAGGGGGCGTGATGGAGGCGTGGCTGGGATGTTCCCAGGAACCTGGACATCCCCGCCTGATCTCAGAAATGTCTGCTATCGTGATTAAGTTTAGACCTGCTCCAGGCATGAAAAGGCATCTGAGAAGTGCTTGTTTTAGCTGAAAAGCGGCCAGAGGGTGTAGAGGAGCAAGTACTCCGTCATCCCCCGTATTCCACACAGTTTCAATGAGAGCAGCAGTGGGATGTGAACCCTGGCTTCCCTGTTCTTAGCCCACTACTCTAACCATTAGGCTATTACTAGACATCCGGGTTCTGAAATACTATTCTGGGGACATCTGTGTAAATGTTCCAGACATCCACATTGGGCACGGCCACGTTTGTGAAGTCATGTCTGCACCTGGAAGTGCTTGCTTTTTTTTCAGCATAAATATTAAAAATGTATTCTCAGGAGTCAACTAAAAACGTATTAAATATATATGCATAAACTTGGGAGGAAGATCTCAGATCTACAAGAGCCACTATCCTGTCTGGTGATATAACATCAAGCAATCCAGACATGGCCCGTCACAACATTGATCTAAAAAAACCCCCACTCTTCATAATGAAAATCATTTTCTAGCATTGTATCCCATGCACAATTAGTAAATTCCAAGTAACATATATAGCTGTATTTATCTTCAAATTAATTTGTACATATTGCCATGCACATCCCCATGCTATCGGCAATTATGTTATATCACCAGACAGGATAGTGTGCTTGTAGATCTGAGATCTTTTTCCTCCCAGTTTTATGTATATACTGTATACAGGGCCGGCCCGTCCATTGAGCGAGAATGTTTTTTGCACAGGGCCCCGCGTTTCAGGGGGCCCCGCGCAAAAAACATTCTGATCCAAAAGTAAAATTTAAAAAAAATAAAAAAAAGCTGTCTGCTGCCGCTTCCGGGGCCGCCGCGGCAGAATCGAGTGTGCCGCGGGGCCCCCCTGTGCCCGGCAGAGCCTGCCCTCCCCTGTATCAGCTCTCTCTTTCCAGCGGCAGTCACACACGCCGGCTTTCAGAGTGCGAGGGGAGAGTTTCTCCCTCGCTGCTCTGTTAAGCCCGCGGGGGCTGATGGGAACTTCCCATCAGCCCCCGCGGGCTTAACAGAGCCGCAAAAGGGAAACTAGTCCCTTCGCGCTCTGAAAGCCGGCGCGTGTGACTGCCGCTGGAAAGAGAGAGCTGATACAGGGGAGGGCAGGCTCTGCCAAGCACAGGGGGGCCCCGCGGCACACTCGATTCTGCCGCGGCAGCCCCGGAAGCGGCAGCAGACAGCTTTTTTTTATTTTAAATTTTCCCTGGGCTGGGCTGGGCTGGGGGGGGGGTGTTAGGAGTGGTGATGGGTGATGGGCGCTGGGGGGGGGTAGGAGTGGTGATGGCCGCTGGGGGGGGGCTTAAACTAAAAATTGGGTGATGGGGGATTAGGACTGGAAATGGGCTGGTGGGATTAGGACTGGAAGTGGGTTGATGGGGGGTTAGGACTGGTAATGGGCTATGGGGGGCTTAAACTAAAAATGGTGATGGGGGGATTAGGACTGGAAATGGGCTGGTGGGATTAGGACTGGAAGTGGGTTGATGGGGGGTTAGGACTGGTAATGGGCTATGGGGGGCTTAAACTAAAAATTGGGTGATGGGGGATTAGGACTGGAAATGGGCTGGTGGGATTAGGACTGGGAGTGGGCTGATGGGGAGGTTAGGACTGGTAATGGGCTATGGGGGGCTTAAACTTAAAATAGGGTGCTGGGGGGATTAGGACTGGAAATGGGCTGGTGGGATTAGGACTGGAAGTGGGTTGATGGGGGGTTAGGACTGGTAATGGGCTATGGGGGGCTTAAACTAAAAATTGGGTGAGGGGGGATGAGGACTGGAAATGGGCTGGTGGGATTAGGACTGGGAGTGGGCTGATGGGGAGGTTAGGACTGGTAATGGGCTATGGGGGGCTTAAACTAAAAATTGGGTGATGGGGGATTAGGACTGGAAATGGGCTGGTGGGATTAGGACTGGGAGTGGGCTATGGGGGGCTAGGACTGGTAATGGGTTGGGGGGGTTGCTAGGACTGGAAATGGGCTGAGTGGAAGGGGGCTTGAACTGCAAATAGCTGATGGGGCGGGGCTTGGAATGGAAATGGGCTGAGGGGAAGTGGGGGGCTTGAACTGCAAATAGCTGATGGGGACGGGGCTTGGAATGGAAATGGGCTGAGTGGAAGGGGGCTTGAACTGCAAATAGCTGATGGGAAGGGGGGCTTGGAATGGGCTCTTAGGGGAGGGAGCTAGGACAGGAAATGGGCTGATGGAGGGGCTAGAATAGGACTGGGAATTGGGTGTTGGGGGGAGCTAAGATTGGAAATGGGCTGTGGTGGGGGCTTGGATTGAAATGGACTCATGGAGGGGCTAGAACTGGAAGTAGGGTCATGGGGGGCTTGGATTAGAAATGGGCTGAGTGGAGGGGAGCTAGGATTTAACTGGGCTGATGGTGGGGCTAGGAAAGGACTAGAAAGGGGCTGATGGGAGGCTGGTATTGGAAATGAGCTGATGAAGGGACTCGGATAGGACTGGAAATGGATGGGAGAGCTAGGACTGGAAATGGACTGATGGGGGGCCAGGACTGGAAATGGGCTGATGTGGGGACTAGAAGGGAGCGGATACTGGGTGGGGCTGGAACTAAAAGGGAGCTGATGTTGGGGGAGATTAGAAGGGGATGGGGGCTGGGAGAGTGAAATGGAGAGGGGAAAAATATTTTGTGTGGGAGGGAAGAAAAATGTACAATTGGCTGGGTATTGGGAGACTAAGTGGGGATTGAGGATGGAGGGGTAAAATTTGAGTGGATGAAATAGGAATGAGGAAAGAGCAAAAGGAGAAAGATTATTATGTTAAAGCAGATGTAGAGAGAGAATGGAAAAAAACTAGAAGAGAAGAAAGGACAAATGGACAGCAGACGATGGAGAGATAGCAGAAGACACAAATAAACCAGAAGAAAGTGGCTGGAATAATTGCAACTGAAAAAAAAAATGCACAAAAGGTACAAAGATATCTCTTTATTTTGAATTTATTAACTGGAATATGTCAGCTCTGGGAAATGTGCATCATTAATGTCTGTGCTTTGTTTAGTACAAGAGGAAATTAATTTATAGTTTTATTTCTACATTGTTGTTGTACATTCCAAGTTTGGCTTTTAGGGTTCCCAGTTTAATTATTGTCTTCCTGTTTTTAAATTGTGATTCTTTGTTTGGTGATGGTCTATGTTCTGCATGTGTAACTGAGCTGAGGTATTCTGTTTATGTAATTCCTATTTGACATTGTCACTTGTTCTCTTTCCCCAGTAGGTCATGTATTGTTGTTCTCTGAAATGTATTGGTTTAATATTTGCAGTGTTGCCTTTTGATAGGTAGGGTATGGTGCTTTATGAGTCCTGGTAGTGCTGTTAGGATACGGTGGGTTTGCTATGGGTTCTAAATGGGCAGTGTTTGTAGTAGTTCCTAATGTGCCTGGCGGTTGGCACTGGATTATAGTAATGTAGAAATCTTTGTCTGAAAGTGACTGTTTCCACTACCAGGTTGTTCGATGCAGCAAAGAATAACAGGCACAGTCTGTTGTCATTGATTTTGTCATAGTCACAACTGCCCAGTGTTTCTTCCTATCCAGTCCGCACTGATGTGAGCACTCAAATCTCCCACCAGAATGATCAACTCTGTCTATGGTATTGAATCCAGTGTGTGATGGAGCTGGTTATAGAAGTTGTCCTTGGCTGCATCCGGGCTGGTCTCGGTTGGAGCATAGGTGGACAGAATATAGGTCTTGACTGTGCCATTGATGGAAAGAACTGCCAGAAGATCTGATATTGGTTGGAAGGCAATTACACTTATGGCAGCCCATCTGTCCACCATAAAGCCAACCCACCTTCTCTTGTTTTGCCGCCAGAGTAGAATAGCATCTTTGTTTCATTGATTGTTGGCGGTTGGATGGTTAGCAGACTGGCTAACCTACTAAACAGGGCTTTAAACTAGATTTGTTGAGGACTGGTGAATAAATCCCCCAGGTAAGTGGAAGCCCCCAGATGAAACATTAAATACCTCTATAGAAATGGGTAAAAGGGGCAATATCTGGAAAGCAGTGTGTATAAATGCCTATAGCATAGGAAATAAAGTCCCAGATGTTGAGGCTTTAATGGAAGCGGCTGACTTAGATTTAGTGATGGTTACAGAGACATGGTTCACAGACATCCATGACTGGGATGTAATTATACCACTTTATTCAGGAAGGATAGGGTAGGAAGAAGGGGAGGAGGAGTGGACTGAGATTTCAAAGAAGACACATGCAGGATTGCCAGGAAAGATGTGCTACTGATAGGCATTTCAATATGGCAGATATTGATTGGCACATCCCTGCTGCAGTGTCATCTAAAAGTAAGGAGATCCTGGATTCTCTACATGGAGAACTACTCAGGAAACGGGTAACAGAATCCACACGTGAAGGGGCCATACTGGATTTGGTGCTTACCAATGGAGAAAGTGTTTCTGATGTTATAGTGGGAGATCATCTCACATCCAATGATCACTAGATGGTGTGGTTCAATATTAGGACTAGGGCTGATAAAATCCATTCAAATGTGAGGGCCTTAGACTTTAGGAAAACTAACTGCAAAGATAGGCCAATACCTTAAGTAGTCGTTAGTGGGATGGGAACAAGGGCCGGCCCGTCCATTGAGCGAGAATGCTTTTTGCACAGGGCCCCGCATTTCAGGGGGCCCTGCGCAAAGAACATACTGCTTTAAAAGTAAAAGAGGGAGGGCTCTGCTGGGCAGGGGGGGGGGGCCCGCGGGACACTCGATTCTGCTGCTGCCACGGTGGCAGCAGCAGCAGCCAGCTTTTTTTTTAATTTTAAAATTTCCCTGGGATGTTGGGGGGGGGAGGGGGGGTTAGGACTGGAAATGGGCTGATGGGGGGGGGAGGGGGTTAGGACTTGAGGTGGGCTGATGGTGTTAGGACTGGTAATGGGCTGTGGGCTGATGGGGGGTTAGTTCTGGTAATGGACTATGGGGGGCTAAGTCTGGAAATGGGCTATGGGGGGCTAGGACTGATAATGGGCTATGGGGGGATAGGAATGGTAATGGGTTGGGGGGTTGCTAGGACTGGAAATGGGCTGAGTGGAAGGGGAGGCTTGAACTTCAAATAGCTGATGGGGAGGGGGCTTGGAATGGAAATGGGCTGTGAGGGGAGGGAGTTAGAACAGGAAATGGGCGGATGGAGGGGCTAGGATAGGACTGGAAATTGGATGTTGGGGGCGCTAAGATTGGAAAAGGGCTGTGGTGGGGGCTTGGATTAAAATGGACTCATGGAGGGGCTATAACTGGAAGTAGGCACATAGGGGGCTTGGATTGGAAATGGGCTGAGTGGAGGGGAGCTAGGATTTGACATGGGCTGATGGTGGGGCTAGGAAAGGACTAGAAATGGGCTGAAGGGGGGCTGGGATTGGAAATGAGCTGATGGAGGAATTCAGATAGGACTGCAAATGGATGGGGAGCTAGGACTGGACATGGGCTGATGGTGGGGCTAGGCTAGGACTGGAAGTGGGCTGATGGGGGCTTGGACTGGAAGTGGGTTGATGGGGCTAGGACTGGAAGTGGGCTGATGCGGGGACTAGAAGGGAGTGGATGCTGGGTGGGGCTGGAACTAGAAGGGAGCTGATGTTGGGGGAGGATTAGAATGGGATGGGGCTAGGAGAGTGAAATGGAGAGGGGAAAAATATTGTGTGAGAGGGAATAAAAATCTACAATTGGCCGGGTATTGGGAGAGTAAGTGGGGATTGAGGATGGAGGGGTAAAATTTGAGTGGATGAAATAGGAATGAGGAAAGAGCAAAAGGAGAAAGATTAGTATGTTAAAGCAGACATAGAGAAAGAATGGAAGAAAGGACAAATGGACAGCAGATGATGGAGAGTTAGCAGAAGACACAAAGAAACCAGAAGAAAGTGGCTGGAGCAATTGCAACTGGAAAAAAATGCTCAAAAGGTACAAAGATATCTCTTTATTTTGAATTTATTAACTGAAATATGTCAGCTCTGGGAAATGTGCATCATTAAAGTCTGCGCTTTGTTTAGTACAAGAGGAAATTAATTTATAGTTTTATTTCTACAGTGTTGTACATTCCACGTTTGGCTTTTGGGGTTCCCAGTTTAATTATTGTCTTCCTGTTTCTAAATTGTGATTCCTTCTTTGGTGATGGTCTATGTTCTGCATGTGTAACTGAGCTGAGGTATTCTGTTTATGTAATTCCTATTTGACATTGCCACTTGTTCTCTTTCCCCAGTAGGTCATGTATTGTTGTTCTCTGAAATGTATTGGTTTAATATTTGCAGTGTTGCCTTTTGATAGGTAGGGTTTGGTGCTTTGTGAGTCCTTGTAGTGCTGTTACAATACGGCGGGTTTGCTATGGGTTCTAAATGGGCAATGTTTGTAGTAGTTCATAATGTGCCTGGCAGTTGTCACTGGATTATAATAATGTAGAAATCGTTTAGTCTTTCTTTATCCATACGCTCATTAACAGGTATGTTTACTAAAATTTAGTGTATGGTAACATTATGCAAATATTTATGCAAATGAGGCCCCTTATGGAAATGAGGCCCTGCACCGAGTCTCCGCACATGGCCCCACACCCCCCCTTGGGCCGGCCCTGATGGGAACAGCTGGGGGATGTAGAAAAACAATGGGTAAAAATGAAAGGGGATATTTGAAGGGAAACCAACCATTTTGTTAGAAAGGTAAATAAAGGAAAAGGAGGCAACTATGGTTCTCAAAAGAAGTAGCTGAAAAGGTAAAGAAAAAGAGGGAGGCCTTCTCACAGAGAGAGGAAGGCAGGCATGTTGTTGTTAAGTGCCGTCGAGTCGGAGTCGACTCATGGCGACCCTCTGGATAGCTATCCTAAATTGTGTTCGGTCTTCAGTCAGGCGGCTCATTGTTGACAGACTGGTACCCGTAGCTGCTGTTATTGTAGCAATCCATCTCATTGCTGGCCTTCCTCTTTTGCGTTGACCTTCTATCTTGCCAAGCATGATGTCTTTCTCTAATGATCTCTCTCTTCGCATGATGTGTCCGAAGTATGAAAGTCGAAGTCTTGTAATCTGAGCTTCTAAAGAAAGCTTAGGTTTGATCTCTTCTAGTACCGACTGGTTTGTTCTTCGGGCAGTCCATGGTATACACAGTATTCGCCGCCAGCACCATAATTCAAAGGCATCAATTTTCTTCCTGTCTGTCTTTTTCACTGTCCAGCTTTCACATCCATATGATGTTATTGAAAATACCATGGCTTGAACAAGTCGAATCTTTGTATGGAGAGAGACATCTCTGCTCTTGAGAATCTTATCTAGGTCTTTCATAGCCATTCTGCCAAGATCAATGCGTCGTCTGATTTCTTGACTGCTTGTTGCTTCTTTATTGATAGTTGATCCAAGTAGGTTAAAGTTGTTCACGATTTCAATTTCTTCTCCTTCAACGATGAACCTGTTGATTATGCCAGTTGTCATGATCTTTGTCTTCTTTACATTAAGGTGCAGGCCCATTTTGAGACTATGTTCTTTGATTGTGAGAAGCAAATGTTTCAGATCATCTTCACTTTCAGCCAGTAATGTGGTATCATCAGCATAGCGAAGGTTGTTGATGAGTCTTCCACCAATCTTCACACCTCTGTTGTCTTCATACAGTCCTGCTTCTCTGATGATTTGTTCTGCATATAAATTAAACAGGTAGGGGGAAAGTATGCAGCCTTGTCTTACACCTTTGCTTATTTTAAACCATTCTGTTTCTCCTTGTTCCGTTCGAACTGTTGCTTCTTGATCAATGTACAGATTACGCAAGAGAACGATCAGGTGTTCTGGTATACCCATGCTTCTTAATGTGGCCCAGAGTTTCTCATGGTTTACACAGTCAAAAGCCTTGCTATAGTCGATAAAGCACAAATAGATATCCTTTTGGTATTCTTTAGTCTTTTCAAGGATCCATCTCACATCCGCAATGATGTCTCTCGTTCCTCGCCCTTTCCTGAACCCTGCTTGCACTTCAGGTAGTTCTTGTTCTAGGTATGGCTGTAGTCTCTTTTGAATAATCTTCAGTAGAATCTTGCTGGCATGTGGGATCAGAGCGATTGTGCGATAATTTCCACAGTCAGTTGGATCACCTTTCTTTAGTATTGGTATAAACACAGATCTTTTCCAGTCAGTTGGCCATGATGTTGTCTTCCATATTTCTTGGCAGAGCCTTGTAAGTACGGTAACAGCTGCATCAGATTGCTGCAATACTTCTATGGGAATGCTATCAATGCCTGGTGCTTTGTTCTTTGATAAGGCTTTCAATGCTGCTTCAACTTCTTCTTTCATCACCAATGGTTCCTGATCATAAGGTATAGGTTGAAACGGCTGTAGGTCCACTTGATCTTTATCATATAAAAACTCTGTATATTCCTTCCACCTTTTCTTGATCTTCTCAGCATCATTCAACATAGAACCTTGAGCATCTTGTAACATTCCAATTCGAGGCTGGAACTTTTTCTTTAACTCTCGCAGCTTTAGGAAAGCCGATCTTGTTCTTCTTCTAATAGTTTCTGCTTCTATTTCCTTGCAAGTGTCATTGTAGTACTTTTCCTTGTCCTGTCTTGCTGCACATTGGAAATCTCTGTTGAGTTCTGCGATTGTCTTTCTTTCTCCTTTGGCTTTAGCTTCTCTGTGTTTCTGGGCAATTTTCAGAGTTTCTTCCGTCATCCATTTTGGCCGTTTTTGCTTTTTCACCTTTTGTAGAGACTTCTCGCTTTCTTCCAGCACAACCTTCTTGATGTCATTCCATAACTCTTCCGGAGCTCTGTCATTTGTATCTAAGGCAGCAAATCGATTTTGCAGGCAGTCTTTAAATTCCAGTGGTATATTCTCAAGGTCATATTTTGCTGCATTCATGAGTGGTTTGCTCTTTTTCAACTTTAGCTTGAGTTTGCATACTAGTAGTTGATGATCTGTACCACAGTCAGCTCCAGGTTTTGTCTTTGTTGATGTTACAGAGCTTTTCCATCGTTGACTTCCACAGATGTAGTCAATTTGATTTTTATACAATCCATTGGGTGAAGTCCATGTGTACAGTCGTCGCTTGTGTTGCTGAAAGAAGGTGTTTGAGATGAATAGATTATTGGTCTTGCAGAATTCTATCAATCTTTCTCCAGCTTCATTTCTGTTGCCAAGTCCATATTTTCCAACTACTTTGCCTTCTTCTTTGTTGCCAACTTTTGCGTTCCAGTCACCCATGACTATCAGGATATCCTGTTTGCATGTTCTGTCAATTTCAGCTTGTACTTGTTCATAGAACTCTTCAATTTCATTCTCTTCTGCAGCTGTTGTTGGGGCATATACTTGAATTATAGTTGTGTTGATAGGCAATCCTCGTAGACGAATAGAGATTAAGCGTTCGCTGACTGCATTGTATTTCATTACAGTTCTTGCAAGTTTCTTCTTTATTATAAATGCAACACCATTTCTTCTTCTTTGTCTTTCATTTCCAGCATAGTAGACCATGTGATCATCTGATGCAAAGTGCCCGATGCCAGTCCATTTCAGTTCGCTGACACCCAACAGATCAAGTTGTACACGTTCCATTTCATTCTTGACCACTTCCAACTTCCCTTGGTTCATGCTTCGTACGTTCCATGTTCCAATGTGTAAGACATCTTTACAGCTTCTGACTCTCATTTCATGCACAGCTACATCAGCAGTCAGACTTCCTGAAGGCTTTGATCCAACCACATCATAAATGCTGGCTTTACTCTGAAAAGTCTTCAGCTCTTCCCCAGTAGCTAGTTGAGTGCCTTCCGACCTGGGAGTCTCATCTTCCAGCACCATAGCACAATTTGTTTTGTTGTAACTATCCATTGGGTTTTCATGGCAAGATACAGAAGTAGATTGCCGGGCCTTCCTTCCGCGCAGTTTAAGTTTGGTGTTGTTGCCGTTGTCACAGAAATGTGATCCTCCGCCGTCAACACTATCCCATTCTGCTGCTGCCCAGATGGGTGGTTTGTCTTCGTCTGGCACCTCAGCTGAGACCTGTCCATCTTGGGAGACCCTGCCAGTAGTTAAACTACCGATAGTTTAGCTCTCAGCATCACTGATGCACACAAGCCCTCACAGCACGACAAGCTGCAAACCAAGAAAACTTAGAGAAGCTAGCAAAGTAGTCAAGAAAGCAAAGAAACAAAAAGAGGAAATAGTCAATACAATAAAATGGGGGAGATAAGACATTTCTCAGATATGTTAGTGAGAGGAAGAAGGGCAAAAGTGATACTGTCAGACTCAAGGGTGAAGGGGAGGAATATGTATTAGATGAGGATAAAGTGGAATTGCTTAACAAACATTTCTGTTCTATGTTGACAGATGAAGGCCCTGGAGCAGGACTCAGAAAACACCCAGAAAAAGGAACAGAAGCTACGGGAATCTCAAACAATTTTCAGAAGACTGTTTGTGAGGAACTAGCTAAACTAAAAGTAGACAGTGATGGGATCAGCTAGGATACATCTGAGAATACTGAAGGAACATTGGGACATTCTTGTGGCTCCACTGACTGACCTTTTCAATGCCTATTTGGAGCTGGGAGTGGTTCCAGAGGATTGGAGAAAGGCAGTTGTAGTCCCTTTTGCACAAAAGCGGAAGTGAGGTTGTGGTTGAAAACGACAGGCTAGTTTACTCTGTGGTAAGTAAATGACTGGAAATGCTTCTGAAAGAGAGAATAGTGAGGTTTCTGGGATCAAATGGATTGCAGGATCTGGGGCAGCATGGGTTTACTAAAGGCAGGACTTGTCAAACAAATCTGATTTCCTTTGACTGGGTGACCAGAGAGTTTGAGGGAGAGCCCTAGAAGTGCTATACTTAGATTTCAGTAAAGCACAGGTGACTTATAAATAAACTGAGTGAGCAGCCTAGAGATAGATCCTAAGGTTACTGATTGGGTTAGAAATTGGTTGAGTGGGAGGCACCAAAGGGTACAGGTAAATGGAGCTTACTCTGAGGAGAAAGAGGTTACCAGTGGTGTGCCACCCTTGGTGCAATTCTCTTTAACATCTTTGTTAATGATATTGTGGAAGGGCAGTCAGGTAAAGTTTGGCTCTTTTGCAGATTTTGATATCATCTGTATAGATTATACACCCAGGAAGGAGTAGATAACACGAGGAAGGATCTAGCTAAGTTTGAAGAATGGTCTAGAATTTGGCAGCTGAGACTTAATGCTAAAAAATGTAGGGTCATGCATTTGGGCTGCAAAAATTCAAGGGAGTGGTACAGTGTAGGGGTTCAAGTACTTCTGTCCATAAAAGAAGAGCGGGACCTGGGAGTGATTGTATCTGATCTTAAAATAGCTAAACAGGTAGAAAATGTGACGGCAAACTAGAATGATTCCTGGGGATCATAGGGAGAGGAATGGCCAGCAGAAAGGAGGTGATAGTGTCTCTGTACAAGTCTTTGGTGAGACTTCATTTGGAGTATTGTGTGCAATTCTGGAGACCACACCTTCAAAAGGATATAAACCGGTTGGAGTCTGTGCAGAGGGTGGCTACTAAAATGGTTAGTGGTCTTCATTATAAAGGATATGAGGACAAACTTAAGGATCTTAGTATGTATACTTTAGAGAAAAGGTGGAATAGAGCACAGAGGAGATATGATAGAAGTTTAAATACCTCTGTGGCATAAATGCACAAGAGGAGATCTTTCAATTGAAAGCAAGCTCTGCTATGAGGGGACATAGGATGAGGGTGAAAGGGGATAGACTCAGGAGTAATATGCAGAAATATTTCTTTACAGAAAGAGTGGTAGATGCATGGAATAGTCTCCCAGTGATGGCAGTAGAGATGAGGACAGTATCTGAATTCAAGAAAACATGGGACAAACACAGGATTTCTAAAGAAAGAAAGGGGACTGTTGCAGTGGTTGTTATGGAAGGGCAGACTAGATAGGCTGTGTGATCGTTTTCTACATCATGTTTCTATATTTCTAAATATTAGGAAGAAAGTAAAATTGAATGCAGGTGACAGAGTCAAAATGTACAAGTTTCTGAAAGCACTTGGACTGCAGTGGTATTATTTTATATTTTTATTCTGGAACAATAATTTCAACTATTACCACAGTTTGCATTTGCTTTTCCCAGCTACCCATATCAACTGAACACCTACAGCAAAGGGTAACTGAGTAGGTGAGTAAGTTCAGGCGCTTTCATGTAGTTATGTTGCTAAGGAAACTGCTTCCTGGATATCTGTTTTTATCTGCCTTTCTTGGACAGGTGTTAGAAAAGAGTGATAAAAGAAATAGTGTTCAAACAGGAGAAAAGAACTCAATATAGAAGTTACAGCCTTTATTTTCTGTAAATATGAGTCAGATGATCATCATTGTTAAAACATTGTTTAAATTCCTGCCCATAACAGTTTCAGTTTGTATATTTGTGATCTTGGATCAGGATCTCTTGGCTTCTCATTGTCTTCAGTATTTCTTTGTTTGCATGTATGCAATTATCTTCAATTGTATAGTCAGTCCCTCAGACATTTTATACTTCAAACGTGAATTTCATGCTTGTTGTTTTGGGTCAGAGAATCAGTGGTGCCAGTGCTTTTTTTTGAAGGGATACTTGGCGATACTGAATACCGGTGCATTTTTCATCGCCTGCTAAAATTGACCCATGGACTTCATGTATTAATGAAAGAGCCCTCCATATGAGTACCAGCATCGTTTTTTCACTGAGAAAAATGCACAGAGTGATACCATTTTGAATTTGCTGCTATTGCTGGCAAGAGAAACTTTCTCCCTTCTGGAGAAGATTAAGCATTTTTTGGCAGTGAGTTGGATGTGGGGAAAAGTGAAGGACGTGGTAAGCACAGAGGTGCTTGCTTGATTCTTCAGGGCAGGGATGAGGTTGGAACAGATGCCACTTTGTTATTTCTAAGGGAGGAGGAGCCTAAAATCACTTGTTTCAGAGGCTTCCGGGAGCCATAAACATTTAGGGGGGGGGGGGGTGTTGGGGGCTTGGATCTGGAATTCCACTGCTCTTTTGTGAGAGGCTTTCATTTTGGGTCAATTAGCACAAGGAAACCTGATATTCAAAATGCAGCAGCAGCATACCATTGTTAAGCTGTCATCACTGAGATTCTAGTAGCACTACTGCATTCTGTATATCATTAGTTTGATAAATCATGCATCAAGGCTGGTGTTAACACAGGCAGCTAACTCGGGTTCGCTTTGGGACAAGCTTCCCTTGGATGTTCTAACACCATCTGCCTATATAGTTATGTCTTACACAGAGGTAGGACAGTTTTAAAAGTTGCTTGCACACAATCGATCAACTGAAATGTGGAGTTCCACAGTACATGTACTTGATGAATTGAGACAAGTTGCTGCGGGTGTGTTTAGATCGGGTTGGAATGGAAAACAATGCATTTAGATTGGATTCTCAAATCTATGTGTACCTTCTTTCTATGTGCACTCTCTTCCAGCAAAACCTTGCCTTGAGAAAAACATATCGAAAGTCTGAGGGTCCTCTGCACCTTTTGAAACTTAACCACAAGGTCCAGGTGCACTTTGTATCCATGGCCTGGCAGCTAGGCAGCTTTCAGAAAATGTCCCCCAAATTAATAAGGTTTACTAGGAATGTGCATGACAAGATGTTTTGGTTGGGTTCCTCTTCAGTTCACATTCAGACTCTAGATCCTACAAAACTTGACCAAGTCCTAACTCTTTTGGTGCTTCTTTCATGCTGCAGACATGTGTGTTCTTCAGATTGGGAAAAGGCTGCTTTTACAAGGCGCTTACATGTGCCTACCTTCTCTGCAGCCCCTCCCACTGTATATTGGACATTTTGCTTTGGATGCCCCAAATTTCAAACTAAATAGCCTATCTAAAATGTGCCTTCACATGTTTATCTGTACTATTCCCTAGGCTTTCATAAAAAAGCTAGATTGACCTGCCCCAGTCATAGCTTTTGAGTCAATTAGATTGTAATATTTGAAATCAATAAAAGAAAAAAAGTGGCAAGAACAATAACAAGAACAACCCAAGGCAATGAGGATGAAAAATGTGGGCACTGGTGTTTAGCGGGTATGTGTGGTTGTCTCCAAAGATGTGGCCACTTGAACTCAGTGGGCAGGAGAGCATTAGAAGTAGCATCAATTCTCAAGGTCTCCTGAGGTAATTGGGTACACAGTTTGTTAGCTTAGGAGAAAATGTTATCCTGGAGGTACTTGGTAACTAGGGCTAGAAGGTGCAGCAATCATTTCCTTTCTGTACCATGGAGGGAAGAAGACCTTAAGGCTCTAGAGAGGTTAAAGTAGCACCAGTAACAGTGAATTGAAGACCCAAGGCACCAAGAAAGTGGCAAAGCAGGCAGAAGAGGAAGGCTGGCATCTACATACAAAGACACTAATCTCAGACTAACAGCATAGTTATGGCAGATCACTTGAGTCATATGTAAGGAATGTTAGGAAAAGGCAGGAAAATAGAGAAGGGTGCAGCAGAAACTTTATGCAAGGAAACTCTACAGTAATATCAGCATGAGGCAGCATAAAAAGTAAAAACTGTTCTCCATATATAAGCCAAGGCATAGCTACAGCCATTGGTTTTAAAGATCTGTCCATTATGAGGAGTATTAGGCCTATTTGGAAAACTGAACAAGCCTAATTACTACGGATCTTACATAGAAACACCATGCTAACAGAACACTTGATATCAGAACACAGTTAGACTCTTACCATGTACAGAATAAAAAATAAACTTTAAGTAGGAATATTAAATACAAAATTAAATGGAAACTCCAAAAAACCAGGCTCTGCATGCAGTGCAACAGAAGAAATAGAGGAGGCAGGTGACACTTCACCTTTGCTGAGCAGTAGCATGAGATGCACATGTCTTTCTGATCCCACATGCAGGCAGTGAGTCTTCCCCCTCATTAATCTCAGTGGCACTTGCTCAGAGGCAGCTGTGTCAATTAGGTGCAGTACTAGCTCTCCCTACAGCGCATTTCTGAACAAGAATCACCAGGATCAAGGGAGGGGCAGACCATGGGGAGAAGCAGTATTGCCTGCATATGGGATCAGAGAACTGTGCCTGATGTTACTGCTCCAAAAACATGAAAAAAAAATCCTCCGGGACTCTCACTCACTCAAACAGCCAATAAAAAAAAAGTCACCAAGTCCAAACACTAAACGATGAAAGGGAGGTGATGATCAAACTGCCACAACACCTAAAAGCATAAGAGGCAGCCAACTAGAGAAATCTGCAAATATTATTTAAAAGCCTCAGACAGGAGGGGGTGAGAGAGAAAAGTTAGCTAAATAGGCAGTAAGCCTCAAGCCATCACCCGTTTTCCTCAAATATCATTCATAGGCCAAAATGTGTTTTACAATTTTCTAAATGAATTTAAAAACGCCAGAAAACACTTAGCTTAGTGGCAGTATCTCTTAGAAGGCTATAATTCACTCTTCAAAGGCTAGATGTCTAGCAAGCAAATTTCGCCCGTCACTGCTCTCTGGGCTGCATCAGGACAGAAAAGTGCCAGCTTCTTAAGAATTCCCTTAGAATGAAAAAACAGACACCCTCATCAATCTTTTAAAGGCAGCAGTAACCCAAAAACAGTTCTCAGCCAATGATATCACAAGGCCAGTATCCGAATCACTGATAGGTCCTACAAAAGCCAATGGGATCACTCGGCTGTCATCCAATCCATTGAATCATTGAGACCCACAGACTGCACTGTGTTCAAGGTGAATATCCATTTTAGTTCAAGTCTAGTTAACTTACCCAGCCTGCCACCATTCATGAAAACACTCACCATATCAATTACAAGCCATCACATATCCTCCCAGCGATGGCCCATTTGAAAGCAATGTTGAACCATTGGTGCGGTGAGCGTCTTCATGATCAGACGTGACTTATGCTCTAGTAATCCGAGTCTGTCTTTGCGACATGTCCTGCCAACATATATTTTCTTACATGGACATATCACCACATACACCACCCAGGTTGACTGACTGTCAGTGGAATGTTTTTGAGACTGGGAGTCACACCATTCAGTGATATGCAAAGAAAGTGAACACATTGAGCAATGATTATAAGGTTGATGTATACCCCTTTGACCAGTGGCATGATAAACAGTCAAAACGTCAGTGTGTACTAAAATGTCTCGTAAATTGTGAGTTCTATGAAAAGCAAAACAGGCGCCATTACTAAAAATCGAATGCAAGGCTAAAATGTGCCAATGTCTGTGTATACTCCAGGCTAATTGTTGAGCCCTATCAGAGTACTGTAAAACCACAACCGGTTCATGTCAAAACTAACTCGCTGTTGTAAAAGTAATGGTCAATTAGCAAACTTGGAATGCAAAAACGCCTTCCTAATGACCCCATATGGGTAACCATGCTCATGTAATTTAGTTTCTATTTCTTTCACTTGCTGGAAGAATTCAGACTCAGAGGAACAAATTCACCGGGTCTGTAAAAATTACCCAGTCGGAAGTGATCTCTTGAGTTTGAAAGAATAGTGACTCTGAAAATGTAATAGTTGATTGTGGTCAACCGCTTTCCTATATAAAGTGGTATGTAGAATGCCTCCCTCCAGTGCAACCCTTACATCCAAAAATAAAATGGATGTAGAGGAACAAGTCATAGTAAATTTCAAATTGACATCTTGTTGGTTAAGCCAATCAGTAAAATACAGCAAATTCTCATAAGTACTTAACCAAATACAAAAAATATCATCTATAAAACGGAGCCATAGGCCCACATTTGAAAGCCATCTAGATGTATAAAGGTGCAGCGCTTCAAAAGAGATTACATAAAGGTTGACAATACTAGGAGCAACTGTTGCACCCATTGACACCCCATGAATCTGCACAAAATATGACTCCCTAAACCAGAAATAATTCCTTTGAAGCACAAGGTGTGCTAAAGACAACAAGAATCGCTCCAGTATTCTATCAATGGGAGAATGATGACGTAAAGCTTCCTGGACTAACTCTAGAGCTTGAATTTGAGGAATATTAGTGTAAAGTGCTGTGATATCAAACATAACTGATAGCACAGAACGAGAGGGCAAAGAAAAATTATTAATTTTATTCAAAAAGTCAGTAGTATTTTTAAGATATGCTTTAGCCATTTTCACTATGGGCTGTAAAAACGTAAAAGCAGCAGCTAGCAGAGAGGTGAACATGGTGATGGGACTTTTTGTGCAGCTGTGCAGCCTACAGCTGGAGCCAAAATTCCAAATGTGCTGTGCCTCTGTTATAGGCCTCGACAAATTCTGTGTGGATTTAGGAGCCAGGGCAGAATCTTAGGAGCCAGTCTCCTTCCCCCCCCCCCCTCCCCATTGTCTCTCATGCTGGTCTCATGTTCTCATCTCACAAGACCAGCACCAGAGTTCCTATATCGCATGGCATCATGAGACAAGAATATAGATAACAGTTATAGCTTCAGATATTAAGTGTCTGTATGCATGTGTGGTGCAATGGTGGTGTGCCTGGCTGTGCATGGGATATGGCAGTGGGGTGCAGGGTTGCAATGCACGTGTGTGAGTGCTGCAGAGTTGGGGAGGTTCTTTGTGTGGTGCGGAGGTGAGGCACCTATGAGTTTGTGTGGGGTATGGAGGTGAGGTATCTCTGTGTGTGCATGTCTGTAGTGTGGAGGTAAGGTGCCTGTATGTGTGAGTGTAATGTAGAGGTGGGGTGCTTGTATGTGTGAGTGTGTGGTATGGGGGGAGGGGAATGTACATTTTGGCAGCACCTTGAATGCTTCCCTCTCCTCCCAATCCCTCTCCTCATGGCTTTTCTCCTCTGTTACTCTTCATACTCTCCTCCTTTCACTAACCCCCCTAACACTCCCAACCCCTGCCCTAAAATTCCCTCCCACTATCATCTATTTCTAAACAGGCCACTACCCCTTTAAACTGTCCCTGCATTTGCCTCATTTCTTCCGCCCCCCCCCCCCCCAAACTCAGACATCTTTTGTGCTGCAGGCCGCAACCATGACCTCCCATATGAATAGATAAAAGAGGGCCATCCTCTTCTGCCCACGGGGGAATGGATCCCTGCAGGTAGATACCTTGCCTCTGGATTGCAATTGCAACCTCCCCTTCTCTTCTGCCCTTCCATGGGCAGATAGAAGGGGTCTTTGCCATGATTGCACCGATCTCCTTCTCTTCTGGCTGCAGGAGATGGAATCTCCACTGGCAGAAGAGAAGGAGGAGGTCTCGATAGCGGCCTAGAGGCAAGCTGTCTGCCTGCAAAGGATCCAATCCCCCATGGGCAGAAGAGAAGAGGGATATTGGATCCCTGTAAGCAGACAAAGGGTAATAGCCATTGGGGCAATTTGTTTGGGGAGCAATGCCCCCCTCACCCCCCTTCCCAAACTATGCCCATGGGCAGCAGTAGGCAGGCAATGTGGTCTGCCAGCACGTTTAGATGGGCATTCTGTGCTGGCCATCTCCCCTTTGTACTGCCAATCAGAATTGGACTGTACAGAGGTAGACCCAATTCTGATTGCACAGGGCTAGATGTGCCCGTGGGATCAGAATCAGGTCTACGGTCTGGAAGTGCAGGCCATGCCCCGATTCTGATTGGCTGCACGTCCAGCCCACATACCCGGCTAACTCAGCCAGGATCCTGAATGGAGCCGCAGTGCCATGGCGTCCCGTCACCATGGCACCGCGGCTCCATTCAGGAGCCACAAACCCATGCTGCAGAATACAATCTTTGTTCCCCTCAGCCTGACCCCCAATCTGGCCTTCCATGGCCAGAGTCAAACTACAGGGAACCCCTTGCACCCCCTCACCTTTGTCCCCTGGTCCTGCGCCACTATCCCCCTCCATCCAGGGGTCGAAGGTGGAATACGTCCCCTATCTATATTTGAGGCCCCAGACATACAGGGCCAACCTCTGAATTGGCCCTGTATGTCAGAGATCATGGCCTGCCCATACCCTGCCTTCACTCCACCTCCAGAATGCCCCCTCCTGCGTCTAGGCCTCCCTGTACAAACCTGCTGTTCGTATGGGGAGGATATTGACGGGGTTGTCCGCTGGGACGTCCATCCCCACTATTCATGGCACAGAATGACCCCCCCCCCCCCCTTAGTGTTCCTGTTCTCTTTACCTTAAGTTTGCAGATTTTCTAGGCCCAGAAAGTCTGTTTTAAAACTCGGTTTTCTGTGACAAACAACTTGCCTGTGCCTCTTTTACCTCTCCTGTTTGAATTTTCTTTTTTTCCACCCCCGGTATACTCAATTTCTGGCTCCAGACCCCACACTCAGACAGCCTGAGAGATTGTCACAAGGAGAATCAATTTTCAGTGACACTGAGAAGAAACAATACTGTTATAGCCTCTCTCTCTCATAGCCCTATCTGCCTTTATGATGCTTTATTAATTGTTTTAAAACTTGTTTGACTTCAGCAAAAGTAAACTTCTGAAGCTGACATTTCTAGACAGTTTCTTTTACAAGAGAGAAAGCAAAATGGTGCTGCGCTGTGCTTCATTTCAACTCCCTGGTGTAAGGATCACTTCAGGATCCTGACCATTCCAGTATGCTTTGTGTGCAGCACCATCCCATTTTAGTTTTAGCAGTAGAAGTCATCTTGATGAAACATTCCCTCTGTGGGATGGCTGATTTGGTTCTGTCTGTTCCACAGTACATAGGATGTAAGGCGTAATTTTTGTCTGCCTGCCTGTGGTTTTGGATTTGTTTGATGTGTGTGCTAGAAACCCAGACTTGGGCCCATTATTATTTATCTGTTTTTTTTTTTATACCACCTTATCTGGAATCAAGGTGGCTTACAGGAAACAAGAACTTAACGGGTTTACATAGAACTTTTAATACTTAACAACACTGAACAACATTACTAAAAATGGAACTATAGTCTATATTTTTTTTAAATTTTTTATTTATCAATTTTGCAATACAATCCAGAAATCACAATCTGAATAAGAATCAGAATAATTAACAAAGAAATATAAATCTCAACATCTATCCAAAAAAAAAAAAGAATAGTGTGATGGCAATAAACAATCAATTGGTATAGCCCACAAAAAGAAAACCCCACCATATGATCCAAGAATAAAAGAAATAAACAAGGAAAATCACCCTCTAAAGAGAATTCATCATAGGAGCACTGATATTATTATACGGCAGCCAGTATGGTAGCTTCCCCAGCCCCTCCCCCTCCCTACTCAAAAGAAATTGCAAAAGTTGCTTAGACTCAAAAAACAAAAACTGCTTTGATTGAAAACTAACCATACATTTACAAGGGTATCGTAACTTAAATTGCGCACCCAAGGCAAGCGTCCTCTGGCGCAAGGCCAAGAACGCTCTCCTCCTCTTTTGCGTTTCCCTAGCCAAATCAGGAAATATAAGAATTTTTGAGCCCAAGAACTGGGATGCAGATATTCTACGAAAATACAATTTAAGCACAGTGTTGCGATCTGACTCGAAGGCAAAGTTAACCAACAAAGTGGCCCTGCTGGTAACCACCTCTAGTGAGCTCTCTAAAAACTCAGAAAGATCCATTTGAGGGGGGGCCAGTCTCTGCAGAAGAATTCCGCTGAACTCCAGTCCCCAGAGCCAATATAGACACATACTGGGCTCTCACTATTGGTGGCAACGATTCAACAGGCATCTGAAGTACTTCAATAAAGAACTTACGGACCAGGTCCAAGGGTGCCATCAAAGGGGATCGAGGAAAATTCAAAAATCTAAGATTATTCCTTTGAAGCTGATTATCCAGATACTCAGTTTTCCTCGCTTGAACTAAAGGATCCTGAACAAAGACAGCTCCACGGGACTCAAGGTCCTCCACCTTCAATTCCAATTGAGTAATTCTTACAGACTGTGCCGCAGCCTCCGTAGTCGTCAAAGCACACTGAGATTTTACTTCAGCCAATTCCTGAGGAAACTCCCCAATAATAGGCAGTAGAGATTGCTGGAGAGCCGATATAGCTTCCCATAAGCTATCTAAAGTCACTTGTGCTGGTTTTTCTACCTTCTCAGGAAACCGGAACACCAAAGTACCAGAAGAGCTGGATGCCGACTGTTCCAAGCACTGGTCTCCACTACTAGAGAGAATGGCCAGGCGTTCTCCTTCAACAACACCGACACCAGCTCCAGCAACCGCTGCCATTGACTTCCTCATCGGAGGTGAACTCCCAGCAGCCAGCAGAGCTCCCTGACCCGGAGATACCCCTCCCAGCTGCTCACCCCTGAGACGGCTTCCGGGCTGAGCTGGAGGCACCTGTACGGGGCTCAAAACAACCCCCTCCAAGCTCAGATCCGTTGAATCACTTAATGGATCCGCCGAAGCCATGGCGCTGGGGAGAAGTGCAGAACCCGGCAATAGACGTCTGCACCAGCCTATCCGACGGGGTCGAGGCCGCAGGGGGTTTCTGTGCTCGCTGTTTTCTCTTCTTCCCCATAGGTAAGCAGTGCAGCGGCCGGCGTAGAGCAAACCACCTCAGCGTCTCACTCCTCCACCTTCTTGGATCACTTAGTCTATAATTTTTAACGTTTTAAGAGATCAGAACTTATATACAGGTTTACCCGTGGGTAAGGGGGGAAAATACAGGAGAGGGTGTAGGAGGGTGCTAATTTGTAGCATATGTGTCCAAGTTTAACTATTGCATGGGGGAACATCATTTAAATGTTGAAGTGTTCTTTGCATAGAAGTGTTTTGAGTTCTTTGCAGAATTTTGTTAGCTCATGTTTCCCTGAGGTCACTGGATAGTTCATTCCATAGATCTGGTGCGTAGGTGGAGAACGTCCTGTTGCAAGTGCTTTGATTCATCTGTGTTTCTGGTGGTAGGTCGAGAAGGTTCGTGCTGCATTTTTACTTTGTCCTTTTGAGTGTTGGTGTATGGATGAGAGATTTTAGGTATGTTGACTGATCATGTAATGTTTTGTATATGTTCATGGTTGATTTTGTATTTGACTCTGCTGTGTATAGAAGCCAATATAGATCTTTTAATATTGGTGTAATGTGGTAGCTCTTTTTTGCTTTTGCTAGGATGCGTGCTGTGGTGTTTTGGGCCATTCGTAGTTGGTGAAGAGCATGATTAGGGAATCTTTGGTATATACTATTGCAGAAGTCCAGTAGGCGGAAAATGAGTGCCTAGAGTACAGAGCGGAAGTCAGGTTGCTAGTAGAGATTGAATGTTGCGGAGTATTTTTATCTTGTGGTATGACACTTTTGTGGTTCTGGTGATGTGGGAAGAGAAGGTGAGCTGTTGGTCAATTGTTATGCCCAGGTATTTCACCTTCTACTTGGTTTTTAGTTCCATGTGTTTTATTTTGATTGATTTGGGGGGGTGAGTGTTTTGTTTCTGGAGATGTGGAATACATCAGTTTTTTTGTAATTGATCTGCAGCCCATGTTCATGTAGCCATTGTGAGATTTCTTGAAAACAAGTAGATATTTTGTTTAGGTTTGAATTATGGAAGTCATAGGGTGTAAACATCATGATGTTATCTGCGTAGATCCTGTATTGAATGTTGTGTTTGTGGAATATGGTGCATATGGGTTGCATGAATATGTTGAAGAGTAGTGAGAATAGTGCGGAGCCTTGTGGAACTCGTTTGTGTTGTCTGTATGGAGTTGATTTGTTTGTTCCTATGCGTACTTGTTGGTGATGGTTTGATAAATATGATTGCATCCATTGGAGTGGGGTGCGATTACAATGGATTGAAGTCTGGCGAGTAGGAGATTGTAAGGAATGGAGTCGAACACTGCAGTTATGTCAAGGAAGATTAGGATGTATGCATGGTTAATCTTGTCGATGCCTCTTGTTGTATCTATTAGTGATGTGAGGAGAGTTTCAACCCTGTGGTGTGGTATGAAGCTGTGCTGATGTTGATCTAGTGCAGTGTGTTTGTCAACATGGTTCTGTAGTTGCTGGAATACTATTCGTTCAATTATTTTGGAGATGAAGGGTAGGCTGCTGATGGGCCTGTAAGAGGCAGGATCTCCTTTGTCAGCTGTGGGTTTTTTTAGAATTGATCATATTGATGCCATTTTTAGTTCCTTTGGAAGGAAACCTTGTTCAAGTGAAAAGCGTGCCAGTTGGCAGATGATAGGGGATAGCTTAGTTTTGGCTATCTTAATCCAACTGACAGGGCATGGATCCAGTGGTGAGATTGTGGTGTTGAGGTTGCTGATGATATGTTCTATGTTCTCATTAGAGATGGAGTCAAAGATTATCCATTGATTTTTGGTGGGTATATTGTTTAGTGGAGTGTATTGCATGTTGTTGGTGAGTCCCATTCTGTTTTGGAAGAAGTATGCCAGAATTTGTGGGTGGGGCTAATTGTCATGTTTCTCATGATAGGATGCTGTGGTTAGGGATCTCTCGATGCTAAATAGCTCTCTTGAGCAATTCAGGGAGTTCATTAAGAGTGGCATTTTTGAAAGACATTTACATGGTTTGCAGCCCAGTAAACCATGTAAATGCTGTAAACAGAGATTTTCAAAGGCACTTACCTTGTTAGTGCCTTCAAAAATCCCCCTCCAAAGTCCCCTACATGTCCCGATGCTATCTGGTTAGCACTGGGGTGTGTTGGAGGTGTTCTGGGGTGGAGCAGGGGTGGAGGCAAGTGCTAACCAGGCAGTAGCGATTTTCAGTGCTGCCCGATTAGCACTCTGTACCGAAAAGATAGGCAAGGAAAACCCTCACGTATCTTTTCAGCACAGAGCGCTATCCGGGCAGCATGGAAAATCACTGCTACCCAGTTAAGCTTGGCAGCTTCTCAGCTGTGTGGCAAACCCCAGATATTCACTTCTGTTGCCATGGAAGTGAATATCCGGAGTTAAGGGGTCAGCAGGCAGGGCTACGCAGCTATGGCACTTAGCCCTACCCAATTCAAGAACGGGCCCTAAGATTTTTATGTGATGATCCTTCTTTGCATTGTCTACTATGGTATGGTATTGTTTTAGCTTTTGCATGAAGCTCGTTTGTAATTCCGGTTGCTTAGAAGTGCGCCATTTTTGTTAAATTTTATTTAGCTCCTGTTATAAGACTCTGAGATCTTTGGTGAACAATGTTGCATTAGGTTTGTGTTTTGTGGTTGGTGGCATGGATACTGTGTTGATTATGGTCCAGTTCCAGTTTGCAATCAAAGTATCTATGTTAGATATGCTAGATTGAAGGTGGGGTATTATTTCCTCCAGGAAAGCTTTTGTTGAAGGTGTGGAATCTGCATTTGAAAGTGTGAATGATGTTTTTCATGTGTGTCGGAGCAGTGAAGGGTGGAGAAGTTAATCATAGTGTGGTTGGACCATGGGACTGGGAGTGTTTGTGTCACGGAGATGTTATCTGATATCAAGTGTTTTGGTATGAATATGAGGTCTAACACATTTCCTTTTGAGTGGTTGGGAATGCTTGCTATTTGTTGGTAGTCCAGACCATCCATTGCCTCAAGGAATGTGTTTACATTGTTTTTAGGGAGTGTGGTCAAGTTGAAATCTCCTAGAGTAGAAGGGGTTTGCTTTGTGTGGTGTGTTCTGTCCATTGTAGAATCAGTCCTTATGCCTGAACGTAGAAGAGTCGAGATGTTGACTGACTTCCCAAATCTCAGAGGAATTTGCAGTATGATAGTGGACTGTGTATTGGAGAAGGCATGGTAGATAGGTTGACTCCAAATGCTGAAGAACGGAAGAGAACTAGGATTCCAGTGAGGAGGGAGGCTGGTGTCTGCTAAGTACCCCAGAAGCTCCAATACAGGAATCCCCTTCCTATTGCAGAACCACCAAGTAGTCTGATTGGGATTCCAGACACAAATACTCAAGGGTGATACAAAACATGCTATTAAGGCCTCTGTGCTTTGTTATTATGGAAGGACTGTAACCAGATACTATTTGAATTGGGCAATGCATATAATAAGGGAGCTGGAACACCTAATTCAGTATCTAGAGCTTCTTTGAAATTATGTGCTATGAGCGTGTTAGAGTTTTCCATTTCCCTCTATAGAGAATCTGCTCCCTGTTGGATAAGAGTGTATGCTGGCTTACTGAAGACATGGGAGGAACTCTGGAGAAATTTGCTATGAACAAGGTCCATGGTGTAGCAGGGACTGAGCTCATTCAAACTCATCATCCATCTCTTATTATTGCAATACATCAAGAGGACCATAATCAAAGCATGCCATTTAGATAAACTTGTTTATCCATATAAAATATATTTTGATTGCTGTCTCATGAGCGTGGGTAAGAGTGTGTGCACTGAATAGCTGTGTACTTTCACCAGCTTTAAAAAAAAAAAGGTGGGGCAGGATGGGGAAGGGAAAGCTTACTGTATAAGGTGACTGAATTTTCAAGAAGACCACCATTTTTTGAACTAGAATTCAAAACTTAAAAAATATTGCTTTTCTGAATAATCATCAGCAAGAATCTAGAAACGAGCTGATTGGATTTTTCATTTTGGTTGACTGTACTTGCATTATCTACCTAAAAATGTATACAACGTGGTTTTATTAAAAATGTCTAGATTAGCATTTAATATAAAAAATATCTATCAACTATAATTTATGTAATTTGTTTTCATTTATAGCTTGCTCAAAGATTCATATTATATATTTCTAAAAATACCTGCCTACATTCCGTTACCACAATCACACTCTCTTAAATGAAGTCAAACAGTGAACCTTAACCCAGAAAACTTTGCTGATTCAAATAGCACAACTTGATTTATTACGGGGTATATGTATCTTTTAAGCAAATACCGATTCAATTGTCTAAGTTTCCTTTCACAAAAATATTTCTGCTATATTATGGTTTATGGTTTATTATATTTGCTTAACCATCCTTCAATAAGGCACAGCAGAGTGCATTAAAATGCATAAAAAGGATCAAATTATAGATAGAAAAGCACTACAGCAATCATACATAACAGGAAGAGGAGGGAAAGGACTGGGAGGGAGAAAGGTAGATTAGACACAAAGGGCCCCATTCTGTACAGGACATCCATGCCCCTATGTACCCGGTTGGCCTGCACGTACAGGCCTCTACCCAGCTAGCCCAGTCAAGGCTCCTGAATGGCGCCACAGTGCCATTGTGTCCGCCAGCGACTTAATGCATTCCCTGCAGCCTGACATCTGATCTGGCCTCCCAAGGCCAGGGTCGGGCTGCGTGGAATCTCCTGTGCCCTCTCCACCCTTTGATGTGCCCCAGGCCTGCTATCTTCCCCTGTCTAGAGGAACGTATTCCACCTCAGAGGTGGAATAAGTTCCCCATTCTGTCTGCTGGCCCCGGATGCACAGGGCTGACATATGAATCAGCCTTGTACATCTGGGGTCGCAGACCGCCCACAGCCAGCCTTGTCTCCACCTCCACACTGCCCCTTTCCTGCTCCCCGTTTGCTGACCCCGGTTAACCTCCCTGTATGAACAGGGAGTTTGTACGGGGAAGCTAGAGGGGGCTTAATAGCAGGGGGGACGTCCATCCCCACTATTCACGGCTCAGAATGACCCCTCAAGGTATTTAGGGAACAGGTATATCATATGCCAAGTTAAATAAATGTGTTTTAAGCAAGGTCTTAAATTTCATGAAGGATGGTTCTAAGCGCAGGGCATGGGGCAACATGTTCCATAAGGCGGGGGCCAGAAAATAGAAGGCAGAGGAATGGGTAGAAACTAGTCGGGCTTATGAAGCAGATGCCAAATATGTTTGCACGAATATCGCGGAGGGAGCAATATGTAGAATGTGGGAGTAATAGGTCAGATAAATATTGAGGGGCACCAGTATGTAATGTGTGATGGACTAAAGTAAGGAGTTTGAACTTCAGAAAGGATTTTATGGGAAGCCAGTGATGATGAATCAGAAGGGGAGTGACATGGTCGAACTGGAATGCATGTGACAGGATACGGACCACTGTATTTTGAACAAGCTGATGCTAGTGGATTTGAGACTGAGGAAGACCAAGATAAACAATATTGCAGTAATCGACTCTGGACATGATGAGAGTAAGAAGCAGGGTAGTTAGAGATGAGGGAGAAAGAAAAGGGCTAAAAGCATGAATCCTATTAAGTGTAAAGAGAGTGATGGACAATTTATCAAGCAATATGAGCCTGAAAAGATAGTGAGGAGTCAAGAAGAGCACCCAGGTAGCGCATAGAGTCCAGCAGGGGAATAGGACACCCAGATAGTTGAAGGGGCCAAAAAAGGGGGGGGGGGCTACCAAAAGTGATCTAGAGTGCAGCTGATTTGGCAGGGTTTAGATGGAGGAAATCATAGCAAAGCCAGTGGAAAATGATGGCCAGGCAGGAGTTAAGAGGAGTCAAATCAGGGACGTGGGGATCGGTATGATGTAGGAGAATAATATCATTGGCATAGAAGTGAGACGAGATGCCATGCTGTAGAATAATAAGAATCAAAGGAATTAGGAAAATATTAAATAACAGAGGGGCCAGAACAGAGCCCTGAGGGACACCACAGGGGAGTGAGTAAGAGGGAGAAAAATCATCAATAGTTACCAAGAAGGAGCGCTGTGAAAGAAAAGAATGAAACCAATGGAGAGCCATGCCACGTACACCAAAGTCATGAAGATGGGTGAGAAAAGCAGAGTGATCAACAAAATTAAAGGCAGCAGAAAGATCCAGAAAAGTCACCACCGAGATATCGCTTCGATCATGACATTGATGAAGCTCATTGGGGAGGGAGAGCAGGATAGTTTCAGTGCTGTGCTCCGAACGGAAACTTGACTGACATGGATGAAAAGTGTGAATAGAAGCTAAGTGTGAAGAGCTGTGAGAACACGAGTTTTTCAGGTAGCTTTGATAGAAATGGTAAGGTAGAGACCAGGCAATAGTTGGCAGGGACCGAAGCATCAGCAAAGGGGTTCTTGAGAATGGGCCGGACAGTAGCATGTTTCCAGGAGTGAGGGGAATATATTGGAGGATAGACTGTTATTAACAATGGACAAAATTAATGGGAGAAAGGCAAGTGATGGAGTAGAAAGCCATGCGGAGAGAATGAGTTCAGTGGCAGATGTAGTCTTGCGAAGGAATTGAAAACTTTAAGCAGTTCAGCTGCAGAAATGGGTGAAAGGGAATCGCAAGAATAGGACAGAGGAGCAGAGACTGCTAAGAGACCCTGTGGAAACAGATGATTCAGGAGGTGAACGTGGTGGAGAGAGTGGTGAAGGTCAGTCAACAAAGGATGCCTGAAGGGATTGAACCTTTCCATGAAGACAATTGGCCACAGCCGATGCTGATGGTAAAGAGCATAGACTAGCAGAATTGGGTGCAGTAGAGGCTTTAGAGAGAACATCTAGAACAGAATATAACTGGCCCATCAAGATGAAGCAAAAGGAATTCAGGATACGTCAGAGCTGTGGAAGAGAGATCCGAGACCATGACAGAGGACCGGAACCCCTCCACCCCCCCACCAGCACGACCCTCGGTCAGGAAAAGGGTATCAAGTGAGAAAGTTTCTATGAGATTGTGAACAAATATGGTCCTTGCCCACAAAGAGCAACAGTTTAAAAAAGCTAGGCAGAGAGGCACTAAAGAAGAGGTTGTGCAAGGGTCTGAAGACCACTGAGTGACTGGACATATAGTAATGTTCACACCAAATAATTCCATGCTATCCTAATTTGTATCTAAGGAAACTGCATAACCTGAAGTACTGTAACTCATACCGCAACCCAGAAAGGGCTTCCTCAGGGAGTTTACCTAACAAAATACTGTAATTAAATATAGCCAATTACAGGAATTATCCTTGAATCAGAGGCAGCAGAAAACTTACTCTGTTATGCTCTTCTTCTATTTTCATCTGTCAAACAATGCCATGCATGCATGCATGTAAGTTATATACCACCCACAGACATGTGTTAATGACAAAAGCTCTGAATTCAAATGAGATGATTTAATAAAACCAATGCCACTCTGTTTCAGCATCCAAGCATTTACGTGTCACAGTTTGCTACTAAAATATGTATTATTGCTCCTGTCTACAAAATATCCTTAATGGATTTCCTCCTGTCCAAAATCCACTACTTCAACTTTGACAAATTGCAAGAGGAGCTTGATAAATTGGAAGACTGAGCATCCAAATGGCAGATGAAATTTAATGTGGACAAGTACAAAGTTATGAACCTAAGAAAGAACAATCCAAACTATGGTTACACAATGCAAGGTTCCACATTAGAAACCACCTCCCAGGAAAAAGATTTAGGCGTCATCGTGGATAACATGTTGACACCCTCCGCCCAGTGTACAGCAGTGGCCAAGAAAGCAAATAGAATGCTAGGAATCATAAGGAAAGGAATGGAGAATAAGCAAAGGATATTGCCTCTGTATCATTCCATGGTGCGACTGCACCTTGAATATTGTGTGCAATTCTGGTCACCGTATCTTAAAAAGGATATAGTGTTATTAGAAGAGGTACAGAGAAGAGTCACCAAAATGGTAAAGAGGATACCCCTATGAGCAGAGGCCAGAAAGTTTAGGGTTCTTCAACCTAAAAAAACAGGCGGCTGAGAGGCGATATGATAGAGGTCTATAAATAATGAATGGAATGGTTTTCGAAAGATGTAGCTGAAAAGGTGAAGAAAAAGAGGTTGGCCTTCATGAAATACAAGAGAACACAGAGAGAGGAAGACAGGCATCTACATTTGGAAAAACTTAGAGAAGCTAGCAAAGTAGTCAGGAAAGCAAAGATTCAAAAAAGAGGAGGAAATAGTCAATGCAATAAAATGGGGGGATAAGCCATTTTTAAAATACGTTAGTGAAAAGAGAAAGGGCAAAAGTGGTATTGTCAGACTCAAGAGTGAAGGAGGAATATGTGGAAGCTGATGAGGATAAAGCTGAATTGCTTAACAAATATTTCTGTTCTGTGTTCACAGATGAAGAACCAAGAACAGGACTTCAGAAACACCCACAAACAGGAACAGAAGTGAGGGGCATCTTGAACAATTTTCTGAAGACTGTGTTCATGAGAAACTAGCTAAACTTAAAGTAGACAAAGCGATGGGACCAGATGGGATACACCCTAGAATATTGAAGGAACTTGGGGACATTCTAGCAGCTCCACTGACTGACCTTTTCAATGCCTCTGAATCGGGAGTGGTGCCAAAGGACTGGAGAGAGGCTCATGTGGTGCCTCAGCGGAAGTAAGGATGTGGCTGAAAACTACAGGTCGGTTAGTTTAACTTCAGTGGTGAGTAAATGATTGGAAACGCTGCTAAAAGAGAAAATAGTGAGGTTTCTGGAGTCCAGCGGCTTACAGGATCCGAGGCAGCATGGATTCACCAGAGGCAGGTCTTGTCAGACAAATCTGATTGATTTCTTTGACTGGGTGACCAGGGAGTTGGACCAAGGGAGAGCCCTAGATGTGGTGTATTTAGATTTCAGTAAAGCCTTTGAAACTGTTCCTCAGTGGCGACTTATAAACAAACTGAGCACCCTAGGGATGGACCCTAAAGTTACTGCTTGGGTTAGAAATTGGTTGAGTGGGAGGCGACAAAGGGTACAGGTAAATGGAGCTCACTCTGAGAAGAAAGTTACCAGTGGTGTGCCCCAGGGATCTGTTCTTGGTCCGATTCTTTTTAACATCTTTGTTAATGATATAGCGGAAGGGCTATTGGGAAAGGTTTGCCTCTTTGCCTATGATATCAAAATCTGCAATAGAGTAGACACCCAGGAAGGTATGGATAACATGAGGATGGATCTAGCTAAGCTTGAAGAATGGTCTAGAATTTGGCAGCTGGGATTTAATGTTAAAAAATGCAAGGTCATGCATTTACATAGTAATATAGTAACATAGTAAATGATGGCAGATAAAGACCAGTATGGTCCATCTAGTCTGCCCAGTAAGATGGCAAGACTTGGTGCACCAGTCGCTCTGTGCAGGTCACCCCTCCCCATGTCTGTTTTAGGGGTGAACCCTTCAGTCCATGTAGGAAACCCCTGTTTGTTGAGAAATTAGATAGTTAAGTTTTTTTTTATTTTATCCTGTTGCTGTAAAGGGATCCTCTGTCTGTCCCATGCCATTTTGAATTCTGTCACTGTATTTGCCCCCACTAAAGAAGAGCGGGGCCTCGGTGTGGTTGTGTCTGATGATCTTAAAGTAGCTAAACAGGTAGAAAAGGCGACAGCAAAAGCTAGAAGCATGCTTGGGTGCAGAGGGAGAGGAATGGCTAGCAGAAAAAAGGAGGTGATAGTGCCCCTGTATAAGTCTTTGGTGTGACCTCATTTGGAATATTGTGTGCAATTCTGGAGACCGCACCTTCAAAAGGATATAAACAGGATGGTACAGAGGGTGGCTACTAAAATGGTTAGTGGTCTTCATTATAAAGCATATGAGGACAGACTTAAGGATCTTAATATGTACACCTTAGAGGAAAGGCAGAATAGAGGTGATATAATTGAGATGTTTAAATTCCTCTGTGGCATAAATGCACAGGGGGAGAGCCTCTTTCAATTGATAGCAAGTTCTGTTATGAGGGGACATGGGATGAGGGTGAAAGGGGATAAATTCAGGAGTAATATGTGGAAATATTTCTTTACGGAAAGAGTGGTGGATCCGTGGAATCGTCTTCCAGTGGAGGTGGTAGAGATGAGGATGGTATCTGAATTAAAAAAAAGCATGGGACAAATACAGAGGATCTCTAAAGGGAAAAAGGGGACTGTTGTAGTTATTGATATGGAAGGACAGACTAGATAGGCCATGTGGTCTTTTTCTGTCGTCATTTTCTATGTTTACGCCATCAAAATATAGGAAGACTAGGGTACATGCAATGAAGCTACATTGTAACCTATTTAAGACTAATAAAAAAAAATATTTTTTCACTCAACTTGTAATCAAACTCTGGAATTTGTTACCGGAGGATGTAGTAAAAGTTGTTAGTGTAGCTGGATTTAAAAAATGGTTTGGACATGTTCCTGGAAGAAAGGTTAATAAACCATTATTAAAGGGACCTGAGAAATCCATTGCTTGCCCCAATACAAGCATTGTGGAACCTGTGTCTTTTGAGGAAACTGCTAGGTACTTGTGACCTAGATTGGCCACTGTTGGAAACAGGATAGACCTTGGTCTGACCCAGTATGGCATACCTTATGTTCTTATGACATATTTCAAATCTTCAACCGTATGGAATTTTTCCTTCCAATGAGGAATCGGAGTGGGAGAGGGGGAGCATTTCCCTTCTGCATACAGATAGCTGAAACATGTTCAATCCCAATTTTGATGATTGTGCCACTTATATAGATCTTCTGACATAGGCATACAACTGCGTAAATGACCCTTGTCTGACAGTGTATATTAGCTTGAAATTAATGACATATTGGTCTGAACAACAAGGGACAAAAAGGTGTCATATTTTAGATAAGGGTTCCTATAAGGACCTTATTTATCCCTAAAAGTATCGGTCATCTTAAAATTATACCGAGTAATTTCCTCATTTTGCTTTACAAAGGGGTTGTAATTCAAGAGAGTTTTTAACATGATCAAATATGACAGTACTTCATATTTCCAGTTCATAAGATCTGCATGGCCATGTTCAATGTGGTAAATGTGTGATTTGTTCTCATGCACTTCAGATTACACAATTGATGATTTCAGTTACCCCGGTATCGACTGGGTCTGTGCCATAGCAAGATATGCTAAGGAGATAAAGTTTCCAGATGAAATAAATGACTGCTTCTTGGAGTAGCTGGTTCATGAACTGACAAGTGTGGAACCCATTTTGGACCTAGTCCTTAGTGGAACACAGGATCTGGTGCAAGAGATAAGGGTGTTGGGGCCACTTGGCAATATGGATCATAGCATGATCCTGTTTGTTTTAATAAATGGAGGAAGAACAGTAAAGAAATCCACAGTACTACCTTTTAACGTTCAAAAGGAAGAATATGAAAAAATGAGGAAAATAGGAAAATAGTTATGAAAAAATGAGGAAAATGAGGAAAATAAGACTATGAAAAATGAGGAAAATAATTATGAGGAAAATAGTTATTAAAAGGAGCAGTTGCAAAGGATAAAAGATTTACATCAAGCATGGGTGTTTAAAAATGCTATCTTTGAAGCACAGACCAGCTGTATTCCATGCTTTAAGAAAAGTGGAAGGAAGTTCAAAAAACTGCCTGCATGGTTTAAAGGTGACGTCAGAGAGGCTGTTGCCAAAAAAGCATCTTTCCGTAAATGGAAAAATAGCCAAATGACAAACTGAAAACAACATAAGCAATGGAAAGTTAGATGCAAGGCATTGATAAGTCAGGCAGAGAGAATTTGAGAAGAAGATTGCTGTGGAAGCAAAAACGTGTAATAAAGACCTTTTCAAGTACATTGGTAGTAAAATCCTTTGACAGTCAGTTGGACCATTAGATGATAGAGGGGTAAAAGGGGCACTAAGAGTGGATTAGGCCATAGCGGAGAGACTGAATGAATTCTTTGCTTTGGTCTTTACTGAGGAAGATGTAGGGATGTTACCCATGACTAAAATCATATTTAAAGGTGATGCTGCAGAAGAATTGAAAGAAATATCGATACACCGGGAAGATGTATTACAACTATTTGATAAACTGAAGAGTAGCAAATCATCTGGACTGGATGGAATACATCCAAGGGTGTTGAAAGAACTGAAATATGAGATTGCAGACCTACTATTAGTAATCTCTGAACTATTATTAAAATCATCTGTAATACTTGAAGACTGGAGGATGGCCAATGTAACATTTTTTAAAAAGGTTTCCAGGGATGATCCAGGAAACTACAGACTGGTGAGGCTGATGTCACTACCAGGAAAAATGGTAGAAACCATTATAAAGAACAAACTTACTAAACATGTAGATAGTCATGGCTTAATGGGAGGCAGCCAACATGGCTTTAGCCAAGGAAGGTATTATCTTACTAAAATGTTATGTTTTTTTGAAGGTGAGAATAAACAGGTAGACAAAGGTGAGTCGGTTGGTATAGTGTATCTGGATTTTCAGGAAGCCTTTCACAAGGTCCCTCATGAGAGACCTTTGTCAAAATTAAAGTCATGGGATAGGAGGCAGTGTAGTATTGTGGATCAGAAACTGGTTAAAAGATAGATAGCAGAGAGTAGGTCTAAATGGCTAATTTTCCCAGTGGAGAAAGGTGAATAGTGGAGTACTCCAGGGATCTGTGCTGGACCCGCTGCTTTTTAACATATTCGTAAATGACCTAGAAAAGGGACTAAGGAGTGAGGTAATCAAATTTGCAGATGACTCAAAATTGTTCAAAGTTGTTAAAACCCATGAGGATTGTGAAAAATTGCAAGAGGACCTTGATGAACTAGAAGGCTCGACAACCAAATGACAGATGAATTTAAAGTGGGCAGGTGCAAAGTTATGAACCTAGGAAAGAACAAATCAAACTATGGTTACAGGATGCAAAGTTCCACATTAAGAACCACCAACCAGGAAAAAGATTTAGGTGTCATCGTGGATAACATGTTGAAACCCTCCGCCCAGTGTGCAGCGGTGGCCAAGAGAGCAAATAGAATGCTAGGTATCATAAGGAAATGAATGGAGAATAAAACAAAGGATATTATAATGCCTCTGTATTGTTTCATGGTGTGACCACACTTTGAATATTATGTGCAATTCTGGTCACCGTATCTTAAAAAGGATATAGCATTATTAGAAAAGGTTCAGAGAACAGCCACCAAAATGGTAAAGGGGATGGAAGGATACTCCTATGAAGAAAGGCTAAAAAGGCTCTTTAACCTGGAAAAGAGACGGCTGAGGGGAGATATGATAGAGGTCTATAAATTAATGAAAGGAGTGGAACGGGTAAACGTAGATCGATTATTTTATGCCATTAATATATAGAAAGACTAGGGGACATGCAATGAAGCTACAGGATAACTTAATTAAGGCTAATAAGAGAAAATATTTTTTCACTCAATGTGTAATCAAACTCTGGAATTTGTTACTGGAGGATGTAGTAAAAGTTGATTAGTATAGCTGAGTTTAAAAAACTGTTTGGACAAGTTCCAGGAGGAAAGGCCCATAAACCATTATTAAACGGGATCCGAGCTATCCAATGCTTGACCCAATACAAGCACTGTGGAACCTGTGTCTTTTGGGGAGACTGCTAGGTACTTATGACCTAGATTGGCCACTGTTGGAAACAGGATACTGGGCTTGATGGACCTCGGTCTGACCCACTGTAGCATATCTTATATTCTTATAGTGTATTCATTTCTACCAATATGTCATAAACTTCAAGCTGAGACTGTTGAACAAGGTGTGCATTTACATAATTGTATGCATTTGTCAGAATATCTGTATAGGACAAATGATACGATCAATCAAAACTGGAATTGTTTCCCTGGTTCTTCATTGGGAGGAAAAATCTCATCAGGGCTGTCCATAGGGATGTTCAGTTGTGTTGCTTGCATTTGACCCTGCTCCACAAGAAGCTCCACTCCCTCAAGCCAGGGAAGAAGCTGAGAGGGAGCTGCAGATGCAGCACCGTCACTGTATCAGACACGAAGACCAGCCAAAAAAGTCTATCTACCGCAGCTCTTCAGTCTCACTCATTGTGTTAAACTAGTAAATACTGACCCTGGGAAGTGTTTATTTGCAAGCAGCATTTCGTGATGCTGATCTTCTGAGATCAGTATCAGGCCCTGCTAGCTTGCCATTATTGAATGTGCTTATGTGATGCTGGTGTTTACTGCAACTTAATGTGATGAAACAGAGGCAGGTAGGCTTTTGCTGCTCCTCTTGCCTGCCGTAGTGAGAGCGCTGCATCTGAAGCTTCATTGAGGGAGTAGACTGGGGCCCCATCTTTATATTTTCTAAAAGACATTGTTCAAGTTGTATAGTTGAACTGTTTGCCTTGACCGTTGCCATAATTGTTCTGTTTAGTGTTTGGCATTTTTAATCCACAGCTGCAGTCTTAGTATCATCTAAAACTACCGGCACTACTCTGGTCTTACTTATGAATGATGCTAAGGGTTATTATCAGTCAGCATTTCAGCATGGCAACCATCATGTTTTTAAATCACCTGTGTCTTTTGGGGAAACTGCTAGTTACTTGTGACCTAGATTGTGCACTGTTGGAAAGAGGATACTGGGCTTGGTCTGACCCAGTATGTCATATCTTATGTTCTTATATGTTCTTAAATGTTGTGGTCCTGACGGCATTTGTTTCATTCACCAAATATACAGTGGTTCATGCTGCATAGGATTCTTTAATAAAATATTGGTAAGATGATCCTTCTATCCAAGAAAGGACTGTTAATTATCCAGGAAGTTGGCCACAGCTTACCTCAGCAGCACAGGCATAAATAGCTCAACCAGAGCTCTGTGAGCCTCAGTCTTGAAAGACTAGAAAAGGGGACTGTTACTTCTGGAGAGAGATCTGCAACTGAGTATATACTTCTGGGAATTTTCTGAAAGGAATTCTTTTTATTAAAGCTAATTAATCTGTGAACCCACTATTTTTTGTTAAATCAGTCAGGGCCTAGTAGCAGCAGTTTAAGTTTAAATTTAAAACACAGAAGAGAGCTTTCTGGTTAAATTTAGAACCCAGCAGAGAGCTTGTAGTTAAAAATTTCATAATAAGTTAGAGCTTAGCAGCAGCAAAGAGCTATAATTTAAATCAAATCAGAATATAGCTTACCTCAGCAGCACAGGACAGGGTACTGTGTAGCAGCCCTCTTTTAATAAGTGTTATTTCCCTCCCCACACCCACCCACCCCTGGGATAATTGTAGTTTTATAGGTACTTACACATTTTAACAGACAGGAAGTGCTCTCAGGTGAAGCTCGTTACCCAAATCAGTCATACACTAAGGACCTGAGATTAATTAAGCTTCAGGTGAACAAGGTATATTAAACGTATTAGGTACAGTTTTATTGGCAACCCTTAGTAAGTAAAGAACTTAAAGATGTAAACAAACACTTAAAACTAAGATGCAGACAGCAGTCCAGCAGCAAGACGGGGGCTTTCCAGTCTTTTGCATTGAGTGTCACATGTATGATTTTCTCCCAGTTGGTGAGAGGTCTTACGTGTGCACTAGGTGCAAGGAGCTCTTTGCTCTCAGGGAACGAGTCCGTTCTCTAGGGGCTAGAGTAGCAGACTTGGAAAACATAAGACAGACAGAGAGGTACATAGACGAGACCTACAGGGATATAGTCCTGAAGTCCCACCTCCAGTCTGGCAGCATCCCTGCTGCCATGGAGGAGAGAGGTCACTTGTCAGGAGAGCATCACCCTGGTGTGGCAGGAAGTGATCCTGTAACTCCAGGTGATGTAAAACCCTCTCACACCGAGGAAGTTTCTCCAGGGCCATGTGCCCATGAGGGAAGGGTTAGGACAGCCGTAATAGTTGGTGATTCGATCATTAGGCATGTAGATAGCTGGGTGGCTGGTGGATGTGAGGATCGTCTGGTAACATGCCTGCCTGGTGCGAAGGTAGCGGACCTCACGCGCCACCTAGATAAGGTCTTAGATAGTGCTGGGGAGGAGTCTGCTGTCTTGGTACATATCGGTACCAATGACATAGGAAAATGTGGTAGGGAGGTTCTGGAGGCTAAATTTAGGCTTTTAGGTAGGAAGTTGAAATCCAGAACTTCCAGGGTAGCTTTCTCCGAAATGCTTCCCGTTCCACGTGCAGGACCAAAAAGACAGGCAGAGCTACGGAGTCTCAATGCGTGGATGAGACAATGGTACAGAGATGAGGGTTTTGGATTTGTTAGGAACTGGGGACCATTTTGGGGAAAGGAGGGGCTCTTCTGAAGGGATGGGCTTCACCTTAACCGGGATGGAACCAGGCTGCTGGCATTAACCTTTAAAAAGGAGATAGAGCAGCTTTTAAACTAGATAATAGGGGAAAGCTGACAGTCACCCAGGAGCAGATGGTTTGGAAGAATGTATCCTTGAAGGATACTACCAAAAGCAGAGAGGTTCCAAAAAAGAGTAAAGTAGCCCAAATGCCCTCAAGTATGGAGCAGACAGAGCTTAAAGATCCCAAATTACCCATGTCTACCAATAGCCAAATTAATATGAATAAAATACAGTCTCTAAAATGCTTGTATGCAAATGCTAGAAGTCTAAAAAATAAGATGGGAGAGTTAGAATATATAGCACTAAATGAGAGGTTAGATATGATTGGAATATCAGAGACATGGTGGAAGGAGGACAACCAGTGGGACACTGTGATACCTGGGTACAAACTATATCATAATGATAGTGCTGATCAAATTGGTGGAGGGGTTGCGCTCTATGTTAGAGAGGGCATTGAGTCAGAAAGGATTAAAGTTTTGCAGGAAACAAAATTTGCTGTAGAATCTCTATGGATTGAAATTCCATGTAAAAAGGGGAAAGCGATGGCAGTGGGGGTGTACTATCGACCACCGGACCAGAATGAACAAATGGATGATGAAATGCTCAAAGAAATCAAGGAAGCTAACCAAAGTTACAGTGCAGTAATAATAATGGGTGATTTCAATTACCCCGGTATCAACTGGCAGTGTCACGGCAGGACATGCTAGGGAGATAAATTTCCTAGATGACATAAATGACTGCTTCTTGGAGCAGCTAGTTCATGAACCGACCAGAGGGGAAGCCATATTAGACCTAGTCCTTAGTGGAACACCAGATCTAGTGCAAGAGATAAGTGTGTTGGGGCCACTTGGCAATAGTGATCATAGCATGATCGCCTTTGATTTAATTAGTGGAGAAGGGATAGTACGGAAATCTACAGTACTACCTTTTAACTTTCGAAAGGGAGACTGATAAAATGAGGAAAATAGTTAAGAAAAAACTGAAAGGAGCAGTTGCAAAGGTTAAAGACTTACATCAAGCTTGGGTGTTGTTGAAAAATACTATCTTGGCAGCCCAGACCAGCTGTATTCCACGCTTTAAGAAAAGTGGATGGAAGTCCAAAAAACTGCCGGCATGGTTTAAAGGTGAGGTCAGAGAGGCTGCTATTGCCAAAAAAGCATCTTTCAGGAAATGTAAAAAAGAGCCAAACGACGAAACCTGGAAACAGCACAAGCACTGGCAAATCAAATGCAAGGCAATGATAAAGCAGGCAAAGGGAGAATTTAAGAAGAAGCTTGCTGTGGAAGCAAAAACGCAAAATAAAGATTTTGTCAAGTACATTCTGCGACGTCCTTGCTACCTGGGCCCAAGAGCTTACAGGTAGGGACGGCCTTTTAAGTGTCCTTTAGGAGTGAAGCTCTAACATTTGGCCCTAGGAGTTCTGGGATATGTAGTTGCTTGGCCTCCTGTGGGACTGAGTTGTAGTTGTAGCTCGAGTAGAAAAAGGCATGCAAGAATATTTATTTTTAAGAGGGTTTATTCCAGCGCATCAAGATTCAGTATCTCAGACGCAAAAGGATGCCATTCCAACATAAGGGGTTGAAAATAAACACACACAAAAGATGCAACAAAACGGCTCAGCTCTACTTGGCTGTTTCACAGTTCCTTTAGTCTCAGGCTAGGCAATCATGTGATCCTTCAGCAAACTGAAACAGGTGCTCTTCCTTACGGCATGGCTTCTCAGTTTTACCATGTGATTAAGGTTATTAAACAACTCATAAGGTTTTCTCACGGTGGTATCAGGTATGGCAAACCTTTATACTATATTACTTCATATAGCATTCAGTGCTCATTAACCTGGTTATTCGCAATTACACAAGTAGAACAATCCATGGGTGAATCAAACTCTACTGAAGGCTGACAAACATCCAGTTGCATAGCTTCCTCAGAGTTACTGGAATCCTGGTCAGGGTCGTTATTCTGCTCTGCCCTTTTCTCCAGAAATTCCTTAAACTGACTTAGAAGTAATTCAGCTTGCTTGTGCACGTTTTCAGGCTGATAGCCTTCCTTCTTCTCTAACAAACGTTTACTTAGGACTCCCAGCTCAGGGTAATCAGCTATCCTGCCTTTGTCAAAGGAACAGTTCTCAGCAAGGGTAAATCCCTTCCCCCACTTATCACTAGCTGAATATGCTGGGTTTGTTCTCAGGAGGTTAACACATGCAGGAGACTTTTTAAACAAGGGGTTATAACAAGAATTGTCAGCTTTACCTTTTCCAAGGTCTTTTAGATAAGCATTGGTTCCTTTTCTTCTGTTACTTCTCAGGCTTTGTACTTCAGCTTTCTTATCCTTACTTCCAGTGCCTTGCAGGTAAATGTCAGGCTGAACAGTTTCCTCATAGCTTTCTCTGAAACTGTCTTGGCTTTTACAGCTGTGAGTCCGGCTGCCCTTATTCCAGGTATCTGGCCTGCTGTCTCCCTTAACCAAAGGCACTACCTTGCAGTGAGACTTCCTCCAGGGTGAATCCTTGCACCACTGTTCAGTGCTCCCAGGTTCTGCTCGGGTCTCAGATTCTAGCTGACTTCTCCTCCAAGCAGTTCTCTCAGCTGTTCCAACGTTTTCCCTTCTGCTGCTCCTGACCTCGTGCTTGCACTCGCTCCTCCTCCTCTCTTCCTCTTTCCTCATTGCTTGAGTATTTAACAAGCCTTCACTTCCTTGCACTCCCTGACTCTCCCTTGGGCGTGCCCAATCAGTGAACAGACCTGTCTCCTCCCCCGAGGTGAGGTGTGGCTTTAGATCATCAACTGGCTGTGTTTTTATTCCTGAGGTGAAAATCCTGTTTGTCAATGCAATATTGTTTACCTCATCAGGATTTTCTCCTATTTCCATCTCTTCCTGAGGGGCTTCCTCATCACAATTCACAGCAAAAAACCTGTGAGAGAGTCAGTTGGTCCATTAGATGATAGAGGAGTTAAAGGGGCACTAAGAGGCGACAAGGCGATAGCGGAGAGACTGAATGAATTCTATCCCTCGGTCTTTACTGAGGAAGATGTAGGGATGTTACCCATGACTGAAGTGGTATTTAAAGGTGCGGAAGAATTGAAGGAAATACCGATACATCGGGAAGATGTATTACAACTATTAGATAAACTGAAGAGTAGAAAATCACCTGGGCCGGATGGTATACATCCAAGGGTGTTGAAAGAACTGAAATATGAGATTGCAGACCTGCTATTAGTAATCTGTGAACTATCAATAAAATCATCTCTAATACCTGAAGATTGGAGGATCGCCAATGTAACACCAATTTTAAAAAGGGTTCCAGGGGTGATTCGGGAAACTACAGACCAGTGAGCCTCACGTCAGTACCGGGAAAAATGATAGAAACCGTCATAAAGAATAAAATTACTCAGCATGTAGATAGTCATGGCCTAATGGGAGACAGCCAACATGGCTTTAGACAAGGAAGATCTTGTCTTACTAGTCTGTTATGTTTTTTTGAAAGTGTGAATAAACAGGTGGACAAAGGTGAGTCGGTTGATATAGTGTATCTGGACTTTCAGAAAGCCTTTGACAAGGTCCCTCATCAGAGACTTTTGGCAAAACTAAAGAGTCATGGGATAGGAGGCAGTGTACTACTGTGGATCAAGAACTGGTTAAAAGATAGAAAGCAGAAGGTTGGGCTATATGGCCAATTTTCCCAATGGAGAATGGTGAATAGTGGTGTACCCCAGGGATCTGTGCTGGGTCCGCTGCTTTTTGACATATTCATAAATGACCTGGAAAGTGAAATAACGAGTGAGGTGATCAAATTTGCAGATGACACAAAACTATTTAAAGTTGTTAAAACCCAAGAGGATTGTGGAAAATTGCAAGAGGATCTTGATAAATTAGAAGACTGGGCATCAAAATGGCAGATGACATTTAATGTGGACAAGTGCAAAGTTATGCACCTAGGGAAGAACAACCCAAACTATGGTTATACAATGCAAGGTTCCATATTAGGAACCACCACCCAGGAAAAAGATTTAGGCGTCATTGTGGATAACATGTTAAAACCCTCGGCCCAGTGTGCAGCAGCAGCCAAGAGAGCAAATAGAATGCTAGGTATCATAAGGAAAGGAATGGAAAATAAAACAAAAGATATTATAATGCCTCTATATCGTTCCATGGTGAGACCGCACCTTGAATATTGTGTGCAATTCTGGTCGCCGTATCTTAAAAAGGATATAGCGTTATTAGAAAAGGTTCAGAGAAGAGCCACCAAAATGGTAAAGGGGATGGAAGGATACTCCTATGAAGAAAGGCTAAAAAGGTTAGGGCTCTTTAACCTGGAAAAGAGACGGCTGAGGGGAGATATGATAGAAGTCTATAAATTAATGAACGGAGTGGAACGGGTAAACGTAGATCGATTGTTTACGTTATCAGAATATAGAAAGACTAGGGGACATGCAATGAAGCTACAGGGTAAACTATTTAAGACTAATAAAAGAAAATATTTTTTCACTCAACTTGTAATCAAACTCTGGAATTTGTTACCGGAGGATGTAGTAAAGGCTGTTAGTGTAGCTGGGTTTAAAAAAGGTTTGGACAAGTTCCTGGAGGAAAGGTCCATAAACCATTATTAAGAAGGGACCCAGGATATCAATGCTTGACCAAGTACAAGCATTGCGGAACCTGTGTCTTTTGGGGAAACTGCTAGGTACGTATGACCTAGATTGGCCACTGTTGGAAACAGGATACTGGGCTTGATGGACCTTGGTCTGACCCAGTATGGCATATCTTATGTTCTTATGTTCTTATGATTGGAAGAGATTACTTTCACTTGCTTTTTGTCAGATCTCTTGTTATGGTATTTGGAAAGTGTAGCTTTTCAACTGTAAGTAATCACTACAGCACCGTTTGTCTTTGCTCAGTTTGTGCTAGCTATTAGTTTTCAGCACACTGCTTGTGCCACTGGTCCAAAAAATAGAGGATGGACAAATACACTAAACAGAAACAAGAATACCTTTATCCTCCAAAAATACTTCCAAAAATTCTAAGAACGAAATCCATAAGAACTTTCTCATCTCAAATTAAAGCATTGGAGCTGCTGAGTGAAGCCATCTGGAGAGAGGCAGTTTCCCCGATTGAGGGGTCTCTTCAGCACAAACCAGTAGTACTTCTTTAAATTTTGAAAAAGTATGATTGAAAATGGAATAAAGTTTAAAAAATTGTTCTGACTATACTGTGAGATTGGTATCAGTCCTTTAATGGCTAGGGTAGAAGTCTCTGAGGTCTTTTTCCTTCCTTCAGACTCAATTGAGAAAGTTCTTATGGATTTGGATCTTAAGAGTTTTTGAGAAGAATTTTTAGAGGATATGGGTATTCTTGTTTTTGTTTACTGAGTTTTCAGCACATGACATTCATAGTCGTTCCTTTCACTGCGCACTCAACAGCATTTGTATGTTCTCCCATGTATATTGTTTACATTTATATTATGTTTTCTGTGTGTTAGTACAGTTTGAGTTATAAATGGAGTCTTCTCATTTCTAATGAGAGTTGTTACATAAAAATGCTTTACATTCCACTGTTTTTGACTTCATGCTGTGCACGTCAAAAGACAAATGAATAATTAGTTTAAGGTTTTGTGGTATAAGTAAGAGAAAATCTTCTGAATAATGTGAGTGGAATATTAATTCTTGAATGCTGTATTGTAATTTTCTTAAATATTAACAAGAGTTATGTATTCTTAGACATCACTTCACTTACAATGTGTCATTTGGTATGATACGTTTTTGCATTTTTATTTTTATAAACAAGGCAGTGCATAGTAGGCTAATCAGGACACGGTTTATAATATTTCTAATATGTATGTCACCGCTAGAGGTATTAGTCTTTTGCTAAAACTTGTGAAATACTTTTGTCTATGGATGTGGAGTCAGCAATGGCCTTATACTTATTGCTGTCTTGGCTTCTGTTTTAGACTTGTTGTATGGCCACTTAGGCAGGCAGATGCCAAAACATGGCCATGTTGGGTCTTATTCTTTATTGTGTTTTTATTGTTTGTTAAAACATTTTATACATTCTTTTATAATATTGTTTCTTTCTCTACATTTCACCTATTACAACGTCATGCCTCTCTTTGGACTCACATAATCAGTTTTTGACACACACTAATCCAATTTAACTCACACATCCATTGTTTTCCATCCTCATTTGTGTATGACTGCATACGTAATTTTTGTTCTGCAATGCAACAGAAATCTGAGAAAAGCAAACGATTTAGCGATTGTAATTAATTCTGTTGAAGATACAAATGTAGGTTGATGTAACCACTAGTCTGACTGAAAAGACCACAGAGTTGTTCTTGGAAATACACTACACAATATTGCTAAATTAATTTCATACAACCATGCACGTCAATAAAACAAAGACAATAAAAGCAAACGCTTCACAAAGGCCAGCTATGAGTAGGACTTTATCTAGGAAGAGTGAAAGAATAGCTGTTTCTAGAATCTGAGTTTCCAGAGGAGAGGATCTGCCACATTCCTTTCCTGTTCAGGAAGCACAGCACAGCACAGCAGTGATTGTACCATGCAGCTGTAATTAAATGAAGTCATCTATGCAGACATTCAAAGCTTCCTGCAACTAGGCTAGCAAACCTCTTTCAAAAATAAAGGTTTTTAGAATCTGTAAATGTACGTCAGGTTTTCTTCCATCCCCAGATGTAAAGTGCCTCGCTGGGTCACATAGGTAGAATAATTCATGTTACAGTCTAGTCATTGTTTTACAAAAGTCTCCTTGCAGAGGGGCCGATGCAAAAACTCTACGCTAGAGCTCAGCGCTAAGGCTCTAGTGCAGGTTTTCCAAATGCAACTTTAGTGCCGGCGTTTTGTGCAGGCATGCAGTAAGCAAATAGCAGGCAAATGAGCTGTGTGCAAAAAGACTAGCATTAACCTAGAGAACAAGTCAGGTGCATGCATAAAGGCGTCTACATTAGCAGCACCTATATCCCGCACACAAAAAGACACTTGTGACATGTGCTGAAATGCTGTGCAGGGCACACGGCAATTATTCCCCTCAGATGTTTTACTCCAAATGTCCTTGAACACCATATTATTCAGAGCAAAATTTCTGGGCAGAATGATAGCTTTCCAACACATGTGCATATATGTTCCTGCATACTTCACCTGCAGTTTTTTTCAGGTATCACCAACGTCAGCAAAGCCCCTAAAAAGCTGTGGGGATTGTCCGCTGAAGAAACATGCATAAAGTCTTCCTCAGCACTGAGCGCAGACCCCTTACATTTCCTCTGACCTGGCGTTAAAGTCTCGGTGTTGAGCTCAGTCTTCTGCTCTTCTGTGCACTTCTCTGCATCCAGGTGGCATAGCTAATCACTTAATTATCATACCGATTTGAATATATTTACATGGCCTGTGCACTGGCAGCCGTGTCAGCATCTGCATAGTGATTATGCTCACGCTGATCCCCTTTCTGCACTGTGGTATAGCACTAGCACATGAGAAATATGCACAGATGTCATGCCAACTACAGTACATACTAAGCAAGCATTGATGTTACTGCCCCATAGAGCTGAAAAAGTTCCAACCTTGTTTCTCTAAACAATTTTTCTTGTAGCCTTGGGTAAGTCATTTAACCTTCTGCTATGTTAGCTGTAAACTTTCTGAGCAAAGGAATAGCCTATTGTGTAACAAATTCTTAGGGGCTTGTTTACAAAGCCGCGGTAGCAGTTTCCGATCGTTATCGGAGCCGCAGCCCCATTGATTTCAATGGGGCCTGTGGTACTGCAGACCCTCTGCAGACAGAAGAAAATGCTTTTAACTTAGAAAAAAGAGGCAAACACTGGCTGCAGCATCGCGAGGAGCCATATAGGGGAGCAAGAGGGACCTCTGCAGGACTGAGGAGCCACACCCCAGAGCCAATGATGCAATACCGGCCTGCACCCAATCCAGAAAGGGAAGAATTCCTTTTAAAAGCCCAGACACAGGAGACACAAGGGATACAGAAAGGAAGCTAACCCTGGAAGGAGAAAGGAGAGCTTTCCGGGAAGGAGAGAAGGACCAGGGAATAGGAGTCCTGACAGAAGGAACCGGCCCAGCAGACTCAGCAGAACCAGGTGAAGGAATCCGCTTCAAATATCCCAAGAGGGGAGAGGATACGCTTTCCAAGTGGAAAGATACAAAGAAGAAGCTAACCCTGGAAGGAGAAGGACTGTGCCAAAGAGTCCTGGACCTGAGTCTGGCAGAGGCCAGCAACCTTTGAAAGACACAACGAGGAGTAACCAAGAAGGAGGTGAAGGAGTTACTTTGAAAGGTAACATTCCTGGCCCAGAGAGAAAGAAGCTGTGGTGCAAGTGTGGCTTAACCCCAGCAGAAGGCTGGCCGGAGAACTGGAGGCCTACCTTGGTGTCAGAGAAGCCAAACCACAGCAGGAACAAGCATCAACCCTCGCTTGGCTGTGATAAACCCAAAAGGGAAGGTAATCACTATTTTACTGATTGTGATTTTATGAATGCTGTGACGCAGGAGGAGCAGGGCCTAGAGGAATGCTGTCCTTCTAGAACTATTTGTGCTACAAAATACAAACCTGTGCCAAACAAGAAACTCTCTAATAAAAGAGTGGTAGGCAAGAGAAACTGTCCTCATTCTCGAGGTGTACAAAACCAAGGCTTACCTTTTGGATGCAGCGCATTGGGACATCGTACAAACATTGTATAAAAAGCCTGAATGTGAGCCGCTAGATATTCCTGACTGTGAACCAATGCAGGTGGAATTCTCGGATGACCTTTCGGACCCCGAGATGGATTGCAGCTATTGCCTGGCAGAAAGCTTTGAGCCCTTAGCCGAGGAGTAGAGCTGTGGTCTGGGGAAAGGTTTGAATCTGTGTTTCTTATAGTACTGCTGTGAAGTTAACAGGTCTAACTCAGTTCATGTTTCTTTTTCTTTCAACCTGAAGCAAGGACATTTTTGTGTTGATGTAAATTCTGAGCTATTGAACCTATTTGCAATACGGGAAATAAAAACCTTTATTCTCCCTACACTCGGACTGTTATATTCTTTGGAGCTTTGGTTACCCAGAAGGCTACCAGGACTATAAAAACCTGGGCCCTGCCATTGAGCTAAACTCCACCATAAAATATTTTTGTGTCCACCCTCCCTGCTGTGACATCCCAGTGCCACCAGGGGGGCGTTGTGACAGGCCGCGGCTCCGATAATGATCGGAAACCGCTACCTTGGCTTTGTAAACAAGCCCCTTAGTTTCTTGCATTTAAGAATATAAGAACATAAGAACTGTCATACTGGGTCAGACCAAGGTTCATCAAGCCCAGTATCCTGTTTCCAACAGTAGCCAATCTAGGTCACAAAAACCTGGCAGGTTCCCAAAAAGGCACATAGGTTTCACAATGCTTGCCCCAGGGCAAGCAGTGGATTTAATAATGGTTTATGGACCTTTCTTCCAGGAACTTGTGCAACATGTCCATTCTCCGGTAACGAATTCCAAAGTTAGATTACAGTAAAAATAATATTTTCTCTTATTAGTCTTAAATAGGCTACATTGTAGCTTCATTGCATGTCCCCTAGTCTTTCTATATTTTGATGACGTAAACAATCAATCTACGTTTACCTATTCTACATACTACATTCATTAATTTATAGATGTCTATCATATCTCACCTCAGCTGTCTTTCTTTCCAAGTTGAAGAGCCCTAACCTTTTATGCCTTTTCTCATAGGGGTATCCTTCCATCCCCTTTAATAATTTGGTGACTCTTCTCCGTACCTTTTCTAATTCTGCAATATTCTTTTTAAGATACGGTGGCCAGTATCTTATCCATTAGGCCACTGGGGTCAGGTGTTTAATTTTAATCACATAAATCATCATTTATGGGAACAGACGGTATTTACATTTGTGCCATAGTTTAAGAAAAATAACATGTTTGCCCTGATCTTGATTTTCTAACTCAGAAGAACCTTTTTGGTGAGCTTTGTTTGCTGTATTTCCAAATCCAAGTTCAAGGCAAGTTATACCCAGGAACAGTAGCTAATTTTCTCACCCAGAGGGCTTACAAGTTAAAGGGCGTGATGAGAAGGGCCTTGAGTCCCTGCCAGTTGTGTGGAAGGGAAAGATACAGGTGGAGAGGTTCAAGAAGCTGGACCCTAATTCACCATTATTAAATAGAAAACGAGGCTCCTACCTGTATGGCCATTATGATATGGACTCAAAGTTAAACATGATAAACTATACTATCAGCTGTTTTCTCTCTACTATTAATACAAAGTCTAAAATACTGACCTCACCATTTAGTCTCCAAATAGAGTTAATTTCTACTGCTATCACTCACAAAGACTTTTTAGCCTATAAGCATTACTCTTACAAAAACATGTCAAACTTTACTTTTTTAAACCCCAATTGAAAACTGTTTCACCTACCTGCATATTTTATTTATTTATTTATTTAACAGTTCTTCTATACCGCTCTATTTTAGATCAGAGCGGTTTACATTCAACGTCAACCATACAACACAGGAACCCTGAGTTGTATTTACAATAAACAGGAGATCAACTTGGAAGTAACTGGGGGAACTATGTACATTGTATAACATATCTACATCTTATTTACACTGGGGGTCCTGATTCCATTTCAGTGGGTATCTTCTGAGCGATCAGTTGATTATCCTTTTTCATGCTGAGTCTGATTGTTTAATTGTAATGAGTGATTGTCTGAGGGGGCATATGTATGATCACTAGAGCTGGATTCAGGGTAGTATGTGGTGAATAGGTGCTGCTTTAATGCCTTCCTGAAGTCAATTAGGTAAGTGATGTTTCGAATAGAGGTGGGGAGAGCGTTCCATGCTCTGGGTGCGTAAATCGTAAAGGCCCTATTTGTCGTTGCTTTTGTGCATTTTGTTATTACTTTTGGGACCTCTAGTGTGTTTTGCATCATGGGTCTTCTGTTTCTGTTCTGTGGTACTTTATGTATCATCTTGCTGAGGGCTGTGGGGGTCAGAGTGTTTGCGGCTTTGAAAGTTAAGGTTAGAACCTTGTGGCGGATTCTTGCTTGAACTGGTAGCCAGTGGAGGTTCATCAGTACTGGCGTTATGTGCTCTCTCCGTGAAGCCCCTGTTAGTACTCTTGCCGCAGTGTTCATTGCAAGCTGGAGAGGAGCCAGCGTTGCTTGAGGGAGACCGTGTAGAATTACGTTGGCATAGTCGAAATGTGGTAATATTAATGCCTGATAGATCGAACGGTAGTCGCTGAAGTCAAGCAGCGGTCGGAGATGTTTTAGGGTCCTTATTTTCATGTATACTGTTTTTACTGTGTTTCTTATGTGGGTTTTCAGATCCAGTTGTTGATCCAGTGTAACGCCAAGGTAGCGGATTGTGGGTTTGGTTTTCAGCTCTGTGTTGCCGACCTTTAAAGAGAGTGGAGGGGTGAAGTCCTGGTTCCTTGAGATGAAAAGGACATCTGTTTTACTGTAGTTGATTCTCATGTTTTGTGTGCTGAACCATTCTGCTGTTGCCTCAAAACATCTTGTTAGAGGTGAGAGGTCTGGTTGGTTGGTCCTGAATGGGATGTATAGGAGGATGTCATCTGCGTAGGCTAGACAGTTGACCTTGAATGAGCGTGCTAGGGCACATATGGGCTGCATGTAGATGTTAAACATCAATGCAGATAGTGACGAGCCCTGTGGTACACCCTGGTTTTGTAAAAATGGTTCAGAGGTTGTGGAGCCTGACCTTACATGTTGCCATCTATTAGTCAGGTATGACTTGCACCACTTTAGGGCTGTTCCCTGAATTCCTTTCTCGCTGAGGCGAAAGCCGCTGCAATGTCGAGGAATATGAGGGCGAATCCTTGATGCATTTTGTCGGTTCCAGAGACTAGATGGTCAAATAGGTTGGTGAGGAGGGTTTCAACCCCATGTGCTTCTCTGAACCCATGCTGGGAAGGATCCAGTGGGGCTTCAGTATCAATATGCTGTTGGATTTGGCGCTGTACTAACTTTTCGATTACTTTGGCAAGCATGGGGATACTTGAAATTGGTCTGTATGATTCCACTTTCGTTGGGTCCAGCTTGTTATTTTTGAGCAGTGGTCTGATTGATGTTTGTTTCAGACTTTGTGGAAACGATCCGGTTGTAAGAGATTGGTTTATTAATTCGCTCAGATATTGGCTTAAGTCACATCGTAACTCCTTTATCCATAAAGCAGGGCATGGGTCATTGGGTGCGGTAGTGGGGTTGATTGCAGCGATCGTGTCTTCAATCTCTCTGCGTGATATTTTTTCAAAGTCGGATAGTGGTGATGGTTGGGGCAAGTTGTGCTGAGAGCTGTTTTCCACGGAGTTCGAGGTTGCACCAGCCTGGGTGACTTCAAGTTGTAGGTAGTTGGTTGCAGATGTAGTAGTCTGGATCATTTTTGACTGTAAGTAGTTGGAGTATGCCTGGGGGTGTGGCATCTGTGACTGGTCTGCAGGAGGTTCTCTTATGAGAGATTTCACTATATTGAAGAGGTCGTGAGGCTTGTTTAGTGACCGCTTCAAGATGTCGGAATGGTATTGTTTCCGCTTTTTTGTTAATTCATCGCGGTGTGATTTTAGGTGAGCGATGTAAGTATCTTGTGCTTCAGTAGAGTGAGATTGACGCCATCTTCTCTCGAGCCTGCGCAGGCACTTGAGTGAGTCTCGGAGTTCCCTGGTATACCATGGTGCATGCTCTCGTTTCTTTGTTGTTGTTTTATTTGTGGCTGGTAAACATGCGATGGTCTTGAGGCTCTCATCCCAGGTGGACACCAATGCATCTAGGTCGTGTGGTATGTTGTTGAGGAGTGGGAGGATCTTCTCTCGAAGCTCTTCTTTATTAAAGGGGCGGAAGCGCATATGTGTTGTTCATCCTTATTGATGTAAGACCAGACTTTTGCCACTCACAGGGTGAAAGGGGCTTCCACCCTTGGGCATTGTGGGTACTGCTATATATAAACGCTCAGGAACTTCCCATTGGATAACCCAAAATTGGGGCTATTAACTCTTTTCTGACCAATGAGGATTGGGGCCTTATGTATGATTGAATCAATCATTGATGCAAAGGACTAACTGAAGTCTTTTCCCCTTCATGGTTGGAGAGTCATTTATTAGTTTTAAGAAAATGATATAAAACTCTGCAATTTTATCTCAATATTGATTATTGAAGAAGGAGACTATATGGAGAGTTAATTTCACAGGTGATGTGTTGTTGGTTGATGTGAGTTTGCACCTATAATAGCCTTTTGGATATTATTGATTTTATTAAACCATCTCACGTGACTTTGGAGCTTGTCATTAACACACATGTGTGCGTTGTTTGAAAGATGGAATTAAGAGTAGCATAACAGAGTATGTTTTCTATTGCCTCTGATTCAAGGATAATTGCTGCAACTGTGATATATGTAACTAGCTGTATTTTATTGTTAGATAAATTCCCTTAGGTATTCCTTTCTGAGTGAAACCAATAGTTGCAGTAGGAGTTTCTCAGGTTGAAGGAATTCCCTTAGACACAAGTTGGGACATCATGGAGTCACTGGATGTGAATACTGCAAAAATATTTTTGTGAAAGGATACTTGGACAATTGACAGTTGAATGGATATTCACTAAAAAGTTAAGTACAGTCAATAATAAATCAAGTTGTGCCCTTTGAATGGATACAGTTCATGAGTTCATGGATTCATGTTCACCATTTGACTTGATTTAAGAGAGCGATGATGATAGGGAAGATAGACAAGCTTTTTTTGTATGAATAACATCGCTACCAATGCATGCTTTTGGGACTTTTCTCTCTGTGTCAATCATAACGCGGATACAATGAAATAACCCTCCAATTATGACTGAAGGGCTATTTTTGGGTGAATATTTATGGTACTGAGAACACAAACACCTTAACAATTACAAGCAATATCTAGGGCCATGTTTTCTTAACGTTAGGATGCACTATATGCCACTATGCCCATAGGAATAACATAGGTGCCACAGAAGATAGTGCACACCAATGTTTAGTAAACATGGCCCCTACTATTTTATCTGGGTTGACATTGAGAGCCATTGCAAATACATCAAAACTGATGAAATATGTTCACAAAGTCTGACAGCAGTTAGAAGTTTAGCAACAATATTCTGTACCAACTGAAGTACTTTCAGAGAAGATACTGGAAGCCCTAGATGCACGGCATTGCAATAATCAGTTGGAGACAAAGGAAGTCATTTTAGAAGCCCTGTTAGTGACTTGGACATCTGAAAATGGGTCTTAGATGTACAAATCATGGAAACGTCCCTGGAGCCATTTTAGAAGTTGGGTATGAAGATGTCCCTTGTGCAAGAAAGCCCAGGTTGCATGGGGGCGAGGTGGAGGTGTGTCTGGAATGTTTTGGTACAGGTGTGTGCCCAATTTCAGACTTAGGTCCCTTGACCTTAGGTCTGAAATTTCAGACTTAGGTCCCTTGACCTAAGTCTGTCCCATGACAGAATCTTCAATGTTGCCCCCGGTGATGGCCCTACCCTCTATTTAATTCCCCTTCCCCCTATGTTACACCGCTTTGACCCGGAGAAAAGCGGTATATAAATACAGCTAAATAAATAAATAAAATAAGTGAGAAAGTCTATGCCCTCCAGAGGTAATGTTTATGTGTATTCCTGTTCCAAGGCATGAATAGACATCAGAAAAGCTCTCATTCTACCACCAAAACATCTGGAGGGACTAGAGAATAAGGTACTCGTATTCCAAATACTTTTCACGATTACAAAGAAAACTGAAGGGAAACAAGGACACTTTTTTATGGTCAGCATGCTTATGTACCTCTCCACTTGCAAAATAGCAGGCAGAGGCATGAATATAGCATGGGATAAATGTCTGCGTACAAAAATTTTGTCAGGGGGCATCTATGTCGCCATCCATTTTGGGTATGTGCAAGTTTCTAAAGTTGGGCCGAAACTTGCATGTGACCAGCCTTTTCTTATATGTTTTTCACCTGGACGTTCTCCCAGCATCCATTGTCTCACCTAGGGGAGGAGGATGGCATGGCAATTGCTCCCTATCGTGCGGTGGCGAGGTTTAATGCTGCATCATGTGTGCTTATGGCATGCCACTCCTGGCCCCCTCTGACACATCAGAGGGGCAATGGCATGCCGGGATGACTCTCATGTGTGCTGCTGCTTTAAGACCAACCACAGCATTGAAAAGGCGGCTGTGCCATGCTTACAGGGAGAGCATGATCTAAACTACTCACTGATCTGCCAACTATGAGAGTAGGCATAGTAGTTGAGGACTGGCCCACAAGCACATATCAGGAAATAGCTACATTGGTCACTCTGCTAGGTCATCTGTAGACTGGAATGTGTGTGCTCATTTATCATGGCCTACCCCTCTGGCAGGACAGATCCCATTTGTAAGACATGAATGCCAGTTGATCCAGCAGAATATCAATGCTCTTCACTTTCTGCCCTCTTATTCACATTCACTGGAATGGGTATGCTCATGTATCCTGGCCTACCCCTCTGGCAGGACAGATCCCATTTGTAAGACATGAATGTCAGTTGATCCAGAAGAATATCAATGCTCTTCACTCTCTGCCCTCTTATTCAACATATACATGCAGGCTGATTACTAACTGTGATACTAATACTGATGTTGGCTCCAGGATCATAGGCGCTAGCGCATGGGTGCTTGAGCACCCCCAATATGTTCTCCTGTAGGTCTGTATATCTGTAGCAAAAAAAACAACATACTCCAGAACTGCAGGACAAGGGAGAAAGGAAAGTTTCTGTATCCTAGCTATGCTCCTACCTCCCTCTGCTCCCTATTGGCTGGCTATGTCTGCTGCAGCCTATTGGCTGGCTTTGTCTGACTGATGGTTGCCTGGGCCTTGGGGAGAAAGCAGAGCCAGATTTGTTAGATGTTCTGGGGATTCAGGAGTTTAGGATTGCCACATCTAAATTATTTTAGGATTCTACAACTTTGTAAGGTAGCTTCCTTAGTCAGAATGATGTCTAAATTGTCTGGGTATTTTTTAGAGTTTAGCACTATAGCTCACCAGTGCTCCCCCTTCACTGTGCAGAGTAAGAGGTAGGTTCCAGTCAATGGAAAGGCTGCACTAGTCACAAGAAGGGTGGGCTGATTTTCTGTACAGGGTCTGGGAGAAAGTCAGTGGAATAAATGGGTTTCTTGGTAGGGTTGAGTGGGGTTGCTGAGAGGGTAGAAATGCAAGGGAAGTGGGGTAAAGTGTGAGGAGACTATTGCAGGCTGAGAAAAAGAATTGGCTGATTTCATTGATTCTGTTGTCTGTGTAGGCTGTTAGCCTAGGGTACATGTTTCTATTTCATCTTTAGATTTTATTTTCATTTTAAAATGCTGAAAAGAACATGCCTCCTTTCACCTGAAGGTGTCAATACTGTGCTCACCATTCCCTCACCATGTAGGTCAGGGCGAAGAGGGTCTGCCTCCCCAATGAACACAGTCCTGCAATCCTGTCATGATCCTCAACATATACTTCTTAACTTTAGAATTGATATCATTTTTGAGTATAAAGAACAATAGGATGGGAACTCTACTTCTCCGTGAGAGCCACTAATTTGCATGCTCTGTCCCCTTCGTTTTTCTCCTCTGTATACAGTAATTATCTGGCTACCCACTGATGGATTTTATTACACTGCAGGAGTTTGCAACTTCTGTCCTAGCTGAAAAAAATATTTCCTTCCCCTTCACAAAATCCTTGGAGGTTTCAAAATCCAAAGAGTTTCTGGATTAAATTCAGTTCTAAATCCAAATTTGAAAATGATGCAAAAGAGAATGGACTTCAATGTGCTTAATTAATTTTTGGAGAAATGCTTGATCAATTCATTTGTTGTTGTTGTTGTTAAGTGCCATCAAGTTGGTGTCGACTCATGGCGACCCTGTGGATCGTTGTCCTAAATTGTTTTTGGTCTTCAGTCAGGCGGTTCATTGTTGACAGACTGGCACTCGTGGCTGCTGTTACTGTATTGATCCATCTCATTGCTGACCTTCCTCTTTTGCGTTGACCTTCAACCTTGCCAAGCATGATGTCTTTCTCTAATGATCTTTCTCTTCGCATGATGTGTTCAAAGTATGAAAGTTGAAGTCTTGTCATCTGAGCTTCTAAAAGAAAGCTTAGGTTTGATCTCCTTTAGTACTGACTGGTTTGTTCTTCGAGCAGACCATGGTATACACAGTATTCATCACCAGCACCATAATTCAAAGGCATCAATTTTCTTCCTGTCTATCTTTTTCGCTGTCCAACTTTCTCATCCATATGACATTATTGAAAATGCCGTGGCTTGAACAAGTTGAATTTTGTATGGAGAGAGACATCTCTGCTCTTGAGAATCTTGTCTAGGTCCTTCATAGTCATTCTGCCAAGAGCAATGTGTTGTCTGATTTCATGACTGCTTGTTGCTTCTTTATTGATAATTGATCCAAGTAAGTTAAAGTTGTCCACTATTTCAATCTCTTCTCCATCAACGATGAACTTATTGATTTTGCCATTTCTCAGGATCTTTGTCTTCTTTACATTAAGGTGCTGGCCCATTTTAAGACTATGTTCCTTGATCTTGAGAAGCAAATGTTTCAGATCATCTTCACTTTCAGTCCGTAATGTGGTATCATCAGCATAGCAAAGGTTGTTAATGAGTTTTCCACTAGTCTTCACACCTTCACACAATTTTCAATTCATTTAGCCAAACTAGATAACAAAAAAACTGGGAGATATTTATTTGGATTTTACAATCAGCAGTACTGGATGAATGGCGAGTTCTGTAAGGCGAGTTCTAACTGGAAAATAGTAAATGGCGGCAGATAAGGACCAACATGGTCTATCTAGTCTGCCCAGTAAGGTGGCTAGGGTTGTAGAGTTCTACATGCTGCTCTGGTTACCCCTCTCTATTTTTGAAGTTATTTAAATTTGCTTTGGTAATATCCTCTTTCCATATAATGATCCACTGTGTTTGTCTCATGCTTTTTTGAATTCTGTTCCTGTTGTGGCCCCTACCACCTCCATCAGGAGGGCATTCCATGTATACACCACCCTTTCAGTGAAAACATATTTTCTGACAATGCTTTTATGTTTACTTCTTTGCAGCTTCATTTTATGCCCTCTAGTTCTAAAGCTTTCTCGTCTTTGAAAAAGGTTAATTTGTTCAATAATACCCTTTAAGTATTTAAACATCTGTCCCTCCTCTCATCTAGGGTATACATATCAAGGTCTTTGAGTCTCTTCTTATGTGTCATCTGGCGCAGGCCCCATCATTTTGGACCCCTTCTTCTGAACCATTTCAAGTCTATTTATATCCTTTGCAAGTTATGGTTTCCAAAACTGAACACTATACTCTAGGTGAGGACTCAACAATGACCTGTACAGAGGAACTAATAGCTCCTTCTTCCTGCTGGTTATTCCTTTCTATATGCAACCTGGCATTCTTCTGGCTTTGATCACCTCCTTTTCACACTTTGCCACCTTGGGATCCTCAGACACTATTGCACCAAGGTCCCTCTCCTGATCTGTACACACCAGCCTCTCACACCCTATCATACACTGCTCCTTTGGATTTCTGTATCACTCTGCATTTCTTTGCATTAAATCTTAACTGCTAAGCCTTAGACCATTCTTCTAATTTCTGAAGATCTAACTCATGTTGTCTACTTTCTCTGAGGTGTCCACTCCATTGCAAATCTTTGTGTTATCTGCAATAGGCAAACTTTTCTTTTACCCTTTGGAAGAGTACAGTCCCAGGACTTATCCCTGAGGCACTCCACTACTCACGTTCCTTTCTTCAGAATGAGTTCCATTCACCCCTACCCTCTGTAGTCTGTCAGTCAACCAATTTCTGATCTAGTTTACCACCCCGAGACCCATACCTAGGCTACTCTGTTTATTCACATGCCTCCTATGAGAAACGGTATCAAAGGTTTTGCTGAAATCTAAGTAGACCATATCCATTGCATGTCCTTAATCTAGTTCTTTGGTCACCCAGTCAAAGAAATCAGATTTGTTTGGCACGATCTTCTCTTTGTAAAACCGTGCTGCTTTCTGATCTTGCAACCCATTGGATTCCAGAAGGACCGCAATCATTTCTTTCAGCAATGTCTCCGTCAGGACTGGTGCAAGGATTAGAGACTCCCTAGGCTGGCCCTCCATCTTGCTGCCACCCAGCCCCTATTGATACCAGGGCCCACAGAACGGCAATAATTTTGAAACCGTGACACAGCACCTGCCTAAAGTCTTCAACTCACATTGCAGTTTCTGCCTTCTATGACCTGCTGCTTCTGCCCCCCTCTGATGCAGACTTCGGTTTGCATAAAGTCTTGTCATCTTAATTCACATCTCTAGTCATTTTTTCTTCCGCATCTGCTTTTGCCATCCTGATTTATCTCTTTATTTCTTTCATTTTTGTCCAGTATTCTCTTCTGTATCCATCTTTCTGTAATTTTCTGAATTCTGTGAATGCTGCCTTTTTTGTCTTTATTTGAAGCCACTTCTTTGGAGAACCATATTGGTTTTATGTACTTTCCTTGCATATTGTGATGAAGCTGACACTACTGAAGCTATGGAGTTAGGAGAAAACTCCGTTTCTTTTAAAGAAACTGATTTACAGAGAATGCAGTTACCAAGAAGTGCAGCTAGAGGGAGTAGGCATGAGGCTGCAGAAGGTAGGCTGACACACCCAGATTGTAATGAAGCAATAGCTAATCAAACACACCTGAGTAGAGGGCCAGAAAGCTCACTAGAGAAACGGCTTTATAAGCAGTGCTCGGTCAGGAGAATAGAGATAGGACCACCAATACAGAGAGGACCACCAATACAGGGAGGACCACGAATAGAGAGATGATCACAGGAGCAGAGAGCACCACAAATACAGAGAGCAACAGAAACCCCTGCTACTAAGGAGAGAGAAAGGGGAAAGCTCCAATTACGGAAGGAAAGGCAGTTAAGCTTGCAGTCCTTACAAGGAAGTGACAACTTCCAGGAAGGACAAGCCCATGCTGAAAAGCTCCAGAAAGAAGTCTCCAGGGAAGACAATGTAAGCAGGAGAGTGCCTGGTAGAGGGAATACCAGCAATGCACGTCTCAGAGAACAAAGGTATATTCACACCTCCTTTCCTGAATGTGTGCCAGGTCCTAGAAAGGCTTGTAAACCAGAGAGCCATAGATTTGAGAAACAAAGCTGGGGAAAGCTTTGGAAACCTGTGCAGAAGGTCCTAGATAAAAGCCATATTAATTGTTTGCCAGACCAGGTCCAGCCAGGTTGGAAAGTCTTGGAGAGAACTACTGAAGTACAACCAGTTTTGCCTAGGGAAAGCTCAGGTTTAGCAGACACCATATCTGAGCAAGAGGATATGCAAACAGACCTTGTAGAACCAGAACCATTGCTACCTGAATATCCTATGGACTGTACTCTTTGTGTAGCTGAGAGTATAGAATCTCTCACAGAGTCATAGCATAAGACATGCTCTAAAATGTCATTGCTTTGTTGAGCTGAGAAGAAGAATTTTTTGTGTTTAACCTGTTTATATTGAAAAATCCTGTTTGAATGGAAAAGACTGTGAAGCTCTTATAACAGTTTGGACTTTGTAAATACTTTGGTAGAAACCCTGAATTAAGGTGAATTCTGTTGTCTTCTTGGAGAACCTTAGCGCATCAAGGGAATAAAACCTTATATTTAACCCAGCACAAGGCTCACACAACTATTCTTTGTAAAGAAGGGAACTACAAGGGCCATAATGCACCTGGTCTAAGTTAGAGTTCCCGGCTTCAACAAACAATAAATGTCCACCCTAACCCTTCAGCACACTGCCACCGGGAGGGATTGTGACAATATAGATCTGTTTTCCTTGACATGGCCTCTTTCAGTTTAGCCCACTGCCTTTCCACTTCCTTTATCTCCTCCCACCCTGCCAGCTCCTCCTTCAGGTACTTTCCCATTTTACTGAAGTCAGCGTTTTTGAAATCTAGGACTTTCAGTTTGCTGTGATTTTACTCTGCCTTGGCTTTTACTTCAAACCACAATGTATGATGATCACCACTGCTCAAGTAAGTGCCCACTTGGACATTAGACATACTGGGCCTGATATTGAATTAATTGAGCTAGCTATGTGCCGCTATGGCGCATAGATGTCACTACTGACCTCTAACCCTGGATATTCAATGCTGGAGTTATATGCAGCCCCGGCATTGAATATCCGGGATTTCCGCACATGCCCTGCAGCCGCAGAAGCTAACTGAGTAGCGGCAATATTGCACCACTGCCCAGTTAGCTCCTGCGGGCAAAACTTGGCCAGCTTTTGCTTCACCTAGTTTTACCTGCAGGTTGCTAACCAGGTAGTGGTGCAATACCGCCGCTACCTGGTTAGTGACTGCCACTGCCTCTACTTCGGTATAGAATGCTCACGACACGCCCCGATGCTAAGTGGTTAGTGTTGGAGCGTATAGGGAAGATAATAGGGGATATCTGCAAGCCTCCTATGAGGAATGGTATTGAATGCTTTGCTGAAATCTATGTAGACCATATCTATTGCATGCCGTTGAATATCCCATTCAGCAGCATTTACACAGTTTACAAGTCTGTAAACCATGTAAATGCCTTTCAAATATTGGGTCCACTGTCTTCAGTGGCATACCAAGGGTGGGGTTGTGGGTGCGGCCTGCCCTGTGTGTCAGCTGGAAGGGTGGTGAACCCCCACCGGGCCCAAGGACACAGCACAGCATGATTAAGCAGGCTTGCTGTGGTGTCTGGTGCTCCAGGGGCCGGCTGCTTTTCTCTCCTGGCCAAAATCTTGTGAATTGCGAGACTTTGACAGAGAGAGAAGAGCGACAGGCCCCTGGAGTGTGAGGCTCCACAGTAAGCCAGCTTAATCGTAAGTTTGCTGCGCTGCCTCTGTGGGGCTGACCGGGGTTAGAGGGGTGCACTGGCAGCATGAGGGGGTGCTTTCACCGGGTGTTGGGGAGTTAGGAATGCCACTGATTGTTTCCATTAGCAAGTATTAGATCCAGCATCAACCTTTCCCTGGTGGGTCCGATCACTATTTGTCTTGAGTAAAGCCTCTTGCAGGGCATCTATGATCTTTCTGTTTCTTTCCATATTTGCAGATAGGATACTTCAATCCACATCCAGCAGATTAAAGTCAACCAGTATCATCACTTCTCCCTTTTTTACTACCTTTACAATATAGTTGATGAAGTCTTTCTCCAGTGTGGATGGTAGTACCATCTCCTCTTTCCAACACAAGCCACAACGCTTCTTCTTTTCCCCAAGTCCCCTGCATTTCAGCTGCTTTAATACTGCTTCTGACATAGAAGGCTCCTCCTTCTCCTTTCCTGCTCTCTCTATCCCTCCTAAATAGATTATGCCAAAGTATGGCAATATCCCATTTGTGAGATTCATTAAATCAAGTTTCTCTAATGGCCACAATGTCCAAGTCCATTTCCATCATCAAGACTTCCTTATACCACACATCAATTCTTAAATACTGCCTAATTATTTTGCTGAATATTTAAAGCATTGATTAGTGAACTACATATAACAGGTATCAATCTCAAGTCATGATCCTTACTTATTTCATGAGATAAAAATGATTATTTTAATCCAATATAACCAACATATTACCCTTACTAAATACAGCACTTTACAAATTGTGTTCTGTAGCAACCAGTATTCAAAGCAAAGCTTTTGCTGGTTTACATACCAATTTTTTTAGTCGTGCACAGCATGAATCCGCAAGTTCATTATGCGTACAGGCTATTATACATTGTGAAATTGGTCAGATGAGAATTAAACCTTTAACACTCCCAATCCATCCTTATTTGGCCAAATAAATGCTTGTTTTCAATATTTAATAGAAAAGAATCAAAAATTACTGCCTGATATGCTCATTCACTTTTCAACAGCTCTCTTTCTTGAGGTATTCAGATGTTTTCTATCATATCCCACCTCATTTTTGAAATCTATTAAGGTAATCCTCCTCTTCATAGCCGCTGCTGTGTTTATAGCCCCCTCGTGCTTAAGAGTCTGGCTGCAGCTGTATTGCAGTATGCACAGGACTTATAATATTTGGTTATAAATAAAAATCCTGATAAAACTTCCTCGGGGTGAAAATTGCTACTTCAAGCATTCAGGCACAATATGTTTTTGCGTCAAAGAACTTAGGGCCCAATATTCAGCTCTGGCAGCTAGCGCTACTACAAATGCGACTAGCTGCTGCCGCTGAACAGTAAACCCAGATCTTCAATGCTGGGGTCATATCTGGCCTTGCTATTGAATATCTGGGTTAGCCGCTCCTGCCGATTCCTAATTGGACTGTTGAGATACTGAGCTACTGCCTGGTTAGCAATATGCAGTGAAAGTTAGGCCAGGGTTACATGTGCCTGGATTTCACCGCATATCACTAACTGTGCAGTGGCTCAATATCTGTGCTGACCGGTTAGCAAACGGCTCCGCCTCTGCTTTGCTCTGGAATGCCCCTGACACGCTCCAGTGCTAAGTGATTAGCATCGGGGTGTGAAGAGCTGGCAGCTGCAGATATTCAGTGGCACTAATCATGTTAGTGGAGTGGAGGAGTAGCCTAGTGGTTAGAACACTGGCTTGGTAACCAAGCAACCAGGGTTTGATTCCCACTAGCACTTTTTGTGGCCTTAGGCAAGTCACTTAACCCTCCATTGCCTCAGAAGAAAGGCCTGGCAATCTACTTCCGGTGACTGCCAAGAAAACCCAGCAGCTTCTGGGTCGCCTGGAGTCAGGACTGACTCAAAGGCACATGTTGCATTTGCAATCATGTTAGTGCCGCTGAATATCCTATTTGCTGCAATTTGCGTGGTTAGCTGTGCTAGCCACGATACTCACTTTGAATATCGGACCCTTACTGTTTAAATGTGTACCAAAGACAATTGGAGATAAAGTGATTTGCTCAAGGTCAAATGGAGGGTCAATGGCAGAAGCAGGATTCTTTGCAAGAATGGCACTTGACTATGGGGACCACGAAAACTCAAATTTCATGTGAACTATACTATATAAAGAGACCAACCACACCACGAGATAATGACATGATCAACTAGAAAAAGACGGATGGCTGAGAGATTGGCTGACTGGCACAAGAAAGTGAGAGAGTCTCAAAAACTGAAACACTAATGGAGTACCCAAACCTTGCAGAGACATTGTAAGTGCAGGTCTAGAGTTGGAACAGGGGGTATCTTGAGACTGTTAAGCGGAAATTGTAAATTTTGGGAGTCGAGGAAAAGTGAATGCAGGACTAAGGATGAATATATGGAGGGATCATTAACTTTGTGCTAAGCTGTGTGGGTGAAAACAAGATTTAAATGTTTAGGTTTTAAAAAAACATCAGAAGAGTATGCACATGACCACAAAGATTTTCTTGTTGAAAAAAAATGAAAGGAATGAAAGGTAATGTGCAAATATTGCTACGTTACCATGCACACTGCCAGGAAAAACTGAAACTAACATAACAGAATACATATGCAGATGAACCGCAAAAATCCATCAGTGGCTCCATCATTTATGTCTTATCTAAATGCGAAGATTGATTGTATGCTGTATTATTTAAGTTTCAATTAATTTTTTTGTTCACAATCTTTATTAGATTTTTGAAATAAACATAATAACAAAAGTGATAACAAACAATAAGCCCAACTGGATGTCATGTTCTTAAACATTGTTAGAAAAGTTACAGCACTTCCTACACATTTGCCTATGGATATCTAGCACAGTAATTACAGGATGCATCCATCTTACCCATAATGAGCATAAGGGAAAAACTTACATTGTAGAGAATCCATTTAATGGCTTCCATATTGAGTTAATGTGCTGCATTTCCTTCCCTTCCTTGCACTGAGCATTTATTAGCTCGTACTTGTAAGTCATGTCTACCGGGCTCCACCAAAAATGAACATCCAAAGACTCAGCTTCTCTTCAATTTTAAAGAACTAGTTCCGAAACTCCACATAAGGGAGCACATATGAATTCAATTATCCCGCCCCATTTTTCTCGACCAATTCCCTGTCAATCAGAAATTTTTGTAATTGCTCAACATCAATAAAGGAAAAATTCTGTCCCTGGTAACCTACCAGGCAGCGACAAGGAAATTTAAAAAAAAAAAAAAGTAGCACCTAGCCACTACTCTGGATTTAAATCCCAAAAACTGTTTGCGCCTAAGCTGCATCACACGACCAACATCAGGAAACACTTGAAGCATAGAACCACAAAACAAAACTTCTCTGTGCTTAAAGTAAGCTTTTAGCACAGATAGTTTAACAGATTCAGACTCAAACGTCGCCACTAAGGTGCAACGTTTGGGAATTGAATCTGTGGAATCTTCTAGGAATGCTGTTAAGTCTTGACCTACCGACTGGACAGAGGGAGCAGCAGCCCCCTCTGTACCAAACATCGGCAGACCATTAGAGGAAAAAGAATAGACCTGGACCACTACTACAGGATCTTTCAATTGCAAAATTTCAGAAAAATACTTCTGAAGTAATATTTTAGGAGCCAGAAGGTGAGTAGAGGGAAAATTCAAGAAGCGAAGATTCCTAGCCCATTGTTGATTTTCCAACAATTCCACCCGGTATGAAACCGAGGAAATATCTTTAAGTAATGGAAGAGGAGATTCAACACGAGTAGGAATCTGAGCCAAAGCATTCAACTGTTGATCAACAACATTAAACCTATCAACTACTTTGCCTGTAAAACAGCACAATGATGCAACAGTGGTGGACAAACGTGTATCAATCTGCTGTATAGCAGTCCAGATATCAGTTAGTGTCACCTCCCCAGGTGTGAGAGGAGGGTTCTGGTCAGTACCAGCTGGACACACCGGTCTTAAGGGTGAAACCAGAGGCGCTGTAGGAGCTTCTAATAGGGTGGAAGACGAAAGGGGTTGGGGGAGAAGGGGCGGTAGCCGGAACTCCGGGCTCAAAGAAGCACGGTCCGACAAAATATCAACAGGCTGCAGCGACGAAACATGCCTGTCCATAGGGCCAGTCACTTTACCTCCACCATCCTGCTCACCGGCTCCAGATTTAAGTCCTGCTTTCCCTTTTCTCTTCCCCATGGACACTGCAGGCGACGTCAAGCGCTCTGATAGAACCTCTCTGGAGCGCCTAAGGAGCGTAAAAGGGGCGTGTCCTGCCCCTTGTGACATGCCCCTTAGAACACGGCCCTGCAAGCCGCGACTCGCAAGCCGCGAGTGGCTCTCCAGCTCTTTATGGGGATCGCAGGGGGGGTCCTCCACGGCCGGAACGTCCGCCCAGGTGCCTGCAGCGGTGCCGCCGGTTCCCCTCTCCTTCCTGCAGCCCTGTACCGCAAAGATGGAACCGCGGGTACTCCCAGGTAAAGATGACGCTTCCCAACAAGTCCTGCTCTCACAGCTCTTTATGGGGATCGCAGGGGGGGTCCTCCACGGCCGGAACGTCCGCCCAGGTGCCTGCCGCGGTGCCGCCGGTTCCCCTCTCCTTCCTGCAGCCCTGTACCGCAAAGATGGAACCGCGGGTACTCCCAGGTAAAGATGACGCTTGGTCGAGAAAAATGGGGCGGGATAATTGAATTCATATGTGCTCCCTTATGTGGAGTTTCGTTAACTCCTTATTACTTAGTTACTTTTATTTCTTAAAAATAATGGCTGTTTCTCCATGATGTGGTTTATTTTATTTTACTTTCTTTGTTCCTAATTTGGATTGTATATTGAATTTCTTATGATTTATTTTGCAATGTATGTATTCAAGGAAGAAAAAACCTTAAATAAAAGATTTAAAAAAAAAAAAAAAAAGAACTAGTTCCAATCCAGTTAACAGAATATCAAATAGTTTCCCCTGTTTTTCATCTAGGCACTGAGAGGCTAACCCTCCAGATTTAATATAATAACAGGGTAAGACATAGTTATTGTGACATTAAATATTTGACCAACTTCATTCCAAACCTTGTGCCAAAAATGAAAGACAATAGGGCCTAAGTAGATCATATGACGGAATGTTCCAGGAGTTGAATTACATTTCCAGCATAAGTTGGATTTACCACTATTAATTCAGATATCCCGATCAGGAGTCCATAAAGCCCTATGTGCACAAAAACACATGGACTGAAGAGTCGGGACTGAAGCAATAATTCTACTAGTGCATAGCCAAAATTTCTTCCACTGTGTGAGAAAAATGCTAACTTCAAGCTCATCTTGCCAATTTTTTGTACATCATTACAACTCACGCCACACCTTCTCCATAGCCCATCGTAAAACATGGAGGTTGGACAAAGCATATAATTTATCTGATTACATAAAAACATAGAAACCTGATGGCAGAAAAAGACCACATGGCCTATCCAGTCTGCCCTTCCATACCAACTACTATAGTCCCTTTTTCTTTTAGAGATCCTCTGTGTTTGTCCCATGCTTTCTTGAATTCAGAAACAGTCCTGGTCTCTATTTCCTCAACTGCGAGACTATTCCATGCATCTACCTCATGCTTGTACCACACCAGGGAACACATCAGACAGATTTTTAGGCAGCTTCCATCTAAAAATTGTATATATCTAAACTGCTGATTAGATACTAACCCATACAAGGAAGAAATGTTAGGAATTTTCCACCAGAGCATATGTTCCTTAAACTCCAAGTACATTTTTTTAAGTTACTGTCTCCAGTATGTGAGTTTGTTTGATATAGTAATGAACTCATTAAAGATAGGAGCATAACGCATGTCTCAACATTAGGAGGAGCAAAAGCTGTAACATAAATCACACCATAAGGACAGATCAATTTGCTACAGTACATGGCTGGTAAATATTTTAGATCAAGAGGATACAACAGCTCTTCCTCTAATTGAACCCATCTAGGACTTTCATCTGCTATATCCTGAAGCCACCAAGCCCTTGGTGCATTAATAACACTGAATGATAATTAGATAAACTCAGGAAATTAAATCCCCACATTCCTTCGCTAATTGTGATTTATATAATGTTATATAGGGAGGTTTGTTCCTCCACAAGAACTTAGAGACTATTATTTCAACAGATTAAAAAAAACTCTGGAAAAGGAATAGGCAACATATTAAAAGGGTCATTTAAAAAGCCTTAGTTATGATTTGGGTGTCTGTAAACAAGCATGCGGCTGTCCAAATCATGGAGAAATCTCCAGAAATATTTTACAAATGGCTTTTAAAGACATCTTCAGTACGGGGATGGTGGAGGAATGTCGGGGATGGTAACATAGTAACATACGTAGTAACATAGTAAATGACGGCAGATAAAGACCAGTATGGTCCATCTAGTCTGCCCAGTAAGATGGCAAGAGTAGGTGTACCTACCGCTCCGTGCAGGCCACCCCTTCCCATGTCTTTGTTTAAGGGGTGAACCCACCGCTCCGTGTAGGACACCCCTGTATGTTGAGAAATTAGTTAGTTAAGTTTATTTTGATTGTATCCTGTTGCTGTAAAGGGATCCACTGTGTCTGTCCCATGCCATTTTGAATTCTGTCACTGTATTTGCCCCCAACACTTCCATCAGGGGGGCATTTCCAAGCATCCACCACCCTTTCAGTGAAAAAGTATTTCCTGACATTGCCTTTCAATTTACCCCCTTGCAGCTTCATGTTATACCCTCTAGTTTTACAGCTTCCCCGTCTTTGGAAGAGGTTTGTTTGCTCATTATTTCTTCATTACTTTTCCCGCCACCGAGGTAAGGCTCACGGGCCTGTAGTTTGTCACTTCTTCCCTGTCACCACTTTTGTGAAGAGGTACCACATCCGCCCTTCTCCAGTCCTGAGGAACTACTCCTGTTTCCAAGGATCTGTTGAAAACATCCTTTAACGGCCCTGCAAGAACCTCTCTGAGCTCTCTCAGTATCCTGGGATGTATCCTATCCAGTCCCATGGCCTTGTCCACTTTCAGTTTTGCAAGTTGTTCTAACATATCATCTTCTGTGAATTGTGTGGTATCTACTTCATTTCCCATTTTTATATTTGGGAGTCACAGATAGTCCTTCTCCAGGATTTTCTTTCGTAAAAACAGAGCAGAAGAATTTGTTTAGCAATTTTGCTTTTTCAATGCCACTTTCCACAAATCCGTTCCCAGCACTTCTGAGTCCTGCAATTCCATCTCTGATTTTCCTCCTCTCCCGAATATATCTGAAGAAAGTTTTGTCGCCGCACTTAACATCTTTAGCCATCTTTTCCTCTGCCTTTGATTTTGCTTTCCTTATTTCACTTTTTGTCTCTTTTAGTTTGGTCCTGTATTCCTTAATGTATTCCTCTGTTTGCAAGCTTTTGAATTTTGAGAAAGCTGTGTTTTTTGCCTTTATTTGAGCAGCCACTTCTTTGGAGAACCAAATAGGTTTCCTTCTCCTCTTGTTTTTATTTACTTTACTTACATATTTATCTGTTGCCCCTTTTATTGCCACCTTTAGTTTAGCCCATTGCAATTCCACTTCCCTTATCCCCTCCCACCCTGCCAATTCCTCCTTCAGGTACTTGGCCATTTTACTGAAGTCAGTGTTTTTGAAGTTTAGGACTTTGAGCTTGCTATGATTGGACTGCACCTTGGCTTTTATCTTAAACCACATGATGTGATGATCACTGCTGCTCACAGGGGCACCCACCCAGACATTCGACATGCTCTCACCGTTGGTGAGCACTAAATCCAGCATTGAGCTTTCCCTGGTTGGTTCCATCAACATTTGTTTAAGTGGCACATCTTGGAAAGCATCCACAATTGTTTTACTTCTTGCCAGATTTAGAGAAGGAGTACTCCAATCCACATCGGGTAGATTAAAGTCACCCAATATGATCACTTCCCCCTTTGTGGCTATCTTGGCAATATCTATAATTAATTCATTATCTATTTCTTCGATTTCAGTTGCAGGTCTGTAGACTACAGCAGTATGGATGACAGTGCCATCTCCTCTTTCCAACACAATCCACAGTGCTTCTTCTTTTCCCCATGCCCCCTGCATTGCAGTAGCTTTAATATTGCTTTTTACATATAAGGCTACTCCTCCTCCTTTTCCTCTTTCTCTGTCTCTTCTGAATAGATTATAGCCAGCTATGGCTATATCCCATTCATGTGATTCATTAAACCATGTTTCTGTAATGGCCACAATGTCCAAGTCCATTTCCACAATTAGGGCTTCCAGGTCCAGAACTTTGTTGGCTAAGCTTCAAGCATTTTTGCTCTTTGCTTTCCAGCATTTAAGTGGCTTGCATGTATTTTGCATTGATTTTGTTCTGCCTACTTCTTCCCACTTGTCATGGACAATGGACCTAGATATCCTCACCCAATTTCAGAAACGCAGGAGATGACTGCAATCCCGTCCAAGTTTAGACCTGCTCCAGACTGAATAGGCATTGGGAAAGTGCTTGTTTTGACTAAAATGTCCAGCAGGAGTAGAGAAGATGGCACTCCACTATCCCCAGTACTCTTCACAATCACAATGATAGCAGCAGTGAGATTCCCTGGCCCTAGCCACTACTCTAACCATTAGGCTATTCTTAGATGTCCCTGGTCTGGAAGACTATTTTGGGGTCATCTATGTAGACGGCCTCGCAGATGCCCATATCAAACACATCTACATTTGTGAAATCATGCCTCAACTTGGACATTCCTGCTTTTTTCAGAAATTCTGGCTTGAATGTCCCAAATTGCCCTTAGACATTATTTGTAAGATGACTACCAATCAGACAATGAGATGATGGTGCAAGGAAGAGGGTTTTAGATACCTTAGGAGCTGGGCAACGTTCTGGGAGAGGGAGGAGCTTTCCCAAAAGGATGGTCTTCACTTTAACTGGGACAGAACCAGGCTGCTGGCATTAACCTTGAAAAAAGGAGAGAGAACAGCTTTTAAACTAGATAATAGGAAAAGCCAAGAGTCGCCCAAGAGCACATTTCCACCTTTAGGGCTTCTAGGTCAAGAACTTTGTTGGCTAAGCGAGCATTTGTGCTCATTGCTTTCAAGCATTTAAGTAGCTTGCATGTATAGCTAAGACATGCCATTTCTTTCTCTATAACATCAGCAATATCCGCCCTTTCCTTCCTAAACACACTACTAAAATGCTTATCTACTCCTTAATAACCTCCCGTCTTGACTACTGTAACCTACTACTTGCTGGTCTCCCTTTGAATCATCTCTCTCCCCTTCAATCTGTTCAACACTCTGTTGCGCGGCTAATCTTCCACCAGCCTCGTCATACCCGTATTACTCATCTTCTCAAGTCACTTCATTGGCTCCCTATCCATTTCTGCATCCAGTTCAAACTTCTCCTGCTGACCTATAAATGCATTCACTCTGTGGCTCCTCACTACCTTTCTTCTCTTATCTCTCCTTACAACCCCCCTCGGGAACTCCGCTCTTCTAGCAAACTGCTTCTATCTGTGCCCTTCCCTTCTACTGCTAACTCCAGACTTTGCGCCTTTCACCTGCTGTGCCTTATGCCTGGAACAAACTACCTGTGTTTATATGCCAGGCGCCTTCTCTAACCCTCTTCAAATCCAGGCTGAAAACCCACCTCTTCGCTGCTGCTTTTGGATCTTGATTCGCCTGATCTCCTTTTTCTTTCCCCTTGCTTTATCTCTACCTACACCTTCTGTGTTTGTCTTGACTAGATTGTAAGCTCTGATGAGCAGGGACTGTCTCTTACATGTCTGTGCAGCGCTGTGTATGACTTGTAGTGCTATACAAATGCTCAGTAGTAGTAGTAGTAGTAGTAGCACATAGTTCAGAAGGATGTATCCTTAAAGGATACTAGCAAAAGAGGAAAATTAGGACATCCTGATAGAGAACTTCCAATAAAGATAAAAATAACCCAAATGTTCTTAAGTACAGAACAGACAGAACTGAAAGATTCCATATTACCCCATTAAATGATAACAAATTAATATGAATAAAATACAACCTCTAAAATGCCTGTATGCAAATGCTAAAAGTCTAAAAAATAAGATGGGAGAGTTAGAATATATAGCACTAAATGAAACTTAGATATGATTGGTATCTCAGAGACCTGGTAGAAGGAGGACAACCAGTGGGGCACTGTGATACCTGGGTATGAACTATATCACAATGATAGGGTAGATCAAATTGGTGGAGGGGTTGCGCTCTATGTTAGAGAGGGCATTGAGTCACAGAGGATTCAAGTTTTTCAGGAAACAAAATACACGGTAGAATCTCTATGGATAGAAATTCCATGTAAAAAGGGGAAGTGATGGTGGTGGGCAGTGTACTATCGAACACCTGGCCAGAAAATGGATGATGAATGCTAACAGAAGTTTTGGAGATCATATCTCGCAAAGGATGTAAAAAGACTAGAAACGGTTCAGAGGAAGGCGACCAAAATGATTTGGAGCCTGCATCAGAAGACATATGAGAAGAGACTTGAAGACCTAAATATGTGCACTCTGGAGGAGAGGAGGGACAGGGGAGATATGATTCAGACCTTCAAATATTTAGAGTATTAATGAACAAACAAACCTCTTCCAAAGACGGGAATGCTGTAGAACTAGAGGGCATAGTATGATGCTGCAAGGGGGTAAACTGAAAGGCAATGCCAGGAAATACTTTTTCACTGATAGGGTGGTGGGTGCTTGGAATGTCCTCTGGATGGAAGTGGTGGGGGCAAATACAGTGATAAAATCAAAATAAACATAACTCTCTCTCATATCTCAACAAATAGGGATGATCTACATGGTGTGGTGGGTACACCCCTAAACAAAGGTATGGGGGGGGGGTTATGATTATGGTTAGGCATTTGATATGCTGCCCTTTACTTATGCATCAGAGCGGTTTACATGTATATACTAACAGGTACAGGTGATCTGCATGAAGTGGCAGGTGCACCTCCTCTTGCTGCCTTGCTGGGCAGACTAGATGGACCATACTGGTCTTCATCTGCCATAATATACTATGTTACTAACCAAAGTTACAACATAGTAATAATGGGTGATTTCAATTACCCTGGTATCAACTGGGTCAGTGTCACAGCAGGACATGCTAGGGAGATAAGGTTTTTAGATGAAATAATTGACTGCTTCTTGAAGAAGTTGGTTCATGAACTGACAAGAGGGGAAGCTATTTTGGACCTAGTCCTTAGTGGAACACAGGATCTGGTGCAAGAGATAACAATGTTGGGACCACTTGGTAATAATGATCATAGCATGATTGCACTTGATTTAATAAATGGAAGAAGGACAGCAAGGAAATCCACAGCACTACATTTTAATTTTCAAAATGTAGACTATGATACAATGAGGAAACTAGTTAAGAAAAATCTAAAAGGAGCAGCTGCAAAGGTCAAAGATTTACATCAAGCATGGGTGTTGTTTAAAATACTATCTTAGAAGCTGAGATCAGATGTATTCCATGCTTTAAGAAATATGAAAGGAAGACTAAAAACTGCCAGCATGGTTTAAAGGTGAGATCATCTAAAGAAACATCTTTCAGGAAATGGAAAAAGAACGAAATGATGAAAACGGGAAACAATATAAGCATTGACAAGTTAGATGCAAAAAAATTGAAAAATCTGATCCCAATATAAAGGGAAAAACCCACAAAAGTAGATTCATATGTTGGAATGTTCGCTATGTAGGAGAAAGGGAAAACCCCTCCAAACAATGAACCGCTCCTTTTTAATCTTTTTTATAAAGTGTGCAGAAGTGAAAACTTTCAAAATGGCAACCTAAAGCCAACATGCCAAGAACAAAACTTAATAACCAACAAGGTTTAGAAACAGGTGGCAATTGGAGCTGAAAATACGTGGAAATTATGATGGTCCAGTCTGTAACATGAAGAGCAGGCACATGATTCCCCACCATGAAAAAACTTCTATAGCGCCAAGATTGCAGTGAAGGAATTAAGAATAAAACAAAGGATATTATAATGCCTCTGTATCGTTCCATGGTGCAACTGCACCTTGACTATTGTGTGCAGTTCTGATAGTCATATCTTAAAAAGGATATAGCAGAATTAGAAAAGGTACAGAGCAGAGCCACCAAAATGGTAAAGGGGATGGAAGGATATTCCTATGAGCAAAGGCTTAAAATGTTAGAGCTCTGCAACTTGGAAAAAAGAGGGCTGATGGAAGATATGATAGAGGTCAATAAATTAATGAGTGGAGTGGAACGGGTAAACATAGATCAGTTGCTTATGCCATCAAAAAGTAGAAAGACTAGGGGACATGCAATGAGGCTACAATCAAACTTTTTATACTAATAGAAAAATTTATTTTTCACTCAACACGTAATCAAACTCTGGAATTTCTTGCTGGAGGGTGTAGTAAAAGCTGTTAGAGTAGCTGGGTTTAAAAAAGATTTGGACAGTTCCTGATGTAAAGGTCCATAAACCATTATTAAAGTGGACCTGGTAAGTTCACTGCTTTTGCTGGGACAAGCATTGTGGAACCTGTGTGCCTTTTTAAGAACCTCATTAGCCACTGCTGGAAACAAGATACTGGGCTTGATGGACCTTGGTCTGACCCAGTATGGCATTTCTTATGTTCTTATGTGTCTTCACACATTTAATTCACTTGTCGGCATAATATCATCTTAATAATATCAAGTCATCCCCGTCATGAGAAATGTAAAGGAGTCCACTTTAAGGATCTCCTCTTTCAATTTTCTCAGAATTCTAGAGCAATTGTCTTCTATCATGCAATCAATGGTATTATGGAAAATTATAGCTAGATATTTAAGACTTAGAATTTTCCATTGAAATGTGTTATCTGCCAATTCCTCTTTATTACAAAAAGAATTGAGGGGCATACACTCAGATTTAGTCCAATTTATATGGTACCCTGAAAATTGAGAAAATTGGTCAACGGTATCCATCAGATGAGGGATCAAGGATGTAGGATTAATCAAACACAACATAATATCATCCGCATAAAGACAAATGTACTCTAGTCCCTTGATTATTATAACAGAAATGTTAGCACTTCTCCTATTTTTACAGCCAATGGCCATAAGACGAGTATGAATGGCAGAAGGGATAATGGGCATCCTTGTCTAGTGCCACAGTATACTTGAAAAGGTGCAAATAAAGATTTATTTATCCTCAACTGAGCAGATGGACAAAAGTACAAAATCTGCACTAAAGAACTAAAATTGTGTCCAAAACCATACCATCTGAGCACCTGAAACAGATACTGCCAATCAACAGTCAAACACCTTTGAGATCTCTGTAATAGGTGACAAAATAATCTAGTATGATCAACCAAAAACTTCACCTTGAGCCAAGTCTATCAATTTAGATAAAATATTATTGAGCTATTGGCAAGGAGTTCAGCATAAATCTTGAAATCAGTAGTAATTATTGAAATTGGTGTTTAATTCTGACAATGTAATGGGTCCTACTCAGATTTAGCCAACACCACAATCGTAACTTCTGAGAAAGACCCCAAACCGGTCCACTTCTCAAAGAAATAGTGATACAGTTCTAACAAGTCAATAAAAAACCCCATTGCCACCTAAAGCTTTCTGAGGTGTAAATTTTGAATGACCGATTTAATTTCTTCTAGTTGAAGGGGCTTCTCTAGTTCCATGAATACAGCCGAGTCCACTTCTGGAGGTTTAATAGAAACCAAAAATGTCTCAAAGGTTCCCTCATCCATGGATGCAGATACTTGGTTCACACTATCATAAAACTCATAAAATTGACTCATAATTAACTGTTCTTCCAATAATATATTCCCATACTTGTCTTTTAAGACAATTATCTTATGCGAATTATGTCAAGTGTTGCAAATAATTAGCCAGTAACTTTCCTGATTTGTTAACTTCTGAGTAGTATTTGGCATTAATTATAGCAAGGGAGCCATGTGACCTTTCACTCATGTTATACTGTATTCTGGCCCTCGTCACCTTTAGCTGAATGTCTGGAGATCGATTTTATTTAGCCTCTACAGAAGTATCTGTATGAAGCTCTTCATTCCTTCTGCGATTCTATCGAGCTGTAAAAGCAATAATTTTCCCTCTAAGATAGGTTTGACATGTACTCCACAGCATTGATATGAAAATAATTTCAATCCTATTCCACTCAACTCCTTTAATGTTTGTATAATGTAGGATCTAAACACAGGGTCATGCAATAAGCCAGGGTTAAACCTCCAAGCAGATTTGTTGTTATATTATTATACTGTTATAGAATGTCATGATCCAGCATAATGCAAGCTTGATCAGAAATGGTAATATTTATTTATTTATTTAGCTGTATTTATATCCCGCTTTTCACCGGGTCAAAGCGGTCAATTGGGGGATACATTTAACACGAGGGGATATGAGACACATACACTAATACTTACAGGGAACATGGGCAGTGGAGGGTTAAGTGGCTTGCCCAAGACCACAAGGAGTGCCTATAGGACTAGAAATCCCAGTCCCTCCGGCCTGAGATTGCTGTCCCCAGGTGGGACTTGAATCCACGGCCCTCCGGCCTGAAGTACCTTGTCCTAACCACTAGACCACTCCTCCCTCTAATAGACTCAATACTTGTTTTTCCAACCTCAGAAAATATAGTGGAAGATAGAAAATAATTGATGCGACTATAAGTATTGTGTGGTGCAGAAAAAAAGGAATAATCCCTATCATTCGGATATGTCAGCCTCAAAGGGTCAACCAAGTCATTCAATTCAGTTAACACATTCAAAGTTATGGATGCCCTAGGGACGCAATATCCATAATCTGATCTCTGATCCAAAAATTGGATCAGCTATTCAGGTTGAAGTCACCTTCCATTATGACAGCCGAAGGGTCCAGGGCCGACCCAGCTATTAGTCAAACCAGTCAATCACCTAGGGCAGCAATGTCTGGGGGGAGGGGGGAGGAGGGGAGCAGCAAAGAACTGGGCATTCAAAGATAGATTCTGACAGCAAGGAGGGATGAAAGGATTAAGGTTTGCCTAGAGCTCTAATAACTTGCACCCAGTCTGCAATAGCTTTGTGAAAAATACAGGAACATCCACATTTAGACCACAGATATTTAGCAGTACTCTTTGATTGTTAAACATAACTTTATCCAGAAACCAATGTCCTTCAGGATCATATGCAGAAGATATAATCTGGAAATCCACTGATGTAAAAAGAACTGAATTGCTACCCCATTGTGTTTGCCCGTAGCAGGGGCAAAATGGCAGTTAGTTTCTTATGTTCCTTGACAAATACAACTGCTGAATTGTATTTTTAAAAATATGAAAGTATTTTTTCCCTTTTTAATTGGATGATTAATTCCTTGAACACTCCATGACAAAAATACACAACCCACCACACTCCAATTTCATAACAGGAAGAATCAACACACACGTCCCCAACTATTTCTTCCTTTTTCAACATATATAAATACAACTGCTGAATTGAATCTTTAGCATATGTTGCTAATCTATTTGTATATAGTTACCCTGCTCATACCTGTACATAACCCCCTGTTACATTGTTATACTGTTACTACACTGTTATATTGTAAGTCCAGTGCAGACATCCTGCACTGCACAGTTATATTGTATGTAAACCGCACTGATGATAAAGAGCGCGGTATATAAGAAAATTAAATAAATAAATAAATATACTGGCTTTAAACTCTTTATAACCACTAATAGTTTTCCAAAGAATATTTTTCCAAAAAAATAGAGTCCTTCAGACTAGGGAGTTTTGTGTATGGCATTAAATTCTCATTATATCATCCCAACAATTCATTTATCAGTTTTCTCCATTTCACTTAAAGGCACTTCTAGACACAAATTCATGTTTCAAGCAACTTTGCAGTAACCTGAAAATTTAGAAAATTGGTCAATGGTCTCCATGAGATGAGATAACGAGGACAGAGGATTAATCAAAAACAGCATAAAATCATCCACATAAAGTGGCTTCTGCAGAGCAATTGGATGGTGACTGTGAACCATGGGGAAAGGTTTCCCCTGAAGCAAAGTAAAGCTGCTTGAAGAATACACAACCAGCATTATTAAAATCCATATCTTACACAACACCACTACACCATGTTCCTGTATTCAATGTGCTGCACATGATTATAATTTTTAAATACTGGCATCCTAACATGTACACATATACCATACATTCTGCTCAGTCACTCGTACAAACACAATCAGTATACAAACAAATCACATGGCCTGTGAGCTGGGATAGAGGGAGGGGAGCCAGTTATACATAATCTCATTATGAGAATTACAATAGGGTTAAAAATCAGTATCTGAAAGTAAGTGTCAAAAATATTTAAAAACTGCAGTTAGGTGTATTATGAGGTCCATCCAACAGCCAACCACCACCGCCGGCAGGATATTTAAAATCTAAGTGTCTCCGGTACGTGAAGAAGCAGGCTGGCTCAGCAGCGATTATTGGGAGCAAGCTCCTCCCTGCTCTATACAATGGCCAACCACCACCTCTGGCGGGACATTTAAAACCTAAGCACCACCAGCACAAAGCAGACCGGCTGAGCAGCAATCGTTGGGAGAAGGGAGTGAGCTCCTCCCTGCTCCATCCAGCGGCAACCACCACCACCGGCGGGCATTTAAACCCTATGTGCCCCCCGCATTCCTGCACTTGGAGGGCCCTTTGGCATGACTCTTAGGTGCGGGCCATCTACTGCAACAACTACCATCATCGATCTCACAACAGCACCTGCAACCGGACTCCCACACTACCAGCCTGACAGAACCCTCCCCACGAAGAACAACTGAGACACACCATTCTATACCAACATGGATGAGAAAGGACAAAGGTACACTATCTACTTATTGCTCTTCTTGCTGCTGCTTCTGTTAACTATTCTATTCACAGAGGCAGCCAGATTAAGTTACATGCATCACATTCCCATAATCCATAACTTCAGATACCCACTAGAGGGAACCCTACCACACCAGATTCACTCACAGTACTCAGGGCCGGCCCGTACATTGTTTGAGAATGTTGTTCGCACAGGGCCCTGTGCTTCAGGGGCCCCCACACCGTCAAAATCACGCATTGAATGGCAGGTAGGGTGGCTTTGGAGGGAGCCGGAGAGGTCCTCTAACAGCTGCTGATGTGAAACGTGTCTTTTTTCTTCACTTCGGCAGCTGTACTGAAGTTTAGAATGCTGCCGTGCTGAGCACCGGGAAACAGGAAGTCCCCTTAAACCTCAGCTCAGCAGCGTTCTAAACTTCATTACAGAAGTCAAGGAACAAAGATGCACTTCACTTCGGCAGCTGTTAGAGGTGAGCCGGGGCCTATTCAGCTGCCTCTAAAGCATTTTAGATAGCTGCGGGGCTCTTCGGGAAGGGAGGGGAGGTGAGAGGGGGCTTGGACTGGAAATGGGCTGAGTGGAGGGAGGGCTAGAACTGGGAATAGCTGATGGGGAGGGGGCTTGGACTGGAAATGGGCTGGGGGAGGGAGATAGGACTGGATATGGGCTGAGTTGAGGGGCGCTTGGACTGGAAATAGGCTGTTGGGGGGATTGGATTAAAAAGGACTCATGGAGGGGCTAGGACTGGAAATAGGCTCATAGGGAGGCTCGGATTGGAAATGGGCTGAGTGGGGGGAGCTAGGACTGGAATGGGGCTGAGTGGGGGGCTTGGACTGGAAATTGGCTGAGTGGAAGGGAGATAGGACTGGAAATGGGCTGATGGTGGGGGTAGGAAAGGACTGGAAATGGGCTGATGGGGTGGCTAGGGTTGGAAATGGGCTTATGGGAGGCTTGCATAGAACTGGAAATGGATGGGGGAGCTAGGACTGAAATGGGGCTGAGTGGGGGGCTTGGACTGGAAATTGGCTGAGTGGAGGGGAGATAGGACTGGAAATGGGCTGATGGTGGGGGTAGGAAAGAACTGGAAATGGGCTGATGGGGTGGCTAGGATTGGAAATGGGCTGATGATGGGGCTAGGATAGGACTGGAAATGGGCTGATGGGCTGGGATTGGAAATGGGCTGAATTTTCCAAGCAATAGTCACACCTCACTTCGACTATGCGAATATCATTCTTCAGGGCCTCCTGAAGAGTACATTAAGTCCACTTCAACTGGCAATGAACGCAGCAGCCCTCATCTTGTCAGGAGCTTCAAAAAGAGATCATATAACACCAATACTAATCGATCTACACTGGCTCCCGATAAGCTGCAGAATAATCTATAAAACTCTACTCATCACGTTCAAGGCCATTAATAAAATATCTCCTGCCTCGATCTCAAATCTCCTCACTCATGCACCAAACAATAGATCCAGGAGACTAGCAACGGAAAACACACTAGTTACTCCTGGCATCTCCACAAAATGGACACAATTAACCAATAACAGAGCTTTTGTGTCATATGCTCCCAAGGGCTGGAACAAACTCCCTCCCAGCATCAGATCAATAAGGAATATCACTCAATTCAGAAACACCATTAAGCACTATTTATTCACTTTGCACTTCCAGCTACCATACATACCTCAGAACTCCCATCCGCCTGACTCACTTAACTCCCCTCCACATAGCAACAACCCAGAACAAATGCTCTAAAAATGTGTAAAGTGCTGCATCTCTGCAAATACCAAGCCATGATGTTACATATTTATTGTATATAGTTTTCCCCGGTTTATACCCAGTTTACCTTCCTTGTTATCTGTAAGCCTATATCAGTTTTATATTGATAGGTATTTGTTGTTCAATATAAACCGCACTGATGATAAATAGTGCGGTATATAAAAACTGTTAAATAAATAAAATAAAATAAATAAATGGGGGGGGGGCTTGAACTGGAAATGTGCTGATGGAGGGGCTAGCATAGGATTGGATATGGGCTGATGGGTGGCTAGAATTAGAAATGGGCTGCTGGGGGGCTAGGACTGGAAATGGGCTGATGCGGGGACTAGAAGGGAGTGGATGCTGGCTGGGGCTGGAACTAGAAAGGAGCTGATGTTGGGGGAGGACTAGAATGGGATTGGGCTGGGAGAGTGAAATGAAGAGGGGAAAAAATATTTTGTGTGGGAGGGAAGAAAAATCTACGATTGGCCAGGTATTGGGAGAGTAAGTGGGGATTGAAGATGGAGGGTTGGAAAAAAAGATCCAAATGACAAAACCTGGAAATAGAACAAGCACTGGCAAGTCAAATGCAAGGCATTGATAAAGCAGGCAAAGGGAGAATTTGAGAACAAGCTTGCTGAGGAAGCAAAAACGTGAAATAAAGACTTTTTCAAGTACATTTGTAGCAAAAAATCTGTGAGAGAGTCAGTTAGTCCATTAGATGATAGAGGGGTTAAAGGGGCTCTAAGAGGTGACAAGGCGATAGTGGAGAGACTGAATGAATTCTTTGCTTCGGTCTTTACTGAGGAAGATGTATGGATGTTACCCATGATTGAAGTGATATTTAAAGGTGCGGAAGAATTGAAGGAAATATCGATACATTGGGAAGATGTATTACAATTATTAGATAAACTGAAGAGTAGCAAATCACCTGGGCCAGATGGTATACATCCAAGGGTGTTGAAAGAACTGAAATATGAGATTGCAGACCTGCTATAAGTAATCTGGGAAACTACAGACCGGTGAGCCTGACATCATTACCGGGAAAAATGGTAGAAACCATCATAAAGAACAAAATTACTCAGCATGTAGATAGTCATGGCCTAATGGGAGACAGCCAACATAGCTTTAGACAAGGAAGATCTTGTCAATCTAGGTCATACGTACCTAGCAGTTTCTCCAAAAGACACAGGTTCCACAATGCTTGTACTGGGTCAAGCATTGATATCCTGGGTCCCTTCTTAATAATTTTTTATGGACCTTTCCTCCAGGAACTTGTCCAAACCTTTTTTAAACGCAGCTACACTAACAGCCTTTACTACATCCTCCAGTAACAAATTCCAGAGTTTGATTACACGTTGAGTGAAAAAATATTTTCTTTTATTAGTCTTAAATAGTTTACCCTGTAGCTTCATTGCATGTCCCCTAGTCTTTCTATATTCTGATAACGTAAACAATCGATCTACGTTTACCTGTTCCACTCCGTTCATTAATTTATAGACTTCTATCATATCTCCCCTCAGCAGTCTCTTTTCAAGATTAAAGAGCCCTAACCTTTTTAGCCTTTCTTCATAGGAGTATCCTTCCATCCTCTTTACCATTTTGGTGTCTCTTCTCTGAACCTTTTCTAATAACGCTATATCCTTTTTAAGATATGGCGACCAGAATTGCACACAATATTCAAGGTGCGGTCTCACCATGGAACGATAAAGAGGCATTATAATATCTTTTGTTTTATTTTCCATTCCTTTCCTTATGATACCTAGCATTCTATTTGCTCTCTTGGCCACCGCTGCACACTGGGCCGAGGGTTTTAACATGTTATCCACAATGATGCCTAAATCTTTTTCCTTGGTTGTGGTTCCTAATGTGGAACCTTGCATTGCGTAGCCTAGTGGTTGGGGCAAGGTACCACAGGCCGGAAGGTAGGTGGTTCAAATCCCACTAGAGGACAGCAACTTTGGGCCAGAAGGACTGGGGTTTCTAGTCCCACAGGTGCTCCTTGTGGTCTTGGGCAAGCCACTTAACCCTCCATTGCCCATGTTCCCTGTAAGTATTAGTGTATGTATGTCATATCCCCTCGTGTTAAAATATATCCCCCAACCGCTTTGACCCGGTGAAAAGCGGGATATAAATACAGCTAAATAAATTAAATAAATAAATAAAGTAACCATAGTTTGGGTTGTTCTTCCTAGGTGCATAATTTGCACTTGTCCACATTAAATTTCATCTGCCATTTTGATGCCCAGTCTTCCAATTTATCAAAATCCTCTTGCAATTTTTCACAATCCTCTTGGGTTTTAACAACTTTAAATAGTTTTGTGTCATCTGCAAATTTGATAACCTCATTCGTTATTCCACTTTCTAGGTCATTTATGAATATGTTAAAAATCAGTGGACCCAGCACAGATCCCTGGGATACACCACTATTCACCTTTCTCCATTGGGAAAATTGGCCACTTAGCCCTACCCTCTGCTTTCTATCTTTTAACCAGTTCCTGATCCACAATAGTACACTGCCTCCTCTCCCATGACTCTTTAGTTTTGCTAAAAGTCTCTGATGAGGGACCTTGTCAAAGGCTTTCTGAAAGTCCAGATACACTATAACAATCAATCGACACACCTTTGTCCACCTGTTTATTCATACCTTCAAAAAAACATAACAGATAAGTAAGACAAGATCTTCCTTGTCTAAAGCCATGTTGGCTGTCTCCCATTAGGCCATGACTATCTACAAGCTGAGTAATGTTATTCCTAATGATGGTTTCCACCATTTTTCCCGGTACTGACGTCAGGCTCATGGGTCTGTTGTTTCCCGGATCACCCCTGGAACCCTTTTTAAAAATTGGTATTACATTGGCGATCCTCCAATCTTCATATATTAGAGATGATTTTAATGATAGTTCACAGATTACTAATAGCAGGTCTGCAATCTAATATTTCAGTTCTTTCAACACCCTTGGATGTATACCATCCGGCCCAGGTGATTTGCTACTCTTTAGTTTATCTAATAGTTGTAATATATCTTCCCAATGTATCGATATTTTAAATACTACTTCAGTCATGAGCAATATCCCTACATCTTCCTCAGTAAAGACCGAAGCAAGGAATTCATTCAGTCTCTCCGCTATCGCCTTGTTGCCTCTTAGTGCACCTTTAATCCCTCTATCATCTAATGGACCAACTGACTCTCTCACAGGTTTTTTTGCTATGAGTGTACTTGAAAAAGTCTTTATTTCGGGTGTTTGCTTCTGCAGCAAGCTTCTTCTCAAATTCTTATTAAAAGAGGGCTACTACACAGTATCCTGTCCTGTGCTGCTGTGGTAAGCTATATTCTGATTTGATTTAAATTATAGCTTTTTGCTGCTGATAGGCTCTAACTTATTATGAAATTTAAACTACAAGCTCTCTGCTGGGTTCCAAATTTAACCAGAAAACTCTTCTGTGTTTTAAATTTAAACTAAAAGTACTTTGCTGATGCTAGGCCCTGAGTGACTATTAAATTTAAACTATAAGCTCTCTGCTGGGTATGAAATGTAACCAGAAAGTTTTCTTCTGTGTTTTAAATTTAAACTTACACTGCTGCCACTAGGCCCTGACTGATTTAACAAAAAACAGTGGTTTCACAGATCAATTAGCTTTAATACAAAAAATTCCTTTCAGAAAATTCCCAGAAGTATATACTCACAATTGCAGATCTCTCTCCAGAAGTAACAGTCCCCTTTTCTAGTCCTTCAAGACTAGGAAACCCTTCCGCTATATTACTAACAAAGATGTTAAAAAGAATCGGACCAAGGAGAGATTCCTTCTCCTCAGAGTGAGCTCCATTCACCTGTACCCTTTGTTGCCTCTCATTCAACCAATTTCTAACCCAAGCAGTAACTTTAGCGTGCATCCCTAGGGTGCTCAGTTTGTTTATAAGTCGCCTGTGAGGAACGGTGTCAAAAGCTTTACTGAAATCGAAATACACCACATCTAGAGCTCTCCCTCAGTTCAACTCCGTGGTCACCCGGTCAAAGAAATCAATCTGATTTGTCTGACAAGACTTGGCTCTGGTGAATCCATTCTGCCTCCGATACTGTAATCCGCTGGACTCCAGAAACCTCACTTCTCTTTCCGCAGCACTTCCAATAATTTACTCACCACCAAAGTTAAACTAACCGGCCTGTAGTTTTCAATCACATCCTTACTTCCGCTTTTGTGTAAAGGGACCACATATGCCTCTCTTCAATCCTTTGGCACCACTCCCAACTCCAACGAGGCATTGAAAAGGTCAGTCAGTGGAGCTGCTAGAACGTCCCCAAGCTCCCTCAGTATTCTAGGGTGTATCCCATCATGAACACAGTCTTCTGAAAACTGTTCAAGATGCCCCTCGCTTCTGTTCCTGTTTGTGATTGTTTTCTGAGGTCCTGCTCCTGGTTCTTCATCTGTGAACACAGAACAGAAATATTTGTTAAACAATTCCGCTTTATCCTCATCAGCTTCTACATATTCTTCCCCTTCACCCTTGAGTCTGACAATACCACTTTTGCCCTTCCTCCTCTCACGAAATATCTGAAAAATTTTATTGCATTGGCTATTTCCTCCTCTTTTTGAATCTTTGCTTCCTGACTACTTTGCTAGCTTCTCTAAGTTTTTCCAAATATTTAATATCTGTCTTCCTCTCTCTGTGATCTCTTGTATTTTATGAAGGCCTCCCTCTTTTTCTTCACCTTTTCAGCTACTTCTTTCGAAAACCATAGCAGTCATGGTTTCCTTTTCCTTTTACCTTTATTTACCACTTTAACAAAAAGGTTGGTTGCCCTTAAAATATCCCCTTTCAGTTTTGCCCACTGTTTTTCTACATCCCCCAGCTGTTCCTATTCCCTTAACGAATCCCTGAGGTATTGGCCCATCTTGGCAAAGTTAGCTTTCCTAAAATCTAAGACCAAATGGATTTTAACAACCCTAGTCCTAATACTGAACCACACCATCTGGTGATCACTGGATGCAAAATGATCTCCCACTATAACACCAGAAACACTTTTACCATTGGTAAGCAACAAGTGCAGTATGACCCCTTCACATATAGGTTCTGTTACCAGTTGCCTTAAGCCTTTGAAGGCCTACTTTAAATTTTTAATCCACATTCTGCAGCCAGGTTAATTTTTGCATATTTCAGGTAAATTGTACCCGTCTTATTCAATATGTTCTAATAGTGATTTTCCTTCTGCTATGGTCATGTATTATATACCATTTGATAGGAATATTTAGTCAGAAATTTGGATCCCGACAGTTTTGGGCTCTGCCTGGAAAGGGTTAATAGTTCTCCCTGTAGAGAATCTAGGATCTCCTTACTTCTAGATGATACTTCAGCAGGAATGTGTCAATCAACATCTGGCATATTGAAATTCCCTATCAGTAGCACTTCCTCTTTGCTAGCAATGCTACATATGCCTTCAATTAACTCTCCATCCACCTCTTCCTCCTGTGAATGTGGTCTGTATATCATGCCAATGCAAATAGATTTCTCTTTCCCTCTTTCTAGTTTAACCCACAGTGTCTCTTCTCTTCCTTTTAAGCTCTGCAGTTCCAATGCTTTAATATTAAATTTTACATACAGTGCCACTCCTCCTCCCCTTCTTCCTACCCTGAACCTTCTGAATAAAATATAGCCTGGTATAGTTACATCCAAGTCATGGTTTTCTGTGAACCATGTTTCTGTAACTGTCACTAAATCCAAGTCAGCCTCTCCCATTAAAGATTCAACATCTGCAATCTTATTTCCCATGCTATGGGCATTTATACACACCGCTTTCCATATGTTGCCCCTTTTACCAATTTCCATAAAGGCATTTAATGTTTCACTTACCTGTTGGCTTTCTTCACCCATCCTCAATGAATCTAGTTTAAAGCCCTCTTCAGTAGATTAGCCAGTCTGCTACTGAAGACACATTGACCTTTCTTGGACAGATGGACGCCATCTGTGCTCTGCAACCCTTGGAACAGCATCCCATGGTTCAGGAAACCAAAACACTCTTGATGACACCATCTACACAGCCATGAATTCATCTCCAGGATGTGAGTTTCTCTGCCTTGGCCTTTACCCTCAACAGGGAGGATTGAAGCGAACACCACCTGTGCCCCTATCTGCTTCACCCTCTGTCCCAGAGCCATGAAGTCACTTTTGATACACTCAGAGGGATACCTGGCAGTATCATTTGTGCCGACATGGATTAGCAACATTGGGTAATTGTCAGTGGGCTTGATGAGTCTTGGCAAACTCTCCATAACATCTTGGATTTTGGCACCTGGCAGACAGCATACTTCTCTGGACATCAATTCTTGTCAGCAGATGGACGCCTCAGTACCCCTCAGAAGAGAGTCACTAACCACTACTACCCTTCGTTTCCTTCTGGTCACTGATTCTGCAACTTTGCGGTGCTCGAGCTCTGGTTCTTCCCTTTCCAGGGATGCTTTCATCTCTTCCACTTCTAGGGCTGCATAATGGTTCTTCACTTCAAAGTCTGGAGAAGTTGGATTGGTGATTGTGCAGGCCCTGGTAATTTGTTTCCAACCTTCGTCATTCTGTAGGCTCCCATCTTCTCCTCTGCTGGAGAGCTTGGATGTTGCAAGAAGCATTTCAGTGTACTTCTCACTGTCTTGAATGCCCCTCTGCCTCGCCACCTCCTCTCTGAGTTCCTCCACTTGTTTTCTGAGAGCTTCAGCATGCAGGCACCCTGCACATGGAACCGGTCCTTCAACTGGCATTGGGACCTCTGTCTGTATAGAGGCAGAAGCTGTAACGAGGGCAACAGCTTTGGCGATACAAATTTTCCCAGCAGTTGGTGGAGCTTAGGTATCTGTTGAAGCAAAAGAGAGAGAGAGACCTACCAAAGTACCAGCTGGTTTCCCAGCTGTCCTTTCAGAGAAAAGGCAATTAAATCTCTTTTAAGTGTGTTCAAAAATGTGCTGTTACAAGTCCTTGTGTATAGTTAATTGGGAAGGTGCCCTAAAAAGCAAGACTGCTCACTAAGTGTGGGTGGGAGTGGGGGGATAGGGAGGGAACTAATACCTGATGAGATGCCAGTAGCTTCAAAAGGCTGAGAAAGATACTAAAGCAGAGTTTTAAACCTCCCCCACTAAAGAAAATATTTACCCTTTTTAACTAAAGCACCAAAAAGAATGTAACTTTGTTTTAAAAATGTACCAAAACCCTTTTAAGAGCTCCAAGGTAAAGAGCTAGTAATTTAAAAAGCCATAAACTCTTACCTTTGCTTGAAATGTATAGCTCCTGTTAGGAATTCTTCAACAGTGCAGGGCTCTGAAGCCTTTTATGCAGGCCTCAGCTGCTCTCACTTCTTTCACAGGCTAATCAGGCCCACTAACTCCTGATGAGGTGTCAGTAGCTTCAAAGGACTGAGAAAGATACTAAAGCAGAGTTTTAAACCTACCCCATTAAAGAAAATATTTCCCCTTTTAAACTAAAGCTCCAAAAAGAATGTAACTTTATTTTAAAAATGTACCATAACCCTTTTGAGAGCTCTCAGGCAGAGAGCTCGTAATTTAAAAAAGCCACAAACTCTTACCTTTGCTTGAAATGTGTAGCCCCTGTTAGGAATGCAGAAGATTTCCAGATGAATCTGCCTACATGCCACAGTAAAGTACAGTGTCTAAAAAAGCAGGAGAAAATGTTTCAGGGGAGTAGTGCTGAGTTCAGCATGAGTTTTCTTCTTGGGGCACCCAGGGGATGAGTACCAAGGCTTGAACCTGTTGGCATTGCCTTGTTGGGAGTTCCTGATTCTGTCCGTCCATGGCGCAATTTGGGGTGGACAGCTGGCAGCCTTTGGTGCAGCATGGGGGTTTTCTGCCCTTTCTGGCATGCATTAATAGCATTTTCTTCCCTTGTGTGCCTTGTGGTTGCGTGATCCTAGCAGATGCTTTGCCCGAGCAGCTTCATTGCAAGTTCCTGCCCAAGCGCCCTTTGCACATGATACTGTAAGCACTTTTAATACCCATTTTTTGTGGCAGCATGGCCTTAACACATGCAGCTATTGTGCTTGTCTTAACTTTATATGTCTTCTTCCAGGAAGCATTGTTTGACCTGTGGCAAGCGCAGTGTTTCGCCTCTGGATTCTGGACTCTGCTCTTATTGCATGATGGCTTCAGAGTCTTCCCTGGAGGATCATTTCCCCTCTCCCATTGAGGGGATTTGGCTAGCCTAGGCTTGCCTGCCTCAGGGCAGGAGGTGATGGATGGCGCTGTGGTTAAGGATGGTAAGCCAGTCAGAGGTTCCGGCATCCATGCTTCTGGTCACTTTCCTTCCTCCAATTATTTGGTGGTGGCTATGTCTCCTGTAATTGGGGGTTAATGTCCTAGAGGGGAGCTCCCAGAGTCCAGGTTTTACTCCCTGGAGTTATTTTCCTTTTTATAACAGGTCTGGTCATTTTGGCATGGAAACTCAGACCCAGCGGCCTCTGGATTTCCTTGAATGCAGTTTGGTGAGGGTCAGGCTAAATGTAGAAGCCCTGTTTGGTTGCCTGTTTCTAAGCATCTATGGCAGAGGTCACTTTTTGGAGATGTGGATCAGTCAGTGCTTGTCTGAGACTTGGACTGAGACCTTGGTTTGGACGTCTTGGCATTGGGATCTGATATGGAAGAAGTACTGTCACCTTCAGGATTATGAAGAGGCTGGCATTATCTTCCTGGTTCAAAAGGAGGAACACACAGTTTTGATTGCCTGAGTCTCATCCACCTTGAACCTGGCAGATGCTTCAGTATAGAGCAGGAGCCAAAGGTCCATCCACACCTGCAGGGAGTATGGAAATCCACTACAGTCTTCCCGTTTCTGGAGGTGATCAAGGACATGATCTGGTTGGAGTGCGATCTTCCTGACTCGCTGCTTAAGGGGCTAAGCGTGTGTCAGTGAATGTATGGTCTCCTAGAGGTAGAGTGCATTGAGTGGTTTGTCATATCTTAGGAGGATGCTCAATCATGATGGTTACGAGACAGAGCACCATTCCCGTTGAAGGCAGATCAGCCTTGAAAGATGCTCTGGATCGAAAGGTGAATGCCTTGCTGAAGAATCAGTTTGCAGCAGCAGCTGCTATTCTGCAATTGGCAATGTGTGTGGGTTTGAATTCTTCTCCAGTGGATTCAGTCTCTATCACTGAATGATGCTACCCCTCTTTTGGTGTCAGATATGACCCCTTCTTTTCTGATGCCATGTATGACCTCGTCTGTCTGTTGATGGTGGTGTGGCGTTGGATTTGGCTTTGCCACTGGGGAGCAGACACATCTTACAAAGCCTGGTTGATCCAACTGGCTTTTAAGGGGAAGCTCTTACTATCAGTATGCCTGCCTTCCATTTGGCCTCTCCCACTGCTCCGAGGACATTCTCCAAGGTCATGGTGGTAGCGGCTGTGGCGCTGTGACACCAAGGCCTTTGCATGCACCCATATATGGATGCTCATTCTCTGTTGGAGGTGTCTCGAGTATCAGTCTGAGTGGTGTGTTTCTTGAATAGCCTTGGCTGGGTGATCAACTGAGGAAAAAGTGATTTGGTGCCTTCCCAATCTCTGGAGTTCCTGGGAGTATGGTTTGATACTCAAGCGGGCAGAATCTTTCTGCCAGAAGAGAAAGTGAAAAGAATGTTCGATTGCCTTGCAGTTTTCTGTTTGCAACAGGCTTTTGAGATTACCTTCAGCTCCTCAGATTGATGGTGGTGACGATTGTGATGGTGCCTTGGATGTGTGCTCATTTGCGGCTGCTCCAGCGCTCTTTGCTGACTCAGAACCCAGGTTTTCTGGAGCTCGAGCTCAGGCTTCCACTTCAACCGATGGTGAGGGCTAGTCTGTAGTGGTGGTAGCAGCCATGTTATCTGCAGAAGAGCATGCCACTGGATGATTACTCATGGATCCTTCTGATGATGGATGCCAGTCTTTTGGGTTGGAAGTCCATTGCTTAGGTCAGGGTCACTGGAGCCACAAGGAGGTGGTGTGATCTATTAACCCCCTCAAGGCCAGGGCCATCAGGTTGGCCCTCTTATGCTTCCAGCCTTTGGTCAAGGGTTGGGTGGTGCGAGTGTTCTTGGACAATGTCACAATAGTGGCATATGTCAAATGACAAGATGACACAAGGAGTGCCAGATTGGCCATGGAGATGACTCTCCTGTTTGCCTAGGTGCAAAGAATCTCCTAAAACTGTGGGCCCAGCACCATAGCATGGTATAATTAATAAATAAATAAATACATTGCCAGGGTGGAGAATGTGGAGGCAGACTTCCTCAGTCGTCGCTCTCTAAACCCGAGAGAGTAGGAGTTGAATCTATTGATTCTTCACTCTTGGGGTGACCTCGCGATGGATTTGATGGTGATCCACTCCAGTACTAAAGTGTGCCACTTTTTCAATCACCGCATGGAGGTAGGGTCCAAGGGCATTGATGCCCTGGTTCAGTCCTGGCCCAGGCAATGCCTGCTGCATATGTTTCCTCCTTGGCTGCTACTGGGGTGTGTGATTTGGTGTGTAGAGTGCCAGCCAGGTCAGATTGTTTTGGTAGCACCGGAGTGGCCAAGGACAGTGTGTCTCAGAGACCTGATATGGCTCCTACAGGAGTCTTCTCCTTTTTAACTTCTTTGTTAGTGATATAGTGGAAGGGCTGTCGGGTAAGGTTTGCCTCTTTGCGGTTGATACCAAAATCTGTAATAGAGTAGACACCCAGGAAGGTGGCAGCTGGGATTTAATGTTAAAAAATGTAAGGTCATGCATTTGGGCTTCAGCAATCCAAGGGAGCAATATAGTATGGGGGGGGGGTGGTGAAGTACTTTTGTCCACTAAAGAAGAGCGGGACCTAGGCGTGGTTGTGTCGGATGATCTTAAAGTAGCTAAACAGGTAGAAAAGGTGACAGCAAAAGCTAGAAGGATGCTTGGGTGCAAACGGAGAGAAATGGCTAGCAGAAAAAAGGAGGTGATAGTGCCTCTGTATAAGTCTTTGGTGCAACCTCATTTGGAGTATAGTGTGCAATTCTGGAGACCGCACCTTCAAAAGGATATAAACAGACTCAAGTCAGTACAGAGGGTGGCTACTAAAATGATTAGTGGTCTTCATTATAAAGCATATGAGGACAGACTTAAGGATCTTAATATGTACACCTTAGAGGATAGACGGGATAGAGGTGATATGATTGAGATGTTTAAATACCTCCACGGCATAAATGCACAGGGGGAGAGCCTCTTTTGAATGAAAGCAAGTTCTGCTACGAGGGGACCTGGGATGATGGTGAAAGGGGATAGATTCAGGAGTGATATGCGGAAATATTTATTTATGGAAAGAGTGGTGCATCCATGGAATAGTCTCCCAGTGGAGGTGGTAGAGATGAGGACAGTATCTCAATTCAAAAAAGCATGGGGCAAAGACAGACGATCTCTAAAGGAAAAAAGGGGACTTTTGTAGTTGTTGATATGGAAGGACAGACTAGTTAGGCCATGTGGTCTTTTTCTGTTGTCATTTTTCTATGTTTCAATGTTTTCCGGCAAGAGAAAGCAGATATTTTGCTGCTGCAAAAGACGCATTTAAATCAAAAAGAATCCCTAAAACTTGATATAAAGCCTTATACTCTCGTGGCGTACTCGGCAGCAATTAATAAACGCAACGGAGTAGCTATATTTGTTAGAAAATCCATAAGTGCTAATATCCTGCAAACTCGCTCTGATACAGAAGGAAGATGGACTAAAGTCTTGATTAAGGTAGGAGGTCTAGAGGTGGTTATCATAAACATATACGCCCCTAATGTAGACTGTCCAGAATTTTTAGTGCGTTAGCAAAGGAAGCGCATATAGACACAGGAATACCTCTAATTATAGGAGGAGATTTCAACCAGGTGAATGACCCCTTGGTTGATAGGAAACCACCTCGGACCTCTAAACCTTCTAAGGCACAAATAATTTTCTTCCCTGATCAAGGAGATGGGACTGGTGGATATATGGAGGGTACACCATCCTACGGAGTTAGATTTTACCTATTTTTCGCTTCCACATCAGTCTGTCAAGGATTGACTTTTTTGTGGTTTCCAAGGCACTAATCCCTAACATAGAATCGACATACATACATCCAGCGCATGTATCAGACCATGCGGCCATTTCTTTAGTGATACAAGATGAGGGGGTGCGTGCAAATCTCTCAGAATGTTTTTTTGATAGGGCCCTTTTAGACAGCACAGACTTTTGTATAGAAATTAAGGCCGCAATTGCAGAATATTTTCAATTTAACTCCCCTCAGGCCACTACAGGCTGGGCCTGGTGGGAGGGATTTAAGGCAGCTATAAGAGCTGTTATAACCAGCTTTAATATCCGTCAAGCTAAACAACGTCAAATACAACTGCTAGCTCTATAAAAGCAGATAAAGGCTGGGGAACGGGTGTTATGCACGCAAACGGACCCGTGTATATTGCTACGGTTACAGCGCTTAAGATTTAAATTTAATGCGCTATTAGCGACGGAAGCCTCTCAAAGCATTAGAGTGCAAAAAGGCGCCTACTATCAGGAAGGAAATAAAGCAGGCAAGCTTTTAGCCAATGCATTAAAAGGAGGCAGGGAGGCTAAAAGGGTAGTGACACTTCAGGGCCCACAGGGACAGAGAATGGTTGTGAGAGACTCGGAGATCGCTGAAGTCTTCAGAGTTTTCTACACTCATCTCTATGAGTCTGAAAGGGAATTTTCACAGGTAGACTTTGAAGAGTTGCTCTCCAGGATACAGAGACCAACTTTGAGTAAAGAAATGAGGGAGGAACTAGATAAGCCCTTTTCTGTAGTCGAGATCAGCCAGGCCATAACCTTGTTGGCCACAGGTAAAATGGCGGGCCCTGATGGGCTTCCTGCTGAATTTTTCAAGGCTTTTATTAGAGAGTTGACCCCCTATCTCTGCCAATACTTCCATTTGTTAGTGGAGGCGATGCCACAAGTGGGCTCCTTTGCTGTGGTGAATGTGGTAGTCTTTGAAAAAGCTGGTAGAGACCCGCAGATGGTGGCTAACTACCGGCCAATATCCTTATTGAACGTGGATTATAAGATATATGCGACCGTTTTAACGGGTCGACTATCGAAAAAGATACCCTTATTAATCCATCCCGATCAGTGTGGCTTCGTTGAGGGTAGGTCAACCGCTGACAATGCAAGACTTTTATGTCATGTTCTGGTCGTTGCAGAAAATACAAAGAGGCCTTTGGTAGGCTTATCCCTCGTTGCCGAAAAGGCTTTTGACTGATTAGAATGGCCCTTTTTATTCTCAGTCCTTAAATGGTTTGGCATTGGTGAGGGTTTTCTCCGGTTTTTTAAAATAATGTATGCTCAACCCATGGCAAATGTCTGCGTAAATGGAACAAAATCCCACCCAGTAAAACTAGGTCGTGCTACGTGACAAGGCTGCCCTATATCTCCCATGCTATTCAACCTTGCGTTGGAACCGTTAGCTCTCATTATTCGACAATGTGCGGCAATTCAAGGGGCATCAATTGCTAACATGGAACTTAAGCAATCGGCATATGCCGATGACCTTCTCCTGTTCGTTTCCCCTGAATCGGTCCCTAAGGTGCTTGAGCAGATAGACTGATATTCGCTGCTTTCGGGCTATAAAATTAACTGGACGAAATCAGTAGCTTTTCCGTTAAACTATTGGGTGCATAAGGAAAACATGAAAGATTTCCCATTTGTTTGGGAACCTAACATGGTAAAGTACTTAGGAGTACATTATTGTTATCTCTTAGAGGACGTCCGTTTCAATACCAACTTTATACTAACAATAGCCCGAGATATGACTACCAAATGGTCCCCTGTAGTGCTATCCTGGTGGGGCCGCCTAGAGACAATAAAAATTATGATAGTCCCAAAGATGAATTATATTTTAGAGATGATACCCTGTTTGATGCCAACACAAACATATCAACAGATAGAGAGATCACTAATACAATTTTTATGGAAAAATAAAATGCCTAGAATAGCGCGCCAAAAGCTTAAACTCAGCAGAAAGGAGGTTGGAGTAAAATTTCCAGACTTCTAATCCTATCATAAAGCATTTTTATTAAAGCAGGGATTGAGATGGCTGGAGTGCCGATCGGAACGCAGACCGATCTGGCTAGAAATAGAAGAGAAGTTAACGGCCCTGATTCCAATGACGTACCTCCCGGGCATGCAACTAAGACAGAGCACAAGCTGTCCCAGGATGATAACTGATATGCTTAACGCGTTTATGACTCTCATTGATGCCTGTGGTTCAGATATGCACCTTTCTGCCCAGCTGCCACTATGGCATACTCCCCTATTCAAAATTCAGAAGAAAACAGTTGCCTGGAGCCACTGGTACTCAAAAGGAATTTGGAATGTTGGGCAATTGATAAAGGAAAATAAATGGAAAGAATATAGTGAATTGCAGCAAGAATTCGGCCTCCCATCTAAATTATATTTTCAATGGCTACAACTCCGGCATTGTATTGAAAATTCCAAGGTAGATATCAAGGCTGTGACAGAGAAGGGAGGTGTTGTTGATATAATTCAAGAGGTGTCACAAGCAGCTGGTGTGGCTTCGCTCTTTTATAGGAAATTGAATCAAAACTTTAATCCACAGACACGGGGTTTGCAGAAAATGTGGGAGCATGATACTGGGATTACCTTCCCCATGCAGAAGTGGAGGAAATTCTGGAGCAAACAAGTAAGAGTATCGAAGTCAGCTTCGGTCACTCAGACCCTATTCTTTTTTACTCATAGGGTTTATTATACTCCAATTAAGGTTGCAAAATGGGACAGGACTGCTAGTAACCTATGCTGGACATGTTTATGTTTATGTTTATGTTTTATTAAAATTTGATATACCACCCATACCACAATAGGCATCTGGGTGGTTCACAATTGATTAAAATTACAGGCTGCAAGGATTTAAGAAAGGAACGCCATCATATAAAGAGAAAAGAGGAATTTTACAAACCAAGTAAAACAAGACATGACAGAAGAGGTAGGTCAGGGAAGGGAAGTAAAAGGAAAACCAACATAAGGGTGAGGTTTATGGGGGGAGATTGAATGCTACAGTGAACAGATGTGTCTTGAGCTTTGCTTTGAAGTGAGGGAAGGATGTTTCAGTGCGGAGGGAAAGGGGAAGAAAGTTCCAAAGATGCGGACCCAGGAAAAAGAAGGCAGAGGACCGAGTGGATTCCAGATGTGCATGTGAAGGGGGGGGAAGAAACATACGGTTGAGATGAATAGAACGAAGGGAACGGTGGGGAGTGTGAAAACGAACCTGATCAGCGAGGTAAAGGGGGGTACCTGTAAAGAGAGCCCTGTGGACAAAGATAAGAATCTTATAGTGAATACGGAAGGGGATAGGTAACCAGTGCTGTTGCAAACAGCAATATTGGTACTTTTGCCCATATAGTGTTTGAGTGCCCGGGTATACGGATTTTCTGGGAGTAAGTATGGGAGCAGATACAAACCATCCTTAAGTTCAAAGAGACCCTTACTTGGGGGATCATAGGATTCTGATCGGCAGCAAATATCCCTTCCTTACATAGGGAAGGCTACGTTTTGCTAGATTTCATGATAGGACTGGCAATATATTTAATTGTGCTCAACTGGAAATGTACCGCTAAACTTAACGTGCAGACATGGTGGAACCAAGTGTGTTTGTTTAGCAAATACGAACAAATGCCCAGGAAAGCCTCGATGCCTATAAAAAATGGTAATCTTAAGTGGAAAATTTTAAATGATTTTGTGAATATAGCTGACATAAATGCATAAAAAGCGTAGCTTAGACTTTGAACCTAAGTGTGCCCATGCTAGAGGTAACCCTGGTACCTAGTGGAAAGCTTTGTATCATTATTTTTATTGTGCTAGATGTGCCCTAGAGGAGTGGGGGGGGGGGGGAATGGGGAGTTCACAGTTACTGGTTAAAATTGTACTGTTTGGTGTTGATGTAAGCGGTTGGATGTACAATGAAAACGTAAATAAAGCTTTAAAAAAAAAAAATCTTGCATGAGCAGCGTTTTTGCTTGCAATGAACGACAGTTAACTAGGCCAAGCAGGAGATGAAGCGGGAGGGAATGAGAAATGCATTAGACAAGGGGCTGTGAGTCAGTGTGCAAGGGCAGAGATTGGATAAAATGTGTGTTGTGTGGAGACCACGTGATATGGTGAGCTTGGGTGGACGCATCCCGCTTGAGCTTCGGACCCCCCAGCTCCATACCGGCAGATTTGCGCCGTCTTTGCGAGGCGCACTAGTACTTTTACAGTCCCCTCAAGTGCTGACGATATGAGAGACTTACTTCTGGGGGCCGGAGGAGAATGGCATCTGCGGTGAAAGCCGGGAGGAGAGACAAGGACCGAGGAGCATGGCTCCAGAAAATGGTGGATTCACCCCCAGCGCCTTGCACAATGACCTCAGCGGTTTCAGTGGAGGAGATTTCGGCAGCGGTTTCGGGCGCGCTCTCCACGCTGTTTGAATCACTGCGGAATAAACTAGATGTCTTGCAGAACTCCGTCGATGTGTTCGGTGCCCGCATGCAGGAGGCAGAGGCCCGAATTGCGCACGCGGAGGAGGAAGTGGAAAAGTTAACGCAGGAGCTAATACAGGTACAGGCCACTCTGAGAGCCCATGATAACAAATTGGACGATCTTGAGAACCGTTCGAGACGTAACAATCTCCAGTTTCTGGGTATTTCGCACTCGATTGTGGATAAAGACCTGAGACATTATATAGAAACGTTATCTGCCTCGCTGATGGTGAAGGAAGGAGAGAGGGCTCAGGTTATTATTGAGAGGGTCCACAGAGTAGGCCCCAAGAAATCAAGGGACCCAAGACCCAGGGTGGTCCTGGCAAAGTTTTTACAGTTTAAGCAGAAGGAAGCAGTCCTGCGGGAGGCCCGGAAATATTGAAGCGGACAATATGAAAATCAGAATTACGCAGGACTACTCCGCAGCACTAAGTCAGCGCCACAGGGCTTATGCACCTTTATGCCAGAAATTGATATCTGCTAACATCAGGTTTACTGTGCAGTACCCAGCGCGCCTGCATGTTGTACATGAAGGAAAGCATCCGGTTTTTGACTCGGCTGAAGAGGCTTCGGCATACATGGAACAACTAGAGAGACAAGCTACCAGTCTAGTGGCAGAGGAACCAAGAACACCATGAGAACATTATGAGTGGGGTACGAGTTGCCTGCGGACTGAGCGAGTGAAGGAAGGCTTGAGCTTCAAAAAACTCGTTGTATCATAATTATCTGAGAGTGTCTATTAGCCCATAGAGTGCAAACCAGAAGGGAGACTTTGAGGTCCTCTCTCAGGGGGCAGTTTTATGTAAGCGCACAGTAATGTAACAATAGCCAGTTTGTTATTCATGTGATTGGGGCACCAAGCAGTGTGGTTTATGGCCTGTTATGTTTGCCATTGGTAATGAATAGGAGGTGAGGGGGAGGAAACTGGAGGGGGGAGCGGGGGAAGTCCGGACACATCTAGTGTGGCTGGGTAGAAGAAGAGCGCTAATGTGCTGGGAGGAGGACAGGAGGGAAGGGGACGGGGATGGGAGAACGGGGTAGAGTAAGGAGGGATGCAGGGGATCAGAGGGGGGGGGGGGAAGGAAGGGGAGGTTTAGAGGAACGGTGCAAGGGGAAGGGGGGTTTCAGGGACCAGTGGGGGGGGGGGGAGTCGCAATCTAGGAATTTGAGAGGGACAACCTGAAAGTCTAAGGGGAGAAATTAAGAGGAAGCTCCAGGCTGGGGGCGCTTCCTCTGCGAAAGTAAAGTTAGTACTGAGGACAGGACCTGACACTGCCTTTACACCCTAAAGATAATTTCATGGAATGTTTGTGGACTGCGAAGTCCAGTGAAGCGATATAAAATTTTGAAAGCTTTAGCTAGACAGCAGTGTGATATTGCGCTGCTGCAAGAAACCCACCAGACTGCCGAGGAGCACAGCAAACTTTGCAGGGATTGAGTGGGCCAGGTATGGGGAGCGCCGGCGATGGGTAAAAAAGGGGGAGTGGCCATATTACTCCACAAGCGGGTGCGATTTGTAATGGAACGCGAAGTTGCTGATCCAAATGGGAGATTTGTGCTGTTGCAAGGAGTGTTAGAGGATAGGGAGGTAATCTTGGGAGATTTGTATAGCCCCAACATGTTAGATCAGGATCTATATAATTGTTTAGCAGCAAAAGTGGAACAACTACCAGAAGTCCCGCTGATTCTAGGCGGAGATTTCAATGGGATATTTGAAGTGGACATAGACACCTCCAGAGGGACTGGAACATGGGAAAGAAATCAAACAGCTCAGGTGCTGCAAAGATTTCGTGCCCTGTTGGGTCTGGTGGACCCATGGAGATTATTTCACCCCTCAGAGAGGGATTTTACCCATCAATCAAAGGCACATGGCACTAATACACGGATTGACTATCTTTTGATATCAGAGAGCCTCTTTGCCCATACTGGCGAGGCACAAATCGGCCCAATAGAGATTTCGGATCATGCTCTGATCTGGTTAGATTTGCAGTGGGGGGAGGAACTAGATATACCCACATATGGCGGTTTCCCTTGGAACTTTATAAGGATACCCATTTCCACCAGTTCCTCCGCCATTGCTGGGAGGAATTTGAGGCAAACCACCAATGCCATCAGGAAGATCCAGAATTGGTTTGGGAAACCGCTAAAGTGGTGTTGAGGGGTGATATAATTGGATTCGCGGCAAGGAAGTGGAGATTGATAGCAGAGCAAATTATTAGGTTGGAACAGCAAGTAACTCAGGCGAGACGTATTAGTGGGCATTTTCCTACAGCACAGAATAAGAAGAAACTGTGGGAAACCCAAGTGGCTTTGAATGAGTTGCTACATCAGAGAGCCAAGAAGTCATTATTGTACTACCGATATAAGTTATACTGTTATGGAGACAAGTCAGTTAAATAATTGGGACGCTGCTTGAAGGGTCAAAGAGGTGCGAAATTAGTGGCGGCAGTTCGGGATGACCAGGGAAAACTCCAAAAGGACAGGGTGGTAATTGCCGAAGTATTTAAGGGTTTTTTTCAAAAGCTATATACAGCAGAGGTGGTATCCCCCTCTAGTATGGAGGATTATCTGAAGGAACTAGATCTGCCCAGAGTGAGTGTGGAACAGTGTGCCCAACTAGGACGCCCGATAACGGTATAGGAGGTGCAGCAAGCGATCTCCAAGGCTAGTTGTTATAAGGCACAGGACCCCGATGGGTCCGGTGCCGAATTTATAAACTATTGTTGGAGGTGTTAGGTCCTCTATTAGTGGCTACGTACCGTCAAAGAACGGAGAGAGGTACTTTTCAATGGGGTAACAACCAAGCGCACATTACTTTAATACCTAAGCCAGGCAAGGACCCGATTCAGGCAGCCTCGTATAGGCCTCTCTCTTTATTGAATTTTGATTTGAAATTGTTGGCAAAGATATTGGCGGACCGCCTAGAGGGAGTCCTGGGTGAATTAGTGCATGAATCCCAAGTAGGTTTTGTTAGGGGAAGGTATGCATTGTGTAATTTGCGCAAGATATTGGCCTCTTTGGAGTGGGTACAGGATCAGCAATTGCAGTCACTATTGGTGAGTTTTGATGCGGAAAAAGCATTTGACCGGGTTAACTGGCAGTATCTGCAATACTTGTTGCCTCTATATGGACTGGGGCCTTCATTTTGTAAAATGGTGAAGAGTCTTTATGTAAATCCGATGGCAAGGGTGCTTTGCAACGGGGTTTTATCAGAGCCATTTTCCCTGAATAGAGGTACGAGACAAGGATGCCCATTGTCCCCGCTTTTGTTTGTTTTATCTTTGGATCCTCTAATTTGTAGAATAGAACTAGATAGAAAGATACGCGGAGTGTGTATGGGCGCACAGGGTGTTAAGGTATAGGCTTTTGTGGATGATCTGTTAGTTCACTTGCTTGCCCCAAGGGAGTCTTTACCTCGGCTAATGGCGGAATTTTCATCTTTTGGTAGATTTGCAGGCCTGTGTATTAATGAGGATAAGTCAGAGGCGTTAGATGTCTCGCGGCAACTCCAGGGATGGTGGGGGGGGGGGGGGACTTCCCGCTGAAATGGACGGCAAATAAGTTTGTCTATTTGGGCATAGTATTGACGAGACTGCCGCAAGAGCTAAATGCTTGTAACTTTGATAAAATTATGTCTCGCTTGCGGATTCAGCTGAAAGCATGGAATCCTCTTCCGTTGTCTTTGTTGGGGAGAGTGGCAGCGGTGCAGATGGTGGTGTTGCCACGAATTCTATATTGGATGCAGACCCTTCCAGTGTGGCTGTTGCGGCGGGATTTGCGTTGCCTAGAAAAGGAAATACAGGGGTTTCTGTGGAAAGGGGCTAGAGCTCGTATTCCATTGAACCGTTTGATTGGAAAATGGAGTAAAGGTGGAATTGGGTTTCCAGATTTCTGGCTTTACGCGTTGGCTTGTCAGGCACGGCATATTGGAGACTGGTTAGGTGTAACAGAAACCTATACGCCTAGGGTGTTGGAAGAGGCCCTGGTAGCCCCTCATACGGTACTAGCAGTATTACATATGGAGAGTGCCCGGCTGCCGAGTAGAATTAAGCGGAGCGGTATGTTGAATTCTCTGTGACATACGTGGAGACAATTAAATGAATATTGGAAACAAAATTGGAAGGTATCGAGCTGGATACCGATACAAGGTAATGCGAGCTTCACCCCAGGATCAGAGTCAAGTGTGTCAGAACATAAGAACATAAGATATGCCATACTGGGTCAGACCAAGGTCCATCAAGCCCAGTATCCTGTTTCCAACAGTGGCCAATCTAGGTCATACGTACCTAGCAGTTTCCCCATAGACACAGGTTCTGCAATGCTTGTACTGCGTCAAGCATTGATATCCTGACTCCCTTCTTAATAATGGTTTATGGACCTTTCCTCCAGGAACTTGTCCAAACCTTTTTTAAACCCAGCTACACTAACAGCCTTTACTACATCCTCCGGTAACAAATTCCAGAGTTTGATTACATGTTGAGTGAAAAAATATTTTCTTTTATTAGTCTTAAATAGTTTACCCTGTAGCTTCATTGCATGTCCCCTAGTCTTTCTAAATTCTGAAAACGTAAACAGTTGATCTACGTTTACCCGTTCCACTCCATTAATTTATAGACTTCTATCATATCTCCCCTCAGCCGTCTCTTTTCCAGGATAAAGAGCCCTAACCTTTTTTAGCCTTTCTTCATAGGAGTATCCTTCCATCCCCTTTACCATTTTGGTGGCTCTTCTCTGAACCTTTTCTAATAACGCTATATCCTTTTTAAGATACGGCGACCAGAATTGCACACAATATTCAAGGTGCGGTTTCACCATGAAACGGTATAGAGGCATTATAATATGTTTTGTTTTGTTTTCCATTCCTTTCCTTATGATACCTAGCATTCTATTTGCTCTCTTGGCTGCCACTGCACACTGGGCCGAGGGTTTTAACATGTTATCCACAATGACGCCTAAATCTTTTTCCTGGGTGGTGGTTCCTAATGTGGAACCCTGCATCGTGTAACCATAGTTTGGGTTGTTCTTCCCTAGGTGCATAACCTTGCACTTGTCCAAATTAAATTTCATCTGCCATTTTGATGCCCAGTCTTCCAATTTATCAAGATCCTCTTGCAATTTTCCACAGTCCTCTTGGGTTTTAACAACTTTAAATAGTTTTGTGTCATCTGCAAATTTGATAACCTCACTCGTTATTCCACTTTCCAGGTCATTTATGAATATGTCAAAAAGCAGCGGACCCAGCACAGATCCCTGGGGTACACCACTATTCACCTTTCTCTATTGGGAAAATTGGCCATTTAGCCCAACCCTCTGCTTTCTATCTTTTAACCAGTTCCTGATCCGCAGTAGTACACTGCCTCCTTCCACAGTAGTACACTCCGAGCCAGGAACGAGAATGGAATCTGGAATTTAGGACATGTAGTCGATCTCTCTGGTAAATGCAAACAATTCTCATCGCTGTGCAGAGAGTATGAGTTGCGATCTAACCAATATTTTGCCTATCTGCAGCTTTCTCATTATGTGGCTGTGTAGAAAGATCAGTACAGATTTTAGAATTTTTTGAACTTGGGGGGGGATAGTCCCCCGTCAATAGCCAGGCTGAAAGCAAGGCTTGAGTGTTATGGAGTTGAGGCGGAGTATGGGAGGGTTGAGATGGCTTGGGCCCTAGAACTACGATGAGAGGTACCACCCGGTTCCATTAAGGCTGCTCTGGGGTGGATCACAGAATTGGCGGAGGGAGCGCGATGGAGGGAAATACAATTTAAATGTATAACTTGAGTGCACAGAGGCAAGATGGCGGTGGGTGACTGACCTGAGGTGGCTGTGTTTTGTGTTTGCTCGATGAGGATTGCCGTTGGTGAGCTTCGGTCCTGGTAAAATGGGGTGAAGGAAGAGAAAGCAGGCTAGCTCCCCTGTAATTTCGCAGCAGGCTTTTTCTACTGACCAGCGGACCCTCGAGAATTGCAAATTCGCGGCCTTGGGGTCACAAGCAGCGTCTTCGACGGCACGCTCCGGAGACCTGGAGATTGTGCTGGGCACTTCAGGAGTTTGTTTATCTCCTGATCAGCGGATGCCCCCAACACAACCTGGGAATAATATCTCTCTGATTGGAGTCTGCTCCCCTGCCTTATCGGGCGGCCGAGAGAGTACTCCGCTGCCGGAGGGAGATGGGCAATCTCAGTGGCTGTCTGTGGATTCTGGTGAGGGGAAGCCGTGTGGGAGTCATGACTCTTTGCGTCGACTGGAGCCCGGAGGAGAACAGAAGCCAGGAAAACATTTGTTGTTGAGGCCTGCTATTATTACTCTGGATGTGCTGTAGGACGCTCTCTCTGCATTGACAACTTCTCTGTCTTCAGTTGTGGGTACTGTAAGTACTGAAGTGACTATTTTGAAAGTGGAAGTTTCTAAGAACCGAGAACAGCAGGCAAACTCTTTGTTGCAAATTAAAGAAGAATTGTCCCAGGTTAAGGTGGAGCATGTTGCTCTTATGAAGGAGAGGAACGTGTTAATCCGGAAAATGGAGCATCTTGAAAACCTAGCGCGACGGAATAACTTGCGCTTACTGAACTTTCCAAAGTCCCCCCCTTATGTCCCCAGTTGAGATGTTTCGTAAATATTTGATGGAGGTGCTTAAAATACCTATAGAACATCTACCTCCACTTACGAGGGCGTACTATTTGGTTAGTACTTTGGAGGCAAGGGGGAAGAGTGCTGAGCCCCCTGTGAGTGGGCTGGGAGATCTAACAGGCTTTTTAGAAAGCTCTTTGGAAGTGGTTACAGAGAGGTCAACCCTGCTGGTGACTTTGGCATTAGAGACTGATAAAACTTGAATTCTTAGATCTTTCTTTAAAAATATGAATGAGCATTTTTTAGGTTCAAAAGTTTACATTTTTCCTGATATGTCACGGGTTACCCAGTTAAGAAGAAGGGAGTTCCTGGCACTTCGGCCCAGGACTCTCTCACTGGGGGCCTCTTTTATGTTAAAATATCCATCTAGATGTTTTATTTCCTACAAGGGTAAGAATTTCCTGTTTTTTGATCCTAAACAGCTCTTGGAGTTTATTTGTGTGAGAGAAGAGGTCGGTGTAGGGGCTGTTCCCATTACGGCTGACGTTTAAGTCTTAACCTGCTGATGTATAATACTTTTTTTTTCCTTATTGCCATACTTTTCTACTCTAATTAGAGTGGGAAATTCTGGCATTGTTTATTTCCTGTAGCCTCCCTGTTTCATGTTGTGGGCTAAGTATGGGATGATTTAAATATGTATCCTGTGTTTGATTTCCTATGTTGTTATTTTGTGGATCCTTTTTTCTTTTTATGCATTCACTTATTGTTGGTGTATTCATAAATATCGATAAAGATTAAATTATAATAACTCGAGCGCACTTCTCACCCAGAAGAGTTTTGCGCAGTAACATTACTCAAGCCGGTAGCTGCCCTAGATGCTCAGAGCCTTTGGCTAATCTAATGCACATGTGGTGGGAGTGTAAGCGTATTCACCCATACTGAACTCGGATCAGTAACTTTATAGCTGGGATAATACAGCAGAGGATCTCCTGGACTGGTTCACTTGTGTTCCTGGACCAGCTGAGCCAATCCTTTCCCAAGGGGAGATGGAAGCATTTATTGGCGCGGAAGGCATGTCTGGTGGGTAAAGGCCCGATACTTCATAAATGGCAAGATCAGATCCCGCCGACGTTTTAGGAGTGGCGCAATAGCTTTCGTCAGCTGATGCTGGTAGAACGATGGAGGGCAAGGGGGGATCAAACAACAAAACAAAACAAATAAGAGAAATGTTCTATAATGTGATAACACGCTTGTACAGGAAGTATGCCTCGGGACAGGGATAAGAGTGCACCTCGCTCAGAGGCTTGTCGTTTGATTTTGCTGTTATGTAATGGTAGTTATTAAATAAAGTATTAAAAAAAAGTGTGTTGTGTGACCGGTAGGGAGCAAACTCTGAGAGGGTGAGATTGGGCAATGGCCACACAGGATTAGTATGGCTGGCATCAGAAGAGGTAGAAGGACAATTGTCCAGAGTAACCACTGGTAGAAAGAAAGGAGACACCCAGGTTTTGCAGACGAGTGCTTACTGAGGAGCATGAATGCAATGAAGTAATGCAAGCCAGAGATGAACGTTGCAGGGGCCTGTTTGGTGTTGTTAATGGCTCCGCCACCAGAGCCACCTCAAGGAGTGCACACAAGGAGCAAGTCATGGATCTGGTGCCTCTTTGGAGCGATGGTGCAGTGCTCAAAAGCTAGTTCTTGAGGCAACCAGGGTGCCGTCTCTGTTGGCCTTTCTGCAGGATGGTCTAGAGAAGGGCCTTTCTCTTAGCTTCCTGAAAGTTTAGGTGACAGCCTTGGCCTATTTCCAAGGTCCAGTGGCTGGCAAGTCTCTGGCTTTGCATCTGGATTTTTTGCGTTTTCTTCAAGGGGTTCGGTATCTGCGTCCTCCCCTCTGGTCAGTTATCCCTTGCTGGGTTCTATGTCTGGTTCTCAGGGCCCTGATGTCAGAGCTCTTTGAGCCTTTAAAGCCCACTACTCTGAAGGATTTGATGCTCAAGACCATTTTCTTGATTGCAATTTGTTTGACAAGGTGGATTTTTGAGCTGCAAGCCTAGTTTTGCCAGGACCCTTATCTGTCTTTTTCAGAGGAGGCTGTCTCAATTCAGCCTGTGCCTTCCTTTTTGCCCAAAGTGATTTCTCCCTTTCATGTGAACCAGGTGGTCTGCCTGCCCTCCTTCTCTAAGGAGCAGTGCTGTGGGAAAGATAAGGATCTTTACCTTGTGGCCGGTATTTGGAGGTTACAAATTCCTTTTGTAAATCAGATCATCTTTTTGTGCTGTTTTCTGCCTGTGCAAGGGTTATGCGGCGGCTAAGTCTATGTTGGTGCACTGGATGGAGGAGGCTATTATCTTAGCATATCTGCTGCAGAATCAGTCACTTCCAGAGGGTTTGTGCACCCATTCTACTCGAGTGTGAGCATCCTCGTGGGCAGAGAGTAGCTCAATAGCCTCTTCAGACATTTGTTGGGTGGCAATGTGGACATCACTTTCCACTTTTGCTAAGCATTACCTCTCAGAAGTCCATGCTTGGGCGGACATGACCTTCAGCTCCAAGGTTTTGCAACCTGCTGTGTCTTCTTCCCTCCCAGTGAAGGCATAACTTTGGTACATCCTGCTTGTCTGGAGTGCTCTAGCAGGATGATATGGAAGTTGACATTTTACTTACCAGATAATGTCCTTTCCTGGAGTTCTGCTAGATCAGTCCAGGACTGCCCCTGAAACTGTGATTACTCTGTTGTTTTGCAGCAGTACCTTGGTCCAATGATTTTTCTGATTGACTCTGCAGGTTCATATCCTTCTGAGAGTCTTCTGGTCAATTTCTCATGTACATAGTTTCACTATGTAGTTTCTTGATGAGTTGATTCATCATTGTTGCCCATGTTGAGGTTGTGTGAGATTTGCCACATTTCCCATATGCTTTGGAACATATACTGAGTTGCCCTCTAGTGGCTTAGGCCGTTAGGGGCATAAGAGTGATGTCATTGAAACCTGGGCTTTTCATTGGTTCTCTGTCTCCATCCATCTACTGGTGGGGGAACACAACCCACTTGTATGGAATGGTCTAGCAGGACTCAAGGAAAGGACATTATCTGGTAAGTAAAATGTCACCTTACTGTACCTGGGTTTAAAAAAACGTTTGGCCAAGTTCCTGGAGGAAAATTCCATAAACCATTATTAAGTTAGACTTGGGGAAATCCACAGTGTATCCCTGGGGATAAGCAGCATGGAATCTATCTACTTTGGAAATTCTGCTACGTATTTGTGACCTGAATTGTCCACTGTTGGAAACATGGCTTGATGGACCTCTGGTTTAACCAAAATGGCAGTTCTTATGTTCTTAGATTCCTTTATAAAATTCCCCCATGGAGGAACCCAAAATACACCTATTTTAAGCCTATTTTAAATAGGGATGTAAGTTTTTGAAGACGCATTCCAGAGGCCCTTCACCACCGCTGGACTTTTAACACTTCTGCATCTCTGGACGCAAAGATTATCCTGAGCCCGGTAGTCCTGATCGGTGTCAGGGAGAGAGGCAGGACAAAAAACTGCTCCCTGCCAAATGCCACAAGGCTGATCGGGCCAATCCCAGAGGCCCTTCACCACCAGCGGGCTTTTAAACTTATTGCGCCTCTAGGCGTGAAGATCTTCCTGAGCTCGGCAGTCCCGATCGGCGTCAGGGAGAGAGGCAGGATGAAAGGACTCTCCCTGCCCCACACCACAAAGCCAAACGGGCCAATCCCAGAGGCCCTTCACCACTGGTGGGCTTTTAAACCTACTGCATCTCTGGGCATGAAGATCATCCCGAGCCCGGCAGTCCCGATTGGCATCGGGGAGAGAGGTAAGACTAAACGACCCTCCCCGTCCCATGCCACAAGGCTGATTGGGCCAATCCAAGAGGCCCTTCAGCACCGGCAGGCTTTTTAACCCGTTTTGGACCAGCGTATGTTTTACATTCATAAGGTTTCTATACTTACTACTCAACTGTTTACTAATTAATGGTTATAAATTCAATGTAACTATGTTTAGCTATTATCGTTATGTCAAAAAGCATTATATACAGATTTTTTATCTGAGATCTAGTTAGTTTAATAGGTATTTGAAGTTTGCTGATTTTGAAGGTACTGGTGGCTCAACATAAAAAGATCACAAAAATAGTAAGTAGCTTATAATGCTGTAATAGCTACTATTTTGCAAATAAAAGTATTTGTAGACTTTAGAAAATAGGTTTAGATAACTGTAAGTTACTTAGTGTCAGAGTTATTGGTCTGTATATCGGCCTTGTATGTTTTTCATACTCTGGGCTAATATGTTGTCAAAACTAATTGCTGTCAAGCATTCTGTTCCAGGTGTTTCAATGGTGCAATATTGATGCACTGCATCAGAAGTGTTTTCACGTGTATCATATTCCACCGTCAGAATGGACTGTTGACAAACTATACTATATCATAATAAAGTGTTTTAAATGAAAACTGTGGTTTCAATAGTATCATACAGTATGTTTATGTCAATGAATATTGGAACTGAATCCTATCTTTTCTGAAGACGGACGATATACTATATTGGACCAATGTATGAAAAACACACAGTATGTGAAACTTCTATTTTCTGCAAAGTTTTAATATTTTTTATTATTGCCGGTATTTCATAGTTGTTTGAATGTGTGATAAGAAAGCTTATCAGGGCCCAGGAAACAAGGATAAAGAGGGGGAATTTACCCTTATCAAAGGACCTGTATTGCCAGGTCAGAGATACAAAACCTCAGTTGTACCTAGAAACCAGATTGTACCAGGCTGCAATAGGTTGCAGAGTGTCCCTAGTGGTGAGAAGGAGGAGGAAAGCAAGCTCAGAGTAAGGAACCCTTACGTCACTGACTTTCCAAATTACTCAGCTGCCAAGAGGCAGACTGATTTACAACACCTGAGAGGAGAAAGGGCAGGGTTAGAGCCTGGGAGGTTTAAAGCTAGGACAGAATATTCAGGAGGGGAGAGGAGAAGGAGTAGGATTGCCTACTGGAGAAGAAATGGAGCTGAAGCCCTGAGAACCAAGAGCCCATGCTGGAGGACAAGACAGGGAAGCTCAGATACATGCTGGCCAGAATATGAGGGAGGAACCACTGAACCAAGCCTTGACCCAGGTATGAGTTTTGGAAGCCTGTCTGATGGGGAGCATTACAGATTTGCTGGAGACAGCGTTTGTCCTGATGGGAGGCAGTCAGCTAAGCCCTCTGAGCCAGAAGTAGAAACCATGCAGCTAGGAGAACAGGAATTAGTTCTGGAAGAGGATGATTCTTACATGGACTGTTCTTTATGCCAAACTGCCAAGCACAAAGAAGTCCTGAGAGGGAATATATCATAAGGGAACCTTCCAGAGTCCAGTACCCTAGAGAGCCTGTATGTGAAGTGAAAATGTTCTTTGAAAAGGAAAATACTTGTGCTGAGAATGTTTGCAGCTGCTTAATTGTTTGCTCATTGACCAGCTGAAGTCAGTGCAGTGCAGAGCTTAATTCCATATTCACGGTGGACTTAAGAAGTTTCTTTTGGAACAGAAAAGAGAGCTGTTTATGTGAAGCTGATATTTTTGGGTTTTGTTTTAAACAGCACTGCTAGGCACGTTTGCTAGCAGTGGCTGTGGAAAGGACTTTCTGCTTTGCATTGAAAAACATTACAAGCTGTTTGTGCTTAAGTTCAGTTATATCCTGTTGTACTAAATATAATCCTGGAGAAGAAATCCAATAGGTGACAATTTGTGAACCTTATTTGCGTTTACCTCATAAATAAATTTTGTCAATGCCTTAACTCTCGACCAACTACAAAAGAGTGTTTTTCTGCCTAAAAGTCAAGTGTATCCTGACTAGTCTACCTTTCCCATGGTGCACTTCAAAGTCAGTCAGTCAGGCACATTGCTGAAGTGGTGGAATCTCCTATAACAAGCACGCCCCTCCACACTGCTGTAAGGGGCTATGGGCGTGACAAGTGTAACAAATCTAATAAATCATCCAGAACAGAGAAAGAATATGCGAGCTGTCCAAAACAGGTTAAACCTACTGCACCTCTAGGCACGCCCACGCCTGAGGGCCTCGCCAGAAGGCCCTTTGGTGTGGCTCTTAGGCGGAGGCTACAGACAGAACTGACGTCTTCATGATTATCCATGCTAAAGGAGGTAAAAGATGATTTGTCATTCCCTAGACCACAAAAGGGTCAGAGGTACAACAGAGAGAATGAAATAAAAGAAAAAAATACACAACCAACCCATTCATATCCACACAAGAGGATTCGTCACTGAGCAAGGAGATAAGGATAGGCATTGAAAAAATACACTAACTAGCAGCTAGTCGGGAATGGAGCTCTAACGATTGCAGGCAGTACCTGTAGAAGGTTAGAGTCATTTCTATCATAATTGGCTGCTATTAAGGCCTGTCACTGTAAGCTTGTATCCTTGTCCTGGAAATCATATGCACAGAGGCGGCTCTATAATGAGGCAAAGTGAGGCGGCTGCCTCAGGTGGCAAAGTTTTGAAGGCGGCAAAAAATGCCCCCAAAACAGCCGCCTCACTTCACCTTCAAAAATTAAAAACCAAAAAAAACCCCCAAAGCACATAAATTGCTGTCACTGCCGAGTCTGCTTGGCAGCGGCAGACTGGACCTCTCCTTGCTATGGCATCCGCGGCTCCTGTCTGTTGGAACCATGGCTGGACTAGCTGTCAGGCATGGGAGCTGGGGAGAGTGAGGGAGCGGGGAGTGATGCGCGCAGGGCTTGGCAGACATGCCCCCTTCACCAGCAGCCTTTCGTTTCCCTCCTTCCACCCTTCTTGAAGCCAGCGTTAGGGAATGGAGCGAGCATGGCCGGGACGGATAAACTAGCACTAAAATCATCCTCGTCTCCTTTCTACGGCTGCTGTGGAGGTAAGTGCTGGGTGCAGCTGATCACGAGGCGGTGCTTTGCGATCCCTCTCTCCCTCTTGGCTGAGCTCTGATCGGAGGCTCAGTGGGAGGGGGGTTAGCTTGTGCCTTAGCCGGAGACGTACGATGCGCTTACAGAGCTGCTTTCACGCTGTGATTCTAGTCTGCACTGAGTTCATGGGTTTCTCGGCTCTTGGTGCTGGGTCAGGCCCGCCGCCGGTTGGGAGGGGGCGTGTGCAGGTGCCGGGCCTGCGAGGGACCTAGGAGTGTGGTAGGCGACGGCCTATGATCCATGCTAATTGAACTAAGCAGACAGGCCTGAGCAGCTTGACCTGTAACTGAAGCCTGTAGTTAGGCCCAGAGGAATGAAAACCCCCCTGAATGACGACACCATAGAATTGAAACTTAACTCAGTTTAACTGAACATAGCTAAGCAGAAACGAAACTTGGAAAATAGAAGAAAAACAAGTTTAATTGGTACTGATAAGGTGTGCTATGCTTCTATGGAATTAATTAACTCTGCAGAGAGCAAGGTCACAGTGCCTCTGCTTCCCATATGTTTTAACAAGCTCAGCGACCTTGGAGGAGAGAAGTAACAAGTTGGAGACACTGACCATTGTAATTGGGACTAGAAGGGGGGCAACCAGGTGCTGGGCCCAGACCAGAGTCCCGATTGGGTAGCCATATCAGTACCGGGACCAATAGATGGGTGAGAGGGGTACTGGGACCAATGAAAAGTTTGCCTATGCTTAGAATGGACAAGAAAGCTATAAAAGTTGTTGTTTTACTAGAAGCCATTGCTCAGCCATTTTGAAATTGCTTATTGCTTGAGCCATGTGCACATTAAACTGGCTTGGATCCTTGAAAAGACTCCTGGATTTATTTATTGCATGCTTATCTGCTGCTACATTCTTGGTGCGTTGGCCTGGAAGTGCGAGTGGTGGATAGTGTTCAAGTGAATAAATCCACGTAATTCGCCTTGAGGTTTGGTCCAGTTGGAACCATGCCAATCCGACGCAGGGGAATTTCCCTGGGCCCACCGATCCTCTTGTATCGGAGGGAGTTCTGCCTGGCCTCGGCAGGCACTGAGTCCAGCTGGCCAACACTTCCGACCCGGGGAGTCCAGGATCCAACTCAGAAGCTTGGGAACCAGATCTGGTAAGTATAGTTTTGAAAACCTGTCTAGACAGATGAGTTAGAACTGCAGTTTGAAAACTTTGGTAAGACTTAAGTCTTTGTTTGAAAATCCTTGCATGAGTATTCGCTAGGTACAGCTGTTATAGAGAATCATGATTCAGCCTGGTCAGAGCAGACAGGACTGGGTTTTTGGTATGTCTAGACAGAAATAGAAAGAGCAGTACTGCCAGTGGAACTTGGAATTTGTAATCTCGAGATATTGGGAATTGGTAAGAGAGCTCTCAAGGAAGGGCCGAGTAACCCCGCATGGGAATTCGCCGGGTGAAACCCTCATCCTTTTTGTAATTGGGAAAAAGACTAGTCAGAATAGATAGAAAGGAATGCATTCTAAGATACGTTGCTAGCATGATTGTGTGAATGAAGTGTGAATGAGAGGTCTGGCAGCACGGACCAAGCGAGAGTGGACTCTGGACTAGCGCAGTTCCTAGTCGGGTGACTGCGTCTAGGTCGCGAAACGGATGAAGCGTTTGGTGTATTGTCCGTCCTGTGTATTTGATTTTTGCTATCTGTTGAAACTGCGAGTTTCCCTTTTGTTATAAATGTGAGATTATTCTGTTGAGTAATTTGTGACAGTTCACTGATTAAGAAATTGTATTAATAGAGCAGAATGAAGACCCAAAACACCTACAGTCATTTTTAGAAATCAAAAAGCTGGTCTGACCCAGTTAGTTTTTCTACTGCAGTGTGAAAAACTGACAGGGGGCGTGTCTGAAGGAAAGAATGTCTAGTGTCGTCTTTCTAATCTTGTGCAGGCTTAAACCTCAATGCTGGTAGTTTGTGCTTATTTCAGGCAAATTGTACCTGTTTTATTTAATATGTTTTTGTTCCTTCTGCTGTGGTTATGTAATATATATCATTTATTTATCATTTAATAAGAATGTTTAGTCAGGATTGTGGGTCCCGATAGTTTTTGGGTTTAGCCTGAAAAGGATTAAGTTTGTATTAATCCCTTATGGGTTGCGGACCAAGTGAGAGGAATTTCTGTCGGCTGTATGTTCAAATTTTCAGTAAGCACTGAAACAGTTTAAATAGGAAATGATAAAGAACTGTTTTTGTTTTTCCTTTGATCTACAAAGTAATTAGATCACGACTTAACATTGATTTAAATTGTTTTTTTCTGGCATCTCTGTCCATGTGAATGAGAAGTCTCTTTTTATGAGCACAGTTCAATTGTTTCCCCGCGAGCAGAGGGGTGTGGCTTCCACATAGCCTGCAGAAAAAAAAAAAAAGGTTCTGAAGAGACTGCTGGAGACTGCAGGAGATTTCTCCTAGGAATGAAAAGGGACTCCCGATTTGAAAAGTCTCTTCATTTAATCGAAGCGTGATGAATTTATAATTAGTTTTTTTCTCTGGTTTCACTAGCTCTGTTTAACCAAAAGTTTTAAAAACAAAGTTTATCTTTTTATGAATGAGTATAAGTCATTTGAATGCATGCTTCCCCTCTGTGCTGGTTACTAATGAACAAATCAGTTAGCTACACTGACCTTTACAATATTGGCTTTTAAGATAAATTAATTTGTTTTCTGTATTTAAAAAAAAAAAGGAAAGGTGTACTGTATTTTATGAAAAATATCCGGAATGTCTTTTAAATATTTGCTTCCTGAACTAAAAAATAATTTCTTTTGCAGAGACATGCTGACAGATAGCTATAGTTCTCTCTATAAGAAGCATAATGGATGTATGTGCTCAATCTAAGTGTTTCCTGCCTGCCCTATGTTTACAGAAATAATAAGTGTCTTTTCAAGTATGATCAAGAATTTCAGTAAGGGATTTACTGAAGATTATGAAATGTCTCTGTCCCAATCAGGATTTTGCCCCAGAATTTCTAGATATCCTGTCTCGTCTCTCTCTCTCTCTCTGTAAGTAGTTCTGTTCAGAGTGCTTAAGGGGGGGATGGAGCCCAGTCCACCGATGATGTCAAACCCCCCCCCCCCCCCGGTGGGCGTGAACTAATGTGCCCACAGCAGAGAAGTGGATCCTTAAAAAAAAAAAAAAAATCAACCTCCTGGATAGAGCATTGCTAGGAGAAACAGAATCCAGGAGAAGGGGGGGGGACTACAGATTCCCAAGTAGTTTGCTAGCCACCTCTGCAACAGGGGAATGTCCACCCCCTCCGGACTAGAAGTGAAAGTCAGCTGACCAGACTTGTTTAGAACTGAAAAAAAAAAAAACTGCATTATACACTGAGAAGTTTTAGGACTTGATTGAACTAATGAACGGAAATTGCAAAGAACTGGATGAATTTGCGGGCATAATGGTTAAATGAAAGTTAATCAGAGGGTGTGTGAATTGTGAAAATAAATGTAACAGAGAAAGTGAATGATATTTTAGTTGAATGATGTGAGGAGGTTATCTTAATCGAAGGAACAGAGGAAGTGAAAAACTGGGTGTGAGTACGCCCATTATAGAAAAAGAAGGACATTAGAGAAGTGAATGCCCGTATCTTGACTCCACCCCAGGAGGGAGTACTTGATTGTAGAATCATAGACAGAATAAAACCAAGCACAGTGTTTCAGCACGAGAGTGGAGCAGCTATAGCGTGAGTGGCAGCCTGAGAGGGCTACAGCATGGATGAAGACTAGGCCAGACCGGACTCTCCAGTTTCCCTGGGTCCCCAGGAGTCAGTCTGAAAAATAGGGGACCAATATATGGACTTTTATGGGGGATACAGGAGCAGAATACTAAAGCCAGTAGCCCCTGTGTTTTTCTCGCAAAGCCTTTTCTGCAGAACCACATGTGTGAACTAGAAAAAAAATAATAATAATAATGTACCAGTTCCTGTATATGCCTGAATGCCCTATTCCATTTTTGGGCCGAGACCTGCTTGCAAAGCTTCAAGCACAGATATCCTTTGTTGAAGGGGAAAAAAATGAAACTCAAAATCTGCTGGCCTGATGGTGTTAACTGTCCCCAAGAAGAAGAATGGTGGTTCTATTCACCTGCATCCAAAGCAACAAGCTGTACACTTATCAACCTCATAGCCCCACCTGGAGGATGGGCAGAAGATAATCCACCTGGCCTAGCGAAGAACATAGCCCCTGCCATTGTCACCCTCAAGCCAGTCAAGAAGCCTGGGACAGGTGATTACCGCCCAGTGCAGGATCTAAGAAAGAATGAATGATGCAGCTGAAACTATACAACCAGTGGTACCAAAATCCTTATATTCTCTTGGAACTGATCTCTGCTGAAGCTATACATTTCATCATTCTGGACTTAAAAAGATGCCTTTTTCTGTATACGCTTAGCCCAAGACCCCACTACAAGGAGGCGGGGCCAACTCATCTGGACAAGATTACCTCAAGAATTCAAGAACTTGCCTCACTCAGCAAAAGATTTGACAAGTTATCCAGAAACTCAAGAAAAAAAAAAAAAAGAAAAAATTCTACTTCAATATGTGGACAACTTGCTCATAACCACCAACTCAGAAAGTGAATGTCCACCAGCCACCAGTGAACTCTTGCACCTTTTTAATGAGGCTGGATACAAAGTCTCAAGAGCCAAAGCATAATTATGTCAAACAAGTTAAATACCTAGGATTCCAGTTGTCCAGCGGAATTCGACGCCTGGAACCCTTACCAGAACGCAAAGCAGCTGTATGCAGTATTCCTACTCCAATCACCAGGAGGCAAGTGAGAGCCTTCTTGGGTGCCACAGAGTATGTTGTATATGGATCCCCAATTTTGCGCTGCTAGAGAAAAAAAAACAAAAAAAACCCATTGTATCAAGCTATCAAAGGAATGGAAAAGTCTCCAGAGGAATGGGGACTTGAACAGGATGCAGTCTTTTGATCTTTGAAAAAAACACTCTGATGTTGTCACCAATTCTGGGTCTACCAGATGTCCAGAAAACCTTACAGTCTCTATGTTCATGAGTCGCAAGGAAATGTTCTAGGAGTGTTGACTCAATCTCTTGGACCTTGGCAACAACCAGTAGCCTATTTGTCAAACAATTGGATGTAGTTGCAAAAGGCTGGCCCCTTATTTGAGAGCTGTTGCAAGCTACAGCCCTCCTAGTGAGCAAAGCTGACAAGCTCACTTTGAGACAGAATCTTCAAGTTACTGTACCACACTCTGTTCTAACCAATATGAAATACAAAGGAAACTACTAGCTAACAAATCTATGAATGTTGAAGTATTAGAGTATGTTGTGTGAAAACCCCAGATACAACTGAAGGGTCAGTCAAGCTTTCAATCCTGCTATGTTATCAGTTAGTCTTGATCCCCTGATCATGACTGTTTAGAAATTATGGACACTGTATTCTCAAGCCACCTGGATTTGACTGATGTCCCTCTGGAGAACCCTGAACAGACTTTCTTTGTGGCTGAAGGCAGTTTCATCATCAATGGACATTGTTGTGCTAGATATGCAGTGGTGACCCCTGATTTGGTAGTTGAGTCCTCAGCCCTGGCCCCAGAAACTTCACCACAGAAAGCTGAACTGATAGTCCTCACTAGAGCACTAACAATAGGAAAAGAGCCCTGTCTAAATGTGTACCCAGATTTCAAGTATAGCCTTACAACCTTGCATGCATATGGGGCCCTGTACAAAGAATGAGGGTGGATAACCTTAGGAAGCAAGTCCATTAAGTATAGCCCCAAGATATTGATATTAATAGATACATACTGCCTATAGATCTCAGAATTTAGGAAAAGTAGAATGTATGAATAGAACCCTGAAATCTCAGTTGTCTAAACTTTGCCAAGAGGTTTACCTGAAGTGGCCCCAGGTTCTTCCCATAGCCCTTCTTAGGATATACTTAGCCCCTGCTAAGTCTTTAGGAGTTTCCCTTTTTGAGATTCTGTATGGGCAACCCCTGCCTATTGTATAGGAAATAAAAGGAGATATGAGACAGATAGGATCTGAAATTATTAGACATGAACTATTGGTTTTAAGTTCTGTTTTGCAGAAGTCTTCATACCTGAGTACAAAATCGATTACTCATCAATTTGCCTGCACCCCCTGCATCCTTTCAAGCCTGGAGTCTCGGTGTGGATCAAAGAGTGGAGAAAGATACTGTTAGCCCTGCATTGGAGGGGACCCTATGTGGTCATCCTGTCAACAACTCCAACTGCAGTAAAAGTCGCAGAATTTGAACCTTGGATCCATCATAATCGAGGGAAGCCAGCAGCTGCTCTTGAACCTGATCACTGGACTACTGTATAGCATCCTGAGACTCCATTGCACCTCACCCTACAACAACAACCACGGACCTAAGACTTATTGGTCCCTCAGAAACTGCACTATTTCAAGACTGTTTGTTTATCTGAAGGTAAGCCTCGCATCTGAAAAAACCTGCAATCATCAGAAAGAGACTGTGTTGTGTTAAGAAATTGAATCTTCTAAGAGACTGTGTTTAAATACTCTGAAAAGACTGTTTTGATCTCCTAAAGAGTGAACTGCTCTAAGGAAGCAATAATAGCCTAAGAGACTATGCTATGATATTTTAAGAAATTGAGACATCCCAGAGGACAGTGATACTTTGGAATCTACAGCCCTACTCCTGCCAAAACGCTGGTAGGTCTACGTACGGCAGAAGCTTGAGGATCTACAATCAACCCTACATCTGTTATCTGTTGTGGAAGTCGACAGTTCCACCAATTTTCCAGAGACTATGCCCATTATGAATTATTATTATTGCTTTATTTTGGCAGCAGCCTTGGAGTGCTTTGAAATGACTTTTGCCTTATCTCCCTGGGCAGCCTGTATAAGTACAACATGAACTGGACCGAAGGTCACTCAGACCTTGTTTTATCATTCTTCCTATACTTGCATTGGTATACTCTCCAATCCAAAAGTTGTTCTAGATCTTGACTTTCTACAAGGCTATGCAAGCCACCGTTGCAATTCCTCATACCACCACCAGAACTTGTTTCTTGAACTTACTGGAGCAATAGCATCTAGTCTACACACTTCTGACTGTTTCTATTGTGGAGGAACTAAGATGGGAGATCAGTGGCCCTGGGAGACGCAAGAACTGAACTATTCTATCCTATACAATCAGACTGATTTACATAATACTACTAGTGAGTGGGTATTGGCCCACCCCATTGTTGACAGTTTGTGTTTTGTTCGGACTGGACCACAATCTACTACGAAGGATGGACAGCTGGTCTGTCTAAATCAGAAGCTTTACGACAGCACAACAAAGATGCAACCGAACCTTCTAATCCTTTAGTTCTTTTTCCCACTCTTGCCAAACTATGGACTTTGACTATCTGCTTGTTGCTCCCTTGTTTCTTGCTACTTTGCTTGCGAATGATAACTTCAGTTATTAATAACACTGTAGAGCATAAGGCAGCTACAAAGATATTAGCTATGTGAACTTACTACCCTATACCACAGAGTGATACCTTTACCTAGTATTATGTGATTTGATTCTCACACCTTATTAACATGCGGGTGAGAATAATCAAAGGGGGGAATGTGGTAGGCGACGGCCTATGATCCATGCTAATTGAACTAAGCAGACAGGCCTGAGCAGCTTGACCTGTAACTGAAGCCTGTAGTTAGGCCCAGAGGAATGAAAACCCCCCTGAATGACGACACCATAGAATTGAAACTTAACTCAGTTTAACTGAACATAGCTAAGCAGAAACGAAACTTGGAAAATAGAAGAAAAACAAGTTTAATTGGTACTGATAAGGTGTGCTATGCTTCTATGGAATTAATTAACTCTGCAGAGAGCAAGGTCACAGTGCCTCTGCTTCCCATATGTTTTAACAAGCTCAGCGACCTTGGAGGAGAGAAGTAACAAGTTGGAGACACTGACCATTGTAATTGGGACTAGAAGGGGGGCAACCAGGTGCTGGGCCCAGACCAGAGTCCCGATTGGGTAGCCATATCAGTACCGGGACCAATAGATGGGTGAGAGGGGTACTGGGACCAATGAAAAGTTTGCCTATGCTTAGAATGGACAAGAAAGCTATAAAAGTTGTTGTTTTACTAGAAGCCATTGCTCAGCCATTTTGAAATTGCTTATTGCTTGAGCCATGTGCACATTAAACTGGCTTGGATCCTTGAAAAGACTCCTGGATTTATTTATTGCATGCTTATCTGCTGCTACAGGAGGAGAGGGACTGTGACTTTAGGTTATAGAATCAACGGCACCCATAGACCTCAGCGATTCCACCCATTATTACAGTTCCTTGGTGTCTCAATTAACATGCCAAGTCTGATTCTCTATAAGTAAAGATTATGTTCATAGTAATTGCTCCTTGTAACTGATACCTTTACAGTAATGTTTTCCTTGTAATTAGATTGTAGATAGTTACCCTTGTTATCCAAGTTCCTTCCCTTGTTATCTGTAAACTCATGCATGTTGACTGTACTGAGATTTTTTGTTCTATGTGAACCGCGCTGATGCTGAATAGTGCGGTATATAAGAGAATTTAAATAAATAAATCATGATAGGCAGGAAGCAAAATATGTTAAAGTAGCTATCCTTGCTTTCTTTAAGCCTATAAGCATAGCTGCTAAAAATAAAACACTAGAATTGCTTTCTCCCCCCCCCTCCAAAGGAGAAACTAACTTTATTTTATGCTTGACACAGATCATTCCTGCCCTTATCATCTGGCTATTGTTTAGTGTAAACATTGTCACCAGTAGTCGGCCCGTAGCCTAGGCATAGGGGATAGATGGCCAGGGGACCCTTTATTGAAATACTGGAGCAATGCTTTAGGCTTGCATTGCCTCCTGGGAGTTGTAGTATTTTTCCTTTTTCAATAAGATGCAGTTGTGGTGTGAATGGTACAGGCAATGACAGGCTTTTAATTCCCCTCCCGGGGCGGATTCAAACACAAAATAACTCAGGACAAAAAGCCATACACTCTGGCACAAAATAAGAAAGGAAATAATAACAGCTTCTCAACTTAAATCCAACGTTCCACGGTATTTACAGCATATAGTCACTTTGTATAAGCAAGGAAAATCCTGTGCTCTTCAACTGCCAGTTTAAACAGCTTTCACATCACCTGGCTCAGCACAGAGAAATTATATCATCTGTAACCATTAAAGTACAGTCCATTTGGTTATCTGATATTTCTTCTTCCTGAGGATCAATCAGCATTGACTCATGCTGATTCTCTGGTAAGTACAACTTCTGCTTGGTATACAATGTTTCCAAACTTCCACCCTCTATCTGTTCCTGAGGCTTATCTATTAAGCCCTCCGTGAGATAGGGTTCAGTATTACCATATATCTTAGAATAGCAGAGAGGAGAGTCACACCCTTTAGGGTTTCTATAAGAGAACTTCTTATAACCACTTTTATCCTTATAGTAATTAGACAGCCTACCTTCTTGCTTAGAGACAGGGAAAAGTCGGTGCACAGCCTGGTCAGGAAGGGGTTTAAACCTCAGAGGTTTTCCTCTGTACTTTGGCTTCTCAACCTCTTCCTCTGACATGCAAATGTCCTCCACCAAATACCTTTCACTCCCTGGAGCTTGCAAGTGCTTCCCAGATAGCTTTACTGGTAACGTTTCCCTCTGTGTGTCTTCCCAATAGGACAATTGCCTGGAGTTCTTGCCACAGGGTTTTTGGGCCCTGCTCCTCCAGTTATTCCTGCTGGTTACTTCCTGTATTTCTCTATCACTCTCAGAATCACAATCCTCTGAGTCACTCACGTACTTTCTCTCGTGTTTCCTTCCACAATGAAACATACGTTGCTTCTGAGACTCAGACTTCAGCTCACTCAGCTTTCCCAGCTGGGTCTGTCCAAGCTTTCTCTCTCTCTCTCTCTCTCTCTCTCTCTCTCTCTCTCTCTCTCTCTCTCTCTCTCTCTCTCGTTCTCCAGTTCCTCTGCTTCTCTTGCTTCCTTTGCTGCCCTTCACACTGAAACTCTAATGAGGGTTTCTTATATGTCTGGTTTGGAGCTAATCTAGCCCTTCCCCCTCTCAGGTGAAAACTATTGGGCTCAGGAGATGGGGATTGTTTGCTAGCTGGGCGGGGCTGCTGTACTCGTGGCTGGGTTTGTTTATGTTGCTCCTGGCAACTGGGAGTCCTGTGCTTTGCCTTCCTGTCAGCAACAGACCTACTTCTCTCAGGTTCCTCTGTTTGCATGGCAAAGGACGTCTCTTCCCCATTACAACATATAAACCTGTTTTACTTCTTTCTTCTCTCACCTAGCAGCCTTCTGTGCCTCTGGCCTGGTAGGTGCACACCCTGCTTTTGTGGACTAAGCTAGACACAACAGGGATAGATGCTGGCTACTAAAAGACCTGCTACTAAAGGTCTTGGCAGGGGTCATGCTTGCAGCTAGAATTTCATAAAAGGTAGGTGCTAATGCTCACAGATGAGAGAGTGCTCTACTCAGAACAGCTGTAAAAGATGGATTTGAAATGTCTTTATTAGAATAAACTGTGCTGTGGCTTCATACCCCAGCTTTTCAAAACAAAGGGGAAGGGGTGGATGATAGTTTTCAGCTGTCACACTTGAAAGTTTCTTGAATTTCAAACTTCTATAATTTGAAATCGATCTGTGGACCAGTAGTGCCATTTTCAGGCTTAGCTGGAATGCAAAGGAGAAATTAGACCTTACCTGCTAATTGTCTTTCCTTGAGTTCTCTCCGGGCCAGTCCAGAACAGATGGGTAGTCAAATAGTCAAATCTCCCTCCTCTAGCAGCTGAGGACTGAATACTGATTCTTGTTGCTAGGTTACCCAGCTCCCCCCTGGAGGCAGCAAGGCAGTCTTAATGTATCAAGCAAAGTATAAAAACAAACAAGACGAAGAACTCACGAAAACAGTGGAAGAGTTACACAGAAGGCTGCTGACCGTGCACTGTGGCTGTCAACGAGCACGGTCGCATTAGTAAGAGCAAGAACAGGCTCTCCATAGAAAGAGCAAGAATAGGCTCTCCATGGAGCTGCTCTGGTACGTATACCGCTATTGAATATTTTTTTTTTATTTTTATATATCGACCTACAAATACGGAGATGAACGTGAAATGCACATCACTGAGAAGATACCAAGGACACTGATAGGGCGGGTTCTGGACTGGCCCGGAGAGAACTCAAGGAAAGACAATTAGCAGGTAAGGTCTAATTTCTCCTTCCTTATCGTCTCTCCGGGCCAGTCCAGAACAGATGGGTAGTACCAAAGCAGTAACTAACCCTGGGAGGGACCTGTGAGCCCCGCTATGACAGCGGAAGCCCCTACAGATGCATCCTGACGTGCAAGTACATCTAAACGATAATGACACGAAAAGGCATGGAGAGAAGACCAGGCCGCCGCTCGACAAATATCCACCGGAGGAACCAAAGCCGACTCCGCCCATGAGGTCGCTTGACCCCTGGTAGAATGAGACCGAAGACCGACAGGCACGGTCTTACCTCTGGATTCATACGCGACTCTAATGGCCTGCTTCACCCAACGCGCGATGGAAGCTTTGGAGGTCGCCTTCCCCTTGGACGGCCCCCCATAGAGCATGAACAATCTGTCGGATTGTCGAAACAATGCCGTCTCCTTAAGATATCGACGGAGCACATGCCCCAAATCCAACCTTCGCAGAGAACGATCCAAAGAATCCTCGGCCCCTGACGCCACGAAGGTGGGCAGCGTAACAGTCTGGTTCAGATGGAAGGCTGACACTACCTTAGGCAGAAAAGACGGAACCGGACGCAAAACCACTTTCTCCACCGAAAACTGTAGAAAAGGCGGCCGACACGAAAGCGCCTGCAAATCTGAAATGCGACAAGCAGAACATAAGGCTACCAAAAATGCCATCTTCCAGGACAACTCCTGGATAGAACTGGAGGAACGCGGTTCAAAAGGAGAGACAGTGAGAGCCTCGAGTACCAGATTCAAATCCCAAGGAGGAATTACCTGCCGAACAGGAGGACGAATATGCCGAGCCGCTCTAAGAAATCGAAGAACATCCGGATGCGAGGAAAGATGAGATCCGCGAATTGTACCTCGAAAAACTGTCAGCGCCGCCAACTGCACCTTAAGGGTGCCAAGGGCAAGCCCCTTCTCCAGCCCGCCCTGAAGAAAGGCAAGAATATCCGGAATAGAAGACCCACGGGCCCGCAAGGTGCGCTCAGCACACCAGGCTTCAAACACGCGCCACACGCGGATGTAAGCCAACGACGTGGAGCACTTGCGCGACTGTAACAACGTGGCGATCACCGTTGACGAATAACCTTTGCAGCGCAAACGTTCCCGCTCAAGAGCCATGCCGTAAGCAAAAATTGATCTGCCTGAGGCATCGGCACGGGACCCTGATGAAGCAAGTCCGTCCGAGTGGGCAACCGCCACGGCGGCTCCACCAGAAGCCGCATCAGATCGGCATACCAAGGACGCCGGGGCCAATCCGGAGCAATAAGGATCACTCATCCGTCGTGAGAGGCTGCCCTGTGAACAAATGGACCTACTAACGGCCACGGAGGAAACACATAGAGAAGCTGCCCCGAGGGCCATGGTTGAACGAGACCGTCGAGCCCCTCTGACATATGTTCCCTGCGCCGGCTGTAAAAACGCCCTGTCTTTGCATTGCGAAGAGTTCCCATCAAGTTCATGACCGGGTTACCCCAACGTAACGTGATCTCGCGAAAAACTTCCGCATGGAGCTCCCACTCTCCCGGATCCAGCAGATTCCGACTGAGATAGTCGGCTTGCACATTGCTCTTTCCTGCCACATGAGACGCCGAAAGCGCCGTGAGGTGCAACTCCGCCCATTGAAACAAGCGCTGACTCTCTTCCAGGAGAGGGAGACTCCCCGTTCCGCCCTGGCGATTTATGTAGGAGACTGTCACTAGATTGTCGGAGAAGACGCGAACCGGCTTTCCTTCCAGAAGATCGGCAAAGGCTAGCAGCGCTAGATAGACCGTTCTGAGTTCCAGACGATTGATGGACCACAGCGTCTCCTCTGGTGACCAGGCGCCCTGTGCTTAGTGAGACAAACAATGTGCCCCCCAACCGGTCAGACTGGCATCCGTAGTGACCAAAATCCAATCCGGGAGGGTCAGGGGAACGCCCGCCAGAAGATGGTCCGGATCCGACCACCACTGAAGACTGAGCCTGACGTGCTCGGGACAGCTCAAGCACCGCGAAAGCGGATGATGCTGCGGAGACCACCGTGACAGCAGCGCATGTTGGAGCGGCCAAATGTGCGCTCGGGCCCATGGCACCAGATCCAAGGCTGCTGCCATCAGTCCCAGTAACTGCAAGTACTTCCAAGCTGTTGGCGCGAGAAGATGCAAAAAAACCGGACACGAGAGCGAGAAGCTTCCGAACACACTCCGGAGGCAAGAGGAGCAGCCCTCTGTCCGTGGCGAAAAACGCTCCTAGATAAGGAAGCCGTGTACCGGCTGCAGACGACTTTTGGCCTAGTTCACAATCCAGCCGAGGTTCTCGAGACAAGAAACCACCCGAGCGGTTGCCGTGAGCGACTCCGCTCTCGACGCCGCCCGAATCAACTAGTCGTCCAGATAAGGATGAACCTGGACACCGTCCCTGCAAAGAGCCGCCGCCACCACCACCACCATCACCTTGGTGAAGGTGCGCGGTGCCGTTGCTAGACCGAATGGTAAAGCCCGAAACTGGAAATGACCCATGGGAACCGCAAAACAAAGGAATCGCTGATGCTCCGGCTTGATAGGAATGTGGAGGTAGGCCTCTGTCAAATCGATGGAAGAGAGAAACTCTCCCGGACGCACGGAGCGAATCACCGACCTCAAAGTTTCCATCCGGAAATGAGAGACGCGCAGACACCGGTTTACATGCTTCAGATCCAAAATGGGCTGAAAAGAGCCCTCCTTTTTGGGCACCACGAAATAAATCGAGTATCGACCGAAGCCGCACTGGTCCCGAGGTACGGGCACCACGGCCTGGAGCTGCAATAAGCGCTGCAACGTGTCGTGGATCGCCCTCCGCTTGGCCAGCGGACCGCAAGGAGAGAAAACGAAGGCGTCTGCCGAAGGACAAGCGAACTCGAGGGCATACCCCTCTCGGACAATCTGAAGCACCCACCTGTCGGTGGTAATGGCGGCCCAAGCGGAGACAAACGCCTGCAATCGACCTCCTACCGGAAACTCCGCCTGGACCGGCCTCGCTTCATTGTGGCTTCTTAAGGGCAGGGGAGGCGGTCCCGAAGTAGCCTCTACTGGAACCTCTAGCGCCTCGAAAGGACTGCCCCCGGGACTGAAAACGACCCCGCTGATAAGGAGCAAAGCGAGCTCCCCGAAAACGGCGAAAGTCACGTCCCTGTCCCCGAGAAAAAGAGGAATGCTTAACCGCCCGAGGACGGTCTTCGGGAAGGCGTCCTCCCTTGGAGTCACCTAAATCCTTAACAATTTTCTCTAGCACTTCCCCAAAGAGAAGCTTACCCTAATAGGGTAGTTTACTGAGACGGGCCTTGGAAGAAGCATCCGCAGCCCAATTACGCAACCAAAGAAAGCGACGGGCGGCAACCGTGGAAGCCATAGCTTTTGCGGAAATACGAATCAAATCATAAAAGGCATCCGCTAGATAAGCTGCAGCAGATTCTAGCTGAGCGCCTTGCATAGGAGGAGAAGAGTCTCCCTCGGGAGCAGAAGTCAGCTGACTCCACCTAATAGAAGCTCTAGAGACGTACGCCCCGCACACTGACGCCTGCAGCGCCAAGGCGCTGGCATCAAAGGCTTGCTTCAAAAGCCCCTCTAGTCGACGATCTTGCATATCTTTAAGGGCCGTAGCACCTTCCACGGGAATGGTGGTTTTCTTGGTGACCGCCGACACCAGAGCATCAACCTTAGGCATACGCAGGAGCTCCCTTTCCTCTTGAGGCACAGGATACAAACGAGCCATCGTCCTTGCTCCCCGCAAGGAAGCCTCCGGGAATTCCCATTCTGACTCTATCATCTGCTTTATGACTCTGTGGAAAGGAAAACATTTTTGTTCAGACCTGAAACCCTGTAACAAGGGATCCTCCAAAGGTTCCTGTTGCACCACCGGAGGAATAATACTGAGAGCAGACAGAGACTGTGCTATCAGGGCCGACAACTCATCCCTTCTAAAAACCCTAAAAACATTAGGGTCCTCCCCTGGCCCCAACTCCCCTTCTTCTAATTCTGTGGGCCAGGAATCGAAATCCGGGTCTGCTAGGAGCTCCCCTTCCTCTGGCCCCAGAACCTCTGCGGCCAGAGAAATGTTATCCACCTTAGTATCTCTAAGAGCTGGCAAAGAAGAAACCCCTTCTCCGGGCTCTGACCTGCAAGAAACCCCAGCCTGAGGCGTCAGGAGAGAATCTGCCACCACTGGCACAGGAGATTGAGCTTTTTTAAGCAGATAAGCCCTGTGAAACGCGAGAATAAACTCAGGAGAAAGAAGAGGATCAAGCACCTGTGGTAGTGCTGATACCACAGGCCGTTCTTGTTCTACCGCGGTATGCTTTGATTTAGCCTTTCGCTTGGGACTGAGGGACTGAGGAAACGGCAGAACCGCCTAAGATGGCCGCCGTTCCCGCGCTTTTCTCCGATGGCTGCGCTGTGGAAAAGCGTTCCATTTGATCCCCCAACTGTTCCTGCATCGCCGGCCCGAGTCCCGTAGCACGGAGACCCTCAAAACACAAGAGAAAATATCGCGATGCACAGCCCCCGCCGAAAAACGCCCGCGGGAAGGAAGACGGAAAGCCAAAGGGAAGGGAAACGGCGCGGCGTTCAGAAAAATACCTGCACAGATGCCGGTTCAGCGAAACAGCTCCTGATACACCGACAACCGCTGCTAGTGGCAAGAGGGGTAGGAGAGGCAGCGCAGAAGGATACCAGCAGCTGGGGCCCCCAGGTCTGGTTCCCACGATCGCCACTAACAGAGTAGAGGAGACAGGCTCTGCCCCATACTCTGAGATTAGCACACAGTGAAGTAGCGTGTAATAGAAATCTTAGCCAGCTTGAATAACATTGCAGTGCTAAGATACCCAGCTAGGGTAAAGCACTAACCCCAATGTGAAACTCTTCCTTAAAAAATAACAAAAATTGATAAGAGAAAGAAATGAAAACAGAACCCTTGTGGGGAGTCAAATCTCCACACATCCAGCTCAGCTGCTGATGACAATAAGACTGCCTTGCTGCCTCCAGGGGGGAGCTGGGTAACCTAGCAACAAGAATCAGTATTCAGTCCTCAGCTGCTAGAGGAGGGAGATTTGACTATTTGACTACCTATCTGTTCTGGACTGGCCCGGAGAGACGATAAGGAAGGTTCCTTAAACTGTTCAATTTTTTGCTTTGTCTATTGAGACACCAGCTCCAGCATTCTGCTCAGAGCAGACTCTATGGCAGGAAATACTTTTCAGCAACATGACATTCTTTTTTTGGGAAGTTCTGGCACATGGGAAATTGTACTCATGTATTTACATAGTGCATTTTTTTCCTAGCAAAAATGCACACTACTCTCAGGGCTTATCTTCTGCCAGTGTCTCTATGCTGATGTAATCCCTCTTAAGTCACTTCACTGGCTCCCTATCAGTTTCTATGTTTAGTTCAAACTTCTCTTACTGACCTACAAGTTTATTCATTCTGCAGCTTCACTACCTCTCCTCATCTCACTCCACACCTCTGGCAGATCACTTATCTGAATCCTTCTTTGCCACTGTCATCTGCAAACTTTGTTCATTCCATTTGCTTGGAACAAAACTACCTGTCAGAGCCACCAAAATGGTAAAGGGGATGGAAGGATACTCCTATGAAGAGAGGCTAAAAAGGTTAGGGCTCTTCAACCTGGAAAAGAGATGGCCGAGGGGAGATATGATAGAGGTCTATAAATTAATGAACGGAGTGGAACGCGTAAACGTAGATTTATTGTTTACAACATCAGAATATAGAAAGACTAGGGGACATGCAATGAAGCTACAGTATAACCTATTTAAGAATAATAAGAGAAAATATTTTTTCATTCAACATGTAATCAAACTCTGGAATTTGTTACCAGAGGATGTAGTAAAAGCTGTTAATGTAACTGGGCTTAAAGGTTTGGACAAGTTCCTGGAGGAAGGGTTCATAAACCATTATTAAAAAGGGATCCAGGATATCACTGCTTGACCCAATAAACGCATTGTGGAACCTGTATCATTTGGGGAAACCGGCTTCTTGGTGTTTCAGTTTAAATTTTGTCTACATATTTTTATTTTTACTATAGATTGTGGTTACTTATTCTGTACTTGGTGAGAGTCTGTGTTCTGAGTGTGTGACTGAGGCCAGGTGTTCTGTTAACATGGAGTTTGTACATAAAGATCTATACTGTACTGTAATAATTTGACTTGTTCAGCTTTTCAAAAAGGTATATGGATGTTCCAGGGCCCACTGTAGTATTTACAGTGACCTTTTTTTAGATGGGTTCCTTATGTGAGTTTTTGAAGTTGGTGTTGGTATGGTATGGTATGTTAGATGTGCTCTTTGTTGTAGGGCTTTGTATTAGTTCACAATATGCCTGTTTGTTCTTGTTGTTTTTGTTCTTAGTGAAATTATCAGAATCATTTTTTTTAAGTTGAGTTCTGTGGGTGAATGTCCTGGTTCTGCTCTGCACCCACTGTGGATGCAAAATATATGTTAAAAAAGAAAAAGCAAGAACCATAACGCAGTTTATAACAACAAAATTAAAATGAGTTATAATTTAGTTTTATAAACCGTGCTGTTGGTTCTCGCTCTCTTTTAGTTCCTTGGCGTGCAAATATCTTGCATTTCCTCCATATAATCTAATCGGCTTTTTGGTTTGATTCAGTCCCAGAATGGAGTTCTGAAAAAGCCCCGCCCCCCTCTATAGGGGGTGAGGGGGGCGCCATCTCATCCTTCGCCTCAGGCAGCAGATTGCCTTGAGCCGCCCCTGCATATGCAGGCTTAGATGTAACATTGTTTTGCTACATTGATATCTGCAAATTGCAGCTGTAACTATATATAATGTTTCGCTGTAGATGTACTTACTGTTTTCATATTTGTGTTAAAGAATCTCTTCCTGCATTGCATTTACAAACACAGATGTCACCACTAACTCTGGAATATCACTAATAACCAAAGAAACATTAATTGGGTCCACCTTTTATAATATCGATCAAAGGCCAAGTTAAGCTCCTACATTAATAATCTAAAACCCAATATTATTAACCATGTTCATCCAGAGAGCTATGATGTCCCTGGGCATTCTAGGAATACTGTCATTATTGACAATAACACATGCACTCACACCCTCCCCTCACCATATCCCGGTGATACACTCACAGTACCGCTTCAGAAGGCAACAAACAACATCTCATCCACATTAATCACTATAGAAGACACACTGGGCTTCAAATGCTCATTAATCAACCCTTGCTCAATCAGAAGCAAGATGCCAATGATAACTGACCTTATTATCGACAATAAGCTGGACATCTTGTTCATAACAGAATCTTGGCTCACTTCCAACAATACAGTGCTGATAAACCAATTAAAACCAGGATACGACATCTTTAACCATCAAAGAACAAAAAAGAGTAACCATTATGGCCTAAAAGGATTTACATCTTACAAGGGGAATAGCTGAGGATTCATAGGGCCTGTATGTTTTAGTGTTGGAAAACAAACACCTGATGTTCCTACTAGTATACAGACCCTCCTCGTCAGACAGAAAGGTGCTAACCTCCATATTTGATATTATATGTTACAAGAACCCATCCAACAAACACATAATTGTATTGGGAGATTTTAACCTTCCCACAATCACCTCAAACCATGCACAAGGGTTCTTGAAGTCGAAGGATGCACTCAGATATCAACAAATTTTGCAAAAACCTACCCATATAAAGGAAAATAAATTGGACCTTATTTTCATTCCTTCACATATGGACAACCCACAAACTGATGCAAATATTCACATTCAGCAAGTCCCTTGGTCTGATCATCACATATAAATTTCAGCATGCCGGATATCACAGGAGGGACCCGCACAAGGCAATTCTCCTTCATACTAGGAAATTCCATAAATTCAACAAGAAGCATTTCTAGAAGATATAATACTGCATCTCCAGTGGGATATAATGGACAGGGACATTTTCACAAACAACTGGAACATAGTAATAAGCCAAGCTGCTTCAAATACCTACATAGGCCTAACTCGCAAGAATGAGAAAAGGAAAAGTGCAGTATGGTATACACATAACATTCAAGATATAAAAAAGGAACTAAGAAAATTAGAAAGGAAATGGAGAAGAACCAAGGGTTCAGACAAAATATTAACATACATAAATAAGCTAGAAGAATACCGTACCTGCATCAGCAATAGCAAGAGAGACTACCACACTAAGCTTATAAGGTCTGCACGAAAGAAGCCAAGGGAGAACTTTGACATTGTGAAAGCATTAATAACAAACCCAAAAGAAGACCTAACAAGCCACTCTCTGACTGCTCAAGCAATGGCCATATTCTCCCATTAACAGTTTCCTTACCCAAACCAGTAAATGCTATTGCAAACAACTTCTGGTCTAAAATCTCCCTAATATCAGCAAAGCAACTGGATAACATAATAAAATCCATCAACACAACAACATCACCATTAGATTCTTGTCTGGTAACATGGATAAGAATGTCCCATGAGGATCTATCACCTATAATCCTCAACCTGATACATTCCTCTCTTGAGTAAGGATATATGCCCAAAGAGCTAAAAATCACATCCATCCTTCCAATGTTAAAACACAAAGCCCTGGGCATATCAGACCCAACTCTAATAAGCCAATTTCTAGCTTACCATTTTTGGCAAAAATATTGGAAAAAACTGTACAACACCAGTTGCAGGACCATGTCGATCTATGTTCCTCTCGACCCTCAGCAGCACGGGTTTAGAATAGGACATGGTGTGGAAACACTCCTCCTAACATTAATGGACAGGCTAATAAAAGAATTGAGAAGCGAGGATCAGGTTTTATCCTAATATTCCTGGACATTGTAGCAGCCTATGACTCCATAAGCCATGATCTCCTCCTAAGCAGGCTATAGCAAATTGGCCTCAGAGATAAACCATTGATGTTGTTCAAATCATTCTTAACTAACCGGAAACAGCAAGTAAAAATAGGTATCTCTACTTCTAACCCCTACAGTCAAAATCAAGGAATTCATCAGGGCTCGGCTCTATCAGCCCTATCGTTTAATCTATACCTTCAACCGATAAGCAAGATAATTCAGGCAAACAATATTTTTTACCATATCTATGCAGATGACATCATGTTATACATGAAAATCAACACAAAGCAACTGGATCTCACCAAAATAACAGAATGTTTCAATGGCATTACCACATGGCTAACTGAACATAATTTACATATAAATTACAATAAGACAGAAGTACTTTTTATTTTAAGGGATACATCATTCAGACCTCCAGAATTTATAAAAGTTAAAGAAGCAATCCTTGAGGTGAAACAAGAAGTAAGAAACTTAGGTGTCACATTGGATCAGCAACTCAACATGACCAAACATAATCTTTGCATTGATTACTAATAGTAACATTAAATTCAAGCTAGGAATACTAGTGTTTAAATAATTATCTGGGAAGGGGCTATAGTAATGAGTACCTGATTAATCTGGTGACTTTCTATTTTCATCAGGTACTAAGAAATTATTAGGCCTTGAGACTTTCTTGTACAAGGTGTGATGGGGCCCGTGTGGTAGAGCCCTTTTAAACCCTGTTCTAGGCGGTTGCCTAGGGTTGTTAAAGTTTACTCTGCTCTTGATATAAAAACAGAGTCTTGTGGTCAAGTGGTAAGGAAAAATTAAGTATGGGTTTTATTCCCCTTCCGGAACAGACATTCTTCAAGGAACAAAAATACAAACACAGCAATGAAAAATGGTAACAGAAAACTTCTTTCCTTTGTTATCTTCACAAAGCTCTTCTTTTCAAAAGGTCAACCTAAAGAAGTGTGGTCACTTTTACAACATATAGTACAATCCATTGGCATGGGGTCTGAAGGGTGGCTGTTATCCTCCCATAACATCCCTTCAGTTTCACTCACAAAACCGTCTGAATCAGCCTCTTCAGATGTGCTAAAATCTGGCACAGCCTCCTGTGATAGTTCACAATCGCTTCCTGCAAAAGTTCCTTTAATCCCAGGATTATATCTGCCTGGCCTGAGGAATGCTTTCTGCTTGTTCTCCTCACGGAGTGAGAGTTCTGGATACCTTTCACTTATAACATTATATTCAGGGCCACGCCCTTTGCAACAGTCATAGCTTTTAAACCTTTCTTCAAAAGTATAAGGCTCCCACCTTTTTATCTTGGTGCTAGCATTAGCTCTTGGGTTGTAGTGGACTCTCTCCCCAGCTTTCCGGTCAAGCTGTGAGTTAACAAACTCTGTATCAGCTTCCCAGCTGTTTCTTAGTTTACAGCCACGTTTGAAGTTCCCTTCACCCGGTAAACTCCCTTTGGGCTGACCTGTGCTTACTGGCTGCACATACCGTCCTCCTGAGCTGCTGGCCCCTCCTGGCTTCTCTCCAGGTCTGCTTTCTGTAGCATAGCTTTTCCCAGCACTGCTCCTTCCAACCCTTCTCTCACGAGCACTGTTTCTGCTTTCACTTCCTGGTTCCTGGATTGCAGCTTCCTTTCCCAGCACTCCTCTGCTGTTCCTGCTCCTCTCTCCGTCTCTCCTCCCCTCTCTCTGACTAAAACTCTCCCTTATATGGTTCCTTGCCCTGCACGTTACGTGAGAGTTAGAACACAGGTGCTCCTGATGAGCTTTTGGCTTTGCTTGCACTAACAGCCTTTTCTGCTCAGCTGTTTCTCTGTGCCTTGTGTCTTTTCCTACAGCTTAATCTGAGGTAAGCTCTTCACTTTCCTGAATTTCCATAGGCTCTATATTACCCACTGCATCACAAAGGGCATGGCGTTTTCTATGGGAGGTCCAGATTTTGCAATGCTCTTCTGCTCAGTCTTAGGACTGACGTCAACTACAGAGCATTAAGAAAGTTAGGGCCCGATTTTGATCCCGACATCCATCTCCTTAGTGTCGTCTGGGCTGAGCCGGACGTTCAAAGCAGCTCACAATTCTGATCCTGCGGAGCAGGTCTAGCCTTGTGGGATCAGAATCATGAACTGCATCTCAAGGAAATACATGTCCATCAGAGAAAAGATCCCAGAGATACACACTTGAGAAGCCATCAAAAATATTTGTAGATAAATGTGCTGTTTCATTCTCTATAGTTTGGTGACATCCATTCGGGCTTACTATAAACTGATCCAGTGCTTGCTCTATGACTGTGGCAGATGCAGGCCTGTGACCCACAGTGTCCGAACATAAGCAGGCCAGCATGGCTAGCTTGACCTGCAAATGAGGCCTGTGGAGAGGCATATAGGATTGCACATCCCCCAATATGCTGCTATTGTAAGATAGAACTCAGTAGAAGTATTGAATTAGCTTAGGTAAGCAGAACTGCAGTATTGAAAGATGGAAAAATACAGAAAATACATGTTTAAAAGTTACTGATAAGAAAAAGTACATCTGCAAAGAAATAATTGGGAGTGCTGACAGATGAGTTGCAGAGCCCAGCTCCTCTGCACGTACAAATTGGTTCTATGGCCTTGAGAGTGTGAAAGTAACAAGTTGATGAACTGACCATTGTAATTGGGACTAGAAGGGGGTTATGCAGGTGTCATGCCCACTGGAGGGACATAATTGGATAAACTTATCAGTACCGGGACCAATAGCAGAGGTACGGGAGGTACGGGAGGTTACCGGGACCAATGAAATGTTTTTCTATACCTAGAATGGAACAGAAGTCTATAAAAGTTGTTGTAATGCTTGAAAACTTTGCTCAGCCGTTTTGAATTTGACTGGTTCGAGACTTGTGCACAAATAAATGATTTGGACCTTCTGAACAGACTCCTGGTATCATTGGTTTGTCTGCGCTTTGCTGCTACATATTCCTTGGTGCGTTGGCCGGGAAGTTGTGGAATCAAATTGTATATAGGGCAATATACCACGACTTTCCGCCTCTATAGGCTTGGTCCTGCCGGGATCGCGCCCTTCCGACGAGGGCTGCTCCCTGGCGCCACCGGTCCCTTGTATCGGAGGGAGCTGGTCGGACCTCGGCGGGTGACGAGCCCGGCTGGAGTCAACGCCTCGAACCCGAGTGAGGGGAGTCCGAGGTCCAACTCATGCGCCTGCTTGGGAAGTTTGAGGACCGGATCCGGTGAGTATAGTTTTGATTTTGGGTCTAGACAGAAATAGAAAGCGCAGTACTGCCATTGGAACTTGGAACTTTGGAATTTGTAATCTCGAGATATTGGGAATTGGTAAGAGAGCATGATCAACTCTCAAGGAAGGGCCGAGTAACCCCGCATGGGAATTCGCCGGGTGAAACCCCCATCCTTTTTGTAATTGGGAAATTGGAAAAGACTAGTCAGAATAGATAGAAACGAATGCATTCTGGGATACGTTGCTAGCATGATTGTGTGAACGAAGTGTGAATGAGAGGTCTGGCAGCACGGACCAAGTGAAGGCGGACCCCTGAGTAGCGCATTTCCTGACCGGGCGACCGCGTTCAGGTCGCAAAAAGGGGGAAGCGATTGTTGTCTTGTCTTGTTATTTGTACTCCTTATACGTTTCCAGGACCGTGCGGACCCCTTACCCACGGTCCACCCTCCTTTTCCCTTCTGTCTGTTGTTGCGTGCACACATCGAAATGGGAGGGGCGGGGTCTACTAGAAACACTCCATTAGAATGTATGATCGCACATTTTAAAGAGGGATATTCAGGAGATTATGGTATTAAAATGACAGCAGCCCGTTTGCAGATTTTGTGTACTAGGGAGTGGCCCGATCTAGACCCCATCTGGCCCCGAGAGGGAACGTTCAATGTAGAGATTATTCAGTCAATACACCGTAGAGTGCGGATAGCGCACCCCGATCAGTACCCCTATATAGATTCCTGGTTAAGTATTTGTGAAGATCCGCCCTCCTGGGCGCAGCGCTGTTAAGAGGAACAGTGCAGAATAATGTTAGCTAAAACAGATTCTAGACAGAAAACGGAACAGCCTAGAATGAAAGAGCAGGATAAGAAAGCCAGAAAGAAGCCCATCCTGGCAGATCCTGATTCCCCAGAAATAATTCTCAGGCAGCCCCGAACCCCAGGTCCAGTAAGAGTAGCCCGGCGTCCTGCCCCAGAACCCCAGAGACGGCCAGAGCCGAGGCGGGACCCAACCCCTGATCCCCCTCCCGGAGGAGAAAAAGAGGAAGAACTAGTGGAAAAAGAAGAGGAGGACATAAAAAGCGAGTCAGAAGTGGAGATAGAAGAAGGAGAAAGAGAGAATCCCCCAGATGAGGAGGACAATGTAGAAATAATTGAGAAAGCTAGCGCTAGCACTAGCACGCCAGTGAGAGAGAAACCCAAAGCAAAACCTGTTGAGAAAAAGAAAGTGACTCCTGCAAAGGCAACGACGATAGCCCTTAGATCCCAAAAGACACCTATGGCAGCCAAACTGTTTCCCTTACGGCAAGTCCCGGGAGTGCCCGTAAAGAATGATAATGATGAAGTGGTAGCGGGACCCCTAACTTATGTGTATATCCCTTTCTCTACAACTGATTTATTAAATTGGAGGTCGCATTACGCCTCCTATACTAGTAAGCCCCAGGAGCTGACAGAATTAGTAACTAGTATTATGGAAACTCACCACACCACGTGGCCAGATTGCCGTCAGCTCCTGACCACCCTATTCACGACAGAAGAGCGAGCAAGAATTAGAAAAGCAGCTATTGAATGGATGGCAGAGAACCCTGTAGCTCCGGCACAGGGGCAGAATATAATAGACCGTCGGGAAGCAGCTCAGAGAGAATTCCCGAATGAAGACCCCCAATGGGATCCAAATACAGATGAAGGATCCACAGCCCTAGCCCGTTTTCGCCAAGGCTTCTTACAAGGCCTGAGAAGGGGGGGCCAAAAAGCTATGAACCTTTCCAAAGTTGCAGGAGTTATCCAAGGGATAGATGAGAGCCCAGCAGATTTTTATGAGAGATTAACTGAAGCATACAGAATGTATACTCCCTATGATCCCGAGGCACCAGGAAGTTTATGTATGGTGAATTCTGCTTTTGTAAACCAGTCTCAACCAGACATTAGACGCAAATTACAGAAGTTAGAAGGGTTTGCGGGCATGAATGCAACACAGTTATTGGAAGTCGCTCATAAGGTGTATGTGAATCGTGATACTGAAAGACAGAGAGAATGTGATAGAAAGATGAAGAAGAAAGCTGATTTTTTGGCTGCGGCCATAGTGGAACAGAAAAGGGGAGGTGTCCCTAGTCGAAGGAGTAGAGGAAGAGGGCGGGGTCAAGGCGGAGGCCGGACCCAGAGACTAGGCGTGAACCAATGCGCCTATTGCAGAGAGGAAGGACATTGGAGAGATACGTGCCCGCAACTCGAAGACGCCCAGCATGATGACGACAGCAGCCATCAGTGGCGAGAAGAAAGACGAAGCTATCCCCGAAGCCGAGGAGGAGCCAATCGAGAACAATTCCAGCGAGAGAGAGGAGGAGCCATTCAAGCATTGGCCACACCAGCCCATGACGAGAATGACGTGGATTAGGACAGACTGGGTTCCAAGTTTGCTTTAGGTCTCCAGGAGCCTATGGTCGGAATACAAATAGGAGACCAAATTATGGACTTTATGGTTGATACTGGAGCACAACATTCAGTAATAGACAAAAAGATAGCCCCATTCACTACAAAAGCAGTCACCATCATAGGAGCAACTGGTGCCAAAGCTACAAAGTCTTTTCTTCAAAACCGAATATGCAGTCTAGGAGGACAGCAAGTAACTCATCAATTCCTTTACATGCCCGAATGTCCAGTGCCACTACTGGGACGAGATATGTTAGCCAAGCTTCAAGCACAGATATCTTTCTCTGAACAAGGAGAAATGCAAATGACAGTAAATCCCCAAACCAAACCAGCAGGAGTAATGCTGCTGACAGTTCCTCGAGAAGAAGAATGGAGGTATTACGTTGATGACTCCATTCAAGATACCTATTTTGAACAAACTATAAAGAACATCGATGCACCACCTGGAGTATGGGCAGAAGGCAGTCCCCCAGGCCTAGCCAAGCATATAGCTCCAGTAATTGTAACCCTCAAGCCTAGTGCTACACCAGTGCACGTCAAACAGTACCCACTCCCAAGAGCCGCAATTGAAGGCATTCATCGCCACCTACAAAGATTGCTTGAGTATGGCCTACTAAAAGTATGTCAATCCCCATGGAACACTCCACTTTTGCCAGTAAAGAAACCTGGGACAGATGATTATCGCCCAGTGCAAGATTTGAGAAGAGTAAATGATGCAGCTGAGACCATACATCCAGTCGTACCCAATCCTTACACCCTCCTAGGACTGATACCTGCTGAAGCTACCCATTTCACTGTACTGGATTTGAAAGATGCATTCTTTTGCATAAGATTAGCCCCTGTAAGCCAAATATTGTTTGCATTCGAATGGCAGGACCCCATCTCTGGAAGAGGGGGCCAACTTACCTGGACAAGATTACCCCAAGGATTCAAGAATTCACCTACCATCTTTAGTGCTGCACTGAATCAAGACCTTTCAAGCTATCCAGTAGCCCCGGGAAAGAGAGTGCTTCTCCAATACGTGGATGATCTGTTGATAGCTGCCGTATCAGAAGGTGAATGTATACTAGCCACCAAAGATCTCTTGCAGTTACTAGATGAAGCTGGATACAAAGTTTCCAGAGCCAAAGCACAGCTATGCCAAAAAGAAGTGAAATACTTGGGTTTTCGTATTACCCAAGGAAGCCGAAGATTAGGCAGAGAACGAAAAGAAGCAGTATGTAGAATTCCAACTCCAACAACCAGAAAGCAAGTCAGAGCCTTTCTGGGAGCAGCAGGATATTGCCGAATCTGGATACCTAACTTTGCCCAAATTGCCAAACCACTGTATGAAGCCACAAAAGGAGAAGAGAAGTCGCCACTGGAGTGGGGACTTGAGCAGGATACAGCCTTCCAGAAGTTAAAAGAAGAATTGATGTCATCACCAGCACTTGGACTACCAGATGTCCACAAACCTTTCCACTTGTTTGTACATGAAGCACAGGGAAATGCCTTAGGCATGTTGACTCAGAAATTGGGAAATTGGGAGCGACCTGTAGCCTACCTATCGAAACAATTGGACCCTGTGGCCAAAGGATGGCCACCTTGCTTGAGAGCAGTTGCAGCTACAGCGCTACTAGTGAGTGAAGCAGACAAACTCACACTAGGACAGAACATACGAGTCACTGTGCCACATGCAGTCCTTGCCCTTATGGAACAGAAAGCAAATTATTGGCTCACCAATTCCCGAATGTTGAAGTACCAGAGCATGTTATGTGAAAACCCACAGATACAACTTGAAGTGAGCCATGCCCTGAATCCAGCCACCTTGATACCCATCAGTGAAGAACTCCCAGAACATGACTGTATCGAAGTCATGGAGACTGTGTTCTCCAGCCGACCTGACTTGACAGATGTGCCCATAGACAATCCTGACCAAATCTATTATGTTGATGGGAGCAGTCTCATCCTCAATGGAAGACGCTGTGCCGGATATGCAGTCGTCACCCAACACGAAGTAGTTGAATCATCAGCTCTAGCTTCAGGCACATCAGCCCAGAAAGCCGAATTGATAGCACTCACCAGAGCATTGTTGTTAGGAGAAAAACTTATACTGAATGTATATACAGATTCCAAATATGCCTTCACTACCTTGCATGCCCATGGAGCTCTCTATAAAGAAAGAGGACTCATCACATCCGGAGGAAAATCAATCAAATATGGTCCCGAGATATTGATGTTACTTGATGCAGTATGGGCCCCAACACGTGTAGCTGTCATGCATTGCAGAGGACATCAAGCAGGAAAAGGAGAAGTTGCCCGAGGGAATAGATTTGCAGATGCCTCAGCACGACAAGCAGCTATGACAGGACAAATTGCCCCACAAGCTATGCCAATGCAAGCAGCATTGTTTCCAGTACCCTTGAATTTATGGACACCACGATATACCACCAAAGAAATGGATTACTACTGTAACAGAGAAAATGGAGTACTGAAAGACGGATGGATTGAGCTGCCACCAGATGAGGGCAGTCAACCTCCGGGAAGAATAGTAATTCCTGAATTGTTAGGACCAGCCTTTGTCAAAGCTTTCCACGAAGCTACCCACTATGGAAAAAGTGCCATGGAAAAAGCACTCAGACCACATTTCTACATCCCTCTGATGACAACCATATCAGCTTCAGTAGCACGACAATGTCAAACTTGTGCCAAGAATAATGCCAAGCAAGGCCTTATTACAGCACCCCGAGTTCAGTCAAGAGGTGTGACCCCCATGCACAACCTCCAAGTTGATTTCACCGAAATGCCAAAAGCCAATGGGTACCATTACCTATTAGTATTAGTTTGTACTTTCTCTGGGTGGGTAGAAGCATTCCCAACCAGAACTGAGAAAGCCCGAGAAGTTACCAAAGTCTTAATGAGAGAGATTGTCCCCAGATTTGGAATCCCAGCAGTAATAGGGTCAGACAATGGACCCTCATTTGTCTCCCAAGTTACTCAGCAGTTAGCAAAAGCTTTGCAGATACAGTGGAAACTCCACACTGCATACAGACCCCAGAGTTCAGGGAAAGTTGAGCGAATGAATCGTACTTTGAAAGCCCAAATGTCCAAGCTTTGTCAGGAGACACACTTGAAATGGCCCCAAGTGCTCCCCATAGCTTTACTCAGAATACGCTCAGCCCCTGTAAAGTCAACAGGATTTTCCCCTTTTGAAGTTTTGTATGGTAAACCCCCACCAATAGTGCAGGGAGTCAAAGGAAGTTTAGCCCAGATTGGTTCAGAAGTAACCAGACAAGAACTCCTAGCTCTTAGTTTTGTTCTGCAGACTCTCCATACGTGGATCCAAGACCAGTTGCCTATCAACTTGACGGAACCCTTGCATCCCTACCAGCCTGGAACTTCGGTGTGGATCAAAGATTGGAAGAAGACACCGTTGGAACCCCATTGGAAGGGACCGTACACCGTCATCCTGTCTACCCCAACTGCAGTAAAGGTAGCCGAGATCGACGCCTGGATCCACCACAGCAGAGTCAAGCCCGCCGCTGATCCTGAACCTGAGCAGTGGACAGCAGAACAGCATCTTGATGCACCCTTGCGAGTTACTTTGAGACGGCAACCAGCAGCTTAGACACTTCATCACAAGTGCTTTGCAGCAGCCAAGTCTTTCGAAGAGGATTGCTGTTTTCCATACAGCAACAGCTTTGTTTTAACGAACCCAATCTGCGTGCGATTTTGCGCACTACTTTGATACTATATTGAACCATACTTCAGAAACCAACTAAAACCAAGTTGGTTGAGGTGTGATGGACAACTTGAGGATCTTCAATCAACACTCAGCACCCGTTAAATTGCTTCATTAGCAGACGGGACGAAGAATAAAAGACCGTCGTGATCAAGATCAGCAAGCTGAGGATTCAGAAGAACTCCAATCAACATCGACATGCATCTTTACTTTTGCTTTGCTTTGGTTGCCTTCTTTGGAGTTTTTGAACAGACTCATGCTTTACCTCCATGCACTGCCTGCATTACTTCTACTAGAACTGGACTGAAAGTAACTCAGACTTTGCTTTATCATTCTTACTATACCTGCAAGGGGACAGTAACCCGGTGCATCTATAACACCACTGAACTGAATGTTTGCACTCATGGGAAAATTAAAGCATGCTATAACCCGCATCAGAATCCATCCTATTACACGTTGGAAATAAGATGGAAGGATGCAGATGGACCTATATTAGCTGCTACGCCACCACTTAAGGACATTACTAAACCTGCTGTTTTGAATTTTGATGCATGTAATGCTATTAATAGAGATAGTTATTCCACCTGTGGTACATGGGAGAAGCGTATCGAAATGACCATAAGTATATGTGTCCAGAAGGTGCCACGGGATGGAGAAAGTGTACAGGTAAAAAGGAACCAGGCTATAGTACTGCCCCAGCAGCAGACTACTATTGCCCGTATTGGGGATGTGTTTTTTATGCTACCTGGAACACTGGTATAACTGATGAGAAAATAGATAAACGGATGGCTACTCTAACCAAGCCAACCACAAATGATAAATGTCAGAAAGATGCTTGCAACCCCTTACACTTGCGTATACATAATCCCCATGCATGGAAACAAGGATATAAGTTTGGTTTACGTATTGCTGGAGGAGCAATAGATCCAGGGACCATTGTGTATATCAGATTGAATACCCAAGCCCACAAGTCATCTAAATATCATATTCATAATACTTTTTATGAAGCCATGCATGTAAATAAGTTTGAGATCCCTCACCCCTCACAGAATTTATTTCTAGAATTAGCCGGAGCAGTAGTATCTAGTCTTAAGATCTCAGATTGTTATTTCTGTGGTGGAACCCAAATGGGAGATCAATGGCCATGGGAAGCCCAAGAATTAAATTATTCTATGACTTACAACCAGACTGAATTACACAAGACTACCAGTGAATGGGTGTTAGCGCACTCAATCGTTGGACGTCTTTGCTATGCCAGAACTGGACCTCAGTTCACCCAAAAGGTAGGACAGCTGGTCTGTCTTAGCCAGAAGTACTATAATGCCACGACCAAAAAGACAGCTTGGTGGTCAGGAATTAGACATCCTGAACCTCCTAACCCATTAGCCAGATTTCCTGAACTTGCTGGTTTATGGACTGACCTTGCCAAAGTCCAAGCCTGGCAAGCCCCACCTGGCCTATATTGGATCTGTGAAAACCGAGCATATGCACAACTCCCGCCACACTGGGGAGGAGCATGTGTCTTAGGAACCATCAGACCTTCTTTCTTCCTGTTAAACACTGAACATGGAGAACAATTAGGATACCCTGTATACACTACTCACAGACACAAAAGAGCATTGAGACAGAAAAGAGAAGCCTTACAGATAGGTAAGTGGGAGAAGTGGCAAGGTGATGATTGGCCACCAGAAAGAATTATTGAGTATTATGGACCTGCCACTTGGAATGATGATGGTATGTATGGTTATCGCACCCCAATTTATATGATCAATCGTATTATTCGCTTACAAGCAGTAGTTGAGATAATAACTAATGAGACTAGTCATGCACTTACACTTTTAGCTAGACAAAGTACACAGATGCGCACTGCTATATATCAGAACTGCTTAGCACTTGATTATTTGTTAGCAGCTGAAGGAGGAGTATGTGGTAAACTGAACTTAACCAATTGCTGTTTGAAAATAGATGATAAAGGTCAAGTAGTTGAAGAAATTGCTAAAGATATGCAAAGACATGCTTATGTGCCAGTGCAGACTTGGCACTCATTGAAATTTCCTAATTGGTTTGCTAACCTCTTTTCATGGGTGGGAGGATTTAAGACTTTCATCGTATTGGTACTAATCCTTGTTGCAGTTATTTTCTTATTACCATGTTTAATCCCATGTTGTATGCGTTCCATTCATAACACTATTGATAGTACAGTAGAGCGGAAGACCGCAACAAAAATCATGGCTTTATATACAGCTAGTCCTGGTAGAAATCCTTTAATCAGGATGTGATTCTTCAGAAAGTGATTTAATTCTCACACCTTATTAAGTAATAGGGTGAGATTAATCAAAGGGGGGAATGTGGCAGATGCAGGCCTGTGACCCACAGTGTCCGAACATAAGCAGGCCAGCATGGCTAGCTTGACCTGCAAATGAGGCCTGTGGAGAGGCATATAGGATTGCACATCCCCCAATATGCTGCTATTGTAAGATAGAACTCAGTAGAAGTATTGAATTAGCTTAGGTAAGCAGAACTGCAGTATTGAAAGATGGAAAAATACAGAAAATACATGTTTAAAAGTTACTGATAAGAAAAAGTACATCTGCAAAGAAATAATTGGGAGTGCTGACAGATGAGTTGCAGAGCCCAGCTCCTCTGCACGTACAAATTGGTTCTATGGCCTTGAGAGTGTGAAAGTAACAAGTTGATGAACTGATCATTGTCATTGGGACTAGAAGGGGGGTATGCAGGTGTCATGCCCACTGGAGGGACATAATTGGATAAACTTATCAGTACCGGGACCAATAGCAGAGGTACGGGAGGTACGGGAGGTTACCGGGGCCAATGAAATGTTTTTCTATACCTAGAATGGAACAGAAGTCTATAAAAGTTGTTGTAATGCTTGAAAACTTTGCTCAGCCGTTTTGAATTTGACTGGTTCGAGACTTGTGCACAAATAAATGATTTGGACCTTCTGAACAGACTCCTGGTATCATTGGTTTGTCTGCGCTTTGCTGCTACATGACTACACTCACTTCGACTAACCTGAGGAGGAAGATCATAAATAAAGATGAATGCTTTTTGTGGAGGAAATTTCCAGTATTCCACCTAAAGGCAGAATTTGCAAAACTATATGCATTATTGAATTCTCCACTTTATCCTCGCCTTAGGGAATGCCTCAACTCAATATTGTAAAAACAAACATTGTGCAATAATCACAAGCTTTTACCCCACAGAAAGGGTGGACCATTATCATAAAACCCTGTTAACTGGGTAAATTGATCTTGAAAATTGCCCTTTAGGAGGATATAAAAGGGCACCTAGAATAAGATGTTAAGCAGATGTCTATTTTGTACCTATATAGACATGTGGAGCCCCATTCGCGAAGGGGCACATCCGGGCTGTCAGGACGTCCCTGTGCAAGAAGGGCCCAATAGGATCCAATTCTGGACCACGGGAACAAAACATTCCGCGGTACACAGAATCAGGCCCAAGGACAGTCCAGCGTGCCCCTGCCTGCCTGTGGCGATGTCCTTTCCACAGGTGCCCCTGACCATACTAAGACTCCCCTCATCTCTACAGCCTGACCCATGGCTGGCCAGCCGGGGCCTGGATTGTGTGGTGGGGACCCGGGCCTGATCGCCAGGTCAGTGCACCTTCGAGGTGGAATAAGAAGCATGTTCGCTCTGACCTGGCAGGACATACAGGGCCGTGACATGAATCAGTCCTGTATGTCCTGTCGGGCTGGCCCATCCCCACTCCGCCCAGACCCCGCCCCCTCCTGCCCCTGCCAGCTCTTCCCATCCTACCCCTCTAGCTGTGAAGGGAGAGTAGGAGGGGGAATAGGGTCAGATGGCTTGCGGGGCTGCACGTCCTGCCAGAATGTGCAGCCCCATAACCCACAAATCTAAATTTGGCCCATAGGCAACTGTATGTCTTTATAAAATACTAGCTTAATTGGCAGGGGTCATGCATTAAAAGCAGGTATGGACATTTACTCCTGCTCTGTAACAAATGTAAATGAAGACATGCAAAGTGAGCAGATATGCATGTAAATTAAAGTATTTTATAATCAAAACACATATTTACAACCTGTGCCTGTGCTCTGCCTAGACTGCACCTCTGGCTATGCTTATTGGCAAAATATGCACATTCATGCCAATGTGTGTACTTTTCTGCTGGCTGACATTTTATTATAAGCCTGTTAGGTGCATATATGGCTCCATATTAATCCTCCACTGCCTCGGAAGAAAGGCCTGGCAATCTACTTCCGGTGACACTGCCAAGAAAGCCCAGGAGCTTCTGGGTCGCCAGGAGTCAGGACTGACTCGAAGGCACACATTGCATTTTTACCCATGAAAATGACACCAAGGGTAGGCACTTATATAGGAGTTATTTTATAAAGACAGGTAGGTGCCTATTTGTCTTTATAAAATACTTGTGTTCTTGGCAGAGAATAAACTTTGAATGTAGGTGTGATCACTTACACCTTTTTATGAACAGGTATAAATGTACTTCAAACTTTACACACATACTCATGCATTTAAGATATTTTATAATCTATAAGTGTACAAGTGGACTCTCTCTACACTCTGCTCAGTCCACACCTCAACTACACCCATTAGCAAAGTACACACCTTCATGCTAAAGGCATACATTTATGCCACTCAGTATTTTAAAAGAAGTCATTTACTTATGTATGTGGCTACATAGAACAGGAATGACTTATAAAATTACCTCCTAAAAGTGCTGCATACTTTGTACCTGCTATTTATGCAGACAAAGAAGCAAGACAGGAAGAAAATCAGTGCCTTTGAATTATGGTGCCGGCGGAGATTGCTGCATATATCATAGACCACCTGAAGAACACATTAATTGATACTGGAGGAGATCAAAGCTAAACTTTCCCTGAAGGCTCAGATCACAAGACTTTGACTTTCATACTTTGGATACATCATCAGAAGAGAAAGATCATTAGAGAAAGACATCATGCTTTGCGAGGTTGAAGGTTGATGCCTGACTGAAGACTGAACACAGTTTAGAATAACTATCCACGGAGTTGCCATTGACTCGATGGTGGTTAACAACAAAAATGACAACAGATTTATGCATTATGACAGGTTGGCAAAGGACCTGAGTGTGGAATGTGTGGGTAAAGGCATTTTTGTGTTCGGCTTCATACCTCTACCGCTGCTGTATATGAGCTATGGGGGTGGGGAACATTGAATGAGGGCTATGGTAAGCTGAGGTTTTACCTCCCCCCCTTGTTCTGAAGGATGATTGGTGGGTGATGACTCCCTATTGGAGGGGTGAGGTGATGAAGATAAGAGTGACGGGGTAGGCATGTCTGTGTGAGTTAGATGCTTAGTGGCCTTGTGGCCTTGAGTAAGTCACCTACACTCCATTACCTCAGGTACAAATTTAGAATGTAAGTCCTCTGGGACTTACCTTGAACTTCCACTGGAAAGGCATGAGCTAAATACTAATAAATCAATAGATAAATAAATAGTTGAGTGCTGGATGATATGGAGTAGCTGTGAATGTGAAGTGTGGAAAAAAATGTGAGAGACTGCAGGGGCAAAATGCAATGGCGAGTGTGGGGTGTAGCTTGGTTGATAATGGGTAGTTATATTGAGAGGTACTGAGGAGCCTCAGGGAGCAAGCTTGTGCCTTTTGGGGGGGGGGGTCTAGGCACATCATTAGTGACTATAGTCACTATGGAAGGTGGAATGGTAAGAAATGTTTAAGGAAGTGACAGGGATTGGGGGGCTTTGGTTTGGGGCCTGGGGTGGGGAAGAGTGGATGGGTAAGGAGGTTTGTATGAGGATAGGAATGAGTGAGTATGGTTGAGTATTAGAATGCTCTGGAATGTATCTGGTATCTTGGGGAGGTCCTAGACTGGGGAGTATCTCAACTACTGAAGTAAGAGACACTGCAGGTGGGAATTTTGCTAGCTGGATGGGATAAATGGGTGAAGTGTGCACCCGGTGTCTTGGAATGTTTATGATATCGGGACACCCATTAAAGGCATAAAGTGTTGAACGTGTTAAAGAATTATTGGCTACTATTGCTCTAAAATGATGAAAGTGGAACACAAGAATATGATGGTGTGTAGGAGAGGTAATGTCAACAAAGAGCAGGGAAATCATGTGGTGAATAATTCTTTTAAATAAAATTACATAAACACCAGATTTTATTCATAAAGGAGTCTATTCTGTCCTGTGAATAGCGTCCCGTTGAGACGTCCATTCCTGCTATTTGCACCCCTGCCTGCCCTGTCAAAAGCCTCCATGTATGAGCAAGGAGTTTGTATGGGAAGGCTTAGACGGGGAATGGAGGGAGCATTGTGGAGGTGGAGTTAGGGTGGTTCACGACCACGAACGTTCTGGGCCAATTCTGAAGTCAGCCCTGTACGTCCAGGGTCAACAGACTGGACGGGGGACTTATTCCACCTCAGAGGTGGAATAAGTCCCCCTGGATATTGGGGGATGGCAGGCCCAGGCAGCGAAAGGAAGGTGAGGGGGTGAAGGAGGTTCCCCACAGCCTGACCCTGGTCATGGAAGTCCAGATCGTGGGTTGGGCTGCGGGGAAAGAAAAGAGTGGTCAGTGGCCAGGTTTCATAACTCCTGAATGGAGCCATGGTGCCATGGCAATGGGACGCCATAGCACCACAGCTCCATTAAGGAGCCTGACTGCATTAGCCGGGTATGGCTCTGTACATGCAGACCAATCATAATCGTGTCCTGGCTTGCACGTCTGGCCTTAGACCTGATTCTGATCCCACAGGGCTTGTCTAGCCCCCGTGGGATCAGAATCGGGTCGGCCTCTATGCGTCCCGTTCTGATTGGACACACAGGGGCCTGGATGTGTTCTATGGAATGAGCCTCAAAGTATAAAAAATACATAAACTATATTGACCAAGCAATATTAACACATAAAAAACCTTATAAAAACATTATCTTTGAGCCATATTAAAACACACAAAGCCCAACATAGCTATGTTTCAACATAGTGTCTGCATCAGAGGCATATATGAAACATATTTATAAAAGTGAAGGAGCAATACATTAGGTACACTGGTGAAGGTTCCCTAAGTGACTATATAGAAGGAAGAAAAAAAGAGATTTTTTTTAATGTATTTATTTAGTAGTGTTTAGTTCACACCTTTCCAGAAGTAGATCAAGGGAAGTTACAGTCAGGTATTGTAGGTATTTCCCTGTCCTCAAAGGGCTTACAATCTAAACATTTACCTGAGGCAATGGAGGGTTAAGTGATGTGCCCAAGGCCACAAGGAGAGTCAATGGGATTTGAGCCCTGGGCTTTCTGGTCTGAGATTGCTGCCCTAGCCACTAGGCTGCTCCGCCACACCTGGCTGGAAGGACAGCAAAATGGTAAAGACAAATAATACCTACTAAAGCCCTGCCATTTTTTTAAACTATAAAATACATCTTAACATCACCTAAAAACCACAAAGAAATAAGGAATACAAAGAAAAAACAAAAAAAATCAAGCTACATAAAACCTTACCTAACAAAAATAGGTGCCTGTCCCTTTCAATTTAAAAGCTAAAATGTCAGTGAAACTGTGCTGTGGTCAAATGAGCCTAGGGATGCTTAAAAATTATATACAATTCATAAACACAAAACTAACTGGTTAAATAAATAAATAAATAAAGGTACTTAGGCTCACACACTAATATTGCCTTCAATAGACATTGGTAAAAATACTTCTTAAGGTTCAGGTACCCAATAACTCCTAAAAACCACTCAGTTTCTAAAAAGAGATAAGAAACATCTTAGCACCACCTAAAACTCAGAGGGATAGAAAACAAGAAGAAAAAGGAAGCTAACTACATTAAACCCTACTTGATAAAATATATGTGCCTGTACCTTTAAAATGTAAAGACTGAAATGCCAATGAAGTTGTGCCATGGTCAGACAAACCTAGGAATACCTAAAGAATATACAACTCATAAAAACACTAATTAAAACAAAACTAAAGTTCCTGAGCACAAACACTAGTGTTAGCATTACCTTTAATAGACATTGGTAAAAGCCTTCAGACTCTGTGAGGGGCAAAATTCCTTGCAGGCTGTCATTCAGCTGCTGAGATGCCAAAATGAAATAAATTCTACATAAGTGAAGATTGGTACAGATCTTAATTACAAATGTCCTTAAAAGATCAAAAATGTCTAAAAAGGATAAAAGAACAAAAGAATATTAACTTGCTAAAGTGTTTCAAACCTGTTTTAACCTTTTTATGAAGGCAACATTGGAAGCACCGTGGGAAATGCTGTAAGATCGGGTTCTCACAGCAGGAGGACCTTAAATACATTTGCTTTTCCCGCTAAAGGCGCAAAAGCTGTTAAACCAAAGTTGCTTATCCACACAAAACTATATAACAACACTGAGATTATTCTTTAGTAAAAACGCCCCATTTTGTTTTAGAAAAAACTTTTTTTAAAAAAAAGGCAGGGACATTAAAAATTATAAAAGTATAAAAACAAAAACAAAAAATAAAAACTAACTAAAAGAAATCGGAGGCCGCGGGCCCACGTGCCCGACGGCCGCCTGTAACCGGGGGGGCGGAGTGGCGCGGGTCCCCGTAGGCAGGGTGAGGCGCGCGCCCGAGGGGGTTGATTTTTTAAATCATTGGCTCCCGCGGGCCCGGGCGGCTACGGGAGCCAATGAGGTTGATGGGCGCGAGGGGGATAGGAGGGAGCGTGCAGGCAGACGCCAGTCCTTTCGAGCCGGGAATAAGGACGGGCGTCTGGCTGCAGCTCGTGGACGGCGGTTACCTTTCGTGCGGGTCCGAGGCTGCGGCGCGTTCGAGGCCTGCAGCGGTCAGTGAAGCCCGGCATCGGAACAGTGAGCTGTCCCGCGAGCGTCTTCCTGTTCCAGTCTGAGGCGGCCGGTTGATCAGGTGCTGGGAGAGGGGGGGAGCTCCGTTTGCTCTTTTAGTAGGCTGCAGAGCTTTGCACCGTCAGTGCTCAGTGCAGCGGGATGACGGGGACAGGGGGCAGTGGAAGAGGGGGCAGGGGAATGAGGGGCAGTAGGCGGCCCCTGGGACGGGCTTCGGGAGGCTCAGGAGGACGGGCTAGGGGTAAGAAAGGTGCCGCACGGCAGGCTGGACCCAGAGACCCAGGCAGGGGTGGTGCTTCCGTGCCCCCTGGCGCTTCTGGGCGGCCCTGCGGGGGTAGGGCAGGCCGTGGCCGGGGGGTGGCACTGGGGGCCCGGGGTGGGCCCGTTCAAGGTCAGGGTAGGGTGGTGGGGTCAACAGGGGGGGCGGCAGGCAGTGCTGCTCCGCCCCAACCGGTTACGGACCCCTCTGGGGTGGTGGGGGAGACACAGTTCCCGGCAGGGTGGCAGTGTTCAGCGGGGGGTCAGGAAGGGTGGGTTGGGGGGGGCCCTGGGGTTGGCCTATGGTTCCAGGGGGTGGGGGGCTTTCGGGTTGGGACTATTGGCGGGGAGGGGGACAGGGATCCTCTAGGGTGGATTGGACAGGGCCTTGGCAGTTTCCTTGGGGTTTGTCGGGTTCCCCTACCTTTTTGCCGGTGTCTCCACAGGTGCAGACCGGTGACGGGAGGGGAGTGGCTCCGATCGGTGAGGTGGCGGCGCAGAGCGCAGGACCGGCGCCTGCTGAAGTACCAGTTGCGGAGGGTGAGGATCTGCGGGAGGTGCTTACGGCGTCTTCATCTAACTTCTCAGCTATCGTGCCACCCCGGAGTTCGGCTGCTGGTGAGTTACAAGAGCATCTGGCGGAACAGTGTGGGGCAGTTAGCCAGGCAAGGGGAGTGGGGGGCAAAGTGAGAAGGAAGAGCCGTCACTCGCGTAAGCGACGTCGGAGGGGGGGGCTCCTCATCATCTTCATCTTCGTCGTCCTCGTCGGGTGGTGGGGGGGTGATCAACCCGGAGGGGGTGGGGGGCTAGTGGGTGGGGGCGGGGGTGCTACGCTGGCTTCGTTTTCGGAGCTTTGGGAGGGGGTTCCGCGTAAGCTTCGGCGTAGGATATGGAAGCGGAAATATATCGATATATTTCAACTGCTGGAGGGTAGGAAGCGTTCGGGGGAAAGCAGGCGTAAACGGAAGGCGGACGAGAAAGCGGGCAGGGTCAAGAAGACTTCTCGGAACGTCATCAACTGGACGAGGGCTTTCGTGCGGTTAGCTAGCGTTTGGGGGCAGTGTTACCCGGGGCAATACGGGATGTTACTTGCCTATGCCGACTCGATTCTTGAGGTGGCTCAGACTCATGATGGTTGGGCATGGCTCAACTATGTTGAGAAGTTTCGGGATAAGATGGAGGAGAATCGTGCCTTGTCATGGGGGACACAGGACATCAGCCTCTGGTTGACGCAGATGTCTGCAAAAGGGGGGGTTGGTGCTGGGGGGCAAAAAGGGGTCCCCAGCACGTTGGCGAGTGCAGGGCAGCCCTTTCGGAGCGGCCCGGCTCCCGGGTTGCAAAAAGGTGCTGGCGAGGGGGTCGGGGATGTCTGTTGGCGCTTCAATAAGTCAACTTGCCCCTTTCCAGACTGTAAGTTCCGGCATAGTTGCTCCATCTGCGGGGGAGGGCACTCCGTGCTCCGTTGCAGCAAAAAAGTGCCTAACCCCTCTGCCGCGAAGCAATGACAGTGGGAAGGAGTTGGCCCCTACCCCTATTCGTTTCGCAGCACTCAGGCCTTGGTTACGGCGGTATCGGAGGGTTAGGGCTCGGCGGGTATTGGAGGGGGGTTTCCAGTTCGGGTTCCCCATACCGGTGGTGGGGGCTGGGGGCCCGGAGATGGCGCGCAACGCACCATCGGTCAAGCGTCTGGCGCAGGTGGTTAGGGGTAAGCTGGCCGCTGAGCTGGCCTTGGGAAGGATGGCCGGGCCCTTTGTGGACCGGCCGTTCCAGAATTTCGTGGTTTCGCCTTTGGGCATTGTCCCGAAGAAGGAGCCCGGGAAATTCAGGCTCATTCACAATTTGTCTTTCCCTGAGGGAGCATCGGTGAATGATCTTATCCCGAGGGAATTGTGCGCAGTGCGGTACGCGTCTTTTGATGAGGCAGTGCGGTTGGTGCGCGAGTGTGGGCACAGGTGTTTGCTAGCGAAGGTGGATATTGAGTCCGCTTTTCGCCTGCTGCCGGTGCATCCGGATTCCTTCCACTTATTGGGTTTTGTGTTCGAGGACCACTTTTACTTTGACAAGTGCCTGCCGATGGGCTGCTCGGTCTCTTGTTGTTACTTTGAGATGTTCAGTTCCTTCATGCACTGGGCTCTGGAGGTGTCCGTCGGCTCACGGAACGTGGTCCACTATTTGGACGACTTTCTATTCGTTGGTTCGGCGCAGTCTGGGCTCTGTCGGGAGCTGCTGGATGGTTTTACGCGGCTCGCGCGGGAATGGGGGGTCCCTCTGGCGGCGGGCAAGACGGAGGGCCCTTCCACGTGCCTCACTTTTCTGGGGGTAGAATTGGATTCCGTTGACATGGTAGCGCGCCTGCCTCCTGCCAAGGTGGTGCGTTTGCGGGTGTTAGTGGCGAACATTTTGGGGTCGGCGAAAGTCACGTTGCGGGAGATGCAGGCCTTGCTAGGCTCCCTTAACTTCGCCTGCAGGGTTATCCCAATGGGCCGGGTGTTCCTATGGCGACTGGCGGCGGCTACCTCGGGAGTGCGGGGTCCGCATCATCGCATTAGGGTTTCCAGGAGCATGAGGGCGGACTTGGGGGTTTGGGGCCAGTTCTTGAGCGACTTTAATGGGGTTACGGTCCTCCTCGCAAAGGAAGTGTCTACGTTTGATTTGCAGATTTTCACGGACGCGGCGGGTGGGTTTGGACTTGGCGTCTATTTCGGGGGTGCATGGTGTGTGGAGCCTTGGCCGTCGGCCTGGCGGGAGGTGGGCTTAACCGACAGCATAACGTTCCTGGAGCTGTTCCCCATTTTGGTGGTTCTGGAGCTCTGGCCAGATAGGCTTCGTAATAGACAACTGTTGTGGTGGTGCGACAATGAGGCGGTGGTACATGTTATCAATCGCTACGCTCCACGTTGCATGCGAGTGGCGGCTTTGATGAGGGAGGTGATTTTTGCCTGTTTGCAGTTGAATGTGGTGGTGCAGGCCCGGCATGTGCCAGGATATGCTAACCAGGTCGCTGATGCTCTTTCTCGTTTCAAGTGGGACCTGTTTCGGCGCTTGGCACCAGAGGCGGACCCGGTGGGGCGGTCGGTCCCCGAGCGTTTATGGCAGCTTGGCCTCCAGGTATCCTGAGCTGCTACGGTACTCTGTGTCGTCGGCGACCTGGCGCTCGTACTGTAAGGGCTGCGACAGTGTGGTGGATTTCTTGGTGACGTGCGGATGGAGTCAGGGCCCAGTGCCTGATCATCTCATTGGTGCCTACATCGTGGCAGCAAAGGCTGCAGGGCTTGCTAAATCAACTGTGCGGTCTCACCTTGCCGGTTTTGCATTTTTCTCAAGGGCGGTTGGGTGGGCTGTGCACCATTGGGGATTTCTTTCTCGCCGACTCTTGTTGGGGTGGGAGCGCGTTACCCCTCCACAGGTGGACGCCCGGCGGCCAATTACCCCGATCTGATGGTGCTGCTGAACGCTGCTTTGCCAGCAGTAGTGGAGTCCGGATACGAGACCATGCTGTTCCGGGCTGTGTTTTGTCTGGCTTTCTTTGGAGCCTTCCGGTCGGGGGAATTGGTGGCGTCCAGTCGGTCGGATGGAGGTGCGGCTCTGCAACTTCAGCATGTGCGTTTGGCGCAAGGACGGCTGAGCATATGGCTGGCTAGGTCTAAGACCGATCAGAGAGGGCGGGGGGTGTGGGTGCATTTAAGGCCGCTGGCGGCTTCTGCTATTTGTCCCATAGCGGCAATGGCGGCTTACTTGTGGGTACATCCGCTGGGGGGCGGACTGCTCTTTGTGCATGCGGATGCGCGGTGGTTGAAGCGTTTCCAGTTCGCGGCCGTGCTGCGGTTGGTAGTGCGGCGGATTGGCTTATCACCTGGCGACTTTGCCCCGCATTCCTTCCGGATTGGGGCTGCTACTAGTGCGGCGGTGGCGGGTTTGCCGGCGGAGGAGATTCAGCGGATTGGCCGCTGGCGTTCCAATGCCTTTAGGGGATATGTCCGTTTGTGAGTCTGGCTGCCTGGGTATTGGGTACTGGGTGCTAACTGTGTTTTTTCTTTTAGATGGGATTCCGACGCCGTTTGCCTGCTGGATAATCGGCCATTCGTTTGTGTATTGGGCCGGCCAGCAGGCAGCTTTATGGCCGCTCGGGGCGAACCTTGGACTGAAGGCTGAAGAGGTGGCATTATCATGGCTGGGCGAGCGTGGCCTTCGCTGGTTGCAGCTCCTGCCTTTGCTCCGGCACCATCAGCGCGTCAGAGGATCCCCGGAGTGCCTGTTGCTGCATCTAGGCGGCAATGATTTGGGGGCTTGGACAGTCAAGCAACTGATTAGAGCAGCTCAGCGGGATCTGGGGGAGGTGTTGTTAATGTTCCCCGGTATTGTATTGCTCTGGTCCGACCTAATTCCCAGGCCTGCTTGCTGGGGTCACCGGCGGTGGTCCCGTGGGTTGGTTAAAGTTAATCGGCAAATTGGCCGTTGGGTGGGGGCACATGGGGGTTACCAGATTTTGCATCCCTGGGTGGAGGTCGATTGTGCGGGCCTGTATCGTTCGGATGGAGTACATCTTTCCCCGGTTGGGATAGATTTACTCCTGAATGATTGGCAGGAGGCCTTGGAGTTGGCTGTGTCGGGTGGGGGGGCTGGTCGCAGCTTTGACTTTTGTGGGGGGGGGCTCAGGGACAGGTGTCACTGAGCCCGTGGCGGGATCCCGGAGGTGTCCGGGGTCCGGAGGCATGGCAATATGCAGGGCGGGGGTGGGGGTACCCCCGACCCGGAGAAGCCCTCGGCTTTTGCTAGTAATATGGCGAAGCCGGAAGAGGGGGATGGAATTGCCGGGGAGCGGTTCTCGGCGGAGGCAGGAAGGAACTCAGTTTGCTACCCATATGGCTGGTGAGGGATTGTCCCGCTGCTGGAACCGTAAGTTATGCAGTTATGGTTGTAAGGTTATGTTGTTCTTGTTCAATAAAGCTGCGACCAGTTGTTTTGCCAATAACTGATTCTGTGGTGGTTATTTGAAGGGAAAAAGGGGCGGGGGGGGGGGGAATGTTTGGGGTGGTGGGGGAGAGGGCCACGTCCGCCATACCTAGTTACTAAAAATATACCAAAAAAGAAGCCAGAAAGAAGTGATAACACCATCAAAAAGACAAAAGACGGTTGATATAGTATATCTGGACTATTAGAAAGCCTTTGACAAGGTCCCTCATCAGATTTTTGGCAAAACTGAAAAGTCTTGGGATAGGAGGCAGTGTACTATTGTGGATCAGGAACTGGTTAAAAGATAGAAAGTAGAGGGTAGGGCTAAATGGCCAATTTTACCAATGGATAAAGGTGAATAGAGGAGTACCCCAGGGATATATGCTGGGTCTGCTGCTTTTTGACATATTCATAAATGACCTGGAAAAGGGAATAACAAGTGAGGTTATCAAATTTGCAGATGACACAAAACTATTTAAAGTTTTTAAAACCCAAGAGGATTGTGCAAGAGGATCTTGATAAATTGGAAGACTGGGCATCCAAATGGCAGATGAAATTTAATGCAGACAAGTGCAAAGTTATTTTCTCCTGGAAAGAACAACCCAAACTATGGTTATACAATGCAAGGTTCCACATTAGGAACCAAGACCCAGGAAAAGGATTTAGGTGTCATCATGGATAACATGTTAAATCCCTCCATCCAGTATGCAGTGGCAGCCAAGAGAGCAAATATAATGCTAGGTATCATAAGGAAAGGAATGGAAAATAAAACAAAGAATATTATAATGCCTCTGTATCATTCTATGGTGTGACTGCACCTTGAATATTGTGTGCAATTCTGGTTGCCGTATCTTAAAAAGGAAATAGCGTTATTATAAAAGGTACAGAGAAGAGCCACCAAAATGGTAAAGAGGATGGAAGGATACCCCTATGAAGAGAGGCTAAAAAGGTTAGGGATCTTCAACCTGGAAAAGAGACGGCTGATGGGAGATATGTAATATGTAATATTACTATCATATGTATATAGTTCAATGTCTATTATCCTTTGTTACAATTACCCCGGTTTTCCAAGTTTTTCTTCCTGTTCCATGTAAAAACAGATATATGTATCTTATCTGATGTTTTGTAGTTCTATGTAAACCGCGCTGATAATAAATAGTGCGGTATATAAAAATGTTAAATAAATAAATAAATGATAGAGGTCTATAAATTAACGAATGGAGTGGAACGGGTAAACGTAGATCAATTGTTTACATCATCAGAATATAGAAAGACTAGGGGACATGCAATGAAGCTACAGGTAAACTATTTAAGAGTAATAAAAGAAAATATTTTTTTCACTCAACATGTAATCAAACTCCTGAATTTGTTTCCAAAGGATATAATAAAAGCTGTTAGTGTAGCTGGGTTTAAAAAAGATTTGGACAAGTTCCTGGAGGAAAGGTCCATAAGCCGTTATTAAAAGGGACCCGTAATATCACTGCTTGACCCAATATAAGCATTGAGGAACCTGTGTCTTTTGGGGAAACGTCTAGGTACTTATGACCTGGATTGGCCACTGTTTGAAACAGGATACTGGGCTTGATGGACCTTGATATGACCCAGTATGGCATATATTATGTTCTTATGTTCTAACCAAATTGCAAAATTAAAACCAAAATAGACCAAGAAAATGCTAAAAAGAATCCAAAATATAAAATATAAAAACAAAACAAAACACTGAAATAATCACACTGAGAATATTTAAATAATTTAGTTAAAACTACACTCAGGACTGTTAAATAGTTTCTTTAAATTAAAATAAATGAAATCCACAAGAGAAAAAAATATTAATAAACTAAATCTAACATAAGAATGAAAAATGCCATACTGGGTCAGAGCAAGGTCCATCAAGCCCAGTATCCTGTTTCAAACAATAGCCAATCTAGGTCAGACGTACCAGGCAGGTTCCCAAAAAGGCACAAAGGTTTCACAATGCTCATCCCGGTGTAAGCAGTGGATTTCCCAGGTCCTCTTTAATAATTGTCTATGGACTTTTCTTCCATGAACATGTCCAATTCATTTTTAAACACAGGTACACTAACAACTTTTACTACATCCTCCGGTAATGAATTCCAGTTTGATTGCGCTTTGAATAAAAAACTATTTTGTCTTATTAATCTTAAATGACTTACATTGTAGATTCATTGTGTGCTGCCTATTTATTTATTTATTTATTTATTACAATTTCTTATATACCGCACTATTCGGCATCAGCGCGGTTTACATTATAACATAACGACCACAACATGCTGTTTGGTTTTACATCGAACAGGAGTACAAACTTGGATAACAGGGGTGAACTATATACATGAGATATTTACACTGAGCAAAATTAGGTATCAATCACATAATGAACGAAAGGGTAATTTCTTAAGTGGGACATTTCTTCAGCGGGATACCGAGGTTCAATTGCTGGTTGGGTAGTATTGGAGGAAAAGGTGGTATTTAAGTGCCTTCCTGAATTGAGATAGGTCAGCAATGGCTCTAATGTCTGAGGGTAGAGCATTCCAGCATTTGGGGGCATAGAAACTGAACGCTCTGTTTGTGGTTGTCATGTTGCACTTTGACCATGCCTTTGGGGTTATTAGTAGGTTTACGGCTGTTGCTCTTCTGGATCTGTTGGGGGGCACCGAGTGAATCAGTTCTGTGAGTGAGGAGGATGAAATACCCTTGATTGCCTTGAGAGATAGGAGTAGGGTTTTAAAGATGATCCTCCCATGGATGGGAAGCCAGTGAAGCTGCTTAAGAATGGGAGTCACGTGGTCGCTTCTGGAGGATCCGTAGAGGACCCTTGCTGCAGTATTCATGGCCAGCTGTAATGGGCTCAGTGTGGATTGAGGGAGACCTTGTAAGATGGCATTTGCAAAGTCAAAGTGTGGCAGGATTAGCGCTTGGTATATGGTCCGGAAATCGTCTGGGTCCAACAGGGGGCGCATATGCCTAAGCGTTCGGATTTTGAAGTATACAGCTTTAACTATGTTACTTATGTGTTTCATATCCAGACGTTAGTCCAGTGTAACTCCAAGGTATCTTATTGTTTCTTTAGTTTGTAGGTCAGCTTCCTTGAAACTGACATGGGATGGAGGAGTAAAGTTGGGGTCTCTGGCGATGAAAAGCACCTCCGTTTTTTTATGTTGAATGCGTAGGTTTTGTGATTGGAGCCAATCTGAGACCGCATTGAAACAGTCTATCAATGGTGCCAGGTCTAATTGAGCTGTAGAGAATGGCATGTATAAGAGAATGTCATCTGCATAAATCAAACACTTCACGTTGAATGATCTTATGATGTTGCAGATGGGCTGCATGTATATATTAAATAGTAGGGAAGATAACGAGGAACCTTGAGGCACACCTTGCTTTTGATTGAAGCGTTTTGACTCTTCTGCTCCGGACTTCATATATTGCCATCTTCCATCCAGATAAGATTTACACCATCCTAGTGCAATGTTGCAGACGCCCTTCTCTTTCAGTCTTCCGAGGAGGATTTCGTGACTCACCGAGTCGAACGCCGCAGCGATGTCTAAGAAGATGAGCACGAAACCTTGTCGGATATTGTCAATGCCTGTGATGATATCGTTGAATAGGCTAGTGAGTAGGGTCTCGACCCCGTGATATTCTCTGAACCCATGTTGGCAGTGGTCTAGGGGAGCTGCAGAATCAATATGATCTTGAATTTGCCGTTGTACCTCTTTCTCAATTATCTTAGCTAGGAGGGGAATACTAGCTATTGGCCTATAAGACTCGACCCTTTGAGGGTCTAGCTTGGGGTTTTTCAATAGTGGCCTAATGGAAGTCTGCTTGAGTGCTGTGGGGAAGTATCCTGTTGTGAAGGAGAGGTCCATTAGGTTTGCGATGAAGGGGCTGAACACACTACGTAGCTCCTTAATCCAAAAAGCTGGGCATGGGTCAGTCTGCGCAGTGGAGGTATTTAGAGATGCTATGGTATCTTCAATGCATTTAGTGGATGGTGTGGAAAATTTGTTTAGTTGGATTAGGTCCATTGGTTCTTGATACGGGACTGCTGAAATCTTGTTAGTTTGCACGATCTTGGATTGCAAGTAGTCAGCGAATTTCTGTGGGTGAATCTCACTGTGTTGTTCGGGAGATGGTTCCTTTGAGAGGGATTTGACCAAGTTGAAGAGGTCACGTGGTTTATTCAGTGATCTCTTTAGGGTATCAGTGTGATATTGTTTCATTTTGGTTGTGATTGCTTCGCAGTGTATTGAGAGGTGGGTTCGGTAGACGGTCTGATCATCAGTGGAAAGCGAACGGCGCCATTGGCGCTCAAGTCTGCGTAGTTGAGTAAGAGAAGATCGCAGCTCAGGAGAGAACCATGGGGCAGAGCTTCTTATTCTCCTTGCTGTGTTATTGGAGTTCGGGCGTTGTGAGATGGCATGCAGGTTGGAGTTCCAGGAGGAGATCAGTTCTTCAAGGTCAGGCGTGGTTTTGTTGAGGAGTGATTGGGTCTCAGACAGGATGTGTTCTCTGTTGAATGGGCGAAAGCTTCTTGTGGGCATTCGTGATGTGCTATTCGTATTTCGGCTTCTGTGCTCAGTGAAGATGGGTATTTATTTATTTTTATTTAGTATACATTTGTATACCGCTACTTCCAGCGATCAGCAGCGGTTTTGATTACAGATTGGAAATTGTCAAATCATGACAGGAAATTTTTGAGGTATAAACACATTGATTAGATAGGAAAGCACAGCACACAGAGAACTATTTTACAGGGAACCTGGGCTGTGGAGGGTTAAGTGGCTTGCCCAAGACCACAAGGAGCACCTGTGGGACTAGAAACCCCAGTCCTTCCGGCCCAAGGTTGCTGTCCTCTAGTGGGATTTGAACCCCCGACCTTCCGGCCCGAAGTACCTTGCCCCAACCACTAGGCCACTCCTCCACTCCTATCTGGATAATAATCAATTTGTGGTCCGACCAAGGTACATCAACGACTGATATTGGTAGGTCGTGGTTTTGTTCGATAACTGGCTGGGGAGCAAAGATCATATCAAGAATATTCCCCTTTATATGTGTGGGTTCATTGATGATTTGCTTGAGTCCCAGGTCTTCCATGGCACCAAGGAAGGCAGTTGCGTGGTTTTGGGGTAAAGATGGGAGATTGAAGTCCCCCATTATCCAGTTTGGTTTATTGGGATTGAGGGTGTTGGCCGCAAGGTCAATAATGGTTGGGAGGTCATCTGGAGAGGCAGACGGTGTTCTATATAACAGTTTGAGGGAGTATTGCTGTTTTGCCATGGAGAGAATGTCTAGCCTGTTTGTGCTAGAGGAATCTGTTATGTGGAAGTTAAGGTCTGATTTGGTGATTATGAGCACCCCTCCTCCTTTTTTGTTTTCTCTATGTCTTGTGTGTATGGAGAAATTGGGGGGTAGGAGTTGGTTGATGATGACGTTGTCCTCCGATGATAGCCAGGTTTCCGTGATCATAAGTATCTCTAGGTCATAAAGGGAGATTGCGTTTAGAACAACAGGCCATTTTTTGCGAATAGATCGCGCATTTATGATGGCGCATTTTAGGGGTCGGCAGTTCAGAGATTTTTCCTGGTTGGGAGTTTTGGATAACTGGAGTGCTACATGTATCAGGTGGGAGTGGCGCGTGTAGGCATCATTTCCTGGGTGGGAGTATGGGGGTCCGGACCATCTTTTTCCATGGCTATTCAAGATGGGAATATTGCCGTGGGACGTATAGAGGGCCTGGGAGGTTCCGAACCAGTGAGTAAGGAGGTAAAAACTAATAAATGGAGCGAACTGGAGGGCCATTTTGAGAGTAGTGGATTGTGTGTGCGACACTGTAGTTATGATGCAGTAGAGTGTAATAGTGGGACAGTACAGTGCAGTGGTGAGATACAGTACAGTGCAGCAATGAGATACTACAATAGTAGTAATCAATGAGATTCTGACAACAGCACAGCAATGAGATACTGGCAACAGTGTAAGATGCTACTGACGATGTTATATAGGCTACTGACAACAGTATATGATGCTATTGACAATGCTATATAGGCTACTGACAACAGTATATGATGCTACTGACAATGCTATATAGGCTACTGACAACAGTATATGATGCTACTGACAATGCTATATGATGCTACTGACAACAGTATATGATGCTACTGGCGATGCTACATAGGCTACTGACAACAGTATATGATGCTACTGACAATGCTATATGATGCTACTGACAACAGTATATGATGCTACTGATGATGCTATATAGGCTACTGACAACAGTATATGATGCTACTGACCATAGGATATGTGTGGCAATAAGTGATTACTGACACCGGTATAATTAGGTGTGCTAGAAGTCTCAGCTATAGACAGTTTATTTAGAAGAGGTATACTTGCTGTGATCAATGGGTGGTCTAGTTCGAGGTGGGAGCAAGCTCTACCATAGGGAGCTCCAGCTGGTTGGCTATATGGTTCTTGTTTGAAGAAATCTGATGACGTTGGTGTGTTTGATCAAGAGGGTTGGTTCCGTGGTTTCCTGATTGATTCCCGTCTGTGGTGGAGGGGGCAATGAGTCTTTTGATGGTGTAAACAACCAATCTATATTTACTCGTTCTATTCCATTCATTATTATATATACCTCTATCATATTCCCTCTCAGCCGTCTGTTTTCCAAGTTGAAGAGTCCCAACCTTTTAAGTCTCTTCTCAAAGGGGTATCCTTCCATCCCATTTAATATTTTTGTCACTCTTCTCTGTACCTTTTCTAATTCTGCTATATCCTTTTTAAGATTTGGCAACCAGAAATGCACACAATATTCATGGTACGGTTGTATCTTGGAATGATACAGAGGCATTATAATATCCTTGGTTTTATTCTCCATTCCTTTCCTTATAATTCCTAGCATTCTATTTGCTTTCTTGGCCACTGTTACACATTGGGCAGAGGGTTTCAATTTATTATCCACGATGATACCCAAATCTTTTTTCATAGGTGATGGTTCCTAAGGTGGTACCTTGCATCGTGTAACCGTAGTTTGAGTTGTTCTTTCCTAGGTACATAACTTTGCACTTGTCTACATTAAATTTCATCTGACATTTGGATGTAATATTTCACAATCCTCTTGCATTTTAACAACTGAATAATTTTGTGTCTTCTTCAAATTTAATCACCTCACTCGTTATTTCTATTTCCAGGTCATTTATGAATATGTTAAAAAGCAGAGGGCCCAGCACAGATCCCTGGGGTACTCCACTATTCACCTTCTCCTTTGAGAAAATTGTCCATTTAACCCTCCTCTCTGCTTTCAATCTTTTAACCAGTTCTTGATCCACAATACTACACTGTCTCCAATCTCATGACTTTTTAATTTCATCAAGGGTCTCTCATAGGGACCTTGTCAAAGGCTTTCTTAAAATCCACATATGCCTTATCGACCAGCTCACCTTTGTCTACCTGTTTATTCACACATGCAAAAAATATAACAGATTAGTAAGACAAGAGACTTTCCTTGGCTAAACCCTTGTTGGTTTTCTTCCATTATTGTATGACTATCCACATGTACAGTAATTTTATTCTTTATAATGGTTTCTACCATTTTGCCCAGTACTGACATCAGGCTCACTGGTTTGTAGTTTCCTGAATCATCCCTGGAACCCTTTTTATAATTTGGCGTTACATTGGCCATTTTCCAATCTTCCGGTACTACAGATGATTTTAATGATAGTTCACAGATCAGTAATAGTTGGTCTGCAATCTCATATTTCAGTTCTTTCAACACCCTCAGATGTGGTCCAGGTGATTTGCTATTCTTCAGTTTATCAAATATTTGTAATACATCTTCCCAGCTTATCGATATTTCTTTCAATTCTTCCGAAACATCATCATTATATACCATTTCAGGCACAGGTAACTTTCCTATATCTTCCTCAGTAAAGACCGAAGCAAAGAATTCATTTAGTTTCTTTGTCTTCCCTTAGCAGTCCTTTTACCTTTCTATCACCTACCAACCATAAACAACTAAAATAGATGAAACAAAAAGGAAGAGAAAATTATAGAGGAAAAAATAAATAAATAAAATAGAAAATTTATATTGTTCATTCTTTTAGGTATTCCTAGGTTGGTCTGACCACAGCAAAACTTCATTAACATTTCAGCCTTTGAATTTTAAAGGGACAGGCACCTATATTTATAAGGCAGGGTTCTTCTGGTATTTCATTCCTCTGTGATTTTAGGTGATGCTTAGATGTTTCTTATCTGCTTGTAGAAATTGGGTGGTTTTAAGGAGTTATTAGGTACCTGTACTTTAAGAAGTACTTTTACCAACGTCTATTAAAGCTAATATTAGTGTTTGAGGTTAAGTACTTTTAGTTTTGTGTTTATGAATTGTATACAATTTTTAAGTATCCCTAAGCTCATTTGACCATGGCAGTTTCACTGACATTTTAGCTTTTAAATTTAAAGGGACAGGTACCTATTTTTGTTAGGTAAGGTTTAATGTAGCTAATTCTTTTTCATTTTTTTTCTTTATGTTCCTTATTTCTTTGTGGTTTTGGTGGTTTTAAGATATCTTTTATATTTAAAAAAATGACTGGGTTTCAGTAGGTATTATCTTATTTGCTTTTATCATTTTTGCTGCCTCTCTGCCATTTAAAGTTTTTTTCTCTCTTTTTTCTCTTCCTTCCACACAGTACCTTTGGGGAAAAGTTACCAGTGTACCTAAAGTATGGCTGCTTCACTTTTATAAATATGTTTCATATATGCCCCTGATGCAGACACTACGTCAAAACATAGCTATGGTAAACTTTGTGTGTTTTAATATGGCTCAAAGATTATGTTTTTATAAGGGTTTTCATGTGTATATTATGTTAATGTTTGTTCAACATGGTTTATGTATTTTTTATACTTTGGTGGTCATTCCAGTCCACAGACAGTGTCAATGGGCGTGTGTACCGACGTTCAACCGGCGCACATCTGGGCCACTGTATTCTGAAGCAGCACTCCCTGCATGTACACAGCATTTGTGCAGGGAGTGCTGGACGTGGGAAGGAGAGGGCGGTATGGGGGCACAGTGAGGGTATGGCCAGCTGCTGGGATGAATGGAGCCTATTCAGGGGAGGCCTCTGTATGTCCCCCAAAACCCTGACAGATGCTTATGGTATTCATGGCTGCAAGTGGAATATGTGTCCGGCGGAGCATCCCACGTGTGGCAAAACCTGCTTCCCCCCATGATGCTGGCCGGCTGTGGCCCCTGCATGCCCGATCCAGCCCATGCTGGCCAGCAGCTGTGGGCATGCACCGGTGTGCAGGGTCATAGCCGATTCTAGGCAGCTTGCTGGGTGGCTTGGTGCCATGGCAGAATTGCAGCAGGGTTTGCATGATCATTTGTGGATGGGCAGCATAGCTGACGTATACCTGTATGGAATAATATGTCTGCCGGTCCATCTATCTCCTTGATTCTGCAATCATGGGGGTGCCTAGACACACACCACAGTTGCAGAATATGGTCTACCTCTGCCCTGTCCACATTTTCTGTGTATGCATGTCCCAGGCATTTTGGATTTGGAATTGGCCTCTAAGTGAATAAAATTTGGTATTTATGTAATTTTATTTAAAAGAATTATTAACCACATGATCTTCCTTATCTTTGTGGGTGTAAAGGGATTTTCCTTCTCTTTGTGGGTTACAATGGGATATCCAAGTGCAATGTGGGATGTCAAAGCTCGTATGTCTGAACCCCCCCCAGGCATGATTTCAGAAATAGTGGACGTTCTTGATATTGACGTCTATAGATATGTCTACATAGACGTCCCCAGAATAGCATTCAGAACATGGATGTCTAATGATCTAATGGTTAAAATAGTCGGTTGGCCAGGGTTCATATCACAATGTGGGTCTTTGTGATTTTAGACTAATCACTTAACTCTCCATCTTCTCTACACTTTCTGGATGTTTTGGGACAAAACAAGCACTTTCCTGATGCCTATTTGTGCCTGCAGCAGGTCTAACTGTGGATATGCCTGCAGACATCCCCATCATTCCTGAAATCGAATGGGGATGTGTAAGTCCATTGCACCTCCCAGTCATGCCCCACCACACCCCCTTGCCTACTTGAAGGTCCCTGCACTGGATACATCTGTAAACATCATTTGTGGAATGGCTTAGGAGATATCTCTGTGATTTTGATGTCCACGTGCATGTCTTCAGATGTCCTAAATCAAGACTAAGCCTTTTAAAATGACCCCATTGCATTCATTTGCAGTAGATTGTTTTTTTGGTATTAGTGCGCTGTGTAGGAGAGATATACAGTTCCTCTTCAAGAAATAGGAAGACAGGGGTAGCTTTCCTAGTGCATAAGAGTATGAGGTCTGTGACAGATAAAGTTTTGAGGGATTTGAAGAAACAGTTCATTTTGGTCAGTGAGAAGCTCTAGAATAGGCCACTGACTATTGGGAATGTATATTCCCCGAACAATTATGATCCATCTGTTTTCATGGGGCTGGTGCAAGGTATTTATTTATTGACCCCTTGCATCTGTTTCATATGGGAACCTCAATTGTGTATTTGATATAATGCTTGATAGCTCCACTGGGGCCAGAAATGGGATGTGAAGGCAGCAATATTGGTGACTGCACTTTTGAAGAATAAAAGTTGATGGATTTCTGGAGGGTATTGCATCCAAAGGAGAGAGATTATACAGACCTGTCATAAGCATATGACACATGGCCTAGGATAGATTTTTTAGTAGCCTCAGGTCTCTTTGATAAGGTGAAGGAGTATGGGCTTGAGCTCATCAAGTCTCAGATTATGCTGTGACCTGGATGGATATGTTTCAGTCCAAAGATGTTTCTGAAGGAAAACTATGGTGATTTTCTCTATATCTGTATGGGGATCTGACTATTCAGAGATTTGTATGGACTAACTGGGAAGCTTAGGCAATGTATAATGCTGCGTGTGTATGGAATCTCTCATTATTTGGAGAAGCAGCTAAGATGGTCCTGTGGGGAGCAATCATTGAGTACACAGTTCACCAGTGTCAAGATTAGAATAGGAGTAGCCTTACTTTAGAAAAAAAACTGTAATGCCAGGACAGATGGAAGAATGCAGACCAGCCAACTCTAAAATTCCAAGCACTATGCCAGTTGAACTTAATGCAGTCCTCCATGAGAGGGCTAAAAAAATCTGATGTTTTATCAATATAAGTTGTTTAGGTTTGGGGACAAACTGGGGAAAATGTTACCTTCATTAATCAGGGGTGGTCATGGGACATACCAGGTTTGGGCACCCAGAGACCAATATGGTGTCATATGGTACATTTGCGGAGATACTCGGAAGGTACTGACAATCTAGAAGGGGCTAAGCTGTATTAGGCATGTTGCATCTTGCCATGGGAGGCATGAGAATACGTGGAGGAGCTGACTTTGCTGGTAACAGCTTTGGAGGTTTGAAAGGTGGGTTGACTCCATGTTAGGCAGAGGCACAGATGGGTTTAGCAGGGAGTTTTATAAGATCTTGCAGGAAAAGGTTTTCGTCCTTTTGGGTACAATGTAACGTCCTTTTGCTGCTAATGAAGATTACAACTGAAATCTTTTCATCTGATAGCTTTATTAAATATAGGCGGTAAGATTTTGGCAAAAATTCTAGCAGACTGACTGGTGTTTATTCTCCCATCATTAATTCACAACTTTCAGGTGGATTTAGCGAATAGTCGGTACTCCATAGTGAGTCTCCACTAGATTCTGGCCTCAATGCACAATTGCTCCAGCAGGCAGCTTCATCTTTGCTTTTTAGTTTCAGCGCCGAAAAGGCATTTGATCGTGTTAGTTGGCCCTTTATGCTTTTGGTGCTGGAACGCATTAGGTTGGTAGGTTATTTTCAGAGTACTGTTTGTTTCTTTATTCAGACCCATTGGAAGCATTTTATGGGATGCAAACAGAAAGATTTGTTCTGCAATGTGGATGCAAAGTAAGGATGCCCATTATCTCCTTTGCTTTTTCTGCTAACTTTGGAGCCTCTTTTGCAAAGGATATGGATGAGTAGGGAGATTAAAGGGTGTGGTTTGGATGTTTAAGGTGTTTGCATACACTGACAATCTCTTGGTGCATTTTACTAATCCTATATAGTCCTTGACAGCCTTAATGACTGAGTTTGTGGAATTTGGAAACTTTTCTGACTTTAAATTAAACCTGGATACGTTGGAGGCCCTGCCAATGCAGCTGGACATTCGTTAATCTGTTGTGAATCTGTTCCTGGCCTAAGCGAGTACTGCAGCATCAATGGAATGGGAGCTGCTGGCCAGGGCCAGGAATCAGGATTTAGGATTAGATCTAACTGGGGATGAGGTCAGGGCCGGATTTACCCATACGCCATGTACGCCATGGCGTAGGGCCCACAGCCGGCAGGGGCCCACAAAAAAAGAACCAGGTAATTTTTTTTAAACACACACAATTAAAAAAAAAAACCTGGTGGCTGCCGCCGCGGGGCCCCCTCTGCTGCCGCGGGGGCCCCGTCTACAAGCTGAAGCCGTCGGGTCGGGTCGGGTCGGGTCGGGTCTCTCCCTCCCTCCCTCCCTCGCTGCAGGCTGCGAGAGACGCGAAGATAGAGCGTCTCCTCGCGTCTGTGTTAAGCCCGCAGGGGCTGATGGGATTTCCCATCAGCCCCTGCGGGCTTAACACAGACGCGAGGAGACGCTCTATCTTCGCGTCTCTCGCAGCCTGCAGCCTGCAGCGAGGGAGGGAGGGAGAGAGACCCGACCCGACCCGACCCGACGGCTTCAGCTTGTAGACGGGGCCCCCGCGGTAGCAGAGGGGGCCCCGCGGCGGCAGCCACCAGGTTTTTTTTTAAATTAAATTTTACTTTAGGCCGGGGGGGGAGGGTAGGACTGGTAATGGGCTATGGGGGGGGTAGGACTGGTAATGGGCTATTGGGGGGGCTGGGGCTGGTAATGGGCTATGGGGGGGTAGGACTGGTAATGGGCTATTGGGGGGATGGGGCTGGAAATGGGCTGGGCTTCGCTGCGCTTGGCTGGGCTGGGGGGGTTAAGGCTAGAGGTGGGCTGATGGGGTTAGGACTGGTAATGGACTGTGGGCTGTTGGGGGGGCTTAGAACTGGCAATGGGCTTTGGGGGGGGTTAAGACTGGTAATGGGCTGTGGGCTGATGGGGGCTGTCTGGTAATGGGCTATGGGGGGGGCTAGGACTGGAAATGGGCTGGGGGTTTAATACTGGAGGTGGGATGATGGGGTTAGGACTGGTAATGGGCTGTGGGCTGATGGGGGGGGGTAGGACTGGCAATGGGCTATGGGGGGCTGACTGGAAATGGGTTGATGGGGTTAGGACTGGAAGTGGGCTGATGGGGGGTTAGGACTGGTAATGGGTTATAGGGGGGGCTTAAACTGAAAATGGGGTGATGGGGGTTAAGGACTGTAAGTGGGGTGATGGGGGGGCTAGGACTGGTATTGGGTTGGGGGGTTGCTAGGACTGGAAATGGGCTGATGGATGGCTAGTACTGGAAATGGGCTGATGCAGGGACTAGAAGGGAATGGATGCTGGGTGAGGCTGGAACTAGAAGGGAGCTGATGTTGGGGGAGGATTAGAATGGGATGGGGCTGGAAGAGTAAAATGGAGAAGGGAAAAATATTTTGTGTGGGAGGGATAAAAAATCTACAATTGGCCGGGTATTGGGAGAGTAAGTGGGGATTGAGGATGGAGGGGTAAAATTTGAGTGGATGAAATAGGAATGAGGAAAGAGCAAAAGGAGAAAGATTAGTATGTTAAAGCAGATGTAGAGAGAGAATGGAAAAAAATCTAGAAGAGAGAAGAAAGGACAAATGGACAGCAGACGATGGAGAGTTAGCAGAAGACACGAAGAAACCAGAAGAAAGTGGCTGGAGCAATTGCAGCTGAAAAAATGCACAAAAGGTAGAAAAATATCTCTTTATTTTGAATTTATTAATTGGAATATGTCAGCTCTGGTAAATGTGCATCATTAACATCTGCGCTTTGTTTAGTACAAGAGCAAATTAATGTATAGTTTTATTTCTACAGTGTTGTACATTCCAAGTTTGGCTTTTGGGATTCCCAGTTTAATTATTGTCTTCCTATTTCTAAATTGTGATTACTTGTTTGGTGATGGTCTATGTTCTGCATGTGTAACTGAGCTGAGGTGTTCTGTTTATATAATTCCTATTTGACATTGCCACTTGTTCTCTTTCCCCAGTAGGTCATGTATTGTTGTTCTCTGAAATGTATTGGTTTAATATTTGCAGTGTTGCCTTTTGATTGGTAGAGTATGGTGCTTTGTGAGTCCTGGTAGTGCTGTTAGGATACGGCGGGTTTACTATGGGCAGTGTTTGTAGTAGTTCCTAATGTGTCTGGCAGTTGGCACTGGATTATAGTAATGTAGAAATCCTTTAGTCTTTCTTTATCCATACACTCATTAAGAGGCACGTTTACTAAAAGTTAGTATATGGTAACATTATGCAAATATTTATGCAAATGAGGCCCCTTATGCAAATGAGGTCCGCACCCCCCTTGGGCCGCCCCTGCTGGGGGCCCACAATTTTTGTTGGCGTAGGGCCTCACTCAAGGTAAATCCGGCCCTGGATGAGGTGCTTGTGGTAATGAGTAGAATTCTTCAGTTGGTGATTAACTCTGCATTGAGAGTGACAGACATACATTTCCCCAATGCTGGCTTTTTGGGTGTGATGTGCAGCCATGTTATACTGAAAAGTAATGCTGAATGTGTTTTGTTGGGTCACATGTTCTGGTCTTGTCGAAAAGTACAAGATTTTTGGAAGTCTTTGCACAGATATTTGGGGCAGATACTAGGGAAGGGCTTTGATATTGGTGTAGTATTTTTTTGTTGACATGTTGATAGTGGACATTCAGAGCAGAGGAAGGCAGCTCTGGGTGCGGAAGGTGTGGTTATTGGGCAGAAAAGCTATACTATTGGTTTAGATGCAACCACAGCTCACTTCTTTGAAAGTGCCTCTCCCTGTTCTCTACTCTCCCAACCGCCCAAACTGTCTCATCACCAAAAACTGGCCTACCTCAACTATTCCACCACCCCTCACACTGCTGTCCCTAAAATACTTCCTCATAAGTGCCCTACTACTCAACCAAATGCCCCACCCTGAAAAAAAACCTTCACACAACAGTCTCATCACCTTGAAAACTGCCCCACCCAAGACCGGTACAAGGATATTGGGGATCTTAGATGAATCTTCAACTTTAGCTCCCTCCCTCAAGATTTTGCAAATTGAACTTAATAAACATGATAATCCCAACACCACCTCTCCAACAACAATCCTGTAAAAATGCATAACTGGACATCATGGGGAGCATATTCAAAAGGGTTTAGCTGCTAAGCAGGCCCTGCTTACCCACGACAATCCTGATACACTGTTTGCTGAATATCGCCACAGACCACAGAAAAGAAGCTCGCTTATCCCACATAAATGCCTCACCACCCTGCAAATTGTCCCCACCTCCAATAAATATCTAACCATGAATTTCTCACCACCCCAAAAAATGCCCACCCTAAAATCTAACCCTCACAAAACTGCCCTACCATCCCATACCCTTAAAATTTATTTCTTCACAACTTCCTTATCATCTCACAAAGTGCCTCACTCCTAGCAAATACCCCAACTTCTCCACCACCCTCACTCTGCCTCACCCACAAAACAACCTCACAACTGCTCCCTTCATTTTCCCCATCATCTTGCCAACTGATGCACATCCAAAACGATCTCTTTCAAATTGTCCTGCTACCGGGAAACTGCCCCATCCCCAAAAACGACCATCCCACGATTGCTTCACTACAAGGTCAACTCTCCCCACCCCCCAAAAATATCCCTCCTGCAATTGCCCAACCCTTAAAAACTCACCCATGCAATTACCCCACCCCAAAACTCCCCAGTGTAACTGCACCAACACCCTGCAAACTACCTGTACCCCCAAAACTACTTCCCTACAACTATTCCCATTCATAAAACTATATTCCCCAGAATTGCTGCATGTGTGTATTTGTGCATTTTATAAACTACACATAGACATTGCAACTCTGCCCCTGCTCCACCCAAACTATGCCCCCAGGAATGCCTACATGCAGTGCTTATATAAGTATGCACCGTTTTATCATTATACCACCAGTGGTGGCATGAGGGTTTTTGATGCCCTAGGCAGGCCCTCCATGCTGCCTCCCCCCCCCCAAAAGACTGCACCTCCATTTAACTCCTCATGCCACCGCCCTGTTTTGCTGCTTCAGTGCTGCATGGGGCCTTAAAGTGCTTACACACAAGCATGCACATGATCTGTAGCTCCTGCCCCTTCTGATGCAACTTTCTTGAAGAGTGGGCAGGAGCAGCAAACCGGAACTGCATACACATGCATGGGCGTTTTAAAGCCCACCATGGCACTGAAGCAGCAGTTCAGCTGCTGCTTCCCAGGGGGTTGGGGTAGTGATGCTGCCCACCAGGGTCTGCCTCCCTAGGCAACAGCCTAGTTTGCCTACTGGATGGGCTGGCCCTGTATACCACAGAGCATAAGGAAAGACCTCAGTTAAGGCTGAGCGCATCCATGGTCGAGACCCTTTCAAGGTGTTGATGGTCAGGGTAGCAGGGGCGGGGGGTTGCTTGAGGAGGACTGATGATTGATGACCAGCAAGCAGAGGGGAGGGGTGGAGGAAGGCGTGGGGCAAGGTAGGAAGAAGTAGTTTGGGCAGATTGGAAGCAGTTGATGTGTAGGGTTTAAGGAGACAGTCTGGAGGGTATGCAATATTTTCTCTCTCATCCCCCCCTTTTTCAGATATTGGGAACCTGGGAGCATTTGGGTTGGGGAGGGGGTTGAGAAGGTGTTGGGGAGGTACTGTGGTCACAGTTTGTGTTGGGGAGCTGGGCTTAGCCTTTCTCACAGAATTGGCCTGAGATGGAGAACAGTGCTCAGTGGAGCAAAGTGGGGATGGATTATAAGGCTTGCTGGTGACACCACTATGAGCTATCGGGCATGTCCCGATGTCACTGCAGGCAATGGAGGTGCATGATGGGTGTTCTATCCACAGGGTTCTTACATGAACCTCATCATGGCCAGGTCAGCACTGACTAGCCAAGTGGCCAAGTGTGGTTATGGAGGCTGGCTGATGGGGTGAATTTCATCAGTACAGTAGTGGAAGTTATATGGGAGCATATACTGTAGGAAGATGATGGCCAGTTTCTGAGATGATGGGAAGGGTCAAGTGTTGTGGGGTTCAGATTATTGGAGGTGTACTGGAAGTTTTAATGAAGCTGTAGCCAAATTCTTGCCATCACTGCTCTGTTAGTGGATTTATTACAGTGAATGGAGGGAGGAAGGGATTCGAGTACCTCCAGTATGTTTAAAAAAACCTTTCCACATGCAAAATCTTTATAAAATTACCTCCCTCCCCCCAAGCCTGCAAATGGTCATCTGGTCTTCTTTGACATAGGCCACTTGCAGTACTGCACTGTGAACCAGATGTTGTTCTTTTTCTTTTACTGTTTTGTTTCCCGTGCTACAGCTTTTATTCTTTATGTTAATTGATTTTATGCTTTCCAATAACCGCTATATGCTGGAATTTATAATTTCATGCCTCTTAAATCCATTTGGGGGAATAGTCTCTAAACCAGAAGCTCTACGACATACTTTATCTATAAGAACATAAGAAATGTCATACTGGCTTTGCTTTTTAAAAGTTCATCAACTCCGATATCCTGTTTCCAACAGTGGCCAATCCAGGTCACAAATACCTGTCAGGTTCCCAAAAGGTAGAGAGATTCCATGCTGCCTATCTCAAAGGTAAGCAGTGGATTTCCCCAGTCCACTTTAATAATAGTTTATGGACTTTTCCAAACCTCTTTTAAACCCAGCTACACTAACAGCTTTTACTATATCCTCCGACAATGAATTCTACTTGTTCTTAAGTGGAACTATGGGCTGGAATTTCTTACTTACCAATGGCTCAATCCTTAGTTTAATATGTTATTTCTCAATGTTTGGTTGATCGATAATAAAATCCATGGGATCTCAAGTTTATTACCAGACATGATTGTAGACATTTTATTTTTCACTGAAATGTGGCATACAGATGTTGGATTCATTAACTCTGTCCAACTTTGCCTCCATGATTACTGTTAAAATCACCAAAGAATAACTGATTTTTTCCTGAAGCTGATTAACTCCCTGAAGAGGGAAATTCAACCTAACTCAGAGGTTCCCAACTTCAGTCCTGGAGGGCCAAACACCATTCAGGTTTTCAAGCTGTCCCTAATAAATATGCATGAGATGCATTTGCATGCACTGCCCCCATTGTATTCAAATATATCTCATGCATATTCATTAGGGACAGCTTGAAAACCCGAATGGTGTTTTGCCCTCCAGGACTGGAGTTGGGAACCTCTGACCTAACTCATAGGATATTATATTTAAAACAAAACCAATGAAAGTGTGACTTTAAGGCCCAAGTTTGATTAATTGACATTCAGTTGAGTCTGATTCATATGACTTTCTGGACTGTTCTCCGATACAGTGTTCAGTTATCTTGCAATGTGTTGAATTATTGCTAAGCTGGTGAAATGAACATCTGCTGCCAACGTTGTACCATTTGTTGCTGCCCAAAGGGGTAGGTTGCCTTGGTCTGGCACCTCCATGAGAACCTGTCCCTCAAGAGAAGCCCTTCTGGTAGTTGTAATACTGATGGCATAACTCACAACTTCACTGCTACACACGAGCCTTTGGGGGCAGTAAGAGGGGACAAGGCTATAGCGGAGAGACTGAATGAATTCTTTGCTTCAGTCTTTACTGAGGAAGATGTAGGGATGTTACCCATGACTGAAGTGGTATTTAAAGGTGATACTGTGGAAGAATTGAAAGAAATATCGATATACCGGAAAGATGTATTACAACTATTTGATAAAATGAAGAGTAGCAAATCACCTGGACCGGATGGCATACATCCAAGGGTGTAGAAAGAACTGAAATATGAAATTGCAGACCTGCTATTAGTAATCTCTGAACTATCATTAAAATCATCTGTAATACCTGAAGATTGGAGGATCTCCAATGTAACGCCAATTTTTTAAAAAGGGTTCCAGGGGTGATCCGGGAAACTACAGACCGGTGAGCCTGACATCAGTATTGGGAAAAATGGTAAAAACCATCATAAAGAACAAAATTAGTGAACATGTAGATAGTCGTGGCTTAATGGGAGACAGCCAACATGACTTTAGACATGGAAGATCTTGTCTTACTAATCTGTTATGTTTTTTTGTAGGTGTGAATAAACAGGTAGACAAAGGTGAGTCGATAGATATAATGTATCTGGACTTTCATCAGACACTTTTGGCAAAACTAAAAAGTCATGGGATAGGAGGTGATATACTATTGTGGATCAGGAACTGGTTACAAGATAGAAAGCAGAGGGTAGGAATAAATGGCCAATTTTCCCAATGGAAAAAGGTGAATAGTGGAGTACCCCAGGGATCTGTGCTGGGTCTGCTGCTTTTTGACATATTCATAAATGACCTGGAAAAGGGAATAATGAGCGAGGTTATCAAATTTGCAGATGACACAAAACTATTTAAAGTTGTTAAAACCCATGAGGATTCTGGAAAATTGCAAGAGGATCTTGATTAATGGGAAGACTGGGCATCCAAATGGCAGACGAAATTTAATGTGGACAAGTGCAAAGTTATGCACCTAGGAAAGAAAAAACCAAATTATGGTTACACGATGCAAGGTTACACATTAGGAACCACCACCCAGGAAAAAGATTTAGGTGTCATCGTGGATAACATGTTAAAACCCTCCCCCCAGTGTGCAGCGGCGGCCAAGAGAGCAAATAGAATGTTAGGTATCATAAGATAATGAAGGATATTATAATGCTTCTGTATCGTTCCATGCTGGAACCGCACCTTGAGTATTGTGTACAATTCTGGTCGCCGTATCTTAGAAAGGATATAGCGTTTTTAGAAAAGGTACAGAAAAGAGCCACCAAAATGGTAAAGGGGATGGAAGGATACCCCTATGAAGAGAGGCTAAAAAGGTTAGGGCTCTTTAACCTGGAAAAGAGACGGCTGAGGGGAGATATGACAGAGGTCTATAAATTAATGAACGGAGTGGAACGGGTAAACGTAGATCGATTGTTTACATCATCAGAATATAGAAAGACTAGGGGACATGCAAAGAATCTACAGGGTAAACTATTTAAAACTAATAAGAGAAAATATTTTTTCACTCAACATGTAATCATACTCTGGAATTTGTTACCGGAGGATGTAGTAAAAGCTGTTAGTTTAGCTGGGTTTAAAAAAGATTTGGACAAGTTCCTGGAGGAAAGGTCCATAAACTATTATTAAAAGGGACCTGGAATATCACTGCTTGACCCAATACAAGCATTGAGGAACTTGTGTCTTTTGGGTGAAACTACTAAGTACTTATGACCTAGATTGGCCACTGTTGGAAACAGGATACTTGGCTTGATGGACCTTGGTCTGACCCAGTATGGCATATCTTATGTTCTTACAACACAATGTGCTGACAACCTACTGAGGGCTAAACTATAGGCCTGCCCTGAAAAGAAGAATAGCATCCTTTACTATTCTGTTATCTCTTTTAAATTTTAGACAAATAGTTAAGCATATATGTTTAATAAAAATACTACAGTAAGGTCATTAAGGATTCATTTACAGTAATGACTTGAATCATCCCTGTTGACATTTACCTGTCATGCCTGAAAGCCTGAAACATGTGAGGAAATAACACTTCAAGGAAAACAAGTTGCAAATTTGTAAAGTATTTTATGTGGGCACAAAGATCCATAAAACAGCCTTTATTCATGGTGCCATTAAGAGCAACAATAGGGAAAGCACAATTGACTTCTGTCTCTTAGTGGGAGTAATGCATGCAACAAAGAGAGACAGGAGCTGATTGTGCGTTCCCTGGGTAGATTTTTAATAGCATTGTTAGGAAACAACAGCTTCTATATATTTTGGACCATGTATAAAATATCCCAGTCACTCAAATTTGTGATTTTAGAAATGTTTTTATTAAAAGGTACTTGTTAAGTTTGACAAATAAAAATAATTGCATTTTAATGTTACAAAACTTCAGCTCAGAGATTCTTCATATCTCAGGAAACCAAAATAAACACCTAAGACAATTTTGTAATAGAATACCTGGGTTTGGAGATGAAGAAGTTGTCTTTGTTTAGCCTAATTTATAAAGACACATAGGGGCCCTTTTACCAAAGTGGGCTAAGTAGCTGAAGTGTTTTAGTGCACAGGAACTGTTCTCTCAGACCTGCGAGATCTTTTACTGTGGAAGCATGACAGTTACCATGAGATAATTCCCACGGTAACTGCAAATCACTCTATGGGGTGGGGAATGGGCGGATTAGAGGTGGAGAGTTGGTGTGGAGAGCATATTGCAGTTAGTACAGGGAAGCATAGCATGCGCTGTCAATGTTGCACTTCATGACTTAGCAATGAGTGGCGTTAGGTGCACTCATGTTAATTGCATCATGCGTTAGGGTATGTGTGGGAACATGCTGACATATGTGTGCAAAGAATGAATAGGTGAATAAAATGCCAAAAAAATCTGAAAAAAATCATTTAAAATGAGCACGAACCAAACGTTTCTTTGACTAAATACAAAATGGAAGGCTGAAGGTGGAGATTCTGAGGACACAGAGTCTCTGGTAGATGGGAGATCTTCCTGGTCACCGCTTATTAAAGCACCAGACTGCTTGTGATGAAGACAAAAGTTGACTAAAACTGGTTGGCCTTAGTAGGAGGTTGAATTAGTAATATAGTAAATGACAGCAGATAAAGGCCAACGTGGCCCATCTAGTATGCTCAGTATAGGTTTGTCCTCTTGGTAGATGTGAATATAAACTTCCAAATGCAACCCAACATTAATTTCCCTCTTGTCCAAATCTTTCTCCTGACCCTTCAACTCTCTTCCAGTCAGTCCCAAATATGTCCAAATCCAGCACAGTGTTGGCTTCCCCGTGCTTTTTTGGAGCTCTATGCAATCATGTGCCTGCTAGTTTAAAGTTATAACAGTTCTCCATGCAGGTTATCCAATGCTCGAGGCTAGCATAGCATTGCACATAGCTGTTGGAATGGCGTGGACCACCAGGCTGTGACCCAACTAAATTTTGTGCTCTTAGAATGGCAAGAGCTTGTTTTTTGCTCAAGTCACACTTGATGTCATCAGCCACTGCTAACACAAGCACAGTGAGCAGGTTTGAAACATGCGAATAAACATTTGCAAGTACTGCCTGATCTTGCATTCATTATCATGCCTGTGGAACTGGTGGCTAAAGAAAAGTAGAGCAGTGGGAATATAGGAGCAAGTTCCCATTGCTGTGCTGAGGATTGAACCAGAAACTGGGTGCAGATGAAAGAAGGGATCTGAAAGGCTGATACCATGGCTGGCAGAAGGGAATTGATGCTGAAGGCAGACTGGAGAAGGGGACTGGAGCTGGGAGAAGAGGGCTGATGCTGGAGCTGAAGCAAGGGGATGAGCTATGGCAGGTGCGAGAAGTGAGTTGGGAAAAGGGCTTATGCCAAGGGGCAGGTGGACGAAGGATGCTGATATCATGGGCAGGTGAGAGATGAGGGCTGGAGCTGGGTGAAGTTGGCTGTTGGATTTTGGAGAAGGGGAGGCTGATGTTGGGACTTGAGCTGGAAGAACGGGATTGATGATGGCAAATGCTGAGGTTGGAGGCAGAAGAAGGGGGCTGACACTGGCAGACTCTGGGGGGGGGGGTAGAAGAAGGAAGCTGATGCTTGCAGATGCTGAGGAGCATGGGTTGGAGAAGGGGGTTAATGCTGGCACATGTCGGAGAGGGGGGTGGGAGAAGGGAACTGATATTTGCAATGTTAGGGGAGCAAGACCAGCATTATTGGGTGCAACTAAGTCAAAGAGGGCTCATGTCAAAGAGGGCTCCCAGCCTGCCCCAAGCTAATGAAGGCATAGACTAACAGTGAGTTTTGGGGTCCCCTCCCAAATTTCTACCCTGGACCCTAACATAAATAACACTGGCTCTGTAGTGGGTGAGAAGGGAGAGGAGAACAGATACCATGGGGAGGAGAAAAGGAAGGGCATATGCAAGGGAAAGTAGAGCGGGAAGGACAGAGTGATGGATGCTGGGGTAAGGAGGGAAAACAGAGTAAATGAATATTGGAGGATGTAGATGGGTGGATGCTAGGGAAGGGGAGAAGGAGATATGGAAGATGAGGCAGGGGAAATGGATACTGGGGAAGGGCAAGAGGCAGGACAATGGATGCTCAGGAGGGGGAAAAAGAGGTAGATACTGGTGACCTTTATTTATTTGGTTTTATACACCACACTTTTTATAATCAGCACCGTTTACAGAAGAACAACTCATTACAAAGAACAGGTTACAATGAATAAGTAAACACAAGTTATGCAATAACCAATTACATTAAATATGTGAACAAGAACTTAACACAGTGATCAATAACAGATGCCTTAAGAAAGGTGAACTATATACAAGCTGAAGGGAGCTGGGCATTGTATGGGAGACCATAATAAGCTATGGTACAAGGTCGAATGAAAGCTGGAATAGATGTGTCTTAATTGCTTTACAGAAAATTGACAGGTCAGCGATGAGACGGATAGGAGCAGATAGGGAGTTCCAGAGCAGAGGGGTGAAGAGGGAGAAGGCTTTGTGCCTGGCGAATTGAGAGCTTTTGCTAGCCAGGGCTGAGATGCCAAGAATGTTTGCCATATTTGCTCTTCTGGCTCTGATCTCAGGCGTCCAATGCAAGAGATCTTCCAGGGAGGATTCAGAGAGATGGTAAAGGAGTACAGAATATCAGGTACTCATGTAGGTGGAGATTGTGGAATTGAGTGGAAGACCAGAATAAGGCAAACTCTAAGATCATTTTCCTGAGCAGTGATTCCTAATGTGGAACCTTGTTGTTCCCTAAGTGCATAACTTTGCACTTGTCCACATTAAATTTCATTTGCCATTTGGACACCCAGTATCCCAATTTCTCCAACATCCTCTTGCAATTTTTCACAATCCTCTTGTATTTTAACAAATTTGAATAATTTTGTGAAAATTGGCCATTTAGTCCTACTCTCTGTTTTCTATCTTTTAACCAGTTCTTAATTCACAATAGTTCACTGCCTCCTATCCTATGACTTTTTAATTTCCCCATGAGGAACCTTGTCAAAGGCTTTCTGAAAACTGAGATATAATATATCAACTGGCTTTCCTTTATGTACTTGTTTATTCACACCTTCAAAAAATATCACAGAGTACTGAGATAAGACTTTCTTTGGTTAAATCCATGTTGACTTTGTCCCATTAAATCATGACTATCTACATATTCAGTAATTTTGTTCTTTATAATGATTTCTACAATTTTGCCCAGTAGTGATGTCAGGCTCACTGGTCTATAGTTTCCCAATTTACCCCTGGAACCCTTTTTAAAAATTGGCGTTACATTGGCCAGGTTCCAATCTTCAGGTACTACAGATGATTTTAATGATAGTTCACAGATTACTAGTAGTAGGACTACAGTCTCATATTTCAGTCCCGTCCATATCCTGGGATGTATACCATCCAGTCCAATTGCTACTCTTTAGTTTATCAAATAGCTGTATTATGTATGTCTTCCCGAGATTTTTTTTCAACTCCTCCAATACATCATCTTTAAATACCATTTAAGGCATGGGTAACTTTCCTACATCTTTTTCAGTAAAGGCCAAAGTAAAGAATTAATTCAGTCAGTCTGCTATGGCCTTGTCTTCCCTTAGTGCCCTTTTACCCCTCTATCATCTAATGTTCCAACTGACTCTCACAGTTTTTTTGTTATGAATTGACTTGAAAAGTTTTTATTATGCATTTTTGCTTGCAAGGCAAGCTTCTTTATAAATTCTCTCTGCCTGCCTTATCAATACCTTGCATCTAACTTGTCAGTGCTTATGTTGTTTCCTGTTATTGTCATTTGGCTCATTTTTCCATTTCCTGAAGGATGCTTTTTTAACTATAAAGTCTCTTTGACTTCACCTTTAAACCATGCCAGCAATTGTTTTGCTTTCTTTCCCCTTTCTTGAAGAGTGGAATATATCTAGTCTGGGTTTCCAAGACAGTATTCTTAACCCTGGGAGTACCGATGGGGTCAAAAGTGACCCATTGCAAGTTTCACAATGCGTATCTCGGAAACTAGTTGTTCAAGAATGCAATCTTTTTATGAATTTTCACATGTCAATATTCTCTTTATATTGCACCATGAGAGGAATAATTTTCATCCACTAGGTGATGCTAGTGATGAATTGCAGCAGAGTACCAGTGGGGTAATTTTTGACCCCAGTTGCTTACGTCCGGTTTGGATCGTGATACAATTTGCAGTTTTGTGAATTTTTTGATCTGACAAAGGTATTTATCATTAATTATGTATGATTTATTTTTTGTACTCTTATTTTATGAAAATTACACATTTTCTGTAATTGATATCATATATTCTTTCATTATTTCCGATGAAATCTAAAGGCTTTCAGCTCGTTCATCACGATTATTGTACACCTATAGTAAAACTGCTTTGCGTTTTATTCAACTTTATCTTTGTTTATTTATTTTAGGTTATTGTTTATGATGTCAAAACGAAAGTATTCAGCTGCCCAAGTAAGAGAAATATTGCAATGAGATGCTGACAGTGACGGCTCTGAGTTGTCTGATGATGTAGCATATTCAGCAAGCGAAGAAGCATATCAGCCAAGTTCGGGTGATAAATCTGTTGATGACAGTCATGATTCAGATGGCGACAGCAGTTGGTCGCCAAGTGAATGTGAAACTGATGTTGAGCCGGTAACATCGCCTGCAGCAAAGAGTCAAGTTACAGGTCGAGGCAAAGATCGAGGCTGTGCTGGACAGGGAAGAAGGCAGGAGTCCTCTGTGTCAGTATCATCTGTGAGGAATCTTAGTTGTGGTCGTAGAGGAGCTAAGAGGTCATCAACTATAAGCACAAATATTGCCATTGAAGCCTATGTATCTAAGGATGCCACATCATGGAACAGGAAACCTATAAAGCAAGCTGCTGGAAGATACGCCAGAGCTAATGTCATGCCCGTACAACAAGGTCCTACAAGGTATGCTGTATGAAATGTTGATGGCCCTCTCGCAGCATTCCACTTGTTCATGAGGAAGCACTTATTGAATGAAATCATGATGTGGACGAGCAAACAAGGAAGACACATTTATGATGACACCTGGAAAGATTTGACAGACGGAGAATTTCAATGTTTTCTTGGACTTCTGATCCTCTCAGGCGTGTACAAGTCATGAAATGAATCCATAGTTCAGTTGTGGAACCTTGAAGATGGTCGTTCTGTTTTCGGCAAAAATATGGCCCGTAACCGTTTTCAGCAAATTTCTTGTGCTCTTAGATTTGATGATGCAACCAACAGACGTGAACAATGAGGCGTGGATAAGCTTGCTCCAATCAGATACGTCTTTGATACCTGGGAAGCAACTCTAAGTGACACCTTTGTTCCTGGTGAAAATGTTACCATGAATGAGCAACTGCTTACATTTTGTGGCCGTGTTCCGTTCAGACAATATATTCCCAGCAAACCTGGGAAATATGGCATAAAGCTATGGATATTGTGTGACAGTGCAACGTCATATGTTCTGTGTCTTCAATTATATACAGGAAGGGAACTCGGACAAAACAGGGAACAGAATCAGGGTGAAAGTGTTGTGCTGCAACTCACTGAAGGATTGACGCGATCTGGCAGAAATGTTACTGTTGACAATTTCTTCTGCAGTTTATCCCTGTCACGGAAATTGCTAGAAAAACAAATGACACTTTTGGGGACAATTTGAAAGAACAGAAAAGAATTACCGCCAGAATTTGTAACAGCAAAGGGCAGAGAGGTATTCACTTCACTGTTTGCCTTTCGCGATGACGCCACTCTGGTTTCCTATTGACCGAAGAAAGGAAAAGTGGTTGTTCTTCTGAGCAGTTTGCATGATCAAGAAGAAGTAGATAACACACGTCCAGACAAAAAAAACATGCATGATCTTGGACTATAATTCTAGTAAAGGTGAAGTAGATACAGCTGATCAAATGTTGTGCACGTATACCACACAACGAATGACAAGACGCTGGCCAGTGACAATCTTCTACAACATGTTGGACATCAGTGCTTTGAACGCCTTCATTGTTTGGTAACCGGGGTATGGCGGACGTGGTGCTCCTGTCCCCCCCCCACAGCCCCCCCCAATAACAACAACAAAACACAACACTTGGGAAACCAACTGGTCACAGCTTTATTCACCATATAATATTAACCAATCACAAATTACCAACAACAAAACTTCCGTCATTCGGTTCCAGCAGTGGGACGAACCCTCACCAGCCATGTGAGTAGCAAAGTGAGTTCCCTCCCGCTTCCGCCGTGAACCGGCCCCAGGCAATTCCATCCCCCCCTCTTCCTGCTTCGCCATATTATTAGCAAAAGCCCCGAGTGGTTCTCCAGGTCGGGGGTACCCCACCCCCGCCCTGCGCATTGTCAACGGCTCCGGACCCCGGACCCCTCCGGGATCCCGCCTTCCCCCTCCAGCGGCAACCCCCCTCCACCCAATCTCCCCCCAACCCTAGGGGTGGGAGGGTGGGACGCCAGCCACCTTCCTTCAAAAACACTCTGGTGACTGCTGTCCCCGCCAGAACTCCCACCTTGAACTGCCCCCCCCCCCCCGCCTCCCATCCCGAACCCCCATTGGCTCCCACACTCCTCACTCACCCGTGGGAGTCAATGGGTTAAAACTATGCCCCCGGGCTAAATCAGCCCCCCTCCTACCTCAAGGCTGGGACCACGCACCATGCCGCCCCGGTTAACTGCGGACTCCCAGGTACGTGGCCCCGCAGCCTTCTTATAACCGGGGTAGGGTGGACGTGGTACTCCTGTACCCATCCCAGCCCCCCCCCCAATAACAACAACAAAACACAACACTTGGGAAACCAACTGGTCACAGCTTTATTAATCATATAACATTAACTAATCACAAACTACCAACAACAAAACTTCTGTCATTCGGTTCCGGCAGCGGGACGAACCCTCACCAGCCGTGTGAGTAGCAAAGTGAGTTCCCTCCCGCTTCCGCCGTGAACCGGCCCCAGGCAATTCCTTCCCCTCCCCTCTTCCGGCTTTGCCATATTATTAGCAAATGTCCCGAGGGGTTCTCCGGGTCGGGGGTACCCCACCCCCTCCCTGCGCATTGGAAATGCCTCCGGACCCCGGACACCTCCGGGATCCCACCACAGGCTCAGGGACCCCCATCCCTGGGCCCCCCCCCAAACCAAGCTGCGACCAGCGATCCTTCCCCCCAACACACATTCCAAAGCCTCTTGCCAGTCGTTCAGGAGCAAATCCACCCCGACCGGGGATAAATGTACTTCATCTGGCTGATATAAGACGGCGCAATCCACCTTGACCCAAGGATGCAAAATCTGCCATCCTCCCTTCTCACACACCCATCGGCCAATTTGCCGATTAATTTTAATCAACCCCCGAGACCACCTCCGTATACCCCAGCAAGCAGGCCTTGGAATTATATCCGACCATAACAAAACCACATTTTAAACATCAAAAAAACTTCTTCCAGGTCCCTTTTAGCCACCCTGATCAGCTGCTTACAGGTCCAGGCACCCAAGTCGTTGCCACCCAAATGCAGCAACAGCAATGCTGTGGCTCCCTTTTCTCGCTGATGGTGCCAAAGCAAAGGCAAGAGCTGCATCCAGCGAAGACCGCGCTCGCCCAGCCATGAGATGTCACCTCAGCTGCATTTAAGCCAATGTTAGCCCCCACAGGCCTTGCAGCTGCTCGCCAACCCGCCCAGTACACGAATGAATGGCCAATCATCCAGCAGCGACTTGGAATCCGGCACACATTTAAAAGAAAATGCACAGTTAGCAGCTGACCCGTACTCCCCCCTTCACAAGCGAACATACCCCTGGAACGCTTTTGATCGCCATCTGCCTATTCGCTGGATGTCCTGCTCATTTAAGCCAGCCTCCACCGCACTAGTAGCCGCCCCAATTCTAAATGAATGAGGAGTGAAAGCGCTCGGATCCAATCCCAACTGGCGCAGCGTCATCTGCAGCACTGCTGTGAACTGAAACCGCGTCAGCCAGCGCGCATCCTCATGCACAAAGAGAAAACCACCGACTTGCAGCCTCACCCGCAGGTAGGCCTCCATAGCTGCCACTGGACAAGTTGGGGAACCCCCAACGGCTCTCAGGAGCACCCACGCTTCCCTGCCTCTTTGATCCGTCTTGGACCTTGCCAGCAGTATCCGCAACTCCTGCTTCAACACCTTTACATGCTGCAATAGCAAGGCACCTCCCCCTTTTTCCGAGCCTGATGCTGCCACCAAGTCCCCCACCCGAAAGGCCCCAAAGAAAGCCACGCAATATACTGCCTTAAAAAGAGTGGCCTCATATGTGGATGCAGCCACCACAGGCAATGCGGCACACAGCCTCCCGAGCAATTCATGCGTGATAGGCAGCCGCCTATCGCCCTGTGCAGGGTTATCCCGTTCCCAACCTAGCAGCAGCCGCCGAGCCAGGAACCCCCAGTTAGAGGCTTCCCAACCCACTGCCCTTGAGAAAAAGGCAAACCCCGCTAAGTGCGCCCGGACCGTTGATCTCGCCGCTCCAGCCGCCTTCACCGCCGTGACGTACATTCCCATAAGGTGATCCAACACCGGGCCTTGCTGCCATCCCTGCGCCGCCAGGAAGTCCACCACACTGTTGCAGCCTCGCCGTTACGCCCCCCACGTCGACAGTGACACAGAGCTCCATAATAGGTTCAGCATGCCTTCAGGCCAGTCTGCCATAAGTGCTCCGGGACCTGCAATCCCGCGGCATCCGCCTCTGGTGCCAATCTCCAGAACAGGTCCCACTTGAAACGTGAAAGAGCATCAGCAACCTTATTAATACTCCCCGGCACATGCCGGGCCCTCACCACCACATTCAACCTTAAACAGGCTAGTACCACCTCCCTCATTAGCGCCACTACCCGCAAGCAACGTGACGCGTACTGATTAATCACGCTAACCACCGCCTCATTGTCGTACCACCACAGCACCCTGCAATTGCGCAGCCTGTCCGGCAACAGTTCCAAAACCACCAAAACCGGAAACAACTCTAAAAATGCTATGTTATCGGTTAGGCCCACTTTATGCCACTCTTGCAGCCAGGCCTCCGCACACCAAGAGCCCCCGAAATATATACCTAATCCAAAAGCACCCGCCGCATCAGTAAAGAGCTGCAGATCGAAGGTCGACACTTCCTTCTCCATCAGCACCGCTACCCCATTAAAGCCTTTTAGGAACTCATCCCAAACCCCCAAGTCAGCCCTCATACTCCTCGATACCCTAATGCGGTGATGCGGCTTAAGGGCACCTGACATAGCCAAAGAGAACCTGCACAGGAACACCCTCCCCATCGGAATGACACGACATGCAAAATTCAGGGTGCCCATCAAGGCCTGCATCTCCCTCAATGTTACCTTTGCCGAACCCATCAAGTTCGCCACCAGAACCCGCAGCCGCGCCACTTTCTCCATCGGCAAGCGCGCCACCATGTCCACTGTATCCAATTCAACCCCCAAAAATGTGATGCACGTTGCCGGGCCCTCCGTCTTTCCCTCCACCAACGGGACGCCCCACGTCTGTGCCAATCTCACGAAGCCATCTAACAGCACCTGACACCGCCCCGACTGTGCCCCGCCGATGAAGAGAAAGTCGTCCAGATAATGGACCACATTCGCACATCGCACTGTCACCTCCAAAACCCAATGCATAAACGAACTGAACATCTCAAAATAGGAACAAGACACAGAGTAACCCATCAGCATGCATTTATCAAAATAATATTGCCCTTCAAAACGAAAACCCAGCAAATGAAAAGAGGAGGGGTGTACCAGCAGCAAACGAAATGCAGATTCAATATCCACCTTTGCCAGTAAGCTCCCCGGCCCACATCGCCTCACTAAATCCACCGCCTCGTCGAAGGACGCATAACGCACCGCACACAACGCCCTAGGAATGCGGTCATTAACCGACAACCCTACCGGGAAAGACAAGTTGTGAATCAGGCGGTACTTACCGGGCTCTTTCTTCGGCACAATGCCCCACAGGGAGACCACAAAGTGCGCAAACGGCTGCTCAGCAAACGGCCTGGCTATCCTGCCCAACTCCAGCTCCACCGCCAGCATGTCCCTTACAATGTGGACAAAGCGCTTCACCGATGGGGGGTTCCGAGCCCCCTCCACTCCCCCTTTGCCCTCCACCAGTATCGGAAACCCATACTGAAACCCCCCCTCTAACACCTCCCTATCCTTATGCCTCCTGTACCGCCTAAGCCACGGCCTAAATGCCTCAACCCGTACTGGCGTCGGAGCACGGCCCATCAAGTCCCTACTACTTGGGAACAGGCAGGGGGTCACCCGCAGGCGCTTTTTTGACACATTTAATTGCTGAATGCCCCCCCACCACATACGGAACAGCTATGCCAGAACTTACAATCCGGAAAGGGGCATGATGACTTATTAAACCGCCAACAAACGTCCCCGGCTCCCCCGCCGACCACTCTCTGCGGCGTGAGAGCCCCTCCCCCATGAAAGGGCCGTCCCGTACCTGCCGCCGACCCCCCTCCCCTTTTCTGTACACTCCCTCCCCCAACACCCCCCCGAGCAGCCATCTGCGTCAACCATAAAGTTGATGTCCTGCGTTCCTCAGGACAACAAATTATTCTCCTCCATTTTATCCCAAAACTTCTCATCATAGTTGAGCCACGCCCAACCGTCATGAGTCTGCGCTGCTTCTAAAATAGAGTCCGCATAAGCTAGCAACATCCCATAGTGCCCCGGATAATGATGTCCCCAAACACTAGCTAGCCGCAAGAAGGCTCTCGTCCAATTAATGACGTTGCACGAAACCTTACGGACCCTCCCTGCTTTCTCATCCTCCTTCCTTTTCCTTTTACTGTCACCCGACCGCTTTCTACCCTCCAGCAGCCTAAAAATATCTATATCGCACCTCTTCCTTATCTTCCGACGCAGCTTCTGCGGCACTCCCTCCCATAATTCTGAAAAGGATGCCAACATGGGGACCACACCACCCACCGCGGCTGCCCCCGCACCCATGCTATCCCCTGCTCGCTCCCTAATTTCTGAGCCCGAGAAAGATGACAAACTATCACAGGATGACGAAGACGAGGTCCCCGACCTACGCCGCTGCCTACGGGAGTGCCTACTCTTCTTCTTTGCCTTACCCCCTGCCCCTCCTTGGGCCTCCCCCCTTTTTCCCGGCTCCCCCTGACCCCCTTGTAACTCACCCTCTGCCGCAGTCCTTTGCCTCGATACCCTTGCACCACCATCCCGAGCTGGCAGCACGCTGTCCACCTGAGGCGCTTCCTCCTGCTCCCCCGTTGTCTCCGAGGTCTGCATAATTCATGCTGCCTCCGTGTCCATATCGTCCCCTCACGCTGCATTTCCCCCATGATGGCCCGCCGGTTGCGTCCTTCCAGGTGGCATCTGTGAAGATAAAGCAGAAAACACCGAGGGGAAACCTGCCATGACCCAGGGCAGCTGCCAAGCCCCCAACCATTCCGCCCTGGAGGATCCCTGCCCCCCTCCATGCCAATGGTCCCAAGCCACTGGATAATAGCCGCCCAGTATCATAGGCCAGCCCCACTGACTCCCTAAACCCTGTCCCCCTTGACTGGCATGCCCTACCGCTCCCCCCTCCGCCCCATGAAGGGTAGGATCTAACCCAGCCACCCCCCTATCCTCCCCCCTTCCCGGAAGGCCCCCCACCCTCCACCGCCCCCCTGACCCCCTCCCCCACCCCTGAGTTCCCACCTCGGGCACCCTCCCTGCCCCCGACAGGGCCCGCACAGGCTCCGCCCCGTCTCCTGAGCCTCCACGCTCGAACCAACCCCCCACCCCGTACCCCCTTTTCCTTCCTCTTGCATCCTCCCCTTGTCCTCTTGCCCCCCATCTGCCCTCTTTTTGCTGCCTCGGCCCGCCTACTCGCTTCCCCTCCCCCCGGCCCCCTGGCCGCCACGTGCTGGCATTCCACACCCCCAATTAAAACACTCCCCATCCCCACCTTTCCTTTTTTTTTCTTTTTTTTTTTGCACAGCCAAGCCTTCCTTCACCCCAGGCATTGGCAAGAAAATCCCCCCCCTTCCCTTTCCTTTTTTTATTTTTCCTTTTAGTTTCTGCCACTCGCCTTGTCCCCGCTACAGAAACCGCCAAAATCCGCCAAAATCCGCCACTCCGCAGGCCTGCCGACTCCATCTTCCTTCCCCACTGCTCCTCCCCACAGTCAGATGCTTGTGGACCGGCCGACGGCCTCCCTCTCGTCTGCCGCTCCGGGGATGCCTCGATATCACTCCTCACCGCCGCAATCGGAGCCTCGCCGCGGACCTTCTCAAACGCCAGCCACCTTCCTTCAAAAACACTCTGGCAACTGCAGTCCCCGCCGGCACTCCCGCCTTGCACTGCCCCCCGCCTCCCATCCCGAACCCCCATTGACTTCCACGCTCCTCACTCACCCGCAGGAGCCAATGGGTTCAAACTATGCCGCCCGGGCTAAATCAGCCCCCTCCTCCTACCTCGAGGCCGGGACCAGGTACGTGGCACCGCAGCCTTCTTGATGTCACTAAATCCAGAATGGCAGTCCAAGTCAAAGCACAGACGTCGTCTATTCCTCTTGGAATTAGGAAAGCAGCTGCTTCAGAGTAATTGCAGCGAGACTTCTTTCAGCATTGAAGAAGCCACTGATGCTGTTTGCAATGTCGGGATCCCAAAGAAAAGGGCAAGGTGTCACTGCTGTTCCAGAGAAAAAGACAAGAAAAGCAACATAGTTTGCACCTCCTGCAAGTGCAATGTTTGCAAAGTACATTCAGAAATTGTCTGTGTCTCATGCAAATGACTTTAGTACTTTACTGTGTTCACCAAGTGCATGCAAAAACTGCTTTCATGGTAACTCTTCTTCATGTAATTTTTTGATAAAGCATTAAATTTCAAAACATTTAACCTTCATATCATAAATAATTAATTTGGAATAATATTTTGTCTGTTTAGTTTAAATTTTTCATGGTTAACAAAAATTTGTCGTGGGGTCATTTATGACCGCAACGGTATTCAGTGTGTGCAAAAAATCTCAGTAATTCCAGGGTTAAACAATGCCAATGCTTGATGTAAACCTTTAACCTTTGCTGCTACTCCTTTAATTTTTTCTTAATGATTTTCCTCATTTTATCATAATCTCCTTTTTGAAAGTTGAATGCTAGTGCCGTGGATTTCTTTGCTGCCCCTTCTCTATTTATTAAATCAAATGTGATCATATTATGATTACTATTGCCAAATAGCCCAATACCTTTATCTTTCGCAACAGATCCTGTGTTCCACTAAGGACTAGGCCTAAAATAGCTTCCCCTCATGTTGGTTCATGAACCAGCTACTCCATATAGTAGTCATTTCTCTGTGGACAAGCAGGAAGTAAGTCCTCACATAAGGGTGATGTCCCTAATGGAGCCCCACATGGGAACGCTCCCCAGCTTTCTTTGGAAGCTTTTGGGAGGCTCCACCATGAATAAGATGCAAAAAAGTGCTCATTTCATGGCTGCAACGCTTCCAGGGGGAAGAGCAAAATGTGCTCACATTGCAGTGGTAATATTTCCTGGCCAAAGAAACCTGCTCCTAAATACATACTCCCAACATATTAGTGACCCGCTGCTGCACATCTCAGTATGTGAAATGTCAGGACAGGATGTACTAGTCTCATAACAGAGATGCTCCCCTTCTAATCTCCCCGGGTGGGGGCATACAAGTACCTTGTTCTGTGGGCGTGCACTTCAGGGATGTCCACATTTGTATAATGGCCTACACCTGTCCATGCACCTGGCCTTGCTATCTGCACGGAGCCCATCTGCAGAACCAGTTACCTGGATGTTCATTTTTCAGGGCGGAGACAGCGATATCAGAAGGCATCATTGCTACTTCTCTGGTTTTTGGACGTTCTGCTCTGGATGTCCCAGATTTTTCCTAGACATCCTTCTAAAATGCCACTTCATCTGTATATGTAACTTGAGAAATTGGGTTGGGAGGCAGGGAGTGGGGCCTGTCCCCTCAGAAAAAAAAAAAGCATTCTGCCCCCCATGTTTCTGGAAACACTGATAAATCTTCTGTTTAGGATTATAACTGCTGATCAGTACAGGATACCTCCTAACTTATTTCATTTCATTTATTAAAATTTGATAGACCACTTTCATTTCCATCTTCTTGTCACTATGGATCTTTTCTGTTTATCTCATGCTTTTCTGAATTCCATTGCTGTTTTTCCCCCACCACTCCCTCTAGAAGGGGATTCCAAGCAGCCACCCCTCTTTCTTTGAAAATATATTTCAAGAAGCTTTTCAATTTTCTTCTCTCATGACCTTTAGCTCTACAGAAAACTGTCCATTCAAACAGGTTTGTGCATTAATGCCTTCCATGTATTTAAATATCTCTGTTAAGGATATAAATGGCAAAAGCTTTCAATATGGCTTGCTGAATGCTGCTGAGACTTTTAGATTTTTAGCTTTTGCTTCTGGCTGTGAGATTCAACACCCAGTGAAACTTAATTTGGATTCTGTGTGGGATGCCTTTGAGTATGCAACAATCCCTTCTGAGTCAGATTCAGGATTTATCTGCCCAGTTTAAACAGATTTCTGTGGACTCTCTCTAATTTAGACAGTTAGGAAACTTGTGAGAAGAGATGTTCTGAGGTTGCAAGAGTCTTCAAGATTTAAGTTAGTGAGATTGCTCTGGTGAAAGATAACCTTAATAAATCAAGAAAATTGAAATTTCGGAGGACTTGATATGTCAAAGGAATCTTCAGATTCTTAATTTTCCTAAACAATTTAATATTTTGTCTTATGATGTGTTTAAAAGATTATTATTAGGGGTGTTGAAAGTTCCAGAAACTTTACTCTCTCCTATTTCGAAAATATATTATCTTCCTCAGACTAGAAAGTGGAAAGCCGTTGCGGGGCAACTCCCGGAGCTGCAGTTGGACAGTTTAGAATTAACTTGTTTCTTTGAAAATTTCGGTGAGGAAGAAATAATGATTTGTCCACTTTGCAACTCTGATCAGGACTGGCTTCTCAAATTGTTTTTCAGTTTTCATGATGTTTTCTTGCTGAATACCAAATTAAGGACATTCCCAGATGTATCTCAAGAGACTCAAAAAAAAAAAAAAAGAGGAAACAGTCCCTTCCTTAGCTTAAAGCCAAGAATTCTTCAGTTAGAGGCCAAATTTACACTTTGTTTTCTTTCTAAAGGTGTGATTGTATTTCAGAGGACTATATATATATTTTTTTTTTATAAACATGTCCACATTTATAAAGGCCAGCACCATGTCTCCTGCAGTTTCTTTGAAAGCTAGAGTAAGGATCCTCATATGATAGTAAAATATGAACGCTTTGCTGCAAATCAAATCCACCAACAAAACAGCACAATTCCACGTGCAAACAAATGATCCAGTCCAAGAAACACGGAAAGCAGGAGGACTACTTTTATTAAACAAACTTAAGCCACTGGCCCGACACAGGCCGTGTTTCGTTCTACCTTCATCAGGGGCTAAAGATGGCTTAACTACAACATATAAAAACAAATATAAATATATATAACAATGATAAAAGGCCCATTAAATGAACTATTATACAATTTCCCTTGTATAAATAATAAACATATTACATATATAAACATTACAAATAATATAAAATATAAATGAAAAAAAACCCACAGCAAATGTAAGTAAAGACATTAATACCAAATTATGTATTACCTACAAATAGTGTGTATAAAAATATTAAGTGGAACTTCAGTTACTATTTATCTCACAGAACCATGCCACATAAACTAAGTGATTTAACAAAATCATTCTGTAAAATAACACCTACCTCAATGTAGTCTCTCACATACACAATACCTTCTATATTATTGAGAAAAGAGGAAAAAACAAAAAAATGAGTATGTATACTCATGTTCAGTATGAAACCCTTTTATAACACATTCTATATCTTAAAAAACCAAAATAAGTGTTTTAATAAAAAGGGCTACACTAAACAGAAGGAATCAGTGGAACAGGCACCCAGCACTGCACAAAGGCGGGGGATAGTAAATATCAAAAATATGTTTGTTATAAGAAACATTTTTATAAAAATACCTTAACTTAAAACTTGGATTAATACCCACATTAAATTGACACTGTGTAAACTTTGTCTCCATAGCCTGCAGATCTTCAATTCATTATTGTTGTTATGGTATTATTAAACCGATCGTAAAAACACCACAAAGCAGGCTAAACTACCACATATGAGAATTAACAAGTTGTTCTACCTACGTGATCCAATTCAGAGTAATGTAACTCTGGTAACCCGGAAGCCCTCCTCGCCTCCTTCCCCAGCATTAACACCCACCCCAAGTACTTCGCCCCCCCCCTCCCCCAACAAATTCACAAACAACTGTATTTGGTACAAACATTTTGGTCGCAGCTTTATTTACAACCTGTAAACCGACCCAACCAGGGCCTGAATAACAATTGAACATAACCCAGCCCCGCACCCCTTTACCGGAGGATGCCCCCCCACCCGCCATCTTAGTAGCAAGGCGGAGCATCCTCCTCCCCCCCAAACCCCGCCGCCTGCCTCGCCATCCTAGTAGCAAAGGCCGGCTCCCACCCCCCCCGCTACCGGGTCGAGACCCCCAACCGGGCTGTCTCGCCCCACCCCGAGGAGCACTTCGCCCCCACTGCTCTTAACCAGGTCAAGCCCGCGCCGCTCCTGCGAGCGCTGGCTCTGTACCCCCAACCCCACCAGCTGCGACAACCCCGAAACCACCACCAAAAGGGGCGGGCGGGCGGGAACGCGACCGCTTCCCGAGGAGCCGCGGCCAGAAGGAGACGGCCACGCGGCTCCTCGCGGACACAGCGCAGCCCCCCCACCGACAGCCGGCCAATGAAATCGCTCCGACGGTGTGACGGAGCGATTTCAAAAGCCGCGCACAGCCGTCTCGCTCTCAACCCTCCCCCCCCTTCCATCAGCATGCTGGAGGCCGAGGCCGGGCCCGGGCCCAGGTTACTGACGGCCGCGGGACCCGGCCCGCGGCCTCGAGCATTAACTCTGGTAACCCGGAAGCCCTCCTCGCCTCCTTCCCCAGCATTAACACCCACCCCAAGTACTTCGCCCCCCCCCCTCCCCCAACAAATTCACAAACAACTGTATTTGGTACAAACATTTTGGTCGCAGCTTTATTTACAACCTGTAAACCGACCCAACCAGGGCCTGAATAACAATTGAACATAACCCAGCCCCGCACCCCTTTACCGGAGGATGCCCCCCCACCCGCCATCTTAGTAGCAAGGCGGAGCATCCTCCTCCCCCCCAAACCCCGCCGCCTGCCTCGCCATCCTAGTAGCAAAGGCCGGCTCCCACCCCCCCGCTACCGGGTCGAGACCCCCAACCGGGCTGTCTCGCCCCACCCCGAGGAGCACTTCGCCCCCACTGCTCGTAACCAGGTCAAGCCCGCGCCGCTCCTGCGAGCGCTGGCTCTGTACCCCGCCACCGGTGCGAGGTATGCACTATCCTCGCACCGCCCCCCCCATAAAGCTGCGACCAATCATTTCCAGAGCTTCCTGCCAATCATTAAGCAATAAGTCCTGTCCGACCGGGGACAAATGTACCCCGTCGGTACGGTACAGTCCAGCGCACAGGGGGTCCGCCCAAGGGTGCTGGACCTGCCACCCGCCAGCCTGCTGCAACCAACAGCCGATCTGCCTGTTGACCTTGGCCAGCCCTCTCGACCACCGCCGCTGCGACAAGCAGGCCGGCCGCGGGATGATGTCTGACCACACAATCGCCAAGTCCGGCCACTGCTCCTGCAGCGACCGCAGAACTCGTTGTACTGCGCGAATGAGTTGCCGGCACGTCCAACCGGAAAGATCATTCCGTCCCAACGGCCGCTGCCGCCGCTCCGCATGCTCCCGGACTACTGGAAGTAGCTGCCACCAACGCATGCCCCGCTGGCCGAGCCACACCAACCGGAAATTGCAGGACACCAAGCCCAGGTGCGGACCCAGCGGACGAGTTGAGGCTCTGCGTTCCGCCCAGTAGACGAAGGAATGTCCCAGAAGCCACCATACGCCCGGCGGGCCCCGTGCAGCACTCAATGTCGGCACGCTCCGCAGAACACCTGGAAAAGAAACACAGCATTAATACCCCCCGCACCCACCCCCCGACACCCCCGCAGCTCACAACTGTTCCCGGCGCACATAGCCCGTGTAGGCTCTAGAGCTCCAACGCCCGATGCGTTGAATCACCTCACCCCCAAGGCCCGCAGCTGCAGCGCTGGTCGCCGCACCTATCCGGAAGGAATGAGACGCATAACAGCGCTCGTCCACGCCCAGCCGCCTCAAAGCCAGGCGGAAGACAGCCGTGAATTGAAACTGGGTGACAGCCGAATCGTCCGCATGGCAAAAGAAACAGCCAGCCCCATCAAGACGCTGACGCCGGTACGTCCTCAAATTCTGCACCGGACAAGATCCCAGACCAGGGATGGCCCGCAACAGCACCCACCGACCACGCCCCTGCGGGTCGGTTTTCGAGCGAGCCAGAAATATCCGTACAAGCTGCTCCTGCAGGTCCACCTGATGCACCCGCAACCCTCCCCGCCCACCCCGCCCGCCCGCCTGAGGGACCAGCTCACTAACTCGGAAGGCCCCAAAGAAAGCTGTGACAAACAACGCCCGGAACAGGACGGCCTCAAACAAGGTAGCCGCGACCTCGGGCAGAACACCCCAAATACGCAGCAGCAAGTCATGCGACACGGGACGGCGCCAATCCGGGGCGGGGGGCTGCGCTCGTGCCCAACCGGCTAAGAGCCGCTTCACCACATACGAGGTGCCCGGACTGCCCCAGCCCGCCGCCCTGCTGAAGAAGGAGAAACCAGCCAAAGCCGCTCGTGCCGCCGCCCTGGACCAACCACACTCCTTTGCCCACACTATGAAAGACCCTGCCAAGAGGTCCCCAACACTGCCACCCCTCCAGCCCTTCCCCCACAGAAAATCACGAACCCGTGCATACCCCCGCAGATAAGCCTTCCACGTACCTGGAGCCAGGGAAGACCGCAGCAACGAGATCATTCCGGCGTCCCAAGCCGCCAAAGGTGCTCCGGCACCACAGCCGCGGTCTCGTCTGCCCCAGGTGCCAACTCCCGAAACCGCTCCCACTGGAAACAAGACAAAGCGTCAGCAATCCCATTCTGAACACCCGGCACATGACGCGCCCGAGCCGTGACATTAAGACGAAGACAAGCCAGCACAAACACCCGCATCAACGCTGCCACCCGCGGACACTTGGGAGAATGGCGATTAATGACTTGCACCACCGCAGCGTTATCACACCAGAAAACTACCCGCTTGTCCCGCAACCTCTCCGGCCAAACCCATAAGGCCACCACAATCGGAAACAATTCCAGGAACGTCACGTTACGCGTCAACCCACATGATGACCATGAGGCAGGCCACGGCACCGCACACCACGCGCCCTGGAAGTACAATCCCATACCCGAACCCCCAGCCGCATCCGAAAACAAGTCCAAATCCCGGTTGGACAGTTCCCCGGACTGTAACACCGAGCAGCCATTGTAATCCGCCAGAAACGCGTCTCACACACGCAGATCGGCTCGCATCCCCGCATTCACGCGGATGCGATGGTGCCCACAACGGACCCCAGCCATCGCCAAAGATAATCTCCGCGCAAACGGCCTCCCCATAGCGATGACCCGACACGCGAAATTCAAGTGGCCAACCAATCTTTGAAGCTCTGTTAACGTCACCTTCGCAGCGGAGCCCACCTCCACCACCAAGAGCCGCAGCCGCTCTACTTTATCCGTAGGCAAACGGACCACAAACTCGATCGAGTCTATCTCTATCCCCAAAAAGGAAATACGAGTCACCGGCCCAACCGTCTTACCCTCTGCCAAAGGGATGCCAAAATCCGCCGCCAGGCCCAGGAAAAGCCCCAGCAAGGATCCGCACACGGCGGACTGGGCCGGCCCGACGAACAAGAAGTCGTCAAGATAATGCACTATAGTCCGCCGCCCAGACCTCCGAACCAGCACCCAGTGCAAGAAAGAGCTGAAGGCTTCGAAGTAAGCGCATGAAATCACGCAACCCATGGGCATGCATTTGTCGTAATAATAATGATCATCGAAACGAAATCCCAGCAAGGGGAAGGCGGACGGGTGCACCGGCAAGAGACGAAAGGCTGACTCAATGTCAACCTTCGCCAACAGAGCCCCTTTTCCGCATTGGCGCACCAGCTCCAATGCCTCGTCGAAGGACGCATAGCGCACGGAGCACAGGTCACGCGGGATATGGTCATTTACCGAGGCCCCGAGGGGGCAAGAAAGATTATGGATCAGCCGATAACGCCCAGGCTCTTTCTTCGGGATGACCCCCAGCGGCGATACAATAAAAGGCGAGAAGGGGGGCCGTTCAAACGGCCCAGCCACTCTGCCCAGAGCACACTCCGCCGCAATCTTTTCACGGGCCACCTCCGCCAACCGCATCACCGAGACCGCATTCCCCCTCTCCAACCCCCTAACCACCCCCCGCACTGGGATACGAAAGCCCTCGGAAAACCCCGCCCACAACATCATCCCCGCCTTGCCATGCCTGGTCGCAGCATAGAGCTCCAGCCACGGCTGCAGCGCCAGCCTCTTAATGGGGGTAGGCGCTAGCCCCACCGCCGTCCCGTCACTTACTTGCGGCCGACGCCCCCGGCACCGCTCTACGGCTGCACTTGACGGCCGAGTGACCGGCGCCGCAAAGCGAACAGGCGTGCCGAAACTTGCAGTCCGGGAAGGGGCAGGACGTTTTATTGAAGCGCCAGCACAAATCCCCGCCGGGACCGCTCGCCCCCATTCTGCTCGTCTCGGGCCCCGGGCCCGCTGGCCGAAAGGACCGAAGGCCCGCCGGAGCTGCCGTGCCTGCCGCCTTACCCGAACCTGCACCCCCCCATTCCGCCCCTTTTTGCCGACATTTGCGTGAGCCAAAGGTTGATATCCTTCATTCCCCACGACAACTGCCTGTTCTCTTCCATCATATCGCGGAACTCCTCATCATAATTAAGCCAGGCCCACCCTTCGTGCGCCTGGGAAGCCGACAAGATAGCATCGGCATAAGCTAACAGCTCGCCGTAACAACTCGGGTCCTCATGGCCCCATACGCTCGCCAAACGCAAAAAGGCCCGCGTCCAATTCAAAGTGTTCCGAGACACCTTCCGTACCCTCCCCGCTTTCTCATCCTCTTTACATTTCTTGCGACTCTCCCCTGAACGTTTCCTCCCCTCCAACAGCCGGAAAATATCCAGATATCGCTGCTTCACGATTCGCCGCCGCAACTTGCGCGGAACACTCTCCCACAATTCCGCGCAACGGACCACCGAGGACCCCGCCCCCTCTCCCGTCCGCGGGACGACCGTGGAGTCAGCCGAGGAAGTGGCTGAGGACCCCGACGATGAGGAGGAAGACGACGCGCTCCGCCGCCGACGCCGTCGGTGCTTCCGCTTCGCCTTGGCTTTACGAGCCGGCGGCGCACACTCGCCCGGCAACACCACCGCCCCGCCACCCCCCGCAGTGATCCCAGACAACTCACCTGCTGCCACCTGCGCCGCCGTCGCCTGCGCCTCCGAAGTGGACTCCGTCTGCTCCACTGAGGTCGGGCTGGACTGGCTCACAGTCGACGACATCACAGTCGATCCGACAACAGCCCCACTCGATGGAACCTGTGCAGACCCCGAAACCTGCAACGGGAGAGGAGAGCCAACACACGGGGAAGGAGGAAAGCCAGTCCCTGGAGGCACCAACCCGTAAGGCCCCACCCCCACCCAACACCCCCTCCCTGTGCACCCCCCGAGGATCCTAACCCCCCGGCTGCCCAGCTTGCAGCCCCCCAGGGGGGCTGCCCAACAGCTTGAAGACCGGCGCCCCAATGCTCCCCACCCCAGCCCGCCCCCCAGGCCATAGCCTGACCATGTACCGGGGACCAAGCCGGCCACCCTCCACCCTGCAGTCCAGCCCTACCCCAACTCATTGGAAGGGGCCCATAAGCACCAGCCGGGGCCTGAACCCACCCAGGCCCCCCCCCCGCCCGTCCAATCCACCCTATCCCCCACCCCCTCCTGAGGCACGCTCACATCTACCACCCCCCCTCAGTCACTCCCCCCCCAACAACCCATCGGTCTCCTCAGCTCCAGGCCCAGCAACCCCCACCGGGGGGCTCCCCACCTCCCCAGGACTACTCAAACCGGCTGCAAGGGCAGGGAGAGCTCCACGCTGCCCAGCCCCTACCCTACGCTTTCCTGCCTTCCTACCACCCCCCCGCACATCCCCACGACCTGCACCGGCACCCGGTGCTGCCCCAGCCCCGCGGGACCCCCGCGGATTACCCCCAGCCCGTGCCCCCGAAGTCCTCCTGGCTTTGCTGTAGCCAGCCATGCTCGGGCTGCCCTGCGCAGTGCCTCCCCCTCCAACTATGCCGCAGAGGCAAGAATAAAGCAGGCTGCACTCCTTTGGTTTTTTTTTTTTTTGTTTTGTTTTTATAACGCCCCCCTAACCCGCCCGAAACACCCCCCCCCCCCCGCCGAACGCAACCACCCCGTAGCAATAACTCCCCCCCAACGAACCCAACTCACCGGACAGCCCAGAAACGCGACCGCTTCCCGAGGAGCCGCGGCCAGAAGGAGACGGCCACGCGGCTCCTCGCGGACACAGCGCAGCCCCCCCACCGACAGCCGGCCAATGAAATCGCTCCGACGGTGTGACGGAGCGATTTCAAAAGCCGCGCACAGCCGTCTCGCTCTCAACCCTCCCCCCCCCCTTCCATCAGCATGCTGGAGGCCGAGGCCGGGCCCGGGCCCAGGTTACTGACGGCCGCGGGACCCGGCCCGCGGCCTCGAGCATTGATATATGCTATTCCTTATTGCTCATCTGCAGAGGGATATATATCTGCATAAACCGTCTTCGTTTGGCACTACAGAGGAAAAATATCTGATTGTTACTCGAGGGGTCGACCCGCACATCTAACGAATATATAACATTATTATTATCCTCTATACCTTTTAATGTGATTCTATTAGATCGCGCTAGTAATGTGAACCGCTCACCGAAGCGACAGGTTGCCTCAAGAGGAAGGTTTTTAAAATTAAATCAAAAAATCCCATTCTATTGTGGGATGAGGGATTGAAAAATAATATTTCAGTCCCTGTGATATATAATTTAAAAACCAACTTATTCTTTTATATGTTTTTGATTTTAGCATTTACTAACCTCGCATTAGTATTAAAAAACATACCTCTATTGAGGAGTAATATTAAAGCGCTTTAAAATCCACCTATTGTAATCAGAATTTTGCTGCCTGTTGCCGTCAAACTTCTGATATCGAGATTTTTAAAAAAGGAGAAAAAAAACATAGAGAATAAAACCACCTGTTACCCCCAAGAATTCTCCTCCCTATTATCATCACAGTTATTATGTCGGAATTGTAAAAAAGATGTCAAATTAATGAAAAGGTAAAAGGACTTAAATCAATAATAAATAACTACATCTTTCTACTTAGATTCAAGAGCTAATAGTTAAACCCTTGGTATGCATTTCAATTACTGCACTTTTTGAGACGGCTGCTAGAGCCAGAAGGATGCCGGCGTCTGTGCTTTAAAGAAAAATTGTTTGTGCGGGAAACCATGGCGTGTGCAGGCGGAGATATGCAAATTTGTCTGCCTACCAGGTACTTGTATTGCTATGGGAGGAAAAATACTAAAACTATAACAAAATCATAAAATATCATTCAAAGACTCTGAGGACCAGGGTAAAAAAAACTATTTAAACTGCATTCACTGTACTGTCTATATTATTATACTGGATTAAAAAAGAGGGAGACAAATTATAAAAATATAAAATTATAAAAATAGATACTGATTGCGCTTATGTGGATGTGATGGACTGCAAGGCATCATTAGAAAAACTGTATGCATATTTAATAGCACTCCAGTTCTGTATAGAAGGTAAAAATTTTGTTAAAAAGGGAAAAAAGGATTTCTCCTTATACCAAATTACAAAATTATGCCTTTATTACCCATAAGGATATAGGGAGTACCCCATTCTTTATTTGAAGTACCCCATTCTTTATGTGAAGGGAACTCAAAACAAAATAAAATAAAATATATACACATCCTGTGATTACAATGGTCATACTATAAATAGCTAAAGGAAAACAGACAAATATATATATATTTTATTTTGTTTTGAAAAATCAGAAACTTTTTTCACAGATGACTGTAAGGATAGCTCTGTTCAAGATACAATATCCCAGATATTGTGCTCTTAGGAGGGGCAGGTCTATCCATACATACCCCATCATACAACTGTACTCAAAAGGAATTGGTAAAGGACAAAATCTATGAAAAGTCAGACCATCATTACTAGAAGAAGTCCCCATGGAGGAAATGGTGCCAACAAGATCTTCCCCTGCTCCAGTGAGGAAGTCATGGTAGCAATACCTAAACATTGGCTGAGCGGGGATGCTAAGCCCAAAGGGGGAGGAGGTGAGTATTCTGAAAAGGTACTCACTATTAAGTCTGATGCATCAGATCCAACAAATCCATGGCTGACAATATTTTAATGTGGGATTCCATGGGACCTACAGTTTTGGCTGCCTTAGAACTTATGGGTTGAATAACCTTCTTCTGATGTTTGCCCATAACAGGGGTATAGTCTCAGCCCTCTGCTCTTCACATGCTCTGAAGCAGCTCCAAAGGGGCTGTGCCTGCCCCTTTGGACACACTCCTTTGGAAACGTACCCAGGGGCACACACCCGCAACTGCATCCCATGGTAGGGTGAGATGATAAATAGCCCTCCAGCAGCACCAACGTCAGATGGCAGAAACACAGGGTGGGGCAAAATGTTAAATAGCCCTCCAGCAGCAATGACTTCAAACACAGGTCTAGGGGTAGAGCCAATGAAAAAACTCAAGTGTAGTAAAGGCAAACAGACAGGGTCATACATAGGGCTGTGTGAGCAGTGCGTCACACAGGGCGCAAGTAAGAAAGGGGGGTTGATATCATCACTGGACTTCCAGGAAGCACAAAAATGGTGAGTTACTGTACGTGGCTGGGTGGAAGGGGGCACTAGATTTGTTATTCACACAGGGCACATTTCTCGCTTGATACAATCCTGCAAACAGCTAATCCCCAAGTCCCGCAGTGAAGCGAGAGATGTTAAATAGCCTTCGAGAAGCACTGATGTCAGATGCCAGAAACGCAGGTCAAGGGGTAGAGCCAATGAAGAAACGAGTGTAATGAAGACAAACAAGTAATCCGCCATGATGTCTAAATTTTGAGGTAAAGAAATACTCTTTGGATAATTAAAATGAACCTTTATTATATAAATTTTGCAAATGAGAGAACTGATAAAATGTACAAGAATGGGTGAGTGGTGGAGAGGAGGGATAGAAAATGAGAGGGAAGGGAGATGCTGGGATACAATGGTTAGTGGGTGAGGGAGAAAGAGGGGAGATTCTGATCTACAAGGGTGGGGAAGAGAGGGAGAAAGTAGATGCTGGGCATGGTGAGGAACCTAGAAACATAGAACCATGAAGGCAGAAAAAGACCACATGGCCTATTTAGTCTGTCCTTCCATATCAAATACTAAAGTCCCTTCTTTTCCTTTAGAGATCTTTTCTGTATGTCCCATGCTTTTTTGAATTCAAATACTGTCCTCATCTCTACTACCTCCATTGGGAGACTATTCCATGTATCTACCACTATATCAACCGACTCACCTTTGTCCACCTGTTTATTCACACTTTCAAAAAAACACAACAGATTAGTAAGACAAGATCTTCCTTGTCTAAAGCCATGTTGGCTGTCTCCCATTAGGCCATGGCTATCTACATGCTGAGTAATTTTATTCTTTATGATGGTTTCTACCATTTTTCCCGGTACTGACGTGAGGCTCACCGGTCTGTAGTTTCTCGGATCACCCCTGGAACCCTTTTTAAAAATTGGTGTTAAATTGGCGATCCTCCAATCTTCAGGTATTAGAGATGATTTTAATGATAGTTCACAGATTACTAATAGCAGATCTGTAATCTCATATTTCAGTACTTTCAACACCCTTGGATGTATACCATCTGACCCAGGTGATTTTTTACTCTTCAGTTTATCTAATAGTTGTAATACATCTTCCCGATGTATCGATATTTCCTTCAATTCTTCCGCACCTTTAAATACCACTTCAGTCATGGGTAACATCCCTATATCTTCCTCAGTAAAGACCGAAGCAAAGAATTCATTCAGTCTCTCCGCTATCGCCTTGTCGCCTCTTAGTGCCCCTTTAGCTCCTCTATCATCTAATGGACCAACTGACTCTCTCACAGGTTTTTTGCTACGAATGTATTTGAAAAAATCTTTATTTCATGTTTTTGCTTCCACAGCAAGCTTCTTCTCAAATTCTCCCTTTGCCTGCTTTATCAATGCCTTGCATTTGACTTGCCAGTGCTTGTGCTGTTTCCAGGTTTCGTCGTTTGTCTTTTTTTTCCATTTTCTGAAAGATGCTTTTTTGGCAACAACAGCTTCTCTAACCTCACCTTTAAACCATGCTGGCAGTTTTTTGGACTTCCTTCCACTTTTCTTAAAGCGTGGAATACAGCTGGTCTGGGCATCCAAGATAGTATTTTTAAACAACACCCAAGCTTGATGTAAGTCTTTAACCTTTGCAACTGCTCCTTTTAGTTTTTTTCTTAACTATTTTCCTCATTTTATCACAGTCTCCCTTTCGAAAGTTAAAAGGTAGTACTGTGGATTTCCTTACTATCCCTCCTCCACTAATTAAATCAATGGCGATCATGCTATGATCACTATTGCCAAGTGGCACCAACACCCTTATCTCTTGCACTAGATCTGGTGTTCCACTAAGGACTAGGTATAATATGGCTTCCCCTCTGGTCGGTTCATGAACCAGCTGCTCCAAGAAGCAGTCTTTTATGTCATCTAGGAACTTTATCTCCATAGCATGTCCTGCTGTGACACTGACGGAGTCAATACCGGGTAATTGAAATCACCCATTATTATTACTGCGCTGTAACTTTTCTTAGCTTCCTTGATTTCTTTGAGCATTTCATCATCCTTTTGTTCATTCTGGCCAGGGGGTCGATAGTACACCCCCACTGCCATCGCCTTCCCCTTTTTACATGGAATTTCAATCCATAGAGATTCTACAGCAAATTTTGTTTCCTGCAAAACTTTAATCCTTTCTGACTCAATGCCCTTTTTAATATAGAGCGCAACCCCTCCACCAATTTGATCAGCTCTATCATTACGTTTGTACCCAGGTATCACAGTGTCCCACTGGTTGTCCTCCTTCCACCATGTCTCTGATATTCCAATCATATCTAACCTCTCATTTAGTGCTATATATTCTAACTCTCCCATCTTATTTTTTAGACTTCTAGCATTTGCATACAAGCATTTTAGAGACTGTATTTTATTCATATTAATTTGGCTATTGGTAGACATGGGTCATTTGGGATCTTTAAGCTCTGTCTGCTCCATACTCGAGGGCATTTGGGCTACTTTACTCTTTTTTGGAACCTCTCTGCTTTTGGTAGTATCCTTCAAGGATACATTCTTCCGAACCATCCGCTCTTGGGCGACTGTCGGCTTTTCCCTAATATCTAGTTTAAAAGCTGCTCTATCTCCTTTTTAAAGGTTAATGCCAGCAGCCTGGTTCCATCCTGGTTAAGGTGAAGCCCATCCCTTCAGAAGAGCCCCTCCTTTCCCCAGAATGTTCCCCAGTTTCTAAAAAATCCAAAATCCTCATCTCTGCACCATTGTCTCATCCACACATTGATACTCTGGAGATCTGCCTGCCTTTTGGGTCCTGCACGTGGAATGGGAAGCATTTCGGAGAACGCTACCCTGGACGTTCTGGATTTCAACTTCCTACATAAAAGCCTAAATTTAGCCTCCAGAACCTCCCTACCACATTTTCCTAAGTCATTGGTACCGACATGTACCAAGATAGCAGACTCCTCCCCAGCACTATCTAAGACCTTATCTAGGTGGCGCGTGAGGTCTGCTACCTTTGCACCAGGCAGGCATGTTACCAGGCGATCCTCACGTCCACCAGCCACCCAGCTATCTACATGCCTAATGATCGAATCACCAACTATAACGGCTGTCCTGACCCTTCCCTCATGGGCACATGGCCCTGTAGAAACTTCCTCGGTGCGAGAGGGTTTTACATCACCTGGAGGACAGGTCCTAGTTACAGGATCACTTCCTGCCACATCAGGTTGATGCTCTCCTGTCACGTGACCTCTCCCCTCCATGGCAACAGGGATGCTGCCAGACTGGGGGTGGGACTTCAGGACTATATCCCTGTAGGTCTCGTCTATGTACCTCTCTGTCTTTCTTATGTTTTCCAAGTCTGCTACTCTAGCCTGTATTATATCTCCTCTATCCCGCCTTTCCTCCAAGGTGTACATCTTAAGATCTTTAAGTCTGTCCTCATATGCTTAATAACAAAGACCACAAACCATTTTAGTAGCCACCCTCTGCACCAACTCCATCCTATTTATGCTCCAAATGAAGTCACACCAGAGACTTAATCAGAGGCACTATTACCTCCTTTTTTCTGCTGGCCATTCCTCTCTCTATGCACTCAAGCATCCTTCTGGCTTTTGCCATCACCTTTTCTACCTGTCTAGCCACCTTAAGATCATCAGAAACAATTATGCCCAGGTCCAGCTCATTTTTTATGGACAGAAGTACTTTGCCCCCTACACTGTTTCACGCCTTTGGATTTTTTCAGTCCAAATGCATGACCCTGCATCTTTTAGCATTAAATCTCAGTTGCCAAATTCTTGACCATTCTTCAAGCTTAGCTAGATCCCTCCTCATGTTATCTACTCCTTCTTGGGTGTCTATTCTATTGAAGATTTTGGTATCATCTGCAAAGAGCTAAACCTTACCTGATATCCCTTCTGCAATATCACTAACAAAGATGTTAAAAAGATCGGAACAAGGATAGATCAGTGCGTCACACCACTGGTAACCTCCTTCTCCTCAGAGTGAGCTCCATTTACCTGTACCTTTTTTCGCCTCCCACTCAACCAATTTCTAACTCAGTCAGTCACTTTAGGGGGCTCAGTTTGTTTATAAGTCGCCTGTACATAACGATGTCAACGGCTTTACTGAAATCCAAGTACAACACATCTAGGGCTCTTCCTCGGTCCAACTCTCTGGTCACTCCTTCAAAGAAATCAATTAGACTTGTCTGACAAGTCGTGTCTCAGGTAAAACTATGCTGCTTTGGATCCTGCAGTGCATTGGACTCCAGAAACCTCACTATCCTCCTTTTTAGCAGCATTTCCAATCATTTACTCATCATAGAGTTTAGACTAACCAGCCTGTAGTTTTCGACCTCATCCTTCTTCCACTTTTGTGTAAAGGGACTATATGTGCTTTTCTCCAGTCCTCTGGGACTACTCTCGACTCCAAAGAAGCATTGGAGCTGCTAGAATGTCCCCAAGTTCTTTCATTATTCTCAGATGTATCCCATCTGGTCCCATCGCTTTGTCTATTTTTGTTTAGAAAGTTCCTCATGAATACAGTCTTCTGAAAATCATTTAAGATCCCCATCACTTCTGTTCCTATTTGTGGGTGTCTTCTAAGGTCCTGCTCCTGGCCCTTCATCTGTGAACACAGAACAGAAATATTTGTTAAGCAATTCCACTTTATCCTCATCAGTTTCTGTATATTCCTCCCCTTCACCCTTAAGTCTAACAATACCACTTTTGCACTTCCTTTTCTCACTAACATATCTGAAAAATGTCTTATCCCCCCATTTTATTGCACTAGCTATTTCTTCTTCTTTTTGTTTCTGTGCTTTCCTGACTACTTTGCTAGCTTTTCTAAGTTTTTCCAAATATAGATGCTTGTCTTCCTCTCTCTGTGATCTCTTGTATTTTATGAAGGCCACCCTCTTTTTCGTTATCTTTTCAGCTACTTCTTTTATTTATTTTTATTTATTTATTTATTTACATTTCTTATATACCGCACTATTTGCGATCAGCGCGGTTTACATACAACAAAATGGTATCCGACAATAAACAAAGTCAGGTCATTACATTGAAACAGGAACAAGTAACTTTTGAGAACTATAGTGGCCTCCTTTTCCTTTTACAGTTTTATTTATCTGCCTAACAAAAGTTTTGCTGCCCTTAAAATATCCTCTTTCAGTTTTGCCCATTACTTTTCTACATTCCCCAGCTGTTTGTATCCTGCTAACGACTCCTTGAGGTATTGTCTCATCTTGGCAAAGTTTATTTTCCTAAAGTCTAAGACCCTCACTTTTGAATGAATTGTATCAGCCCTAGTCCTTAAACAGAACCACACCATCCAGTGATCACTGGGTGTGAGATGAGCTACCACTATAACATCAGAAATACTTTCCCCATTGGCAAGCAACAAGTCCAGTATGGCCCTTTAATGTGAGGGTTCTGTTACCAGTTGCCGGAATATTTCTCTCAGTAGAGAATCTAGGATCTCCTTACTTCTAGATGACACTACAGCAGGGATGTGCCAATCAACATCCGGCATATTGAAATCCCTTATCAGTAGCACTTCTCCCTTCATGGCAATACTGCATATGTTTTCTATTAAATCCCCATCCACTTCTTCTCCCTATAAGGGAGATCTGTATATCACACCAAAGCAAATGGATTTTCCTTTCCCTCTTTCTAGGTTAACCCACAGTGCCTCCTCACTCCCTGTAAATCTATAGCTTTAACATTATCTTTTACATACAGTGCCATTCTTCCTGCTCTTCTTCCTACCCTGCCCCTCCTGAATAAAGTATAGCCCGGTATAATTACATTTCAGTCATGGTTGTCCTTGTAGCATGTCTCCATAACCGCCACTAAATCCAAATCAGCGTCTTCCATTAAAGTCTCATCATCTGGGATTTTATTTCCCATACTACGGGCACTTATACACACTGTTTTCCAGATGTTGCCCCTTTTACCTTTTTCTATCGTGGTATTTAATGTTTCACTTACCTGGGGGCTTCCTTCACCCATCTCCAATGAATCTAGTTTAAAACCATCTTCAGTAGGTTGACCAGTCTGCTGCGAAAGACATTTCAACCCTTCTTGGACAGATGGATGCCATCTCTGCTCTGCAGCCCTTGGAACATCATCCCATGATCCAGGAAACCAAAGCCCTATCAATGACACCATCCATGCAGCTATGCATTCATCTCCAGGATGCGAGCTTCTCTGCCTTGGCCTTTACCCTTAACAGGTAGGATTGAACAAAACACCACTTGTGCACTTATCTGCTTCACCTTGTGTCCCAGAGCCATGTAGTCACTTTTGATATGCTTGGACGGATACCTAGCAGAATCATTTGAGCCAACACCAGTAGGCTTGATGAGTGTCGGCAACCTTTCTGTAACATCTCAGATTTTGGCACCTGGTAGACAACACGCCTCTCTGGACATCAAGTTTGGTTGGCAGATGGATGCCTCAGAACCCCTCAGAAGAGAGTCACCAATCACTACTACCCTTCACTTCCTTGGGGCCACTGATTCTGCAACTCTGTGGTGCTTCAGCTCTGGTTCTTCCCTTTCCTGGGATGTTTTCACCTCCTCCACTTCCAGGGCTGCATACTGGTTCTTCAGTTCAAGGGCTGGTGGAGTTGGATTGTGGATTCTGCAGGCTCTGATGACTCTCATCCAACTCTCTTCTTTCTGTACTCTCCCATCTTCACCTCTGTCGGACAGCTTGGATGTTTCAAGAAGCATCTCATTAATGTACTTTTCGCTGTGTCGAATGCTTCTCAACCTCCCCACCTCGTCTCTGAGCTCCCCACTTGTTTTATGAGGGCTTCAGCTCGCAGACATCCTGCACATGGAACTGGTCCTTCGACCAGCATCGGGATCTCTGTCTGGACAGAGGCAGAAGCTGTAACAGGGGCAACAGCTTTGCCAATATGATTTTTCCCAGACATTTTTCAGTTGGTAAAGCTTTGGTACCTGTTGAAGTACACGAGCAAAACCTACCAAAGGCCCTAACTTTTTCTCAGCTGTCTCTTATGAGATAAAGCAGTAAAGCTCTTTTATGTGTGCCCTAATAGCGCTGTTCTATATCCCTATCTTGTGGGGGATTGTCAAGGAGACACAAGTGAGAGGAGACTGTTGAGCACTGAGGGTAGAAATGTGGTAATGGGGAGTGGGTAAAAGATAGAAGGGAATAAGAGACCGGGGAAGGAGTAAGATGGGGAAATGGCAGCACCTGGAGAAATGGGCTGTGTAGGAGATGGAAAGTTGATGGAACCATGAAAATTAAAAAAGAGGAGATTGAAGACTGGAAGGTGAAAAACATTGTGAAATTTGAGTGGACAGAGAATCAAGAAAAAAAGAAAAGGGAATGATCAATATGTCAGAAACAGATGTAGTAAGGGAATGAAGGAAGATAGGATAAATGGACAGCAAAGACTGAAAAAAGTTGGCAGTAGACAGGAGAAAGCAGAAAAGAGAAACTGGGATCAACATGATTGGAAAAATAAAATATCCAGACAACAAAGGTAGAAAAAAGTATTTCATTTTGAATTTATTAACTGGGATATGTTAATTTTGGGAGATATGCATTGCTAATGCTTTTGTATTTTGTTCAGCACAAGAAGAAATGCACTTCTATTTTTAGTTTTCCAACTAGTTCTTGGGATTCCCATTTCAATTTTTGTCTTCATATTTCTATTTCGAATTTGTAGTCCCTTGTTCTGTAATTGGTGAGAGTCTGTCAGAGTTTTGCATGCGACTGTGGTGCGGAGGAATTAGTATGCAGTTTCTCTAGAGATCTGTAGTAGCCTCACATGTTCTGTTTGGTGTTCTATGGCCAAATGTAATATTTGTAGTGCTGCCTATTCTTTGGAAGAGTTTGTGAACGGCATAGAATGTGTCACGTGTTTGTGGTATATATGAGGGGGGAGGGGGCTGATTAGTCTCTGGTCTTGTAACGAAACAGAAAGCTGTGGGCACACTTTGGTTCTGGAGGACCGAATGATCTCTCTGCAGTTTCATTTTACTTGGTACCAAATAAAACAAACCTCCGGAACTGAAGTGTGCGCATAGCTTTCTGCTTTGTTAAAAGGCCAGAGACTTATCAACCCTCCCTCGTAAAAGCGATTAAATAAATAAATAGCTGCTGGAATCATAGGAAAGTGGGGTTACTTATCTGTAACGGGGATTCTCTGTGGACAGCAGGATAAGTCAGCCACACCTGGTGATGTCATCCGACAGCACCATGGATATGGATGCTCTCTTAGAGCTCAGAAAGGTAAGCCTTTGAACATGCCCCGGTTGTCTACACACCCAGGCCCACCCCTATCTGGCTGAGTCCGTATCAGCCATATGCCAGTTCCACAGGCCAGTAGGGCCGCGAATAGCTGTGGTGTCTTTACAGTGTGGGTGGATGTGAGCCCGTGATGCCTTCATCTGTAGGGGAGGCGGTTGGGAATGCGTGCCTGACTTATCCTGCTGTCCATGGAGAACTCCCATTACAGGTAAGTAACCCCGCTTTTTCCATGGACAAACAGGATGAGTCAGCCACACCTGGTGACTCCCCGGAAACAGCTTTGGGCCACTTAGAGCTGAGGTAGAATGAAGGCACTGGTAATAAGACATGACACCTTCAGATACAATCAAGTGGTTCAATCACAGTACGTTGGTGTGGGCAAATCACAGTTCACCACATTGTCAGAACAGAATCTTAGTGGTGCAACAGGCATCCACCTTCAGGTGCAATGGCACCAGACTTGACCACTCTTTGACTTGGTGCAAGAGGCACCATATATAACACTTTGGCTCAGTGCAATGAGCAATAAGACAGCATGGCTATTGGCAACATAAGGCAGAGACAATGAGTCACATGGCTTTAGTCGTTATCAGTGTCCGGGGTCCCCAGGGGCTGGGGGCCCATCCCTCGGCTGGGTCCCTTGTCCAGGACGGATCATCCAAAAGAGCAGTCAGATAGTGTCAATTGGTCCAAGCAGTAGTGCCTCTGGAAGGTGTGTCCAAGGCCCACATTGCAGGATGGCCACTATGATCTGTAGCTGGTGGGCCCAGATAGAGGCCAGAGGGTCAGAGCCCTCCTGTGAGTAGCAGTAGGTGATGCATGCAATGACTCACTGAGACAGTGTCCTTTTCATGACCGGGCGTCCCTGTCTGTTGGGGTCGAAGGCAACAAAGAATTGTGATCCTTGGCGGGCAGGCACAGTGATTGCCAGATAGATGCACAGTGTACGCACGTAGTCGAGAGTGTGGAGGCAGTGCTCCTCTTGAGTGACATGCAGCTCCGGGTAGAAGGTGGGGAGCTCGATAGTTTGGTTGATATGGAATGGCGAGGCTGCCTTTGGCAGAAATTTCAAGCGAGTCTGCAGCGATGCACAGTCTGGGTATAGCAGGGTGTAAGGTGGGTGTGCAATGAGCACCTGAAGCTCACTAACCCTCCTAGATGGTGATGAGGAACAGGTCTTCCATATGGCATATTTGAGTGGTGCACTCTCCAAAGGCATCCATAATGATGATGAGGTCATGTTGCAGGTCCCTGAAGGGCCTGCTGAGGGTGAGGTGTTCTTTGTGCATCCACTAGGAGATTGAGGCACCTGCCTTCAGGTCTATGGTGACCCTGTGGGATATGGGTTGGATCTACTGGTTCCAGCACCAGCAGAGATGCGACTGGAGGCCTCTCATGTAGTGACTGGTAAGCCGGACAGTTTGAGTTGTTGCTGCCATGTGTCCCAAGAGGCGCATAAGTGTCCTGGCTTATACATCCTCAGCTGCTGAGACATCCCATGCTAGGGACGTATTGGTGTCCAATTGAGTTGAAGGAAGGAAGGCCTTCACTTGGGGTGGTGCAGAGTGTCGTATCATTGAAGTCCAAGGCTTGTGTAGGTCGTAATTGCGATTTCTTGAAGTTGACTGGGAAGCCGAAAACAGATAAGAGGGAGCTAGTGTTGTGGAAAGCCTTCTCCGTTGTAAGCTTGGACGGGGCAGCAATCAGCCAGTCATCCAGGTAGGGAAAAACACATATGCTGGATCTGCAGAGGTGAGCAACAGCCACCACAATGCACTTGATGAATACTCTCGGGGTAGCACTTTGTATTGGTAGTGTTTATTTATTTACATTCTCTTATATACCATGCTATTCTGCATCAGTGCGGTTTACATTGAACAAACTGAAATTACATTGAACAGGGCATTATAACTTGGAGATAACTATTTTACAGGGAACATGGGCTATGGAGGGTTAAGTGGCTTGCCCAAGACCACAAGGAACACCTGTGGGACTAGAAACCCCAGTCCTTCTGGCCCAAGGTTGTTGTCCTCTAGTGGGATTTGAACTCCTGACCTTCTGGCCTGAAGTACCTTGCCCCAACCACTAGGCCACTCCTCCACTCCATGTGTTGCTCCATGATGCAGAAATGCAAGAATTTCCTGTGAGCTGGGTGGATGGGAATGTGGGTGTAAGCATCCTGCAGGTTCAGCAAAACCAGCCAGTCATTCTGTTGCAGGAGGGGCAAGATGAACCCCAGGTAGTACATCCTGAAGCGTTCTTTGAGGATGAACTTGTTGAGGCAGTGTAGGTCGAGGATGGGGTGCACTCCTCCCAATTTCTTGGGAATCAGGAAGTATCTGGAGTAGAAGCCTTGTCCTGGGCTCTACCACTCCGGTCTCCAGAAGGGCATTGATCTCTGCAGACACAGTGGCGTGCGGGTGTTCCAGCATTCAGCTGAGGGGGGTGGATTTCTGGTGAGGAGTCGTCAGGAATCGAATGCTGTAGCCTTGGTTGATGATTTGCAGTGCCCACTTGCCGGTGGTGATGCTCCCCCAAGCATTCTTGAAGAAAGCAATGTGGCTCCCTACCAGTTAGGGATGTGCAGGTCATGCTGTCAAAAGGATGGGGTACTTTTCCCTGAGGAGATCGCTGTTTGCTTTTGCTGCCTATGCTTCTTTTGCTGTGGCTTCTGATGGTAGGATTTGTAAGGCTGGTGCCTGGGATGCTGTGATTGCCATTTGAGGTACGGTTGGGAGCGTTTGGGCTGGTAAGGCTTACGGTGGTAAGATCCTTGTGATTTCCTGGAGTTGGAGCTTCTGTCGAGACCATCTAAGGCTAAGGTCTGCAAGGTGGTGAAGTGCTCCTTCATGTCATTGACTGTCTCTTTGACCTTTGCTGCGAAGAGGTCATCTCCGGTGCAGAGTGTGTCTATGAGGCTGTCATGAGTGTCTTCCAATAGATCCAGGGCTCGTAACCAGGCCATGTATCTGGATGCGATGGCTGTAGCGGCCATGTGGGATGCGCCAACAAAGGCCAAGCAGCTGAGGTATTTGCTACACTTGCTCAGGTCACCCAGGAGTGGCGAGAAGGTGGCTTTAGATTCCATTGCCAGTCCTTCTGTGATTTTCTTGAGGCTATCAGGATGGTATCCAAGTATAGTACGTGCTGGAATTGGTAGTCTGCAATTTTTGTGCTCAGCATAGCTGCCTGGTAGGTCTTTTTGCTGTGGTCATCCAGGAGCTTGTGGTCCTTGCCTGGGGGTACATTGGTATGTGTATGGGCGCTCTTTGCCTGCTTCAGGGTGGACTCCACTACTATGGATCGGTGTGGCTGCTGGATCTTATTGAATCTTGGCATTGGCCGCACCTGGTACTTAGTGTCGCGTCTTTGTGATGTGGCTGGGACAGACGCAGGGATCTGCCAGTTACATTCGAGGTTGTCCAGCAGGAGGCAGTGGACCGGGATGGAGACCACCGGCCTGGGTACATTGAGGTATTTTAAGAGCCCAAGGACCTTGTTCCTAGGGTCTGGGGTGTCTGTGGGTGTCAGTGCCAGATGGGAGGACAGTTTCTGTAGGAACTTTGGATTGGTCAGGTCCTCTGGTGGTGATGGTGGGAGCGACAGTAGTGGTGAGAGCTCCAAGGGGGTCTCCCCTTCATTGACTGGAGGCAAAGAGCTGCGTGTAGAGATCAATTTGGCTGCCTCCTCAGTGTCGCTGCCTGATGAGAGGAGTCCCAGGGAGAACCCGACTGGGGAGGGTGACGTTCTTGGAGGTGGTGTTTGTAGTGAGGGTGTTAGCTGCATCTGTTGGTGTGGCTGAGGGGCCTGTGTGGGACAGTTTTGGGCCAAAAAGTGCCTTCATAGGTCCATAACGACTGTGGGTGGGTGCTCAGGATCCAGGGCTTTGGGGTAGGCAAGGGGCACCGGCCTGGGTTGCTACTGACTGGATCACTCCCTTCACTGTCTCTCCCTGTGGAGGGATAGGAAGCTGAGCTGCTGAAGAAGCTCTTTGGGTATCTGTGTCTGTGCCTCCATTCTTCCCTCCAGCTGCTGCTTCTGTCACTGTCCAACCTTTCCCAGCCAGCGTGGCTATATCTGTGGCGCTGGCGCCAAGGTCAAGGGGATCCCATGGAGCAAGGAGGGCTGCCCCGGGTGACTTCCTGCTTGGTGCTGAGATGGCCGACATCATGGCTGACCTCATCGTGACGATGGCCAATTGCGCATATGGTGGGAGGAGTCCTGAACCTTATTTTGGAGTCCATGCTGATATGGGGAAGCCCTCGGGAGTCCTTGGTTTTGTCTACTGCTGTGGCTGTGTTTTTATTTTCTGGAGGGGGAACAGCTGTCATGCCAATGATGGGCGCCCAGGAGGGCACATCCCAAGCCACGGCAGAAGTAGCGATAGAGTCCTGGTTGGCAGCCATGTTGCCTGTAGCCATGCGGTTGCTTCCCTCACCTTCAGTTTGTTTCTTCTTTTTGTGGACACCTGTTCATAAGAACATAAGATATGCCATACTGGGTCAGACAAAGGTCCATCAAGCCCAGTATCCTGTTTCCAACAGTGGCCAATCTAGGTCATACGTACCTAGAGGTTTCCCCAAAAGACACAGGTTCTACCATGCTTGTATTGGGTCAAGCATTGATATCCTGGGTCCCTTCTTAATAATGGTTTATGGACCTTTCCTCCAGGAACTTGTCCAAACCTTTTTTAAACCCAGCTACACTAACAGCCTTTACTACATCCTCCGGTAACAAATTCCAGAGTTTGATTACACGTTGAGTGAAAAAATATTTTCTTTTATTAGTCTTAAATAGTTTACACTGTAGCTTCATTGCATGTACCCTAGACTTTCTATATTCTGATAACGTAAACAGTCGATCTATGTTTACCTGTTCCACTCCGTTCATTAATTTATAGACTTCTATCATATCTCCCCTCAGCCATCTTTTTTCCAAGTTAAAGAGCCCTAACCTTTTTAGCCTTTCTTCATAGGAGTATCCTTCCATCCCCTTTACCATTTTGGTGGCTCTTCTCTGAACCTTTTCTAATAGCGCTATATCCTTTTTAAGATACGGCGACCAGAATTGCACACAATATTCAAGGTGCGATCTCACCATGGAACGATATAGAGGCATTATAATATCTTTTGTTTTATTTTCCATTCCTTTCCTTATGATACCTAGCATTCTATTTGCTCTCTCGGCTGCCGCTGCACACTGGGCCGAGGGTTTTAACATGTTATCCACAATGACGCCTAAATCTTTTTCCTGGAAGGTGGTTCCTAATGTGGAACCTTGCATCGTGTAACCATAGTTTGGGTTGTTCTTCCCTAGGTGCATAACTTTGCACTTGTCCACATTAAATTTCATCTGCCATTTTGATGCCCAGTCTTCCAATTTATAAAGATCCTCTTGCAATTTTCCACAATCCTCTTGGGTTTTAACAACTTTAAATAGTTTTTTGTCATCTGCAAATTTGATAACCTCACTCATCTTTCCACTTTCCAGGTCATTTATGAATATGTCAAAAAGCAGCGGATCCAGCAGAGATCCCTGGGGTACACCACTATTCACCTTTCTCCATTGGGAAAATTGGCCATTTAGACCTACCCTCTGCTTTCTATCTTTTAACCAGTTCCTGATCCACAATAGTACACTGCCTCCTATCCCATGACTCTTTAGTTTTGCCAAAAGTCTCTGATGAGGGACCTTGTCAAAGGCTTTCTGAAAGTCCAGATACACTATATCAACCGACTCACCTTTGTCCACCTGTTTATTCACACCTTCAAAAAAACATAACAGATTAGTAAGACAAGATCTTCCTTGTCTAAAGCCATGTTGGCTGTCTCTCATTAGGCCATGACTATCTACATGCTGAGTAATTCTGTTCTTTATGATGGTTTCTACCATTTTTCTCGGTACTGACGTCAGGCTCACCGGTCTGTAGTTTCCCGGATCACCCCTGGAATCCTTTTTAAAAATTGGCATTACATTGGTGATTCTCCAATCTTCAGGTATTACAGTTCAGGCCGTGGAGGAGGGGAGAGATGCAGATCGAGTCCCAGAGGGGGATTCCTTGACAGATGGAGCCTCGGAGAGGAAGTCCTTCAAAGTGACTGCAGGAGTGGTGGGCCTTGGGAGACATACGGGCACAGTGAGGGCAGTCCTCCATGCGATGGTCTTTCCCCAGGCAGCGCACACAGTGGTTATGGGCATCAATAGCATTCATCTTCCTTGAGCATTTATGACATTTCTTGAATCCCAATTTGGTGAGTTTTTCTCCTTTTCTTTTATTCATGGTAGTAGAAGGTTTTAGGAGAGCTGGAATTCTGTCCATGTGGCAGGACAGAAGAACAAGAACTGAGCCAGGTAGGTGTGGGCCTGGGGGTGTTGTTCAAATGGGGCATGCTCAGAAAAGTTTGCCTTTTTAAGCTCTAGGTGTGCACTTTCGTATCCATGGCACCGTCAGATGACAACACCAGGTGTGGCTGACTCATCTTGCTTGTCCATGGAGAATTAGTGCTGCTATGATATGGTACATTTGCTACATATGTGAGTTGTGGGTTTTTTCAGGTTTTGTGTTCTTTTGCAATGTTTCTGTTAGTGGGAAGTGTTATATTGCTGTTGTATCAGAATATTTTTTGTATGATTACTTACAGGAAGAAATATTCTAGTTCTGATCTGCAACTGTTGTAGAGTTTTGCGGATGCAGAAAATATTTATATTTAATTACTATATTGTGTCAGACCAAAGGTCCGTGAGTGTCATGTGTCCAGTGCGTCACATATGTGAGCATTGTCCATCAGATGTGTCCCAACAGAGAAAAAGATTGAGAACCACTGTAAAAACAACATCATATGTGCTCTAACTTTTCTTGGAGCTTTTTGTCCTCAGGTAGAATGTTTAATTTCTTATGAGTGTCATGTCAGGAAGAAATACTTGGATTTAAACATTTATTTGAAAGGGTGATTTGATGGCCTAATCAGAGGATAAAAGCTATGACCTCCAACCTCAAAATTCATGATAGATTCAGTGCTAAACACCAGTGAAAGATGTTTATATCAACATAACTATACATCTGATATATGTAGCTGTGACTCCAGGAAGTTATATTGGGGAAAAGAGCAGATTAGTACTGGCCGTGCTTGAGTGATTTATTATAGTGAGGTATACCCTGCTTCTTTCAAGGCTTTTATTAATTAGCTTACAAAGCCAACTTAAACTGAAGGTTGTGGCTTTGCTTTTCTTGCCTGCTTCCCTGCCACTGGCCATTGCTTGAATTTTTGAGAGTCCTTGGAGACAACCAGCTGAATCCTTCAAACATAGGAGCCCTGAATTACCAACATTTTTCTGTAGGGAGAAAAAGTTCATTAAATTACTTTGTCTACTACTACTATTAACCATATTAAAAGCGCTACAAGGTGTACACAGCGCTGTACAGATACATATAAAAGGCAATCCTTGCTCATCAGAGCTCACAATCTAATCAAGACAGACAATACAATAGATGAGAATAGGGGTACAGATAGGGAAGGGTAATGAGACAGAAGGAAAGAAGGAAACAGGATCCAAAAGCAGCCACAAAGAGGTGAGCCTTTAGCATGGATTTGAAAAGGTGGAGAGATGAAGCCTGACTTACAGACATGGGTTGTTTGTTCCAGGCATAAGGAGCAGCAACGTGAAAGGATCGAAGTCTGGAGTTGGCAGTGGAAGAAAAGGGCATAGAGAGAAGGAGGCCAGTAGAAGAGCAGAGTTCATGAGGAGGGGTGTAGGGAGAGAAGAGAGAGGAAAGGTAGTGAGGAGCAGTTGAATGAATACATTATAGGTCAGAAGAAGAAGTTTAAAATGGTTATGGAAATGGAAGGGGAGCCAGTGAATTGACTTAAGAAGAGGGGTCTGGCAAGGTCATCTATCCTGAGTATGGGGGAGGTGAGAAACGTAAGGAATTCACCCTAGTAAAGGGTCCCCTTTTAGGAGTGCAGGGTAAGAAAGCCACAGCCACACCTAAGAACCAGAAAACCCCCAGCTGGAACAGGTTTCATGCAGTGTCTAATAGAGTAAGAGAGAGAGATTACGGGCATGAGGTCCAAAACCCTTACTTCAACAAATTCCCTGATTACTCAAATACCAGAAGGCAGGGGGATTGCCAACACCTGGGAAGGAAGGAGGTGGGGCTAGAACCCTGGAGGTATATGCCTATGCTAACGTATACAGACAGGGAAAAAGGAGGAGAGGGAGGAAAAGGCAGAGACCGGAGAAGAGAAGGAGGTAGAGAAGGTGCTGACTCATGCAGAAGAGCCGAGCTAGCAGGAGCTGAGAGGGCTAAATTCCCTGCAACAGGTTGGCAGCAGAGCTTGGAGCCAGGAAGTGGAGAAGCTCTCAGAGCACCGGAGAGGTTGTCAGCTGAGCAGTCTGACCAGGTGGGTGAGCCAGAACCCATGCAGCTGGGAGAGCCAGTGGAAGAGTTGGGGGAAGAAGACATCCTTATGGATTGCTCTCTGTGCCAAGCTTTAGACATGAAGTCTTGAGGAAAAGCCAGCCCTGAAAGAATTATCCTCCTTGAAAAGGTAACCATAAGAAACAGGCAGTGTGGTGGTAAATTCCCCATATGTTTTTAAAAGGGAAGTTTACTGAAATATAAGGATAAGCAGGAAGCTGTGATTCATGCTTGTTATCCACCTGTGGTTTGAACTGTGAAACGGCAAGAAGCCAATTTACCTGCTAGAAGAGTTTTTCTTTGCTCCTCTGTTATGAGAAAAGCCTGTTGAGAGTTTTTGATGGCAGTCTGAATGTTTGCTTCTTGTTTTGAGTTCTGTTGTACCTGAAATGCAGCCTAGAAGGAATTGAGGCTGATAGAAGCCAAACTGCCACAGAAGATTAAGCTTGTTTGGACTTTATGCTGTAATTAGTAAGGACTAAAAGGAAGGTGGCAGCCTTGCTATCAAAGGCTGTGCTTCTGGAAGTAAGAAGACTTTAAACAACCATTTTTGGGTTCTTTTGTTTACTTTGCCAACCATCCGCTGTACCTTGAGCAAATCCTACAGAAATAATCCTGTATCTGGTACTTTGAATCTTTTTGTGCGAAATAAATTTTCTGTTATATGCCTTACCTCGGTGGCCTTAGCTACAACTTTTTACCTGAAGCACAAACACATCTTAGCAGTACTACATTTCCCAGAAGACACCACAAGGAAATAGGCTACTAAGGCTGATAGGGAAAGGTTCCTCCAATAACCACGCCCCTCTAAAACTAGAGGCAAGTGGTGAGGGCATTTGACAGGGGTTATATAAGTATATTGGGGCTTGTGGAAAATTAGTGCATCAGAGTTTTGAATAGATTGAAGAGAAGAGAGATGGTTCAAAGGAAGATCAGCAATGTGGAGGTTGCAATAGTCGAGATGGGGGGTGACTAAAGAGTAGATAAGTGTTTTAGTAATGGGTTCAAAAAGGAAGGGGCCAATTTTGTTAATGCTGTAGAGAAAGAAATGACAGATTTTAGCTATCTGTTGGGAATATGCAGAGAAGGAGAGGGAGGAGTCAAAAGATGACCCCCAAGGTTGTGAATTGAGGAAACAAGAAGTAGAAGAGTGTTATCTATAGAGATAGAGAAAGGAGGGGGAAAATAAGAATATATAAATGAGACCCTTTTACCAATGCTCCCATTGTTTATTCTCTCAAATATACAAGTTATGTACCTAATATTGTAGGTACAAAGTCCAATAGTTATTGCCAATATTTGCAAATGAGGCCCTGCAATGCATCTCCACACAAGGCCCTGCACCCTCTTTGGGCCGTCCCTGCTTAAGCAAAATATGGAACAATGTCAGAAAAGGGAGTAGCAGAATCTTCCTGTGAGGAACTTCCCCAGTAACCTCAGCGTGAAGCAGCATAAAAAGTAAAACCTCTTGAGCCATACCACTTCAAATCACTTTTTTAAAATATTTTTTATTTATGCAATTTTGAAATAAACAAGCATAAACACTTGCAAGGAAAACAGCGGGTGGTTGCAATACATCAATCACATCAATCACAAACAATGAAAGGAAAGCAAATACAAAATACAACCCCCCCCCCCCCTCATCTGGCAAGTCCAAAAATCAAGGTGGGGGGGGGGGGGAGCACCAGAAAACACAAAACTTCAATTATCAAAAGGAAAAAAGGGGAAACCTAAAAAGCAGCAAGATTAAATCATATCGAGCTGGTTCCTGGTCCTGTGTCACTCTAGGAAGCTGCAAGTTAACAAAGGACAGAAGTTGAGAGGGTTTGTAGAAAACATAACTGATAGTGGTGCTTAATCAAACATTTAAACGGGAATTTGAGGAAAAACAAACTGCCCAACTGAAGAACAGCAGGCTTAAGCACTAGAAATTCCTTATGGTGCCTCTGGGATTTTCTTGACAAATTGGGAAACACACGTACACAATGGGGGTGTTTACTATACGGCAGTTGCAGACTCCGTGCGATATCGGATCCGCGGCCCCATTGATCTCAATGGGGCTGCAGCTCCGATATTGCACAGAGTCCACTACCACCATTTAGTAAGCACCCCCTAAGACCTCTAAAGGATATTTTGCATGTATCTGCTATTTTGGAAGTTTCAGATCAGCATCAAATAATGCTAGCAACTTTATTAGTGACCTTTGCCTCATCTTCGGACAGAGAATGAACGTTAAAGACATACTTTAAAAACATAAAGGTCACATTACATACATGCAAAATATCCATTTGGTACCCCAGTGATCCCTGTGCAGCACCCATCTGTTCTTTTTCCCATTGGTAGGTAATAAATCCGTCTCAACAGAGGGTAGGATTCAGCTGAGACACCCAAGAAATCAGTCAAATAACTTTTGAACATATCTCTTGAGGAGGTTAGTGGATCCTTAAGAAAATTCACCAGTCTTAAATTTGATGCACAGGTAACATTATCTAATAACTCCAACTTAAACTTTACTGATGATAGGTCCTTACACATACCATTAGAACAAGACTCAGTGGCCTCCACTTTCCTCTCCAAGCAGCACAAGCCAACTGAACAGTATACAAATTCTCAGTGTTTTTTGAAATTACAATGTCACCTTGCACTTGTGACTGTAACTTTTTCACATGTAGGACTAATGTCCTCCCCAAACATTAGAGAGCATCCCAAACTACCTCAAGGGAAAACTTAGCAGGCCTTGGCATGAAAAAAACATAGAAAGATTAAGGATATCTGGTGAATTATCAGCTGAAATTGCAGCTCCGCTTCGAGACAATGCATCCAGTCCCACAGGGTCAACTCCTATGGCCCAACATTCTGGTCCTCTCCATTTGCTGCTTGAAGATGTACCCAATGACTTCAGCATTTTAGTATGGAATTTCTTTTAGTGCTGAACTTTTCTAATAGGTTTACAGATATTCTAGAGCCCATTGCAAAATTTAAGGTGCTGACCTTTCCTAGTTAGGGTCCTTGTTATGTACATTTTGGAAGTCAGTGCTGGCATAGTAGATTTGTTCATGGCCCAGAATGACTTTTTTGTACAGTATTAATTTACAGTCAAAAGCCTTGTAGTCAATAAAACACATATGGATATTCTTTTGGTATACTTTTGTCTTTTCAAGGATCCATCTTGCATCTGCAATAATGTCTCTCAATCCTCACCCTTTCCTGAACCCTGCTTGCGCATCAGGCAGTTCTCATTCCAGGTATGGTTGTAGTCTCTACAGAATAATCTTCAGTAGAATCTTGCTGGTATGTGGGATCAGAGCGATTGTGCAATAATTTTCACAGTCAGCTGGATCACCTTTCTTTAGTATTGGTATGAACACAAATCTTTTCTAGTCAGTTGGCCATGATGTTATATTCCAAATTACCTGGAAGAGCCTTGTAAATATGGCACAGCTGCATTAGATTGTTGTAATACTTCAAGTGGAATGCCATCAATGCCTGGTGCTTTGTTCTTTGATAAGGCTTTTAATGCTGCTTCAGCTTCTTCTTTCATCACCAATCGTTTCAGATCATAAGATACAGGTTGAAACGGCTGTTGGTCCACTTGATCTTTATCATATAATAACTCTGTATATTCTTTTCACCTTTTCTTGATCTTTTCAGCATCATTCAACATGGATCCTTGAGCATATTTTAGCATTCCAGTTCGAGGCTGGAATTTTTCTTTAACTCTCATAGCTTTAGAAAAGCTGATCTTGTTCTTCCTCTAATAGCTTCTGATTCTGTTTCCTTGCATGTGTCATTGTAGCATGAGTCGACACTGACTTGACGGCACTTAACAACAACAACAATAATTCAAAATGGGGGTCATTCTGTCCTGCAAATAGCGGGGTGGGTGTCCCATTGGGCATCCGACCCCACTATTCGCCCCACCTCCCCGGCAAAAGCCTCCCCATACGAACAACAGGAGGGGGAGTTCCAGAGGCAGGCAAGGGCAGAGCATGGGTGATCCGCAATCCCGGATGTACAGGGCTAGTTCTGAAGTCAGTCCTGTATGTCAGGGCCATAAACTTAGATGGGGACTTATTCCACCACAGGAGTAGAATAAGTTCCCCTGGATGTCAGGGGATCCTGCTGCTGGATCCAATAAAACAGGTAGGGAGGTACAGGAATTTCCCTGTAGCCAGACCCTAGCCATGGGAGGCCGGATTGAGGGTCTGTCTGCAGGGAACAAATGAAATCAGCAGTGGCCGGCATTCGCGGCTCCTGAATGAAGCTGCGGTGCCATGGCGACAGGATGTCATGGCACTGCAGCTCCATTCAGGAGCCTGACTGAGGTAGCCGGGGATCTGCTGGGTGTGTAGGCCAATCAGAATCGGGGCCTGGCCTGCACGTTCAGGCCGTAGACCCGATTCTGATCCCGCAGGCATATCTAGCCCCCGCAGGATCAAAATTGGGCCTACCTCTAGTCGTCCCAATTCCAACTGGCCATACAGGGGCCTGGACAGACACATTGAAATGTGTCTCAATATGTCTGGTAATGAGAGGGTTGGTATTGCTGTTACTGAGATTTCTTTTGTATGGTAAGTTTTATGGGGAAGTGTCTTAGCTCTGCCCTGCACAGATTGTTGGTGAAGGATTGGAGAAAGGGAGGGGGGCGGGGGGGGGGGAGTTTGATGGATGCAGAATATATGTTTGGATTAACACCATATGGGAAACATATATGTACGTGGGGGTGGAGGGGGGGGGGAGCTGAGGAGGGAACTGCAGCTGAATAGGTGCTGAAGAGTGCAATCTCTTTTACCCTCTTCCGTCCTTAATATGACCTGCAGATGCTAAAGCTTGCATTACTGTATCTGCCCTCTCTGCAATTATTTGTTGGGGGTCGGGCATGGAATACGGTAGCGTGTGGGTAGCCATAGGTGGTGGGTATTTCTCTTTCAAAAAGCTGGCAGCCCTAGTATGACTGCTCTGTTCTATTGTTGTTGCTAGTGCCATTCTAGTTTCTGCTGTTATATAATCAGCTGTCCTGTCATTTTTCCACTGGGTGTTTGTCCCCCGAAAAAATAAAGGAAAAAACAAAATGTAACCAGTAGGTTAAAATAAAAAGATTACCTGTTTGGTGCCCCAAGAGGGGTGCAGGGCTTCACTCCCAGCACCCAGAGAGAGCACTGGAGCCTCAGATAAATTAAAAGAAGTGTACAGTAATCCTGTATTTGCAGGCTTTAAAAAGCCTATTTTAATGCTAAAAATGAAGTTTAATTTAAAAACAATTCTTGGCCCCATAGGAAAGCATTGAGTATGCTGGGGGGAAGTGCAGGGATCTCTTTAGTGAGCAGTCTTTCAGGAGAGAAACTGTAGAGCCTGATGCAGGGAGGCAGTATTTAAATTTGCTGCTTCACTGGCTTATAAGAACAGCACAGAACCCTAGGATATATTCTGATGTGTTGTGGGAAAAAACTTGTAACTGGAGATTTGGGGGGGGGGGGGGGAGGGGAAGGGTCCTTTTCCAGAGCAGTGCTGGGCTACTATTTGCGGATCTAGCAGTGGAAAACTAAACGATTGATCTTGGGGGGACTAAAGTGAAACTGAAAGAAGCAGTTGAGGGTTGGAAGGAGGTCTGTGTGTGCTTTGAAAGTTTAAGGTAACTGGAAATTGGATTAAAAAGGTTTAAGTTTGTTAAGTCATTGGTCTACTTATTGTTTATCTGCTTAGAGAGAGAATTGGAAGACTCAGACTCTGAGTTTTATTAATTGTGCCCTGTGTTTGAAGCACAGATTTACTGGTTACAAGCTGTATTTGGGGAAAAAGATTTGTTCAAACAGCTCCGAGCAGAACCTTCTGACTAAGTTTTCATTTTAAAAGTTCTGGTTTAGGACAAAACTAAGAGAGTGTATAAGGAAGGAACAGAAGGGAGCTTCTTTAAGGGTTCTTTTTTTGAAGTACTGAAAAGCTTCTGAGCATAAGGAATTGGCTCAACTTTAGTCTGCTGAAAAGTACAACCAAAATTCTGAAAAACAATTTCTTGGAGCAGGGTTTGAGAAGAAACAGGGAAACCTTTCCTGCTTTATAAATTGGAAAGTTTCTAAGGAATACTGCGTTAAGCTCCTTCAAGGAACTAAATGTTCTGAAAGCTAAGATTATAGCAAAGCTTCTTAGAGAAAAGGAATATTTTAAATCCTGTGCAGAGGAACTGGTAGTTGTGCTGGGTGTGGCAGTTTGGGGAAATTGCCTTTCTTTGAAACAGCTTGAGAAATTGGAAAGGGAAGCTATATTGAGCTCCTCTAAGGAACCTAAGATTACTGGAAGCTGAAACTATAGAGAAGCTCTTTGGAAAATACTGTACATATGTTTAATCCTGTGAAGGAGTCCAGATAGGATTCTAAACTGCCCAGTCTCAGCAGAGCTAAGAGTAGTGATACTGCTGCATACTATTGGAAGCAGTACAGAGGGAGAGAGAGAGGTATTGGTTTTAGACTTCTGGCAGAAGGACACTAATTAAGGTTTAAACTCTGGAGATGGATGAGATGAGGTTAGTGACTTCTGTAAGCCTCTACTGGATGGGGACGTCAGACTTTGAGGTACCCACTTGGCCCACTGGACTATACTACAACATCCGAGGTATTGTTGGAAAAGTCTGGCCATACCCTTCTCTGGGACTGGGGGATACAAAAGCAAAACAAGAACATGAAAAATAAGAAACAAATCTTTTTTTCTTTTAGCATTTGTGTCTTGGGCTTTTCATGCCACAGCTTGTTGTATTGTGCCCAGCTTTTGGTACCTTGTCCTGTTCATGCCATCCAGCTGTTGTCACCCAGTGTGTTTGTCTACCATTGTACTCTTATTTCCAGTAAAATGTTTTGTTCACTATGGGAGGAGTGCTGTTGGGGTGATTTTATTCTGCATAAAGTTCAATACTGTTGTATGGTTAGAGACCTGGAGGCAGGGACCATAAAACGGAAAGGAAATTAACATCCACTGTCCCTACCAATGGCTAATGCAAAAAATTCTAGTTCACTGTAAGAATATGGTATAGTGCTCATACTGTAAGTACAACAAAGTGACTTGCTTTAGGTAAATATTCGTAAGATGAGCAGTGGTACACAGCTTTACAGGATCTGTTTCTGACTCTCAAAAAGAAAAGGACAGAGTTCTGTTTGCTCCATCCAAGTTATTAAATGTGCTTTGATTGATTGATTTTCCTGTTAATGTTAAAGATGCAAACATTAAAAAGTGATTTGTGATTTTAGGGGGGAGGGTGAGGAGCCCGCGTTCATGACGGATCCCAGGTGAATGCTCGGCGGCATCTTCCTTGTACTATGGGTAAGAGGAAGGGGAAGGCAGCTTCCAAACCTGCTCTTCCAATAGCCACTAGTTCTCTTACTTTGCCTGTTCAGCAAACGCTGGATACCTTCTTTGGTCATTCGGGCATGCAGCAGAAAGCCTCCATTGTGGGTCCAGATGATTCAATGTCGAGTTTGGGCAAACTACTATCTTTCTCCCCGGAGGATCGGCTTCCTCTGTTACCTCTAACTGCATGGTCTGCAGAGGGGCTGAGGCCCTCCCTCCTCCCTGCACTGGAGTGCTTTTGGAAGGGTCCCGGATGGTGGGCAGCCCTCTGCTGAAGTCATTCCATACTAAAAGAATACCTAGCCTTGGTTGTACATGCACACATAGACTTTCAGAGTAGGATATTCAGTTAGTGCCACTGAATATCCATGAGTGCTACCGCTACACGCCCCGATGCCAACTGCTTAGCATTGAGGCATGTCAGGGGACATTCCAGGGCAGCTCAATATTGCCCCTGCCCAGTTAGCTTCCAGGTTCTACGGCTAACCTGGATATTCAATGACTGTGGCCAAATATGACCCTGGCATTGAATACCTGGGATTAAAATTCAGCGCTGGTGGCTAATTGCTAGCCACCGGCGCTGAATATCGGGACCTCACCAAATAAAAAATAAGTGACCACAAAGTAAGAATAGAGATATCTATTTGTTGTTCATTTGTTTGTTACTTGATATAACACCCTTTAGCCAAAGACCACCATGCTGCGTGCCGTGCAAAGCCAGAGAATCAGAAATAGGTGCACTGCCCCATGTATTGTGCAAAACAAAAGACAGCAGAGATCAGGACTGGCATTAGGAGGGATACAACCAAGGCATTTGCCCTGGGTCTGCAGGTCAGAGGGGGCCATGTTTGAAGCTGAAGATGGCACAGCTCGCTAGTGAGCTTTAGAGTGCCATCCCAAATGTTTGCCATGGCCTGGGCTCCAGTCATGTATAACATTAGTCTTAGCAGATGTACATTCCAAAAAATGGACATATCCCAAATACTAAATAGAAAACCTTCTTTCTGCCTTTGTCAGGTAATTTTATTTTTCTAATGTGTTGGTCCCAGCCTCTGGTTTCTGTTTTCCTCTGCCTTCTCTTAGCTCTCTGTTTATGGTCTCCTCTCCATTTGCCATTTCTTCTCTCTCCTCCTGTCTTCACTTCCACGCTTACATCATTTTTTAACACCAATCTCTTCCTTTCAGTTTTATTCTATTTATTTTTCTTCTCATCTATCTAGATTTAACTCCTCCTCCTTACCAGCCATGCCTCATTTCACTCTTTTTTTTGTATCCAGCTATAGCTTTCCATCTTTTATCTTTATTTATTTATTTATTTATTTAACATTATTTCTATACCGCCTTCTCCTTCAATCAAGGCAGTCTCCACAGCAAACAATCAAATGTGTTCATGTGTTCTCATGCAGTGGTGCCTGTAGTGTGTTTGAGTTGGTGTGTATTTGATTTGATTGACTTACTATAATGTGCGCTATTATACAGGTTGAGCTATTGTACATTCTATATACAAAGGTTGAGCTGTTATACATTCTATATGCAATGGTCAGGGTGTGGGTATGTCCGTTGTTCTGGCTTGATTAGAAAGTTATGTGACGTGTCCATAGTGTTCAAGGAATAGTGTTGTCTTCAGCTGTTTGCGAAATTCTTTGACGTCAGTCGTTAGTCTCAGCTCGTCTGGGAGGGAGTTCCAGATAGTTGGTGCGGCCAGCGAGAGTGCTCGTTCTGTGGTGTCCTTGCGTGTCTTGGTGAATTCTTTTGGGGTGTTCACTCGGTTGGAGGTGCCTCTTCTTCTTGGTTGTGTGCTTGTGTCAGGTTTTATGAGTGTGTGTAGGCTGGTGGCTGAGGAGTGCTGTTTGATCTTGAATATGTTTATGATGGTTTTGTATTTGATGCGGGAGTTGATTGGGAGCCAGTGTAGTTCTTTCAGTATGGGTGTGATGTGTTCTTGTCCTGCAGTGCCAGTTATTATGCGGGCTGCTGTGTTTTGTACTAGTTGCAGCGGTTTGAGTGTTTGTTTTGTTAGTCCCAGTTAGATTGGATTGCAGAAGTCTAGTAGTGGGGTTATTAGTGTCTTGCAGACTGTGCGGAAGTACTCAGGGGCAAGGAGGGGTTTCAGTGGTCTGATGAGTCTCATTCTGTGGTATGCGCTTTTGGTGGTCTTGCTTATGTGTGATTGGAGGTTCAGCTCCTTGTCCAGGGTCACTCCGAGGTACTTTACTTCCGTTTTTATAGGTATGGTTGTGTCCTTTATCTTGATGTCTGGTGGAGGAACAAAGTCAGATTATTAGTGCCTCGGTTTTGTTACCCCAACCGTCCCATTTTCCACCTCTCTGTCCTTCCCCAACCTCTTATTTCCCAGTCTTTCATTAACTCTTCCCCTTTTTCCTCCCATGTCTAACATCTACTTCTCTCCTGGTGCACCATCTTCCCCTTGTGTCCCTTTCCCCCATGTCTGATATCTTCCCTCTGTGTCCCATGTCCAGTATCTCCTCTGTCTCTATTCCCACCCCCTGTCCAACATCTCCCCTCTGTGTCCCTATCCCTATCCTCCTCCCCCCATGTCCAGCATCTCTACTCTGTGTAGCCCTATCCCTTCCCTGTCCAGCCCCTACCCTTAGTGCCTCCGTATACCCTTCGCCATCCAATATATCCCCTCTGTGTCCTTATTCCCAGCACAGGAAACAGCAAGAGAGCGGAGCCTGTTTTTAGATCATGTGACTGCTGAGACAGCTCTGCAGTATGTCATCTCCTCTGACATCAGCATCTGGTGTTGAAGGGAATGGGACATGACAGAGCTGTCTCAGCACTCTCTTGGTCTAAAGGCAGGCTCTCCCAGCCACATTCTTGTGTTAAAGTAACGGTTGCAAGCCCAATCAGGGTTTGGCCACAGCAGTGGTTGAAGGTAGTGAAAGGTGACAGTGAAGTGTGGGCGCAGCCCTTCATTGGCCACTTTTACTGTCTTGCTGGCCATCAGCCTCCCGATTGCAAAACCAGTCAGACCGTCTAAAGCTCATCAATTGAAAACCCTAAATGATGCTGAACCAAGAAAAAATATCAAGATGTGGCAGGGCCTGGAGCAGGCCAGTTTGGATGGGAAGGCAGTGATGCAGCTTATAGCAGCATGCATCATCTGGAAGTAGAGAAGCACAGGGATGGGGAAGGATTTTCTTTCTATCTATCTGTTGTCGTATGTGAGCCTAACAAAACTCACTGGAACCAAGACAACAGACCAGGTAGTGACGGCCTGGAGGAGGCAAGGAAAGTAGTGATACAGGCTATAGCAGCAAATAAAAGCAGGGGAAGGTTATATTTTGCTCCTTTATTATGTTCTTGTATGTAGTTCTAACAACCTACTGGAAAACTGAGACAAGGCAACAGTGAGTGGCAAATGGCTAAGCCAGAGCAAGATACTGAGGGCAAAGAGAGTAGAAATGTATTGCTTTATTGGTTCTGTGCACTCAGTCCTCCTCCTAGTAGCATGAAAAGTAAAGGAAACCAAGCAGAGGATGTGTATCTTTAGGTACATCAACTTTTCTACCAATCCTCAAGCTAGCTATGACCAGGTAGACTTGTATCTCCTGCCACTGAAAATAGCCATTTACTGAGCACCCCAGTTAATAGCCAAGATAGGCAATGTTGGGAAATCTTGACCAGGTCTGGCCAGACTGCCAATTTGTGTGCCTAATAGGGCAATGAGTCTGTAGTCATGGCCTCGGTGGACTCTGCAAAGCACCACATCACAATTTCATGTTCAACAGACTAATACTAGTTTCTACCATTTACCACTGTAGCAAGGCCCTGTGTCTACAAAGATGGCTCGCGATGACCATGGGGACAGGTGAATAATTGTGGGGAATTATATGTTAGCTGCCCATAAACAAATGGTAGTTATGGAATGCTCATGCTGCCAGAACTGCTTAACCACACGCCTAACCTTTCCCCCGCTGCATCCCCACTGCCCCACTGCATCTGGTGTTCCCTTTCCTTGACCTGAATCAACAGCTTATCCCTCTAGTATATCAATCCATTGCAATGGAGGATGATACTCCCTTTTACCCATGGGTCAAACAGTGGGGGCTTAGCATGTAAATCTGCGGTTTCAACCTGTTTTCCACTTGCTATCAAAGAAGTCCACCAGTGCTAACATCTTTGCTGTCAGTCCCTCTCTCTGCCATAAACTCTCTAACTTCTCTTCCAGGATATATACAATGGGGATGACAAGGCCCATGGTAGACATTCTTGAACTCACTTCCTTTAAGGCCATCCTTGAAGGACTTCAGGACCTCTACAGTCTGGGTCATATCTGTCTAATTCTGATGCCTTAGAGGGCTTTCAATACCAATCTTGTTATCCAATGACATCACTAGCTGGGCTAGGCAACTGCATAGGGTGAAAGACCTCGGTGAGCAGCAAGCCATGTACTTTGGCACACATGGCCTGTCGCCCTCCTACCTGCAAGCTGTACTGCCCTTACTCCCCCGTTATGCTGAGCCACATCACGCTGTTGCTTATTCCGGCAGTAGGGAGAGACAGTGAGGCTTGGTGCAGGCCATGTGCTTTCACACACATGACCTGCCACTTCTAACACCCAGAATTTATGTCGGAGGGGGATCAGAAGCAGCAGGCCATGTGTGCTGAAGCACATGTTCTGCTGATGCCACCGAGCAGCACCCTCCAACCCCTCCACTGGAATCAGCGGGGGGGGGGGGGGAGTAGCATGGCTCAGCATGGGGAGAGGCAAAGTTCAGTGCATGGGGGGCCAGCACAGCTCGGGGGGGGGGGTGTGTAAGGCTGGGACTTCTTCCTGGGGTAGCTGAAACCCTTGGGCTGGTCCTGGGCCTGCCCATTGCTCCACTATCTTTTCCAGCATCAGATAAGTGGAATTCCACCTAGTGCCAACATCCTGAATCAATAGGTGGTCAGCTGCCCCTGTTGCTTCCTACTTTTCATGCAGCTCATGCCCACCCATCATGTTCTAGTGGAAATATCCTTCAATTTTGTAGCACATTTTCAGTCAGTACCCTCAAGACATGGCTGCCACTTCTCTTACTTAGGGAATCTGTTAATATTAGGTGCAGCAAACGTGCAAAGAATAAAAAAGCATTAAAGCCCCTCCTTCACCGCCTTAACTAAGATGCAGGCTGGAGATCACCAATGTCTTGGAGGGCACTTGGCAACTGAGGGCTAGAAGATTCAGTTACCGCTTGATCTTTACATTCTCAACCACTTGCTGGGGCTGTTCAACTAGAGCAATCATTTCCCAAGTGTGCCATGTCATCACGCTCAGTGCTGCTTGCTGCTTGCACCAGGACAGTGATATCCAACACCATCCCATCCCCTTCATGATTTCTTACTTGGATGGCCACTGGGGCTGCTTGCTTGCCAGCTCACTGGGGGCAGAATCTGGAGACTCCACTTGGGAAATGGTGTTCCTCTTTTCTGTATCTTTCTTGTCCCTGCTACTTGCAGTACTGGATGGAGTTCCCAGCTTTCTATCATTTCCATTCCTTGAACCAAACTCAAATGCATTGTTTGAAAGATGACCAACTTACTCTTTTATTTATTTCTTTAAGCAGTTTTTTTATACCCTCCCCCCCCCTCCAAAGCTCAGGGGCGATTTACAATAAACAAAACCAGTTACAGAGAACATTATTACAAACAGTGAAACCATTTAACTATGTACAAAGTAGCTTCCAGTATCAGGCATATTAGAAGGTGATGGACAACAACTATATACATGTATGTACAGATAGCGGATAGGAAGGTGCATACTCGTATACATCTGGCATTGTTGTTATAGAATTCGGAGAAAAGCATGGTCTTTAGTTCTCTCCTGAAGGTTTGTAGGTCTTTGACTGACCTAATGGGGTGTGGCAGAGAGTTCCATAGTGTAGGTGGAGTGTAGGTAAAGGCTCTGTTGCTGGTCATTTGTTTTGTCCTAAGGAATGATGATGGTATTGTGAGGAGGTTTTGGTTGCTCTTCCTTCTGCTCCTAGAATCTGTGTGTGTATTCTTGATGTAAGGAAGGAGGGAGAGATGTTGTTGAGTAGTTTGAAAATGGTGATTATTGTTTTTTATTTTATCCTACTCACCATCGGGAGCCAGTGGAGGTTCTTAAGTATAGGAGTGATATCTGGCGGTGAAGGAGGGGCATGCTTTGGATATAATTCTGGTGGTCACATTTTGAGCTAATTAAAGGGTGTAAAGGATCTTTTTAGGCAGCCCCTGTAACAAACTGTTACAGTAGTCCCAGTGGGGAGTGAGTAGCGCTTGGACTACAGTTCGGAAATCGCTGGGTTCCAGGAGAGGTCTGAGATTCTGAATGGATCTCAGTTTAAAGAATATAGTTCTAGCTGTTTGTTTTATATGAGATGACATTCTGAAGGACTTGTCCAAAATGATTCCCAGGTATTTCACCTCCTGTTTTACTGGGAGGGTGGTGTTGTGTATGTTGATTGTTGGTGTGTGTGGGGGGGGGGGGGTAAAGTCTTGATTCCTTTTTGCAAACAGAATGTCTGGGTTTTTTTAAAGTTAATATGGGGGGTTTTTTTGTCAAGCCAGGATTTGGCTTCGAGGAAGCAGTCAATAATGTTATGGTAGGTGGGGTTTCTTATGTCTACCGGGGCTTATAACATAATATCATCGGCATATATGTGGTGGTATCTTATTTTGTGTTTTATGAAGATTGTGCAAATTGGTTGGAGGTAGAGGTTGAAAAGGAGGGCGGATAATGCTGAGCCTTGGGGGATTCCTTGTTCTTGGGGAAAGGTCGTGGAGGATTCTTGGTCAATCTTTACAATCTCCCGGGCTACATACCATGCCCCCTCCCTTTCTCCTTCATGTACATAGCCTTGTAAAGTAGCACACGCTGTAAATAGCCCACCATGAATCAACGAACCAACTTACACACACACACATTCACTTTATAACACTGCATGCACACACAAATGTCACTATACTTCAATTGGTTACTGTGTAAACCTCCTTGATTATAGGAGAAGGTGGTATATAAATCCTCTTAAATAAATAAATATTGGTGTCAATTGGTAATGTATGATTTGAACCATTGTAGGGCAGTTCCAGCTATTATTAATTGGACTAGTCTTGCCAGGAGAATATTATGATTGACATTGTCAAAGGCTGAGACAATGTCTATGAAGACAAGTATGAAGGCCTGATTAGTATTGTCCATACCACAGATGAGGGAGTCAAATAAGACTATGAGCAAGGTTTCAACTGCATGGTATGGGCGGGAACCATACTGGTGTATGTCAAGAGGTGAGTTTATGTCAATGAGGTCCTGTAGTTGTATTTGAACTATTTTTTCAATGAATTTTGCTAAGAAAGAGATACTTACAATTAGCCTTTAAGAGGTGGGATCATCTCTATTTAGAGTTCTGTTCTTGAGTATGGGGCAAATGGTAGAAAGTCTGAGATCATTCGGCATTGTCCCCTGGATAAGTGATTGATTAACCATACTGAGTATGAAGGGGGCTAGCTCAGTTTTAGTTGCTTTTATCCATGATACGGGACATGGATGCCGATGTGAAGTGGTGGTGTTAATTTTAGTGATAATTTCAAGTAACTGATTTTTCTTGATAGAGTGAAAAGTGTTCATTTAATACAGGGGGTTTGACCTTCATCTGTTGAGAGACTGGTTGTAGGTTTTTTACTTTTTAGTTTAGTGGCAAAATGGTTGGCAAGTAGATTAATGGAAGTTAATGCGGTTTAATGGAAGTTTTGGGCGCTTTTTCTACCAACTTTTTTTCTACTAACAGCCTTCTGAGAGTATATGCATTTCTGAGTTAAACAATTGGCCTATAAGCACTTTAAAATAGACCAATTGTTTAACTCAGCAATTAAAATGTTTCCATGCTGCTGGTAGTTGATGAGACTTCACCTTTGCTTCTTTGGGGGATGTTGGTGCTTTTGCTGCCTAATATAAGATATGCCATACTATAGTAGGTCAGAACAAAGATCCATCAAGCCAATTATTCTGTTTCTAACAGTGGCCAATTCAGGTCACAAGCAGTAATACCTGTCAGGTTCCCAAAAACCTCTACTACTGCTGGAACTGGGACTGAGATCAGAGCAGAAGATGAAAGTCCATAGGCATTCTTCATACACTGCACTACCTGAAGTAGAGGGATTTTGTTCCTGGCAGTATCGATTGCTAACTCCTTGCCACTTAGCACACTAGTATTAATCACATTTTCCAGACCTTCCTTAGCTATGATATTTCTAGTATTTGATGCTTCTGCTGGAAATGAGGATTCATCAGAATCAGTATCTGCTAAGTACTTCATATGCTTTTCAAGAGGGAACAGGGTATGACTACTATTCTGACCTGTTGGCTTTATCTGCTGATGGTCTCCTGTACTGACTGTCTCACTTTTCTCCTCTGTGGAGATGGAAGCAAACAAATGATAATTCACAATTGTACTGGAAGCTGCAACTGTTGGTGCTCTCCTCTTGTATAAATCTTTGTTCAGTTGTCTGGTGAACTTTGAGGATTAGAGACCATCTCTGTTCCTCCCCACTTGTGCTGCTGCTAGTCCTAGACCTCTTTGGAGCATGAACTGACTTGATCTGATTCAAGATGATTACCCTTGTGGACTTTCTACACTTCAAATTCATACTTGTCAGCCATAGCACTCGCCAAACAAGACTATTACATTCACCTAACTCTGTTGCTTCTGACTCTTGATGTCTCTTTACAACTCTCAACTTTCTCCTCAAGGTACTTCTGCCTCCACGTCCTCCCTCCCTTTCTGCCCAAATCCTGGCTGACTACTTCCATGACAAAATCCACAAGACCATACTCCAATTCCCCATAAGGTCAGCTACTTCCCCTCCTTTCCCTCGTCACTCCCAACTTTTCCTCCCTACCTCTGCTACTCTTTCTTCCTTTTCTATGATATCTGAGGAGGAAACCAACCACCTTCATTCCTCATCCAAACTCATTACCTGCTTTCCCTGCAGCCTTCAAGCATGCTGTGGTCACTTCTCTCCTCAAGAAACCCTCACTAGACCCTACCTGTTCTTCTCACTATTGACCCATCTCCCTCCTCCCTTTCATTTCTAATCTACTTGAATGTGCGGTTCACTGCCATTACCTCGGCTTTCTCTCCTCTCCTCTCAAGCCCTTCTGGATCCTCTATAATCTGGCTTTTGTCCTTTATATTCTACTGAAATGGCCCTTGCCAAAGTTTCCAGTGACCTGTTCCTGGCAAAATTTAAGGGCCTTTACTCAGTCCTCATCCTTTTTGACCTTTCTTCTGATTTTGACACAATTGACCACAACCTTGATACCTTGTCCTTGCTTGATTTTAAGGGCTCTGTGCTATTTTGGTTTGCTTCTTATCTTTCCCATCGCTCTTTCAGTGATTGTTCTGGTGGATCCTCCTCTACTGCTATCCCACTCTCAGTTGATGTACCCCAAAGATCTGTCTTGGATCCACTCCTTTTCTCTATATACCCAGTCCCTTGGTGCACCCTTCTCCTCCCATGGCTTTCAGTGCCATCTTTATGCTGATGACTCCCAGATCTACCTCTCTACACCTGAAATCTCTCTGGCAATCCAGGCCAGGATCTCTGCCTGCCTTTCTGACATTGCTGCTTGGATGTCTCACCATCACTTGAAATTGAACATAGTCAAAACTGAGCTTTTTATTTTTTTCCCTAGACTCTCCTCTCTCCTTCCTCCTTTCTCAGTCTCTGTGGATAACTCTCCTCTCTCTCCTTCTCCACACACATCCAACTGATAGCTAAAGCCTGCCTTTTCTTTCTCTACAACATCAACAAAATGTGCCCTTCCCTTTCTGAACACCTACTAAGACACTTATTCACTCATTAGTCACCTCCTGTCTAGACTATTGTAATCTACTCATTGCTGGTCTCCCTCTGAATCATCTCTCTCCCCTTCAATCTGTTTAACATTGTGCTGCACAGCTAATCTTCCGCCAGACTCCCTAAACCCCTCCTTGGGAACTCTGCTCTTCTGGCAAACTGCTTCTATCTGTGCCCTTCTCTTCTATTGCTAATTCCAGACTTTTCTCCGTTCTCCTCGCTTCTCCTTATGCCTGGAACAAACTACCTGAGTCTGTACATCAAGTGCCTTCTCTGGCCCTTTTCAAATCCAGGCTGAAAACTCACCTCTTTACTGCTGCTTTCGGATCTTGACTCACCTGATCTCCTTCATGTTTACTTACCAGTCTCCCTGGATGTATCCTATGTCTACAACTACTGTGTTGTCTATCTTGACTAGACTGTAAGCTCTGATGAGCAGGGACTGTCTTTTAAATGTGTCTGTGCAGTGCTACATACGTCTTGTAGTGCTATACAAATGTTCAGTAGTAGCAATAGTGAAAGCCACTCTAAATCTGAAGTTGGCCACATGGTATTGTAATTGCAGCTTAAGTAAGTATGATGTATTTATCATATAAAGATAGATTAGTCAAAGGTTATAAGGTAACCAGAGCACTGCCAGGATAAGCCATGGTAGAGAAGACTCACCATGACTGGTACAGCATGTAATTATAACACCAGGACAACTGCATTCAGTTTATCCAGATATATACTGTATCATTCATTATTGATCCTAGTTGTAGTGTGTTTGAATTTTAGTAAGACCTTTGACATGGTTCTATGAAGACAATCTATAAACAAATTGAGAAGCCTGGGGAGGGCTATAAAGTTACTGACAGCATATAAACAGGTTAAATGGATGGTAACTAAGGGAATAGCAAAATGAGTTCACTCTGAGAAAAAGGGTTATTCAGTGATGTGCTGCAGGAATTGGTCCTTGGTCAAATTCTGTTCAATGCTTTTTGGAGATAACATTGTAAAAGTGCTACTGAGAGAGATTTATTTTGTGGCTGATAAAATCTGTAGATACCCTGAAGGATGTGAAAATGCATTAGGCAGTACCTAGTGAAGCTTAAGGAATGATGTAGAGCTTGGCAGCTAAGATTTAATGTTAATGCAGGGTCATTCATTTGGGTCGCAGAAACCAAGATGGTGGTATAGCATGAGATGAAGTTCTGTGCATAAAGGAATGGTATTTGAGATCTTAAGATAACCAAACAGTTGATATAGTAATAACAAAAGACAAAAGGATGCTTGGGTGCAAAGGGTGATATTGCTTGTATATGAGTCTCTGGTGACACCCCACATCTTCAAAGAATATAAACAAAGGGGTATGTTTACTAAACCTTCTTAATGTGCGCTCTGTGATGTTACCGCGTGTTAAGGTGCCTTAATGCGTGTTAATGGTGCTTTATCAGGCGCTCAGGTACCTTAGCATGCAGCGGCGCAAATGAGCGCTGAAGGCGGGGAAAGGCTCCCGGAGGGCGGAGGAAGGCTCCCCAGCAGCGGAGAGAAGGGGTCAATGGGTGGAGAGTGGGAGGGGAGAGGCTTCCCGCACACTAATGATGTGAAATCCGAGGCTCAAAACTAACGCCAGTGAAACCCTGGTGTTAGAGCTGATTTAAAGGGCAGAGAAACCATTTCTGTCAGCAATGTACAGCAAAACCAGGGAAACCTACAAAAAAAGTGATAAGTGTGATACATGTGCAAGGAACAAAAGTGCAAAGAAACATTGAAAATGACCCCAACAAAATATAAAAAAAACATAACCAAGCTGGGCAATAGTGATATTAATGGGAAACATCAAAAAGCACTCTTGAGAAAGCTCCAAAAAAAGATATGAATTTTGGAAGGGTCTACGCTCCGTCCCCATACAAGGTGAATGATCCCACAGTGCAATTGCGCTCATCAGGGTTTCCCTCTCCATTGGACAGGTTTCCTATGGGGTGCACATGTTCCACAACAGCAGGGCGGGCATGTCGGAATGGGCAACTGGACAGATACTGGGAAAGGGGACACAGAGGGCTGCAGACGGCACATGCTGTACTGCAGCTGGGCCACAGTGCGGACTAGGGTGACGCCCAGGTGGCCCATAGGAATGCTGAAACAGTAGAGCAGCCAGACAGCAACTGATGAGGGCCCAGCATGGGCATGAGTGTGCTTCCCACAGTGTCATAAGAACATAAGATAAGAACATAAGATATGCCATACTGGGTCAGACCAAGGTCCATCAAGCCCAGTATTCTGTTTCCAACAGTGGCCAATCTAGGTCATATGTACCTAGCAGTTTCCCCAAGAGACACAAGTTCCACAATGCTTGTACTGGGTCAAGCATTGATATCTTCGGTCACTTCTTAATAATGGTTTATGGACCTTTCCTCCAGGAACTTGTCCAAACCTTTTTTAAACCCAGCTACACTAACAGCCTTTACTACATCCTCCGGTAACAAATTCCAGAGTTTGATTACACGTTGAGTGAAAAAATATTTTCTTTTGTTAGTCTTAAATAGTTTACCCTGTAGCTTCATTGCATGTCCCCTAGTCTTTCTGTATTCTGATAACGTAAACAATCGATCTACGTTTACCCGTTCCACTCCGTTCATTAATTTATAGACTTCTATCATATCTCCCCTCAGCCATCTCTTTTCCAGGTTAAAGAGCCCTAACCTTTTTAGCCTTTCTTCATAGGAGTATCCTTCCATCCCCTTTACCATTTTGGTGGCTCTTCTCTGAACCTTTTCTAAAATCGCTATATCCTTTTTAAGATACGGCAACCAGAATTGCACACAATATTCAAGGTGCGGTCTCACCATGGAACGATATAGAGGCATTATAATATCTTTTGTTTTATTTTCCATTCCTTTCCTTATCATTCCTAGCATTCTATTTGCTCTCTTGGCCGCCGCTGCACACTGGGCCGAGGGTTTTAACATGGTATCCACAATGACGCCTAAATCTTTTTCCTGGGTGGTGGTTCCTGGGTGGTCACAGGGGATAGTACCCAGTAGGGCCCCCCAAGGGCACAGAACAGTGGCAGGCGATGCTGGGGGGAAGCGTGGACACCTATGCAGGCACCCCTACCCCAGAACCCGCACCATAGGCAGCCGCCTACCCGCACACTGGATGGCCTGAGACTGCGCTCCACCAGCACCACCAGCAGAAGGACATGTCATCAGGGTGGCAGAGGGGCACTGGTGGTGGAGGGGGCAGTGGCAGCTGCCCAGAGCAGACCATGGCCTAGCCCTGTGTAGGTGGGGGCCGTGCACTGCAACAGACAGGCCCCGTCTGATGAACAGTCATGGTATCCCCAGGGAATGTACTGTCTCTTTGGCAACACGATGGTGCAATGCACACAGCCAGTGTGTTCAGGAGCAGAAGGTCACAGGTTCAAGTCCCAGCTGTGGTTCCGCCAACCCAGCCCCCATTTTTTACCCACTACTAAAACATGCTAATACAGACAGAACCTTTATTGCAGATGACGTAAACATGCCCAAAACACCTACATTTTACCCTACAGAGCACAGACACCATAAATAGGCGCATTACCTAGAGCAGAGTCTCCCAAATGCAGTCCTGGAGGGCCAAACACCATTCAGGTTCCATGCTGCCTCTAATAAAGATGCCTGTGCTGCATATCTATGCACCGCCCCCATGGTATGCAGATGTATCTCATGCATATTTATGAGGGACCAATAGATTATTTATGAGGGACAGCATGAAAACCCGAACAGTGTTTGGCACACCAGGACTGGAGTTGGGAACCTCTGCCGTAAAGCAGCAGCCAACAGGGGCAGACACACCCACACCCACAGGATCCATTAGCCAATGCCTCCTGGAGAGGCAGGACCCTGGGCCCTGCGTGCATCTCCCAATACTAGCACTTGCATACCGTAGCAATGCCACCCTAAACCTGGGAATACGGTACACAGCTATCAAAAGGTAGCTATGATTACTGGCAGATAGCAATTCCTACGTTAAGCACGGTTTGCTGACTGAGCTCCATCATAGCAACCTTTCTGATGTCTGTGGAGTGTGCTTCAGGTCTGGTATCTGACAGTGTTTACCACCCTGGGGAGTGACCCCCAACAGTATTGCGTACCATATCCTTGCCTGCACTGTGCCCAGGACTGGTGTGGTGGCCAGGGCTGCCAAACACCTCTATAGTAGCACAATGCTGGAATAGGTGCGGGAGTGTGTGTCTGTCTATCCAGTGTGTGGTGGCTGCAAACACCCTCCACAGCCCACACTGCCAGCACTGTTGCCAGTATTGGCCTGCCAATGTGCATAATGAGGAGCAAGGTACCATGGGTATAGCCCGGACAGGGTGGCCAGGCCAGGATGCATTTGCACAGGGCATAGGGCAATGGCTGGGGCATTGTAGTGCCCAGCCACCACCTGCACAGACAGGGTGGCCACAGCATGTTCTGCTGGGAGATCACTCTCACCCTGACTGAGCAGTGACCACTGCATGGCTAGGTTCCCCCATAGTGCTATGTAGTATTTCTTTCATGTGATATTTATGGGTTCCCTTTTGGGGCCCAGTCACTGACTTATCTGCTTGGTGTATATGCTGACATCCCAGTTCTGGGTGCACGCATTTCCACCAGGAACATGCACTATGGACTAGCTAGCAGACTGTCTGCAGCTGGTATGTGTCTTGCTGGAACACCTTGCAGGGTGCAGCGGCTGAAGGCTTGCTGCAGGAGAATATCAGATAGTGGTGGGGTGCAGCATAGCGCATCCAGGCCTAATTTCTGTCTGCTATTGCTTTATGGATGTGTACAGAGCTGCATTGACTGCCCTGTAGGGTGTCTGTTCCCCAGCAGGACTGGGGTTGATGGTCCCCTCTACTGCCACCATTGCAGGGAGGTAGAATGTGTATCTGTTGGTGGGAGACCCTGTTTACCACCCTCAGCCCCAGAGAGGGGGGGGGGGGAAGGTGGTGGTACATAATCCTCCTATGGGTCCATAAGGGCTAAACCTTGACTGAGAAATACAGATGTATCCAAGGTGTGTCTGCAGACACTTCCTATCTCACACATTAGCACTGCTGGGGTCCTGCAGCATGGCCTATTTCTGCTGTGGACCTGGTGCTGGGCGCCCCACCTCACCCTCAGGGTGAGTACAGTACCTGCACAATGTGACGATGTGTAGCTACTCTGTGCCAGTACCACACACGGTCAGTTCCCCCTACCAGGCCGAGGTGCTGTGGGGGTGCATACCCCATCTTGTGATCATCTGTAGACTGCTGAATTGCATGTGCAGTGCATCATGGGTATGGGTGGGTTAACCCTATCCTGGTGACCACAGCAGATTGTTTGTGTGGTGACGTGCAGTCCTTCTGTAGCCAGCCAGGGGTTTGCTAGCAGCTATGGAGCTGTAGCCCACTGGTTACTTCACTGCTTGTGGAGCCAGAGGTCATGGGTTCAAACCCACAGTGGGGTTATTTGATAGTGCTGTCCGAAGCATTGTCTATTTTTAATGTACATTAGTGCTGCCAGCAAAACACCCTCAGGGTACTGTAACCATAAGGTGCCTCAGAAGGCGCCCTATAAGACGCCTTATAGGGCACCCTATAAAGCGCCTTCTGAGGCACCTTATGGTTACAGTCCGTATAAGGTGCTTTATAAGGTGTCCTATGGAGCGCCTTATAGGGTGCCCTATAGGGGACATTATAGGGTGCCGTGGCGGACAGTGCACTTTATAATGTGCCCTATGGAGTGCCTTATAGGGTGCCTTATGCAGCACTTTAGGTTACGGCATGTGAGGGTGTGTTTGCTGGCAGCAATAATTAAAATACAAATAAAATGCCTCAGGAAACAATACTTACATGTCAAAGCTGATGCCTCAGCCAGCCTTATGCATTAGGCACACTGGGGGATCGAACTCATGACCCCTGTATCATCAGTCAGTGTATTAACCATTGTGCTACACTTCTGTTTCTATGTTTGGTTGTCTGTGCGTCTACTTAAGATTACCGCGCGGTAACGTGCTTAGCGGCGCTTTGCCCGATAATGTGCGCAGCAGCGCGCGTTATCGCACGCTAATCCCGTTTTACTCCTTTAGACTGAAACCCCACTCCTTATATGGCATCCTGCACACTAACGCCGCACATTAAGAAGGTTTAGTAAATATACCCCAAAGTGTACAGAGAAAGCCTTAACATTCTAAATATGTATAAGTCGGAGAAAAGGAGTGAAAGGAGAGATATGAGAGATTTTGTTTTATTTTATTTTTATGAAATTTTCAATGTTACTACAAGTGTCCACTTGCATAAAAGAAACATGGAGATATCAAGTAACTAATATCATAAGAAAATATTTCAAAATAGAAACTCAGCTATGAACATCATCTCCACTTAAACCACAAATTTAGGGATAGGAAAGAAATACAGTAGAATATATCATGTAAACAAGTATAAGAAATACATGTAATAGGCAATCAGGCTCTACAACGTCTCGGCAGAATCTTGTGCCTCCAATTGCCAAGTGTTGCAGATAAGCCGGTCAACTTTTTAACTAGGAAAGATCTAAGTTGCTTCAGTACAAAGAACATGTATCTAACATTCATAAATCTAATTATGCACTTGCAACGATATCTAAGTTGAAAAGTGACTCCCAGAGCCAAAATCTCCCAGGCTGAGAAAGGTTTCCTTCTTTCTTGGGTAGCACGTGCCACATCTGGATACATTTAAACAAGCTGTCCACAGAAGGGAACATGAATTTTCTTGAAGTAAAGAATCAAAATTTGAGAAAGGTCAAGCTCAAATATAAAACTAACAGTACTGCTCAATCCTGTATATCATGAAATGATGATTCTATCAACGCAGAGACATCCAAAGGTCTTGCATAGCTGGAAGATAAATCCTTACCCTTTAGCAAAAAATATGCTTTATTAATAGGAGGACAACCATCTGTAAGAATCTCCAAAATGCCCTTAAGTATTTCCTAAATGCCTCAATAGTGACATAGCAGGTACTGTATTTTAGAAAAATTCAAAATGCATACATTTAAATGCCACATATGATTCTCAAAGTTCTTTAGTTTTTGATGTATAACCAATTTGTCTTTAACCAAAGCTTCAGTTGCTGATTTAGAACTTCTTACTTCTAACTCTAAAAGTCTTGTTGTTGCAACATCCAGAAGCACCAGTTACCTTCTTTTCTGATGTCACGCTGCCATTTGTGTTTCCGCTTCTGCCCCACCTCATTCATTGGAGGGGACAGAACCAGAAACATGAGCAGCACTACAGTGCCGGAAAAAAAGTAACACTGGTGCCACAGTGTCATTTTTACGTTTTGCTGCCCCTGCACATCCCAGAGAGAGGCAGCATTGGCAGTAGAAGAGGGGCCCGCAGATGAGGCAGGAGACATGGATGAGGGGGGCCCCAGGCCTATAAGGGGTTGAAGAGGCCCTGACGGAGGCACATCTACTCTCTGAAACAGCATGTTAATGGTCTTAGAAGATTGAGAAACTGTGGTTTGAAGTTTTACAAGCAAGGCCCAGACTGACTGCAAAATTACTTCATCTGAAGCAGACCCTACAGGAAAGGCTTCAGTATTACTCTTACCAAGATTCAGCACACTCAAGAGCCCAACATTTTCAGTGTTGTTGTTTAAACCTCCTTCTGTGGGGCTATGACTGGACCTCATCATCAGCACCTCCTTCACAGCAGTTAGCGACAAACCTCAATCTGAACAAAGTGTGAAAGTTGTAACCACTCCCATGAGAGAACCATTAACCTCAGGCTCCTCGCAACTCACATGCGTCTCAGTCTTTCGAAGGGAGGGCAAGTCAGAGCCTTTCCGCAGAGATGCCAAAGTTTCTTTCCAAGGCAAGATAACACCTCCACCTGTGTTCCCCACAGTAGGAAGTGTAGCAGCAGTATTTTTACAACTGAACCCGCTTGAAGATGACTGTCAGGTCATTGTTGTTTAGGGGCTTGAGCAATGGCTTCAGGAGATTTGGCCGGCCCTTTTCCCTTATGTTTAGGAGATCTAAAGACAATAAGGAAATCAGAGACAACACAGAAAATCCACAACCAGCTTCAACACGCCGCCATCTTGACTCCACCTTTGAGTCAAGATATTTAAATATTTCCTAAAAATAAATGCTCAGGAAGGAGGCTTTATCAGTGGAAAGCAAGATCTATAATAAGGAGCATGGAATAAGGTAAAGAGGTAGATTCAGGATTATTCTAAGGAACTTTTTGTTTACAGAATGGGTGATAAAGAGACTCCCAGTGGGGGTGATAAAGACAAGGACAATATCGGAATTCAAGAAAGCATGGGACGAGCACAGATCATCCTTGAAGGAAAGAATGAGAGGAGGTGCAGGACTAGGAGATATGGATAGGAAGACTGGACCATATGGTTTTTATCTGTCACCAAGATCTGTTTTTTTTCCTGTCTTGAACCGGTTTCAGTTGAAGAAACAAAAGGGAAAGTCTGAACAAAAACATTTCATCTCTGCTTGTTATCATCAGTAGATTGCATTCCATTTTAGCTGTTGGAGTTCCTTCTGTCATCCCTGAAATTGTTTTTGAGGCCTTTGTATCCTAGTTGAATTGACTGTTTTATTTTGATTCTTGATTGAAAAGAGACATTATTAAGAAAATGGTGGTCTATCTGGATGGCAGAGAAAAAAAGTTAAAAGTACCTGCTGACAGCCACATGAAAAATAAATGCAAAGGGTCAGTAAGATCTCAAAAAGAAAATAAACATTTAAAATGAAAGGCTGGCTAGTTCAAATGAAGTGTCAAATAAGGAAACATGCCAAATAAATATATTTTTACTGATTCTGAAGGAATATGTGTGGGCATGTGTGTATGAATATATGGGGAATCAGATTGCAGTTTCAATTCAGTGTTAAAGGAGTTAATGCACAAAGCAGGGCTGGTGCAGGAAGCAGCTGAACTTGGGGCAAGCAGGGGGAGAGGAGATAAGAGGAGCTCACAGGAAATAAGTAGATAAAAAGCATGACCCAGTTAAGTAAAGCAGGTACTAAGAAAACTTTAATGAAAATGACTTCTAAAATTACTTTTATGTGTGCAAATGTCTGCTAGGGGCTTTAGAGCCCTGAAAGTGTGCTGTGTGAGTTGAAATGAAGTAAGGGACAGTTTCTAGACAGAGCTGGGTGTAGGAACTCTTTTACAGAGAGGATAGAATCCAAGTGCAGGAACTTCAGTTACTGCTTGGGAAAGAAGACTGATGGGGTAAAACATGCCAGAGAAAATGTGTCTGTATAGAAAAGCTGGAAACGGATATAACTGACATCAGAATTGTAAGTAATTGAGAATTATGTATAGCAGGAGTGTGTAAGAAGCTGGAATAAAAGCTGGAGAGGAAATTTAAAGTTAAATCTGGAAACATTTTTTCTTGGTGACAAGAATAAGACTGAAGAAGTTCTGAAACTTATTCAAGCAGTTTTAAATCCAAGATGAATGAGGATCTGAAGTGATTTATTTGACAGTGAGAATTTGAAGTGATCTATTGAAGTGTGTGTTTAATTTTGAGCACTGTTTTGATTAAAAGTTCAACAGTGTGTGGCTGGCTTTCTATAGCACTGGAGTCCTTCAGGCAATGAAGGAAAAGCAAGGCTGAAGATAGAAAAGTCCCAGTGTAGTAAAAAGAAAAACCCTAAAACTGAGGGGCCCAATTTTCAAAAAGCATTTACATGGTTTACAGCCCAGTAAATAGTGTAAATGCCTTAAATGGAGATATTTAACGGCACTTACATGGTTAGGCCATTGAATATCCCTTTCCAACTCCCCTAAGTGCCCCGATGCTATCCAGTTAGCATCTGGGGCATGTTGGGAGCATTCCGGGACAGAGCAGAGGCAGAGACTGCCACTAACCAAGTAGCGGCAATATTGCACTGTAACCTGGTTAGCAATCCATGGCTAAAACTATGCCAGCTTTTGGCTCGCCTAGTTTTAGCCGTGGATCACTAACTGGATAGTGGTGCAATATCGCTGCTGCCCAGTTAGGCTCCCTGGCTGTTTCCTCTGTGCACTAAACCCGGATATTCAATGCTGTTACTGTTGCATTGAATATCTGAGGTTAGGGGCTAGCAGGCAGAGCTATGCGCCATAGCGGCACATAGCCTGCCCAGATGAATATCAGGCCTGAGCTGTTTTAAACCAGTGTACTACTCACAGGATTTAATTCATCCTGAAACATATTGAACTGTTTCAGTGGGGAAGAGAGTGTATGTTTGAAAGAGTGTAGAATTGAATGTGTTTTTGAAGAAAGAAAACACATTGCCTTATTTAAATAATTAAATGTATTGGCAATTAGTATAGTTTTCCTGAACTGACTGGCAGTTGTAAGGATTGACTCTGGCACATACCTAAAGAAAAACTGATTTTTTCACAGAGTTCCGTGGGAAGGAAAGATAGAAAATTTGATTATCTTTTGTTTTTGGAAAAGCAAGTCTTACAAGTAACAGAACTAGAAAAAGAAGAAAAAAGGCTAAGAACACGTTCTAATTATTGCACACATAGCTAGGGAAATAATTTCTCTAAAGGAAAAAAGGGGACTATTGTAACTGATATAGAAGGGCAGACTACATAGACCATGTGGTGCTTTTTCTGCCATGTTTCTACGTTACTATGTTATTGATTTTTAAAGTTAGGTAGTAGGTATCCTGAAAACAGCTGGGCATTGCTGGAACAGAGTTGAGATAAGTGACTGCCACACCACAGTGACTATTTTTTTTGGCAAAACATTGGTGCACTAGTAGTTAAATGTTTTGAAACAAAAGTGTCTGTACCTGAATGATAATACCCATTTACTTGCAAAGTTACAGATAAAAGACAGTGTTAAAACTGAACTTTTCTTCTACTAAGAAGTAAAGAAGTCTCAAGCTTTAAACTATTTAACTAATACTTGTTTGTTTTTGAAAGAAATAATATTGTACCACTGTTGAATAGAAGCATTGTAAGAATAGGTCACAGGAAAATTCTTGACTACATTTACATTTATTATTTTAATATACCATTTTTCAATATACCATTTTTCTGCAATTCAAAATGGTTTACAATGAACAATAAGTAACAGTGTAATTACAGCTGTTTTACATAGAACAAAAACAGTTTGAACAATGGTTGAACATTTACAACAAACACTATACGTTAATTGGAGGGTGGGTAAGGGTGGGGATGTGTAGGTGAAGGGAGGTGGGGTAGGGGTGGGTTTTTTGGTTAGTTTAAATGAGGGTTAATTTGGATTAGGATTGGCATTCTGGGGGTTTAGGGCTATTTTTAAAAAACTAAAATTAGAAATTTTTACAAAAGTTAGTTCCTTGTGAGAGAGTCCTCATCCCTTGGTTCTCACCCCTTTGGTAAGTTCTGATTTGAATTTAAGGTTCAAGAAGTTGTAAAGTGCATTGAGAAAAAAAAAATTTCTATAAACTAGGAGTTTCCATTGGTGGCTTACCTGAGGTAACTCAGCCACCCGTTACACTCATAATATCCAGGTAAGGTAGGGTAACACCCTTGTGGAGCCTCGGTTTACATATCTGTTAAAGAAAGTCTACTTTAAGTTTTAAGACAGTGATTGAAGACCTATTTGAATAAGGTAGATTATATTTTGTTAGAAAAAAGGATGGAAAAACTAGGGGAAGAATTATAAACATCTGAAAATGTTTAAACAATTATAAAATATTTCAAAATAGAGAAAAAAATATTTAAAAATGTTGTTCTATCTGCGTTTGATTTTTTTTCTTGTCTATGCTCTATGCTTACTTTATTATGCTATTTCAGGTGACCAGTGGATTATACAGATTTTGGCCCCTTATACTAACTGTAATGTTACTTTATGGATCAATATGCAGCCACTGTCAGTATGTTACGGGTTTCATGGGTTTACAGGCTATGGGGGTTATTTTAGAATGGCTAAACATGTGATTGACCTCTAAAAATGCCAACATAGATGTTGGAAACACCGAGATGTTCCAATTGCAATTCCAGGCTCAGGCAAATCAACACGTCCCCGAACCAATCAGAACCATGTTGGGGGCCTTTCAGGGTAAAGAGAAGGAGAGTCCAGCATCCGTGTGTCCAAAGTATGTATTGCAGTTGGGGCGTGGTAGAGAAACGTCCCATTCTACACCTGCGAGAGACCATGATACATCAATCAATTAGATAAGGGACAGCTATATATTCACACTCATGGTCAGCACTAACTGGATGAGCCTGTACCTGGGAGAGACAAGAGTTCCTGTCATTGCAGTCCACCGAGCAGTCAGCATTGCATGTCACCTGTGTCTCCGCTGTGCAATTCTCCCCCCCCCCCCCACAGTGATACAGCACCCCATTGTTTGCTTCAGCGCATCCCCCAACCCCCCAGAGCATCAGTTCCTGCATGCTCCCATAATCATCATGAGCTATCCATGCATGAGGGTGCCTGTGTCTTGTCACTGCCAGAGTCTACGTGGCCATGTGTGTAGGTGTGCATCAATGGGGGTGAATAGGAGGCATGTGCTGTGGGTGAGAGGAGAATGTCAATGATTCTGATCTCTGGAGGCTGAGTAGTGACCTTGGAGGAGCTGAGGCAGATAGAGTGGTATATAGATGAGACCTACAGGGATGCAGTAGAGAAGTCCTACCTCCAGTCTGGCAGCTTCTCTGGTAGAGGGGTTGCATTTTATATTAGAGAGAGCATTGAGTCCCACAGGATTAAAGTAAAATACACTGTAGAATCTCTATGGATAGAAATTTCATGTATAAAGGGGAAGGGAATGGCAGTGGGGGTGTACTACCATCCATCTGGACAGAATGAACAGACAGATGATAAAATGCTAACAAATTAGAGAGGCTACCAAAGTTTACAACACAGTAATAATGGTAGATTTCAGTTACCCTGGTACTGACTGGGTAAATGTCACATCAGAATATGTTAGGGAGACAAAGTTTCTAGATGAAGAAGTAAATGACTGCTTCATGAAGCAGCTGGTTCAGGAACCGACATGCAAGGATGCTACTTTAGAACTAGTCCTCAGTGGAATGTAGGATCAAGTGTAAAAGGTAACTGTTTTGGGTCCACTTGGCAATAGCAATCATAACATGATCAGATATGATTTAATAAATAGAGAGAGCAAGGAAATTAACTGCATTAGCATTTTACTATCAAAAAGGAGACTATAATAACATGAGGAAATGGTTAAGAAAAAACTAAAAGGAGCAACTGCAAAAGGCATTATTTAAAAATAGTATCTTGGGATGCCCAGACCAGATGTATTCCATGCTTAAAATGGTGGAAGAAAGACCAAATGACAACTAGCATGGCTTAAAGGTGAGGTCAGAGAGGCTGTTACAGCTAGGAGAAAATCTTTCAGAAGATGGAAAAAGGAGCCAAATGATGAACACACGAAACAACATAAATACTGGCAAGTTAAATGCAAGGCATTGATAAGGCAGAAAAAGAGAACATTTGAAAAGAAGCTTGCCATGGAAGCAAAAGTGCATAATAAAAACTTTTTCAAGTATATTTGTAGCAAAATACTGTACCTGTGAGGGAATTAGTTGGATCAATAGATGAGAGAGGACAAGGCCATAGCCTTCAGTCTATACTGAAGACAGAGCCGGCCATACCACAAGGCAAACTAAGTGGTTGTCTAGGGTGACAACTTCTAGAATGCTAGTAGATTTTGATAGCCAGAGAGGTTGACCAAGCTTGAGGTTCACCAAGGGTGCCAACACCTTGGGCCAACTGTAGGGCCGGCCTTCACTGAAGACTATGTAGGAAACTTACCCATGCCAGAAATGATATTTAAAGGTGACGTATCAGAAGACTTGAAACAAATCTCGATAAATCAGGATGATATTATACAGCTAAATTGATAAACTAAGAGCAGCAAGACACCTGGACCAGATGGCATATATCCCAAGGTACTGAAAGAACTGAAATATGACATTGTAGAACTACTATTAGTAAACTCATCTATCATTAAAATAATCTGTAGTACTCAAAAATTAAAGAGTGGTTTAATGACAGAAAGCCAACATGGATTTAGCCAAGGAAAGTCTTGTCTCACCAATCTCTGACATTTTTTAAAGGTGTTAATAAGCAAGTAGATAAAGGTGAGCCGGTTGATACTGTATCTGGATTTTTAGAAAACTTTTGACAAAGTTCCTCATGAGAGACTCTTGGGGGAAATTAAAAAGCCATAGGATAGGAGGCAATCTACTATTATGGATTAGGAAATGTAGAAAACAGAGAGTAGGGCTAAATGGCCAATTTTCTCAATGGAGAAAGGCGAATAGTAGAGCACCCCAGGGATCTGTGCTGGGCTTGCTGCTTTTTAACATATTTATAAATGACCTGGAAATGGGACTAACGAGTGAGACGATCAAATTTGCAAATGACACCAAATTATTCAAAGTTGTTAAAACACAAGGGGATTTTAAAAAATTGCAAGAGGACCTTGACAAATTGGGAGACTGGGTTTTCAAATGGCAGCTGACATTTAATGTGGACAAGTGCAAAGTTATACACTTAGGGGTAGATTCTAGTTTGCGTTTAGCAGGGATGGACATCTGGTTCAGATGTCCATCCCCGCTAAAGTCCGGGGTACCGCTGCAGCCAACAGAGCTCCCCACATATACAGGTAAGATGTGCAGGGAGCTCTGTTGGTGGGCAGGAGGGGTGATCTGGAGATTGAGTAAGGTGGGCAGTGGGTGGTAACCTGATCCCGGATGTACAGTACCGATTCTGAGGTCAGCCCTGTAAGTCCGGGGTCAGTCATTTGCACAGGGGACTTATTCCATCCTGGATGGTAGGACATGCAGCAGCTGAGACCTCAAACTGAGGTAAGGGGGCGCAGGAGATTCCCCATAGCCCAACGCTGGCCATTGCAGGCCCAATCAGGTGTCATACTGCGGGGAAAGCATATTTTCGGGATCTGCCTGGGATCACAGCTCCTGCATAGAGCCGCAGTGCCATGTCAACTTGACACAATGGTTCCGCAGCTCCATGCAGGAATCTGGCTGGGCTAGCCGGGGAAGTGCCTGGACGTCCGGGGTGCCTGAATCAGGGCACATCATAGACGTCCATGCTCTATGCTGCAATTCTGATCCTGAGGGGATTTCTAGCCCCCATGGGTGCAGAATTGGATGCATCTCCAGTCATCTGGAATTCTGGACATCTGGATGGCCCAGACACACACCTACAGAATTGGCATCTTAGGGAAGAACAATCCAAACTACAATTATACGATCAAAGTTCCACATTAAGAACCATCTCCCAGGAAAAGGATTTAGGTACCATCTGGATAATATGTTGAAACCATTTGCCTAATGTGCAGCTGTGAACAAGAAAGCAAATAGTATGCTAGGAATCATAGAGAAAGAAATGGAGAATAATTCCAAGGATATTATAATGCCTCTGTATCGCTCCATGGTGCGACCACACCTTGAATACTGTGTGCATTTCTGGTCACCATATCTTAAAAAGGATATAGCAGAATTAGAAAAGTTATAAAGAAGAGCATCAAAAATGATAATGGTAAAGACAAATCTGATTGATTTCTTTGACTGGGTGACCAGGGAGATGGACCGAGGGAGAGCCCTAGATGTGGTGTATTTAGATTTCAGTAAAGCCTTTGACACCTTATCATATCTCTAGATGCTCTGCATTCTGGGCTAGCAACTTCTCACATTCATCTAAAGAAAAACGGAAAGGTTTTTATCTAAATTGAGGCCATTAGGGGTAAGGGAATCTAGTAAACATATATATCTCTTTGCTCAAGCCTCATAATAGTTTTATTAATATCTCTACCTCTCCAATTGGTTTTTATCTTCTCCCTGCTGTTGGGATGTACAAGAACAATATGTATAGGCTATATTCCTATGGCCAAATATCTGTGAACCACAACAACACTACACCCTTAGCCTCTATATTGGACAGCTCGCTTATTCTTTCTCTGTTCTAGATAATATTTTAGATTTGTTACACTCAACTATGAAATACAGGCAATAATAAAAAAATATTAAAACTTTGCAGAAAAGAGAAGTTTCACATAGTGTATGTTTTTCATACACTGGTCCAATATAGTATGTTGTCCGTCTTCTAAGTGATCAGAAAAGTTGTGCTTCAGTTCCAGTATTCATTGACATAGACATACTGTATGATACTATTGAAATTGCAGTTTTCATTTAAAACACTTTATTATGATATAATATAGTTTGACAACAGTCTATTCTGATGGCGGAATATGATACATGTGAAAACACTTCTGATGCAGTCGCTGATGGCACTTAGCATACTGGTACCAAGTGTGTGTTCCACAGCCCGTCAACTTGCATCGACCTTGAGATGCAGCCTTTGTTAGGACATGATCTACACCATCATATCTCACACCTCAGTAAGGACTTGTCTTGACAGAATTGGTGTATTACAAAATCTGGCTTGCAACAATGTGTGAACAATGTAGCAAAGAAATTCCAATTGATCCATCTCCCCACCTGTTTCGGCATGCACCCTCCAAGCTGCTACAGCATAGATATTGATTGCATGAGTGTAGAAGTAAAACCACCACTTCTTGCCACACATTGATGGGCGGTATTCACTCAGAAATCTGTCAAGAATATCAACACCCCCCATTTTCTTGTTGTAAAGGTCAATCATTTTTGGACAGTCGACCTGAATATGTTTTTTATCAACACGAGAGTAATGTTGCTTATTTCGCATAAACATTTTGGCACTGTGTTTGCCAAAATACGGTAACATTTGTTCATCAACACTTAGATCTTCCTTGAATACTCCAAACTGCTTCAAACTGCTGTTCAACATGTCAAATAAAGGTCTTACTTTAGCTGCCTTGTCTCGGATCTAAATTCTCATTGTTTGCCAAATGGAAATTCCACTTCATTCCCTCAAATTTGTTTCTTGTCATTGTGCTTGAAACAAGCTGAAAGACGACATCTTCATCCTGGCTCCAAAACAAGCACTGACGTGGTAGAGTATGGTATCCACTCAGCAGATGGATTCCTGTAAATCTGTCCATTTCTTCTTCAGTCACATGAAATGCGTGGTCATTTTCCTGCCTGGCATAGACCAAACTCTGATCTACCAAATGTTTGTTCATTTCATCTGTGTAGAAGATCTTAAACAATTCAAATGGAGTTTTCCTGCCAAACTTTCATCAAATTGTATTACAGGGCATTCTTCAATTGGCTGATCAAAACTTTCTCTTTCTTGCCAATTGCGAGTGCCCAATTTCTTCTTCTTTTGATGAGGCTTGGTAACAAATCTTCTCAGTTTGCTGTCTCTTTCATCTGTTGTAGAATCATTGGCTTTATAATCCACTTCAACTTCCCCAGGAACCTCGGAAGGCATAGCAATTCCTTCTTCACTCTCTTCTTCATCTGTTATATTACCCTTATTTTCCGGAGGAAGTAGGGCCACATTTTCAACTTCTGTGTCACTGTCTTCCAGAACCATTTCTCTTGCTTTTTTGAGGGACAAGAATCGAATAGTGTGTCGATATTGCACCACTGAAACACCTAGAACAGCATGTGTGACAGAAATTAGTCTCAGCACCACATTAGCCCAGCGTATGAAAAACATACAAGGCCAACATACACACCAATAACTCTGACACTAAGTAACTTATAGTTATCTAAACCTATTTTCTAAAGTCTACAAACACTATTATTTGCAAAATAGCAACTATTACAGAATTATAAGCTACTTACTATTTTTTGTGATTTTTTTTATGTTGAGGCACCAGTACTGTCAAAATCAACAAACTCCGAATACCTATTAAACTAAATAAATCTCAAATAAAAAAAATCTGTATATAACGCTTTTTGACATAACGATAATAGCTAAGCATAGTTCCATTGAATTTATAACCATTAATTAGTAAACAGTTGAGAAGTAAGTATGAAAACCTTATTATGTAAAACATACGCTGGTCCAATATGGGATTAACTATAGATAAATATGTCTCACTCCCAAACTCATTACTTACATAAAGCTAAGTCTCTTCAATGGGAGAAAAGACCTCAGATTAATGCATTTCATCCTACTATGTGGCGAAACAAATCACCATACAGGATTAGAGCTTCATGCATCATCGGTCTCAAAAACTCCCTTATATACTACTTAATAAATGTACAAAAAGTACTTTTTTTTTTTACATTTTTTCTTTAATTAATTAAATCACTAAATCACATATATAACACATAAATTCTATCTGACTTCACAAGAAGCTCATATTCCATTCAATGCATACCACATCAGAAGGATACACAGCACCATATTCTGAAAAGAACACAAGGTTTCAAAGTCAAATCACTTTTCCCTTACAGCCATAGATAAAAAGATTCTACTTATCTTTAAGGTGTGCTGCTTTCCTGAACTTCAGTGTTCAATGCTGCTCCTCTAACTTCAGCTTTTATCCTTTAACAGCATCTTCCTCAGCACCCTCTAAACACATTGCCGCCTGACGTTAACCATTAACCCAACAAAGATCTTCGTTTCTCCTTAAAAAAGGCTCCATCAGGGGTAAACTTAGATCTCAGATGACAACAGCTCAGGTTCAAATATCTGTGAAACCATGCTGCAGTATACCAGCTGTGCCATTTACAAAGCATAATGCAGACCCTTGTGGAGTTGCACAACTTTGCAAACAGATGCAGGGAGAGGTCAGGAAATCGGCATCTAGAGCATAGACATGTTATCAGAGATGGTCCGGCACATGAATATAGCTAAGAAATATTTGTAGTAACTCTGTACTGTAGGAATCAGTGCTTTCAGCAGACACAGTATCCAGTAGGCTTGTTCAATAGAGCTAAAGTGCTGACCAAACATACATTGGCCCAACCAGCCATGAGCATAGATAAGAGCAGTTTCAGCATAGCCAGCATTTATGAGGACCATAGTGCAGAGGTTAGGATTCCTACCTTTTAATCCAAAAGTCATTGGTTTAAGACTAGCCAGGTCTACTATGAAAATACAGAGAGGGAAGAAGTATAGGGATTTTGTTTTCTAATTTGTGGCACCATGTGTAGTAAGCTGAACACAATCTGAAGAGATAGCGATACATTTGTAGGTGGTTGCTATGTTCTTTGAGAAATGCTCACTCCCTAGTAGCTGTTTTTGGAGTGGAGTAGCCTAGTGGTTAAAGCAACTGCCTAGTATGCAGAAGATCAAAGGTTCAATTTCTACTAGCACTCCTTGTGACCTTGGTAAGTCACTTTACCCTTCATTGCCTCAGAAGAAAAGGCCTGGTAATCTACTTCTGGTGATACATTGCCAAGAAAACCCAGATGCAGCTGAGTTGCCAGGAGTCAGCACTGACTTGATGGTGCTAAAAAAATGTAGCTGTTTTAATCCATGATGCTAGATCCCTGTGGAACAGCCATAACAGTTCACAGTTAGGTGGTGCCATATGGTATGGTAGGTTTCCTAGGAGTGTGTAGGTGTGTAGGTGCCTCAAGAAGAATAGATGGGCAGGAGGGGGAGGGTTGTTGACAGTGGGATCTGCAAGACCAACACATGCAGATCTATCTAACATGTGGGCTATGTGTGGTGCATGCTTCCAACACTCATCCTGTGCTTGTGAAGCCTTGGAACTGCTGAGGTTCCAGACACCTGCCATAGCTTCCTCATCCATCATCACCAGGATGCATTGCTCCAGATCGGTGAGAACCAACTCTTGCTCCTTGACTCACCCCTACCCATAGTCCCCAATGTGCTGAACTGCCCCATCCCTTCTCTCTTTCCCCTCTTGCAGCTCAGAATCTTCCTCTCCATGCCTCTTGTGACCAGGCCTAAAAGGTTCCAAGGACCTTACAGTCCTTAGTAGTCATACATCTATGAAGGTTTTCACCTTATCTCTCTTGCTACATTTCACAGGCCACTAGACCTGCCAGCTCACCACAATTCTAGCATAGATCAGCAGTGCATCTTAGAGGAAAGGAGGATGGTGGTTTGATCTGCATAAATGGTCCAACAGTACAGTGCCAGAACCCAGGGGAGGAGCGGTGGAGGACTGAGAGATTCAGGCTGGCTGTGAGATGTTAGTACTAATGTTTGGAGCAGGCAGAGCTTGAACTGGAAAGAAGCAGGGTTCCATAACCAGCATGCCACTGGCGCTGGATGACCACAAGGACATGACACATCATTAAAGGCACTAAACAAGTCCCCCTGGCATGCATGAGTCTTGTTATGTATACTATATGATAGGTGCAAAAGCTGCAGCTCCTAGTTATGTGAAGGGGAGGAGCTATTTCTAGACCTGTGAATTTTACAAAAATGTGCTTAGATATGTTACCTGTGTCATCTGCCAGTTGTTAGCATTGTTTTTATATGTTATCATTTCAGAGCTATATTTCTGATTACAAAGGGCCTTTGGCAACTGCCAAAACAGCTGTCTGGATTAGGACTATACCCATAAATACATGCTCATATTGATTTTCATAATCTAGCTTTGAACTGGTGACTCCTGGATTGAGAGATGGTCTTCTTAAAGGAAGAGTTATTGTATCTCCTGAGTGGTTGCTACTGGCTAGCCCATAATTAGCTGTGTCTTCCATGCCTGGAATTGTTATTTGCAATTGTTGAAAAGGTCTGACCTTCAGCTACATGAACAACTGCCTGGATGTCTTGTCTTGTGGATCTCTCTTCACTCATGCTTGACAGATCTGGTGCAAAATATAAGGGTGATGGGGCCACTTGGTAATAGTGAGCATAACATGATCACATTTGATTTAAGAAATAGAGGGAGACTGGCAAGGAAATCAATGGTATTAACTTTTAACTTTCAAAGGGAGACTATGATAATGTGAGGAAAATAATTAAGAAAAAACTGAAAGGAGCAGTTGCAAAGGTTAAAGATTTAAATCAAACATAGGCATTGTTTAAAAATGATATCTTGGAAGCCCAGACCAGATGTATTCAATGCTTTAAGAAAAGTGGAAAGGTGGCCAAAAAACTGCCAGCATGGTTTAAAGGTGAGGTCAGAGAAGCTGTTGTAACCAAAATGCATCTTTCAGGAAATGGAAAAAGAAACCAAATAACAAAAACAGAAAACAACATAAGTACTGGCAAGTTAGATGCAAGGCATTGATAAAACAGGCAAAAAAAGCTTGTTGTGGAAGCAAAAATGCATAACAAAAACCTTTTCAAGAATATTTGTAGCAAGAAACCCGTGAGAGAGTCAGTTGGACTATTAGATGACAGAGGGGTAAAAGGGACGCTAAGGGAGGACAAACGGACAGACTGAATGAATTCTTTGCTTCAGTCTTTATAGAAGAAAATGTAGGAAGGTTATTCATGGTATTGGACTGCAATTGGTATTTAAAAGTTATCCATGGTATTGGACTGCAATGGGTATTTAAAAGTGATGTATTGGAAGAACTGAAAGAAATATTGATAAACCGGGAAGATGTTTTACAACTATTTGATTAACTCCAGTGCAGCAAATCACTTGGATCAGATGATATACATTCAAGTGTGTTGAAAGAACTAAAATATGAGATTGCAGACCTATTATTAGTAATCTGTGAATTATCATTAAAATCATCTGTAGTATCTGAGGATTGTAGAGTGGCCCATGTAACTCCAATTTTTAAAAAGGGTTCCAAGGGTGATCCAGGAAAACACTCAGCAGTTCTTAAGGAAGCCACCGATGACATTGGGGCAGCCCAAGGCACAGCCTGCCTCCTCCTCTGTGCACGGCTGTAAGAAACAATTCCTCCCCTGTAGCTTAGTTTTGAATCATTAACGGTTAGGTGGGTCAGGATCCATATGCTATCTCTTGCTTCATTCTTCATTTTGCCCATCTTTTCCTTTTAACCTTTTGACTTTTGTATGGGATGAGTTTTTTGCTGGGTCTTTATTCTGTGATTGGGTGTGTTCAGTGCTCTAAGTTTGGGTAGGTGGGGGATTTTGGGGGTGGTGAGAGGTTTTGGGTTCACCTGCTGTATTACAGTTATCAGGGTTTTTTTTTTGGGAGGTGGGTGTTTGGGGCTGCTGAGCATCTTGTTTTCTGGAGGATCAGCGGACAAGTTGTGTTCCTGTTGCCTTTTGACTAATGGGAAGGGGGAGGGGATGGGATGGGAGGTGGAGAAGTGAGGGGTTAAAATCTTTGGAAAATAGAGGGTTTCTGTGTTAAGAGGTTATTCCCAGTTTATAAGTCAATACACATCAGAGTGTTGGCTGTATTGTGTCTGGTGTATAGTTAATAAATAGATTGTTAAACTAAAAGGGACATAGGTTTTAGGCCAGACCAGGACATGATGACATTGAGGGACAGAACACTAATAAACTACAGGCTTTGGTCTTGTCATGCAGCAGTGCTGGGCAGGGCCGGATTTCCCTATACGCCAACTACGCCGTGCGTAGGGCCCACAGCTGGCAAGGGTCCACAAAAATTGAACAACTTAGCTTTTTTAAAATTAAATTAAAAAAAAACCGCTGGCTGCTGCCGCGGCAGCATGGACTGTCCCGCGGGGCCCCCTCTGCCCGGCTGAATCCCTCCCTCCGTGCCGGCTTTGAGAGGCGCAAAGGGAGAGTGTCTCCCTCGTGTCTCTGTTAAGCCCGCAGGGGCTGATGGGAAATTTCCCATCTGCCCCTGCGGGCTTAACAGAGACGCGAGGGAGACACTCTCCCTTCGCGCCTCTCAAAGCCGTCGCGGAGGGAGGGATTCAGCCAGGCAGAGGGGGCCCCGCGGGACAGTCCATGCTGCCGCGGCGGCAGCGGCAGCAGCCAGTGTTTTATTTGTTTTAATAAAGTTTACTTGAGCCGATGGGGGGGGCTGGGACTGGAAATGGGCTGACACGAAGAAACCAGAAGAAAGTGGCTGGAGCAATTGCAGCTGAAAAAAAATGCACAAAAGGTAGAAAAATATCTCTTTATTTTGAATTTATTAATTGGAATATGTCAGCTCTGGTAAATGTGCATCATTAACGTCTGCACTTTGTTTAGTACAAGAGCAAATTAATGTATAGTTTTATTTCTACAGTGTTGTACATTCCAAGTTTGGCTTTTGGGATTCCCAGTTTAATTATGACGTCAGGGCCAACAGCGCGCAGCTGATCCGGCGTGCTCGTTTTTATCTTTTCTGGGGGCCCACAATTTTTGTTGGCGTAGGGCCTCACTCAAGGTAAATCCGGCCCTGGTGCTGGGGCTTCAATGCTTCACTTGATGTCCCTGGCCACATGCCACTGCATCACACATATCTACACTGTAGTGATTAAATGTGTGCAGGATTCCAGCAGGAGTGACACTATGAACTTTACAGTGCTTACCATCTACCATGACAGAAGGATGAAACAGTTGGCTAAGGAGGTCTGAGGGGGCTGAGAGGGGATCATATGGGTGAGGATCTGATATTGCACAGTGCTCCTTAGAAAAGATAAGGGTGTTCAGGCCCTATGCCTGTGTCTCAAGAAGAGTAGGCAGGTGTCAGGGAAGCATTATGCTCATTACACTAGTCTTGTGTCTACAGCATGATGATGGCAGCCATGGCAAACTATGTGTTTTGTGTGACAAGGAAGAGACTAAGTCACTTTTTGTAAAGATATTTGTCTGAAACATTTATTTCTGCACCTGCAGTACGGCAACATATTTACACCCACCACCCCTAACATTTATTTATACCCCTGCATTAAGGCAACATAATTACACCCCCAATCCAAGCCCAGCCACCTAGCCTGAGCCCTGCCTCCAGTGTGCAGAGGGACTCCTGGTCCCCAGGGGAGCCTCATGCTGGGCAGCACAGAGGGCTCATGCAGCTCCATCAGTTCAATACAGCATGGGGTGATGGTGCATGATCCTCTCTGCCATCCCTTCCAGGCTCTCCCTCCCCTCCCTACCCCTGCTCCCATTTCCCCACTTCAATGTCGTTGGTGGCCCCTGATGGGTGCTGGTGCAGCTCTGGGAGAGCCACCACTCATTTCTTCCTCCATGTCCATGTCCATGTCCATGTTGGTGGCATTGTCCACATCCGACACCTCCACAGAGGTATCAATCACTAGGTGTGTGCTTCTGCTGGAGGAACTTGATACTTTTCCTGATGCAGCCTCCTCCTTCACTGGCAGTTGAGACACCTGCATCTCCTCCTCTATGTCCTCAACCGCCACCTCCTCCTCATCATCATCTACCTCTTCCTCCTGCACTGCTGCCACTTTTTCTGTGGGTTGGAACCTTGAGGTCATTAATCAGTTTCCACAGACACCACATAGGTTTTCTCCTCACTCCATCGCTTCTGCAAATTATGTTGGCCTCTATGGCCATTTCTGCACTTCTATAGCTTGTGCTGCTAACTGTCAACTCTCTTTGTCAAGCATTCCTTGCACCTGTGAGCATAACATAAGAAATGCCATACAGAGTCAGACCAAGGTCCATCAAGCCCAGTATCCTGTTTCCAACAGTGGCCAAGCCAGTCCACAAGAACCTGGCAGGCTCCCAAAAGGTTACACAATGCTCTTCTTGGGGAAAGCAGTGGATTTTCCAGGTCCTCTTTAATAATGCTTTATGGACCTTTCCTCCAGGAACATGTCCAAACCTTTTTTAAACCTAGCTATACTAACATCTTTTACCACATCCACTTACCTGCTGCATCTCTCGCCTTCACCATAGGAGTCGGAAAGAGGTGGGCTACATGGGCCCTGGTTCCACCAAAAGTGTGGCTGGTAGGCTGCAAGCTGCTCATGGGGATCATGAGGAAGAAAAGCTAAGATCGTGGCAAAGACCCTTACTGTCTGCCTGCGGGAGATCGGATCCCCGTGGGCAGAACAGGAAGGGTCTTTGCTCATGGGGTGGAGCTTGGGGCGATGCTTGGGCCCCCCAAAGAAAATGCCTTCTGTCACCCCTGGCCTTCACATCTGCCATGCCTTGGAATGCCCTTTTCTGTTACTCCTATGAAGCTTCTACCAGCCTCTGGCCCTCTACTTGCTCAGTGTCTGCCTCTTCTGTCCTTGCTGTATCTATTCGGTTCTTCGGAACCTTTCCCCTTGCTGTGTTGTGCCTGCCAACTAGTCCTGGCTGTGCACAACACAGCCAGGTTCTGAAGCACCTCTTCAGGGCCTAAATTTCTTAGTGGATCAGGTATTCTCTGTGGGAAGCAGCAGAAGATGATGTGATGTGGCATAGTCTTGCTACTTGCACATGCCCTGTCATCAATACCTGGGGGTCCATTTCCTGGCATTCTGCTTGTTGCCCTTTGGCCCAGTCCTGTCTAGGGGGTTGGGAGATATTCAGATTTCCCCTCCACTACAGCTCCTCTGGCATATGCAGGTGTTCAGCTGCCACTTTTACGCTGTGCTCTTGTGGTGCGTGTTACCATTGTGTGATCTGTGTGCATTCTGTCCTTGCACCTTCCTTTGTCACATATGGGGGTCAGGGATCCCAGCACACGTTCCCCCTACAGCAGTCCCAATACCTCTGGCAACAATAACTTGTTAAACCAGTCCTCTAAAAATCCCGCCAGGGCAAATTCAGCCAATGATTCCGGCAGCCCAACAAAACACAAATTGTGGTGTTAGAACCGGGTTTCCAGGTCTTCAGGTTTCCCCTCGCATTGGGCCACTGCAGCCTGCAACATCACCAGATCACACAAGACCCTACCAAGGGAGTCCTCAGCCTCGCCAATCTGCCACTCTACCTCCATCATCCAGGTTTGAAACGCTGTTACTGCTGCTGCCTTCATATCCATTTGATCACTTAATTTGATTAGGCTGGTTTCCAAAGCTTCCACCATGGCCTCAGTGAGCTACTGAATGAGAAACGCGCTCACATCCCAGGTCTCCCATAGCATGGTAGCCATCTTAGGATCCGCTGACTTCACCTTTTCGCAATTCTTTTTCCCACTCTTTGCAGCCATGAAGTTGCTTGATTTAACAACAAATCTGTCTATAAAATCAGTCATAAAGATCCTCTTGCAAAGAAGATGGCACCAAAGAGATTTTGCAAAGAAAAGGGGTTGGGTTTCCTAGGGAAGCCGGGAGCTAGGGAGAAACGCGGCTGTCTTGCTCACTGCATAAATGATCCCCCCATGTCTCTTTTAAAGTAGGACAATGGTTGTCCAGGAAGAGCTGTTTCATCTCCTGTAGAGCCTGATGTGTATTGCCTATACATAGCTGTCCTGTATGACAGATACGGTTTGTTCCTGATTGTGCCAAACTTAGTCTGGTCATGAGCTACATGGAAAGGACATCATGGAATTGCTGCCATTTGCTCTCATTGATTCCTGCTCAAAAGAATAACTCCAAATACCTGTCTGGTGACAGAAAGTCACCAGAAATGAATTCAGGTATTGTTAGACTGAACCCAGCTGTGGAGGAAGAGGCCGATAGCGCCTTCAGCTGTAGCCCTCCAGGTAGCTGGAAAATGCAGGTGCCCAGGGAAATACCACAACAGTGGCTGCCATCCTCCCCCTGTGACATATCGGTGGTAGGTGGTGATGGGGCCCCTGCATTGTCAGCTGGTATGGGGGGGTTACGTGGCCATCCAAGTGTGCCTCTGACCCCTCCAGCTGGGCCTTGCACCCAAGGCACCCACCTAACCCACATGTTTAACATGCTGGGACTATGCATCACCACCACTGATAACGCCTGAGCATGTCTGCATGGTGGTGGTGGTTGCATGGGCAGCGGCACCAGCCTGCAGCAGACAGAAGCCTTGTCCTAGTCCTGTGCACCATCCATATTGCAGCATGTGCCAAAGGACAGCATATCATCAACAGGGGATGTTATCCCCACGTGGCAGCACTGTGGTGCAACACACATGGTCAGTGTGTATATGTGTGGCAGTCACAGATTCAGGTCGATGCTGGGGTTTCTGTATTGCATGTTCCTGTGGACAAGGTTTAGCCAAAAGTGCAAGTATAGCTCCAGAATGTGCAACCTCCAAGGAGGCGGTCAGCAAGGGTGGAAACACCCACCAGTGGCACTGATAGGCTCCACTATCCACAGCTGGTTGGAGGCTAATAGCACACTGAGTGGGCAGTAACAATGTGCGGTGCAGCCAAGGTGCACTAATAGCACCTGCACACAGAGCACACATTAACAATCCTTGAGCTGACATGGAGGCAGGAATGCCAACCATCCCCACTATTGCACAGTGCGCCAATGAGAGAGTGTGCATGTGTGAGTGTGTATGGCTCCTGTTTGTCCTGTGGCTTTCTGCACTTCACTTCGGCTCACATTGTCTGAGTTGTTCCCAGCCTCTGTTTGAAAATGTGAATAATGCAAGGCAGAAGGTTGTGGGTATCATCTGAAAAAGCTCAGATTGGCCTGGATGTGTCTGCTGCAATGATAGGGTCAATGGCTGAGATGTCATTGTGCCCATCTGCCACATGCATTGTCTGGGTGGCACTCTCACTATGACTATCAACATAGAGGTCTGACTCCAGTGATGTGGATGCAATCTCTGTCTGGGGATGCCAATCACTGAGCAAACTGCTGGGTGTTAATGCTGAGTATCCCAAGGCAGGGTGCTTGTGGTCACTGTAAGCACATGCTGTGTGTGCTGACCGGCCCAGTGAAGGGCAGTCTTATTGTGCATGTTGTGGTCAATTGTTGGCCCTCAATGATTGGGGCAGCAGTGGTTCATTGCCTACTCACTGGGGTCATGGCAGGACAGTGGCAGTAGCCCCATGCCAACTTATATGCCCCCCACTGCAGTGGCTGTCCATGGCATCAGCACACTGACACTGGGCACTGATCTGCACTATCAGAGGGTTAGCGTCCAAAATGGGTAGAATCCAGGGCTGAACTGTTGCTGTCTCTCACAGATTGCAAGAAACAAGGAGAAAACCATATCACACTGCAGACAAAAACTGCCACACACTAGCAGTGATGTGGACCTGCAATACGGCCAGCGGAGACCATCTCTAACAGTTCAGGTGCAGGGCACCTATCCTCACCCTTAGGGTGACAGCTGAAACTGCTCTGCAGCACAACTTGCAGTTGTTATGTGCATGTAGCACATGCAGTCAGTGTGTCTTACTGAGCTGATTTGCTGGATCAGTGCATTCTCCATTGGTTCATCAGCTGTAGACCACTGTTTTGCATGTGCAGTGCCTCATGGGTAGTGGAGGGCCTAACCTATACTGTCACACTCAGCAAACAGTTTGATCAGAAACCTGCAGGCTCTATGCATCTGTACAGAGCTGTGTGGACTTGTAGTCTACTGGTTGGTGCAATGTCTCGATAGTCAAAGGTCCAGGGTTCTATTCCCACTTGTTCATTTTGTGCCTGGGTGCTACTCAGGTCACTTGCCCACCTCGCACAGTCCTGGATCTGCTGTGACCTGCAGACAATCATCCTTCTACATTTCTAGCCACACATTGGGTAGCCCATCATAACATTCCCCATCATGGACATCTGAGAGCATGGCTTTAGTGGCTCTGCAGTGAGTCAGTAATGTCTACGCAGCAGATATCTGGGACAACTGGTATGGATGTGTTTTCTATTGTGCCATCATTGTAACCTCCCAGCTTAACATAAAGAGGATATATCTCATACATTCAGGCACATAACACTCGTTTAATAGCCATACACTGCACTATTCTCCCATCATTACTTGCTCCACGTGGGGCAAATGGTTTGACTTGTTCCTTTCTATCATGCCATTCTGTCGGGTGCATTGTCTTGCAGTTGCGCAGGCCGAGGCACCAGTCCCACCCACACAAATGGTGTTTAATATTCTCCATGGCACTGCTACTTTTGGTTCACACACACCAAATGCTTTTGGCCAGTAAGATCCCATACACCCACCCACCATACACATTGCAAACTCTCTGCTTGGAAAACCCATGCCAAAGCCTTGTACCCACCATTTGGCCATCAGGAGGATTCATGTATTTGCCAGTAAGCTGGGTTATTTGCATCAGTTAGTCATATCATGCACACCTCTCCTGTGACTATTCCACATGAGCACTCATGGACGATCCTCATTTTGCTGCCCATATCAGGAACATGCTGCCTCCACCCAGACACTGTCCTCGCCTATGGCATGCCACACACTGACAGTACATCTGAATACATGTCTACACCTCACAGACACTATAATATAGCTTACGGCATAGTGTATGCTTTCAGAAGCATCTAGGACTGCATGCTCGTCACAGCGCCCCCCACTGCTGCCACCACCCACCCATGACACTGTCAACACCCACACTGACCAGCATCGCTAGGCAGCTGCCTATCTCGCCTAGTCAACAGCATAGGCCTGCTGTATGGTCAAACATGCTCATCACGCATATTGCCACATAGTCAGGCATCAGGTGAGTCAACTCCATCAGCTAGCAACTGTGCTTGCATCCATACCTTCTGCAATGGCTTCCCTGCCCCCTTTCAGCATTTCAGAGGTTTTCCTGCATTAAGGTGCATGCAAGACACCTTAACACAGCATGTCCTGTTACTGCCCATTAAGTGTCCACTACTACCCCTTAACGCTGGAATGCCTCTAACATGCCATTACCACTCAGAAAGACATGCTCCCTTACCACCGTTTAGTAAACATACCCTTAAAGATATCCTTGCCTGTCTATCAGAGGAATCATCCAGGACCAGGACTCTGATAAAGAGTGTGAATAGTACATAACTGCTATGAAAAGTGGGAAGCTGTGAGAGGAGTTCAAGGTGCGTGCAGAGAGTGCCTCACGGAGAATGAAATTGTACTAGTGCCAAGGCATTAGACCATAGCCAAGGAGTCTGAGAAGAAAGAATCCTTAACCCAAGTTAAAGTGGCTGAGAGTGAATGAGGAGTGAATCCATTCACCCAGAGACTCAGAGATAAGAAAGAAGGAGAGAGGATCCAGACAAAAGATGAGCTCTAAACCCATTGATGCCATTAGAGGAATGCAAAATCCTGAAGGAGAAATCTATTATTCAATTTGTGAAATCCCCTTACACCAGAGCTACTCAAATCCGGTCGTGGGGGTCTGCAACCCTGCAGGTTTTCGGGATATCCCTAATGAATATGCATGAGATATATATGCATTAGAGATAGCCTGCCAACCTGACTGGTTTGTGGCCCTCCAGGGCTGGATTTGGAGACCCCTGCCTTACACCTCTGTCATTTAAGATTGTGAGTGGGCAAGGTGCAGTTGTCCTAGACATCAAAAGGGTAGATAGAATGTGTCACATGCCTCCTCAATTCTCACCACCACCAAAAAGTTGTCTAAGGTCTAAGAGGTCTAAACACCACCTCTTTCTCCTACACTACTCACATCCCAACCTTAGCCACCTTTCACCCAGCTAAACAATGATAAACCACAAGACAATTCATAGCTATAATGTACATAGTTGTAGATACTGTAAATAGTTCCCCCGGTTTGAAATCCAAGTTGTATCTCCCGTTCACTGTAAGTGCATAGCAGACATCCTGAGATGCATAGTTGTTACCTGTAAACCACACTGATTTTAAAGAGTGCGGTATATAAAAGCAATAAATAATTAAATAAATTAAAATAAATAATAGACAATATTTTGGTGGTGGTGAGAAGCGAGGAGAAATGTGACAAATTCTATCTAACCTTTTTGATGTCTAGGACATCTGCATCTTGCCCACTCACAATCTTAAATGACAGAGGTGTAAGGCAGGGGTCTCCAAATCTAGCCCTGGAGGGCCACAAACCAGTCAGGTTGGCAGGCTATCTCTAATGCATAAATATCTCATGCATATTCATTGGGGATATCCCGAAAACCTGCAAGGTTGCGGACCTCCACGACCGGATTTGAGCAGCTCTGCCTTACACCATAGTTTGAGAGGTTATTTTTAGCTGTGAAGTAACAGATGAACTTTACCTACAATGTGTGTCACCTAGTAAACTGATACGTTTAACCAAAATCCACTAAGGTATAGTTGATAAGTGGAATGTGCATGAGGAAGAGGAGCAGCTGTGGAAAAATCTGCTACAATGGAGGCACCGAGCAGGGTCAGGATTTGCATTCAAGGGGTTAAAAGGGTGGAGGAGTGATACTTATAGCTCCCCCCCTCCTTGCTCCTCAGGATCTAAACAATTAATATGCTCTAGGAAAAAATGGCTTTGAAGAAGAGTCCGCTTGTGGGCAATGTTCCCTCTAATTTTCTGAAGACTGTGTGCGCATAAAATATCAGCTGTGCAGCTTTTGAAGGAAGGTTAAATTTTTGTGCGCCACATAACGACACTCGGAGTTATATACTTTAAAATTTGACTACACGTCAGAATACAGTATGTACACCACATTGATTGCACTAGAAAATATTGTAGAACTTGTGAAAACCGTAAATACACAACAACTTTTAAATTTTAAGACGTCTGTGTTGTTTTCTGTCAGAATCAGAACCGTAATTTTTGTGCGCTCTGTTGTAAAGCATGTGCTCACTCGGCGAGGTGTGTGCGCGCGCACACGCGCACAGCTTAGAGGGAACAGTGCTTGTGGGTCCATCTAGAATTCTATTGAATTTTCTTGGTTTAGCACCCTCTTTCATTATCATTCTCCTATTATGAAACCCACATCTCGCTTACCTAAATTCTTTATGGTCCTAGGGGGTTATTTTAGAAACCCTATTCATGCTTTGGACATCTGAAAATGGACATACCGTCATCCCAAACACGGAGACATTCCTGAAGGCTTTTCAAAAGTGGTTTTAAAGACGTCCCAGGCATGAGGAAATCCAAATCAGAATAGAGGCGTGATGTAGGCATGTCCAGGGCATCCCCAAGAACCCAGATGTCCTCACCTGATTTCAGAAACACCCTGCATGTCCCAAGCCACGTCCACGTTTCCTGCTCCAGGTACGAATAGACATCAGAAAAGTGCTTGTTTTGCCAGCCAAATATCTAGAGAGTGCAGAGAAGGAGGTACACACATATCCCCTATATATGCCATGTTAGCAACAAACACTAACAGGGAACATGGGCTCTTGTTTTCATTTTTCCACGCCAATGGAAGTTTCCGAATGCAAACTAGCAAGCAATAGACTTCCCCACCCCCCTTTTTTTGTAGCAGGGACATCTACTGTATGTGGATGCTGACATGGGCTTCCACATTGGGGGTGTCTATGTTTCTAAACTCAGGCTGAAACAGACAACCCCAACATTTTTCTGCATGTTTTGCTCTGGACATTCCAGATTGCATTTGGACGCCCTTTCTAAAATGTCATACAATAGATCTCATGCATATTCCTTAGGGATACCCTGAAAACCAGATTGGCTGAGTGTATTCTGAGAACTGAGCTGAGAACTACTGGTGTAGAGCATTTGGCAATAAAGACCAAATGACATTGCTTCTTTTGCCTTATGTGTGTTTTTTAATTATCTGTTTTTTTATACTTTGGCTACTATCCAGAAATCTTATTTTTATTTTCGCATAATTAATAACTTGCCTACTCTGTGCCCAGCTTGAAATAATTTCTATATGAACATTTTTTAATAGAATCACAATCCTTTACTTAGAAAGGAATCATTCTGTTTTCTGGGGCTTGGGGCAATACTGTTTCATTCTCAAAATTAATCTAAGCATGATTGTGTTTCTAGCCTTTCTTTCTTAAAGAAAGAAGTATAGGGAATTAGTTTACTTTTCAGCACAGTTTTTCAAACCTTCAATCACTAAGCATATGTTTTTCATCTAAAACCACAATCTGTATAAATTTTTCATTATTAAAGAGCAAACTAGCAGGTCTCCAATGTAGATTTATTTGGCCTCTTCCTCAATTTAATTTTAAGAACTAGTACTTAGTACATCTTGTTATTTTATGATATTTCTTCCTTAGGTATAAAATTAATCAACTGTCACATATTTCTTGTACCCTGAGGATCTAAAGGTATAATCCTGCGTTTTGGAATGTAGACAGCTCTTCTAATTCTGTCAAAAGTTTTGAAATCTCCAATAGGTAATATCAGGCCTACTTACTAAACTCTGTTAGGTGTTTAATGCACATTAAGAGGGTAATTTTATATAGATTCTCCCAACGTTTGGGCACATCTATACATGGGGGTGGCTAGATACACTTTATAAAACACCATAGTATGTGTATTTGGGTGTGCACTTTATAAACTAAGGTGCACACAGGTTATGAAGTACACACCTACTCATGGCAAGTGTGCACAGTCATCTACATGTACTTCGGCATTTGCCCTTATTTTTAAGTAGGGTCGCCAACTGGCTCCAGATGTGCCCGACAGGCTTGATCCAATCCTAGGTTTACCCCATTGTATGCAGGGAGATGTAGTTCTGATTTCTCTATTGCACTCCATAAGAAAAGTAATACTACATCTCCCTGCATGCAATAGGGTAACCCAGGACTGGATCAAGCCTGTTGGGTGCATCTGGAGCCAGTTGACAACCCTATTTTTAAGCAACATGCATGGTGACGTGACAGGCACAGGGACTTAGACAAAATGGCAGCTCCAGCCAAAAAACTCAATTTTGGCAGGGCAGACACCCTCCTCCTGACCAGATTTATGGTGCAGTGAGAGAAGCAGTTCTTCCAAGTGCCTGGTCAGAGAGGGTATAAGGGAAGAATGCATGATCTTGAAAAAGCTGGCCAGACATTTTAATAAGTGAGTATCCTACCCCAGAGAGATAAGTGCCAACAGAGAGCTGACACAGGAAAGGTGAACTATCCCTAAGTGTGAGAAATTCCATGCTAAACAATAAGATGCTTCAGACAGTGTACCCATGGTACACAAAGTACAACCTACTTTTTTTTCTTCCCAAACTCCATTCTATTAAACAATATCTTACATTTCCACTCTTCACACCCTCATCCTGAAATCATTTAAAATGTCAACATGTTCAAAGTATGACCATCATACATTTGCACAATGCCTCCACATTTGACCATGAAAACGTCTTATTGATTCAAAACCATTGGCTTCCCATTTCTAACTATATTAAATTTAAGATGGTCACCCTAGCATACAAGGCCTTCCATATAGACATTTCTCCATATTTGCTGACCCTTTGAACCCTCAATGCACACTTATTAATAATCCCTTCAAAGCAAACTGCTAGACTAGAATCTACACATACTACAGCCTTCTATTTTCTAACTGCATACCTCTGAAATTCTTTACCATTATACCTCAGAGAACTGTCATGCAAAACATTCAAGAAAAACCTTAAATCCTTCTATTTTCAATTACCAAATACTGCAATTTTCCCTTACTCTCTACTTCCTCCCTCTCTCTTCTTTATTGCATTTTTATTTGTATAATTTTATTGTATACTGCTCTGATAGGCAGGATTGGTCCAAGGGGGTGTGGGGCCATGTGCGGAGACTCATTGTGGGGCTTCATTTGCATAAGGGACCTTCAATTGCATAAATATTTGCATAATGTTAACATGCTCTAACTTTTAATAAACATGCCTCTTAATGAGTGTCTGGATAAGGAAAGACTACCAGATTTGTACATTACTATACTCCAGTGCCAACCATCAGGCACATTAGGAAGTACTATAAACACTGCCCATTTAGAACTCATGGCAAACCTGCCGTATCATAACAGCACTACCAGGACTCACAAAGCACCAAACCCTACCTATCAAAAGGCAACAATGCAAATATTAAACCAATACATCTCAGAGAATACCAATACATCTTCTATTGGGGAAAGAGAACAAGTGGCACTGTCAAAAAGAAACTACATGAACAGAATACCTCAGCTGGGTTACACATGCAGAACATAGACCGTCAGCAAACAAAGAACAAGGGATCAGAATTTAGAAATCGAAATAAGGGAACCATAAAAGCCAAACTTGGAATGTATAACAACACTGGAGAAATAAAACTAGAAATTAATTTCCTCTTGTACTAAACAAAAATGTAAAGACGTTAGCAATGCACATTTCCCAGAGCTAACATATTCCAGTTAATAAATTCAAAATATATATATATATTTTTTTTACCTTTTGCTGTTTGGGTATTTTATTTTTCAGTTGCAATTGCTCCAGTCACTTTCTTCTGGGTTTTTTTTGTGTCTTTGGCTAACTTTCCATTGTCTTCTGTCCATTTGTCCTTTCTTCTCTCTTCTAGTTGTTTTCCATTCTCTCTCCACATCTGCTTTAACATACTGATCTTCCCCTTTTGTTCTTTTCTCCTTTTCTCTCTTTATTTCTTTTTATACACTCAAATTCACCCCTCCATCCTCAATCCCCACTTACTCTCCCAATACCCGGCCAATCGTAGATTTTTTTTCCCTCCCACACAAAATATCTTTCCCCCTCTCCATCCTCACTCCCCCATTCCCATCCCCTTCTAGTCCTCCCCCCAACATCAGCTCCCTTCTAGTTTCAGCGCCACCCAGCATCTGCTCCCTTCTAGTCCCATTCTCCCATCCCCCTGCATCAACCCATGTCCAGTCCTAGCTCCCCCCATAAGTCCATTTCCAGTCCTAGCCCCCCATCAGCCATTTTCAGTCCTATCCTAGCCTCCCCATCAGCCCATTTCCATTCCTAGTCCCTCCCATAAGCCCATTATCAGTCCAAGCCCCGCATCAGCCCATTTCCAGTCCTATCCTACACCCCCACATCATCTCATTTCCAGTCCTATCCTAGCCCCCCATCAGCGCATTTCCAGTCCAAGCTCTCCCATTAGCACATTTCGAATCCTAGCCTCCCCATAAGCCATTTGCAGTCCTATCCCAGCCCCTCCATCAGCCCATATACAGTCCAAGCCCCCATCAGCCCATTTCCAGTCCTATCCCAGCCCCCTTAGCCCATTTTCATTCCTAGCCCCCATCAACCATTTCCAGTCCTATCCCAGCTTCCCATTAGCCCATTTCCAGTCCTATCCTTGTCCCCCATCAGCCATTTCCAGTCCTATCCTAGCCCGCACCCTCATCCTGAAGAGCCCCATGCCTGTCTGAGTAGCTTATGAGGGAGCCGAGGATGCCAGAGGCCCTGGCTCACCTTTGCACAGTGCTGGCATGAAGAGCAGCATGCTACCTCACTCACGCTGTGTTCACGTGAAGCCTGCTGAGTGCCGGGAAAGGTTAAAGGTCATTTCCTGTTTCCCCACACTCTATAGGCTTCACATGAACACAGCGCAAGTGAAGGATCATGCTGCTCTTCACTCCAGTGCTGTGCAGAGGCAAGCTGGGGCCTCTGGCATCGCATTCCCGGCTCCCTCTGAAACCGGCCCTAAAAACCCAGCGGAATGAAGTTCACTCGAGGCCACCTGAAGCACGGGGCCCTATGCGAACAACATTCTCACTCAATGGATGCGCCGGCCCTGCTGATAGGATGAGATAAGGGAGGTATATCAAAACCTGTAATAAAATATAAACTAAAAACTATGTGTGGAGTGGAGGAGTAGCCTAATGGTTAGGGCAACAGCCTAGTACCCAAGAGATCAGGGTTCAATTCAAGTCACTTTACCCTCCATTGCCTTAAAAAAAACACAACAACTATGTAAGTGATGCATAGGTTTCCTATAGGTAAAAGACCCCCATTAACTAAGAATAGGATCTCTTTGGGGCTGCTAAAAGGAAGAACAACGGAGACAATATGAAAATACTTTTCTAAGCTTTTTGCGGCACCAACTAAAGAGTTAACCACCTTATATCCCTAGCATGAAAAATGTCCTCCATGCAGCAGAAACAAGTAGGTGCCTAGGTCTGGCAATACAGATATCTGTTACTGAAGGCAGATGCCATGTACCCAGGAAGGTGCATTCTGCCCTCACCCAACTGCTTGCCACACTTCTCATTTTTTCTCTTACGCATTCTATTCAAGAAACAATGACATGGATTCACCATTCCTGAGGCTCTGAGGAATGAGAGAAGGGATTGAAAGAGTAGGAGTAAGAGATAGACCTCAAATGAGTGCACTCCGGATTTGCAGGAGAGGATATGTGAAAGACAGAGCAATAATGGTAACTGGAAAGTAAAAAAGGAACAGTAGTGCTCGATGATACATTTCTTCCAGTGGCACTCATTTACCCACTCTCTGGCCTTGATACTTTGTTGGAGCCTTGTACACAGATAGCATCACACAGTATGTGCTAGAGACAGAAGTACAGGTGGAAGGCATATAATGGAGCATGTTCATGCAACACAGGGAAAAGGTCAATGGAGACAAGGATCAGGTAATAAGGACATTCTGCAGGCTCATACATGCACAGCATTCCTTCAGTGCAGCACTAGTGCACCCAGAACCCCTACATGGTCTTATCGATAGCCTCACCACCCATTCAGATGGCTCTGTCATGGCCCCAGTAAGATCACAGAGGCCAAATGGGACCTATGCCACTCAATGCTATCTCTTTCTTTCTCAGCAAATAGAGGATCTGTATAAGTAGGTCCACTACTTGTGCCTGCTTGAGGCACAGTGGTGGAGGAGGTCCAAGCCCTAATGCTGAAGGAAGCAGGTGTGTACCAAGCCCTTGTTAAAGGTTTCTGCATTCCTTCTTAGCCAATGTATGCATATGTAGCCAGACGTCAGCTGATAGATGTCAGGGCAGCCCCCAAGATGTGCTACCAAACAAAGATGAGTCCGATTTCTGGAGGCTAGAGGAGAAGACTTGGAGGAAATAAGGAAGACAGAGAGGTATATAGATGAGACCTACAGGGACATAACACTGCAGTCCCATCTCTAGTCTGGCAGCCTCTCATAGAGGAGAGAGGTCACATGAAAGGACAGCATCATCTTAGTGTGGCAGGAAGTGATCTTGTAGCTAGGACCTGTCCTCCAGGTGATGTAAAACCCTCTCACACTGAGGAGGTTTCTCCAGGGAAATGTGCTCATGAGGGAAGGGTTAGGATGGCCGTTATAGTTAGCAATTTGATCATTAGCATGTAGATAGCTGGGTGGCTGCTGGATGTTAGGATCACATGGTAACATGCCTGCCTGGTGCGAAGGAAGCGGACCTCATGCGCCACCTAGACAAGGTTTTAGATAGTGCTGGGGAGGAGTCTGCTGTCTTGATACATGTTGGTACCAATGACATAGAAAAGTGTGGAAGGGAGGTTTTGAAGGCCAAAATTAGGCTTTTAGGTAGGAAATTGAATCCAGAACTTCCATGGTAGCATTTTCAAAAATGCTTCGCATTCCACATGCAGGACTCAAAAGGCAGGCAGAGCTCTGGAGTCTGAATCATGGATGAGACAGTGGTGCAAAGAAGAAGTGTGTTTTTTATTGTACAGCAAGAAGATCTGTTCCTACCTTGGGTTCCAGACAAGAAAGAAGTTGGCGAAGTACCATAGGAGGAAGCCAGCCAGGATCTATACTGAAGAGGAAGGAAACATTATCAGAGGATTCCCAGAACAGACAGCTAGATCTTTTGATTTCTCAGTTTGCTAAAAGATTAAACTACTTTGCTTGAACTACTCCTGTGATGTTGCTAAATTTTTCCCTTTTGCTGCTATTTTTTTAAGTACCTCATTTTCGGAGATACACCTAATTAAGGTTTTTTTTTAAAGAAAATATCCCCTGGACTGCACTTAAATTTCTCTCTCCAGTGTTATCAAGCAGTCACGGCCTTGGGGCATCTGTTTCTCTCCTAGTCACAAGAATGCTGGGGTGGCGGGCAAAACTACACCACCTCCATGTAAATCTGGGTTACATATTTCATGGACCTTTTCCTTAGATTTAACAATTTTTAATGCATCTGTCCTTTCATGAGGGGGCAAGGGTGACCTCGGAGGTCCTACACTAATGAACTTTATAAGATGTAACAGCAGAAAGGAAGAGGTATTAATGCCACTGTACAAGTCACTGGTGAGTCCTCACTTGGAATTTTGTGTTCAGTTTTGGAGACCATATCTCACAAAGACTGAAAACGGTTCAGAGGAAGGCAACCAAAATGATTTGGAGCCTGCGTCAGAAGACGTATGAGAAGAGACTTGAAGACCTAAATATGTACACTCTGGAGGAGAGGAGGGACAGGAGTGATACGATTCAGATCATTAAATACTTAAAGAGTATTAATGAACAAACAAACCTCTTCCAAAGACAGGGAAGCTGTAAAATTAGAGGGCATAACATGAAGCTGCAAGGGGGTAAACTGACAGGCAATGTCAGAAAATACTTTTTCACTGAAAGGGTGGTGGATGCTTGGAATATCCTCCGAATGGAAGTGGTGGGAACAAATACAATGACAGAATTCAAAATGGCATAGGACAGACACAGTGGATCCCTTTTTAGCAACAGGATAACATCAAAATAGACATAGCTATCTCTTATATAAAGCCATTTCACACCAATGTAAGTGCCTCAATAAAATCTGAATACCGATTTGATAAGCTATAAGATTGTAAATAGTTTCTATTTTTAATTGTTTATTGTATATAGTTCCTGAGTTAAAATATGTTTAATGTAATTGTTTTGATGCGCTGTTCTCTGTAAACCGCCCCTGATCACTGGAAGGGGCGGTATAGAAATGTTTCTAAATAAATAAATAAATACATAAATTATATCTTAACAAATAGGGCTGACCTACACGGAGCAGTGGGTATACCCCTAAACAAAGGCATGGAGAGGGGTGACCTGCACGGAGTGGCAGCTGCACTTACTCTTGCCGCCTTGCTGGGCAGACTAGATGGACCATACTGGTCTTTATCTGCCGTCATATACTATGTTACTATATCGTAGAGAAGAGAGGGGCTTTACTGAAGGGATGGGCTCCACTTTAACTGGGATGGAACCGGCTGCTGGCATTAACCTTTAAAAAGGAGATAGAGCAACTTTTAAACTAGATAACAGAGGAAAGCTGACAGTTGCCCAAGAACGCATGTTTCAAAAGGATGTATCCTTGAAAGATGATGGCCTAACTTTCTTCTTTTGCTAGTTAGCAAAAGAGGAAAGTTAGGCCATCCTGACAGAGAGGTTTCAATAAAGATAAAAGTAACCCAGATGTCCTTAAGTACAGAGCTGAAAGATTTCAAATTACCCCATCAACTGATAACTAGATTAATATGAATAAAATACAATCTCTAAAATGCTGGTATGCAAATGCTAGAAGTCTAAAAAATAAGATGAGAGAGCTATATTATATAGCACTAAATGAAAGGTTAGATATGATTGACATCTCAGAAACATGGTAGAAGGAGGACAACCAATGGGACACTGATACCCATATACAAACTATTTCGCAATGATAGGGTGATCAAATTGGTGGATGGGTTGCACTCTATGTTAGAGAGGGCATTGAGTCACATAAGATTAAAGTTTTGCATGAAACAAAATACACTGTAGAATCTCTATTGATAGCAATCCCATGTAAAAAGGGGAAGATGATGGCAATGGGGTATACTACAAACTGCCTGGCCAGAATGAACAGATGGATGATGAAATGCTAAGAGATATCAGGGAAGCTAACAAACGTTGCAAAATAGTAATAATGGGTGATTTCAATTACCCCGGTATTGACTGGGTCAGTGTCATATCAGGACATGCTAGGGATATAAAGTTTTGAGATGAAATAAATGACTGCTTCTTAGAGCTGCTGTTTCATGAACCAATAAGAAGGGAAGCTATTTTGGACCTAGTCCTTAGTGTAACATAGGTTCTGGTACAAGAGATGAGTGTTGAAGCAACTTGGCAATACTGATCATAGCATTATCACATTTGATTTAATAAATGGAAGAAGGGAGGCAAAGAAATCCACAGTACTACCTTTTAACTTTCAAAAGGGAGATTATGATAAAATGAGGAAAATAGTTAAGAAAAAAACTAAAAGGAGAAGCTACAAAGGTTAAAGACTTACATCAAGCATGGGTGTTGTTTAAAAATACTATCTTGGAAGCCCAGACCAGATGTATTCAACTCTTTAAGAAAAGTGAAAGGAAGACCAAAAAACTGCAGCATGGTTTAAAGGAGAGGTGAGAGAGGCTGTGGTAGCCTGAAAAGCATCTTTCAGGAAATAGAAAAAGGAGCCAAATGACGAAAATAGGAAATAACATAAGCACTGATAAGTTAGAATCAAGGCATTGATAAAGCAAGCAAAGAGAGAATTTGAAAAAAGCTTGCTGTGGAAGCAAAAATGCATAATAAAAACTTTTTCAAGTGTTTTCATAGCAAAAAAACTGTGAGAGATTCAGTTGGTCCATGGGATGATAGAAGGGTAAAAGGGGTGCTAACAGAGAGGCCATAACAGAGAGACTGAATTAAATTTTTGTTTCGGTCTTCACTGAAGAAGATAAACGTTACCCATACCTGAAATGGTATTTAAAGGTGATGTATCGGAAGAATTGAAAGAAATATTGATAAACTGGAAAGATGTATTACAACGGCAAATACAGCAACAGAATTCAAGATGGCATGGTACAGACACAGTGGATCCCTTTACAGCAACAGGATAAAATCAAAATAAACTTAACTGTAATTTCTCAACAAATAGGGGTGTCCTACATGGAGCGGTGGGTTCACCCCTAAAGAAAGACATGGGGAGGGGTGGCCTGCAAAGAGCGGCAGGTGCACCTACTCTTGCCATCTTACTGGGCAGACTAGATGGACCAAACTGGTCTTTATCCACCGTCATTTGCTATGTTACTATGTTACTAACTATTTGATCAACTGAAGAGTAACAAATCACCTGGATCAGATGTTATACATCCAAGGATGTTGAAAGAACTTAAATATGAGTTTTCAGACCTACTATTAGAAATCTGTGAACTATCATTAAAATCATCTGTAGTGCCGGAAGACTGGAGAATGGACAATTTTTAAAAAGGGTTCCAGTGGTGATACAGGAAACTACAGACTCGTGAGCCTGACATTGTTACCATGTAAAATGCTAGAAACCATTATAAAGAATAAAATTACTGTACATTTACATAGTCATGTTTTAATGGGAGAAAGCCAACATGGATTCGGCCAAGGAAAGTCTTGTCTTAGTAATCTGTTATATTTTTTTAAAGTGTAAATAAACACAAAAACCAAGGTGAGCCAGTTGATATAATGTATCTGGATTTTCAGAAAGCCTTTGACACGGTCCCTCATGAGAAACTCTTGGCAAAATTAAAAAAGTCATGGGATTGGAGACAGCGTATAGCAGTATTGTGGTTCAGGAAATGATTAAAAGATAGAAAGCAGAGGGTAGGGCTAAATGGCCAATTTTCTCAATGGAGAAATGTGAATAGTGGAGTACCCCAGGGATCTTTGCTGGGCCCGCTGCTTTTTAACATATTCTTAAATGACCGCGAAATAGGAATGAGTGAGGTGATCAAATTTGCAGATGACACAACATTATTCATAGTTGTTAAAACTCAAGTGATATGTCAAAAATTGCAAAAGGAACTTGATAATTGGAAGACTGGATGTCCAAATGGCAGATAAAATTTAATGTGTACAAGTGCAAAGTTATACATATAGGAGAGAACAACCCAAACTAAGGTTACACGATGAAACACAATGCAAGTTTCCACATTAGGAACCACCACACAGGAAAAAGATTTAGGTATCATCTTGCATAATACATTGAAGCCCTCCACCCAGGGTGCAGTGGCAGCCAAGAAAGCAAAAGAATGCTAGGAATCATAAGGAAAGGAATGGAGAATATTACAGTATGTGCAATTCTGGTTGTCATATCTTAAAAAGGATATAGCAGAATTAGAAAAGGTACAGAGAAGAGCCACCAGAAAGGTAAAGATGATGGAAGGATACCCTTATGAGGAAAGGCTTGTAAGGTTAGGGTTTTTTAATTTGGAAATGAGATGGCTGAGGGGAGATATGACAGAGGTTTTTAAATTAATGAATGGAATGGAATGGGTAAACATAGATTGGTTGTTTACACCACCAAAAAGTAGAAAGTCTAGGGGACATGTAATGAAGCTGCAGTGTAACCTATTTTATACTAATAAGAGAAAATATTTTTTCACTTAATGCATAATCAAACTCTGGAACTTGTTACTGGAGGATGTAGTAAAAGCTGGTAGTATAGCTGGTTTTAAAAAAGGTTTGGACAAGTTCCTGAAGGAAAGGTCCAACAATCATTATTAAAGAGGACTTGGGAAATCCACTGCTTGCCCCATGACAAGCATAATGGAACCTGTGTATCTTCTTGGGAACCTGCCAGGTACTTCTGATGGACATTGTCTGACACAGTATGGCATTTCTTATGTTCTTATTTTCTTATGACTTTTTGTCTTGAGTCTGTGGTAGCAATGTGGAAGATTTCAAAACATATACTCAGCTCACTGAGCACTAGTAATGGTTGCTGATAGAACCTCAAAGCCAAAGCTGGATAATGGTAGTAGAGCAGGAAAGAAAATGCGTGAGTCCTTGCTAGTCGAGTATAAGACCAGCGTTTGTTGGTCACTCACCCCAAACAAAAAACATGTACTATAGCATCCTAAACCACCAAATCAGGCATACTGACTACATGAGATGCAAAGACTAAGATTTCATTTAATCACAAATCTTCACAGACATGCATAAGTCCAAGGACTGGCTCTTAGCCTCTTTGAATGTTCCACTGTAGAACATCCCTTAAGCTGTCAGGGAGAACTTAATGTCATCTCCTCTGATGACTCATACAGGATGGCAGTAGATCCTCAGTACTTCCCTCAGTCTCCACTTCTCCTCATCTGGGTTAACAAGATATGCCCTATCCCACAGGTGCTATAAACAGGATTCGAAAATACTCCCCAAAAGACACACTCCTTGTGCTGTGGCAAAGTGCAATCAATGAATAAATCCAGGAGTCAATTGACAGGGTCCAAGCCAGTTTATTGTGCACAGGCCCAGTCAGTCAAAGCTTCAAAAGGAACTGAGCAAAGGTTTTTACAAAGACATAACCTTTTATACCTCTTTTCCAGTTTGATACATGAGAACTTTCTATTGGTTCCAACTCGATACATGCAAACCTCTCATTGGTTTTACATTCCCTGCACCTGTCCAATTAGAAATCCCTCCGGAGCCTAGCAACCAGCCCCCTCCCTTAGGATTGCTCTAACAATGGTGCAGTTCTTGATTTTGTTACTTCTCTACTGCAAGGTTATCCCTAGCTCCAGGAATGCATGTGTTGAAACATTTCTTTTCTTTCACACACAAGAGAATAATGAAAGACTTATGAATTCATAAAAAATTCTTATTAAGCATTTTAAAACAGTTTTCTCATTTCTCACAGATTTTTGGTTCTTTTCTAGCTATAATGGGAGTTAGGATCCAGGCCTAACTTACAGGCCTTTCATAGTAACAGGCCATGCTAGGCCATAGCCTACCACATTCCCCCCTTTGATTATTCTCACCCGCAAGTGAGAAAAGGTGAGAATTAAATCACTCATTAGTCATTTAACACATTATACTGGTGTAATAGCATCATCGTGGGGTATAGGGTAATATTGCCACATAGCTAATACCTTCGCAGCTGCCTTCCGCTCTATAGTGTTATCAATGGCTAAAGTTATCATGCGCAAGCAAAGGGGTAGGAGACAAGGGAGCAATAAGCACATAGCCAATATGAATAGTACAATAAACATAAGGGCTTTTAGACCACCAATCCATGAAAATAATGAACCAAACCACCCATCCATTTTCAAACTGTGCCAGGTCTGGACAGGCACAAATGTCTGCTCTCTCATCTGGGTGGCTAGATCTTCAACTACATGCCCATTATTATCAATCTGTAAACAGCAATTACTTAAGTTTAACTTTCCACACACCCCACCTTCAGCTGCTAACAAATAATCTAAAGCTAAACGATTTTGATAAATGGCTGTGCGCATTTGCGTACTTTGCTTTGCCAGAAGGGTTAGTGCTTTACTAGTTTCATTAGTTATTATTTCAACAACAGCTTGTAAATGTATTATTCGATTAATCATATAAACAGGAGTACGATATCCCCATGTCCCATCCTGCTCCCAAGTAGCAGGTCCATAGTATGAGATAATTCTCTCAGGCGGCCATTCTTCAGATGTCGCATCCCATTTGTCCCATTGGCCTATTTTCAAGGCCTCCTTCAGCTGTCGACTTCTGTACACAGGATATCCCAGTTGTTCTCCCTGGGATGTTGGCAAAAGGAAAAAGGAAGGTCGTATGGTTCCCAATACACATGCACCTCCCCAATGGTGAGGGAGCCTAGCATATGCTCGGGTTCCGCAAATCCAGTACAGTCCAGGTGGTGCTTGCCAGGAATTATATGCTGCTAAGTTAGTCCAGATACTGGCAAGTTTAGGAAACTGAACTAGAGGATTGGAAAGTTCAGTAGCGTTGACTCCTGACCACCAAGACGTCTTCTTAGTGGTACTGTTGTAGAACGTCTGATTGAGACAGACCAGCTGCCCCACTTCCATATTAAACAATGGTCCACAACAAGAAAAACATAAGTTACCCACAATGGAGTGGTCCAATACACATTCACTTGTGGTACTGTGTATATTAGTCTGATTATATGGAACGGAATAGTTCAATTCTTGTGCCTCCCAAGGCCATTGGTCTCCCATCGTTGTTCCTCCACAAAATAAACAGTCTGAAATGCGGAGACTGGATGCAACTGCTCCCGCTAGCTCAAGGAACAAGTTCTGGGAGGCAGGAGGAATTTCAAACTCTGCTTTCATGACCTCATTGTGAAGGAGTGATGTATACGATAGGGTGAGGATACATGGGACTTGGTGTTTAATTGCAGATATAAAATAGTCCCAGGATCTATATCTCCTCCTGCTATACGCAACCCAAATTTGTATCCTTGCTTCCATTGGCTGGGGTTGACTATGAGGAGTTGCAGAGGATTACAGGCACCTTTCTGGCATTTCTTGGGCTCTGGTAGTCTGATCTTTGTCAAGCTGCCTTTGCAGTGATCACCATCTTGTCCCATAGGTGCATTCTTCCAGGTAGCAAAATATATGCAGTCCCATTTTGGGCAAAAGTAATCATGTTTAGATGTAGTGGTGTAAGTGGTGGCTGTAGAACTTTTTCCTGTACACCGTCCCCATCCATAGGCTCCTTCTGGACACATATAATTATCATCATGGTAGTATGCTCACTCCCATGACCCACATCTGTGGTAAGCATTTCTGTTAATTGCATCACAAGCATCAAAGTTCAAGATAATAGGTTTTGTGGGGTTTGCAAGGGGTTTTGTTGCATTTAGGATGGCTCCATCTTCATCATTCCAGCGTATCTCAAATGTATAATATGAAGGGTTTTGTCGGGGGTTATAACAAGTCTTACTTTTCCCCTTTGTGCAAATATTCAGTTCAGTGCCTTTATAAATACACCGGCTGACTGTACCAGTGCAAGTATAGTAGGAGTGATAGAGCAAAGTCTGAGTAATCTTTTGTCCTGTTCGGGTGGTGGTTATGCAGGCCGCACAAGGGGGTAGGGCAAAAGTCTTTTCCAGGATTCCCAAGATCACCGCTCCCACAAGGCAATAGTGAAAGAACATTGTGTTTACAGTCTTTGGAGGTTAACTGGAAGGTTGGGTATGATGAACTTGTTGAGTTTTCTTCTGTTTCTGCTGTGAGGGTCACTCTCGCGTGACGAAGGTAGATTCTGAAGATTCTTTATAATGCTGGCTGTCTCCTCAATGTGAGTCGCAATGGAGTCTCGGGATCATTCACTGACGTCCATTGGCCAGGATCAGGAGTGCTGCCGGCTTCACTCGACTGTGGTGGATCCAGGGTTCGAATTCTGCAACTTTCACTGCAGTGGGGGTTGACAGGATGACGACGTATGGTCCCTTCCAATGCGGCGCCAGCGGGGTCTTTCTCCACTCTTTCACCCACACGGACGTTCCTGGCTTGAAGGGATGCAGAGGCTCGGTCAGGTTGATGGGTAGTCGATCTTGCACCCACGTTTGGAGATTCTGCAAGACAGAACCTAAAGCTAATAGTTCTTGTCTAGTTATTTCAGATCCTATCTGTCTCATGTCTCCCTTTATTCCCTGCACTATGGGTGGAGGTCACCCATACAAAATCTCAAAAGGGGAGACTCCCAGGGATCTGGTGGGAGCTGAACGTATCCTAAGAAGGGCTATAGGGAGAACCTGAAGCCACTTCAGGTGTGTTTCTTGACAAAGTTTGGATAACTGAGTTTTCAAGGTTCTATTCATACGTTCTACTTTTCCTGAGCTCTGGGGTCTGTAAGCAGTGTGTAACTTCCATTGTATTTGCAGAGCTCGAGCTAACTGTTGGGTCACTTGGGATACAAATGATGGACCATTATCTGACCCTATAGTTGATGGTATTCCAAATCGGGGAATGATCTCATGAAGCAATACATTAGTGACTTCTCGGGCTTTCTCAGTTCGGGTGGGGTAGGCTTCCACCCATCCCGAAAATGTACAGACTAACACTAACATATAGTGATATCCATTTGCACAGGGCATTTCAGCAAAGTCTACCTGTATATCACTCATTGGGGTCACCCCTACTGACTGAACTCTTGGGAGTGGAATGGGACCTTGCTTAGCATTATTTTTTGCACATATCAAACATTGCTGTGCCACTGGAGGCGGTCAGGGATCCTAGCAGTGAAATACAGAAATGGGGTCTCAGGGCTTTTTCCATAGCTGTTTTTCCATAGTGTGTGGCTTGGTGAAAAGCTTGAACAAAGGCTGGCCCTAATGCTTCAGGGATGACTGTAGGACCTGGAGGTGGACTACCTTCTGGGGGGTGGCAACACTATCCAACCTTGTTCTGTCAAGACTCCTCCCTCCTTTTCACAATAATAATCTAACTCTCTTGTAGTGTATCGGGGTGCCCAGGAACTGAGGGGCACAGGGAATAGGGCTGCTGCTTGCATTACAGTATCTTGGGTCCTAACTTGTCCTGTGGTGGCTGCCTTCCGGGCTGTGGCATCTGCAAATCTATTCCCTCAGGTGACTTCTCCTGCTCCTGCCTGATGACCTCGGCAGTGCATGACTGCCACTTGTTTGGGGGCCCACACAGCATCTAATAACATCAATATCTCAGGCCCATACCTAATGGCCTTACCCCCTGAGGTGATCAACCCTCGCTCTTTATACAAGGCTCCATGTGCATGCAAAGTGGTGAAAGCATATTTGGAATCTGTGTACACATTTATGCGGAGTCCTTCTCCTAATGTCAAGGCTCTGGTGAGGACTATCAATTCAGCTTTCTGTGCAGAAGTTCCTGGGGTCAAGGCTGAGGACTCAACTACCAGATCAAGGGTCACCACTGCATATCCAGCACAACGATGTCCATTGATGACCAAACTGCTTCCATCCACAAAGAAAGTCCGTTCAGGGTCCTTTAGAGGGACATCGGTCAAATCAGGGCGACTTGAAAATACAGTCTCCATGGTTTCTAAGCAATTATGATCAGGGGGCCCAGAACCAATTGGAAACAATGTAGCAGGGTTCAGAGCTTGACTGACTTTCAACTGTTGTGACCCACTAGCTGGCCCAGAGGCTAAGGAGTGCTTGGGCAGCTTGAGGGGACAGTATTTTACTGGCAGTTACGTCCCCGGGAAGGCAGTAGCAAAGCCTTCTGGTTCCCGTAGTTTGTACCTTGTACCAATAATTGTAGTTGAGGCAGAGGGTAAGGTTTAACTTGGGTTTTATTCCCCGTCCTGGGCGGATTCAAAACCATGGAACAAAAGAAATATAGACCATACGTCTGGTAACAATCAAAGGAAAATACTGGAACAAAAATAAGCTTCCTTCAGCATTAATTAAACAGCACAAAAGTAACAGGAACAGTTCTTTCCACTCACATGTAAACTTGCAGCTGTTTCTTCAATCAGCACTTCTTGCTGCTTTAGCATAGAGAATTTATACAATCTGACAAAGTGTAAGTACAGTCCATTTCTATACCTTCTGAAATATCTTCAGGAAATTCCATTTGCATTTCTCCCTCGTCAGACAGAACTTCTGGCTCCAAAATGCCCTTTAAGTTAAACTGTCTTTGCCGAGGAGTGAACAGATTCTCTTCTTCCACTATCCTAGTGGCTTGTGGGAAATCACCGTAATGTTTGTATTTAGAGTCCTGAGCTCTACATAGCTCTTCGTATGTGCAGAGGAAGTCTGGGTGTTCTAAATCCCTTCTACTAGGGAGAATACGTCTCTCTCTAGATCCCAATGCTTCCTGCTTTCTATGACGTGTATAGCTCTGTTCTGTTCCCCTTCTCTCACGGCATTTTTCTAACTCCTGCCAATGTGCCTCAGGGTAAGAACTTTTCCCTTCTGCTTGTCTGGAGTTGAATTGTTTGTAGCTTGTGAGCTTAGCTGTAGGACTGCCCTTCCTTATTGCCTCACTGCAATACTCCAGAGGATACTGGGAGGATATGCATTGCTGTTCCCCACAGCTTCTTTGCAAGTCACAAACCTCTGACTCCTTGGAGCTTTTCCTTGGCTCTGTCCTCACAGCTCTTTCACGAGTTCCTTCCTGAGCTCTCTCTCGTGTTCTCAGTCGCTCTCGTGTTCTCATTCCCTGCCGTGTGCTTCCACGTGTTCTATCTATTGGTGAGTGAGTCCTCAATATATTGCACTTGGTGTTAGCCTGGGCTCCGCCTCCCTGCAGGTGCTCCCTATTCTCTAATGAGCTCTGAGCTCTGTCTCTGCTCGGGCGTTCCCTAACACCTTGTGACTGTGTTTTCCACGGTTGCTCTTGGCAACCCTTTCCCATCTGTGAAGCTGAGCTGTCATTTTCCCTGCTGTTTTGCTCACTCTCCCTTACGTTTATGGGCTCTGCTGGCGTTACCTCGTGACACTGTATACAGGGGTTTTCGCATAGCATGCTCTGATATTTTAACATTCATGTATTGGTTAGCCAGAGGTTTCCTTTGTGTTCCATGAGAGTCAGAACAGAGTGTGGCACGGTGACTTGAAGAGTTTGTCCCAGTGTGAGTTTATCTGCTTCGCCCACTAGGAGGGCTGTTGCTGCAACAGCTCTCAAACAAGGGGGCCATCCTTTTGCAACTACATCCAATTGTTTTGACAGATAGGCTACTGGTCGTTGCCAAGATCCAAGAGATTGAGTCAATACTCCCAATGCGTTTCCTTGTGACTCATGGACAAAAAGATGGAAAGGCTTCTGAACATCTGGAAGACCTAAAGCTGGGGATGACATCAGGGCATTTTTCAGAGACTGGAATGCTACATCCTGTTCAGGTCCCCATTCTAGTGGAGATTTTTCCATTCCTTTGGTGACTTGGTACAGTGGTTTTGCAATCAGTGCGAAGTTGGGCATCCATATGCGACAGTACCCCGCAGCCCCCAGGAAGGCTCTTACTTGCCTCCTAGTGGTTGGAATGGGGATACTGCATTCAGCTTCTTTGCGTTCTGGTCCCAGACGTCGGATCCCACTGGACAACTGGAATCCTAGATACTTGACTTCAGTTTGGCATAGTTGTGCTTTGGCTCTTGAGACTTTGTATCCAACCTCTTTGAGAAGGTACAAGAGTTCACTGGTGGCTTGTAGGCATTCACTTTCTGAGTTGGTGGCTATGAGCAAGTCATCTACATACTGAAGAAGAACCCTCTTTCCTGGGTCCACGGGGTAACTTGAGAGATCTTGATTCAGGGCAGCACTGAAGAGAGTAGGTGAATTCTTGAATCCTTGGGGTAATCTGGTCCAGGTGAGCTGGCCCCACCTTCCTGTTGTGGGGTCTTGCCATTCAAAAGCGAATAAAAGTTGACTGGTGGGGGCTAGGCGCACACAGAAAAAGGCATCTTTCAGGTCCAGGACGGTGAAATGAATAGCCTCAGCGGGGATCAGTCCCAAGAGAGTATAAGGGTTTGGTACTACAGGGTGTATAGTTTCAACTGCATCATTCACTCGCCTTAGGTCTTGTACTGGGCGATAGTCCCCTGTCCCAGGTTTCTTTACTGGGAGAAGGGGGGTGTTCCAAGGTGACTGGCATTCCTTGAGAAGTCCATACTTCAGCAGTTTCATCAAATGGCAGTGGATTCCTTCAATGGCTGGTCGAGAGAGAGGATACTGCTTCACATGCACTGGTTCCACTCCTGGCTTGAGGGTGACAATGACAGGGGCTATGTTCTTCGCTAGGCCAGGTGGATTATCTTCTGCCCATACTTCAGGTGGGGCTATGAGGTTGGTAGGTATACAGGGACTAGTTGACTTTATTGGAGGTGCACTATAGAACCGCCACTCTTCTTCTCGGGGAACAGTTAGCACCATCAATCCAGCAGGCTTTGGTTTCACAGTCATTTCAATTTCTCCCCCTTCAGCAAAGGATATTTGTGCCTGGAGCTTGGCAAGCATGTCTCGGCCCAGTAGTGGAATAGGGCACTCAGGCAAATACAAGAACTGGTGCGTTATTTTCTGTCCCCCTAGTTCACACATGCGGTTCTGTAGGAATGACTTTGTGGCTTTATTTCCAGTGGCTCCAACAATAGTGACAGTTCGTGAGGACAGAGGAGCTACTGGCTTGGCTACTACTGAATGTTCTGCTCCTGTATCTACCATAAATTCCATGTATTGGTCCCCTATCTTCAAACTGACCATAGGCTCCTGGGGACCCAGGGTGAACTTGGAGCCCGGTCTGGCCTAGTCTTCATCTATGTCATCCAGGTCATAGCCCGTTGCTACTGCCACTCCCTCAATGGCTTCCTCCCTCTCTTGCTGGAACTGTGTTTGGTTCATTCCTCCCCTCCTTCGAAATCGTCCTCCTGGCCTCCAGGGACTCCCTCCTCCCCTCGCGGGGGAGGAGTCCAGATGCGGGCATTCATTTCTCCAATGTCCTTCTTCCTTGCAGTAGGCGCACTGATTTGCACCCAATTGAGGCCTTTCGCTTCTGCAGCCCCTTCCACGTCCTCTGTTCCTTTGATTAGGAAAACCTCCTCCACGTCGTTCGGTTATAGCAGCAGCAAGAAGATCTGCCTTCTTCTTCATCTTTCGTTCACTTTCTCTGTCTTGTTCATTTTCACGATTCACAAATACTTTCTGAGCGACTTCCATTAACTGTGCTGTATTCATGCCCGTAAATCTATCCAATTTCTGCAATTTTCGCTTTATGTCTCTCTGGGACTGACTAACAAAGGCCGCATTTACCATGCGTAAATTTTCCTGAGCGGCGGGATCATATGGGGTGTACAATCTATAAGCTTCAGATAACCGCTCATAAAAGGCCGCTGGGCTCTCATCTGGACCCTGGAGAACTTCCGATACTTTCCCGATATTCATGGCCCTCTGGCCTCCCTTCTTCAGGCCCTGCAATAAGGCCTGGCGAAATCTGGTTAGGGCCGCCGCCCCCCTTTCATCATTCGGGTCCCACCCGGGATCTTCATTGGGATATTCTGCAACAGCTGCTTGCGGGGGGTTTATTCCTCCCCCTTCTACAGGGTTTTCTTCTAACCAACGGAGGGCTGCTTGCCTGATTTGCCCTCGCTCCTCAGTAGTAAAGAGGGTGGACCGGAGCTGGCGACAATCGGCCCAGGTAGGCTGATGGGTTTGCATAATGCTAGACATTAATTCTGTTAATTCCTGAGGCTTGGCTGTGTAGGATGCATAATGCGTTTTCCAGTTTAATAAATCTGTGGTGGAAAAGGGTACATAAACTAAACTGGTCGGTCCTGGCGCCATCTGGCCCTGATCATTTAAAACAGGTATTCCAGGCACTTGGCGTAATGGCATTAGGTGCCATGCTTTCTCCTTCTTCTTCTTGGGAGTTACGCTTCTTAAATCATAAGGCTCCCGGGCACAAGTCTCCTTGGTGGGTGACCCTGAACTGGCAGGAGAGCCTCCGCTTTCTATCTCGTCAGAGGACTCGAGTCCCCCTGACGTGCTTGGGCCTGACTCGGGACTATCACTCGGGGTAGGGTGCTTCTTAGGCTGCTGCAGTGGTATTTTCTGGGGCTCCTCATCTGGCTCCACCTCAGGTCGTGGTGCTGGAGGAACTAACTTCTGTGGGTACTGGGGTAACCTAGCCAGGATATCTGGGGACTCTGGGGCAGAATACACAGATGGCTTCTCCTCCTTAACTTTTCTGGTTCCCCTAGTAGTAGCTACAAATATTTTACAGCGCTCCTCATAACAGCGCTTCATCCATGAGGGCTGCTGTTCACACACACTTAACCAGGAATCTATATAGGGGAACTGGTCAGGATACACTCTTTGTATAAGGTGATGAATTTGAAAAACTGTTTCTAAATCAAAGGTGCCCCCATGGGGACATGAAGCAGCTAACGCGGGCCACTCCCTTTCACATAACATTTTTAATCTAGATGGAGTCACTTTCATACCATAATCACCCGAAAATCCTTTACGGAAATTCTTGATCATACATTCCAACGGAGTTTGCGTGGACTCCACCCCTCCCATAATCTGAACGTACCTACGTACACTACCTACGTACTCTACTAACTACATACGCTACGTACTCTACGTACACGTAATGACGTACAAGACAACGAACAATAAGGGTAGGTAGTATGACTGTAGGTAAGGGGTCCGTACAGCCCACAGAACACTGGGGAAACAAACACCACTCGCTTCCTCCTTTTCGCGACCTGGGCGCAGTCGCCCGGCCAGGAACTGCGCTACTTAGGAGTCCGCTCTCGCTTGGTCTGTATTTCAAGACCTCTCACTCACACAAGCAAGCATATTTCAACAGGAAATCATTTTTTCAAGTGCCCAGGTTTTCTGACTAACTGACTATTTCAAACAAGAAGGGTCGATGGCTTCGGCTTCTGCTTTCTCTTACGCGGAGCTTACTAGGACTGCCCTTATGGGAGGTGATCAGGCTCCCTTGTCTCGCACACACTCATGCGAGATTTCCCAGTTAGTCTATACCAAATATACCAAATCAGTCCTGCGCACGCAAGACGTTGTCCCAGGCTGTTCTTTCTGACTATCGAATCACAAAAATGTCTACTCACCGGATCCGGTCCCCGATACCACACCAGCTTCTGAGTTGGAACCTGGACTCCCCCGGGTCAGAGGTGTTGGCCAGCTGGACCCGATGGCCCGCCGAGGCAGGTGGAACCCTCTCCGGCACAAAGGGGCCGGCGGCGCCTGATGTTTCCCCCTCGGTCGGACAGACACGGTTCCAACCGGGCCAAACCTCAAGGCGAATTGCGTGGATTACTCACTTGAATACCATTTACCACTCGCACTTCCCAGCCAACGCACCAAGAATATGCTGTGGCAAAGTGCAATCAATGAATAAATCCAGGAGTCAATTGACAGGGTCCAAGCCAGTTTATTGTGCACAGGCCCAGTCAGTCAAAGCTTCAAAAGGAACTGAGCAAAGGTTTTTACAGAGACATAACCATTTATTCCTCTTTTCCAGTTTGATACATGAGAACTTTCTATTGGTTCCAACTCGATACATGCAAACTTCTCATTGGTTTTACATTCCCTGCACCTGTCCAATTAGAAATCCCTCCGGAGCCTAGCAACCAGCCCCCTCCCTTAGGATTGCTCTAACAATGGTGCAGTTCTTGATTTTGTTAATTCTCTACTGCAAGGTTATCCCTAGCTCCAGGAATGCATGTGTTGAAACATTTCTTTTCTTTCACACACAAGAGAATAATGAAAGACATGAATTCATAAAAACTTCTTATTAAGCATTTTAAAACAGTTTTCTCATTTCTCACAGATTTTTGGTTCTTTTCTAGCTATAATGGGAGTTAGGATCCAGGCCTAACTTACAGGCCTTTCATAGTAACAGGCCATGCTAGGCCATAGCCTACCACACTTGGGCAAGGCTTTGTAGCGATCACCTGAGAAAGAGTTTTTCTTGCCTCTTACATTGTGGTCTTGTAGGGTCTTTCACCAGAAAGTCTCCTCTTTGTGTCTGGATAGAGGCTGCTGACTCCTTCCTCTAAGATCCCACCAGGATGCCTCCTTCTTGTTGTTGTGAGGCACTTAGCATCAGGATATGCCAAATAGGCTTAGGGCACTGAACTGAGATGAAAGTTGGTTGCCACTAAAGGGGCTTCTACACTACCTGTGTCTTAGTCCCTTCTAGACATGTCCAGCCTCTCTCCACTACACACTCAGGCCTCCTTCAGGGCTTGTCTATAAAGAAAGCAGACTCCAGGCCCCTCCAAACTCAGTGTGTTATACTTTATGCAAATACTTTGAAGTCTATCCTCTCCTATCCACATCACGAAGCAGAGTCAACCCTTGACTCCAGAATGATAACTCCTCTGGAGCTGATACCATGACTGTCTTCCTGTACACCAAAAGAAGGCACAGTTTACTGTTCTTCTCTCCACGTGACCAGTGTATTTCCTGGCCTTGCCAGAGAAATTAGTTTCATGCCTAACAGCAAGCAGTCATGGCTATTATGAATAGTCTAACAAATACATTTAAAAATTACCTGGTGAGGGGTCTGGCCCATGACCAGCAGAGTCCAGGCTGCATCAAGGCCTCAGGATAGGCCACACTGAGAATTAAAGGGTCAGAGAACCAGGCCTCAAATATTTTTTTTAAAAATGACAGCCACGATGTTCCATGGCATCCAGAGACTGGTGAAGCGCCTGGCCCATGGCTGGAGAAGTCCGGGCAACATCAGAAGGGAAGGCTGTTTGTTGTGATTCACAGCATCAGGAGGGCCACTGAGGTCTACAGCATCAGAGGGCATGGGAGGAAGCTGGCATGCTGTTTTTTTTTAAAGTGAAGAGAGGACGTGTTCCGCGATGAGAGCCACATATTTTCTTTTTAAAATGGCATCCCAGGGTGCTGGGGGCTTGGCTGGGAGGCCTCCTGTGCTGATTCGCAGTGTCAGGAGGGAGCCAGAGTCCAGAGCCATATGTGCGGCTGAGCCGCAATTAAAACTCCGGCACCAGAGTTGTGTTCGGCTGAGCTCCAGCTATTTAAAGGGGCAGCGGAATCAAAATTGAAGGTAAGAAAAAGTGAAAGAAGTGGGGATTTGAGGTTAGGGTAGGTCAGAAGGACTTTGTAGCAATAAGGCTCTGTATTTCTTTTTAAATTTAAAGGGACGGTGTCTTAGAAATTTGATGAAGTTGTGCTGAGAGCAATCTGGAGTCTGAAGAGACTCCTGAATGGGAGGGGTGATCAGAAGAGAGCCTGAGAGAGTCAATCTGGAGGTTGAATGCCAAAATTTTAAAGGGCCTATACCCCATTTTGACGGAAGTACCGTAGTGCAGTAAAAAGCTGTAAAAAATGACTATTCTGGGTCTGAGGGGACCTTATCAGGGATAATCTGTGAGGGATGAGATATTGAGAGGGTAGTTGGAGGTGGAAAAAATATTTTTATAGGGGCAAATGGTTGTGGAGCCTTAACTGTGTTTTAAAAGTCTTTGTTATACGGTAGAAAGTAGTGGGAGTATGAACAAGGTATAAAGATTACTTTTGGGGAAATATTTGATGATTTTATTGTTATATTGAGTATATTTTATTTTCAGGTATATTTTCCTATTTAAAATAATGGGCATTGCCATGGCAACAATTTAAAATATCCAATGTCCAGTTCACTTTAAGGATGGAATCCCAAGCTGGGAGCAAGCTGGAGATTCGACCCCTGATTGGTTCCATTAGAGAGACACCATGACAACGTAATTGTTATGCTCTGGAAGCAGAGGTATCACCTTGGAAACTTGGGTTTGTTTGTATCAGAGACCTCCAGGGATTCAAAGGGTGCAGACCTATTTTACAGTGGCTGAGAGGCTAGGCGTCCGAAAAGATTGATATAAAGGTCTGAAGGGTAAAAATAGGGCTGTTTTGTGTGTGAGAGAAGTGTGAGTGCTTAAGAAAAGTGGCCCGCATTATTTTGCCACTGTGAATGAGTATGAGAGTTGGCTGAGTGTGAACACTGTAACTCATAAACTGGAATCAAGCTGGTGCTTAATCTATGGTGCTGAGGAGTTTCAAATTTGGTTAAAAGTTCTGCCCTGTGGAAGTCAGGTGAAATAAACCTGCAAAATTCCTAAACCCAGAAATGCAAGGACTGACAAAGTCTTAATTACTGAGGCTGTCCCAGAGTCTGATTACAGAGATGCCTCCGTAAAATTTCTTGCTGAGATAAACTCAATTGTGATTGAGAGTGAAACGTTTATGTTATTACTGCAACAGTGTGTGAGCTGAATGTTGAACAAAACAATGAATTAAAGATCTCAAAAGTCATAGAAACTTACATGTCTTTTATTGTCTTCCCTAGTTAGGGACAGTTTAGAAGGAAAACCTGCTGCTCATGAGGGTTAAGAGACAATAAAACACAAAAGAACAAGGGAAGTACATTTCAATAGAAAAGCTAGCTAAATTATTTTGTCTGGTCAAGTGGGGTTTTGTTCCCTTTTATTTTTGTATAGTCAGGTTAGTAGGTTCCATAAGAGTCTCTCCTGAAGGAAGGGGAGGACAGAATGCAACGCTGCTAATCTGAGGACAAGAAGACATCAGTGCACCAATTGTTGCCCTGGCCAATGTTATGGCCATTTGAAATTTGAAAAACACAAGAGACATAGGGAGGGGAAAGGGTTGGTTTTGATAATTTGGGAAACACTTGTTGAAAGAAATTATACACAAAATATCAGTTCTTAGTAACATCAAAGGCTTAGGGCCTGATTCTGGGATGCAGCTTGTACGGGCCCGATTCCCTCTCTGGCTCTCCCCGTATGTCCTGAGCATCAGGATGGGAAGAGTCAGTGGGGGGTGGGAGGGTGCAGGATCAGAGAAGAGAGGGGGCGGGCCATCCTAGCACGGCCCTATATGTCCTGCCAGGGCAAAGGGGACGTGCTGCTTGTTCTACCTCAAAGGTAGAATAAGCAGCACCGACCCAGCGATCAGGAGCAGGGATCCCCCCTGGGGCCAGGGCCAGGCGCGGGGGAGGGGGGGTCTCCGCCACCCGATCCAGGCCCCAGCAGGCCAGCAATGGGTTGGGTGGCAGGGAAGAGGGGGGCTGAAACCTCTGGAGTCGAGGGTGCCTGTGAGGAGGATGTCCTGCAAGCGGCAGGGGCGCACCGGGCCATCCATGGGCTCGATTTTCTGTACCGCAGGAACATTTTGTTCCTGCAGTCCAGAATCAGGTCCAAACAGGCCCGCCTTACTCAGGGCCATCCAGATGGCCCGGATGTGCCCCTACGTGAATTGGGCTCCTTGTGATACAAAATAATTCATGAAAAGAAGGAAATGATTGAAACTTATCTGATGGTTTGCTGATAATTTACAGGTTTGATGATGAAAGTGTTTAAAGCAAAGGAAAGATAAATTATTATACTGCGTGTTTAATAAAGAACATTTTTATCATTTAAATTTAATTCTCTCTATTCCACATAATTTTTATAATAGTGTTTAATATTTTACTTTGCGGAAGTCTTATCTGAGTACATCAGCTGGAGAGGGCCTAACTTTATCCTTAACCACTTGTCCACGACTCCAAATATCAGTGGGGAGGGTCCTGGCTCAGGAGGGCATCCACACTATAACTCTATACTCATTGAATGGAGGAGTAGCCTAGTAGTGAGACCTGTTGACCAAAAATCTAGTGCTGAAATCCCACTAGCATTCCCTGTGGCCTTGGACAAGTCACTTACCGTAGATATAAAACTTATATTGCAAGCCCTCTGATTGTAACTCACCTTGAACTGCTGGAAAGGTGTGAGATAAATAAGAGAATGGGGTCACATTCCAGGAGTTAGTGCTTTTAATATGCCATGTGCCACACTGCAGCACAATCACTGTTACCTGCAGGTTGCAGGCAGATGTCTAGCCAATGCTAGTTCAGTGACCAGTCTACAGATCTTGATTTATCACATTTTCTAGACTGCCTTTTGGACACAGTTGGCCATCAAGGAGGTTTATAGTTAAAAACAAAGGAACGATAGAAAAGAAACTAAATGAAGGGGAAAGAACACATGCTAATACGATCTCTGAGATGACAGGCAAATGATTGGTGAAAGTGCCATGTTTTTAATGAACATTTAAATTTTGGGAAGGAAGATTCAAGATGTACATGTAGCTGAAGCGAATTCCATAATGTTGGATCCAGATAGGAGAAAGCAGAATGCTGAGTTATTGGTGTATTTGGGGGTGGGGAGCAGGGAGCCTGCCTAATAGAAAGGCCTGGGAGGAGCAGAAATGCATGGGGAAGGATATAGGCATATATAAGTGAGGCAAGGGCCTGGAGTTGATCAAGATAATAAGCATGGTGGATGAATATGATAATTTTTAATTTTCAATAGGCTGTGACAGGTAACCGGTGGAAAGCAATTAAGATAGGGGTGACATGGTCTGAGCAGCAAGTCCTAACAAGTAGTTTAGATACAGTTTTGTAAGAACATAAGAATATTTACAGTAAGACTTGCCCTACTAGGCCAAACCAAAGGCCCATCAGGCCCAGTATTCTGCTTCCAACAGTGGACAATGACGGGATCCTAAAAGGTAGATAGGTTCTATCCTACTTATCCCAGGGATAAGCTGTAGATATCCTCCAGTCCACTTTAACAATGGTTTATGAACTTTCCCTCCAGGAAGTTGTCCAAACCTTTTTTAAACCCAGCTACACTAATGCCTTTTATTATATATCCTCCAGTAAGAAATTCAGGAGTTTAATTACACTTTGAGTGGAAAAATATTTTCTCTGATTAGTATTAAGAATATTAGTTTGTAGCTTCATTGCGTGCCTCCTAGTCTTTGTACTTTTTGAAGAAGTAAACAGTAGAAAAAAGCGGAAGCCAAAGACCACGGCCAAACACAGTAGGGGTATCCAAAAAACTTTATTAGTAGACCCAACTTAAAAGTTTTGGCCTGAGGCCTTCTTCAGGGGTCTAAGGACAGACACAAACATAAAATTAAAATACAAATACATAATATAACCCAAACCAAAACACATTTAAAGATCCTCATTAGTGCATAAAAAATACATTACCAAGGAAGACAAAAAGCAACGAGTAAAGGGTGGACCAAGCCACTCTTTCCAATCTATGGGGAATAAATAAATAAGGTAAGTATAAAAAAACTGAACATTTATAAAAGTGATCCATATGATAAATGCATAAATCATTATGACATACTGTATGTATTACGTATACAGTTGATAACTTAAAAGAAATGCAATTCATAAGTAATATAGAAAACAAAAAATGATACAAACAGCACAAGAAAACATATTAAAAACTTATGAAAAAGACATTAAAACTGATATCAGGAAGATGCAATAAAATACTTGTAAATGCATACAATATTCAAATATAAGTAATGTACAAACATTACAGGCATGATTACCAAATAATATAAGGTGTAACACTAAAAAAGACGAGGTGTCAATGTAACTTTCTCACCATGAGAGAGAGCAGGGAATCAGATTTCCCAAAACACCTGTGGATACAGTATTGCCATAAAAAATGTAAACAAAACATGATAATAAAAGGAAGGATAGGACAGTCTGTTTAAAGATAAATCCCTGAAAGAATCTTTGCAAATGGAAACTAGATCCCTAATAGTAAAGGTATGAACTATGTGTTCATACAGCACAAAACAGACATAATAAATGTTTGTAAAAAAAGAATGTAAAAATAACTAGCTTATATCAGAGGAGCTTTCAAAAATAATCAACATCATGAAGTAAAAAACATCGTAAAATGTGATTACAAATAAAAACAAAAAACAGTCTATAATGTAAGAAGAACTAAAATGTCAGATTAGCTGTCTAAAATGATCGACAACATCATGAAATAAAGACACAAATCAAGAAGAAGATACGCTGTAAACTTGAATCGTAGTAGTAAAAATATTGGCACAGAACAGACTATGAATAAAAAAGCTTTATAAATAAAAACGGAACTTATAAAAGTGAAAGCTATCGGCAAAATCGTAGATTAGAAAAAACTGTATATGTATAATCATTTTGTATTGTACGTACAGCACACAGGAGGTAAGATGCTAACAGAAACCCTTAAGTAGAAAAGCATTAAAAAATGTATATACATCAGGGATCGAATAAACAATACATGTTAATTAAAAGAACTGAAAAAAAAAAAAAAAAACAAGCATTACCAACAAAAGAGCTTAGGAGGGATATAAAATTTAAAACATGCTAAAAAAGACATGATTAAAGGAATCAAGAATAAAAAGCATTACCAACAATATTGCTGAGGCGGGAAAACGCCACACAAGTGCAGAAAGGCAGAATTAAAAACGCAGAAAAAGTCCTCCCACAACAAATGTCATCATGATTGGCATAACACTGAAACCAGAGAGGGGGGGGGGGGGGGGATTGGCGAAAGAAAACCTAAAAAGATGATATATGTATATTACCAAAAAAGCTGATCTAAAAGTGAAGTTGGGCAGTATGTGAGACCAAAACAGAGTGAAAATCTGCTAGGGAAGAATCGCAGCACAGATACAAAAAGATGATCAAGGGGTAGGAATAAGACCCTTCTCACAGATATTCCACAAACTATTGTCAAAGTCAAAAAGATACAATCGCCACATAGAAAATATAATAAATAACAAAAGTTGAGGTAAATACTCATACTACAGATGTCATTATGAATGGTAAAACTAGGGCAAACATGAAAACTAACAAAGAGGTATATTTACAAACCAAGGAGAGAATAGGATTAAAAGACAGGATCGCAACACAGTTCCAAAAAGCTGATCAAAAGGTAAAAGTGGGACCCTTTTCTACAGGCATTCCATTGACTATTATCACAGTAAAAAATATGATAAATAATAATAAATAAAATGCCACTTAAAAATATTAAAATAAAAAAACGGGCATCATGATAAATACATCGTGTGATGGAGCTGAAGCCATTAAAGCGATGGATGTAGAAAAAAACTCTTTCTTATGAAGCAACTGAGTTACAGAGGGTGCAATTACCTAGAAGTGCAGCTAGAGGGAGCAGGCACGAGGCTGCAGAAGTTAAGCTGACACACCCAGGTTGTAGCAATGCAGTACCTAATCAAAGGCACCTGGGTAGAAAGCCAGGAAACTCAGTTGGAGAACACCTTTTTAAGCAGTGCTCACAAGGAAGCAGACAGAGAGGATCTAAGGGGGAACTCGAGAGAGGATCTGAGAAGGAACTCGAGGGAGGACCTTTGAGAGAGAAAGAGAAAGGATCTTTGAAGGAAGGACCTGAGGAAGGAACCTCATACACTGCAAGGCAGAGAAGCTTGGATACATGGAAAAGCAGAACTAAGTTCCAGGGAGAACAAGCCCAGCTTAGAAAGCTCCAGAAGCCAGTCTTCAAGGAAGATGGTGACAAAGGGAGAGCCTCTGGTGGAGAGAACACCAGCAGCAAACGCTACAGAGATCCAAGGTACAGTGCTACTTCATTTATTAAATGGATGCCAGGTCCTAGGAAGGCTGATAACCTAAAAAGCCATTCTGAGAAGAAACAAAGCTGGAGGAAGTTTTGTAACCCTGTACAGAGAGGTATAGGGAAAAGTCCTAATAGTTATTTGCTAAACCCAGGCCAGCAAGGCTGGAAAGTGGGGGAAAGAAATACTGAACTGCAACCTGTGTTAACCAGGGAAAGCTCAGGATTAGAAGAAACCACGAGTGAGCTAGAACCCATGCAAATTGAGTTTTCAGAACCAGAACCGTTGATGCTTGAAACAATGGACTGTTCTCTGTGTATTACCGAGAGCCTGGAATCTCTTACCGAGATATAACAGCAGCACATGTTTTAAAGTACCTTTTGCTTCTGTTAACACTGAAGGAAGAAGTTTTGTCTTGTTTTTCTTGCTGTTTGAGAAACTTGCTTGGATACAGAGAACTGTGAAGTATTTGTAACAGTTGCTGACCTTTTGTAAATATTCTTGGCACTAAACCTGAAGTAAGGTAATTCTACTTTGTTTCCTGAAGAACCTTTTGCGTAACAAGGAAATAAAAACCTTTTTGTTTCACCCTGCTCAAGGCTCACACATCTATTTTCTTGTGAAGAGAGACTACAAGGACCAGAATGCACTTGGTCTAAAAGTTTTTCTTTCTTCAACAAAATTAAAATGTTCACCCTGACCCTTTGGCACACTGCCACTAGGAGGGGCTGTGACAATCGTTGTGAATGATAAAACCAGGGCAAGCATAAAACTTGAAAAACGAGGGTTGTAAAGCCTTTTTAAAGAAGTAAACAACCGTTTCATGTTTACTCGTTTCACTCATTATTTTATAGATCTCCATCATATCTCCCCTCAGCTATCTCTTCTTCAGGTTGAAGAGCCCTAACCTTTGAAGCATTTCATCAAAGGGATATCCTTCCATTTCCTTTATCATTTTTAGAAGTGGCGACCAGAACTTCATGCAATGTCAAGGTAAGGTTGCACTAGGGAGTAATACAGAGGCATTATGATATCCTTTTTTATTCTCAGTTCCTTGCCTTATAATTCCTACTATTTTATTAGCTTTCTTGGCTGCTGCTGCACAGAGAACAGAGTACAGTATTTCAATGTACTACCCACGATGATTGCTAGATCCTTTTCCTGGGTCGTGATCCCTAATGTGGAGCCCTGCATCGTGTAACTGTAATTTGGGTTGTTCTTCACGAAGTGCATAACTTTGCACTTTTTAAATCACAAGAGGATTGCAATTTTTCACAATCCTCTTGTGATTTAACAACCTTGAATAATTTTGTGTTGCCTACAAATTTGATCAACCTCACTCATTCCATTTCCAGGTCATTTATCAATATGTTAAACAGCAGTGAGCCCAGTATAATCTTTGTGATACTCCAACTTCTCATTGAAAAAAATTGACCATTTAGTCCTTTTCTCTGTTTTCTTTCTTTCTTTTAATCAGTTCCTAGTGTCTACAATAAGATGCTTCCTCCTCTCCCATGAATTATAATTTCCTCAAGAATCCCTCATAAGGTACCATGTCAGAAGCTTTCTGAAAATCCATCTATATATAGGGAGTCATTTTACAACCTCTATACATGATTTAGTTGTCCTAAAATGGGGATTCAGATGAGAAAATCACAAAGACATCCCTGGACTCATATGCGAGCATGTCCATGTATGAAGCTGATGCACATCGTTGTGCAATTTCAGAATAGCACAAGCATGTCTTACTCTGGCTATTAATACATCCAAGCTTATACCTGTTTCATACCACATATAAGGCACAAAAAAGTATTTATTTCACATTAGCAAGACTTGTAGAGGGCAGAACGAAATGCGCTGTCCCCACCACAGTAAATGTGGCTGCTTCACCACTTTTTCTGCTCCTAAATTTAGGAATTTCGTGGCATTTTGAATATAAATTTAGGTATTTGGCCCAAGTAAATTTTCAAATAGGTCAATTTAATGGCATAACACTCAAAGTTAGGAGCACAAATTTACAAATAAGCCTGAAGTGATTTTTCATATTCCTCAGTCAATGCTGTGTTCATAACAGAAATCAGTCACTGCACAATGGCGATCTTTAGTAACTGGTTTTAATGTCCATGATTGCAAGGTTCCAGAAAGAGCCCTGATGCATGGCCCTCTGGCTGAGGAATCCTACCTCAATGACTGGATTAAAGCATGTCAAGGAATATAGCTAAGCTGGGGGGAAATCTATAGGTAGGTAGATAACATGAGGAGGGATAACATGAGGAGGGATCTAGCTAAGCTTGAAGAATGGTCTAGAATTTGGCAGCTGGGATTTAATGTTAAAAAATGTAAGGTCATGCATTTGGGCTGCAGCAATCCAAGGGAGCAATACAGTATAGGAGGTGAAGTACTTTTGTCCACTAAAGAAGAGCGGGACCTAGGCGTGGTTGTGTCTGATGATCTTAAAGTAGCTAAACAGGTAGAAAAGGTGACGGCAAAAGCTAGAAGGATGCTTGGGTGCATACGGAGAGGAATGGCTAGCAGAAAAAAGGAGGTGATAATGCCTCTGTATAAGTCTTTGGTGCGACCTCATTTGGAGTATAGTGTGCAATTCTGGAGACCGCACCTTCAAAAGGATGTGAACAGGATGGAGTCGGTGCAGAGGGTGGCTACTAAAATGATTAGTGGGCTTCATTATAAAGCATATGAGGACAGACTTAAGGATCTTAATATGTACACCTTAGAGGAAAGGCGGGATAGAGGTGATATGATTGAGATGTTTAAATACCTCCGTGGCATAAATGTTCAGGTAGAGAGCCTCTTTCAATTGAAAGCAAGTTCTGCTACGAGGGGACATGGGATGAGGGTGAAGGGAGATAGATTCAGGAGTGATATGCGGAAATATTTCTTTACGGAAAGAGTAGTGGATCCATGGAATAGTCTCCCAGTGGAGGTGGTAGAGATGAGGACAGTAACTGAATTCAAAAAAGCATGGGACCAACACAGAGGATCTCTAAAGGTAAAAAGTGGACTGTTGTAGTTGTTGATATGGAAGGACAGACTAGATAGGCCATGTGGTCTTTTTCTGTCATCATGTTTCTATGTTTCTATGAAAGCAAGATCATAGTATAATATCTCCACTCTGGTTCCAGTTGAGCTGGAATCCTAAAGGAGTATGTGGAAACTGCCATGTCAAAGAAGAAAAAACATCAACTATGTGTTGATTGCAGTATATTTAATTATGATATTTATTTATACTGATTTTTAGTGAAACCATATCTCACATTGATATTCCCTCTACAATTCTTGAAAACAAATAGACTGATATTCCAAACAAATTATATGTTCACCAGCAGCCAGTGAATATATAGCTTCCTATCGAACTATTTAAATCACTACACAGCATAATACTGTCTACATAAGATGGGGTTCTGTTTGGGATGGGCTATCAAATTATCCATTTATTGATGCTATCCAGCCACTAAATGGATAATTTATATGTTTATTTTAGGCCTGTTGAACAGCAGTCCTAATCTAAACAGATAGTGCTGGTGTGGTGACTGCACTATCTATCCCTATATAGAGTGTAATTTTGAATGTATGGATTAAGTTAAATGCTGTGACCAGTGTTTAACTTAATGTGGTCATTGAGCCAGCTCAAAGTTAACTCCAAAAGACTTCATTCACCCAAAATAGGAAATGAAAAATCTCCAGCAGAAAGCTATTTTGCTTACTGTCATGTCATGTCCTGTATTAAGCAAGTGAGATTCAGAGGCTCTGCATTTCTCAGGAAAACTGAATAAATTTGCTTTACACAAGACTTGAAACTGATCCACACTCCGAGTTGCAGGCATGAGCAGCTTCACTACAAGGAGCTTAACCCTCATTATCCCCTTGTCTCCATGCGTACACTCTCCTGACATAGCCAACATCTGGATATGAGCAGAGGAAGCCCACTGCAAATGCTTATTCCATGAGATCAGCTCAGAATACGTGAAGAACACTAAAATGCTTTTCCAGTCTTCAGTCATCACATTGTCTCATTGAAATATGCTTAAAACCACTGACATGGCTCAGTTTTCAAATGCAGCAAAGAGGTCATTACCGTAAATCCTTATAAATGCCTAGCAAGACCAAAATCAAGTCTGTTATATCAGCACACTTGTAGAGAAATAAACCTAATTGGTTCTTTTTGGTGCTTTAGTGGAACTTTCCTTGAGCAGAGTAGGTTGCTGAACTCTGGTAACCTCCTCAGCTTTGGGAACTGCTAACACCTAATCAGGAGTTAGTGGGCCTGATTACCTGAGAGCAGCTGAGGCCTGCATAAAAGGCTCCAGTGCCCTGCCCTGTTGAAGCTTTCCTAACAGGGGCTCTACAGATCAACCAACAGTAAGGATTTGAGGGTTTATTTTATTAAATTGCTAGCTCTCTGACTGGGAGCTCTTAAAAGGGTTTTTGTATATTTTTAAAGCAAGGTTACTTTCTTTTTGGTGCTTTAGTGGAACTTTCCTTGAGCAGAGTAGGTTGTTGAACTCTGGTAACCTCCTCAGCTTTGGGAACTGCTAACACCTAATCAGGTGTTAGTTCCCTCCCTACCCACCCGACTCCCACCCACCCCTAGTGAGCAGTGTTGCTTTATAGGGCACCTCCCCATTTAACAAAGCACAGAGAATTGGACCAGCACATTTTGAATATAATTAAAGAGATTTAACTGCTTTTTCTCTGAAAGGACAGCTGGAAAACAGGTTGGTACTTGGTAGATCTCTCTCTTTTGCTTTAACAGATACCTAAGCTCCACGAACAGAACAATGGCTGAGAAAAATCGTATCGCTAAATCTTTTGCCCCCATTACAGCTTCTGCCTTGGTCCAGACAGAGGTCCTAATGCCAGTTTAAGGACCGGTTCCATGTGCAGGGTGCCTGCATGCTGAAGCTCTGAGGAAACAAGTGGAGGAGCTCAGAGAGGAGGTGGCGAGGCTGAGGAGCATTCAAGACAGTGAGAAGTACATTGATGAGATGCTTCTTGCAGCAGCCAAGCTCTCCAGCAGAGGAGAAGATGGGTGCCAACAGAATGTCAATGGTTGGACACAAGTCACCAGGGCCTGCAAAATCACCAATCCAACTTCTCCAGCCCTTGAATTGAAGAACCATTATGCAGCCCTGGAAGTGGAGGAGGTGAAAGCATCCCTGTAAAGGGAAGAACCAGAGCTCAAGTACCCCAAAGTTACAGAATCAGTGACCACAAGGAAACGAAGGGTAGTGGTGGTTGGAGACTCTCTTCTGAGGGGTACTGAGGCGTCCATCTGCCGACCAGACTTGATGTCCAGAGAGGTATGCTGTCTGCCTGGTGCCAAAATCCAAGATGTTACAGAGAGTTTACTGAGACTTATCAAGCCCACTATTACCCAATGTTGCTAATCCATGTTGGAACAAATGATACTGCCAGGTATACCTCGGAATGTATCAAAAGTGACTTCATGGCTCTGGGACAGAGGGTGAAGCAGTTAGGTGCACAGGTGATGTTCTCTTCAATCCTCCTAGTCTTGAAGGACTAGAAAGGGGGACTGTTACTTCTGGAGAGAAATCTGCAACTGTGAGTATATACTTCTGGTAATTTTCTAAAAAGAATTATTTGTATTAAAGCTACTTAATCTGTGAACCCACTGTTTTTTGTTGGCTCAGTTAGGGCCTAGTAGCAGCAATTAAAGTTTGAATTTAAAACACAGAGGAGACCTTTCTGGTTACATTTCATACCCAGCAGAGAGCTTGTAGTTTAAATTTAATAGTCACTCAGGGCCAAGTAACAGCAAAGTACTTTTAGTTTAAATTTAACACACAGAAGAGAGCTTTCTGGATACATTTGGAACCCAGCAGAGAGCTTGTAGTGTACATTTAATAGTCACTCAGGGCCTAGCATTAGAAAAGTACTTTTAGTTTTAAAACACAGAAGAGAGCTTTCTGGTTAAATTTAGAACCCAGCAGAGAGCTTGTAGTTTAAATTTCATAAGAAGTTAGAGCCTAGCAGCAGCTAAGAGCTATAATTTAAATCAAATCAGAATTTAGCTTACCTCAGCAGCACAAGACAGGGTACTGTGTAGCAGCCCTCTTTTAATAAGTGTTATTTCCCTCCCTCCCTCCCCACACCCACCCACCCCTGGGATAATCATAGCTTTATAGGTACTTACACATCTTAAAAGACAGGAGGTGCTTTCAGGTGAAGCTCATTACCCAAATCAGTCATACACTAAGGACCTGAGATTAATTAAGCTTCAGGTGAACAAGGTATATTAAACGTATTAGGTACAGTTTTATTGGTATAAATACCCATAGCAACCCCTAGTAAGTAAGAACTTAAAGATCTAGACACAAACTTAAAACTAAGATGCAGACAGCAGTCCAGCAGCGGGATGGGGGCTTTCCAGTCTTTTGCATTGAGTGTCACATGTATGATTTTCTCCCAGTTGGTGAGAGGTCTTACGTGTGCACTAGGTGCAAGGAGCTCTTTGCTCTCAGGGAACAAGTCCGTTCTCTAGAGGCTAAAGTAGCAGACTTGGAAAACATAAGACAGACAGAGAAGTACATAGACGAGACCTACAGGGATATAGTCCTGAGGTCCCACCTCCAGCCTGGCAGCACCCCTGTTGCCATGGAGGAGAGAGGTCACGTGACAGGAGAGCATCACCCTGGTGTGGCAGGAAGTGATCCTGTAACTAGGACCTGCCCTCCAGGTGATGTAAAACCCTCTCGCACCAAGGAAGTTTCTCCAGGGCCATGTGCCCATGAGGGAAGGGTTAGGACAGCCGTTATAGTTGGTGATTCGATCATTAGGCATGTAGATAGCTGGGTGGCTGGTGGACGTGAGGATCACCTGGTAACATGCCTGCCTGGTGCGAAGGTAGCGGACCTCACACGCCACCTAGATAAGGTCTTAGATAGTGCTGGGGAGGAGTCTGCTATCTTGGTACATGACGGTACCCATGACATAGGAAAATGTGGTAGGGAGGTTCTGGAGGCAAACTTTAGGCTTCTAGGTAGGAAGTTGAAATCCAGAACTTCCATGGTAGCATTCTCCGAAATGCTTCTTGTTCCACGTGCAGGACCGAAAAGGCAGGCAGAGCTCCGGAGTCTCAATGCGTGGATGAGACAATGGTGCAGAGATGAGGGTTTGGGGTTTGTTAGGAACTGGGGAACATTCTGGGGAAAGGAGGGGCTCTTCCGAAGGGATGGGCTTCACCTTAACCGGGATGGAACCAGGCTGCTGGCATTAACCTTTAAAAAGGAGATAGAGCAGCTTTTAAACTAGATATTAGGGGAAAGCCGACAGTCGCCCAAGAGCGGATGGTTCGTAAGAATGTATCCTTGAAAGATACTACCAAAAGCAGAGAGGTTCCACAAAAGAGTAAAGTAGCCCAAATGCCCTCAAGTATGGAGCAGACAGAGCTTAAAGATCCCAATTTACCCATGTCTAACAATAGTCAAATTAACATGAATAAAATACATTCTCTAAAATGCTTGTATGCAAATGCTAGAAGTCTAAAGAATAAGATGGGAGAGTTAGAATATATAGCACTAAATGAAAGGTTAGATATGATTGGAATATCAGAGACATGGTGGAAGGAGGACAACCAGTGGGACACTGTGATACCTGGGTACAAACTATATCGTAATGATAGAGCTGATCAAATTGGTGGAGGGGTCGCGCTCTATGTTAGAGAGGGCATTGACTCAGAAAGGATTAAAGTTTTGCAGGAAACAAAATCTGCTGTAGAATCTATTTGAAATTCCATATAAAAGGGGGAAGGCAATGGCAGTGGGGGTGTACTATCGAGCACCTGGCCAGAATGACCAAATGGATGATGAAATGCTCAAAGAAATCAAGGAAGCTAACAAAAGTTACAGCGCAGTAATAATAATGGGTGATTTCAATTACCCCGGTATCGACTGGGTCAGTGTCACGTCAGGACATGCTAGGGAGATAAAGTTCCTAGATGAAATAAATGACTGCTTCTTGGAGCAGCTGGTTCATGAACCGACCAGAGGGGAAGCCATATTAGACCTAGTCCTTAGTGGAACACCAGATCTAGTGCAAGAGATAAGGGTGTTGGGGCCATTTGGCAATAGTGATCATAGTATGATTGCCTTTGATTTAATTAGTGGAGTAGGGATAGTAAGGAAATCCACAGTACTACCTTTTAACTTTCGAAAGGGAGACTATGATAAAATGAGGAAAACAGTTAAGAAAAAACTAAAAGGAGCAGTTGCAAAGGTTAAAGACGTACATCAAGCTTGGGTGTTGTTGAAAAATACTATCTTGGAAGCCCAGACCATCTGTATGCCATGCTTTAAGAAAAGTGGAAGAAAGTCCAAAAAACTGCCAGCATGGTTTAAAGGTGAGGTCAGAGAGGCTGTTGTTGCCAAAAAAGCATCTTTCAGGAAATGGAAAAAAGAGCCAAACGACGAAACCTGGAAACAGCACAAGCACTGGCAAGTCAAATGCAAGGCATTGATAAGGCAGGCAAAGAGAGAATTTGAGAAGAAGCTTGCTGCGGAAGCAAAAACGCGAAATAAAGACCTTTTCAAGTACATTCGTAGCAAAGAACCTGTGAGAGAGTCAGTTGGTCCATTAGATGATAAAGGGGTTAAAGGAGCACTAAGAGGTGACAAGGCGATAACGGAGAGACTGAATGAATTCTTTGCTTCGGTCTTTACTGAGGAAGATGTAGGGATGTTACCCATGACTGAAGTGGTATTTAAAGGTGCGGAAGAATTGAAGGAAATATCGATACATCGGGAAGATGTCTTACAACTATTAGATAAACTGAAGAGTAGCAAATCACCTGGGCCGGATGGTATACATCCAAGGGTGTTGAAAGAACTGAAATATGAGATTGCAGACCTGCTATCAGTAATCTGTGAACTATCATTAAAATCATCTCTAATACCTGAAGATTGGAGGATCGCCAATGTAACACCAATTTTTAAAAAGGGTTCCAGGGGTGATCCGGGAAACTACAGACCGGTGAGCCTGACGTCAGTACCAGGAAAAATGGTAGAAACCATCATAAAGAATAAAATTACTCAGCATGTAGATAGTCACAACCTAATGGGAGACAGCCAACATGGCTTTAGACAAGGAAGATCTTGTCTTACTAATCTGTTATGTTTTTTTGAAGGAGTGAATAAACAGGTGGACAAAGGTGAGTCGGTTGATATTGTGTATCTGGACTTTCAGAAAGCCTTTGACAAGGTCCCTCATCAGAGACTTTTGGCAAAACTAAAGAGTCATGGGATAGGAGGCAGTGTACTATTGTGGATCAGGAACTGGTTAAAAGATAGAAAGCAGAGGGTAGGGCTAAATGGCCAATTTTCCCAATGGAGAAAGGTGAATAGTGGTGTACCCCAGGGATCTGTGCTGGGTCCGCTGCTTTTTGACATATTCATAAATGACCTGGAAACTGGAATAACGAGTGAGGTTATCAAATTTGCAGATGACACAAAACTATTTAAAGTTGTTAAAACCCAAGAGGATTGTGAAAAATTGCAAGAGGATCTTGATAAATTGGAAGACTGGGCATCAAAATGGCAGATGAAATTTAATGTGGGCAAGTGCAAGGTTATGCACCTAGGGAAGAACAACCCAAACTATGGTTACATGATGCAAGGTTCCACATTAGGAACCACCACCCAGGAAAACGATTTAGGCGTCATTGTGGATACCATGTTAAAACCCTCGGCCCAGTGTGCAGCGGCGGCCAAGAGAGCAAATAGAATGCTAGGTATGATAAGGAAAGGAATGGAAAATAAAACAAAAGATATTATGATGCCTCTATATCGTTCCATGGTGAGACCGCACCTTGAATGTTGTGTGCAATTCTGGTCGCCGTATCTTAAAAAGGATATAGCAATTTTAGAAAAGGTTCAGAGAAGAGCCACCAAAATGGTAAAGGGGATGGAAGGATACTCCTATGAAGAAAGGCTAAAAAGGTTAGGGCTCTTTAACCTGGAAAAGAGACGGCTGAGGGGAGATATGATACAAGTCTATAAATTAATGAACGGAGTGGAACGGGTAAACGTAGATCGATTGTTTACGTTATCAGAATATAGAAAGACTTGGGGACATGCAATGAAGCTACAGGGTAAACTATTTAAGACTAATAAAAGAAAATATTTTTTCACTCAACGTGTAATCAAACTCTGGAATTTGTTACTGGAGGATGTAGAAAAGGCTGTTAGTGTAGCTGGGTTTAAAAAAGGTTTGGACAAGTTCCTGGAGGAAAGGTCCATAAACCATTATTAAGAAGTGACCGAAGATATCAATGCTTGACCCAGTACAAGCATTGTGGAACTTGTGTCTCTTGGGGAAACTGCTAGGTACATATGACCTAGATTGGCCACTGTTGGAAACAGAATACTAGGCTTGATGGACCTTGGTCTGACCCAGTATGGCATATCTTATGTTCTTATGTTCTCCTTGTTAAGGGTAAAGGCCAAGGCAGAGAGGCTCGCATCCTGGAGATGAATGCTTGGTTGCGTGGATGGTGTCATTGAGAGCGTTTTGGTTTCCTAGACCATGGGATGCTGTTCCAAGGGTTGCAGAGCAGAGATGGCATCCATCTGTCCAAGAAAGGTCAACGCGTCTTCGGAAGTAGACTGGCTAATCTACTGAAGAGGGCTTTAAACTAGATTTGTTGGGGATGGGTGAGTAAAGCCCCCAGGTAGGTGAAAGCCCCCAGGTAGGTGATACATTAAATACCTTTATGGAAATGGGTAACGGGGTAACATATAGAAATCAGTGTGTATAAATGCCCATAGCATGGGAAATGAGATCCCTGATGTTGAAGCTTTGGTGGGAGTGGCTGACTTAGATTTAGTGGCAGTTTCAGAAACATGGTTCACAGAAAACCATGATTGGGATGTAACTATACCTGGCTATACTTTATTCAGAAAGGACAGGGTAGGAAGAAGGGGAGGAGGAGTGGCACTATATGTAAAAACTACTATTAAAGCTTTGGAATTACAGAGCTTAAAAGGGAGAGAGGAGGCATTGTGGGTTAAACTAGAAAGAGGGAAAGAGAAATCTATTTGCATTGGTGTGATATACAGACCTCCCTCATAAGAGGAAGAGGTGGACAGAGAGTTAATTGAAGATATACGCAGCATTGCTAGGGAAGGGGAAGTGCTACTAATAGGAGATTTCAATATGCCAGATGTTGATTGGCACATTCCTGCTGCAGTATCATCTAGAAGTAAGGAGATCCTGGATTCTCTACATGGAGAACTATTTAGGCAATTGGTAACAGACCCCACACGTGAATGGGCCATACTGGACTTGATGCTTACCAATGGTGAAAGTGTTTCTGATGTTGTAGTGGGAGATCATTTTGCATCCAGTGATCACCAGATGGCGTGGTTCAGTATTAGAACTAGGGCTACTAGAATCCATTCAAAGGTGAGGATCTTAGACTTTAGGAAGACTAACTTTGTCAAGATGAGCCAATACCTCAGGGAGTCGATAGTGGGATGGGAACAGCTGGGGGATGTAGAAAAATAGTGGGCAAAACTGAAAGGGGATATTTTAAGGGCAACCAACCTTTTTGTTAAAATGGTAAATAAAGGTAAAAGGAAAAGGAGACTGCTATGGTTTTCAAAAGAAGTAGCTGAAAAAGTGAAGAAAAAGAGGGAGGTCTTCATGAAATACAAGAGATCACAGAAAGAGGAAGACAGGCATCTGTATTTGGAAAAACTTAGAGAAGCTAGCAAAGTAGTCAGGAAGGCAAAGATTCAAAAGGAGGAGGAAGTAGCCAATGCAATAAAATGGGTGGATAAGACATTTTTCAGATATATTAGTGAGAAGAGGAAGGGTAAAAGTGGTATTGTCAAACTCAAGGGTGCAGGGGAGGAATATGTAGAAGCTGCTAAGGATAAAGCGGAATTGCTTAACAAATATTTCTGTTCTGTGTTCACAGATGAAGAACCAGGAGCAGGACCTCAGACAACACCAACAGACAGGAACAGAAGCGAGGGACATCTTGAACAATTTTCAGAAGACTTTGTTCGTGAGAAACTAGCTCAACTTAAAGTAGACAAAGCGATGGGACTGGATGGGATAAACCCTAGAATACTGAGGGAAGTTGGGGATGTTCTAGCAGCTCCACTGACTGACCTTTTCAATGCCTCGTTGGAGTCGGGAGTAGTGCCAAAGGACTGGAGAGAGGCTCATGTGGTGCCTTTACACAAAAGCGGAAGTAAGGATGTGGTTGAAAACTACAGGCCGGTTAGTTTAACTTCGGTGGTGAGTAAATTATTGGAAACACTGCTGAAAGAGAAAATAGTGAGGTTTCTGGAGTCCAGCGGATTATAGGATCTGAGGCAGCATGGATTCACCAGAGGCAGGTCTTGTCAGACAAATCTGATTAATTTCTTTGACTGGGTGACCAGGGAGTTGGACCGAGGGAGAGCCATAGATGTGGTGTATTTAGATTTCAGTAAAGCCTTTGACACTCTTCCTCACAGGCGACTTATAAACAAACTGAGCACCGTAGGGATGGACCCTAAAGTTACTGCTTGGGTTAGAAATTGGTTGGGTGGGAGGCGACAAAGAGTACAAGTAAATGGAGCTCACTCTGAGGAGAAGGATGTTACCAGTGGTGTGTCCCAGGGATCTGTCCTTGGTCCGATTCTTTTTAACATCTTTGTTAGTGATATAGCAGAAGGGGCTGTCGGGTAAGGTTTGCCTCTTTGCGGATGGTGCCAAAATCTGGAATAGAGTAGACACCCAGGAAGGTGTAGATAACATGAGGAGGGATCTAGCTAAGCTTGAAGAATGGTCTAGAATTTGGCAGCTGGGATTTAATGTTAAAAAATGTAAGGTCATGCATTTGGGCTGCAGCAATCCAAGGGAGCAATATTGTATAGGGGTGAAGTACTTTTGTTCACTAAAGAAGAGCGGGACCTAGGTGTGGCTGTGTCTGATGATCTTAAAGTAGCTAAACAGATAGAAAAGGTGTCGGCAAAAGCTAGAAGGATGTTTGGGTGCATATGGAGAGGAATGGCTAGCAGAAAAAAAGAGGTGATAGTGCCTCTGTATAAGTCTTTGGTGAGACCTCATTTGGAGTATAGTGTGCAATTCTGGAGACCGCACCTTCAAAAGGATATAAACAGGATGGAGTCGGAACAGAGAGTGGCTACTAAAATGGTTAGTGGTCTTCATTATAAAGCATATGAGGGCAGACTTAAGGATCTTAATATGTACACCTTAGAGGAAAGGCAGGATAGAGGTGATATGATTGAGATATTTAAATACCTCTGTGGCATAAATGTACAGGGGGAGAGTCTCTTTTAATTGAAAGCAAGTTCTGCTATGAGGGGACATGGGATGAGGGTGAAGGGAGATAGATTCAGGAGTGATATGCGGAAATATTTCTTTATGGAAAGAGTGGTGGATCCGTGGAATAGTCTCCCAGGGGAGGTGGTAGAGATGAGGACAGTAACTGAATTCAAAAAAGGATGGGACAAACACAGAGGATCTCTAAAGGAAAAAAGGGGACTGTTGTAGTTGTTGATATGGAAGGACAGACTGGATAGGCCATGTGGTCTTTTTCTGTTGTCATATTTCTATGTTTCTATGTTTCAAATTTGCCAATTTAGGAGCACAAGTCTCAAAGTTAGGAGCATAAATCCTTTGCATATTGGGCCCATAGTCTTTAATAACACAGGTTGTGATCCTCTGAATTATTTGTGTACGTGATCCCAGTTCACATATTTATGAGCACTACTGCTGGCAGAAAGATCCTGTGATAGGGATCCTATGCACATAGCAGATTGCAATGTCCTTTCTTCTTTCTCACTGGGATTCTATTCCTCTAATCCTCTTTGTATACCTTGTAAGCTGTCACCCCACTGTACCTCTTCCATTAGGCAGCTCTTCTCCTAAACTGTTCAGGAGATTTCTCTGTTAGGCTCAGAGAACAAGTCAGCTCCTTCAATATGACACCTTTGGTTAGGCTCGAGTGGCAACCCATCTCCTTCAGTTTCTCTCTACATTCAGACAGAGGGGTAGCTAAAACCTTTGACAGGCTCTCCACAAAGAAATAAGGGTTGATTCCACAGAGGACACTAATAAAATTAAATATTGGGCCACAGAGCATGCACAACTTAACAGCCACTAGAAAACTCATAGACCACACTGAAAAAGACCTTACATGCTGTGCACTGGGGTTATACAAAGGGCAAGCAGAACTAAAACAACCATACTAAAGAAGGAGATGTTACATCAAGAGGGCATGCACCTACTGCTAAGGCTAGAAATGGATTGGTAAGGATCATGAAGGGATCCCTTTTATATGCTTCTGTTTTTATACACTTAGGGCCTGATTCCATCTTGGACGTCCTCCCGGCCCTCTGTGTGCCCGATCGGAACTGGATGCATAGAGTTAGACAGGATTCTGATTCCAAAGGGCACATCTAGCCCCCCGGGATCAGAATCGCATCCAGGCCTATATATACAGTCCGGGACCCCGATCCCGGTTGGCCTGCATGTATAGGCCTAGCCCAGCTAACTCAGTCAAGACTCCTGAATGGAGCTGCGGTGCCATGGCACAATGGCTCTGTTCAGGAGCCGTGATCCCCGGCCGCCAACCATATTTTTCATTCCCCGCAGCCCAACCACCGATCTGGCCTCCGAAGGCCAGGGCAAGGCTGTGGGGAATCTCTTCCACCCCCTCCTACCTCCTCCACCACCCTGGCCTGCTGTCCACCGCTGACTAGGGGAATTTATTCCACCTCAGAGGTGGAATAAGTTCCCCATTCAGTCTGCCGGCCCCGAATGTACAGGGCCGACATTGGAATCGGCCCTGTACATCTGGGGCTGCAGACTGCCCACTGCCCACCCTATCTCTGTCCCCGCCCCCATCTAATATGGAGAAGTTAGTCGGGGTCAGCAGAAGGGCCGAATAGCAGGGACGGAGGACATTCTGAACCATGTTTAGTGGATCTGGATGACTTATCTGGATGTCCAGACCCGCTAAATGCCTGGATCACCCTGCCTACAACAGAGCTCCTCGCACATATTACCGGTTTGAATGGGAAGCTTGGTTCATGGGCGGGAGGGCCACGGGAGGAGTCACGGGAGGAGTGAGGGTTGCAACTGACCCCAGATGTATAGGACGGATACTGAGGTAGGCCCTGTACATCTAGGGTCAGCCACTTAAACGGGGGATGCAGGAGCTGGGGGGGGGGGGCAGCACAGAGGTAAGGGGGCACAGGGGGATCCCCATAGCCTGAACCAGGCCATGGAAGGCCGGATCGGGGGTCAGGCCATGGGGAAAGAGGCATGTCGATTGTGGCCGGGGAGCATGGCCCCTAAATGGAGCCGCGGTGCCATGGCAACGGGACACCATGGCACTGCGGCTCCATTCAGAGGTATGGCTGAGTTAGCCAGATATGTGGTTGGGCGTGCAACCAATCAGAATCGGGGCCTGGCCTGCACATATAGGCCATAGACCCGATTCTGATCCCACGGGCACGTCTAGCCTCCACAGGATCAGAATCGGGTCTACCTCTGTATGCCCAGATTCTGATCAGCCATACAGGGGCTGCATGGCCAGTACAGAATCGGCCTCTTACTGAAGACATTTCAGCTCTTGCCTACCTAAAAGAGCATTTAGGAGTTAATATGACATTGTTATGTTTAGTTGTATCCAGTTTTCACATTTTTTGGACAGAGTTTAGTTGTCCTGCTGCTACTATGTTCATTGCAGTACTGTAAGTCCTCTGAGCTCACTTTTTAATAGCTGCCTGTGGCCCAGATGCAAAAAAATAATGAGAAATGAATTTCCTACTGTGTATTCTGACTTTTTATTGTCTTGTTTTTAGGCTTAAGTGAGTTCTCTTTGGGACCATTTCCTAGCTGGCTTCCATTCTAGCCTGCAGTGAGGGTAACTAGACTCTTCCAATGCGTAAATCGCAAGAGGGGGAGAGCCCACTCTGTTGTGGCTATTTATCTGCATGAATAACCTGAAGTCCTTGCTCTTTTAGCACATTTCTGTTCTATAATATAAAAGCAGTACCAATAAAGCACAATATCATTTTGTTGTTTGTAAATTATCCCACCATATTTCTCCCCACCCCTTTGCTTCTTTCTTCTTCCTGTTTCCCCTTTTCAGTCTACCTGGGTCCCCTGGTGGTTAAGTAAGTTTTATCTTGTCTTCTGACTAGGTAACCATAAGGACCTTTAGGAATGGAGCTTTTTCATCTCCTTGTCAAAGCCTCCTTGTCAAAGCCTCTTTGTTTTTAGGTTTTTAGGTGTCGCTTTGGTGTCGTTTTTAGGTGTCGATTTGGGTGCGAGAGGTCCTGGGTTCAACTCCCAGACGAGCCCTCTTTGCTCTTTCTCTGGTGGGCAGGGTCTCTGGTCAGTACTAGTCAAGCTTTATATTACATTGCTAGCTCTCTGACTGGGAGCTCTTAAAAGGGTTTTTTGTATATTTTTTAAAGCAAGGTTACTTTCTTTTTGGGGCTTTGGGGGAACTTTCCTTGAGCACAGTAGGTTGCTGAACTCTAGTAACCTCCTCAGGTTTAGAAACTGCTAACACCTAAAAAGGAGTTAGTGGGCCTGATTTCCTGAGTGCAGCTGAGACCTGCATAAAAGGCTCCAGTGCCCTGCCCTGTTGAGGCTTTCCTAACCAGGGCTCTACAGATCAACAAACAGTAAGGATTTGAGGGTTTGTTTGTTTGTTTTTATTATATTACATTGCTAGCTCTCTGACTGGGAGCTCTTAAAAGGGTTTTTTGTATATTTTTTAAAGCATGGTTACTCTCTTTTTGGGGCTTTGGGGGAACTTTCCTTGTGCACAGCAGGTTGCTGAACTCTAGTAACCTCCTCAAGTTTGGAAACTGCTAACACCTAATCAGGTGTTAGTTCCCTCCCTACCCACCCCGGCTCCCACCCACCCCTAGTGAGCAGTCTTGCTTTATAGGGCACCTCCCCCTTTAACAAATCACAGAGAATTGGACCAGCACATTTTGAATATAATTAAAGAGATTTAACTGCTTTTTCTCTGAAAGGACAGCTGGGAAACCAGCTGGTACTTGGTAGATCTCTCTCTTTTGCTTTAACAGATACCTAAGCTCCATGAACAGAACGATGGCTGGGAAAAATCGTATTGCTAAAGCTGCTGCCCCCGTTACAGCTTCTGCCTCGGTCCAGACAGAGGTCCTAATGCCAGTTGAAGGACAAGTTCCATGTGCAGGGTGCCTACATGCTGAAGCTCTGAGGAAACAAATGGAGGAACTCAGAGAGGAGGTGGCGAGGCTGAGGAGCATTCAAGACAGTGAGAAGTACATTGATGAGATGCTTCTTGCAGCAACCAAGCTCTCCAGCAGAGGAGAAGATGGGTGCCAACAGAATGTCGATGGTTGGACACAAGTCACCAGGGCCTGCACAATCACCAATTCAACTTCTCCAGCCCTTGAATTGAAGAACCATTATGCAGCCCTGGAAGTGGAGGAGGTGAAAGCATCCCTGGAAAGGGAAGAACCAAAGTTCAAGTACCCCAAAGTTGCAGAATCAGTGACCAGAAGGAAACGAAGGGTAGTGGTGGTTGGAGACTTTGCCGAGACTCATCAAGCCCACTGACTATTACCCAATGATGCTAATCCATGTTGGAACAAATGATACTGCCAGATATACCTCGGAATGTATCAAAAGTGATTTCATGGCTCTGGGACAGAGGGTGAAGCAGTTAGGTGCACAGGTGGTGTTCTCTTCAATCCTCCCTGTTGAGGGTAAAGGCCAAGGCAGAGAGGCTCGCATCCTTGAGATGAATGCATGGCTGCGTGGATGGTGTCATCGAGAGCGTTTTGGTTTCCTAGACCATGGGATGCTGTTCCAAGGGTTGCAGAGCAGAGATGGCATCCATCTGTCCAAGAAAGGTCAACGCATCTTCGGTAGTAGACTGGCTAATCTACTGAAGAGGGCTTTAAACTAGATTCGTTGGGGATGGGTAAAGAAAGCCCGCAGGTAAGTGAAAGCCCCCAGGTATGTGATACATTAAACACCTTTATGGAAATGGGTAACAGGGGTAACATATGGAAAGCAGTGTGTATAAATGCCCGTAGCATGGGAAATAAGATCCCTGATGTTGAAGCTTTGGTGGGAGTGGCTGACTTGGATTTAGTGGCAGTTACAGAAACATGGTTCACAGAAAACCATGATTGGGATGTAACTATACCTGGCTATACTTTATTCAGAAAGGACAGGGTAGGAAGAAGGGGAGGAGGAGTGGACTATATGTAAAAACTACTATTAAAGCTTTGGAATTACAGAGCTTAAAAGGGAGAGAGGAGGCATTGTGGGTTAAACTAGAAAGAGGGAAAGAGAAATCTGTTTGCATTGGTGTGATATACAGACCTCCCTCACAAGAGGAAGAGGTGGACAGAGAGTTAATTGAAGACATACGCAGCATTGCTAGGAAAGGGGAAGTGCTACTGATAGGAGATTTCAATATGCTAGATGTTGTTTGGCACATTCCTGCTGCAGTATCATCTAGAAGTAAGGAGATCCTGGATTCTCTACAGGGAGAATTATTTAGGCAATTGGTAACAGACCCCACACGTGAAGGGGCCATACTGGACATGGTGCTTACCAATGGTGAAAGTGTTTCTGATGTTGTAGTGGGAGATCATTTTGCATCCAGTGATCACCAGATGGTGTGGTTCAGTATTAGGACTAGGGCTGTTAGAATCCATTCCAAGGTGAGGATCTTAGACTTTAGGAAGACTAACTTTGCGAAGATGGGCCAATACCTCAGGGAGTCGTTAGTGGGATGGGAACAGCTGGGGGATGTAGAAAAACAGTGGGCAAAACTGAAAGGGGGTATTTTAAGGGCAACCAACCTTTTTGTTAAAATGGTAAATAAAGGCAAAAGGAAAAGGAGACCGCTATGGTTTTCGAAGGAAGTAGCTGAAAAAGTGAAGAAAAAGAGGGAGGCCTTCATGAAATACAAGAGATCACAGAGAGAGGAAGACAGGCATCTGTATTTGGAAAAACTTAGAGAAGCTAGCAAAGTAGTCAAGAAGGCAAAGATTCAAAAGGAGGAAGAAATAGCCAATGCAATAAAATGGGGGGATAAGACATTTTTCAGATATATTAGTGAGAAGAGGAAGGGCAAAAGTGGTATTGTCAGACTCAAGGGTGCAGGGGGGAATATGTAGAAGCTGATAAGGATAAAGCGGAATTGCTTAACAAATATTTTTGTTCTGTGTTCACAGATGAAGAACCAGGAGGAGGACCTCAGAAAACACCCACAAATAGGAACAGAAGCGAGGGACATCTTAAACAATTTTCAGAAGACTGTGTTCGTGAGAATCTAGCTCAACTTAAAGTAGATAAAGCGATGGGACCGGATGGGATACACCCTAGAATACTGAGGGAACTTGGGGACGTTCTAGCAACTCCACTGACTGACCTTTTCAATGCCTCGTTGGAGTAGGGAGTGGTGCCAAAGGACTGGAGAGAGGCTCATGTGGTGCCTTTACACAAAAGCCGAAGTAAGGATGTGGTTGAAAACTACAGGCCAGTTAGTTTAACTTCTGTGGTGAGTAAATTATTGGAAACGCTGCTGAAAGAGAAAATAGTGAGGTTTCTGGAGTCCAGCGGATTACAGGATCCGAGGCAGCATGGATTCACCAGAGGCAGGTCTTGCCAGACAAATCTGATTGATTTCTTTGACTGGGTGACCAGGGAGTTGGACCAAGGGAGAGCTCTAGATGTGGTGTATTTAGATTTCAGTAAAGCCTTTGTCACTCTTCCTCACAGGTGACTTATAAACAAACTGAGCACCCTAGAGATGGACCCTAAAGTTACTGCTTGGGTTAGAAATTGGTTGGGTGGGAGGCGACAAAGAGTACAAGTAAATGGAGCTCACTCTGAGGAGAAGGATGTTACCAGTGGAGTGCCCCAGGGATCTGTCCTTGGTCCGATTCCTTTTAACATCTTTGTTAGTGATATAGCGGAAGGGCTGTCGGGTAAGGTTTGCCTCTTTGCAGATGATACCAAAATCTGCAATAGAGTAGACACCCAGGAAGGTGTAGATAACATGAGGAGGGATCTAGCTAAGCTTGAAGAATAGTCTAGAATTTGGCAGCTGGGATTTAATGTTAAAAAATGTAAGGTCATGCATTTGGGCTGCAGCAATCCAAGGGAGCAATACAGTATAGGAGGTGAAGTACTTTTATCCACTAAAGAAGAGCGGGACCTAGGCGTGGTTGTGTCTGATGATCTTAAAGTAGCTAAACAGGTAGAAAAGGCGACGGCAAAAGCTAGAAGGATGCTTGGGTGCATACGGAGAGGAATGGCTAGCAGAGAAAAGGAGGTGATAATGCCTCTGTATAAGTCTTTGGTGCGACCTCATTTGGAGTATAGTGTGCAATTCTGGAGACCGCACCTTCAAAAGGATGTGAACAGGATGGAGTCGGTGCAGAGGGTGGCTACTAAAATGATTAGTGGGCTTAATTATAAAACATATGAGGACAGACTTAAGGATCTTAATATGTACACCTTAGAGGAAAGGCGGGATAGAGGTGATATGACTGAGATGTTTAAATACCTCTGTGGCATAAATGTTCAGGGAGAGAGCCTCTTTCAATTGAAAGCAAGTTCTGCTACGAGGGGACATGGGATGAGGGTGAAGGGAGATAGATTCAGGAGTGATATGCGGAAATATTTCTTTACGGAAAGAGTAGTGGATCCATGGAATAGTCTCCCAGTGGAGGTGGTAGAGATGAGGACAGTAACTGAATTCAAAAAAGCATGGGACCAACACAGAGGATCTCTAAAGGTAAAAAGTGGACTGTTGTAGTTGTTGATATGGAAGGACAGACTAGATAGGCCATGTGGTCTTTTTCTGTCATCATGTTTCTATGTTTCTAGGTTTCTAGGTTGTGGTTGAAGAGTCAGGGGTTCTTCTTGCGTTTTATTTTGCAAGAAAATATGTTATGGTAAGTCTTTCTGTGGTGCTCATTTTATTATATATGTTAAAAAAAGGGGAGGAAAGTACCATGATACTATCATTTAATGTGTTTTCTGTACAGAGAACTTGATGTAATGTATTAATTAAGTTTTATCCTGACTTATCACCATAACTAGCTAATAAAACCCTGCTGATGGCTACTGAGACTGACTTGTTCAATGTGTGAAGGGTTGCTGGCTGTGCTGCTTGAAAGAGGCTGGTATACCTGGTATTCAGGCTATAGTTTCTTAAATTAGAGCATTTTAATTGGGCATCTTTGTGCAGTTGTCAGAATCTGTATCTTGCAGGTGAAAAAGGAAAAAGGTCTACACGAGTCAGACAAACTGCACTGCAAGGAGTGCTTTGGTTTGGGCCCAGGGAGAACAGAGATAATAGCAGACAAGTAAGTCTCACAGCAGAGATAAGACGGACACTGGGGCAGCGTTCATTAGTTTGGAAGGACTGCGTCTGAAATCTTATTCTCCTAGTTTAAACAGGAAGAAAGGAAAGGGGGAGGAAGAAGATCTGTGTGATAGATGTTGGCTGTTCTAAGTGAAGAAAGAGATGATCTGGACGTTTACGGAATAAAAGAAAGTTCCCTGCCTGTACAGAAGGTAAAGTAGAAAGCCTTTAAACTTGAAGATAAACTGGATGCTGGGAACGATGGACCTGGCCTAAGGTAACCTAGTGAAGAGAAAAAAAATTAAATAGTGAGGAGACTGAAATAAAATTCCATTTACCTGACTGCATTGGGAGGGTTCTGTGCAGTTTATGGCCTGATATTATTTTTTATCCTATAGGGGGAAATTTAGAAAAAATGTGATACATTTTTTTCTTTTTGCCATGGAAAATGTAACCCATTGTAAAGAATAAAGTGGTTTAAAATACTGGCACTCTGGGATGTGCCAAGATGGCAGTTTGCTGAGCTGTTCGTGCAGCGGCTGTTTTTCTTCATGGGGAGGAAGCGTAAGTCTAAGGGGGTTGCGGTGCTCTCTCACACTCCAGTGGCTTCCACGCCTTTATCTGCGATGGCCCAAGGGTCTTTGGATACCTTTTTTCAGTCGCTGCAGCAACTGGCGATTCCAGGGGAGGTTACCCCGGTTGCAGGTACGTTGGGGCTAGAAGGCTCAGCATCTGCCTCGGGATTGTGATCTCTCTCTCCTGGTTCGAGGCAGCCTTCTAAGGTGCGGTGCTTTCAGCAGGATTCTGTGAGTGATCTGCTACAAAGTGCCTCCTGGACTGAGAGTAGTGCTGAATCCCGAGGGTCAGGTACTGTAGTCTTGAGCGTTGGAACATCGATGCCCTCTCAACACCTAGCATCTGGGCAACTATAGTTTCACTTGGCAATGCTTTGTTGCCTCAAATGTCTACTTTGGCTGTTAAACCTGCTTCTAATGCAAGTGCGATTAATCTTCTTAACACTCAAGTCACTTTAATACAGCCTTCCTTTATTGAACTGCAACAAAAACCAGAACTTCTGGACAACCAGATTCATGCTAACATGAAGAGTTCTGTGATTGCGCATGCCAGGATTGAACACTTGGAAAATGCTTCGAGGGCGGCGAATCTGAGGATAATTAATGTTTCCCATTGTGCTATGGTTTCTGCTCGTGAAATGTTGAGGGAATATCTTACTGAAGTCTGGGCAATCCCAGGAGAATCACATCCGCCTCTAGTAAAGTTGTACTATCTACCATCGGGGAAGAAGAAGCCAGTATCTGATGCTGTTGGTGATCAGCGTTTAGATATTCTAAATGTTACTGACTTTTTGGAAAAATCTAAGTCAGAGGTGATAACGCCATCTATATTGTTAGTGACTTTTGTGTTGCTTTCAGATAAGGAATGGTTGTCAAAACTGTTCAACAGTATGGCCGATGCTACTTGTAACCAACCCCTCCCCCCCCCCCCCCCCCAGATGCTCCTTTTTGTCACATTTATGGCTAGGATGCCTCGGGCACCTCTTTTTTTGGCACTCTTACTTATTTTCTATTTTATTTTATATTTTGAGACTTAAAGACTTCTGAAGGAACACTTAATTTTAAATTTTAGCTCCAAGTTTCTAAGAACTAACTTTAAGGGCGTACATACTTATTTGTGTTCTAGAGAGCAAGTCTGTTTTTGTTTACCTGAAAGAAAAAGATTTTTCCTAAGGAACTGTGTTGGTTTATATGACTGAAAGTAAATGTTTGGAACACTGTAAGGTTAATACCTGAAACAATCAGAAAGAGAAATTTACATTTTTAACATCTTTGCCTTTTTGAGTAACTGTTGTATCATCATATGGAAAGAGTTTCCAATGTATTCCACGGTGTAAGGAAAGTGGAAAGAAGGCCAAAAAACTGCCAGCATGGTTTAAAGGTGATGTCAGAGAGGCTGTTTTAGTCAAAAAAGCATTTTTCAGGAAATGGAAAAAGGAAACAAATGATGAAAATGGGACATTGATAAGACAGATAAAGAGAAAATTTGAAAAACATCTTGCCATGGAAGTAAAAACGCATCATAAAAACTTTTTCAAGTACATTCATAGCAAAAAACCTGTGAGACAGTCAGTTGGACCAATAGATGATAGAATGGTAAAAGAGGCGCTAAAGGAGGACAAGGCCATAGCGGAGAGACTGAATGAATTCTTTGTTTCGGTCTTTACTGAAGAAAATGTAGGGAAGTTATACCCATGCATGAAATGTTTTTTAAAGGTGATGTATCAGAAATATTGAAATAAATATTAATAAACAGGGAAGATGTATTACAACTATTTGATAAACTGAAGAGTAGCAAATCACCTGGACAGGATGGTATATACAGTACATCCAAGGGTATTGAAAGAACTGAAATATGAGATTGCAGACCTTCCTATTAGTCCCCTGTGAACTATCATTAAAATCATCTGTAGTACCTGAAGACTGCAGAATGGCCATGTAACACCAAATTTTAAGAAGGGTTCTAGGGGTGATCCGGGAAACTACAGACCAGTGAACCTGACATCAGTACTGGGCAAAATGGCAGATCTCATTATAAGAACATAAGAATATAAAAAATGTCATACTGTGACAGATCAAGGTCCCTAGCCCAGTATCCTATTTCCAACAGTGGCCAATCCAAGTCACAAGTATCTGGCAGTTTCCCAAAAAGACACACAGGTTCCACAATGCTTGTATTGGGGCAAGCAGTAGATTTCCCGGGTCCTCTTTAATAATGATTCATGGGTCTTTCCTCCAGGAACTTGTCCAAACCTTTTTTTAAAACTAGCTACACTAACAACTTATACTACATCCTCCGGTTACGGATTCCAGAGTTTGATTATGTTTTGAGTGAAAAAATAACATAAGATATACCATACTGGGTTAGACCAAGGTCCATCAAGCCCAGTATCCTGTTTCCAGCAGTGGCCAATCTAGGTCACAAGTACCTAGAAGTTTCCCCAAAAGACTCAAGTTCCACAATGCTTGTATTGGGTCAAGCAGTGGATATTCTGGGTCCACTTTAATAATGGTTTATGGACCTTTCCTCCAGGAACTTGTCCAAACTTTTTTTAAACCCAGCTATACTAACAGCCTTTACTACATCCTCTGGTAACAAATTCCAGAGTTTGATTACACGTTGAGTGAAAAAATATTTTCTCAATAGCCCATGTTCCCTGTAAAATAGTTATCTCCAAAGTTATAATGCCCTGTTCAATGTAATTTCAGTTTGTTCAATGTAAACCGCACTGATGCAGAATAGCGCGGTATATAAGAGAATGTAAATAAAATAAATAAATAAATTCTCTTATTAGTCTTAAATAGTTTACCCTGTAGCTTCATTGCATGTCCTCTAGTCTTTCTATATTCTGATAACGTAAACAATCGATCTACGTTTACCTGTTCCACTCCATTCATTAATTTATAGACTTTTATGATATCTCCCCTCAGCCGTCTCTTTTCCAGGTTAAAGAGCCCTAACCTTTTCAGCCTCCCATCCCCTTTATCATTTTGGTGGCTTTTCTCTGTACCTTTTCTAATATCGCTAAATCCTTTTTAAGATACGGCGACCAGAATTGCACACAATATTCAAGGTGCGGTCGCATCATGGAACGATATCGAGGCATTATAATATCCTTTGTTTTATTTTCCATTCCTTTCCTTATGATACCTAGCATTCTATTTGCTCTCTTGGCCACTGCTGCACACTGGGCAGAGGGTTTTAACATGTTATCCACAATGACACCTAAATCTTTTTCCTGGGTGGTGATTCCTAATGTGGAACCTTGCATCGTGTAACCATAGTTTGGGTTGTTCTTCCCTAGGTGCATAACCTTGCACTTGTCCACATTAAATTTCATCTGCCATTTTGATGCCCAGTCTTCGAATTTATCAAGATCCTCTTGCAATTTTCCACAATCCTCATGGGTTTTAACAACTTTAAATAATTTTGTGTCGTCTGCAAATTTGATAATCTCACTCGTTATTCCCTTTTCCAGGTCATTTATGAATATGTCAAAAAGCAGCGGACCCAGCACAGATCTCTGGGGTACACACTATTCACCTTTCTCCATTGGGAAAATTGGCCATTTAGCCCTACCCTCTGCTTTCTATCTTTTAACCAGTTCCTGATCTACAGTGGTACACTGCCTCCTATCCGATGACTCTTTAGTTTTGCCAAAAGTCTCTGATGAGTGACCTTGTCAAAGGCTTTCTGAAAGTCCGAATACACTATATCAACCGACTCACCTTGGTCTACCTATTTATTCACACCTTCAAAAAAACATAACAGATTAGTAAGGCAAGATCTTCCTTGTCTAAAGCCATGTTGGCTGTCTTCCATTAAGCCATGACTATCTACATGTTCAGCAATTTTGTTCTTTATGATGGTTTCTACCATTTTTCCTGGTACTGATGTCAGGCTCACCGGTCTGCAGTTTCCCGGATCACCCCTGGAACCCTTTTTAGAAATTAGCGTTACGTTCGCCATCCTCCAATCTTCAGGTATTACAGATGATTTTAATGATAGTTTACAGATTTCTAATAGCAGGTCTGCAATCTCATATTTCAGTTCTTTCAACACCCTTGGATGTATATCATCCGGTCCGGGTGATTTCCTACTCTTCAGTTCATCAAATAGTTGTAATACATCTTCCCGATGTATTGATATTTCCTTCAATTCTTCCGCACCTTTAAATACCACTTCACTCATGGGTAACATCCCTACATCTTCCTCAGTAAAGATTGAAGCAAAGAATTCATTCAGTCTCTCTGCTATCGCCTTGTCGCCTCTTAGTGCCCCTTTAACCCCTCTATAATCTAATGGACCAACTGACTCTCTCACAGGTTTTTTTTGCTACAAATGTACTTGAAAAAGTCTTTATTACACGGGGCTCAAAAACTTCCCTTCTTGCTCCATTTCAGTGGCTAACCTCCAGAGCAGTCCGGGATAGGCAAAAACTCCAAGGATGGCTGAGTTCCACATTGCTCAAGGGTAAGCTGTCTTTCTCCTCCCACTCCCAACCCCAATGGGTGGGTTGGGTTATTGCCCTTTTGCTTTTGCATAAAGAAAAAGGGAGAATCAGCTACAGAGAGACGTGGAGCTCACCAAAAACAGCCATTATGAGCTGCCATCTTGCCCGATCCCAGTGTATGTGATCTAAGCCAAAGGAACACAGCTGAGTGAACACAGGAACGTAGGTAGCAGGATTCGAGGACAACCAGGGTTAAGGCACGGTACACCTCAAAGGGCATGGAATGAGAGGAGCAAGTACATCCAGAGTAGAGGAGAGTATAGTGTTATAGAAAGATACTGCCTCATCAGTAGACTCAGGTGACATATTGGAGGAAAGAGGTGATAAGATGGCAGTAAAAAGAGCTGAAAGGTCGATAGTGTGAAGATTCCTATACATGTTGGTGGAGATTGGGCTAGACTAGGATGGGTGATGGCTAAGGGTGAAGGTTAGCAGGTGATGGTCAGATAAGGAAAGAACTGAGGTGGAGAAGTTTGAGGGTGAGCAGTTGGAGAAGAAAATGAGGTCAAGACAATGGTCATGCTTGTGAGTAGGAGGTTGAATGAGGAGGTTAGGGAAAGGAACTTTAAGGCATAAGGGTCAGAAGGGTCATCAACGTGGATGTTAAAATCCCCAAGAATAAGGGAAGGGGGAGATGCATCCAGAAAGGAGGATATTCAAGAGTCAAAGTATGTGAGAAAGGTAGAGGTAGACCAGTTAGGGGGGTCAATAAATGACAGCTACCTGGAGAGGTAGCAGAGTAAATAGGCGGATGGTGTGGACTTGATGGACCTTGGTCTGACCCAGTATGGCATATCTTATGTTCTTATGACTTCAAAGAAAGCAAAGGAATTAGACGGAGGCAGGAGTGGCTGAAATTAGTAGGACTGAGAGAGTAGAAACTCAACACCACTACCATGGCCAATGGGCTGAGGTGTATGGGAAAATAGGTAGCCTTCATGACAGAGGGCAGCGACTGAAGCAGAGTCTTCAGAGAGAAGCCAAGTTGCAGTAAGAGCCAGGAGATAGAGGTTATACATGAAGGTAAGTTTATTGGAGACAGAATGTGCATTCCACAAGGTGCATGAAAGAGGCAGAAAGGAGATGATATGAACCAGATTTGAGAGGTTACATATTGATCTGCCTTGGGAGTGTGAAAAAAGTCGGGGAGGAAGGCAGGGTTGGGATTGAGAACTCCAGATGAGAGAAGGAGAAGGAGAGAATGGGGGAGAGAGAAGGAGGTACGACAGAAGCGAGGGTGAGGTTCCCTCAGTGAAAGTGGAGATGGCCGAATGAGAGGAAGAAAATGGTGAAGCTGAAGGGCAAATGATAATGTAGAAGAAAAAAGGGCAGGGGAGGTGGTGACAGTAAGGATTGGGGAATGAGAAGTAGGGCTATGGAACTGTTCTAATGAGGGGAAAAGATTAGGGAGAGTTAACATCAAGAACACAAACTGATGTGGAGCCATAGGAGAGGAAGAAGAGAAGCGATACAGGTAGAGAAGGAGGGGAGAGGTCCTGCTGGGTTCAGGTGCACCTGAGTAATTGTGCCAATGAGCAGAGTAATTGTATCAATGAGCAGAGGAAGACTATGGGGCTTGTTTACAAAGCCGTGGTAGCGGTTCGCGATCGTTATAACAAGCCCCTATGAAAAAAAGTTAAGCCAGGGTGGGTGGGAGGGTAATAAAGTGTTAAGAAGGGAGATATAGCACTGCAGAGAGCAGGAGCTGGGTAAGAGGCAGACAGAGAACACACTGAAAATATAGAAAGAAAGAACAATATATAAATAATTAAGAAGCTAAATTCTAAACAGGCACAAGAAGATGCGAATAGAGCATAAAAGTTAGCAGAGGCTTACAATAAGGGTGCTTTGCCAAGCAGGAACCTCCAAATGTAAGGTCAGCAGCTCATGTGCTAAGAGAGGTAAGCTTCTGAAAAAAGCCCAGCAAAGGGGGGGGGGGGGTCTGGTCAAGTGCTGAAGGCAGGTAAATGGAAGCAGGCAGATTCCACAGGTAAAGTTTCTCCTTTGCACATGTAAAACATACTTTATAAAATTACCACTTAAATGCCTAACTCTCATTAATGTGTGCTAATGTGCACTAGTGTGAATTAACACATTATCGCATGTGGAGTGCAGGGAAGGAACCCCGCCGGAGCCACCGAATCCACTGCAAGCTCCCCCGATCAGCATCGAGCAAGGGAGTGGGAAGCTGGACCCCTCCCTGCTCCCTAGCACCAGGCTAATCAGGGGCCTCAAGACCATTTTAAATTAAAATCGTCATCAGGCGTGCCAGTACCTGGCGGGCTCATGCTTGAGAGCCTCGCCAGAGGGCCCTTTGGCGTGGCTCTTAGGTGGGGACTCAAACAACGACAGGAAGCCACGTAAAAAAGAAACAAACAACCAGCGAACCCACAGCCTCACCAACTATCTAGCAGCACAGAATGGTAAGCTCTGCATGATATGCTATCACTAAACTAACTGTAGCCTAATAGGGCAGCAACCTTACTTTAATGTAGATGAATCTGAACCAATCTAATGCATATCTGTATAATACCATGAACCCCACATAACTCATATTGCCTGATTTAATCTACCGCACATCAAAATAATTGCAAAAGCACTCCTTAATTCTGATTATTCTCTGTAAGTCTGCTTCAGACCTTAAGAGTAACAATATGGATTTTAAGACATATATGACCGTTCTCTGTATAGCCATGCTGTTTATTCTATGCATGCTATGTACCATGCAATTGATCATCCCAACAACACTATAACATTCCCATAATTCAATACCAGTATCGTCGAAAGGAGTAACAATGAGATATAAATGGTTGGGTACAACACATAACACAAATGAATGGCTTATCCATATTACAACAACCTGCCATGCTCCAGATCAGGACGCAAAGAATTAAAGGGTGCATTTTGGCTCTCTGCCGTTGCCTGTTGCCACCAATAAACATGTTCCACCCTACTACCAAACCCAAGCTGTCCCTTGGTCTGACCATTACAGCATCACCTTCACGATTACACAAACACAGTTCTCGGTCAAAATAACGATTCCACTACAAAAGCTCACTTTAAACCATACAACAAAGACTTATTCTTACAAGAAATACTTCCTCAGCTTAATCATGACACTTCTGATATCATTATCCTACTGGATAACTGGAACTCTGTATTATCTAAAACTGCAGCTGCCCCAGTAAACACATGCAAAGGAAGTACTAGAAAATCTAATATATGGTATAACAACGAACTGAGAACCCTAAAGAGAGCCCTTTGCAAACTAGACTGAAAATGGAGAAGATCCAAGCTCCCAAATGATAGGATACAATATATGAACACACTACAATCCTACAGAGATGCCATCAACAACCTTAAGAGACAGAACCATACTAGGCTACTAATGAAATCTCTTAATAGACCAAGAGAGCTATTTGAGATTGTGAAATCATTAACCCCAATCACCAAACAGAGAGGATCCCTTCACCTACATCAGCCCACAGGTACTAGCCAACTTCTATAGCCCCAAGCTGGGACTCCATACCCGTGATTCAGCAACAAATAAATCAGGACCTCTACCTAACATTTCAGCCTGGCAATCCCTCACCCCAGTCAGTTTAAAACACCTGGATCAAATAATTACAGCAATAAACACTATCACATCTCCAGGTGATCCATGCCCGATCAGCTGGTTAAAAATGTCCCACGATGAACTGGCACCGGCTATACTAAAAATAGTTAACATCATTATCCCAGGGCTACATGCCAAAAACACTGAAGCAAGCCTTTATTCACCCAATTCTAAAATGTAAGACCTGGGACAGACCACAACCAAGCTCCTACCGCCCAATATCGAGCCTCCCCTACATAGCAAAAAGTCATAGAAAAAATTGTACAAAATTAGCTGCAAGACCACTTAGATGCCAATGCCGCACTGGATGCACACCAGTATGGCTTCAAATTGTACCATGGGGTAGAAACCTTCATCATAGCCCTCTTTGATAAGCTGATTTAAAGGAATTGAAGCTCCTAAGCAAGCATTCATTTTGATATTCCTTGACATTGCGCTAGCATTCGACTCAATCAGCCACAATATACTGTTAACAAGATTGCAGCAAATTGGAGTTAGCGGAGCTGCCCTTACCTGGTTCATATCATACTTGCAGGGCCATAGTCAACAGGTAAAAATTGGCCATGCCACATCAAATCCATTAGTCAACATCAGGGAATTCCTCAAGACTGCTCTTTCAGCCTTATTGTTCAATATATACCTCCAACCAATCTGCAACATTTTTTGGAAGCATAAAGTGAATTATCACATTTATACTGATGATATAATGATTTATTTAACAGTTGGAACTGCAAAAATTGACCTCCAACAAATCGTAACATGCTTCAATGAAGCCTCTCATTGGCTCTCATTGTACAACCTGAAAGTAAATTTCAATAAAACAGAAGCGATTTTTATTACCCGGGACAAAGAATTCACACCCCCCCCCCCCCCACCACACATTCAGCTTAGAGAAGCCACAATAGAAGTAAAAGATGAAGTAAAATATCTAGGCATTAGCCTAGATAAAACTTTGAGACTATCATCCTACTTAGGCTATATATGGAAAGATTAAGATGTTACAACATCTAAGACCCCTACTAGACCCATCAGAATTTAGATCGGTCTTAACCTGCCCATAGACTTTTGCAATAGTATATTGCAGAGTCTATCCAAATAGGCATTGACACAGTTGCAGATCCATTAACATACAGCAGTTTGTGTAATCATGCGAGAATCAAGATCAGAGCACATCACTCCAATTTTACATAAGTTACACTGGCTTCCTATCCTTAGCAGGAGCAAGTACAAAATCCTAGTCATCATCTTCAAGTTACTACACAACATATCACCTTCTCACCATACCACCTTAATAAACAGAATCCCAGATACTAGACAGAGAAGCGGATGCACCCAAAACTCTCTATCCCTCCCAACTGACTTCCGCAAGACCAACAAATCAACGAGCAATAGAGCCTTTGCATATTATGCCCCGATCCTATGGAACTCCCTCCCACCAAAAATAAGGGATATAAGATTCCTTGTGGACTTCTGAAAAAGTATCAAGACACTACTCTTTATGTTTATGTTATGTTTATTCAGACTTGATATACCACCCTTTATAACGTCAGGGTGGTTTACAAAATTTACAAAATACAAGAAACAGAATAAGCACTGGGCCATAGAAAAGGAAACAGAACTCCATATTTTGACAGAAAAGAGAAGATTATCAAGCACACAGACAAGACAAAGAGAGGTATTTCACAGCCATAAATAAGAGAGCAGGTCATGTTGGATTGTCTGGGAGATTGAATGCCAAAGTGAAGAGATGAGTTTTCAGGGAGGCTTTGAATATTGTATAAGTCTGTTCCAGACGGAGGGATGTGGACAGGGAGTTCCAGAGAGCAGGACCAAGGAAAAAGAAGGCTAAGTTACGTGTCGATTGCAGATGCGCCTGTGACGGTGGGGGGAGACAAAGATGATTTATGTGGAGTGAGCAGAGACTTTGAGTGGGGACATGAAAATGCAGAAGATCAACAAGATATTGTGGCATATGTGTATAGAGGGTGCGATGTACCAGGATGAGAATCTTATAGCATATACGGAATTCGATTGGGAGCCAGTGTAGGTGAATTAGTAGGGGAGTGACATGATCTTTATGTGAAGAGTGGATTAGAATTCTTGCTGCCATGTTCTGAATCAATTGTAAACAATGGAGTTGTGTGTGTGTGATGCCATCGAGAGCAGAATTGCAAAAATCAAGGCAGGAGATGACAGTCGCCAGTGTGAGTGTGGTCAGAGCAGCAGGGGACAGAAAAGGGGGAATAGCACGTATTTGACGAAGGTGAAAGTAAGATGTTCTGGCAAGTTGGGAGATGTGGTCTCTAAAGGTTAGACTGGAGTCAAGGATAATCCCCAGGTATCTAAAGGATGGGACCAGAGCACTATGGGGCACATCAAGCAGAACCAGGTACATACTCAACATAAACATATCATGCACTCGACTCATCCAATGTACCTGCTAACTGGATTGTAGATATCCACCCTCACCTCTAAATGTAAATAGTCATTGAATGTTAGTAAACACAACTAGTCACACTGTACATAGTTAATTGCTGTTTTGATGTACATAGTTATCCTGTTATGATGTAATTGTTTAAGTTGTGTTACTTGTAAACCGCTTTGATTGACTGATAAGGCAGTATAGAAAACTTTCAAGTAAATAAATAAATAAATGTTAGTTAATGAAGCCCAAAATTTAAAACATAGGCATCATTATATAAACATCCTAATATTAGTCATTTAAGTTCTTTCAATGTGATATTCGGCCCTGGCTAGGTATAGTAATGCTCATAAGTCTCGTTGGACATATAGCTGTCCTAAAATTATCTGGATAACTTTATCTGAGTATATTCAGCAGAAAACAGATTGTAAGCCCTCTGGATACAGGGAAATAACTACTGTACCTGAATGTAACTTGCCTTGATCATCTACTAGAAAGGCATGAGCTGTATACTACACAGAACAGAACCTCAAACTCGATCTAAAGATCAACCGCAGCAAACTGCAGAGACTGCAAAACCCCATGTATATAGCTGTAAAAAGCACATGTTGTAAGTAGCTCACACCAATCTTCACACCCACACTCACATACCCTCACTGTACATAGACACACCTAACACAATCACCAATGCTTTGATTGTTTGATGTGTTCACCGCCTTGATTAAAGAATAAGGCGGGATAGAAATACCCTTTAAATAAATAAATAAATAAATATACTAATAAATAAAATAAAATAGAAAACGTATTCAGCTATCTGAATAACTTTACCTATTTATTCAGTTGATTTATATCTGCCCATTTGATATAGACTCAAGCTGACTTACAGTAATAATATAAAAACATCTGAAACTGTAGCAGCAAAGCGCAGACAAACCAATGATACCAGGAGTCTGTTCAGAAGGTCCAAATCATTTATTTGTGCACAAGTCTCGAACCAGTCAATTTCAAAATGGCTGAGCAAAGTTTTCAAGCATTACAACAACTTTTATAGACTTCTGTTCCATTCTAGGTATAGAGAAACATTTCATTGGTCCCGGTAACCTCCCGTACCTCCCGTACCCCTTCCATTGGTCCCGGTACTGATAAGTTTATCCAATTATGTCCCTTCAGTGGGCATGACACCTGCATACCCCCCTTCTAGTCCCAATTACAATGGTCAGTTCATCAACTTGTTACTTTCACACTCTCAAGGCCGTATAGCCAATTTGTGCATGCAGAGGAGCAGGGCTCTGCAACTCATCTGTCAGCACTCCCAATTATATTCCTTGCAGATGTACTTTTTCTTATCAGTAACTTTTAAACATGTTTTTCTGTATTTTTCCATCTCTCAGTTCTGCTTACCTAAGCTAATTCAATACTTCTACTGAGTTCTATCTTACAATAGCAGCATATTGGGGGATGTGCAATCCTATATGCCTCTCCACATGCTTCACTTACAGGTCAAGCTAGCCATGCTGGCCTGCTTATGTCAGACACCGTGGATCACAGGCCTGCACCTGCCACAAAACTCCACTTTCTATGTGATCCTCACAGCTGCTACTAGCGGCTTGGCAGACAAGGGGGAACACTAATCCGATGACCCTTTTTGCAGTCTGGCGGGCCAGTATTCAGTGGCAGCAATCAGCACTTTTAAAGCACCTGGCTGCTGCCACTTTAATTAAAACCAGATTTTCAGCAGCAGAGGTTAACTGGTGTCTGCACTGAATATTTGGTTTCACCAGACATAGTGATTGCTGTCTGGTCAGTGGTGATATTCAGCCTCTAAACAGATAGGAAAAACCGTATAAAGTCAGCCCGGATAGCTGCTGGGGTCACCCCATTATGACCACCGCCCTGTTTTTAACCTGGCATCTTTCCTCCAGTCTGTGGAGAGATTCAGCGGTACTATTCGGATAATGCCACTGAATATCAGGGTTGCCACGGTTTAGTAACTGGCCAAACCCTTTTGAATATCCCTCTCTTGGAATTTAATATCAGGGTTATTTGGTGGGGACTGTCTTACACTGGGAGTCCTTTGGCATTGACACTCTCACACCTCTTTCCTTCTCAAATAAGTGAGTCCAGGATAGGCACTGTGTTCTGATTCAAGGATTTACTTAAACTTTAGGGTCACTAAGCAATAACAGCAATAATAATTGGCCAGAAGCAACAAACAAGAACTATGTTACAAGCAGTTATTGTAACTCTTCTCTTTAGTCAAAAAGGGTTACAAGTACTGTACTTTGCTAGGTTTTTTTTGGTATGTTATCATACTCCCTTCAATCAATCTTTATCTTAAGCTAAACAGTTACTCTACTCTTCACTACTCCTGCACCTTTATTACTTAGTCTAGTTTCTTCACCACTCCTGTTTCTATTACTTTTCCCAGTGTACTGATGCTGTTGGTGATGCAGACACAGGTCCCTGAGGCTGCACTGGGATCACTCCTGGATTTGGTGTCACTGGTGTATGATGAGTGCTTGGGTTCCTTTCTTCCTGAGAGCTGGTGGTTTCTGTTGATGCAGCTCCCTGAAACTGCTCTTCAGTGCTCCAGGCTCTGATGGACTGCTGATGTAGTTCTTGGAACCTCTCTTACAGGCATGAGCTACTCTCCTTCTAAGATAGTGGGGTGCTGGCAAGTTTTGCACAGACATCAACCCTCTGCTCTCTTCTCTATCTTGCTTTGTTCCTGTTGCTCCGTCTGGATGGTACAGCAGCTGGGTTCCAAAGAGAGAGTTCTGTCTTTGGGAGTAGTTTATATATAAACTTGGATTTTTCCTCCCGGAAGAGTCATCTCCAAGAAAGAAGCACTTTCCACATATCTAAAAACAGCAAACATTCACAAACACAACAGATTCAGTTAAAATAACAAGCTTGGTTTAACATAAAATTTTACTAAAAAGTCATGCCTTGCACGGCTTTCGAAAAGTCAAATAAAGTCCAGCGTACCCTGCTCTTTAGGAATGCTTCAGGTCAGCAAAAGGAAAGGCCTTTTGCTCATAGCACCTACTTGACTGCTGTTGGTGAGAAAGTATATAAGAGGGCATCCTGGGCTGAGCAAAGGCTCCTCTCCAGCACATAGTAATGCAGCCTTTCCAATAAGCACTCTGGAGCATTCAAGTGTAAAGTTGTAAAAATGATCATTAAAGATTAAATCGGATCTGAGATGCTATGGATAACTAGTGTAACATCCTCAAAACTGCCGTCCTATGGTTACAGCTCCTCAGACCCTGTAATAGGTTGGCCATTATATTTTGGAAAATCTGCAATCTATTCTATCCAATTGCCTCTTGGCAAGCCTATGTATAATGAATCACACTAGTAAAGAATGCATGAGTCACAGTTCGCAAATCTCTCCTGGTCAAATAAGGTCCAAAACTTCTAATGATACAGAGCTAAAAAAAACTGGATTTTACAATACTAGAAATGTATGCTTGCATAGGTTCTCTTAGAAACAATGCCGTCAAAATTCATCCTTCTGTATTAATGAGAGCTAATGGTTAGAGCATTGGCTTAGAAACCCAGAGACCAGTGTTTGACTCCCACTAACACTCCTTTTGGCCTTGGGCAAGTCACTTAACCCTCCATTGCCTTAGAAAAAAATCCAAGTTATCAATGTCTCTGTTTAATGTACATTACCAAGTTTAAGTTACAATGAAGAACATAAGAAATGCCATATTTGATCAGACCAAGGTCCATCAAGCCCAGTATCCTGTTTCCAACAGTGGCCAATCCAGGTCACAAGTACCTGACAGTTTCCCAAAAAAACCACACAGGTTCCACAATGCTTGTACTGGGTCAAACAGTGGATTTCCTAGGTTCTTGTCACTAATGGTTTATGGTCCTTTTCTCCAGGAATTTGTCCAAACCTTTTCTAAACCAGCTACCCTAACAGCTTTTACTACATCCTCCAGTAACAAATTCCAGAGTTTGATTACGTGTTGAGTGAAAAAATATTTTCTCTTATTAGTCTTAAATGGATTACACTGTAGCTTCATTGCATGTTCCCTCATCTTTCTACTTTTTGATGGTGTAAACAATCGATCTACATTTACCTGTTCCATTCCATTCATTAATTTATAGACCTCTATCATATCTCCCCTCAGCCGTCTCTTTTCCAGGTTGAAGAGCCCTAACCTTTTAGGTCTCTCCTCATTTTGGTGGCTCTTCTCTGTACCTTTTCTAATTCCGCTATATCCTTTTTAAGATATGGTGATCAGAACTGCACAAAATATTCAAAGTGCAGTCACAACACTTTGACTGAAATGATACAGCAGTAAAAAAGCCTGTTAAATATTACCAGTCCTGGCAGTGGTTCACTTGCCACAAAAATGTGAACCTGTAACATCTCTGTTTTGGGGGCATTAAGCTATAGCTATATGTGAATTTCATCCACACAGTTCTGTAAATTATTCTTATTAACTTCCCTACTGTATCTTGACCAAACTTACAGTACAACTGAATATCATCTGCACATCATATGTATGGAAGGGTGTATTTCAGCACCCAATGACCTTTCAAAGTGGCTACAGGTAAATACTGAACAACATAGGGGGCAAAATGGATCCCCGTGGAATTCCACGGCTTATGTCTCAGAGCTTTGGCATCTGGTCTCCTACCCAAGTCTCACTCAAGAGGGATCTCAGCCAGTTAATTATAGCACCCTTGATACCAATGGTACACAGCTGCTCTAATAAAACATCATGATCAATGGTATCAGAGGCTGTTGAAAGATCTAGAACAACCAAAGTCTTGTAGCCACCGTTTAAATTGAAAGCATCTATTAAAGAAAACAGTGAGGTCTCAGTACTATAAACTTTCCAAAAACCTGATTGATTGGGGTATAAAAAATTAAAGTCTTACAAGATTTTTGACAGCTGCACTACAGCAGCTTGCTCTGTCTCCTTTTCCAAAAATGCCAGGTTAGCAATTGGGTGATAGTTGCCAACCTCATCTCAATGTAAATCTGTTTTTTGGGGTTTTTTTAGCAAAGATCAGATAATGTTTATGGGCCCGAATTTGAGCTGGGCGGTGCTATGCGCCACATCGGCGCATAACCCTCCCACCTCCTACCTAACCTGGATTTTCCATGCCGGGGTCATATGCAGCCCCGGCATTGAAAATCTAGGTGTCGCCGCACAGACAGGAAACTGCAGGAGCTACCTGTGTAGCACCAATTTTCGATGCTACACCGTTAGCCCCCGCACCTTAACGATAGGCAACATTTTCCCAGGTCTACCTTTAAGGCGCAGGGCGCTAACCGTGCAGCATTGAAAATCAGGCCCAGCTCCGGTCCACCCCGGAATACCCCCAACACGCCCCGATGCTATGCAGATACCATCTGGGCGCGTTAGGGACACATCCCAATTACCCTCCAAGTTATAGATCCCTGTTCGATGTAAAGCTCGTTGCTGTAACTGCTCCATGTAAACCGCTTTCAATGGATGATAAAGTGGTATAGAAGACCTGTTAAATAAATAAATAAATATCCAGGATTTTCAAAGGGCATTACCCATGTAGGTGCCCTTCGAAAATCCCGGATAAGGCCTTTACACAGGTAATTAGGGAAGTTACCTGTGTAAAGGCCTTCGAAAATCGGGCCCTATGTTTATATTTATTGGTATTTGCTATACTGCCCTTCATTTCTATTTCAAAGCAGTTTACAATCAATAAAAGAACTGGGATAGAAAGACATTAATAATATCCTGAACTGGCTGTAAAAGAGAAAAGCCACATTGTTTTATCAAGCAGGGTGGGCAGCGGTCTAACACAAGACTGATAAGCCTTTAAACATCCTACAGCAATTGTTCTTCAAACTCCTGCTTCTAACAGTTTTAGAAGTGATCAAAAATACATATAAGCTATGAAAAACATAGATTTTGATACACTCACTGAAAGAGAGAACCAAATTATTATAGAACAAAATCATTTCCTCTCAATATCAACGGCCATAAAGCCACATCATATTCCCATACTTTTTGAGTCCCTATACTAGCTCTCCCTCCACCCCCCCGTCCCCCCATATCGCAATGATACTTGTAGAACCATGATGTGAGCTTTCTGGAAAGACAGACCAGCACACATTTGAGTAATATTTCTTGCTTTTCTTTCCAAATCACCAACCAGAAGCCCGACTTGATCCCCTGTGGAGGATGGCTGAAGGACTCCACAGTGAAATTCCTGTCACCAGACAATATATCTGAGGAGACGGTTGGTTGTTCCCCTGGGGGAAGGCTATGGTTCACCTTTGTCACTGACAGGCTCTGTTTAGGCCCTTTTAGGACACAATGGTGGATCTGCCTTTGAGTGAGATCAGCAGGCAGTTCTCCCTTACACTTGGTGGGAATCCAGTGTCCTGCTGCATTCAGGCCTCTCCCTGATCCTATGCAGCAGTGCAGAGTTTAGGGAGGAAACCTCCAAGCTGGGCCTTAGGGCCCTAAGTGCTGTCTCAGCTGTACCCTCTGCCCCAGGTCAAGAGGGATCAGCCTTTCAGGCTCCGTGGGGTTGGAGCCCTAGTCAGGCTGAGACTAAGCACACAACCTTTCCTGTGGAGGAATGTGCTATACATGAGGAGTCTCAGTTTTGGAAAGTTGAGGCCCTCCTTAAGAATACCTTAGACTCTCGAGCAGTGCTGTGCATTCCCAGAGACTGGCTATGGCTGCTGGTTCCCAAGTGTGCATTTTGAACTAAGATTATACGACACTATGCCTGCTTGAGCATTATTTTTTTTTTATTTTTGCTAGCAAGAGAGGAAACACTGTACAACTGAAAGCTTTCTCTAAAGTTCCCTTGCAGCGTGGGCAATGTAACAAGGCTTACAGATGATTTACACAACATTTGCCAATCTTGAATTATAACACCCTATCTTATCAGTGTGTAAGTTCCTCCAGACAGTTCCTGGAGATACTCTCATGCTATATGTTTGATTAGGTTCATAAATTAGTCGGAAGCCCTTAAAACTAACAGTTCAGCAGTCTTATTTCTTAGGTTTTTAGCTTTTCAGTCTCTGGTTAACCCTTTCTTTCCACACAAGGTTACAGGTTTGATCACCGGTACATCAGACATTGCTATGCTGGGTCAGGCTGCTGTCCTATAAATGCATTCACTCTATGGCCCCTCAATACCTCCTATCTCTTATCTCTCCTTACGTCCCCTCTCGAAATTTGCACTCCGCTAACAAATTACTTCTATCAATGCCTTTCACCCGCACCGCAAACTCCCGACTGTGCCCCTTTCACCTTGCTGCACCTTACGCCTGGAACAGCCTACCTGCATCTGTGCGCCAGGCATCCTCCCTGGCCCTCTTCAAATCCAGGTTGAAGACCCACCTCTTCACCGTTGCATTCAGATCCTGACTCCATCCTCATCTTACCCTAACCCCCGTCAACGTCTATGACCAAACTACAGACCAAACTGTACCACACCATACCTTCCGTAGAACTGACTAATGCTCTGTACTGTTCTAACTAATGTACTGTTCTAACTAAATTGTAAGCTCCGATGGGCATGACTCTGACGGGCAGGGACTGTTTCTTGTATGTTGGTTACCTCTTGTAGGTTAGTTGTGCAGCGCTGCGTGTGTGGCGCTTTATAAGTGCTGAATAGTAGTATTACTAGGCTAAAAGTCCATCAAGTCCCAGTCTCCATTCTGGAGGCTACAAGGTTTGCAGCAGGCTATCTAGGCGGCTACTGCTTTTTGAGACTGGTTCAGCATCTCTTCCACATCCACAGCAGTGGTGATAATAGCCAGTTGACAGTACTACCACTACGTTTAATCAACAGATACTGACCCCAAACTGTGGCTGAGCAGATTTCCTTTAAGGCCACTTGCTCTTTGGGAGGGGAAGTTCTCCCACAGAGACTCCTGGAAGATAAACTTAGAGGTGCCAAGTGTTTCTCTTGTTTGGTTGTGCACAGAGCCTAACGATGCCATCAGACTATTGAATCCATTCCACACATGTTCCACGTCTCCTCCAATCCATGTGCATCCACACCTCTTCTGATCTTCTCATTCATGTACACAGCCCACAACCCCCAGCCTACAATGATCCTCACTCACTTGTGTGAGCTTGGTAATCAGAGAAGGATGGGGTAGTGCCTCAGGCTGCTTTCTCTCCCTCTGCTGCCTGGGAATGCAATGTTGTGCTTTAAGCCACCATCCTTTTCTGTAACCAGAAACCCCAAATTCCTCATCAAAGCTATTTTATCAGAAGCCCTAATAATAATAAAGAATTCACATCTATTATGAATTTATTTGTCACACAATTCTGTCGATAATTACTATACTTTAAAATGGACAACAAATTGCCACCGGCCCAGGCAGGTCAGTTGACGCCCAGAGCTATTCAAATGTATCTCTGGGCTCTGGAGAGGAGGATATTGGCTGAGTCCTCTATAAGCATCCTCTGAAATTGTTACATCTGCTCCTGGAATTATTTTAAAGCATCAGATGAACAGCTATGCATGGTACCGAATCCTGAAAGTACGGAGCTTCCTGACTAGCTATTATGCGGACTTCTGAATTTGGCCCTTTTACTTTGTTGATATACTTGATGCTGCTGATGCAGCATATTCTTTGCTGGTGCCAAACTGTCTTGCACTTCTGACAGGGATCACTCTTTGCTGGGAGCTATTTTCCTTGTGCTTGTTCTGTGCACATCTAGAGCACTGCTGACTTGGAGCTTTCACACTGTCACTCGTGATGTGCTCTGTCATTGCTTTTGTATGCAGTGAAGTGGTGCCCTTTTCTGGTGCTGTTTAACCCTCCAGGACGGTGATTTCTTTACAATATATCCCAGCTCCTGGCAGCTTCAGACTATAGCCATCTCTGACTGGCAAATTGTCTATATTTTGCATTTTCTAGAGTAAAAACGTGCTTGTTTTTGGGATGACACTTTTACCCAAAATTCAGGTTATTATTTATTTATTTAGCTGTATTTATATCCCGCTTTTCACCGGGTCAAAGCGGTGTTACATAGAAGGGTGGGGGAATTAAGTTGGTAGGGCGGGGCCATCACCAGGGAGGCAACATTAATGATTTTGACATGGTACAGACTTTGGACATGGGACAGACATTGGACATGGGCAGGTTACTGTAGTTTGAATCAGAGGTTCTTGGTGGACGAGATCAGAGGTTAGTTCGCTTTTTGGTGGGGGTCGTGTCGAGGTATTCCTGGAACAGGATGGTTTTCAGCTGTTTCCTGAAAGATGGTAGATTGGTGTTGTTTCTGAGATAACTCGGTAAAGAGTTCCATAGGGATGGAGCATAAAGTTCAAAGGCTCGGTTGCAGGTCCGTTGCAAGCATTTAGTTCTTTTGTGGGGGATGGTGAGGGAATTGTTGGAGGTTTGTCTGGTAGTTCTGCCGTGGGCTGGACGAGACAGTAGGGTGCGAAGCTGGGAGTTCTGTGCTTGATGGATGGCTTTGTGGGTGAGTAGGATGCCTTTGTATTTAGACCTTGCTTCGAAGGAAAGTATGTGTAGGTCTCTCAGAATTGGGGTGATGTGGTCAGTTTTCTTTGCAGTCTAGATGATTCTTGCCGTGGTGTTTAGTGCTGTTCGGAGGGGGTTTGTCTGTGTGGCTGGAAGGCCGTGGTAGATTATGTTGCAGTAGTCCAGATGTGGGAGCGTCATGGCTTGCATTACAGTTCGGAAGTGTTGATGGTCGAGCAGGGGTCTAAAACGTTGCACCATTCTTGCTTTGTGGAATATAATTCCGGAGGTTTTGGTGATTTGCTGCTTTAAGGTGAGGGCTTGGTCTATAATTATGCCCAGGTATCATATTTGTGGTTGTATTTGAATGCTTGTGGGACCTATAGTGAGGTGTGTAGATGGGGTGAAATCCGGGTCTCTAGTGATTATGAGGGCTTCTGTTTTCTTCATGTTGATGGATAGGTTATTATTCACTCTTTGGATCTTTAAATTCACAGGTATGTACATGTATGTACAGTAAGGTTACCAGAGGTCCTCAGTTTTCTAGGATTGTCCCCAATATTAGTGCTGTGCTCCCCAGCTCCTACCTGTTCAGCAGCCTCCTGCCCCCAATTCCAGTAATGGGGGCAGAGGGCAGAAAAAAACCCCATTTTATTTTCAGTTTAGTGATTGGAATATGTAAGTTTTTAGAATTTCCATCCATTACTGTATCTTTATATTTTGCACTGGATGGGGGAAATGCATCATTGTTCCTATTTCTCTGTTGATGTGTCTACTTGGAAGTGCTAATGCTGCTGTCAAGGAATGAATGGGCGGGGCAGGTCCTCTTCCCTTCTCCACACCTTGTTTCTCTACCGTAGAACTAAGGTGCCCCTTCCTCTTCTCCCCCTTATCCACCCCCCCCCCTATCCACGCTTCAAATAACAAGTGTTCCAGATTTGTCTGAAAAACATCTGGTAACCTTAACATATAGAGAGCAGATATAGGCCTCTGCTGTCTCTACTGGTATTGGAGCTCACTGATAAAATCTTGCACATTCAATAGTGCTGTTGTATTTTGGAAAGAAATGTTCAACAATGTAAAACACACCTGTTCACGGAATCCTTTGAACAAATACCATAATTCCCCCCCCCCTCCCACAGTTTGGCCACCTGGCCACAGAATCCAAAGACCCAGCTTTGGGTCCCCCCAGGAATATATGTATGTCTCGGAATCCCCAATGTTAATTGTAAACCCTGTCTCGTCCCTGACAGCCTTGATTGAAGGAAAAGGCGGTATACAAAACTGTCTAAATAAATAAATAAATAAAATTAATATTTTCATTGCATTACAATTATTTCTTTCTGCCTCTGCAGCAAAGGTAAATTATTATAAATGGCCTCAGATTCGCTGCTCATTGCATAAATCAAAGAATAAACTGGTCTTCCTGTGCTTCTGCATTCAGTTCGTTGCAATCCTAATGAATGTATAGTATTGCTTCCAGTCAGGACAATGCACAAACAAGCAAAAGCTTTCTAGAAGGTTGAATTTTGGGTTTTTCATCATGTCAGGAGTATGTTTACTAAAGAGCATTAAGGGTGCACCAGTTAGCAAGTGTTAACAGCAATGGTAAGGGTGTTATCATGTGGTAAATGCCAGGGTGGGGAGTAGGCATTCTGGTGTTAAGAGCGCTAGGCTCCACTTATCAGGCGCTAAAAGTACACCAGGCGTTAAAGTGCCCAGCGAGCACCTTAACACCCAAAAATGGCAGTCTCCTTAACGCAGGATAAGGGAACTCTGTGAAAGTCACTTGTTAGGTGATTAGATGGAAGAAAAGGTAAGGGCTGATGGACATGTCAGATCCATATGTATCCTACATGTTAGTAAGATGGGTGAGCATGTGCACTGTATCAGTGAGGGGTGCCCACGTAATCTGCTGCAATGTCAATGTGTGGCATAGGATTGGGAAGAACTGTGCCCTGGCAGAACCAGTATAGCCATGATGTGGGCATCAAAAGGATGACTGGACAGGGGTGGAGATGTGCAGATCATTCACAGGAGAGGTGCGAGTGATATATCTGAATGTTTAAAATGTTTCTGTATGGGCCATGATGTATCAGTTGGCAGAAAAAAACATGACTGTACATAATGTGCATATGCTGATGGATGGGCTGGAGGATGGATGGTGGTAGAGGAGAGTGCGGTATGGCCTTGCTGCCCCGATGCGCCTGCACAAAGCAATTGTGATGAGTGTGTAAAATAGTAGCTGTGCCAAGGAGAAGTTCTAATACCAGCCAAATGGGTATGACAGCTGTCTCATCTTTTCCAACCACCATACAATCATCCTAACACATGTACATATAACTGGACAAGTGTCTTTCATATTGGCCATATGGAGCAATAAGGACGTGTAATGATCCCAGGAGCGGGACGTGCCTGTATGTACTGCATATATGTAATGGAGCCAAAGATGTTCAGTCACAGTCATAATGAAATATTCTAATCATGTACAACTCATGTGTCATACATCTGCAGGGTGAACATGTCCGACCCTTTGCAATGTGTTACAGCAGCAGATATCACGCGAGATGAAGAAACCAGTCCAAGTTGTGATATTGTGGAAAGACAGAGCTTTATTTCTATGAACCAATGACAACCTGACACAGGCCGTGTTTCGATACCCTTCGTTAGGGGTTAGTCTGGCATATGCTCTGTTTGAAAATGTTAAACCAGAAGGTCTTGTGACATTCTGTTATAAATATTAAAATTCTGTACACACTTCTCAACAGCAGAACCGCTTGCACAATTGCTGAATGTAAAAGCACGAAATCGGACAGGACATGTCCAGGCCGAAACCCAGAACATGAAACAACTTGGCTGGCACATTCTGACACAATGGTACACCACACCTAGGGCCTGCCTACAGTGGCTCACATGCAGTACGTACTGCACTGGACACTCGGTACTCTAGCTGCATAACAGACACACAGCTGCAGAATACATGTATTGTCCAAAGGCAAAGCCACATGTGAGGTCAAGATGCTCGTCCCTCCACTGTACCTCCAACGCAAAATAACAGTCACACACAGAGGTCCGCTGTGCCACAGTGTGGCACTGACCCCTGAGGCAGCACATGCGCAGGGTGTGCAGTCCCTTCTGACCTGCTCTACAGTGCATGAGAGGTACACCTGCACATACACCTAACTCAGACCATATTCATGACCCCTGTGGTCCATTGCAGACCATCCTGCCCTCCTCGGGAGGCCATGCACACATCTCCCACCATCATAGAAGACAAGCAGGTACTGGACAATACTCCAGTGATTAGTCACAACTATGGCTGCAATTGGGGCACCAGTATCAGTTAGCACCTCCATTACCCATGATGCATTACACAATCTGAGCTGATGTATGCAACTCATACCCATATGGAGAATACAGCGATCTATCACATCAACACTGCAATATGCAGGGACAGCGTGTGCTTCCTGCACATGACAGCTGCCATATGTGCAAGTGACCTGTTTCTGCAGTCAGTCACCCTGATTGTGAGGGAGGGCACATATCACCTGGTCCCCAGAGCAAACCATGCAATCTGGCAATGTAGGATAAAGTTAATACACCTGTCATGACATTCCTGATCCACTTGCTCGTCTTAGTTAATTTCTGCCACCATGTCATATATCTTGACCATTCAGACATCAAAGAGATTAGAGGCAATTCAGTAAAACTTAAATTTTACCAATGACTCCAATGTTTACAAAACAACTTGAATTTGCTCACCGTACCCACTAATCCCCTTCTTTAATTCCATGTTCAAATCCCACAGCAACACCTGGTGGTGACTCTTATCATGACATCTGTGACTCTGGACTATGAACTGGAGATATAAATCTGGTATGCCTCGTCTTTTATTTTGGAATTGAGTTTAATAGCTATATTTGTCCTAGAGAAAACTGAGATATTTAAGTGTAAGATTCTTTTTAGAGAACCAGCAAAAAACTGTTGTAATATAGTGCATGAACATTTAAGACTGCTATTCCATCCGTATCCCCAGGGCAAGACTATTTCACAATTTTGGGGCCACTACTGAAAAGGTCCTGCCACCCAAACATTCAAAGGTATAGAGATAGATAAAAAGGACAAGCTGAAAGGGTTCCTCTGTCAAACTAAGTGCAGTGTGAAATAACAAGGGGCATGTTTACTAAAGGTTAATATGCCCAAAGAAAAAATAAGCATGTTAAACTTCATTAACATGCATTAACCTGGAGTAAACATGCTTCCAAAAATGTTATTAGAAGACATTGCCTTAGAAGCAGTTATCTATATCTATAAATTCAGCCCATGACAATTTTTTTTTGGATTTAGGAACTAGGCCAAAATCTTAGGAGCAATGCTTGTGACCTTTTCGTATCTCCCCCTCCCCAATTGTCTTTCATGCTGCTCTCATGTTTTCCAGTGTCATGAGAACCAGCCCAGAGTTCCTACACCGTGCGTCATCTTTAAATAACAACAGTTATATTGTAGCTTCAGATAGTAAGTGGGTGTGGACTGCAACAGTGGAGTGCTGTCTATGCATGGGATGTGGCAATGGGTGCCTTTGTGTGGGTGTGGTGCAGGGCTGCGGTGCATGTGTGTGTATGTGATGTGCAGAAATAGGATGCCTGTGTCAGTGTTTGAATGTGAGTGTGTGTGTGTGTATGTAATATGGAACTAGGGTTCATGTCTGTTGTATGGAGGTGGGGGTGCCTGTGTGTGTGAGCATGAGGTGTGGGTTCCTTATTGTTAGAAATACTTTTACCTTTACCTGTAGCCAATTTCCCTATGGCCAATATGACCAATAAGACTCAGAGAGAAATGTTTGTGAAGCAGATTTATTGCACAATTACGTTGTCTAGACAGCGGGTACCTTCACAGCATCATGCCTAACAGCATTAAGTGAGGTACGCCTCTTGCTCGGGCTACCTTACTTTTATCCTTTTGCTCTGAACATACCCCTTTCCTGTCTCTTCCCCTGTATACCCCTTATATGGGTTATCTTGCTTTTCTTTAGAACTGCTAGCTCTGCCCCCTGCTGGGGTGGGAGGGGGGGCAGCCGAGGAAGTTTTAGAACTTCTTACAATGCAGTTTTTAGCTTCTTTTTAATTTTACACTTATATATATATATACCCTGCAAGTAGTCTGACTATATATGTAACCTAAAAAGAACTAAAATGATTCATATAAAACATTTATATGCTGTTTATACACATCACCCATTCAACCCAAAATCAATAGCCGCTGATAACTTCTATTTCTGACACACATTACAGTACAAGACTGAAAATGGAAGTTAAAGCAGATTAGAACAGAGCTTTACTGTGAATATTTACTACAAAATCTTAGAAAAGGGTATTTAAAACCAGGCACTAATAAAACTGTAGCTTCATTATCTAAGAATGATTTAGCTACTAAGTGAACTATTGTTTTGTTTTGTTTTTACTGGCAGCAGACAGAACACATTAAAGAAATCTTCCAATTAAAAAAAATAAAAATCCCGTTTTAAGTTAGAGAAAGCTGGACAAACATTAAATACTCCCATATGCAAATCTGCATTTATTCCTATGCTTGTGCTTAACTTCTATATTTTCTTCTACCGTATAATTTCCTATACACTATTTGGCTTTGCCAGCTTGCTTTACAGGGATCGGGTGAGTTAGAGGAAGGGGGGGGGGGGTGCTGTTCTTCAGAGAATGAGTGGAGATGTGTATTTCAAGGGGTGTTAAGATCAGTTGTCAGTTTTTAAGAGAAAGCGAGATAAAGCAAGATAGTTGTAAGTGGTAGATCTCAGTCTTGTAAAATGAGGTTACTTACCTGTAACAGGAGTTCTCCGTGGACAGCAGGATAAGTCAGCCACACTTGGTGACATCCTCCGGGCGGAGCCATGCATACGGAAGTGCTCTCTAGAGCTCAGAAAGGAGGGCCTTTCTGAGCCCACCTAGGTAGCCCATCCTACCGGTCCACCCCCTAGTCCGGCCAGTGTGCTCCTAGCTAGCTAGTTCCCGGACAGGGAGCGGATACGGCAGGCTGACCTCCTCCAGGGGAGGCGGGCGGGATTGTGTGGCTGACTTATCCTGCTGTCCACGGAGAATTCCTGTTACAGGTAAGTAACCTCGTTTTCTCCATGGACCAGCAGGATTGCGTCAGCCACACTTGGTGCCTCCCCAGCTGTGGAGAATGCTGAGGTGGAGGAGGAGCTTAGTTACTAAATGAGGCTCTGAGCCGCAATAGGATGAACATCTTTATTGCCGTAATAGGTGAAGGTGCATACAAAATCGTGCAGTTGTGCAAATAGCAGTTGTGCAACGGGCAACTAGTGCTAACAGTGTACGAACAACAGTGGCTGAGTAACAGTGCAACTAACAGTGCTGACTAACAACAGTGCCTGTAACAGTGCAACTAACAGTGCTGACTAACAACAGTGACTGTGCAACAGTGCAATTAACAGTGCTGACATGCTACAGGAGGAGCAGGTACGGACGGCCCGGCTACTGGGCCAATGCCTATCTGCCATCCGTTGCAGTGGAAAGGACGGCAGTCCCAAGGGTGCAGTCTTCCTGGGCCCTGAGGTCAAGGCAGTAGTGCTTCTGGAACGTGTGCGGGGAGGACCAGGTGGCCGCTCTGCAGACGTCCGTCAAAGGAACAGAACAAAGGTTGGCAATTGTAGTTGCCAGTGCTCTTAGCTTGTGAGGGCCCACTCTTGGCAAATTCTGAGTGCCTGTGGGGTCTAGGCAGTGGGAGACGCAGGAGCGACCCAGTGAGAGAGGGTTCTCTTGTTGACTGGCCTGCCCGGCCGGCTAGGGTCGAAGGATACGAACAGCTGTTCGCCTTTGCGAATGGGTTGAGTTCGCAGCAGATAGATCCGAAGGGCCCGGAGACAGTCCAGTGTGTGTAGGCGACTTTCTTCTTCGGAGGCATGGGGTTCTGGGAAGAAAGACAGGAGTTCAATGGACTGATTGACGTGGAAGGCAGATGCCACCTTGGGCACGAACTTCGGGTTGGTTCGTAAGGATGCTCTATCCTGGTGTAGCTGTGTATAAGGGGGATGGGACACTAGTGCCTGCAGCTCACTGATTCTCCTGGCGGACGTTATGGCAACCAGAAACAGGGTTTTCCAGGAGACGAACTTCATCTCCGCCGACTGTAGTGGCTCGAAGGGGTCCTCGGTCAGGCGGCAGAGGACAGTGTTGAGGTCCCATGACGGAACGGGTTGCCTGATTGGGGGTTTCAAATTAGCCAGTCCCTTCATGAAGCGGTTTGTCAAAGGTAGTGCTGCAATGGAAGTTGCCCCTTCAGGCTGGGCGTGAAACGCTGCAATTGCCGAAAGGTGCACTCTGATGGACTGAGTCTTAAGGCCAAGGTTAGACAGAGAAGCAAGGTACTTCAGGACACTGGGAAGAGGACACGTGGTGGGCTCCAGCCCTTGCGCAGTGCACCAGATGCTGAATCTCTTCCATTTGAGGCCATAAGATTTCCTGGTAGAGGGGCGTCTGGCTGCTAGGACCACGTCTTGCACCTCAGATGATAGCTGGAGTGTAGAAAGGCTCATCCGCTCAACCTCCAGGCAGTGAGAGCCAGGGCTTTGAGGTCGGGGTGCCTCGTTTTGCCTCCGTCCTGCGTGAGTAGGTCCGGCCGGAGTGGCAGGCGCTTCGGTTTCCCTTGCGCAAGGCGTTGGAGCAGCACGAACCACATCTGTCGGGGCCAAAAGGGAACCACTAGGATGGCGCGAGCCTTGTCGCGGACCAACCGCTGGAGTGTCACCGGGATGAGGTGGGTCGGGGGAAAGGCGTACACGAGAGACCACTCCCCCCAGCACACGTCGAATGCATCCGCCGCCAGTCTCTTGTTGGAAGGGTGCCTGGAGCAAAACAGGGGGCATTTTGCGTTCTGTTCCATGGTGAACAGGTCTATGTTCGGGCGCCCCCACTGACAGAAGAGGCTGTCGGTGACCTCCGGGAGCAGTGTCCATTCGTAAGGTTGCAGTTGCCTGCTGAGCTTGTTGGCTAAGGTGTTCTGGTCGCCTGGCAGATAGGAGGCTCGGATGTTGCACCCGTGAGTCAGGGCAAGGGACCAGATCTGCAGGGCTTCCTTGCAGAGGGGCCGAGATGCCATGCCCCCTTGCTTGTTGATGTAGAACATGGCCACTTGATTGTCTGTCTGGATGAGGATGGTTTTCTTCTGCACATGCGTTAGGAAGGCTTTGAGAGCGTACTTGATGGCCCTTAGCTCTAGGAGGTTGATGTGCAGGAGTCGCTCCTGCGGTGACCAGGCCCCTTGTGTGCTGAACTTCAGAATGTGGGCACCCCAGCCCAAGTTGGAGGCGTCCGTGGTCAGGGTGACTTGGTGCTCGGGTGGGTGCATGTCCTTTCCCCCCCGAAAGGTTCTCTGGAACAGTCCACCAGAGTAGTTGAGTCTTGATCTTGGAGGTCATAGGGATGCGGGTGGAGAGAGGCTGCGAGTGCTGGTTCCAGTGCATACGTAGATGCCACTGCAGCGGCCGCATCTGTAACCTGGCGATGTGGACCACAGACGTGGTAGCGGACATGTGGCCTAGAAGGCGTAGGATGTATCTCGCTGAAGAGGATTCCGCCAAGGCCAATCTGGTCGTGAGCGAGGTCAGGGCGAGCAACCTGCGTTTGGGAAGGTATGCCTTCGAGAGTGTGGTGTCGATCTCGGTTCCGATGAATTCCAGCCTCTGAGAGGGGGTGCGCTGGGACTTGTTGTAATTGATGATGAACCCCAGGGAGGAGATCAGGGACTCGGTAGTCCTTAGAGCTTCCTGAAGTTCCATTGCTGAGGGGGCTGTGATGAGCCAGTCGTCGAGGTAGGGAAAAATGGAAACATTCCGTTTGCGTAGATGCGATGCGGGAACTGCCACGCATTTCGTGAACACCCGTGGGGCCGGCGATAGGCCAAAAGGGAGGACTTTGTACTGGAAGTGCTGGCCCAATACATGAAAATGAAGATACTGTCTGTGTGACTTGTGGATGCGGATGTGGGTGTAGGCATCCTGCAGGTCCAGGGACGCCATCCAGTCACCGGGTTGAATCAAGGGCAGGATGCAGTTGAGAGAGTACATCCTGAACTTCTCTTTGATGATGAACTGGTTGAGTTTGCGGAGGTCGAGGATGGGGCGGACTCCGCCTGTCCTTTTGGGAACGAGGAAGTACCTGGAGTAGAAGCCAGAGTTTATCTCGTCCGATGGTACTTGCTCTATAGCATCGGAGGACAGCAGGTGTATCAGCTCCTCGGCCATGGCTCAGCACAGGTGCGGTGGGGTTTTGCTGATGAGTTGGGTGTTTTGGCGAGGGGTTGAGCTGAAATACATCCGGTAACCCTCTCGGATGATCTCGAGAACCCAGGAGTCGGAGGAGATGTCTTTCCACTTGTTTAAAAAGTAGGTCAGGCGACCCCCGGTTGGGGTGGGCGCCGGAGAGTAGGCATCAAAAGGACGGTCCACTCTTCGTAGGGGTGGATTGTTCTTCTTCTGCTTGCAGTCACGCTGAGAGTTACGCTGGTGAGGGGGACCGCTGTAGGAGTTGTTCCTGTATTTGTTATACTGCCATTTCCTGCTGGAGGGGTACTTCTTGTTGGAGGAGTAGTAAGATTTCCTCTGGAAACTGTTCTTATGGGCTCCGCTGCGGCGCTCGTAGCCGTCCTCCGCCAGAGTTTGTAAGGTAGTGCAGTGTTCTTTCATGTCGTTGACAGTGTCTTTAAACTTGTCCCCAAAGAGTGATTCCCCCGTGCAGGGGGCGTTAGCAATGCTGTCATGGGTGTCATCTCGAAGGCTGGAGGCTCTCAGCCACACCCATCGTCTCGCAGAGATAGCCGTACCGGCGGTACGAGAGGCTGTGTCGAAAGAGTCAAAGGTTGCGCTGGCCAGGTGTTTGCTGCACTCCAACATATCGGCAAGTGCGCTGGCGAGCTGATTCTGAGACTCCTTGGGGAGGGATGCAGCGGTCGACTTCAAGGTTGCCATGCAGGTGTCCAGGAAGAGAACTTGCTGAAATTAGTGTGCTGCAATCTTAGCACTAAGCATAGAACCTTGGAAGACCTTCTTCCCGATGTCACCCAAGAGTTTGTTGTCTCGGCCTGGGGGGCTATTGGCGTGGGTACGTGAGGACTTGGTGCATTTGAGCGCTGAAGAGATGACGATGGAGTTGTGTGGTAGCTGGGTCTGAGAAAAGCCAGGCACAGACCTTACTTGATACTTGAAGTCAAGCCGCCTTGGAAACGGACGACCAGACGCTGGTGTCTGCCACAGTTTCGAGTGATTTTCCAGCAGCCTCTGATGCACTGGGAGTGCGAAAGCAGGCTTTGGAGTGGCGAGGTATTTTAGAACCTCTGGAACAACCTCTCCAGGCGCATCAGCGGCGTTCAAAGAGAGGGCAGAGGATAGTTTTGTTAAGAACTTGGGGTAGGTGAGATCCTCCGCCAGGGGAGGGTCTTCTATCTCAGCTGTCTTCTCTGAGTTGGCGAGCTCTGTGGATGCCGATCCCACCACTGCAGCTTCAATGTCGTGGTCATCGGCAGTGCTGTCGGGGGACGGATTTTCTGGGTCCGGATCGTCAGAGGGTCCGCGTGGGTCTTCTCTGGTTCTCTTCTCTGGGGTAGAGGTAAGGGCTGCCTCCGGAGCTTTGTGCGCTGGATCCGCGCTATGCAGGGTTGACAAGTGTGCCGTGGGTATTGTTGAAGCAGAGGGTATTGTTGAGACAGATTGCTTCACGAGTTGTGTTAATAAGCTGATGATAGCTGAGGAATTACTATGGCTGGATCTGCTAGCCCTGCTGCGGTTTGAAGGGCTCCGGCTATGGTTGCCCTTTCGAGGATCCTCCCGCCCGTGGCGCTGGGAGCGGTGCCGGTGGCGCTTGGAGTGCCTGCGTCGTTTGGGAGAGAGGTCCCTGTGGCTAGAGTCGCTGCTGCTGCTGCGTCCATTGACTCTGGTCCGTTTACCGTGCGTTCTGCTCTTGGAAATGCTGCTGCTGCTGCGGCTACTGGAGTTGCGCAACAGTGTGCTGGCATTGTGCAACAGTGCGCTGGCTTCGTTGGGCGCGCTGCTGCGCGGGGCGCTGCCATGCAATGCGCTGCCGTGAGAAGTGCAGCTGCGTGCAGGCTTCCCTCCGATGCCGGTAGTATCCCACGTGGTGATTAGGCTGGCTGGGTTGGAAGCAGAAGCTGGGTCCGAGCGTAGATCGGGATTCGCGGGCATAGAGGTCCCACCCCCAAGGTGGGCGGAGTTGGAGGACTGCAGCAGAGGCTGGGAGGACCGCAGCACGTCACCATCTTGGAAAGCAGGATGGGACCAGACTGCTGGCATTAACCTTTAAAAAAGAGATAGAGAAGCTTTTAAACTAGAAAATAGGGGAAAGCCGACAGTCACCCAGGAGCGCACGGTTCGGACAAAGGTATCCTTGAAGGATACTACCAAAAGCAGTGAGGTTCCAAAAGGGAGTATAGTAGCCCAAATGCCCTTGAGTAAGGAGCAGACAGAGCATAAAGATTCCCAATTACCCATGCCTACCAATAGCCAGATTAATATTAATAAAATACAGTCTCTAAAATGCTTGTATGCCAATGCTAGAAGTCTAAACAATAAGATGGGAGAATTAGAATATATAGCATTAAATGAGAGGTTGGATATGATTGCACTCTCAGAGACATGGTGGAAGGAGGATAACCAGTGGGACACTGTGATACCTGGATACAAACTATATCGTAATGATAGAGCTGAACAAATTGGTGGAGGGGTTGCGCTCTATGTTAGAGAGGGCATTGAGTCAGAAAGGATTAAAGTTTTGCAGGGAACAAAATATGCTGTAGAATCTCTATGGATTGAAATTCCATTTATGAAGGGGAAGGTGATGGCAGTGGGAGTATACTATCGACCACCTGGCCAGAATGAACAAATGGATGATGAAATGCTCAAAGAAATCAAGGAAGCTAACAAAAGCCACAACAGAGTAGTAATAATGGGTGATTTCAATTACCCCGGTATCGACTGGGACAGTGTCACAGCAGGACAAGCTAAAGAGATAAAGTTTCTAGATGAAATAAATGACTGCTTCTTGGAGCAGCTGGTTCATGAACCGACCAGAGGGGAAGCCATACTGGACCTAGTCCTTAGTGGAACGCCAGATCTGGTGCAAGAAATAAGGGTGTTGGGACCACTTGGCAATAGTGATCATAGTATGATCATGTTTGATTTAATCAGTGGAGGACAGATAGTAAAGGAATCCACAGTACTACCTTTTAACTTTCAAAAGGGTGACTATGATAGAATGAGGAATATAGTTCGGAAAAAAACTAAAAGGAGCGGTTCCAAAGGTTAAAGACTTACAGCAAGCTTGGGTGTTATTTAAAAATACTATCCTCGAAGCCCAGACCAGCTGTATTCCACGCATTAAGAAAAGTGGAAGAAAGTCCAAAAAACTGCCAGCATGGTTTAAAGGTGAGGTCAGAGAGGCTGTTGCTGCCAAAAGAGCAACCTTCAGAAAATGGAAAAAAGAGCCAAATGATGAAAACTGGAAACAGCACAAGCACTGGCAAGTTAAATGCAAAGCATTGATAAGGCAGGCAAAGCGGGAATTTGAGAAGAAACTTGCTACAGAAGCAAAAACACGAAATAAAGACTTTTTCAAGTACATTCGTAGCAAAAGGCCTGTGAGAGAGTCAATTGGACCATTAGATGATAGAGGGGTAAAAGGGGCAGTAAGAGGAGACAAGGCTATAGCAGAGAGACTGAATGAATTCTTTGCTTCGGTCTTTACTGAGGAAGATGTAGGGGTGTTACCCAAGACTGAAGTGGTATTTAAAGGTGATACTGCAGAGGAATTGAGAGAAATATCGCTACACCGGGAAGATATATTACAGCTATTTGATAAACTGAATAGTAGCAAATCACCTGGACCGGATGGTATACATCCCAGAGTGTTGAAAGAACTGAAATATGAGATTGCAGACCTGTTATTGGTAATCTGTGAACTTTCATTAAAATCATCTGTAATACCTGAAGATTGGAGGGTCGCCAACGTAACACCAATTTTTAAAAAGGGTTCCAGGGGTGACCCGGGAAATTACAGACCGGTGAGCCTGACGTCAGTACCAGGGAAAATGGTAGAAGCCATCATAAAGAACAAAATTACACAGCATGTAGATAGTCATGGCCTAATGGGAGACAGCCAACATGGCTTTAGACAAGGAAGATCTTGTCTTACTAATCTGATCTGTTTTTTTGAAGGTGTGCATAAACAGGTAGACAAAGGTGAGTCGGTTGATATAGTGTATCTGGACTTTCAGAAAGCTTTTGACAAGGTCCCCCATCAGAGACTTTTGGCGAAGCTAAAAAGTCATGGGATAGGAGGCAGTGTACTATTGTGGATCGGGAACTGGTTAAAAGATAGAAAGCAGAGGGTAGGGCTAAATGGCCAATATTCCCAATGGAAAAAGGTGAATAGTGGAGTACCCCAGGGATCTGTACTGGGTCCGCTACTTTTTGACATATTCATAAATGACCTGGAAAAGGGAATAACTAGTGAGGTAATCAAATTTGCAGATGACACAAAACTGTTTAAAGTTGTTAAAACCCAAGAGGATTGTGGAAAACTGCAGGAGGATCTGGATAAATTGGAAGACTGGGCATCCAAATGGCAGATGAAATTTAATGTGGACAAGTGCAAAGTTATGCACCTAGGAAAGAACAACCCACACTATAGTTACAAGATGCAAGGCTCCACATTAGAAACCACCACCCAGGAAAAAGATTTAGGAGTCATCGTGGATAACATGTTAAAACCCTCCGCCCAGTGTGCAGTGGCGGCCAAGAAAGCAAATAGAATGCTAGGTATCATAAGGAAAGGGATGGAGAATAAAACAAAGGATATTATAATGCCTCTGTATCGCTCCATGGTACGACCGCACCTTGAATATTGTGTGCAATTCTGGTCACCGTATCTTAAAAAGGACATAGAGTTATTAGAAAAAGTACAGAGAAGAGCCACCAAATTGGTGAAGGGGATGGAAGGCTACTCCTATGAAGAGAGGCTAAAAAGGTTAGGGCTCTTTAACCTAGAAAAGAGGCGGCTGAGGGGAGATATGATAGAGGTGTATAAATTAATGAATGGAGTGGAACGGATAAACGTGGATAAATTGTTTACGCTATCAGAATATAGAAGGACTAGGGGGCATGTAATGAAGCTACAGGGTAAACTATTTAAGACAAATAGGAGAAAATATTTCTTCTCTCAACGTGTAATCAAACTCTGGAATCTGTTACCGGAGGATGTAGTAAGGGCTGTTAGTATAGCTGGGTTTAAAAAAGGTTTGGACAAGTTCCTGGAGGAAAGGTCCATAAACCACTATTAAAAAGGGACCCAGGATATCAATGCTTGGCCTAGTACAAGCACTGCAGAACCTGTGTGTTTTGGGGAAACTGCTAGGTACGTATGACCTAGATTGGCCACTGTTGGAAACAGGATACTGGGCTTGATGGACCTCGGTCTGACCCAGTATGGCATTTCTTATGTTCTTATGTTCTTATGAGTGCTGTGGGGGACCCGATCCTGGAAGCTGACTGCAGGGCGAGCTGAGAGGAGTCCAGGAGGATGAAAACAGGAGAGACTGCAGCAGTAGGGGCAGGGCTTACCTCCGCGCCTCCGCGGGTGACGGTGTTAGGTCCCGGAGCAGCAAGCAGGTCAGTCGGGTGCACCGGGCTGGGGACGGAGGCTCCATGCAGCACGTCCTGCCGGGAAGGGGCACTCTCTGCAGCAACGGAGGCTCGGCTAGGGATGGAGGCCCGTACAGGCACATCCGGGGCCGGCAGAGGATCAGGCAGTGGAGGGCCAGAGCCGGAGGCTGGGCACATCACTTGGAATCCTTTCTTCATTGCCCCACAGTAAGTACATCCATGTGAAGTCTTGTTCTTGTTGCCACAATAGGGGCATTTCTTTGAAAGATACTTGGGCATAGTTGTAAAAACGCAAAACAAAGAAATTTAAAAAAAAAATGGAGAGAGAGAGCAGGGTCCGTCTTGCTGGCAAGGCGGAAGAACGAAATCTGGCCGGACTAGGGGGCGGACCGGTAGGATGGGCTACCTAGGTGGGCTCAGAAAGGCCCTCCTTTCTGAGCTCTAGAGAGCACTTCCGTATGCATGGCTCCACCCAGAGGACGTCACCAAGTGTGGCTGACGCAATCCTGCTGGTCCATGGAGAACCTCCCTTATCTCAGTTGCCCAGGAGCTATGTGCTCCTTGACCTACTGAACTAAAGGAGGCAGAAAGAAGGTGGGGGGGAGGGGGACTGCTGAGAGAGAAGACAGCTGGTCAAGGACTGATAAGCTAGCATCATATTATACACTATGTAAGACATTTGTAAAAACAACAGTTCTCCATGCTTTCATCATTATGTGTGTCTGGGGAGGAGGGGAATGGGGGAATGTACCTTTTAGCAAATACATTGTGTCCTTTTGTCCCCAAACATTTATCCATTTAACATTCAACACATTGCGCTTTTCCTTCCCTCCGCCTACTCCTCCCCACTCTGTTTACCTAAGAGACTGTTTCCCCTTCTCCCTCCCTCCTAAGCTCCCACCCTACTGCCCCCCCCCCCCCCTTTCCTCCATCCTCTTTTTTTTTTTAAGTTACTGGCACTTTAAGTTTTTGCAGCTTCGTTTCCCCTCCCCTCCCCTCTAACCTTTTTTTTTTTCAGGCCCTGATTGGCTCTCCAATTCTGCCCGCAGGAGATGGGATCCTCATGGGCAGCCTGCTGCCTTCCAAGCCATGATCGTGGCCTTCCCCTCTTGTTCTGCCCATGGGGGTCCAGTTTCCCATGGGCAGAAGAAAAGGCCATTATCGCAGCTGTCTTGCCCCACAATCGTGCTTTTTTTTTGTTAAGGGTGTGCATGTAAATCCCAGGTGCCTGGTGGAAGTTCTCAGCCGTGTGGCCCAATGCAGCTAGTGACTCCAGCATTTTTTTCTCCTCATCTGCTTATTTTTGCCCCTGGTGTGGCTGCATAGCCTGGGGCACACTTTTTTTATATTTTGGCCCCCTCCCCCTATAGGTGGCTTTGGGCCTGATGCCATTTCCATGGCCTTTTTTTCTATCCTTTTTCCTACTAGTGAGTAATGCAACCATTTTAGATGACAGCCTAACCCCGGTGCAGGCAGAGTTTGGAGTGGAGGCCTTAGCTGCAAGCCATTCGACACTTGGGGACCCTTCAGGGGCCTTGGGGTTTGTCTTTTTTAACTGGCTTGTACTGAAGTTCCTGAAACAGCTCACTGGCTATTTTTAGTTCTGGCTAGTTGCCTGGGGAGCCCCCTTTATAGGGGTTGGAAGCCCAGGCTTCCCCTCTGGGGGCCAGGGGTCTGCTAGTGCTCCTGTCACAGGCAGCTAGGAGGGTCGTAGCCCCCTTTCACCCTTGCGCTTCTCGATTCCTCCAGGAGCCTATCCTTATTCCCTATGGGTTGGTTTAATGGGACAAAGCCATGGATTTAGTCAAGGAAAGTCTTGCCTCACTAATCTGCTTTATTTTTTGAAGGTGTGAATAAACAGGTAGATAAACGTGAGCCGGTTGATATACTGTATCTTGATTTTCAGAAATCATGTGATAAGGTCCCTCATGAGAGACTCTTGAAACTAAAAAGGTCATGGGATAGGAGGCAGTGTACTATTGTGGATTGGGATCTGGTTAAAATGGAGAAAGGTAAATAGTGGAGTACTCCAGGGATCTGTGCTGGGCTTGCTGCTTTTTAACATGATTGAGATTGTCAAATTTACAGATGACACAAAATTATTCAAAGGTGTTAAATCACAAAAGAAATGTGAAAAATTGCAAGAGTACCTTGATAAATTGGGAGACTGGGAGTCCAAATGGCAGATGAAGTTTAATTCACGTGGAGGCCGATTCTGATCTCTACACATCCAGGCCATCCGGACATGCAGCAAATGTACAGGCCCAAAAAAAAACCTGACTCTGCAACCACGAGAGATAAACATTCCCACGGTTGCAGATTAAGGGCACTTGGACGGGTCAGTATGAACTGCATTCTATGCCGGTCTACGTTCAGGTGCCTGCCAGTCTGCCCTGCACATTGCTCCTGCCTGTGTGCTGATGCTGTGGCGTTTCATCGCCATGGCAGCGGGACACCCAGCAAGAGCAACACAATCTCCGACAGAAGAAAAGATCAATTTCCCCGCTGCCTGACTCCAGGCGGAGTCGGCTAGGAACGGGATCGGAGGGCATAGGACCACCTGCCGTGGCCCCATGGGTCTGGGGGAGCCGCCTGCTCGGATTGCTTCATCTAATGGGAATTATTCTACAGTACCTCCGAGGTGGAATAAGTCCCATGTTGATCTTCCCACTGCTGGATGTACAGGGCCCTGATCGGAATAAGCCCTTTATGTCCGGGTGCTTCGGCCCGCCCCTGCTCTGCCCACTCTCCACCTCCGGCCTTCCCCCTCCCGCCCCCATCCAGCACTCCCCGCACACGCCATCTATACATGCAGGGAGTGCTGTGCAGGGAATCGTGTCCAGGGCTTGAATGGGGGTTGGATGTCCATCACAGACGTCCAACCCCACTATTCGGCCCACAGAATCTACCCCTTAGGGAAGAATTACCCAAACTACATTTACACAATGCAAGGTTCCATATTAGGAATCAACACCCAGGAAAAGGATCTGGGCATTGTCATGGATAATACTTTGAAACCCTCTGCTTAGTGCGCAGCTGCAGCCAAGAAAGCAAATAGGATGCTAGGAATTATAAGGAAATGAATGGCGAATAAAACCAAGGATATTATTATGCTTCTGTATTGCTCCATGCTGCAATCACACCTTAAATATTGTGTGCAGTTCTGGTCACCATATCTTAAAAAAGATATAGCAGAATTAGAAAAGATACAGAGAACAACCAAAATGATAAAGGGGACAGAAAGAAACCCCTTTGAGGAAAGGCTTAAAAGGTTAGATTAGCTCTTCAGTATGGAAACAAGATGGCTGAGGGGAGATAAAATAGAAATCTATAAAATAATGAGTGGAGTGGAACTGGTAAACATAGATGATTTGTTAACTCTTTTAAAAAGTAGAAAGACTAGTCTTAACTCACTAATTGATCTCACACAAACATTACCTCCAACTAGATCCAGAAGACAAATAGCGATAAACACCCTAATAATGCCGAAGGCCATAACAACTTGTAGACGATCAACAACGAACAGAGCCTTCAGGTTCTGCGCCCCAAAACACTGGAACTCCCTACCACCCGAAATTCGTGCCATAACTGACATAGTCCAATTCAGAAAGGCCCTCAAGCATAACCTATTCATCAAATACTACCCTACATAAAGTGCAAAATATTCACTACAAACTTAACCACATTGCCTCCTTTCCCAAGCACCACTGTCAATTTCACGTAAATACCTCTCTCATGTGATCAAATTAACAGATCAACATTCTATGTATATAGTTTTACCCCATATTATCCAAGTTTATCGTATCCAAGTTTATCTTCCTGTTTTATGTAAAACCGAGCAGCCTGTTGTTCTGGTCTTTGGTTCTCTGTAAACCGCGCTGATTGTAAATAGCGCGGTATATAAAAAATATAAATAAATAAATAAATAAATAGGGGACATGCATAATATTTTTTTCACTCAATGCATAATCAAACTCTGGAAATCATTGCCCGAGGATGTAGTAAAAACTGTTAGTGTAGCTGAGTTTCAAAGAGGTTTGGACAAGTTCCTGGATGAAAAGTCCATAAACTGTTTTTAAAGTGGATTCGGGGAGCAGAGGAAAGGCAAGATGGCGGCGGGTACCTGACGGCTGGTGTTTGATCCGCGTTGCTCCAGTGTGATATTGTTCTGCGGCGAGCTCCTGTTCTGTTAGCTAAGCGAAAGCAAGCGGGCCTCCCAGCAGCTCCCCTGCAAGCTTCCGTCGCCGGTCAGAAAACCCTGGAGCATTGTGGTTTCGCGGCTGTCGGTTTTTCAGCGGCGTCTTCGGCGGCACGGTGAGAAGACTCCGTGTTGAAAGCATCAGGGGTGGGTTTGTCCCCCGACCAGCGGGCTCCCCCGATACAGCCCGGAAGTGTTATCTCCCGGGATGGTGTTTGTTCCTCCGGATTATCAGCTATCGTGAGAGTACTCCGTTGTCTTGTGAAGAGAGACAAACCCTGCAATGGTCAGCCCTGGACTTTGGTGAGAGGAGCCTGCTAGAGAGACAGGATTTGGATGTTACGGTTTCTTGTGTGGAGACTCCACCACAGGGGGAGCCTGGAGGAGGGCTGATATCAGTTATTCGGATGGAAAAGCCAGCAGTTATAACTTTGGAAGCGCTGTGGGATGCCATATCTGCCCTGACAACGACCCTATCTACTGTTGTGGGAACTGTAAGTACTGAAATAAATAGTGTTAAGTTGGAGACCTCTAAACGTTTGGAGTTACAAGCTGGGTCGTTGGTCCAAGTTAAAGAAGATATTGTACATCTTAAAGAAGAGCATGCAGCTCTGATGAAGGAGAGGACTATCATGGTAAAGAGCACTGAACATCTTGAGAATCTTGCCCGACAACATAATCTTCGTCTGTTGAATTTTCCAAGGTCTCCTATTATTTCTCCGGTAGAAATGGTGCGGAAATATCTGAGAGAGGTACTTAAAATACCGATAGATCATCTACCTTCGCTTACTAGGGCACAGTATCTGTCGGTTAACAGCAATGGACCTGGGAGAAGGAATGTGGAAGCTTCTGTCGCTGGTATTGGAGATCTGACGGGTTTCCTTGAAAACTCTCTAGACATGGTTACTGAAGGATCTACTATGCTTGTGACTCTAGCTTTGGAGACTGATAAAGCTTTAATTCTTCGTTCTTTTTTTAGAAATATAAATGAGAAGTTCTTAGGATCAAATGTTCGTATATTTCCTGATCTGTCACGATATACCCAATTAAGAAGGAAGGAGTTTCTGGCTCTTCGGCCTAGACCTCTATCCTTGGGTGCATTTTTTGTGTTAAAGTATCCGTCTAGATGTTATATTACCTATCAAGGGAAGAATTTTCTCTTTTTTGATCCCAAGCAGCTCTCAGAATTCTTATGTGCAAGGGAAGGGGTTGGAGTAGTAGTGGGACCTATTATGGCTGACATGTAAGTCTTAGCCTGCCTTATTATAAATGTTTTCCTTTGCTTTGCTTCGCTTTTGTAAGGGGAGTTAATGCTGAAATTTATTCCTGTTGCCTCTCAGTTAAATTGTGGACTAATTATGTTTATGGAGTCTATATTTTATTTCTTTATGATATGACTTGTATGATATTGCGTTTCTTGTTATCCCATAATTCCATATTCTCATTTATGTATATACCTGAGTCTTATTATAAACATCAATAAATAAAGTGGACTCGGGGAAATCCACTGCTCACCCCTGGGATAAGCAGCATGGAATCTGTCTACCTTTTGGGAACCTGTCAGGTAGCTGTGACCTGGATTGGTCACCTTTGGAAACAGATACTTGGTTTGATGAACCTTTGGTCTGACCCAGTATGGCTTATCTTATGTTCTTATAGTTGAAGAACTCAAGTGAAATTCCTGTCACTGGAAGGTAAGTCTGGGGAGGACAGAATGGTAGTGTTCCCAGGGGAACATTAGGATCTCCACAATCCACCTTTTCACTGATGGGCGCTGCTTATGCCCTTGCAGGATGCTATGGTGGATCTGCAGGTTGCAGAGTTGGCTTTTGGGTAAGGTTAGCAGGTGGGTTTTCTTATACCTGGAAGATATCTAGTGGTCTGCTACGTTCATATTTCTCCCTGATCCTATGCAGCAATGCAAGGGTTTTAGGTAGGGAAACCCCAGACTGGGCTCTCTCCTCTCTTATTTCTCCCTACAGCCCTCCTCAGTAACTCCACATCAGGTTAATCTCTACTATCTGTGCCCTTCTCTTCCATTTCCAACACCAGACTTCATTCGTTCCACTTTGCTGCACTGAATGCTTGAAACAGATTACCAGAGTCATGTTGTCAGTCTCCATTTTTGGTCGTATGAGGATGCTTTTGATTCCTGACCCTTTACTCTTCTGTTTAATCACCTATGTGTGTTAGAATCATCTCTTCTCCCTGATTGTTGAGTATGTCTTGCTTAGATTGTAAGATCAATTGAGCAGGGACTGTTTCTAATGTGTATATGTACAGTGCTGTGTACTCTTTGTATGGCTATACAAAAGTAGAAGATGAATCTATCCTCTGGTGGTAGCCTTGTGGCTCCAACCATATGACTTTGGCCTCTTGTTCCCAAGATTGCAGCTTTTTCCCTGAAACTGCTATCATTACCAAGTGGATTGGGCCAAATGGTCATCAAGTCCACTCTCCTTCAGGATATTAGGAGGCTTGCAGCAGCGGATTGTCTAGGTGACTGCTGCTAATTAGGACTGGTTCAGAATTTCCTCCCAGTCTACTGTATGATAATGATGGCAAAACAGTTTTCCTTAAGGGTCACTTGCTCTTTAGAAAAGAACCTTGTCCACAGAGACTCCTGAAAATTAGGTCTATAGATGCCATGGGTTCCTCTGTAAGGTCATGCATAGAGCCTAGAGATATCCTTGGACTACTGTGAATCCTTCAGGGTCTCAGTAGCAGTAGGGCAAGTCCTTTCAGAGCTTTTGATGTGTTCGTATCGCCTCCATGACTCCATTGACATCCTGCAATCCCTGAGATTAAGCTGGTTGAGGTGAAACTCAGGCTATTCTCTCTGAGGCCTAGTTGCCTGCCTTCTATCTAAAGTTTCTGGCTCAGGCCAGCCTGGGAATGTGATGTGTATTGTTTGATTCATGGCAGTGCTTATGAGGGACTCCCTGGTAGAATATCCCTGCAGTTCTCTGCGCATGCGGGTGATGTTCGAGGATTCTTTTCAACACCTTCTGTAATGGCAGGCTATTGCTCCTGTGCCCTACGCTTCAGGGCCAGTGATGTTCTTCTTAATACATAGATACCCAGGAAGGGCGGTTCCTTTCAGCATATCCTGGACCTAGAGCCAGGTGTTTTTGGATTCCAGATCTCTCATTGTCATTTAAGGCCCTTCAGTTCTTTTTTTGTATTGGTCAGGTAGGTCACATTTTGTCACTTTCCTACTATGAACAGCCTTGGCTGTTTCTCTACTTCTGTATCTAGAATGGCCCTGCTTTGGTTGCTGGTTCTCCATACCTTTTCCAAGTGGTAGCAGCACTTTTCTGTATGTAGAGAGCCCGGGTTGCCCATGCCTAGATGTTGGGTTGGTCTGTAGGTCTCCTTGGACAAGGCCAGAGACGACACAGGCATAGTGAGCTCTGGCTGGGAAGACTGGGGTTAGTGATTGCTGTCCTTAGAACAGCCTGTTTCTCTTCCAGGATTTCATCGTACCTGTGCATCAGTTCTACACTCTCCTGAGCTGAATTCCCTCATGACGGAGAGGTTACTCAAGCATCTGCCAACTCAGAGTGTGTGATTCTCAGTCAGTTCCATGAGCTGGGAACTCTCTGACTCTTGGGTCAGGGACATCGAATTTGGAACTGGCTCCTTAAACCAGGGTGCATCAGCGCTCACTATGGTGGCACCGGTTGACCCTCTAGTCTCCATATTCCCCTTCTTTTGACCTGGCCCTTCCTCTGCCCTGGGAGATGAAGGAGCAGTTGAGTTTGTAGTTCAGCCATCTGATGGCCAGTTGCTGTTGGAAGCACCGGATAAGGAGCATGACCCTAAAAGAATTATGGAGAATGGATAAGAAGCTGGATACGAGAAAACCTGGCATAGTGGTAAAGGAGAAAAACACTAAAATGGCATTGGTAATAGAAGTGTCTGTTCAGATGATTATTCTGCCAATCTGTTTTATGAAATCAATAGTGCCTGTGTGTTTTTATAAAATAAGCACCCAGAACCAGTCCATTAGTGCACAAATCCTTTCTTATAAAGTTAGACATGCTCCAAGGCAGGTGTAAATATATCTGTGTACTCTGCATGCATTTGCATATTTTATAAAATACGCTTGTGTATATTACAACGCCATCATTACTCCACCCGAACTATTCCCCCTGGGCAGGGCCGCTGAAAGGATATGAGGCACCCTAGGTGAATCTCATTCCTTGCTCCCCTCCTGCTCCAGCCCTGATTCCCATTGTGGCCGCTCTCCAGGACGTGCAGTGGCAGCAATACTTGCAGCACTGGAGTTACCTTCACTTCCGGTGCTGTTGTTCATGTGTCAGCCTATATCTGATTCCACTTCCTGTTTCAATGGGAGCAGAAGTGGCAGCTCAATCAAGCTGCCTCCCTAATATTATTTAAAGGGCCAGGAAGAAGGATAATATAGTATAGGAGCTTTCAAGGCCTTTCGGGCCTTTTCTTCAGGTGCCACATAAGTGCAAGCCCTACGCCAGATTAATTTTAACCAAGATTAAATTTGTTTGATTGTAGCATTTTTTATGATTTTGATGTGTCACTCTGTTTTGTGAAATTGTTTCATTAATGTGGTTTGAAAATTAGAATAATCTATAGAGTAAATATCAAAAAATTAGAAATATTAGAGTGCAGTCTAACATAGGCATTCACATTCTTCGTCATCCATTTGCCCCACAAACAAATCACAGAATAAAAACCTCTGGAGAGGTGCTTGGCAAAACATTGGCTGCAGCTTTAATTCAACATCCAAATATTTAACAATAACATATCACTGCAAATAATAATATCAACGGTTGGGCTAGATAGTGTCGCCCTAGCCCGACACTAATCCTTATTTCCGTACTCACCTCTCCCACCAACACCCTCCCCACCCCCCAGCCTGCAGTGACGCCAGGCTGAGGCTTGCTTCCACCTGGGAGTCTTAATGTAGCTGGGACCGCACATGGCGGCGACACCCATGCTGCGGGAAGCCTCCCATTCCTCCCATCCCCTGTCTTCCTCCCTGTCCTTCCAGGGAGGGAGAAGAAATTAACCATAAGGGGAGGTTAGTCCCCTCTAGATCCCGCCCGCCCCTAAGCTGCAACAAGAACCATCCCCCTAATCACACTCTGAAACTCCCCAAATCCTCCCTTCCTCCATCCCCATCCTTCCTGAAGTACTCCCGCCATTCTGCCTCCTAGGGAGTATAGGGTGGGCGACGGTGTCAAGCTTACTCCTCCGCCCAGCCACTGCTGCCTTCAGCCGGTCAAAATCGCTTTTCCCAGGTGAGTCTACACCATCTGCCTTCTCCACCCCCCAGCCTGACCCCCCCCCCCTTCCCTTGCTACTGGCTCTGTTTCCCTCTTCCCATGCAAATGGACATAGGTTCAGCCATTTTACCTGGCCTACTTCCAATTCGTTTGGCGGGATGGGATCTGGGGCATGCCCCAGCTGCAGGAAGCTCCCCATTACTCTTATCTCCAGTCTTCCTCCCCGCCCTTCTGGGGGGTGGGAAAAGAAATTAACCATAAGAGGAGGTCAGCCCCCTCTAGATCCTGCCACAAGAAGAGACTGCAAATTGCATGTCTCCGCCCCCCTCCACCTCTGATGTCACCTGAAATGCCTTACTGCATCCCTCCAAAACATCTTGGATTAAACTGCGAAAGATATCCTGACCAATATCCAAAAAATGCACCTCATCTGGGTGAAAAAGCCCCAGGCAATAAATCACCAGCCCCTGCAATAAATGAACGAAGTTGGCTAACTCTTCATTCACCCTCCTCCTCCCACCCTACACCACTTGCAGTCGGATGGCATCTCGCCATAGCCGCCGAGGAATTATCTGCAACCAAATGACTGTTGCAGCAGGGAAGTAGCAATGGATCAAGAAAGAATCCTGCTTCATTTGTTGGATCAGGTCCACCCCTTTCACCTCACAAAGATCATTCCCACCCCAATGTGCAAAAATACATGTGATGGATTATATTGATGAGCCTCCTGTAACAAGGGAAGCAGTTGGGAGCAGCGCATCCCTCGAAGGCCCATGCCCTGCAGCAGCACTCCACCTTATGCTAGGCCAAGATTCAAATGCCATTTGGATTCAACTGCTCTCTTCTGGGCCCAGAAAATGAAGGAATGCCTACACATCCATTTGAATAACTCTCTTCTCCACCAACCTGGGGAAGAAACTGAAAGAAAAGGAAGCTGAAAAGGCCATTAAGGTGCCTGTTTAGCGTACATATCTCTTATATGCATTAGACTGCCAGCAACCCAAGTGCTGAATTGCCGGCACAGAAAGGCCTTGTGCGGCAGCCAGTATGGTCACCCCAATGTGGAATGAATGCCTTCCGAACTCCTGCGGGAAACCCACTACAGCTAAATCCCGCTTCAAGATAGCAGTAAACTGGAACCAGGTCAGCGGATCCCTCCACTCATGGCACAACCAAAACAGGACCCCCACTGGTCGAGAAAGTAAAAAGGATCGGGCACAACGAACCAGACAGGAGACCAAGCCAGGAACACTCCACAACCGCACCCAAGTCCCACGTCCCAGTTGATCCATCTTTCTACGACAAATGCACAAGTGCACCTCCTCCTCCAAGAGCACTACATCATCAGCCAAGAGCCCCCTATCACCCAAAGAGGACTTGGACATTATCACCATCTTCCCCACTCTAAGTGTTGCGAAGAAAGCAAAGGAAAATGCAACGCCAAATAATCCCACATCAAACGAAGTAGCACACACCTGTAGCAAAACGGGCAAAAGAGCCAACAGCACATCCTGCTGGATGGGCTGCTGCAAAGGTCGCACCACCGAGGCTGACTGTGCTCTAGCAAAGCCATTCACAAGCTTCCGGACTACAAAAGATGTTGTAGGGTCTGGAAATCCACCCATCTTGGACACAAAAGCAACACTCACCAACACCCCCAAGACAGCATGCGGTGACAAGCGACACTCCGCCATCAACTCCAGGAACTGCAAGACACCTTTCTGCATAATCTGTCGTATGCCAGCTGGCACCAAGCTCAAAAAATGCCGCCAACCGGCTGCATAGGCTTTCCAAGTATTCACAGCTAAAGCAGCCTTCAACAGTCTTGCAAGTGATGAGGAGGGACGTCCCAACAATGTTTCGGGATCCAGGAAGGGGCAGAATCTGCAGCTGGAGCCAAAGTGTGAAACCGGGCCCATTGCAAATGAGAAAGTATCAACAACTGAATTATCCACACCAGGCACATGCTCTGTCCCCAACAATACATTCAGCTGCAAGCACTGAAGTACCAACTTGCGCTGCAATCCTACCACCAAAAGGGAGCTAGCACACTGCCTGTTGAGCACCATCACCACTGCCATATTGTTAGAAAGCAAGAGGGCAGGCACTCAACCCACAGCAGTAATGCCATCCAAACAGGGAACAGTTCCAAAAGAGTAATGTTCTGACACCAACCCCGGTCCCTCCAAGTATTGGGCCAAGCCTCCAGCCACCATGCGCCTCTAAAATATATCCCAAAACCAATCCCTCCAGATGCATTCGTAAAACCCTGTGCCCTGTTGTTGAGAAGGCACCTCCTCTATTGCCCCTTGGGCTAAAAGAATGGCAACCTCCTGCTCTAACAGGTTGAGGAGGGAGGTTGGAGAATTGAACTGGTGCACTCTGGTGAGGGGGCCAACTGGAAAAATGAAGTTTGTACCCCTCTCTTATGATGGAGAGTGTCCACTGCTCTGCTGTGATTTGCCCCCATCTGAGAGCAAAGTAACATAACCTTCCTGGAATGGTGGAGGGCTCTGGGCCTTCTAGAGCCAGGAAGGTCAAGTTCTGTAGCAGAAAGTCAAAGGCCCTGAGGGGGCTGAGATTGCTGGGCTGGAGCAGATCTCGCAGCCTTTGCCTTGATCTGTTTGGAGGATTGCTGACATTTAGAAGCTGCAGAAGATGCCCTCTGAGTATAAGCAGAATAGGACCTTCCTTTTTTAGAAAAAAGGTGTTTTCTTGAACAACGTTTTCTTGAACAACCTTTTCTTGGCAGGCGCAACTGTAGACTTGGATAATCTATCCAAGGCAAAATTTTCAGCATCCATTTGATTGGCTTTTGCGTGCCATTCCTTACCAAACAGATTTTCTCCTGTACAAGGGAGATTTCCTAATTCATCTTGTACCCAGGTCTCCATATCAGATGCTTGAAGCCAAGCAATCCTACATGCACCGATAGCTATAGCTGAGGCCCTGCTTACACATTCAAAGGCATCGAAAGCTGCACGGTTAGAGAATTTGGAGATATCCTGGGCATGTTTAAGCCCAGCAAGATATTCTTGCCTTTTACTGTCAGACATAAAAGGACTTAAAGATTGTAAATGGTCAGTGACTTCTTTCAAGAACATTCCCATGTAGAGACCATAGGAATTAATTCTCGCAGCGAGCATGGAAGCTTGGAAGACTCTACGCCCAAAAGCATCCAAGGTTCTACATTCACGTCCTGAAGTATTAGAGGCATGTCTTCTGGTACTTCTAATCTTTCTCATTGCAGACTCTACCACAATAGAGTGGTGAGGGAGCTGAGTTTTATGGAACCCGGGACAAGGAGGGACACGATACATGGTGTCCAACCTGCGAGAATGAGGAGAGAATGAGAATTGCCACACACACACCCCATTAAAATCTCGCACAAACTCCAGCCAAATGCCCAAATCCACCTTCACCCCTTGACTCAACCGCAGAAAGTGATGCTTCTTCCATATTCCTCTAGTCAGGAATACGAGCTGCCATGTGAATACCCGACCCATAGGTATCACCCAGCAGGCAAAATTGAAATGCCCCAAAAGTTCCTGCACCTGCCCCAACGTCAACTTAGAATGGGACAGAACCTGTTGAATTAAAACCACCAATTTGGAGACCTTCTCCACCGGCAACTGAGATTCCATCCTGCCGGAGTCGAGCTCTGTGCCAAGAAAAGTGAGAAAATAGATGGACCCTCCATCTTCCCCTCAGCCAATGGCACACCAAAAAGCGACGCTAAGTTCTTGAAGACAGGCAGACTCAGGTGTCCCCACCGGGCTACCATGAGGAAATCATCTAAATAGCGCACCATCAAGTCAGAATGGGCCGCGAGATGAAATGCCTAATGAAGGAAGGAAGAAAACGCTTCAAAGTAGGTACAGGCCACCGAACACCCCTTGGGTATGCACTTGTTGACATAATAGTCCCCCTGAAAATGAAAGCCAAGCAGATAAAGAACTGGGGTGACTTGAGAGCAATCGAAATGCGGACTCCATGTCTGCTTTTGCCATGAAAGCCCTCCATCCCGTCTTCCAAAGAAGGCAGATGGCAGAATCTAAGGAAGCATATTGTACTGAACAAAGAACCGGGTCAATAAAATAATTCACACTGCTCCCCGCTGGATTTGACAAATTATGAATGAGTGAATACTTGCCCAGCTCCTTCTTTGGCACAGCTCCCAGAGATAACACCACCAGATTGGGCAGGGGAGGATGTTCCAATGGACTTACAATTCAGCCAGGCTCTAGCTCTCTCCGCAACTTCCTGGAGACAATCCCCTGTAGCTGCTGCACTGAAGGAGCATTATGTGAATGGTGAAACAAAGGCGGTACTGAAAAAAGGAATCACAAACCCATCCCAAAAACACTTGAGTAACAATTGAGCAGCTGCCAAATCTGGATAACCCTACAACTAGTACTCCAAAGCCATCAGGTTAATGGGCGATGGAGCAATGTTCAGGGACCATTGTCTGAAGCCAACCTCCTGATCGGGCCTGTCCACCTCGAAGCGGGTCCCCACCCCATGTGAAACATTGAAAGGCTGGGTGACCCCCCCACACACATTGAGCATTGATGTTTGAAGCAACACACCGGGTGGCGCATCTGCACATATTGAATTGAAAGCAAGTATTATCGGTTCCACTGTCCAAAAACCCACCCCACAGGGGAGAATTCCCCCCACTGCTTGGGAACCCAGTCCCTCTACCCCACCCACTACCCCCACCTGCAACTAACTCCCTGAGAAAACCCCGGCAGAGGATCCCAGTAACCCCCCACTTCCAGGCATCCCAAAAGGAGATCTACAAGGAGTCATTTCCACCAACCAAATGTCCACATCCCGAAACTCCCAAATTAACAGAAAAACATGGAACGCCAACAACCAATTACTGATGGTCTTTGGGACTTGCAACTACCCTTTCTTTCCTTCCTCCTCTGGGTTCTCCTCCTTCTTCTTATCCCCAATGTCCTGATCATGAGCCAAAAGAGAAAATGTCCACATAATGCCCCCTCAACACCTTAGTTCACTCCCAGCCAACCGCGGGTCACTACCAGCCCCACAGAACTAGGCCCTGACACATCAGCATTGTGCTGACTGACTCCATTTTCATCAGACTCAGTGCCCACCAAAGATGAGGAATCAGAAGAATCCCATGGGTCCGAGGTATCCCAGACTGAGACGTGTACCTCCGAATTGTCACTCAACTAACGCAAGCACATCTCATGACACATGCGACTCACAACCATCCACAAGATCTTCAAAAATTTCTTATCTCTCAGCATCCTAGTTAACATCCAGTCATGTTTGCCAACCCGTGCTGTCCTCTGTGTATGCGAATCCATTACCCCAGAGACCCCGTCCAGTGACAAATACCGACCTGCACTCCCCAGCGCAGGATCTGTCCACTGCTGGCCCTCCTCACTGGAGTGCTGCTTGCCACCATCCTCATACTGGTCCTCCTCACTGGTGGCCAGGTCTGACCTGTCCCCCATATCTGGACCTGGCCCCTACTAGGTCCCCACCAGCACCTCTCCCTATTTGATTCCCTTTTGCTCGCCCAGACGACTGCCCAATCCTCTGTCCTCCATCTTTTCCCCCATGCTCTCCTTCCTGACTTTCCATGTGGCAGGGCCCGGAATTGCCCTCCGCGATTAATTGCATTGGCCACGTGGCCTGCCTCTGGGAAGGACTCCATACCAGCTGCACTGAGGCCATGCTCTCATTCGCTCTTTGCGGGGCCATGTTCTCAGCCTCTGAGCACCTCCCCACAACTCTACCTAATGACTCCCCACCTATGCCAGACCAACTCCCCATGCACTCCGTACCACCCCTAGGATAGCACTCCACACACACCAACCTGCCACACACTCAGCATCACCCCTACACAGCCAACCCCTCCCCCCAACTAGGCAGCAAGGAGGAGCAGCAAACCTCTGAACCCTGGAGGCACTAGGACCCCTCCAGCTGCCTCACCCCCCACCTCAGGCAAACCTGATGGGAACCAGCTCCAAGTTGATTCAGGGCCCTGCTTGCACATGCTGCAGCCCCCTGTACTCCCAGTCACCACTCTCAACCCCCCCCCCCCCCCTGGCCGACGGAACACAACCGTGAAGAAAAGAAATACCCCAGGATGAGCAGCCGCTGCTGCTGAAATGGGAGGAGAACCCCTGACACCACCACTACTGCCAAGCTGACCCACTGAGCCTGCTTCTCTCACCCAGCTGCTGCCACCTGAAGCCTACCAAAATTGCGTTTCTGTGGTGAGTCTGCAGCATCTGCTCGCAGCCAGCCTGACTCCTCCCCATTCCCTTGCCACCAGCCCTGTTCCCCTCTCCCCAAGCAAATGGATGTGGGCTCAGCCATGTTACCCCCCCCCCCCCACACACACACTTTCGATTCATTTGGCGGGAATATTGCAGTTTGCTCTTTATGCTATGATGTTTACATGTAGATGGGTAATAGGTAAACAATTTTAGTCTTCATTGATATACCGTGGAACTGTTTTAGTCTTTTTATGAACATAATTTTATTTTTTGTTTTAATATGCTACCCACTGGGAGCAAACATGTTGGGACTAGTGGACTGGGAACTTGTGAAACAAATACACTTCATGTTATTTACAGTGGAGGTGTGCTTAATATTTTTGTAACAGCTTTAATGAGATGTGGATGTGGTATTAATATCTGATCTAGAAGCATGTGACTAAGTGTGAAGATGCTATTTAAAGAATAAGAGAAGTGAAAATTGTCTTGCTTCAGCAAACATACTAAAACTTACAAGAACATTTGAGTTAGAAAGAAAGAGGCTTTTAGCATGTATTCTGTGTCTCTTGGGCATCCTTTTATAATTCACAAGATTATCAGTAAAGGCAATAAAAATTTCTTTATTAAGACATTCTATATTCAAACTCAAATACTGTGGACTTTGTAACTGCATTTGCTCATTAATGTGGAAGAAATTAGAGTCATTAGCAAGAGAGGGGACATTTTGGGGATGTGGGTGCCTATACCAACAGAATGGAACCCAGCAGCTGGTGCTAATATTCAAAAGAAGGCAGAGTCATTTTTAAACTAGAAGCAGGGTGAAAGCTAACAGCAGGGCCAGGCCGTCCACTAGGTGGCTGCCCAGAGCAGCAGATCCTGGTGGGTGGTAGGCTAAGTGCTTCAGCGAACACATGGCCTGCCGCTCTTGCTCCCCTCCGACACAACTTCCTGTCAGAGAGGGGCAGGAGCAGCAGGCGATGTGTTTGCCAAAGCGCACGGCCTGCAGCTGCTGCTGCTGCTGCCGCCGCCACCGGCAGCAGCAGGAGAGGCAGCGCAGCAAGAGAGGGGTGAGGTGGTGTGGTGTGGCGGGGGCTTCTGCATGGGGTGGCAGAAACTCTCAGGCCGGCCCTGGCTGACAGTCACCGAGGAGTACATCTCTTGGAATGAGGTATCGCCAAAAGAAACTATTAAAACAGGGGAAATAAGGTATCCTGAGAGAATGTGAAGTGAGCCGAGGGAGTTTAAGAACAATTAAATGCAGAGGAGAGAAATAGGAATAATTCCAGACTAGTCAAACCAGCTGTTTAAAATGAGCACGTTGAAAAATAGGAATAAAAATAATGGAGCTGATATTCCAAAGCACTTATGCAGTTGGTATCGGGTGCCTGCCACATATGTGCTAAGCTCTGAAAACAGTGAATATGTGTACAGGGCCTGACAAACCCCCAGGCGCCAGGTCACCAATGGTGACTGAAAAATCAGACATGGTGCCTGAGGCTCAGAGCACACGTGGGTCGGCACTGTCTGCCCTTGGGAATCCCATCTCTCGTGGGCAGAAGGGCTGCAAAAGGCCACAATCGTGGCCAAGACTGGCGCTGTCTGCCTGAGGGGATCCCTTCTCCTGCAGGCAAAAATGCTGCAAAAGGCTGCTCTTCTGCCTCTCCGGGGGAAGACCACACCAGTCTCAACCACAATTGCAGCCTTTTGCAGCCCTTCTGCCTGTGGGGATGTGATCTCTGCAGGCAGAAGTTAAAAAAAAAAAGGTTAGAAATGCAAGGGATTTTGCCATACAGATGGCAGAAAAAAATGTAAAGGGGCAGCAAGTGTGATTTAATAAAGACTAGGGGAGAGGGGGGAATGGAGGGCACACGTGAGTGCAAGGAAGGAGGGAGAAGAGGAAACAGCCTGGGAAAGGAAACAGAGATGGGGTGGGGGGAGGGATAGCAGGAGAGAGGTTGGAAGGAGGGGGGAACAGTGGAAGTAGTTGGAGGATGAAGAGCAGATGCATGAGAAGTAGAGGACACAATGTGTATAAGCAAAAGGTGCACCCCTCTCCCAACACACATATGCAGGCAACCTACACCGGCACCACACCTCCACACCACACACACACACACAAGCACCCACCTCTGCATCTCCCCCATACACACACACAGGTGTAGCTTAAAGGTGTGGGAGAGGGACGAGATGGGGGGGGGGAGGGGGGCGGGGGGGAGGGGCGGTGCCACTGCCTTCTGTTTGCATTGTGCAGTGGCCCACCCAGAACTTGATTTATTAAGCTTTTTCCCATAGAAAAAGGGAAAACAGTCTTAGTAGATCAGGCCCTAAAACCTAAAAAATAACTGTGATACACCTATTTAGGGGGTAGGGGCATGCATTGTGATGTACGTTTCAGTGGCCAGCTCCTAGATTTTTAGGATGGCTCATAGAATCCAAGAAAATTTGTCAAGGCCTGTATATGTACGTAAGTTGATGTCTAGCCAGTATTTATCCATATAACTTAGGGAGGGGCAAAAGATGTTCAAGGGACAGAGTCAAAAGTTATGTACATAGCAGCAATATTCAGCTGTTTACTCACACAACTTATCTGTTTAAATCTAAAAATGGCGGCCAGTTCTGATCGGGGACTGTCTGGATGTCCAACATCTGGACGGGCCGGATTTGCACCCGATTCTGCTCATGCAGGGGCTATACATCCCCGCATGATCCGAATTAGGTGCAGTGGGCCTGGATGGGCAGGATGTACCCCGAATCTGGCCCGCAGCACATCCAGGTACTTCCCCAGCTAGCTCAGCCTGGGCTCCTGCATGGAACCTCAGTGCTGTGGCTTGTTCCCCATCGCCCAACCCCCCAGTTGGGTCTTCTGAGGCCGGGATGGGGCTGTGTGGAACCCCTTGCCCCCACTCACCTTCTCCCTTGGGCCCTCCGCTGTCTGCCGCGAATCTTGGGGGAACTTAGTCCACGTGTAGATGGCCAACCTCGGACGTACAGGGCAATTGGCCCTGTACGTCTGGGGTCAAGGGCATGCCTCTGGCCCGCCCTCGCTCCTTCCTAGGCCTGCCTCCTCCACCCTTGTACTGAGCTCCCTGCACATCTCTGCTGTATGTGTGGGGAGCTCATTTGCTGGCATAGCACCCGGGCATTTAGTTGGGAATGTATATCCGCCCTGGATGTATATCCCCACTAAAATTCGGGTCAAAATGATCCCCATAACTTATAGCTTTGTGTGTATAAGTTATCTGTATAATTTCAGCTGTATAAAGATATGACTGCACATTCAGTGGTCTGATTTATGGCTAATGTAGCTGAAAATCTGCATATCTTTAATTGGTGACCACCCTGCTGAATATTGATCTCGGTGAACCTTATATTCAAAAAGACTTTTGTGGTCAACGTTGGTTCCAAATGCATAAGCTTTTTTTGAAAATTTCTGCAGCTTACATGAATTACTTTTATCCATTCACACTGTGGCATTATATGGATAAACGCTATCTGTATTTTTAGGGATAGGGTTAGGGGCAGGCCAGAGGGTGTTCAAAAAATTATCCAGAGAATGGCAAAATTCAGTTGCAAAATAGGAGAAGTTCCTAAAATGGAACTCGCCACACCATGAATCACTTGCCACAGCACTAGAGAGCATCTCCTCCACACAACTCAGGAAATTCCAAATCATCTTGGGAGACCTGAATTTAGCATCAATGCAGGGGGGGAATATGTAGAAGCTAATAAGGATAAAGCGGAATTGCTTAACAAATATTTTTGTTCTGTGTTTACAGATGAAGAACCAGGAGCAGGACCTCAGAAAACACCCACAAATAAGAACAGAAGCGAGGGACATCTTGAACAATTTTCAGAAGACTGTGTTCGTGAGATACTAGCTAAACTTAAAATAGACAAAGCGATGGGACCGGATGGGATAAACCCTAGAATACTGAGGGAACTTGGGGACGTTCTAGCAACTCCACTGACTGACCTTTTCAATGCCTCGTTGGAGTCGGGAGTGGTGCCAAAGGACTGGAGAGAGGCTCATGTGGTGCCTTTACACAAAAGCGGTAGTAAGGATGTGGTTGAAAACTACAGGCCAGTTAGTTTAACTTCAGTGGTGAGTAAATTAATGGAAACGCTGTTGAAAGAGAAAATAGTGATGTTTCTGGAGTCCAGCGGATTACAGGATCCGAGGCAGCATGGATTCACCAGAGGCAGGTCTTGTCAGACAAATCTGATTGGTTTCTTTGACTGGGTGACCAGGGAGTTGGACCGCGGGAGAGCTCTAGATGTGGTGTATTTAGATTTCAGTAAAGCCTTTGACACTGTTCCTCACAGGCGACTTATAAACAAACTGAGCACCCTAGGGATGGACCCTAAAGTTACTGCTTGGGTTAGAAATTGGTTGGGTGGGAGGCGACAAAGAGTACAAGTAAATGGAGCTCACTCTGAGGAGAAGGATGTTACCAGTGGTGTGCCCCAGGGATCTGTCCTTGGTCCGATTCTTTTTAACATCTTTTTTAGTGATATAACAGAAGGGCTGTCGGGTAAGGTTTGCCTCTTTGCGGATGATACCAAAATCTGCAATAGAGTAGACACCCAGGAAGGTGTAGATAACATGAGGAGGGATCTAGCTAAGCTTGAAGAATGGTCTAGAATTTGGCAACTGGGATTTAATGTTAAAAAATGTAAGGTCATGCATTTGGGCTGCAGCAATCCAAGGGAGCAATACAGTATAGGAGGTGAAGTACTTTTGTCCACTAAAGAAGAGCGGGACCTAGGCGTAGTTGTGTCCGATGATCTTAAAGTAGCTAAACAGGTAGAAAAGGCGACAGCAAAAGCTAGAAGGATGCTTGGGTGCATACGGAGAGGAATGGCTAGCAGAAAAAAGGAGGTGATAATGCCTCTGTATAAGTCTTTGGTGCGACCTCATTTGGAGTATGGTGTGCAATTCTGGAGACCGCACCTTCAAAAGGATGTGAACAGGATGGAGTCGGTGCAGAGGCCACTAAGATGATTAGTGGTCTTCATTATAAAGCATATGAGGACAGACTTAAGGATCTTAATATGTACACCTTAGAGGAAAGGCGGGATAGAGGTGATATGATTGAGATGTTTAAATACCTCCGTGGCATAAATGTTCAGGGAGAGAGCCTCTTTCAATTGAAAGCAAGTTCTGCGACGAGGGGACATGGGATGAGGGTGAAGGGAGATAGATTCAGGAGTGATATGCGGAAATATTTCTTTACGGAAAGAGTAGTGGATCCGTGGAATAGTCTCCCAGTGGAGGTGGTAGAGATGAGGACAGTAACTGAATTCAAAAAAGCATGGGACCAACACAGAGGATCTCTAAAGGTAAAAAGTGGACTGTTGTAATTGTTGTTATGGAAGGACAGACTAGATGGGCCTTGTGGTCTTTTTCTGTCATCATGTTTCTATGTTTCTATGTTTCTACTCATGCAAACACCTTCCTGGAAGCCATGAATCAACTAGGATATCAACAACTAATACATGAGGCCACCCACGACAAGGGCCATACCCTAGACATGGTCTTCACACCCACATATCAGCTTCACAACGAAGAGAAGCCTCTAATAAAGATAACTCCAGTACCATGGTCCGACCACCATCAAATTGATCTATGCTTACGCCTGCCATCCTTACCCAAAGACGCAAAGGCTCGGAGAACGGTACACCCACAAAGGGGTTTCAATAAATTCAGCTTGGAAGACCTTATAAGTACCATTAACGCCCACATAGATTTGGAATGCATGGACCTCGACCTACTAACAAACAGCTGGGACACAGGAATCCAGGCTGCATCGCATCCAACATGGAAGACCCCCCAGAACTCAACTAAACCAAGATCCGAACCCTGGTACTCAGAAACGCTGACCAGAATGAAGAGGGAACTCCGAAGACTGGAGAGAAAATGGAGACGAATCAAATCCATTGAGCACAAGACTGAATACCTCAATTATCTCACAAAATACAAAGGCGAGGTCAACTCTGCGAAAAGGACACATCACACCAACTTATTAAACAAAGCCATCAATAAGCCTCGTGAACTATTCAAACTAGTGAAATCACTGACGAAAGTATCTTTGGAAGACCACCGAGACACCATAATCAAACCCCAAACTCAGGCAGACCATTATCCAAGGAAACTCACTGCAACCACACCCATTCACTGTTTGAACGCAACCTACCTGGAACATCGCCCCAACGAGATGACCAATATAGACCAGGAACAAGCATGGAGCAACTTTCACAACATTGATGTTCAGCAAATCATCAACATAATAACAAACATCCGTACCACCACCTCCCCGCTAGATCCCTGCCCAACTGCTTGGGTTAAGGCAGCAAAACAAGATATTGTGAACCAAGTCTCACATATTGTGAACCAATCGCTGCAACAAGGAGTCATGCCCACACAACTCAAGAAATCTATAATAAGGCCAATCCTAAAGAACAACTCACTCAACAAGGATGACCCAGCCTCCTACCGCCCCATTTCCAGCATATCTTTCCTGGCAAAGATCATTGAGAAGGCAGTCCTATTACAACTACAAGATCATCTGGATGAACATGAAACCCTAGATGAACAGCAATATGGTTTCCGACAACGTCATGGGGTGGAAACGCTGTTGATAGCACTGCTTAACAACCTCCTCAAGGGCCTCGAAGACAAAAAGAAAATGTTTCACTCATTTTCATTGACATCTCTGCCGCTTTTGATACAGTCCATCATGGAATCCTCCTGCAAAGGATTGAATCACAAAGGATTGAATCAATAGGAATATTGGGAACCCCCCTGAAATGGTTCTCTTCTTACATAACCAACAGAATGCCGCAGGTTCACTTCAATGGCGAAGAAGCAGAAGCTTTCCCGCAAACGCAAGGCATACCTCAGGGCTCCGCTCTCTCGGCACTCCTTTTCAACGTCTACATGCGACCCCTCTGTAATATTCTCCAACGACACAATATCAACTACCACATTTATGCGGATGATATTATGCTCTACACACAGTTGGATAACGAGAACCCTAACTATACTCAGCTTGAAACATGCCTAAACGAAATGTCAAAATGGATACAGCAAAACAACATGGAGATCAACCATAAGAAGACTGAGGTGATGTATATCTCCAGAAAACCAAACTTTGACCCTCCTGCGTCAGTCACCCTGTGTAACAATATATACAACACGAAGACTGAAATAAAATATCTGGGTGTAACACTTGACAGCAGTCTAAAGATGGAAAAGCACCTCCGCAAAACCAACAAGGCCATTTTCCACAAACTTAGAGTCCTACAACCTCTACGGAGCATCCTTGAACCTCACGATTTCAGGTCTGTTGCGCAAGCACTAATTATTCCACACCTCAACTACTGCAACGCCATCTTACAGGGCCTTCCAAAGAAAACCCTCAACATTCTCCAGATGGCCCAAAATGTAGCAGCTAGGGTCATCATGAAAAAAAACCTTACTGATCACATTACACCTGTATTAATCGAGCTACACTGGCTCCCCATTGCAGCCCGGATAAAATATAAAACACTAATAACCACCTTCAAGCTTATACATAACATTGCGCCATCCTTTCTCTCCACCCTTATCAGCACGCAACCACCCAACAGAAGCAGGCGAACATTCCACTCAAACATACTCCACGTTCCCCCCGATATCAGATCTGTAACAACCAGTACTAGCCAACGAGCATACTCCTACTCGGCCCCTGCCCTCTGGAACCAACTACCACCAGAGCTAAGAGCAATCAAAGACCTTATGGATTTCAGAAAGAAACTCAAGACACATCTTTTCCAGTGCCAATACAATCTGATATAGTCCCGGGGTAAAAAGTTACCTCCCAATGAAGCATGGTTGCAGTTATGTAAATATGTGCATATGTATATTCTGATTACTCTCCGTAAGTCCTTCACCGTGTGCTGTGCTTCTCCCTTCAAATCAATGTGTGTATACCGCAAAAATTCCTGTCATGATTGACAAATTCATACATGTAATCAAACCGCTACTGATCGCTGGAAGCAGCGGTATACAAATATATACTAAATAAAATAAATAAAATAAATAAGTGTGATGCTGTGGTAATACAGAAATAAGTGGGCATCCCAGAGACCTGGTGGAAAGAGGACAATGGTGATTTTAGGGTGCAAAATATATCAAAGTCTTGGTAGACTGAAGCCATGGTGGGGCGGCACAATGTCATAAGAAGGCTATAGAGTCATGGAGGATTAAAGTTCTTTGGGAATAAAGCTGCATTCTGGAATTTCAATAAATACAGGGAAGAGTATAGCAGTGGGGTATTTTATGATAAACTTGTCCCAAATGGTGAGATACCCTGTGAAATGTTAACAGAGGTTACACAAGCTACTTAAATCAGAAACACAATAATGGAAGATTTCAGTAACCCTAATACTGACTGTATGAATATCTCATCAGGGTATGCCATGGTAGTAATATTTTTCAGAGTCAAGAAATAGCCTAGAGATTAGAGAACCAGAGAAACCGGGTTTTAAACCTCTCTTTTTCCACTAACCATTCATTGCCCCAGGTAGAAAAGCTAAAGCCTCATTTACTAGCTAATGTGAGGTTCCACTGAAAATAATAGGATGTTTGTTAAAACACGTTAACACACAGTAATACGGGTTTAGTAAATGAGGCCTTTAGGTTGTAAACCCTGTAGGGTATCTAACACCAGCTGTACCAATTGTAACTAAATAAAATTATGGTCAAAGAAAAGCCTTTAACGAAATCTAAGGGGCCCCTTTAAGTAAAATGTAGTATTTTTTGCCCTTAAGTAAACAAATCATTGCATGCTAGGTGCCACGATACTATGGTAATTGTTAGGGGTGTGACAGCATGTCCCGAGCAATTACCATGCAGACAAGTCCCTTAGGACATGTTTTGGCCCTTGATGTGGCAGTAGGTGCACCTGCGCTAAATGCAACACTGGCGATTAGCATGTGCTACTGATGCCCATGCTTCCTACAATTGGCAATCAATGCCAACTCTCCGCTCTAACCTCACTCAGAGCCCATCCCATTGTGTGATATGTGATTAACGTGCATTTCAGCATGCGGTGATTGTCCTGCTTGTGCAGTAACAATTACTGAGAGCACGCAGAAGTAATTAACATGCCGAAATGCACTGTATGTTAATTGCATAACCCACTTTAGTAAAAAAGGGCCCCTAAATTATAATCCAGGCCATTGAAGGCTGCTTCTTGGGACAGATGATCCTGGAAGCAATAAACACAGAGCATGTTAGCTAAGCTCCATGCTAGTAATGCGGGTTTGGGCTTCATTACTAATGTGGGGGCACTGTGCTAGACGTAGGGGGCAGGGACAGCCACCCCCCCTGAACTTAGCACAGCTCTCCACATTACTACCTTCACGGGGAGCAACCACCGCCACCCACTGTGTTGGCAGTAGTAGCTCTCCACCAAGTAGCAGCAGTGCTGGCTTTCAAGACCCATGCCAGTGGCTCCATGGTAGGAACACCCAGGCACTACCCAGACACACACTGTCCAGGATCCTGCACTACTTTCTAGCATGGTACTAAAAACACCGGGGAGCACTTTGGTAAACATACCCCTTAAATTTGGTTGTTTATGATACATGGGACCTACTGCAAAATGGTTGTGGTGGTGAAATCTCTTGAGAATAGTGATCATAACACACTCAGATTTGACATAATTATTGCAAGAAGAATGATGAAACTACCACAGCAGTATCTCAAATTAAAAAAGGAGACTGTGATAAAATGAGACTTATTTAGAAGCGAACCAAAGGACACTAGTGTGAAAATAAAAAGTCTGCACAAGACATGAGGATATTTAAAATATCATCTGGGAAAACCAGATAAAGTACATTGTACACGTTTAAAAAGGATCAAATGATGCTGACAAGGCTAAATGGTGCTTTGAAAAAGACAGCCAAAAAGACACCCTTGAAAATATGGAAAACAAGTTCTAAAAGAAAATAGGAAAGGGCATAAGCACTGACAAACTAGATATAAAATATTAGTAAGAAAGGCCAAGAGAGGATCTGAGGAGAGAGTTGACAAAGAGATAGAACATAATAAAATCTTTTCAAGTATATCAAATGCAAGAAAACTGTAAAAGAATATATGGCGGTTAAAAAGAGCACTCTAGGAGAATAGAGCCATCACAAAAAAATCTAAATTAATTACTTGCCTTGGTCTGCAGAGGATATTGGAGAGCGACCATGCAAAGGGGCAACTTGTTAAGGTTATTATCTCTTTCCTATTTTATCATCTTTACCCATATGCAGGAAAAATCTTTTGTTTTATTATTTGTTTCATTTTGGTGTTCTTTCACATATATCATTTTTTAAAATAAAATTTAGCATGTGTTAAATTGTTTTAACACCTGCTAAAATCAAAACAAAACAAAATAAAAATATGTTTCTTCTATAATTTTCTTTTGGAAATGGCTGTAAGATCACAACAAATGCTGATGTTTTCAATACCATTTCAGAAGAAAAGCACATCCTTATTAGAACTCTTTGAAAGTATGAATAAGTATGTGGATAAGCATAAGCCAGTCAAGAGGGGGGGGGGGGGGCAGTTTTCAAGAGTTTACCAGGGAAACTAAGCAGCTACCTGGGTAAAATGGGAGCTCAAAAATCACCCTTCCGCTCTATGGGTACAAGTATCATACTGTTTCATAGAGTGGGTACTGCTATCTATGCCAAAAAGGAGTGGTAGTGGGGAACAGGGGAGTAAAAAGCCATCCATCCATCCATATGGTCCCCATCATATAGAAATCCCTGCATGTGGTTTAAGCAGTGGGCATTGTCACTACTGAAAAATGAAAATGAAAATAAAAATAAAATATGGTACATCCTTAGCAAATGAGTATCTTGTGTTTGATATTTTGCTTGGATTCTGCAGCCTTTAAAGGGAGTGTGTAGACAGCCAGTTAGGTCTCCTATTGAAAACACATCCTTAGAAGTAAAGAGGTGATCTACTACTACTACTGATCATTTCTATGCAAAATGCAATGTGTGCCTTTGAGTCAGTTCTGACTCCTGGCGACCCAGAAGCTCCTGGGTTTTCTTGGCAGTGTCACTGGAAGTAGATTGCCAAGCCTTTCTTCTGAGGCAATGGAGGGTTAAGTAACTTGCCCAAAGCCACAAGAAGTGCTAGTGGGAATTGAACCCTGGTTGCTTGGTTACCAAGCCAGTGTTCTAACCACTAGGCTACTCCTCCACTCCGATCATTTCTATATAACACAAAGCAAAAGACTGTTTTATTGGGACAATAAAAATAGAGCTTCTTGTCCAGCCAGTGAAAAAGCCTGCATGAGCAGATGATAATTTAAGGGCCAGTAGCAGCCCCTTCCTTGTTTTATTTATTTATCCATTTTATACAAACTACAAGCACAATTACTTACAAGGGAACACAAGTAGAAAGCTGAAAATAGCAAAATACAAAGGAAAAACAAAGTACATTTAGGAAACATAATTCTTTGCCCCCTTCACTAGCCCACTAAAGAGTGGAGAGTCCCAACTAGAGAAATTATAACGAAAATCAAAATTGTGAGGAAACAAGGTGGGTGGAACAGCCAAGCACTTAAATTACAGAGATCCAGAATCATCGTTAGTCATAGCCGACAACCTACTATTATTACTACTACTAAGCATTTATATAGCACTACAAGACGTAAGCAGCGCTGCACAGACATGTAAGAGACAGTCCCTGTTCATCAGAGCTTACAATCTAGTCAAGACCGACAACACCGTAGGTGTAGACAGGGATACATCTAGGGGGAATGGTAAGGAAACACAAAGGCGATCAGGTGAGTCAAGATCCAAAAGCGGCAGCGAAGAGGCGGGTTTTCAGCCTGGATTTGAAAAGGGCCAGAGAAGGCACCTGATGTACAGACTCAGGTAATTTGTTCCAGGCATAAGGAGCAGCGAGGTGAAAGGAGCGAAGTCTGGAGTTAGCGATAGAAGAGAAGGGCACAGATAGAAGCAATTTGCCAGAAGAGTGGAGTTTCTGGGGAAAGGTGTAGGGAGGTATAAGAGAGGAAAGGTAGAGAGGAGTTGCAGAGTGAATGCACTTATAGCGCAGCAGAAGAAGTTTGATCTGGATGCGAAAATGGATAGGGAGTCAATGAAGTGACTTGAGAAAAGGGGTAATATGAGCATGATGAGGCTGGCAGAAGATTAGCCGCACAGCAGAGTGTTGAACAGATTGAAAGGGAGAGAGAGATGATTCAGTGGGAGACCAGCAAGGAATAGGCTGCGATAGTCAAGACAGGAAGTGATTAAAGAGTGGATAAGCATCTTAGTATTGTGTTCAGAAAGGAATGGGCAGATTTTGTTTATGTTATAGAGAAAAAACAGCAGGTGTTAGCTATCAGATGGATGTGTGTGGAGAAGGAGAGAGAGAAGTCAAAGACAACCCCAAGGTTGCAAGCTGAGGAAGCAGGGATGAGTAGAGAGTTATCCACAGAGACTGAGAAAGGAGGAAGGGGAGAGGCGGTTTTAGGGGGAAAAATAAGAAACTCCGTTTTGGCCATTTTCACTTTCAAGCGGCGGTGAGACATCCAAGCAGCAATGTCAGAAAGGCAGGCAGAGATCCAGGTCTGGATTTCAGGTGTAAAGAGGTAGATCTGGGAGTCAGATAGCCAGATTAATATGAATAAAATACAGTCTCTAAAATGCTTGCATGCAAATGCTAGAAATCTAAAAAATAAGATGGGAGAGTTAGAATATATAGCACTAAATGAGAAGTTAGATATGATTGGTATCTCAGAGACATGGTGGAAGGAGGACAACCAGTGGGACACTGTGATACCTGGATACAAATTATATCATAATGATAGAGCTGATCAAATTGGTGGAGGGGTTGCGCTCTATATTAGAGAGGGTATTGAGTCACAAAGGATTAAAGTTTGGTTTAGGAGGATGTTATCTGTTTCCTCAAGCCAGATTTCTGTGATACATGCTATGTCGATCTGGCTGTCCTTGATGTAAACGAAAAGAATGGAGATTTTGTTGCAGATGGATCTGGCACTGATGAGCATACACGAGAGGGAGGCAGGCAGGTGAGTTGGCAGGAAGATGGTTGCATAAAGGATGGATTTTGAGGCGATTGGAGGGGTTTCTGGTTCGTGGCTTGGTCAAGAAAGGTTGTAGTCTGCTGTGTGGTTGGTATATGATAGGGATGATTGCTGGGGTGGTAAATGCTGAGGTGTATGTGATTGCATGAGAAGCGAGTAATAGGGTGAGGATGTAGGAGAAGTGGTGAAGCATATAGATTGAGGACTTAGCTGAGGTATATGGAGTAGAAGAAGCTGCAGCTGGGGCCCTGGAAAGCCAATGTTGTGGTGTGGGTAGTCACTGGGTAGTGATATGGGTGAGTGGAAGAGTATCCTTTGGCTAGATAGAAACATAGAAACATGATGTCAGAAAAAGGCCACATGGTCGATATAGTCTTCTCTTCCATATCAGCCACTACAATAGTCCCTTTTTTTCCTTTAGAGATCCTCTGTGTTTGTCCCACACTTTCTTGAATTCAGATACTGTCCTCATCTCTACCACCTCCACTGGGAGACTATTCCATGGATCCATCACTCTTTCCATAAAGAAATATTTCTGCATATCACTCCTAAATCTATCCCCTTTCACCCGCATCCCATGTCCCCTCATAGCAGAACTTGCTTTCAATCGAAGAGGTTCTCCTCCTGTGCATTTATGCCACGGAGGTATTTAAACATCCCAATCATATCACATCTATCCTGCCTTTCCTTTTCCTAAAGTATACATATTAAGGTCCTTAAGTCTGTCCTCATATATTTTATAACAAAGACCACTAACCATTTTAGTAGCAGCCCTCTGCACCGACTCCAATTTGTTTATATCCTTTTGAAGGTGCGGTCTCCAGGATTGCACACAATACTGCAAATGAGGTTCCACCAAAGACTTATATAGAGGCACTATCACCTCCTTTCTTCTGCTGGCCATTCCTCTCCCTATGCACCCAAGCATCCTTCTAGCTTTCGCCATTGCCTTTTCTACCTGTTTAGCTACTTTAAGATCACCAGACACAATCACACCTAGGTCCTGCTCTTCTTTTGTGGACAGAAGTACTTCACCCCCTATACTATATTGCTCCCTTGGATTTCTGAAGCCCAAATGCATGACCTTGCATTTTGTAACATTAAATCTCAGCTGCCAAATTCTAGACCATTCTTCAAGTTTAGCTAGGTCTCTCCTCATGTTATCTACACCTTCCTGGGTGTCTACTCTATTGCAGATTTTGGTATCATCCACAAAGGGGCAAACCTTGAGATGTAAAGAAGAAGGCTTGCCTTGTATTTGCATGGTGCTGTGACTGCTTTGGGGATGTCACTGCTATTATTGATGGGCTCTGTGATCGTGGAGATAGGCATCTTGGTGTGGGTCTTGACTTGCATAAGCTTCTGTGGTCAGATTAGTTTACTGTGGGTTGTAGTAATGGTTCTTTGCTAGCTGTTGTGACGGCCCTGATTGGCCTTGGTGGTGGGAGCTGGAGGGGCTTTCTTTCTGCTCTCTGCTGCTGATGCCGCTCGGGGTCTTGTGCAGATTATCACTTGTTCCTTGTTGGAGCTCTTGGGTGCTTGAGCCGGAGGTGCAGCTCTCTAATGATGTCAGAGTCTGGTTGTTATGTTGCTGCACCGGTTTGATACTGGAGCAGCCTTTTGTAGCTCTTAGATGGTTGTTTTCAGTCCCCGCCTCAGGGCCTCGACAAATGGCCCTCTGGCAAGGCCCTCAGGCATGGGCGTGCCTGATCATGCTGCTTTTTAAATATGGTGTTAGCTGCGCTGATTGTACATGCTGGTGGGGAGTGGGGAAGAGTTTACTTTCCTGCTTCCTGCAGGTTCTTCTGATTGGTCCGGTGTGGAGGAGAGAGGCCGATTGCCTGATCACGCTGCTTTTTAAATGTGGTGTTAGCCGGACTGAATGGATGTGCTGGTGGAGAGTGGGGAGGAGCTTATCTTCTCGCTCCCTGCAGGTTCCTCTGATCGGTCTGTTGTGGAGGAGAGAGGCCGATTGTCTGATCGCGCTGCTTTGAGATGAGATGAGATGAGATGACATCCCCGAGTGCTCTATTGCTGCTTATGCAAAATGAATTCCTGCTCATTGGAACAGTGGGCCAGAAAGTTAGTACTGCCTAGCAAGGGTAATTGTGAAACCCTGAGAAAAATATGCAGTCCCATAAGGATTTTGTACCCATGGATTTGCAAGCAAATTTTCATAGGTTGCCAATCAATATCTAGGTATTTTTATACCTGTGAACTTTCCATATGCATAGGGAACAGGTGCAAATTAAGCGCCATAAAGGACTTGTGTTGCTTTGAAAATTCAATCACTGTGCATGCTTTCCCTCCCCAACCTAACTCCGCCTACGTGGTGTGGGGTCAAGTGAGGGGGACTGGCACTTTTCAGACTATCTAAACTTTTGAATATTGTCCCTAAAATATACCATCCAGCTAGAATCTTTCATGTGCTGGACAATAAAACATTTCATTCTCTTTTTCTCTAACATTATTCTTATCCTTCTGTGGTAAAAGTATCATGGATGAGAAATGAATCATCAAATGCAGGGGTACTGGAAAGATTACAAAACAATATAAGAATGCCTTATTTGACATGAAGAACAAAGGTGAAGAATAAAAGTTTGCCAAATTGCTAAGAATAATTAAAAGAAGACAAATTGCTGGTGCTGAATAAACCAAAGGTCAGCTAGAAAGCCAGTTTAGCTTTTTACAGAAGGTAAAGTGATTGAGAGAAAAGGAAGTATAGATTCAAGAAATTACCTTTATCCTTTATCTCCGTGATTGTAAAGGGCGGCACAGTTTTAATGGAAATTCAGAAATGCAATTGGAAATCATATTTGTGCCTGATCAAATGATTAAGAAAAAATGCCAGCGCTGGACAGATGAAATTTAAAATTTTGAAGAACGTGGCAAGAGATTGGCGAGAACACTCAGCACTTGTCATACTGCACTAATTCGTATAAAGAAAATGATGAGAAATTGACAGCAGAAAACACATCCCCCTGTGGATAAAAAGGAGATAATGAACTGCTATTTTTATTCCACCATCCCAGCATTTAAATTAAAAGAATTCTCAAAGAGAGCTTTCCAAAAACTGGAAAAAGAGAAGGATCTTTGGACGGGAGCTCTCTTTGGCAAAATGCGAGTGCTAAGACAAGCAATAGTTGTAAATTTTAGAAACTGAAAATGTAACCAGCATTCTCTGACTTACGAGTGATGTTCACTCACTTCATGATAAGACCCCCATGGCTGCAAATAATGGCCGCGGGATGCAGGGGGCAGAGGGTGCCAAGCAGGATAGGGTTAAGGTGGCGGGGGGTGGAGGGGCAGGAGGTCGGGCCCTGGGGAGGCTTATTTTAGTGGCCCACAGGACCAGGGTCACCCTCTTGCCCCTCCGGACGAAGTCAGCTCAACCAGTTCAAACCCCTGAAGATGAAGCCAGAGGTTCTGCATGGCTTACTTGATCATCAGAGCAGCGGCTTTAGTTGGTTCCTTTTGCGGCATTTTGTTTTCATATAGACATGCTTGGGAAGAACAGCGGCAGACAGAGTGGGATGCAGGGACTACATTGAACCATGGAGCGTAGAGGAGGATCTGCGAAGCAAGCTCTGGCATCAGGTACTGCCAAGATTGCCAAGGCGGCAGCCAAAAGGAAAAGAACAATATGACTGTGACTCCCTTACAGCACAACAGATGGTTGCCAAAGCGAAGGCAATGAGTGATGAAATGGAGGAGCTGATGCAGGTCCTCTGAAAGCAAGTCAGCCAACTTGGCCCCAGGGTAGTCGCGCCTCAAGGCTCTGCCAGGCGTGACGGATAACATTGGCGAGTAAGGCGCATCTAGTGGGCAGCCCAGCGCACGAAGCACTCATATGCAGATGGCTCCCTCCGGTAAGTTGGTATTTGATTCAGGGGTGCAAAGACTGTCCATCATGACATCAGAAAGCTCCTCATTGGATAGGGATGGGGAGTTTGCCTTCATTAATTTCATGAATACTGCCTTCAAGAAGTTCAAGAGGTGGAAGACCTCTAATAAAAGATACGCAGACAGGCCATGGTTGTGAGGTGAAAGGGGCGTTGGCCAGGCGGTCAGGGCTGGCACTGATGACGCAGCCATGGGAGCAGTCATGTCCCAACCTCCAGAGCTTGCAGTGATTATAGATGGGGCAGATGTGTAATGTGGTGTGTCTTCATTGGCGCACAAGGTATCCAAAAAGATGAAGAAAAAATACGGAAGAGGGAGTTTATCGACATATTTGCCTTGCTTCTCTGGGACCAGGAGGGCGAGGACAAGGAGGGTAAGGAGAAGGAGAAAGGGGTGGGGGAGAAGAACCGGAAGCCCAAGATAACTAAGGGGCTTGTTTACAAAGCCGCGGTAGCGGTTCGCGATCGTTATCGGAGCCGCGGCCCCATTGATTTCAATGGGGCCGCGGCTCCGATAACGATCGCGAACCGCTACCGCGGCTTTGTAAACAAGCCCCTAAGTCTATTTATAATTGGGTATCAGCCTTTCACATTTATATGAGTGTGGTTTTGGAGTGGGAACCGGAACTCGACATTTTTCTAATCAGACATCTCAACGCTATTACACACGTGCCCAAGCATTTTGGGGGCTGGGCATGGTTGAATTATGATGTTAGTTTCAGGAAGCGTATGGCGGTTGATCCTACCCTGACATGGCATCATTAGGTGGTCGACCTATGGCTGAACGAGGTGGCGCAGAACAGGCCATTACATTACGATGGTGGATACCAGCCTTTTCTAGTGTTCAACATGCATGCATCTGAGCAAACATACCCCTCACGGTTGATGGGGCAGGCGCCTGGGTGTCGGTATTTTCACCAATACAACACCGGGCAATGTACCTGGCACACTTATACGTTCCGGCATGTCTTCTCCAGTTGCGGGGCCAGGCATCCAGTCATGGCCTGCAGATTTAACAAGGGCAGAAAGCTTCACAGACTAACCTCCAGGGGAGTGACAGAAGTGGCCCCATCGCCCATCTTGAAAACATGCGCCTATGGTTGCAGGTTTCCACATGTAGGGGAAGGCCCACAGCATTATGGAGGGGTTTGCACAGGGTTTTCGCATCCCCTCGGTTAAGCCCAAGAGTACCCCTTCGCTCCCGAAGCGGGACTCCCCCTCCATTCTCCGGAACATCACGGTGGTGAGTGACAAACTCGCCAAGGAGATTGCTTTGGGGAGAATAGCCGGTCCCTTTTGCAAGGCCCCATTTGACGACATAGTTATATCCCTGCTAGGAATAGTCCTGAAGAAGGAATCCGGTAAATTCCGGTTAATACACAACCTGTCTTACCTGGACAGTGACTCGGTTAATGATCACAATGACCCACACTTGTGTTTGGTCCAATATGCATCTGTTGACCAGGCCATAGCCTTGATGCAGGGAGTGGGCACACAGGCAGACATAGAGTTGACTTTTCGCCTACTGCCCGTGGACCCAGACTCATTTAATTTGCTCGGTTTCTGTTTCAAAGGGGGGTTTTATTTCAACAAATGCATGCCCATGGGCTGTTCTATCTCATGCATACTTTGAGCTGTTTAGCTCCTTTTGTGCATTGGGTGATCGAAGAAATCTCGGGGCCAGCAAAGGTGATTTACTATTTGGATGATTTCCTGTTTATAGGCTCGGATTATGAGGAGTACAAGCAGGTTATGATGTCTTTATACCAGATTTCCCAGCGCTTCAGGATACCCCTGGCAGCGGACAAAACCGTGTGCCCGGTGACAGCAATCACCTTTTTGGGTATCGAACTGGATGCCTGGGCACAGGTTTCATGCCTGCTGCAGGATAAGATTGACAGATTGAGAATAGCTATCAGGCAGATGATATACACGTGGAAAGCAACGCTGGAGCAATTCCAATCACTGATTGGCCTGCTCTGCTTTGCAACTAGAGTTATTCCCATGGGTAGGGTCTTTTGCCAGAGGCTGGCCCTGGCAACGAAAGGTGTGAGCAAATGGCATCATCATATTAGGGTGACTAAGGACATAAGAGAAGATTTGGACAATTGGGAGGTGTTTCTGCAGTCTTTCAATGGCATGGCTTTCTGGCTGGAGCTGCCCATTTTCAGCTCGCACTTGGAACTCTATACTGATGCCTCTGGTGGATTGGGATTCGGGATATACTTTTGCGGAATGTGGTGCTCTGGACCATGGCCATCTGATTGGCACATCCGCGGTGATACAAAGGATATCACATTTCTGGAATTGTTCCCAATTGTGGCGGCTCTATTTTAATGGGCCCCACAGTTGACAAATAAGGCAATTACATTCCACACGGACAATATGGCCATGGTCCAGGCTGTTAATGAGACGTATGCCAGAATGCGAGGGGTGATGGCTTTCTTGCACCAAATAGTCCTGTTATGCCTCTTACACAATATCACCTTTAGAGCAGTGCATATCCCTGGTTCTCATAACGGTCTGGCTGATGCCCTCTCATTTTAAAATGATGTCTTTCCGAAGCAGCACCCCAGGCACAGACGTGGCCAAGACCCTCATCCCAGCGGCGGTCTGGGCCTTTGGCCCCCCACGAAGTATAGAGCCTCCAGATGGGCTCCCTTGCCAGTCCGATCAGACGCAGATACCTGAGGGCATGGGACCAGTTTCAGGAGTACTGCCAAAAGAAGGGGATATGGAACTGTGACTGGTTTTGGACCGGCACTATCGTCCAATGGCTAATCTCATACAAGGATGAAGGGCTAAGCAAATCAGCGGTTCAGATGAACCTGGCAGCCATCACCTTCTTTGCCAGAGTGATGGGGGAACAGAGTCTGTCGGATAACTTTGTCATTGCTAGGGTGGTGATGGTATAGTCAAGAGATTGCCGATGCCCAATTACACATGAACTGTTGAGAGGGATGGTGAGGGCCATGATGCATTTAAGGCACGGCTCTTTCAATGCACCTTTGTACTAGCATTTTTTGGCACACTGTGAGTGGGTGAGATGGTGGCTCCCTCGAGGCACACACTGGGAGGTGGAGGGCTTCAGATGGAGGACGTTACAGTTGGATCTGGTGGGTTAGAACTCCAGATCAGCAGATCCAAGACTGACCCAACATGTAGGGGTTTTCGAGTGTCCTTGGCATTCTTGCCGGGGGACATTATGTGCCCGGTATAGAACTTCGAGGAGTACAGTTGGATCTGGACACAAGGAGGGGAGCAGCTTCTAGGCATAGAAATCGAAACCCGCTCTTGCATTTTCAGTTTGCGAGAGTCCTGAAAATGTGTATTGGGGTTGAGAGAGGAGGAATATGGCACATACTCCTTCAAGATAGGGGTGGCTATGACCATGGTGGGGCTTGGCATGATGTGGGAGCAGATCATGGTGATCGGCAGGTGATGATTGGAGTGTTGCAGGTTATACACTTGCCCGGAGGGTAGGCCATGATGTCTCCTGCTCCAGAGGTGAGGCGGTTTTTGGGGGATACTCTTGCCTTAACTCCAATCTTTTGACTGGTTTGTCCTAGGTGTGGATACACCCCGAAATGTGCAAGAGGTCTGGATTTGCGGCCACTCCTTCATACACTGGGTGCAGAAGAGACCAGGGACCAATCTCAAGGAATTAACTTGAGGATGAACGTGGCAGAGGTATCCATCATCTGGATGGGCCTGTGTGGTATGTTGTGGGATCAGCTAGTACCCACTTTTCTGCATAAGAGGAGGTCACGGGGAGCCCCCTGGTCCTTGATAGTACATTTTGGGGAAGAATGACCTGACTGGGACTCGTAACATGGATCTCACCAGGAAAATGCAGGGGGACCTCCTAGCACTGATGGACGCCTTTCCTAGCACCTAGCTGGTATGGTAATGCATCATACTGTGCAGGGTATAGAAGGGTGAACAGTCACAACAGGCTGTGGAGAAAACCCGCCGCAAGGTCAATTGATGGATGATGCAATTTACAGAATCCATCGGGGGGGGGGGGGGGGATACTGCATCAGGCATGACCTTATTGAAGAGAAATGCCCTGATTTGTGTCGCTTGGATGGGGTGCACCTATCCGACATAGGCATGAATGTTTTCCTCTGTGTGATGCAAGGCTTGGTGGAAATGTTATGGGAGAAGGCAAGACTCGGCCGCCGCTAAGGATAGGTGGGGGCCCTCTGGCAAGCGAGAAGTCGCTGTTGGTGGGTGGTGGCGTAATTAGGGTCAAAACATGGGATGCACAGCCATGCAAGGGAACAAAAGGGAGAGTGGCCCAGAGAGAATTGTCATCCCTCGTGCAGGGCAATGGGCCACAGCAGAGACAGCACCACCCCCACATCCCTCACTCTTGCATGATGCGGGGAAGGGGGAAGAGCACATCTCTACCACAGGAGTGAGTGGCTCTGGGCCGATCTTTGACAGGTCAGGATCTGAACCGGGAGGTATGACCCCTGCTGCAATGAGGGTAAGGTGCACTTTAATGGACTGCCTTACTCTGGTACCACGGCTTAAGTATTGGTCAAGGCTGATAGAAAGAAAAGGGGTGGGCTTCAAACAGCCCTGCACCAAAACTGTGTGTCACTCGTGAACCTGGTTATTAAGATGTATAAGTTGTTAGCTCTAAGTTGGAATTGTAGAATTGCACTGGTTGTATATATTATGCTTGAGTTGAATGTCAATATTTTATGAAACGATACAGAGGCATTATAATATCCTTTGTTTTATTCTCCATTCCTTTCCTTATGATTCCTAGCATTTTATTTACTTTCTTGGCTGCCACAGCACACTGGGTGGAGGGTTTCAACATGCTATCCACAATGATGCCTAAATTGTTTTCCTGGATTGTGGTTCCTAATGTGGAACCTTGCATTGTGTAAGCAGAGTTTGGGTTGTCTTTCTTAGATCCACATTACATTTCATCTGCTATTTGAATGTCTAGTCTTCCAATTTATCAAGGTCCTCTTGCAATTTTACACAATCTTCTTGGGTTTTAACAACTTTGAATAATTTTGTGTCATCTGCAAATTTGATTACCTCACTTGTAATTCCCATGTCCAGGTCATTTACGAATATGTTAAAAAGCAGCAGACCCACACCGATCCCTTGGGTACTTGACTATTCACCTTTCTCCATTGGGAAAATTGGCCATTTAACCCTACCCTCTGCTTTCTATCTTTTAACCCAGTTCTTGATCCACAATAGTACACTGCCTTCTACCCTGTGACTTTTTAATTTCACCAAGAGTCTTTTATGAGGGACCTTGTCAAAGGCTTTCTGAAAATCCAGATACACTATATCAACCGACCCACCTTTTTCTAATGTTTATTCACATCTTCAAAAAAACATAACAGATTAGTAAGGCAAGACCTTCCTTGGCTAAAGCCATGTTGGCTGTCTCCCATTAAGCCGTGACTATCTACATGTTCAACAATTTTGTTCTTTATAATGGTTTCTACCTTTTTCCTGGTACTAACGTCAGGCTCACTGGTCTGTAGTTTCCTGGATCATCCCTGGAACCCTTTTTAAAAACTGGCATGACATTAGCCCTCCTCCAATCTTCAGGTATTACATTAAGAGTGATTAAGCGTTATAAACTGCCATATAAGAGTCTAGGCGGTTTACAACAAAAAAAATAGGCAAAGTAGATTTTACATAGAACAAAAAGAAAAGGAGTTAATACATACATTATTTTACCCCCTATATAGAATTATAGTTAACTAATTAGAAAAATGATCCATAAAAGGATACGTTTTTACCTTCTTTTTTAAAATCCAGGAGGTCATAGGTAGTGCGAAGATCATTTGGGAGTGAGTTCCAAAGAGTAGGTGCAAAAAAAGAGAAAGCTCTTCTAGATGTAGTGAAGCTTGTCTTGATATATGCTGAAGGTACGTGCAATATATTAAGTGAGCTTGATCTCCTGTTTCTTTTATCTGGAATTTTCTGGATCAGAGATAGAAGATAAACAGCTTAAAGACCATGATAAACTTTAAATATTGCAAAAAGGGACTTGAATTTAATACGTCAAGAAACTGGTAGATACCTGAGGGCTTGGGACCAGTATCAGGAGTACTGCCAAAAGAAGGGGATACGGAATCGGAGTGATATGTGCAGACCTTGAGGCACTGCAAAGGAGACGAGCAGCTGTATTCATAGCAAGCTGGAGAGGGTGAGTGACATTGCTAGGTAGACCTTGGAGTATGAGGTTACAAAAGTCGAGGTGTGAGAAAATAAGCGCCTGTAATACAGAGCAAAAGGCATGATGTTCCAAAAGCTGTTTTAGGTGCTGAATAGTCTTGAGCTTGAAATATATGTTCCTTATGGTGTGATGGTAAAAGAGAGATGTTGGTCCAATATAACACCAAGGTAGCGTATCTCAGATTTCACCTGTAGTTGAGTGTTATCAATGTTGATAAATAGTAGCGGTGTAAAGCTTATTTCCTTAGAGATACAGAGGACTTGGGTCTTACTGGAGTTGGTAACAAAGTTATGTTGATTGAGCCAATGTGTAACGGCACTAAAACATTTCATTAAAGATGAAATATCTGCACTCTTAGGGGCTTGTTTACAAAGCCGCGGTAGCGGTTCGCGGTCGTTATCGGAGCTGCGGCCCCATTGAAATCAATGGGATCGCGGCTCCGATAACGATCACGAACCGCTACCGCAGCTTTGTAAACAAGCCCCTTAGTGTTAATAAGGGCGTATAACATCATCAGCATAAAGGTGATAATAAATATTATGTTTCATTGTGATTTAACATATAGGTTGAAGATAGAGGTGAAACGTAAGGAGGCCAATGGAGAACCCTGAGGAACTCTTTGCTGTTGTATGTGGGTGGAAGATTTCATTGAACCAACTTTAACTTGCATTTGCCGATCAGTAAGATAGGATTTAAACCAATCTAAAGTGACATTGTAATGCTTGTAGACATTGTAATAGCAAGTTGTGAGGAAAAGAGTTAAAGGCTGCTTTAATATCTAGGAAGATGAGGACAAAACCTGAGATGGGTTTGTCCAGACCCCTGATAATGGTGTCAGTAAGGGCAGCTAACAAGGTTTCCACTCCATGCTGTCGTCTAAACCCGTATTGCTGAGGATCAGGGGGGGAAGTGGGTGTCTATGTGATCTTGGAGTTGAATTAATACAACCTGCTCTATTATTTTTGCCAAAAAAGGTAAGCTGGCAATAGGATGATAAGAGCAAAGTTGAGTTGTGTCTAAAGTGGATGGGGTCACAGAAACATGGCCATTTCCCCTTCTCTCTGGATTTTCACTGTGATCCATGTCAAGTAGTGGCAATCACTAGTCAGCATGTGGCCTGTGAGCCAGTGAACATTCCTAAGCCATTGCCCCTTCCTAAGTAAGCCTCCTGTTCCCCTGAAACTCATGCTGAGTATTGGGGTCTGTAAGCACACACTGCACACTGACACAAGGAACCCTGTGCTGACTGAGGCTGCTTTCTGCTTTAGATGAGTGGAGGAAAGGAAAGGAGGCTGAAGAGCTGCTATTTTGGTTTATTTTATTTCAAAAATGTATATTCTGCACAACAACCTAGGCAGAGTATAAAAAAACATGCATAATGAAAATACATAATAAACAAACAAACCAATATCCAGAATGCTTATAACATAAATCACATAAAACAACTCAATAGACAAAAATAAAAAACATGAACCCATGAAATCATCTGCTGTCAATATAATTATCACTAAGATATGTACTGACCCAAAGTTACTAGACACTGTATCTTCCTGAGTGAAAAGAAGTCTTAAGCTGCTTCCTAAATATGCCAGTGTCATAAAGAAGGCACATCTCTACAGGAAGCAAACTCCTCCACCTTAATTCACAAAAATGTACCTCACAAAATGATGGTGTGTCCATTTTCAGAGTAGCCCGAGAGCGCAGAGCACACAGAGAACAGTAAACTCTCAAGACCATAGATAAACATTGTGGCGCAACATGATTAAAAGATTTAAAGGCAATAAGCAAAATCTTATAGGTAACATGCCACTTAAAGGTAACCAATGTAATTTCTGCAATATTGGTGTAATGTGTTCCGAATGACTTACTCCAGCAATGATCTCCAGGAACAAGCAGGAATGTAGTCTTGAGATATGGGTATCATCGGTACCGATGGAGCCTGCGCGGGAACGCTCCCCAGTGTCCAATAGGAAAGCTTTTGGGAGCATCCCACAGCGCCTGCGTGCTGCCTTCCCACCTTTCCAACTCTCCCTCTTCAGTTTTTCATTTTCCGCGGAGCCGACAGGATGCATACCCTGTCACCGCAGAAAAATTATCCTTATTCTTTTGGTTTTTTGTGGTCCCATCTGCCTTCCTTCGACGCCTACCGGTACCGCCGGTTCTCTTTTCTTCTTTAAAAAAATAAATAAATAAACTAGCTTTCTAAAAGATTTTCTTTCAGGGACCTTTCCCCTCTCGGGGCTAGGCACCATTTTGGGCACTAGGCCCATTTTTCTTCAAACATGGAGAAACCAGCTAGTGGTTTCAAGAAATGTTCTAAATGTGGCGGTACCATATCCATCACCGACACCCATGAATAGTGTCTTAAGTGTTTAGGTCCTGGCCATTCTCCATCGGAGTGTCTCTCCTGCAGAAAGATGACCAAGAGGGGCCTGCAGAATAGAGCTGCAAAACTCGGTACCCTTTTTACCGCAGATACGATGTGAGTTGCATCGATGTCTTCCAGGGCTTCATCTTCCTCCCATGGATCTCAGGTAACTAAACCTAAGTCTTCTAAGACTGGCCGGTCCTCAAAGGGTAGATCTCCTTCCAAGTATCGAGATGCCACTGGCGTTGCCCTCGAGGAAAGTTCACCGGCAAAACAGCCCCAGCGGGAGGCCTCGGTCTCCAAAGCATTAACGGGGCTCCAGAATGTTCCAGAGGCTTCCACCTCTGCAGATCTACTGGTGCCATGTTCTGGGGTCGGAGCCACTTTCACTGGTACCGACATCCAGGCATCAGCAGGCGCGATGGATCACAGAATCCTCGCTATCGAACGCAGTCTAGCAGCCCTCTTAGCAGCTTCGGTACCGCTAAGACCACTACAGATGGTTCCACAGGTATCAGTACCGGTACCAAGTGCCTCGGTGGGTATACTTCCCCCCATGCTGAGCCTTGAGTCTATCTCTGGTATCAACGCATCGGTACCGAGACACCCCGATACCGACTTTGAGCGATACCGGTACCGTGCGTTTCAAGAACACCCGGCACAGAGATACTTTGAATCATCCGATTCCGATGACTCTGATGGTCCTAGAGCTATCCTTCCGGAGGATCCATGTCCTTCTCCTCAACGCAGAATGTCTCCTCCAGAAGACATGTCCTTCCAGGATTTTATATGTGATTTAGCTCGAGGTCTTGCCAACACGGTGACTCCAGAGAAGGAGCCCAGAGCAGAAGAATTAGAAATTCTTCAGTACCCTAAAGCTCCTAAATAGACAGCTACTCTGCCCATTCACAGAATCTTGCATGATCTTATGCTAAGAATGTGGGAAACTCCTTTAACGGTGTCTCCACACTCTCAGCGACTCAATACCATGTACTGAGTTCCAAGCTGCCCTGGCTTTCAAAAGACTCAGTTACCACACCATTCAATGGTAGTGGAATCAGCGATGCGTAGGATTTAGAGTGCTAAAACACATTCTTCCAATCCTCCGGGCCGTGAATCGAGGACGCTCGATGCCTTTGGGCGTCGATGTTTCCAATCCTCCATGTTGGCATCCATGATTAGCTCCTACATTCTCTATATGGGAATGTTCCTTAAAGAAGTTACAGGTGACTTGGAGCTCATGAGCCCTCTTCTCCCTGAGGAAAAAAGGGGGAAATTACTTACTCTGGTCAAACATGCCCAGGATGTCTCTAAATTTGTAAACCATGCAACCTTTGATTGCTTTGACTGCATTAGCAGAACCTCTGCTATTTCCATTGGTGCACGTCATATTGCCTGGCTCCAGGCATCAGACTTAGAACAATGGGTGCAAGATAAACTGGAAAACATTCCTTGCACAGGAGAAAATCTCTTTGGCAAGGATTGGCGAGACAAGGCCAATCAGATTGAATCTGAAAATACAACCTTGAACAGACTATCAAAGTCTTCAGCCAACCCAGCAAAGAAAAAGTCAGTCAAGAAACCCTCTTTCAACAAGAAAAATAAATTTTACCCATCTTACACCCATCAGGGACACTGCCCAGTTCATGTTCCCCAGAGGGGGCAACAACAGAACAGACAGCAGAGGAAGCCACACGTTTCAAGAGCTCTACCGGCTCAACAGACTCAGCTTCCTCAGGGGCTTTGACTCCTTCCTAGAGAACTTAGTTTTTCTGCCCCTGAAAGGTCCAGAACCCCTTACCATCCCAGGCAGGTTATGCCATTTTGCCAAAAGATGGCAACAAATAACATCAGAAAACTGGACCCTGTCCATTGTACGAGAGGGGTACAGACTTCATTTTCACAGCATGCCCCCTCCTACAATTATAAGACAGTTCAATTCTCAGGTCCCTGCCACCAATCTCTTGGGTCAGGGGGTCACATCACTTCTTGCTCAGGGAGCAATAGAAAAGGTACCCATACCCCAACAGGGTATGGGGTTCTACTCTACCTACTTTCTCATCCCAAAGAAAACAGGAGGACAAAGGCCTATACTAGACCTCAGAGAATTAAACAATAATCTGTTCCGGGAAAAATTCAAAATGATCTCCCTCTGAGCACTCCTGCCATACCTTCAGAGTCAGGACTGGCTATGTTCTCTACATCTAAAGGATGCATATACACATATTCTCATCCATGCAGATCACAGGAAATTCCTTCGATTCCTTTTCCAGGGAAGACACTTCCAATACAGGGTTCTTCCCTTCGGTCTGGCTTCTGCCCCAAGAGTCTTCACAAAATGCATGGCAGTAATAGCAGTATTCCTGAGAACTCTAGGGATATTCGTCTTCCCCTACTTAGACGATTGGCTCATTCGAGCATCAACAGCTCCAGAAGTCAGCTTCGCTCTTTCTCGCACCATGCGAATACTTTGATACTTGGGACGGGTCATAAACCTCCCAAAATCTCATCTCACCCCTTCTCAGTCTCTAGAATTTATAGGGGCTCGTCTAGACACAAGGCAGTCAAGGGCTTTCCTGCTACAGCCACACTGTCTTCGTACAGCACAGTTGGCCTCCCAAGCAGCTATGAAGGTCTTCCTGACTGCTCGGGAGATGCTTCAGCTTCTGGGGCATATGGCATCCACGGTTCATGTGGTTCCCTATGCTCGCCTTCATATGCGAGCAGCCCAGTGGACCCTATCCTCTCAGTAGACACAAGCCTCAGGTCGGTTAATGGACAAAATTAGAAACTCCACACGTCTCATTTTGTCCCTGCAATGGTGGCAGTCACTGGAAAACCTTCTCGTGGGTTCTTCTTTCTAGCAGCCTCTATGCCAAACCACCCTAACAACAGATTATCCAAGTTGGGTTGGGGGGCTCACTTGCACGATCTATCAACTGAGGGTCTCTGGACCCCACAGGAGGCTTGTCTTCACATAAACCTCCTAGAGCTCAGAGCCATTTTCTATGCTGTCTGAGTTTTTCAGGCCCATCTCAGCTACAAGACAGTTCTGATCCAGACCGACAATCAAGTAGCCATATTCTATGTGAACAAGCAGAGCGGAACAGGCTCTCTGTCGTTATGCAACGAAGCTTTGCGACTATGGACCCTTGCCAGAGAGCTTCAAATCCACCTTCTAGTGGTATGTCTTCTGGGCATTCAAAATCTTTGGGCAGACAAGCTCAGTCGAAAACTGCTGCCACACCAATGGTCTCTACACTCAGACCAGCTTACTCGGGTCTTTAAAATCTGGGGAACGCCAGATATAGACCTCTTTGCAAGTCCACAGAATGCCAAACTTCCCCGATTCTGTTCCAGAATTCCAGCTCAAAACTGTCAGGCAAGGGATGCTTTCCTCCTCCATTGGGATTGGGACTTCCTCTATGCCTTCCCACCCATTCCCCTCATTCCCAAAACGTTGTTCAAGCTTCAGAGAGACAGAGATCATATGATACTCATAGCTCCACATTGGCCACGGCAGACGTGGTATCCTCTGCTTCTGCGTCTCTCTCAGGGCACACCTCTGAAGTTGAAATATGCTCCAGATCTTCTGTCCCAGGAAAACGGGATGCTATTGCACCCGAATCCCCAGTCCCTGCACCTCAGGGCCTGGTTACTGAAAGCCTAGGATTCCCGGATATCAACCTATCTCAACAGGTAAAGGACATCCTTGTGGCTTCCAGGAAGCCTTCCACAAGGCGATCCTATGCCTTTAAGTGGAAGAGATTCTCTGTATAGTGTTCTCATAGGGGACTTAACCCCCATACAGTGCCTGTCGAATCGCTTCTGGAGTATCTACTCCATCTATCAGATTCTGGTCTTAAGACCAATTCAGTAAAGGTCCATCTTAGTGCCATTGCTGCTTTTCATGAACCGCTGGATGGACAACCTATTTCCTCTCATCCACTCATAGCAAGATTTATGAGAGGTTTACTTTTAACAAAACCTCCCATTAAGCCACCGCCGGTGGCATGGGATCTGAATCTTGTTCTTGGGCAGCTCATGAAACTGCCCTTTGAGCCTTTAGCCACTACAGCTCTAAAGTTTCTTTCTTGGAAGGTCATCTTCCTAGTTGTCCTCACTTCTGCAAGATGCATCAGTGCGTTACAGGCTTTAATGGCGGATCCTCCTTATACAAGATTTCACCATGATAAGGTAGTTCTTAGGACTCATCCTCACTTTATGCCAAAGGTGGTTTCGCCTTTTAATTTAAACCAAGCAGTTTACCTTCCTGTAATTTTCCCTAGGCCTCATGCCTCTAATGCAGAAAGGAATCTTCATACCTTAGATTGTAAAAGACTTTTAGCTTTTTACCTTCAAAGAACTAAGCAACATAGAAAATCTTCTCAGCTTTTTGTTGCTTTTGATTCTAGTCATTTAGGACTTCCAGTTTCCAAAAGAACTCTCTCTAGGTGGATTGCAAACTGCATATCCTTTGCATATGAGAGTAAGGGACTTTCTCTTGAAGGCCATGTCACAGCTCACAATGTGAGAGCAATGGCAGCATCAATGGCTAATCTTCGTTCTATGTCCATTGATGACATCTGTAGAGCAGCCACTTGGGCTTCGGTACATACATTTACAGGCCACTATTGCTTAGACAAGGACTCCCGTCAGGATGCCTCGTTTGGCCAGGCTGTGCTCCAGCATCTCTTTCAGACTTAATACAACTGCTACCCACCGTCCTGGGTTTCAATGCCAGAGATCCATGGGAAGAAGCATGACCCATCTCACCTGGGGTTTGAAGCTTGCTGGGGTCATCCCCCTGGCATCTCTCAGCTGGGGAGTCCCCATATGTAAAGACTACATTCCTGCTTGTTCCTGGAGATAGCGTAGTTACTCACCTGTAACAGGTGATCTCCGGGAACAGCAGGAATAAGTCTTCACAACCCACCCACCTCCCCTAGGAGTTGTCTCTATCTATCTCTCTCTCTTTCTCTACTCTCTCCTTTGGTCGCAGCTATAAACTCAACTGAAGAGGGAGAGTTGGAAAGATGGGAAGGCAGCACGCAGGCGCTGTGGGATGCTCCCAAAAGCTTTCTTATTGGACGCTGGGGAGCGTTCCCACGCAGGCTCCATCGGTACCGACGATACCCATATGTGAAGACTTATTTCTGCTGTTCCCAGAGATCACCTGACTTGGAACTTTGGGCACAGGATAAACTAGGAAATATTCCTTGCATAGGAGAGAATCTCTTTGGCAAGAATTAGCAGGAAAAAGCTAATGAGATAGATGCTGACAATATCACCTTGGATAGATTGTCTAAATCTACAGCTGATCCTGCAAGGAAAAAATCCTACAAGAAACCATTCTTCAGTAAGAAGAAGTTTTATCCCTCCTATACCCAACAGGGGCATCGTTTGGGTCAGTCTGCCCAAAAGGGACAGCAGCAACAACCTAGGCAAAGAAAAACAAAAGCTGCTTAGCCTCAACCGGCTCAGCAGACTCAGCCTCCACAGGGGCTTTGACTCCTATCTAGAGAACTTTGCCTTCCTGGCCCTGAACGGTCCAGAACCCGCCACCATTTCAGGAAGGTTATGTCATTTTTCCCCCAGATGGGGTCAGATAACAGCAAAAAATTGGACTCTGTCTATTGTAAGAGAGGGGTACAAGCTTCCTTTCTTCAGCATGCCCCCTCCTACAATCGTAAGACAGTTCAATTCTCAGACCTCTCTCAACAACCAGTTAGGTCAAGAGGTCACTGTGCTTCTTGTCCAAGGGGCAATAGAAGAGATACCCATTCTACAACAGGGTACAGGGTTCTACTCCCCCTATTTCCTTATTCCAAAGAAAACAGGAGGACACAGACCCATTTTAGACCTCAGAGAATTGAACAAATCCCTGTTCAAAGAGAAGTTCAAAATGATTTCTCTAGGAACTCTGCTGCCATATCTTCAGAGTCAGGATTGGCTTTGTTCTCTAGATCTCCAAGGATGCGTACACTCATGTTCTCATCCATCCAACTCATCGAAAGTTCCTTCACTTTCTATTTCAAGGGAAGCACTACCAAAACAGGGTTCTTCCTTTTGGCCTGGCCTCGGCACCAAGGGTGTTCACAAAATACATGTCTGTGGTGGCAGCATTTCTTCGCACATTAGGAATATTCGTCTTCCCTTACTTAGACGAATGGCTCATTCGAGCCCCTTCAGAACCAGAGGCCAGGGTTGCTCTCTCTCGCACAATGCACATCCTTCAGTATTTGGGACTTGTCATGAACTTCCCAAAATCCAACCTTGCTCACACTCAGTCTCTAGAGTTTATAGGAGCTCTGCTGGATACCAGACAGAGAAGGGCCTACCTTCCACAGGCCCGCTGCCTTCGCATTGTGCAGTTGGCTTCCCAAGCAGTGTTAAAACCTCACCTCACTGCTCGAGAAATGTTACAGTTGCTAGGCCACATGGCATCCACCGTGCTTGTGGTTCCTTATGCTCCCCTTCAGATGAGGGCAGCCCAGTGGACTTTATCCACTCAGTGGGCTCAGGCATCAGGTTGCCTGTCAGACAAAATAGCAAACTCAGATCGCCTCATTTTGTCCCTGCAATGGTGGCAGTCACCCCAGAACCTTTTGGTGGGGTCTCCTTTTCAGGAACCCCCACTCCAAGCCACTCTAACAACAGATGCTTCACAGGTGGGTTGGGGAGCCCACCTGCAAGGCCTCTCTACCCAGGGTACCTGGACTCCACAGGAGGCCTATCTACACATCAGTCTCCTGGAACTCAGAGCAATCTTCCTTGCTGTTCGAGTATTCCACACCCAGCTCAGCTACAAGACAGTCCTAGTTCAAATGGACAATCAAGTAGCCATGTTCTATGTGAACAAGCAGGGCGGAACAGGCTCTTTGTCGCTATGCAACGAAGCTTTGCGACTATGGGCCTTCACCAGAGAGCATCAGATTCATCTCCGTGCGGTGTATCTTCCAGGCATTCAAAACTCTTGGGCAGACAGACTCAGTCGAGTTCTGCTTCCACACGAATGGTCTCTCCTTGCAGACCAGGTGGCCAAAATTTTCCAAATTTGGGGAACCCCGGACATAGACATCTTCGCAAGTCTGTGAATGCCAAACTTCCCCGGTTCTGTTCCAGAATTCTGGCTCAGGGTTGTCAGGCCAGGGATGCTTTCCTCCTCCATTGGGGCCAGGACTTCCTGTATGCTTTTCCACCCATTCCCTTAATTCCCAAAACCCTGTTCAAGCTTCAGAGAGACAGAGGTCATATGATTCTCATAGCTCCACCTTGGCCACGGCAAATGTGGTACCCTCTTCTCCTACATCTCTCTCAAGCTCCGCCTCTGGAGTTAGGATCTGCTCCATATCTCCTTTCTCAGGAGGACGGGATGCTGTGGCATCCCACTCCCCAGTCTCTGCATCTCAGGGCCTGGTTGCTGAAAGCCTAGAACTTCACGGTCTTAACCTTTCTCAACAGGTAAAGGATATCCTTTATGCTTCCAGGAAGCCTTCCACAAGATGCTCTTATGCTTTCAAGTGGAAAAGGTTTACCATATGGTGCTCGCAGAAGGGTCTTAACCCTTTTGTGATACCTCTGGAATCATTACTGGAGTATCTCCTTCATTTGTCTAATGCAGGGCTTAAGACCAATTCAGTGAGAGTTCATTTGAGTGCTATTGCAGCTTCTTTCAAGCCTCTAAATGGGCAACCTATTTCCTTTCATCCTCTCATAGCGAGATTTATGAGAGGCCTTCTTTTAACTAAGCCTCCCATTAAGCCACCACCGGTGGCATGGGACTTAAATTTGGTTCTTGGGCAGCTTATGAAACCGCCTTTAGAACCATTAGCCACTACCTCTTTGAAATTCCTTTCCTGGAAGGTCATCTTTCTTATGGCAATCACATCAGGACGTCGCATAAGTGAATTGTAAGCATTGGTGGCTGATCCTCCTTATACAAGGTTCCATCACGATAAGGTAGTCCTTAGGACTCATCCACATTTTATGCCAAAGGTGGTGTCACCTTTTCATTTAAACCAAGCGGTTTACCTTCCTGTATTCTTCCCAAGGCCTCATGCCTCAAATGCAGAAAGGAATCTTCATACTTTGGATTGTAAAAGGGCTCTAGCCTTTTACTTATAAAGGACACAGCAACATAGGAAGTCCTCTCAAATCTTTGTTGCTTTTTATCCTAGTCATTTGGGACTTCCAGTCTCCAAAAGAACACTGTCCAACTGGATTTCACAGTGTATATCTTTTGCCTATGAGAGTAACAACCTTCCTCTGGAAGGCCATGTCACAGCTCACAATGTGAGAGCCATAGCAGCCTCTATGGCTCATCCGCACTCTGTGTCGATCGATGACTTCTGCCGAGCAGCTACTTGGGCTTCGGCTTATACCTTCACAGCCCATTACTGCTTAGACAAGGACTCCCGCCGGGATGCCTTGTTTGGTCAGGCTGTTCTTCAACACCTGTTCCATACTTAATCAACTCCTACCCACCATCCCTGGTAGGATGCCAGAGATCCATGGGGGGAAGTGGAGCCCTTTCACAAGGGCACAGATCTTCTGGGGTCTTCTCCCTGGCATCTGCAGCTAGGGAGTCCCCATATGTGAAGACTACATTCCTGCTTGTTCCTGGAGATAGCATAGTTACTCACCTGTAACAGGTGATCTCCGGGAACAGCAGGAATTTAGTCTTCACAACCCACCGACCTCCCCTAGCAGTTGTATCTCTCTATCTCTTTCTCTTTCTCTCTTTCCCTCTCTCTCTTTTGTCTCAGCTATAAACTCAACTGGAGAGGGACAGTTGGGAAAGGCTGGAAGGCAGCACGCAGGCGCTGTGGGATGCTCCCAAAAGCTTTCCTATTGGACGCTGGGGAGCGTTCCCATGTAGGCTCCGTCGGTACCGACGATATCCATATGTGAAGACTAAATTCCTGCTGTTCCCAGAGATCACCTGTTACAGGTGAGTAACTATGATTTACAGGTGAGTAACTACGCTATATGCACAGCAGCATTTTGTACTAACTGTAACAAATTAATCACTCTTGTAGGTAAACTCAAAAATAGACTATTGCATCATCTGGGGTCACATGGATTTTCAGTTGCTAAAATGTGGTCATGTGGGATAAAAGTTCAGAAAGCACTTCCATATGGCATGTACAGTCTATCCACCCAAACCAACAACCTGGTTTCTGAAATCCCTTTTTCTCCCTCAGAAATCCTTGGTGCCTTTCCCATGCTTTCTTGAAATCTGATTCTGCCCTTATTTCTATTACCTCCACCAGAAGGCTGCTTCATGCATCCCACTACCCTTTCTATAAAAAAAATATATCCTTTGGGGGGGGCGGAGCCTGATGTCCAGCGGGTTAGACGCTTCGCGCTGAAGCTCCCGAGAGGCCTACTCAGAATCCTGACTTAATACCTACCTAAACTTAATATTTTGCTCCGAACCTACCAGGGTACCTCGGGGGGGATGGCGGCCCACAAACCAGCGCGCTTAGACTTCGGGTCTCCCTCTTCTTCACACGGAAAACGCTCCAAAACAGAGTTGTCTTCCCCACAAAAGACAGTTCCACTTCGGGAAAACCCCGAAATGCAACAGGAGATCTTGGAGGAAATACGCGGTGTGAAGGAACTGGTACAGTCCAACGGAGAGGCGCTCCGAGCCATGCGGGAAGACTTCGGTGTGCTTCAAGACCGGCTTGAAGGTCTCTCACTACGGCAGGACAACATGGCGGGGGTCCTCGACTCGCACGCGGTGCGCTTGGTGAAACTGGACAAGGCTGAGCGTCAGATACAGAATCTTCAAAAAGAGTTAGAGGATAGCAATAATCGAGCCCGTTGCAACAATGTCAGGCTCATTGGAGTACCGGAGGGGGCCGAAGCAGGAGATATAAGAGAATTCCTGGTCAAAACTCTTCCCTCCTTGCTGAAGATCACTTTTCACAGAGATCTGGAAATTGACCGAGCACATCGTGTTCCTACCAACATGGCCCTCAATCGGACGACCCCCCGGCCTATCATCTTTCGATTACTGAGATATCAACAAGTTGAGCAGATTCTAAATGCTGCCCGGGCGAATCATCATCTGGAGTTTGAAAGTCATAAAGTCTCCTTCTTCCCTGACTTGGCAAAGCCCACAGTTGACCGTCGGAAGAGACTCCTTGCTTTTCGCCCTAGACTTCAACAGCTACAGGCTCGCTTTGGCCTATTGTATCCAGCGAAGCTCAGAGTGACTCTCCATAACCAAACCAGAACATTCGAAGATCCTGATCTACTAGCAACATTTTTAGATTCCAAAGAAGCAGACCAGATGCGCTAATTCAACAACTTGGATCTGTAACCCGCCGGATCTGCCCGCCATTTTGAATGGCCCGACGCGGTGATCACCGCCTAGAACAGAGACTGCCTGGACTTTTCTTTCTGTCTATCTATAACTTTCTTGGTCTCCTATCCTTCCATGATGTGCACCTCGGTTGGATTCGGAACACGCACAGCTATACAGGTTATATGTTTCCATTAGGCCTTCTCTGGGGTTTCTCCCCGCAGACACATGGTCGCCAGTAATTTCTGGGGTTCTGCTTCTTCTCTAATGCACTTCGGTGATTCTTTTTTTATATGGGGCGCTTCATTGTTTTTCATTAGCTTATTTTCTATCATGTCATGTGAACAGCCATATACAGTTAATATGAGGGACATTGTGAAATTATGTGCGTTATCATGTTCTCTTTCAGAATTTTTAACTTTTCTGAATGGCCTTATGTAAGCTCTTATCACTGAATGTAAAAGGCATCAATAGTCCAATCAAAAGAAAGAAAATCCTTAGCTATCTTAATCATGAGCATGCTGATTTAGTGTTTCTTCAGGAAACGCATTTAAACTCCGCTGAAACACTGAAACTCAATGCTAAGCCTTACATGGTGGCTGCCTACTCTCCCGCCGTTTCCAAACGGTGTGGGGTAGCCATCTTGGTTAAGAAGTCTTTGCAAGCTACTGTACTGGATACTAGCTCTGATAAGGAGGGTAGATGGGCCCGTGCACACCTTAAGGTTGGAGATAGTGAAATCACGTGTATTTGTATTTATGCTCCGAATGTGGATAACCCTGTTTACTATGCAAGTATTGCGCAGTTGGCACAGGCCTCTGCCAATACTCCATTAATACTTGGCGGCGATTTCAACCAAGTACTTGATCCTTTGATAGATAGACAGCCGCCTAGAACGAGTGGTCCACCCAAGAGTCTTGATACCCTTACAGCTCTGATGAAAGATCTTGCGTTAGTAGATATATGGAGGCTGCTTCACCCCTCCGACTTAGAGTTCACCTTTTTCTCAGCCCCCCATCACTCACAATCTAGAATAGATTTTTTTCTTATCTCCAAAGCACTGATACCCCAAGTGGACACGGCTAGGATTCATCCTCTCCATATTTCAGATCATGCTGCCATATCTTTCTCATTACATGTCACTACGCAAGGTGAACATCCCCGTGCTTGGTTTTTTGATAGATCCCTATTAGACCAAAAAGATTTTCAGGTTGACATAAAGGTCGCTATCCAAGACTACTTTCATTTTAATTCACCCCATGACACTGCGAGCTGGGCTTGGTGGGAGGGTTTCAAGGCGTCTATCCGTGCAACTATAACTAGCTATCAAATCCGACAGGGGAAACAACGAAAGCAACATTTACTGATTCTAGAACAACAGATACAAGCTGGAGAGCATCTCCTCACGACCCGTACTGACCCATGTATTTTACTTCGCTTACAACGTCTTCGTTTCCAATACAATCAGCTTTTATATACCGCTGCTGCTAAAAATATTGAATCACAACAAGGGATGTACTATCGGGAAAATAACCGTGCTGGCAAATTGCTAGCCAATGCCCTGAAAGGTCAAAAAGAAGCTAAGCGTGTTACCGCTCTCCGCAATCCGTCGGGGGGGAGCTTGGTCACTAAAGATACAGAAATATTAGAACTCTTTCGTGATTTTTACACTCGGCTTTATCAATCTGAATGTGATTTCGAGCCAGAAGTATTTGAACGATTACTATCAGGGGTACAGCGACCGACTCTATCTGACGAAGATAGAGAGGCCATGGACAAACCATTCACTTTATCAGAAATTCAATCGGCACTCAAGAGATGTGCCACAGGTCGAGCCGCAGGCCCGGACGGTCTCCCAGCTGAATTCTACAAAACTTTTAACGCTGACTTAGCTCCGTTTTTGAAACTTTATTTTTCTGCTCTGGCCGAGGAGGGATCTCCCTCTGGATCCTTCTCAATGGCTAATGTAGTAGTTTTTGAGAAAGAGGGGAGAGATCCGCAACTAACAGCTAATTATCGTCCAATTTCCCTACTAAACGCAGACTATAAAATATTTGCCACCATTCTCTCCACCCGGCTCTCTGACAAGATGTCTACTTTAATACACCCAGATCAATGCGGTTTCATTCCCGGTAGATCAACTGCTGATAATGCTAGGACCCTATGTCATGTACTGACTGCCGCAGTTAATCTTGATCGACCATTGGTTGGCCTCTCACTTGATGCTGAGAAGGCCTTCGACCGCTTAGAATGGCCCTTCTTGTTTGCAACTCTTCGCTGGTACGGATTCGGAGAAGGCTTTCTCCGTTGTCTCCAAACCATGTATGCACAGCCTACAGCTAGTATCTGTGCTAATGCTTTAAAGTCTCAGCCATTTCCCCTGCAACGCGGTACTCGCCAGGGATGCCCACTATCTCCACTTCTTTTCGATCTCGCACTCGAGCCCTTAGCTCTACTAATCCGGCAATCCAAGGATATTCATGGAGTCCCTTTCTCTCATAGGGAAATCAAACTTTCAGCGTATGCTGATGACCTGATGCTCTTTGTCTCCCTAGATTCAGTGCCGGCTGTCCTAGAGCAAATTGGTAAATATTCACAACTCTCGGGCTATAAGATAAATTGGACCAAATCGGTTGCCTTTCCACTAAATCCTTTGATCCATCAGGCAGATATGCAATCCTTTCCCTTTTTATGGCAACCTCGCATGGTCAAATACCTTGGGGTGCACTACTGCTCTCCTTTAGAAGACACCATCACCTTTAATGCTAAAGACTTAACCTCTAAGGTCCGGGCGCTTACTCAACGCTGGACTCCTTTAACACTTACTTGGTGGGGCCGCCTAGAAACCATTAAAATGATGATTGTTCCCAAAGTGAACTACATTTTAGAAATGTTGCCATGTCTCCTCCCTCGACGTACATATAAAGACTTAGAGGGTCTTCTGACTAGATACTTATGGCAAAACAAGACACCTAGGATAGCGAAACATAAGTTACAAGCAGATAAAGCACATGGTGGTGTCCGATTCCCTGATTTCCTGAAATACCACCACTCTTTTCTTCTCAAACAAGGTGCTCGTTGGCTGGAAGACCTAACACCGAATAGACCAGTGTGGCTAGATATAGAGGAGGACCTTTGCAAACCAATCCCTCTTACTTATCTCCCTGGTATGACTCTCCCATCAGACTCCCACTATCCACTAATGCTCTTAGACACTTTAGGTGCCTTTAATACCCTTGAGCAGTCTCTAGACTCCCGACTTTGTCCGCTAGATAGACTCCCGCTTTGGCACAATGCTCGATTTCAAATACAAAATAAACCGATGGCGTGGAGCCCCTGGTACACTAGGGGCATTTGGATCCCTAACCAGCTGTTCTCTGATGGTCGCTGGAAGACTTTTAGTGAATTACAAATTGAATTTGGTCTCCCAGCGAAACACTACTTTCAGTTGGTGCAACTTCAGCATTGTCTTCGGAGTGCTAAGGTGCTCCCGCCATCGGAACCCCATACCCAAGGATTATCGGAGATTATCCGATCTATCGGGAGCTTATCGGGTGTAGCATCTAACTTTTACAAAACTTTATGTAATACTGTAAATAGGGGCACTCCTATAGCACAGAAATCCTGGGAGCGGGAAATGCATGTAACTTTGACCCCGGAGCAATGGAGCCTAGTCTGGAGCAAGGTGACACGGGTCTCTCCCGATCCGCCTCACTCACTCAGACACTTTTCTTTCTAGCCCACCGATGTTTCTATACTCCTGACAGGTTAGCCAAATGGAACGCCACCCAGAGCAATAGATGCTGGACATGCCATGCGGCCATCGGTTCACTCACTCATGTTATGTATGAATGCCCTGCATTACAGTATTACTGGAGTCGGGTCTGGGGTCGTATTCAATCTATTTTGCACTTTCAAGAGCCCCTCTCTTGGAAGATAGTGGGACTCCGCTCAGCTGCGGGGATCCCCTCTCTTCCCAAATCGGCTTACTTCCTTTTAGACTTTATGCTGGGCATAGCTATTTCTCTAATTACGAAATACTGGAAAAATAGCTCCCATCTGAGCCCCAATGAATGGTGGAATCATGTCTGTCTCTACAGTAAATATGAGCAAATACCTCGTATGTTAGCTTTTTCCGCTCAGACCCCCCACCACTTGTCTAAATGGAAGATGCTTAACGACTATGTTCAAACTGCTCAATGCTCTCATCTGACTGTTTAAATCTGTGTAAATCTCTGTCACATGATCATTCTGTATCGCAGATACTATTTCTGTTTGTTTTGATGTACAATTACTGTTGTTTGTAAGCGCTCATATAATGATACTTATCAGCTTAGAGAAGAAGCATAGGGGTGGGGGGTAATTGGGGTTGCTTTCCCTTATTGTATGTTTGTATTTGTATCCTTTGGTGTGTTGTTTCTTTTTGCTTGTTGTAAAATGAAAATAAAAGTTAAAAAAAAAAAAAAAATATATCCTTTGGTTACTCCTAAGTCTGCCGCACTTTTAGCCTTATCAAGAACTGCAAAAGAAGAGCAATTAGTAAGAAGAAGATGTTGATTACAGGCACTAACCCAACTCATGCTCCGCCCCATTCTGCCCATGCCCCTCCCTCAGCAACTCACTGCAACACTCTCCTTTGCCAGCACGGCTACTGTGAACCACTTCAAGTCTTGAGACTGACCAGGTTCAGCTCAGCTATTAGGGAAGACTAGATGGTCACCTTGGGCAGCAGCTTCTGAGAGTCAGTAGAGTAGCAGCAATCAGATCAAAACAGTAGATCCTGACAGCCACAGAAACTCAAAGAAACAAAGTTATTGTGGGAGGAGTTGGAATCACCATCATTGTTGCATTTAATTATCAAAATGGGGGGGGGGGGGAATTGGCAAAGGCAGAAGGCTGAAGAGTCAGGGCACTCAATATCCTTGCACCAGCCTTGGGGCTGATATCTCCAGGGGCGGCCCAAGGGGGGTGCGGGGCCATGTGCGGAGACTCAGTGCGGGCCTCATTTGCATAAGTGGCCTTATTTGCATAAATATTTGCATAATGTTACCATACACTAACTTTTAGTAAACATGTCTCTTAATGAGTGTATGGATAAAGAAAGACTAAAAGATTTCTACATTACTATAATCCAGTGCCAACCGCCAGGCACATTAGGAACCACTACAAACGCTGCCCATTTAGAACCCATAGCAAACCCACCGTATCCTGACAGCATTACCAGGACTCACAAAGCACCATACCCTACCTATCAAAAGGCAACACTGCAAATATTAAACCAATACATTTCAGAGAATACTGGGGAAAGAGAACAAGTGGCAATGTCAAATAGGAATTACATAAACAGAATACCTCAGCTCAGTTACACATGCAGAACATAGACCATCACCAAACAAGGAATCACAATTTAGAAACAGGAAGGCAATAATTAAACTGGGAACCCCAAAAGCCAAACTTGGAAGTACAACAACACTGTAGAAATAAAACTATAAATTAATTTCCTCTTGTACCAAACAAAGCACAGACGTTAATGATGCACATTTCCTAGAGGTTTCATATTCCAGTTAATACATTCAAAATAAAGAGATATTTCTACCTTTTGTGCATTTTTTTTCAGTTGCAATTGTTCCAGCCACTTTCTTCTGGTTTCTTCATGTTTTCTGCTAACTGTCCATCGTCTGCTGTCCATTTGTTCTTTCTTCTCTCTTCTAGTTTTTTTTTTCCATTCTCTCTCTCTACATCTGCTTTAACATACTAATCTTTCTCCTTTTGCTCTTTCCTCATTCCTATTTCATCCACACAAATTTTACCCCTCCATCCTCAATCCCCACTTATTCTCCCAATACCAGGCCAATTGTAGATTTTTCATCCCTCCCACACAAAATATTTGTCCCCTCTCCATTTTACTCTCCCAGCCCCATCCCATTCTAATCCTCCCCCAACATCAGCTCCCTTCTAGTTCCAGTCTCACCCAGCATCCATTCCCTTCTAGTCCCTGCATCAGCCCATTTCCAGTCCTAGCCCACCATCAACCCATTTCCAGTCCTAGCTCCCCCATCCATTTTCAGTCTGAGTCCCTTCATCAGCTCATTTCCAATCCTAGCCCCCCATCAGCCCATTTCTAGTCATTTCCTAGCCCCATCATCAGCCCATGTCAAATCATAGCTCCCCTCCACTCAGTCCAATTCCAGTCCAAGCCCCCCCCATGAGCCTACTTTCAGTTCTAGCCCCTCCATGAGTCCATTTCAATTCAAGCCCCCACCACAGCCCATTTCCAATCTTAGCTCCCCCCAACAGCCCATTTCCAGTCCTATCCTAGCTGCTCCATCAGCCCATTTTCAGTCCTAGCTCCCTTCCCTCACAGCCCATTTCCATTCCAAGCTCCCTCCCCATCAGCTATTTGCAGTTCAAGCCTCCCCTTCCACTCAGCCCATTTCCAGTCATAGCAACCACCCAACCCATTACCAGTCCTAGCCCCCCATCAACCCACTTCCAGTCCTAACCCCCCATCACCCCATTTTCAGTTTAAGCCCCCCCTATAACCCATTACCAGTCCTAACCCCCCCATCAGCCCACTTCCAGTCTTAACCCCATCAGCCCATTGCCAGTCCTAACCCCCCCCATCAGCCCACAGCCCATTACCAGTCCTAACCACATCAGCCCACCTCAAGTCCTAACCCCTCCCCATCAGCCCATTAGCAGTCCTAACCCACCCCCCCCAGCCCCACCCCCCCAGCCCATTAGCAGTCCCAACCCACCCCCACCCCCCCAGCCCATTAGCAGTCCTAACCCCTCCCCATCAGCCCATTAGCAGTCCTAACCCACCCCCACCCCCCCAGCCCATTAGCAGTCCTAACCCCTCCCCATCAGCCCATTAGCAGTCCTAACCCCCCCCCCACCCCCCCAGCCCATTAGCAGTCCTAACCCACCCCCACCCCCCCAGCCCATTAGCAGTCCTAACAACCCACCCCCCCAGCCCATTAGCAGTCCTAACAACCCCCCCAGCCCAGCCCATTAGCAGTCCTAACAACCCCCCCAGCCCAGCCCAGACCAGCCCATTAGCAGTCCTAACAACCCCCCCAGCCCAGCCCAGCCCAGCCCATTAGCAGTCCTAACAACCCCCAGCCCAGCCCATTAGCAGTCCTAACAACCCCCCCCAGCCCAGCCCAGCCCATTAGCAGTCCTAACAACCCCCCCCCCCAGCCCAGCCCAGCCCAGCCCAGCCCATTAGCAGTCCTAACAACCCCCCCAGCCCAGCCCAGCCCATTAGCATTCCTAACAACCCCCCCAGCCCAGCCCAGCCCATTAGCAGTCCTAACAACCCCCCCCAGCCCAGCCCAGCCCATTAGCAGTCCTAACAACCCCCCCCCCCAGCCCAGCCCAGCCCAGCCCATTAGCAGTCCTAACAACCCCCAGCCAAGCCAAAATTAAAAAAAAAGAAAACCTGCCTGCCGCCGCGGCAGAATCGAGCGTGCCGCGGGGCCCCCCTGTGCACCGCAGAGCCTGCCCTCCCCTGTAGCAGCTCTCTCTTTGGAGCTGAAGTCAGACGCGCCGGCTTGCAGAGCAGAGCGCGAGGGAGAAACTCCTCCCTCGCGCTCTGCAAGCCGGCGCGTCTGACTTCAGCTCCAAAGAGAGAGCTGCTACAGGGGAGGGCAGGCTCTGCCGTGCACAGGGGGGCCCCGCGGCATGCTCGATTCTGCCGCGGCGGCCCCGACCGCGGCAGCAGACAGGTGGGTTTTTTTTTTCCAATTTTACTTTTCAAAAGAATGTTTTTTGCGCGGGGCTCCCTGAAACGCGGGGCCCTGTGCAAAAAACATTCTCGCTCAATGGACGGGCCGGCCCTGGATATCTCTGCCTATTAATCTCATGAGATTTGAAGTTGCTTGTGGTCACTTGTAGACAGAGAAGAAACTGAATGATTGGTTCTTGAGTCTCTCATGTTTAACTGGTGTTTCCTGCTTTTGAATGGGAAATGGCCCCCTGAAGCAGGAGACTCCTGTTCAATAGGAGTTCAGTGCTAGAGCCTATCCAGTGTCCGGCGCTGAATATCCGGTTTCACTGCCAACTATTTGCTATTTGGTTAGTGGAGATATTCAGCTGCTAACCAGACAACAAATCAGCCATTGACCAGTCCTAACTTCTATGCAGTTACTAATTTGGTTAGCAGACTGAAAACCGCTGCTAAGTGGATTAGTGCTGAGACTGCCCTTGTCCAGGCCATGGAGTACCCCGGTACTGTCTGGACAGCAGTGCGGTGCTCACTGGATATAGCTCTCAGAGGGGTTTATCCCATTAGCAGTTCCTGCTAACCAGATTGTTGTTGTTAAGTGCCGTCGAGTCGGAGTCGACTCATGGCGACCCTCTGGATAGCTATCCTAAATTGTGTTCGGTCTTCAGTCAGGCGGCTCATTGTTGACAGACTGGTACCCGTAGCTGCTGTTATTGTAGCAATCCATCTCATTGCTGGCCTTCCTCTCTTGCGTTGACCTTCTATCTTGCCAAGCATGATGTCTTTCTCTAATGATCTCTCTCTTCGCATGATGTGTCCGAAGTATGAAAGTCGAAGTCTTGTCATCTGAGCTTCTAAAGAAAGCTTAGGTTTGATCTCTTCTAGTACCGACTGGTTTGTTCTTCGGGCAGTCCATGGTATACACAGTATTCGCCGCCAGCACCATAATTCAAAGGCATCCATTTTCTTCCTGTCTGTCTTTTTCACTGTCCAGCTTTCACATCCATATGATGTTATTGAAAATACCATGGCTTGAACAAGTCGAATCTTTGTATGGAGAGAGACATCTCTGCTCTTGAGAATCTTATCTAGGTCTTTCATAGCCATTCTGCCAAGAGCAATGCGTCGTCTGATTTCTTGACTGCTTGTTGCTTCTTTATTGATAGTTGATCCAAGTAGGTTAAAGTTGTTCACAATTTCAATTTCTTCTCCTTCAACGATGAACCTGTTGATTATGCCAGTTGTCATGATCTTTGTCTTCTTTACATTAAGGTGCAGGCCCATTTTGAGACTATGTTCTTTGATTGTGAGAAGCAAATGTTTCAGATCATCTTCACTTTCAGCCAGTAATGTGGTATCATCAGCATAGCGAAGGTTGTTGATGAGTCTTCCACCAATCTTCACACCTCTGTTGTCTTCATACAGTCCTGCTTCTCTGATGATTTGTTCTGCATATAAATTAAACAGGTAGGGGGAAAGTATGCAGCCTTGTCTTACACCTTTGCTTATTTTAAACCATTCTGTTTCTCCTTGTTCCGTTCGAACTGTTGCTTCTTGATCAATGTACAGATTACGCAAGAGAACGATCAGGTGTTCTGGTATACCCATGCTTCTTAATGTGGCCCAGAGTTTCTCATGGTTTACACAGTCAAAAGCCTTGCTATAGTCGATAAAGCACAAATAGATATCCTTTTGGTATTCTTTAGTCTTTTCAAGGATCCATCTCACATCCGCAATGATGTCTCTCGTTCCTCGCCCTTTCCTGAACCCTGCTTGCACTTCAGGTAGTTCTTGTTCTAGGTATGGCTGTAGTCTCTTTTGAATAATCTTCAGTAGAATCTTGCTGGCATGTGGGATCAGAGCGATTGTGCGATAATTTCCACAGTCAGTTGGATCACCTTTCTTTAGTATTGGTATAAACACAGATCTTTTCCAGTCAGTTGGCCATGATGTTGTCTTCCATATTTCTTGGCAGAGCCTTGTAAGTACGGTAACAGCTGCATCAGATTGCTGCAATACTTCTATGGGAATGCTATCAATGCCTGGTGCTTTGTTCGTTGATAAGGCTTTCAATGCTGCTTCAACTTCTTCTTTCATCACCAATGGTTCCTGATCATAAGGTATAGGTTGAAACGGCTGTTGGTCCACTTGATCTTTATCATATAAAAACTCTGTATATTCCTTCCACCTTTTCTTGATCTTCTCAGCATCATTCAACATAGAACCTTGAGCATCTTGTAACATTCCAATTCGAGGCTGGAACTTTTTCTTTAACTCTCGCAGCTTTAGGAAAGCCGATCTTGTTCTTCCTCTAATAGTTTCTGCTTCTATTTCCTTGCAAGTGTCATTGTAGTACTTTTCCTTGTCCAGTCTTGCTGCACGTTGGAAATCTCTGTTGAGTTCTGCGATTGTCTTTCTTTCTCTCCTTTGGCTTTAGCTTCTCTGCGTTTCTGGGCAATTTTCAGAGTTTCTTCCGTCATCCATTTTGGCCGTTTTTGCTTTTTCACCTTTTGTAGAGACTTCTCGCTTTCTTCCAGCACAACCTTCTTGATGTCATTCCATAACTCTTCCGGAGCTCTGTCATTTGTATCTAAGGCAGCAAATCGATTTTGCAGGCAGTCTTTAAATTCCAGTGGTATATTCTCAAGGTCATATTTTGGTGCATTCATGAGTGGTTTGCTCTTTTTCAACTTTAGCTTGAGTTTGCATACTAGTAGTTGATGATCTGTACCACAGTCAGCTCCAGGTTTTGTCTTTGTTGATGTTACAGAGCTTTTCCATCGTTGACTTCCACAGATGTAGTCAATTTGATTTTTATACAATCCATTGGGTGAAGTCCATGTGTACAGTCGTCGCTTGTGTTGCTGAAAGAAGGTGTTTGAGATGAATAGATCATTGGTCTTGCAGAATTCTATCAATCTTTCTCCAGCTTCATTTCTGTTGCCAAGTCCATATTTTCCAACTACTTTGCCTTCTTCTTTGTTGCCAACTTTTGCGTTCCAGTCACCCATGACTATCAGGATATCCTGTTTGCATGTTCTGTCAATTTCAGCTTGTACTTGTTCATAGAACTCTTCAATTTCATTCTCTTCTGCAGCTGTTGTTGGGGCATATACTTGAATTATAGTTGTGTTGATAGGCAATCCTCGTAGACGAATAGAGATTAAGCGTTCGCTGACTGCATTGTATTTCATTACAGTTCTTGCAAGTTTCTTCTTTATTATAAATGCAACACCATTTCTTCTTTGTCTTTCATTTCCAGCATAGTAGACCATGTGATCATCTGATGCAAAGTGCCCGATGCCAGTCCATTTCAGTTCGCTGACTAGATTAACCCCTTTGAATATTTGCCCTGGAAGAGAGGTGGGAAAGGGGAGATTATAATAGAGACCTTTAAAGACCTCCAAGATATAAATACACAGGAGTCAAGTCTTTTTCGATGGAAAGGAGCGTTTGGAACTATGTGTCACAGAATCAGAGAACTTGCCAAGTATTATCTGGCTTCAGTTTCAGCTGCAGCGCTCAGGCACTTTAAAAAATCCAAACAATGCAACTAAATATTGACCCACTCGATTTTTAAGTATATTCCCATTTGCTTTGTGATGAAGACCGAGCCTTTCTGGTATCCAGTGCTGAGTATCCACTTTCAACCATGATTGCAGCAGCTCTCTGCTCAGCGATGATATTCAGCCACTAACTGGATAGCTAAACCATATATAGTTAGGAAAGCTACTGACTTGCCCTTTAGCTATCTGGTTAGTGGTTGAATATTGCCGCTGACCAGTTAGTTGTCGGGGTTGTGTCTGATGATCTTAAAGTAGCTAAACAGGTAGAAAAGGCGACGGCAAAAGCTAGAAGGATGCTTGGGTGCATACGGAGAGGAATGGCTAGCAGAAAAAAGGAGGTGATAATGCCTCTGTATAAATCTTTGGTGCGACCTCATTTGGAGTATAGTGTGCAATTCTGGAGACCGCACCTTCAAAAGGATGTGAACAGGATGGAGTCGGTGCAGAGGGTGACTACTAAAATGATTAGTGGTCTTCATTATAAAGCATATGAGAACTGACTTAAGGATCTTAATATGTACACCTTAGAGGAAAGGCGGGATAGAGGTGATATGATTGAGATGTTTAAATACCTCCGTGGCATAAATGTTCAGGGAGAGAGCCTCTTTCAATTGAAAGCAAGTTCTGCTACGAGGGGACATGGGATGAAGGTGAAGGGAGATAGATTCAGGAGTGATATGCGGAAATATTTCTTTACGGAAAGCGTAGTGGATCCGTGGAATAATCTCCCAGTGGAGGTGGTAGAAATGAGGACAGTAACTGAATTCAAACAGGCATGGGACAAACACAGAGGATCTCTAAAGGTAAAAAGGGGACTGTGGTAGTTGTTATGGAAGGACAGACTAGATAGGCCATGCGGTCTTTTTCTGTCGTCACATTTCTATGTTTCTAACCGCCCCCGCTCCACCCATACATTGGCCCAAATTTAACCAGGTTTCTTTCCTGCAGTCTGTGGAGATTCTCAGTGGCACTCTCTGGATCCTGCTAACCAATCAAGCCCTTTTCAGTATCAAAACCCTAATTCTGAAGGAGCCAGCTACCCATATATAAACTCCTGCTAAACCCAGCTTCTTTCTTTATCCAAGCAGGCAGGAGGCACAGGGAGAATCTGTACTTAAGTTTGTAATGTGTCTCCAAATTTTACAAGAAGACACAGGAGCACTAATTGTATATGTCTCTTATTTTAAGCATGCAATAAGACTCCAGTCATATGTATATGAAACAGATTGATCTTTACTTGATCACAATTGAATATAAAAGAATATAACATCAACCTTGTTAAATTTCACTAGACAACAACTTTGAAAAAAAATTCATTTGTCCACAATCTCTGTGACTAAACTTTTACCGTGACACTAAAGTTTAATTCACTCTTGTCCCTATAAGAGAAGTAACCAGTGGAGTTTTCCTCCCCCTCGGCACCTGGGATGGGCACCCCCCCCTGCACTGACAGCACCCTGATGTGGTGTGCTGCTGTGTTCTACCCCCCCCCCCCCCGCAACCACATCCGGGTCCATGGTGGCAGTGTGGCAAACTTACCATTAAGGTGGCTTGCTGTTGTGCCTTGTGCTTCAGGGCGGCTGCTCTTCTCTCCCAGCCGAAATCCCACGATTCATGAGACTTTGGCTGGGAGAGAAGAGTGGCCAGCCCTGGAGCATTAGGCAAAGTTTGCCACACTGCCTCCTTGGGTCCACTGCCCCTCCCTTGGTATGCCACTGGAAGTAAACAATTCAGTTTAGTGTGGCAGATAACGTTTGCAGTCTTTGCCCTACTGTGTCAAGTGGAATGGCTTCTCTACAAAGCTGACACTCTACATGGGGAAAGGGTGACTGTTTCCTTCTTGGTGCTTACTATTGCTCTCTTGCCCATTCCAAGCTCACTGGAAATGCCAGCTTATTTCAAACAAATAAAACAAGACCCCTTTAGGATTTGTATATTTTAAAGCTAATCTAGCTTTGCGAAGGATTCCACCTTGCAGTCCCCTCAAAGGACTTCCCCCAAGTGACGAAAACAGTTACAACATTTTAAAACATATTCAGTTGCTGCTTGGTTAGCGGCCATGGCAAACGTTAGGTGAGACTTTCAGGTGCCTAATTTTTGCCTCCGTGGGCTAACCAGCTAGTGGCTGAATGTCACTGCTAGCTGGTTATCCTCCAGTGCAGCCTCCACTCCACCCCTAGATTGCCCCAATTCTAACTGGCTATATGAGTGCCGCTGAATATCCCCGTCGCCACAGTTAACGCAGTTAGCAAGTCTGCTAACCGCATGAATCTCTTTGAATATTAGTCCCTGAACTATAAGTAGAATAAAGCAGACCATTATAATATTACATTTCTGTAACAATGCCTTCATTCATACCAAGGCTAAAGAACTAGCATAATTGCACAAACTACAACCGGAGCTTAACTGGTACCATGAACTGTGTCAGTAAATTTAACCATGCCGTTGATAAAAGTAGTTTGGTGCCCTTAACTAGCAGCATACCGTAGCATAAAAAGATAAGCTGCTTACTTTATTTCAAAAAATAAAATAATTAGGATGCCTTTAGGATTTTTATATTGTAAAGCTAATCTAGCCTTAAGAAGGATTCCACTTTGCAATCTCCTCAAAGGTCCTCCCTCAACTGATGTCATCAGCAGGAGACTCCTAGTGACGGAAGGGGGATCTGTCAGGCTCTTAAAGGGACCTCAGCACAGGCATGTGAGAAATCATAATAGGGATAATATCTTTGCCCTCTTAAAATCATTCATCCCTGACCAAGTTCGAACACACAGCGGATACATAAATTGGTCATTAGCAATCCTACTGTAGCAGCAAAGCGCAGACAAACCAATGATACCAGGAGTCTGTTCAGAAGGTCCAAATCATTTATTTGTGCACAAGTCTCGAACCAGTCAATTTCAAAATGGCTGAGCAAAGTTTTCAAGCATTACAACAACTTTTATAGACTTCTGTTCCATTCTAGGTATAGAAAAACATTTCATTGGTCCCGGTAACCTCCCGTACCTCCCGTACCTCTTCCATTGGTCCCGGTACTGATAAGTTTATCCAATTATGTCCCTTCTGTGGGCATGACACCTGCATGCCCCCCTTCTAGTCCCAATTACAATGGTCAGTTCATCAACTTGTTACTTTCACACTCTCAAGGCCATAGAACCAATTTGTGCGTGCAGAGGAGCAGGGCTCTGCAACTCATCTGTCAGCACTCCTAATTATTTCTTTGCAGATGTACTTTTTCTTATCAGTAACTTTTAAACATGTCTTTCTGTATTTTTCCATCTCTTGGTTCTGCTTACCTAAGCTAATTCAATACTTCTACTGAGTTCTATCTTACAATAGCAGCATATTGGGGGATGTGCAATCCTATATGCCTCTCCACAGGCCTCATTTACAGGTCAAGCTAGCCATGCTGGCCTGCCCATGTCAGACACCGTGGGTCACAGGCCTTCACCTGCCACATTCCCCCCTTTGATTAATCTCACCCTATTACTTAATAAGGTGTGAGAGTTAAATCACCTTTAGAAGAATCACATCATGATTGAAGGATTTCGACTAGGACTAGCTTTGTATAAAGCCATTATTTTAGTTGCGGTCTTCCGCTCTACTGTACTATCAATAGTGTTATGAATGGAACGCATACAACATGGGATTAAACATGGTAATAAGAAGATAACAGCAACAAGGATTAGTACTAAGACAATGAAAGTCTTAAATCCTCCCACCCATGAAAAGAGGTTAGCAAACCAGTTAGGAAATTTCAATGAGTGCCAAGTCTGTACTGGCACATAAGCATGTCTTTGCATATCTTTAGCAATTTCTTCAACTACTTGACCTTTATCATCTATTTTCAAACAGCAATTAGTTAAATTCAGCTTACCACATACTCCTCCTTCAGCTGCTAACAAATAATCAAGTGCTAAGCGATTCTGGTATATAGCAGTGCGCATTTGAGTACTTTGTCTAGCTAAGAGCGTAAGAGCATGACTAGTTTCATTAGTTATTATTTCAACTACTGCTTGTAAGCGAATAATACGATTAATCATATAAATTGGGGTACGATAACCATACATACCATCATCATTCCAAGTGGCAGGTCCATAATACTCAATAATTCTTTCTGGTGGCCAATCATCACCCTGCCACTTCTCCCACTTGCCTATCTGTAAGGCTTCTCTTTTCTGTCTCAATGCTCTCTTGTGTCGGTGGGTAGTGTATACAGGGTATCCTAATTGTTCTCCATGTTCAGTGTTTAACAGAAAGAAAGAAGGTCTAATGGTTCCTAAGACACATGCTCCTCCCCAGTGTGGCGGAAGTTGTGCATATGCTCGGTTTCCACAGATCCAATATAGGCCAGGTGGGGCTTGCCAGGCTTGGACTTTGGCAAGGGTAGTCCATAGACCAGCAAGTTCAGGAAATCTGGCTAATGGGTTAGGAGGTTCAGGATGTCTGATTCCTGACCACCATGCTGTCTTCTTGGTCGTGGCATTATAGTACTTCTGGCTAAGACAGACCAGCTGTCCTACCTTCTGGGTGAACTGGGGTCCAGTTCTGGCATAGCAAAGACGTCCAACGATTGAGTGCGCTAACACCCATTCACTGGTAGCCTTGTGTAATTCAGTCTGGTTGTAAGTCATAGAATAATTCAATTCTTGGGCTTCCCATGGCCATTGGTCTCCCATTTGGGTTCCGCCACAAAAATAGCAATCTGAGATCTTAAGACTAGATACTACTGCTCCAGCTAATTCTAAAAATAAATTCTGTGAGGGGTGAGGGATCTCAAACTTATTTACATGCATGGCTTCATAAAAGGTATTATTAATATGATATTTAGATGACTTGTGGGCTTGGGTATTCAATCTGATATACACAATGGTCCCTGGATCTATTGCCCCTCCAGCAATACGTAAACCAAACTTGTATCCTTGTTTCCATGCATGGGGATTGTGTATACGTAAGTGTAAGGGGTTGCAAGCATCTTTCTGACATTTATCATTTGTGGTTGGCTTGGTTAGAGTAGCCATCCGTTTATCTATTTTCTCATCAGTTATACCAGTGTTCCAGGTAGCATAAAAAACACATCCCCAATACGGGCAATAGTAGTCTGCCGCTGTTGCAGTACTATAGCCTGATCCCGTTTTACCTGTACACTTCCACCAATTTGTGGCACCTTCTGGACACATATACTTATGGTCATTTCGATACGCTTTCTCCCATGTACCACAGGTGGACTGACTATCTCTATTAATAGCATTACATGCATCAAAATTCAAAACAGCAGGTTTAGTAATGTCTTTAAGTGGTGGCGTAGCAGCTAATATCGGTCCATCTGCATCCTTCCATCTTATTTCCAACGTGTAATAGGATGGATTCTGATGCGGATTATAGCATGCTTTGATTTTGCCATGAGTGCAAACATTTAGTTCAGTGGTGTTATAGATACACCGAGTTACTGTTCCCTTGCAGGTATAGTAAGAATGATAAAGCAAAGTCTGAGTTACTTTCAGTCCAGTTCTAGTAGAAGTAATGCAAGCAGTGCATGGAGGTAAAGCATAAGTCAGTTCAAAACCTCCAAAGAAGGCAACCAAGGCAAAGCAAAAACAAAGATACATGTTGATGTTGATTGGAGGTCTTCTGAATCCTCAGCTTGCTGATCTTGATCACGATGGTCTTTTATTCTTCGTCCCGTTTGCTAATGAAGCAATTTAACGGGTGCTGAGTGTTGATTGAAGATCCTCAAGATGTCCAGTACACATTGACCAACTTTTTAGCAATTTCAGTTGGCTTGTGAAGTCTGGCTTAGTCAATGTAGTCTCAAAGTAGTGTGTCAAATCACACACACAAATCAAATTGGGTTCGTTGAAACAAAACTGTTGCTGCATGGAAAACAGCAATCCTCTTCGAAAGACTTGGCTACTGCAAAGCCCTTGTGATGAAGTGTCTAAGCTGCTGGTTGCCGTCTCAGAGTAACTCGCAAGGGTGCATCAAGATGCTGTTCTGCTGTCCACTGCTCTGGTTCAGGATCAGCAACGGGCTTGACTCTGCTGTGGTGGATCCAAGCGTCGATCTCGGCTACCTTTACTGCAGTTGGGGTAGACAGGATGACGGTGTACGGTCCCTTCCAATGGGGTTCCAACGGTGTCTTCTTCCAATCTTTGATCCACACCGAAGTACCAGGCTGATAGGGATGCAAAGGTTCCGTCAAGTTGATAGGCAACTGATCTTGGATCCACGTATGGAGAGTCTGCAGAACAAAACTAAGAGCTAGGAGTTCTTGTCTGGTTACTTCTGAACCAATTTGGGCTAAACTTCCTTTGACTCCCTGCACTATTGGTGGGGGTTTACCATACAAAACTTCAAAAGGGGAAAATCCTGTTGACTTTACAGGAGCTGAGCGTATTCTGAGTAAAGCTATGGGGAGCACTTGGGGCCACTTCAAGTGTGTCTCCTGACAAAGCTTGGACATTTGGGCTTTCAAGGTACGATTCATTCGCTCAACTTTCCCTGAACTCTGGGGTCTGTATGCAGTATGGAGTTTCCATTGTATCTGCAAGGCTTTTGCTAACTGCTGAGTAACTTGGGAGACAAATGAGGGTCCATTGTCTGACCCTATTACTGCTGGAATTCCGAATCTAGGGACAATCTCTCTCATTAAGACTTTGGTAACTTCTCGGGCTTTCTCAGTTCTAGTTGGGAAGGCTTCTACCCACCCAGAGAAAGTACAAACTAATACTAATAGGTAATGGTATCCATTGGCTCTTGGCATTTCAGTAAAATCAACTTGGAGGTTGTGCATGGGAGTTACACCTCCTGACTGGACTCAGGGTGCCGTTATAAGGCCTTGCTTGGCATTATTTTTGGCACAGGTTAGACATTGACGTGCTACTGAGGCTGATATGGTTGTCATCAGAGGGATGTAGAAATGTGGTCTGAGTGCTTTTTCCATAGCACTCTTCCCATAGTGGGTGGCTTCGTGGAAAGCTTTGACAAAGGATGGTCCTAACAGTTCAGGAATTACTATTCGTCCAGGAGGTTGACTGCCCTTTTCTGGAGGCAGCTCAATCCATCCATCTTTCAGTATTCCATCTTCTTTGTTACAATAGTAATCCAATTCTTTGGTGGTATATCGTGGGGTCCATAGATTCAAAGGTACTGGAAACAATGCTGCTTGCATTGGCATAGCTTGTGGGGCAATCTGTCCTGTCATAGCTGCTTGTCGTGCTGAGGCATCTGCAAATCTATTTCCTCGGGCAACTTCTCCTTTTCCTGCTTGATGTCCTCTGCAATGCATGACAGCTACACGTGTTGGGGCCCAAACTGCATCAAGTAACATCAATATCTCGGGACCATACTTGACTGATTTTCCTCCGGATGTGATGAGTCCTCTTTCTTTATAGAGAGCTCCATGGGCATGCAAGGTAGTAAAGGCATATTTGGAATCTGTATATACATTCAGCACAAGTTTTTCTCCTAACAACAATGCTCTGGTAAGTGCTATTAATTCGGCTTTCTGGGCTGATGTGCCTGAGGCTAGAGCTGATGATTCAACTACTTCGTGTTGAGTGACGACTGCATATCCGGCACAGCGTCGTCCATCAAGGATAAGACTGCTCCCATCAACATAATAGATTTGGTCAGGATTGTCTATGGGCACATCTGTCAAGTCGGGTCGACTGGAGAACACAGTTTCCATGACTTCGATACAGTCATGTTCTGGGAGTTCTTCACTGATGGGTATCAAGGTAGCTGGGTTCAAGGCATGGCTCACTTCAAGTTGTATCTGTGGGTTTTCACATAACATGCTCTGGTACTTCAACATTCGGGAATTGGTGAGCCAATAATTTGCTTTTTGTTCCATAAGGGCAAGGACCGCATGTGGCACAGTGACTCATATGTTCTGTCCTAGTGTGAGCTTGTCTGCTTCGCTCACTAGTAGCGCTGTAGCTGCAACTGCTCTCAGGCATGGTGGCCATCCTTTGGCCACAGGGTCCAATTGTTTTGATAGGTATGCTACAGGTCGCTCCCAATTTCCCAATTTCTGAGTCAACATGCCTAAAGCATTTCCCTGTGCTTCATGTACAAACAAGTGGAAAGGTTTGTGGACATCTGGTAGTCCAAGTGCTGGTGATGACATCAAGTCTTCCTTTAACGTCTTGAAGGCTGTATCCTGCTCAAGTCCCCACTCCAGTGGTGACTTCTCTTCTCCTTTTGTGGCTTCATACAGTGGTTTGGCAATTTGGGCAAAGTTGGGTATCCAGATTCGGGAATATCCTGCTGCTCCCAGAAAGGCTCTGACTTGCTTTCTGGTTGTTGGAGTTGGAATTCTGCATACTGCTTCTTTTCTTTCTCTGCCTAATCTTCGGCTTCCTTGGGTAATACGGAAACCCAAGTATTTCACTTCTTTTTGGCATAGCTGTGCTTTGGCTCTGGAAACTTTGTATCCAGCTTCATCTAGTAACTGCAAGAGGTCTTTGGTGGCTAGTATGCATTCACTTTCTGATATGGCAGCTATCAACAGATCATCCACGTATTGGAGAAGCACTCTCTTCCCCGGGGCTACTGGATAGCTTGAAAGGTCTTGATTCAGTGCAGCACTAAAGATGGTAGGCAAATTCTTAAATCCTTGGGGTAATCTTGTCCAGGTGAGTTGGCCCCCTCTTCCAGAGATGGGGTCCTGCCATTCGAATGCGAACAATATTTGACTTATAGGGGCTAATCTTATGCAAAAGAATGCATCTTTCAAATCCAGTACAGTGAAATGGGTAGCTTCAGCAGGTATCAGTCCTAGAAGAGTGTAAGGATTGGGTACAACTGGATGTATAGTTTCAACTGCATCATTTACTCTTCTCAAATCTTGTACTGGGCGATAGTCATCTGTCCCAGGTTTCTTTACTGGCAAAAGTGGAGTGTTCCATGGGGATTGGCATACTTTTAGTAGGCCATACTCGAGCAATCTTTGTAGGTGGCGATGAATGCCTTCAATTGCAGCTCTTGGGAGAGGGTACTGTTTGACGTGCACTGGTGTAGCACTAGGCTTGAGGGTTACAATCACTGGAGCTATATGCTTGGCTAGGCCTGGGGGACTGCCTTCTGCCCATACTCCAGGTGGTGCATCGATGTTCTTTAAAGTTTGTTCAAAATAGGTATCTTGGATGGAGTCATCAACGTAATACCTCCATTCTTCTTCTCGGGGCACTGTCAGCAGCATTACTCCTGCTGGTTTGGCTTGGAATTTACTGTCATTTGCATTTCTCCTTGTTCAGAGAAAGATATCTGTGCCTGAAGCTTGGCTAGCATATCTCGTCCCAGTAGTGGCACTGGACATTCGGGCATGTAAAGGAATTGATGAGTTATTTGCTGTCCTCCTAGACTGCATATTCGATTCTGAAGAAAAGACTTTGTGGCTTTGGCACCGGTTGCTCCTATAATGGTGACTGCTTTTGTAGAAAATGGGGCTATCATTTTGTCTATTACTGAATGTTGTGCTCCAGTATCAACCATAAAGTCCATAATTTGGTCTCCTATTTGTATTCCGACCATAGGCTCCTGGAGACCTAAAGCAAACTTGGAGCCCGGTCTGTCCTAATCCACGTCATCCTCATCATGGGTCGTTGTGGCCAATGCTTGAATGGCTCCTCCTCTCTCTCGCTGGAATTGTTCTCGATTGGCTCCTCCTCGGCTTCGGGGATAGCCTCGTCTTTCTTCTCGCCACTGATGACTTCTGTCGTCATCTTGCTGGGCGTCTTCGAGTTGCGGGCACGTATCTCTCCAATGTCCTTCCTCTCTGCAATAGGCGCATTGGTTCACGCCTAGTCTCTGGGTCCGGCCTCCGCCTTGACCCCGCCCTCTTCCTCTGCTCCTTCGACTAGGGACACCTCCCCTTTTCTTTTCAACTATGGCCGCAGCCAAAAAATCAGCTTTCTTCTTCATCTTTCTATCACATTCTCGCTGTCTTTCAGTATCACGATTCACATACACTTTATGAGCGACTTCCAGTAACTGTGTTGCATTCATGCCCGCAAACCCTTCTAATTTCTGCAATTTACGTCTAATGTCTGGTTGTGACTGGTTTACAAAAGCAGAATTCACCATACATAAACTTCCTGGTGCCTCGGGATCATAGGGAGTATACATTCTGTATGCTTCAGTTAATCTTTCATAAAAATCTGCTGGGCTCTCATCTATCCCTTGGATAACTCCTGCAACTTTGGAAAGGTTCATAGCTTTTTGGCCCCCCCTTTTCAGGCCTTGTAAAAAGCCTTGGCAAAAACGGGCTAGGGCTGTGGATCCTTCATCTGTATTTGGATCCCATTGGGGGTCTTCATTCGGGAATTCTCTCTGAGCTGCTTCCCGACGGTCTATTATATTCTGCCCCTGTCTCGGAGCTACAGGGTTATCTGCCATCCACTCAATAGCTGCTTTTCTAATTCTTGCTCGTTCTTCTGTCGTGAATAGGGTGGTCAGGAGCTGGCGGCAATCTGGCCAAGTGGGTTGGTGAGTTTCCATAATAGTAGTTACTAATTCTGTCAGCTCCTGGGGCTTACTAGTATAGGAGGCATAATGCGACCTCCAATTTAATAAATCAGTTGTAGAGAAAGGGATATACACATAAGTTAGGGGTCCCGCTACCACTTCATCATTATCATTCTTTACGGGCACTCCCGGGACTTGTCGTAAGGGAAACATTTTGGCCGCTGTAGGTGTCTTTTGGGATCTAAGGGTTATTGTCGTGATTGCCTTTGAAGGGGTCACTTTCTTTTTCTCAACAGGTTTTGCTTTGGGTTTATCTTTTACTGGCGTGCTAGTGCTAGCAATCGCTTGTACACTGTCCTCCTCATCTGGGGCATTCTCTCTTTCTCCTTCTTCTATCTCCGCTTCTGGCTCACTTTTTATGTCCTCCTCTTCTCTTTCAGCTAATTCCTCCTCTTCCTCCCCTCCGGGAGGTGGATCAGGGGTTGGGTCCCGCTCCGGCTCCGGCCGTCTCTGGGGTTCTGGGGCAGGACGCCGGGCTACTCTTATTGGACCTGGGGTTCGGGGCTGCCTGAGGATTATTTCTGGGGAATCAGGATCTACCAGGATGGGCTTCTTTCTGGCTTTCTTATCCTGCTCTTTCATTCTAAGCTGTTCCGTTTTCTGTCTAGAATCTGTTTTAGCTAACATTATTCTGCACTGTTCCAGGGGGCCGGATCTTCACAAATACTTAACCAGGAATCTATATAGGGGTACTGATCGGGGTGCGCTACCCGCACTCTACGGTGTATTGACTGAATAATCTCTACATTGAACGTTCCCTCTCTGGGCCAGATGGGGTCTAGATCGGGCCACTCCCTAGTACACAAAATCTGCAAACGGGCTGCTGTCATTTTAATACCATAATCTCCTGAATATCCCTCTTTAAAATGTGCGATCATACATTCTAATGGAGTGTTTCTAGTAGACCCCGCCCCTCCCATTTCGATGTGTGCGCGCAACAACAGACAAAAGGGAAAAGGAGGGCGGACCGTGGGTAAGGGGTCCTCACGGTCCTGGAAACGTATAAGGAGTACAAATAACAAGACAAGACGACAATCGCTTCCCCCTTTTCGCGACCTGAACGCGGTCGCCCGGTCAGGAAATGCGCTACTCAGGGGTCCGCCTTCACTTGGTCCGTGCTGCCAGACCTCTCATTCACACTTCGTTCACACAATCATGCTAGCAACGTATCCCAGAATGCATTCGTTTCTATCTATTCTGACTAGTCTTTTTCCCAATTACAAAAAGGATGAGGGTTTCACCTGGCGAATTCCCATGCGGGGTTACTCGGCCCTTCCTTGAGAGGTGATCATGCTCTCTTACCAATTCCCAATATCTCGAGATTGCAAATTCCAAATTCCAAGTTCCAATGGCAGTACTGCGCTTTCTATTTCTGTCTAGACACCAAATCAAAACTATACTCACCGGATCCGGTCCTCAAACTTCCCAAGCAGGCGCATGAGTTGGACCTCGGACTCCCCTCACTCGGGTTCGAGGCGTTGGCTCCAACCGGGCCCGGCACCCGCCGAGGTCCGACCAGCTCCCTCCGATACAAGGGACCGGTGGCGCCAGGGAGCAGCCCTCGTCGGAAGGGCGCGATCCCGGCAGGACCAAGCCTATAGAGGCGGAAAGTCGTGGTATATTGCCCTATATACACTTTGATTCCACAACTTCCCGGCCAACGCACCAAGAATATGTAGCAGCAAAGCGCAGACAAACCAATGATACCAGGAGTCTGTTCAGAAGGTCCAAATCATTTATTTGTGCACAAGTCTCGAACCAGTCAATTTCAAAATGGCTGAGCAAAGTTTTCAAGCATTACAACAACTTTTATAGACTTCTGTTCCATTCTAGGTATAGAAAAACATTTCATTGGTCCCGGTAACCTCCCGTACCTCCCGTACCTCTTCCATTGGTCCCGGTACTGATAAGTTTATCCAATTATGTCCCTTCTGTGGGCATGACACCTGCATGCCCCCCTTCTAGTCCCAATTACAATGGTCAGTTCATCAACTTGTTACTTTCACACTCTCAAGGCCATAGAACCAATTTGTGCGTGCAGAGGAGCAGGGCTCTGCAACTCATCTGTCAGCACTCCTAATTATTTCTTTGCAGATGTACTTTTTCTTATCAGTAACTTTTAAACATGTCTTTCTGTATTTTTCCATCTCTTGGTTCTGCTTACCTAAGCTAATTCAATACTTCTACTGAGTTCTATCTTACAATAGCAGCATATTGGGGGATGTGCAATCCTATATGCCTCTCCACAGGCCTCATTTACAGGTCAAGCTAGCCATGCTGGCCTGCCCATGTCAGACACCGTGGGTCACAGGCCTTCACCTGCCACACTACATGTTTGCCCCTTGTGCATCAAGTGATTCTGTTGGTGTACAAATGAAAGTATGTATTGCATAGAACTGCTGCATCTGTTCTTGGTTCATCACTCTGGTCATGTGATATCTTCTCATTAACTAAAAAAATCTTTACATTTAGAAGGAAATCGTTTTCCCTCTGTGACCTATGGAGTATTGCTGCAATTTTCCTTTTTTCATTCTCTCTAATTATATCTGAGTCTTGACAACTATGGATTGATTCTGTCTCATTAGCTAGATCAGTCAATCTTTATATCAAAATCAGAGTGCTGTGTACTTTCCTCCAATTCACTGATTGAAGTACTTCAATTACATCGTTTGATTCTTCTTGATGATCACAGAGTAGTTCATCATTTAAGAATAATGTGTCGTATCCTGGACAAAACTTTTTTGTGTTAGAATTCAGTCCAGGCCCACATTCGGGTTGAGTGATATTGGCACTTTCTTCTTGTATTTCCATATCCTATCCTCACCTTTCTGTTTCTGAGACTGTTTAGTCTACATCCTTTTGGTTTTAACTAGGCAAGCATCATCTAAGGCAGGAGTTCTCAATCCAGCCCTCAGGTCACCTCTAGCCAGTCAGGTTTTCAGGATAACCACAATGAACATGCTTGAGATAAATTTGCATGCACTGCCTCTATTGAATGCAAATCTCTCTCATGCATATTCATTGTAGTTATCCTGAAAACCTAATTAGCTAGGGGTATCCCGAGGACAGGGTTGAGAACCATTGATCTAAGGCAGCAGTTCTCAACCTGTGGGTTGCGACCCCCACGGGGGTCGCCACAGGATTCAGCGGGGGTCACCTCACTCTGCTGTTAAAAAAAAAAAAAAGCGGACAAGTTGCTGCCGCTGCCGAGTCCGCTTCTCGGCAGCAGCAAACTGACAGACTCCAATCTTCTGCAGCCGCGGCTTCCTGCCTCTTAGGGTAGCGCAGCTGTGCCTGTGAGTGAAGCCGTTGTGGAGCCTTTCTGTCTCTTGATGGGCTCCGTGCAGCATTGTCCCGCCTCCAAAGGAAGTTGTTTACCACTTCCTTTGGAGGCGGGACAATGGCAGGCTGCACGGAGCCCGTCGAGAGACAGAAAGGCTCCGCAACGGCTTCACTCACAGCAGGCACAGCCGCAGTTCTCTAAGAGGCAGGGAGCTGCAGCTGCAGAAGAACAGGGCAGTAGCAGGCAGACAGGGAGAGGGGAGGAGGGGGCAGGGGATCTGCAACGGGGCTGATATGAGGGAGGGAGGGGGCTGACATGGAGGGATGGATGGAGGGAGGGAGGGGGACTGACATGGAGGGAGGGGATAGATGATTGTTGGATGGAGGGAGGGGGCTGACATGGACAGGGGGGCTGACATGGAGGGAGGGGAGAGCTGATGGATGGATGGAGGGAGGGGGCTGACATGGACAGATGGGGGGCTGACATGGAGGGAGGGAGAGAGGGGGGCTGACATGGACAAAGGGGGGCTGACATGGAGGGAGGGGGCTGACATTGAGGGATGGATGGATGGATGGAGAGAGGGGGGCTGACATGGACAGAGGGGGCTGACATGGAGGGAGGGAGGGAGGGGAGGCTGACATGGAGGGATGGATAGATGGAGGGAGGGAGGGGGCTGATGGAGGGAGGGCTGACATGGACAGAGGGGGGCTGACATGGAGGGAGGGAGGGGGGCTGACATGGACAAAGGGGGGCTGACATGGAGGGAGGGGGCTGACATGGAGGGATGGATGGATGGATGGAGGGAGGGAGGGGGGCTGACATGGACAGAGGGGGACTGACATGGAGGGAGGGAGGGAGGGGAGGCTGACATGGAGGGATGGATAGATGGAGGGAGGGAGGGGGCTGATATGGAGGGAGGGCTGACATGGACAGAGGGGGGCTGACATGGAGGGAGGGAGGAAAGGGGCTGACATGGACAAGGAAGAGACAGGGGGACATACTGGACAGACGGGGGATAAATGCTGGACAGAGGGGAGAGAAAGTGCGGTTTAGGATTATAATGGGCAGATGGGGGGCTAGGACTGATAATGGGTTGATTAGGGAAGGCTAGGACTGGGAATGGACTGATCAAGGGGGGGTTGGGACTGGTAATGTGCTGATAGGGGGGGTTAGGACTAGTAATGGACTGATGGGGGGCTAGCATTGCAAATGAGCTGATCGGGGAGGTTAGGACTGGAAATGGGCTAATTAGAGGAGGCTAGGACTGGTAATGGGATGATGGGGGGGGTAGGACTGGTAGTGGGCTGATTAAGGGAGGCTAGCACTGGTAATGGGGTTGAGGAGGGATTAGCACTGGAAATGAGCTGATTGGGGAGGCTGGGACTGGTAATGAGCTGATGGGGGGGTTAGGATTGGTATTGGGCTGATTAGGGGAGGCTAGCACTGGTAATGGGGTTGAGGGGGGACTAGCACTGGAAGCGAGCTGATTGGGGGCTTCGATTGGGAATGGGCAGATTGTGTGGAGGGGAGGATAGAGCTGCTGGCCCTGGAAGAAAACGGGGGGCTACGGCTACAAATGGGCTGATATGAGGGGATGGGAGAATGGAACTGGAAGGGAGTGGATCTGAGAGGGGCTGCCATGGTATTTGTACTAGAAGGGACTGGTCAGTGGGGAAGGAGGGGGACTGGAAGGGAATGGACACCAGTGGCAGTCATGGGAATGCAAGTTGACATTGGAAGGTACTGGGAGTGAGTACTGGAAAGGGGCTGATACTGGGGAGGGTTACTGGAACTGGAAATAGGCTGATGGAAAGAAGTGAAGAAAACGAAAGAAGAGATAAGAAATGGCAGATGGACCATAGACCACAGAAAGAGAGCTAAGAGAAGACAGGAAAGCAGAAGCCTCAGATCGGGACCAGCATGATCAGAGAATAAATTAGTCAGACAACAAAGGTAGAAAAAATAATTGTATTTCATATTAGTGATTTGAGTACAAAATCATCAGAATTTTGAAATCAAATATTGTTACTTGTTATTGTGGTTTAAATAAGTAAATTTTATAAATAAAAACATATTGCAAAGGCCTATAATATATTAATAATTCAAAAAATGATTACAGTGACAATGCGTTAACGATAAAGGAAGAGAGACACATTTGATTTTATCATTGGGGGTCATCACAAGTTGACCAATGGTAAAAGGGGTCACGGTACAAAAAAGGTTGAGAACCATTGATCTAAGGTATTCTCCTCTTCTGAGATGAATCTACAAAGCCTCAATATATATCTCTAAAATGTTCTTTCTGGACCATCAGAATTCTCTGGTTTCTCAAGGTAAACTGGTAGAAGGATTTGTGTTTGCATCCCATCTTGCTGGCCTTTTGTCTCTTTTCAGACTTTTTTTGTAGCCAATGAGTAAGCACATTTCAATCTGTGCCTCAATTTTTTTTATAAGTTGGTCATGCGTTTTGGTATCATGTCCTACAAGATTAATACTGAAACAAAGATTAATGGGGAGTCTGGGGTTGTCTTCCAGACTGTGTGTGCAATTATAGGCATGAATTAGAGGTTTGACATATTGTCGCCAGTTCTTTTTACACTTCTCTTCTGTCTCTAACCTATTTAATAAACTTCCATTAAACCATCTTGCAGGATTTGGAGTGGAAGAGTAGCCTAATGGTTAAGAACACTGGCATGGGAAGCCAGATGCCAGGGTTCAATTCCCACTAGTACTCCTTGTGTCCTTGGGCAAGACGCTTAACTCTCCATTGCCTCAGAAAAATCCAAGTTATCAATGTCCCTGTTTAATGCACATTATCAAGTTTAAGTATCAATGATGAAGCAGTATATAAAACCTGTTAAATAAATAAAAATTTCTCTAGGATGGTAGGGCATAGTTCTTGACTTTGTGCCTTTATTTAGCACAGCTCTGCAATTACCTATGAATGAGTTGGACACTCTTAATTCCTTCTGGAAAACCATAAAGACAATTCTTTATCATCCTGCTAGACCATTGTGGAGTAGAGGAGTGGCCTAGTGGTTGGGGCAAGGTACTTCGGGCCAGAAGGTTGGGGGTTCAAATCCCACTAGAGGACAGCAACCTTGGGCTGGAAGGACTGGGGTTTCTAGTCCCACAGGTGCTCCTTGTGGTCTTGGGCAAGCCACTTAACCCTCCATAGCCCATGTTCCCTGTAAAATAGTTATCTCCAAGTTATAATGCCCTGTTCAATGTAATTTCAGTTTGTTCAATATAAACTGCACTGATGCAGAATAGCATGGTATATAAGAGAATGTAAATAAAATAAATAAATAAAGACCATTCCAGATGAGTGTGTAATGCTCCCTTGCCAGTAGGTGGAGGTAGACTTAAACAACTTTCAGTGATGACATCACCAGTATAGCCTCTGGTGTAGCAGTAGAGAAGCCGGTATTGTCTATCACCAGCAGGTAGCAAGGTGTGTGGACTGGTGCAGCTGTGCAAATAGGCCTGTGTCCCCTGGCCCAGACAACAGTCCTATGACCTGTGTATAGAAACCAGTAGGCTCAATGCTTGGTGCTCGGGTATTTATTTTATTTATTTATTTATTTATCTATTTCTTCTATACCGCCCCTTCCAGAGATCAGGGGCGGTTTACATGGAACAATTGCATACATTTGCATAACATTACATAGAACAAGAACTTCTTAACTTTTTACATATAACAGAACAGCAAATGCCCCTGTCTCCTTAGACCAACAGCTTGCTCTGTTTCCAGCACTGCTATACATGGGTTCCTAGCACTTGGTGGGCTGGAAAGAATACAAGATGACTTTACGGGGCTCTTGAGGGGGGTTGGTAAGTTGGGTCCAGGCCCACCCTTCTAGGGAGGCCAACTGTCCAGTTTTACCACACAGCCCAGTTTTCAATCTTCCTGTACAATGTTCAGTTACAAGTTGCAAATGGACATTGTCTGGGACTCTGGGAATAGTGGGCAGGCACACCCACACAATGAGCTGCATGCACTACTGTGCACGTATAGCTGCTCATCATTGGCTTACTTACAGTGTGTGTTTTACATTTTGCTTGTTTTCCACAGCGCTGAGTGCTGCCATCAGCAGATCTTCAATATGGACTCACTGAAGTGCTGAGGCACCATGACGACAAATGAAACAATGATGTGTGAGACCCGTGAGTATCTATGTTCAGTGTCTGGAGTTGATTGGCTTTCCTCTCCATATTCCTCCCCCAGGCAGCCTGGCCCCCAATGCAACAGCTGAGCACAACTGAGCTGAGCTGCTTCCAAGAACTTCCAGTTATAGTCGGCAAGGAGCTCTCTCTGTCCATATTCAGCATAGAACCTGACTGTCCATTGGTTGCTCAGCTCTGCAACTCAGCTTGCTCTGTGCATCTGACAATGACGGCCCCACCCCTCTGTGGTCTGGAGTCTGGGCTCAGAGGGGCTGAAAATGTGAACTTTCAGATATCCCCACTGTGATCCTGAGGGAAATCTAAGTGAAATGCTGTGGGGTTTATTTGCGGGGAGGGGGTCACCATGAGAGACTATGAGATAGGGAAGTTGCCATCATAGTGGATGGTGGGTGGGTCATTATAATGAGAGAGAAACAGAGAGAAAGAGAGGGAGGGAGTGTGGGGGAAACAAGCAAGGAGGTTTGGATGAGAGAGAGAGAGACTTGGGAAGTAGAGGGGTCATGATGTGAAAGAGACTAGTTTGTACCCAGATATCATAGGGTCTCATTGGTTGTCCTCCTTCCACCAGGACTCTGAGATGCTAAGCAGAGTCCTCCTTCCACCAGGTCTTTGATTGGCATCTCAGAGACCTAGTGGAAGGAGGACAACCAATGGGACACTGTGATACCTGGGTACAAACTATATCGCAATGACAGCATAGATCAAATTGGTGGAGGGTTGCGCTTTATGTTTTACAGAGGTCATTGAGTCATACATGATTAAAGTTTTGCATGAAACAAAATACACTGTAGAATTTCTATGGTTAGAAATCCAATGTGAAAAGGATAAGGAGATGGCAGTGGGGGTGTACTACAGACTGCCTGGCCAGAATGAACAGATGGATGAGGAAATGCTAAGAGAAATCACCACCCAGGAAAACGTTGTAGATGTCATGATGAATAATACATTGAAACCATCCGCCCAGTGTGCAGCAGCAGGCAAGAAAGCAAGTAGAATGTTAGGAATCAAAAGGAAAGGAATGGAGAATAAAACAAAGGATATTACACACAATATTCAAGGTGCAGTCGCACCATGGAATGATACAGCGACATTATAATATCCTTGGTTTTGTTCTCCATTCCTTTGCTTATGATTCCTAGCATTCTATTTGCTTTCTTAGCAGTCCTGCACACTGGGGATTTCAGAGGGTTTCAATGTATTATTCACGATGACACCTAAATCCTGTGTAACCATAGTTTGGGTTGTTCTTCCTTATATGTATAACTTTGCATTTGTCCATCTAAAATTTCATCTGTCATTTAGAGGTCTAGTCTTCAAATTTATCAAGGTCTTCTTGCAATTTTTTGCAGTTCTCTTGCGTTTTGATAACTTTGAATAATTTTGTGCCATCTGCAATTTTGATCACCTCACTCATTATTCCCATTTCCAAGTCATTTAAAAAAGCAGTGGGCCTAGCACAGACCCCCTGGGGTATGCCACTATTCACCTTTCTCCACTGAGAAAATTGGCCATTTAGCCCTACTCTTTGCTGTTTATCTTTTAACCAGTTCCCGATCCACAATAGTAGTACACTGCCTCCTACCCCATGACTTTTTAATTTTGCCAAGTATCTTTCCTAATGGACCTTGTCAAAGGCTTTTTAAAAATTGAGATACGCTATATTGACTGGCTTACCTTTGTCTACCTGTTTATTAACAGCTTCAAGAAAATTTAACAGATTAGTAAGACAAGACTTTCCTTGGCTAAATCCATATTGTTTTTCTCCCATTCAACCATGATTATCTACATGTTCAGTAATTCTTTATATTGGTTTCTCCATTTTGCCCAATACTGATGTGAGGCTCTCCAGTCTGTAGTTTCTCAGATCACCCCTGGAACCCTTTTTAAAAATTGGTGTTAAATTGGCCATTCTCCATTCTTCAGGTACTACAGATGATTTTAATGATACTTCACAGATTACTAATAAGTCTGCAGTCTCATTTTTCAGTTCTTTCAACACCCTCAGATGCATACCATCTGGTCCAGGTGATTTGCTACTCTTCATTTTATCAAATAGTTGTAATACATCTTCCTGGTTTATCGATATTTCTTTCATTTCTTCCGATACATCACCTTTAAATACCATTTCAGGCATGGGTAACTTCCCTACATCTTCTTCAGTAAAGACCAAACCAAAGAATTCATTCAATCTCTCACTATGGCTTTGTCCTCTCTTAGCACCCCTTTTACTACTCTATCATCTAATGGTCCATCTTACTCACATGTTTTTTGCTATGAATGCCCTTGAAAAAGTTTCTATTATATGTTTTTGTTTCCATGGCAAGCGTTTTTTCAAATTCTCTTTGCCTGCCTTATGAATACCTTGCATCTAACTTGCCAGTGCTTATGATGTTTCCCGTTTTTGTCATTTGGCTCTTTTTCCATTTCCTGAAAGATACCTTTTTGGCTACAACAGCCTCTCTGACCTCACCTTTAAACCATGCTGGCAGTTTTTTGCATTCTTTCCACTTTTCTTAAAGCATGGAATACATCTGGAACTCTTTCCATAGGATAATACAACAGTTGCTGCAATAGGCAAAGATGCTATAGGTGTAAATTTCTATTTGCTGATTGTTTTAGGCGAGTATTAACTTTACATCATACCAGACATTTACTTTGTCATATAAAGCAACACAATTCTTTAGGAAAAATCTTTTTCTTTCAGGTAAACAACAACAGACTTGCTCTCTATTTATTTACATTCTCTTATATACTGTGCTATTCTGCATCAGTGTGGTTTACATTGAACAGGGCGTTATAACTTGGAGATAACTATTTTACAGAGAACATGGGCTGTGGAGGGTTAAGTGGCTTGTCCAAGACCACAAGGAACATCTGTGGGACTAGAAACCTCAGTCCTTCTGGCCCAAGGTTGCTGTCCTCTAGTGGTATTTGAACCCCTGACCTTCTAGCCTGAAGTACCTTGCCCCAACCACTAGGCCACTCCTCCACTCCAAAATGCTAGGACCCAAATGAGCATGTATGCCCTTAAAGTTAGTTCTTAGAACCTTGGAGCTAAAAATTTAAAATAACGGTTTCCTTCAGAAGTCTTTAGGTCTCAAAATATAGAATAAAATGGAAAATAATTAAGAGTGCACTCAAAAAATGCAAGAACCCCGTAGTGTGTGTTCAAGGGTTACTATCAGTCTGTTTTCTTCTTTTCTTCCAGGTTCCAGCCTTTTATGTCGGGACCTGTTGGTACGGTTCTGGTTCTGGATCAGGATCAGAGTCAGGAAATAGAGCCTCTTCTCCCTCTGGACTTGGTCTGCACCCTACAGGAATTTGAACAATGGAATAGTTCACACTAATTGTACTTAAACCAATAAAGCAAAACCTTAACTTGGGAATCGTAAGTTCTCTAGTTTTCTTTTTTTGGCTTCCAAAACACTTTCCCTATCTAACATAAAAATAAAAGAATACAGTAAGCCCCTAACTATACATTCATACAGCACAACTACTTTTCCTTTCTCTCTTTCTCTGGGACCTGGCATATACTCGTTCAATACCTCTTTGGTTCACACACTCGGAGGTTTCACCAAACAAAATATTCCTGAATTAAGGAACAGTAAATATAAAAGTTCCTTCTGGTTTATGGGGAAATATAATGACGGAAGTACTTAGTGCAGGGCCTCTCTATCCAATCACAACTTATATCTTCATAAGATCTTTCACTGGTCCAAAAACATATGTCCAAATAATTTGCCAAAACTCTAATCAATTCGCTAATGCCCAAGTCATACTATTTCTCTTAGAGAGCCAGCCAGTTTTAGCTGGTTAGGCTGCTGTAGGGAGGGGCGCTCTTTACAAGACTTGGGTAACTTTCAAAACCTTGCAGCAAACTTTAAGTTGCTCTCACACAGTAAGATCTTATTGATAAGAATGACAGTTTTTCTCCAGTCAGTATTCTTAAATAAGCTCAGATTCAGCCTAGAGCTCTGTCTTTAGGTTAGGTTAGATCCTCTAGGAAAAATCCTTTTTGGACTTTTATTGCCAGTCCAGTTCAAATGAGCGCAAACAGGCAGGGCTCTGTTTCCAAATAAATCTTTCTAGTTCTAATTTCCCAGAAATATGCAGTCTGCCTCAAAACAGTAATTTCTTTCTAACACAATTGGCAAAAAGCATCTTTAGTTCTGTCAGCACATCCAGTTATTCTCACAGACTTGCTGTTTTTATCCAAAATTAAAGCTTAAACTCAGTGTAAAATATTTTAACTTCTCAAAGAGTTTAGTTAAATTAGAAAGAAACTCTCCTCTTACAGGTCATTTTTATCTGACACTGTTTTCACACATAACAAAGAGAAGTCTTTTATTAGTCTGATTTTTCCCAGAAAAATCACATAAAAGCCACGTTGGCTTTTCTTAGAATCAGCCTTTCTTTAGCGAGACTTAGGGGCATGTTTACTAAAGAGCGTTAAGGGAATCTTGGTTACTGAGCGCAAATGTCAGCGTTAAGGGTGCTAATGTGTGTTAAAGGCTGGGGCTGGGAGTAGGCATGCTGGCGGTAAGGGTACTTGACTCCACTTATCGGGCACTAACATGACACCGTGAGGTAAGGTGTCGAACGTGCATCTTAACACCTGAAAATGGCAGTCACCTTATCGCAGGATTAGGGAGCGCTAGTGAAAGTCACATTTCAGGTGATAGATGGAAGGAAGGGTAAGTGCTGATGGACATGTCATATCCATGTGTATCCTACGTCTTAGACAGTAAGTGGGATGAGGATGTGGGAGGCATCTGTACTGTACAGTGAGAGGTACTCACGTAATCTGCTGTAATGTCATTGTGTGGCAAAGGATTGGGAAGAAGGGTAAACATCAAAAGGATGACTGTGCAGGAATGGTGACCTCACAGGAGAGGTGTGAATGATATGCCCTAATGATTAAAATGTTCCTGTGTGGGCCATGGTGCCGCAGTTGGCAGGAGAATACATGACTTTACATGATGGGCATATGCTGATGGATGGGCTGAAGGATGGATGGCAGTAGATGAGAGTGTGGTATGGCCTTGCTACCCCGATGTACCTGATGTGACCGCACAAATGCAGTTTAGTGTGTGAAAAAATAGTAGCTGTACCACCAGAAAGTTTCAATACCAGCCATTTGGCTGTGGCAGCTGTCTCAGCTTTTCTAACCTCCATACAATCTTCCTCACACATATGCATATAACAACTGGACAAGTGTCTCTCATATTGGCCATATGGAGCAAGTAAGGACATGTCATGATCTCTGCAGATGGCTATCCCAGGAGTGAGACGTGCCTGCATGTACTGCAGACATGTGATGGAGCCAAAGATGTTCAGTCACAGTTATGATGAAATAGTCTAATCATGTACAAATCATGTGTCAGACAACTGCAGGGTGAACATGTCTGACCCATTGCAATGTGCCACAGCAGAGACAATAAAGTCCTGCTGTCAGATGGGCATGATTGCAATGTGCAAGTTTGCAAACCCAATGTACTATTGTAACACATAAACAAGAATAATAATGTGTTTTCTCCATTCAATGCAGACTCCAGATTGTTTCTGGCAGCATACTGAAGAGAGTCTCCCACAGCCATAAAGAGAACAAGTGTTACTTACTGAGTCAGTGCTCTAACCAATTAGGCTATATCTCCATATTTGTGAACATAGCATTGTCTAGAATCAAAGAGACTGCAGGTCCCTGACTGCAATGGCCTAAACCCAGGACATGAAAGAACTTGGTCGGCACATTCTGAGACAGTCGTAAACCACAACTAGGGCCTGCCTGCAGCGGCACACATGCAGTGCAGACTGTACTGGACACTCAGAACTGCATCTGCATAACAAATACATAGCTGCAGAATAAGTCTCTTGTCCAAAGACCAAGCCACATGTGAGGGCAAGATGCCCATCCCTCCACTGTACCTCCAACGCCAAGCAACAGTCGCATGCAAAGGTCCGCTGGGCGGTAGTATGGTGCTAAAACATAGGAACATAAGAACATAAGATATGCCATACTGGGTCAGACCAAGGTCCATCAAGCCCAGTATCCTGTTTCCAACAGTAGCCAATCTAGGTCATATGTACCTAGCAGTTTCCCCCAAAAGACACAGGTTCCACTATGCTTGTACTGGGTCAAGCATTGATATCCTGGGTCCCTTCTTAATAATGGTTTATGGACCTTTCCTCCAGGAACTTGTCCAAACCTTTTTTAAACCCAGCTACACTAACAGCCTTTACTATATCCTCCGGTAACAAATTCCAGAGTTTGATTACACGTTGAGTGAAAAAATATTTTCTTTTATTAGTCTTAAATAGTTTACCCTGTAGCTTCATTGCATGTCCCCCAGTCTTTCTATATTCTGATAACGTAAACAATCGATCTACGTTTACCCGTTCCTCTCCGTTCATTAATTTATAGACGTCTATAATATCTCCCCTCAGCCGTCTCTTTTCAAGGTTAAAGAGCCCTAACCTTTTTAGCCTTTCTTCATAGGAGTATCCGTCCATCCCCTTTACCATTTTGGTGGCTCTTCTCTGAACCTTTTCTAATATTGCTATATCCTTTTTAAGATATGGCGACCAGAATTGCACACAATATTCAAGGAGCGGTCTCACCATGGAACGATATAGAGGCATTATAATATCCTTTGTTTTATTTTCCATTCCTTTCCTTATGATACCTAGCATTCTATTTGCTCTCTTGGCCGCCGCTGCACACTAGGCCGAGGGTTTTAACATGTTATCCACAATGACGCCTAAATATTTTTCCTGGGTGGCGGTTCCTAATGTGGAACCTTGCATCGTGTAACCATAGTTTGGGTTGTTCTTCCCTAGGTGCATAACTTTGCACTTGTCCACATTAAATTTCATTTGCCATTTTGATGCCCAGTCTTCCAATTTATCAAGATCCTCTTGCAATTTTCCACAATCCTCTTGGGTTTTAACAACTTCAAATAGCTTTGTGTCATCTGCAAATTTGATAACCTCACTCGTTATTCCACTTTCCAGGTCATTTATGAATATGTCAAAAAGCAGCAAACCCAGCACAGATCCCTGGGGTACACCACTATTCACCTTTCTCCATTGGGAAAATTGCCCATTTAGCCCTACCCTCTGCTTTCTATCTTTTAACCAGTTCCTGATCCACAGTAGTACACTGCCTCCTATCCCATAATTCTTTAGTTTGCCAAAAGTCTCTGATGAGGGACCTTGTCAAAGCTTTATGAAAGTCCAGATACACTATATCAACCAACTCACCTTTGCCCACCTGTTTATTCACACCTTCAAAAAAACATAACAGATTAGTAAAACAAGATCTTCCTTGTCTAAAGCCATGTTGGCTGTCTCCCATTAGGCATTGACTATCTACATGCTGAGTAATTTTATTCTTTATGATGGTTTCTACCATTTTTCCCGGTACTGACGTCAGGCTCACTGGTCTGTAGTTTCCCGGATCACCCCTGGAACCCTTTTTAAAAATTGGTGTTACATTGGCGATCCTCCATTCTTCAGGTATTAGAGATGATTTTAATGATAGTTCTCAGATTACTAATAGCAGGTCTGCAATCTCATATTTCAGTTCTTTCAACACCCTTGGATGTATACCATCCGGCCCAGGTGATTTGCCACTCTTCAGTTTATCTAATAGTTGTAATACATCTTCCCCATGTATCGATATTTCCTTCAATTCGTCCGCACCTTTAAATACCACTTCAGTCATGGGTAACATCCCTACATCTTCCTCAGTAAAGACCGAAGCAAAGAATTCATTCAGTCTATCCACTATCACCTTGTCGCCTCTTAGTACCCCTTTAACTCCTCTATCATCTAATGAACCAACTGACTCTCTCACAGGTTTTTTGCTACTTGAAAAAGTCTTTATTTCGCGTTTTTGCTTCCGCAGCAAGCTTCTTCTCAAATTCTCCCTTTGCCTGCCTTATCAATGCCTTGCATTTGACTTGCCAGTGCTTGTGCTGTTTCCAGGTTTCGTCGTTTGGCTTTTTTTTCCATTTCCTGAAAGATGCTTTTTTGGCAACAGCCGCCTCTCTGACCTCACCTTTAAACGATGCTGGCAGTTTTTTGGACTTCCTTCCACTTTTCTTAAAGCGTGGAATACAGCTGGTCTGGGCTTCCAAGATAGTATTTTTCAACAACACCCAAGCTTGATGTAAGTCTTTAACCTTTGCAACTGCTCCTTTTAGTCTTTTCTTAACTATTTCCTCATTTTATCATAGTCTCCCTTTCGAAAGTTAAAAGGAAGTACTGTGGATTTCCTTACTTACCCTCCTCCACTAATTAAATCAAAGGCGATCATGCTATAATCACTATTGCCAAGTGGCCCCAACACCCTTATCTCTTGCACTAGATCTGGTGTTCCACTAAGGACTAGGTCTAATATGGCTTCCCCTCTGGTCAGTTCATGAACCAGCTGCTTCAAGAAGCAGTCATTTATTTCATCTAGGAACTTTATCTCCCTAGCATGTCCTGCCGTGACACTAACCCAGTCGATACCGGGGTTATTGAAATCACCCATTATTATTACTGCGCTGTAACGTTTGTTAGCTTCCTCGATTTATTTGAGCATTTCATCATCCATTTGTTCATTCTGGCCAGGCAGTTGATAGTACACCCCCACTGCCATCGCCTTCCCCTTTTTACATGGAATTTCAATCCATAGAGATTCTACAGCAAACTTTGTTTCCTGCAAAACTTTAATCCTTTCTGACTCAATGCACTCTCTAACATAGAGCGCAACCTCTCCACCAATTTGATCAGCTCTATCATTACGATATAGTTTGTACCCAGGTATCACAGTGTCCCACTGGTTGTCCTCCTTCTACCATGTCTCTGATATTCCAATCATATCTAACCTCTCATTTAGTGCTATATATTCTAACTTTCCTATCTTAATTTTTAGACTTCTAGCATTTGCATACAAGCATTTTAGAGACTGTATTTTATTCATATTAATTTGGCTATTGGTAGACATGGGTAATTTGGGATCTTTAAGCTCTGTCTGCTCCATACTTGAGGGCATTTGAGCTACTTTGCTCTTTTTTGGAACCTCTCTGCTTTTAGTAGTATCCTTGTAGGATACATTCTTCCGAACCATCCGCTCTTGGGCGACTGTCGGCTTTCCCCTATTATCTAGTTTAAAAGCTGCTCTATCTCCTTTTTAAAGGTTAATGCCAGCAGCCTGATTCCATCCCAGTTAAGGTGAAGCCCATCCCTTCGGAAGAGCCCCTCCTTTCCCCAGAATGTTCCCCAGTTCCTAACAAATCCAAAACCCTCATCTCTGCACCATAGTCTCATCCACGCATTGAGACTCCAGAGCTCTGCCTGCCTTTTGGGTCCTGCGCGTGGAATGGGAAGCATTTCGTAGAACGCTACCCTGGAAGTTCTGGATTTCAATTTCCTAGCTAAAAGCCTAAATTTAGCCTCCAGAACCTCTCTACCACATTTTCCTATGTCATTGGTACCGACATGTACCAAGACAGCAGACTCCTCCCCAGCACTATCTAAGACCTTATCTAGGTGGCGCGTGAGGTCCGCTACCTTCGCACCAGGCAGGCATGTTACCAGGCGATCCTCACATCCACCAGACACCCAGCTATCTACATGCCCAATGATGGAATCACCAACTATAACGACTATCCTAAACCTTCCCTCATGGGCACATGGCCCTGTAGAAACTTCCTTGGTGCGAGAGGGTTTTACATCACCTGGAGGACAGGTCCTAGTTACAGGATCACTTCCTGCCACACCAGGGTGATGCTGTCCTGTCATGTGACCTCTCTCCTCCATGGCAACAGGGATGCTGCCAGACTGGAGGTGGGACTTCAGGACTATATCCCTGTAGGTCTCATCTATGTACCTCTCTGTCTTTCTTATGTTTTCCAAGTCTGCTACTCTAGCCTCTAGCGAACGGACTCGTTCCCTGAGAGCAAAGAGCTCCTTGCACCTAGTGCACACGTAAGCCCTCTTACCAACTGGGAGAAAATCATACATGTGACACTAAATGCAAAAGACTGGAAAGCCCTCATCTCGCTGCTGGACTACTGTCTGCATCTTAGTTTTAAGCTTGTGTACATATCTTTAAGTTCTTTACTTACTAAGGGTTGCTATGGATATTTATACTAATAAAACTGTACCTAATAGGGGGCGGAGCCCGATGTCCAGCGGGATGGTCGCATAACGCTGAGGCTCCCGAGAGGCCTACTCAGAATCCTGAATTAACACCGTACATACTTGAACCTCTGCTCTGATCTTGCCGGGGCACATTGGTGAGATGGCGGGGACCAAACCCACGCGCCTGGAATTTGGATCTCCAGCGGCTTCTCACGGCAAACGCTCCAAAACTGAACCCCCGTCCCCGCAGAAGGGGCTGGCTTTGCGCGAGGGCCCCGAAATGCAGCAGGAAATCCTTGCAGAGATTAGAGGGGTAAAGGACCTCGTGCAGTCAAACGGTGAAGCACTCCGAGCGCTGCGGGAAGATCTTGGTGTACTGCAGGGCAAGCTAGAGGGGCTCTCTTCGCGTCAGGACAAAATGGAGAGCATAGTAGACTCCCATGCGGCCCGGTTGTCCAAACTCGACAAAGTTGAACGTCAGGTACGGGCCTTGCAGAAAGAAGTGGAAGATGGCAATAATAGAGCGCGCCGCAACAACCTACGACTCGTGGGCATACCGGAGGGAGCGGAATCGGGAGACATGAAAGAGTTTTTATGTAAAGCCCTCCCTTCCCTGCTCCAAATCACCTTTACCAAAGACTTGGAGATCGATCGCGCTCATCGTGTACCCACAAACATAACGCTCAACAGGAAGACCCCGCGGCCCATCATCTTTCGACTTTTGAGATATCAACATGTGGAGCAAATTCTCAGTGCCTCTCGGGCAAAGGGCCATATGGAGTATGAGAGCCACAGGATCTCCTTCTATCCTGACTTGGCTAAACCCACGGTCGACCGCCGAAAGCGCTTTCTGGAATTTCGGCCGAGGCTTCAACAACTACAAGCACGCTATGGCTTGATGTATCCGGCCAAGCTCCGAGTCACGCTTCACAATCAGACAAGAACATTTGAGGACCCTGATCTACTAGCGGAGTTTTTGGATTCTAAAGAAGCCGACTTGATGCGCTGACTTCCAGAATATTCCTGCAAGTATTCTCATCTCCGCTGTACCTGCCATATTGGATTTGCCGCGGCTCAGCAAAGAGTCTGGCGAGGGCGGGGTGGTGCTTTATTGTGATGATATCTGTGACCCGACTCCATCTACCCACAGTAGCCTCGATGAGTATCAGAGACAGTGTTAATTATGGACTCTGGTGTTTCTTTTCTTTTTTCATGTCTCTATCTTCCTCTCTAGGGCCTCCTCCCGCAGACATATGGTCGCCATATTCATTGGGGGTTTTGCTTCTTCTCTAAGATACTTTGGTACATACTTTTCAATATGGGGTGTATTAGCCCGCATACTCGGTGATTATGTCATTGTTGCACAGATTCTGATTATGTTGTATGTTTTCAAGTGCCCTTACCTAAAATGTCTATTACCGATTGATGGCACCATGTAAGATTTTCTCATTGAACGTAAAAGGAATCAATAATCCGATAAAACGGAAGAAAATCCTAAGCTATCTAAGTCATGAAGCTGCGGACTTGATTTTCCTCCAAGAAACGCATTTAAATTCGAAGGAAACTCTCAAACTCAATATTAAACCTTACATGGTGGCCGCCTATTCCCCAGCCGTTTCTAAGAAATGTGGGGTTGCCATACTGGTTAGGAAATCTTTGCATGCTACTATTATTGCGACTAGCTCAGATACAGCAGGTAGATGGTCCAGAGTTCACCTCAAGATAGGTAGCCTTGAAGTTACATGTATATGCCTTTATGCTCCTAATGTGGATGACCCTGCCTTTTTTGCTACCATTGCTCAGGTTGCGCAGGCCTCTGCTAATACTTCATTGATAATAGGGGGGGATTTCAATTTAGTTCTTGATCCCCTGATTGACAAACAGCCGCCTAGGACAAGTGGTCCCCCCAAGAGTCACATCACGCTTACCTCTTTGATCAAAGATCTTGCTTTAGTTGATCTATGGAGGTTACTACACCCCAATGAGCTTGACTTTACCTTTTTCTCTTCCCCTCACAAATCCCAGTCTCGCATAGATTTTTTTCTAATATCAAAACTGTTAGTTCCTCAGGTGGACACTGCAAAGATTCACTCCCAACATATTTCAGATCATGCTGCTATTTCCTTTCAATTACACACTACTGCACCCCAGGGGAATTCGGGGGCCTGGTTCTTTGATAGAGCCCTGTTAACTCAGCCAGAGTTCCAGTTAGAAATTCGAGCAGCCATACAGGATTACTTCCATTTTAATTTACCCCAGGATACTGCGAATTGGGCTTGGTGGGAGGGTTTCAAAGCGGCCATTCGAGCAACGATCACTAGCTATCAAATCCGCCTGCGGAAACAACGCAAACAGCAGCTACTCATACTAGACCAACAAATCAAAGCAGGCGAGCGAGTTCTAACTTCACGTACTGATCCATGTGTCTTAATTCGCTTACAGCGTCTCCGTTTTCAATATAATGCAATCCTCTCAACTGCAGCTTCTAAGAGTATTGAGCTTCAACGAGGGACATACTATCGTGAAAATAATCGAGCCGGTCGACTTTTAGCCAACGCCTTGAAAGGTCAAAAAGAAGCCAAACGCGTAGCGGCCCTTCGGGCCCCACAGGGAGGGGGCATATTGACCACAGACTCCGATATAGTAGAACTCTTTCGGGATTTCTATACCCGCCTATATCAATCTGAATGTGAGTTCTCATCAGAGACCTTCGAGCGATTGCTTTCTGGTATTCAGCGGCCGACCCTCTCTGAAGCTGATAGGGATGCGATGGATGAACCCTTCTCTACTTCAGAGATCCAATCTGCCCTAAAACGAACAGCCTCGGGCCGAGCCGCAGGGCCTGATGGTCTCCCGACCGAATTCTACAGAACGTTCAGTGCAGATTTAGTTCCCTACTTAAAACTCTATTTTACTGCCCTTGCGGTAGATACATCTTCTTTGGGATCCTTTTCTGCAGCTAATGTGGTAGTATTTGAGAAAGAAGGCAGAGACCCGCTGCTAACCGCCAACTATCGTCCAATCTCCCTACTTAATGCCGATTATAAGATCTTCGCAACGATCTTGGCCACCCGGCTATCTGACAGGATGGCCACCCTAATCCATCCCGACCAATGCGGTTTTATACCCGGCCGATCCACCGCTGACAATGCTCGGACCTTGTGCCATGTGTTATCCAGTGCTGCCAATCTAGATCATCCATGGGTGGGTCTTTCCCTAGATGCTGAAAAAGCCTTTGATCGCCTAGAATGGCCCTTCTTATTTGCAGTTCTCCGATGGTATGGCTTTGGGGAGGGCTTCCTCCGATACCTCCAAGTCATGTATACTCAACCCGTCGCCAGTATTTGTGTAAATGCCATTAAGTCTCAGCCTTTTAGTCTCCAAAGAGGCACGCGTCAAGGTTGCCCCCTATCACCAATGCTCTTTGATCTAGCTCTTGAACCCCTCACCCTCCTTATTAGACAGTCCGCACGTATTCGAGGTGTCCCCTTCAGTCACAGAGAGATTAAACTCTCTGCATATGCAGATGACCTTATGCTTTTTGTATCACTTGATTCGGTTCCAGCTGTCTTGGATCTGATTGATGGATACTCGCAATTATCGGGCTATAAAATTAACTGGACCAAATCTGTAGCATTCCCACTGAATCGCTGGGTACATGAGGCTGATATGCAGGCCTTTCCTTTCCTTTGGCAATCCCGCATGGTGAAATATCTTGGGGTCCATTACTGTTCTCCTTTAGAAGACACTATCAGTTTTAATGCCAAAGAGGTAGTCTCCAAAGTCCGTGAGCTCACAAATCGTTGGTCTCCCTTATCCCTTACATGGTGGGGCCGCCTAGAAACTGTGAAAATGATGATTGTCCCCAAAGTGAACTACATTTTAGAAATGCTGCCATGCTTACTCCCGCTACACACTTATAAAGATATTGAGGGCCTTCTCGTCCGCTATCTCTGGCAGGGCAAGCCACCAAGGATAGCTAAACAAAAACTACAGTCTGCAAAGGAACTAGGGGGTACCAGATTTCCTGATTTTCTCAGATATCATCAAGCCTTCCTACTTAAACAAGGTGCCCGATGGCTAGATGCCTCAACAGACAGCAGACCAGTTTGGCTTGATATAGAAGAGGAGCTTAGTAACCCAATTCCGTTGACCCATCTCCCCGGTATGTCCCATCAAGTAGACACCCGCCATCCCCCAATGATTGTCGATACTCTTGCGGCCTTTAACACTCTCATTCTATTACTGGGCCCAAACGTATGTCCTCTGGACGGACTCCCGCTGTGGAATAACCACAGAATTCAAGTCCTAAATAGAACGATAGCATGGAAACCCTGGTACTCTAGGGGGATCTGGACACCCCAACAGCTCTTTTCTGCAGCTCGTTGGAAAACCTTTTCTGATTTACAAAAGGAATTTGCGTTACCAGCGAAACATTACTTTCAATTGCTGCAGCTTCAACACTGCCTCAAAAGTTCTCAAATCATGCCGCCCTCTGTTCCTACTGAGGACGGGCTATTAGAACTAGTTCACTCTATTAGTAGTACACATGGGGTAGCCTCTAACTTTTATAAAATATTATGTCAGGGTACAGATACTGCCACTTTTAGAGCCCAACAAGCCTGGGAGCGCGAACTGCAAACCACTTTAACCCCTGTGCAATGGAGCGTTTTCTGGAGCAAAGTAGTGCGGGTTTCCCGGTCTGCCTCAGTTACCCAAACACTCTTCTTTTTTGCACACCGATGCTTTTATACTCCAGAAAAAATAGCCAAATGGAACACAACTGCTAGGGACCAGTGTTGGTCTTGCCATACTGCTGGGTGAACCCTCGCTCATGTTATTTATGAATGTCCTCAACTACAGGTCTTCTGGGGGCGGGTCTGGGGTCGTATTCAATTGATCTTACACCTTCACGAGCCTCTCTCTTGGAAGATTGTGGGACTCCGCTCAGTGGCGGAGGTCCCCTCTCTTCCTAAGAAGGGTCGCTTTCTCCTTGATTTCATGCTGGGTATAGCCATATGTTTAATCACGAGGAATTGGAAGGATAGCTCTCGACTTACTGTCAATGAATGGTGGAACCTCGTCTGCTTATATAGTAAATATGAGCAGATATCTCGGAGAGCTATTCCCCATACCCAAACTCACTCTTGCTTGTCTAAATGGCAGATGCTCAATGATTATGTACAATCTGCTCATTGTTCTGACATGTCTGTTTAATGTACACTCATCATGTTTCAGATCACCGTTAGGTTTTGTAACACAATAATGTGAGTACACGCCCGTTTCGGGAATGATTAGTTTTCTAGAGAAGAAGCAGGGGGGAGGGGGGTGGCAGGGGTTTACTTTGATGTATGTATTACACTCTATGTATCTGTCTTTTAGTTGTATGTCTTCCTTTCCTTTGTTGTTATAAAACGAAAATAAAGAATTTAAAAAAAAAAAAAACTGTACCTAATATGTTTAATATACCTTGTTCACCTGAAGCTGAATTAATCTCAGGTCCTTAGTGTATGACTGATTTGGGTAACGAGCTTCACCTGAGAGCACCTCCTGTCTTTTAAGATGTGTAAGTACCTATAAAGCTACGATTATCCCAGGGGTGGGTGGGTGTTGGGGAGGAAAGGAGGGAAATAACACTTATTAAAAGAGGGCTGCTACAAAGTACCCTGTCCTGTGCTGCTGAGGTAAGCTATATTCTGATTTGATTTAAATTATAGCTCTTTGTTGCTGCTAGGCTCTAACTTATTATGAAATCTAAACTACAAATTCTCTGCTGGGTTCTAAATTTAACCAGAAAGCTCTCTTCTGTGTTTTAAATTTAAACTAAAAGTACTTTGCTGATGCTAGGCCCTGAGTGGCTATTAAATTTAAACTACAAGCTCTCTGCTGGGTTCTAAATTTAACCAGAAAGCTCTCTTCTGTGTTTTAAATTTAAACTAAAAGTACTTTGCTGATGCTAGGCCCTGAGTGACTATTAAATTTAAACTAAAAGCTCTCTGCTGGGTATGAAATGTAACAAGAAAGTTTTCTTCTGTGTTTTAAATTTAAACTTAAACTGCTGCTACTAGGCCCTGACTGATTTAACAAAAAATAGTGGGTTCACAGATTAATTAGCTTTAATAGAAAGAATTCCTTTCAGAAAATTCCCAGAAGTATATACTCACAATTGCAGATCTCTCTCTAGAAGTAACAGTCCCCTTTTCTAGTCATTCAAGACTGAGGATCACAGAACTCTGGTTGAGCTATTTATGCCTGTGCTGCTGAGGTAAGCTGTGACCAACTTCCTGGGTGATTAACAGTCCTTGCTTGGATAGAAGGAGTCTTTCAAAATGGCCTTTTGACCTGCCACCTGGTGTTAACACCTATTGAAAAGGTTTCACAGGTCTCTTTCCCCCTAGGTAGAAGGCCTCTTTGTAAAGGTCTCTAGAAGACTTTATTTGTTGCTCAAAGAGTACTGACCCTGTTTTGCCTTTTGTGCTAAGCTATATTCTGATTTGATTTAAATTATAGCTCTTTGCTGCTGCTAGGCTCTAACTTATTATGAATTTTAAACTACAAGCTCTCTGCTGGGTTCTAAATTTAAACAGAAAGCTCTCTTCTTTGTTTTAAATTTAAACTAAAAGTACTTTGCTGATGCTAGGCCCTGAGTGACTATTAAATTTAAACTAAAAGCTCTCTGCTGGGTATGAAATGTAACCAGAAAGTTCTCTTCTGTGTTTTAAATTTAAACTTAAACTGCTGCTACTAGGCCCTGACTGATTTAACAAAAAATAGTGGGTTCACAGATTAATTAGCTTTAATAGAAAGAATTCCTTTCAGAAAATTCCCAGAAGTATATACTAACAATTGCAGATCTCTCTAAAGAAGTAACAGTCCCCTTTTCTAGTCATTCCCTTGATGGGGTTACATTGCAAAATAGGTATATTTGCACATACACCTACCTCAGCCCTCATCCATGACCTATGAGGTCCATGGCAGACCATCCTGCCCTCTTCGTGGGGTCATGCACACTTGTTCCACCATCATAGAAGACATGCAGGCACTGGGCAGTGCTCCAGTGATTACAGTCACCACTATGGCTGCAATTGGAGCTCTATGTACCGGTACTGGTTAGCCCCTCCATTTCCCATGATGCACCTCACAATCTGAGCAGCTATATGCAACTTTTGCCCATATGGAGAATGCTGTGATCCTTCATATCAGCTCTTTAATATGCAGAGACATTGAGTTCTTCCTGCATATAACAGCTGCCACTTGTGCAAATGACCTTTTTCACAAGTCACCCTAAATGTGAAGAGGGCACACATCACCAGGTCCCCAGCGCAATTAATGGATACTCTAGTTCCTAGAGCAGATTTATTGTACTACTAGTGTGTGATGATAGTCATTTGGTATTCTGTACAAGTGTAGCATGTAAGAGGGGCACGTCTTATGTGGCCCTTGTGTCCTGTACTTGTTGGCTAGGGACTTTCCTATAACATCTCATGTCATTCCCTAAGGTTGCGGCAGCTGTTTCCAAGGAACCTGAATAGAGGGTCTAAGGGTTCCTTTTTAGCTGGATTTGATCATCAGCTACAGAAACACAGGTCACAGGCTGTTTTCAGCTCACAGGCTGTTTTCAGATTTTACTAGCTCCTTGGCAGACCCCCTCTATGGGGTTTCAAAGCACAGGTTTCCCCTACAGGAGACCAGGGGCCCTTGAGTGCCTCTGTTGCTGACAGCAGGGAATCAAATACCTTTTCATTCCTTAGGCAACGTAGCCTTATCCCTCAGGGGGGTGCTTGGGACTCAGAAGAGGATGCCTTTTCTCCAGAAGGTGAGTCTGAGGAGAAAGGTGAGCCTTGTCATGGGAGTGACAAAGTGCATGACTATCCTGGTAGAAGGAGGTGCTGTGTGTAAGGAGTCTCATGATAGGATGATAGAGATTGTCTTTAAGAATTCCTTTATGGCTTCTGTCTTAGGATCCAAAGCATCATTGTGTGTAGGCTTGATGGTACAATCCCATTTACACTGGGTCCAGCAATTGCCAGATAGCCCAGAGGCTGTAAGGTTAGAGTCAGGCTGTGTAAGTGGCTGATGCTCTCTATGACTTGAGCAGAATCTCATTCAAGTTTATGGCAGCCATGGTAGTGACTAGTCAGTGGCTTTGGATATTCAACTGGTTGGCTGACACTGCCTCCAAGTTACATCTGAGCAAGCTCCTCTTTAAGGGTGGATTGCTCTTTGGGGAGGAACTTGAGAGGTTGGTGAAAGACCTGGGAAAAACTTACCCCCCAAAGGCTCCTGGAAGACAGGGCCAGGGGCACTAGTATTGCCTCTCATAGGGGCCTGTGTGGAGCAGGAAGACATCTTCAGACAGCTAGGAGTTCAAGAAAGGCCACTCTTTTCAGAGTTTACAGCAGTCTTGAGACTCAACTATGGTGCTTTCTGAAGCTGCTAAGCCCCTGCAATGCGATACAGTAGGTCTCTTCTGAGGTACAGTCAGTTGGAAAGACACTCAGGCTATTTTTCTTGAAGTGGACCAATATCAGCTCAGACTAATGGATTTCTGAGGTCATCAGTCAGGGTTATGCCCTGGAGTTTTCAGATCTGTTATGAGATGCCTTTTTGTGGTTCCTTGCTTAAGTGACTAGCCATCAAAGAAACTCTTCGTGCCTCCTGCAGTTGCAAGATATTCTACCTGCACCATCACCAGGGGAGGGTGAAGGGTGTTATTCAACATACTTTGTGTTACCCAAGAAGGAGCGTTTCTTCCAACCTATCCTAGACATGAAGGTGGTCAATGTCAAACTCAGTTCCTCATTTTTGCATGGAGACCATCAGATTAGTCATTGTGTCAATCTGGCAAGGGGAGGTTCTGACATAGCTGAGGCATATTTCCAATTCAGGAGCAACACCAGTGGTTTGTTTTGCATTCTGAGTTGTCATTTCCAATTCTGGGCTCTCCCCTTTGGCCCAGCAATGACTCCTCACATCTTCTTGAAGGTCATGGTGGTGGTGAAAGCATTCCTGTGCAAGCAAGGGTTTTCGGTTTACCCATATATGGAGAAGTATGATTTGGTCATACTTCTGGGAGAAGTCCAGGGATGACACAGCCTGGTAATTCATTGGCTGAGAGGCTGGATTTAGTGGTCAGTTATCCCAAGAACAGCCTAATTGCTTCCCAGGATTTGGAGCATCTTGGTGCTCAGTTCAACACACTCCTGGGTTGAGTGTTCATCAAGTAGGAGAGGTTTCTCAAACTGCAGAGCCAACTCAAGGGGCTCCATGCTCTCTCAGCTCCCTGGGCCTGGGACTATATCCAATTCCTGGAATCCATGGCATCGACCTTAGAGCCAGTCCCTTAGGCCAGTATGCGCATGTGCCCCCTCCAGAGACATCATTTGACTCCCTGTTCTCAGATATTCAATCAGAACCTTGTGCTTCCTAAGGAGATTAAGGAGCAGCTACTTTGGTGATTGCATTTTCATCATCTGATGGACAGGGTGCCCCTAGAAACACCGGTGTGGGTGATAGTCGCCACAGATGCCATTCTCCATCGCACCTCAGGGGATTAAGAGCAAGCAATCCACTTGTAGTCATGCATTCGCCCTATTTGCACGCACATTATGGAATTCCCTACCTCCAGACCTAAGAGGATGTTTGGATGAGAGTGAATTTCAGAAGACATTAAAAACATACCTCTTCCAAGAGCATTTCAACACAACCTCAGCCACAGAGACACAAACTACTTAGGAGCTCTAGATTGAGCAACCTTCTAGACACAGTGTCACCAGACTTAAGAACCTGTGCAATGTATAAATGTTGATTAATTACATTCTTTAGTTGCTTTGTATATAGTTATTATTACCTTTTACTATGTTTTGTTTCATTGTACAACAGAGTACTCCATGATGCACTGTTAGTTTTGTTGGTTCTCTCTAAACTGCTTTGAATGGTAGAAAGGTAGTATAAAAATAAGTTTAAATAAATAAATCTGAAGGGCTGGGGAACTCACTTTCTAGGTCATTCTCTGTCTGGCAGATCAGCTGGTTGGAGGGCAGGGCAATTCCAGAAGGGCAAGGTGGTCCGTGTGTTCTCGGATAATGCTACTGTTATGTACTGTATATCAACAAGCAAGGCGGGACTCAAAGTGCCAGAGTTGCTTTTGAGATAGCAGAACTGTGTCTTTAGGTGGAGGAGCAACTAGTCGCCCTGCCCACAGCCCACATAGCAGGCATCGACAACATACAAGCCAACTTATTGAGTTGGAACAATAGATCCTAGTGAATGGAAGCTAAGCCTGCACGCGTTTGACTTGATAATGTGGAGGTAGGGTCTTCCTATCTTCAATCTGATAGCTACTCAGGATAATACAAAGGTGGAGACATTTTTCAGCTGCAGGAGGGATCTGCAAGCAGCAAGCTTCGATGCTCTACTTCAAGAGTAGTCCCAAGAGGGACTTCTATATGTCTTTCCCCCCAGGACCCTTGAAAACCATCTGCTGTGCAGAATTTGGTCCCACCCAGATCAGATGATTCTAGTGGCTCCAGACTGGCTATACAGGATTTTCTCAGCCTGCTGGTGGGGTCCCTGCTCCTGCTTCCTTAGGAGAGCAGTCTCCTGTGTCAGGGACCACTGGTGTTTGAAGAGCCCATTCCCTTCTCACTTATCGTCTGGCCCTTGAGAGTCTGAAGATGTCCAGGAAGGACTACTCTGGAGCAGTAGTGGATACTATGCTTAAAGCTCAGAGGGCCTCTACTTCTTTAGCCTATGTAAGAGTTTGGAGGGTTTTTGAGAGGTGGTGTCCCTCTTGGATCCTAGAAACAGGAAGGAAGACATTGCAGCTATTTTGTTCTTCATAGAATTGGGTTTGGACCAGGGATTGCCCCTGAACTCTCTTAAGGTTTAGGTTGAGGGCATATTCAAGGCATGTTCTTGGCAGCACACTCTAACATCTTCTATTTCCGCAAAGTAATACAAAATATCTGTCCACCAATGCACCTGGTCTCCTCAGTGAAGTCTCTCTCTGGTGTTGAAAGCACTGAAAGGGCATCTTATTGACTCTTCTTGACTCTTAAAGTGTTTTTTTTTCTGGTGGACATTGTGTCAGCCAGACAGGGGTCAGGTTTCTGTCTCCTTGCAGACTGTTCTGTACTTTTTCCCAAAGATGCTTTGCCTTTTTCATCTTAACCAGACCATCACCATGCCCTCCTTCTTGGAGAAGGACATTTGGGCAGATACCTCTTTGTGTCTGGTGAATATGAGGAGGATTTTGGTCAGATTCTGTACTTTGAGATAATTAATCCCTTCCATTGATCGAGCCATCTCTTTGTCCTCTTCAGTGGTCCAATGAAAGGTCGAGCAGTAGTCAAGTCTTTTATTACTAACTGGACTAAGGAGGCAATTAGTTCAGCCTATCTTCTGTCTGGAAGGTGCATACCAGAGGGGACCAAAGCTCACTTTACGAAGATACAGGCCTGCTCCTCAGTGAAGTCTGCCTTGGTGTCTCCAGAGGGCATATGTGAGTAGGACTTGGACAGTTGACTAAGTCCCAAGCTATCCATGAACTGTATAAAGCCAGTCTAGGCCATTGTAATGAGCATCTGTGACAAACTGAAATCACCTAAGATAAATAGGTTAGAGAAGTGGGAATAAAAATCAGATTATAGAGCTTAATAAATCTTTATGACAATCCGTAATAGCAAGAAGGATGGTGATAGACAAGTAAGAAAATTGGAGGAGACTGAGCCTAAAAACAGACTCGCTAATCTACCGAGGAGAGCTTTAAACTAGGATTGTCAGAAATGGATGATAAAGTCCCCAAGTAAGTAAAAGCCCTCAGGTAAGTAAAACATTAAAAAATAGTATAGAAAAGGAAAATAAGAGCAAGATCTGGAGATCTGCTTATATTAAAGGTCCAGATTTATAAGATGTAATGGAAGAGGCTGAATTGGATATACTGGAAGTCATGCAGACATGATACACAGACAACAATGACTGGGACATAGTTATACCAAGACATAATCTATTCAGGAAAGACAGGGTAGGAAGAAAGGGAGGAGGAATGGCGCTATATGTGAAAAATAATATTCAAGCCAGAGAACTGTAGGGCTTGCGAGGGAAGGAGGAGGCAATGGGCAGGTTAGTCTGGAAAGATGAAATGGAAAATCTGTTTACAATGGTAAATAGATATTCAGTCCTCTTTCGCAGGCAGAAGAAATGTAGAAACAGAAAAAATGTGACAGCTAAAGATCATATGGCCTATCCAGTTTGCCCTTCTATTCCAAAGACTAAGCTTTACAGTCCCTTTTTTACTCTTAGGATCCTTTGTAATTGTCCCGTGATTTCTTGAATTCAGATATAGTTCTGGTTTCTCTCACTCAGCCCCATACCTAGCCCTGTGTGAGTGGTGTAGCCGCAAAGGGCGCAAACAAAATAGAAGCACATTTGGGGTTGCCAGCCTCGGCTCCCCCCATGCTGCTTGCTCTTGCCTCACTGCTGCCATTTTTCATGTTCCCTTGGCAGTGACAGCAGCGGAGAGGACCTCCAATTGAAAAAAGAAAAAAAACATGTGTCTTTCTGACTCCACTCTTGCATTTTGGGCCTGGTCCCTCCCTCCTCTGATGTATCTTCGCATCAGAGGGAGGGACCAGACCAGCCATTCCAGCATGCAATTGCAAAGACCAGCGTTTGAATGACTGGTCTGGTTCCTCCCTCTTCTGACACAACCCTACATCAGAGGAGGGAGGGATCAGACCTGCATGCAAGCGCAGAGGCAGAAAGACCTGCGTGTTTTTTTTCAATTGGATGTCCACTCTGCTGCTGCTGCTGCCGCCAAGGGAACACGAAAAGCAGCAGTGGCTAGCAAGAGCAGGCAGCGAGGGGGAGGGGAGCCGGCTGGACATGGAGGTAAGATGGGAAGATGCTGGGCATGGGGCAAATGACAAACCTGTGATGGTGGGCGCGCCAGATGTGATACGGTGAGAGGCTGTTCCACACATCTACTACTCTTTCTGTAAAAAAATATTTCCTCAGATTTCTCCTGTGTCTTTCCCTTTTTGTATTTCATCATATGCCCCCTTATTACAGACTTTCTTTCAATTAAAAGAGGCTCTGTTCCTTTGCATTTATGCCACAGAGGTATTTACAGTAAATGTTTTTATCATATCACCTCTCTTCTGCCTTTCTTCCAAACTATACATAATGAGATCTTTAAGTCTGTCCCCATATGCCTTACAACAAAGACCACTCACCATTTTGGTAGCCACTCTCTGCACCGACTCCATCCTGTTTATATCCTTTTGAAGGTGTGGTCTCCAGAATTGTATACAATACTCTAAATTAGGTCTCACCAAAGACATACAGAGGCACTATCACCTCCCCCTTTCTGCCAGCCATTCCTCTCTTTATGCACCCAAGCATCCTTCTGACTTTTGCCATCGCCTTCTCTAGTCGTTTAGCCATCTTAAGATCATCAGAAGCAATCACGCCCAGGTCCACTCTTCTTTCATGGACATTAGTATTTCAATCCTTATACTGTACTACTCCCTTGGATTTTTGCAGCGCAAATGCATGACTCTGCAGTTTTTAGTGTTACATCTCAGCTGCCAAATTCTCATCTTCAAGCTTTGCTAGATCCCTCCTCATGTTATCCAGACTTTCCTGCTTGTCTAGTCTGTTACAGATTTAGATACCATCCACAAAGAAGCAAACTTTACCTGACAGCCCTTCTGCAATATCACAAAAATGTTAAAAAGATTCAAACCAGGGACGTCCGGTGACGTCAGAAGGTTGAATGGCGGCGAACTAGGGGAGCTCCGCCGCCAACCCCTGCCATACAAGCAATAAGACGGTGCGAAATGCTGGCAAGGTGAAGGGGACTGCCGGAGCAGAAAAAGTAGAGAGCTACGATTATGGTGGCAGCTAGCGCGAGTTGCGTAGACTCCGGGAAACTCAGTAGCGGCGGAGAGAAGAGAGAGCCGGAGGAGCCACGTGGCCGCATTACAAAACGGCCGGGGTGGAAACCAGGTGTGGAGGCAGGAGAGAGGCACCCAGTAGGGTGGCGGTGCACAGGAGAAACACCCGCACCGGATTTTGTCAGGGTCGGGCGCTGTGAGAATCCCCGGGCCGTCCAGGAAGAGGAGCAGGATGGCCAGACAACAAAGCAGGCCGGGGAATGTTGCCAGTGGAGCAGGAGGCCTGGTTGGCAGCAGTGATAATGCAGCAGCGGTGCTGGGGAAAGAAGCCGGTCTGAAGGTGGGAGGAGGCTGCAAGGAGCGGCGGTGGGGGGAGCTTTCAAAAGAGGCAAAGAACAAGTGAGTGGAGACGGAAGCGGAGTGCATAGAGGCAAAGAGCACCTAGCACTAAGGCGGGAGAGAAGGCCTTAGCAGCCCAGAGCACACCAGGGCAGTAGGAACAACAGCAGAAGGGTAAAAGAAGTAAACGAATAACCATTCATAAACTAATAACAAAGTTAGGGGGGAAAAAAAAGAGGGAAAAAGGGGGAAAACAAAACCAAAAGAGAAAAGCAAAACAAGAAAGGAGACAAGAACAGCAGTGCGGTGAATAAGTTAAGGAGTACGCACTCAGCGACTCGAGGAGCAGGCCTCAGCAAGCCAGCTGGTGGGTTGTGAAAGTGCTTGGAGAGAAGAAAGTGGACAAATTCCCTACTAGAGCAAGCGAGGCCAAAGAAATGAGGGAATCACTGCTGTAACAGCATTGCTGGGAGGACGACACCAGAGGAGCGAAGAGGAGGATCATCTAAAGCTTAAGCATGGAGAAAGCAAAAAGAGAAGGGGCAGCGAAGAAAAAGCTGGCGGAGTTTCAATCAGCCTATGCGCCATCAAGAGGTGGAAAGGAAGGTGAGAAGGTGGGCAAGGCAGCGGGGGAATTCTCGCCGGGACGCGAGGAAGAGGTGGAAGGAGAGGAGCATATGGGAATGGCTGAAAAAATCAAGCAGTGGCTTCTGGAGCTAAAAGAGGATCTAAAGGAAGAAATTGGAGGAGTAAGAAATGAGCTCAAAGAGACCCTGCATTCAATCAAGCAAGACATAACTGAACTGGGAGGACGTGTAGAGGAAGCGGAGACTCAACTGGAACAGCATGGGGCAGCATTGGAGCTAATTCAGAAAGGATGGGCGGAGCTGCGAAAGGCGCAAGAGGATTTGCAGGCAAAAACGGAAGAATTAGAAGATCAGTCACGCAGATATAACATCAGAGTGAGGGGAATCCCGGAGGACCCCAAATACAGGAACTGTGAAGTGGTGGTACAAAAAATATTTGGAGAAGTCTTGAAGGAGGGGGAACGCATGGAAGAGGAGGAATGCGCACAGCTGAAAATAGAAAAGGCCCACAGAGGGTTGGGACCCCCAAGGGACAATCACCCGAGAGACATAATAGTTTGTTTAGCATCCTACAAGTGGAAAGAGCGTATACTAGGAGCAGCGAGAAAGTTAAGACACTTCCACTGGGAAGGACACAAACTGGAGCTGTTTCAGGATTTGTCCCAGGGGACGCTCCAGCGCAGACGTGAGATAAAAGAGGTCACGGCCTATTTGAGGAGGGCAGACCTGAGATACAAGTGGCTGTACCCCTTTGGATTATTAATAAGGGTGCAAGGCTGATTGAGGAAAGTAAAGACAAGCGCAGAAGCCTGGAGAGCGCTAAGGGATTTAGGAGCCGAAAACCTGACAGAAGAGGCTAGAAGTCCAGCTAAATCAACGGACGGGAGTGCCATGTGTTCTAAGGCGGAGAGTTTGAGGTGGCACAGAGCATCTGAAGGAGGGAGGAGATTGGCGAGACTGGTGCAGGAGCGCCGGCGAGAAGTGGAGAGGGAAGAGGAAACTGGCTGAAGAAATCGATAGCAGCTGATCTAGAACTGTATGATGTACATGTTGTAAAAGGGTTTGAGGAACGGTATGAAGTAAGGGGAGAGGGGGAGGTCAGATGGTTACAGGTGGGAAGGAAAGGAGAGGGGGGAAGGAGGAAGGGGGGAGATGTAAGTGGGAAGGAGGGGGGATGAAGGGGGGGGCAAAAGAGGTGAGGGTAGGTGGTGGTTCGATCTTCGGTCACAGGTTTGGAAGTCAGAACTCCAAACTGGAGAAGAGGAGTGGGGGGGGGGGGGGGACGGGGAGGGAGGGAAGGGAAGGAGGGAGGGGGGCGGGGGGAGGTAGACTAGGTAAGGGGCATAAGGAAGGTAGGGAGGAAAGGCAAGGGAGAGGAGGGAGGGGGAGGGGGGAGGTGGGGGGGGGGGAAAGGAAGGGCAAAGAGTTGGGGGCAGGGGGGAGTAGGAGGGAGGAGTATTTAAAAATTGTTACGTTAAATGTGAAGGGGTTGAATTCACCTTGGAAGAGACTGAAACTGTATAAAGAGCTCACAAGGCACAGGGCAGCGATTGTAATGCTGTAGGAGACACATTTGCAAAAAAAAACACGAATCCTTAGTGCAACCGAAGGGGTTCAGGGAGTGCATTTTTGCCTCAAATTTATGGGAATGGAAGAAAGGAGGGGTGGCGGTCCTAATAAATGGGGAGCATAAAACTGAAGTACAGTCGGTGGTGAGAGACAAGGGGGGGAGGTACTTGCTGATGCGCGTGAAAGTCGGGGAGGAGTGGTTTTGTGTGGTGAATGTGTAGGCGCCCCGGGAACCCAGAGAGAATTTTGGGAGGAGTTAGGAAAGCAGGTAGCGGTAATGGGAGAAGGGGCAATGATATGTGGTGGTGATTTCAACATGCCTTGGGATGTGGGGAGAGATACGACGGGGAAGAGGGAGGGGCGTAGGGCGGATAGACAAAGATATCATAGGTTTGTGAGTGCGAATGACTTGATAGATGCATGGAGATTGATGAATCCAGGCAAGCGCCAGTTTTCCTTCTTCTTGGCAGCCCATGGTACATATTCAAGATTAGATGTTATTTGGGTGGGGAAGGAGTTGGCGGGCAGGATTATAGGGGGGGGGGTAACTGAGCCCTTCACTTGGTCGGATCACGCCCCCGTGGCAGTTACGGTGAGGGTGAGGGGGAAAAATAAAGGGGGACAATTTTGGAGATTAAATGAAGGCCTGCTGGAGGACAAGAGGGTGGTAAAAGAGGTAGAACAGTTAATACCGGAATATTTCAAACAGAATGGGGAGGGGGGAGGTGAAGGAGGGAGGGGTCTGGGATGCGTTTAAAGCAGTGGTCAGGGGGGGTCTTGATAAAGTGGGGAGGAAGAATAAAGAGAGAAAGGGAGGAGCAGGAACTACAATTAAGGCAGCGTCTAATGGAACTAGAAGAGAAGGACGCCCAGGGGGGGGCGGGGGGGAGGTCCGAGGTGAGGTGTTGAGGTGAGGGCTAAATTAAATGCGCTAGAGGCGGGGCAGATATGACATAATTTGCAACTATTGAGGCAGAACTTCTTTGAAGGGGGCAAAAGGCAGGGAAGTATTTGGCCAGGCAATTGAAAAAAAGAAAGGAAAGGAATTGTATTATTCAGATTAAAGGGAGAGGGGGGATAGTGAGAGAGGATCACCAGATCAGAGAAGAGTTCATAGCATTCTATCAAAAGCTTTATGAGGGGCGGGCAGAGGGGCCAGAGGGAACGATCAATAAGTACCTGGGAGAGGTGGGGTTGCCGCGGTTGGAGAATGCGGAGCAGCAGAGTTTGGGGAGAGAGATAGGGACGGAGGAAGTGCTAAGGGCGATTAAGGAGATGAAGCTAGGAAAGGCCCCGGGCTTGGATGGGCTGACAGCGGGATTTTATACAAAGTTCGGGAATTTGTTGTTGCAACCGTTGACACTAGTATTTAATGCAACGAGGCGGGGGGAACAGCTGGCGGAAACGATGGGCTGGGCAGGTATAACCCTTATACATAAGGAAGGAAAAGACCCGCAGGAATGTGCGTCTTATAGACCAATCTCGCTGTTAAACCATGATGCAAAGCTGTTGGCACGGGTACTGGCGATGTGGCTTAATAAAGTTTTGGGCAAGTTAGTGCACGAGGACCAAGCAGGGTTCATCCCAGGGAGGCAGGTGGCGGACAACATCAGAAAGGTGCTTAATGTGATATGGGCGGCAAAGCGAGCAGGAGAGCCAACACTCTTGGTCTCGCTAGATGCTGAGAAAGCGTTGATCAGGTGTCTTGGAACTTTCTATTTTCGGTATTAGAAGCTATGGGGCTTGGGGTAGAGTTTGGAAACTGGATTAAAGCGCTGTACGCGCGCCCCAAGGCATGTGTGAAAGTTAATGGAGGATACTCAGGATTCTTCCCTTTGAGGAGGGGAATGAGGCAGGGATGCCCGCTGTCCCCATTGCTCTTCGCGTTATCTCTGGAGCCTTTAGCGGCCAGGTTAAGGGCAAGTCAAAAGATAAAAGGGGTACAGGTGGGACAAATAGAGTGTCGGATGTCGCTTTTTGCAGACGATATCTTGATGACAATTACGAATCCCGGGGAAACACTACCAGCCATAATGGGACATATACAGGAGTATGGGGAGGTGGCAGGATTCCGAATAAACTGTGGAAAATCAGAAATTTTGAACATAGTAGGAGAGGAGGAGCAGCAGAGGGAGATCCAAGAGCAGTTCCCTTTCAAATGGGCACGGAAATCAATCAGGTATTTGGGGGTACAGGTGGGGAGGAGCCTGGGGGATTTATTTGACCTAAACTACAAAAAGATACTAGGACAATTAGAGTCACAGTTAGCGAGATGGATTAGGGGGTACTACTCCTGGTTTGGACGAATGGCAACCATTAAGATAATGTTGCTTCCTCAGTTTCTGTTCTACTTTCAAGTGCTCCCTATAGAGATACCGGGCAGAGTCTTAAAAAAGGTGCAAAAACAGGTGGAGGGTTTTATAGGGGGGGGGGGGGAGGAAGCCTAGGGTGGCGGCACAGACATTACAAATGCAGGGAATGGAGGAAGGGATGGGGGTCCCCAACTTTACATTATATTACAAGGCAGCGCAGCTTAGGGGGGTGCATGCATGGTTAAGGGAGCCTCTTAAGCACTGGGTGAGGATGGAGGTTGCGGAATTTAGGCCCGGAGAGCTGGAAAGGTTAATATGGGAGGGGGAGAGGGGGAGCAATCCCTTTGTGGTGCATACTTTAAATATATGGCAACAGAATAGGCAAAGATTGGTGGGGGATAAGAAATGGTCACCTACCATGTCCCTCCAGGCGTGCTGCGAAAAGGGAGTGGTGCCGAGTAGTGTAGTACTGCAAAGATGGGCGGAGCAGGGTTTGAGTCAGGTGTCACAGATAATATTGGGGAAGGAGATAAGGGACTTTGAGGGTATTCGAGATTTGTATCGGCTGCAGGAAGTAGATAGATATGCGTACATGCAAATGGTATCATTGCTCAGTAAAAAATGGAAGGGACGGGGGGAAAGAGGGGGAGTGGAATGGTTTGAGGGGGCATGTTTAGGGTCTATGGGACAGAAGGGCATGTTGTCAAGAATTTATAAAGGGTTAATAGCAAGGGGAGTGGGGAAATTGAGCTACATGGAAGCGTGGGAATGGGACTTGGGGGTGGAGTGGGAGGTGGAGGAATGGGAGGAAGTGGCGAAGGGAGTTGCTAAGTTCTCTATAGCCACGACTCTGCGTGAAAATGACTTTAAGATGCTGAGTAGGTGGTATCTCACGCTTGAGCGGCTATATAAAGTGGGGGTTTTGCAGTCAAATAAATGCTGGAGGCAGTGTGGTAAGGAGGGCACATGGATGCATATGTGGTGGTCCTGTCCCGTGATCCAAGGTATTGGAGGAGAATAGGGGATATAATCAACACTATTGTGGGAGTTCCAATAGAGTTGACTCCTGAAATGTGTCTCCTGCAAAAGAAGGATGGGCAGTGGGGAGGGGATTGGAATATTGTTTGGCACTGTGTCACAGCGGCCAAATGTGAAATAGCTCGGCACTGGAATAGGTCGGTTTTACCATCTATGAGCAGTTATGCGAGGAGGATGTCACATATTTATCTTATGTATAAAATCACGGGGGAAAAAAAGGGCAAGGGGGAGAAAACGGAGGGACGGTGGGAGGGGGTGTGGAAATGGCTAAGAGAGAGTGCGGGGGAGGATGGAGTGGTTGCGGCAGAGGGGGGCGGGGAGGGGGGAGATGAAGCTTGGTGTTAAGATAGTAGAGGGGGTTTAGGGAACAGAGGAGGGCGGGGAGAGGGTTGGGGAAGGTGGGGGTACGATAGGCTGGGGTAATGGGGGAAGGGGGGAGGAGGAGGGGGGAAAGAAGTGAAGGGTGTATAGGAGGGTGGGATGCAAATAAAGGGGAGAAAGTGATGTTGAGTTGGACAGGCCAGGGAGCAAATGTGGTAAGATGTCATTTAATGTTTATGGTTAAAAGGAATGTAATGTAAGAGTCCAGTGAAAAGAATTAGTAAATCTATATAAATTAAAAAGACCAAAAGGAGGAGGAGACAGGTTGCACATAGGTAGAGAATGTTTATTAAAGGAAGAAAAACACAGCATGTAATATACAATAACCCCACGCTTTTCTTTGTATAGTTAGTAATGCGTCAGTTGTGTTTGCCACTTTGTTTTAATGACATATGACACAGAAGAGGTAATGGAAAGATTTGAGGGAAAAGTTGAATAAACAACGAAAAAAACAGAAAGAGGGTAGATTGGATGATTAACGGTTATTGGTATTACAGTAAATAAGGAGAGATCCAAGATTGAGTGTTCACATTAAATAAAGTTAATGGAATGAAAAGGAATAGAGAAGTACAGATAAATGGTATGTTAGGGATAAGTACTGATGATAAAGAATATTGTTAAAATAGAGCATAGTACTTAACAAGCATGATTTTCTCTTTATATAATGGTTAAGATGTAACCAGATGGACTACGTATATCTGTATATATGTTACATGTAAAGGTTTATACCTTGGAAACTTTGGCTAATAAAAAAAAAAAAAAAGATTCAAACCAAGAATAGATCCCTGTGGCACACTACTCATAACGTCCTTCTCCGCAGAGTGAACTACATTTATCTGAACCCTTTGTTGTTTCCCACTCAACCAGTTTCTAGCCCAGTCAGTCTCATTAGAGTACATTCCTAGAGAGTGGCACAGTGTCAAAAGCTTTACTTATATCTAAGTATGCCCCATGTAGTGCTCTCCCTCGGTTCAACTCTTTGGTCATCCAGTCAAAGACATTAAACATTTTTCTAACAAGACCCGCTTCTAGTAAAACATGCTGCCTTGGTTCCTGCGATCCACTGGATTCCAGAAACATCACTATTCTCTGTTTTAGCAGCATTTCCATTAATTTACTCACCACAGAGGTCAGACTAACCAGTCTCATCCTTACTTTCGCTTTTGTAAAGAGGGACCACATGCACTCTTCTCCAGTCCTCTGGGACGATTCCACACTCTTTTTCTTTTTCTTTAACTTTATCTTTATTCAATCATTTAATATACCGCCCACACTTGAGCATCTGAGCAGGTTACAATACAAATCAGCTGTCGCTGCAGGAATCAGAAAAAGAAACAGAACGCCAATAGTCAGACAGGAAAGAGAAGAAGACAGTCATAATGAAAAGTAAAGGGAGGTAAAGAGCGAGGAAGGAGCAGAACATGGAAGAGAGAGAGGGGAGCAGGGTTGGAGGGGGGAGAGATCGAAGGCCGTACAGAAGAGGTGGGTTTTTAACATAGCCTTAAATCTACTGGAAGAAAATTCTAAAAGGAGATCTGAAGGGAGGGAGTTCTATAAGAGAGGGCCGAGAAAAAAGGAAGAGGAATTACAGGTAGTCTGTAGGTGAGCTTGTGATGGAGATGGGAGAAACAGGCGATTGGAATGAATAAGTTGGCGTGAGCGATGGGGGGTGTGGAGATGGACCAGGTCAGAGGTATTTTGGAATGTTAGTGTGAATGGCTCTGTGTATTAGGGTGAGTATCTTATACTGTATCCGGTATTTAACGGGAAGCCAATGAAGGTGTATGAGTAGGGGAGTAATATGATCTGAACAGGTGGCATGAGTAAGGATGCGAGCAGCAGTATTCTGAAAGAGTTGCAATCTATGAAGCTGATAATGGGGGAAGCCAGCAAGAGTAACTTTGCAGTAGTCAATCCATGTCATGACCAGGGAGAGAAGAAGTATGGTCAGACAAGGGATAGAGAAGAAAGGACGAACAGTGTGGATCTGATGTAAAGAGAAAAAGAAGCGACAAATGAGAGATGAAAGATGCTCATGAAAGGACAGGGAAGAATTCTAGCATGATGCCGAGGTAGCAGACAGAGGACAGCAAGGGGATGGGGGTGTGGGGGAGGAGGGGAGCTAGTGAGGGGCAAGGGCCACCGAAGGTGAACCAGATAGCTAAGGTCTTGGAGAGGTTGATGTACAAGATGTTGGTGGCCATTCAAGAATTTATTTATTTATTTATTATTTATTTAACATTTTTATATACCGCGCTATTTATTATCAGCGCGGTTTACATAGAACTACAAAACATCAGATAAGATACATATATCTGTTTTTACATGGAACAGGAAGAAAAACTTGGAAAACCGGGGTAATTAAGAATCAATGGAAGAAAGGCAAGCATTTAGAGGGGACAAGTCAGGAGCAATGGGGCTAGTGTGATGTAAGAGAATGATATCAACTGTATAGAAATAAGCTGAGATACCATGCTGCTGGATAAGAAGATCCAGGAGGGCCAAGAAAGCATTGAAGAGGAGAAGAGCCAGAACAGAGACCTGGGGAACACCACAGGGCAGGGGGGTGACAGGGGAGGAAGAGGAATCCGAGAGAACGGAGAAGGATCTAGAAGAGAGGAAAGAGCGGAACCAGAGAAGGACTGCCACAGACCCCAAAGTTGTGGAGATGATTAAGGAGGGTAAGGTGATCGACCAAATCAAAAGCAGAGGATAGATCCAGAGAGACAGCTAAAGAAATATCACCGCAGTCATGAGAAACAGGGAGCTCATTCAAGAAGGAGAGGAGAATAGTCTCAATACTGTGGCCGGATCTAAAACCAGATTGTGCAGGGCAAGAGTGACATCAAAGTGGGAGGATAGCTGAATAAAAATGAGTTTTTCTAGAACCTTGGAGAGAAAAGGAAGATTGGAAATGGGATACCAGTGTGCAGGGACAGAGGGGACCAGGGAGGATTTCTTAAGTATGGGTCGGATCAGGGCATGCTTCCAGGGAGAGGGGAAGGAGCCAGAGGAGAGACTGGTGTTGAAGATACCCAAGTAGGAGAGGGAGGAGAGCCAGAGAGGGGTCATAAAGTCAGTGGGGGGTGGGGGATGGGATCAGAGGGGCAGGTGGTCTAATGGGAGGTAAGCTCAGTGGGGGATATGAGATGGAAGAAGGACCAGGAATGGGATAGGGAGGGAGCCAGTGCAGGGGAGGGGGACATAAGGGTTGGAGAACAAGGGGCAGGAGGAGAGAGAAGAGGGGGAGAGGCTGCAAATATTAGATTGAGGGCTTGGAGCTAGGTCTGGAGAGGGGGAGTGGGAGACTATAGGGGAAGAAGAATGAGGGGTCAAAAATGAACAAAGAACAGAGTATAGTTGACAGGAAGAGTTAGAGGAAGAGGCAATTAGATTGGAGTAGTAAGACTGCTTGGCAGAGTGAATAAGTGAGCGATAGTGACAGTGGCAGGAGTGGAAGTGGGCTAGGGATTCTGGAGAATGCTTGTAGATGCATTTGGCACAACAGAGATAAGTATGATGAAGATAAAGACCAGGATGATACTAGGTGTGATGGACAGTAGCAGCAGAAAGAGAGATAGAGCAGAGTAGTGTTCCATATCTGAATGGACATCAGAGGGGAGGGAGGTGAAATCTGCTGGAAAGAGTCTGTTAGAGGGGGGAAACTGTTGAAGAGTAGAAGGAGTGATGCGATGTGACAGAGCTGTTGGGCCAGAAGTGGGGGAGCCCTCAGGCAAAGGCAAGAGGGGAGCAGAGCGGCAAGGAGAAAAGAAGACAAAGGTGGTCGGATCATGGGAATGGAAAAGTAGTAAGGGTAGTGGGAGCAAAGGAGGAATCAGAGGGAGTAATAAGCAGGTAAAGAGTGTGGCCAGCGGCATGGGTAGCACAATGAACATGTTGGTGGAGTGAGAGGTCAGCAAGGAGGGAGAATTCAGAGTCACGGGGTTTAGAGGGGGAGTCCTGATGAATGTTCAAGTCCCCTAGAATCAGGAGGCAGGGATAGAAGAGAGAGACCTCTGAGAGGGTGAGTAGGAGAGAATCCCATAAGAGGGTCTGAAGAGAGGTAGGAGAGTAGACGAGAAGGAAATATAGAGGGGGAGAAGAGTCCAAGCAGAGTAAGAGGGTTTTGGGGTAATGAAGAGTGGGAGAGCAGACTTCAGTGATAGAGTGGACTGCCACTCTTCCATCACTCTGACCTTGTCAGGAGGTTGAAAGAGCAGAAAATCCGGAGGGGGGGAGGGGAGGAGGCAACAAGTGAGGGTTCCTCATCATCATGTAGCCACATCTCAGTTACAAAGAGAGTGTCCAAAGCTTATTGCAGAATGAAGACAAATTTGGAACGTAAGGATCTACAGTTTAGGAGTGCTAAATTGAGGGGAGGATGTGGTGGAATGGAGAAATGGCACAAATGGGATAGCAGTAGAGAACGACAAATGATCAAGTTGGAGACATTCCTGGAGAGAAGACCCAAGGGAGGGAGAGTAGAGAGAGTAGAATGCCAACCCCAGTGAATCGGGATGACAGATAAGCTAGGGCCCAAAACAGCAAACTGAAAATCAGCAAAAGGTGAAGTGAAACAGGCAGGGGGGACTTACCCTGAGATGCAATGAGTGGCTCAGACACCAGATACACAGATGATAGATCTGGAGATGGCACTGGTGCCCCCAGAGTCGCCCCAAGGAGCATGTCGTGCTCCTTGGGAAAGTTCCTTCGGTGCATACTGCCGCAGTGCAGAACGCCGTGAGGGATTTGAATTTATTTGCCAGATTCATTTTGAAGGAATTCGGCCACTTATGGGAGGAGCAAGAAGTGATGGGAGGCAACAGGAGATACATTTAAGGAATGTTGCCACGTCACTTCTGGTATGGGAGGGGCTGTCAGAACGTCCTTAAGTTCCTTTAATACTCACAAATGTATTCCATCAGTCCCCATCACTTTTTCTACCTTTAGTTTAGCCATCTCCTCAGGAACACAATCTTCTGAAAATTGTTTAATATCCATCTCATTTCTATTCCTATTTGTGTGTGTTCCTTGAGGTCCTACTTCTGGCCTTCATCTATGAACACAGAACAGAGATGTTTGTTAAGCAACTCTGCTTTATCCTCATTAGCTTCTACACATTCCTCCACTTCACCCTTGAGTTTGTCAATACCACTTTTGCACTTCCTCCTGTCACTAACATATCTGAAAAATGTTTCCCCCCCCCATTTATTTGACTAAATAACTCTTTCACATTATCTCTAGTGTCTCAGATTCCTCAGCTTAGCAGATAGACATGTTACCACGTTCTCCTGATGACCTTGCCCATTTCTTTACAACTAAGATCAGGGCTGATGCAAGGAGATGAGGCACCCTAGGCAAACCTCATCCCTTGTACTCCCCTCTCTGGCACCCTTTGCCACCACTGCTGGCCTTCTCCAGGATGTTCTGCGTCAGCAATGACTGCAAACAGCCCTATGGCGCTTACCTTGAAACTTTGGTGCCATAGGGCTCTTTGCTTCCACCTCTTCGGATGTCAAAGGGGGCAGAAGCAAACAGCCCTGCAGTGCCAAAGTTTCAAGGTAAACGCTGTGGGGCCATTTGCAGCTATTGAGGTCCCAAGAGAGATATCAGTGGTGGCAATGGTGCCCCTGGAGGGCCAACACTCTAGGTCAGGGGTCACCAACCTGCGGCCCACGGGCCGCATGCGGCCCACGAGGTCCCTTCGTGCAGCCCGCGAGGCTCTACCCCGGTTAACATTACGTGCGGCCCGCCAAGGATTCCCGCCATTGTATCTGCGGCCCGCGGCATGCTCGGCGGGTTCAATGGCACGTGACCCGTTTCCCAAGAGCAGCGCAGTGTCATCTGTCAAGCCGGACTTTAAGCGTTTGTCTGCTAGCATGAATCATCAGCCATCTCATTAAATTCAATAAAGGTGATCAGCAATTGTTTTCATAATTTTGCATTTGTTGTTTTTTTTCGCGGGGGTGGGGAGAAGGGGGGTGCGGCCCGCGAGGCTCCCGGTAGTCGGCTGTGCGGCCCGCGGCCCTCTGGAGGTTGGTGACCCCAGCTCTAGGTGATGCCTAGTTCGCCTACTGGTAGCACTGGCCCTGACCAAGACTGCAAAACTTTGTGATGACATCTTGTTATATCAGGTTTCCCCTGAAACATCTTCAGTTTCCTCTATTAGTACCTATCTACCTCTCCTAATGATACTGGAATCTCTATGTCTCCTTCAACTGTGTTTCCAATTTGCCTTTATCTAGAATACTGACTACTATGAAAGCGAATTCCTCTATACTTGATCCATTGCCCAATCGGATTCATAATCCACTCTTAGGCCTGCTACCATTTGTGACTATATTGACTAATAGCAGTTTGAATTTAGGCATTTTCTATATCTTTTGGAAACACGTTGTAGTCCATCCAGCCATTAAGAAGCCACAAGCTGACCCCCACTGACTTGTCTAACTTTCATCCCATTTCAAATCTACCATTTAATTCTAAAGTTACTGAGAAAGCTATTCATGCCCCACTTTGTAGGTTCTTAGATGATTCCAATATTTTACATCCTGGTCAAGCAGGCTTTTATCCTGGACACAGTACAGAATCTAGAATCTCTACTTTGCTTGACCAGCGAGATCAAATGTGCCTTGGATGCTGGGAAAATTGCCATCTTTGCTTCCCTTAACCTAAGTTCTGCCCTTGAACAGATAAGTCATGAACTGCTGATCACTGGAATGTCAAGCTTGGCATACAGGGTCTCATTTTAGACTGGTTCACTTCCTATCTTCAGCTACACATCTTCTCAGTTTATTCTGGCCCTTCCTGCTCCAAAACAATTTTTCTTCCATATTGTGTACCACAAGGTTCAGTCCTTGCTCCTACATCATTTAATATTTTTATCACAAGATCTTGAACAAAGTGACTTTTACTTTACCAGTGATCTACAAATAGTGTCATATATTGATCTTCAGAATCTAGACCTTATGGCATTAACTAAGTGCCTTGTTGCTATTGCCTCATGACTTTTCACTAATAAATTTAAATAGATTATATAATCATATAGCAATAGAACACCCCTCTACAGCTTTCCCCTGCCTCGTCCCACTGCCATCAGTGTGCTGTAGGGGAGAGGTAGGCATGTATAGCATGCTGACTAGTTCAGATGTCACCAGTGAAATGCGCGCTACTATTCTCTGCCTTTTCCAACTCTACCTACAACTGATAATACATGCCGGGGATCACCTGCCTACTAAATGTTCTCCTAGAAGGCTCTTGGTAATTGGGGGATAAGAGATGTAGAAAACTCTTAAACCCCACATTTGCAACCACATGCAGGGGCTGGTTACCCAGGGTGATAATTTCCCTGATGCATTGTGTCACCATTTTCAATGTTGCCTGCTGCTTACCCAGCAAAAGTACTGCTAAACACCACACCAACTCCTCCCTGGTGATTTCCTTTGATGTGTGCTGGGGCACTTACCTGCCACCTCACTGAGCCCCGGAGCTCTGCTAGGAAAATGGATTTCCTTTTTTTTGTTGTTGCTTTCCTGATGGCGCTGCTACAGTATTTCCACTATCGGATTAAATTCCCCTCCCTTGAATTCAGATGGAAAGTGTGTTGTTTCTGCAAGTGATGCTGCATGCCACTGTTGGTAAGATGGCCTATAAGCTTCCCTTTACTAATGGCCTTCCTACAGTAATTGTATTCTATATACCATGGATCCTGAAGCAAAGGTCTATGTATGTCACTGAGCCCAGAGCCGTCACATCCATTGTGCGGGAATATTGCCTGCACATGGCCCCGCACCTCGGAAGGCCCTGTCCTGCCTGACTGGCTTCAGAGGGAGCCAGGGAGGCCCAAAGTCTGGTGCCCCGGCTCACCTCTGCAGAACTGCAGGAGAAAAGAATGGCATTTTTCTTCTTTCTTGTGGCTCTTTTAAAGTTGAATCCGCTGGTGTGCTGAGTGCCGGGAGATTAAATGAGGGCATTTACTGTCTTGTGCGGGACAGGAAATGCCCCATTCAACCTCCCGACACTCAGTGCACCAGCGGGCTCAACTTTAATAGAGCCGCAGGAAAGAAGGAAAATGCATTCTTTCTTGCAGCTCTGCAGAGGTGTGCCAGAATGCTCACTGACAAGACGCAAAGCTTGAAGTTAGCATTGCAGAGATTCCTCGAAAGAATAGATTATACATCGTATGAAGTGAAGATTGTGAGCATTTTGTCGTCAAATGGAGATAAGTCAATTGTTTGTTTGAAATAAGAAAAATTTATAATAATGTGTGGAGCCCTGAAGCAGAAGAAAAAAGATTTTCACTTCGAAACATGAAATGTGGTCCACTGGTATCGTAGTCGACAAGATACTGAATTTCAATGCTTGTTGTTGTTAAGTGCCGTCAAGTCGGAGTCGACTCATGGCGACCCTCTGGATAGCTATCCTAAATTGTGTTCGGTCTTCAGTCAGGCGGCTCATTGTTGACAGACTGGTACCCGTAGCTGCTGTTATTGTATCGATCCATCTCATTGCTGGCCTTCCTCTTTTGCGTTGACCTTCTATCTTGCCAAGCATGATGTCTTTCTCTAATGATCTCTCTCTTCGCATGATGTGTCCAAAGTATGAAAGTCGAAGTCTTGTCATCTGAGCTTCTAAAGAACGCTTAGGTTTGATCTCCTTTAGTACCGACTGGTTTGTTCTTCGGGCAGTCCATGGTATACACAGTATTCGCCGCCAGCACCATAATTCAAAGGCATCAATTTTCTTCCTGTCTGTCTTTTTCACTGTCCAGCTTTCACAGCCATATGATGTTATTGAAAATACCATGGCTTGGACAAGTCAAATCTGTGTATGGAGAGAGACATCTCTGCTCTTGAGAATCTTATCTAGGTCTTTCATAGCCATTCTGCCAAGAGCAATGCATCTTCTGATTTCTTGACTGCTTGTTGCTTCTTTATTAATAGTTGATCCAAGTAGGTTAAAGTTGTTCACAATTTCAATTTCTTCTCCTTCAACGATAAACCTGTTGATTATGCCAGTTGTCATGATCTTTGTCTTCTTTACATTAAGGTGCAGGCCCATTTTGAGACTATGTTCTTTGATTGTGAGAAGCAAATGTTTCAGATCATCTTCACTTTCAGCCAGTAATGTAGTATCATCAGCATAGCGAAGATTGTTGATGAGTCTTCCACCAATCTTCACACCTCTGTTGTCTTCATACAATCCTGCTTCTCTGATTTGTTCTGCATATAAATTAAACAGGTAGGGGGAAAGTATGCAGCCTTGTCTTACACCTTTGCTTATTTTAAACCATTCTGTTTCTCCTTGTTCCGTTCGAACTGTTGCTTCTTGATCAATGTACAGATTGTGCAAGAGAACGATCAGGTGTTCTGGTATACCCATGCTTCTTAATGTGGCCCAGAGTTTCTCATGGTTTACACAGTCAAATGCCTTGCTATAGTCGATAAAGCACAAATAAATATCCTTTTGGTATTCTTTAGTCTTTTCAAGGATCCATCTCACATCCGCAATGATATCTCTCGTTCCTCACCATTTCCTGAACCCTGCTTGCACTTCAGGTAGTTCTTGTTCCAGGTATGGTTGTAGTCTCTTTTGAATAATCTTCAGTAGAATCTTGCTGGCATGTGGGATCAGAGTGATTGTGCGATAATTTCCACAGTCAGTTGGATCACCTTTCTTTAGTATTGGTATAAACACAGATCTTTTCCAGTCAGTTGGCTATGATTTCCATATTTCTTGGCAGAGCCTTGTAAGTATGGTAACAGCTGCATCAGATTGCTGCAATACTTCTAAGGGAATGCTATCAATACCTGGTGCTTTGTTCTTTGATAAGGCTTTCAATGCTGCTTCAACTTCTTCTTTCATCACCAATGGTTCCCGATCATAAGGTACAGGTTGAAACAGCTGTTGGCCCACTTGATCTTTATCATATAAAAACTCTGTATATTCCTTCCACCTTTTTTTGATCTTCTCAGCATCATTCAACATAGAACCTTGAGCATCTTGTAACATTCCAATTTGAGGCTGGAACTTTTTCTTTAACTCTCGTAGCTTTAGGAAAGCCGATCTTGTTCTTCCTCTAATAGTTTCTGCTTCTATTTCCTTGCAAGTGTCATTGTAGTACTTTTCCTTGTCCTGTCTTGCTGCACATTGGAAATCTCTGTTGAGTTCTGCGATTGTCTTTCTTTCTCCTCTGGCTTTAGCTTCTCTGCATTTCTGGGCAATTTTCAGAGTTTCTTCTGTCATTCATTTTGGCCATTTTTGCTTTTTCACCTTTTGTAGAGACTTCTCGCTTTCTTCCCACACAACCTTCTTGATGTCATTCCATAAATCTTCCGGAGCTCTGTCATTTGTATCTAAAGCAGCAAATCGATTTTGCAGGCAGTCTTTAAATTCCAGTGGTATATTCTCAAGGTCATATTTTGCTGCATTCATGAGTGGTTTGCTCTTTTTCAACTTTAGCTTGAGTTTGCATAATAGTAGTTGATGATCTGTACCACAGTCAGCTCCAGGTTTTGTCTTTGTTGATGTTACAGAGCTTTTAAATTGTTGGCTTCCACAGATGTAGTCAATTTGATTTTTATACAATCCATTGGGTGAAGTCCATGTGTACAGTCGCCGCTTGTGTTGCTGGAAGAAGGTGTTTGAGATGAATAGATCATTGGTCTTGCAGAATTCTATCATTCTTTCTCCAGCTTCATTTCTGTTGCCAAGTCCATATTTTCCAACTACTTTGCCTTCTTCTTCGTTGCCAACTTTTACGTTCCAGTCACCCATGACTATCAGGATATCCTGTTTGCACTTTCTGTCAATTTCAGCTTGTACTTGTTCATAGAACTCTTCAATTTCATTCTCTTCTGCAGCTGTTGTTGAGGCATATACTTGAATTGTAGTTGTGTTGATAGGCAATCCTCGTAGACGAATAGAGATTAAGCGTTCACTGACTGCATTGTATTTCATTACAGTTCTTGCAAGTTTCTTCTTTATTATAAATGAAACACCATTTCTTCTTTGTCTTTCATTTCCAGCATAGTAGACCATGTGATCTTCTGATGCAAAGTGCCCAATGCTAGTCCATTTCAGTTCGCTGACACCCAACAGATCAAGTTGTACACGTTCCATTTCATTCTTGACCACCTCCAACTTCCCTTGGTTCATGCTTCGTACGTTCCATGTTCCAATGTGTAAGACATCTTTACAGCCTCTGACTCTCATTTCATGCGCAGCTACATCAGCAGTCAGACTTCCCAAGGGCTTTGATCCAACCACATCATAAATGCTGGCTTTACTCTGAAAAGTCTTCAGCTCTTCCCCAGTAGCTAGTTGAGTGCCTTCCGACCTGGGGGTCTCATCTTCCAGCACCATAGCACAATTTGTTTTGTTGTAACTATCCATTGGGTTTTCATGGCAAGATACAGAAGTAGATTGCCGGGCCTTTTTTCCACGCAGTTTAATTTTGGTTTTGTTGCCGTTGTCACAAAAATGTGATTCTCCGCCGTCAACACTATCCCATTCTGCTGCTGCCCAGATGGGTGGTTTGTCTTGGTCTGGCACCTCAGCTGAGACCTGTCCATCTTGGGAGACCCTGCCAGTAGTTAAACTACCGATAGTTTAGCTCTCAGCATCAATGCTTATTAGTTACATTTTTCAGACAAGAATGACAATTGGCAAGATATTGAATTTCGGTGCTTAGTAGTAAAAATTTTCAGTCAAGAATGGTAATTTAAAAATGTTTTTATAATCTTTTCTAAAGATAAATCTTCACTGCTGAAAAAGGTTGTTAGTTTTTATTTATTTAGCATTTCTTACATACCGTCTTTCAATGGTATCAAGGCGATTTACATCAAACACAATGGAGCAAAATTATATAGAACATGGTTTTAACTAGCAATAAGTTATATGCTATTTAATCCTTGAACAGGTAACTATTTACAGTTTAAACATTAGACAGTTAACAATTTACTGTCTAAGTCTTGGGCTGTTAACTAATTACAGTTTGGATGACTTGGGTCCAGTTCTTGGTGTATTTAGATCATTTGGTTATGAGGAAAGATTAAAATTTGGCCCATAACATTCCAGGAAAATGTAAGTTTTAAGCTTCTTCCTGAAGTCCTTCCGGTCAATTGTTGCTTTTACTCGGAAGGGAATTCCATTACGTGGGACCATATATGGGCAAGGTGCATTGGCATGTTTCTTTGCGTGCTGGTTGTTTTATGCCTTGGGACGTCAAGGAGGTTTGTGGTTTGGTCTCTTCTTGGTCTGTTGCCTGGAGGTGTTTGTACTGTATGAGGGACTGTAAGCAGCCAGCAGTTAGGTTGTGCATACTCTTGAAAGTGTTCATGATTGATTGCTATTGTATTCATGCTTGGATGGGCAGCCAATGTAGCTCCTTTAATACTGGGGTGATATGTTCTTGTCTAGGTGTCCGTGTTATCAAGTGAGTTGCAGAATTTTGGGCTATTTGGAGTGGAAGGAGTGTACATTTTGGTAGACCTTGGAGTATGGCGTTAAAATAATCTCAGATCGGGGTAATGATTGATTAGCAGACAGTGTGAAATAGATTATAGTCTAGTAATGGGTGGAGGTTATGTAGAGTCCTTATTCTTTGATATGTCATGGCTGTTTTCTTTATGTGTTTGGGAATTCAGTTTCTGGTCCAGGGTCACTCCAAGGTATTTGACTTCTTACTTGATAGGGATATTGCAGTTGTTGAATGTGAGTTTCTCTCTTGGAATGTAGGTGGAGTCTCTGTTAACCACCAGTGCCTCTGTTTTGCTCAAATTCAGCATGAGCGAGTGTTCATGTAGCCACTGTGTCACTTCATTGAGACATGAAAGGATGGTGGAAAAGTCAGGATTCCTTGTTGCATATGGGGTGTATAACATAATGTCATCTGCGTAGATATGATACATTATCCTGTGTTTCCGGAGTATGTGACAGATGGGCTGGATGTATAGGTTAAATAAGAGGGCTAAGAGAGCTGATCCTTGAGGCAGACCTTGGTGTATTTTAAATGGCTTTGAGATCTTGTTTTTCAGTTTAACCTGTTGCATGCGGTCGGATAAGTATGAATGGAACCATCTTAGGGTGTCCCATTTACTCCAATTTCTACAAGGCAAGTAAGGAGTCTTCTGTGGTTTACAGAGTCAAAGATCACTGAGATGTCTTTGAAAATAAGGATGTATGTCTGTTTGGATCTTTCAATTCTTTTAAGCAAGGTATCAAGGAGGGAAGTAAGAAGTATTTTAGTACCGTAATGTTGTCATAACCCATGTTGTTGGTCATCTAGAGGTGCGTTTGAATCTACAAATTCCTGGAGTTGGAGCTGAACAGCTTTCTCTATTATTTTTTGTTAGGCGAGGGATACTAGAAATAGGTCTGTATGATATGGGTAAGACAGGGTCAGCTGTAGCATTCTTCAGCATGGGCCTGACTGAGGAGGCCTTCAGGTTAGTTGGCATCAGCCCCTGGGAGAAGGAAGAGTTTATTATTTTGAGCAGTGGAAAGGTTAGCTCTTTTCTGGCTATATTAATACATGCTGTTGGACATGGGTCTAATATTGAGGTGGTAATATTCATTGTGGAGAGGATTTGATCTAGTTGGATTTTTGAAATTGAAGTGAACACGGTCCAGTTTGATGAACTGTTGGCTGTGACTGATCTAGTGCTATTGTATCTTTAGCACAGGGGAATTTGTTCTGGAGGTAGGAGGTGTAGTCTTGTGGGTTCAAGCATGGGCTTTTGGAGTAGGAGGGGTTTGTATGAGTGACTTAGTAATTTTGAATAATTCTTTAGGCTGGTTGAGAGATATGAAAATGAGGTTATTATGGTATTCATGTTTTCTTTGGTTTATCAGTTCATTGTAATTATCTTGTTTAGCGGAGTATTCACTTTGATGTTCAGGGTCCCGTGTTCTTTGCCATCTGTGCTCAAGCTGTCTCAGGTTCAGTTTTGCTTCTTTTATGTCTTTTGAGTACCAAGTGCTGTGGAGCTTCGCCTCAATACTCGTTTTTGCGGAAGTGGATGGGATTTGTGAATGTAGTTATCAGACTATTCCAATCTTTGACTAATTTTGTGATTTCTGTTAAGGATGATTCCATTAGAGGGGTGATTTGTTCAAGGAGGGCTTCTTTATTAAAGCCTCGAAATCTGCACATTCCCGGATGCTGTGGTTTCCTTTTTCTATTGCTTAATAATAAAATGGACTGATGAATTGATAGCAGCTGAACAATAGCAGCTTTCTTAAAAAAAGTCAGAGAAATAAAGTACATAAAGAAATAAAACATTGTTGGTGGGTAGTGATATGTGTTCTAAATGGACAAGGTTTATAGTACTTTCTAATGTGCCTGGCAGTTGGCACTGGAGTATAGTAATGTAGAAATCTGGTAGTCTTTCTTTATCCTCACTGCCCATGCAAATAATATTTGGACACTCATTAAGAGGCGTGTTTACTAAAAGTTAATGCGCATTCACAAATGTTAATGTGCGTTAAGTGCAGGAGCATCATTTATTTCTATTGGCGCAGTGGCACTTAATGCACATTAATATTTACTAAACATGCCCCTAAATCATTGCCAGGAGAAAAAAGAGGCTTGTGAAGGGCTCCTTTGAAAGCCGCCTAAAATTTTAGATGAGCAATATATATATTTTAAAATAAAATAAATTAAATTTATGCAAATGAGATCCAGTGGATATGCAAATGAGGCCCCACAATGAGTCTCCGCACATGGCCGCACATCTCTCTTGGACCGCCCCTGAATGAGCCGTGTGCTTGTTGCATGATTTTTTTTCTTTTTAATACCTTCTCTACTTAAGCAAAGGCAATTTATTGCTGAATGACTAGAGCAAGAAAAGGATCTCTTCTCTCTCTGAAAGCTTGAGAAAAAATAGTGCCCTGCCCTGATCTTGTCTGCTTTCTTCCAGTCCAGGTGCTGACATTGCCCCTGGAATTTGGATAAGTCAGGCAGGGATATAGGCTTCATTGACTGTTTGTCAAAGCATTTCAGCATGATTGGCTGAAGTACCTCATGCTTCTGGCTTGTCCCCACCCCTAATATACATAAAAACCTCCACTGCAAATATACTCTATACCAAATATAGAAGCAGTGATAAACAAACTATTATACCTGACCTTCAATTATTCATCACCATTTTATTAACAAAATTTTAAATCTTTTATGTATTCTTTTATTAACCTTCAAAACATTTTCATGTACAAATCCTTATTAAAAATACATTAAAACTCAACATTTACAATTAACAATTATATACCCAATACACCTACAGTACATTTATTCATACCCATTCAACCCCTCATTGTTTACATATATTCTGTCTCGAAAGTTCAGCCTTCAACAACCATCTGTTTTTAGTCCAGAGTTTTCAAGTGTGATCATTTTAGATCTTCTCAACATATATCATACTTGTGGGAAAACCTTATTCCTTCATAAAAATTCAATATCCATTTAAAATTCACAAATCTTCTTCAAGAAGGCTTATTAATGGTTTCACAATTGTCCCAACTTCTCAACATTGTCCAAAGACCGACTGTTCTTTTAGTACTCTGAACAACAAGGATGATGAATGGTTCAACACCAAACCAAAGGTGCTCCAATCCAGCTGTTGATTTTGCCATAATAAATAGGCTTCATCGGGAAGCAAACATCAACAAATGTTTAGCTATCCTGCCAGTGCATTCAGCAGCCACTTTCTGTGAAAGAAAATGCCGAACATGTGTTTTCCAATTCTCCCTCTCCCTCCCAGAGTGGCTCTAATGTGTCCGTGCCCCTGGATATACTTGTGACAAATATGAATCAGATGAATGGTGATTCAGTTCAAATCATGATCCTACTCATTCAGTTCAGCAACAGCAACATGAACCAAAAATGCCACCATTTGTCACATTCTGCCATTTTTGCGAAAATAAATGCACATCCCTAGAGAACAGATAGTGCATCTGAATGCACATTTTGAATGGTGACCATACTGGCATTCTGTTCAGTGGCTGAATATCACTACTATAAATGGGCACATTCTGGTGCAGCCACTAGCCCTCCTCTAATCCTGCCCCTAATTAAACAGATATTTGGCCACTTAGTGAGTTAAATGACCCAATCTTGTCTGTTCAGTTTCTCATAAGCCAGCGATAGCAGTGTTATGCATTGCCACAACCTGGCAAATGTGTAACTCACACTGAATATCAGCCTGCATATTTCATTGCCTTTATTAAAATGTACTTTCTGCTCTATACGTTACTATCCTGGATTGATTCCAGGAAATAACATATGTCTGATAGTGGATGAATTGAGCCTCAGATGACTAGCACTAGTCTTGAAACCCTGCTCAGAAGGATGAGCATCAACTACTTTTTGTCATAGGTCCTATGAAATTTCTTTTGATCATGGTCTGATGAGTTCCCACTAACATTTATGGTAAAGAACAAACTCAACAACCTTTTATACCTTTATGTTGGATAGAGTGAATGCCCAGACTCATGCAGTTTCACTCTGCAGGATGGTTCGCTTGTTACCCAATTATTTAAGCACCTGATTCTAATTAGCTAATTAAACATGCTAAGGAAACTGTAGGTTCACTTACTATTTCACTCACTGATTCTCAATTAGTACTATGGTTCCTGCTTTCTTCATTATCATGCATCAAGGAACATGGAACTTTTAAAACTACATATCCTTTTTATTCATGAGAAAAGACTGGCTTCAATCAAATTGGGATATCATGGTAAGAACTTGTAATTCTCATTATTATACTTGGGTGTTCACAAAGTGTTCTTGGCATTGTATGTACAAGGAAAAGATACGTGCTTAGGGTCCTATGACTGCTGCTGAAGATCATCATCATCAAATGTAATTTTTGATACCAAGGTTCCTAAAAATAATGCACGAGTTCTCTTTATACATATCTTTCTTCTTTGTTTCACAGCTATATCTATATCTTTTTGCATCACTCCAGAACATTTTGCATCACTCCAGAAAACGTTCTGCTTTCCTCTTCTGGGTACCAGATTAACTAATTTGAAACTGATGTTCTACCAACATAGTTTGTGTGCACATGTTTCTATTCTACTTCTTTAAACCGTAAACCAGCCTCCTGCATGGACCATATCATCTGTATTCTTAGACTTTGAATGCTGCATATGACCTATTCATCCTTGGCTTCATGCCCTAACTAATAAGGAAAACATCAAACTTATTAGCTATCCCTAAGTGCCTCTAGTGCTGATTCATATCCTGTTGGACCTTGCCCTCTGAAGTAGAGATCTCCATCTTGGACCTAAAGAAGCCACACTGCTGCTTTTTTTCTTTATTCAGTTCACATCTTTCCAGGTAGAAGTTCAATATGAGTTACATTCAGGTATAGCAGATAGTTCCCTGTCCCTGGAAGTCTTACAATCTAAGTTTGTATTGGAGATTAAGTGACTTGCCCATAGCCAGAAGGAACATCAATGGGATTTGAACCTTGATCTCATGTGCTCCCAGGCAACTGCTTTAACAACTAGGCTACTCCTCCACTTCCTTCTCTGCCCCTATAAACATTATCATCTTTTAACCAATTATTCTATGATTCATTTATAGTAGCCTGGGTATGAATGGTCGAGGGTTCTCAGTGAGCACTGAGATTTGCAAAGAGAAATAAGGACAGTCAAGCCAAGGTGCAGAACAAAAAAGGCAAAAGCACCTTTTATTTGGGGGGGCGGAGCCTAGCATCGAGGAAGATGGCCGCGTAGAGCTTTCGCTCCGGAGGGCTTTGGGAGATTTTCTGCCAGCATAAGTGCTTGACGGGGAGACGGAGTTCAATTTTGGTCAGCAGTAGGTGGGGAGTATGTCTAGCTCTAAACCAACGTGGCTAGACTTTCCTGCACCCTCGAATAGCGGTGTGAAGCGCTCAAAAACGGAGCCCCCCTCCCCGCAAAAAATGGCGGCGGCTCGGGAGTCTGACAGCATGCAGGAACTGCTGTCCGAAGTTAGGGCAGTCAGGGAGATGGTCCGGGCCAATGGTGAGGCGCTTTCCACAGTGCAGGAGGAGGTTGGAGCACTGCGTGGTTCTATCGAGGCACTTACCCTGCGGCAGGAGAAGGCCGAACAGAGGTTGGATACCCATGATTCACGTCTGCACCTGGTGGAAAGGCAGGCAAAGCAGATTAAGACTTTGCAGAGGGACTTGGAGGACGGTAATAACAGGGCCAGGAGAAACAATATCAGGATTGTAGGGGTTCCGGAGGGAGCCGAAGGCAAGGATGTTTTCGCCTTCTTACAGAAAATGATCCCTCAGGTGCTGCATATAACTTTTGAAATTCCATTTGAGATCGATCGTGCCCATAGGATTCCATCGCAGCGCCCGTTACACAACACGAGGCCGAGGCCAATTATTCTACGGTTGCTGGGTTTCCAGCAGGTGATGCAAATAATGGAGGCCTCGCGGCTGCGGTCGCCTACTGTATTTGAAGGGCATCGGCTGTTCTTTTTCCCGGACTTGGCTAAAAGTACTATGGATCGGCGTAAGGGTTTGCTGGCCCTTAAACCGCGGCTGCAACACCTTCAAGCGCGGTTTGGTCTGATGTACCCATCTCGGATGAGGGTAACTCTTCACAACCAGATGCGGACTTTTGAAGATCCAGAAGCTTTAGTTGCCTTTTTGGAAGAGAAGGAGCAGTCGCAGATGCGTTGAGCAGAGTTATGGGGACTGTTTCTGGACTTGCATTGTGGTGTAGTGACAGGTCCCTCTGTTACTGCTGTCTGGGAGCCACTTGACTTTAGGTGGGGTTCATTGTGTGGTGGTTAACTGCCCGGGGGTAAGGGTGCTGTGCCTTAATCATGTTATAGTTCAGGTACTATATTGTATTGAAATTTAGAATACTGGTTGGGGGTTGTAGGGGGGGGGGTGTTGAGGGTGGGTGGGTTGTGTAGGGGCTTGTGTTTGTAAAGGGTCTCTCAAGTGCTGTGTTTTCATGTTTAGGCTGGGGTTATGGAGGTTTTTTTGGATGCCCTCCATGCCCATTTCCTCTCTGGGTTTCCCTAATACTGGTGTTAGTGGGTTTTCCCTTCCAGGGTGTGCAGGGGAGTGTTGTCTGGGGGAGTCAGAAAGTTGGATGCAAGTAAGTAGTGTGGATGACTGTCTTGTGGGCATTAGGAGAGTTCTGCAAGAGGATGCTTGGTGGGTGTGTGCGGTGAAGGCTAATAGGTTTGGGGGGCTCTTTTTGGGGAGTTTACTTATGCTGACATGGCTGGGTTGAAGATCTTATCTCTAAATGTTAAAGGGATTAATAACCCAGTTAAGCATAAGAAATGTTTGCTGTATGGGAATCAGGAGCATGCGGATGTTTTATTTCTGCAAGAGACTCGCCTTAATGCGAGAGAATCACTGAAACTGGGTCTTAAGCCTTACGTTGTAGCGGCTTATTCCCCAGCTATTCACAAACGTAATGGTGTAGCTATTTTGGTGAGGCACTCTTTGGCTTCGGGGATCCTACAGGTGAGGGCGGATAAAGAGGGTAGATGGGCCAAAGTGGTACTTAGGGTGGGGGGTTCTGAACTGACGTGTATGAACATATATGCTCCCAATCTGGATAATCCTGACTTTTTTCGGGAGGTGGCGGCAGAGGTCCATCACGAGTTGCCAGGGGCCATAATTTTGGGCGGGGATTTTAACCTGGTGTTGGATCCGTTGGTTGACAAGGCTTCTTTTAGGGCTGGTGGGCTGGCCAGGGCGAGGGTGGTTCTCCATTCCTTGATGCAGGAGGCGGGGCTTGTAGATATTTGGCGGCTTCTGCACCTAGTAGAGCGGGAGTTTACTTTTTTCTCATCCCCTCATCAGTCCTCTTCCCGTATTGATCTGTTTTTGATATCTAAGATATTATGTCCGAGAGTGGTTGCCTCAACAATCCACGCCATGCATATCTCCGATCATGCTGCAATATCTTTGGTAATTAAGGAAGATATTGTAGTCCCTAGTGCGGGGGGATGGTTTTTTGATAGGTCTCTTCTTGAGGATGAGGGGTTTCGGGCTCATGTTCGAGCTGCGATAGTGGAGTTTTTTTCAGACGAATAAGGTAGAGGACTCGGCCGGTTGGGCCTGGTAGGAGGGGTTTAAGGCCTATGTCAGAGCCATTATAACCAGCTATTCCATCTCCTTAGGGAAGAGGGTTAAGGGACGGCTCTGGGGTTTAGAGGCCTAAATAAAGGTTGGAGAACGTATTCTCGCCAAGCGGGTGGACCCCGGCGTTTTGCTCCGCCTGCAGAGGCTAAGATATCAATATAATCAGATTCTGGCAGATGAAGCTACCCGTAGTGTGAAAGCTCAGAATGGGGTCTACTACTGGGAAAGTAACAAGGCTGGGCGGTTGTTGGCCAATGCCCTCCAGTCTCGCAGAGACAAGAGCCGGATAGCGGCTCTTCGGGGAACACAAGGAAAGGACCTCCTAGTTGCGGATGACGAGATAGCTGAGGCCTTTCGGCTCTTTTATGAGAATCTTTATTCTTCTGAAGTGGAGTTTGGACAGGAGAGGTTCGCTGTGTTATTTGCGGGGGTGAAGAGGCCTACTGTAGAGGTAGAGGCGGTGGGGTGGTTAGACGATGCTTTTTCGGTTGCAGAGATTGAGCGAGCAGTGAATTTGTTGGCGAGGGGGAAAGCAGCGGGACCTGACGGTCTCCCTATTGAGTTTTATAAAACCTTCGCTGCGGAGTTATGTCTTCAGTTACAGAGGTATTTCCAGGTGTTGGTAGAAGAGCCTGAACAAGCGGGGGCCTTCGCAGCGGCAAATGTGATAGTGTTAGAAAAAACGGGAAGGGATCCCCAGCAGGTGGGGAATTACCGTCCCATTTATTTGTTGAATTCTGATTACAAGATTTATGCGACTATTTTGGCTCAAAGAGTAGCTAGGGTGGCCCCGTCACTAATACATCCGGATCAATGTGGTTTTGTTGGAGGTAGATCTACGGCGGACAATGCGAGGTTGTTGTGTCACATTTTAACGGGAGCGGAGAGGGTGCCTGGGCCGGTTGTCAGCCTGTCTCTCGATGCCGAGAAAGCGTTTGACTGCCTAGAATGGCCGTTCCTGTTTGCAGTTCTCGAGTGGTTTGGATTTGGGCAGGGTTTTGTTAAATTTCTCAAGGTGTTATACACTAGTCCCACGGCTAGGTTGTGTGTGAATGGTGTCCAGTCGAAGGACATGAGGCTTGGGAGAGGTACGTGGCAAGGCTTCCCCCTCTCTCCTCTGCTTTTCGACCTAGCCTTGGAGCCGCTTCTCTTGTTACTCAGGCAGAGCGCAACGGTTCAGGGAGTTTCGATTGCGGGGATGGAGGTTAAGTTGTCGGCATATGCTGACGATCTTCTGCTTTTTACTACTCCTAGTTCGGTGTCTGGGATCCTCAGTTTGATTGAGCAATACTCTGAGTTGTCTGGGTACAAAATAAACTGGTCAAAGTCTATAGCGTTTCCGCTAAATGCCTACACTAATAAGGCGGATGTAGCTGGGTATTCGTTTATCTGGGAATCCAAGGTGTTTAAATACTTGGGGGTTCAGTACTGCTACCCACTGCAAGAGGTAGTTAAGGTCAATTCTGAAGTGTTAGCAATGCTGGCTCGGACTATGATTTGCAGATGGTCGCCTTTGGCGCTCTCTTGGTGGGGGCGGCTTGAGTTGATCAAGATGACTATTGCTCCTAAGCTTAATTATGTGTTGGAGATGCTACCTTGTTATTTGCCCAGGCAGGCGTATCGGCAGGTTGAGGGATTGTTGAGTCGCTACCTTTGGAATAACAAGCCACCTAGGATTGCCCTGAGAAAGCTTAAGGCGCGGAAAAAAGATGGAGGGGTCAATTTTCCTGATTTCTGGGCTTACCACACTGCCTTTCTGTTGAGGCAAGGTTCTAGGTGGATGGAGGACGTTTCAGACTTCAGCCCGGTGTGGTTAGCGGTGGAGCAGAAGTTGGTTAATCCAGTTCCGATGGAGCTTCTGCCTAATATGCTGTGTCCAAGCTCTAAGGTTCCGGTGTTGATATCGGACACGCAGAGAGCGTTTATGGTTTTAAAGCAGGCTGGGGGGTTGGAGAAGACATTTTCGGTGTCCACTCCTTTGTGGTATAATCCTCTGTTCAGGATTCAACTGGAGGTTTTTGCTTGGCCGCGGTGGTACTCGCTCGGCATATGGACACTGGGCCATATGGTTACTAAGGATGGGTGGAAGAGTTTTGATAGGCTGCAGTGGGAGTTTAATATCCCCGGGGCATTGTATTTCCAGTGGCTGCAGCTTAGGCATTGTGTGTCGTCGGCCGGGGTTGAGGTCCCGAGGTTGGGGGAGGCGGAAGGTGTAGATGTCTTGATTGCGCGGGTCATGCAAGTGCCAGGGTTGGCTTCCCGTTATTACAAGCTGTTGCAGCTGAATGCTCCCTTGTCAACCAGTGGGTTACACCAGGTTTGGGCTCATGATGGGGGAATCCCTTTAGAAGGGGTGAGCTGGGAGTCACTATGGTCTAAGGTGGTTAGGGTTTCAAAAGCGGCCTCTGTGACTCAATCTTTGTTTTTTTTTGCTCACAGGGCTTATTGTACTCCAGTTAGATTAAGTAGGTGGAGCAAAGACTCAAACAATAAATGTTGGTCCTGTCAGACGTTCACAGGAACTTTGGAGCATATTATGTTTAGTTGCCCCTGTATCTGTATGTTCTGGACTCAAGTTTGGGAGCATATACAGTCAATTTTGGGTTCTCAAACCCCGCTCTCCTGGGCTATTGTTGGCCTCAGGTCGTCAGTGGAGATTCCCAACCTGGGGAAGCATGGTTACTTTTTGCTGGATTTCATGGTGGGGGTTGCTGTGTCGTTGATTGTTCGAAACTGGAAACATACATATGATGTTACTATGGTGTCGTGGTGGAATCTTGTATGTGTGTACAGTAGATATGAGCAAATGCCTAGGAAGGGTGTCTCTAGGGGTGGGCGGCAATCCCTGAGGTGGCAGCCCCTTAATGAGTTTGCTGCACGTGCTCATTAAATTGGTGTTGTGTTGTAGCCCTTGCTAGGCATCGGTGAAGGGGGGTGGTGGGGCCCACTGGGAGTCTGTTTGGAGCACACTTTGGAGGGGGAGGGGAGGTGGGTTTGAGTTTGTTTACAGCCTGGTTTCGGGTTGTTTTTGTTTGGGGGGGAGGGGGGGTTTGGTTTGGTTTATGTTGGGGGTTTATGTTTCTGAATATGCACCCTGTATTGTTGCTTGTTGAGTGTTTAAGGATGTGGAGATGGAAAAAGTAAATAAAGCTATTAAAAAAAAAAAGCACCTTTTATTTGCAATAAGCAAATAGGTCCGTTAATCTCTGAAGGTCCATGACAACATTAAAGAAGCCTACAGGACATAGAAAAGGGAAAAAAGGGAAAGAGGGTTGGGATTGACTGTGAGACAAGAGGGAACTGGTTGGGGGGGGGGGGAGAGAGAGAGAGAGAGAGAGAAAGAGACAGACTGGTTGGGACTGGCTGGAGGGAGAGAAAGAAACTGGTGGATACAGAAAAGGGTAGGGAGATAAAAAGGGCTGGTGGAAACAGGCTTGGCATGTAGCATAGGAGATCTGGAAAGATTGGTGGGGATGAACTGGGGGGAGGGTGCTATGAACCTTTTGGAAGTTTGGAAGTTCACGAGGGCTTCACACAACAAAAAAGGTTAGGGACCTCTCCTTTACCCTCTTTCTTCAGTCAGCAATTATTCAAGAATTGATTCATTTAGCTATCAGCTATTCAACTGAAATATTTACAGAAGGACTTGTACTGAATCAGATTCAGTGCAACATTTTTGATTTTGACCATCTGTAATAAATTCATTGTTTGCTTATATGCAATAAAACAGTTGGAAATTAAGAAATTTAGTCTCCTCATATAGATATTAATCCGGTTTAACTTACTATCTAATCATATGCCTGCTATGTATTATGAGGACAGTATAGTAAAAAGATGTATTCTACAGGAAGTTAAGCTCTGGGACATATCAGCAAAAGGACCATTCATAGAAGTATGGGCAGAACATTTTTTAAAGCAGTTTCTAGCATAGAGACCCTCATGCCGATGTAATCATAGAAGCTGTTGCTTTGTACAAGAAATTGAACAAACTGCTTAGCTACTAGTTTGGCAACAAGCAGCATAAGCAAAATGGAAAATCCTAGCGTAGTAGAAAGCAATCTGATTGATGAGAATCTGAATGCTGAAGTTTCAAACCCAGTGAAAAAATTACCATAAAGTATTCAGCTTAAAACAAAAAAATACTCTAACAGCAGTTCCTGAGGCCTCAGATCAGATTCAGCAAAGCAAATCTAGCTCATGTCTTTCTCAAAAGTTCAAGGCAAGTTACATACAGGTGCAGTAGATATATTCCTATACCCAGAGGACTTCCAGTCTAGGTCTGTACCTGGGACAATGGAAGGTTAAATGATCACAAGGAGTGGCAGTGGGATATGAGCCCTGGCTGCCGTGATTTTTAATCCGCGGCTCTTAACTTTTAGGCTACTCCTCTATTCTAATGGAAGAATGTAGTAGGGCCAAAAGAACTCTTAAATTGATCCCAAAGGTCCGGGAACATTAGGAGACAGAGAGGAAAAAGACACAGTGCTGAGCTAGATAAAGCCTAGATAAGACGTATCTCAAATGCAGACATACGCATAAACGTTGGGGTGGATATTCAGAACCCTTAGCTGGTAGGCCAATGGAAGACTATTTATTTATTTATTTATTTATTTTTATTTATTTATTTTACATTTTTATACTGAAATTTCCTAAAGATCAATTGTGGTTTACAGAGCACAACAATGAATAGTACAACGTATACAAATTCAGTTTACATGGAATGATGTAACTATGTACAGTTTGGAACATTATCAATTATGTACAGTTATAGCAATAAAACAAGGGGTTTTAACTAATTACATTGTGAGTTTGTCTTGTGTTATAGATGTGGTCAATTCGAGAGTGAAACTAACTAAATCTGTGGGGCAGTCCTGTGTGAGGTTAGGATTTTATGTAATAGAGCCGAAGTGTTGTATGAAAAGGTAGGTTTTAAAGTTTTTTCAGAAGCTGGATTGGTCTTTTGTGGCTATTAAGCTATCCGGGAGTTTGTTCCACAGAGTGGGAGCGCAGTGGGTGAATGCTCTGTTGTGATTTTTTTGAACTTTCTGAAGTCTGGCGCTGTTGTTTGTTTTGATTACAGTCTCGTTGGGTGCTATCCGGTTAAGGGTGCTGATCGCAATATTCAGTGGCACTATCCAGTTAAGGGTGCTGATTGCGATATTCAGTGGCAATATCTGGATTGTGCTGCTAAATATCTCCACATACTGCCCTGGCACTATCCAGTTGGTGCTGGCGGAGTTTGGGGGTGGAGCAAGGGTGGTAATGGAGCTATCTGGATTAGTGCCAACTTTTTCTGGTTAGCAGGATTTTCAGTTGGCACTTATCTGGACAACATAGGCTGCATGGAAAGCAGACCTAAGTTGTAAGATGGATAAGGGCTGACTGAAAATTCTGCTAATGGGATAAATGTTGGCTCTTATCTGGATAGCACCCCTCAGCTTGGATATTTAACGGCAACTCATATCTAGATACTGCTGCTGAATATCCCACTTATATTTAAGCACTGCGGCTGACCACTGTGGTGTTTGAATATCACCTTTTTTGAAAATCGGGCCCATTGATCTTCACATAAGATGACTGCAGTCTAGCTACAAGTTGTACCAGTTCCTATCAGAAGAATATAATATATAGGAAAGTCCTAAGGAAGGAGACTTTTAGAAAGATGTGGACCAAGAGTGCAAAGGCCTAGTATAAGATGCTATAATGGAATCAGAGAGCATAATAGAACTTCTAAATAGGACAAATCATAGAGACTCCAGCTCTTCTAGATGTACATCAAGATCTTCAAGGTCAGTAAAGTTGACCCACTCAAACCAGTCCACAACAAATGCAGCCATTGCTAGAGTGCATGCTGAAGCAGAAGCTGCAAAGGCATGTGTCTATGTTAGTAAACGAGGTCACCTTGAAGTTAGAGAGGATTAGAATAGAAGAAGAGGAACAGAAAGCAGTCATTGCCACCACTAGACTCAAAATGGCTGAACTGGATGTTATTCTGGAAATATTCCATCAAGAAAGAGAGAGCCACCACTGATGCACAAAGCAAGCCCTTGAGACAGTTTCAAGGCAAGAACGCAAGTGGAACTGCTCTTCTTTTGTGGACAGAAGCACTTTGCTCCCTATACTGTACTGGTCCCTTAGATTTTTGCAGCCCAAATACATGACCCTGCATTTTTTAAAGTGAAATCTCAGCTGCCAAATTCTCAGTCATTCTTCAAGCTTCTCTAAATGCCTCCTTCTGTTGCTTACAACTTCTTGGTTATCTACTCTATTGAAGATTTTGGTATCATCTGCAAAGATGAAAACCTTACCTGATAGCCCTTCCAGCAATATCACTTACAAAAATGTTAAAAAGGATCGGACTAAGGACAGATCCCTGTAGCACACCACTGGTAACATCCTTTTCCTCAGAGTGGACAAGCTAGCCTAATTTCAGAAATGCCCTGTCTTGAGCCATATGAAAGGTTATACCTGCTCCAGGCATGAATAGGCATCGAAAAAGTGCTTGTTTTGCCAGCCAAACATCCAAAGGGTATAGAGAAGGAGATACACTCATATCTCCTATATTTTTGATATTTACAACGAACACCGATGGGGAATGAGGGCTCTTGTTTTCATTTTGCCATACCAATGGACATCCCTGTATGCAAAATTGCATGTCATTGATGTCCCTGCTCCATGTTTTTGTAGCAAGGACATCTATGTGGATGCCAGCTTGGACGTACATGTCGGGGACATCTATGTTTCTATAATCAAGCTGAAACATAGGTATCTTTGGCGTTTGTCTGCACTTTATGGACATTCCTGATTGCAATTGGATGCCCGTTCTAAAATACCACTTCACATATAATCTTTACAAATAATTTATCATGTTTTTTGCATTTACTTTCTTAGATACAAATAAGGCTATGGTAATAACAAGTCTATAGCACTGGAGATCAATATTCAAAGGACTCTAATTGGTAAAGTGAGAAATTAGCTCGCTAGGCCTATGAAAATGGACCAGGTTAACCAGCTAAATTTAGCACCCTAAATTTCATTCGGCAGTTAAATATTGTTGACAATGTGGACTGAGCAATAGGGAATGTCTAGGGGAGGTGTGGATTGAAGGCTTCCCTCACTCTGCTCCAGGATATAAGGAAGGAGTAAAGGTTTGCCCAGACATGCAGAATGGAATGGATTGCGTTGCTGTGATGAACTATTTCAAGAGGGATGGACTAAAGAGGGCTAAGCAGGAGAGAGTTTTTTAATTGTTGTTTTTGGTTTATATTTGTGTCTGTTTGGAAGACACATGGCTGGGACACACTCAGCCACCTTAAAGAATTTTGAAACCAGCACTTAGAGAAGCTAGCAAAGTAGTCAGGAAAGCAAAGATTCAAAATGAGGAGGAAATAGCCAATGCAATAAAATGGGAAGATAAGACATTTTTCAGATATGTTAGTGAGAGGAGGAAGGGTAAAAGTGTATTGTCAGACTCAAGGGTGCAGGGGAGGAATATGTAGAAGCTGATGAGGATAAAGCGGAATTGCTTAACAAATATTTATATTCTGTGTTCACAGATGAAGAACCAGGAGCAGGACCTCAGAAAACACCCACAAACAGTAACAGAAACTAGGGGCATCTTGAACAATTTTCAGAAGTCTGTGTTCATGAGAAATTAGCTAAACTTAAAGTAGACAAAGTGATGGGACCAGATGAGATACACCTGAGAATACTGAGGGAACTTGGGAATGTTCTAGCAGCTCCACTGACTAACCTACAACCAATATTTTGCTACACAACAATACAATTGAATACAAGATCACCATACATTACAGCTGCAATGAAGTAGCCTCCATTTCTTTTAAGTTTTCCCCCTTTTTGGTTAATGCTCCCCTTTGTAAACAGTGGACTCTGGAGCAAACTAGTCTATGATCTTATGAAAGTATTGGGAGAAGATTCTGAGATAAAAAGGAAAGGGGGACTATGTTTAGCCTCCATCTCTAAACACTGGGACTCTTGTGTCCACAGCTTCCTAGTACATGCTGCTTCTGCAATGAGGCGCCCTTGAGCCGTTGCCTTAAAGTTATCCCAGATCACCGGCAGTGCTGCCTCCTCAGAAGAGTTCAGTTCAAAATACTCTTGTATAAAAAGGTCATGGTCCCTAACAGAGGAATTTTGCTGAAAACAATTCCCATTCAACATCCACATTCGTTCCCCGCTATGGGTGAAAGCATTCAAGATATTGACCCAATAGGGAGTGTGATCCGACCATGTAATAGCCCCGTGATCTGCCATCACACCTTCATCCAGCAAGCGCTGGTCCAGTAAAAGGTAGTCAAGTATTGTGTGGACCTGGTGCACCAGGGAGTAATAGGTGTATCCCTTTTCCCCACGGTGGGTATCCTTCCAGATGTCGTGTAGATCCAGATTTGCCAATAGGGCTTAGGGCTGAGTGCTCAACTGGCCCCATCCCACACCCCACCTAGGGCGCTCTTGCTTGTGGAATCTAAATTTGGCATCATACAAGCATTACAATCTCCACCTAAGATCATTCGCCCCCTAGCGAACTCTGCTAATGATGCTTTCAACTTTGCAAAGAAACACACATGGCCTTCGTTAGGTGCATACACGTTAGCTAGAGTGAAAAGAGCCCCACTGAGGCCAACATTCATTGCCCCGCCTTATCTTTCTGCACATTCTCTACCATCGGTCATAAAGCCTGGTGGAACAGTATAGCCACACCACACTTTTTTCGGTTGTGCTCATCTGATGCTGCTCAGACCTCAAAATAGGGCTTATGCTGCAGCCAGGATTGACTGGTGTTGCGGAGATGCATCTCCTCCAAGAATACTACCTCACCCCCCCAGGACCCTTAATTCCTTAAACAGGGGGGGAGCGTTTACAGGGGGAGTTCAGACCTTTCACATTAAAAGACATAACCTTCAGCATGACACACAATCATTCACTCCCCACTCTCTCCCCCTAATAAACAAACCAGGAATCCAGGCACTCCAGTGATCACATGTACATTAAAACATTTCCAGCCCCCAACCTCTCATGTAGCTAAAGATATTAACAGTTGCTTCCCAACTAGGGCATCCCCATAGCAAACCCCTTCCTTGCTACTCCAGCCCCACTCTCCCTTTACATTCCTCCCCATAGCTATTCCCAATCCCATCCCCCTGCCTCTCCACCTTCCTCCCTCCTCCCTCCCCTCTCCCCCTTTCCACCCCACATGAAAGTCCACCCACCTGAGCATCCCACACTTCCCGACCAGCCCAGTATCCTCCTCCCCCACTCCCTCTCCAATGCATTCCCCTAGACAACATTATATAACAAATGGGAATGCCAAACTTAAGAACATAAACTGCGATCAGTAACACTAAACATCAGATATCCACAGTCTAAGCAAATGACACCAATTAGAGTTCGCCCACCAATATTGCATGTGCAGCTTAGGTGCAGTGCACACAAGAGTTACCAGGGATCCAAGGCGCCTCACGCCCCTGCTGCATCATGTCTCCTAAGTGATAACTTAGGGGGCGTATTCTTCCCATTTCTTCACGGGGAAGGTTTTCCTAACCACTTCCATTTAGTGGCTTGATGCCTTTGAAACAGGTGCCGCTGGTATCGCATTGCCCTCCATGAGGCTTGCCTGTCGCAATGCATGCCAAACCTCAGTATGGTCCTTTGCTGAGATCTTCTTGCCCGCTAGTACAAAGTTTATGCGGAAAGGAAAGGACCAGGAATACTGGATCCCTTCCCTCAGTAAAACCTCTATGATTGGCTTCATCTCCCATCAGTGCACTAATGTAAACGTAGAGAGGTCTTGAAAGAGGGACACTGTTGCTTCTTTGTATTGTAAAGTTTTCTTTTCCCAGCCCATCAGCAGTAGCAGTTCCGTGTCCGAGTAGCATAATAAACAGACAATGGTATCACGTGGTTTGTTGACACTTAGGTTTCCCCAGGGCCCGGTAGGCCCATTCTATCTCCACATTGGCTCCCCATGCTAGGAACTCCTCCGCTGGTAACAGTTCATTGGTTAAAGCTCTCACTACATCCACAAGGTTCTCTGCTCCTCCCACAGGTTCCGGTATGCCTCTGAAGCTCACGTTATTCCGGCGGGCTCTATTTTCAATGTCATCAATCTTATAAGTAAGCTCCAAAGCCTGTGATCATTATCTATCAGCCGTACATTGTAGGTCTGCTAAGGCCTCAGTATGATCTTGCAGTTTCGTTTCCACCTCCTCTACACTGTGCCCTAACTCTTTGATCTCCCCATGGAGCTCTGAGATCGTAGATGTTACCTCCTCTCTCATGGAGTGAAACTCCGCTGCGAGTTCCTCAATTCCCCACCAGAGCTTCAGTCGCAGAAGTGTCTTTGCAAGCTCTGTCTCTCTTACATGTTCTACCTCACTCTGGATCTCCTCTCCCAATTCCTCAGATGCCATTCCAAAGGGGAGCTGCCATGCGGTCCAGCTTTGCTCATAATGTGTTGCGAGGTGCGCGACTTTTCCTTCGCCTTTGGAGGTTTATTTTTAACTGCCATCCAGTTCTTGAGCACTCCCAGAATCTCCAGCTCAACTTTGTTTTTAGATTGGCCACCCAACAGGGTGAATTAAGGGGACTTTGCTCGCTCGAGGTGGCAGAGAGAGGGTCCTAAGCCACTATCGGCGTCGGTGATGTCTTTTCATCCTGTCTGCCTTTTTTTAATGGTGGGTCGTTGCCCCCTCAGGTGCAGGCCCCATAACGGGGCAGCTGGAGGGGCAAGGGCTGAAGGAGGAGGGAGGCAGGGGGAGGAGAGATGCGCCGGCAATAAAGGGAAAGGGACAAGAGCATCTCCTTCCTTTTCTGCTGGGAATCGTGGCTGGAGCGCAGGACTCATCTCAGAGCTGGAGCAGAGGGCAGCTGAACAGATAACGCAGGACTCATCGGGCACCGGAGAAGTAGCGGGGCGGCAGCAGAGAAGCAATGGCAGCAGAAGCAGCAGTGGCAGAGAGGCAGCGGCGACAGCATGTGGGAAGAGTAGCATGCTGCAGCCTTTATCTTTATCTTTATTATTACATTTGATTAACCGCCTGGGCCGAAACATCAAGGCAGTGTACAGAAGCAAATAAAAGCTACTAAATAAAAGATAGAAAAGAACGCCAAAACAAAATAGGATAGAGAAGAGGACAGTGCACTCAAAGAAGATAGAAAAATAGTTGTAGAGGAGGGGCAGGTATACACATGGACCTAGGGAGAGGTAGACAGCTGCAAGAAGGGAGTGGAGTGGCAGGCAAACCATCACCAGAGAAGGCTGCTACCGGCAGGAACAGGCAGCCATAGAGCAGCCATGTGGAGAGAAGAGATCGCTGTGAGAGAGAGGTGAGCCCACTGTGCGGTGGTGATGGGCAGGCGGAGGAACCCCTAGTGCTGTGTGACCTCATGAACCAGGTCAGAGCCATGGTCACAATCCATGGAGCAGGATGCATGCAGGCTCTCCTGAATTTGCTGGATGGAGTGCCAGCCAGGGGCTGGCTGACCACAGAAGAGAGGGATTCGAGCTCTGCGGCCACACCCGGCGAGGCGCATCAGAGGGGTGAGTATGAGCATGCTGCTTTGCTATATAATGGGGCAGAGAGTGTGGGGGCGGGGTTGTGTGTGTGTGTGTGTGTGTGTATGGGCCAAAAGGGGCAGTAGATAGGGGAGTTGGGATGGAGGGAGCTGGCAGGGATCTGACAGGGGTGCCCGGCTGGGGGAGGCCAGGAAAGAGATGATGCGGCAATCATAGCGGTAATCCAGGTGTGGGGGGTAGGTGGGCCAGCTGGGGGCAGCCGCCAGGGCATAGAAGGTCTGATGCAGGCATTATTATGGATCGTAACCGATCCAGGTGTGGCAGTAGGTGGAATACAGGCAGTCCAAGGTTCTGCAAGGGGGTCAGAGCAGGGGCTTCAAGTCACCCACTTTCCAGTGCCTCGGGCGTTGTAGAGCCACAGACCACATGATGCCCAGCGTGCCCCAGGGAAGCTCCTCCACAGGGAGCAATGGAGGTCCAGCAGGAGAGGCGGTACCCAGAGAAGAGGGTGTGGTGTTTGAGGTCAGGCTACCAGAATACGTATGCCTGACCAGTCCAATAGACAACTGCGTGCCATCCACCCTGAAGGAGAAAATCTGGAAGGGTGAATACGTGGACATCTTCTCACTGCTCATATGGAAGGGCGACGAGAATTGTGAATGCTCGGGCTGCCGCAAAAAGTGCAAACTGGTCTCCGGTAAGGCCGACTCCTTTCCAAGGATGATTACTAACTGGAATGCAGCCTTTAGGGTGCTGACCAGCGTGGTGGGCAAAAAACACCAAGAGCAGTGCCGGGAGGGCTCTTCAAATACCAGGACAGTATTTGTGAGGTCTACAGGATGTATGGGGGCACTGCCTGGCTGGAGTACAATGAGCAATTTCATCGGAAAATGGTGGGCAACTGGGGGCTTAGCTGGGATCGGAAGGATATCGACCTGTGGATTCGACTGATAACACAAGGTCAGTGGGGAAGAAGACTGAGCAGGGCGACAGGAGAAAGTGGACACATCAGGTACATAGGGCCCCGGCAGCACCCTCCCTTGGCCTCCTGGCAGTGCCACCCTCATGCTGCCCTCCTTCCCCGCACATGGGGGTGTATGCAGGTTGTTCAACAGTGGGTCCTGTAGATTTGGTAATATCTGCAAATTCAAGCATGCATGCACCATGTGCGGGGAGGGGCACCCTCAGGCACGATGTGGGAAAAGACAAGGGAGTGACCCCTAGCGCCTGCACTGAGGCCACTGGTCTTGGTTTGGCCTCGATGCCCATCTGGGTCAGGGTGCTGGAGAGGAAGCTGCAGGGATATGATTGGGTGAGAACTAGATGGTTGATTGACGGTTTTATGCGGGGAGGGGGGGGTTGCTATCCCGTACGAGGGCCTGCTGGGCCCGCGTATGTCCAGGAACTTGAAATCTGCCCTAGAGCAGGGGGCTGGGGTTGAACAGAAGCTCCGCAAGGAGCGGCAGCTGGGCAGCATGGCGGACCTCTTTGAGAGCAGGCCTCTGCCCAACCTGATTGTTTCCCCATTGGTCCTGGTCCCAAAGAAGGAGCTGGGCGAGTTCTGGCTCATTCATCACTTGTCCCATTGTTTATTGTTTATTGAGGTGCTTAATAGACCACCCATCACAACAGCGTCTGAGCGGTTTACAAAATACAATTAAGGGTTGCAGAAGAAAAATTAGGAAAGGGACGCCATAATACGACAGGAAAAGAGAGAGAGGAGTAAGGATTACAGCTAGATTATGGAAGCAAATTCAGGGAACATCATCGTGGGGGTGGTGAAAGAGGACATGGAGGAGGAGAGAGGCCAAAAGCTAGACAGAAGAGGTGAGTTTTTAGGTTTGCTTTGAAGGTTTTAAATGAGAGATATAGGCGGAGGTCTGGGGGGAGCGAGTTCCATAGGCGGGGACCAAGGAAATAGAAGGCAGAGGAGCGGGTGGATTCTAAATGGGCTTGGGAAGGGGAGGGTAAGGTTAGGCGGATCATGTGGATAGTGCGGAGGGAACAGTGGGGAGTATGGAGGCAGACCAGATCGGTAAGGTAAAGGGGAGTGCCAGTGTGAATAGACCTGTGAACAAAGATAAGGAATTTCTACTGAATATGAAAGGAAATTGGAAGCCAGTGTAGGCGAATGAGAAGGGAGGTGACATGATTGAAGCGGGAAGAGCAAGTGAGGATACGGGCAGCAGTGTTGTGAACTCATTGCAGAAGTTGAGATTGGGGGAGACCGGCTAAAGAAATGTTGCAATAATCGAGGCGAGAGACAACAAGGGAGATGAGGAGGGTGGTCATAGCGGCGAAAGAGAGGAAGAGACGAACAGATCGAAGTTGTCTTAAGGTGAGAAAGCAGCGCTGAACTACAGATGAGATGTGGGCTTTGAAGGATAAGGAGGAGTCGAGGGTCACACCAAGGTAGTGCAGAGAGGTAACGATGGGGATAGGGGCGGAAGAGAACAGGGGAGTGAGGGAGGGGGCAGGGCTACCGGCAGTAAACCAAATGGCTGAAGTCTTAGAAAGATTGATATGTAAGAAATTAGAAGAGAGCCAAGATGCCACTGAGGAGAGACAGTTGTTAAAGGGAGTGATATCGGGGGAAACCGAATTGGTGTGGTAGAGAAGAAAGATATCGTCGGTGTAATAGTGAGCGGAGACACCGTGTTGTTGAACCAAGAGAGCGAGAGGAGCCAGGAAGACGCTAAAAAGAAGGGGAGCAAGGACAGAGCCCTGGGGGACACCACAGGGAAGGGGAGTGGAGGGGGAAGAGAGAGAACCAGTAGAAACTGAGAAAGACCGACCAGAAAGGAAAGAATGAAACCAATAGAGAACAGTGCCGGCTACGCTGGCATCTTGAAAGCGTGAGAGGAGGTTACGGTGGTCAACAAGGTCAAATGCAGCAGAGAGATCAAGAGAGACAGCGAGAGTGAAGAGGCCATGATCATGGACAGTGTGTAGTTCGTTTAGAAGTGAAAGAAGAACGGACTCCGTGCTGTGACCGGGACGGAAACCTGATTGTCGTGGGTGAAGGGTGAGGGAGGCTTCAAGGTGAGAGGACATTTGGGTGAAAACAAGTTTTTCTAGAAGCTTAGAGAGGAAAGGGAGATTAGAAATGGGACGCCAGCTGGAGGTGGAAGAGTGATTTAGAGACCCCTTTTTTAGAATAGGGCGGATAATAGCGTGCTTCCAGGGGGTGGGGAAGACACCAGTGGAAAGACTAGTGTTAAAGATAGAGAGAATGTGGGGGGAGAGAGCTAGAGAGCCAATGGGAGGGAATGGGATCGGAGGAGCAGAAGGTTTTTTGAACAGAGTTAAAGGTCTTGGAAAGGGCGGAGACAGAGATGGGCTCAAAAGAGGACCATCGATGGGAAAGGGAGGGGAACGGAGGGGGAGGGGGGGAGGGGAAGGAGGACGGCGAGGCTCTTTAGTAAATGGCGCTTTAGTAAATGATCACTTGGACCCAGAGGCCTGCTCGGTGAAGTATGCTTCAGTAGACCAGGCCCTGGAGTTTCTCTGGAGCCTAGGAGCAGGGGGCATGTCTAGAAAAGATGGATGTTGAGTCCACCTTCTGACTGCTCCCCATACATCTGGATAGCTTCCACCTGCTGGGGATTTGTTTCGGGGGCCTATATTATGTAGATAAATGCCTCCAGATGGCATGCTCGATATCTTGCTCCTACTTTGAGGAGTTCAGCACCGCTCTCCAATGGATCATTGAGAAGGAGATGCACCAGGGCAGAATCATACACTGGATGATTTCTTGCTCATGGTGGGGGACTGGTGGGGTTGCCAGCAGCTTCTCCAAGCATTCCAGAGGAAAGCTGTGGAACTAGGGGTGCCGTTGGCAGAGAACAATACAGAGGGGCTGGCGCAGCGCCTGTCCTTCCTGGGGATAGAAACTGACACCACAGAAATGGTGACTTGCCTTCTGGCAGAAAAAGTGTCAGCATTGAAGGCTGCTGTACAAACAGCATTGGACGCAAAGAAGATCATGCTCCACCAGCTGCAGTCACTGATAGGACATCTGCCTGCCAGGTGATGCCAATGGGGTGGGCATTCATCCGACGACGCAAGGATGCCTCAAAAGGGATCTGCAGAGGGCACCACTTCATCAGGGTCAATGTACCCATGAGGAAGGACCTGGCAATGTGTCTCTTCATGGATGCAGCAGGGAGGGTGGGTTTCAGCATCTATTTTAAGGGACAATAGTGCCAAGAGCATTGGCCAGCCAAGTGGCACCAAAGCACCATAATACAGGACATTACATTCCTGGATATGTTCCCAATTGCAGTGGCCATGGTCATCTGGAGGCACCAGTTTGCAAATAGGAGGATAGTCTTCCATTCGGATAATGCAGCAGTGGTGTTCGCCATCAATAAACAGACTGCGAGGGCTGAGAGAGTGATGCACTTCGTCAGAAAACTGGTGTTGCTAAGCCTGGAGATGAATGTCTTTATTATGGGCCGGCACGTATCAAGGGAGATCAGTGAGATAGCTGATGCTCTCTCATTTCCAGCTCCAGCGCTTCCGGCAGCTTGCCCCAGAGGCGTTGCTCGTAGTGGGTCGCATGCCCCAGGAGATGTGGACCTCTGGATGCGGAGCTCTGGCAGACTGCTGATGGCCTCATTGTTGGAAAGCAGTGGAAGGCTTACGGGAGAGACTGGGGCCGGCTGGAGAGCTTTTCAAGACTGCAGGGAGCCATTCTGGGGCAGGGGGTGTCAATGGGCCTTCTTCTTGAGTTTCTGATGCAAATACAGGCAAAGGGGAGATCAGCCAGGCAAGCCAAGCTAATGCTGGCGGGGGTGGCCTTCTTCTTCAAACTGGGGGTGGGGGTCCGAGATGTGACAAAAGAGTTTGTGGTGTGGAAGGTGCTAGAGGACTGGGCCCGGATGACCGCCCCTTGACCAGATGGTCGCCGGCCGGTTACCCTACCCAAACTGAGTGGAGCCATGCCACGGGCAGTGGAGGTCACCAGGGATGGGTATGAGAGCAAGCTGTTTCAGTTGACTGCTCTGTTAATGTTCTGGGGGGCCTTTCGTATGGGCAAGATCATCCCCCGAGCCACGATGGTGGGGGTCAAGGTGCGCCTGTTCATGGCTCAGTCGAAAACCAACCAGTTTATGAAAGGAAGGGTGGTATGGCTGAATGGTACAGAGGTGAGGGAGCATTGCCCCATCAAGGCCATGTGGGAGTATTTACGGGTACGGCCAGGGGTGGGGAGACCCTTGTTGTGGCATTCAGATGGATCCTGCTTCTTTCAATATCTATTTCGGGCCTTGTGGCTGAGGGCTGTGAGAGGGGCAGGATTTCAGACCACCGGGCTGACTCTGCACTCCTTTAGGCTTGGTGCCACAACCGTAGTGCATGGTTTGCAGCTGGGGGCAGGTCAGATTCAGGCTATTGGGAGGTGGGCCTCGATTTGGTATAAGTTATACATTTTGCAGTAAAGATACTTGCTGACACTGTTTTCATCTTGCCCTCTAGGTCTTGGAGAAAGGTCAATCTGGATTGTGGGGCATTCATATGTCTACTGGGCGGGAAGAAGGGCAGAAGAATGACATTTTGGCAAGCAGGTTGACTTCTGCCCCGACAACATTTGGATACATTGGATGGGGCAGAGAGGAATGCGATGGGACCAGTTGAGACCTGCTCTCGCTGGCCGGAGAGAGACGGGCCAACCGCCGGTCTGGGTAATCATGCATCTTGGGGTTAACGATCTGGTGTCCAAGAAGGGCATAGATCTCATTATCAAGATCAAGGCAGACATGACTTGGATACACTCAGAGCTCAGGGTGGGCATCATCTGGTCCCACATCATTCCTCAGCAGAAGCAGCAGGATACAGAACGGCCGAGAGACATCGAAAGGAGCAGGAGAAAACTGAACAAGGAAGTCGGGGCATTCATGTGGGCATGGGGGGGGGGTTGGTGGTGGAGCACTAGGGCATGCTAGCCGGGGTACTTGGGAGATAGGGTGCACTTGAATTACATTGTTGTGGAACTATTCCTTGAGGGCCTGCAATGGGCTATCGGTTCTGTGCTCACTATGGGGTGAGTCGGTCCACGGGACCTCCTGGTGGCAGGACCTCAGCGAAAGAAAAGGGGAAAAGGGGGGTACCATGGAAAAAGGGGGAACTTGGGTACCAAAATGGGGGGTGCCAGGGCCTGGTAACAGGGGCCCAGGTACCAGAGGCCTTGGATGCCTGGCTTCGGTTACCAGGAGCATAGGGCAAAACAGGCCACCTGGGCACCAACATGGAGCAGTCGGTGCATGGAAAAGGGGTGGGGCACTGGCCATGGGGTGGGCCAGGGCCACTGACCAGGCAACAGGAACTATAGCCCCCTATGTCAACACCAGTTCACATTGTGCCAAATATGTACATATCGTTTGCTTGATGTCTAACTGATGTTTAATTAATGTTGTACAGAGGTGATGTTTGTCAATGTTGGGATTGTAAAGGGAAAATGTGCAATAACTGATACCCACATGCTATGGCCTCAAGATCCACCAATAAAAACTGTTTTTTTTCACAAAACAAAGGATCAGGCCTGTTTTGTTGCATGTGGGAAGGGGAAAGGGGAAAAGAGGGGTGAAGGGGAGCCTGAAGCTGGTCTGGCATGCCCCTGATTATGTTGTTTACTGGGTATCCAGTCCATTTGTCATTTCTTTACTCACTTTCTGTTTTCACTTCTTCTTCTACATCCTTCTCTGACATGGATCTTTCAGCTTTCTTCGATTATTTTTTCTGCTTCTCTGTCCATTCTGATTTTGCCCCTCCTCATCAATCAGTCCTCAGTCCCTCTTTTTCACCGCATCTATATTTTTCATCTCCCTTACATCAGCCTTCCCATTCACCATCTCTCTCCCTGCTTCCCCACCCTCTCACTAATTCCTCCTTCTCCTATCTCCCATCTCCCTACCCTACCCCATGTCCACTCTTGTCCCTGCTCTCTGCTCCATGTGCAGTATTTCCCCTTCTCTTCCCTCCACCACCCTTCCATTCCATCATCTCTCCTTTTCCCCTCCCAGGTGTCCATCATCTTCCCTTCCTTTCAATCCACAGGTGTCTAATATCTCCATTTCCCATCACTATCCACCCCCTAGGTATCCAGCATATCCTCACCCAGGTGACCAGCATCTCTCCCCTTGCTCTCTCCCTCCCCCTGGGTCCAGCATCCCCAAGTCTTCTCCTCATGCCCAGCATCTGTCCCACATCCCTCTGTGCCCTCCAGTGTCCAGCATTTGCCTACCATCCCATTCCATTGTCACGTTCTGTCTTGCACCCCCCACTCCATGGCCAGCATTGCCCTCTGCCTCATCCCGTGTCCAACATCTGCCTCTGCCTTTATGTCCCCCTCCTGATGTCTAATATTACTTCTCTTCATTCCCACCACTTCTCCTTGGCCAACCTCTGCCTCTCTCAATGTCTGTCAGTGAAGGCAATTTGAAATTACAAACACAGTGTCTGTTGCGACTCCTGTGTGCCTAGAAGGCCTTGACAATCCCACCTCTTCTGACGTATAAAGCATGTGTCAGAAAGGGGTGTCATGGATAGGGCCTTCCAAGTGCAAAGGATTCACAAAAACCCTGTGCTTTCAATGCTGACAGCGAGGGCTGGTTTAAGACAATCTGCTGCCTGAGGGGAGAGAGAAGCTGACATATCACCAACCCTACCCTCCCCGTCAACCAAAATGAAGGGGCCTCCTCAGAGTTCTAGTCAGAGAACAGCGAGTCCCCCTCATCCAGAACACTGAAGCAGTTGTTCCATGAATAAAGAAAGCAACATAATCCTAAGTTATATAATTTAAAAAAAACCTTTGCAATGCTGTTTGTTGTTGTTAAGTGCCATCAAGTCGGTGTCGACTCATGGCGACCCTCTGGATAGTTGTCCTAAATTGTGTTCGATCTTCAGTCATGCGGCTCATTGTTGACAGACTAGTACCCATAGCTGCTGTTATTGTATCAATCCATCTCATTGCTGGCCTTCCTCTTTTGCGTTGACCTTCTACCTTGCCAAGCATGATGTCTTTCTCTAATGATCTCTCTCTTCGCATGATGTGGCCAAAGTATTAAAGTCGATGTCTTGTCATCTGAACTTCTAAAGAAAGCTTAGGTTTGATCTCCTCTAGTTGACTGCTTTGTTCTTCAGACAGTCCATGGTATACACAGTATTCTTTGTCAGCACCTTAATTCAAAGGCATCAATTTTCTTCCTATCTGTCTTTTTCACTGTCCAACTTTCACATCCATATGATGTTATTGAAAATACCATGGCTTGAACAAGTCGAATCTTTGTATGGAGAGAGACAACTCTGCTCTTGAGAATCTTGTCTAGGTCTTTCATAGCCATTCTACCAAGAGCAATGCGTCGTCTGATTTCTTGACTGCTTGATGCTTCTTTATTGATAATTGATCCAAGTAGGTTAAAGTTGTCCATGATTTCAATTTCTTCTCCTTCAATGATGAACTTGTTGATTTTGCCACTTGTCATGATCTTTGTCTTCTTTACATTAAGGTGCAGGTCCATTTTGACACTATGTTCTTTGATCGTTAGAAGCAAATGTTTCAGATCATCTTCACTTTCAGCCAGTAATGTGGTATCATCAGCACAGCGAAGGTTGTTGATGAGTCTTCCATCAATCTTCACACCTCCGTTGTCTTCATAGAATCCTGCTTCTCTGATGATTTGTTCTGCATATAAATTAAACAGGTAGGGGGAAAGTATACAGCCTTGTCTTACACCTTTGCTTATTTTAAACCATTCTGTTTCTCCTTGTTCCGTTTGAACTGTTGCTTCTTGATCAATGTAGAGACTGTGCAAGAGAATGATCAGGTGTTCTGGTATACCTGCTTCTTAATGTGGCCCAGAGTTTCTCATGGTTTACACAGTCAAAAGCCTTGCTGTAGTCAATAAAACACATAGATATCCTTTTGGTATTCTTTTGTCTTTTCAAGGATTCATCTCACAGCCACGATAATGTCTCTCATTCCTCTCCCTTTCCTGAACCCTGCTTGCACTTCAGGTAGTTCTCGTTCCAGGTATGGTTGTAGTCTCTGCTGAATGATCTTGAGTAGAATCTTGCTGGCATGTGGGATCAGAGCAATTATGCGATAATTTCCACAGTCAGTTGGGTCACCTTTCTTTAGTATTGGTATAAATACAGATCTTTTCCAGTCAGTTGGCCATGAATTTGTCTTCCAAATTTCCTAGCAGAGCCTTGTAAGTATGGTAACAGCTTCATCTGATTGCTATAATAACTCAATGGGAATGCCATCAATGCCTGGTGCTTTGTTCTTTGATAAGGCTTTCAATGCTGCTTTGATTTCTTCTTTCATCACCACTGGTTCCTGATCATAAGGTATAGGATGAAACAGCTGTTGGTCTAGTTGATCTTTATGATATAATGACTGTGTATATTCTTTCCACCTTTTCTTGATCTTCTCAGCATCATTCAACATGGATCTTTGAGCATCTTGTAGCATTCCAATTTGAGGCTGGAATTTATTTTTTAACTCTCATAGCTTTAGAAAAGCCAATCTTTTTCTTCCTTTAATAGCTTCTGATTCTATTTCCTTGCATGCATCATTGTAGTACTTCTCCTTGTCTGTCTTGCTGCACGTTGGAAATCTCTGTTGAGTTCTATGATTGCCTCTCTTTCTAATCTAGCTTTAGCTTTTCTGCATTTCTGGACAATTTTCCAAATTTCTTTAGTCATCCATTTTGGCCTTTTTGCTTTTTCACCTTATGTAGAGATCACTTTCTTCCAATACAACCTTCTTGATGTCATCCCATAACTCTTCTGGAACTCTGTCATTTGTATCTAAAGCAGCAAATCGATTTCTCAGGCAGTCTTTAAATTCAAGTGGTATATTGTCAAGGTCATATTTTGCTACATTTATGAATGGCTTGCTCTTTTTCAACTTTAGCTTGAGTTTGCATACTAGTAGTTGGTTATATGTACCACAGTCAGCTCCAGGTTTTGTCTTTGTTGATGTTATTGAGCTTTTCCATCGTTGTCTTTCATAGATGTAGTCAATTTGATTTCTGTACAATCCATTGGGTGAAGTCCATGTGTACAGTTGTGGAAGAAGGTGTACAGTTGTGGAAGAAGGTGTTTGAGATGAATAGATCATTGGTCTTGCAGAATTCTATCAGTCTTTCTCCAGCTTTATTTCTGTTGCCAAATCCATATTTTCCAACCACTTTGCCTTCTTCTTTGTTGCCAACTTTTATATTCCAGTTACCCATGACTATCAGGATATCCTGTTTGCATGTTCTGTCAATTTTAGCTTGTACTTGTTCATAGAACTCATCAACGTCTTCCTCTTCTGCAGCTGTTGTTGGGGCATATACCTGAATTATAGTTGTGTTGATGGGCTTTCCTTGTAGACGAATAGAAATTAAGCATTCGCTGACTGCACCATATTTCATTACAGTTCTTGCAAGTTTCTTTTTAACTATAAAGGCAACACCATTTCTTCTTTGTCTTTCATTTCCAGCATAGTAAACCATATGATCATCAGATGCAAAGTGCCCAAAGCCAGTCCATTTCAGTTCACTGACGCCCAACAGATCGAGTTGTTCATGTTCCATTTCATTCTTAACCACCTCCAACTTCCCTTGGTTCATGCTTCGTATGCTCCATGTCCCAATATATAAGATATCTTTGCAACCTCTGACTCTCTTTTCATGCACAGCTATATCAGCAGATCCAACCACATCATAAATGCTGGCTTTACTCTGAGAAGTCTTCAGTTCATCCCCAGTAGCCATTTGAGTGCCTTCCAACCTGGGGGTCTCATCTTCCAGCACTATAGTGAAATTTGTTTTGTGATTATCCATTGGGTTTTTGAGGCAAGATACAGAAGTAGATTTGTCAAGCCTTTCTTCCTCACAGTTAATTCTAGTGCTGTTGCATTTGTCACAAAAATTTGATTCTCCGCTTACAACATCGTCCCATTCTGCTGCTGTCCAGATGGGTGGTTTGTCTTAATCTGGCATCTCAGCTGAGACCTGTCTATCTTGGGAGATCCTGCCAGTAGCTAAGCTATTGATAGCTTAGCTCTCAGCATCACTGATGCACACAAGCCCTCACAGCACAACAAGCTGCAAACCAAGTGTTTATATGCTGTTTATATGCAAAAAAAATACAGGAGTTTAATTAAGTAGCCTGGGAATCTAACATAAAACATATTGGTTCCTAAAATTGTACACGGGCCCGATATGAAATGTAAATGTATATTCCGCAAAAAATAAAAGAGATGAAAGACACTTACATCAATGAACAGAAAGAAAAAAGTGAGAACCACAGCACGGTTTATAACCCCAAAATATAACTATTATAAATAATTTTATTTTGATGTTATAAACTGCACTATAATTCTCACTTTTTTTTTTACCTAGAGCTTGTAACCAAAGAAATCCCTCTCCCATCAATGAGTGCAGAGCAGAAAAGAGCTCAACATCTGAAAATAATTTCTAATTCTGGTGTCATCTCAAAAATGCCATGTGTGTCTTCAAGTCAGTGCTGACTCCTTGCAAACCAGCTGCTGGATTTTCTTGGAAGAAGTTTGCTGGTTTTTTCTTCTGAGGCAATGGAGTGTTAAGTGATTAGCCCAAGGCGTGAGACTCAAACCCTAGTCTCTAGGTCACCAAGCTAATATTCTAACCACCAGGCTACAGGGCCAGCATCTCCTCTCTCTTTCTCCCTTATCCCACCCCCATGTTTATCATCTCCTCAATTTCCTCCTCTATTCCAGCCATGTCCAGCATCCCCCTCTGCCTCCCTAAGCACCCCTCCAATGTCCAACATCCCTCATCTTCCTCTGGCCCCATCCTATGACAAGAATCCTCCATCCAAATCCCTATGGTTCACTTCTGTGTCCAGCATCCCCCCTCCAACTTTCCTCTCTCATCTCACTCCATGCCCTTCCTCTGGAGCTCTGCTCCTCTGGTAGATCCCTTTTATCTGTTTTCTTTGCCACTATCAACTCCATTCATTCCATCTCGCCGCACCATATGCCTGAAACAAACTACCTGAGCCTATGTTTCAAACCCCTTCTGACAATCTTATCCTGTTGCATTATGGGACCTGCAGCACTTATTCCAATGGGTAAAATCAGGGACTACAAATACCATGCTGCATTACAATGCAAATTTAAAACCAGAACTGGCAAAAAATGTCACTTATGGAACCGGGTACTTTGGCAACTCTGTGCTAATAAGGATTGCCCATGAACATCTGATGGCAGGGCATAGAGCTGCCAGTAATACCCTAGCCTAAATTCTAGAGCTCTTCTTCTGGCCAGGGGTATATAGAGAAGTTCAGGAGATGTGTGCCTCCTGCGGCCCCTGTCAGGTGGCTTGTACCCAGCCTATGAAGCTCCCACTAATCCCTTTACCTGCAGTAGGGGAGGCCCTTGCCCGGGTAGCAATGGGTCCCCTGGATAAGAACAACTGAGGCATATAGTCTGATCATTATAGATCACATAACCAGATTTCTGTGGACACTGGCCCTGTCATCCATCTCAACCAAGGCTATAGTAGGGTTGCCAACTGGCTCCAGATGTGCCCGAAAGGCTTGACATGTAGTCTTGCTTTTTTTTATGGAGTGCAATGCAAAAAATCAGAACTACATGTCCCTGCATGCAGTGGGGTAAACCTAGGACTGGATCAAGTGTGCCGGGCGCATCTGGAGCCAGTTGGCAACTCTAGGCTATAGCTGGGAGCTTATTAAGTTGTTCTGTTAGATTGTGTTCCCCCAGGACATTCTCACTGATAGAGGTACAAACTTTCTGTCCAGCACTCTGAAAATAGGTCAATAAAGAGGATGAAGAAATACTTAAGCAAGGGGGGACAAGGAAATTAAGGGAGGGTCTATGACAGGGATGGCCTGCCTCACTCTCTAGGTAGGCATAAAACCACACAGTCCACAGCCCCAAGGGCATACCAGAGCCAGGGACACCCATACAGAGAGTAAAAGGATCCCAGGGTAAACCAAAGGAGAAAAAGCTGGGCAAGATCCAGGGCACAGAGAAGCTGGGATCTGGGTGAAAGGGATGGAGCTGGAGACTGGGTGGTTTCCTGGGGGACTGGGAAAGAAGGTGTGGCAGACATACCTCCATGGCAGGATGAGGAGTACATGAGGCCACTCCCAAATATCAGAAGGGCTCCTGCCTGCACTCAGCCCCCCATGTGAGCTTCCTGAAGCACCTGCACTCATGGAACTGGGTGAAGCAGAACCTTTGGATTGCATATCGGATGAGCTGGACCATCAAGCAGGTGAGTGGACTTGCTTGCATTTTTGACTTACGTGGACTGGGCACTAGAGAATGCCTAGGGGAGGTGTGGGTGGAAGGCTTCCCCAGCCCTACTCCAGTGTATAGGAGTAAGCAAGGAGTGAGGGTTTTCCCAGATATGGAGAGTGGAATGGATTGATTTGTTGTGTTGAACTGTTTTCAGTATTTAACATTGCTATCGGTGGAACGTGTATAAAAGAGAAAACCTTTTCAAGAGGGATGGGCTAAGAAGGGCCAAGCAGACCTAGTTTTGCTCCTAGAGTAGCCAATTGGTCTAATCATGTAAACAACTGTGTGGAAAACCCAGACAGGCTCACTTTGCAGCTTTAACCAGACACTGTACTTACTGCAGGGAGTTTTTGGTTGTTCTTTTTATTGTTTTCAATATATATTGGTGTTTGCTTTGAAGACACATGGCTGGGACACACCAGCTGCCTTAAAGACTTTTGAAACATCAGTTGGAAGTAAATAAGCTGGTAATCTACAATGATGTGGTGTTTTGGAACTGGGTAAATTGGCAACTCTTTCTTCTCTGGCTTTAGCTTTTCTGTGTTTCTGGACAATTTTCAGAGTTTTTCAGTCATCCATTTTGACCGTTTTTTGCTTTTTCACTTTTTGTAGAGCCTTCTCACTTTCTTCCAACACAACCTTCTTGATGCCATCCCATAATTATACTAGAGCTCTGGTTAGACATGGGAAATGTGGGATGCTGGAGGAAAGTAAGTTTGCTCTTTAGTTCTCTTCCCGAGATGGCAAAATACAAAAAAAAATTCTTATCCTGAGCAGGGTCACTTTTACCTATAGACAAAAGGGGCAGTTATCCTGGGCTCCTGCACAATGGGGCCCCAGATGCCCTTCTACCCATAGGTAAAAGTAGCCTTGTTCCTCTCTTCTGCTCCATCAAGCCACTTGCAAGAGAAATGAGCGGCGTTCTGGTCTGTTCACTGAAGTGCCACTCATTTATCTTGAGGAAGCAGAAGGGAGGAACAGGGCCACTGACTTGCTCTGGGGAGGGAGACCCATAAATTGGGGGGGGGGGGGGGGAGGTATTCTCAAAACTTTGACCAGGGCTCCATAAAGGGTTGAAGCAGCCAGGCTGGCACATTCTTGGGTGGCAATTAGGATGTAACCTTAGCAATGTGGACAGAATAACTGGGAATACTGGAAGGGCCAGTGTTTGTCCTATCCATCATTTTCTATGCTACTATGATGGTAATTTCATAACTGCATGCATTCATAAAGTAGACACACCGTTTTCTGTGTGGACGTGACTGGATTTTTGAAGTGAAAGAACATGAGTATACCCTCTTCAAACATTACTTGTGGGAAACCATGCATACAAACGTACACCTCGCCTTTGGCCTGTGCAGTTTTCAGGGTTAATTTATTTGTATAAATGTAAACCTCCACTGCTCCCCGGGAACACCATCATTCAGAGTAGTAACCCTACAAACGTACAGGCTGCATGCACTACCTTAAACCATATGTTAGGGGAGGGGCAATTTTATAAATGCTAATGTTCACAAGTAAAGGAATGCTTTTAAAAATGGAGCCTCTCTGTTATCATCTTACCCATCCTTTCCCTCAAACAGTTAACTCCATCACTAATCAAGTAAAGGGACACTGTGTATCATCAGAACTGTTCACAGCATAGCCAAAGCAATGGACAGCTGCTATGACAGACCCCTGCATACGCCTGATATGTGCTATACAAATGATAGCTTGCGATTTTTATCAATGTCCCACATTCCTTACTCTGAAGGCACACTCATGCCTTTGCTGTACCATTTCCCACATCGCTTTATTCCTACCTAAAAGTGGGTAATGAGCCTGCAGGAAACTTACTGATACCAGCATTTCATTTTCAAATATTCATTTGTAATGTCCAAGTTTGCATTTCAGGAAGTGTTTAGTATCGGTGAGGCTACGCTAGAGAACTGACTTTAGAACACACTTCCTGATGTACCAACTCATTGCTTGAGCAGCTGCAGTCAAGGCAACAACTTCTTTGAAGAGGGGAAAACCTTAAGTCATTTTGCTCGCTTTTAGGCTGTTTACCTTAGTGGAGAAGAACAAAAATCTCCCAGCGCTCAAACATGACACACTCAGGTTTGTCGTTTGTTTGTTTGTTTGTTTGTTTTATTGGTCAACAAGATTAATAGTCTGGATGTATTACAAAAATGTCAATAAAGATGAACAGTGTGTGCGGACCTGTTCTGATACTGGCTAGAGTTCACATGGGAATTAAGAATACTGTACCAGCCTAGAAACTGCACCAGAGGGCATTCTCTTGCTCTCTGAGATTCAGAAAACGTCATTGATATGGAAGTTTGTATATGGTGGTTAAAAAAAAATAGTGATGAAAAATAGAATACTAATAACAATAAAATTGCAAAAGCAAAAGGGAAAATAGCAAAGATGCTGCAGCTCTTCAGTACTGTCCCTAGTTGAGGCACGTTTCTGGCCTTGTGGCAGGCGTTATACCTGCTGTTTTCTGCTTTCCCCTGGGTTATTCGGACCTTTTCTGTGGGAAGGCATTAATGTTCACTCTCAGTTTGGGGAAATTCACATCCTTTTGTATTTTGTACTTGGGGAAATACATGTCTAGTTCTTCTATTGTTGCATTGCATGCAGGGTCTGGTTTTTTTTCTGGGATCTCCTCTTCAGTTTTTCTTTGCCTATTTCTTATTCTCCCATTCTGTATTTACCAATGGTCTGTCTGTGTTCTGTTTGAGTGAGGTGAAGTATTCAGGCCTGATATAAGGGTATCAGGTGTCTTAGGCAAACCTCACCCAATTAAATTTCATGTACCTCCCTAGTGCTGTCCTCCCTCCCAAGATTTTGATAATTTTAAATGATAATCATGATAACCTCAACTACCCCTCCCAGAATGATCTTTTAAAATGCGAAAGTAGATATCATACTGTTCAATTACTACTACTACTACTAATCATTTCTACAGCACTACAAGACTATGCAGCGCTGTACAGAGACATGTAAGAGATGGTCCCTGCTCATCAGAGCTTACTGTCTAGCCAAGACAGACAACACAGCTTGGGACTAGGATATATCTGGGATGGTGTTTTGGTTTCATTTTTGCTGTCTTTTTTTGTATATATGCACACAATGAGTAATTTGTATAAAGAGGTGTTATGCTAAGTGTGGAAGTAGGATCTAAAAGGGGGTCTCTTGGTCATTTTTTGCGTGTGTGGCCATATATACACGTAAATGGCCGCATAAAAGTATGCATGTGTACTTTCACTTTGGGAGTGTGCATGGTCAGAGTTTGGGCAGAGCACATCAGTATGTGTGTAGATCATGAAATACCTTAATCTACGTGTGGATGTATATAAAAGTACACACAGTCATTTACGTCTGCTTGCAATTAGAGCTACGTGATCACACACCTACATTTTGAGGTGTGTGACTAGTTTTGTTTCTGCCACTTACACTAGCATTTCAGATTTTAAACTTCTCAAAGGCAACATGATACAAATTCAGATATGCAGGATTCCTTACGCACACTGGAATAGAAATCAATCCGGGGTTTTTTTTTGCAATACATCCCCGCCCCCCATACCCTTGCATTACCAGAAATGTGTCACACATGCCCGTACATATCAAAAAGAACCAAGCACTTAATACACTGCAATAAATCTTACCTATACATGCCCTATTTCCCCCACCCCACCCCACCTCATGCCAATCCATCCACCCACGGGATTCAAAACCCCTCTCCACAAGATGAACACCCCTGTCATAGAAAATTCAAAATCATGTTCCTAGGACTTACTGTACTGATGATCCCCCCCCCCCCCCCCGCCGATGTCTAAAAAGACATAGTTCTGCCACACACCCTCCTGAATTCCCAAACGTTACCTGCATATGAACTGGTGCAAAGCCCTCTATCGTTGCCAAAAGAAAGACATCTCAGGGGATACCCAAGCCTACTGAATAGAATCCCTCCCCTCTTCCAACAACCAAGCCTTCCAAAGCCAAAGTTTCTGCTTGTTCCTGTCAAACCCACAGATGCAACATAATCGAATAAGGCCTCAATATAATCATAGACCAAAGCCCAAAACCTTTGGGCACCCCAAAAACATGTGCCCCAAAGTGGTGCACATCTCTCCACACTTCAGACAATTGGGGCTCTCCACACACTTAAAACGAAAACTACGCATTGGTGGGTAGCAAACTCTATGAACTCTGTACTCCTCCCTGTCTCCTCAGCTCACACCCTTGGGGTTGTCTTTGACTCCTCTCTCTCCTTCTCCACACACATCCAACTGATAACTAAAACCTGCTATTTATTTTTCTTTATAACATCAACAAATTCATCCATTCCTTTCTGAACACACTACTAAGACACTTATCCACTCCTTGGTCACTTCCCATCTAGACTATTGTAACCTACTCATTGCTGGTCTCCCTCCGAATCATCTCTCTCCCCTTCAATCTGTTCAGCACTCTGCTGCATGGCTAATCTTCCGCCAGCCTTTTTACGCTCACATTACCCTTCTTCAGAAGTCACTTCATTGGCTCCCTATACATTTCCACATCCAGTTCAAACTTCTCCTGCTGACTTATAGTGAGGAGCTGCAGAGTGAATGCACTTATATTTCCTCTCTTGTCTCTCCCTATACTCCTCCACGGGAACTTCTCTCTTCTGGCAAATTGTTTCTATTTGTGCCCTTCTCTTCTATTGCTAACTCCAGACTTCGCTCCTTTCACCTTGCTGCTCCTTATGCCTGGAACAAACTACCTGAGTTTGTATGTCGACCACCTTCTCTGGCCCTTTTCAAATGCAGGCTGAAAACTCGCCTCTTTGCTGCCACTTTCGGATCTTGACTAAACCTGATCTCCTTTGCGTTTCCTTACCATTCCCCCTAGATGTATCCCATGTCTACAGCGGAACCACCAAACAAAGCACGATTCCACGTGCACTAGGAACCCAGTAAAAAACATGGAAGGCAACGAAAAGACGTGAATTAAAAACGTGAATTAAAAATCTTTTATTCCTTTATTAACTTCAGCCACCGGCCCGACACTGACCGTGTTTCGTGAGAGCCTTTTTCAGGGGCAAATGATGGCTAAAAACACATAAAACATACAATTAAAAGAAATTATGCAATATAATAGGCTATTCTAGAGGATGAACCAGAACATGTAAATAAAATACGCCAATGAACATATAAAAACAAAACAAACAAAGTACAGCCAATATTAGGAGCAAAAAATGGCTAATAAAATATATAAAAATCAATAAATATAAATAAATAAATTTCATAATACAATTAAATATAAATATGGAATGTATTAAAATGATAAATATAATAACTGAATCAAAGGTTATACATAAATATAAATAAATATATAAAATGTAATAATTATGCCAACCAAATGAAAACCATGCCATAAATATAAAAATAAATATAAAAATAAAAAACATTATTAAATACATGAATGTTAAACATAAACAAACATACATTTAAAATACATTTAAAAGGATATGAATGAAAATAAAATTATGTGTTCTAAAGGATGTGACAATACTTAACAGCAAAAAACATACCTGTATGTTGTATATTTCTACTACTATGAATTGCTCTTCCTTTAAAAGCATTGTATGTTTTATGTGTTTTTAGCCATCATTTGCCCCTGAAGAAGGCTCTCACGAAACACGGCCAGTGTCGGGCCGGTGGCTGGAGTTAATAAAGGAATAAAAGATTTTTAATTCATGTCTTTTCGTTGCCTTCCACGTTTTTTACTGGGTTCCCTTGTCTACAGCTACTGTGTTGTCTGTCTTGACTACACTGTAAACTCTGATGAGTAGGGCCCATCTTTTACATGTCTGTGCAGCTCTGCATATGTCTTATAGCACTATGTAAATGTTTAGTAGTAGTAGAACGAACTCATACTGAACCTCTAAGAGTCCCATATTCACCTTGAGCTGTGTAACCATTCACAACAGATCCTCTTCAATCAAATCTAAATCTAATGCCTCATTCCATTTAATAGCAATTTGATGGTTCCCATGAAATGTGATCAGATCTAGGAAGGACTTCTGGATCCATGCCACGTGCATTTTTCTCCACCTCTGTCAATTAAAAAGAAATCTTCTATATCTGAGCAAAACTCGCCCCCAAGCTGTTTCCTAGCTAAAGTACTAATGTAGCTGTAGAAAGGCAAAAATATCCCAAGCCTGAAGCCTATACTGAGGTTGTATGTCTTGAAATGCAAGCACCCACCCATCATCTCTCAGTAACTGTTCAAGGGTTAGGAGACTTTTTGACTTTCCAGGCCTTAAATCACCCTGATTACAGTCCTGGTTGAAAGTCACCATTGCCTTATATTGATAGGTGCAGGGACTACTCTGCTGAGTGGCACAACCTTGAACAAATTTACCATCAATTCCTATGAACCCCCTGAATGGCATAAAGACCCTTTGCACTTATTGGTATTTGTCCAGGTTTGATGTGGACGAGATATTTCAAAGAGGGGTGAAATCAAGGTTTTCTTTGTTTTGTTTTGTTTTCATATTCCAGAGAAGTATAATTGGCTGTTTGATACAGTTGATCTTTAAGGTGGGGAAGAAAACAAGCATATTATAACTATTCAAATCAGTCAGCCCAAAACCTCTCAGACTACAGAGCCCACACTACAGAAAGGGAAATACAAGCCTTCTTACCCTGTCACAAGAATTAGTTAAGCATCTGATCCATCAACATAGATCCCTATTTAGTAGTCATGTGGAAAGGCCTTCAAAACATAAAGCCATTTTGGGGAAAATAACTATCTTGTACAAAGCTACCTGAACCCCAAAGACAGTGGCAAGCCCTGCCAGCATCTTATTTGGGTCTCCATGCTCTTATAGCAAAGGAAGAACATTGCTTCAATTAGAAGTGCTCCAGACTAGCTCTCAAAACTATGCCAAGATATCAAAGACCTGTGCCCATTTAAAGGTGAATGTCTGTCTTCCCCATCCAACCCTGCACTAGCAGATGGGCAGGAAGAGCCTCTGATTTTGTCCAGATTTAAATGAATACTCAAATGATGAATGCGCCTTGACCCCTTCAACAAATAGGATAATGAGGTGATGGGCTCCACATGCACCAACAGATCATTTGCAAAAACACTGCTACCTTAAAGACTTCTTGTCCTATTTGGAAGCTTCTAATCCTCTCATTCTCCCTAATGTGACATAACAGCTCTAGGGTTAGGAAAAACAAGAGGGGAGACAACGGACAGCCCTGTTGAGTGACCTGAGAGTGCAAATGTCATTGTACAAACACCATTAAAGATGATTGACCTCCTTGTTGGCTTGTAGAGAAGCTAGATGCCTTGACAGAAGTATCATGACAATCCAAAATGATTCAATACCAAACACATATAGGCCCAATTTACCCTATCAAATGTATTTTTTGCATCAAATCTGATAAGCAAAGATGGATTTTGGTATCACAGGGGTATTGTATACATGGCAGCCAATTCTAGAATGTGCACTGCCGGGTCATCCGGACTCCCAAAAAATGGATAGGGCCAATTTGTACCTTTATTCCACAATCGTGGGAGCTAGACATTTCCACGGTTGCAGAATCAGGCACTTAGATGGCCCAGCATGCACCCAATTCCAAGCTGCGAGACATGCAGAGATCTGGTCATCCAGCCTGCATAATGCTTCAGCTGGTATGCCGGTGCAGTGGTGTCCCATTTGCCACGGCATCAGCACACACAATCGGAGACACGGAATCCCTCGGGCTGTGTGCGGCATGGCCACACCACCATCCAACCCTCAGTGGGGACCCCCTAGGCCTGGATCGGGCAGCAGGTGCCATGCCGCTGAGGTGCAATGGGGCTGGGGGGCCTGCAGCATTCAGTCTTTGCTGAGTCTGGCACTTATTCTACTCTTGGGGTGGAATAAGCCAGACTTCTAGGTAGGTGCCGGGGATGTAGAGAAGCATGAGCAGAATAACCTCTCTACATCTTGGCTGATGGCCCCTCCCCCACTCCACCCCTACACCACCCCATCCAGAACTCCCCGCACAAATGTTGTGTACATGCGGGGAGCACTGGCACCAGAATTGTGATCAGGAGCTAAACACTAATTTGACATCTAACCCCACTATTCGTTGTTGAGATTGACCACCATAGTGAGTCCCAATGAATATTAATAACTGTATGATGTTCTTTCACAAAACAGATGTGCTGCATATATTAAGTGTGTCTTAATCTCAGCCAGCCAGTCCATACGAATCTTGGCCAAGATCTTAGGCCCATTTTTCTTGCTGAATGTGGGCCCATATAACTCGGGGATACAAGTGATCCCTGCCAGATTCCAGCAAAACCATAATTTAGTGCCTCATTTGTGTCACCTTGGAAGAATCCTAATTCATTCAGCTGCCCTTAGGCCTCACTTACTCCAGGGTAACATTAGCATGCCATTATTTTATAAAATTTAGAGCCAAACCCATCTGGTCCTGAACCTTTACTTTTTATTTAGCTGTGTTTATACAGTTAACCCCTTTTAATTACTTGTTGAATCTCTCTTTTTGCCAGGATTGGGCAAATGTTTTTTTCTCTGCTGCTGTGTAGTTTTGTGTGTGGTGATGTTGTTGTTTTTTATTTTTTTTCTCTCTAATCTTCCTTAAGCTTCAAAGAGGAAGGCAAGCTCTTTGAAGTCACTTCACTCCTCAGGTGTTACAGTAGATCCCCCCCCATTCCCACCCCAGCTGCCTCCCACCCCATGTAAGAAACCTTGCTTTATAGCGCAACTCTCCAATTAGCTTGCCTACAAAGATAACATATTTTTTTATTGGTTGGTAGTAAAAATCTAGGAAGTATCCAATTGTGGAACTATTTATCTTCTAAAAGTAAACAATTTGATATACTTGAAAGAACTTTGATTTAGGTAATTTTACAAAGGGAACAAATTAGACTATATAGCTCAGACACATTAATATCAGATTTTAGTAGCTTACAGTGATAACTGTTTAGCAAGCAAGCTGGGAGATAGAATAGAATGATTCGAACACACACAATACTAGCTGCTTGTTGTCTTTAAAGGGCAGCTGAGGAAAAGTAGGGACTTTGGTAGGTCTTTCTCATTTCCTTCAACAGGGATGGGAAAAATTGTGTTGCCAAAGTTGTTGCCCCCATTACAGCTTCTGCCTCTCTCTAGACAGCCCGATCCCCATCAAGGCACTAGTTCCAAGCTCCAGATGCCTGCGGACTGAAGCCCTCGTGAAACAAGTGGAAGAGCTGAGAGAAGAGGTAGCAAGCCTGAGAAGCATTTCTGACCATGAAGTATATTTAGATGCTTCTGGAGGCATCCAAGCTCTCCGACAGAGGTGAAGATGGTATGCTACAGAATAAGTTGGATACGGGTCTCCAGAGCCTGCATAATCAACAATCCAACTCCACTATCCCTCGAATTGCAGAATTGGCATGCAGCCCTGGGAGTGAAGGAAACAAAAACATTCCAGGAACAGGATGAATGAGAGCACAAGCATCCCAATCTTGCAGAATCAGTGACGCCAAGGAAGCAAAGGGTAGTGGTGATTAGTGACTCTCTTCTGAGGAATACTGAGGTGTCCCTCTGCCGACAGACTTGATGTCCCAAAAAGTGTGCTGTCTGCCAGATGCCAAAATCTGAGATGTTGCATAAAGTTTGCCAAGACTCATCCAGCCTACTGACTATTATCTGATGCTGCTCATCCATGTTGGCAGCAATGATACTGCTATATATCCTTCTGAGCATATTAGAAACATAGAAACATGACGACAGAAAAAGACCACATGGCCTATCTAGTCTGTCCTTCCATATCAACAACTACAACAGTCCCCTTTTTACCTTTAGAGATCCTCTGTGTTTGTCCCGTGCTTTTTTGAATTCAGTTACTGTCCTCATCTCTACCACCGCCACTGGGAGACTATTCCACGGATCCACCACTCTTTCCGTAAAGAAATATTTCCGCATATCACTCCTGAATCTATCCCTCTTCACCCTCATCCCATGTCCCCCTCGTAGCAGAACTTGCTTTCAATTGAAAAAGGCTCTCTCCCTGAATATTTATGCCACAGAGGTATTTAAACATCTCAATCATATCACCTCTATCCCGCCTTTCCTATAAGGTGTACATATTAAGATCCCTAAGTCTGTCCTCATATGCTTTATAATGAAGACCACTAATCATCTTAGTAGCCACCCTCTGCACAGACTCCATCCTGTTCACATCCTTTTGAAAGTGCAGTCTCCAGAATTGCACACTATACTCCAAATGAGGTCGCACCAAAGACTTATACAGAGGCACTATCGCCTCCTTTTTTCTGCTAGCCATTCCTCTCTGTATGCACCCAAGCATCCTTCTAGCTTTTGCCATCGCCTTTTCTACCTGTTTAGCTATTTTAAGATCATCAGATACAACCACACCTAGGTCCCGCTCTTCTTTAGCGGACAAAAGTACTTCACCCCCTGTACTATATTGCTCCCTTGGATTGCTGCAGCCCAAATGCATGACCTTATATTTTTTAACATTAAATCCCAGCTGCCAAATTCTAGACCATTCTTCAAGCTTAGCTAGATCCCCCCTCATGCTATCTACACCTTCCCGGGTGTCTACTCTATTGCAGATTTTGGTATCATCCTCAAAGAGGCAAACCTTACCCGACAACCCTTCCGCTATATCACTAACAAAGATGTTAAAAAGAATCGGACTAAGGACAGATCCCTGGGGCACACCATTGGTAACATCCCTCTCCTCAGAGTGAGCTCCATTTACCAGTACTTTGTCGCCTCTCACCCAACCAATTACTAACCGAAGCAGTAACTTTATTGTCCATCCATAGGGTGCTCAGTTTGTTTATAAGTCGCCTGTGAGGAACAGTGTCAAAGGCTTTACTGAAATCCAAATACAGCACATCTAGGGTTCTCCCTCGGTCCAACTCCCTGGTCACCCAGTCAAAGAAATCAATCAGATTTGTCAGACCAGACCTGCCTCTGGTGAATCCATGCTGCCTCATGATTCTGGGAGAGATGGTGAAGCGGAAAGTTGTTCAGGTGGTGCTTTCCTCAATCCTCCCTGTTGAGGGTAAAGGCTGAGGCAAAGAAGTTGACATCCTGGAGATTACTGCATGGTTGTGTGGATGGTATTATCGTGAACGTTTTTGGTTTTGTTGACCATGGGATGATTTTCCAAGGACTGCTGAACAGAGATGCTGTCCACCTATCCAAGAAGGGTTAAAGTGTCTTCAGTGGCAGACTGCCCAGATTGGATGGGCGAAAAAAAGCCCTCAGGTAAGTAAAATGAAATACCTTTATAGACATGTGTAAAAGGCAACATCTGGAAAGCATTGTGCATTGATGTCTGTAGTATGGGAAAAAGATTCTGGATGTTGAGGCTTTAATGGAAGAAGCTGTTTTGGATTTAGTGGTGCTTACAGAGACATTTGTTTGTTTGTTGATTTATTTATTTAATAGTATTTATATCCCGCTTTATCCGTCAATCAAAGTGGATTGTTCACGGACAACCATGCCTGGGATTTGATTATACTGGGCTATAATTTTATTCAGGATGGATAGGGGGAGAGGAGTGGCACTAAATGTAAAAAAAAAAAATCTTAGAGCTACAGAATTACAGGGTTTATGAGGTAAGGAGGCACTGTGGGTTAAACTGGAAAGAGGGAATGCAGCATCAGTTTGCATTGGTGTGATTATAGGCTTCCTTCACAGGCAGAACTGGACAGAGATTTTATTGAAGACATTCACAGTATTGATATGAAAGGAGAAGTGCTGCTAAGTAATTTCAATATGCCCGATGTTGATTTGGCACATCCCTACTGTGATAGCATCTAGAAATAAGGAGGTCCTGGATTCTCTACAGGGAGGAGTATTCCATTAACTGGCAGTGGAACCCACATGTGAGATTGCCATATTGGACCTGGTGCTTACCAATGGGGAGAGTGTTTGTTTTGTTTTTTAATGTTCTAGTGAGTGATCATCTCGAATCCAGTGATAACAGTGTAGTTCAGTAATAAGACTGGAGCTGGTAAAGTTCATTCCAAAGTGAGGGTCCTAGACTTCAGGAAAACTAACTTTGCGAAGATGGGACAATACCTCACGGAATCATTAGTGAGATGGGAGCAGCTGGGGGATGTAGAAAAACAGTGGGAGAAACTGAGGGGATATTTTCAGGGTAACAAACCTTTTTGTAAGGTTTGAAAGTAAATGTTTTACAGAAAGAGGAAAATAAGCATCAATGTTTTGAAAAGCTAAGAGAAGCTAGGAAAGGAGTCAGGAAAGAAAAAAATACAAATGAAGAAAAAATAGTCAAAATAATGTAATGGGGAGAAACATTTTTCAGATGTTAGTGAGAAGAGGATATGCAAAAGTGGTATTATCAGGGTCAAGGGGAGGAATATGTAAAAGCTGATGAGGATAAAGCAGACTTGCTTTACAAATAGCTTTCTTCTATATTCAGATAAAGGGCCAAGAGCAGGACCTTGGAAAACATTCACAAATAAGAACAGAAGTGAGGGTGATTTTGAATGACTTTCAGAAGACCGTTCATGAGGAATTAACTAAACCAAAAACAGACAAAGCAATGGGACCAGATGGAATACATCTGAGAGTATTGAAGACATTTAGGGAAGTTCTAGTGGCTGTACTGTCTGACCAATGCTGCTTTAGAGTCTGGAATGGTCCCAGAGGACTGGAGAAGGGCGCATGTGGTCCCTTTTCCATAAAAGTGTAAGGGTTAGGTGGGAACTATTGGCCAGTTAGTTTGACCTCTGGTGAGTAAATTAAAGGAAACACTGTTAAAACAGAGGATAATGAGGTTTCTGGAGTCCAATAGATTGCAAGATTCGAGGCAGCATGGTTTTACTAGAGGCAGGTTTGTCAAACAAATCTAATTTAATTTCTTTGACTGGGCAACCAGAGAGTTGGACTGAAGCAGAACCTTTGATTTGGTGTATTTAGATTTCAGTAAAGCCTTTGACACTGTTTCACACAGGCAACTTATAAATAAATCAAACTTCCTAAGGTGACTTACTGGGTTAGAAATTTGTTGCGTGGGAGGTGACAAAAGGGTACAGGTAAACAAAGCTCTCTGTATGAGAAGGAATGTTACCAGTGGTGTACCACAGGGATCTGTCCTTTGTCTAATTCTCTTTAACATTTTTCTTAAGGATATGGTGGATGGGCTGTCAGGTGAAGTTAGCCTCTTTGCAGCTATTACCAAAATCTGCAATAAATTAGACACCCAGGAAGGAGTAGATAGCATGAGGAGGTATCTAGTGAAGCTTGAAGAATGGCTGAAAATTTGGCAGCTGAGCTTTAACACTAAAAAATGCAGGGTCATGCATTTGGCTTCAAAAATCCAAGGGAGTGATACAGTGTAGGGGGTGAAGTACTTCTGCCCATGAAAGAAGAGCGGGACCTGGGTGTGATTAAACATAGAAACATGACAGCAGAAAAAGACCACATCGTCTATCTAGTCTGCCCTTCTGCTGATCTTAAGGTGGCTAAACAGGTCGAAAAGGCGACAGTGAAAGCCAGAAGGATGCTTGGGTGCATAGGGAGAGGAATGGCGAGCAGGAAGAATGAGATGATAGTGCTGCTATATAAGTCTTTGGTGAGACCCCATTGTGTACGATCCTGGAGTCTGTGCAGAGGGTGGTTACCAAAATGGGTAGTTGGTTTTGTCGTAAAGCATGAGGGGACAGACTTAAAGATCTCAATATGTATACTTCGGAGGAAAGGTGGGAGAGGGGTGATATGATAAAGACGTTTAAATACCCCCATGACATAAATGCAAAGGGAGAGAGCATTTTTCAATGAAAGAGCTCTGCAATGATGGGGCATAGGATGAAGGTGTAAGAAGATGGACTCGGGAGGAATATGCAGAAATATTTCTTTAAGAAAAGAGGGGTAGATGTGCGGAATAGTCTCCCAGTGGAGGTAGTTGAGATGAGGACAGTATCTGAAATCAAGAAAGCATGGGACAAACACAGTAGATCTCTAAAGGAAAAAAGAGATGGTAGAGCTTAGTGGTTGGCATGGAAGGGAGGCTGGATAGACTGAATGGTCTATCTGCTGTCATGTTTCTCTGTTTCTAATTTGCCTTTCATAACCTGAGGAAAACCATCATCTGCCAAATAAGTCTGAGCTCTAGGTAAATCTCCTGCCTTCCCTTTGTAGAAAGCCTAATTAAAATTTCCTAAATATATACCCTTTTTTACCTTGCTCAGTCTGAACCATCCCCGCTTATCTTGAAGGGCCCAGGTCTCCCAGACTCTCCCTCCAGAGTAGATCAGAGTAGTGAGTAATAAAGAACCAACCTCTGTGCTTGCTTGTAACGGAATTAAGATCAGCTTGTGTGGCTAATAAACTTGCCTGCAAGTCTGCGGTCAGTCACTATCGATTTGCATACACATCCAACACAACTTTGTTCCAGACTGACTATCTGCTGTACATATCCTTTTGGTGCCTTATGGGGCACCCTAAAATAGCACTTCTCAAGAGAGCTTTTGCCATGTCCCTAAAGAAGGAGGGGTTATCTTTGTCTGCACTGGTACTTTCATAAAGATCCCATTGTGATACCAAATATTTTAGGAAACCTCCTTTCACTGTACCCATAATATGGTAAATACCAGGGCCTTCTGGATCCTCCCAACTCCAGCTGCAGTAAATGGGTCCAAATCATTGCGTGATTGGAGATTTCAAGGGGCCAATCTTTATTGCCTGCATAAGTTCTAACAGTGTATCACTGGCCGGAAAGAAATCAATCCTAGATAAGGTGTCATGTGCCCCCTTGATATTAAGTAAATCATGTCCCTTGATTTATGTCTAGCCATCTGCGCTGTTGTCTAGCGGTCCTGCCCTACAGACCAGAGGATATAGCCACCACATTGTCAAGCACACAGTTAAAGCTCTCCTCCCAAGAGCACAAATGCTCCATATCCCTCAATAAAAAAAAATTCAGGATCATAAGTATTAGGCATCTAGATGTTGTCCAAAAGGATTAGCTAAGTCATTGATCTACCTAACAACCCTGGGGAACTTGTTTAATTTGTTGTACTTGCAGTTGAACCCTTTTGGACACTAAAATTATCACTTCTGTTTTCTTCCGTCTCATGATCCACCATAAGTGTCACTCGCCCACCACTGCTTACACTGTGCATGCCCTGTGGTAGTCAAGTGTGTTTCTTGGAGCATAGCAATAGCCACACTACGATCTTTTAATGCAGTGCTTCCTAAACATTTATCCAATATGACCCCATTTTAACACTTAAAAATTTGTGGGATCCCAGATGATGATGACATAAAAATCAAATCTCCCATTTGTTCCCTTCCTTATCCACTTCATCCTTCCCCCACTTAGCCAAAGCATGAAGGCAATAGCAGCAGCGAGAATGGGGCCCTGCCTGCCAGTGTGTGCTCACAGACTCCCAATGCAGGTCTAATTAATAAAAAGCCTACACAGGAGGAAGGGCAGACTTGTGAACATTCACTAACTTGCAAGCCTCATATTTACTACCATGACTGAGCAGTGAAGGTTCACAGAGAGAGGGAGCAGCTCTGTTTCTGTGACTCCGTCGACTGATGTGACCACATTTGGGGTCCTTGCCTACAGATTGGAAACTACTGACTTTGAATGCCTTCAGAATCTTGTGCCTCTTAATGTGGTACCTATCCCACATTTATTTATTTAACAGGCTTTCTATACCGCCTTTTCCTTCAATCAAAGTGGTGTACACTGTACTACAAGGACATACAAAGGCAGGGAGAGAGACATGCAGGGACCAAAGTGGTAGTGTTATGAAGCTGACACCACTGAGCCTATGGAGTTAGAAAAAAACACTGATTCTGTTAAAGAATCAGACGTGTAGAGTGCAGTTAGATAGAAGTGCAGCTAGAGGGAGCAAGCAAGGACTCTCACGAGGAAAGCTGACACGCCCTAGAGTAGAGGAGGCAAAGCCTAATTCAAAGAGTAATCAAACACACCTGTTTAGAATGACAGGAACTTTAGCTGAGGAACGCTCTTATAAGCAGTCCCCAATTAGGAGAGAAAGGAGTCCTCAGGAAAGGAGTCTTCAGAGGGGAAGTCTTCAGAAGAGAAGTATTCCAGGGAGAGGAGCAGAAAGCGTTGCTGATGTAGAGAGGAGGAGAGCTCCTACTGATACTGAGGAGAGAGAAAGCAGAAGGCTCCAATTACAAAAGGAAAGGCAGCTGAACTGGAAGTCCTTACAGGGAAAATACAAGTTCCAGGAAGGACAGTCTCATATTGGAGAGCCCCAGACAGAGGTCTTCAGAGGAGACAGAGAAAGCAGATGATACGCTGGAGATCCACAGCTCAGAGAGCCAAGGTACAGATACAATTCCTTTCCTAGATCTGAGCCAGGTCTTAGAGAAGCTTGGAAGTCAGGGAGCTGTGGCTATAGCAAACCTAGTTGGCAGAAGGTGTGGAAACCTGTACAGAAAGTACTAGCCAAAGAGCACATTACCTGTTTGCCAGAACAAGCAGAGCAGGGCTGGCAAGGCCTGGAGAGAACCACTGACGTATTGCCAGACCTACCGAAAGGAAACCCAGGTTTAGCAATTAACGTAGCAGAGCCAGAGGCTATGCAATTGGACTTTGTGGAAACTGAATTAGCCCAGTCTGAATGTCCTATGTGCTGCACACTATGTATTGCAGGGAGTGTGGAATCCCTACCTGAAGTATAGTAGCTAGGACATACTTGAAAACACTGCTTAAGCTGAAAGGAAGAAGCTTTGACTTTGATTTATTTGACTTGTTTGTTTGCTTTTAACCTGCCTAAGTAACAAGAACTGTGAAACACACATAACAGTTTGGACTTGGTAAATGTTTGGTGATAATCCAGAATAAGGTGAAACCTGTTTGCTTTCATTTTGAAACCTTTTGTGCTGTATGGGAATAAAACCCTTTACCTTACCACTTATATTGGCATTCACAACTATTCATTTCAAAGAGGTGAACTACTAGTCCCAGAATCCCTCTGGGCAAAAGAAGTTTCTCACTTCAAGAAATAAATAAATGTCCACCCTGACCTCCAAGCACGTTGCCAAAGGGAGGGGCTGTGACAGTAGACAATGGGCCTACATAGAACAGGGAATGACAAGACATACATTAAGTTACATTTGATATATGGTTTACAGTCATACATCAATACAAAATATATAACAGAACATCATCTATAAAAATAGAAAAGAGATAGGGAATATAGTGAGAGGAAATTAAGAAGATACAGCAGTAGTAGGGCAACTGAGCCACTACCATATTGACCAGGTCTTATAATACTTATCAATTATGCTATCTTTCTTTATTCTTGCCAAGGTCCTACGCCTAAGGGCCACGCCATACATACATTCTAAGAAAGAATATGCAAGTTTTTGGGCGTCATCCCACTCCTTCTCGAGAGAAAGAACTCTCATGGTGAAAAAAGGAGGCATTCCAATCCTAAGGCCCACTCATCATGGCAAAAGGCCAGGGTTAACAGGCTCCGTATCCCAATCCACCCAAGATACATGCAGGTATTCCTTCCCTCCTTCCTCATACCCCCACACAGCACCTGCCATCTTTGGTGTCACGTTAATCTGTAGTGGACCCACCTTGATCCCTATTCACATTCACTAATCCCAACCTCTGTAAATTAACTCTACTACAGACACTCCCACTAAAAAGAAGCCAACCCCTTTGTAACCCATGTGCATGGAACCTACCCTATCACCAATGTTCCAACTCTATGCAAGGCTCCTATCTTACTCCCTAGATCGCTATATAACTCCACTCACATGTCTCATAAGAACATAAGAAATGCCATATTGGATCAGACCAAGGTCTATCAAGCCTAGTATCCTGTTTCCAACAGTGGCCAATCCAGGTCACAAGTACCTGGCAGGTTCCCAAAAATTTACACAGATTCCACAGTGCTTATCCCGGGGTTAGCAGTAGATTTCCTGGGTCCTCTTTAATAAAGGTTTAGGGACTTTTGTTCCAGGAACTTTTCTGAAATCCTGCTACACTAACAGCTTTTATTAAATCCTCTAGTAATGAATTTCACATTGAATGAAAAATGTTTTCTTTTATTGGTGCTAAATGGGCTACATTATAGCTTCATTGAGTGTCTCCTACACTTTCTACTTTTTTTTTTTTTTTTTTTTTGTTGTTGTTTTACTTTGTTTTTATACATTTTCATTTCAGGGTACCTTTTAAATTAATTGTGCCTGCTGCCCAAATGAAAAAGATAGCTGAAAGGTTACTAGAGGGGTTTTTCAAGCAAATTAAAACCCCAGCTGTCCTTTATACTCTGTTAGAAGCTGGTCTTCAACAAGTAACCTTTAGTTGTGAAAGAGCCATCGTATCTCCATGAGGGCTGGGTCTAGCCAGCCTGTTGTATTGCTGGTGACCTCCCTTCCTGTTTACTGATTGGCCCAAAGTTTGTCTGCTCTGGAGCTTTATGGAAAATGCTGTATTTTTTGCCTTGTGAATCTTTTGACTCCTGTTGTGGAGACTTAACGCCAAAGATTTTTCTTGTCCCATGTTCTTGTACCAGAAATTCTCTGAAACCATGTCCAAATAGGCTATCAGATATTTGCCAAGCCTAATCTAGATCTTGTTTTGTGCAATAAGTGATGACTGAGATTCTGGATTAAGCTTAGTATACGTAGGGGCATGTTGAGTGCTGCAATGACAACTGCTGCCAGTGTCCATTCATTTCTGTGAACGCGTGCTAACATTTAGTAAACACGGCCCTTAGATATGGTTTCAGCCTGAATGAAGGGGGCCAATGTGATGTGCTGCTCTATTTTTATTTATTAGGGATATCTGCTTATTAGGGCTATGACTATTTCCATAGCTCTTGAAATGTTGTAGAGCAAAGACCATAGAAACAATTGTTGTCTAATAGATTTGTTTTGAAATATAACTAATCTTTGTCAGGTTCCCTGAACCATAAAGGTCTTTTTTTTTTATTTTTTTTTTATTTTTTTTTAGCCTAAGGGGGTTGACATGGAAAAGATCAGTGTGTGCATGCTTGAGAAGAAAAGAGCTACAGTAATATATTAATTCACTAAATTCACTAAAGTACATCAAAATATTTGCTTATCCCTGAATAGCAGTATAATATACTGTGCAGTTTCCATATTTGGAAATCTTCATGCCAGTGATGATAAAGACAAAAAAAACCATTCAAAAGAGTTTAAATGGTTCCAGAAAAGCTACATATATACATTAAGAAATCCTTTACAGTTTTTTATTGTAGAATGCCTTAAGGAAGGGAAAAACAATGACCGACTGTTCTGTTTCTTCATGAATGCTACAATATTATTTTTCTGCAGCAGGACTATAGGAAACCAACTTTCATTCGCTTGGCATTTTACTACAACCGGTCCATTGATCCTTAAACTTGACGAAGAAGCTAATGTTTAAGGTTCAGACTTTTCTAGTTGTCATTTAGTATTAGATATGACAGTATAAATTAGAAAATATAACCAAGTACAGCCAAGATATGCAAACTGTCAAATATTTTACCTTAGTTTACCCCCATTAATTTCCCCCACCACCCCACTCCCTCTCCCAAACATTTACACAAGGTTGCAAAAACGGAGGGAAAGAGAATAAACACTGAAATAAATTATCCAGCAGCACATAGGGGCCCTTTTTACTAAAGGGTGCTATGGAGTTGCACCTAATGTGCTAAAACCATGTCGTGTTAGTTGCAAGACCACCATGTTAACTGTCGGGGGGCATGGAAAGCCTCTTCTGGCAGTTAATGTGGAGTCCTGAGCTCTAACATGGCATACAAAGAGCAAGGGTGCGTTTAGCTCCACCTATTGAGGTGGCATTAGGTGAAACCATGCTAATTGCAAGGGTTGCAGTTAGTGTGCCGTGTATACACCCGTGCTCACTGTCCAGTGCTCACCATGTCTACGCTCTGCGTCTACCCCACTCTCTTAGCATCCAAAAGCACCATTTATAGTCCCAGTGTGCATTCAGTGAATGCCAGAACCAGAGCCATACCAAGCCCTAACTGCACCCTGTGCGACTTGCAAACCCGTTGCCTCCCCCCCCCCCCATGATATCAGATTTCTGTCATTTGCCCCTGTCCCTTCCATGTTCAACATCTCTCCATCTTACCCCACCTCCTCATGTCCAGCGGCCTCCCCCCCCCCCCCCCCCAAACACTGTCTGCCCTTGCCCCACTGCTGCCTTTCCTGTTCCCTTGGCAGCAGTGGTGTCAGCAGACTGCCAATTTTTTTTTTAAAGTGGGTCTTTCTGAGGCTGTACTTGCATGGTTGGTCTGATCCTTCCCTCCTCTGACGTATGCTTGCATCAGAGGAGGGAGGGACCAGACTAGCTATTCAAGTATGGAGTTGCAAAGATCTGCTTTTTTAACTTTTTATGTATTTTTAATTGGAGATCCGTTGAAGCCACCACCAAGCTAGATATTTGCAAGATGGCCTATAGAAGGGAACCCTAACTTTTTATTAGAAAGGTCACATGGATCAGTTCTTTCCATGGAAATGTTAGTACCCATTTTGCTTTCCATCCTTCCAATGCCTCCTGTACCCAGGGCCGGCCCAAGCACTAGGTCACCCAGGACAGCAAGCTCTGGAGGGCAGCAAAAGCAGGCCATTCAAAGCTAAATAATAGATTGACAGCCAGAGGGGGGTGTAAAGCTTGAGGTTCGCCTAGGGCTCCAAAACGTTTTGGACCAACTCTAGGGCTGGGCCTGCCTGTACCTACAACTCTACCGACTTACTTTGCCTCTGTATCCATACTGCTTCTGCCACTCTGAATAGCTGTCTCCCAGCAATATAATCTTGTGAGTGAACATGGGGACTGTGCAAGCATATGTTTCCAGTGCTATGGCCTAGTGGATAGAATAATGGGCTGACTTCATAGAAGCTGGCCAAGTCATTTTCATCCTGCATTGCCTCTAGTAGAAATCGGAGATGGCGAAAAGGTGTGTTTTGGAGAGCTTGGGTGAACTTTTGCTGTACATACCAATGAGGTTTAGAATGGAAAACTGTTTAAGTAATGAGATGCACAGAATACATATACTGAGAATTGACCTGAGAGATATAGACAGAGACCTGCATCGTAAGATGGCTGCAGGCACATGAACAGCTTAACAGCAACAACTGCTGTGGAACAGGAACTGAAAACTCCCTCTTAGAGTGCTTCCTCTAATAAGCCTTCTGGGCTCTATACTGTAGTTCCTCCTGTGAGGTAATCACTAATCTCCAGGAACAACCAGGAATGTAGTCCTCACATATGGGTATCGTCGGTACTGATGGAGCCTGCGCGGGAACGCTCCCCAGCGTCCAATTAGAAAGCTTTTGGGAGCATCCCACAGTGCCTGCGTGCTGCCTTCCTGCCTTTCCCAATTGACTCTCTCCAGTTCTTCCTTTTCCACGGAGCCAGCAGGTCGTTGTTCCTGTCACCGCAGAAAATCTTTCCTTATTATTCTTCTTTTTTGTGGTCTCGTCTGCCTTCCTCGACGCTATACTATACCGGTACCGCCAGTTCTCCTTTCTTAAAAAAAAAAAATAGATAGCATTTTTTTCCAAACTTTTCTTTTTCCAGGTGCACGTGCCATTTTGGGCCTTAGGCCCAAAATTTCCTCCATTATGGAAAAACCCGCTTCGGGTTTCAAAAAGTGCACCAAGTGTGGCGGTACCATCTCCGTCACCGACACCCATGAGTGGTGTCTCAAATGTTTAGGTCCTGACCACTCCATCTCCGAGTGTATGGCCTGTGCCATGATGTCCAAGAGGGGTCGACAAAACCGGACTGCTAAGCTCAGCACCCTTTTTCCCTCCGATGCAGCTTCTGTGGCATCGACGTCTTCCAGGGTTTCGTCTTCCTCCCATGGATCTCAGGTAACTAAACATAAGTCCAGCTGGTCCTCAAAGGGTAGATCTCCTTCCAAGCATCGAGATGCCTCTGGCATTGCCCTTGAGGGCTCTGTACCGGCAAAATTGCCCTGGTGGGAGGCTTCGGCTTCCAAAGCATTATCGGGGCTCCAGGATGTTCTCGAGGTCTCAACCTCGGCAGAACTACTGGTGCCATGCTCTGGGGTACCGGCTGTTCTCTCCGGTACCGATATCCAGGCATCAGCAGCGTCAATAGACCAGAGGTTCCTGGCTATTGAACGCAGTCTGCGGCTCTCCTTGCGGCATCAACACCCTCGGAACCACGTCAGACAGTTCAACCGGTACCGGTACTGACCCCAGCACCGGTATCAATACTGACAGCATTGGCACCGACATCGGGGTTCGCTTTGCTGGCACCCAGTCAGGTGATGCCTTCTGGTACTGATACACCGGTACCGATTCCCCCCGGTACTGACTTCGGGCAGTACGGGTATCAGGCTCTTCAAGAGCATCCGGACAGAAGGTATTTTGAATACTCGGAGGACTCTGAGGATTCTGACAGCTCTTGTCGGTACCGGAATACTTCTCCCGGAGGAGCCCTCCTCTCCTAAACGCAGGATGTCTCCTCCAGAAGATATCTCCTTTCAGGATTTTATCAGGGAGGTGGCTCAAGGTCTTTCCATTACTGTGGCTCCTGAAACAGAGCCCAGGGCAAAGGAGTTGGAGATTCTACAATATCCCAAAGCTCCTAAAGAGGCGGCTACTTTGCCTATCCATGAGATCTTGCATGATCTCATGCTAAGGATGTGGGAAACACCTCTTACCACCTCTCCTCACTCTCGTAGACTGGATACCATGTATCGAGTCCCTCCTTGTCCTGGTTTCCAAAAGATTCAACTTCCTCACCACTCTATTGTGGTGGAATCAGCTATGAGAAGGATCAGGAGTGCAAAAAGACATGCTTCTAATCCACCAGGACGTGAGTGTAGAACTCTGGATGCCTTTTGGACATCATACTTTCCAGGCTTCCAGGCTTTCTGCCAGGATCAGTTCCTATATTTTATATAAGGGAATGTTCCTTAAGGAAGTCACAGGTAATTTAGAAGTTTTGAGCTCTCTTCTTCCTGAGGATAGAAGGCAGGATTTTCTCACACTGGTCAAACATGCCCAGGATGTGTCTACGTTTGTCAACCGTGCAGCTTTTGACTGCTTTGAGTGCATAAGCAGAACCTCTGCCATTGCCATAAGTGCACGTAGAATTGCCTGGCTCCAGGCACCTGATTTGGAGCTCAGGGTGCAGGACAAACTGGGCAATATCCCTTGTACAGGTGAGAATCTATTTGGCAAAAATTGGCAAGAGAAAGCCAATGAATTAGATGCTGACGACTCCACTTTGGACAGATTATCCAAAGCTACAGCTGATCCTGCAAGAAAGAACTCTTTCAAGAAACCATTCTTTTCCAAAGAGAAGAGGTTCTATCCCTCTTATTCCTAGCAGGGACGTTCTGCAGGTCAATCTGGCCGAAAGAGTCAGCAACCACCTAAACAAAGGAAAGCAAAGACTGCTAAGCCTCAACCGTCTCAGCAGTCCCAGCCTCCACAAGGCCTTTGACTTTCATCTAGAGAACTTAGCCTTCCTGACTCTCAATGGACCAGAGCCTTCCACCATTCCAGGAAGGTTGTGTCACTTTGCCCCCAGATGGAGGCAGATAACAGAAGAACATTGGACACTCTCTCTCCATCATAAAAGAGGGGTACAAGCTTCACTTTTCGTGCATGCCCCCTCCCACGATGGTAAGACAGTTCAATTCTCAGACCTCTCTCATCAACCTGCTAGATCAAGAGGTCACTATGCTTCTTGCCCAAGGGGCAATAGAAGAAGTACCCATTCATCAACAGGGTACAGGGTTTTACTCCCCCATTTCCTTATCCCAAAGAAAACAGGGGGACACAGACCTATTTTAGACCTCAGAAAATTGAACAAATTCCTGTTCAAGGAGAAATTCAAGATGATTTCTCTGAGAACTCTGCTTCCATACCTTCAGAGTCAGGATTGGCTTTGTTCTCTAGATCTCAAGGATGCGTACACTCATGTTCTCATCCATCCATCTCACAGAAAGTTCCTTCGGTTCCTTTTTCAAGGAAAGCACTACCAGTACAGGGTGCTTCCTTTTGGCCTGGCCTCTGCACCAAGGGTATTCACGAAATGCATGGCTATAGTAGCAGCATTTCTCCGCACTCTGGGAATATTTGTCTTCCCTTACTTAGACGACTGGCTCATTTGAGCCCCATCAGAGTCAGAGGCCAGGATTTCTCTATCTTGCACAATGCGTATCCTTCAGTATTTGGGTCTGGTCATAAACATCCCAAAGTCCAGTCTAACTCCCACTCAGTCTTTAGAGTTCATAGGAGCTTTGCTGGATACCAGAAAAGCAAGGGCCTATCTTCCTCAGACCCGTTGCCTTCGCATGGTGCAGTTAGCGTCTCAAGCAGTGCTAAAGCCTCATCTCACTGCTCGAGAGATGTTACAACTACTAGGCCACATGGCATCTACCGTGTATGTGGTTCCTTATGCTCGCCTCCATATGAGAGCAGCCCAGTGGACTTTATCCACTCAATGGACCCAGGCATCAGGATGCCTGTCAGACAAAATAGCAAACACAAATTGTCTTATTTTGTCCCTCTGATGGTGGCAGTCCACTCAAAACCTGTTGCTGGGGTCCCCTTTTCAACAACCTTTACCCCAGGCAACTCTCACAACAATGGGTTGGGGAGCTCATCTACAAGACCTCTCCACCAAAGGCACCTGGACTCCACAGGAGACTCATCTACATATCAATCTCTTAGAGCTCAGAGCAATCTTCCTTGCTCTTCGAGTGTTCCACACCCTACTCAGCTACAAGACAGTCCTCATTCATATGGACAATCAAGTAGGCATGTTCTACGTGAACAAGCAGGGGGGAACAGGCTCTCTGTCACTTTGCAATGAAGCTTTGCGACTATGGGCCCTCGCCAGAGAGCATCAGATTCATCTCCTGGCAGTGTATCTTCCAGGCATACAAAACTCTTGGGCAGACAGACTCAGTCGAGTTCTGCTTCCACACGAATGGTCTCTGCATGCAGACCAGGTGGCCAAGATTTTTCAAATTTGGGGAACCCCGGACATAGACCTCTTTGCAAGTCCGTTGAATGCCAAACTTCCCCGGTTCTGTTCCAGAATTCCGGCTCAGGGCTCTCAGGCCAGGGATGCTTTCCTCCTTCACTGGGGTCAAGACTTCCTGTATGCCTTTCCACCCATTCCCCTAATTCCCAAAACCCTGTTCAAGCTTCAGAGAGACAGAGGCCATATGATTCTCATAGCTCCACATTGGCTACGGCAAGCATGGTACCCTCTGCTTCTACATCTCTCTCAAGCTCCCTCTCTGGAGTTAGGGTCTGCTCCAGATCTCCTGTCTCAGGAGGATGGAATGTTATGGCATCCCAATCCCCAGTATCTGCATCTCAGGGCTTGGTTGCTGAAGGCCTAGATCTCCATGATCTTAACCTCCCTCAGCAAGTAAAGGATATCCTTTATGCTTCCAGGAAGCCTTCCACAAGATGCTCTTATGCTTTCAAGTGGAAAAGGTTTACCATATGGTGTTCGCAAAAGGGTCTTAACCCCCTTGCGATACCTCTAGAATCATTACTGGAGTATCTCCTTCATTTATCCAATGCAGGATTTAAAACTAACTCAGTAAGAGTCCATTTGAGTGCTATTGCAGCTTCTTTCAAGCCTCTAAATGGACAACCCATTTCCTCCCATCCTCTTTTATATCAAGATTTATGAGAGGCCTTCTTCTAACTAAGCCTCCCATTAGGCCACCACCTGTGGCATGGGACTTAAACCTGGTTCTTGGTCAGCTCATGAAGCCACCTTTCGAACCCTTAGCTACTACCTCATTGAAATTCCTTTCTTGGAAGGTTATTTTTCTCATTTCAATCACATCAGCATGTCGCATCAGTGAGTTGCAGGCACTAGTGGCTGATCCGCCTTATACAAGGTTCGATCATGACAAGGTAGTCCTTAGGACTCATCCACACTTTATGCCAAAGGTGATCTCGCCTTTTCATCTAAACCAAGCGGTCTACCTACCTGTGTTTTTTCCAAGGCCTCATGCATCAAATGCAGAAAGGAATCTTCATACTTTGGACTGTAAAAGAGCTTTAGCCTTTTACTTACAAAGAACACAGCAACATAGGAAGTCCTCTCAACTATTTGTTGCTTTTGATCCTTCTCATTTGGCACTTCCAGTCTCCAAGAGAACACTGTCTAACTGGATTGCTCAGTGTATTTCCTTTGCCTATCAGAGTCTTCCTCTGGAGGGCTATATCACAGCTCACAATGTGAGAGCCATGGCAGCTTCAATGGCTCATCTGCACTCTGTGTCTATCGACGACATCTGTCGAGCAGCCACCTGGGCCTCGGTTCATACCTTCACAGCCCATTACTGCTTGGACAAGGACTCCCGCCGGGATGCTTTGTTTGGTCAGGCTGTTCTCCGACACCTGTTCCATACCTAATCAACTCCTACCCACCTTCCCTGGTTGGATGCCAGAGATCCATGGGGGGAAGTGGAACCCTTTCACAGGGACACACAACTTCTGGGGTCTCTCCCTGGCATCTAAAGCTAGGGAGTCCCCATATGTGAGGACTACATTCCTGCTTGTTCCTGGAGATAGCATAGTTACTCACCTGTAACAGGTGATCTCTGGGAACAGCAGGAATTTAGTCCTCACAACCCATCCACTCCCCTAGGAGTTGTATCTCTCTATCTCTTTCTTTTTCCCTCTCTGTCTCAGCTTTAAACTCAACTGAAGAGAGGCAGTTGGGAAAGGTGGGAAGGCAGCATGCAGGCGCTGTGGGATGCTCCCGAAAGCTTTCTAATTGGATGCTGGGGAGCGTTCCCACGCAGGCTCCGTCGGTACCGACGATACCCATATGTGAGGACTAAATTCCTGCTGTTCCCAGAGATCACCTGTTACAGGTGAGTAACTATGCTTTCTTACCTATATAACCTGTCATGCCCCGAATAGACTATAGCCGGAAAGTGTAGGCATCAGTGTAAATAAACTGTAGAAAGTTGCCCCAGTTATATCCAAGTTTTAATCCCTGTTCACTGTAAATGCAATGCGGTCCGACTGCATGGTATAAGGTTCTGTTGAATGTACACTGCACTGATAAGGAATAGCGCGGTATAGAAGTTAAATAAAATAAAATAAATATAACAGTGCCACCTACTGTCATTTATTGGTAGATTCCTAGGACAAAAAACCCTTATACATTAAGGGGGTCATTTTGGAAACCTTAGACATACTTCGGATATCGGAAAATGGCCATACAGATGTTTAGAGCATAGAGACATCACCAGAGCCATTTTGGAAGTCGGGTCTGTGGCTGTCCAAGTCTGAAAGGGGGGGTGGGGGGGGAGGGTGCAGGCATGGCTGTGCATCCTGCCTGATCTCAGAATCTGCCCTGACATCTGGCATTGTGTCTAAGTTCAGACTTGCTCCAGGTATCTGAAAAATAAGTGCTCATTTTGGCTGAAAAATAGCCAGAAGGTGTAGAGGAGAAAGCACTCCATCATACTCGGTACTCAGTACAATTTCAATCAAAGCAGCAGTGGGATGTGAACCCTGGCTTCCCTGTTCCTAGCCCACTACTTTAATCATTAGGCTAGTTCTAGATGTCCAGGTTCTAAAATACTAATCTGGGAACATCTATGTAGATGCCCCTGCAAACATCCATATCCAGCATGTCCACGTTTGGGAAATCATTTCTGCACCTGGATGTGCCTGGCTTATTTTTCCCCGATATTCTGGCTTAGATTGCACTTAGGCATCCTTTCTAAAATTCCCTCCACACCTTTAACTCAAGCTGTCAGATCAGTCTATATCCCTAAAGAATGAGATTGAAGTTCAGAAAGTGAGATTGTAGCAGCGCCTACCACAAGATTTACAGATGTAAAAATCTGGGAAAATTTAAGTGTCAAAGGTTTCACAAATGGAAGAAGCATTGTTATCGTTTAAGTGCCATCAAGTTGGTGTTGACTCATGGTGACCCTCTCGATAGTTGTCCTAAACAGTGTTGGGTCTTCAGTCAGGTGGCTCATTGTTGACAGAGTGGCACTCATAGCTGTTGTTGTATCGATCCATAAAAAATGATATTTAGCTTTCTTTGGTGCCTCTGAAAGAAAATGGGAAATTTCTCTTCAAAACTTTTCTAAAGTAACTAGTTATCTAGGTAACTTCTTCCATGAGATGAAAATATCTCCAGGAACAAGCAGGAATGTAGTCTTCACATATGGGTATCGTCGGTACCAACGGACCCAGCGCGGGAACGCTCCCCTGCGTCCAATAGGAACACTTTTGGGAGCATCCCACAGCGCATGCGTGCTGCCTTCCTGCCTCTGTACCTTTCTCACTTCAGTTCTTCATTTTCCGCGGAGCCGACAGGACGTGTATCCTGTCACCACAGAAAATTTCCTTTTATTCTTTGTATTTTTGTGGTCGCGTCTGCCTTCATTCGACACCTACCGGTACCGCCGGTTCTTCTTTCTTTTTCAAAAAAACAAACAAACTTGTATTTCTTCAGGGGTCGTTCCCCTGTTTCTGGTGCTAGGTGCCATTTTGGGCACTAGGCCCACTTTTCTTCAGGCATGGAGAAACCAGCTAGTGGTTTCAAAAAATGCTTAAAGTGTGGCAGTACCATTTCCGTCACCGACACCCATGATTGCTGTCTAAAATAATTAGGTCCTGAACATTGTCCAACAGAGTGTCTCTCCTGCACGAGGATGACCAAAAGGGGCCTGCAGAATAGAGCTGCAAAACTCGTTACTCTTTTGGCCACGGATACAATGTCAGTTGCATCGACGTCTTCCAGGGCTTCATCTTCCTCCCATGGATCTTGGGTAACTAAACTTAAGTCTTCTAAGACTGGCCGGTCCTCGAAGGGTAGATCTCCTTCAAAGTATCGAGATGCCACTGGCGTTGCCCTCAAGGATAGTTCACCGGCAAAACAGCTCTGGTGGGAGTCTTCGGGCTCCAAAGCATTAACGGGGCTCCAGGATGTTCCAGAGGCTTCCACCTCTGCAGAACTACTGGTGCCATGTTCTGGGGTCGTAGCCACTTCCACCAGTACTGACACCAACACCCAGGCATCGGCAGGAGTGATGGATAAGAAAATCCTCGCTATTGAACGCAGTCTAGCATCCCTCTTAGCAGCTTCAGTACCACTAAGATCGCTACAGACAGTTCAACAGGTATTGGTACCAACATTGGTACCGATAGCACCTGCTTCGACAGGACTGCTTCCCCCCCATGCCGAGCCTTGAGTCTATCTCAGGTATCGGGGATCAGGAACCGAGACATTTCGGTACCGACTTCGAGCGGTACCGATACCATGCGTTACAGGAGCACCCGGTAGAGTGCTCTTGAGTCTTCCGATTTCCAATGACTCTGACAATTCTACCGGTACCAGAGTGAACCTACTAAAGGATTCAACTCCTTCTCCTTAACGTAGGATGTCTCCTCCAGAAGATATATCCTTCCAGGATTTCATATGTGATTTGGCAAAGGGTCTTGCAATCACTGTGATTCCAGAAAAGGAACCTAGGGCAGAAGAATTAAGAATTCTATAATACCCTATGGCTCCCAAGGAGGCAGCTATGCTTCCCATTCACAAGATCTTACATGATCTGATGTTGAGAATGTGGGAAACTCCTTTAACGGTATCTTCCTTAGCGTCCCTCTAGTCCAGTCCCGGAAAGATAGAGTTGTCAACCTCCACCAGCAGCTTTGGAGACTGAAAGATGTCATCGTCGTGATGTCACTGGTACAAATAGGCTCGCTCCGCCCCCTTTCACCAGTACTTTCAGTCTCCAAGCAGCTTGGAGGTTCTGAGCCCAGGACTGGGCTCAGAGGGACAAATAAGCAGAGCTTAATTTTTTTTCTTTAGGTTATCCTTTTTTTTTTAATTTTAAATTTTCTTGCTCTTTAGGTGCCTGCTGCTGCTACAGAGATCTGTTCTGCTGAGGCTGTTTTCTCCTTTCTCTGCTCCCTAAACCCCCCCCTCCCCTTTTTGCCCCAGCATCTAAACGAGCATTGCAGTAGCACAGGACTGTGCCTGCATTTGCCTCCCCGCTCCCAAACCCACTTGGAAGGGTGAGGAGCAGGTAGAAGGCTATAGAGACTCACAGCAGCAGGCAGTGGTTATTGCCATGGAGTTTACAGTCTCTCCAGAAGCTGATGCCGCTTTGAAGGCTGTGCTTCTGAGGGGTTCAGCGCTGCCCTTCTTCACTCTCCTCCCAGGGTCTGGTGAGTACTTTGGACTTTGGGGTTTCCCTGGGGTAGGTATTTGGGGGTTAGGTGAGATGTTTTGGCAGCTCCTTCGGAGTCAGGGAGGCCTAGCCGCGTGATTTTTTGCGCCGGGAACGTTGCGGCGGCCATTTTGAATTCTTAATTTTTCATTTTTCAAAGTTATTTTTTTAGAGGTTAGAAGCTTCGTTTTGAAAAACGGTGGTTAGGGGGCAGCTAGTTACAACTTGCTTGGTTGATCACAGCAAAAAAGTAAAAAAAACAAAACAAAAAAAAAAAACGCGTTTAAATTGGAGCTTCTCTTGTGGCTGTGCAAGGCTCTTTTATTGGCATTGAAGCGCTGTTACTTACCATGCCTGCCAAACCACGCTGCCTCATCTGTGGGGTGCGGCGTGGGGAGCTTCTGGACACTGGCCTTTGCAAAGCATGCTCTTTAGAAGCCATGGGCATGGAGAAGTCCTTGGGAAGGTTCTCAGGATCACGCGGAGACATCTCCGGATGGCAGGGGGTCTGTCCCTCCTTCCTTGACTGCTTCGGAACCGGTAGCGGGTCCATCCTCCGCTTCCAGTGTTCCCTTGTTGCCAGAAGGGTCCCAGGGGGCTGGAATTCCAGGGCTCCCTTCCGAATTCCTCTCCTTGATGCAGAAGGCGTTTGCCTTGCAACAGACGGACAGGGGGGTTCAGGCTCCCTGTCCTTCTAGCAGGAAAAGGAGTCGGGCTGCCAGTCTTCAGGAAGGGGAGATGGCACTGCCTAAAAGGCGACGGGACGATTTGGACCCGCAGTCGCCAGCCCATCTAGAGGAGGACCTGGGGATACAGGACCTAGATGAGGAGGTCTCGGACGAAGACTTGGAAGATGGTGAGTTGTTGGAGGAGGAACAACACAGCAGGGTGGTCCGTGTGTTTCGGCGAGAGGAGCTACCTGCCTTGATTTCCGAGACACTAAAGGTTTTGAACATGCCCGTGGGGTCCGCTCCCTCAGAAGAGGCGTTGGAGGATCCACTGTTGCAAGCTGTGCGCACCTCACAGCGGGTGTTCCCTATCCATAGAGTCTTTCGGAATATGATTCAGGAGGAATGGGACGCGCCGGAGTCGGCGTTGCGAGGGACCCGGGCTTTGGACCGCTTGTACCTGCTCTCGGAACAGGATAAGTTGATTTTTCGGTCTCCAAAGGTTGATGCCGCGGTGGCGGCTGTCACGAAGAAAACCACCATTCCGGTGGAAGGAGCGGCAGCATTGAAGGATGGCCAAGATAGGAGGTTGGATACCTTGCTGAAGCAGGTGTTCGACATGAGTGCCCTTTTCCTGCAGGCCTCCATAGCGGGGGCGTGGGTGGCGAGAGGCTGTTTACGCTGGTCTCAACGTCTTCAGGGCTCCCTCTCCGACAACCAGATGGCGGATGCGTCTCGGCTGGAGTCTGGCACTGCGCACCTGTCCAACGTTCATTATGATCTTATTCGTGGCCTAGCTAAATGTATGGCTTCGGTAGTCGCGGCTCGCCGTTCTTTGTGACTCCGAAACTGGTTGTCGGATAGTTCTTCCAAAGCTCGGCTCAGTAAGCTTCCCTTCCGGGGTAAACTCCTCTTTGGAGAGGATCTTGAGAAGTTAGTTAAGGACCTCGGTGAGTCCAAAGGGGGGCGTCTCCCAGAGGATAGACCGAAACAGACTCGAGGAGCATCGGCATCTAGAGGCCTCTCGAGGGATTTTCGCAAGTTTCGCACTTCTCGCTTTCAGCAAACGCAGCGGGGCAGGTTTCCAGCGCGGAGTCAGTCCTTTCGAGGGTTTCGGGGGGCAGGCAGGGGTTTTGGTCCCTACCAGTCTTCCGGTGCGAACAAGAGATCACAATGAGATGAGGCGGGCCCAGGTAGTGGAGGTGCCCGTGGGAGGCAGGTTGCGGGAGTGGGTACCGACTTTGAGCGGTACCGGTGGGTCTTAGAAGTCATTCGGGACGGCTATGCCCTAGAGTTTCAGCGTCCCGTGAGGGATTCCTTTGTTCTTTCCCCCTGCAAGGCGCCTCGGAAGCGGCGAGTGGTCGCAGACACCTTGGGCCGTCTCCAACGGCTCGGGGCGGTCGTGCCCGTTCCGGTCGACCAGCGCGGCGCCGGACGATACTCCATTTATTTCGTGGTCCCCAAAAAGGGAGATACGTTTCGGCCGATTCTCGATCTCAAAATGGTGAATCGTTGTCTCCGAGTGTCCCACTTCCGCATGGAGACCTTGCGCTCCGTCATTGCGGCAGTTCGCACGGGCGAATTTCTTACGTCCTTGGATCTGACGGAGGCTTATCTTCACATTCCCATGCGGAGAGAGCATCAACGTTTTCTGCGTTTTGCTGTACCGATGGGACATTTTCAGTTCCGGGCATTGCCTTTTGGTCTGGCGACGGCTCCTCGGACGTTCACAAAGATTATGGTGGTTGTAGCGGCCACGCTTCGCAGAGAAGGGATCCTGGTACACCCATACCTGGACGACTGGTTGGTTCGGACAAAGTCCAGGGAGGAGAGCGTAGTGGCCACCACTCGAGTGGTGGAGTTCTTGGAGAGCCTCGGTTGGGTAGTCAACGAGGCGAAGAGTCAGCTGTCCCCCTCGTAGAGCCTGGAGTACCTGGGGGCGCGCTTCGAGACTCGACAAGGACGGGTCTTTCTTCCCAGCGCAAGGGCGCAGGCCTTGCGCGACCTGGTGCGTCGGTTTCTGGGGCTTCGAGCGCCGACGGCTTGGCAGTACCCGCAGTTACTGGGGACCATGGCGGCTACAATAGACTTAGTGTTGTGGGCCAGGGCTCACATGCGGCCGTTGCAGAGTGCTCTCCTCAGGCGCTGGTCTCATCAGAGGGATGCGTTGTCGCAGTGTCTGTCCTGTCCGGCGGCGGTGAAGGGCAGTCTGCTCTGGTGGTTGCTTCCCGACAGCCTGACGCAGGGCGTCCCCCTGGAGCCTCCGTGCTGGCGGTTGCTCACAACGGATGCGAGTCTCGCGGGATGGGGGGCTCATCTCGAAGGCTCGTTTGCGCAGAGAACGTGGTCGCAGGAGGAACGACTATGGTCCATCAACCGTCTGGAAATGCGAGCAGTGTTTCAGGCTCTTCTGTCCTTTCAGCAGAAGCTGGGGCAAGCGGCGGTGCGCGTGCTGTCGGACAACGCGACCACGGTGGCGTATATAAATCGGCAAGGCGGCACGGGCAGTGCGGCCCTAGAGGAGGAGGCGAGTGTGCTGCTGGCTTGGGCGGAACGGAATTTACAGGCTCTGTCGGCTCAGCACGTCGCCGGAGTCGCCAACGTCGAGGCGGATTATCTGAGTCGGTGCCGCGTGGATCCGGGGGAGTGGGCCCTGCACCCGGACGTTTTTGCGATGATTGTGCGCCGTTGGGGGCTTCCGGTGATGGATCTCATGGCAACCTTGCGGTCGGCAAAGGTGGAGAGATTCTTCAGCAGGCGGAAAGAGTGGATGGCGGAGGGCCTGGATGCCTTGGCGCAGCAGTGGCCTGCGGAGGGTCTACTGTATGTCTTCCCTCCCTGGGCGCTAATTGGCAAGGTGGTTCAGCGCATCGAGCGGCACAAGGGCCAGGTGGTTCTAGTAGCGCCCGATTGGCCGAGGAGACCGTGGTATGCAGATTTGGTTCATCTGGTAGCCGACGTACCGTGGAGGTTACCTCTACGGGAGGACCTGTTGCTTCAGGGTCCCTTGCGCATGCCTCAGGTGGGTCGGTTCTCGCTTACGGCTTGGCTCTTGAGCGGGCGCGGTTGACGGCCCGCGGATACTCGGCGGCGGTTATAGACACTCTCCTGCGGTCGCGCAGGAGGTCGACTTCCTTGGCTTATGTCCGAGTTTGGCGTATTTTTGAGAACTGGTGTTCCGATCTCTCTCTCAACCCCTTACGAGCTTCAGTGTCCAATGTTCTTTCCTTTTTGCAGGCTGGATTGGATAAGGGCCTCTCGGCCAGCTCCTTGCGGGTGCAGTTGGCGGCTCTTTCCTGTTTTCGCGGAAAGATTCAAGGGCAGGTGATAGCAGCGCATGGCGATATTCGTCGTTTCTTGCGAGCGGTGTTGTTACTCAGACCGCCGAAGAGGTCTGTTCTTCCTCCGTGGGATCTTAATTTTTGTCCTGAACGCCCTGGTTGGTGAACCCTTCGAGCCCTTAGGAAGGGCTTCGCTCAAGGATTTGACGCTCAAGACGGTGTTTCTCGTGGCGATTTGTTCGGCTAGGAGGATTTCCGAGCTGCAGGCGCTCTCTTGTCGGGAGCCTTTTTTGACTTTCTCTGCGGACAAGGTGGTCTTGCGTACAGTTCCCGCCTTTTTGCCAAAGGTGGTGTCCGCTTTTCATGTTCATCAAGTGGTGTCGCTCCCGGTGTTTTCCGTGGAGCAGGGAGCTCAGGCAGGTGGACGTTTGCACCGGTTGGATGTGCGGAGAGCGCTCAAGAGGTATCTTTGTCGGACGGCGTCGTTCCGGAAGTCGGACAGGCTTTTTGCTGCCTTCGGAGGCCCGCGGAAGGGCGAGGCGGCGGCGAAGTCTTCCATTTCTCGGTGGCTGAAGGAGGCGATTGCATCGGCCTACATTTTGAGAGGCAAAGCGGTGCCGGTCGGTTTGCGAGCGCATTCCACGCGAGCGCAGGCGGCCTCGTGGGCGGAGGTCAGCCTAGTGCCGGCGGCGGTTATTTGTAGGGCGGCGACCTGGTCCTCGTTACATTCTTTTGCTCGGCATTATCGCTTAGATGTGCAGGCGCGCGGGGATAGTTCCTTTGGGTCAGCCGTCCTTCAGGCTGGGATTTCAGGCCCCTCCCGTTGAGGTTTACTGCTTTGTTACATCCTCTATCTTTCCGGGACTGGACTAGAGGGACGCTAAGGAAGAGTAAATTAGACTTACCTGCTAATTGTTGTTCCTTAAGGAACTCTAGTCCAGTCCCGGATCCCTCCCGTTCGGTGGGTGTTAGCCAGCCTGAAGTGTGCACAGGCGGGGAAAGTGAGATTGACAGCTGTTGAACCCGTGCGGCTTAAAAAAAAAAAAAAAAGAAAACAACTAAAGGGAACAGTTAGTCCCGAGAGTAGAAATCCGTACACACAGGGCGCTCTGGGGGTGGCAGAGATGGGAAGCGCTCTCAGAGGGGGTCTCTGTGGTGTAGGCAGCACGCGGCTAGGGCGCAGGGGAACCGGGCTTTCGCCCTTCCGTTCCACGTCGCCCTGTCCTTTCCTTAGAGATATATCTCTATCTGTACATATTGTTTTATATAGGTTTTTGAGATAGCTACTTATTTGTTGCTCTGCTGAGTCTGCTTTGTCAATAGGTGCTGGTGAAAGGGGGCGGAGCGAGCCTATTTGTGACGATGACATCTTTCAGTCTCCAAAGCTGCTGGTGGAGGTTGACAACTCTATCTTTCCGGGACTGGACTAGAGTTCCTTAAGGAACAACAATTAGCAGGTAAGTCTAATTTACTCTTCACATTCCCGATGCCTTGACACTATGTACCGAGTACCAAGTTGTCCTGGTTTTCAAAAAACTCAGTTACCACACTATTCAATGGTAGTGGAATCGGCCATGCGAAGGATCAAGAGTGCTAAAACACATTCTTCTAATCCTCCAGGCCGTGAATCCAGGACACTCTATGCCTTTGAGGGTCAATGCTTTCAATCCTCCATGCTATCAGCCAGGATCAGTTCCTACATTTTTTACATGGGAACTGATCCTGGAAGTTCCTGGAATGTTCCTGGAAGAAGTCACAAAAGACTTAGAGCTCATTAGCCCTTGTGTCTCTGAGGAAAAAAGAGCAGACTACCTTATTATTCTGGTCAAGCACACCCAGAATGTCTCTAAATTCATGAACCGTGCTACCTTTGATTGCTATGAATGTATTAGCAGAACCTCTGCTATATCCATAGGAGCACGTCATATTGCTTGGCTTCAAGCATCTGACTTGGAACAGTGGGTACAAGAAAAGCTAGGAAACATTCCTTGTACAGGAGAAAATCTCTTTAGCAAGGACTGGCAAAACAAAGCTAATCGGATTGAATCTGATAATACTACTTTGAACAGATTGTCAAAGTCCACAGCCAACCCAGCAAAGAAGAAAACATTCAAAAAACCCTTTTTCAGGGGGGCGGAGCCTGGATCGAGCAGAGATGGCCGCATAATCTTAGCTCTCCACGAAATCCTCTTAAATCCTGGGCCCTAGCAGTGTTTGAAAGTTGCTCCCCCTTCTCCCCGTGCCCCCTAAGAGCGGTGCGAGATGGCTACCGGTAAACCCACACGATTGGAGTATGGAGGGGCAACGAATGCGGGAGTAAAGAGGCAGAAGGCTGATCCTCCTTCGCCGCAAAAGGCCTTGCACGGGCAGGACCATGCTGCGGGACTGTCAGAGGTGCTGGCTGAGATAAAAGCGGTAAGAGCGATGGTGGCAGCGAACGGGGAAACTTTGGCGGAAGTGCAGGCTGAAATCCTGGAGTTGAAAGAGATGAAGGAGCAGATATCCATGTTGGAAAGCAGGGTAGAGGGCGTGGAAGGAAAAATGGCGATGCAGGATGCTCGTCTAAAGCAAGTGGAAAAGCTCAGCAAACGAGTCGATACATTGGAAAGGAGTCTTGAAGATCAAGGCAACAGGGCCAGGAGAAACAATATAAGAATGGTGGGGCTCCCGGAGGGAGTGGAAGGTGGCAATGCGGTGGAATTTTTGGAGAGGGTTATCCCTAAGATGCTCCATTTGCAATTTCCGCAGGCCTTTGAAATTGACATGGCCCACCGAATTCTCAGACACTCAGGCCCGCAGGTGCGGCAGCCGCGCCCTATGATACTGAGGGTGTTGCGATACTCACAGGTGTCAGTGATAATGGCGGCGGCGAAAGCAAGAACCCCAATAAAATATGAGGAGCACACTGTTGCATTTTACCCTGATTTTAGTAAAGCAACGGTGTATAAGAGGAAACAGCTCCTGGCGTTTCGTCCAAGGTTGCAGAAGCTGCAGGCCAGATATGGATTATTTTACCCCGCAAGGATGAGGATTACTTTACATAATCAAACTTGGACATTTGAGGACCCCACTGCCCTGCAAGCGTTTCTAGAAGAGAAAGAGGTGTCTTTCATGCAATGAGGACTGTGTAATGTGTGTGGGCAGCCTGTACAAGGGCTCTGTCGTCCTACAGTGCGTGGCTGTAATGGCTACAGCAGGGTGGTTCTCTGGCCGGGTTCCCTTGTGGTGGAGGGGCCTGTTGAGCTACACCTATTCTCCTTGTTTTATTTGGTCCTTCCTTGTTTATAGAAGGGGGCCTTTAGACGCTATATAAGTGTTTAATGATATGTTATTGTACCCCTCATTGATTCAAAAATTTTGTAGTTATGTGGTGGGGATTGTCTGTTGGAGCAGGGGGGTAGGGAGGGGGGGATGGGGAAGAGGGAAGGTTGTAGTTGTGGAATTGTTTGAATTGTTGTCACACTGGTTTAAACATGCTAGGGTTTAAAATTGGGAAGTTGCGGGATGGTGTGGGTATCTTGCTGTGTTGGTTCACCCGAGGTTGTTTTTAGGGATGGGGGGGGGGCCGGAGGGGGGGTCTCCCTGGGAATATATGGAAGCCAATGTTGCAAAAGAGTTGTTGGGTACTACTCTGGGCAAGGGTTGTTGGTCTTGCTTCATGAGATCTATTAAGCTGGTATCTCTGAACGTCAAAGGTGTCCTAAATCCTATCAAACGGAAAAAGATCCTACTCTTTTGTAAAAAACAGGCAGCGGACATTGTCCTGTTGCAAGAGACTCATTTGTCCTCCCCAGAAACTGGGAAGCTGGGTCTAGGGAACTATCTCCTAGTGGGACATTCAGCTGCATGGGGAAAAAAAATGGGGTTGCTATTTTAGTACACAAGCAGCTAGACTTGCACGTGCTCCAGGATAGGGCTGACTTGGAGGGAAGATCGGCTAAGGTATTGGTGCAAATTGGCGGGGTTAAAGTGGCAATAATGAATGTGTATGGTCCAAATGCAGATGACGTGGCATTCTTCCAGAAACTAGCAGAGGAGGTGCATGAGTGGGAGGAACATCCATGGATCATTGGTGGGGATTTTAATTTAGTACTCGACCCACTGTTAGACAGGCTACCTTACCGCTCTCGTAAGCACAGTAGGGCGGATACGGTCCTTCTGTCTCTCATGCAAAATGTAGGGCTTGTAGATGTTTGGAGATTGTTTCATCCAGTGGATAGGGAGTATACGTTCTATTCATTTCCTCATGATTCCCACTCGTGCATAGATTATTTTTTAGTGTCGAAGGCTCTCATTAATTGAGTTGATCAAACCCGGATTGGGGAAATGCATATCTCTGATCATGCGTACATAACGTTGGAGGTCCGGATGGCAGGGCCGGCCCGTCCATTGAGTGAGAATGTTTTTTGCACAGGGCCCCGCGTTTCAGGGGGCCCCACGCAAAAAACATTCTGATCGAAAAGTAAAATTTAAAAAAAAAAAAAAAAAAAAGCTGTCTGCTGCCGGGGCCGCCGCGGCAGAATCGAGTGTGCCGCAGGGCTCCCCCTGCGCAGCAGAGCCTGCCCTCCCCTGTATCACCTCTCTCTTTCAGCTGCAGTCACACACGCCGGCTTTCAGAGCGCGAGGAGAGAGTTTCTCCCTCGCAGCTCTGTTAAGCCCGCGGGGGCTGATGGGAAGTTCCCATCAGCCCCCGCGGGCTTAACAGAGCCGCGAAAGGGAAACTAGTTCCTTCGCGCTCTGAAAGCCGGCGCATGTGACTGCAGCTGAAAGAGAGAGGTGATACAGGGGAGGGCAGGCTCTGCTGGGCAGGGGGGGCCCCGCGGCACACTCGATTCTGCCGCGGCGGCCCCGGCAGCGGCAGCAGACAGCTTTTTTTTTTTTTTAATTTTCCCTAGGCTAGGCTGGGCTGGGCTGGGGGGTTAGGAGTGGTGATGGGCTGGGGGGGTTAGGAGTGGTGATGGGCTATGGGGGGGCTGGGGGGGTTAGGAGTTGTGATGGGCTATGGGGGGGCTGGGGGGGTTAGGAGTGGTGATGGGCTATGGGGGGGCTGGGGGGGTTAGGAGTGGTGATGGGCTATGGGGGAGCTAAGTCTGTATATGGGCTGATGGGATTATGACTGGAAGTGGGGTTGATGGGGGGGTTAGGACTGGTAATGGGCTATGGGGGGGCTTAAACTAAAAATTGGGTGATGGGGGATTAGGAATGGAGGAGTTGAGGAGTTTTGAGGAGTTGCTATTAGTTTTATACTGCTCCTTTAGGACCTTCAGCTTGGTTATGGCACTGGATCTCGGCCACAGTTCAGAAACTTCCATTACAGCTACCCATGATTCCCCCCTCCCCCTTTATTTTATATCTGGTTTTCACAGTGACTATCCTTAGCCAGGCTACTATATATTTCGTGCAGAGACTGGGGTTTCCTTCTGAAAGGGCTTGTGAATGCTTTTTTTGCAGCATTGCTGGCTTATTTGGTACACTCAGCCACTGTCAGCCCAATGTGAGTGGGAAACAAAACTGTTACTGAGCCTCTGGGTTTCCTTTCTCCTTATAGAGGAATACATGTTAGAGTGATAAACTTCTACTCCTGCTGGAATTCTGCATATACAATTCAAAATTTGGTGTTAAGAAGTCTGAATAATGCAAAATTCCAGTTTGTCCATCCATTCCAGTCCAGACACTTGGGTTATGCTCATCTACCAGCAGATGAAAACTGAAAACAAACAAACCAAAGAATGCTTCTTAAGTAGCCTGTGCACCCCTGCAGAGCCAGTATTTCTCAGTCTCCTGAAGGAGGAAGAGCATAAACCTGTGTTAACTGTTTATCTTAGTGCTGGGCTGCATTTTGGGGCCCAGAACCTACCGTGGAATGCCGGGATTGCAGTGAATAGGAGGAGGGGAGGGGGCCTATGCCTCGTGCACATGGCCAACACTGAAAGGGCCTTATGTGCAGTATGCGGCAACTGCCGCAGCTTCCTCTTCGCAACTGGTCTTTGTGGATACCATGATTTAGGCGTCTTTGTGGATACAATGATTTGGGCGTCATTGTGGATACCATGTTAAAACCCTCGGCCCAGTGTGCAGCGGTGGCCAAGAGAGCAAATAGAATGCTGGGTATGATAAGGAAAGGAATGGAGGATAAAACAGGGGATATTGTAATGCCTCTATATCGTTCCATGGTGAGACCGCACCTTGAATATTGTGTTCAATTCTGGTCGCCGTATCTTAAAAAGGATATAGCAATTTTTGAGAAGGTTCAGAGAAGAGCCACCAAAATGGTTAAGGGGATGGAAGGATACTCCTTTGAAGAAAGGCTGAAAAGGTTAGGGCTCTTTAACCTGGAAAAGAGACGGCTGAGGGGAGATATGATAGAAGTCTATAAATTAATGAATGGAGTGGAACGGGTAAATGTAGATCGATTGTTTTCCTTATCAGAATATAGAAAGACTAGGGGACATGCAATGAAGCTGCAGGGTAAACTATTTAAGACTAATAAAAGAAAATATTTTTTCACTCAACGTGTAATCAAACTCTGGAATTTGTTACCGGAGGATGTAGTAAAGACTGTTAGTGTAGCTGAGTTTAAAAAAGGTTTGGACAAGTTCCTGGAGGAAAGGTCCATAAACCATTATTAAGAAGTGACCGAAGATATCAATGCTTGACCCAGTACAAGCATTGCAGAACCTGTGTCTTTTGGGGAAACTGCTAGGTACATATGACCTAGATTGGCCACTGTTGGAAACAGAATACTGGGCTTGATGGACCTTGGTCTGACCCAGTATGGCATATCTTATGTTCTTATGGAAATGGGCTGGTGGGATTAGGACTGGGAGTGGGCTGATGGGGAGGTTAGGACTGGTAATGGGGTATGGGGGGGGGCTTAAACTGAAAATTGGGTGATGGGGATTAGGACTGGAAATGGGTGATGGGATTAGGACTGGGAGTGGGCTATGGGGGGCTAGGACTGGTAATGGGTTGGGGGGTTGCTAGGACTGGAAATGGGCTGGGGGGATTAATACTGGAGGTGGGCTGATGTGGTTAGGAATGTTAATGGGCTTTAGGCTGATTGGGGGGTTAGGACTGGCAATGGGCTATGGGGGGCTGAATGGAAATGGTTAGGACTGGAAGTGGGCTGATGGGGGGGTTAGGACTGGTAATGGGTTATAGGGGGGGGCTTAAACTGAAAATGGGGTGATGGGGGGTTAGGACTGGAAGTGGGTTGATGGGGGGGCTAGGACAGGTATTGGGTTGGGGGGTTGCTAGGACTGGAAATGGGCTGATGGGGGGCTAGGAATGGAAATGGGGTGATGCAGGGACTAGAAGGGAATGGATGCTGGGTGAGGCTGGAACTAGAAGGGAGCTGATGTTGGGGGAGGATTAGAATGGGATGGGGCTGGGAGAGTAAAATGGAGAGGGGAAATATATTTTGTGTGGGAGGGATAAAAAATCTACAATTGGCCGGGTATTGGGAGAGTAAGTGGGGAATGAGGATGGAGGGGTAAAATTTGAGTGGATGAAATAGGAATGAGGAAAGAGCAAAAGGAGAAAGATTAGTATGTTAAAGCAGATGTAGAGAGAGAATGGAAAAAAAACTAGGAGAGAAGAAAGGACAAATGGACAGCAGATGGAGAGTTAGCAGAAGACACAAAGAAACCAGAAGAAAGTGGCTGGAGCAATTGCAGCTGAAAAAAAAGGCACAAAAGGTAGAAAAATATTTCTTTATTTTGAATTTATTAATTGGAATATGTCAGCTCTGGTAAATGTGCATCATTAACGTCTGCGCTTTGTTTAGTACAAAAGCAAATTAATGTATAGTTTTAATTCTACAGTGTTGTACATTCCAAGTTTGGCTTTTGGGATTCCCAGTTTAATTATTGTCTTCCTGTTTCTAAATTGTGATTCCTTGTTTGGTGATGGTCTATGTTCTGCATGTGTAACTGAGCTGAGGTATTCTGTTTATGTAATTCCTATTTGACATTGCCACTTGTTCTCTTTCCCCAGTAGGTCATGTATTGTTCTCTGAAATGTATTGGTTTAATATTTGCATGTTTCCTTTTGATAGGTAGGGTATGGTGCTTTGTGAGTCCTGGTAGTGCTGTTTAGGATACGGCGGGTTTGCTATGGGTTCTAAATGGGCAGTGTTTGTAGTAGTTCCTAATGTGTCTGGTGGTTGGCACTGGATTATAGTAATGTAGAAATCTTTTAGTCTTTCTTTATCCATACACTCATTAAGAGGCATGTTTACTAAAAGTTAGTATATGGTAACATTATGCAAATATTTATGCAAATGAGGCCCCTTATGCAAATGAGGCCCCGCACCCCCCTTGGGCCGCCCCTGCCGGATGGAGGGCAGTTGTAACAACAAGTCGACTTGGTTTTTCTCCAGGGAGCTTTTGAAGGATCAGGGATATTGTGCAGTAATTAGAGAGGCCATTGCAAGGTATTTTGAAATGAATATTCTTATAGACACACCGGGATGGGCGTGGTGGGAAGCTTTTAAAGCGGTAATTAGAGCAGAAACCACGAGCTATAAGATAAAGGTGGCGAGGGAGAAGAGGGGGAAGCTGCGGGAGCTGTCGGACCAAATTCAAGCGGGGGAAAGACTGTTAGTTTCAAGGAAAGATCCGTGTATTTTAATGAGGCTGCAAAAATTAAGATATTAATATAATGTTTGTTTGAGATCTGAGGTGCAGGTGATGTGCACAGTGCTCAAAGTAGCTGGTATGGGGAAGGCAACAAAGCAGGCCGCTTACTGGCGCGCATGCTTAGTCCTAGAGTTTCGAGACCTAAAGTGGCAGCCATTCTGCACGAGTCCCGGGGACTGTTGACGGCAGAGGGCGACATGGCTGAAGCGTTCTGGGAGTTTTACAGTTGTCTGTATACTTCGGAAGCGGAAGTAGATCCGAGGGCCTTCCAGGACTTGTATAGCCAGCTTCCTCACCCGGTGCTTTTGGCCGCACAGAGAGATATTCTTGATAGTCCCCTGACAGTTAAGGAGTTTAGGGAGAGATTGGGAGTTATGAAGGGAGGAAAGGCAGAGGGGCCGGATGCAATCCCAACTGAGTTTTACCAAGTTTTTGAGGAGGACTTACTGCCTTTATCTTTTGCTTTACTTCCAAGCTCTTTTGGAGCAGGTTCCTGGGCTGGGGGCTTTTAGCGAAGCGATTATTGTGATCCTAGAAAAGCCAGGGAGAGACCCCCAAAAAGTGGAGAATTATCGTCCGATATCCTTATTAAACGCTGATTATAAACTATTTTCTGCAACACTCGCACATAGAATGGTCCAGGTGGTACCTCTTCTGATACACCCTGATCAATGTGGATTTGTTCCAGGTCGCTCCACTGCGGATAATGGGCGGCTCTTGTTAAATCTGTTTTCCGCTGCAGAGCGACTGCAAGAACCTATAGTGGGACTCTCAGTTCCCTCTAATTTTCTGTAGGCTGTGTGCGCATAAAATATCAGCTGTGTGCGGCTTTTGAAGGAAGGTTAAATTTTTGTGCACCACATAACGACACTCGGAGTTATATACTTTAAAATTTAACTACACGTTAGAATACAGTATGTACACCACATTGATTTTAATCAAATTAAATGAAAATAGACGATTACTAAATGAAGCGGGAAATTTCTAGTAATTACAATCATAACTTTTAAATTTTAATACGTCTGTGTTTTCTATCAGAATCAGAGCCGTAATTTTTGTGCGCTCTGTTGTAAAGTATGTGCGCTCTCTCGGCGAGGTGTGTGCGTGCGCACACGTGCACAGCTTAGAGGGAACAGTGGTTGCAAGCCCCTCTGGGATGGGATATTGTAATTTTGCTCTCCTGCGCGAGCAGCTTGAAACTTTCAAAAGACAAGTATTTTTTGTTCAATTTTCTGATGGCTATTGCATTGAAGTTGGTTATTTCCAACTGGAAAGATTCGTCTAAGCTGGATGTACATTTTTGGTGGAATCTGGTGTGTACTTATGCCAGCTTTGAAAAGGCGCAAGATTTGAAGGTAACCCAGGGGGGTCAGCGCAGCTTGTGGAAGAAAGGTAGATGTGAAGCAACTGCTGCAGTTCCACAGGGCGGAAACAAGTGGCAACTGTTGGATGATTATGTAGCGCAAGCTAAATGTTTTGTAACGTAAGATAGGTAAAGTGAAGACACATTGTATATGTAATGTTTGTTGTAAGTTTCATCGGGGTTCCCAGGGGGGCGGGGAAGAGTAGGGGGGTGGTAGGGGAGGGAAGGAGGGGTGGGTTAGGGATATTTCCTAGATTAAGGAGGGATGTAACTAGGTTGGGGGGTTGGATCCTGTTATGTTGACATGTTGTACTGTGCATTGTTTTGTAAATGGTAAAAAATAAAATTAAAAAACAAAACAAAACAAAAAAACAACCCTTTTTCAGTAAGAAAAGAAGTTTTACCCATCAAGGCCACTGTCCGCTTCATGTTCCCCAGAAGGGGCAACAACAGAACAGACAGCAAAGAAAGCCGCAAGCTCAAAGAGCTCAACCGGCCCAACAGACCCATCCCCCTCAGGGTCTTTGACTTCTACCTAGAGAACTTAGTCATTCTGCCCCTGAAAGGTCCAGAACCCTTAACCATTCCAGGAAGACCATGCTATTTTGCCAAAAGATGGCAACCAATAACATCAGAAAACTGGACTCTGTCCATTGTACGACTGGGGTACAAGCTTCATTTTCTCAACTTGCCCCCACCTACAATAATAACAGTTCAATTCTCAGGCCCCTGCCACCAACCTCTTGTGGCAGGAGGTCACATCACTTCTCGCTCAGGGAGCAATCGAAGTACCCTTACCCCAACAGGGGACGGGGTTTTACTCCCCCTATTTTCTTATTCCAAAGAAGACAGGGGGACACAGGCCTATACTAGACCTCAGAGAATCAAACAAATATTTGTTCCGAGAAAAGTTCAAAATGATCTCCCTCGGGACACTCCTACCATACCTTCAAAGGCAGGATTGGCTATGTTCTCTAGATCTAAGAGATGCGTACACACATATTCTCATCCACTCAGATCACAGGAAGTTCCTTCGATTCCTGGTCCAAGGAAGACACTTCCAGTACAGAGTTCTTCCTTTCGGACTGGCCTCTGCTCCAAGAGTCTTCACAAAATGCATGGCAGTGGCAGCAGCATTTATGAGGACTCTGGGAATATTCATCTTCCCTTACTTAGACGATTGGCTCATTCGAGCATCGACAGCTCCAGAGGCCAGCTTCGCTCTTTCTTGAGCAATGAGAATTCTTCAATACTTGGGACTGGTCATAAACCTCCCAAAATCTCATCTCACCCCCTCTCAATCTCTCAAATTCATAGCAGCTCGTCTAGACACATGGCAGTCAAGTGCTTTCCTGCCACAGCCATGCTGTCTACGAATAATACAACTGGCATCTCAAGCATCTATGAAGGTGCTCCTTACTGCTCAAGAGATGCTTCAACTTCTGGGACACATGGCATCTACTGTCCATGTGGTTCCCTATGTTCGCCTCCACATGCGAGGAGCTGAGTGGACCCTATCCTCTCAATGGTCACAGGCCTCAGGTCAATTAATGGACAAGATCAGAAACACCACACATCTGATTTTCTCTGCAAATGGTGGCAATCTCTAGAAAACCTCCTCGTAGGCTCTCCTTTCCAGCAGCCTCTATATCAGGCCACCTTGCACGATCTCTCCACTCAGGGCTTTTGGACATCACAGGAGGTTTCCCTTCACATAAACCTCCTAGAGCTGAGAGCCATTTTCAATGCTATTCAAGTCTTTCAGACCCATCTAAGCAACAAAACAGTTCTGGTCCAAATCGACAATCGGGTAGCTATGTTCTATGTGAACAAGCAAGGCGGGACAGGCTCTCTGCCGCTATGCAACGAAGCTTTGCGACTATGGGCCCTCGCCAGAGAGTTGCATATTTACCTGTTTGTGGTATACCTTCTGGGCATTCAAAACTTATGGGCAGACAGACTCAGTCGAATATTGCTGCCACACGATTGGTCCCTCCACTCATACCAGCTTGCTCGAGTATTTCGAATCTGGGGAACACCAGATATAGACCTCTTTGCAAGTCCACAGAATGCCAAACTTCCCCGATTCTGTTCCAGAATCCTGGCTCACAACTGTCAGGCAAGAGATGCTTTTCTACTTCACTGGGGTCAGGACTTCCTCTATACCTTCCCATCCATTCCCCTCATTCCCAAAACTTTATTCAAAGTTCAGAGAGACAGAGGTCGTATGATACTCATAGCTCCACGATGGCCACGGCAAACGTGGTATCCTCTTCTGCGTCTCTCTCAAACCACTCCTCTGGATTTGGGGAATGCTCCAGATCTTCTTTATCAGGAGGACGGATGCTTACTGCATCCCAATCCCCAGTCCCTACATCTCAGGGCCTGGTTACTGAAAGCCTAGAATTCCAGGATATTAACCTTTCTCAACAAAAAGGATATCCTTCTAGCTTCCAGAAAACCTTCCACAAGACGTTCCTATGCTTTTAAGTGGAAAAAGGTTCTTTGTCTGGTGTTCACAAAAAGGACTTAACCCCCTTTTAGTACCTGTAGAGTCGCTACTAGAGTATCTCCTCCAATCAACTTCTGGTCTAAAGACCAATTCAGTGAGAGTCCATCTTAGTGTTATTGCTGCTTTTCATAAACCTTTCGATGGACAACCTATTTCCTCTCATCCACTTGTATCAAGATTTATGAGAGGCCTACTCTTAACAAAACCTCCCATTAAACCACCACCGGTGGCATGGGATCTGAATCTTGTTCTTGGTCAGCTTATGAAACCACCCTTTAAACCTTTAGCCACTTCAGAACTAAAGTTTCTTTCATGGAAAGTTATTTTCCTAATTGCCATCACCGCTGCAAGACGCATTAGTGACGCCTCCTTATACAAGGTTCTACCATAATAAAATAGTCCTCAGGACTCATCCTCACTTTATACCAAAGGTGGTTTCGCCTTTCCATTTAAACCAGTCTGTTTATCTTCCTATATTCTTTCCTAGGCCTCATGCCTCTAGTGCGGAAAGGAATCTTCACACATTGGATTGTAAAAGAGCCTTAGCCTTTTATCTCCAAAGAACTAAGCCACATAGAAAATCTTCTTGGCTCTTTGTGGCTTTTGACTCTAGTCATTTGGGACTTCCAGTTTCCAAAAGAACTCTGTCAAATTGGATTGCAGATTGAATATCCTATACATATCAGAGTAAGGGACTTTCTCTCGAGGGCCATGTCACAGCTCATAATGTGAGAGCAATGGCAGCCTCAACGGCTAACCTTCGTTCTGTGTCTATTGATGACATCTGCAAAGCAGCCACTTGGGCTTCGGTACACACCTTCACGGCCCACTACTGTTTTGGACAAGAAATCCCATCAGGATGCCTCATTTGGCCAGGCTGTTCTCCAGCATCTCTTCCATACTTAATACAACTCCTACCCACTGTCCATGGTTTGGATGCCAGAGGTCCATGGGAGGAAGCATGACCCATCTCACATGGGTTCGCAGCTTGCTGGGGTCACCCCTTGGCATCTTTCAGCTGGGTAGTCCCCATATGTGAAGACTACATTCATGTTTGTTCCTGGAGATAGCATGGTTACTCAACTGTAACAGGGAACAGCAGGAATTTAGTCTTCACAACCCACCCACCTCCCCTAGGAGTTGTCTCTATCTCTTTCTCTACTTCTCTCCTTTGGTCTCAGCTTTAAACTCAACTGAAGTGAGAGAGGTACATAGGCAGGAAGGCAGCACGCATGCGCTGTGGGATGCTCCCAAAAGCATTCTTATTGGGCGCTGGGGAGCGTTCCCATGCGGGCTCCGTCGGTACCGACAATACCCATATATGAAGACTAAATGTCTGCTGTTCCCGGAGATCACCTGTTAAAGGTGAGTAACTACGCTTTATCCCCACTTAATATCCACATGGGTACATTTTGAACCAGTGGACTTTTACAGTCCAAATCTTCAAAGGGGAAACTAGTCATGACAGTCTCTACTAGAGAAGGACTTCACAATACACACATACAGGGATAATACTGGGGATACTTGAACCAATATAAATGCACTCCTCCCGATGAACCCTGTTGCTCTTCAGACACACACACAAACACGCACACTTATGTTTTCACTTAGGTAGAGCAGCTGTGGGGTGGTGACGATCACCATGTAAAATCCATGCATTTACTGCTAGCTTTTTTTTGCAACCTGTGGCGGCCCCCTCACACACTTTCCCCCAATCCCTTTTCAGGAGCACTCCAGGATATTCACAGATTTCACTGGCTTCCTTCTACTGACCAGAGCTACCTTCCAGTGTTTCTGTCCTCAGTATCATCCCATTGACTGAAGCCTAACCACTGGGTATATTTGGACCAAAAATTATACATAGTCCCTAGGGCAGAAATGGTTTGAAATATGTCTTGCCGGACCTCTTTAAACATGATCTATTTGAAGGTTCGGTTCAGTTGCGAACATTTTGAAATATTTTTTATTTTTAAACTTTTATTTTCATTTTGCAACAAACAAAAGAAACAACACACCAAAGGAGACAAAACAAGTATACAATAAAGAAAAGTAAACCCAATTACCCCCCACCCCCACGCTTCTTCTCTAGCTGATTATGTCAGCATGTGAGCGCTTCCAAACAACAGTGATTATACATCAAAACAATCAAAAGAGTATCTGCGATACAGAATAATCATGGGACAAAGATATATACAAATTTAGACAGTCAGATGAGAGCATTGAGCAGAATGTACATAGTCATTGAGCATCCTCCATTTAGACCGATGATGAGGAGTCTGAATGGGGGAAGCAAACATACGAGGTATTTGTTCATATTTACTGTAGAGACAAACATGATTCCACCATTCATTGGGGCTCAGATGGGAGCTATTTTTCCAGTATTTCGTAATTAGGGAAATAGCAATGCCAAGCATAAAGTCCAAAAGGAAGTAAGCCGTTTTTGGAAGAGAGGGGATCCCCGCAGCTGAGCGAAGTCCCACTATCCTCCAAGAAAGGGGCTCTTGAAAGTGCAAAATAGACTGGATACGACCCCAGACCCGACGCCAGTAATACTGTAGTGCGGGACATTCATACATAACATGAGGTAGTGAACCAATGGCCGCATGACATGTCCAACAACTATTGCCCTGAGTAGTGTTCCATTTGGCTAATCTGTCAGGAGTGTAAAAACACCGGTGGGCTAGAAAGAAGAGTGTCTGAGTGAGTGAGGCGGATCGGGAGACCCGTGTCACTCTACTCCAGACAAGGCTCCATTGCTCCGGGGTCAAAGTCACATGCAATTCTCTCTCCCATGCTTTCTGCGCTATAGGGGTATCTCTAGTTATAGCATTACATAAGGTTTTGTAAAAATTGGATGCTACACCCGGTGAACTACCGATAGATCGGATAGTCTCCAACCAACCTTGTGTAGGGGAGGCCGATGGCGGGAGCACCTTAGCACTCCGAAGGCAATGCTGAAGTTGCACCAACTGAAAGTAGTGTTTCGCTGGGAGACCAAATTCAATTTGCAATTCACTAAAAGTTTTTTCCAGCGACCTTCATGGAACAACTGACTAGGAATCCAAATGCCCCTAGTGTACCAGGGGCTCCACGCCATCGGCTTATTTTGTATTCGAAATCGAGTATTGTACCAAAGTGGGAGCTTGTCTAACGGACAGAGTCGGGAGTCTAAAGATTGCATAAGATTATTAAAGGCACCTAAGGTGTCTAAAAGCATTGGTGGAAAGTGGGAGTCTGATGGGAGAGTCATACCAGGGAGAAAAGTAAGAGGAATCGGTTTGCAAAGGTCCTCTTCTATGTCTAGCCACACAGGTCTACTCGGTACTGGATCTTCCAGCCAACGAGCGCCTTGTTTGAGAAGAAAAGATTGATGATACTTCAGGAAATCAGGGAATCTGACACCCCCATTTTCCTTATCTGCTTGCAGCTTATGTTTCGCTATCCTAGGTGTCTTGTTTTGCCACAAGTATCTAGTCAGAAGGCCCTCTATATCTTTATATATACGTCGAGGTAAGAGACAGGGCAACATTTCTAAGATATAATTCACTTTCGGAACAATCATCATTTTTATGGTTTCTAATCGACCCCACCAGGTAAGTGTTAAAGGAGTCCAGCGGTGAGTAAGCGCCCGGACTTTAGAGGTTAAGTCTTTGGCATTGAAGGAGATAGTGTCTTCCAAAGGAGAACAATAGTGAACCCCAAGGTATTTGACCATGCGAGGTTGCCATAAAAAGGGGAAGGGTTGCATATCTGCCTGATGAAGCAAAGGATTTAATGGAAAGGCTACCGACTTGGTCCAATTTATCTTATAACCGGACAGTTGTGAGTATTTACCAATTTGCTCTAGGACAGCCGGTACTGAGTCTATAGAGACAAAAAGCATAAGGTCGTCAGCATACGCTGAAATTTTGATTTCCCTATGGGTGAAGGGGACTCCATGAATCTCCTCCGATTGCCGGATTAGTAAAGCCAAGGGTTCGAGTGCAAGATCGAAGAGAAGTGGAGACAGTGGGCATCCCTGGCGAGTGCCGCGTTGAAGGGGAAAAGGCTGAGACTTTAAAGCATTGGCACATATACTAGCTGTAGGCTGTGCGTACATGGTGCGAAGACAACGGAGAAAACCTTCCCCGAATCCGTACCAGCGGAGGACTGCAAACAGGAAGGGCCACTCTAAGCGATCAAAGGCCTTCTCAGCATCAAGTGAGAGGCCAACAAATGGGCGATCAAGATTAACTGCGGTAGTCAGTACATGGCATAGAGTCCGAGCATTGTCAGCAGTTGATCTACCAGGAATGAAACCGCATTGATCTGGGTGTATTAAGGTAGGCATCCTATCAGAGAGCCGGGTAGAGAGAATGGTGGCAAATATTTTATAGTCCGCGTTTAGGAGGGAAATTGGACGAAAATTAGCTGTTAGTTGCGGGTCTCTCCCCTCTTTCTCAAAAACTACTACATTTGCCATTGAAAAGGACCCAGAAGGAGAACCCTCCTCGGCCAGAGCAGAAAAATAAAGTTTCAAAACTGGAGCTAAGTCAGCGTGAAAGGTTTTGTAGAATTCAGCAGGGAGACCGTCTGGGCCTGCGGCTCGACCTGAGGCACATTTCTTGATAGCAGAATGAATTTCTGAGACAGTAAATGGTGTGTCCAAGGCCACTCTATCTTCGTCAGATAGGGTCGGTCTTTGTACCCCTGAAAGTAAGCGTTCAAATACATCTGGCTCAAAATCACATTCAGATTGATAAAGCCGAGTATAAAAATCACGAAAGAGTTCTAAGATTTCGGCATCTTTAGTGACCAAGCCCCCCCCCCGACGGATTACGGAGGGCGGTAACACGCTTGGCTTCTTTTTGACCTTTTAGGGCATTTGCTAATAATTTGCCAGCACGATTATTTTCTCGATAATATAGCCCTTGTTGTGATTCAATATTTTTAACAGCAGCAGTGTACAAAAGCTGATTGTATTGAAAACGCAAGCGTTGTAAACGGAGTAAAATACATGGGTCAGTACGGGACGTGAGGAGACGCTCCCCAGCTTGTATCTGCTGCTCTAGAATCAGTAAATGCTGCTTTCTTTGTTTCCCCTGCCGAATTTGATAGCTAGTTATAGTTGCGCGGATAGATGCTTTAAAACCCTCCCACCAAGCCCAGCTCGCTGTGTCATGGGGTGAGTTAAAATGAAAATAATCTTGGATAGCGGCCTTTATATCAACCTGAAAATCTTTTTGACCCAGTAAGGATCTATCAAAAAACCAAGCTCGGGGAGAATCGTCCCGCGCAGTGACATGTAATGATAAAGATATGGCAGCATGATCTGAAATATGGAGAGGATGAGTCCTAGTCGTGTCTACTTGAGAAATCAGTGCTTTGGAAATGAGAAAGAAATCTATTCTAGATTGGGAGTGATGGGGGGCAGAAAAGAAAGTGAACTCTAAGTCGGAGGGGTGAAGCAGCCTCCATATATCTACCAGCGCAAGATCTTGCATCAGAGCCGTAAGGGTAGCAAGACTCTTGGGTGGACTACTCGTTCTAGGCGGCTGTCTATCTATCAGAGGGTCTAACACTTGATTAAAATCACCACCAAGTATTAATGGAGTATTGGCAGAGGCCTGTGCCAACTGCGCAATACTTGCATAGTAAGCAGGGTTGTCCACATTCGGGGCATAAATGCAAATACATGTAAATTCACTATCTCCAACCTTAAGATGTACTCGGGCCCATCTACCCTCCTTGTCAGCGCTAGTATCAATTACAGTAGCTTGCAAAGATTTCTTAACCAGAATGGCTACCCCGCACCGTTTGGAAACGGCGGGAGAATAGGCAGCCACCATGTAAGGCTTAACATTGAGTTTCAGTGTTTCAGCAGAGTTTAAGTGCGTTTCCTGAAGAAACGCTAAATCAGCATGCTCATGGCTAAGATAGCTAAGGATTTTCTTTCTTTTGATTGGACTATTAATGCCCTTTACGTTGAGTGATAAGATTTTACATAAGGCCATTCAGACAAGTTAAAAATTCTGAGCATGATAGCGCACATAATTTCACAATGTCCCTCATATTGACTGTATCTGGCTGTACATATGGCATAAAAGAAAATAAGCTTAGATAATACAATGAAGCACCCCACATTAAAAAAGAAAAACCGCAGCGCGGTAGAGAAGAAGCAGAACCCCAAAAATTACTGGCGACCATGTGTCTGCGGGGAGAAGCCCCAGAGAAGGCCGAAATTGAAAAAAAACACATAACCTGTAGGACTGTGCGTGCTCCGAATCCGACCGAGGCACACATCATGGAGGGATAGGAGACCAAAAAACAAAAGTCATAGAAAGAAAGAAAGAAAGTCCAGGTAGTCTCTGTGCTTGACTATGACCGCCGCATCGGGCCCTTCAAAATGGCGGGCAGAGCCGGCAAATAAAAGTCCAAGTCGTTGGATTAGCGCATCTGCTCTGCTTCTTTGGAGTCTAAAAATGTTGATAGTAGATCAGGATCTTCGAATGTCCTGGTTTGGTTGTGGAGAGTCACTCGGAGCTTCGCGGGATACAACAGGCCAAAGCGAGCCTGTAGCTGTTGAAGTCGAGGGCGAAAAGCAAGGAGTTTCTTCCGTCGGTCAACGGTAGGCTTTGCCAAATCAGGGAAGAAGGAGACTTTGTGACCTTCAAATTCCAAATGATGGTTCGCCCGGGCAGCATTTAAAATTTGTTCCACTTGTTGATATCGTAGCAAGCGAAAGATAATAGGCCGGGGGGTCGTTCGGTTGAGCGCCATGTGGGTAGGAACACGGTGTGCACGATCGATTTCCAGTTCTTTATGAAAGGTGATCTTCAGCAAGGAGGGAAGAGTTTTGAGCAGGAATTCTCTCATATCTCCCGCTTCCACCCCCTCCGGTATTCCAATGAGCCTCACATTGTTGCGACGGGCTCGATTATTGCTATCTTCTAACTCCTTTTGAAGATTCTGTATCTGGCGCTCAGCCTTGTCCAGTGTGCCCAAGCGCACCGCGTGCGAGTCGAGGACCCCCGCCATATTGTCCTGCCGTAATGAGAGACTTTCAAGTCGGTCCTGGAGCACTCCAAAGTCTTCTCGCATGGCTCTAAGCGCTTCTCCATTGGACTGCACCAATTCCTTCACGCCGCGTATTTCCTCTAAAATCTCCAGGTGCATTTCGGGGTTTTCCCGAAATGGAACCATCTTCTGTGGGGAGGACACCTCTGTTTTGGAGCGTTTTCCGTGAGAAGAAGGAGACCCGAAGTCCAAGCGCGCTGGTTTATGGGCCGCCATCCCCCCCGAGGTACCCCGGTCAGCCCGGAGCGAAATAGTAAGTTTGTATAGGTATTAAGTCAGGATTCTAAGTAGGCCTCTCGGGAGCTTCAGCGCGAAGCGTCTTACCCGCTGGACATCAGGCTCCGCCCCCGAACATTTTGAAATATGATAGACTTTTTGAGTCAACCTGTTGAGCACATTGTGTTAAGAAAAGCATGGGCTTTCATACATTTGAATATAATTTGTATATATTAATTTAAAGCAGTGGGGATTGATTTTGAGTGAAGATTAGTATCTTCTGACAGTTGCCTGATATGTTGCATCTTTATCGGTGCATTTTCTAGGGAAGTCAGTTCAAGCCGACATTCTTGGAAATGAAAAAAACAGAACAAAACATGCAGAAAACAGCTCTTAAATAGCAAAGCCCAAGCAAAGTGAACTGCATACTAGGGACATGCATTTGTTTTTGGATGGATGGTAAAATGCAGCACATGAGGGCTTTTTCAGTTCAAAATGGGCATCTAAGATCTATTGAAAATAGCCACCTAAAATGGGCCCTGATGTACACAATGCACGTTAACAGCATTAGCACATGCTGTTAGTAAAGGACCCCCTTAGATGCCTAAATTGAGGTACTTAGCAATCTTTAATTACACAGGTACACTACCAAAAAACTGCCTCCAGTTTTGCAACTGATTCCTATAGATTTTGGGGTGCTGAATCCAGTAAAAATAGCCAAAATGTTCCATCACGTCACGTTTTCTTGCAAAATTAGATTTCTTACCCATATAAGGAATGTTCACATAATTTCTTTTTAGCCGACTGCAGTTTATTTTCTTGGCCCAAAATAGAGGTTGTAATGGTTAACTAACTAGAAACACTCCCTCATGATATTTTAGAGTGTTTTGTATTCATTTTATACATTAACAGGACAATTGGGAGGCGGGGGGCTAAATCCGGTACTCGCGCTGGCGCATGTTCTTTCCTGTTCGCCTCGCCTCGTTCGCTCGCTCAAACACGGTGGTTGCGACATGAACGTTCCTGTCAAATTTCAGTTTCTTGCAAGTTCATTATTACCTTTTGTTTGCTCAGTCGTAATCCAGCTTTATTCCGAAGTGGTTCACTACAGTTGTAGTTTGCAGTGCTGTGTATTTGTGATGGCTCACAGAGCCAGAGGTTGCGTCAATTCTCCGGACAGTTTTTGTTTTATTTGTGGGGAATATACCGTGAAAAAGCGGCAGAGGAACATTTCTGCATTTATTAAAAAAGTATATTTCGCCTATTTCGGTTTGAAGTTAGGCGATCAAGACAAACCGTGGGCTCCTCACAAAGTGTGCAAGACATGTGAGGAAGATCTACGCTTATGGATGAAAGGTAAAAAACAAGCATTTCGTTTCAGAATACCTATGATGTGGCGTGAACAAAGAGACCACAGCAGTGACTGCTATTTTTGCTCTTGCATTGTGAAGGGATACAACTTAAAAAATAAGAACGTAATAAGTTACCCCAACCTTCCCTCAGCAATTAGGCCTATGCCTCATAGCAACGAAGTACCTGTGCCTGAACCACCAAAATCTTTGGATCATATTTGTGTGGATGGTTCTGATCATGATGAGACTCATCAGATGGCTTTTCCCGATGAGTCCAGTACTTCCGAGTTTGAAACTGAACCAGATCCGAAACCTGAACTTTTCTCTCAAGCTGAATTGAATGATTTAGTCCGGGATTTAGGACTCCCAAAAGATGCTGCCCAACTGCTAGGTTCTTGGCTTAAACAGAAAAATCTATTGTCACCAGGAACAACTTTTTATTGGTACCGCAACCGCGAGACACAATTTTTGAAGTATTTCAGCAAAGAGGAAGATTTGGTATTTTGCAACGATATATACGGAGTGATGGAAAAGTTTAAACTCAAGTATGATCCTGCTGAATGGCGGCTGTTCATTGATTCGTCAAAAGACAGCATAAAAGGTGTTCTTCTTCATAATGGCAACACATTCGCTTCAGTTCCTATTGCTCACTCTGTTATTCTCCAAGAAAAATACGAGAATTTGGCCCTGATTCTTCAGAAGATTCGTTATGATGAGCATAAGTGGATGATTTGTGGAGACTTTAAAATTCTATCCATGCTATTAGGGCAGCAATCCGGTTTCACCAAATATGCCTGCTTCCTTTGCTTGTGGGATAGCCGGGCCCGCGACCTACACTGGGGGAAAAAAGACTGGCCAATTCGGGAGTATTTGAGACCCGGTGAGAAAAATGTTCTTCATGAGAGCTTGGTACCTCGTGATAAAATTCTATTACCACCTCTCCACATTAAGTTGGGTCTCATTAAGCAATTCATCAAGTCCCTTCCAAAAGATGGTGAGTGCTTTTGGTACCTTTGCTCAAAGTTCCCCCGACTTTCTGAAGCAAAGCTAAAGGAAGGAGTGTTTGTTGGCCCTGATATAAGGAAACTCATTTCAGATGGAGCATTCGCTGAAACGATGTCTGAGAAGGAAAAAGAAGCCTGGGATTCCTTCAAGGATGTTGTTCTCAAATTCTTGGGGAACAGGCGGGATGAGAACTATAAGGATATTGTTGCCAGGATGCTCAATGCCTTCAAAGAACAAGGCTGTAACATGAGCCTGAAAGTCCATTTCTTGCACTCCCATGTGAACTACTTTCCCGAAAACTTGGGGGCGTACAGTGAAGAACAAGGTGAAAGGTTTCACCAGGACATCAAGGACGCAGAGAGAAGGTACCAAGGAAGATGGAACACCACTATGATGGCTGATTTCTGCTGGTTGCTGCTGCGGGAAACCCCAGATGAAAAATATGCCAAGCAGCGCACCAAGAGAAGCATTCGGGGGAAGAAGAAACGGGCCCACCAGGAGATTGATTGACCCAAGAATGACTTTAAAATCTAAACTGTGTTGACAAATATCGTGTTTTTACTAAACTTTGAAATACAAATTTGCTAGTTATTACCACAGTGTCGGATCTCATTTATTAGAATTTTATTTTCACACCATCGGGTGTTTGTCTTCATGTATTGCAATGGTGCGGTTTGCGTTTTCTATTCTTACATACATACCTGTACAACATTTTTTGCACATTTCTTTGCTTTGCTTTGTGTCTAACCTCGCTCTTATATGCTCAATGTTTGTGCACATGTATGTGGCTGTTTTAAGTGCAGACAATTTTGCTACCATCACAGGGTGTTTTGTTGACATTACTCTATTCTTATGTGCTGCCTTGTTACAATTTTCTTTATTCTTATTTGAATAACTACTAAACAATTAGTATAAAGAATTCATCCAAGAAACTTTTATCTCGATCGCACTCAATCTGAAACGTTCACCTCAAACTGCTAACCCAATGTAGTAAAAAATCTGTACGTGATGGAGCAAATTGGTTACCAGATTTGGATTCAGTGCACCAAAAAACGTAAAAATCAATCGAAACATTAGAGGCAGTTTAAAAAATTTTTTTTTTAGTGTACCTGTGTTATTTATATAATGGATACAATAGATATCCATTTCCATATCTGGTGTCCGATCTGGATTTGAGAAAAGTGTCATAGGGAGTTTTTTTTAGTTGTGCATGAAGTACGTACTTAAGGGAGAGAGAGGCAACCAGTGCCCACTCACATGCCAGTGAAGTGTATTCTTCTGTGTCAAATAGCAAATCTTTCAGGTGATACAGAGAGCATGCTAGGTTATATGCCCTAAGATTGGGAACCCCCATTCCTCCTTGGCGCCAAGGTTCCTTGAGTACCCGTAGAGCTATATGGGCCCTTCTTCATACCCAAACAAAGTGGGTAAGCTTGGATTCCAAACTCTTTAAATCTTTCCTTAAAAGCCACACAGAAAGCATCTGTAACATGTACAGCCATCGTAGGAAGATTATCTTGAACAGTGCAATTCGATCTCCCAACAAAAGAGGTAAATCACGCCACTTCACAAGTTGTTGGGTAGTTTGAGAAAGTAAAGGGCCACATTGCATCAATAAAGGTCTTTCAAGTTTGTTGGCAGAATCATTCCTAGGTATTGTCGCGACGCCATCCTGGTGGCTAATGGGCGCCAAGGTAGGTCGGACACAAATAAAGATAAGGTTGGAATTGGTACGTATTTTCCAGGGCCCAGGGATGTATAGCCTTGGTAGCGTCCTTATTACCCAATACCCAAAGAACACAGGTTTCCAAGTGGAGGGAAAATAAGGCTTTATTTCCCTTGTCTTGCAAAGGTTCAAAGGATCAGTCCCAAAACAACCAAAAGAACCAAAAGAAATGTCCTTACATCAGGTTAGAAAAAATAAAACTCAGGTTCAAATACAGACATTTCCTATTTCACCAGTTTACTGCTCACATGCTATGCAAGGATTCTAAGCTCCCAGTGGTACAATAACTACAATCCAATTCCTCATCTGAAAGGGATTCTACCAATTCCACTTGCATTGGTTCCTGATCATACGCCTCTGAAACAGAGTCCGTGGTTCTGGGCAACCTATAATTGGGCTTTTCAGCCAAACGCTGTATGACCTCCCAATGCCTTGGGTTCAGAGTGGGGCGTCGGTCATGAACTGTTCTACAAGGCGAATATTCTTCCCTCTTCATAGGTTTTATATTAGCTTTCTGCAAACATTGCTTATTCAAAAGTCTCTCTTGATAAAAGCTTTTCATACCTTGTATCATGAGAAGTGTTACATGAACAGGGACCTTCCGTTTCCTGTCCTCTCCACCGGCTAGCTCTCTGAAGGCTGTTCCCAACTAAGTGTGGGTTACCTTGTAATGCTGGCTTCTCTCCTTGGGGTGAGGCTTGAGGCCTACTCCTGCTGAGATTCTGCCCTGCTCCTGCAATCTGGCGTGGGTTTTTCAACCGTCCTTCGGTTGACTTCACCCAGCTGTCCCAGTACTGCTTTCGTGTTCCCGGATCTCCTGGATCCTTCCGTACTCCCCGTACTTTCAGGTCTCTCTGGCCTGTTCCTCCTTCCAGCGCTCCAGCAGCGTTTGTAGTTTCTGCAGTTTCTGCCACCTCTGCAGCTCCTGCCGCTCCTCCGGCTTCTGCAGGCTCTGTAACTACTCTGTCTTCTCTGCTGCTGCTGCTGCTGCTACTGCCACTTTCGCTTTTATCGCCACTTCCCCTTTTCCAGTCTTCCAGACTTTCTTTAAAAGGAGTTCCTGCCTTCCTGGATTGGAGGCTGGCTGGCTTTTGGTCACACCCTGTGGGGCATGGATCCTCAGTCTTCCGGAGGTCCCTCTTGCTCCCCCTATCAGGTTTCTGAAAATACTGCAGCTTGTGCATGCCTTTTTTCCTGTTTAAAATATTTTCTTCTGTTCCCCACTGGTCTGCTGCATCACAGTATTTAAGGGAACTGCTTACCAGGCGAAGTGGAAATGTTCCCTGCCAGGTGGGGGAGATAGGTCATAAGTAAACAATGCCTCGGATTATCTAGGTTCAATTTGTAGCCAGAGAATGCCCCAAAAATGTTAAATTCATGTAAGAAGATCAGGAGAGAGCATGCGGGCCTCGTTAAATATACCAAAAGATCGTCCGCAAAAGTGGAGAATTTAAATTTATGAGGTCCAATATGCACCCCCTCAACCTCGGTGTTCATCTGAAGTCATGCCAATAATGGCTCCAATGTAAGTACAAATAACATTGGAGACAGAAGACACTCCTGTCTCGTCCCCTGTTTTAGTGAAAATCTCAAGGTTGGAGACCATGAATCAAAAGGTGTGCCCGTGGATCAGCATAAAGCACTCTCGCTGCCTGAGTGAAGGTGCCTCCAAATCTGAAAGTCTCCAGCGCCAGGAACATGTATTTCCATCAATCCTATCAAAGGCCTTCTCCGCATCAAAGCTTATGACAAGTGAGGAGATTTCACTATGTTGACAATGCTGCATTGCCTCCAGGATTTGATGAATGTTCCCTACTGCCTGTTGAACTTTTACAAAACCCACTTGAGTGGGGTGAATCAAGTCGAGCAGTATAGGAGACAAGCGCGTGGCTAGAACGTTTGGCATAATCTTGTCATCAACATTGAATAACGAGATGGGCCTATAAGATCCTGGGGTCATTGGGTCTCGTCCCATTTTAGGGATAAGTGTTATCAAAGCTTCATTCATTTGGTATGGAAATGTTTGTTGCTCTACAAGTTGTTGGTACATTTCAGTTATTGAAATGCACAGTTTATCTCTAAGTAGCTGGTAGAACTTGGCACTGGATCTGTCTGGGCCTGGCACATGTAATGTGTGGAAGTTCCTGATTACTTTTTGGACCTTAGCCAGAGCGATAGATGCACTCAACTGAGTACATAGTGTGCAGATATGTACTGGCCTCATAGCCATCCTGGCTATGGTTCCCTGTAGTAATCTAAGAATACCTTTTTAATAGCATCTTGGGAGGTCTGCATTTTACTGGCTGGAGTACGGATAGCTAGTACCGAGTGGAAACCTTTTCATTTCTAGCTGAAGACATAAGTCATGTCATATGATTTGCCAAAAACAGTACAGTGCGTATTTATAGTGGAACAGGGAGCACTTTGTTCGCGCATGTATAAGTGTGTTGAACTGACTTTGGGTAGTCAGGTAAGCTGTCCGATTTTCCTCTGTATCATGAAGTATCAGTCGCCTATGAAGTGTGCGATGTTGTGCGCCCCATTCAATTAGCTTGTGGTTAGTTTCTTTCTTACGTCTACTTACGTAACCCAGGACGCCTCCACGTAAGAAGACCTTAGCCGTTTCCCAGAAGAGACTAGGTTTATCTCCTTGGGATGCATTAGTTTCCTCAAATAATTCCCATTGCTCTTCCAAGAAGCATCCAAATTCAGTGTCTCCTTTAAGGTAAAATGGGAATCGCCAGTATCTTCCCGCCCTCCACGGAGGGATCATTGGACATCTATCCATATTATGGCATGGTCTGAAATCTGAATGTCTCCTATCTTGGCATTGTCAATCTGACTCAGTAGCCCTTGAGAAATAAGAAAATAGTCTATTCTGGACCAGGTGTCATGTGTCCTAGATAAATGGGTACAGTCTTGCTCATTTGGGTGATGTCAAGCAGATCTCCACTATCACATAGCCCTATCACACATTGACACTGTCTGGAGTCCTCCCCCCCCCCCCATCCGTTTTTGAGAGCGATCCATTAGAGGATCTAAGACACAGTTAAAGTCTCCACCAAGGGTTACCTGTTGAGTGCCCTTGTTCACTACGCTCTGCACCAGCACATCAGAGTTCGCATTCATAGCAATTAAGTATATACTTCCCACGAGTATTGGGGGTCCCCTTCAAAGTCCCCCAAACCAGTATGTACCAGCCATTAGGGTGTCTCTTAATGCATTAAATTTGTAGGTTGAGTCCCTTTTTAAACAGAGAATGGCTACCCCTGTCCGTCTACTGCCTGTCGTGGCCCCATAGACTTCTCCCACCCACCATCTCTTAAGTTTAGCGTGTTCAATGTCATGTGGGCTTCTTGGAGAAGAGCTATATCTGTGCTTTTATCCCGAAGTACTTTGAGTACTTTGTGTCTCTTTATTGGGCACCCAATACCACAAACATTCCACAAAAGTATCCTAAGGCCTTTTTTAGTCATGTGATAACAGGGTTGTAAATCTGGTCATACAGGAATTTGTGTTTTATTGGGGAATGCCTCCCAGCCCAAGGCCTCCCTGTTGGTCCTGCAAGTAGGGGATGTCACCCACAGAAGTAGTCCCTCCACATCAGTGAGCTGTTTTGAGACATAGAAAATCAAACACCCTTCCTTATCTGTTCCCTCTCCTTTCTTCCTATCCCTTCCCATCTTATTCAAGTGCCTCATTCTTATCAGATTCAGGAATGGTCGTTGTGGCAATGGGGCTCCTCACCACTAGTCCCACCTCACTTACTGTTCTCAGTCTTATCTAGCATGGGTTGCCACCCTCCCCTCCCCCACAACCCTCCTCCAAGCTTATTCCAGTCCATTTACCAAGGATTCCTTCCAATGGTACCTCCATTGTGCTTTATGTGCTTTCCCCTTTATCTATTGCTGATCTTCCCTGGGGCCTATCACATTCTATTTCTTCCCTATGAGGGTTAACATCCTATCCCTTATCTAAGATCTCTGATTCCCTTCACAAGATCCCCTCAGTTAAAACATTTTTTATCCCTCAATTCAGTGTGAAGCAAAACAGAAAACACAGCTCTGTACATATACTCATTTTTCTATACCCACCCTAGTATATTAGCTTTTTGGTTACCCATGTCTCCCACCAGCTTATAGGAACACACAGTCCACATCTATTTAAGATATGCAAAAAAAAAGCCCCCCCCCCCCCCCCCAAATAACATTAACAAGTGGGCCCAAGGCTTCCCTCTAGCAGGTCTTCACTACTCTTTAGGTCCAATTCCAGGCCCCGGAACCATTCCACCTCAATCTCTCCTCTGACTCCCAAGGGTACAAATGGGTAATAAAGCAGAACAATGGCTCAAGATTACCTCTGGTTGTCCAATGCGTGTATTCTCTTTTGAGGCCAATTGAATTGGAATATTTAAGTCTTGAGTTAGAATCCATTTATCAGGCCTCGAGATTCTGTTCGACTGTTTTAATTCTTAAATCTAATCATTTACTTGGAGTGCCTCACGGTGAAACATTTAAAAAGTTCTGTACCTCCACTGGGGTGGTGAAGTAGTGGGTTTGCCCATGATCATCGATTCTTAATTTTGCTGGGTATAGTAGCGAGAATCGGATGTTTCTCTGCAGGAGCTAGGCATAGGAGGGAGCAAACTCTCGATGACTAAGAAGCGTAGAATAATCCTTGAATATTAATATGTTCTGGGTTGTGGGACTTACATTCTGGTGTGCCCGGGCCGTGCAGAGCACCACTTCTTTTTGCATGAAGTTGTGAAAGCATGCTATAATGACCCGAGGGCATGGGTTATTGTCTTTGCGCAGGCCTAGGTGGTGGATGTGTTCCAGTCTTAGTTTCCCAGTCAGCCCAGGCAAAGATAAATTAAGTGGTATCCAGATCTCTAAGAAGCCACAAAGTTTTGTTTGTTGCCTCATCTATCCCCACAAAGCAGAGGTTTTTGCAGTGACCTCAATTTTCGAGGTCATCAATTTTCTCTTCCTGCTGTTGTACCAGGTTCTTCAGGTGCTTGACCGCTGAGGACTGGGTGTGTTGGACATCCTCTGTCTGAGATTTGCTGCTCTGCCAAGGTCATCCATCCGGTAAAGTCTGTGATTGTTTGTTTATGCCTGTTGGGAAAGCTTGTCTGTGATGGTAGTGAACCATGTGTCAAGAGCCTGCACTACTGCCAAAGAGACCACCTCAACGAGATTTGGTGGGGTTTCTGCTTGTTGCAGTAGAGGTGAGTTGGCGGCCATCTTTGCCTCTGGTGCTCGGCTTTTCTCTCGTCGGGTTGTTTTTGTTGCTAGATGTCTTTGAGGAAACCAACATCTGCCAGGTTTTGCCTCTCTGTTTAGCTGTAGAAGCGAGACGAACCTCCTTTCGGGTCAGGTTTTGCAGTTTTTAATGCTCAATATAGGCAAGGAGCCCCGGAGCCAAGCAAACAGTGCCTTGCTCTGCTCACTGCATCATGTGACCTCAGAACTATTTAATGCATGGAAATCGATCGTATGTATGTTAATTTGTAATTGATTTTTGTGTACATTAAGATTTTAAGACACCTTCGTGAACAGTGTGCACGCTAATGAATGCACATCCTGTTAGCCTGAAATGTGATTCACTTTGCATGTTGTATGCTGCGCAGATGACAATGCTTGGCACATAGTAGTATAGTAACGGAATCTTATTGATGGGATCTATAAAGGACAATTTTCAATGTGCATAAATTGCCTGTCTGAAATTAGCCCTCCCTCAGCTTAATAAAAAGTATGTGTCGTCTACCAGCAGTAGATTTCAAAAATGAAAAACTGTGCATGTTGTCTCTTTGGTAATTGACAGAAGCATCTTGGTTAAAACTGCCAACAGGCTTAGTTCCAATAAGGGCCAAAACTGAAGTCTTCTCACCTATATTTCTTGTGAAATATTTGATTAACAGTTAACATATGTTGTAAATGTATCTTCTTCATTACAAACCAACATATTGATTTTTAAACCACGAAAAAAAGAACTTTTTATATATAGCCTAAAAAGTAAACAAGAGTTGATAGAACAAACTATGAATATCCTGGCCCAAAATACATTTATGTTCAATGTGCATATTAATATATGTTGTGACAGGGAAATGAGCCAGGCCTATTTTTTTTTCACTGCCCAAAATGCATGAAACATTTTCTTTCTAAATATATTAGCTTACTGTACTTCACATGACAGCACTGTGAGAAGATCCAAATTGTTGAGATTTTTTTTTAAATCAGTTAAATTTAGGAGTCTGTAGAAAATCAGTCCGCTGAGTCATTAAGGATATTGATAAACATCTCCCCTACTCTAGATTTAGAATGAGATCCCTGATTCTCAGGCTGCGGTACAGAGCCCTGGCATATATTCTGCTAGGTTTATTGGTTGTGAGCAAGCAGAACAAAAACAAAGGGATACGTTTACAAAGCAGCGGTAGGGGCCTCCATGCAATATTGGAGCCGCGGCCCCATTGGGCCCCATTAAATATTGCACGGAGGCCGCTACTGCTGATTTGTAAACATACCCCCTAGTTCCCTGTCTCTTAGGTGTGTGAATTCATTGTTCTGGGATCATAAGCATTTGACAAGAACGAGACTGTAATGGATAAGTGAAGGGTAATTTTTATAAATGTTTTCACATGTGAGCATATATATATATATATATATATATATATCTAAAATTCCCCTTACTCACATTCTCTGGTACACAGGTTAATTTGATATTTGTATGTGACAGTGGTGTAGACACCCCCCCCCCCCCCCAGCCTGTGTTCATTGCTGCTGGCAGAGATGTATCCCTTCACTGTGCAAAAAACCCCAGATATCACAGAAAAATGTGATATTCAGCAGCACTAACCAGGGTGGGTCTGTTGGCAGAGCAGGAGTGTTGACAGCTACTACCCAGATGGCGGCGAAGTTAGGTCACTTGCTGCATGGCTTAGGTGGTTAAAGTTGTCACCAATGGCTGGATAGCTTCTCCAGTGGCTGGCCAGCTCAGATATTCAGCAGTGGAAACCAGGTATGTTTCGCCACTGAATATCTGGTCTTGATTTAAAGTGGTGGTGGCTAGGCACTTTATTTAGCCTAGCCATGGCTGCTGAACATGCCCCCTATAATTTCTTTCTATGGCCAGAAGGAAGAAAGAGGTTATAGTGCCTCTATATAAATCTTTGAGACCTGATTTAGAGTATTGTGTGCAATTCTAGAGACCCCATCTTCAAAAGGTCGGTGCAAAGGATGGCTACTACAATGGTCAGTGGGTTTCACCATAAGGTATATGTGGACAGACTTAAAGATCTCAGTGGGGATTATCCCGAAACACGAATAGCTTCTCCTGCCCCCGAATAGCTTCCCCGCTGGTTATGCAGGGAAGTTAGATGGGGGTGGGGAATGGGTGGCACAGGGGCGGAGAGTGGGCGTGTTTTGTTTTTGGAAGGCCCGAGGCGTAGATGGGGTGGTGGGGGGGGCAGGGTTTATACCCCACAGCCCAACCCTGCCCTTAGGAGGCCAGATCGGGTGTCAGGCTGTGGGAAATAAACTTCTTCTTGGCGGCCGGCATCGCAGCTTTTAAATGGAGCCGTGGAGCCATGGCAAAAGGATGCCATGGCGCTGCAGCTCTATTTAAAAGCCCTGACTGAGTTAGTCGGGCTACTAATGTACGTACAGGCTGGACTGAATTGCAGTCCTGGCCTGCACATACATTTCTGTGTTCGATTTTGATCCTGTGGGGCTAGACATGCCCTGCAGGATCAGAATTGCGAGCCCCTTTGTACGTCCGGCTCAACCCAGACGTACAAAGGGGATGGATGTGTGAGACAGAATCGGGCCCAATATGTATAGTTTGGAAAAAAGAAGGGAGAGGGGAGATATGATGGAGGCATTTAAATACCTCTGTGACACAAATGCACCGGAGGAGAGCATCCTTTAATGGAAAGGAAGATTCTCAATGAAGTGGCGTAGGATAAGGATGAAAGGAGACTCGGGGTTATTTGTGGAGATATTTCTTTATGAAAAGAGTAGTATATGCATGGAATAGTCTTCCAGAGGAGGTAGTAGAGACAAAATGTATCTGAATTCAAGAAAGCATGTGACAAATGCAGAAGAAAAAAAGGGATTGTAGAGCTTAGTGGCTGGTATGGAAGGGCAGAGTGGATAGGCCATATAGTCTTTATCTGCTGTCATGTTTCTATGTTCCTAGGCGTGTTCAAAGTGAAGTTTGAGTGACATACAGGTGGAGTCACTATTTTTGCAATTTCTCTATACAATATACTTGGCTGCACATATGATACATGCATTCATTAATTCCAGCTCCCTAGCTAGTGTAAATGAACATGGTTTCACTATACCCACAATTTCTGCAGTTTCTGTGGGCCAGTTTTATAGACACACCTAGATGCCCGTGTATCTTTATAAAGTTGGCCCAAAGAGACACATACTTGCCCTTCACACTTATGGTTTATGGCTTATGGTTTAATAGCATCTGTTACTGCATACTACCTTTCAAAACAAAACAAAGTGGTTTATAATATGCTATTCTAGGCAGCAGAAAAGAACTTCAATAATAGGAAATAGGAAAGAGAGAGGAGAAAAGAAGCTCCAGTAGTTGCAGTAGAAAGAGGAGTAGAGAGGTTCTTCAGGCATAGCGGGTGCCTCCCCAGCCTCAACTTTCAAGGCTCGTTGAAGACCAGAAGACATCTTGGAAACTACCACCATTAGCTCTGCATGCTCAGGATCAGTAGTGGTCGACTATAGGGAAATTGTGGTCACTCTAGCAGGCAAAGTACGCCATAAGCTGTCCATTACAGATAGTGAGAAAAAGATCATTACCAAATGCAAGCCACCACTGCCAGAGGAGAGCAACCTCAACCATAACTGCAGAAGTCGGAACCAACTGTATCAAGATAACCATGAAAGCATAATCGCACATCCACCTTTTCACTATTGCAACAAAGAGCAATAGCACTGGTTAATTAGGTCAGTTCCAAGGACAGCAAATTCACTAGACACCTGGAATTTGACCAAGAAGATTCTGTCTTAAGTCAGCTGGAATAAGTCCACCAAATATCTCTAGCATGAAAGACGCAAAACATTCTGTCAATCATGAAGTAGACAATATAGAAATGAGCAGATACAGCAGTAGGTGAAAGAACAGTCTTAGTGTCTGCCACTTTTGCTTTTAGGAAAGCCATGAGAAGATTTATAAGTGCAGATTAAGAAAATTAGGAGATAGAGGGTTTCTGCCGCCCTAGGTAGACCCTCCGTGCCCCCCCCCCCAAAAGACTATGCCTCTGTCCAGCCTGCCATGCCAGTCCCCCTTGTGCTGAAGCAGTGGTGGCTGATCTGCTGCTTCAGTGCTGCATCGGACCTTAAAGTGCCTGTTCATGCATGCTCACAGCCTGCCGCTCCTGCCCCCCCCCCCTTCCCTTCAATGCAACTTTTTTGGAGGGCAGGCAGGAGCGGTAGGCCATAACATGAGCATGGCCAGAGCATGGAACTCTCTCCCCCCAGAAATTTGTTCCATCACCAATATCATTTCCTTCAGAAAAGCTATCAAACATCATCTGTTCATAAAATACTATTCCAATCTCCTCCCCCCCAGTCAATCCCAACATAATACACATCTTCACCAAGATTCACGCTTAACACAACCTTAACTAGAAAATTCGTTAACCTGACACTCCTCCTGTTACCTATCCATTTTTCATATTACAATGCCTAATTTGATGTTCAATCTATTTACATAACAATGTACATAGTTTTCTCCCTGTTCATCCAAGTTTGTATCCCTTGTTTATTGTAAACTCAATGTAACCGGTTACATTGCTGTATATTTTGTTCAAATGTAAACCGCACTGATTGAAATAGCGCGGTATATAAGAAATGCAAATAAATAAATAAATAACAACGCACATGTGCACAGGCATCTTAATGCCAGTCATGGCCCTGAAGTAGCAGTTCAGCTGCCTCTTCTGCAGGTTGGGGTAGTGATGCCGACCACCAGGGTCTGCTGCCCTAGGCGACTTCCTAGGTTTGCCTAGTGAATGAGCTGGCCCTGTCAGTCTATGAATTTAGGATTAGGCGATGCTCCTACAAGAAGACACTAGGGCAGTACTCCTCAGAAAACGGACTCCAGAGAACTTCTTATTTGCATGAAAATCCTGCTTGTGCAGGTGCTTAGGAAACATCCCAGTGCCTTAAACATATAGTTAAATTTGTCTCTAGAAGGTATAAAAGCTGTAATTCAGTTATCTTGGGAAATCAAAAATAAAATTTGTAAAACTAATTATAATGCACTGTCCTGCTAACCAGGCCATACTTGAGTGGAGGAGTGGCCTAGTGGTTGGGGTAAGGTACTTCGGACCAGAAGGTCAGGGGTTCAAATCCCACTGGAGGACAGCAACCTTGGGCCGGAAGGACTGGGGTTTCTAGTCCCACAGGTGCTCCTTGTGGTCTTGGGCAAGCCACTTAACCCTCCATAGCCCATGTTCCCTGTAAAATAGTTCTCTGTGTGCTGTGCTTTCCTGTCTAATCAATGTGTTTATACCTCAAAAAAATTTCCTGTCATGATTTGACAATTTCCAATCTGTAATCAAACCGCTGCTGATCGCTGGAAGTAGCGGTATACAAATGTATACTAAATAAAAAAATAAAATAAAAATACTATGCTTACTAGAGTCCAAATACTGGGTTAATCAATCTCATCTTTAGGGTGCTACTGCTAGGAGTTACCGGTGACATTTTGAAAGTCACAACGGACTGCAAATGCACTGGGGAGCCCTCGGGTAAGAACAGGGGTCAGGGGGTGGTAGAGGGTAGGGTTTGTATCTTTTGGAGAGTCTTACGTCTGTGGGCTGGACTCTGCGGGAGGATGTTCTCTGCAGGTGTCGTGTCTGCTAGCTTGTACACCAGGGGATTTTGAACTGTTACTGGCAAAGATATTTTCCTTTCCATGTGGGGGAATGCTGAAAGAGGTGGGGAACAGATTGGGGGAAATGATGTTCAGGGAGGATTTGAAGTGGAGGGGGTTTCTCAAATGCAGGGGTGATCAGACCTGGGGGGGGGGTCGGGGTCATTGTGGGTGTTTTTTGTGCTGGGGTCTGCATTCCCTGCTATTGGCAGGGAACATGGGCTCATGTGGTACGTGCCTACCCTATACAGTAAAAGCAGGGCAGATGTTGGGCACCCTCCTGCATCTGCATCTGCACCTTAAGCTTTGCTATTAAGATTTTGTTCTTGCTTTATCATACGTTAGTAAACAGGCACCTAAATGTATTACTTAAAATAACACATTCTGTATATCTCCAGTAGATTGTACAGAATGGAGGTAGTGGCAGATCTTTTGAGGTACAGACTACATAAGTTTGTGTTTTGCTATTCCTGGGTGGGAGTAGGCTGCAAGTCACAGATGGCAACTGTGTGTTTTTCCATCATGCCATTTTCAGAAGCCCAACTCGGAATCACTGCCATGTGCAAAATCCTAGAATATACTGACTGTAATATCTGATATTTCAAGAAAAATGCATAAAGTCCACATGCATACAGTATTTATTGACTTAGCGGAATAAACAGCAGCTGGAAACTAGGGATGTGCAGCCATTAGTACACGTTTGGCTCATTAGCACACCTTAACCCTGGAATTACCGAGATTTTTTGCCCACACTGAATACCGTTGGGGTCATAAATGACCCCACGACGAATTTTAATTGTTAACCATGAAAAATTTAAACTAAACAGACAAAATATTATTCTGAATGAATTATTTATTATATGAAGGTTAAATGTTTATCATAAAATTACATGAAGAAGAGTTGCCATGAAAGCAGTTTTTGCATGCACTTGATGAACACAGTAAAGTACTATGGTCATTTGCATGAGAGACAGAAAATTTCTGAATGTTCTTTGCAAACATTGCGCTTGCAGGAGGTGCAAACTATGTTGCTTTTCTTGTCTTTTTCTCTGGAACAGCAGTGACACCTTGCCCTTTTCTTGGGGATCCCGACATTGCAAACAGCATCAGTGGCTTCTTCAATGCTGGAAGAAGTCTCACTGCAATTACTCTGAAGCAGCTGCTTTCCTAATTCCAAGAGGAATAGACGACGTCTGTGCTTTGACTTGGACTGTCATTCTGGATTTAGTGACATCCAAACAATGAAGGCATTCAAAGCACTGATGTCCAACATGTTGTAGAAGATTGTCACTGGCCAGCGTCTTGTCATTCGTTTTGTGGTATACGTGCGCAACATTTGATCTGACGTATCTACTCCACCAATTTTTAAAAAGGGTTCCAGGGGTGATCCGGGAAACTACAGACCGGTGAGCCTGACATCAGTACCGGGAAAAATGGTAGAAACCATCATAAAGAATAAAATTACTCAGCATGTAGATAGTCACGACCTAATGGAAGACAGCCAACATGGCTTTAGACAAGGAAGATCTTGTCTTACTAATCTGTTATGTTTTTTTGAAGGAGTGAATAAAGAGGTGGACAAAGGTGAGTCGGTTGATATTGTGTATCTGGACTTTCAGAAAGCCTTTGACAACTCAAGGTCCCTCATGAGAGACTGTTGGCAAAACTAAAGAGTCATGGGATAGGAGGCAGTGTACTATTGTGGATCAGGAACTGGTTAAAAGATAGAAAGCAGAGGGTACGGCTAAATGGCCAATTTTCCCAATGGAGAAAGGTGAATAGTGGTGTACCCCAGGGATCTGTGCTGGGTCCGCTGCTTTTTGACATATTCATAAATGACCTGGAAAGTGGAATAACGAGTGAGGTTATCAAATTTGCAGATGACACAAAACTATTTAAAGTTGTTAAAACCCAGGAGGATTGTGGAAAATTGCAGGAGGATCTTGATAAATTGGAAGACAGGGCATCAAAATGGCAGATGAAATTTAATGTGGAGAAGTGCAAGGTTATGCACCTAGGGAAGAACAACCCAAACTATGGTTACACGATGCAAGCTTCCACATTAGGAACCACCACCCAGGAAAAAGATTTAGGCGTCATTGTGGATACCATGTTAAAACCCTCGGCCCAGTGTGCAGCGGCGGCCAAGAGAGCAAATAGAATGCTAGGTATGATAAGGAAAAGAATGGAAAATAAAACAAAAGATATTATAATGCCTCTATATCGTTCCATGGTGAGACCGCACCTTGAATATTGTGTGCAATTCTGGTCGCCGTATCTTAAAAAGGATATAGCAATTTTAGAAAAGGTTCAGAGAAGAGCCACCAAAATGGTAAAGGGGATGGAAGGATACTCCTATGAAGAAAGGCTAAAAAGGTTGGGGCTCTTTAACCTGGAAAAGAGACGGCTGAGGGGAGATATGATAGAAGTCTATAAATTAATGAACGGAGTGGAACGGGTAAACGTAGATCGATTGTTTACCTTATCAGAATATAGAAAGACTAGGGGACATGCAATGAAGCTACAGGGTAAACTATTTAAGACTAATAAAAGAAAATATTTTTTCACTCAACGTGTAATCAAACTCTGGAATTTGTTACCGGAGGATGTAGTAAAGGCTGTTAGTGTAGCTGGGTTTAAAAAAGGTTTGGACAAGTTCCTGGAGGAAAGGTCCATAAACCATTATTAAGAAGGGACCCAGGATATCAATGCTTGAACCAATACAAGCATTGTGGAACCTGTGTCCCTTGGGGAAACTGCTAGGTACGTATGACCTAGATTGGCCACTGTTGGAAACAGAATACTGGGCTTGATGGACCTTGGTCTGACCCAGTATGGCATATCTTATGATCTTATGTTCTTATGTTCTTATGTACTAGAATTATAGTCCAAGATCATGCGTGTTTTTTTTGTCTGGACGTGTGTTATCTACTTCTTCTTGATCATGCAAACTGCTCAGAAGAACAACCACTTTTCCTTTCTTCGGGCAATAGGAAACCAGAGTGGCGTCATGGCGAAAAGCAAACAGTGAAGTGAATAGCTCTCAACCCTTTGCTGTTACAAATTCTGGAGGTAATTCTTTTCTGTTCTTTCGAATTATCCCTAAAAGGTGTCATTTGTTTTTCTAGCAATTTCCATGACAGGGATAAACTGCAGAAGAAATTGTCAACAGTAACATTTCTGCCAGATCGCGTCAATCCTTCAGTGAGTTGCAGCACAACCCTTTCACCCTGATTCTGTTCCCTGTTTTGTCCGAGTTCCCTTCCTGTATATACTTGAAGACGCAGAACATATGATGTTGCACTGTCACACAACATCCATAGCTTTATGCCATATTTCCCAGGTTTGCTGGGAATATATTGTCTGAACGGAACACGGCCAGGTTCCGAGTTGCTTCCCAGGTATCAAAAACGTGTCTGGAGCAAGCTTATCCATGCCTCGTTGTTCACATCTGTTGGTTGCATCATCAAATCTGAGAGCACAAGAAATTGGCTGAAAATGGTTACTGGCCATATTTTTGCCGAAAACAGAACAGGATCAGAAGTCCAAGAAAATGTTGAAATTCTCCGTCTGTCAAATCTTTCCAGGTGTCGTCATAAATGTGTCTTCCTTGTTTGCTCGTCCACGTCATGATTTCATCCAATAAGTTCTTCCTCATGAACAAGTGGAATGCTGCGAGAGGGCCATCAACATTTTGTACAGCATACCTTTGTAGGACCTTGTTGTACGGGCATGACATTAGCTCTGGTGTCTCTTCCAGCAGCTTGCTTTATAGGTTTCCTGTTCCATGATGTGGCATCCTTAGATACAGAGGCTTCAATGGCAACATTTGTGCTTATAGTTGACCTCTTAGCTCCTCTACGATCACAACTAAGATTCCTCACAGATGATACTGACACCGAGAACTCCTGCCTTCTTCCACATCCAGCACAGCCTCAACCTTTGCCTCGACCTGTAACTTAACTCTTTGCTGCAGGCAATGTTACCAGCTTAACATCAGTCTCACATTCACTTGGCAACCAACTGCTGTCGCCATCTGAATCATACAAAACTTAATGGTCTCTTCTCTGAGTGAATACTTCACAGTATGAAAATATAGACGTAACCTAGTTCACTCAATGTACCATTTCAGTCCAATTTTCCCATGAATGTTCAATTAATTAATCTGAATCATGACTGTCATCATCAGATTTATCGCCCGAACTTGGCTGATATGCTTCTTCGCTTGCTGAATATGCTGCATCATCAGACGACTCAGAGCCGTCACTGTCAGCATCTCGTTGCAATATTTCTCTTACTTGGGCAGCTGAATACTTTCGTTTTGACATCATAAACAATAACCTAAAATAAATAAACAAAGATAAAGTTGAATAAAAAGTAAAGCAGTTTTACTATAGGTGTTCAATAATCATGATGAACGAGCTGAAAACCTTTAGATTTCATCGGAAATAATGAGATTACGTATGATGTCAATTACAGAAAATGTGTAGTTTTCATAAAATAAGAGTACAAAAAATAAATGATACATAATTAATGATAAATACCTTTGTCAGATCAAAAAATTCACAAAACTGCAAATTGTATCATGATCCCAACAGGACGTAAGCAACTGGGGTCAAAAATGACCCCACTGGTACTCTGTGCTGCAATTCATCACTAGCGTCACCTAGCGGATGAAAATTATTCCTCTCATGGCGCAATATAAAGAGAATATTGACATGTGAAAAGTCATAAAAAGATTGCATTCTTGAACAACTAGTTTCCGAGGTACGCGTTGTGAAACTTGCAATGGGGTCACTTTTGACCCCATCGGTACTCCCAGGGTTAAAAAATGTAGTTTAGGGTGCATCCGAAAGGGCGTGTCCAAAGGGGCACATCTTGCCCCTTTGGATCCCCTTCGGTGATCAGATATGGGTAACCGTAAGAAGAAGCTGTTTCCTGTGAGTACTGTTAATCCACCTAAAGTTGTAAAAACTGTTGGTTCTATGGATAGGCATATTATGCCTGTTAAGGCACCAGAAGATCGCTCTTTGCATTTGTCAGATAGTCTTGACTTCCCAGTTGGCTCTTCATCTTTATTGGGGGGTTGATGTCTCTGCCTTACAGCCCAGTAATGTAGCAGTGACCTCAATAGTTCTCACTCCAGAGTCAAGTGGGTTACAGCGGGATCGTGTATTTTCTGTTTTGGACTTACCCGTTGTGGCTTCTAGCTAGGTCTTGGGAGTGGTGGTTTCTCTCTTGGATCATGCAGGTTCTAGCAATGGGTGGCCCGTCAAAGATTTTTCTGATTCTGCTGTTACTAGTGGGCAGCCTAAAAATATTTCCTTAATGATATATGATCTTTGATTTCTCATACGGAAGTTTCCCTGAGGGGTGTACAATATTGCAGTTTGCTGATTTCACTACTGAGACTATTGCTAAACTCGCTCAGCTTGATACTCTGTTTGCTACTTTGGAATCTTGACTGCAGAAAGTAGAATTTTTAAGGACTCTCATATTAAGGGAGCTATGGCCTCCTTTGTTAATGATAGTCTTCACTGCCACCTGGAGAACCTAGAGAATGCCTCACGGTCAAAATCTTAGATGCCTGAATTTTCCTTTTACTTGATATCTTTCTCCATTGATTTATTATTTCAGCAAAATTTAAGAGATATGTTGGGCTTTCAAGATTATGCAACATTGTCTTTGAATAATATATTCTACGTACCAAGAGGCTCTGGGGTTTCCTCTGGTGCCAGTGGGGAGCAGGTAGCTGTTCCATTGTCAGCCTGGACTTATTTGCTTTTCTAGAATTTCTAGGGACATGGCAGGAGTAGCCAACTCCAGTTCTGGTGCACCACAACCTAGCCTGGTTTTCGGGATGTCCCTAATGAAGTATATTTGCATCCACTGCCTCTCATTGTATGCACATATATCATGAATATTTATTAGGGACATCCTGAAAACTAGACTGGATTGTGGTGCACCAGGACTGGAGTTGGCCACCCCTGCTCTAGAGGGAACCTCATCCCTAGAAAATTCTAGAAAAGCAAATAAGTCCAGGTTCTCTGATGATAGAACAGTGTAGTAAAAGCTGTTAGTGTAGCTGGGTTTAAAAGTGGTTTGGACAAGTTCCTGGAGGAAAAGTCCATAAACCATTATTAAAGTGGACTGGAAAATCCACTGCTTACTCCTGGGACAAGCAAAATGGAATCTGAATACCTTTTAGAAATGTGACAGGTACTCGTAACTTGGGATGGCTACTGTTGGAAACAAGATACTGGGCTTGATTGATCTTTTGGTTTGACCCAGCATGGCATTTTTTATGTTCTTATGTTCCTAAAATGTTCCAATGACATCTCCATGATCTATACATACATATGCCCACTTTTAGCTGTCCAACTCATGAAAAGAGCTTCAAAAATACCCCCCACAGCATCTAAAAACTATCTTAAGTGCTGCCAATAAGAGTGATAAATAATTCTCGGCAAATGTACCTAGTCACTCTCCTAAGCTTCAATCTCCACCACTATAATGTTCGGCAGGACTGTGAGCTGCCATTTAAAGTGGTATTATTGCCATTCTACTGTGATTTCACAGCGTTGCTTATGTGCTGTTGCTCAAACTTGAAAAAACTTGTTTAACACACACAAACCCATCAAAATATAGGGGGTCTATTTAGTGGTGATGAATGGCAAAATAAAGCACCTAGCCACCGCCACATTGAGACCAGATATTCAGCAGCGAAACATATCCATTTTCGGCTTCTGAATATCTGAACTGGCTGGATACTGGAGATGCTACTTGGTTAGCAGTGATATTCAGCTCCTAACCAGATAGTGCTAAACGGTTAAAGTTAGGGCACCGATCCTGACTTTTAACGTCTTAAGCTATTTGATTAGTTGGTAAATATTGCAGCTAACCAGAGAGCGATTTTTACCACCCCACTCCACCCACAGACCACCAGTTTTAACCAGGCATTTTTTCAGCAGTCTGAAGGGATATTAAGTGGCACTGAATATCATGGTGATGGCGTTTTAGCCGGTTAGCAAGACTTATTTATTTATTTTATTTTATTTAAAAGGATTTAATATACCGCTTTATCGTTAAATCAAAATGGTTAGCACATCAAACAATCAAGCGTGGGAGGGTGAATACATGCAGTGGATACATTGACTTGTGTGGTGTGGGTGAGCAGTGCGATTGATTTAACTTGTGAGCTATATACATTGTGAAGTGGGAACAGGGGCTATATACAGATAGTAAGGAGCTATATACATTGTGAACTATGAACAGGGGCAATATACAGATAGGGAGCTATATACATTGTGAACTATGAACAGGAGCTGTATACAAAGTAGTCGTGGGGGATGCAGGGGTTATTTATAGGTTGGAGAAGGCTGGTATCTGGTTCATGTGAAGTCCTTGTAGTGTTCATGGCTTGTGTAAATCGGTTTGTGGGGTGACTGGTGCGTGGTGGTCTTTGTTGAATTGTTCAATGAATAGGGTGGTTTTGAGTAGCTTTCTGAATTCTTTTATATCAGTTGTTTATCTTAGAGTGGTTTTCTATATATTTTAGATATGGTACCTTTTTTAATCTTGGAGCTTATATGGTCGATGGTTGTTGGTAAGGGTTATGTGCTCTTCATTATGGGTGCAGATACCCCATTTGCAAATGGTTTTGTCTTTTTGTTCTAATGGTGGTAGCATTGTTGGTGAATTAAAGATAACTGGTCTGCTCCCAGAGCAAATGAAGATCTAGTAGGGTAGGAAACATTTCTCTCCTTTTTACTTTTTAAGTTATATTTTGTTTCCTTTTCCATTTCCTAGTGTGTGGTTTCCATGGGGAGCGGGGGGATATTGAATGGCATTTACAGACCTGCAAACTGTGTTAATGCCGGTTAGTGGGATATTCAGCGGCACTAATGTGGTTAGTGTCGCTGGATATCTGTGGGTGCCGCCGCTATATGCCCCCGATGCTATGCAGTTAGCATCGGGGTGTTCTGGGGCGGAGCAGAGGCTAGCCTATGGATAAAGTAAGGCATGGCAAAGGCTAACCTAACTTTTACCTGTGGAAGCTAACGGATGGCATCTCCATATCGCTACTGTCCAGTTAGCTTCCGGCTTCTGTAGCAACCCAGATATTCATTTCCAGTGGCTGGATATGGCTCTGGCATTGAATATGTGGGCTTTGTTTTCAGTGACAATGACTGCCCGCATTAGTAGTGTTAGCCGCTGCTGAATACCCCCCCCCCCCCCTTCCCATGTTCTTATGACTTATAGAGATGAAAAAGTTTGTATATGTTTGATTTTGCTGCTTTGTCTGGTTGAATTGTTTATGTATGTGATTTTTGGTTTTATACATTTTGAATGTGTGTCATGAAAAGGAGCCTCGTCATTTATACTTTTAATGTTCAGTTGTAGTTTGATTGGTTCAAGTGTTTCATGTTGACTTATTGAATGTGTTAAGATATACCTCTGATGCAGGCAGATGCCAAAACATATCGGGTCTTTTGTATGGGTACTTTTGAATCTGTATGATTTTGTTGTTATCTGTTGTATAGTGGGAGAGCCCTTTCATTGTAATTGATTTTGATCCTGTACTTGTTTTTGGTTGGGTTCCTCTCCATTCCACTATCATTTTGAGGCTTGATTGTAGTTTCCTTCTATAACAGAGCTGCCACAGACAAGCAATTTTTATGAGATCACTGGCTCCGCCATGTTTTTCTAGTAAAATACAGTTGGGCCGATTTTCAAAATGGGCGATTATTTAAACACCACAGTGGTTTATGTTTATGTTTATGTTTAATACATTTGATATACCGCTCAGGCCAAGAAGCATCAGAGCGGTTTACAATCCTACATTTGTCTTAGCTATGACACTGAAATATAATCCGGATAGTCAGTGGTAATATCAGGATAGTGGTTGCTGCTGAATATCTGGATTGATTGGCTGCAATCTGGATAAGTGCCAACCTTATCTGGATGGTGGCAATATTCAGCCGGCACTTAACCAGAGAGTAGTGTTTAGACTTGCTTTTCATGCGACCTAAGCTATTTGTATAAGTGCTAGCTGGCAATCACCATCATTTGAAAAAAGGTCAACATTTATACAGATAACGACTGTAGGCCTTCTCCCTACCCACGGACCGTCCCTGCACTAGCCGGATAGAGTCAGGGTGGTCTATAAAGATTTTCGGGTGGACTAGCCAGAAAAGGGGTTTGAATATTTCCATAAATGTTAAATCAGATGGGATTTTGTTTTTTAATTGACATTTACAATAGGGGGCTCATTATTCAGCAGCCTAATATGCAGTTAAAATGAATCAGATAAATTATCCATTTACTTTTAGAGCTATTAATACAATCCCGCTTATTTCACAAAAAAAGTTAAAATTGCCCCCAGCACATCTTTTTCCCTCCCCTTTTAACTAGATAAGTGTTTTGCCCAACCAGCATTGTCAGCAGGAGACAATGTATGCAGTCTTGTGGAGTGAGGGGAATCTGAAGTTAGGGTTTGTGCAGGTAACTGAAGAAGTTAGTCAATCGTTTTGTCTGATATTCAGAATAACTGTGTACTGGATATCAATGTTAGAACTTATTTTATTTAATTATCTTAAGTACCAGTAGAAAATTTAGCTTTTTCCTGATAAGGTTGAGCAGTCACTATCTGGATATTCAGCGGCAATTGCTATCCAGATACAGTCGCTGCCGTCAGTGCCAAGGAGAACAGATAGGGCTAATATTCAAAAGCCCAATGTTCAAAGGGCTATTACTTTTATTAACTTTGGGAGGCATATTCAGCAGCAACTGTCCGTGTTGGTTGTCGCCTCTTTTAAAGAAAAAACAAATGTTCAATGCTGGGATCATATTCAGCCGCCAGCCCTGAATATCCGGTTTGCCCGGTTAGTGTGTTGGCTAACTGTGCAGTGCTGATATTCAGCCATTTGGCTGGTTAGCTAAACTGGCTAAAGTTAGTCTAGTCTTTTGTGTGCCTAACTTTAGCTGGTTTGTGTTAACCGGTCACCGGCTAAATATGGCCGCTGACAAGTTAACATGAACGCCACCCCCGGTGCGCCCCGAGGCTACATGCTTAGCATCAGGGCATTCTGCTGCACAAAATGTTTGTGTCGCTGAATATCCCACGTGCTATGATTACTGCAGTTAGCAGGTCTGCCGATCCTGTTAATAGTTTCAAATATGCCTCCTTTTGTCTTTTTTTCTCATTGTACTGCTCTCTCTCTTCTCTGCTTTCACCCTTTTTAATTTTGTCCTGCTTCCTCTTGTCTGATGTCTTCCTTTTATGGCCCTTTTACTTTTGTCTATCCCTCCTGCCCCTCCGTTTCTGTCTCCGATACCTATACTGTTTCTTTTTATGTCGCTTGTTTTTTTTTCTCCTTTCTTTTTCCTGTTCTTCCCACCTCCTCTTCACTTTTCTCCTTCTCGCTCCTTCTCATCTCACTATTCTAACTTCCTCTGTATTCCTCCTGATTGCTCACTCATGCTCTCCTTTCCAAATGTATGTCTTCGCCATCTCTAACTTCATTCTACCAAGATTATCATCAGTTGTCTCCTCCATCCAATGTCTTTGTTGGTTCTTCCAAATGTCCTCTCACAGACTGGTGAGCCTGACATCAGTACTAGGCAAAATGGCAGAAACCATTATAAAGACTTCAAATTTAAACACATAGATTAGTCATGGTTTAATGGGAGAACGCCAACATGGATTCAGCCACAGAAAGTCTTTTCTTACTAATCTGGTATATGTATATTTTTTTGAAGGTGTGAATAAACAGATAAAGGCGAGCCAGTTGATATAGTGTATTTGGATTTTCAGAAAGCCTTTGACAAGGTCCCTCATGAGAGTCTCGTGGCGAAACTAAAAACTCATGGGATAGGAGGCAGTGTACTATTGTGGATCAGGAACTGGTTAAAGATAGAAAGCATAGAGTAGGGCTAAATAGCCAAATCTCTCAATGGAGAAAGGTAAATAGTGGAGTGCCCCACAAATCTGTGCTGTGCCCGATGCTTTTTAACATATTTATAAATGACCTGGAAATGGGAATAATGAGCAAGATGATCAGAATTGCAGATGACACTAAATTATTCAAAGTTGTTAAAACACAAGAGGATTGTGAAAAATTACAAGAGGACCTTGATATATTTGAAGACTGGATATCAAAATGGCCGATGACATTTAATGTGGACAAATGCAAAGTTATGCATGTGGAACCCGATTCTATAACATGAATGTCAGGGCCCGTGGACAGGTCCAAATTAAAAACAGGCCCCGTTTGCACCTAATTCCACATCCATGGGTCTAGACATGCCCACAGGCCTGGAATCAGGGAGGTAGACATGTTTGGCGAGGCACAAGCAAAGTGCTATTCAGCTGACCTGTGCACACATCCAGCACGTGGCCCATGCATGGGTGCAGGTACAGGACATGAGATATAATGGAGAAACACATCCCCCGTCAATATTATCAGACACGGGTAAACATTTTGGATGTCCCCACGCCCACTGTATTCTGAAATTTTAAAAGTTTCGGATCCTGGCCATCTCCACGATGTACCAACGGACACCAAGCCCCTCAGGGGAAATATGTGCATATCCTAAGCTATTCTTCACACTGACAGTAGTTTGCTGATGCAAAGTAGACATACTGTAAATACCAATGAGACATGACTGCTACAACCTAGACCACATACCTGTCCTCTACAGGCCCTGAAAAAGCTAGGTACTCCCAGTGCACCCTCTTATAGCATAAGAGAATGTAAATATGAACATGTATGTCAGGACATACCTTACATCAAATCATATGTGGCATTAGGAACTTGGCCCAGTGATTCCTACCTTGGTCATCTCTACAAACACACTTTAAACTGCTAAGGATGGACCTTTACCAAGTGCACCAAACCCAAAACTAACATTGCAGTTTCCTAAAGGATGCATAATATTGCTGAACAAATGTATGCCCTTTCCGTGCCTCTGGCCTATAAGCGCACTCATTCTGCTGCTCCGCATTACTGTTCCTCTCTTATCTCTCCCTACAGTCCTCCTTGGGAACTCTGTTCTCTCATATTGCTTCTATCTGTGCTCTTCTCTTCTGCCAAATCCAGACTTGCTCCTTTCACCTTGCTGCTCCCTATGCCTAGAACAAACTATCTGAGTCTGTACATCAGGCTTCTTCTCTGGCCCTGCCCAAATCCAGGCTAAGCGCTCACTTTTTTGTTGCCACTTTTGGATCTGATCCACCTAAGCTCTCTTGGGTTTCCTTACCATCCCCCTAAATGTATCCTCCGTCCACAGCCACTGTGCTATCTCTCTTGACTAGATTGTAAGCTCTGCTGAGCAGGGATAATGTTTTATGTGTATCTGTGCAGCGCTGCATATGCCTTGTAGCACTATACAAATTATCAGTTGTGGTAGTAGTAGTAATAGTATGGCCTTTTGGCTATGGCATCCGATTCCCACATATCTGGGTGCTGGCATTTCTCACAGCAGGTACACCTGTCCCATCGTGGTGCATGGTAGTCTGTATACATCCGCTATCTGTGGGACAACCCTGTCTGCCTTCCCCCAGTGTGCTTTGTGGCACTGCTCCCCTGGTCAGGTCTGTGTGAGCATAGGAGGGGGGATCCCTGTGCCATCATACTCAGGTAGTCAGCTTCCAGATCCTCGCAGCTTGTATAAATTCTGGACTGGGGAAGGATGTAGGTCTCGTGACACAATCTGGGGGATGCTAGCACACATCAGTCATGTCTCCCAGTGCCTGGCACAGCTGATGTATGGCTGCCCTATCACACTGGCACCTGGCGACACTGTGGTCATCCATACGGTCCAGGTACTGGCCAGCCATTTATGGCCTCCCTCAATTGCAGGTCAGCACACCAGATCCTCTCATGCTACTCCCACACCACACACTCACTTGCAGCCACAAAAGACCTCATTCTGGCAAACCAAACCTATAGCTAACAGCTGCTATGTCATAGTGGCATGACGTCCCAGAAATACACACATGAGCTCCCTTTCTCACTGCAACATGATTTGTTTCCAGACTCACTCACATACTATTCTTATATCAGCAGTGCCAGTTTTCAGAACACAGGATTTGTTAGGGTCCCTTGGATCAGCTGTTTTAGCACAAATTGCACATTTCAGCATAGCCTGAATAAACACTATTGCTCTTCTCAGGGCCGGCCAATCCACTAGGCAAGCTAGGCAGCTGGCCCGGATGGGCGGCGGCAGCGGCACACATGACCAGCCTGGTTACCCCCGCCCAAGCTACTGCTGATTCTGTCTCAGGAGGGGGAGGTGGGCAGCTGCAATATTTCCAAAAGCGGCAGCCAGGCAAGAAAGCGGCAGCAAAAAGCCACTGTTTTTGCAAATACTGCTGCTGCCACTGCCCGCTTCCCCTTCCCAAGATGGAATCAGCGGCAGCTGGAGAGGAAGGATGGCGGAGGCGGCAGGTGGGGGGGGGGGCGGTGGTGCAGCATTTAGGGATGCGGCAAGGGCAGGGTTTCTGCCTAGGGCGGCAGAAACCCTTGGACTGGCCCTAGGTCGCCTTAACATTTCTGTAAATGTGTTTATTATTTCTTTACCTTACAACGTTCCCTCACCTCTGTTTTTGGTTCTTTGTAACTAGTCTGTGTTTTTTCAGACTGCAGTCACACCAGTTCAGCACATACTTGTCACAATCATTCTTCTATATGGGACAAATTGCAGAGCATAGTAGAGTATTTTCTAAGTCCTTGCCTTATTCCACTTTTGAGCAGGAATAATATGGACATTTCCAGGGAAACACTTAATGTACATGGGCCTTTCCTGAATATGCCCCCGGTTCCACTCCTTCTGGGCACGTTTTGAGATCCCCATGCTATCATCATGTACATGCATGATAGCAGCGTTTTGCAATACGGTCAGGGTGTGTTTGGCATAAAACATCCCCGCTACATGTCCAAACCCCTTATTCATGTTCTGGAATGACCCCTTTATGGAAGAAAATTCTCTTATTGAAGAACAATCCACGCTACAATTACATGGTGCGAAGTTCTACATTAGGAGCCACCACCCAGGGAAAGAATCTAGGCATCGTGGATAATTACATTGAAATCCTTTGCTCACTGCACAGTGGTGGCCAAGAAAGCAAATAGAATGCTAGGAATCATAAAGAAAGGAATGGAGAATAAAACAAAGGATATTATAATGCCTCTGTATCATTCCATGAATATTCATACCTTGAATATTGTGTGCAATTCTGATCTCCATACCTTAAAAAGGATATGACAGAATTAGAAAAGGTACAGAGAAGAGCTACCAAAATGGTAAAGGGGTGGAAAGATAACCCTATGAGGAAAGGCTTAAAAGGTTAGGTCTCTTCAACTTGGAAAAGAGACAGCTGAGGAGAGATATAATAGAGGTCTATAATGAATGGAGTGGAATGAGTAAAAGTAGATTGTTTACTCCATCAAAAGTAGAAAGACTAGGGGACATGCAATGAAGCTACAGTGTAGCCCATTCAAGAGTAATAAGAGAAAATACTTTTTCACTCAACACGTAATGAAACTCTGGAATTCATTGCCAGAGGATGTAGTAAAAGCTGTTAGTGTAGCTGGGTTTAAAAGCATTTTGGACAAGTTCCTGGTGGAAAAGTCTATAAACCATTATTAAAGAGGATCGGGGAAATCCACTGCGTACCCCAGGATAAGCATTGTAGAACCTGTGTACCTTTTTGGCAACTTGATAGATACTTGTGGCCTGGATTGGCCACTGTTGGAAACAGGATACTGGGTTTGATGGACGTTGGTCTGACCCAGTATGACATTTATGTTCATATGCATCCAAAGCAAGGACCCTCTCACCGTCCATTTCCTAGTACTTTCTCTCTCCCCTCGTTCCAATGCCATTTCATTCCTAGAACAACTTCTCTTCTCCCATCACTCCCTCTCCCCTGTGCATCCTCCCAGCATTTCATCTTTCCCCTCCTGCCAATGCACCTGTTTCATTCTTCACCTTTTTCCCCCATGCCTCCTGGGTCTTTTCCTCTTCCACCTTTCCAGCCCTCTTCCTAGTGATCTGATTTCTTGATTTATTCCCCCCTCTAAACAAAAAAAAGTTATCCTTCCTTCCCAGTGCTCCATCTCTCCCCCTGTTCCTTTTTCACCATCCGGTACTCCATCTTTTTGCGCAGGCTCTTCTTCATCTCTCAGTTTTTCTTTTATAATAAACCCCCCCCCCCCACACACACACACACCTACACCTACTCCAGAGCCAACCATCAGGCACATTAAGAACTACTATAAATACTGCCCATTTAGAACCCATAGCAAACCTGCCGTATCATGATAGCATTACGAGGACTCACAAAGCACCAAATCCTACCTATCAAAAGGCTACACTGCAAATATTAAACCATACATCTCAGAGAATACCAATACATCTTCTACTGGGGAAAGAGAACAAATGGCACTGTCAAATAGAAACTACATAAACAGAATACCTCAGCTCGGTTACACATGCAGAACATCACCAAACAAAGAACAAGGGATCACAATTAAGACAATAATTACATTTCCCACAGCTGGTATATTCCAGTTAATAAATTCAAAATAAAGTATTTTTCTACCTTTTGTTGTCTGGGCATTTGCAATTACTCCAGTCACTTTCTTCTGGTTTCTTTGTCTTCTGCTAACTCTCCATTGTCTGCTGTCCATTTTTCCTTTCTTCTCTCTTCTAGCTTTTCCATTCTCTCTCTACATCTGCTTAAATATACTGATCTCCCCTTTTTGCTCTTTCCTCCATTTCTTTTTTAATTTCTTTTTCATGCACTTAAATTTCACCCTTCCATCCTCAATCCCCACTTATTCTACCAATACCCGGCCAATCATTGATTCTTCTTCCCTCCCACACAAAATATTTTTCCCTCTCCATCCTCACTCCCCCAGTCCCATCCCCTTTTAGTCTTCCCCCAATATCAGCTTCCTTCTAATTCCAGCCCCACCCAGCATCTGCTCCCTTATAGTCCCATTCTCCCATCCCCTCCATCAGCCCATTTCCAGTCCTAGCCCTTCCCATCAGAAGATTTCTAGTCCTAGCAACCCCCCCCCTCCCCCAAAGAGCCCTGTGCCTGTCTGACCAGCTTGAGACAAAGCCGGGAGGTGCGAAGCCCTGGCTCACCTCTGCACAGTGCCAGAGTGAAGAGCAGCGTGTTCCTTCACTCCAGCAGCTGTGTTCACCTGAAGCGCGCTACTGTGCTGGAGGTTAAAGGGCATTTCCTGTTTCTGGCACTTGGTGCATTTCAGGAGAACAGAGCAGCTGGACGCCGTTCTTCACTCTGATGCTATGTAGATGTGAGCTGTGGCTTCGGGCCTCCAAACCGAACACCATGTGCAGAATGGAGTTGGAGCAGGGCCCTTTGCGAACAACATTCTTGCACAGTGAACAGCCGGCCCCGATCTGAAGAAGCAACAATGAAAACAAGATCAAAGACTGATGACATGAAAGTAGTTGTCTGATCTGCATTGTCTTAGCACTGAGCAGATTAAAACTTGTGAAATGTTAAAACTGGTCCAACTTTTATTAAAATTCTTTAAATGAAGTTATTTGTCACACATCACTGATTATCAATGTAGCACTGCTAATTTTGTGACTCTGCAATTAACAAAGCTAAAATGAAACAGAACTAAACAGTTTTAAAAAGTTGACACTTTAATAATAGTGAGTGGTGCCTTTTTTAATATTAATGAGAATGACATGAATTTGCTCAGCCTTACCATCAAGGAACAGATGTTATCATTAACTGTTACTTTAGGTTAATATTAGTCTTCAGAGATTAGTTGCAAATGGCATCCCCTTGCATATAATAATGTTCCTGGTTGCTGGTATTCTCCTATCTCTTGTAGTGTTCTGTCTTGCTTAGATTGTAAGCTCTACGAGCAAGGACTGTCTTCTTTATTTGTACAGCGCTGTATATGCCTTGTAGCGCTATATAAATGATTAATAGTAGTATCTCTGTGCAAAAAGCTATAGACTTTCTTTGATGCTGTTGCATGAACATATTTTTCAACTTGTTGGGCCTGAGTCATCAAGGTCTCCCTGCCCCCCCCCCCCCCCCCCTTGGACAGAATGTGAGAAGCCCGCAAAGCTCACAAAGATTGATTTTTGTTTGTTTTTCTCTAATGACACAGTTTCTTTTCCTCTTGACTGGAAGGTTATCTTATTGGAGCAGTCTTATAACACAGTAGGCATCATTTAACAAAGGCTGATGCATGCTAGCGTGCACTAACGCTGTTTTCTGCTGCAGGGCACACTTTAGTCCTAGGGCCTTGCAAAAGACAGCTGTAGTGTGTGCTGTTAGCAAACACTGGGGTCATTTACTAATTCAGACATGAATTACCTCTCAGCCAGTCCACAATAAGACTTAGGTGAGGTAGTTGGAGGCAATGCATGCAAATGTATCTCACTCATTTTCATTGTACATTTCTTGAAAAAATGGACTAGCTAGGAATACCTTAGGTCTGGCTTGAGAAACACTTTATGAAATAGGGAAGAGTTCCTCAGTGAGTGTTTTGATTTAGTCTTAAATGTGCAAATTTGAAGCTTCATTGCATGTCCCCTAGTCCTTTTACCTTTTTAAAGGAGTAAAAAACCAATCTGCTTGCCCATTCCACTTAGGGTTGCCAAGCATCCGGTTTTCAGCTGGCCTGGCTGGTTTTTCTGTGGCCAGGCCGCCTGCCGGCAGAAATTAAAAAACAAACAAACAAAAAACAAAAACAAAACGGCCCTTGAAAAGACGTTGTTTTTTTTTGTTCTGGCCGTGAGACTCGGAGTGGCCAGAGCAGAAAATCAGCTTTTCATCTGTGTTCCCCGCCCCCACCCCCCATGCAGCCTCACTTTCCCCTTGCAGCCGCTGCTCCTGCTTCTTACAGAGCAGCAGCTTCAATAAAGCAAATTTAAAACCTAAAGGAAACCTGTGTGGGGCCCTCTGGGCCTAGGAAACCCCTGCTGCAGCGTCCCACCCCCTATAGTGTCACTTCCTTTAGAGCACATTATTGCAGCCGCTGCTTTGTAAGAAGCAGGAGCAATGGCTGCAAGGGGAAGGTGAGGCTGCACTAGGGAGGGAAGGTGAAGCTGCACTGGTGGGGAGGGGCAGAAAGCTCTGCATAGGTTTAATTTTGTTTTTAAATTAGTTTTATTGGAGCTGCCGCTCTGTAAGAAACAGGAGCAGTGGTTGCAGATGGAAGGAGGTGGCAGAAGGGACTGACAGAGGGAAGGTGAGGGCTGGAAGGGAGCTCAGAGGGAGGGGGGAAGGAGATATCAGGAAGAGACTGACAGGGTGAAGGAGGTGGCTGGAAGAGAGCTGAAAGGGGGAGAAGGGGGTGGCTGAAAGGGAGCTGACAGAGGGGGTAAGGAGGGGGCTCAAATGGAGCGGACGCCTGGGGATGGTACTGGTAGGTGACTGGGTAATGGGGAGGAGGCTGGAACGGAGGGGGCACTGGGACTGGAAGGGAGCAGACATGTGGGGATGGCACTGGAAAGGGGATGGACACAGGGTAGGGCGATTGGAAGGGAGCTGACACAGGGAAGGCACTGGGAGTGGAAGTGAGCAGATATCTGGGATGGTATTTGGACTAGAAGGGGCTGGACAGTGAGGAAGGAAGGGGACAAGAAGGGAATGGACACCACTGGCAATCCTGGGAACGCAAGGGGATTGACAGTGGAATGTAATGGGAGAGGAGGACTGGAAAGGGGGCTGATACTGGGGACAGTTACTGGGACTGGAAATAGGCTGATGGAAGGAAATGAAGAAAACAAAAGAAGAGACAAGAAATGGCAGATGAACTATAGACCATAGAAAGAGAGCTAAGAGAAGACAGGAAAACTGAAGCTTCAGATTGGGACCAGCATGATCAGAGATTAAAATGGTCAGACAACAAAGGAAGAAAAAATAATTTTATTTTCAATTTAATGATTGGCCAAGGGAGGAGTGAGTGCAGACCGGAAGCGTGACCCCCAACCCAGACCGTACAGGGCCTATTCAATTGACAGCCCTGTACGTCCAGACATGGGCAGATAGACAGGGGACTTATTCCACCTTGGAGGTGGAATATAAGTCCCCTAGATGTGGGGAAAGGTGTGGTGGGCCAGGTACCAGCACAGTCAGTGGGGCAAGGGGTTCCCTGCAGCCCAACTCTGGCCCCAAAAGGACTGATCAAGGGTCGGGCAGCAGGGAATGGGGCATCTTTGCTTTTGGCAGTTGATTGGGGCTCCTGCAAGGAGCTGTGGTGCTATGGCAATGGGACGCCATTGCACCACGGCTTCATGCAGGAGCCAGGCTGAGTTAGCCGGAGAAGTGCTTGGACAACTGACGTGCTGGAATCGGGGCATTATAATACCCTTTGTCTTGTTCTCCATTCATTTCCTTATGATTCCTAGCATTTGGTTATCTATCTTGGCGGCGGCTGCTGCTGCTGTCGCTTCCACACTCCGCAGAGGGTTTCAATGTATTATCCACAATTACACATATCGTTTTCCTAGGTGGTGACCCCTAATGTGGGATCTTGCATTATGTAGCTATAGTTTTGGGTTGTTCTTCCCTATGGGGCATAGTTACCAAAGCCCATGCTGGCAATGCGTATGTGGGCCATATTACCAGAGCAGGAGGCCCACGCTAACTTAAGGTTGTGGGGGCACTTGTCCCCTTACAGTTAATGCAGGGCAAATGCAGCACCATGCAACCCAGTACACAGGTGCCCTTAATGCCACCCATTGAGTTAAAGTCCTTCTCCCACCCCAAATCCAGTTAAAATCTCTACAGACAAAATTACTATGAGCAAAAAAATCTGTTGAAGTGGGGCATACCCATAATAGAATTTTAAATCTGGCCACACAAATAGCTGCCTGATCCCATCACACACGTTTTACGCAGTTAGATTTTAGAAGATAGTCACCTGCAAAATTTGCTTGCTTAGCTGCAGGTGGACTATCTGGACAAAGTTAACTAGTTAAAATTAACTAGTAAATTTTGCTGTTCAACAATTCCTTGGTGCAGTCACACAAAGAGAATACATTTAGCTAGTTTGTGTTGTCAAACTTGAAAACCCCCATGCCAGGAGTGCCTTGACTCAGTTACAGATTTGCCTGGCTAAATCTATGCACGCAGGAATTTTGTGAAGACAGACATTAGCCTCGGGAGGATGTGGAGACTGAGGAGGTAGTTTTTTAAATAATGGGATTTATACAGTTAAAAGCTGATTTTAATCACATACATATTTTATTTATTAGAGTCTCTTTTATACCGCGCTATTCAGCATCAGTGCGGTTTACAATGAACAATAAAATACACATTTCTGATGGTACTTTGTGTTTACAGTTGAACAGGTAATGCAACTTGGATAACAGGTAACTATTTACAATTTAAGACATAATTGGGAACTCTTTATGAATATTGACCCTTTTTATAGAAGATAATTTTATTAAATCACCTATGTGAAGCCTGTTGTATAAAAATAAAAAGCAGTTACCTACTTTTCTTTATAAAATATTAGTGCAAGTGACCAAAAATGCATGTGAATATAAGGTGCGAACACCAACACCAGCTGGCGTAACTCTCTGCACCTAGATTTACAAAGAATATACATAAATTGCAGCATTGTGCATGTCCACAGTGGATGACTTGCGGGCGCACAAAATCCAGTCATGTGCATGTTAATAGTGCAAATGCAGACCATCAAGCCCACACACATTATTATACAATCACGACCACAGCAATTACACACACAATGCCCATTTACCATGGAACTTGCTGAAATAACGTGATTGGTGTGCACTAATGATGCACTGATGAGGCTTCTTTATAGAATTATCCCTTTAATGTTTCAACACTATGTGCTGCGTATGTGCCATCATTAGCGCACATTCCATTTGTATACCTTTAAAATATTTTGGGGCCCTTTTAACTAAAGGGCACTAGGGTGTTGCACCAAACGCGCCAACAGCGCTGAAACAATGACATCAGGTGCAGCACCATTGTGTTAACTGGCAGGCGTGGAGAGCATTTGCCCAGCAGTTAATGCGGAGCCCTGTCCCTTAGCACATGACACATTAGCACATGCACTTAACTCCGTCTATTGAGGTGATGGTAGGTGACCTCGTGCTAATGCAGTTAGTGCGCAGTGTGACCCTCATGCTAACTGCACAGAGCACACCATCCCCCCCCCCCTTCACTACCCTAGCATAAATTAATCAGTACAGGAATCATCCTGCGCTGTCATGGCCCTCTGCTAGCTGACAATGCGCATTCAGCACATGCCAGAACATGTGTTGTCGGCTAATGCCCTCTACTAAAAGGCCCCCCTTTTTTTTTCTATGTGACTCTTGGTGACCCAGCAGTCCCTGGGTTTTCTTGGCAAGGTATCACCAGAAGTCGATTGCCAGGTCTTTTTTTCTGAGGCAATAGAGGGTAAAATGACTTGCCCAAGGCCACAAGGCATGCTAGTGGGAATTGAACTGCAAGTTCCTGAGTGTTGGGCTATTGCTCTAACCACTAGGCTACTCCTCCACTCCCTTTAGTGTGTGCTAAATTTATTTAACCTGTTTCATTTATTTAATGCATGTTAATCTAGGAATTAAAGCACAATAAGTCAATGAGCGCATGTTAAAAAGTTTATCATGGCATAAATATTTTTATCGAAATGAATGTCTGAAACAAAACGTAAAAACTGTCCAAAAATTAGGAAAAATGGCCAATGAACTGAAAATGAATTGAACACTTTTGCCTTGTGCATATCTTTATTATAGTGCATAATCCTGAGGTTTTATAGTAAGAAAATTAATCTATATTTTTATTAATTAGTCTATTTGTTTGTTTATCTAGAAGAAAATGAAAAAGACCTACTAGTAATCTATGAAGAGGAGGCAGAGGAATGGGCCTTGTACCTGAAAGCTGTGTTTGAGCAGATTTTGGAAGAGGAAGCAATCATGCTTTACAGCCTTCATCTTTCATCCTGCCAACATTTGGAATCTATGTGCCTGTCCTGCTACCAGTGTAAACTTCTCATACTGTCAAAGGGACTACTGGAAAATCTTACTCAAGAAAAAAGAAACTTTTTGGCAAGGCTCCTTCACCCACCAGAAGCGGTGGTAATCCTACTTTGTGGGCTGAAGAGTTCAGATGAATTATATGAACTGGTTCCCATGCGCAGAGGCAGCCAGGAGATCTCCACTGACCAGGATCCTCAGGATTACCTCGCAATCGTCATCGATGCGATGCAGCAGGGTAATGTCATTTTTTTCTTTCTTTCAGGAATATTATGAGACGTTCGATGATGGTCAGACCAACACAGATAACTTAATGTAATTTAGCTTCACATTTCTATCACGCTTCGTCCAACTATGATTTAAAGCAGATTACAAGAGATGATACATCCTCAGAATTTTGAATTACATATTCAAATTTTTGTGGGGAGAGGTAGGAGAAAGGAGATTAGCTTTTCAAATAAAGAATACCCAATAACTATTAGCTATTACATAGAAATTGTTTTTTATAAATATTTGGTAGTTACAATGCCGTGTCATGCAGGTAGTCTTTCAGAAGATTAATTATTACCTTTCACTAAGTGCACACAAGTATAAAGAATAAGGGGCAGAACGTTTAGGACACAATGTACTGAAGGGCGTTAGCAATAAAACATGTTAAACATACATGCTTGCTGCAACTAATATGCTTCAGTGCATTAATCTGCATTACTGTTACTACGGATATGTCAATCTTTCTATCAAATAAGCTTGATTTTCTCAGATGCTGTTTTTGTAGCATATGGAAAATATGACTTCTTGTTTCAAGAGCTTGTGTTGGTTGCCTATTCAGTCATATTTGTCCCAGTGGGCTTTTCATACCTTGGACCATTGTCTGAAAATAAAATCGGTCCCAACAGCATATTCCCAGAAGATCTCTGCAATCTTAGGTCCAGGGTCTTCTGAAGCTGCCAGCTAGTAAGGAAGGCAAGTTTGCCAGTGACAGGAACTAGAGCATTTTCGTGGGAGGCACCACCATTGTGGGCTCCATTGCTGCAAGATCTGAGTGAGGCTGATTATTTGAAGCTTTGTAAAGAGATGAAGACCTAGCATTTTTACAGTGCTTTTAAAGATTATTTATGAGCAGCCAGATAAGGGCTCTATTGGGCTGTCGTACTTTGGCTGTTTTATAACTGTGTATGTATTATTGGTAACCGCTACTAGCTTGCTTGGATAAATGGGGTATAAAAGCTACTGTCCCGGCTGACTTTAAACATGCTATGGTCACGCCTCTCCTTAAGAAACCCTCACTTGATCCCTCTTATCCTTCTAATTATCGCCCCATCTCTCTCCTTCCTTTCATTTCTAAACTGCTTGAACGTGCGGTTTACCACCGTTGTCTTGACTTCCTCTCTTCACATGCACTTCTCGATCTCTTACAATCCGGTTTTCGTCCTTTGCACTCTACTGAAACTGCTCTTGTCAAAGTCTCCAATGACTTGTTCCTGGCTAAATCTAAAGGCCTTTACTCTGTCCTTATCCTCCTTGACTTTTCTGCTGCTTTTGACACTGTTGACCATGATCTTCTCCTTGACACTTTGTCCTTGCTTGGCTTTAGGGACTCTGTTCTCTCCTGGTTCTCCTCACAACTCTCCCATCGCTCCTTTAGTGTATGTTCTGGTGGCTCCTCCTCCTCTGTTACCCCGCTCTCGGTTGGTGTCCCCCAAGGTTCTGTCTTGGGTCCCCTCTTTTTTTCTCTCTCTACCCAATCCCTTGGTGCGCTTATTTCCTCTCATAGTTTTCAGTACCACCTCTATGCTGATGACTCCCAAATCTCTCTCTCCCTGATCTTTCTTCTGCTTTCCAGTCCCGGATCTCTTGCTGTCTCTCTGCCATTGCTGCCTGGATGTTCCATCATCGCCTGAAATTGAACATGGCCAAGACTGAACTTCTCGTTTTTTCTCCTAAAATTTCCCTTTCTCCTTCTTCTTTTTCAGTCTCTGTTGATGGCTCTGTTCTCCAACCTGTTTCATCTGCTTGCAATTTGGGTGTTATTTTTAACTCTTCGCTCTCTTTCTCCTCTCATATCCAACTCATCGCTAAGACCTGTCGCTTCTTTCTCTTGAACATTGGCAAAATCCGCCCCTTTCTCTCTGAGCTCACTACTAAAACCCTCACCCATTCCCTAATCACCTCCCGCCTTGATTATTGTAACCTCCTTGCTGGTCTCCCTCAGTCTCATCTCTTCCCTCTTCAGTCTATTCAGCACTCCGCTGCCCATTTGATTTTCCGTCAGTCTCGTTTTGCCCACATCACTCCTCTCCTCAGATCTCTTCACTGGCTCCCTATCCATTTCCGTATTCACTTTAAGCTTCTCCTGCTGACCTATAAGTGCATTCACTCTGTGGCTCCTCAGAACCTTTCTTCTCTCATTTCTCCCTATTTCCCCCCTCGTGTACTCTGTTCTTCTTCCCAGTTGCTTCTTGCTATGCTCTTCTCCTCTGTTGCCAACTCCAGATTCCGCTCTTTCCACCTTGCTGTTCCTTATGCTTGGAATAAACTGCCTTTGTCTATACATCAGGCTTCTTCTTTGCCCCTCTTCAAACTCAAGTTAAAGGCTCATCTTTTCGCCTCTGCCTTTGGCTCTTGATTTTGCTGTTCTCCTTCCTCCCCCTCTTTTATTTCACATTTCTTTCTTCCGCTTACACTTGTTCTTACCTCTTTCCTTTGTCCTGTCTCTCCTGCTCTTGTCTCTTTGCCCTTGTTCTTATCTTTTTTTCTACTCCTTTTCTTGCTTTGTCTTTTTAGATTGTAAGCTCTTTTGAGAAGGGACTGTCTTTTTGTGTTTTCATTGTACAGCGCTGCGTGCGCCTGATAGCGCTTTATAAATGCTTAGTAGTAGTAGTAGTAGTAATAGTAGTAGTAGTAGTAAAAGTATTTAGAAATAAGTAAATAAATAAATAAATAAATAGAGGAGTAGCCTAGTGGTTAAGGCAACAACCTGGGATCAAAATGACCAGGGTCTGAATCCTACTGACTCTTCCTTGTGGCCTTCAGCAAGTCTCTTAACCCTCCATTGCCTCAGGTACAAACTTAGACTGCAAGTCCTCCGGGGACAGGGAAATAGCTGCAGTACCTGATTGTAATTCACCTTGATCTACTTTTGGACAGGCATGAGCTAAATATTGCTAAATAGCATATTTCTGCATCTATTTATATATTTTTATTCAGCTAATTAAAAATTTCTATAGGTTAGCACAAATTGCATTAAGTGCTGCCATGGCCCATAGAAATGAATGGACTGTAGCAGTACTTAACGCACGTTAACTTTCATTAACTCGCATTAGGCATCTATAGGGCCTGTTCACTGAAGGATATGTGTCTATAAAATTGAGCAGAAATAAGCACCTTCTAGATCTGCAAACCTAGGTACGCTGTTATAAAATTACCCTCTTACAGGCTCTTCTACATCATGCATTACGAGCCTAATATTCAACCATGGTGGCTGGCTGTTCTAAAGTGGCTAGTCACTGCCGCTGAGCCGGACTCGGATAGTCAATGCCAGGGCCGTATCCAGTCACCGGCATTGAATATCTAGACCAACCAGATAGTGTTGAAGCTAACCAGGCGTCGGCGATATTTGGACACTGTCTGATTAGCTTTGGTGGCAAAAGTTAGGCCAGCCTTTAACGTGCTTAACTTTTCGCCACTGAGAGATAACCAGGCCGTGCTGAATATCAGCGCTGCCCTCAGAACGCCCCCCGATGCTAGTAATGGGGCATGCAGCGGCGGCACCTGTGGCTATTCAACATCACTAACCATTAGTGACGCAGAATATTCTGGTCAGTGCCATTAATTCTGCTGAATATTGGGCCCTACATTTTTAGATCAACTGATGTTACTGCACTTGGCATCTTGACCCCTTAGTTTAACAGTGTGAGAAAGAGAATAGACATGGGAGGCTGGTATTCAAAAGCCCTTATGTTGTTGGCAGCAGCAGAGCAGGAGTGATGCTATATTATAAAATACACACATACATGTACATGCATAGACTGCATGCACACGTTTACACTTGCTTTGGTGCAGTTGTAAATTTGTGAGAACAATTTGTAGGCTACTGAGGGGCATTGTGTTTTTATAAAGGCGCATAGACACCTATGTTGCGTTTTTTTTGTTTTTTAAAAGCACCTTTTATGACTTTTCACATAGGTATCTAGTTACAAGATTAGTCCTTAAGGTTAAATGACAGTCACACCTCTGAATTTTGACCACAAGGTATGGGTGGTGAGATCAATGTGTGAGGAAGAGAAGAAATAGCAGCGTGGTGTTAGTGGTGAGGACCCGGCCGGTCAGCTGCTTCCCTGCCACAAACTGCTGGGCCTCTGTGCTCTCATTCTTGCATATTTCTCTCTCTCTCTCTCTCCTTTGCTAATAACAAGACACCAGAGCAAAGCTACTAGATTAAGAAATCCTCAAACACTTTTAGCCTGGGTCTTTCTCCTGCTCTAGTTTGAAATGTCCAGCATAGAACAACAAAAGCTTCAGAAAGAGAAGAAAGAAGCAAATTTAGCATTTTAGAGTTCAGTCGTTAAAAATACTTATGTAGCCAGAATCGATGCCAATTTGTCCTGTTAGACACAAACCTTTGATGAATAAATTGTGCCATCACAGGTTCTATGAATAAAATACATGCCTAGACCAGAAGGCAGAACATGGGTGGTCCGACCTGTTATGCACATGGTTATAAACTGCTTTAATTTAGGTACGTAATTGAAAAAGTAGGTGCAGTCATTGACAACGCCTCTAGAGCGTAAGTGATCCTGTTTTAACAAAAGTGCATGCTTTCACACTTATGCCGTATTTTATAAAGTCAAGCATGCACATACTTCACTTTATAAAATAGGCACAAAATATGCTCGTGAAAATGCATGTTAACTAGGCACCTATTTATAAAATTATCCTGCTAATGTGTATGTATAAGTTGGGCCAGCAAAAAGCAGGCCTAGCTTATGCATATAAACAGGGGCATAGTCACCACACATAGACAGAAAGAGGCGCCCTTTAAAGGTCCAGAATCATGAAAGATAAGCATAAAGTTAAGTGCCAGTGATAAAACAGGTCTGCAAAAAAAATTTTTTTGAGAGCTGTTTTGGTTATTCCATGTAATCTTTGTTTTTTGGTGCGCTGAATCCGAAAATGACCTCCATTTTGTCATAGGACATCACGTTTCCTGACAATTTAGGCAACTATGTTAAATAAGGCAATACCTCAAAATAAATGGAAATAGACTTATAAAATTAAAGTTTTATTACAATATTTTCATGAAAATCCTTTTTTGAACTGAAATGAGCTCACTTCCACACACTAAACTCAATTCTTCTTCCTTGTGAGGCTCCTCTTGGTGCATTTACGCTTCTGAGTAGCATCTGGAATGTCTCTCTGAAGCATCCAACAGTAGTCTGCCATCATTGTAATGCTCCATTTTCCCTGGTATCTCCTTTCCATCTCTTTAATGTCTTGGTGGAATCGTTCACCTTGTTCCTCACTCACAGCTCCCAAACTTTCAGGAAAGTAGTCAAGGTGGGACTGGAGGAAATGTACTTTCAAACTCATCAGGCAACCTAAAGCTTGAAATGCTTTCAGCATTCGTCCGACGATCTTTTTGTAGTGAGGATCTTTGTTATTGCCTAAAAATTTCTGTACGACTTCTTTAAATGCAATCCACCCTTCTTTTTGAAGATCCGTCATGATATTGACAAACTCTTGATCAACTATAAGCCTTCTAATGTCTGCTCCGATGAACACACCTTCCTTCAATTTTGCCTCCGACAGGCCTGGAAACTTGGTGACCAAAGTATTTGAAGCGTTCTCCATCTCTTCGAAGTGATTTTATTTTATTTATATTCTCTTATATACCGCGCTATTCTGCATCAGTGCGGTTTACATTGAACAAACTGAAATTACATTGAACAGGACATTATAACTTGGAGATAACTATTTTACAGGGAACATGGGCTGTGGAGGGTTAAGTGGCTTGCCCAAGACCACAAGGAGCACCTGTGGGACTAGAAACCCCAGTCCTTCCGGCCCAAGGTTGCTGTCCTCTAGTGGGATTTGAACCCCCGACCTTCCAGCCTGAAGTACCTTACCCCAACCACTAGGCCACTCCTCCACTCCCTGCCCCAACCACTAGGCCACTCCTCCACTCCTACTCCATTATCCACTGCTTACTCGCTGCTTGCATAATACTCCCACCCATTGCTTTGCACACTGTTGCCACCCTTTGTCTTGCATACGGTTGCACTAAATAGTTGCCACCCATTGTTTGCATACTGTTGCCTCCCATTGTCTTGTTTGCATACCATTGTCACCCACACTGTTGCCACCCATTGTTTACCACCCATTGTTTTTGTTGCATACTGTTACCACTCATTGTTTGCATAGTATTACTACTCACTGCTGTACTGAACTGTCATCCTTTGCTTATCCTTGGTTGCACTGAACTGTCATCCTTTGTTTATCCATTGCTGAATAGTACTGCCACCCATTAATTGCATACTGTCGCCACCATTGTTGCATAGTACCATCGCCCACTGTTGTCTAGTACTGTTATTCACTGCTTATCCTCTGCTTGCTACCCATTGCTTGCATTGTATAGTATCATCGCCCACTGACTTGCTACCCATTGTCTGAATGTAAATAAATAAACAAAATAAATAAATAAATAATGGTTCAATGCTGCGATGGGTATGCAATTCTATGCCAACAGTGGGTAGCAGTACAATGAGGGCAATGGGCGCAATGCTAGGCAAGCAGAGGGTAGAGGTGCTGTGCAGGCAGTGGGTAGTAATTCAGTGCCAACATTGGGCAGCAGTACAGTGCAGGTAGTGGGTAGCAAGTTCTAGGCGGGCAGTGGGAAGGAAGATAAAGGAGAGTCACCTGAGGGCACCAGGGTGGAGCTCGTGAGCTGTTTCAGTCCGGAAGCGATTGTGTGGATGAGTAATCAAGCCTGTCTGGCCCCGGCAGCTATGGAGCATTGGAGCTCGCGCCTGGGCCACACCAAAGGGCCCTCTGGCGAGGCTCTCAGGCGCAGGCCCTTCCCGCTGGCGGCATCCTTTCAGGCTGATGCCCCGCCTCCCACAGCCCCGATTGGGCTGGAGACTCCGGCCCCGTTCAGGAGCTGGGTTGTGCTGCCTGCCGCATGTGCGGGCCCTTCCCGCCGGTGGCGTCCTTCAGAAAGAGTCTGGTTTCTCTTTCTTTAGTGCTGCACTGCATGGACAGACTGGCTTATTGAGGTTTACAGTTTAGTTCTTGCATATTTCTATTTCTGATTTGTGGTCCTGCATTTGGTGGAGGACTGTCTGTTTTGCATGTATGACCGAGGTGACCGATTTCCTCACAGAAATTACCTGCTAGCAGACTAGCAGCACTGCTTGCTTTGTTTTCCAGTAGATATACAGGGGTGTTAGATTGCAGTGCTGCCTTTTTCCATAGGTAAGATTTGTGCTTTTTGAGTCCTGGCAGTACTCTTTTGGTATATTTTGCTACAGCAGTGGGTTCCAAACTGTGAGAGGGGCCCCGCATAGGGTCACATCAATGGATGGGGTCATAGAAAAAGGGTTGCTCCCTCTCCCTCTGCACCTCCATATGACCTATGCCCACTAGTCCCAGTCAACATGGGTCTGTAAGTCAGTGAATATTCAGACCCTGCTCCTTCCTCCTGTGTGCCCTTCCTGTTAGACCAGAAATCTATGCAGAGTACTGGCATCTGAGCAGAAACTGACACATACTGTAGGGCCCAGTTCTGACTGCTGCTACTGTAGCCACCACAGCTGCCTTCATGCTTCGGATAAGTGTGTGTGTGTGGGGGGGGGGGGGGGTGAGGAAGTGGATGAGGGAAGAGAGTGGAGTGAATGCTACCTTATGTAGGAAGAACCTCGCGGACTTATAAACAAAGGTTAGGGGAACATGCCTCTCGATTACGTACACAGTTGCTTACAGCACCTTTAGTTAATCACTATTTGGAGAGCTCACATACGTTTGATGATCTTCGTTGGAGGATTCTGGATCATGTACCCCCTAATCCTAGAGGTGGTAACAGGATCCAGACCTTACAGAATTTGGAACAAAAATGGATCTTTAGACTGAACTCTGTACATCCAGATGGTTTGAATCAGCAGCTGGATTGGCATACCATTTCCTAGACTTTCAGATTGGGAGGGGGTGCCTGATTGGTGGTTCCTCTTCCCTTTTCTGATTGATTCCTCTGTATATGTTACACCTGATGGGAGTGTCCCATCTAGGATTCATGAACTAACTCAGGGGCCTGGGTTATAAAACCATCTCATTTAGCTGTGTTTTCAAGGCTGACGTTACTACACAGTGGTCTGACCTGAAGCAGGGGGCTTATGGAATACCCCCGAAACGTGTCACGTCGTGCATTTGACACACTGTTGAATACAGAGTCCTTACAGCCTATTTCTCTTCTAAAGCTAAGTAGCAGCCATTTTTTGAACAAGAGCTGTTTTAAATCTAATTTCTTAAATGATTAAAAAGGATGGGCCACGGTGGTAGGAGGTGTTTTTCCTCTCTACTGGGCTGGCCATTCCGACAAAAAAAATTATTTTGTAAAATTGTTTTTTTCCCACTGGGTTTTTGTTGTTTTCCCACTGTGAAAACTGCATTGAAATGATGCAGGTTTTACCCTTCCCTTTTCTCTGAATCTCTCCGTCTGCTCAGGGCTGGTGTAAAGATGCAGCTGGAAGCAAAAGGGTCATCTGAAGTGACGTGTGACACTTCACCTCAGATGACCCAAGCAGGCCCTAGATCCACTACCTTACCTCAAGCTCCTGACATCCCCGAACTTGCCTGGATTCCCACCCACTGGCCCCTCCCCCACCCAAAAAATTCATTGGTAGTACAAGGGGCGTCTACTCTTATCACCATAACACCCAAAAAATATCACTGGTGGCCTGTGGTACCCCCTCATATCTCCCCATCTCTCTCCCTAATCCCCCATACTTGGGAGGTAAGAGCAATGCTTACACACTCTTGCCTCAGCACCACCATCATGAAAAAATGGCAGCGCCTGATTTCATGTGCTGCATTGGAAGGTAACCCTGCAGGTTCAATTTGCCGAATAAGACATCTGGTGTCAGCTTCATTCTGCTAGGAACATGGCTGCTATTCTAGGTAAAGGTGTTCTGCCTAGGTTCCTAGTGTTCTAGGAACCTAGATATTATCCGAGGACCACCATGGAGATGCTCTGCTCTGCTCCCAGACTCTCCTCCTCTGCACCAGCTATGTGTCATCTGCCACTGTTGATTCTCAAGTGATAGTCATCTTGGCACAAACAACTGATTTACAGAGGAACATGTCTGAGGTTTTACTCCTTGTCAGACCACAAACCTCTGTGTTCAGTGCAATACCTACACAAGCCCTGCACGCTCTCTGGATGCCAAGTGCCTTTCCCAGAGGGCTTCTTGGGAGATCAGAGTGCTTTTCACACCTTGATTGTAAATGATACTTACTTTCAAATGAAACTAAATTCCTATTCAGTGGATCAAAGTAACATGGGTTTCATAGTGTCCCTGTTGCAAGAGGATCCACAAAACTGGGTCCTCGATTTACTTGAGCAAGAGGGTTCTGAAGACACCACTTTTAGATTCCTTTTTCAGGCCATTGCAGTGGTTTACCAAGTTGCTGCTTTGCCAGATCTTGTCAATAGCTACAGATCGTAGATTTGCTATCGAGGTAGCCATGGCTCGAACATTATGGGCATTGACATGACTCTCGAGGGAGAGTTTTGCCTTCTCATAAGCGAAGGTGATGCAGTCAACTATCCACTTGGAGAGAGTACGTTTGCAGACTGGCACCCCGAGATGACTAGAGTCAAAGGAGATGAACATCTGAGAAGCTTTCCGGTGCTCTCGAGTCCTCTGAAGATAAAAAGCTAAGGCACATTTTACAATCCAGAGTGTGGAGGATTGCTTCTGCCCTAGATGAGTGCAATCTAAGGAAAAACAACGGCAGGTAGACTGGTTCAAATGGAAGGGTAAGACCACCTTCGGCATAAAGCGAGGGTGAGTCCTAAGGACTACCTTATTATGGTGGAACCGTGTCTAAGGTGGGTCAGCCACCAAAGCCTGGAGCTCACTAATGTGCCTTGCTGAAGTGAGGGCAATGAGGAAGATGACCACTTATGTGAGAAACAAGTGACGTAGTGGCTAGAAGTTCAAAGGGTGGCTTGTGAAAGCTTCCCTAAAACAACATTGAGGTCCCATGTCACTGGAGGTGGCTTAATGGGAGGCTTGGTTAATAGAACACCCCTCATGAAGTGTGCTATGAACAGCTGAGAAGAAATGGGTTGGCCATCTAAGGGAACGTGAGAGGCCACAATTGCACTTAGGTGTACTCTTTCTGAATTGGTATTGAGTCCAGAAGAAGATAGTTGGAGGAGAAACTCAAGGAGCGCCTCCACGGGAGCTGAGAAGGGATTAAGATTCTTCTGAGAACACCAGAAAGAAAACCTCTGCCACTTGAAAGCATAGGGCTGCCTGGTGGATGGCTTCCTAGAAGCTAAGAGGATGTCCTTAACCTCCTGGGGAAGGTTAATGCCTTGGAAGGCTATGGCTTCAGCAGCCATGTTGTGAGATGGAGAGTCTGCAGATTGGGATGGAGCAGCGTCTCCTCCTCCTGAGAGAGGAGATCTGGAGCAGATCCCAGATCTATAGGTTGAGCCTGAGACAGATGTAGAAGGAGAGGATACCATGGTTGATGTGACTAGCGTGGGGCTATGAGTATCATGAAGCCCCTGTCCATCTGGAGTTTGAAAAGAGTTTTGGGAATTAGGTGAATGGGAGAGAAGGCATATAGGAAACCCTGTCCCCAGTGGAGGTGAAAAACATCAACTTCTTGGCTGTCCAGCACAGGAGTCCTGGTACAGAAGCAAGGGAGTGTGGCATTCTGAGGACTTGCGAACAGATCTATCTCTGGAGTCCCCCAGATCTGAAAAATGCAAGAGACTGTGTCTACACGAAGAGACCACTCGTAGGGGAGAAGGATCCAACTTAGTCTGTGCTTGCCTGGGAGATACACTGTTTGGAGGTGAATGTGATGATGTATGGCAAAGGACCAGAGATGTAGAGCCTTGCTGCAGAGTGTCCAAGAACCTGTTCTGCCTTGCTTGTTCATGTAGAACATGGCTACTTGATTGTCGGTTTGGACTATTACTATTACTACTACTACTACTACTACTACTACTACAGTGACAGAATTCAAAAATGGCATGGGACAGACACAGTGTATCTCTTTACAGCAACAGGATAAAATCAAAATAAACTTAACTCACTAATTTCTCAACATACAGGGGTGTCCTACATGGAGTGATGGGTTCACCCCTAAAACAAAGACATGGGGAGGGGTGGCCTGCACGGAGTGGCAGGTGTACCTACTCTTGCCATCTTACTGGGCAGACTAGATGGACCATACTGGGTATAGAGAGAGAAATGGAGCGGACCCAGGACAGATCTTTGGGGTACACCAACTGGGAGCGGGATAGCAGAGGAGGTGGAGCCACCAGAACACACACTGAAAGAGCAATGGGAGAGATAAGAGGAGAACCATGATAGTCCAGAGCCCTTAAAACCAAGCAAGGACAGGGTATTGAGGAGAAGGTTGTGGTCAACAGTGTCAAAAGCAGCAGAGAGGTCAAGAAGGATGAGGACAAAGTAAATGCCCTTGGAGTTTGCCAGGAGCAAGTCACTGGAGACTTTGGCAAGAGCCATTTCAGTTGAGTGTAAAGGATGAAAGCCAGACTGTAAAGAATCCAGGAGGGCATGAGAGGAGAGGAAGTCGAGGAAGTGGCGGTGAACCACACGTTCAAGTAGTTTAGAAATGAAGGGAAGGAGGGAGATGGGTCGATAATTAGAAGGACAGGTGGGATCAAGTGAGGGTTTCTTGAGGAGAGGTGTGACCACAGCATGCTTGAAGTCTGCAGGGACTGTTGCAGTGGAGAGCGATAGGTTGAGAATATGAGAGATGGAAGGGACAATGGTGGAGGAGATGGGGCTTAGGAGACAGCAGGGGATAGGATCAGAGGAGCAGGTGGTGAGTTTGGAGGAAGAAAGAAGATGTGCAGTTTCCTCTTCAGAGATCACAGGAAAGGAAAAGAGGGTAGCAGAGGTGGGGGGGGGGAGTTGGGAGTGAAGAAAGGGAGGAGGGGAAGTAGCTTTGTGGGGAATTGGAGGATGATCATGTGGACTTTGTCATGGAAATAGTCAGCCAGGGTTTGGGCAGAAAGGGGGGAGAGAGGGATCAAAGGTGGAGGCACTTTGAGGAGAGAGCTGAGAGTAGTAAAGAGATGGTGAGGATCAGAGGCAAGAGAGTTAGTCAGATGGACATAATAGTCTTGTTTGACAAGAGCTATGGATGACTGGAAAGAGACAAGCATGAATTTGAAGTGTAGAATGTCTGCAAGGCAGTGGGATTTGAACCAAGCATGCTCAGGAGAATGGGCACAGGAACGTATAAAGCGGGTAGTGGATGAAAGCCAGGGCTAGGGTGCAGAACATCTCACAGGATTTGACATTGGCGGAGCGAGAGCATCCAGAGCAGAGGAAAGTGCAGCATTATAGAAAGGTACTGCCTCGTCAACAGACTTAGATGACATAGTGGAAGAAAGAGATGAAGAAATAGTGGAAGAGAGAACCAAAGGATAAATAGTATGAAGATTTCTAAATAGGTTGGAGGAGACAGGACGAGGTTGAGGCAGAATGTGATGTAGAATAAAGCTTAAAAGGTGATGGTCAGATAAAGGAAGAACTGAGCTACAGAGGTTCAAGGGTAAACAACTAGAGAAAAATACCAAGTCAAGGCAGTGGCCATGCTGGTGAGTGGGGGCAGTGGAACAAAGCTGGAGGTCAAACGAGGAGGTAAGGGAGAGGAGCTTTAAAGCATAAGGATCAGAGGGGTTATCGACATGAATGTTAAAATCCCCAAGAATAAGAGTGGGGGAAGAGGAATCCAGAAAGAAGGAATCTAGAAAGAAGTCAAATTCAGTGAGAAAGGTAGAAGCAGACTTGTCAGGAGGTCGATAAGTAACAGCTACCCGGAGAGGAAGTGGAGTGAAAAGGCGGATGGAGTGGACTTCAAAAGAGAGAAAGGAGCGAGAATGAGGCAGCAGGAGGGGTTGGAATTGGCAGGAGGGAGAAAGTAGAAGCCCAACACCACCACCACGGCCAGTGGGACAAGGTGTGTGGGAGAACTGATAGCCCCCATGACAGAGAGCAGCAATAGATGCAGTATCATCTGGGAAGAGCCAGGTTATAGCAAGAAGATGTAGAGCATTAGAGATAAAGAGATCATGAGTAAAAGCAAGTTTATTAGAGACAGAGTGTGCGTTCCACAAGGTACATGAGAAGGGGAGAGTGGAAGGGGAAAGGAGAGGGATATGAATAAGATTGGATGTGTTGCATGAATATCTCTTCTCAGAGTGAGACAGAAGTCTAGGGGGGCCAGGATTGGGGTTGATATCATAGAAACATAGAAATATGACGACAGAAAAACACCACATGGCCTATCTAGTCTGCCCTTTTATATCAACAACTACAACAGTCCCCTTTTTACATTTAGAGATCCTCTGTTTGTCCCATGCTTTTTTGAATTCAGATACTGTCCTCAGCTCTACCACCTCCACTGGGAGACTATTCCATGGATCCACTACTTTTTCCATAAAGAAATATTTCTGCATATCACTCCTGAATCTATCCCCCTTCACCCTCATCCCCTGTCCCCTCATAACAGAACTTGCTTTCAATTGAAAGAGGCTCTCTCCCTGAACATTTATGCCACGGAGGTATTTAAACATCTCAATCATGTCACCTCTATCCCGCCTTTCCTCTAAGGTGTACATATTAAGATCCTTAAGTCTGTCCTCATATGCTTTATAATGAAGACCATTAAACATTTTAGTAGCCACCCTCTGCACCGACTCCATCCTGTTCACATCCTTTTGAAGGTGTGGTCTCCAGAATTGCACACTATACTCCAAATGAGGTTGCATCAAAGACTTATACAGAGGCACTATCACCTCCTTTTTTCTGCTAGCCATTCCTCTCCGTATGCACCCAAGCATCCTTCTAGCTTTTGCCGTCGCCTTTTCTACCTGTTTAGCTACTTTAAGTTCATCAGACACAACCACTCCTAGGTCCCGCTCTTCTTTAGTGGACAAAAATACTTCACCCCCTATACTATATTGCTCCCTTGGATTGCTGCAGCCCAAATGCATGACCTTACATTTTTTAACATTAAATCCCAGCTGCCAAATTCTAGACCATTCTTCAAGCTTAGCTAGATCCCTCCTCATGTTATCTACACCTTCCTGGGTATCAACTCTATTGCAGATTTTGGTATCATCCGCAAAGAGGCAAACCTTACCCGACAGCCCTTCCGCTATATCACTAACAAAGATGTTAAAAAGAATCGGACCAAGGACAGATCCCTGGGGCACACCACTGGTAACTTCCTTCTCCACAAAGTGAGCTCCATTTATCTGTACTCTGTCGCCTCACACCCAACCAATTTCTAACCCAAGCAGTAACTTTAGGGTCCATCCCTAGGGTGCTCAGTTTGTTTCTAAGTCTCCTGTGAGGAACAGTGTCAAAGGCTTTACTGAAATCCAAATACAGCACATCTAGGGCTCTCCCTTGGTCCAACTCCCTGGTCACCCAGTCAAAGAAATCAATCAGATTTGTCTGACAAGACCTGCCTATGGTGAATCCATGCTGCCTCGGATCCTTTAATCCGCTGGACTCCAGAAACCTCACTATTTTCTCTTTCAGCAGTGTTTCCAATAATTTACTCACCACCGAAGTTAAACTAACCGGCCTGTAGTTTTCAACCATATCCTTACTTCCGCTTTTGTGTAAAGGCACCACATGAGCCTCTCTCTAGTCCTTTGGCACCATTCCCGACTCCAACGAGGCATTGAAAAGGTCAGTCAGTGGAGCTGCTAGAATGTCCCCAAGTTCCCTCAGAATTCTAGGGTGTATCCCATCCGGTCCCATCTCTTTGTCTACTTTAAGTTGAGCTAGTTTCTCATGAACACAGTCTTCTGAAAATTGTTCAAGATGTCCCTCGCTTCTATTTCTGTTTTTGGGTGTTTTCTGAGGTCCTGCTCCTGGTTCATCATCTGAACACAGAACAGAAATATTTGTTAAGCAATTCTGATTTATCCTTCTACATATTCCTCCCCTGCATCCTTGAGTCTGACAATACCACTTTTGCCCTTCCTCTTCTCACTAACATATCTGAAAAATGTCTTATCCTCCCATTTTATTGCATTAGCTATTTCCTCCTCTTTTTGAATCTTTGCCTTCCTGACTACTTTTACTAGCTTCTCTAAGTTTTTCCAAATATAGATACCTGTCTTCCTCTCTCTGTGATCTCTTGTATTTCATGAAGGCCTCCCTCTTTTTCTTCACTTTTTCAGCTACTTCTTTTGAAAGCCATAGCGGTCTCCTTTTCCTTTTACCTTTATTTACTATTTTAACAAAAAGGTTGGTTGCCCTTAAAATATCCCCTTTCACTTTTGCCCACTGTTTTTCTACATCCCCCAGCTGTTTCCATCCCACTAACGACTCCCTGAGGTATTGGCCCATCTTGGCCAAGTTATTCTTCCTAAAGTCTAAGATCCTCACCTTTGAATGGATTCTAACAGCCCTAGTCCTAATGCTGAACCACACCATCTGGTGATCACTGGATGCAAAATGATTTCCCACTACAACATTTGAAACACTTTCACCGGGGGCGGAGCTTGCCGGCGAAAGGAAATGGCCGCTGAATAACACTGCTCCGACCTAACCACCCGAATTGAGTCTCTCCCCCATGGTAAAACTTCGCCGACGTATACCTTAGAAGCATAGACGTACCCCTAAGATGACATCTTTAAAGCCAGCTCGTCTAGAGTTTCAGCCGGCGGCCGGACAAGCTGTTAAACGAGCTAAACAAGAATCGGCCTCCCCACAAAAGATGGCGCCAGAAAAAGACATCTCGGCCGGGGAACGAGAAATTCTACAAGAATTGAGAGCAGTCAAAGAGATGGTAGCAGGTAACAATGCTGCACTTACACAGATGCAAACTGATTTACAAGTTGTGAAGGATACATTATCTGACGTTACCGGGAGATTACATATAGTGGAAACAGATATGGGAACACATAGAACCATAATTGCGCAAATGGGACCGCTTACTAAAAAGGTTCAGCTGTTGGAAAATCAAATCGAAGAACAAAATAATCGAGCTCGAAGGAGCAATATAAGGGTTACTGGTGTGCCTGAAGGGAGAGAAGGTGTGGATGCCATAAAATACCTGGAAAATTTGATACCTGACTTACTGCAGCTGACATTCACCCCTGCACTTGAAATAGAAAGGGCCCACCGAGTTCCATCCCGAATAAAGAAGGGAATGCAACACCCACGGCCTCTAGTGCTGAAAACATTGCGCTTTCAACATGCATTGCAGATACTACAAGCTGTTAAACTGAAAACATCCCTACAAATAGATGGTCATAAAATTGGATTTTATCCGGATCTATGCAAGGCTACCGTTGAAAAACGAAAAGATCTGTTAGCATGCCGACCTCTTCTTCAGAAAACGAATGCACGCTATGGCCTTTTTTATCCGGCCAACATGAAGGTGACGCTGAACAATGAGACGCGAACATTCTACGATGGCGCTGCACTACGAATATTTCTCCGGGAACAGGCTGATATGGAAATTGGGACATGAACAATATCTTCTAAGCGTTGATATTATAGCGGTAGACTAGACATATGCAAAGGGTACTGAAGGTATTTGCCTATAAAAGAAAGTTAAAGAAATGAGCGTCAAAATTATGTGGCAATAACGGAATTGGGGGGAGAGAGCAATGAGAATATTAACAAAATTGATACTTGGGTTAGGGTGTGGGGTGGGGGTGGGGAGTACATTGTTCTGGAAGGAGGGACAAGCTTCACCATACATGTTAATGTAAGTTACGCAATGTGGATAGTATGCTTTTTTGAGATGTTGACTAACTTTTGGTATGCGCAGAACAGGAAGGTGGTATCAAGTGTTATAGAGCTGAAACTAGCAAATTATGGTTATGGCTAACAGCAGATTGAAATTAATGTCCCTCAATGTACAGGGTATATCTAGTCCGATAAAACGGAAGAAGATAATAAATTATTGTAAGAAACAAAACGCAGATATTGTGTATTTGCAGGAAACACATCTCACTTTATTTGAATCGCAGAAGGTTAGCAGTGAATATTACCAGAATGTCGTCTCTTCACCAGCGCAAAAAAAAAAGGTGGAGTAATAATACTAATCCGGAAAGGATTGCTTCCGGTAATTGAAGAAACATCAATAGATCCAGAAGGAAGATGGGCAAGAGCGGTGGTACAGATTGGAATTGATAGATACATCTTGATGACACTATATGGCCCACACCTGGATGAACCACAATTTTTTGAAAAAATAGCACAAGCACTCTTGGAAAGAGAGCCAGCCATTATTATTATTGGTGGAGATTTTAATCTCATACCTGATCCACTAATTGATCGGACCCCATACCGGATGCAACACAAACCCAAAGCTAGTAGAACGCTCTCTGAAATAATTGACTCCCTTGGTTTGATAGATCCATGGAGACTTATGTTTCCCAAGGAGAGAGAATATACTTATTATTCGATGCCTCATAATACGCAAACACGTATAGATTATTTTTTTATATCTAAGGGGCTATTAGATAAGCTCGTAGATACGAGCCATTTGATTAAAGCAGTCTCAGATCATGCAGCAGTAGTATTAGAATTAGCCTCAGGACAACCACAAAACTCGCACATAAGATGGCATTTTGATCGCTCCTGGTTAATGGATTCCGAGTTTAGAAATACCATTGACAAGGCCATAACCGAATACTTTCACTACAATCAGAGTGAGGAGACGACAATCTGGGCATGGTGGGAGGCTTTCAAAGCAAACATGAGGATGTATGACAACCTATAATATACAAAAGAAAAGAGTGGCAATGCAACGTTTGCAGGAACTAGAACGAGAGATCCGCACTGGTGAACGATTGCTTACTAAGAAAACTGATCCGCTGATATTACTTAGATTACAAAAACTGAGATATCAATATAATTCAATATTGAATTCCGAAGCGGATCTACAGATCAAGACGCAAACTGGAGTGTATTATCATGAAAGCAACCGGGCAGGCACGTTACTAGCTCGAATGCTTCGAGCCAAGAAGAGGGCGACGAGAATTACAGGACTGCACGACACACATGGCAATCTTAGAATCAAAAATGCGGAGATATTAACCATATGTGAGAAATTCTATGAAGCACTTTACCAGACTGAACATAACGCCGACAATGACATGTTTTCTCAGTTTGTTTCGGATCTGACAGGTCCTAAATTATTAGATACCCAGAAACAAAACTTGGAGGCAGATATATCCATTGCAGAGATTGAACTGGCTATGAAACAACTTGCCAAAGGGAAAGCCAGTGGCCCTGATGGGATACCAGTTGAATTTTCTAAAACATTACTTCCAGAGATGCAGCACTACTATTCCAGACTTAACAAAGAAAGCCCGGCTATTGGTGGGTTTGCTGCGGCTACAATTGTTATACACCCGAAACCGGGGAGGGATCCCCAACAGATCGAAAATTATCGACCCATCTCATTACTTAACTCAGATTACAAAGTTTATGCCAAAATTTTGGCTAACAGATTAGTGAAAGTGATCGCGACGTTAATTTCACCCCGATCAGTGTGGCTTCATGCCAGGGTGATCGACTACTGACAATGGCCGCCTCATGGCGCACATCTTGGATAAATCACAACGACTTATCAACCCAGTTGTGGGTCTGGCGCTAGATGCCGAAAAGGCATTCGATAGAGTTGAATTGCCATATCTTTTTGCGACAATGCGGTGGTTTGATATACCTGAGACTTACATAAAGTACGTGGAACTCTTATATGCCCATCCAAGAGCCAGAGTGGCGGTAAATGGAGAGATTTCCTCTGAATTCCGGTTGACAAGAGGTACCAGACAAGGATGTCCGCTATCGCCGCTGCTATTCAACTTGGCCTTAGAGCCCATGTTAATAAGGCTGCGGCAACAACAAAATATTGTTGGCATGAGATTCAAGGATCATCATTGCAAAGTGTCAGCGTATGCGGACGACTTGTTTCTGATATTGGAATCTACTTCGCTGACAGCCGCACTAGATCTCCTAACGGCATATTCCCGTATATCTGGTTATAAATTAAACATGACTAAAACGACAATTATTCCTCTCAGCTCAATTGTATCGGAGAGTGTCCTTAATCAATACCCGTTTAAGGTGGAGAAGGAATCTTTCAAGTACCTTGGGGTAACCTATGGAACCACTCTACAAGCCACAAGGCAGCTAAGCATGACGGAATGTGATGCCATACTATCAGAATGTATAAGCAAATGGTCTCCATTAAATCTTACATGGTGGGGAAGGCTAGAAACCATAAAAATGGTTATCATGCCAAAGCTAAACTACATTCTCAGTATGATACCGATCCTATATGAACAGAAATTTTATCTGAAGGTTGAGAAAGCATTGAGTAAATTCCTCTGGCGTAGTAAGACGCCTAGAATAGCGATGTGGAAACTTAAACTATCCAAACAGCGCGGGGGAGTACATTTCCCAGATTTTCAAAGGTATCACCTGGCAGCTATATTGAAACAAGGTACGTGGTGGAGTACAGAAGACGATGCACCTGACCAACCGACGTGGAAGAGGATTGAGTCCTCTTTAAGTGGGGTGATACCATTATGGTTGCGGATAGGGGCAGATTCCCCCTCACCAGAGTCAGAAGATACAGTCCTATGGAATACTCAGATAGCCTTTCAAATTCTTGCGCAACAGATAGAAGAGGGCCAAGAATACACGGAATCTACAAATATATGGCTTAACCCAAAGTTCAAAATAGCTGGAGGCTGCTTTGTTTGGACCCCTTGGTTGAAGCAGGGCATCACGAGATTAGGCCAATTAATACATAACAAAGAGTACAAAGCCTTCCCGGCTATCCGACGAGAATTTGGCTTATCACCTAACTATCTTTTTCAATGGTGTCAACTACGCCACTGCTTAGCCTCCGCTGGAGTAACTCCTATACTCATTGCAGAAGGAAACACATTATATCACAAAATTAAGACATTGAGTGAAGAGTCGAGGTTAATTTCTAAATATGTTGCAATTATGAGAGACGGAGAAAGAAAGAAAGAGATGTAAAGGAGCACAGTTAGTTTGGGCATCAGAAGTGGGTGACCAGACTGACCCTAGATTATGGGAGGATTTCTGGAGTACACAAATTAGGATCACCAGGGCAGCCTCCCTCACACAAACATTATACTTTGTGGCGCATAGAGCATACTTGACTCCAGTCAAACTAGCCAAATGGCAAACACAACAAGGGAATAAATGCTGGTCATGCCAATCAGAGGAGGGTACAATGGCACATATGCTCTTTTATTGTACATTGGTGCAAGAATTTTGGCAACCTGTATGGCGGCGTATCACTCGCCTTTTCAAATTCTGGGCACCGCTCACATTTCGCATCGTAATCTATAGATCATTAACAGGCCAGATCCCCATAGAGAAAGATGCAAGTGATTTATTAAATTTGATGATCAGCCTGGCGATTAAGACGATTTTAAGTCACTGGAAAAATTTTGCGGCCCTACGTCTAGAATGGTGGTGGAGCCTGGTATGTCACCACAGGACCTGTGAAATTGCATATGTGAGTAGACACCCGTCCTACCATCGCTTGCTCAAGAAATGGGACATTCTCGACCAGCAATTATTATAGATAGTCATCTGGGACAGACTATAACACTTGATACCACTTGAAAAGAACGATATAATGCTTTCAATTTCAGCTACGTAGTTTAATAGACTGATTAATTTTCTTTCCACATTGTATTGTTAACTCTATTAATGTTGGGTTAGTTTTGGTTTTGTTAGAGTTAGGAATGGTAATTGCAATTGGAATGTAATACCGGTAGGGAAAATAGACATATACAATATTGTTTTAGATGCAGATTACTGTATTACAAGGCGAAATGTGTATCTATGGATGAGAAAACTTAAATAAAAATGTCAAAAAAAAAAAGAAACACTTTCACCATTGGTAAGCACCAAGTCCAGTATGGCCCTTTCACATGTGGGGTCTGTTACCAATTGCCTGAATAGTTCTCCCTGAAGAGAATCCAGGATCTCCTTACTTCTAGATGATACTGCAGCAGGAATGTGCCAATCAACATCTGGCATATTGAAATCCCCTATCAGTAGCACTTCCCCTTTCCTAGCAATGCTGGGTATGTCTTCAATTAACTCTCTGTCCACCTCTACCTCTTGTGAGGGAGGTCTGTATATCACACCAATGCAAATAGATTTCTCTTTCCCTCTTTCTAGTTTAACCCACAATGCCAGATGAGAGAAGGAGAAGGAGTAGTAGAGTACAGGGTAGAGAGGAGACAGTATGGTGGAAACGAGGGCGAGGTTGCCTTAGAGAGAGAGGAGATGGTTGAATGAGAGGGAGAAAGCGATGAAGCTCAATAGCTGATGATAGGGTAGAAGTCAGAATGGAGGGGTAAGTGAGGATGGTAAAAGGGAGATATGGAGGGGAGACAGTTAGGGAGTATGAAGAATAGGAAGACAATGTAATGAGGAGACATAGAGGAGTAGAGATGAGAACAAAGGCCAGAGGATATAGAAGGTGGGAGAGTCAAAGAGATTGGGCACACCTGTGCGTGAAGTAGGTAATGAGCAGGTGACAGCTATAAGAGACAGCATGCCACGGGGTGGGTGGGTAGAGGGGAGGAGGGGTGGGGTATACGTTATACAGCTGAGAAAGCTGAACAAAAGTGCAAAATAAGGGGCAGAGAGGTAAGGGAGCACACTAACAATGACAAATAAATAAATAAGTGGAGACAGACAGACAGATAGAACTCGCAACAAATTCACTCACGGGAGCTAAACTTCACCTCTCTAGCAGAGCACTACAAGAGCCCTGCTCTCCCAGAGCACAGAGAGCTAGGCACATGTGGGAGACAGGAAGAGGGGCTGAACAATACCTCAGCAGGGGGGTAGGGGGTAGTCACTCAGGTAGACTAAGAGCAGAGACAGGGAAACAATATAGACTCAGTAAACTATGGAGACAGAGCAAGACTAGGACTCTGTGGCAATGAAGATAGTCCTGGAACACTTTGACAGCATTGAGAATGGCTCTGAGCTCCAGCAGATTTATGTGGAGTTGTGACTCCTGCTGAGACCAGAGTTCTTAAGTGGGGAGAGATCCCTGATGGGCTCCCCAGCCCAGTCTGGATGCATCCATCGTCAGGGTACATTGATGTGCTGGCATCTGAAAATCTGACCCTACAAAAGAGACCCTACAAAGAGATTTTATGGGGATTGCCATCACTGGAGAGACAAGATCAGAAGGGTAGAGACTGTTATCTTGTCCCCCAGGTGACCTGATGCTTGAGACCACTGGGAAGCCAGTGCCCATTGGGCTGTGCACATGTGTAGATGGGCATATGGAACTACATGCACTGTTGATGCCATATGACCCAGAAGTTGTAGCATTTCTCAAGCAGTAAGATAGCATCTCAGGCATGCCTCAAGAGCTAACTGATTGAGATGAGCACAGCAGAGTTGGGGCAGAAATGCCCTTGGCTGATGAGTATTTAATAGAGCCTCTATGAACCCTAGAGTTTGAGAGGGGACGAGTTGGGATTTTGAAAGATTTATGGCAAATCGCAAATGTAACAACTTCATGGTGCGTGAGAGGGACAGACTGGCCTCCTGAGAGATGCTTGCTCTTATAAGCCAGTCGTCTAAGGGAAGACAAATATCCCTAGAGTCTTTAGAAATGCGACTACTACCACCATGCATTTTGTGTAGAGGCGAGGCCAAAAGGCAGGATTCTGTATTGATAGTGTCTTCCCTGAAACATGAAGCACAGGAATTTTCTGTGCTCTGGATGGATAAGAATATGAGTGTACACTTCCTTTAGATCTAGAGAACAGAGCCAGTCCTGACTCTGGAAATAGGGAAGAAGGGTCCCCACGGATATCATCTTGAATTCTGTAGGCCCCTCTTCATCATCTTTCTACAGAGAGGACATTCTGATGGCTGATGATCAGGCCCTAAGCATTTTAGACACCAGTCATGGGTGTCTGTGGCTGAGATGGTATCGCCACACTTAGAACACTTCTTAAAACCACTAGATGGTTTTTCCATTGTGTCTGTGACAAAATGGAGGGCCTAGGCCTAAGATGGCGTTGATGCACCTGAAGAAAGGAGAATCCTTTTCTTCACAGTTTTTTCTCAAAAAAAATAAATAAAGAAGAGAAAGTACTGACAGAGATCAGTACCAGCATCGACTGGAAGGCAGACGCAATCCACAAAAATATGAAAAATGGGAATTTTCTGCAGTGACAGGATTTGCTCCCTGTTGGCTCCGTGGAAAATGAAGAACTGAGGAGGGAGAGCAGGAAAAGCAGGAAGGCAGTTACACAGGCGCAGTTGGATGCTCCCAAAAGCTTTCCTGTTGGATGCTGAGGAGCGTTCCCACGTGGGCTCCATTAGTACCGACATCACCATATGTGAAGACTACATTCCTACTTGTTCCTGGAGATACATGTTGCTCCTATGGTTCCTGTGGGGGCCAGTCTTACTCCCAGTATTTCAATCTCCCCTTCTTCTGGATAGTCTTTGAGCTCAAGGGGGTCCTTTCATTCCCCCTCCCCCAGGCAACTTGATTTCTTCTGTGGTTGGGCATGGATCTACCTCCTCCTCCACACCCAATGGGTATTTAGAAGGGGTGGGAATGGACTTTTCCCCTATGAATTTGGATAATCTTAATAGGGCTACCTATTCTTACTCCAGTCTCTTCACCAGATTTGGGAAATGCTGTATTAGGGAATTATCATTTGGAGATAATTCTATTGGATATTTAGAAAATGGTTGCTTGAACTGAACATTTGTTGAAGGGTTCCATTGCTCAGCTTTATCAATTCTCTACAGATTTTGCTCAAAAGATGCAGGAGACAGATCTGGCTTTGAAAAATCTGGAAGATTAATGTAAAAATTTTAGATTATCGTGTGTCGACTTTACAATCTGCTGGAACCTCTGTAATTAAGGACAGTTTTAAGGACATTCTAGATAGACGTTTTGGAAAATCGATCTAGGTCAAATAATTTGCGTTTTATTAAAATTTTCCATCTATTAATTTTAATTTCTCCAGAAATTGTTTAGGAAATATTTGAAAGATTCTGTTGCTTTCTAGGGCTGATAATACCCAATTAATCAATTTGCTATTTGCCTGGTAATAAGGTATTATAAGATCAAGCTGAGATAGCATTTGATAAATTGTAGATTCCTGAAATAGATTTATCTGTTTTTGGAAACTTCATAGGATATTACTACTGAGAGTACTTTTATTAGAAAGTTAGTTTCTAAATAGATCGTAGTGTTATTTTTAAAAGCTACTTTAAGAAGAAAGTACTTTTTTGTGGAGGGAAAGTGGAAATCTTTCCAGATTTATTGAGGGCAACTCAGCACAGGAGGAAAAAAGTTCCTCCTAGAGCTTTGGGTGGTACGTTTTATTTGGAATATGTTTTGTTATGTTTATGCTTATTTCACTTGATATACCGCCCTTCAGGGGAAGCCGGTTCACAAAATACAAACAGTTAAAGAAAGTATTAGGTTAGAGGGAAGGAAAAGGAAGTTACAATCTTTGAGAGGAAAGCGGGAGAAAGAAGGGATATGACACGAGACTTAGAGATTAGAATCACACAAAAGGGGAGGGAAGGTCAAAGGCCAGGGAGAAGAGGTGGGTTTTCTTGTGTATCATTGGGTTTCAAGGTCAGACGTATTGGGTTTTTGTTGTTTCAGGGAAGAATCCTGCTGAATAATTTGTAATTGGTGGTTATGTCTGAGGATTACTGGGATTTATATGTACTTAGATACCTAACTTTTTTGACTTCTTGTACTTTTCTTATTATAAGATACTTCTCTGATCTCCATGTATGTGGATTAGTTAATCTATGCTTGTTTTTTCTATGCAGGCCTTGTTGGATGATGAGATCTGAGTGTACTTTTGTATTTTTCTTCCTTTTTTTTCTTTTGTAATTGATTAAAAACTTCAATTAAAAAAAGAAGCAGAGGATGAGCCTTCCCACTCAACTTATTATTGCACTATTGACCTATTATCAGGTTCAGTGCCTTCCTAGGGCAAGATTTACCCTCTGATTTGAACCTAAAGTTAAGGCCTGGAAGGACTATATCCAGGACAGCCTTTGGAAAAACCCTCAACTTCCCCAGTTAGGGCAGGATTCTTTTTTTCTGGCTAAAAAGGATGGAGGTTACATCTCTGTATTGATTAGAGGGGCCACAACAGGATTATTATTAAGAATCACTATACGTTTCCCTTAATTTCTGAACTATTTGATCAGGTGAAAGGATTCTGTTAGACAAAGTTGGATGTCCATGAGTCCATATAGACGGATTAAAATTAGAGAAGGAGATTAGTGGAAGACGGCATTTAACACTCAGGACAGGTGCTAAGAATATTTAGTGATGCCTTCTTGAATTTAAAATGTCCTCTGATTCACCTCTATGTTTCAAAACTTCATCAACAATGTTTTTAGAGACATGTTGGGAAGATATTTTGTCATTTATCTAAACAATATTCTCATTTTCTCCTCCAACTATATAAGCAAGGTTTTGAGGTCAATAAGGTACCTTTTTTGGGTTACATACTATATACCAATGGACTCAAAATGGATCCGGCTAAGGTATCAGCTGTCATGAATTGGATCCGACCCTAAAATCTTAAGGCAGTACAATACTTTTTAGGCTTGGCTATTACCACCAGTTAATTAGAGGATTATCCAACATTGTGGCACCCATTTCTGCCTCTCATGGAAATCATGTCCTCGAAAGTCAGTTAAGGATCTCAAAACAGCCTTTTCAAAAGCTCCTGTCTTATTTTACCCCACCACCTGTCTGCCTTTCATTATGGAAGGTGACATCTCAGAATTGAGATAGGATCAGTTCTCTCTCTGAGGCACACAGTCTCCAAAAGGTTTTCTCCAGCAGAGATTAGCTATGACATATGACATAAAGAATTACCTGTGATTAAGTGGACATTTAAAGAACTGTGGCATCTCCTGGAAGGCATGCATCACTCTACAACAGTATTTGACAACAACAATCTAAAATAAATAGCTAAACCCTAACCAGGCCAGGTGAGCATTGTTCTTTACCAGATTCAACTTTGTAAGCACATAACACCTGACTCAAAGAATGCCCTTTCCAGGAGCTTTTACATGAACCCTACAGGGATGCCTATTGAAGATCTATAGCGTCTAAGACCAATATTCTAGCAACTTTAATCATGGAGCTTTATACCAAGTTATAGGAGGCCCAGACATCAGCATCCAGTAGCACCCATGCTTGCTTTTGTTTTGTGCTCTATGACCTAAGTCAAGTAGTAATATATAAAAAGGACCACAGCAAAACGTGAGGCCTCTGGGAGGGTTTACAAGACAATATGCCTACTACGTCACTCTGATGACCAACCAAGCTAAGAGACATCACTTTTGTTTCCTCCAACTCAGTCTGTAGTCAAGCCAAGATCTATCACTCTCAAATGTCTGGCTTGTCCAAACCCCTTGTCTATATCCTTTTACCCTTGGTCTCATATCTCTAAGGATTTTTATCGTGGACCTACCTCCATTCAAGAGTAATAGTTATCTGGGCAGTAGTAGACAGGTTTAGCAAGATGGCCCACTTCATAACCCTTCCTATACTACCCACATCATTTCAGCTAGCTTCTCTTTTTGGAACACACATTTTTTGTTTGCACAGTATACATATATCTGACAGAGGAGCCCAATTCATCGCTAAATTTGGAAGGCTCTCTGCAAGCAATTGGGAGTAAAATTATCATTCTCCTCAGTATACTATCCCTAGTCTAGCGTTCAGCCTAAGGACAAATCAGAGTTTAGAGCAATTCCTACATTGCTATATTTCTGATCACCAAGATAATTGAACTGAACTATTGTCCTGACACTATTCTGATGTATATGTGAGACACCCTAAGGCCTTCATGCATGCCCCGTCACCACAGATGTGCATGCAATGGATTAATTCTTCTACCATATGAAGAAAATCTGTCCAATTCATTCTGCTCTCGGCCACAGAGAAATAGAAGCAGCTAGTAGACTGTTGTTGCCATGTGTGGCTATTCACCAGAAATATTCATCTTCCTCCAAATTGGGCACTAAATATGTTGGCCCTTAGGAGGTAGAAATAATATTGGAACCTGTTTCTGCATGTTTTTTTTTAAATTACCTCCCTTCCTGCACATTCCATTTTCAAAATATTTTTTATTAAACCAACCAACATGAAATACAATGTTTCATCATAAAATTCTTAGCTACATTTGTGGCCCCAAGTAAAGCATGTCAGGTTTCCCCCCATTTACACCCATTATCCCTACTTCATTAGTTATCTCTACTGCACCCCTGATTGCTAACCTTCTTTAACTGTGGGAATTTTGTACTGAGATACTTTGCAGAAGATGCCCATGTGCCTTCAAAATTTCTGACTTATCTCACACTAGAGGGATGTCAGTCTTTTGTTCATTCTAGGCCATCAGTGTTCCTGCCCCATAGGTTGGGACAATTTCCTTTTCAGTGCAATTTTTCACCTTGCCCAATCATGCACATCCTGATTAGTTTCCTCCTATATGCTCCACATTCTTGGTCCCCTCCAATCCAACAATGCTTCTTTTGAGCTCATGGTGAGCCATCACATCACCACAGTGGGGGAGTAGCCTGGTGGTTAGGGCAGCAGTCTGGGACCAGAGGCCAGGGTTCATATCCCACTTATACTCCTTGTGGCCTTGGGGAAGTCACTTAATCCTCTACTGCCTCCAGTATAAACTTAGATTGTAAGGCCTCAGGGGACAGAGGAATGTCTACCATAGCTGACTGTAATGTGCCTTGAACTACTACTGGAAAGTGATGAGCGAAATACTAATAAATAAGTAAATAATTGGATAGCATACTGTACTACCTGCCAGAAGATCTGAATCCCTGGATGAGTCCACCATATATGGTAGAAACTTCCCACTTGGCTGCACCCAATTCAGCAGATTCTAGAAACATTAGGGAATTTTTTTCAGTCTAATCAGAGTATGGTACCAATGATATAATAATTTGTAACCATTTTCTTCCCTCACTTGGTTTGCTTGTCATGCTGCAAAGGCTTGTGTACATCAGTGCTGCTGAGAGCTTTGCTATCAGTAGCTTAACTAATGGCAAGGTCTCCCAAGATGAATGGGTCTCAATGAGGTATTAGGCTAAGACAAACCACCCATCTGGACAGCAGCAGTATGGGACAGAGTTGGTGGCAGAGGATCACATTTCTGTGCAGGGGTAACACTGGCAGGCCTTTCTTCTATGTAGGTAATGCTAATCTACTTCCATATCGTGCCATGAAATCCCAATGGATAGTTAAAACAAATCCAACTGTTTTATAGTGCTGGAAGATGAGACCCTCAAGGTTGGAAAGCACTGAATGAGCTACTGAGGAAGAGCTGAAGACACTTCAGAGTAAAGCTAGCATTTATGATGTGGTTGGATCAAAGTCTTTGGGACATCTGACTGATGTAGCTGTGCATGAAATGAAGTCAGAAGCTGCAAAGATACATTCCATGTCCCAATATGTAAGATAAGCATGAACCAAGGGAAGCTGGAAGTGGTCAAGAATCAAATGGAATGTGTACAACTTGATCTGTTGGATATCCACAACTGAAATGGACTGGCATTAGGCACTTTGAATCTGATGATCACATGGTATACTCTGCTGGAAATGAAAGACAAAGAAGTAATGGTGTTGGATTTATAATTAAGACTAAACATGCACGAACTGTAATGAAATACACTGTAATCAGTGAATCTTTAATTTCTATTTGTCTATGAGGAATGCCCATCCACACAACTCTTATACAGTGTTATACGCCGCCAACAACAGCCACAAAAGAGGAAGACGTTGATCAGTTCTATAAACAAGTTTACAAGCTGAAATTGACAGAACATACAAACAAGATATACTAATAGTCATGGGTGACTGGAATGCAAAAGTTGGGAACAAAGAAGGTAACATTTGGAAAATATGGGTTTGGCAACAGAAATGGAGCTGTAGAAAGACTGATAGAGAGAATTCAAGACCAGCAATCTCTCTATCTCAAACACCTTCTTCCAGTAACACAAGCAGAGACTACATATGGACTTTACCCAATGGACTGTAGAAAAATCAAATGGACTACATCTGTGGAAGTCAATGATGGAAAAGCTCAGTAACATCAACAGACAAAACCTGGAGCTGATAGAAAAAGAGAAAGCCACTCAGGAATGTAGTATAATATGATCTTAAAAATATACAACTGGAATATAAAGACTGCCTACAATATTGAGTCACCACTTTGGATAAAAATGACAGAGCCCCGGAAAAGCTATGGGATGACATCAAGAAAGTTGTACTTGAAGAAAGTAAAGTCTCTGCAAAAGGTGAAAAATAAAAAATGACCGAAGAAACTCTGAAAATTGCTCAGAAATGCAGAGAAGCTAAAACCAGAGGATAAAGAGAGAGAATCGTGGAACGTAACAGAGATTTCCAATGTACGGCAAGGCAAGACCAAGAGAAATACTACAATGATGCATATACTGTAAAGAAGTAGAATTGGAAACTATCAGAGGACGAACAAGATCAGAATTCCTAAAGCTACAAGACATAGAGAGAATTCCAGCCTTGGATTGGGTTTGTTTTATGTGATTTCTCTGTCATCACACCAGAAAAAACACTTAAGGCAAATTATACTCAGTAGTCGCAGCATCTCACAATATTAACCGTGTGGTTTCATGATTTGTAACAAAATGACTGCAGAGTCTTCTCGAAGTGCCATTCCTCAACACACTGAAGAGCATGCCCTGCACACCTGAAAAACAGCTTTCTCCATAGATTTCAATGGGGACAAAGCAGACAAATGCATAAATGGTTTTTTCCCAAAGACTAACCGATTAAACAAAAATGAGCCTGAAATTCCCTGGGTGGTTCATGCCTAATATATATAGCACACAGGGGTGTAAAGGAGGAATATTCTGCATGGGTCTTCCGTGTACATGTGTATCCCATATTTTAGAATGACAATATAAATATTCCCCAGACGTTCTGCCCATCAGCTTCCAATTGTGCTTATTTCCAAATAAGCATGTGTGCTAAGGCATTCCCTTTAGTTAACTCTCTGAGGCAAGACTCTGCACCTTTACTATGGATAAGCAGGGCACGGTTTAGATTCATACTTAATTTTCAGGTTTAATTTCTAAAGCTTGCATACATTCTATAACACACAATTCCCTTCCCATCAGATAAGCACCAGCCTTTCCCTTAAAGACTCTTGCCTTTAGCGTGCCTCTGCCTCACCAGTCTTGCTTTGCTTTTGCTCTGCAGCCAGTCTGACTTTTGAATTCTCCAACTCCTTGTTTAACTGGGCCCAAATACTTGATTACTTCCACCTGTTCATGACTCAAGGAACTATGTCTTCAGCATTCCTGCGAGTTCACCTTCCTCAGACCTCTCCCATGCACTCCAGAGCTTCATCTGGTATTCCAGCACCTTAATAACCAGTGAGATACAAGTCAATGTTCACACTCCTCCCCCCTTTAAGTGACACACGTTTCAATAGAGCTGTATATTTGCTAGTGTGCATTCGGTTCATTAGTGGGCCTTAAACATTAGGACGTCCATCCCCGCTATTTCTGCCCTTTCCTGGCCCCGTGTACCTTCCCCGGATCTTGTATGGGGAAAGGTAGATGGGGCAGGAGAGGGGTGGATTGGGAGCAGTGTCGGGGCGGACAGTGGGCGGTCATCTGCCCTGGATGTCCAGGGCCGGCAACTTGCATGGGGAACTTATTCCACCTCAGAGGTGAAATAAGTTCCCTAGTCGCCAGGGATCAGTAGGCTCAGGGCATGGATAGGTCACGGGGGGGGGGGGGGGGGGGGAAAAGGACAGTCCCCACAGCCTGACCCTGGCCTTAGGAGGCTAGATAGGGGGTCGGGCTGCGGGGAATGCAGCGTTTGTGCCAGCAACTGGGATCACAGCTTTTCAATGGAGCTGCAGTGCCATGGCAACCGGACACCATAGCGCCACGGCTCCATTGAAGAGCCCTGACTGAGTTAGCCGGGCAAGGCCTATATGTGCAGGCCAGATGGAATCAGGGTCCTGGCCTGCACATACAGGTCTGTTTGCGATTTTGATCCCGTGGGGCTAGATGTGCCCCACGGGATCAGAATCGTGACTCCGTGTGTCTGGTTTTGAACGGGCGCTAAGAGGGCCTGGACATCCAGGAGGGAATCGTGCCCTTAGCATATGCCTTAATGTGTCAGCTAGTGTGCATTTAAATCAATCGGCACACACTAAAAAATTTTTATTAAACTGAATGTGTGAAGCTAACCAAAATTAGTTATTTTTTCCCATAATTTTTTTTCTAAACACTTTTTTCTTGCCTGTGCACATTCCTAATTTTCAAAGCCTCACAGCATCACTGGAAGCAAATACACACCATCACTTTGGCAAAATTAGGCCACAAAGGCCAGAATTCATCTCCGTCTGATTCTGAATCAGAATAGCAAAGAGGTACCGAAGGAGACATGAAAGCATGCACCAATCGAGAGTCATTAGTCAGCAAAACTCTTTGGAACCTGAGACGTGGAGAAGTGCTGGGGGGGGGGGGGTAATGTGCTCATTTCCTGATATTTAAAGTCATCTCCCTTGGGACAAAGTTTGATTTTCAGAGAATTGCTTCCTAATTAGTTCCTCTTGTACATTTAAGTTTAAAAATATGATACTTATATTAAGTAGCCGTACATTTAGCAAACTTGTCCCTATATATCTACATGTCATCACTTATACATATTTATCCTCTTTGTGATGTTGCTCTTTCTTTGAACATACATTTCAAAAATGACCACCTCTCTTGTTTGGCAAAATTTTACATATATCTTTGGTGACACTTTTCATATTTTATAAAAGGCTTGGCACACCTTCAAATATATATTAATGAAGTTATTTTATGCCACACTGTCAACTGTATTTTTTAGATTTTTATCTTAAATTTTCTTCATATGATATGTTTAGCATTTTATATTTTTTGCTATGTTTGAATGTTTTTTTTATTTATTGTACAGTTTATTATTCAGTTTATAGACCCCTGATGCAGGCTTAATTCACTAAAACATGATCAAGTCGGGTCCTTAGTAAAGTTCCAGTCGTGGTCATTCTCAGTTGTCTGTTGTGCTTTAGTTTTATAAACTGAAGAGTGGCCTAGAATGGATGAGAAATTGGCTGGTTGAAAGGAAGGTGATTAGAGAAAGAAGGCAGAAGTGGAAAGAAAAGAGTAAAAGAAAGCGAATAGGGCAGGAAGGAATGGAGGGGGAGTGTAAGAGATGGGAAGAAAAGTAAGCATGGAGTGAAGAGCACGTGGAAGGAAAGGGGAGGTGAAAGGGGTTGGAGGAAAAGGAAAACTAAAGAGAACATTGAGTAGAGTGTGTAAGGAGGAATGTGATCCCCTACACTCCTATGCATCTTCCAACAAACATACACCGCTTCCCACCAACACACAAATACATGCTCAGGCTTATACCCGCACATACATTCCACCACCTTGCACACGCAAACTCATTCACTGCAGACTCCAACAACTCTCATGCATTTACTCCTCCACATCTATACTGTCCCACACAGAAAGGCACCCACATTCACTTGACACAGAGAAGCATGCCACATCTGCACACCTCCACATACACAGTACCTCCACATACTCCCCCCCTCACATACAGTCACCACATACTTTAACATGTTCCTCCCGACTGAGCAAGAGGGGAAAAAGCATACCTTTAAGGCATGGTATGGAAGGGCAGACTGGAGACAGGATAGGCTCTATGGTCTTTACCTGCTGTCATGTTCCTATGTTTAAGCATGCACTTTCCAACTTGTTTCCCTTTCTTTCAACATGTTACTGGATAATTACTGCAGCCTGATATAAGAAGATAAAAAGTATCCTGTGCAAGGTACAGAAGAAAAATCATTACATCCTGAAATGGAAAAATTGTATGATTAGTCTCTTTACAGGGAATACAGGAAACTCCTCTTAATGATCACCTTCATATGAAGAGAAATTTTGCAAATAAAATTCTCAAAAGTAAACATATTCCACTACTCCTGGCAAAATTAACTCATGTAGGGCAGAAATCATCTCAGTCTGGCGACAAATCAGAAAGCAAAGAGATTGCTGCAGGAGACACAAATTCACATTTCAATCAAGAGTCACCAGTCACCAAAGGTGACAGAATGATGATGTTGTCTGAAGCGAAAGCAACGAGTACAGACCCATTCAGAGCAGTGACAGACGTTAAAGAAGAGATTAAAGTCCTGGGATCAATTCACTCACAGTGACAAGCCTATTGGTGAGCAGATTCTGAAACTGTTTCCTAAAAAAATGTGCACAGCTGAAAAAGTAACTATAAAATATCAAGAAAAGAAAGGAAAGCAAGAAAACACGATGAAAGTCTGAGTACTCTGAGATCTTGGGAAGAAGCGACAGAAGAATCCATTTTCAAAGGCATCTTTTGAGCTGAAAGCTGAGTAGATGCCAGTTTTGTAAACTACACTTATAAAAATGCATCTATTTTAAACTATGGGGCATATTTACAAAACAGCAGTAGTGGTTTCTGTGCGATATCGGAGCCGCTGCCCCATTGAAATCAATGGGGTCGTGGCTCCAATTATCATATGGAAGCCACTACCGCTGTTTAGTAAACATACCCCTATGTTTACTTTTAGCTACATTTAGAGATGTCTTGCAGTGTATTTTGGGTGGGATAGAAACGTTAATGTAAAGTAGATTATACTTTCAACTCAAAATGGTTTAATTTTCCAGGCATAAGCGCCTACAAATGTTGTGTCCTTGGTGAGCTTTAAAGGGAAATAAAGTGCTCACGTACTTTCCCTTTGAAATTCGATACAAGATTGCCGTGCAGCAAGATGGGAAGTTTGAAGTTTGCCTCCAAAACGTTCCCAGCATTGTGAAAACTATGTATTACTCTGTAATGGGTATGAATGCAAATGTTGGAAAATAGCTGAGGGTGTACATACGGCAACTAGGAGAATACATGCTTTCAAGATTTTTCTAGAAAATAAAATCTCATGGATGAAATTAGAGGGAAGGGGTATCTACAATTGAAAGTTCAAAAGATCAAGGACTTCCCAGACCTCACCCAGCAGTTCTTCATAAGACAAAGATGTTTCCATATCTTATAAATATTGTTAAAGAAGCAAAATGTTCAATATGAATGAAGCGTTCTGTTCTCTCTCAACTTTATTATGGAAGGGAAAAGAGGGTTTTTTTATGTCAAATATGAAGACGGTCTGGAATCGCAAACTGATCAGCAAGACTCTAATGCTAATACTGAAAACGGTGGAAAAGAAATACCCGCCTGAAAATATTCCTAAACATGGCCCATCAAAAGAGATGGACTTGCTGTCACGGGGACATGTCTGGCTTTCAGGAGAATAGTAGCACTTCACCTAAAATTTAAAAAAAAAAAAATCTGCTTCTCTTGTTTTTCCTCCTTCTTTCTCACCATTATTCTGGCTATATGCCATTTTTTACAGTATAACTAGCTCATATTTTCTCTGGAAGCCTGTGCTGCGTGAATAATTCAGTACTTCTATTGCCACACTTTCCAGAAACAACACTGCTATGGACATTGCGAAATGCATCTAGTTGAGGTACTATTAGACATTTCAGATTGTTACAGTAAGGTGTGGACTTAAAGCCACCACCATATTTAAGCCTTTATCTTTGTAACTGGCCTGAAGATAGCAAAACACTCAAGAACTTAGAGAGCAGGCCATGCCGCTCTTGCCTTTTTCTTTATGAAGCATTCCTATGCTTCTCGTATTGTTCTATTAGGGATTTTCTATGGGCACCTCGGGTAAAGTTTAGAACTGGAGTGCCTAAAGATATCCACTTAACTTAGGGGAAGGGATTTTGGATTTACCTTTCTCCAGCAGTAACTCAAGGCAAGTTACATTCAGGTAAGGTAGGTATTGCCCTGTCCCTAGAGGGCTTACATCTAATATGGAACCTCAGGCAATAGAGGGTTAAGTGACTTATCAAAGATCACAAGAAGCAGTAACTGGGTTTAAATCCTTGTTCCCTAGTTCTCATCCTACTATTAGTCTAAGGGGGTTATTCTGTGCTATGAATAGCGGGGATGGATGGCTGGGCAGGCAGTGGGTGGTCAGCGACATGTGTGGGGAAGTTATTCCACCTCTGAGGTGGAATAACTTCCCTGGATGTGATTTTTTTTAAATGCACAGGGCTCAGATGGGGTGTGGGGGGCAGGGGAATAAGCCCCTTTTTCAGGTGGCCAGCACCGCAGCTTTTAAATGGAGCCGCATTGCTATGGCAACATGATGCCATGGCGCCGTGCTCCATTTAAAAGCCCTGACTCAGTTAGTCAGGCTGTGCATGGCATGTATGTGCAGGCTGGACTGAATCGCAGTCCCGGCCTGCACGTACAGGCCTGATTGTGATTCTGAACCCCTCTGTGTGTCTGCTTCAGACCGGACGCACAGAGGGGATCTACATGCGGGATGGAATAACGCCCTCTGTGGATTTGATTTTTGTATGAATGGAAAAATTGATGAAAATAAAAATTCCATTAGTTCAGGATGCTACTAACAGTCTGCGCATGTTTGGCAAATTTCCCTGAAGCACCATTCGTGAAGTTCATTTTCATGCTGTTGTGTTACCGTCTTTTGGTTTTTCACTAGGAGTTTAAAAGTTTTCCAGGACTTCCAACCTTCTACCTGCTCCTGCAGGGAGTATCTCTCTGGGGTGGGGGTAGGAGATATGAAAATAAGACAGAGTCTAGGAAATTTTGGTTTTCATAGTTTGCCATTTGGCAATTGCTTACTGTCCTAAGCATTGGTGGAAGTTGTGCATTGTGCATTTGTGCAGGTAGATGATTGTGCAACACTTTCAAAAGAGGCAATGACTCCTGGGAAGGAACGTTTACTGTATCTCATCATGCCATTGCACAACTAGAAGACAGAGTGAAATAATTTTTTCATGACAATTTTTCTCATTCGCTGTCTTTAACAGCAGCTGTGGGGATGGGAGGGAAGCATACCTTACTGTATCCAGCTATTCCATCCCACATTTAGACCACAGTTCAATAAGTGTCTGATGCAACACAGTTGGGATGATGGCACTCCAGGGAAGAAGGGACGTAGTGGGTAGCACAAGGCACTAAAGGACAGAATCCCTGCCCCCCAAGAACTGGGAATCCAGTCTGAACAGATCATATGCTTGGGAAGGGTATGTTTGGAAAATGAAAAGGTTGTAGAAGGAAAGAAGAGAGGGAAAGTAAGAGCAGCACTTGCACAAGTGCATAGAAAGAGACAGCCCCCTCTGCTCCACTGATGAAGCTTTACAAGGGGAGTAGAAATAGGCACCACTTCCAGTGCAACTGTGAAAAAGCAGGTGTCTGCTGTCTTCTCCAGAGTGCGGCAAAGAGGTTGATATGGTGCAGGGTGGGTGGACACAAGAGAAGCAGCGGCTGAAGGCAACTGAGCAGAGAAGCACCCATACTATATTTCCTGATAAAAAGTATGTGGAAAATTCTTTGCAAATATAGAATCTGGAGAACCACATGGGTGGAATTTGCATCTGAATCATCAGATATTGAGTTTACTGGCTGAAGAGAGTGTTGGAAAGGTTGTTATCCTGTTAACTGGTGATGAGGCCGAAAGTAAATACTGGCTGTGTCAAGGCCAAGAGTACCACACTGGTAGAAGGGACAATAGGGGGGGAGTGAGTGGGGAGGGTGATGCTGGCCTTTAATTGTCTCTTCCATCCCCAGCCATAGGTCCAATAGCAGCACCAAGAACAGCAGCTACCTTCCCTCCCAAGAAGTAGAGGGGAGGTAAGGAGCACATTAGTAGAAGGAAGTTGATAAACCATTACTACTACTACTATTAATCATTTATATAGTGCTAGAAGACAGTCCCTGCTCATAGAGCTTACAATCTAGTTAAGACAGACAAGCCAATGCAAGAGAAATAAGAGGCTCAATAGGGAGAGGAGACACAAGGGGAACAGGAGATTAGGATCCAAAAGTGGCCTCAAACAGGTAAGCCTTTGAAGAATGAGAGAGATGAGACTTGATGTAAAGATACAGTAAGTTTGTTCCAGGCATAAGGAGCAGTAAGGTGAAAAGATCGAAATCCTGGATTTGGCAGTAGAAGAAAAGGATATAGAGAGAAGGCCAGAGGAGGAGCGGAGTTCACGAGGAGAGGTGTAGGAATAGAGGGGAAAGAGGAAAGGTAATGGGGGGCAGTAGAGTGAATGCATTTATAGGTTAGAAGGAAAAGTTTGAACTGGATACAGAAACAGAAGGGAAGCCAGTGAAGTAATCTAAGGAGAGGGGTTATGTGAGTGTATTGGGGCTGGTGAAAGATTAACTGCGCAACAGAGTTCTGACTAGATTGAAGAGGAGAGAGATGACTCTGAGAGAGACCAGCAAGGAGGAGGTTGCAATAGTCAAGATGGGAGGTAACTAAAGAGTGGACAAGAGTTTTAGTTGTGTGTTCAGAGAAGAAGGGGTGAATTTTGTTAATGTAGAGAAGGAAAAGACAATTTTTTGCAAGCTGTTGAAAATGTGTGAAGAAGGAAAGGGAGGAGTCAAAGATGACCCCAAGTGATTGATAGAGAAAGGGAGAAGAAATTCAGTTTTAACCATATTCAGTTTCAGATGGCGATGAGACATTCAGGCAGCAATGTCAGATAAGCAGGCAGAGATATGAGCTTGACGTGTAAGAGGAATGTTAGGTGAAGATAGATAGATTTGAGAATCATCGGCAGGGCCGGATTTAGCTATACGCCATGTACGCCATGGCGTAGGGCCCACAGCTGCAAAGGGCCCACAAAAATTGAAGTAGTTAGGCTTTTTTTTTTTAATAAAATAAAAAAAAACCTGCTGGCTGCCGCCGCGGGGCCCCCTCTGCTGCCGCGGCAGCATGGACTGACCCGCGGGGGCCCCCTCTGTAAGCTCGGTCCCTCCCTCCGTGCCTCCGTGTCTCCCTCCGTGCAGGCTGTTAGAGACGCGAAGGCAGACTGTCTCCTTCTGCCTTCCCGTCTCTGTTAAGCCCGCAGGGCTGATGGGAAATTTCCCATCAGCCCCTGCGGGCTTAACAGAGACGCGAAGGAGACAGTCTGCCTTCGCGTCTCTAACAGCCTGCACGGAGGGAGACACGGAGGCACGGAGGGAGGGACCGAGCTTACAGAGGGGGCCCCCGCGGGTCAGTCCATGCTGCCGCGGCAGCAGAGGGGGCCCCGCGGCGGCAGCCAGCAGGTTTTTTTTTTAAAATAAATTTTACTTTAGGCCGGGGGAGGGGGAGGGGGTAGGACTGGTAATTGGGGGGGCTGGGACTGGGGCTGGAAATGGGTTGGGACTGGGACTGGGACTGGAAATGGGCTGGGACTGGGACTGGAAATGGGTTGGGGGGATTAAGGCTGGAGGTGGGCTGATGAGGAGGACTGGTAATGGGCTGTGGGCTGTTGGGGGGGGGTTAGAACTGGTAATGGGCTTTGGGGGGGTTAAGACTGGTAATGGGCTGTGGGCTGATGGGGGCTGTCTGGTAATGGGCTATGGGGGGGGTTTAGAACTGGTAATGGGTTTTGGGGGGTTTAGACTGGTAATGGGCTGTGGGCTGATGGGGGCTGTCTGGTAATGGGCTATGGGGGGGGCTAGGACTGGAAATGGGCTGGGGGGGGTTAAGACTGGAGGTGGGCTGATGGGGTTAGGACTGGTAATGGGCTGTTGGGGGGGGGGGTTTAGAACTGGTAATGGGTTTTGGGGGGGTTTAGACTGGTAATGGGCTGTGGGCTGATGGGGGCTGTCTGGTAATGGGCTATGGGGGGGCTAGGACTGGAAATGGGCTGGGGGGTTAAGACTGGAGGTGGGCTGATGGGGTTAGGACTGATAATGGGCTGTTGGGGGGGTTTAGAACTGGTAATGGGCTTTGGGGGGGGTTAAGACTGGTAATGGGCTGTGGGCTGATGGTGGCTGTCTGGTAATGGGCTATGGGGGGGGTTAGGACTGGAAATGGGCTGGGGGGGGTTAAGACTGGAGGTGGGCTGATGGGATTAGGACTGGTAATGGGCTGTGGGCTGATGGGGGGGGGGGGTAGGACTGGCAATGGGCTATGGGGGGCTGACTGGAAATGGGTTGATGGGGTTAGGACTGGAAGTGGGCTGATGGGGGGTTAGGACTGGTAATGGGTTATAGGGGGGCTTAAACTGAAAATGGGGTGATGGGGGGTTAAGGACTGTAAGTGGGGTGATGGGGGGCTAGGACTGGTATTGGGTTGGGGGGTTGCTAGGACTGGAAATGGGCTGATGGATGGCTAGGACTGGAAATGGGCTGATGCAGGGACTAGAAGGGAATGGATGCTGGGTGAGGCTGGAACTAGAAGGGAGCTGATGTTGGGGGAGGATTAGAATGGGATGGGGCTGGAAGAGTAAAATGGAGAAGGGAAAATATTTTGTGTGGGAGGGATAAAAAATCTACAATTGGCCGGGTATTGGGAGAGTAAGTGGGGATTGAGGATGGAGGGGTAAAATTTGAGTGGATGAAATAGGAATGAGGAAAGAGCAAAAGGAGAAAGATTAGTATGTTAAAGCAGATGTAGAGAGAGAATGGAAAAAAATCTAGAAGAGAGAAGAAAGGACAAATGGACAGCAGACGATGGAGAGTTAGCAGAAGACACGAAGAAACCAGAAGAAAGTGGCTGGAGCAATTGCAGCTGAAAAAAATGCACAAAAGGTAGAAAAATATCTCTTTATTTTGAATTTATTAATTGGAATATGTCAGCTCTGGTAAATGTGCATCATTAACATCTGCGCTTTGTTTAGTACAAGAGCAAATTAATGTATAGTTTTATTTCTATAGTGTTGTACATTCCAAGTTTGGCTTTTGGGATTCCCAGTTTAATTATTGTCTTCCTATTTCTAAATTGTGATTACTTGTTTGGTGATGGTCTATGTTCTGCATGTGTAACTGAGCTGAGGTGTTCTGTTTATATAATTCCTATTTGACATTGCCACTTGTTCTCTTTCCCCAGTAGGTCATGTATTGTTGTTCTCTGAAATGTATTGGTTTAATATTTGCAGTGTTGCCTTTTGATTGGTAGAGTATGGTGCTTTGTGAGTCCTGGTAGTGCTGTTAGGATACGGCGGGTTTACTATGGGCAGTGTTTGTAGTAGTTCCTAATGTGTCTGGCAGTTGGCACTGGATTATAGTAATGTAGAAATCTTTTAGTCTTTCTTTATCCATACACTCATTAAGAGGCACGTTTACTAAAAGTTAGTATATGGTAACATTATGCAAATATTTATGCAAATGAGGCCCCTTATGCAAATGAGGTCCGCACCCCCCTTGGGCCGCCCCTGCTGGGGGCCCACAATTTTTGTTGGCGTAGGGCCTCACTCAAGGTAAATCCGGCCCTGATCATCGGCATAAAAATAATACTGAACACCATGGGAAGAGATAAGGGCACCAAGGACTGGGCGTAGAGAGAGAAAAGGAGAGGGCTTAGAACAGACCCTTGGGGTACACCAACTGAAAGAGAGGTGGCAGTAGAGGAGGAACTACCAGAACAAATACTGAAAGAATGATTGGAAAGATAAGAAGAGAACTAAGACAGCATAGAGCTTCTAAAACCAAGAAAGGATAATGTGTCGAGGAAGAGAAGGTGGTCAACAGTATTAAAAGCAGGAAAAAAGGTCAAGACAAATGAGAATTGAGTAAAGGCCTTTGGAGTTAGCCAGGAACAAGTCACTGGAGACTTTGGCAAGAGCCGTTTCAGTAGAATCAAAGGGACGGACACCAGACTGGAGTGGATCAAGGAGGGCATGAGAGGAGAAACATTTGAGGCAGCGGCAGAGAACTGCACATTCAAGAAATTTGGAAAGGAAAGGGAGATGGGTCAGTAATTAGAAGGACCAGTAGGGTCAAGTGAAGATCTTTTGAGGAGAGAAGTGATCACAGCATGCTTGAAGGCTGCAGGGAAGGTGCAGTGGAGAGCGAAAGATTGAGAATATGTGAAATGGAAGGGATGCTGGAAGAGCAGATGGGTGGGAATAGGATCAGAAGAACAGGCAGTGAGTTTAGAGAAGGAAAGACGGGAGCTTCCCCCTTCAGAGATTTTAGAAAAGGACAAAAGGGTGAAAGAAGTTGAGGGGAAAAGTTGGTATTAGAGAGAGGGAAGAGGGGGTGAAGAAGAATTAGTAGGGAATTGAAGAGTAATCTTATAGACTTTGCTGTGGAAATAGTCGGCTGGGGTTTGGGTAAAGAGAGGAGGAGGGATTGGAGGTGGTGGTACCTTAAGAAGGGAAGTGAGAGTAGAAAAGAGACGGCTGGAGTTAGAGGCAAGGCAGATGAATAAAATAGTTTTGCTCAGCGAGTGCAATGGCAGACTGGAAAGAAGTAAGCATGAATTTGAAGTGAAGGAAGTCGGAAAGGGAGTGGGATTTGAGCCAAGTGCTTTCAGCTGAACGGGCGCAGGAGTGTAGATAGTGGGTAGTTGAAGACAGCCAGGACTAATGTGAAAGTGTGCCTCACAGGACATGTTATGGGCAGAGCAAAAGTATCCAGAGTGGAGGAGAGAGCAGTTTTATAGGAAACTATGTTCTCATCAACAGACTTAGATGACAAAGTGGAAGAAACAAGAGAAGAAACAGTAGTGGATAGAGTTAGTGGATCAATACCATGAAGATTTCTAAAAAGATAGGAGGAGATTCGGAAAAATTGAGGGGGAGGGGAGTGATGAAGAGTGAAACTTAAGAGGTGGTACTGTATGCAGCATCATTTGCTACAACAGACCCTTTCTAGCTAAGTACAAAGAAGGACACTGATTCTAGGTTGGGGGCTCAATCCAAAACCAGAAAAAGCAGTGGTGGGAAAGGCCTGTTAATCACCCAGGAAGTTGGTCACAGCTTACCTCAGCAGCACAGGCATAAATAGCTCAACCAGAGCTCTGTGATCCTCAGTCTTGAATGACTAGAAAAGGGGACTGTTACTTCTGGAGAGAGATCTGCAATTGCAAGTATATACTTCTGGGAATTTTCTGAAAGGAATTCTTTGTATTAAAGCTAATTAATCTGTGAACCCACTATTTTTTGTTAAATCAGTCAGGGCCTAGTAGCAGCAGTTTAAATTTAAAACACAGAAGAGAACTTTCTGGTTACATTTCATACCCAGCAGAGAGCTTGTAGTTTAAATTTAATAGTCACTCAGGGCCTAGCATCAGCAAAGTACTTTTAGTTTAAATTTAAAACACAGAAGAGAGCTTTCTGGTTAAATTTAGAACCCAGCAGAGAGCTTGTAGTTTAAATTTCATAATAAGTTAGAGCCTAGCAGCAGCAAAGAGCTATAATTTAAATCAAATCAGAATATAGCTTACCTCAGCAGCACAGGACAGGGTACTGTGTAACAGCCCTCTTTTAATAAGTGTGTAAACCAGGAAAACAATTTAGGCATCATTGTAGATAACATGTTAAAACCCTCGGCCCAGTGTGCAGCGGCAGCCAAGAGAGCAAATAGAATGTTAGGTATCATAAGGAAAGGAATGGAAAATAAAACAAAAGATATTATAATGCCTCTATACCGTTCCATGGTGAGACCGCATCTTGAATATTGTGTGCAATTCTGGTTGCCGTATCTTAAAAAGGATATAGCGTTATTAGAAAAGGTTCAGAGAAGAGCCACCAAAATGGTAAAGGGGATGGAAGAATACTCCTATGAAGAAAGGCTAAAAAGGTTAGGGCTCTTTAACCTGGAAAAGAGACAGCTGAGGGGAGATATAATAGAAGTCTATAAATTAATGAACGGAGTGGAACGGGTAAACGTAGATCGACTCTTTACATTATCAGAATATAGAAAGACTAGGGGACATGCAATGAAGCTACAGGGTAAACTATTTAAGACTAATAAAAGAAAATATTTTTTCACTCAACGTCTAATCAAACTTTGGAATTTGTTACCGGAGGATGTAGTAAAGGCTGTTAGTGTAGCTGGGTTTAAAAAAGGTTTGGACAAGTTCCTGGAGGAAAGGTCCATAAACCATTATTAAGAAGGGACCCAGGATATCAATGCTTAACCCAGTACAAGCATTGCAGAACCTGTGTCTTTTGGGGAAACTGCTAGGTACGTATGACCTAGATTGGCCACTGTTGGAAACAGGATACTGGGCTTGATGGACCTTGGTCTGACTCAGTATGGCATATCTTATGTTCTTATGTTCTTAAAGGTATATAAAAAAACAAAATCAATTTCCTGAGAAGATCCCCTAATTCTTTCCCCTAGTCCAATTAGTATGGCAGCAAGCCTGATGCACATCAAAACCAGCCACCATGGAAGAGATGAGGTAGTGTTTGGCAGCACCATCATGGGGCAAGCAGCACATAGCATCAAGAGTGGTGAGACAGTGCCTCAAGGAAACGATAGCCCTGGATGACTGTTTCCTGAAGTTGGTTGAGGTTTAATAGGCTGCTGCATCTCTTAGATCCAAGTGCCCTGCAGGACAACCTTTTGTAAGCAGGTGATCCCCCAGCTGGTATTATCAGTTACATCACCAGCTGAAGGTAGACCTGGCAAAAGCAGAGGCTGGTGCTAGCATTCGTTTCACCAGTAACCTCTGGACTAGTCAGAATGCTAGACATGCTTACCTCTCCCTGATAGCACACTGGTGGCAGCCATGAGAGGAAGAAGCTATGGGTATATAGGGGGAGTAACAGAAAGAGGGTGCCAGTGGGCTGTGCTGCACAGCTAGTTAATGACTGATAGCCATACTTGGACCCATGTCTTAGCAGAAATAAGAGCAATGCCACAGGGCTGGCACATAGGGCACAAACAGAGTACTGTGCTTCCACATTTTCTAGTAACAGATGATGGGATGAATATAGTCATGACAGTGAAGGAAGGGGGCATTTATGGGATCAAATGCTTTGCATACTTGCTACACCTGGGTGTCAGAGACTCTCTAGTCCTGTGGAGCAAGGGAAGCAGCAGCCCTGTCCTGAGGCAACTGATTGAGAAGTGCCTAAAAATAGCAGGGTATTTTCACCAGTGTATGAAGGGTGGGCCTGAGCTGCATGAGAAACAGGAAGCAACGGAGGCATCTGTACACCAGTTCAAGCAAGATGCTGCCACTACGTGGAATTTCACTTATGAAATGCTTGATAGGTTAGTGGAGCAACAGGTGTCATTGGAGACTGAGGTAAGGATTAAAAACTCTGAATCTCCAGGACTGGTCAAATGTCACACGGATGAAAAGTCCCAAAGCCCTTTAAGGATGCCATGGATGGATTGGGTTCCACAAGAGCTACCCTGAGTCTTCTCATCCTCGTGGAGGCCGAATCTGAACCATGCACAGCTGGGCCATCTGGACGCCCAAAAAAAATGGATGGGGCCAATGTGTACTCGATTCTGCAACCACGGGAGCTATACGTTCCTGTGATTATGAAATCCGGCCATTTAGATGACTCGGTGTGCACCCAGTTCCGATGAGGGAGACGTCCAGTGATATGCCCGGCCAACCCTCCCAATGCTCCGGCTGGTGTGCCTGTGCAGCAGCGTCCTGTCATCATGGCACTGGCACGTCCAGCTGGGGTAGTCAATGGCCTAGACACAATGTGGCCCTGTTTCCCCATCATCCAACCCTTGCCAGGGGCCCCCTAGGACAGAATCGGGCAGTGGGAGCCTTCCAGCAGCAATGTAATGGTGCGGGGGGGAGGGGGGATCTAGCTCTCCATTGACTGACTCAGAGCCTGGCACTTATTTACACCTTCAGGGTGGAATAAGCCGGGCATCAAAGTCAGAATTGCCTTTGTACATTCCCGAAAATGGCACCTCCCCCTGTGCTGGCCACGGTTTGCCCCCTCCTGCCCCCATCCAGCACTCCTCGCACAAATGCTGTGTACATGCGGGGAGGGCTGGACCCTGAATAGCATTCCAGGGCTAAACAGGGGTTGGATGTCCAACCTGGATGTCCAATCCCACTATTTGTGGGTCAGAATGATCCCCATAGTGAATATTTACAAGTGAAGAGGGTTTTCGGCAGCAACAGATTGTTAGCAGAGGTTATGGTGATGGTCCACTTCTTACATGGTCAAGGGGAAAAGAGGTTTCAAGTCCTTATGAAAGAGGAAGCTTATATGCTAGCTGGTCCCTTGTGACCCCGTAAATGAAAGGAACTATCACTCTGCAGTGCAACTCACTGACTTACTGGAAAGCAAAGGTGGTGATTGAGGTGAAAGAAGGGGAGGGGTGGTAGTGATTTAGCAGGGGAAATGGTACTACGCATGCCATCAAGCAATACTGGTCCGATGAGCATCATCCTGTCACCTACCACTCCCTCCCCCCCCCCCCCTGCTTTATATGCCATTGTCCCATGAGCCCCAGTATGGGTAAATCTTTGACAGAAACCCTAGCTACAATGCTAAGCAGCAAAGTTCAGCCTGCCGCAAGTCAGACTCCTGCATGGATTTCAGTGATCTACCACCTTGCAGTCTATTGAAGCCATGCACCCAGATCCCTTAGCATACTGGGCACATAAGTCGGAAGTCTGAAACCTGGCCAAGGTTGCACAGAATTTCCTGTCCTGCTCTCCAATAGCATGTTCAGTAAATAAATATTTGCCTTGGCAGAGGATATAGTGGTTTCCCCCTTGTTCACAGCTAGCACTAGAGTTAGTGGAAAAGTTACGGTTTCTGAAGACATGCCTCCCCTTTAGTTTCCGTTAGGGTTGCCATCTTTTTCACCGAGAAGAACCCGACACCTGTGGCTCACCATGCTCCACCCATTCTCCGCCCCTAGTCCCACCCCTGCCCCGCCCCAGCCCCAGCCCCAGCCCCACCCACAAAAATTACCGAGGATACGTGTAGGCTAACTTCCTTGGTCAGATAATAATTAAACTGGGAACCCCAAAATCCAAACATGAAATGTACAACACTGGAGAAATAAAACTATAAAGTAATTTCCTCTTGCACTAAACAAAAACGCAAAGATGTTAGCAATACACACTTCCCAGACCAGACATATTCCAGTTAATAAATTCAAAATAAAAAGTATTTTTCTACCTTCTGTTTGGGTGTTTTATTTTGCAGTTGCAATTGCACCAGTCACTTTCTTCTGGTTTCTTTGTATCTTCTGTGAGCAATCCATTTGTCCTTTCTTCTCTTTTAGATGTTTTTCCATTCTCTCTCTATTTCTGCTTTAACATACTGATTGTTTCCCTTTTGCTCTTTCCCCCAATTCTTTCCTTATTCCTTTATCATCCATTTAAATTTCACCCTTCCATTCTCAAGCCCCTCTTACTCTCCCAATACCCGGCCCATCATAGACTTTTCTTCCACACAAAATATTTTTTCCCCTCTCCATTCTCATTCCCCATCCATTCTAGTCCTCCCCCAAAATCAGTTCCCTTATAGTTCTAGACCCACCCAGCATCCACTCCCTTCTAGTCCCATTCTCCCATGCCCCACATCAGCCCATTTCCAGTCCTATTCCAGCTCTTCATCAGCCCATTTCCAGTGCTAGCCCTCACATCACAGGCCATTTCCAGTCCTAGCCCCCCCCCCCATCACAGCCCATTTCCAGTCCAAGTCCCCCATCACAGCCTATTTCCAGTCCTAGGCCCCCCCACCATCAAAGCCCATTTGGCAGTCCAAGTCCCCCCGCACCATCACAGCCCATTTGCAGTCCTAGCCCCCCTAATCACAGCTTATTTCCAGTCCAAGTCCCTCCCCCCCATAGCCCTTTTCCAGTCCAGGTCCCCTCCACCCCCATCACAACCCATTTCCAGTCCATGTCCCCCCCCCCAGCCCTTTTCCGGTCCAGGCCCCCCCCATCACAACCCATTTCCAGTCCATGCCCCCCCCCCATAACCCTTTTCCAGTCCAGGTCCCCCCCCATCACAGCCCATTTCCAGTCCAAGTCCCCCATCACAGCCTATTTCCAGTCCTAGGCCCCCCACCATCACAGCCCATTTGCAGTCCGAGTCCCCCCCCATCACAGCCCATTTGCAGTCCTAGCCCCCCTAATCACAGCCTATTTCCAGTCCAAGTTCCCCCTCCCTCCACCATAGCCCATTTCCAGTCCAAGTTCACCCCCCCCATAGCCCTTTTCCAGTCCAGGTCCCCTCCACCCCATCACAACCCATTTCCAGTCCAAGTCCCCCCCCCCATAGTCCTTTTTCCGGTCCAGGTCCCCCCCCCCAACACAACCCATTTCCCGTCCAAGTCCCCCCCCCCCCATAGCCCTTTTCCAGTCCAGGTCCCCCCCCCCTCACAGCCCATTTGTAGTCCTAGGCCCCCCCATCACAGCCCATGCAGTCCTTGGCCTCCCCCCCCCCCGACCAGCACCGCGGCTGTCTGAGGGGCTTCAGAGGGAGCAGGGTAAGCTCGCGCGAGGCCCCGGCTCCCTCTGTACAGCCGCCAGCGTGAAGAGCCTTTTCCTTCACGCTGGCGGCTGTATCTGTGAAGCCGCGAATGCTGGGAAAGGTTAAAGGGTATTGCCTTTAACCTTTCCCAGCAGTCGCGGCTTTACAGATACAGCCGCCAGCGTGAAGGAAAAGGCTCTTCACGCTGGCGGCTGTACAGAGGGAGCCGGGGCCTCGCGCAGGCTTCCCCGGCTCCCTCTGAAGACCTCCGGTGTGTGGGCCGGCCCTGGGTGTGTTTTTTTTTTTTTTTTTTACTTTGGTCAGAAGAAAAGGCGTTCTTTTGCTCTGGCCGCTCCCGATCTTGCGGCCAGAGCAAAAAAACGGCTTTTCAAGGGCCGGTTTTGCATCTGCGCCGGCAGCCGGCCTGGCCATGGAAAAACCGGCCAGGCCGGCTGAAAACGGACCAGTTGGCAACCCTAGTTTCCATTCATTTTCATGCAGTTTGGAGGAGGAATAAGTGTAGAGCTGTACAGAGGGGTAGTTGCCCACATTCTCTGCCTTCAGTGTCCACCTTTTTTGTTTTTGACAATTTCTACTAAAGTGTCTCTAAGATGGTGCCTATTTGCAGTGGCTAGCTTTCTGCTCTGCATGACAACCTTAAAAGAAAAAAAGCAAGAGCTAACTAAACAAAAGCAAGGAGCAAAATTAAACAGGGAAAAAGAGAAACGTCTCCCTCTGGTGCTGGTGCCAGCCTATTTGTGCTGCATTTTCCAGTTCTGCCCTTGAGATCTGAACCTCAGACAATTGCAGTTGTCACAAATACTGCTCCTGCCTGCACAGCCACTCTGCGGTCTGTTATCATGTTTCCAGTGGTTTATTTAGGCCCACAAGGCAAAATGAAATGAAAAAACAGAGGTAATTTATTTTTTTCCTTGCCTCTCTGTCACTGTTGCCTGTGTCGCACTGTTGTCGCCATTTTCATAGCTTGCCTCGCTGCTGCCCTTTGCTCTTCTGCTGATTTGGTTGATTCATGCCACCCTTCTTGCTGCGTGGCTCTGTGACCAGTGTGCTCTGGCTTTCTCTGGGTAGCTCCTCATGCTCCTCCTGTTTTGCTTCTTTCTGGATGCCTTTGTGTGTTCTTCCAGAGCTATGAAATGCAGTGCCAAAAAGCCAGAGTCCAGGAGAAACCGAACCCAATACAGTGGTGAGACATTACCAACCTACCACCATCGATATGCCTTGAGCTCTTTCTTCAGAGTTTTTTTTCACATTTCCATTATTGTATTTGTTTTGAGGTTCATGTAGGAGCTCAGCTACTGTGATAGCCTTGATTGACAAGTGGTACTTCTGTCAGAATGGATGTGCATTGAGTAGTGCTGGAGGAAGAGAATACCTGTTCAGCCAGCCTAATAGTCCAATCAACCTTAGCTGTCATGGTGTGACAGATCGCCCTCACATTCACCATCCTCCATTTATAGTCTTTAGTTTTTGCAACCTTTCTGTCTATCTTGCAGCTATGTTGGTCTTCCTTGGCTTTTCAGGGAGTCGTTAGCAGGATGGGAACGGCTGGGGGATGTAGAAAAACAGTGGGCAAAACTGAAAGGGGATATTTTAAGGGCAACCAACCTTTTTGTTAAAATGGTAAATAAAAGGAAAAGGAGACTGCTATGGATTTTGAAAGAAGTAGCTGAAAAGGTGAAGAAAAAGAGGGAGGCTTTCATGAAATACAAGAGATCACAGAGAGGAAGACAGGCATCTATATTTGGAAAAACCTAGAGAAGCTAGCAAAGAAGTCAGGAAAGCAAATTTTCAGAAAGTGGAGGAAATTGACAATACCACTTTTGCCCTTCCTCTTCTCATTAACATAACTGAAAAATGTCTTATCCCCCCATTTTATTGCATTGGCTGACTCAAGGGTGAAGGGGAAGAATATGTAGAAGCTGATGAGGATAAAGCGGAATTGCTTAACAAATATAACTGTTCTGTGCTCACAGATGAAGAACCAGGAGCAGGACCTCAGAAAACACCCACAAATAGGAACAGAAGTGAGGGGCATCTTGAACAATTTTCAGAAGACTGCATTCATGAGAAACTACTGTAGCTAAACTTAAAGTAGACAAAGCGATGGGACCGGATGAGATACACCCTAGAATACTGAAGGAAATTGGGGACGTTCTAGCAGATCCACTGACTGACCTTTTCAGTGCCTCGGAGTCAGGAATAGTACCAAAGGACTGGAGAGAGGCACATGTGGTCCCTTTACAGAAAAGCAGAAGTAAGGATGTGGTTGAAAATTACAGGCCAGTTAGTTTAACTTCGGTGGTGAGTAAATTATTGGAAACGCTGCTGAAAGAGAAGATTAGTGAGGTTTTTGGAGTCCCACAGATTACTGGATACGAAGCAGCATGGATTCACCAGAGGCAGGTCTTGTCAGACAAGTCTGATTGATTTCTTTGACTGGGTGACCAGGGAGTTAGACCAGGGGAGAGCCCTAGATGTGGTGTATTTAGATTTCAGTAAAGCCTTTGACACCGTTCCTCACAGGCGACTTATAAGCAAAATGAGCACCCTAGGGATGGACCCTAAGGTTATTGCTTGGGTTAGAAATTGGTTGAGTGGGAGGTGACGAAGGGTACAGGTAAATGGAGCTCACTCAGAGGAGAAGGAGGTTGCCAGTGGTGTGCCCCAGGGATCTGTCCTTGGTCCAATTCTTTTTAACATATCTGTTAGTGATATTGCAGAAGGTTGTTGGGTAAAGTTTGCCTCTTTGCGGATGATACCAAAATCTGCAATAGAATAGGAAGGTGTAGATAACATGAGGAGGGATCTAGCTAAACTTGAAGAATGGTCTAGAATCTGGCAGCTGGGATTTAATGTTAAAAAATGTAAGGTCATGCATTTGGGCTGCAGCAATCCAAGGGAGCAATATAGTATAAGGGGTGACGTACTTTTGTCCACTAAAGGAGAGCGGGATGTGTCTGATGATCTTAAAGTACCTAAACAGGTAGAAAAGGCGACTGCAAAAGCTAGAAGGATGCTTGGGTGCATAGGGAGAGGAATGGCCAGCAGAAGAAAGGAGGTGATAATGCCTCTATATAAGTCTTTGGTGCAACCTTATTTGGAGTATAGTGCGCAATTCTGGAGACCGCACCTTCAAAAGGATATAAATAGACTGGAGTCAGTACAGAAGGTGGCTACTAAAATGGTTAGTGGTCTTCATTATAAAGAATTTGAGGATAGATTTAAGGAACTTAATATGTACACCTTGGAGGAAAGGCAGAATAGAGGTGATATGATTGAGACGTTTAAATACCTCCGTGACATAAGTGCACAGGAGGAGAGTCTCTTTTAATTGAAAGCAAGCTCCGCTACGAGGGGTCATGGGATGAGGGTGAAATTCAGGAATGATATGCGGAAATATTTCTTTATGGACAGAGTGGTGGATCCGTGGAATAGTCTCCCAGTGGAGGTGTTAGAGATGAGGACAGTATCTGAATTCAAAGAAGCATGGGACAAACACAGGGGATCTCTAAAGGAAAAAAGGGGATCGTTGTAGTCGTTGATATGGAAGGACAGACTAGATAGGTCATGTGGTCTTTTTCTGTCGTCATGTTTCTATGTTTCGCCACCTGTGCTGCAGCCCCAGTTTTACTGATTTTGCGGCCTTCACCATGGGGCATCCTCTGATATTTTTTTTGTTTTTATTTAAATCCCTCAACATGTCATCTAAGCAGTCTATGAATGCTCCTTTCACCCCATGGGGATCTTCTTCTGTAGTTAATGTTCCTATGCTTGGACTAAAATCGGTGCCAGGACTCTAATTTGTGGGCATACAACTTAGTTGAACTCATCCCACTCCTGCAGCCTAGGCTAGTGCCATCTCTTCTGATGTTGTGTTGGATCTTCTCTGGTGTTTTACTACAACTACTGCTTATTTGTATAGCACTACAAGGTGTTTTAGAGCCCTGCAGCCAATCTTGGTGGTGTGCTGTTCCCCTGGGCATGTTTTAGGACCTTGCAGCCGCTCTTCATGATGTGCTGTCCCCTTGGCATACTTGAGGGCCTTGCAGAAATTCTGGGTGCTATGCTGGTCCTCTTGGCATAATTTAGGGTCCTATAGCCAATCTGGGTGCTGTTTTGGTCTCTTTGTCATCCTACTCCGTTCAAAGTGCCTTTGTGTGCTTCCACAAACTATGGTGATGCTTTGCTCTCTTCCACTATCTTGAGGTGTTTATTCCACTCTTAGTACTTTATGCTCCAATGGTGGCTTCTGGTACTTTTCCTGCCTCTGTATGTACTCTTTGCTCCTCTTCAGGTGCACTAGGGTATTAATGACACTCTTGATGGCTTGCAATGCTGTGAGATGCTTGCCAACAAGTTTCAAGTTGGTTTGATTGAATATAGATAGCAAATCTCACTGGTTTATTTTAAAATAGCTTACTCCATAGACTTTAATGGGGATGAATGCATGAACGGTTCAGCTCTTGAAGACTATCCAAATGGGTACATTCTGACACAGAAAAACAAGCATGAAAATATTTCGCATGAACATACCTATAGGCTACTCCTCTTAAAGAGTATATTGGGTTAAGATTGTTACAGCAAAAAGAAACAAAAATAGCTTAAACCACAAAAGTAACATCAAATAAAGAAAGGTTGGGCAAAAAGTAAGAGCAAGAGTAATAGTTGATTTTTGTGCATTTTTTAGATATTTTTATTGGACCATTTGTCAAGAGAGGAACAATCACTCTCACTAGTATAAACGTTCCATTTTATTCTTTTAACATAGATAAAGTAGAAGCATGAAAGAATCTGTTTGAATGTCAATAAAAAATCATAGCACTTAGCTCATATAAGTTGTTGAGGGGACAAGTAGTACAACTTTCATCGTCCAAAAAGTGAGCAACCAATCTTCCCACAACAAAGCGCTGTGTTTTGAGCTCACTATACTAAGGGAACTGTGCTTCAGGTACTGGAAGAATGATTAGTTCATCAATCAAAACATCCAAAGTTTCAGAAGGAAAAGTCCATATTTGATCATTTCCCCTGCTCTTCTTTTATATAAACTTGTGTCTGACACCAGTATCAGCTGTAAAGATGGATCCGCCTACAATGTCAGGAGATAGTGTTCACACATTTATTGTATTGCTAAACAAATCAATCATGGGAGGCCCCACCAATCCAACTCAAGGTTAAGACTATCTGAAGTGACAGAATGCAGTCTACGAATCCAACGTTGTTCCAACAATTGTAGGTGAGCTTCCTGATTTCCCCCTTTGGAGTTTGGGAGGGACTTAGTCCATGACTCGCCATTTAAAATAGCAAAATGCATGGTTATGTTAGAGACAGTGGGTCACTATAGGAGCTGAGATAGTCTGGGTATTGATCTGTGAAGCATGTTCTCGTAATCTGATCTTGATTGTTCTAATAGTGCAACCAACATACTTCAAGCCACATAATCCGATGCACAAGTTATGTGCTAATGAGCAATATACTGTTTAGTAGTATGATCAATCCAGTACAAGCCAACTAAAGTGGCTTCACAAAATTTGCAATTCAAACAAGGAAAATTGGTCAGGATCAGAATGGCCAATGGATACATGATCACTCTCACAAGCAGCATACACAAACATATACTAACATGTCTCAAATGTTGCAACCCCTAGTGTAAGCGATAATTAAATCTTTTTTGAAACACTCATGTAAGGACAAAATATGCCAGTGTTTCCTAAGAAATGAGGTAACCTCTGCTGCATGTTTCATGAATTGAAGGATGTCCACAAAACATCTATCATCAGTCTGAGTAGGGGTGTCACCCTTAGATGAAGAATCATTATTAGCCAACAGCCATTTGCAATGAAATTATTTTGCATGTTTGCAAGCATGTGATACAATTTTCCAAGGGTACCCACGTTCCAATAATCTCTAGCTCATATCGCTGGCATGGGATTGAAAATCAGTCATAGAGGTACATATTCTTCTAAGACAGTGGTTCTCAACCTTTTTTGTGCCGTGACCCCTTTTACCATTGGTCAACTTGTGGGGACCCCAATGATAAAATCAAATGCGTCTCTCATCCTTTATCATTAACGCAATGTCGCTGTAATAATTTGTTGAATTATTAATATATTACAGGCCTTTGCAATATGTTTTTATTTATAAAATTTACTTATTTAAACCACAATAATTAATCACATCAACAAATAACAATATTTGATCTCGAAATTATGATGATTTTGTAGTCAACGGTTTTAGTATGCTTTATTCAAAAAGACTGACGAAGAACAAAAAATGTTAGCGTTGTCAAACCTAAAAAGTAGGCATAGGCTATCAGTGCGAAGGTTGTGCTTGCTTCCTTCTCGCCAGATGTGAAATTCTCGGCTCAGTCTTTGCGAGAGCACAACGAAGATCATCTTCTGCAGCAAGTCTATTGCGGTATTTACTCTTGATAAGCAACAAGCTTGAGAAGCCGGTTTCACACAGATATGTTGTTGGAAACGGAAGAAGTAGACGCAACACAATCTCAGACAGTCCAGGATACAATTGAAAATACTTGATCCAGAATTTAATTACTGACATTGAAGAAAAATCATTTTTCGCTGCATCGCTGGTAATGAGTTCAATGAACTCTTCTTGTGCAATCTCAGGAACATCCTCAACTTTAACTGTGAATGGACTTCTGGCAAGTGCAAATGGTTGTGCCAGGTAGATTTGGAAAATACGCTGAAATTTCTTCTTCCAGCATTTCTAGGTGCTGTTTGACAGAAATTATAATTTCATTTCTTGTGTCAAGTTCAATCTCGTTTTCTTCAAAGAAAGTGGATAAGTTTAGCAACATGTACGTTTTATTTCAGCTAACTTTTTCTGCCAAAGCTGAAGTTTCATTTGAAATGCTTGAATCTTTTCGGACAAATCTAGGCATGTTGCATTTGGTCCTTGCAGTGATAAATTTAATTCGTTCAATATTGCAAATATGTCAACCAAGTAAGCAATTTTCAGCAGCTGCTTTTTGTCACTGAAAAGTGCTTCAAATTGTGGTTTTGCTTTTTGCTTAAACATTTTTAGTTCATCGCGAAGATCAAAGACGCGCTTTAAAACCTTTCCTTTTGATAACCATCTCACCTCAGTGTGTAGTAAAAGAACATTATTGGATGCATCCAAATCATTACAAAGTTTTGTAAACAGTCGCGTGTTTAAAGCACTTGCTTTTATGAAATTAACAGCACTTACTACATTTGTCATAGCTTCTTGCAGCTCTGGTGGCAGTGTCTTCGTTGCTAAAACTTGTCTATGAATCATACAGTGAGTTCCAATGGCTTTCGGGGATTCATTGAACACCAAACGTTGAAATCCCGACCGACATCCTAGCATAGCTGGAGCTCCATCTGTGCAAACACCACAAACCTTGTCGATGGGGATATCGTGGTTTTGCAGAAATGAACTAAATATTTCAAACACATGACGAGCAGTTGTTGTCGTTTCAAGTGGCTTGCAAAAAAGGAACTCATCTTTAAACTCACCATTATTAATATATCTCACGTAAACCAGTAACTGAGAATAGTTTGAAACATCTGTGGATTCATCAAGCTGGATGCTAAATAGTCCAAGTGGAGCGGATTTCATTTCCTGGATTACTTGGTCAAGGATATCAGCAGACATATCTTCTATTCGTCTACCGATGGTGTCGTTAGACAAGGAAATTGGACTCAATTTCCGTACAAATTCATCTCCAAGCATGACTCGAACAATATCTTTTGTTGCTGGTAACAGCAATTCCTCGGCAATGGTGTGAGCTTTCTTGGCTTTGGCGATTCTGAGAGCCACCATATATGAAGCTTCAACAGCGGCTATGTTTTGCTGGTGGAGCTTTCCGCCAATATCAAGTCTGCTTTTCTTGATTCCATCAGCTTTGTTCTTAAAATACTGAATATCCTTGCCTACAAAGGTGGGATGCTTACAGTCAAAATGCCGTTTCAGTTTGTTTGGCTTCATGGATTCCGCTGATAGAACTTCGCTACAAATAACGCATTGTGGTTTCTCAATCCCTGCTGAAAATATGGAGGTGAAACCATATCTTAAAAAGTCATCGCAATATTTTCTTTTCCTGGTATTCTTCTCTCTGTCATTCATTTTCAATGGAGTCGCTGGTGTTATATAATATCACACAAGGCGAAGGCAGATGAGGTCACAGGTGCTAACTTTCGGCTATATAGAAAAAACAAATATATCTTTAAAAAATATATATATTTATAATATGAAATGCATAATGTGCTGTGCTGCTTTTGAACTCTTCTACTTCAATGCCTCCAGTTCTTGCTATTGCTACCAGTTGTTTTTCTCAGCCTGCAATACTTATCCCATTCCTCTTACATTTCTACCCTCTCAGAAACCCTATTCACCCCTACCAAGAAACCCACTTATTCCACACCGGCATGTCTTGCATACAGTTATATAAACAGACAGACAGAAATGCCCTCCCCAGTAGAAGTTCCCTCCGAAAAACCCAGCATGTTTTTAATAGGAGGCCATGCAGTCCCTCCCCGATCACCCCCACAAGGCCCGATCCAGCCCACTGCACCCCAGCAACATAAAAAGCAGCACTGGAAGGTGGACCTGTGTCTGAAAGCCTCACTAGAGGGCTCCTTGGTGTGGCCAAACAGCGGGCGAGCCAGCAGCACCACTGAGTGAGGGCATCCAGCAAAGACCAACAGAACTGTATTAACAGACCTCCATAAAAACTAATTGTAAGCTTTGATGAGCAGGGACTGTCTCTTACATGTCTGTGCAGTGCTGCATACGTCTTGTAGCGCTATACAAATGCTCAGAAGTCTCTGTTAATTAGGCCAACTTGCACCAATGACAATAAACAGCATATGGTTACCGTTGCACATATCACCTTCTTTTCAAAAGGAAATAGTCAGACCATCCAGCATACCCACACAATTACAGTACTCTAGCAAAGTATAATATTCAACACAATGAAAAAAAAAATACAAATGCAGAAGGAAAATATATATGGCTAGGGGACCTTGCACTTTCAGCTAAATAAATCTTTTTATTATTAAAAACTGCAACAAAATATAAACATAACAATAAAATAAAATTACAAACCACAGCATTCCATTCCACAACAAGGGGGGGGGGGGGATAAAAATGTATGATTCCCCGAAATGGAGGTATATAAAACACAAATGGAGGAGAAGGCCTTCCGCAGAAAGTCCAACAACAAAAGTACAGCGGAGGGCAAATCACCACGTCCTACCAATATGTTGGTTAAATTCTTTATTAGGGACCCAATAAAGAATTTAACCAACATATTGGTAGGCTGTGGTGATTTGCCCTCCGCTGTACTTTTGTTGTTGGTATATAAAACACATAAATAAAAATACTGATGAAATTGGTTGCTTTCTCAGTAATATCCTCTCAAACACAATCAAGTATGGACCTGGGACTCAAACTAAGATTCTTCTGTATGGAAGTGCCAGCACCATGAGGCCAGCCTCCCATTCAGCATTTAAAATGTAAAAAATGAGCTATGTTTTATTTCACTTACTTATAGTAAATAAAGCTATGTTTTATTTCACTTGGAAAGGGATTGGAGTTTATCCGCCTACTTATCAAAATTCACATGTATACATAGAAATTAGCCAAGAAAATCTGTGTTCACCAAAGAACAGGTATAAAATGTAGGCATAAATTCTCGGGAGTAATTTTCAAAGTAGAAATAGATGCATATTTTTGCTCTGAAAGTTCTAAGTATGCACAAGTATAAAACTACCCCATTAACCCATTTTCTCATATGCCATACTCTCCCAAATAGCTATTGGCCAACTATCAGCTTCTGATTCATGATGCGGAGGAAATAATGGATTAGCATTTTGTAGGTGGGCCTGCACACTTCCAGTCACTTAAGCAAGCATTCAAAAAAGATAGTTTGGATAATTCTCTAGAGAACAGTAAATAAAGCTATGTTTTATTTACTTACTTATAGTCTCCTCCTGCTGCTGAAGAGCCTCTGCCACGTGGCTGCAAGGCCTGGACCACACGGTCTGTTGTCCGTCGTTTTTTCTGCTCCTGCCTCCTTTTGCACTCGTGCACCGGAGCTCCCCTGCTGTTCTCACCTCCACTTCGCCGCTCCACTTATCCTCGTCCTGATATCTCTCTCTGGGCCCGATCAACACCTCGCTGCACTATCGGGTGCCGGAGTGGATGCAGAGCCTTCCCGCGCTGAAGAGCCAATGCAGATGTTTCCCGCCCCTAAAGGAAGTTAATGTAACTTCCTTTGGGGGCGGGACGTATGTGCACAGGCTCCTTCACAGAGACGGAAGGCTCTGCACCGGCTTGGCTTTTTTCAATTTTTTTTTCAATTGAAGGTCGTTGCCGCCGCCGCCGTTGCCGCGACCCCCGGTAAATCCCGAAGCGACCCCAACGGGGGTCGCGACCCACAGGTTGAGAACCGCTGTTCTAAGACAAAGAAATTGATCAAGAGGAAAGGTCCAGGAGTGGAGGAGTAGCCTAATGGGAACCAAGAGACCAAGGTTCAATTTCCACTAGCACTCCTTGTGGCCTTGGGCTAATCTCTTAACCCTCCATTACCTCAGAAGAATCCAAGTTATCAATGTCCCTGTTTAATGTTATTCCCAAGTGTAAGTTACAATGTAAACTGCTTTGATTAAATGACCCAGACCTAGCTTTCTGGCAGTAGGTAGCACATTTCACTCCAAAATACCTTGATAGTCCTCTGACTTCATGATTCCTTTAATACATTCCAGGCCTCCAGTTCCCGAGGCAGCAAAACAGTCCCACATTCACTGTTCCCTCTAAGCTGTGCGCGTGTGCGTGCGCACACACCTCGCCGAGCGAGCGCACATACTTTACAACAGAGCGCACAAAAATTACGGCTCTGATTCTGATAGAAAACAACACAGACGTCTTAAAATTTAAAAGTTATGATTGTAATTACTAGAAATTTCCCGCTTCATTTAGTAATCGTCTATTTTCATTTAATTTTATTAAAATCAATGTGGTGTACATACTGTATTCTGACGTGTAGTCAAATTTTAAAGTATATAACTCTGAGTGTCATTATGTGGCGCACAAAAATTTAACCTTCCTTCAAAAGCTGCACACAGCTGATATTTTATGCGTACACGGCCTACAGAAAATTAGAGGGAACATTGCCCACATTATGGAACTTTCATCATATTTAACTATAGAAAGGGTGTTTTTTTTTCCTTATAAGCTTTTGTTTCTTTGCCTGTAAATGTATTGCTGGTCTGCTTTGCCAAAGAGCTCAAGTTTTTGGTTTCATCTGTCCACAGAACATTTTCCCAGAAGGACTGTGGTTTCTCAAGGTGGGTTTTGGCAAAGATCAGGTGTGCCTTGTTATGTCTGTCTTTGAGCAATGGGATTCTCCTCGGCCTTTGCCCATGAAGTCCTCCTTTGTTTAATTCTCAGCATATGGTGCAGATTGACACCACCACTCCAGATTGCTCTAGGTCAGCTTTAAGCTATTTGGATGTTGTAAATGACGGTTTTCTATTAGTTTGCATTAACCTTCGAAGACTTCTTGGATTAATTTTCCTCTTCCCATTACGTCTTAGGAGATTCTTGACAGCTTATGAACTGTAGAAACAGAAATCCCAAGGCCTTTGGAGATGGCCTTGTAACCATTTGAAGTTTGATGGTTTGGTGATAACGGCTTTTCTGATGGTCTTAGGCAGCTCTCTTATCTTCACCATTGTGAAAATGGAACAGGGAAGGAATGTGGCCATTTTTAACATTAGAGCCATCATTCATTGGTTGATTCAAATCATGTGAATACTAACAATTGATCACAGATGAGTCTAATTTTACTACATTGGGAATGTGGTTCTTCTGTTGAAATAGATTTGAATTGTTGATAAGGGTGCCAATAATGTCCTCCAAACAGGATCAGTATAGTATCAAAAATTTCCAGAAATGACACACTATAAGATCCCCTACTTAAAACCTCTTTTTTTCAAAATTAATATTTGTTGGACTTTATCACTTGTTTTGAATGTATCTCTAGTAGGCTCATTTTTGAAGCCCTATTCTGCTTTATCTGCGTAGATGAGTATTGTTTTGATTATCCAAACCCTGATGCAGAATGAGTTATAACTATTCGAAATGTGATGGTTGCAGCTGGTTTCTTTTTGGATATTTTCCTAATTTGGTTGCATGATCACTATTTATATAGAATAAAACAGACTTAATAGAAAAATAGAAAAGCTGTTTGTTGATAACCGATTTTGATAGGAGGAGAAAGAAATGACAAATGAACAGAAGATCCTGGAAAGAGTTAAGAGAAGACAGAAGAAAGCAGAAATCAGAGTTTGGGATCAATATAAGAAGAACACTAAAATGGTCAGAAAACAAAGGTAGAAAAATAATTTTGTTTTCTGTTTAGTGATTGGGATATGTCGGTTGTTGGAATGTATATCTGCCAGGGACTGGGTAGTTTGTTAGCATGGAGATTATATGCAAGAATGTGTAGTTATTCTGGCTTGTTCAGTTTTCCTAATTGGTGTGCTGATCTTCTAGGTATCACTGAACTATTTACAGTAATACCTTTTTCCAGATAGGGTCCTTGTTATATGAGTTTTGGAAATTAGTGTTGGCATAGTAGATTTTCGGTAGGTCCTGGTTGCTTCTTTGCAGAGTTTTGTATTTCTTCATGCTCTGTTTTCGTATTTCTGTATGCTCTGTTGCTGTTAGTGAGATGACAAAAGAATCAGGATTTTTTTGTATGGTAAATTCTATGGGGAAATGTCCTAGCTCTGCTCTGCACTCATTGTTGAGGGAGGGGCAGAGGTTCTATGGATACAAAACATATGTTTGGATTTAACACCATATGGAGGAGCATGTGTGTTAGGGGACTAAGAAAATGACTGTAGCTCAAAGGGAGCTGAAGAGTGTAACCTCTTGTACCTCATCTACCCTAGTGACCTGGAAGAACTAAAGCCTGTTTGAATGCCATCACAGCAGATATTGTTGGAGGTGGGGCAGAGCAGGGGGTGGAGCATGGGGCGGAGCTCAGGCAGCAACATGTGGTGCATTTTTCTCTTTCAAAAAGTTGCCAACCCTATTTCAACATTACTGGAGGCTTCTCTCTGCTATGATATATTTTTAAAGTATCCTTTCATAAAGTAAAGCAAGAATGCCTAAGAGGCGATAATGTCTTCCCTAATTTTGTTTATTAGTAGACAAACTAGCTAACACGATGAGATAGTCAATAGGTTATCCCTGGATATTTGAAGGTATCAACATGCCAATTGAAAAGTTTGTTGGAGATATTACTGAAGTCTGTTTTGTTCTTTTTATTTTTTTTCCATTTTTGGTCACAATAGCATATACTAACTGTTTTTTAATGTGCACTATAACATACTTGTGTACATAAAATCATGTTATTGTACCAGGAGATGAAGTAGTGTGTAGTAGGTTCAACAGAAGGTTTGTGCTTTTGGTTGGTTGACAAAAAGGTATACAAGAATACCATATAAATCTGAGGTTGAATGATGAAGGCTGGCATCAAAGGAATCACTCAAACCTTTGAAAGGAGGCAGAATAGCTCCTCAGTGTCCCATACCTGGAGCACAATAAAATGTGATTTATTTAGAAGGTGAGAATAGCCAAAAGAAGTGGCCTTTATTTTAAAACAATGAACAGCAGGAACTTTAATATAAAACTTGCTCTAACGGTATCAGAGCACTTAGACTCAAACAAATTATATGAGGTGGCATTTCAGAAGAGATGACTAGGAAGAATCTGGGATGTCCAGAGCACAACGTCCAGAAACTTGGGGTGGGTGGGGGGGGGGGGGTAGGTGATGAAAGTCATGCCTTCTGAAATCACCCTATCTCCATCCTGAAAAATGAATGTTTCAGTATCTGGTTCTGGAAACAGGCCCCCTGCAGACAGCATAGCTGGGTATGTGCATAGATGTAGCCTATTTTACAAATTTTGAGATCTCCAAAGTGTACACCAATAGAACTGGGTACATGGATGCCCTGGGCTGGGTAGGTCAGAAGAGAGATCTCTGTTATGAGACTTGTGTGCCCCATTTCAGATACTGAGATGTGCAGCAGTGGGCCAGTAATATGTTTGGGGTGTGTGTTTATGGGCAGGTTTCTTTGGCTGGGAAATAACCATGGTGATTTAAGTGTATTTTGCTTGTCCCCTTGGAAGCATTGCAGCCATGAAACAAGCACTTTTTTGCACCTTATTCATGGTCAGGAACAGGTATAGCCATAGACGCCTCAACTGGGGTCTAATGTGCTTGTGCCATTCTGAAATCACACCATGACGTGTATCTCCTTTGCTCTGCCTGGGGTACACCTCAAACCCCCCCCCCCCCCCCCGCCATGTTCTAAGTAGACATTCTCATGCTGGGTGCTGGGGATATCTATTATACCCGGCTTCAAAAATGGCCCAAGGACATGTCTAAGTGCCTGTTTTCAGATGTCTAACTCACAGATAGATCACACACTCAGTATGCTCCCCCACATAAAGCAAACAGTAAAAACTGTATTCTATAAACTAAAGACCATACAGCACCTAAGACCCTTACTCGACACCCATGATTTTAGATCTGTAGTCAGCTCACTAATTACCCCCCACTTCAACTATTGTAATAGTCTACTGAATGGCCTACCACTTAAAAATACAAATATACTCCAAAGAGCCCAGAACATCTCCACCAGGGTAATAGCAAAAGCACGTCTAACCGACCACATAACCCCCATTCTACATGAATTACACTGGCTCCCTATAAGTAGCCGGATAAAATATAAAATGCTCTTAACAACATTCAAACTCCTCAATGACATCTCCCCCTCACACCTAACCACCCTCCTACACTCCCCACCAGAATCCAGAACACACAGACAAAATGCAACTCACTCACTTGACATACCCAAAACCATCTGCAAGACAAAGAAAACTACAAGTTCCAGAGCCTTTTCATTTGCTGCCCCTACCCTCTGGAATGAACTTCCACTGACCCTCCGCATGACCAAAGACCTCCAACTATTCAGAAAAGGACTCAAAACACACCTTTTCACTGAACATTTTGAAAACCCAACTGAAATCCCTCACCTCCCACGAGCTACCTCCCAACAAACACAGAGCCAACCTACTAACCACCTATTAACCCCCCCACACCCCCTACCTAAACAACCTCAGAGCTTCACCCCACCCTAACCAAAGAAAAAGACAAATCAAGAAGAGGCCGACTCTTGTTTATATGTAACTACAAAGATTGTCACATAAGTTTGTTTGTACAATATGTTCCTTGTAAATAGTTAATACCGCTGTTCCATGTAAAAGTTGTTTGAAAATAGTTAATATTGCTGTTCCATGTAAAAGTTGTTCAACTGTTCTCTGTAAACCGCCCTTGATCTCTGGAAGGGGTGGTATAGAAGAAATGTATAAATAAATAAATAGGGCTTCTAAAATAATCCCCATGATATCCTGATGATGCAAATATATATATAAAATGAAGATACAGAGTTGAAATCAGCAATTCTATGATAAAAGCATCCAATTGTTCAGTCTATGGTTTCAAGCACCTCATACCTTTCTTTTCCTTCCCCCCTCTCGGTTCACCAAAACAAAACAAAATCTTGAAGTGTCCACAACCTTTGCATGGTGAAAAATGTTCACAGCTAGTCTCCATGCTAGAAACAGGAGTCGATGGTGCTCCAGGAGCTTGCTGAGGCAAAAGAGTGAAGATGTAGGGGCATGTTTACTAAAGAATGCTATTTGCGCCGCGTCCCATTATCGCGTGGTAAGGTACATTACTGCGCGATAATGGCACTTTAACGGGCGATAAGGTACCTTATCGCCTGTTAAAGCACCATTATCGCGCGGTAATGTACCTTACCGCATGATAACGGGACGCAGCGCAAATAGCGTTCTTTAGTAAACATGCCCCGTAGCCTTTACAGAGACAAATGGAATGGGGGACGGAGATGTTAGTTGACTCTTTCCTACTCAAGTTTGCTACAGATGCAAATAAGCTCTATGTGGAACAACTGTTGTGTCCACCAAAAAAGGCTAACTAAACCTTACTGAGCTGAAATTACAGGTTTTGTGAAAACTAGACTGTAAATAAATTATTGCATGCCAGATTTCACAAAATTCTGCATTAATGAACTGTTTTACATATTACATGTCAGCAGCTCATTAATGCAGAATTTTAGTAAGCGTTTGCACATAGCAGACTATGCACAGTTTACTACAAGGGGCAGAACTTTGTAAGTTCGTTGCAAATTTTGCTTTCACACAAAATAAATACAGACAAACTCAAATGCCGCTATTTTCCCCACATTCTTGGCCTTTTCAGGTGTTTTCACATAAACCACAGGTCGCAAAAGAAAACTTTGCACGTTAGCATGGACACAAATGCACCACAGCTCAGAAGAGGACGGTCTGAAAAGAGTCTATTCATATGCTTTTTGGCAAGGACTGCAGCAAGATGGGATCATCCCAAGTTATCTGTAGTAAGATCTGATTTTAATATTCCCCTTTGCAATCCATTCATCATCTCTGAGAAATACACTTCATTAGTTTTGTCAATGAAGATAATTTGGCAGGTGTTTTAAGCATAATTTTATAATAAAATTAAACCTCTAGGATACCAAAGAGCTGTGCATGTTTGTTTGTGATTAAATATTCTAGTATCTGGTTGATGTTGCTAAGAGATGAATCCATCAAAACACATCACTAAATCTTCAATTTGCTCAAAAACCATCCTATTTCCATTGGTTATAAGCTCTGGGAAGGAGAAAGAAATTATAGTATTTCATTGGGCTCAGAGAGAAGGGCAACCGAATGATTTGATGAGCACTGAAGCAGTTGCCTTGTTACTGTGAAATAGCCTACCTGAGGTTACTAGTGTAGAAGTGAATTATTTATCAGGGGAAAAGGGAAATCTTGGTGGTTCCCAGGTTAGGGGACAGGTGATTGATGACAGGGATGGGGGAGTGACTGGGAAGATACTTAGGGGCATGTTATCCAAGCAGTAACCTCAATTGGGAGGGTTCCTCCATCTATTTGTCTGTCAGTCTGCCCGCCCATCTGCACGTATAGGTTTGTTTGCGCTTAAGAGATATTAGATTGCTTATGATGGAAGCTGCCATAGCTGTGGAAGCCCTAATCGTTGTATATTCAGAATAGTTGTCAAGGAAGCATGAACCCTATTAGCTGACACGAAGCAAGCCCTGCCGATCTGCATTTGTATTTAGCTCATGCCTTTTCAATTAAAGTAAGATTATCTGTAGAGTTGTGGCTTTGGAATGCCTGCATCCATCAGATGGGAGGGAACTGGTGCTGGGTTTTGTTTCTTTGGAGGTAGCGAGAGCCAGTCCCAGAGTTGGTTCAATCTGTTGGCACCCTAGGCAAATATTATGCACCCTCTGGCTGCCAAACTCCATTATTTAGCTTTGAATGTCCTGCTCTTTGCCACCGCCCCCCCCCCCCCAAAGTTGCCACCCTAAGCGACTACCAAGGGTGCCTGGTGATTAGGCCGGCTTTTGAGATTGCAATACCTTATTAAAGGACAAGTCAACAAAGCTGCAGTACGTGCTACTGCTCCTGATCCTCTGCCCCTTTCACGCTGCTATGGGCTGTTCTTGCCACTTCCATAGTAAATGATGGCAGATAAACACCAATATAGTCTATCTAGTCTGCCCAGTAAGATGGCAAGAGTAGGTGCACCTGCTGCTCCATGCAGGCCACCCCTCCCCATGTCTTTGTTTTAGGGGTGAACCCACCGCTTTGTGTAGGACATCCCTGTATGTTGTGAAATTAATTTTATTTTGATTTTATCCTGTTGCTGTAAAGGGATCCACTGTGTCTGTCCCATGCCATTTTGAATTCTGTCACTGTATTTGCCCCCACCACTTCCATCAGGAGGGCATTCCAAGCATCCACCACCCTTTCAATGAAAAAGTATTTCCTGACATTGCCTTTCAATTTACCCCCTTGCAGCTTCATGTTATGCCTTCTAGTTTTACAGCTTCCCCGTCTTTGGAAGAGGTTTGTTTGTTCATTATTTCTCTTCAAGTATTTAAAGGTCTGAATCATATCTCCCCTGTCTCTCCTCTCCTCCAGAGTGTACATATTTAGGTCTTCAAGTCTCTTCTCATAAGGCTTCTGACGCAGGCTCCAAATCATTTTGGTCGCCTTCCTCTGAACCGTTTCCAGTCTTTTTATATCCTTTGCACAGTATTCCAAGTGAGGCCTCACCAGTGACTTATACCGTGGTATTAGTATGTCTTCCTTTCTGCTGGTAATTCCTCTTTGTATGCAACCCAACATCCTCCTGGCTTTTGCCACTGCCTTGTCATACTGTTTTGCCACCTTGAGATCCGCAAAAATAATCACACCAAGGTCCTTCTCCTGGTCCATGCACACCAACCTCTCGCCCCCTATCGCGTACATTTCCCCTGGATTTCTGCTTCCCAAGTGCATGACACTGCACTTATTCGCATTAAATCTTAACTGCCAAGCATTAGACCATTCTTCCAGCTTTTGTAGATTTATTCATTTATTTGACAACTTTTATACACCACCCCTTCCCAGGATCAGGGGCGGTTTACATAGAACACTGGAAACCATACATAGAACATGATGCAACATTGCAACTATTTACAAACAACAAGTATAATCATAAACTTTTTACAACTATTTACAACTTTAGATCTTTCCCCATGTTATCCACTCCCTCAGGGGAGTCCACTCTGTTGCAAATTTTCGTGTCATCTGCAAAAAGACAGACTTTTCCATGCAGTCCTTCAGCACTATCACTCACAAATACATTGAACAGTGCCGGGCCCAGGATCTAACCCTGGGGCACCCCGCTAATCATCCTCCTTTCATCAGAGTGAGCTCCATTTACCATCACCTTCTGTCGTCTGTCAGTCAACCAATTTCTGATCCAGTTCACCACTTTGGGACCCATCCCCAAACTACTGAGTTTATTGATAAGCCTCCTATGAGGAACAGTATCAAAGGCTTTGCTAAAATCCAGGTAGATGACATCCATCACATGCCCCTGATCTAGTTCTCTGGTCACCCAGTCAAAGAACTCAATCAGATTTGTTTGGCAAGATCGTCCTTTGGTAAAACCATGTTGCCTCAGATCATGCAACCTATTGGTTTTGAGAAAGTCCACTATTTGCTCTTTCAGAAGCGCCTCCATTACTTTTCCAGCCACCGAGGTAAGGCTCACGGGCCTGTAGTTTGTCACTTCTTCCCTGTCACCACTTTTGTGAAGAGGAACGTGTTTTACAAAAGGCTGACTGAGTTTGGAGCATTTTATAATCTATATATATATATTATATATAACCATGGGATAAACATACGCCGTTTGCAGGAATAGCCATTCTACACAGAAACACATTTAAAAAGAGAATGGTAGAGAGATCACGTGAGCACATGAGCGGGTAGGGTGCTCCTTGCCACGCTCCCGGTCCGCTCGGAAAACTTTTGATTGTACCGGAGGCGAAAGTCGGAGAAACGCGGAAACAATTTGCTGGAGGCTGTCAGAGTGTCTGGGGCATCATTGGAGATCGGACAGACATCAGCCGGGGTGCGATGAAGGCAGCTGCAAGGAGAGAAAAGCCTGCCACTTCCCGAGAAAACAAAATGGCGACAGGCATGAAAGGGGGCACTGGGCCTGGATCCCCGGGAAAGGACAACGGTGAAACAGCCCCCGAGGAGACGGCGCAAGAAGTAGTTCGATTACTGGAGCCCAAATTTGACACCATAATGCAAAAGTTGGAGGCTATGGGTGAAGCATTCACAGAACAGACACGGAGAATTGAGGAAATGGAGCAGCGTGTGAATGTGTTGGAGGAAGGCGAGCTCACGCTAGAGCGAGCTAATCAGAAGCACCAGAAACAACTTGAGGCGCTGATGCTTAAAGTGGACGATTTGGAAAATCGGTCCCGGAGGAACAACCTCAGGCTGGTCGGTGTGCCCGAATCTCGGTTGGACAGTCAATTATTTGATTTGTTTGAAACATGGTTGCCGAAGGAGCTGGGCCTGGACAACTTGATTGGGCATATCAAAGTGGAAAGGGCCCACAGGTTAGGCCAGCGGACGGAGGGCAGAGAGCGGCCGCGACCAGTGCTGGCCAGGATTTTGAATTTCTAACATAAAACCCTCCTTCTACAAGCTTATAGGAAGCGGAGAGAATTAAAGCTAGATAATGCTCCGGTCCTAATGTTTCAGGATTATTCTTCGATGGTTGCAGCTAAGAGAAAGGAGTTCTCATCTCTCTGCAGTGACCTTGCACGTGGCGGCATCCGCTTTGCACTAAGCTATCCGGCTACGCTGAGAATTTTTCACAACGGCAAGTCTCATTCCTTTGAGCAGGCAGCTGCGGCACGGACCCTGGTGGCCTCCCTCTTGACCAAATCCACGTCTGGGGACAACTAGAGACAACTAGATACTGTTTTTGGCTGCGTAGCAGCGGACATACTGTGACCCTGGACCGCCTGAGCTGAGGACATGTGGGACTCACAAAAAAAAAAGATTGATTATCTCAGGAATAGCCTCCATTAATACGGCGTCGAGTGGCCCGGAGGTGTGGACAGTGATCTAGCTCCTGTTTGGGGCGTCTTGCTCCGGCAGGACAAAGTAGTTGGCCGGGATATCCCGGGGGGGGGGGGGTGAGGAAGAGTGGTGGATGTTGAATGTGTTGGTTGTTGAGAGCTGTTTGGGGTGTTGTATGTTTCTTTAGTGTGTGTGTGTGTGATATTGCTGCTGGGGAGAGGGGGGGGGGGAGGGATTAAGAACAGACATACCCTGCCTTAACCTGTTGGGTCCCGAGTCGGGTGACACATCTCAGTAATCTAAAATTAGCCTTTACACATGTGAATATAGGATTTTGCAAAACTGAATATCCAGGGACCAACCCAAGGGTTTCTGCCACCCGAGGTAGAATCCCCGGCTGTGCCACCCACCTGTTCAAGCTGCACAGTGCTGCCATCCTCTGCTGCCACCAATTCCTTCAGTGGAAAGGGACAGCTCAGTTGGCATGGCGATGGCAGTGGTCCACAGCAGGCCATGTGCTTTGGCACATATCGACTGCCACTTTAGACCCCAACACAACTTCCTGTCAAAGGAGGATCAGAAGCAGCAGGCCACGTGTGCTGAAGTACATGGCCTGCCATGGGTGCTGTGCCACCCTAGGCGGATGCTTAGCCTGCCTAGTGGACAGCCCAGCCCTGTCAACATCCAAGGACAGCAGATTAAGGAACCAAACTTCCAAATACAGTCTTTGTTTTGATGTAAAGATGTAAGCACTAGTCTCCCCTCGATCCCTCTTCCAGGTCCAAACAAGCTGTTAGCTGAGAGGAGTCAAGTGTGCTTCAGAGGAGGTGGGAATGCTGATGTGGAAATCTTTTGAACTAGGCATGTATTTCTCTTGCAAAAAGGTTAATAGACATATATTTCAAACGTCCACCCACACCACACTCCCTTGAAATCTGTGTTTGGCAGGTATACATCTGGAAGTAGCAGCTTTTCTAAAATCATATATGTGAGCTTTCACACATAGAAATCAGCTTTTTACATGAGTAAATGGTACCTATCCCTTCTAAAACTGACTCCAAAATATGGCAAATAGCACATGATAACATTCACTAATGCAGTCATTATTATATGCATTATTTGCTACTTTTGCAGAGCTATTTTTGACTTAGTACGTCAGCCGCTTGCTTTTCCTGTGTATGTGTGTGTGCCTGGGTTTTTCTTTTCTTTTCAATACCTTTGATAGCCCGGTGCTGCTATCTCTAAAACCTGGGGAGGAGGTGTAGCAAAAGCAGAACTGAATTGGTAGAACACCAGACAAATCCTGGTTTGGGTTACTGGGTTATTATACTATCCTCTCCTCTTGAAGACATTGGGCCTGAAGAATTGGTGCTTTATCCACTTCTCCTTTCTAAACTATTCTCATTGGAGGTAATTGAGAGAGTCATTTCCACACGTGTGTTGCCCATTCACACATAAATGATCTCTTTTATAAAATACTGACTGATGTAAAAGTATTGCGCTTTGGCATCAAGGCACGTTCTTTGCCAGTGGGCATGCACAATGGTGGAGTTTGGGCGTAGCATGGGCATAGGTTATAAAATATTATAAATGTATGCATCTACTTCACAAATGTAGGTGTGGGCAATTATACCAAGCCCAGAGCTGTAGTAAATGTCTGTGTCTGCAGTGTAGATGTGCACTATGAAACGTACATTAGTATTTTATAAAGATGAGTAGGCACCTACTTGTCTTTATAGTATGCTTGCCTTTATAAAATAGGCTTAATATAGGTGCCTCAAAACACACTTTAACTGGCTGTGCCTTTATAAAATGACCCTCATTTACTGAGCACTCTAATCACATTCTATAGCTTTACCAACTAATAACAAATGTTTCTATTTTGTCCAGCCCTTACTTCTATTCTCAATTTTGTCTCACTCTAGGTTTAGGCCATTACCTAAGGTTTAACCTAGATAAAACCAAATATATCTATTGTCTATGTAGTTGCTTTGTTCAAAACACAAGAAAAAAGGGGGATGGGGACAAACCCTACCAATAAAGATCCATGGCAAAAAGAAAAAAGGAAGAGGGGTTAATGAAATTTCCACAGAGTAGATTTATTCTATCCGACATGTCATGATATGCCTACAGCGGCCATTATTGCAATGCAGATATGTATAAAACCAAAACGTGGCAACAGCAATGTTCTTTGCAGCAATTTGGTTTTATACATATTTCTCTGTATTGTCATAATTGCCTCTGACGCAGGCATATCCCGCCGAAACACGGCCGTGTGAGGCTGAATAAATCAGTAGCAAATAATTTACTCTCTGGCAATTTCATTAGCCCCTCCCCCTTGTTTTCTTTTGTTATGTACTTGCTCTACCTTTTATCCATCTGTTCTTTCACTTCTGGTCAGTGTCATGCTCTTTTAGCCTTCTGTTTTGATTTTTGCACACAAACTTGGTGCCACTATTTTCCTTTCCCTTCTTAGTCCATGTTGTTCACCTTGTCAGAATCGTGAGGCTTACAGATCACAGCAGTAAAGGTATTCATGCATTCCACATGTTCTTCAATTATTCTTTTTGTTCAGTTGCTAATTCCTTCGGGATTAGATTATTTCCATAGCTTGCTCCCTAGTCTCCATCTCTTGCTTTCTGCCTCCCCAACTTATTTTAAACTCATTTTACGCATTTGCTCACCTATTTCCCATCAGGTTCCACAATGAATAAATACTAGGACCTTGGAAATTCCATCAGATTTCCAAGGACTTATGAAAGAAATCAGTGGACAATGTCAAACTCTGTTCAGGCACTGCTACTTTGCACATCACACCTTAGCCTTGACTTTGCTTACTTTCTGATCAACCTGTACACTCCCTGACATGTGTGTATTTGTAGGAAATCAGGAATGGAGTTGTCAAGGTCAGGACGTGCTCTGTTCTGACGGTATTAAGAAACTGCTCCAAGCTCAGCAGAGCTGTTCCTAAAGGAGGCGCCAATTCAGAAATAACCTTGTGGGTAAAATCAATTAGTGGGAGGAATTTAGCAACTGGCATGTGTAAGTGCCAATATTTCACAACAAACACAAGCAAACGTCAGTATTTAGAGGTGTTTCTGGCCCATTTTACCAACATGGACATGTAGATGCTCCTAATTACGTACTGTCACCAGGTGCCCCTAGTGGTTGGTTGGAGTAAGGGCATCTGGCGCATTTAATTAATTTTTAAGGAGTGATTGACCTGACGGGCCTAGAGGATTCTGGTCCTTGTAGTGCAGAACTCCTTATGAAGAATGATTCAAGCCAAAGTGAAGGGTAACAAGGCTTTATTTCCCCGGTCAACACTAAGGTCCAGTAAGACACAAAGAAAGTAAATACAGTACAGTCCTTCTCTTTAACAAAAAGGTTCCACCAACATTTCAAACAATCAACTGTTGTAGGTTTCACAGTCAAGTGTAAGTCTGGGCTAAGGCTTCTTTTAAATCAAAACAAATTAATATATCAGCAGAGAAATGGTTACAAGCTTCACCATCAGCAGAGTTCTCTCTCTACAAATCTTGCAGGGAATTCATGCTAGTTGCTAGAACAAAGATTACATTCCATCAGCTCCTCCTGAGGAATGGGAATACTGTTTTCATATTCAAAGTCCATTGACTCAGGGTCACTGCCCTCCTCAGATAAATGATAATTTTCACTCCCTGTTAACGCCTCACAGGGATTCTTTGCTTCCCATAAAACTCTTTTACTAAGCTATGGGGAAATGCTCTTAAAAGGTCAGTTTTACTTCTTCTCCCCTTATAAAGTTTAACTCTTTGAACAGGGTTTTCATCAGTAAAACTTTCTCTTAGAATTAAGGATTTTGCATACCTTGGCTTCTCTAAGCTGCCACACCCAGAGCTCTCCTCGTAACGTGCTTTCTCAGGCAGACAAGCTGTTCTGTGCAGTGCTCTGTTTGCAGGGCTATCAGGCAAACCCGGTATGGATTTCCACCCTCTGTGGTTCTAAGCAAAGTTATCTCTGTAGTAGGAACTTCCCCTCCTTGTTCCTTGCTGGTTTGATACAATGAACTTACTTGGGCTAGGAGAGTTGCTTTTATCAGGCAAACTGCTTCTTCTGTTTGCTTTGCTATGGACTCCGTCCCAATATGTTTGGCCTCTCTGGACTCTATCCCTTTGAGTGAAACTCTTTTGGATTCTGTCTCCTTGAGTTGGCTGCACATGGAAGCTGTCCTGTTCCAGGTTCCTTTCCCCACAGCTATCCAAACTGCTGCTCCAGGCTATGCTCCGTCCTGAGCCTCTTGCTGAGCCTCTTGCAGTGATACTTGCTGTGCTTCCGGCTATGTTCCTGGTTATGCTGCTTTCGCTGCTCCCACTGCTTCCACGGCTCTTACTGCTGCTCTCTCCGCTCTTACTACTCTCCGGGCTCTTACTGCTCCCCCGGCTCTTACTGCCCTGCCGGCTCTTACTGCCTTCCTCTTCTACCATCTGGTTTCCTTTATAAAGGGATTTTTGGTTTGAACGTTTTGGGCTTGATCTCAGGTGAAACTGCTTGCTACTAATGCAATCAGTGTCAGAGCACGTTGCTTCTGGCTCTGTGGAATTGCTCATACGCCCTCTGGCTGTGCTGCGCTGGAACTGCGCTCTCTGCATCTTCTCAGTTCCATGTAAAACAGGGTTTTTTTCTAAAGCTATTTCTTCCATAGCTTCCGCGTTATGACAGTACAAAGGGCTCTCTTGCACAATAGGAGATTAAGGGGGCTGTCCATCTTAATCCCTCCTGTAAAGGAATTTCCAGAAGGAGTACTTTTTAAAATCTGTTTATAAAACAGGGTGCAGGTATAAATCCATAGGTCTATAATTTTGGGTTTACATGTACAGATTTTTGTCCCACCAAGGGAATGCCCGACATGCCCCATGAACTTTCAATGTAGTGCAGTTAGCCACATGCAAATTCCATCCTTTCTAACATGGCAGTTCACATGTGTATATAGCAGCTTATACCTGCATAAATTACCAAGAGGATTTCTAAAATAATCTCCATCTTTTGGTTGAGATGTAGAATCTGTACAATATGGAGGATTAAAACCCCACATACACACCCTGTAGGGGCACAAGTTCATTATGACTATTGACAAATCAGAAGAATTAAACTCCTGCTAAACAAGTGTTGAATGCTCTTATATCACTGTTACATCAGATTGGTATGACTGCAAGGTTAATGCTATGTTGACTAAGATGATCAAGTGGTTTTCCCAAATAAGCCGAGGGGAAAAAATAAATCCATGTCCAAATGAATGCTTCATTCCTCTCTTTTAATGGCATGCTTGGCCAAGGGCCACTCTAGAAGTTTCTGCAATCCCTGAAATCCTAAGCATTTACTCAAATATTCATTTTCCTTTAATCCCAACCAGGTATTACAGAACAAGTGAGCCCTGCAACCCTTTCCAGAGCCTTGACATTCAATGGAGACTATCCCTCAGCTGAAGAGAATGAATATACAGGTAAACAGATAAAGGGAGGAAGATTGTGGATGATAACCAGGGCATCTCTGTTTCCATGTCAGCTGAATAATATTTATTATAAGTCATGCTATCCCCAAGGTGATACTTGAAATGCACTATGGATTTCCTATAAGTTGAGCAATGTATGAGTTGAAGTATATCAGGATTCAGTTTTCTCCATTTCTGGCACAAGATTGGCACTTCCTGCCTGCCAATCTGTGAATCATGACGTTAAGGTCAGCCCAGATGGGCAGGAGTAGCAGCAGCAGGTACATAGTCTTTGCCAGTGATCAGGTATTGGAGGGGATGGGATGAGATGGGGCGGAAAGATGCAGCAGTAGCGGTCGGGAGCCGGGAGATAAGTAGGAAATAATGGGGAGAGGAAAGGGAAAGCAAGAGATACATGCTGGGAAGGGGTTAAAGGCAGGGGATAGGGTGCTAAGGACTGGGGCATTAAGAGGAAGGGAAAAAAGATGCTATGAAGTGGAGAAGCAAGAGTGTGGCTACTGGCGGTGAGGGTAACAGGAAAGGGGAGGGCAGGAAGGTAGGAGGCAGAAGGAATCTGCTGGGAAGAAGTAAGAGAAGAGAAGATGCAGGGGATTAGATGCCAAGGAAGGGGGAAATGAAACAGAAAATGGATGCTGGGAAGGGAGGAAAGAGGGATAGGCAGAAGCTGGGGAAGGAGGAAGTAGGCATGGCACAGATTCTGGGGAAGGAGGCAAGACAAATGTCAGGATGGGTTTAAAAGCTGAGGAGAGGATGCAAAAACGATGAGACAGGAGATGAATGTCAAGATAAGAAAAAAGCTGTGTGAAGGCTGGTGCAAGAGAGTATCTTCTGATCTAACAATTTATATATTGATTGATTGGTTAGTTGATTGATCCCAAATTATTTTTAGCTCTCCAATCTGAATGTATTGATTTTTATGGATTACAGAATGACATACAGTATAAAGGGAGTTATTTATTTATTTTATTTAACTGTATTTATATCCCGCTTTTCACTGGGTCAAAGCGGTTATGTTGGATGTCTGCAAATAGGCATGCAGTTTGCGGGGTGGTGGGATTGCAGAAGGTAGATTCTGGGTATAGGGCAGTAGTTTGTGGGGTGGTGAGGCAGTTGCAGGTGTGGGGCCCTGTACCCACACAGGAGAAAAATAGAAACATAGGCCATATGGCTTTATCTGCTGTCATGTTTCTATCTAATCTGCCCTTCCATACCAACTAAGTTTTATGGTCCCTTTTTTTTCTTTTAGAGATTTTCTGTTTGTCTCATATTTTCTTGAATTCAGATATAGTCTCCTTTTCTACTACCTCCAATGTGAGACTATTCCAACCATCTGCCACTTTTTCCCATAAATTATGCCTGAGTCTATCCCCCTTCACTTTCATCCTATAACCTCTCATTGCAGAACTTTCTTTGAATTGAAAAATGCTCTCCTACTGTGCATTTATGCCACAGAGATATTCAAATCTCTCATATTCCCCCTCCCACCTTTCTTACAAAATATACATATTGAGATGTTTAAATCTGTTCCCATATGTCTTATGATGAAGAACACTGACCGTTTTGATAGCCACTCTGCACCAACTCTATGTTTATATCTTTTTGAAGGTGTGGTCTTTAGATTTACACACAGTACACCAAATGAGGTCTCGCCAAAGACAGACAGAGGCACTACCAACACTACCTTCCTGCTGGCCATTACTCTCCCTAAACACCCAAATATCCTTCTGGCTTTTGCCATCGCCTTTTATACCTTTTTAGCGACCTTAAGATAACCACAGGTACACTAAAAAAATTTTTTTTTAAACTGCCTCTAAAGTTTCGATTGATTTTTACGTTTTTTGGTGCGCTGAATCCAAATCTGGTAACCAATTTGCTCCATCACGTACAGATTTTTTGCTACATTGGGTTAGCAGTTTGAGGTGAACGTTTCAGATTGAGTGCGATCGAGATAAAAGTTTCTTGGATGAATTCTTTATACTAATTGTTTAGTAGTTATTCAAATAAGAATAAAGAAAATTCTAACAAGGCAGCACATAAGAATAGAGTAATGTCAACAAAACACACTGTGATGGTAGCAAAATTGTCTGCACTTAAAACAGCCACATACATGTGCACAAACATTGAGCATATAAGAGCGAGGTTAGACACAAAGCAAAGCAAAGAAATGTGCAAAAAATGTTGTACAGGTATGTATGTAAGAATGGAAAACGCAAACCGCACCATTGCAATACATGAAGACAAACACCCGATGGTGTGAAAATAAAATTCTAATAAATGAGATCCGACACTGTGGTAATAACTAGCAAATTTTTATTTCAAAGTTTAGTAAAAACACGATATTTGTCAACACAGTTTAGATTTTAAAGTCATTCTTGGGTCAATCAATCTGGTGGGCCCTTTTCTTCTTGCCCCGAATGCTTCTCTTGGTGCGCTGTTTGGCGTATTTTTCATCTGGGGTTTCCCGCAGCAGCAACCAGCAGAAATCAGCCATCATAGTGGTCCATCTTCCTTGGTACCTTCTCTCTGCGTCCTTGATGTCCTGGTGAAACCTTTCACCTTGTTCTTCACTGTACGCCCCCAAGTTTTTTGGAAAGTAGTTCACATGGGAGTGCAAGAAATGGACTTTCAGGCTCATGTTACAGCCTTGTTCTTTGAAGGCATTGAGCATCCTGGCACCAATATCCTTATAGTTCTCATCCCGCCTGTTCCCCAAGAATTTGAGAACAACATCCTTGAAGGAATCCCAGGCTTCTTTTTCCTTCTCAGACATCGTTTCAGCGAATGCTCCATCTGAAATGAGTTTCTTTATATCAGGGCCAACAAACACTCCTTCCTTTAGCTTTGCTTTAGAAAGTCGGGGGAACTTTGAGCAAAGGTACCGAAAGCACTCACCATCTTTTGGAAGGGACTTGATGAATTGCTTAATGAGACCCAACTTAATGTGGAGAGGTGGTAATAGAATTTTATCACGAGGTACCAAGCTCTCATGAAGAACATTTTTCTCACCGGGTCTCAAATACTCCCGAATTGGCCAGTCTTTTTTCCCCCAGTGTAGGTCGCGGGCCCGGCTATCCCACAAGCAAAGGAAGCAGGGATATCACAGGTACACTACCAAAAAACTGCCTCCAGTTTTGCAACTGATTCCTATAGATTTTGGGGTGCTGAATCCAGGAAAAATAGCCAAAATGTTCCATCACGTCACGTTTTCTTGCAAAATTAGATTTCTTACCCATATAAGGAATGTTCACATAATTTCTTTTTAGCCGACTGCAGTTTATTTTCTTGGCCCAAAATAGAGGTTGTAATGGTTAACTAACTAGAAACACTCCCTCATGATATTTTAGAGTGTTTTGTATTCATTTTATACATTAACAGGACAATTGGGAGGCGGGGGGCTAAATCCAGTACTCGCGCTGGCGCATGTTCTTTCCTGTTCGCCTCGCCTCGTTCGCTCGCTCAAACACGGTGGTTGCGACATGAACGTTCCTGTCAAATTTCAGTTTCTTGCAAGTTCATTATTACCTTTTGTTTGCTCAGTCGTAATCCAGCTTTATTCCGAAGTGGTTCACTACAGTTGTAGTTTGCAGTGCTGTGTATTTGTGATGGCTCACAGAGCCAGAGGTTGCGTCAACTCTCCGGACAGTTTTTGTTTTATTTGTGGGGAATATACCGTGAAAAAGCGGCAGAGGAACATTTCTGCATTTATTAAAAAAGTATATTTCGCCTATTTCGGTTTGAAGTTAGGCGATCAAGACAAACCGTGGGCTCCTCACAAAGTGTGCAAGACATGTGAGGAAGATCTACGCTTATGGATGAAAGATAAAAAACAAGCATTTCGTTTCGGAATACCTATGATGTGGCGTGAACAAAGAGACCACAGCAGTGACTGCTATTTTTGCTCTTGCATTGTGAAGGGATACAACTTAAAAAATAAGAACGTAATAAGTTACCCCAACCTTCCCTCAGCAATTAGGCCTATGCCTCATAGCAACGAAGTACCTGTGCCTGAACCACCAAAATCTTTGGATCATATTTGTGTGGACGGTTCTGATCATGATGAGACTCATCAGACGGCTTTTCCCGATGAGTCCAGTACTTCCGAGTTTGAAACTGAACCAGATCCGAAACCTGAACTTTTCTCTCAAGCTGAATTGAATGATTTAGTCCGGGATTTAGGACTCCCAAAAGATGCTGCCCAACTGCTAGGTTCTCGGCTTAAACAGAAAAATCTATTGTCTCCAGGAACAACTTTTTATTGGTACCGCAACCGCGAGACACAATTTTTAAAGTATTTCAGCAAAGAGGAAGATTTGGTATTTTGCAATGATATATACGGAGTGATGGAAAAGTTTAAACTCAAGTATGATCCTGCTGAATGGCGGCTGTTCATTGATTCGTCAAAAGACAGCATAAAAGGTGTTCTTCTTCATAATGGCAACACATTCATTTCAGTTCCTATTGCTCACTGTCATTCTCCAAGAAAAATACGAGAATTTGGCCCTGATTCTTCAGAAGATTCGTTATGATGAGCATAAGTGGATGATTTGTGGAGACTTTAAAATTCTATCCATGCTATTAGGGCAGCAATCCGGTTTCACCAAATATCCCTGCTTCCTTTGCTTGTGGGATAGCCGGGTCCGCGACCTACACTGGGGGAAAAAAGACTGGCCAATTCGGGAGTATTTGAGACCCGGTGAGAAAAATGTTCTTCATGAGAGCTTGGTACCTCGTGATAAAATTCTATTACCACCTCTCCACATTAAGTTGGGTCTCATTAAGCAATTCATCAAGTCCCTTTCAAAAGATGGTGAGTGCTTTCGGTACCTTTGCTCAAAGTTCCCCCGACTTTCTGAAGCAAAGCTAAAGGAAGGAGTGTTTGTTGGCCCTGATATAAGGAAACTCATTTCAGATGGAGCATTCGCTGAAACGATGTCTGAGAAGGAAAAAGAAGCCTGGGATTCCTTCAAGGATGTTCTCAAATTCTTGGGGAACAGGCGGGATGAGAACTATAAGGATATTGTTGCCAGGATGCTCAATGCCTTCAAAGAACAAGGCTGTAACATGAGCCTGAAAGTCCATTTCTTGCACTCCCATGTGAACTACTTTCCCGAAAACTTGGGGGCGTACAGTGAAGAACAAGGTGAAAGGTTTCACCAGGACATCAAGGACGCAGAGAGAAGGTACCAAGGAAGATGGAACACCACTATGATGGCTGATTTCTGCTGGTTGCTGCTGCGGGAAACCCCAGATGAAAAATACGCCAAGCAGCGCACCAAGAGAAGCATTCGGGGGAAGAAGAAACGGGCCCACCAGGAGATTGATTGACCCAAGAATGACTTTAAAATCTAAACTGTGTTGACAAATATCGTGTTTTTACTAAACTTTGAAATAAAAATTTGCTAGTTATTACCACAGTGTCGGATCTCATTTATTAGAATTTTATTTTCACACCATCGGGTGTTTGTCTTCATGTATTGCAATGGTGCGGTTTGCGTTTTCTATTCCTACATACATACCTGTACAACATTTTTTGCACATTTCTTTGCTTTGCTTTGCTTTGTGTCTAACCTCGCTCTTATATGCTCAATGTTTGTGCACATGTATGTGGCTGTTTTAATTGCAGACAATTTTGCTACCATCACAGTGTATTTTGTTGACATTACTCTATTCTTATGTGCTGCCTTGTTAGAATTTTCTTTATTCTTATTTGAATAACTACTAAACAATTAGTATAAAGAATTCATCCAAGAAACTTTTATCTCGATCGCACTCAATCTGAAACGTTCACCTCAAACTGCTAACCCAATGTAGCAAAAAATCTGTACGTGATGGAGCAAATTGGTTACCAGATTTGGATTCAGCGCACCAAAAAACGTAAAAATCAATCGAAACATTAGAGGCAGTTTAAAAAAAAGTTTTTTAGTGTACCTGTGTATTTGGTGAAACCAGATTGCTGCCCTAATAGCATGGATAGAATTTTAAAGTCTCCACAAATCATCCACTTATGCTCATCATAACGAATCCTCTGAAGAATCAGGGCTAAATTCTCGTATTTTTCTTGGAGAATAACAGAGTGAGCAATAGGAACTGAAGCGAATGTGTTGCCATTATGAAGAAAAACACCTTTTATGCTGTCTTTTGACGAATCAATGAACAGCCGCCATTCAGCAGGATCATACTTGAGTTTAAACTTTTCCATCACTCCGTATATATCGTTGCAAAATACCAAATCTTCCTCTTTGCTGAAATACTTCAAAAATTGTGTCTCGCGGTTGCGGTACCAATAAAAGTTGTTCCTGGTGACAATAGATTTTTCTGTTTAAGCCGAGAACCTAGCAGTTGGGCAGCATCTTTTGGGAGTCCTAAATCCCGGACTAAATCATTCAATTCAGCTTGAGAGAAAAGTTCAGGTTTCGGATCTGGTTCAGTTTCAAACTCGGAAGTACTGGACTCATCGGGAAAAGCCATCTGATGAGTCTCATCATGATCAGAACCGTCCACACAAATATGATCCAAAGATTTTGGTGGTTCAGGCACAGGTACTTCGTTGCTATGAGGCATAGGCCTAATTGCTGAGGGAAGGTTGGGGTAACTTATTACGTTCTTATTTTTTAAGTTGTATCCCTTCACAATGCAAGAGCAAAAATAGCAGTCACTGCTGTGGTCTCTTTGTTCACGCCACATCATAGGTATTCTGAAACGAAATGCTTGTTTTTTACCTTTCATCCATAAGCGTAGATCTTCCTCACATGTCTTGCACACTTTGTGAGGAGCCCACAGTTTGTCTTGATCGCCTAACTTCAAACCGAAATAGGCGAAATATACTTTTTTAATAAATGCAGAAATGTTCCTCTGCCGCTTTTTCACGGTATATTCCCCACAAATAAAACAAAAACTGTCCGGAGAGTTGACGCAACCTCTGGCTTTGTGAGCCATCACAAATACACAGCACTGCAAACTACAACTGTAGTGAACCACTTCGGAATAAAGCTGGATTACGACTGAGCAAACAAAAGGTAATAATGAACTTGCAAGAAACTGAAATTTGACAGGAACGTTCATGTCGCAACCACCGTGTTTGAGCGAGCGAGCGAGCGAACGAGGCGAGGCGAACAGGAAAGAACATGCGCCAGCACGAGTACTGGATTTAGCCCCCGCCTCCTAATTGTCCTGTTAATGTATAAAATGAATACAAAACACTCTAAAATATCATGAGGGAGTGTTTCTAGTTACATTACAACCTCTATTTTGGGCCAAGAAAATAAACTGCAGTCGGCTAAAAAGAAATTATGTGAACATTCCTTATATGGGTAAGAAATCTAATTTTGCAAGAAAACGTGACGTGATGGAACATTTTGGCTATTTTTCCTGGATTCAGCACCCCAAAATCTATAGGAATCAGTTGCAAAACTGGAGGCAGTTTTTTGGTAGTGTACTTGTGTAATCGGAAACAATTGCCCCCAGGTTCCGCTCTTTTTTCGGGAACAGAAGTACTTTACCCTCTATACCACTCACTTGGATTTTTGCAGCCAAATCAATGACCCTGCATTTTTTTTTTAACATTAAATCTCGTCTGCCAAATTCTTGACCATTCTTCAAGGTTAGCTAGATCCCTCCTCATGTTATCTACTCCTTCCTGGGTGTCTACTCCATTGCAGAATTTGGTATCATTCGGAAAGAGGCAAACCTTAACCGACAGCCCTTCTACAGCATCACTAGCAAAGATGTTAAAAAAAATTTGGACCACGGACAGATAGATCCCTGTGATACACCACAGTTAACATACTTCTCAAAGTGAGCTCCATTTACCTGTACCCTTTGTTGCCTCGGCATATCTGTTGCAGAACTGGCCAGTTGCAGAAGTTTGTGTGCCCATTCTTCCCGAACACAAGCATCCTTATGGGTGGAGCGGAGCTCAGTAGCCCCCTGCAGACTTCATCGGGCAGCAACATGGGCATCACGTTTCTACTTTTGTCAAGCATTATTGCTTGAATGTCACCATGAGGGCAGATACAGACTTCAGCTCAAGAGTTTTGCGAGCTACTATGTCTTCTTCCCACCCGGTGATGTTGTAGTTTGGTACATCACACTTGTCTGGACAGGTCTAGCAGGATGATATGGAAGGTGACATTCTGCTTATCAGATAGTGTCCTTTCCTTGAGACCTGCTAGACCTGCTAGACCAGTCCAGGGCCCACCCATGAAACTGTATTTGCTCTGTTTTGCTGCGGTACCCTTGGGTCTGCCATGATTTTGATACTTTGCAGGTTCATCTTCTACAGACAGCCTTCTGTTTATGCTTCCTGTACATAGTTCTTGACTGTTGATTACTCCTTGTTGCCCACAATTGAGGTTGTGTGAGGTTTGCCATGTTTTCTTCCATATGCTTTGGGTATGAATACTGAGGGAACTCTGGGGGCTGAAGTGGATAGAGCAGTGGTTCTCAAACCCAGTCCTGGGGGCCCACCAGCCAGTCGGGTTTTCCGGATATCCACAATGAATATGCATGAGAGGGATTTGCATATACTGGAAGTAGAAGGCAGGCAAATCTCTCTCATGCATATCTCTCTCATGCATATTCATTGTGGATATCCTGAATACCCGAATGGCTGGTGGGCCCCCAGGACTGGGTTTGAGAACCACTGGGATAGAGGCATGATAGTGATGTCATTGAAACCTGGACTTTTCATTGGATCTTTCTCCACCAATCTGCTGGTAGAAGAACACAACTCACTTGTCTGAACTGGTCTAACAAGACTGAAGTTTCAAGGACATTAACTGGTAAGTAAAATGTCACATTCAGCTGCTATTTGGTATATTTTCAAATGTTCAAAAATGTACAAGTGTCCAAATAAAGATATGCAGAGGAAGGAGATAGACCACATTTATACTTCTCTTTTCTGTTTTTTGTTTCTGAAGGGTTATTCACCAAGCTATATATGCAGCTATTTGGCTCCCCAAGGCTTTGGACCTTGATATATTTATTCCAGCGCAAAGTAAGAGTAAGTCTAGGCAGCCTTAGTTTTGCTCTTGAGTGATGGAAAACGCACATCCTGTTTTCTTTTTCTTCACTGGGAAATCATAGGAGTCTGGAATTGAGGGAAAATAAAATCACACCTGGATCTATTTCCAGTCAATTTCAAAGAAACAATACTTGCTTTTACAAAAGACATTACAATTCCACATTTTCTTTGTTAGTATTTTATTTATAGGATTTACTTGACCACCTTTAGACAAATTACAACACAGTGGTTATCAGAACTGAAAAATTATGCCTTGGATGTTGCAGACTCCATGACCTTCATTACGCTGCCATGCTGAGCTTGCAGACCCTAAGCTAAGTTTCTTTAGCATTTTTTCTTCTTTTTTGCTGCTGCTTTCATGATTAATACCATGCTGCGGTCTTAGGCTGGTGATTTTTGGCTGCTGATGATATATGGCTGTTATTACCAATTTGAGCTGTTTGGGGGTTCCTTTCTTGTATTTCATTTAATGTTTTGTTTTGGCACCCTATTATAGAGGTTGTTTTCTGACCACTAATGTCTTTTGAGCACAGTTCGATTATTGTGGCACCATTTGGCTGATGTTCCTGTCTGGTTATCCCTTCGACTGGCTCATCCAAACATAAACAGAAATCTCGGAAGAATATTCATTTTGACTGCCACCAACTGACCCATCCAGCTTAAGTGGAAGGGCCCCCACCTCTGCATATCCCCCCCTATTTGTTGGGCTAGGGCAGTGTAATTATGCCTGTACAGAGAGGTTGGGACTACTGTCAGATGAATCGCCAAGTATTTGATTTTCCCCTCTGCCCATCGAAAAGGGAAACCTGGGAGTGCTATTTTGCTTAACCCACCTAAGCTTAGGGCTTCCATCTTCCCCATATTGACCTTATAGCTGGACAAGCCAGAAAAGATTTCTAAGTCCTCCATCAATTCTGTCAGGGAGAACTCGGGTTCCGTCAGAAATAAAAGGGTGTCATCAGCATATGGCAAGATCTTATGTTTGCAATTGGCACTCCTTACTGGCCGAATATTCTGGTTTTGCCGCACCCTAGCTGCGAGTGCCTCTATAACAATGGCAAATAGCATGGGTCAGAGCAGGCAACCCTGCCTGGTGCACCTAAATATCTGAAATTCATCTGAACTATCCCCATTTGCCAAAATTCGCAGGGCCCAGTTTAGGGCCTGTATTCCTTTTAGCAATTTTTCCAGCATGGTGAATAGGAATGGCCATTCTACTCTGTCAAATGCCTTTTTGGCGTCGAGCACTACAGAGTGACGGCTCTTTCCTCTTGTTCAGGAGGGCTATCAGACTTACTACCCACCAGATATTATCCACTATGGCCCTTCCTTTGATGAAGCTAGTCTGATCTGGATGAATTAGTTTAGGGAGGAGACCCTCCAGTCTCCGGGCCAAAACTTTGGCGAACAGTTTTGCATCAGTTAATCAAAGCAATTGGTCGGTAACTGCCACACTGATTCGGTGGACGCACCTCCTTCGGGAGCACCACTATGTTTGCCCGCCCCATATTCAGCGGTAGGGGGGCCCCCTCCCAGTGCCTGTAAAAATCCGGGCCAACAGTAGAGCTACCTCTCCCCACATCAGGTAATAAAATTTGACTGGGAAACCAACCTCCAACGCATTCAAAACACGGCAGCGCGCATCATTACAAACTTCCCGATTTGATCACATCACTCCACTTCTCATTCATTTACACTGGCTCCCTATTGAATTTCGCACCCGCTTTAAGATTCTTACCCTTGTACACCATGTCATTTACACTCACACTCCTCAATATCTTGCCGACCTCATCCGCTCCTATACCCCCAGCCGCACTTTACAGTCACACCACGTCAATCGCCTTCACTTTCCATCTCCCTCCCAAGCTCACCTTCAGTACACACGTACTTCTGCCGCCTTCTTCATTGGACCAGCCCTCTGGAACTCACTACCCACCCCTCTCAGACTAGAACAAAACTTCATCACCTTTAAATCCCTCCTGAAAACCCATCTGTTTTCCATTGCGTTCAACCTCCCCTCCCCTTCTGCATGACCCCTTTTCCGCTTGTATGCTCCCTTTGTCTAGTATGCCTGATCTTTTCTTTACTGTCCTATCAATATTGTAACTTCTTTTCCTTCTCCAGGCCATTGGCCAATTACTTTTGACTGTTTATAACCATTTTGTACACAGAAAGGCAGTATATCCAATTTAATAAATTATAAACTATAAACTGTAAACCTCTCCCATGGCCTTTCCTTTTGGGAGGACCTTTATGGCCTCTACAACTTCTGTCATTGTGACTTCGCCGCCTTCTCATCTAATTGGGGGAGTGTCAGGGTCTCTAAATACTGCTTAATTAACTCCCCACCCCGTGTCCCCTCAAATGTGTAAAGGGATTTGTAAAAAGTCCTAAACTCGGCGCAGATGTTTAGGGTGGTGCAAACCCAGCATCCCTCCGGGCCCTGCAACTCAGCTATTTCTCTGGCCTCCCACTTTTTCCTCAGTTGCCATGCTAATAATTTACTAGCTCTATTCCCCTGCTCCTGATAGTTACGTTTGGTTATTCTTAACAGTTGGGTAATTCTTTCTGTATCCAGCGCCTGCAATTGAGCTTTTATCACCACCAGTCTTGCCCCTGTAGCTGCGTACTGCTCCTGCAGTTCCTCTATCTCCTGAACTAGTCTCTTGTATTCCTTCTCCTTTTCCCTCTTGCTTTGGGATGAGAGCTGAATCAGCATCCACCTCAAAAAGGCTTTCCCCGCATCCCACAAAATCCTGTCTGAAGTTTCTCCGTTATCATTAGTATGCAAAAAAGTGCTCCGCTCTCTTTCACTTTGCCCAGTACTTCATCATTTTGCATTAAATTAAGAACATAAGATATGCCAGACTGGATCAGACCAAGGTCCATCAAGCCCAGTATCCTGTTTCCAACAGTGGCCTATCTAGGTCATAAGCAATGTTCCCTCTAATTTTCTGTAGGCTGTGTGCGCATAAAATATCAGCTGTGTGCAGATTTTGAAGGAAGGTTAAATTTTTGTGCGCCACATAACGACACTCGGAGTTATATACTTTAAAATTTGACTACACATCAGAATACAGTATGTACACCACATTGATTGCACTAGAAAACATTGTAGAACTTGTGAAAACCATAAATACACAACTTTTAAATTTTAAGACGTCTGTGTTGTTTTCTATCAGAACCGTAATTAACCATAATTTTTGTGCGCTCTTTTGTAAAGTACGTGCGCTCACTCGGCGAGGTGTGTGCGCGCGCACACGCGCACAGCTTAGAGGGAATAGTGGTCATAAGTATCTAGCAGTTTCCCCAAAAGACACAGGTTCCTCAATGCTTGCATTGGGTCAAGCAGTGATATCCCGGGTCCCTTTTAATAATGGTTTATGGACCTTTTCCTCCAGGAACTTGTCCAAACTTTTTTTTAAACCCAGCTACACTTTAAATACATCCTCTGGTAGCAAACTCCAGAGTTTGATTACACGTTGTGAAAATATATATTCTCTTATTAGTCTTAAATAGTTTACCCTGTAGCTTCATTGCATGTCCCCTAGTCTCTTTATGTTCTGAATGATGTAAACAATCAATCTACATTTACCCGTTCCACTCCAATCATTATTTTATAGACCTCTATCATATCTCCCCTCAGTCATCTCTTTTCAAGGTTGAGGAGCCCTAAACATTTTAGCCTCTCTTCATAGGAGTAACCTTCCATCCCATTTACCATTTTGGTGGCTCTTCTCTGCACCTTTTCTAATAACGCTATGTCCTTTTTAAGATACGGCGACCAGAATTGCACACAATATTCAAGGTGCATTCGCACCATGGAACGATACAGAGGCATTATAATATCCTTTGTTTTATTTTCCATTCCTTTCCTTATGATACCTAGCATTCTATTTGTTCTCTTGGCCGCTGCTGCATACTGGACGGAGGATTTGAACATGTTATCTACGATGACTCCTAAATCTTTTTCCTGGGTGGTGGTTCCCAATGTGGAACCTTGCATCGTGTAACCATAGTTCAGGTTGTTCTTTCCTAGGTGCATAACTTTGCACTTGTCCATGTTAAATTTCATCTGCCATTTGGGTGCCCAGTCTGCCAACTTATCAAGACCCTCTTGCAAATTTCCACAATCCTCTTGGGTTTTAACAACTTGAAATAGTTTTGTGTCATCTGCAAATTTGATAACCTCACTCATTATTCCCTTTTCTAGGTCATTTAGGAATATGTCAAAAAGCAGCGGAACTAGCACAGATCCCTGCAGTACTCCACTATTCACCTTTTTCCATTGGGAAAATTGGCCATTTAGCCCTACCCTCTGCTTTCTATCTTTTAACAAGTTCCTGATCCACAATAGTACACTGCCTCCTATCCCATGACTTTTTAGTTTTGCCAAAAGTCTCTGATGAGGGAACTGGTCGAAGGCTTTCTTAAAGTCCAGATATATTATATCAGGCATGTCCAACAGGTAGATCACAATCTACTTTAGATCGTGGAGGGGTCATAGGTAGATAGCCAGCCCCACTTGGCTCTATCTCTCCAGCAGCTCGCCCCGTCGCTAGGAGAGAGCTCGTGCCGGCAGGTCATCTGCTGAGGGCTTGCCGCCACTGCTGATCCTTTGCCTATCTTTTTTCCCTGCCTGCGGGAATCTTGCCTGCATGTGTATTGGGGGCACCTGTTTTCGTGCCAATAGCTTGTGGGTATCGCAGGGGGATGCCACCCGCACCCCATGACGAGACGTCACAGGCCCGGTGTCATACCTGGTCTCCTGTCTCTCAGAATCACCCATTCTTGCCCCCGCCCCAACACCCCTTAGAAGTGTGTTATATACCGGGTGATATCCATTCGCTCGGGCTTTACCTGAATGCACTTACTGTATTTAGTTGTGTCATGTGCTGGTCGTTGGTTGCTTTATAGTTCGCTTTCATTAAACGTTTTCGAACAGACACAACAAAGTGTCAAGAATTTGGTGATTTTGGCGGGCTTTTCCAATTTTGTTCTAACTTGCCTATCCCTTGCCTTCGAATTGGTTCAAACCACTGTGATGTTTGCATGCCTCTGCAATGTTATTTTGCCTAGCCTTTGCATTGATTCTACACTGCAATTTTATTTTGTCTTGCCTTTGCGTTGATTCTACACTGTGTGCAGAATTTATTTAATCGCGTGTGGTGGTATTTGAACTTGTTTGGCAGTATTTGATTTTATCTGGTTTGCTGGACAGGTGTTTGAGTTTTTTTGATGATTGTTTGGTGGTATTTGATTATTGGTGCCGTATGATGAATCCTTATTTTTACTTTTAGAACTGCATGTGTGGTTTTGGCATCTCTAGTCCTTGTATTGCACATCATCCAGAGGTCTTCAGTTCCTGTTGATCTTTAATACTTTGGGACAGTGACAGTTTTGGACCAGATTCAGCTAGTGTTTATACTAATTCTATAGCTTTCTCTGTGGGAATGGGAGTTCAGTTTTTCAACAATGGGCACAGAAGGGGGCTTTGTAAACATGGACAGCTTTTGAAGGAGGGTGGACATACAATTAAGAGCTTTGAGGCTCTGATAGAATACATTCTGGAAAATTGGGAAATTTTTTGCTACCTGCAAGCTCATCACTATGTTTCTTGTCTACAAGTTAAAGATGGGAGGTATTAGTTGAGTTTTTGAAAGAATTATTTTTCAGAAACCAAAGAAAGTTGAATGGTTATGCAAGGTCTGTTGGGAGAGCTAGTGGGGGGATCCATTCCAGACCACAGTTCAGAAACAGAAAGAAGAATTTGTAATTGAAATGGATTCTGAAGATTTTGGTGGAAGTGTTTGGTGTGTGAGAACTGATGGAGAGTGTAGTATGGTGAGAGCTCCATTTCAAATGTATGCATCCTAGTTGGGCCTTCAAGGTGAGGGTTATAGGCTTCACTTGGAATATTGTGTTCAGTTTTGGAGACCATATCTCGCAAAGGATATAAAAGACTGGAAATGGTTCAGAGGAAGGCGACCAAAATGATTTGCAGCCTGCGCCAGAAGACTTATGAGAAGTGACTTGAAGACCTAAATATGTATACATTAGAGGAGAGGAGGGATAGGGGAGATACAGACCTTTAAATACTTAGAGCATAAATGAACAAACAAACCTTTTTCAAAAATGGAGAAGGCGTAAAACTAGAGGGCATAACATGAAACTGAAAGGCAATGTCAGGAAATACTTTTTAGCTGAAAGGGTGGTGGATGCTTGGAATGCCCTGCCGATGGAAAGTGGTGGGAGCAAATACAGCCACAGAATTCAAAATGGCACGGGACAGACACAGTGGATCCCTTTATAGCAACAGGATAAAATCAAAACAAACATAACTATCTCTTGTATCTCAACAAATAGGGGTGGCCTACACAGAGCGGTGGGTACACCCATAAACAAAGGCATGGGGAGGGGTGACCTGCACGGAGTGGCAGGTGCACCTACACTTGCCACCTGGCTGGGCAGACTAGATGGACCATACTGGTCTTTATCTGCTGTCATTTACTATGTTACCTTTTAGCTACTATCTTAAGTGTGGATTTCCAGAGGGTTCTTATTTACACATTGTATATAGCTATGTCCATTATGTCCATGAGTGGAGGAGTAGCCTAGTGGTTACAACACTGGCTTGGTAACCAAGCAACCAGTATTCAATTCCCACTAGCACTCCTTGTGGCCTTGGGCAAGTCACTTAACCCACTCCATTGCCTCGGAAGAAAAGCCTGGCAATCTACTTCCGGTGACACTACCAAGAAAACCCAGGAGCTTCTGGCAAATAGGCACAGACAGAGCCCTGTGCTTCCTGACTTTTGTAATACAGTAGATGACTTGCTTTCATGCTGTCAAATGCTGCACCTGCTAGGAAGAGACTCCCTAGGCCTGGGGAGCAATGGAAGCGGCAGCAGCCCTGTTCTGAAGCAATTCATAAACAGCAGGATATTTTCTCATGAGTTGCATGAGAAGCAGCAGAGGCAGCTGTGCACCAGCTCACTCAGGATGTTGGCACTAGGTGGAATTTGAATTACCTGATGCTTGAGATGTTAGTGGTGCAATGGGCAGTCCTGCATCAGATGTCATTGGAGATGAAGATCAGTGTAAAACGCCTCCTGTGACCACGAGAATTGGACCACATATGACTTGTCATAGAAGTCCTGAAGCCCTTCATTGATGTCCCAGAGGAACTGTGGTCCAGAAGGGCTACCCTGAGCCTTGTCATCCCAATTGTAAATATTCTACGGGTAGACGGGGATTCAAAGCAAAGGTTTTGGTGCTAGTAGATTCTTTGCATGCTCAGGAGGAACCCACAGATGAAACGAGTATAGATGCTGCAATACCATACACCGACTTATTAGGGGGAGACATTGGTGATTCAGGTGGAGGAAAGAAGGCACCTGAAGCAGAGGGATGCTACAGGGTACAGAATAACAAGGCTGCAAGCAATAATGGTAGTATGAGCACCAATCTCTGCTAACACTTCCCCCCCTCCCCCCCCCCGTGCCAGCATGACCCACTATACAATCGTTAAGGACTACACCTTCATCTTCTCCCATCATATACCTATAAATGGTTTTGTTTGTATGTAAGTTTACATGTATTTGTTTCTGTGAGCTTTAATTTTATGCATTTGATGTTCTTAATGATTTTTTGAGGTGATGTTTATTTTATTTGAGGCCAGTACCCCCTGAAGAAGGCGTTTAGCTGAAATGCATTGGGGTGTTTCTTTAATAAAGCTGCTGAAACCCATCACTGTTTAGTGCACCTGTTTTGTGTTGTCTTTTACATTGCCTATGGGTGTTTGTGCTCTCCATTTGCATATTTGTAAAATCATGCACAATCTTGGATGTGCCTGATGATTTTAGGGATGTTCAGCCTTGGATGTCCTCTGAAAAATGTGCCTTAATTATGTCTATGACTGATGAGGGTTTATATTGCGGTTACTGAGATGACGATACTAGAAACAGAAATTATTTTTGTGTGTTGACAGTATTCTCTCTGGACCTTTGGAATACGCTCACCATCCAGATGATTTTACTGACCACCTGGATAACTTAATCTAATGAATTGACATGGCAATATAATCAGCAGGGATGGAAACATGAAAGACTACTAGTTAAATTAGTTTGTCTGCTGCCAGCCAGTTCATTCAACTGGTAAAACTTTCTGGAGAGAACATTGGTTGAGTTCTATGTGAAGTGTCCTCTGCACTCAGTGTTGGGAGAAGGTTTCTTTGGATGTAGAATATATGTTCAAGAATAAAAAGCGAAACACACAGCTGAGTTTATAACACCAAAATAAAATCAGCTGTGGTTCTTGCTTTTTCATTTTGCTCCTTGGTGTGTGATCATCTGGCATCTCCTTTGTTTTGCAGGCTACATATTTACATTTGATAGCATGCCGATCCAGTGTGCAATATCAGGGCTATATAACTGCAATGCAATGTGTGCCACTGAGTCAGTGCTGACTCCTGGCAATCCAGCAGTCCCTGGGCTTTCTTGGCAAGGTGTGACCAGAAGCAGATTGCCAGGCATGTCTTCTGAGGCAATGGAGGGTAAAGTGACCTGCTCATGGCCACAAAGATTGCCATTGGGATTCGAAAACTGGTCTCTTGGTTACCAGATCACTGCTCTAGCCACTCCTGCTAATGTATTTAATTAAGCTGTATAATTTTTGCTGCATATAAACAGCATTGTGAAGTTCAAAAAAACAAACAAACCTTAGATAGCCTGGGAATATATTACTTTCTTTATCCTTGGAAAAAACATCTGAATGGTGCTGTGTGTGAGGGGTATCTGACGAGCTCTGAGGAGGCCCCTACATTTTGGCTACAGGTGGTGATGGGGTGGGGGGAGAGTGCCAGCTCATTTCTCACCTCAGGTGTCAAATTTTCTTGAGCTGTCCCTGGGCAAGGGTTTATGAGCATGGCTTTTCCATGCAGGCCCAATGGATGGCAGAAAGATCGCGCATTGCCTCTGCTTCGTTTCTTCTCTGGGTCAGCAACGGCAGCCGGTGCCGCCTGTAGCATTAGCATCCGGTACTCAGGACCATCGAGTTGTGCACCAAAAGTGAATGCTACAGGCAGCACTGGCTGCTGCTGCTGCTGCTGACTCCGAAAAGAGGCACGAGGGGAAGAGATGGGTAAGTAAAAAGCCAAGAGGGTTTTGATGACAGAGCGGTGAAATTTGAGTGGATGGAGTGGGAGGAAAGGACATGGAGCAAAGAGCAAAAATGGAAAGATAAATATGTCAGGGCAGATGCAGGGAGAGAAGAAAGGGCAAATGGACTGCAGATACTAGAAAGAGAATTAGCAGAAGACGGATGAAGGAAGCATAAGAGAGAGACTGGAGCAATTGCAACAGACAGATAAAATCCCCAAACAGCACAAATTATTTATTTTGAATTTATTAAATGGAGTATGTTAGCTTCAGGAAATGTGCATTGCTGACATCTTTGTGTAGTGTTCAGTGCAAGAGGAAATTCATTTCTAGTATTATTTCTCCAGTATTTTGGTACATGCCAAATTCAGCTTCTTCGAGTTTCCATTTCAATTATTGTCTTTATATTTCTACATTGTGATCCCTTGTACTATATTTGTTGATGGTGTGTCCTGTGTGTTTTATGTGTGTGGCCAAACTGCGGTATTCTGTTTGTTGTTTTTGTGCAGCAGTCCAACTTGTTCTCTTTTCTCCGTAGGAGATGTATTGATTAAATATTTACTTTTGATAGGTAGAGTCTGGTGCTCTGCTAGTAGTGTTGTTATGGTATGGCGGGTTTGCTATGGGTTTTGAATGAGCTGGGTTTTGTAGTACTTTCTAATGCACCTGATAGTTGGCACTGGGGGACAGTAGTAATATAGAAATATGGTAGCCTTTCTTTATCTTCACTGTACCTACAAATGGTATTCAGAAACTCATTAAGGGGCCTGCTAACTAAAGACTAAAGTGCATTAGCAAATGTTAATGCATGCTACGTGCAGCAGCACCCATTTATTTCTGTGGGATCGGTGGTACTTAATGCATGTTAATGTTTTAGTACACCTGTCCCCTAAGTCATTACTGTGACAAAGAAAAGTTTTGAAGGGTTCTTTTGGAATCAGTGGGGGAAGGGAGCACCACAGTAATTGTTTGCACAGGGCAGCAATAAAGGTAGAACTGGCCCTGCCCCCCGGTCACCTTTATGTGCCAGTTCTCCATGAGCCCCAGTAGAGGACTATCTTTGACCAAAAACCCTATAGAGAAGAATCAGAGACCACTGAGCCACAGGTTTGATCTCTATTATCTAACAAAAGATCATATGAGTTCATCCACTATATTATCCTGAAAAATGATAAACTCAAGCCCCTACTCATAAATATCCATATAGTTAAATTAACATAATTTTTGTTGGAGCTTGTGCCGTGAAGGAAACTCCTTCTTGTAGCACTATTCTCCTTTTTAATATTTTAAAAGGGAATAAACCTTTACCACAACCCAAGGGATAACAATTATGTCCCCTAGGAAAAATATATAACATGCAAAATGAAATTGTGTGTGATACTTATGATGTAGAAATGAGATTACTTATCTCTGCATAGAGCCATGCCAATGATGTCAATGTCTTTCAAAACCACGCTAGGCAGTTCCACATAAAAACAAAAACTTTTCCAACGTGAACCTGAACTTTCTTGTCCACTCCATGGAAAGATGCGTGATCAACCTGCCCGTTTCTTTAAATCCTCCACCGAGTATCAGCGGGTGTGACGAAAATTCAATCCTGTATCCTTTCTGTAGAAGGAAAAAACTCCAGCTGTCTTCACATCAATTCAATTTACAGTCATAGCATCTCAAAACTTCCAAAAGAAAACTCTTTTAAGTCAACCTCTTTGAAGTCCACATAATCGGTGACACAACACTGTGTTTCTGGCCGTTGAAACTCCCTGCCCTTCTTCAAAACCTCTTACGTTTGATCTCAGCACAAATTTCTGTGATTATGCTAATTTCCAGAGCTCATCAAGTCCATGACCAAAGACTCTTTGACATACTGAGCAAATAAGTCAGCCGTCTGGCCAGACCTTTCCTTGGTTGCCCATCATTTTCTGTCCTTTCCATCAACCAGTTTGTCCACTAAATATGCGAAGGCCAATTCCAGCTTCTGCGTCCCTGAGCCATCCGGATGTCCAGGAGATGCACCCGATTCTGCTCCCACGGGGGCTAGATGTCTCTGCGGGAGCAGAACCACATCACAGTGGCTGGACATCCAGGAGATGCCCCAATTCAAGCACCCCAGATGTCCAGCCACTTGCCTGCCTAACTCAGTCAACTCCCTCATGAAGCCACCGTGCCATGGCGTCCCATCGCCAAGGCACCGCAGCTCCATGAAGGAGCCATGATCACTGGCTACCACCAAAAGGACTCTTTCCCTGTAGCCCAATCCTTGGTCCGGCCTTACATGGCCAGGTTTGGGCTATGGGGAACCCTCTGCACCCCTCACCTTTCTGTCTCTGGCAGCCTCTGCTGTCCACCAGCATCCAGAGGGACTTATTCCACCTCCGAGTGTGTGACCCTGAAAGTATAGGGCCAACCTCAAGATCAGCCCTGTATGTCTAGGGTCACAGCCACACCTGCCGCCTTCCCTCTCTCCTCCCCTGGCCCACCCCTTCCCATCCACGAACAGAGCTCCCCGCACAAGTGGTCTGAATGTGCCATGACCAGAAGGACCCCCATATTCTCTATGGCAGGGGATTGTGTGGGTCTACATTGTTCTTGGCTAGCATCAGAATTGGTGGAAAGCTAGTGTTTCTAAAGACAAATCTCTCTTGCTTGGTTTCTCACTTTCTATGCTATTGAGAGGAGGAACAAGTACCGAGATCCGCTACAACTCAGTTACCCACACCCTGTGCTTTCACTATGTTGTGTTTTTATGTCAGGCTCCACTGCAATTGCTAATGCCCGCTCTTTAATTTGCAGTGGGTACCTTTACCTTCACATATGAAAACTTAAAAGAGAAAGAAACACAGAAAAAAAGGAAAACACCTCTTCCTTCTGCCTCTCTCCGTGTCTGCTACCTGCGCTGCTGCTATCACCTGTCTCTCTGCTAGTGGGCGATCATTTTGCAAATGGTTAGTGGTCTTCATTATAAAGCATATGAGGACAGACTTAAGGATCTTAATATGTACACCTTAGAGGAAAGGGGGGATAGAGGTGATATGATTGAGATGTTTGAATACCTCCGTGGCATAAATGTTCATGGGGAGAGCCTATTTCAATTGAAAGCAAGTTCTGCTATGGGAGGGGGGGGGGAGGGGGGAGACATGGGATGAGGGTGAAGGGAGATAGATTCAGGAGTGATATGCGGAAATATTTCTTTACGGAAAGAGTGGTGGATCCATGGAATAGTCTCCCAGTGGAGGTGGTAGAGACGAGGACAGTAATTGAATTCAAAAAAGCATGGAACAAACACAGAGGATCTCTAAAGGAAAAAAGGGGACTGTTGTAGTTGTTATGGATGGACAGACTAGATAGGCCATGTGGTCTTTTTCTGTCGTCATATTTCTATGTTTCTATGTCTCTCTGCTCTGTGTATACCTGGCCTGCTCTCGTGATTCATTGCTCTGCTATATTATACTGTAGCTGCTGCCACCTGTGCCACTGCTTGTCCAGCTGCTTTTTGGCCTGCTCTCTGGTTTCCAGTGGGCTCCTTTAGCCTGTGTCTCTACCTGTTCTGCTGCTCTTTGCTCTATTGCTGCTAGTACCACTTTAGATCTTGCTCCCTGGTGTGATTTGCTGTCCTTTCACTCACTTTTTTCTTGTTTCTCTCAAAATCCTAAACAGCCACACACACAGAGAAAAGAAAAACAAGCAAAAAACAACAACAACCCCAAATAAATGTTTTCCTCCTTTGTCGTTAATGCCATTGACAGTTTGTTGTGCTTGGCCCCACTTTTGGAGCCTCTTTCTAAGATGTAATCGTTTGGGAACTCTTAACAGATGGGTGGTTATAATGAATAAATTATAGATATATCGTAACTCTATCAAGGGAGTTGATTTAAATTAGGTCTCTTCACTTTCAGAGGCGCAGTTGTGAAGAATGCATCAGTGATCTTGGACAAGGGATGTTTGCAAAGTTTTTTTATTTTTGTTTAGGAACTTGCATTGTCTGTAAAAGTGCCCAAGGTATTGGTGTGAAAATTGGCACTTAGAGACAAGGTAAAGTTTAAGGTTTTAATGCATTAGTGTTTACATTTATGGAGGGAATATAGTCTGCACAGCAAGATCTATTAAAAATAGATATTTTATTATATGATCATCAAAGGTATGCAGTATTTCTACAAGAAAATCAGAGTATGTTTTTCAGGCTTGGAAAACTAAAGGTGTTTGTATATGTTTTAAATATTATTTATGTAGTATATTTAAAAATGGGTTGAAATATCCTTATTGAAATTATTTTGTTTTTATTATAGATAAGCTATTTTTGTTTACCCCTGATGCAGGCAAAAGCCAAAACACAACCATGTTGGGTTTTATTTCCATTAATTTATTATCAAAGACTTTTATTTGTATTTAACATTAAATAAACTTCATTTTTACACATTCCCTCCTAGATTATTTTAGTCCTGTGTTGTTTAAGATATTCCTAAATGATCTGGAGATCAGAGTGACAAGTGAAATGATCAAATTTGTGGATGACTAAAAGTTATTCAAAGTCTTTAAAATAGCAAAGGATTGTGAGGATTTGCAAAAAGACCTTGGGAGATTAGGAGATCAGGCACACAAATGGCAGATGAAATTGAATGTGATGGAAAGTGATGCACATAGGAAAAATATTTTCAGTTACAGGTACAAAATGCTGGTTTCTGAAATAGAGGTCACCAGCCAAAAAATGATCTTGGAGTCATGGATAATACATTGAAATTTTCAGCCCAGTGTGCTAAGAAAGCAAAGAGAATATTAGATATTATTTGGAAAGGGAATATCATGCTTCTTTTTGGCCTCTGCTACAGTCATACTCGGAGCACTGTTTGTGATTCAGATTGTTCCATCTTAAAAAGAATATAGCACAACTATAAAAGCTTCAGAGAAAGGTGACCAAAGGCTATAGGACTCCTCCTTTATGAAGAGAGGATTGCAACACATAATTAAGCTGAGGAATCCACCAACAAAAGATGTGAGCTAAGCAATCTCTTATAGTAGAATTCAAAAGTGGTTTGAGCAAGTTCCCGGAGGAAAAGTCCATAAATTACTAACCAGGTAGATTTGGGAGAGCCATCACTAATCCCTGGAAATTAACAATGAGAAATCAGCCTACTTTTTGAGATCTGTTTGGGTAGTTGTGATCTCACCTCAGCGTCAGCAGCAATGTTATACGAGTTATGGCATAGTTTGAAGAAACGTTTTGTTTATCCATCACACTAGTTTAGACAAGTGACAATTTTGGAAAATATTTTTTTAGATGATATCTTTTTGATATGGTCCAGAAGTAAATATCAACTGGATCTCTTTATTCATTGAATTAATTAATGCAGATATAATATACAATTTCAGATGTTAGGACATATGGAGAAAATAGATTTTTTGGATATCACATTAGTAAAAGAGGGGGGGCTCATTTTGTACAGGAAATAAGTGGAAAGATTTCACAGTCATCTGGATGAAATGAAAATGGGACTACCTTAGTCAGTTCCTCCAGGTGAGGTGCATTTGTTCAACCATGGAATGTTATAAAATGAAAGTTTTAGATTTGATACACAGGTTTCAACAAAGAGGTTATCCCTGTGTTATTATCCAAAGGGCATATATACAGGCATTACTTGCTCAGAGAGAATGGTTGCTATAGCAATCAAGGAAAGTTCCGAAGGAAAATTTTGGTTTCTGTACTTTCATATTCTACTGGAGCTAAATAAGTGGTGCATTTAATGTGTTCATAAATGTTTTTGCACAGATACATTCATATCGTACATGAGAGGAAGAAATATCAAAGATCCTGTAGTTAAATCAACTAGCATGTAGTGATTCTGGACATTTTCCATGTCATAATGGCAGATTTTGTAATCAGACTATCAGTGGAGTATCATGGCTGGATCCCAATATTAATAAGGTACACACAGAAATATCATATGGATTGCGCATCCACATATACAATATATATAATCATTTGTCCTTGCAGATCAATGTATATTGGACATATGAAAAGAAAAACAAAGGGGTATGTTTACTAAATCGTCTTAATGTTACAGGCGCTAGTTGCAACGTTAACATGACGAATGCCATATAAGGTAGTGGGCGTTCTGGCGTTAAGGTATCAATGGCTGTTTTTCGCGCGATAGAGGGCACCTTGTCCGTTATCGCGCGATAAAGGGAGCTGTGGCATGTTATCGCACATTAAACTTAATTTCGCACGGTGACCTGTGATCAAAGCAAGAGAAGCATAGCACACTGGTGAAGACAGTGACTGCTGGTACCGTAGTCATGAGTTCAATCCCTCAGTGGGCTCAGTTAAAAAGCTTTCTGTGGCAATTCCTTTTGCTGCTTGGAACAGTCAGACACATCCCAACAATCTGTACTGTCAGCCAAAAGAAGCCTCACCCCAGTGCCGCAACCTAATGCACCTTTTAGGGCGCCCCATAATGCACATCATAAAGCACCACGTCATGCAATGTGGATTATAATGTGCCCCAGAGGGCGGCACGAAAGGTTGGCACCCTCCAAGGCAGCATATATGGTGCCCCATAAGCTGGCCGAACCTAAAGTGCTGCTAAAGATGCCCTAAGGAGGCTAAGGTGGCACAAGGTATGGTGCCCAAGGGCAATAAGGTGCCCCAGGGTCAAAGCATGAACTGTATGGGCCAAACACAGATGTAACCCTAACACTGCACAGAGCACCAATGAAAGGCAATGAACAAGTGATGGAAGGAAGTAGATGTTGGAGCTGATGGACCTGCCAAATCTGCATGCAGCCCATGTGGCAGCTGGTAAAGCGGACAAACATATCGGGGGCAGCTGTACTGATGCACAGGGTGATGGTACTGTAAAGTGCAACAATGACAGTGTGTGGCAGAGGATGGGAATACATATCCACTGGAGGAGGTAGAGGTGGCAGGATAAGTGCAATGACAGGGGGACAGAGGAGTGGTAGTGCCATGCAGAGCAGATACAGGAGAGGCAAGCATAAAGAGCTGCAATGCAGAAATGTGTACCAGTGCAGGACATGAGGTAGCAGCCTGCACAGTAGGGCAGGACGCCACACAGCTGGCACACATACATAGACGGACAGAAGGATGGTTGGCAACTGTGATGAGGGTATAATGTGCCAGCAGCACAGATCTGCACAGATATGACTGTTACAGGAATGGAATGTAGTTGTGTAGGACAGGCATAAAAAAGGGGAACAGAGAGGAATTGAACCCATGATCTCTGCCACTGAGGTCATTATAGTAACCATTGTGCTACACCAATATGGGTTTTATCATACCAATGGCTAACTACAGAAAGAGTGCAGGTCACTGAACAAACTGTCTGCTGTGGTTACCAGGATAGGACCGAACCAACAGTACCCATAATGCAATTCACATGCAGAACAGCAATCTACATCTGCTCACCAGATGGGGTATGCACCTCTACAGCATGTCAGCTTGGTAGGGGGGAATGACCATGCGTGTTACTGGCACAACGTACCTACAGGCCATGCCATTGTGTGTGTTCCGTGCTCACCCTGAGGGTGAGGTGGGATGGCCAGAACCAGGTCTGCAGTACCTGCGTTAGGTGAGGTAGGCTTTTCTGCAGGTCTCTATCAGTGCCAGTGTGTGACAGGTATTCGTTGCAGACACCCTTAGGAGTTTTCTGTGTCCATTTATATTTTCCAGTCATGTCTGATCCTTATGAACCATGGTGCACCCAACATAGTGCATATCCAGTGTGCTTGACATGGTCACATGTTTCAGGAGCAGGGGTGTATCATGTCACACATGACAATGATGGATGTAGCAAACCGCCCTCTCTGGGTCAGGGTGGGGGACATGATCTGCCCCAACAGACCTGCACCCTCACCGTTTGCAATGGGGGCAGTGGAGGTGCATGATGACGGACTGTGGGACCAGCAACCCCAGTCCTGCTGGCGAAAAGACAGCTGATGCAGATCTGCAGTTGGGATAGGGCCACTGGCAGACAGATAGTGTGCCTGGTCAGCTCAGCTGCCCCTCACTACGATCTGACATTCTCCAGCAGAGGGCAGTCAGGTGTTGCGGCCATGCACATGCTAACTGCAGACAGTCTGCTAGCAAATACATAGTGCATGTTCCTAGAGGAACAATGTGCACCGAAACGTGGGATTTGGCACAAACACCAAACAGGTTTGTCAGTGATTGGGCCCCAGAAACGGGAACCCACAAATATCACTTGACAAAAATACTGTATAGCACTATGTGGGAACCTAGACATGCCATGGTCACTGCTCAGTCAGAGTGAGAGTGACCTCCCAGCATGACATGCTGTGGCCACATTGTCCTTGCAGGTGGTGGTCGCGCACTACAATATCCCAGCCATTGCCCTATGCCCTGTGTGGATGCATCCTGCCCAGACTGCCCTGTCCGGGCCATACCCACAATACCTTGCCCCTCATTATGCACATTGGCAGGCTAATGCTGTAAGCTGTGCAAACATTGTGGGCTCAGTAACGTGTATGCAGCCACAAAACACAGGATAGACATATACACACTCCCACACCTATTTCTGCATTATGCAAAGATAGAGGTGGTTGCCAGCCCTGGCCGCCACACCAGTCCTGGGCACAGTGCAGGCAGTGCGAAGGAACGCAATACTGTTAGGGTCACTCTCCGGGCTGGTAACCACTGTCGTAAACATATCTGGAAGCACACTCCACATATATCAGAAAGGTTGCTATGATGAATCTCTTTTAACAAATTGGTTTAACTTTGGATATGTGATCTGACATTAAGCATAGCAACCTTTTGATATATATATATATATATGGAATGTGTTTCCATGTCTATGATGACATTGCTAAGGTATACAGGTGCAAGTAGTGGTAGCTGCTGCTCCGCGCAGGGCCCCAACAGCCTGCCTCTCCATGAGGCTTTGGATAGTGGAATCCGTGGGTGTAGGTGTTTGTGCCTCTGTTGGCCGATGCTCTGGAGCAGAGGTTCCAGACTCCGGTCCTGTTGGGCCAAACATGATTCCAGTTTCCTGGCTGTCCCGAATGAATATTGTGATAAGGAAGCTTATCATAGCTCAGGTAGGAGCTATAGAAAAGATGATGTGACTCTGAATAAGCAACCTGTCAGTTCTGGTAGAAGTGAGAAAACAGAGTTTTCACATAAAAGACTACCAGTCCCAGAATGCACCAGGTTTCCAGCAGCCATGAGAGGGGCTGAAGGGAGAAAATGTGTGTGCAATCAAGAGAGCTATGAGGTAATCCCTAAGCACTCATCTCAAAGGGCAGGGCCTGATTCAAGACAGCTGCGCTGTGTTAGGGAGCAGCACACATTAGGACAGAATAAGAATAGAGCTTATTCTTCAGGAAACAGTTTCAGCAACAGTTTGAAGAACAGCTTCAGCAAAAGCCAAGCAGATAGAGAGAGAAGGAAACTCTCTGGAAGGAAGAGAAGGAAGGCCATTGGAAGGTCTGGGAGATTCCAAGGCAGTACTCATACTGGGAGGTATTCCAAAAGCCAGCAGAGTCCATTGGACTGGATTCAGCCAGAGGAATGGAGTGGCAGAGATAGGAATCACCAGTGGCTACCTGGAAGAGAGAAGACTGCATGTGGAAGGGACTTTCAGACCAAGGCCAGAAGGTATGTGAGAGAAGATCCAGCGTCCAGGGATCAAGATTGGAAGGCTGGACATCAGAATTGGATTACATATTGGCCAGGCTATACAGAGAGGAATAATGATAGCAGGAGAGGCTCAGGTATGAACACTGATCCAGACCCTATCTATAATAGAGAATGGCAGCAAGGGAATAAGCATTCTCATGATAGTGCCTTAATGAAAGACTCATCTGTGCCAATGTATGATATTGACCCTATGATTGTTGATGCAGGGGGAAATACAGCAGATGAAACTATTTACATGGACTGTTCTTTATCTAAATGCTATTGCTAGTTTTCTATGAGCAAACACATCAGCCATCACAAAGAAACCTAACTTTGTTCTTTATTTCCACTGCAAACAGCTCTTAAAGCAGGATTTGGGCTCACACAGTAGCAGCCAGCCAGCTAAAGGCTTTCAGCTGGTCCGTTGATAGTAATTAGGGCTGCACCTGATTGTGTGTGTGAGCAAGGGAGAATCACTGCTGAGATCGGCGTGGAAAATAAGCAGAAGTTAACCTAACCAGCAAAGTTTATTCTTTACTTTGTGCCTTTGTATTTGGTAATTATTTGCTAAGAAAACATTAGCTAATTGCCTGACAAGCTGAAGGTTGTTTTCTGGTTTACTTTGTGACTTTTTGTTATCCATTTTAAACACTGCAAGCAAGTAACCTCATTTATAGTGCTATCAAGCATACATGTGCTGGGTGAATTAAACCCCATCAATAAAAGAAGTATTTTATTGATCTTACCACTTGGTTTCACAACTCAAATTATTGTCATCAGCTGTGTTTGGGAGTGAATGAACTACAATACCCACAATACCTTGCACGAATCATATGAATATATGCATCGTCAAGATTGTGTAAGTTCTCACCCTAGGCAGCCGTCTGACAAATGGCGTAGTTTTTCGGATTGCTCTTGCACCAAGAGGATTTACTTGTTGTGGATTACAAATAAAAGTCAAGTTTAAAAGCTGTAAGAAGATTTCTTTCCCTCATCTGCACTTTGGAAGAAAAGTGGTTGTTCCAGGAAGCTGTCCCAGAGGAAAAGACCCTGTGCAAAGCTGGATTCATCACTGAGACAAGGTAATATGTACCTGGGCATGTCTAGTGGTGGATATGTGTAAGCACAGGGGGTAATTGAAAAAAAAAAAAGTTGAAAAAAAACCCCACACCTGGTTGGAAGGTGCTGCTCTTTGGGTTTTTTTTTTTTTTTTCTCTTTTCTTGCAGGGGTCAAGATGGATCCGACGGAGATGGCTCAGTGGATGGCAGCCCAATTCAGCAAGCAGCAGGAGCTATCACAGCAGGCCCAGGACACTGCTATGAAGGCCTTAATGGAACAGCAGAAACCAGTGCTTGATCTGGTGCAAGCTCTAGTACAGCTGCAGAGCCAAAGTGGAACAGATGCAAGACCAGCAGTTAGTACTGGTGCACCACATGTGAACACTGTGGGACTCAATCAAGGGATTGGGGCATTTAATTTTGGGAAATTAACTCCAGAAGATAATGTTGATGATTTTCTAGAGTCTTTTGAAAGAGTGGCACAGGCTTTAGCATGGCCAGAGACCCAGTGGGCAGTAAGGCTGGCAGCCTCATTAACTGGTGAGGCACTAGCAGCTTACAGAGCAATGCCAGCAGCCCAGGCTTTGATTTATAAGGATGTAAAGGCAGCTATTAGAGATCGCCTAGGGTTGTCTATTTCAGAGTATAGGCGAATGTTTAGAGCTGTTACATTGAAAGTGGGTGAGACACCCAGGGCTCTGAGTCAGAGAATTAGAAGTCTAGCTGTAAAATGGTTGGAGCCTGAGCAAAAGACAGTAGAAATGTTATTAGATATTATAATGCTGGAACAATTTATGCTTGGGGTACCTAAAGATTTGAATGTTTTTCTTATACAGCAAAATTGCCAAAATCTTGGAGAGGCAACCATGCTAGCAGAGAGATTCTTGGAAGCCACGCAGGCTTGCCATAGAATGGGTGGCCCTCTAAAGATGGATGCTGAGGCTAGATGTGCTGTATCAGAAAAAGGAATAATTAAGAATGTTTCTGAAAATGAATGTACTGTATCAAACCAGATGACACAGTGGAATAGGAAGAAATGTTTCAAGTGTGGAAAAGTGGGACACTTAAAGAAGAGATGCCAGACACACACTAGTTTAATGGGTCTGGATTTAAAACAGCCCAAGGAAGGATTTCTTTTGATGGTTGATGTGCAAGGAATTACCACAAATGCATTATTAGACTCTGGGGCAGACCAGAGTATGATGTCAAAAAGGCTTTGGAAGAGGATAGAGGCCCAAGAAAGATTTGTGCCTAGAACCCCTGAAAGCCAAGTTCACATCAGATGCATTCATGGTGCTGCATCATCATATCCCACCTATAGGCTAAAGGTTAAGTGCCTGGGGGAACAAGAGGAAGTCCTATTAGCAGTGGTGCCTAGGCTACCCTTTGATTTGGTCCTAGGAAAGGACTGGCCAAGATTTAAGCAGGAACTAGTGAAAGGGCTAGGAAAGAAGGAGGGAGAAGGTTTAATAATGGAAATAGCTCCCGGGCCTTTCTTTGGAAGTCCTCAGTCCCTAGCTAAAAAGATGGTTAAGCTTCCAGAAGGCCAAACTATGGGTAATAAGAGGAGCCTTGTATCCACCCGCTCGCAGGCTAAGTTAGAGAGCTAGCAGAAGGAGGAGAGGGAGCAGGCAGAGTTATTAGGAGATTTACCCTCTCATGATGATTTAATAACCCCATCATCTGGTAAAATAAGAAAGTTGAAAGCACAAAAGAGGCGTGAGAGACTTTGCAGAGCACAGGGTAGGGCTGAGATGTTAGCTGGTCAAAGTTTACCCTGGGTGCCAGCTGAGTTGGTGGCAAAGTTTCCTAACTTTCCACAAGAGCAGCGAGCTGATCAAGCTCTCACCCGAGCTTTTAAGTATGCTCAGGAGGTCAGGGAGGAATTGCCCAGATTCAGACTAGATAATGACATATTATATAGAGAGAGTCAGGACCCCAGAAATGGTGCCATACGTAAACAATTGGTGGTACCCACAACTTTCAAAGGGCTAGTACTTAGACTAGCACATGATCATCCAGTGGGAGGTCATAAAGGTATGCAAGGAACGCTGGATCAAATACTTGTGCGTTTTTATTGGCCAGGTATCTTCAAAGAAACTGCCCAGTTTTGTGCTGCATGTCCAGCGTGTCAGCGAGTTACAGCGGCTCACCCACCGGTGGTGCCATTGATCCCCATGCCAATCATCACAGACCCAATTGGTCGCATTGCCATGGATATTGTAGGCCCATTAGTTAAAACGCCCCGAGGTTTCCAATACATCCTAGTTATGGTAGATCAGGCAACAAGGTTTCCCTGGGCCATACCATTGAGGAATGTTTCTGCAAAAACAATAGCTTTAGAGCTAGTAAAATTGTTTTGTGAAGTGGGATTCCCAAGAGAGGTGTTGACTGACCGAGGGTCCAATTTTGTATCCAAATATTTGGCCCAGGTCTGGGATGCCTTTGGCATTCGTCACGTGAAAACCTCAGCCTACCATCCACAATCAAATGGTTTGGTGGAGAGATTCAACCAAACTCTCAAACAAATGTTGAGAAGGGGGTTAGCAGGAGAGGTAAAAGAATGGGATATGTTATTACCCTTTGCCTTATATGCCTGCAGGGAAAGAATTCAAGTGTCCCTAGGTGTAACTCCTTATGAGTTGATGTATGGTAGGGCTCCCCGGGGTTTGTTGGATATTTTGAGGGAACAATGGATTGATCCTGAACCAGGAAGTCAGGAGGTGCCACTGTTTCTACGTGACTTGAGAGCACGTTTGAAAAGGACGTCGCAGGTTGCTGAGAGGAACCTGCAGGACAGTCAAGTTCGCCAGAAAGGGTGGTATGATAGAAAGGCCAAAAGCCGCCAATTAAGCATTGGTGAAAAGGTTTTGGTTCAAGTAGCAGGAACTGCTCCAAAATTTGAGGTACAGTGGAAAGGGCCATGGGAGGTTGTTAAACAAGTAAGCCCAGTGTCTTATATGGTAGAAAATGCCAGAGGGCGTAGGCAGACCTACCATATTAATGTACTTAAGTCTTGGAGGGAGAGGCCTGTAGATAATGACCTTGAACCCAGTCAGGAAGTAAGTGAGCTTCAAGAAGATAACACTCTCGTAGGTATTACGGACTGTAGAGAAGCAGTTTCACCAGTAAAACCAGTCCGTAATAACTTAAGCAGGGGGGTATGTGATAAGGAAGCTTATCATAGCTCAGGTAGGAGCTATAGAAAAGATGATGTGACTCTGAATAAGCAACCTGTCAGTTCTGGTAGAAGTGAGAAAACAGAGTTTTCACATAAAAGACTACCAGTCCCAGAATGCACCAGGTTTCCAGCAGCCATGAGAGGGGCTGAAGGGAGAAAATGTGTGTGCAATCAAGAGAGCTATGAGGTAATCCCTAAGCACTCATCTCAAAGGGCAGGGCCTGATTCAAGACAGCTGCGCTGTGTTAGGGAGCAGCACACATTAGGACAGAATAAGAATAGAGCTTATTCTTCAGGAAACAGTTTCAGCAACAGTTTGAAGAACAGCTTCAGCAAAAGCCAAGCAGATAGAGAGAGAAGGAAACTCTCTGGAAGGAAGGAAGGCCATTGGAAGGTCTGGGAGATTCCAAGGCAGTACTCATACTGGGAGGTATTCCAAAAGCCAGCAGAGTCCATTGGACTGGATTCAGCCAGAGGAATGGAGTGGCAGAGATAGGAATCACCAGTGGCTACCTGGAAGAGAGAAGACTGCATGTGGAAGGGACTTTCAGACCAAGGCCAGAAGGTATGTGAGAGAAGATCCAGCGTCCGGGGATCAAGATTGGAAGGCTGGACATCAGAATTGGATTACATATTGGCCAGGCTATACAGAGAGGAATAATGATAGCAGGAGAGGCTCAGGTATGAACACTGATCCAGACCCTATCTATAATAGAGAATGGCAGCAAGGGAATAAGCATTCTCATGATAGTGCCTTAATGAAAGACTCATCTGTGCCAATGTATGATATTGACCCTATGATTGTTGATGCAGGGGGAAATACAGCAGATGAAACTATTTACATGGACTGTTCTTTATCTAAATGCTATTGCTAGTTTTCTATGAGCAAACACATCAGCCATCACAAAGAAACCTAACTTTGTTCTTTATTTCCACTGCAAACAGCTCTTAAAGCAGGATTTGGGCTCACACAGTAGCAGCCAGCCAGCTAAAGGCTTTCAGCTGGTCCGTTGATAGTAATTAGGGCTGCACCTGAGTGGGTGTGAGCAAGGGAGAATCACTGCTGAGATCGGCGTGGAAAATAAGCAGAAGTTAACCTAACCAGCAAAGTTTATTCTTTACTTTGTGCCTTTGTATTTGGTAATTATTTGCTAAGAAAACATTAGCTAATTGCCTGACAAGCTGAAGGTTGTTTTCTGGTTTACTTTGTGACTTTTTGTTATCCATTTTAAACACTGCAAGCAAGTAACCTCATTTATAGTGCTATCAAGCATACATGTGCTGGGTGAATTAAACCCCATCAATAAAAGAAGTATTTATTGATCTTACCACTTGGTTTCACAACTCAAATTATTGTCATCAGCTGTGTTTGGGAGTGAATGAACTACAATACCCACAATACCTTGCAAGAATCATATGAATATATGCATCGTCAAGATTGTGTAAGTTCTCACCCTAGGCAGCCGTCTGACAATATGCATGGATACATTTGCATACAATGGGGACAGTGCATGTAAATGTATCTCATGCATATTTATTAGGGACATCCTGACAACCTGAATGGTGTTTGGCTCTCCAGGACTGGAGTTCGGAACCTCTGCTCTAGGAAGTGCACATGTTTATGGAGTATGTGCTCTGTAGGGTAAAATATTGGGATATGGTCTGCAGGAGCCCCAGCCAGGATTCAAACCTGTGACCTTCTGCTTTTGAGCACACTGTCTGTGTGTACTGCACCAAACTGTTACGACAGAGGCAGGCTGTTCCCTGGGGATCCCATGACTGTTCTTCAGACAGACCTTATCTGTTGCACTGCACGCCACCCACCTAACAGGGCTTGGCATTGCTCTGCTGTGGGCAGCTGCCACTGCCCTCTCTGCCACCGGCACCCCTCCACCACCATGCTGACATGCCCTTATGCCAGTGGTGCACAGTCCCATGCCATCCAATGTGCCGCTAGGCGGCTATCTATGGTGTAGGGTCTGGGCTAGGCATGCCTACATGGACATCCACACTTCCCCCTGGCACAGCCTGCCAATGTTACGTGCCCTTGGGGGTACCTGTTGGGTACTGTCCCCTGGGACACTGTGGGACATACACTCATGGCCATGTTGGACTCTGGTCAGTTGCTGTCTTGCTGCTTTTCAGTTTATGCATTCCTATGTGCCATCTAGGCATCTGCCTAGTCCGCACTTTACCCCAGCTGGCCCACTGCATGTGCCGCCTGCAGCCCCCTCTACCCCATTTCCACCATCACCATAGTGCCCTTTCCTACGTGGCCACTCTGCTATTGCTGCACATGTGATTGCCACAAAAGCAAGCTGCCCAATAGACACCACAGAACACCCTCGTCAACACTATTGCAGTGTTGGAACATTCACTTTGTAGGGGGAATGTGACTTGACCCTTCCTGGATTGCAATCCTCCTTTTTATTCTTTATAGGTGGTGTTGAGTACCCTTCTTCAATATTGTTTCTCTTGGCCAGCTTGGTGTTTTGGATTTCACTTATGGTTCTGGTCATTTTATATGGTGTTTGCATCTTTGGTTGCTGCACATGTATCACTACTATCACTTTTCTGGGTCTCCCTGCCTTTGCTGTACATTACTGACTGAAATGGTTTCTCTCTCCTGCAAATGTGCCTCTAATGCCAGGTTTTCACTGGCGCTAATTTTCTGGTCTTCAGATGCCAGTGTTAGTGTAGCAGGCACCTCTCCCTGCCCACCCCCTGCCCATTGACCCCCTTCTCTCCGCCCTCTGTGTACCTTAACGCCACCATAGACGTTATCATGCGAAACGTAACATTATCATGCGATAATGTTGCATATCGTGTGATAACGTCGCCGCTGTTATGTTAAACATACCCCAAAGATCATACTTGCTGAACATTCTTCACCATTGACAACTGGAACGACTTCAGCGCCAATGGTGCAACATTGTTTGATTAAAAGAATAAGTCCAATCCAATCAAAATGCAGAATCATTGATCACATACCTCCACATTGGAGGGGAGAGGATTGAGTGAGATTATTGAATGAATGTCAGCAACGTTAGATTTTTAGGTTAAATACAATTTATCCTAATGGTATGCATAAGGAAATGTGATTGGGCATTGGAGTCTATGTGATGCCATAAACAGGAAGGATGGCAAATGGCAGAGACTCCTAGTTTGTAAGATTAGAAACGGAGTGTGAGAGGGAGTAAGCCCTGAAACTTGTCCTTACCATTTAGACATAGATAAATATCAAAAGCAGAAAAAAAAGCAGGGTGAGGCAGGCTTGCTCGAGTGGCACTCTTTTTTTGTGGGGAAAAAGTGAAAAGTGAAAGGTTAAAGGGATTAAGCAGCCCTCTCTTGCCCCTGCAACCTCTTCCCTATTACCTGGAGTGGTATTCAGACCTCTTGATTCCTTTGTTCAGATGCTGCAGAGTCAGGGGAGAAATGCTTAGCTGAGCAGCCTTTTGAAATGGGCATAGACTCCTTTTCCCCCCGAATTATGCCATCTACCAAAGTCGGCGTGGTTGCAGCTGGTTTCTGGTGTTCAGCTGCAGGAAGACCACCCTGCTTTGGGTGACTATCACTTTGCCTTCAAGAGGTGGAATCAGAGATGTGATTGGGCAAGGCTTCTGTTCTCCTGGAGCAACTTCTACATGCCGAACTGATTGAGACGACGGCAGGAGGTCAGGTAGACCGTTCGGCTGCCTTGCAAGTTCCGTGCCAAGAGGTGAGCGATATGGAAGCTGGGAGAGTGGTTGCAAGAGGCTCTCTCTCCTTCTCCCTGGTGCGACTGGAGGTCTTTACACTTGATCCATTTCGTCAGCAATTATGCAAGTGGGAGAAGCCCTCAGGCCTCAAGTCTCCAGTCTTACACTCCAGGTTCAAGGTAACTGTTCTGCTATCCAGGAGAATGCCGCAAATGTTTTGGCGGTTCAAAACTCATTATCTGAAGTTCAAACTAAAGTTGCTGTGTTGGAAGGACAATCATATTCCTTGATAAAGGACTTTGCTGCTGTAAAAGTAAAGTTGGAACAATTGGACAATACAACTAGGTGAGGCAAATTTAAGATTGGTTAATTTTCCCAGGGTATCCACTGTTTTGCTTAGAGATTGGTTTCACTTTTTTCCACATTGTTAGTTTCTTTTGCCTTATTCTCTGATAGAGAACAGTTAATGAAAATGTTTTTCAGGAAGAGAAATTTGATGTTTTGAGGGCTTCTTGTCCTCATGTTTGTGGACTTATCCAGAGCTACACAACAGAGGTGACAAGAGTGTCTTCTTTTATGCCCTGGAATCCAGCAGTTTAAGTATCCACGTAAATCTTTGGTAAAGCTTCATTCTGTATCTTTTATTTATTTAAACGGTTCTTATATACCTCCCCTTCCATCGATCAGGGCAGTTTACATTTAAGTGAACTTCAAAAACTTGATTACAGGGAACATTTCAAACTATGATACAATAAACAGGTCAGCTAGGCACTTATACAGAAGCATATAGGATTTTTAGTAGTTTACGAAATGCCTTAGTTGATCTGATAGTCAGGGAGGGAGTTCCAGAGGTTGGGGCAGAGTACCTGAAGGCTCTGTTGCTGGTAGTCTTGGTTTTCCTTATTGAGGGAGGTATGGATAGGAGGTCCATTGTACATTGGACCTTCTATCATATATTTTTTATGACCTTCCCAGCTGCTGGCCTTTCTTAGCACCTGCTGCTTAGTGGCTACAGACATGCCCCCTGCTGGTTTGCTGGTATATGAATAGGGCTGGCTGTTAGTCTATCTTGATTTCCTACATATTTTTAATGTTTTGTTTTCCTTTTCTTGGATTCCTCCTGTTTGGTGAGCTGGAATGGGTAGGGTTAGATTGTTTTCCTTGTATTGGTTTGTACCTTTGTTTCCTGTATTTTGTTATTGAACTCTTCCCAATTGCTGTACAAGATGTTATTCTTGGATCTATCATATAAATGCATAAATACAAAAGAAAAAAAAACCAGGGCAAAAATGGAGCTTTGGAAAAGGCAGCTACCTAGTAGTCACCATCTTGGATCTCCTTTCTATGTTACTGTGGCTTTACGAGAAGAATTCCTCCTAAAGCCACTTAACCTCAATGCAAATGTCTCATTTAAGATTTACAGACAGTGTCTGCAATTTCACAGTCAACACATCTTAACTAAAATAGCTGACATAAGTGCTCAGCCATAAAATTGGAAAAATAAGACTCATAGCTTTTCTTAACAAAATAAAGAATTTGCTCAGTAGCTAACTGTGCACTATAGAGGGGTCAGCACAAATGGGAACGCTATCGGAAGTGTGTTCAGTGATGAATACAGTAAATAAATCTTGAACAGAGAAGCACTATGGCTGGAAAGCATATGGAAATCAATGAGAAAAAATTATTGTTCAAAATGATCGTTCAAGCTTGTGTCTCTTGGGGAAACTGCTAGGTACATATGACCTAGATTGGCCACTGTTGGAAACAGAATACTGGGCTTGATGGACCTTGGTCTGACCCAGTATGGCATATCTTATGTTCTTATGTTCTTATGTAAGCTGAAAGGATCTCAAAGTGCCACCAAGTCTTTGATAGTATTAAAAACTGGTAAGTATTGTACCAACAAATAGTGAAGACCACTCAAAGAAGAAATGTAAAAGAAAAAAAAAAGTTAATCAAAATATTTAAACGATGAGAAGAGTAAATGTCATCAGACGAAAGTGCTGCTTCCTCAACTCAGCCCATAATACTCTTAAGCCAGATCTGATTTTTCAGGAAGGCCAAGCTATTTAAAAGTCAACAGTCTGACATATAGATTCAAGCAAGTTCTACATTGGCTGCCAGGTAATCGGCATACAGCTTGCTTATCCATGCAATTTCAAAACTGTATGAATAGCGTTAGGCCATTTCAATTGCTAAATGGCTCAGTACTATTCGTATAACTGAAAATTATCTAGATAGATGCAATATTCAACCGCTGTCCAGATAACTGGTGAGTGCCGCTACCTGTAATCGATAAAAATTCTGAATATGCCCCCGGAGTTAAGCACCAGCACTTAAGCTGGTGACCACGCCACTTGCAAACTGACCCCCAGGATTTTAGTCCAAAACCATGTGGCTATAATGTGTGACTATTTATTGCAGAGCTCTTGAACATCCAGACCTACTTGTGTCTCTGTGTGAAGGAACTACTATGAATAAGAGAGCAGAATCCTAATGTGTATTTTTCTGTCTGCATCCTCTTGGCACTTTCTTCCTACGGTCACTGTTAAAGATCTATAGTTCTACAAGGTATGTGCAGGTACTGCACAGACACGGGAAAGCTTACAGTCTACTGTAGTCAAGACAAATGGGGGAAATCTGCACCAAAATATTTACAGTTTTGCATCTTTGGGTAAGCACTTTCTGTTTTGAAGTTGAAACTAATTATAGCCATGGTATTTGAGTAGTATTGTATTATTTTAATAAACAAGGGATGATATTCAAAAGCCCTTGCAAGCATGACTCGCTAACCAGGGAAGTGCTAGCCAGAGGGATATTCAGCAGTACTATCTGTACTCCGACTACTTCAACACTGTGATTAGTGCCATGACAGTCTTGGGCGGAGCTTGGGTGGGCCTCTGGATTATCCAGCTAGTGGTGATATTCAGTTCGCTAACTGGATAATTATCTGGATAAAGGTAGGACAGCAAAAAGGCAGTTGGCTATCTGGAGAGTGTGTTTAATATTGTCATTATCTGGCTCGTGCTGGCAGACAGCACTGAATCCGATATTCAGCGCTGGCCTCTGTCTGGCTACTGGCACCGAACCTCCAGGTCCTCTGGATGACAGAGTAGCTATCTGGGGTAGTGTCCAGTTAGCTTCTGCAGTGAAAGTTGGGCCATCCTTTAAGGTCATTAACGTTTGCCGCTTAGCGTTACGGGCAATGGCTGAATGTTGATGCTGGCCAGTTATTGGTGTGTGTGCTGCCTCTGCTCCATTGCCAGAAAGCCCTGATGCTAGCTGGCAACTGTGGGTATTCAGTGGCATTAATCGAGTTAGTGACACTGAATATACTGGTCACCAGATCTGCTAACCGCCTTAATTGTGTTAAATATTGGGCCTCCAGATTTTAATTAATTACAATGGATAGTGATTTAAAAAAATGCTGACTACTGTGGTTAAATATTGACCTTATAAAATACTGTACAGAATTTTGCTGAATTTTATTTATTTACAAGATTTGATATGCCGCCAATGGCTCTTGCATTTTGGCAGTTTATAAATATCCAGAGATTAAACACTGAGAGCAAAAAAAAATAACTTGACAAAGACAAAACACTAATCAAAACAACTTCATACAAAAAGGAGGGAAACAATGAATATCACAAGAATTTAAAAAAATGAAAGACATTGATTATTGCAGGACACAGGGGCAGAGCAGTATAGAAAAGAATAATCACTGCAAAGCTTGCAAGAAGAACCAGGTTTTTAAGCTGCTCTTGAATTGTGTTTTTTTTATTTATAAGATTTCAACAAAATTTACAAGCAATCATACATGAAATGGAAACAAGACATGAGTAAGAAAAATAAAACAAGAACTATACCAATATAAAGTTATTTACTCCCAGTCTTAAACTAGTCCATACACTAGAGAGACCCATAATGATTAAGGAAAATACAACAAAATAAACTCATAGGAATAGATAGACCCACGAAAATCCGGTAAACCTATCCTGCAAATAAACCTGCTCACCTAAGGGGCAGCAGATAAACGAACGCTAATAAAGGAAACTAACTTAGTAGGCTCATAAAAAATATAAGAAACAGATTGAATCTTTACCAAACATTTACCGGGAAACTTGAGGAAAAATAAACCACCTATCTGAATCATCCCAGACTTTAACAACAGAAACTCTTTTCTCCGTTTTTGCGTTTCCCGAGATAAATCAGGAAACATTCGAATAGATAACCCTTTAAACAAAACTGTACGTTTCTTGAAATACATTCTCAATAGCCATTCCCAGTCAGACACAAGAACCAGTGAAATCAACAAAGTAGCAGGAACCACACTCTCAGATACAGATGTACGAGTATTAAAAATCTCAGAAAGATTTCAAACATCTAGTGCCTCTTCCTCTACCGGGGAACCCCCCAGTTAGACCTTTAATTTTTTCCCCAGTGGGTAGGTAATAAATTTTTGAAAACGGAGGATGTGATTCCTCAGGAACACCTCTATCAGATATGCTTTAAACATGTCATGGGGAGTAACTATTGATGACCGAGGAAAATTCAATAACCTAATATTCATTGCCCTATTCTGATTTTCCAACATTTCCATTTTAAATTGAACTCCAAGCATATCTTTACATACATCATTAAATTTATCCTCCAGTTGTGTAACCTTATTATCCATGAGCAAAGCTTGAGATTGTAAAAGAGACACAGAGTCCTGGCAATTCTGGACTTTCCCTGCATTTTCCTGGATTAGCTTCAAAGTAGCATTAGTTTGGGACACCAAACACTCACCAAACTTTGTCAATGCCAACCAAATAGAGTCAAGAGTTATATGTTCAGGACGCTCCAAAGAAAAGGGTTCCAGTAGAGGTAATTCAGACGAGATTACAGGAAACGATGCCAAGTTACCCGAAGAATTAACATTGAGGAGAGCTTACTGCTCAACTGCCTTTTAAAAGAGGACTCTGAGTGAAGTTCAGTGGGAAGGGAGTTCCAAAAGTAGGGGCTTGGACATTAAAGGCCATGACATGATAGGTTTCTAAACGCAACATAGTGCAGCTTAGTAAACATGCCCCTAGTCTCATAGGGTTGTAAGGGATAAGGAGTGAGTGGACATAAAGAGGAAGTCCTATATAGAAAGCATGGTGGGCCAAGAGAAGTATTTTGAATTTAATACAATAAACAGGAAGCCAGTATTTGTAAAGAAGTGGGGGGTCACATGGTCATAACGGGAGGCATTGCAAAGAAGTTTCATTTCAGTATTCTGAATTATTTGGAGGTGTTTTAATTTAAACTGAGGAGCACCTGATAGTAATGAATTGCAATAATCTAACCTATTTATAACAAGGATGTGGAGGACAATTTTTAAGACTTGGTCATTAAGGTAGGGCTTATCTTAATCCATCATCATCTTAATCCATCTTAGAGAAAAACAACTGCGTACAGTATTTGAGATATGGGGGTCAAAAGTAAGTAGGTCATCAATCCAAATTCCAAGCGAACAGACCGAGTTCTTGAAAGTAATTGGGGTGGAGGTGATGTGTGACTCTATCAGTTTGTGGGGATTGAAGCCAAGATGCAATGGAATCTAGTTCTATCTCAAACAGGGGGCCCCAAGTCTCTAGTGCAATAATTGGATATCATTTGCATAGAAAAAAAGCACTAATATTAAGATCAAGGATGAGTACAATGGGAGGTGAGATGAAAAGACTGAACAGTATTAGGGGCAAGGATGAATCCCTGAGGATAAGAGGCGAAGAGATCACAAACAACTGAGACTTGGAAGGAACAACTTGACAGATACGAGTTGAACCAGTTCAGAGCGATAGAGGCTATAACCTGATGATTCCAAACACTCTAGTAAAAGTGATGATCTATAACATCAAATGCAGAGCTGAGGTCAAGTTGGATAATCATCACATTCTTGAGACTATCTAGGTGGGTGACATTGTCATTCAATATCCCTATAAGTGCAGTTTCAGTGGATTGTTGGGGCGGAAACTGTATTTCATGGGATGAAAAGATTTGTTTGATTCCCAGAAGCGAGGGACTTGTTTATAAACTGCCGTTTTCTAGTAACTTAGCCAGGAAAGGGAGATTAAACGTATGATAATAATTGGCAGGTGAAAATGGGTGAAAATTAGGATGCTTTAAGAAAGGACAAACAAATTGTTTCCTTTTAAAAAAAACACAATGCTGCTGGAGAGACTTTCATTGAAATTTAAGATCGTCAGAGTGAAATAATCCCAGCAGTCTTAACAAATGAGAAGGAATGGTACAGTAAGTGAGTATAGGAGTTTAGTAAGGTGGAGTTGTGTTAAGATCGTAGAAACATGATGACAGAAAAAGACCACATGGCCTATCTAGTCTGTCCTTCCAAATCAACAACTACAACAGTCCCCTTGTTTTCCTTTAGAGATCCTCTGTGTTTGTCCCATGCTTTTTTGAATTTGAGATACTGTCCTCATCTCTACCATCTCCACTAGGAGACTATTCCAAAGATCCACCACTCTTTCCATAAAGAAATATTTCCATATATCATTCCTGAATCTATCCCCTTTCACCCTCATCCCATGTCCCCTGATACAAATTCCTGGTGAGTTAGAAACATAGAAACATAGAAATATGACGACAGAAAAAGACCACATGGCCTATCTAGTCTGTCCTTCCATAACAACTACAACAGTCCACTTTTTGCCTTTAGAGATCCTCTGTGTTGGTCCCATGCTTTCTTGAATTCAGTTACTGTCCTCATCTCTACCACCTCCACTGGGAGACTATTCCACGGATCCACTACTCTTTCCGTAAAGAAATATTTCCGCATATCACTCCTGAATCTATCTCCCTTCACCCTCATCCCATGTCCCCTCGTAGCAGAACTTGCTTTCAATTGAAAGAGGCTCTCTCCCTGAACATTTATGCCACGGAGGTATTTAAACATCTCAATCATATCACCTCTATCCCGCCTTTCCTCTAAGGTGTACATATTAAGATCCTTAAGTCTGTCCTCATACGCTTTATAATGAAGCCCATTAATCATTTTGGTAGCAACCCTCTGCACCGACTCCATCCTGTTCACATCCTTTTGAAGGTGCGGTCTCCAGAATTGCACACCATACTCCAAATGAGGTCGCACCAAAGACTTATACAGAGGCATTATCACCTCCTTTTTTTGCTAGCCATTCCTCTCCGTATGCACCCAAGCATCCTTCTAGCTTTTGCTGTCGCCTTTTCCACCTGTTTAGCTACTTTAAGATCATCAGACACAACCACGCCTAGGTCCCGCTCTTCTTTAGTGGACAAAAGTACTTCACCTCCTATACTGTATTGCTCCCTTGGATTGCTGCAGCCCAAATGCATGACCTTACATTTTTTAACATTAAATCCCAGCTGCCAAATTCTAGACCATTCTTCAAGCTTAGCTAGATCCCTCCCCATGTTATCTACCCCTTCCTGGGTGTCTACTCTATTGCAGATTTTGGTATCATCCGCAAAGAGGCAAACCTTACCCGACAGCCCTTCCGCTATATCACTAACAAAGATGTTAAAAAGAATCGGACCAAGGACAGATCCCTGCTTTGGGGGGTGGGAAGGGATCATTGTAAGGGAGAAAATTGATGGGCTGCCAGATTTTACTCACCATGGAATGTAATTTTTTTCAGTTAGGGAGGAAGCTATCTGATTTGAACTAATGGGAATATGGTGTGGAGTCCGAGGGGTTTTTAGTGCAAGTTTATTAAAGACGGAGAAGAGTTATCATGGGAGTTTGCCATGAGTACCTATCAATGTGGAGTATCAAGAAGAGTATATTCTTTCTGAAGTGAAAAGCATGCAGATTTATTGCAAGCAGAAGAGGGGTTGTGCCACTTACGTTCAGAGTGCCAGATCGTTTTGCAAAATTCCCTTAATTCCTGTGAGAACCAAGTATGATGTCTTTGGCTTTTGACTATCTTAGTGGGGACATGAAGATCAAGGGTTGCAGCCAGAAGTGAGTTCCAGGACACTATCTTGTCATCCAAAAGGAAAGCTGAAAATGAAGGTGGAAGAGCTAAGCAATCTGTGACAAATTATTATTTTTATCAATATGTTTTATATTCCTGACTGACTGGGATTTCTAAACGTATATCGGTTGTTTAGTCTATCAAAAAGTAAGAAGACTAGGGGACATGCGATGAAGCTACAATGTAACCCATTAATATTTTTAATGCATAATCAAACTAAGGAATTTGTTACCAGAGGATCTGGTAAAATCTGTTAGTATAGCTGGGTTTAAAAAAGGTTTGGATAAGTTCCTGGAGGAAAAGTCCATAAACCATTACACAGGTCTGCGACTAAAAAGCTGTTTGATTATTTTCATCTAATTTCCATGTATTTTGGTGTGCTGAAAACAAATAAAATATTGAAAAAACTCCTAGACGTCATGATTTGCCACAACATCAAAATTATCTTCAAATGTATCAAATTTTTTTCAAATTTATTTATTTACAGTCTCTTATATACCGCACTATTCACCATCAGCGCGGTTCACATGGAACAAAATGCTCAGTACATTTAACACGTATGAGTTTACATGTAACAGGGCATAAAAACTTGGATAACCGGGGTAACTATTTACAAAACGTACTATATGGCATCATATGCACAGAGGTTTCATAGGACAACACCAGCCCACTGTAGAATTGAATATCAAACTTGGTGAGTTGTTGAAATACCGTAAGTTACTATTAATTACTATTACTATTAATTACTATTAATTAATTCGCATAAGTGCATTTAAGATATAAAATGCCAAAAAAACCTTAAAGGGGTTGTCCGAGTTATGTAAAAAAAAATATAGCACTGTAAATCTGATGGTCAGCAATATATACATAAGCTAAGCAAGTTTTAAGTCCATGCTTCTAATGGTAGAAGGGGTTAATCTTTCCTGAAGAATCCAGTGGGAGGGAGACACAGGGCAGATAGCAGCAGCTCCGGTCAGTGCAGGGGGGCATGGCCAGCACTATGACATCTCGTGTACAGACACAGAGCTGCTCTCTCCTGCATGCCACACTTGTGCACGAATCATCATCAGGTTCTTGATTCTAGACTGTTCACACTTTTTCATCGCAATTCATGTTAGCTCGTCATTCTTCAACCGTTATGTTATGGCTCCGCGAAAGTGTATTAATTCGCCAGACAGTTTCTGTTTCATCTGTGGTGAATATACAGTGTTGAAGCAACAGCAGAATATTACAGACTTTGTGAAAAAAGTATACTTTGCATACTTTGGACTAAAAATTGGAGATCAAAATAAAGTCTGGGTGCCTCATAAAATGTGCAAACGCTGCATTGAGGACCTCCGAAACTGGTTCAAGGGTAAGAAAAAATCTTTCCGTTATGGGATTCCTATGGTATGGCGAGAGCAAAAGAACCATCGTGACGACTGTTACTTTTGTTCATGCGATGTGAAAGGGTTTAATTCCAAATGGAAGCATTCCATTTCATACCCCAATCTTCACTCGGCAATTCGTCCCATACCTCATGGCACAGATATACCAGTACCCAAGCCCCCTGCTACCTTGGAAGAGATACCTAGCTCCGATGAAGGTGAAGTCATACCTGAACCAGATGACGAATCAAGTTCTGACTTTGAAGATGATACAAAACCAAAATTGTTTTCTCAGGAGGAGATGAATGATTTGGTAAGACTTGAATCTTCCCAAAGATGCCGCTGAGTTACTCGGATCAAGGCTGAACAGCAGGAATTTATTGTTGCCAGGAGTGTCATCTTCATGGTTCAGACATCGTGAAAAGGCGTTCGTTCCTTACTTCGCCCAGGAAGACAAGTTGGTTTATTGCATCGATGTCGAAGGTCTGATGGGTCAATTTAAAATCCAATATGATTCAGAGCAATGGCGTCTTTTTATAGATTCTCCAAAAAGAAGTCTCAAAGCAGTTTTACTCCACAACAGTTTTTACGCTTCCATACCTGTAGGTCATTCCGTACACTTGAAGGAAACCTACGAGAACTTGGAATTGGTTCTTCGTAAACTTAAATATGAAGACCATGGTTGGCAAGTGTGTGGGGCTTAAAGGTCTTGTGCATGCTGCTCGGGCAGCAAGCTGGGTATACCAAATATCCTTGTTTTCTGTGTCTATGGGAGAGTCGAGACCGACAAAATCACTGGACCAAGAAGAGTTGGCAGCTGAGGGTGCTAACAGTCGGTGAAAAAAATGTCCTCCGAGAAACTTTGGTACCTTCCAATAAAGTTCTTCTACCACCTCTCCACATAAAATTGGGATTGATTAAGCAATTCGTAAAATCACTTCCAAGAGATGGAGAATGCTTCAAATACTTGGTCACCAAGTTTCCAGGCCTGTCGGAGGCAAAATTGAAGGAAGGTGTGTTCGTCGGACCAGACATTAGAAGGCTTATAGTTGATCAAGAGTTTGTCAATACCATGACGGATCCTCAAAAAGAAGGGTGGATTACATTTTAAAAAAGTCATACAGAAATTTTTAGGCAATAACAAAGATCCTCACTACAAAAAGATCGTCGGACGAATGCTGAAAGCATTTCAAGCTTTAAGTTGCCTGATGAGTTTGAAAGTGCATTTCCTCCAGTCCCACCTTGACTACTTTCCTGAAAATTTGGGAGCTGTGAGAGAGGAACAAGGTGAACGATTCCATCAAGACATTAAAGAGATGGAAAGGAGATACCATGGAAAATGGAGCATTACAATGATGGCAGACTACTGTTGGATGCTTCAGAGAGACATTCCAGATGCTACTCACAAGCGTAAATGCACCAAGAGGAGCCTCACAAGGAAGAAGAATCGAGTTTAGTGTGTGTAGGTGAGCTCATTTCAGTTCAAAAAAGGATTTTCATGAAAATATTGTAATAAAACTTTAATTTTATAAGTCTATTTCCATTTATTTTGAGGTATTGCCTTATTTAACATAGTTACCTAAATTGTCAGGAAATGTGATGTCCTATGACAAAATGGAGGTCATTTCCGGATTCAGCGCACCAAAAAACATAAAGATTATGTGGAATAACCAAAACAGCTCTCGAAAAAAAAAATTTTGCAGACCTGCGGCAAGACCAGGGAAATCCACTGCTTTACCCCTGGATAAGCATTGTGGAATCTGTGTACCTTTTTGGAAATCTGACATTATTAGAGAGGAACCAGGAAATCCACTGCTTGCCCCTGGATGAGCATGTGGAACCTGTGTGTCTTTTTGGGAACCTACCAGGCACTTGTGACTTGAATTGGCAACTGTTGTAAACAGGAAACTGGGCTTGATGAACTTTGGTCTGGCCAAGTATTGCAGTGTTTGTGGGAAGGGGAGGAAATCTACTATGAAGTGAATCAAATAATGGTGCATCCACAATTTTAGTATGGTGGAGAAAGTGCTTGGAGGAAAAGTACAATCTCTAAAGAGAACGAGGTTGAGACAGTGACCTGCTAAAGTAACCGAACTTTGAGACAAAGGATGAGAAATCCTGAGCAAATGAAGAATATGGTTTATTTAAAGGAATGTTAAAAAATCTTCTAGCACTAACAGTGGACCAAAGGCCAAAATCACTGAGAAGTTGTTGAAGTTCAATATAGGAGGACTGAGACAGGGGAGGTACCAGATACAGAAGTAAACAGTGAAAGTGAGTAGGGGCCTTAATATAGACTAGTAAAGATTCCAGATTGGAGGAAATACTTTTGGCCAGTTTTCTGCCACCCCAGCAAACAGAAGTGACAAAGGCTAGACCTCCGCCATGTCTAGAAGGATGGGAGCATGAGAGGATAGAATAACCAGGAGGCGTTATTTAATAAGATAGGCTGTATACCTTTCACAGAGCCAGGTTTCACAGATAGCTAACATCTGGTTCTGATGAGTATTAAATACCGTATTTTAGTGCATGTAACGCGCACCCACATAAAACACGCACCCACATATAAAGCGCAATTTTCGGCATGTTCTGCAGAGAATTTCTCGCATTATGCGCATGCGCGTATATCGCGCATGTGTCAAGTGCACTGTGAGGTATATAAAAGGCCCTCGGTTCTATTATACCTTACATTTAAACTTTGTGATCTCTTCTATTATAATCCAGTCATCATGCCCGGAATTAAACGCAAGTCTTATACTGCGGACTTCAAGCTGAAAGTTGTGGCAAAAGCTGAAGAAACAAGCAACAGAGCAGCAGCAAGAGAATTTGATGTTGGTGAGTCATCTGTTCGCGACTGGAGAAAGGAGAAAATGGCGCTAGAGGTGATGAACCTGCGAAAATGTGCGCATCGGGGTCCCAAAGAAAAGTGGCCAGAGCTAGAGAGTGACTTAAAAAAGGGGATTCTGTCTAGAAGGGAGCAAAATCAAGCTGTCTCAACTATCGCAATTCAATTCAAAGCAAAACTGCTGGCCAATGAAAGAGGAATTTCACGTTTCCAGGCTAGTTTCAACTGGATTTGCAAATTTATGAAGAGGAATGGTCTTTCCATGCAAATAAGAACAACTGTAGGTCAGAGGATTCCGGATGACTGGGAACAAAAGATGGCGGATTTCGGCACATTTGTCAGCAAAGAAATTTCGGAGTTCGGCATTTCGGCAATGGATGTTATTAACATGGATGAGGTTCCTGTGTCTTTTGACATTCCACCAACCAGGACTGTAGCTGCTTCGGGTTCAAAAACTGTCGCAATAACAACTACTGGGCACGAGAGGGCTTGCTTCACTGTAGTCCTGGGTTGCACAGCGAGTGGGCTTAAATTGAAGCCAATGGTTTTTTTCAAGCGAGTAACCATGCCCCGCGAAAAATTTCCACAAGGTATTGTTGTTCACTGTAACAAAAAGGGATGGATGGACTCTGAGGTCATGAAAATATGGATTGATAAATGTTATAGGGCCAGGCATGGTGGCTTCTTTTCTAAAAGGTCTTTGTTGATCTTCGATTCCATGGCTGCCCATAAAGAAACAAATGTGCAAAATTATATTAATTCGACTGGGAGAGGAAATAACGTCACAGGACTAGACGGCAGCAAAAGCATGGAGCTCCGTCGATTGAAGTGAAAAACCTGCTTAATAGCCTCTAATAGTTGCCCCGGGAGCATCGAACCATCGGTAGTGGGACCGGAGGAGGCACAGAGAGAGTGGATATGGCAGCGGCGCGGAAAAGCACTGCGGACTTAAAATCGTTCGCTTATATGAATGTGAATGGGAGTGCCGCGGGGAAGGGCAAGATGGCGTTGACATGTGCAGTGCACACGGAGGAGGCAAGTGTGGTGGCTGGAAGTGAAACCCCCCGAGAAAGCAAAATTGCAAGCCTGAAAGGAGAGTTGCAGGGCTGGTTTACGGCTATTAGGCAAGATCTGGCCCACTTTAAATCCGAAGCTCAGAACTGGATAGAGGAGTTGAAAGCTGAAGTGGAGGAGGTGGGCCAGAGATTAGTGGAAGTGGAGACCAAAATGGAGGAGCACGAGGATACCATCAAAAGCCTGCAAGATAAAATGGAGGGGACGCTGGGGGAGCAGGACGAACTGTGGTCTAAACTGGAAGACCTTGAAAATAGATCCCGCAGATCTAATATCATGATCCGAGGGATACCGGAATCTAAGGATAAAGAGGACTGTGTGGCAATAGTGGAGCAGTTGGGCCGGCAGATAATGGACCAAGCGGGCGATGATGGTGCAGCCATGTGTTGGCGGATAGACCGGGCGCATCGTGTGTTGGGCCCGAAGACAGATGGGCGGACGCGGGACATAATTGCCTGTTTTCATGAGTATGCAACAAAAAATGCGGTGGTGTCTGCTGCGAGGAAACTTACAGAGGTGCAGTGGGCAAACCACAAAGTGGAGATTTACGCAGACTTATTGGCGATCACTATGAGGAAGAGGAGGGAGATGGCGGGCCTCACGAAGAGGCTAAGGGAGGAGAACATCAAGTATAAATGGACGTTCCCATTTGGACTATCATTTAGCCTGAAAGGAGTCTCCTCTTACATCCGCACAGTGGAGGAAGCTACGGAGGTGATGCGGCGAGCAGGATGGTTGGAGGGTCCTGGCAGTTCCGGCAGCCACCTAGGGAAGCGACTAGATGACGAGAACAGATGGAGGCGAGCATCCATGGGGGAGAAGCGATTGCGGCGGCAGAAGAAGACCCCGGGCCCAATGGGAGAGAGAAGATGATATACAGGACTGCCTATTCCATGGTCTATGTTGAGTGGGGTTGAGCGGGGCTGAGTGGTGTGTGCGAAGAGTGTGGGGGAATGCTATTGTTTGATGTATGGAAGAAGTGCTATTTGCAGGATCTAAGTGTGAAAGTGCGGGCTGCTTCGGGAGTCTGGTGGGTCATGCCTTACATATTTGGAGGGGATGATGGAGGAAGGTTTAGGGGAGAGGGGGGAGGGGGGTTGGGAGGAGGGGGGGATGGGGGGAGGGGAGGGATATCCTATCGAGCAGCACATCTCTACAAGGGTCTTGATGATCATACCTAATGGATAAGCTGAGAGTATTGACACTGAATGTACGGGGGTTGAATTCCCCGATAAAGAGACAACGCATGTACAAAGAATTGCATAGGCTTAAAGGGGATATTGTCTTATTACAAGAGACGCATTTGCGCAGAGCGGATGAATGGAGGGTGGCACATGGGAAGTATCCCGGGAGGTGGTTTGCATCCAATAGAATAGAGCTAAAGAAGGCAGGGGTGGGAATCTTGATCAGTGAGAGGGTCCGGTATACTGATAGTGAGATATATCTGGATAAAGGAGGGAGGTTTTTACTGCTTAAATTGAAAATGCACGAGCAATGGTTTACTTTAGTAAATGTATATGGCCCGAATACTGCACAGGGGGGATTCTTTGAAGGGCTAACCTCCTGTGTGGAAAAATTTGCAGAAGGGCAGGTAATCATGGGGGGGCGATTTTAACCTGACCCTTAACCCCCAATTGGATAATTCCTCAGGGCGTAGTGAGGGCAGCATGAGAAGTAGATGGATGTTGAAACTTATGGGGGCAAATTTGGGGATCCAGGACACGTGGAGGGAACTGCGGGGCCGAGAGAGGGAAATTTACCTTCTACTCTTCGGTGCACCAGTCCTTCTCCAGACTTGATATGATATGGATGTCAAAATCCATGATGACAGCTGTGAAGCATTGTGAAATTGGGGAGCGGATTTGGACAGATCACTCTCCGGTTTGGATAGATTGGGTGGTGGGGGACATGGGACCGAAGAGGAAGAGATGGATGTTAAATGAGGCCCTCTTGGATAATCCAGAAATCACTCAAAAAGTAAAACAAGCTATCATAGAGTACCTAGAGATTAATGATCGGGACAACGGTTCCATTGGTACTCTGTGGGAATGTTTGAAGGTGGTGGTAAGGGGGGCTTTGATCTCCATTGGAACGTATGTGAAAAAAAGTAAAGAGCGTCACAAAGAGACCCTACGGGGTACAATCAGGGGCCTGGAACGGCTCCAACAGACAAAGAAGTTGGGGGAGGTACAGCTTAGAGAGTTAAGAGACGCAAGAAGAGAACTGGGGGAACTAGAAATTGCAGAGATTAAATTTGCTCAAGATCAACTTAAGCAGCAATTCTTTGAATTAGGGAACAAACCTACTAAATGGCTAGCATATCGGTTGAAACAACATCAGAGAAGGAACCTGATCACTAAAATTCGGGATGCAGAGGGGCGAGAGGTACGAACGGGGGAACAGATTAAGGCCCAGTTTGTACAATTCTTTAAAAAGCTGTATACGGCGGAAGACACCTGCCCAAGGACAGCTATTGAAGGGTATTTGCAAACCCAGTTACCGAAACTGACGGGGGAAGAGACAGAATTGCTTTCCAGGCCCATTACTGAGGTGGAGGTGGGGGCTGTGATTAAGGCTTTACCATCCCATAAAGCTCCGGGGATGGATGGTTTCACCAGTAAATTTTATAAAACTTTTAAAGAGGTGTTGAGTGGACACTTGAATAGATTGTATAACTCCTTTAAGGAAGGGGAGGGAATCCCAGAGTCCATGCGTACGGCTGGGATTACAGTGCTACCAAAAGAGGGGAAAGATCCAAATTTGTGTGGCTCCTATAGACCCATCTCCCTATTGGGGACGGATTTTAAAATATTTACTAAAATACTGGCGAACAGACTATTACCCTATATGCCGCGCCTGGTGCATGAGAATCAGGGGGGGTTTGTTCCAGGCAGACAAACCACAGATAATATCAGGAAGGTGCTGAATGTGATTTGGAAGGGGAAGAAGAGCGGGGCCCCGATGCTCTTATTAACTATAGATGCTGAAAAAGTGTTCGATCGTGTGTCTTGGCCCTATCTGTTTCAGGTTTTAGAACGCCTGGGGTTGGGGGGGGGCATACCTTAACTGGATTAGGGCTATTTATTCAAAGCCCATGGCGCAAATCAGCATCAATGGAGAATATTCTGAGGCATTTGAACTGGAGAGGGGAACCAGGCAGGGCTGTCCGCTCTCGCCGCTACTCTTTGTACTTTCTATGGAGCCTTTGGCTCAACGAGTGCGCGAAAGTGAGGCGGTGAAGGAGGTATGGGGGGGGGATGGAGAGTAAAGTGTCACTGTTCGCAGATGATCTATTATTTATCCTGACAGACCCCGAAGGCTCCCTGGGGGCGGTATATAACCTTTTGCAAGAATATGGGACATATTCGGGATTTCGAATAAATGCTACAAAATCTGAGATCCTTAATCTGTCCATAGAGGCAGGCCTGAAACACCACCTGCAGAGCAAATTCCCCTTTAAATGGGCTAAACAGAGTGTAAAATATTTGGGAATATATCTAACATCCAACGAAGGGGACCTAGGGAGAGTGAACTTTGGGGCTATGGAACGGAAAATGAGAAAAGAATTGGAACGCTGGGAGAGCAAAAAACTCTCTTGGTTGGGGAGGATAGCTGCCATCAAAATGATGGTGTTACCCCAGTGGGTGTATTTATTTAGGGCTCTACCGGTGGAAGTGGATAAGGCTTTTCTGGACAGAATGCAGGGGGCTCTTATGAAATTTATTGGGGGAGGGAAGAAAAATCGAATTGCCTGGTCGACCCTCACTAAGAGTAAGAAAAAAGGGGGAATGGCGGTACCAGATTTGCATAGATATATGGAGGCAGCGCAACTTAGTGCGGTAGTGGAGTGGGGGAAAGAGGGGGGGGGAAGAGTGGGTGCGTTTGGAAGCTGAAGAGGTTCTGGAAGGGAAAATTGGGGACTGGATATGGTTGCCACAAGGGAAACTGCGGGGTGGACGGGATGGTAACCCTTATGTGTATAGGACATGATGCTTATGGAACAAATGGAAACGAAGGTGGTTGGGACCAGATGGAGTCTCTAGATTGATAGCTATTATAGATAACCCTGAGTTTCCGCCAGCGGTGGGGAATAGTGAATTTAAGAAATGGACTTTGAAGGGGATAACCCATATTGGCCAACTCCTGGATGGTTTAAAAGTCAAGGAGTTCCAGGTTTTGAGGCAACAATATGGATTGGACCCCATACATTTGTTCCAGTATCATCAGTTATGCCATTATTTGAGGCATAAGATTTTACCTCATATACAGAAAGACCCAGTGGCCATTGAGAAGGTTTTTTTGATGGGGCAAACGAAAAAGATTCTGACTATGTTTTACAATATGATTGAGAATGAGAGCCCTAAGGGGAGCTTTCCAGAGGCAATGGGAGCGAGATTTGGGAGTGAGTTGGGAGGTGGCCCATTCGGATCATATCTTCCAGAATAGAACTAAAGGTCTGTTGGCAGCCCATTTTATGGAAAATAACTATAAATTACCATACCGATGGCATGTAACACCTGAGAAATTACAGACCATGTACCAGAGTCAGACAGACGGGTGCTGGAGGGAGTGTGGGGAGAAGGGCACCTATCTGCATATTTGGTGGTCTTGTCCAATTGTTGTGGAACGGTGGGAGGAGGTCTTCGGACAATTTAGTAGGATACTGGGGAAAATGGTAGAACCACATCCAGCCACAGCCCTACTAGGGGTTAAGCCGGGGAACCTAAATAAGGCGGAGAGTATGTGGGTTACTTTGGGGTGTACTGTCTTTCGATTGTTATTGGCACGGCACTGGAGGCAAGAGAGGGTGCCAACTTTGGGGGAATTTGATGCCTCGCTAGATCAGGCTTACTTGTTGAGCAAGTTAAGGGCGGAAAAAAATAATTGCACCCAGAAGTTTACTAGAATATGGGGGGCATATAGTACGTGGGTGACAGGTAGATAGAGGTGTGGGGACTGAGATGGTAGGATGGGAGGGGGGGTGGGGTGGATGGTGGGCGGATGGGGGAGTGGGGATATAGAAATTGTTGTAGGAGAATAATTACTGTTGGAACTCATTTGTGTAATGGTACGGATGAGCCAAAGGGTGGCGTTTGAAATGTTACAATCGCATTGATCGCAAATGCTGTGTACATGTATATAAAGTGTAAATAAAAAAAAAAAATTATATTAATTTGACTGGTGCCCATATTGCAGTGATACCGGGTGGTCTTACTTGCAAGCTGCAGCCGCTAGATATAGCAATTAATCACCCGTTCAAAACGTTTATCAGACGAGAGTGGGATAATTGGATGCAGCGGGGAATTCATGAATTCACACCATCGGGACAATTAAATAGGGCTACATTAACGGAAATCTGCAATTGGTTGTGTTCTGCTTGGGACAAAATATCCCCGGAAACCATAAGAAATGGATTCCGAAAAGCCGGGATTGTTTATAAGAACGAGGATCGGGTGCATAGTGATGACGAAGATGATGATGAAAATGTCAAAAGGAGTGACGATGAAAGTGCATATGTTATGGAAGAGCGTCTCCAGACGGTTTTAAATTATTTCAATGATGATGTTGATGAGGGGAGTGATTTCGAAGGTTTTATGGAATCGGATGATGAAAATTAATTAAATATATTTTGAAACCATTATATTCTTGTAAGGACTCTTTTATGGAATCGGTTCCTTGTAATAAAGTTTCAGTATAGTGCGCCCTCGCAAATACCATACGAGAGGGTTGCGCGGTAGGTAAAAAAAGTGTATAGCGCGCGCGGTTTATGCGCGAAAATACGGTATATCTCTTATAAGTGGACTTTCATTTTTTGCACTATGAACATTAATCAAACCTACCTGCGGTAGAAAGGATGGGGGAGAAGGCTTCCCAGGTGAGAGATATAGGATTTGTAGTAGGACTCTGTGGCATGCAGAGAATCAGGGGAAAGATGTGGGCCGACTAGGCCGGTGACCAGTATAAATGGGGATTGGCATGTGAAAGTGTCTGCCACCCTACTCGAAAATGCATGTTCATCAGCAGTCACAGGATGGGGTAGGGAATGAGTGAAGTGTGTGTGGACAGCGTAATCTCCAGGAACAAGCAGGAATGAGTCTTCACATATAGGGTACGTCGGTACCGACGGAGCCTGCACGGGAATGCTCCCCAGCATCCAATCAGAAAGCTTTTGGGAGCATCCCTCGCGCCTGCGCGCTGACTTCCTGCCTTTCCCACTGCCTCTCCTCAGTTTTCGTTTTTCCACGGAGCCGACAGGACGTCCTCCTGTCACCGCAGAAACATTTTTCTTTAAAATCCTTATTTTCTTGTTTTCTTGTGGTCGTGGCTGTCTTTCCCGCCGATACCGGTACCGCCGGTGCTTTATTCTTTTCTTTTCCAAACTTAGAGAAATTTTTTCTCCTCAGTTTTTGTTTTAACTTTTTGAGGCCTACCAGGCCTCTCCAACATGGAGCCTTCTTCCCCTAAGAAGTGCCTTCACTGTGGAAACTCAGTTTTCTTTTTAGACTCCAATGCTTGGTGTCTAACCTGTTTGGGTCCTGACCCTTTTTCCCCTGATCTATCAGGCTATCTTATTGGGAGAAGACCTTCCCTTTTTTGCGTTTCCCTCGATGCCGTTTTTCCTCCTGAGGTGAGGACACCGGTTTATTCTTCTCTCCAGGATCAGGTAACCCACAAACAGTCTGTTAAGACTAGCCAATTCTTGAAGGGTAAGTCTCATGCCCAGCATGATGACGGCTCCAGCCTTGCCCTCAAGACCCCATTGGCAATAAAACCCCGGCGGGAGTCTTCGGGCTCCAAAGCATTTGTGGGGTTTCAGGTTGTTCCTGGGGCTCACCCCTCACAGAACATACCTGAGCCATGCTCAGGGGTGGTGTCTGCTTCGAACGGTACCGATCCCCCGGCATCGGCACCGGTGTCGAGTGTTCCACTCTTCACCAGGGATCGTCATCTGGTGTCCTTGGTACCTTCGGGGCCGATCGATACGACCCAGATTGGCTTTCCTGTATCCCAGCCATGCTCGGGGCTGGTACCGGTTTCGAGCGGTACCGATACCCCGGCATCGGCATCGGTGTCAAGTGTTCCACTCTTCACCTGGGATCGTCATCTTGTATCCTCGGTACCTTCGGGGCCGATCGATATGACCCAGATTGACTTTCCTGTATCTTCGCCATGCTCGGGGTTGGTATCGGCTTCGAGCGGTACCGATACCCCGACATCGGCGCCGGTGTCGAGTGTTCCTCTCTTCACTGGGCATCGTCTTCGGACGTCCTCGGTACCTTCGGAATCGATCGATGCGACTCCGATTGATCTTCCTGTATTGGCATCGCCGATACCACCACCAACGTCGGTACCTTCTAGACATGCATCGATAGACTCGCTCGCTTCGATGCTGAGTCTAGAATCGATATCCAGTCTAGATGACTTGGTACCGACGCGTTTTGGAACCAATCCATATCGTTTCCGACTACGCAGTACCGAGGATATTCACCAAGGCTCTCTGGTTACCTTGGTACCGCTTCAGCAGCCCCCGATTACTGCTTCGATGACATTATCGTCTCCGATACCGGTACCGGTATCGATGTTGATTCCTGCAGTTCCATCGGTGCCATCGATCCTTTCTATGCCTAGTTTGGAATCGATACCGGGCACTGACGATGCAGTACTAACTGCCTCAAATCAGAACTGTCAGTATCACTGTCCATCTAGCAGGATTCTTTTTCTGCACCAGTCCAGTATATCTTCTGGTGCTCAAGCTGCTCCTTCAACCTCAGCTTACCCAGGAATAGTTCCTATTGGAGATCCTTCTTTTCAGAAATTTCTCCTTGACATGGCACCCTTTCTTGCCATTCCTATTCCTGGCCTTACTCTTGACCAAGATCCTGCAGAAAAGGAAAATATAATGCTTCCTTTACATCATTCTTTGCAGGATCTTCTTCTGAGGATTTGGGAATCACCTTTAAAGGTTCCTTTGCCTTCTACAGCCATTAATGTTCTGTATCAGGTGCCTCCCTCTCCAGGGTTTCAAAAAAAACAACTTCCACATCATTCCATTGTAGTGGAATCAGCAATGAGGAAGGTAAGAAGCAAGAAGAAGCATTCTTCTTATCCGCCAGGTCGTGCATCTAAAGCACTTGATGCCTTTGGACGTCAAACCTTCCAAACCTCTATGCTTGCTTCAAGAATTATTTCATATATTTTTTATGAGTCTGACACTTCAGGAGGTCACAGAGAAATTATCTCTTTTGTCCCCTTTTTTGTCAGAACCTAAGGCCACTGACTATTCCTTGCTTCTTAATCATAGCAGGAATATCTCTTGGTTTCTTTCTCGTGCTTCTCTAGACTCTTTTGAGTCTGTTAGCAGATCCTCTGCTATTGCCATTGGAGCACGTCGTACAGCCTGGCTGCAAGCTTCAGACTTGAGCAGATGGGCACAACATACACTGGGTAATTCTCCTTGTACTGGGGAAAATCTCTTCAATAGAGAGGCTTTACGTCAGGTTGCGCATTGCTCCACTGACTTCCCTGGTTCTGGAAACCATCCTAAGCCTTCTTTTTCCCCAGGACGTAGGAAATGTCCTACCAAACCTTCTTTCCCTAAGAAAAGAAGGTTTCACCCTTCTCCTGCCCATCCTCCAGATGTACCCAAGCAAGGAACATCTCATCCTAGTCTGAAGTCTCCAGACTCTAACCAGTCTAATCATAACCAGCAACCATAGGTTCCTGTATGTTGCAATCTACAGTTGACTTCTTCTTAACAGAAGTTTATTCTTCAAACTCTACACTGGTTTTTTCTTTTCAGTATGCTAAGCTGTTAGGATACTTTGTCCATGGGTTACAGAATTCTCCCCTTCTTACTACTATGAAGGGAGGTTACAACTATCCCATGATAGTTTCTGTCCCCACATGGACATTCTTTCCTTCAGCTGACTTACCATATGGTAAGTCACCCTCCAACCCCCTCTCTTCCAGGGTTTCCCCTGCTTGAGTTGGTACCATACTGAAACACTTCTCTTTCTCCAGTGTAAACTTTTTGTTATCCCTCAATGCATGCTCTGAACAACTCATCAGACAGGGACGGGAATATCTCCGCTCCCTTTGTCTGTTTTTCTCTCTGTTTTTATACAGGAGAATCCCCTCTGCTGTTTTGTTCAGTTGCTGTGCATGCAGGCGTTCCAGTGATTACTTTCATGCTTATTGCAAGCTACTTTCAACTATCTTGCATAATACTAATCACTGCAGGTTATCTTCTTCTAGCCATATCCTTACCTAGGATGTGGCAACACATCTGACTTCTGTCAGTTTTATCTCATAATTCTCCTGCACAATGCTCTCTGCAATCTTCAGAGAAGCTTTCTACTATGGGCCCTTGCTACAGAGCATTGAACTTTGTCTCTGGGGTTTTTTCCATATAATAGAAAAAGCTTATGTAGTCATTCCATGGCTATATAGGTTCTTTATACCCTCTTGTCTCCTGTTGTGATACAGAAGACAAGCTTTTTCTGCGTGAATGTCCAAGGCGTTCCCAATCTGGCAGGAATCTCCCCCTTTTTTTTCCTTACAGCTTGGCATTATGCTTTTCTGCTCCACTTGGACAACGCATACTCTTTTAGTGTACATGATACCCCTGAGTCCCTTGGCTGGGTCATCCTGGTGTCTTAGTCTATGCGTTTTCTTGTCCTTTGGACATGTCAGAGTCCTAAAGTACTCCTGACGTGCTCTTACCAGACTGCTATTATCCTCTGTTTTTTCACGCAACCCTACTGGTTATTCCACTGAACTACATTCCTGCACCGCAGAAATAGATTCTCTATATATCTTCAGGTGGTTTTCACCCCCTTATTTGATGAATCTTTTCCCATCACATTCCCCATGTGAATGTTTTGGTGGGGCTCAGTTGCAGGCATGTATCCTCAGACTTATATTCATGTATGTATATGTCCTATACATACATAATTCTGTAGTCTGTGTGGGCATAAGTCTTGCCCATCTATATATATATATATATATATAAATATATATAGACATATATGAATATATAGATATGTATGTCTCTCAATATATATATATATAGATATATATATATATATATATATATGTATATATATATGTATATATGTATGTATATATGTATATATATATATGTATATCACACATATATAGATATGTATGTCCCTCCATATATATATATATATATATCACACATACATATCTATATATGTCCCTCCATATATATATATATATATATATATCACACATACATATCTATATATGTCCCTCCATATATATATATATATATATATATCACACATACATATCTATATATGTGTGCATATATGTTTAGATATGTCCCTCCATATATATATATATATATATATATATATATATATATATATATAATGTGCCTATTGAGAGATATCCATAGGACGCTAAGTATTACCTGCTATCTCCCTAACTGTCTGTGCTATAAAACTTTTCCCTTCTTAAGGGGTCCAGAGAGTCCACTTGCCTATTCTCATACGGCTCAGTAAGTGGGAGCGGTTATACATACAATTATTGCTGTGATGTCAACAGCTTCTATTTTTGTTATAGATCTCCCTGTCTATGAAGTATCAAACTTCAATGTCTTCCTATCTCTTACCAGCTAGGAAAGACAGTGTACATCTTCAATATTTCTGAGTACACTTCTGTTCTCCTTGGGAATAGGGGCTTTTTTCCATACCCCCTCTTCCCTTCAGGACTGGGCTAATTCTCCAGATCGGTCAGTCTTCTTCTTTTAGTCCTCAATGTTAATAACTCTGTACCTAAAAGAGTTTTCAGCTTTTTCCCATAAAGCTTTCCATTGAAGACCTGCCGTTCTTCTACTATCCCAGTTGACACCTGGGTCACCTGCCCATTCCAGGTTTGGAACTTCATCCTCACGGCTGTGAAGTTACCTTGAGGATTCCGCTACTGCATCTACAGTACACTCCATCACAGTTCTACTTCCTACAATCCAGTAGGTAAGCTCTATATTGTACTAGTTCATTAAATATTTTAATGATACTTGACATACATTCTAAAGACTTTTTCTCTGTAGTCTTTAGATTCGCTGTTCCTCTACAGCTCTTCTCTATTCAACTCCTACCCCCCATCCCTCAGGAGATGCCGGGGATCCAGGTTGGGAAATGCCGTCCTGTTCCAGGGATACGCATTTTATGGGATCTCCCCTGGCACCCACAGCTAGGGAGTCCCCATATGTGAAGACTCATTCCTGCTTGTTACTTACCTGTAACAGGTGATCTCTGGGAACAGCAGGAATTGGTCTTCACAACCCACCCACCTCCCCTAGGAGTTGTATCTATCTATCTCCTTTCCTCTTTCTCTCCTTCTGTCTCAGCTATGAAACTCAACTGAGGAGAGGCAGTGGGAAAGGCGGGAAGTCAGCACGCAGGCGCGAGGGATGCTCCCAAATTTACTTCAAAAAGTGCTGAATATTAGTTCTTGCCTCTACAACAAGCTTCTTTCTAAAGTCTCTCTTGGCTTGCCTTATCACTTTTTTTATTTAAATCTTTTATTGAATATTTCATTACATTCATAGAAAGTGAATGAAGTAAATTTGGCAACAACACAAATAATACTCAACTAACATTAAGGAAATATACCATAGCCAAAAATTGGTCCACAATTATTATTAATGGAGGCATCAGGAAACATACACATAAGGAAAAAAAAAAGATCATTACATAGCAGCAAGAGACTTATATATCAGCCATATGGGAGTCAACAAAAACCACGTGATCTTCCCTAGCTGCAAGAAATTTCAATAGCTGCTGGGGTTCAAAAAACAAATACAACTTTTCTTTATAGGAAACATGACATCTAGCAGGAAATTTCAACAGAAAAGACCCGCCAATAGAAAGGACCCTGGGTTTCATCCGCAGGAATTCCTTTCTCCTTAGCTGGGTATCCCTAGCAAGATCTGGGAAAATGCGAACATGAGAACCCAAGAACTGCTCAGTGAAATTTCTAAAATATAAACGAAGAATTAAAGATTTATCAGATTCGAGAGCCAGGTAACAAGGAGAGTGGAGCGAGCCATAACAAGCTCCAGAGAACTCTCCAAAAACCCAGTAAGGTCTCCGGGTTCTACTGGAGCTTGTCTCACAGCACCTAGATTGCTCTGGCCCACATCAAGGTACCGAGCCCTGGTTAAAGGTGGTAGGTCATCATTGTAGATCTTCAAGACCTCCTGGAAATACCTACCAACCATCTCCAAGGGTGAGTATAATGGAGACCTAGGGAAATTAATCAGTCTCAAATTGTTCTTCCGGACTTGATTTTCAAGATATTCTAGTCTCTTAGAGGTCACATTTCTTTCTTTAATGTGGGTCATGTGCAACACTTGGAGCTGTTCTAGATCTCCTTCAAGCCTTTCCAACTTCCCTGCTTGTTCCTGCTGGATTCTAGAACTTCTTGAATACGTGTACGAAGAAAATCACTCTCAGTACTTACAGAAGTAGAATAGCCATAAGAGAGGAATGCATGGTAGAAATGGCATCCCATAGCACCTCCAAAGTGATTTTCTGGGGCTTCACCAACACACCAACTCAACTGATGGACACCACAGCACAACCAGCCTGGGTTGGGCTGTCCTCCGAAAAGGGTACAGCCTCCGCTCTTAATCCCACTCCAGATGGCAAAAGCGAGTGAAGACAGCCAGCTTTGGAGCCCTCTTCACTCCCCTGTTACCAGCTTGCTAGCTCTCACACCATCGGGAAGCACTCCAGAGGCCACAGCAACACTTCCGTGGCATGGTGGAGGGCCCGCTGTTCAGGGGAAAGTACTACCCCTGAAGTGCTCAGACCGGATAAAATGCCAGACCCGCCGAAGATGCAGCTCCAACAACCGTTTTCTGCCTGACAGCTCCAGTAAGGGGCTCCCCTGAGGGTAGGGGAGCCTGCTTACGTTTCCTTCGCCCCATCTCCTCCACTGAAGGAACACAACCGCCAGGAGCAGAACGCCTCCGAGAGGGCCAGATCACCCGAGGTTGATCACCGCCGCCATCTTGCCTCTGCCTTATTACTTTTTTAACATCTAATGTGCCAGTGCTTGTGCTCATCCTTATTTTCTTGTTCCAGCTTGCTAGCTCTTTGAAGCCACTGACCTCATCAGATGTTAGTTGTCTTTAATTAGCTTGCAAAGGGAGCTGGGCAGCAGAGTGCAAGTACTGGCATTCCTAATAGGGACTCTGTTGCAGGCAAGGTAATATTGTGTGGCTTCTAACTACAACCTCTCTGCCTGAAAGCTCTTGAAGGGGTTTTGGTTTTCATTTGTAAAAGCAAATTCTTTTTTTTCTATACTGCAAAGGGGGAATTTTTTTGTGGTGTTGGGCAAAGCTTTGTCAGAGTTCATTGATTTTTCTTCCAGCTTGCTAGCTCTTTGAAGCCACTAACCTCATCAGGTGTTAGATCCCTCCCTATCCACCGCAGCTCCCACCCACCCCATGTGAGCATTCTTGCTTTATAGGGCAAATCCCCAATTAGGCACACACAGTGATTTAGAACAGCCCTCTTAAAGCACACTTAAAAGAGGTTAACTGATTTTTCTCCAGAAGCAAGCAGGAAGTCACTCCTCACATACGGGTAATGGCTATGCAGATGGAGCCCCTACAGAAGCATCTCCCCAACTTTCAAAGGAAGCCTTTGGGAGATGCTATCATGCATGCATGGTCCCCTTCCCACCCAAGGGTGCCATCTTACTCAGTCTCCTTTTTCAGCAGAACCCTACAGATGTTCATCTTGTCCCACGGAAAAAAGTTGATCTTTCTCCTGCTCTTTTTTGCATCTTCTGGCTAGCACTGGTCCCTTTCCCACCTTCAAGCCCCGATGCCCCGGCATTGGGCCTTGAAACCTCATTTTTAGGTTCTTTTCCTTCCCAGTGCTTTCGTGCCTTTTTCAACCGCTGGCCGTGTTTTTGTCCCAATGGCCACCAGTTTCAAGAAGTGTGATCAGTGCTCCAAAAACATGTCCCTCACTGACACACACGATTGTTGCCTCTGGTGTCTGGGCATTGACCATGACCTGAAGGAGTGCTCCCTCTGTAAAAAGATGTCTGCCAAGGCCATCCAGAGTCGCTGGCAGAAACAGGATGACATCTTCCACAGGGCAGATTCGACCCCAGTATTCCTGGTAGCCTCGCACTCTAAGGCCCCACACAGATCTTCGGAGTCCCGAGCGGGCTCACATACACTCCGATCAAGGGTCCCCAGAGCAAGAGCATATAAAGAAGACCTCAAAGGCCTCATCCTGGGAGGCAGACAAACACGGCAAGTCCTGTGCACGGTCTCTCAGCCCCCAGTAAGCTTCTGATGAGTTGGAGCTGAAGCGACCTCAAAAGATACCCAGAACCGATGTCAAGGCCTCCGGTGATGGATCCCGGTCTCCCAAGGCCCATCCCATCGAAGACCTCCTCTCCTTCTTGACACCCTCCTCTCCTTCTTGACACCCAACCCAGAGACTTTGGTGTCTGTGTCAAAGGCTGCTACCCCTGAGTGGGAGACCAGAATGTTACCACTGGAATGCAGTGTTTCTGCATTCATTGCCTCCCACAAAAGATGCAATGCCCCCTAGTACTCCGACGCAATCAGAGAAGCAAAACGCTCCCTCAGAAGACTAGAAAGGAAATGGAGACAGAACAAATCAACAGACACCCTGAAACAATACAGAAACGAACAACTCATATATTACAACCTGATCAATGAGCACAAACAGCAACACTATACCATTCTCATTATGAGAGCAGCAAACAAGCCAAGAGAGCTCTTTAGTATTGTAAAAAAACTCACTAAGGACAACTCTGGACACAGTACCCACCATATCGACCCTCAGGAATACACAAATTACCTCATGAGCAAGAATACCACACAAGCCCCAGAGATCAGTAAGAACACATACAACTAAATGTGGCCTAAGGACCATCCAACCTGGGATAATTTCTCTATACCAACAGTGCAGTGCATAGAAGACATTGTGAGCACCCTAAACACAACCACATCCCCATCGGACCCATGCCCAGTGGAATTGATCAAGAAATCCAAGGAACAACTATCCAAGCACATCCACAATATTGTAAGAGAGTCCCTGCAGCAAGGACACATGCCACAGACACTTAAACAAGCCATGATAAGACCAATCTTCAAGGGCACAAAGCTAAGCCCCACAGACCCAAAATCATACCGCCCCATATCCAGCCTACCCTTCTTATCAAAGGTTATTGAAAAGGTGATACAGAGGCAACTACAGGACTACATTGACCTGCAAGCACTGTTAGACCCACAGCAGCATGGCTTCAAACCACAACATAACATAGAAACACTACTCACATCCCTTTTTGACAATCTACTGTAGGGACTAGACAATATAAAAAATGGATTTTTGCTGGTATTCTTGGACATCTCAGCAGCATTCGACACAATCTCCCACACAATAATGTTAAACAGGCTACAGGAGATCGGGCTTCGCAACAATACAATAAAAGGGTTCACATCCTATCTAAGCAACAGAACACAACAGGTTAAATGTGCCCAGGGAAAATCATCACAGTTCCCTATCAACTAAGGAGTACCACAAGGATCAGCACTCTCAGCCATCCTATTCAACATCTACTGTACATCCAACCTATCTGCGACATTATTAAACGCCATATGTTACAATATCACATCTATGCCGACGACATTATGGTGTATGCCCCAGTGGAAACTACAAACCCGGATATGGCTCGAAGATATGAACAACTGGTTCACTGAGAACAACCTGAAGGTAAACATTGACAAAACAGATGCAATAATCATAACCAGGAACCCCAAATTTAACCCACCTCCAACCATCAGCATCCTCAACCGAACAATACCAACAAAGCATGAGGTGAAATACCTAGGTGTCACCCTAGACTGTAATTTAAATCTTCAATCACATATAAACAAAACCGCTACAAAGGCATACTAACAAATGAAGCTCATCTGGAGACTCAAGCCAATCCTAAATCAGGATCATTTCCGCACTTTATGCCAAGCAGTCATCACCCCAATACTCGACTATGGAAACTCCTTATATTTATTTTTTATTTATTTATTTATTTAATGATATTTTTATACCGCCTTATCAAACAATCAAAGCGGTTTAACAAACAAGAAATATAAAAGCAGTGATAATATGAACATGTAGTAATGATAATTACATGTAAAGTAACATAGTGTGTTTTACAGAAAGATATAAAGCGCTATTTACATTGTGTACTATAATACAACGTGAGCTATAATACAGCTTACTAAATGATTGTTTTTCTCTTAAACATTGAATTAATTATTCAGTTAGACCATAATGCTCAATAAACAGGACAGTTTTTAGTTGCTTTCTAAAGTCTTTAAGGTCCTGAGCTGCTCTTAAATCATTTGGAAGAGAGTTCCAAATCTTTGGTGCCGCAAACGAGAATGCCCTTTCTGTTGTTTCTTTACGTGCTTTTCTAAAGTCAAGTGATGTGTTGACTCTATTGGTAGATCCTAATCTTCTAGGTCTTTTGCTGACGTCTGATTGAATGAGAGTAGCCAGACTGTTTGCAGAACAGTGATGTTTGATTTTGAAAATGTATATAGTGGTTTTATATTTTATACGATAAGCTATAGGTAGCCAATGTAGCTCCTTCATAATAGGAGTTATGTGTTCCTGGCTTGATAATCCGAAGATTATTCGAGCAGCAGTGTTTTGCGCGAGTTGCAAAGGTTTTAGTGACTGCTTATGAAGGCCAAGATATATAGGATTACAAAAATCAAATAATGGCGTGATTAAAGCTTGGCAGACGTTACGGAAGTGGGTTGTTTCGAGTAGTGGTCTTAATCTTCTAATAATCTTCATTCTGTAATATGCGCTCCTGATTGTCTTACTTATATGTGTTTTCAGATTCATTTCTCTGTCAAGGGTCACCCCAAGATATTTTACTTCAGATTTAATGGGAATAATAGAATCTTCTATCAAGATGTCAGGTGGAGGAGGGAAATCAGGGTTTCGAGATACAAATAAGGCCTCAGTTTTGTTGAAATTGATTTCCATGTTATTACATTTACACCAATCAGACATTTGTAGGAGACAATCTGTAATTCTATGATAGTCAGGGTTATTGATTGACACAGGTGTAAATATCATTATATCATCTGCATAGATGGTGTACTTAATGTCATTCTTTGAAGGGATGTTGCAAATTGGTTGTATGTAGATATTGAATAAAAGGGAAGAGAGGGCAGAGCCCTGTGGAACTCCTTGTAAAACTCTTATGGGTTGAGATGCTTTGTCACCTATCTTTACTTGTAAGTGTCTCTCTGTAAGATATGACTGAAACCATTTTAATGTGGTACCATAAAGTCCGATCTCCTCTAATCTGTTTAGTAATCTTTTGTGATCCACAGAGTCAAATGCCGCGGAGATGTCGATAAAGATCATTATGATGCCTTTCTTAGAGTCATCTATGGTACGGAGTATATTGTCGAAAAGGTAAATCATTAGGGTTTCTACTCCGTGATTTGGCCGAAAACCATGTTGATTATCGTCTAAAGGAGCGTAAATATCAATATGATCTTGAAGTTGAAGCTGAACAGTTTTTTCAATAATCTTAGCTAAAAATGGGATACTAGATATTGGCCGATATGCGGCTGGGTTGTTCTTGTCTAAAGTAGTTTTTTTGGGGATTGGTCTGACAGATGCAAGTTTTAATTGCCCTGGCAATAGACCTTGAGTAAGTGAAATGTGCACCATGTGTTGTATAATGTGAAGGAAGCTTGATTTAGTGGCTTTGATCCATGATACTGGACAAGGATCAGAGGGAGAGGTGCTTGTATTTATTGTTGAAATGATATGGGCTAGTTGATCCTTTGATGGAGGCATGAATGAATCCCAAATCCTATTATGCGAGACTGAATTTTTGTTAATTATAATTTTTGATTCTCTTTTAGAATGAAATTTGTCTTTTAAATAATCCGCAAAACTCTGTGGCTCAATTATTACTTCACTTTCTGTTTTTTGTTCTTTTGTTAGTGTCTTCACAATTTCAAAAAGCTCTCTGGGCTTGTTGATGGCTGAATCAATTAAATTTGTGTGGTATTCTTTTTTTGTGTGTTTAATGTGTTCATCATATTGCTTTAGCGTTGTTAAATATAGTTGTTTTATCTCTGTTGTATTGTGTTTTCTCCATTTACGCTCTATCCGTCTGAGTGCTCTTTTCATTTGACGTATTGCTATTGAATACCAAGGCTTGTGATGAAGTTTATTATTCCGTGGTTTTTTTGGTCTCGTGTCCGTTGCTCTGGCTGCGTTAGAAATAATGTGATTCCAATTGGTTATTTGAGTTTCAAGCTCATCTGAATCAGTGGACATAAGAGGTACTGCTTCTTGGATAAATACATCTCTGTCAAATTTCCTAAAACGTCTATGGAAGCTATAGTTGTCTAGGTGCACATTAAAATTTCTTTTTTGTACTAATATCCCTATTTTAACTAAGTGGTGGTCTGACCAAGGTATTGGGGTAATGTAAGGTGTTGTAACAAGACTTTTTGAAATTATATTATTGGATACAAATATGAGGTCAGGAGAATTACCAAATTTGTGTGTGGAAGCATTAATTATTTGTGTGAACTGTAGGGAAGACATAGCTTGAAGGAATGAATCAGAGTCTCTGTGGCTGATTGACTTAAGATTAAAGTCTCCTAGAACTATTGTGGATTTGTTTGGAGATGTAAGTGCACAAATATTTTCAAGTAATGATGCAAGTTCCAAGGGGGAAGCGTTAGGTGCTCTATAGTGTAGACAAATTGCCATATATTTGTTCTCAATACAGATAGAATTACATTGACGTGAATTATAAGTGCTTTGAATTCTAAATTTTAAATATCTTTTTGCAATTATAAGTACCCCTCCTCCACGTTTTAAAGAGCGAGGGCAACTGTAAGCAGCGTATGTATCAGGGACCAGCTGATTAATAATTACGTTGTCTGTTGGATTTAACCATGTCTCTGTAATGCAAAGCACATCAGGTTGAGCCTCATCTATATGGTCTACTATTGTATGTATTTTGTTGCATACAGATCTGGCATTAATTAATTCAATTTTCAGTAAATTGTGTGAATTGGGTAAAACTTGAGTTTCTTTTGCCCTGTATATAGAATTATCAATTATGTATGTATATAAATATATCCATGAGACAGGGGGAATCCAGATATAGATGTTTGACAGGCATTGGTATTGGAAATGTTGTGAGTGAAAGAGGCATATTGGAAAGAGCAAAATAAAATGCATAGTTAAATTTAACATGAATATTATACTTACTTTTTAGTTGAATGTTTTGCCAGGGTATTATTTTAGTATTGAATGCGCCTATGTTCCACGCCTAAGGGCCACGCCAAAGGGCCCTCTTGCGAGGCCCTCAGGCGCGGGCCCGCAAGGCGCGGGCGCGCCTCAGTAGTGGCAGTTTTTTCAGAACTAAGCAGGGCTCTGATTGGCAGGCTGGATTCTGCTGTGTAAAACACTTCAAAGCCAAACAGCTGATGCTGTCCTGATCTCCCCGATCTCACTTGCAAGCCTCAGTAGTGGCAGTTTTTTCAGAACTAAGCAGGGCTCTGATTGGCAGGCTGGATTCTGCTGTGTAAAACACTTCAAAGCCAAACAGCTGATGCTGTCCTGATCTCCCCGATCTCACTTGCAAGCCTCAGTAGTGGCAGTTTTTTCAGAACTAAGCAGGGCTCTGATTGGCAGGCTGGATTCTGCTGTGTAAAACACTTCAAAGCCAAACAGCTGATGCTGTCCTGATCTCCCCGATCTCACTTGCAAGCCTCAGTAGTGGCAAGGACTACCTAAGCAGGCTACCCATCTGCTCCAGCTGGAGGAAAACACTACAGCCTGAATCATAACCGGCACAGCCAAGCACAAGCACAACTGCACTGGCTACCAATCACTGCACGAAGCAAGATACAAAACAACCGTAAACATATTAAAGATCATATATCTATGCACGGCAGATGTCCTCCACAGTTTGATACCCAGGGACATAATCCACAGACCCAAAAGAAACAATAGCAGCAACAGACTCCGTGTACCCACTGGCTACCATAAAACAAAACAACTACTCAGGGAGGAACTGGCTGCAATGAAGCACACCTCTTATAGGATACAAACTGAACAATGCCCACCACCGCTCCCACAAAGCATCAAATATCCCAGGGACAAGGGGATCACAGTGGGTTCTGGTAGATTGTGACCTGTAATGCACAGACATCCTATGCATCAAAAGATAACCCTGCATAATGTCTTCTCTGCCTTGGCTAATGGCTTCTCTTTCTCCACACATATCCATCTGATAGCTAAGATCTGCCATTTCTTTCTCTATAACATCAGCAAAATCCACCCTTTCCTTTCTGAACACACTACTAAAATGCTTGTCCACTCCCTAATCACCTCCCGTCTTGACTACTGTAACCCAATCCTTGCTGGTCTCTCTGAGTCATCTCTCTCCCCTTCAATCTGTTCAACACTCTGCTGCGCGTCTAATCTTCTGCCAACCTCATCATGCCCATATTACTCCTCTCCTCAAGTCACTTCATTGGCTCCCTATCCGTTTCCGCATCCAGTTCAAACTTCTGCTGACCTACAAATGCATTCACTCTGCGGCTCCTCACTACCTTTCTTCTCTTATCTCTCCTCACAACCCCCCTTGGGAACTCCGCTCTTCTAGAAAACTGCTCTTGTCTGTGCCCTTCTCCTCTACTGCTAACTCCAGACTTTGCTCCTTTCACCTTGCATCTTATGCCTGGAACAAACATTCTGTGTCTGTGTGCCAGGCACCTTCTCTAACCCTTTAAATCCAGGCTGAAAACTCACCTCTTCGCCTTAGTCTTTCCATGCTTTTGGATCTTGACTCACCTGATCTCCTTTTTCTTTCCCCTTGCTTTATCCCTGCCAATACCTTCTGTGTTTGTCTTGACTAGATTGTATGCTCTGATGAGCAGGGACTGTCTCTTACATATCTGTGCAGCGCTGCGTATGACTTGTAGCGCTATACAAATGCTCAGTAGTAGTAGTAGTACGCTATCATATCTCCCCTCAGCTGTCTCTTTTCCAGGTTGAAGAGCCCTAACCGTTGTAGCCTCTCTTCATAGGAGTATCCGTTCATCCCCTTTACCATTTTGGTGGCTCTTCTCTGTACCTTTTCTAATAATGCTATATCCTTTTTAAGATACGGTGACCAGAATTGCACACAATATTCAAGGTGCGGTCGCACCATGGAATGATACAGAGGCATTAAAATATCCTTTGTTTTATTTTATTTATCTGGGAAGAAGACACAGCAGCTCATAAAACCATTGAGCCAAAGACCATGTACCAATGCTTTACTATAGTGGAAAATGATGCCCACATTGGTGCCCAACAAATGTCTGCAAGAGCTCTGCTCTGCTCAAGAGGATGCTTGTGCTAGAGTAGAATGGGCATGAATACCCTTTGGAACCAGTCTGTTCTGCAATAGATCCTCAGAGGCAATGGATTCCTTAATTTAGTGCCCCAAAATCAACTTGTCCACGTCACCCTTAAGAGGGTCAGCAAATGGCACAAAAATATGGACTTATGAAAGGAATTCGTAACCTCCAAGTACCGGAGAAGCACCCTCCAGACATTCACAAGGCGAAGATCCTTATTCTTCTCCCGGCACTGCTCCTTAGAGAAGGAGAGCAGGCAAATCACCTGGTTCAAGTGAAAGGGAGAAATCATCTTAGACAAGAAGGAATGCACAGGCCAAATGGAAATGGCCTCCTTTTGAAAATGACAGATAAGGATCCCAAAAAGATAGAGCCTGCAGCTTAGAAATCTGCCTTGTGGAACAAATCGCTTTCAAGAAGATCATATTGAGCGTCAAGTCCTTCAAAGTAATGTGCTTTAATGGCTCAAAGGGCACCATCCATAAGAGCTGTGAGCACCAGCGTCAGATCCCAGGAGGGGATCACAGACAAGAGGGGAGGACGCAGATGCTGAACTCCCTGGAAAAAGTGCCAGATGTCCGGGTGCAAGGCTGGAAACTTACCAGCCACTAGACCTCAGAAACAGGCCAAAGCTGCCACCTGAACCTTCAGGGAGTTAAGGAAAATTACCCGCAAACACCAGAGGGCACAGCCACCACAGACCCCCTAGCAGACTAGGAGAGGCTCATAGCATGGTTGCTAGAGCCTCTGGCTGGCTGGATATCCTTACCCATAGCACCATCTGTCACCTCCTGTCCAGAGGCAGGCAAGGCAGGACTAACAGCATCCCCTGGCTGAGAGAGGGGGAGCAAGTCCTCCAGGGAAGACTCAGAAGCTACCATGCAAGAAGAACAGATTCCAGAATCCGAAGATGAGGCATCTTGCTTGCCACAGGTCAAACAATGTTTGCTGGAAGAAGACAGAGAGCTAAGGCAAGTATCACATCAGCATGTGCTAAGACTGCAGTAGCCTGCAAGGCACATGTTAATTGTGCTTTTATTGTAATGTGCATTACTGGTGCTAGGGAAGGAATGCATGTTGGAGCCACTTGGGCAGAATGTGTGCTAAGACCATGCGACCGCAAAGGTGCACAATAGGATAAACTACTAACGTGCAGAAAATGCTAGGAAACCCCCACACCGCACCAACATTCACCAGCAGTCCACCCCAAATTGTGTCCCAATAAGAAAGAATTGGGAGCCTCTAACAAGGACAATTATGAGATCATGTCTTGTTACATGCCCTCTGAGAGCCCCAGGCAGAGAATCCATGCCAGGCTCAGCTCTACTCCCCTGAAACTGTTTTCTTTGCAGCATTGCATTTAAGGTGGCTGGCAGGCAGATCCCTCTTAGAGCCTTCTGCAATTTTCAGGAGAGAGCAGGGGGGGACAGAGGAGGGAGGGAGCATTGAGATTGTGTGAGGTTGCTGCGCTCTTTCAAATCCTTCCAACTTTTGGCTGCTCAACAGAATCTTATGATAAAAACATGGATTTGAACCAATTTGAACCTCCTATGGCTACCGAAAAGACTGCAATCTAGTGGAGCTTACCATATCACACTCAAGTGAGAGTCACCATCAAAATGGTCATTCACAAGCATTTAATCAGGAGAAAATCCATCCACCAAAGCTGGAGACAAAAATACTGAAGAGCTTTCTGGTGGCTGAGGCAGATAGAGGCATGGGAGTAATGCCATTGAAAGCTGTACTTTTCATTGGTTCTTTGTCTCCACCAATCTGCTGGAAGGGGAACCCAACCCACTTGTCTGGACTGATCTAGCAGAATGATATGGAATAGTCTTTTTAAATGTCCACTCTTCAAGTGACTGCTTTTTTAAAATTTTGTTTAATATCCTCATTTTATCATAGCCTCTATTTTTAAAATTTATTACAGCAGTAATTTTCCTTTTTTATCCTCTTCCTTGTAAAGATGACAAATTTGTTTACATTGAGCCTGATTCAGGTAGGGGCCATCCGAATGGCTGCAAGCAAGACGGACCAATTTGGATCCAATTCTGGACCATGGGAACATTTTTAACCAGAATCAGGCCAGAGGACGGCCCGGTATGTCCCTGCTGCCTCTGGGAATGTTCTCCTTGCAGACGCTCCTGACTCCTGTCACTTTGGCACCCCCTTTTCCCTGCTGCCCAATTCATGGCTGGCCTGGTGGGCATACCCCCCCCCCCCCCCCAGCCTTGGAGGGGATCCCTGGGCCCGATCGCCAGTTTTGTGCTGCTTATTCCACCATTGGCCCTGTACGTCCTGCTGGGCTGGCCTGCCCTTGCTCTGCCCTGATCCTGGCCCCTTTCATCCCTTGCTGGCTCTCTCCATACTATTGCTCAGGACCTATGGGGAGAATTGGGAGGGGGAATCAGGCCCAGACGGCTTGCAGGGCTGCACGTCCCACTGGGACGTGCAGCCGTGCAACCTGCGTCCCAGAATCAGGTCACATGTACCAACAAGGATTATATCTAAAGTAGTTCCTCCTATTTTCGGTTTTTGGACCAACTGCTCCATGAAGCAATCATTTATGGCATTTAGACATTTTGCTTCCTTAATTTGTTGCACTGAGACATTTACACAATCAATATTGGTGTAATTGAAATCTCCCATTATTTTTTTTGTTACCAAATGTTTTAGCCGCCTTAATTTCTGTTTGCATTTTACAGTCTCTCTTCAGCTTGTGGAGGTGGACAGTAGTATACCCCTACCACTATGTTCCTCCCCGTCACACACAGAATTCTTATTAATATATAACATCAACTCTCCACCCAAACATTTTGATGTAATTGTACCTTGCTATCACAGAGTCCTATTGATTGTCCCCTTTCTATCAGGGTTCTGAGAAGCTTATTGAAAGTCGTTTTATAATAGAGTGTCTATTTAAAGCATATTAAGGCACCCACTTGTTTTTATAAAATAAGCTTATTTGTCTTTGTATAATATTGGACTATAGTGGCATAAATTGTCTAGAATTTGCAAGAATGCATATGACCTTGCACACTCTGCCTAAACTCCACTCATGTTCACGCCCACTAGCAAACTACATGTGATAACATAATGTGCATGCTTTTATAAGAGGTCATTAACATGCATATATGGTCACATACATGTGTAACTGACTAAAATAACCCTCAGTTAGGCATATACTTTGTGCCTAAAAGTGCATGCCCTCTTATAAAAATACTCACCATAGGGGTAATTTTATAACAGGCTGCCTACCTTTCTTTAGAAAATACTAATAAAAGTGGCCGAAAATGTGTCTCAATTTAAGGCATGATCACTTACACCATCTCAGAACTGGGGTAAATGACTATGCCGTCCAATAAAAGAACGGAGAATGACTACAGTCACACTAGTAATGTCTTTATAAAATCAATTTTATTAAAAGGACCCAACTTGGGGGGTGGAGCCTGATATCTGGTCAAGATGGATGGGTAAGAGCGGTGCTCTGGAGGGCAAAGACAAGAATCCTGTTCTGCAATATTTGATCATATATTTCTTACCTATGTGGTTGCCATTCAATCACGGATATGTTAGGTCCCAAGCAGACGCAGTTGGATTTTCAACTTTCTCAAAATGATAGTGCAAAGAGATCCAAGACGGAACCTCTCTCACCTCACAAGATGGCGGTCATCCGTGATGGCCCTGAGACCTCGCAGGAGATCTTGGCTGAGATTCGGGCAGTCAAAGAAATAGTCAAAGTCAATGGAAAATCACTAAGGGCAATGCAGGAAGATATCAATGCTTTGAGATCTTCATTAGAGGCAAATACAACCCAATTGGAGAAGGTAGTGGCGTCACATGAGGAGAGACTTGAGGCCATCGAGAAGCAGGCCGAGTTGATTTGCTCACTGCAAAGAGAGGTGAAAGATGGCAATAATCGCTCATGGTGAAACAACATAAGTGTGCTGGGAGTGCCTGAAGGACAGAGGGGCACGATTTGATATCCTTTCTGCAGGCTATGATTCCAGATGTGTTAAAATTTCACTTCACTATGCTGTTTGAGATTGAGTGGGCCCATAGAGTGACTATGCAATTCAAAGCCTTAAACAAGCGTCCATGTCCAATCATCCTGAAAGTGTTACACTTTCAACAAGTGTTGCAGATAATGGGAGCTGCCAGAGCACTTTGGAATATCAGCTTTGGAATATCGGCTTTGGATTGCTATATCCTGCTCCCATGAAAGTCATGCTGCACAACCAGACCAAGACTTTTGATGATCCTAGAGATTTATGTGCATTTCTGGAAGAAATAGAGTCAGCGGTGATGCCATGAAGGACATATTGTATCTTCTGTATGTCACGGTTTTACAGCGCTTGTCTTCTGAGCGGTCGACTGACCTGAGATCGTGGGAAGGCAAAGTATCCACACAGAAGCGACACATAAACGTGTTACACTGATATTTCCTGAGGCATTTGTGCTGTCTTGTCTATAAGACATTATTTCTACTTTTAAGATGGGAGGTGGGCAAGATGTGATATTCGGAGTATTGTAGGAGATTGGGGGTGTTGGGTCATTGAGTCCTCCGTGTCTATCTTGTCCTAATGGGCTCATCCGCTAAATTTTGTGTTCTATATATCCCCCCGGAATGTTTTCTGTCTCTTTTATTTATTTATTTATTTTTGTTTCTTATTAAAGTTAGTGTTTTCATTGTGTTTGATCATATGACGGGGCCTTTGCTCATTTTTTGGGCTATAGATGATGCAGCCATACTTTAAAAGCACTTGAGAAGCTGTCCTATAATGTTAAATGAAAGGCTATAACACTGAATTATCTCTGTAAGTAATGAGTGCTTCTTCGGAGATATATTTAGTATGTTCCCTTCTGGGATTGGGTACCTAAACATTAAGGGCATTATCATTTGCTACTAAGAGGAGTTCTTCTCTTCTATATCGTAGGATAGAAATTGTTGACATCTCATTACTGCAAGAGACAAATTTGACTGTAATGGAGTTTTGAAATCTGGCATGCCAACCTGATTTCAAAGGAATTTCTGCTGCCCATGTTACAATCTCATTCACTCTTTGCTCTAATTATACATAATAATGTGGTCGTTGGTCTGATTCTTGGTGGCGTTGTTTTGAAGATATCAATATGTCTATCATTCATAAAGTGAATTATATAATAGGAATACTACTGGTGTTCCTTTAAGTAAAACACGTTGTTAATATGGATAGAACTTTAGCTCAGCTCTTAGGGAGAAATAACTGCCTAGACCTGCTCGTGGGAATCTTGGGTGTGAATAACACAGTGGGAGAAGGTGTTTCACTGAATAACTGGCCTATATTACAGTTTTGTCAATATAAGATTCACCATGGGTGGAGGGGGCCGTAGGTACATGCTCAATATATAAATGAGAATTAATGCTGGTCTCATTAAGGAGATGTCAACAAACTGGGAAAATTGACATAGGATTGACTTAACATTCTGCTTCACTGTGCTTAAACATTGAATTGTATTGGGTGGTGCTGGGATTCGGGGCCACTCTTTCCTGATCCGGTGTCGTTTTTCAAGCAGCAAATTGGCATTTCGTATTTACAAAGGAATTGCCAGTTTGAATTGGCTCCATATTGGGGAGAGGCCCTTTCCTGTTATTTCTAATTGGAAACATACTACTGAGCTTGATAGACATTCATGATGACAGTCATGTCTATAATTCTCCGTAATGGAGTTTTGGCTGCTTTAAAGCCCTTGCAGGCCTTATAAGTTTGCAGTTTTATCTGGCTCCTGATGACTGTAGAATAATGAGAGGGACAGGATGGGGCGGGCTATGTTTTGTCTTTAAATATTTTATGCTACAGAGAAGATTTGTGTATTTTAATTTTATTGCAACCTGGTTATTTTCTTTTATGTTCTGCTCTTTTGTATTTTGTTGGAAAATATAAATAAAGAAATTTAAAAAAAAAAGGACTCAACTTGGCCAAGCCTGTGTCAGGGGTCTGAAGCATAAGAAAATATAAATATAAATAATATCAAAATATAACAAAGAAAACAGCAATAAAAAATTATGAAAATACTCCAAAGAAGGTACAAATTAAAGAGTTATAAATATGAAAATTATATCATAACACAGAATCATAAAAAATGCAAAAAATAGCACGTATATAAAAGAATAAAATAGCAAATATAAATATTTAGGGGCATAAAAAGGATGGGTACCAGTAGAATTGGAAATCAATTCCAACTTGATACAAGTGCAAAACAGGTAGTGAAGCCTACATTGACCTAAAAGACAACAACCAGTGTTAATCAAAAATCAATACAGGATAAATTAAATAGTGTCCAAAACATATATATCTCATGATGATAACCAATTTATAAACAAAAGTCAAATAGCTCTGGGAGCATCAAAAGAGACACAAACATGATCACAGTGCACAGTGAAAAACAGATATCCTACCAGACCAAAGGCTGGTCACAGAACAGTAATGCCTACAGTGAGAGACAAGCAACAACATTGGCTCAAAATATGTAAAGTAATAAATAAATACTGTAGGTAAAGACGGCTGGGTATATAAAAAAATGCAAATTAGTCTTAAATGTGCTATGCTGTAGCTTCATTGAGTGCTTTTCTACTTCTTGGAGTAAATAACCCGTTCCACTTCACTCATTATTTTATAGACTTCTATCATATCTCCCCTCAGCTGTCTCTTTTCCAAGCTGAAGTTTCTTTCCTCAGAGGTATCCTTCCGTCCCCTTATTTTGGTGACTCTTCTCTTTACCTTTTCTAATTCTGCTGTATCCTTTATAAGGTATGGTGACCAGAACTGCACACAATATTCAAGGTGCAGTCGCGCCATGGAGCAATACAGAGGCATTATAATATCCATGGTTTTTACTGTATTTACCATTTCTTTCCTTATCTTTCTTAGCATTCTATTTGCTTTCTTGGCCGCTGCTGCACATGATGATGCCTTGACCCTTTTCCTGTGTGGTTTTTCCTTACATTATGTAACTGTAGTTTGGATTGTTCTTCCCTAAATGCATAATTTTGCCCTTGTCCACATTAAATTTCATCTGCCATTTGGATGTCCAGTCTTCCAATTTATCAAGGTCCTCTTACAATTTTTAACAATCCTCCTATGTTTTAACAACTTTCAGTAATTTTGTCATCTGCAAATTTGATCACCTCACTCGTTCCCATTTCTAGGTCATTTATGAATATGTTCAAAACAGGCCCAGCACAGATCCCTGGGGTACTCCGCTATTCACCTTTCTCCATTGAGAAAATTGACCCTTTAGCCAGTGGTGGGATCCAACCACTTAAGCCTGGTTCACATGAACGAATTCCTGCCATGGGCCGCATTAGGTGAACCGGGACGAAAACGGCATACAGATGCCGGCACTGCACTGGCGGGACTCCCCTCCCGATGCGTGTCAAAACACTGGTGGGCGGGGGGATCGGGCCCTCGGTGACCTCCAGCGGCCTGAGCATGCGGCACCAGCAACACAAACGCATGCCGCGCTGCCACCCGCTCAGGTCTGTCAGTGGCGGGATCAATCTGAACCGGTTCCTGTTTGGATCGGATCCCACCACTGCATTTAGCCCTACTCTGTTTTCTGTCTTTTTAACGAGTTCCCAATCCATAATAGTACATTGCCTCCTATCCCATGACTCTTTAATTTCCTCATGTCTCTCATGAGTGACCTTGTTAAAGGCTTTCTGGAAATCCAGATACACTATATCAGCTGATTCACCTTTTTCTACCTATTTATTCACACCTTCAAAAATATAGCAGATTAGTGAGACAAGACTTTCCTTGGCTAAATCCATGTTGGGTTTGTCCTATTAAACCATGACTATCAATTGCAACTGCTAATTTGTGTGCATAGTTTTTCCAAGAGAAAATTATAAGCATACTTTTAAGGGCTCGATTATTAAAAAAAAAAAAAAAAGAAAGCTGGGCTCCTAAATTTAAGCTTATAAGCAAGGTTCCTATAATTTAAGTTTCTGTTGAAAATTCACCTAAATCTAGGAGTTTGAATGTTATGTTCCTAAATGTAGGCTTGCTATCATTTGACTAGATTCCTTGTGCTGAAAATCAGTGATAAACTATTTACTTTTATCCTGCTATAAATCTGCTCCTGTTGCCACCCACTCTTAATGTAGGAGTTAAGTTAAAACTTTGAAGTAACATGCTCTTATTATACCCAGACCACCTAATAAATAAGCTGCAGTATCTTGCAGCAATTGCATTCTGGACCGTTGTCTTAGGAAAGCCCAGAAAGAGTGTTACCATGATCCATATGTGACAAGACCATGGTCTGCACTGACAGGCATATTTTATTGGATCTAAGAGGGACCACAATTGTCAAAGAACCCACAATTAAAATTAACTCACTTTTCTGGTTGACTTCGAGACTGAAGTCAGCAGTTCAACTTAATCATAACAGATGAAAATCTGGTTAAAGTTAGCTAGGTAAATGATCAACTTAACATTAGCTATATTTCTTACTGCTGAATATCCATAGATTAGGCAAGACGTTAGCAGTATATTGGCTTCCTCAGTGTCTTCCATTATCTGTTCTGTATGTGAGCTATCTTTAAGTGTGAAAGAACAATTTGGTCTCCATGTCCATTTAGTCCTTGGGCTTTCTGCTGAGAATGACACCCAGCACAACACTTAGTGCCAAACTATGTTGATGATTTTAGTGAAGTGGTCATCTGTTTGCTGGGAACTGGTTTAAGATTACCCATTTTATTTCTTACGTGCTACTGAATGCCTTTGATTTTTGATGACTAGCAAATTGGGATGGGTTGACATCAGTCATTTATGCCAGAAAGGTTGTATAACCATGTGCCAGTACTCGATGACAGCGGAACTCAGCAGCTTTCCATGTTGCATTCACAAAATAATGGTGAGTTGGCCTGGAAAGTTTTCTATTATATTACTCATTCATACAAACTGACAAATGATATGATTACTAGTCACGTGCATTAATTTTCCTATGAATGGACAATCTAATGCTGCCAGACACACTGGGGCCAATCTGGAAGGAGAATGTCAAGAAGGGGTCACCAGCAAGCAGCACTTCAGCCAATCATGCTGCAGATCTTTGACAAGCAGCCAGATTCTTGCTTCACTTCTGCAAATGACATGGACCATAGGGCTGGAACACACAGCCTAGCAAAAACCCCAGGGAACCATTTTGTGTCTGATTTTTAATGAGTGAGGAAAGGGGTATTTGAAGTTAGCAGTTTAAGCAGGAAGGAAAGACTGAAGTCTGTTTTTGAGGGACTGGGGAAGGGTCCTGGGGCTTAGGACTTTAAAACAGAAAACAAAGATTGAAAAAACAGAACTTTTGAGCCAGTGAGGAAGGGGTGCTGTGGCTTGCTTCTTGAAAGCACAAAAAGATAGAAAAAAAAGAACCCCTTCAAGAAAGCAGAGTTTTCCTTCCTGCCGGTTTTAAGCTTGGGAGTGCTGTATCTCTCAGCTTTTATTTCTGCTCCTGCAGGGATGTGTCTCTGGAGTGGAAGCCACATCTAGTGCTGTCACCTGATCCAACTCTTTGGTCATCCTCTGAAAGCAGTTAATCAGAGTCACCTGACAAGACCTACCTCTAGTAAAACTTACCTCTAGTAAAACCATGCCGCCTTGGATCCTGTAATCCATTGCATTCCAGACACTGTACTTTGTTTTAGCAGCACCTCCATTAGTTTACTCACAAGTGAGATCAGACTGTAATTCTATTTCAGTTGGGTTATTTTTTTTTCCACATAGGTATGCTCATTCACATACCATATAATTTATTGTTCCTTGTAAACCGTACTTGATACTTGGGAAAGAGCGGTATAGAAATAATTGTTAAATAAATAAATAAATAAATAAATAAAATTAGAAATGTATTCAAAATAGGCTGCCTGATTCATTCCCTGTGGAAAATTATGGGATGATATTGTACTAATACATTATATTCTCTGCACTGGGTGTTGATAATTTGGCATTATTTGACTTCAAGTGGTGGTGTTGCTTCATATGTCTCTGTGGCTGGGTTAATTTTTTCCCATTTATTCTCCCCCATCTTTTTATAATCCCATCAGACCATTAACGTCTCAAGGTTGGGGGCTTCTCAACAGTCCTTTCCCTTAGATTTATGGGAAGACATTTTTAAATAAAATTTTTGTTTTTCTGGACCAGGAATTTGGAATCAGCTACCTACACTTCTTTCTGATAAGCTAGCTTCAAGTTAAGATTGTCTCAGGAGGAGTGCTATCGGGCAGCCGCAGATGGTTGGAGAAGCAGGCTATTGACAGGATGGCCCTGAAGCCATTGGGGCTTTTGCGGTTTATACTCCAGCCATTGCCAGGCACACGGCCATGGCGTGATCTAAGAGGCATGATACAAGGGGCACATTTAGCTCCTTGGGAGCCCCTCGGAGCATCAAGGGAGCACCTTATTCCTTCTGGCTACTGTTCTGGGGAAACATAAGAAAGTCTGCAATATCATTAGAACCAGTCAGTGGACCAATGGACAAGCATGTGGTGGCCATAAAGATTGGTTCTCTCTCTCCTGCAGGTACTGATTCCCTCTCGGTGAGTTTAGGAAAGGCATCACTGAGCTCTCCAGACTGCACGCCAGCCCTTCCCCCTCCTGTTACTCCAGCAGACACTGCTAGGAATTCACCACTGGAACAGAGTACTCCTGAATTAACTATGGGAACTTTTAGACCTGTATTATGGACTCCACCCCCCTCCCCCCCAGTTGAAACCAGAGAGGTACCTGATTCTCAGGTCTGTCTGATCGATTATATGGAGGGTGGTGACTCGGACAGAATGTACTTTAGTTTCCACATTGTCCCAGCTTTGTACCTTTTCCCAAAAAATGGTTGCAAGACTGGATCAAGCAGAAGAATGGGTAGAGGTCCTTGGGTCTCAGATCCTTAGATGCAAATCTCAGTATAATTCTTTGCAGGCAGTTAGTCTTATAATCCATCGTAAACTAGAAACTTTTGAAAGTATTGCTATGTCTAAAAATATTAGTTTTTTTAAAATTTCCTTTGTGTCCATTACTATCACCAGAGATTCAAAATATTTTCTAGAGGTGTTAGGATTGTCTAATGCTGATGTTATTACCTTATCAAAAATGTTTTACCTTTCTGATAGGGGTGTCTCTAAGGAGTCTATTGGAGGGTTTCATGTTTTATAGCCCTCTGCTGATGTAGATTTAGCTCAGTTTCTTGAGGACTCCCAAAATAGCACCCCTACCAGGGCAATTTTGATTGTAACATTTGTTTCTAAGCAAGGTAAAGTCTCAGTATTTAAGAGTTATTTCAAGAACAAAACGATTCCTTTCCCTTCAGTGGTGCTTTGATACAGTTATTCCTGGATGTCTCCAAAGCTACGCAGCTCCAGAGAAAGGCTCGGGGGGGAGGGGGGGTCTCCTTTTTTTGTAGGTATCCCTGCAAATGTTTGATCACTTTGCAGGGATCTAAGTGTATATTTTTGATCCTCTTCAGTTCACTGCTTTTCTGTCTACTAAGGAAAAACCTGAGGGATAGGATGTAGTGTGGGTGGATAACTGATTCTGGCTGTGGTAGTGGAGATTTGCTCCTTATTGTATCTTTATATATGATTGAATATTGTTCTTCGTGAGATGTGGGCTTCTTTGACTTTCTTTGTTTCTTTATTATTTGTCGTCTTTGAAACTATTTTGGGTCATATTTCCTTGGTACTTGCTTTATAAGTATTTTTGTTCTGAAAATAACAAAACGGAAAACAAAAACAATGTCTATTTTTCCCAGGCTTTTAGAGGCTTAAATTGATATTTTTGGGATAATGTTTTAGGACACTTGGAGTAGAGGAGTGGCCTACTGGTTAAAGCACTGGCTTGGTAACAAAAGATCCAGGGTTCAGTTCCCACTAGAACTCCTTGTGGCCTTGGGCAAGTCACTTAACCCTCCATGGCCTTGGAAGAAAAGCCTGGCAATTTACTTCTGGTCACACTTCCAAGAAAGCCCAGTAGCTGCTGGGTAGCCAGGAGTCAGCACTGACTTGAAAGCACACATTGTGTTTAAGGATACTATTCCTGCTTTATGATGTTATTTATTTAGCCCGTTTTATATACCACCTTTTCCTTCAATCAAAGTGGTTTACATGTTGCTAAGTGTACGTTAGGGTTAGGTGGGGGGGGGGGGGCGGTGTAGAAGGTTATTGGGGTAGGCACTTGGGGAGGAGGTTTGCGGCCTGTGAGGGTGCCATGAGTTGCTTGGTTGTGATTGTGCTCATATGTTGGTTTGTAGGTTCTGGGAGGGTCCATAGTATTGTATAAATAGTGTGGTTTTGAGCATAGTTTTGAAGTCCTTTATGCCACTCATGGTTCTCATGCTGTCAGGCAGTGTGTTTCATTATGGTGCGTAGAGGGATGGTGCCCTTCTGGAAGTGGTATGTGTAGTCCTTTGGTATTCAGGTGGGGTGGCTATCTTGTTATCCATGCTACTTCTCAGTGCTCTTGCGCTGGTGTGTCTGGTTATTAGGTTCTGGAGGACATTCGCTGATATGTTGAGGTTTTTGAAAATGTTTAGAGTTGCTTTGAATCTTGCGTGAGCTAGTATAGGCAGCCAGTGGAGGTTCTGTAGTACTGGAGTGATGTGTTCATTTCTTGGTGTGTTCGTGATGATTCTAGCTGCTGTATTCTGAACCAGTTGAAGGGTGTGCGTGGTTTGTTTGTGGAGACCGATATACAGTGAGTTACCATAGTCTAGGATGGGTATGATGAGTGCCTGACAAACTGTTCTGAAGTAGATTGGGATTGGTTTAGGATTGGTTTGAGTCGTCTTATGATTTTTAGTTTGTAGTATGCCTTTGCCATGGTTTTTCTGATGTGCGAGTGGAGGTTTAGTTTGCTGTCCAGGGTGATTCCGAGGTATTTTACCTCATCCTTCACCTTGATGGTTTTGTCTCTGATGTTGATTGTAGGTGATGGGTTGAAGTTGGTTCCTCTTGTTATGAACATGGCCTCTGTTTTGCTATAGTTTACCGACAGGTTGTTGTTTGTGCAAAAATGCAAATGCAATGTGTGCCTTCGAGTCAGTCCTGACTCCTGGCTACCCAGAAGCTCCTGGGTTTTCTTGGCAGTGTCACTGGAAGTAGATTGCCAGGCCTTTCTTCTGAGGCAATGGAGGGTTAAGTGACTTGCCCAAGGCCACAAGGAGTGCTAGTGGGAATTGAACCCTAGTTGCTTGGTTACTAAGCCAGTGTTCTAACCACTAGGCTACTCCTCCCCTCCTGTTTGTGAGCCACATGATTATTTCATCTAGGCAGTTGGTTATTGGGGTGAGGCCCAGTGTTTGTATGCTTATTGGTGTATATACCATGATGTCATCCGTATACATGTGGTAGAGCATCCCGTGACTTTTGAGTATGTTGCATATGGGTTGAATGTAAAGGTTGAAGAGGATAGATGATACTGCGGATCCCTGGGGCACACCCTGTAGCATGTCAAAGCGTGTCGCCACATTTCACCTGTTGTGTTCGGTTGGTGAGGTAAGATTTAAACCATTTTATTGTGTTGTTGCATAGGCCAATATCATATAGTCATTGGATCATTTTGTTGTGGGAGACTGAGTCGAAGGCGGCAGATAGGTCCATAAAGACTAGAAGAAATCCTTTTTTTTTGTGTTGTCTAGTCCCCTTATGAGGTTGTCCATTAAGGAGGCTAGCAGAGTTTCCACGTTATGGTGAGGCTTGAATCCATGTTGGTGTATGTCCATAGGTGCATTCAGGTCGATGTAGTCTTGTAGCTGCTTTTGTACTGATTTTTCGATTATTTTTGCTAATACAGGGAGGCTAGAGATTGGATGGTAGGAACTGGGATCTGTGTGGTTTGAAGTGGTATTCTTTAGGACTGGGCGAATGATGGATTGCTCAAGGTGTGTCGGCATATATCTTTGTTGGAGGGAGATTTCTACTATTTTTTGGATGTGCTGGCTTATCTGATCCTTGGTGTCTTTGATCTGTGCCACTGGGCAGGGATCTGTGGCTGATGTTGTAGTGTTCAGTGCATCAATTATTTGTTTGATCTGGAGCACTGAGGGGGTGGTGAAATTTTCCCAGGTATTTTGTGTTTCTGGGGTTGGTGCGTTGTTCCCATTAATGGAGGGATTTGTGAGTTTGCAGGTTCCTGAGTTTGCAGGTTATGGATTCCTGAGTTTGCAGGTTATGGAGTTTGCAAATAGTTGTGGGTCTATGCTTCTGTGGTCATGCTCTGCGGTGTCCTTGGTGAGTCTCTTTACAATGTTGAAGAGCTCCCTGGGTTTGTTGACTGCCTTCATGATGGTTTTGGTGTGGTATTGTTGTTTGCAATTGGATATTAGGTCATTGTATTCCATCTGCTTGGTTTTGTATTGCTGTAGGATATGCTGCGTCTCGTTTTTTCTCCACCTCCTTTCCAATCGTCTCAATTCCCTGTCTGCTTCTCTTATGGTATTGGAGTACCAGGGTGCACTGATCCTTTTGTATGTGCGTGGGTATGTTCGTGTGGTTGTTGAGGAGACTGCGGTAATTATTTTGTCCCTGTTTTAAATTATACTGTCCAGATTTGTGGTGTTCTGTTGTAGTTGTAATTTAGGATTTATTTCCTGTAGGAATTGGTCCCTTTGATACACTTTGAATCTTCTTTTGTTTTGCTCCTCCTTCTTGCCATCGGCTGGGTTTTTGATCAGTATTGAGAAGGTTATTGCATAATGGTCCAACCATGGGACCGGCGTGATTGTCAAGTCTGTGGGTTGGTTGTTTTCCATAATCTGTTTTGGAAAGAAGATGAGGTCTGGACTGGTTCCCTGCTGATGTGTTGGAGCATTCACAATCTGCATGAGCTGGAGAGATTGCATTTTCGTGAGGAACGCTCTGATTTCTTTGGTGGGTGTGGAACTAGGATTGTAATCTCCCATTGCAATGATTGGTTTATGCTGATAGCTGTGTAAGCAGATGGTCTCCAGTATTGCTGAGAAGTCAGCAGACTTGGTATTTCGTGGTCTATATGAGAGGCAGATGGTTAGGTAGTTTTTGGAGATGGTGATTGTGTTCATTTCCATCATCTGAGTAGATGTAGTGGTCTTGAATTTGTAGTGGCTTTTAGCCAGGATTAGCACACCTCCACCTTTTTTGTGTGTTCTTGTTATGTTTGTTATTTATGAAAGCTAATAAAAGGAAACATCTTGGATATATTTAACAAAACCCAGCTGGTTTTGTGGGTTATTTCTCACTTAGGTCGTTACTCTCAGTCCCAACTATGTGATCTTCCTGAAACAGCCATTACCTATGGCAAAACTTGAGTTGAGAGCATTTACTCCACAATGGGAATTTCTTGCCTTGCTGATATGGGATACTTCTGTTCAGCTAAGTATAATTTTTAAAAATTTTAATTGCATTTAAAATTTTATAAATATGCTGAATTGTTCAGGTGGGGACCGATGAAATAAAATGGATGGGGAAAAAAATCCAGCCTTAGTTATATTTAAATTGGCAGGGTTCCCCCAGCTGAGGTCCCTACCTTCCCGTTTACCACAGTGTTTATTGTGTAGAATAATGACACTACAATTGTTTAAATATATCCAAAGTTTAAATATATCCAAAGTTAAATATATCTCAGAAACAATGCTGATCTACTATCCTTCAGAAAACAGCTAAAAGCCACCTTATTCCAGGAATATTTCAATACGACTCCCACCAAAAAGTGCACCAACCTCTGATCTGCCAACCGTGATCCACTGATCCAAAGCTGCACTAAACTGTCCATGTCCTAAGTTCGTCTCATGTCAAAATCATCAATGTTGTCTCCCTGTGATGGTCCCACCCTCATACTTAATTTCCCCACCCCTGAATGTAACGCCGCTTTGACCCGGTGAAAAGCGGGATATAAATACAGTTAAATAAATAAAAATAAAAATAAATAAAAGTGTTTCCTTTTATTAGTTTTCATGTTGTTTATTTTGAACACCATTTATTTGAAGTTTTGGGATCTAATGTTTGTTCATTTAAATGTTATTTTGTTAAGTGCTTATAATATTTAAAATTAATAAATAAATCTTAACCAGTATGTAGCTGCCAGCCTCCACCTTACTTCCTCTTAGGGAGAGAAGTTGTGCTGGTTGGCACCGACTACAACTGTTCCAGACAAAGCTTTACCCCAGTGCCCAGTAGACTGTTCCTATAACACTGCCAAAATCAGTGCGACTCCATATAGGCAGTAGGGTCAATGTTGGAGTGCATCATGTTGTCCTGAAATTGTGGAGGAAGGTTACAGCCCTAGCAGGGTGTTTGTGCTGACCTGGAAGCGAACAAGGATGAGTGTGTGGTAAGCAATAAAGATGAAAAGTGGGTGCTTGAAAGATAAAGGCTAGACAGAAAGGTGAGATAAAGCAGTGCTTACCAAAAAACATCTGCGGCTGACCCTGCCCCCCCCCCCCCTCCTCGAGTCCCAGAAGAAGGCACTTTGGTGTATCTTCACATCACACACCACTAGCAAATTGAGGGAATGGTAGTGCTTATGATTTTTACCTGCACCTTCCTTCTCATGAAGTGGAATCAGAAGGCCATGTGTGCAGTCTATTCCTCCAATTACATTTGGAATGCCAACGCATTAGAGACTGCTCATGTTAGGTCTCCCTTCTGTCTGCTGTGAGACAGGCGTTTGATAGAATTATCAGCCTTTGCTCACACCACCTGTAGTACCTGGCTTATATGTTTATCAAAAGTGGGCCACTGCATTCTGACACCTACAGACACCATAATCTGAAAAGACGTAGGGACTCTTTTACTTAAAGCCTGTTAGCTGGTGAACAGGTATTTTAAGGTGCAGTTGCAGGCAGTCGAGAGCAGTAACTCCTTATGGTGTCTGCCTTTGCACGTTAAAACGCACATTAATCGGCAAATGAGGGATAGAGCGGGGAATGGGCAGAATGTGAGCAATTGCCACAATGCCGCACACTTGGCAACGACGGGGCTGCTAACATGAGTTCACCTAATGACGACTCTATAAGAGTTGTTAAGTGAACCCGGCCTAGTGGAGCACACATTAGGAAGACCTCTTCACGTGTTAGCTGTCGGGGACATACCGAATATGCCCTGACAGCTTACCTGCGGCCTCTGCCATGACCATGCGTAAAATTGGTGCGTCAATGACATATCCATAGAGACCATTAGTAAAAGGGGCCCTTAGAGGCAAAGAAATGTAATGAGGAGTTTAAGAACCTGACAAGGCCAACATGCCCATCCGAGGATCCGGATCATCCTTTACATCCTCATACAAGGCCATAATGGACTTTGGGCTTGGTCTATTCTGCTTTACCACCACCTGCTCCTATAAAGATTCCAGACAGTACAGCTATTGCAGCAGCTTCCCACTGGACCTCCTGGGTCACCAGTCAATCCTTGCAATGTTGCAGTCATTATATATGTTGCAGTCACTAAAAAGGGAACTTAAAACTGCAGACCGATGTGCTACCTCAGTCTATTATGCAGGAACAGTAGCACATTTTTGCATGTACCATACTGTAGCATTGTTAAATATGTATCCCCTGCCCTCCTATTCCTCAGGCAAACTTATCAGCTAAGCAGAAAGGCTACCAGCTGCTCTGAGAACTTTACATAGTTCTCATTGCCAAGGAAACCACCTCGTAAATAAGTGTAAATGCCACAGATTTCTCATTTGGGATTTGACTCTCAGGTGCTCTGGATTATATTAAAAAGTGAAACAATGACAAGAAAACAAAACAAAAAATTCTGTGTATGACTAATGAGCCTGCTTTCCATGTCTGTGAATGTGCACGCAGAGACATAGGCTGGTAAGAAGGAAGAGAGAAAGCAGAGGCGACAAAGGGGTGAGAGAGAGTGAGCATGGGTAGAGGGAACAGAGGAGAGAGGGAGGGAAACATAAAGAGCAGGATGAAGTAAGGTTACCAGATTCTCTGATTTTCGATTCATGTCCCCAATTCCCACCTGTTTGGCAGCCTCCTGTCTAATTCTAGCAAAGGGGACAGGGGGAGGGGTATTGAAAAAATGGAATTTTCAATTTAGTGACTTGAATATGTCTGTGTTAAGAATTTACATCCTTTAGCTTTATATTTTGCACCACTGCTTCTATTTCTCTGTCAATTTGTCGGCTTGGAAGTGATATTGTTGCTGTCATGGGATGGATGGGGGTGGGCAAGGTAAAGACTCCTTTTCCCTACTTCATGCCTTGTTACTCAAATCTCCACCAATTTCAACCACATTTTGGGTGACTGAGATTTGCTTGCAAAAAATCTGGTAACTTTAGGAAGAAAGGAACATGATTATAGCACTATATCCCCTCCAATGCCTTCAAGCAAGCATAATAACGTCATTCCACTGCTATACTGGGCTGAATCACCGCTCTGTACTGGTTATCCCAATGCTTTATTTCCATTTTCTTGCTATCAAGGGCCTCTGTCAGGCCGATGCAGAAAGCCAATGCTGAAGATGCATGCTATTAGCTGTATATGTGTTTTCGTAGTGCTCCAATAGTGCAAGATTTCAGTGCCAGTATGCAGCAAAAGGTGGGTATGCAAATGAGATGGGTGAAAAACGTCAGCATAAAGTTGGAAGGAGGGGAGCCAACACAAGCACAAACAGATGCGCTACAAGTGGCTGTATACGCATGCTCATAAATGTCAAACTCTCACGTTATATGCACAGGACATGCAGGTTCTTTTGGCACTTACCCCATAATAATCAATGCTATTTCACCCAAAAACATATTTTATTAAATCACAACAGACCTAAAATAAAAGATAAATAATATAAATGAGTCCAAAAAACACACAAGAATAGGAAGCAATACGCATTTCTTCTTGAATGCTGAACTTTTGCTTATACACTGAAAAGATACAAGCAGAACAAGGTGACTGTTCACAGGTATATACCCTGAAACAGTCCCTACAAGAGCAAGATGTTTAAGCCACCTTGGACCAGGCACAGAGAGATTGGCGCTCCTGCTGGTTATGTAATCCTTTATGCATTTCTCTGCATCCAGCACAGACCTTATTACCATGCCATTTTAATATGTGCATCTCATTCGCATATTCAAATATGTTTGGCATTACTGTGTGCGCATACTTTTCCTTTGCTGCGTACGTGCGCGTCAACCTCTTTTTTGCATTTGGCATGGCAGAACCTGTGCGTATAAGTTGCATTATCTGCACACAAAGGGCACATTAGTCTTTCTGCATTGGTCCATGTGTTTGTCCCACATCTTTTTAAAGTTCACAGCTTTTCTATCCACTATTGTCTTCAGCAGGGCATTCCAGACATCCATCACTCTTTCTGTGAAAAAATATTACCTGATGCTGTTTCCGAGTCTACATTCTGCCTCCTTGTACCCAGGGCCAGTGCTACCAATAGGCAAACTAGGCAGTCACCAAGAGCTGTCTGGGACCAGCAGTGGTGGCGGCGGCAATGGCAAAGGAACCATGATGCAGTGCATACCAAAGGCTCTGGTGCTGCATTATTTATTTATTTATTTGTTTGTTTGTTTGTTGTGTTTTTCTATACCGCCCCTTCCAGAGATCAGGGGCGGTTTACATAAAACGTAACATGCTACAAAGACTATTTGTAACTTTACATTATAAGATTACAGTTCCTGACTGCAGCTATTGGCAGCGGCGTCTCCCTCCGACACAGACTTGCAGTAGGGGCAATAGTGGCGGCAATGGGGATGGAGTGGGAGCAGGGAGGGGGGTCAATGGGAATGAGGTTTCCTTACAACCTCTGATATCTTTGCACCAGCCCTGGTGCAATGGGGAACTTGATACCACCAGGGCCCCTTCATCAAACAGCAGACCTCAAGTTGGTTTCGCTATCTGAATTATTGCAGTCGGGAGCCATGATTTACCTAGCTGAAGTAGCACAAAGGTGTGAAATGGGGATGTGCTTTTTTTCAGCATCTCAATTTCTAAACTATCTGTTCTGTTGACATGCCAGCAAATGGAAGGGTATTCCTGCATGTCTTTTTAGGTATTTTACAAAAGGTTTCACATTTGGCAAATCCTATTGTAAAATACAGGGGAAACTGAGCATATCCTTACCTAGATATCACAACACCTTTCTCTACGAGCTATCTGAAATGGACCTTTTTGTCTAATTTTTTCTGTACCGCCCCTTCCAGAGATCAGGGGCTGTTTACATAAAATCTAACATGTTACAAAGACTATTTGTAACTTTACATTATAACATTTAACCTTGAACATTATAACTTTACATTATAACATTACAGTTCCTGACTGCTGCTCTTGGCAGCGGCGTCTCCCTCCGACACAGACTTCCAGTAGGGGCAATAAACATCAAAAAGAGCACCATCACCACTGGCATCCACACTATGGATAATTGTTAATAAAAGAAACCAATTAGAACCATAAATAATTTACCTACCATTAAATAAATATAATAAATTATGAACATGGGGTGCAATACCATTAAAACCTCAAATTACAGAGTAAAAACACATTTAAAAAACATATATAAGATACATTAAATAATTGTAATAAATTATGAACATGGAATGCACTAGTTGCTCTACTTCCTCATCTACTGCTCCTGTTCAATTGTACACAGTGGATACACATAGCAGAGGGTTTAAATGTGTGTCCTATATATGTTTTTTACATGTGTTTTTACTCAGTAATTTAAGGTTTTAATGATGTTGCATTCCATGTTCATAATTTATTACAATTATTTAATGTATCTTATATATGTTTTTTACATGTGTTTTTACTCTGTAATTTGAGGTTTTAATGGTATTGCACCCCATGTTCATAATTTATTATATTTATTTAATGGTAGGTAAATTATTTATGGTTCTAATTGGTTTCTTTTATTAACAATTATATAATTTATTTTAAATGTATTAGTTTTTATGGTCTTGTATTTGCAGCAAACCTGTATCCCCTGATGAAGTGATTACACGAAACACGGCCTGTGTCGGGCTCTCTGGTTTGAAGTAACTAATAAAGTATCCTTGTTTATCCACTACGTTTCATAGACTGGGTTCTTTCGTATAAACGTGGTGTAGTGCTCCTTGGTTGGACTAGATCCACAATGAGTGGGAAGCCACATTGTAAAAGTATGTTTTGTAAGAAAGTGCAACCCCCCCCCAAAAAAAAAACTATGAAAAGATGCTCTTTGTCAGAATTGTATGCTTTTCTTTCCCCCAAAGCACACCTTTGTAATGGGGTATCACAAAAGTGCCCACAAGAGCCCTAAACTTTCACACAGTGTCCACGTCACGCAAATGTTCATGGAAATTCCACATTATTGAGCTGCTATGAGCACGTTTTATGGTGACTAGCATATAAAAAACTCTGCATGACAGTTAGCACAAAGGATAACTACATCTTACTGAAGTGTGCTTATTTCTTTGCTGGCCCCTGGTGCTAGCTTAACGCAACAGCAGTACTGAAACCTAGAAAATGATGGCAGATAAAGACCTCCTTGGACATGCAGGGGTAATGCAGGCACACATTTTGGTAAGTCCTGCAAATGGAGCCCCACATGTGGAGCGCTCTCCTAGCTTACGGGCTGATGCAGAAAAGCTTAGTGCGGCATTTTCTGGCACTTTTCCCACACTAGCAGGGCCCGTCCATTGTGCGAGAATTGTTCTTTGCACAGGGTCCCACACTTCAGGGGTCCTCGCACCAACAACATTCTGCACTGAATGGCAGGCAAGGCGTCTTTAGAGGGAGCCGGAGAGGCCCCGGCTTACCTCTAACAGCTGCCGAAGTGAAGCGTGTCTTTTTCCTTCACTTTGGCAGCTGTACTGAAGTTTAGAATGCTGCCACACTGAGCACCAGGAAACAGGAAGTCCCCTTTGACCTCAGCGCGGCAGCGTTCTAAACTTCAGTACAGCTGCTGAAGTGAAGGAAAAAAGATGTGTTTCACTTCACCAGCTGTTAGAGGTGAGCTGGGGCCTCTCCAGCTCCCTCTAAAGCATTTTAGATAGCCGCGGGGCTCTAGAGGAGGGGGGGGGGGGGCTTGGATTGGAAATGGGTTGATGGGGGGGGGGCTTGGATTGGAAATGGGCTGAGTGGAGGGGGAGCTAGAACTGGGAATGGGCTGATGGTGGGGCTAGGAAAGGACTGAACATGGGCTGATGGGGGCTAGGATTAGAAATGGGTTGAGTGGAGGGGGGCTTAAACTGGAAATAGCTGATGGGGAGGGGGGCTTGAACTGGAAATGGGCTGAGTGGGAGGGAGCTAGGACTGGAAATGGGCTGTTGAAGGGGCTAGGATAGGATTGGAAATGAGCTGATGGGGGGACTAGAAGGGAGCGGTTTCTGGTTGGTGCTGGAACTAGAAGGGAGCTGATGTTGGGGGAGGACTAGAATGGGATGGGGCTGGGACAGTGAAATGGAGAGGGGAAAAATATTTTGTGTGGGAGAGAAGAAAAATCTATGATTGACCGGGTATTGGGAAAGTAAGTGGTGATTGAGGATGGAGGGGTAAAATTTGAGTGGATGAAAAAGGAATAAAGAAAGAGATGGAGGAAAGAGCAAAAGGAGAAAGATCAGTATATTAAAGCAGATGTAGAGAGAGAATGGAAAAAAAACTAGATGAGAGAAGAAAGGACAAGTGGACAGCAGACAATGGAGAGTTAGCAGAAGATAAGAAGAAGCCAGAAGAAAGTGACTGGAGCAATTGCAACTGAAAATAAAATGCACAAACAACAAAAGATAAACAAATACTTTTTTATTTTGAATTTATTAACTGGAATATGTCAGCTCTGGGAAATGTGCGTCTTTAACATCTGCATTTTGTTTAGTACAAGTGGAGATTAATTTGTAGTTTCATTTCTGCAGTGTTGTACATTCCAAGTTGGCTTTTGGGGTTCCCAGTTTAATTATTGTCTTCCTATTTCTAAATTGTGATCCCTTGTTCTTTGTTTGGTGACTGTCTATGTTCTGCATGTGCAACTGAGCTGAGATATTCTGTTCATGTAGTTTCTATTTGACAGTGCCACTTGTTCTCTTTCCCCAGTAGGAGATGTATTGTTATTCTCTGAGAAGTATTGGTTTAATATTTGCAATGTTGCCTTTTGATAGGTAGGGTCTCGTGCTTTGTGAGTCCTGGTTGTGCTATTATGATATGGTGCGTTTGCTATGGGTTCTAAATGGGCAGTGTTTGTAGAAGTTCCTAATGTGCCTGGTGGTTGGCACTGGAGTATAGTAATGTAGAATTCTGGTAGTCTTTCTTAATCCATAAACTCATTAAGAGGCATGTTTACTAAAAGTTAGTGCATATTAACATTATGCAAATGGTTATGCAAATGAGGCCCTACACTGAGTCTCCAAACATGGCCCCATACCCCCTTTGGGCCGTCCCTGCACGCTCGGCTTGCTATCTGATGCAGAAAGCAAGCAAGCACTGGAAAAATGCCAAAAAAAAAAAAACACCACACTAAACTGCAGCAAACTTGGTATGCAAATCGAATAATTTAGATGTAAAAGATTGCACTGAAACTTAGCACAGTTTTTTACTGTTTTTAGGATTAATCTCTTTTATTGTTATTTGCAACAAGCAGAACATACAGCAAATCGAAATCACCTCCCCCCCCACCCAATTAGTCTTAAACAGAGAGAGATGGGTGACCAACAAAGGAATTCTAAAACAAAGAGTTATATATATCCAACATAGAGATTGGTGGGGAAGAGGAAGAGGACACCTCTATCATGCTAAGATGGTCCCTCGAAAACCTCAGCGACAGCAGTATTCCAAGCTAATACCACCCATCTGCAAGTACACAGAAGCATAACATAGAGGACCTTGAATGTTGCCAATATGCTGAACATACAACAACCGAGCAGTTGCTAAGGCCCCCCCCCTCCCCCGTCCCATTTCCACCTCCTAGTCTTCATGCTGCAACCCAGAAAGAGGAAAGGAGACGGAGTTCCTCCCAGCTACCCAGTTTCCCCAGTGATCGTCACCCGTCCATTAATCCAACAAAGGTTACCCCAAACAGATCCAGGGTGTACTCTTCTCCCAGATCCGTTCCCGCTCGTAAAAGAAATGGATGGGCCAAGTCACTAGACTCATATGAAATGAAGCGATGCAGCTTAGGGGGGTAAATATCTAGAGACCCCCCCCTTCTACCTATCCATCCCAGCCCTTCCCCCCCCTCCCCTCCCCTGTTACCCATACCATTCCATACAGAGGGTGATTGTAGAAGAAGAAAGGAAAGAAAGTAGAGAAAGTAGAGAGAAGAGAAAGTAGAGCGAGGGCCCCACGTCCACCCATAACTCGCATACTATTATGATAGTGAGCACAAGGGAGTAATGGAAAAGTCTGACTAAGTGCCTCCCAGTGTGCGGTTGTCCCCTCCGGGGCCGCAACCAATAACAAGGCCGATGGGAATCGACTAATGTAGCGTCCAGTGAATCCAGCAGGCTCAGGGGGCCCCCAGGAGGCGGCGGCGAGCCCCAGCAGGTAATAACTGCAAATGCGGTCCCCACCCCCGGAGGAACCTTGCCCAACGACGTTCATTGCCAGCCGCTACCAGGCGTTCCATAAGTAGAAGTTGGTGAATGCGAACCCTCCAAAGCCCGAAGAGCGGACCCTCCGCAGTCAACCAGCGCTGCAAGATGGTCATCCGAGCAGAGATCAGCACCAAACGCAGCCAACGCACAGTCCAACTCCCTAGGGAAGTCCCCCAAGTGTCCTCCCATAAATCCAAAACGAAATGGCGCGCAGTGAGAGGTTCCAGATGCGGCACACACCGAAGAAGATAGACCGATACCCGCCCCCAAAACAGCTGGACCTTGGGGCAATGCCAAAACATATGTCCAAGCGTCGCCCGATTTGCACCACATCGGGGGCAACAGTGACTCATTGCAATCCCTGCTTTCCAGGCCCTGACAGGGGTGAAGTACATACGCCGCAAGAGGCGGTATTGCGTGTCGCGATGCAGAACCTGTGTACTTAAAGTAGGGACAGCTGCCAGCCCCCCCAGTAGGGACTCCACCTCTATCTCCTCTCCAAGATCCGACGTCCAAGCCGCCGCCAATGTGTCAACATCAATAGACGATGCCCCTTCCCACAGCATTTTATAAAGCTGAGACACCCGGGTCCCCGGGGAACCCCCCAGGAGCGTCAGTTCCAGCCCCGTACACACCTCCCCACTTAGTGCCTCTGCCGGGATTGTACGAAGGTAACTCCGAAGCTGCGTGTATTGAAATACATCCCAGGGACCCAGAGAATACTGCCGACTAAGCTCGGTGAAGGCGATCAATTCGCCTCCTGGAGTAAGTACATGTTCTAGATTCACCAAACCGAGATCCTCCCAGATCCGAAATCGGGACCGTCCAATGCCCGCCGAAAAATCGGTATTACCACGAAGAGGAAGATATGGTGTGTAATGCGCCATGACCCGACGCCCCGCACAGTAAAAGTGCCACGCCCGCCGAAATGGAATTAAGAAAAGAAATCGGAGAAGGGGCGGCACCTCCCGGAGCGTCCGAGCATGCAATAAATAACGGGGGTGAAGTGGCGCCAACACGGCCACAAACATTTTACTGTTTTTAATGCTGTATCTTCATGCTGGCTTTGGGTAAGCGTAAAGACCCAGTCTTCACTTCAGATGATCCAAGTATCGGGGAAAGCCCCCGATGCCATCAGACTACTGTTGGGGTGCCGGTGCCCCTGACACCAACCCCCTGACAGTAACCAAATCCCTGGCAGCCCCGATCCTCTTCCCAATAAAAAGTTCCCTCATAGTTCAGAGGCCCTGATCCCCCACCCAAAAAAAAAAATCCCTGGTGGCCCCTGAAGCCCTCCCCTTCCCTCCCAGTACTCTTAATCTGGAGTATGAGCATTGCCCATGCGCTCCTGCCTCTGTGCAGCCCATTTGAAAAATGGCAGCACCTGGTTCCGCACTGGGCATCCTGAGATGCAATGGCCAAGGTCAGACTGCCATATAAGGCAATTTTTGAAGGGACGCAAGTGCATGGGCAATGCTTCAGCTTAAAGATACTGGGAGGGGTGTGGGAGGGTTTAGGGGATACGGGGCCACTAGGGATTTTTGTTGTTGGGTGTGTGGAGGATCGGGGCTACTAGGCCACCAGGGACTTTGTTTCTGTTGGGAAGTCAGTATCCAGGGGGGAGCAACGGACCCCTGACAGTATGCTAAAATGGCATCAGGAACTTTTCCCGATGCTTAGGTCAAACTTCCATTCAGATGATCCTGTTTCTCTGGGACAGACTTCTGTGTGCCTGTGTTTGGCTTGCTTTCCGAGTTTAATGCTGACTTTTTGCACACTGGGTAATTTGAATATTGCATCCCAGTGTAGAGTCAGCATTAAAGTCACATTATGAAACCCTGTGATAGAGCTTTAAGCACTGGGCTCCAGCGCAGGATTTCTGCATTGACCTGCATGTGTGGGAACTTGAATGCCTCCTTGCACTCTGTGATGACATGATGACATTATTCATTTTCTTTCCGCAATGACACTGGATGCCGTTTTTGCTCTCTCCTCCCCTGATACTTCTCAGTTCTGTAGCAAAGCTTTTAGACCAGCGGTTTCTTTTGTTTTATCTACCACAACTCTTTACTTTCATTTTTAGGCTGGTTGCTACAACTTTTAAGGAGGTGCAGTACTTTTAAAATTACCTCACAGTCTGTGGACATGGCAGAGTCCAGAAAACAAACCACTACTGAGTATGAGCCTAGAGATGTTAAAACTCTTCCTCCCCCTCTAATTTCACTGCTGGGAGAAGAAACCAGCCAAAAAAGATATAAAACTGAGCAGTGTGGGTGAACAAAACACAACGCTGGCTGTAATGGCTTTGGGAGCTGCCGGCCATGTACACAAGCCAACTCTCATGCCAACTCCACAACAGAAAGTGGAACTGTGGAAACACAACAGCCATCTAAAAAGTACACCAAGCTTAAACAGCTGGTTGCTTCAGACCAGCTGTGCACTGATCGTGACATTGCTAAAGATGCTCAATGGTACATTCCTGCAGCAGTTACGGGAGGCTGTACCGGTACAGAAAATGACATGCTCTCCACTTCTTCTTTCCTAATACCTCAGTTTTATATTCCACTAGGTCAGCACCAACTCTTCCCCCCAAGTCTCCTCACAGAATGGGTCTCCAACTAATGTAAAGGTTTTTATGGGAGACCACCAGCATGTTACAGTAATCCATGGTTCACCCGGCTCCAAACCCTCCACAGCCCTCACAGGCAACTCAACCCTCAGGAATTAGATGGGCTGTATCTTCCTTACCTCCATACTTAGAAGATTGTTCCCTTTGGGCTTCAGAATGCACTTCCCTATCTCAATCTGCTTGGCCGGCCAGTACCCCCTGGAACTGCCTGGATGATCTGAGTTCTGTAGGTGATCCATTTGTGCTACAAGGCTCTGATGAGGAGACAGAGGAGCTTCAAAGTTCTTCCACTGTCCCACAAATGCAACTGCCAGAACCTTTTGGAGGATCACTCCTACCCTAACTTTTTTTATTAAACTCATCAAGACTCTCGACTAGCAACTGATGAAATACTTTTTACCAAGAAGGATTTTCAATCTATTCTAAAATCCATGTGTATGCCCAAGGAGATCCTTGCCCTACCTCTTCATAAGGTCCTGCAAGATTTACAACTCGCTGGTTGGTATACATCTCTTTCAGATAAATCATCTACATGCTGCCTGGTGGCTAAATATAGATTGATGAGGGTGGCCTGGACATCTGCAACAACAGTTGCCCCATCTCTCCGTTTTCTCAGAAGCTGCAATTAAACACTTAAAATCCCTAAAGCATCTTTCCATACTTTTCCGGGTAAAGACCACTGCATTTTGGACATGGTGGGACAGAAAGGGGGTTATTCTGAGCCATGAATAGCGGGGATGGACGGCCCGATGGGATGTCCATCCCTGCTATTTGTAGCTTCACCTGCTCCCGAATAACTTCCTTGCCGGTTGTGCGGGAAGTTAGATTGTGGCGGGGAATGGGAGGCACAGGGGTGGAGAATGGGCAGGCAGTGGGCGGTCACCACCCCGGACATACAGGGCCGATTCTAATGTCAGCCCTGTATGTCTGGGGCCAGTAAAATGTCCGGGGAAGTTATTCCACTTCCGAGGTGTAATAACTTCCCTGGATGTTTGTTTTTTTCTGCTGCCAGAGAATGGATGGAGCAGGGGGGCCAGGGTTTATTCCCTGCAGCCCTACCCTGGCCTTAGGAGGCTAGATCAGGGGTCAGGCTATGGGAAATAAACCCTTTTTTTTAGTGGCCGGCATCATGGCTTTTAAATGGAGCCGTGGTGAGCTGGCAACAGGACACCATGGCGCTGTGGCTCCATTTAAAAGCCCTGACTGAGTTAGTCGGGCTTTTAATGTGCATGCAGGCCAGATTGAATCGCTGTCCCAGCCTGCACGTACATTGTTGTTCGCGATTCTGATCCTGTGGGGCTAGATGTGCCCCATGGGATTAGAATCATGATCCCCTCTGTGCATCCGGTTCAGACCAGATGCACGGAGGGAATGTACTTCCAGGATGGAATTGGGTCCAAATTTTAGTCCACCATTTGCAGATGTTGCACTATCACCACTCTTTAATGGAATAGGTTGCCAACTCAAATATCACCAGCGATAACTTGGCTCAGGTCCACCTCACTATACATAAATGTACAGTATCTACTACCTTTTAAGAATTAACTATGATGCCTATGATATCACTTCCCCTTTTGCAACGGTAACCATTGCAGCAAGGAGAACTGCATGGTTTGGCTTGTCAGGACTTCACAAGGACTATCATGACCATCTTGTGGATGCCCCTTGCATGGGCAATACCTTATTTTGTGACGAGGTTGAGGACACCATAAATCAAATGAAGGATAATAGTTCCACAGTCCGAGAACTGTCCATTCCCATTCCTGAGACCTCCTTGTAATACCAAAAGTCTCGCTCTGTTTATTTCAGGAATCCCTATCCTCAGCAGTACTTCCAGCACTTCTATCCCAGATGTCACTACCAACCTTAGACGAGACCCACTTCTCAGCATACTTGTCATGTCAAAGACCTAGGGAGCACAACCAACAATCTGCATCACCTGAAAGCTCGCATAAAACAGAATCCTTCCTTTTGACAGTCTGCCCCCTACTGTTAGATAAATATCATTTAGGGATGACTGGACAGGCAACATTTCTGAATGATGGGTCCTCACCATTGTGAATCAGGGATATTGACTACAGTTCTCGAGTTTCCCTCCATTGACACAACCACTATGGCAATTTCCTTCAACCCAGGAGTATTCAATCCTTCAGAAGGAACTTCAAGATTTATTAAAGGTGAGAGATGTCGAACCTATCCCTGCTGCCCAGTGCGGTAAAGGTTTCTATTCATCATTCTTTCTTAATCTAAAGAAGATGGGAGGACTATGACACACCCTAGACCTTAGACAATTCAAAATGAATACTTTAGCCACTATTTTGCCCCTCATTCCCAAGGGAGATAGGCTATCATCTCTAGATCTCAAGTATGCTTACTGTATGTTCATATCCCAATTAATCCCTCCCACTGGAAGTATCTGGTTTGATTTTTTATGGATTCTCCCATCGGTATCGAGTCTCCTCCACTCCCTGGGTTTTCACAAAGTGTTTTGCTGCTTACCCCAGAACAAGCATTGTGGAACCTATGTACCTTTTTGAGAATCTGCCAGGTACTTGTGACCTTGATTGGCCACTATTGGAAACAGCATACTGGGCTTGATGGACCTTGGTCTGACCCAGTATGGCATTTCTTAAGTTCTTATGTAGAGGCAGCCCATCTTTACACAGTGTGTCACACCTACCTGGATGATTGGTTGGTGGGAACAAGGACCCTCTAGCAGTTACCTTGACCTTGCCTGCCACTATCCATCTTCTCCAAAGTCTGTTTTCTCATGAACAACAACAAATACAACCTCATTCTGATTCAACTATGTTTCATTGGAGCATAAGAACATAAGAAATGCCATACTGGGTCAGACCAAGGTCCATCAAGCCCAGTATTCTGCTTCCAACAGTGGCCAATCTAGGTCATATGTACCTAGCAGTTTCCCCAAGAGACACAAGTTCCACAATGCTTGTATTGGTTCAAGCATTGATATCCTGGGTCCCTTCTTAATAATGGTTTATGGACCTTTCCTCCAGGAACTTGTCCAAAACGTTTTTAAACCCAGCTACACTAACAGCCTTTACTACATCCTCCGGTAACAAATTCCAGAGTTTACACGTTGAGTGAAAAAATATTTTCTTTTATTAGTCTTAAATAGTTTACCCTGTAGCTTCATTGCATGTCCCCTAGTCTTTCTATATTCTGATAAGGTAAACAATCGATCTACATTTACCCGTTCCACTCCATTCATTAATTTATAGACTTCTATCATATCTCCCCTCAGCCGTCTTTTTTCCAGGTTAAAGAGCCCTAACCTTTTTAGCCTTTCTTCATAGGAGTATCCTTCCATCCCCTTTACCATTTTGGTGGCTCTTCTCTGAACCTTTTCTAAAATCGCTATATCCTTTTTAAGATACGGTGACCAGAATTGCACACAATATTCAAGGTGCGGTCTCACCATGGAACGATACAGAGGCATTATAATATCTTTTGTTTTATTTTCCATTCCTTTCCTTATCATACCTAGCATTCTATTTGCTCTCTTGGCTGCCGCTGCACACTGGGCCGAGGGTTTTAACATGGTATCCACAATGACGCCTAAATCTTTTTCCTGGGTGGTGGTTCCTAATGTGGAACCTTGCACCGTGTAACCATAGTTTGGGTTGTTCTTCCATAGGTGCATAACCTTGCACTTGTCCACATTAAATTTCATCTGCCATTTTGATGCCCAGTCTTCCAATTTATCAAGATCCTCTTGCAATTTTCCACAATCGTCTTAGGTTTTAACAACTTTAAATAGTTTTGTGTCATCTGCAAATTTGATAACCTCACTCGTTATTCCACTTTCCAGGTCATTTATGAATATGTCAAAAAGCAGCAGACCTAGCACCGATCCCTGGGGTACACCACTATTCACTTTTCTCCATTGGGAAAATTGGCCATTTAGCCCTACCCTCTGCTTTCTATCTTTTAACCAGTTCCTGATCCACAATAGTACACTGCCTCCTATCCCATGACTCTTTCGTTTTGCCAAAAGTCTCTGATGAGGGACCTTGTCAAAGGCTTTCTGAAAGTCCAGATACACAATATCAACCGACTCACCTTTGTCCACCTGATTATTCACTCCTTCAAAAAAACATAACAGATTAGTAAGACAAGATCTTCCTTGTCTAAAGCCATGTTGGCTGTCTCCCATTAGGTCATGACTATCTACATGCTGAGTAATTTTATTCTTTATGATGGTTTCTACATTTTTCCCGGTACTGATGTCAGGCTCACCGGTCTGTAGTTTCCCGGATCACCCCTGGAACCCTTTTTAAAAATTGGTGTTACATTAGCGATCCTCCAATCTTCAGGTATTAGAGATGATTTTAATGATAGTTAACAGATTACTAATAGCAGGTCTGCAATCTCATATTTCAGTTCTTTCAACACCCTTGGATGTATACCATCCGGCCCAGGTGATTTGCTACTCTTCAGTTTATCTAATAGTTGTAATACATCTTCCCGATGTATTGATATTTCCTTCAATTCTTCCGCACCTTTAAATACCACTTCAGTCATGGGTAACATCCCTACATCTTCCTCAGTAAAGACTGAAGCAAAGAATTCATTCAGTTTCTCCGCTATCGCCTTGTTGCCTCTTAGTGCTCCCTTAACCCCTTTATCATCTAATGAACCAACTGACTCACTCACAGGTTTTTTGCTACGAATGTACTTGAAAAGGTCTTTACTTCGCGTTTTTGCTTCCACATCAAGCTTCTTCTCAAATTCTCCCTTTGCTTGCCTTATCAATGCCTTGCATTTGACCTGCCAGTGCTTGTGCTATTTCCAGGTTTCGTCGTTTTGCATTTTTTTTCCATTTCCTGAAAGATGCTTTTTTGGCAACAACAGCCTCTCTGACCTCACCTTTAAACCATGCTGGCAGTTTTTTGGACTTCCTTCCACTTTTCTTAAAGCGTGGAATACAGCTGTTCTGGGCTTCCAAGATAGTATTTTTCAACAACAGCCAAGCCTGATGTACGTCTTTAACCTTTGCAACTGCTCCTTTTAGTTTTTTCTTAACTGTTTTCCTCATTTTATCATAGTCTCCCTTTCGAAAGTTAAAAGGTAGTACTGTGGATTTCCATACTATCCCTCCTCCACTAATTAAATCAAAGGCGATCATTCTATGATCACTATTGCCAAGTGGCCCCAACAACCTTATCTCTTGCACTAGATCTGGTGTTCCACTAAGGACTAGGTCTAATATGGCTTCCCCTCTGGTTGGTTCATGAACCAGCTGCTCCAAGAAGCAGTCATTTATTTCATCTAGGAACTTTATCTCCCTAGCATATCCTGACGTGACACTGACCCAGTCGATACCGGGGTAGTTGAAATCACCCATTATTATTACTGTGCTGTAACTTTTGTTAGCTTCCTTGATTTCTTTGAGCATTTCATCATCCATTTGGTCATTCTGGCAAGGCGCTCGATAGTACACCCCCACTGCCATTGCCTTCCCCCTTTTACATGGAATTTCAATCCATATAGATTCTACAGCAGATTTTGTTTCCTGCAAAACTTTAATCCTTTCTGACTCAATGCCCTCTCTAACATAGAGAGCAACCCCTCCACCAATTTGATCAGCTCTATCATAACAATATAGTTTGTACCCAGGTATCACATTGTCCCACTGGTTGTCCTCCTTCCACCATGTCTCTGATATTCCAATCATATCTAACCTTTCATTTAGTGCTATATATTCTAACTCTCCCATCTTATTTTTTAGACTTCTAGCATTTGCATACAAGCATTTTAGAGAATATATTTTATTCATATTAATTTGGCTATTGTTAGACATGGGTAATTTGGGATCTTTAAGCTCTGTCTGCTCCATACTTGAGGGCATTTGAGCTACTTTACTCTTTTGTGGAACCTCTCTGCTTTTGGTAGTATCCTTCAAAGATACATTCTTCCGAACCATCTGCTCTTGGGCGATTGTCAGCTTTCCCCTAATATCTAGTTTAAAAGCTGCTCTATCTCCTTTTTAAAGGTTAATGCCAGCAGCCTGGTTCCATCCTGGTTAAGGTGAAGCCCATCCCTTCGGAAGAGCCCCTCCTTTCCCCAGAATGTTCCCCAGTTCCTAACAAATCCAAAACCCTCATCTCTGCACCATTGTCTCATCCACGCATTGAGACTCCGGAGCTCTGCCTGCCTTTGGGTCCTGCGCGTGGAACAGGAAGCATTTTGGAGAATGCTACCCTGGAAGTTCTGGATTTCAACTTCCTACCTAAAAGCCTAAATTTAGCCTCCAGAACCTCCCTACCACATTTTCCTAAGTCATTGGTACCGACATGTACCAAGACAGCAGACTCCTCCCCAGCACTATCTAAGACCTTATCTAGGTGGAGCGTGAGGTCCGCTACCTTTGCATCAGGCAAGCATGTTACCAGGCGATCTTCACGTCCACCAGCCACCCAGCTATCTACATGCCTAATGATCGAATCACCAACTATAACGGCTGTCCTAACCCTTCCCTCATGGGCACATGGCCCTGGAGAAACTTCCTCGGTGTGAGAGGGTTTTACATCACCTGAAGAACAGGTCCTACTTACAGGATCACTTCCTGCCACACCAGGGTGATGCTCTCCTGTCACGTGACCTCTCTCCTCCATGGCAACAGGGATGCTGCCAGACTGGAGGTGGGGCTTCAGAACTATATCCCTGTAGGTCTCGTCTATGTACCTCTCTGTCTGTCTTAAGCTTTCCAAGTCTGCTACTTTAGACTCTAGAGAACGGACTCATTCCCTGAGAGCAAAGAGCTCCTTGCACCTAGTACACACGTAAGACCTCTCACCAACTGGGAGAAAATCATACATGTGACACTCAATGCAAAAGACTGGAAAGCCCCATCCAGCTGCTGGACTGCTGTCTGCATCTTAGTTTTAAGTTTGTGTTTAGATCTAAGTTCTTTACTTACTAAGGGTTGCTATGGATATTTATACTAATAAAACTGTACCTAATATGTGTAATATACCTTGTTCACCTGAAGCTTAACTAATCTCAGGTCCTTAGTGTATGACTGATTTGGGTAATGAGCTTCACCTGAGAGCACCTCCTGTCTTTTAAGATATGCAAGTACCTATAAAGCTACAATTATCCCAGGGGTGGGTGGGTGTGGGGAGGGAGGGAAATAACACTTATTAAAAGAGGGCTGCTACACAGTACCCAGTCTTGTGCTGCTCAGGTAAGCTAAATTCTGATTTGATTTAAATTATAGCTCTTAGCTGCTGCTAGGCTCTAACTTCTTATGAAATTTAAACTACAAGCTCTCTGCTGGGTTCTAAATTTAACCAGAAAGCTCTCTTCTGTGTTTTAAATTTAAGCTAAAAGTACTTTGCTGATGCTAGGCCCTGAGTGACTATTAAATTTAGACTACAAGCTCTCTGCTGGGTTCCAAATGTAACCAGAAAGCTCTCTTCTGTGTTTTAAATTTAAACTAAAAGTACTTTGCTGTTACTAGGCCCTGAGTGACTATTAAATTTAAACTACAAGCTCTCTGCTGGGTATGAAATGTAACCAGAAAGTTCTCCTCTGTGTTTTAAATTTAAACTTAAACTGCTGCTACTAGGCCCTGACTGATTTAACAAAAAATAGTGGGTTCACAGATTAATTAGCTTTAATACAACGAATTCCTTTTAGAAAATTACCAGAAGTATATACTGTCACACCCCGGGCCACCTGTAGTGTTAGCGTACTGGTTGGGCTGCAGGGGGACCTTTTATTGAAAGGTTGTAGTTGGGCTCCTTTTCAATAAGGTAGTTGAGGCAGGAATGGTTAAGGTCAAGACAGGGTTTTATTTCCCCTCCCGGGGACGGATTCCAAACACAGGTAATAAAGAAACATAAGCCATACACTCTGGCAAAAAGGATAGGACAAAGTAAAGTCTTGTACTTTCAAACAGGCAGTTAAATTATTTCCACAACTGTATCTCTTCAGCACAGTGAAACCACATCACTTAATACAGCCAATGAACAGTCCATCTGATTGTCAGATAATTCTGTTTCTGGTGGATCAGTTATCATTGCTTCAATCTGACTATCATCTGTACCACTCTGCTGCTGCCTATAGAGTGTTGGCAGATTATTCTCCTCTGCCAGCTCCCGTGACCTCCCTACTATCTCCTCTAGCAGGTAAGGGTCTGTATCACCATATCTTGGCATATAATTGTAATGAGAGTTATGTCCCTTATAACTCCTATGTGAGAAAGTCTTATATCCAGCTTCACATTGGCTAATTGGCCTACCTTCAGGGTTTGAGGCAAGAGAAAGTCTGTGCACTGCTCCTTTTAGAAGGGGTTTAAATCTTAGAGGCTTTTCTCTACTTTCAGGCTGCTCAGCACCCTCTTCCAACATACAAATGTCTGGCACCGTATATTCTCCCTTTCTTGAAGCTTGCAAATACTTTCCAGTTATCCTGACTGGTACTTTCTCCTTGTGAATGCCTTCACCATAAGGAATAGGTTTTGAGGTTTGGTTAAAAGGTTTCTGTGCCTTTCTCCTCCAATTAACTCTATCAGCTGTTAGCTGCCTTTCTCTTTCCCATTCAGAATCAGAGTCACCCACGTGAGTTTTCCTACCAGCCCAGGGCAGACGTTGCTTTCCAGATTCAGACCTCAGCTTGCACACAGACTCCAGCTGGTTCTGATTCACCACGTCTTTCCTGCTTCCTGTTGCTGGCTTCTCTGACTTCTCTGAGCTGCTTTCTCTGTAGCTACCAAAGCCAAAGCTCCTGCTCCTACTGCCACTGCTGCTCACTAACTCTAGTGAACGTCCCTTATACGTTTGCTGAGGCTCTAATCCAGCCCTTCCCCCTCCCAGGTGAAAGCTATGAGCTGGGGATTGCTTATCAGCTGTGCGGGGTTCTTTCCCTCGTGGCTGGGAATGTTTGTGTTGCTCTTGGCAACTGGGTGTCCTCATATCTTCCTTCCTGCTAGAAACAGCCCTATTGCTCCTAGGTTCCTCTGTTTTTCTATCACAGGATATCTTTTCCCCATTACATATCCCCCCTCTGAAGATATTACAGGCTGCGGCTCCCTGAGTCTGCCAGCATGTAATCTTACTTCGGTGAGGTGAACCACCTACCACTTTGACCAACCGTACGGTGGCCGTTCTGTCTTGCCAAGGTTTTAACAGATTTACGTGATATACTTGTCGTCGCCCTTGGTCATTCTCCACCTTATAGGAGACGGGCCCGACCTTTTCCACCACTGTGTAGGGTCCTTTCCATCTGGATTCAAATTTGGGACCAACCTCTGCTACCAGGATTAAAACTTTATCCCCGACTTCTAATTGTCGTGTCTTGGTTCCCCGATCATAATAGTGTTTCAGCCTGCGCTGGCTAGCCTGCAGATTATCTATTGACACTCGGGAGGTCCTCTCTAGGCGGCTTCTCAGATTCCTAAGAAATTGGGGTACCCCTATCTCTGCTTCATCAGGTTTGACCCATTGTTCCCTTAGGATATCCAATATCCCCCTTGGAACCCGGCCAAATAAAAGCTCGTAGGGCGATGCCCCTAAGGACGCTTCTACGTGCTCTCGGCACGCGTACAAGACAAATGGGAGTACATTATCCCATTCGCGCATTTTCCCTTCCAGGCTCCTTCGCAACATCTGTTTAATGGATTGATTCATCCTCTCCACTAACCCGTTAGCTTAAGGATGATAGGCGGAAGTTCGAATATGCCGCACCCCAAAAGCGTCCCATACCCTGGCTAAGTGTCTTGAGGTGAAATTACTCCCCTGATCCGTCAGGATTTCCTGGGGAAACCCGATTTCACAAAACAGTTTTATCAGCTCGAGGGCTATGTTCTTGGCCAAGATTTTGCGTAATGGAATGGCCCATGGAAAACGAGTTGCTTGGTCTATGATTACCAGTATGTACTGGAAACCTCTCGGCGTTTTAACGATGGGTCCTACAATATCCATCGCTAGCCTACGGACTGGGGTTGAAATGGTGGGCGTAGGTATCATGGGTACAGATTTTGGCTTACTAGCCGTGACTCGCTGGCAAGCGGGACAGGACTCGCAATAGCGGGCTGTCTCTTTGAAGACGCCAGGCCAATAAAATCGGGCCAATATCTGGTCCAATGTCCCCTGTGTACCTTTGTGGCAACCAACAGGATGGTCATGTGCCAATCTCAGGACTACCGCCTTAAAGGTAGTAGGCACGACCAACTGTTTTCTTATGGTGCCTATCCGCGGGTCTGTACTTTCCCTGTACAATATTCCATCTTCTAAAAAGAACCTAGGCAAAATAGTCCTACTCTCTCGGGCATACTCAAAGGCTCTCTTTAGTGCTGGGTCATCCCTCTGCTCTCTAGGGAAGGAAGGAAATTTGCGGACAAGTTCTGCTGGGACCCAGGGCAACCCCTCCCCGGCCTCCAGTTCTGCCCTTGCCTGCGACCTATGCCTTTGCTCATGTCGCTTTTCAGCCTTTCCTTTCTTCTTTTTAGAGGGTATGTTTACCAAATCCTCATGAGAGGGAAGTATACCTTGTACCTCCTCTCTTTCTTCATTCTCACCTTCTGGGGGTCCTATATCGGGTACCTCCTCTCTTTCTTCATTCTTACCTCCTTGGGGTTCTTCCTCACCCTCAGGAGCTTCAGTTTCCCCCTCTACTGGCATAACCTCTGTTACAGGAACTTTTGCTTGGGACCTGGTTGCAACTAGGCCTATTCTTTCAGCTAAACCTTTCCTTAGCTCTTTTTGAAAGGGAGGCCAATCTCTGCCTAAAACAAGGTCACGAGGAAGTCGTGGTATTACTGCCATGCGTACTTCCCCATCAATCCCTAAGCCTGTTATGGATACTTTATGCACAGGATAGTATGGCACTGATCCGTGAACACAACTCGTACTCTTCCCTCTGCTTGGCTCCGGGCGGATTGGTCATGGTCAGAGATGGTCTTCCATAACTTCTGGGAGACCATACTCTGGTCTGCGCCGGAGTCCAGCAGGGCCAGAGTTTCTACCCCTTCTACACAGACCTTAAGGAGAAATCCCTCCTCTAGGGGTTTCTTCTTCCCTGATATTAAGGCAGTGCGTATGGTGCAATCCTTACGTATGTGTCCTAGCTGACCACAATTATAACATTTTCTCTTAAGAAATTTGTTTACATTTTGGTCACACATTTCTCTCCTAGAGGTTTTTTCTAAGCCCCATAGCTTACCAATGGCAGCTGCTTTTAATACCTTTTCCTTAGAGGTTCCGGCTAACTCTGCCTCAAAGTATCTTTCTGAGAGTTCAGCCGCTTCCTCAGTGGAACTGCATTTTTGGAGCACTATAAATGCTTTTACCTCAGGCGGTACAGCCTCAAGGAACTGCTCCATAATTTTAGTATCTATCACCGACTCTATTGTTCTCCTCTCAGGAGTGAGCCATTTCAGCGCTAGACCCTTTAGTCGCTGAAACAGTGCCTTTGGTGTTTCCATAGGCCTAAGCCTAGCCTCCCTGAATAAACGCTTGTAGTACCTGGGCTTTAAACCTAGCCTGTCTCTTACGGCATTTCTTACATTCAGGTAATTGGACGCCTGATCAGCGGGCAATGCTTTATACGCTGCTAATGCCTCCCCTGATAGAGTCATAGCAAAGCGGACAGCCCACTGGTCAGCTGGCCATTTAGCTGATTCTGCTATTTTCTCAAACGCATCAGCAAAATCATCAAAATTCTCATTATCTTTAAATTGTCCCAGTGCTAAGGCACCACAATTATTGAGTCCTACCCCCACTTGTACTGAGGGACTAGTCTCTTCTTTGTCCATATTTTTCTTCAGCAGAGCTCCCAGTAGTTCCAACAATGGCTGCTGCTGAGCATTCATGGCTGCTACAGTTCTCTCCTGGATCCCTTGGGCAAGCTCACTCTGGGTCCTCCACTGGGCCTCCATCCAGCTTTTTACGTCCTGGGGATCCATCAGGTTTGCTGTATCTGCAAAGACAAAAACAACAAAAGCCCACCAAGTGCGGTACCAACAGAAATTCTATGCCTCCCACTATAGCACAGAAATGGATACTTCATCACAGATCCTTTTACACCCATGCCCCCTCACTTATACCTGAGCACAGTGCAGGATCTCGCCTTGAGAAAGATCTCCTGGGTGGCTCCAAGTCAGGTCTGGATCTGTAGTCCGGTCCGGTTTCTCTCCTTTCCACAGGATAGCCGAACTTCTCCTGATTTTCAGGTGATCCTTATCCTTGGTACTGTCCTTTTTACTGTGTTTTTTTAAAAAATCCGAAATACTACGCCATCTTCCTGTCACACCCTGGGCCGCCTGTAGCGTTAGCGTACTGGTTGGGCTGCAGGGGGACCTTTTATTGAAAGGTTGTAGTTGGGCTCCTTTTCAATAAGGTAGTTGAGGCAGGAATGGTTAAGGTCAAGACAGGGTTTTATTTCCCCTCCCGGGGACGGATTCCAAACACAGGTAATAAAGAAACATAAGCCATACACTCTGGCAAAAAGGATAGGACAAAGTAAAGTCTTGTACTTTCAAACAGGCAGTTAAATTATTTCCACAACTGTATCTCTTCAGCACAGTGAAACCACATCACTTAATACAGCCAATGAACAGTCCCTCTGATTGTCAGATAATTCTGTTTCTGGTGGATCAATTATCATTGCTTCAATCTGACTATCATCTGTACCACTCTGCTGCTGCCTATAGAGTGTTGGCAGATTATTCTCCTCTGCCAGCTCCCGTGACCTCCCTACTATCTCCTCTAGCAGGTAAGGGTCTGTATCACCATATCTTGGCATATAATTGTAATGAGAGTTATGTCCCTTATAACTCCTACGTGAGAAAGTCTTATATCCAGCTTCACATTGGCTAATTGGCCTACCTTCAGGGTTTGAGGCAAGAGAAAGTCTGTGCACTGCTCCTTTTAGAAGGGGTTTAAACCTTAGAGGCTTTTCTCTACTTTCAGGCTGCTCAGCACCCTCTTCCAACATACAAATGTCTGGCACCGTATATTCTCCCTTTCTTGAAGCTTGCAAATACTTTCCAGTTATCCTGACTGGTACTTTCTCCTTGTGAATGCCTTCACCATAAGGAATAGGTTTTGAGGTTTGGTTAAAAGGTTTCTGTGCCTTTCTCATCCAATTAACTCTATCAGCTGTTAGCTGCCTTTCTCTTTCCCATTCAGAATCAGAGTCACCCACGTGAGTTTTCCTACCAGCCCAGGGCAGACGTTGCTTTCCAGATTCAGACCTCAGCTTGCACACAGACTCCAGCTGGTTCTGATTCACCACATCTTTCCTGCTTCCTGTTGCTGGCTTCTCTGACTTCTCTGAGCTGCTTTCTCTGTAGCTACCAAAGCCAAAGCTCCTGCTCCTACTGCCACTGCTGCTCACTAACTCTAGTGAACGTCCCTTATACGTTTGCTGAGGCTCTAATCCAGCCCTTCCCCCTCCCAGGTGAAAGCTGTGAGCTGGGGATTGCTTATCAGCTGTGTGGGGTTCTTTCCCTCGTGGCTGGGAATGTTTGTGTTGCTCTTGGCAACTGGGTGTCCTCATATCTTCCTTCCTGCTAGAAACAGCCCTATTGCTCCTAGGTTCCTCTGTTTTTCTATCACAGGATATCTTTTCCCCATTACAATACTCACAGTTGCAGATCTCTCTGCAGAAGTGACAGTCCCTTTTTCTAGTCCTTCAAGATTTTGCATTCCCTGGATTGTCAAAGGACTCTTCTGTACTATCTTCATGATACACAGGATTGTCAAAAAGCATCCCAACTCTTCAATACTTTTAATCCAAACAATTCAGGCCTCCTGGTATCCAAACAAACTCACTCCACCTGGATCACTGATTGTATTAGTTTTGCATATAGGACTGAGGGTCAGTCTAACTCTGAGAGAGTCACCCCACACAATCTCTGAGCAAGCGCTTCTATCATAACTAACCCATGCTCTGTCTCTATACATGATATATGTAATGCTGCTACATAGTCAACAATTCGCACATTCACCAAGCAATATTGCCTGGATTGTTCGACCTTGGAACCTTTGGACAGTCTGTTCTTCATAGCCTCTTTGCACTTTAATCATCTTGTCTGCCTCCCAAATGTTTGTCATGGTACTTGTATGCCAGTTATAATAACTTCCAAGGTGACCCTCTGCTCTGGACTCACTGACAAGTGTGCCTGAATTACCTCCTCTTATCTATAGTTACTTACCTGTAACAAGGGTTCTCCATAGACAGCAGGGGAATGCAGCCACATTTTTCCCATCCTCCAGTTCCCCATTTTTGTTTGTTCTACTGCAACTCTTAGAGCTTTGAAACCACTAATGTCATTACAGAGTGTCAAGGAGCACAGAGCTCCCATGCATGATCTGTTTAAAATAAATAAATAAATAAACCCATGATTCCATCCTAAGCTAGGCGAGATCTCTGCACATAGGAATCTGTCCACAGGACTTGCTGTACCAACAAGTGTAGCTGCATTCTACTACTACTACTGAACATTTGTATAGCGCTACAAGGCATACACAGCGCTGCACAGACACATGTAAAAGACAGTCCCTGTTCATCAGAGCTTACAGTCTTGTCAAGACAGATAACACAGTAGTTGTAGACATGGGATACAGCTAGGGGGAATGGTAAGGAAACACAAAGGAGATCAGGTTAGTCAAGATCCAAAAGTGGCAGCGAAGAGATGAGTTTTCAGCCTGGATTTGAAAAGGGTCAGAGAAGGCGCCTGATGTACAGAGTCAGATAGTTTGTTCCAGGCATAAGGAGCAGCAAAGTGAAAGGAGCGAAGTCTGGAGTTAGCAATAGAAGAGAAGGGCACGGATAGAAATGATTTGCCAGAAGAGCGGAGTTCCTGAGGAGGGATGTAGGGAGAGATAAGAGAGGAAAGGTAGTGAGGGGTAATATGAGCATGACGAGGCTGGTGGAAGATTAGCTGTGCAGCAGAGTGTTGAACAGATTGAAGGGGAGGGAGATGACTCAAAGGGAGACCAGCAAGGAGCAGGTTACAATAGTCTAGACGGAAGGTGACTAAGGAGTGGATGGAGAATCCCTATTTCAGGTAAAGCAACTGCGCTATATGGCCTATCCAGTGCACTCTACAATCTCTTCCTCTCCCTTAGAGATCCACTGTGCTCATTCCATGACTTCTTCAATTCAGATATAGTTCTTGTCTCTGCTATCTCTGCTGGGAGGCTTCAATGCATCTACCACCTTGTCTGTAAATAAATATTTTCTTAGATTACTTCTGAGTCATCCCTTTTAACCTTCATCCTGTGCTCCCTCATTCCAGAAGGTCTTTTCAGTTGAAAGAGGTCCACTTCCTGTGCATGTATGCCATGGAGGTGTTTGAATGTCTCTGTCATATCTCCTCTCTCCCACCTTTCTTCCAAAGTATGCAGTACCATGTGTGCCTTCAAGTCAATGCTGACTCCTGGTGACCCAGCAGCTCCTGGGTTTTCTTGGCAGTGTGACTGGAAGTAGATTGCCAGGCCTTTCTTCCGAGGCAATGGAGGGATAAGTGACTTGTCCAGGACGACAAGGAGTGCCAGTGGGAATCAAACACTGGTCTCTTGGTTACCAAGTCAGTGTTCTAACCATTAGACTAATCCTTCACTCCCTTCCAAGGTATATATGTTGATATTTTTAAGTCTGTCCTCATATGCTTTATAATGATCACTGAAAATGTTAGTAACCACTCGATACTGTCTCTCTCCTGTTTGTATCTTCTTGAAGGTGCAGTCTCCAGAACTATCTGCATAGAATATGCCAAATGATGCTTCATTATAGACTTCTATAAAGGCTCTATTGCCTCCTTTTCCCTGCTGGCTGTTCCTCTCTCTCTATGCACCAAGCATCCTTAAGGCTTTTCCCTTCACCTTTTCCATTTGCTTGGCCAACATAATATCATCAGATATGATTACCCCTGCATCCCACTTTTCTTTTTCTTGCACAGAAATGCTTCATCCCCCAAGGGACTCTTGGCTCTGTTTGAAGGCCCCTGGGGTACTTCAAATCCCTGGTGGTCTAGTGGCCCAATATTTCACTCCCCACTCTAGTCTAAGACTTAGTGCTGAACAATGGTGGCCCCTTTCAAGTCCCACCCATTAAACAAAGCTACTATGGTTCAAGAACCCTTATATACCCTTCACCCCCAAGCCCTGCCTCATCTCAAAGCTATCCCCAGGAAGAATTGGAGTGGGGGTTCTCAAACTTTGGGTAGTGTTAAGAGAGCCGGGTTAGGCAAATGGGGGTGAGGCATCAAGGGGGAGCCACAATTTCTCTCTACTTTTAGCTTTGGACTGGAGCTGGGGAGAGGAGTCAGGGAGCTGCCAGTGATTTGAGCCCACTCTGGATGGTAGAAACACATTCACAGTGTGGAAGGGGAAATTTCATTTAGCCATCAGTGTTTCAAAGTCTCCCTGTAGTGTAGGGATGGGGAGGGTCTGTCTGCCTTGGACATCAGGCATCAGAGCCAATGGCCCCTTCAAATATTAGGCATCATGAAAAGACACATCTGTTAAAATAACATTTCTTGCATACTGCCAAACTCAAGAATGTGCAAGAATTTTTTTTCACAATGTATCTAAAGTATTTAAATTAGCCAAATGCTCATTTGCATCCTATAGCAAAATTTCTCAAAAATGGCCATTAAACTGCAATCATTTTGCAGCTTCAGAAGAAGGGACTGTGGAGAAGACGAAGAGAGTAATATCAAGGGCTGTGGTAAATTTAAGCTTACCTGTTCTACAAAATTCTAGAAGTGGCATTTTTTAAAATGTGTGTTATATAAAACAAACATCATGTGCCTTGTTACACACATGCATAAATATCCACAGGGGATAACCTTCGCATTTCCTTCTATTTCTTATTTCAAGGTTTCAAATTACAAGCTCCTATTGGTACGTGGAACTCATTGTGTATCACACATTTAGAGGTGTCATTTTGCCTGAAAAGACTGCATTAGATATGGTAACACTAGATTCTTCTTAAAGCAATTCAGTCTGATGAGAGAAAATTCTGTCAAATGACTGACCAGAATTTAAACTGAAAACAGTACCAGCTTCTACAGTGAAACTGGATAATGATTATGTGAATTTAAAACAAGGCATACGTGATGTTGTTTCTTAATGATAGTCTAATGATCTCTAAGTTTATTCATGATGGTGTGCCATTACTTAGATAAAATGAAGTTCTAATCAATTTGTGGGTGTAAAAATCGTATTCTTTTTCAATTGCCACTGAAAGTGGAAAAACATATTTAAAGTTCTAAATTAAAAGAGCACAACTTAGTTATCTAAAATCTCTCTAATACCTGTAAAAAGTGGCATATCAAACTTTTAATCAATAAACAGTAGACAAATGTCATTGTATGAATAGAAAGGGTTCATTCTCAGGATATGTGGCAGCCAAGGCAGTTGTTCCCAAACCCATCCTGTTAACAGCCCAACGAGCCATGTTTAAAACATATCCATAGGCATGACATAAATCTGCATACATCGATATCCCAGTATCTACACCTTTATCTCGTGCATATTTATTGTGCATATCCTGACAGCTTGACTAGCTGGGGGGGGGGGCGGGGCACCAGGACAGGTTTAGGAACCACTGCTATGAATGTAGTCTCACCTACTCTGAAAAAATTGAATACAGCTAATGTTCAAATATGAAGCAGTAGCTTGGTGGTCTTTTGATGTACATTGGACTAGCTTTAGAAACCTTATTTCCGTGATGATATTATTCTATTGCTTAAGGCTTAATTTGCTATTTTGTATGCTGTTAAATCTAATATAGTGGTAGGCAAGAAGAAGTATATGATTACTGATTATCAAGCTGCAAAATGCTTTGAGTTTATGACTTATTCAAGTTTAAGAAAACTGGTGCTATCACGTCTCAAGAATCCTCTGACAGCTCATTATTGGGACCTTTATTCACCCTTCATCATATTAAAAAGTATAATGAATTTTTGAACTATGAAATTCGAGCTAGTGCTTTTTTCACCTAATTTGTGTTTTTGTTATTGACTCGAGTGTCTTTCTCAATTTTTCTCTGTTTAATTCCCCTAATATATTCTAAATTTGTATCACACAGTCCCTTTTCAAAAAGAAATATGAGCTATATTACGTTTTAAGAACTGCAGAGATGCATGTTTTCATTGTCTTTATTTTTTTCTGTCCAGCAGTTTCCTCCAACTTATTTGCACTTCCCACACAATTGCAACAGGCCTCTATTGGGCTATGGTGTGATCTGCCCTCATTTGCAGTTACTACAGGTTTTTTCCCCCCTGTTTTCATCCCCTTCCAATTCACTTAGTCCAGTTGTTGCAATGGCAGTCCTCTGTACCGGGGCTACTTCAAGTGTAGGTCTTAAGTGTAGTAAATAGGTGTCACCATTGTGTTATGGATAGGATTATCGCTTTTCCTCCAGGGGTTATGAGCTCTGCATCTGCGGCACTCAAGTAGCCCCTTTTAGTATCTTGTTTCTATAGAATGTACAATGAAGTTAAGAGTCTCAAAACATGCCATTTTCAAGCATGTTTTTTTTCCCCAGAGGTAGGTATTGTCGGATTGAAGTTAGTTCATTTTTCGTATGACTGGATGAACAGAGAATTTGATCAAGGGAGAGCACCGGTTGTACTATATTTGGATTTAAGAAAGACTTTTGAGATGGCTCTGCACGAGTTGCTCATAAACAAATTGAGTGCCCTAGATTATGGATCATAAAGTGATTGACTAGGTTAGAAGCTGATTGAATGAGAGGTTATGAAGGGTAGTGGTAAACGGGTTCACTCTAACGAAAGAGGGATTAGCAGTGGTGTGTCATAGGATGCAGTCTTCAGTCTGAGTTTGATCATCATTTCTGTAAGCGATATTGCATAAGGGCTATTAGGAAAGGGTTGCCTACTTATGGATGATACCAAATTCTGCAGTACCCTAGAAAGGGTATAAAACATGAGAAGGAACCTAGTGAAATTTTAGGAATAGTTTAAATTTAGGAAGTTAAGATTAAATGCTAAAGAATGGGAAGTTAGGATTTAGGATACAAAAACACAGTAGGGCGGTAAAGTATAGGAAGTGAAGTACTGTGCATCAAACAAGATGGAGATCAGAGGATAATTATATCTGCTGATTTATGACAGCCAATCAGCTAGGTAAGATGATGGCAGAAGTCATCTAGAAGACTAGCCAATAGGAAAAATGAGGTGGCAGTACTTCTTTACAGGTAACTGGCAAGATCATATTTGGATAACTATGTACAGTTCTGTGCTTGTGAGGGAGTTATTTGGACTATTTGAATCATAGGATAGAAGGGGCACTCAGAAAGGACAAGGCCATAGAAGAAAGACTAAGGGAGCTAGTTACTAAGCAATGGTAAAAAAAATTGTTTTATTTATTTAACAATTTTTTATATACTGCCTTTGGTTCAAGGCGGTTTACATTTAACAACATACAATCTCAAGAGATTTGTTTACATAGAACAAGGGGAGGTAAACTTGGATTAAATATGGGGGGTTATACATGAATCAACAGTGAGTGGATGGTTATTGTATATACATTTAGATAATGTCATTAGGATCAAAGTGTTCTATGAAAAGATGTGTTTTTAGTAGCTTCTTCATATCTTGTGGAGATTGAGCTGATCTAATGGCTTCAGGTAGTGAGTTCAAATTGATGAGGCAAATAGTGAGAAGGCTCTATTGCTTGTCTGCTGAGTACATTTGGTCTTGAAGGAGGCAATGGCCAGCATATTCTGATTTGTAGATCTTCTGGGTCTTGTTGTAGAAGCTCTTGAGATTTCTCCCTCAAGAGAGAGAGCTGATAGATTGTGAAGGATTTTATAGATGGTGGTTATGGTCTTGTGCTTAATCCTCTGGGTAATAGGGAGCCAGTGTAGACTCCTAAGGGTTGGGGTTATGTGTTGATGACCAGATACGCCTGTTAGAATTCTAGCAGCAGTGTTTTGCACTAGTTGGAGTGGGTATACTGTCTGTTTTGGTAGTCCCTGATAGAGAATGTTGCTGTAGTCAAGATGGGGTGTGATGATGGCCTGGAAAACTGATCTGAAATTGTTGTCTTGTAGAAGAGGGGGTAGAGGTTTAAGGATCCTAAGTTTCAGGTATGCTGTGTTGGCTGCATTCTTGATGTGCAAGAGCATGTTGAGGTTGCTGTCTAGGGTTATGCTGATGTATTTGAATCCTTTTTATGTTCATTTCTGCATGTTGTAGTATGTTTGTTTTCAGGAGGATTGAAGGTTGGTCTCTGAAGATTAGTAGAGCTTCCATTTTCTTTTTAGTCACCATAAGATTTATTTGGCTCGGAGGTTTTTGATAGCTGTGAAGACGTCTGATATGATTGAAAAGTCCGGAGCGAGCATGTTGAATGGCATTTATTTATTTGACATTTTTTATATACCGTCTTTCTGCAAATCAAGATGGTTTACATTGAACATATCATGACAGTATATTTCAACTGTTTACATGGAACAATATAACAAGGATACATAGGTATAACTGTGAAACGTTTTACAATGAACAACTAATTACATAGGTATTTACAGGTTACAGCATGGCTGCAGGAGTGAGTTTGAGAGGGCAGGAGTGAAGGGTTGAAGACAGAGGACTGAGGACTATGGTGGTAGGGAAAAATGTTAAAGGAAGATATGAGTTTTTAGCTTCTTTCGGAATTCAAAGTGGTCAGAGCAGTTTCGTAGTTCATGAGGTAGGGCATTCCATAAGGATGGGGCATAGAGGGAGAAGGCCCGGTTACAAGTAGATTGTTTGCTATATCTCTTATTTGATGGGATGGTAAGAAGGTTTTTGGTAATGGAACGGCGTGTACCTTTATTGTTGGAGGAGGATAGGAGTGAGGAGAGGCATGGGGCTGATTCATTGGAGATGATTTTATGTGTGAAGGTAAGTACCTTGAATTTAACTCTGGATTGAATGGGGAGCCAGTGGAGATCATGTCGAACATCATGATGTCTGCATATATGTGAAAGTGCATGTTCCATTCTCTTAGCAGGTTACATATGGGCTGTATGCATATATACTGAATAGTAATCCTGACAAGGCTGATCCCTGTGGTATGCCTTGTTCTAGGTTAAATGGTTTGGAGTTGTTAGATCCAACTTTTACTTGCAGTGTTCTGTCTGAGAGGTAGGATGTGAATCAGTTTAATGTGTTGTTGATCAGGCCTATGTTTCCGAGTACAGCTAGCATAGTGTGATACCGAGTCAAAAGCAGCACTGATGTCGAGGAAGATCAATACAAATCCCTGGCGTGACTTGTCAAGACCTCTGAGCTTGTCGAAGAGAGCAGTGAAGAGTGTGTCAATGCCATGCTGAGGGCGGAAGCCATGTCATTGAGGGCCCAATGGAGCATGGTCTTGGAGCTGGTGCTGTATAGCTTTTTCAATTATTTTAGCCAGGAATGGGATGCTGATGATCGGTCAATATGAACTTGGGTCAGTTAGGTCTAATAAGGATTTCTTCAGGATGAGGCATATTGAAGCCTGTTTCAGGGCTGGGGGTAGATATCCTTGAGAAAGGGAAGTGTGAACTATCTTCAGAATAGTCGGGGTGAACTCAGAAGGGGTTTGGTGCAGAGACTTTGGCCTGTAGAGGACTGGAATGACGTTGCGGTGCATGGCATGCACTTGTGTGGACATTAGCAAGACGAGCAGAGTGAGGAGAATCATAATGTAGGGTATGAGTATGTAGAATATCATGGTTGCTTATGTGATTGCTGGCTTACCAGATAATGGTTAGATGTAGTTGCTTGAGTTTCTTCTGTAGGTATCTTGCTAGATTTCCTTGTTTCTAGTGTGTTTTGTGGCTAGTTGTATGGCTTCCTAGTGGTGTTCTGTGCTATTGATGGCCTGTGTCTAAGGGCCATGCCAAAGAGTCCCCTGGTGAGGCCTTCAGGAACAGGCCTGCCAGGTGTGGGTGCACCTTCTGCCGCTTCTTTTAAAAGTCCAGTATGGTGGGCCTGATTGGCCTTCGGTGCAGAGAGCAGGAAGGGCTTTACCTGCTGCTGTCTGATGCCGGATGCCAATTGGGCAGCAGATGGGTTTTATCTCAGCTTAGCTTACCATGGAAATCACTAACCTGTGATTACTATGTATCACAGATTAGTAACTTCTGCAGTAAATGAATCATGCAATCAACCTCTCAACTGCATTATTCTGCTCTTCTGATACATCAGACCACTACTGTGCAGCCTAATGATCTTGGGTGCATTCCTAAAGGATCTTTTTGATGTATACAGTATGGTACTCCTAGCAGGAGTACTGTGAGACTATTGCTAGGGATCCTGGGTGCTTTTTGGAATCCAGAGCTGGCCTGGGCCAGAGCAAGAGAAGATTGCTCCTACCCACTGCCCCCTAGACCATCAAGGATGCTTGGGGTAGTCCCAGGACAGGCAAGTAGGATCTTCAGGGGGATTCGCAATTGGATTTAGCCAAGGAAAGTACCCCAGGGATCTGTGCTGGGTCCGCTGCTTTTTTTAAATATAGTTATAAATGACCTGGAAATGGGAATAACAAGTGAGGTGATTAAATTTGCAGATGACACCAAATTATTCAAAGTTGTTAAAACCCGAGGATTGTGAAAAATTGCAAGAGGACCTTGACAAAATTGGGAGACTGGGTGTCCAGATAGCAGATGACATTTTATGTCGACAAGTGCAAAGTTAGAGAAGAACAAACCAAACTACAGTTACACAATGTAAAGTTCCATATTAGGAGCCACCACCCAAGAAAAAGATTTAGGCATCATGGATAATACATTGAAACTCTCTAGCCAGTATGCAGCGGCAGCCAAGAAAGCAAATAGAATGCTAGGAATCATAAAGAAAGGACTGGAGAATAAAACAAAGGATATTATAATGCCTTCATATTACTCCATGGTGAGACTGCACCTTGAATATTGTGTGCAGTTTTAGTCACCATATCTTAAAAAGGATATAGTAGAATTAGTAGAGGTACAGAGAAGAGTGATAAAAACGGTAGAGGATGGAAGGATATCTCTACCAGGAAAGGCTTAAAAGATTTTGGCTCTTCGGAAAATTGCAAGATTCAAGATGGCATCATGGTCAGTTCTAGCTCCGGGCTGCTTTCTTATCATGCTGAAGAGGAAGAGGAAAACTGGCAAAAAACCTTCCTCTGCCAAGGAGACCACTTCTGCTTTACTTACCTCTGCAGTGGATCCTATGGATTAGTTCTGTGGCTGGAGCATCAGCTTGCTCAAACCGGCAACTTCCTGCAGTGTCTGCTGGGATCATTGTCCCAGTGGCTCGCAAATCAGTGGGTCTCACGATGGATGTTGCTGCTGCTTTGGTGAGGAAAAGTTCCTCTGGGTTGTGGTGACTTTGAGGCAGATGCCTTGAGAGTCATTGCTGGCAGCAAGAGCTGTGCAGCAGCCTAGATCAGTGGGGCCTGTGCCTGTGCATACGACACAGCCATGAAGATTGGATGGAGGTTCCCTCCTTTCAATGGGCTTAGTGATTGATCAGCTTTTGGGTTCCTCTTTTGGTATGGAGTGACCAGAAAGCCTGGAGTCTATTTGGAGCACTATATCTAAATTTGGTTAAGCTTTGGTTCCCCAATTTCAGAAGTTGGCTCTGTAAGTTCAAAGTAATTCAGCTTTGATTAAAAAGAATTTGGATGATTCCGTTGTACTGGAGACTATGGAAGATCTTAAACTCAAATCTCAAAGGCTGGAAGGTTGTAACTCCACTTTTATTAAAGATATGACTGCTGCCAAGTTTAAAATTGAGGCTTTGGAGAACCAGGTACAGTCTTCCAATCTGCATCTAGTTAGTTTTCCCCGATCCTCTCTGACTTCGACCAGGGATATGTTTAAAAAGTATTTGGAGGATATGCTTGGTGTTCTTCCATAGTCTCAGCCTCCCTTGTCTAAAGTCTACTATGTGCCTCATTGTTAGAAAGTTCCAGCTGGGGCTCAGCAGAAATCATTTGCAGAGATACAATTTAATGGATATTTTGAATATTAGAGTCTTCTGATTTGTAGTCGGTGACTCCTACTTGATTGGTTATTTTTGTATTGTCTTCTGACAAAGATTGGTTATGGAAATTGTATTTCAAAAAGCATTCTGTACCTTTTAAGAGTTTCTCTGCTCATATTTTCCCTGATTTATCCAGAGAAACCCAGAAGAGATGGAGGGAATTTCTCCGCTTGAAGGCAGGGATAGTTCTGTTTAAAATTTCCCTGTATATTCTTAATGAAGCTTCAGTCAGCAAATTGTTTTCTTTGAGTCATCTCAACTGGCTGCATTTATTGGTGCTTGTACTTCTGCAGGTTCACAGCTGTGGGCTAGATAATTGCAGTGTTTTTAATTTTATGCTTGTAGATGTAGGCCGACTTACTGCCTTCATCTATGATTTGGTTTCTTTTTTTCTTTTCCTTTCTTGATGATCAGCTGTTGAAGGGCTAGAGAGAAATGGACACATAGAGGCCATTTCCATATAGGATGTCTTGCTGCGGCGGAGATGATTAAATCAGGCATGGGTGTGATTTCCATCCGATTCTGGAAATACGGGTTTAGACGTGCCCGCATTTCTGGCATCGGAATCAGACGTGTCCGGTGCGGCACATCCAGCATGCTGCAGCAGGTCCGTGCATGTATGCAGCATGAAGCCCGCACATGGATACAGACACAGTCTATAGAGTAAAGTAAAGAAACACATCGCCATCAATAGTGGGAGATACGGGCAAAGGGTGATCAGGTTTTCAACATGCCCGTGCTCACCGTATTCTGTAAAATTTGTGTCTCCGATCGTATCCGTCTCTGAGCTGGCCATGCCTCTGCTGTGAGAACTTGCATCTTCTAAGCTGCTATTCTTACTGACTGTAGTTTGCTGATGCATACAAGACATAGAAACTGATGATAAATGAATGCTGATGCAAACTAGACCATATCCTTGTCCTCTACATGCCCAGAAAAGTGCTAGGTAATCCCAGCACACTTTAAGGTAGTATAAGAGAAAGTAAATATGAACATGTATGATAGAACATACCTTGCATCAAATGGTACTTGGCATCATAAAAAAGGCTTCAGTGAGGCCTGCATTGGCCAGCTCTATATACACCCTTAAAAACGCTTGATAGACCTTCATCTTGTGCACAAAAACGAACACAAACATAACAATTCCCCAAGGGATGCCTACGATAGCTGAGCTACAAATGTATGCTCTATGTATGGCATGCTGCATAACACAATCTAGAGACCGTTGGCATCATGTCATGTCTTCCAGTGCCTGGCCCTCCTCCTTGATATGCAGGTCAGCACACTATATCCTCCCATGCAACCCCCAAACCATAATACATGCGCACACACACACACACACACACACACACACTCTCTCTCACTCTCTTTCTCTCACTTGCTGTCGCAAAGGACATAATTCTGGGAAACAGATGTCACCACCTATAGATAAAAGCTGGTATACCATAAAAGCATGGCGTGCCAGGACTTCATATCTGATCCCTCTCTCTCACTCAAACTCCTGTGGCAGACTCACTCACACTTCTAACATCAACAGTCCCATTTTACTGAACACAGGACTTGTCAGTGTCCCCCAGATTAGCTCATTTAACACAAACAGCAATTTTACCAGTTTTAAGCATACTTGTCACTACTTTGATACATTATCCCTAAAATTATTTTTTTGTCGGATCGTCTGTAATGAGGATGTAAAACATACTCAAGTAACAGACCCTCCTTTTTATTCGATTTTAAAAGTCAAATCGACCAAGTTTGCCTGGGGCTATATATGGCCGTACGACCAGCCGCAGCAAATAACCAATTTAGAATGCTACACAATAAGTAGTCGCCTTCAATAGAAACTTTTCCATATAACCACTGAATGTCTCTTAGAAGGAAACAGTAATACTCATCTAAATCAGTGAGAGTTCTTATGGTAGGGTCATAAACATTCCCGTTCTTCGTTTTTCTTCCTATCACTCCCACAGAAGATTACAGCTTCATTTCATCTTGCCGGGAGCCCGAAAACATGCCCACCATCATAGTTTCCTTACAGACATAAGAACATAAGATATGCCATACTGGGTCAGACCAAGGTCCATCAAGCCCAGTATCCTGTTTCCAACAGTGGCCAATCTAGGTCATACGTACCTAGCAGTTTCCCCAAAAGACACAGGTTCCGCAATGCTTGTACTGGGTCAAGCATTGATATCCTGGGTCCCTTCTTAATAATGTTTTATGGACCTTTCCTCTAGGAACTTGTCCAAACCTTTTTTTAAACCCAGCTACACTAATAGCCTTTACTACATCCTCAGGTAACAAATTCCAGAGTTTGATTACACGTTGAGTGAAAAAATATTTTCTTTTATTAGTCTTAAATAGTTTACCCTGTAGCTTCATTGCATGTCCCCTAGTCTTTCTAAATTCTGATAAGGTAAACAATCGATCTACGTTTACCCATTCCACTCCGTTCATTAATTTATAGACTTCTATCATATCTCCCCTCAGCCGTCTCTTTTCCAGGTTAAAGAGCCCTAACCTTTTTAGCCTTTCCTCATAGGAGTATCCTTCCATCCCCTTTACCATTTTGGTGGCTCTTCTCTGAACCTTTTCTAATAACGCTATATCCTTTTTGAGATACAGTGACCAGAATTGCACACAATATTGAAGGTGCGGTCTCACCATGGAACGGTATAGAGGCATTATAATATCTTTTGTTTTATTTTCCATTCCTTTCCTTATGATACCTAGCATTCTATTTGCTCTCTTGGCTGCCGCTGCACACTGGGCCGAGGGTTTTAACATGTTATCCACAATGACGCCTAAATCTTTTTCCTGGGTGGTGGTTCCTAATGTGGAATCTTGCATCGTGTAACCATAGTTTGGGTTGTTCTTCCCTAGGTGCATAACCTTGCACTTGTCCACATTAAATTTCATCTGCCATTTTCATGCCCAGTCTTCCAATTTATCAAGATCCTCTTGCAATTTTCCACAATCGTCTTGGGTTTTAACAACTTTAAATAGTTTTGTGTCATCTGCAAATTTGGTAACCTCACTCGTTATTCCACTTTCCGGGTCATTTATGATTATGTCAAAAAGCAGCGGACCCAGCACAGATCCCTGGGGTACACCACTATTCACCTTTCTCCATTGGGAAAATTGGCCATTCAGCCCAACCCTCTGCTTTCTATCTTTTAACCAGTTCCTTATCCACAGTAGTACACTGCCTCCTATGCCATGACTCTTTAGTTTTGCAGTATATCAACCGACTCACCTTTGTCCACCTGTTTATTCACACTTTCAAAAAAACATAACAGATTAGTAAGACAAGATCTTCCTTGTCTAAAGCCATGTTGGCTGTCTCCCATTAGGCCATGACTGTCTACATGCTGAGTAATTTTATTCTTTATGATGGTTTCTACCATTTTTACGGTACTGATGTGAGGCTCACCGGTCTGTAGTTTCCCGGATCACCCCTGGAACCCTTTTTAAAAATTGGTGTGACATTGGCGATCCTCCAATCTTCAGGTATTAGAGCTGATTTTAATGATAGTTCACAGATTACTAATAGCAGGTCTGCAATCTCATATTTCAGTTCTTTCAACACCCTTGGATATATACCATCCGGCCCAGGGGATTTGCTACTCTTCAGTTTATCTAATAGTTGTAATACATCTTCCCGATGTATCGAAATTTCCTTCAATTCTTCCGCATCTTTAAATACCACTTCAGTCATGGGTAACATCCCTACATCTTCCTCAGTAAAGACCGAAGCAAAGAATTCATTCAGTCTGTCCGCTATCGCCTTGTCGCCTCTTAGTGCCCCTTTAACTCCTCTATCATCTAATGGTCCAACCGACTCTCTCACAGGTTTTTTGCTACGAATGTACTTGAAAAAATCTTTATTTCACGTTTTTGCTTCCGCAGCAAGCTTCTTCTCAAATTCTCCCTTTGCCTTCTTTATCAATCCCTTGCATTTGACCTGCCAGTGCTTGTGCTATTTCCAGGTTTCGTCGTTTGGCTCTTTTTTCCATTTCCTGAAAGATGCTTTTTTGGCAACAACAGCCTCTCTGACCTCACCTTTATGTTTAAATCTGTTTATTCGGTGTACACATCAAACAGAAGTAAGGGTACACTCACTAACAGCATAATCAGAACAATGGCGGAACATACAATAGAGCATTACAACACCAAGACAAATAATACAGTAAACCGGGATGAGTTGCCCCCAGCACCAACCATAAATGTCCATAAAATTGCAAAAAGCTGGTAGCAGTATATTCGTATAGAAGGGCATACATCAACAAAGTATTAAGCTACTGCATAAAGACACTAGACTGAGATACCCAAAGCATGGTAAGCAGGTCATACAACACAGGGCATCGATATGGCACATATGTGAACCCATCTCCAATGGACAGCCAACAATGACCTCACCTTTAAACCATGCTGGCAGTTTTTTGGATTTCCTTCCACTTTTCTTAAAGCATGGAATACAGCTGGTCTGGGCTTCCAAGATAGTATTTTTCAACAACACCCAAGCTTGATGTAAGTCTTTAACCTTTGCAACTGCTCTTTTTAGTTTTTTCTTAACTATTTTCCTCATTTTATCATAGTCTTCCTTTCAAAAGTTAAAAGGTAGTACTGTGGATTTCCTTACTATCCCTCCTCCACTAATTAAATCAAAGGCAATCATGTTATAATCACTATTGCCAAGTGACCCCAACACCCTTATCTCTTGCACTAGATCTGGTGTTCCACTAAGGACTAGGTCTAATATGGCTTCCCCTCTGGTCGGTTCATGAACCAGCTGCTCCAAGAAGCAGTGATTTATGTCATCTAGGAACTTTATCTCCTTAGCATGTCCTGCCGTGACACTGACCCAGTCGATACCGGGGTAATTGAAATCACCCATTATTATTGTTGCGCTGTAACTTCTGTTAGCTTCCTTGATTTCTTTCAGCATTTCATCATCCATTTGTTCATTCTGGCCAGGCGGTCGATAGTACACCCCCACTGCCATCCCCTTCCCCTTTTTACATGGAATTTCAATCCATAGAGATTCTACAGCAAATTTTGTTTCCTGCAAAACTTTAATCCTTTCTGACTCAATGCCCTCTAACATAGAGCACAATCCCTCCACCAATTTGATCAGCTCTATCATTACGATATAGTTTGTACCCAGGTATCAGTGTCCCACTGGTTGTCCTCCTTCCACCATGTCTCTGATATTCCAATCATATCTAACCTCTCATTTAGTGCTATATATTCTAACTCTACCATCTTATTTTTTAGACTTCTAGAATTTGCATACAAGCATTTCAAAGACTGTATTTTATTCATATTAATTTGGCTATTGATAGACATGGGTAATTTGGGATCTTTAAGCTCTGTCTGCTCTGTACTCGAGGGCATTTGGGCTACTTTACTCTTTTTTGGATCCTCTCTGCTTTTGGTAGTATCCTTCAAGGATACATTCTTCTGAACCATCTGCTCTTGGGCGACTGTCGGCTTTCCCCTAATATCTAGTTTAAAAGCTGCTCTATCTCCTTTTTAAAGGTTAATGCCAGCAGCCTGGTTCCATCCCGGTTAAGGTGAAGCCCATCCCTTCGGAAGAGCCCCTCCTTTCCCCAGAATGTACCCCAGTTCCTAACAAATCCAAACCCCTCATCTCTGCACCATTGTCTCATCCACACATTGAGACTCTGGAGCTCTGCCTGCCTTTTGGGTCCTGCACGTGGAACGGGAAGCATTTCGGAGAACGCTACCCTGGAAGTTCTGGATTTCAACTTCCTACCTAAAAGCCTAAATTTAGCCTCCAGAACCTCCCTACCACATTTTCCTATGTCATTGGTACCGACATGTACCGAGACAGCAGACTCCTCCCCAGCACTATCTAAGACCTTATCTAGGTGGCGCGTGATGTCCGCTACCTTCGCACTAGGCAGGCATGTTACCAGGCGATCCTCACATCCACCCAGCTATCTACATGCCTAATGATCGAATCACCAACTATAACGGCTATCCTAACCCTTCCCTCATGGGCACATGGCCCTGGAGAAACTTCCTCGATGTGAGAGGGTTTTACATCACCTGGAGGACAGGTCCTAGTTACAGGATCACTTCCTGCCACACCAGGGTGATGCTCTCCTGTCACGTGAACTCTCTCCTCCATGGCAACAGGGATACTGCCAGACTGGAGGTGGGACTTCAGGACTATATCCCTGTAGGTCTCGTCTATGTACCTCAATCAAACAACCATTGGGTAATCATGCGACACAAAAGAAAGGGATTAAGAAAGTGAGCCTTCTTTTGGGATTGCATTGTGGCTTTACTTGAATAGGTTTTGTATGAATATACTACTTTGATACAAGCACAGCAGAAAGATTTCCAAGTATTGGCTTTATTCCATGCTTCCGCAGGAATAACGAGCATGGCTGCGGGGAACAGAGAAAACATGCATGGGCCTTTCCTGAATACCCTTTATACATCTCTGCAGCTGAATTCCCCCCCATTCTGCCCCTCCTGAGCACGTTCTAAGATCCCTGTGCTAATGCCATAGTCATGCATGGGTGTTGGGTTTCAGAATACAGTTGTAGACGTTTTTGTGGGAAAACTATCTCCCGTGTTATGGAATGATCTCCTTAGTGTATAATTTCTTGGGGATTTTTTTCTTGTCCTTGTCCATGTCCTTTCTATTTCTGTTACAAGTGTCAATGCTTGGAATTATTTTCTAAATTGATAAATATAAAAAAAGGTTTGGGCTCTTCAACTTCGGAAAGAGACAGCTGAGGGGAGAAATGAGAGGTCTAGAAAATAATGGAGTAGAAAAAGTAAATGTAAAAAGACTAGTAGACACACAATGAAGTTACAATGTAGCACGTTTAAGACTAATTGGAAAAATATATCTTTTCATTCAACGTATAATCAAACTCTGTAATTTGTAACCGGAGGATGTAGTAAAAGCTGTTAGTGTAGCTGGATTTAAAAGAGGTTTGGACAAGTTTCTGTAGGAAAAGTCAACAAAGCATTATTAAAGAGGACAAGGAAATCCACTGCTTACTCACTGGACAAGCAGCATGGAATCTATCTACCTTTTGGGATCCTGACGGGTACCTGTGGCCTGGATTGGCCACTGTTGGAAACACGATACTGGGATTGATGGACCCTTGGTCTGATCCAGTAAGGCATATCTTATGTTTTTAAATTTGTCCTGGATATTGAGTGCCAGGGCTATATCTGGGCCCCAGCATTAAATATCTGGGTTGCCTAGAATGTGATTTGACAATTTAGTCAGCGGTGATATTCAGCCGCTGGCTGGATTGCAAAACCGGCTAAAGTTCAGCCTGCCATTTAGCTGTCCTAACTTTAGCTGGTTAGGGTTAACCAGGCAGAGACTGAATATCGCCACTGTCTAGTTTAACCTATCTTGCCACTCCCGGAATGCCCAGGTGCTAAGTGTTTAGCGTCAGTGCATTTTGTGGCTCAAACCAGGGATATTCAGCGGCACTAACCTGGTTATTGCTGCTAACTCTGTCAGCGGCATTTATATGGTTTGTGGGTCTGCAAACTGCATAAATGCCCTTTAAGTATCCCACTAGACAAAAACATGCTACTACATTTGTGAGCAGAAATGTCACTTATTAGTAAATAGGTTCCATTCCAGAAAATGGGATCTGCAGTAAATAGCACTGGTTTGTACCTAAAGGACTTGCTCAAGCTCACAAGAGGTCTCAGTAGGGTTTGAAGCCTAGCTTCCATGGCTTTTAGCCTACATCCATAATTACTAGGCTTTGACTCCAGAGAGGCAGTAAAATACCTCCAGTGAACAAATGCACAGAAAGCAGGTGTCGTGGGATGAAGGAACAAGGGGGTAGATGCAAGAGTAATTTGAGGAAATATTTCTTTACAAAATAGGTAGTGAGCACATGGAAGACCTTCTAGTGGAGGTAATGGAGACAATGATCGTATAGATATTCAAGAAGGTATCTGACAAGCATAACAGATCTCTGAAGCAATGTGGATGGGGAGACTAAATGAGCCATATCGTTTATTTCTACGATTAGCTTCTATGGGGGTAATATTTAAATTCCATGATTGGATCCTATGTTTCTATAAAAAGATTTTAAAAATTTACCCTTGTCTGCTATTTATACTTCTCCCTCACTTCATTGAGCTTATATTGCAGACTCATGGCTTGCCCTTCACCCTTTCCCTGCTGATCTCGGTAGTTCATGCCACCTTTTAGCTGTGTGGCTCTGTAACCAGTATTCTTTTTTTTGGGGGGGGGGACCATTCTTCATCCTCCTCCTCCTTTCCATCTTTGTGGGTGCCTTTAGCTTTGTATTGGTGTATTTAAGACCTTGCTGCTGATCTGAGAGCTATACTGGTCCTCTTGACATAATTTAGGGCCTTGCGGTCTGTCTGGGTGCTGTGCTGTTCCCTTTGGCATCTTGAAAGTTTTGCAGCCAATATGAGTGCTGTGCTGGTTCTCCTGGCAAAATTGAGAACCTTCCAGCCAATCTTGGTACTGTGCTAGTACTCCTGGTATGTTTAACTTTAAGGCATTGCAGCTGGTATGGGTGCTGTTCTCTTTACCTTGCCGTTTTACTCCTCTAAAAGTGCCTTGATGTCCTTCCACCATTTGTGGTGCTGCTTTGCCCTCTTTCACTATCTTGAAGTGTTCATATGCATTTTGTACCACTTTGTATTTTTGACAGTGGCTTCTAGTACTCATCCGGCCATTGTGTATACTCTTTGCCCCTCTTATGGTGGCTCTGCAGCGTTTGTGACACTCATGATGGCTTTCAATACTGTTACTGATGGCTGCCATCAAGTTCAAGCAAGTCTGATTATAAATACATGGCAAGTCTCACTGTTCCATTGCAAAAAAATGCCCCCATAGACTTTAGTGGGGACAAATGGAACAAATATACAAATGGTTCGGCTATAGAAGACTAACCAAATGTGTATATTCTGACAAACAAAAACTTTGGCATTTACAAGCCTACTGATTTGCATGTATAAATTTGCTATTTATAGGTAGAAATAGTACCTAAGGCTTCTAAAATTGACTCCTATATCTCTAACATACAGGGCCGGCCCGTCCATTGAGCAAGAATGTTTTTTGCACAGGGCCCCGCGTTTCAGGGGGCCCCGCGCAAAAAACATTCTTCATTATCCCAAGTTTAAAAAAAAACAAACAGCTGCTTCTGCCACGGCAGCATCAAGAGTGCCGCCGCGGGCCCCCCCCCCCTGCCCGGCAGAGCCTCCCTGCATATAGGCTAGCGTAGAATCCCCGAACGTGGGCTTCTTTCAGAGCCGCAAGAGTTTCCTTTCTCGCGGCTCTGTTAATCCCGCCGGGGCTGATGGGAAATCCCCGGCGGGATTAACAGAGCCGCGAGAAAGGAAACTCTCGCGGCTCTGAAAGAATCCCGCGTTCGGGGATTCAACGCTAGCCTACGATGCAGGGAGGCTCTGCCGGGCAGGGGGGGGGGGCCCCGCGGCGGCACTCTTGATGCTGCCGCGGCAGAAGCAGCTGGTTTGTTTTATTTTTTAATTTGGGATGATAGGGGGGAAGGGGGTTTAGGACTGGTAATGGGCTATGGGGGGGGGGAGGCTAAGACTGGAAGTGGGCTGATAGGGGAGGGTTAGGACTAGTAATGGGCCATGGGGGGGGTGCTAAGACTGGAAGTGGGCTGATGGGGGGGGGGGTTAGGACTGGTAATGGGCTATGGGGGGGCTGACTGGAAATGGGCTGATGGGGGGGGTTAGGACTGGTAATTGGCTATGGGGGGGGGCTAAGACTGGAAATGGGCTGATGGGGAGGTTTATGACTGGTAATGGGTTATGGGGGGGGGGGCTAAGACGGGAGGTGGGCTGATGGGGGAGAGTTAGGACTAGTAATGGGCCATGGTGGGGGGGGGTGCTAAGACTGGAAGTGGGCTGATGGGGAGGGGGGTTAGGACTGGTAATGGGCTATGGGGGGGCTGACTGGAAATGGGCTGAGGGGGGTTAGGACTGGTAATTGGCTATGGGGGGGGGGGCTAAGACTGGAAATGGGCTGATGGGGAGGTTTAGGACTGGTAATGGGTTATGGGGTGGATAAGATTGGAAGTGGGCTGATGGGGGAGGGTTAGGACTAGTAATGGGCCATTGGTGGATGCTAAGAATTGAAATGGGCAGATGGGGGGGTTAGGACTGGTAATGGGCTATGGGGGGGCTAAGACTGGAAATGGGCTGATGTGGGGTTAGGACTGGTAATTGGCTATGGGGAGGCTAAGACTGGAAGTGGGCTGATGGGGGAGGGTTAGGACTAGTAATGGGCCATGGGAGGATGCTAAGACTGGAAATGGGCTGATGGGGGATTAGGACTGGTAATGGGCTATGGGGGGCTAAGACTGGAAATAGGCTGATGGGGGGGCTAGGCCTGGAAATAGGGTGATGGGGGGGTTAGGATGTAATGGGCTGATGGGGGGGTTAGGACTAGTAATGGGCTATGGGGGGCTAGGACTGGAAATGGGCTGATGGGGGGTTAGGACTGGTAATGGGCTGGGGGGGACGAAGACTGTTAATGGCTGGGGGGGTTGCTAGGACTGAAAATGGGCTGAGTGGAAGGAGGGCTTGAACTTCAAATAGCTGATGGGGTCGGGGGCTTGGAATGGAAATGGGTTGTGAGGGGGAGGGAGCTAGGACTGGAAATGGGTGAGTGGGGGGGGGGGGGCTAGGACAGGAAATGGGCTGATGGAGGGGTTAGAATAGGACTGGAAATTGGCTGATGGGGGTGCTAAGATTGGAAATGGGCTGTGGTGGGGGTTTGGATTGAAATGGACTCATGAAGGGGCTAGAACTGGAAGTAGGCTCATGGGGGGCTTGGATTGGAAATGGGCTGAGTGGAGGGGAGCTAGGATTTGACATGGGCTGATGGGCTCATGGGGGGCTGGGATTGGAAATGAGCTGATGGAGGGACTCGGATGGGACTGGAAATAGATGGGGGAGCTAGGACTGGAAATGGGCTTATGGGGGGCTTGGACTGGAAATGGGCTGATGCGGGGACTAGAAGGGAGCGGATGCTGGGTGGGACTGGAACTAGAATGGAGCTGATGTTGGGGGAGGATTAGAATGGGATGGAGCTGGGAGAGTGAAATGGAGAGGGGAAAAATATTTTGTGTGGGAGGGAAGACAAATCTACAATTGGCCGGATATTGGGAGAGTATGTGGGGATTGAGAATGGAGGGGTAAAATTTGAGTAGATGAAATAGGAATGAGGAAAGAGCAAAAGGAGAAAGATTAATATGTTAAAGCAGATGTAGAGAGAGAATGGAAAAAAACTAGAAGAGAGAAGAAAAGACAAATGGACAGCAGACGATGGAGAGTTAGCGGAAGACACAAAGAAACCAGAAGAAAGTGACTGAAGCAATTGCAGCTGAAAAAAAATGCACAAAAGGTAGAAAAATATCTCTTTATTTTGAATTTATTAATTGGAATATGTCAGCTCTGGGAAATGTGCATCATTAACGTCTGCGCTTAGTCTAGTACAAGAGCAAATTAATGTATAGTTTTATTTCTATAGTGTTGTACATTCCAAGTTTGGCTTTTGGGATTCCCAGTTTAATTATTGTCTTCCTGCTTCTAAATTGTGATTACTTGTTTGGTGATGGTCTATGTTCTGCATGTGTAACTGAGCTGAGGTATTCTGTTTATGTAATTCCTATTTGACATTGCCACTTGTTCTCTTTCCCCAGTAGGTCATGTATTGTTGTTCTCTGAAATGTATTGGTTTAATATTTGCAGCGTTTCCTTTTGATAGTTAGGGTATGGTGCTTTATGAGTCCTGGTAGTGCTGTTAGGATACGGCGGGTTTGCTATGGGTTCTAAATGGGCAGTGTTTGTAGTAGTTCCTAATGTGTCTGGCGGTTGGCACTGGATTATAGTAATGTAGAAGTCTTTTAGTCTTTCTTTATTCATACACTCATGAAGAGGCATGTTTACTAAAAGTTAGTGTATGGTAACATTATGCAAATATTTATGCAAATATTTATGCAAATGAGGCCCCTTATGCAAATGAGGCCCCACACCGAGTCTCCGCACATGGCCCCGCACCCCCCTTGGGCCGCCCCTACTCACATACACATACTAACTCTTTCTCATGCTCTCTACTCTCTCCTTAGGACCAACTTGAGCCTTAACCCTTCCCAACTGTTAAGTCATGCAAGCTGACATGAAACCATTTCCTCCTCTTTGAGACATGTACTTCCTCCATCTGACTGACATGAGTTGACACTACAACTCTTCCATCTCTGTGACCTACACTGCCTCTTCAGCACCAGCACCAGCTTAGATACCTGGAAATCCATGTGCAATTTTGTGTGTTCTCGCATATTGTTACAGCTTTGACCCCCTTCTTCCCTCTGCCCACTAGTTGTGTTACTGTGTCTCCAGATGCTGCAGGACAAGGTTATAGATAGCTGACTCTGTGATTGGCAACAGTGTTTGCAAAACCTTTCTGAAGGTGTAGAATGAATGCAGTTAGCGATTGACAGCAATGAAAAGGTAACAAAGACTGAATCGTTACTATTTTGCAAATAAATGTAGAGTGTTTCTTATGTAACAACAAAATTGCATATTCAAGACTGTTTGTTAAACCTTTCCCAATGGAGACTTCCCCAGATCTCTTCTAACTTGCTCACCCCCCCCCCCTTCATTGTCACTACTATTAAAACAAGAGACCCAGAATTTCCTGACACAAAATCTAGGAAACGTGCAGTAACAGCAAGAGTGTTGGTGCAATGCAGAAAAGCTGATTTCCACAAGGCGGCTATTAGAAGAGAATGGATATACAAAAGGGGATATCTTTAATGGCTTATCTCACGCTTCTCCAGTGACACCTGGACAGAGCCAGCCCGTCCATTGAGCAAAAATGTTTTTTTGCACAGGGCCCCGCACAAAAAACATCTTGCATCAGCGATCAGCCCAGCTAGATTAAAAAAAAAAACACAAACCGGCTGCTGCTGCTGCTGCTGCCGCCGCCGCCGCTGCCATGGCAGCGGCAGAATCGGGCACCCCTTGCCCTGCAGAATCCTCCTTTCAGCATCAACTCCCTCAGCGTCGGCTGCCAGAGCTGCGAAGGGAAAGCTTCTCCTCTCGTGGCTCTGTTAATCCCGCCACGGGGCTGATGGGAAATCCCATCAGCCCCGTGGCGGGATTATCAGAGCCGCAAGAGGAGAAGTTCTCCCTTTGCGGCTCTGAAAAGCCCGTGCTTTGGGAGCTGATGCTGAAAGGAGGACTCTGCAGGGCAGGGGGGCCCTGCGGGGTGCTCGATTCTGCCGCTGTCATGGCGGCGGCGGCAGCAGCAGCAGCCGGTTTGTGTTTTTTTTAATCTAGCTGGGCTGATGGGGGGAGGGGGTTAGGACTGGTAATGGGCTATGGGGGGGGGGCTAAAACTGTTAGTGGGCTGATGGGGGGGTTAGGATTGGTAATAGACTATGGGGGGTTAGGACAGGTAATGGGCTATGGGGGGCTAAGACTGGAAGTGGGCTGATGGGGGGTTAGGAGTGGTAATGGGCTACGGGGGGTTAGGACAGGTAATGGGTTATGTGGGGGCTAGGACTGGAAATGGGGTTATGGGGGGACTAGGACTGGACGTGGGCTGATGGGGGGTTAGGACTGGTAATGGGCTATGGGGTGGAGGGCTAAGTCTGGAAATGGGCTGATGGGGGGGTAGGACTGGAAGTGGGCTGAAGGGGGGTTAGGATTGGTAATGGGCTATGGGGGGGCTAAGACTGAAAATGGGTGATGGGGGTTAGGACTGGAAGTGGGCTGATGGGGGATTTGGACTGGTAATGGGCTATGAGGGGGCTAGGACTGGTAATGGGCTATGGGGGGGCTAGGACTTGTAATGGGCTATGGGGGGCTAAGACTGAAAATGGCTTGATGGGGATAGGACTGGAAGTGGGCTGATGGGGGGATTTGGACTGGTAATGGGCTATGGGGGGGCTAGGACTGGTAATGGGCTATGGGGGGCTAAGACTGAAAATGGGGTGATGGGGGTTAGGACTGGAAGTGGGCTGACGGGGGGCTTAGGACTGGTAATGGGTTGTGGGGGGGCTTAAGACAGGTAATGGGCTATGGGGGGGCTAGGACTGGTAATGGGCTGGGGGGGGGGGTTGCTAGGACTGGAAATGGGCTGAGTGGAAGGGGGCTTGAACTGCAAATAGCTGATGGGGACAGGGGGCTTGGAATGGAAATGGGCTGTGAGGGGAGGGAGCTAGGACTGGAAATGGGCTGAGTGGGAGGGGGCTAGTACAGGAAATGGCTGATGGAGGGGCTAGGATAGGTTTAGAATTGGGCTGTTGGGGGGTGCTAAGATTGGAAATGGGCTGTAGTGGGGGCTTGAATTGAAATGGACTCATGGAGGGGCTAGAACTGGAAGTAGGCTCACATGGGGTTTGGATTGGAAATGGGCTGAGTGGAGGGGAGCTAGGATTTGACATGGGCTGATGGTGGGGCTAGGAAAGGACTAGAAATGGGCTGATGGGGGGCTGGGATTGGAAATGAGCTGATGGAGGGACACGGATAGGACTGGAAATGGATGGGGGGATAGGATTGGAGATGGGCTGATGCAGGGACTAGAAGGGAGCGGATGCTGGGGGAGGATTAGAATGGGATGGAGCTGGGAGAGTGAAATGGAGAGGGAAAAAATATTTTGTGTGGGAGGGAAGAAAAATCTACAATTGGCCGGGTATTGGGAGAGTAAGTGGGGATTGAGGATGGAGGGGTAAAATTTGAGTGGATGAAATAGGAATGAGGAAAGAGCAAAAGAAGAAAGATTAGTATGTTAAAGCAGATGTAGAGAGAGAGTGGAAAAAAACTAGAAGAGAGAAGAAAGGACAAATGGACAGCAGACGATGGAGAGTTAGCAGAAGACATGAAGAAACCAGAAGAAAGTAGCTGGAACAATTACAACTGAAAAAAAATGCAAAAAAAGGTAGAAAAATATCTCTTTATTTTGAATTTATTAACTGGAAAATGTCAGCTCTAGGAAATGTGCATCATTAACGTCTGCGCTTTGTTTAGTACAAAAGGAAATTAATTTATAGTTTTATTTCTACAGTGTTGTACATTCTAAGTTTGGCTTTTGGGGTTCCCAGTTTAATTATTGTCTTCCTGTTTCTAAATTCTGATTCCTTGTTTGGTGATGGTCTATGTTCTGCATATGCAACTGAACTGAGGTATTCTGTTTATGTAATACCTATTTGACATTGCCACTTGTTCTCTTTCCCCAGTAGGTCATGTATTGTTATTCTCTGAAATATATTGGTTTAATATTTGCAGTGTTGCCTTTTGATAGGTAGGGTATGGTGCTTTGTGAGTCCTGGTAGTGCTGTTAGGATACAGCAGGTTTGCTATGGGTTCTAAATGGGCAGTGTTTGTAGTAGTTCCTAATGTGCCTGGTGGTTGGCACTGGATTATAGTAATGTAGAAATCTTTTAGTCTTTCTTTATCCATACGCTCATTAAGAGGCATGTTTACTAAAAGTTAGTGTATGGTAACATTATGCAAATATTTATGCAAATGAGGTACCTTATGCAAATGAGGCCCCACACTGAGTCTCCGCACATGGCCCCGCACCCCCCTTGGGCCGCCCCTGCACCTGGACCCTTCCTTTGTGACCAGATTGGCGCTCATTCGGTTTGTTAATGTACATGCATGAATGTGCATTAAACTGACTTTATAGGGTAACTTTGTAAGGAGCTGCTGTTCATGGCCTGTTTTCAGAGAGTTCATGCTCGTGAATCAGCATGTTTGTACTTTAGCCAATTGCTGTTCTGGAAGTGCATGCATAAGACCACATGTACTTTCACTATCGGCATGCACATGGGCGGAGCTTGGGCAGAACACACATTTGCATGCATAAATTATAAAATACTATCACTTACCTGTTCTCTTTAGCATTTTGGACACTTGCCTACCTTTTGTTATAAAATAAGGGTGTATCTGCTGTTCTTTATAAAATAGATTCAAGATAGGTGTGTCTTGGGTGTCTAAAATTAGATGTCCAGTTATAAAATTACCCTCCACACGTGCAATACTTCTGAATTAGTGCATGCAGAGTTAATCAACACATGCTCCTTTAATTTTATCTGCATCATTCAAATTATATGGACACTAATGAATGAAACAAAAACATGTCTGAAAACTGACAAAAATGTTCAGTAATGAACCAAAAATAGTTGCCATGCATGTCCCTGCTGGGTGCATATAAGAACATCAAAACTGCCATATTAGGTCAGGCCAAAGATCCATCAAGCATAATGTCCTGTTTCCAACAATGGCCAAACCAGATCACGAGTACCTGACACGTTTGAAAAGTAACCAGTTTCATGCTACTTAGCCCCAGGGATGAGCAGTGGTTTTTCTCTTTGACTTATCTTAATAATGGTTTATGGACTTTTGTTCAGGAATTTGTCCAAAACTTTTTTAAACTCACCTACACTTCCTGCTTTTATCTCTTCCTTCAGCAAAGAGTTCCAAAAATATTTTCTCTGATCTGTTTTAAGTATACTACTTTGGAGCTTCATGGCGTGTCCCCTAGTCCTTGCACTTTTGGGAAGAGTAAACAATTGATTTGCATTTACCCGTTCCATTACACTTAGGATTTTATAGACCTCCGTAATATCTCCCCACATCCGTCTCTTCTCCCTGCTGAAGAACCCCATCTTCTTTTAACTATTCCTCATAGGAGAGCCACTCCACCCCCTTTGCATGTTGATCCCCTTCTTTGTACTTTTCCTAATGCGTCTATATCTCTTTTGAGACACGGAGACCAGAATTGCTCACAATGTTCAGGGTGTGGTCGCTACTTTGGAGACGATGGCGATGTAGGCTGAAACTCTTGAGTCCCCACCACTGTCCAGATGTTCCAAAGGCAGCTGGTTTTCTAGCAGGTGTTGCTTCCGTAATTGTTGCTTCTGGAAGAATCGGTCTCGTTTGGATTCATAAGGTGAGAGAAAAAAAAAGAAAGAGAAATGGAGAAAGGATAAGGCTGAAAGGGAAAGGAATGAAAGCAGGGAGGGAAAGCTGGGAATCAAGCTGAGGGGATGGAGAATGAAATGTTCTGGTATTGATCTGGAAAGGAAGAATTAAGCCCCGCCCCCTCCTGCATCTGACTACTGATTATGAACTTGGCTATGCATAACTTCAGGAGTTCCTTTCAGACATGCCTATGGGTAAGGCTGTGTATGAGCCTAAATAATAGGCATGAGTGCAAAGATTTGTGTGGTGTTAGTATCTTTGGGGATTGATATAATAAGCTAGCACTAAAAGTGTGCTGTGAATTTTTAATGCACATTTTTTAACTATCATCCTATGAAAAAATTAGCTTCTGATATAATACACAATGCAGAGAATAATTAAAAATGTGCACTAAAAATTGTGATAAACAGTAAAGTTAGTAAGCACAAAAATAGTAGCTAGTTTCAGCATCAACATTTTACTTTTAGTGAGTTAGAGGAGTAAGTTAAGTTGAATTCACACCTCTAATCATAGTAGTAAACAAAGCTGGAGGTTCTCTAGTCAGAGGTTCTAGATTTACGGTGCTTGGGATCAAGAGTCCCAAGTTCAAGTCTGCCGCATCCAACCCCCTCCGACATAAACTTCCTGTTGGAGGGGGTAGGATGTGGCATGACTTGAGCGTGCATGTAAGATCAAAGGCCACTATTGTGCTGACAGCAGCTTTCAAGTCTTGCCATGTCGGTGCTCTGCTGCCCCCCCCCTCCCCCGCATTATGCCACTTTAGGCAGACACCTAATGTAGGGCCGGTTCTGCTCAGGATTCCCAGACTCTGTACTCTTGTAGTGATGGCTCTTTAACCCAGTGATCTGGGACCCCTTTCTTGAGATCTCAGGTTTGGGGGGGGGGGGGGTGTCTCAAATTCAGGATCCTGGATCCAGATTTCCCCAACTTGTGGGTGTTTTTTTAAACTTCCATTTGCTTCCAGTAGAAATAAATAGAGGTTGAATTGTTACTTCATTTGAGAAACTGAATGAAGTAGTTTCAGTATTAAATGGAAGTGTAATGTGAGTTAACCCATTAATGCATGAATTCTACATTTGTTCCTAATAGAATATTGCGTGATTGAATTGTTTTATGCGTGGTTTCATATGACCTGAGGCATAAAAGTTGAGTGTCCCCCTTTCGGGGATGCCATGCATATTTGGCACAATTCTCTGTATTGCTAGTAGTACCAAAGGTAGGCTAGTGTCATTTATTTGCATGAAAAGTGTTCTAAAATCAGTTCACTTTTTACTACCATTTTAGTGCACGTTTCTTCAGTGTTAAAACCTTTATTGGATTGGAAGTAACTTTAGTGCAAAATAAGAGAGGATGTGAAGATGAGGTCAATTAGGAAGGCCATTGGTAAGTGCATTTTGTGCTACTTTTGTAAGATGGAAGGTCTTGTCAAACAGTATTAAAGGGATGAGCACTGCAATCTGCAGAGAGCATCTGCTGCGATAAGAAAGTGTAGTCAGTGATCTGTAAACAGTACCAAAAGTTTGTTCACCTTTCCCTCTTATGGCATACGATAGAAAGGCCAGCATGACTTGCTCAGTGGTGGTTTTCTATTTTTGCCATGAAAAGAAAAGAAAATTGACAAAATAGCTCCCAGAAATGATAATGAGTCAGGAAGCTGTAGCAAGGGATATTCTAAAGATATTTGAGTCAGGACAGCTCTGGACAGTAAATAAAACCCTTGTGTAGGGGCAAATAACCCTTTGTGGGTCAGAAAGCAAATTTAGTAGTGTGTTCATGGTGGCTGCTTTACTGAATATCGATTTGACCACCGTGACTGTCTCCCAAATATCCTATTTTATGACAGCTGCTGTCCCTCAAAACCTGAACAGCCTGAGATATTTACCATCCAGGAGCACTTCAACCCCTTATGGAGCCCTGGGCAAATGTTTAGGAAAGAATCCCCTCCCTCTCTCCCTCCTGCCACTGCTGCTGCCGCCCATCTCTAGGACATTTGTGCTTCTGCCCCCTCCGATTCCACTTCCTATTAAAATGGGGGTCTTCATTCGGGAATTCTCTCTGAGCCGCTTCCCGATAATCTATTCTGCTCAGTCCCTGTCCCGGAGCTACAGGGTTATCTGCCATCCACTCAATAGCTGCTTTTCTAATTCGTGCTCGCTCTTCTGTTGTGAATAGGGTGGTCAGGAGCTGACGGCAATCTGGCCAGGTGGGTTGGTGGGTTTCCATAATAGTAGTTACTAATTCTGTCAGCTCCTGGGGCTTGCTAGTATAGGAGGCATAATGCGACCTCCAATTTAACAAATCAGTTGTAGAGAAAGGGATATACACATAAGTTAAGGGTCCCGCTACCACCTCATCATTATTATTCTTTACGGGCACTCCCGGGACTTGCCGTAAAGGCAGCATTTTGGCAGTAGGTGTCTTTTGGGATCTAAGGGTTATTTTTGTAATTGTCTTCGAAGGGGTCACTTTCTTTTTCTCAACAGGTTTTACTTTGGGTATATCTTTTGCTAGTTTGCTAGTGCTAGCAATCACTTGTACACTGTCCTCCTCGCCTGGGGCATTCTCTGTTTCTTCCTCTTCTATCTCTGCTTCTGACTCGCTTTTTATGGCATCCTCGTCTTCAGCTGATTCCTCTCTCTGCCCTCCAGGAGGGGGATGAGGAGCGGGGTCCTGCTCCGGCCGTCGCTGGGGTTCTGGGGCAGGACGCCGGGCTACCCTTACCGGACCTGGGGTTCGGGGCTGTCTGGGAATTATCTCTGGGGAATCAGGATCTACCAGGATGGGCTTCTTTCTGGATTTCTTATCCTGCTCTTTCATTTTGGGCTGTTCTGTTTTCTGACTAGAATCTGTCTTAGCTAACATTATTCTGCACTGTTCCTCATAACAGCGCTGCGCCCAGGGGGGCGGATCTTCACAAATACTTAACCAGGAATCTATATAGGGGTACTGATCGGGGTGCGCTATCCGCACTCGACGATGTACTGACTGAATAATCTCTACATTAAACGTTCCCTCTCGGGGCCAGATGGGGTCTAGATCGGGCCACTCCCTAGTACACAAAATCTGCAAACAGGCTGCTGTCATTTTAATACCATAATCTCCTGAATATCCCTCTTTAAAATGTGCGATCATACATTCTAATGGAGTGTTTCTAGTAGACCCCGCCCCTCCCATTTCGATGTGTGCGCGCAACAACAGACAAAAGGGAAAAGGAGGGCGGACCGTGGGTAAGGGGTCCTCACGGCCCTAGAAACGTATAGGGAGTACAAATAACAAGACAAGACGACAATCGCTTCCCCCTTTTCGCGACCTGAACGCGGTCGCCCGGTCAGGAAATGCGCTACTCAGGGGTCCGCCTTCACTTGGTCCGTGCTGCCAGACCTCTCATTCACACTTCGTTCACACAATCATGCTAGCAACGTATCCCAGAATGCATTCGTTTCTATCTATTCTGACTAGTCTTTTTCCCAATTACAATAAGGATGAGGGTTTCACCCGGCGAATTCCCATGCGGGGTTACTCGGCCCTTCCTTGAGAGGTGATCAAGCTCTCTTACCAATTCCCAATATCTCGAGATTACAAATTCCAAATTCCACGTTCCAATGGCAGTACTGCTCTTTCTATTTCTGTCTAGACACCAAATCAAAACTATACTCACCGGATCCGGTCCTCAAACTTCCCAAGCAGGCGCATGAGTTGGACCTCGGACTCCCCTCACTCGGGTTCGAGGCGTTGGCTCCAGCCGGGCCCGGCACCCGCCGAGGTCCGACCAGCTCCCTCCGATACAAGGGACCGGTGGCGCCAGGGAGCAGCCCTCGTCGGAAGGGCGCGATCCCGGCAGGACCAAGCCTATAGAGGCGGAAAGTCGTGGTATATTGCCCTATATACACTTTGATTCCACAACTTCCCGGCCAACGCACCAAGAATATGTAGCAGCAAAGCGCAGACAAACCAATGATACCAAGAGTCTGTTCAGAAGGTCCAAATCATTTATTTGTGCACAAGTCTCGAACCAGTCAATTTCAAAATGGCTGAGCAAAGTTTTCTAGCATTACAACAACTTTTATAGACTTCCGTTCCATTCTAGGTATAGAAAAACATTTCATTGGTCCCGGTACTCTCCCGTACCTCCCGTAGCCCTTCCATTGGTCCCGGTACTGATAAGTTTATCCAATTATGTCCCTTCAGTGGGCATGGCACCTGCATACCCCCCTTCTAATCCCAATTACAATGGTCAGTTCATCTACTTGTTACTTTCACACTCTCAAGGCCATAGAGCCAATTTGTACATGCAGGGGAGCAGGGCTCTGCAACTCATCTGTCAGCACTCCCAATTATATTCCTTGCAGATGTACTTTCTCTTATCAGTAACTTTTAAACACATTTTTCAGTATTTTTCCATCTCTCAGTTCTGCTTACCTAAGTTAGTTTAGTTCTCTTGCAGAGTTCTATCCTACAATAGCAGCATATTGGGGGATGTGCAATCCTATGTGCCTCTCCACAGGCTTCATTTACAGGTCAAGCTAGCCATGCTGGCCTGCTTATGTCAGACACCGTGGATCACAGGCCTTCACCTGCCACACCTGTTGTTCATAGGTAAAAGCAGCCTGGCCACAGCAGGGTATGTGAGTAGACTGCTGTCACCTTCAGCACTGTTTCCGCTGCAATTATTGCTTGTTTCGTGCCTTCAACAAGGAAGGAGATGTCTGCTCAAGTGCAGCAGAAAGGGACCAGTCTAGGGGCCTACGGATTTTCATCTTATCCTTGGCACACCAATTTCTAAGGCCAAACGAAGTTGAGCTCCAGTGGCCCAACCCCTCCATTGCACTGCATTGCTGCAAGATGTTGTTGGCATCAGAAGTGAGCATGTGAGCTCTGAGTGGTGGATCGGGAGTTAGGGAAGACCATGGAGTCCCATGTAAAAGATCAGTACTCTCCCAAGATCTATCAATGCTGGGGAGAGTACTGCAATGACCTCATTTCATTCTTCTGCAGTTTCAGTTTCTGTTCCTCTCCTGAAGCCTGTGCTAGGGATGAGTTCTAAGGGGAGGGGGGGGGGGAGGGAAGGAGCCCCCTCTAGCTGGGAAGAAAGTTGCCCTTGAGGATATTTGGGAGTCTTTGTTGAGAATAGAGGCTGGTTTGAATAACTTTGTTTCTCAGACTTCTGAGTTCTCCCAGCAAACTGTTGCTAAATTGGGTGAACTAGAGGGTTTTATTCAAGATTTTGGCCAGTGAGTCACACAAATGGAGAATCAAGTGGGAGCTTTTCAAAGAACTGCAGGAACTTTTATTAAAAATAGTGTGTCGCTGCACTTTAAAATGGAATCCATGGAGAATAATTAATTAGCGGTCTAGGAATATGAGACTTCTGAACTTCCCACACATGAGGTTGTGGTCCCCTAAAAGAACTGTGGGCAATTCATTTGAGGGACACCTTGGAGGTGGAAAAACCAGAGGGGATTGAGATGTCCCAGCTTTATCTACCTAGAGCAGGGGTGGGCAATTCCGGTCCTGGAGGGTCGCAGACCAGTCAGGTTTTCATGATGTCCCTAATGAATATTCATGAGATCTATTTGCATCCACTGCCTTCCATTGTATGGAAATAGGTCCATGAATATTCATTAGGGACATCATGAAAACCTGACTGGTCTGCGGCCCTCCAGGACCGGAATTGCCCACCCCTGACCTAGAGGAAAGAAAACAGAAGTGGACAAAGGTCAACGGACTCTTGTGTCGGCAGATAGCCTTGAGTTATCTGCCTTTTTGGAACCCTCGGTCGATGATATTTCCAATAGAGCAATGTTGGTGATGGTTTTAGGCTCAGAGTCAGATAAAGCAAATTCTAAACAATTTAGTCTTAAGTTTAGACATATTTTATTTTGTGGGCAGAGAGTGTACATATTCCCTGATGTGACTTCACAATTGAGAAGGAAGGCTTCTCTTCAGTTTAAGACGAGGCTTGGCATTCTAGGGTCCTCACTGTATTTCATATTTCCCTGTGAATGCCTAGCAAAATATCAGGGGCAGAGTTACACTTTCTTTGACCCACTGCAATTTGAATCCTTTCTTGTGGCTAAAGAATCTGGTTTAAATTGATTGCCACTATAGTTTTTGGGCTGAGGTAACTGGGGGAGATGCAGTAAATTTTGCTTTGACTTTCTTTGAGGGAGGGCTTTTTTTTTAGTTTGAATTATCTTCTCTCCCTCTTTTCATAGTGGGCTTCTGCTAATTTTGATTGTATGATGATATATAATTTATTATTGCCTTTTTTTCTTTCTGTATTGGAATTGCCTTTTTTTCCTGGTATGTATTTGGGATTGTATAAATTCTGAAATTCTAACAACAAAAAAAAAAAAGGTGGCCCTCTACAGTGTGCAAAATAATCAGGATCAAATTTAATCCAAAGAAAGCAAACCTACGTTTATAATAGGTGGCAATTTCTTTGGCTAAAGAGGGAAACGGTTCCATTTTTTAATTCTTCCCTCCTAACAGTTTCCCTGAACCAGTGCATTTCAACAAATGTCAAGATAAGCAGTGTAGTCACTTGGCATTAACTGTATACTGAATGCAGCACATTCATGTACCCAGTAAGGATGTGCAGTTATTTGGAATGAAATGGGAAATGTCAACAATATTTCCCGTTTTGCTTCATATGGTATTCGAAGGAAAATGATAGAGGAAATTATTAAATTTTGTCATTTTGGGGTTTTCATCAATAGTGCTCCCTATTGATGAAAAGCAAAGGACAAAGGAAAAACAAAAATAGAGACAAGATAGGTTTTAGCACTTCTGCCCAAAAATAAAATAATTAAACTTTTGCCTTCACACCCCTGCTAGCTAGTGGTACACAGTACATCGCACTAGCATGACTGTGCTTCCAAACAACCATGGTCAAATCTTTCATTTCCAGAGTGGTCACTCTGCTAGTCGGTAGCAGTAAAAGCACGAGAGACTGGTGGCATGTTATAGATGAACTGATTTACTGAGTATGAGCTTTCGAGGGCATCAATGACGTGGACGCTCATCCTGAAAAGCACATGCCGGAATAAATCAAGTTCATTTACAGCATGCCAGTTTCCTTTGTGACTTTGAAATTTACATTTTGGACCTATCTAATTCGGTGCCATTTTAAAATTTATGAGAGTTGCACTGAGACCCCCTCAGACGCTTAGGTTGAATAATGCAGTTTTGGCCATGAAAAACATATTCTGCAGACCAGAGAACAATAGTTTTCAGTAGATTCGTAGAAAAAAATTGGGAGCAGGTAGCGTGCATTAAAATTAAAAGGAGATTAAAACAAACAGCAAAAACAATAAAGCGAGGGGCCAGAGATTATACTTTTATTAGGCTAATGAATGTTTAAAGATGCAAGGTTTGGAGACTGCTGAGGTTTCCTCTTTGTGCAATGTAATTGAGTATTCATATTGTACTTTCTAATGCATTTGAATTAATGATGGTCATATCTTAATACCCATTGAAAAATCTATAGAGAACTGTATTATCTCCGCTTGCTAGCCAGAATGAAATAACAGGAATTGGCATTCAAAAGGTTTTAATTTAATAAAACAAAGGGGCCCTTTTACTAAAGTGAACTAAACAGTTAACGTGCATTTGCATGTGCGGTTCCAGTGCTCAAGAGCCCAGAGTAGCTGTTACTGTGGGGTCATAACAGTTACCCACGCGGTTTTCCTTTCTAAATGCAAATACTGGGGCAGGGAATGAGTGGGTTAGAGGCAGAGAGAGCACATTGTAGTTAGCATGGCGTGGGGGGGGGGGACATATCACATGCTGTTAATGTTGCACTTAGCATAGATGAAACTAATGCGACCTCAGTAGGCACAGTTAGGTGCACCTGTGGTAATTGCACCATGTGCTGGGGTAAACATCTGCATGTTAACTGGTGGGAACATGCTTGCCACACCCTTGACAGTTACCCTGGAAGTTTTGCGCTCGACGCACATTAGTTTTAGCACTAAATGCACATTAAGTGTGAAAAGCTAGCTTACTTTAGTACAAGAACTCAAAAACAGCTTTTTGTTTTATACTACCTGGAAAAGAGACGACTGAGGGGAGATATGATAGAGGTCTATAAATTAATGAATGGAGTGGAACGGGTAAACTTAGATCTATTGTTTACATCGTCAGAATATCGAAAGACTACGGGACATGCAATGAAGCTACAGGGTAACCTATTTAAGACTAACAAGAGAAAATAGTTTTTCACTCAACGTGTAATCAAACTCTGGAATTTGTTACCGCAGGATGTAGTAAAAGCTGTTAGTGTAGCTGAGTTTTAAAAGGTTAGGACAAGTTCCTGGAGGAAAGGTCCATAACCCATTATTAAAAGGGACCCAGGATATCGCTGCTTGACCCAATACAAGCATCGTGGAACCTGTGTATTTTGGGGAAACTGCTAGGTACTTATGACCTAGATTGGCCACTGTTGGAAACAAGATAATGGGCTTGATGGACCTTGGTCTGACCCAGTATGGCATATCTTATGTTCTTATGAAAACAAAATAAAAAAAGATTTTAAAAAATCTCAGCTGCTTACCATCTTATTGCAAATAGGACAAAAAAATATAATATAATCTATTACATATATAGTTGTAAATAGGGGCGTGCACATTTAAACGGCTTCTTTTTAATGTTTGGAAAGAGAAATGAGATATCATAAATAGGTACATTTTTCAAGTACATTTGTAGCAAAAAAACCTGCAAGTGTGTCAGTTGGACCATTGGATGACAGAGGTAAAAGGGACACTAAGGGAAGACAAGGCCATAGCGGAGAGACCGAATGAATTCTTTGCTTCGGTGTTTACTGAAGAAGATGTAGGGAAGTTGTAGTACAATTGTTTAATAAACTGAAGAGTTAGCAAATCATAAGAATGCAGACCTAATATTAGTAATCTGTGAACTATCATTAAAATCATCTGAAGTACATGAGGACTGTAGAGTGGCCAATGTAACTCCAATTTTTAAAAAGGGTTCCAGGGTGATCCGTGAAACTACAGACCGGTGAGCCTAATGTCAGTACAGGGCAAAATGGTAGAAACCTTTATAAAGAATAAAATTACTGAATATGTAGATAGCCATGGTTTAACGGGAGTAAGCCAAAATGGATTTAGCCCAGAAAATTGTTTTACTATTTTGTTATATATTTTTTGAAGGTGTGAATAAACAGGTAGACAAAAGTGAACCAGTTGATATAGCGTATCTGGATTTTCAGAAAGCCTTTGACAAGGTCCCTCATGTGAGACTCTTGGCCAAATTAAAAAGTCATGGGATTGGAGGCAGTGTACTATTGAAGATTAGGCACTGGTTAAAGCAGAGAGGAGGCCAATTTTCTCAGTGGAGAAAGGTGAATAGTGGAGTACCCCAGGGATCTGTGCTCGGCCAGCTGCTCTTTAATTCATATTCATAAATGACCTGGAAATAGGAATAACAAGTGAGGTGATCAAATCTGTAGATGACACAAAATTATTCAAAGTTGTTAAAACCCAAGAGGATTGGAGGCGGAGCCAACTCGGGTTAAGATGGCCGCTTGATTCTCGAGCTCCTTACCCCCTCGTACAACAATTCCCCCCTGTTGCAGTGGAAAAGGTCTTGGAGACTTCCCGGCGCTCATTAAGGTGTCCGAGATGGCGAGCGGCAAACCTACGAGGCTTGATTACGCCGCAGCGACTGGTGGCGGCGTAAAAAGAGCTAAGGCCGAGCCTCCTTCGCCACAGAAATCGGGGTCGGCACAGGCGGGAGAAGAGTCGGTGGGCCTAAAAGAAGTTCTGGCAGAGATCAGGGCTGTGAAAGGCATGGTTGCTGACAACGGAGAGACTCTGTGTGGAGTGCAGGTGGACGTCGCAGAGCTCAAAGAGATGCGAGAGCAAATGATACAATTAACAGAGAGGCTGCAGAAGCTGAAAACTGTCGCGGAGGTGCACGAGGAGCGTTTCAAGCAGGTGGGGGCAAATTCTAAAAGAATAGCGGCCTTAGAGCGCAGCTTAGAAGATCTCAACAACCGCACATGGCGAAATAACGTGCGCATTATCGGAGTCCCAGAGGGGGCTGAGGGAACTGATATGAAAGCTTTCTTGTGTGCCACAATTCCCAAGCTCCTCAAACTGGACTTTTGCTACCCGCTCGAAATTGAACGAGCACACCGCGTTCCTACTCACCCGGGCCCCAACGTTCGGAGGCCGCGACCAATAATCATGTGCGTTTTGCGCCATGGCCAAGCGATGCAAATACTCTTGGCTGCAAGGGTCCTCCGCTCGGTGCAAGTGGATGGGCAGAGTGTCGCCCTTTATCCTGACTACCATAAAGCGACAGTGGAGCGTCGGAAGCAGTTGTTGTCCTTCAGGCCACGGCTCCAAGCCCTTCAAGCACGCTATGGTCTTTTCGCCCCTGCTCGTCTGCGTGTAACGCTGCACAACCAGACGAGGATGTTTGAAGACCCCGAGGCCTTGGGGAAGTTTCTTGAGGACAGTGAGGCAGCGATCATGCGCTGAGCTGGATGCCTCCTGTCTGGGTCTTGCGTCAGGAGGCAACGGAGAGTTCCAGATGCTTCGCCTGCCCCAAGGCCTGTACCAGCTGCCACTGGAGATTACCTGATCCCGCTTGGGAATGACTCTGTGTGTGGGGCTGACTTGTTTATCTTATTGTTAGTCCTCTTCTAAGTGTATTTCAGACCCCGCTAAAGCGGTTAGGCATGGCAAAGGTTGTCGGTGGGAGGATGGTTGGCAATGATGGTAATGAGGGCACATAGGCCCGCGATAGCCGGGGATTACTGTAACCTTAGAGGATATGCTGTAGCTATAAGGTTGATGTTTGTGTAAGGGGGACTGTTTTGTTTTAATAGTTGATGTTCTTTAGCGAGGGGGGGGCGGGGGGTCGAGGGGTTATCAAGCCTATGGTTCACCCGTTTAGCACCCGTTCTCGAATGGGCAAGGTGTCTCCTCTTGGGTACGGGGGGGTTGTTTGGGGTTTAGAGGCTCTGGCGGGAGCCGCGAGCAGCGGGGTGTTCGGTCCTATTTTAGTCAAGCAGTTAGGTGTGTCTACTCCCCTTGTCCAGTTGAGGCAAAGCATCTTGTCCCATGGCGACGCTTAAAGTGATGTCGCTGAATGTGAAGGGTATTAATAGCCCCGTCAAAAGGAAGAAAATACTCCAATACTGTAGGAGAGAGGGAGCTGACCTGGTTCTGTTGCAGGAGACGCGCTTGTCCGAGGTGGAGACTTTGAAGCTGGGTTTGGGTCATCTAATAATTGTTGCATACTCAGCCGCGCGCCAGGGCAAGAACGGGGTGGTTATCCTTGCCAGAAGAGGCCTGCCCCTGTGCATAGAGAGGCAGCACGCTGACGTGGAAGGGAGGTGGGCGTCAGGTTTGGTTCAAGTTCATGGGAAAAAGCTGGCCCTCTTTAATGCCTATGGTCCCAACTCCGATACCAAATTTTTCCGAGAGCTGGCTTTGGAGATACAGGAACTCTCTGGACATGAGGTAATTTTGGGGGGAGATTTCAATTTGGTCCTAAACCCCTTGATAGACTGTGCTCCCTACCGGCGCCATAGGAGCCAACGGGCTTCCAAAGTTTTGCTGGAATTTATTAAGGAAGCCGGCCTAGTCGACATCTGGAGGCTATTGCACCCCACAGATAAAGAATTCTCCTTTTTCTCCCTGCCCCACCAGTCGCACTCCCGGCTAGATTTTTTCCTTATCTCCCAGACCATGGCTGCGGCTGTGAGAAACTCTGAAATCGCAGCTATGCACATTTCAGATCACGCGGCGGTGTGGTTTACTTTCCAGGTAGAGGCGGACGTCCCTCCATTACCGGGCTTTTTCTTTAATAGGAGTTTGCTAGAGAATGAGGCTTTTTGCGTTTATATGCATCAGAGCATACAGGAATATTTCGGGGTGAACCTCCTTCAGGACACGGGGGGGGGAGGTGGGCCTGGTGGGAGGGGTTCAAGGCCTTTTTAAGAGCAAAGATAGCCTGTTTCAGCATTGGTCTTCGGAGAGCGCAGCGGGCACAGTTGGCCTTGCTGGAGGAGCAGATTAAGGCTGGAGAGCGAATTTTAGTCAACAGGGCCGAGGTGGGCATTTTGCTTCGGCTCCAACGCCTCCGATACCAATACAACCAAATCCTGAGCCGCGAGGTCGCGCAGATTCTGTCCCTCCAGAGGGCAAACTGTTACCTTGAGAGCAATACGGCGGGGAAGTTGTTAGCCAGCACCTTGAAGCCACGATCAAGGAGAACCAACATTCAGGCTATTGTTCGGGATGACCAGGTGACTCTCCTGAGTAATGCCGCTATTGCCGAGGAGTTTCGAAGGTTCTACGAGTCGCTGTATGCCTCGGAAGGTAGAGCCAGCTCGGAAGACTTCGCGGCTTTGTTTGCGGACATCCAGCACCCAGTTGTCTCGCCCCAGCAGGCTTGTAGTCTAGATAGTGATATCTCGGCCCAAGAGATTCTGGATGTCTTGAAGGAGGCAGATAAGGGGAAGGCTGCCAGCCCTGATGGGATTCCTATGGAATTTTACCAGGTGTTCGCACTGGATCTGGCCCCATTTATGTTAGACTTTTTCAGTTGTCTGGAGGCTCAGTTGCCCCAAACGGGATCGTTTAGCGATGCGGTAATAGTGGTTCTTGAGAAACCGGGAAGGGATGCTACGAAGGTAGGCAACTATAGGCCAATCTCGCTGCTCAATGCCGACTACAAGATTTACTCGGCCATCTTGACCAGGCGTCTGGCCAAGGTGATTCCAGAATTGGTACATGTGGATCAGTGTGGGTTCATTTCTGGGCGTGCAACATCGGATAACTCGCGGCTTCTGCTGAATATATTCTCAGTGATGGAGTCGAGGGAGGAGCCGATGCTGGGCCTCTCGCTAGATGCCAAAAAGGCATTTGACAGGCTAGAGTGGAGTTTCCTGATTCTTGCGCTGCAATGATTTGGCATTGGGGAGCGGTTTATTCGCTTTATTCAGCTGCTGTACTCTCATCCTACAGCGTGAGTTCTGGCGAATGGTGTTGTTTCGGCACCTCTATCCTTGCATAGGGGATCATGGCAGGGATGCTCGCTTTCCCCATTGTTATTCAATTTAGCGCTGGAGCCCCTGTTGTTGAAGATCAGGCAATCCCCAGTTATCAAGGGCATTCGGTTAGGGGATTTAGAAGTCAAGGTTTCAGCCTTTGCGGACGACCTCCTTCTCTTTGTGTGCTCGCGCTCGGTTGAAGGGCTTTTTGATACGATAGCCAGCTACTCAAAGCTCTCGAGTTATAGGGTTAATTGGTCAAAATCCCTGGCTTTCCCCTTGAATAAACAGATGAATAAAGCCTTGATAGAACCTTGTGCGTTTGAGTGGAAGCCCACTGATGTAAAATATTTGGGGGTTAGGTTCAGCATGGAGTTAGAGGAAACAATTCAGCTTAACATAAGAAATATTGAGGAGACGATTAAGTCTTTTACAGAGCACTGGTCCCCCCTGCATCTTTCGTGGTGGGGCAGGTTAGAGTCCATCAAGATGGTGTTGGTCCCAAAAATTAACTATTTGTTGGAGATGCTCCCATTGCGATTTCCGGAGAGTTTCTACCGCTCGGTTGAGCGTCGTTTGTCTGGGTTCTTGTAGCAGCATAAAACGCCTAGGATAGCCCTGTGGAAGTTAAAGGCAGCAAAGAGCAGGGGGGGAGTGCAAGAATGATTGGACTTTGTGCTATTTTTATATTTTACACAGTATTGGGGAACTGCATCTCTTATTTATCTGATGTTCAACTGCTTGTGGACTCTGGCTTCTTGGGGTTTCAGTTTAAATTTTGTCTACATATTTTTATTTTTACTTTAGACTGTGGTTACTTATTCTGTACTTGGTGAGGGTCGATGTTGTGTGTGTGTGTGACTGAGGTCAGGTATTCTGTTAACATGCAGTTTGTATATAAAGATCTATACTATACTGTAGTAATTTGACTTGTTCAGCTTTTCAAATAGATGTATGGATGTTCCAGGGCCCACTGTAGTATTTACAGTGACGCTTTTTTTGGATGGGCTCCTTATGTAACTTTTGGAAGTTTGTGCTGATATGGTATGGTAGGTTTGCTTTTTGTTGTAGGGTTTTTTATTAGTTCACAATATGCCTGTTACCGGAGAATAGTGGTGGTTGTTGTTGTTGTTAGTGAGATGATCAGAATCAGATTTTTTTTTTAAGTATTGAGTTCTGTGGGTGAATGTCCTGGTTCTGTTCTGCACCTACTGTGGATGCAAAATATATGTTGAAAAAGAAAAAGGGAGAACCATAACAAAATAAAAATGGTTTATAATTTAGTTTTATAAACTGTGCTATTGATTCTTGCTGTCTTTTAGTTCCTTGGTGTGCATAGAGGACCGTACCTGGCCCTGTGCAAGCAGTGCGGCCGCACAGGGCGCAAAGGCTTGGGGGGCACATTTCGGCTCTCTGCTGTTGCCCTGCTGCCGCTGGCAGGACAATAGCAGGCAGTTAAAATGCGCCCAAAGCCTTTTTGCAGCACTTTAAGCAGATCTTGTCCCTCCCTCCTCCGACACAATGTCAGAGCAGGGAGGGACAGATCTGCTTAGAGTGCCGGCACCTTTCAGATTGGGTGCATGCCTCCCCTCCTCCTCCCCATACCTCCATCCAGCACTGCCTGCTCTTTCCCTGCTGCCAGCGTCGCCGTGAAAAAAACAGAGGGCGGCAGCAGCAGGGAAAGAGCAGGCAGCACTGGATGGAGGTATGGGGGGAGAGGGGGGTGTGTGCCCGAGTTGCAAGTCACACAAGGCGCGATTGCAGTTTGATATGGCCCTGTGTGCAAACATCTTGCATTTCCTCCATATAATCTAATTGGCTTTTTGATTTGGTTCAGTCTCTGATTGGATTTTTGAAACAGCCCCGCCCTCTCTAAGGTGGGGGGGGCACCTTCTCATTCTTCGCCTCAGGCAGCAGACTGCCTTGAGCCGCCCCTGGCTGTACCCCAAGAGGCGTCCATATTCACCCAGCTCCCAATCAGAAGCAACAATATCAATGGCGTGTCTACAAATATGATGATGTCTGTAAACAGAGTGATGCAAGACTCTTCACCTCTTGCCACTATCCCCTGGATATCTAAGCTCTACCTGACCCATTGTGCTAGAGGTTCCACCATCAAGGTGAACAACAATGGAGAGAGGGGGCACCCCTGCCATGTCACCTTCCCCAGAGTGAAGAACTCACAGTAACTCCCATTAACCTTCACCCCAGAACCCCTCCCCAAATCCTATCCAGTCCATGACCTTGAACATGAAACCCCAAGCTAATTGGTCAAACGCCTTCTTGGCATCAATCATCAAAAGCAGCACATCCCCCGCCCGCCCTGCTGGCCAAATCAGGTTTATCACCTTCCATATATTGTCTGTCGGCCCAGTAGAAAACCAGCCTGATTGGAGTGTATCTAATCGGGCTGTGACCCAGTTCAGGCGCAATGCCAGTACCTTCGCCAGAATCTTCACATCAAGACTGAGCATAGAAATGGGTCTATAGCATGCACAGTGCTGTAAGTTCTCACCCTCTTTGGGAATCGACACCCCCACCCAGCCCATGGCGTTCACTAACTGTTCCCCTACCAGGACTATGGTGAGGACCCTGCCAGGTGTTCCAGCAACTCATTATTAAAACTCCTATAAAACCCGACCGTGAAGCCATCCAATCCTGGAGCCTTCTTCAATGAGAGATTTAATCACCTGACTCACCTCGATCGAGATTGCGCTATCCAGTCTACGGACTTCTTCAGCCTCCAAGACCGACAATACCACTGAGACCAGGTAACTGTCTATGTCCCCCTCCGGGGTCCTAGCTGGGCCACATATAGTGCTTTGTAGTGCTGCTTAAATGCCCCTCATAGGCCCCTCTCCTCCATAAGGAGATGGCCCTGTGAGTTCCGGGGTGCCCCTATCTGTGACTATGCCTTCAGCTTGTGGAGACTATGTACTAACAGCTTTCCCTGCCTTGCTTAAAATATGACTGCCAGACTTTCTCTAGGGATTGATCAATCTCACTTACCAGGAAGCCATTCAGCTTTTCTCTGGACCTTCCACCCCCTGCCACAGCTGCCCTGAGGGCCTACACTGCCAGTTCTTTTCCCACCACTGAATCTCAGCCCAGAGGCTTGCCTCACGTGCCGCTTTTTTGCTCTTCAGCCATGCACCCCACTTCACCAGAATCACCCGGACCGTGGCTTTAAAGCTATGCCATCCCATGGCCCAACCCACTTCCCCTCCCGAATTATCTGCCAAATAGTGCTGGATCGCCTGCTGCATGTCTTGTACTATCCTCTCATCCCCCAGTAAGGAGTCTTTAAGCTTCCAAGGGTTTTATATCATTAAATGGAATCCACCTAAAGAGCCACCCAAAAAAAAAGTTTTCATGCTGCAAATCTACCGATAAACCCCTATTTTTCCAACACAGGGAGAGCACCTAATTGCCGCAAAAATAAATCCATAAAATCCCAAGTGGTAAACACCTAGAGCCAGAATTCATAGATATAATACATCATGGTTCCTGTGCTCCAGCTGTGTTTAATGTGCCTTTATTTCTAGCTCTGAGACAACATTCCCAGGAACACAAGTGAACTACAGTAAAATTATTCTGGTCCTCATTGATAACCAACTTCAAATACTAGTTAACTAACTCAGATGGTTTGGGAATTCTATCTAAAAGAGGCTTGAGCAACACATAGCCAGAGTCTGGTTACAATTATGGGAAATGCAAAGAAAGTGGAACGTTTTCAAGAATAAGCTGTACAATATTTGCTAAAATGCATGTTTCCAGATTCTCTATCGAGCAGATACTAGCTGCCTTTCTTTGTGAAGTCAGTGGAACTTTACCATCTCACTCCTAGCAGTGGCTTCTGCAGCTGTTGTGTATAAATGAGGACTGCTTTTCAATACTGTCAGGAACACTGGAATGTTATGAGTCAGGACTGGGCAGTTCTGGATAACTCTAATTAATAGACCTGACATTTATTTACATATTATTGAGGCAACGTGTATGGAAAACTACTTCATGCTTATTCATTAGGGGTACCTGAAAACCTGTCTGTTTTGGGGCCCCTGAGGACTGGAGTTGCTCACCCTGGTTTAAATCACTTTGCTCTGTTTACTATATCATCAAATCAATTCAAGAAACAAGATATATGGAGCAAGGATACCAGATGTCCTTGATTTTAGAGCCGTGTGTTCTCGATTCCCTCCTGTTTGTCAGCCTCCTGTCACCAATTCCAGAAATGGGGACAGGGATAGAAAAATGTATTTTCAATGTAGTGATTTGAACAAGTTTGTTTTAGAATTTACATCCATTTATATTTTGCACAGTACAGGGGAAATTCTTCACTGTTTCTATTTCTCTTGATTTGTCTGCTTGAAAGTGATATTGTTGCTGTCATGGGATGGATGTGGGGAAGGGGGGGGGGGAGTGGAAGAAATGGTAATGACCCCTCCTCCACACCTGGCTGCTTAAACCTGAAACTAAGATGCCCCTTCCTTCCCCTCCTCTCACACACATACACTTCTGATAAGTGCCCCATATTTGCCTGCAAAAAATTTGGTAACCCTGCCTGATGTGTCAGTGCAACCCCCTCCCCCCTAATACAGAGGGGCTTGAGTTTGATTCCCAGCTCAGGTTTTTCATTCTCCAGGTCAACTTGGGTTGAAGATACTGTGGTGGCACCATTCGTATGTCTGGTAAAGAAGAGCAGTCATTATGCAAAGGTACCACTTAGTGGCCATGATTGTAGGGTTCCAAAAGAAGCCCTGATGCATGGCCCCCAGTTGAGGACTGTCAGTGGGATTCCATTCCTCTAATGCTTTCTGTGTACCATGTAGACAGTCACACCACTGCACCTCATTCCAGCAGGCAACTCTTCTCTGGTACAGCAAACGTCTCTGTTAGACTTGGATAGCAAGCCAGATCCTTCAATCTGAGTCTATTGTTAGGCTTAGGTAGCAAGCCAGATCCCCAGTCTCTCACCACACTCAGGCAGGACACAAACTAAATCAATCGGGAGGCCCACAACTGAACCTCTGCATGCATGCATGCACAAACATGCTTACAGCAAGATGGCATGTACATACTGCTAAGGCTAGAAATGGCATGGTCCTACACACATAAGAACGTAATATATTGCCGTACTGGGTCAGACCAAGGTCCATCAAGCCCAGTATCCTGTTTCCAACAGTGGCCAATCTAGGTCATATGTACCTAGCAGTTTCCCCAAAAGACACAGGTTCCACAATGCTTGTACTGGGTCAAGCATTGATATCCTGGGTCCCTTTTTAATAATGGTTTATGGACCTTTCCTCCAGGAACTTGTCCTAACCTTTTTTAAACCAAGCTACACTAACAGCCTTTACTACATCCTCCGGTAACAAATTCCAGAGTTTGATTACACGTTGAGTGAAAAAATATTTTCTTTTATTAGTCTTAAATAGTTTACCCTGTAGCTTCATTCTGATAACATAAACAATTGATCTACGTTTACCCGTTCCACTCCGTTCATTAATTTGTAGACTTCTATCATATCTCCCCTCAGCCGTCTCTTTTCCAGCTTAAAGAGCCCTAACCTTTTTAGCCTTTCTTCATAGGAGTATCCTTCCATCTCCTTTACCATTTTGGTGGCTCGTCTCTGAACGTTTTATAATAACGCTATATCCTTTTTAAGTGGTGGGATGGGGAAGGGTCTAAAGCGATCATTTACACTTACATTGCATTCAAACATTCATTTCTGGTGCATTCAATGGAAGTAAAACGAGGACTGGCTCAGCCTGCCCCTGATGACAAGGATTCATCGGTAACCCAATTTATAATGTGTACCTTTTACCTCCAAGTTTAAAGTACATAGATACCAAAGTACCAACAGTTTCCTCCCACCCTGAGTTTAACAAAAAAAAAAAAGACTATGGCATTTCCCTTAAATTAGTTTTGAGATTTTTGAGTAGTGCCCCCTTCCCAACATATACACGCACGTTGCGCTCTACATGGTCAACAGAGATAAAATAGGGATTTAATAAGTAATTGACATGAATCATACAAGTTCAGTATATGAGGATATTTCTGATTTTTTTTTTTTTTTTAGAATTTATGAATGCCTGTCAAACCAATATGTCTGAAAAAACAGAAGATGTGACATCAGGAAGTAAGGTAGATGATGAAACCACAGAAATCAACAGCTCATCAGTGCTGGTTCTACCAAACAGAATATCGTGTGAGGTAAGTTCTTTGTAGAAACATCTTCAAATAACATTTATGCTAGACAGCGCCATCAGGGGTTTTGAAAGGACACTCCTCTCCCCCGTTAATACTTAAGTCATTCTTCTTTCCTTTTTTTTAAATGATGATCTTATTATAAATAGCTTTGAAGTGCAGTTCTTAAGAATTCTACATTAGGTCAGACAGATCCCAAATCCTTCCATCCAATCTCCAGTCTCCCATTACTTGCAAAGGTTATTGAAAACGTTGTTCTGCAGCAATTACAAGACCATATTGATTTGAATGCACCATTGGACATACATCAACATAGGTTCTAACCTCAACACAATGTTGAAGCTCTAACTTTACTAATAGATAGCCTCATAAGAGGCACAGATAATATTAAAAAATGATTTCTCCTAATCTTTATGGACATTTCTGCTGCCTTTGACACAGTTTCACACGTAGGAATGATACAATGGCTTTATGAAATTGGTCTCCGTAACAAAACATTAAAATGGTTCCAGTCCTATTTCACCAACCAAACTCAGCAGGTAAAATGTGGTGATTTAAAATCGGCATATTTCAACATGACACAAGGAGTACCTCAGGGCTCCTCTATCTCCTCCATTCTTTTCAATCTGTACATTCAACCCATCTGCAACATTCTTAAAAACATAGGATGCTCTTTCACATCTATGCAGATGATATTATGGTTTATACTCCTATAAATGTGCAAGCACCAGACCTCATCCCCATAACTAATTGCTTGGTTGAGATGATTGCATGGCTTAATAATAACAGCATGTTGATCAACTATAATAAGACAGATGTTATGTTTATAACTAGAAGGGATAACCTCAATTTTCCATCTACGATATGCATCTGGGACAAACATATTATAGTGAAAAATGAGGTAAAATAGCTTGGAATCACGTTAGACACAAAGTTAAACTTTCCATTCTCAGATCCATAAAACTGCTGCAAAAGCTTATTACAAATTAAAAATCATAAGGAGGCTCAAACCAATTTTAAGCCAAGACCACTTTAGAACTGTATGTCAAGCAATCGTCATGCCCATAATAGATTATGGAACCATTCTTTATCATGGTCTCCCTAATCAATCTATGCACCCTCTCCAATTAGTGCAAAATACAGCAGCTAGAATCATCACAAATACTGCAAAATGCGATCATATCACTCCAGTGCTTCAAAACCTCCATTGGCTGCCCATCCAAGCTCGTGTAAAATTTAAGGCTATATTAACTATTTTTAAAATTATTAATAATATCTCAGCTGATGCCCTTCAGGCCTTAATAATCAGGCATAATAATACGAGACCCCTTAGAACTAGAATGGACAACAAAATAGCCACGCCGCCTGATTTCCATAAAACAAATCAGCAACGTCCAGAAGGGCCCCATCCCTTTACGCACCTGAACTATGGAATACTCTACCTGATTGCATGCGAGCAATGAGAGACTTAAAGGACTTTAGACAAATACTTAAGACTATACTAGTCACACAATTTTATGTTTGTCCTTAGACCCCTGACGAAGGCCTAGGGCCGAAACTCGTTAAGTTGGGTCTACTAATAAAGTTTCTTGGATACCCCTACTGTGTTTGGCCATGGTTTGTGGTTTCCGCTACTCTCCCCCGTATATTAATGTAGGCTCCAGGGGAGCTAACATGGGAAGAAGAGGGATAGCTCACTTACATGTTAGCTTTCTGTTTCTTCTCTAAAACAAAATAAAGGACTTCAGGGCCTTACATCCCTCCCTTCCTACTCATAGAAGAGAGTACTCCTGAGTCTTTCCTCCAGACCATGACTCTCAAAGGTTCTTCATGACCTTACCCCACAACACAGAAAAATTGCGTTGATAGGGAGTAGATCCTCAAGTACCAATAAATGCAGTCAGACCAAGAAAATGTAGTAGATGAAATAGAAATTTCCCATTGTGTTGGATGCCACAGGCTTGATTAAAAGGAATTATAAAATACACTTGATAAAATACTCATACATGTTACATCTTATGAACTATAGAAGGAGGCTCTCCTTGGCATGATGCAAATACTACGCCAAACGTTAGCAGTAAATTTGAGAGACTAAGATTATACTCCACGTACCCTGGTTTAAGAGTAGATTTCATTACTGTCATGGTATGTAGAAAACTAACAAAAATTAACTATAACACTGCACTAAGGGACTTCAATAAATAAACCACAACAACACCCTTAGACTTACAATTCCATTGATTATACTCAATCTTGACACACTCCCACACTTCTAAAGTAAGAAAATTTAAAAGGGATTTTTTGAGACTGGTGATGCATGAAGCTTTAATCCCTGGCCTATGGTGATTCGTTTCACCACATAGTGGGAGGTGATGTATTTATCTGAGGTCTTTTTCTCCTATAAAAAAGGATTAGTCATAAAAAAGTTTGATTTTACTTTAAAAGTGTGGGAGTGTGTCAAGACTGAGTATAATCAATGGAATTGTAAGTCTAAGGGTGGTGTTGTGGTTTATGTACAAAACTAACCCATTTGGAGAAATTGCCCCTAGAAGAGTCCTATGCATCCTTCCACCCATAGACCTAACTTGCTCTAAAGGTTTTCTGAATTGTCAATAGGATGGAGCTAGATGCTTTTCTGCTTATACTCTGATCTGACATCAGAGCAAATATAATGGGTTTTCAGAGAGTTGAATTAGATCTGGAGAAATGTGTGATCTGAAGGACCCTTTGATGGTGATGGAGATATGGGGGCCTGGAAAACTCGCAGATGTCTTGAGATGTCACTATAATACATTTATAGTGCTTTGTTGTGATATAATGTATTAGTGGGAGGGGGGTCTGGCCTAGAGGACCTAACTTGAATTTATTTGGGTGAGCCTCTCAGTTAACAGAAGAAAAAGTATATTTACATATCTGTCTCTATAATAGCAATGCTATATAGTGATTATAAATATTCAGATACTATATATTCCTGCCCCAAGGTGTTTACAGTCCAAGTGGGTACCTGAGACACTGAGAGAGGCAGGGCCAGCACAACCATTAGGCATACGAAGTGGTCGCCTAGAGTACTAATGGTCCAAAGTGGCCCATTGCCACTGCTGCTGCCCCTCTTTGGGACCTGCAGCGGCAGCAATGACTTCAAACAACCCTAAAGTGCTTACCTAATCCTCCAGCTTTGCGGGGCTGTTTGTGCATCTATCCCTTCTGATGCGCAATGCTGACTTCCTGTTTGCATAGAGGGTGGAAGCGACTAATCGGCTGCTTCCACTCCCATGCAAAAGGAAGCCTGCATCTGAGGGGGCAAAATCCCAAACATCCTTGCAGTGCCAGAAGTTTATGTAAGCACTGTGGGGCTATTTGAAGTCATTGCTATGACTGCAGGTACCAGAGAGGGGCAACAGCTGTGGGGGATGGGGATGGAAGCTAGGATTCAGGTTCCCTAGGTCATCTCATATCCTTATGTCAGCCCTGGAGATGGCGTCTTCCCTAAGATGTGTTAGTAGCAGATACAGGATTTGAACCTTAGAATTCTTGGTTTTCACCTCTTGGTTAATGATGTAATATACAGGAAGTGCTTCCATCCCACTCAGAAAAAGGAGGGATGTATTAAAAGAGGAGTCACAGACTAGGGTGTGTCTGCTGGCCAGTTAAGTCACTGAACCGCTGTATCTCTGAACAAAGAGAATCAGAGGCTACAGGAGGCCTCAGGAGGAAGAAGACTCTTCTGAGCCTCTTTGGATAGAGTATAGAGTCAGATGAAACTCCTGGAGGTTGAGTACAGGAGGCATCGGGGCATGCAACAGTGGCTCCCATGGATATTCAGTGGCACTAATTGTGTAAATGCCTTTTGAATATCGTGCCCAGAGTTCCTTTCCTTTTCTATTTATATTTATACACAGCCAGCAACACAAGCGGCGACTGTACACTTGGACTTCACTCAATGGATTGTATAAAAATCAAATTGACTACATCTGTGGAAGTCAACGATGGAAAAGTTCTATAAAATCAACAAAGACAAAACCTGGAGCTGACTGTGGTACAGATTATCAACTACTAGTATGCAAACTCAAGCTAAAGTTGAAAAAGAGCAAACCACTCATGAATGCAACAAAATATGACCTTGAGAATATACCACTGGAATTTAAAGACTGCCTGCAAAATCGATTTGCTGCTTTAGATACAAATGACAGAGCTCCAGAAGTGTTATGGAATGACATCAAGAAGGTTGTGTTGGAAGAAAGCGAGAAGTCTCTACAAAAGGTGAAAAAGCAAAAACGGCCAAAATGGATGACGGAAGAAACTCTGAAAATTGCCCAGAAATGCAGAGAAGCTAAAGCCAGAGGAGAAAGAAAGAAAGACAATAACAGAACTCAACAGAGATTTCCAACGTGCAGCAAGACAGGACAAGGAAAAGTACTACAACGACGCATGCAAGGAAATAGAAGCAGAAACTATTAGAGGAAGAACAAGATCGGCTTTCCTAAAGCTACGAGAGTTAAAGAAAAAGACCTAGATAAGATCCTCAAGAGCAGAGATGTCTCTCTCCATACAAAGATTTGACTTGTTCAAGCCATGGTATTTTCAATAACATCATATGGATGTGAAAGCTGGACAGTGAAAAAGATAGACAGGAAGAAAATTGATGCCTTTGAATTATGGTGCTGGCGGCGAATACTGTGTATACTGTCATGCCCTCACCACCCGCCTCTAGCCTAGAGGGGCGTGGTATCGGAGGAACTTCTCTCGATTGGCTTGGGCAAACTAACTTCTCCCAGGCGTATCTTGGGATATGTAGTTTGCCTTAAAAATGGCTTCAAGAAGAAGTTGTAGTCATGGTCCGGAGGTAAGGCAAAGTGGCAGAATTGTATTTCTTACGCAAAAGTTCAAGTACCCTGTACACAGGACTCCTTCTGATGCAGGATTATTGGTAATATAGCACTAGAACAGCATAACTGCTTCACAAGCTTCAAACACACACAGTTGCTTCAAACGTTTCTCAGCCCTGAAAAACAGCACTTTAGCAAGGGTAAAAATGCCTCTTTTTAGCCTTGCCTTGTAAAACAATTAATAGCAACAATAAAACTTAGTCCCACTGGAACTAAAGCTTCTTCTTAACTCCCTTCCCAGATTAAGTTTAAACCAAAATATGGGAGACACGGGCAGCAAATATTCACCAGGCTTTTTAGCTTCCCTGCAAGTTTTCCTGGCTGCGTCACTAACCTCTGGGTTCTAGCAAAAGTATCCCCGGCCTCCTGTTGGTTCTCTGGGTCTTGTTAGTTCCAGCATTAGGAGACCTTCTCAGAAAGTGCTAGCCCTCAGCATAACGGTTCAACGCGCTTGGCTTGATATAAAGTACAGTCCATAGGAATATCCATAGCCCTCAAGTCATCCTCAGCAGTATCGACTTGCATATCTTCAATTGTTGGAGCAGTGTCTGGTTCTGAGTTCTCAAAGCAGTGCTCAGTAAACAGCTCCCCCTTGGGTCCTAGAATCACTCCTGTTCCCATCTCTACCTGAGACAGCCGGTCAGTCCCTTCAGCCTTCGGCCTGTCTCCTCGGCTGTGTTCCCTGTGATTCAGCTCCTCCCAGGGCTCTCCTCTATGGCTCCGCTGCGTCTCCAGCTTCTCTTGACTCTCCTGAGCCTCTTGTTTCTCCAACTCCCCTTGTTTCTCCAGCTTTTCTTGTTTCTCCAGCCACCCTTCTTTTTGCCTTAGCAGGGGTTTATATTTCCCCCTCCAGGGTTCCAGCCCCTCCTCCTCCCTTCCGGCCCTTCCAAGGTGATAATAATCTCTTCTCATGCCTGCAGGGACCTCATAGGAGTCTGGGTGTGACACCCTGGGCTTTCTTTCTCTCTTCTTTCTCTCCCTTCGCGGGGCCTGAGATCCAGGCCAGGCAGGGATTTCGTGGGTATCAGTGTACGCAGGATTCAGGTTACCCTTGAAATACTCAACTGGGCTCCCCCCTAAGTCCAATTCCATGTCCTTTTCTATTCTCATGGGTTCAAGACGGGCATCTCTGTCACAATACCATGGACTGCCCGAAGAACAAACCAGCCGGTACTAGAGGAGATCAAACCTAAGCTTTCTTTAGAAGCTCAGATGACAAGACTTCAACTTTCATACTTTGGACACATCATGCGAAGAGAGAGATCATTAGAGAAAGACATCATGCTTGGCAAGATAGAAGGACAGTGCAAAAGAGGAAGGCCAGCAATGAGATGGATCGATACAATAACAGCAGCTACGGGTACCAGTCTGTCAACAATGAGCCGCCTGACTCAAGACCGAACACAATTTAGGATAGCTATCCAGAGGGTCGCCATGAGTCGACTCTGACTCGACGGCACTTAACAACAACAACACACAGCCTAGATATCCCTGATATACAGTAAGGCAATATAGTATGTTCATAAATAAACATAAACCTAGAAGAGGAAGCCCTGAGTATAATTTTACATACTATGAAAGATCCACTGTATAAAGCAGAAATCTCTGTACAATGCAATACTGTTGTTCATAGTTATAGTAAACTAGAAATATAATACCTGCTCTGGCAATTCTGCAGCATGCAAGGCTATTCTTATTTTTACTGTATATTCAGTGTTTATTGCTGTTAGAATAAATTAAATAACAGAGAAATGTGTACTGTTATCTCCTATAAATACTACCAACCACATGATACAGTTCTGCAAGTAATAAAACATTTTTTTTAAAATAATTCTTTCCCCATGATGAGATATCTTCTTCCTTCTTTTGTTTGGTTCCAGGAAATACTTGGAATAAAATCCCTGCCCGCTTTCATGTGATGGGACAGATTGAGTCCTATTTCTGTAGCCCCCTTATCCTGAAGAGCTTACCGTCAGACTCATTTGCAACAGTACCAATGATGTTTAAATGTAGTCAGATAGCTCAAGCGGTCAGAGTCTGGTTGTTTCTTCGGGTGGAAGCTGAGAGATTTCACTAACCTCGTCTTACTCTCCCTTTACTATGAGGCAAGTAGAGAGCAAGAGGAAAATAAACTAAAATGAATAAGCCACTATCAGCTGATGTTACAGATATTAATTGTAGCTAGGTAGTGGTTTGTAATAATGGACTACATAGAAGACATTTACTTTCAGGAATAGGATTTTTAGTGCAATTTATTAAATATTACAATAGTGTAACCATCCAAAATATTCTTCTTAACTCACAGTAACATTTTACTCACATCAATATAACAATAACTCAGGTAAGTGTATTCAGTCACATCAAGTAACAGGCAAGTCAAGTTATTCTTTAGATCTGCTGGTGAAACTTTTACACAAATATTTCCAGACCAATTCCTACTAAGGTCTTTTTCAAAAACGTCATTTTCCCCCCTCTAACAGGTAAGTTTCCTTTTTTGGAATTTGCTTTTTTTTCCCCAGTGTCTGTTTTATTTGAGCTCAAATATATTTTCCGTTTGTCTCTTTGTAGGGTGCATTAGTACCTCTTCCAGTATTCTTTCTTGCGTAGGAGTCCAGGACTCCTGATCCTTCTGCTACTGGATTGAAGATCTTCCCGGGTTCTTCAGATGTCCTCTTTAGCGCTGGATCCTACTCCCTACCTTTAACAAATCAACAAGGGGAAACCCTATCTACCCATGGGGCAAAATGGCTTTCTCTTTAAGAAAGAATATAGGGTTTTTATTTCAGAAACTATAACACTTTCCCTATCTAATTAAATACATAAAAGGATAATTGATACATCCCATCTTCCTTTGTTTCTTTGAATACGCCCACTCTACACCTCCACACTCTGGACTGCAACCCAACCATGCCCACATGCAGCAATCTCCCAAACACATTTCCTTTAACGGAGCCTGCCAGGGACTGCTTTATTCTTTCAATCCAGGAATGAGACTATCTTATCAGGCCCATTAAGGGTCAGTCTCAATTAACTAAACACAGAGCAAAGCAGAATGTTTAAGCTCTTTGTTCTGCTACAGTTTGACACAAACAGTTCAGTCACAGCTTAGATTTGAAGTACCCCTTCTTTTCTCGGGGTACTTCACTTCAGCCAGAAATTATCCACATCTGGAAATTCAGAGTTTTTTCCTCTAGTCCAAGAGGATATTTCTTATGAAATCAATCCTCTCATCCACTCTCAAGTGCTTAAAGTCAGATTCAGAATTACAGTTCCAACTCTGAGTATAAATGGCTTCTTCAGACCTTAGACAGGATTCCAAGAAGAATTTAATTTCTTTTTAAGAAATATTCCTTACTCAGTAACTCTCAGCCTTGCCGTCAGTATTTCTCTGAGCCACTCACCCAAAGTTCCAAATGGTCACTAAATTCAGTTTCCAGAGAATTAAGCCACACTTCCAGAGTCACCAATCACTAGTTCAACCTTTCTCTTTACTGTGCACCCTTCAAAAACACTCCTTTCAGCTCTCTCTTCACTCATAAATCTCTGACAGCTTGCCTTTTCCACGAACAAGCCTGAACTGCTCCTTTCAGTTTCTATTCCCTGTTTCTGCCTCTGCAGATTCCCTCAAGAAAGACTGCTCACTCAAGAGATTCCTGCACCTCCCCCACATAAACACATAGCTCTGGAGAATGCAAAACATCCCTGGAGGGGAAAGAAACATTTCTAGCTACCACAGATTGTCCTGGACAGCACTTCCCCAGCCTAGCCAGGCATAATTTATTTTATTTTAACCCTCAGGTTACATTTGGTGAGAAAGGAAATGAAACCATTCCCTTGGTGGCTTTTTGGGTGGAAATTTTGAATGGATGTAATCTATAGCCCTCAGTTTATGTAAAGCTTTAGCTTCCTTACAGTAGGCAGATTGACAGGTAGAAACCATGTCCCTGTTTAATGTACAAGGGTTTCTCAGAAAGTAATGCCCTACATGTTTTTTCTCAGTCCAGAATGAAGATAGAGCTGGCCCCCACTCCGCCCCTTAGGTCTGCTTCTTTCTGCTTTGGTCTCCTCAATTGCCGTTCTCTTCATTCGAAAACCCTGCTCATTTCAGACCTTATCTCTCATGAATCGTTAGACATTCTTCTGCTCACCGAAACGTGGCTGAAGGAAGGTGAGGACGCTCTTTTAGCCCGCTGTTTGTCCCCCGACCTTTCTGGCACCTCCCTCCCTCGTATCGGTCGCACGGGCGGAGGCGTAGCTGCCCTCCTTCGCTCCTCAATCTCCTTCACCACTATCACATCTCCCCTTCTGCGTTATCCCGAGGCTTTGCTCCTCCACCTTCACTTTTCACCCCCCCTACATCTTCTTCTCCTCTACTCCCCCCCCAGCCTCTCGCCCTGACTTATGGGATTCCCTCACATCTTCTATCACTGATCTGTCACTAGCCTTCCCTCACCTGCTCGTCGCAGGTGATTTCAACCTTCATCTCGACCCCCCCCGCCTCTGCCAGAGACCGCGCTTTCAGTTCTCTTCTTCATGATTTATCCTTTCAGCAACTTGTCCCCTTCCCCACTCATTCTGCCGGGTACACCCTTGACTTGCTTCTTTCCCCTTTAGCCTCCCCCTATCTCCTCCATTCCTTCTCTGCTCTCTCCCTGCCTTGGACCGATCACTCTTGCGTTATCTTTCACTGTTTCACTTCCTCCCCTCTCCTCCTCTCGGTCTCTCCCTCCTCCCCATCTTCCTCTCACTCCGCTCCTCCATCCCTTTCCCGACGCATCACCTCTGAGGCCCTTCAACGATTCCCTCCAGCATCTGACTTACTCCCATCTGATTTCCCCCTTCTCTCCCCCTCCTCCCAAGCTTCCACCTGGTCCTCCTCTCTTTCTGCTGCCCTGGACCTCATTGCCCCTCTCCGTCCCCGGCCTCACTCCCATCATCCTTCTCAGCCTTGGTTTCACCCTGGTCTGTTCCTGCTGCATGCTCAGCTTCGCTGAGCGGAACGACTATGGCGTAAAGCCCCCTCTCCCTCCACTCTCTCTCGTTTCAAGTCCGAACACTCTTATTATAAATCCCAGGTCCACCAAGCTAAGCGGACTTATTTCTCTACTGCTATATCCTCCGCTCCTAACCAGACACGTCACCTCTACTCTGTACTTCAATCTCTTACCTCCCTTCAATCCCGCACTGCCCCTTCGCCTTCTGTTCCCTCCCCCTCTCCTTCCGAACTCGCAGACTATTTCAGTATCAAAATATCTACCCTCTGAAGCTCTCTGCCCCACTGCCCTCCTCCCATCTCGAGTCCACCCCCCTGCTCTCCCCTCGCTCCCCCCATCTCTCCCACGTCTGGCATTCTTTCCACCCACTCACCTCCGCTGAGCTCATTGCAACTATTACCTCTTCTAAGAAAACTTCCTGTGCCCTAGACCCCATCCCCTCCTCCTGGCTTCTCACCCCCTCTTTAGCCCTTATCCCTCCCATCCTTTCTATGATCAACACCAGTCTCTCATCTGGGGTATTCCCCCGATCCTGGAAACACGCCCTTGTCCGACCTAGCCTAAAAAAGCCCTCTCTCGACCCCATGGTTCCCGCACACTACCGCCCAGTCTCTAACCTTCCCTTCCTATCTAAAATCCTCGAAAAAGCTGTCTTCTCTCAACTTTCTTCCCACCTTGATTCTACTCATTTTCTCCACCCTCGTCAGTCTGGCTTCCGCCCCGGCCATAGCGTCGAAACTGTTCTTCTTGGTTTCCTGAATGAAATTCACACTGCCCACGACCGTGGTGATCTTTCGGTGGCAGTTTCTCTCGACCTCTCTGCTGCTTTCGATCTTGTCGACCACTCCCTCCTCTTAGCCCATCTTCGCAAGGCGGGCCTCTGCAGCACTGTCCTTCACTGGTTCCATTCTTTTCTCTCCTCTAGGTCCTTTTCAGTTCTCTCTACCTCCACCCCCCCAACCGCCTCTACACCTACTCCCCTGCTCTGCGGTGTCCCCCAGGGCTCTGTTCTGGCTCCTGTCCTTTTCAATGTCTTCCTTACACCCCTTTCACTGTTGGTCCAACAACACAGGATTTCTGCCTTCTACTATGCTGATGACCTCCTTCTTCTATACCACACCTCTCCCCTTTCCCCAGACCTCTCCCCACTAAATTCCTGTCTCACAGCTGTAGCCCATTGGCTTACCACTCACTGCCTACACCTAAATCTTGCTAAGACTCTGGCCATCTGGTTCTCACGTGATGGTGTCCCCCCTCCGGTTTCCCCCTCTTTCTCTGGTTCTCCCCATTCCCTTAGTCTCCACCTTTCGCTACCTGGGTGTCCTTTTCGACCCTGGCCTCACCTTTCGGGATCACATCGCTCACGTTTCAAAGTCCTCATTCTACTTTCTACGTCAGATTCGTGCCATTCGACCCTTTCTCTCTTCACAGGCTCTCTCTACCCTTCTTCTCTCCTTGGTCATATCTCGCGTTGACTTCTGCAACTCCGTCCTGTCTGGTCTCCCCGCCTCCCAACTACTCCCGTCTCCAACGTATCCAAAACACTGCTGCCCGGCTCATCTTTCATGCATCTATCCGTGATCATATCACTCCTCTCCTCATCCGTCTTCACTGGCTCCCTGTCAAGTTCCGCATTCACTTCAAAACTCTGGTCCTTCTCCACCGCGCCCTCCACACCCACTCCCCTCAGTACCTAGCTGACTTGGTTCATTTTCACAATCCAACGCGTTCCCTACGCTCCTTTCACCTGAATCGCTTACATCTTCCCTCACCCACCTGTGCTCGCCTCCAATCCACTCGTTCCTCTGCCTTTTTCTTCCTTGCCCCTGCCCTGTGGAATTCTCTCCCCTCTTCTATCCGCCTCGAACAAGATCATGCCACCTTCAAGAACCGCCTTAAAACTCACCTCTTTACCCTTGCCTTTGACCTTCCTGAACCTCCCACATGATTTTGTCTTCCCTTCCCTCTCCCCTCACTCTCCCCTCTACCATCCTGTTGTATGAATCTGCCTAGTTTGCTTTCCTATCATTCGATGTAACTTCTTTTCCTTCTTTCCTTTCACCCTATGGTGACCGTTGTGATTTTAACTCTGTAAACCGCTATGATGATCCTTGCGTTTAGCGGTATATTAAGCTAATAAACTTAAACTTAAACTTAGAGATGTAAAATTGAAAGGGTAGTAACTTGGAACTTCAAAGGACACACGTATGTAATTTTACAGTCATGCAACAAATAGCAAGGCGGTAGTGATCCTTCAAATGGTGTCTGTTTGTGCCGTGTGTCACTCACAATGAGCTGTAATTGAATTCTTGGTGGAGGAGAAAGAAAGTGTGAGAAACATTCACAAACGGTTTTGTGCTGTGTATGGAAGTTCTGCGGTAGATAGGAGCACCGTTCGACGATGGGCGAAGAGAGTAAAGGCTTCAGGAAGTGGTAAAACGGAACTGGAAGATGGGCCGCGGTCTGGGCGTCCTGCCTCAGCCACCAGTCCAGAGAAGTTGCAGCACCCTGTGATAGCTGCCAGCGGGCATGAAAATACTGTAAGCTGTTGTGGTGTGCCTTGCACACACCTTTGAATATCCCAAAGAGTCAATAATTGCCATTGCACTACCTCTACCGACAGAAAGCTGTACGGACAATTCCTGACTCGTGATGTGCTGATCCGCACGAATAATGTCATCAGTGTGCTGCAACTTGTCTGGACGTGGCTGAGGCAGGACGCCCAGACCGTGGCCGATCTTCTAGTTCCGTTTTACAAACTTCCTGAAGCCTTTACTCTCTTCACCCATCGTCCAACAGTGCTCCTATCTACCACAGAACTTCCATACACAGCACACAACCATTTGTGAATGTTTCTCACGCTTTCTTTCTCCTCCACCAAGAATTCAATTACAGCTCATTGTTTGTGCCATGTGTCACTCGCAGACGCCATTTGAAGAATCACTACCGCCTCGCTATTTATCGGACGACTGTAAAATTACACACATCTGTCCTTGTGAAATTGAAAGGGTAGTAACTTGGAACTTCAATCTCTATCTTCATTCTGGACTGAGAAAAAACATGTGGGGCATTACTTTCTGAGCAACCCTCGTACATCACCAAGTGTAAGTTACAATATAAATCAGTTTGAGTGAAATGATAAAGCAATATTAAAAACAACTGGTAAATAAATTCTGACAATGTTCTTTGAATCCACTTAAACACCATCCTGGGAAGGGGGGGAGAGTGTCAGCTTCTTTAATCACATAGGTGAAACCTCAAATTCTGCTGATGACCAGGAAAAGTGACTGGAAGAAAATGACTCATGTGAGGAAAGAAAAATGTTTCTTCTGTGTCTTTCAGGGTAGTTTCTCCAAATGAGTTAGTTTTGCGCATACTATGGAAGTCGTGAACCGCTCTTCTAAGCCAGGGTATGTGGAGTATGATCTTAGTCTCTCAAATTTACTGCTAATGATGGGCGTAATACTTGCATCATGCCAAAGAGAGCCTCCTGCTGGAGTTCACAAGATGTAACATGTATAGGTAGTTTGTCAAGATGTGCTTGGAAGTTTTTTATCAAACCTGTGGCTCCCGATATTTCCATATCTTTCTGCCACATTTTCTTGGTCTCTGACTGCATTTCTTGGTACTGCAGGATCTTCTGCCTCTCCACGAGATTCACAGAATAATCACTCGGTACTGACACGTACATTATCAATGCTGTTCTGGTATTCTTCTCGTTTACCACTGTCTTTCCTATGAGGAGGAGTGTGATGTGCTGCTTCAATGAACTGAAGAGGTGTTCTCCATTATGTGGCATGTCTGAAAGCCTGTCCTGCAAATCCTCTCTCAGGCCTTGGCTCACAACCATGAAAGTTATTGCAATGACATGATATGGCAAAATATCAAGTCTGAGTAAGGTCTGTAGTCACCAGTAGCCTTGGCAGAAGATCTCATTGCCATTTTAAAAGCATTGTAGATCACACTAACTAGATGCTTCCATATGTCTTGCCACTATTCGACAAGTGAACAAATCCTTAATGTTTCTCTTGAGGGACAAATGTTTCTCTCTTTTTTTTTTCTTCTTCTAGAATAGCATGCATATATTTAATCATATAGCTCTTACAGGATTCTGTGCAGTTCAGAAGCATAGCATTCCCATAAATATCCATAGTTTGGGACTCACATCCTGGGAAGGCTGAGGAGTGCTATTTTAACCTTTAGACTTGTCAGAATAGATTTAATGATTCCTTACCAAGAGGAAACATTTAAGTGTGGGGTTTCTCCACATTCACCTACATACATCCTGTGGAAGTTGCTCAACAGGTATTGTGACCAGCTGGTATTTGCAAAGGCTAATAGCAGAGATGCCAATTCTCACTCCTTAGGCGTGTATTGCACTCATTTGAAGGTTTTCTCATTCTCATGCTATTTGAGCTTAGTGTCAGTGCAGTGATCCTGATCACTGCTTCCATGAAAAACACCTAAGAGAAGAAAAACCAAGTGGTCCAGCCAGGGCCAGCATTTGTGGATAGCAAACAGGGCACTTGCTACAGGGGGCCCCAAGTCTATCTCAAGCTGAAGTAGACAGAGACCACAGGTAGGCTTTGGAGCTCCCTCACCAGCCCTAGGCACCTGCATATGTAACACCCAGGGACGGCTCAAGGCAATCTGTTGCCTGAGGCGAGGGATGAGGTACCCCCATCCCCTCCCCAGAGCAGAGCAGAACTCCAGTCAGGGACTGAACTAAACAAAAACTCCAATCAGGGACTGAACTAAATCAAAAAAGCTGATTTGATAATGTGGAGGAAATGCAAGATATTTATACACCAAGGAACTAAAAGAGTGAGAACTGCACTGTTTATAACACCAAATTCTAACTCATGTTTATCTTGTTATAAACTGCATTATGGTTCTTGCTTTTTCTTTTTAAACATATGTTTTACATCCACAGAACCCCCTCCCTTAACAATGGGTGCAGAGCAGAACTAGGACATTCACCCACTGAACTCAATATCTTTAAAAAAAAAATCTGATTCCGATCATCTCACTGACAAACATTCTCCAGTACCAGGCATATTGTGAACTAATACAAAACCCTACAACAAAGTCACTGAGGATCTGTAGAGCAAATCTACTATACCATACCATACCTCTCTCATCAGAGACTTTTGGGAAAACTAAAAAGTCATGGGATAGGAGGCAGTGTACTATTGTGGATCAGGAACTGGTTAAAAGATAGAAAGCAGAGGGTTGGGCTAAATAGCCAATTTTCCCAATGGAAAAAGGTGTATTGTGGAGTACCACAGGGATCTGTGCTGGGTCCGCTGCTTTTTGACATATTCATAAATGACCTGGAAAAGGGAATAACGAGTGATGTTATCAAATTTGCAGATGACACAAAACTATTTAAAGTTGTTAAAACCCAAGAGGATTGTGGAAAATTGCAAGAGGATCTTGATAAGTTGGAAGACTGGGCAACCAAATCACAGATGAAATTTAATGTGGAGAAGTGCAAAGTTATGCACCTAGGAAAGAACAACCCAAACTATGGTTACACGATGCAAGGTTCCACATTGGGAACCACCACCCAGGAAAAGGTTTTAGGTGTCGTCATGGATAACATGTTAAAACCTTCCGCCCAGTGTGCAGTGTCAGCCAAGAGAGCAAATAGAATGCTAGGTACCATAAGGAAAGGAATGGAAAATAAAACAAAGGATATTATAATGCCTCTTTATCGTTCCATGATGCGACCACACCTTGAATATTGTGTGCAATTCTGCTCGCCATATCTTAAAAAGGGTATAGCGGGGGGCGGAGCCTGATGTCCAGCGGGATGGTCGCATAACGCTGAGGCTCCCGAGAGGCCTACTCAGAATCCTGAATTAACACCTCACATTTTGGAACTTCTACTCTGACCTTGCCGGGGCACAGTGGTGAGATGGCGGGGACCAAACCTACGCGCCTGGAATTTGGGTCTTCAGCGGCTTCTCACGGCAAACGTTCCAAAACTGAACCTCCGTCCCCGCAGAAGGGGCCGGCCTCGTGCGAGGGCCCCGAAATGCAGCAGGAAATCCTCGTAGAGATCAGAGGGGTCAAAAACCTTGTGCAGGCGAACGGTGAAGCACTTCGAGCGCTGCGGGACGACTTTGGTGTGCTGCAAAGCAAACTAGAAGGGCTCTCTTCGCGTCAGGACAAAATGGAGGGCATATTGGACTCCCATGCGGCCCGGTTGTCCAAACTCGACAAAGTTGAACGACAGGTGCGGGCATTGCAGAAAGAGGTGGAAGATGGCAATAATAGAGCGCGTCGCAACAACATACGACTCGTGGGCATACCGGAGGGAGCGGAATCGGGAGACATGAAAGAGTTTTTATGCAAAATCCTCCCTTCCTTGCTCCAAATCACCTTTACCAAAGATTTGGAGATTGATCGCGCTCATCGTGTACCCACAAGCATAACGCTCAACAGGAAGACCCCGCGGCCTATCATTTTTCGACTATTGAGATATCAACACGTGGAGCAAATTCTAAGTGCCTCTCGGGCAAAGGGCCATATGGAGTTTGAGAGCCACAAGATCTCCTTCTATCCTGACTTGTCTAAACCCACAGTCGACCGCCGAAAGCGCTTTTTGGAATTCCGGCCGAGGCTTCAACAACTACAAGCACGCTACGGCCTGATGTACCCGGCCAAGCTCCGAGTCACGCTTCACAATCAGACACGAACATTCGAGGACCCTGATCTACTAGCGGAGTTTTTGGATTCCAAAGAAGCCGACTTGATGCGCTGACTTCCAGAATATTCTTGCAAGTCTCCTTATATCCGCTGTACCTGCCATATTGGATCTGCCGCAGCCTAGCAAAGAGTCTGGCGTGGGCAGTCTGTTGCCTTACTCTTGTGGTACCTGTGACCCGACTCCATCTACCCACAGTAGCCTCGATGAGTATCAGAGACAGTGTTATTATGGACTCTGGTGTTTCTTTTCTTTTTACATGTCTTCTATTTCCTCTCCAGGGCCTCCTCCCGCAGACACATGGTCGCCATATTCTTTGGGGGTTTTGCTTCTTCTCTAAGATACGTTGGTACATACTTTTCAATATGGGGTGTATTAGCCAGAATACTCGGTGATTATGACATTGTTGTACAGATTCTGCTTATGTTCTATGTTATCAGGTGCCCTTACTTAAAATGTTTACTACCGATTGATGGCACCATGTAAGATTTTTTCATTGAACGTAAAAGGCATCAATAATCCGATAAAACGGAAGAAAATCCTAAGCTACCTCAATCAGGAAGCAGCGGATCTGATTTTTCTCCAAGAAACGCATTTAAATTCAAAGGAAACTCTTAAACTCAATATTAAACCTTACATGGTGGCCGCTTATTCCCCAGCCGTTTCTAAGAAATGTGGGGTTGCCATACTGGTTAGGAAATCTCTGCATGCTACTGTTATTGCGACCAGCTCAGATACAGAAGGTAGATGGTCTAGCGTTCACCTTAAGATAGGTAGTCTAGAAGTTACATGTATATGCCTTTACGTTCCTAATGTTGATGACCCTGCCTTTTTTGCTACCATTGCTCAGGTTGCGCAGGCTTCTGCCAATACTTCATTGATCATTGGGGGGGATTTCAATCTAGTCCTTGATCCCCTGATTGACAAACAGCCGCCTAGGACGAGTGGTCCCCCCAAGAGTCACGCCACGCTTACCTCTCTGATCAAGGATCTTGCTTTAGTTGATCTATGGAGATTACTACACCCCAATGAGCTTGACTTCACCTTCTTCTCCTCCCCTCATAAATCTCAGTCTCACATAGACTTCTTTCTAATCTCGAAACTGTTAGTTCCTCAGGTGGACACTGCAAAGATTCACTCCCAACATATTTCAGATCATGCGGCCATTTCCTTTCAATTACACACTACTGCACCCCAGGGCAACTCGGGAGCCTGGTTCTTTGATAGAGCCCTGTTAACTCAGCCAGAATTCCAGTCAGAAATTCGAGTAGCCATACAGGATTACTTCCATTTTAATCTACCTCAAGATACTGCGAATTGGGCTTGGTGGGAGGGCTTCAAAGCGGCCATTCGGGCAACGATCACTAGCTATCAAATCCGCTTGCGGAAACAACGTAAACAGCAGTTGCTCATACTAGACCAGCAAATAAAAGCAGGCGAACGAGTTCTAACTTCCCGTACTGACCCATGTGTATTAATTCGATTACAGCGTCTCCGTTTTCAATATAATTCAATCCTCTCAACTGCAGCCTCTGAGTATTGAGCTTCAGCGAGGGACATATTATCGTGAAAATAACCGAGCCGGTCGACTCTTAGCCAATGCCTTGAAAGGTCAAAAAGAAGCCAAACGCGTTGCGGCCCTTCGAGCTCCACAGGGAGGGGGTATAGTGACCACAGACTCCGAGATTGTAGAGCTCTTTCGGGATTTCTATACCCGCCTATATCAATCTGAATGTGAGTTCTCATCAGAGACATTCGAGCGATTGCTCTCTGGCATTCAGCGGCCGACCCTCTCTGAAGATGATAGAGATGCGATGGATGCACCCTTCTCTACTTCAGAGATCCAATCTGCCCTAAAACGAACAGCCTCGGGCCGTGCTGCTGGGCCCGATGGTCTCCCGACCGAATTCTACAGAACGTTCAGTGCAGATTTAGTTCCCTACTTAAAACTCTATTTTACTGCCCTTGCGGCAGATACATCCTCTTTGGGATCCTTTTCGGCGGCTAATGTGGTTGTATTTGAGAAAGAAGGCAGAGACCCGCTACTGACCGCCAACTACCGTCCAATCTCCCTACTTAATGCCGACTATAAGATCTTCGCAACGATCTTGGCCACCCGGCTATCTGGCATGATGGCTACCTTAATTCACCCCGACCAATGTGGTTTTATACCCGGCAGATCAACTGCTGACAATGCTCGGACCTTGTGCCATGTGTTATCTAGTGCTGCCAATCTCGACCATCCATGGGTGGGTCTTTCCCTGGATGCCGAAAAAGCCTTTGATCGTCTAGAATGGCCCTTCTTATTTGCAGTTCTCCGATGGTATGGCTTTGGAGAGGGCTTCCTCCGATATCTCCAAGTCATGTACACTCAACCCGTCGCCAGTATTTGTGTAAACGCCATCAAATCTCAGCCATTTAACCTCCAAAGAGGCACGCGTCAAGGTTGCCCCTTATCACCAATGCTTTTTGATCTCGCTCTTGAACCCCTAGCCCTCCTTATCAGACAGTCTGCACGTATTCGAGGTGTCCCCTTTAGTCATAGGGAGATTAAACTCTCTGCATATGCAGATGACCTTATGCTCTTCGTTTCCCTCGATTCGGTTCCAGCTGTCCTGGATCTGATTGACGGATACTCACAATTATCGGGCTATAAAATTAACTGGACCAAATCTGTAGCATTCCCACTGAACCGCTGGGTACATGAGGCTGACATGCAGGCCTTTCCCTTCCTTTGGCAATCCCGCATGGTGAAGTATCTCGGGGTACATTACTGTTCTCCTTTAGAAGACACTATCAGTTTTAATGCCAAAGAGGTAGTCTCCAAAGTCCGTGAACTCACAAATCGTTGGTCTCCCTTATCTATCACATGGTGGGGCCGCTTAGACACAGTGAAGATGATGATAGTCCCCAAAGTGAACTACATTTTAGAAATGGTGCCATGCTTACTTCCGCTACGTACTTATAAAGATATTGAGGGCCTTCTCGTCCGTTATCTCTGGCAGGGCAAGCCACCAAGGATAGCTAAACATAAACTGCAGTCTGCAAAGGAACGAGGGGGGTACTAGATTTCCTGATTTTCTTAGATATCATCAAGCCTTTTTACTTAAGCAAGGTGCCCGATGGCTAGATACCTCAACAGACCGCCGACCAGTTTGGCTGGACATAGAAGAGGAGCTCAGTAGCCCAATTCCGTTGACCCATCTCCCCGGTATGTCTTATCAAGTAGACACCCGCCATCCACCAATGATTGTCGATACTCTTGCGGCCTTTAACACTCTCATTCTAGCACTGGGCCCGAATGTATGTCCTCAGGACGGACTCCCGCTATGGAATAACCCCAGAATTCAAGTCCTAAATAGAACAATAGCCTGGAAACCCTGGTACTCCAGGGGGATCTGGACACCCCAACAGCTTTTCTCTGCAGCTCATTGGAAAACCTTTTCGGATTTACAAAAGGAATTTGCGTTACCAGCGAAACACTACTTTCAATTGCTGCAGCTTCAACACTGCCTCAAAAGTGCTCGAATCATGCCGCCCTCTGCCCCTACTGAGGATGGGCTATTAGAGATAGTTCACTCCATTAGTAGTACACATGGGGTAGCCTCTAATTTTTATAAAATACTTTCTCAGGGTACAGATACGGACACTTTTAGAGCCCAACAAGCCTGGGAGCGCGAACTGCAAACCACTATAACCCCTGTGCAATGGAGCGTTTTTTGGAGTAAAGTAGTGCGGGTTTCCCGGTCTGCCTCTGTTACCCAAACTCTTTTCTTCTTTGCACACAGATGCTTTTATACCCCAGAAAAAATAGCCAAATGGAACCCAAATGCTAGGGACCTGTGCTGGTCTTGCCGTACTGCTGTGGGATCCCTCGCTCATGTTAATTTTGAATGTCCTCACCTGCAGGTCTATTGGGGGCGGGTCTGCAGTCGTATTCAATCTATCTTACACTTTCATGAACCTCTTTCTTGGAAGGTCGTGGGACTCCGCTCTGTGGCGGAGGTCCCCTCTCTTCCTAAGAAGGGTCGCTTTCTCCTTGATTTCATGCTAGGTATAGCCATATGCTTAATCACGAGGAATTGGAAGGATAGCTCTCGACTTACTGTCAATGAATGGTGGAACCTTGTCTGCTTATATAGTAAATATGAGCAGGTACCTCGGAGAGCTATTCCCCATGTCCAAACTCACTCCTGCTTGTCTAAATGGCAGATGCTTAATGATTATGTACAATCTGCTCATTGCTCTAACATGCCTGTATAATGTGCGCTCATCATGTTTTAGATCACCGTTAGGTTTTGTAATACAATAATGTAAGTACACGCCCGCTTCGGGAATGCTTAGTTTTCTAGAGAAGAAGCAGGGGGGAGGGGGGTGGTAGGGGTTTACTTTGGTGTATGTATTACACGTTATGTATTTGTCTTTTAGCTGTATGTCTTCCTTTCTTTCGTTGTTATAAAACGAAAATAAAGAATTTTAAAAAAAGGGTATAGCATTTTTAGAAAAGGTACAGAGAAGAGCCACCAAAATGGTAAAGGAATGGAAGGATACTCCTATGAAGATAAGCTAAAAAGGTTAGGGCTCTTCAACCTGGAAAAGAGACGGCTGAGGGGAGATATGATAGAGGTCTGTAAATTAATGAATGGAGTAGAACGTGTAAAGGTAGATCGATTGTTTATGTCATCAGAATATAAAACGTTATCAGAATATAGAAAGACTAGGGGACATGCAATGAAGCTACAGGGTAAACTATTTAAAACTAATAAAATAAAATATTTTTTCACTCGACGTGTAATCAAACTCTGGAATTTGTTACCAGAGGATGTAGTAAAAGCTGTTAGTGTAGCTGGGTTTAAAAAAGGTTTGGACAAGTTCCTGGAGGAAAGGTCCATAAACCATTATTAAAAGGGACCCAGGATATCACTGCTTGACCCAATACAAGCACTGAGGAACCTGGGTCTTTTGGGGAGACTGCTAGGTACTTATGACCTAGATTGGCCACTGTTGGAAACAGGATACTGGGCTTGATGGACCTTGGTCTGACCCATTATGGCATATCTTATGTTCTTATGTTCTTAACTCCATGCTAACAGAACATGTAGCCTCAGTCACACATGCAAAACAGAGACAGATCTTCACAAAGTAGGGAATATATCAATACAAACTAAAAATAGATGCACATAGTCAAAAAATGCTTTTACCCATCACTCTTTAGGTTTACAGGATTTCTTTCCCAAAATTATACTATACTGCAGAGTGAGGCGAGAGAAAGAACTCTCTCACACACAAGCATCTGCATTGTTGGCAGAAACTAACATAATGGCTCAGTGCAAGTAGAGCGAGTGCAATTAATTGCCACCTCAGTGTGTAGTCTTAGTTGCACCTGCAGCTGTTTTGCCACGCTGAAATGCAGTAACTGCAGTGGGATATAAAGGCCTCCCTGCAGTTAGCCTTTGGTCCCGCGTGATTAAACTCTGGAATTAGTTACCAGAGGATGTAGCAAAAGCTGTTAGTGTAGCTGGGTTTAAAAGAGATGTGGACAAGTTCCTGGTGGAAAGCGCCATAAAGTATTATTAAAGAGTGCCTTGCCCTGGGACAAGCATTGTGGAACCTGTGTGCCTTTTTGGGAATCTCTCAGGTTTGAGGAACCTTGGTCAGACCCAGTATGGCACAGAGCTTAGGAACATGCTGCTAAATATGCCAAACGAGATGCTCAACAGCACCCATGCAGCATCTCCCACTTCTACAAAAACAGGAGCAACTTAGTTCCCCAACACAGTACTTCCCACCCTCTGAAACACAAGAGAGACTTTGTGACCAAGAAGTGCTTGGCAACCCCAACATAACTCCTGAAACTGCGCACTGGACCAGCATGATGTTAATGTAAATATATATTCTGCAAAAAACTTCCAAAGGAAATGCAAGATGCTCGCACACCAAAGAACAAAGAAAAAGTGAGAACCGTGGCACAGTGTATAATACCAAATTATAAATTAGAACTCATTTTATTTTGTTATTAACTGTGTTATGGTTCTCGCTTTTTCTTTTTTGAATATGTATTCTATATTCAGAGAAACCTCTCCCTCAACAATGGTTGCAGAGCAGAGGTTTGACATTCACCCACAGAACTCGATACATTAAAAAAAAAATCTCTTTCTGGTCATCTAACAAACATTCTCCAGTAACAGACATATTGGGAACTAATATAAGACCCTACAAAAGTCACCGAAGATCTACAAGGCCAAATCTACCATATGCCAGGATAAACTTCTAAAACTCAGATAAGGGGCCTACCCAGAAAAACGACACACTATAAATAGTGCTGTAATCCCTAGAACATTTATACACCTATTTGAAAAGCTGAACAAGTCAAATTACTACAGTATAGTACAGATCCCTATGCATAAACTCTGTTAACAGAACACATGGCCTCAGTCACACACTCGGAACACAGACCCTCACCAAATATAGAATAAGTGACTATAACCTAAAGTAAAAATAAAAATATGTAGACAAAAAATTAAACTGATCCCCAAGAAGCCAGACTGCACATGAAGTGTAACATCAGATAAATAAGAGATGCAGTTCCCCTTAAAGATCGTGCAAAATCTAATCACTAAATTGAAAATAAAATTATTTTTTCTAGCTTTGTTGTCTATTTTATTCTCTGATCATGCTGGTCCTGTTCTGAGGCTTCTGTTTTCCTGTCTTCTCTTAGCTCTCCTTCTATGGTCTACAGTCCATCTGCCATTTCTTGACTCTTCTTTTCTTTTCTTCACTTCCTTCATCAGCCTATTTCCAGTCCTAGTAATCCTCCTCAGTATCAACCCCCTTTTCTAGTCCTCCCCTCTCAGTACCTTGCAATTTCAACCCCCTTGCATTCCCAGGACTTCCACTGGTATCCATTCCCTTCCAGTCCCCCTCCTTCCCCAAAGTTCAGCCTCTTCTAGTCCAAATACCATCCCAGTGACAAGGCCCACCTCCCTTGCAGCCTCCACCCCCATTACCCAGCCACCTACCAGTCCCATCCCCAAGTGTGAGCTCTCTTCCAGTCCCCCTGCAGTCCCATCCCCAGGTGTCAGCTCCCTTCCATCCCTCTCCTCTCTTCCTTAGTATCATCACCCTTCTAGTCCCCCTCCAGTATCATCCCCAGGTATCAACTCCTTTCCATCCCCCTCCTTCCCCCCATGTCAGGCCGCTTCCAGCCCCCACCTTCCCCTTTGCAAACTCCCTTGCAGACCCTACCTTCCCCTTGTCATTTCACCTCCAGCCCCTTCCTCCCCTAGTGTCAGCCCAGTTGCAGCCCCCACCTTCCCTTCATATCAATTCACTTCATCCCCCTCCTTCCCCCACCCCGTGTCAGCCTGCTTCCAGCCCCACCTTCCCCCGTGTTAGCTCACCTGTAAACTCACCCTCTACTTTCAGTGGCAGCTGCGGTTTCTGCCTCATAGAACTGCAGCCATGCTAGCAACATGCAGCTTAAGTAAAAGGGAAGGTATCCGGTTGGTAGGAAAGCCTTCCTTCTCTGAAGCTGTTATACTTCCACATGGTATGTATGGCACCACTGCTGAGTCTCTGTGCTAAGACATGGTGTCCAAAAGCTCAGTGCAGACAAGAATAGACCAAGAGTGAGAATTTCCATATATGTTCAGAAAAGCATTTAGGAGGCACTGGAAGACCTTTCTTTTGAGGCATGCGTTTTCTGAGGAAAGATGGCACTATGAGAGGTCTGTATTGGGAGTATTTTACTTTAGGATGGATTATATGATTTTCAGTTTGTATGTTTCATTTTTGCCATTGTATGTTACCCCCGTTCTCTGTGGGCCAGACAGCTGCTTCAAAACTGCTTGGCAGACAGGGAGCACAGCAGTCCTAGGATCTTGTACTCAGAGTTTTTCTGAGCTCCTGGATTTAAAAGTTGCACTCTTGAAGAGCTCCAGGTGACAATATTTAGTAGGTACATGGCACTTGATACTCTCATATTCACCCGTCTCAAAGAGCAGAGTCTACGACAGAAATTGTGTTCTGAACCAAGGGTTTATTAAGGGTCACTGTTAAACAACTTTAACAATTTGCAGATTCCAATAAACAAGACCTGTTATAAATAGTTAATGCTTTCTCTCACTAAACAAAAATGGTTATAGACAGATTATTTCTTTTTCTCCCACCCTTTCACCAAATTACTGAGTTTTTATTTCTTTCTATGTATGTACCTATAGTAATATTTTTTTTCCTCAGGACTGTTTCCCCATATGAGTGAGTTTTGCACATACCATGACAGTCGTGAACCTCACTTCTAAGCTATGGCATGGGGAGTATGATCTCAGTCTCTCAAATTTACTGCAAAGGCTCAGTGTAGTACTTGCATTGTGCCAAAGAGCCTTCTGCTGGAGTTCGTAAGATGTAACATATATGGGTAGTTTGTCAAGATGGGCTTGGAAATTGTTCATCAAGTTTGCGGCTCCCAATATGATGGGAAGCCTGCATGGAAACACTTTTCTCTTCTTTTCTAATGCTTTGTCCATGGTACTTTTAATCTGTATGTGAAAAACTACAGTTCCTGATGCTGTGCTGGAGGTCACACCTGGATCTAGTGCCACTGGGGTAAGATGGTGGTTTAGGTCCCTGTTTTATATTACTAAGACCTGGTGGCTTCTGTGGATTCAGGTCCCTGAAACTTCTCCACATGCCTCCTGGCTCTTCTGGTCTGAAAGGCTTGGTTGCTGATGCATTCTGGAACCTCGTCACAGACTGAGCTGCTCCTGTTATGAAATAGCTGGGTGTTGGCAGGGTTTGCACAGTCATCTCCCCTCTGCTCTCCTCTTCTGCAGATACTCTAAGCCTGTTGCATTCCTTAGATAAAATATTGTGGCAGGGGGCAAAATACTTCTCTCTGCTCTTAGGATACCAGGGTGGGATGCAATAGACACCTGTCCCATAAGGGCAGAGGCCCTACTCCATCTTCCTGGTACAATGGCTGTCTACCAAAGTCAAGAAACTATTTTTTTCTCTCTTAAGGGAATTTTCTCCTAGCCTGAAATGATTGACAGAAAGAACCTCTCCTGTTCTGGAAAAGTTTGGACCTTTCTCCTTCCAGCAATCATTAGTAGGGACACTGGATGATGCAACTGCTCTTAGTGCAGCAATCCAAGCAGAAACAGTTGTGGTCAACATTATTGACATCCTTGCATTTTAGATATGTTGTGTACAATATTTTTACAAATAATTGGAAATATTTCAACTGTGTGTCATAATAATACTTTAATAGTTATGTTCAAAGGTATACAACAAAAAAATGTCTGTGCAACTTACATGTAGTAATTTCTGAGAAAAAAAAATGACCTGGACAGGATTCATGGAACCCATCACTAATATTTGCTTGCACATCCCTTGGCAGTGATGACAGCCTCCAAACATTTCTTATAGTCTTCTATAAGTTTTGTACATCTGTCTGCTGGTAGTTTCTCCCACCGTTCAGTTGCGATTTGTCCCAGCTCATGAATGTTTCCAGGATTCCTTTTACCAATAGCAGATTTCAGCTCATTCCAAATGTTCTCAATGGGATTCAAATCAGGACTCATTGCTGGCCAGTTTAAAACAATCCATTTGTTACTTTTCAACCATTCTTTTGTACTTTTGGATGTATGTTTTGGGTCGTAGTCCTGCTGGAGAACCCATGACCTTTGGTTCAGGCCTAGCTTTCTGACACTAGGTAGCACATTTCACTCCAAAATACCCTTGGAGTCCTTTGATTTCATGATTTCTTTAATACGTTTCAGGCCTCCAGTTCCTGGGGCAGCAAAACAGCCCCACAACATTATGGAACCACCACCATATTTAACTGTAGGAAGGATGTTTGTTCCTTATAAGTTTCATTTCTTCTCTTGTAAATATATCACTGGTCTGCATTGCCAAAGAGCTCAAGTTTAGTTTCATCTGCCCACAGAACATTTTCTCAGAAGGATTGCGGTTTCTCAAGATGGGTTTGGGCAAAGATCAGGCATGCCTTTTTATATCTATCTTTTGAGCAGTAGGGTCCTCCTTGGCCTTCACCTATGAAGTCCTTCTTTGTTTAGTGACAGTGTATGGTCCAGGTTTAAACCACCATTCCAGATTGCTCCAGCTCTTTGGATGTTGTACATTGTGGTTTTTCAACAGTTTGCACTAACCTTCGAAGATTTCTTAGATTAATTTTCCTCTTCCCACCATGTCCTGGGAAGTTATTGACAGTTCCCTGAGCAGAAAACATCTTAATAACATTGTGAACTGTAGACAGATGCATCCCAAGGTCTTTGGAGATGGCCTTGTACCTCTTTGAAATTTGATGTTTGGTGATAATGGCTTTTCTGATGGTCTCAGGCAGCTGTTTTGTCTTCACCATTGTGAATGTGGCCATCTTAAACATTAGAGCCATCATTCATTGGTTGATTCAAGTCATGTGAGTACTGACAGTTGATCACAGGTAATATCTAATTTTACTGCAGTGGAAATATGGTGGTTAAAATTGTTTAAAGGGTGCTAATAATCATGTCCTGGCAATGTCCCAGTTTTTATAATATTTCCTTTTTTAATTGGTTGTCTTTTATTTGATTCCTTTATGTGTCAGATATGTGTGGCTATATAGTCCAAAGCCATTTCACTGGCCACTTTTTCTTTAGGAGATATTGGACATTAAGGGGTTGAACTGCAAGGGTGCCAATAATGTTGACCACAACTATATGTATGCCTTTCCAGAAGACAAAAGGGAAATTTATTTATTTATTTAGCATTATTTCTATACCGCCCCTTCCTGAGATCAGGGGCGATTTACAGAGAACAGCATTATGGAACAGATCATAACAGTCAGTAATTCAATCAATCAACAGAACTATGCACATATAACTATGAACAAAAACTACACAGGCACACTACCAAAAAACTGCCTCCAGTTTTGCAACTGATTCCTATAGATTTTGGAGTGCTGAATCCAGGAAAAATAGCCAAAATGTTCCATCACGTCACGTTTTCTTGCAAAATTAGATTTCTTACCCATATAAGGAATGTTCACATAATTTCTTTTTAGCCGACTGCAGTTTATTTTCTTGGCCCAAAATAGAGGTTGTAATGGTTAACTAACTAGAAACACTCCCTCATGATATTTTAGAGTGTTTTGTATTCATTTTATACATTAACAGGACAATTGGGAGGCGGGGGGCTAAATCCAGTACTCGCGCTGGCGCATGTTCTTTCCTGTTCGCCTCGCCTCGTTCGCTCGCTCAAACACGGTGGTTGCGACATGAACGTTCCTGTCAAATTTCAGTTTCTTGCAAGTTCATTATTACCTTTTGTTTGCTCAGTCGTAATCCAGCTTTATTCCAAAGTGGTTCACTACAGTTCTCCAGGACCAAGCAGGAAGTCAGTCCTCACATATGGGTGACGTCGGCGCCGGCGAAGCCCTCGCGGAGCAATTTTCCACAGCTTTCAAAGAAAGCCTTTGGGAATTGCAGCGCGCATGCGCGGTCCCCTTCCCGCCCAAAGGTGCCATCTTGGCCAGTCTTCTTTTTTCCGCGGAGCCCTACAGACGCTGTCTACAAGTCACCGCTGAAAAGTTGATTATCTTTATTATTTTATTATTTTCTTCGACTGGCAGTAGATACTCCGTTGCCTCTGGGGTTTCAACCCGATCTCCTGACCCAGGATCAGGGGTCTCTCCTACACCCCAACCTCAGATCTCTTCATCTGATGGCCTGGCTGCTGAAAGGGTAGTCCTTGCTCCCCTCCTGCTGCCTCCAGAGGTGGAAGAGGTCGTGCTAGCTTCCAGGCGACCCTTTACCCGGAAATCCTACGACCTTAAATGGCGTCGCTTCTCCACCTGGTGTACTCAACAGTCTCAAGACCTCTTCTCCTGCTCGGTGTCGGTGGTCTTGCAGTACTTGCTTTCCCTCTCCAATCTTGGACTAAAGTCCAACTCGGTCAAAGTTCACCTCAGTGCTATTTCTGCACATCATGTGCCGGTGGAAGGCAGGCCTCTTTCCAGCCATCCTCTCGTGGCACGGTTCTCCCGAGGTCTCCTTCTCCTTAAACCACCTTTGCGCCCCCCAGCCCCCGACTGGGACCTGAACGTGGTTTTGCAGCGGATCACCTGTCCGCCTTTTGAACCCATGGCTACCTGTCCTCTCCATTTTCTTTCTTGGAAAACCTTATTCCTGGTAGCCCTCACTTCCGCTAGACGCGTTAGTGAACTGCAGGCCCTAGTGTCTGATCCCCCTTACACTAGGTTCTACAAGAACAGGGTAGTTCTGCGGACTCACCCTAAGTTTCTTCCAAAAGTGGTCTCCCCTTTTCACATCAATCAGGAGGTGGTGCTTCCGAACTTCTTTCCCAGGCCACACTCCAGCCGAGCTGAGATGGTCTTGCATACCCTGGATTGTAAAAGGGCGCTTAACTTCTACCTTGATCGTACGCGGGAGCACCGTAAGACTGTTCAGCTCTTCCTGTCTTACGACCCTAATAAATTAGGGCTCCCTGTCTCCAAGCATACTCTGTCCATCTGGGTAGCTGACTGTATCGCTTGGACTTATGGGGCGGCAGGCCTCTCGTTGGAAAGTCGAGTCACGGCTCATCGGGTTAGGGCGAAGGCTGCGTCAGTGGCTTACCTCCGCTCTGTTCCATTGGCAGACATCTGCCGGGCCGCTACTTGGTCTTCGAGCCAGACTTTTGCAACCCATTACTGCCTCGAGAAGGAGTCCCGCAGGGACAGTGCTTTCGGACAGGCAGTCCTCCGTAATCTCTTTGAGGTTTAAGCAACTCCTACCCTCCATCCCGGATGTTGGGCTACCGGTTGGAGATTAGTCAGAGAAGATTCCTTCCTTCTGTGCTGCTGAGCTAGAGGGAGCTCATTTTTGTGCTTAGGGTCTCCGGTAGCCTTAAGCTTGGGAGTCCCATATGTGAGGACTGACTTCCTGCTTGGTCCTGGAGAAAGCGTAGTTACTCACCTGTAACAGGTGTTCTCCAGGAGCAGCAGGAATCAGTCCTCACAACCCTCCCTCCTCCCCGTGGAGTTGCAGTCATATGATTTAGTTTTTGCAAATTTTTTTGCTGTCTTTTCGCTATGTCATCAGACTGGCCAAGATGGCACCTTTGGGCGGGAAGGGGACCGCGCATGCGCGCTGCAATTCCCAAAGGCTTTCTTTGAAAGCTGGGGAAAATTGCTCCGCGAGGGCTCCGTCGGCGCCGACGTCACCCATATGTGAGGACTGATTCCTGCTGCTCCTGGAGAACACCTGTTACAGGTGAGTAACTACGCTTTGTAGTTTGCAGTGCTGTGTATTTGTGATGGCTCACAGAGCCAGAGGTTGCGTCAACTCTCCGGACAGTTTTTGTTTTATTTGTGGGGAATATACCGTGAAAAAGCGGCAGAGGAACATTTCTGCATTTATTAAAAAGTATATTTCGCCTATTTCGGTTTGAAGTTAGGCGATCAAGACAAACCGTGGGCTCCTCACAAATTGTGCAAGACATGTGAGGAAGATCTACGCTTATGGATGAAAGGTAAAAAACAATCATTTCGTTTCGGAATACCTATGATGTGGCGTGAACAAAGAGACCACAGCAGTGACTGCTATTTTTGCTCTTGCATTGTGAAGGGATACAACTTAAAAAATAAGAACGTAATAAGTTACCCCAACCTTCTCTCAGCAATTAGGCCTATGCCTCATAGCAACGAAGTACCTGTGCCTGAACCACCAAAATCTTTGGATCATATTTGTGTGGACGGTTCTGATCATGATGAGACTCATCAGATGGCTTTTCCCGATGAGTCCAGTACTTCCGAGTTTGAAACTGAACCAGATCCGAAACCTGAACTTTTCTCTCAAGCTGAATTGAATGATTTAGTCCGGGATTTAGGACTCCCAAAAGATGCTGCCCAACTGCTAGGTTCTCGGCTTAAACAGAAAAATCTATTGTCACCAGGAACAACTTTTTATTGGTACCGCAACCGCGAGACACAATTTTTGAAGTATTTCAGCAAAGAGGAAGATTTGGTATTTTGCAACGATATATACGGAGTGATGTAAAAGTTTAAACTCAAGTATGATCCTGCTGAATGGCGGCTGTTCATTGATTCGTCAAAAGACAGCATAAAAGGTGGTGTTCTTCATAATGGCAACACATTCGCTTCAGTTCCTATTGCTCACTCTGTTATTCTCCAAGAAAAATACGAGAATTTGGCCCTGATTCTTCAGAAGACTCGTTATGGTGAGCATAAGTGGATGATTTGTGGAAACTTTAAAATTCTATCCATGCTATTAGGGCAGCAATCCGGTTTCACCAAATATCTCTGCTTCCTTTGCTTGTGGGATAGCCGGGCCCGCGACCTACACTGGGGGAAAAAAGACTGGCCAATTCGGGAGTATTTGAGACCCGGTGAGAAAAATGTTCTTCATGAGAGCTTGGTACCTCGTGATAAAATTCTATTACCACCTCTCCACATTAAGTTGGGTCTCATTAAGCAATTCATCAAGTCCCTTCCAAAAGATGGTGAGTGCTTTCGGTACCTTTGCTCAAAGTTCCCCCGACTTTCTGAAGCAAAGCTAAAGGAAGGAGTGTTTGTTGGCCCTGATATAAGGAAACTCATTTCAGATGGAGCATTCGCTGAAACGATGTCTGAGAAGGAAAAAGAAGCCTGGGATTCCTTCAAGGATGTTCTCAAATTCTTGGGGAACAGGCGGGATGAGAACTATAAGGATATTGTTGCCAGGATGCTCAATGCCTTCAAAGAACAAGGCTGTAACATGAGCCTGAAAGTCCATTTCTTGCACTCCCATGTGAACTACTTTCCCGAAAACTTGGGGGCGTACAGTGAAGAACAAGGTGAAAGGTTTCACCAGGACATCAAGGACGCAGAGAGAAGGTACCAAGGAAGATGGAACACCACTATGATGGCTGATTTCTGCTGGTTGCTGCTGCGGGAAACCCCAGATGAAAAATACGCCAAGCAGTGCACCAAGAGAAGCATTCGGGGGAAGAAGAAACGGGCCCACCAGGAGATTGATTGACCCAAGAATGACTTTAAAATCTAAACTGTGTTGACAAATATCGTGTTTTTACTAAACTTTGAAATAAAAATTTGCTAGTTTATTACCACAGTGTCGGATCTCATTTATTAGAATTTTATTTTCACACCATCGGGTGTTTGTCTTCATGTATTGCAATGGTGCGGTTTGCGTTTTCTATTCTTATATACATACCTGTACAACATTTTTTGCACATTTCTTTGCTTTGCTTTGTGTCTAACCTCGCTCTTATATGCTCAATGTTTGTGCACATGTATGTGGCTGTTTTAAGTGCAGACAATTTTGCTACCATCAGTGTGTTTTGTTGACATTACTCTATTCTTATGTGCTGCCTTGTTACAATTTTCTTTATTCTTATTTGAATAACTACTAAACAATTAGTATAAAGAATTCATCCAAGAAACTTTTATCTCGATCGCACTCAATCTGAAACGTTCACCTCAAACTGCTAACCCAATGTAGCAAAAAATCTGTACGTGATGGAGCAAATTGGTTACCAGATTTGGATTCAGCGCACCAAAAAACGTAAAAATCAATCGAAACATTAGAGGCAGTTTAAAAAAATTTTTTTTTAGTGTACCTGTGCTATTTACAGGGTGTGTGGTTCTTCATTTTCTTTGTGGATCAAGGGTGTATCACGGAACAGGGTATGATTGGGTTGGGGTAGTTCATGGGGTGGAAGATTATATCCCTTAATTTCTCCATAGTGTTGACTAAACAGCAGAATTTTAAATTCTTTTCTAAATGTTTGCAAATCTTTAATGGGACGTAAGAAGTCTGGAAGGGCATTCCATAAAGTAGGTGCAACAAAAGAGAAGAAACGGTTACTTGTAATTTGTTTTGATTTGCGAAAGGTGGGAGGAATTTGAAGGGTGTTCTGAGAATGTTGCCTCCTTGTTCTAGTGATTGTTGAATGAGAAATTAATGATGGCAGATATGAAGGAGCAATATTATTAGCAATTTTAAAAGTTGTCATTATTATATTATATTGGATTCTACTTGTTATAGGAAGCCAGTGTAAATTTGTATAGAAAAGGTGTTATGTGGTCAGAAAGTCGGGCTTTGCAGACAATTCTAGCGATTACATTTTGAGCAATTTGAAGTTGTTTTAGATACTTTTTGGGTATACCATAGAGGAGGCTATTGCAAAAATCAAGGTGGGGGGTGATAAGTGTGAACCACTGATCTGAAGTCGCGTATGCCCAGTAGGGGTCTTAGGTGTTGTAATGTTCTTAATTTGAAGTATATATTTTTGGTTATCTGTTTTATGTGTGCAGATAAGGTGAGGGATTGATCTAGTAGGACACCTAGATACCTTATTACTTTTTTAACTGGTAGGATTCACCTTGACACCACAGAATATCACCAACATGCATGAAAAATGATCCTGCTTGACCTCAGAGAAGGGTAACCATACCTCCTAAGGTATAGCTAACTTTAGCTAACATGCACATTAGCATCTAATTAGCACAGGCATTAACACTATTGCTTATTAGTTCATATGGCCCAGTTGTTGAAGCTTGAGTTATGAGAGCCAGAACTTGTTACAATTTCTTCTCCATGCATTGCTGTTAAACCCTACAGTACCTTTCATGGGCCAAAATAGCAAGTCTTAGAATGGCCTGGTGGCTCAGTGGTAGTGTTGTTCAGTGCCATGAAGGAGGGACCAGAGATTGATTCCTGGCTCAGGTCTTGTAGTCTGAGTTGACTGGAGCTGAGCATGTTAGAGGCAGTGCTCAGATCTTAGAGGGGAGAAGGAGCTTTAGTCATTGTGCAATGGTGACACCCAATAGCCAAATTAAGAATCTATGTTTGTTTGGCCTCTGACCAAGGACTGTCACTGAAATGACTGGACTAAAGTATTTTGGAAAGAGTGATAAAACAGAGGAAAAATCCCTGGGTAGGTACAAATGAAGCTTATGATACCAGATCTTATCCGTGGTTCAGAATACATTGGAAATCCAAAAGAAAAAATGAAACTGCCAGGGCAAATAAAAATAAGACTGAGAATCTTATTTAGGAAAGACTTTTCCCCATTCTGTGCCTTTACAATGATATATGCAAATAACCTCCAGCATAGCTGACTGTGGGCTATCTTAAACCCTGTGTAATTTCACTGTTTCTTCACTGTCTGGTTGAAGGGAACATAACTCTTTAAAGCTAGTCATAGATGTATTAAGTTAGTCCAGTATTAAGTAGGCAGCCACCTGATTGGCACAATTCAACTACTACTACTACTACTAATCATTTGTATAGCGCTAGAAGCCGTACACAGCGCTGTACATATAGATGTAAGAGACAGTCGATGCTCATCAGGGCTTACAATCTAATCAAAACAAACAACATCACAAAACATGGGACTAGATTACGGTAAGATACACATAAGTAATGGACAAGAGAATGAGGGGCATCATGATCCAAAAGCAGCTTCAAAGAGATGGGTTTTTAGCCTGGATTTGAATAGGGCTAGAGAAGGAGCCAGACATACTGACAGAGGCAGTTTGTTCCAGGTGTATGGACCAGCAAGGTGGAATGAACAGTCTGGAGTTGGCAGTGGCAGAGAAGAGCACCGATTAAAAAAGGATCAGCCAGAGGAGTGAGATAAGAGGAAAGGTAGTGAAGAGACGCAGAATGAGTGCACTTGTAGGTCAGTAGGAGAAGTTTGAAATGGATAGGGAGCCAGTGAAGTGACTTGAGAGATTACATGAGCATAGCGACACTAGTGGAAGATAAGTTGTGCAGCTGACTTTTGAACAGACTGAAGGGGAGAGAGATGATTCAGAGGGAGACCAGCGAGGAGCAGGTTACAATAGTCATGACAGGAGGTGACAGAGTGAATAAGGGTCTTAGTAATGTGTTGAAAAAGGAAAGGATGAATTTTGCTGCTGATAGAGAAAGAAGCGACAGGTTTTAGCTATCTGTTGGATGTGTGCAGAGAAAGAGAGTAGAGTCAAAGATGACTAAACTTAGCATTCCACTGGCTACTCAAGGACACCTGATAAATAGCACTAAATACTAGGGATGTTCACAGGGTTAAAATTTGTGGTTTATTTTCAGTGGGTTTGGGCTTCTTTCTTGATTTTTGGACTTTTTTCAGTTTTTTCACAAATTCATTTTAATACAAAAATGTTAACAAGTATTAGAACTTTTACCTTGCACTAATTTACTTCACACATTAATTCATAAGACATGCTAACAAACCAAATGTGCAATAATATCTGTCATGGGGTTAGATGCTTCAAGCCAAAGCTGAGAGCATTTAATACAGCAAGAGTAATCATCTTAGTGATAGAGCCCAATGACAATGGGACTATTGCTTTTAGATAACTGATTTTAAAAGAGTCTAAAAACCGTGACTGATAGTTTTTTCGCACCACATCAGCAGTGAGAACAAGTAATAGCTACTGACTTTCGCTGATGATTGACTGGTGAAAACAATTCATTTTCTGATATTGTTACAATACTATTCTTGTTGTTCTGACTCCAAAATCCAATAGCCAACCTGCCGTAATGGTCTCATCTATTTTAGAAGATTTGAGAGCTTATTAAGGCGGAAGGTGTCTAATATATAGTGATCAAATTTGTTTTACCTATGCAGAACCCTGGTGAAATATTCATTCTGTTGAAAAATGAAGTTGTAGCAGATGTCAGAAGCATAGAAGTTGAGTTTACTCTGAAAGACCAGAAAATGAGAATACGGCCAAACCTCTGGAATGAGAAGGTCTTGAAAATAAGAGCGCTAGGTAAGAAGAAATGTCATTTTATCTGTAAAAATATGGATGCTTCTGAGACACTTTCACTTATTTTAGTTTCACTTCCCTTCAAAATTTATATTTTTAGGTGTTTCCTGTGTAGTAGGTTTATGTACCAAACATTAACACATTTTTTCTCAACACAAGCTTGTGGTTGTGATATAAGAGGAAATGAGAAGTACATTTTATTTTGAGAGGGTCTTACTGTAACACAGGGTCCATTTTTGAAGGAACTAGCAGCCTAACACCCTGAATTAGATGACTAGATGAGCTTTGAAAACTGCCTGGACTGCGTAGGCATAGCTCAGTAGTAGCAGCAGCAGGAGTACTGAAGACCATATAGAACTCTGAGCTGAGGTTCCGCAGGGGTGGTGGGTGGGAGATGGCATAGGGGAAGGGAAATTTTGGCTCATAGGGTTACTTTAAGGCCTGGGAGTCTGGGAGCTTACGAGGGCAGTGATCTCAACTTTGACAGATTGTTTAAACAGAGATCAGGCCTTAGGGGTGGAAAAGAGAAGATCAAGATTATGAGGGATTCTTTAACCAGAACTCAGGGCTCAGGGGTGGGAAGGAGGACAACACTATCTCCCAGGCAATGTATAGCCAGACTGGGGTTCAGAAGAATGGGAAGGAAGGAAGGGATCACGATTCTTGGGCAGTGGGTGGTTGGTCATAGACTGGGGTTTGGGTTGAGAAGGAAGGATTCATGAAGTGATGTTTAATGAGAGATGAGTAAGGTGGTTTCTAAACAGATCAGTGACCAGCTCAATAAGATAATTAAATTAGCCAGCTAAAATTAGTCCGATATCTTGTTGCTCAGTGATGCTTTGAAAAATTAGCTATCATCATCAGTGCATAATCCTTATGATAAACTATGGGGTCTTTTACTAACAAGCACTAAGGTGTTGTATCTAATACGCAATTAGCACCGAAACCATGGCATGTTACCTGCAGCACCCCCATGTTATCTGTCGGGGGCATGGAAAGCATTTCTCTGGTAGTTAACGTGGAGCCCTCTCCCCTAGCATATGATGCATTATTGCAAGTGCAGCTAACGCCACCTATTGGTACTCTTAATGTGTCATTGCTCAGTGCCAACAGAAAGCAGTGGTCTCCTCCCCTCCCACCACCCCCAGCGACCCTTTATAACTGCATCAGAAGCAGCTTCAAGTATCGCCATGGCCTGGTGATATGTGAGCTAGAAAAACAGCTTTAGGGACTATCCAAGCCCCTTAAATGATTTTTGGTAGGTCCCCACCTAGTTTCTTATCTAAAAAATATTATCAAAGTGGGAAGGAGATTATCAGATTGAACCATGTATGGTCAGATAAGGGAGCCTGTGCATTTTGGCATTACTTTATCAGTCATCGGTGTCACTGACCTCACTATTAGTCCATTTAAATCACAAAAATATAACTATTACCAATGTGAAAAATCCTCTCCATCCATACTTTCTGTATATCTATACAAGGTATTTTTTTGTATATATTTTAATAGTTCAATAAAAGGTCCATCAGTACTGCACCACAAATCACTCAAAGAGAATTGTTTCTATTGCAGCACTATTCCATATGTTCCATGGCAAGACTGCCAATGCAATAAATGCGACCAAGTCATTGTAAGTGTGCTCCCACTGCATACTTCCACTCAATCACCATCAATAAGTCTGTTCGCCTCCTTAACCCGATCTTCACTCAGCCAGAAGGTTTCAGAATCCTTCCTCAGAGGATGATGAATTGCTAGTAACGTCACTTTCAAACACATTGGCAAGGCGCCTGTGGAAGGATCCAAAACCTTTTGGCTGACTGAAGGTCAGAGGTGAACGTTTTTGATAGGAACTTTAGTGATTTGGCCCCTTAAGTTCATAGAACAGTTTGGGCCCAATATTCGAAAGGCATTTACACAGTTTATAGCCCAGTGATCCATGTAAATGCCTTCAATCGAGATACTCAATGGCACTTACACTGTTAGTGCCGTTGAGTATCCCCTTCTAATTCCCCTAACACCCTGATGCTATCTGGTTAGCAACAGGGCATGTTGGGGGCGTTCCAGGGCAAAGCGGAGGCAGAGATATTGCATGCTGCCCATTTACCTAATGCTGCTTCCAGCATGTGCAGCAGTCCCTGGATATTCAATGCCAGAGCTGCCTATGACCCCCGCATTGAATATCCTGGGCTAAGGGTCGGCAGGCAATGCTATGCGCCGTAGCGGCATATAGCATGTTCAGAATATCGAGCCCTTTCTGTGTTGCAGGCATCACATATTGATCACTCCTCAATCTAAATATTAAAATCAATAAGAATTGCAAGGGTTGGCAATTTCAACATTTTAAGTGTGTACATTACAAAAGCCTTTTGCCTATGTATAGGAGAAGAGCAACTTTGCCATACTGGGACTTGAGTATCGTGCTGCTGGTTGTTGAAGGTCTACCTGCTATCCGACATGCCCATTAAAGGGAGAAATGCCGCTCCTTTTGATTGTAGACGTGATATCGCAGCAGCTCCCTCCTACCACACAGCTTTGTGGAAATTTTGCTGCAGTCTCAAGGGAGGGTAACACTACGGCTCCTCTCTCTTTTGAAACTCATGTAAGATGCCAGTTAATGTTAAAGAAACTGAAACGATAAGAACGATTTAAGGTTTTTGTTGTATTTCATATTTAAAAACAATGCTAAAGTCCCGGTTTGAGAATCTTTCCATGAAATTATCATCTGAAAAATGCTATGACTGCTGTCCGTTTCTTTCCCTTCCTTGTTCTGGGAGTCCTTTCCTATACCTACAGCATTATAGTCATGGACTGTGATGTTTTTAAGTTTCACTTTTATTTGTTTCTGTTTTACAAGCCCTCCCTCCTGGCATAGTCAGGGTAAATGTCTACGGTGAAGGAGTCATTAAGGCAACTACAGAAATTGAATACTACACAGCAATGGGGGAGATTGAACACCTGCTTAGGAAAGTGGCTGATCCAATAGATTTTGTCTGCCAGGTAAGTTGACCTTTGTATTTAGTTAAGGGGAAAAAAAACATGAAAATGGCAATGCAAGATGAGAGAGAGCATGTGCCAAACTATGGGCCAACCTTTAGCAACAGTAGCAATCAAGGATGTATGTTGATTCAATGGAAATGAACAACTGATCAATACTAAGAGGTTGAGGAGGAGAGGCAAGAAGCAGATATGCAGTGCGCTCATTTGCGAGCAGATCAATCTGCCAATATCAAATGATCAGCATGCAGTTGGGAAGAAAACCTTCCTTTAGAGTAGCGAGTGGATATACAGTATATGGTGTTAAAGAATGCACATCAATACCATACAGGGATACACAAACTCTAGGGTACAGCAGATTATCTAACATTACTTTATTCCACTGAGAGCATTAGAGAAATTCAAGTGCGCTCAGATGATTCTTAAGGGGTTGATTGCCAGACAGATCCCTCCATGTATTTCTGTTAAGAGGACAAAATATTTTTCTATAGAATGGATTGTGGTGTTTAATCTCCTTTTCTGCAATATAAGCAACGGTTGGGAAGGAAGAAAAGAGCGTGGCAGGAAAGAACAGAAAGTGAGAGATCTTTTGTCTGCTGGTGGGATAGCTTAATTACATTCGACATGATGGAGGCGTGAACAAAACCCAGCGGACAAGTAAAGTATAACCGTAATGCAGGCAGTTTTATTCTTATGCGACAAAGCCACTTTATTTATCGGCTACAGCATTGTATTTATGGATTTGAAATTTGAAAGAAAATTGAATAAGAAATAATGCATTCTTTTTCACTGCTCTAATAAGCAAATCTGTAGATGTCATATCTTTTTGTATATGGTTTATGTTTTGGGGTTAAAAACCTCACTGAAGTGTGTCATGAGAGAGAAAGCTAAATTGTAAAGGTATGCTGTATTAATGGAGGTGCTGGGAGAAAAGAAATAAGGCATTATTGGGAAACTCTGATGAAATTGAGTTATAGCTTGCTGTCAGAAGTTTTATTAAACTACCTTCAGTCCCTTCTGTGACTGAATGGCCAATGCCCAAGTTATGGTGCCAGAAGTGAACTAAATCTCAACAGGGTGAGATGCCAAAATTCAGCCCTCCGGAGACCTCTCTCTTTGTTTGGTTTTGAAGTCTATATCTCGCCAAAGATATAGACTGGAAGCATTCCAGAAAAAGGTGACCAAAATGGTACAGGATCTGTACCAGAGACTCGAAGATCTCCTTAGTCCTCATATACATTCCTCAGCCTCTTTTATCCTTACCAGCCCCAGCTCTTTCCCTGTCGCTCATCGCTCTTCACTGGCCTCCAGCCCTTTATTCTGTCACTTAATCCCAGTGCTGTAATAACAGAAGTGATGAGAGACTACTCTTGCTCCCACTAGATACTAAGGACCATGGAAAGCTTACTGATGGAGATAGGGATGGAAGGGTCAAAGAGGGGAGGTCCTCATTTCAAAAGGGGAGGATATCAGATGGGGAAGTTTTATGCTAGAGGAGTGCAGGTGAGGGCATCAGAAGCTTTGGGGGGTGGGGGGATTGGCTATCAGGTCAGAGAAGGGATCAGATGTCATGTGGAGTGATTTGGGGATGATTGGGAGGGCATCGAGGTTAGAGGGGATCTGAGAGAGGAGATCAAGGTCAGGGAGATAACTGGAGGGGATCCTGACCTTGGCCTTTACAGCTGCCCTTTCAGGCAGGTACTTATTCTTGCCTCAAGGCAGCTGTGCATGCCAGCATCTATAATCTTTTGTATAGACATAGATTCCCTTTATAAATGGGGAATCTACATCCATATTGTAGGCCTGCCCTAACCACTCCCTTTCTATGCTTCCTGGAAATCTAAACATGGTTAGCATCATCATGTTTAAATAACCCTTGTTCTAAAATGGCATGTAGACATGTATATCAATTTACACATATAAATGCTGTCACGTACATGTGGGGGAGCTTCTAAAATAATCCACATAGATTTCTGGTGCAGGGATGGCCAAGTAGGCGTGGAGCATGGCAGAGGCTTGTCTGGGTGGTGCAATGGATTAGATGTCCCCACTCCATTTCAAAAACATTGGGAACATCTGTGATCCTATCCAAGTTCAGACCTTCTCCACGCATGAATAGTGCTTGTTTTGGCCCCTAAACATCCAGAGGGTGTAGAGAAGATGGCTCTCCACCATCTGTAGTACTCTCTACAATCACAATGAGAGCAGCAGTTGGATTTGAACCCTGACTTTCCCAGTCCTAACCCACTACTCAAACTATTAGGCTATTCTTAGACATCCTTGGTCTTAAAAGGTATTCTGGGAACTTCTGTGTAGACAGTCCTACAAACATTCATATCGGGCATGTCCACGTTTGTGAAATCATGCCTGAAATTGGATATGTCTGCTTTTCATCAGACATTCTGGCTTTGACATCCCATATTGCACTAGTACTTCATTTGTAAAATGGATCTTCCTATGTATAAATCAGATCACTAAGAATAGTGGGTAGTTCTATAAGGAGCTGGGTAAATTTACATGCCATTTACACACGGAAATTGTGGTATTCCATTCATTTAATGTGTGCATGAGCACTTACATACTTACATTAAGCAGTCACCTTTATATATTTATTTAATGTTTTTTTTATACCTCCTTTCAGATTATTAAGGCAGTTTACATAGAACAATAAACTTGTTATACATCGAACAGTGAATATAGAATGTGGTACAAGAAATAGGGGATTAGGATGAGGGATGAGTATTTTAGGGGAGGTGACAGGGGATGATATTTACATAGGGTTAAAAACAAAGTATAGCATAAGGGGGTCTGTTTACTAAGCGGCGCTAGCAGCTTCCATGCAAAACCGGAGCTACGGCCTCATTGAATAACATGTGGCTGTGACTCCAATTTCACACAGAAGCTGCTAGCACCTCTTAGTAAACAAACCCCTAAGTGTCAGGCCAAAGTATTCTTGGAATAGGAAGGTTTTCAGTTTTTTATGGAAACCACTGCAGTCTTTGATGTCTCTTAGTATGCTTGGAAGTGAGTTCCAGAGTGTGGGACCATATATAGAGAAGGATCTCTGGCAAGCTGCTTGAGTGCTAGTTGTTTTGAATATTGGGATGCTGAGCAGATTCTGATTGTGCTGTCTCCTTGATCTTGTACGAGATGTTTTTTGAATGAGGTTAAAAGGCAGACTGGAGCTTGGTCGTGGGTGGGTTTGTAGGTGAGCATGATGGTTTGAATTTGATTTGTACTTGTATAGGGAACAAGTGAAGAGTTTTGAGCACTGGAGTGATGTTTTTGTGTCTTGCTGTCCCTGCTATTAATCTTGCTGTCCCTATTAGTCTTGCTGTGGTGCTCTGGGCCAGAGGGAGTGAATAGAGAATGTTTTGGGAGGCCTTGAAGGATGGAATTGCAGTATTTTATTTATTTATTTAGACAGTTTTGTATACCGCCTTATCCTTCAATCAAAGCGGTCACAACACAATTGGGGGATACATTTAACATGCAGGGATATGAGACACATACACTAATACTTACAGGGAACATGGGCAATGGAGGGTTAAGTGGCTTGCCCAAGACCACAAGGAGCACCTGTGGGACTAGAAACCCCAGTCCTTCCGGCCCAAGGTTGCTGTCCTCTAGTGGGATTTGAACCCCCGACCTTCCGGCCTGAAGTACCTTGCCCCAACCCAGGGGCGGCCCAAGGGGGGTGCGGGGCCATGTGCGGAGACTCGGTGTGGGGCCTCATTTGCATAAGTGGCCTTATTTGCATAAATATTTGCATAATGCTAACATTCATTAAGAGACATGTTTACTAAAAGTTAGTGTGTGTATGGATAAAGACAGACTAAAAGATTTCTACATTACTATAATCCAGTGCCAACCGCCAGGCACATTAGGAACTACTACAAACACTGCCCATTTAGAACCCATAGCAAACCCGCCGTATCCTAACAGCACTACCAGAACTCACAAAGCACCATACCCTACCTATCAAAAGGCAACACTGCAAATATTAAACCAATACATTTCAGAGAAAAACAATACATGACCTACTGGGGAAAGAGAACAAGTGGCAATGTCAAATAGGAATTACATAAACAGAATACCTCAGCTCAGTTACACATGCAGAACATAGACCATCACCAAACAAGGAATCACAATTTAGAAACAGGAAGGCAATAATTAAACTGGGAACCCCAAAAGCCAAACTTGGAATGTACAACAACTGTAGAAATAAAACTATAAATTAATTTCCTCTTGTACCAAACAAAGCGCAGACGTTAATGATGCACATTTCCCAGAGCTTTCATATTCCAGTTAATAAATTCAAAATAAAGAGATATCTTTCTACCTTTTGTGCATTTTTTTTCCGGTTGCAATTGCTCCAGCCACTTTCTTCTGGTTTCTTCATGTTTTCTGCTAACTCTCCATCATCTGCTGTCTCTTCTCTCTTCTAGTTTTTTTTCCATTCTCTCTCTCTACATCTGCTTTAACATACTAATCTTTCTCCTTTTGCTCTTTCCTCATTCCTATTTCATCCACTCACATTTTACCCCTCCATCCTCAATCCCCACTTACTCTCCCAATACCCAGCTAAGTGTAGATTTTTTACCCCTACCACACAAAATATTTTTCCCCTCTCCATTTTACTCTCCCAGCCCCATCCCATTCTAATCCTCCCCTAATCCTCCCCCAACATCAGCTCCCTTCTAGTTCCAGTCTCACCCAGCATCCATTCCCTTCTTGTCCCTGCATCAGCCCATTTCCAGTCCTAGCCCCCATCAGCCCATTTCCAGTCCTAGCAACCCCCCAACCCAATACCAGTCCTAGCCCCCCCCCCATCCACCCACTTTCATTACCTACCCCCCCATCAGCCCACTTCCAGTCCTAACCCCCCCATCAGCCCATTTCCAGTCAGCCCCCCATAGCCCATTACCAGTCCTAACCCCCCCCCAACAGCCCACAGCCCATTACCAGTCCTAACCCCATCAGCCCACCTCCAGTCTTAATCCCCCCAGCCCATTTCCAGTCCTAGCAACCCCCAACCCATTACCAGTCCTAGCCCCCCATAGCCCACTCCCAGTCCTAATCCCACCAGCCCATTACCAGTCCTAAGCCCATCAGCCCACCTCCAGTGTTAACCCCCCCATCAGCCCATTTCCAGTCCTAGCCCCCCCATAGCCCATTACCAGTCCTAACCCCCCCCCCCCAACAGCCCACAGCCCATTACTAGTCCTAACCCCATCAGCCCACCTCCAGTCTTAATTCCCCCCAGCCCATTTCCAGTCCTAGCAACCCCTCCAACCCATTACCAGTCCTAGCCCCCCATAGCCCACTCCCAGTCCTAATCCCACCAGCCCACTCCCAGTCCTAATCCCACCAGCCCATTTCCAGTCCTAATCCCCCTCACCCAATTTTCAGTTTAAGCCCTCCCATACCCCATTACCAGTCCTAACCTCCCCATCAACTCACTTTCAGTCCTGATCCCATCAGCCCATATACAGACTTAGCGCCCCCATAGCCCATCACCACTCCTATCCCCCCAGCCCCCCCATAGCCCATCAACACTCCTAACACCCCCCCCCCCATGACCCCCCATAGCCCATCAACACTCCTAACCCCCCCCCAGGCCCCCATAGCCCATCACCACTCATACCCCCCCAGTCCCCCCATAGCCCATCACCACTCTTAAACCCCCCCAGCCCCCATAGCCCATCACCACTCCTAACCCCCCCAGCCCCCCCATAGCCCATCACCACTCTTAAACCCCCCCCAGCCCACCCATAGCCCATCACCACTCCTAACCCCCCCCAGGCCCCCATAGCCCATCACCACTCCTACCCCCCCAGTCCTCCCATAGCCCATCACCACTCTTAAACCCCCCCAGCCCCCATAGCCCATCACCACTCCTAACCCCCCAGCCCCCCCATAGCCCATCACCACTCTTAAACCCCCCCAGCCCCCCATAGCCCATCACCACTCCTAACCCCCCCAGCCCCCCCATAGCCCATCACCACTCTTAAACCCCCCAGCCCCCCATAGCCCATCACCACTCCTAACCCCCCCAGCCCCCCCATAGCCCATCACCACTCTTAACCCCCCCAGCCCATCACCACTCTTAACCCCCCCAGCCCCCCCATAGCCCATCACCACTCTTAACCCCCCCCAGCCCCCCATAGCCCATCACCACTCTTAACCCCCCCCCCAGCCCATCACCACTCTTAACCCTCCCCCAGCCCCCCCATAGCCCATCACCACTCTTAAACCCCCCCAGCCCCCCCATTTCCCATCACCACTCCTAACCCCCCCCCCAGCCCCCCATAGCCCATCACCACTCCTAACCCCCCCCCCCAGCCCCCCATAGCCCATCACCACTCCTAACGCCCAGCCCAGCCCAGGGAAATTTTTTTAAAAAAAGAAGTTGTCTTCTCCAGCAGCCGGGGCCGCCGCGGCAGAATCGAGTGTGCCGCGGGGCCCCCCCTGCCCAGCAGAGCCTGCCCTCCCGAGCCTGCCCTCCCCTTTATCACCTGTCTTCGCAGCTCTAATCAAACGCGCCGGCTTTCAGAGCGCGAAAGGGCTAGTTTCCCTTTCGCGGCTCTGTTAAGCCCGCGGGGGCTGATGGGAACTTCCCATCAGCCCCCGCGGGCTTAATAGAGCAGCGAGGGAGAAACTCTCCCTCGCGCTCTGAAAGCCGGCGCGTTTGATTAGAGCTGCGAAGACAGGTGATAAAGGGGAGGGCAGGCTCGGGAGGGCAGGCTCTGCTGGGCAGGGGGGGCCCCGCGGCACACTCGATTCTGCCGCGGCGGCCCCGGCTGCCGGAGAAGACAACTTCTTTTTTCTTTTTAAAAATTTTACTTTAGGATTAGAATGTTTTTTGCGCGGGGCCCCCTGAAACGCGGGGCCCTGTGCAAAAAACATTCTCGCTCAATGGACGGGCCGGCCCTGCCCCAACCACTAGGCTACTCCTCCCTCTAGTAGTCCAATTGTGGGGTGATTATAGCTTGGCATACTATCTGGAAGGTGGCTGGGGTCTAGGAGTGGGCAAAGAATGTGTAGGGTTTTCATCTTATAATAAACAGTACATGTGATATTCTTTTATGTAAGCCTGCATGTTCAATTGCTGGTCTAGGGTGACTCCCAGGTATCTGACTTTGTTTGACTGGGAGGGTATAAGTGTGTGTGTGAAGCCCATTGCACATTTTTTCATTGCGTGTGTGCATACAGGCAGAGCACGCACATACATATGTAATTTATAGAACATGAGCATGGGTGTTTAAGATATGTGCCATCATATACATCAGCTCTAGAACTGGTGTATGTGACCATGGCTATTTAGGTGCCTCAGCGACCACTTATGCTAATATTGTATAAAGTCAAATCCCCATGATTTGACTTTATTAACTAGGTACAATTAATGCATGTAAAAATACATATTAATGTGGGAGCTTATAAAATTACCCTCATAACTTTAAGGGGCCTGTTTGCTAACATGCAGCAAGCAGTTCACATGCACTTTTTTTCACATGACCCATGAGCATGGTCCTGTGCTAATGGCGACTACGTGTTAAGAACCACAGTGCTTTAAAGCCTTGCAGAGTGGGTTATAGGCAGGGGCGGCCCAAGGGAGGTGCGGGGCCATGTGCGGAGACTCGGTGCGGGGCCTCATTTGCATAAAGGGCCTCATTTGCATAAATATTTGCATAGTGTTACCATATACTAACTTTTAGTAAACATGCCTCTTAATGAGTGTATGGATAAAGAAAGACTAAAAGATTTCTACATTACTATAATTCAGTGCCAACCACCAGACACATTAGGAACTACTACAAACACTGCCCATTTAGAACCCATAGCAAACCCGCCGTATCCTAACAGCACTACCAGGACTCACAAAGCACCATACCCTACCTATCAAAAGGAAACATGCAAATATTAAACCAATACATTTCAAAGAACAACAATACATGACCTACTGGGGAAAGAGAACAAGTGGCAATGTCAAATAGGAATTACATAAACAGAATACCTCAGCTCAGTTACACATGCAGAACATAGACCATCACCAAACAAGGAATCACAATTTAGAAACAGGAAGACAATAATTAAACTGGGAATCCCAAAAGCCAAACTTGGAATGTACAACACTGTAGAAATAAAACTATACATTAATTTGTTCTTGTACTAAACAAAGCGCAGATGTTAATGATGCACATTTTCCAGAGCTGACATATTCCAATTAATAAATTCAAAATAAAGAGATATTTTTCTACCTTTTGTGCATTTTTTTTCAGCTGCAATTGCTCCAGCCACTTTCTTCTGGTTTCTTCGTGTCTTCTGCTAACTCTCCATCGTCTGCTGTCCATTTGTCCTTTCTTCTCTCTTCTAGTTTTTTTCCATTCTCTCTCTACATCTGCTTTAACATACTAATCTTTCTCCTTTTGCTCTTTCCTCATTCCTATTTCATCCACTCAAATTTTACCCCTCCATCCTCAATCCCCACTTACTCTCCCAATACCCGGCCAATTGTAGATTTTTTATCCCTCCCACACAAAATATTTTTCCCCTCTCCATTTTACTCTCCCAGCCCCATCCCATTCTAATCCTCCCCCAACATCAGCTCCCTTCTAGTTCCAGCCTCACCCAGCATCCATTCACTTCTAGTCCCTGCATCAGCCCATTTCCAGTCCTAGCCCCCCATCAGCCCATTTCCAGTCCTAGCAACCCCCCAACCCAATACCAGTCCTAGCCCCCCATCAACCCACTTCCAGTCCTAACCCCCATCACCCCATTTTCAGTTTAAGCCCCCCCCTATAACCCATTACCAGTCCTAACCCCCCATCAGTCCACTTCCAGTCCTAATCCCCATCAACCCATTTCCAGTCAGCCCCCCATAGCCCATTGCCAGTCCTAACCCCCCATCAGCCCACAGCCCATTACCAGTCCTAACCCCATCAGCCCACCTCCAGTCTTAATCCCCCCAACCCATTACCAGTCCTAGCCCCCCATAGCCCACTCCCAGTCCTAATCCCACCAGCCCATTTCCAGTCCTAATACCCCATCACTCAATTTTTAGTTTAAGCCCCCCCCATAGCCCATTACCAGTCCTAACCCCCCATCAACCCCACTTCCAGTCCTAATCCCATCAGCCCATATACAGACTTAGCTCCCCCATAGCCCATCACCACTCCTAACCCCCCCCAGCCCAGCCCAGCCTAGCCTAGGGAAAATTTTAAAAAAAAAAGAAGCTGTCTGCTGCCGGGGCTGCCGCGGCCGAATCGAGTGTGCCGCGGGGCCCCCCCTGCTCAGCAGAGCCTGCCCTCCCCTGTATCACCTCTCTCTTTACAGCTGCAGTCACACGCGCCGGTTTTCAGAGCGCGAAGGAACTAGTTTCCCTTTCGCGGCTCTGTTAAGCCCGCGGGGGCTGATCAGCCCCCGCGGACTTAACAGAGCAGCGAGGGAGAAACTCTCCCCTCGCGCTCTGAAAGCCGGCGCGTGTGACTGCAGCTGTAAAGAGAGAGGTGTTACAGGGGAGGGCAGGCTCTGCTGGGCAGGGGGGGCCCCGCGGCACACTCGATTCTGCCGCGGCGGCCCCGGCAGCGGCAGCAGACAGCTTTTTTTTTTTTTTTTTAATTTTACTTTTAGATCAGAATGTTTTTTGCACGGGGCCCCCTGAAACGCGGGGCCCTGTGCAAAAAACATTCTCGCTCAGTGGATGGGCCGGCCCTGGTTATAGGTGGAGAATGAGTGTGGATAGTGCAGGTTACCCACTGCATGCTGTCAGGTCTGCTGAAAGCACGGGTGCACGTGATGTCACCGCTAGTGGTGGTATTAAGTGCAGCCATGCTACCGGTAGGCAGCACAGCCACTGCCCAAGCACAAAAATAACCCTTGATCACCAGCAAAGCCTCCCAAGCCCCTTCCTGATCACATCATCTATTTGCTGACCATGCACACAGGCTCTGCATTTATCAAGCATTCATTTTTGCACTTAATGCACAATATGTGAAAAAAAACAATGCACTTTATCCATTTACGAGCATGTTCACTAGCCTATCCTTATAGAACTATATCTGCTATTAGTGTGGTTTATTTTTACCATAACGTTAAAAGGAGAGTAGTTTGAATTGTGCCACTGTCTATATAACATTTTGGTCTGTTCCAAATCCCACCCCAATTTAATCCACAAAACGATGGTCCTATAGCAACTTATATGGCATTTGCCATACTGGGATATTTCTTTTTAAAACACTTACGTGGCCAGCACCCAGTACTGAATGCATAAGAGCTTTTGAATATGTATTATTGATAGAGTGCCATCAACATACTTTGTGCTACAAATATGTAGAAAACAGGTGAGCAAAATATTTTACATGAGAAATGTTGAACAGAGACACAGAAGTGTTCAGCATCCTATATCCATGGCATCACATCCATTGTAATTCTGTCAGCTTGTACTGGCTTCATAAATTGAACCTTCAGGGTTATGTTGGTAAAACAAGTTCTTTATATCTCTTGCATTACACGACAAAAATGCTGTGATTCTCACAAGGTAGAGTTCAAATACTATAGTTATCTTTCCCTCTGGAAATATAGAACAATGGTGGCAGTAAATGATTGTGGGAAGGGCATTATGGGTTAAAAGAGGTGACCTCCTTTGAGGGGTCAAAATTTAGTATGTTCTGAGAATGGGAAAGGCAGTTTTTCAAAGCCATTTACACAGGTATCCATTAAGGACATGTCCGGTCAACAGATAAATAGTAATTTTTCTAGATGACCAATTTGCCTGAATAAAATGGCCCAGTTTCAAGACCGGCCTCCTGCCTGCCCTAAGAAAGCCTACGTGCAGGCTTTCATAGGACACATACTTCTTGCGTGGTTAAGAAGAGAGGTTCCTATGGCCATGTGCACATACAGCATGCAGGCACACTATTTTACCTGAGCTTGGCTGCCTGCACAAAAATGATAGGTGCTTTTGGTGCAAGTGGTTTCTCTTTATTACTATCAAAAACCACTGTACACAAAACAACCTGCATAACACCCCTATCTGCACTTACCACACCCTCTGCTAAACACATTGAAGACACAATCGCCTCACTCAACACCACAACTGCACAAACCGACCCGTGCCCAGCCTTCTGGATAAAGGATCTCCGAAGCTCATTTAGCCCTTTCATTGCAAGAATCATTGACCTCTCCTTTACATCTGGCTCCTTCCCATCTGCATTAAAGCTCACATCCATTAGACCTCTGCTAAAAAACGCGAAACTAGACCCTAAACGCCCCGACTCCTACAGGCCAATAGCCAGCATCCCCCTTCTAGCAAAGATATTTGAAAAAGAGGCACAAAGGCAAATCCAAGACCATATAGATTCCGCAGCCCCCCTGGACCGTTCCCAACACGGCTTCAGAGAATTCCATGGTGTTGAGACACTACTTACTACTCTATTCAATGATGTTCTCACCACCATAGACAACCTACAGCAAGGCGTCGTACTAATCTTCTTGGATATAGCAGCAGCATTCGATTCAGTAAACCATGAGATCCTCCTCGGTCGACTAAAAGAAAAAGGCATCTGCAACTCAGCACTCGAATGGTGCAAATCATACCTCGACACCAGAATGCAATATGTGAAATCCGCAACAGGAGAATCCAAACTCTTCCATCAAAAACAAGGCGTTCCACAAGGGTCCTCTCTCTCTTCCCTCATGTTCAACATCTATATGCAGCCGATCTGCAATATCATCAGATCATTCAATGTGAGATGCATGGTATATGCGGATGATATCCTACTCTACATGCCATTTTCCACAAAGCAAATGGATTTACTGCCTATAACGAATTGCTTTAATGCAGTCTCTGAATGGCTCCTGTCACAGAACCTCCGCATTCAGCACAAGAAAACTGAGGTTCTCTTTATCTCCAGAGACCCCAACTTCACACCACCACCATATATAAACGTCAAGGGAGCTGAACTATACACCAAGGAAGCAATAAAATACCTCGGAGTAACACTTGACCATCGGCTCAACATGATACCACACATAAATAATATCGTAAAAGCTGTGTATTTCAAGATACGCACTCTCAAGCACCTACGTTCCCTTCTTGACCCAGAGGACTTTCAGAACCATTTACCAAGCACTAATCCTACCTCATTTTGACTTCGCCAACTCAATTCTTCAAGGACTCCCACAATCCACCTTGAGCCCATTGCAGCTCGCTATGAATACTGCAGCAAGGGTTCTTCAAGGAGCATCCAAGAGTGAACATATCACACCTATCCTCAAACAACTCCATTGGCTCCCCATACACGGAAGGCTGATGTTCAAAACCCTCATTCTTACATTCAAGGCTATCAAGGGTATATCTTCCAACTCACTCTCCGAGCTCATCCAATCCGTACCACCAAACAGAATTAGAAGACAGGCAGCATTAAGCTCCTTAGCATTACCAAAGGCCATAACAACATGCAATCTATCAACAGCGAACAGAGCTTTCTTGTTTTGCGCACCAAAGTGCTGGAACTCCCTCCCCTCTGACATCCGTACCATAACCGACTTAACCCAGTTTAGGAAGGCCCTTAAATTCATCCTATTCACCAAATACTACTCCATATGAAGTTAACATAATAGTCCCACTACATATCCAACCACTTGTTCTTTTTTCTTTTCTTCCTCGCTCCAGCACCCTTGCTAAGTCATGTACATAGTTCGAGTATGTTATCCAGTTAACAGATTGCATATTCCATGTAAATAGTTCTCCCATGTTGCTCCAAGTTTATACTCCTGTTATATGTAATACCGAACAGCCTGTTGTTCTGGTTTTGTTTGTGTTCTCTGTGAACCGCGCTGATGTCAAAGAGTGCGGTATATAAGAAATTAAAATAAATTAAAATAAATAAATAAATTAGAAACATAACATAGAAACATAGAAATATGACGACAGAAAAAGACCACATGGCCTATCTAGTCTGTCCTTCCATATCAACAACTACAACAGTCCCCTTTTTTCCTCTAGAGATCCTCTGTGTTTGTCCCATGCTTTTTTGAATTCAGTTACTGTCCTCATCTCTATGCCATGGATCCACCACTCTTTCCATAAAGAAATATTTCCACAAATCACTCCTGAATCTATCCCCCTTCACCCTCATCCCATGTCCCCTTGTAGCAGAACTTGCTTTCAATTGAAAGAGGCTCTCTCCCTGAACATTTATGCCACGGAGGTATTTAAAAATCTCAATCATATCACCTCTATCCCGCCTTTCCTCTAAGGTCTACATATTAAGATCCTTAAGTCTGTCCTCATATGCTTTATAATGAAGACCACTAACCATTTTAGTAGCCACACTCTACACTGACTCCATCCTGTTCACATCCTTTTGAAGGTGCAGTCACCAGAATTGCACACTATACTCCAAATGAGGTCGCACCAAAGACCTATACAGAGGCACTATCACCTCCTTTTTTCTGCTAGCCATTCCTCTCCGTATGCACCCAAGCATCCTTCTAGTTTTTGCCGTCGCCTTTTCTACCCGTTTAGCTACTTTAATATCATCAGACACAACCACGCCTAGGTCCCGCTCTTCTTTAGTGGACAAAAGTACTTCACCCCCTATACTATATTGCTCCCGTGGATTGCTGCAGCCCAAATGCATGACCTTACATTTTTTAACATTAACTCCCAGCTGCCAGATTCTAGACCATTCTTCAAGCTTAGCTAGATCCTTCCACATGTTATCTACACCTTCCTGGGTGTCTACTCTATTGCAGATTTTAGTATCATCCGCAAAAAGGTAAACCTTACCCAACAGCCCTTCCGCTATATGACTAACAAAGATGTTAAAAAGAATCGGAACAAGGACAGATCCCTGGGGCACACCACTGGTAACATCCTTCTACTCAGAGTCAGCCCCATTTACCTGTACTCTTTGTCGCCTCCCACCCAACCAATTTCTAACCCAAGCAGTAACTTTAGGGTCCATCCCTAGTGTGTTCAGTTTGTTTATAAGTCACCTGTGAGGAACAGTGTCAAAGGCTTTACTGAAATCTAAATACACCACATCTAGGGCTCTCCCTCAGTCCAACTCCCTGGTCACCCAGTCAAAGAAGTCAATCAGATTTGTCTGACAAGACCTGCCTCTGGTGAATCCATGCTGCCTCGGATCCTGTAATCTGCTGGACTCCAGAAACCTCACTATTTTGTCTTTCAGCAGCGTTTCTAATAATTTACTCACCACCGAAGTTAAACTAACTGGCCTGAAGATTTCAACCACATCCTTACTTCCGCTTTTGTGTAAAGGCACCACATGAGCCTCTCTTCAGCCCTTTGGCACCACTCCCGACTCCAACGAGGCATTGAAAAGGTCAGTCAGTGGAGCTGCTAGAACGTCCCCCTCAGTATTCTAGGGTGTATCCCATCCGGTCCCATCGCTTTGTCTACTTTAAGTTGAGCTAGTTTCTCACGAACACAGTCTTCTGAAAATTGTTCAAGATGTCCCTCGCTTCTGTTCCTGTTTGTTGGTGTTTTCTGAGGGCCTGTTCCTGGTTCTTCATCTGTGAACACAGAACAGAAATATTTGTTAAGCAATTCCGCTTTATCCTCATAAGCTTCTGCATATTCCTCCCCTTCATCCTTGAGTCTGACAATACCACTTTTGCCCTTCCTCTTCTCACTAACATATCTGAAAAATGTCTTATACCCCCATTTTATTGCATTGCCTATTTCCTCCTCTTTTTGAATCTTTGCTTTCCTGACTACTTTGCTAGCTTCTCTAAGTTTTTCCAAATATAGATTCCTGTCTTCCTCTCTCTGTGATCTCTTGTATTTCATGAAGGCCTCCCTCTTTTTCTTCACTTTTTCAGCTACCTCTTTCGAAAGCCATAGCAGTCTCCTTTTCCTTTTACCTTTATTTACCATTTTAACAAAAAGGTTGGTTGCCCTTAAAATATCTCCTTTCAGTTTTGCCGACTGTTTTTCTACATCCCCTAGCTGTTCCCATCCCGCTAACGACTCCCTGAGGTATTTGCCCATCTTGGCAAAGTTAGTCTTCCTAAAGTTTAAGACCCTCACCTTTGAATGGATTCTAACAGCCCTAGTCCTAATACTGAACCACACCATCTGGTGATCACTGGATGCAAAATGATCTCCTACAATAACATCAGAAACACTTTCACCATTGGTAAGCACCAAGTCCAGTATGGCCCGTTCATGTGTGGGGTCTGTTACCAATTGTTTGAATAGTTCTCCCTGTAGAAAATCCAGGATCTCTTTACTTCTAGATGATACTGCAGCAGGAATGTGCCAATCAACATCTGGCATATTGAAATCCCCTATCAGTAGCACTTCCCCTTTCCTAGCAATGCTGCGTATGTCTTCAATTAACTCTCTGTCCACCTCTTCCTCTTGTGAGGGAGGTCTGTATATCACGCCAATGCAAATACATTTCTCTTTCCCTCTGTCTAGTTTAACCCACAATGCCTCCTCTCTCCCTTTTAAGCTCTGTAATTCCAAAGCTTTAATAGTAGTTTTTACATGTAGTGCCACTCCTCCTCCCCTTCTTCCTACCCTGTCCTTTCTGAATAAAGTATAGCCAGGTATAATTACATCCCAGTCATGGTTTTCTGTGAACCATGTTTCTGTAACTGCCACTAAATCCAAGTCGGCCACTCCCACCAAAGCTTCAACATCAGGGATCTTATTTCCCATGCTACAGGCATTTATACACACTGCTTTCCATATGTTACCCCTATTACCCATTTCCATAAAGGTATTTAATGCATCACTTACCTGGGGGCTTTCACTTACCTGGGGGCTTTTTTCACCCATCCTCAATGAATCTAGTTTAAAGCCCTCTTCAGTAGATTAGCTAGTCTACTACTGAAGACACGTTGACCTTTCTTGGACAGATGGATGCCTTCTCTGCTCTGCAACCCTTGGAACAGCATCCCATGGTCTAGGAAACCAAAACGCTTTTGATGACACCATCCACGCAGCCATGCATTCATCTCCAGGATGCGAGCCTCTCTGCCTTGGCCTTTACCCTCAACAGGGAGGATTGAAGAGAACACCACCTGTGCACCTAACTGCTTCACCCTTTGTCCCAGAGCCATGAAGTCACTTTTGATATGCTCAGAGGGATACCTGGCAGTATCATTTGTTCTGACATGGATTAGCAACATTGGGTAATAGTCAGTGGGCTTGATGAGTCTCAGCAAATTCTCCATAACATCTTGGATTTTGGCACCAGGCAGACAGCATACCTCTCTGGACATCAAGTCTGGTCGGCAGATGGACGCCTCAGTACCCCTCAGAAGACCCCTTTGCTTCCTTGTGGTCACTGATTCTGCAGCTTTGGTGTACTTAAGTTCTGGTTCTTCCCTTTCCAGGGATACTTTCACCTCCTCCACTTCCAGGGCTGCATAATGGTTCTCCAATTCAAGGGCTGGAGAAGTTGGATGGGTGATTCTGCAGGCCCTGGTGACTTGTGTCCAACCTTCGTCATTCTGTTTGTACCGATCTTCTCCTCTGCTAGAGAACTTGGATGTTTCAAGAAGCATCTCATCATTGTACTTCTCACTGTCTTGAATGCTCCTCCACCTCGCCACCTCCTCTCTGAGTTCCTCCACTTGTTTCCTTAGAGCTTCAGCATGCAGGCACCCTGCACATGGAACCGGTCCTTCAACTGGCATTGCGACCTCTGTCTGGACAGAGGCTGAAGCTGTAACAGGGGCAACAGCTTTAGCGATATGATTTTTTTTCCCAGCCATTGTACTGTTTGTGGAGCTTAGTTATCTGTTAAAGCAAAAGAGAGAGATCTACCAAAGTACCAGCCGGTTTCTCAGCTGTCCTTTCAGAGAAAAAGCAGTTAAATCACTTTAATAATATTCAAAATGTGCTGTTACAAGGCCCTGTGTTTTGTTAAATGGGGAGGTGCCCTATAAAGCAAGACTGAGCACTAGGGGTGGGTGGGAGTTGGGGTGGGTAGGGAGGGAACTAACACCTGATTAGGTGTCAGCAGTTCCCAGAAGCTGAGAAGGTTACTAGAGTTGGTAAAACCTACTCTGCTATTATTTTTTTTACTTCTTTATTTATATTTCCAACAAAATACAAATAAAAAGAAAACAAAATTACAGTAATAAAATATACAATTCTTCTCTATAACATGAAATCATAACCCAGCCCACCCCACCTTATCCCTCCCACCAATATGCGATCATCAAGAGGGCCTAGAAACAGCATAGATGAAGGCCAACTAAACCTATAAGGGGTTTAGAGGATCACCACTCCATAACGTAAGTGGCAGAGGATTAACTAATTACCCTTTGTTGTATCTCGTACTTCGCTTTAGAACTATATTTCTATAAGGGCTTCCACTTAAGAAGAGTGGAGGGTGTGAGGGTTCTGTCACATTGTGGCATTTGTTCATATTTGTAACATAAGCATAAGTGGTTCCACCATTCATGTCAACTGAGCTCTGCCATATGCTTCCAGTTAGAGATAACCAGATGTAGGGCCACTCCCAACATGAAGTCCAGCAAAAACTGACTAGCCCTCTGTACCGATGAGATGTGTCTTGCTGATTGAAAGACTACCACAAACCAAGAGAGAGTGGCCCAAAATCCCAGCACCTCCTGAATACGATTCCATACTGCACTCCAGTAAGACTGAATGCTAAGGCAATCATACACCACATGCCTCAAAGTGCTGACATCTCTCCGACAAGACCAACGTTCATTCCCAGCTGCCTTATCCCATTTAGCAACCTTTACCGGGGTAAAGTGTGCTCTGTGTGCAAAAAAGTACAAAGCTTGTGAGATAGACGCAGACTGAGAAATCCTATTAACTTTACTGCAAACGTTTGTCCAAGTTTCGGGACAGAGGACATCTCCAGTATCATGTTCCCATATTCATTGAACCCCAGTGGCCAGAGAACTATTCTTCTGAGCCACTATTTTATAATATTGGGAAGCCACCCCAGAGGTCATAAATTCTATATGTATCTTATTCACTAACCCCCAATTGGCAGTCAATGAAGTAATATCCAACTGAGATTTTTCTATGCAATGTCTCAGCTGGATCCACTGGAAATATAGAAACTGAGGTAGATTAAATTCACTTTGCAAAATGGAAAAGGGTTTCCACTTGCCATCTAATATTAGTTGGCCAACACTCCAAATGCCTTTGCTAATCCATTTTTGCCATGCAAATGAGCTTTGATTAATTTTAAAGAAGGGACTATGCCAGATGGGCATTGATTTCGATAAGCAATCTTTCTTGGAAATTGCATTTGCTAACTGCTGAAAAGCCTTCTGAGTGTCCCATATGGTTCTATGAGACTTCAACCTCTTGACAGACACCATGCCAGGGAGAACATTTAAGGGGAGAGGAGCACTCAATTTCTCTTCTTTTTCAAGCCATATTGGTCGTAAGCCTATGGCCTCTTCCACCCATCATGATCCTTGTTTTAGCAAAAAAGCACAGTGATAGGCCCGAAGGTCAGGGAAATTCACCCCCTTCCTCTTTTTTAGATTTGAGTTTCCTAAGAGCAATTCTAGGTGGTTTATTATTCTATAGGAATTGAACCAGAATCTTTTCAATTTGACAGTATGCTTTACTTGTGAGAAAAACAGGTAGCATCTCTAAAATATTATTCACTTTAGGAGTGATAGTCATTTTTATAGCTTCAAGACGACCCCACCAGGAAAGATAGACCGGCGAACACTTTGCTGTTATGTTACGAACTGTAGTTAGGATCTCTTCTTCATTGTGCTGTAGGGTTGCACTAAGTGGGTAACAATAGTGAACTCCTAAGTATTTCACCATCTTAGGTTCCCATGCAAAGGGAAATTCTTCAATATCCGTTCTGCATATTCTTGAGTTTAGGGGGAAGGTAACAGATTTTGACCAATTTATTTTATAGCCAGATAGTCCTGAATATTTATCTATCACTTCTAAAATACTCTATATGGAGCTATGTGTGGTGAAAAGTAATAGATCATCCGCATATGCGGATAATTTGATATCCATGCCAGCAATAGATACCCCCTTAATCGCGAGGCTTTGCCTTATTAATAAGGCCAAAGGTTCCAAGGCCAGATTAAAGAGAATGGGGGAAAGAGGGCAGCCCTGCCAGGTACCCCGCCCTAGAAGAAACTCTAGAGTCGCATTTACGGAGATTTTCGCACACGGTCTGGTATACATGAGTTTAATTAGATTGCAGAAACCTTCACTAAATCCAAACCACTTCAAGACAGCAAACAAAAAAGGCCACTACAGTCAGTCAAATGCTTTCTCTGCGTCTGAGAGTCCCACAAGAGGGTCTTCTATTTCCTCTGCACCTTCCAGAATATTACAAAGCACTCTGGCATTATCGGCTGTAGAACGCCCCTCGGTAAAACTGCATTGGTCTGGGTGTACCAAGGAAGGGATCAGTTTGGAGAGACACCTTGCGACAATGGTCACAAAAATTTTATAGTCTACATTTAACAACGAAATTGGTTGATAATTACTGACAAACTGCGGATCCCTCCCAGGTTTTTCTAGGACAACAATGTTTGCAGAGGCAAATGTTCCAGTCTGTGTCATATTGTCAGGAAGAATTCTATAGTATTGTTGTAGGTAAGGCCCTAAAGTTTTGGAAAAGATTTTATAAAATTCAGCCGGCAGACCGTCTGGTACGGCAGCCTTGTCAGTTTGAGTAGAGTCAATAACCTGGATGATTTTCATGACTGTTATCTGCTTGTCTAATCCCGCAACAGTTTCTTGGTCTAGCACCGGCCTTTGGATATTCTTTAGCAAACTATCGAACTCCTTTGCAGAAAATTCAATTTCTAGAGAAAATAACTGGGCATAGAATTGGCAAAAGGCCTCTACAATGTCAGTATCCTTGACAATCAATTGTTGCACTTGAGGATCCTTTAGAGCTGCAACACATGAAGATTCCTTACTACTCTTAAGTGAGTTGTCCAGCTCTTACCCACTAAGTAGTATTGCCCTTTCTGCCCTTGAATATTCTGTGAGGCCTCTGTGGTCAGAATCGAATTATATTTAAGTCTAAGATGTTGCAGTCTTATCAGAATATTAGGGTCATATTTCTGGCCTAAAATACGTTCACCCACTTTAATTTGTTTGTCTAGTGTACTAAGCTCTGCTTTACGCTGTTTAGCCTACATTATAGCAAAACTGGTAATAGTGGCTCATATACTAGCCTTAAAGCCTTCCCACCAAGCCCACCCTGAGGAATCTTGTGGTAGATTGAATTGAAAGTATTCCTTTATGGCAACTAGGATGGTCTCCCGAAATTCCTTATTGGTTAAAAGTCCTGTCAGATTGCCACCGAGAGTGAGGTTGATGGCTCATTGAGTCAAATAAAGTAAGAGAGAATGCAGAATGGTCTGAAATATGAGTTACATGAATAGTAGTCCCACTAACTTTAGAACAAAGTCCTTTGGAGACTAAGAAGAAATCTATACGTGATAACGAGTTATGAGGGGGGAGAGAAAAAAGGTAAAATCTTTATCTGTAGGGTACTGCAGTAGCCAAATATCTATCAGACCCTGATCCTGCATTAAAGATACAAATGGATGAGCCTTGGAAACCCTAACAGTTCTCACTGGACTCCTATCTATCAATGGATTTTGCATGAGGTTGAAGTCCCCTCCTACTATAGTCAGATATCTGGACACCTCCTGCGCCAAGGCCGCAGTGGAGCAAAAAAAGGTAGGGCAATCAATGTTAGGAGCATAGACGTTGATTAAGGCCAACTCAGTGGATCCAATTTTAATGAGAGCCATAGTCCACCGCCCATCTGTATTAGACCTAGTTTGAATAATCGTGGGGGATAGAGCTGTCCTTACTAAAATGGCTACCCTATTTTTCTTATACAGAGCAGCAGCGAAAGCCACTAGAGAAAAGGGATTTGCCCCTAATTTTGCATTCAAATTTGTCTCCTGCAACAGTAAGATGTCAGCACTTTCCTTCTTACTACAGAGAAGAATCTTTTTCCTCTTAATGGTATTGTTAATGCCCTTAACATTCAGTGAAACTATCTTAAAGGAAGACATAGTGAAAAAATAGATCAAGTTGATTCACTAGTCAACATTGAAATCGTTACTGACTTTAAAAGGCACTAATCTGTAGTATCTTAGAGAGCTGAACACGAATATAACATTAAAAAAAAATTATTGGCTCTCGTTTTGAAGATATTGCATGTAGTTCATTTTTGACGTTTCACCGTGTAAATTTATCCAGTAGGACATCAATAACATCCCAAATAAGCCTTGAATGATGTAATATTGCATCACATTGCATAATACCAGCATGCACACATCATCCAGATTTGATTGCATCATTTTCTGATGCAATGCAATACTACTGCCAGACGGCTGCTGAAGCCATCTGACGTCAGCAGTGTACTATACGCAGTCGGAAAGGAAAGTAATCTGGTATTCTGTTCGAATATTGAAAGCCTCATGAATGCCTTAAAAATCACTCATGACCCACAAGACTGGAGACTATTTAGCGACTCTTCGAAACTGAGTCTGAAGGCTGTGCTTTTGAACAATGGAAACCGTCTTCCATCTATTCCAGTAGCGGATGCCGTCCACATGAAAGAGACATACGATAACTTAAAGCATCTACTAACTTCCATTTACTATAACAAGTACAGCTGGCACCTCTGTAGTGACTTGAAAGTAGTTGCCCTTTTAATGGGACTGCAGCAGGGATATATAAAATACATGTGTTTCTTATGTGAGTGGGATAGCCGAGCAAGGGATTGGCACTACTTGCGGAAAGAATGGAATCGCAGACAAAATGTAACAGTTGGAGAGAAGAATATCCTGCTACCACCCCTTCACATCAAACTAGGTTTGATGAAAAACTTTGTGAAAGCCATGGACCGCACTTCGCCACCTTTCCGATACCTGCATGAAAAATTCCCTCGACTCAGTGAAGCAAAGATTAAAGAGGGAGTTTTTGTGGGTCCTCAGTTTCGAGAGCTCTTCAAAGATGACCGGTTCAACAACTTGCTGCAGGGTGACGCGAAACAAGCATGGAATGCTTTTCACCTAGTGTCAAGAAACTTTCTCGGGAATGTTAGGGCAGAAAACTACAAGGAACTAGTAGAACACATGCTGATGCAATATCAGAAAAATGGCTGCAATATGTCTCTGAAGATCCATTTCCTTGATTCCCATCTCGATTTCTTTCCTGACAACTGTGGTATGGTTAGTGGTGAACAGGGTGAACGTTTTCACCAGGATATCACAACAATGGAGCAAAGATACCAGGGAAAATGGTCCACTACAATGCTGGCTGACTACTGCTGGACACTCCCCAGAGAAGCTCCCGAACAGCTGTACAAGAGACAGGAGAACAAATCTAAGAAGTAGTCTATGACTTGGTTTTTTACAGGTATTAACTGAAGGCCTATCATATTTACTATTGGTATGCATTTCGTGATGTAAGCATTTATTCTTGTAGATTACAAAACTAGAGCCAACTTTGCAATTTCACTGTCACATTCGTGTTCAGCATATAAAAATTGATAAAAAATGACTATTTTTATTTCAGTAATATGACTTTTGTAAAAATTTATTGACCAGTGTCAAATGTTGCAAAAACATACCAAATTGTGTCATATAGTTTTACATTGTATAACAGCATCTTAAACACCCTCATAGAATTAGCTGCACTTATAGGCAAACATAGAAAGCCCAACAAAAGGAGATATAGTTTGTCCCTAGCCCCTGTATATGATCGCCCATAATAAAAAAAACATAATTTTGAAAACACCACACCAAACCCACCAGCTTAAACCCAGGGAGGCTATACAACCCACAAAATTAGCGGGTGAGCCTACCAGGACAAGACAGACACGGAGAGCAACTGACCTGCAACATTCCCACTTCTGCTACTAAATAAAGTGTCTCACTCTCCCCACCTCCCACAGTAAAGAAAGACAATGTACCCAAAACCTTAACTATCAACACTGCATGGCAGGACAACTCTTACCAAACAGTTTATGAGCTGAAAGACCCTGCCAAATGACTAGAGGGCCTTTATCCTTTCCCAAGCTCCAAACTCCAAAACCATCCTAGACAGCACAAACAACATAGAACACAAAAGAAGAAATAGAAGGAAAACAACAAAGAAAAGCCAAGGAAGGAAAGAAAGACAAGAGAATACCATCTTGACCAGGAAATATCCTGACCTTCCTTCAAAGAAAACGGAAGAAATGTCCTGAGACATAATAGTACTGTATAATAAAATGTCTTTTCTGTGTGAGGAGAACTCCTTTACATGACCTTCCGACCAGTCCAATGCCATGATATTGAGCGCAAATTCACTGCATCACCGCTGTTTTCTTATCTTCCAGAAACGCATGTAACTCTCCTGGATCATCAAAGGTCTCGGTCTGCTTGTGCAGCATGACTCTCATGTGGGCTGGATAGAGCAGCCCAAAACAGGCCTGCAACTGCAATAAACATGGGCACAATGCCAGAAAATGTTTCCTGCAATCCACTGTAGCCTTTGCGAAGTCCAGGAAAAACAGAAGTTTGTGTCCCTGGTATTCCAAGTTTGATAGTGTTCTGGCAGTTCCCATTCTTTGCGTTACTTGTTGAAAGCATAGAACTTTCAAAATGATTGGGCGTGGATGCTTACCCACGGCCACGGGCTGAGTAGGCACTCTGTGGGCACATTCGATCTCAAATGGCATAACAAACTGCAACTTCAACACACCCGGAATCATGGTTTACAGAAAGGACACCATATCAGGACTCTCTGAACCCTCAGGCACGCCCAATATTCTTATGTTGTTTCTTTTTGAACGGTTATTGCCGTCTTCCACCTCTCTCTGTAATGACCGTATCAGCTTGACCTGCTTCTCGACGGCCTTAAGCCTTCCCCCTTCCCCCATGTGATGCCACATCACCCTCCACCTTCTCCAAACGAACTGTAATGGCCTCCATGGAAGCTCTCAAAGCGTTAATATTTTCCTGAATTGCGCATAGTGACTCACCATTGGACTTGACCAGGTCTTTGACTGCCCGAATCTCAGCCAGGAGCTCCTGCAAAGTCTCAGGACAGTCTCAGATAACTGCCATCTTGTGAGGAGAGAGAGGTTCTGTTTTGGTTCTCTTTGCGCTGGTGTTTTGAGGAACTTGATAATCCAGCCGCATCGGTTTGGGGCCTGACATGTCCGGGATCGAATAATAACCAGGCAGGTAAGAACTATTTGATTAAAGACAGCAGAAATCAGGATTCTTGCCAATTGCCCTCTGGAGCTCAGCTCTTAAATGCCCATCTTGACCAACAACCAGGCTCCACCCCCTTTATTATTAATTTATACAGTGCTACAAGGCATATGCAGCACTATACAGACACGCAAGTATACAGTCCCTGCTTGTAGAGCTTATGGTCTAGAAGACAAACATACACAATACAAAACAAGAATTTTGAAATTATGGAGATGAAATGCATGGCAACAGTCTAGGATTCGAAGGCGGCCATGAAGAGGTAAGCTTTGAGCATGGACAAAGAGGGAAAGAGAGGAGATTTGACACAAGGACAGAGGAAGATTATTCCAGGAGAAAGAAACTGTAAGGTGAAAGGATCAAAGCCAGGAGTTGGCACAAGAACAGAGGGGCACAGAGAGAGAAGCCAGAGGAGGAGTGGAGATCACAAAGAGTTGTGTAGGGAGAGAGAGGAAAGGTAAGGAGGGGCAGCAGAGTGAATGCACTTATAGGTCAGGAGAAATAGTTTGAATTGAATACGGTAGCGGAAAGGGAGCCAATGAAGGAATTTCAAAAGAGGTTATGTGAGTTTAACAAAGCTGGCAGAGAATTAACCATGCGTTTTGGGATAGATTGAAGAGGAAAGAGATGACACTGGGAAGACCAGCAAGAAGGAGGTTGCAGAAGTCAAGACGGGAGGTTATTAAAGAGTGGACAAGAGTTTTTGTAGCATGTTCAGAGAGGAAGTGGCAAATCTTATTAATGTTAACGAGAAAGAAACAACATGTTTTTGAAATTTATTTAATATATAAGAAGAATGAGAGAGAGAAGTCAAAAATGATCCCCAGGTTACGTGCATAGGAAACAGGAAGAAGAAGAGTATTATCAAAAGTGATGGAGAAACTGGAAGGAGGGAAGATGGTTTAGGGGAAAAAAAAGAAGCTCAGTTTTAGTCTTGTTCAATTTCAGGTGGCAATGAGATAACTTTGCCCCAGTTCTTCCTGGCTACAAGTGCCAGTGTACACTACAAACAATCAAGATGATGCAGAAAACTAGCGAGGCCTTTAAGCACTGATAACGCGGAATGCAGAAAACAGACGGACGCACTCGTCAAAAGCAAAGGAAAAATGAGTGCACAATTAATGCCAAAAGTATTTAAATGTATTTAAATCATAGGCAAATGAGATGCACATAATGAAATGGTATGCAAATATTGGCTTCATCCGATGCAGAGAAATACGTAAAAGATTTTGCAACCAGCCTTAGTGCCAATATCTTTACGCCTGGGTCTGAGGTGGCTTAAACATCTTGTGCATGCCCCTGACAGTATTTTGATGGCATCAAGTGCTTTCCCCAATGCCTGGGATCATCTGAGGAGAAATATCAAAGATAATACAGGCATTGGGGAAAGTCTCTAATGCCATCAAAATACTGTCAGGGGCTGATTCCCCTGAAAGAAAGCTAATTCCCCACCCCCCTCTGAACTAAAAATAAACCTGATGATCCAGCGGCCCTAAAACCCCACCCCCTGCCCAGCAAACCAAAAATAACCCTGAGGGTAGGGGGTTCTGGGCCACCAGGGTTATTTTTGTTTGGGCAAGGGGTGGGGGTTCGGGACCACCAAGTTTATTTTTATTTGAGAGATGTGGGAGGATTGGGGACGCTGGGACATCAGGTTTATTTTTAGTTGGAAGGGGTTTATTTTTAGTAGGGCTGCTGGGACATTAGGGTTGTTTTTGGTTGGGAAAGGGGTGGGGAGTTCAGGGTTGCTGGGCCACCAGGAATTCACTTTGGGCCCCCAACAGTTTTATTTATTTATTTATTTGAACAATTTTTTAAAACAGCCCCTTCCAAAGATCAGGGGTAGTTTACATCAAATTAACAAGTTACAAAGAACAGTGTACTAAATGGTTATACTTTTAACTATTTACATAGTAACTATTAACATAAAACATTGTAGGAGATGGTATACAATTAACTATTTACATGGAACCTATTACATTATATACATATCACTGGGGATATTAGCAAGAAAGTTACTGAGAGAGCAAAAGTTAAACTGTGAGAGCAAGACAAACACATGCACAAAGAAGTTGGCACTAGTTTGGCATGCTCTCCCAGAGAAACAGGGGCACTATGTGGCTAATCTGATATGCGCTCCAACAGTAATTTGATGGCTTCGTGGGCTTTCCCTGTTGCCTGGATCATCAGGGGAGAGTTTGACAAAGATGATCCAGGCATCGGAGAAAGCCCCCGATGACATCAAAATACTGTTGGGGCGCATATCAAATTAGCCACATAGTGCCCCTGTTTCTCTGGGAGAGCATGCCAAACATGGACGAGTAGCCTAGTGGTTAGAGCAACTGCCTAGTACCCAGAAGATCAAGGGTTCAATCCCCACTGGCACTCCTTGTGACCTTGGGCAAGTCACTTTACCCTCCATTGCCTCAGAAAAATCCAAGTTATCAATGTCCCTGTTTAATGTACATTACCAAGTTGAAGTTACAATGTAAACTGCTTTGATTGAAATGATAAAGCAGTATAAAAAACCTCTTAAATAAATAAATATCAAATACTGTAGTGCCCCTGTGTCGTCTTTGTGCATGTGTTTAGCTTGCTCTCCCAGTTTGTTTGTTTGTTTATTACATTTGATATACCGCCTTTCAAACAAGCTATCAAGGCGGTTTACAATTAGTAATTAAAAAGATGGCCACTGGCCATGAAAAGGAAAGGAAATTACAATTTCAAGACAGAACAGCAAAGGATAAATCCCAGGCTTAACCAGACAAGACGAACAAAAACACAACAGAGGGAGAGAGAGCGATACCAGGATAGACGTTGACAGGAGGGGTTACGAGTCCTAACGAGACAGATAAAGGACGATACATAACAGACGAAAGACAATGAGGCATAATAGACAACGCATGTGGGAGCGGTGCTGAGGCAGGTTTGCAAAGAGTTATACAGTGGGAGGGGGGAGGTCAAAAGCAATGGAAAAGAGAGAGGTTTTCAGACGGGCTTTCAATGTCTTGTGGTTCTGTTCCAGTCTAAGGTTGAGGGGTAAAGAATTCCAGTGTGCAGGACTTGAAGGTGGGCACGTTCAGGGGAAGGAAGATGTAGATGATTGATGTGCAAAGACCGAAGAGATCAGCTGGAAGTGTGGGGCTGAGTGAGATCGAATAGGTACTGGGGAGTATGAGTATAAATGATCTGATGAAGCAACGTGAGAAGCTTATACTGACTGCGATAGACCAGAGGAAGCCAGTGAAGGTTTGTAAGGAGAGGAGTGATATGATCCCAACGTGCAGAGTGGGAGATGATGCATGCCGCCGTGTTCTGTATGTGTTGTAACCTTCACAAGTGAAATTGGGGGACACCGGTGAGAACAGAATTGCAGAAGTCAAGACATGAAATTACTAGAGACGACATAAGGGTGGTGAGGGCCCAAGGGGTTAAGAAAGGACGAATGGCGCGGATCTGTCGGAGAAAGAAGAAGGAAGTCTTAACAACATGAGAGACGTGATCCTGAAAAGAGAGATTAGAATCCAAAAGTACACCTAAATAACCAAAGGAAGACACCAGTGGGATGAAGGAACCCGAGAAAGAAGGGGCCACCAGATAGCGAGTGTCTTGGAAACATTCAAGTGGAGACAGTTACTGACGAGCCTGTCAGCTACAGCAGAAAGACAAGAATCAAGGGGAGAGAGATCCGGACAGAGTAAGGAAGTGTGGTGTATAACAATGATATTGTCAGCATAATAAAAGGCAGAAATACCAAACTGGAGTGTTTAACGCTTCCATTTTGCACACATTTTAACACATGGCTCATTTGCATATCAGCTGGCACTGAAGTCGCATGCTATCTGTATGGTGCAAATAGACATTAAAAAGTTGATGCATTACTTACACGTGTCATTATATCACTGGCACCACCAGCAAGCCACGATCAGTGGTCTGCCACAGGGGAGTGGCAAGAGGGATTACCCCGCCCCCTGCAGAAGAAGCCAATCAGGGCTGAAAGGACACTTTTAAATTCTTCAACACGCTTAGGCATGCCTGCACCTGAGGGTCTCGCCGGAGAGCCCTTTGGCTTGGCCCTTAGGTGCAGGCCCTAGAAAAGGGCCACAAATGTTCTAGCACATCATCCTGAGCAAGTACTTCACCAACATTAGCGATCCTCTCCCTAAGCTACTCTCTGATCTCTAGCTCATGGCACAATGGCCCTGCAGCTCCAGTATATCACCGATGCACGACTGCTCATATGGTCCACCATAGGATCAGAAGATAACTCTCACTGGGACTCTGATCACCTGCACACAAAGGTGAGTGACCAAACAACTGACAAGCCAACCTGTCATACAACACAATGCCTGGCCCCAAAAGAATCCTCTTGCTCACCATCTGCTTCCTGATATTAGCTATTGTGGCAAAGTCAACATTTTGAGCATGGGGGAGGTGAATAGCATAAGGAATTCACCTTAATCAAGGGGCCTCTGTTAGGTGTGCAGGGTCAAAAGTCCAGAGCCACAGTTCAAAGGCAGAAAAAAACCCAGCTTGAACAAGTTCCAGCAAATGCTTGACAGTGTAAGAAGGATAGATTGCAAGCACGAGGACAAAAACCCTCACTCTAATAACTACACTGATTATTCTGATGTCAGAAGGCAGGGGGATTACAAACACCTGGGACAGAAAGAGGTGGGGTTGGATCCCAGTGAGTATAAACCTTGGTTAAATTATGGAGAGAGGAGCAGTAGGAGTAGCAGCAGAAGGAGGAAGAGGAGTGAATGGAGAAGGAACAGAGGAAGCAGCAGAGGACAGACTTCAGAGCAGCAAGGACGATGGAATGCTGGAGAAGCCAGAGCAGGTGCTAACTTCTGGAAACAGGCTGAGCTACCCATTGCTGAGAGAGGTGATTTCTCTGAATCACGTTTGCAACAAAGGTGGGAGCCAGGAAGGAGAGAAGCTTTCAGACCACCAGAGAGGTTGTCAGCAGGGCACTCTGATCAACTGGGTGAGTCAGAACCTATGCAGTTGGGTGAAGCAATGTCAGAGCTAGGGGCAGAAGAAGATATGCTGATGGATTGTTCTTTATGCCAAACTCTAGACTTGAAGCGTTGAAAAGAGCCAGCCTTGAAAGAACTGTTCCTCTTGCGGAAGTAACCTCAGAGCTAAGCAGTGAGAAAGTAAATTCCTGTGTGTGTTTTGAAAGGAGGAATTTACTGCAGCATAGGCTAGTGAAGTAAGGGTGTGATTCATGCCTCTGTGTCAGCTGTGTTGAAACTCTACAACGGAGAGAAAGTTAATTGGCTGCTAGAAGTGTTTGTGCTTTGCTCCTATGTTTATAAGAAAAAGCCTGCTATAAGAGTCTTGAGGACACTGTGAATGCTTATTTCATAACCTAAGTTTGGTTCTTCACCTGGAGTGCAGCCTAGAGAGAATTATGGCTGAGTGAAGATAATTTTGCCATAGAAGAAGTAAAGTTTGTTTTTCTATTGCTCTGATTGACAAAGGACAATAAGAAAAGTGGCATCGTGTAATATGTGGAAATGCTAAGCTTCTGCAGTGAAGAGGACTTTAAAAGCCAATGCTGAGTTCTGTTTGTTTTGCCACCAACTTGCTGAACCTTAAGCAAAAATCCTATAATTTAAAATTCTGTAAATGGTACCAGGAACCTGATCTGTTCTATTGTGTTCAAAATAAATTATTTTTCTGTCATAAGCCTTACCCTTGGTTTAACACGACTACAATCCTTCTACTTAAAGCATAAGTATAACAGCTGATAGAAGAAGGTTCTCAACCACCATGCCCTCAACAACTAGAAGACTAGTGGTTTTGGCGTTGTGCTTGTGACACTATGTTCTTCAGGAACACTCTGTCTCACTCCAACCCACAGTACTATCCCAGTGATAGGCAGCAACAATTTACTATATCACAAAACTTGCCGCAAAAAACATGCCAAAGGAACAACTCCAGACTGATTCATCTCTCACCCCAGGAACAAATTCAGCAGAAACACATGATGCAAGCAAAAGACACTGCCTACCTAAAATACACTTTAATAAATACCCGCTCTGCAAGAAACAAGATTCAGATACTTAATGATTACATAATTGACAATAACCTAGACATTTTATGCATAACTGAATCCTGGTTTGTCCATATGCACACCTCACAATAATGGGTGACCTACACCTATCATCCATCCCGCTAAGCCAATCAAAATCCTTCACGGAAGCCATGGGACTCCTCCAGTTTACCCAGCTGGTTCAAGCCTCGACCCATGCCAAAGGAAACATCTTGGACCTCATATTTGTCCAAAACCAACTCCTTGAAACCTACACAATCCCCAGCCTCCTACTTACTGGATCACTACACCATCACCTGCCATTCCCCAAAGCACCCAACACCTAAAGCAAATACTCACCACTGCATCTACCACCACTGATTCAACGCCTTTGTCAGACAAACATTCGCTGACAAAATTCTCCCCACACTTGACGTATAACCACTTGACCTTGACCTCTCAACAAGCAAATGGATAAGCACAATAGAAGCCTTTGCTACAGCTCCTCCCATTAGAGGTATGAAGCCACAATACTGCATCCACATCCCCTGGTACATAGCAAGTCTTAAAGAACTAAAGCATAAACTGAAAACTTGAATGCAAATGGCGAATCACACTTGAAGAACAAGCAAAATAATCTCTAGCTACTGTGATAAGGAAGCTTATCATAGTTCAGGAAGGAGCTGTAATAGAGGTGAATTGGCTCTGAACAAGCAACCTGTCTTTGCTGGTAGAAATAATAAAACAGAATGTTTTCATAAAAGACTACCAGTCCCAGAATGCACCAGGTTTCAAACACCCTATAGAAGAGCTGAAGTGGGGAAACGTGTGTTCAATCAGGAGAACTATGAGGTAATCCCCAATCACTCATCTCCAAGGGCAGGGCTTGATTCAGCACAGCTGAGCTGTGCTAGGGTGGAGTATCCCTCTAAACAAGTTAAAAGTAAAACCTATTCTACACAGAATCAGCATGAGCAGAGGCATCAGCAGTTGCAGACGGAGTTGGAGTTGATGAGGAACCCAGAGCTCAAGGACAGAGAGAGAAAGAAGTAGCGTGGAAGAAAGAAGAGGAAAGCATCTTGGAGGTCTAAAGAAGTTCATAGCAGTACGTGTGCTGGGAGTCATTCCAGAGGCAAGCATACACCATTGGACTGGGGAAAGCCAGAGGAGTGGGGTTACAGAGCCAGGAATCCCCGGACGGCACCTGTGAGGGAGATGGCTGCATTTGGAAGGGGCCCTAAGACCAGTGCAAGAAGGTATGTGAAGAGAGACCCAGTGTCCAGGGATCTTGATTGGAAGGCTGGACATAAAAACTGGACTACATACTGGCCAGGAGTTCTGGAGAGGAACCCTAACAGCAATGGAAGCTCAGGTATGAACACTGATCTATGCCCTAGCTCTTCACTTGGAAGACAGCAGGGAAACCAGTATTGTCCTGAGAGTGCTCCATTAAGAAATTCCCCTGAGCCAGTCCATGATATTGATTCTATGATAGTTGAAGAGGAAGGAGATATTATAAATGAACAGTGTGACTACATGGATTGCTCTCTGTCTAGGCTGCTGTGGTAATATACTTTCACAAATGCAACAACCATCAAAAAGAAATATATCTTCTTTTATCTACCCAGAAAAGTTTACAAGAAAGCCTTTGGGTAGGATTTGAGCCACGTATAGAAAGTAAACCAGCCAAGAGGTTTGCAGCTGGTTAATTGTTAGCAATTAAGCCTTGCATAATTGCACGTGGGCTCTAAAAGGACACTTGTAGGTGTGTGTGAAAATACAAGAAGTTATCCTTGAAAAAGAACAGTTTTTGATTCCTTTTTTTGGGTTTTGTTTTGTTTTTGGAGCACTGCTAAAAGGTATTAGCAGGAGCCCATTGAAAGACCTTTCTGTTCCCATCAAGGTCTTTATTGTTTGATTTGATTGCTTAAGAAGTTCAGTTGTTGTTCCTGATTTGTTTTCCTAAGTATAATACTGAAAGCAAGTATCCTTTTTGTGCTACCAAGTAAATCTGTGTGGGAGAAATAACCCCATAAATAAAATATATTTTCTTTGCTTAACACTCGAGCAAGCACAACTCATTTATTTGTGAACGGCTGGTTCTGGTATGAATGGACTACATTTCTCACAATCCTTTGCAAGTCATACTAATATTTGCCTTTGCCAAGACTGTGGACATTCTCACCCAGCGCCCCCGTTTACACTACTCACTCAACAAACATAGAATTCTGAGACCAACAATGCAAAAAGATTTCACCACACCAAAGCAATAATGAAAACAATAAATAAACCCAGGGAGCTTTATGAGATTTGTTAACAGATTAACAAAAAACAGACAAACTCTCAGCATAAATACCCTCTAACCACAAGACTTTGTGAACTTTCTACAATCAAAATACCATTCATTGCAAAAATTATTGAGAAAGTAGTCCCCCATCAACTGCAAAATCACATTAACATAAATACCCCCTTGGAATGGCAGCAACATGGATTCCACATCAACCACGGAGTAGAAACCTTGCTAATATCTCTTATTGACAGACTCATCAAGGACATAGAAAATTTATAAGGTTTCATCCTCATCTTCCTGGACATTGCTTCAGCCTTTGATATCATATGCCATGACATCCTCCTTCAGTGACTATTTAATATAGGAATTTGTGACCAACATATCACAGTCCAACCACATATAGACAAAGTAACTCAATGCAAATACAAAAAGCTAAGGACATTTCTCCACTTACAACCTCTACTCGAGCCACATGATTTCCATACGGTCTTCTAAGCAATGATTCTATTGCACTTTGATTTCTGCAACACCATCATGCAAGGTCTTTCAAAAAGCTCCCTACACCCTCTACAACTTGCACAGCATACTGCTGCACAAATTCTGACATGCTCACCTCGAACTAACCATTTCACGCCCCTGAGTTGAATTAATTATGACAACCTTCAAAGTAATCCACCAATTATCCCTTAAATATCTCCAGTCAATTATAACGAAAACTCCAGAAAATCGCCAAAGGAGAAGCAACACGTCAAACCTTCTAATCCTTCCTCCAGCATTAACCAAATGCAATCATTCAACCTATACAAGGGCATTCTCCCTGCATGCCCCTTGCCTATGGAATGCCTTACCAAACCATATCAGAGACACATATTTAAGGAACATTTTGACAGAATTACATGACCCGCCTCTCATCTCCTTATCCCCCTTACTCCTGCCCTTCCCCCTCAAGAAATCCTCAAATGTAAACAACTCTCTAAATGTATATAGTTACACTGTTCTGTGTTATAAATAATTTTTGTATATCTGTTCCATGTAAAACTGTTTACCATTCCATGCAACACTGTTTCATGTAACTTTGAGTTGTGTTCTCTGTAAACCGTATTGATTCTCGGAAATGCGGTATATAAGAAAATAAATAAACATGTTAGTTTCATGTGTAGCGGATCCTCTAGATGGCAGGGCTGAGAGTGACCCTGGAGGCTGCAGAGAACATAGATTTGTAGGTGGCTGTGGTCAAAACCTCACATACTTCTCCTACAGACTCTTCCCCAGCACACAGCACATGAAGAATCTTCTGATGCAAGCTCAAACCTCCTCCTCTCACCTCCCAGCAAGGGCAAACAACTAGCTCTGGCAAAAATAACATAGGAGTCCAGCAACAGTCTATATAAAACTACCCATTTATTGGGCCCTCCCCAGGCAAACACAAATGTACAAAAGAAGGCCAATAAAAATAATCAAACATACAGTCCATGGAAATGAATTCAGATGATTGGAAAAGTGATCAAATCTGCTTAGTCATTAAACTCTCCTGTCCCGCCTACTCTCTGGCATCTCCTTTTAAACAAGGCTTCTCTAGTAGACCGGTGTCTTGTTTCTCCACAGGCTATATTGCTCATCTTTATCCTCCAGTCAATTGCCTGACCAGCTTCTCTTCTTGGTGCAGAGAAATTCTTGGAAAGGACCCCTTTTATCCTTCCTTTCTCTATATAGCAGTTCCCAAAATAACCCGTCCTTCCTTCTCTCTCTTGTAAGGACTCCTCTGCTTCACAGTGCAGACGCACTAGTCAGGGCCGGCATGATCATTAGGTGAACTAGGCGGCCTCCTAGAGCAATAGTGGTCTAGAGACAGTCCAATGCCACCTCTCGTAGGGCACTTACCTTAAACCTTAGGCACTGTGGGTCTGTTTGCTTCCACCCCTCTGACACCCATTGCTGACTACCTGTTTGCATGGGGTGGAAGTGGTTTCTGCCCCTTACAAAAGGAAGTCTGCATCAGGAATCAATGGAGACGGAAGCAATCAGTCCCGTGGCACTGAGGTAAGCCCTGCAGGACATTGCTACCACCGCAGGTCCTGGAGAAGGGCAGCAGTGGAGGTAATGGGGGCTAGAGAGAGGGAGAGGGCACTAGGAATGATGATCACCCAGGGCACCTCATTTCCTTGTACCAGCCCTGACACTACCAGACCCATCCTGGGCAAAGGTTAGCAGGATACACCTGGGACATGGGCCCTCCTGGGCCCTTCACCTGGGCTCTCATTGGCAGCAGCTTCACTCCCCCTCTCCTCTGGGACTGGGACCTGGCAGACAGTTACTTTGGGTCTCTCTCTCTCTTACTCCAACCAGAGCTGGCTCAACTAGCAAGCAAGACCAGACAGTCACCTAGAGCGGCAGCTTCTGAAGGGCAGCAAAAAGAAGCAGCAGTCAAAGCAAAACAGTAGATCCTTATAACAATACAAACTGAAAGAGCAATAAACATAGTCTTTTTACCTGCAGAGAGTGTGGGGCACACAGATGCATGAAAATGAAGTTTAATATTTAGAAGTGGGAAAAACTTTCCTAGTTTACCCACCCTTCTTGTTTCCCTATGGAGAAAGCCCTGAGCCCCTCTCAAATACTTCTCTCCAGTTCTGGAAGCCTATCCTTGGCTGGGACCTAACAGAATAGCCCACTTCTAATTACTCTGAGTGGCACTTCTCTGAAGCAGGGATCCAAAATGTTTCTCCTGCTTCCTCTAAGGCAGGGACATTTTATGACCTGCTTCACATCTAAGACCTGATAGATTAAGAAAGGCCTCATGCACAACCCTGCTATAAATCACCATTTACTAAAGGAGCACAACAGATCCTTCACGCACACCATGGTTAGATATAAAATCTGTCAATGGAATAGAACGGGTAAACATAGATCGGTTGTTTACTCCTCCTTCAAAAAGTAGAAAGACTAGGGGGGAGACACAATGAAGCTACAGTGTAGCCCATTTAAGACCAATAAGAGAAAATATTTTTTCACTCAATGAGTTATCAAGCTCTGGAATTCGTTACCAGAGGATGTAATAAAAACTGTTAGCTGTTAGCTGAGTTTAAAAAAGGTTTGGACAAATTCCTGGAGGGAAAATCCATAAACCATTAGGACCAAGGAAATCCACTGCTTAACCCCAGGATAAGTATTGTGGAATCTGTGTAGCATTTTGGGAACCTGCCAGGTACTTGTGATCTGGATTGGCCACTGTTGGAGACAGGATACTGGGCTTCATGGATCTTGATCTGACCTGGTATGGCATTTCTTATGGTCTTATGTAATGGGAATGCATATTAACATATCTCAAAATATACACTGAAATTGCAAGTTAACAGATTATAACCTCGATATCATGAATAGTTTTCTTATCTTTACTGCAATAAATGATAGGCAGTATAAACAGAATAGAAAGATAAATTGAGGTGATGATAATTGTATTTCCTGACATTTGGTACTATTAATGTAAATGTGTTCATAAGGGTCCATTCATTAATTAAAATCCACTGTTCTCACAGCATGAAGCTAGTTTTGTGCTATTATATTAAACAATGCACTGCAGAGTCTGGAAGTAACCACTTTTTTCTGCAAATCTTCACTTTTATGTGATCTTTCGATGTCTGTCTAATTGATTTACTCGAAATCCCTGATGTACTCTATAGAGCAGCTGCATGAAAGTTTGAATCAACCTTTTTGTGCCGATCAGTATATCAGGCTTTGAAGAATAATTATATCCTGGAATGAATGGGCAGAAATAATCAGTCATCATCTGACTACCTGCCAGAGAATGTCAATGACTACATTTACTGTACTCTGCACTATTCATGTTAGTTTTGTATAGTTAATGAAAATTACATCAAGTTTCACAGTTGTTATCAAATTGCATTTTGGACCTTTTCTGATGTGCTTTTAACAATTTGAAAATGCCATTGGTTTGGAATTTCAATAAAGTACTGCAGTGATAATGAACAGAATACACTCTATTCCACTCTTACTTTTAAAAAGCAGCTTAGAGGATAGAGAAAAGGTTCAGTCTGCAGATCTCTGTTTCCCGATTTTCATGTGTTTCTCAAGCACGTGTTTTAAATATATAACTTGTATGGGTGCTAGGACTTTTTTCCACATGCAAATTGATTGTACATCCATTAATTTATTGCTATATGCATGTACAAGCGATTTGGGCACAATGATTTTAGGTGCTCAAACAAATTGAATGCACACTAAAGAATGCCAATCCAAAATAGGGAGTATTTGAACCACCTCAGGAAAAAAGCAGACCTATCAGGAATATGCAAAGATAATCAGAGGGTGCACTAATTGGGTCACAGGCTTCTGCATAAGAGAACCCTACCTGGAAAGCAATATGGGCACTGAAGTGGTCTCATGTTTGAAGAAAATGCTGATGTTAACATATGCCCTGTTTTGATATTGAGTCATTTAGTTTGAACATATATGCAGAAATATACAAAGGGGAACACATTCAGCGGCAGCAGCCAGAGAGAATAAAGCAGCTGCAGTTGCTGCTTTAAATTAGACCATTGCTTTTTCCCCCCATTTAATATCATCATCAGTTCTCACAGAACCACTGTTAAAATCCACATTTATTCTAATATATTAAAACTTATCCATGTGTTATGTAATGACTTGGATTCAGCATGAATTCATGTTACGAGAGGTATGGGCACTTAGATACACCTCTCTGCTTCAGGGATCATCTTCTAGAACTACAGCGACTCCATTTCTTCAAACACTGTTAAAGAAACACACTTGTGTCAGTTTATTACTGTATGTCAACATCACATGACTACATCCAGCCAACCATGCACTTTAACAGCATTTGAAGAAATGGAGTCACTGTGGTTCTAGATAACCCCTGGGTCTGTGCATAGCTAGGTTTGTTAGTATGTGTGTGTGTGTGTGTATTTATTTCTATGTTGTTTTTTGTATGTCTGCGATCATGAGGACATGGTGGGGGTGGAGGGGGAGGGGGCAGTATGGGTAGAGGGGGAACCCGGGGGGATCGGGTTGATGTGGGTTGATGTGGCACCAACCCTGTACGGGTGGTGGAGTTATGCCTTGGCAAATGTGTGTTCCTTATTGCCTAAGTTGCCACTGGTTGAGGCCCTCCTTTTGGAAGAGAATGTGGATTGTCTCTTACTTACAGAAACGTGGATTCAGGAAGGTGACTGTGCGCTTGATGGCTGGCTGAAGGTTGTGGGCTTTAGGATGGGACGGCCTAGTCATAGGTTGGAAGGGGTTTTGGTAATAGTATGGGAGAATTTCTGCATGTACAGGGAGGGAGGTCTGTTTGCTGGAAGGGGTGGAGAGGGTATTTTTTGAGTGTGGGGGGAGGGAGGGTTGTTGCTTGTTTATTGCCCAAAGAGGATAGGAAGGATGGAGTGGGAGGCGCTGGTAGAGATTTTATTGGAGAAGCCCATGGGGGAGAAGAGCATGTTGGTTGTTGGTGACTTCAATGCGCGTGTTTGATATGCTGGATGATGGGAGGGCGTCACTCCTGATGCCTTCACTAGGGGCCGGGGGATTGCAGCAATTAGTTCACTAGCCAATGCATGTGATTGGACAATCCTTGGATTTGGTGTTCAGGAACGGTCAGTTGTTGCAGGAGAACGGGGTGCAGATCATGGGGGTGCAGCCCCTTCTGTGTCGGACCATGAGCTTGTATACTTTAATTGCCACTGGCAGCTGAAAGTCCCCAGCTCATACAAGCAGAGGCTAGGTGTGGGGGAAGGTTCGTGGTAGAATAGATGGCAGCCATTAGGTGTCAGCGATACTTGCCGATCAGCCTAAGCTCTCTCAGGCCTCTGTGGATGAGATGACAGAGCACTGGAATAGGGCAGCATCACAAGCTCTTGAGGAGGCGACGCCAGCTCGGCGGGTTTTTGTGTGCCAGACAAGGAAGAATCCTTGGTTCTCCAGAGATCTGCATGAAAAGAAGTGGGCGCTGCAGGGTCTGAAGTGACACTGGCGTCGGTCATGGTTGGAGGCGGATTGGAAGGGATGGCAGTAGGCTGCCAACTCGTAGAGGTGTCATGTGCTCTTGGCTAAGCGGCACTGCCTCTTTGCCCACATTGAACAGGCTGACAGTAAGTCAAAAGCAGTGTTCCAGATAGTGACAGAACTTCTGGGTCAGGAGCGGGGCAGCAGGCAACAAGCGTCAGCATCAAGTGGGGAAGAATTAGCAGGTTTTCCTCATGAGCAAGGTATAGAGGTTGAAGTGTAGAACTGTGGGAACTGGTGGGGAAAATGGCTACAGTGCCAACCCTGGTCTGCCTCAACCCGTTTCTCCCAGTTGGACTATAGCGATTGGAGGCCTTGTTGGCTGGGGTGTGTAGGGGACCTACTGGGCTGCAGGGGCCACTATCTCACCTTACACAGAGGAAGTATACAGAAACCAATTTCTCAGCAATACTCACAAAATCTTTATTACAGGATATCCTTTTCTCAGCAAAAATTCTTCACACACACATTCTACTTACAGGTACAAGGTAGTTACTGTATAGGGATAGACAAAAGAAAAAGGTTAATGGGGCAGTTCAGCACACTGTCATCTCCATGGCAGGGCTCAGTAAACTCCCCAGTTTCTCTGCTGTCCTGGTCTGTTTTTTATACAATTTTTCTGAAAGGCTAGTATAATAACAAAGGTTGCGGCTGGGTTTTTTTGTGATACTTTTTTCTGCGCAGGACTGGCAAATTTTCATATTTCCCAAGGTTCAAGTTAGCCTGGAAACATTATGTCACCTTCCCAAGACCGGTGCCTAATTAAATCTTACTCCCTGGTTCCCCCTCATGTCTCTTTCTTGTTTCATTTTGTGTTATCTGGTTTCCTTAGGAAAGCACACTAAATCAGCAACATTTTGTATCACTCAGAATTTTCTCATGCTGTTGTCAGCAGTTCATTCCCCTGATTTTTCTGTTGGTTTAATAATGGTCAAGGATCGCAGGCAGGCCTGTGGCCTGTATCTAGGTCTGCTTCAAAGGCCTAGCTACAGAAGCCCTGTCCCGGCTCGTGTCCGATTCCTTACAGGTTTCTTCCTTTATAACATTAACAAAATTTGCCCCTTCCTTTCTGATGACACTACTATAATGATTGTCCACTCCTTAATCACCTCCCGTCTTGATTCCTGCAATATTCTCACTGCTGGCCTTCCTGCGAACCATCTCTTTCCCCTTCAATCTATTCAACATTCTGCTGCTCGATTAATTTTCCGTCAGCATCGCTTTTCCCATATCACTCCTCTTCTCAAGTCCCTTCATTGGCTTCCCATCCGCTTCCGTATCCAACTCAAACTCCTCCTCTTGACCTATAAATGCATTCAGTCTTCAGCCCCCCACTACCTATCATCTCTCCTTACATCCCCTCTCGTGTTCTTCGCTCTTCGAACAGCCTTCGTCTATCTATGCCCTCCACTCGTACTGCTAATTCTAGACTTCGCTCCGTTCACCTGGCTGCATCCTTTACCTGGAACAATCTACCTCTGTCTGCACACAATGCGCCCTCTATGGACCTCTTCAAGTCCAGATTGAAAACCCATCTCTTCTCTATTGCTTTCTGTTCTTGATTCTTGTTTTTGCTCTTCTTGTTTTTGTATACTTTGTCTTACTTGATTGTATTTGTATTTTGTGATCTTTTTGACTAGATTGTGAGCTCTGATGAGCAGGGACTGTCTTTTCTTCATGTATGTACAGCGCTTCATATGTTTGAAGCGCTTTATAAATGTTAAATATATAGATAGACGGGATCCTGTCCCCATTGAGTATATCAAAGCCTCGTCATAGTCCATACTTGAATGGCTGGGGGAACAGGTTAATGCATCCTTAGGTCATGGCCAGGTGCCTCAGTGCCTCAAGGATGCAGTGGTGACCCCGTTGCCTATGAAGACAGATGGGAATCCTAAGGACTATAGCAACTTCTGCCCCATCTCGAACCTGTATTGTTGACAAAATTGGTTGAGAGGAAGATGGTTGCTCAGCTCGAGGAATACCTCAAAGATAATTCTCTTTTGGATCTTGGGCTCGGGGTGTGGGGTTGAAACCTTCCTGGTAGCATTATTAGATCAGGTCAATGTATATTTGGATGGAGGGGGCTTAGTGTTGCTTGTTTCATTTGACTTGTCCAAGCGTTTGATTGGTTGAGCGCCCCTTCTAGAGCATTGCCGGAGGTTGGAGGTGGGAGGCATGGTGTTGGCCTGGTTGGACTCTCTTTTTTGACATTTCAGTGCTTCCGGGTTTGTGGAGGTTTCTCAGGTTTTCAGGAGTGGAAGTGGGGAGTCCCTCAAGGTCCCCACTATCGCCACTTTTATTTAATATTTATCTCCAGCCTTTTCGGGTGTTGGTGTGCTCCTTTGGCTACTCCTTTTTTGCATGTGCCGACGCCCTACAAATCTTGGCCCCTTTGGTTGGTGACCTGGGGAGGGGGTTGTCCAGTGCTTGAATGTTTGTCTGGCCAGGGTTTGTGCATGGTTGACAGGGAGCGGGTTGGTGATAAACCCTGATAAGACCATCTGCCTGTGCTTTGGGCTGGCATACCCTCAGACCTCACACATCTGCCGACCATCTCTGGGGTGGTGATCCCCTGGGCGGAGGAGTTGAAGTCTTTGGGTATGTATTTGGACCATACTGGAGTGGATGAGAAGCAGGTTGGCCATGTGGTGCTTGCAGTGTGGCTGAAGCTTAAGCTTGCCTATCAGCTGAAGCCATATTTGGTGCTGATGGTTCTGCAGGTTGTGGTTTAGACCATGGTTCTCAGAGTGCTGGGTTATTGTAATGCTGTCTACATCAGGTTGCCACGGTGGTTACTTCGCTGCTTGTTGGTCATGCAAAACACTGCCATCTACTTCTGACTGGGACATGGCACTGCGACAGCGCCCGGTCATTTTTGGCGTGTCTGCACTGGTTGCCTGTGCAGGAGTGGGTGATTTTTTAGTTGTTGATTATTGTTTTAAGGTTTGCGGGACTTTTGTCCTACATTTCTGCAGAATTTCTTCTCTTGGTACAGCCCTTCTCACGCGGGCTTATTAGATATGCCGGGCTAGATGTGGTTCGTGATTCCAATGTATATGAACCTTATCCTTCTCACTGTGATGAAATAGGAAATCCATTTTTTTCCAATATATTCGGGAGAAGAGGAAGATCAGAGGTGGAATTGCAGGTATCAAAAGTGCCAAGAACAGATTCATGAAAAGTGACATTGAAAAAGCAAGAATGCTAAACAAATACTTCTGTATTCACTAAAGCAAATCCTGGAGAAGGACCTCGTATGATTGACAAATCTACAAAGGGGAAAGGAATAGATAGCGTACCATTCATAGAAGATGATGGGTTTGATCAGTCTGAAAAACTGAACGTGGAAAAGGCCATGGAACTGGATGGGATACATGAAAGAGCTGAAACCTCTGTGAGCTGAAAGAGCTCAGAGAGGTTCTGGCAGGGTCTTTAAAGGATGTTTTTAATAGATCCTTGGAGATGGGAGAGGTTCCACAGGACTAGTGAAGGGATTATTTATTTAACATTTCTTTTATATCGCTATTCACAATATCATAGTGGTTTACATGGAACTCAACTTCAAAGTACATAGAACACTGCGTCTTTAACGTGTAACTACTTACATTGTATATACATTGCATTTTGAGTATCATTAACAGAGATAACTATATACATAGGATTGGCTTTTGTGGAGTTTGATTGTGTAGTGCATAGATCATTGCATCTGTAACTTGTAGCTATATACATTCTATGTAAAAAGAGTTCATTTGAGCAGTTTAGCTTAAGCTGGAATGAGGTTTAATATGTAGTGTATGGGAATCTGAAGTGAGTAGCATCTTGCTTTGGATAGACTATGTGATATTTCCGAAGGCTTCCTTGAAGAGGTGTGTTTTTAGGGGTTTTTTTTCTGAAATCATTTAAATCCTGTATGGCTCTTAGTGTGGTGTTAGCAAATTCCAATTTGTAGGTTCATAGAAAGAAAATGCTCTTTGACAGAACAACTGAGTGCTTTTTGTTTTTAGGGCTGGGATGGAGAGGAAGTTGGTGCTGTTGCTGATGTAATCTTGTGTGCATGTTCCTTTTAGATGAGTGGAACCAGGCAGGTTGCTGAGAGATTGTGCATAACTTTGAAGGTGGTCATTGTCTTATTTTTTTTTTCTTGTTCCTACTGGGAGCCGGTGTAGTTCTTTAAGTACTGGTGTAATGTGGCCATGTTTGGGGGTTTTGCTGATGTGGCAAGCTGCTGTATTCTGTGCTGTCTGGAGAGGTTTAAGGGATAGGTTTGGTAGTCCTTGGAAGATTGTATTGCAATAATCTAGGTGCAATGCGATGAGAGCCTGGCATACTGTACGGTAATGTTTTGTTTCTAGTAATAGACGTAGGTTGTGTAGGATCCTGATCTTCTGGTAGATAAAATTCATTATTCTTTTTATATGGGACTGGAAGGTCAGCTTCTGATCCAAGGTGATTCCTAGGTATTTGACCTCTGATCTTACAGGTAGCAAGACGCCGTTGAGTTTTATTTGGTCGGGTGGGGTGTAGGAGGGGTCCCTGGATATGAAGAGTACTTCCAACTTGTTGTAGTTAATGGAGAGTTGCTGATCTTCCAGCCATTTGGCAACTTCACTAAATTATGGTTGTATGGCTGTGTAGTCTGGGTTGGTGGTATCAAATGGATCGTATTAAATCATCAGCATAAATGTGGTAGTGTATTTTATGCATCTGTATGACATGGCAGATTGATTGAATATATAGAATGAAGAGTAAGGCAGAGTGTGTGTAGCCTTGCAGAATGCCTTGATGCCGTTTGAATGATTTGGGTACCTTGTTTCCTATTTTCACTTGTTGGTGTGGCAGTCAGTTAGATAGGACTGAAACCATGTTAAGGGGGTACCACTTATGCCTATTGATTCCAGTCTTTGTAATAATTTATCATGATTTATTGAGTTGAAAGTAGAAGCTATGTCCAAAAATATTAAGATGAATCCTTGCTTAATCTGTTCGAGCCCGTGGAGCAGTGTGTTGATAGTGATGTGAGTAATGTTTCTGGCCCGTAGTTTGTTCTAAACCTGTGCTGCTGTGAGTCCAGTGGAGCTGATGAGTCTATGAAATCCTGTAGCTATAATTGAACAGCTTTTTCAAGGAAGGTGCTTCTGGATATGGGTCTATATGATTTGGGCAAGTTAATATCTGCAGTTGAACTTTTCAGGGTAGGTCTTATGGAAGCCATCATAAGTTCTGTTGGCATGATTCCATGAGAAAGTGAGTGGGTTAGCATTTTGAGAAGGATTGGTAGGAATTCATTTCTGGTCATCTTTATCCAGGAGATGGGGCAAGAATCAAGTGGTGGTGATGTGGTATTGAGCATTAAGATTATTTGATCAAGCAGTTTTGAGGATACAGTGGTGAATGTGATCCAGCATTGTGTTATGAGATTGGGGGGGGGAGTCGGGAGTGGGGGGCTGGTCTTCATTGATGTGGATTTTGTGGAGGTTAGCTTGTTCTGGAGGTGTGTGGCATGGTCTTCTGATTGCATCCCTTTCACACGTGCACCATCAATCTAGCCTCAGACAGTGATGCAATCAGAAGACCATGCCACACACCTCCAGAACAAAAGTGGTAATAGGGAGGAGGTGACAAACTATAGGCCAGTAAGCTTTACTTCAGTGGCAGGAAAGGTTATGGAGGTGCTCCTGAAAGAGAGAATAGTGAACTTTCTAGAAACCAATAGGTTGTATGATCCAAGGCAACATGGTTTTACCAAAGGACAATCATGCAAAATAAATTTGATTAAGTTCTTTGAGTGACCAGAGAACTAGATCAAGGAAATGTGATGGATGTGGTCTACCTAGATTTCAGCAAAGCCTTTGATACTGTTCCTCATAGGAGACTTATCAATAAATGGGGTTAGGTCCCAAGGTGGTGAACTGGATCAGAAATTGGTTCACTGACAAATGACAGAAGGTGGCGGTAAACAGAACTCACTCAAGAATGGATGGTGAGTAGCAGTGTGCCCCAGGGATCGGTCTTGGAAAGGGCATTGATACAAACAAACTTTTTTCAAAGAAGGGGGGAAGTTGTAAAACTAGAGGGCATAAAATTAAGCTCAAAGGAGGTAAACTTAAAAGCAATGTCATGAAAGAAAGATTAAAGATTTCTACATTACTATAATCCAGTGCCAACTGCCAGGCACATTAGGAACTACTACAAACACTGCCCATTTAGAACCCATAGCAAACCCGCCGTATCATAACAGCACTACCAGGACTCACAAAGCGCAAGACCCTACCTATCAAAAGGCAACACTGCAAATATTAAACCAATACATTTCAGAGAACAACAATACATGACCTACTGGGGAAAGAGAACAAGTGGCAATGTCAAATATGAATTACATAAACAGAATACCTCAGCTCAGTTACCCGTGCAGAACATAGACCATCACCAAACCAAGGAATCACAATGTAGAAACAGGAAGACAATAATTAAACTGGGAACCCCAAAAGCCCAACAACACTATAGAAATAAAACTATAAATTAATTTCCTCTTGTACTAAACAAAGCGCAGATGTTAATGATGCACATTTCCCAGAGCTGGCATATTTCAGTTAATAAATTCAATAAAGAGATATTTTTCTACCTTTTGTGCATTTTTCTTTCAGTTGCAATTGCTCCAGCCACTTTCTTCTGGTTTCTTCATGTCTTCTGCTAACTCTCCATCGTCTGCTGTCCATTTGTCCTTTCTTCACTCTTCTAGTTTTTTTCCATTCTCTCTCTACATCTGCTTTAACATACTAATCTCTCTCCTTTTGCTCTTTCCTCATTCCTATTTCATCTACTCAAATTTTACCCCGCCATCCTCAATCCCCACTTACTCTACCAATATCCGGCCAATTGTAGATTTGTCTTCCCTCCCACACAAAATATTTTTTCCCTCTCCATTTCACCCTCCCAGCTCCATCCCATTCTAATCCTCCCCCAACATCAGCTCCCTTCTAGTTCCAGCCCCACCCAGCATCCGCTCCCTTCTAGTCCCCGCATCAGCCCATTTCCAGTCCTAGCTCCCCATCCGAGTCCCTCCATCAGCTCATTTCCAATCCCAGCCCCCCCAACAGCCCATTTCCAGTCCTATCCTAGCCCTCCATCAGCCCATTTCCTGTCCTAGCCCTCCATCAGCCCATTTCCTGTCCTAGCCCCCCCTCACTCAGCCCATTTCCAGTCCTAGCTCCCTCCCCTCACAGCCCATTTCCATTCCAAGCCCCCGTCCCCATCAGCTATTTGCAGTTCAAGCCCTCCTTCCACTCAGCCCATTTCCAGTCCTAGCCACCACCCAGCCCATTACCAGTCCTAGCCCCCCCCCCATAACCCATTACCAGTTCTAAGCCCCCCATCAGCTTACTTCCAGTCCTAAGCCCCCCATCACCCCATTTTCAGTCCTAACCCCCATCAGCCCATTTCAAGTCCTAGCTCCCCCATTCGAGTCCCTCCATCAGCCCATTTCTAATCCCAGCCCCCCATCAGCCCATTTCTAATCCCAGCCCCCCATCAGCCCATTTCTAGTCCTTTCCTAGCCTCACCATCATCAGCCCATGTCAAATCCTAGCTTCCCTCCACTCAGCCCATTTCCAATCCAAGCCCCCATGAGCCTACTTCCAGTTCTAGCCCCTCCATGAGTCCATTTCAATCCAAGCCCCCCCAACAGCCCATTTCCAGTCCTATCCTAGTCCTCCATCAGCCCATTTCCTGTCCTAGCCCCCCCTCACTCAGCCCATTTCCAGTCCTAGCCCCCTCCCTTTACAGCCCATTTCCATTCCAAGCCCCCCACCCATCAGCTATTTGTAGTTCAAGCCCTTCTTCCACACAGCCCATTTCCATTCCAAGCCCCCGTCCCCATCAGCTATTTGCAGTTCAAGCCCTCCTTCCACTCCGCCCATTTCCAGTCCTAGCCACCCCCAGCCCATTACTAGTCCTAGCCCCCCCATAGACCATTACCAGCCCTAAGCCCCCCATCAGCCCACTTCAAGTCCTAAGCCCCCCCATCACCCCATTTTCAGTCTTAGCCCCCCATAGCCCATTACCAGTCCTAACCCCCATCAGCCCGTTTCCAGTCCTAGCCTCCCATAGCCCATTTCCAGTCCTAGCCCCCCCCCATAGCCCATTACTAGTCTTAACCCCCCTATCAGCCCATTTCCAGTCTTAGCACCCCCATAGCCCTTTACCATGCCTAACCACCCATCAGCACATTTCCAGTCCTAGCCCCCCCCATAGCCCATTACCAGTCCTACCCCCCATCAGCCCATTTCCAGTCTTAGCCCCCCCATAGCCCATTACATCCTAACCCCCCCCCTCCATCAGCCCATTTCCAGTCTTAGCCCCCCCATAGCCCATTACATCCTAACCCATCAGCCCATTTCCAGTCCTAACCCCCCATCAGCCCACTTCCAGTCTTAGCCCCCCCATAGCCCATTAGTAGTCCTAACCCCCCCATAGCCTATTACCAGTCCTAACCCCCTCCCCCCATCAACTCACTTCCAATCTTAGCCTCCCCCCTAGCCCATTCCCCGTCCTACCCCCCCACAGCCCATTACCAGTCCTAACCCCCCTCCCCCCAACAGCCCTGACAGATTAAAAAAAAAAAAAAAACGGCTGCTGCTGCTGCTGCCGCTGCCGCCATGGCAGCAGCAGAATCAAATGTCCGGCCGCGGGGCCCCGCCTGCCCGGCAGAGCCTCCCTTCACCATCAGCTCCGGAGTCCCTCCCAATGCATGGGCTTTCAGAGCCGCGAGAGTTTCCCTTTCTTCTCGCGGCTCTGTTAATCTCGCCGGAGCTGATGGGATTTCCCATCAGCCCCGGCGGGATTAACAGAGCCGCGAGAGGTCAGAGAAGCTCTCGTGGCTCTGAAAGCCCGCGCATTGGGAGGGACTCCGGAGCTGATGGTGAAGGGAGGCTCTGCCGGGCAGGCGGGGCCCCGCGGCGGGACATTTGATTCTGCCGCTGCCACGGCGGCAGCGGCAGCAGAAGCCGTTTTTTTTTTTTTAGTCTGCTTTTGCTAATGTAGAATGTTTTTAGTGCGGGGCCCCCTGAAACGCGGGGCCCTGTGCAAAAAACATTCTTGCTCAATGGACAGGCCGGCCCTGTTGCCATGATATACTATTTTACCATGTTACATACTCAGAAGTAGCCCATTAATAAAGATCAGTCGAAAGAGAAAAGAGGAAATGCGGTAATACCACTGTAGGCCAAAGAGTACTGGTGATGTAGTTCTAAAGGGACAGAGAGACACAGATGAGCTGCAGATGGAGCTCCAGAGTGACATGGAGCTCAAAAACAGGAAAAGGTAATGCTGCGTTAAGGAAGGGGCTAGTAACTAGTATAGTCCAAAAGGAACAGGATCTGTGTGGGTGTGGTTTTGGACAGGAAGAAAAGTTTCTTGGGACGATTGTGAGGAGAAAGATATCAGAATTTGTAAGGAAAAGAAAATCTACAAGGCAGTGTAGAGGGGACTACCAGAGAAACACATAGCAATCAAAGGAGTTAGGACAAGTCCGAGGGAGACTGTTAAAATGTAAGATACCACTATAGATGGGTATAGCCTCGCAAAAAATCTGGAAAACCTGACTGAGGGTTTCATAGTGGCAGCAAATTGTATTTATTTATTTATTTTTATTTCATAACAATTTTTCTATACCGCTTTTCTTGTATTCAAAGTGGTTTATATGGCTTTAAAGGTAGGTTTAAGTTGTTACGAAGATAAAGTACAAACTTACGAATATATTAAGTAGCATGAAAGATGTATCAATCGAACTGTGCAAAATGGGAATGTGTATTAGCATGCATTCAGGAGCACTTCAAAAGTTAGTACTTGCAAAGTCTACATAATGCTCATTAAACTATGAATTAATATGCATAAAGCCAATTTGTTTATATTAAAACATCTTTTTAACAAAAAAGTTTAAAATGAACTGAAAATTTTTTCAAAAATTTGGGGGGGGGGGAAAGAAAACCTGAAAATGAACCAAAAATGAACTGAAAATTGTCTCTATTATAAAAATTCTACCTGACTAAAGGAAGGAATTGTGAACTAAAAGACCTAGAACAAGAATAAAGATTCAGTTTCCTGAAATCTGCCTGATCACTAGGTTATCTTGAGCTATCTGGCACCAATTCAGAACAGGACCTATGCACACTGAAAGGTAGACGACAAGGCAGGCGTGACATCAAGTTGATGTTAGAACTCCCAGAAGTCTTCATTGCAGTATTGGTTGAAGAGAACATACTATAAGAAAGTGATGGATGGTGGTGGCTGGAGATCATGGCTGCTATCTCCGCTTCTTAGTCCATAACATGTTTATGCTACGGTATGTCCTTCACCAAAGCTAGACATCCCACTTCCAGCATTCAAAACTCCCATGCTATGTGGGCACAGCTGACAAATATCATGTGCCTGCGGATTTGAAACAGCAGGATTTAGAGAATAGGTAGGAAGAGTGAGTGACAGTCGTTTCTCTTTGGCTTCAGATGTGCCCATTTGTTTGTGTAAGACATGGTTACTTCCATGAGTACTAACAGGCAGATCTATGCAGCGAAGTAACAGCAGAAGGAATGCTGGACATTCTTACCTAAACTAATATAGATGAGGGCTTTGTTATAGAAGTGATGCGGTGCTTACAGATGTGAGATGTCTAAAGGCAGAATCCCTTATTTATTTATTTAACTGGTTTTATATACCGTTTTTCTACCAGGCAATACCGTTTTTCTACCAGGAACAACTGAAAACATATGCAGGCAACTTTAAACAAATATAACTAAAAATTGTAAACAGCATCCCTTATAATTTGGCATGATTGTTAGGAATATCAAGCATCCCACCACTTCTATAACAAAGGCCTCATGGCTAAGGCCATGTTAATAGTAATTTGTTAGTAAGCAATGGTAGCTCTAAAGATAACTGAGGCTCTAGTGGCCAGTGCTGCTCCTCTTGCTAGTCTGTGAAGAAGACTGTGGGACCTGTTTACTAAAGTATGGCAAAGGTTTTTGCAGTTATCATACAGAAGTTGCAAAAATTAACACTGTAACTATGAGGCCTGTGCAGTAACTGTTGGGGACACGGCCAGCATCTGGTCTTAGGCGCTAATGGCAGAAAATGTACCTTGAATATAGGCACGATCACTTACAAGGCTTGCATGTGCTTTACCCATGCATGCATGTAGATTAAAGTCTTTTTATAACCTACATGCTGACTTTCACACGCCACCCATGCTCTGCGCAAGCTCTGCCCCATGCGTGTCCACAGTAAGGGGGTAATTCTCTCCAAAGGTTGCGCGGAAAGGGATGTGCTAGAAAAACACGTAAATCCATATTCAAAAGGACTTTGTTAATGCGCATTTAGGACCGCAGTTTAGGCATCACTATTCTGTAAGAATGCATGTAAGTCCCATTGTGCATAGCTTCAGTTAGGGTGCACAGTGACGGAGCTTCAGCAAAACAAAGGCAGGTCCTAAATTTACATGCTTAACTTATAGAATAATATAACTTATTTGTGTTTCTGCTGAACCTAGGCGCAATTATTTATACCGGCACCAGAGTTGGCCTACCTGCTGCAACTAGGCTCTGACACATCCATATACCCCTATTCTGCTCCTACTTTACTTTACTTTATAGAATAGGCCCCGCATACACGTGTGGCAATAGGCGTTAACTGTGCGGAGTTTATAGAATTACCCTCCACAAGTGCAAAAGGAACTTGTGTCTTCAAGTCAGTGCTCACTCCTGGTGACCCAGCAGCTCCTGGGTTATCTCCAGGAACAAGCAGGAATGAGTCTTCACATATGGGTACGTCGGTACCGACGGAGCCTGCGCGGGAACACTCCCCAGCTTCCCAAAAAGGAAAGCTTTTGGGAGCATCCCACAGCGCCTGCGCGCTGCCTTCCCGCCTTTCCTAACCAGCTCTCCTCAGTTCTTCTTTGCCGCGGAGCCAGCACGTCGAGCCCTGTCACCGCTGAAGAAGTTCTTTATTTTATTTTATTTCTTTGGTCGCGTGTCTGCCTTCCCCGACTCCGGACCGGTACCGCCGGTCTTTTTCTTTCTTTTTAAAAAAAAAAAAATATATATATATATTTTTCCTCACTTAGTGTATTTTTCTTCTTGGGCCTCAGGGCCCACAGGAAAATTTCCTTCATGGAAAAACCAGACTCCGGGTTAAAAAAATGTACTAAGTGTAGCGGTACTATTTCTGTTACAGATACCCATGAATGGTGTCTTAAATGTTTGGGTCCTGAACACTCCATTCCGGATTGTCCATCCTGCTCTCTAATGTCTAAACGGGGTTTACAGAACTGAGCAGCTAAGCTCCATGTGTTGTTTCCCGCTGATGCAGCGTCGGTAGCATCGACATCTTCCAGGTCTTCTTCTCCTGATGGATCTCAGGTAACCAAACATAAACCTAGCAGGTCCTCGAAGGGTAGATCTCCCTCTAAGCATCGAGATGCCTCCGGGCTTGCCCTCGAGGATCCTGCACCAGCAAAACAACCCTAGCGGGAAGCTCCGGCTTCCAAAGCTCCTCCTATGGGGTTACAGGTTGACATCGATGGCACAGCCTCGACCGATCACCTATTAGAATGCTCTGGGTTACCGGCACAATCTCCCGGTACCGATTTCCAGGCATTCATGGCGTCGATGGATCAGAATGTTCTGTCCATGCAGCGGGCTATCACGGCCTTCAAGCTGCGACGCCGATGGTACCACAACGAACTCCGTTGTCGGTATCAGCTCTGGTACCGGCACCAGCACCGATACCGGTACCGACTGCATCGACATCGACCAGGATACTGGCTGCAGCGGTTCCTTGTCCAGGGCTATTTCTCGGTACCGATCCGGTACCGAGGATGCCCGATGTCGATACCGCTCGATACGCGTATCGAGCGTTGGAAGAGCACCCTGACAGGCGATACTTCGATTCCTCTGGTGATTCTGATTCATCAGATGAGTCTCCTGAAGTATCCATAGGCCTTCCTGAAGAGCCTTCTTCTCCAAAAAGAAGAATGTCTCCTCCAGAGGACTTGTCCTTTCAAGACTTCATAAGAGAAGTAGCTAAAGAACTTTCTATTTCAGTAACCTCTGAATCAGAGCCTAGAGCAAAAAAATTAGATATTTTAGGATACTCTAAGGCTCCTAGAGAGGCAGTCACCTTACCAATTCATGAGATTCTTCATGAACACGATTGATTTATGGGAGACTCCTCTCACACTCTCTCCTCATTCTCGCAGATTGGACACTATGTATCGTGTCCCTCCTTGTCCTGGATTTCAGAAAACTCAGCTTCCTCACCATTCCATTGTGGTGCAGTCAGCTATGAAGAGGATAAAGAGTACAAAGAGACACTCTTCTGCTCCTCCAGGAAGAGAATGCAGGACCTTGGATGCTTTTGGTAGGAAAATCTTCCAAGCCAGTATGCTTATTGCCAGAATCAACTCATATAGCCTTTACATGGGTATGTTTCTAAAAGAAGTTGCTCAAAAACTGCACAACTTCCTCCCTTTTCTTCCAGAAGAAGATAAAAGGGACGAATTCCTCATTTGGCTTAAGCATACTCAAGACATTTCAAAGTTTTCCAACAGGGCAGCTTTTGACTCCTTTGAAGGTGCCAGCAGAGCCTCAGGCATTGCCATAGCTGCTCGCAGAATTGCTTGGCTCCAGGCTTCGGATTTAGAACCCTGGGTTCAAGATGGCTTAGGAAATCTGCCCTGTACAGGTGAAAATCTATTTGGCAAAGAGTGGCAAATAAAAGCCACTCAAATGGATGTAGAGAACTCTGCTCTGGATAGACTTTCAAAGTCAACCTCCATTCCTGCCAAGAAAAAGACTTTTAAAAAGTCTTTTTTCAAAAAGGGCAGATTTCCTTCTACTTCTGGCCAACAATCTTCTACAGGTCGCTTTGCTACTAAGCGTCAGCAACCTAAGCAGGCCAGGCCTAAGTCTACAGGGGCTGCTGCAACTCAGCAGTCCCAACCTTCTCAGGGTTTTTGACTTGATGCTAGAGAACTTAGCCTTTCTGGCTCTACAACAGCCAGAACCTCTCACCATTCCAGGAAGGTTAGCTCATTTTGCTCCCAGATGGGAGCAAATCACATCAGAGCAGTGGACCCTCTCCATCATAAGAGAGGGCTACAAACTTCATTTCTCAGACCTTCCTCCCCACACCATGGTGAGACACTTCAATTCTCCCACATCTCTTCTCGACCTTCTAGGTCAAGAGGTGACTACCCTTCTTGTCCAAGGGGCAATAGAAGAAGTTCCTCTTCTTCAACAAGGGTCAGGGTTCTACTCCTCCTATTTTCTCATTCCGAAGAAGACAGGGGGATACAGACCCATCTTAGATCTCAGAGAATTGAACAAATTTCTATACAAGGAGAAGTTCAAGATGCTTTCTCTGGGCACTCTCCTTCCATACCTTCAAAGTCAGGATTGGCTTTGTTCTCTAGATCTCAAGGATGCGTACACACATGTCCTCATCCATCCATCTCACAGAAGATTCCTACGTTTTCTTTTCCAAGAGAAACATTACCAATACAGAGTGCTTCCTTTTGGTCTGGCCTCTGCTCCGAGAGTGTTCACCAAATGCATGGCAATAGTTGCTGCATTTCTACGCACTCTGGGAATATTTGTTTTCCCATACCTGGACGACTGGCTCATCCGAGCTCCATCTCAGTCAGAGGCCCAGATTTCTTTGGACCGCACAAGGCGCATTCTGCAGTATCTGGGACTTGTGGTAAACCTCCCAAAGTCCCAGCTCACCCCTACTCAGTCCCTGGAATTCATAGGGGCCTGGTTGGATACCACCACTGCAAGGGCCTACCTTCCTCAGGCCCGTTGCCAACGTCTAGTGCAGTTAGCCTCCCAGATTCAGTCAAAGAACCACTTAACTGCCCGGGAGATGCTACAACTGCTAGGCCACATGGCGTCCACAGTACTTGTGGTACCCTATGCTCACCTACACATCAGAGCAGCTCAATGGGCTTTGTCCACCCAGTGGACTCAAGCTTCAGGAGCTCTCTCAGACCAAATAGCAACCTCCAAACGTCTCTTTTGGTCTCTCCAATGGTGGATGTCCACTCAAAATCTGTTGCTGGGGTCCCCCTTCCAACAGTTGTTGCCCCAAGCAACCCTCACAACAGATGCCTCCCAAACAGGTTGGGGAGCTCATCTACAAGACCTCTCCACTCAAGGCACTTGGTCCCCACAGGAGACCTCTCTTCATATCAACCACTTGGAACTTCGAGCAGTTTTTCTAGCTCTCAAGGTCTTTCATACCCTCCTCAGCTACAAGACAGTCCTCATTCATACGGACAATTAAGTAGCCATGTTTTACATAAACAAGCAAGGAGGAACTGGCTCTCTGTCGCTTTGCAACGAAGCTTTAAGATTATGGGCCTTCGCCAGAGAGCATCAAATCCATCTCCTGGCAGTATACCTCCTAGGAATCCAAAACTCTTGGGCAGACAGACTCAGTCGAGTTCTGCTTCCACATGAATGGTCCCTGCATATGGATCAGGTACTCAGAATCTTCCAAGAATGGGGAACCCTGGACTTAGACCTCTTTGCAAGTCCGTGGAATGCCAAACTTCCCCGGTTCCAGAATTCCGTGTCAGGGAGTTCAGGCCAAGGATGCCTTCCTCCTTCATTGGGGTCAGGGCTTCCTGTATGCCTTTCCACCCATTCCCTTGATTCCCAAGACTCTATTCAAACTCCAGAGGGATCAAGGATCTATGATCCTCATAGCTCCACGCTGGCCACGCCAAGTGTGGTACCCTCTACTTCTGCATCTCTCCCAAGCCCCCTCCCTGGACTTGGGAGCTGCTCCAGACCTTCTGTCCAGGAGGAAGGGACTTTGTGGCACCCAAACCCCAAGTCCCTTCACCTCAGAGCTTGGTTACTGAAGGCTTAGACCTTGTCAGACGGCTGCCTGGGTGAGAATGTTCACAGTCTTGGCAAGTGCATATATCAATATGATTTGCAAGGGATTGTGGGCAATGCAGTCCATTCACATCAGACACAACTGCTCACAATAATTAGTTGTGCTTGAGGGTAAAGCCAATAAGATATTTATTTATGGGGTTATTTCTCCCAACACAAATATGCTTGGTAGCACATAAATCAGGTTACTTGCTTTCAGTGTTAAACTTGGAAAAACAAAATCAGGAAAACAACAGTTGAACTTATCAGGCAATCAAAGCAAAAGAATAAAGACCTGGTTGGTAACAAACTGGTCTTTTCTGTAGGCTTTAGCTAATATTTTCTTAGCAGTGTATCAAACAACAAACAAAATCCACAAAGAAGAGAAAAACTGTTCTTTTCAGGTTAACTTCTTATATCTTCCCACATAGAATCAGAAGTGTTTCCCTCAGAGCTCACAAGCAATTAGGTAAGGCTCAATTGCTAGCAGTTATCCAGCTGAAACCCCTTAGCTGGCTTGCTTCCTACTGCGTGGCTAAAAATCCTACTCAGGAGCTTTTCTGAGTAGATTAAAGAACAAGTTTGTATTTCTTTGTGATGGTGGTTGTATTTTATAACAGAAAATCACCAAAGGAGTTTAGACAGAGAGCAGTCCATGTAAACACAGCCTTCATCTGCAACGTCTCCCCCTTCTTCAACAATCATGGGTTCAATATCATGGATTGACACAGATGAATTTCTCAATGGAGCACTTTCAGGAGAATACTTGTTTCCCTGCTGTCTTTCAAGGTTATAGCTAGGGCATAGATCAGTGTTCATACCTGAGCTTCCATTGCTGTTAGAGTTCCTCTCTATATAGCCTGGCCAGTATGTAATCCAGTTCTTATGTCCAGCCTTCCAATCCAGATCCCTGGACACTGGATCTCTCTTCACATACCTTCTGGCACGGGTCTTAGGGTCCCTTCCACGTGCAGCCGTCTCCCTCACAGGTACCGTCTGAAGATTCCTAGCTCTGCAGCACCATTCCTCTGGCTTTCCCCAGTCCAATGGTGTATGCTGTCCCTTGGAATGCCTCCCAGTATATGTACTGCTCCGGACTCTTCTAGACCTCTCAAAGGCTTTTTTCTTCTTTCTTCCAAAGGGTTTCTTGCCCTCTCTGTCCGTCCGGCTTGGCTTCTGCTTCTGATGATCCTCCAGATGAAACTGAGGATGAGGATCAAGATGAGGATAATTCTCTGTAGAATAAACTCTACCTTTATTCTGCCTAGATGAGTGCTCCACCCTAACACAGCGCAGCTGTGCTGAATCAGGCCCTGCCCTTTGAGATGAGTGCTTAGGGATTACCTCATAGCCCTCCTGATTGAACACACGTTTCCCCACTTCAGCTCCTCTAATGGCTGTTGGAAACCTGGTGCATTCTGGGACTGGTAGTCTTTTATGGGAAAATTCTGTTTTCTTATTTCTACCAGAACTGACAGGTTGCTTGTCCAGAGTCACTTCACCTTTTCTATAGCTCCTTCCTGAGCTATGATAAGCTTCCTTATCACAACCTTCAAGGCTTGAATCTTTCTCAGCAAGTGAAGGATATCCTCCATGCTTCCAGAAAACCTTCCACCAGGCGTTCCTATGCTTTTAAGTGGAAAAGATTTTCCATTTGGTGTGCTGAAAAGGGTCTTGACCCTCTAGCACTACATTTAACTTCTCTGTTAGACTATCTCCTGCATCTTTCCAATGCAGGACTTAAGACAAATTCAGTAAGAGTCCATTTGAGTGCTATTGCAGCATCCCTTAAGCCCATCAATGGACAACCTATCTCCTCTCATCCTCTCATTGCAAGATTCATGAGAGGCCTAACTTTAACTAAACCTCCCATTAGGCCTCCTCCGGTGGCATGGGACTTAAATTTGGTTCTTGGTCAGCTTATGAAGCCACCTTTTGAACCCTTAGCCACTACCTCCTTGAAATTTCTTTCCTGGAAGGTTATTTTCCTCATTGCAGTCACTTCTGCTCGCCGCATCAGTGAACTGCAGGCCTTAGTGGCTAATCCACCTTATACAAGGTTCCATCATGATAAGGTAGTCCTTAGGACAAATCCACACTTTATGCCTAAAGTGGTCTCACCTTTTCATCTTAATCAAGAGGTATATTTACCTGTCTTTTTTCCAGCTCCTCATGCATCTAGTGCAGAGAAGAATCTTCATACTCTGGATTGTAAAAGAGCTCTTGCCTTTTACTTACAAAGGACACAGCAACATAGAAAGTCTTCCCAGCTTTTTGTTGCTTTTGATCCTTTTCATTTGGGACTTCCAGTCTCTAAGAGAACACTGTCCAATTGGATTGCTCAGTGTATTTCTTTCGCCTACCAGAGTAAGAACCTTTCTCTGGAGAGCCATGTCACAGCTCATAATGTGAGGGCCATGGCCACCTCTATGGCTCATCTAAATTCTGTGTCCATCGACCAGATCTGTCGAGCAGCCACCTGGGCCTCGGTTCATACCTTCACAGCCCATTACTGCTTGGACAAGGACTCCCGCCGGGATGCCTTGTTTGGTCAGGCTGTCCTCAAACACCTGTTCCATTCTTAAACAACTCCTACCCTCCTTCCCTGGATGGATGCCTGAGATCCATAGGAGGACGTAGAACCCTTCCCAGGGTCTCATATCCTTGGGGATCTCCCAGGCATCTTAGCTAGGGAGTCCCCATATGTGAAGACTCATTCCTGCTTGTTCCTGGAGATAGCACAGTTACTTACCTGTAACAGGTGATCTCTGGGAACAGCAGGAATAAGTCTTCACAACCCTCCCACCTCCCCTAGGAGTTGTACCTCTTTTCTATCTTTCCTTTCCTCTCTCTCTCTATTGTCTCAGCTTTAAACTCGAACTGAGGAGAGCTGGTTAGGAAAGGTGGGAAGGCAGCGCGCAGGCGCTGTGGGATGCTCCCAAAAGCTTTCCTTTTTGGGAAGCTGGGGAGCGTTCCCGCGCAGGCTCTGTCGGTACCGACGTACACATATGTGAAGACTTATTCCTGCTGTTCCCAGAGATCACCTGTTACAGGTAAGTAACTGTGCTTTCTTGGCAGTGTGACCGGAAGTAGATTGACAGGCCTTTCTTCTGAGGCAATGGAGGGTTAAGTGACTTGCCGAGGGGCGCAAGGAGTGCCATTGAGACTCAAACACTGGTCTCTTGGTTACCAAGCTAGTGCTCTAACCACTAGGCTACTCCTCCACTCACCCTCCATAAGTAGATGCCATCAAATCAATGTGCTTACTTTTACAGTACATTAGTTGCTATTTTATAAGAGGCCTTTTGCAGGTGTGTGTGGCCACACATGTGAAAATGTCTAAAATAGCTCCTTTTAGGTGCCTATGTCATGCTTAAAGTAGGTTCCTCCTTATAAAATTGCCCCTTTATTGAATGCTAAAAGGTTAATTTTATAAGAGGGTGTGAAGAAAAAGTGCATTTTAAAGCGCCTAAATTAAGTCTATTTTGCAAAGACAATTAGGCACCTAGTTGTCTTTCTAAAATACTAGCATAGATAGCAATGTGGGCATGATCACTTACTGCAGCCCTAGAGCTGGTATAAATGAATGTGCCTTCATTTTGCAAGTACATGTGTAAATAATAATAATCAGATTGTAAATTCAACACAAGTATTTGTTCACACTGACCATGCTCCGTCCTAGCTCCTCCCATGTGCGCCCCAACAGTGAAAGTAATCACCATCGAATAAAGGCACATATTTATACATTAGTCAGTATTTTGTAAGAGGTTATTTATTTGCATATGTAGCCAGTTATTCACATAAACTAAAATACCACTATTTACTGTATGTGCGTTCTTAGTACTTAAAACGAGATGCCTCCTTATAAAATTATCCTGTTATTGCATTGCCAACGGTGCAGTTGCAGCCACGCTAACAGCAGTGCCTTAAAGGGCTGCAAGTATAAAACGGTACCACCTGTCCTCTGACAACCCCCCTGACATTTTGTAAAGAATCCTCCCCCTCCCCCCCCCCAGCATTCCATAAAGAATCACTATTCCTTAAAGAACCAGTCCTCCTGGCACTTGTCACGGTTTCCCTGGTATCTGCAGTAATAGATGGTAGGAGCCTGTTCTGGCCCAGGTTCAAAGTGGTACCTCTGACCCCTAACGGTGACACTGCACTAGGAGTCCGAGGTACCATTTTGAATCTAGGCCAGCAATAAGGTAGAAGTATCCAGGAATCGCTCCTGCATGCTATTAGACAGCAGGAAACCTCAGTAAGAGCTGAGAGGGCTGATGAAGGGGCTTGGGGGGAGGGGGGGTTCTTTATGGAATGTTAGCTTCTTTAAGGAATGCAGGGTCATAGTAGGTACATCATGGATAGTGTGGATGCACTTACCACCCCTTCAGGAGACAGTAAGTGCATCCACACTATCTGCAGCCATGTGACAGTGCATGGTGACATAACGTGTGCTAACTGCAGGTGCTGTCCATGCCCATAACCTGCCCCTGTCCCACATCCTGCTGCTGCTGCAACCAGTTACTGCATGAATTTGAGTATGGTAAGCGCTTCTATTATGTGGTAACCATTACCGTGGCCATGGGGTACCTGTCTGCATTCAGTAATTCATGACAGCAATGCAGAAGGTGATGCTTGTATAGTGAGTGCAAGGGAAAGACATAGCAGCTATGAGAAAAAGGATGCCAAATAAGAATTTTGCAGCTAAAAGTTGTTTTTGAATATATGAACATATGCTGCACGTCAGTGCCAATAGTTTTTCATGCACTGCAATTTGGTAAGGCATTAGTGGTTTGTTTTCATATAGTAATAGGCATCTGTTTTTCATGGGGTAATATCTCCAAAGAAGTTTTGCTTTGTTCATATGACAGGAATGAACCTCACTGATATGCAGAGTATATTGTCTCATGTAGCTGAGTGCTGGGGTGATTCTTATTGATGCCAGTGGAAGTGGGATGAATACATATTTCAGAGAATCAGCAAATGAGATACAGTGGTGTGATGGCAGATGTATGGCCTAGCATTTTAGGCTTCCGGCCTTTTGGGTCAAATCTAATTATGATAGACAAGATAGAGGATAAGAATAAGGATGCAATAGGGAAGGGTAAGGAGACACAAGGAAGACAAGGGCTCAGGATCCAAAAGCAGCCCCAAAGAGATAAGCTTTTAGCATAGATTTAAAAAGGGGGAGAGAGGACGCTTAACAAACAGACTCAAAGTTTTGTTCCAGGCATAAGGAGCTGCAAGGTGAAAGGATCAAAGTCTAGAGTTGGCAATGGAAGACAAGAGAATAGAGAGAAGCAAGCCAGTAGAAGAGCAGAGTTCACGAGGAGGGGTGTAGGGAGGGAGAAGACAGAAATGGTAATGAGGAGCAATAGAACGAATGCATTTATAGATCAGAAGGAGAAGTTTGAATTGGATACGGAAACAGAAGGGAAGCCAATGATGTGATTTGAGAAGAGGGGTTTTATGAGTATATTGAGGCTGGTGAAAGATTAGTTGCGCAGCAGAGTTCTGAACTGATTAAAGAGGAGAGAGATGACTCGGAAAGAGACCAGCAAGGAAGAGGTTGCAATATTTAACTAGGCTTATATACTGCTTTCAGTCTAGACGGGAGGTTATTATAGAGTGGACAAATGTTTTAGTAGCATGTTCAGAAAGGAAAGGGTGAATTTTGTTAATGTTATAGAGAAAGAAACGATAGGTTTTAGCTATCTGTTGGATATGTGAGGAGAAGAAGAGGGAGGAGTCGGATGACCCCGAGGTTACGGACTGGTGAAACAGGAAGTAGAAAAGAGAGAGAAAGGAAGAAAGGGGGAGGAAGGTTTGGGGGGGGGGGAATAATAAGTTCATTTTTGGCTATGTTTAATTTCAAAAGGCGGTGAGACATCCAGGTGGCGATGTCAGACAGGTAGACAGAGATGCAGGCCTGGAATGCCTGAGAAATGTCAGGTATCGAAAGTTAGATCTGAGAATCATCAATATGAAAATGATACTGAAATCTATGGAAGGAGATGAGAGCACCAAGGGATTGGGTGTAGAGAGAGAAAAGGAGAGGGTCTAGAACAGATCCCTGGTGTACACCAACTGAGAGTGGGATAGCAGTAGAGGAGGAACCACCAGAACAAACATTGAAGGAGCGATGGGAGAGATAAGAGGAGAACCAGGACAGTACAGAAACCCTGAAACCAAGTGAGGACAGTATGTCAAGGAGAAGGTGGTGGTCAACAGTGTCAAAAGCAGCAGAGAGGTCTAGAAGGATGAGGACAGAGTAAAGGCCTTTGGACTTAGCCAGGAATAAGTTGCTGGAGACTTTGGCAAGTGTAGTCTTAGTAGAGTGTAAAGGACAAAAGCCAGATTGAATTGGATCTAGCAGGGCTTGAGAGGAAAGAAATTCAAGATAATGGCAGAGAACTGCGCATTCAAGAAGTTTGGAAATGAAGGGAAGAAGGGAGATGGATCGATAATTAGAAAGACAACTAGGGTCAAGTGAAGGTTTCATGATGAGAGGCTTGAAAGCAGCAGAGACAATAGCAGTGGTGAGTAAGTGGTTGGAAATGTGTGAGATGATAGGTATGACAGAGGAGGATATGCAGTTAAGGAAATGTGTGGGGATAGGATCAGAGGAGCAAGTAGTAGGTTTAGAGGAGGAAAGAAGAAGAGAGTTCCTCTTCAGAGATCATAGAAAAGGATGAAAGGGTAACAGTTTGAGGGGAAAGGTTGGTATTGAGGAGGAGGAAAATGGGATGAAGCTCATCTAGTGGGGAATTGGAATGTAATCTTGTGGATTTTTCATGGAAATAGTCTGCTAGGGTTTGGGCAGAAAGAAAAGGAGAGGGGTTGGTTAAGCATACGCTATGCACTTTCTTTACCAGCAGAATAACTTTAGAAACTTTGCCTTTCAAAGAATAATGAAGATAATGCATAGGAAAATGAGGCATATGTCATCTTTATACCCAATTTCTTTTTTTAATTCTTTGGGACAAGGGGCGGGGAGCACTGACAGTTTTAGGATTGCCTGTATTTTTGTTTGTAGATGACCTTTTCGTTGTGGTACCTGTTAAGGACCCAGAGTCTCATCTATACACATGCTTAGGCCATTGCTTTGATTGTATTCCTCAGTGGATGATTCTGCATAAGTCAAAGGTCAATCCTAGAAAAACAAAATTGTTGTGGGTTAGTTCTCAGGGTAATGATGTTCCTAGGGAAGGATCTGTGATTCCTGAGTCCAAAATGGAATTGGAGTGCCGGGAGTTTATATTGATTTGTTTTTAACCATGGATCATCAGGTTACAGCAACACTCAGAAAATTATTTGGAGACCTTAGATTGCTGTAGCAATTGAATAATTATTTTTCTAGCAATAGCTTTAAGAAGAGTTATGGTGGTGGTTAATCCCCATCTGGATTACTGTAATATAACTTTGTTGAGCCGACCAGATTGTAAATATTACAGAATGCTGCTACAAGGCTATTCCAGATGGGACGTTGCTGCTTCTTTTTTTTTGTTTTAGAGAAATTGCACTGTTGCCAGGAAAGGGTCTCTTAAATTGTTGCTCTTAACCTTCAAGGTTTTGCATGAGTCAGTGTCGTCTTGTATGTCAAATTAGGTGCATTACTATGTTCCCCCACATTGTTAAGGTCTGTTGATCCACTTAGGATGACCTTGCCATCCCCAATGCAACTGGAGTGAAAGGAGGGAGACCATTATGAGGACTGCTTTGGGACTATGGAATTCACTTTATCTCTGACTGATGATGTCACTTGTGCATTGTAAAAAGGAATTAAAAGACCTGTTTTATTTTAGAAATGTACTTGAATGAATTTTATTAGTGTTTTTATATCCTTTTTATGTAATCCATCTGAACTCATTTTGTAGGGTTGATGTGGAATATAATTGTCTGAATTAAATTCAATTAATATATTCTACATTTAAGAGCTTGTATTTACTGCCAAATAGTTTTTTTTTCCCTTCAGCCTGGCCTTAGCTTAGGCATACTGATGAGCATTATGGTTTAGTGAGGATCATAGAAAATTAAGGGTTATGTTTATTAAAGCTTAGCCCATGCTAATTGACTTTAGCATGTACTAAATGCCGGAGGTCCATAGGAATAAAAAGGGTTGCGCCACATTTACTTCATTAGCAGGGCCATCCCCCACTAGGAAAACTAGGCAGCTGCCTATGCAACAGACCCTGGTGGGCGGCATGGCAATCCCCCTTCTTTGAAGTGGCAGCTGAACTGCTGTTTCAGCGCTGCGATGGGCCTTATAACACCTGCACGGGTGCGTGCAGTCACAGCCTGTCACTCCTGCTGTCTCCAACGGGAAGTTATATTGGAAGGGGCAAAAGCAGCAGGCCATGAGTGTGTGCAGGCACTTTAAGGCCCGCCGTAGCCTGAAGCAGCAGTTCAGCTTCCGCTTTAAAGAAGGAAGGGTGGGCCAATGGCTTGGCAGTCACAGGGGGTAGCATGGGGCGGGGTTATCTCTTCCTCTCCTTCTCCTCACATATCAAACAGATAGCTAAAACCTGACACCTGTTATTTAACCTTTGAACCAGGGTTCAAATCCTGCTGATGCAACTTTGACCTTGGGCATTTCACCCTCCACTGCTTCAGATACCAAATTAGACTTAGATTTGCTAATATGTGCTAATGTTTTAACATGCATTGTTGCTGGTTATTGCTTTTCAATGTGATTGTGCTGTTTAACACAAGCCCAACTATCATTCATGGGGCCGTATTTTCTAATAACTCACATTAATTGCATTAATGATAATTAAATGCAGATTAACACTCATTAAAAGCATTAATTCAGGTTAGTAAATCTAGCCCGTAGAAGGTAAAAGCCTCTGGGGGCAGAGAACTAGCTGCTGTTCCTGAAATTTAATTCACATTGAGCTACTAATGAAATGGTGGGAGCCAAACACAAAGTAACAAGTGTTTCAGATTTTTCAGTGTCCTATAAAGGAGAAAAACAAACAGTTGTGTGAAAGTCGTTCCTTACTGCTGCTTTACTAAGTGCAGTGACCGTCATGATCAAGTATGATAAAGTTCTCATTCAGCTAGCTACATTTCTAATACTATATTTATGCAATTTCATACATTCTTTTCTATAGGCATTTAAAATTGACTCCACAGAGAAACTTGATAATATTCTCACCAATTCATTGAAAAACAAGATGCCGCCTTGTAAGCTTACTAAGCTTCTAACTGAAGACACAGACAATGACCAAAAAAGTAAGTTTATCCTGTGTATTTTACTCAGTTCTGTGTTGCTCTCTCCCTTCTGTGAAGCCAAACAGTATGGAGGTAATATTATAACAGGCTGCCTAGGTTAAAGGGGTAAGACACCCGTTTTTATCCTATTTTATGAAGGACAGAGGTGCCTTTATATGCCTTTATAAAATGCTATCAGAAAGCATGTCTAGATGGAAGCCGTAAACATTTATACCAGCTAAGGAGCTGAAGGAAACGTATACTCGTGCAATCAGCACAATGGCGTGTATTTTATAATGTGCATTCTCTGGAACTCTGCCCAGTTTCTGCCCAAAAACATGCCTGCACGCCAGTCGCACAAAAGTAGTTGCTGTTTTATCACTGTGCATACTTTTACACGTATATGCCATGGGGCAGTTTTATAAAAACCCTTTCGCATGTCTAAAATCAGGTTTTATGCACAAAAAAACTTTATATAATTACCCCATATTCATGTATATGTGACTTCTTGTTAAAATACCAACTGGTTAAAAAAAGTATGTGCATTAGCATGAAAGGTACATGCTTTGCCGGTAAACATAGCTGGGAACACAATCTGGGCGGAGCGCTGGTGGACTTTACAATTATGCGTGTTGCTTATGTGTGTTTCTGCATTCTTTCTTGTGATATTTGCAACTTGACTTTAAGCATTTTTATTTTTATATGGAATAATGGAAGAATTGGTTTAGAGGAATTTTCCTGGAACACCTGGTAGCCCGACATTTATGGCAAAGTTTGATTCCTGAAGCCTTTATGGCACTTACCTCTGAGTCATTGTAAAGGTTGATTGCCAAATGCAGTTTGGGAGCATCTGCTTGACTGGACGATGAGACATTTTTAAGTCATGGCACACAATCTACTTCTTCCTCTGTGGGCTGTGATGTGATGTGTTGAGTACAATGCTGACACAATTTCAAGCTCTGCAAGGAGAAAAACCATCACTGCTGCTGATCCCATCCCTTCATCTTGGCTCACTACCCCCTCTCTGGCTCTGCTACCCCTGATCCTGTCAATCTTTAACAATAGTCTCTCCTCTGGCATTTTCCCGACTTCTTGAAAACGTGTCACAATCCATCCTATTTTGAAGAACCCATCCATGGATCCCTCTGTTCCTGCTCACTACCGCCCTGTCTCTACTCTTCCTTTTCTTAGCTGCTTGAAAAAATGGTCTGCTCAGTTCTCTTCACATTCTATCCATGCTCTTCACCCTCATCAGTCTGGCTTCCTTCCTGGGCACAGCACTAAAACTGTCCCTCTCTCCTTTCTGAGTGAACGCCACCAATCTCACGATCATGGTGATATTTCTGTTGTGGTTTCCTTAGACCTTTCTTAGACTTTCGATCTTGTAGATCACATCACTCTTCTTTCACAGCTTCACGACTTTGTGTTCCTTGGCATGGTACTCTGCTGGTTTTCTTCCTTCCTCTCACAACAGTCTTTCTCTGTCTCTGTTGGTCTTTCCTCTTCTCCATCTATACCTCTTCTCTGTGGTGTCCCCCATGGTTCAGTATTAGCTCCTCTCTTGTTTAATATTTTTATGTTTCCCCTGACTCTTCTGGTACAACAACATGGTGTCTCAGCTCATTATTACGCAGATGATATTATATTGCTCCACCACACCAGTCCAGTTGCACCTGATCTCATCCCCCTTAATGCCTGCCTGTCTAATATTTCTATCTGGTTATTTTGCAACACTAGCAAGTCTGCAGCTATATGGTTTACGTTTGGTAGCCTTCCTCCAACACTGGCCCCTTCTCTCTCTAGTTTGTTCATTCCACTAGTTGATTCAATTTGGTATTGGGGAGTCACACTTGACTCTTTATCTTTCCATGTCCACCTTACCTCTCTAGTTCGTCGCTTTTTTCTTGCACTCTATCAGATCTCTGCTGTCTGTCCCTTTCTTTCCACATCACCCCTGACCACTCTTTTACTCACACTTGTAGTATCAAGGATTGATAATTGCAATATTGTTTTTCTAGGCCTCCCTTAGTACCAATTCCATCGGCTTCATCTCATCCAAAATACCACAGTCCGCATCCTTGTCCATGCGTCTTGCTTTGAACGTTACCCCCTTCCTGGTCTGCTATCACTGGCTTTCTATTAAGTACCATCTTCAATACAAACTTTTCACTTTGGTTCATCACAGACTGCACACAGATTCACCCCACTATCCCTCTGATGCTCTGCTTCTTCACTCTTCGCATCATGTTCATAATATTCTCGCTAATCGCTTACATCTCCCCTCCGTTTCTCAGGCCTGGTTAGTGCCCACTCATTCCTCAGCCTTTTATTTCCTTGCTCCTGCCTCCTGGAATTTGCTACCCCCCCCCCCCCCGCCCTCCTTCATATGCCAAATTCGAAACCCTCTTAAAAAAACCATATCTTCAATATTGTACACAACTTACCAGAATCATGACCATGGTCACTATACTCTCTTGTCTCCTCCTCTGCTCCTTTCCTTTCCCTTCCCACGTTTCCCTGCTATGTGTGCTTTTAACCTTTCCTGTCTAGAAGTGGCATTCCTCTCTACCTTTGCATTTTAATTTTGTTTTTAATTTTGTACACCGCTCTGCTGAGCCAGTGAAGAGTGGTCTATCAAGTCAAATAAACATAAAAGATGGCATCTGCAGGGGAACATCAAGGCAATAATTTGTGATGGAAGAAAAGACCCAGTTACAGCAGCCAACAAATTCAATAGTGGCATGGTGTTCTACAGCAGTTTCTGAGGCTTGTGTTTCTGCTATTTCTTTCTTTTCTATTGGAGTTGAGAGACTTACCACCGGACTAACACTGCTGCTGCTTCTGTGGCTGCTATAGCAGTCAGGCAACAACTAACCCTGCCACTGTTACCCTCCATAGTATTTGAGTAGTGCTGGTTTCTGTGGAGCAACTGATTTCATCTTTGGCTTCAGTTTCTTCAGATATTAACTTGAGACCAAGACTAACCAGCTCCCCGGAGAACCCCCTGTTTGACAAGGTGGCTTTGTAGGATTACAGTACAAAGTTTATATTTGATTATGATCCAGGGGTGGAGGCTGACTTCAAGGTCCTTCACGCATCTACTCGCTTAGTAACCAAATTTCCCCTGTACCCTAGTCCTCTACAAATTTCCCATATGGCTTATAAACATAACTCCACTCCGTAAAATTTGGTGTACAGGAAATTTTTTTGTAGTCAATCACCACATACTAATGAGGTATATATTTTCTCCAATGGCTTTTGCTGGTCTCCTCCTTTCTCCAAGGGGTACTTCCACACACCTTTGGGCACATACAGGCTCCTCTCAAACACCTGACCTCTCTTCCCTTCCAAAGGTATTGGAAGGTACCTCTTTCCATGAACCTCTGTTATGTTAGCACTGGGCAGGTTCCCCTTCAGCATGAATTCAGTCCTATACCTCACCTATACCTACTTTTTGGAAACCTGATAGGAACTTATGACCTGGACTGGCCAATGCTGGAAACAGAATACTGAGCTCGATGGACCTTTTGGACTGATAAGTTTGGCATATCTTACATTCTTATTCCTCCTATGGATCCAAACCCAAGAAGGGTCAGGATTTTTAAGGATTCCAACATTCTCAAGACTCAGAAGCTGTCCCCTCAGGAGCCAGTAAGTCCTTGCAATGCGTTTTGGCAGGTCCCTGCTGGGGGATAGCTAGTCAAGGGGACAGCTCCTGCTGTTTCACTCAGAATGGACCCATATCACATCAGAGCAATGGTTCCTAGAGGTCCTAGAAAAGAGTATGTCTTTCTAGTATGTGGCTTCTTTTTCAAAAGGGTGGCCATAGAAGATACTCTTCGGTGCCTGCTGCAGTTGCAGGCTATTGTACCCATGACCTCCACAGAGCAGGGTCAGGGGCAGCATTCTACTTACTTTGTGATGCAAAAAAAAAAAGAAGGTGCCTTCTGACCCATTTGGACGTAAGGCAGTCGGTGCCCAGCTATGAGTGCCCCACTTCTGTATGGAGATCCTCAGATCAGTTATTAATTGGTTCAGAAAGAGATGTTTCTTACCTCCTTGGACCTTCCATTTCCTTCAAAGGAGCAGCATCCATTTTTCCCACGCTTGTATCCTAGGCCACCATTTCTAGTTTTGTGCTCTGCCTTTTGTGTCACCACAGCATCTCACTCCTTCTTGAGGGTCATGGTGGTGGTGATGGCATCCCTGCACAAGCAGAGAGTCTGTGTGCTCCTCTATCTACATAACTGGCTGATTCAGTCCAAATCCATGGGGATGTTCTGAGCAGATATGGCCCAGGTGATCCGCTGGTTGGAAAACCTAGGTTTGGTGATCACCTATCCCAAGAGCAGCCTTGTCCCTGCCCAGGACTTGGAGTATCTTGGAGCTTACTTAAACACTCATTTGGGATGAGTCTTTCTTACCCTGGGAAGATTGGGCAAGCTGCAGCTAGGGAAATTTTGTTATCAGGCAGCTCTTAGAGCCTGGGACTACCTGCAGCTCCTGGTGTTGACTCTGGTATTGACTCTGGAACTAGTACCTTCACCAGGGCACACATGTGCCCCCTGGAGGGTCAATTGCTGGCTCACTGGTCTTCCTACACCTAGGCTGTTTTTTTTTTTTAATTGAAATTTTTTAAATTTGTACTTCTGCAAAAGTGAAGAAATTGGCAAAGAAAATAACATCACAATATTTAATAATAAAAGGAGAAGAACATCACAAGGTGAGGAGGCAAGATCTTATACATGGGGTAAAAGTAAGAACAATTGACTACCAGTTAGAATTCACAGCTCCGAGAACTAATTAGAAAAATTAATTGAAATCAGAAAACCAAGGAAGACATACAAATCAAAAACAACCATTCCTTATCTTGGAAAATGTTCCCAAATGCAAAGGATCTAAAAATACATATCTATTCATCAGGGCATTAATCAAGCATTTTCATGGAAATCTCAAGAAAAATGTGGCACCAAAAACCAAGACTCGTGATTTCAATTGTAAAAAAGCTTTCCAACATAATTTGAGTTTATCTTGGTACTGTATATCTGAAAAAAATACTGATTTATCACCACAGAATAAATCATCTTTTTAATTTTTTTGGGAAGTAAACTTTCAAGACAGCAATTTTATCCCTTTCTAGCAAAAGGTCCGGTCACTAAAGTAGACCTAGAGGGAATTTCAAGTGAAGATGACCCAAAAAATTAAGTAAGATCTAAATTAAACAAGTCTTCCTCCCCATGTTACAACTGTCCCATCCTGTAAAACAAGTCAGGAAGGCAAATTATTAGCATTTGAGATAATCAAGTTATCAGCATAAGGGTCTATCAATATCTCTTTAAAATACTTCCTTAACAATACAATATGAGTCAATAAAATGATCTTTTGTGAAATTCAAAAACTCTAAGTTCTTTCTATGTGATAAATTCTCCAAAGACTCCATCTATCTATGAAACAAAAAAACTATCTAATACTAGAGATCCCAGACGCCTGCAGAACAGGCAATTGAAGATCAACTTTATCAAATTTTTGTTGAAACTAAGAGTCTACTATCATATTCTCAAAACATTTTCATGGAATCTTGAGAAAATGTAATGGAGTTCCATCATATATAGAAGTAAATTATCTGTTTGCATTACTGCTTTAAAAATATCAAGTAATGTAATATCTGGGCATCAACTAGCAGAGTCTACATGCAGTGAGGAAAATTATCTCTAAACTAAATAGGAAGAGTCATTAAATTTGACAACAAAGATCCTTTGTTGGAGACACAGTAAAAAAGTAGAGTGAAGCCCTCTGAATTCTTCCCCAGACCTAACCTTCCAGTTGGAAGGGGAGCCAGTGTTATAACAGTTGGACTCAGGGTGGCCCTGGAGTCAACAAAGTTCTGTTTTGCAAATGTTTATCCATTGAGCCAGGGGCCAACTTAAGGGTAGATGAAATAAACAAAGGTCTTTTGTCCTTACCCTTCTTCTTCCCCAGAACCCTGGAAATCCCACAGGCCCCAAATTGGCCTTGAATTGGCATAAAAGGGAACAGTCCTCTTTGGTCATGTGCCCCTTCAGTCATGCAACTACAGCTGTGTGATCGTAGCTATGATCCAGCTGGGCTGGCTTTTGAAGTCTTGAACAATCTGAAAATGTCATTGAGAAGAAGAGATCACTTTCCTAGTGCAAGCTCCTAAGATGCTCCTGATTGCAAAGAAGCTTGACTATGCAGCCAATAAACCAGACCTCTTTCACAGAAGAAAAATCCTGGTAACGACTTTCATACCTACCCTTGAGATGGCTGGGTTGACTTTTAAAGTCCCAGGCAATTTGACATCGAGGGGGCAGGGCCTGCTCCCAGTTATTCATTTAGTGCTTTCTCTTCCCCGGGAGATCAAAGAACAATTGGTCTGGTGACCAGACTCACCCTCTGATGTACAGGATGCTTCTGGAGGTGCTAGAGTGGGTGATACTTACCACAGATGCCAGTCTGTGAAGCTGGGGAGCACACTGTGTCAATTTATTCAAGGACATTGGTACCCCCAGGAAAACTCTTGGTCGATCAACAGGCTAGAGGTTAGAGTGATCTGCCTGACCTAATGTGTACCACAGTGGCCGCCAAGGTGGCAGAACTCTTTCGTTGAGCAGAGGATCATCCGATCGCTCTATCAGTGGCCCACATAGTGGGTGTCAACAATGTTCAAGCCAACTTCTTGAGTCAGAACACAGTGGATCCTGGCAAGTAAGCCCTTGCATGTTCGATCCCATAGTGAGAAGGTAGGGCCTATCAGTGTTCAACCTGATGTCCATCCAAGAGAATGTCAAAGTGGAGAACCTTTTCAGTCAAAGGAAGGATCCACAAGTGGCAGGTTTAGATGCTCTGCTTCAGAAATGGGTCCAGGAGTGGCTCCTGTATGTCTTTACCCCATGGTCCTTGATGAGCTGCCTACTATTCAGAATTTGATCTCACCCAGGCTTGGTCATTCTAGTATCACTGGACTGGCCTATGTGGATCTCGTGAGACTATTGGCAGGTTCCCCTCTATTGCCGCCTTAGGAAAGGGGTCTTCTATTGCAGGGCTCCCTGGTCATGGAGGATCCCATTCCCTTTTCGCTTATGGTCTGGTCCTTTAGAGGCATAGGCTGTTGAAGGCGGACTACTCTGGAGTAGTGATTTACACCCTTCTGTATTCCTGGAGGGCCTCTACTTCCTTAGACTATGAGTTTGGAGGGTTTTTGATGTTCCCTCAGACCCTGGATGCCAGGAAGACAGATTTAGTTGCTATTTTTTTCTTCTTACAGTCGGGTTTGTACCAGAGGTTAGCTTTGAACTCTCTCACAGTTCAATGGTGGCCTTCACATGCTACTATGGGTGTATTCAAGGAATGTACTTAACAGCATGTCCCAATGTGTCCCATTTCTTCAAGAGAGTGAAGCAGATCCATTCACCCGTGCAGCTGATTGCCCCATGTGGAGTCTTTCTCTGGTCTTGTAGTCACTAAATGGTCCCCCTCCCCCTTGAGCCCCTTTGGGAGCCTCTATCAAGATATGACCCTGAAGGGTTGCATTGCTGTTGGCTATTGCATCTATCAGGTGGCTCTTGAAGTTATAGATCTTGTCCTGTAGGGAACCTTTTTCCTTTCTTCGGAAGTTGTATTCCTTTCAACTTAATCAGACTGTGATCCTGCTCTCCTTCTTCGAGAAGGACTTAGGATGGACCCCTCACTGTATCTGATGGATGTGAAGAGGGCATTAATTATCTAGAGATTACTAGTTCCTTTCATAAGTCGGACCATCTCTGTCCTTTTTATTAGTCTGAGGAAAGTACAAACTATCGCCAAGTCCTTGATTGCCGAGTGGGTTAAGGAGGCTATTAGTTCAGTTTACCTTCTGTGGGAAGTGCATACTGGAAGAAGACAGAACACTAGTGGGCAGGCCTTCTTGTATAAGGAGTCTGCATTGGTGTCCCCAGAAAACATTTGTAAGGCAGCTACTGGTCATCTGTGAGCACCTTTGTGAAGCATTATAGGTTGCATGTGGGAGCCTGGAGCAGATGGCAGTTCTGTCCAGAGTGTTGTCTTCATCCCACCCTTACTCTTGACTGCTTGGGCATGTCCCACTTGTCTGTACTGGTTTAGCAGGATGATACAGAAGGTGAAATTACACACCCGATCATTTCCTTTCCTTGAATCCTGCTAAACCAGTCTAGGACCTACCCTGGAAGACTATTACTACAGGTTTGAGAGCCCTGCTGCCTCTTAATTGCATTGTCCATTTCTGTATCTGATGCAGTCATTTATGGTAAGAGAGCTAAGAGTTTGTTCAAAGTTGTTTTAATATTTTTCTGAGTTTTTCAGTCTTGCTTTCTGCTTGGAAATGCTCTAGTCTGTCTCTGCCTGTTGACTGGGGAGCATAACCCACTCATCTGGACTGATCTAGTAGGATTCAATGAAAAAAATGATCAGCTATGTAAATTTTGCCTTTTGCAATTTTCACAGTATAGAACATGAAACAAAATATATAATTTGATCCTTTCTTGCAGATTCTATAAGGACTGGGGATGGGCTTTCTGACTCCCTAGAGACACTTATTGTACTTTGTACTGTAAATGCTTGATTCTCTCTTTCTTCCTTTTTATTTCTTCTTCCTTTGAACTCGTAAATAAAGCATTGGATGGACAAATCACTCCTTTTCTCTTTCTACATGGCTGGACACCTCTCGATAGGTAACTGACACATACTTCTTCCTTCTCCTTCAAAAATCTCCGTTTGTACCTGGAATTCGGACATGGATGCTTTTTCTCATGGAAGACATACCCAAAGTAGGGGAACTAGACCCCTTAGGAAAAAAAAATTAAAAAATCTAAAAACGGAGGGGTTGAACGTATCAAAAATTTCCAAAACAAACCCTCTTCTTTATAAGCCTATTCAGCTTAATTGAACTATAACGGTAATGAGATAATTTAAAAAGGAGAGAGGCACCATCAGAATTGCACCAAGAGCTCTCTGATACAACTTGAGCAGAGCTGCAATGTGCTCCCACACACATAAACTGGTCCCTTTTTCTCAACTCCACTTACATTCAGACTTCATATATCTTCTTTTGGCTTCTTTTTAAATTTAAATGTTTTAAATGTAAATAAAAATCCCAAAGTGCCAACAAACATGGCTGGAGGTGAAGCCTTGGCAGGGCGGAGGTGGGCCCGTGAGCCCGGACCTACAGGGCTGATTCCAGTCGCAGCCCTGTATGTCTGGGAAGGCAGAGTTGGCTGGGGAACCTATTGCAACTCTGTGGTGGAATACGTTTTCCAAAGGTATGGGATCGGAATCAGAGGATCTTCTATGGCAGGTGATCAGCAGCGGGAGATTTGCCGCGGACCGACTCTGGCCTTGGCAGGCCCCTCTGGGGTCAGGTGGAGGGGAACAGTACTGTTATTCTGGGGTACATGGATGGCATGGAGGAGCATCGGGGTTGTTGGAAGAGGAACTCGCAGGATGTGCAACGGCACAGAATCAGGGCACGTCCGGTCCATCTAGGCCCTTTGCACTGATTCTGCTCACACGGGAACGGCTTCCACAGGGGCAGAATTGGGTGCAAATCCGGCCCGACATCCAGATGGACCTGATGTGTCCCATTCAGAATTGGCCTCTATCTGTATTAAAAAGGACTTCAGCACGTCAGCGCAATCCTCCATGGCAGTACCATGTTGATTACAGCTTCAGGAACAGGAAGTGCTCAGGTTACTTAGTTAAGACAAAAAAAAAAAAAACAACTCCACACATTAACCAACTGTAGCACTGGAACCTCTGCACTACAAAAACTATTAGCGCCGTGACAACGGGGAGCACAGATCTCAGAACTATCCTCAGATATTCATTGAATGCTTCAAAGCCAAGAAACCTGGCTTCAGTAATCCAATATGAGGAAATTTATATCAACGGTCTGCATCCAACCCCACTGTCCGTCACCAGCACCTTAAATTCAAAAAACTGATGGGGGACCAAACTAAAAGTTGCTTTAACAGATATCCACTATCATAATCAATGGTTATAGTAATCACATACAGTAAAACAACTTATCATAGAGCCTCCAACATTTAACATATCAACATTTGACCATATAGAAAAGCAGGAGAAGGCTCCTATACAAAAAAGGACCCATCAGCACAAAATAGCAATCTTCAGCTTATTCTTCCAAGATGGTCATTATGGTTACTTAGTTAAGCACATAGAAACTAATAAATTATCAGAATTCACCAAACCACTCACTCCAATATTATTTCCCAAAAAAGGACAAGAGATTCCCCAGCAAACTGCCATTTCAAATGAGAGTTCCCAGCTCCACTTCGCCATTCAAGCCTGTAGGTGTTACTGTATTCAGAATAAAAATCCAAATGTTTTCACAATAATTCAGTAATTCTTGTAAATCCTTTTGCTGCACTTGTTCAATTATTCTCCACTGCAAAGAATCAAATTTGTGTCAAGCCTTCACACAATATTCTACAATAGATGCCTGAAGGATGCCAGTCAATAAATGAACCTGATGTTTAGCCAATCACACTTTAATTTTGTGCTTGGCATATCCCACATAGATTTTAAGACATGGGTATATTAATATGTAGACTATATTTAAAGAATCACATGTAGATTGAACTTTAAATGTTCTACCATCAACCAGATGTTGCCACTCTGTTTCGGTAAACATCAGGGCCCAAACGTTGCACTGACCACAGATGCAGTCCCATAATGTTGTCCTCCAACTGCCGCAGTGCAATATGCCTTTTGGGGTCTGCCATGTTGCCTCCTTGGTTTTGGTGGGATGTCTGGTGGCTGCTGGGAGATAGGGCTTGGTGCCGTTGTTGATATTGCTGGGCCAGCTGGAGCATGGCAATTGTGAGGCACTGCAGATTTTGGTTTAGGTTGGTAGATCCACTCCTCACAGCATCTTCTATGCTCTCCAGCCTCTGCTCCATGTGTGTCATGATCTGATTGATGGCTGAAAAGATGGTACAAAAACACTTGATCAGACTTCACAAGGCCAATGATAGACATTCTTCTCCACCACTGGATCTGATAAAACCAGCTGGAGTGCTCATACCACTTTATCATGAGTACTGCAACCTCACTTAGAAGCAATAACTCGGGGGGGGGGGGGGGGGTCTTGAAAAACAGGATGGAGATCCAAGATGTGAGCTACTTATTGTTGAATACAGTTTTACCTTTTATGGGTAGGTGTAAGGGAAAGACCAATTCTTGACCTTCAAAACTTGGGAAGCCCATTGCTACTGATTCAATGGTATGATTTGTCCAGTGATCCTGGGGCACCTACAACTACATATGGCATGGAGCTGCTAAACAGAACACCTGAAGCTGATTGTTCGACATTTCTGTTTGGCTCAGAAACTTCCTTCCCCTGTTTCATCGAGAATGACTGAATGTGCAACCATCTGCAGACAGCATTGTCAGGCCCACAGTACAGAGGGGGGCCATCAGAAGGCGGAGGCACCTGGCTGCAGGGAGTGACTTCTGGCATGGGGAGACTTGCTGTTTGGCTCAAGCTTCTCTTGTACTTCCAATATCTGAATTACCAGTGAATGATCCTTCAGGGGTTTCTGGGCTCCCTCAGCATAAGCCAGGTCAGTCAGAATCTCCCTCTCCTTTTGTTTATTTTTCTTGGACTCACCCAGAGCTCTTTACTTTGAAGTAAATTTGGCAGGCCATTTCTGATTTGGGCCAAGGTTTGGTTCCTCATGTTAATCAACTAAATGTAAAGCTTCAGGCGACTAAATCCTGGGTTATTAAGATTGTGGAAGAAACTGAGGACATGAAAAATAAATTACCACTTTTACATGAAAAGATTTTAAAGCTGCAATCTGCTGAAGAGACTCTGGTGAAAGATAATATTCCAAACTTGAATCTTTTGAGAATTCTGTTAGTGCAATTATCAGCTGCTTAACTTTCCAAAGTTATCTTCTCCATGAGAGACTTTTAAGACATATCTAATTGAGATCTTGCTAATTTCTCTTGAGACAATCCCTCCAATTACCAAGATTTATTATTTGTCAAATGGGAAAAGAAGGCAGGAGCAGCTTCAGAGTCATGCTGTATCTGCGAGTGTTTTGGATGTTACAGCTGTTTTGCGCAGACATTGTCTCTTCCTGTTCCCAGGGTCAGTGCCACCATTAGGCAAACTAGAAGGCCGCCTAGAGCACTGGTCCTCCTGGGACTCCTGCTGCTGCTGCCCTGCTGTGCCCCCATTAATTCCACAATGTCCTAAACAAGTGACTGGCTAATACCAAAATTGCAAAAAAGGTCCCAGTCAAAAACAGCCACCTCATAGATTCTATAGATGTAAAAATTGGAATGTTGGAGCTTCAAACAAAAGGGGGTAGAAACAACTACTTACCCCCTCGCTGTAGCAGTTCCTTTTTAATTTTTAATTGTTGATTTTTAACACAAAAAAATGCTTCATGAATTCAAATTTTTTTTTCACTTAATTTATGCTGAAGCGCTGTCCATCACCAACTCTTAAGGACTTAGCCTGTGCTGAAATGCTGCTCATTACCAACAATGTGCCACGTTTCGGGCCAATAACACTAGCCCTGCTTCAGGTTGAAGGGAAGATTAATCAAAACAAGCTTTTGAGCTTTTCTTTGTGTGTTTGTGCTCAAAAGCTTGTTTTGATTGATCTTCTCATCAACCTGAAGCAGGACTAGTGTTATTGGCCCGAAATGTGGCCCTTTTGATAATGGACAGCGTTTCAGCACAAGCTAAGTCTTTACCAGTTGGTGATGGACAGCACTTCAGCATAAGTTAAATGAAAAAAAAATTGAATTCATGAAGCATTTTTTTGTGTTAAAAATCAACAAAAATTAAAAGGGAGCTGCTACAGCGAGGGGGTAAGTAGTTTTTTCTACCCCCTTTTGTTTGAAGCTCGTCCAGTAAGCAAACGAGGTGGTCACCTAGGGTGTCAGACCCTGGTAAGTAGCATGCTCCTCCTTTGAAGTAGTGGCAATTCAGTCACCACTTCAGCATCATGGCAGGCATTAAAGCGCATACATGCAGTCAGGCCTCCTACTCCTGCCCCCTCCAACAGGATGTTGTGTCAGAGGGGGCAGGAGTGGCAGTCCGTGAGCATACATGGGTGTTTTAAAGCCCACTGTTGCGCTGAAGCAGTAGCTCAACTGTTGCTGCTGCTTCAAAGGAAGCATCGGCATGTCCCCCCCCCCCCCTCCTCCCAGTGGGTGGATAGATGCCGAAGGAGAGCAGTGCCTCAGGCACAAGGTGGGGGGGGGGGGGATGGGATAGCACAGAGGGTTGGCCTAAGGCAGCAGAAGCCCTTGGGCCGACCCTGCCTATCTGCCCATATGGCACGTAATTTTGGCTTATGCAAATCCGGAAGTCAGAAGTTGGTGGAGGAGGGACAAGATTGCTTCTGGTGTTTAATAGTAAATATCTATTTAATTTTGATTGTTTTAGGGAAGTGTGGGAGATGGGGTTAGGTTAGAAGTATTTATGGATTAAAACAGAAGCATAGCCTATATAAAAGGAATGTGATTGTGTATTCATAGGTCATTGAGACCTTATCTAGTGTACCGCGTCCAATTATCATCATTTATTCATTATATGCTTCTCAAAATATGTTGTGCTAAGATAGGTTCTACATTCAAGTGCATACAATAAAGCATGATGGCTTTATTTAAATACGAAGATTTAGAACATATATATGCATGAAGGGCATGCCTCTGAAAGCTCATAGACAAAGTTGGGTGGACCAGAAAGGGCTGCTAAAATACTAGATATGAGCTTCCTAGAGAAAAGGAGAGAAAAATACACTATAATTGGGATTCAAAAACTTCAACAACATAATAAATACAGAAGAAGCAAATGTTTTTCAGTGCAGAGGGAATTCTAGACCAAAGGATCATGACATGTGGCTCAAAGGGGATAAACTCAGGAGTAAGATTAGCAACTATTAAAGCATAGAACAGATGATGGATCTATGGAATGGCCTTCTAATGGCCATGATGCATGCCAAGACAGTACCATAATTCAAGGAAGTATGGCATAGGCAAAGAAGATTCTTAATTGAAAACAAGGAGGTTAGAGATGAACTGTGGTCAAGAAGTGGATCTCAACCCAGTCCTCAGGACCCACCTAACCAGTCAGGTTTTCAGGATAACCACAATAAATCTGCATGAATTAGTTGGTCATGCGCTGCCTCTACTGTATGTAAATCTCTATTATGCATATTCATTGTGAAAAACTGACTGGCTAGATGTGTCCTGAGGACTGGGTTGTGAACCCCTGGTCTAGATAATTGCAAATGGAAGAAAACTGGACAGAATAGATGGGTCTTATGTAGTTATCTATCATCATGATTTACATTTGTGTATATTTCAGTAAGATAAGTGTTAAAGTGAGGAGATGTTCAGGAATTTAAGCAGAAGCCTCAGCCTTAAGAACAATGGTCCTGGAATTGTTACCAAGGTAACCTATAGTAAAACCATGAAACTGCTGCAGGTTGCTAAAACACTAGAGAGACTAACAGTGTGTATATTATATATATATATATATATATATATAAAGCTTACATTTTATTTTTAATAGCATATGACAGAAAGACCTCATAAAAAAAGAAAGGGATCTGCCTTTGTAGGAAATATCATAATACACGAAAGAGACATTTCAGGCTTATGGCAGGAACCTTGACCCTTCGTTACTGACATTCTCCATTATAATCCAATTGCTAGTTACTATGGAAATCTGCAGAACCACTGATTCCTTTTTCTTTTTTCCTGTTCAGTTCAGACATTTATGCAAAACATAGAAGAGACTTCAACTAGTGAATTTCAAGAAAAAAAAGCAAAAGTAATCTTTAGTCAAATTTTCAAGAAAATCACTCAAGAATGCAATTCATCAATTGGCGCCCTTGGGGGGGCTCCATTTCAAATTGTCAAGATAATTTGCAATGAAAAATACATAAGGGTCATTCTGTACAGTGAATAGTGGGGATGGATGTCTCGTTTGGACGTCCATCCTAGCTATTCACTCCCCTGCCAGCCCCAGCTAATGCCTCCCTGTTTGTACGGGGAGGCCTAGACGGGGGCGGGAAGGGGCGTTTCTGAGGCAGAGTGAGGGTGGGGCATGGACGGGCTACGACCCTGGAGATACAGGGCCGATTCTGAGGTTGGCTCTGTACATTTATTTATTTTATTTATTTATTTATTTAACACTCATTTTTATACCGCATCTTCCAGAGATCAGATGCGGTGTACAAATAACAACAATTAACAAAGCTAAGTTTGTTTTACATAGAACATCTTAATTTTTACATAGAACATCTTAACATATCATAAAATAAACAAGGTGGGTTTTTAAACTGGGACCGTGCAAAAACAGTTAACTAACAAAGTGTAGTATCTATATACGTAAGACAGTACATAACTGATACAACTATATACATGCGTAGGTATTAGGTCATAGGAGATAGGATCGTCGTTTCGTTAGCGCTAAGTGTTGTCCATTTAGGTGTGAGGTTTGTGCTTTAAGTGGTCATTTACCTGATTATCCTTTATCTATGTTGAGTGCCAGGTTTTCTATGGAATTGTAGTGTTTAGTGAATAGATAAGTTTTTAGTTTTTTGCGGAATTCCAAGATCTCTGTTAGTGAGCGTAGATCCTCTGGTAGGGAATTCCAGATAATTGGGGCTATGTGTGAGAAGGCTCTATTGTTGGTCAATTTATGTGCTTTTATGAAGTCCTTCGGGATCTTTAGTTTATTTAACTGTTCTTTTCTATTAGTGGGCTTAGGTGTTTCTTTGCTTATTAGATTACATAGTGTAATCGGTGCCATGTCGTTTAATGCTTTAAATGAGGTTATTATTGTTTTGTATATTATCCTGCTTTGTATTGGTAGCCAGTGAAGCGATGCAAGTATAGGTGTTATGTGTTGTATAGAATTTATTTTTAGTATAATTCTTGCTGTTGCATTTTGGGCTAATTGAATTCTTTTAATGTTCTAAATAAGTATTAGGTTGGCGAAATCAAAATGAGGGGTTATGATAGCTTGTGTTATATTAATGAAATCTTGTATAAATACAAGCGGATGTAGTTGTTTGAGAATTTTAAGTTTGAAATAGATTTTCTTTAAAGTGTTTCTAATGTGGGTTTCCATTGTAAGGTGTGTATCTAGGATAACTCCTAGATATCTTATTTCATTTTTTATTTTAATTTCTTGCTCTTGTAGTGTTATATGGGTTGGAGGGATAAATGATTGATTTTTAGTTACGATTAGGACTTCAGTTTTGGCATGATTTATGTGAAGGTTTTGAGTTTTTAGCCAAATTGTGATTTCATTATAGCAGTCTGAGAGTAGTTGTAATGGTATGTTAGGGATTGTAAATGGAATGTACATCATAATATCGTCTGCATAGAGGTGATAATGTACTCCAAATTTTTTAAAGATATTGCAAACCGGTTTTATGTAAATGTTAAAGAGTAGGGCTGAAAGAGCAGATCCTTGTGGTAAACCTATTTCTTGGTTATATGTAGTTGAAGTTTGATTACCTATTCGTACATTTTGTGTTCTGTTGTTTAAATAGGAAGTGAACCAATTATGTACTGTGGAGTTTATGCCTATCTGTCTTAAATTGCTGAGCATTATTGAATGATGAACACTATCAAAGGCTGCTGATATGTCGATAAAGAGGAGGATGAATGCTTGTTTATGATTGTCAATTCCTCTTAGAAGAGTATCAATTAATACTGTTAGTAGTGTTTCTACTCCGTGTCGGGGCCGAAATCCATATTGTTCCTCGTCAAGTGGGTAAGATGTGTCTATGTATTCCTGTGTCTGTAATTGCACTACTTTTTCTATTATTTTGGCCAAAAATGGAATGCTAGAAATGGGTCTGTATGATGCTGGGCATGTTTTATCTAGTTTGCCATTCTTTAGGATTGGGCGTATTTGTGCATGTTTGAGTGATTGAGGAAGGTAACCTTGAGATAATGAGAGGTTGACTATTGGGAGAATGAAGGAAAGTAAGGTAGGCAGAGTGTTTTTTATCCATGACACTGGGCATGGGTCTAAGTAAGAGGTGGTAGTATTGAGTCCGGATATGATAGTTTTTAATGTTGTTCTTGAAATGGGGTAAAAGTCTGACCATTGGTCTACAGATTGGTGAGAGTTATTGATTATATCAGAAGGCATTTGAGTTTTTTTTTTATTTATTTTGGTAGTGATTAGCTAGTGTTTGTACTGAGATGTCAGTGATTTCGTTGCTAGAATTTTGAGCGTTATTGGTAAGGTTTCTGACAATAGAGAATAATTCTCTAGGTCTGTTGTATGATTTTGATAAAGTTGCAGCGTAGTAGTTTTTCTTTGTACTATCGAGTGTTTCTTTATATTTTATGAGATGGTTGTTGTACATTTCCTTATGTATAGTCAACTTAGGTTTTCGCCATTTAATTTCGTGTTTTCTTAGTTCTTTTTTCATTTGTTTTAATGTGTTATTGAACCATGGTTTGTTGTTAGTTTTAGGGTGTATCCTTTGTTTATTTGTGTGATTGATTTTGGCTGCATTATTGATGGTATCATACCAGTTTTTGACAGCATTATCTAGATCGGATGTGGATGGTAAGAGGTAGGGAATTGTTGAATCGAGGAATTCCGTTTCATTAAATTTTTTAAATTTTGATGTGGGGCCACTTAATGTATAGCTTTTGACATTAGCAGTATGATATGTGAAGTTTGTTTTGATAATATAATGATCAGACCAGGGTGTCTCTGTGAGTGCTATGGAATTTAGATTCATTAGTTTGAAAAGTGAATCGGGAAGAAAGATAAGATCTAGTGTTCCTCCTTTTATGTGTGTTGCGGTATTTATTATTTGATGATAATCTATATCTGATAAGGCATCCATAAATAATTTGGAGTTTTGTATTGATAGTGAAGGTAGGTTGAAATCACCTAGCATGATTATAGGGTTTTTTTCAGTAGATGAGCCAAGGAGATCAATAAATGAATCCAGACAATCTGCACTTTGGTCTGGAGGTCTATAAATTAAACAGATTTTCATGAGGCCAATTTTTATCAATAATGTGTCTATGTTATTAGAGGTGTTTGATTGAATTGATTTGGCTTTTAGTATCTTTTTTGTCATCATTAAGACTCCTCCGCCTTTTTTGTTGGATCTATGTTTGTAAAACAGGTCGTAGTTTTCATTATCAAGTTGGTTTAGGTAGACTGTGTCTGTTTCAGAAAGCCAAGTCTCTGTGACACATAATATGTCTGGTTTAGAGTCTGTTATTAGATCATTAAATATAGGGAGTTTGTTTTTCATTGAACGTGCATTAATAAGTATGCATGATAGTGAGGATGTGTTTGGGCATGTTTCCTTGTAAATTTGGGATGAGTTTGTTTGTTTTATGTGTATTAGTCTATGATAGTTTATTTTTGGATAGTTATTTGGGTGGTTGTGTCCAATATGGTTGTCATAGCGAAGTTGGGTATGTATTATAGGGATGGTCATATAATTTTTGATGTTTAGACTTAGTGATAGGTTAATTATTATTATTGTTAAAATTATACAAGTGTATGATATTCTTAGGAGCATGATGTTGTGTGGTGTGGCATTTTCTAATTCTGATTCAGGGGTATGTTAGCCAATGTATCTGATTCAGTGGTGTGTTGAGTAGTATAGTGATGGTGTTGTAGTATCTGTTGTGGTAATAGGTAATAGATTACTGACAACAGTAAGATAGACAGTTATTGATTAATGTGAGGTATAGGCTACTTCATATATTTAAGGTGAAGCACAGATAGCAGTGATATTTCTAAATTAAGTTACTGACAACAGTAATGAATTCAGGGTAAATCACAAGTAACAGAAAAATATCTAAGAAGGATTACAGACGACTGTAATATATCTGAGACTTTCTACTGACAATAGTATTAAGTCTGAGATAATTCACAGGTAGGAGAAGTATATCTAAAGTAATCTACTGACAACAGTAATTTAGATCTGAGATATTTAAATTGCTAAGGATGGTAAAACACAAGGCTTAATTTTTACAGAATTATGTTGTCTAAAGTGAACAATTAATATTGACAATAAACTGTATTGTTGCGTATACTTGCAGCACGTTGAAAGGAGTGTCCTAACAGTGGTTCCCTGCGAGCTCAACCCTGAAGGAGCTCAGCGGTGCCTTGTAGGGCAGGGCCTTAGCTTGGCTGGCAGGTCTTGGTATGCAATCGCTGGATCAGTCTCCCTCCTGAGAGATGCTTGGAGCCGAGGAGAGCTGATATTGCAGGCGTGCTTCTTTTGAGTGAGGAGCTATTGACGTCTCTGTGGTAGCGTGGCTGTAGTTGTTGGTGCAGTTGTCGTTGGGTTTTCGCCTGTCGTGCCACCGCCTAAGGGCCACGCCAAAGGGCCCTCTTGGGCCGTGAACATAGACGGGGGACTTATTCCACCGCAGAGGTGGAATAAGTCACCCTGGACATCGAGGGATCATGCTGCCAGGCATGATTAAAAAGGTAAGGACATCAAGTAAGTTCCCCACAACCAGACCCTGGCCATGGGAGGCTGGATCGAGGGTCCAGTTGCAGGGAAAGAAGGAAATTGGCGGCGGCCAGCATTCGCGGCTCATGAATGGATCCATGTTGCCATGGATTCTGATCCCATGGGATCAGAATCGGGTCTACCTCTGGACGTCCTGATTCTGATTGGCCGAAGAGAGGGCTGGATGGGCAGATTAGAATGTGCCTCCATGCATTATGTTTATTACTACTGCCAAGCTATTAACAATACAGTGCAAGTATAATCTAATGTTTAGATAACAATTTATTGAAAACAAACCAGTTTAAGAGAGAGCAAATCATAAGAACTAGACACTAGAGTAAACTCAGATGAAGTTCAGATTTTTCTTGGTGGGGAGGGGGCCCAAAAAGACTACTGAAGGTTAAAAAAGACTACTGAAGGTTGTAATACACCAACTGGGAAGTTTCAAAAATATTCCCAAAATACATCAACTGATGGTGCAGGGGAATACATTTTTCAACCTACTTTGGAGAACTCTGCAAACATCTAGAAAAATGAGTCTGAAGGCCCAGTACATTCTAGTCCTTAAAGAAAAGCTAAATATCTCATTCTTGTCCAATTTCAAAGCAAATGTTATCAACAAAGATTGCTGGAAAGATGTTTTATTCTTGTGAAGTCTCCCAGAAATGCATAAAATCAAAGACTATTAGATCAATTGGATTTCTTCACCAGCTCTTTGATATGTAGAAACCTCTTCCATGATGAACTATTACTACTACTTATCATTTGTATAGAGCTACAAGATGTATGCAGCGCTATACAGACACATGTAAAAGATGGTCCCTGCTCATTGGAGCTTACAATCTAGTCATAAGAACATAAGGGGTCAGACCAAGGTCCATCAAACCCAGTATCCTGTTTCCAACAATAGCCATCCAGGTCGCAAGTACCTAGCAGTTTCCCAAAAAGACGCACAGGCTCCACAATGCTTGTAGTGGGGCAAGCAGTGGATTTCCTGGGCCCTCTTTAATAATGGTTTATGAACCTTTCCTCCAGGAACTTGTCCAAACCTTTTTTAAACTCAGCTACACTAACAGCTTTTACTACATCCTCCTGTAACGAATTCCAGAGTTTGATTACGCGTTGAGTGAAAAAATATTTTCTCTTATTAGTCCTAAACAGGTTACACTGTAGCTCCAATGCATGTACCCTAGTCTTTCTACTTTTTGATGGCATAAAGAATCTACATTTACCCATTCTACTCTATTCATATCTTCCCTCAGCTGTCTCTTTTCCAGGTTGAAGAACCCTAACCTTTTAAGCCTCTCCTCATAGGGGTATCCTTTGATCCCCTTTACCATTTTGGTAGCTCTTCTCTGTACCTTTTCTAATTCTGCTATATTCTTTTTAAGATATAGAAACATAGAAACATGATGACAGAAAAAGACCACATGGCCTATCTAGTCTGTCCTTCCATATCAACCACTACAACAGACCCCTTTTTACCTTTAGAGATCCTCTGGTTTTGTCCCATGCTTTTTTGAATTCAGATACTGTCCTCATCTCTACCACCTCCACTGGGAGACTATTCCATGGATCCACCACTCTTTCCTTAAAGAAATATTTCCTGAATCTATCCCCCTTCACCCTCATCCCATGTCCCCTTGTAGCAGAACTTGCTTTTAATTGAAAGAAGCTCTCCCCCTGTACATTTATGCCACGGAGGTATTTAAACATCTCAATCATATCACCTCTATCCCGCCTTTCCTCTAAGGTGTACATATTAAGATCCTTAAGTCTGTCCTCATATGCTTTATAATGAAGACCACTAACCATTTTAGTAGCCACCCTCTGTACTGACTCCATCCTGTTTATATCCTTTTGAAGTAGACTGGGACTGGAAATGGACTTTTTCTGATGCTGGGTGTTGGAACTGGGACTGGGACAGGGACTGGAAATGGACTGATACTGGAGCTGGGGGGGACTGGGACCAGAAATGGGCTGATACTGGGGCTGGGGCGGGGGGGACTGAGACCAGAAATGGACTGATACTGGGGCTTAATGTTGGGACTGGGAATGGAAATGAGGTGATATTGGGGCTGAGTGTTGGACCTGGGACTAGCAATGGGTTGAGACTGGGGCTGTGGAGGGACTCAGAAATGAGCAGATACTAGGCTGGGTGTTAGGACTGGAACCAGAAATGTGCTGATACTGGGGGTGGGGAGGACTGGGACTGGGATCAGAAATGGAATGATACTGGACCTGGGACCAGGAGGGGGACTGGGACTAGAAATGGAAATGGGCTGATACTGGAGCTCAGGGGTGGACTGGAAATGGTATGATACTAGAGCTGGGTGTTGGGGCTGGGACTAGAAATCTGCTGATACTGGGGCTGAAGGCAGGGGACTGGAACCAGAAATGGCCTGATACTGGACATGGGGGGGGGGGAGGGGAATAGGAGCAGAAATTAGCTGATACTGGGGTTGTCCCAAAAAAGCACGAACACACTCACAGTATCAAAAAAGCATATAGGACCAAGGTGGCAAAGCAAACATGGAGGATGTAGAATAATGGATCTTTTACTGAAATGTTGATACACCTACCCTACACAGCTATGTTTCAGCAACAGTCTTCATCAGGCTTTGTCAAATAAAATACAATGCGAAAAAGTAAAAACGACATGGTTGTCAATTACAAAAATGTAAAATGAGCACTTAAAATATGATATAAACATCAAATAAAATACAATATGAGAAAGACAAAGGAATGTATAAGAAGACAATATAAACATAAATAATACACACTATATTATCCTAACAAGTCAATGACAATTGTATTTCGATTATATTTAACCCCATATTACACTTCATATTGATAAGATGTGGCACAATAAACAGAACTAAAAAAAAATATGTAAAAGAAACTAGAAAAAGATGAATATAATTAGACATTGAGAGTTGTACAACATAAAGCAATACAAGATAAAGCCAGGACATTGAAAGTAGAACATCAAAATCGTCACTCCATAGTCATCCAGTATAGGGTGTCCATATGAAGGACCCGAAAATGCCAGTACAGAAGCTATCAACATAAAACATGTTAGCATACCCGGGTGAAAAAATGTATGATAAAACACAGAAAAAAAACATCTAGATATTTAGAAGGCATGGGAAGGGGGCTGTCTTTGGGGAAAATAGTGGGGAAAATAGTATCCTGAGTTGAGACATTACCAACTCGGGCAAGGTGGAGAAGGGGTAAAATTGATAAGACCATATAAACATACAGGAGGCATGGGGGAATACAGTTGATAAATCCTGTTGTGGCATTTTCGGGTCCTTTTGGATCACAGGGGGAGAAAATATAGTTTCCTCCCAAAAGCTGGCTAGGGTACCTTCACATGATAACCCCATTGTACAAAATCTATACTAAATCCCAGCCAAGTGACACTACAATTAAAGTGTGATAAGAAAGAAGAAGAAAAATACAAAAAAGGTGCCCACCCATAGCCTTCGCACTAGGGCTAACGATGGTGGTAGCGATAGTGCAGACACCTCAGATGCAGGTAACATCCCTGCCATGGATAAAGACTATAGTGAGTGTGTTCATGGACCCAATGTGGTAGGAGATAAACTACAGAAATTAATGAAAAGGTTGAGGATTAATTAGTTAAGTGGACTTCTGCAGATAAGAGATAATATACAGCTACTTTTATTCTACATACCCTATATGTAAATCAAGAGTATATACAAAGAGAATCCACCAAAAACTGGAAAAAAGAGGAAAATTGCCACAAGAAAAATTGCAAAAAGATCTTTAATTTCACAGATCAAAGTAAAGAAGTATGTGAATGAAAATTTCTTGAATCAACTAAGGGCTTCCATAGAAAAAGGAATACAGGGAGGAGAAGAAGACCTAGGTGAGAGTACCAGAAGAAAGGAATATACAGAAAAAGAAAGAGTGACTGAGGTGGAGATGGAGCTTAGAGATCTAAGGTTTAAAGTATGATGATTTAAGATGAATAAGGCCATATCTGGTATAAAGGGATCATTTATTGGCATCATAGAAATAAATCAAATACAATATTGTGCAGCTAAAATTATAACTGCAAGAATACTACCAACTTAAATACAAAGCCAGAAGAAAAAGAGAACAATAACAGTTCCACCTTGTAAAAAGCATATCAAAGATAAAATATAATCATTGCATGCAGAGGTATCCCTGATAGACTGTATCTAAAAGGATTGAGATCATCAAATATATTGCGTAAGATCCAAGACATCAAGCTTCAAGCATTCTGCATTAATAGAAGAAGACCTGAAATTTATATGTTCCAACAATAAATTGAAAGTAGCAGCAGAAGCACAAAAACTGAGAAGATATGAGGGAGAATCCAAGATGGCTGTTTAGCCAGCCATTGCTCCGGACAGTCTCTCTGCTATTTTATTTATTTATTTATTTATTTTTATACCGCGCTCTTAAGAATCAGTGCGGTTTACATGTATACTAACAGGTACTTTTTATTCCCTTGTCCCTGAAGGACTCACAATCTAAGTGTACCTGAGGCAATGGAGGGTTAAGTGGCTTGCCCAAGGCCACAAGGAGTGGCCATGGGACTAGAGACCGCAGTCCCTCCGGGCCTGAGGTTGCTTGTCCCCATGCGGGAATTGAACCCCCGACCCTCCGGCCTGAGGTAACCTATGCTGAAGAAGAAAGGGAAATCAAGCAAGATACCTCCTTCCACTTTTATTGTCGTCCTGGAGCATCAGCAGGCAGATACTGACATCTTCCCAGCAGTATTGACGCCGGGACTGGATAGCTTGATGTCTTCGTCAGGGTGTGAGCTGTCGCCAGAGCTGCAACTATCTCCTGCATTGCCCACCGAGTCCATCAACCTCGATGAATCTGGGTCAGCGAATCCCAGGTTGGATTCTACATCAGCTCCAGTGGGAGGAATGCATTGGGGTTGAAGCCGATGCCAGGGTCATCTTTGTTGACGGCAGGAGGTGAGCAATGGTTGGGGAATCCTGTCAGTGAGCAGATGTCAGCGGCACAGCCACTTAGCATTGATGGAGGTTCCCTCCCTTCACTGAGTTTGGGGTTTAGCAGTTTTCTGGCTCTCCCTTTGTGTTGGAGCGACCAGTGTTTCACATCGGAGTCGATTTGAAGTGCTATATCCAAACTTGAAGAAGTTTTGGTGTCTGTCTTATAAGATTTCTCTCCAAGCACAAGGTAATACTGTTCTGATCCAAAATAATTCAGAAGAAATTACTGCTGTTAAGGAGTCCATTGAAGACTTTAAACTTAAATTTCAAAGCAGGAATGTACTAATTCTGCTTTTATTAAGGATATGTTTGCTGTTAAATTTAAAATAGAGACTCCAGAGAACCAGGTACGTTCCTCTAACATTTGCCTAATTAATTTTCCCCACTCTTCTCTGACCTCAGCCAGGGTTATATTTAAGAAGCATTTGACAGACATCATTGGTGTTCCTCCAGAGTCTCAGCCTCCCTTGTCTAAAGTATATAATATTCCTCCTCATAAGAAGGTACTGTTTTCCAGGGAGGATGCGGATAGGTGATGAAGAATTTTAAAAGTTATCAGGAGAGTTTTGTACTTGAGTCGACTGCTTTTTGGGAGCCATTGTAGATGAAATAGCAGAGGGGTTACATGTTCGTATCTAGAAGCTCTGTAGATGGTTCATACAGCAGTATTCAATGCCAATTGTAAAGGATGGAAAGTATATCCAGGAAGACCATGTAGGATGATATTGGCGTAGTCGAAGAGCGGAATGATAAGGGCTTGGAAGACAGAACAGAAGTCAGTAGGCTCCAGTAAGGGTCAGAGATGATGGAGGGAATGTATTTTATGGTAGACGTCTTCGTGATATTGTTTATATGGGACTCCATGTTTAGGGACTGGTCCAGAGTGATGCCCAGATTTCTAACCTCGTGATTAGACTTCAGATCAGCATTCTTAACCTGTAGGGTTGTTGGGGGTATGAATGTTGAGACTTTTGTGATAAAAAGGACTTCTGTCTTTCTATAGTTCATTTTCAGGTTGTGAGCAGTTAGCCAGTCGGAGACAGCATTGAAACAATCGATGATTCCAGTGAAGTTTGGGTTCTCATTTGAAAAGGAGTGTAAAGAAGCACATCATCTGCATAGATGTGATAATGGATGCTGAAGGATTGTATGATCATACATATTGGTTGTATATATATGTTAATAACAGGGCTGATAGGGAATAGCCCTGTGGTACTTCTTGGGTTTGCTGATACATCTCTGAAGTTTGATTGCCCATACAGACTTGTTGGCGATCTGTAAGATATGAGCAACACCAGTCTAGTGCTGAGCTCTGAATGCCCTTAAGCTTAAGTAGATTAATCAAATCCCAAAAAGTCTGCATACAATGCAATGCCAGAGAAATAGAAAGAGATGCATTTCCTTGTACTTTATAAAAACTGAACAAGCCAGATTATTACAGCCTCCTACATAGAAACTCCTTGCTAACTGAACATGTAGCCTCAGTCACACATGCAGAAGGAAAACAGATATTCACCAAGTAGGGAATATATCAATACAAACTAAAAACAGACATATGCAGTCAAAAATGCTTTTACCCATTACTCTTTAGGTTTACAGGATTTCTTTCCCAAAATTATGCTTTACTACAGAGTGAGGCAAGAGAAAGAACTCTCACAAACAGGCATCTGCATTGTCGGCAGCAACTAACATAATGGCTCAGTGTGAGTGCAACTAATGCCACCTCAGTGTGTGGTCTTAGTTGCACCTGCAGCTGTTTTGCCATGCTGAAATGTGGTTACTGCAGGGGGATAAATTGGCTCCCTGCAGTTAGCCTATGGCCCCATGTAATCAAACTCTGGAATTAGTTACCAGAGGATTAGCAAAAGCTGTAGTGTAGCTGGGTTTAAAAATGATTTGGACAAGTTCCTGAAGGAAAGGTCCCTTAATTATTATTAAAGAGGACCTGGGAAATCCACTGCTTGCCCTGGGAAAAGCACTGAGGAACCGTTATGCCTTTTTGGGAATCTGTCAGGTATTTGTGACCTGGATTTGCCACTGTTGAAAACAGGATACTGGGTTTGAGGGACCTTGGTCTGACCCAGTATGGCGCAGAGCTTAGGAAACATGCTGCTAAATATACCAGACAAGAGGGGCTCAACAGAATCCATGCAGCACCTCCCACTTTCACAAAAACAGGAGCAACTTGGTGCCTCGACACAGTACTTCCCACTCTCTGAAACACAAGAGAGACTTTGTGACCAAGAAGTGCTTGGCAACCCCAACATAACTCCTGAAATTGCACATTGGACCAGCATGATGTTAATGTAAATATATCTTCTGCAAAAAACAAAAAAACAAACAAAGGAAATTCGAGATGCTCACACACCAAGGAACAAAGAAAAAGTGAGAACTGCGGCACAGTTTATAGTACCAAATTATAAAATTATAACTCATTTTATTTTGTTATAAACTCCTCCCTCCTCTAGCCTGCCTATGGGAAGCCTTCAACAACGGCTTAAACCGCCGCTTCAGGGGCGTGCTGGAAAGCAGAGTTGTTACCGGAGCTGTGAGCAGGAGCCCCTCCTCCCTCCTCTAGCCTGCCTATGGGAAGCCTTCAACAATGGCTTAAACCGCTGCTTCAGGGGCGTGCCCGCGCCTTGCGGGCCCGCGCCTGAGGGCCTCGCCAGAGGGCTCTTTGGCGTGGCCCTTAGGCGTTGGTCCATGGCATTTGTCCTGTGGGGAGCATTGGAGATGTGGTCTGGATTGTCATATGCATATATTATGGTAACTTGCTGTTCCCTTTCTTTATCTATCCTTTTGACTGTTTCTGTCCTCTACTCTGTCCTATCTTACAAATGGCGTTCCTTTCATATTTCCTCAAATGATATATTATTGTAAACCGCTCTAATGCTTCGGCCTGAGCGGTATATCAAATTCAAATAAACATAAACATATTATGGTTCTCACTTTTTCTTTTTGAATATATATTCTACATTCACAGAAAGCCTTCCCTCAACCATGAGTGCAGAGCAGAAGTTTGACATTCACCCACAGACCTCAACATATTTTTAAAAAAATCTGTTTCTGGTCATCTAACAAACATTCTCCAATAACAAGCATATTGGGAACTAATATAAGACCCTATAAAAGTCACTGAAGATCTACAAAGCCAAATCTACCATACTATACCAGGTTAAACTTCTAAAACTCACATGAGGGGCCTACCCAGAAAAACGATGTATACTGCTGTAATCTCTAGAACATAGATATGTACTATAAATACTGCTGTAATCTCTAGAACATCCATACACTTATTTGAAAACTGAACAGGTCAAATTACTACAATACAGTATAGATCCCTATGCACAAACTCCATGTTAAAAGAACACATGGCATCAGTCACACACTCAGAACACAGACCCGCACCAAGCACAGAATAAGTGACTACAACCTAAAGTTAAAATAAAAATATGTAGACAAAAATTAAACTGAATCCCCAAGAAGCCAGACCTCAGATAAATAAGATATGCAGTTCCCCATAAAGATAATGCAAAGTCCAATCACTAAATTGAAAATAAAATTATTTTTTCTATCTTTGTTGTCTGATCATTTTATTCTCTAATCATGCTGGTCTTGATCTGAGGCTTCTGCTTTCCTGTCTTCTTAGCTCTCTTTCTATGTTCTATAGTCCATCTGCCATTTCTTGTCTCTTCTTTTGTTTTCTTCACTTCCTTCCATAAGCCTATTTCCAGTCCTAGTAACCCTCACCAGTATCAGCCCCCTTTTCCAGTCTTCCCCTCCCAGTACCTTCCAATTTCAACTCCCTTGCATTCCCAGAACTTCCACTGGTGTCCATTCCCTTCCAGTCCCCCTCCTTCCCCTCTGCCCAACCCCTTCTAGTCCAAATACCATTCCATTGCCAGTGCCTATCTCTTCCAGCCCCCACCCCCATTACCCAGACACCTACCAGTCCCATCCCCAAATGTCAGCTCCCTTCCATCCCTCTCCTTCCTTCCCTGGTATCATCATCCTTCCAGTCCCCCTCTAGTACTATCCCCAGGTATTCTTTCCAGCCCCCTCCTCCCCCATGTCAGCTCCCTTCCAGCCCCTCCTCCCCCTGTGTCAGCCCCCTTCCAGTCCCCACTTTCCCTCCCATGCCAGCTCCCTTCCAGCCCCCGCATGTCAGCCCTCTTCCAGTCCCTACCTCCCCCCCATGCCAGCTCCCTTGCAGACCCCACCTTCCCCTTGTTGTCTTCCAGCCCCCTCCTCCCCCATTGTCAACCCAGTTGCAGACCCCACCTTCCCCTCATGTCAATTCCCTTCCAGCCCCATCCACCCTCCTGACCATGTCAGCCCTGTTGCAGATCCCACCTTCCCCTCATGTCATTTCCCTTCCAGCCCCCTCCACCCCCCATGTCAGCTCCGTTGCAAATCCCACCTTTACATTAAGTCAATTCCCTTCCAGCCCCCTCGTCCCACCCATGTCAGCTCCGTTGCAGACCATACCTTTCCCTTGTCAATTTCCTTCCAGCTCCCTCCTCTCCCCCATGTCAGCCCCATTGCAGAGCCCACCTTCCCATCATGCCAATTCCCTTCCAGCCCCCTCCTCCCCGCTGTGTCAGCCACGTTGCAGACCCTATCTTTTCCTTGTCAATTCCCTTTAAGCCGCCTTATTTTGGGGGCAGGACACAGCTGCATGGCTCCTTCACAGAGACGGGAAGGCTCATCACCAGCTTGGCTTTCGTCTACATTACAGATCACTAGCACAGCCGTGGTACTAAGAGGCAGGAGCCACGGCTGCCAGGAAAAGGAGAGGGTGAGTTTGCTGCTGTCGAGAAGCGGACTCAGCAGCAGGGTGGGTGTGCTTGTTTTTAGGGGGGTTTGGGGGGGGCTTAACCTTTGAAGGTGAAATGAGGCAGCTGCTTTGGGAGCATTTTTTGCTGCCCTCAAAAATTTTCCGACTAAGGCAGCCGCCTCACTTCGCCTCATCATAGAGCCGCCCCTGCCATCAATAAGGAATACTACATCCAAGTTCTGATTCATTTGAGAAATGCAATTCTTTGTAAGAGGCCAGATTTCCGCAGGAATGGTGAATGGTTGCTTCATCATGATAACTCCCCAGCTCACACTTCACATCTTGTCCAGCAGATTTTGGCCAAACACCAAATCAAACAAGTCCATCAGCCTCTGTGCTCACCTGACTTCACACCCTGTGACTTTTTCTTGTTTCCAAAACTGAAATTTCCACTGAAAGGAAGGAGATTTGACGATTTGGACACCATTTAGCAAAATTCGACATAGCAGCTTCATGGCATAATGACAGGCATTTCAAAATTGTTTCCAACCGTGGCAGGAACGCTGAAGGAAGTGTGTTTTATTGGAAGGAGACTACTTTGAAGTAGACTGAGTGCAATAACTGTCAGCATTATACTTTGTGTTATTATACAAGTTTTGATACTTTTTGATCATACCTCATAAGGCTGGGAAGGGGATGCATACAGACGGTGGGTGCATAAAGCTAAACTGAAAGAACCACCAGTACATTATTTGACCTGCAGGGTGAGCAGAGACACATACATGCAAGCATTTAAAAGTATGATGACTATGCATTTAAGTGGGAGGGATAGTGTTTCAATAATCATGATTGAGTTTATCAAAAAGGTTATTAAGAATAAATAGACACACACACACTATTAGATGTGTGTGTGTGTGTGTGTATCTCTAATAACCTTTTTATTTGATGTCCTATCCTTTAGTTCGAGGTAGAACTTCTCAAAAAAAGTGGGTAGCCATTTTTATGGTTTATTACAGACTTATATGCTGTCATACACAGGGCCACATGTTTTAATGACATTAATGATTAGGACATGTTGGAAAGTGTCCTTGCATATCCATGGTGACTCAAGGGTGCTATAGGAGGAAAAGACAGTTAAATAAAGCATAAAATGTTTTCTACAACTAGGGCCAGCGCTAAGAAACAGGAAATGCTTATTCTTGCCTTAAAAAGTTAGCAGAGCTACGGGAACAGAGAAATGTTCCCGCGGCTGCTTTCTTTTTTGAAGGACGAATTGGAGCAGACACTGGTGGGGGGGGGACTGAAAGGGAACAGACATGGGGGACTACAAGGGAGTAGACACGGGGGGGGGGGGGAGGGAAGCTGAAAGAGAGCAGACCTGAGGGGAGCTGAAAGAGCAGACCTGTGGGGAGCTGAAAGAGAGGAGACCTGGGGAGAGCTGGAAGGGAGCTGACATTGGGGCTACAACATAGCAGACACTGGGAGATGGAAGGGAGCAGACACTTGGGGATGGGGCTGGGAGGTGACTGGCTAATAGGAGGGGGGTTGGAAGAAAACTGACAGGGGAGAAGGTGGGAGCTAGAAGGGAGCTCACATGGGGGGTTGGAAGGGACCGGAAAAGAGGGGAAGGAGGAGGCTGGAGGGAAGGTGGGGGCTTGAAGGGAGCTGACACCCAGGGATGACACTATAAGGCAGATGGACAGAAGAGAGGGTGACTGGAAGGGAACTGACACAGGAGGGGGCACTGGGACTGGAAGTTTGCTGATACCTGGGATGGTATTTGGAGTAGAAGGGGCTGGACGATGGAGAAGGAGGGGGACTAAAAGGGAATAGACACCAGTGGTGGTGCTGGGAATACAAGGGGGTTGACACTGGGAGGTACTGGGAAGGGAGGTTGTAAAGGGGGCTGATACTGGGGAGGGTTACTGGAACTGGAAAAAAAGCTGATGGAAGAAAATGAAGAAAGGAAAAGGAGAGACAAGAAATGGCAGATGGACTATGGACTATAGACCATAGAAAAAGAGCTAAGAGGAAAACAGAAACTTCAGATCAGGACTAGCATGTTCAAAAATCGTCAGACAAAGGTACAAAAAATAATTTTATTTTCAATTTAGTGATTGGACTTAATTTAGTGATTGGATTGCACTATCTTTATATTTCAAACAGTATGGGGAACTGCATCTCTTATCTTATGTGTCACCACATGTGGAGTCTGGCTTCTTGGGGTTTCATTTTAAATTTTGTCTACATATTTTTATTTTTACTTTAGGTTGTGGTCACTTATTCTGCACTTGGTGAGGGTCTGTGTTCTGAGTGTGTGACCAAGGCCAGGTGTTCTGTTAACATGGAGTTTGTACATAGGGATCTGTACTGTAGTAATTTGATTTGTACAACTTTTCAAATAGGTGTATGGATGTTTAGGGGCCTATTGCAATATTTGTAGTGCTGCTTTTTTTCTGGGTAGGCCCCTTATTGTATGAGTTTTGGAAGTGTATGCTGGTATGATGTGGTAGATTTGACTTTGTAGATTTTCAGTAACATTTGCAGTGTTTTATATTAGTTCACATTATGCCTGGCACTAGAGAATGTTTGTTGTTAATGAGATGACCAGACTCAGATTTTATTTATTTATTTATTTTGGACTATCACAGCCTGTTTGTATGATGCTAAGTATTATTATTTTGGTTATGCGTTTGCTCTTTTGCTGCAATTTTCTTACAACACTGGATTTGAAGAAGAAATACTAATATCGCTTGAAAAGAGTTCACAAAGCGGTTTTGGGAAAAAGGGAGGGTAGGTGCAGCCAACATTAATAATAATGAGAGATTGTCGCTGATTTATAGGTTGCAGGGGGGTGCTAGAAATCCTAGCACTGGCCCTGTCTACAACCAATAACAGGGTCTTGCAAGTTGTTTAAATCTCCCTCACATTGAAGTGGCAAGATGCACAGTATCCCTTTCAGCCATCGGTTTAAATTTTGCAAATGTTATTATTCAGGCTAGCCCCTAATTGTCTCTTAGCTGTGGATTTTTTGTAGAATTAAGTCTTAGTAAAGATTTGCACAGTTTTCAGAAACCAGTACAAGTTGGCCAAATGTACAATCCATTCTCCTGAAAATAATGCCCTTTGTGTGGTTTGTGATTTATTGTGGTTCTAGAACCTTTGCATTGTTCCAAAGCTTCCAGTTCTTATTTAATCAAACTATAAGCCAGCTGGAACTCTCAAGTGCCTTTGGTCTGATTGTTTCTGTTTCAATAACAGCATCTTTATTCGTATTGATCATTTAAAAAGATGTTAGATGCTTAAAAGCATTTGAGCCCTTAGCTCAATAGTTTGATTTAAAAAGAAACAGTGGCTGAACTACTGCACTTATTGACTTTGCAGTATTATCATCCATGGTGCTACTGATGATAATAGCTGAAAAAAAGTTATTTTACTTTCTGTAGGTATTTTAATGACTGTTTGATGGAAATATATTTTGACCATGGTTCTAGATTTGGGCTGGATTTAGAAAGAAAAAGATGTCTCTGTTTCAAGCCACTCGGCTACCCTTACAGTTTTTGGAATCTCGGCTACCCTTACAGTTTTTGGAATCTCATAATTCTCATCCAAGGCAGCCTGACCTCTCTCCACTGACAGACTGCTTTGACGCAGTGACCAGCTGGCTCCAGATCCAAAACCTCCAAATACAGCACAAGAAAACAGAAGTTCTCTTCATCACGAGGAACCAGAACTTCTCCCCTCCATCCTACCTAAGGGTCAAGGAAGCGGAGCTGCAAACTAAGTCCACAATCTGATATCTTGGAGTCACATTAGACCAACTCCTGGATATGAAGGCGCACATAAGCAACATGGTAAGAGCAGTCTACCATAAAATCCGGACACTTAGACATTTACGTTCCCTGCTAGAAGCAGACGACCTCCGGACAATCTTTCAAGCACTGATTATCCCACACTTCGATTATGCCAATACAATCCTGCAAGGGCTCCCACAATCCACCCTGGGTCCACTCCAGCTTGCAATGAACACCGTGGCTAGAGTTCTATATGGTGCCTCCAGGCGTGAGCACGTGACACCTATCCTGAAACAGCTCCACTGGCTCCCTATCCAAGGCAGAATTTCTTTCAAGACCCTACTGCTGACCTTCAAGGCCATCAACGGACTCTCCTCTGCCTCACTCTCAGAGCTTATCCACACTACTCCCCCCAACAGAGCTAGAAGATCTGCAGCAATTAACACTAGTAATCCCGAAAGCAGTAACACAATGCACCCAGGCAACAGCAAGCAGGGCATTTAGGTTCTGCGTGCCCAGGTGCTGGAACGTCCTACCACCTAGCATCCGGGCAATCCCTGACCTAACACAATTTCGGAAGGCTCTGAAGCACCACCTCTTCCTCAAACACTACCCGATAACTGCGCACCATTAACCGCTCCCCCCTTCTAATACCGCCACACTAACACACTACGATTATTCTGTGACTCGACTTGATGTGATGCCTATATGTAAATAGTTACCCCGGTTTTACCCAAGTTTAAGCACCTGTTTATTGTAATGTGGAGCAGATTCCCGCACCGTATAAGTTTTTGTTGTCATGTAAACCGCACTGATGTTGAATAGCGCGGTATAAAAGAGACTGTAAATAAATAAATAAAAATAAAATCTGACTTTGAAAGAACTGAAACTATAGTGATGCAAAAGTGCTTTTTGTGGGCTCAACTAACTGCTGCACGTGTGTTCAGTTTCTCTGTGCTGATACAAAAGATGTAGGTTGATAAGGTCAACAATAATAATTATCCATAATTACAGTGTTGGATTCTGAGATAGAAATGTAAATACTGTCCATTCAGCCAGTGATAGCAGCAAGGAAATGGGCATGCTTATGAACGTTCTGTTAATCAGGAAAATACATGTGTTCACTGCTAAGGGAAGGAAAATTAGCTTTGCTTATCTTTGAGCTGCCTGCATAAACATGGCATGCTGCTTAAATGGCTGATCCAATTATTAGTTAATGCTGAAGCACCATTGGTGCCTATCAATTGGGCAAGTTACACAACAAACCTCCAAAAGAGATCCACTCGTCAAATATTATAAGGTACCAAGGACTTTAATGTGCAGCAGACTATTCGGCAGTACTAAACTAAGGACCAGATTTTATAACAGGAGAATCCGTGTGAAGTCCAAAAATATGCTTATTTTAAGCCTATTTTTATAGAGGCAACATAGGTGACTTCGCTCAGAACTATCCCCAGTAGCATACCAATGGTGACGCACATTTACACTTGCCCCAAAGTTGATGTAAATTTATGCATATGCTCTAAGCACGTCCATGTGCATTTTATAAAATATGCATGTATAACACAACTCTTCCCCTGCTACACCCAAATGATGCCCCTGGGAATGCCTACATGTGGGATCATATAAGTAAGTGCCCAGAGCCTGTACAAGACTTGGTTCAAGGAGCTGGTACCCTAGGCATGCCTTAAGCTTTATTCCCCCATCTGTCTGTCAGAATCTGTTTATTTTTGAATGCCTTGCTCTTTGCTCCCCCCCCCCCCCCAGAAACTACCACCCTAGGCACCCACCTTGGTTGCCTGATGATTGGGCTGGCCCTGTAAGTGCCATTTGTCACCACATGTACTTATATGCATATAGACCATCATATAATTTCATAAAAGGTCTTTTCAGAGTGTAAAACGGGCTTCACTAAAGAAAATCCTTTATAAAATTACCATCACACGTTTAAATTATCTGTTTAGCAGCTGAATAGCACTGCTAAATGGATACATTTTTGACCTGCCCTCACCCTGCCTTATGCTTACCCATTAATATGGATAATATCTGGTCCTTTAGTGATTTAAATGTTCCTGTATTACATTGTTTTGAAAATCTGTAGATAAGGGAGTTATGTGTATGCCACCTAGTGGCCAATGCATAGCTCCCTACAATACTGTAGATACTGGGGCACTTCTCTTCCTCGTCTTTCTTGGGTTTTCACTTCCAGTCTAGAATTTATAGGCTCCTCTGTCAGGAATTTGTTGCTTCTCATCTCCACTTTTTTTCCTGATAGGCGATTACCTCTGGAACCTGCAAAAAATTGTGCACTCCACTGATACTACTTTCTCTCACACAAGACTCTGAACTCCAATGGGACTCTCTCTTTTACAACCGGGAACTTCTCTGGCCTGGTAGACTCTTCCAAATCTGGAACTTCTTCTCTGCAGGTGTTCTCAGCCTTGGGTGTCATTGGATATGAAAATTATACTAAGCATAGCTCAGTCCTGGGATCTGAGGAAGACATGCAACTTACATACATCCATTTAGGGCTTATGCAGACACATCTCCTGTCACCAGTCTTTCCTTGTACTGTCACGCCTCCTGCTGCTTTTCTGCCCCCTCTGAGCCACTGTGATGCTGCCCTCTGCAAGCACAGGCTCTAGCCTCCATCTGACTGGTCCACAGGGACATGCCCAAATGCCCAATAGGACAGTCTGCCCATGAGAGAGGCCAAGACCTCGGGTGAAGAAGGCTTGAGTCTGCAGTGGGGGACTCCTGCCAGCAGAGTAGTATTGTTATTTTTTTTTATACTGTGCTATTTAGAATCAGTGCAGTTTACATGTATACTAACAGGTACTTTTTATTCCCTTGTCCCTGAAGGGCTCACAATCTAAGTGTACCTGAGGCAATGGAGGGTTAAGTGGCTTGCCCAAGGACACAAGGAGTGGCCATGGGACTAGAGACCCCAATCCCTCCGGCCTGTAGTTGCTTGTCCCTATGTGGGAATTGAACCCTCAGCCTTCTGGCCTGAGGTAACCTGTCCCAACCACTGAGCCACTCCTCCCTCATAGAAAGTAGAAAGAAAAGGTTCAGGGAATAGTAGGGGAGAAGCAGAAAGAAGCTGTGACTGTGTCCAAACAAGGAAATTTGCCAGCAAGATCCCCATCTCCTACCCGCAGAGGAGGATGAAGAGGCCCATGGCCAGGAGGAGTCAAGTTGGTTGAGGTCTAAGGTTAGATAGTATTATTATTATTATTATTTTTTTATTTAATTGCTTTTCTATACCGTACTATTTATTATCAGCGCGGTTTACAGGAAACGTATTTGTGCAAAGAGGGCAGTTCAATGCACTTACAATAAACGGGGTAAAAATAAACATGGATAACAGGTTAACAGGTAACAACTATTTACAATTTAGTATGCAGGCTTTTTACACCTATCTCGTTGGTAAGTACAGTTGATACGGCAATGACATTCTGTAAATTAAATAGAGGTGGGCTCGGGAGGCAGTGGTGTCGTGGGCATGGGGCTCGTGTGGAGAGAGTTGGACATGAGTGAAGGTGGCTGAGAGCTGTCATTTGAGATGGAGAAGTACTGGGTAAATAGGTTGACGTTTCAACGCTTTCCTAAATTGAAGAAGGTTGTTGATGGCGCGGATGTCAGGTGGGAGAGCATTCCAGCAGGAGGGTGCGTAGAAAGCAAAGGCACGGTTGCTCGTAGTCTTGGAGCATTTAGTGATTGCTTTGGTAAGGATGAGAGTGTTAGTAGCAGCTAACCTCCTCATCCTGTTGGGGGGGGGGTTATCTGGACTAAGTCAGAGAGGGAGGTGGACGTGCAGTTATGGATGGCCTTGAAAGTCATTGTTAGAATCTTAAATGAGATCCTGTAGTGGACGGGGAGCCACTGTAGGTGTTTTAGTATGGGGGTAATGTGTTCCATTCTGGAGGCTCCATGTAGAGTTCTTGCTGCAGCATTCATTGCCAACTGTAAAGGATGTAGGGTGCTCTTAGGAAGTCCGTGCAGTATGGAGTTAATGTGGTCGAAATGAGGCATTACATTGTAGAGGAGGGGCCAGGAGGAGAGTTAAAGGGGATGTGGGGATAGTAAAGGAAGGGGGAGGGTGAGTGAGGAAGGAAAAAGGGGGAGGGGAATACTGCAGTAGTAAAGCACCCAGCGTCCTCTTTATTAGCATTGGTTTAAACTTTGTGCAAATATTGTTATTCAGGTTGGCAATTGATTGTATCTTATTTGTAAGTGTTTGATGAACTAACTTAGTGTAAGGCTTGCACAGCTGTCCAGAAAACAGCGCTTAAATTGTTTGATCTCCTGTTTTGCAAATATTGCCCTGTGTATGGTTTATGATTGATTTGTCTGTGAACCTCTAAATTGATCCAAAGCTTCCAATTATTATTTAATGCAGCTTTAAGCCTCAAGTGCTTTTCATTAGATTTTTTTCTGTTGGAATAACAGTATCTTTATTTTTATTGATATTTGCTGCTAAGAAACATTCAAATATATACATCAAGTGGTTGATTTAAAGAGATCCGATGGCTGAACTATTGCAGCACTTACTAACTGATCCATGTGAAAACATTTGTCTTTTCTCTCACTAACTGCCCAGTTGCTATTACTCTGTGCTTATCTGATCTCTTCCACAATCATATGTGCAGTGTCTGTCCTGAAACAGACAAGAATAATGTGCACTTGTCTGCATAAAATTTCATCTGCCACTTAGATGCCCACTGTCATAGTCTCACAGTTCCTCAAAATTGTTAAAACAGCAAAAAATTATGAATTGCCATCTGCCAATTAGCAATGGTTGCCACGGCTGTGTGTTCTTACTTTGCACTAATTCATGTGAGACCTGCTTATTGCATTTGAGGACAAGGGCCTCCAAATTCTATCAAGCCCATCATCCAGTCTTTGACAATGGCCAGTCCTGCTCACAAGTACTTGGCAGATGCTTAAAATGGATCTATTTCTCATAGCTCCTTTCCACTATTTAAGTTTCCTCAAACATTTCATCCAGCAAAAGATTCTACACCTTAACGATGCACTGTTTGAAGAAATGCTTTCTATGAATTGTTTCCAGTCTGCTGGATGTTAGTTTAATGGCGTGTCCTCTTGTCTGAGGGCTGTTTGAAAGGCTAAACAACTGCCCCCTGTTTGTGTTCACTCGACTTTCATAAACCTCTATCATGTCTCCCTCGGTCCTAATTGTGTGCTGTTGAGTCAATGCTGACTCCTGGCGACCCAACCTCCTTTAGCTTCTGAAATCAGCTAAGATCAGGCTCATTCAGGACAGCAAAGCCATAGTCATTCCTAACTAGGAGGCGGAAAGTGCACTCCTGCTCTCTGTAACTGGAATTGGTAAAGTATTTTTTCTACACAAGAACTGCATGAACCTCCCAGCAGTTACTACTGCACAGTCTTTGAACTTACCATGTGGACGTTCAGGCACTTACAGTTTGCTAAGTGCAAAATTTCACCATGCTTTAATAAAAGGACTCCGTGGTCTGACTCAGCATTGCTGATATGTTCTTATCAATTGTCAAAAAAGGGCGAGTTTGCAGCAATAGTTAAAGAAGCTTTCATTAAGGTTTAGAAATAGTGAACTGTAGTTCTTCAATGTCAAAAGGGTTTGCATTCTTAATGGTAGTCAAAATATATTTTATTTATTGTTGTGATTTGAGGGATATAGATAGGTGTTTTCATCTTATTTGATTGTATTTTGTGATGACTCAACTATTTCAAAAGCGTTTTTACTCAGTAGAGTGACATAAAAATGTTAAGCTCCGGCCGCGAATTACCGTGGCCGGACACAGCCTGGGCCGGCAAGCCGAGGGTTAACCTCGGTGGGGGGCGGGGGGGGGAGGGGGGCGGCGCGGCGCCCGGCTATAGAAGAGCCGGACGCGCCGCGTTTCGCCCTCTTTCCCTCCTTCCAGTGGCGTGCGAGTGGGGCGACGGACCCACCCGACCCACCCCTCACAAATAACTATAGTCACGGCATAGCCAGAGAGATAGGGACCCCATCCTTAGGAGAGAGCGCACAGCCCAGACATGAGAAGGGGGAGTGGGGCACATGAGAACTGACGGGTCCCCCCAGAGTAAAAAGATGGGTAAGCAGCAATAGTGCCTAGAAGACCTCCTGACGCTTTCACGGCCGGAGAGGCGAGCATACCTTTCGCAGCGTACCTCTGCGCAGGCCTTTTGACGGGCCCTGGGCAGAGGTTGATACAGACACAGCTGCGAAGAATAACGGAGCCCTGAAGGGCCGTGGGGTGGGGACCCGCTGCAACGCCCTCCTTGTCCACGGACATGTTAGTTGGGACCGACGGCAGTGGGGAAGTGGCTTGGACGGCCATGTTCCAGAATATCCCTGCCGGGCGGCCGAAGAACGGTTAAAAGATGGGGCTGTGCCTCTCGGGGAAGGAGATAAGGGAAGTAAGAATCATCACGTTTGATGTATATGGTTGTAATGCTGTTATATATAAATTTGGGATGTTACAATGTTTGATGATGTTAAGTTATGCTGTGGCCAACAGTTTTTAACACTGTGCTTTCCACTTATTGTTTGACAAAATATGAATAAAGACATCTGTTGTGGCAAGTCCGTATGCATGGTAGTTATTTCGGGCAAAGGGGGGGGGGGGACAAAGGGAGGGGGTGGGGGGTAAGGGGTAGCGACCCGCGGCGGTCGTGCTGGTCCCCTGGCTGTGAATAAATAAATAAAATGTATACACTACATAAATAAAATTAAGCATAAACTGGAACTGTTATATGCAGGTAACTTGGGTGAAAATCGGAGCTGACTGATGTGCTTGAAAACAAAGTTCACTGCCTCAGCTTCAGCTCCAGCATTCTTCATGCTTCAGATGTTTTTACGTTCTACAGTCTTAAGCAAATCGATTTTTGAATCTATGAGAGGATCCCTTAGAGAAGAAATGGGAGACAACAGAACTTGAAATTTCAAGTCAACAGCATAAAACATTTCAAATTTTGAGCTCTTAAATCGCATGAAAGAACCCAAGGAACATAGGTATATAAAGTGAAGAGGCACATCATGCAGTCAGGTTGAATTTAGATTTTGAAGGGCTCATTCTGGCGCTGAGAAACTGTGAAGATTGGTAAGTGGCAGTTCTCCCAGCAGGAGGCTCTTATCCCCTTGACAAAAGGCCAGAATCCCAGGTACATGATTCAAATTAGAATCAACACGGAGAGCATCCAACAAACTAATAACAAAAATCAGGCTGTAGAATCTTCTTCAAACATGACATTTGTTTATTAATAATAATCTATAAATATTGGAAAATACAAAAGCCTACAAAATATGTCAGCATCTAGTGGACATATGGTAACAAACAAACGTTTCAAACTTGTGAGCTAAAAAATTTAGAAGGACATTTTCAAAATGGTTTAGGCTGTTAGCAGCTAGCTCAATATTCTGTGGCACTAACCCCCCTCCCCGTCCCCGTCCCCCCCCCCAGTTAAAACCCGGAGAGCTCAGTGGGAGGTGACAGCTGCTATCTGACAATGGTGATATTCAGCAACTAACCAGATAGTTAAAATTGCTAAACTAACTAGCCGTCCTAACTTTAGCTGTTTTTTTGCTCTCTGGTTTGCAGCTGAAGATCAAAACTAACTGGATAGCCATACTGCTATTTGGTAAGCCTGGATATTAGGTGGTGGAAGCTGGATATCTGGTTTTAAATAAAATGGTGGCAGCAAAGTGCTTTTAACTAGTCTAGCCACTGTCATTGAATATACCCCCCCCCCCCCTTAAATTCTTTTACCTCCGCACTAGCAAAGTTAATAGGGAAATACTAGCAGGTGTCTCTTGTGAAACAGGATCCTTAGAGTTTGATGGCCACAGATGCTTCTAATTCCCGATATGCTTGAGGTTGCTATTACACTGAAAACGTTATGATCAGTCTTTGAATTATGTTTGCATACCTGCAGGGTAATTTTCAAAGGGAACATTTGGGCCTTGTATGCAAAGGTACATTTGGTCTTTACACTTACTTTCCCACAGATATAAAGGACCATGAGAAAATATGTTTGGGGATTTCAAATGAAATCTTCAGGCAGGCTTTCCCTTCCCTGCCCCATTTCATCTCTGGGCTTGCCTCTTTCCCCTGCGGCTCAAATATGTGGCTCTGAAAGCATGTGTGTACTGCTACCTGCTCAAATAAAACAGGACAATTTTCACTACTATACTACTATTACTTATCATATAGTGCTTCTAGTCATATGCAGTGCTGTAAACATACACATAAAAGACAGTTCCTTCTCCACAGAGCTTAGAATCTTTTCAACAGAACAGAGGAGCAGCATAATTCATAAAGAGAAATTATGCGTGTAGGGAAGAGACTAAGGGGGGTGGGGGTGGGGTCAGGATCCAAAAGCAGCCTTGAAGAGATGAGTTTTTAGCCTGGATTTGAACTGAACCTGATGTGCTGATTCAGATAGTCTATTCCAGGCATACTGCAGCAAGATGGATGGAATGAATGGAGGCCAGAATTGTATATAAGAAAACATAAGCTGCTACCATTAGAAATTAGGAAATTATGCAGAAAAAAAACTATATCAAGAGATGCTGTAGCCCTCATCATGGGAGAAAAGCAGAAGAGCAAATGTATTAATACCTAAAACTACCCCATTCAAAAAACAGGACAAGAGTCAAGAGAATACACAAATCCCCATGGACCCATACTAACCCACAGATTTGTCCCAAAGAAAATTTTCCAAATTGGAAACATCTGCCAGCATAGGTAACCACGCGCTTACAGGGGAAACGGAGATAGACCTTAGACCGCAGCTGCAAGAAAGCCTTCCTAAGCATTTGCATAGGCTTGGCGACATCACAAAAAATGTTTATCGGCTGGCCACAAAAGGGAAGAGACTTTTTAGAGAAGTATAATTTCAAGGCAGCAATCTTATCAGCCTCCGATCCAAAGGTGAACAGCAGAGTCGCCCTCTCAGAGACAATGTCCTGAGAGGTCTCAAGAAAACTGTCAAATCAAGGCTATCTGGAGAGGAGATGGAATCCAACCCCTCTCCTTCAGCCACTGCTACCCAAGTCCCCTTGGAAACATACAGTAAAATAACTTAGAAATAATTAACACATCAACATTATTAAAAAACAGAATTTCTTTCAATACTTTTTCAGCAGCTCGAGGGGGGACAGAAGCCACATCACAGAAAAATTCAGGAATTGCAAATTCCTTACCTTTAATTGATTCTCCATTGCCTCTAGTTTGGTATGGATCACCAAATTATCTTTCACTACTGCTCCCCCCCCCCCCCCCGAGACTGCAATGAGGGCTGAGAGCCCTCACGTTTCATTACACGAAACTCTAAAGAAGAAATTAAAGAGTCCTGCTGTTTAAATTTGTCCACAGACTCCTCGGGAAAACTTGCACAGTTGACCCATAGTCCCAGTCAATATCGATTCCACTCTTGACAGCTTTCCCCAAACATCCCTCAAGGAAACCTCGGTGGAGGGGCCCAACGGCTCAACCAAACATGAACATAAGAACATAAAAAATGCCATACTGGGTCAGACCAAGGTCCATCAAGCCCAGTATCCTGTTTCCAATAGTGGCCAATCTAGGTCATAAGTACCTAGCAGTTTCCCCAAAAGACACAGGTTCAACAATTCTTGTATTGGGTCAAGTAGTGATATCCTGGGTCCCTTTTAATAATGGTTTATGGACCTTTCCTCCAGGAACTTGTCCAAACCTTTTTTAAACCCAGCTACACTAACAGCTTTTACTACATCTTTTGGTAACAAATTCCAGAGTTTAATTACACTTTGAGTGAAAAAATATTTTCTCTTATTAAATAGTTTATCCTGTAGCTTCATTGCATGTCCCCTAGTATTTCTCTCTGATGACGTAAACAATCAATCTACGTTTACCCGTTCCACTCCATTCACTAATTTATAGCTTTCCATCATATCTCCCCTCAGCTGTCTCTTTTCCAGGTGTCGCAAGAGAAACTGCCTTGAGGTACCAAAAAACAGCCAGAGGACCTGAGAGGGAGGGGGTCACGGAGAGTACTTACTTGCAAGCAGAGGAAGAGTAGCCCTCTGAGAACCACTACTAGCATCCAGAGCAGAGAAACCTATCATAGAAGAAGGCTGGGGTGGAGGTGTAGGGCATCCAGAACTTAATGAAGTTTCTTATATCCAAAATATTACTCATGGTTGTAGAAGGCAATGCAACCGGCTGCACATGGATGTCCATTGGCCCCTTGACTGGGACTGCTCCTCCAACACCTCCCAGTGCTTTGTTCTTTGCCTTCTGCTTACCCATAACAATTCAGACCTTTTTTGGGGCTACTTTGTGCAACGAAGGGGCTCCAAAGGGGCAGAATGTGCTCCTTTAGTCACACCCTACAGTCATGCACCTGCGGCCACGTCCCACGGAAAAACTGAGCTTTTACCTCTGAGGTTGATCGTTGGGGGGTGGAGAAATATTATAGCTGGTCTCCGCAGGGGTGTGATTGCTAAAGATGGTAGCACACAATCTATCTCCAGACAACACTCCCGCTTCATCCTCGATTGAGAAGAAATAGAAATAGTAGGAAACTTTAACCTGCTTGAATCAATAGCCAATAAAAAATGAACAAGCAGTCAAGAACTCCACATTGCTCTTGGCAGAATGGCTATGAAGGAGCTAGACAAGATTCTTAAACCTAAGCTTTCTTTAGAAGCTCAAATAACAAGACTTTGACTTTCATAGTTTGGACGCATCATGCGAAGAGAGAAAACATCATACTTGGCAAGGTTGAAAGTCAGCGCAAGAAAGAAAGGCCAGCAATGTGAATAGATTGGTATCCATAGCTGCTGTTATTGTGCCATTCTATCAACAATTTATTTTATTTATTTATTTAACAGTATTTTTAAACCGCCTTATCATATTAATCAAGGTGGTATCACAGCAAACAATCGGGTAAAGTGAGTGTGTTAATCATGCAGTGAGGGTGCAATTTAGTTGAGTGTGTGTTGTATCGTGTGCTAGATTGGGGTGAGCTATGTACAAGGTGTGGTGTGTTGCGTGCTAGAATGGTTTGAGCTATGTACAGTGTGGGCTATATGTGAGCTACCTGACCAAAAACTGAACAACTATCCAGTGGGTCACCATGAGTCAACATTGACTTGACAGCACTTAATACAATTGAACCTATGTTGGAGATCAAGTGGGTGGCTTAAGGAGGGATAAAGGCTTTTCTTATCCATCTATTTGGAAATTTTGAGGGGGATTTCAGATGGGGCCTCTAAGCCAGAACGTTTGAAAACAAAGCAGAGACACCCAGGTGCAGACATGTTCACAAACACGAACATGCCTGATATGGAGGACTGCAGATGGCATCTACATAGACATCCCCAGTATAGTATTTCAGATCCTAGACATCTAAGAATAGCCTGATGGTTAGAGTAGTAGTCTAGAACCAGGGTTCAAATTCCACTGCTGCTATTATTGAAATTGTACTGAGGATGGTGGAGTACTTTCTCATCTATGCCTTCTGGATATTTTTCAGCCCGAACGAGCACTTTTCAGATGCCTGTTCCTGCCTGGAACAGGTCTAAAGTTTAGATAACAGACCGGATGTTTGTGAGATCAGGCAGGGACACCCAGGTTCCTGGGAACACTCCATCCAAGCCTCCACCACACCCCCCATCCACACTTTGGGGATGTCCACAGATCCAGCTTATAAAATGGCTCTGGAGGCATCTCTATGCAGGTTTTCAGACATCCAAATCATAAATGCAATGTGTGCCTTTGAGTCAGTGCTGATTCATGGAAACACAGCAGCTTGTGGGTTTTCTTGGCAGTGTGACCAGAAGTAGATTGCCAGGCCTTTCTTCCGAGGCAATGGAAGGTTAAGTGACTTGCCCAAGACAACAAGGAGTTCTGGTGGGAATCAAACGTTGGTTTCTTGGTTACTATGCCAGTGCGCTAACCACTAGATGACTACTCCACTCCAAAGCATGAATAAGGCTTCCAAAATGACCCCCTTTGTGTATAGATGTGTTACTATTTAAATTTGTTAGCTGCCTTAATATATGTAATGAAAGGTAGGAGAGTAAATAATAAAATTGAATTGAAAATACATTAAATTTTTAAAAATGCAATTTTCTTTTCTGCTATTTGTATGAACCTATCTGGTAATCTGTCTCTCGATCTTTCCTGTATACAATGAGAAATCATAAGCAGGAAAAGTAATGGGCTTAAATGTTTAGATGAGCTAACATAAGCTGCTTTATAGTTGTAATAAAATTGATTGTCCGAGACTGTGCAAACAAATTTAGCTCCATATTTGTTGCACAAGGCTCATGCTGCTCTCTAGTTCGTGTACTCAAGCTGAGTACACAAGATAATAGAAACGGAACTTTTCAGCATCATAAAACATTTGCATTCATTCATACATAATTATTACAGATTTAATTTAAAGAAATGGAAATTATCACTAGAGCATGACATTTATATGTTGTGGCGACTTCTTTCTGTGAAATATCAGACCCTCTTCAGCTAGCTAAAAAGTCCTAGTGATTTGGGTTATTCTGAGAACATGAGAAATGCCATACTAGGTCAGACCGAGGTCCATCAAGCTCAGTATCCTGTTTCCAACAGTGGCCAATCCAGGTCATAAGTACCTGGCAGGTACCCAAAGTCCACAGCTTCCACAATGCTCATCCTGGGGTAAGCAGTGTCTTTATTGGGTCCTCTTTTAATAATGGTTTATGGGCCTTTCCTCCAGGAACTTGTCCAAACCTTTTTTAAACCCAGCTACACTAACAGCTTTTACTACATCTTCTGGTAACGAATTCCGAGTTTGATTATATGTTGAGTGAAAAAATATTTTCTTTTATTAGTCTTAACTGGGTTACATTACTGTATAGCTTTATTTTGTGTCCTCTAGTCTTTTTTACTTTTTGATGGTGTAAACTGATCTACGTTAACCCATTCCACTCCATTCATTAATTTATAAACTTCTAGCATATCTCTCCTCAGCCTTCACTTTTCCAAATTGAAGTTCCCTGACCTTTTAAGCCTTTCCTCATAAGGGTATCCTTCTATCCCCTTTACCATTTTGGTTGCTCTTCTCTGTACCTTTTCTAATTCCGCTATACCCTTTTTAAGATATGGCGACCAGAATTGCACGCAATATTCAAGATGCGGTCAAACCATGGAATGATACAGAGGCTTTATAATATGCTTGGGTTTATTCTCCATTACTTCCCTTAGGATTCCCAGCATTCTATTTGCTTTCTTGGCTGCCACTGCACACTGGTCAGAGGGTTTCAATCTATTATCTATGATGATGCCTAAATCTTTTTTCCTGGGTGGTGGTTTCTAAGGTGGTACCTTGCATCGTGTAACCAAAGTTTGGGTTGTTCTTTCCTAGTTGCATAACTTTGCACTTGTCCGTGTTAAATTTCATCTGCCATTTGGACACCCAGTCTTCTAATTTATCAAGGTCCTCTTGCAATTTTTCACAATTCTTTTGATTTTTAACAACGTTGAATAATTTTGTGTCATCCACAAATTTTATTACTTCACTTGTTATCCCCATTTCCAGATCATTTATGAATATGTTAAAAAGCAGAGGGCCCAGCACAGATCCCTGGGGTACTCTACTATTTATTTTTCTCCATTGAGAAAACTGGCCATTTAGCTCTACTCTTTGCCTTCTATCTTTTAACCAGTTTCTGATCCACAGTAATACACTGCCTCCAATCTCATGACTTTTTCATTTAGCCGAGAGTCTTTCATGAGGAATCTTGCCAAAGGCTTTCAGAAAATCCAGATACACTATGTCAAACCATCTCACCTTTGTCTACCTGTTTATTCACACCTTCAAAAAAATATAGCAGATTAGTAAGGCAACTTTCCTTGGCTAAATCCATGTTAGCTTTCTTCCATTAAACCATGACTATATACATGATCAGTAATTTTATTCTTTATAATGGTTTCTACCATTTTGCTTGGTACTGATGTCAGACTCACTGGTCTGTAGTTTCCCACTCCTGGAACCCTTTTTAAATATTGGCGTTACACTGACCATTCTCCAGTCTTCAGGTACTACAGTTGATTTAATGATTGTTCACAGATTACCAATAGTAGGTCTGCAATCTCATTCTACAGCAAGTGTTTTGTGTTTTTTAATCATTCCTACCTTTATCCCTAAGCCAGTCTCAGCAAGGATGTCTAAAACATTTTTTAAAACTTCACCTATTTAATTTCTGTTTTGTGAAAGGAAACACAAAAGAATCTTCCAACATCAGCTTTTTCATGACTTATCAAAAACTCCTTGGTAAAAAAAAATATAGATAAGAAGAAAAAAGACTTCAGACCCATACAAGCAAGTATTGCATAAAATTGTCTATCATCTCTTGATTATTGATCAAAAAATTCTCAGGCCTGATATTCAGTGCCGACGCCGAAAGTTAAACCTAAATATTCAGTGCAGGAGTCATATGTGGCCCCAGCATTGAATATCCAAGTTAGCTGCATTTGCCACTTGGTAACCAAGCAGTGGTGATATTGAGCCACTGCCCGGTTAGCGATATGTGGTGACAGTTATGCCAGGGTTTTCTGTGCCTGGCTTTCACTGCACATAGCTAACCAGGTAGCATCTCAATATCTCCCCTGCCCAGTCAGTGAGCAGGAGGCCCCTGACACATCCCTTTGCTAAGTGTGTTAGTGCATTGAATATCCCATTCACTACGATTAATGTGGTTAGCAGCTCTGCTAGCCGCATTAATTGCTTTGAATATTGGGCTCCTCCTATATAAACAAATTTCTACTTTTTTAATATCAAAATGAAGTTTAAAATTTCACATGCTCAAATTACACTTGTCTGAATGCCAATATTTCACAGGTGCTGTTTCCATGCCCCTAAGAGTATAATGAAGTACAATCGTTAAGATTGTCTTCAGAAAACCATTTGACATTCATCTATGAGAACTGTGAGAATAACTTTCAGGTCCACATTCAAAAAGACGTATATATTTAGCAGCCAAGAAGGCAGTGCCATCTTATATGTACAGTTAGCGCTGCCATCTATTCTAGATAATGGCACTGGCTATACACATTTTTACCAAAATGTGATCACTTACACTGCTGAATTTTTACTTGTTTGTTATTAGGACATACGTTTCAAATCCCTCATTCAGGAAGGTTTAAAATTTCTGATATTTCAAAGCAGTAAGGAAGAAGTTCCCTCACTTCATGGAGGTAGAGAAGCTCGTCCTACAGATCGTTAACCATCCTGACTGACCGGATACCTGAATACTACATTTGAAAATCATCCCCAAAAATGTGTTTTATTGGGAGATTATGTCTTATGTAATAGGAATGCTATCAATGCCTGGTGCTTTGTTCTTTGATAAGACTTTCAATGCTACTTCAACTTCTTCTTTCATCACCAATGGTTCCAGATCATAAGGTACAGGTTGAAACGGCTGTTGGTCCACTTGATCTTTATCATATAAAAACTCTGTATATTCCTTCCACCTTTTCTTGATCTTCTCAGCATCATTCAACATAGAACCTTGAGCATGTTTTGTCTGTGTTGATGTTATAGAGCTTTTCCATCGTTGACTTTCACAGATGTAGTCAATTTGATTTTTATACAATCCATTGGGTGAAGTCCATGTATACAGTCGTCACTTGTGTTGCTGGAAGAAGGTGTTTGAGATGAATAGATCATTGGTCTTGCAGAATTCTATCAGTCTTTCTCCAGCTTCATTTCTGTTGCCAAGTCCATATTTTCCAACTACTTTGCCTTCTTTGTTGCCAACTTTTGCGTTCCAGTCACCCATGACTATCAGGATATCCTGTTTGCATGTTCTGTCAATTTCAGCTTGTACTTGTTCATAGAACTCTTCAATTTCATTCTCTTCTGCAGCTGTTGTTGCGGCATATACTTGAATTATAGTTGTGTTGATAGGCAATCCTCGTAGACGAATAGAGATTAAGCGTTCGCTGACTGCACTGTATTTCATTACAGTTCTTGCAAGTTTCTTCTTTATTATAAATGCAACACCATTTCTTCTTTGTCTTTCATTTCCAGCATAGTAGACCATGTGATCATCTGATGCAAAGTTCCCGATACCAGTCCATTTCAGTTCGCTGACACCCAACAGATCAAGTTGTACACATTCCATTTCATTCTTGACCACCTCCAACTTCCCTTGGTTCATGCTTCGTATGTTCCATGTTCCAATGTGTAAGACATCTTTACAGCTTCTGACTTTTTCATGCGCAGCTACATCAGCAGTCAGACTTTCCGAGGGCTTTGATCCAACCACATCATAAATGCTGGCTTTACTCTGAAAAGTCTTCAGCTCTTCCCCAGTAGCTAGTTGAGTGCCTTCCGACCTGGGGGTCTCATCTTCCAGCACCATAGCACAATTTGTTTTGTTGTAACTATCCATTGGGTTTTCATAGCAAGATACAGAAGTAGATTGCCGGGCCTTTCTTCCGCACAGTTTAAGTTTGGTGTTGCTGTTGTCACAAAAATGTGATCCTCCGCCGTCAACACTATCCCATTATGCTGCTGCCCAGATGGGTGGTTTGTCTTGGTCTGGCATCTCAGCTGAGACCTGTCCATCTTGGGAGACCCTGCCAGTAGTTAAACTACCGATAGTTTAGCTCTCAGCATCACTGATGCATGCAAGCCCTCACAGCACGACAAGCTGCAAACCAACGATAGCATTCCTATAGAAGTATTGCAGCAATCTGATGCAGCTGTTACCATACTTACAAGGCTCTGCCAAGAAATATGGAAGACAACATCATGGCCAACTGACTGGAAAAGATCTGTGTTTATACCAATACTAAAGAAAGGTATCCAACTGACAGTGGAAATTATCGAACAATCGCTCTGATCCCACATGCCAGCAAGATTCTACTGAAGATTATTCAAAAGAGACTACAACCATACCTGGAACAAGAACTACCTGAAGTGCAAGCAGGGTTCAGGAAAGGGCGAGGAATGAGAGACATCATTGCGGATGTGAGATGGATCCTTGAAAATACTAAAGAATACCAAAAGGATATTTATTTGTGCTTTATCGACTATAGCAAGGCTTTTCACTGTGTAAACCATGAGAAACTCTGGGCCACATTAAGAAGCATGGGTATACCAGAAAACCTGATCGTTCTCTTGCGCAATCTGTAAATTGATCAAGTAGCAACAGTTCGAATGGAACAAGGAGAAACAGAATGGTTTAAAATAAGCAAAGGTGTAAGATAAGGCTGCATACTTTCCCCCTACCTGTTTAATTTATATGCAGAACAAATCATCAGAGAAGCAGGATTGTATGAAGGCTACAGAGGTGTGAAGATTGATGGAAGACTCATCAACAACCTTCGCTATGCTGATAATGCTACATTACTGGCTGAAAGTGAAGATGATCTGAAACATTTGCTTCTCACAATCAAAGAATATAGTCTCAAAATGGGCCTGCACCTTAATGTAAAGAAGACAAAGATCATGACAACTGGCATAATCAACAGGTTCATCGTTGAAGGAGAAGAAATTGAAATTGTGAACAACTTTAATCTACTAGGATCAATTATCAATAAAGAAGCAACAAGCAGTCAAGAAATCAAACGATGCATTGCTCTTGGCAGAATGGCTATGAAAGACCTAGATAAGATTCTCAAGAGCAGAGATGTCTCTCTCCATACAAAGATTCGACTTGTTCAAGCCATGGTATTTTCAATAACATCATATGGATGTGAAAGCGGGACAGTGAAAAAGACAGACAGGAAGAAAATTGATGCCTTTGAATTATGGTGCTGGCGGCGAATACTGTGTATACCATGGACTGCCCGAAGAACAAACCAGTCGGTACTATAGGAGATCAAAGCTAAGCTTTCTTTAGAAGCTCAGATGACAGGACTTCGACTTTCATACTTTGGACACATCATGCGAAGAGAGAGATCATTAGAGAAAGACATCATGCTTGACAAGATAGAAGGTCAACGCAAAAGAGGAAGGCCAGCAATGAGATGGATCAATACAATAACAGCAGCTATGGGTACCAGTCTGTCAACAATGAGCCGCCTGACTGAAGACAGAACACAATTTAGGATAGCTATCCAGAGGGTCTCCATGAGTCGACTCCGACTCGACGGCACTTAACAACAACAACATGTCTTATGTTATTGTTTCTCTCTCAAAGCACTGATGGAGCAAACATTTAGGGACATGTATGCCGAAGTGTGTAATTGTTTTGCATATACTGCATGTTGGGAGAAAAAGATAATACACAGTAAGTGCAAAACCTGTGTTGTAAATATCAGGGGCATTGTCAGCACTCACCCAGAATTTAGCACACAGGGCACTCATTTAGCACAGGGCCCACACTGAATGCACTTACAGCAGGCACCAGCACTAAAGAGTTTAAAATACCATGATCCTCCAAAAAACTCTGATCACAATGCCCTTCCTCTTGAAGCATCCCCCAAAGAACACTCCTCAGCATAACTCCTCTCTTAAGTAACTCTCTTTAAGAGGACCTCCTCCCCCAAATAACATTTCCCCCATATCAGGTCCCTAACCCACCTCCCATCCACCAAACAATATCCTCTGTCCCTCCCACCACCCCTCTATCCTCCCTTCTGATACTTTCCAGGGGTTTCCCTAGTGGTTTAGTGTCAGCACATGAGTGATCCACCTACGCTTCTGTCCCGCTGCTGCCTGAATTCAAAATGGCAGATCTGACACCCTGCATAGTCTCGTGGTATTTCCACAAGGGATCAAGCTGCTAAATGAAGAGTGTTTATTTTATTTATTTACTTATCGAGTTTTATATGCCACCTTTTCCTTCAATCAAAGTGGTTTACTGAGTGGGGTTAGGGGCATATTAAGATGGGAGGATTAGGTACATATTGAGGTGGAAGGGGAGATGGGTAAATATATGAACAATACAAGTGTAGGAGGCATTGGATGGTTATGGGCTTTGTGGGGGTCCGTAGTGTCTTCAGCATCTTCCAGAAATCCTTGATATCATTTATGGTTCTCATTGGTTCAGGAAGTGCATTCCATAGTGCAAGTGCAGCAAGGGATGGAGCTCTTTTTTTTTGTAGATTGATTGGATCATTGATATACAGCAGGTGTGATGAGTTTGTTCACTATGTTGCTTTGCCTGGGTCTTATATTGGAGTCCTTGGTGAGTATGCGCTGAAGGGCAGTGGCAAAGATAAAGGAAGATTTTGAAGATATTTAAGGTTGCTTTGTATCTTACTCATGAGTGGATGGGTAGCCAGTGCAGTTGTTGGAGAATTGGGGTGATGTGCTCATTTCTTGCCATATTTGTGATTATCCAGGCCGCCGTGCTTTGTGCCAATTGGAGAAGATAGACATATTGTTTAGGTTGTCCTTGGTAGAGCGAGTTTGCATACGGCATAATCTAGTATAGGCGTGATTATTGCTTGGCATACTGAACAGAAATGATTATTGTCTAGGATAGGTTTGAGCCTTCTGATGAGCTTGAGTCTGTGATGAGCTTTGTTGGCAGTTTTGTTGATGTGGGCCTGGAGGGTCAAGTTCCCATCCAAAGTAACGCCTGGGTATTTTACTTCTTCTATCACTGATATGTCTTTATCGAGGATATTTAATAGTATGTGGTGGAGTAAATACAGAGTTCTGCTACGAGGGGACATGGGATGAGGGTGAAGGGAGATAGATTCAGGAGTGATATGCGGAAATATTTCTTTACGGAAAGAGTAGTGGATCCGTGGAATAGTCTCCCAGTGGAGGTGATAGAGATGAGGACAGTAACTGAATTCAAGAAAGCATGGGACCAACACAGAGGATCTCTAAAGGCAAAAAGTGGACTGTTGTAGTTGTTATGGAAGGACAGACTAGATAGGCCATGTGGTCTTTTTCTGTCGTCATATTTCTATGTTTCTATGTTTCTATGACTTCTGTCTTGTCACAATTCACTAAGAGAGAGTTGCTGGCGAGCCATGCGATCATATCCTCCAGGCACTTGGTTATGGGAGACAGGTCAGGTGTGTGCATGTTGATGGGGATGTAGACCATGATATCACCCGCATATAGGTGATACTGCATTTTGTGGTGTTTGATGTTGCATATTGGCTGAATGTAGATGTTGAAAAGGATGGAGGCAATGCAGACCCTTGAGGAATACCATGAGGTATGTCGAATTTTGCAGATTTGAGTGGAGGAGTGGCCTAGTGGTTGGGACAAGGTACTTCAGGCCAGAAGGTCAGGGGTTCAAATCCCACTAAAGGATAGCAACCTTGGGACAGAAGGACTGGGGTTTCTAGTCCCACAGGTGCTCCTTGTGGTCTTGGGCAAGCCACTCCATAGCCCATGTTCCCTGTAAAATAGTTATCTCCAAGTTATAATGTTCTGTTCAATGTAATTTCAGTTGTTCAATGTAAACCGCACTGATGCAGAATAGCGTGGTATATAAGAAAATGTAAATAAATAAATTTGTTTTTGCCACATTTGACCTGCTGGGTTTGGTTGTTGAGGTACGATTTGAACCATTTTAAATTATTGTTGCGTAGCCCAATTTCTTGTAGACGTTGTATCATTATGGAGTGGGATATTGTATCAAAGGCCGCTGAAATGTCCAGGAAGATTAGCAGGAATCCTTTTTTGGTGTTATCTGTGCCTCTTATGAGGTTGTCAAATAGGGATGTTAGCAGCGTTTTGACATTGTGCTGTGGCTTAAACCTGTGTTGGTGTGCATTCAATGGGGTGTCCGTGTCAATGTGATCCTGTAGCTGTCTTTGCATGGCTTTTTCAATGACTTTTGCAATAAATGGCAAGCTAGAGATTGGTCGTGAGGATTTTGAGTCCGTTGGATCAAAAGTGTTCTTCTTGAGGACTGGGCATATGGTGGCTTGTTTGAGGGTGGGAGGAATGTAGCTCTGTTATAGAGATAGCTTTACCATGTGTTAGAGATTCTTGCTGAGTTGCCCATTCGTGGCTTTGATCCATGCCACAGGGCAAGAGTCAGTAGAGGAGGTTGTAGTGTTAAGTGAGTCTATGATTTGTTCGATCTGTGAGAGTGTTGGGATGGTAAAGTCATACCAAGTTTCCTTGTGTGCATAGGTTGTTGGGGTGGTTGAGATAGGTGCTTGGCATTGTGAGAGATTATTGTGCTTGCTGATTATGAAGTTTGCAAATTGCTGGGGGTCGATGAGGTGGGCATCCTGTTGCATAGAGTCTCTGGTGACCTTTCACACGATACTGAAGAGCTCCCTAGGTCTGTTTGCCGATTTCATGATGGTGTTGGTGTAGTATTGTTGTTTGGACTCAATTATATTATTGTATTCCTATTGCTTGGACCTGTATTGTTAGAGAGTGTTCTGAGTTTTATTATGCCTCCATTTCTTTTTGAGTTTCCTTAGAGCTCTTTTCTCTTCTCTGATGTTGTCTGAGTACCACAGTGCAATGGGTCTTTTGCGGGCCCGTCTGCGTTTTATATCCATAATTGCAGCAGCTGATTAGATAATGGTGTGCCAGTTTTCAATGACTTCATCCAGGTTGTTGCTGTCCTGTTGGAACTTTGGCATAATTTCCTGTAGGAATTTATTTATTTATTTAGACAGATTTGTATGCCACCTTTTCCTTCAATCAAGGTGGTCACGTCACAACACAATTGGAGGGTTACATTTAACATTAGGGTAGGTGTAAACATTTAGACAGTACAGTTATGTGACAGTATTTAGACAGTTAAATTTGTGTGAATGGGATGGCTGTGTATTTAGTTGGCGGTGATGTTAGTGTTGTTGTTTGGGTAGGGGATGTTGCTTGAATGCTCATAGGTTTCTATAAATAACCATGTTTTGAGGTCTTTGCGGAAGTCTGTGAGGTCTTCTAAAGCTCTCAAGCTCATTGGTAGGGATTCCATCTTGAGGATGCTAGTAGTGATGGTGCTCTTTTTGAGGTTGTTTGGTTTTGTGATAGCCTGCAGGGGTGCTGATCATGTTGTTATTATTGGTTCTTCTTGGTCTATTGCTGATGTCTCTTGTTATAATGTTTTGGAGTACGTCCGCTGAGAAATGGTGAATGACTTTGAAGATTATCATGATTGTTTTGTATTTAGTTCTTGCCACCATTGGGAGCCAGTGTAGTTGTAGGACGGGAGTGATGTGCTTGGTCCTTGGGGTGTCTGTAATGATGCATGCTTTGGTGTTTGGTACCATCTGTAGTGGGTGTAGTGTCTGGTGAGGAAGGCCTTGATATAGTGAGTTTCCATAATCAAGCTGTGGTGTGATGAGTGCTTGACATACTGTGTGGAAGTGGTCCTGACAGAGCATTGGTTTGATTTGTCTGACTGTTTTCAATCGATGATATGCCTTATTTGCAGTTTTGTTGATGTGAGATTTTAAGTTCAGAGCTCTGTCTAGTGTTATGCCCAGATATTTAACTACTTCTTTGACTACTATGTGTTTGTCTAGGATGCTTATGGTTTGTGGAGGTGTGAATGTGGGGTTCCTGGTGATGAACATTGCCTCAGTTTTGTCGTAGTTGACTGTTAAGTTATTGGCTATGAGCCAGTCATTCATGTCTTCGAGGCATTTTGTTATTGGTGTAGTGTTTAGTGCCAGTAAGTTGACTGGAGCATACACCATGATGTCGTCAGCATAAATGTGGTAGCATAGATTATGTTCTTGATGATGTTGCATATGGGCTGTATGTAGATGTTAAAGAGCATTGAAGATAGGGCTGAGCCTTGAGGTATTCCCTGCGTGACGGGGAATTGTAGGGATTTCTTTTGATCGCATTTGACTTGTTGCGTTCGCCCTTCCAGGTATGATGTAAACCACTTTAGGGTATTCTTGCATAGCCCTATCTGTTGTAAGCGTTGCAGTAGCTTAGGGTGTGACACGGTATCGAAGGCCGCCGAGATGTCTATGAACACTAGCAGGAAGCCTTTTTTTATGTTGTCTATGCCTCTTAGGAGATTGTCAGAGAGGGAGGTGAGTAGTGTTTCCACGCCGTGCTGGGGCTTGAATCCATGCTGATGTATGTCCAGAGGGGCATTGATATCTATATGGTCCTGAAGTTGCCTTTGGACTGCTTTTTCCACGACTTTAGCAAGGAATGGCAGGCTAGAGATGGTACGGTATGATTTTGGTTCAGATGTGCTCAGATTACTATTTCTAAGTATTGGTCATATCATTGCATGCTTTAGGGCAGGGGTCTCAAACTCAAATTGCTTTGAGGGCCGAATGAGGACTTGTAAAGTAACCCGGGGGCCGCATAAGACACGGGCCTCATTTGCATAAGGGGCCTCATTTGCATAAATATTTGCATAATGTTGCATAATGAGTGCATGGATAAAGAAAGACTAGAAAATTTCTATATTACTATAATCCAGTGCCAACCGCCAGGCACATTAGGAACTACTACTAACACTGCCCATTTGGAACCCATAGCAAACCCCCCGTATCATAACAGCACTACCAGGACTCACAAAGCACCAGACCCTACCTATCAAAAGGCAACACTGCAAATATTAAATCAATACATTTCAGAGAACAATACATGACCTACTGGGAAAAGAGAACAAGTAGCAATGTCAAATAGGAATTACACAGAATACCTCAGCACTGTAGAAATAAAACTATAAATAATTTCTTGTACCAAAGCACAGACATTAATGATGCACATTTCCCAGAGCTGACATATTCCAGTTAATAAATTCAAAATAAAGAGATATTTTTCTACCTTTTGTGCATTTTTTTTCAGTTGCAATTGCTCCAGCCACTTCTGGTTTCTTCGTGTCTTCTGCTATCTCCATCGTCTGCTGTCCATTTGTCCTTTCTTCTCTCTTCTAGTTTTTTTCCATTCTCTCTCTCTACATCTGCTTTAACATACTAATCTTTCTCCTTTTGCTCTTTCCTCATTCCTATTTCATCCACTCAAATTTTACCCCTCCATCCTCAATCCCCACTTACTCTCCCAATACCTGGCCAATTGTAGATTTGTCTTCTCTTCCAGACAAAATATTTTTCCCCTCTCCATTTCACTTTCCCAGCTCCATCCCATTCTAATCCTCCCCCAACATCAGCTCCCTTCTAGTTCCAGCCCCACCCAGCATCTGCTCCTTTCTAGTCCCTGCATCAGTCCATTTCCAGTCCTATCCTAGCCTCACCATCAGCCCATTTCCAATCCTAGCCCCCCATCAGCCCATTTCCAATCCTAGCTCCCTCCCCTCACAGCCCATTTCCATTCCAAGCCCCCCTCCCCATCAGCCATTTGCAGTTCAAGCCCCCCTTCCACTCAGCCCATTTCCAGTCCTAGCAACCCCCCCAGCCCATTACCAGTCCTAGACCCCCCATAGCCCATAACCAGTCCTAACCTCCCCATAGCGCACTTCCAGTCTTACCCCCCATCACCCCATTTTCAGTCTTACCCCCCCATAGCCCATTACCAGTCCTAGTCCCCCCCATAGCCCACTTGCAGTCGTATCCCCCATCACCCCATTTTCAGTCTTACCTCCCCTCATAGGCCATTACCAGTCCTAACCCCCCAATCAGCCCACCTCCAGTCCTAACCCCCATCACCCCATTTTCAGTCCTAGCCCCCACCATAGCCCATTACCAGTCATAACCCCCCCCCTGCCAATAGCCCACTTCCAGTCCTAACCCCCATCTGCCCATTTCCAGTCCTAGCCCCCACCATAGCCCATTACCAGTCATAACCCCCCCCTGCCGATAGCCCACTTCCAGTCCTAACCACCATCTGCCCATTTCCAGTCCTAGCCCCCACCATAGCCCATTACCAGTCATAACACCCCCCCTGCCAATATCCCACTTCATGTCCTAACCCCCATATGCCCATTTCCATTCCTAGCCCCCAACATTGCCCATTACTAGTTATAACCCCCCCCCAGCCCATTACCAGTCAGCACCCCCCCCTGCCAATAGCCCACTTCCAGTTCAGTCAGCCCCTCCATAGCTCATTACCGGCCAACAAAAAAACCCCCAAAACCCTGGCTTCTGCTGCTGCCGTTGCCGCCGTGGCAGCAGCAGAATCAATTGTCAAATTTAAAAAAAAAACTGACTTCTGCTGCTCAAGCAGCTGTCCTGCGGCCCCTTTCCCTCTGCCCGGAGATCCGACTCTGCTCTATCAGCGGCGTGCTTTTCAAGCCGCGACGAGAGTATTCCCCTCTCGCGCGGTTTCAAGCCGCGCGAGAGGGGAATACTCTCGTCGCGGCTTGAAAAGCACGCCGCTGAGAGCAGAGTCGGATCTCCGGGCAGAGGGAAAGGGGCCGCAGGACAGCTGCTTGAGCAGCAGAAGTCAGTTGTTTTTTTTTAATTTGACAATTGATTCTGCTGCTGCCACGGCGGCAACGGCAGCAGCAGAAGCCAGGGTTTTGGGGGATTTTTGGTTTTCCGCCGTCGCGGGCCGCACAAAGTTGTCTCGCGGGCCGCATGCGGCCCGCGGGCCGCGTGTTTGAGACCCCTGCTTTAGGGATTGCGGCATGTATCCTTGTTGGAGTGAATCCTTGACGATTTTTTGAATGTGATGAGAGAGCTGGCTTTTTGTGGCTTTGATCCATGACACTGGGCATGGGTCTGATGGTGAAGTTGTTGTGTTTAGACCAGATATAATGTCTTCTACTTGCTGTTTTGTTGGTATGTTGAAGTTCTCCCATGTTTGATGTTTCTTTTTTATTGTGTGATCATTTGTTTGTTATGGGGCAGAGTTTGTTTGGCTTGTGTTTTTTTACTTCATGTAGTCTGCATATTTTTGTGGGTCAAGATGATCGGTGCTTTGTTGCGTGTCATCCTTAGTGAGCTTTTGGATAATGCTAAAAAGTTCTTGTGGTCTATTGGTAGATTTCATGATTAGGTTGGTATGGTGTTGCTGTTTGCGTTCATTTATTAGATTGTTATATTCCTGTTGTTTGCCTCTGTATTGTGTTAGGAAGTTGTGTAATTTGTTCCGTCTCCATTTTCATTCTAGTCTTCTTAGTGTGCGCTTTGCAACTCTTATTTCTTGTGAATACCATGTGGTGTTGGATCTTTTGCAAGATTGTGGTTCATTGTTGGCTGGGGCAGATGCTGCGTTGGCTATTATTGTGTTCCACTCTTCTATATTATGATCCGCAGTGTCTTGTTCCTGTTGAAGTTGTGGAGTGATTTCACTTATGAATGAGTCTCTGTCAAATGTTTTGAACCGTCTGATTATTCTTTCATCTTCTTTGCATTGGGTGGGGTTATTCAAGGAATGCTTCCTTGTCGAAGGTTCTAAACCTCCTGTATGGGATCCATGGTTCCTGATGGTTGTCAGAGCTCCTGATGAGTGTTGAGAATGTTATCGGGTAGTGATCAGAGCAGGACATAGGGGTAATTGTTGGTGTTGATGTCTGATCTTGTTCCATGAGTTGATTTTGAATGAAGATGAGGTCTGGATTTATCCCATGTTGGTGAATGGGAGCATTGACTATTTGGGTGCATTTGAGGACAATCATTGCCTTAAGGAATGTGTTGGCTTCTTTGCTGGATAGGGAGCACAGGTTGTAGTTTCCAAGGGTGATAAGTGGTTTGTGTTGTGATCCACTTGGACAGATGGACACCAAGATGGTGGATAGTTCCTTGTTTTATGCATTCGGTGGCCTATAGGTGAGGCATAAATCAGGTATTTGTTGGATATGATGATGGTAGTGTTCTCAGTTGAGTCAATGGTTAAGGTAGTCTTGAATCTGTAGTGACTTTTTGCTAGTATCAGCACACCACCTCCTCTTTTGTGTGTCCTGGGGCAGTTGTAGGCTGCATAGTCAGGTGGGGTAATTTGGTTCAGGATAATTTGGTCCAGGATAATTTGGTCTGTGTCAGTTAGCCAGGTTTCTGTGATGCAGATGATGTCTATCCTGTGGATTTGTATGTAGTCACTGATTATGCTTGGTTTGTTTCTGACTGACCTGGCATTGATTAGGGTGAATTTGATAGGGGAGACCACGATGGGGTTGCTGTGTGGTTTGAGGGAGAGGTGTGTACCATAGCTGTGTTAGGTTGTGTGCTCTGCGTGCAGCGGGTCTATGGCACTGGTGAATCAGGGTAGCAGCTGGCCATGGAGACAGAGGTAGCTGCAGGAGGGTCAATATAGTATGTGACCTGGTTCCTCTGGAGGTTGCAAGATACATCAGAAGCAGTGCCAGTAGGAGGTGGTGTTTGAAATTAGTGCCCTTTGGTTGCATTTTGGTGCTGTCGGTGATCTGCACAGTTTATGGTGAGGTGGGCAGGAGCTGGCTGATTTGATCCATATTTGGCAGCTTGGTCCCTAACAGTAGTACCTCGAGACTACTGCCAGGGGTCAAATCTGTCATTTTGAACCTGGGCAATAATGGAGGGAGCAAAGGGGAATCACTCCTACCTAGACACTAGACCAGAGGGATACTCCAGGTAAGTACCAGAAGGAGTACTGGGGGGGGGGGGGGAGAGGAATGATGGGAGGGTCAGAGGATGGTCTTGGAGGGTGTGGTGGATTATAGTGCTGATGTGGAGGGGGGACAGTGTCATTAGGTGTGGGTCCTCAGAGTGGTGGTTGATTAAGGGAGGGGCAATATCGAGGAAGGTTCTTTAGGGGGGGAGAGTGCATTGTGTTCATGAGTGTTAGGGATGCTGTGGGAAGGAGGACATTTTGGGCAAGAGGACTCGAGGATTCTTTGGAGGATTGGGATATTTAATTGTTCTTTAGGCTGTGAGCATGCTTAAGGCTGATGATGGTGTGGCTGAACTTAATGCCACTTCTTGACAGCCTTGACAGAATGCTCAAATGTACCACATGCTGTCTGTGCTGTCCATTGTCATTCTCTGCTCATGTCCTGCCCTACAGTACGCTAAGCCGTTAGTGTGGGATTTTTACTGTGCTGCCTATTTGAGCACTTGGTAGCCGTTAATGTGGATCCATGCTAACAGGCCATGATAAAACCCATGATAACTGCTTAGCGCATGTTAGTAAACATCACCCTTAATTGCCTGTGAGTTGGATTATGTAAATATATTTTTCCATTCTGTTAGAATCATCACTATCGCCTGCATACCTGAAAGTATTACTTGAGATTTAGCTCACCAGAAAAAAAGGATTTACTTGGTCTGAGTTTCAAGTCCCCTGAGTGGGGCTCTGGTCTAACCTGCAGGTGTTTTTTAAAAAAAAGGATGGCTCGGGGCGGAGCCCGATGTCCAGCGGGATGGTCGCATAACGCTGAGGCTCCCGAGAGGCCTACTCAGAATCCTGAATTAACACCGGACATACTTGAATTTCTGCTCTGATCTTGCCGGGGCACATTGGTGAGATGGCGGGGACCAAACCTACGCGCCTGGAATTTGGATCTCCAGCGGCTTCTCACGGCAAACGCTCCAAAACTGAACCCCCGTCCCCGCAGAAGGGGCTGGCTCTGCGCGAGGGCCCCGAAATGCAGCAGGAAATCCTCGCAGAGATTAGAGGGGTTAAGGACCTCGTGCAGTCAAACGGTGAAGCACTCCGAGCGCTGCGGGAAGATCTTGGTGTACTGCAAGGCAGGCTAGAGGGGCTCTCTTCGCGTCAGGACAAAATGGAGAGCATATTAGACTCCCATGCGGTCCGGCTGTCCAAACTCGACATAGTTGAACGTCAGGTGCGGGCCTTGCAGAAAGAAGTGGAAGATGGCAATAATAGAGCGCGCCGCAACAACCTACGACTAGTGGGCATACCGGAGGGAGCGGAATCGGGAGACATGAAGGAGTTTTTATATAAAATCCTCCCTTCCCTGCTCTAAATCACCTTTACCAAAGAATTGGAGATCGATCGCGCTCATCGTGTACCCACAAACATAACGCTCAACAGGAAGACCCCGCGGCCTATCATCTTTCGACTTTTGAGATATCAACATGTGGAGCAAATTCTCAGTGCCTCTCGGGCAAAGGGCCATATGGAGTTTGAGAGCCACAAGATCTCCTTCTATCCTGACTTGGCTAAACCCACGGTCGACCGCCGAAAGCGCTTTCTGGACTTCCGGCCGAGGCTTCAACAACTACAAGCACGCTATGGCCTGATGTACCCGGCCAAGCTCCGAGTCACGCTTCACAATCAGACAAGAACATTTGAGGACCCTGATCTACTAGCGGAGTTTTTGGATGCTAAAGAAGCCGACTTGATGCGCTGACTTCCAGAGTATTCCTAAGGTGCGAGGAGGAGCAGCCTCCTGCGGGTAGGACAAGCAAACAGAGGAGCAGGAGACGTGGGAAGAATGAGGGTCTTTATTATGCACAAGGGACCCCAACGCGTTTCGGCAACGCCTTCTTCAGGGGGAATGACACTAGTAATTATAAATACAGATAAATGAATAATTAAAAAACATAATACTATAAAAGTTAAAAAACAAATAAAACACACTTAAAAACATTAAAATTGTGAAAACACCGGCAAACGTAAAACATCAAATAATCAGGTGCATTAGGGTAAAAGTGACTATACAGGGCAGGGCTGAGGAGAGGAAGAAGTTCAAGCCAAATGGGATGTTATGAAAAGGGGACACTATCCAAACATTAGAAAGAAATACAATATGCTTATATAACTAATACAGAACCAAAGAAAATAAAAAACTATGGAATACTTGACAAAGCAAGTAAAACTACACAAGAGCTGATTAATAATATGTAGTAATGACATAAATAGACCAATAATTTCAACAAATAAATAAGCAAATAAAAAAGCAAACTAAAATGCTATGTTAGAAAAGATAAGCTAAATACATAAAAACGATAAATATTATAATAATATAAAAGTACAGCATTGTGCACAAAAATGACAACAATCAGAGGATGTGACAATGCACAAAAAGAAACAATGTAAAACATAAAAAGTAAATAAGTATGCGTAATAAATATTGAAATAAAAATCATAAAATTACCCAATTGTAAAAGAGAGAGACCATGAAAACAAACACGATTTAAAAATAAAATGGAGATACATACAGTGTTTGATAATATTAAACAATAACATTAGACTAACTGTATTTGGATAATGAATCAGGGCAGAACGTGGTATATTGTATCGGACAAACAATAAAAACTAAAAATAGCGAGGAGGAACAGGTGAACCATAAAATTAGGATTTGAAATCTGGTCAAATAAAGTGTGTACGAGGCAATGTGATAAAAGACTGATAAAAATAGTAATAATTAAAATAACATGAATTAAAACAAAAACTAAGCAACGGAAGTGAATACTCAGTAGCTGAATGTGTGTGAAAATAGGCATGCCAAACGGAATGAGACCAGGGGATAATTGTAATATAATAGTTATATACAAGAGATGCTATTATCAAGCAGACTCTCAATGATAGCATAGTAACCAAATAAAAATAAAAACCAATAGAAAGTACTGAGACATGTAAGCAATAAAACCAGGGCAATTGTACTGTGCAAAACTACTTCAACGGACTGTGATAATATGATTAAAAACGAATAAAAACAAAGTGGTATAGATGCATGCTCAATAGCTGAATGCCATGTGAAAATGAGCGTTCCATACCGCTCCTCACACATCTCCACCCTTCGAGTCCGATGGGTTGCCTTGGCGCCTGCATTTGCCTCTGTTTTATTGCTCACATGGTTTAATGCACTATTTTTATCATTTATTATTGATCATCTGCCTGACAAGCAACCCTTACACACGTGGTTTTCCCTGGTCTTTCTTGCCGTCCGGAACGCTCATTTTCACATGGCATTCAGCTATTGAGCATGCATCTATACCACTTTGTTTTTATTCGTTTTTAATCATATTATCACAGTCCGTTGAAGTAGTTTTGCACAGTACAATTGCCCTGGTTTTATTGCTTACATGTCTCAGTACTTTCTATTGGTTTTTATTTTTATTTGGTTACTATGCTATCATTGAGAGTCTGCTTGATAATAGCATCTCTTGTATATAACTATTATATTACAATTATCCCCTGGTCTCATTCCGTTTGGCATGCCTATTTTCACACACATTCAGCTACTGAGTATTCACTTCCGTTGCTTAGTTTTTGTTTTAATTCATGTTATTTTAATTATTACTATTTTTATCAGTCTTTTATCACATTGCCTCGTACACACTTTATTTGACCAGATTTCAAATCCTAATTTTATGGTTCACCTGTTCCTCCTCGCTATTTTTAGTTTTTATTGTTTGTCCGATACAATATACCACGTTCTGCCCTGATTCATTATCCAAATACAGTTAGTCTAATGTTATTGTTTAATATTATCACACACTGTATGTATCTCCATTTTATTTTTAAATCGTGTTTGTTTTCATGGTCTCTCTCTTTTACAATTGGGTAATTTTATGATTTTTATTTCAATATTTATTACTCATACTTATTTACTTTTTATGTTTACATTGTTTCTTTTTGTGCATTGTCACATCCTCTGATTGTTGTCATTTTTGTGCACAATGCTGTACTTTTATATTATTATAATATTTATCGTTTTTATGTATTTAGCTTATCTTTTCTAACATAGCATTTTAGTTTGCTTTTTTATTTGCTTATTTATTTGTTGAAATTATTGGTCTATTTATGTCATTACTACATATTATTAATCAGCTCTTGTGTAGTTTTACTTGCTTTGTCAAGTATTCCATAGTTTTTTATTTTCTTTGGTTCTGTATTAGTTATATAAGCATATTGTATTTCTTTCTAATGTTTGGATAGTGTCCCCTTTTCACAACATCCCATTTGGCTTGAACTTCTTCCTCTCCTCAGCCCTGCCCTGTATAGTCACTTTTACCCTAATGCACCTGATTATTTGATGTTTTACGTTTGCCGGTGTTTTCACAATTTTAATGTTTTTAAGTGTGTTTTATTTGTTTTTTAACTTTTATAGTATTATGTTTTTTAATTATTCATTTATCTGTATTTATAATTACTAGTGTCATTCCCCCTGAAGAAGGCGTTGCCGAAACGCGTTGGGGTCCCTTGTGCATAATAAAGACCCTCATTCTTCCCACGTCTCCTGCTCCTCTGTTTGCTCTTCCAGAGTATTCCTGCCAGTGTTCTCATATCCGCTGTACCTGCCATATTGGATTTGCCACGGTTCAGCAAAGAGTCTGTCGAGGGCGGTTTGTTGCCTTATTTTGATGATATCTGTGACCCGACTCCATCTACCCATAGTAGCCTCGATGAGTATCAGAGACAGTGTTAATTATGGACTCTGGTGTTTCTTTTCTTTTTTTTTTTATGTCTCTATCTTCCTCTCTAGGGCCTCCTCCCGCAGACATATGGTCGCCATATTCATTGAGGGTTTTGCTTCTTCTCTAAGTTACTTTGGTACATACTTTTCAATATGGGGTGTATTAGCCAGCATACTCGGTGATTATGTCATTGTTGTACAGATTCTGATTATGTTGTATGTTTTCAAGCGCCCTTACCTAAAATGTCTATTACCGATTGATGGCACCATGTAAGATTTTATCATTGAACGTAAAAGGAATCAATAATCCGATAAAACGGAAGAAAATCCTAAGCTATCTAAGTCATGAAGCTGCGGACCTGATTTTCTTCCAAGAAACGCATTTAAATTCGAAGGAAACTCTTAAACTCAATATTAAACCTTACATGGTGGCCGCCTATTCCCCAGCCGTTTCTAAGAAATGTGGGGTTGCCATACTGGTTAGGAAATCTCTGCATGCTACTATTATTGCGACTAGCTCAGATACAGCAGGTAGATGGTCCAGGGCTCACCTCAAGATAGGTGACCTTGAAGTTACATGTATATGCCTTTATGCTCCTAATGTGGATGACCCTGCCTTTTTTGCTACCATTGCTCAGGTTGCGCAGGCCTCTGCTAATACTTCATTGATAATAGGGGGGGATTTCAATTTAGTTCTTGATCCCCTGATTGACAAACAGCCGCCTAGGACAAGTGGTCCCCCCAAGAGTCATACCACGCTTACCTCTGTGATCAAAGATCTTGCTTTAGTCGATCTATGGAGGTTACTACACCCCAATGAGCTTGACTTTACCTTCTTCTCTTCCCCTCACAAATCCCAGTCTCGCATAGATTTCTTTCTAATATCAAAACTGTTAGTTCCTCAGGTGGACACTGCAAAGATTCACTCCCAACATATTTCAGATCACGCTGCTATTTCTTTTCAATTACACACCACTGCACCCCAAGGGAATTCGGGGGCCTGGTTCTTTGATAGAGCCCTATTAACTCAGCCAGAGTTCCAGTTAGAAATTCGAGCAGCCATACAGGATTACTTCCATTTTAATTTACCCCAGGATACTGCAAATTGGGCTTGGTGGGAGGGTTTCAAAGCGGCCATTCGTGCAACGATCACTAGTTATCAAATTCGCCTGCGGAAACAACGCAAACAGCAGCTACTTATACTAGACCAACAAATCAAAGCAGGCGAACGAGTTTTAACTTCACGTACTGATCCATGCGTCTTAGTTCGCTTACAGCGTCTCCGTTTTCAATATAATGCAATCCTCTCAACTGCAGCTTCTAAGAGTATTGAACTTCAACGAGGGACATACTACCGTGAAAGCAACCGAGCCGGTCGACTTTTAGCCAATGCCTTGAAAGGTCAAAAAGAAGCCAAACGCGTAGCGGCCCTTCGAGCCCCACAGGGAGGGGGCATACTGACCACAGACTCCGATATCGTAGAACTCTTTCGGGATTTCTATACCCGTCTATATCAATCTGAATGTGAGTTCTCATCAGAGACCTTCGAGCAATTGTTTTCTGGTATTCAGCGGCCGACCCTTTCTGAAGCTGATAGGGATGCGCTGGATGAACCCTTCTCTACTTCAGAGATCCAATCTGCCCTAAAACGAACAGCCTCGGGTCGAGCCGCCGGGCCTGATGGTCTCCCCGACCGAATTCTACAGAACGTTCAGTGCAGATTTAGTTCCCTACTTAAAACTCTATTTTACTGCCCTTGCGGTAGATACATCCTCTTTGGGATCCTTTTCTGCAGCTAATGTGGTAGTATTTGAGAAAGAAGGCAGAGACCCGCTGCTAACCGCCAACTATCGTCCAATCTCCCTACTTAATGCCGATTATAAGATCTTCGCAACGATCTTGGCCACCCGGCTATCTGACAGGATGGCCACCTTAGTCCATCCCGACCAATGCGGTTTTATACCCGGCCGATCCACCGCTGACAATGCTCGGACCTTGTGCCATGTGCTATCCAGTGCTGCCAATTTAGACCACCCATGGGTGGGTCTTTCCCTAGATGCTGAAAAAGCCTTTGATCGCCTAGAATGGCCCTTCTTATTTGCAGTTCTCCGATGGTATGGCTTTGGGGAGGGCTTCCTTCGATACCTCCAAGTCATGTATACTCAACCCGTTGCCAGTATTTGTGTAAATGCCATTAAGTCTCAGCCTTTTAATCTCCAAAGAGGCACGCGTCAAGGTTGCCCCCTATCACCAATGCTCTTTGATCTAGCTCTTGAACCCCTCGCCCTCCTTAATAGACAGTCCGCACGTATTCGAGGTGTCCCCTTCAGTCACAGAGAGATTAAACTCTCTGCATATGCAGATGACCTTATGCTCTTCGTATCCCTTGATTCGGTTCCAGCTGTCTTGGACCTGATTGATGGATACTCGCAATTATCGGGCTATAAAATAAACTGGACCAAATCCGTAGCATTCCCACTGAACCGCTGGGTACATGAGGCTGACATGCAGGCCTTTCCTTTCCTTTGGCAATCCCGCATGGTGAAATATCTTGGGGTCCATTACTGTTCTCCTTTAGCAGACACTATTAGTTTTAATGCCAAGGAGGTAGTCTCCAAAGTCCGTGAGCTCACAAATCGTTGGTCTCCCTTATCCCTTACATGGTGGGGCCGCCTAGAAACTGTGAAAATGATGATAGTCCCCAAAGTGAACTATATTTTAGAAATGCTGCCATGCTTACTCCCGCTACACACCTACAAAGATATTGAGGGCCTTCTCGTCCGCTATCTCTGGCAGGGCAAACCACCAAGGATAGCTAAACAAAAACTACAGTCTGCGAAGGAACTAGGGGGTACCCGCTTTCCTGATTTTCTCAGATATCATCAAGTCTTCCTACTTAAACAAGGTGCCCGATGGCTAGATGCCTCAACAGACAGCAGACCAGTTTGGCTTGACATAGAAGAAGAGCTTAGTAGCCCAATTCCGTTGATCCATCTCCCCGGTATGTCCCATCAAGTAGACACCCGCCATCCCCCAATGATTGTCGATACTCTTGCGGCCTTTAACACTCTCATTCTATCACTGGGCCCAAACGTATGTCCTCAGGACGGACTCCCGCTGTGGAATAACCCCAGAATTCAAGTCCTAAATAGAACGATAGCATGGAAACCCTGGTACTCTAGGGGGATCTGGACACCCCAACAGCTCTTCTCTGCAGCTCGTTGGAAATCCTTTTCTGATTTACAAAAAGAATTTGCGTTACCAGCGAAACATTACTTTCAATTGATGCAGCTTCAACACTGCCTCAAAAGTGCTCAAATCCTGCCGCCCTCTGCCCCTACTGAGGACGGGCTATTAGAACTAATTCACTCTATTAGTAGTACACATGGGGTAGCCTCTAACTTTTATAAACTATTATGTCAGGGTACAGAGACTGCTACTTGTAGAGCCCAACAAGCCTGGGAGCGCGAACTGCAAACCACTTTAACCCCTGTGCAATGGAGCGTTTTCTGGAGCAAAGTAGTGCGGGTTTCCCGATCTGCCTCAGTTACCCAAACTCTCTTCTTTTTTGCACATAGATGCTTTTATACTCCAGAAAAAATAGCCAAATGGAACACAACTGCTAGGGACCAGTGTTGGTCTTGCCATACTGCTGTGGGAACCCTCGCTCATGTTATTTATGAATGTCCTCAACTACAGGTTTACTGGGGGCGGGTCTGGGGTCGTATTCAATTTATCTTACACCTTCACGAGCCTCTTTCTTGGAAGATTGTGGGACTCCGCTCAGTGGCGGAGGTCCCCTCTCTTCCTAAGAAGGGTCGCTTTCTCCTTGATTTCATGCTGGGTATAGCCATATGTTTAATCACGAGGAATTGGAAGGATAGCTCTCGAATTACTGTCAATGAATGGTGGAACCTCGTCTGCTTATATAGTAAATATGAGCAGATATCTCGGAGAGCTATTCCCCATGCCCAAACTCACTCTCGCTTGTCTAAATGGCAGATGCTCAATGATTATGTACAATCTGCTCATTGCTCCGACATGTCTGTTTAATGTATACTCATCATGTTTCAGATCGCCGTTAGGTTTTGTAACACAATAATGTCAGTACACGCCCGCTTCGAGAATGATTTAGTTTTCTAGAGAAGAAGCAGGGGGGAGGGGGGTGGCAGGGGTTTACTTTGGTGTATGTATCACATTCTATGTATGTATCTGTCTTTTAGCTGTATGTCTTCCTTTCCTTTGTTGTTATAAAACGAAAATAAAGAATTAAAAAAAAAAAAAAAAGGATGGCTCCTGATGAGCAGAGAAGGCAGATTCCCCAAGGCTTTCACTGTCTGACTTGGAAAAACACTTTTCTTCCTTCAAAATCCAGTCCACGAGTAGTGTGCTTTCTCTTAAAATTACCTGTATTTGGTGAGATTCCCAAAGTGAAATTTCACACAGCGGAAAATGAAATACAAGTGGTTCAAACAGGAACTATAATTCAATAACTCAAAAGCCTTTCCAATGTTCACTTTCAGATAAGAAGTGATCCCTCTCTGACTAGTGGGGCAAACTACTTATTTAAGAGGGTTATTTTTATACTGCTTTATCATTTCAGTCAAAGTGGTTTACATTGTAACTTAAACATGGTAATGTACATTAAACAGGGACATTGATAACCTGGATTTTTCTGAGGCAATGGAGGGTTAAGTGTCTTGCCCAAGGTCACAAGGAGTGCTCGTGGGAACTGAACCCTGGTCTTTGGGCTCCCAAGCCAGTTCTCTAACCATTAGGCTACTCCTCCACTGCATAAGACTACCTCCTGCTGTTCTCCACTCTGACTGTCCACTGACTCCCAGTCGTTATATTCAGCTGAAAGAACAGTCTCCCTCCTTTCCTCTTGGGCTCCTGGGTGGCACCTAGTCTACTTCTTTATCTGGAATATACTCAAAATAGATATTATTCCATAGCAAACTCAAAACTCCTCACAGTGCCCAAGCTAAGGGACATGTTTGCTAACTTTTGCTAACCATTAGCACAGAGTTTAGTGAGAAGTCAAAGGGGTGTGCACTATAAAGGTTCATAAATAATTATTGGATGTACATTTCTTTGGGGGAGAGAATACAGTTACCTTCTCAAGTTTGTAGTGACCCCATTGAATAACAGCTTTATGAAATCTCGGCAAGGTGACACCACAGTTGAAGTATGGTAGGAACGAAAAAGAAAAATTCATACCGGCCACACGTCGCCCAGGATGAAAAGGTGCCCTCCCGTAGCTTATACACTAGAGCTAATGATAGTGATTGCGATAGTGCAAGCACTGCAGATGTAGATAATATCCTTGCCACAGATACAGGCCTTGATGAACCTGTTCCTGAACTCAGTGTGGCAGGAGATAAACCACAGAAATTAGTAAAAACTTTAAGAGGATTAGCTACAGTTAAGTGGACTTTTGCAGATAGAGGAGATAATGCACTGCTATTTTTATGCTACAAACCCTATATTTAAATTGAGAGGGTATACAAAGAGGATCTGCCAAAAATTTGAAGAAAGAGGAAAATTGAATCACAGAATTTAGTGTGCAGTAAGCGCCCTGCACGAACTGTGCAGGACTGCACTAAAAATCCCGCACTAACCGGATAGCGCACAATCAAGCGGGGACTGGGCAGGTTGTAGGCAGAATGTGGGCATGGATGGCACTTAGTGGATAGCGCGGGTGTTTCCAGCATGTGTTAACTGTGAAAGGAGCTGTTAGCATTGCAGCACTTAACTCCAAACCCAGTGGTTGGTGGTAAGTGCTCCCATGTACAAGTTAGTATGATGTGACATGTTAACAAGGCACTAATGGCAGGATGATGGATGCACATGTCTCCCCCCCCCCCCCCTCCAAATGTTAGTGTGGATGCCTGCCCTATCCTTTGGGCCCCAACACATGCTACTGGCATGTTTCTTAGTAAACATATCCCTAAGGACCCTATGGGAATGTGTTCTGGACTTCTCAGAAATCTTTACTTTAGACCCTGGTCTTCACTGCCAGTCCTCAAGGTTTGTCAATGGTCAGGTTTTCAGAATATCCCCAATAAATATGCATGAAAGAGATCTGCATTCCCACTATCTCCATTGTATGCAAAGATCGTTCATGCATATTCATGGGGGTATTCTGAAAACCTGGCTCAAGGACTGGGGGTGAAGACCAAGGCTTTAGGGTAAGGACAAGATTTAAAAAATATGAAATCTTCCCAAGACAAAAAAATCTCATAATGTCTCAAAAATGTCCCAAAGTCTCCTAACTCTCTATTTCTAGTGCATTGGCATCCAGTTTCTTACTGCTCAGCAAGGACTTCCATGGTTATTTATTAGGATTCTTGGTCCCACAAACCTTCTCCAAACCCCAAATACTACATCTTAAAATCTTATAGAGCATCTTGGACTGGGGTCCTTCATACTTCTTGGCTGTTACCATTTCCTTCACCAGCTGGACAGGAACAAACTCCAGACTCTCTTTAGATCAGCTCTTCTCAGCTTCTCTTTCACCGTTTAGTCCAAGTCAGCCTGGACAATTTCTCTCTTTTTTACTCAAGAGCTGACCATGAAGAGGGACAGCTCCCCACTGCTTTTCAGCAGCATTTACTTCCCTTCAAAACACACCCAGGCTAAGTTCCACCTTATAAAATCGGCATATTCTCCATTACATCACAGAATTTCAAAGCAAAGTATTCGAGCGGAGATTCCAGAAATTAACTCACTCTAAAGATAAAGGAGTATTTTGGGGCCCTCCTACATAGGAAACCTAGTAGTCCTGTGCTTAAGGAGTCCTGCCACCCACAGAGAAATCTGGTCAACTTTATGCAATAAATAGTTTATCCCCTGCTCTCTACCACCTGATTAACCAGTGATTAAGCAAATTCTTAAATCCTGTCAGATCTAACCCCCTTGACAACTCAGTTAAATGAAACTAACAGAAGAAACCATAAGCATAAGGCCTAGTTCAAACCTTACTGTTTGGGCTTAGTTTAAGTCTGCTAAGCCTTTGAAACAACACCAAATAATAGTTGCATAAATTCCTCCTAGTCTAATTTCTTCTAGGCTTCCTTAAATTCCTCTTGCTAGCCCAGCCCATTTCTAACTGACCCGAATTGGGGTGAGGGGAGGGGGGTGACTCAGTTCTGGCTGGTGTTAGATGTGTAGAGCCCGGAGCAGAAACTGGTCAGGGAGCCCCAACATCTGTCTTCAGACGATGCCTCCTTCAGCTTTAGGGAGACTTGGGGCCACATGGGGCCTATGGCAACTGCCCCGTTTGCCACTTCCTAACAATGGTCCTGGACTCAGTAGGTCATCACAGAGTCCACGAATCACTGGCTTTCACACTCCCAAGGACAGGATTCCCGAGGAACTAAGGTTACAGCAGGATTACAGAACATCCGGGTAGAAATTAAAACCTGGTTATTCCTAAATAAGTTACAGATGTGAGGGAGGAATCCATCTGCTCCTGGTTTATGCTGGGTTTTTCACTCCATGGTTAATGAAGGGAGGCAAGAGGGAGAAAAATGGGAAAGTGAGATATAAGCGTGTTTAAATATTTTCTCACAGACACAGGTAATTCATGAAGAAGAGAGATTTTAAGTGGGTCTGATTTTCAGTTAGAAATCAAAATTTAGAGGAACAGTGAGCTTCATTGTCTAGTGAGCATTACGTGATAGTAGAAGTCTGTTGGAGATTGAAACTGGCAGCTGAATCAAGAGTTGATCAGTGCCAACATTCCAATTTCTACTAGTGCAACTTACAACTCAGGTAGTAGTTACCTTTCATTTAATTTCACTTCAGTTATTAAAATTTGATATACCGCCCTTTGAGGGAACATCAGAGCTGTTTACAATAAAATGAAGTAAAATAATATATAACAGAAGAAAGAAAGGGGATGCCAATAAAATACAGTAAAGTAAGATAGCTCACACGGGGAATGGAGAGCAAAAAGAGGGTAAGCACGAGAGGTAGGATCTTGACCCACCTGGCCTCCTTTGTGTTTCCTTACCATTGCCCCTAGATGTATCCCGTGTCTACAGCTACTGTATTGTCTGCCTTGACTAGATTGTAAGCTCTGATGAGCAGGGACCATCTCTCACATGTGTCTCTGCAGTGCTATACAAATGCTCAGTAGTACTAGTAGTAGAATAGGTAGCAGAGATGGAGGGGAGGAGTTAGGGACAGTCAAGGTGAGAGGTCAAAGGCTTTACAGAACAGGTAGGTCGTAAGCTGTGCCTTAAATCTGGGAAACAAAGGTTTCGAATGGAGATCCAGAGGGAGACTGTTTCATAGGGAGGGACCGAGAAAATTGAATGCAGAGTGATGGGTGGATTCTAGGTGAGCAAGTGAGGGCGGTGGGAGATAGAGCTTGTTCGTATGGATGGAGTGAAGAGCATGGTGCAGGATGTGGAGTATGATGAGTGTGGAGAGATATTGGGGTGTACCAGGGTGAGTAGCTTGAATTGGACATGGTATGTGATTGGGAGCCAATGTAGACTGTTAAGTAAGGGAGTGACGTGGTTGGAACGAGAAGCATAAAATGGCAGTTTGACGGTGGTGTTTTGGATGAGTTGTAACTGTTTTAGTTCATATTGGGGTTGGCCAGTGAAGACAGAGTTACAGTAATCCAAGACGAGAGAGAACGAGGGAAACAAGTAGAATGGTCAGGTGGAAGTGGGCAGAATGGAGCAGACTGTTTTAATGTGGCGTAGAGAGAAAAAAAAACACTTTACAATTGAACTGATGTGCTGACAAGAGGAATCCAGTATGACGCCAAGGTAATGAAAAGAAATTGTGAGTGTAATCTGATTGCCATTAAGGAGAGGCGAAGGGAGGAGTCAGGAAGCCAGAGAGCCATGGACACCGTTATCAAATAGTTGCACTCACCATTTCATTAAGTGCTTTTGGCCAGAGACTTCATTTGCATCAGACAATTACATAATGATAATGCTGTAGGCACTGTTGCTTAAGAAATTAGTTTGTCATGCAATGGTGATGAGGACAATTTTCAGATTGTACATTTAGATGTAACGTCTGCTGGTACTTTTAACTGCAGATCCTGTGTCTAATTTTCAAAGGGAAAGCATGTGCACACTTCTCCTTTGTAAATCACCATAGGCACAGCGTATCCACATACGTTAACACTTGCTTTCTCTACTGGTAAAATTATATGGAAAATAATGTACATCATAGATCTGAAAAAGAAATCCAACAAGCCCTTTTACTAAAGTGTGTTAAATAGCACAGGAGTGAGCATGTACTAACTGTCAGTGCTTGGCTAAACCAAGGGGCATGTTTACTAACATGCACCAACTGGTAGTGTGAGGTTTGTGATAAGGAAGCTTATCAAAGCTCAGGGAGTAATGACAAAAGAGGAGAATTTACTCTGATTAAGGGACCTGTACTGGCAGGTTATAGAAATAAGACAGCTTGTTTCCCTAAAAGACTACATGTTCCAGCATGCACCAGTATGCAGAAAGTCCCTAGGGGAGCTAGAGTGGAAAAGCATGAGTCTAATCAGAGAAAGCATTATGTCATCCCTAATCAATCATCTTCTAGGAGAGAGCTTAATTCACAACACCTGAAGAATGCAAGGGAGGAGTTGCAATCTATGCCCTTTTTTTTTTTTTTTAAACGTTTATTTTCATTTTACAACAAACAAAGTAACAACACATCAAAAGAAACAAATACACACATACAATAAAGAAAGCAACCCCAGTTACCCCCCACCCCAATGCTTCTTCTCTAAGCTGATTAGAATCATCATATGAGCGCTTACATACAACAATTATTGTACATCAAACAAACAGAAGGAGAATCTATGATACCAGATGAGCATGTGACAAAGATTAATACAGAATCAAACAGTCAACTGAGAGCATCGAAATTTTGAACATAAGCGTTGTGCATCTTCTAGCTAGACCAATAGTGAATAGTTTGACCGGAAGAGGCAGACATACTAGGTATTTGCGCACATTTACAATAAAGACAGATATGTTTCCCAATATTTCGTGATTGAGGAAATAGGAGACAGCAATACCCAGCATAAAGACTAAAAGAAGTAAGCCAATGTAGGAAGAGAGGGGATCCCCGCAGCTAAGCGGAGCCCCACAGACTTCCTAAAGGGGGAATCCGAAATATATAAAATAGAATGAAAACGACCTCAGACCCGACTCCAGTAATACTGTAATGCGGGACAATCATACATAACAGGAGTGTAGTAGACCAAAGGCCATATAGCATGTCCCGCATCAAGCGCACTGGATGGCATTCCAATTGGCTAACCTATCAGGAGTATTTGTCTACATGAGATAGCAGTACTGAAGAGATAGGAAAAATCTGATCTAGAATGTGAGTGATGGGGGGGGGGCTGAGAAAAGGTGAGCTCTAAGTCTGAGGGGTGAAGCAACTTCCAAATATCAATTCACGCAAAATCTTTCATCAGGGCTGGCAGGGTGTGGAGACTCTTGGGCGGACCACTCGTTCTAGGCGGCAGGCTATCTATCAAAGGAACAAATACTTGGTAGAAGTCACCGCCAAATAACAATAACAGGGTCATCCACATTCAGAGCATAAATACCAATACACGCTAATGCACAATCTCTAACCTTAAAATATACACAGGCCCAGCTACCCTCCCCATCAGAGCTAGTATCCATTACAGTGATTGGCAAAATTTCTCAACTAAGATGGCTACCTCACCACGCTCAGAAACGGCGGGAGAATAGGCAGCCACCATATAAGGTTTGGCAGCAAGTTTCAGTGGTTCGACAGAAGTGAAATGGATTTCCTGAAGAAACACTAAATCAGTATGATCATGATTAAAATAACTAAGGATGGTCATTCTATTGATTGGACTATTGATGCCTCTTACGTTCAATACTAAGAACATACATAAAGCCCTACAACAAAGTCAAACATTCTGAGAAAAGAAACATGATGGCGCACCGAGTTGCGCAATGTCCCTCATATCAACTATAAATGACTGTACACACGATATGATAGAAAATAAGCCAATGAAAATCATGAAGCGCCCTATATAACAGTAGAAGCACCGAAGTGCCTTAGAGAAGAAGCAAAACCCCAGAAATTACAGGCGACCTGATGTCTGCGGGGTGAAACCCCAGAGAAGGCCTAAATTGAAACATATAACCGGTATAGCTGTGCGTGCACCGAATCCAACCGAGGTGCACATCATGGAGGAAAAGGAGACCAAGAAAGGTAGATATAAAAGAAAGGAAGGTCCAGGCAGTCTCTATTCCAGGCAATAATCACCGCGCCGGGCCATTCAAAATGGCGGGCAGTTCCAGCGGAGTCCATCCGAATTGTTGACTTAGCGCATCTGGTCTGCCTCTTTGGAATCTAAAAATGTTGCTAGCAGAGCAGGATCTTCGAAGGTTCTAGTTTGGTTATGAAGAGTCACTCTGAGCTTCGCTGGATATAAGAGGCCAAAGCGAGCCTGTAGCTGTTGAAGTCTAGGACGAAAAGCAAGGAGTCCCTTCCGCCGGTCAGCTGTGGGCTTTGCCAAGTCGGGGAAGAAGGAGACTTTATGATCGTCAAACTGCAGATGTGGCATCACCCGGGCGGCTTTGAGAATTTGCTCAACTTGCTGATACCTCAGTAAACGGAATATAATAGGCCGGGGGGTCGTCCGATTGAATGCGATGTTGGTAGGAGCACGATATGCTCGGTCAATTTCCAGATCTCTGCAAAAGGTAATCTTCAGCAAGGAAGGGAGAGTTTTGACCAGAAATTCTCTGATATCTCCTGCTTCCGCCCCTTCTGGAACTCCTATGAGCCTGACATTGTTGCGACGAGCACGATTATTGCAATCCTCTAACTCTTTTTGAAGATACTGTATGTGACGCTCAGCCTTGTCCAGGTTCACCAAACGCACCGCGTGCGAATCGAGGACCCCCGCCATGTTGTCCAGCCGTAGTGAAAGACCTTCAAGCCGGTCCTGAAGCATACCGAAATCTTCTCGCATGGCTCGGAGCGCCTCTCCGTTGGACTGTACCAGTTCCTTCACACCACGTATTTCCTCCAAGATCTCCTGTTGCAGTTCAGGGCTTACCCGAGGTGGAACCATCTTAAGTGGGGAAGACAACTCTGTTTTGGAGCGTTTTCCATGTGAAGAAGAGGGAGACCCGAAGTCCAAGCGCACTGGTTTGTGGGTCGCCATTCCCCCCAAGGCACCCCGGTAAGTTCGGTATAAAATATTAAGTTTATGCAGATGTTAAGTCAGGATTCTAAGTAGGCCCCTCGGGAGCTTCAGCGCAAAGCGTCTAACCCGCTGGACATCAGGCTCCGCCCCCCGCAATCTATGCCCTTTAAAACTAGAAGGGATTATTCAGGAAGGGAGAACCAGAACCAGGAAACCAGGAAGAAAGAGAGGAGGAACAGAAGGAACAACCTGAACCTGAAGGTACAAGGACAAGGAAGCAGATGGTCCAAGAGAGGAGCTCAGAGAAGTACGTATGCCTGGAGAGATTCCTGGGGGAAACAACCTTCAGAGGACTGGAGAAAGCCAGAGGTCTGGAGATCCACAGCCAGGGACCCTCAAGCAGCACCTAAGAAGAGGTCTGTTGCAGCTAAGGAGAAAGGGAGCCCAAATACCTCTTGGAGGATGTCTGGAGAAAAGATCCTGAGGTCCAGAGATACCAACTGGAGGACAGGACACAGAAGCTCTATTGCCAGAATACCAGAAGAAGCAGCCTGATGCTTGCCTGGATTCAGGTATGAACTGTGAATGTTTCTCTAGCTTTGAGCAATGCAAACAGCAGGGAAACAGTTTCTGTCCATATAGAGGTCAGTTCATAAAACCCTCTGAGCCAGACGGTGAAAGTGAATCTATGCAATTTCAGGAGCAAGGTTTAATATCTGATGAAGAGAATGTTTATATGGACTGTTCTTTGAATAGGTTGTTAGTTTAGATAAATCCTCCAAATAAGAGTAAACATCAAAAGGAAACATTCTAAATACTGGCTTCCCATAAAGTTTTGTTGGAAAGAAAAAGCTTTTGGGAAAGTCTGCACGTGTGCTGAAAGCAAGCTACTGATTGCAGCTAATTGTCACCTGTTGGTAGGGCAGAGCACAGCACAAGCCATGCACACGTGGGATTTAAAAGTTCTTTTCTGTGTGGAGAAAGATAGCTATGTTTTTGTAAAAAGAAGTTTTCCTTTTTGGTTTGTTTCCACCTCAGCACTGCTAAGGAGTTGATTAGCAGTGGCTGTAAGAAAGCCTTTCTGTTCCATAAAGGACTTTGATACTTATTTGCATAAGCTTTTCAGTAGCCTTTGTTTATGTTGAAAAAACCCTGGAGAAGTTATCTGGATGGTGTTACCAAGTATATCTGTGTGTGGAATGTTCACCCCATAAATAAACTCTAATTTTGCCTTACACTCGACCAACTACAAGTTTCTTCATTTATTTAAAAGGCAAGCTTTGTGTGGATGGACTTCAATAACCACAATCCTTTGCAAGACAGTTAATTTACATACTTGCCAAGGTGATGGTACCTTCATAAGCACCCCCTTTTACAGGTTTCATGTGTGGTAAGCGCCCTCCGCTAAAAATCCCACACTAACCCAGTAGTGTGCAATGGGGCAGGGACTGGGCAGTTTGTCGGTAGGAGTGGGTGTGGATGGTACTTTGTGACAGGTCCATTGGTGCCATTTCTGTACTTGTGTCCTTTGTGGCCACACTGCTTGCACAACCCTACTTCATGGTTAGCGTGGTGTTTTGAGTGCTTGCTAACTGCGAAGGTAGCTGTTAGCACAGATGCACTTAATGCCATGTCAGTGTGTAAGATTAAGAGCACCCACACGCCGGCCCCATGCTAACTTTCGGGACTGAACATGTGCTACTGGCATGTTAAACGTGCCCCTAATAGTTAACATACCAGCTTGGCATTTCGTGTGCGCACTAATTTCATCATTCACTGTGGAGCATGAAAAAGGGTGAGGAATGGGCAGGGAGTGGGCATGGTCATGGTTACCATTAAATTGCAGACTCACATACAAGGTATTACTCATCACATTCAAAGCCCTCAACATGATATCCCCCTCATCCCAACCCCAAACAGGTCGAGGAGGTCAGTAGCTGCTAACACACTGATCATCCCGACTGAGTCCACTAAATGCACACAAGCAACCAGGAACAGGGCATTCTCCTTCTATGTTCCAAAGTGTTGGAACAACCTCCCTCCAAGCATCAGATCAATCATAGATCTCACACAATTCAGGAAAGCCCTCAAGCACCACCTATTCCTCCTATACTTTTCACAACCAAACGCAACCCATCCACACCCCACACTCCAACTCACTCTCTCAACGCCCAACACCTTGCAAACCGAATAATACCAACCAAACAACAGAACCATACCACACAATACTTTGCATGTGTGATTCTGATCATTAATGTAATCAAGAATGACGTTATGATAATGTAACACTCGAAAACCCAGCTTTAGCCATTTAGCCAAGCCTATCATAGAACTTGTAAACAGTTACTCTGTTACAACTGTGTTAGTTAATGTGTAAATAGTTCACCCAGTTGCAAGTCCAAGTTTTTTGATCCTGTTCGATGTAGCACTAGGCATTTCATTGTCTCTTGCAAGAATTGTTCACTGTAAACCGCACTGATAATGAAGAGCGCGGTATAAAAAAGCTTTAAATAAATAAATAAATAAATGGTCTGTGCAATACACTTTAAACAAAATAACTTGCCATGCATTAACTGTAACTGCTGCGGATAACACAGATATTTGCAATGTAGTTAATGTGCAGTAAAGGTATTGTTTCTGTGTTAACTGTATGGAAGATGCTGGGCACGCCCCAACAGTTATCACTGAGGCTTTGCAGGTACTGCACATAAATTTTTGAAACTAATGCCATGGTAACTACAAATTTTGACTATGTTTTGATTAAAGGGCCCTTAAGTGAATCATTGTCTAATCCTACCCATATCACAGTTCAGAAATACCCTCTTCATTCTACATTTGTTCATAGCCATTGGGTAGAGAGCAGGCCCCCCTCTATTGGGGCCATTGCCCCCGCCCAGGTGCAAAAGTCACAGTAATAGAGTCACCTGGTGTGGCTGGTGAATCCTGCTTGTCCATGGAGAAAGCAATGTTACTTACCTGTAACGTGAGTTCTCCATGGACAGCAAGCCCCACATTCCCGCCTACCTGCACTGCGGATAAAGACTCACCTGGGCGGGGGCAATGGCCCAAATAGAGGGGGCCTGCCCTCCACCCAATGGCTATGGACAAATGTCCAGCCAAAAATAAATTAAAGAGACATTTGGTGACACTCCAGACCCACCTTGCCTACTCAAAAGACCTTGCTGGGAACAAACTGAGCAGGTAGGGTGGGTCAAGGTGTAGGGGCTCCTTGGCAAAGCCTTTCTCAGCCCTTGGAAAGCATTTCTGTCTATTTGGCGCCATCAGATGACATCACCAGGTGTGGCTGACTTATCCTGCTGTCCACAGAGAACCCCCATTAGAGGTAAGTAACCTCACTTTCTGTGAGTCACTGAGAGGAGTTGAAGGGTGTAAGAGAGAGAGAGGCAGCAAGGGCCATGCCTCTTTTTACTTCAGGAGAGGAAAAGTTTAATTGATATCTTTTCTCTCTACAAAAAGAATAGTTACTCTCAAAATAGGTGTGTGCTCTCAGTTGTTTAGAGTGGCCTCCCAGGGAACCCTGAGCGCAGTGTTTGGAAGACTTCTTTCCCAAAGTTCAGGTAAAAGGCTGCCTGTCTATCAGACTGTTGTCAGCTACCAGATATTTCAGTATTGGCTAAACAGAGAAGTGGCACATAGTAGTAAAAGGGAAAAGATGACTAATAAGTTTCAATCAGGTTTCTAAGCAAAAAGCAAAAAAGATATTGTATTTTTGTACCTATGAATTGTTAACATCTTTACCAAATGGTTTTCTATTCTTATATTACATTTAGTTTCTATATGCAGTAAATATTTTTTGGATCACTCCTTGTGTATGGACTGTGTGAGGATTGAACCCCTTGAGCCTTGCAACTCTGCTGCCTCAATTTATTTATTTATTTGGTTAGATTTATATACCGTTTCTTCCAGCGATCAGTAGCGGTTTACATTGAACATTACACAGCAAACATTGCACATACCACAGAATTGTGATTATACAGTATGACACAGGATTATACATATTTACCACTTGTTTACATATCATCATACAGTATACCATTTGTTAAATTATAAACATATTTACATGTGATTCAAGGGTTTAAATTATTATTATAGCATTGAGATAGTGGCATGGATAATAATAACAATTATTATTCTAGGATTGAGATAGTGGCATGGAGACCTATTCACAAGTGAGCATCCAGCCCTTTGTGCGGCTGGGCAGAATTGGGACATACAGCATTAGACCCGATTCTGATCCTGCGGTCTAGCTCCCACGGAATTGGAATCAGGTCTACCAGCCTGGACATACAGGCCGGCCCCCATTCAGGTCAGCCGTATGCCCAGCCGCATAGCCAGCTAACTCAGCCTGGCTCTGTAATGGAGCTGCAGTGCCATGGTATTTTGTCGTCATGGCACCACAGCTCCATTATGGAGCCATGAACACTGGCCAGGGTCCGGCTGTGGGGAATCTCCTGCACCCCTCCCTGCTTTGTCCCCGCCAGCTGTCATTGCTACCCCGTGTCCAGGGGAACTTATTCCACGTCTGAGGTGGAATAAGTTCCCCATCTAACTAGCATACCCTGGACGTACAGGGCTGACCTCGGAATCGGTTCTGAATGTCCAGGGTGAAGGCCTGCCCATGCACCGCCCTCGCTCTGCATTCCGCCTGCCCCGCCCCCCACCCTTCTAAGGCTCCCCGTACAATTCCGCTGTTCATACAGGGAGCCTTGCATGGGGAAGGCAAGGGGTATGAATAGCAGGGATGTACGTCCAGGCAGGGCATATATCCCTGCTATTTGTGGCTCGGAATAGATCCCTTAGTGTTCTGCGGTACTTAAAGATGGATCCTTGTCTGCTTCAGGGAAGACCCTAAGGAAAAGAGTGGTTACATATATATATTTCTAACTTGAACTATTTGAAGTGATATAAATAAATTATTGCCCCGTATGATGTTCTTCATGATGATTTTGGTTGGCTTGTCTTCTGTAGATATTGCACTTATCATAGGCATGTGCACAGGCAAAGGTTTGTGATTCATCTTCAGATTTTTTTGACTTTTTTCTGATATTTTGGCATTTTTAAAAAATTTGTTTCACAGATTTAAAAAATTATTTTTAACAGGCACCAATTAAGTCTACAGTATATTTTAGGTTAATGTGCATTAAATTTATTTTGCATACATTACTTTTTTAAGGTCATGCTATCAAATGCACATTCGTAGTTAAATGAACCAGAAGATATTCTATCTCAAGGTCCTCATTCCATTATTCAAAGTCTGCATGAAACTTTCCATAAATAGGAATAGAATGATTTTGAAACTACAGCTAACATGCATGGTCAAATCAAAATATTTAAATTAAATTCAGATATAATGAAATAAAAACATGACTGAACTGCTTGATAGTATTTTGGGGTCACAAAATAAGTAATCCATTATGGTTTTGATTTTTTGAATTTTACTTTCTATATCTTAGAAATGCAATGCGAAATAAGCAAAACATTTTAAATGCTGGTGCTTTTGCCCATTTCTAGGAGCATGTTCTGAAGAACTTCCTACTGTTCTCCATTGTGCTGCTAAATGTGGTTTAAGGAACCTTGTTGCTCTTCTAATCCAATGTCCTGGGGCAGCTCAAGCTTCTACATTGGCCAACAAATATGGGGAGGATGCAGCAAGTCTTGCGGCGAGATATGGTCATAAAGATCTTCAAAAACTCATTGAAGAATTGTCTGTAAGTCTGCATTATATTTTCAAAATATATATATGTAGAAGCTCTATTCATGCTTTGGATGTCTGAAAACAGGTATGCAGATATCCACGTCCATTGGCGTGGCAAAATGGAAACATGAGCCCTCATTCCCCAGCAGTGTACATGGACATGGACATTATAGAGTGTAGATGACTGTACCTCTTCTCCACACTTTCTGCATATTTGGCTGACAAAATTAGCACTTTTCAGATGCCTATTCATGCATAGAGCAGGTATAAATTGTGACACAACTTGGGACATCCAGAACATTACTGAAATTGTGTGAAGATAGCCAATATCATGGGAATGCCCGAGACACGTACTAACAGCAGCTTCAAGGAGAGAGCATATAACTCCAGTCTTGATGAACCTCCACTGGTTACCTGTTCAAGCAAGAACCCTCTACAAAGTACTAACCCTGACCTTCAAAGCCTTAAACACTCAGACCCCCACAGCCATCAGCAAGATGATACACAACATACCACATAACAGAAACAGAAGACCCACAATGCAAAACACCCTAGAGGTCCCAAAAGCAATGATGAAATGTACAAAAACAACAACGAATAGGGCCTTTACGATTTACGCACCTAGAGCATGGAATGCCCTTCCCCACTTATATTCGAATCATCACCGGCATAACCCACTTCAGGAAGGCATTAAAGCATCATCTGTTCACTATATACTACCCCAAATCCAGCCTTAGTAAACATGCATGGTGCTCCTCAGACAATCACCCACCGCACCTAACTAATCAGACCCAGCATGAAAAGGGATAATCAGCTCGGTCTCCCATCAGTACTCCCCGAAATAGAATCTAGGCACCCAGCGTAATAAGATGTATATAGACCCTTCCTGAAAGTAGGTACCAGTGTAAATATGATGTAGATAGTTTCCCCCAGTTACTTCCAAGTTGATCTCCCCGTTCATTGTAAATACAACTCAGAGTTCCTGCGTTGTATAGTTGATGTTGAATGTAAACCGCACTGATCTAAATAGCGCGGTATAGAAGAAATGTTAAATAAATTAAATACCATGCCCCTGTTCTGCCTTGGAGGTCTTCATGCTGTGGACATCCACTGAACTGGCTTGTGATATGGCTCCAAGGACATCGCCATGCCTTGGATGTCTCTACGTCTGTTTTCAGATGTCCAAAGCACAAATACGCTTCTAAAATAACTGCCATGCTCTGTCTCTCCCCTTTGCAAGAAATTAGAAAGTTGCATCTTTGACATCATCTGTTTTCATATGATATCCAGATTGTGACCCCAATAGGAGAAAAATTAAGGGAGGATTTGCGACAGCTCAGTAAGAGATTAGAAATGGTTATTACATGGTTAAAGAGAAGATTGGTTTTGAACACCTGGAAGTTGGTGTTCCTCTGGTTGGTGAAAAGAGATGCAGAAGCTTATGTTTGGATGGGGATAAACAGACCCCTATTAGTAACATATGCTGTCTGAAATTTGGGGGTGTGGTTAGACTGGAATTTGTTCTTTGATCATATCTTTAGGTTGGATCAGATGTTTTAAAATCTATGTTTGATTCAGCAATTGTAGTTGCTGCTTCATGAAGAGAAAATGCAATTGTTAATCCATTTATTGATTTTGTCAAGACTAAATAATGGAAATGTGTGTGTTGGTTTGTCTAAAACGTCTTTAGCCCAGATAGTTACTGCAGAACATGAGGGACTTCAGGTTAGAGACCATTGTCTCCAATTTATATTTCATTATTTTTAGCAAAATTATTAGAGCATATTATACTGATTTTGTTTGTACCCTTTATTAATCAAACAATTCATGAGACTACCACTACTACTATTAATCATTTATATAGCACTACAAGATATACACAGCACTGTACAAACATATAAAGACAGTCCCTGCTCATAGAGCTTACAATCTAATCAAGACAGACAGAACAATACAAGAGAAACAAGGAGGTTCAAATAGGAAAGGAGACACAAGGAGAACCAGGGATTAGGATCACAAAGAGGTAAGCCTTTAGCATGGATTTGAATAGGGGGAGAGAAGAGATTTGATGTAAAGATAGGGGAATTTTTTTCCATGCATTAGGAGCAGCAAGGTGAAAAGATCGAAGTCTGGAGTTTACAGAAGAAGAAAAGGGCATAGAGAGAAGAAAGCCAGAGGAGAAGTAGAGTTCACAAGGAGGGATGTAAGGAGAGAGAAGAGAGGAAAGGTAATGAGAGGCAGTAAAGTGAATGCATTTATATGTTAGAAGGAGAAGTTTGAATTGGATACGGAAATGCAAAGGGAGCTAGTAATGTGATTTTAGAAGAGGGGTTATATGAGTGTATTGGGGTTGGTGGAAGATTAACTGCACCGCAGAGGTCTGGATAGATTGAAGAGGAAAAAGATGACATTGAGGGAGACCAGCAAGGAGGACTTTGCAATAGTAAAGATGGGAGGTGACCAAAGAGTGAACAGGATCCTTAGTAGTGTGATCAGAGAGGAAGAGACAAATTTTGTAGAGAAAGGAAAAACAGTTTTTAGCTATATGTTGAATATCTGTGAAGAAGGAAAGGGAGGAGTCAAAGATGACCCCAAGTTTGCGGGCTGAGGAAACAGAAAGGTCAACAGTGATAGAGAAAGGAGGAAGAGGGGGAGAAGGGTTTAGGGAGAAAAATAAGATGTTCCTTTTTAGCCATATTCAATTTCAGGTGGCAGGGAGACATCCAGGTGGTGATGTCAGATAAGCAAGTAGAGATACGAGTTTGGAGTGAAGGAGAGATGCCAGGTGTAGATAGGTAGATTTGAGAGTCATCAGCAAAAAACGCATACTGAAAGCCAGGGGAAGAGATGAGAGCACCAAGGGACTGGGTATAGAGAGAGAAAAGGAGAGGGCCCAGAATAGACCCTTGGGATACACCAACTGAGAAGAGGGATGGTAGTAGAGGAGGAGCCTCCAGAACCATCACCAAAAGAGTGATTAGAGAGATAGTACAGGGCCTTTAAAACCAAGAGGATAAAGTGTCAAAGAGGAGGAGGTGGTCAACAGTATCAAAAGCAGCAGAAAGATCAAGAAGAATGAGAACTGAGTAAAGGCCTTTGGACTTAGCAAGGAACAGATCCCTGGAGACTTTGGCAAGAGTCTTTTCAGTAGAATGAAATGGATGAAAACCAGACTGAAGTGGATCAAGGAGGGTTTAGTCACAGCATGGAATCAATGACATCAATGTTTGATAGATTAATGTGTGGCTTAGAGAAAAAGGAAACTAAATTTGTCATTATTTTTTCGGACATGGCTTTGGCCTTTGACTCAATGCTTTATAACCTTCTCTTTCCTTGGATAAGTAGCATGGAATCTTTCTGCATTATGGAATTATGCTAGGTCTTATGACCTGGATTGGACACTTTTGGAAACAGGATGCTGGGCTGGATGAAACTTTGGTCTGACCCAGTATGGCAATTCTTATGTTGTACAGATTCAAGTTATTAGAAATTGGGTCAGGTCTGTTAAAATTATTCAATTCATTCTCATCTGAAAGGGAACAACATGTGAGAGTAGGGAATGAAGTTTCAAGGTGGCATCGCCTAACCCAAGGCAGCCTGTAATGTTTGGCATTGTCTGCATTATTATTTAATATTTGTGTGTAGTCACTGTGTGTGATCTTAAAAAGCATATAAAGTTTCTTTCCACCTTTATGCAGATGATATAATGCGGTAAGTCCCATTTTTTATTGAAAATGAGGTTCAAGTCAAGAATTTTTGAGTGGTTTCAAACCATTGCTCAATGGTTGCTGAAAAATGGATTATTGCTCAGTTGTAAGAAAACAAATGTTTCAAAAGACCATTCATTTGTACTCCCCCAATAGTCATAAAAATGAATGATGTAGAATTATCAGTTAGTGCTGAGATCCTATATTTGTGTGTAGTTCCAGATCAGCAGTTAATGCTACATTAAACATATTAATAGAATTGTAGGAACTTCACTTTATAAGATATGGGTAATATGATGATTGCACCCATTATTGAGTGAGGATAATTTTTGTACAGTATTCCAGACTTTGATTACTTCAGTGTGATCTTGCAGAGGCTGCTGGCATACTTAAATCTTTGTAGATGATCCAGAATGTGAATGCATGAATTATTTTCAATAAGTCAAAATTTGATCATATAACTCATAGCTCCATTGGTTGCCAGTGGAATAGTGTACTAAATATACAATTTTGCTTGTACTTTTTAAAATTGCACATATTTCATCTGCTAAATGTCTAGGTTCATTACTGGAATCTTATACATCAGAATGTCCAGTTAGATCAGATTCCCAGAACATGTATGTTCCCTTATTGCAGTTAGGCAGGAATTGATGTCTAAGAATCAGGGCCAACTCACCAGCTAGGCAGTCACCTAGGGTGGTAGATTTCTGTGGGCAGCACAACATTGTGCTTGTGGCAGACCATGTGCTTCAGCACACATGGTCTGTCGCTTCTGACCTCCTACGACAGGACATTATGTTGGAGGTTGTGTCAGAAGTGGCAGGCCATGTGTACCAAAACACATGGTCTGCTGTGGGCTGCTGTGCCAAGCTGAGCCACCCCCAGCCCCAACCCCACCAGTGGAATTGGCGGCAGCTTTGGGTGGTGTGGTACAGCACAGGGGAACGGCCTGGCTGGGACTTCTGCCTGGGGCGGCAGAATCCTTTGAGTCGGCCCTGCTAAAGATTTTCATTTTATGCACCTAAATTATGGAATTTGCAGTCAAATGAATTGAGGGGGATGTCTGATAAGAGACTTTAGAACATGAAGACTCAGTTATTTGTTCAAATGTATGATTTATAGAGTAGCAGCATTTTGGGGATAATTGACCCTGCTTATAGGTCTATGGTAATTTGGTGCCTTGTCTTATTTAAGAAAACTTTGGAAGGAAATTGACAGACTGTGTGTTTTCTGTAATGTATGTAATATCCATTTATGTATATGAATTATCTCTCCAGGAACAAGCAGGAATATAGTCTGCACATATGGGTGACATCAGCATCGACGAAGCCCCGCACGGGAACACTCCCCAGCATCCAATAGAAATGCTTTTAGGAGCATCCCTCCATGCCTTTCCGCCTTCCCAGCAGTTCTCCTCAGTTGTCTTTTTTTTTCTGTGGAACCATCAGGACCTTGTCCTAACCCCGCTGTGAAAGAAAACGTCTAAACCTTTTTTCGGTACTCTGCGTTTGCCTTCTCGCCTCGATAACGATACTGTATTGTTCTGGTAGTTTTCTTTTCTTCATTTACTAATTTCTTTTTCTTTTTTTATTTAGGCCGCCATTGCCCAATTTGATTTTGCCTCCATCATTTTTTCGACGATTGAGAAGTCATATAGTGATTTCAATAAATCCACTAAATGCCGGAGTACCATTTCGGCAACTGACCATTGTGATTGATGTTTGAAATGTTTGGGCCCCAACCATGACATCTCCTCTTGTGCATAGTGTAAACTGATGACACCACGCTGCCTTAAGAATCAAGAACAGCAAAAGGTAAAGCTCTTTCAGTCAGACTCAGCTGCTTTGGCACACTCTTCAGGGGCCTCTACTCTTTTGCAATCGTCGCATGCTTCCCATGCTTCATTGAAGTCCAAACACAGCAGAAAGATGAGAGGTTGATAGTTGCAGCCCAGGACAGTGGCTTACAGATGAAATGGTTTACAGCAAGCATTGGAAAAACTGGTAATACAGACATGTGTCAGCTCTGTAAGAAAGACCTGGAAACAGTGACTCACCTCAGTTGGATGTGAAGTTCTGATGGCAGAAATATTCTATACAGAAAAACATAATAAAATAGTGTACCTCATCCATTGGAAACTCTGTAAACACTGCAACATCACTGTGCCTGAAAAGCACTGGGATCATGACCCTAAGAGAATTACAGACAATGAGGAGGTTATGATCACCTGGGATACTCCCATCCTGACTGATAAAAAGCTGGATGTGAGGAAGCCGGATATAGTGGTTAAGGAGAAAAATACCAGAACGGCATTGATAATAGAGGTATCAGTTCCAAGCAACTATTTTGTGAATCACGTGGAGAGGCAGAAGATCCTGAAATACCAGGAAATGCAGGTATAGACCAAGAAAATGTGGCAGAAAGATACAGAAGTATTTCCTAATGTTGGATGCTACCGGCTTGATAAAGAAGAATGTCCAAGCTCATCTTGAGAAGCTACCAATTCATATTACATCTTACAAACTCCAGCAGGAGGCTGTCTTTGGCATGTTGCAAGTATTATGCCAAGCCTTAGCAGTAAATTTGAGAGACTGAAATCATACTCCCCATGCCCTGGCTTAGAAGTGAGGCTCACACCTGCCATGGTATGCGCAAAACTAATCCATTTGGAGAAACTGTCCCCTGAAAGCATTGGTTGGCTTCACCAGCAGGAAATGTATCAAAGACCTCAGCACTGGCATTGACGCGCTCCCGATCGTCAGCATCAGACACCGATTCTCACCATCAGCATCTCAGCATCCACATTCTGTGTCAGGAGACCAAGAGGTAGGCTGACCTGCCAAGCAGCCCCGGTGGGAGGATCCTTCCTCCAAAGCCTCGGAGGGCCTCGGGGATGCTCCCAGGACCTTGTCCTTGACCGAATCCCTGATGCTTTGTTCTGGAAATGGTGGTACAGGGCTCCATGCCTAATTCCATCCAGTCACCTCCAGTCTCTGTTGATGAGTGAGTCCAGGTTATCGAGAGGAGTCTGGCCACAATCCTGGTGGCCATAATGCCGGGGCCTTCGAAGCCCTCAGGTTCCACCACTCTGGTAAAGACTTTCAAGGTTGCTGCATCAAGAGTTTCAGAGATGTTGTGCAGGGAACAGGCACTGAAATGCACAGAGCCTCGGGCTACCCCAGTGCATTCGGTAGAATCAGGTTCCGATCCTGCACATCAGCACCAGGCTTCAATGTCTGCATTGGAGCATTGCCGATACCACAGTACCAACAGTCACTACTTTGACTTTCTATCAGATTCCAGTACAGATTTTTTGATCTCCGATGCTGAGTCTCTCGATTCTGAGCTACTCTGGGATGTTCCCTTGGATCCATCTCCAACTCTTGAGAGGCGTCTGTCTCCACCTGAGGATATGTCCTTCCAGGATTTTATCAAGAACATGGCCATGGCTCTCTCAATATCAGTGGCCATGGGAATCTGAACCAAATTTGATATCCTTCAATAATCCTCAGCACCTAAGGATGCTGCTACACTTCTCATCCATAATATTCTTCAGAACTTGATGCTCAGGACGTGGAAAGCACCACTAACAGTTCCATCTATCAGCAGAAGGCTGGATATTCTATCTAGATTTCCTCCTTCCCCAGGTCTTCAGAAGCCACAATTGCCACACCATTCTATGGTGGTGGTGTTGACCATAAGGAGGATTAAGAGCTCCAAAAACCACTCATCTGTTCCCCCGGGCAGGGAATCCAGAACACTCGATGCTTTGGGCTGAAAATCTTTTCAAGCTGTTATGCTGGGTTCCAGAATTAACTCTTACATGCTCTAACATGGGCATGTTCTTAAGAGATGTATCAAAAGACTTGTCTGAATTCACATCTTTGTTACCAAGTGACAAGCAGGCCCCACATCAAGCTCTGGTTTCTCATGCTCAGAATACTTTAAAGTTCTGACCAGAGCAGCTTTTGATGCATTTGAGGCCACACGCAGAGCAGCAGCTGCCTGTATTGGGGCAAGATAAGCAGCTTGGTTGCAGGCCTCTGATCTTGAACAATGGGTTCAAGACAAGCTGGCAAATATCCCTTGTAATGGAGAGAACCTTTTTGAGAAAGGGTGAAGAGAGAGCCAGAGAAATCGAGACCGTTGATCTCACTATGAAAAGATTATCCAGGAAAACAGCTGACTCTACTAAGAAAAAGGTCGCTGGCAAGAAGTCCTTTTATCCCAAAAAGAGGACGTTTTACCCTTCCTATCCCTCTTATTCTTTCTACCAGGCTCAGCAGCCTCACCAGAAACAATAAGGAACTCATCAGTCCAGAAAGCCAAAAACTGTGAAGCCCCAGCTAGCTCCAGAACCACAATCTCCAGCATGTTTTTGACTGCATCCTCCAGGGCATAGCCTGTCTACCCATGATAAGTCCCCACCACATAGCCCATACTCATCACTTGCAAGGTGCTATCAGATCATTTTCAAAGAACTGCCTCCCACTTTCTTTGTAGGTGAATTCCCTATGGATCCTCTATACTCCACTCTACTACACAGGAGATCACCAGTCTAATAACTCAAGGAGCTATGGAGGAAATCCCACTCACACAGCAAGGCCTAGGATTCTATTTCCGATACTTCCTCATTCTAAAGAAAACAGGAGGATTCAGGCCTATCCTAGACCTATGAAATCTCAATAAATTCCTAGGATGAGAAAAGTTCAAGATCTCGCTAGGGACTCTCCTTCCTTATCTTTAGGAAAAAGACTGGCTCTGCTCCCTGGATCTCAAGGATGCCTATACACACATCCTAATACACCCCTCCAGTTTACTTTTCACTATCAATACCACGTTCTTCCCTCAGGGCTTGCCTCGGCTCCAAGGGTGTTCATAAAGTGCTTGGCAGTTGTAGCAGCCTACCTTCATTCCCTGGGCATCTTCATCTTCCCTTACTTAGATGATTGGCTCATAAAGGGAGAAACCCCTCAAGTGGTCTCCACTTCACTTCACTTCAGCATACCATTCTGGTACTACAGCAACTGGGGTTTGTCATCAACTATCCAAAGTCACATCTGAACCCCACTCAAACATTGGAGTTCATAGGGGCTCTTCTGGATACCACAAGGGCTTGGGCCTTCCTGCCAGTGGACCACCTTCAACGTCTCCTCTCTTTGGCAACCCACTGCCAACAACAAACAAATGTTACTGCAAGAGAAATGCTACATCTCCTGGTTCACATGGCCTCCATGGTCCAGGTTGTCCCTTATGCCCATCTCCACATGCGATCAGGACAGTGGACCCTCTCAGATCAGTGGAGACAGTCCACAGGTCACCTCGCGGACAAGATCACAATCTCACATCAGTTTGCGACCTCCCTCAATTTGTGGTGCACCACCCAAAACCACCTCATCAGGTTACCTTTTCAACAGTCTGCACTGCAATGTACACTGACCACCAATGTGTCCAAGCAAGGCTGGAGAGCTCATCTCCATGGTTTCATCACACAGGGAGAGTGGACTCCATGAGAAGACACTTATCACATCAATCTGTTGGAACTCAGAGCAATTGGCAATGCCCTTCATGTCTTTTGTCCCCACTTATCGAGGACAAAAGATACGACAACCATTCAGACTCATTCAGACCGACAACCAGGTGGCCATGTTCTATGTCAACAAACAGGGTGGTACCGGTTCTCACCTCATCTGCAATGAGACAGTCCATATTTGGACTTTTGCAATAGCTCATCGGATTCTTCTCTGAGCTCTTTATCTTCCAGGGGAGCAAAATTAGCTAGCCGACAAACTCAGCCATATTCTTCACCCACATGCGTGCATGCTTCATTGGGAGTTGGCACAACATTTGTTCCATCTATGGGGAATGCCATTATCGATCTTTCTGCCACTCCAGCAAATTTTCAACTCCCTCGCTTCTGTTCAAGGATCCCGTCTCCATAGAGAGAAACATCAGATCCTTTCCTGCATGGAGCCAGGGTCTGCTCTACGCAATTCCCACCACATCCTCTAGTGTCAAAGACACTCTTCAAGTTGCAATCAGACAGGGAGAGGATGATTCTCATTGCCCCATTCTGGCCATGTTAGCCTTGGTTTCCCCTACTCCATCAACTGATGCAAGGACAACCTCTCTATCTGGGTTGTGCCCCAAGTCTTCTCTCACAGGGCCAAGGGGCACTTATGCACCCCAACCTGAAAGCATTAGGTTGACAGCATGGCTGCTGAATGCTTTGTGTTGTCTCACTTACACCTTCCAGAGAATTAACAGAGATCTTACTCTCTTCCAGGAAAGATTTTAGTAGGTGTGCATACACCTTTTAAATGGCATAGGCTTTCCCTCTGGTGCTCCCAGAGAACTCTCAATCCATTTACTTGTCCCTTGGAGAACTTACTCCAATATCTCCTTCATCTCTCCACATTTGGGCTAAAAACTAATTCAGTGAGAGTCCACCTAAGTGCAATCTCTGCCTCTCACTGCCCAATTGCGGATCATCCAGTTTCTTTACATACTCTAACTCAGCACACAAACTCCACTGTAAGTCTCTTCTACCAGAAAATCAGAACAGTTAAAGCCCTCAAACCACTCCTGGACCAAACCCACTTCTGGACAGTTTTCCAAGCCTTAACTCTGCCTCACCTTGACTTCTGTAACATCCTGCTACAAGGATTACCAGCCTCATCAATCCACCCGCTGCAGATGGCCATGAACAACCCTGAAAGAGTACTAACTGGCACTCCCAAATGTGAGCATATTATCCTGATACTTGGTAACCTCCATTGGCTTCCAATAAGAGCCCATATTAAGCACACAGTATTGATCGCTACCTTCATAGTGCTCCACCATCTATCACCAGATCATCTAGAAACTCTTATAGAAAGACCACCAGACAACTGACCCAGAAGGACCAACACTCAAACTACTCTTGCTATCCCTGCAGGCAACCAGAAACACAATGCTCCAACATCAAGTAAGGCTTTCTCCCTGTTCACCCCGAGACTCTGGAATGCATTACCAGATAACATTTGCACACTACAAGATCTCAAAGATTTCCAAAAGAAAATAAAACATATCTGTTCTCTGAACATTTCTCCAAGGCACCAAACTAACCATGCCCTACCATGCCCCCCCCCCAGCCTAATCTCCACCTGAGACGCAAGCCTGTTCCCATTCTCATGTTTATATTGTTAAGCCATCAAACAAGCTACCAAACCCACCAGTCTGGAGAACACAAATCCTACTCCTCACACTCACAGACCAAAAACCCAACATACAATTCAAAAATCACTTACCATGAACTTAATCCCAACTACAAGCAATCAGCAGAAACTCAGTAGTGAGTAGACAGACTAAACAATGGATAGGAGAAAAGCCTCAGATAATTTAACCTCCCTCTATTTGGCTACTCAAAGCCATAGGGGAACAAACAGCTCCACATCATAGGCTGAAAAAACTCCTCCCATCAGCAAATTAAAAAATGTTTTTATTACAAAATACTTAAAAACCTCTAAACAACATCTACAGCAGAAGGTACCCCAAAGCGCCCTGACAGTAACAACTACTCAAATGGTATTATAACACCAATTCTATAGAAACTATTTAAATCGGAATCGCAGACCAACACAATGGTCATCTATAAAGGAATAAAGAAAGGAGCAGTCACAAAAATTCTCAAACATAGCTCAAAGCCTGCTTGCAGCCCCATACTTAGCTCAGGACAGCAGCTCTTCAAACTCTTCAATAGCTCTTCAAGCTTACAGCACTCTAAGCTTCAAACACTCATGCACAGGATGCCGAAAATCCAGTTACCGCTGCTACACTCACCATTGAGTCCCCTACCATACCATTTCTCAGAATAACCCTACAAAGATCTTTGTTTCACTAAAAACAGTTTCTTCAGAGGTTACACTACCAGCCAAAATTCTTCATGACTACATTTCTTTTGCGTATACACAGGCCAGTCTTTCCCTGCAGGGACATGTCACATGCCCACAATGCTCGAGTTATGTCCGTAACAGTTGCCATCCTACGCTCTGTCTTCATTTCAGAGATTTGCCAAGAAGCCACTTGATCTTCTCTCCATACCTTTGCTGCCCATTACTTTCTTGGCAAAGACTCTGCTTGAGACATCCAATTTGACCAAGCCATCTTACGACACCTTTTTGAAGTTTAACTACAGCTCCTCACACCATCCTTGGCTGACTACCTGGAGAGTGTGCCCGAGGGGCTGAGTCTGACAAATCCCTCACTTTATCCTCTAGCTGCTTCAGGTTCCCTCCCTATGGGCTCGGGTTTTCACATGTCTTCAGGGTTGCTTGGAGCTGGGGAATCCCATATGTGAAGACTGCATTCCTGCTTGTTCCTAGTAGATGTGACGAACATTTTTGTATTTTCCTTTTCAGTTTTTCCTATGGGTTTTTTTCATATACTATATACCTGACATGCATGGAGGGATGCTCCCAAAAGCATTCCTCTTTAATGCTGGGAAGTATTCCTGCACGGGGCTCCATCAATGCCAACATTATCTATATGTGAAGACTGATTCCTGCTGTTCCTGGAGATCAGGCCCATGCGAGTGGTGCGGCCGTACAGGGCGCAAAGGCTTAAGGGGCCCATTTTAGCTGTCTTCCATTGCCTGCCGCCGCCACTTATTCTTTTCTCAGCGGTGGCAGGCAAGGCAGGACAGCTAAAATGCGCCCCTTAAGCCTTCTCGGGAGGGACAGGTCTGTTTAGCATGCCGGCAACTTGCACATCGGGCGCGCCTCTTCTCTCCCGCCGTGGGAGCGGGGGTCCGCTTGATGTGCAAGTCGCACAGAGTGTGATCTTCCCTCGGTACGGCCCTGCTGGAGATCACAGGTGAGTAACTACTATATGTTCATTGTAACTTGCCATGAATCATAGCAATTTCATGAGTAAAATGTTGATGAAATAAAGAAATCAATAATGGTTACATGTCTCATTGAAACATGCTAAGGAGATAACGTTTCTGGACGCTGTAAAGACTGCTTCATGGAACCAGCTGGTCATAGAACTAACTACTTTAGGTCTAGTCCTTATTGGAACACAAGACCTGGTGCAAAGGGTAATGCCAATAATGATTACTATGTAATCAGATTTGTCATGATCACTGGAAGGATGAAAACTACTGCTGCAGCATTTAATGTTTAAAAAAAAAAGTGACAGAAAAAAATAGATAATTTTTAAACTTAAAGGAGCAGTTGTCAGTGTCAAAAGTTTGTATGAAGTCTGTTCGTTATTTAAAATTACCATTTTGGAAGCCCATATCAAATATGTTTAGGACGTTGGATTCTAGGGGTTTATAATGGTAAATTTAGATGTTTATTTTCAAGGTAATTAGATGCTTTGGGTATGTACTAAAAATCTGTGTATATCAGTTTCACATTGTAAAATTACTAAGTGAATTTTATTTTTCATATAGCTTTTATTACAATTTTAAAATTGGTGTATGCCTTTTCTCTAGCCCCTTCATCATCCCCAGAAACATCACCCTAGACTTATTGTACTTCCTACGTTGCTGGTGAGTCACCACATAAGGCTTTTCCAGGGGTCACAATTAAAATGTAGAAGGAATGGAGGAGGAACATGTTTTCGAGCTGTTGAGGCGTGCATTGAAATGATGGCAGTTATAGTTTGACAAGGGAGTTAATTAGCTATTGGGGGGGGGGTGAATTTGAGGTAGCATGACAGTTTCTGGCAGGTGTATAACTATTATGGAATTTAAATTGAAAATATAGCAACCTAGGATTTTCCCAACAAAGCTATAAAAAAAATCCCCGATGTACTTATTTTTGAAGGATTGAAAATCTGTCTCAGTTTTTACGACTTCGCAATGTTCATTTACACTGTAAACCTCACTAAAGTATAATCAAATGCTGTAATGTACACTGTAATGTGTGAATGATGAAAAACAAGCAAACAAGGTGTACAAACAAAGAGGCTGACTATCATGAACTGACAAACAGGAGAATTTAGATGGAGGACAAAATTCAGCAACTGGAAACTTCACCTACAGGTCAAAATATTATGTTCTATGTGAAAACAAGAGAGACTTACCAAATGGCAATATGTCTTATGTGCAAAATAGAAGCATCAGGGTACTACAGAACTGATGCTGTAGATGTATAGCACCACAGTTCCCTTCACCTGTGGCCTATATAGTAGGAGATAATAAAGCAGCTGCTGCCATCACTTCTTCCTGGGGCTCATGCAGGCTAAAACTGTGTAGTCACTGCTTTTTCCGACTCCTCCCCTCTGGTGCTTGTATGGCCTAAGACAGTGCTGCTACCACTGACTCTGCCTCCTTTTGAAGGTGATGAGGCCAAAAGAGAGCATCCTCTTCCTCCATGGTTCTTTGGGTGGTCCCACTCTGACATCATCTGACTGCAATGGCAGCAGCCAAATGACATCATCAGATCAAGGCAGCAAGGAGCATTTTGAGTTTTTTCACTTATAATTGGAAAAGCCAAATTCCACATTGGAAGCATTTCAACCTGGTTTTCCCAGTTATAATTGAAAATCAGAAGCCCTAAATAAATTTATTTCATGCATGAAAATGGGTTGAAGGAATACAAAATAACTACCAATGTGACTTAATGGTGAGATGAAGTAAAGTGGCCAACTGTCCCATATTATATGGGACAGTCCTGTATTTTAAAGATTTGTCCCTGGAATTACTTTGGTCAGGATGCTTAAATGTCCCCTATTTTATTTATTTATTTATTTAGACAGTTTTGTATACCGCCTTATCCTTCAATCAAAGCGGTCACAACACAATTGGGGGATACATTTAACACGCAGGGATATGAGACACATACACTAATACTTACAGGGAACATGGGCAATGGAGGGTTAAGTGGCTTCCGGCCCAAGGTTGCTGTCCTCTAGTGGGATTTGAACCTCCGACCTTCCGTCCTGAAGTACCTTGCCCCAACCACTAGGCTACTCCTCCCTTTTAAAACACGTGTCCCACTCCTACTCTCTTCCACATTTGTACGAGCAGACTTCTCCACTCCAGTTGAAATTTTCAAAGGGAAACTCTATTTATATAAGACACAGAAACATATACACATGCATGCACTCTGTTGTACTTCAGTTATACTCACATGCACATGCATTCATCCACCCCCCCCCCCCCCCACTCAGGTACACACATGCACATTAGCACTTTTCAGGCAGACAGATTCTGTCTCTGATTTTCTACTGGTGCTGTGCTGCTTCTGTACTCCTCTACTTCAGTGCCCCCAGTTCTTGCTTTTGCTACTAGTTCTTTTTTTCAACTTGCAATAGCCTCCTCACACTTTACCCCATTCCTTTTACATTTCTACCCTTTCTCAGCAACCCCACTCACCCTTACCAAGAAACCCACTTATTCCACTGACTTTCTCCCAAACCCTGTGCAGAAAATCAGCCTACCCTTTCTGTGACTAGTGCAGCCTTTCCATTGACTGGAACCTACCATTTAGTCTGCACAGTGAGGGGGGAACACTGGCGAGCTGTAGAGCTAAACTCTTAAAAAATATATACCTAGACAATTTAGACATCATTCTGACTAAGAAAGCTACTTTACAAAGTTGTAGAATCCTAAAATAATTTAGATGGCTGGCAATTCTAAAATCCTGAATCCTCAGCACATTTGAAAAATCTGGCTCTGCTTCCTCCCCAGGGTCCAGGCAACCATCAGTCAGACAAAGCTAGCCAATAGGCTGCAGCAGACACAGCCTGCCTATAGAGAGCAGGGGAAAGTGGGAGAAGTAGCTAGGATACAGAAACCTTCCTTTCTCCCCTGTCCTGCAGCTGTGGAGTATGATTTTTTTGCTACAGATATATAGACCTACAGGAGAAAATATTTGGGTTGCTCAAGCACCCACAGAATTGGCATCTGTGATCCTGGGGCCAGTATCAGCATCAGTATCAGTGGTCAGTTGATTTCATTGCTTCTGTCATCTGTGTAGGCTCTTAACCTAGGGTGCATGTTTCTATTTTGTCTTTAGACTTTATTTTCATTTTAAAAAGCTGAAAAGAAAAGTGTGTTTTTAATGACCAACTACAAAATGAATACCCGTTCATTAAGAAACATTCTGGTGATAGCAGTGTTTTGTATCAAACTCCGGTCTTCCTTTTTAATTGCACATGCAGGAAAGGGTGATATTGTTCATCACCTAAGGATGGACAAACACATGACAACAGATGTAAGTGCTTCTTCGAGTAGAACTGTGACTTCTTTGTTTTAAAAGTCAAACTTTTGATGAAAATACTGTCACTGGCTACAACTGAGGGTACATGGGCTTATCATTTTGTTGTCCACAACCATTTCTTTTGGTCGTCAGACTATACTTCAAGGTTGTTGAAAAAATGTATTGATGAAAAATACTCTTGTGAGCGAACCAAAATGGAAGTAAATGTCTGTAATGTTTTCAAATCTGACTCTATTGATTCCCTCAAGAGACCTTTCTGAGACAAGTTTTTTAAACAGTTTTTGTGATTGCTCAAGCCATGGGAGCATTAAAGTGTGCCCTATTTTAGTAAGGTACTTTCTTCCTGAGAAAGGGGTTCAGGTAAAAGTTCTTAATGTCCATAAAGTTAAAGGCAAAACCTCAGACATTCTTTCCAAGTGTATTCTTGATACAGATGAGCCCAATGGGCTGAGATCCAAAATTCTGGCATTGTGTGCTGATAATACCAATTGCTATTTTGCTGGGACTGCTAGGAGAGGTATTAACATTATTTATTTATTTATTTATTTACAATTTTAACAAACTCACGTCCACATAAATGAGAACAGGAAATACCTTCAAAAGGTTTATAGGAAAAATTTCCCATATCATTCAAATGCAAATATCACCTCAGCCCACAATAACAAGCATAATGGACCCAGGAAGCAAGGAAAAATAAATAGGAAAAAACAAAAGAAAAAAGAACAGCTCAAAAAGGAGAGCACAGCCCCTAGCCTCCCACCCAAATGATCATAGTGGTGCATTAAGGAACAACCATCTGTATCTCCTCCTCTTCTTTAGCCACAAGAAAAGCTTAACAATTGACTTTGGTTCAAAGTAAACTACCGATTTACCATTACATTGAACAATACATACATAGGGCAATCTTAATATAAAAAAAACCCCAAAGCAATTGAAAGCAATGCCTCTGAGTGAACCTAGAAAAGTCAGGAAACATTCTTATCTTAGAACCAAAGAACAATTTATCCATACAGCGGAAATAAAGCTTTAAGAAGGCATTACGATCAAGGCAAATGAAACAATCAATGTGGACCTCTGAGTTACTACTTCTAAAGAGGACTCCAAAAACCCCATAAGATCAACTCCCAGGGAGGTCTCCCAGATGAGCTGAAGCCTAACATAAGAACATAAGAACATAAGATATGCCATACTGGGTCATACCAAGGTCCATCAAGCCCAGTATCCTGTTTCCAACAGAGGCCAATCTAGGTCATATGTACCTAGCAGTTTCCCCAAAAGACACAGGTTCCACAATGCTTGTACTGGGTCAAGTATTGATATCCTGGGTCCCTTCTTAATAATGGTTTATGGACCTTTCCTCCAGGAACTTGTCCAAACCTTTTTTAAACCCAGCTACACTAACAGCCTTTACTACATCCTCCGGTAACAAATTCCAGAGTTTGATTACACGTTGAGTGCAAAAATATTTTCTTTTATTAATCTTAAATAGTTTACTCTGTAGCTTCATTGCATGTCCCCTAGTCTTTCTATATTCTGATAATGTAAACAATCGATCTACGTTTACCCGTTCCACTCCATTCATTAATTTATAGACTTCTATCATATCTCCCCTCAGCCGTCTCTTTTCCAGGTTAAAGAGCCCTAACCTTTTTAGCCTTTCTTCATAGGAGTATCCTTCCATCCCCTTTACCATTTTGGTGGCTCTTCTCTGAACCTTTTCTAGTAACGCAATATCCTTTTTAAGATACGGCGACCAGAATTGCACATAATATTCAAGGTGCGGTCTCACCATGGAATGATATAGAGGCATTATAATATCTTTTGTTTTATTTTCCATTCCTTTCCTTATGATACCTAGCATTCTATTTGCTCTCTTGGCTGCCGCTTCACACTGGGCTGAGGGTTTTAACATGTTATCCACAATGACGCCTAAATCTTTTTCCTGGGTGGTGATTCCTAATGTGAAACCTTGCATCGTGTAACCATAGTTTGGGTTGTTCTTCCCTAGGTGCAAAACTTTGCACTTGTCCACATTAAATTTCATCTGCCATTTTGATGCCCAGTCTTCCAATTTATCAAGATCCTCTTGTAATTTTCTACAATCCTCTTGGGTTTTAACAACTTTAAATAGTTTTGTGTCATCTGCAAATTTGATAACCTCACTCGTTATTCCACTTTCCAGGTCATTTATGAATATGTCAAAAAGCAGCGTACCCAGCACAGATCCCTGGGCCTGGGGCTGATATACTGAGCCCTAACCATAGGAAGAAGAGTCAGAGCATCCATCCCTAATACTTCAACCATATACTGCTTCACCATATCCACAGGTGTTCTAAGGGGAGATCTGGGAAAGTTTAAAAACCTCAAATTATTTCGGTGCACTTGATTTTCCAGGAGCTCCAAATGACAAGCATTGATAGTACTATCTTTCACCAAGGCATTCCCAATAACCTGAGCAGCACTAGTCCTATGGTCGTCGGCCTCCAATTTAGTTTTCACAGTTTCAATAGCCTGAGCTTGTCCAACAACCATCTGGGCCACCATTTGCAAATCACCCACAAGTTTATGTGAAAAATAATGCAAAGAAGTGGAGAGACCCTGGATTGCGTCTCATAAAGATTCCATAGTCACAGCCATTGGTCTAACAACCTCTCCAAAATTCTGTCTGGAAGCAAGCTCACCCAAATTCAAGAGAACGTCCTGTGCAGATCTCAATGGCTGGGGTAGTATCCTTACTACCCCAGCCACCAAAGGTGTTGGCATTGCTGACGGGGGGGTCCTCCTCGTTGGAGCATAGCATCTCCCTCACTGGAAAGAGGTGACTCCAGTCCCCCGACTGCACCCATGCTTCCAGAAATGGGAGGCAGCTTTTGCATTACGGGGCTAAGCAATGCCCCTTCACTGCTGCTTGATGATTGCCTAACAGGTTGATCAACAGATGGGAGAACAACTGAGCCGGACAAGATGCTGAAGCTTTCCAAAGTGGCCTGCCATTGAGGAGGAAATCTGGAGCCTCCAGGAGCCTGCACCGACTTCCCCTTCTTCTTGCCCATCATACTGATGAGCAACGGATCCACCTCCAGTAAACCAAGAGAGGTCAGCTCAAGTGTCCGAAGTGGCTCACCTCCAAAGCGCCTTCTTGGGTCCTTCAGAAAGTCTTAACAATATTTTTTTTTTTTACAAGCTGCAAAAACGATTTAGGAAGTAATTTAATTGGTGCAAACTGTGCAGCTCACGATTGTATCAGCACTGCTGCCAAACACCTGCCATTTGACATTGAAGTTATTGTTGACAAGATATTATGACATTTTCACATCTATACAGTGAGAACTGAAGAACTTAGAGATGTGTGACTTTGAGAGTGAGTATCAAAAGCTCCTCGGATACAGTAACACTAGGTGACTGACTTTACTACCAGCCATAGAGAGGTTAACTAAAATATTCCAACCAGTGAAATGATATTTTCTGAGCCAGGAAAAATGCCCAGTTATCATCAAAAACGTTTTTGAGAATGTATCGGCAGAGGTTTGTCTGTACGTTCTACACAGTCGGGCAGTGATTTTCCAAAATGCAACTTTAAAAACTGAGTCTCAAAGATTCTCAATGATAGAGATGGCTGGAGTAATCAGTGACCTTAGAAACAAGTTAGTAACTAGGAAGAATGAAATATATTTGCCTCTGACAATCAGAAAAAAAATAAAAGATCTTGAAGAAGAGGGCAGTATTGATGAAGCAGATTTCAAGCAATCCGTGTCATCTTTCTACACCACTTGCATTGATTAATCTACTGAAGAAGGCTTTAAACTAAATTTGTTGCAGATGAGTGAAGAAAGTCCCCAGGTAAGTAAAACATTAAATACATTTATAGAAATGGGTAAAAAGGGTAACATATGGAAAGCAGTGTGTATAAATGTCTGTAGCATGGGAAATAAGATCCCAGATGTTAAAGCTTTAATGGGGGAGGCTGACTTGGATTTAGTGGCAGTTACAGAAACATGGTTCACAGAAAACCATGACTGGGATGTATGGCTATACTTTATTCAGAAAGGACAGGGTAGGAAGAAGGAGAGGAGGAGTGGCACTATATGTAAAAAATAATATTAAAGCTTTGGCACTACAGTGCTTAAAAGGGAGAGAGGAGGCACTGTTGGTTAAACTAGAAAGGGGGAAAGAGAAATGTATTCGCATTGGCGTGATATACAGACCTCCCTCACAGGAGGAATAGGTGGACGGAGAGTTAATTGAAGATATACGCAGCATTGCTAAGAAAGGAGAAGTGATACTGATAGGGGATTTCAATATGCCAGATGTTGATTGCACATCCCTGCTGCAGTATTGTCTAGAAGTAAGGAGATCCTGGATTCTCTAATGGGAGAACTATTCAGGCAACTGGTAACAGAACCCACATGTGAAGGGGTCATACAGGACTTTGTGCTTACCAATGGTGAAAGTGTTTCTGATGTTATAGTGAGAGATCATTTTGCATCCAGTGATCACCAGATGGTGTGGTTCAGTATTAGGACTAGGGTTGCTAAATTTATTTATTTAGCTGCATTTATATCCCGCTTTTCACCGGGTCAAAGCGGTTGGGGGATACATTTAACACGAGGGGATATGAGACACATACACTAATACTTACAGGGAACATGGGCAACGGAGGGTTAAGTGGCTTGCCCAAGACCACAAGGAGCACCTGTGGGACTAGAAACCCCAGTCCTTCCGGCCCAAGGTTGCTGTCCTCTAGTGGGATTTGAACCCCCGACCTTCTGGCCTGAAGTACCTTGCCCCAACCACTAGGCCACTCCTCCCTTCAAATCCATTCAAAAGCGAGGATCTTAGACTTTAGGAAAACTAAATTTGCCAAGATGGGCCAATACCTTAGGGAGTCATTAAAGGGATGGGAACAGCTGGGAGATGTAGAAAAACAGTGGACAAAATTGAAAGGGGATATTTTAAAGGCAACCAACCTTTTTTGTTAAAATGGCAAATAAAGGTAAAAGAAAAAGGAGACCACTATGTTTTTCAAAAGAAGTAGCAGAAAAGATGAAGAAAAAGAGGGAGGCCATCATGAAATACAAGAGATCACAGAGAGAGAAAGCCAGGCATCCATATTTGGAAAAACTTACAGAAGCTAGCAAAGTAGTCGGGAAGCAAAGATTCAAAAAGAGGAAGAAATAGCCAATGCAATAAAATGGGGGATAAGACCTTTTTCAGATATGTTAGTGAGAAGAGGAAGGGCAAAAGTGGTTATTGTCAGACTCAAGGGTGAAGGGGAGGAATATGTAGAAGCTGATCAGGATAAAGCGAATTCCTTAACAAATATTTCTGTTCTGTGTTCACAGATGAAGAACCAAGAGCAGGACCTCAGAAAACACCCACAAACAGGAACAGAAGTGAGGGGTATCTTGAACAATTTTCAGAAAACTGTGTTTGTGAGAAACTAGCTCAACTTAAAGTAGTCAAAGCGATGGGATCGGATGGGATACACCCTAGAATACTGAGGGAACTTGAGGACGTTCTAGCAGCTCCACTAGCTGACCTTTTCAATGCCTCTTTGGAATCTGGAGTGGTGCCAGAGGACTGGAGAGAGGCACATGTGGTCCCTTTATTCAAAAGTGGAAGTAAGGATGTAGTTGAAATCTACAGGTCGGTTAGTTTAACTTCGGTGGTGAGTAAATTATTGGAAGCGCTGCTGATAAGAGAAAATAGTGAGGTTTCTGGAGTCCAGCTGATTACAGGATCCAAGGCAGGTCTTGATTACAGGATTCACCAGAGGCAGGTCTTGTCAGACAAATCTGATTGATTTCTTTGACTAGGTGACCAGGGACTTGGACCGAGGGAGAGCCCTAGATGTGGTGTATTTAGATTTAAGTAAAGCCTTTGATACAGTTCCTCACAGATGACTTATAAACAAACTGCATCCTAGGGATGGACTCTAAAGTTATGCTTGGGTTAGAAATTAGCGGAGTGGGAGGCGACAAAGGGTACAGGAAAATGGAGCTCACTTTGAGGAGAAGGAGGTTACCAGTGGTGTGCCCCAGGGATCTGTCCTTGATACAATTCTTTTAAACATCTTTGTTAGTGATATAGTGGAAGGGCTGTCAGGTAAGGTTTGCCTTTTTGTGGAAGATACCAAAATCTGCAATAGAGTAGACACCCAGGTAGGTAGATAACATGAGGAGGGATTTAGCTAAGCTTGAAGAATGGTCTAGAATTTGGCAGCTGAGATTTAATGTTAAAAAATGCAAGGTCATGCATTTGAGCTGCAGCAATCCAAGGGACCAATATAGTATAGGGGATGAAATACTTTTGTCCACTAAAGAAGAGCAAGACCTAGGCGTGATTGTGTCTGATGATCTTAAAGTAGCTAAACAGGTCAAAAAGGTGACAGCAAAAGCTAGAAGGATACTTGGGTGCATAGAGAGAGGCATGGCCAGCAGAAGAAAGGAGGTGATAGTGCCTCTGTATAAGTCTTTGGTGCATTCTCATTTGGAGTATTGTGTGCAATTCTGAAGACTACACCTTCAAAAGCATATAAACAGGCTGGAGTCAGTACAAAGGATGGCTATTAAAATGGTTAGTGGTCTGCATTATAAAACATATGAGGACAGACTTAAGGGTCTTAATATGTACACCTTAGAGGAAAGGCAGGATAGAGGTGATATGACTGAGGTATTTAGATACCTCCGTGGAATAAATGCACAGGAAGAGAGCCTCTTTCAATTGAAAGCAAGTTCTGCTACGAGAGTATGTGGGATGAGGGTGAAAGCGGATAGATTCAGGAGTGGAAATATTTCTTTGCCGATCCGTGGAATAATCTACCAGTGGAGGTAGTAGAGATGAGGACAGTATCTGAACTCAAAGAAGCATGGGACAAACACATAGGATCTCTAAAGGAAAAAAGGGGACTGTTGTAGTGGTTGATATGGAAGGGCAGACTGGATAGGCCATGTGGTCTTTTTCTGCTGTCATGTTTCTGTGTTTCTATTATTTGGATCAGTGGACCACTCACTTCCAGAAGATTGGGAAAAAGTGGAGTCTCCTACAAATATAATTTCGTAGTGGTATAAACTAAAGTTGCCTTTAGAATGTTTTGTCTACAAGACCTAGCTTAGAGTCGGTAATAAATGATACTGAACTGTTTGATAAGTTCTCTTGTTATAAGTCATGTGTTTCAGAAGACAAATTTCAAGAATGGAAAAAATTAAACACCACCATTGATGAAAAATGAAAGAAGGTATTTGGACACCTCAAAAGTAGTTAGGTATCATATAAAAATTTATGCAAACTTGTTGACTTTTTTTTGTTTGCCAGATTCCAAAGCTCAAACTGAAAGGTGTTTTTCAATCATGAACGAAGTGTGGTCTACAGAAAAAACCCAGTGCATGTACAGACTCTCAAATATCTAATGATTTGTAAAGTACAATTCTGAGTTGAGTTGCCCAGAATTTTTCAGTTATCTTAGTGGAAATGTTGCTATTTTGAAGAAAATTCCCTCTGTAGAGAAGTACGAGTAGGCCTGATTGGCACATTTGTAAGTAAAGTTATAAATCTAGACTACTGATTAAAATTTTGGGTTAAAATTAAAATTGTAATTATAAACAGTTTTTATTTTCCTTAACTTTGAACCCCCTGGCTTGACTGAGTGTCCCGTATTTGAACTTAGAAGAGATGGTCAGGTTAGATGACAGATACAGTTAAAGGCAAAAAGACATTGTTCAAAAAATGGAAAACAAACGCAAAAGAGGAAAATGAAAATGGCCATAAGCACTGGCGAGTTATAGTGGTAAGATGGGCCAAGAGAATTGTGAAAAATCTTACTATAAGATAATAACTAACACCAGAAAGGTTTTCAAGTACTTAAGCCCTTGATTATACCACTATATGAGCAATGGGTAAAAGAAGTAGTCAAGAAGGAGAAGATAATAGCATAAAAGTTACATGAATTTAAAACAGTCATAGTACTTGAGGACTGACAGAGGGGAGTAAGGTTAGGTCACATTTTAGAAGGGGCTCCAGGGATCAGAAAGGATTTAAAGCTCCAGCCTGAGTTTACCATAAGGCCTGCACCCTGGAGAGCAAGCCAGTCAAGAAGCTCTGAGACAGTCTTCATACAGGGAGGAGAGAAACTGCTCAGTCACAGGCTGCTAGGATTTCTGAAAAACAAGGTATGGCAAGAGGATCCACCTACCAAAGAGAAATATGGAGCAGTATTTGCATTCTCTTATTGCAGAGCAGAAGGTGTCTAACTGGCTGATCCCAGAGACAGTGGCATCATCTAGAGTGGCGAGGACTTAGTGCTCAATCAGAGATAGCGTGGCCTGGCTTGAAGGCTGCTCAAACTATTTAGCCTTGTCTTTCTTCCTGAGGTGTCTCTCTTTCTTCCTCAATGTCACATTTATTGGGGAAGATGGCATTCAGCTTTGTGCAAATGCCCTGCCATGCTTTTTATTTGTATGATGTTTGACCTATACGTACATGACTTCCAAATGCTTTACCCCTCCTCCTTCATCAAGAGGCCATCCTCCCCTGGGGCAAAGTAAGACTTCCTGAAAAGTGTTCCTCTTGGAAGCGATTGTGCATGTGCTCTGAAGCAAATACATGCAAATTTATGAAACAGGCACATACTATTGAATTGTACAGTAAGGTGGTGCACATATAGGTGATCAAACAGCACTTAGTTTTCCAGATGTAACCTTTATGTGGGCCTGTTATTCAAAGTGATTAACGTGGTTAGCAGACTTGCTAACTACGTTAATCGTGGTGACTGGGATATTTAGCGGCATTAATGTGGGTGCTGCTGCGAAGTGCCTCAGTGCTAGCTGGCTAGCATCAGAGAGTTCCAGAGCGGGGGTGGAACCCAGGGAAAACCAGGCAGCATTGATATTATCTGCTGCCTAGATATCCTTAAATGCCAAAAGCTAGGCACCTTAAAAGGCTCTCCTAATTTATGCCACTGAAGCTAACTGGACGGCACTTGAATATTACTGCTGCCCATTTAGCTTCACTGCTATCTGGCCAACCTGGATTCAATGCCGATGGCCAGAAAAAGCCCCAGCATTGAATATCCAGGTCTAAGGTTCAATGGTGATGGCTAGCCACTGCCACTGAATATAGGACTCTAAGTGTCTATTGGCCTGATCTATTCAGTTTTGTTCCTAAATGCATGTTTTGGGCCAGGTACCTGCTATCCACCCTAATTGGGTTAACCAATTCCACCTTTGTTAAAGCTAATCTGCTTAGAGACATAGAAGCATAGAAAAATGATGACAGAAAGAGACCACATGGCCTATCTAGTCTTTCCTTCCATATCAACAACTGCAACAGTCTGTATGAGCCTACTTGTATTCTTGAGAGGGTTTGAGCCCTCAGAAGTGGCAAGTTCAATGTGTGTTTCTGTGTTTCCTTATTGTCCTCTTCTGCTGCCCTGCATTGCTGTAAGTCCTGAGTCAGATGGTCATCGTGCAACTACGCTACAGTAAGGGAGCCAACTGAATAGCTGAGGAACCTTATTTCTTAGGTCTAGATCTTGTTGTTCTTCCTTTGCTGCAACTAGCATCATGATGTCTCAGCTTAAGGTAGTGTTCAATACTGACATGGGTACCATGATGCATTGTATAGCACACCTAGAAAAAAAGCTGAATACCAGATGCCATGCTCACTCCAGATGTGTGACACTTAGGCAAGTAGGTGCTGCTGACACTGTAGGCAAGTGGGAGCTTCTCTCTAATATCCTTGTTAGTGATGTCCTAAGCCTAGAGGCAGCAATGCTAGCTGAAGCTTCAGGGTGGAACTACATGTAAGATAGATTGGTGAAGTCCCATTTTGCGTAGGGGCTGACATTCACATTTTACAAAAGATTCTGCCAAATGTGGGGCCTTTTGGAAAATACGTATAAGGATGTGCAGGAGAAAATTCAGATCTTCGCAGATAGAGAATCATGAAGAAATCAGAAATGGAGTGGAGAAGGCGGAAAGAAGAAGAGGCGCGAAGCATTTGGTATTTCATTAATTAGAAAGAGGAAAAGCAAGTGTATTCCTCTAGAGTAATTTCATCAGCACCTAACCCCCACCAGCGAGCTTTTTTACTTGGCTAATAGGCTCTTCTGGACAGGTGGGAGGAGCAGACTAAGGGGATTAAACAAAGTAGTGAGGATTTGGGTGCCTTCTTCCAACAGAAAGTTAACAATCTGCAAAAAGAACTTTGCCTTTTGGATGAAGGAGGAGACAGGGAGATGAAGATTGTCTGGGATAAGGGAGAGTCTTTAATTAAATTTGTCTCTATCTCAGAACAATAGGTGCAATGTTTGTTAAGAAATTTAAGTCAGGACCGTATAGTCTGGATTGTCCCCATTTTTTTGTAAAAAAAAAAAAAACAACAACAACTTTGATGGGGAGGTCTTGGTTAGGATAAAGGACTTGTTAAATGCCTCTTTAGGAAGAGGGGAAATACCTAGGAATTAGAAGAGGTAAACAGTTAAACCATTTCTGAAAGGTGGAGTTGTAGATGAGAATTGCTGTGCTAACTACAAGACAATATCTATTCAACTTTCTTGGCAAAGATGGTGGATAAAATTGTTTGGCCCAGATTCCTAATTTTCTGGAAGATTATGACAGATGGAACAAAGGATAGTTGAATTTTCAGAAAGATCACAATAACATCATGGTGCTAGTGGTGGTTGCTGATTCAGATTTAGGATTCCTGACAAAAGAGTAGGCAGGTGCTGTTAACACCCTTCACAGCATTTTATTTAGTGCACCATGAGTTGTTGAAGCTCAGATGTGTACAGGCCCAGTTGTGTGGGGTGGTCTTGCAGTGGATTAGTTCTTTTTTTACAGGAGAGATATTTTAGAGCAGAAGTACAAAGAACAAATTTTCTTGTATGAGGTAGGAGAGCCTGAGGAATCTTCTCTTACCCTTTCTTTTTAATATTTTCTTGCAGCCATTAGAAGTGGTCAAAGCCAACCTAGCCATTAGGCAAGACTAGGTGGGTGCAGTTTCTGAGGGACAGCAAAGAGCAACAGTCAAAGTAAAACAATAAATCCTGAGAGCCACACAAACTCAAAGAGCCACTGAATATTGGGTTCTACATTAATTTCCCATTCAGTCATTAATTTAGAAAATACTAGCATAAATAGCAGAAATCAGGCATTAAGGTAAAGCGTGGACATTTACACCAGTCTTAGAGCTGGTGTAAATGCCTCTACCTATATTTTGCAAGTAAGAAAATAAGATATGCCATACTGGATCAGACCAAGCTCCATCAAGCCCAGTATCCTGTTTCCAACAGTAATCAATCTAGATCACAAGTACCTAGCAGTTTCCCCAGAAGACACAGGTTCCACAATGCTTGTATTGGGGCAAGCAGTGGATTTCCCGGATCCCCTTTAATAATAGTTTATGGCTTTTCCTCCATGAACTTATCCAAACCTTTTTTAAACCCAGCTACATTAATGGCTTTTACTGCATCCTCTAGTAACAAATTCCAGAGTTTGATTACACGTTGAGTGAAAAAATATTTTCTCTTATTAGTCTTAAATAGGTTACACTGTAGCTGCATTGCATGTCCCCTAGTCTTTCTATATTTTGATGGCATAAACAATCGATCTATGTTTACCCGTTCCTCTCCATTCATTAATTTATGGACCTCTATCATATCTCCCCTCAGCCGTCTCTTTTCCAGGTTGAAGAGCCCTAACCTTTTTAGCCTCTCTGATAGGGGTATCCTTCAATTCCTGTCACCATTTTGGTGGCTCTTCTCTGTACCTTTTCTAATAACACTATATTCTCTTTAAGATACGGCAACCAGAATTGCACACAATATTAAAGATGTGGTTGCACCATGGAATGATACAGAGGCATTATAATATCCTTTGTTTTATTCTCTATTCCTTTCCTTATGATACCTAGCATTCTATCTGCTTTCTTGGCCGCCGCTGCACACTGGGCAGAGGGTTTCAACATGTTATCCACGATAACACCTAAATCTTTTTCCTGGGTGGTGGTTCCTAATGTGGAACCTTGCATCATAATCATAGTTTGGGTTGTTCTTTCCTAGGTGCATGCAATCTTTATCTTTATCTTTATTTACATTTAATATACCGCCCTTGTCGAAACATGAGGGCGGTTTACAATAAAATTATATAAATAAAAGCGTTAACAAGGAAAGGAAATCCATTAAAATAAAGAAAAGAAGGACCAAAGAGGTCACAGAACAAAACAAACAATAGACAAACCAGACAAACCATGGGTAAGCCACGACAAAACAAAACAATTAGACAGGACTACTGGGAGGGGAGATCATTTGCCTGTTGGAACAAGTGAGTTTTTAGTAGGTTTTTGAAGTGTTGGTAGGAAGGCTCTAGACGGAGAGAGGAAGGAAGAGTATTCCAGAGTGAGGGGCCCAAGAAGAAGAAAGCGGCGTGGCGTGTCTGTTCAAGGTGAGCCCGTGAAGGTGGGGGGAGAAACAGACGATTAGCGTGTAATGACCGGAGCTGCCGATAAGGAGTATGAAGAGAGACTATATTTGCTAAGTACTGTGGGTTAGAAGTATGGATGACTCTATGTAATAGTATAAGAACCTTGTATTTAAACCGAAAGTGCAGCGGAAGCCAATGGAGGCGAAGCAGAAGAGGAGTAACATGATCCGATTTCCGGGCAAAAGTGACAAGACGAGCGGCTGTGTTCTGCAGGAGTTGAAGGCGTTTGAGTTGGTAGACGGGGAGATTGGCATAAACTACGTTACAGTAATCCAGTTTGGACATAACTAGGGCTAACACCAGAGTGATAAGGGAGTCAGAAGACAGAATTGAACGGACTGAGCGTATTTGGCGAAGAGTAAAGAAGGAGCGACGGGATAAGTTAGAAATGTGTTCGTGAAAGGATAATGATGAATCTAAGATTACCCCTAAATATCGGAGGGAAGAAGTAAGAGGAATAGGAACAGAATTTATTTGAGGTGCAATGGCTGGGCAGGAAGAGCTCAGAGACACCCACATAGCTGAAGATTTGGAAGGATTCAGGTGTAGAAAATTGGATGAGAGCCAGGTGGCAATGTGAGAGAGGCAGTCATTGAGGGGAGTGATATCGATCATGGCTGGAGAAGTGTGAAAGAGGAAGACAATATCGTCGGCGTAAATGTAGGTGGAAACTGGAAATTGTTGGGCCAGAAGGGGAAGTGGGGCAAGAAAACTATTGAAGAGCAGAGGGGATAGAACCGACCCCTGGGGGACTCCGCATAACAGTGGGATGGCTGATGAGGATTGGTGATTGGCATGGACAACATAAGAGCGGGCAGTGAGAAAGGAACGGAACCAACGTAACACCACACCCCGTACACCAATGTCAGAAAGGCGTGACAGAAGAGTTCGATGATCAATCAGATCAAATGCAGCGGATAGGTCCAGTGAAACCAAAAGGGTAATGTCACCACATTCGTGAGCTACGTGAATCTCATTTAGCAGAGCGAGAAGAATAGTTTCGGTGCTATGGCCTGGTCTGAAACCAGCCTGGCGAGGATGAAGAGCGTTGGTGGCCTCAACATGGGAGGAAAGTTGTAAAAAGACTAGACGCTCCAGCATTTTTGCAAGGAAGGGGAGATTAGGCACCGGGCGCCAGTGGGATAATACAGAAGGGTCGAGAGAAGACTGTTTCAGCAGGGGATGGACAATAGCGGATCTCCAAACCGAAGGAAAATGTCCAGATGATAAACTGGAATTGAATAAAGTAGTGATGAAAGGTATGAATTGGAGAGAAGGTTCTACCAACCAGTTGGAAGGGACTGGATCCAAGGAACAGGTGGTCTTCCTAGACTGGGATAGAGTGAGTAGTACCTCTGCTGTAGTGAGGGGATGAAAGACGGACCATATGTGAGATAAAGCCCTATTAGGAATGTGTGCCTTTGAGTCAGTCCTGACTCCTGGTGACCCAGAAGCTCCTGGGTTTTCTTGGCAGTGTCACTGGAAGTAGATTGCCAGGCCTTTCTTCTGAGGCAATGGAGGGTTAAGTGACTTGCCCAAGGCCACAAGGAGTACTAGTGGGAATTGAACCCTGGTTGCTTGGTTACCAAGCCAGTGTTCTAACCACTAGGCTACTCCTCCACTCATAAGTATGCACATAGAGGCACATTCTGGTTCCCACATGTCCGGACGCACTGGCCGTGCAAAAGACAGACATGCAGGAGATGCAGCTGATTCTGCTGCCATGGGGCCCGGACATACCCACGACAGCAGAATTGGGGACTTGGATGTCCAGGCGCTCCCCGTATGCTGACGAGATCGACGTACAGGGAGCTGCCTGTCCTGATGCCAGAACGCCATGGCTTGGGAGTGGGAGTCATGACGTTCTGGTTTCATAGCAATGAGCCGTTTAACTGTTGGCTCGGTATGTCATGGCCCTTGTCTGCCCCTGCAGACCGATCCATCTGGCACCAGAGGTCCCCATGGCCTGGATCATGACTGCAGGGACACAATGTGGCCAGATGTCTGGGTTGCGGGGAAGTGTGGTGCGTGTCATGGGAACCCAAGACTTATTCAACCTTTTGGGTGGAATAAGCCAGGCATGCAGCTGTATGCAGGTGGACGTACAGGGTCCTGACCTGACTAGGATCTGTACGTCCAGGCACCTTGCCACTCCCCCACTCCACCTCTGTTACACCCCCTCCCACCCCCATCCAGCACGCTCCACACAAACATTTTGTGAGTGCTTTTACAGAAGGGCGGTCGGGGTTGTCTCTTTGCAGATGATACCAAAATCTGCAATAGAGTAAACACCCAGGAAGGTGTAGATAATGTGAAGAGGGATCTAGCAAAGCTTGAAGAATGGTTGAAAATTTGGCAGCTGAGATTTAATACTAAAAAGTGCCTGGTCATGTTTTTGGGCTCAAACATCCAAGGGAGTGGCACAGTATAGCCATTGAAATAATTCTGTCCAGGAAAAAAAGAGCAGGACCTGAGGCTAATTATTTCTGATGCTCATAAGATGGCTAAACAGATAGAAAAGGTGATGGTGACAGCCTGAAGGATGTTTATGCATACAGTGAGAGGACTGGCCCGCAGGAAGAAGGAAGTGATAGTGCCTCTGTATACGTCTTTGGTGAGACCTCATTTGGAGTATTGTGTGTAATTCTGGAGATTACACTTTCAAAAGGATATAAACAGGATGGAGGACGTGCAGAGGGCAGCTACTAAAATGGTCTGTGGTCTTCGTCATAAGGCATATGACCTCAAAATATATACTTTGGAAGAAAGACAGGAGAAGAAGTGATAGAGATGTTTAAATATCTCTGTGGTATAAATGCACACGAGGAGAGCCTCTTTCTTTTTTTTTTAAGACGTTTATTTTCATTTTACAACAAACAAAAGTAACAACACACCAAAAGATACAAATACACACATACAATAAGAAAACAACCCCAAGTACCCCCCACCCCTATGCTTCTTCTCTAAACTAATAAGAGTCATCACATAAGCGCTTACACACAACAGTTATTGTACAGCAAACAAGCAGAAATGGTATTGATGATACAGGCTGATCCTGTGGCAGAAATGTATACAAAGTAAACAGCCAAATGAGAGCAATTAGCAGTTAGAACATAATCATGGAAACCTTCCTTTTAAACAAGCAGTGAAGGGCTTGAGTGGAAGAGATTGACAGACGAGGTAGTTGCTCATAATTACAGTAAAATAGACATAATTCCACCAATCATTGAGGTTCAGATGGGAGCCAATTTCCAGTATTTCGTAATAAAGGAGATAGAAAATAGCTATGCCCAGTAAATGGGCCTCCTGAGAAAACACTAACTCAGAATAATCATGATTAAGAGAGCTAGGGATTGTCCCTCCTTGGAATGGACTATTGATGCCTTTTACAGTCAGTAATGATAACGTACATAAAGCAATGCCAAATAGTTAAACAATCTGAAAAAGAAACATAATAGCGCACAGAGGTACACAATGTCGCTCATAGTACCAGTAAATGACTGCAGAAACAACATGATAGGAATTAAACTAAGGAAAACCATGAAGCGCCCCTTATAACAAAATAAGCACCGGAGTGCCTAGAGAAGAAGCAAAACCCCAGAAATCACTGGCGGCCTGATGTCTGCGGGGAGAAACCCCAGAGAAGGCCTGCATTGATACATAAATCCTACAGTGCTATACAGGCTCCGAAGGCTCCGAAACTAACCAAGGATCTCATCGTGGAAAGAAAGGAGACCAATAAGGTATATATAAAGAGAAAGAAAGTCCAGGCAGTCTCCGTTTCAGGCAGCAATCACCGCATCGGGCCATTCAAAATGGCGGACAGTTCCAGCGGATTCCATCCAAGCTGTTGGGTTAGCGCATCTGGTCTGCTTCTTTAGAAGCTAGAAATGTTGCTAGCAGATCAGGATCTTCGAAGGTACGAGTTTGGTTATGGAGAGTCACTCTAAGCTTCGCTGGATATAAGATGCCGAAGCGAGCCTGTAACTGTTGAAGTCGAGGTCGAAAAGCAAGGAGTCTCTTCCGACGGTCAGCTGTGGGCTTAGCCAGGTCAGGGAAGAAGGAGACTTTATGATTTTCAAACTCCAAATGACGATTCGCCCGGGCAGCATTTAGAATTTGCTCAACTTGCTGATATCTCAGTAGACGAAAAATGATGGGCCGGGGGGTCGTCCGATTGAGCGCCATGCTGGTAGGAACACGGTGTGCTCGGTCAATTTCCAGATCTCTGTGAAAAGTAATCTTCAGCAAGGAGGGAAGAGTTTTGACCAGGAATTCTCTCATATCTCCTGCTTCCGCGCCCTCCGGTACACCAATGAGCCTTACATTGTTGCGACGGGCTCGATTATTGCTATCCTCTAACTCTTTTTGTAGATTTTGTATCTGACGCTCAGCCTCATCCAGTTTCACCAAGCGCACCACGTGCGAGTCGAGGACCCCCGCCATATTGTCCTGCCGTAATGAAAGACCTTCAAAACGATCCTGAAGCACACCAAAATCTTCTCTCATGGCTCGGAGCGCTTCTCCGTTAGACTGCACCAGTTCCTTCACACCACGTATTTCCTCCAAGATCTCCTGTTGCATTTCGGGGTTATCCCGAAATGGCACCATCTTTTGTGGGGAAGGCAGCTCTGTCTTGGAACGTTTTCCGTGTGAAGAAGATGGAGATCCGAAGTCTAAGCGCGCTGGTTTATGGGCCGCCATCTCCCCCGAGGCACCCCGGTAAGTTCGGAGCGAAATATCAAGTTAATGTAGGTATTAAGTCAGGATTCTGAGTAGGCCCCTCGGGAGCTTCAGCGCAAAGCGTCTAACCCGCTGGACATCAGGCTCCGCCCCCCAGGAGAGCCTCTTTCTATTGAAGAAAGGATTGCAATGAGGGGTCAAGATGAAGGTAAAAGGGGATAGATAGACAGGAGTAATTTTAAGAAATATTTATTCACTGAATGATTGGTAGTAGAGACAAGGACCGTATCTCAATTCAAGAAAGCATGGGACACACACAGGATCTCTAAGGGAAAAAAAAAAAAGGACTGTAAAGCTTAGCAGTTGGTATAGAAGGGCAGACAGGATAGGCCACATATGGTCTTAATCTGCCGTCATTTTTTTTCTATGGTTCTGTTTTATAATCTACACATGTCCTTGCATACTCTGCTCATACTCCACCCATGCACTGCCCATCTGCATGCCTAGCAACATATCAGCGACTTCAGAAAATACCTAAAAGCCTACCTTTTCCAGAAGCACTGCAACAGCATATGAAACACACATCCACTGGATTGAAATCCCTACACAACAGCCCCATACAAGATGTTGTCTAGCTTAGTATCTCTATATTGTAAATAGTTATAGCGTTGGAAACAGTTAAATGTAAATAGTTCTTATACTGTTCGTTGTAAGACTTGTTCTGTTTCACTGTAACCGCTTTGCTAAATTGAAAAGCGGTATATAAGAAATGTTTTTTAAATAAATAAATAAAATATGTGCCATCAAATCAATAGATGCACTTTTACACTGTGTGCTATTTTATAAGATGCCATTTATGCACACGTCCACATTTGTGCATATTTGACTAAATTAGACCGATTTAGGTGCCAACTTTCATATTTCCAAGGAGGTACCTCCTTATAAAATTATCTCCTTAGAGTTTTTGAAAGCTGTTGACATCCTGCCTGTTTCTGGAATAGAGTTTGAAGTGTGGGGAATTGGAGATGGTTATGATGGTCCTGGGGAAGGAAGGGAGATGGTTATAGAGAATGCTGTCAGTGTGGTATGTTTTAAATTATAGGTTTGAAACTGTAAGTTGTTGTGAACAAGTAGCTTGCTGGTATCCTCGGTCCATAAAGTTTTAATAAAGATAGGCATCTACATGTATAGGTTCCAGTTTCACAACATACACATACATATTTGCCGGTGCTTGCATATATATATGAACTGGATTTTAAAAGCTGCACATATAACACGAGTCAATTAAGGAACACATTAAAATAGCTATTTTACTAAATTTCTGAGGTGGTGGTAAACACCACAAAGCTTAGCACATTTGCCCCCTGAATCACTAGTCGAGAGTTCAGGTCCAAGTGATTAGGCGTCTGGTACCTGCATATGCCTTGGTGCAGGTGCTAAGCCGGTATGGGTACATGCATTCCCATTAGAAAATGGAAAATACAGGCATAATTATTTTGAGCCCTCCCAAACCACACTTCCTTGAATTCTGTGTCCCAGCCATCTGCACATAGAAATAACTTCCTGAAATCACCATATACACAGATATTTATTTGTAGCTACCACAGTTTCCATGTGTAGATGCTTCTAAAATGATCTTAGTATGGCAAAACTTTAATGTGTTTGACATATTTTATTTATTTATTTGTTTGTTTGTTTGTTTATTTAACATTTCTTATATGCCTTGGGACAGAAGGACTGGGGTTTCTAGTCCCACAGGTGCTCTGTGTGGTCTTGGGCAAGCCACTTAACCCTCCATTGCCCATGTTCCCTGTAAAATGTTCGTTAGTACCCCTCGTGTTAAATGTAACACTCCAATTGTGTTGTGACCACTTTGATTGAAGGATAAGGTGGTATACAAATCTGTCTAAATAAATAAATAAAATATATACTGCCTTTCATGATATGATATGAAACATTCCAACTCTTTGTCCTTAATATGCAGCATTTTCTTGTCAGTCCCTGAAATGGCTATCAGGAAACACATATACAAAAATTGTGGAGCTGGCTTTTTATGTGTCTTAACTCATATAACACCTGTACTAAGATTATGTGACATATTCAAAGTCTATAGGGTAAAGTCTTGGCCTACACTTGTGACATTTGGAAGCTGTCTTTTTTCAGCCTCATGCTGGTGTTCGATTTACAACCTGCAGTCTTTCAGGCCTGCTTACTTCAGTGATGGCTTGACCCATTGCATGCAGGAACTGGTAGTTCTGACTACTCAAGGTGAAAGTCCTGTGTGGCTACACCTCCAGGACAAAAGGTTAGGGGGTTTTTCACCTCGACTGAGTGGTATTTGGGTAGTTGCAAAAGGAAGGACTGGGTCCTGGCTAATCTGATCATTCTTGTGCAATGCTTGATTACCATCTGGCCCTCGCTTGCTGTCTGTAGGATCTTGAATTGTTAGGAGAGAATGTTTCAAAGCTGTTTGAAATGACTGCCTGTTGTACCATGCTTGTATTGTTAGAGAACATTGAAGTGACAGAAATCTGTGGCTAGGGTTTGTGCTACACTGTCTCTTTGTAAGCCTTACTGAAAGGAACATTTCTGAAATATGCACACACAAATATATATATTTCATGTATTTATTTATTTATTTGGAGAGCTTATATACTGCTATTCGCATTGTAGCAGTTTACAAGGAAAAACAATAGTTACCAGACACAAAACAAGAATCAACAGGTCTATGCACAATTACAAAAAAAAGGGGGGGGGGGACACAAAGGCAGAGGGGAGGTGGGGGTGCCACAACAATCAATACCAAGTCTACCGAAAAGAAAACTGCAGGAAACAGAAGGAGGGGGTGCCATAGATAAAGGAGCAACAAGCCATCCATCAAAAGCCTGAACAAAAAAATATGTCTTCAGTCCTGACTTAAATTTAACATATGAAGACTCCAACAGAAGTTCAGTGGGCAAGGAGTTCCACAATCGAGGAGCTTGGGCCATAAAAACTAATGATCGGTGCATGCTAGGTGAAGGGTTTTAATTGTGGGGGTGACAAGAAGATTCCCTGTTGAGGAGTGAAGGGAACTTGAGGGAGAGTAGGGAACCATATACAAATGAAGGTAAGCGGGGAGGCCCAAATAGAATGCACGATGTGTTAACAAGAGGATCTTAAAATGAATGCAGAAGGAAATTGGAAGCCAATTCTGTTCCAGAGTAAAAGGCATGGCATAATCAAAGCACGGGGCATTATAGATAAGTTTGACAGCCATTTTTTGGAAGATTTGCAACTGCCGAAGCTGAAATTAGGAAACATTGGAAAGCAAAGAATTACAGTAGTTTAATTTATGGATGATAAAGGAGTGAATGAGAACCTTGAGAGCCTGGTTGTTGAGATGTGGTCTAATGGATAGGATTCTCCTTAGAGAGAAGAAACAACCCTTGACAATAATTGAAACATGTGGGGAAAAAGTGAGTCAGTTGTCCAAAATGACTCATAAGGAGTGGATAGAATCCCTGCAAGAGATCAGGGAACTGGTTACTATGGAATGATAGAGAGGTGACTTTCAGGTGTGAGAGATCCAGAGGGTCTCAGACTTATTTAGACTGAGAATCATCTAGTGCTGTATGAGCGAGGATGCTATTGATTGAAGCTTGGAGTCAAGTTCAGCCTGAAAGCAAAGGTCCCAGGCCTCATGGACAATGACTAGCTGAAGGTCGTCAGCATAAAAGAAGCCGTTAATGTTAAGGTTTTGAATATGGAGGGCAAATGAGGAAATAAAGAAATTGAATATGGTGAGAGCAATAATAGACCCCTGTAGACCCCCAAAAGATTGTGGAATGGAAATGGAGGTGCTATCAACAATACACATCTCAAACGGGTGACCAGAAAGGAAGGAGTGAAGCCAGTTGAGGGCAATGTGGGTAATGCCAGACTCAGCAAGCCATCAAAGGAGAAAGGAGTGATCGGATGTAGAATGCAGAATTCAAATCCAGCTGGATGATCATAATGTCCCTAGGGCTGTTAAAGTGCAGAGCAACTTCACTGAGAAGACCCACAAGGGCAGTCTTGGTGCTATCATATGGGCAAAAGTCAGACTGTTGGGGGTGGAATGAGTTATTGGACTCCCAGAAGTGGGAGATCTGCTCAAAAATGCTTGTTGAGCACTTTGGCTAGGAAATGGAGGTTGGAGATAGGTCAATTAGGACAAGTCTGGGTCCAAGTGTGACTGCTTTAGGAATGGTCATATGAAAGTGTGTTTGCAGGGCGGTAAAACAGTACCACTAGCGAGGCTGTCATTGATCATGTTCAGGATGATTGGGGCAAAATAGTTCCAGCAGGACTTGAGCACTGAGGGGGGAATGGGATCAGCCAAGGAGGTGGAAGGATTCAGGGAGTTAATAAGCTTCAATAAGTGAAATTGAGTCAAAGGATGAAAGAGGTGAAGGTACTAAGGTGACTATCGGGTGGATCATCCAGAGAGTGTTCAGAAACTGTCAAGGGAAGGGAAGTTATGCAGTCCGTAGAAAGACAAAATTTGTGATGTCATGGCGTGAGTGAATTGACTCTGCGACAAAGGAATGGTGTTAAAGGACTGGAGAACCTTGGGGGCGAGTTGTTGAAAGACCAAGAGCAGCTTTTTGGGATGACTTTCATGGGCATGAATGACTCTCGAATGTGAGAAGTTTTAGCTGCTGTAATAAGTTGCCTGTACTCACGCTGCAGGGACAGGAAGATATGTTCGCCTCTGTGGGAGACTTGCACCAGCGGTGCTCAGAGCACCGAACCTTCTTCCTAAGATCCCTCAGGTCCTAGGAGAACCAGGTATGGTGATTTTGAGCACTTCGTACTTGACAGAGGGACGCATGAGTGCCAAGGGTATGTATGCATATTTCTTTGAGTGTACTTTGGGCAACAACATGCGAACTTCAGGAGATAGAGATACACATCTTATAAACTGTGCCGCCTTTTCCACACAGTTTATAAAACACAGGTGTATATTTGTGGGGCCCTTTTTCTAACAAACATCTCTATCTACTTGACATATACAAAATGATTCTCTATATACAAAGCTACACATTTATTTTTATTTATTTTAGGTTTTTCTATATTGCGCTCTTTAAAATCAGCTCGGTTTACAATTAGAACAAATTTGTACAGTGCAGGCGGCATCACATAAGTAAAGACTGTGCTGGTATGACCAGACACAGAGGCAGAGAGGAGGGACAGACTAAGCCTGAGGCAGGGTCAAGTGATACAACCAGAATATGTTAACACCTTGTTGGCTGGTTGGCTTAGGGGATGACTGTGGCTATTGGTCCTCCAACTGTAAGGAGCTGATAGTGCAAGTAACAAAATGGAATCTTGTAAACCTTCTTGCACTGTAAAAATGCAGACTTTTTCCAAACACCATGATATATAGCTTAATTAAATGTAACAAAATTGTCCCTGGGCTGTGCATCAATAAGAATGACTGTTAGGAAAAGATATTTTTCAAAGCTATCAAGACGAGTATGTGAAACTTGTTTTAAAATATCTGAGTCGCCTGCATACTGTCAGTTCTGGTTTTACGTGATGAAGACCCTATTTATTATTCAGGCTGTATACAAAGCTCCCATTGTTGCTTCTTTTCAAGACATTTTATCATTTAAAAAACCACATTTTTGTTAATTCCTTCAAAATAGCCTAGGGCTTTATTTTTCTGGAAGGACCCACCAGTACTTAGTCCTGACATAAGGTTCCCAGATTTTTGGGGGGGAAGTGGGGAGCAAATCGGGAACACATGGAGAGAAGGTGGTGTCTTGGATTTTTTAAACTGGGGGGAGGGGTTGAGTGCTCTTCTTAGAGTTTGAGGATCAATTCCATTTGGCTTGTGTCAGCTATATCATTTTCAGACAGTCAAGAGCCACATAGGGCACAGACTGAATGCCCACGCTTCACATTCTCTCTTCGCCTGGCACTATCCGCTACTGGTGTGGTCTATAAGAATTGTCAGCAGCATTATATGTATAGTGTTGCTGAAAAGTCACAGACAGAGCACTTATACTTTTAGCAACTGACACTAAGGGGGTATTTTATAAGGAGCTGCCTAGATCTAGATGGCAAGAACACATGCAAATGGGAGCATTTTAGTCATTTAGAAAGATCATTGTAAAAGGCTTAGTTGTGATGAATGACATCTGAAGACATGCATGTGGACGTCAAAATCACGGAGATGTCTCCTCAGTCATTCCAAAATTACATTTACAGATGTCTCTAGCGCAGGGACATCCAAGTAGGCAAGGGGGTGTGGTAGAGGCATATCCTGGGAGACACTGCGGACTCACACATCTCCGTTCAATTTCAGGAATGATGGGGACGTCTGCGGGCACGTCCACGTTTATACTTGCTGCAGGCATGAATAGGCATCAGGAAAATACTTGTGTTGGCCTTAAAACATCCAGACAGTGCAGAGAAGATGGAGAGTTACTGTAAGTAACTAGTCTGAGATCACAAAGACCCACATTGGGATATGAACCTGGCCACCACACTCCCAACCCACTACTTTTACCATTATAGTTAGATGTCCAATTTCTGAGATACTGTTCTGGGGACATAGAAACATGATGACAGAAAAAGACCACATGGCCTATCTAGTCTGTCCTTCCATATCAACAACTACAACAGTCCCCTCTTTTCCTTTAGAGATCCTCTGTGTTTGTCCCATACTTCTTTGAATTCAGATACTGTCCTTATATCTACCACCTCCAATGGGAGACTATTCCACAGATCCACCACTCTTTCCATAAAGAAATATTTCCGCTTATCACTCCTGAATCTATCCCCTTTCACCCTCGTCCCATGTCCCCTCATAGCAGAGCTTGCTTTCAAATGAAAGAGGCTCTCCCCATGTGCATTTATGCCATGGAGGTATTTAAACGTCTCCATCATATCACCTCTATCCCGTCTTTACTCTAAGGTGTACATATTAAGATCCTGAAGTCTGTCCTCTGCCACCCACCCACTCCCTGGACCTTGAGGGTTAAGGGAGGGGCTGGCCTTGAATGCCCTTGAGGGTTAATGTTGTAGTTGTGTTGGTGCTCAAGTGATAAGGCAAGGCAAAGAATATTTCTTTTTTTGTGAGGTTTATTTCCCGCTTTCGCAGTTCAAATGCAGCAGACGTGAATGAAATAATATGGTACAAAACAAGATTGAGAAACTGAACTTAAACAAGGCTTTTTTCACTGCTTAACTGAATGTCCATTACTGATCACATTCACCTGTCATGTGATCTCCTTTTCATTAAGGTAACAGAAACTCTGATACCAGCACTGCTCCTGAATTGCACAGAATATGCTTCCACTTATTCTCTTCACATAAGCTCTTTTATCCCCGCAAACAGTGAGGTAACTTTGCTATTTTCTTACATGCAATACTGGCAAGCAAAACACTTAAATGTCCTTTGGAATCATACAAGTAGAGCAATCCATCGGGACTTCCTGTTCTGTAGATGGCAAAGAAATTAAAGGCATTTCTTCTTGCCAGCTGATCAATGGCTTTGCTACGTTCTGAGTAGAAACTGCTCTGCTTTTAAGGAACTCTCTGAATTCAGCGAGAAGTAATTCAGCCTGTGTATTTTCTGAGCTAGGCTGAGCAAATCCTCCTTCAGGTAAATGCTTGTTTATATTTCTTATCTCTAGGCAATTATCAGTGCTTTTACTTGGACAACATTTCAGTGTGCAAGCATTTCCCTTCCCCCACCTATCTCCACATGGCAGTGCAGGGTAAAACGCTTCAGCTGTGTTTAGAGATTCTCTCAGAGTGTTAAAAGGAAAACAGTCAGGCTTTTCTTGGCTTAACCAGTTATTATCAAACTTTCTGCCTTTATCCTGTCTTTCACAATTAAAATTCACTCTTTCTGGCTTTCCACTGTTAAGCTTGCTAGCCGTGCCACACCCACCAGATACCTTGTGCTTGGGCTTCTTCCAGGGTAATTCCTTATCCCTTTGCCTCCTAATCCAAGGTTCTTCTGGGTCCTTTAAACTACTGAGCTGCAGCCTTGGGTCTCTCAGTGCCTTAGAATTCTTCTGCTTCCAGAAATCTTTCTCTGCCCCTGAGTCTCCCAACTCCTGTCTGCTCCTTCTTGGATCACAGCTGCTTAGTGGTTCTCTCTCTCTCGGTTCCTGTTCATCTGACCTATCCTCGTCCAGGTGCTTGTGTCCTTCTTCCCAAACTCCTTGCTTGTCACGATGCTTGTCTAACTATTTCTGGGTTTTTAACAAGCTGGCTGAGTGCTGCACTGCCCGCCTCCTGCTTGGGCGTGCCCAATCAGGGACTTGGCTTCTCACCTGCCTTGAAGTGAGGAGTGGTTCCTGATTAGCTCTGCATTCTTTTTTCCTTTCATCAGAGAAAATCCTGCATTCCCCTGCAGTACTGGCTCTCTCCACCGGATCACTATCAGTTTCTCTTGCTTCATAAGAGCCTGCTACATCACACCTCATATGCTTTATAATGAAGACCACTAGCCATTATAGTAGCCACCCTTTGTACTGACTGCAGCCTGTTTATATCCTTTTGAAGGTGCGGTCTTCAGAATTGCACACAATACTCCAAATGAGGTCGTACCAAAGACTTATACAGAGGCACTATCACCTCCTTTCTTCTGCTGGCCATTCCTCTCCTTATGCACCCAAGCATCTTTCTAGCTTTTGCCGTCGCCTTTTCTACCTATTTAGCTACTTTAAGATCATCAGACACAATCACGCCTAGGTCCCGCTCTTCTTTAGTGGACAAAAGTACTTCACCTCCACTATATCGCTCCCTTGGATTGCTGCAGCCCAAATGCATGACCGTGCATTTTTTAACATTTTTTAATATGTAGACATCTCTGTAGACATCCATATTGGTCACGACCACATTTCTGAAATTGTACCCGAACTTGCATATGCCTGTATTTTGTTTTCAGACATTCTGGCTTTGATATCCCAGATTGCACTTGGACATCCCACTGTAAAATGTGCCTTTTAGGCACATAAGTGGCCAGTTACATCTGTCAATGAGTGTGCTTATTCTGTGCCCCATTCTGTAAGTACACACATAAATGCAATGGCAGGTACTTACATTGTGGATGTGCACAGGGATGGAGTTTGGGTGGAAAGTGATTGGAGCATAAAGTAATGGGCATAAATTAGAAAATACTACATTTTATGCGCATTCTTTAGAAATCTAGGCATGGGCATTTACAACAGCTCTAGGGTTTGTATAATTGTGCCTTAAATTAATGCAACTTATTCATGATCATGCATGGGCGGGTCAGCAGCCAGGTCCAGCCATGCATGGGCCTTTCTGAAATTGAACGGCGGTGTGCATCTCCGTAGGACTGCCCAGGCCATGCCTCCACCAGGCCACAAGGAGTGTTCATGGGAATCAAACCCTGTTTTTTTTGTTACCTAACCACTAGGCTACTCAAGGCACAGAGAAATATGTACTCACCCCTCATTAATTTTCATAGAGTTAACAAACAGAGCTTTCATTTTACCTCTCCCTCCCAATCTGCAGTTCTAAAATGGCATGCTGGGACATAAATGTATCATATCGTATATGCCCTGGGCATGTCTATGTGTTCGAGTCTATGGCCGTATATTTTAAGGACATCCACCTAACTCAGGGGTTCACAACCTGCGGTGCCCACACACCCAGGGGGTACGAGATGGACTTTCAGGGGGTGCGACAAAGAGTGGCTTGTGTCCCTTACTGACGAGTCACAAGTCATCACTCAACCAGTTGCCAGTGTGCCTTGAGCAGTGGTAGTAGGTGGTTGTGTTGCATAGATAGTAGTCTCATTATTTATTCAAAAGGAGAGAATAACAGAATTAACATATAAGTAAAGTAAGTAACTGATTGTCAGAGTATTGCTTTTAAAATCATTATAACGCAAAATCGAACGTAATCATTGTATATTGCTTCACTCATAAATTCATGATTGCGAGAGTTCATTAAGTATTTAACCCTCAGGGCCTCTCAGCTCGCCCATCGCCACTGCTCACACGCACCATGATATTACTTTTGTAGTGGGTGCGAACATTAATAAAACATTTCCTAGAGGTGCGAGGCATAGAAAAGGTTGGAAACCATTGACCTAACTAAAACTGGTTACAGACATGCATGTACTTGACCTTGCCATGTGCACGGGCCCGTCTTCTAAACTGGTTGCGGGTACATATATCTTTTGGGTCAGAGCAAAGCGATTCCAGAAAGCACTTACATTGGCCTTCCTTCACTGCCACTATTCCTCTATTATTTTGAACATTTTGACATGGATATACCAGATTCTTCCTAGATGTCCTTTCTAAAATGCCACTTTATATGTAAATCATTTCAGTTTGGAAGGAGAAATAAATTAGGAGAGATTAAGGAGGATACTCCCCTTAATTCCTCTTGTTAAGGGCTGACTGAAATGCACACTGCATATGTCAGGATACAGGAGTAAAACTGGATGTAGACAATTTTGGATTTACTTGTGCATTCTCTATATGAAATAAGGGATACATGTGTAGTTTACCACACCCCCATGCAATCTGGATGTGGTATGAACATTTCAATGTAAAATGAGTCGTTTCCAAAATCCTCATTAGCACGTGGATGTGATTTCCATGTGTAAGTTGCGCTATTTATGAATAAATTTATTTATTTATTTTATTTAGTATACATTTGTATACCGCTACTTCCAGCGATCAGCAGCGGTTTTGATAAAGCTTCTAAAATAACTCCCATTATTTTTAAAGTGTTTTTGTGTATTACTGAATATTTTTCTTTGAATGGCTTAACCCTCAACTACTGGAAAATGTTTTTCTTTGAATGGCTTAATAATCAACTACTGGAAAACTGATACAATGATATTGTCTAATGTAAGATCTAATTTATGATTAGATACTTTGTTAGAATTTTGACTGAAATTGGGTCCCTTTGGCTTGCTGGCTTTTGTTTGGAGACTTCATTTGCCTGGTTCTGTGAATATTAGTTGTTGGGCTCCTGTACATATTTTGAGTTTGTTGTTGTTAAGTGCCGTCGAGTCGGCGTCGACTCATGGCAACCCTCTGGATAGTTGTCCTAAACTGTGCTGGGTCTTCAGCCAGGCGGCTCATTGTTGACAGAATGTCACCCATAGCTGCTGCTGTTGCTGGCCTTCCTCTTTTGTGTTGACCATCTACCTTGCCAAGCATGATGTCTTTCTCTAACAATCTCTCTCTTCGCATAATGTGTCCAAAGTATGAAAGTCGAAGTCTTGTCATCTGAGTTTCTAAAGAAAGCTTAGGTTTGATCTCCTCTAGTACTGACTGGTTAGTTCTTCGGGCAGTCCATGGGATACACAATATTTGTCACCAGTGAAGGCATCAATTTTTGAACTGTTTTGTGGGACTTTTTTAATCACAAAGGACCCTGAATGTTCAAATGCAACAGTGATTTTCTAAATTAAAAATTTAAAGGCCATTATTTCTGGGTGCTACTGGAAATGCACAAGACCAAAGAGGCCTATGAGATGGATAAATCAGAAAAGTTGAATCAGTGATTTACTTTGACAGTGCTTTTAGGCGGTTTTAAATTTTATGGATTTTATACCTGCAGAGAGTAATTTTATAAAGTCATGCCTAGTTAATGCATATTTTCATGTGCATAGGTTACGCCTGTTTTATGAAGTCAAGTACACACATGCACTTGACTTTATAAAATACTACCTTAAGTGGCAGAGAGCACACTATAAGTTAAAGGGTGATGACTCATACCAGACCTAGAGCCGGTATAAATTACCACACCTACTTATGGCAAGTAGATGCGTAAATTCTGCAATTAACATGTGTACAGTGGTGTGCAAAAGTCTTGCATAGGCAGAATCCTGGCTGCTTAGATACTGTTTTGTTGCAAATTTAATTCATCAGCCATTTCTGCATGCAAAATTACTTGTCTGTGAACTTTTGTATGGCTGTCGTGAGGAAACAACATCCCAGTGCGAGCAACCGGATTCTGTGTCAAAATGGGATCAAAATAATCCAATAGAATACTGTGCTTCCTCAGCCAATAGGAAGTCATATTTGATAGCTAATCAGTGCATGGTATTTTGATGGCACACAGAGTTTGAATTTAATGTGGATCAACTGGTGTGTATCACATCTGATGCTCAATGTCCTGGCATGGTGAAGAGGTCGCATTTTCTGTCAATGGAGGACCTGGTCCGGGTAGTGGTTTTGCACGAGGAGGGGTATTCCAGCCCACAGACTGCAGCAAAGATTGGCTGTAATTAGAGCATGATTGTCTGCATTCTGCAGAAGCATAAGGAGACAGGAAATACGCAGGACCGACATCGTAGCGGTCAGCCTAGAAAGTCAACCAACAAGCTAAACTCCTCTGAGCTTCTGTAGGAATGGACAGAGAAGAAGTTGCAGTTTGCATTTCCACTGTGAGGCGACAATGCTTGGAGTATGGGTTGAGGGACTGTAAGATGCAGAAGAAGCCTCTACTAATGGTGGAACAGAAGAAGAGACGCATTGAGTGGACATCCAAGTACTCAAAGTGGAGCAAGGCTGACTGTGAGAAAGTTCTGTTCAGTGATGAAAGCACGTTCTGCATTCTGGGTAACCAGGACAAAACCTATATGAGGAGGTTTCCTCATGAGGAGTATAAACCAGAGTGCTTGAATAGCTCCGTGAAGCATCCAACCAAGGTCATGATCTGGAGATGCATGGCAGCCAATGATTTTGGAAGACTCCATATCATTGACAGGATGCTGAATGCAGCGAAATACATAGCAGCATGCACTTCTACAGCATTTCCTGACAGATATTTCTTTCAGGATGGTAATGCACCTTGCCATCGAGTGAAAACTGTCGCCAACTGGAAGAAAATAAATGGTGTTCAGACTATTGACTGGCCAGCTCAATCACCCGATTTCAGCCTGATTGAGAATCTTTGGTACAAGTTATCAGTTGAGGTCCCCAAAAAGCAGCCACGGACCAAGCCTGGAATTGCATAATCACAAGAGAACACCTCGTCAAACTGATCCACTGCGTGCCAGACAGATGTCATCTGGTGAGAAAGAGTAAGGGTTGGCCTATCAAGTACTAATGGCCACCAACAACAAAAAAACATCCCTTTTCATAGCTACCTAATGAAATTAAGAAAACATGCAAACTACCAACATACACAGACCAGAAAACACAACAACTTTTTTGGCACACATTTCATCTTTGTACGCAGGTTCACAACCAAATGAGCATGCGTATTACACAATCATAAAAGAATACTCAAATCAAGGCAAATTTGTTAGATTTGTACAATAGACAAAAGGGAAGAAAATGGTATGCAGAAGGGGTTGCAAGTTCTAACGCATTTTGTCCCTGTGATCCAAACAACTAAAAACTGCCAACTCTGCAGTACTGCATGGGGTGAAGGGTCAGCTGGACTGTTGGCCAGACAGTTCCCAAGCTAACACCTTCCTCCATCCAGAAGGGGAACCACTCAGGGAAGACATATCACTTCTCAATAAAAGAAACATCACAGAGAGGACCTACACTTCCCAATAAAATCTCACCTTATGCAGAACACTACACTCATATATGGTAATAACTATCTCACAGATTTTTCTTACAAAAGGATCTTTTTATTATTCCCTGTCTTGCAGAAACTAAGAACAAAGGGAAACAGTCCAGTGGAATTACAGATCGTGCCATCTCTCTCAGCAGACAGAGTCATTCTGTCTTATCTTAGATGCAGATTTCTAAACAATTATTTTTATTTATTTATTTATTTAACAACTTTTATATACCGCGCTATTTGTTATCAGTGCGGTTTACATATAACAAGGGTGCACAGTCAGAAGCCTGTACTGTGCTTACATTGTAACAGGAGTTTAAACTTGGAGCTTACATTGTAACAGGAGTTTAAACTTGGAGCAACAGGGAAACTATAAACATATGTACAAAAAACAATTAGATTTGGTTTGTATATACAGGAGGGCTAAGGCAAGTTCAACATAATTAGAAGTCAGAATGTCTGGTCCTGCCTGCATGATTCTGTCTTACTTCCTGACTCAACAGCGGGTGAGAGAATGTATGACGGGCCTTCCTGGACACAAGAGAAACAGTGTAACAGACAGTACACACACACACACATGACAAACTGCCATTCACACAAAAACTCAGACACGACAATAGAGATACTAGGACCATAGAGAACCCAGGGAATTCATACCCCATGCAGCCTCGACTGCGCAGGAAACGAACTCCTCGTGTATCAGGTCCTGTCACATTATATACCCTTGCTCAGGATCATACTTACTATCAGGGCATTCTTCTCTAATTAGCTCATTTTTGTTCCAGCTGTCTGGGGCCCCACTTGTGTGATGTTATTCTACTCATGTCTGTGCCCCTCTCCGTTGACCTTTCTTGGGCCCATGTCTGCAATTATCAGTCTCGGCCTTGTCAGATTTATATTGTTATCTGACATCTGCCCCCCTCACTCAGTTCTTTACCTGGTTTTCTTGCTTGGTTTGCTCCCACCCCTCAGTTCCCAAGAAATATATCTCTTCAACTCCCCATGTTCTGACAACTATACTGGGGGCCATATGTTCTTCATGCTAAGCTAGCATGTTTATCTCTCATTGCTTTTCTACCCTCTCTCTGTCCACCATTTACTGATAAGTGTGTTTTCACATCTTTTCCATTTGATGTCATATTGCTGTAGCAATGTGCAATCAATGAATAAGTCCAGGAGTCAATTGACAGGGTCCAAGCCAGTTTATTGTGCACAGGCCCAGTCAGTCAAAGCCTCAAAAGGAACTGAGCAAAGGTTTATACAGAGACATAAACATTTATACCTCTTTTTCAGTTTGATACATGAGAACTTTCTATTGGTTCCAACTCGATACATGCAAACTTCTCATTGGTTTTACATTCCCTTCATTTGACCAATTAGAAATCCCTCCGGAGCCCAGCAATCGGCCCCCCTCCCTTAGGATTGCTCTAACAATGGTACAGTTCTTGATTTCGTTACTTCTCTACTGCAAGGTTATCCCTAGCTCCAGGAATGCATATATTGAAACATTTCTGTTCTTTCACACACAAGAGAATAATGGAAGACTTATGAATTCATAAAAACTTGTTATTAAGCAGTTTAAAACAGTTTTCTCATTTCTCACAGATTTTTGGTTCTCTTCTAGCTATAATGGGAGTTAGGATCCAGGCCTAACTTACAGGCCTTTCATAGTAGCAGGCCATGCTAGGCCATAGCCTACCACATTCCCCCCTTTGATTATTCTCACCTGCAAGTGAGGAAGGGTGAGAATTAAATCGCTCATTAGTCAATTAACACATTATACTGGTGTAATAGCATCATCATCATGGGGTATAGGATAATATTGCCACATAGTTAATACCTTCGCAGCTGCCTTCCGCTCTATAGCCAATCTGAGCATTTTTCAAATCATTTAGAATCCCTTCAGCAAAGGCTTCAACGATCCTGTGAGCAGTGAGTGAGAATCAGCTGTGCCTACTTAGTTGGGAACTGTGTGTGAGAGAAAACTGCAGCCAATCTGAGCACTTTTCAAATCATTTAGAATCCCTTCAGCAAAGGCTCCAACGATCCTGTGAGCAGTGAGTGAGAATCAGCTGTGCCTACTTAGTTGGGAACTGTGTGTGAGAGAAAACTGCAGCCAATCTGAGCACTTTTCAAATCATTTAGAATCCCTTCAGCAAAGGCTCCAACGATCCTGTGAGCAGTGAGTGAGAATCAGCTGTGCCTACTTAGTTGGGAACTGTGTGTGAGAGAAAACTGCAGCCAATCTGAGCACTTTTCAAATCATTTAGAATCCCTTCAGCAAAGGCTCCAACGATCCTGTGAGCAGTGAGTGAGAATCAGCTGTGCCTACTTAGTTGGGAACTGTGTGTGAGAGAAAACTGCAGCCAATCTGAGCACTTTTCAAATCATTTAGAATCCCTTCAGCAAAGGCTCCAACGATCCTGTGAGCAGTGAGTGAGAATCAGCTGTGCCTACTTAGTTGGGAACTGTGTGTGAGAGAAAACTGCAGCCAATCTGAGCACTTTTCAAATCATTTAAAATCCCTTCAGCAAAGGCTCCAACGATCCTGTGAGCAGTGAGTGAGAATCAGCTGTGCCTACTTAGTTGGGAACTGTGTGTGAGAGAAAACTGCAGCCAATCTGAGCACTTTTCAAATCATTTAAAATCCCTTCAGCAAAGGCTCCAACGATCCTGTGAGCAGTGAGTGAGAATCAGCTGTGCCTACTTAGTTGGGAACTGTGTGTGAGAGAAAACTGCAGCCAATCTGAGCACTTTTCAAATCATTTAAAATCCCTTCAGCAAAGGCTCCAACGATCCTGTGAGCAGTGAGTGAGAATCAGCTGTGCCTACTTAGTTGGGAACTGTGTGTGAGAGAAAACTGCAGCCAATCTGAGCACTTTTCAAATCATTTAAAATCCCTTCAGCAAAGGCTCCAACGATCCTGTGAGCAGTGAGTGAGAATCAGCTGTGCCTACTTAGTTGGGAACTGTGTGTGAGAGAAAACTGCAGCCAATCTGAGCACTTTTCAAATCATTTAAAATCCCTTCAGCAATGGCGCGCCCGTGCCTTGCGGGCCCGCGCCTGAGGGCCTCGCAAGAGGGCCCTTTGGCGTGGCCCTTAGGCGGTGGACCGTGCGAGACCCACTATCTGCTGCTATATGCTCATTCTGTTCAGCGATATGCTGTTTGTAGTTAATGTAAGGTAATGTAATGTAAGTTATGTACTGTGTTCCCTGTTTGTACTCCTAGTGTTTTGTTGTGATGTAATGATAATGCAATGTATGTTTCCCTCACCTTTGTTTAACTTTGTGCTGTATTAACCGCTTTGATTGAAGGAAAAGGCGGGATACAAAACATGTTAAATAAAATAAAAATAGTGTTATCTATTGATGATGTTACCATGCGTAAGCAAAGGGGTAGGAGACAAGGGAGCAATAAGCACATGGCTAATATGAATAGTACAATTAACATAAGGGCTTTTAGACCACCAATCCAGGAAAACAATGAACCAAATTACCCATCCATCTTTAAACTGTGCCAGGTCTGGACAGGCACAAATGTCTGCTCTCTCATCTGGGTGGCTAGATCTTCAACTACATGCCCATTATTATCAATCTGTAAACAACAATTACTTAGATTCAACTTCCCACATACCCCACCTTCAGCTGCTAACAAATAATCTAAAGCTAAACGATTTTGATAAATAGCTGTGCGCATTTGCGTACTTTGCTTGGCCAGAAGGGTTAGTGCTTTACTAGTTTCATTGGTTATTATTTCAACAACAGCTTGCAAATGTATTATTCGATTAATCATATAAACAGGAGTACGATATCCCCAAGTCCCATCCTGCTCCCAAGTAGCAGGTCCATAGTATGAGATGATTCTTTCAGGTGGCCATTCTTCAGATGACGCTTCCCATTTGTCCCATTGGCCTATTTTCAAGGCCTCCTTCAGCTGTCGACTTCTGTACACAGGATATCCCAGTTGTTCTCCCTGGGATGTTGGCAGAAAGAAAAAGGAAGGTCGTATGGTTCCCAATACACATGCGCCTCCCCAGTGGTGAGGAAGTCTGGCATATGCTCGGGTTCTGCAAATCCAGTACAGTCCAGGTGGTGCTTGCCAGGAATTATATGCTGCTAAGTTAGTCCAGATACTGGCAAGTTTGGGAAACTGAACTAGAGGATTGGAAGGTTCAGTAGTGTTGACTCCTGACCACCAAGACGTCTTCTTAGTGGTACTGTTGTAGAACTTCTGATTGAGACAGACCAGCTGCCCCACTTCCATATTAAACATTGGTCCATAGCGAGAAAAACATAAGTTACCCACAATGGAGTGGGCCAATCCCATTCACTTGTGGTATTGTGTATATTAGTCTGGTTATATGGAATAGAATAGTTCAGTTCTTGTGCCTCCCAAGGCCATTGGTCTCCCATCGTTGTTCCTCCACAAAACAAACAGTCTGAAACATGGAGACTAGATGCAACTGCTCCTGCTAATTCAAGAAATAAGTTCTGGGAGGCAGGAGGAATTTCAAATTCTGATTTCATGGCTTCATAGAAGGAGTGATGTATACGATAGGGTGAGGACACATGGGTTTTGGTGTTTAATTGCAGGTATAAGATAGTCCCAGGATCTATACCTCCTCCTGCAATACGTAACCCAAACTTGTATCCTTGCTTCCAGTGGCTGGGGTTGGCTATGAGGAGTTGCAGGGGATTACAGGTACCTTTCTGGCATTTCTTGGGCTCTTGTAATCTGATCTTTGTTAAGCTGCCTTTACGATGATCACCATCTCGTCCCGTAGGCGCATTCTTCCAGGTAGCAAAATATACACATTCCCATTTTGGGCAGAAGTAGTCATGTTTAGATGTGGTGGTGTAGATAGTGGCTACAGAACTCTTTCCTGAACACCGTCCCCATCCGTAGGCTCCTTCTGGACACATGTATTTATCATCATGGTAGTATGCTCGCTCCCATGACCCACATCTGTGGTAAGCATTTCTGTTGATTGCATCACAAGCATCAAAGTTCAAGATAATAGGTTTTGTGGGGTTGGTGAGGGGCTTTGTCGCATTCAGGATGGCTCCATCTTCATCATTCCAGCGTATCTCAAAGGTGTAATATGAAGGGTTTTGTCGGGGGTTATAACAAGTCTTACTTTTCCCCTTTGCACAAATATTCAGTTCGGTGCCATTATAAATACACCGGCTGACTGTACCAGTGCAAGTATAGTAGGAGTGATAGAGCAAAGTCTGAGTAATCTTTTGTCCTGTTCGGGTGGTGGTTATACAGGCTGCACAAGGGGGTAGGGCAAAAGTCTTTTCAAGGATTCCCAGGATCACCACTCCCACAAGGCAATAGTGGAAGAACATTATGATTACAGTCTCTGGTGGTTAATCTGGAAAGTTGGGTATGATGAACTTGTTGAGTTTTCTTCTGTTTTCTGCTGTGATGGTCACTCTCACGTGACGTAGGTGGATTCTGAAGATTCTCTATAAAGCTGGCTGTCTCCTCAAGGTGAGTCGCAATGGAGTCTCAGGATCATTCACTGACGTCCATTGGCCAGGATCAGGAGCAGCTGCCTGCTTCACTCGACTGTGGTGGATCCAGGGTTTGAATTCTGCAACTTTCACTGCCGGGGGGGTTGACAGGATGACGACATAGGGTCCCTTTCAATGCGGCGCCAGCGGGGTCTTTCTCCACTCTTTCACCCACATGGACGTTCCTGGCTTGAAGGGATGCAGAGGTTCGGTCAGGTTGATGGGTAGTCGATCTTGCACCCACGTTTGGAGTTTCTGCAAAACAGAACCTAAAGCTAATAGTTCTTGTCTAGTTATTTCATATCCTATCTGTCTCATGTCTCCCTTTATTCCCTGCACTATGGGTGGAGGTCGCCCATACAAAATCTCAAAAGGGGAGACTCCTAAGGATCTGGTGGGAGCTGAACATATCCTAAGAAGGGCTATGGGTAGAACTTGGAGCCACTTCAGGTGTGTTTCTTGGCAAAGCTTGGATAACTGAGTTTTCAGGGTTCTATTCATACGCTCTACTTTCCATGAGCTCTGGGGTCTGTAAGCAGTGTGTAACGTCCATTTTATTTGCAGAGCTTGAGCTAACTGTTGGGTCACTTGGGATACAAATGATGGACCATTATCTGACCCTATAGTTGATGGTATTCCAAATCGGGGAATGATCTCATGGAGCAATACCCTAGTGACTTCTCGGGCTTTCTCAGTTCGGGTGGGGTAGGCTTCTACCCACCCTGAAAATGTGCAGACTAACACTAACATATAGTGATATCCATTTGCACAGGGCATTTCAGCAAAGTCTATCTGTATATCAGTCATGGGGGTCATCCCTACTGACTAAACTCTTGGGGGTGGAACAGGACCTTGCTTGGCATTATTTTTGGCACCTATCAGACATTGCTGTGCCACTGAGGTGGTCAGGGATCCTAGCAGTGAAATACAGAAATGGGGTCTCAGGGCTTTCTCCATAGCTGTTTTTCCATAATGTGTGGCTTGATGAAAAGCTTGGACAAAGGCTGGCCCTAATGCTTCAGGGATGACTATAGGACCTGGAGGTGGACTACCTTCTGGAGGTGGCAGCACTATCCAACCTTGTTCTGTCAAGACTCCTCCCTCCTTTTCACAATAATTGTCTAACTCTCTTGTAGTGTATCAGGGTGCCCAGGGACTGAGGGGCACAGGGAATAGGGCTGCTTGCATTACAGTATCTTGGGTCCTAACTTGTCCTGTGGTGGCTGCCTTTCGAGCTGTGGCATCTGCAAATCTATTCCCTCGGGTAACTTCTCCTGCTCCTGCCTGATGACCTCGGCAGTGCATGACTGTCACTTGTTTGGGGGCCCATACAGCATCTAATAACATCAATATCTCGGGCCCATACCTAATGGCCTTACCCCCTGAGGTGATCAACCCCTCGCTCTTTATACAAGGCTCCATGTGCATGCAAAGTAGTGAAAGCATATTTGGAATCTGTGTACACATTTATGCGGAGTCCTTCTCCTAATGTCAAGGCTCTGGTGAGGGCTATCAATTCAGCTTTCTGTGCAGAAGTTCCTGGAGTCAGGGCTGAGGACTCAACTACCAGATCAAGGGTCACCACTGCATATCCAGCACAACGATGTCCCTTGATGACCAAACTGCTTCCATCCACAAAGAAAGTCCGTTCAGGATCCTCTAGAGGGACATCGGTCAAATCAGGGTGACTTGAAAATACAGTGTCCATGGTTTCTAAGCAATTATGATCAGGTGGCCCAGGACCGACTGGAAACAATGTAGCAGGGTTCAGAGCTTGACTGACTTTCAACTGTATCCGGGGGTTCTCACACAGCATGCTCTGATACTTCAACATTCGTGCATTGGTTAGCCAGAAGTTTCCTTTGTGTTCCATGAGAGTCAGAACAGAGTGTGGCACGGTGACTTGAAGAGTTTGTCCTAGTGTGAGTTTGTCTGCTTTGCCCACTAGGAGGGCTGTTGCTGCAACAGCTCTCAGACAAGGGGGCCATCCTTTCGCAACTACATCCAATTGTTTTGACAGATAGGCTACTGGTCGCTGCCAGGATCCAAGAAATTGGGTCAATACTCCCAATGCGTTTCCTTGTGACTCATGGACGAAAAGATGGAAAGGCTTCTAAACATCTGGAAGACCTAAAGCTGGGGATGACATCAGGGCCTTCTTCAAAGTCTGGAATGCTACATCTTGCTCAGGTCCCCAGTCTAGTGGGGATTTTTCCATTCCTTTGGTGACTTGGTATAGTGGTTTTGCAATCAGAGCAAAGTTGGGGATCCATATGCGACAATATCCCGCAGCCCCCAGGAAGGCTCTTACTTGCCTCCTGGTGGTTGGAATGGGGATATTGCATACAGCTTCTTTGCATTCTGGTCCTAAACGTCGGATCCCACTGGACAACTGGAATCCCAAATACTTGACTTCAGTTTGGCATAGTTGTGCTTTGACTCTTGAGACTTTGTATCCAGCATCTTTGAGAAGGTACAAAAGTTCACTAGTAGCTTGTAGGCATTCACTTTCTGAGTTGGTGGCTATGTGCAAGTCATCTACATACTGAAGAAGAACCCTCTTTCCTGGGTCCACTGGGTAACTTGAGAGATCTTGATTCAGAGCAACACTGAAGAGAGTAGGTGAATTCTTGAATCCTTGGGGTAATCTGGTCCAGGTGAGCTGACCCCGCCTTCCTGTTGTGGGGTCTTGCCATTCAAAAGCGAATAAAAGTTGACTAGTGGGTGCTAGGCACACACAGAAAAAGGCATCTTTCAGGTCCAGGACGGTGAAGTGAGTAGCCTCAGCGGGGATCAGTCCCAAGAGAGTATAAGGGTTTGGTACTACTGGGTGTATAGTTTCAACTGCATCATTTACTCGCCTTAGATCTTGTACTGGACGGTAGTCCCCTGTCCCAGGCTTCTTTACTGGGAGAAGGGAGGTGTTCCAAGGTGACTGACATTCCTTGAGAAGTCCGTACTTCAGCAGTTTCATCAAATGGCAGTGGATTCCTTCAATGGCTGGTCGAGGGAGAGGATATTGCTTCACATGCACTGGTTCCGCTCCTGGCTTGAGGGTGACAATGACAGGGACTATGTTCTTCGCTAGGCCAGGTGGATTATCTTCTGCCCATACTTCAGGTGGGGCTATGAGGTTGGTAGGTATACAGGGACTAGTTGACTTTATTGGGGGTGCACTATAGAACCGCCATTCTTCTTCTCGCGGAACAGTAAGCACCATCAATCCAGCAGGCTTTGGGTTCACAGTCATTTTCATTTCTCCCCCTTCAGCAAAGGATATTTGTGCCTGGAGCTTGGCAAGCATGTCTCGGCCCAGTAGTGGAATAGGGCACTCAGGCATATACAAGAACTGGTGCGTTATCTTCTGTCCCCCTAGTTCACACATGCGGTTCTGCAAGAATGACTTTGTGGCTTTATTTCCAGTGGCTCCCACAATGGTGACAGATCGTGAGGACAGAGGAGCTACTGGCTTGGCTACTATTGAATGTTCTGCTCCTGTATCTACCATGAACTCCATATATTGCTCCCCTATCTTTAAACTGACCATAGGCTCCTGGGGACACAGGGTGAACTTGGAGCCCGGTCTGGCCTAGTCTTCATCTATGTTGTCCAGGTCATAGCCCGTTGCTACTGCCACTCCCTCAATGGCTTCTTCCCTTTCTTGCTGGAACTGTATTCGATTCATTCCTCCCCTCCTTCGAAATCGTCCTCCGGGCCTCCAGGGACTCCCTCCTCCCCTTGCAGGGGCAGAGTCCAGATGCGGGCACTCATTTCTCCAATGTCCTTCTTCCTTGCAGTAGGCGCACTGATTTGCACCCAATTGAGGCCTTTCGCTTCCTCGGCCTCTTCCACGTCCTCTGGTCCTTTGATTAGGAAAACCTCCTCCACGTCGTTCGGTTATAGCAGCAGCAAGAAGATCTGCCTTCTTCTTCATCTTTCGTTCACTTTCTCTGTCTCGTTCATTTTCACGATTCACAAATACTTTCTGAGCGACTTCCATTAACTGTGCTGTATTCATGCCCGCAAATCCATCCAATTTCTGCAATTTTCATTTTATGTCTCTCTGGGACTGACTAACAAAGGCTGCATTTACCATGCGTAAATTTTCCTGAGCGGCGGGATCATTTGGGGTATATAATCTATAAGCTTCAGACAACCGCTCATAAAAGGCCACTGGGCTCTCATCTGCACCCTGGAGAACTTCCGATACTTTCCCGATATTCATGGCCCTCTGGCCTCCATTCTTCAGGCCCTGTAATAAGGCCTGGCGAAATCTGGTTAGGGCCGCTGCCCCCTTTCCTCATTCGGGTCCCACCCGGGATCTTCATTGGGATACTCTGCAACAGCTGCTTGCGGGGATTTATTCCTCCCCTTTCTACAGGGTTCTCTTCTAACCATCGGAGGGCTGCTTGCCCAATTCGCTCTCGCTCCTCAGTAGTGAAGAGGGTAGACAGGAGCTGGCGACAATCGGCCCAGGTAGGCTGATGGGTTTGTATAATGCTAGACATTAATTCTGTTAATTCCTGGGGCTTGGCTGTATAGGATGCATAATGCGTTTTCCAGTTTAATAAATCTGTGGTGGAAAAGGGTACATAAACTAAGCTGGTTGGTCCTGGCGCCATCCGGCCCTGATCATTTAAAACAGGCATTCCAGGCACTTGACGTAATGGCATTAGGTGCCCTGCTTTCTCCTTCTTCTTGGGTGTTACACTTCTTAAATCATAAGGCTCTCAGACACAAATCTCCTTAGTGGATGACCCTGAACTGGCAGGAGAGCCTCCGCTTTCTATCTCGTCAGAGGACTCGAGTCCCCCTGCTGTGCTTGGGCCTGACTCGGGACTTTCACTCGGGGTAGGGCGCTTCTTAGGCTGCTGTATTTGTATTTTCTGGGGCTCCTCTTCTGGCTCTACTTCAGGTCGTGGTGCTGTGGGGACTAACCTCTGTGGGTGCTGGGGTAACCTATCCAGAATATCTTGGGACTCTGGGTCAGAATACACAGGCGGTTTCTCTTCATTAGCTTTTTTGGTTCCCCTAGTAGTAGCTACAAATATTTTACAGTGCTCCTCATAACAGCGCTTCATCCATAAGGACTGCTGTTCACATACACTTAACCAGGAATCTATATAGGGGAACTGGTCAGGATACACTCTTAATATGAGTTGATGAAGTCGTAAAACTGTCTCAAAATCAAAGGTGCCCCCTCGGGGCCATGAAGCAGCTAATGCGGACCACTCCCTTTCACATAACATTTTTAATCTGGATGGAGTCATTTTTGTACCATAAACGCCCGAAAATCCTTTACAGAAATTCTTGATCATACATGCCAACAGAGTTTGCGTGGACTCCGTCCCTCCCATAATCTAAACGTACCTACGTACACTACCTATGTACTCAACGTACCTGCGTACCTAACGTACCCTACGTCCCTACATACACGTAATGACATACAAGACAATGAAGAATAAGGATAGGTAGTATGGCTGTAGGTAAGGGGTCCGTACAGCCCACAGAACACTGGGGGGGACAAACACCACTCGCTTCCTCCTGTTCGCGACCTGGGCGCGGTCGCCCGGCCAGAAACTGCGCTACTTAAGAGTCCGCTCTCGCTCGGTCTGTATTTCAAGACCTCTCACTCACACAAGCAGGCATATTTCAACAAGATATCATATTTCAATATTTCAAGTGCCCAGATTTTCTGACTAACTGACTATTCCAAACAAGAAGGGTCGATGGCTTCAGCTTCCGCTTTCCTTACGCGGAGCTTACTAGGACCGCCCTTATGAGAGGAGATCAGGCTCCCTTGTCTCGCCCACACTCATGCGAGATTTCCCAGTTAGTCTATACCAAATATACCAAATTAGTCCTGCCTATGCAAGACTCTGTCCCAGGCTGTTCTTTCTGACTATTAAATCACAAAAATGTCTACTCACCGGAGCCGGTCCCTGATACCACACCAGCTTCTGAGTTGGAACCTGGACTCCCCCGGGTCGGAGGTGTTGGCCAGCTGGACCCGATGGCCCGCCGAGGCAGGCAGAACCCTCTCCGGCACAAAGGGGCCGGAGGCGCCTGAGGTTTCCCCCGCGGTTGGACAGACACGGTTCCAACCGGGCCAAACCTCAAGGCGAATTGCGTGGATTATTCACTTGAATAACATTTACCACTCGCACTTCCCGGCCAACGCACCAAGAATATGCTGTAGCAAAGTGCAATCAATGAATAAGTCCAGGAGTCAATTGACAGGGTCCAAGCCAGTTTATTGTGCACAGGCCCAGTCAGTCAAAGCCTCAAAAGGAACTGAGCAAAAGTTTATACAGAGACATAAACATTTATACCTCTTTTTCAGTTTGATACATGAGAACTTTCTATGGGTTCCAACTCGATACATGCAAACTTCTCATTGGTTTTACATTCCCTTCATTTGACCAATTAGAAATCCCTCCGGAGCCTAGCAACCGGCCCCCCTCCCTTAGGATTGCTCTAACAATGGTACAGTTCTAGATTTCGTTACTTCTCTACTGCAAGGTTATCCCTAGCTCCAGGAATGCATATATTGAAACATTTCTGTTCTTTCACACACAAGAGAATAATGGAAGACTTATGAATTCATAAAAACTTCTTATTAAGCAGTTTAAAACAGTTTTCTCATTTCTCACAGATTTTTGGTTCTCTTCTAGCTATAATGGGAGTTAGGATCCAGGCCTAACTTACAGGCCTTTCATAGTAGCAGGCCATGCTAGGCCATAGCCTAGCACATTATACCTCTGAAAGCTGACATACACACCTCAGCACAATTCCAGCATTCAGACATTTTCAATGATTTTTCTTTGTTACTGTGTTAACTCTTTCTCCTCTGGCTCTCACAGTACCTATGCAAGACTTTTTCACACCACTGTACTTACATGTTCCACCTACAGTCTGGCCAGACTCTGCCCATGTGCATGCCTGTGTATTTTATTAGAAGTCATTTACGTGCGCAAGTGGCCACTTAGATGTGTGAGTGACTAAAATATAAATATTTAGGTACATGGTTGGCACCTAAAAATAGGCCACTCGTAGGGGACAACCTGTCTTACATTCTACCAGATTGCACCAAGTAGTGTGTGACCCTTGGGGCAGACTGCAAACAGTTTAATTCACCATGTGCCAGCATTTATTCAGGAGATTAGCTCCTATGGAACACATTTCTGTCCTATTAGTGTTTTGTTTTTTGTTTTTTCTCTGATATTACCATGCTGCCTCCTTATTCAGCACATCGCCAAGTGGATGAATCCATCCCATTAATGAGACCCTTCCATTACACTATCTGGCTAAGTTCCTGTCTGTATTGATTCTATCGGTCTTACTGCATGAGTATTTGGCAGAAGTTAACTATCGAAGCAACTAGATTCATCATTGAAATCCTGACGGATGAAGCTGAAGGTGCCCTGTTTATCCATGCTGATGTAGGAGATGCAAATTAATTCTTATTAGATTTAAGGTTTGGGTAAAAAGAAGCCTAATAGTTGATGCATCTTTTTGAATGAATTTTACCCAAGCATTTTATTATAGTGCATGCAAGTCATTTATAGGACAATTATCAGACAGGCTCTCAGGGCCAGCAAGCCCACTTTCAAAGGGAATTAGGATGCCAATCTAGATACATACTAGCGTTGCCCCCTTTCAGCCAGAGGTATTCATACAGAAGTGGGGGGGGGGGGGTGCAATTTTCAGCTGGACATTTTTTTACAGTTAAACAGCAGTTTAGCTTTGAAAAACGTTCTTAAAATGTCCTATTAATCCTTGTAAAACATGCATGGAATAAAATGTAAGGAGGGAATCTTTTGTTCTTTATGGATTTTTATAAATGTTTGCAGATTCAGCTTTGCCTTACTCTTCGCTGATTAACAGTGAAAGGTTTCCCTGGAGGCAGTTTCTCCAAATGGGTTAGTGTTTGCACGTACCATAGCAGCCATGAACCTCACTCCTAAGCCCCAGGGTATGTGGAGTATGATCTCGGTCTCTCGCATTTACTGTGAATGCTCGGTGTATGACTTGAATTGTGCCAAAGAGAGCCTCCCTCCTGAAGTCCATAAAATGTAACATTTATGGGCGATTTATCAAGGTGTGGCTGGAATTTCCTCGTAATCAAGCCTGTGGCACCCAACAGAGTGGGAAATATCTCTATCTTTTTGCCACATTTTCCTGGTCTTTTACTGCATTTCGTGGTACTTTTGCTGCCATGAGTAGTTGTTGCAGTAACTGCACGTCTCAATGACAGAGCTGCAGGAGCCACCATCTCTCCAAGAAACAGGGGGACAAGATTCAAAAACACTTACGCCATCAGCAACGGGTACAACTGAAAAACTGCTTTTATTTTCAAAACTGGCACTACTTACACAGATGACTATTGGTCATGTAAGTTGTCTTCTGGCTGTAGTTATGTGTTTTTAATTGGTGCAGGATTTGAAACATTCTAGGGACAGGGCTAAAAAGATATCCAGAGAGTGACAAATTCGTCACTTGCAAATAACGTACGCATTCAAGTCTAAACACTGGACTAGCAGTAATGACTTGAATGCATAGATCCACTGACTATATGTATAAGGAAATATTCATGGAAGAGCCTCTCAGTGGAGATGGCAGAGAGGAGGATAGTATCTGACTTCAAAAAAGTATGGGAAAAAAAAGAGGGATCTTGGAAGGAGAGGAAGGAAGGGCTGGGCAGACCGGTCATTTCCCGTCTAGTTGGAAACATGCCATTGTCTGTCCTCTCTTGAAGAAACCTTCCCTTGACCCCACCATCCCCGCCAACTGGCAACCAGTCACTAACCTCCCTTTTCTTTCTAAAATTCTTGAAAAGCTTGTTTTCGCCCAACTCACATCCCACCTGGACTCCACCTTTGCACTTCACCCACGTCAATCGGGCTTCCGTCCTGGACATAGCACAGAGACTATGCTCATTGCCTTACTCTCTGAACTCCACCATGCTCACGACCGTGGTGACTTTTCTCTTGTGGTGTCTTTGGACCTCTCTTCTGCTTTCGACATGGTTGACCATCGCACTCTTCTCACCCGCCTGTCTGACTTCGGTGTTCACAGCACCGTCCTGCAGTGGTTTCGTTCCTTTTTGTCTTCCCACACCTTTTCTGTTCACTCTGGCTCCTCTGCCTCTCTTCCTTTTCCCTCGACCTGTGGTGTCCCCCAGGGGTCTATCATTGCCCTGCTGCTTTTCAACATCTTTCTGGCCCCACTTGCCTTGCTCATTCAGCAATTTGGTATCTCCGTTTACATCTACGCTGACGATATTCTTCTGGTTCATCATACCTCTCCCTCCTCCCCTGATCTCGCTCCACTTAATCTCTGCCTAGCTTCCGTCGCCTCATGGTTCGATCTCAACTTCCTTCATGCCAACCCCCTTAAGTCATCTGCAATTTGGTTTTCCTTCGGACTTTCACCTCCCGTTCTGGCACCTTCTATGTCTTCTCGTTCTATTCCCCTGGTTTCGAATCTTTGTTATCTGGGTGTCACTTTGGACTCTTCTCTTTCCTTTCATCAACACATTTCCTCTGTAGTGCGTTCCTCCTTCTTCCACCTCCGTCAAATTAGGGCTGTTCGCTCATTTCTCCCCCCTTCATCTGTTGTTACTCTGGTCTTGTCATTGGTTATCACACGTCTGGATTACTGCAATGCCATCTATGCTGGTCTTCCTTTCTCTCAGCTTCGTCGTCTCCAACTCGTCCAAAATACCTCCACTCGTCTCGTTACCTGTTCCCCCACTAGTTCACATGTCACTCCCTGTCTTCTTGCCCTCCACTGGCTTCCGGTGAAGTTCAGATTTGTTTACAAATTACTCACCATCACACATAGAGCTCTTCACTCCGGCACCCCCCAGTATCTGGCGGACATTATTCATCTCCAACCTTCCCCACGCCTTCTTCGCTCAGCACATGGCAATCGTCTCTTTCTCCCCCCCCCCCTTCTCACGCACGTCTGGAACTCACTCGTCACTCCGCTTTTTTCTTCCTAGGCCCCGCTTTATGGAATTCCCTTCCTCTCTCTCTCCGCACTGAACTATCCTATCCCCGCTTCAAAGCTCTCCTCAAAACCCATCTCTTCTGTCAAGCTTTTGATCTCTCCCCCACTACCAATGACGCTCTGCCCCTGGCCGCGCTCCCCCCCCCCCCACCCTCCGTAGCTTTTCTGCAAGTATTTTCTTTTTTGTTTTGACCAACCCTTCCTCGCCATCTCTCCCGTCCCCTTCCCTCCTTTCCACTGTATGGAACTCCTTTATTCTCTACCTTGTCTCTGCACCTCTCTGTCCTCTGTCCTGTTGTTATTGCCGTTCTTTTCCAACTTTATTTCTCAGTAGCCCTGCTTTTTTTGTATTGTACACTGCCCTGACGCTATGGCTTGGGCGGTCTATCAAGCCTTACGAATAAAGATAAAGATAAAGATGAGCCACGTGGTCTTTTTCTGCCGTTCTGTTCTCTGTCTCCGTTTAAATGCATTTTCTCCTCGGGTTAATGTTGGCCTTAGAGCAGGAAAAAAAAGAAAAAAAACCCAATTAGGCACAAACAAACAAAACAGACAAAAAAATAGTCTACAAAGATTTGAGAGTAACTCAAAAATATATATATATCTAACTAAGAGCCAGCCAAGAGACTATAATAGAGGAAAAAAGACCTCAACCAATCCCTCTGCTAGCAGTAGCAGAAAGGATGAGCCAGTCATATGGCAGGACTGGACAGAAATCCTGCCACAGTAATGCCCAAATAATGAACTGCGCTCAAAAAGACATCAGCGGTCAGAAAAAAAACCTCTAAAAAGGGGAGCGGAGCCAAAATCAAAAACGACCCAGACAACCCGAATAAACACACAATAACAAGAAATAGTCACAATAAACCAGCTCTTAGTAGTAACAGCAGTACAAGCAGCAGCCAGAAAAGAAAAAACGTAATTGAAGGGACAGCACAGTGTTACAGGGCAGTTCAGCGTGGTGGAGTACTGGATCCACCACAATAAAGGCAACAGCCTGGAGCCCCGACACCAGGTATTTCGCCGATACGGCTTCATCAGAGAGCTCTTCAAAATGGCATTGCTTTTTCTGAAACCACAAAGAAAAATGAAATGTGCTCTCACATTAAAACATATGTTGAAAAAAGAAAAAGAAAACCAAAAAGAACTCTGTCAAAAACACCTGAAAGGAAAAAAACACCATCAAGCTCGCTGCATTCGCCGCTAGAACAAACGGCAGAGAAAGCAAAAAGACGCCAGACATGTGTGGTAAAAAAAGGGACGCCTGAATGACGTCAGGACTTCCCCAGACATGCGGCAAGCAAATGAGCCAAGAGATCAGGCAAACAAAAAGCAAAAACAAAAAAGCAGAAGCAAAAAATAGCCACTCAGCTCACCCTTTCAGAAAAATGGTCAAATCAAAGGCAGGTCTTACATTCAGTGGGGAAGCCCTGATGTCATTTGGGCGTCCCTTTTTTTACCACACTTGTCTGGTGTCTTTTTGCTTTCTCTGCAGTTTTTTTCTAGCGGCGAGTGCAGCGAGCTTGATGGTGTTTTTTTCCTTTTAGGTGTTTTTGACTGTGGGTTTTCTTTTTCTTTTTCCAACATGTTTTAATGTGAGAGCACTTTCCATTTTTCTTGGAAGTAGAAATATGCTGTCACTTTGAAAATCCAAAGTTTGCACAGAGGAAAATATGTTTTTATAAACTTGCCCTCATAGTAACTAATGACATTACAGCTTGGTCACATCAATCCCTAGAACTGGCAAAGACTTCTTTGAATGTGATCCCATGCCCCTCACGTTGAAAAGCTCCAGAACAGTTCCAAGGACGTTCATTTTTTTGGGGTGGAGATGGAGTAATTTCAGAAGGCACTTATGCATGCCTTCCTTCACTGCTGCCATCCTCCCCCCCCCCCCCCCCCCCCCCATTTTTGGACACACTACTGTGGACATTCCAGATTCTTACAAGAGGTACCTTCTAAAATGACACTTTATATACAGTACATAGGTAAATGGTTTGTTTACCTATAAGGATAGTAGCTGCTATCTATATGGTTGTTTAGCCCTTGCTGCACCCGATCTCTTCCCTGGTCAGCACTATCTATGTGGAGGGTAATTTTGTAAGGCACAGCTAAAGTTCCACATGAGTTTACATGCATAAATCACAGTATTTTAGTGATTTATACATTGGTTTTTAGTCTGGTGCTAGTCTGACAGTATGAGCCATGGACTACTGGTACATGCTTTCACTGTGGACATGCACAGGGGTGGAGTTTGGGCAAAGGATCGGCAGAACGCGTACAGTATAATTATGTACTTTACAACATAGATCCCCAACGTGTGTAAGTTATGTGCAGTCATTTACACCTGCTCTAGAGCTGATTTAAGAGACCACAACAATATGTGTGTGGCTGCAGCCACTTATGCTAGTATTCTGTATTACTAAATCTGCACAAACCTCACTTCAGAATAGATGCCTCCAATGCACATAAACTCGCACGGAACTCTAGGCGCCACTTACAGAATTACCCTCATAGTGTGGCACCGGCTACAGAGATTTTCTGTAGCACTATCCAGATTGTGTCATTGAAGTCCATGCATAGTGGACTTAAATGTTTAGTAATAACCACTAAACGCATAAGTCTGTTTGACTGTTGACTAGAGTAATGTTTAGGACATCATATTTCTTTGCTCCTTGCCTTCCATTGGCTTGGCTTGTGCTGTTGTTATGGCAACCCAGGCATGGATTTCAGCAGCAGAGGACTACGGCATTTCACATCTTTTCATACTGACTAAATAGCTCTCAGTTTGCTTCACCTCCCCCTAGGCATTCAAGAATAGCAATAGTGGGTTACTTTATCCCAATCTAAGGTGGGATTCAGTTGTGTTATCATCCAAAACCAAATGAAAATAAAGGACCTGGTTTTGAAAAGGAGTTTTCCCCAATTATGAGAGCACTTTTTGGTAGCTGATGTTGCTGCAAAGTCCCCGCTGACCTCAATGCTGATTTTCAAAGGGAGAAGTTTTTCTTTGAAAAATTTCCTGGAGCAGAGATTCTCAACCTTTTTGGTCGTGTGGACCTCTTATTAACCTCCAAGTTCATTCCCAGTTTATTCCCACCCTCTTCCTAGACTCTTTCCCTTCAGCACCAAGCCTGCCTTCCTCTTCCTTTCTCTACCAATCTCTCCCTCTTTCTCCTCCGCCAGCCTCCGTCTTTCTCCTTCTCTTCCCCTGCCATTTCCCTCCAGTCTCTCTTTCCCTCCCTAGTGAATCACTACCAATCTATCTTTGCCCTACAGCCAATCTCTACCAGCTTCTCTTATCTCTTCTCTGTGTCCTGTGGACCCACTGCAATGATCTCAAGGACCCCAGGGGTCCACAGAGCACAAGTTGGGAACCAAGAGAATTTGTGGGCATGGACGTCTCCTCAGACCTTGCACATCCCATTTCTGTGGGCAGCATAACTAGAGCAAAATGATATGTTTTTCTGCCCCTGACAAACACACACATGCACACTGATCCTGATTGCGCTCTTTATTTGTATGCTTAATTGAAATCAACAGTAAAAAGAGTCTTAAATAATTCCACACACACACAAAAAGTCATCTGTTGCACGCAGTAGCTGACTAGCGGGGATCTTTTGCTGTAACTATGGTAACTGTACAGTACAGTATAGATAACTTCTGGAAGCAGTAAATCAAACAGCAAACACGATTTTCAAATACTTGTTTCTACTCAGATTGGTGCTCTTGACTCTATAGCACTGCAGGAACACCCTGACCTTTGTACTGGATGAATGAGTCATGATACTACTAATTTAACAATATTTATGAAGATTTGCCTCTGCCAGTTTTGTCCTGGCTGTGATGTACATGGATAAGATGCATCATGAGGGAAATGGTGGCAGATGAGTTTTATTGGGATACAGACAAGTCAGCATCCTTTTGCATTTGCATAAAGAGATCGTGCAGACCCATATAGTGAAAGCAGTCTGCTCCATGTGGCTGGGACTGGCTTCCCCTTTCTTTGGAGTTGATGCACAAAAGTGTGAACAGGTTTTCAAGTGCAACAGAACATACAAAAGTGCAGAATAACATACGTTCTCATCTTTGGAAATTTTAGCACGCACCATTTGATGTGTTAGCACACACTCTTTTTCGCTTGCAAACCTGTTTGCAAAACTCGTGCACAGTTGCTGAAAAGCTGAGAAATCATACCAGTCGGCTCACTAGTGATTCCGCATAAAATTGTGCAAAGGAGTGTTTTCTTGCAAAACCTAGCTACAGTGCCGGGAGGTATAATTCAGTTTTCTGGCATTTTGCATGGAGGAATCCTTTTTATGCAAATAATGTGGCACTATGAGAAAAAAAAACGTGTGTGGTGTTGCATCATTCTCACAGAGTTCTCTGGGGGTTGGTACAACAACACTTTTAAAACCCTGCTGAAGTACTCAGTTATGGTTTTTTTCCCATTCTCGTACGTCTCCCCTTTCTCTGTTCTTTTTCTCCCCAGCCCAATCTCTCTTCCATTCTTTTCTCTCCCTGCTCCTTATCGCTGCATATCAACTTTGCACATCTGCCTATGGTAATGGTAGTGTCTGAAAGAGATCTTTGCTTCCTCTGCGGCTGCTCCTCCAACAGATCCCACTCTCTTCTATGAAGAAAGAGCAAGCGGGAGGAGAAGGGGCAGTTTTATTCTGCTTTTTTCTCTTCCCATGTGCAAAGGTTGGCTTTATGCTGTTGATGGTTCTCATGGGCCACTTCAGGATCCTACCAGGATAGAAATGTGCCCTGTGTGACTCATGATCCTGGTGTCCCCCTGCACCAGCCACCTGCAGGAACTTGTTCTTAGTGGGCTTACTGAAAACCCAGTGATGACATCAATACCTCGTCTGTACTTGTGCCCTGTGCAGCCGCACCATTTGCCTAGCCTTCGGCATGGCCCTGCCCCACTCATCTCCTTGTCCTTGGTGACAGCACGTGCTATGTTTGTGGCTTAAAGTATAGAAAACTCAGCCTGGGAGTCTTCTGGAAGTATCTGGAGGACTTGGGATGAGACAGAATGTCCAAATCTGAAGGGCTCAAGAACTAAGGAAAATGAGAGAAAATATGGATGAGTTTCACTTGAGGGAATATATGGACTTTTTTTTTGACAGAGAAAAGAAAGTAGGACTTATTGTATTTATGATAACCACACAAAGAAGAGGAATATGTTGTTGCATATCTGTTGATTCATTTTATTATTTTGGGGGGATTTAGCTCATGCTGCTTCAGTGGTGAATTATGTACATTTAGGTACAGTAAGTATTTTCTTAGCACCACAGGGCTTATAATATAACCTTGGACCTGAAACAATGGAAGATTAAGTAACTTATTCAAGGTCACAAGTAGAATTAGGATTTGAACCCTGCCTTCTCTGCGGCTCGAACCATTATTTACTCATCCATAAAGTACAAAAAGCTCTTAACTGAAATGTATCTCAGGTTTCTTATGGTTAACTTAAGCCATATCACATAGATCACAATGGACACAAATAAGCGACTGTATAACTTATTACTAATCATTTAGATGCAAAATATTTAAATATTTTTCTTTTTATAGCTGCATTTCTGGATCCTTAAAAAAAAATCGCCATTTAGGCATCTAATTAATGGAGCACTTATGCGCATGCTTTAAGCGGTTGCTATTCTGTAAGTGCACACCTAAGTGCAATTGTGTGTGCTTTCAGCATGGGCATGCACAGGGATGGAGCTTGGGTGAAGCCTAGGCAGAGCCTAAGTTTATGTGTGTAAGATATAAAATACTATGGGGCATGTTTACTAAACGGCGGTCAAGGAGCAATCTCTTCCATGTGGTAACAGCAGCGATAAAGGGTTACCGTGTGCTATGTGTGCTGGGCGTGTTAGAGGCGTTCTGGTGTTAAGGGGTGCTAGTGGACACTTAGTGGGCAGTAAAAGAACATGCTGTGTAAAGGTGTCTTGCATGCACCTAATGCAGGTAAGTCTCTAAAACGTTGAAAGGGGGCAGGGAAGCCACTGGAGAAGGTATGGATGCAAGCACAATTGGTAGCTGATGGAGTTGATTCGCCAGATGCTTGGCTATGTGGCAGTGTATGTGATGAGCATGTTTGACCATACAGCAGGCCTGTGCTGTTGCTAGGCGAGATAGGTAGCTGCCTAGTGATGCTGGTAGTGGGTGTTGGCAGTGTCATGGGTGGGTGGTTGTGGCAGCAGAGTCAGCGGAGGTGATGCAGCAGCGGGGTGGGGGGGGGGTGCGCTGTGACAGGCGTGCAGTCCTAGATGCTCCCAAAAGCATATTCCATGCCGTAAGTTATATTATAGTGTCTGTGAGGTGCGGACATGTATCCAGATGTACTGTCAGTGTGTGGCATGCCATAGGCCAGGACAGTGTCTGGGTGGAGGCAGCGTGATCCTGATGTGGGCAGCAAAGGGAGGATCATCCATGAGTGCGCATGTGGAGCAGTCACAAGAGAGGTGTGCATGATATTGCTAACTGCTGCAAATTACCCCTGATGGTTATGGTGGGGCAGCTTAATGCCCATAAGCTGCCCCACCATGAATCTCACTGATGGTCAGATGGTAGTTGCAGGGCTGTGCCATAGGTCTTCCAAGCAGAGAGTTTGCAATTTGATGAGTGGATGTATGAGATCATACAGGTCAAAAGCATTTGGTGTGTGTGAACCAAAAGTAGCAGTGCCATGAGGTACATGAAACACCATTTGTGTGGGTGGGACTGATGCCTCAGCCTGTGCAACTGCAAGACAATACACCCGACAGAGTGGCATGATAGAAAGGGACAAGTTGAACCCATTTGCCCCATGTGGGGCAAGTAATGATGGCAGAACAGTGCAGGGGATGACTATGCAATGAGTGTTAGGTGCTTGAATGTATGAGATATATCCTCTTTATATAAATCTGGGGAAGTCACGATGGCAAAACAGAAATGCATCTATATCAGTTGACCCAGATATCTGATGCATATACATCACTGACCCACTGCAATGTGCCGTGGCAGAGCCACTAAAGCCATGTTCACAGATGTCCATAATGGGGAATGCTATATTGGGCTACCCAACGTGTGGCCATAATGCAAAGAAATGTAGAAGAATGATTGTCTGCAAGTCACAGCAGAGCCAGGACTATGCGAGGTGGGCAAGCGCACCTAGGAACAAAATAAACAAGAGGGAATCAAACCCTGGAAATATGACCATGGAGACATTTCATCAACCAGTAGGCTACAGCTCCACCCAGCTCTACACAGCCTACAGATCTCTGATCAAACTGTTTGCTGTCTATGAAGGTATAGGTTGGGCCCTCCACTACCCATGAGGCACTGCACATGCAAAACAGCGGCCTGCTGCTGAAAAATTGATGGAGAAGGCTTTGATCCAGCATATCAGCTCACTAAAATGCACTGGCTGCGTGTGCTACATGCGTACTCTGTATCTCTTCCTGTGCTTTGCCCAAATTCCTCCTCCAAATATGCCTACAGATGGGTCGCGTATAACTCCAGCCTATTTATCTTACAGTAGTGTACAGTTCTGTGCAGAGGTAACTTTTTATATGAGTCATTTTATGTTAATATGCTGACATATACACTCAAAACAAATAGTAAAATTACCCTCTAAAAGTTGAGGGCATTGTTCTGGCTTTTGTAATGTGGGAAGGAAAGGACTTTGAGGGGCAATTTTAGAAGGCACTTCTACAGAGTAACAGCATTTTAAGTGCAGAAATGGTAGTTTAACACAGGTCTAGTGTGAAACATTTTATAAACATATGCACATAACCCTATATATGCATAATTTTCTCTGATAAGAACAGAGGTGGTCCTAGGGGCAAGGGTTGCATTTACATGCATATTTTAAAATAGACACTCATAAGCATGAAAGATGGACTAGAACATTTATAAAAACAGAGAAATATGATGACAGAAAAAGACCACATGGTATATCTAGTCTGTCCTTCCATATCAACAGCTACAACAGTCCCCTTTTTACCTTTAGAGATCCTCTGTGTTTGTCCCATGCTTTTTTGAATTCATTACTGTCCTCATCTCTACCACCTCCACTGGGAGACTATTCCACGGATCCACTACTCTTTCCGTAAAGAAATATTTCCGCATATCACTCCTGAATCTATCTCCCTTCACCCTCATCCCATGTCCCCTCGTAGCAGAACTTGCTTTCAATTGAAAGAGGCTCTCTCCCTGAACATTTATGCCACGGAGGTATTTAAACATCTCAATCATATCACCTCTATCCCGCCTTTCCTATAAGATGTACATATTAAGATCCTTCAGTCTGTCCTCATATGCTTTATAATGAAGACCACTAATCATTTTAGTAGCTACCCTCTGCACTGACTCCATCCTGTTCACATCCTTTTGAAGGTGCGGTCTCCAGAATTGCACACTATACTCCAAATGAGGTCGCACCAAAGACTTATACAGAGGCATTATCACCTACTTTTTTCTGCTAGCCATTCCTCTCCGTATGCACCCAAGCATCCTTTTAGCTTTTGCCGTCGCCTTTTCTACCTGTTTAGCTACTTTAAGATCATCAGAGTCAACCACGCCTAGGTCACGCTCTTCTTTAGTGGACAAAAGTACTTCACCCCCTATACTATATTGCTCCCTTGGATTTCTGCAACCCAAATGCATGACCTTACATTTTTTAACATTAAATCCCAGCTGCCAAATTCTAGACCATTCTTCAAGCTTAGCTAGATCCCTCCTCATGTTATCTACACCTTCCTGGGTGTCCTCTATTGCAGATTTTGATATCATCCACAAAGAGGCAAACCTTACCCGACAGCCCTTCCGCTATATCACTAACAAAGACGTTAAAAAGAATCGGACCAAGGACAGATCCCTGGGGCACACCACTGGTAACATCCTTCTCCTCAGAGTGAGCTCCATTTACTTGTCCTCTTTGTTGCCTTCCACCCAACCAATTTCTAACCCTAACAGTAACTTTAGGGTCCATCCCTAGGGTGCTCAGTTTGTTTATAAGTCGTCTGTGAGGAACAGTGTCAAAGGCTTTACTGAAATCTAAATACACCACATCTAGGGCTCTCCCTCGGTCCAACTCCCTGGTCACCCAGTCAAAGAAATCAATCAGGTTTGTCTGATAAAACCTGCCTCTGGTGAATCCATGCTGCCTCGAATCCTGTAATCTGCTGGAATCCAGAAACCTCACTATTTTCTCTTTCAGCAGCTCCCAATACAAGGTAGAATCACTTACAAGACCTTATTACTTACCTTCAAGGTTATTAAAGGGCTTTCGTCGGCATCATTGACTGAACTAATCCAGACAACTCCTCTCAATAGGGATAGAAGGCCAGTAACACTTAACACCCTGGTAGTCCCAAAATTAATAACACAATGCACCAAGGCAACAGTAGGCAGGGCCTACAATTTCTGCGCACCAAGGTACTGGAACAGCCTCCCTCACGGCATCCGATCAATCCAGGACTTATTTCAGTTCAGAAAGGCCTTAAAACTTCACCTCTTCCTCCAGTTTTACCCAGAAGCCAATGTGGATGCTGCACCATCCTCACAAGCCTCTCAGAACCCCCTTGACTGAAGTCAAAAGAGTTCCCAATTATGTCTTAAATTGTAAATAGTTACCCTGTTATCCAAGTTGCATTACCTGTTCAACTGTAAACACAAAGTACCATCGGAAATGTGTATTTTATTGTTCATTGTAAACCGCACTGATGCTGAATAGCGCAGTATAAAAGAGACTCTAATAATAATATATCTGAAAAATGTCTTATCCCCCCATTTTATTGCATTGGCTATTTCCTCCTCCTTTTGAATCTTTGCCTTCTTGACTACTTTGCTAGCTTCTCTAAGTTTTTCCAAATACAGATGCCTGTCTTCCTCTCTCTGTGATCTCTTGTATTTCATGAAGGCCTCCCTCTTTTTCTTCACTTTTTCAGCTACTTCTTTCGAAAACCATAGCGGTCTCCTTTTCCTGTTACCTTTATTTACCATTTTAACAAAAAGGTTGGTTGCCCTTAAAATATCCCCTTTCAGTTTTGCCTACTGTTTTTCTACATCCCCAGCTGTTCCCATCCCACTAATGACTCCCTGAGGTATTGGCCCATCTTCGCAAAGTTAGTCTTCCTAAAGTCTAAGATCCTCATCTTTGAATGGATTCTAACAGCCCTAGTCCTAATATTGAACCACATCATCTGGTGATCACTGGATGCAAAATGATCTCCCACTACAACATCAGAAACACTTTCACCTTTGGTAAGCACTAAGTCCAGTGTGGCACCTTCACGTGTGGGGTCTGTTACCAATTGCCTGAATAGTTCTCCCTGTAGAGAATCCAGGATCTCCTTACTTCTAGTGATACTGCAGCAGGAATGTGCCAGTCAACATCTGGCATATTGAAATCTCCTATCAGTAGCACTTCCCCTTTCCAAGCAATGCTGCATATGTCTTGAATTAACTCTCTGTCTACCTCTTCCTCTTGTGAGCGAGGTCTGTATATCACACCAATGCAAACAGATTTCTCTTTCCCTCTTTCTAGTTTAACCCACAATGCCTCCTCTCTCCCTTTTAAGCTCTGTAATTCCAAAGCTTTAATAGTATTTTTTACATATAGTGCCACTCCTCCTCCCCTTCTTCCTACCCTGTCCTTTCTGAATAAAGTATATCCAGGTATAGTTACATCCCAGTCATGGTTTTCTGTGAACCATGTTATTGTAACTGCCACTAAAGTCCTTTATGCACATCCTACAGCAAGCATGAATGTGTGTGCATGTGCCTCCCATGCAATACTTCTAAACATGGCAAATATGTGCATACCTTCATTTTCCAGCATGTTTTGCTTCAGGTGACGCCGCTTATCGTGGAGGATCCATCTGTCCATAAGCATCTGTTTGCCTGCAGAGTGGTGGTGCAAGTGCTAAAGAGCCTGCAGGAGCTCCTGGGTCCCACCAGCTGAAGAGGAGGGCAGAACAGTGGAGCCACGATTAAAGAGCTGGTGATAGTCCTGAGGCCCTACTAGGCAAGAAGGAAGCTAAGCAGCTGTGCAGACACTAAAGAGCGTGTGGGAATTGCTGGTCCCACTGCCTGAAGAGGGGGCAAAGGCCTATAGCAGTGCTTTTCAAACGTTTAGCCCATATGACCCATTTTAACAACTGAAAATTCACGTAACTCCAGATGACGATGATGAAATCAAAATAGCAGGTGGCCAGCCTCCTTTCCCTCCCTCCGCTCACCTAAAACAGGAAGGCAGCAGTGCAGTAGTGTCAACAACAGCAGCAGCAGAAGATTACACAGAGTCCCTGGTGTCAGTGTGTGCTTACAGATCCCTGTACTCAGCATGGTTTCCAATCTAACAGGAGTCTTACTCAAGAGGGGGCAAGGGCCTATGAATGTTCACTGGCTCACAGACCACATGCTGACTGGTGACTCTCACTACTTAGCATAGATCACAGTGAAAGCCCGCAGAGAAGGGGAAATGGTCATTTTTCTGTGATCCCATCCACTGATGATGTGACCCCATTTGGGGTTCCGACCCAAAGGTTTGGAACCACTGGTCTATAGAAAAGGGAAGGGATGGGACAAAGGGGAAGGAAGGGGTGGGGTGAGGGGAGGGAGAAGGAAGAGTAGAGAAGGATGTAAAGAAAAATCCGATTTTCATTGCCATGCATCCTGCTCAGAGCCAGAGCTACCTGGTAAGCCAGGTAAATGTGTCAGGAGGGCATTGGTGGCGGGGCAGCATCGTCACTAGCCACCCGCCACCCACCGCTTCAAAAAAGAAAGCAGCTGCGGGAACATTTCTCTGTTCCCACGACTCTGCTATCTTTTAAACTGCTGGACCGCGGTGTTTGCAGCAGTAATGAGCATTTCTTGTTTCTTGTAAGAGACAGGAAATGCTTATTATTGCCTTCAGGGGCGGCCCAAGGGGGGTGCGGGGCCATGTGCGGAGACTCGGTGCGGGGCCTCATTTGCATAAGTGGCCTTATTTGCATAAATATTTGCATAATGCTAACATACACTAACTTTTAGTAAACATGTCTCTTAATGAGTGTATGGATAAAGACAGACTAAAAGATTTCTACATTACTATAATCCAGTGCCAACCGCCAGGCACATTAGGAACTACTATAAACACTGCCCATTTAGAACCAATAGCAAACCCGCCGTATCCTAACAGCACTACCAGGACTCACAAAGCACCACACCCTACCTATCAAAAGGCAACACTGCAAATATTAAACCAATACATTTCAGAGAACAACAATACATGACCTACTGGGGAAAGAGAACAAGTGGCAATGTCAAATAGGAATTACATAAACAGAATACCTCAGCTCAGTTACACATGCAGAACATAGACCATCACCAAACAAGGAATCACAATTTAGAAACAGGAAGGCAATAATTAAACTGGGAACCCCAAAAGCCAAACTTGGAATGTACAACAACACTGTAGAAATAAAACTATAAATTAATTTCCTCTTGTACCAAACAAAGCGCAGACGTTAATGATGCACATTTCCCAGAGCTTTCATATTCCAGTTAATAAATTCAAAATAAAGAGATATCTTTCTACCTTTTGTGCATTTTTTTTTCAGTTGCTATTGCTCCAGCCACTGTCTTCTGGTTTCTTCATGTTTTCTGCTAACTCTCCATCATCTGCTGTCCATTTGTCCTTTCTTCTCTCTTCTAGTTTTTCTTTCCATTCTCTCTCTCTACATCTGCTTTAACATACTAATCTTTCTCCTTTTGCTCTTTCCTCATTCCTATTTCATCCACTCAAATTTTACCCCTCCATCCTCAATCCCCACTTACTCTCCCAATACCCGGCCAATTGTAGATTTTTTATCCCTCCCACACAAAATATTTTTCCCCTCTCCATTTTACTCTCCCAGCCCCATCCCATTCTAATCCTCCCCCAACATCAGCTCCATTCTAGTTCCAGCCTCACCCAGCATCCATTCCCTTCTAGTCCCTGCATCAGCCCATTTCCAGTCCTAGCCCCCCATCAGCCCATTTCCAGTCCTAGCAACCCCCCAACCCAATACCAGTCCTAGCCCCCCCCATCAACCCACTTCCAGTCCTAACCCCATCAACCCATTTCCAGTCAGCCCCCCATAGCCCATTGCCAGTCCTAACCCCATCAGCCCACAGCCCATTACCAGTCCTAACCCCATCAGCCCACCTCAAGTCCTAACCCCTCCCCATCAGCCCATTTCCTGTCCTAGCCCCCCCCCTAGCCCATTACCAGACAGCCCCCATCAGCCAACAGCCCATTACCAGTCTTAACCCCCCCATAGCCCATTACCAGTTCTAACCCCCCAACAGTCCACAGCCCATTACCAGTCCTAACCCCATCAGCCCACCTCAAGTCCTAACCCCTCCCCATCAGCCCATTTCCTGTCCTAGCCCCCCATAGCCCATTACCAGTCCTAACCCCCCCATAGCCCATTACCAGTCCTAACGCCCCATCAGCCCAGAGCCCATTACCAGTCCTAACCCCATCAGCCCACCTCCAGTGTTAACCCCCCCATCAGCCCATTTCGTCCTAATCCCCATCACCCAATTTTCAGTTTAAGCCCCCCCATACCCCATTACCAGTCCTAACCTCCCCATCAGCCCACTCCCAGTCCTAATCCCACCAGCCCATTTCCAATCCTAATCCCCCATCACCCAATTTTTAGTTTAAGCCCCCCATAGCCCATTAGCAGTCCTAACCCCCCATCAACCCACTTCCAGTCCTAATCCCATCAGCCCATATAAAGACTTAGCTCCCCCATAGCCCATCACCACTCCTAACCCCCCCAGACCCCCATAGCCCATCACCACTCCTAACCCCCCCCTCCTCCCCATATCCGATGACCACTGCTAACAGCCCCCGCCCCCACATAGCCCATCACCACTCCTAACCCCCCAGCCCTCCCATAGCCCTTCACCACTCCTAACCCCCCCAGCCTCCCCATAGCCCATCACCACTCCTAACCCCCCAGCCCCCCCATAGCACATCACCAATCCAAACAAGCCCCGCAGCCCCCCCATAGCCCATCACCACTCCTAACCCCCCCAGCCCCCCCATAGCCCATCAGCACTCCTAACCCCCCCAGCCCATCAGCACTCCTAACCCCCCCCAGCCCCCATAGCCCATCAGCACTCCTAACCCCCCAGCCCCCCATAGCCCATCAGCACTCCTAACCCACCCCAGCCCATCAGCACTCCTAACCCCCCATAGCCCATCAGCACTCCTAACCCCCCCCCCAGCCCATCAGCACTCCTAACCCCCCCCCAGCCCAGCCCAGCCAAAATTTGTTTTTTAAAAAAGCTGTCTTCTCCTGCTGCCGGGGCCGCCGCGGCAGAATCGAGTGTGCCGCGGGGCCCCCCCTGCCCAGCAGAGCCTGCCTTCCCCTGTATCCGCTCTCTCGTACAGCTGCCTGCAGTCTCACGCGCCGGCTTTCAGAGCGTGAAGGGACTAGTTTCCCTTTCGCGGCTCTGTTAAGCCCGCGGGGGCTGATGGGAACTTCCCATCAGCCCCCGCGGGCTTAACAGAGCAGCGAGGGAGAAACTCTTCCCTCGCGCTCTGAAAGTCGGCACGTGAGACTGCAGGCAGCTGTACGAGAGAGCAGATACAGGGGAGGGCAGGCTCTGCTGGGTAGGGGGGCCCCGCGGCACACTCGATTCTGCCACGGCGGCCCCGGCAGCGGGAGAAGACAGCTTTTTTTTTTTTTTTTAATTTGACTTTAGGATCAGAATGTTTTTTGCGCGGGACCCCCTGAAACGCGGGGCCCTGTGCAAAAAACATTCTCACTCAATGGACGGGCCGGCCCTGATTGCCTTTAGAAACTCTGCAACCCAGCAGTGTGAACGATAGCAGAGCTACAGAAACAGAAATGTTTCTGCAGCTGCTTTCTTTTTTTCAAGGATGAATTGGAGCAGACATGGGGGTGGGGGAAGCTGGAAAGGAGCAGACATGGGGGGCTACAAGGGAGCAGACATGGGGGAGGGAGCTGGAAGGCAGCAGACATGGGGGGCTACAAGGGAACAGACACAGAGGGGAGCTGGAAGGGAGCAGACACTTGGGGGATGGGGCTGAAAGGTGGCTGGGTAATAGGAGGGGGGTTGGAAGAGAACTGACAGGGGGGAAGGTGGGGGCTGGAAGGGAGCCCACATGGGGGGTTGGAAGGGAGCAGAAATGAGGGGAAGGAGGAGGATGGAGGGAAGGTGGGAGCTGGAAGGGAGCTGACACCTGGGGATGGCACTGGAAGGCAGATGGACAGAGGAGAGGGAAACTTGAAGGGGACTGACATGAGAGGGGGCACTGGGACTGGAAGTTCACTGATACCTGGGATGGTATTAGGACTAGAAGGGGCTGAATGATGGAGAAAGAGGGGAACTGGAAGGGAATAGACACCAGTGGCAGTTCTGAAAATGCAAGGAGGTTGACACCGGAAGGTACTGGGAGGGGAGGCTGTAAAGGGGGCTGATACTGGGGAGGGTGACTGGGACTGGAAAAAGGCTGATGGAAGAAAATGAAGAAAGCAAAAGAAGAGACAAGAAATGGCAGATGAACTATAGACCATAGAAAGAGAGCTAAGAGAAGACAGAGGAAAACAGAAACCTCAGATCAGGACCAACATGATCAAAAATCATCAGACAGCAAAGATAGAAAAAATAATTTTATTTTCAATTTAGTGATTGGACTTTGCACTATCTTTAAATTTCACACAGTATGGGGAACTGCATCTCTTATCTGGTGTGGCACCACATGCGGAGTCTGGTTTCTTGGGGTTTCATTTTAATTTTTGTCTACATATTTTTATTTTTAATTTAGGTTGTGGTCATTTATTCTGTACTTGGTGAGGGTCTGTTTTTTGAGTGTATGACCAAGGCCAGCTGTTGTGTTAACATGACATTTGTACGTAGGGATCTGTACTATAGTAATTTGACTTGTACAGCTTTTCAAATAGGTATATGGATGTTTTGGGGCCTGTTGCCATATTTATAGTGCTGCTTTTTTCTGGGTAGGCCCCTTATTGTATGAGTTTTGAAAGTGTATTCTGGTATGGTATGGTAGATTTTGCTTTGTAGATCTTCAGTGACTTTTGCAGTGTTTATATTAGTTCACAATATGCCTGTCACTGAAGAATGTTTGTTGTTGTTACTCAGATGACCAGAATCAGATTTTTTTCTTGGACTATCACAGCCTGTTTGTATGATGCTAAGTAGTTTTATTTTGTTTATGCATTTGCTCTTTGGCTGCAATTTTCTTAAAACACTGGATTTGAAGGAGAAATACTAATATCACTTGAAAAGAGTTCATAAAGGAGTTCTGGGAAAAAGGAGGGTAGGCTGCAGCCAACATTAATAATAATGAGGGAGGGACAACAATTTATAGGTTGCAGGGAGGCGCAGGAAACCCTAGCACCGGCCCTGATCCTGTTACACGCTCATTCCCTTGCACTTAAAAGCACACCTCATGTATCTCCAGCATTTACACTTGAGTCCCATGCAGTCACAGTTTTGGTGTCTAGTAGTCACACAGACTCCACACATTGCACCCCTTCACTTATATAAAAGCCATTCTCATTGCTGCTCCATTTACAAGCCAGATATCTACAGCTCCCTAACACACCGTCATGCTTCCTTTATGCATACAACTCCTCTGACCCACATTCCAAATCCTAAAAACCCCCAAACTTCATAAATATACCCCTCAAGCTTCTAGTTGCCGTCACACTGATACAGACATACCCATTCCTCCACTCATGCAGTGAGCCCTGCCACCCATTCATAACTCCCCGTTCACACAGTCACCTCCTACCACCACATCCACAATCCCTTCATCTACCTACTCATTTAGACCCTCTGCTTCTCCCTAACTCAGTCCCTAACTGATAGAAGTACCCAAACAGAACAGAAGATTTATCATCAAATCTCGGGAGTGGCGATGGGGGCGACGGTGGCCCCCTCCATCGCTAATTTATTTATGGGAGGGTTTGAGACATATTGGATTTCTGGCTCCCCTTTCGCTAAGTACATTAGCTTATGGTGTCGTTTTATAGACAATGTATTTGTTCTGTGGAATGGGTCTGTATCAATTTTTGAGGAATTTATGAGCTGGCTTAATCATTGTGATAAGAACATTCAGTTTGTGAGCACCTATAGTGAGTCTGACATAGTGTTCCTGGATGTTGTGGTTCGGAAGGGTTTTAAGGTTGGAATACTTCCGTATACAGGAAACCAACTGATAGAAACACATTGGAAAAAGATGATCCTGATGATCATGTTAATTTTATCTCTAAGTATTCCCCATTAAGTGCTGCAATTGAGCGTAGTATGAGGAGACATGTGAATGTCCTTCAGACAACCCCGGGTCTTGAAGGTAAGTCAGTTCGTTGTGTTTGGAAACGTCAAGGGAACCTGAAGGATGTTTTGGGTCTATCGGTATTGCGCACGTTGACTGGAATGGATTTGATACAAGGGCATAGTGTTTGTGATAATTGTTCTATTTGTGAAGTTTCTCTATCCTTGACTCAATTTAACTATAGGGGCACTGTGTTTAAATTAAAGAAAGCCACTTCATGTTGTTCTTGTAATGTGGTATATGGGATTTTTTTGTCCCTGTAAACTTTTGTATATAGGTAAAACGACTCAAATGTTTAAGAAGAGAATTCTGGAGCATAAGAGTAGGATCTTATGTAAGGTAATGGAAGCTCTGATGGTGTTGCACTGTGAAGAACAGGGACATGTATTTTCTGAGTTGCGATGCTTTTGTATAGATCAAATAGAGGTAGGGAGAGATGGCCATACTCGAGAACAAACCTTGTTGATATGTGAGCAGAGTTGGATCTATAGAGTAGGCACAGTGGCCCCGAAGGGTCTGAATGCGCAAATTGAATGGAATGGATGCGTTTGAGTGCTGATTGGTTTAGATTACTGATGGATTAGTTGGAGGTCAGCGAGGATTGGTTGATAGATATTTAAATAGAGTCTATAGAAAAACTGGTTATCTGTGTGTTTGCATGGAGTTACCGGTTGATGGTGAAACAACCGTTCGACAGTACGGCTGGCTGTTATGTATGTTAGATGGCTGTTGGATGCTAAGGTAAGATGGGAGTGTTTTTAATTGCTATGTTGGTAGATAGGTCGTTTTTGAGTACATGTATGTTGATGGATGTCTGTTTTGTTTTGGTTTAGTATCCCCCCCCCCCCCCGAGGAAGCGACTTGTTGTCACAAAACGCTTGTGAGAGCTGGATTTAAGGCGTCGGGGCTTGGAGTGCTAAGACAATATCTGAAATGAATACAAGATAAGTTGATATGTCTGGCTCTCCTGTTTTACCATTGAGGATCTGTTGGCAAGTAAGGTCGTTGATGTGAAAAGGGCTATTTTTGATGGTGTTTGTAAATAATGTCACAGAAAACACTGGCCCAAGACTACTGAGACCTTATCTTTGCGTTTGAATGAAGCTGACCATTATTGTACTTGGTGAAGATCATGACCATACTTATGTATTTATTAGATTTTGTTAGAATTGAGTGTTTTTTCTAGTTTTATTAAATATGAATAATGCCGGCACTGACTTCAGTATCTGGATTTTCAGTGCCAGCCACAATCTAGAGACTGGGACTGAAGATTCAGCTTTAACTTAGCCATGGTAGCTGGTGTTTAAAAAAATAAATACTGACCTCAGCCACTAAGTATTGACCCGATATTCATTAAAAGTTTCACCCAAAGGGATAGTCCATTCAATGCAAATCATTTCATACAGATAAGTAATAGTGAATCAACATCAAAATGATTCCCATTCTCAGTCCTGAAGGCACAGAATAGCTATGAGTCTCTTTCTTTCTCTAAGCACTTGTCACTTCTGTCCAACCCAAGATGTCAGTTAAACAGGAGGGCTGCTTTAATATCCATGCAACACTCGTGAGACATTTGCATGATCTGGTTATCAGAATTGTGAAGTAAAGCATCCCAAAATCCATATCCTGGTGATCTTTCACTATTCAGATCGGCTCATGCTTACCTACCTTAATGTGTCATCTTGCTATTTAATATACATATCAGGGCCTGCTTACTAAAGCACGCTACTGGGTAGTGCAGTTTCAGCATATGCTAAGTGTGCCAGAGTAAAAAGTACCAGCTGTTCTAAAATTCCTGTGCTCCCTGAGCAGCGCCGGCTGGGGTGGAGCACGGGCAGTGTGTCCACATCGCAAGTAGCACGAGCATTATTGGTGCACACTCCCTGTCGATGTGGCACTTAGTGTGGGTGCACGTATCATCACGTCGATGGATGGCACTAAGTGCACCCACGCTGATTGAGCCAAAGGCAACGAGCGCCAGGATGGTGCGATACCCATGCTAGTAATATGGGGATATTTCTGGCAAGCCTCCATGTACTAGCGTGGGTTGAGCACCACCCCCAAGCTTGTTTTGGGGGCTATTCGTGCACTGGTGGTGCACCACTTAGTAAACATGCCCCATAATTACTAAATAGGCACCACTGACAATAATGGGACCTGCATATATAGAGGGTAATTTTATAACACATGTTCTTTTGTGTGCATTTGACACCTGTTTCATATAGTCAAGTGTGCATGTGCTTTACTTTAGAAACTAGGGGTTTTAAGTTGTCAAATGCTTGCTAAATCTAGGCATGAGCACTTACACCAGTCCTATGGCTACATGTATCTAAAGCCTGTACTTTCTGAAATATCTGTATACTTGAGCACTCCGCCCAAGTTCTGCCTATGTACACTCCCACAGCCATATGCACATACTTCTAGACTAGGGGCCAACTAAAGTGTGCACATAAAGCCCCATTTATGCATGTAAGACACTGAAAATATGTGATTTACACATGTAGATGGTGCCTAACTTTATGAAACCATCCCTATACAATGTACGTTAAATAGCAATAATGTTTGTTAAGGTGCAACAATGTGCGTTATTCCATTAGCGCAAGTTTGCGTTATTCCATTAGCGCAAGTCTGGCCCTATGATATAACTAGAGAACCTGGCAAGTCAGTATTTAAATCCCATGATCAGCATTTGTTTTAAATGCTGGCCTCAATGCTCTACATCTATTGAGCACCGCTATCCTTAGCCGTGGTGCTAAATATACATTGAGGTGGTAATTCTATAAACGGTATGCGGAAAGTTACACACTAGAAATACACATAAGCTCCTATTTGAAAGGACTTACATGTGTGAATGGGCTCCTAAATGCACATTTTAGGCAGTCGCTATACTGTAAGTACGTGCAAAGTCCCATTGCACATACTTTCGAATAAGGCGTGCAAGGTGCAGAGCTTGGACAGAGCTTAGGTGGGTCCTGAATTTACATGTGTAAGTTATATTAATATTATAACATACCTGTGTTTTCTCCAGATCTAGGTGTGGGCATTTACAACTGCTTCAGAGCAGGCTTAAGTACCACAACTAATCTTGGGCACATCGGTATGCCTCCATTCCATAAAGTAGCATAAGCTCGTGTTTTGCTTAGTAGAACAGACCCCACATCTGCACATGGCAATGTGTGTCAGCTGCACAGGAGTTTATAGAGGGTACTTTCATAAAATTCCATGTAGTTGGCACACATTGCCTTGCATATATTTGGGGCCTATTTGATAAAGTGAAATAAATGTGAAATTTACTTTATAAAATATGGGACATAAAAGACATGTCACAATCTAGTTGCGGCAGCTATGCTACTTAGTGCCAGTGCGCTATCCCTATAGCTATCTGGATAGTTCTGGGTGGACAATAAGAATTTTCAGTGGTGCTATACATATGGTGCTGCCCAAAATTCATGGATAGGGCACTTATATGTGTAGCAGCTGGTGCTAAGCATATAAGTGCTTTTGAATACTGGGCCATCAGTTACGTATCTTGATCAAGCCGCCTTATGCAAGAAACTTATGCAGCTCTTCACTGTCTCTCTATTGCCCAAGGAGGCTCATGGCAGCCATCTTCCTACACACCTCTAGAGGCACCTCTAGAGGCAACTGTCTAATAGTGAAACTACCAATGGTTTTATTATGTATTTTTCATATTTTGCCTTGCATTCTTCTTTCATGCCATTCTTTATTATTGTAGTGAAATTGGAGTCCAGTATGCTTTTAGTTGGGTGAGGCACCCTGTCCCTTCCTTAGTGAAGGTAGGAGGTTGGTATGTTATATCCTGTTTATCGACTGGAAATTTAAAGGTTTATTTTTGAGTAAGGTTGCCAACTGGCCCTTATTGAGCCAGCCTGTCTGTTTTTTAAATGGTCAGGCTGGCTGCTGGCAAACCCTTAAAACCGGCCATGGAAAAGCCGGTTTTTCTCTGCTGTAGTCAGGCTTTATTGTTAGGCAGGGTGAGGCAGCCGCCGGGACAGCAAAAACAAATTCCCCCAAATCACTCCAGAGGCGGCTGCCTCATGCTGCCTAAAAACAAACAAACAAACAAAAAATCAAATTTGACAGCATCTCTCTGCCGCTGCCGTTTTTCCTCTGTTGGCAGTGACAGGCCTCCCAGGATCGGATTTGAAAAAAAAAAAATTAAAGCCTGGAGCAGGTTTAAACTTAGAAATTATTTTGGACATCCAGGACATTTCTGAGATCAGGTGGGGCTGTTCACATTCTGAGAACACTGCAGCCAAGCCTCCACCATTCCCCATTCAGATTTAAGAAAAGAGAAATGCCATATTGGGTCAGTCCATCAAGCTTAGTATCCTGTGGCCAATCTAGGTCAAGTACCTGTCAGGTTCCCAAAAAGGTACATAGATTCCACAATGATTGTCTTGAGGTAAGCAGTGGACTCCCTGTGCCTTCTTTAATAATGATTTATGGACTTTACTTCCAGGAACTTGTCAAAATGTTTTTTAAACCCAGCTACACTAATAGCTCTTACTACATCCTCCGGTAACGAATTCTAGAGTTTGATTACGCGTTGAGTGAAAAATATTTTTTCTTATTAGTCTTAAATGGGTTACATTGTAGCTTTATTGCATGTCCCCTAGTGTTTGTACTTTTTGATAGCGTAAACAACCAATCTACATTTGCTCATTCTACTCCATTCATTAATTTATAGACCTCTATCATATCTCCCCTCAGCAGTCTCTTTTCCAAGTTGAAGAGCCCTAACCTTTTAAGTCTTTCATCATAGGGGTATCCTTTCATCCCCTTTATCATTTTGGTGGCTCTTCTCTCTATCTTTTCTAATTCTGCTATATCTCTCTTAAAATATGGTGACCAGAATTGTACACAATATTCAAGGTGCAGTCACACCATGGACTTCCACAGACCCAACTTTTAAAATGGCTCTGGAGATGTCTCTATGCCTTGGACATCTCTAGGCCTGTTTTCAGATGTCCAAAGCATGACTAGGGCTTCCAAAATGACCTCCATAGTAACATCGTAAATGACAGCAGATAAAGACCAGCATGGTCTATATAGTCTGCCCTGTAAGGTGGTTAGAGTTGTAGAGTTCCACCTGCCACTCCATGTAAGTTACTCCCCCCCCCCTCCCATTTATGAAGGCATTTAAATTTGCTTTAATACCATCCTTTTGCCATATAAGGATCCTCAGTGTCTGTCCTATGCCTTTTTGAATTCTGTCACTGTTGTTGCTCCCACCACCTTCATCAGGATGGGATTCCTCTGGGATATACATGTTTAGGTCTTCAAGTCTCTTCTCATACACCTTCTGGCACAGGCTTATATCATTTTGGTTGCCTTCCTCTGAACCATTTCAAGTCTTTTTAGATCCTTTGCAAGGTACAGTTTCCAACACTGAACACAATACTCCAGATGAAGCCTCATCAACGAAATGTAGAGGGGCATTGATTCCTCCTCCTTGCTTAATTATTTATCTCTGTATGCAGCCTAGAGTTCTTCTGGATTTTGCCACCATCTTGTCATATTGCTACGCCACCTTGAGATCTTCAGAGACACACCCTGAATTCCTTATCCTGATCCTCATACACCAGCCTCTCTCCCCCTATCGCATACTGTTTCTTTGGATTTCTGCATCCCAGTGCATCATTCTGCACTTCTTTGCATTATATCTTAACTGCCAAGCATTAGATCAGTCTTCTAATTTTCATAGATATTTTCTCATGTTGTCTACTCACGCTGAAGTGTCCGCTGTATTGCAAATCTTTGTATCTGCAAAAATGCAATATTTTCCTTTTAACCCTTCAGCACTATTACCCATAAAGCTACTGAACAGGACCACTCAGAAGTACTCACCCTCCTTTCTTCAGAGTGAATTCCATTCACCATTACCCTCTAAAAATCTGTCAGTCAGCCATTTCCTGACTGTACAAAGTTTGCTATATCTTTGCTCTTCTTAATGAATATGGGTGAATAATATATGGGCAAGAAGAGATCTCATCAGAATCTTTTCTTTTGGTTTGATTTCTGATTGCTGACTCTTCTCCAGTTGGTGGACTTATGGGGCTAGAAGTGATGTCTACAAATTTGATTACGAGGTGTGACAAAAAAGAAACGAGTATGATTCAATGCTATTTGGCTAACTGCTTATGTCACTGTGTTGTGCAACATCTCGCCACTATTCTGCTATAATATTTTTCATCTTTCTCATTCTGTATTTCTTTTTCAGGTTTTTTTTGTAGCACACTGCTCCATCGCTTTGTCACACAATTGAAGATGGCAGAAATATGGAGCAAAGAATCAACTTGAAATTTCTGGTTAAGTTGGAGAAGGGCCCGAGTGTCTCCAACTTCTCCAAAAGGCTTATGGAGAAGATACAATGTCAAGGCCGCGAGTCTTTGAATAGCATAAACGCTTCAAGACTGGCTGTGAGGAGATGGAGGATGACCCCAAGTTAGGACGGCCTTCCACAACAAAGATGGCTGAGAACATTGACAGAGTGAATCAGGTGGTGCAGAGTGATCGCAGACAGGGCCGGCCTGTCCATTGAGCAAGAATGTTTTTTGCACAGGGCCCCGCGTTTCAGGGGGCCCCATGCAAAAAACATCTTGCATCAGTGATCAGCACAGCTAGATTAAAAAAAAAACCACAAACCCGCTGCCGCTGCCGCCGTGGCAGCAGTAGAATCGAGCACCCCACGGGGCCCCCCCTGCCCTGCAGAATCCTCCTTTCAGCATCAACTCCCTCAGCGTCGGCTGCCATAGCCACGAAGGGAGAGCTTCTCCTCTTGCGGCTCTGTTAATCCTGCCACGGGGCTGATGGGGTTGTGGGGGGGGGGGGGGGCTTAGGACTGGTAATGGGCTATGGGAGGCTAGGACTGGTAATGGGCTGGGGGGGTTGCTAGGACTGGAAATGGGCTGAGTGGAAGGGGGGCTTGAACTACAAATAGCTAATGGGGACGTGGGCTTAGAATGGAAATGGGCTGAGTGGGGGGGGGGCTAGGACAGGAAATGGGCTGATGGAGGGGCTAGGATAGGTTTGGAAATGGGCTGTTGGGGGAGCTAAGATTGGAAATGGGCTGTAGTGGGGGCTTGAATTGAAATGGACTCATGGAGGGGCTAGAACTGGAAGTAGGCTTATGGGGGGCTTGGAATGGAAATGGGCTGAGTGGAGGGGAGCTAGGATTTGACATGGGCTGATGGTGGGGCTAGGGAAGGACTAGAAATGGGCTGATGGGGGGCTGGGATTGGAAATGAGCTGATGGAGGGACTCAGATAGGACTGGAAATGGATGGGGGAGCTAGGGCTGGAAATGGGCTGATGGTGGGGCTAGGATAGGATTGGAAATGGGCTGATGGGGGGTTAGGATTGGAAATGGGCTGATGCAGGGACTAGAAGGGAGCGGATGCTGGGTGGGGCTGGAACTAGTAGGGAGCTGATGTTGGGGGAGGATTAGAATGGGATGGAGCTGAGAGAGTGAAATGGAGAAGGAAAAAATATTTTGTGTGGGAGGGAAGACAAATCTACAATTGGCCGGATATTGGGAGAGTAAGTGGGGATTGAGGATGGAGGGGTAAAATTTGAGTGGATGAAATAGGAAAGAGGAAGGAGCAAAAGGAGAAAGATTAGTATATTAAAGCAGATGTAGAGAGAGGATGGAAAAAACTAGAAGAGAGAAGAAAGGACAAATGGACAGCAGACGATGGAGAGTTAGCAGAAGACATGAAGAAACCAGAAGAAAGCTGGAGCAATTGCAACTGAAAAAAAAATGCACAAAAGGTAGAAAAATATCTCTTTATTTTGAATTTATTAACTGGAATATGTCAGCTCTAGGATATGTGCATCATTAACATCTGCGCTTTGTTTAGTACAAGAGGAAATTAATTTATAGCTTTATTTCTACAGTATTGTACATTCCAAGTTTGGCTTTTGGGGTTCCCAGTTTAATTATTGTCTTCCTGTTTCTAAATTGTGATTCCTTGTTTGGTGATGGTCTATGTTCTGCATGTGTAACTGAGCTGAGGTATTCTGTTTATGTAATTTCTATTTGACATTGCCACTTGTTCTCTTTCCCCAGTAGGTCATGTATTGTTATTCTCTGAAATGTATTGGTTTAATATTTGCAGTGTTGCCTTTTGATAGGTAGGGTATGGTGCTTTGTGAGTCCTGGTAGTGCTGTTAGGATACGGTGGGTTTGCTATGAGTTCTAAATGGGCAATGTTTGTAGAAGTTCCAAATGTGCCTGGTGGTTGGCACTGGATTATAGTAATGTAGAAATCTTTTAGTCTTTCTTTATCCATACACTCATTAAGAGGCATGTTTACTAAAAGTTAGTGTATGGTAACATTATGCAAATATTTATGTAAATGAGGCACATCATGTTCATGTTCATTTATTTGATTGACCGCCATTCATTAATAGGCAGAGCGGTTTACAATAAAAATTACAAACGAAAGGCGCAAGGCTAGAAGTTAGAAAGGAAGTTACATATTGGATAGGAGAGAAAAGCAAGAATAGAGACAGGGAGGGTAAAGGAAGCAGCAAGAGGATCAAGGCTTGGGGGGGGGAAGGTCAAAGACAAGGGAGAACAAATGAGTTTTAAGGGAGCGCTTGAAGGTGGGGTAGTGAGGTTCAAGACGGAGAGGAGCGGGAAGGGAGTTCCATAGAGCAGGACCAATAAAAAAGAAAGCTGAAGATCGTGTGGACTGCAGATGGGCATGTGAGGGGGATGGCAATACTAGTCGGTTGAGATGGAAAGAGCGAGGAGGCCCGCACTGAGTCTCCGCACATGGCCCCACACCCCCCTTGGGCCGCCCCTGATCACAGATTGATGGTGTGGATGATAGCTGAGGAGCTCTACCTGAACAGGGAGTCAGTGCAGACCATCTTGGTGCAGGAGCTGGGGATGCGGAAGGTGTGCGCCAAGTTGGAGCCCAGGCTTTTATCGGACAACCAGAAGGAGCACCAGGCCAATGTTTGTGGAGACTTGCTAGAGAACATAGGAGAAGATCCAGAGTTCATTGGCCATCACAGGGGACGAGACTTGGGTCTTCCAGTACAACCCTGAAAGCAAGAGACAGAGCCTGCAGTGGAAGACTTGACTGTCAGCCAGACCCAGGAAGGCGCACATGTCCAAATCAAGGATCAAGGTTATGCTGATCACATTCTTCAACCAGAAGGGAGTGGTCCATCATGAATTTGTGCCTGAGGGTCAGACAGTCAACCAGCACTTCTACCAGCAGGTTCTCAATCGCCTGCATGACCGGGTTTGGTGCAGCAGGCGGACTCTGTGGAGAGACAAGTCATGGCTGCTCCACCACGACAACGTGCCCGCACACACTGCACTCAGTGTGAGGCAGATCTTGGTAAACAAACAGATCACAGCTCTCAACCACCCTCCTTATTCCCCAGATCTTGCACCGTGCGACTTCTGGCTCTTCCCCAGGCTGAAGACTGCTCAAAGGAACTCATTTATTTATTTATTTATTTACATTCTCTTATATACCGTGCTATTCTGCATCAGTGCGGTTTACATTGAACAAACTGAAATTACATTGAACAGGGTATTATAACTTGGAGATAACTAATTTACAGGGAACATGGGCTATGGAGGGTTAAGTGGCTTGCCCAAGACCACAAGGAGCACCTGTGGGACTAGAAACCTTCCGGCCCAAGGTTGCTGTCCTCTAGTGGGATTTGAACCCCCGACCTTCCGGCCTGAAGTACCTTGCCCCAACCACTAGGCTACTCCTCCACTCTGTAGACGAGATCAAGGCCACTGTGATGAGGGAGCTGAGGTTCCTCAAGGAGGAGGACTTTACTGAGTACTTTACTGAGTACTTCCGTACGTGGCAAAAGCGAATGCAGAAGTGCATTAACTTTGGGGGGGGGGATTACTTTGAAGGGGACAATGCGTAATTTCTCTTTAGATTTTGTAATAAAACATTTATGGGACAGTCTTGTTTCTTTTTTGTCATACCTCGTATATCTCTATCTATATCATTTATTTATTAGGATTTATAAACTGCCATCATGAAGAGACTCACCCAAAGGGTTGTACAACAGGTCTCCCCTGACATAGACAGCCTACATTGTAATAGCAACATTAACCCTGACCAAATGACCCCATTTCATCATAACAGCCAATTAGAACATTGAGATAAACTTTGAGATAGGCAATAATAGCAATAATATGATACAATACCAAGCTTTTTTGAGGAGATACTCGGTGGTACTGAGTACTGGTACCTTCTTCATTGCCCATGGTCCTCATGTATTATAGAGCCCTGCATGTGAGTATCAGCACTTTTTTGTTATGCAAAAACACTGATATAATGTCAGTAATGTACACCTTAAAATAGTATAATAGAATATTTAGATAACAGAAATACGATACAGTTTTGGCAGAATACAAATATACCTTAATAGGAAGCTTTGTAGAACATTTGAATAACATACTGTAGATAGGATACTCACAATGTCAGCATGATAAAAATGGTGCACTGTAAAAGGCAACATGGTAGAAACATTCATATAATATAGACAGGATGCTTAAAATATTTTAATGTATAGTGCTAGTATTGTAATAGACAGCAGAGGGGACAGGTGCAATTGGGACATATAGTAAGGTACTGTAGGAAAGACGTCCAAGTGCAATCTAGGACATCTAAACCAGAATGTCTGAGAAAAAAAAAGCAGATGCATCCAGGTGCAGACATGATTTCACAAACATGGACGAGCCTGATATAGACATCTGGAAGCCATCTGCATAGATATCTCCAGAACCATATTTCAGAACCTGGATGTCTAGGATAGCCTAATGGTTAGAATAGTGGGCTAGGAATAGGGCAGCCAGGGGTAAAATTCCACTGCTACTTTCATTGACATTGAACTGAGTACTGGGGGTGATGGAGCCAAACAAATAACTTCCAAATTCATATTTTTTTATTCTATTAAAGCATTTAGCTCACGGCATTCCAGGAGCAGATCAGGGTGAGTTACATTCAGGTACAGTATGCATTTCCCTGTCCCAAAAAGGCTCACAATCTAAATTTGTACCTGAGGCAATGGCGGGTTAAGTGGCTTGCCCAAGGCCACAAGGAGAGCCAGTGGGATTTGAACCCTGGCCTTTCTGGCTCTAGGCTGCTGCTCTAACCACTAGGCCCTTCCTCTACTCAAATAATCAAAAATAGGGTACTCCAAAACTAATTCAAGACTTCTACCATGCAAATCTCCACAATGTTCTGACCACCACAAGCGGATGGGATTTTGTATGTATGGGATGCATTTTAAAGGCATGTGGGGCTTGATGCAGTCCTCGGTCACTGACAAGGCCCTTGACCGCAAGCTGCCACATACTCCGCCAATACTCCATTACACAATCCAGACATTCAAGATCATATATTTATTTCAACAACAAAGCTATTTAGAGGAGACTTCATTTATTTGTTGGAGAATGCTTTGGCTCTTTTTTATATTGCCTTTATAAAACAGGTACAACATAAGTTATAAAATGACCCTCTGATGGCAACAGAATATTCACTGGCTCTAGTTATATTCCTTCAAAAGCAATGAACTCTTCAGTGTTGCTAAATCAAGGGGTTTTTCAGAGTCTAACATCAGAAATGGCTCTCACTTGAAGGGTTAATACTAAACTGTCAGTCTCCTGTATGGCATTAAATGACCACTTAGAGGTTAACTTAGAGGTTAATTTTCAAAAGGAATTTCACAGGTAAAACTGTGTGGAAATAGGCTTTTATAAAAATTTCCTACCCAATATGCTGGTAAAAACTTATAAAATCACAGATATTGCTCTTGCACTGGAAACCTCAGGAATACCACAATGTGATTAATAAGGTTCCCAACATTAGCCAGTCACTTAAATATACATTACATTTAAATTTAAAGAAACCCTCAGAATAGGCTATATAAAGCGCAACACTTCAAAGCACTTTCAATCAAAAACCTTTTAGCACTATCATTCGTCTCTGAACTCTGTGCAACAAATTTTTTTTATTATTTATTTTTCATACCATTCACCATTCTTAAATTAAACTAAACAATAAATTGTTATCAACAGGTTTTTTTTTCTAAAATATATTACTTATCTGCTCCCAGCATATCCTGATATGATCATGTTTCAGGCTTCAAAAACTGAGCCTTGCTTCAGGGGAAACTTTAAAAATAAAAAAAATGAGGCATGTAGCACCCAAGAGAGTCTCACAGCGTCTGCCATCAAGCTTTTCAAAAAAGACGCCAAAGAAAAAGAGGAAGTGGCATGCACTTTAAATACGAGAGATCCACCTATCAGCCATCACACTATCAGTGAAGGAAATCTCAAATTAAACTAGACCATTCAATCTCCTGATTCAGTCTAGCTGGCACAACAGAGCATAAAAGGAAGATCCATTGTTGTTCTTTTAAGTTTAACAGCATTTCTCGATCACTTCCTCGCCAGTCCTCAGGGACACTATCAATTTACCTGCCATGTAAAAGAGCTATTTTCATGAGCTTGAGCAATACAATGAGCCACCAAAGGGGCCACCATTGTTTTTGTGTTTAATCTACTGTGATGCTCTGTTAAGCGAGTTTTTAATGAATGCTTGGTACAGCCCACATATACTGTAGGGCATGGGCAAATAATAATATACACTACATAACTTGTAGCACAAGAAGTCCGATAACGTGCATACTATTTCTTATGTGACATTGGATCTTCTCAAGAGGGAAGCCATGGGTGTAATATAACAGTGGTTGAAGCTTCCATTGAAAAGGTCCTCCAATGATAATGAACACCATAGCTGTGGCTGTTGTCAATGGTGCTGTACTGCTATTTGCACAAGAGCAAACGGAATTACCTTCTATGTGTTCATTCTACTATGAAGTACCACTGGCTGCACTTTCCATGCAAGAAATAATATTTCATACCTGGATGCAAGTGATAGTTGTCATGCAAGCTACAATTCAAGTGGTCGCATGGTATAACCTAATAAATTCTTAATGCAGTTTCGATTCAGGCAACACTAGCATCCAGTGTTTAGTTCAAGCATGAAATCATTAAAATGACAGTTGTGAACGGTAAAAATATGATGTTTCAAATGAAAGGCAGAAGTGGAGAATGGTGTTACCCAGCAACGACTGGATTAGAAATTGTTCTTGAATAAGTGCAAAGGATGGTTTCAGGTGATGTTGATGCTGAGAGCATTGCTGCCTATTAAAAATTGCAAAAAGCTACGGGGGGAAAAGCATAACAGTATGTGCATGGCATAACTTTTTTAAAACAAATGGATTTGAAACCAGATGATTTCTTGTATAATTATATACAAAAAATTGTGACTATTATAAAAAAAATGTAAGCATTACTTTGTGAAACATGATTTCTATTTGTTCTAATCAAAAGTGGTTTATAACAACATTTCTGGAAGACAAATTCACATAGCATTATACAACACATGATTGTTTAATCGGGTGGATTGATTTAATTATAAAAATGACTAGATGAACGATCCTGTCATATATGTTGAACATAAAAGGCAGTTTCAGCTGTGCACCTACTGTCCCAGCATCTTTTCCCCCTACATCTGACAGCTCTCATTTTCTGTTATGCAGACAGACTTTGGGTAGGTGTTGCAGGCAAAGAGATTGCAAAGGCTGTGAGAGAGAGAGTGTGTACTGTTTCCTAACACTGCACATGCATGTGTTGAGCAGCATGCATAAGTTCTGTGTTTTCTGTGTGTTGCTTTGTCAAACGGCGTCTGGACACACACCTCCTGCTCTCTTGCACATGTAGGTTTGTTGCACAGTTTGTAAGCACACTTTCTTATTGGCCTTGCATGTTTGTCAGCTTCTCAGCACAGAGATTTTCGCCTTCCTGTACAAGTTCTGTTTTTATGTATGGCTTCCATTTTGGAAGTCTCGCTTCACTTTTCTGTTCCCTCTGCTCTTTGGTGCTTTACGCTATCTCTTAATTGTCTTCTATTCGTTTTTTCTCTGTATTACTGTTCAGTTGGTGTCAAGTTTTCCATGCAAGAGCGACTGTGTGAGAATTTGTGAGTAAAAAAGAGAGGGAATGTGTGTGAGAGACAGCAAGCATACGTATATCAATAAGTGGGTATGTCTGAGACGTGAGTGTCAGACAAATAGAAAATGTGTGTGAGTCAGCGTCTGGGAAAGTCAGTGCGGCAGAGTATATAATGATGCTGAATGTGTATGTGTTTGTGTGTGTGTGTGTGGGAGGGACACAGAGAGAGTCAGTGTATGTGAGAGTGAGCATGAATACAGAGCTTGAGAGAGTCAAGAGTGAAAGGGCAGAGTAAGTTTTCACCCTTTTCTCACATGGCCCATAAGGGTGCTCTAAAGAGGTCATTCTATAAAGGAATATTTTTCATGTATATGCCTATATACCCATTTAAAATGTCTCAAAAATATCCCACGTATACAAGTATATGATATGCAAGTATGTGTATTCTTGTAAGTGACTTGGGTGAAGGCATGCTTGGGGCAGGAATTTGGCTGGAACATGCGGTGTAGCCGTGGATTGTAAAATACACACCTGGATGGATAATGCAGTCACATACAATGGCACCAACTACCAAGCATGTGTAAATTATACAAGCTTGCATTTTGGCTGCTTTTTTGCTGATATTTTATAAGGACGCAGAGGTAGCCACTAGTCTTTACAAAATAGGCTTACTGTACGCATCTACTTGACCTTTGATCTAGGTGACCTGTTATAAAATAATCCTCTCTAAATGTATTTGTAACATGGGTGGGTACGGGGCAGAGAGTGCACTTTGGAGTTAGCACTGGGGTAAATAATGTGCACTAAGGGGGTTCTTTCAAAAGCCCTATTCATGCTTTGGATATCTCAAAACGGGCATACAGACATCCAAAGCACGGAGATATCTCCAGAAGCATTTTAGAAGCCAGGTCTGTGGATGTCTAAGTCTGAACGGGGGCACTGTGGAGGCATGTCCGGAGGGGAAGTGGTACTGAAGGAGGAGGGTTGATCTGTGGGGGATATTGCTCGGGTGGCCCTTGACTGATAGGATGGCCTGATTGGGGAGGAGGGTGGGGGGTCTTGGGGAGGGAGATCATGTTGAGTTGCTGTCTGGTAAGATGGTGGTACTGATGGTGTGTAGTTGATCAGGGGGTGATTGCTTAGCAGAGGGCCTTGATCTTTAGGGGGGCTCAATCAGAGAGAGCTGGATCAATAGGTGAGGATACTGCGGCTACAACCATTTGTCTGCTCCCTGTGGTTTGATGCCAGGCCCATGTTCTTTGCCTCAGCAGATACAGCAGATACTCCCATGCTACCTACGAGGCAGGGAACACCAGTCCATGTGGTAAGTGTTTGCCCTATGCCTTAAATACAGGGCAGATACTGGGCACACCACCTGCATTTACCACACAGTGTTTGCACTAACAGTGCAGCCATTTTTGTATATGCCATGCAATAGGTACACTTACCACAGCTTAGAAACATGCCCCTAAATTTTGTTGCTGAGACAATGGAGGCTTAAATGACTTGGGGACAACAAAAGAGAGAAAATCCTCCCACAGAGAAGCAACAAGCAAACCAAACACAGCAGAAGAATAATGAAGATTCCTAAAGGGTCATAAAAAGTACTTTACTCTAATACTCTCAACACAGCTGTGTTCCAGCACAACACACCTGCCTCAGTGGTGAACTTAAAACTAATTTAAAAATACATCCATATGTGTGAACATATAAAAACAGCATGTAAATCACATTCAGCAGAATGCAATGTAATAATAAATGTGTAACATTTTATAAAATGCATCTAAATCCTAAAAAGGAACATAAGAAGCATAAAAGACGGATGCAGAAGGAAAATATAAAAAAAATACAATATAGAACAAAGGTTGTTTCAGTATGTGATGGAGTGCCCTTATTATGCAAACAATCAAAACACCTTTGTATATGGAGAATGTGATTACAAATATTTTGTTAGAAAAATTGTATTGTGTGATGAGATACAGTATCTAAAAAGTATATGGAACATGCTAGAATATTAAAACAAGTTTACCAACAGTGACCACATAGAAAATGTAGGGTTCTTGTTAAAAGTACTGCCTATGAAATTGCCAGATATCACAAGTCAGCATAGCACATAGAAAACCGAAGTGCATTTTGAAATAAGGCAATATTAACATAGGCCTTGTGGTGATCTTTTTTTCCCATCATGTTTCTATCTAGTCTGCCCTTCCATATCAACTACAATAGTCCCTTTTTTCTTTAGAGATTTTCTGTGTTGGTCCCATGCTTTTTTTAATTCAGATACTGTCCTCGTCTCTACTACCTTCACTGGGAGACTAGTCCACACATCAACCACTCTTTCCGTAAAGAAAGATTTCCACATATTACTCCTGAGTCTTTCTCCTTTCACCCTCATCCTATGTCCCCTCATAGTGGAGCTTGCTTTCAATCAAAAGAGGCTCTCCACTTGTGCATTTATGCCACAGAATTTTTTAAACGTCTCTATCATATCTCCTCTATCCTGCTTTTCGCATTTACATATTAAGGGCCGAATTTTCATTTAGGCAGGCTATACGCTGTGTTGGCGCATAGCCTTTCCGCTGACCCCTTTAACCCGGATTTTCACTTCCGCAGCGACGGAAGTGGAAATCTGGGTTTGGCTGGATGTGCCCACTTCACCCCAGAATGCCCCCCAATACACCCTGATGCTAAGAGCATATCATCTGGGCGCATTAGGGACTTAACTGGGATTTTCCAAAGGCACTACTCGTGTAGGTGCCTTTGGAAAATCCTGGATAAGGCATTTACATGGGTAAGTAGGGCAGTTACTTATGTAAATGCCTTCAAAATTCCACCCTAAGATCTTTGTCTGTTCTCAAATGCTTTATAACGAAGACCACTAACCATTTTAATAGCCACCATTTGCACTGACTCCATCCTATTTATATTCTTTTGAAGATGCGGTCTCTAGAATTACACACAATAGTCCAAATGAGGTCACACTAGAGACCTATACAGAGATATTGTAGTGCTGTACTCATTACATGTACAATTATATGAAAGTTTGTGTGCTTGAAAAGATTACAAACATCTTCTATGAAGATATTGACTTTCAATAACAATATTTATTTACAAAAGTTTAAACCTCCTTTCTGATAATGAAGTCGATGAATCTGCTGCCACTGCTTCTTGGCAGTGGTAGAATCTGTGGCCTCACACCCCCCCCCCCCACCCTTCCCGCTGTCCCGGAAGAGCTTGCCAGCATCCCAGCTCATCTTTGCAGAGCCGCAGGAAGGAAAAGAGTTTCTCTTCTATCCCGCGGCTCTGTTAAAGTTGAGCCTGCTGGTGCTGAGACTAATCTAGGCAAGATTACCCCAGCGCCGGCAGGCTCAACTTTAACAGAGCCGTGGGAAAGAAGAGAAACGCTTTTCCTTCCCACGGCTCTGCAAAGGTGAACCACAGGCCAATTAGGAAATGCAGGGCTCTTCCGTTAATGGGGGGGGGGGGCTTAGCTGGTAATGGGCAGAGCAGGGCAGGGCAGGACTGGACTGGGGGGGGGGGGTAGCCCCAGAAATGGTCTGATGGGGGGGTAGGACTTTTAATGGGCTGATCAGGGGGTTTAGGACCTGGAAATGGATAGACTGGGGGGCTAGGACTGGAAATGGGCTGATTAAGTGGGCTAGAACTAGAAATGGGCTAGTCAGGGAAGTTAGGACAGAAAATGGGCAAACTGGGGGGGCTAGGACTGGAAATGAGCTAATTGGGGGAGTTAGGGCTGGAAATGGGTAGACTGGAGCAGTTAGGACTGGTAAAGTGCTAATTGGGGGCTAGCACTGCAAATGGGCTGATCGGGGGAGTTAGGACTGGAAATGGGCAGACTGAGGTGGGGTAGGACTGGAAATGAGCTAATTAGATTAATTTGGGCTGGAAATGGGTAGACTGGGAGGGGCTAGGACTGGAAAGGGGCCTATTGGAGTGGGTTAGGACTGGTAATGGGCTGATGAGGGTTTAGCACTGGAAATGGGCTGATCAGGGCAGTTAGGACTGGAAATAGGCAGACTGGGGGGGCAGGACTGGAAATGGGCTGATTAGGAGGGCTAGAACTGGAAATGGGCTGGTCAGGGGAGTTAGGACAGGAAATGGGTAGACTGGGGAGGCTAGGACTGAAAATGGGCCTATTGGGGTCGGGGTTAGGACTGATAATGGGCTGATGGAGGGCTAGCACTGGAAATGGGCTGATCGGGGGAGTTAGGACTGGAAATGGGCAGACTGGGGAGGGCTAGGACTGGAAATAGGCTTATTGGGGGGATTTGGACTGGTAATGGGCTGATGGGGGGCTAGAACTGGAAATGGGATGATTGGGGAGCTAGCACTGGAAATGAGCTAGGACTGGTAATGGGCTGATGGGGGGAGCTAGGACTGGAATGGGCCGATAGGGGGGAACTAGGACTGGAAATAGGCTGAGACTGGAAATGGGCTGATGGGGTGAGAAGAGATCTGCTGGCACTAGAAGAAGACTGGGAGCTAGAACTGGAAGTGTGCTGATGGGGGGGGGGAGGAGAGAGCTGCTGGCCCTGAAAGAAAACGGGGGGCTAGGGCTACAAATGGGCTGATGCAGGGGGATGGGAGAATGGGTCTGGAAGGGAACGGATGCTGAGATGATCTGCCAGGGGAAGGAGGGCACAGGAAAGGAACTGACATGGAGGGGTTGGGGCAGGAAGGAAGCTGACACAGGAGGAGGTGGGGGTAGGAAGGGAACTGATACAGGGGAAGGAGGGGGCTGGAAGTGAGTTGACACCTGGGAATGATACTGAAGGGGGACTGAAGGGGAGCTGATACTTGGGGATGGGACTGGTAGGTGTCTGGGTAATGGGGAGGAGGCTGGAATGGAGCTGACAAATGGGGATGGCACTGGAAGGTGGATGGACAGAGGGTAGGGTGATTGGAAGGGAGCTGATGGGGGGGAGTGGCACTGGGAGTGGAAGTGAGCTGATACCTGTGATGGTATTTGGACTAGAAGGGGCTAGACAGTGGGGAAGGAGGGGGACTGGAAGAGAATGGACACCAGAGGCAGTCCTGGGAATGCAATTCGGTTGGCATTGGAAGGTACTGAGAGGGGAGGACTGGAAAGGGGACTGATACTGGGGAGGATTGCCAGGACTGGAAATAGGCTGGAAGGAAGTAGAGAAAACAAAAGAAGCGATACGAAATAGCAGATGGACCATAGACCACAGAAAGAGAGCTAAGAGAAGACAGGAAAGCAGAGGCCTCCAATCGGGACCAGCATGATCAGAGAAAAAATGGTCAAAGGTAGAAAAAATAATTTTATTTCATTTTAGTGATTGGACTCTGTGCTATTTTTATATTCTACACTGTATGGGGGAACTGCATATTTTATTTATCTGATGTTGCACTGCTTGAGGAGTCTGACTTCTTGGGGTTTCGGTTTAAATTTTGTCTACATATTTTTATTTTTACTTTAGATTGTGGTTACTTATTCTGTACTTGATGAGGGTCTGTGTTCTGACAGTGTGACTGAGCCCAGGTGTTCTGTTAACATGGAATTTGTACATAAAGATCTATACTGTACTGTAGTAATTTGACAAGTTCAGTTTTTCAAATAGGTGTATGGATGTTACAGGGCCCACTGTAGTATTTACAGCAATGCATTTTTTGGATGGGCTCCTTATGTGAGTTTGGAAGTTGGTGCTGATATGGTATGGTAGATTTGCTCTATAGACACTTAGTAACTTTGTTGTATTAGTTCACAATATGCCTGGTACTGCAGAATGTTTATTGTTTGTGAGATGATCAGAATCAGATTTTTTTTTTAAGATATTGAGTTCTGTGGGTGAATTTCCTGGTTCTGCTCTGCACCCACTGTTGAAGGAGGTTCTGTGGATGCAAAGTATATATTGAAAAAGAAAAAGCAAGAACCATAACACAGTTTATAACAACAAAATAAAAATGAGTTATAATTTAGTTTTATAAACTGTGCTGTGGTTCTCGCTCTCTGTTAGTTCCTTGGTGTACAAGCGCCTTGCATTTCCTCCATATAAACTAATCAGATTTTTGGTTTGGTTCAGTCATTGATTGGAGTTTTGAGAAAGCTCCACCCCCCTCTATGGGGGGGGGGGGGGTGCCATCTCATCCTTCGCCTCAGGTAGCAGATTGCCTTGAGCCGCCCCTGCTTGCAAACCATCTCTAACCCAGGCACCCCTAAGAACCGACCCTGCAACAACTGCAGGGGTTTAGGTGGATAGCCAAGGCATGAATCTTGCATAACCCAGAAGATTGTCATCAACAATTTGAACAACCCACGTTCACTCACAGGCAGCCAATGCAGCTGAGCCAGTGAGGGCCGTACACTCTCCCAGTGTCCCGCTTCCGTCAACAACCATGCAGCCGCATTTTGCATCACCTATAGTCGCCTGAGAGCTGGATACGGCAACTTGACATAAAGGCCATTACAATAATCAAGCACCCCATGCACCAAGGTCTGTACCACCAGTTGATGCGCTAGCCTAAGCTTCAACCAAGCCATCTGAACCACACGACCAATCTGTTTATCCCCAATGCCAGACTCTAGAATTATTCCAAGGGATTTCAGTTCCTCTGTCCAGGGGATTTCAAAGCCCAAGATGGTAGGTAACCATCAGAAGTCTGAACAGTTGACCATCCTAAAGCACAGACACACAGTCTATATTTAGGACCAGGCCATTACTCACCAATCACGCATACACTTGCTCCATACAATCATTCAGCCGCCTCACTGCTACTTCCAAATCCCTACTCAGTGGGGCCAGGATTTGGAGATCATCAGCATATGCATAGAAAGATAAGCCGAATGAGTGCACCAGGACCCTTAAAGGCTATAAATAAATGTTAAACAGCAAATGGGAGCCCTGCAGTACTCCCCATTCCCAAACATAGAGTGACAAACAACCTGGCAATCCACGTACCCTAAAGTATCTATTGGACATGGATGAATCTAACCACTTGAGAATCTTACCGCCAATCCCCAACATGTTACAACGTTCCAGTAGGAGTCGATATTCAACTAAGTCGAATGCCGCTGACAGATCCAGTGACACCAGCAGTACGGAGATCCCCTTGTTCATCCACACATGAACCTAGTCAAGCATCGTCACCAGTAGCATCTCCACCCCACTCCCCAAACAAAACCCTCCCTGTCCCACATAAAGCACAGTATGGTCCATTTATAAATAAACAAGCAATCTAAGAAATTTTAAAAAGTTATTATATATAATATATAAATCTGAAAGGACTGACTGCATGTTAGCAGTCTTATGGCCAGGGATATCAATACAATTACAGATTAAGATAATAACTTCAATAAAGAACCCTACCCTTAAGTGATCTTATAAAAGGCATCTCATAGACCTAAAGTTTTTGCTATATTCTCTACATGTGACAAACATAAAATTATAATGACTAACTGAAATGAAGCATTACAAAACTTATTGTACACTTAAAGTATTGAAGCCATCTTATGCAAAAATAATACCCACGAAAGCTGTTAAAAGGGTTATGTTGCAAAAGATCAAAATGCCAGTTTCTATTCCCCTAAGCTAAACATATTGCTAGGTATCTTTTACTACTGAGAAACACCTGTTTTCAAAGGAACCAGGATTTTAGAAGCACAAAAAGACCATTGTGTTTAAGTCAACTAAAATATGTTTATATGAGATCACCTTTAAATCATGGCTAAATAAAGTATGCCAGAACTTTGTATATCTTCTAAAGGCTTTTTAATGCTATAAATACGCACTGATACTTTAAACCCATAATGGAGGTGGTACGAGAAGCTTTCTTATGTCTTAAAAGCAGCATTTACATATGTAGATTGACATACACAGATAAATGTCATTTCAGAGCAGGTTTTTCAGACATGGGAATGTTCACCAAGTCTACATTACCCGGGGGGAGTGGTCTCGGCAGCCCTACAATACAGACATAGATGCCCCATTCATGTGGCGGCACATTCCAAATGGGAAGTCCAAGTGCAATCCAGGACGTGAAAGCCAGAACATTTGAAAATAAAGGCAGGCATGTGAAAGTACAGGCACAATTCCAGAAAGATGGATGTACCCGATATGCGTGTGTATCAAATGTCTATATAGATATCCCCAGGAGAGCATCACAGAATCTAAATGTCTAATTGCAGAGTGGTTATAGTACTGGCTTAAGATACTGGATGACCAGGGTTCAAATCCCAGTATGGGACTTTGTAACCTAAAGCTAGTCACTTAATTCTCCATCTTTTCTACACTCTCTGGATGTTTTAAGGTTAAAGCAAACACTTTCCTGATACCTATTCATGCCTGGAGCAGGAATAAACATGCAAGTTCCTGCAGACGGCTGGTGGCTTCTGGGATCCAACCAGGTTGACAATCCTATTGCCCCTCCCCAGACACACCTCCGCTACAACCCTGTGCCTGCTTGAACATCCCTGTATTGGAGATGTCTGCAAACAGCATGTGTGGAATGATTACTAAGATGTGTCCGTGATTTTGATGTCCTTGTTCATATCTGCAGACATCCAAACCATGACTAGATCTTTTAGAATGACCCTCATATGGAATCCAGAGCTCATTGTTATTTTATAGACAGCAGTATATTCACCTGCCCCTGGGCATGAATAAGTGCCTGCTGTAGGGCTGGCGCTGCCATTAGGTGAACTAAGAAGTTGCCAAGAGCACCAGTCCTCCAGGGACACCCATTGCTGCTGCTGCTGCTTTCGCCCCTCTCAGGACCTGACCACATACAATCCTGCAGCACTCACCTTACAACTTTGGCACTGCAGGGCTCTTTGCTTCTGCCTCCTCCAGTGCCCAATGCTCATTTTCTGTTTGCAAACAGGAAGTTGGCATTGGGCGGTTTGAGGGGGTGGAAGCAAACAGCTCCAGGATACTGAAGTTGTAAGATGAGCACCGCAAGGCTGTTTGCAGCCACTGCTGCTGCTGCAAGTCCCAGAGACGGACAGCAGTTTTGGTGACAAAAGGTGCCACAGGGGGGGGGGGGTTAAGGGCGCAAGGGATGAGATTCATCTAGAGTGCCTCATCTCCTTGCTGGCACTGGTGTGCTGGTAGGGGCAGCTGTGAATGCCAAGGTCAAATCCCCCAATCACTACTCTGACCTAAGGTCTTCCCCCCCCCCTCCTGTGCCCCTTTCCTATCCCCCCACAGCACATTTTTCAAGCCCTCTCCCCCACTGCAGAAGCTTTAATCCCCACAACATCCCCCTGCAGCAACTCCATAAATTCTCTCCATAAATTAATTGACCAATGCCCCTCCCCCTCAAGGGTATCTACAACATAATTCCCTTGATCCAACCCCCCTCCCCCCACAACTATATGATCCCCTAGAGGGCCCCATCATACTATCACCCATACCCACCAATCCCCAACCCAGACTTAGAGAGGGTCATCAGTGGTTAGTGGAAGCAGGAATAATGTCCACCCATTCCTGCCCAATATGCGTTCTCATCCAAAATTGTATAGATTACCACAACATTACCACTAGGGGTCATCAGCATCATTCTGGATCATACAACATGTTAAGCAGGAGTGAGTGGGCATTACTCCTGCCCCCGCTAACCACAATGACTCCCAGTAAGCCTGTGGATGGGGATCGGGGTGGAGGAGTGAACAGTCCCCCAGGGAGGGTGTCTTATATTTGTTGAGTGTGCTAGGGTCAAAAAAGTTTGTTGTGAGGGGAGGTTTTGGTGGCGAGCAGATGGCTAATGGGGAAGGAAGAGAAGGAGAAGAAGGATGGGGAAGGTAGTAAGGGGAAAAGGGGGCTGGAGGGTTAGGGACAGAGTGAGAGGAAGGGAGAAGAAGGAATGAAAGTGAGAAGGAAAAAACTTTTTTTTTTAAATTTTTAAACACCTTGAAATCAATTTATTGATTCATTTCAAGGGGAGCAGTTTTATATTTTAAAATGAACTTCTGTTTCTCTTAACAAAATTGTTGAATTGCTTTTTTTGAAGACAATGTGCCACTATTGGTTTAGCCTTAAGAGCTCTCTTTCAAAAAAAAAAAAGGTTTTGTTCCATTAGTCTTGTCTTAAGTTTTAACAGCACTCCGCCTGAGAGTGATTTTCTGTGCTTTGCTGCTGCCCCCAAAGCCCTGTTTTTATATTTCAAGGCATTTTGCAAAGGTAAGTTGGTAGGAGCAACAGTAGTGGTAGCAGAGGGATAGGAAAAGAGGGGAATACTGGATACCTTGGGGGAAGGAGGGACGGGAAGGAGAGAAATAATAGAGACCTGGAAAGGGAAGATGCTGGACTTTTGGACTGGGGGTGAGAGGGGTGCCTGGATTATTGGGGGGGAGGGGAGGGAGAACATTGCAGATGGTTTGCCTAGGGCTTTAGATACCCTTGGGCCAGTCCCGACTATCTGAGGTGTATCACATTTGATGCCTGGCGATCTCTGCATTGTCTCACCTGTTAAGTAAAATCAGACACTGAATGAGTGAAGATCTCTGTATTGTCCCATTTTGTTACTTATTACCTTCCCAAAGGGGTCAAGAGTAGACAAAACTAATCTGTTCTTATTTATTTATTTAAACTTATTTTTAGATATTGCCTTCCTACTATTCAAAGTGGTTTACAGTTAAACAATAGATTAACATGACCAAAAAGGTACGATGTTTTACAGTGAACTGGAACAGTATAACAAGATAACAATATAACTGCATAACATTTGGTATATTTAACTATGAACTATTTGCAGTGTTTTGTAGTTGTCTTGAGTCCTTATTACATTGTTTGTGTCTGTTGAGTTGAATTGTAGGATTATTACAGTGAGGGTTTATGGTGGGTGTGACTCTAGGTCAGAGGATATGTTATATTTTTCCTTGAAGATGTGTATTTTTAATTTCTTTCTGAAGTCTGACAGTTCAGAGTCCTTGCAATGATGGTGAGAGCTTATTCCATAGGGGTGGGGCGAATAGTATGAATGTTCTATTGTAGGTGGACTGCTTGCATTTTTTTTCTTTTTCTGTGGGATGGCGAGCCAATTGAGGGTGAAGTTTTTTCACAGTCTTTCGTTCTTTGTGCTTAAGATTAGGGGTTGGAGGCATGTAGCAAAGTCGTCATGAAGTTCTTCAAATTAGGGCCTCTAGGGAAAGAAATGGTTGATCTTTGATCCTTAAATAATCCATGCTATTGTCTGAATCATACGTCTAATACTGTTAGCTAGATGAGTGAATTGTTGAGTACATATAAGATCAGGTTTTTTCCTATCCTTTTGCCCTTTTAACAAATCAGATCTCGCTATTTTTTGTTAGCATTTATTAATATATTCCATTGGAAATCTATCTACAATCCAGACATCTGCCTGATATTTAAAATCATTTTCATTAGAACACAACTGTCTTAACTATAAAAATGAGGTAGAAGACAAATTCCATTTAAGTTGTCTATCACGTCAGAATTAAGACTGGAGTAATAAAATTTTTTCTGGGGATTTTCCTGTAAATGGTCGTCTGAAAGGTATCATTACGAAACTTGATTAGAATGTCTAAAAGGGAATCTTGAAAGCACTGCCTTAAATATTAAATCCTAAATTTAAATCTCTTGTGTTAAGCCACTTACAAAGAGCTCAAGAGCTTCTTACTGCCATTCCAGATCATCAAAACATCTTCCACAACCTAATGCAACATTTAAAGTGGTTATTCCTTTCTCCCTGGGCCCTGCTCTTCTCGCTGTCTCTCCCCCTGGATCTCTGTCATGGTGGCAGTACTCTGTCATAGTGGGGGGCGGGTGCATGACTCTGCAGATTGAGTCTGGGGCTCCTCTGAGCCCTCATCAGTACAGTTTCCAAGCCACTCATCAGCAGGAAAAGGGCATCAGGTATGACGGGCATCACAGAGTGGTGTGAGGGATAAGGGCCTTCAGATGACTCAACCCCAAGACTTGCTTTAGGAAACAGCACACACCCCCGCCAGTGCCGTCCCTCCCACTTCAGGGAATTGAAGCATGCACAGTGCTGGGGAGCTAAAGAAGGAAGCTTATTTGGAAATCAGAAAGACAATGTGGAAATAAAAAAAATGAATTAATAAGGAACAAACAGAGAAATGAAAATAAATCAAAATTAAGTAAGAAAGAAACTGAAGAAGTACCAATAAAGGAATACAAAGGAAGATATGAGAATAAGAGATCAAGACATAAAGACTTAAGTGAGCAGGTGGGAGGGTTGAGACTGGTGGTGTCAGGCCTAAGGGCACAGGAGATAGAGTGATAAAAAGCGTGCGAGTGAGTTTATATGTGTGAAAGGGAGAATGAGTGTTGGTGGAAGGGAAAGAAAAAGCTAATCCAAGTCAGTCTAGAGGTGGGGGAGCAAAGTAACCCCACATCCACTAATCTGATCTCTCTACTCAGCGACCCCCAAAGTAAGAACATAAGAACATAAGAAATGCCATACTGGGTCAGACCGAGGTCCATCAAGCCCAGTATCCTGTTTCCAACAGTGGCCAATCTAGGTCATACGTACCTAGCAGTTTCCCCAAAAGACACAGGTTCTGCAGTGCTTGTACTAGGTCAAGCATTGATATCCTGGGTCCATTTTTAATAGTGGTTTATGGACCTTTCCTCCAGGAACTTGTCCAAACCTTTTTTAAACCCAGCTATACTAACAGCCCTTACTACATCCTCCGGTAACAGATTCCAGAGTTTGATTACACGTTGAGTGAAGAAATATTTTCTCTTATTTGTCTTAAATAGTTTACCCTGTAGCTTCATTACATGTCCCCTAGTCCTTCTATATTCTGATAGCGTAAACAATTGATCCACGTTTATCCGTTCCACTCCATTCATTAATTTATAGACCTCTATCATATCTCCCCTCAGCCGTCTCTTTTCCAGGTTAAAGAGCCCTAACCTTTTTAGCCTCTCTTCATAGGAGTAGCCTTCCATCCCCTTCACCAATTTGGTGGCTCTTCTCTGTACTTTTTCTAATAACTCTATGTCCTTTTTAAGATACGGTGACCAGAATTGCACACAATATTCAAGGTGCGGTCGTACCATGGAGCGATACAGAGGCATTATAATATCCTTTGTTTTATTCTCCATCCCTTTCCTTATGATACCTAGCATTCTATTTGCTTTCTTGGCCGCCGCTGCACACTGGGCGGAGGGTTTTAACATGTTATCCACGATGACTCCTAAATCTTTTTCCTGGGTGGTGGTTTCTAATGTGGAGCCTTGCATCGTGTAACTATAGTGTGGGTTGTTCTTTCCTAGGTGCATAACTTTGCACTTGTCCACATTAAATTTCATCTGCCATTTGGATGCCCAGTCTTCCAATTTATCCAGATCCTCCTGCAGTTTTCCACAATCCTCTTGGGTTTTAACAACTTTAAACAGTTTTGTGTCATCTGCAAATTTGATAACCTCACTAGTTATTCCTTTTTCCAGGTCATTTATGAATATGTCAAAAAGTAGGGGACCCAGTACAGATCCCTGGGGTACTCCACTATTCACCTTTTTCCATTGGGAATATTGGCCATTTAGCCCTACCCTCTGCTTTCTATCTTTTAACCAGTTCCCGATCCACAATAGTACACTGCCTCCTATCCCATGACTTTTTAGCTTTGCCAAAAGTCTCTGATGGGGGACCTTGTCAAAAGCTTTCTGAAAGTCCAGATACACTATATCAACCGACTCACCTTTGTCTACCTGTTTATGCACACCTTCAAAAAAACAGATCAGATTAGTAAGACAAGATCTTCCTTGTCTAAAGCCATGTTGGCTGTCTCCCATTAGGCCATGACTATCTACATGCTGTGTAATTTTGTTCTTTATGATGGTTTCTACCATTTTCCCTGGTACTGACGTCAGGCTCACCGGTCTGTAATTTCCCGGGTCACCCCTGGAACCCTTTTTAAAAATTGGTGTTACGTTGGCGACCCTCCAATCTTCAGGTATTACAGATGATTTTAATGAAAGTTCACAGATTACCAATAGCAGGTCTGCAATCTCATATTTCAGTTCTTTCAACACTCTGGGATGTATACCATCCGGTCCAGGTGATTTGTTACTATTCAGTTTATCAAACAGTTGTAATATATCTTCCCGGTGTAGCGATATTTCTCTCAATTCCTCTGCAGTATCACCTTTAAATACCACTTCAGTCTTGGGTAACATCCCTACATCTTCCTCAGTAAAGACCAAAGCAAAGAATTCATTCAGTCTCTCTGCTATAGCCTTGTCCCCTCTTACTGCCCCTTTTACCCCTCTATCATCTAATGGTCCAATTGACTCTCTCACAGGCCTTTTGCTACGAATGTACTTGAAAAAGTCTTTATTTCGTGTTTTTGCTTCCGTAGCAAGTTTCTTCTCAAATTCCCGCTTTGCCTGCCTTATCAATGCTTTGCATTTAACTTGCCAGTGCTTGTGTTGTTTCCAGTTTTCATCATTTGGCTCTTTTTTCCATGTCCTGAAGGTTGCTCTTTTGGCAGCAACAGCCTCTCTGACCTCACCTTTAAACCATGCTGGCAGTTTTTTGGACTTTCTTCCACTTTTCTTAATGCGTGGAATACAGCTGGTCTGGGCTTCGAGGATAGTATTTTTAAATAACACCCAAGCTTGCTGTAAGTCTTTAACCTTTGGAACCGCTCCTTTTAGTTTTTTCCGAACTATATTCCTCATTCTATCATAGTCTCCCTTTTGAAAGTTAAAAGGTAGTACTGTGGATTCCTTTACTATCTGTCCTCCACTGATTAAATCAAACATGATCATACTATGATCACTATTGCCAAGTGGTCCCAACACCCTTATTTCTTGCACCAGATCTGGCGTTCCACTAAGGACTAGGTCCAGTATGGCTTCCCCTCTGGTCGGATCATGAATCAGCTGCTCCAAGAAGCAGTCATTTATTTCATCTAGAAACTTTATCTCTTTAGCTTGTCCTGCTGTGAGACTGTCCCAGTCGATACCGGGGTAATTGAAATCACCCATTATTACTACTCTGTTGTGGCTTTTGTTAGCTTCCTTGATTTCTTTGAGCATTTCATCATCCATTTGTTCATTCTGGCCAGGCGGTCGATAGTATACTCCCACTGCCATCACCTTCCCTTTCATAAATGGAATTTCAATCCATAGAGATTCTACAGCAAATTGTGTTCCCTGCAAAACTTTAATCCTTTCTGACTCAATGCCCTCTTTAACATAGAGCGCAACCCCTCCACCAATTTGTTCAGCTCTATCATTACGATATAGTTTGTATCCAGGTATCACAGTGTCCCACTGGTTATCCTCCTTCCACCATGTCTCTGAGAGTGCAATCATATCTAACCTCTCATTTAGTGCTATATATTCTAATTCTCCCATCTTATTGTTTAGACTTCTAGCATTGGCATACAAGCATTTTAGTGACTGTATTTTATTAATTTTATTATTAATCTGGCTATTGGTAGGCATGGGTAATTGGGAATCTTTATGCTCTGTCTGCTCCTTACTCAAGGGCATTTGGGCTACTATACTCCCTTTTGGAACCTCACTGTTTTTGGTAGTATCCTTCAAGGATACCTTTGTCCGAACCATGCGCTCCTGGGTGACTGTCGGCTTTCCCCTATTTTCTAGTTTAAAAGCTTCTCTATCTCTTTTTTAAAGGTTAATGCCAGCAGTCTGGTCCCATCCTGATTAAGGTGAAGCCCATCCCTTCGGAAGAGCCCCCCCTTTCCCCAGAATGTTCCCCAGTTCCTAACAAATCCAAAACCCTCATCCTTGCACCATTGTCTCATCCACGCATTGAGACTCCGGAGCTCTGCCTGTCTTTTGGGTCCTGCACGTGGAACAGGAAGCATTTCGGAGAAGTAGGCAGATTACACGTATGTCTATGCCAGAATCCATTCTAAACTTTTTTTTTTCTTACCTCTGTCTTCTCCCCTTTCTCTCTCCTAGCTCTCACTGCTTTCATTCTCTTCTTACTGAGGATCTGACCATCAGGCTGCTCATATCTCTTCTCACACACATGCACACGCATGCTGTACTCTTAGAAATTCTTGCCTTGATCCCTAGAATGGAAACTTTCATCCTTATACAGGCCTTGTAGCTAAATATTAGGACATATACATACAGTCTTTTAGAGTTTTGAGTTCCAGCAAGGAGGATGTATTCAGTATCTTATTCAGTCCACTTGCACGTCTTATTCATGAGGCAGTTATTACAGTCTACTATTACGCAGGTGTCATACTCCTGGTGGCCTACACAGACTCTTGACTCCCCAATCTTTCAGTGCTAAACAGGTGTTTGCAAAAGGTGACTGGCAGGTTAAAAGAGAATCAGCTGAGACTCAACATTGCCAAAAACTCTGGCGGTAGCATGGCCCCTTCCTTTCTCCATCCATGATGGTCTGCCTATTAAACTCTCCCCGCATTTTATATACCTCAGTGTTTTTCTAGGTTCAGAACTGTCCTTCAAAATAAACAAGTCAGTCATGTTCTCCAGTCCTTTCTTACCCTCTGTCAATTCCATGCCCTCTCCCCTTTTCTTGACTCTCCAGCACAACATACATTTGCACTCAGCTACAAAATCTCCCATGTAGATTACTGTAACTCGACCTATGCCGGTATCTGAACTAAAAAGATTACAGTCTGTTCAAACACCACAGTCCATATTCTCTGTCATGCAAGTACATTTGACCATATTATTCCTCTCCTCTTTCAACAACATTGGCTCCCTGTCCACAATCATATTGACTACAAGATCCTTATTCTGACACAATGCCCTATATATAGACACTGTTAAACTTATAGTTACCACACTCTAATATTAAAAGGGTGTATCGTTATACCAACATATATTAAAGAGCACGGGCATTGAATGCAATAGACTGCAAAACTAGATCCGCAAGATGTTCTATTTTTCAATTGATATGTTATTCCATGATGTTGAAATTGGGCAATTTCCAAGGTGATGTCACAGATTTTACAGTCACCACATTTTTTTATGTCCATTAATAATTTCTGCTTGTTGATTTAGTAAAGGTCGCAAAACTGCCGGGCTCAATTTTTCTTTTAAATTCTTGTGACGTTGCCAAATGCAACGGATATGTTTCTCGTCTAATCCTGGAAGGGACCCGGTTGATTTTAATGGTCTGTATTCTCATAGGAATTGTAACCTGTGCCAATTCTATTTCTGCCAGTTTAGATGCAAAATAGGCTTTTAAATTTAACTTTCAAATTAATTTTTCCAAATCAGTCCTGAACTGGTACGCATCAAAAAAGGTTTCTGGAACATAAGATAAGCCTTTGTTAAGGATCTGTATTTGTTCTTGAGATAAACTTTGTCCCGATATATTGATCACTAGGGAATTTGATTCATCTTGGATTAAATGTTTGTTAATTAATTTTTGTGCAGCAGATTCCCTCGAGTTTGAATTCTTCCTCACGCTCCTCCTTTCTTTTTCTTTTTGTCCCGTATTGTCTAAAAAAATCCTCTTTTGATCGCCGACTTGAATCGGTAGTATCAGTTTCATCTGAAATGTCTTCAAAATCTACTTGTTTACGTTGCTTTTTTTCTTTTCTCTTCGAATTCATCCAGGGATATACATATCCTGTTATATAATCTTCATAAACCCGTTTTAATTTTTTTGACTTGACTTTCTTCACCTCTTCCTTTAATGTTTCTATATGTTTTTGCAAATCTGTCTGTTTTGAAAACCGCTCTGTGGTTGCTGTGTCTTTCAAACTGTTAATCACGAATTCTACTTCTTTTTTTAATTTGTCAATATTAATTTTTATGGTTTCTACAATCAGAACCATCAGATCTAACAAACATTTATTTAGGATTTTATTCCATTTTTCCATGAACGCTGAATCAGTGATGAACATTTTCGGTTCTTTATACACCCTTAACCCTCGTGGTATATGCTGCCTGCGGATATATTCTATCAATGAAAATCTGTGTAACTCAAGATGTACCACTCTTTTCTGATTTTTTAATAGTTCTTCCCAATTAATAGCATTGTTCTTTTCAACGTTATTGTCTTCAACCATAAAAGGTGTTGTTTCTTTAATTGATATATAATCATCTCTGAAACTGAAAGTTTCTTTCCATGAAGTTTGACCTTCCGTTGATGTAGTTAAACAAACCACTAATATGGTCACCTTATAGAGTGAATTAAACCTGTTAAACTTATAGTTACCACACTCTAATATTATCCTTGAGATTGTGATGTTATAGCAGTACCGATATTGCTAAACAGTTGATTGTTATAGATTTCTATAATAAATAAGCAGCAGGGTCTCAGATTATCATGGGGCTTTAATTCAGACTCCAGCGTGTCCAATATATTTGCACCCTTTAACATCAATGACCCTTTCTTATGTCGCTTAAACTGTGTTCTGACTCAATCAACCAGTTTACTTAAATTGAAATATAAAGCAGTGCTTAACTTTGACATGTTGTACCAATGCCATACTTCAGCGCCTTGTCTGTGTTTCACTATGGTGAAGTTTCTTCAGGGGGTTTCTTTTGAAAGCACTGGTAACAAAATGAAAAAATCTAACTTGTTAATCGCAATCTCTTCATTCTCTACTTAAAAATCTCAATCTAAATTTGTGTATTATAACATAAATCACTAGACAGTTAACGTTGCTAAAATTCTTTACCTCAATTATATGCGTGGTTGATTCTTTGTTGCAAATTTTCTATGAGCCCATCGGCTTCTCAAAGCAACGACGCACTTACGGATTAGCTATCACCAGTGCCACCTTTATAGCATTGATCACTTCAAACTATTCAACAATGCTAAAATCCTTTGCCTCAGTTGTATATACAGTTGATTCTTCGTTGCAAACTTTCTATGAGCCTGTTGGCTTCTCCAACCAATGCCGCGCATGCGTGCTGACTACCAACAGTGCCTCTTTTATAGCATTGATCCCTGCGAACTGTTCAGCTGTATTTAATTCATTCATTTGTCTAAATATAAGTTAAATTTACTTCCTATCTGTTGTCCCTTATATACATACACTCCAGTCCATTTGGGCATTTAAGCCAGCCGGAGTGACTGACTGCAAATAAATCCATCGTTGTTCGTGGCTTAGTAGAGTCTGATCTTGTGATTTGCCATTGCCATTTGTACATAAAAAATGTGGTGACTGTAAAATCTGTGACATCACCTTGGAAATTGCCAAATTTCAACATCATGGAATAACATATCAATTGAAAAATAGAACATCGTGCGGATCTAATTTTGTAGTCTATTGCATCCAATGCCCGTGCTCTTTCATATATGTTGGTAAAACGATACACCCTTTTAGAGTGCGAATGAATGAACATCGAAGCAGGTTGAACTGCAAGAAAATAGAAGCACCTTTAGTGAATCATTGTTTGGAGTATAGCCACAAATTTGAAGAGCTGTGTTGTTTTTGTTTAGATCAAATTGTTGCGGGCTGCAATGGCAAATCACAAGATCAAGCCCTCAGTGTAATGTAATTCACTTAATGTACTGTCACATTAATGGAACTTGGGTTCAATTTATGGAATAAATACTCATAATGGTAGAAGGTTTTAGAAACAATGAATGAAGAAAGAAAAAGGAAAGTAGTATAAATGTTCAAACACGACAAACTAAAATAACTGAAAATAGAGTGCTACATTGGCTTCCCATGGGGATACTTGTGCCCAGTCTTATCCGATCCTTCCTGAAATGTACATTGACATCACTGGCTGTCCGTCTCGGCATACTAGCCCTCTAACAGTCTTACCACCTGGACGTGCAACTGGCACATGCCAAAGAAGTGCCAAAACTTGGACGCTCCTTGGGGTCCCTCCTGGACTGCTTTGATTTGGCAGATATATATTTTTTTTTAGGGTTTGTTTTTGCTCTGATTGCTTTCTATGAATATGGCTAATAAAAATCACTCCAATCCAACAAATTTCCTTAGTGGAAAATAAATTTGATATCAAAATCTAAGTGGTGTAAATACTGAGGTAACTATTAACACCGGTGTTTAAAACTTTTGTTAGTAGTTAGTATTATTAATAAACCAGGGGGTTTCAGCTCCATATAGCGCTTTAAAATGCTTTTCAAAAGATTTTTTTAGGCATCAGCGCATAGATAACATCAGCAACCACCCTGGAATATGAGAACTTTTTTCAGAATAAACACCCGTTCTCCGTCACCAAATAAATTAAGGAACTACTGAGAGGATCTCAATTTTACTACCACATGTTCGTCATAAGGAACATTTTATGTTGAACTTCTTCAAATGCACTATTCCTGCTCAATTTGTGGTCTCATATTTCTCTGTTGTCCCAATGTAAACACCAATCTTCTTTTGCCAAATGTCCAAAAGACTATTGCACAGAAAACTTCTTAAAACCTATGTTTCAACAAGAAGCTTTGCGTAGCTTAAAAATTCTGAAATCTTATCTTCTCAAAGAATAGCCAGCTGCTTGTCGTTCATTTTCATTGCCTCTACGCTTCAACCGGCGTCCTCATAGTGTTTCACTCCATGTTAGAGTTTCTTCAGGAGGGTAGGAGGATGTTGCTGCCCACGTTTAACCAAGTTCTTCCATACTCTCAGAATATAACTTGGATAAACGTGGGCAGCAACATCCTCCTACCCTCCTGAAGAAACTCTAACATGGAGTGAAACGCTATGAGGGTGCCGGTTGAAGCGTAGAGGCAATGAAAATGAACAATGGTCTTTTGGACATTTGGTAAAAGAAGATTGGTGTTTACATTGGGACAACAGAGAAATATGAGACCATAAAATGTTCCTTATGACGAACATGTGGTAGTAAAATTGAGATCCTCTCAGTAGTTCCTTAATTTATTTGGTGACGGAGAACGGGTGTTTATTCTGAAAAAAGTTCTCATATTCCAGGGTGGTTGCTGATGTTATCTATGTGCTGATGCTTAAAAAATCTTTTGAAAAGCATTTTAAAGCGCTATATGGAGCAGAAACCCCCTGGGTTATTAATAATACTAACTACTAACAAAAGTTTTAAACACTGGTGTTAATAGTTACCTCAGTATTTACACCACTTAGATTTTGATATCAAATTTATTTTCCACTAAGGAAATTTGTTGGATTGGAGTGATTTTTATTAGTTGAAAATTGTAATTCACCCCGCAAGGACCGAAACTTTTTTCTATGAATATGGCGCCAGAGTTGGAATCTGCATGCCACTGCCCTTTTATTTGGGGCAAGCTTCAGCCACTTCCACAGGTACCCCAATGTCCTCATGTTTTAACTTGTGTTTTTCCGAGGGCATGGGCATAAAGGAAGAAAAACGTCGAACATCTTCAAGTGGGTTTTGTTAATGTATGGTCTTCACATTCTAAATCACAATTAGTAGCTGATCTTATTTTGGATGATAAATTACAGCTATGTTGTCTTATGGAGACATGGTTATATCATGGAGAACTACCCCTAGCAAAGGAAGTATGTCCCACTGCATTTTTTATTCATTGGGAAAGAATATGGAAGAGAGGGGGTGGGGTTGCAATGGAAGAGCGACCTCTCTCCATGGTACAACTCCATGCCTCTGTCTGCTTTAAAGTTCTGTTTGTTTGATCTGAGGAAGATGGTGTAATTTCATAGTGGCCATGTTCAGCAACTATTCAAATAACGTATGTGTTTAGTTCAGGCTGCCAAATAGCAGGCCTAAACTAAGTAGACAGTGCCAATGTGATCACTATATTACTCTGTTTATTCAGCACTGCTGTCTATTTGGAAAGTGGCACTGAAAAGACAGATTAAGTTGAATGATGGTGTGGGCATTTAAATTAAGCCAGTGACCTCGCAGGCTGAAGATTTATCCCTGTTTGTGCAGCTTGTACTGCAGGATTGGCCGTGGGGAGGGGGGGGGGGCACAGAAGCAAAGTTTGACTCAGGCTGCTACATCCCCTTGAGCTGGCCCTGCTGAAAGGTGTGTATAAAGGGTTCAACAGGTCCTGGGGAGGGGGGATCAATTTTTAACTCTTGCACACCACAGAAGAATCAGCAACCTTTGCAGTGTGTTTTGCAAAGAAGGTCTGTATATGTAGTTTTTGTACAGACTTAAAGAAATTAATACATGTTGGTAATGCATTTTTACTTAACTGTGGGGGTGAAAGAAAGGACCCTTAGCCTCATCATCAGTTAGTTAATTGAACATTAGAGATATTAATCACAGGTATACCTGTCTGTGAGATCATTCTCGGTATTTGCCTCCCCCCTCCCTCCGAACTCAAAACTCCTTTGAGATATAAGACTCTGTTTTATTTTTGCTGGTCACAGGCTTTTTCCGAATTTGGTCTAAACAACCTATTGACAAAGCGGTGAAGGAGTTTGGACAGAAAGCTGTGGGGAAGAGAACAGGTCTTCCGAGTTCCTTCTAACAGGATTCTTGCTCCTGTCATCTACAGATCATGATCCTCATGACTCCTTTTCATTTTCTGTTTAGCAAATGAAACACCTAAATGACAAACTTGTTTCCTTTCTTCCGGTGCTTTGGGTCTTCTTGACAACGCCGGTGCTCTTTTACCCCGCAGCTGGTGCCCTGGTTTTTCGCATGTTGTCCCAGAATCTGTGTCCGGGACTGGTCACTAGTAACCCTTTATGACAGCCTGGATAAAAGTGCAGATAACTGCTTAGGCCACATTCCAGTCTTTCTGTCAAAGAAGAGGCTTTAATTTTTCATGTAATCTTTTTTGGCTGTGTAACATGAAGTAGGCTCTTGTCATCAAATTCTCCCAGGGAAAGCTATTGATGGATACACTCGAATACCCCCTCAGATGGGCTCATATCTCAGAAAATTTCAAGCCTAACCTTCTTAGTGCTTCTTTGCCCCCCCCCCCCCCCCAGTCAGAGGAGCAGGCCTCTTCAGTCCAGTGTTGGTGCTGCTTTGACCCTCTCTCCATGCTTTGGGAGTTCCTGTTCTATCCATGCCCCTCCTTTCCTTGTATTTCTGATGTCGGTGTAATATACTGCAAGAATCAATACTGCAGTTTATGGTTATTTAGGACTTTCATTGTTAATCTTTTTTGATCACATATGCAGAGATGCCAAGCCTCACTCATTAGGAGTGTCACATTCATTTGCAGGCACTCTCACACCCTTCTCGCAATCATTACAGCGTCACCGATACCGATTGCCACTTTCATCTGCGGCAAGTCTAAGAGAAGACGAGCCAAGTGTCTCTACCAGTGACAAGAAAGGTGAGCTACCTTCCTGCGTGCTGCGCCTCCCACTGCCCTATTCCTTTCCCTTTTCCTGCGCTTTGAAACCTCTGCTCATCATTTAGCCACTGAGTGCAATACAAATTTCAGCCCAGAAAATGTACCCATATTGACTCCATTCTTTCTGTAGCATTTCACAGGCACCAAAGAAAAGCAGATATCATTTTATGCTGCTTTTTTCCATTTGCACAGTAATAAGACATTTACCTTTTCCTAGATTTATATCCTGGGCAAACCGTCTAAAAAATCTCACTCTTTAGCCTTCAATCTCACTCTGGCATGGTTCACCCTTGGCATCTCTGCATATGGTAGTACCAGGGATGTTAACTGGCTTCATTTTATGGACATTGTTTGTGGAGGAGACCATGGGGGCAATGCCCGCCCCAAACGCTACTGGTCATAGGTGCTGCCACCATGATACCATACTTCTATTCTACCCCCACAGTCGAGCATTGTGTACCCTGCTGAAGCTCCTTCAGTTTACTGAACAGCAGCAGCATTAGCGAGGCCCACGGCCCGCACCTCAGCCTTCCAGCCCTATGCTATTGAACCTTCCCTGCATTCCTCTCTCAAAAGAAATGTACACCAGAGGATGAGCCCCCTTTAATTTTTAATTTTGTTTTTCCACTGCTCCCTCAGCACACACACACATTCATTTACTTATTTATGTTTGAGGCCGTTCGTCCCAAAAGGTTTGAGAGTGGTTTACAGCAGCAGTGAAAACTTATAAATAAATAAAACATGTCTTTAACAATAAGTACTAAAATTAATCATAAAAACATAAGAAAACCCAAAATGTATACCCACGGTCTCTTTTCCCTCATTAACTCTTTCCTCTCTATCCTTCACCCACCCTCATATACAGACACAAACTGTCCCAAACCCATTCACACAATCTCCCTCTCATGCACAGCTGCACACAGCCTTCTCCTATTGCTCCCGTGCAAATGGTGAATCAGTCTGGTGACTTCTCTGACCCTTTTCAAATCCAGGTTGAAAACTCACCCCCCCCCCCCTTCGCTGCCGCTTTCGGATCTTGGCTAACCTGGTCTCCTTTGTTGTTTTATCATTCCCCCTAGATGTATTCCATGTCTACAGCTACTGTGTTATGTGTCTTGACTAGACTGTAAGCTCTGATGAGCAGGGCCGTCTTTTACCTGTGGCTGTACAGTGCTGCGTACGTCTTGTAGTGCTATACAAGTGTTCAGTAGTAGTAGTAGTGATCAATCACTTGTTGCACTGTTCATTAGCAAATTAAAGCTGAGGCAGCTAATCATATGTAGAGAATTTTGTGTCAGCACAAAGAGTCTGAATGATTTCTTTTTGCTGACAAAAATGTTTTTGGCAGTAGAATAAAGGTATATGAAATGAGGCTCTGAATAGCATAAAAACCATAAAAATCTGATTATCTGTGTACTACTGAAAGTTAGGAACATGGCACAGAAGCAAGCAAATGGAAAGTCTCAGGAATGAAACTGACAAAGGGCAAGATGTTGAGACGGGAAAGAAAAGCAAAAAGCATGGGGAGGATGGAAGGAAAGGAGTATAAAAGAGTGGAAGGGCAGGAGAGGAGCAGATATAGAAGAATAAAGCAAAGTTAGGATGCAGAAAAGAAGCTGGAGAACCTCAAGCAGTGGAGGATTTTGAAGTGCTGTCTGGTGAGTAGTTTGTCCACCTGTTCTCTTGGCTTACGGCTTCCACATCAAAGGTCCTGAGTTACTAAAGTCTTTCACATTCTGTGTCTGTGGGGGGAAAATAGTGTCCGGGAGCAAGAGCTCTTTCACTCATGTAAGTCAAGAAATGTACTAGTAATCCTAAACAAAAAAAAAGAAACCCATTGGGAAAGAATGAGAGAAAAATTCCAGTACCCCAGTCCTAAATAGAACGTAAAGCTAAAAGCCACTGAAACTTGTACTTGCTCTCGGTAGAGGGGATGGGGAAGCAAGAGGGCAGCGTGCAGAACGCTGATGCCCATTCAGCGCCCAATGCACCAAGTGCCACGCCCCCTATAGCCTCGCTGGCCCCACTTCAGTACTCACACTGGGCCAGCATAGTCAGCATGCATGGTGACAGAGCTATGGGGAAGCACTGAGCAAAGCAACCTGCAACCCCTCACTGACTACGAATCTGGAACTGCGGTCTTTTAATGAGCAGACTCAGGGCACAAATGCGGGAACTGACTCTGAGGGGCAAACAGCCAGCAGCTGCTGGTTCCAGTACAAGATCCCATGATAACGTGCGGCATGATGAAGTGGCATGCTGGACCAGTAACTTCAGGGCTACGTTTACCAAGGGGCAGCTGGGCCCCCATTGTGCAGGAGCCAAAGGAAGCTTCCTCTTTTGCCCATAAAAAAGGTCAATTCCTTTCTCTTGGAGACTCAGGGATTAGGGGACCATTTGGGGAGGGGGAGACTTGGATTAGATGAGTGCTTAGGGAGAAGGAATCAGGTATTAGTGATAGTGAGTACTTTGTGAAGGGGACTCTGGATTAGGTACATGCTTGGGGAGGAGGGGATTAGGTGTGTGAGCTGAGTAGAGGGGAACAGGATTCAGGAATTAAGTAGGAACGTGGAAGGGCAAAGACTTGAGGACTGGGAAGGAGAACGAGTGGGAAATGGGAAATGAATGGGGAGTAGAATGAGGACTAAGAGTGAGCAGCTACCAGGGCTGTAGCAAGGGCTGTTCGAGCAGTGCGTCTGCACAGGATGGAAGTACAGAACGGGCAGTGACATCATCACTGGGGCTTCCAGGAAGCTCGATAAACGTGAGTTCCTGCGCACGCTAGGTATGGAGGAGGCTTCAGCTTCGTGAGTTCCACAGAATGCATTTCTAACTTGCTACAGCCATGAAGGATATCCAAGTAGTTAGCAATTGGGTGAGGGGTATTGGTAAGAGTGTGTTAAATGGGCTGGATGGTGTGAATTAGGTAGAGAGATAAGTGTGAAGGATTTGGAGGGGGTGGATCGGGATTGAGAGGCAGTGTCAAAGGACAGAGGCTCTTGTGGGGGCAAGAGACAGAAGAGACAGGTCTGTGAAGTAGATGAGAAAGGATGGGCATGGGGAAACTGGGCTGGTAGGTAGATGAGAGTTTAAAATAGGAAATTAAGGACTAAAACATGAAAGAGAGAATGAGTGGTAAAATGAGATGAGAATGGGTATAGAGGCAGAGACGGGGTATGTGGTTCGCTGTATAGGTATTGAGTGTGCTTTTTGCAGGGTTTTGTGTTAATTCCCAAGAGGTCCCTTTTACTAACATTTAGCTTACACTGTCTGCTGCAGGGCCCATTTTATTTCTATAGGCAGTGTGGCAGATAGCTCAAGCTAAATGTTAATTAAAGGGACCCAACATGTCTGGAAGTGGAACATCAGTATGTTGTTCCTATCACCTCTGGTCTAAGAGCGAGGTTCATTCCCATTACATATAAACCAAACCAATTTGGAAACACTAATCTCATGAGTGATTCCCATTGTGTGTACACTGTTTGCTAAAAACATTTTCTCATGGTGGTCTTATATATATTGTGATATGCTGCTAAATGGCTTTTCCCTATAAGACGGCTTATAGGCAGGGCCCTCAGTCTCCTACGATTGCACTCTGTGGGGAAAATCTGCAAAATTTGTTGCTTCTGGTGGGATTGCAACTGACCCCCAGGGAAAGCGGGTCCAATCTGGGTCCAGGATGTGGTGACTTCTTGCCCTGGCACATTCTGCTCTCCTGAACTGACTGGATGGCAGGTGTGATGCTGCGGACCCTCTGAGAAGAGAAGAAAATGTTTTAAATGCAGGAAAAGTCGAGCACAGGCTGCAATATTATGAGGAACCCGATAGGGGGAGCAAGAGGGACCTCCGAGGAACTGAGGAACCACACCTCCTAGGTCATGAGGTAATGCCAGCCAGCTTCCAATCAAGGAAGAGAGGAGTACCTCTTAAAGAGAGTCTGGAAGACTGGAGGGCAGAACAGGCAGGACGGCCAGGGGAAGGAGGACTGCCAGGAGAACCAGCAGAACCAGCAGGATGGGCAGGACATCCGAATGAATGGGCAGGATATCCAGAAGAAGCAGTAACCCCTGGACAAGGGTTTCGCAGGAGGCAGCAGCAGCCGAAGTGGCTTGAGGAAAGAAGCAACCCTGGAGAAGGTGGGATAGCTCCATTCAGAGTGGGTGCTTTTCGTCCAGAGAGGCAAAGGCGTGGCTCTGACTACGGTCTAAAGCCAACAGAAGGACGGTTGGAGAACTTAAGGCCTATTGCTCAGGCCAGGCAGGATCCCAGCCGGAGCAGGTCTCAAACCTCACCGGGAGTAGACAAGCCAAGGAGAAAAGGTAACCCATGTTTAACTGAAAGCAGGTTGCAGACTGCTGGTGTATGGGGAGGACAGGGAGCAGATGAATACTGTCCTTTTGAAACTGCCTATGAGATAAGGTGCAAGAAACACGTACTGAATAAGAGACTTGTTAATGATAAAGCTTTGCATGAAGCTAAGATAAAACATTTGCAAAAGGAAGACAGTTCCCAGTATAGGAGGGCGCAGGACCGACGCCCTACATTCAACCCTGAGCATTGGGAGGTTGTACAGAGGATATATAAAAAGCCTGATTACAATTTGCCAGCAAGTACTGACTTGGTTTCAGAGGCTTCAGAAGGGGAACCGATGCAGGTGGAATTTGCTTCAGATACCGAGATGGACTGTAGTTATTGTAAGACAGGAAGTCTGGAGTCCCTGCTTAGCACATAAGCTCTATCTTGGGGAATAGAGACTGTTTGTTTCGATACACCATTTATTGTGAGGATAACAGCTTTGCTTTAACGTCATGCTTTACTTTTTCTGTAACCTGAAGTAAGGAACTTGTGTTTGATGTTTTTGTCCAAGCATCTGAACCTTTTTGCAAGAAAGGGAAATAAATGCCTTTGTTTCCCTCCACTCGGACCTTTGTATTCTTTGGGATTTTGGTAACAAAGGAAGCTACCAAGGCTGCAAGTCCCTGGGCCCTGTAAGACATTAGCCAAACCCAACCTCATATGTTTTTATGTCCAACCTACCTCAGTCCATTACGCTGCCAAGGTAGGCCCTGTGACACAGGAGAAAGAAGGGAACTGCAATATGCCGGATTGCACCTTTCTCCTTTGCCGCCTGGAACAGACTGCATTCTGAAAGCATAGCTGGTATCCCATGCGGCTTGTAACCGCAGTTGAACTTAGGGCAGCAGAAAAGGAAGATACAGCCCAATGAATTACAGTTCCCCTTCTGTCACAGATGGGGGTGGTGGTGGTGGTGTGTGAAGGGAGTTGTGTGAAAGATAGACAGGGGAATCGAGGTGTGGTTGTGTGTGTAGTCACATACTGTAGGGAAGGAGAGAAAAAACTGAGCATCAGGGTGGGAAAGAGAATAGAGGAGGAATAGGGACAGAGTAGGGAATAGGGTCTACTGGGAGCAGGGCTGGAGTCAAGGGTGGGACATCACCTCTCAGGATCCTCCAAGGGCTTAGAGCCTTCCTTCTATTTTCATCCCTCATCCTGATCTTCCTCTTCCTCTCTCCTTCCCTTTCTTTCTACCTTCCCATCCATGATCCCTTTTCATCTTTTATTAATCTCCAGTTCTCCCTCCTTTCCATATGTGATACCCTCCTCTTCTCCCCCTTTTTTCCATAAACCATATCCATCCTCTTTTCTCCTCTTCACTGAGCTCATCCTCTCATCCCCCCCCCCCCATTCTCCTACCCATACAACTTCCAAAGGAACAGTTCCTTGCTAATTCACAGGACTCAGCTCCATGAGAGAAAATTCTCCCAGTGCTGTCACGTTTTGCTGTTTGAAATACTGGCTTCCTATCCAGTCTGTCTCTTTTTTTTTTTAGATAATCATAATGGAATATGTATGAGATGTATATATGTCAATGAAAATGCAAATATGGCACTCCCCCACCTTTTATCCCCCTCGAATGTAATAAACTACACCCATACTCCATTTTTAGCAGGATAATCTAGTCTTGCTGTTATAATACCTATACTATATACCTATAACACCTATACTCGTAGAGAGACCTGATCTTCAAATTCCAGCCTGCAGGGGGGTAAAAGCAGGACTGGATTAACCTATCGGTAAAAACTGGAAAACATTTACACCTGATAATTTCATGCACAAATTAGCTGGATTAAATTCCTGTATTTGCCTACATCTGCTTGAATTTTCAAAGTATGCATGAAAGTGCAAACCTCTTGCCAACCCTGTCCACAGGAATCACTCCTCGAACGACGGGTATACTTGCACAAATGCAGGCCTTATGCACATAAAGGGGCATGCAATTTTGTAGCAAGTCATTTCCTTATGTAAAACACTGCTTTACTAGTGGAAAGTCCTAGATTTCAGAAATGTTGACTTCAGTGAAATGGGAAAGTACTTGAAGGAGGAGCTGCAGGGTGGGAGAAGATAAGGGAAGTAGAAAGGCAGTGGGCTGAACGGAAAGAGGATATGAAAAGGGCAACCGATCTATATGTAAGTAGGTCAATAAAAACAAGAGGGAAAGGAAGCGATATAGTTCCCCAAGGAAGTGGCAGCATTCACAGAATTCAGAAGATCCCAGAAAGTGGAGCACAGAGAATATTGGATAAAGCTGATAGAGGCAAAGAGAGAAATTGGGATGGCAAAAGTGCACGTAGAAGACAAAATGGCTAAAGATGTGAAGCAAGGTGACAACATTTTCAGGTATATGGGGAGAGGAGGAAGGCCAGATGTGGATTGCAAGACTCAGAGGTGTTAAGAACCATTTTGTGGAAAGCGACAATGAAGAAGCAGAAGTGTTAAACAAATATTTCTGCTGCGTGTTCAAAAAAGAAAATCCCAGGGGAAGACCATGCATGCTTGACAAAGGTACTAAAGGGAAAGGAGCCAGATACTACACCACTCGCAGGAGAAAGTATTTATGAACAGCTTGCAAAACTGAATGCAGGATCAGATGAAATTACATGCCAGGATATTGGAAGAGTTCAGAGAGGTTCTGACGATACAGGAAGAACTGTCTGGTAAGGTTTGCTTGTTTGCAGATGATACCAAAATTTGCAATAGAGTAGACACACAGGAGTCGATAACATGAGGAAGAATCTAGCTAAGCTTGAAGAATGGTCTAGAATTTGGCAACTAAAATTGAATGCTAAAAAATGCAGGGTCATGCATTTAGGCTGCACAAATCCAAAAGTAGCTGTAGAGCAGGGGTCTCAAACACGCGGCCCGCGAGAGACCTTTGTGCGGCCCGCGATGCAGACGAAACAAAAAACCCCCCGGCTTCTGCTGCTGCTGCCGTTCATGTTTGTAAAGCAGGGACTGTCCCTTACATCTGCGGCTCCAGCATCAGCTCTTCGAGCCCTGCACTCGCTGATTAGCAGCAGAACCGTGCATGGGTGGCTCCGGCACGAGCCTCGTTCCAGGCTAGCGGCGCCCGTTAGGGGGCTGGCTCCGGGCCCCCGATCCGCCCCTAGGCAGGGGCAGGAAGTGCCCTGCACCGCGGCCAATGGCTTTCCACGCCGCGCACGGCCGGGCAGGATGTGCCGCTCTTCCTCGTCGATCGCAGCTCGGCCCCTGCCTCTGTCGGGCAAGCGGCGGCCCCGATCCCCGTTGCTATGTGGCCTGAGGCTGCGGGCAGGCGGGTGTGAGCGCGGACGCAGGTGAGTCCCGGGGGCGCGGCGGGGGGGGGGGGGGCTCCTTAGGGGCATCTGCTGGGAGAGGCTCTTACCTTCTTCCCCCTCCGGAATGGATGTCAGCAGCCACCCCCACCCCCCCCCCTCCGGCAGCAGCGACTGGGAAAAGTGCCCCTCCTCCCCGATCTCATGACTTTCTATCCAGGATCAGCATCCTCTATCAGGGGCTTTAACTATTTTTACTTGGGCTGATGGGGGGGAGGGGGGGTTAGGACTAGTAATGGTGGGGGGGCTAGGACTAGTAATGGGGGGGGGCTAGGACTAGTAATGGGGGGGGGTTAGGACTAGTAATGGGGGGGGGTTAGGACTGAAAATGGGGTGATGGGGGGATAGTACTGAAAATGGGGTGATGGGAGGTTTGGACTGGTAATGGACAGATGGGGGTTAGGACTGGAGGTGGTCTGATTGGGGGGCTAAGACTGAAAATGGGGTTATGGGGGGGCTAAGAATGCAGATGGGGTGATGGAAGGGTTAGGACTGGAAGTGGGCTGTTGGGGGGCTTAGGACTGGTAATGGGCTATGGGGGGGGGCTAGAACTGGTAATGGACTGGGGGGGGGCTAGGACTGGAAATGGGCCAAGTAGAAGGGGGAGCTTGAACTGCAAATAGCTGATGGGGACAGGGTCTTGGAATGGAAAGGGGCTGAGTGGAAGGGGGCTTGGAATGGAAATGGGCTGATGGGGAAGGGGGCTTGGAAAGGAAATGGGCTGATGAGGGGGGGGCAACGACTGGAAATGGGCCGAGTAAAAGGGGGAGCTTGAACTGCAAATAGCTGATGGGGACAGGGTCTTGGAATGGAAAGGGGCTGAGTGGAAGGGGGCTTGGAATGGAAATGGGCTGATGGGGAGGGGGGCTTGGAAAGGAAATGGGCTGTGAGGGGAGGGAGCTAGGACTGGAAATGGGCTGATGATGCGGGGACTAGAAGGGAGCGGATGCTGGGTGGGGCAGGAGCTAGAAGGGAGTTGATGTTGGGGGACGATTAGAATGGGATGGGGCTGGGAGAGTGAAATGGAGAGGGGAAATATATTTTGTGTGGGAGGGAAGAAAAATCTACAATTGGCCGGGTATTGGGAGAGTAAGTGGGGATTGAGGATGGAGGGGTAAAATTTGAGTGGATGAAATAGGAATGAGGAAAGAGCAAAAGGAGAATGATTAGTATGTTAAAGCAGATGTAGAGAGAATGGAAAAAAACTAGGAAAGAAGAAAGGACAAATGGACAGCAGACAATGGAGCGTTAGCAGAAGACACGAAGAAAGAAACCAGAAGAAAGTGGCTGGAACAATTACAACTGAAAAAAAAATGCACAAAAGGTAGAAAAATATCTCTTTATTTTGAATTTATTAACTGAAATATGTCAGCTCTTGGAAATGTGCATCTTTAACGTCTGCACTTTATTTAATACAAGAAGAAATCAATTTATAGTTTTATTTCTACAGTGTTGTACATTCTAAGTTTGGCTTTTGGGGTTCCCAGTTTAATTGTCTTCCTGTTTCTAAATTGTGATTCCTTGTTTGGTGATGGTGTATGTTCTGCATGTTTACTAAAAGTTAGTGTATGGTAACATTATGCAAATATTTATGCAAATGATGCACTTATGCAAATGATGCCCTTATGCAAATGAGGCCTGCGTCTTGTGCGGCCCCCGGGTTACTCTACAAGTCCTCATTTGGCCCTCAAAGCAATTTGAGTTTGAGACCCCTGCTGTAGAGTGTAGGGGGTAAGGAACTTCTGTCCACAAAAGAAGAGCGGGACCTTGGCATAATTGTATTTGACGATCTTAAAGTAGCTAAACAGGTAGAAAAGGCAACTGCGAAAGCCAGAAGGATGCTTGGGTGTATAGGGAGAGGAATGGCCAGCAGAAGAAAGGTGGTGATAATGCCTCTGTATAAGTCTTTGGTGCGACCTCATTTGGAGTATTGTGTGCAATTCTGGAGACCACACCTTCAAAAGCCACCTACTCTTGTAGTTGCCAAGCAGCTCCTGTCAACACTGTACGTCTGTGACCCGACTGCTTAGCCTGTATATAGTTACCTGAAAGAGCTGCCAAGCAGACCTGGTCAATACATTATCCCGCGACCTGCTGCTCAGCCTGTACATAGTTACCCTAGTTAGTCCCAAATTGCAACACCTGTTTATTGTAAGTACAGTGCAGGTCGGCCTGCATTGTACTTGTTGACTGTATAGAAAAGACATTAAATAAATAAAAAGATATAAGCAAGATGGAGTCGGTGCAGAGGGTTGCTACTAAAATGGTTAGAGGTCTTGGTTACGAAGCATATGAGGACAGACTTAAAATTTTAATATGTATACTTTAGAGGAAAGGCAGAGAGGGGCGATATGATAGAGACCTTTAAATGCCTCCATGGCATAAATGCACAAGGGGAAAGCCTCTTTCGATGGAAAGCAAGCTCTGCTACAAGGAGACATAGGATGAGGGTGAAAGGGGATAGACTCAGCTGTAGTATGCAGAAATATTTCTTTACAGAAAGAGTGGAAGATGCGTGGAATAGTCTCCCAGTAGAGATGGTGGACACAAGGCCAGTATCTTAATTCAAAAAAGTATGGGAAAAACACAGAGGATCTCTAAAGGTAAAAAGGGGACTATTGTAGTTGATATGGAAAGGCAGACTAGATAGGCCATGTGGTCTTTTTCTGCCATTATGTTTCTATGTATCCTTCCATCCCCTTTAGCATTTTAGTACATAAGAACATAAGATATGCCATACTGGGTCAGACCAAGGTCCATCAAGCCCAGTATTCTGTTTCCAACAGTGGCCAATCTAGGTCATACGTACCTAGCAGTTTCCCCAAGGGACACAGGTTCCACAATGCTTGTACTGGTTCAAGCATTGATATCCTGGGTCCCTTCTTAATAATGGTTTATGGACCTTTCCTCCAGGAACTTGTCCAAACCTTTTTTAAACCCAGCTACACTAACAGCCTTTACTACATCCTCCGGTAACAAATTCCAGAGTTTGATTACACGTTGAGTGAAAAAATATTTTCTTTTATTAGTCTTAAATAGTTTACCCTGTAGCTTCATTGCATGTCCCCTAGTCTTTCTATATTCTGATAAGGTAAACAATCGATCTACGTTTACCCGTTCCACTCCGTTCATTAATTTATAGACTTCTATCATATCTCCCCTCAGCCGTCTCTTCTCCAGGCTAAAGAGCCCCAACCTTTTTATTTATTTTATTTATTTATTTATTTATGCTTTTCTTCTATACCGCTTTTTCCCAAGATCAAAGGCGGTTTACAATTAACAAATAATGAACGTGGTTTTACATGGAACATCATATTTTTCAGATATATTTTTTTAGCCTTTCTCTGTACTTTTTCTAATTCTCCTATATACTTTTCAAGATATGGCAACCAGAATTGCACACAATATTCAAGGTGCAGTTGCACCATGGAACAATACAGAGGTTTTATCCTTGATTTTATTCTCCATTCCTTTCCTTATGATTCCTAGCATTCTGTTTGCTTTCTTGGCTACTGCTGCACACTGGGCGGAGGGTTTCAATATATTATCCATGATGATGCCTAAATCTTTTTCTTGGGTGGTGGTTTCTAATGTGGAACCTTGCATCGTGTAATGATAGTTTGGGGGGTTCTTTCCTTGGTGCATAACTTTGCACTTCTCTACATTAAATTACATCTGCCATTTGGACATCCAGTCTTCCAGTTTATCGAGGTCCAATAGCAAATTGTCACATTCCTCTTGTGATTTAACCACTTTGAATAATTTCGTGTCATCTGCAAATTTGACCACCTCACTCATTCCTATTTCCAGGTCATTTATTTATTTAGTTATTTATTTATTTAGTCATTTATTTATTTATGAATATGTTAAAAAGCAGTGTGGTCAGATCCCCCAGAAATTAAGCAGTGCATGTTTCCCTTGCTTTTGTATAACCTTTGTTTGTCTTTGTAACCTCTTTGATTGAAGGAAAAGGCGGTATAAAAACTTGTTAAATAAATAAATAAATTAATTAATTAATACCACCTTTGACTAAAGAAAAGAGTCAGCTAGTACAACAACAGATTCTAATATGGAGGTTTTGAATGTATCTGAACTATTGTATCCATCTCAGCATGATATATATAAATCAGCTACTCTACTTATATCTTGTGCTCTGGTTGCGGGTAGAGATTGGATTCTTAAAATGTACTTTAAGAAGAAGTCAGCAACCTTCTATGATTTCTCAGTTTCTATATTTCCTGACATTGCAAGGGAGACTCAAAAGCATTGTGAACAGTTTTTGTTACTTAAACCCTGAGGGTGTTACAATTAGGTACTTATTTTCATTTAAGATTTCCTTGTAAATGTTTGATTTTGTTTAAATTAGTGAGAGATGTGTTTTGTCAGCTGTATGACTTAGTTGCTTTTCTTATGCTAGGTTGCCAGTGTCAGCAAATACTGTTGGGTTAACTGAGGTGACATAACCGTGCTATAATGTAATCTACCTTGGGCCACTCTGTAGTAGTCTTTCTTTTTCATATTTTCCTTGATATTTTGGGGATTTATACATCCTTCCTGAATTCTTCTTTACATTCCCCTCCCCCCCTTATATTGTGAACTATTGGGGAACTCTGGAGAATTATTTGTTAGTAACTTTTCCTTAAAGGCTTATTCGTCTGTTTAAGAGTTTTTCTTTTTCTGTATGAGTATAATATGAAATTCAATAAAGAAGAAAAGAAAAAGTTAAAAAAGAAAAAAAAAGCAGTGGGCCAATAAACCTTAGTGATGGGAAAAGTAATAGAGACACTACTGTCTTATCCCCATTTTAAGGCACTCCTCAAAACCCATCTCTTTTGCCAGGCCTTCGACCTTCCTCCCCCTGTTGATGGTGCTTCGTCCCCCAGTCGCACCCCCCACCCACCATGATACCCCCTAGTCGTCCTCCTTCACCTTCATCTCCCCCTCCCCCCCATCCTCTCGTCCCTCTTTGGGCCTGTTCTGTCCTCCATCTGATTTGACTGTCTCTCTCTGTCCTATTATCAATTGGCGTTCTTTTCCGACTTTGTTTTCAGTAGCCTACCATTTTGTTTTGTACACCGCCCTGACGCTTCGGCCTGGGTGTTTTATCAAGTGACGCGAATAAAGATAAAGATAAAGATACTGAAAGAAAGGATAGTGATATTTCTAGAATCCAATGGGATGCAAGATCAAAGACAACATGGTTTTTATCAAATGATGATCATGCCAAACTAATCTGCTAGATTTCTTTGACTTCGGTGACCAGAAAACTAGATCAAGGGCATGCAATGGATGTGATCTACTTAGATTTTAGCAAAGCCCTTGATGCTGTTTCTCATAGAAGGCTTATGAATAAACTGAGTAGCCCGGGAATGGGTCCAAAGGTGGTGAAATAGATCATAAATTGGTCGACTGACAGATGACAGAGGGTCGTGGTAAATGGAACTGACTTAGAAAAAAGGAAAGTGAGCAGTAGAGTGTGTCAGTGCTTAGTCCTGGGATCAGTATTGTTCAATATCTTTATCAATCATATTGCTAAAAGCTTAAAAGGAAGTTTGCCTTGTTTCAGATGGCACAAAGATTTGCAACAGAGTGGACACTTCAGAGGGAGCAGACAACATGAGAAAAGATCTACAAAAATGAGAAGAATAGTTTAATTCTTGGAAGTTGAGATTTAATGCAAAAAAAGTGTAGAGTGGTGTATTTGGGATGCAGAAATCCAAAGGAGCTATATGTGATAGGGGGTGAGAGGCTGGTATGCAAGGACCAGGAGAGGAACCTTGGAGTGATTGTGTCTGAGGATCTCAAGGTGGTAAAACAATGTGACAAGGCAGTAGCCAAAGCTAGAAGGATCATAGGCTGCATACAGAGAGGCATAATGAGCAGGCAGAGGCAGGTATTAATGCCCCTATACAAATCATTTTTGAGGCCTCACTTGAGTATTGTTTTCAGTTTTGGAGACTGTATCTCATAAAGAATTAAAAAGACTTGAAATGGTTCAGAGAAAAGTGTCCAAAATGATTTGGGGCCTGCAACAGAAGATGTATGAGAAAAGACTTGAAATCCTAAATACCCTGGTGGAGAGGAGGGATGGGGGACTTATGATACAAACATTTAAATACTTACAGGAATTAATTAACAAAGGCAACTTTTTCAAAGATAGGGAAGCTGTAGAACTAGAGGACATGAAATGAAGCTGCAATGAGGTAAACTCAGAAGCAATGTCAGGAAGTGCATTGTCACTGAAAGGGTGATGCACGCCTAAAATGTCTTCCCAATAAAGATGGTGGGACAAAAACAATGACGGAATTCAAAAAGGCATGGAACAGACACAGAGGATGACTAAATAGCAAGAGGATAGGATCAAAGCAAACTTGAATAACTTTTGCATTTCAAAACGAGAGGGGTGCAACCTGCATGAAGCAGCAGGCACAACTCTAGTCTATATTTAAATATGTCGAGACATTCGGCATGCTGTCTTCTTTTAAAATATAGCAGCGTGATATGTTAAGCAGAATATCAATATTCCACCGTATGTATAATGCTATATGTAGAGTGGGGACAGTGGGGTTGGCAGCAATATTCAGCCCCATACCTATTAAAGGACATCCAAATGCAATCTGGGACGTCCAACCCAGAACATCCCTAAACAACAAGCAGGTCCAAGTTTCAGCACAATTTCATAAACATGGACATGCTCAATATGGATGTCCGCAGGGACATCTACATAGACGTCCCCAGTAGAGTATTTAATACTGTGAATGTCTACAAGTCATGCAGCAATGGTACAAATCTAAAACAAGCTTCCCAAACACACACCACAAAGCCTTGTCATTTTATGTACAGTATTTTGCTCACACCTTTCCTGGGGGAGGTCAAGGCAAGTTACATTCAGGTACAGTATGCATTTCCCTGTCCCCAAGAGGCTCACAATCTAAGCTGTACTTGAGGCAATGGAGGGTTAAGTGGCTTGACCAAGGCTACAAGGAGTGCCAGTGGGATTTGAACTCTGGTCATTCTTCCTCTAGGCTGTTGCACTAACCACTAGGCCACTCCTCAAAGCCATTGTGAAGAGTACTGAGGATAGTGCAGTGGCAACGTCTCCACACACTCCAGAGGTTTTAGTGTTGAAACAAGCATATTTCTGAGCCTATTCCTGCCTGGAGCAGGTCTAGGTTTGGACATGGGCGCAAACATCCCCAAGGGTTCTAAGATCGATCAGGGATATCCATGTCAGAGCTCCACCCTGGACACACCTCCGTCATACCCCCTGCCTATTTATAGATCCCCACAGTGGAGATCTCTGAAAACCCCATTTCTGAAATTGCTCCGGGGATGTCTCCGTGATTTGGACATTAATGCACATTTTCAGGCATCCTAATCCACATCTAAGTGATTTTAAATGACTCCCATAGCTTATATGTTTAGATCAGACATGCCAAAACTCTATAACCTGGACTGTCTGAGCCAAACATAATTTTATGTATAAGCCCTGCTATCCAGATATTCTACATATATACAGTATATATATGTATATATATATATGTGTATATGTATATATATATGTATATATATATATATATATATATATATATATATGTGTATATGTATATGTATAACTTATCTATTTGGCAGCACTAGCTATACGTATAGTGCTGCTGAATTCAAGAATAATTTAAAATGTCTAGATTAGACATTTCTAATTCTCCAGACATTTAATGAATATTGGCCTGTATGTTACTATGGAAATGCCTTTGAAAATTACCTTTCCTGTTACTTAAAAGAACTGTTTTCAGCCATCAGCCAGATACAGTAGTTAGACCAGTGCCTCCGAGCCTACTAACATAGTTGGCAGAATCAGGTCAACAGTAAAACAACAGAAGTGATTTGTGCTTGCCTTGGAAATTTAGTTGCTTGGCCAAAGAGGCTTATTCAATCAGAGCTCTGCCAGAAGAGATACAAGATAATACGGGAGTATAGAGAGTTTGTGACCTCTGTTATTTTACAGTTAGAGAAAGATGTTGTAGCACACAGATAACTATCTTCTTATTACACATTTGGTATCCCCAAATTATGTTTGGACTTCATTGAATCCTTAACCCAGTTAGGCAGGAGTTTGTCCATGTTTTATTTCTAATGATGTTTGTAATTTATCGTAATAATGTTATCATCAAATGGGTATTTATGTTGGATTTGTTCAGCTAATTCAGCTAGGTGAATTAATTTTGTTATTAATTCTTTTATATAGAGTATGATTCAGTTTATTTTTATGTTTATCATTTGTAGTTTGATTACATAATGTGAATTGTTCTATTGTTATTTATTTGTATTTTTAATCTTACCATTGTGCAAATAACAATGATAGTATCAGGCATGCCTCTGTATCACTCCATGGTGTGACCACACCTTGAATATTGTGTGCAATTCTGGTTATCATGTCTTAAAAAAGGATATATCAGAACTGGAAAAGGTACAGAGAAGAGTGATCAAAATGGTAAAGGGGGTGGGAGGATATCCCTATGAGGAAAAGCTTAAAAGGTTAGGGCTCTTCTACTTGGAAAAGATACAGATAAGAATGAATGGAGTGGAATGGGTAAATGTAGATCAGTTGTTTACTCCTTCAAAAAGTAGAAAGACTAGGGGACACGCAATGAAGCTACATTGTGGCACATTTAAGACAAAGTGGAGAAAATATTTTTCCATTCAGTGTGTAATCAAACTCTGGAATTCATTACCGGAGGATGTAGTAAAAGCTGTCAGTGTAGCTGGGCTCAAAACAGATTTAGATGAGTTCCTGGAGGAAAGGTCTTAAACCATTATTAAAGAATAAGGGGAAATCCACTGCTTACCCCTGGGAGAAGCAGCAGGAATGTGTATACAGTACCTTTGGGAGCCCAACATGTATGTGAGACCTGGAATGACCACTTTTGGAAACAGGATACTGGGCTTAGTCTGTCCCAGTATGGAATATCTTATGGACTTATGACATGAGTAGTGCTTTACATATAATAGACTGTCTACAATCTAGTCAAGACAGACTGATAAGACAAAGAGCCAAAGAAAAAATAAAGCATATTTTCCTACATTTCTCATAGATTGCTGTGTAACCTCTGGGGAGATGTGATTAACAGATCTGAAAATAAACAAACCAGTAGATAGATCAAGGCAGGGCCGGCCCAAGAGTTTCTTCCGCACCAGGCAGAAGCCCCAGTCAAGTCACCCCCCTGTGCATTGAGCTGCACCGCCTTTTCTCCCCGTGCTGAGCTGCGCTGACGCCCCCACTGCCGCTGATTCCAGTGGTGGGGTCGGGAGTAGCTTGGCTCGGTGGCAGCAGCAGGCCATGTGCTTCAGCACACATGGCCTGCCATGTCTAACCCACCTCTGACACAACTTCGGAGGGGATCAGAAGCGGCAGACCATGTGTGCCGAAGTGCATGACCTGCCATGGACCGCTGTCACCGAGCCTAGCCGCTCCTGACCCTGCCGCCGGAACTAGCACAGTTGGGTGTGCAGAGGAGGGTGGCAGGCCATGTGTGCCCAAGTACATGGCCTGATGTGGGTGCCATGCCACCCACAGAGGTCTGACGCCCTAGTTGGTCACCTCACCTGCCTAGTGGATAGGCTAGCCCTGAGGTAAAACATTGGCCAGATGTGGCACAGTACATAGCTAACCTGTGGAACTCATCCTGTCCAGGTTTCTCAGATCTTCATGGACATTCTAAGCTCAGACCCACCTCTAGCTTACTAGCTCTTGCCTTGGATCTCCCAGTCCTATAGTGACCTCAGTCATTACCCAGGTAATAGAGAGTGAGCAGAGGCATGTATCTGCAGTGTGCAGCCTTACAGCAAGAAAAAGCTGTATTGTTTTCTCTCTGATAGCATCTCCTTCTCTTGTCTCCACATCATGGGATCTATTTAATAAAATATGGTAAGGTTTTACAGTTTCCAGAAGTTAATGGCCAAATTGAAGATGGAGTAAGCGCAAAACATCTGTTTACTGTTGAGGGCATTCCCAAAATTTGCCATTTAGTCAGGTCCTGCCCATCCACTAGGTGAACTAGATAGTCGCCTAGGACCCCAGCTCCTCGGGACACGGCATCTGGACTGCTACTTCAGCACCATAATGGGCTTTAAAACGCATGCACACAGTTCCGGCCTGCTGCTCCTGCCTGCCCTCCAAGAAAGTTGCATCGGAGGAGGGGCAGACCATGAGCACGGACACTTTAAGGCACAACACGGCATTGAATCAGCAGTTCAGCCACCACTGCTTTAGCGCAGTGGGGAATGGGGGGGAGGGAGCATGGCAGTCTGGATGGAGGTGCAGTCTTTTGGGGGGATGGCAGCATGGAGGGTCTGCCTGAATGGCAGATAGCATGACGCAGTTACCTACATCTTTTTGGGTAGTGTTAATTGCACCATCTCAGCTGCTATGTTAATATGTAATGCATACAGTAGTGATCACCTCTCTAACTGTAAGAGAAGAGATGCCCCCTTTTGCTTTAGGAAGTTAATGTGGAAATTAATGCATACTGTCTGCTAAGGCACTGTGTTAACTGTTAGCATGGCACCCACTTTAATTGATAGGAAATGCTAACTGCAACATTGAAAATGCAGTACAATGTGTGTCTTTGCGTCCATGCTGATTCCTGGCAACCCAGAAGCTCCTGGGTTTTCTTGGCAGTGTGACCAGAAGTACATTACAAGGCCTTTCTTCCGAGGAAAAGAAGGATTAAGTGACTTGCCAAAGACCACAAGAAGTGCTAGTGGGAATTGAACCCTGGTCTCTTTGTTATCAAGTCAGTGCTCTAACCATTAGGCTACTCCAACTACAATGTTAACAGCATCTTATTTCTATAACCATTAAATTCTACTAATAAATTAATTTGTGGGATTGAATTCAATCCATTTACAAAAAAAATCAAAATTTCAAATTTTTAATTGATGTTTAGTTTTCAATTTTTTAAATTTACAGAATTATGGGCTCAAAGTTTTTACCAATCCCATGTCATCTCATGCTTGCACTTACCACATCATCATTGCCCACTGTTCTTTTACTGTATGATAATCACTTTTTTTGTATTTCATATATAAAATTCCTTTAAAAACCAATATCACGAATAGAATTTATAAACTGTATTCCTTAGTAGAATAAAAAAAATTATATCAGATGGAGCGCCAATATGATTTCAGGAGTTACACACATCTAACATCCAATTCATTGATCTATAGACTCTCAATTTCATATGTCTGTATTTGTGTCTTCTACTCTCATACCCATTTCTTCTGATCCCATAATCATTTATAGAATCAAGAAATGATATCTATTAATTTATTTAACTAGGCTTATATACTGCTTTTCTACCAGTCAAAGCAGTGTACATTCAGGTACTGTATATGTATTTTTCCCCTTGTCCCCAAAGAGCTCACAATCTGTTTTTGTACCTGAAACAATGGAGCTCCTGTGGGACTAGAACCCCCAGTCCTCCTTCCAGCCTAAGGTTGCTGTTCTCTAGTGGGATTCAAACCTCTGGTCCTCCAGCATGAGGTAACTTGCCCCAGCCACTATGCCATTCCTCTCTCTAAAATAGCCATCTTGGCTCTCTTCCAAATAATAGCATATTACTTATCTTCCTGTTTATCTCATTCACTGCTTAGTAAATAGGTCTTCATGTGTTTTCTGCTTAATATGGAAGTGTGCGCCTTGGGAAGTGGAAGGGCTGCTTGGAAAAAGTGATGCTTTTTTCCCTTCCACCCATATGACTAGCTACAGCCGCTTTAAGTAAGATTGGATCTTCAGTGGCAGAATATATGCAGTTTTTGCTGCTGAATATTCAGGTTGGCTGGCCGCTGACTAGATATCGTAAAGTGGTTAAAGTTACGACAGCCATCCACCTGTCCAAACCTTAACCACTTACACTTTCCGGCTAGCAGCTGAATATCATAGCTAATCCTCGCTGACTGGTCTGCTAACCGGCTAAAACATTTTGAAAATGTCCCTGGTGCAGGTTTCAACTTGTTTTTTCCAAACCAATTATGCTTAAGGGTTTGAATGCCTGTCTACCTGATTTGGGACAAACCAATTTAATGGAACGAGGCCAAATTTGGCATGGTGGGGGGGGGGGGGGAGCAAGAAGACACATCAGGTACAAAAATGGATCAAAAAGGACTGGGGGTTCCAAAATAATAAGGTAAACATATATAGACCCAATGCATTTTGAAGAGGAAAACAGTTCCATTTTCTGCAGTGTAAGAAATTTTGATAAAGTGAAACATAGCAGTTAGGGAACTTCTCCTTTCAAACTGCCACATCCCTTTTCTCTGCTTTCCCAGTCACAGATAAACACAGAACCAACTCATACACACATACCCCCCACAGACACACACACATAAACACAGATACTCAGACAAAGATTTATACCCACAAACACAACACAACATACAACACAGATACACACATGCACACAGACAGATGTACACATATAACAACACACTCAACACAGATATGCACACAAACATAACATAACACTCACGTATAAATACTCATATACATATCCATATATAGCTTCCCTAATTTCTGATACATTTCATTATCTGTCTGTTCTTTCTGTCCAGACAGATGATTATAAACCTTACCACTATTTTCTTCCCCTTCAAACATAGAACTTCTATCAATAAAAATTCAATGATGCATTTTGTTTCCTGCAGAACTTTTATTCTATTTGACTCAATGCTCTCTTCTTAACATATAACGCCATCCTTCCACTAATTTGATTTATCTTATCATTGTGATATAATTTATATCCTGGATAACTGTGTCCAGATAGGCATCTCAGAGACCTGGTGGAAGGAGTATAACCAACTGGAAACAGTTATCCAGGATATAAATTATATCACAATGATAAGATACATCAAATTGATGGAGGGATGGCTACAGATTCTAATTTTCCAATCTTATTTTTAGACTTCTAGCATTTGTAGAGAGACATTTTAACATATGTTTTTGAATGTACAGTATAACCTTCATAGCAATTGACAGGGATAATTTTGAATCATTTAACTCTTTCTGCTCTTTATTTAAGGGCACCTTGACCTTTATTGCAACCTTTCTTGAAATGTATGAAGTCAGCATGGGCACTGAATTTTAGCCAAAGTTGGTCAGCAGAGCAAGCACAGGAACCTACACAGCCTTGTCATTATGTTTTGATAGTATCCTTCAAAGCTAACTTACTTCAAAAAATGTGTTCCTAAGTAACTATCAGCTTTCCCCCGTTTTCTTGTTTAAAGGCTGCTTATATTCTTGTTAATGTTAGTGCCAGCAGCCTAGGATGACCATGGTTAAGGTGGAGCTATTCGTTGCAGAAAAGGCCCCCTCTTTCCTAGAATGTTGCTCAGTTCCTAACAAATCTAAAGCCCTCTTCCCTGAACCATCATCTCATCCAGCCCTTGAGACTCCGGAGCTCTGTCTATCTGTTGGATCCTGCACGTGAAACAGAAAGCATTGCTGCATTTTTAACTTTCTACCAAAAAGTCTAAATTTTGGCTTCCAGAACCTCCCTCGCACATTTTCTTATGCTGGTACCAGCATAGCCGGCTACTCCCAACACTGTCTAAAATCCTATCTAGCTTGCGCGTGATGTCTTCCACCTTCTCACCAGTCAGGCAAGTGACCAAGTAATCCTCACACCCCCTAGCCATTCAGCTATCTACATGCCTAATAATCAAATCACCAACTAGAACAGCTGTCCTAAGCCGTCTCCCCTCCTGAACAGAAGCCCCTGGAGATGCATCCTCAATGGAGGAGGATAGTGCAGCCCCTGGTCATGGCTTCCTGCTGCACCAAGTTTATGCTTCCCTTCCTAGTGATCTCGCTTGTCCAAGGCAGCACAGAGACTGCTAGACTGGAGGTGGGTCTCTGTGTACCTCTTTGTCTGCTTTACCTCCTCTAAGATTGGCTCTCAAAGAACAAATCCAATCTTAACAACTGGGAGAAACTCATATGTGGCACTCGATGCAAAAAAAACTGGATAGCCCCCCCCCCCCCACCCCCACCCCATCTCATCTCACTGCTGGACAGCTGTCTGCATTGTTGAGTTGATGATGTTTTGAAAATATCTGTCTGGTTGAAATTGACGTATTACTTTGGCATATACCTGTAATAGGTTTTCTTGTATATCTTCAGTGGTTTTTTTTCTTGAAATAATAGAGGATGTTTTTGATCTGATATTACTTAAGATAGTTGGGCAGCTGTCTAAATAGTGGTTATCTTATTATGATGTAATCACAAATACTTGGTCTGGAATCCGCCTTGAGCAGTAAGGTTGAATAGAAATATCCATATTAACTCAATTCAATTTGTTTTAGTTGTTTTGAGTTGCTAAGGAAGTAAGGCTACTTAGATGAAAAGGAAGGCTTTCAAGATTGTTGTGTTGGTTTACCACTGAATTGCTAATAATCTATTTGGGGTTAATCACTTGGGACCCAATATTCAAGAGAGTTTTATTTGGTTAGCAGAACTTGCTAACTGCATACAGGGGTGGCCCAAGGGGGGTGCGGGGCCATGTGCGGAGGCTCATTGTGGGGACTCATTTGCATAAGAAGTCTCATTTGCATAAATATTAGCATAATGTTAACATACCTCTTAAAGAGTGTCTGGATAAAGAAAGACTACCAGATTTCTACATTACTATACTCCATTGCCAACCACCAGGCACATTAGAAAGTACTATAACACTGACCATTTAGAACCCATAGCAAACCAGCCGTATCATAACAGCACTACCAGGGCTTACAAAGCACCAAATCCTATCTAACAAAAAGCAACACTGCAAATATTAAATCAATACATCTCAGAGAATACCACTACATCTCCTACTGGGGAAAGAACAAGTGGCACTGTCAAACAGAAACTACAAGAATAGAATACCTCAGCTCGGTTACACATGCAGAACATAGGCCATCACCACACAAAGAACAAGGAATCACAATTTAGAAATCAAAAGACAATAATTAAATTCGGAACCCCTAAAGCCAAACTTGGAATGTACAACTCTATTAATTAATTTCCTTTTGTACTGAACAAAAATGCAAAGACGTTAGTGATACACATTTCCCAGAGCTGACATTCCAGTTAATAAATTCAAAATAAAAAAGTATTTTTCTACCTTTTGTTGTTTGGGCATTTTATTTTTCAATTGCAATTGCTCCAGTCACTTTCTTCTGGTCTCTTCTGTCTTCTGCTAATTCTCCACTGTCTGCTGCTCATTTGTCCTTTCTTCTCTCTTCTAGATTTTTTCCATTCTATCTTCTACATCTATCCCCTTTTGCTCTTTCCCCAATTTCTTTTTTATTCCTTTATCATCCACTCAGATTTCACCCTTCCATCCTCAATCCCCACTTACTCTGCCAATACCCCGCAACTTGTAGATTTTTCTTCCCTCCCACACAAAATATCTTTTCCTCCTCCATTCTCATTCCCCCAGCCCCATCCCCTTCTTGTCCTCTCCCAAAATCAGCTCCCTTCTAGTTCCAGCCCCACTCAGCATCTGCTCCCTTCTAACTGCATTCTCCCCCCCCCCCCCCGCATCAGCCCATTTCCAATCCTAGCCCCCCCAATCAGCTCATTTCCAGTCCTATTCCACCCCCATCAGCCCATTTCCAGTCCAAGCTCCCCCAATCAGCTCATTTGCAATCCTAGACCCCCCATCAGCCATTTCCAATACTAGCTCCCCCATAAACCAATTCCAGTCCTATTCCAGTGAGCTGATGGGGGGGCTCGGACTGGAAATTGGGCCGAGTGTTGGGGAGCTTCAGCCCATTTCCAGTCCAAGCTCCCCCACACTCAGTCCATTTCCAGTCCAAGCCCCCCCCCAATAAGCTCATTTTCAGTCCTAGCCCCCCCATCAACTCATTTCCAGTCCAAGCCGCCCCTATCAGCCATTTCTAAAAGTAGCCCCCCCATCGGATATTTCCAGTCCTATTCCAGAACCACATCAGTCCAATTCCAATCCTTCCCCCCCAAAAGGCCCATTTGATGTCCTAGTCCTCCCCATCAGCTCATGTGCAGTCCTAGCCACCCCTCCCCCCCACTCAGCTCATTTTCATTCCGAGCCCCCCCAGCCCATTTCCAATTCTATCCTCCCCCCACTCAGCCCATTTTCAATTATAGCCCCCCCAGCCCATTTCCAATGTTAGACCCTACACTCAGCCCATTTCAAGCCCAAGCTCCCCCCTCCCCGAAGAGCCCCACGGCAGGCTTTAGTGGCTCCCAGCAGACTCAGCACAGCTCGTTACAGCCGCCGAAATGAAGAGCATTGTTCCCTTCACTTTGGCAGCTATATTGTAATGAAGATTGCAGGCGCGCTGAGAGCCGGGACACAGGAAGTGTCCTTTGACTCCGGCGCGCCTGCAATCTTCATTACAATACAGCTGCCGAAGGGAATAACGCTCTTCACTTCGGCAGCTGTAACGAGCTGTGCTGAGCCTGCCGGGTGCCACTAAAGGAGGTGAGCAACGTGCAGAATGTTGTTGTCGCGGGGCCCTGTGCCAACAACATTCTTGCTCAATGGATGGGCCGGCCCTGACTGCATAAAACCCACTAAGCCCAGTATTCAGACTGTCCTGGCACAATCCAGGGCAATCTATGGACAGGGCCTGGGTTGTCCCGGTACCTAATCCAATTAGCAGCATGGCTGACCTAACTGTGCAGTTTTGCTATATAAAGGCTAAATATTGTTGCTGACCAGATAGCAATGGAGATGGGCACCAAAGCCAGATATTCTGCACCAGTGGATAACCAGCATTTGGTGCTGATTATCTGGTTTCATTTTTCCCCATGCCGTCAGGTGCTTTACAAGCACTGACTGCTGCAAGCTGAACATCAGGTCGTAGCTAATTAAAATATCTTGGGATGAAAAATTTCACTCTTAATTGGGAAAATTGGCTGTAAACTAAGAGATGTGCCTGGGGTGGGTGGGAAAGAGATTAATTGTCTTGTTTTGTATTAGGGCACTTTAATTCTACATCTTTATTTCAAGCAAATATTTGTCTGTTTTTGTAATAAAACTCTAACAGGCCTAACTATAAACTAGGGCAATTTAATTCTACAACTGCAAGCCAAGCCAATAACCAACATGCTTTTAAAGAATTTAAAATATAACATTTTACAAATAAGTGTACAATCTTTGTTCCAAACTTTGTCACCAAAATTTCCTGCAAAAGTTGTGTTCACTTAGAGGCTCCTTCTGCTCTTAGATTCCCCTTAGTAAAGGGGAAAAAGTGGAAAGAGGAAAAAGTGTTTTGAAACTGGTTGGTTTAATTATCTCAGAGAGCCCATGTGTGAAGGAGGACATGTACTCACTGTCAAGGCCTAGAGAAAGAAACTAGGGAGAGAAATCTGAGTGCATGTATAGTTGTCTTCCTTTCTGGAGTTTCCTTGGTTAGTGAGAGGAATTGATAGTCTCTTAGCTAAGCATTTATTACTAATGTCTATAATCATGCTTGCTCAGAATTTTATTTTATTTGAACTTATTTTGTTCTTTGTGTGTGTAGTTGCATTTATTTTCTAATTTGCTCAGCTTTGGATTCAGGGTTTCTGTCCTACCTGCTGTTTTTGCTTTCATTCTGTTTTTTTGTGACAAATCTGCTAATCTCTCTATCAATATCTCTCCTTTTATTCTCTAAGGAAGAAAAATAACCCTTGAGCCTCTGTGTCACTAAACCTGATATCTTCATCTTCTTTCTGACCTGCTGACTTTATAGTTCCCTGCCAAACTCCCCTCACCTATCCACCCCATGGTCTAAATTTCTTATATAGCCTTCTTGGGGCTTATTAACTCTATTATTCCCAGGTGCACTCTGCCCCCCTGGAGCTTCTTTCCTTGTTACCCCAAGCTCCATTCAGCTGCTTCCCAAAGGTGCATACCTTACCATATACCTCTTCAGATCTGTATTTTTAATTCTCCATATACTCCTATTGCTCCATTTCACTTTATTATTGATGCTAACCACTGTTCCCTCTAAGCTGTGCTTGTGTGCGCGCGCACACACCTCGCCGAGCAAGCGCACATACTTTACAACAGAGCGCACAAAAATTACGGCTCTGATTCTGATAGAAAACAACACAGACGTCTTAAAATTTAAAAGTCATGATTGTAATTACTAGAAATTTCCTGCTTCATTTAGTAATCGTCTATTTTCATTTAATTTGATTAAAATCAATGTGGTGTACATACTGTATTCTGACGTGTAGTCAAATTTTAAAGTATATAGCTCAGAGTGTTATGTGGTGCACAAAAATTTAACCTTCCTTCAAAAGCTGCACAGCTGATATTTTATGCGCACACAGCCTACAGAAAATTAGAGGGAACATTGATGCTAACTCTCCCTAGTCTTTTCCTTTCTTTCAGGTAACTTCAAACACCAAGTCATCACCCATTCCCTAATTTCTTCACCTCTCCTGCCATTTTGTCTACCCTGTCATTTGCTTTTGTGTTTCAGCTTTTCCTTCCTCTCATTCACTGATCTCTATTCTCTCTGAGATCATCTAATCCTCATCCCTGTCATAATCCTTCTTCTCTTCTTTGTACACTCCTGCTCCATCGTCATCTCTCAGCTGGGGATATCAGCCCCAGTCTTGGCCCTCCAAGGCATCTCTCACCTCATCTGTTTGGATCAAACCACAATTCCTCTGGTCTTATTTGCATACTTCTTTCCTTCCTTTTTCATGCGCCCTGTGGAATGTCCACTCTGTCTCCAACAAACGTGCCTTAATTCACAACCACTTTATCACCCATTTTCTGCATTTTCATGCTCTAACCAACACTTGGCTTTTTCTTGAAGACTCTGCTTAAGTTGTTGCCCTCAGTTGTGGAGGCTACCTTTTCTTCCATACATCTCCCCTGGCTGGCCATGGTGTTGGTCGTATTGACCTGATACTTTCTCTTTCATATAGGTTAGCTTCTTCTTCCTCTTTCTCTCACTTCTTTTAAAGTCCACTCCATCCATCTATTTACTCCATTATCTCTCTGGTAATGTAGTAAATATCCCTAACAGCGCTATCATTGATTGACCCCTTGACAGGTCTACTTTTTCTTTCTCTCTGACTTTGACTCCTGGCTTTCCTTCTTTCTTAAATCATCTTCCCCTTCTTTCATTCCTGAGTTTAACATTAATATTGATGACCCTCCGACTCCTATCCCTGAAGTTCCTTATTTTAACCTTCTCATTCAAACTCTAGTTGTGTTCAACTAGCTCTACTCACCAACATGGCCACTGCTTTGACTTTGTATTTTTGGCCCTACTGCTCGTTCTTAAACGTTTCCACCTCAGTCCTTTCCCAGTCTGTCCATCTGTTATTTTTCACACTTAACCATCTTACTCCACGATCTTGTCCAATTTCTACCAACACAATTAGGAATCTTCAGGCTGTTGACTCTTCTGCTTTCTCCACTGCTCTCATCTCTCTCATCCACTATGATATCCAAGCCTTTAGACAATGCAGTCTCTTCCTGTAAAACTATACTCTCCTTTGTTTTGGATGCTCTCATTCTTCCTATTCTACATCCTGTAAGGCATAGCATAACTCAACCTTGTCTGATCTCCAGAATCTGTCGCCAAGGCTTCTATGTCTGCTCTGCTGAGCAACTTTGGCTAAAATTCAATCCCCATGCTGACTTCATACATTTCAAATTCATGCTAACCTGCTTACATTCTGCTATTGCATTTTCTAAGTAAGAGTACTATATCTGTCTGAGAAACCTTCTTGCCTCTGACCCTCACTGTCTCTTTTCCATGCTCAACTTCCTCCTCAAAGTACCTCTACTTCCGATCCCCTATTTGCTTTCTGACCAGATTTATTGTTTATTATATTTAATAGCTTTTATGTGCCATATTAGTGACAGTTATCATTCAAAATGGTTTACAAATCAAAAATAATAATTTTGAATAGAAAAGATAAAAAGCAGGATAAAAGTCCAAAAACCCTAGTAGTAGTAATAGTACTTTTAGCTGATGCCTATCCAAGACGAGTCACATTCAGGTACAGTATGTATTTTCCTGTCCCCAAAGGGCTTAAAATCTAAGTTCTGATTGTTCTTTAGTAGGATGATATAGTCATAAAGTTCTATATTGCATAATCTATGATGGAAGTAAACAAGTCTTTACCCCTTTTTGGAATTGTAACAAATTTGATTCTAACCTGATGTTCAGTAGAAGAACAGCAACACTAAGGGCCCGATAATCAAAGGCATTTACACAGTTTATCCATGGGAGCTAACCAGGCAGAGGTTCAATATCTCTGTTGCCTGGTTAGCTTCTGTGGGCTTGTGAGCTGTGTGGTGACTCCAGATATTCAATGCCGGGGCCACATATGACCCTGGCATTGAATATCCAGGGATAAAGGTTGGTGGCAATGGCTAAGGGTCATAGCAGTGCATACCCATCCCAGAAGAATATCGGGCCCTAAATGCTTTAGATCACAATATTGTCATATGGATAAAGCTTAAACTGGGGACTTCTAGAATATTACCTTGTCTAGATTGCAAATGTCTTTTAGGTACATAATTTCAGTCTATTTTTAAATACATTGGTTTTGAAGTATTCCTCAATTTATAAACTATTGTCAACAATTTAAAAATATCTTTCTTTAATAGAAAACCAGTGTAACCTCCATAATAGGGGACAAGCACACTCATGCCTCTTTCAGCCTAACAAGAACCAAGCTTTGGCATTTTGTGCAATTTATAATTTTTTCAGTCACATGCCCCTTCAAATCTAGGTATAATATGTCACAATAATCGAATATACTTAACAAAAATGATTGTGCCAAATGTTGGAATTCCTTCTCTCCTAAATATGGTTTAAGTTGCCAAATCTGTTTCTCATATCCCTTCCATTTCTAATACCACTTCTAGGGAACAGATGATTCCATGGTATCTTCATAGTGTCACTCATGGGTAATAATTGTAAATGACTCTTTTCAACCCTTCCCATGCACAAATAAACATTTTAGCTCCATTCAGAATCCATCCACTCTGATCCAACCACACCACCTTATCTAAACATTCATTAAGGGCCTCTACTGCTCACTGCTTATCCCCCCTCCAACAGGGCTATCAGCTGAATATCAAGATTTGGCTTCAGTTCTCCACTGGGTCACTATCTTCTCCCCTTTCCCCCTTTGTTCTCATATCCCTTCTTCAACCCCTGCCGTTCTTTCTTCCTTTTCTAAAATCAGAGGACGAAACTGCACATTTTCTCTCCTCCTCCAAACTCAGTATCTATTCCTCTGATCTCATTCCCATCTGACTACTCAGCTGTATTTTTCCTGCTGTCATCCCTTCCATTTATCATATCCTCAACATATCACTTTTCACTGCAGCTATTCTTGCTAACTTCAAACACACTATGGTTATCCTGCTCCTCAAAAAACCTTCACTGGACTCTACCTGCCTTTCCGATTATCTTCCCATCTCCTTTTTGCATCCAAACTACTCAAAAGTGCAGTTCACCACCATTGCCTTGACTCTTCCATCTGAAACCCTCCTGGATCCATGACAATCTGTCTTTTGTCCTTTACAATTCTACAGATACTGCCCTTCCCAAAGTCTCCAGTGTCCAAAGGTTTCTATTTGATCCTCATCCTTCTTGACTTATTTGTTGCTATTGTCGATCACTACCTTCTCATTGATGAGCTGTTTTTGCTTGGATTTCTAGGCTTTGTTCTGTCATGGTTTTTCTTATTTCTCCCATAGCACTTTTAGTGTTTGCTCTGGTGGATCCTTCTCCACTTTTATCACACTATCGGTTAGAATATCTCAAGACTCTATCTTAGGATCTCTTTCTATGCTCATCCTCTTGGCACCCTGATCTCCTCCCATGTTTTTCATTACCATCCTTAAGCTGATGCTCCCAGATATACCTCTCTGCACCAGAACTTTCTCTAGGAATCCAGGCCCAAATCTCAGCCTGCTTGTCTGACATAGCTGCCAGTATGTCTGTCTAGCCAAGAATGAGCTGCTTCCCTTTAAACCCACCCTTCCTCTTTTCTCTATTTCTGTGGCTAACACTTTCATCCTCCTTGTATCCTTGGCTTATGATCTTAGGATCATCTTTGACTCCTCTCTCTCTTTCTCAGCACATATCCAACTAATGACTCAAACTGTCACTTCCTTCTCTATAACATCAGCAAAGTTCATCCTTTCTGAATATGTTACCAAAACCCTTATCCACTCTCTCATCATCTCCTGCTTAGAATATTACAACCTGCTCCTCGCTGGTTTCCTGCTGGACCATCTCTCTATCCTCCCACCGGTGTTGCTATGCTCATGTAACCCCGCTTCTTAAGTCACGTCATTGGCTCCTTATCCGTTTCTGCACACAGTTCAAACATCTCCTACTGACTTATAAGTACATTCACTCTGTGGCTCTCATTATCTCACCTATGCTTAACAGCTAAATAGCTTTTATCTGTGCACTTCTTCTCCATTGCCAACTCTAGACCCCAATCCTTCCACCTTGTACACCTAGACTCCCTGGAATAGATGGTATGTCAGACACTGTCACTAGTTCTGATCACATCCAAGCTAAAAACCCATCTTTTCAAGACTGCTTTTGGATCCTGACCCCTTTCTCTCCAACTTAACACCTTTATATTTTTTAATCTTTTCCTCTTAATGAAACTCCCTAGCGCCTTTCTTGTTCTGTTTGACTGTCTTGAATAATTTGTAAACTCGGTTGAGAAGGGATTGTGTCTTCTATGCATCTGTGTGTAGTGCTATGTATGCCTAGCAGCACTATAGAAATTATAAGTAGTAAGAATGTGGAGGAGAGTGAAAGATGAGTGTAAATAAAATAGTGAAAAGTGGTAATTGGTACATAAGTGGCTGGATTGAATAAGCTCCGGACAAGTCATCACAGAAGTAGGTGCAATGAAGCAGTAATATCTTTAAAATGTAATAAATTTACTTGATGATACTTTGAAGACAATGAAGTGGGAATAATATGGGTGTTCAAAAGGCCTGCGATAAACACATTGGCATAATGCAGACAGAAAAGAATAGTGGCATGGCAGACTACATTTTAGACTGAAAAAGGAAGTTGCTGGTAGCTTTCTGCTATTTATTCTATAGGTGATAAAAGCAGTTCATTTGAACAGCTGCTCAGATGTATAGTTTAAATGATAGATGTGCCTAGCAGATTATGGCAAGAGTAAGGCAGAAAGTGACAGGAAGAAAAATGTTTGCTGTAGAAAGTAGAACTGGAACAGCAATAAAACGAGCAGAGAAAGTAACAGGACAGGTAAAAACCAAAGGAAACTAAAAATACCCCATGGTGTCTAGACTTAGCTGACCAGCATGTGCTTAAAAATGTAGGGCTTTGGCTAATAATTGGAAAGGAGTTACTTGGAGTAGGACTTCCTATTGACAATTTGGTCACCATTATCCTAGAATTTGGAAAAATTAGCTTTTTAAGGAGTGGTTAGTTGGGTGGGAACATCTAAAGAAAAGCAACGGGCAAAATTGAAAGGAGACACTGTAAGTGCACTAAGCCTCTTTGTTAGGAAAGTAATTAAAAGTAAGAGGAAAAAGAGGCTGCTATGATTTTCAAAAGAACTGAAAGGATAAAGAAAAAAAGATAGTTAATAAATTACAAGTTATCACAGAAAGAAGACAGGCAATGATATCTGGAAAAGCTAAGAGAAGCTGGAAAAGTAGTCAGGAAAGCAAAATTAAAACGTGAAATGGAGGAATATGTAGAGACTGATAGATAAAAACAAAACTGCTTAAAAATATTTCTGTATAGTATTCACTAAGTAAGTGCTGGGAGTACAACCACAGAAAACAAATAGGAAAGGAAGTAAGGATGATCTCAAACGATTTTCAGAAGACTGTTCATGAGAAACTTGCTAAAATACAAGTAGTTAAAGTGATGGAGCCAAATGGGATGCTCCTAAAGATAGTGAAGGAACTTAGAAAAGCTCTGGAAGACCCACTGGTGCAAAACTACTGGAGATGGGCCAATATGGTTACTTTCACAAAAGCAGAAATAAGTAGGAGCTTGGGTAATTATATGCAAGTTAGTCTGATCTCAACAGAGAGGATTGAAGAGAGTAGCACCTGTTCACCTATCTGATACACCCTCTGTCCCAGAGCCATGAAGTCACTTTTGATATGCTCAGAGGGATACCTGGCAGTATCATTTGTGTCACCAGGCTAGAGCGAAGTGTGATACAAAACCTTTTATTTATTGCTTCACCACAAAACTTGGTGCCACCCAACATGGCCATGTTTCGACACTGCCTTTGTCAAGAGATTGGCCTACATAGAAATTCATATAGAAACATATAAGTACAATTAAACACTTATAACAATAAACATGTATAAAATTATATAAATATATAGATATATAAATAAAATAAAAAAGGAAATAAACAAGAGAAACGTCATCCAAAAATGCAAAAACATAAAAAAAACGGTGCAATAGTGAACATAAAAAATACATTTTTCAAACTTAAAAGTAAAAGTGATTGTTTGTAATAATACCATTGTGAACTAATTGTGCAAAACATTGTGGAATAAACAGAAGACAGACATGTGGTCTATGTCGTACCAAATAAGGCACCTTATGCTTCTTGTGCCTGATCTTAAAGAAAATTGCAACTAAATAAAGATAAAACAAAATATCTTATTATATTTTGAGAAAAGGGGAGAGTTTTTTATGAATCACTGACTTGGAGGAAACTTCTTGTGAAACGTTTGGAATTTGGCATTATAAAACCAAATTGGGGACCAAAAAAAAGAGCGGTATTGTTGTGAGAGCTGCCCCCCCCCCCTCCCAATTGGGCCCCGATCCTTTCTCTCACTTGGGTCCAAACTTCAGCGGGGAAAATAGACAGTAAACACCAATCTGCTGCAGCAAAAGGTCACATAATGGAACCACCAGTGGCAACATCACTGGCAAAGTATAGACTACTTAGTAACATAGTAAATGACAGCAGATAAAGACCAGTATGGTCCATCAAGTCTGCCCAGTAAGATGGCAAGAGTAGGTGCGCCTGCCTCTCCATGCAGGCCACCCCTCTCCATGTCTTTGTTTTAGGGGTGAACCCTCCGCTCCGTGTAGGACACCCCTGTATGTTGAGAAATTAGTTAGTTAAGTTTATTTTGATTTTATCCTGTTGCTGTAAAGGGATCCACTGTGTCTGTCCCATGCCATTTTGAATTCTGTCACTGTATTTGCCCCCACCACTTCCATCGGGAGGGCATTCCAAGCATCCACCACCCTTTCAATGAAAAAGTATTTCCTGACATTGCCTTTCAATTTACCCCCTTGCAGCTTCATGTTATGCCCTCTAGTTTTACAGTTTCCCCATCTTTGGAATAGGTTTGTTTGTTCATTATTTCTCTTTAAGTATTTAAAAGTCTGAATCATATCTCCCCTGTCCCACCTCTCCTCCAGAGAGTATATATTTAGGTCTTCAAGTCTCTTCTCATAAGGCTTCTGACGCAGGCTCCAGATCATTTTGGTCGCCTTCCTCTGAACAGTTTCCAGTCTTTTTATATCCTTTGTAAGATATGGTCTCCAAAACTGAACACAGTATTCCAAGTGAGGCCTCACCAGTGACTTATACAGTGGCATTAGTACCTCTTCCTTTCTGCTGGTAATTCCTCTTTGTATGCAACCCTACATCCTCCTGGCCTTGTCACACTGTTTTGCCACCTTTGAGATCTGCAGAAATAATCACACCAAGGTCATTCTCCTAGTCCATGCACACCAATCTCTCTCCCCTTATCGCGTACATTTCACCTGGATTTCTGCTTCCCAAGTGCATGACACTGCAATTCTTTGCATTAAATCTTAACTGCCAAGCATTAGACCATTATTCCAGCCCTTGTAGATCTTTCCTCATGTTATCCACCCCCTCAGGGGAGTCCACTCTGTTGCAAATTTTTGTGTCATCTGCAAAAAGACAGACTTTTCCATGCAGTCCTTCAGCAATATCACTCACAAATACATTGAACAGTGCCGGGCCCAGGACTGAACCCTGGGGCACCCTGCTAATCACCCTCCTTTCATCCGAGTGAGCTCCATTTACCGTCACCTTCTGTTGTCTGTCAGTCAACCAATTTCTGATCCAGTTCTCCACCTTGGGACCCATCCCCAAACTACTAAGTTTATTGATAAGCCTCCTATGAGGAACAGTATCAAAGGTTTTGCTGAAATCCAGGTAGATGACATCCATCGCATGCCCATGATCTAGTTCTCTGGTCACCCAGTCAAAGAACTAAATCAGATTTGTTTGGCAAGATCGTCCTTTGGTAAAACCATGTTGCCTCGGATCATGCAACCTGTTGGTTTTGAGAAAGTCTACTATTCGCTCTTTCAGAAGCGCCTCCATTACTTTTCCCGCCACCGAGGTAAGGCTCATGGGCCTGTAGTTTATCACTTCTTCCCTGTCACCACTTTTGTGAAGAGGTACCACATCCACCCTTCTCCAGTCCTGAGGAACAACTCCTGTTTCCAAGGATCTGTTGAAAACATCCTTTAACGGCCCTGCAAGAACCTCTCTGAGCTCTTTCAGTATCCTGGGATGTATCCCATCCGTTCCCATGGCCTTGTTCACTTTCAGTTTTGCAAGTTGTTCTAACACATCTTCAGTGAATGGTGTGGTATCTACTTCATTCCCATTTTTATATTTGGGAGTCACAGATGGTCCTTCTCCAGGATTTTCTTTAGTAAAAACAGAGCAGAAGTATTTGCTTAGAAATTTTGCTTTTTCAATGTCACTTTCCACAAATCCGTTCCCATCACTTCTGAGTCCTGCAATTCCATCTCTGATTTTCCTCCTCTTCCCAATATACCTGAAGAAAGTTTTGTTGCCACACTTCACATCTTTAGCCATCTTTTCCTCTGCCTTTGATTTTGCTTTCCTTATTTTTCTTTCTGTCTCTTTTAGTTTGCTCCTATATTCCTTACTGTGTTCCTCTGTTTGCAAGCTTTTGAATTTTGTGAAAGCTGTGTTTTTTTACTTTATTTGAGCAGCCACTTCTTTGGAGAACCAAATAGGTTTCCTTCTCCTCTTGTTTTTATTTACTTTACTTTCATATTTATCTGTTGCCCCTTTTATTGCCACCTTTAGTTTAGCCCATTGCGGTTCCACTTCTCTTATCCCCTCCCACCCTGCCAACTCCTCCTTCAGGCACTTGGCCATTCTACTGAAGTCAGTGTTTTTGAAGTTTAGGACTTTGAGCTTGCTATGATTGGACTGCACCCTTGGCTTTTATCTCAAACCACACCATGTGGTGATCGCTGCTGCCAACAAGGGCACCCACCCAGACATTCGACATGCTCTCACCGTTGGTGAGCACTAAATCCAGCATTGAGCTTTCCCTGGTTGGTTCCATCACCATTTGTTTAAGTGACGCATCTTGGAAAGCATCCACAATTGTTTTGCTTCTTGCCAGATTCGCAGAAGGAGTACTCCAATCCACATCGGGTAGATTAAAGTCACCCAATACGATCACTTCCCCCTTTGTGGCTATCTTGGCAATATCTATAATCAATTCATTATCTATTTCTTCGATTTGAGTCAGAGGTCTTTAGACTACAGCAATATGGATGACAGTGCCATCTCCTCTTTCCAACACTATCCAGAGCGCTTCTTCTTTTCCCCATGCCCCCTTCATTGCAGTAGCTTTAATATTGCTTTTGACATACAAGGCTACTCCTTCTCCTTTTCCACTTTCTCTGTCTCTTCTGAATAGATTATAGCCAGCTATGGCTATATCCCATTCATGCGATTCATTAAACCATGTTTCTGTAATTGCCACAATGTCCAAGTCCATTTCCACAATTAGGGCTTCCAGGTCCAGAACTTTGTTGGCTAAGCTTCAAGCATTTGTACTCATTGCTTTCCAGCATTTAACTGGCTTGCATGTATTTTGCATTGATTATGTTCTGCCCACTTCTTTCCACTTGTCGTTGATGTGTGATTTAAAAGTGTGTCTGTTTCTGATGATGTTCTGCATTTGCTGGGAGTGACGTCCTGAACTAGTCCTTCTCCATCCGTCACCCCCTTTTTCTAGTTTAAATGCATATCCACATACTGCCTGAATCTTTCACTTATGATTCTTTGCCCTGTGACAGAGAGATATAGTCCATCAGCACAGTATGGTCTCTTGTTGGTCCATCTGTTTCCCCAGTCACCAATAAATCTGAATCCTTCTTGTTCGCACCAGGTCTGGAGCCATATATTAAAGCTGTTTATGTGATGCAGCTTTTCTGCCCCCTTTCCATAAACAGGTAGAACTTCTGAGAATGCTACAGTGTTAACAATGGGTTTGAGTTTCTTTCCCAGAGTATGGAAGTCCCTTTGAACTGCAGAGGAACTGTTTCGAGTCAGGTCATTTTGTACCCAGGTGAATGACAACATCAATTTTGGAGTGCTCACTTTCTGCACTAAGTATATCAACAATTTGGTTTGTATTCCTGCTGGCTGAAGAGCCTGGGAGGCATTTGAATATCTTCTCTCCTTTGAACTGTGATCCCAAGTTGGTGCCTCTGATAATGGAATCTCCAAGTAGTAGTAGTTTTCTGTTTGGTGAGTTTTTCTTTATATTTGGTGCTTTAGCAGGAGAGTGGGCATTGACTGACTCATTTAAGGGCCCTTCAGTTTCCATGGATTGGTGATCCTCATTAACCAAAGCAGCAAAGGCATTATGCAGGGATATCTCTTGATGTATAGGATGTCTCTTAATTACAGGTCTCAATCTACCCAAGCCCACTGTGATCCATTTGTTCCTGGGATGTTTGATTTTTTGTGGGAGCGGTGGTGGACTTTGTTCTGTTTGTATCCTAGAAGAGATGTGTTTCGTTGCAGCTAGTTCTTCCCTTAGTAGAGTCAATTCTTTATGCATGGCAGCTAGTTCTTCCCTTAGTACAGTCAATTCTTTATGCATGGCAGCTGACTTGAGGCACATAGGACAGGCTCTTAGGCTCCAAATGATTCGTCTCAGAATGAAAGCACCACAGGTATTGCACTGAATACACAACATGCTAATTAAGCAGTCCTAGAAGGAGATGGAGAACAGGTGGGCTTAACACCAAATTAAAAGGGATAGATGGCAACGTACGTGACCACTATATAAGCAATGCAGCCCTGGGGTGGGTGGGGTGAGGGGTAGGGTGGACGAGAACCTAAGTGTCCTTGGCCAGTAGGCCTTACATGAACAGTGGGCACACTCAGATATCTGATTTAAGGACTACACAAGGAATGTAGGCAGTAAGAATATTCCCAAAAAGTAATCTTTAACCAACAGTTAAATTCTATATTAGCAACAGGCAAAAAGATAGAGAGCTGAAAGCTTAGCTGTGTGGAGCCTCTGGAAGATGTGCAGACTGTAGCTGACCAGATTTGTGTGGCAGACTGTAAGATAATCTAATTAGCCCCTCCCTGGGAGCAGACTTGCAACAAAAATTCAAACAATGGAAGCAGAATAGTCAAAGTGAACTTTCTCTTTCTTTGTATCTGCCTACTCTGCAAAGGTCCCTGTAACTTTAACTGATACCTTTGCTTCTAAAGTAAGTAAGTGGGGAACTCAGGTAAAAGACCAGGCCCCTGCAGTTTAAGTATTTCTATTCCAGGTAGCTTTATATCACTAGTGTCCCTGGCCAGTAGGCCTTACATGAACAGTGGGCACACTCAGATATCTGATTTAAGGGCTACACAAGGAATGTAGGCAGTCAGAATATTCCCAAAAAGTAATCTTTAACCAACAGTTAAATTCTATATTAGCAACAGGCAAAAAGATAGAGAGCTGAAAGCCTAGCTCTGTGGAGCCTCTGGAAGTTGTGGTACAAGAAAAGTAGATGGGTTATATTGCATCTTAGAACTTTTCCCATGGACAAAGCAATTATTTTACAGGCTGTTTCCTTTAGGAACAAAAGGCATGTTGAAGAGAAGTGAGATAAAATGTGGAATACAGAGAGGTGTGAGGAAGGAGGGATGAAAATATCATTTTGGCCAAAGGGTCCCAATAAAACCTTCAGGAATATGCATGAGAACTAAGGTTTTGGACTTGAATTCTGATGCCCAGGCACAAGATAAGGAGGTGAGAGCTGGGGGTGATATCCTGAACATTACTGCAATTACTTCTAACTTGCTTTTATAGTAAGGGGGATCTGTGCTAAGAGAGACAGTTTGTCTGTCCTTGACTAGTTTCCCACTGTGAGTTACTAACTGCTTCACAGCATGCATCTGTGTCCTTATCAGAGTCAAGCTTTGAGGAACAAAGGAATGTCTTCTAGTAGCCTGCTTTTTAGGCTGGCCAGGAGAAAAGGAAACAGGCATGTTAGGAGAGTAAGAAACAGACAGACCATGATTTCAAAAATGTCTCAAAATGGTAGCTAAGCTAGTGTATTAATAAAATAAAGGATATATAATAAAATTCTTAGTGGCAGCTTAAAAGGACCTGTTTATATCCCATATTACTCCCTCCTCTGAACACTGCCTGCTCCCAGGACAGTGTTCACGAAAGTGTGGGGGCGGGGGGGGGGGGCAGAAGGGTAAATGAGGATGCTGGGCCTGCGGCACTCCATATCCATGGTTTCTTCAGTGCTTCTTCTTAGGCTGGGGGGGGGTCTCAGGGACGAGAGTGCAGGTGACCAGATCTGGGCATCATTTCCATCTGTAAAGAAGCCTCAATCTCTGAAACTTTATAATTGGCAGGAAGGAAGCTGTTTGAGGGGAGGTTTAGGAATATAGGCCTTCATTATAGCTGCAAAATTTGGGATGCACTGAAAACAGCAGCAGAGCCCTAATAGCACAACAAAAAGAAAAATAGAAACTAAAAGCTGCTTCATCCACCCCAAGATGTTAAACCAATCAGATATATTACCTAAACCTGTCTTATCTCTAATGTCTGTCAGAAGAAGGTGAAGAAATTTCATCTTGTTAATATGGCCGGTTAGGTTCAGGGTCTGATCTGAAACAACATTCAGTATCTATCAAAGAGCAAACTCCTCCCTGAGATGCTAACAAATATTCTAGGGCCTATCTACTCTGGACAGCAAGGCTACGGAGCTGGCTCATCTCATCTTGGATATTTGTCAGAGACCCTGCTGCCTCATCATGAAAGCAGAAAGAATGGAGACCAGGGCTCGGATTTTACCATGATTCAGAAACACACCTGTACTGGGAATCATAGCCCTGTCTACAGAATCCCCATCATAAGCACTTGAGATTTTATTCAAAGTAGCAGAGTCCTGTTTGTTTCTTACCCTTCCATCTGGTAAGGAAGAGGTGATTGTAATACTAGGGATAACTTGCCCAGTGAAACATAAACCTTGGCCCTGCCGGGAAGAGATACAGAAAGCCTTGTACCCACAGATCCAATAGGTTCCAGGAGATTTCCATTCTACTAATCCCCACACAGCTACTGCAGGAGAAAGAAAATCACATTCAGATCTGCCTAAACATACTATCTCAGTTAAATTAGGTGAGGAAATAGTCAGGGAGGAACTAGTAAAGGTGTAAATGTAGTCACTGAGATAGATCTTATATTCACAAACACTTATCCCTAATTTTTGACCAGTCCCTTCTCTATGGAGGCATAGGGTACCATGAGCAAAGTTTGTTAGTGACAGAAAGGTAGAGCCTATGTTAAAAAGTAGTGGAGGTGTGAAATTAAGTAAGTCATAAGAGAGTAAGTCTGCTTGAATCACAAAGGATTAAAATTTTGCAGGAAACAAAATTCACTGTAGAATTTATATGGATTGAAATTCCATGTAAAAAGGGGAAGTCGATGGCAGTGGGGGTATACTATCGACCGCCTGGCCAGAATGAACAAATGGATGATGAAATGCTCAAAGAAATCAGGGAAGCTAACAAAAAGAATAGAACAGTAATAATAATGGGTGATTTCAATTACCCCGGTATCGACTGGATCAGTGTCATGGCTGGACATGCTAGGAAGATAAAGTTTCTAGATGAAATAAATTCCTGCTTCTTGGAACAGCTGGTTCATGAACCGACCAGGGGGGGAAGCCATTTTGGACCTAGTCCTTAGCAGAACACAAGATCTAGTGCAAGAGATAAGGGTGATGGGGCCACTTGGCAATAGTGATCATAGCATGATCACGTTTGATTTAATAAATGGAGGAGGGAGGGTAAGTAACTTTCAAAAGGGAGACTATGATAAAATGAGGAAAATAGTTAAGAAAAAACTAAAATGAGCAGTTGCAAAGGTTAAAGATTTACATCAAGCTTGAGTGTTGTTTAAAAATGCTATCTTGGAAGCCCAGACCAGCTGTATTCCACGCTTTAAGAAAAGTGGAAGGAAGTCCAAAAACCTACCAGCATGATTTGAAGATGAGGTCAGAGAGGCTGTTGCCAAAAAGCATCTTTGAGGAAATGGAAAAAGGAGCCAAATGACGAAAACTGGAAACAACACAAGCACTGGCAAGTTAGATGCAAGGAATTGATAAGGCAGGCAAAGAGAGAATTTGAGAAAAAGCTTGCTGTGGAAGTAAAAACGCACAATAAAGACATTTCAAGCAAAAAACGTGTGAGAGAGTCAGTTGGACCAGATAGAGGAGTAAAAAGGGCACTAAGAGGGGAAAAGGCCATAGCGGAGAGACTGAATGAATTCTTTACTTCGGTCTTTACTGAGGAAGATGTAGGGATGTTACCCATGACTGAAATGGTATTTAAAGGTGATGCTGTGGAAGAATTAAAAGAAATATCAATACACCGAGAAGATGTATTACAACTATTTGATAAACTAAAGAGTAACAAGTTACCGGGACCGGATGGTATGCATTCAAGGCTGTTGAAAGAACTGAAATATGAGATTGCAGACCTGCTATTAGTAATCTGTGAACTATAATTAAAATCATCTGTAATACCTGAAGATTGGAGGATGGCCAATAAAACGCCAATTTTTAAAAAGGATTCCAGGGGTGATCCGGGAAATTAAAGACTGGTGAGCCTGACGTCAGTAATGTAAAAAATGGTAGAAACCATCATAAAGAACAAAATTACTGAACATGTAGATAGTCATGGATTAATGGGAGATGGCCAACATCGCTTTAGACAAGGAAGGTCTTGTCTTACTAATCTGTTATGTTTTTCTGAAGGTGTGAATAAACAGGTAGACAAAGGTGAGTCAGTTGATATAGTGTATCTGGACTTTCGGAAAACCTTTGACAAGGTCCCTCATGAGAGACCTTTGGCAAAATTAAAAAAGTTATGGGATAGGAGGCAGTGTACTATTGTGGATCAGGAACTGGTTAAAAGATAGAAAGCAGAGGGTATGGCTAAATGGCCAATTCTCCCAATGGAGAAAGGTGAATAGTGGAGTACCCCAGGGATCTGTGCTGGGTCCACTGCTTTTTAACATATTCATAAATGACCTGAAAATGGGAATAACGAGTGAGGTTATCAAATTTACAAAAGACACAAAACTATTCAAAGTTGTTAAAACCCATGAGGATTGTGCAAAATTGCAAGAGGATCTTGATAAATTGGAAGACTGGGCATCCAAATGACAGATGAAATTTAATGTGAACAAGTGCAAAGTTATGCATCTAGGAAAGAAAAACCCAAACTATGGTTACACGATCCAAGGTTCTACCTTAGGAACCACCACCCAGTAAAAAGATTTAGACGTCATCGTGGATAAAATGTTGAAACCCTCCGCCCAGTGTGCAGCAGCGGCCAAGAGAGCAAATAGAATGCTAGGTATCATAAGGAAAGGAATGGAGAATAAAACAAAGGATATTATAATGCCTCTGTATCGTTCCATGGTGCAACTGCACCTTGAATATTGTGTGCAATTCTGGTCGCCGTATCTTAAAAAGGATATAGCGTTATTAGAAAAGGTACAGAGAAGAGCCACCAAAATGGTAAAGGGAATGGACGAATATCCCTATGAAGAGAGGTTAAAAAATGTAGGGCTCTTCAACCTGGAAAAGAGATGGCTAAGGGGAGATATGATAGAGGTCTATAAATTAATGAATAGAGTGGAACTGGTAAACGTAGATCGATTGTTTATGCCATCAAAATATAGAAAGACTAGGGGGCATGCAATGAAGCTACAGGGTAACCTATTTCAGACTAATAAGAGAAAATAGTTCCTGGAGGAAAGGTCCATAAACCAGTATTAAAGGGGACCCAGAATATCCACTGCTTGACTCAGTACAAGCATTGTGGAACCTATGTCTTTTGGGGAAACTGCTAGATACTTGTGACCTAGATTGGCCACGGTTGGAAACAGGATACTGGGCTTGATGGACTTTGGTCTGACCCAGTATGGCATATCTTATGTTCTTATGCTTCAGTCCCAATGTGATGGATGCACACATAACAGTTTCCTGTGGTAGCTTTCGCTGCTCCCTTTAACAATCTCACTTATTAATTGTCTTCCCAGTGTCCAAATGTTGTTCTTCACCCAGGACATCTACTTCTGATGAAGGAAATGTTTAGCTGAATGAGTGATTATCTTTCTGATTTATATGACATTCCTTTGTGTCTGCAAAGTTAGCCACTTTTCAGTATATTCACAAGAGCTGGAAGGGAACATAAATTTCACTATTGCCAAATTGGAAGGGCATTCAGTGTAATTTCTCTCTTCCTTTCAACTACATTTTTTTCTTGTTATACTCAAGGAGGGCTGAGGTAGTCTCATCGGAGGGGAGGGAGGCTTACTAAAACACAACAGACAAGAGAAAGAGAAGCATTTCAACAATCGTCTCGTGCACATCTACAATCTACCCGTCACTCTGCCTTTTTCTTCCATGGTGCAGCTCTTTGGAACTCTCTCCCCCTTTCACTCCATCTGGAAGAAAACTACACCGCCTTTAGGTTGCTACTCAAAACCCATTTCTTCACCTCTGCATACAATCTTCCAGCCACACCCAGCTGACCTGGTTTATCTATGTTTACTTATGTCCTGCCTTCTTCTCGCTTTACGTCTTGTCCTATGTCCTACTATTTTCTTCTTTCCTGTCTCAATTTTGTAGTTCTTTTCTTGCTACGGGGCCTTGTGCCCTTCCCAGTTTGACTTTGTACATGTAAACCACCCTGATATAACAAAGGGTGGTATATCAAATTTGAATAAACATAAACATAAATAATACCAAGATTATAATGATAACAGAAATTAAACATACGACAATAAATCCAGTCCACTCTACGCTCTCCGGTTCACCAATTAGCAAAGGGGACTCTATATCAGCAGGTCTGCCAAAAGGTGTAACAGGAAGCAGTCATTTGGGTATCCTCTTCAGCTTTACCTTCAGGCCGATAACCCCTTTTCTTCAGGACTCTTCTCTCCCTTTCCAGCTGCTAGGGCTTTGGCTGCCCCGATGTCAGCTACTTCTCATCCTGGTCCTGAAGCCTGATCTGGAGATGGAGAATGTTTACATTGAAGGTAAAGGATCCAGGATCCTTTAGCAAACAACTTCTCTGCAATCTGTGCTGTCAGAAGAACTTGGAATGGTCCCTTCCATGGCGGCTTCAGCGTGTGCTGATGGTATGTCTTTACCAGGACACAGACTCCAGGTTGAAAGGAATGAGCTGAGACATCTAGCAGAAGGGACGGGAATTGCTGAGCATACCTGTGGAGGGGAGAAAGTTGCTGCTGCTGCTGCTGCTGAGATATAAGAGGTCAAATGTGAATCTTGCATTATGAAAGTAGGAGGTATTCCATATAACAGTTCAAATGGAGATATTTTCAGTCTATCCCTTGGGGCGATTCTAATGTTAACAAAGCCAAAGGCAAAACTTCTATCTAGGACAATTTTGTTTCTTTACAGAGTTTCAACAGTTGCTGTTTTAAAGTCTGATTCATTTTCTCCACCTGCCCCAAGCCAGGGAGTATGAAGCTTCCAAGTAAACCCTAAAAATTCTGACAAACTCTGAATAATTTTTGAAGTAAATTCAGGTCCCTGGTCCGAGTCTATTACTCGTGGAGAACCGAACCTGGGTACAATCTCTTTTAGTAACAACTTGGCAATTTGCTGTGCCTTTTTGCTAGTGGATGGAAATGCTTCTACCCATCCAGTTAATTGATCAACAATAACTAACACATATTTAAACTTTTTTACTGAGTTTGTCAGTAAAATTAATCTGTAACCTTTCAAAAGGAACAAAAGCCCATGGTTTTGGAAGTCCTCTAGGCTCACCTCTATGATTGCTGCTTGCACACAGCAGCCAATCCTAAACAACTCATTAGCTAAAAACCCTGGTTATTTACAGATCAGAGAAGTTGCAGACAAGATGCACGTGCTTCATCTGCAATTTTTGGGGTGGTTTTTTTGCAAATTTAGGATTGTACCAATCTTGTGAAAATTCGTATAGGTATCTTTCCTCCTTTGCCTTCTTGTGTCGGGCCAGGGTACATAGAGACAAAAAGGGGATAAAATCATCTGGAAGCACAACATGGCCAGTGTGTGTTTTTCCATAGTCCATCAGGATGCAAAGTGCACCCAGCCTATTTCCAAGTGTCTATTTCCAATTATTGAGTATGAGTCTGGGCTAGATGACTTTCAGAATTAGAGTTAATAGAGATGGCATAATCAAATATCAGGGTTGCAGAGTAGAGTGTTCATTTTCTTTTTTTTTTTTTCTTTTTTTTTTATTCCTTAGGTGAATACATAATTTCACATCTGAAATTACCTTCACCATTTTACTGCCAATCTGTGTTATCTTTTCTTTTCCAACATAAATATTCCTTCGTACGCCTCTCAACACTTTTTTTTCACTTACATCATTCCACCAAACTACATGCATAGGTCCATGTATTTATAACATACTAATGTATCCTTTTTTTGTAAACTCTTCTAACGCATCAAACAATTATTAAAGCTAAACTAGCAACCCTCTAAATAAAAAAACAACTTTATTAAATATAACATGAAATTCTTAAATGACTAGAGCTTTTCCTTTTCCTCTCTCTGCCTGTGTGCTTTCCCAAACCTCTCCTGGATCATTGTTGATAAGCAAGATTTTGTATTTTGTCCAAGCAATTAAGTCAGTGTTTTTAAATTTACAAATAAGCTAAAAAAAATATAGAGATATTCTCATATTTTCTGGGAACTCGTATCAATGTATAAACTAGATACTAACTTTATCTCATAGTGTTAGACCATATTTCTGTTTTTCTTCTTTGTTCCTCCAAAAATTAGATCAGGAATGTTTTGTTTTGTTTTCTTTAAACCAAAGTGCATTTTAAAAAATAGAATGTATAATTCACATACACAAAATGGGTGAAATTATCTTAAAACCCTAATAGTGAAACAACCCAAACAGGACTAATCATATGGTGTTGCTGTTCTGTTCATGAGTCTTGTGGTGATGAAGGGGCATCAGAGCCCACGGAAATAGCTGGAAAACAAACTTTTACCTGCAAGCAGAGGGATAGTTCAGAGAGCAGGGAGTTTCAAACTGCAGCCAAAGAAAAAAAACACACACACAGAGCTGCTGAGTCCCGACCACGCCCAAGCTCCAAGGCAACCCAGGAAGGTAATAGGAAACACCTGGGGGGAGGAGTTGGAACCGGGAGGGCAGCTACACACATTTAAGCTCCAGGGAACAGAAAGAGGGGAGCCTACCAAGAGAAAGGAGGGAGGAGAGCTCCCGAGGCAAACTGAAGGGAAAGGATCCTTCTGGGGAATTGAAAGAGAGAGGCTTTCCAGAGACAGCCGCAGAAGGGATTCTCAAGGCAGCCAGCATACTGGGGACTACAGTCCAGGGAGAAGCCCATGCTGTAAAGGAATTGCAGCATGGTCTGGATATCGGAGGCTCTGTCCTGAGAGAGTTGCTGACTATAGTCCAGGTACGGGAGCAACCCTGCAAGAGTCTGTGGGAGAAGTTTTACATCTGGAAAGATCTGGGAAGAGAAGGGTGAGCCAGTTAGAAGCCTTGGCCAGCTTGTTAAGAGATAAGGGTCTCTACAGCCATTCTAAAATCCCTGAGCACAGAGAGAAGTCCCGTTGGGAAAAGGTCTTAAAACTTTTAGGGGAGATTAAGCCTACGTCCCCTCAGCCCGAGTTAAGCCAGGAGACAGCAGAGTCTGATTATGAAGACATGCAGACAGAGCCTTGTGATCTTGAACAAGACTCCTTAGATTCCTTGATGGATTGTTCTTTTTGTATGAAGACAGAATGAAGAGGCTGTAGGTTTTTAAAGCTGAGGAAGAAAGCCAGAAGCCATTTAACTGAATGTCTTATGCTGGAAATATTTAAAAAGGAAAATTGCTGCTGTTTAAAGCTGAGAGGAAATGATTCAAGATTGATTTGAATGAGTAAGGGAAACAGCTATCTGGATGTAAAACAGCTTGAAGCAAAAGAAAAGCTTTATTTAAAGTTTTACTCAGTTTGGGGAAAGGCTGATACCTTTGCTGGAAGTTAGCTGAAACCAGCTAAACTGTATTTTTGACTGTTGAACTATGGAAGAAACACCTTCGGGTGTAACAAGCTGCATGAAGCAATTGTAACATTTATCACTGTCAGAATCCTGTTTGACCTAAACTTCTTTTGTTCGAGAGTACATCCTAAGTTGGTTGACATGTGTTGAGCTTCTAAGGAGGTTCTTTGCAAAGGGAAAGACAAAAAATAAATTTCCTGTGTTTTGCCTTCAAACCCTCGGACTCTCTTTGTCATTTCACACAACTACAATACCCAGAAGCTTCAGCTCTGGAGCCCATTAAAAAGGGGACATTATAAGGCACGCCCTTACCTATAGGCAACCGCCTAGACAGTAGGGAGCGCCACAGTCTACAATCATGAAAGGAAACATAATACAAATACCTCTCTTTTTTTAATCAGCACTGAACTTAACAATGCAAAGTAATTAACTAAAGCCTTTCAGTTCAAAGCTTATGTATATACACTTTGCCTAAGCAAATACCAGAAGATGCTTCCTTTTTTTAAATTTAAATTATTTGAGCTGAATAAATCTGCATGTACTCTGTGTCTAATAATTCAGACTGAGCAAGGATAAAATGTTAAATTAAGATCTCTTAAAGAGAACCATTAGAGATGGAAAATAAACTTTTTTATGTACAAATAAAGTCAAATCACACCTGGAGGTCTACTCGCCTGAATCTCTAGGAAATGACAAGGGAATACAAACATAAATTAGTACTTATATTCACAAACAGCGAATGAGCTAGACTGAATCCTTATCAATGTAATGTGAATCTCTCGATCTGTCCCACACTTGCACTCCATCTTGAGTACTGTTTTTTTAAAATGATTTAAGATAAAACGATGTTAGTTTTTAAAGAAAGAAATTTCTTCCTGGGAACCTATGAACAAAGAAGAAAAGGCAGGATTAATTAATCATGAACAGTTCTTATTCCTTGCAATTCAAAACACCTCTAGTGTTTGAAAAAAATGCCCTTGGGCAAATTACATTTAAACCTTGCATGCACAGGATTTTTTTCTCATTTGTATAGAAAACCAGCTTCTGGCAGAGGGCCAGGAAGAAAAGTTTTAAACCTCAGCTTTTGAACACAGTCAGTGGAGAAAATTTACAGCTCTCTACTTTGGAATTTGAAGAACAGGAGGGGCTGCTTTTTTTTTTCTTTTTCTGGAGTTATCCTGCTCCTCTAGTGCTTTTTCATAGGGGTATGTTTACTAAACTGCAGTAACGTTAACACGCATTATGTAATGTTAATGCGCGGTAACGTAACGTTAATGCGCGGTAACGTAACGTTAACGCGCAGTAACGTTACAACCCGTGCGGAAGCATTCCATGGTGCGGTAGACACTGCAGAAGGAGGAGAGAGGGCGGAGAGCTGGGGTCAATGGGCGGGGAGTGGGCGTGGAGAGGCTCCTTGCACACTAACGTGCTGAACTGAAGGGCTGAATCCTACCGCGAATGAAAACCTGCCGTTAGATGAACATTTGCAGGAGAGAGAAACCATTTCAGTGTCAGCAATGTAGGGCACAGGCAGGGAGCCCGAGAAAGGTGATAGTAGTGTTCCATCTGCAGCAACAGCATAGTGGCAATGTACGAAGGGCAACTATGGTGATGGTGCAAATGGGGCATAGGGGGACTGCAAGCGGGACATGCAGTGGGGGCAAATGTGGCACGGGGTGGACTAGGCGGTTGCCTAGGTGGCACATAGGAACGTGGAAAATGGATACCAGCAAGACAGCAACAGACCAGGGTCAAACATGCCCATGAGTCTGTATCCCACAGTGTCCCATCCATGGGACATTACAGACAGCATATGGTCAGGGCGCATGGCAGGGGGGGTGTTTGTTCTGGAGGGAGTAGTGGCATCCACCTGCAGTGGACCTAGCCCATGCCCTGTACCAGTACATGGTGTGCAGTGCAACAGAAGAGGTCTGGCTGGGGAACGTAAGGGTAGCCCCAGGGACCACTATGCTGCTGTGGCAACAGTGTGGTGAAATACACTCAGCCAGTATGTCCAAGAGCAAAAGGTTCAAGTCCCATCTGTGGATCCTGCAGAGCATCACCCCATAGTTTTATCCCACAATGCAGCCACAACAACAATATGTGCAAACCCCAACGCAGCGGTGCACAGGGGTACAAACACCCACTCACACGGGCTCCACTATCCACAGCCTCATGGAATGTCAGGCTGTTGGCCCCAGCACGGAGCTGCAGTTATCACCAGAGCACTACTACTACCCCCTGCAGTTTAGCAATGTTGGCACTGTGCTCAGGACCAGTGTGGTGGGCAGGGTTGTCAACCACCTCTATCTCTGCACAATGCTGAGATAGGTGTGGGAGTGTGCGTATGTCTATCCATTGGTTTGTGTCTGCCAACACCTCACTGAGCCCACATTGCTCACACTGTTTTCAGCGTTAGCCTGCAAATGTGCATAATGAGGAGCAAGGTATTGTGGGTATGGCCCAGACAGGGCAGATTGGCCAGGATGCATCTGGTGGAGGGCAATGGCTGGGATACTGTTGTGCTTGACCACCACCTGCATGGGCAGGGTGGCCACAGCATGTCATGCTGGTAGGTGGCTCTCACTCTGACCGAGCAGTGACCATGGCATGTCCATGTTCCCACTTAGTGCCACACATTATTTGTCTCTAGTGATACCTGTGTGTTCCTGGTTCTGGGGCCCAATCATGGAGATACCTGCTTGGTGTTTGTGCTGTGCATCCCACCTCTGGGTGCACAGGGTTCTCCCATGAGCATGCACTATGGACTGGCTAGTGGGCTGTCTGCAGTTAGTCTGTGCATGGTGGGACTACCCTGTAGGATGCTGCAGGTGCAGTCTGATTGTGCTGGCGGATGGCAGACCGTGGCATGGAGCCTTCCCCTGCCCACCCCAAGCATCACTGCTGGTCTGCCACGGTCACATGTATGGCTCTGGCTGATCAGCCCTGGAGGGCTGTCATCGGCCAGCAGGACTGTGGTTGCTTGTATTACAGCCATTCCGCAGGGTGCAGGAACCTGTCCCACCACATCCTCATCTACAATAGGGGTGATTTTGGACCCCTTGGGGTATATAGTGCATACCACTTAGACCCATAGAGGCAGTGCTACCACTGGTTTGTGGCCCTCCAGGGCTGGATTTGGAGACCCCTGCCTTACACCTCTGTCATTTACGATTGTGAGTGGGCAAGGTGCAGATGTCCAAGACATCAAAAAGGTTAGATAGAATTTGTCACATTCCTCCTCGCTTCTCACCACCACCAAAATATTGTCTATTAGACAACTTTATGGTGGTGGTGAGAATCGAGGAGGAATGTGACACATTTTATCTACCCTTTTGATGTCTACGACATCTGTACCACTCACAATCTTAACTGACAGAGGTGTAAGACAGGGGTCTCCAAATCTAGCCCTGGAGGGCCACAAACCAGTCAGGTTGGCAGGATATCTCTAATGCATATATATCTCATGCAGATTCATTAGGGATATCCCGAAATCCTGCAGGGTTGTGGACATCCAGAACTGGATTTGAGTAGCTCTGTTCTAGGCAGTGGTCATGGGGTTCGATTCCTCGTTGTTCCTTCCTGTCCATGTCTGTTTTGCATGCCTGTGACAGTCATATCTTTGCAGATCCGTACTGCCAGCCCATAATACCCTCACCACAGTTGCCATCACTCCCTATACAGCATTATAAGGCACCTTACTAGGCACAGTACAAGGCACGTCATAAGGCACGTTACAGGGCACCTTACTAGGCACAGTACAAGGCACGTTACAAGGCACGTGCCTTGTATTGTGCCTACTAAGGTGCCTTGTAACGTGCCTTATAATGCGCGTTAGCCTAAGGCGCCTTGTAACACACATTAACTGACACAGCTTGCCATAATGATGCACCGCCCATTCCCTTATATGGGAATCCAGGGAACCTAATGTGGGGAACATTACCACAGTTTAGTAAACATACCCCATTATCTGCAGATAAAATCAGGTTCTGGCTCATTTATGGCTTTCAAAGAAGTAGTTTCAGGGTTATCGTACAATTTTTACTTGGCAAGGAAACTGTAGAATTCTCATAAGGAGGAAAGGCACTGGAATTTATTTTCATTCTGTGTGTTGACCTGAGTTAGAGAGCCCTCAATTTCATCTACTTTTCAGTTTTAACTTTTTGCTACTGGGGTTTCAGTTACTGCTTTGTTTGAGGTATTTGCAGCCCCCTCCAGGGCTGTCAGGTGTGAACTAGCCGCTTCTGAGTGAGATGCACTTGTGTCTCACTATTGCTCCCTGCCCAGCTGCCTGATGTTCCGGGGCTAACTCAGAAGGGGAGCAGGGGACTGCTACTCTGTGTCCTCTAACAATGAGACTTTCAGGTGCTAATGGATCAAAGGGGTCTTCCTCATATAGAAGAGGGGCAGTTGGTTGTTTCTTTTCAGGCTTATCTGTGTACTCTTCTACCTGTCTGGGATACATGAGAGCACCCTGGTTAAGAGCCTTCATGCAATGATTCATAGTGTTTTCAAACAAAAAGTAATCGAGTTGCTGAATTTTCTGCTCCATTAAAATGCACCTTAAACTGGAAAGAGTTGAGAGCTTCAAAAGACCCGGCCATGCAAGCTGGTATACTTTGAGGGTTCCTTTAGAGAGGTTGGCCATACCTCCTAAATGACCCAATTATTTCAGATGCATGCTAAGGGAGCGGGATCCCTAAATTCAGTGTTACATTTTCTTTTGAAAACTCTTTCAGTTCAACTGAGTCCCTGTAATTCTAGTGCACACTTTTGTCACCCTATTACCTTTAAATACCTTAATACCTTTTCAGTCACAGAGAGTCTTGTCTCTCAAAAAATCTGTTTAATGGTGACTAGTTAGCTTTTGCAATACAGACTGGCATGTGAATTTAAGCTTTAATATTAATACTCACTCACCACTCACCTAAAGCCTGGGATCAAGAACAAGGGCCAGAAGGTAAAGTACTAACCTTTTAATGCACACTGCCATTGTCCTGATCCGGGGCTGAAGAGAGGTAAGCTGTGCCAAATTGTTGTGAGCCCTCCTGCCAATTGGGCCCCTGATCCTTTATCTCACTTGGGTCCGATCTTTAGCAGGGAAAACACCAATCTGCAAGGCAAAAGCAAATTTATTCTTTGCTACAGCAAAGGATCACAAGTAATGGATAATGTCACTGGCAAAGCACAGACATTTTATACCTTCTCTGATACATGGAAGGTAAGTGGGCTCTAATGCATCTTAGAACTTTTCACATGGACAAAGCAAATTAGTTTACAGGCTGTTTCCTTTAGGAACAAAAGGCATGTTGAAGAGAGGTGAGATAAGAATGTGGAATACAGAGAGATGTGAGGAAGGAGGGATTTATTTATTTACATTCTCTTATATACTGTGCTATTCTGCATCAGTGCGGTTTACATTGAACAAACCGAAATTACATTGAACAGGGCGCATTATAACTTGGAGATAATTATTTTACAGGGAACATGGGCTATGGAGGGTTAAGTGGCTTGCCCAAGACCACAAGGAGCACCTGTGGGACTAGAAACCCCAGTCCTTCCGGCCCAAGGTTGCTGTCCTCTAGTGGGCTTTCAACCCCCGACCTTCCGGCCTGAAGTACCTTGCCCCAACCACTAGGCCACTCCTCCACTCCACTTCGTTAAAACAGAGGGTAGATACAATCATTTATATTGGACAACAGGCCGGATATCTGACCAACAAGGAAATAGATCTTTTGACAGTTACACATCCAGTTACTCCAACAATTTATATGTTACCAAAGATCCACAAATCATTAGAAAATCCACCAGGAAGACCCATCATTTCTGCAATAGGTTCTCTTCTGGAACCCTTTTCAAACTTTCTGGATATTTTTTTAAGACCATTTGTTCCACTGACCAGGTCATATGTTTGTGATTCTACACTCATCATTAATATTCTAAAGAGGTTTACTGATTTCAATGATGGACTTTTGTTGGCTACCTTGGATATTGCATCACTCTATATTAACATCCCGCAGCAAGCAGCATTAAATATTATAGAGGATACCTTGTTCCGCAGAGATCGACCTGTTAGGATTCCTTCCTTTTTTCTATTGCAAATGGCCATCTTGGCTATGACTGAATTTTTTTTCTGTTTTAAAGGGGTGTTTTATAAACAGATCAAGGGAGTAGCCATGGGCTCTTCCATGGCACCTGACGTGCAAATTTGTATGTTGCACACTTTGAAGAGCTTCGTTTATCTAGCAACCATCCTTTCAAAGGACATATTAGACTGTGGAAAAGATATATCAATGATATTCTTCTGATCTGGGACGGTACTGAGTCTTCTCTGTTCAAATTTTTCAAATAGATGAAAGTATCATTTTGGACAAAGGGTCCCAATAAACCCTTCAGGAATATGTATGAGAACTAAGATTTTGGACTTGAGTTCTGAGCCCAAACACAAGATAAGGAGGTGAGAAGAGGGGAGGGGAGTGTGACACCCTGAACATAATTGCAATTACTTCTAACTTGCTTTTACAGTAAGGTGGATCTGTGCTAAGAGAGACAGTCTGGGTCTTTGATTAGTTTCCCACTGTGAGTTGCTAACTGCTTCACAGCATGCAGCTGTGTCCTTATCAGAGTCCAGCTTTGAGGAACAAAGGAATGTCTTCTAGTAGCCTGCTGTTTAGGCTGGCCAGGAGTAAAGGAAACAACCATGTTAGGAGAGTAAGAAACAGACAGACCATGATTTCAAAAATGTCTCAAAATGGTGGCTAAGCTAGTGTATTAATAAAATATAAGCATTTATTTTAAAATTGTTAGTAGTAGCTTAGAAGAACCTGTTTATATCCCATATCAGTATCATCAAAAAACTAGGAGGTCAATTGAACATATTAAATGTCAAACCGGTGACTAAAAGAGGGAGGTGAGCCTTGTATGATCTCTTTTAGCCTATTTTATTGCTATGAGAACTTTTTAAGAAAACCATACTAAAACATGTAAAAAAACATACTAAAAAGGGAGAAGGTGAAGAGTAGGAGGGAAAAGGGAGGGAAGAAGGAAGAGAAGGGATGGGGAGGGAAGGGGGAGGGGAGGGGAAAGAAGAAAGGGGGGAAGGGAGGGGGAGAGAGGAAAAAGAGGGAGGGGAGGGGGAAGGGGAAGGAAGAGCCAAAGAAAAAAAGTTACTATTGAAAGCATTTTTAGAGGGGGACAAATATTTGCGGCCCAATTTTCATAGCCTGCCCGCTGACCCCTCTTAACCCAGATTTTCATTTCCGCAGCGACAGACATGTAAATCCAGGTCACACTGCACAGACCAGCAGCCGCCAAGGGTAAGTGGGTAGCAGCGATTTTCAGTGTTGCCCATTTAGCCCCAACGCTTTAAAGATAGGTGAGGGTTTTCCTGGCCTATCTTTTAAGGCGCAGAGCGCTAAGCAGGCAGCATCAAAAATCACTGCTTCCCACTTAGTGCCATTACCCGCCTCTTCTCCACTCTGGAATGCCCCAAACACGCCCCGATGCTAAGCGGATAGCCTCTGGGCGCGCTAGGGACTTAACTGGGATTTTCCAAAGGTACTACCTGTGTAGGTGCCTTTGGAAAAGCCCGGTTAAGGCATTTACACAGCTAACATGGGCTATTACCTGTATAACTGCCTTTGAAAATCGTGCCCTTAATATATAGTTATTCGATTGTAACACTTATGTCTTTTGAAATGAAAAAAAATGAAAAAGTAAAAAAGGGCATGAAAAACTTAAGGCACTAGGTTGCCTTACCGACTAGAATTCAATGTTGTAATGCATTAAAACACAGTCTTTAAACACTCATTTGGGCACAAACCTAGTTACCACAGTAGCATGAGTACTTTTTTTTTTTTTTTTTTTTTTAAAGGGCACCCAAGGTGCCGAATTTCAGTGCACACCATTTCACGTTGTTGTATTTTGGGGAATGATCGTGTCCAGCTCATATAAATCATTTTCAAAGGGTGGGGAAGGAGAGAGGGAGGGAGGGAAGGGAAAGAAAGGGGGAGGAAAGAACCGGGAGGAAGGAAAATGGGAATAATGTTTATTGTTGTTCAAATGTATCTTTAACATATTTGAAAAAGAGCATGGCTCACTTAAAACATTAAGGCACCTTACATACTGGAATCCAATGTGGTAATGCATCAGAACGCCCTGCAGCTGCAGTCAGTTTTTAACCCTTTGAAGGCCTACTTTAAATTTTTAATCCACATTCTGCAGCCGAGTTAATTTTTGCATATTTCAGGAAAATTGTACCCGTCTTATTCAATATATTCTAATAGTGATTTTCCTACGGTCATGTATTATATACCATTTGATAGGAAGATTTAGTCAGAATTTTGGATCCCGAGAGTTTTGGGCTCAGCCTGGAAAGGGTTAACCCTCATTTTGGCGCGAACCTAGTTGCCAATGTAAGATGTAAACATATTGTAGATTGTGATTATAGAAAGGGACAGGAGATGCGAGGTTCAATCCAAACCATTTCACATTTGATGTGCTTTGGGGAATGATTATACCTAAGCATATATTGCACTATGGGCCCGATTCTGTCCCAGACGTAGATCCCCTCTGTACGTCCGGTCTTAACCGGGCGTAGAGAGGGGATCACGATTCTGGTCCTGAAGAGCACGTCTAGCCCTGCAGGATCAGAATCATGAACAGTCTTGCATGTGCAGGCTGGAATTGTGATTCTGTCCGGCCTGCACATGCATGACTGTCCCCAGCTAACTCAGTCATCCACAATGCCGACCGCCTGAAAAAGGGGTTTATTCCCCACAGCCCGACCCCCGATCTGGCCTCCTAAGGCCAGGGTCAGGCTGCAGGGAATAAACACTGGCCCCCCCTGCCCCATCCACGCCCTGGGCTGTGCAAAAATCATGTCCAGGGAAGTTATTCCACCCTGGAGGTGGAATAACATCCCAGACATTTCGCCAGCCCTGGACATACAGGGTCTACATTAGAATTGGCCCTGTACGTCTAGGGCTGGCGACCGCCCACTGCCCGCCCAGACTTCACCCATACCCCACCGCCGCCCCCCCCCATCTAACTTCCCCGCACTACTGGCAGGAGCCGGCACAAATAGCGGGGATGGACATACCGTCGGGCCATCCATCACCGCTATTCGTAGCACAGAATAACCTCCTGAAGGGGGATGGGGTAGGAGGGAGGAAAGAGGGGGGGGGGAGATTCACTTCACAAAAATGCATTATTCTCATGTCTTTTAGAAAGACCACCAGTGTACCCTGTCATCTGAAATACATCGTGATATACCATAAATTGGCCCGTAATAGCAGCCTATCTTTAAACTTTCACTTTTGCGAGACCTAAACATGAGGTGTCTTCATTCTCTAAAATATTCTCATCAGAAGACTTTTACCATCAGGTGAAGCTTTAGGGAAGTCGAACTTCTGTTCTACTAGTAGGGGGTGGGATGTGGGTTCAGAGGTTGGGGAAGGAAAGGAAAATTGGAAATGGAAAATTATCAGGGAGTTGGGGAGGAGAATGGGAGAGGAGGGGAGAGGGAAGGGGAAGAGAGAAAAGGGAAGAGGAACGGGGATTGGAAAAGAAACCTTGCAATTGAGCATAAAATAAAAAATGTAAATAAATAAAAAATTTGGTCAACCACCTGGGTATGGAGATTGTAAATGGGATCAGGGAGGTCTGATATTATACACCCCACATAGGACCATGAACCATGTGGGAGCAGAAAGAAAGAGAAAAGAGAAGGGGGAAAGTGAAAAGGGGGGTAGAGAGCGGGAGGGAAGAGGAGAGAAGAAGAATAGGAGGGGAAAGGAGACCATAAGGTGGGGAGGGGAGAGAGAAGGGGGGAAACGGGGGAGGAGAAGGAGGGGGAAAAGGGGAGGGGAAAGGGAAAGTAGGGGGGAGAGAAAAAGAATGGGGGAACTATCGGCTTCCCTGCTAAAAAATAAATAAATAACCAAAATAACTAAAAATTGAAATTAAACGAACTGGCATGCACAGAGACTCTTTAAATTGTGTTAAATGACAGAGAGCCTGATTCTGGTAGGGGCACATCTGTGCTGTCCAGATGGCCCTAAGCAAGAGGAGCCCATTAGGATCTGATTCTGGACTGCGGGAACAAAACATTCCCACTGTAGCCAGAATAGGGCCCGAGGATGGCCTGGCGTGCCCCTTCTGCTTGCGGTGACATCCTCCCCACAAGTGCCCCACGACTCCAGCATCTTTGGCCCCCCTTGTCCTCACCACCCGACCCAAGGCTGGCCTGCCATGGCCTGGATCGGGCGGTGGGGACCCTCCACACCCAGCCGCGGTCCCGGGGGCGATCCCTGGGTTTTTGCTGCTTATTCCATCTTTGAGGTGGAATAAGCAGCACATCTCCATGGGCCCAACAGGACATACTGGGTCGTGACCTGGATCGGCCCTGTATGTCCTGCCAGGCTGACCCGTTCCTGATCTGCCCCGATCCCGCCCCCTCCCGTCCCCCTGCCAGCTCTCCCCATCTTGATGCACAGGATGTACAGGTTGAGCTGGAGGGGGAAATTGGGCTGGATGGCTTGCGGGACTGCATGTCTGTAAAATATGCCACTCCGTACTATTTTGAAATATTTCTTGATTGTATTGAAAATGTCAGAGGGAGAACCATCCTTGTAGTAGTTGATCTTTCCATCATCTTGAGAAGAGTAGATCTTTATCAAGTCTGATTGGCAGAAGAGAGTCACCAACCACCACTATTGTTCGCTTCCTTGTGGTCACTGATTCTGCAACTTTGGGGTGCTCGAGCTCTCATTCTTCGCTTTTCTGGGATGCTTTCACCTCCTCCACTTCGAGGGCTGCATAATAGTTCTTCAACTGAAGGGCTGAAGGAGTTGGATTGGTGATTCTACAGGCCCTGGTGATGTGCCCAATATGGACATCTCCAGGACCATATTCCAGAATCTGAATGTCTAGGATAGTCTAAGGATTAGAGTAGTGCTATCTTTGATATTGTGCTGAGTACTGGGAATGATAGAGTTCTTTCTTCTCTACATGCTATGGATGTTTTTCAGCCAAAATGAGCACTTTTCAGATGCCTGTTCATGTCTGGAGGAAGTCTAAACATGACACTAGAAACCAAGATTTTTCTGAGATCAGGCAGGGACATCCAGGTTCCTGAGAATGCCCCGACACCTCCACCATTCCCTCATTCAGACTTGGACATCCTCACACTGAGGATGCCCTCGCGGCCAGCTTCTAAAATGACTCTGAAGATGTCTCTCTGCTTTGGATGTCTCTATGCCCATTTTCAGACATCTAGAGCATGAATAGGGCTTCCATAATGACCCCCTAAATAAATAGGATTTATTCAGCTTTGCTAAATTTCTCAGCAGCCCTTTTCATAGAAAGCATATAAAATGCTTTATTCACATAATGTGGTAAATACATCTTTGACATGTTTTTCTAAGTCCTACAAGAGATGAGTCAAGTTTAAGTCCCATCACGCCTTTGTGTGTTCTAGTAATAGTGTTGAAAAGCAAACCCAGTCCCCCAGCAGACCAGTGTGTTTGACTACGAGGACTACAGAATTTGGAGGAGCTGGGGTTAATAGTTTGGTTTGGGTCCCGAGGGACAAAGGAGAGAACTCGCAAGACCCAAGTGTACAGATGATTTCTCACCTCATGTGTGTCTTCCAGAATCATCCACACCAAAAATCCCGAAATCACTCTAGTAGCATGAATGAAAATATGAAAATATAATTTAGTGGGTGATGTACACTTAGATTGTGAGCCCTTCAGGGACAAGGGAATAAAAAGTACCTGTTAGTATACATGTAAACTGCACTGATTCTAAAGAGCACGGTATAAAAAAGAAATATATAAAATAAAATAAATAAAAAAATGTAAAAGTTTGTTTGTTACTTCCAAACATTACAGCAAAGGCAAATATGGAAAAAGTAAAGGGGAAAAATACAGTTTCATAGGCTGAGAATGAAACTCGTGAGAGGTGATTTAAGAAAGTCATTAATGTCCATACATGTCAGTTTACACACATTACTAGCCTTTTATAAAATACTGACTGGCATGAAAAGTCTACGCTTTGACATGAAGTCAGTTGCTTTGCTGGTAAGCATAGTTGGGAGCGAAGTCTGGGCAAAGTTCACAAGTACACTCATTCATTCATTAAAAAAAATACCTTAAGTTACATGTGTAGTTTACCCACATTCATTTACACCTGCCCTAGGGAACAGCAGGAAGCAAAGGACACAGAGGGGAGATGGCACTTGAAAAAGAGGCCAAGGGTAGGGAAAACTGGGGAGATGGGTTGGCCCTTGGGATTATGTCATAGCATTTGGGAAGGAACAGGAGAGAAGGCATTCAGGAAGGGGCCATGGAGGTAAAGCAATAGGGAGAGATGACTGCCGGAGATCATGAGGCGGGAGAGAACATGGTGTTAGGGATCAATACTCAGGGTAGGAGGGACAGGCAACTGCCAGAGACTATTTTGATATCACCACATATAGGGGCTGATTTTATACGGAGCCATAGAAAGATATATGCCATTTACATGTGTAAGTCTACCACTTTCAATGGCTTATGAACATGAATTGGCACTGATGCATGTACTTCAGGCAGTTGCTATTCTGTAAGCATGCACGGAGCGGAGTTTGCGTGAAGGGTAGGTGGAGCACAAAGTTATTCACTTAAGTCATAAAATAGTACAACTTATAAGAACATAAGATATGCCATACTGGGTCAGACCGAGGTCCATCAAGCCCAGTATCCTGTTTCCAACAGTTGCCAATCTAAGTCAAACGTATCTGGCAAGTTCCCAAAAAGGCACATAGGTTCCACAATGATTGTAATGGGGCAAGCAGTGGATTTCCCGGGTCCACTTTAATAATGGTTTATGGACCTTTCCTCCAGGAACTTGTCCAAACCTTTTTGAACCTTGCTACACTAACAGCTTTTACTACATACTCCGGTAACGAATTCCAGAGTTTGAAAACACGTTGAGTGAAAAAATATTCTCTTATTAGTCTTAAATAGGTTACCCTGTAGCTTCATTGCATGTCCCCTAGTCTTTCTATATTTTGATGGCATAAACAATCGACCTATGTTTACCCGTTCCACTCCATTCATGAATTTATAGACCTCTATTATATCTCCCCTCAGCCGTCTCTTTTCCAGGTTGAAGAGCCCTAATCTTTTTAGCCTCTCTTCATATGTGTATCCTTCCATCCCCTTTACCATTTTGGTGGCTCTTCTCTGTACCTTTTCTAATAATTCTATATCCTTTTTAAGATACGGTGACCAAAATTACACACATTCTCCACGAACAAGCAGGAAGTCAGTCCTCACAAATGGGTGATGTCGACACGAACGGAGCCCTTACAGAAGCATCTCCCAGCTTTCAAAGAAAGCCTTTGAGAGACGCCACCAGGCATGCATGGTCCCATTCTTGACCAAGGGTGCCATCTTGCTCAGTCTTGCTTTTACCCATGGAGCCCTACAGACATTCCTTTTGTCCCCCCAGAAAAAAAGTTGATTTTTCTTGTACGTTTTGTACCTTTCTGGCTTGCACCAGTTCCTTTCCCTCCTTCGAGCCCTGCTGCTCCAGCACCAGGTCTCAAGACTCGTTTTCTTCATTTTGTTTTTCCCTCAAGCGCTTTCACACCTTTTTCAACTGTTAGCCGCATCAAGGGTCTTCAACCTTGTTGGCGTCCTTTTTGCCCCAAAGACCACTGGTTTTAAGAAATTTGATTGGTGTTTGAAGAACATGTTCTTCACCGAAACTCATGATTGTTGCTTCCTGTGTCTGGGCACTGACCATGACCCAGAGGACTGCTCCCTGTATAAGAAGATGTCTGCAAAGGCCATCTAGAGCCACTGGCTTAAGCAGGATGACATCTTCCACAAGGCAGACTCGACCTTGGTATCCCCAGTAGCCTTGCGCTCAAAGGCCCCGCAAGGATCCTCGGAGTTGCACAAGGTTCCCATGATTCCACAGTGGGCTCACAGACATTTCAAGTGGGAGCATAAGAAGAAAAAAAAGACCTCAAGGGCCTCGTCCTGGGAGGCAGACCAGCACGGGAAATCCCATGCAAGGTCCCCCAGCCCTCGATGGCAATCCGAGGAGTCTGAGCGGGAGAGTCCCCAAAAGGTACCCAGGGTGGACACTGAGGCCTCCGGTGACAGACCCCGGTCTCCTGAGAGCCATCCCGCTGAGGACCCCCTCTCCTCCTCGACACCCAACTAGGTCACCCTGGCATCAGTGTCAATTGCTGCTACCCCAAGTGGGAAGTTCAAATGCTGGCACTCGAGGGCAGCGTTTCTACGTTCATCATCTCCCAGCAGGTGCCAATACCTGACCCTACTGAGATTGCAGAGACTTTGATGTTGAGGACTCCCCAAGCCACCAAAGCAATTCCCGAGAGTCAGGTGCCTCAGGTGGATCCTTGGTGAGGAGGATCACAGGTGAGTGCCTCTGGCTCTGGCCATGCCCCAGCCTTGAAACACTGAAGACCGGTGCCTGCAACGCCCTTGGAGCCGTCGGGTCTCAAGCTTCCTCAGACTACTCCAACTGGGAGTCCGATTATCAAGACATCCTTGTAGACTCGGGTCCACTGAGATCTCCCCTCAGACCTTACCGTGAGGTGCTGATCTCCGCCCAATGACACTTCATTCCTCGAGTTAGTTAGGGACATGGCTTGGGCGCCCTCTCTCACTACTGAGTCAGAGGAGGCCCTCCGTTCAGGGACCTCAATATCCTTCAGTATGAGGCACCACCAAAGGAGACCCTGATGGTCCCTGTCCCTTCCATTCTCAACCAACTCCTTCTCAAGATGTGGCAGGCCCCAGCATCAGTGCCAGTTATCAGCCGGCACCTGGATACAATGTACCGGGTTGAGTGAGGACCAGGCTTCTGAAAGGCGCAACTCCCTCACACCTCCATGGTGGTCAAGTCAGCAATGTGCTGGCAAAAGAGCCCAAAGATGCACTCTTCGGTGCCCCTGGGCAGGGAGTCCTGCCCCCTTGACACCCTCGGGTGAAAATGCTACCAGGCTCGATGTTGGAGTGCCATGTACAAACTTACCAACTTTATATCGGCATGTTCCTCCGAGACCTGGCTAAGGAATTTGGAGGCTTCGCAGCTAGCCTCGATGGAGACCACCTCCAGTGCTTTCAGACTCTTACGAAGTCTGTCGGGGAGCGTTCCAAGTATCTGTCCTGAGCTGCTTATGACGGCTTCGAATTCAGCGCGAGGGTTGATACCGCTGGCATCGATGCTCGATGCCAAGCCTGGCTCCAATCATCAGACTTCAAGCAGTGAGTACAAAAGAAGCTCCTCGATATCCCTTGCCTCAGGGAGCAGCTGTTCAGCAAGCTGATGGAGGACAAGGCAACTGAAATTGAGACAGAGTTCATTACCCGGACTCGGCTCTCAAGAAAAACCTCCACTCTCCTGAGGAAGAAGCCACAGGGAAAGAAACCTCCTTTCCTCTGGAAGGGCCAGCCCTATCGAGGCTACCCTCCATACCCGACCACTCAGACCCCTCAGCAAGGTCACCAGGGCTAGTGAATGGGCCAGGGTCCCCGCAAACCTAAGGGCCCCAAACCCCAGCCCCAGCCCAACCTGGGTCGGAGTTTTGTCGCACCCAGCAAAGCCACTTTTCCCCTGGAGGGTGAATTTCCAACAGGGAGGGCGTCTGGTTCATTTTGCCCACAGGTGGGCTTCTATCACCACCGACTCATGGGCACTCCAGGTGGTCAAGGAGGATTACCTTCTCCACCTGGACCAGCTACCTCCACCCGTCTTTCTGGGGGAGCCTCCTCAGTCTCCCCTGCACCAGGCTCTGCTAATGCAAGAACTTGAAGGCCTGTTCAGGGACAGGGCTGTGGAGCCCATACCACACCACCTGAGAGGGAAGGGTACTTTCTGGTCCCAAAAAGAACAGTAGGACTAAGGCCCATCCTGGAACTGAGAAACCTGAACAAATTCCTGGTGTGGGAGAAATTCAAGATGCCTTCCCTTGGAATGTTGCTGTCCTACCTACAGCAGGGAGATTGGCTATGCTTCTTGGACCTGAAAGATGCCTATGCCCACATCCTCATCCATCCCAGTCACAGACAGTACCTAAGATTCATGGTTGGGGGTGACCACAACCTGTACAGGGTACTTGCTTTCAGCCTAGCCACCGCATCAAGGGTCTTCACCAAATGACTAGCTGTGGTGGCCGCCTACCTTTGTCTCCAAGGCCCCTTTGTCTTCCCTTACCTAGATGACTGGCTAGTAAGAGGAGACACAGCCTCAGAGACTCTGCAGGCCACAGAACTCACCATCAAGATCTTAAAACATCTGGGATTCATGATAAATCGCCCAAAATCCCACCTCATTCCTACTCAATTCTTGGAGTTCATAGGGGCTCACTTGGACACCCTCCAGGCCAAGGCTTTCTTCCCCCTGGACAGGGTGGATCACCTCATGGCCCTAGCAGCTAAGGTACAGCGCCACCACACAGTGGTAGCGCAGTCCATGCTTCGTCTCCTCAGCCACATGGCCTGTACAGTCCCCAACGCCTGCCTCCACATGTGGGTGGCTCAGTGGTGCCTCCACTCACAATGGACCCAGGCCACAGGTTGGCTCCAGGACAGAGTCTCGGTGTCCCGTCAGCTGGCAGAGTCACTCACTTAGTGGCTGGCTACACAGAACCTCCACCAGGGTATGCCCTTACAACTCATAAACCCCCAGGGGGTTCTCACGACAGATGCTTTCCTACTGGGCTGGGGTGCTCACTGCAAGGAGCTACAACCCAGGGGGTATGGTCACCCGAGGAAAGCCAGCAGCAGATCAATCTGCTGGAACTCAGGGCCATCTTCCTTGCGCTAAAGGCTTTCCAGCACTGCCTGCAGCACCAGTCAGTGCTTGTCCAGATGATCAATCAGGTCACGATGTTCTACCTGAACAAGCAAGGGTGCACAGGCTCCTACTGCCTATGCCAGGAGGCAGTAGCCCTCTGCTCGTATGCGACCAGACAGGGTATGCTCCTCTTTGCAGTATACCTGCTGGGCCAGGATAACACCCTGGCGGATAGGCTGAGCAGAGTCCTCCAATCACACGAGTGGCACCTGGACCCCCCAGGGTGGCACAGTAGCTGTTCAGGTTGTGAGGCACCCTGATCCTCGACCTCTTTTCCAGCCCTGCCAAAGCTCAACTACCACATTTCTGCTGCCGTCACCTGCATACGGGCCGGATAGCAGCAGATGCTTTCCTCATCTCGTGGTCAGGGGTCTTCTGTATGCATTCCCTCCCACACCACTGACAGCGCGGACCATCTTCAAGGCCCAGTGAGACAAGACTTACATGATTCTGGTGGCCCTGAGGTTGCCCAAGCAACCTTGGTTCCCCCTACTGCTTCATCTCTCAATGGAGTCCCCATTTCCTCTGGGGAGCTCCCTGGGACTTTTGACCCAGGAAGAGGGCTCGTTCCTCCACCCCAACCTGGAATCCTTGTCCCTCACATACATGGCTGCTGAACGGGTTGCTTTAGCACCTCTCAGCCTCCCTAGGGAGGTAGAGGAAGTCTTCCTGGCCTCTCACAAGGACTCCACGAGATGGGTCTATGCCTTCAAGTGGCACAGATTCTCCTTATGGTGCACGGAGCACCGGGTGAACCCATTCTCCTGCCCGGTGCCAGTGGTGCTGTGATACTTGCTCCTCCTCTCACAGTCCGAGCTTAAGTCAACTCCGTCAGGGTCTACCTGAATGCACTCTCCGCAAACCATCACTCCATAGAGGGCAAGCCTCTTTCCATGCAGTCCCTCAAGACTCAATTCATGCGAGGCTTACTGCTGTCTAAGCCTCCCATCGGTCTGCCCCTGGCAGAGTGAGATCTCAATGTGGTCCTAGCACAACTTACCAAGCCGCCCTTCAAACCCTTGGCTACCTACCATTGCATTACCTGTCCTGGAAGGTGTCCTTCCTGGTGGCACTCACCTCTGTCTGCAGAGTCTGTGAACTTCAGGCCTTGGAGCAGAGCCACCCTACACCAGGTTCTACAAGAATAGGGTCATGCTCCGCACTCACCCGAAATTCCTGCCAAAGGTGGTATCTGATTTCCACTTCAACCAGAGGTGGTACTTTCTACTTTCTTTCCGTGGCCCCACGCTAACAAGACGGCGTCCGTTCTCCACACTCTGGACTGCAAAAGGGCCCTGTCCTTCTACCTGCAGATTTTTGTTTCATACACCCTCAGTCATCTGGGAGAGGCTGCCACCAAGTGGACTCTATCCATCTGGGTGGCGGACTGCATCGCCTTTGTCCACAACCAGGCAGAGCTGCCGTTAGAGCGCAAGGTCATGGCGCACAATATCAGGGCTATGGCAGTTTCTGTTGCAAGACTATGCTCTGTCCCTACAGTAGACATCTGCCGGGCCACTACCTGGTCCTCCGTTCACACTTTTACGGCTCATTACTGCTTGGAGAGGGAGTCTCAACAGGACAGTACCTTCAGCTAGGCAGTACTCCATAATATGTTGGAAGTTTAGGCAACTCCTGCCCTCTGACCCGTCTTGTTCGGGCTACCAGAGCCATGGTTCTCCCTGGACACTGGGTCCTCCAAGTCTGTATTCAGATTCACCCGTGGCTTCTCACAGGTGGGCCATGTTTTTCTACAGGTTCTCGGTAGCCTGCAGCTAGGGAGTCCCATACGTGAGGACTGACTTCCTGCTTATTCCCGGAGAAAGTGTAGTTATTCACCTGTAACAGATGTTCTCCAGGGACAGCAGGATTCAGTCCTCAAAACCTTCCCTCCTCCCCTTGGAGTTGCTGTACTATTTGTGCCATCTTCTTTTGTCAGCTCTAGCTATGTCATCTGACTGAGCAACATGGCATCCTTGGGCGGGAAGGGGACCACATATGCATGGTGGTATATCCCAAAGGCTTTCTTTGAAAGCTGGAAAGATCCTTTTGCAAGGGCTCCATCGGCATTGATGTCACCCATGTGTGAGGACTGATTCCTGCTGCCTCTGGAGAATACCTGTTACAGGTGAATAACTACACTATATCCAAGGTGTGGTTGCACAATGGAACGATATAGAGGCATTATAATAACCTTTGTTTTATTCTCCATTCCTTTCCTTACGATTCCTAGCATTCTATTTGCTTTCTTGGCTGCCACTGCACACTGGGTGGAGGGTTTCAACATGCTATCCACGATGACACCTAAATCTTTTTCCTGAGTAGTGGTTCCTAATGTAGAACCTTGCATCATGTAACCATAGTTTGGGTTGTTCTTTCCTAGGTGCATAACTTTGTACTTGTCCACGTTAAATTTCATCTGCCATTTGGATGCCCAGTCTTCCAGTTTATTAAGGTCCTCTTGCAATTTTTCACAATCCTCATGGGTTTTAATAACTTTGAATAATTTTGTGTGCTTCCCCCTACTGCTTCCACCTCTTTTCCAGCTCTGCCAATGCTCAATTACTGCGTTTCTACTGCCCAGATCCGCACCCTCAAAAATTTGATAACCTCACTCGTTATTCCAACTTCCAGGTCATTTATGAATATGTTAAAAAGCAGCAGACCCAGCACAGATCCCTGGGGTATTCCACTATTCACCTTTCTCCATTGGGAAAATTGGCCATTTAGCCCTATCCTCTGCTTTCTATCTTTTAACAGTTCCTGATCCACAATAGTAAACTGCCTCCTATCCCATGACTTTTAAATTTTGCCAAGAGTCTCTCATGAGGGACCTTCTCAAAGGCTTTCTGAAAATCCAGATACACTATATCAACGGACTCTCCTTTGTCCACCTATTTATTCACACCTTGAAAAAAAATAACAGATTAGTAAAACGAGACCTTCCTTGGCTGAAGCCATGTTGGCTGTCTCCCCATTAAGGCATGATTATCTACATGTTCAGTAATTTTATTCTTTATAATGGCTTCTACCTCTTTTCCTGGTACTGACGTCAGGCTCACCGGTCTGTAGTTTCTCGGATCACCCCCGGAACCCTTTTTAAAAATTGGTGTTACAATGGCCATCCTCCAATCTTCAGGTATTACTGATGATTTTAATGATAGCCACAGAGTACTTATAGTAGGTCTGCAATCTCATATTTCAGTTCTTTCAACCCCTTTGGATGTATACTTGCTTGAATAATTTAGATGTGAGCATTTACATCTGTCATAGAGTTTACACCTGCGCTTAGTTTGTGCATGTTTGTGCCACTTATGCTCCCTGTTTTATAATATAAATTATGCATGTACGTCACTTTATAAAACAGGTCTCAAATATGTGCATACTAAAACTCATTAACTCCACGGGAGTTCGTATAATTACTCTCCACAAGCCTACAGATATTAAAGTACCTTTGCTGTCACAGGACCTAGAGTTTTCCATGGAAAACTCTGCAGGAAGCTTTCTTTTGAAAATTCACTGGTAGGTCTGAGGATAAGAAGTACAATCTTAGTTGCTGGGGGCAAGTACTAAAAGGGAGAGAGATTGGTGGAGAGGAACTGGGCAGAAGGACTGGAGAGAGAGAAATCACTAGGGGGAGGCTAAAGAGCTCAACTGGCTGTGGTTTGGCAACTTGAGAGAGGGCTAAGCCACCGAGGAAAGGCTTGTGAAATACTAGTAGACAATGTCTGGAGAGAGGTGGGGAGGGATTAGTGGAGGGGAACTGAAAAGGAGAGAAAGATACTGGTGGGAAAGGAATGGGATTAGAGACAGAGGATGGGGAGAGAGAGATTTGCAGGAAGAGGCTGATAAGGAGGTCTGGTCAGGAGGAAATTCTGAGAAGGAGATGGAGGAGAGAGATGGAGAGTGGTGGGGAATAGCTTGTCTGGGGAAGGGAGAGATACTGATGAGGAAAGGATTGGGTGGAAGGGAAATAAACTAGAAAGGAGGGGCTGGTTGAGGAGAGCAAGATGGGTGGGAACAGTTTGGGGGGTCCCTACAACTTCTGATGATGAAGAAGGTTCCTACACCCAAAAAGATTGTGAATCTCTGACCTAATCCTAAAATGACAGTGTATTACTAAGTAACTCTGAAACACTAGAGCACTTAGTGATCCTGGAATCACAAAAGTACTGGTAGTTTGTGCAATCACAGGCAGACACAATGTTCTCTACCACTGGTCACAGTAGCTTTCAGGCTATTCATTCCACAAGTAAGGAATTTTAAATGTATAATTCTGTAACTCAATTGATTATAGACTGTATCTGAAACAATCTTGGGAGGATTCTCTAGAAATTTTTATAGAGCATTTTGAAAAAAATTAACATGCGCAACACAACGTCCTTTATGTGTTTCTCTTTTTCTTATTTTGCTGCTCCCAAAAGTAAAACTTTATAGGAGGAACTGTCACAGGAAAATCCTTCTAATTAATCATAAGCAGTTTATACTTAATGTTTTATTAAAACAAATTACAAGGCTGATGGATGAAACCTCTTCTCTTGAAACGAGAGAAATTGCTATCACAATGATAAATCACATGTACCTTTTATTTTGCATGCATGATAAATCTGTTGCAAGCATTGCTTTTAGCACACATGAGCTGTTCTTTCAATGGGCTAGAGGAGCAGCAGGCCTGGAATTGGGGAAACAAGGGTCAAATACTGCTCCTGCTACCTGTGACCTCTGTTAAGTCACTTAACTCTTCATTGCCTCAGTGCTAGGTTTACTAATATGCATTAATTGAATTTAAAATAAGCTCCCTCTGGGTTGACATTTAACAGCTGATGTCAAGGGTTTTTTTTTTATAAACACCAGCCTTTCACCTTTCCTAAATTTATCCAGATACTTATCTGGATAGTGGACTGAACATTGCTGCTATCTGAATAGCACTATCTGGATATCTTGTAATGAATTTCAGTAGCACTATCTATATAAGTGTCTTCAAATATTGACCTGATTATTTTATTTGTGTCTATTTACTAATAGCTCTGGTTAATCATATTAATGCCCAATAAATGGAAATGAATGCATGTTGATACACTAAAACAGGTTGGTTAATCTAACCCTTAGACCCTGGACATCCAACAGAATGTAGCTCGCCTGAGCTTAGGGTGCAGCCCAATTGAGACCTTTGGGATTTCACCTCCATGAGATGATTTGCTGCTTATTGCTAGGTCCCATGGGATGCAGCTGTGCAAACAGACCTGTGTGCAACTTATTTGCTTTCCCCATGGTGTTGGGCAGGGCGGAGTGATAGGTCCACATGCAGGTGTAGCTGTTCTGCAAATCTGCAGACATAGCCAGCCCAGTAGAGAAAATAGCCAAGCACAGGCAAACATGTGCAATATATTATTCAGATCAAAAAGAAGTAGAGCCGCCCAGTGCTACTCGGTTCAGTAGTAGTTGCTGCATCATTGAAGCTCCCTCAGTGTGGCCATTGACTTCCAGCACATAAAAGTAGAGTTGCAGCTGCCAGGTCCAGACACCAGTCTGGAGAGCAGCAGCACAGCAGACAAGTTTGTGCACTCATGCAGGGGGCTACAAGCCAGGCCTAGACACAAGTCCAGAGCAGGGCCAGCTTAAGAGGTGAGCCAGTGAGGCGCTGACTGAGGGTATAGCAGCATAGAGGTGCAGGAAGCCTGCCTCACTGACTTGCTTTCAGCCTGCTCCTATGCCCCCTGCTTCTGCAGCCATGGCTAAAGCGACAGGATAATTTGCTTTTGTTCCTTCAGCTGTCCTATGCATGATAAAATGCCATGGTGCTGGCAGCTTGAGCATAGCACAGCCACAGGAGCTAAAGTAAATGTTCCCATGGCTCAGCCATGGATACTGGAAGTTGGCTGATCCTGAAGCTGTGGTGGGACTTAGATAGGATTTGAAATGGGCTGATGCTGGGGGCTGGGACTGGAAATGGACTGATACTGGAGTTGGGAGGGGGGCTGGGAACTGGAAAGGGACTGGCAGTGGGAAGCTGGCACCGGAAGGGAGCTAATTCTAGGGTGGGGATCCTGGGACTAAGTGTGCTGGTGCTAGCAAATGCTAGGGTCAGGGTGGGAAAAAGGGAGATGCTGGGGGAGGTTAGAAGGGAGAGGAGGACAGATATTGAGGGAAGTGGAGAAGAAGCAAAGTCATAACAAGGGGAAGGTTGAGAGGGAGAGGTATAAGGACACATGTTGGCGTAAGGAGGAGGAAAGACAAGGTTAATAAATATTGGAGAAGGCAGAAGATGGTTGAGTACTGGGGAAGGGAAGTAGAAAGCAGCAGGGCAGGTACTAGGGACACAGGATGTGAGAAAACAGGGACTCTGACAGGTGGAGACTCTAAGACTGGATGAGAAAGCAAAAGAAAGACTTTAAGACAGACATATTGGAGTGTAAGTGGGGACTCTGGGCTTGGGTGGGATAGTGAATGGGGACTTGGAAGTTGATTCAGGGATAGTGGGGACTAAGAAAATGACCAGAGATTAGGAGGACGGTGGGGGCAAGGTGACTGGGTGATGGGTATGAGTAGGGCTGTGAGACCAAGTGCAGAAATATGGGAAGAGAAGAAGGTTTGAAGGACCTAAAGGTGTTGGAGAGAGGTTGGGAGTGCAGTTGAAATGGACAGAGTGCTATGGAGTGGATGAGAGCCATAGGAAGGGACAGATCTTCCTTGAAGGAGAAGAGAGAAGGTAGACATGGGAGAAGTGAAAGGGGAAATGGAAGCCTGGATGGAACTAAGACATAAGAAAGGACTTGGAGGTGGAGAGAGGATGAGTGCTAGGGAATGAGCCGGGGCTGATTAAGGGATGAGAGGCAGAAGGTAGTAGATGAGACTGGGGAGGGGATGAGCACAGAGGGAAAAAATGGGAGATTAGAAAATAGGTGAAAGATGGGGAGGAAAGCATAGGATGCTGGCAAAGGAATGAGACGTGTAATGGCAGGACTAGGGAAGTAAGATTAGGAAAGAGGAAGCTGGTAAGTAGGTGAATGGTGAAAAGAGGGAGACTGAAGATTGAAGGAGGGAGAAAGAGAAATGGAATGAAGTTATAGTTAGGTAAAAGGCAAATGAGAGAAATAAAGAAACAAAGATGAAACAGAAGGATCAATGATGGAGAGAGATATGGAGAAGAAAAGGACAAAGACAGAGAATGGAAAGAAACAGAAAATGGAAAGAGGATCCTGGAAAAGAACTTAGAAGCATGGAAGCCTCAGTGAGCACTAAGAGGCAGACTCAATCCCAGAACTGTTGCGGCAGCCCCAATAGTTGATGCAGGCAGCATCAATGTGAGACTGGCTGGACTTTGGGATTTCTTTGAGAGCACTGCTTTGCTGCTGCAATGGTAAAACATGCAGAGGCTTTGCTGGACAAAAGTGCCAAGATCTCTCCATAGCCTTATTTATTTAGTTAGTTGTATTTATATACTGTCTTTCACCAGGTCAAGGCAATTTACAGGGAACAATATGGGCCCGATTCTGATCCCGATGTGCATTTCCTTTGTACGTCCGGGCTGATCCTGCGATGCACATCTAGCTCCGCTAGATCAGAATCAAGAACAAACCTGTACGTGCAGGCTTGGACTATGATTCAGTCCCGGCCTGCATATACAGGCACTGCCCGGCTAACTCAGCCAGGGCTTTTAAATGGAGCCACGGTTCCATGGCGTCATGTTGCCATGGCACCGCGGCTTAATTAATTAATTGATTTAACAGGTTTTCTATACCACTTTATCATTTCAATCAAAGCGGTTTACATTAAAACTTAAACTTGGTAATGTACATTAAACAGGGACATTAATAACTTGGATTTTTCTGAGGCAGTGAAAGGTTAAGTGACTTGCCCAAGGCCACAAGGAGTGCTAGCCGTCTGCCCAAAATGTTAATTCACCACAGCCCGACGCCCCATCCGGCCTCCTAAGGCCAGGGTCGGGCTGTGAGGAATTAACACTGCTCCTCCAGCCCCTTCCTTCTCCTGGAGCAGCAAAATTGAAACTCCCTGGGGGTGGAATAACTTCCCCAGTACAGGGCCAACATCAGAATCGGCCCTGTACATCCAGGGCCAGCGACTGCCCACTCTTTGCCACCGTATAACTTCCCCGCACAACCGGCGGGGAAGTTATACAGGGGCAAGAGCCGGCACGAATAGTGGGGATGCCCGTTATTCGTGCTCAGAATGACCCCCCCATGTGAATATACATTATAACAGTGAATAAAGTAAGAAGTAAGAATTAAACTATGTATAACATGCAGTTGATAACTTGATGAGGTCATAGGTATCTACAAATGTAAGCTATGTACAGTGATTGTCATCTGGCATGTTCCTTCTGAGGAGAGTTTATATGAAATAATGCTCAGAGAATCGTTGAGTCTTCTAGTGTTTTCTTAAGGTGGTGAGGTCTGTGATGTTCCTTAGCTAGTCCGGTAGGGTGCTCCATATATAAGGTGTATATAGTTGGAAGGCTTACTTACAAGCTTGCTGGCTGGATTTGGTTCTGATGAGGGGGTTCATCATGGAGGTTCATTTAGATTTGAGAGGTTAGGAGGTCTGAAGTAGCATGCGGAGGTATGTGTTGGGGGGGGGGGGGAGGTGTTGGAGTGGATTGATTTGTGAGTTAGAATGATTGTTTTGTACTTTATTCAGCTTTGTAGTGGAAGCCAGTGGAGCTGTTTGAGTATAGGGGTTATGTGATCCTGTCTTGTTGCTGCATGTAGAATCCTTGCTGTTGAGTGGAGAGCAGTTTTCAGTGGCAGGAGTGTGGATTGTGGTAGTCCTTGGTAGATAGCATTGCAGTAATCACGATGAGGTATTATGGAGGCTTGCAGCACAGAACTAGGAGTGGTCGAGGCATTGTAGTGTTTTCGCATTGTAGTGTTTTTGCTTTGTAGTATATCGTCCGGGTGATTTTGTTGATGTGGGCTTTGAACGTGAGATGTTTATCGAGGGTAACTCTAAGGTATCTGACTTCAGTCTAGGTTTTGATTGTTCTGTTGTTCAGTGTTATTGTGGGGAGCGGGAGGGTGAAGGTGGCATCTCGTTATGAAGAGGGCCTCCATTTTGTTGTAGTTGATTTGAAGGTTGTTGTCTTTTAGCCAGTTGTTTACCTCAGTGAAGCATTTCTGGTGGGCGGAGAGTGAGGGTTGATTTGTGTCTATTGGTCCGTAGATCAAGATGATATCGGCATAGATGTGGATGTTGAGGTTATGTGATCTTTTGAGTTTGCATAGCGGTTGAAGGTAGACATTAAAAAGGAGAGTGGAGAGGATGGATTCCTGGGGGACTCCTTGAGTTTGTTTGTATGGGATGGAAATGTTTTGGCCGATCTTTATTTGTTGGTGTCTATCAGTGAGGTAGGATGTGTGAACCATTTGAGGACTGTCTTGAATTCCGTTGGACTGGAGATGTTGCAGGAGGATATGGTGGTTCACAATGTCAAGTGCCGAAGAAATGTCTAAGAAGATTAAAAGGAAGCCTTGGTTGATGTGCTGTATACCTTGAATTAGTGTGTTTACCAGAAGGGTTAGCAGCATTTCCACTCTGTGCTTTGGACAGAATCCATGTTGTGGTTGTAGAAGGTTTTGTCTGCTGATATGTTCTTGAAGTTGGTGTTGGACAGTTTTTTCAATGATCTTGGATATAAATGGTAGGCTAGCGAGGGGTCTGTATGATTAAGGGTCAGAAGGGTCCAGGGTAGGTTTTTTTTTTCAGTGTTGGCATATGGAGAATGTTTTTAGGCATGTAGGCATGACTCCTTGTAGTATTGCTTGTGTGATTTTGGTGAGTGTGCTGCTGAGTTCCTTCTTGGATCCATGAGACTGTGCAGGAATCCAGGGGTAAGGTTGTAGTGTTTAGAGATGATATGATTTCTATTTTTTCCTTAGTGATGTCAGTGAAGGAGATCCAGGGGTCTGGGTAGTTCGTCGGGGGGGGGGGGGGAGATTTGGTTGGGGATGCAGTTGTTTGTAATGTTGAGCCAGTTGTTGGAGGGTGAATGCAATGCCCTGTTTTTTGGTGGTTGGTGTTTTTGTCAGTCGTTTTATGATGTCGAACAGTTCTCATGGCCGGTTAATTGCAGAGTTGAGTACCTTAGTGTGGTATTTCCATTTTGCTTTGTCTGTCATGGTACTGTAGTCTTTCAGAGGTCTAAGATAGTAGAGTCTATATTCATTGTTTATAGTTTTATGCCATTTCTGTTTGTGTTTGCCGAGGAGTTTTATGTTGCGGAGGACTAGAGTGCACTACTCAGTTTTGGGTTGTTTTCTGTATGGGGGGTGAGGTGATATTGGTGGTGGTGGCTGCTTCTCTGGTGACGTTATTCCAGTTTTTGATGAGGGCTTGGGAGTCAGATGAGTCTTCAAGTAGTAGTGGGAGGGTGTCGTGAATGAAATTATCCTTATTGAAAGGTTTAAATCTTCTTATTGATGGATTCTGGTTGTGGCTTTTGCTGAGGATGTTCTATGGAAGGGAGAAGCTGATTAGTTGATGATCCAACCACGGTTCTAGGTGAGTCTGAATGGAGTATGGGGAGCCCGACTGGGTTGTATGGTCACTGAAGAAAATTAGGTCCAAGGTGTTGCCCTTGTTGTGTGTGGAGGGGTTTTACGAATTGTGTTAGTTCCATTGCTGACATTGCTTGGATGAAGGTGTGGGCATGGTTCTGTTGCAGTGAAGGGAGGTCAAAGTCTCCTAATGCTAGGAGATCCTTTCCAATTTTTGGTGCAGCTATCACTATATCCAGGATAACTGATAGGTCGTTGTCGCCAGCGGCTAGAGTCCTGTAGATGAGACAGATGGTTATCTGTTGGTTATGATGAAGGTGTCTGATAGCCTTCCATGAGAGCCAGCAGTGGTGTTCCATATAGTGCATTGACAGTAATGCTAACTACAAGCTTCAGGCCCTGCACTCTGGTGCATGTGTGTCTGACTCTGACCAACTAACTCACTGCACCGGAAGCACCATCACTCCCTCTATTTTCTGTGGTGGCTGGGACAAGTTACATAAAGGTAAATATCAACCTAGTAGTGTGCCATGAGAGTGAAGGAGGGAGATCAGACATCTTTGGTGTCCTGCAGCAAAGCTGAAACAAGTTGAAAAGTTCATACATTACAGTGTGACACAATGGTACATTTCCCTCTCTCACAGGATCAGACGTTTGGCGGCTTCATCTCAGAATTTCCAAGTCACCCAGATCCAGGAGTGAGATTTTTTGCCAGGTCTGGTTTTTACGCCATCAAAAAATAGAAAGACTAGAGGACAGCCAATGAAGCTACAGTGTAACCCATTTAACTCTAATAAGAGAAAATATTTTTTCACTCAACGTGTAATCAAACTCTAGAATTCATTGCCAGAGGATGTAATAAAAGCTGCTAGTGTAGCTGGGTTTAAATAAGGTTTGGACAAGTTCCTGGAGGAAAGGTCCATAAACCATTATTAAAGAGGATCCTGGAAATCCACCACTTGCCCCAATACAAGCACTGTGGAATCTGTGTGTCTTTTTGAGAAACTGCCAGGTATTTGACCTGCATTGGCCACTGTTGGAAACAGGATATTAGGCTTGATGAAACTTGGTCTGACCCAATATGGCAGTTCTTATGTTTTTATGAAATGCAGTATGGTATTTGTAGTCACTGATTTACCCATAAGAATAAGTGCTTCAAGTCATATAATGCATGAGAATGAGATTGTCAGAAATCCAGGACTGGCTTAAAATCTCACTCCTGGAACTGGGTAATTTGGCAATTCTGTCATCTACATGTGTCTTAGGAAATGTCAGGGGAGTCCGTTCATGATTGTGTTTTGGTTGGTACGTGTGTTTGTGACTTTCTTCGTATCGTGGAGACTGCCGGAGGCTACATATACTGTACATGTGTATGTGTGTGTATGCACCATGGGGACTGTGTGTGTGTGTGTGTGTGCATGTGTGTGTCATGGGGCTTGTTGGGGGCTATGTGCATGTCTGTGCCATGGAGAGTGTCGGTGGCTTCATGCGTGTGTGTCTGTGTGCCATGAGGAGTACAGGGGCAGGGCTTTATATGTTAATATCTGTCTGCAACTATATGTGCATGTGAAACAGCACACTCACTGTATAACAAAGTGATGCATTTTCCCTTCCTTCATTTGCACAATCATATATATCTGGGTGGGATGGTGTTGAGGAAGAGTTCAAAGAGATGATAAAGTGAGTCTCATTATGGTAGTAGAGGCTGTATGAGGAATCTTTGTAATGAGTGTTGTCTATATATATATCTATATCTATCTATATCTATCTATATTTATTTATTTGATTTTTTTAAAAATTATATTACACTTACTAATGTGACAGATTATATGAAGTAAAATCAATATTAAAATCTAAATTACAAAGTAGTATAAAACAAAACCTCAAAATTAATATAAAAACATAATAATTAACATAACATAAGACCAAACAAGCACAAAGGCAACAATCAGATTGCAATTTTAATTATGTATACAATTATTAACATTATGTAGCAAATGCTTTTAATAGCCTTCTGAATGATGACAAACAGAAATCTTACGTAAATCTTCTGGTAATGTATTCCACGAAGGTGGAACAGACATTGAAAAAATTCTATTCCATAATACTTGATAGTGGATTTCCTTAAAATTTGGAACCACCAACAAAGTAGCATCTTGGGAACGTAATGACCTCCATGGACAGTAAAAGCTCAATAAGGAAGACAAGTTGATTGGACCAATCTGATTAATGCATTTGAAGGCAATTTTCAGAACTTTAAACTGTATCCGGTATTTTATTGGTCACCAATACAAACCATACAACTGCTGCTGAATATCAGTAGAGCGGCCACTCCCAGTAATAAGACACGCAGCAAAATTCTGCACAGACTGTAAAGATCGAAGAGTGCCTACTGGTAAACCTAGGAAAAGACTATTAGAATAATCAAATGCGAAGAACACCAATGTTTGGATAACTGTATGAAAATTTTCAGAAGTAAGATATGGTTTCAAACGTTTTAATAGATATAACTTATAACAGGCTACCTTCACCAAGTTTTGTATATGTGACCTCAAATGCAATAAGAAATCCAGTATTATCCCTAAATCTCGAATCTCAGATTTAAATGTCAGTGACGAATGTTGATTACGAGAAACAGAAAACATTTCCAGAGGCATTCTTGACAGAGTTAATATTTCAGTTTTTGATCATCATTAAGAGCCAATTTATTATGAAACATCCAACCACGAGTAACTTCGGTAGAGCAGTCATCAATAGAATCAATCAGAACTAAAAACTGAACATCATCCACATATATCCAAAAATCTAAACCTAAGGTACCAAAAACATCACATAGAGGAGCAATGTAGATGTTGAATAACATGGCAGAAAGTGCAGACCCTTGCGGCACTCCTGCATTCACAGTTCATCAAGAGGAAGTGCCGTAGGAAGATTTCACTTGCACAGTCCTATCTTTCAGAAAAGATCTAAACCAGGATAATAGTCTCTGAATCCCCAAAAATTCCAAATGCTGAATCAGTAATTCATGGTCTAAAGTACAGTATCAAAGGCAGAGGAAATATCTAAAGCGACTAGCAATATGCCCTTCCTTTGTCAAAACCCGTTAAGAATCTTTTCCATCAATGTTAACATCAATGGCTCCACCCCCATGACTGGGACAAAACCTGAATTGAGAGTTGGATAAGATTTTATATTTTTCCAAAAAACCCTGGAGTTGTAGCAATGCACCTTTCTCCATAACTTTTGCCAGAGGTGGCAGAGTTGAGATAGGGTGATAATTTGCGGGATCAGACTTATTTCCAGAAGGACTTTTTAATAAAGACAAGACAGAAGCCTTTTTCAGTGCTATAGGCACAATCTCCTGGGCAAAAGAAGCATTAATAATTGCTGTAATTGGCTCCTTCAAGATGTCTCTTACTGTAAGTCCTTAAGATTTTTCAAAGAACATAATTCCAGATCGCTATAAGATGCCTTCAAGGAGGATAAAATCTCCGAGACCTGAGTCTCTCGGAGATTTCATCAAAAGCAGACCAAGAAAAAGAACAGTCAACCAATAAAGATGAAACATCTGATACACTTAATATAGCTAATTTTGAAGACTTAATGGTGTCACAGGTATGTTCTATCTTGGTACATTGATAATCCTTAAAAATTTGTGGGTCAGCTTCTACTTTTACGTTCTGATCTGCTACCGGGTTGCAAGGCGTTTAACTACAGAAAACAGAGTGTGGCCAAGACCCATCTTAGTCTCAATCTGAGAATTATAATATTGTTTTTGACTTTCATCCATCAAACCCTAATACTGTGCCAAAAGTGTTACAAACTCCTGTTTCAGGTTAGGGCACAGTGAAGATCTCCACCGATGCTCTATCCTCCTAAGATTTCTATGCAGGTCTATAATCTCTGTCGTGAACCAAGATTGATTACAAGATTGATTTTCAAAGGTGCTACAATGCCCAAAGAATTCTGAAGGGCATTCCAAAGGTTAACAGCAGACTCAGCATCCTGCACTGCAAGTTCATATATGTCTTGCTAGTCAGATAAGGATGTGTAGTGCACGTGTGGTGCCTGTGTGTTTGTGCACATGGTGCAGTGTGGAGATGGGATGCCTGATTCTGTGTGTGGGTAGTGTAGGGGTGGGGTTCCGTTGTGTTTGTGTGTGTGTGTGTGTGTGTGTGTGTGTGCTGCAGGAGTGGGGTGCCTCTGTGTGTATGGGGAAGAAGTGACTGTGTATCTGGTACAAGAATGGGGTGTCTGGGTATCTTCAGGTGGGGGTGGAGGCAGCGCCTTTTTGAGTATATTCATTGTGTTCTCTTTTCTCCCCTCTCTTCAACCTCCAACCCTTGCAATCATACACCCACCTCCCTGCAGACCCTCTCCTGCTGCCTATCCCCAACTCTGTTCCTTTCTCAGCCTCTGTCCCTTTCTCCCTCCCCCTTGGCCTTCATTCCCTTCCCCCTATCTTCCTTTGTCAGACTCAGTTCCCCTTTAAATTTGTCCCTCCTACCTCCTGTGCATATCTGGCCCCAGCAACTCTTCAGCAGCCTTCCTCTCTTATTCAGCCTGTGGGACAGGCTGCTCCTGCGGGCACTGAAGAAGGCCACGATCACGAGAGCAGCATATTGGTGTTTAGGGTTACCAACTTTTTCACCGAGAAAAACCCGACAACTGTGGCTCGCCATGCTCCACCCATTCTCCGCCCCTAGTCCCACCCCTGCCCCGCCCCCAGCCCCACCCACAAAAATTACCAAGGATACGTGTAGGCTAACTTCCTTGGTCAGATAATAATTAAACTGGGAACCCCAAAATCCAAACATGAAATGTACAACACTGGAGAAATAAAACTATAAAGTAATTTCCTCTTGCACTAAACAAAAACGCAAAGATGTTATCAATACACACTTCCCAGACCAAACATATTCCAGCTAATAAATTCAAAATAAAAGTATTTTTCTACCTTCTGTTTGGGCGTTTTATTTTTCAGTTGCAATTGCTCCAGTCACTTTCTTCTGGTTTCTTTGTGTCTTCTGCGAGCTATCCATTTGTCCTTTCTTCTCTTTTAGATGTTTTCCATTCTCTCTCTATTTCTGCTTTAACATACTGATTGTTTCCCTTTTGCTCTTTCCCCCAATTCTTTCCTTATTCCTTTATCATCCATTTAAATTTCACCCTTCCATTCTCAAGCCCCTCACTCTCCCAATACCCAGCCCATCATAGACTTTTCTTCCACACAAAATATTTTTTCCCCTCTCCACTCATTCCCCATCTATTCTAGTCCTCCCCCAAAATCAGTTCCCTTATAGTTCTAGACCCACCCAGCATCCACTCCCTTCTAATCCCATTCTCCCATGCCCCACATCAGCCCATTTCCAGTCCTATTCCAGCTCTTCATCAGCCCATTTCCAGTGCTAGCCCTCACATCACAGACCATTTCCAGTCCTAGCCCCCCCCATCACAGCCCATTTCCAGTCCAAGTCTCCCATCACAGCCTATTTCCAGTCCTAGGCCCCCCCCCATCACATCCCATTTGCAGTCGGAGTCCCCCCCGCACCATCACAGCCCATTTGCAGTCCTACCCCCCCCCCCCACCATCACAGTCCATTTGCAGTCCTAGCCCCCCTAATCACAGCCTATTTCCAGTCCAAGTTCCCCCTCCCTCCCTCCACCATAGCCCATTTCCAGTCCAAGTTCCCCCCCCCCCATAGCCCTTTTCCAGTCCAGGTCCCCCTCCCCATCACAACCCATTTCCAGTCCATGTCCCCCCCCCCCCATAGCCCTTTTGCAGTCCAGGTCCCCCTCCCCATCAAAACCCATTTCCAGTCCATGTCCCCCCCCCACATAGCCCTTTTACAGTCCAGGTCCCCCTCCCCAACACAGCCCTTTTCTTTCCAGTCCAATGCCCCCCCCCCCATAGCCATTTTCCTGTCCACGTCCCCCACCCCATCACAACCCATTTCCAGTCCAAGTCCCCCAAATCACAGCTTATTTCCAGTCCAAGTTCCCCCTCCCTCCGCCCTAGCCCTTTTCCAGTCCAAGTTCCCCCCCCCATCGCCCTCTTCCAGTCCAAGGCCCCCCCCCCCATAGCCCTTTTCCAGTCCAGGTCCCTCTCCCCATCACAACCCATTTCCAGTCCATGGCCGCCCCCCCCCCAGCCCTTTTCCAGTCCAGGTCCCCATCAAAACCCATTTCCAGTCCATGTCCCCCCCCCCCCCATAGCCCTTTTACAGTCCAGGTCCCCTCCCATCACAGCCCATTTCTTTCCAGTCCAAGTCCACCACCCCATAGCCCTTTTCCGGTCCAGGTCCCCCCCCCCCATCACAACCCATTTCCAGTCAAATTCCCCCCTCCTAGCCCTTTTCCAGTCCAGGCCCCCTCCCCCCATCACAGCCCAGGCAGTCCTTGGCCTCCCCCCCAAAACCGCGGCTGTCTGAGGCTTTAGAGGGAGCCGGGGACGCCCGCGCGAGGCCCCCGGCCCCCGGCCCCCGGCCCCCGGCCCCCGGCCCCCGGCCCCCGGCCCCCGGCCCCCGGCCCCCGGCCCCCTCCCTCTCCCTCTCCCTCTCCCTCTCCCTCTCCCTCTCCCTCTCCCTCTGAACAGCCGCCAGCGTGAAGAGCCTTTACCTTCACGCTGGCGGCTGTTCCTGTGAAGCCGCGAATGCTGGGAAAGGTTAAAGGGCATTGCCTTTAACCTTTCCCACCAATCGCGGCTTCACAGGAACAGCCGCCAGCGTGAAGGTAAAGGCTCTTCACGCTGGCGGCTGTTCAGAGGGAGCCGGGGCCTCGCGCGGGCTTCCCCGGCTCCCTCGGAAGCCCTCCGGGTTGGGAGAAAAGCCAGGTTTTTTTGCTCTGGCCGCTCCCGATCTTGCGGCCAGAGCAAAAAAACCGGCTTTTCAAGGGCCGGTTTTGCCTCTGCGCCGGCAGCCGGCCTGGCCATGGAAAAACCGGCCAGGCCGGCTGAAAACCGGCCAGTTGGCAACCCTATTGGTGTTCTGCTTATTGGTCCATGGGGCAGGCTCTTTCCATGGGCACTGCACACTACAGGACTACTGGCTGCGATCATGGCCTTCAGTGTCCGCAGGAGCAGCCTGTTCCTGCAGGCATTGAAGAAGGCTGCAATCATAGCCACCAGGGCACTGCTGTTCTGCTCTTCGGCCCACGAGATAGGCTGTTCCCGCGAGCACAGAACACCATTGCACCGTGGCGCAGTGCCCTTGAACATCAGCACCCTCCTGCTGCACTTACCCCGCTTACCAGGTAGCACTGGCCCCAGCATTAGCAGTGCCTAGATCTTGCTTACTAAAAGGCACATGTGCGCATATGCTGGAAATCTGTGTGCTCCATATTTCTGCTCAGAAGTTGTATTCTGAATAATATCGGTGTCTTTGAACAGTGATATTATTCTGAGCAATATTCCAAGCAGAATGGTTATTGTCATGTGCCACATTCAATTCTGTCAAATGCACATATGCTTGTTTCAGCACCATTCCTTGCCTTCTTTGAAGAGCTCATTTCTACAAAGCCCAGAAAATGCTGTGAAGGTGGAGGTTGTCCCTCATGAAACAGAGATAAATTCCTCTTTAGCACCTAGCACAGACCCCTTACATCTCCTTCAAGTAGGCGTTAAAGCTCTGGTATTCGCTCTTCTGCGCACTTCTCTGCATCTCCGCGGAATAGCTAATTACTTGATTATCATGTAATTTGAATGGATTTACATGGGCTGTGCCCTGGCATCTGTGCTGGCTTCTACATAGTGATTACATTCACGCCGATCCCTTTTCTGCAACATGGTGTGATGTCTACACATAAAAAATATGTGTAAATGCTGTGCTACATATGCACATACTGTGCGCTGATGTTTCTCCATTGGCCTGATAGATACCTATGTGCCTTTTTAAAATAGGCTAAAAAAAGTTGCCTTCCTGACCTAGGCACTCTACTATAAAAGCACCCTACGTATCTGCAGTCTTATTTCTTAAGGTTCCTGTTTCTATTTTGTGGTCCTTTTTATCTTCCATGAGGTTGTGTGTGTTATTGTGTAAGTGGCACAAGTGAGGTATTCAGTAGCAGCCTGACTTATTCTGTTTTCCCAGATGTTAGGAGTGTACAGGCCAAAAATTCTCATTTTGTTTAGTTTTCCCTTGTCCTATATGGGACTTTTAATTGCTCTACGGGGTTCCCTCTGGCTCAAACAGTGCTAAATGCACAAAAGGAGCCAATGAAAACATTCATAAGCTGAGATGATGTAATTCAAATAGCCACACTCAAATGCACTCGGATCTGGAGAAGATGAAAAAAGTCATTTTTAGAAGTAGAAATGTTCAAAGTAACTTTAACAGTAGTGGAAGAACTTGCTTGTGATCAGGGCCGGCCCGTCCATTGAGCAAGAATGTTTTTTGCACAGGGCCCCGCGCTTCGGGGGGCCCCGCGCAAAGAACATTCTGCTTTTTCTTAATTGAATTTAAAAAAAAAAAAGCTGGCCGCTGCGGCATGGAGTGTCCCGCGGGGCTCCCTCTGCCCGGCGGAACTCTCCCGGCGCGGCTGGGCCCCTCTCTGCCGGCTTGCAGAGATACGCGAAGGGAGAGAGTCTCCCTCGAGTCTTTGTTAAGCCCGCAGGGGCAGATGGGAAATTTCCCATCAGCCCCTGCTTCCCATCAGCCCCTGCGGGCTTAACAGAGACGCGAGGGAGACTCTCTCCCTTCGCGTATCTGCAAGCCGGCAGAGAGGGGCTCAGCCGCACCGGGAGAGTTCCGCCGGGCACTCCATGCCGCAGCGGCCAGCTTTTTTTTTTTTTAATTGCCATGAGCCGAGGGGGGGCGGGTAGGACTGTCAATGGGCCAGGGAGGGAGGGGGGGTTGAGACTGGCAATGGGCTAGGGAGGGAGGGGGGTAAAGACACGCAAGGGGCTATCGGTGGGATAAGACTGGCAGTGGGCTAGGGAGGGAGGGAGGGAGGGGGGTTGAGACTGGCAATGGGCTAGGGAGGGAGGGGGGTTGAGACTGGCAATGGGCTATGGGGGGTTAAGACTGGCAGTGGGCTAGGGAGGGAGGGAGGGAGGGAGGGAGGGGGGTTAAGACTGGCAATGGGCTAGGGAGGGAGGGGGGTTGAGACGCAATGGGCTAGGGAGGGAGAGGGGGTTGAGACTGGCAATGGGCTATGGGGGGTTGAGACTGGCAATGGGCTAGGGAGGGGGGGTTAAGACTGGCAATGGGCTATGGGGGGGGGGTTAAGACTGGCAATGGGCTGGGGAGGGGGTTTAAGACTGGCAATGGTCTATGGAGGTGTTAAGACTGGCAGTGTGCTATGGGTGGGTTAAGACTGGCAGGGGGCTAGGGAGGGAGGGAGGGGGGTTAAAACTGGCAATGGGCTAGGGAGGGAGGGAGGGAGGGGGGTTAAGACTGGCAATGGGCTAGGGAGGGAGGGAGTGGGGTTAAGACTGGCAATGGGCTGGGGAGGGGGGTTAAGACTGGCAGTGGGCTAGGGAGGGGGGGTTAAGACTGGCAATGGGCTGGGGAGGGGGGTTAAGACTGGCAATGGGCTATGGGGGGGTTAAGACTGGCAGTGGGCTATGGGGGGGTTAAGACTGGTAGTGGGCTGATGGGGGGGTTAGGACTGGTAATGGGCGATGGGGGGGGGTTAGGAATTTTAATGTGCGGATGGGGGGTTAGGACTTATAATGGGTTATGGGCGGGCAAGGACAGGAAATGGGCTGATGGGGAGGGGGTTAGGACTTGAGGTGGGCTGATGTGGTTAGGACTGGTAATGGGCTGTGGGCTGATGGGGGGGGGTTAGGACTGGCAATGGGCTATGGGGGGCTGACTGGAAATGGGCTGATGGGGGGTTAGGACTGGTAATGGGTTATAGGGGGGGCTTAAACTGAAAATGGGGTGATGGGGGTTAGGACTGGAAGTTGATTGATGGGGGGCTAGGACTGGTAATGGGTTGGGGGGTTGCTAGGACTGGAAATGGGCTGAGTGGAAGGGGAGACTTGAACTGCAAATAGCTGATGGGGAGGGGGCTTGGAATGGAAATGGGCTGTGAGGGAAGGGAGCTAGGACTGAAAATGGGCTGATGGAACAGCTAGGATAGGACTGGAAATGGGCTGTTGGGGGGAGCTAAGATTGGAAATGGGCTGTGGTGGGGGCTTGAATTGAAATGGACTCATGGAGGGGCTAGAACTGGAAGTAGGCTCATGGGGCGGCTTGGACTGGAATTGGGCTGAGTTGAGGGGAGCTATGATTTGACATGGGCTGATGGGGGGGCTAGGATTGGAAATGGGCTGATTGGGGGGCTAGGATTGGAAATGAGCTGATGAAGGGACTAGGACTGGAAATGGATGGGGGAGCTAGGACTGGAAATGGGCTGATGGGGGGCTAGGACTGGAAATGGGCTGATGCAGGGACTAGAAGGGAATGGATGCTGGGTGAGACTGGAACTAGAAGGGAGCTGATGTTGGGGGAGGATTAGAATGGGATGGGGCTGGGAGATTAAAATGGAGAGGGGAAAAATATTTTGTGTAGGAGGGATGAAAAATCTATAATTGGCCAGGTATTGGGAGAGTAATTGTGGATTGAGGATGGAGGGGTAAAATTTGTGTGGATGAAATAGGAATGAGGAAAGAGCAAAAGGAGAAAGATTAGTATGTTAAAGCAGATGTAGAGAGAGAGAGAATGGAAAAAAAAACTAGAAGAGAGAAGAAAGGACAAATGGACAGCAGACGATGGAGAGTTAGCAGAAAACATGAAGAAACCAGAAGAAAGTGGCTGGACCAATTGCAACTGAAAAAAAAATGCACAAAAGGTAAAAAGATATCTCTTTATTTTGAATTTATTAACTGGAATATGTCAGCTCTGGGAAATGTGCATCATTAACATCTGCGCTTTGTTTGGTACAAGAGGAAATTAATTTATAGTTTTATTTCTACAGTGTTGTTGTACATTCCAAGTTTGGCTTTTGGGGTTCCCAGTTTAATTATTGCCTTCCTGTTTCTAAATTGTGATTCCTTGTTTGGTGATGGTCTATGTTCTGCATGTGTAACTGAGCTGAGGTATTCTGTTTATGTAATTCCTATTTGACGTTGCCACTTGTTCTCTTTCCCCAGTATTCTCTGAAATGTATTGGTTTAATATTTGCAGTGTTGCCTTTTGATAGGTAGGGTATGGTGCTTTGTGAGTCCTGGTAATGCTGTCAGGATACGGCGGGTTTGCTATGGGTTCTAAATGGGCAGCGTTTGTAGTAGTTCCTAATGTGCCTGGCGGTTGGCACTGGATTATAGTAATGTAGAAATCTTTTAGCCTTTCTTTATCCATACACTCATTAAGAGACATGTTTACTAAAAGTTAGTGAATGGTAACATTATGCAAATATTTATGCAAATAAGACCACTTATGCAAATGAGGCCCCGCACCGAGTCTCCGCACATGGCCCCGCACCCCCCTTGGGCCGCCCCTGCTTGTGATGTGAATAAAAAAGAAAACCTTACCAAAACAGTAAAGAAGATGCCCTTGAGCAGACAAATGACAGCTCAAAGAATTGTAGATTTGACTGGAAAACATTGAAGGACAACTGAAAAAGGGCCTGAACTCCTGCCTGGCATTTAGTTTGCACTTGATGAGTACACAGATATGAGAGAGAGAGAGAGAATTTGCCTCTAGATTGGACTAGTCACTGAAACCTGTTTTTGGATCCTGATTCCGCTAGTCTCCCGTTCACCTCCTATGTGTTTCCTTACTAGTCCCCTAGATATATCGTAGTCCCCACTTGTGTTTTCTGTCTTGATTAAACTGTATGCTCTGATGAGCAGGGACTGTCTTACAAATCTCTGTACAGTGCTACATACTTCTTGTAGCGCTATACAAATGCTAAGTGGTAGCCGTGAAGTACTTGAAGAATTGCTAACTTGAGGCCGTGATAATGCTGGAAGAAGCGTTTGGAAAGTTTGTGTTAAATCTGGGAAAGCTGAGATGGGGCCCCTGCAAAGGAAGGAAAAGAAGGCTTCTACTGTCTATTCAAGAGAAAAGGTGGATGTGCCCAGTTCCCATTGCATCATTCATCAGAATATTTGGCTTGTGAACTTTACCAAGTCAGATTCATTGCATGATGTGATAGAAGTGATCAAGGTTGTGAATTGTCTTCATGCTCGACCCCTTAGCCATAACCACTCTGTGGGACATCTGTTAGAAGAGAAACAGGTACAATGTCCATAAAAGAAAAATTATAAAATAACACTAGAACAGGAAATAATAAAGTGTCACAGTCTACCCCTGTTTCTGTCAGTGCCAATTCGGCTGCATGTACCATAGAGTTTCATTTCTAAATGCTAATTCAACAGAGAACGTTTTCAGAGCTTTTTTAAATTTAGAAAAGGATATCTTCGATCAGATTTCTTGAGGCATAACATTCCATAGTTCTGGAGCTAAACAGAAGTTTGCCAGCTGTCAAGTAACATCAAGATGCGCCCTACCTGGAATATATGGAATCAATAGATTTGAGAGAGAAACCGGAAGGCCTGTATAAATGTCCTATGCTAGTATTAATACCTTAAATTTTATATCATCAGGGAGCTAATGATGGTCCTTGAGTAGTGGAGTAACTCAGTCATATTTCCTTGAGTATGCAACCATATCGATTGCCATTGATTGAACAGTCTGAAGACATTTCAATAAGGATTGAAGCAGTCCACTATAAACTGAACTACAATAGTCTAGTCTACTAATAAAGTATAGACCAACGTAAGTAAAGCTGATTTTATCTAAATTACAATTGAATAGACTAAATATGACTAGTGCCAAAAAATTGGCTTTAGAAACTGCAGCAACTTGTGTCAGAAATGACAGTCGAGAATCCAAATGACACCTTTGCTACCAACTCTTCAAAGTATTAAGCTGTCTTCTGACCCTACTGGACTTGTATCTACTACCAAGGGATGATTTGAAATCCACATTGCCTGCATTTTTAACAAGGTTAACTTTAATCATTTCTCTGTTAGCTAATCTAAGACAGAAACAAGGCAACAATCTAACTTTAATACATCAAGCTGCAAAGGATCAGTATAGTTGAGCAGTTGTATATCATCTGCAAAAAACAATAGCTGCTTATACCTAAAGAGTGTATTTGAAAGGCAAGAGGATATATTTATCTATCTATCTATATATATATATATATATCAGGGGTCTCAAACTCAAATTGCTTTGAGGGCCAAATGAGGACTTGTAAAGTAACCCGCGGGCCGCATAAGACGCGGGGCCTCATTTGCATAAATATTTGCATAATGTTACCATACAAAGCGTAGAGTTAATGATGCACATTTCCCAGAGCTGACATATTCCAGTTAATAAATTCAAAATAGATATTTTTCTACCTTTTGTGCATTTTTTTCAGTTGCAATTGTTCCAGCCACTTTCTTCTGGTTTCTTTGTGTCTTCTGCTAACTCTCCATCGTCTGCTGTCCATTTGTCCTTTCTTCTCTCTTCTAGTTTTTTTTCCATTCTCTCTCTACATCTGCTTTAACATACTAATCTTTCTCCTTTTGCTCCTTCCTCATTCCTATTTCATCCACTCAAATTTTACCCCTCCATCCTCAATCACCTCTTACTCTCCCAATACCCAGCCAATTGTAGCTTTGTCTTCCCTCCCACACAAAATATTTTTCCCCTCTCCATTTCACTCTCCCAGCCCCATCCCATTCTAATCCTCCCCCAACATCAGCTCCCTTCTAGTTCCAGCCCCACCCAGCATCCGCTCCCTTCTAGTCCCCGCATCAGCCCATTTCCAGTCCTATCCCCACCATCAGCCCATTTCCAATCCTATCCTAGCCCCACCATCAGCCCATTTCCAATCCTATCCTAGCCCCACCATCAGCCCATTTCCTGTCCTAGCTCCCCCCACTAAGCCCATTTCCAGTCCTAGCAACCCCCCCCAAGTCCATTACCATTTCTAGCCCCCCCATAGCCCATTACCAGTCCTAAGACCCCCAACAGCCCACTTCCAGTCCTAGCCCTCCCATCACCCCATTTTCATTCTTAGCCCCACAATAGCCCATTACCAGTCCTAACCCACCAATCAGCCCACCTCCAGCCCTAACCCCCATCTGCCCATTTCCAGTCCTAGCCCCCACCATAGCCCATTACCAGTCCTAACCCCTCCCCCCCCGCTGCCATTAGCCCACTTCCAGTCCTAACCCCCCATTGCCCCATTTCAGTCTTAGCCCCTCCGTAGCTCATTACCAGTCCTAACTCCCCCCCCCATCAGCCCACCTCCAGTCCTTCCTAACCCCCATCAGCCCATTTCCAGTGCTAACCCCCTCCATCAGCCCAAGTAAATAAAATTAAAAAAAAAATAACCTGGTTTCTGCTGCTGCCGCTGCCGCCGTGGCAGCGGCAGAATCAACTGTCAATTTAAAAAAACAAGCAAACTGGCTTCTGCTGCTTCTGCTGCAGCCGTGGCAGCAGCAGAATCAGCTGTCCCGTGGCCCCTTCCCCTCTGTCCGGAAGAGCCCTTAGTCTGCTCCATCAGCAGTGGGCTTTTCAAGCCGCGAAGAGGGAAATACTCTCTTCGTGGCTTGAAAAGCCCGCCGCTGATGGACAGACTCAGGGCTCTTCTGGACAGAGGGGAAGGGGCCGCGGGACAGCTGATTCTGCTGCTGCCATGGCTGCAGCAGCAGAAGCCCATTTTTTTTTTTTTAATTGACAGTTGATTCTGCCGCTGCCAAGGCGGCAGCGGCAGCAGCAGAAGCCAGGGTTTTTTTTATTTTTGTTTCCCTCCTTCGCGGGCCGCACAAAGCTCTCTCGTGGGCCACGTGTTTGAGACCCCGGATATATATTGTCGTGCTGGCATCCCCTAGTGGCCAATGGCGGTAAGGGCATGCTGTACAACATATATATTTTCAAGGAGCGTGGGATATTTTAAGGCCAAAATGGATATTGGTCTTAAGTATTTCAGCTCCTTGTGAGAACTCAATAATTAAGCCACGAGTGTAGGGAAACAAGGCTTTTATTTCCCCTCTGTGCAAGGGTTCATTAAGACACTAGAAATCAAAGAATGTCCTTTGTTCATAAAGGTTCCAGTAATAAGCAGGTAAAACCAATTGTTAATATCTTCACAATTAGTTGTAAGGGTTAAAGGGAGGAATTCAATTCATTCCAGGGCAAAGCAATTTAAACAAGACTTCTTCTTATTTACAAGGTCGCTATGGATTCTAGGCTAGAAGCCATACATAAACTACAATCCATAGCTTCTTCCTGAGGAATGGGAATAGTATTTGCTTCTTCTATTTCCATAAATTCTGCTTCACTACTTTCCCCCTCAGAGCACACGCTGTCCCTGGCAGTTACAGGTTTATATGGACTGTCTCTGGTATCTTGCCTCCAATAAGACTGTGCTTTTAAGTCTTTTGGTAGTTCTTCAAACCACTCTGGTTTCTTTCCTCTTCTTATAAAGTGAGTTTTAGCTTTAGCTGTGATTTTAGGAGTTAAGCTTTCTTTATCAAGAATAAAACTTCCATACCTTGAGTTTCTGTAGCTTGAAGCTCTGGAGCCTTTTCTCTCATGCACGTCTCTGTGACAACAGGTTTTCTGTCGGTAGCTTCTGGGCAGTGCTGGACTTCCTGAAAGCTTAGTAAAACCTGGTGCGTATTCTCCAGCTCTATGCTTCAGTGACAAAGTAGTTTTGTTAGAAACTCCTTCCCTTCGGGTACCTGGTAAAACTTGTTCAGCATACTCCAATGCCTGCAGGCTTTCCTCCAAGCCTGGCTCTCTGACTCTCTGTATATGTCTTTCAGCTTTGGACTCAGGAACGTTGCTTAAGCAGGGAGTGGCATACCCTCCAGCCTGACTGCTTTCCTTAGCAGACTCCCTCTGAACAGTGGCTCTCGTAGCTTGGCCCCTCTGAATTCTACCTCTGTGAATTCTGTCCTTTTGGGCTTGCTCAGGGAGGATTCCTTCCTTCAGGTCTCTCCCTCCTTCTTCAGCCATAATCCTTGTTCCTTCTCTTCCTGCTGTTCTTCCTGCTGCTTCTGCTTTGCTAGCATTAAGCTTCCGTTTATAAAGGGATCTTCCCTTTGAATCTCCCGGGCTCATTTCCAGGTGCAACTGGTTAGTTCTCCTAGCCTCATTAACCTCTGTAGGATCACTCCTGCCCCCTCTAGCTGTGCTTTTAGGTAATTGCACACCTAGAGCTCTGTGAAAAGCAGGGTTTCTTTTCAACTCTGTATCTTTATTGGCACCAGCCTCATGACAATATATATATATATATATATATATATATATATATATATATAATAAAGAGTAGGAGATAATATTGATCAATAAAAGATTGATCCCGCCCACACAAATGGATTTCTAGTCATGCGGCCCACTAGCAAAACCTGGAATACACTGCCTTAGATTTTAAGCTCTCTGGAGACAGGGAAATACCTACCATACTTGAATGTAACATGCTTTGAGCTGCCAATGAAAAATCCATGAGCTAAATGGAAATAAATAAATCTACTAATCTAGAGGCCTGATCTACTAAGGCTGTGGGGAAGAAGAGCAGGCCCTAGTGGCATATGTTTTAACCTACTGCAAAAATGTGAAATGCAGGAAATGTCTGCAAACACTTATAGTATTGGTACCAAGAATGCAATATACAAAACTATATATAAGCCTGCTTTCTAAAGTTCACTAAACAGTTTGGAAAGATGTTTCCTTGAACAAAAAACTGAAGTTAGGGTATATCAACAGAGAACTTCCAATAAAACAAATGTAACCCAAATGCCCTTAAGTACAGAGCAAACAGAGCGTAAAGATTCCAAATTACCCTTTCTACCGATAACCAGATTAATATGAATAAAATACAACCTCTAAAATGCTTGTATGCAAGTGCTTGAAGTGTAAAAAATAAGATGGGAGAGTTAAAATATATAGCACTAAAAGACAGGTTAGGTATAGTTGGTTTCTCAGAGACCTGGTGGAAGGAGGACAACCAATGAGACACTGTGATACCTGAGTACAAATTATATTGTAATGACAGAGTAGATCAAATTGGTGGAGGGTTTGCACTCTATTTTAGAGAGGGCATTGAGTTTAATCAGGATTAAAGTTTTGCAGGAAACAAAATATACTGTAGAATCTCTATAGATTCAAATTCCATGTAAAAAGGGGAAGGCGATGACAGTGGGGGTGTACTACTGACCGCCTGGCCAGAATGAACAGATGGATAATGAAATGCTGTAAGAAATCAGGGAAGCTAACAAAAGTTACAACACAGTAATAATAATAGGTGATTTCAATTACCCCGGAGATAGGGAGATAGTTTCTAGATGAAATAAATGACTGTTTCTTGGAACAACTGGTTCATGAAAGGACAAGAGGGGAAGCCATTTTGGGCCTAGTCCTTAGTGGAACACAAGATCTGGTGCAGGAGATAAGGGTGTTGGGGCCACATGGCAATAGAGATCATAGCATGATCATGTTTGATTTAATAAACAGAGGAAGGACAGCAGGGAAATCCACAGTACTACCTTTTAACTTTCAAAAGGGAGACTATGATAAAATGAGGAAAATAGTTAAGAAAAAACTTAAAGGAGCAGCTGAAAAGATTAAAGATTTACATCAAACATTGGTGTTTAAAAATACTATCTTGGAAGTCAAGACCAGCTGTATTCCACGCTTTAAGAAAAGTGGAAGAACATCTAAAAAGCTGCCATCATGGTTTAATTATGAGGTTAGAGAGGCTGTTGTAGCCAAAATGTGGAAAAGAATCCAAGTTATCAATGTTCCTGTTTAATGTACATTACCAAGTTTAAGTTTCAATGTAAACCGCTTTGATTGAAATGATAAAGCGGTATATAAACCCGTTAAATAAATAAAAAATAAATAAATAAAAAAGCATCTCTCAGGAAATGGAAACAGGAGCCAAATGACAAAAACTGGAAACAACATAAACACTGGCAATTAGATGCAAGGCACTAATAAGACACTCAGAGAGAATTTGAAAAAAAGCTTGCGTGCAAGCAAAAACACCTACAAGATTTTTCAAGTACATTCTTAGCAAAAACCTGTGAGAGTGTCAGTTGGACCGTTAGATGATAGAGGGGTAAAAGGGGACAAGGGCATAGCAGAGACACTGAATGAATTCTTTGCTTCGGTCTTTACTGAAGATATGTGGAAGTTACCCATGACTGAAATGGTATTTAAAGGTGATGCGTCGGAAGAATTGAAAGAAATTTCGATTAACTTGGAAGAGGTATTACAACTATTTGATATAAACTAAAGAATAGCAAATCACTTGGACTGGATGGTATACATCCAAGGGTGTTGAAAGAACTGAAATATGAGAATAAAGACCTACTATTAGTAATCTCTGAACTCATTAAAATCATCTGTAATACCTGAAGATTGGCGAATGGATAGCCATGGTTAAATGAAAGACAACATGGAGGCAGGGCCAGCAAGACTCCAACATGGCTGCTTGAGAATTTTCTCCCGTGGACCTCCCTACTATTCCCCAGCATCTCTGCTGATATTTCCAGCTAGTACAGGCACATCGCGCTTGAGAGACGCTTGCAATGGCCGGGAGTAAGCAAACCCGGTTGGAGTTCAACAACCCGCCGTCATCTGGCTCAAAACGGTCCAAGACGGACCCGCTTTCCCCACAGAAGCAGGCCTCATCGCAAGATAAGGCGGAAAGCTTACACAAGCTTCTACAAGAGGTGCGGGCCATTCAAACACGTGTTGAGCTGAATGGGGATACTCTGGCTGATTTGCAAACCGATATGAAAGAGATGCGGTCGCAAATGCAAACCTTATCCCTCCGGCTAAAGAAGGCTGAAGTGGCGATAATCAAGTGTGAGACAGGAGCCCTTCAGTCCGCAAAGACGGCACGGAAAGTGGAGTATTTGGAGAAGTCCTTAGAGGACATGAACAATAGGGCCAGACGTAATAATCTTCGAATTATTGGCCTACCTAGGGTCTGGAGGGGACCGACCCGATACGGTACTTGGAATCTTGGTTACCGGAATTTTTACATCTCGAGCTTGCTCGTCCCCTGGAGATAGAAAGGGCGCATCGGATCCCGGCTTCTTCCAGCCCACAAAGCAACAGACCGCGCCCGTTGATCTTTTGTGTCTTACGCCACCAACACGCTGTCCAGATTTTGGCTGCGGTCAAGGGGAAACAACTTCTGCTGCCTACCGGGCAAAAAATTATTTTCTTCCCGGACTATAGTAAACCCACAGTGGAAAAAAGAAAGCTTTTCCTCGCACTCAGACCTCGTCTACAACATCTGCAGGCCAGATACGGCCTCTTTAATCCTGCCAGATTTAAAGTAACCCTGAACAATGCGACCAGAACTTTTGAGGACCCGGCGGTTCTTAAGATCTTTATTGAAGAGCAGGAGGCTCTTATGATGCACCAGAACTAGATGTTTGAGTATCTGGCCTTGCACTTAGGTTCTTGGAGGTCCGGGGCGGGTCATTGATCCGAGAGCGCTTCCTTGCCCGACCATCGGCCTTGCGTTCAAGGTGGAAGCCGTGGCCCGTCCCGGGCGAGAATGATGGGTTCTGGCTGGCTGTAATTAGGGTGGGTGATTAGGGTGCCACCCTAGCCCTCAGTGAGGGTTAGTTGGGGCTTTGTGGGATGTGTATATGTAATTACTTGGGAGATGTTCTTGGGGTTATTATAATGTTAATGAACCTTGTTTAGCAGGTAGGTGGGGTCCCATGGCAGCCATGGTTTTAGTCAAGCTGTCTCACCTACATATGTGGTTAAGGGAGGGGGTACTACATGTTGGTTCTTTGAGGAAAATGAGGAAGCTGTGCAGTAAATGTTTGTGTAATAGATATTGTTTTGTGTTGGGTGCTGCATTCATCTTTCCCCTTAGGTTGCAATGGCTGTTAGTTTAAAGTTATTGTCCCTTAATGTTAAAGGAATCAAGTCTCTGGCCAAACATCAGAAAATCCTGTCCTACTGCGGGAGGCAAAAAGCTGACATAATTTTGTTGCAGGAAACACACCTCACGTTCGCAGAAATATGTAAATTAGACAACAAATACTTCTGTGTGATAGGTTCCTCCCCTGCATGCCATAAGAAAAATGGGGTAGTTACGTTAATAAGAAAGACCCTGGGAGCCAAGATTGTAAGCTCATGTCATGATGAGGTGGGAAGATGGGCAAACTCCTTGATCCAGGTTGGGAATATTTCCCTTCTCATCTCCAATGTGTATGGCCCTAATTGCGATGACCCCCTTTTTTTTCGCTCTCTTTCGGGTCAGCTACAGACGGAGATCACAGCCCCCATTGTCGTGGGCGGGGACTTTAATGTTGTTCGAGATCCGTTGGTAGATCGTAATCCCGGGAGAGTTGAAAAGCCTTCCAGGGCCGCTTTAGCGATTCAAGCCCTATGTGAGTCTAACGGGTTGGTGGATGTGTGGAGAATACTATACCCAAAGGAGAAAGACTTTACGTATTTCTCCCCCTTCCATAAATCCTCCTCGCGTATTGATTATTTCTTGGCGTCTAAATCCTTGGTCTCCTCGGGCTGTGCTGCGGGCATTGAAAGTATGTGTATTTCTGATCACGCTGCAGTAACCCTGGAGATTGACATTTCAGGGATAGAGCGGCCTGCATTGCCCTGGTCCTTCCATAGGGCTTGGCTAGCTGAACCCTCCTTTCAAACAGAGCTTCAGGAGGTTATCCGCTCTTATTTTGCCTCTAATATGGTTGGCGAAACTACGATTTGGGCCTGGTGGGAGGCTTTTAAAGCCACCCTGCGGGCTGCGATTACCAGTTATGCGATCCGGGAATGCAAAAAGAACAAGGCCCGCTTGTTAGTCCTTGAAAAGCAGATTAAAGCGGGGGAAAGGTTATGGGTGAAATGCCCTGATCCTTGTATTCTACTTAGACTCCAAAGGTTAAGGTACCAATACAATGAGATAACCGCTGCAGAGGTGGAACAAACTCTTTTGAAACAATCTGCTAGATTTCATATTGAGCGAAATAGGGCAAGTAAAACCTTGGCTAGCGTTCTAAGGGGACAACAGGAAAAGAAACGAATTGTCGCCCTGCTAGATGATAACTTGATACAGCAAACTAAGAGTGAGCGGATATTAGAGGAGTTTTCAAAGTATTATGGGAAGTTATATTCCTCGGACATTGTGTCGGATCCGAATGCTTTCACAACCTTTTTGGGAGGCCTTACCCACCCTTCTGCGTCGGTTCGTCAGGCGGGCGATTTGGGGGCCTCATTTTCCAGTAAGGAATTGCGCACGGCCATTAGGGGTATGTCAAGGGGCAAAGCCACTGGCCCAGATGGAATTCCGGCTGAATTTTATTTGGTATTTTGTGAGGACCTACTCCCCTATCTCCTGATTTACTACACCGTAAAGGGGCAGGGAACTACTGGTAACTTCTCCGAAGCTACCATAGTGGTTTTGGAGAAGCCTGACAAAGATCCGGAGCTTGTGACAAATTATCGGCCGATTTAGTTATTAAATTCGGATTATAAAATTTATGCAAGCCTTTTAGCACAAAGACTCACCAAGGTGATCGGGGATCTTATCCACCCCGACCAATGTGGCTTCGTCCCTGGGAGAGCTACTTCAGATAATGCACGATTGCTTTGTAACCTGTTGGAGAGTGCCTCCTTTAGTCCTCTACCTTACATCGGCCTCTCGCTTGACGCAGAGAAAGCGTTTGACAGGCTAGAGTGGCCTTTTCTTTTTCAGGTGCTTCATTGGTTCGGTCTTGGAGATGAATTTATCAGTATGGTCAAAGTTCTATATGCGAATACTAGTGCCCGTATCTCCGCCAACGGCATTCTTTCCAGCGCCTTCCCGCTCCATAGAGGTACGAGGCAAGGCTGTCCCCTCTCCCCTCTCCTGTTTAACCTAGCACTGGAACCCTTGGCTATAGCTATCAGACAGCACGAGGGGATTTCTGGTTTCAGGCTGGGTGGAATACAGGTGAAACTCTCTGCCTATGCGGACGACCTCCTGCTTTTTACCCAACCAGAAGAGGTTCCTTCAATTTTGACTTTGATTGAGGGTTATTCCTCACTTTCTGGGTATAAAATCAATTGGTCCAAGTCGGTAGCATTTCCAATGAATAATGTCTCCAATTCGCACTTAATGGCGGAGTTTCCTTTTCGGTGGGTATCGGATAAAATTGTATATTTGGGTACCCAATACTGTGCCTCCCGAGATGACACTATTACTTCCAATTTGGCGGACCTTCTATTACTGATTCGTAAGCGGACCCTAGCCTGGTCCCCTCTCCATCTTTCTTGGTGGGGCAGATTGGAGACCATAAAAATGTCTCTTACTCCTAAAATAAATTATCTGTTGGGAATGCTGCCTTTTGAACTTCCTGCAGGCACCTACGGGGAGCTTGAGCGTGCGTTGTTAGGTTTTCTGTGGAACGGGAAATGCCCCAGAATAGCCACCAAGAAGCTCAAGGCTTCTAAGGAGGACGGGGGTGTTCAATTTCCCGATTTTCAACGTTATCACCAGGCCCTTATTTTAAAACAAGGGGCCTTGTAGGTAGAGACTCAAGATCTGGAGTATAGGCCAATTTGGCTCATAGTGGAGGAGCAGTTAGCGGCTCCTTATCCCCTACAGCACTTGTTGGGCATGCACCTTCCGCGGGACTCTCCGGTAGGGGGAGTCATCAGGGCTACGCAGGTGGCTTTTTTGCATTTGGCTAGACTTGCGGGCGACAGGGCTATTATCTCCTGGCATACCCCTTTGTGGTGGAACCCATTGTTTAAGATTCGGAACCAGGTGTTCGCTTGGTGCAGGTGGATGAGCTGCGGTATTTGGGTGGTTGGACAGGTGGTTGATGAGACTGGATGGAGGGATTTCACAGCCTTGCAGAAGGAGTTTGCCCTCCCCCGTTCATGTTGCTTTCAGTGGCTGCAACTCAAGCATTGTTTAGATGCAAAAGGTATGAGGGGGGGAAAAAATGTGGCCGCTGTTGGGTTTCCCCTTAGTCTTATCCAGGGCTCTCTTAGCCAGCGGGGCGCTATGTCCTTTATTTATAGATCTATTAGGGATACTATCCCAATGTCCTTCACGGGATTAACTAAGACATGGGAGGAGGACTTGGCTGCTGAGACTCCCGCTGCTTCTTGGAAGCTTTTGTGGGGCCCCATTACAAGGGCCTCACGTTCAGCAGTGCTTACTCAATCTATGTACTTCTTTTTGCATAGGGCTTACATTACCCCTGTTAAGCTATCTAAATGGGACAGGCTGTCATCGGGCAGATGTTGGTCATGCCAGCAAGAGTTGGGCACCTTCCGACATATGTTTTTTGATTGCCCCTTGCTTCAAGATTTCTGGCAGAGTGTAAGTGCTCGGGTACGGAGCGTCCTCGATATCCCCTTTGTTTTTTCAAGGCCTATGATCATGCTACGCTCTGTTGTACCCTCCTTGGTCCTTTCCAAGGAGCAGGCATTTTTGTTGAATTTCATGATTGCCATTGCACTTAAACTTATTCTCACCCATTGGAAACAGTTTCGTTTGTTACATGTGGATTGTTGGTGGAATTTAGTATGTTATTATGCCAAGCTTGAAAAACTGTATAGCAGACTCCATTCTCCGAACAAAGTAGATCTAAATGTACAGAGATGGGCACTCCTCGACCAATATTGTACCCGCTCCTCTGTTTCGTGAAGGGGGGATATAGACTGATTGGCGGCAGTGAGCTAACCTTTATGTTCTGTCAGGCCCAATTGTGGCTTATTTGGATGTAGCGTTGCAATACATTTCCTCAGAGAACCGGGGGGTGGGTGGGGGGTTTGTGTTGCTGTTTTAGGTGTATTATTTGTTAGTGTTGTATTTTCTGTTTGCATTTGATGTTGGTTTTCGAATTACTTTTGTAGTGTGGTCTTTTAAATGCTTAAATAAATGTTAAAAAAAAAATAAAAAAAATGAGACAACATGGCTTTAGCCAAGGAAGGTATTATCTTACTAATCTGTTACAGTATATTTTTTTGAAGTTGTGAGTAAACAGGTAGACAAAGGTGAGTCAGTTGATATATTGTATCTGGATTTTCAGAAAGCCTTTGACAAAGTCCCTCATGAGAGACTCTTGGCAAAATTAAAAAGTCATGGGATAGGAGGCAGTGTACTATTGTGGATCAGGAACTGGTTAAAAGATAGAAAGCAGAGGGTAGGGCTGTGGCCAGTTTTCCCAAAGGCGAAAGGTGAATAGTGGATTACGCTGGGGATCTGTGCTGGATCCCTGCTTTTTTAGCATATTTGTAAATGACCTGGAAATGAAATAACAAGTTCATTTACAGATGACGCAAAATTATTCAAATTGGTTAATATCCAAGAGAATTGTGAAAAATTTCAAGAGGACCTTGATAAATTGGAAAACTGGACGTTCAAATGGCAGTTGAAATTTAATGTGCAAAGTGCACAGTTATGCACCTAGGACAGAAAAACCCAACCCCCTGTGCAAAGTTATGCACCTAGGACAGAACAACCCAACCCCCTATGGTTACACGATGCAAGGTTCCACCCCCCAGGAAAAAGATTTAGACATCATCATGGATAACACTTTGAAACCTTCCACCCAGTGTGCAGCAACTGCCAAGAAGGCAAATAGAATGCTAGGAATCATAAGGAAAGGAATGGAGAATAAAATCAAGGATATTATAATGCCTCTGTATCGTTGCATGGTGTGACCACACCTTGAATATTGTCTACAATTCTGGTTGCCGTATCTTAAAAAGGATATAGCAGAATTAGAAAAGATAAAGCGGTATAAAGGCACAGCCAAATAAATAAAATTCTCTCAACAATATATTCTCTCAAACCCTTATTAGACCACCCCAAAAAAACAGGCCCCATAGACACGCCACTAGAGACACCCTAGCCACCCCTCCAAGTAAAAACGAAAAGCACCCAATAGGTTTGTGCACGATCTTTTGAGCACTATGCCCCCACAATCTGGAATTCCCTCCCCAACACAATAAGAAACACCAAAGACCTACTCACATTCCTCAAGCTCCTCAAAACCCACCTGTTCACCATGCACTTTGACCCCACCCCCTAATCCTCTCCATTCTCACCACCCCAACAACTAAGAATTCTTTATAAATAGTTATATGGCAACATGCCCCTGTTAAATATATTGTATAAAATCACTGTTCTCTGTAAAATTATTTAATCTGTTTAAATTTCCAAGTTCTATGTGCATCGCCTTGTTCTCTGTAAACTTTGCTTAACCTATTTAAGTTTTATGTACACCACTTTGACCTCTGTGAAAAGTGGTATAAAAGCACAGCCAGATGAAATAAATAAATACAGAGAAGAGCCACAAAAATGGTAAAGGGGATGGAAGGATACCCCTATGAGGAGAGGCTTAAAAGGTTAGGGCTCTTCAACCTGGAAAAGATACAGCTGAGGGGACATATGATAGAGGTCTATAAATTAATGAATGGAAAGGAACAGGTAAACGTAGATTGATTGTTTACGTCATCAAAAAATAGAAAGACTAGGGGACATGCAATGAAGCTCATGTAACCTGTTTAAGACTATAAGAGAAAATATTTTTTCACTCAATGAGTAATCAAACTCTGGAATTCGTTACCGGAGGATGTAGTAAAAGCTGTTAGTGTAGTTTGATTTTTAAAAAGTTTGGACAAGTTCCTGGAGGAAAGGTTCATAAACCATTATTAAAAAGGACACAGAAAATCCACTGCTTGCCCAATACAAGCATTTTGGAACCTCTGTGCCGTTTTGGGAACCTGCTAGGTACTTGTGACCTGGTTTGGCCATTATTGGAAACAGGATACTGGGCTTGATGGACGTTGGTCTGACCCAGTATGGCTTATGTTCTTATGTTATCCCATCAATTAGTGCAAGCTGTTAGTGTATGAGTGTGGTTACTGCTACTATGCTGGCCGGAAAGTATGTGCCAATTCACACGCTAACTGCATAGCAAATTTTGGGGTTGGAAACTGGCATGGACTGCAGGGTGATACCAAGCCATAATTGCACCCTGTGTGATTTGGTGATTTGGACATCTGGTGTGCCCCCCCCCCCCATCTCCCCATCTTACCCACATCTTCATGTCCAGCTGGCTGCCTGCCCTTGTCATGCTGCTGCCGCTTTTTGTGTTTTCTCGGCAGTGGAAGCAGCAGTGGAGCAGACCTGACTTCAAATTTTTTTTTTAAAAACACAAGGGTCTTTCGACTCCGCACTTGCATGCAGATCTGAAGTAGATTCATGTCAGAAGAGGGAGGGGGGGACCAGACCAGCCATTCAAACGTGGGTCTTTGCAACTCCGCACCTGATTGGCTGGTCTGGTCCCTCCATCCTCTGACACGACCTATGTCAGAGGAGGGAGGGAGGGAGGGACTAGACCTGCATGCAAAGATGGAGTTGGAAAGACCTGTGTGGTGTGTTTATTTTTAAGGTCAGGTCTGCTCCGCTGCTGCTGGTGCTGCCGACGATGAGAAAACACAAAAAGTGGTGGCGGCAGGCAGTGGCGGGAAGCATGGGGGGAGAGCTGAGGCTGGCAACCCGAAATGCGCCCCTAATCATTTGTACCCTGTGCGGCTGCACTGCTTACAGAGGGATAGGTATAGCGCTGATTGGCTGCATATCATAACTAGCATATGGTACTTTCTGAGCAGCAGCTGTATGAGAACCTCTGGAAATGCCCCAACAGTACGTGCACATGCTTTAAACGTGCCTTACATCAATGTTTGCATTTCACATGCTAGTGGGGTAAAGATTTTGATCATATGTGGAATGCCCGACTGGCAGAGGTGGTGAGGACAAAAGTTATGGAATTCAGAAAAGCACAAGATAAATAGAGAGGTCGATATGCATTAAAGCATCCTATATTCACCGACACTATATAGCTAGTGCTGCTGAATATAGTAATTATATGTACAAGCATACATACCGTATATGTAGAATATCTGGATATCAGGGCTTACATTTGGCATGGATAGTCTAAGTTATACATGGTTTTGGACAGTCCATGTTAGGCGTGTAAGTTTTATATGAGCATCTGCACGTCTAATTTGGGGCTCACACCTCCGTAATGCCCAACCCACCCTCCCTGCTCTAAGTATAGCATAATACATATGATGGAATATTGATATGACACAATAGGGGTTATTTTAGAAGCCCTGTTCGTGTTTGGCTATCTGAAAATGGGCATCGAAACGTCCAAAGCACAGAGATGTCCCTGGATCCATTTTAGAAGCCGGTTCTGTGGATGGCCCCAGCATGAGAACATCCGAAATCTGAATAGGAGCATGGTGTAGGCATGTCCAAGATGTAACCAAGAACCTGGACATCCTTGCCCGACTTCAGAAAAGCCCTGTATATCCAGTGCTGTAAGTGCGCTTATACCTGCTCCAGGCACAAATAGGCGGCAGAAAAGTGCTCGTTTTGCCTGCCAAACATACAGAGGGTATGGAGAAGGAGGTAAACCCCTATCCTTTATGTTTCCCATATCGATGACAAACTCTGCCAGGGAATGAGGGCTCACAGTTCTGGACATCCCCATATGCAACCTTGCATGTGCTAGACCTCCCCACCCCACTCTTCTGTAGCTGGGATGACTATGGACAGGGCTGCGGACGTCCACATAGGGGATGTCTATGCTTCTAAAATCAAGCTGAAACATAGACATTCCCAACGTTTTCCTGCACATTTCACCCTGATGTCCCAGAATGTATTTGGACATCCTTTTTAAATTTCCACTATATAGAGCTGCTGATTCTATAAAGGGAGTGGAGGATGGTATTTTCTGCAAACCTCCCTATTCTAAAGGACTTATGTGCACGCATTAGGGATTGCTATTCTGCAAGCCGATCATAAGTCCCATCATGTGTACATTGTGTTGGACTGTGCACAGAGTAGAGATTGGGCGGAACATAGGTGAGGACTAGATTTACACACGCAAGATACAGAATACTATGACTTAAACATGTCACTGCGCTGATCTGCCTTGACTAGACTCTGATACACCCCTATTCTATAAAGTAAGGCCTTGAGTGCTTTATTTTCTAGAATGGGCCCCAAAAATGCACCTGGCAACACTCTTTGCATGTGTGTCAGATTATAGAGTTACCCACATAATGCTGCCATATTTTTTAAAAAGCCAGTACTTAGACGTTTGGCATGGTGCTGAATAGTTGTTTTTTATATATTGACCCCAGAGGATCCTTGTATAGCTAGGAGATGGAAAGAAAGTAAAGAAAATTTTCATTCAAAGCAAAATGTAAATCACTTTCACATTTCAAAATAGGCATAGAAGAGGGTAACTTGTACGGCACAGCAATTGCAACTCTAAATAGAGGTATAGAACTGTAACTTGCATGGGACAGCAGTAACAACCCTAAATAGAGGCAAAAGTGGGGGTAACTTGCATGGTGCAGCAGATACATACACAACCAATTTACTGAGAGACTAGAAGAATCTTACTGGTCTTTATCTGCCATTATTTACTTTCTTTAGTTTGATTGTGGTGTCATGCTGCTACCTGGTCAAATAGATCTAAATGCTCTGCTATATCCCGACATGCAAATGCAAACATTTTTCCTTTAGAAAACTCTTAAAATTGACCACAGATATGTCCACTATGATGATATTCAGCTGAAGGCACATTTTGGTGTGGCCCTCATGCCACATGTGGTGGGGCAGGTGGTCCAGGCTCCCCTTCTTCTTCACTTGTGTCACTGGGAGCTGAGGTCCCTCTCAGGGCGCGCACCCTCCTGCCGGGCAACACAAAGCAAAGACACCACCCCTCCATGAGGTTATAGTTTACACTCACGAAAGATTTTCCCAGAGGTTAGAGGGAGGAGCTGGCGCTGATAGAATGGTTAATGTTACTGCAAAGGCGACGGAGTGATAGTGGGAGACATCAGGCAGACGTGAGGCGTTTAACAAGATTTTATTTGTTTGTTTAGGTTAAGTAGATGAATAGAGAATAAAAATTAAAGAACCCCAAATCTTTGAAAAACACTTTCAAGCAATACAAGCAAATGCAGTTCGCTACAGCCAACCAGTCTGAGAAAACATTACAATTCATCTGCAGCCAATTTTATACTTTGTCTCACAAGAACCAAACTCGGGGAGCAATTTTTTTATCTCTATCCACTTTAAGTGACCCTTCCCATCTCTTTGAATGGAGTGTGCACTTGGATGTACCCCCACTGTAACACCACAGTTTGTATGTAAACTGTCTCCTTAATGAGTGTCTTTGTTCTCGTGACCCCCAGTTCATGTGCATTCCTTATAGTATTAAATGAGCTCAATTAGTCTTCTGGCCAGTAATGTAATGGTGCAAGCTTAGGTTTCACCACTGGTCACCTCATGTGTAGTCTGATGTACACCGCAGGTCCCACCAAGATCTATGGTGCTCCCACACTGCAAGAAAGCAGACTCTTGTTCCTCGTCACGCCTGTCTACAAAATGAATAAAAATAACTCTCTAGGCCCTGAACTCAGTATGCGCACTACCTCTGAACTGTGTCCTGGTTAAACTACTGTAAAAAAGCAATAGAATTAGAGCATTCTGTCTTAACTAGTGTCTCTGTTACTTTTATCCTTAACAGACAGGAGATCTGCAAAGTTACAGTCACTGTCCTTTTACGTGGCAGAGGCTCTGAGTCTTTGCTGCTCACCAGAGCTTCAGTGGCTTTTCTACAGCTGCTCTCGATCTTGGCTCTTCTGGCACTGCTCAGTCTGCTGACAGACTTTCTGGGCAGGCTGTCCCTTTCTGCTGTGATCCCACTACAGAGGCTGGCTCGGAGGTCTGTCTCTTCTCAGTTTCCCTTCACAGCTGGGTTCAATTTCCTGTGGCAGTTCTTCACTAGGATTCTGCACAGTGTGCCCCACTTGTCACAAGCTGCACTCCCAGACTGCAGTTCCAGGATCTCTGTCCTTGGCTTTCTGGTTGGTTCCAGTAGTTGCTAGCAGGGCTGGCCCAAGGTTTTCTGCCACCCTAGGTAGGCCTGCCCACTGCATCCCCCCAACATCAATCATTTTCCCTTCCCTCTCACCTGGGGGAGGCATCACTGCAACCCTTCTGCCATTCATCCAAGGTGGCTCGGAGGCATAGAACAAGCTGCTTCGGCACTGTTGCCGATCTTGAAGCACCTATGTGCTTACTCCCGCCTGGGAAGGGTTAGCTGAAACAAGTGCTTTTTAAATGCCTATTCATATCAGGGAGCATATGTAAATCTGGATGTGGCCAATTTTGGTCTTGCATTCTTTATATTAAATGGGAAATACACATGCAAATTTTGATCCTGTCCATGTCATGCCCTTGACATGCCTCCAACATGCTTCCATCTACTTGAACCGAGGCAACATGTCTTTATCAAAGGACGATCTTGCCAAACAAATCTGATTGAGTTCTTTGACTGGGTGACTAGAGAACTAGATGAAGGGCATGTGATGGATGTGATCTACCTAGATTTCAGCCAAGCCTTTGATACTGTTCCTCATTGGAGGCTTATCAATAAACTCAACAGCTTGGGGATGGGTCCCAAGATGGTGAACTGAATCAGAAATTGGTTGACTGACAGACAACAGTGGTTATGGTTATGGTTATGGTTATGGTAATTTTATTTGATAAACCGCCTTTCTGAAACAAGCAAAGCGGTGTACAAGATACAAAATTAAAGAGGACGGCTCGAGGCCATAGAAATGGAAAAGAAGTTACAATGGTATCAGGAGAAAAGAAACAGAGAGAGAAAACACAGAACAAGACAGAAGAGGATGCATACAAAAGGGGATAAAGTCTAGGAGAAGTCACACAAGGGGGAGGGAAGACCGAATGCTGTAGAGAAGAGGTGTTTTTAGGTCCTTCTTGAAGGTGCTATGGTTAGGTTCAAGACGGAGGGATGAGGGAAGTGAATTCCACAAGGCAGGTCCGATGAAAAAGAAGGCAGAGGATCGTGTAAATTGTAGGTGGGCAAGGGAAGGTGAAGGGAGAGTGAGGCGATTGAGATGGAAAGAACGGGGTGTATGCCTGGGGGAGTGGAAAGATATGAGGTCAGCTAGGTACTGTGGAGTATTAGTGTGGAGGATGTTGTGCACTAGGGAGAGCAATTTGTATTGAGAGCGGAAGGGAACGGGTAGCCAGTGGAGGTGAAGGAGTAGAGGTGTGATGTGGTCCCGGGAAGAGGAGTAAGTAAGAAGACGGGCAGCGGTATTTTGGATCCTCTGGAGGCGGGCAAGTTGGGATTTGGAGAGGCCTATGAGAACCGAGTTAGAGAAATCCACCCGTGACATGACCAGTGACAGAAGTAAAGTAGTAAGGGCTGCTGGGGAAAGGAAAGGACGTATTGCTCGAATTTGGCGGAGGAAAATGAAGGAAGTTTTAGTAATGTGAGAGACGTGGGCTTTAAAAGAGAGATCTGAGTCGAAGTGGACTCCAAGATATACCGGAAGGTAGAGACTAGGGGAACGGGGGTGCCGGAGAAAGAAGGCGCTAGTGAGGGAGGTGAATGACCGTAAGAGAACCAAATTGCGATAGTTTTGGTGAGATTAAGGTGAAGGCAGTTTTGTGTCAACCAGGAGGCTACTGTAGTGAGGCAGGAGTTCAATGGGGAGAGATCTGGACAGGAGGGGGAAGTGTGGTGAAGGAGGACAATGTCATCGGCATAGTAGAATGCCGATATTCCGGATTGCTGAATCAGCAGAGCAAGGGGGGCCAGGAAAAGGTTGAAAAGCAGAGGTGCTAAGACTGAACCTTGGGGAACACCACAGGTGAGCGGAAATGGGTCAGAGGAGGGGGTTGAAGGAGAAGAGGAGAGAACAGTGCAAGACCGGGAGGAGAGAAAAGAATGAAACCAGCAGTGGACAACACTACAGAGACCTGCTTCCCGTAGGCGAAGAAGAAGAAGGGAGTGGTCCACTAAGTCAAATGCAGCAGACAGATCGAGTGCTACAGCTACTGAGATATCCCCGTGCTCATGGGCAACGTGCAGTGCATTGGTGAAGGCAAGTAAGGTGGTTTCTACACTATGACCGGTACGAAATCCAGACTGTCGGGGGTGAAGAAAGTGGATGGAGTCAAGGTGGTGAGTAAGCTGTGCAAAGACTAGTTTTTCAGTGGGTGATGGTAAATGGAACCCACTCGGATTAAAGGAAGGTGATTAGCAGTGTGCCCCAGGGTTTGGTCTTGGGATCGGTACTGTTCAATATATTCGTAAGTGATATTGCTGAAGGGCTGAATGGAAAAGTCTGTCTTTTTGCAAAATTTGCAACAGAATGGACTCCCCTCCGGGAGTGGGGAACATAAGGAAAGATCTACAAAAGCTGGAAGAATGGTCTAATGCTTGGCGGTTAAGATTTAATGTGAATTGCAGTGTAATGCACTTGGGAAGCAGAAATCCAAGGGAATTATATGCGATAGGGGGCGAGAGATTGATGTGCACGGACCAGGAGAAAGACCTCGGTGTGATTGTTTGTGATGATCTCAAAGTGGCGAAACAGTGTGACAAGGCGGTGGCAAAAGCCAGAAGGATGCTGGGTTGCATACAGAGAGGCATTATCAGCAGAAAGGAAGAGGTGCTAATGCCACTGTACAAGTCGCTGGTGAGGCCTCACTTGGAATATTGTGTTCAGTTTTGAAGACCGTATCTCGCAAAGGATATAAAAAGGCTGGAAACGATTCAGAGGAAGGCGACCAAAATGATTTGGAGCCTGTGTCATAAGACTTATGAAAAGAGACTTGAAGACCTAAATATGTGCACTCTGGAGGAAAGGAGGGACAGGGGAGATATGATTCAGACCTTTAAATACTTAAAGAGTATTAATGGACAAACAAACCTCTTCCAAAGACAGGGAAGCTGTAAAACTAGAGAGCATAACATGAAGCTGCAAGGGGTAAACTGAAATGCAATGTCAGGAAATACTTTTTCACTGAAAGGGTGGTGGATGCTTGGAATGCCCTCCCGATGGAAAGTGATAGGGACAAACACAGTGACAGAATTCAAAATGGCATGGGACAGACATAATGGATCCCTTTAAAGCAACAGGATAAAATCAAAATAAGCATAACTTTCTCTTATATCTGAAATATCTGAACAAATAGGAGTGATCTACATGGAGCGGTGGGTACACCCCCTAAACAAAGGCATGGGGAGAGGTGACCTGCACGGAGCGGCAGGTGCACCTACTCTTGCCACCTTGCTGGGCAGACTAGATGGACCATACTGGTCTTTATCTGCCATCATATACTATGTTACTTTCAATGGGCATGCACATATAAACTGAGTCCTTCCTAAAATGGCCATTTCCCCATGGATGCAATTTACACGAATAAATATTGAAATGTGTAATTCGGGAATACATTTTCTAAAATAACCCCCTTAACAGGCTAATATTCAAAAACAAAGTCTGGACAGTGGCAGCTATTAGGAATGAGGTTGCTGTCACAGTATGCATAAAACTAACCTACTGTATTAGAAGATAATGCCCCTTAGAGAAACAATTCTTTAAATAAAATCAAGAATTTTTTTAAAAAACCTGGTATCAGATGTATAGAAACTTTCCTTAGACTTGGTTATTGAACTTGATTTACAGGCTGAATTGCTTTGGCAGTTACTGAAAATTAAGATCTTTCCCCCTATGACTAAGATTCGAACCCAGCTATGGCAGTAAATGACATAATACTGGCTTAGGTACTGATAGAGTTGTCATGTTTTGCTATTGAGGGTGTAGTGGGAGGACAGAGAAAGGTAGATGATCAATAATTCTGAGGCCTGTGAATCTTTCTTCTGGGAATGACACCCACCCACACACAAATGATTTACATGGAGAAGGCATCAGCATTTTTTCCCCTGAAGAAGCAGGCTGTAACATTAGAGATATTTGTGAATATAAAATAAACTCCTCTCTTCCCCTTGAAGAGAAAATAAAATCTTGAGTTGAGTTGAATGAGGGTAGGACTGGATTCAAGGTAGTGAATTTATTCTAAACTGGACTAGGAATACTGCCACCTCAGGCCCAGAAGAGAAGTGAGAGGGTAATGGAGCTTTGAATGAATAAACAGTACCAACCTGCTGTAATGCAACAGCATCCAAGTTGTATGTTCTCTTGCCCTCTTTCATACCCTATACCATAGGCAATATTGCCCATGAAGCTGCATGGAAATTGTCTACCCGCTCTGCCCTAGGAAGGGGAGGTGCTGCGATACCGTGCTTTTAGTCTTGAGGAACAGGCAGCGCCACCTTCTCGTGACTCAAAAAGCAATATTGCTACACCTTCTCCTATTAGCAGCAGTGTTGGCAGAGGACTCTTGGGCAGTTTCACAGGAATGGTGACTATAGGTTATTTGCAAAAATTGACTTTTGTACTGGAAGCAGGTACTCAGAAACTTTTAAAACATCAGCTGCTGTTTGAAAATGGATACCACAACCTTTATGCAAACAATTGTCATGGCTGAAAATCTAAAGTGGTAGATAGCGACTCAGCCTTGCATTTTCACGAAACCTCCCCCCCCCCCCCAAGTTTACATTGAAAATGTTGATTTTATAACAGGATGCCTATGTAAGAAGTCCAGAAAGATGCTTATTGTATAAGACAAAACAAATGAAAAGTAGACCAAAAATATCTAGCAGCTAGCACTTCACTTTTATTGTGATTGAAAAGATTGGTTCTTTTTTTTTTATTACCAAATAATATATGCATTTGAGGTTTTCTGTGAAAGTTCATTAAGGTTAAAGGGTTTGGTGGGGCACACATAGGGGTATGTTTACTAAACCGTCTTAACGTGCGCTTGGGGATAGTGTGCAGGCTGCCATAAAAGGAGTGGGCGTGTTGGTCTTAAAGTAGCAAAACGGGATTATCGCGCGATAACGTCGCGGAGTGCACGTTAAGACGGTTTAGTAAATATGCCCCATAGTTGTGTTGACGCACATTTGTAGGAATGGCTCATCATTTTTTTAGATAAACCTTAAATGATTAAATAGGAAAGTTTGTTGCAAGAGGTAGTATTCCTACTACTACTATTAATCATTTATAAAGCGCTACAAGGCTTACACAGCGCTGTACAAACACATATAGAAGATACCCCTGCTCATAGAGCCTACAATCTAATCAAGACAGACAGTACAGAACAAGAGAAACAAGTGGGTGGTTCATTAGGAAAAGGAGACACAAGGAGAGTAGGTGATTAAGATCCAAAAGTGGCTACAAAGAGATAAGCTTTTAGCATGGACTTAAAGAGAGAAAGGGAAGAGATTTGATATAGAGATACAGGGAGTTTGGGGCAGTCTGGAGTTGGCAGTGGAAGAAAAGGGTATAGAGAGAAGAAAGCCAGAGGAAGAACAGAGTTCACAAGGAGGGGAGTAGGGAGAGGGGAGAGAAGAAAGGTAATGAGGGGCAGTAGTGGGAATAACGAGGTTACTTACCTGTAACGGGAGTTCTCCGTGGACAGCAGGATAAGTCAGCCACACTTGGTGACGTCCTCCGGGCGGAGCCATGCATACGGAAGTGCTCTCTAGAGCTCAGAAAGGAGGGCCTTCTGAGCCCACCTAGGTAGCCCATCCTACCGGTCCGCCCCCTAGTCCGGCCGGTGTTGGGTCCCGGAGCAGCAAGCAGGTCAGTCGGGTGCACTGGGCTGGGGACAGAGGCTCCATGCAACTCGTCCCGCCGGGAAGGGCACTCTCTGCAGCAACGGAGGCTCGGCTAGGGATGGAGGCCCGTACAGGCACATCCGGGGCCGGCAGAGGATCAGGCAGTGGAGGGCCAGAGCCGGAGGCTGGGCACATCACTTGGTATCCTTTCTTCATTGCCCCACAGTAAGTGCATCCATCTGAAGTCTTGTTCTTGTTGCCACAATAGGGGCATTTCTTTGAAAGATGCTTGGGCATAGTTGTAAAAATGCAAAACAAGAAATAAAAAAAAAAATGGAGAGAGCAGGGTCCGTCTTGCTGGCAAGGTGGAAGAACGAAAACTGGCCAGACTAGGGGGCGGACCGGTAGGATGGGCTACCTAGGTGGGCTCAGAAGGCCCTCCTTTCTGAGCTCTAGAGAGCACTTCCGTATGCATGGCTCCGCCCGGAGGACGTCACCAAGTGTGGCTGACTTATCCTGCTGTCCACGGAGAAGCATTTATATGTTAGAAGGAGAAATTTGAATTATATGTGGAAAGGGAAGGGGAGCCAGTGAAGTGACTCTAGAAGAGGTATAATATGAATATGATGGGGTCGGCGGAAGAGTAGCTGTACAGCAGAGTTTTGGATAGATTGAAGAGAAGAGAGATGAGACTGAGGAAGACCAGCAAGGAGAAGATTACAGTAGTTGACAGGAGGAGACCAAGGAGTGGACGAGAGTTTTAGTAGTGTGTTCAGGGAGGAATGGGTGAATTTTGCTAATGTTGTAGAGAAAGAATTGACAAGTTTTAGCCATTTGTTGAATATGTGAGAGGAAGGAAATGGAGGAGTCAAAGATAACCCCGAGATTGCGGGCAGATGTAACGGGAAGAAGAAGAGTATTTTCAACAGTAATAGAGAAAGGAGGAAGGGGGGATGAGGGTTTAGGGGGAAAGATAAGTTCAGTTTTAGTCATATTCAGTTTCAGAAAGGCAGTGAGACATCAAGGCAGCAATGCTTGATAAGCAGGCAGAGATACGAGCTTGGAGAGAAGGAGAAATGTAAGGTGTAGATAGATAGATTTGAAAGTCATCAGCATAAAAATGATATTGAAAGCAATGGGAGGAGATGAGGACTCCAAGGGACTGGGTGTAGAGAGAGAAAAGGAGAGTGCCTAGAACAGACCCCTGAGGTACACCATCTGAGAGAGGGATGGGAGTAGAGGAGGAGCCACCAGAAGAAACACTGAAAGAGCGATTGCAGAGATAAGATGAGATAAGAAAACTGAAGATTAGCAGCTGCCACAGCGAACTGGTTCTTCAACACAAATCCACTTTTCAGTCCACAGTATTCTTTAAGGCCAATCACCTTCCACAGGAATGGTGGTCTGTCTGGTAGCATACATGACTGGCATATTCACCTTGGAAATATCAACCACACAATGCACTCTCTCTCCAACGTGCATTTTCTTATAAACACCCTTAACACCTTAGGCAGGGAGTTGGGATAATCCCACTCCGGCCGGAACAGGCCCTTCAGCAGCTCCGGAAAAACAGTAGAGGATTTCTGAGTACTCTGCAAGAGCAGATGCCTCTTCAGTTCCTGCTCCATGACTGGAGCCTCCGCCAAGCTCGAAGTGGATAAGACCCTGGGATCAACACCTACATTTCCTACTCTTGGAACAGGCAAAAAGTCTCAGCCTCCTCACAATCCTCTGAAGGTGAGAATACTTATTCATCCACATCAGACATCTCAATCCAAGCCACAGCTGATGCCATCGGGGGGGGGAGGGGAGTGGGGGGAGAGCCACTGCCAGTGACGCTTTGCTATCAATCAAAGAAGGCTTCCACTCTCTGCCTGCCCCCATGAGACTGTACGCAGGGGAAGCAAAAGGCCACAAGGGCTGCATGTCCACACTGGAATGACCAGGCCTGTTGCAAAGGGAAAATATTTTGGGGAGATAATCCAGAATCTGGAAACTCTCCTCACGAAAATACCCCCCCCCCCTACACTCAGGAGCACAGTTGCTGTCCATCCCCTAGAGGATGGGGAGAGTCCCATAGCACGGATGCTGGATCGTCCAGCCGGCTGAATATCCCTTACCCATAGCACCATCTGCCACTTCCTGCCCTGAGCCAGGCAAGGTTGGGCTAAAAGCATCCCCTGGCTGAGAAAAGGGAAGTAGGGCCTCCAGAGATGACTCATAAGCAGAATCCAGGAGCCAGGGATGAGGCACTATACTTGTCACAGGCCAGATAATGTCACCTGGAAGAAGACATGAGTTAATGCAAGTGCCACAACAGTGCGTGCTAAGGCTCGGCAGTCTGAAGGGTAAACTTTTACTACAGTGTGCGTTACAGGCTGTAGGGTGGAATGCGCGCAAGGACTGCACAACCCCAGGTACGCAATAGAAAAAATGCTATCTTACTAGTATGTTCAAAGGTATACATACAACAAAAAAATGTCTTTGCAATGTAGATGTAGTAATTTCTGAGAAAAAAACAGGATTAATGCACCTTCACTAATAAGTGATAGCATAACCCTTGGCAGTGATGACAGCCTCCAAATGTTTCTTGTAGCCATCTATAAGTTTTGTATACCAGTCTGCTGGTAGTTTCTCCCACTCTTCAACTATGATTTGTTCCATCTCATGAATGTTTCCAGGATTCCTTTTACCAATGGCAGATTTTAGCTCTTTCCAAAGGTTCTTGATTAGTCTGAGATCAGGACTCATTGCTGGCCAATGTAAAACAGTCTATTTGTTCCTTTTTAACCATTCTTTTGCACTATTGGATTTATTTTGGGTCACTGTCCTGCTGGAGGATCCATGACCTTCAACCAAGACCTAGCTTTCTGACACTAGGTATCACATTTTGCTTCAAAATACCTTGGTAGTCCTCTGACTTCATGATTCCTTTAACACGTTCCAGGTCTCCAGTTCCTAAGGTAGCAAAACAGCCCCACAACATTATGGAACCTCCACCATATTTAACTGTAGAAAGGGTGTTTTTTTCCTTTATAAGCTTCATTTCTTTGCCTGTAAATGAATCACTGGTCTGTATTGCCAAAGAGCTCAAGTTTGGTTTCATCTGTCCACAGAACATTTCCCCAGAAGGATTGTGGTTTCTCAAAGTGGGTTTGGGCAAAGATCAGGCGTGCCTTTTTATGTCTGTCTTTGAGCAGTGGGGTCCTCCTTGGTCTTTGCCCATGAAGTCCTTCTTTGGTTCATGGCGTATAGTGCGAGTTGAAACCACCACTCCAGATTCCTCCAAGTCAGCCTTAAGCTCTTTAGATGTTGTATGTGGTGTTTTTCCAACAGTTTGCACTAACCTTCGAAGACTTTTTGGATCAACTTTCCTATTCCCACCACATCCTGGGAGGTTCTTGACAGTTCCATGAGCAGAAAACTTCTTAATTACATTGCAAACTGTAGACACAGGAATCCCAAGGTCTTTGGAGATGGCCTTGTACCCCTTTGAAGTTTGATGTTTGGTGATAATGGCTTTTCTGACTGTCTCAGGAAGCTCTCTTGTCTTCACCATTGTGAAAATGGAACAAGGAGTGAATGTGGCCATTTTAAACATTAGAGCCATCATTCATTGGTTGATTCAAGTCATGTGAGTACTGACAACTGATCACAGGTGTGTCTAAATTTACTGCAATGGAAATGTGGTTCTTTTATTCAAACTGATTTGAATTGTTTATAAGGGTGCCAATAATCATGTCCTATTAACCCTACTAAACCCAAACACCATATCCCATATATATAATGATCCCAATTCCAAAGAAATATGCAATCTAAATTTTTGTCGGAACTAATGCCTTGAAGATGCCCAATCTTCTCGTAGCATGAATGTTCCTTTTTTCTATTTTATAAAATGGGGACGCAACTCCTACAATCAGTGCCCTCAAGATACCCAAATCCTAGGGCAATGTCAATTTAGTGTAGGAAAATAAATCCAGCCAAACTATTAGGCGTTTAATCTTGTTTAAATCGATCTCGTTCAAACACCGCCGACATTCAGCAATGATTGTATCTGCTGCTTAACCAACTAAAACGTGGAAGTATACTTAGCTTTCCAAAAACTCCCCACACGATATCCTGATAATATGTTTCAGTTCGTCTGCGAAGAAAACTGCAGCACAACCTCCAAAGTCAGCTTAAAACCAAATCACATCGTCCTCCTTCAGATCTGCAATGGAGTTTTGAAGAAGGGCTGAGAGTATCGGGAGCCTGAAACACAACGTTGGGTTAACATTTATAATATTATACAAAGTTGAAAATTGAAGGAGGACGATGTGATTCGGTTTTAAGCTGACTTTGGAGGTTGTGCTGCAGTTTTCATCGCAGACGAACTGAAACATATTATCAGGATATCGTGTGGGGAGTTTTTGGAAAGCTAAGTATACTTCCACGTTTTAGTTGGTTAGGCAGCAGATACAATCATTGCTGAATGTCGGCGGTGTTTGGACGAGATCGATTTAAAAAAGATTAAACGCCTAATAGTTTGGCTGGATTTATTTTCCTACACTAAATCGACGTTGCCCTAGGATTTGAGTATCTTGAGGGCATTGATTGTAGGTGTTGTGTCCCCATTTTACAAAATATAAAAAAGGAACGTTCATGCTACAAGAAGATTGTGTATCTTCAAGGCATTAGTTCCGACAAAAATGTAGATTGCATATCTCTTTGGAATTGGAATAATCATGTCCTGGCAATATCCCAGCTTTTATACTATTTCCTTTTTTAATTGGTCTTATTTTATTTGATTCTTTTATGTGTCAAATATGTGATCATATATAGTCCAAAGTCATTTCACTGGACACTTTTTTTTAGAATATATTGGACATTAAGGGGTTGAACTGCAAGGGTGCCAATAATGTTGACCACAATTGTATATGCACTAAGACAGGAAGAATGAGGTTCTTATATCCCTGGGTATGACTGTGACATTTGCCTTAAATAATTATAGAACTGTGCACTAATCAAGATTGGTATTAGTGGAAAGGCTTTTAAGTGGTGCAAACCCTATCTGACTGATCAAACCTGCAGGCATCAGGAGGTATCTTCGATATAAACAGTACTCCAGGGGGTTCCTCAGGAATCTGTTTTGACTCTGGTACATTTTAGTGTTTCTACTGCCCCGCTGGCAAGTCCATAGCTACTTTAGTTTTACTAAACTCATGTGGAATGGTAATTTTATCAATGCTTCTGTGTAAGGAAATGAGTGGAAACTGGTTTACACTTTGTATTACACCTCAGAAACATTAAACAATGTGAGAGTTAAATCTTCAAATTCCTGCTTGTGAAAATGGAGGGATATTTTAACCTATCTTCTTGTGGTGTTCCATAATAGATGTATTCTGGTCTGAGATCACATCAAACATTGCAAAAACAATTGGGTGATTGGGGTCTTTCAAGAAACAATTCCCTTGCAGACTAGAAGTGGTTTTCTTCTAAAAAGCCATCTATTCTTATAGCAAGTAGCTGTAGAGGCAGAAGCTATCGCAATAGCCCCATAAAAATTCCTTGGGAGGCATACACTAACAACATAGGAGAGAAAATAAAATTATCCACTTCTGGAGTGGGGGACTAGACATCGGCAACCAGACAAGAAAGGAAGGGAGAAAATAAGATAACTACTTTTTATTAAAAAACAATAAAAAAAAGAAAACCTTAGTTTGCATTATTACTGTAAGGCAGTGTGTCACAACTAATAAGCTGTTGCAGAACAAAGAGGCCCTTTTACTAAAGCTCAGTACGCAGTTAGCACGCGTTTTGGCATGTAGTATCTGTGCGCTCCAGCCCTAAGTAACTGTTAGCGTGGGGGCATGACAGTTAATGTGTGTGAATTGCTCATTGGGGTGGGGGATGGGCAGGTTGGGGGCAGAGGGCAACAATGATGTACACACGGTAACTGCATCTCGCATTAGGATATGTGTCCCCATGTTAACTGCTGGGAACATGCTGTTCTTGTTCCTGATAGATACTCTAGTGCAGTGGTTCTCAACCCAGCCTCTGATGCCCCCAGGCCAGTCAGCGTGCACTGCTTCCATTGTATGCAGATCTCTCTCATGCAAAATTCATTGTGGATAAACTGAAAATCCAACTAGACTAGAGGTACCAGAGGAGTGGATTGAGAACCACTGCTCTAGAGGCTTTGCACTTAACACATATTGATTGCAAGGCTAAGCACTTAACGCACTTTAATACAAGAGCCCCAAAGTCCGCAGTGTGGTGTTTTTGAAATTACAGGAAAGGAAGCAACGTTGCCATGTTTTATTATTCCCAAGCTAAAACTGATAAAAGTTTGCACTACTCAGCTGAATCAAAAGTTACAAGCTCACATATATGTAATGAGACATTCAGCCGCTACAAGAGCCATATACAGGAGGGAATTTTTTTTTATTATTTTGAAGATGAATACACGTGTTACAAGTGCTTTGTCAGTGCCCTATGCCGAGATCTAAAATTTGGGGTGCTGGTTGATTTTGGAAGGGTGGGGTGTAACATGGATAGATTCTTGATTGGAGAATGCTCATCAGCATCTACGGCTGTGCCTTGGAATAGTGAAACAGATGAACCTGCAAGTAAAAAGGCAAAACACACTGAACAAGCAGTACAATGAAGGCTATTTGTTATATGCCTTTTGGAGGTTTGGATATGCAACACTATCAAGACTGCACTGTCTTAGTTATAACGAGAAACTATCAAATCAAGCCATGGTCATGAGCAAATTAAAGCCTCGCCTTTCTATGGCTACCTTTCTTACCTCAGCAAGGGCACCAGTGGCAGGAGCAGAACTCAAAATAAAGATGCTTCACTATAGCCTTTGTGCGAGCTTCTGGCCATGAACAAGAGGCCAGTTACAATATTGCTTGGTTAGTAGTCAAAATGAGAAAAACACACATGTCATCAGTGAAACACTTATTCTACCAGTGAGCCTAGAAAGGCTCCAGGGCAGTGAGCGAGGCGGCCAGAGTGCCACTTTCAGAAATTGCCACTGATGAAAGTCAAGTGACATGAATGCCACAATAGTGTAGAGGCCAAAAAAGCAGGAAAAGTTTCTCTTGATGTCAATGAGTCACTCATCGCCATTGTATACCTTGTTGCTGAGGACTGCATTTAAGGTCATTTTCTTTTTTGCAAAGAGCCTCAGCAATATGCAACAGGCAATGAAATTTCCATGTTACAACTGACTCAGGGCTAACCCAAGGGTTTCTGTCACCTCGGCAGAAACCCCGGCCTCACCGCACCCCCCCCCCCCCCACACCACAGCAGCCGCCGTCACTACCGCCCCTCTCCTGCCACCGATTCCGTCTTGGGAGGGGGAGGCGGGCAGCGACAGTATATCAAAAAGCAGCGGTGGCAAAATGTTGCCGTTTTTGGAAGTACTGCTACTGCTACTGCCACTGCCCACCTCTCCTGTGTGCTGCTGCTGCTGCCGCCCACCCAAGCTAGCCGCCTAGCTCACCTAGTGGACGGACCAGCCCTGAACTGATTATCTCAAACAATGACAGGATCTGGTGATAAAACTGCATCATCAGTGTGCAGCAATGGAGCAGTTACAATGCAAGGAAACACCAAAGGGTTTATGGCAAACACGTGCAAACAAAATCTAGTCAAACGCGTTTTAGCCAGTCAGCACCCTCTGAAAGTCTGTGTGTGACCAAGGCCGGGTATTCTGTTAGCTTGAATTTTCTGTGTAGCAATCTGGTTGCAGGGGGAGAGAGTGTGAGTGGGAATTGGGGGGGGGGGGGAGAGAGAGTTTGAGATGGAGACCTGGGGGAGGGAATTGTGTGAGGGGGGGGGGGAGTAAGGAGAGAGTTTATGGGAACTGGCTGGGAACCGGGGGAGGGGGGGACGTTTGAGATTAGATTATAAACTCTGTTGAGTAGGAACTGTCTCTTACTTGTACAGCACTGCGTTCTGATAGCAAGCAACCTGCTGGAGCAGCTGAAGTCAGTTTAAGTCTCGCCTATACTTTACACTTTGTGATAAGATGAGTGCAGCTCAACAAGCCCTATAAATTGCTGACTTTCATGAGGCAAAGTTCTGTCAAGAATTAACACAGGCAAACAAGACCCCACGTCCTCTGCTGCTTCCCATCCGTTCCCCTAAAATGGAGAGGATACCAAGTAGAAAGTCACAACAAAAAAGATACATAGAATATAAATTTGGCCACTGTTTTTATCAACAATTTTGAAAATTGAAAAGAGTGACAACAGTACCCAAGCCAGTCAACTCATACTATCTACCTGCTGTGGGACCAGCTAGGGTGCCGCCGTCTACAATGCTGTGCAGGGCCTCCACTGTAAAGCAAGGCTTCCAACTAAAAGGCACATTTAACCCCAGCTTATGCCACATAATGTAATGGGTTCCCTCGCTTTGCTATGGTCACTGCTATTCACAGAGGCAGCACTGCTGTGATGAAACATAGTCAAGGGTCCAACATTCTCATTCCTGCCTGCAACACTAAACATGGGAAACAAATAAGGAGCAAAGAGGAGGAAGATGAGAGATGTGGTGTCTAGCTCCTCTGACTACTCTTCCACTAGTGATCAGCCTGAGCAGGTTTGGGGGGGGGGGGGGGATGTGAACCAATAATGGCAGGATAACTTCCTGCTGCACCTCAACAGAACAATGTCCTATACTATGAGTAAGGAGTCGGGAGCAAGGCATCTTGTTAATGTCAACTGCTGTGCATCCTGGCCCATCATGACAAATATTCCAACAATAAAAGTGAAGTGCTAGCTGTTAGATATTTTTGGTCTACTTTTCATTTCTTTTGGGATTATATTTGAAGTGGACTGTGTGTTTTTCATTGGTATTGTATAAAGACCTGATAAATGCCTATGTGACTTTATAAAAAAGAGGCCCTCAGAACCAGCCCCAGTAGCATATAGCATGCTCACACCGCCAACCAAGACTCCAGCACTACCTCCCCAACCATTGCACAAGGTCTCACAAGTGGTGAGTAGCTCAATCCACATGGTGGACGCTAACACGGAGCATCAACCCCATCATGCTCCTCCTGCATACAAGACCCACAAACTCCTGTGCAGACATCAAATGGACAAACGGAGTTCTTCCAACAGATGTATGCTATTATACTAATTCGTATCCTGTGCTCTCACCGAACAAATGCTTATAACTACATTACCTATTTTACAGCCTTACAAGCCTCCCCTATATATGTATCATACCTCCCTACCATATACCAACCTACTGTATCTACATATCTGCTCCCTACAAACATCCCAGTAAGAGAAATACCAGATACATTCCAACAGAGCCCTCCTCACATACATCTACACCTCAATCACACACCTCACATACTACCCGCATAACCATAGGCCTGATAAACGCGAGATCAATATGCAACAAAACAAACACTATTATCGATCACATCCATGAAAACAACAATGACATCCTCTGCAGTACTGAATCATGGCTCAAGAATTCAGACCAAGTGATACTGAATCAAATAACACCGCCTACATTCATAGCATACAACTGCCCCCAGACCCACAAACGGGGAGGCGGAGTATTAATTCGCACCCTATCAGACCTAAGGCTCAAGACATCAACCTCCAAAAGCTCTGAACACTGTGACTTCATCAGCACTGAAAATAAGTATATATCCATCTGCCTGATCTACCGACCCCCCCAATGCCCCTACAGAGGACATGTCCAACATCCTAGATATGATATACTCAGCTAACTCTCCACACAAGACTCTCATTGTTCTAGGAGACCTGAACCTCACATCTGCATCTACATCACTTGAAACGGCTTTTCACAAAGCAATGGAATCCATTCAACTCAAGCAAGTCCTATCGGGTCCATCCCATCACTCTGGCTCTACACGGGATCGTGTATTCGTGTCAACTAACACCATAGATCATGGTCTCATGACACCACCTAAAACCACACCAATACCATGGTCAGATCACCATGCTATATTATTCAAGCTACACCACAATACCCAACAAACATCTTGGAGAACTGAAAAGCCAACCAGACGCTTCAAAGCTTTTAACAAAGAGCTCTTCCTAAAAGATACCATGCAGTCCCTACCCCAAGACTTCACCGACCTGGACGAGGCCGTCAATGCTTTGAATACCACCATCCTCGCTGCATCTCAACTCCCACCTTGAAAGAACTCACACCACCACAAAAACAGGCCTAGATCTACACCATGGTATTCTAAAACAATAAGAGAATCCAAAAGGAAATTACGACAATTGGAGCGCCGCTGGAGAAGTAACAAATCAGAAACTACATTGAAGCAATACCAGGAGATGCACAAAGATACACTAATCTAATAAGCAAACATAAAAAACAATACCACACAAACCTTGTTCTAAAAGCCTGTAACAAACCCAAGGAGCTCTTTAACATCGTTCGCACTCTCACAGATGACCCGACCATGAAAGATGAAAGCAAGATTCACCCTCAAACCTTTGCTGATTTTCTAATATCCAAGAACAGTCCCATTCACACCACACCCCATAAGGACATCCCTCTTATGGACACACCAACTACAGATGCTGTGTCCACAACTACCAATCTGGAAGAACTTCAGCATTCCATCAACTAAACAAATAGCTCAAACTATCACCACCACTTCTCCATCGGACCCCGTGACTTGGAATAAATCCACCAAAGAAGACCTTAGCACATACATTCAAAAGATAGTAAGCACCTCTCTCACTCAGGGCTACATGCCCAAAGCACTCAAGCAATCTACTATCCATCCTATTCGCAAAAACAACTGAAATAGTACCGACCCTTCAGCCTACCACCCAATATCTAGCCTCCCATTCCTGTCAAAAATAACCGAAAAACTTGTTCAGAGACAGCTTCAAGACTATATTGATGAATATGCCCCACTAGATCCCCACCAGCATGGATTCTGCCCAAACCACTGCATTGAGACACTTCTTATACATCTATTCCATAACATACTCTAAGGAATAGACAAGATAAAGAAGGGCTTCTTACTCATTTTTATCAACATATCATCCGCCTTCGACACAGTTTCCCATCGCATCCTACTGAAGTGCCTAGTGGAGATTGGCCTCCAAAACACCACCATCAAATGGTTTCAATCATACCTTGAAGACAGACAACAGAGAGTAACACCTGGTGTCACCCACCTACTTACCCCGGAAGGCAAAGGACCTGGGGTTTCAGTGAGGCCTCTTATTAAGTAGCAGGGACAAGTAGTGCCCCCTGGGAGTTGAAGTCCCACTAGCTATTCAATAAAAAGAGTGTAGTCGTGGACGAGTAGCTAGGCTGTTAAAGAGGTATTTTATTTCCCTTCCCGGGAGAACTTCTGCAGTTAGGAATCACAAAGGAAAATAAACCATGCTTCTGGTATAACACAAAATGGAACTACAAAAATGACAAAGGAAATGCTTCTTTTCAGCTTAAGGCAAAACAAAAAGTGCAAAACAAGCCTTGTATGTTACAACAGCTGTAGATTGAAATCTGTTCCTTTAAACAGATTTCCCTGCTGCACGTTTCAACAGAAAGAGGTCACATTATCCGCAAATACAAGTGTACAATCCATCTGGAAATCCTCTGAGTTTTCCACACAGTAATCACAGTCCATGGCCTCATGAGCTTCCCTGCAATTATCTTCTGTGGGATTGGAACTTACACTAGTATTCAAAAATCCCTCCTCTTTCTGGCAAGGGCTTCTCTCTTCCTCACTATTAAAGTGGAAGGGAAAGTTACCATGCAGTGTAGACTTTCCCTCTAGAGAGCCATACACTTCAGGACAAGCGTATGAAAAATCCTGCTTTTCAAGTGCCCCTCTACTCCAGGGAATTGGCCTTTCTTCAGGCTGGCCTCTGCCGGAACCTTTGTAGCTGGGAAGCTGAAAATAGCCTTTCTCCCTCAAAAGCCTTTCACTTCCCCTCACAGGACGTGTTTCTTTGAGCCTGGAAATCTCCTTTGGACCAGAGCTTCTATTCCCCAGGTACCTGCTCCCATGGAAATTCCCTCTCACAGCTTCTCTCCGCTTGCTGGTAGGAATCCCTCTGTATCCCCAACGAGCAGACTCTGGTTCAGTGCAGCCCAACTCTGTGGCACTAACCTCAGGTATTCCCTCTTGGGCAAACTCCTCTGAGACACTGCTGGAATCCCCGTCTGAAGTTCTCAGGTATGTATCCTGGTTAGCGTTCCTGTTAGCTCTCCCATGTGTCCTGCTCTCCTCTCTGCTCAAGACTGACTCAATTTTAAGTGTGTCATTCTTTGAGTCTCTCATCAGCTCAAGTCTCTGCAGCTGTTCCTGATCCTCTAATGAGCCATGAGGTAATGCTTTGCTGGGGTGTTTACCTACACCCGGTGCTAGTGTTTTTGTTGGTTGCCTATAGCAACCCCTAGCCATGTGCTTTGAGCTGCCCATTTTAAAACTGCTCTGCACATTTTCTTCTGTTTCCATAGGCACTATTTGCCTTGCGCCATGACACCGGTAACCTCACCTCAGCACCATTCCGTACAACTCAAGGAGTTCCCCAAGGCTCCTCACTATCTCCTCTTCTCTTCAACATTTACATTCAGCCTACATGCAAAATATTTAATAAATACAAGATACAATATGCCATATATGCCGACAATATCATGGCATATACCCCTATCCACCTGGACGCCCCAGACTATACCACTATAGCAACCTGCATTTATGAAATAACGACCTGGCTTACTAGCAACAACTTAAACATCAACATAAAAAAAATCTGAAACAATCATTATTACAAGGGAATCCACATTCACTCCTCCTACTTCTATAAACATCTCAAATATACCGATCACAATAAGAGATGAAGTTCGGTATCTTGGAGTGATACTAGACAAACAACTTATCCTCCAAGCGCATATCAACAAGACGTCAAAAACAGCCTTCTTCAAACTAGCAATGCTCTGAAGACTAAAACCTCTCCTCAATAAAGAACACTTCCGTACAGTATATCAGGCCATCATTACACCTGTGCTGGACTACTGTAATCTCCTCTTCCAAGGTCTACCTAAACAATCCACTCAACCCCCTCAAATAGTCCAAAACACTGCTGCCCATATTATTGCTGGTGCTTCACTACAAGACCATATAACTCCCATACTACATGATCTGCACTGGCTGCCAATCTCTTCACGGGCAAAATATAAATCAGCGCTCACCATCTTCAAAATTAAAAGCAACATGTCAGCAGGAATACTACAAGAGCACATCGGAACCAAAGCAAGCAAAAGACCGGACAGAAACAGTACTAAAAACACTATACCAACCCCTAGTCTATTCATAAGAACCAATGAATCCACATTCATGAGGGCTTTCTCTTTTGCTGCTACTGCTATTTGGAATACACTCCCGGAAAAGCTAAGATCCACAACTGATATAAAAGATTTCCGAAAGTCACTCAAAACCACCCTATTCATTGAACATTTCAATGAAGACCCACAATCACACTAATCCTTACATAGTACCATGCCCACTCCACTCCACAAGCCGATTTACACAAGTTAAACAATCTGCACCATTCACCCTCCCATTACTCTTGTTGGGTTGTATATAAGTTTAGTTTCAGAACTCCCATCTAACCTTCCCCTTCGGTTACATAAAAACTCTTATGAGGTTATTTAAATCTTGAAGTATGATATTAAAAGAGACTGTTTACGTTTTTGAAGTTTTGATGTTACTGTTTACATTTGCAATTTCTTTGTAAAAGTTGATGTAAACAGCCTTGATTAAATGAAAAGGTGGTATAGAAAAATTGTTAAATAAATAAAATAAATACTAAAACACAAATGTCAAATTCTCTTTGCCTGCCTTATCAATGCTTTGATTCTAACTTGCCAATGCTTATGTTGTTTCCGGTTCATCATTACGCTCCTTTTTCCATTTCCTGAAGGATGCTTTTTTGGCAACAACAGCCTCTTTGACCTTGCCTTTAAAACATTCTGGCAGTTTTTTGGCCTTCCTTTCACTTTTCTTAAAGCATGGAATACATCTGGTCTGGGCTTCCAAGATAGCAGTACTTTTAAGCAATGCCCATGCTTGATGTAAATATTTAACCTTTGCAACTGCTCCTTTTAGCTTTTTCTTAACTTATTTTCCTCATTTTATCATAGTTTCACTTTTGAAAGTTAAAAAGTAGTACTGTGGATTTCCTTGCCATCTTTCTTCCATTTATTAAATCAAATGTGATCATGCTATGATCCTTATTGCCAAGTGGCCCCCAACACCCTTATCTCTTGCACCAGATCTTGTGTTCTGCTAAGGACTAGGTCCAAAATAGCTTCCCATCTTGTCATTTCATGAACTAGCTGCTCCAAGAAACAGTCATATATTTCATTTAGAAACTTTATCTCTTTAGCATATTCTGCTGTGACAGTAACCAGTCAATAATAGAGTAGTTGAAATCACCCATTTTTACTGTGTTGTAACTTTTGTTAGCTTCCCTGATCACAACACCTCCACAAATTTGATCTACTCTATCATTGTGATATAAGTTTGTACCCAGGTATCACAGCATCCCCATTGGTTCTCCTCCTTCCACCAGGTCTCTGAGATGCCAATCATATCTAGCCTTTCATTTAGTTCTATATATTATAGCTATCCCATCTTATTTTTTAGACTTCTAGCATTTGTATACAGGCATTTTAGAAGTTGTATTTTATTTATATTAATCTGGTTATCAGTTGATGGGTGTAATTTGGACTCTTTGGCTCTGTACTGAAGGACATCTGGGTTACTTTTATCTGCATTGGAATCTCTTTGTAGGGATATCCTAATTTTCCTGTTTTGCTAGTATCCTTCAAGGATACATCCTTCTGAACCATGTGTTCCTAGGAGACTGTTGGCTTTCCCCTACTATCTAGTTTAAAAGCTGCTTTATCTCCTTTTTAAAGGTTAATGCCAGCAGCCCGGTTCCATCCTAGTTAAGATGCATCCCATCCCTTCAGAAGAGCCCCTCCCTTCCCCAGAATGTTGTCCAGTTCCTAACAAATCCAAAACCCTCTTCTTTGCGCCATTGTCTCATCCACACATTGAGACTCCGGAGCTCTGCCTGCCTTTTGGGTCCTGCACATGGAACAGGAAGCATTCCTGAGAATGGTACCCTAGAGGTTCTGTATTTCAACTTCCTACCTAAAAGCCAAAATTTGGCCTCCAGAATCTCCCTCCCACACTTTCCTATGTCATTGGTGCCAGCATGTACCAAGACAGCAGACTCCTCCCCAGCACCATCTAAAACCTTGTCTAGGTGGCACACCAGGCAGGCATGTTACCAGCTGGTCCTCATGTCCAGCTGGGTCCGCTGCTTTTTGACATATTCATAAATGACCTGGAAAGTGGAATAACGAGTGAGGTCATCAAATTTGCAGATGACACAAAACTATTTAAAGTTGTTAAAACCCAAGAGGATTGTGGAAAATTGCAAGAGGATCTTGATAAATTGGAAGACTGGGCATCAAAATGGCAGATGAAATTTAATGTGGACAAGTGCAAGGTTATGCACCTAGGGAAGAACAACCCAAACTATGGTTACACGATGCGAGGTTCCACATTAGGAACCACCACCCAGGAAAAAGATTTAGGCGTCATTGTGGATACCATGTTAAAACCCTCGGCCCAGTGTGCAGCAGCGGCCAAGAGAGCAAATGGAATGCTAGGTATGATAAGGAAAGGAATGGAAAATAAAAAAAAGATATTATAATGCCTCTATATCGTTCCAAGGTGAGACCGCACCTTGAATATTGTGTGCAATTCTGGTCGCCGTATCTTAAAAAGAATATAGCGATTTTAGAAAAGGTTCATAGAAGAGCCACCAAAATGGTAAAGGGGATGGAAGGATACTCCTATGTAGAAAGGCTAAAAAGGTTAGGGCTCTTTAACCTGGAAAAGAGACTGCTGAGGGGAGATATGATAGAAGTCTATAAATTAATGAACGAAGTGCAACAGGTAAGCGTAGATCGATTGTTTACCTTATCAGAATATAGAAAGACTAGGGGACATGCAATGAAGCTACAGAGTAAACTATTTAAGACTAATAAAAGAAAATATTTTTTCACTCAACGTGTAATCAAACTCTGGAATTTGTTAACGGAGGATGTAGTAAAGGCTGTTAGTGTAGCTGGGTTTAAAAAAGGTTTGGACAAGTTCCTGGAGGAAAGGTCCATAAACCATTATTAAGAAGGGACCCAGGATATCAATGCTTGAACCAATACAAGCATTGTGGAACCTGTGTCCCTTGGGGAAACTGCTAGGTACATATGACCTAGATTGGCCACTGTTGGAAACAGAATACTGGGCTTGATGGACCTTGGTCTGACCAGTATGGCATATCTTATGTTCTTATGTTCCACCAGCCTCCCAGCTATCTATGTGCCTAATGATTGAATCTCCAACTATAACAGCGGTCCTAATTCTTCCCTCATGGGCACATGGCCCTGGAGAAACCTCTTGGTTTGAGAGGGTTTTACATCTCCTGGTAGACAGGTCCTAACTACAGGTTTGCTTCCTGCCACACCAAGGTAAGACTCTCCTTTCATGTGACCTCTCTCCTCCATGGCAACTGAGAGGCTGCCGGATTGGAGATGGGACTTCAGTACTACATCCCTGTAGGTCTCATCTATGTACCTCTCTAACTATATGTCCTTCAAGTCTGCTACTCTAGCCTCCAGAGATCAGACTCCTTCCCTGAGGGCAAAGAGCTCCTTGCACCTAGTGCACACGTAAGACACCTCACCAACCAGGAGAAAATCACACATGTGACACTCTCTGCAAAAGACTGGATAGCCCCCATCCTGCTGCTGGACTGCTGTCTGCATCTTAGTTTTAAGGTTTTGTTTAGCTATTAAAGGTGTTTACTTAAAGTTGCTAGGGGTACTGATACAACTATACCAGTTATCTTTAAAGTGGGGCTTAGGTTTTCTCTCCTAAGTTGTACGGGGCAGCAATGCCTTTGTTAGGTGGATGTGTTTAGCTATGGTGTTGGTTTTGCTGTGTTGGATAGAGATTGAATCCACAAACCAAAGTGTACGCTATTCTATGTTAAAATGCAATAAAGTGAAATTTAAAAAAAAAATCGTATTCAGGTCCTTCTAAGCCATTCTGCCAAGGGCAATACATCGTCAGATTTCTTAACTGCTTGTCATTTCATTATTGATTATTGATCCAAGCAGGTTAAAGTAGTCTACTGTTTCTATTTCTTCTCCATCGAGGATGAAATTATTGATTTTGCCAGTTACTAATGACTAGCGTCACCTCCCACTTATTAAAAAAGACAGCAATTCACTGAAGTGAATGTAATGCCCAGGTTATATAGTAGTTGGTTACCAACAATGTTAACTTGAACAGAATGAACAATGTGTTTGCAAACATAACATGAATAAATGTTCCCTAAAACAGCCTCCTCACCCTTCCCCCCTCTGCTCTTTACTCCTCCTGTATTTATCAAATTGTGATACCTTTTCTTGTTTTGGATGGTCATAAGAATTATTCAAACATACTTGTTTATGAGCTTTCAAGTTCACGTAGTTCACTTCTCTTGATGTCTCAATAGCCTATATACAGCATGCCTTCTGAATAATTCTTATGTTGGTCCAATAAAGGGTTTCACAGCCTGCAAAGACTACAGTTTTCTTCAAAACTCTGGGATAGACTTTCTAAAGCATGCTACCACTTTAGAGCACACTAATGCAATGCATATTTAATACAGGTCCCATTTTGTGCAATCTAACCTATTTTACTATCAACACACATTTGTTTCCAGAGTTGCCAGAGATAGATAAAAGGTATATATATATATATATATATATATTGGAGGGTAGTGGGTGGGGTAAATAGGTGTTTGTGATGATATCAGTGGGCAGACAGGAGGGTCTTCATGGAGTATCTTTCATTCATAAGAGGAATGGATTTTAGGGGCAAAAGAAGAGTGAGACAAGAAGGTAAATGTCTGCTGGGATCCTTGGTTAACTGGGATGTAAACCACACATGTAATATGTCACAGTTCACTTGAGAACAATTGATCTCTCTAAGTCACATACGTGTAGTACTGAGGAAGTTCAATAAATTAATAGAGTCTTAAGCAGCAGGTGAGAAGAGAAGCATTTTTTAAAATATTAACTGTGTATGGTAAAGCGGAAAAGTGGAGAGTAAACATATCGCCAAAGAACTGATTTAAAGAAAAGAGCTTTGGACTGTATATATAATAGGACCAAAGCAATAAATTGTGTCAAAGCTTAGTGCACACTTTTACGCCAAGTTAGTGCACAATTTTGTGTGCTAAAACTACTTCCTCTGCAATAAAGCAAGAGCAGGCAAACAGCAGCCCATGCGCCAACCCTGACTCACAGTTGTCTATATTCCAACTTGTGCTTAAATTACCTCCAGCTCAGCTTTCTGCTACTGTCACTGCTGAGTTGAAAGCAGAGGCAGAATACCGTTAGTGCTCTTATATGTTGCTCTGCTGACATTATCTCTCAAAGCTCCAGATGCCTTCCTTTGATGACGTGCTAATCTTGATGCATTATTAAAGGTGGACCTGTAGGACTTTGACTGATGATGGCAGAGCAACCAGCAGGGGCATGAATGTACTCCTGCCTCTACTTTCATTGCAGCCTCGTTGTCCACTAGGAGAGAGGATGGAGGAGGTGGATGGACAACAAACAGCGGGCCTGTCAAGAAGTTTTTTCATATCACTACTGTCTTTATTTTCACAGTGATAGAATCATTGCTTGATAATCAATAAAATTGGCAGATAATGATTCTGTCACTGTCAAAATAAATACAGCATCCCTCAAATCATGGACTCTCATTGACCCCTGATCCCAGTCATGACTCCTGATGTTACCCCGGCCCAATAGGTTTGCCCATCCCTGTGACAGAGGTTTTATTGCTGAAAAGAAAAGAGAGTTAGAGCCCAATATTCAAAGGTATTTACATGGTTTATAGACCTGTAAACCATGTAAATGCCGCAAACACAAACTTGAAGGACTTCAGAAATGCTAAAAAACCTAACAAATAAAAAAGCATTCTCTCATGCTGCACCAACCCTCTGGAATGAGCTCCCTGAGGACATCAGAGAACAAAATGACATTAAAATTTTCTGCAAAAAACTCAAAACATTCCTATTCACCTCCCACTATGTCTCACAGTCAAGTGCTGACACTCATGCCGACGTCACAACAAGTCAAATAGCAAACCAACTGGCAAGTCAAATAATGAGTCAAATATAAGATTGAAATTTACTGGCAAGCGGACTGATAGAGCAAATAAAACATCATCTGTGCTCATCTATTGTATAAAGTTAAAGGGTGCACCTACCTCATCAATGTAAATAGTTATTTTTGTTCCATGTAATCTGAATAAGACCATGTTTAGTGTACTTTCAGAACTTTGTTACTTGTAAACTGCACTTGATCACGTGGAAAGCGCGGTGTAGAAATGTTTGTTAAATAAATAAATAAAAATATTCAGCAGCGCTAATATGGTTAGTGCCGCTGAATATCCCCGATTTTCTCCTCGACTTGCCCCGATGCTAACTGTTTAGCATTGGGGCGTGTCATGGGTGTTCCGTGGACAGCACCAGTTGCTAACCAGACAGCAGCGATATTGCACCACTGCCCGGTTAGCACCCGTGGATAAAAGATAGGCCCCACAAAAGTCGGCCTGTCTTTACTCTTGGGAGCTAACTCGGAAGCAGCTCAATATTGTTACTGCTCATTTAGCTTCTGCGGGCTTGTGGGCTGAGCAGCGACCCCAGATATTCAATGTCGGGGCCTCATATGACCCCGGCATTGAATATCTGGGGTTAAAGATCAGTGCTGACGGGCCCTTAATGTTGGTGTTCTTTCCTTCCAAATGCATGGTGTAATGGTGCACATTAAGGATGCACATTCATGAGTGTGCATTTGATTAGCTTGAGCACCTAAAAATTTAAAGTGTGCATAAATCACTTGTATATCTATGAGTTAATGCATGTAAATCAATTTGCACACTTAAAAATGCTTTTGCATGGATACAATGCACCTAAAAAGCGAATAAGTGAAATGAACTGAAAAAAATGTCTACTTCAGCACCCCTTCCCCCATATCAACCATATTATCATAGAGGATTACATCTTCTTAAATGCCGGACTTGGTGCTTGGATTGTCTCTGGCATAAGCAAAACACTTCTTCTGAACTCTCATAATACGTATAAACAACAATGATTATTTTAAGAAAGGCAAAAATAATTACTTCATATAGTTTCCTGCCTCCTCAGTGAATCATCCAAAGAGATTATTCTCCGTAATACCTACACTTACTGAAAAACGCCTAATTCTAACTCTCCCACATTTATTCCTTCCACGGGTAATTCTGTTTATTTTTTTTAGGATGCCTCGTTTCATACCACCTAATCTTTTCAAAAAAACTTTTGCCTCCCACTTCTGTATTGAGATCAGCTACCTGGTCCTCCTTCCCTTCGGTTACAGAGTTTTCTTTACTGAAAACCACGCCCAATGTGAGGACCGCCACCTGTTCCCTAGATCGCTGTTCATTGCAATGGGATAAGGACCCAATACGGGATTTCTTACCATTTCTTCTGCAAATTATAAATTGCAGTTTCATGCTGGGTGTCTTCCCAGATCACTAGAAGAGCTCTCTAATTCGCTCAATCTTGAAAAAAAATCTAATTTGGACCCCTTTCTTGTCACTAACAATTGGCTGGTTACTAATTTGCCTTTTATTTCGAAGGATGCTGAGAAAATTGTTTCTTCACATCTAACCAGTTTTGTTCCTAAAACAAACATACTTAATTCACAACAATAAGGCTTTACATTAGGTTACAGCACCAAAAGTGTATTAGCTGCTTTACTAAGTGAACTACAAAGTGCCCTGAATAGTGGTAGAGCAGCTGTTGTCTTATCTGCCTTTGACTTGGTTAAACATGATATATTGCTCCAGCATCTGCAAGATATTGGGGTCTCAGGTATTGTTGTTCACTGGTTTGTTTCTTATCTTTCCTGCTGTTCTCAGGATTCTACTACTTCTGTGTCTTATGAGCCATTATGTGGAGTACCCCAGGGCTCTGTCCTGATTCAATTGCTTTTTAATATCTTTCTCAGCCCTTCAGCTAATCTAGTACAGAATCACAATATCACTGGTTTCTATTATGCCAGTGCCATTTTGTTAATTCATTACACCGATTCTTTGTTCTGAATTAACTCCCATGAAAACATGTCTCAGTTCAGTTGCTATTTCCTTTAATATGCAACAACTTAGGCTTAAAACTGCAAATCAACCACTATGGCCCCGATTCTATAAGCCAGACAGCGGGGCTGCACATCCTGCCGGGACGTGCAGCGCCACTATCCGCCTTCTTTGTATTCTGCCTCCTGTCCTCCCTGCACACACAGATCTGCTGTGTGTTCTGTGGGGGACGGGGCAGCACGGGGCGGAGAGTGTGAGGGGTGTGGGCGGGACCGGCACCTGGATGTACAGGGCTGATTCCGCTCATGGTCCTGTAAGTCCTAGGAGCACGAGAGGGATGGCCAGAGTATTCCACCTTGAAGGTGGAATAAGCACTGGCCACACCCTGGGATCGGCCAGCCAGGCTCCCTAAGGCAACAAAGGTATGCAAGGTGGATCCCTCCTGCCTGCTCAGGGTCCTGGTTGCCGCCATTGGGGGTCAAGCAGCATGGAATTGGGGTCTCGGAGGGCAGCGGGCTCACACAGTGCAGAATTGGGTCCAAATGGGCCTGTCCTGCTCGGGGCCATCCAGACGGCCCAGACATGCCCCTTAGGGAATCAGACTCTATGTGGGTTACTGGATGTACTTTGCATCCAAATGTCTCTCCTAACATCCGTGGTCAGCCCAACCAGTTAGTGGACTCAATTAAATTTAACGATAAGGCGGTATACTAAATCCTTCTAAATAAATAAATAAATTAATTAATTAAATATCTTGGGGTCACCTTTGATTTTGAGATCTTTTCTGAGTCCCATATTTCTTATTCAATCAAGCTTCTATTCTAGGCTCTGCGACAACACTCTATTCAAAATCTTTGTAAGCTTGCCAATTAGCATACTTTATTCATGCTTTGTAACAAGCCACCTGGACTACTGTATCTATTTATTCTGGGCTCTGTTTCATTGATCTTAAGTGTCTTCAGTCAATACAGAATACTGCCATCTGCTTGCTTAGTCATTCACACAGATTAGACCGTATAATACCTTTGCTCTGTTGCCATCATTGGTAACCAGTATTCTATCATTTGCCGTTCAAAATACTTGCTCTAATATATAAAGCCTTAAAAACAGGTGTACTTGGGAGCCAGATCCCCTTGCTGTAGCTGCTGGTTGCTATCGGCGTTACTCTGGGCAGCTGTCTTTCCACCAATCAGCTAATCAGAGGGCCTTCAAACAGCAGGGCCCACTGTGGGACGCGGTTGTGGGTGCATGTCCGCAGGAGCGTTCCAAAAGGGAAGTTTCTTCCCCTTCGGAGCACACTGGAGTCAGTGAGGTCAGGAGTATTACATCCCATGGGTAAGAGGAAGGAGGAGCTATTTTTATTGCACGAGAAAAGTCCACGACAGTGATTGGTCTGATGGATTGGCATGTGGTAGCAGTCTCCTCTTCACCCCTGGCAAGCCCTGGTGTTACTCTGGGCTCCTCTCCGCTAGAGGGTGTTTCTACCTCACCCTGCCATTCCAGTTTTCTTTTTACTGATGCCGGGGTGCCTCTCCTTTTTCGGAGAGTATACTACTGGCTACCAACGCTCCTGTCCAGCTTGGTATAGTATCATTGGGAAACAAGAAACTGGTGATGTGCTCATTTGCCCCCTCCCTAAAAAAGTATGTTTCCTTTATTAACTATTAAGTAGGTTTCAAGCTCTTCTGGAGAGGTCACTTTGAAAGACATCTTGTTGGCTACTACATGACTAGAATCTTCACTTGGTTCTTCCCTTAAAGAACTTTGATTTTACTGTTCATGTTGTGGCGGAATTTACTGAGTAAGATAAGAGATTGTCCGCTGTTAATGATCATTTAACTAAATTAGATTCCTTATTGCTGCTATGAAGGATAACTTGGCCACTCACTGATGCTTAGAGGCACTGGAGAATGTCCAACATGCACATAACTTCAGGTTTTTAAATTTCCCCCGCACACATTTTTTCCCCTGTAAGTCGTCTTCAGAAATATTTTAAGGCAGAGAATATAGTGATCTCAAATATTTATCTCCCTAGGGGGAAGGTAAATCCTGATGTTGTAAATCCTGATGCTGTGGGTCCAGCTTTGGACCAATTATTTCCTGTTGATACTTTAGATGTAGCTGCTTTCTTAGAAAACTCTGCTGATGATATTCCATCTTGTGCTACATTAGTTGTCTGTTTTGTCTCTCTTATATATCGTAATAAGGTTTTACATTTGTTTTTTCAAAAGAAGAACCAATTCTTTTGTGGTCAGAAAATAAATATTTTTCCAGATATAGCGAAAATTTCATAAATGAGGAGGAGGGTTCCTAGCGCTGAAACCAGCTGTTTTGGTGTTGAGAGTGACCTTCCATGCAAATGTATTATTCTTCTCCAAGGCATACAATATGTCCTTCCTGAGTCTTTCCTAAAGGGCAAGTGAAGCAATGCTTTTTCTTGTTTTCATGTTTCGGTTATTTCTGTGTAATGGCTGATATTTAAAAGGTATTTGAAAATTTTTAAGGGGGTTTTCCGGCCCCCCTGATGTGGGCTTGATTTGTATTATTATTTTTCCTTTTCCATAATGCGTTCCTTTTCCCTTCTTTTAGATATTTGTGTGCCTTCTTATATGCACTCTTTTCTTACTCCCCATACTTCAGTTTGGGCTACTTGTTCTGCACAGGAAAATAGTGTCACTATCCCCGGTCTCGAAGGCTGGTTTAGAATCAACTAGGCAGTCCGCTTTCTTTTTTTAAACCTTAAACTCTTCCTCCTGCACAGAAGGCTGCTATAAAAAGTTTAGGACAGACCTAAAGACCTATCTCGTCACACAGGGCTTTATTTTCTTTCAGTCATTGTGATGATGTTTTCTGTTAGTGTTACTGCAGTTGCAATGAAGGAATGCCTGCCTTATACCTTATGCTTTATTTTTTATGTCCATTTCCCTTTGTCCTTAGGTTTTATTGTAATAACCATTTTGGTTTATATGTTCCTTTTCCTTTCTTAATTCTTTTTTTTGTAAACCACTTTGGTATCTTTTGATTAAAGCAGTATATGAAGTTTTTAATAAACATAAACATGACCCACACCCCTTATTCTAGCCAACTATTCAGAAATTACAGCCTGCTGTTCCCATCAACCCACCAATGCACGCTACTGGGCCTCAAAATACTACTGCATTATAATGTGACCCCCAATCCACTGTCAATCCTCACTGTATTCCCCAACCCAGATGGCGCGTTCCTTAGTCAATTCCCTCAGCTGGGACATCAGATCTGTTTAGAAAAACACAATTGCTCCTAGGGACTGCATCAGTTGGTTCTACTAATTCAGTAGTAGCAATGTTTCATATTACCACATCAGAGTTAAACACGGGGGGGGGGGGGGTTCAGTTAAGTGAAGAAACTGATGTATTCCCCAAGGAAAAAAAAGGAACTATAGTAGTTGATAGGGAAGGGCAGACTAGATAGTCCATATGGTCTTTTCTGCCATCATGTTTCTACAGTATGTTTCTATGGTTATTTATTTATTTATTCAGATTTGTATACCACTTTTTCCATCAATCAAAGTGGTGGGTTACACAGAATAGGTTTACATTGAAGGAATGGTATGACTTACAAAGAGACAAAGTATTACATTAATGTCTAGTTGTGCTATCTATACATTCTAACAAGGTTAATGGAGTTCATAATCTACTTGGCCATAAAATTCAATGAATAGGAAGGTCTTAAGGGATTTTCGAAAATCCTTTAGGTCCTTTACGGCCCGCAATTCATCGGGGAGAGAGTTCCAGAGATTCGGTGCTGATAGTGAAATAGCTCTGCTAGAGGTAGATTGTTTTGTTTTATTGTATCCAGCTGGTGGTTGTAATTTATTGATGCAGCTAGTTCGTCTAGGTCGGTCTTTTGTGTCTTCAGATATCAGGCAATAGAGAACATCTGCCGAGCATTGATGTAAGATCTTAAATATATTTGTAATGGTTTTAAACTTTGCTTGTGTAACTATTGGTAACCAGTGCAATTTCTGAAGTATAGGGGTAATGTGTTCATTCTTAGCAGTGCCAGTTATGATACGGGCTGCAGTGTTCTGCACTAGTTGGAGTGGATGTGTAGCCTGCTTTGGTAGTCCTTGATACAATGAATTTCCATAGTCCAGTATTGATGTAATGATTGCCTGGCATACAGTTCTGAAATGGTCCTGGTTGAGTAAAGCCTTGAGTCTTCTGATGAATTTTAAACGTTGGTATGCTTTTACAGTGGTTTTGCTTATGTGTGTTTGAAGGTTTAAATTTCTATCTAGGGTGATGCTTAAGTACTTTACCTCATCTTTTATTGGAATAGTGTGATTCAAGATGTTAAGGGTGTTGAGGTGGTTTAAAGTTAGGATTTCTGGATATAAACATTGCATCTGCTTTATCTAGGTTGATTTTCAGGTTGTTATTTATGAGCCAATTATTCAAGTCTTTGAGGCAATGGATCATGGAATTAAAGTCTGGTTCGAGTGTGTCGATTGAAGTATAAAGCATAATGTCATCAGCATAAATATGATATTGGAACATATGGCTTTTGATAATGTCACAAATCAGTTGTAAGTATATATTAAATAAAACAGATGACAGAGCTGATCCTGGTGGAATTCCTTGTATAATGGGGAACTGTGAGGAATTTCCGTGGTCTCCTACTGCAAATCCCAGCTGAGGGAATTGATTCATTAAGTCATCATATATGCTGTATTTATTTTGCCTCTGGCTAGACTGAAAACAACCACTATAGAAAATATTAAAAAAGAAAAACCTAAAAATGAGTGGTGGGGCACTTAGTGGGTTTTTGGGCAGAATAGGTGTGGATTACTGAATGAATGGTTAGAATAAAGGGTATGTTGGTGGATTGGGGGAAGCAAATGAGAATCATTAATGGGTTGGGGAACATTTTAGTGCCATAAGGTTTGGGGAGACGGTGAGTTTTGTTGGAAGGTTGGGGTTTCAATGGGGATCATTTGGAGACATAATGAAGTATTTTATGGTTTTGAGAGGTTAAGAGTGATAGGTTGGTATGTTCATGATACAGTGGAGAGTTTAGTCAGTTTTAGTTGTCAGTGGGACATGTTAATCAGTTTGGGTGTTGGAAGGATATGTTGCTAAGTTTAGAGGATTGATGGACTACATTAGTGTGTGTTGGGAGGGAAGTCAGTGGGAAACCCAATTTTGCACAGGAAAAGGGGATGTTCATAGGTATTTTATAAAGGCTCATTGTATGCAGAGCCTTTGTAAAATTCTTATAAGGCCATGGACAATGTGCATTTATTCAGCAGCATCTACAGTTGGCACAGTCATTTTACAAAAATACATGTTAACCCCCCCCCCCCCAAAAAAAAAAAACCAGCATTACTCAGGACTCCCTCTGTTCATGTAACTGCTAGTACCTTGATATATAGGCAATGGATTTTGCAACCTGAGCATGTAAGTACAGGCATTTATATGGGTATGTAGCCATTTTTACAAAATTGTACATCCCGTGTGAGCCAGTTAAACTTATAAGTTATTTGAAATGTTATGTTTGTGGTGATGGCCCATATTGTTTTATAGGGATGTGCATTTGAAATGACATGGGAAATATCAACATTTCCTTTGTTTTATATCATTTTTAATCCAAAGATATCATGAAACACATTGAAAAGTGTACACTTCCAATGTGACTCAATGGCGCATTGCTCCCATTTGCAGAATCAGGTATATGGGAGGTTCATATGCGTGCCTCTTAGGGAGTATAGGGGGCTGCGTGCATATGTGTGTGTGACAGAAGTGTGTGTGTGCCAGGTGTGTGTGTGTCTTTCAAGAAGTTGGGGGGGATCATTGGGATATCAGGGTACAATTTCTCCAAATGGGTTAGTTTTGCACAGTGGTGTAATTTCCAGTGAGAGACCCCCAAGAAAAATTTTGCTCAGAGCCCCCAATGCCATGCTGACACTGCTATACCCCCATGCATGGCATTGATGTGCCCCCCTTCGAGGCACCTCCCCCCAGTGATGTGCCCCCTCCATGCATGCACCCATACGGCAAGCTTACTTTAACTTGTTTGCCATGCTGTCTGTGCTCCAGGCCCAGTGGCTGTTACCTCTTGGGCCAATGTCTCACTGGGCTGTTATTGTGATACTTCAGGAGGATAACACTGGACCTGGAGTGCAGGCAGCACAGAAAACAAGTTAAAGTAAGTTTGCTGAATGTGCAGAGTGGGGGAGGGGTGGCATGCGGACTCTTGCAGGTCCCCTTCCCATCCGGGTCCCCCTAGCATTGTAGGGGCTGCTTGGGCAGAATTTACATCACTGATTTTACGCATACCATGACAGTCATGAACCTCTCTCCTATCACAGGGCATGTGGACTATGATCTCAGTCTCTCAAATTTACTGCTAGCACTCGCCGTAGTACCTGAATTGTTCCATTGAGTACTTCGTTCTGGAGTTCATAAGATGTAACATGTATGGGTAATTTGTCAAGATGTGCTTGGAAATTCTTCTTAATCATGCCTGTCTCCCCCAATATGATGGGAAGTAGTTCTGTATCTTTCTGTGACATTTTCTTGTTCGCTGACAGTATTTTAATATTTCAGGATCTTCTCCCTCTCCTTGCAATTTACAGAATAATTGATTGGAACAGACACCTCTATTATCAATTGCATTCTGGTGTTTTTCTCCTTTATCACTATGTCTGGTTTTCTTGTAACCAGTTTCTTATCTGTCAGGATAGAAATGTCCCACATTATCAGGACTTCTACATTCTCCATAATTCTCTTAGAGGTCATGATCCCAGTGCTTTTCTTGTATAGCAACGTTATACTGCTTACAAAGTTTCCAGTGGATGAGACGTGCCACCCCATTGTGCCTTTCTCTATAGAAATCTTCTGCTATCATCAGAACTTCATAACCAGCTACAAGGTGAGTAACCATTTCCAGCTCTTCCTTACGGAATCTGCATACATCTGTTTTACCAATCTTCTCTATGCTTGCTGTTAACCATCTCATCCATAATCCACTGTCCTGGACTATCTGCATGATGGGGAGTTTCAGGGGTGGGTGGGTGTTGTGGGGTACAGGAGTCCATATGTGTGTGTCATGTAGAGTATCTGATACTGCATGCAAGCATATGAGTGGCATGTGAACTGTCAAGGGCTGCATGTATGTGTGTGTATTATGTCTCTCTCTTATGACCCCCCTCCCAGGCTTTCCTCAGTCTCTCTCTCTCTTATAAGTCCCCACCAGTCTTCCCCCAGCCTCTCTCCTATGATCTCTCCCAGGCTTCCCACATTCTCTCTTTCTCATGACCCCTCTCAAAGCTTCACCCAATCTCTCATTCTCCCTCTCATCCCCCCCCCCCCAAACAAGGCTTCAACCCAGTCTATCTCTCTCAGGGCTCAACAAATCCCAGGCACCAGGTCAGCAATGGTGACTAGAAATTTTCTTTTGGCACCTGGGATTTTCATGGGCCTTTAAAAACATGCATTTTCTCTTGTAGCCACTGCTACAATGCTGCCAGAGCAGGAACCTTCTTCCTTCCTGCATCATGTGACTCCGTGTGAGTTTCAGCCATGTGGTACAGGAACTCTTGTGGCTGGTCTCATAAGACTTCAGAATCTGAGACCAACATGAGTGTTCCTACACCACATGGCTGAAACTCACACGGAGAGCCACATGCTGCATCAGCAGCAAGAGAAAACACCCTTTTTTAAGGGATTAGGAAGTCCAGTAGGAATAAGGATCAGCGGTGCTATGGGGAGAGGAGAGGCTGTCTGGCTTGCAGGGGTAGAGATGAAGGGCTGACTGCTTTGCAGGAGTAGGGGTGGGGGAGAGGCTGGGAGTTGGACAGCTTGCTCATGGTGGGTGGTCGACTGTCTTATAGGGATAGGAGTAGGGGCTGGGGATGGAGGGTGCTGACTGGCTTGCTGGGGTGGGGGAGAGGCTGGGGGATCTAATGGCTAGTTTTAAGGGTTGCTAACTAGCTTGCAAGAGTGGGGAGAGAGGCTGGGAGCTGACCTACTTGCTGGGATAATGAGGGTTAATTGGGGGTGATTGACTGGGTTCTTAGGTGGTGAGGGTTTGCTGTGGTAGGAGGTAGGGGTAGCCAGTTTTAAAGGAGAATGGTTGACAGAGTGAGGAGAGTATGGGGAAGAGAGAATGATCGCAAGATTGGAGACAACAGAGTGTATAGGAGAGACAGCAATCATGAGATTGGGTGATGACAGTGGGAGAGGGGAGACCGAAAGAATGGGTGATGACGGTGGGGGTGCTGCTGGCTGTGTATTTTGCTAGTGACCTGCAGCTATAAAAGGCCTGATTTACTAAACTTTCTTTTCCCTTGACAAGGAAAACAGCCTTAGTAAATAATAGGGTTCAAAAGAAGCTACAGTACACCTCTGTAGAGGTCTCAGTCTCCCCCCTCTGATCTTCAACTTCAGTGGAGGTGGGGGGAAGGTGCTCAGTTGCTGACTCCTATGTTTCTGGGCTGGCTCCTAAATCTAAAAATATTTTGTCAAGACCTACTCTCTCTCTCATAACCCCTCCCCCCTCATGCTTTACCTAGTTTGTCTCCTCTCACTTGTAACCTCCCCTCCCCCCCACCCAGGCACGTATATGTCTTTCTAAAATTCTAGCACACATCCAGCAGCAACTGCAGCTACATTGAGGTCATGGACATTTACGCCTGCTCCCAAGCAAGTGCTGATGCCCTCCTGCAGACTGCATGAGTATGTGTGTAAATGAGCATAATTTGTAATCAACCCATGTAGTTGGCGACTCTCCCCGTGCTCTGCCCAGACCTCGCACTTAGCAGATTCATTCCGACCATATTCAGATCAAAGGATCTTGCTACATTGCTGCTGCATTGGTAACTAGTAATATAGGTGGCTGTAATTTAATTTACCATGGCCTTCTCAGATTGCACTTACTGCAAATACTGTAGCAAAGTTAATTCAAGGAGCTAAAAGTTATGATCATGTGGCCCAATTTTAGCAGTGAGAATCAATTTTAAGGTTTTAATGTTAATTTTTATGTGTTTTAGGACTGGTTTTCCACATTAGTTTATAAAAGTATTGGGACTATATGAGCCCTGAGGACTTAAGATTTTCTCAACAGTTTTTGCTGAAGTTGCTATCATTGACCGAAATGCAACTGCCAAGGATATGGAAAAAGATTTTTAATTATTATGGATCAAAATCATAGAATTTGTTGCCTTTATAATAAAGAATGGAAGAAAGCTTTTGGAGGGCATCCTAAGTTGGTAAGGTCATGGCTTTTTCAGCTGTTTTTAAGTGTATTGTAGGCTACTTTATTGTGAGTGGAACCAAATAAATTTGAGATATCAGAGATGGTAGTAAAAGATTCTAGGCCTGAGGAGCAAGAGAAAGAGGGAGCTCTGTCTTGAAGGTATTTATTTAAAAGTTCTGAAAAATCGAAGAGTATTTCAACTGAACTGGGAAGGGCAGGTATAAGCTGCATGAGAATCAGGAAGCAGCAGGGACACCTGTTCACAGTTCATTCAGGGGTTTGACAGCAGATGGAATTCCACATTTCAAATGGTGGAGAGGTTAGTGGAACAACACCAGCCCTCCATCCAGTCATTTGAGACTGAGACTGATATTGAAGGCCCTCTGGGGCATCAGGATTGGACAGATATTACTCAGGTCATAAATGTTCTGAAGCCCTTCAAGAATGGCCAGGAAGAACTGAATTCAAGAAGGGCCACCCTGGCTATTGTCAACCTGAAAGTGAATACCCTGGAAGCAAAGATAGGTTTTCACTAGCAAGAGAGACCAATACCAGATGTGTTCATGCTGGTGAACTTCTTGAATATTCAAGTGAGGAAAAAAAGTTGAATGGAAGGAGGCCCCAGGAGTGAGCAGTACCCTGCTGTGATGCTACAATTTACCAGCGTGGATGATTGGCTATGCAACTGCTCCTCCATCCACGGACTGATTTCAGAAGTATAAAGTGCTGATCATGCTGCCAGTTTGGTGGAAGGAGGCCCCAGGAATGAGCGGTATCCTGCTGTGATACTACACCTTGCCACCTTACAGGTAGGAATCCTGCAGCAGACGATTGGCTGTGCGACTGCCCGTCCTCCCATGGACTGGCATTGGAAGTATAAAGTGTTGATCACGCTGCAGAATGTGCCGGTGAACACGAGCATGTGGGTGTGTGCCCAAAGGGACATGACCTAAGGGGCAGGCCGCACCCCTTTGGAGCCCCTTTGTAGCATGGAGGAGGAATAGAGGGTTTGCTTTGTTTCTTGCTTGATGGGTAAATGGAAAGGCAAGAGTCGGGTGCCTGTGAGTGAAGGTGGGATGGTTCTTTCCTTGAATAGTTTGGTGCAGCAGACTCCCCCAACTGTAAGTGCTCTATCTCCTTCTGAAGCCTCTCTGAGCTCTGATCATTCTATACCCCCCCCACCCCCCACCTCAGCCCTTGAGCATTGGAGTAGTTCCTCTGGATACCAAAGGGGTCTCTCAGAGCTCAACTCCTATAGTTGCATCTGCAAACTCCACTTCATCTATTTCTGTTCTGGTTCTGTTTCCAGTTTGATCTTCTGCAGTGGCAATCTTGGTTCCTGAAACTACTATTTATATTTCCTTGAAGGATTTGTGGTTAGCTTGGATGAGGATGGAGTCCGTGTTGAAGGGGACTATGGGCCAACTATGTACATTTTCAGAGGAATCGGTTGATAAGTTTAAGCAGTTGGATTCCAAGATTGCTTCCTTTGAGTCTTATATGATTAAGGCTGAAAGTTCATTCTTTGGGTGGTATGGTGGCTAAGGACAGTTTTTTCATTCACAACCAATTAGAGATGTTTAAAAATGTTTCTAGAGCAAGAAATTTAAGATTTGTGAATTTTCCTGTTATACGTTTGTCACCAATAGAATTGCTGAAGAAATACTTGAAAGATGTTTTGCAATATGCAAATATGGTTTCTTTATTGGTGATTAAATTGTATTATGTACCTAGAAGGAAGAATAATGAGGTAGTTAAAGGGAAAGGTATTGATCATATATTTTCTCCAGATAGACTAGAGTTGATTACATTTCTTGAAACTTCTCAGGACCACTCTCTTGGTAACTTTAGTTAAGAATTAGGAAAAGTTTCTATTTTTAAATTATTTTTTTCTAAGAAATCCATCCCCTTTTATGGCTATACTATTAATATTTTCCCAGAGGTAGCTAGGTTGATGCAGTTGCATAGGAAGGCCTTCCTATAGTTAGTCTACGGTTCTTGTGATAGGGACCACCTTCTACTTCTGCTTCACATGTAAATGTATTGTTTCTCATAATGGTAATAAGTACATTTTCTTTGGCCAGTCTTAATTAGAAACATTTTTCTTAGATCTTGAGGCAAATGATTTGGGATCTGTATTTTTGACCTGGGATCTGAGGGTTATTTCAGGGGCATGTTTATTATGATTTCTCCCAGAGCCTCTTTCTCGTAATGTGGGCTGTAGCAAGGAATGTTGCTGTATTGAAATATTTGTGGTGTCTCTTTCTTTTCTAATGTGTATTCTTTCCTTATTGTTGTTTGATGTAACATGTATAATAGAAATTTCAGTAAATAATAAGAAAGAAAAGGAAAACAGGTTGAAGGCCCTCATTGAGGAAGAAGTTTAAATGCAAGTCATCCTGTGTGACCCACAAGTAACAGGGAGTATTGCCTTCCAGTGCAATGTGCCGGTGTGACTGGAGAAACAAGGTGGTGATTCAGATGGAGGTAAGGGAGCGCCAGAGCAAAAAGGGACAATGGGGATGTAGCAGGGCTTGCTGTTGACCAGTACTGGCAGCTATCACTTGTTCTCTCACCTTCATCCGCCAGTCTCCTATGGGTACTGCAAAACTGTCTTTCTTGACATAAGTCTTTGCTACCAAAGCAAGTGGCAGAGATCACTCGACGCGTAATCAAACTTCGAAATTCATTACTGGAGGATTTAGTAAAAGCTGTTGAAAAAACTGTTTAGTAGTAGCTGGGTTGAAAAAAGGTCCAGACAAGTTCCTAGAGGAAAGGTCCATAAACCATTATTAAAGGAGACCCGGGAAATCCACTGCTTGTCCCAGTACAATCATTGTGGAACAATATTCTTCTGGGGAAACTGCTAGATGCTTGTGACCTAGATTGGCCATTGCTGGAAACAGGATACTAGGCTTGATGGACCCAGTATGGCATATCTTATGTTCTTACCAGCATCAGTTCTCTGCAAGTGAGACACTTTCACAAATTTCTGTGTCACAGTACTTTGCAAAGCCCATTAAGGTCATGGCCACAGACTCACTGGCATTCTGGGCACAGAGATTCATCATGTATCCTGAACTAGCTAAGTCGACCAGTATTTCCTTTCTTACCCATCAAGCAGCATGTCCAATTAACGGATATTCTCACTGTTAACGGATATTGTGAATCTACATAATTCATAGCTAGCCCTAGACTTCATGAAAACATTAGTGTTCCTAAAGGCAAATGTCCTAAAGGCATGTGACCGGGGATAGACTGAGTGCAGAGCTTCACTAAAACAGTGTATTCACTGCTGCCCACACTCTTTCCCCAAACTATCTTGCTGTGGTTTTTGCCAGTGGCCACTCTTGTCACTGCTGATGTCTCTTTTCCAGTGGGTTCTGCAATCCCCACATACAAAAAGATCAGTAAAAAGCCTCCTCTACCACCCATGCACTACTCTACTGTTGATGTTATAGCCTGTATTATTTCCAGTCCTACCTGTTCCAGGTCCTACCACCGACCTACTATATTGATGCCAGTAGATTCTCTTAACCCCTCATAAAAAAAAACACAACAAAAGAGAAAAGTCTCTGCTATCACCCCTGCGCCTCCTTACCCCTGCCTGCTCCAGATCCTGCGACTGAACTGCTGACTTGGTTCAAGTTGATTTGATAAACTCCTCATACAAAAATGGAAAAAAATGATAAAATTCTCCTCCACCTCTTCTTCACATCTTTGCTTCTGTTAGTGCTTCAGCCTGATTCACTACCTGCCCTGCCTGCTCCAGGACTTACCACTGCCTGGCCTGCTCTCTAGGTTCATGCCACTGTCCTCCTGTATTGTTGCTAGTGCCACTGTAACAGGTGCAGCTCAGTGTGATTAGCTGGCCTGCAATGCTCGTTCCACTACATCTTTTATCTAAAAAATGAAAAAAAAAAACAGTACAAATACTGTATGTAAAAGGAAAAAATATTTTCCTCTGATAATATCAGTATTTTGGGCTGTTCATATCATCGTTTGTTGTACTCTCTCCCGTTTTTAACATGTTAGCTTGTTCATGACACTCTAGCTACTACCGCCTGGCATGATCAACTGTACTGCCACTCTCCTTTTTCCATTGGGGTGTTGTGTTCATTGGCAAGTGATGTTGGAGCGATTACTAGAATTGTTCTGTTTAATGATCAGATTCTCAGTTCGGGGAGGCTAGGACCTGGAAAGTAATTGAAGGAACCACAAAGCTGAAAGTTTGGCTAGGGCAATCTTGTACCAGACTCCTATAAATCACTAATGGGAAAAAATCTGGTGTACCAATATAAGTACAGTGAACTGGCTTGCTTAAGCTCAGTTACCAATCCGCCTGACCCCCTATGTACCCCACCACCCTCCCTGTATATAACCCCCTGTATATAACTCCTTGTACATAGCTCATCCTGTAACTAGCACACCAAGAAATCATTGCCTTAACTCACACAAATACCAGTGTTAACACTGCATGCCTACACCTACTAACACTGATTTTGATTTTTGATTGTTTGAAGTGTAAACTGCTTTGATTTCAGGACAAAGCAGTATATAAATCCTTTTAAATAAATAAAATAAAAATAAATAAGTTGGTGGGCAGTAGTACACAGCTTTAGAGGATCTGATGCAGACTAAGGGAAGTGTTGGTGACTCTGCTGGCTATCCTTTTCAATGCTCCTTTAGAGTAAGGAGTGATACCAAAGGACTGGAGGAGGATGAATGTGTTCCCTGTCCACAAAAGCAGAAATAAGGAAGAGGTTGATAACTACAGACCAGTTAGTCTGACCTCTGTGATGACTAAATTTAATGGAAACACTACTAAAGCAGAGGATGGTATGGTTTCTACAATCGGCAATTACAGGATCCAAAACAGCATGGCTTTACTAGAGGTAGGTCTTGTCAGATGAATCTGATTGATTTATTTGACTAGGTGATCAGAAAATTGGATTAGAGGACAGCACTTGATGTGGTATACTTAGATTTCAGCAAGGGCTTTGACACCTTTCCACATTTGCAACTTATAAATAAATTGGGTGCATTTGGGATGGACCCTAAAGAGACTGAGTAAGAAACTGGTTGAGTGGGAGGTGGCAGAGAATAGTAGTAAATGGAGTTCATCCTGAAGATAGGGGCATTACCAATGGTGTTCTTCAGGAATTGATCATTGAACCTGTTCTTTTTAACATTTTCATAAGAGCTGTTTTGGTTATTCCATGTAATCTTTGTTTTTTGGTGCGCTGAATCCGAAAATGACCTCCATTTTGTCATAGGACATCACATTTCCTGACAATTTAGGTAACTAACTTATTGATGTAAATAGTTTACACTACAATCAAAGTTTATTTACCTGAGTTGTAAAATTACCCTGTTGTCCAAGTTGTTAACCCTGTTTAATGTAACTCAGACACTTTTGTGTACTGAAATGTTTTGTTTGATGTAAACCGCGCTGATGTCAAATAGTGCGGTATATAAGAAATGTAAATAAATAAATAAATAAGGCAATACCTCAAAATAAATGGAAATAGACTTAAAAAATTAAAATTTTATTACAATATTTTCATGAAAATCCTTTTTTGAACTGAAATGAGCTCACCTACACACACTAAACTCGATTCTTCTTCCTTGTGAGGCTCCTCTTGGTGCATTTACGCTTGTGAGTAGCATTGAAGCATCCAACAGTAGTCTGCCATCATTGTAATGCTCCATTTTCCCTGGTATCTCCTTTCCATCTCTTTAATGTCTTGGTGGAATCGTTCACCTTGTTCCTCACTCACAGCTCCCAAATTTTCAGGAAAGTAGTCAAGGTGGGACTGGAGGAAATGCACTTTCAAACTCATCAGGCAACCTAAAGCTTGAAATGCTTTCAGCATTCGTCCGGTGATCTTTTTGTAGTGAGGATCTTTGTTATTGCCTAAATATTTCTGTATGACTTCTTTAAATACAATCCACCCTTCTTTTTGAGGATCCGTCATGGTATTGACAAACTCTTGATCAACTATAAGCCTTCTAATGTCTGGTCCGACGTACACCTTCCTTCAATTTTGCCTCCGATAGGCCTGGAAACTTGGTGACCAAGTATTTGAAGCATTCTCCATCTCTTGGAAATGATTTTACGAATTGCTATATCAATCCCAATTTTATGTGGAGAGCTGGTAGAAGAACTTTATGGGAAGGTGCCAAAGTTTCTCGGAGGACATTTTTTTCACCGACTGTTAGCACCCTTGGCTGCCAACTCTTCTTGGTCCAGTGATTTTGTCGGTCTCGACTGTCCCATAGACACAGAAAACAAGGATATTTGGTATACCCAGCTTGTTGCCCGAGCAGCATGCACAAGATCTTCAAGTCCCCACACACTTGCCAACCATGGTCTTCATATTTAAGTTTACAAAGAACCAATTCTAAGTTCTCGTACGTTTCCTTCAAGTGTACGGAATGACCTACAGGTATGGAAGCGTAAAAACCGTTGTGGAGTAAAACTGCTTTGAGACTTCTTTTTGAAGAATCTATAAAAAGATGCCATTACTCTGAATCATATTGGATTTTAAATTGACCCATCAGACCTTCGACATCGATGCAATAAACCAACTTGTCTTCCTGGGCGAAGTAAGGAACGAACTCCTTTTCACGATGTCTGAACCATGAAGATGACACTCCTGGCAACAATAAATTCCTGCTGTTCAGCCTTGATCCGAGTAACTCAGCGGCATCTTTGGGAAGATTCAAGTCTCATACCAAATCATTCATCTCCTCCTGAGAAAACAATTTTGGTCTTGTATCATCTTCAAAGTCAGAACTTGATTCATCATCTGGTTCAGATATGACTTCACCTTCATTAGAGCTAGGTATCTCTTCCAAGGTAGCAGGGGGCTTGGGTACTGGTATATCTGTGCCATGGGGGATGGGACGAATTGCCGAGTGAAGATTGGGGTATGAAATGGAATGCTTCCATTTGGAATTAAACCCTTTCACATCGCATGAACAAAAGTAACAGTCGTCTCTATGGTTCTTTTGCTCTCGCCATACCATAGGAATCCCATAACGGAAAGATTTTTTCTTACCCTTGAACCAGTTTCGGAGGTCCTCAACACACCGTTTGCACACTTTGAGGCGCCCAGACTTTATCTTGATCTCCAATTTTTAGTCCAAAGTATGCAAAGTATACTTTTTTCACAAAGTCTGTAATATTCTGCTGTTACTTCAACACTGTATATTCACCACAGATGAAACAGAAACTGTCTGGCGAATTAATACACTTTCTCCAGGACCAAGCAGGAAGTCAGTCCTCACTTATGGGTGACGTCGGCGCCGACGGAGCCCTCGCGGAGCAATTTTCCCCAGCTTTCAAAGAAAGCCTTTGGGAATTGCAGCGCGCATGCGCGGTCGTCTTCCCGCCCGAGGGTGCCATCTTAGCCAGTCTTCTTTTTTCCGCAGAGCCCTACAGACGTCCCCGTCTTGTCCCCGCGAAAAAGTCGATTTTCCTTCATTATTTTATCCTTTTTCCTTCGGTTCGACGCCGATCTTTTTCCCGCCCGGACTCGCGACGCCGGTCACGAGTCCTCTCACTTTTTTTCGGTTTTTCTGACTTTGTCAGCTTTCGTTTTCGATTTTCCCTGGCAGCCCGGTCCTTTGACCTCGCAGGGGCCCTTTTTCCCCCGATGGCTGCCAGTGGCTTTAAGCGGTGTGGTCAGTGTGACCGAAATATGTCACTCACTGACACACACGACTTTTGCCTCCGCTGCCTGGGCCCGGATCATGAGGAACTGATCTGTGGGCCCTGCGGCAAAATGTCCTCAAAAGCGTTGAGAAGTCGGCGGCATCAGCGTGATCGAATCTTCGCTGACCCCAGCCGTACCCGGACCTCGTCGGAGGCCTCCGCGTCAAAAGGCTCCAGCTCGGACCGTCGCCGGAGTTCCTCCGACCGGGGTTCTCCCTCCGGGGACCATCGTCGGACGGTGAAACCCGCGAGGGCGGCGTCGGTGGACGCTCCTGGTTCCGCGAGGGCCAGGTCGCATAGCCCCGATAGCCGCCCCGGGTCCTTGGAGAAGGAACACCTCCCGAAGCGACCTCGCCTGGAGTCGGAGATGCCTGCTCGGGTAAGTCCTGTGGTCCTTCTGGACTCGCCTCCGCGACAGCCGATGTCGGGCCCGACGCCGTCGGGGCCCGAGTCGGGGGCTGCTGGGTCACCTGAGCTCGGACTCAGGTTGACGGCCTTGGAGAGCAGACTGTCTGCCTTCATGGACCAGCAGCGGGCACTGCTCGCTGGCCTCGCTGGCGCCGCTGCCCCGACCGCCGGGACGTCAACGTCCAAGTCGACCCCGGAGACCGAGCCGATCCTCGAGTCGATGAGAACTCGAGTCGATCCTCGGTCGAGGTCACCCTCGGCCTCCCGTTCGGGACCGAGGTCGCCGACGCCGACTCCCTCGGCGTCGGGGCGGCAGGCGCCGCGCCCTGCCCGGGCCGACCCCACCGAGTCCTCGTCGGAGTCGGTCTGGGAGTCTGAAGAGGAAGAGTCACCTGATTCTTTTCGGACTCGGTGTGTCCCCTCGGACTCACCTGAGTCCGAACCTCGGAAGCAGTCCCCCCCGGAGGATGCCCGGTTCTCGGACTTCGTTAGGGATATGGCCAAGGCTTTGGCCTTCCCTGCGGATCCCGAGGAGGAGCCTCGAGCCGAAGAGCTCGACGCCCTCCAGTATGACTCTCCCGCGAGGGAACACTTTACTGTACCGGTTCCTCCTATGCTGGAACGACTACTCTTCCGCATGTGGGAGAGTCCGGCCTCCTCGCCGGTCCTGAGCAAGCGGGTCGATTCTATCTATCGGGTCCGCAAGAGCCCTGGCTTCCAAAAGGCACAGCTACCACACCATTCCATGGTAGTGGAATCGGCCATGCATCGTCTTAAGAGCCAGAAGATGCACTCCTCGGTGCCCCCTGGCAGGGAGGCCCGTAACCTGGATGGCCTTGGTAAGAAGTGTTTCCAGGGCTCTATGCTCGCATGTCGTGTCCAGACTTACCAGCTGTACATGGGCATGTATCTCCGGGATCTGGCTAAAGAGCTAGCCGGATTCTCCGCTGGTCTGTCCGAGGAACCCTTGCGGAGGTTCCTGGCCTTGTCCACTGGCATTCGGGAATGCTCAAAGTTCATGTCCCGGGCAGCCTATGATGGCTTTGAAGCGTCGGCTCAAGTGGCCGCAGCCGGCATCGGTGCCCGCCGACAGGCTTGGCTTCAGTCGTCAGACCTTGAGCCCTGGGTGCAGGACAAGTTGGTCGATGTCCCCTGCCGAGGCGAGAACCTCTTTGGCAAGCCCATGGCGGAAAAGGCTGCACAAATTGAGACTGAGACTCTCACCAGGACCAGGCTTTCTAGGAAGACCTCCGCCCCTTCCCAGAAGAAGAAGGGCTCGGGGAAAAAGTCCTTTTACCCGAGGAAGGCGGCTGCCTACAAACAATACCCCCATTATCAGGCCCCTGCAGCTCCCCAACAGGGCCAGCAGGCCAAGGGACGGGGTAACGGGTCCCGTAGGCAGCAAGCCCCCAAGCCTGCACCACCAGCCCCTGCTCAGCAGGGTGGGGGTTTTTGACTCGCAAAGCATAGCCTCTCCCCCCCCGCTGGTTCCTCCCAGCACCGGAGGCCGGCTGGTTCACTTCGCCCACAGGTGGTCCAGCATCACCGCAGATGCCTGGGTGCTTCAAGTCGTGCGAGAAGGCTATCTTCTCCACTTCCACCAGGTCCCTCCCTCCTATTTTCCGGGAGAACCTCCGCGACCCCCTCTGCACAGGGAATTACTCCTTCAGGAGTTAGCAGGTCTTCTGCAGGATCAGGCGGTGGAACCGGTGCCACACCACCTGAGAGGTCAAGGCTTTTATTCCAGGTATTTTCTAATACCAAAGAGAACAGGGGGCCTCAGACCCATCCTGGACTTGCGCAACCTCAACAAGTTCCTTGTGCGGGAGAAGTTCAAAATGCTTACCCTTGGAATCCTTCTGCCCTACCTCCAGCAGGGAGATTGGCTATGCTCCTTGGATCTAAAGGATGCCTACACGCACATCCTCATCCACCCAAGCCGCCGCCAATACCTAAGGTTTGTGGTGGCAGGAAATCATTACCAGTACAGAGTACTGCCCTTTGGCCTGTCCTCCGCACCGCGGGTCTTCACAAAATGTCTCGCGGTCATGGCGGCCCATCTCCGGCTTCACGGCCTCTATGTCTTTCCGTACCTCGACGACTGGCTCATCAGAGCAGCGTCCGCTCGGGAGGTCACCAACGCCACGCGCCGCACGGTGACTCTTCTGCAGCACTTGGGCTTTGTTATAAACTTTGCAAAGTCCACTTTGCTCCCCTCACAGGATCTCGAGTTCATCGGCGCAAGGCTGCACACTCCTCAGGCGCGAGCATACCTACCGCTCGACAGGGCTCAACGGCTCATGGACCTAGCCGACCGCTTTTGCAGCCAGCCCCTGGTCTCCGCCAGGCGCTTCCTGAGACTACTCGGCCATATGGCTTCCACCATCCATGTGACCCCCAATGCCCACCTGAATATGCGGTCTGCTCAATGGTGTCTCCGCCAGCAGTGGCGTCAAGCCACAGGCGGCCTAGCAGACCTAGTGCGCGTCTCCGAGCCGCTGATCTCGTCTCTCCGGTGGTGGCTCCGGCAGCCGAACCTCATATTCGGAATGCCTTTCCAGTCACCTCAGCCGACCCGGGTGCTGACCACCGATGCATCCCTCCTGGGCTGGGGAGCACATTGCCAAGAGGCACGTACTCAGGGCCTCTGGACCACGTGGGAGTCTGCTCAGCAGATCAACTTCCTGGAGCTCAGGGCGATCTGCCTAGCTCTCAAGGCCTTCTCCCACCTGACTTCCCACCAGTCCGTCCTTGTCCAGACGGACAATCAAGTTGCCATGTTCTACGTGAACAAGCAGGGGGGCACGGGCTCCTTCCTCCTCTGCCGGGAGGCACAGAAGCTCTGCTCTTGGGCCGTCAGTCACGGCATTCTCCTCAAGGCAGTTTATCTCCCGGGCCAAGAAAATTGCCTTGCGGACAAACTCAGCAGGGTCCTCCAGCCGCACGAGTGGCGTCTGGATCCCTTGGTAGTTCAGAAGCTCTTCCTCAAGTGGGGCCTCCCCACGGTGGATCTCTTTGCCAGTCCTCACAACCGGCAGCTTCCTCGCTTCTGCTCTCGTCAGCCACACCCCCTTCGGGTTGCGGCGGACGCTTTCCTGATCTCATGGTCGGGGAGCCTTCTGTACGCTTTCCCTCCCATCCCGCTGGTCTCTCGGACTCTTTTCAAGGTTCTCCGAGACAAAGCCTTCATGATCCTGGTGGCCCCTCGCTGGCCCAGGCAGCCGTGGTTTCCGCTCCTACTGCAACTGGCGGTGGAGGATCCAATCCCTCTGGGGGTACAACCGGATCTCCTCACTCAGGATCAGGGGTCCCTACTGCACCCCAACCTCAGGTCTCTCAGCCTCATGGCCTGGCTGCTGAGAGGGTAGTCCTTGCTCCCCTTCTCCTGCCGGCGGAGGTGGAGGAGGTCGTCTTGGCTTCGCGACGGCCTTCTACCCGCAAATGCTACGCCCTTAAATGGCGTCGCTTTGCCGTCTGGTGTACCCAACAGTCTCAGGATCCCTTCTCCTGCCCGGTGTCGGTGATCTTGCAGTACTTGCTACACCTCTCTAATATGGGACTTAAGTCCAACTCCGTCAAAGTTCACCTCAGTGCTCTTTCGGCACATCATGTGCCGGTGGACGGTAGACCTCTCTCAAGCGACCCTCTCGTAGCGAGGTTTCTCCGAGGTCTCCTTCTACTTAAACCACCTCTGCGCCCGCCAGCGCCTGACTGGGACCTGAATGTGGTGTTGCAGCGGATCACCTGTCCGCCTTTTGAACCTATGGCTACCTGTTCTCTCCGTTTTCTGTCTTGGAAAACACTGTTCTTGATAGCCCTCACTTCCGCTAGACGCGTAAGTGAATTGCAGGCCCTCGTGTCTGATCCCCCATACACTAGGTTCTACAAGAATAGGGTAGTCCTACGGACTCACCCAAAATTTCTGCCTAAAGTGGTCTCCCCTTTTCACATCAATCAGGAGGTGGTACTTCCAACCTTCTTTCCCAGACCACACTCCAGCCGAGCTGAAACGGTCCTCCATACCCTGGACTGTAGAAGGGCATTGAACTTCTACCTTGACCGTACGCGGGAGCACCGTAAAGCTGCTCAGCTTTTTGTGTCTTTTGACCCCAATAAATTGGGGCTCCCGGTCTCCAAGCGTACTCTGTCCATCTGGGTTGCGGACTGTATCTCTTGGGCTTATGGGGCAGCCGGACTCTCCTTAGAAAGTCGAGTCACGGCTCATTGCGTTCGGGCAAAGGCTACGTCAGTGGCTTACCTACACTCTGTTCCGCTGGCAGACATCTGCCGGGCCGCTACTTGGTCTTCGAGCCAGACTTTTGCGGTCCATTACTGTCTCGAGAGGGAGTCCCGTAGGGACAGTGCTTTCGGACAGGCAGTCCTCCGTAATCTCTTCGAGGTCTGAGCAACTCCTACCCTCCATCCCGGATGTGGGCTACCGGTGGGTGATAATTCAGCGAAGATTCTATCCTTCTGTGCTGCTGAGCTAGAGGGAGCTCATTTTTGTGCTTAGGGTCTCCGGTAGCCTTGAGCTTGGGAGTCCCATAAGTGAGGACTGACTTCCTGCTTGGTCCTGGAGAAAGCGTAGTTACTCACCTGTAACAGGTGTTCTCCAGGAGCAGCAGGAATCAGTCCTCACTACCCTCCCTCCTCCCCTTGGAGTTGCAATCGTCTGCTTATGTTCTTTTTGCAAATTTTTATGCTGTCTTTTTTAGCTATGTCATCTGACTGGCTAAGATGGCACCCTCAGGCGGGAAGACGACCGCGCATGCGCGCTGCAATTCCCAAAGGCTTTCTTTGAAAGCTGGGGAAAATTGCTCCGCGAGGGCTCCGTCGGCGCCGACGTCACCCATAAGTGAGGACTGATTCCTGCTGCTCCTGGAGAACACCTGTTACAGGTGAGTAACTACGCTTTCACGGAGCCATAACATAACGGTTGAAGAATGACGAGCTAACACGAATTGCGATGAAAAAGTGTGAACAGCCTAGAACCAAGAACCTGATGATGATTCGTGCACAAGTGTGGCATGCAGGAGAGAGCAGCTCTGTGTCTGTACACGAGACGTCACAGTGCTGGCCACGCCCCCCTGCACTGACCGGAGCTGCTGCTATCTGCCCTGTGTATCCCTCCCACTGGATTCTTCAGGAAAGATTAACCCCTTCTACCATTAAAAGCACGGACTTAAAACTTGCTTAGCTTATGTATATATTGCTGACCATCAGATTTACAGTGCTATATTTTTTTTTACATAACTCGGACAACCCCTTTAAGGTTTTTTTGGCATTTTATATCTTAAATGCACTTATGTGAATTAATTAATAGAATTTGAATTAATTAATAGTAATTTGAAAAAATTTGATAAATTTGAAGACAATTTTGCATGTTGTGGCAAATCATGACGTCTAGGAGTTTTTTCAATATTTTATTTGTTTTCATCACACCAAAATACATGGAAATTAGATGAAAATAATCAAACAGCTTTTTAGTCGCAGACCTGTGTTATGGAATGTCTATTGGGAAATGTATGCCCCTTTGCAAATGATACGAAAATCTGCAACAGAGGAGACACCCTGAAAGGTGTAGGTAAAATGAGGAGGGATCTAGTGAAGCTTGAAGAATGGTTGAGGACCTGGCAGCTAAGATGTAATGCTAAAAAATGCAAGGTCATGCTTTTGGGCTGCAAAAACCTAAGTATACAGTAGAGGGAGTGAAGTGCTTCAATGTACGAAAGAAAAGCGGGGCCTGGGGATAATCGTATCCAGTGATCTTAGTGGCCAGACAGAAAAGGTAGAAGGATGCTTGAGTACATAGAGAGAAAAATGATTAGCAGAAAAAAGGAGGTGATGGTGCCTATGTCTAAGTCTCTAGTAAGACCTCAGTTTGAGTGCTATGTATAATTCTGGAGACTGCAGCTGCAAAAGGATATAATGAGGATGGAGTCAGTGCAGATAGTGGCTACTAAAATGGTCAGTGGTCTTCATCATAAGGTATATGGGGATAGACTTAAAGATCTTAATATGTATACATTAGAGGAAAGGCAGAATAGAGGAGATATGATAGAAACATTTAAATGCACAGGAGATGACCCTTTCCAGTTGAAAGGAAGCTCTGGAAGGGAGTGGTCAAAGGATGAAGATGGAAGAGGGTAGACTCAGGAGTAATCTCAGAAAATATTTCTTTATGGAAAAGATGGTGGATGCATGGAACAGCCACCCAGTAGAGGTGGGAAGATGAGAACTATGAGCATATCTGAATTCCAAAAAGCATGGATCAAGTACAGAGGATCTCTGAGGGAGAGGAAGCAATTATAGAACCTAATAGTTATGGATGGGCAGATTGGATAGGCCGAATGGTCTTTAAATACCATTATTTTCTGTTTCTATATTTACTAGGGGTTTTTTTATGCCTGCTGCGAGCCACCTCATCTATAATCCATTGTCTTGGACTGCAACTATCAATCTCTCATTCCTAGGTTTCAGTTCCCCTCTCTCTAACCATTCACATGTCTGGTTTTGATAGATGTGTGCTGGGAGTAACATTTTGTATTTCCCACTGTATTTGTGTATTTACCACTTGTTTTTCTCGTTTACCGATGAAATATTTGAAAAAGGCTTCATTTTGTGTTGCAAATTCTAACACTTCCATGTGGGGCATATTCAGTGGCATTAAAGCACTTAGTGCCATGGGATATCCCCTCCTACCTGGTTTAAACACAATGATGCAAACTGCTTAGCATTGGGGTGTTCAAGAGGTGAAGCAAGGGCAGCAACATAGGTTAGTCAGTCAGTTGCAATATTCAGCCGCTGACTGGCTAACCTAAACCGGCTAAAGTTAAGCCAAAAAAAAAAGCTGGCCTAACTTCAGCCAGTTTAGCTAAATCGCTATCTAGGCAACCCCAATATTCAATGCTGCTGGCAACAGCCAGCCGATGAATATGCCCCCTCTCTCCCCCATTGTGTTAATTTTTGTTCTTTCTTATCGGGGGTTTACTTTAGGATCTAATTATGTTTTCAATAAAAATTGTGCTAAAATACAGACTGTCCTAAGAGGTTAACAAATTTTGTTAAAACTATACATACTGCCGGCCACTACTGAGACATATCTCTGCCTCTGGCACAACTTGAAAGTCAACAAAATTCAAGAAGCATTTTGTGTAGCCCTTGTCCTTTGCTAATGCACAGTTTTGGAGAAGGGTGAAGCCAGAGAAAAAACAGTGTCTGTTTCTTCAAGCAAATCATAATTTTTGTCATCACACTTTGGCTTCTTCAAAGGATGGACGGGGTAATGAGCCCCATGTTTTTTCCAGTCATCTTCTCCCTATGGTACTATTTTAGTTTTCTGCAGGCTTGACCTAGTTTTCTGTCCCTGATCAGAGGGGACAGGGGCTTTATGCAGTGAATATATTTCAGAATGATAAGAAAATTTTACTGGGTTGTAGAAATGAATTTCTTAAAATATTCTCTTCATCTGAGTATATCTTACTATTACCCATTATGTAATTATATCTTACAAATGAAAAATATAATTTAACTGAGAAAAGAGGGATCAGGCCCTGTGAACCTGCTTCTACCTAAAAGACCGTTGTTGGCAGCAGAGCTTTCCTGTAGCTGTAATTACATTTTCATTTCCCACACGAGGATGTAACCTACACTGCCCAGCTTTATGCCTTTCTCTTGGTTAAATGAATGAGTTCTGAGCTGTTAGCTCTTGCATGAAAGACTGACACCAAATGAATTGTCTTGTTAAAAAAATCTTCTGTGAAAGCAGAGCAGTGAAAGATCTTTCGACTAGGCAAGTAAATGATCTCAAAATGCTTTCATTAATTCTGCTATGGGAAATATTCCTACAGGCTCTATATTTCAGACTATATTTTGCTAATTTGATACAATAAATAGGGCAAATTATTAATTGGACATAGTGCTGTGTGGCACATCCATGTAAATGTTGTTGTTATCCTGTTAGCGTTTAAAGGCTCTTCCATCCTTCTCTTCATTCAACTCTATAGTTAGGAGTTTAGATTGGGACTGCATTTGCTAAGCCATGCCAAGATTTTGCAGTTACCACATGGTAATTACCAGAATTCATGCATAGTAACTGCAAAACCTCTGAGTTCATTGTTGTTCCTGTGTTCCCAGCATTTTGTCATGCAGATAGCACAGTGGAAATTCCATTGTTGCATGTTAACTCCATGGCAGATAACACAGGATGCAGGTAGCTATGCCTCTTGCACGTCAGGGTCTCCCAATATCCAGTGGGAGCAGTGTTTTTTAAAAGCTGCCCATGGGAGGAAAATATGCAGAGAAAGCCCACATGTGCATGGGAGCAGGTTTTTTTAATCGTTCCTGATTTCTATGTACACCCCGATCCAACAGCACAATACTCCCTCCCCCCCCCCTGAAATCATTCCCCTCCATTGAACTTCCCTCCCTGAAGCAGCCAATCCCTCCCCAGTCGACCCTGAGACAAACAATCCACCCATCTAACCTCTCCACATGAAGTACCCAATCAAGGGACCTCTCCCCAGCATTCAGATCCACCCCCAACCCCTCTGGTATAAAGAAACTCCCTCCAAAGGCCCTCAGTGTCCATGGATTTCTGGCATCTAATGTGAGTGGGAGCAACCCCTAGTTACCCCTGCTCTTCTTTGTCCTGGGTTCAAAATGCTAAATGCCCTTATTTGCAAGCCTAATGTCTAATGGTGGTAGTATAAGACTATCACTAGGGGTCATGGGCACCATTTTGAACTCAGGCACAGAATAACAGGAGCGACTGGGGATTATTCCCGCTCCCTCTAGACACCAGGGACCCATGGACCTTGATCAGAGCCAGGGAGGGGGATTGAGGTGGAGGGTGGTGGTTAGGGTTTGTCAGGCAGTGTTGGGGGAGGGTCTTTTTGCTAAGAGGGTTGGGAGATATGAATGCCAGGGTTCACATTTATTTTTATTTATTTATTTAACAGGATTTGTATACCGTTTTATCCTTGAGTCAAAGCAGTTTACATTCCAACTTGGTAACAGTTTACATTAAAACAGAGAAGCGTAGGCATAGAACGTTGATAACATAGTATGTGTAGTAGCTATAAATTGTGTCTTATATACATGTTAGCTTATTTACATCGTCTCATCGGGCAGGGGGATTGGGTGGAGGGAGTGTCAGGGAGGATGTTGGGACAGTGATTGGGAGGGCCTGACCGTGGCATTTATATTGGCCCCTTTGGAATGCACATACCGTATAAATGCAATTTTAGAAAGCCACTATTTACACACATTGATGCACACCACATCCAGATTTCACGGAGGAATGCATGTCAGTACCGTAGGCCTGCCCAAACCACCTGCTCTCCACACCCTATCCATTCCCCTGTGAAATCTGGATGTGGTACGCATCAATGTGTGTAAATAGTGGCTTTCTAAAATTGCATTTATACGGTGTGTGCATTCCAACCTACATCTGTAAATACTGCGATTTACATGTGGGGGATACTTCTAAAATAACTACATAAATCTACTGGCAAGAACAGTTCCTCCTCATATACGTAAGTCACCTTTTCAAAATGATTGGAGGTGCTAAACGCCAGGTGTGGCCTGCACAGTATGCAGGGCTACGTGCAGAAACACTGCAGTAGGGACTGAAAAGTGGGCTCATTGTGCAAAAAACACAATCACTCAATGGTGGGGATGACCTTCCTAAACACAACACGAGTTACTCCTCTATGGACATAGTGAAGGAACTTACTCAGTCTTGGGGGTGTTCAGCAGCCCCAGTACCCACAGCGTTCGCACTTATGCTACTATTTAACATTTCTGTAGTGCTATTAGGCATATGCAGCACTATACAGATATGCATGTCCTATAATAGAAACAATTGATCTAACATGATGATATAGGAGGCAGTGCTTCTGCTTTCAGATTTAAATCCAATAGATTCCATCATCCAAATCTCACTTTAGTACGTCATAAAATACGGCAGGGCTTGACAAATCCTGGGCACCAGGTTGTCATGACAACTATAAATTGAACCCTAGTGCCCAAGATGTCATTGCCCCCTCCACCAGCCATCATGTGATATGTCTTAGAATTCCAGCCGTAATTGTTTGCTGCTCCACTGCGATCGGTTCTGCATTTAACTTGAGACATGCGAAGGAGGAAGTTTACTGATCATGTGGTTTCAAGTCTTGCGAGATCAGCAACCTTCCTGCATCATGAGGCTCGAGCTACATGCAGAGCCGATCCCGGTGGAGCAGCAAACAGCATGGCAGGAATGGTAAGATATAGCGGGTGATGGCTGAGGAGGGGGATGAATAGAGAGGAACCCATTGGGTGATGGCTGGGGGGAGTGGGAAAGGAGAGAGAAAAACATTAGGTGATGGCTGAGGGAGGAGGGAGGGGCAAAGAGAGAGAGAGAGCAAGAGCGAGACAAACTGGGGTGATGTTGGGGGGCTATGAGAGAAAAAGTCAGATGGGTGATGGGGTGGGGGGACTCAGAGAGAGAGAGACTGAGGTGATGGTGGGGGACTGTGGTCTGTGAGACAGAGAGAGAGAGATGGACTGTGGTGATGGGGTTGTGAGAGAGAGAGAGAGAGAGACAGACTGGGGTAATAGGGGTTGTAAGAGAGAGAGATGGACTGGGGTGATGGTGGTGGGGGTACTTAGAGAGAGAGAGACAGAGACAGACTGGTGATGGTGGGGTTCTGTGAGAGAGACAAACAGACTGGGGTGATAGTGGGAGCTTTGAGAGAGAAAAAGACTGAGGTGATGGTGGGGAGCTGTGAGAGAGAAAGAGAGAGAGACCTGGTGTTGATGGGGGGGGGGGGGATATGTCAGATACTGTTTGGCTGGTGGGAGCAATAAGAGGGTGTGTGGGCTATAAGAGATTTTTTTTTTTTTTGCTTTATCTATTAGCAGTCCATAGTGAAATGTGAAGCAAAAAAGGAAGTTGTCTTGGGTGCGGCTATAAAGGGTCATCAGTAGGCTCCTGAGAACAACCTCATTGGAGTTGTTGAGAGGGGAGGTGGAGAAGGGTCACTGTCTTAATGGCATGTTAAGGGCCTAATTTATTAAGCTTTTGTTTCCTATAGAAAATGGGAAAACAGTAAATCAGGCCCTTAAAAAAGGAGCAGCGATACACCTTTGGGGGATGGAGTGGCCGGCTCTTAAATGTTTAAGCTGGCTCCTGAAATACAATATCCCAAATCCCTGTAGAAAAGGCTGAACAGCTCTACTTTATTCCATGATTACCAGTACTGTGTTCCTAGTTCGTTATGCACTTTTCAGAAGGGTCAGATATCATCTCCGTCTTCCTCTTATTTTTAAGAAAATGTTCTCATTCTTCCTTGCAAATGAATTGTCTTCTTTGCCAGCTTTGCTTTCTGTGACAGCTCTTTACATCTTAAGAATGGAATGTCTTTGTATTCATCATATTTTATCTTCAAACCTAGAGGCAAATGGGACTAAATAGGGGTCATAAGGTGACAGAAAACTGGCTATTATCCCCAAATGTGATTGAGACTGCCACATAAGAGCAAGTTTTCAGCTAGTCTCTTGAGTGTTACTGTTGTGCAGCCATATAAAGTGGATTAGCAGCTGCCAAAAGCCCTCCTTCTTCCCCCCCCCCCCCTCCTTCTCTCTTCCAAGAGATTCTGTCAGCTTTCTCTCACACAAAGTGCTGGCTCATTAAAACTTCTGCCAATTTGCAGTCATGCCACAGGTTTCATGGCTTGGCACAGGTGCCCAGAATGATTAAAGGGCACTGTAAATCTCTATTTTGCTTCGGCTGCTGTCTGACCTGAGGCTGTAGGCTGCATGAGTCAGAGTTATTTCTGAGAAGGATGAAGTCATAGATTACAAAAGACAAGGAGATCGCATGGAGATTGTCACTGTAATATAACTTCCCAAACCACAAGCAGATCATTTTAACTACATCTCACTCTTTTGTTTTTCTTCTCCCACCCCAGGCTTTACCCTTTCTTACCTGGTAGTTTTTTAAAATGCATTTGTTGTTCATCTACTGTATATTTAACCAGCGGAGATGTTTCCCAGTCAGTATCTGGTTCTATGATGGCACTGTTTCTTCACTACTAAATCCTATAAATGCAGTCAGGGATAGTGACAAGGAGGATTTTCTTCCATGTCGGTATCATGTCATCTGATTTTGACACACATGAGACTGAGGTGTAAGAGAAGATATTTCCAAGCTAGTTCTTTTGTTAAATCAATTACAGTATGACATCAATCCATACAAAATAGAGTTGTGCCAGCATAATCTTATTTTATTTTTTTTGTTTTCTATTCCCTTTTCAGTCTGAACATTCAGTTCTCTCTATTTGTGTTTTTCAATAACCTGATTTTAAAGGCGACATTGGAAGAGAGCTTAGATATCATCCACCACATAAGTTTTCTTTTTTTGACTTGCTGTCCAGGAACATAAATCTTCATTTGTGTTAAGTGCCGTCGAGTTTGTGTCGACTCATGGCAACCCTATGGATAGTTGTCCTAAACTGTGCTCTGTCGTTAGTCAGGCGGCTCATTGTTGACAGATTGGCACCCATAGCTGCTGTTATTGTATTGATCCATCTCATTGTTGGCCTTCCTCTCTAGCGTTGACCTACCTTGTCAAGCATTATGTCTTTCTCTAATGATCTCTCTCTTTGCATGATGTGTCCAAAGTATGACAGTCAAAGTCTTGTCATTTGAGTTTCTAAAGAAAGTTTAGGTTTGATCTCCTCTAGTACTGACTGGTTTGTTCTTCAGGCAGTCCATGAGTATACACAATATTTGTTGCCTGCACCATAATTCAAAGGAATCTATTTTCTTCCTGTCTATCTTTTTCACTGTCCAATTTTCGCATCCCTATGACATTATTGAAAATACCATGGCTTGAACAAGTCCAATCTGTGTGTAGAGAGAGACATCTCTGCTCTTGAGAATCTTGTCTAGGTCCTTCATAGCCATTCTGCCAAGAGCAATGCGTCATCAGATTTCTTGACTGCTTGTCATTTCTTTATTGATAGTTGATCCAAGTAGGTTAAAATTGTCAACTATTTCATTTCTTCTCTATCAACGATGAACTTATTGATTTTGCCAGTTGTCAGGATCTTTGTCTTCTTTACATTAACATGCAGGCCCATTTTATTTATTTATTTAGTGTTTTTTCATACCGCCCTCCAAGTTATCAAGTCAGTTTATATTGAACACAGCTTAAGAATTACATAGAACAAAATCTTATGGAACAGATATTTAAAAATTACAAGAAAACACTAGGATTGGGGAATCAAAGGTAAAACATATTTACAAGGGCATTATCAATTAGCATTACCAAAGGGTATTATAATTTCTATTTTTTAAATTAATATCATTGGCTTAAGCAGGATCACATTTTTTACTTATTAAATGGATTAAAATTGGAGGTAAGATCCTTAATTAGGAAAGTATGTCACCTGCAAACTGACTATAAATATTACAATTTATATACTATGGGGGTCATTCTGATCCGCTAAACATCTGGACCATGCTTATGGCAGAAGAGCTCCCTGCACATATTGCCGAGTTGTGCGGGAAGCTCTGTTCATGAGTGGGAGGAGCAAGGGTGGGCAGTGGGCGGGAACGCGACTCTGGACATACAGGGCCAATTCTGAGGTCGGCCCTGTACGTCTGGGGTTGGCAGGGTAGACGGGGAACTTATTCCACCCAGGAGGTGGCATAAGTCCCTCTGGACGTCGGGGGACTGCAGAGTCTGGCAACCTCAAAGAGGTGAGGGGATGCAGGGGGTGCCCACAGCCTGACCCTGGCTATGGGAGGCCAGATCAGGGGTCAGACTGTGGGGAAAGAGCCTTTTCTTTGGCAGCTGGGGATCACACCTCCATGCCATGACAACAGGACACCATGGCACAGCGGCTCCATTCAGGAGACTGGCTGAATTAGACTGGGATCTGCTGGGCGTGTGGCCGATAAGAATCTGGCCATTGACTGCATGTCCAGGTCGGTAGATCCAATTCTGATCCTGTGGGCACGTCTAGCCCCCATGGGACCAGAATTGGATGCTACCACTGTGCGCTCAGATTCTGATCAGCCGTACAGGGGCAGGACGGCCAGGATAGAATTGCCTTCCACATGTTATTACACTAGAGTGCTATAAGGGCTTTCTCCACTTCCAGTCTGAATGACAAAGGCTCAGTAGTGTTTACAATATGGATCTGATTATACAAATAATATTAAGCCCAGCACAACCCACGTAGCTCTACAAGCTATTTCCACCCCATAGGTGGGTTGTGCTCGATGGACTCTTATTGCTCACTACACCTCCATTTCTATGTCCTGAGGTGAGTCTTGAAGAGGACATGCACCCTCAATCTCCATTTTCTCTGGGGTGTCTTTAGTCCTTACCTACATCTCCACCAGGGTGTCTTCAGACCCTACCTCTATCTCTGAAGGGCAATTTTCTGTGTCCTGGTAGGAACCCCTATTTCCCCTCCCTCCCCTGGACAGGGTCTCGGGTTAGGTATCCACTCCCGGGGCCTCAACAGGATTGGTGCCTGTCTGATGTCTTTCTAGCCTGCCTGTCCCTTCCCTGAACACTACCTTTCTCTGACAGGACCTAGGATGGGACATATACCCGTCACACTCAATGACGCTAAAGTTTAAGTAAACTACATGGAAAATACTTCCTGGATATTTCTGTATTGTGAATCCATTGACTCCTGCGCAAGAGATTTTTTTCAAGACTTTTCTTGTGCCTGAAATTTTGTTATACTATAAGTAATATACACCATGATGGGACTGTCAGAAATCCAGGAATTGCCTAAAATCTCCCTCTTGGAACTGGATAACTTAGCAGGGCTGCTTGTATGAAATCTCCAGTTACTTTTATGCTATCAAAGACATTTACTAAGTCTTCTCAGATCCTGGAGAAATTTTGTGAAACTATGGGCCTGGTTCTGGGATGCGGGTTGCGGCGCTGCATGTCCCCAATGAATTGCAGGTTCAGCTAAAAATCCACCTAAAGACAACCATTTAAAGTTAATTGGTTATCTTTGCTGCTTTGTGGCTGGCCAGTAAGTGAACTGTCACTGGTGGTTAGTCATGAGGAGCTTGCAGTACAATTGGTCACAAGGATGATTGCTTTTGGGCGTCTGTATTTTATGTTACTTTTTTGGGTTATTATGGTTTTAATTTGATTGTAAATCACTCTGAATGATAAATGAATCAGATAAATAAATGTACAACAGAGGACTTACAGTACTAAGGGAGCAAACGCTTCATGGGAGCAAACGCTTCATGAAAGAGCTGCTGTACTGGCTGCAAAGATAGAAATAGTCAGTGGTGGGATGTCTGGTTATGTCTGTGCTGCCAAATATTGCAGGTTAAAGTTAACTGAATATTTTGATCTGCTATTTATGTGATCCAGCTTAACTAGTTAAAGGTTACTGGATAGCAATGAACATCGGTATTATTTGACACCAGTGACAGTTCCACTTACTGGCCAACCACAAAGCAGCAAAGATAACCAATTTATTTTATTTTAGGTGGACTTTTAGCTGAACCTGCAATTCATTGGCCTAGTTTTAAGCAGAGAAGTTAGCACTGAAAATACCTGCTCTCCAGCAAACGTCTTTTCCCTGCCCTAACCATGTCCCATTTTGCGACCACCTAAATTAATGTGCCTTGTGCATTTAGGGAGGGCTTAAATTTAGTCAGTCAGAGGAGGGAAATTTTCAAATACAGTATGTTAATCAGCTTATTCTTGATTTTAGCCAGTTAAACTTTTTGAAAATGTCCTCCTAAGTGACTAAGGTATCTGTTAGCATAGTAACTCACCTGTAACAGGTGTTCTCCGGAAACAGCAGGACTCAGTCTTCACATATGAGTAGAGACCGTCTTACTTAAAACGAACCAATGAGAAGTATTTTCATTGAGGCTCACTTAAATCTCTGTTTATGAAGTGTTGGCAATTTTACATCTATTTCTTTATACTTTTATAACCACTAGATGCATTCTGATAACATAAGCAACAAGAGCTGAAGGCCAACACAGAGTATCTGGGGATTCTTTCATAAAATAAACGTTATTGATGCAAAATATATGTAAGGGGCTTCCCCAAACTGTAGGTCCCCTCCCCAAAGAGCTATAAAGCTTTTTCCCTTTGGACTTAGAGATCAAGTATCTACCAGAGAGGAAAGTGTTTAGCCCCCAACATGCAGTATTGTGGGCCATTCATAAAAGCAGTGGGCCCACTAGTTGGAGAAATATAGAAAAATAGAGAAACAATTACGGCAAAAAAAGGCCATGTGGCCTATACAATCTACCCTTCTATTACAAATACTAAGCTTTACAGTTCTCTTTTTCTCTTAGAGATTATTTGTGTTTGTCCCATGCTTTCTGGAATTCAGATACAGTCCCTATCTCTACCACATCCACTGGGAGGCTATTCCATGCATCTACCACTCTTTCCATAAAGAAATATCCCCCTTCACCTTTGTCCTATGCCCCCTCATTCCAGAGCTTTCTTTCAATTGAAAGAGGCTTACCTCCTGTGTATTTATGCCATGGGGTATCTAAATGTCTTTATATCTCCCTTCTCCTACCTTTTGTCCAAAGTATTCATATAGAGATCTTTAAGTCTGTCCTCAATATGCCTTATCAAGAAACCATAGACCATTTTAGTAGCTGCCCTGTGCACCAACTCCATCCTTTTGAAAGTATGATTGCAGAACTGTACACAGTACTCTAAATGAGATCTCACCAAAGACTTATACAGAGGCATTACTGCCTCTTCTTTCCTGCTGGCCTCTCCCTATGCACCCAAGCATCCTTCTGGCTTTCGTCATCACGTTTTATTTTATTTATTTATTTATTTATTTAACATTTCTTATATACCGCCTTTTATGATATCAAGGCAAATTACATTGAACAGGGCATTATAACTTGGAGATAACTATCTTACAGGGAACATGGGCAATGAAGAGTTAAGTGGCTTGCCCAAGACCACAAGGAACACCTGTGGGACTAGAAACCCCAGCCCTTCCGGCCCAAGGTTGCTGTCCTCTAATAGGATTTGAACCCCTGACCTTCCAGCTTGAGGTAACTTGCCCCAACCACCTGTTTAGCCATCTTAAGATCAGAAAAAGTCACCCCCGGGTCCCACTCTTCTTTCATTGATTGAAGTACTTCACTCCCTATACTGTACCACTCCCTTGGATTTTTGCAGCCCAAATACATGACCCTGCATTTTTTAGCATTAAATCTCAGCTGCCAAATTCTCAACCATTCTTCAAGCTTTGTTAGATCCCTCTTCTATGCCTTCCTAGGTGCCTACACTATTGCAGATTTTGATATCATCTGCAAAGAGACAAACCTCACCCTACAGCACTTCTGCAATATCACTTACAAAATTATTGAAAAGGATCAGACCGGCATTTGAACAAGATGGCATCTGGCTGTTAGCCACGGCTCAGCCTCTTGGCTTGGTGGCTTGCCTTCGGGGTTTCCAGCGCTGTGATGTGAGGGAAGAAGAGGAAGCCAAAGCCCTAGACCTCCAGTGCGACGGCTCCTGCCCTGGGGATACAAAGAACACTTGCTGAGTGTGGGCTGAGCTTTGGAGCATGAAGCAGCACTTCAGCGGGGCTGGAAGGGCTATCAGTGTCAGCTTCGAGCCCTGAATTGAGAACTGCGCCTCCGCGACCCGGAAGTGTCTCCGGCACACCCACACGGCTGTCACTGACTTTGGAGGGAGCTGGTATGAGCCCAGGAGGTTCCCCAGTGGCCACGTCTTCCCCAGTGTTTGGGGGATTGGTTACAATGGATCGTGCTGCTTTGGAGAGAAGCGGGGAGGCTGAGGGAGGCTTTCCTCCGGGCCCTGGAGGGTTGCAAAAACCAGCAGTTATAAACTTGGATACGATCTGGGAGATAATGTCCTCTATGAACTCTTCTTCGCAAGCTCTTGTATGTACTTTTTCTTTGGAACTTTCTTCAGTCAAGGATTCCTTGGTGGGGGTCTCACAGGAGCAGACTTTGCAAGCTTCAAGGTTATCTGTGTTGGAAGCAAGGTTTGGGGAACTGCAGGAGACTTAGGGTGTGCTTGTTAAAGGCTCGGCAGTTGTTGCTTTGGAAAATGGAATATCTGGAGAATTCTCCTAGGATGAATAATTTGTGGTTTATTAATTTTCCTAAGTCTCCACTGATTCTAGTGGGTGAGATTGTCAAGAAATACTTCCGGAAGGTTCTTCAGTTGCCAGCAGACAAATTTACCTCTGATCACTCGGGCACAGTATTTGTGTGCTGTGCCTGGGCTAGGTGCCCCTGGAGAAGATCAAGCAGGGGGTCAGTAGGTGTCTCTGGACCTTACCGGCTTTCTGGAGAATTCCCTGGATGTTATGACTGAGTGGACTACCTTGCTTGTTAATTTTGCACTTGAGATGGACCGTCATGCTTTTTTGAAATTGTTTTTGGAGTCTAGAATTCAAGTTTTTCCTGATTTTTTTTTTTTTTTTTTTTAGGGCTACCCAAGTTAGGAGAAAGGAATTCTTGGGTTAAAACCAAGGCTTCTTTCCCTGGGAACTACATTTTTGTTAAAATTTCCCTGTAGGTATTTTGTGTTTTCGGATAATAAGGGGCTGCAGTAGGGTAATTACCTTCCATTACAGCTGGCTGTGCTGCTTTACTCCTTTAATTTTTCCTTTTGAGAAATTTTATTTTTCTTGTTCCAATTGTTACTGTTGTGGTCTTATATAGTATCGTGCTCTTTGGCTATTATATTTGGGGATTTCTCTTTGTTTATCCTGTTTAAATGATACAGTTTCCTTGTCTTTCATGTTTGGAGGGTGTTTATTATAAATGCAATTAAAAATATTAATTTAAAAAAAAAGGATCAGACCAGGGACAGATCCCGTGTAGCACACCACTGGTAACATTCTTCTCCTCAGAGTGAGCTCCATTTACCTGTATCCTTTGTTGCCTCCCACTCAATCAATTTCTAACTCAGTCAGTCATTTTAGGGTCCTTCCCTGGGGCACTCAATTTATATGTAAGTCAACTGTGCAAAACAGTGTCAAAATCTTTATGGAAATATAAGTATGTCATATCTAGTGCTGTATCTTTGTCCAATTCTGTGGTCGCTCAGTCAAAGAAATTAGATTTGTCTGACAAGAACTGACTATTGTAAAATCATGCTGCCTCGGGTCCTGCAATCCATTGGATTTCAGATGCCTTACTATGCTCTGTTTTAGTAGCATTTCTATTAGTTTACTCACCACAGAGGTCAGACTAACTGGCCTGGAGTTCTCCACCTCAACCTTACTTCCACGTTTGTGTAAAGGGACCACGAGCACTCCTCCAGTCCTCTGGAATCACTTCTAAATCCAAAGAAGCATCGAAAAGGTCAGACAATGGAGCTGCAGGAATGTCCCTAGGTTCCTTCAGTACTCTTAGATGTATTCCATCTGGCCCCATCATTTTGATTACTTTCAGTTTAGCTTGCTTTTTTAAACGCTGGCCATAGCTGGTAAACTTAAACCAGATATTCAGCAAAAGTCTCTGGATAACAGCTTCTGCTGACTATCTGGTTTCAGCGGCGACCATCACAGGTCATCCAGATAGCCGTGCTATTCAGCCACTACCCAGATTGAGTTAGGGCTGCCATGGAAATGAAGCAATTAGCCGTTCAGTGCGGATGCAGAAGACTAGAATGCCGAGTATAATGCTGGTGCTTTAATGCAAGATTTGAGGAGGAGTAAACAATTAGCCCACTATTCTGCATCAATGCTAATGAGGAATTTAGGTCTTTTCCTTCTTTTTATCTCAAGCATTTAGGACCCACAACTCTTTTCTGGCTTAGCTGAAGGGGAATGATGCAGAAATGGCAGGGGATGAGGAACTGAAGGGGAGGGGTGTTGGAATGCTACAGTATATCATGTACAAACATTTATATTATTCTGTGACTAAAACTGCTGATGTAACAATGCAATGATTCTTTTGGCGCAGAATAATACGGCTGTTTGTGTGCAAAATATCATACCAACCCATGTGCACAACTATTGATACAATTTTTTATGAGCGAAATATGGCTGTTGCTAGCATGGACCCATGTGTGCATCCATTCAATGTGCTCTCCTTGTTTAGTGTAAACCTTTCACACAACTTATTTGCATACTATTTGGCCTACAGTATTGGGTAGCAAAATATTTGCAATATGCTTGCATTACATAATCATGTGCTGAGCTTTAGTGTACGGCTCTAACATAAGGTTTCCTCATCTGTCCCTTTTTGTTGTTGACCCATCAATAATGATGTAGTCTCAGAGCAATCTCTGAATCAGCTTGCGGCAGGGCTACATAGACACTGTCACAGGGGCAGTTTCTCCAAATGGGTTGGTTTTGCGCATACCATGGCAATCATGAACCTCATTCCTAAACCCCAGGGTATGTGGAGTATGATCTCACTCTGTGAAATGTACTGCTAAAGCTCGCTGTAGTACTTGCATCATACCAAAGAGAGCTTCCTTCTGGAGTTCATAAGTGTAACATGTATAGGAAACTTGTCAAGGTGTGCTTGGAAATTCCTTTTAATCAGACCTGTGGCACCCAACAAGTTGGGAAATATTTTTGTATCTTTCTGCCACATTTTCTTGGTCTCTGTACTTCTTTTTTTTTTTAAATTCTTTATTTTCGTTTTGCAACAACAAAGGAAAGGAAGACATACAACTAAGAGACAAATACATACATGTAATGTGATACATACACCAAAGCAAACCCCCACCACCCCCCTCCCCCCTGCTTCTTCTCTAGAAACTAACACATTCTCGAAGCGGACGTGTACTGACATTATTGTGTTACAAAACCTTCCAGCGGTCTGAAACATTATTATGTTACAAAACTTTACAGCGATCTGAGACATGATGAGTGTACATTAAACAGACATGTCGAAGCAATAAGCAGGTGGTACATGATCATTGAGCATCTGCCATTTAGACAAGCAAGAATGAAATTGGGTATGGAAAATAGCCCTCCAAGATATCTGCTCATAGTTACTATATAAGCAGACAAGGTTCCACTATTCATTGACAGCAAGTCGAGAGCTATCCCTCCAAGTCCCCGTGATCAAACACATGGCTATACCCAGCATAAAATCAGGAGAAAACGACCCTTCTTAGGAAGAGAGGGGACCCCCGCCACTGAGCGGAGTCCCACAGTCGTCCGAGAAAGAGGCTCGTGAAGGTGCAAGATAAAGGAAATACGACCCCAGACCCGCCCCTAGTAAATCTGTAGTTAAGGACATTTACAAGAACATGAACGAAGGTTCCCACATCAGTATAGCGAGACCTGCACGGGCCCCTGGCAATTGTGTTCCATTTGACTATTTTCTGGAATATGAGAACATCTTTGTGCAAAAGGACAAGAGTTGAGTTTGGTTTGGATAGCTGAAGCAGATCGGGAAACCCGCATTATGTTGCTCCAGAAACGCTCCAATGCACAGGGGTTAAAGTGGTTTGCGGTTAGCAAGCCCAGGCTGGTTGGATTCTACAAGTGACAGTATCTGTACCCTGACATAATAGGTTATAAAAGGTAAAGGCTGCTCCATGTGTACTACTAATAGAGTGAATTAGTTCTATGATCCCATCCTTAGTAGGGACAGAGGGCGGCATGATTGGAGCACTTTTGAGGCAGCATGTAAGCTGCATCAATTGAAAATAATGTTTCGCTAGGAACGCAAATCCCCTGTATAGATCAGAAAAGGTTTTCCAACGAGCTGCAGAAAGAGCTGTTGGGGTGTCCTGATCCCCCTGGAGGACCAGGGTCTGGAAATAGTCATACATGGCTGCTCAAATTTCAAACCGAAACTCTGGCTGAGTTAATAGGGCTCTATCAAAGAGCCAGGCCCCCGGATTCCCTTGAAGTGCAGTAGTATGGTAGTGAAAAGGAATAGCTGAGGTGAACGCTGGGCTATCTACCCGCTGTGTCTAAGCAAATCGCTACAATAGTAGCATGCAGAGATTTCCTATCCAATATAGCAACCCCACATTTCTTAGAAGCAGCTGGGGAGTAGGCGGCCACCATGTAAGGTTTAGTATTGAGGTGGAAAGTTTCCTTCGAATTGAAATGTGTTTCTGGAGGAAAATCAGGTCCGCAGCCTCATGATTCAGATAGCTTAGGAGTTTCCTCCGTTTTATCGGATTATTGATGCCTTGTACGTTCAATGAAAAAATCTTACATGGTGCCATCAGTCGATACTAGACATTTTAGGAAAAAGCGCTTGAAAACTTACAACATAATCAGCATCTGTACACCAATGACACAAGCACCAAATATGCTGGCCAATACACCACATTGAAGAGTATGTACCAAAGTAACCCAGAGAAGAAGCAAACCCCCAATGAATATGGCGACCAGATGTCTGCGGGAGGAGGCCCTAGAGAGGAGATAAGACATAATAAAAGAAAAGAAACACCAGAGTCCATAAGAAACACTGTCTCTGATATTCGTCGAGGCTACAATGGGTAGATGGAGTCGGGTCCCAGATATCTTCAAAATAAGGCGACAGACCTCCGTCGATAAACTCTTCGCTGAGCCGCGGTAAATCCAATATGGCAGGCACAGCGGATATGAGAGTACTGGCAGGAATATTCTGGAAATCAGCGCATCAAGTCGGCTTCTTTAGAGTCCAAAAACTCCGCTAGTAGCTCAGGGTCCTCAAATGTTCTTGTCTGATTGTGAAGCGTGACTCGGAGCTTGGCCGGGTACAGCAGACCATAGCGTGCTTGTAATTGTTGAAGCCTCGGCCGAAATTCCAGAAAGCGCTTTCGGCGGTCGACCGTGGGTTTAGCCAAGTCAGGATAGAAGGAGACCTTGTGGCTCTCAAACTCCATATGGCCCTTTGCCCGGGAGGCACTGAGAATTTGTTCCACATGTTGATATCTCAAAAGTCGAAAGATGATAGGCCGCGGGGTCTTCCTGTTGAGCGTTATGTTTGTGGGTACACGATGAGCACGATCGATCTCCAATTCTTTGGTGAAGGTGATTTGGAGCAAGGAAGGGAGGATTTTACTTAAAAACTCCTTCATGTCACCCAATTCCGCTCCCTCCGGTATGCCCACGAGGCGCAGGTTGTTGCGGCGCGCTCTATTGTTGCCATCTTCCACTTCTTTCTGCAAAGCCCGCACCTGGCGTTCAACTTTGTCGAGTTTGGACAGCCGGACCGCATGGGAGTCTAATATATTCTCCATTTTGTCCTGACGCGAAGAGAGCCCCTCTAGCCTGCCTTGCAGTACACCAAGATCTTCCCTCAGCGCTCGAAGTGCTTCACCGTTTGACTGCACGAGGTCCTTAACCCCTCTAATTTCTGCGAGGATTTCCTGCTGCATTTCGGGGCCCTCGCGCAAAGCCAGCCCCTTCTGCGGGGACGGGGGTTCAGTTTTGGAGCGTTTACCATGAGAAGCCGCTGAAGAGCCAAATTCCAGGCGCGTGGGTTTGGTCCCCGCCATCTCACCAATGTGCCCCGGCAAGATCAGAGCAGAAATTCAAGTTTGTCCGGTGTTAATTCAGGATTCTGAGTAGGCCTCTCGGGAGCCTCAGCATTATGCGACCATCCCGCTGGACATCGGGCTCCGCCCCCTGGTCTCTGTACTTCTTGGTACTATAGGATCTTCTGCCTCTCAGCACAATTCACAGAATAATCTCTTGGAACCGGCAGCAATGCCTTTGTGGTATTTTTCTCCTTTGCTACTTTGCTAGCTTTTCTCTCATCCAGCTTTTTATCCATCACAATGGAAATGTCCCCAGTTATCATAACTTCTTCATTCTCCGTAATTCTCTTAGGGCTATGATCCCAGTAGTTTTCGGGTACAGTGATATTGCAATGCTTACAAAGTTTCCCATGGATGAGGTGTGCCACCTTGTTGTGCCTTTCTGTATGGAAATTTTCTGCCATCAGAACTTGTAGCAGCTAGGAGGTGAGTAATCGTTTCCAGTTTGCTCTTACAGATACTGCATATGTCTGCTATGCCAGTTTTCTCTATGCTCACTGCGAACCATCTCAGACATGATCCACTGACCTGATGCAACTGTCAATCTCTCATCCTTAGGCATCAGTTCATCTCTCCTTAACCATTCTTGTGTCCAGTTTTGATTGACAAAGGGCTCCTGCAGTAACACTTTGTATTTCCCATTTGTTGTTCCTCGTTTGCTAATCTAATTCTTTGAAAAGCTTTTTCTCTTGTTTTGCAAATTCTGTTGCTTGTGGATTATCACGCCTTCTGCGCATCAGAATGCCTGTCCAAGTTCAATTACAGAGACAGATTCTGCTCATTTACTTTCATACTGCAACACTTTTCATGCAATCGGGTCTATTAAATTGGCTTGGAAGTCTATCATGGTTCCTGTATATGTATAATCAATTTCTGGGAAAGGGAAAGTGTGCCATTGAGTCATTGTACATCCCCGGGTTGCCTGGAGTCAGCAATCTCAGCATACACTGATTCTTATAAACCACCTCATGGGCAGGGAGGAGATTTCTTGTCCTTACATTCAGTTTTTTAAAGATATTTCAGAAGCAAATCTGCAATTCCAAACTATGCGAGAGTGTAGGGATTGCAAGTTGGTTGATGGTTCGTCACTGGGTGGAGGACGCTTTTGGATTTCTCCCCACATGTGAGTCTTTGGAAATATTATATACAACGTTAACTGGTGGGTTATGCATTCAAGTGGGGTTTAATCTTTTAATTTGTTGGCCATTGCCTTCAGCTATTCCTGTGCAAAAGGACAATCAAAGAACAAATGAAGAATTCTTATCTTCTGTGCAAACCCTCAGGCAATATCTATACTGCTAAGCAGTGGTGGAATTCGATTCAAACAGGAGCCAGTTAGGATCACAGATAGGACCAAGTGAGCAGCAGCACGGCACGTGTTTTTGTTGCCGGTGCTGCACACTCAGGCCACTGGTGGTAACCACAGGGCAGCAGCCCGATTCCCCACCCGCACATGGTTTGACGGCATCGGGATGCCGTTTTTGGCCCGGTTCGCCATATGTGGCCCATGCCAGGAACTGGTTCGTGCAAACTGGGACGAACCAGCCAGATCCCACAACTGCTGCTATTTATACGTGAATACCCTCAGGGTAAACTGCCCAGTATGGCTATCCGTGCAGTGTTTCTGTGCTTATTGTGAATCTCCTGAAAATGATATTTTTCACATCAGGTAGCTCCTGATAGGTTGCTCCTGGATTCCATGTCATTTGTGTGGCACAGGAAGCGCTTCTGTTTATCTTATTAAAACATCACAGTGCCAATGTCTGAAATGTAGCACAGCTGCAGGAATTAAGGGAGATGATGCCACGGCTGTCAAGAAGCAAACAATGAAGCAGGCTCATACACCCTTAAAGTTTGGGTGCTCCAAGCCTGCCACAATGGTTCGCTGATGCCGACGCCTGTGCAGAATTCTGCATTGCAGTTGCGCAATATTTCCTCAAGAGTAGCTGTTCCCAAGAGGACAGAAAGTGCATGCAAACCCCTAGGAGGAAGACCTTTTTGGAACTCAGGGTAGGAAATGAGAGACTGTCCCTGGGGGAGGAACAGCCTGCAGATCAAGCGCGTAGAGCAGGTGACTTCACAGATTCCCAGGCAACCGAGGAAGTCAGTGTGTCCTATGTGCCTCCCTGGAATATAATCAATAGGTTATGGAGCCCATAGGGAGCAGAGATGTTTCATCTTGGAGTCTGCCTCATTTTCAGCCAGACTAGCTACAGGAATTGCCTGAGCCTATATAGTTATATGGATGTGAAAATTGGACAGTGAAAAAGATAGACAGGAAGAAAATAGATTCCTTTGAATTATGGTGCAGGCAACAAATACTGTGTATACTCATGGACTGCCCGAAGAACAAATCCGTCAATACTAGAGGAGATCAAACCTAAGCTTTCTTTAGAAGCTCAGATGACAAGACTTTGACTTTTATACTTTGGACACATTATTGTGTAGAGAGAGATCATTAGAGAAAGACATCATGCTTGGTGAGGTAGAAGGTCAACGCCAAAGAGGAAGGCCAGTAATGAGATGGATCAATACAATAATAGCAGCTACGGGTGCCAGTCTGTCAACAATGAGCCACCTGACTGAAGACCGAACACAATTTAGGACAACTATCCAGAGGGTTGCCATGAGTCGACACCGACTTGATGGCACTTAACAACAACAACATATAGTTAGACCTTAATGGAAAGTCTTGCTGTAACCCTGAAGAGATGAGGAATTGTATGTTTCACTTACCTTTTCTGGGAGAAGTCAGGCCTGCGGGAAGTGTGTATGGAGAGCCTCTCCAACCCTGCTCTATGGAAAGGAATGTGAGTGCAAGGCTTTGCTCAGTCATGGAAAAGCTGGATTTATTGTGGGTTCAAAGTAAAGGAACTGCAGTGTGTGTTTGTTGTTTTAAGAAGGTCTTTGCCAATGGAGTCTGTCACATCAGCAAATGTCAGAGTAGGAAAGAGACTTCCCCTCTACCTCTCAGAGGTGAGGCCAGAAGGCCTGAGTTGAAGTCATATCATAGAAAACCTGGACTTGATCAGTTTGTAGCTGTAGGAGTTTGGTGAGCAGACAGGACTCGTGGAAGTTAGATTTTTTTTTCTTGATATTTAGATTCTTATTCTAGCTAGGGAGTTAGGCAAACATGGACTGGATTGAGAGAACTGTAAAGAAGTTTAAAGACTGCTGGGGACTTTGAGTTGCAGGGTTCATGAGGGAAGCAGCATTAGTGAACACTGCTTCCCCATCTTACTGTTCTTGTTGTTTTTAAGAAGTGGACATACAGCAGTTTGGTGGTATTCCAAGATGTTTCTTAATGAGTGTGCTACTGGACGTGGACCAAAGGTCTGTGCAGCATTGGAGGACATCTTGCCTGTCTCAGATTCACATGCCAAGCCCTACTTGTGACACTGTGTTCATAAAAAGTCTACCACAGTTCCATATAAAAGGAGATGCATTCTGTGTGCCTACTTTTTAAGCATGTAAACTGGCACGAGGGCCGCTTTTAACTATAGGCAAAAGGGGCAACTGTCCCAGACCCCTGCAAAATGGGGACCCAGCTGCCCTGATGCCCACAGGTAAACGTGTCCCTGTTCCTCCCTTCTGCTCCCTCGGGCTGCTTGCAAGAGAAGTGGGTGGCGCTTTAGTGAATGTACTGACTTCCTCTTGCCAGTCTATTCACTAAAGCGCCACTTATTTCTCCTGCGAAGTGGCCAGAGGGAGGAGAAGTGAGGAACAGTGCTGTTCCATGGGGGGAGGGCCATGAACAAGAACGGATCTGAAAATGAGGGGAGCCATTGTCAAAAGTTTGCCTAGGGCTCCATAAGGGGTTGAAGCAGCCCTGATCATCGCAGAAATTTAACAGCCCTTTTCTGAATATATAAAACATGCTTTGCATGCAGGAAAAGCTTTCTAATATTTCCTCCAAAACATGCCCCTTCCAGTAGGATCAATGGAATGTTTATGGCACTAAGACAGGAAAGTCGCAAATAGAGTGAGATCCCAGAATTGCCATGAAAAATGGAGGCATTTACTAGTTTACAAAAACAACACAGAAATGTTACTACGGAATTAAGTCCATCACTGCAAGCTCGTTTACAATGGCCAACTCTTTAATAAACACTTAGACAAAGTAGTATCAAAATCCATTCTCCAAACCACCAAATTTTTTTGTTAGAGGTTGTAGAATTAAAAACTACATAACATTTTGAAAAATATGAGTCAACTGTTATATCAACTTGTTCATTTTTATAATACAAATAAAGATGCTTCCAGCTACAGCAACACCGTCATGTCCTTAGCTGCTGTGGAAGCCAGAGTTGAGCCATCCAGTGCTCTGTAGTGGACAAGACCTTGACTGCACTGAATTCATCTGTATGTCTTTGTATACCTTGCTTTGTTCTATACACACTATTTTGATTTATGCTACTATGTTTTATGCTAATCCTTCACTGTACTTTACATATAAAGAAATTATTTATTCATCTTATAAATTAGTATTTCTTACTTCCATTCTGTTCAAGCAAAGATTGATTTAATAAGAATCATCTTTTTTTTTTATAGAGGTAGCATTGAATAACATGTGCACAGACCTCACAGGCTTTATACGGAAAAGTCGGTATTCAGATTTCTATTGGGTTTTTCTGATAGATTGAAGGAGTAATGTTAAATGATTATCAGGTTAGAATGGGGCTTGTTAATTAGTGGTGCTCCACAGGGATCTATGCTGAGCCCTTCATTGTTCATTATGAGCAGTGCCATGCAGTGAGATTCACAACAGGGGACGGAGGATATGCACAGAAGGGTGGAGAAAGCAGAAAGAGGGGAGGAGAGAGAGGGTCTAGTGGAAAAGAGCGTGGCTGAATTCCAGGACTGAATCTGAAAGTGCTGTCAAAGATGAGAAGCAGAAAGGAAAACACCAGAAAAGAGGGATGAGGAAAAGAGCAGAGATGAGGTGGAAAGGGTGGGAGGAGAGAGGCATTCACTCCAGCAGTGAACTGAACTTTCTGTAGGCATGAGGGAGGGAGGAGAATGAGCCTGGGTGACTAGGAGGAGAGGGAGCATGAGAAGGAAGAGATGGCGCAATGGGATACAGGTAAGAAGGGGGGGGGGGAGATGAGGGAGGGAGGGACGGACGAAGGATAAAGCAACCACTGGGGATGTAGTGGGTTAGGGAAAGAGACTCTATTTCAGCTCAGCTTCCTCCTAAAGTCCTGCAGTCACGCTTGACTCTTTCCATCCTTCACTGCCGCTCCCCATTCTCTTATTGGCACTTGTCACCCCTGCAAAGTTTTCTCCTTCTGTGACGTTTGGGCGCCGCCTCCTGTTGCTGCATCTCCAGACTCCAACATGTGTGACCTTTATCCCCTACTGTTGACATACTATCTCTAGGCCAGATTTAAGGGCACATCGCCATTGCTTTGCAAGGGTTATAGTTCCATCTGATAAAACTAATACCAGTTCTACAAGCATAAGGTTACTAGATGACCCTGATTTTTAGGGATTTCCCTGATTTTAGAGCTGCGTCCCCGACTCCCACCTGTTTAGCAGCCTCTTGTCCCCGATTCCAGCAAAAGAGACAGAAGGGATGGAAAAGAAAATTTTCACTTTAGTGATTTGAATGCCAGTTTTTAGAATTTACATCTGTTATCTTTATATTTTGCACAGTATCACTGTTTCTATTTCTGTTGTTTTATCTGTTTGGAAGTGATACTGGTGCTGTGATGCGATGCAAGGTGGCGGCAGGGTAATGCCTCCTCTTCCCTCCTCCATGCCTTGTTGCTCACACCTAGAACTAAGCTGTCCCTTCCTTCCCCACTCTCCACACATTCAGATAAATGTCCCAGATTTGCGTGCAAGAAATCTGCTAACCGTCTACAAGGAGCTGCTGGCATTCTAACTGCCAGGTCCAAGAGGTAGGTACTGCTCTGCTAGCAGTGCTCCAGCATTTGGAGCCTCTGTAAAACAGCTAATGCAAAGTATGTCAGGAGAGGCAGTGACTGTGATGCAGGGACCAACCTAGTGGCCCTCTTTTTTGTTCTTTTTCATGATTCTTTACTGATCCTATTCTCCCCTTTCCTTTTCCCTTACTGCTACTACTGATCATTTATATAGCAGTACAAGGCGTACGCTGCGCTGTACAGACACATGTAAAGACTGTCCCTTCTCCTTTATTGCCTACTGCTGCTTTCTCCTCTGTACTGTTTCCCACCCCTCCATTCTCTCTTACTCTCTTCTTCCCTCTTCCTTCTTTCCTTCAGCTCCTGTCCTTGCTTGTCTTCTCCTTTTTGTTGCTTGCACTTATGTTTCTTCTCTGTCCACTCTCTTCTATCTTACTTCCCTTTCTGCCCTCTGATGTGGTTGCCCACTTCTTTATTTTGTCTTCTGCTCTTTCTTTCCTTCTTTTGCTTCCCCTTCTGTTCATCTTCCCTTTTATCCGTTATGCTGCTCTCCCTTCTCTCCTCCATTGCAAGTGATTTGTATAGAAATACGGTATCGAAATGCGTTTAAATAAATACAATAAAATAAAGAAAGCTTAGCTTTGATCTCTTCGAGTACTGACTGGTTTGTTCTTCGGGCACTCCATGGTATGAGTTATACACAGCATTCTTCACCAGCACCATAATTCAAAGGCATTGATTTTCTTCTTGTCCAACTTTCGCATCCATATGATGTTATTGAAAATACCATGGCTTGGACAAGTCAAACTTTTGTATGGAGGGAGACTTCTCTGCTCTTGAGAATCTTGGCTAGGTCCTTCAGAGCCATTCTGCCAAGAGCAATGCATCATCAGATTTCTTGACTGCTTGTCGTTTCTTTATTCTTTATTGATTATTGATCTAAGCAGGTTAAAGTTGTCAACTATTTCAGTTGCTTCTTCATCAACGATGAACTTCTTGATTTTGCCAGTTCTCAGGATCTTTGTCTTCTTTATGTTAAGGTGCAGGCCCATTTTAAGACTAGGTTCCTTGATCTTAAGCAAATGTTTCAGATCGTCTTCACTTTCAGCCAATATTGTGGTGTCATCAACATAGCAAAGATTGTCGATGAGTCTTCCACCAATCTTCACACCTCAGTTATCTTCATACAGCCCTGCTTCTCTGATTATTTGTTGTGCATATAAATTAAAGAGGTAGGGAGAAAGTATGCAGCTTCAAAATACGTCTTTGCTAATTTTTAAACCATTCTGTTTCTCCTTGTTCCATTCAAACTGTTACTTCTTGATCAACGTAAAGGTTGTGCAAGAGAGGTATCTGATTTTCAGTTATACCCATGCTTCTTAATGTGACCCAGAGCTTCTCATGATTTACACAGTCAAAAGCCTTGCTGTAGTCAATAAAACATACATGTATATTCTTTTCGTATTGTTTTGTCTTTTCAAGGATCCATCTCACATGCACTGTGATGTCTCTTGTTCCTTATCCTTTCCTGAATCCTGCTTGCACTTCAGGCAGTCCTTGTACAGGTATAGTTGTAATTTCTATTAAATGATCTTGAGTAGAATCTTGCTGGTATGTGGGATCAAAGCAATTGTGCCATAATTTCCAAAGTCAGTCGTATCACCTTTCTTCAGTATTTGTATAAACACAGATCCTTTCCAGTCAGTTGGTCATGATGTTGTTTCCAAATTTCCTGGCAGAGCCTTTTAAGTATGGTAACAGCTACATCTGACTGCTGTAATACTTCATTGGGAATGCCATAAATGCCTGGTGCTTTGTTCTTTGATAATGCTTTCAATGGTGCTTAGACGACTTTTTCCTCAACAATGGTTCCTGATCATAAGGGACAGGCTGAAACAGCTATTGGTCCACTTGATCATTATGGCATAATGACTCTGTATATTATTTCCACCTTTTCTTGATCTTCTTGGCACATTCAGCATGGATCCTTGAGCATCTTTTAGCATTCCAAGCAGAAACTTTGTTACAAGCAAGGTAATTCTGTGTGGCTTTTAACTACAATCTCTCTACCTGAAAACTCTTAAAGGGGTTTTGGTTATCATCTGTAAAAGCCAATTGTTTTTGTTTGTTTCTATACTGCAAACAGGGAATTTTTTGTGCTGTTGAGCAAACAGCTCTGTTAAGAGTTTGTTTTTTGTTCCATTCACAGCAAGCTCTTTGAAGCTGCTGACCTCATCAGATGTTAGTTCCCCCTACCCAACCCAGCTCCCACTCACTCCATGTGAGCACCTTGCATTTACAGGGCAGCTTCCCAATTAGCTACGCATTTATAGGCAACTCCCCAATTAGCTACGCACAGGGACTCCATACAGAACTGTTAGAACACACTTAAAAGAGGTTAACTGCTTTTTCTCTGAAAGGACAGCTGAGGAACCGGCAGGTACTTGGTAGGTCTCTCCTTTATTTCAACAGGTATCAAAGCTCCACCAACTGGCACATGACAGGGAAGAATCATATTGCCAGAGCTGTTGCCCCCATTAAAGCCTCTGCCTCTCTCCAGATAGAGATCCCTATGTCAGCTGAAGGACAGGTTCCATGTGCAAGATGCCTGCATGCTGAAGCTCTCAGAAAAGAAGTGAAGGAGCTGAGAAAAGAGGTGGCGAGACTGAGGAGCATTCAAGACAATGAGAAGAGCATTGATGAGATGCTTCTTGAAACATCCAAGCTTCCCAACAGAGGTGAAGATAGGAGCCTGCAGAATGATGAAAGCTGGACACAAGCAGGGGCGGCCCAAGGGGGGTGCGGGGCCATGTGCGGAGACTCGGTGCGGGGCCTCATTTGCATAAGGGGCCTCGTTTGCATAAATATTTGCATAATGTTACCATACATTAACTTTTAGTAAACATGCTTCTTCATGAGTATATGGATAAAGAAAGACTAAAAGATTTCTACATTACTATAATACAGTGCCAACCGCCAGGCACATTAGAAACTACTACAAACACTGCCCATTTAAACCCATAGCAAACCTGCCATATCCTAACAGCACTACAAGGACTCAAAAAACACCATACCATACCTATCAAAAGGCAACACTGCAAATATTAAACCAATACATTTCAGAGAATAACAATACATGACCTACTGGGGAAAGAGAACAAGTGGCAATGTCAAATAGGAATTACATAAACAGAATACCTCAGCTCAGTTACACATGCAGAACATAGACCATCACCAAACAAGGAATCACAATTTAGAAACAGGAAGACAATAATTAAACTGGGAACCCCAAAAGCCAAACTTGGAATGTACAACACTGTAGAAATAAAACTATAAATTAATTTCCTCTTGTACTAAACAAAGCACCGACGTTAATGATGCACATTTCCCAGAGCTGACATATTCCAGTTAATAAATTCAAAATAAAGAGATATCTTTGTACCTTTTGTGCATTTATTTTCAGTTGCAATTGTTCCAGCCATTTTCTTCTGGTTTATTTGTGCCTTCTGCTAACTCTCCATCGTCTGCTGTCCATTTGTCCTTTCTTCACTCTTCTAGTTTTTTTCCATTCTACCTCTACATCTGTTTTAACATACTAATCTTTCTCCTTTTGCTCTTTCCTCATTCCTATTTCATCCACTCAAATTTTATCCCTCCAACCTCAATCCCCGCTTACTCTCCCAATACCCGGCCAATTGTAGATTTTTCTTCCCTCCCACACAAAATATTTTTCCCCTCTCCATTTCACTCTCCCAGCCCCATCCCCTTCTAATCTCCCCCAACATCAGCTCCCTTCTAGTTCCAGCCCCACCCAGTATCCGCTCCCTTCTAGTCCCCCCATCAGCCCATTTCCAGTCCTAGCTCCCCCATCCATTTCCAGTCCTATACGAATCCCTTCATCAGCTCATTTCCAATACCAGTCTCCCATCAGCCCATTTCTAGTCCTTTCCGAGGCCCACCATCAGCCCATGTCAAATCCTAGCTCCCCTTCACTCAGCCCATTTCCAATCCAAGCCCCCCATGAGCCTACTTCCAGTTCTAGCCCCTCCATGAGTCCATTTCAATCCAAGCCCCTACCACAGCCCATTTCCAATCTTAGCTCCCCCCAACACCCAATTCCCAGTCCTATCCTAGCCCCTCCATCAGCCCATTTCCTGTCCTAGCTCCCTCCCATAAGAGCCCATTCCAAGGCCTCCTTCCCATCGGCTATTTGCAGTTCAAGCCCCCTTCCACTCAGCCCATTTCCATTCCAAGCCCCCCTCCCCATCAGCTATTTGCAGTTCAAGCCCCCCACTTCCTCTCAGCCCATTTCCATTCCAAGCGCCGTCCCCATCAGCTATTTACAGTTCAAGCCCCCTTCCACTCAGCCCATTTCCATTCCAAGCCCCCTCCCCATCAGCTATTTGCAGTTCAAGCCTTCCCTTCCACTCAGCCCATTTCCAGTCCTAGCAACCGCCCCAACCCATTACCAGTCCTAGCCCCCCATAGCCTATTACCAGTCCTAACCTCCCCATCAGCCCACTCCCAGTCCTAATCCCATCAGCCCATTTCTAGTCCTAACCCCCCATCACCCAATTTTCAGTTTAAGCTCCCCATAGCCCATTACCAGTCCTAATCCCATCAGCCCATATCCAGACTTAGCTCCCCCATAGCCCATCACCACTCCTAACCCCTCACCCCCCAGCCCAGGGAAAATTTAAAATAAAAAAAACTGCTGCCGGGGCTGGGGCCGGGGCCGCCGTAGCAGAATCGAGTTTCCCTTTCGCGGCTCTGTTAAGCCCGCGGGGGCTTAACAGAGCTGCGAGGGAGAAACTCTTCCCTCGCGGTCTGAAAGCCGGCGTGTGTGACTGCAGCTGCAAAGAGGGAGCTGATGCATGGGAGGGCAGGCTCTGCCGGGCAGGGGGGCCCCGTGGCACACTCGATTCTGCCGTGGCGGCCGCGGCCCCGGCAGCAGACAGTTTTTTTTATTAATTTTAAATTTTACTTTTAGATCAGAATGTTTTTTGCGTGAGGCCCCCTGAAACGCGGGGCCCTGTGCAAAAAACAATCTCCAGGAACAAGCAGGAATGAGTCTTCACATATGGGTACGTCGGTACCGACGGAGTCTGCGCGGGAACGCTTCCCAGCGTCCAACCAAGAGCTTTTGGAAGCATCCCAGCATGCCTGTGTGCTGCCTTCCCACCTTTCCCAACTGCCTCTCCTCAGTTTTCGTTTTTCCGCGGAGCCGGCAGGACGTCCTCCTGCCACCGCAGAAAATTCTTGTTTTTATTTCTTTAGTTTTCTTGTGGTCGCGGCTGTCTTCCCGACGCCACCAGTACCGCCGGTGTTTTCTTTTCTTTTCTTGTAAAATCTTCCTTTTCCACGAGATATTTTTTCTTCATAGTGTCCCACGGTCTCTTAGGCCTTTTAGGCTTCTTCTTTTTCCTTCATGGAACCGCCAGACACTTTCTCCAAGAAATGTTCAGACTGTGGCAGTACAACTTTATTTTTAGACCCTCGAAGTCGGTGTCTAACCTGCTTGGGTCCTGACAACAGTTTGGTGAGAAGAGGTCTTCAACATCGAGGTTCCCTCGATACACAGTTGCCCTCCAACTTCGGGGCACCGTCCCCTTCTTCTTCCACACAGGATCAGGTAACCCATAAACAGTCTGTTAAGACTAGCCAGTCCTCGAGTGGTAGGTCTCATGCACAGCATGTAGTCGGCTCCGGCCTTGCCCTCGAGGGCCCACTGGCTTCAAAACCCCGGTGGGAGTCTTCAGTCTCCAAAGCCTATAAGGGGTTTCAGGTTGTTCCTGGGGTTCACCCCCCACAGAACATACCTAAGCCGTGTACGGTGGTGGCATCCGCTTCGAGCGGTACCGATACCCCGGCATCGGCACTGGTGTTGGATGAAACACTCCTCACCAGGGATAGTCGTCTGGTGTCCTCGGTGCCTTCGGGACCGGTGGATACTCTCCAGATTGACTTTCCATTATCGGTACCAACACCGATACTACCACCGACGTCGGTACCCTCCAGATGTGCATCGATAGCCTCGCTTCCTTCGATGCCGAGTCTGGAATCGATCTCCAGTCTGAAGGACTGGGTACCGACTCGCCTTGGTACCGGCTCCCAGCGGTACCGAAGGCTCGGTTCCGATGATTCGGATCCGTAACTCTCGGTTCCCCTGAGACCGATTGAGTTGCCACTGGTTGACCTTCCTTCACTGGTATCAGACACGGTACCGAAGTCGGTACCGATGTCCCCATTACCCTTACGGTCGGTGCCTTCCATGCTTCGCTTATCAGGCTCTCTGCCCTCGATGCCGAGTTTGGAATCGATCTCTAGTCTGGAAGACTGGATACCAATAGGTTTTGGTACCGACATCGATCGATACCGGTGCTTCGGTACCGAGGATAGCGGCCGGAGGTTTTTGGTTACCTCAGTACCGATTGAACTGTCACCAATGACTGCTCCGATGTCTTTGTCGGGCTCGACTCCGACATCGGTACCGGTATTGGCATCGGTACCGGTATCCACAGTAGCATCGTGGCCAACTCCTGCTATGCTTTTTTCAACAGGATCGCTCCATTCTATACCAAGCTTGGAGTCGATACCTGGCATGGACAATGTGGTAAGGACGGTTGCTGCTCCTGACAGCCAGTACCAGCAACCATCCCTTAAGCATTCCACACTGCACTCTGCAGGATCTTCTATTCCTATATATTTGGATAACTCTGTGGGTGCTCAGGCTAGTTCTTTAGATCTAACCTGTCCAATTGAGATTCCTGTTTGGGATCTCTCTTTTCAGAGTTTCCTCCTGGATATAGCAAGATCCCTTGCCATTCCTATTCCAGGACATGATCCTGCACAAGGCTCTGTTTCTACCAAAGCAAAGGACAACATAATGCTTCCTTTGCATCATTCCTTGCAGGATCTCCTTCTAGGAATGTGGGAAACACCTTTAAGGGTACCCCCACCTCCCAGGGCAACTGATCTCTTATATCAGGTGCCCCCCTCTCCAGGGTTTCAAAAGACTCAACTTCCTCATCATTCCATAGTAGTGGAATCAGCAATGAGGCGGGTAAAGAGTAAGAAAAAGCACTCTTCTTATCCGCCAGGTCGTGAGTCTAAGACACTAGATGCCTTTGGACGTCAAACCTTCCAGACATCTATGCTTTCTGCAAGAATTCTCTCATATATTTTTATATGAGTCTTTCTCTTGAGGTCACAAAGCAATTACATCTTTTGACTCCTTTCCTTCCAGATTCCAGGAGTACAGACTATTCCTCACTGCTTAAGCATATCCAGAATATCTCTTGGTTTCTTTCTCGTGCTTCCCTAGACTCTTTTGAGTCTGTTAGCAGGACTTCTGCTATAGCTATAGGGGCACGATGTAGAGCCTGGCTCCAAGCTTCAGACTTGGACAAATGGGCACAACAACGGCTGGGACATACTCCTTGCACTGGAGAAAATCTTTTCAACAAGGAGTCTTTACGTCAGGTTACTCAGTTGTCCACTGATTTACCTGTTCCTAAGGGTTGTTCTACACCTTCTTCTGTCCCAGTAGGTAGGAAATGTCCTACCAAACTTTCTTCCCACAGGAGAAGAAGGTTTCATTCATCACTTGCCCATCATACAGATGTTCCCCAACAGGGGAGGCATCGTCCTGGTCTGAAGAATCCAACCTCTCACCAGGCTCAGCAAACCCAGCACCTGCAGGGTTTCTGATCAATCATCATCAGATGCTTGTGACTCTTGGGGTTAGAATCTACAGTTGCTTCTTCTCAATAGAGGCAATCCACTGCTTCATTCTAACCCCTACACATGGATCTCTTTCCAAAAGACATCCATTTTTTCTATATTTCTATGAGCTGTCAGGATGTTCATGCCTATAGGTCACAGGTTTCTCCTCTTTTTCCTGCTAGGGAAAGAGGTCTAACCACTATCAAATGATAGTTCCTGTGCCAGCATGTATTTTTTCCTTTCTATAGACTTACTACTTGGTAAGTTTTCTTTAGCTCTATTCTCTTCACCCTCTTACCAAGCTTTTTCCTCTGTAAGAGCGGAATTACTTGCTGGGGGGCTTTTTCTTCAGCCTCTCTAGTTTTCTCACTTTCCATTGCGGAGTTTTCCTCTCTGAGTTACCTCCTCTGTTTCAATCTTACTTTGGGGCAGCTTATCAGACATGTCCAGAGTTTTCTACTCCTGTTCTGTCTGTTCTTTCTGTTTTTGAACAGTAAGATTCTTTCTGCTATCTTGCTAGCAGCTGCCTATGCAGGAGCCTTAATGTTTCGACCACTGGTTCTTGTCCACAAACAACCAGATTTGTCCTCCACTAACATTCTGTCTAGTCTTAGTAGTGGCTCCAAGTCAGTGCTTTCATCTATCTTGGAGATTATCTCACTACAAGCTTTCTGGATTGTCTTCTATTTCTGCCATCTCCATTCTCCTGGGTTTGGCAGCATAGTTGGCAGAGATACTGGCTCTCTAGCAGCTAGTTCTATCTCCTCATTCTTCTGCATCATGCTCTCTGCAATTCTACAGAGAAGCTTTCCACTATGGGCCCTTGCTAGAGAGCATGGGTTTTTTTTCTCCAACAGCTATCCTAGATAGTTGGAAAAGGCTTTTCAGTCATGTCTCCCATGACTAGAAGGTTCTCCCTTCTTTTACTATCTCCTTTTGATATAAAGGACATAGGCCTTCTCTTACGTAAAGGCTTAAGGAGTTGCCAATTCCCTGCTTTGGTCCATAGCATTCCCAATCGGGGATATGCTCTTTCTCCTTGCAGCTCGTCCTCATGGTAAGAACGCATGATACTTTTTGCCCTTAACCAGGTCAACTTGGTATCTCATCTCTATGTGTCTTCTGTCTACTTACCATGCTAGAGTCCTGGAAGACTCGGGACTTGCTGGCTGCAGATTGATATTATCCTCTGTTTTTCACGTAACCGTCCTGGTTATTTCACTAGCTAGCATCCTTGCAGATCATAACCAGGGGGAATAGATTCTCTTTTTATCTTCTCAAGTAGGTTCCACCTCCTTGTTATTAGATGAATCTTTCCTCTCCACATATCCTATGTGAATACCATGCTGTAGGCATATCTCTGTTAAATTGCAGACACCCATATTTAGGCCTACATATTCATATTTATGTTTTGTGTGTATTTTATGCCCCTCCATATCTCACTATAGATATATTCTTATATGTCTATCTATATATCTATATGTATATATATATTTATATATATATATATATATATATATATGTAGCTGTCGAGATATTTTATTATAGATAGATATATATCCACATACTTATCTATCTGACTGTCTATGCTCATATAGCTATATGATTCTGACAGAGGGGCTTTACCCATACCTATGCTATCCAGCAGGTTTGGGGTTCTACGCACACAACCACTCCTGTGGTAGTCAACAATTTTTATACCATAACCTAAGGGTTTAGGTACCTCTGAAGCTCTCCGTGCCCAATATCTCTCCTAGCTTACCCCAGTTAGGAGAGACATTGTGGATCTTCAGTTAATCACAGGCTTTAACGCCTCAGGCATTTGTCCTCTCTTTTTGGGATACAAGGAGTTCCCATACCCTTTCTCCCCACAAGGACTGTGCCTGTTTGTCCAAATTGGTTAGCCTTTCTCTTTTTGCTCCTAAGAGTGAGCCACTCTGCTGCCAAAAGAGTTAGGTTTTTGTCATAAAGCCTTCGGCTGAAGGCCCACCGTTTTTGTACTACCCCAGTTTTTCCTACTGGGGTTACCTGTTACCTTTCAGGATTCTGACCTCAACTGTTTTTCCTACAGGTTTATTACCTCCACTTTACAGTGAGGTCCTCTTCAAGGTTCCTCTACTGGGTTTCCCAGTAGATCCATGAACCTCCATACTTCTGTGAAATCCTGTCAGGGGAGGTCCATATTGCAATATTCTTTGCAATATCATTGATGACCATCATCATCCACACATGGACTCCTTCTCTGCAGTCCTATGCTAGGTTAGCTGTTCCACAGCATCTTTCTTTCTTCACCTCCTACCCTCCATCCTCAGGATGCCTGGTGTTCTGGAAGATAGCATGTTCCAATCTTTGACATGCTGGGACTCCAGGCATCTCAGCTTGGGAGTCCCCAGATGTGAAGACTCATTCCTGCTTGTTCCTGGAGATAGCACAGTTACTTACCTGTAACAGGTGATCTCTGGGAACAGCAGGAATAAGTCTTCACAACCCACCCACCTCCCCAGGAGTTGTATCTCTATCTATCTTTCCTTTCCTCTCTCTCTTTGTTAAAACTTAACTGAGGAGAGGCAGTTGGGAAAGGCGGGAAGGCAGCACGCAGGCGTGCTGGGATGCTTCCAAAAGCTCTTGATTAGACGCTGGGAAGCGTTCCCACGCAGACTCCGTCGGTACCGACGTACCCATATGTGAAGACTTATTCCTGCTGTTCCCAGAGATCACCTGTTACAGGTAAGTAACTGTGCTTTCTCGCTCAATGGACGGGCCGGCCCTGGACACAAGTCACCAGGGCCTGCAGAATCACCAATCCAACTTTTTCAGCCCTTGAATTGAAGAACCATTATGCAGCCCTAGAAGTAAAGGAGGTGAAAGCATCCAAGAAAAGGGAAGAACCAGAGCTCAAGCACCCCAAAGTTGTAGAATCAGTGACCACAAGGAAGCGAAGGGTAGTGGTAGTTGGTGACTCTTTTCTGAGGGGTACTGAGGCATCCATCTGCCAACCAGACTTGATGTCCACAGAGGTCTGCTGTCTGCCTAGTGCCAAAATCTGAGATGTTAAGGTGAGTTTGCAGAGACTCATCAAGCCTACTGACTATTACCCAATGTTGCTCATCCATGTCAGCACTAATGATACTGCCAGGTATCTCTCTGAGTGTATCAAAAGTGATTTCATGGCTTTGGGACAGAGGGTGGAGCAGATAGGTGCGCAGATGGTGTTCTCTTCAATCCTCTCTTTCGAGGGTAAAGGTAGAGGTAGAGAAGCTCGCATCCTGGAGATAAATGCATCACTGCTTGGATGGTGTCATCGAGAGTGTTTTGGTTTCCAGGACCATGAGAAGATGTTCCAAGGGCTGAAGAGCAGAGAAGGTGTCCATCTGTCCAAGAAGGATCAACATGTCTTCGGTAGCAGACTGGCTAACCTACTGAAGAGGACTTTAAACTAGATTCATTGGGGATTGGTGAAGAAAGCCCCCAGATAAATGAAACACTCCAGGAAAGTGAAACATTACATATCTCTGTAGAAATGGATAAAAGGGGCAACATCTGGAAAGCAATGTGTATAAATGCCCTTAGCATGGGAAATAAGATCCCAGATGTTGAGGCCTTAGTGAAACAGGCTGACTTGGATTTAGTGGTGGTTACAGAGACATGATTCATGGACAACCATGACTGGGATGTAATTATACCAGGCTATAACTTATTCAGGAAGGCAAGGGGAGAAGGAAGGTGAGGATTAGTGACACTATATGTAAAAAAATAACATTGAAGCTATAGAATTACAGGGCTTAAAAGGGAGAGAGGAGGCACTGTGAGTTAAACTAGAAAGAGGAAAAGAAAAATCAACATGCATTGGCATGATATACAGACCCCCCTCAGAGGGAGAAGAAGTAGATGGAGATTTAATAGAAGACATACGCAGCATTGCTAGGAAAGGGATAGTGCTATTGATAGGTGATTTCAATATGCTTGATGTGGATTGGCAAATCCCTGCTGTGGTGTCATCTAGAAGTAAGGAGATCCTGGATTCTCTACAGGGAGAACTATTCAGGCCACTGGTAACAGAACCACCATGTGAAGGGGCCATACTGGACGTGGTGCTTACCATGGGGAAAGTGTTTCTGATGTTATAGTGGAGATCATCTCTCATTCAGTGATCACCAGATGGTGTGGTTCAGTATTAGGACTAGGGCTGATAAAATCTATTAAAAAGCGAGGGTCTTAGATTTTAGGAAAACTAACTTTACCAAGATGGGCCAATACCTTAAGGAGTCATTAGAGGGATGGGAACAACTGGGGGATATAGAGAAACTGCAAAACCTAAAGGTGATATTTTAAGGGCAACCAAACTTTTTGTTAGAAAAGTAAATAAAGGTAAAAGGAAAAGGGAGGCTACTATCGTTCTCAAAAGAAGTAGCTGAAAAGGTGAAGAAGAAGAGGGAGGCCTTCATGAAATACAAGAGATCACAGAGTGTGGAAGACGGGCATCTATATTTAGAAAAACTTAGAGAAGCTAGCAAAATAGTCAGGAAAGCAAAGATACTAAAAGAAGAAGAAATAGCCAATGCAATAAAATGGGGGGATAAGACATTTTTCAGATATGTTAGTGAGAAGAGGAAGGGCAAAAGTGGTACTGTCAGACTCAAGGGTGAAGGGGGCGAATATGTAGAAGCTGATGAGAATAAAGCAGAATTGCTTAAGAAATATTTCTGTTCTGTGTTCACAGATGAAGGGCCAGGAGAAGGACCTCAGAAAACACACACAAATAGGAACAGAAGTGACGGGGATCTTGAATGATTTTCGGAAGACTGTGTTTGGGAGGAACTAGCTAAACTAAACGTAGACAAAGCGATGGGACCGGATGGGATACATCCAAGAATACAGAAGGGGATCTTCTGGCAGCATCACTGACTGACTTTTTCAATGCCTCTTTGGAGTTTGGAGTGGTGCCAGAGGACTAGAAAGAGGCACATGTGGTCCCTTTACACAAAAGCGGAAGTAAGAATGTGGTTGAAAACTACAGGACAATTAGTTTAACCTCTGTGGTGAGTACATTATTGGAAATAGTGCTCAAGGAGAAAATAGTGAGGTTTCTGGAGGATTGGAGGCAGCATGGATTCACCAGAGGTAGATCTTGTCAGACAAATCTGATTGATTTCTTTGACTGGGTGACCAGGGACTTGGACCGAAGGAGAGCTCTAGATGTGGTGTACTTGGATTTCAGTAAAGCTTTTGATACCATTCGGCACAGGCGACTTATCAACAAACTGAGTTCCCTAGGGATGGACTCTAAAGTTACTGATTGGCTTAGAAATTGGTTTTGGGGGAGGCGACAAAGGGTACAGGTAAATGGACTCACTCTGAAGAGAGGGAGGTTACCAGTGGTTTGCTGCACGGATCTGTCCTTGGTCTGATTTTTTTTTACATCTGTGTTAGTGATATTGCCGAAGGGCTATCTGGTAAGGTTTGTCTCTTTGTAGATGATACCAAAATCTGCAATAGAGTAGACATCAGGAAAGAGTAGATACATTTAGGAGGGATCTAACTAAGCTTGAAGAATGGTCTAGAATTTGGCAGCTGAGATTTAATGCTAAAAAATGCAGGTTCATGCATTTGGGCTACAAAAATCCAAAGGAGTGGTACAGTGTAGGGGGGAGGGAAGTACTTCTGTCTAAAAAAGAAGAGTGAGACTTGGGTGTGATTGTGTCTGCGTCTGATGATCTTAAAGTAACTAAACAGATAGAAAAGGCAACGACGAAAGCTAGAAGGATGCATGGGTGCATAGCGAGAGGAATGGTCAGCAGAAATAAAGGAGGTGATAGTGCCTCTGTATAGGTCTTTGGTGTGACCACATTTGCAGTATTGTGTGCAATTCTGGAGACCACACCTTCAAAAGGATATAAACAGGTTGGAGTCGGTGCAGAGGATGGCTACTAAAATGGTTAGTGGTCTTCATTATAAAGCATATGAGGACAGACTTAAGGATCTTAGTATGTACACCTTAGAGGAAGGGCAGAATAGAGGTGATATGATTGAGATGTTTAAATATCTCCATGGCATAAATGCACAGAAGGAGAGCCTCTTTCGATTAAAAGCAAGCTCTGTTACAAGGGGACATAGGATGAGGGTGAAAGGGGATAGACTCAGGAGTAATATGCAGAAATATTTCTTTACAGAAAGAGTGGTGGATCCATGGAATAGTCTCCCAGAAGAGGTAGTAGAGATGAGGACAGTATCTGAATTCAAAAAAGCATGGGACAAACACAGAGGATCTCTAAGGAAAAAGCGGGAAATATTATAGTCGATATGGAAGGACAGACTAGATAGACAATGTGGTCTTTTTCTGCTGTCATATTTCTATGTTTCTATTCCAATTCGAGGCTAAAATTTTCTGTTTAACTCTTGTAGCTTTAGGAAAGACTATCTTGTTCTTCCTATAATAGTTTCATATTCTATTTCCTTTCCTGCGTCATTGTAATACTACTTCTTGTCTCATTTTGCTGCACTTTGGAAGTCTGAGTTCTGTGATTGCCTCTCTTTCTGTGTTTCTGTGTTTCTATGCTATTTTCAGAGTATTTTCAGTCATCCATTTTGGCCATTTTTGCTTTTTCACCTTTTTTAGAGACTTCTCTCTTTCTTCAAGCACAACATTCTTGATGTCATCCCATAACTCTTTGAATGCTCTGTCATTTGTATCCAAAGCAGCAATATATTTTGCAGGCATTCTTTAAATTCCAGTGGTATATTCTCAAGGTTATATTTTGCTACATTCATGAGTGACTTGCTCTTTTTCAGCTTCAGCTTGAGTTTGCATACTAGTAGCTGGTGATCTGTGCCACAGTCAGCTCCAGGTTTGTCTTTGCTGATGTTATAGAGCTTTTCCATCGTTGACTTCCACAGATGTAGTCAATTTGATTTTTGTACAATCCATTGGGTGAAGTCCATGTGTACAGTCGCCGCTTGTGTTGCTGGAAGAAGGTATTTGAGATGAATAGATAGTTGGTTTTGCAGAATTCTATCAATCTTTCTTCAGCTTCATTTCTGTTGCCAAGTCCATATTTTCCAAACACTTTGCTGCCTTCTTTGTTGCCAGCTTTTGCGTTAGTCACCCATGGCTACCAGGATATCTTGCATGTTCTGTCAATTTCAGTTTGTACTTTCTGCAGCAGTTGTTGGAGCATATGCCTGAATAATAGTTGTGTTGAAGGGCATTCCTCAGAGATGAATAGAAATTAAGCGTTCACTGATTGTATTGTATTTCGTTACAGTTCTTGCAAGATGCTTTTTAATTATAAATGCAACATCATTTCTTCTTTATCATTTCATTTCCATCTGATTTGATCATCAGATGCAAAATGCCTGATGCCAGTCCATTTGAGTTCGTTGACACTCAGCAGATCGAGTTGTACACGTTCCATTTCATTCTTGACCACCTCCAACTTCCCTTGGTTCATGCTTCGTACATTCCATATCCCAATATATAAGACATCTTTGCAGCTTCTGACTCTCATTTCATGCACAGCTACATCAGCAGTCAGACGTCTTCATGGCTTTGATCCAACCACATCATAAATGCTAGTTTTACTCTGAAGTGTCTTCAGCTCATCAGCAGTTAGTCAGTTCAGTGCCTTCTGACCTGGGGGTCTCATCTTTCAGCACTATAGTGCAATTTGTTTTATTGTGACTATCCACCTGGTTTTCATGGCAAGATATGTAACTAGATTGCCAGGCCTTTCTTCCACGCAGGTAATGCTAGCGTTGTTGCCGTTGGCACAGAAATGTAATCCTCCACCGCCAATACTGTCCCATTCTGATGCTGCCCAGATGGGTGGTTCTTCTTAGTCTGGCACCTCAGCTGAGACCTGTCCATCTTGGGAAACCCTCCCAGTACTTAATCTACTGATAGCTTAGCTCCAGCATCACTGATGTATACAAGGCCTCACAGCATGACAAGCTACAAACCAAGTGAGGAGCCGCCCGTCATTATTTATTTATTTAACTGGTTTTGGTATACCATTTTTCTACCAGTCAAAACGGTTCACAATTAACAAGGTGCAAACAAAGGAACAACAGTAGAATGAGGTGGATGTGATGTACAACAAACCTTGAGAGCATAAGAAGTAATAGCTAACAGCATGGTTACAAGAAACTTTAACAGCGTAAAGAGTATCAGCTAGCAGTACAATTTAGGATACAGACTCCTTTGAGGAGTGGAACTTAAAGCAGGCGGAGAAGTATAGGAGGGTGAGCTGTTGTCTTTTCTGGTGCATGCCTACAGTGGTGGGGCGGGAGGGATGTTCTATGTTATAGAAGGGTGTTCCTGCAATAGACTGTTCAGTTGACTTGCGCGTAGTGCTCTTGGAAGAGTTATATCTTAAGGTGTTTTCTAAAGTCTAGCGGTAACTCAATGTTTTGCAGTATGGGGGTAATGTATTCCAGAGGGTGGGGGCGTAGAGTGTGAATGCTCTTAGGCGAGTGTATTGGCTACTACTATGGATTTGAGGTGGTAGGCTAAGTAAGTTTTGGGTGCTTTGTCTTCATGGTCTGGCAGTACTAGGGGAGCTGATTAATGTCTGGAGCTGCTCAGCAGTGAGGTTGTTCAGGCCTTTGTGAATAATGGAGAGGACCTTCTGTTTGATTCTTGAGGCAATAGGCAGTCAGTGAAGGGATTTTAGTATGGGTGTGATGTGGGTGTGTCTGGAAGCTCCAAAAATGGTGTGTGCTGTGGTGTTTCAAGCAAATTGTAGCAATATGCTAGTGCATTTAGGTAGTTACTGCTAGATAGCGTTGCAGTAGTCAAAAAGGGGGGGTGTTAGCAGCTTGGCACACTGCACGGAAGTTATCCATGGAAAGAATGGGACGTAGGTTCCATAGGGTGCAGAGCTTGTAATAGACTGTCTTGGCGGTGTTCTGGATGTTCAGTTGCTGATCCAGAATGAGGTCAAGGTATCTGACTTGGGTTTTGACTCCAGATCCGTGTTATCAACTCTGATGGTTGTAGGGGGCAAAAACGTGGGTCTCTGATATGGAGAATTTCCATTTTGCTAAAGTTGACTGCCAGGTTGTAGAGCTGAAGCCAGTTGACTATTTCTCTAAAGCAGGCTAAGAGACTGGAGTAGTCATTACTGTTCTTAGATGCTCTACCACTGCTGAGGGGAGAGGTAAGGAGAGAGGTGGGAGAATATTCTTTTTTATTTTTTTTAATTTAAATCATTTCTATACCGTGCTCTTTAAAATCAGCGCAGTTTACAGGTAACATCAATTTGTACAATGTGGCGGAACATGCAATGTACATTACAGAAAACAGGTATTGTAACTTGGATTCTAACAGGGGTAACTATATACAACTTAACTGTTGTGTAAATAATATGTTTATTATTTAATGACTCTTATATACTGCCTCCTAGGAGCAAAAGCCATTCAAGGCAGTTAACATGCAATAACAATTTTAAAAATAAAATGCTATGTAATAAAATAGAACCATAAAAATCAAACCATAAAAACAAAAACATTCCTTACCATCCAAGAGAGAGAGGTCCAGCAAAAACCCCACTCATTTTTACCCTACAAAATGTAACTCCCAAACACCTAGCCAAATCCATTGGGAAAAGACAGCTTTTCCCCTTTTTTCTAAAACAATGCATTTACCTCAGAACATACCGTAGATAGAAGGCTGCTCTACAGATGAGAACTGCTACTGCGAATATTCTCATTCGCCAACATCCCTTCCTCACCACCGACACAGTGGGAATATTCAACAAAGCCCCATGGCTTCACAATAAACATTTGGCTGGTACATATCAGCCAATCAAATTGCTGAGTAGGCCTGTTATCTAATTTATAAAAGTTTAAAGGTCTTAACCAAAATTTTAAGTTATATCCTTTCTATTCCCGGCAATTAGAGTGATTATTGGAGCAATGGATGGACACTATCTCTCCTTCTTCCTCCCTAGCACCAGTTGTGCTGCTTATTCTGAAGAACTTGTAACCACCTGGTCATCGTCACTGGAAAGCCTATATAAAGTTCATTATCAAATTCCAAAATACTAATTATCAGAGTCTGTACCACCCTAAAAAAAGCCTGAACGTCTAGGAATGCTTTCAGCTGTTTTACCCTTCTCAATTTGTAACAGCTCCCCAAATTCAAAAGGGTGTCCCCAAAGGAAATCATTAGTTGACATGGTGGGCATGAGAGAAAGATTGTTGAAATTCATAGGGAATTATACTCCAGAAAGCTCTGCAGAGTGGGAGGTGATAGACCAGTATTTGAAAGAGTGTGAGCTCCCTCGAGTGTCAGAAGAGGAGAAAGGAGCATTAGGGAAGCCAGTCTCTGCCGAAGAGGTGTTAACTGCAATAAAGTCCCTTGCTAAGGCAAAAACACCTGAGTTGGATGAGTTTTCCGACAAATTTTACAAGGCATTTCAAGAGGAGGTTTTGGGGAAAGTTTATAATAGTGTTTTGGAGGAGACAAAGATTATTCCTTTTAAGATTGCAGGGATGACAATTTTGCATAAGAATGAGAAGGATTTCACACTTCATGGATCATATCACCCTATCTTCCTCTTAGGGATTGACCAGATGATCTTTGCTAGGGTATTGGCTAATCATTTGTTCCCTTTGCTTCTCATTTTAGTTCATATTAACCAGTCTGAGCTCATCCCAAGGAGAGTGGGAGCTGATAATATTAGGAAAATTCTTAATTTGTATGTGGCAGTGAAAGAGGAGAGGGGCATCCTCACTACTTTTGATAGTTGACACAGAAAAGGCTTTCGAGAGGGTTTTTATAGGTTTTGATAGGGTTTTTTATTAAGGCCTTGGATAAGATAGATTTAGAGGGAATTTTCTTAAATGGATACAAATATTGTACAAGGAGCCTTGAGTGCATTTAAAAATCAATGCGGGCTGTACATCTGAATTTGAATTGAGAGAGACCAGACAGGGATGCCTGCTCTCTCCACTACTGTTTGCTTTAATAATGAAACCTTTGGCACAAAGAGTTTGAATGAACCCTACAATTTAGGGTTTTAAAATTGGACTGGAGCAATAATAAATTTAACTATTTGCTGATGACATTCTATTTCCAGTATTTGACCCTATGAATTCTTTGGGTCCCTTGATTGATGAGATGGAGTCCTTTGGTGCAGTGTCTGGGCTTAAAGTAAATGCAGCCAAGTCCAAGATATTGAATGTTTCTACAGGGGCAATTTCTCCAAATGGGTTAATGTTTTTTGCATAGCATGAGTCATGAACCTCGATTCTACTCCACATCTCCTTGGTTAAGAGTGAGGTTCATGAATGTCATGATATGTGCAAAACAAACCCATTTAGAGAAATTGTCCTTGTAGAAACATTCATTATCTTGGACTTGGTTGTATTTACTTTAAGCCCAGAGACTGCTCCAAAGGACTCCACTTCATCAATCAAAGGACTCAAAAAACTCATAGGATCAGATACAGACAATAGAATGTCATCAGCAAATAGTGCAATTTTATATTTCTCCAGCCCAACTTTCTACCCCTGCAGATGAGCAGTTGATTCTTCAGAAAAGATTTCCATTTACAGTAAGTGGGTTCATGAATCTATTCATTGTCTTGAGGTCCACTTATCTCCTGAGGTAAGGAATCTGAACTAAAGTAATTATTTGCCTGTATGGAATCATATATCTTTGAATTTGCTGCAGTGGCATAAACTGCATTTGTCTTGTCTTGGTCATTTTACTTCAGTTAAGTTGATGGTTCTTTCTAAATTACTGTACCTATTTAATTCCCTTCCAGTCGAGGTGTCCAGGGAATTATTGAGGAAGATGCAGAGGGCTATTCAGAATTTCCTCTGGGATTATAATCATCCATGAGTATCTGGGAAAGATTTGTACAGGACTAGGGAGAAAGGGGGGTTGGCAACCCAAATTAGGTTGGGGGGGGGGGGTAGAATAGTGTATCTGGCAGGAGAAAGAATGGGTGAATTTGGAACAATGGGATTCTGGGGAATGTCCCTTGTTACTTGGTTTGGGGAGGAGAGAGCAAACTTCAATTGATTAGAATCCTTTTGTGAGATGGGTGCAAAGGCAGAGACAAGAGGTATAAAGGGATATCCATATTCTTCCCTGTCCAATTTGATGATGCTTTTCCTCCAGGCATGCTGGATAGGGTGTTTGTAAAGTGGGAATCTTTAGGTTTGGCTTGCTGGGACTGTTTTATAAAGGATGGAAATGTGCTAACATATGAGGAGCTCCAAACAGAGTTTCCAATTGCTGATAAGGAGCGCTATCAATACCACCAAGTGAAGCATTTTCTGCTTCATCAGGGCAAACAATTATTAGGTGCTGAGATGTTCTCTTTGGAGCAACCTTTTACATTTAGCGGTTCTAAGGGATGAATTTCTAAAGCATATAAAGTTCTATTGCTTAGAATTTGTACTTGGAACGATGATGGTACATTCTGAGATGGTCAATAAAACTTAAGTTAGGAAATCTAGATGTGCAAATAGAATCTTTTTTTTTTTATCACTGGCTTTTTAAGCTGAATATCATCAACGTACATAAACAGTATGACACCAAAAAATGAATTACATTTTTCTAATGCTTTTAGAAGTATATTAAACAGCAGGGGTAAAAGTGAGGACCCTTGCAGGACCTCACGTTTCACCTCCCGTAAATTGGATGCAAAGAACCCACTTTTACCTGAAACCATCTCCCCTCCAAAATGCATTGCAGCACTATATTCATTAATCCCATAGCAGCACATCCAGCCACCAAAATATCGATAGATCAGATCTAAAGCACTAGACAAATCTAGGGCTTCAATCAAAACTGGACCCTCAAATACCAACTTCATAAGAGCCAACAGTAGTGACTCCACTTTAGCCCACCACAAAACTCTGTTTTCCCTGTATGCCACACTCCCGTTCTTTACAAAAATTCCCCCACCCGCATTACAGCCTTCTTTTCTATGAACTTGGCTACAGATGCTAAATTTGCTATAGGTTTGTAATGGTAAATCCCAACATTTTTATTGTCCAAAAATATCAGAAGAAGAAAGGCGATATATCCACTGAGCGTACGTCATTCTACACAGCACAGGCCACTTGGCAATAATCATGGCATGATCACGTTTGATTTAATAAATGGAGAGAGGATGACAAGGAAATTCACAGTATTACCTTTTAACTTTCAAAAGTATCATAAAATTAGGAAAATAGTTAAGAAAAAACTAAAAGGAGTAGCTGCAAAGGTTAAAGACATATCAATGATGGGGGGGGGGGCAGTAAGCCCTTGCAATGTGACATAGTGGGTCCCTTCTGACGTAAAGCTAGTTGGGAGGCAGTTCTGACTATTTCTCTTGGACTGAACCCATATCACATCAGACCAATGGGTTCTCAAGATCCTCAGTCAGGGTCCCAATACAATGGGTTCTCTTGGCAAGGTGTGACTGAAAGTAGATTGCCAGGCCTTTCTTCCAAGACAATGGATGGTAAAGTGACTTGCCCAAGGACACAAGGAGTACATGTGGGAATCAAATCCTGGTCTCATATTCAGGAGACCACGGCTCTAACAACTAGGGTACTCCACTCCTGTAGTCAGGGATTATGTGCCGGAGTTTGTGTAAGTTTCTATGGAATGCCTTTTTGGAATCTTCTTGCAACTTCCCACTCAAGCAAGCAGTAATCAAGGAAACTCTTCAGTGCGTCCTGCAGTTGCAGACTATTCTACCTGTGCCCTCCACAAAGCAGGGCCAAGAGCTTTATCTTGTCTACTTCTACTTCATGGCACCCAAGAAAGGAGGTTTCTTCTGGCCTATTCTGAAGGAGGTCCAAGCCAAATGCTGAATGCCTCATTTTCATATGGGAACCATGAGGTTGGTCATTGCATCAGTCTTGCAAGGGAAGCTTCTACCTGCCCTGGTTCTCGCTTCCAGAAGCAACACTGATGATTTCTTCAATCCTGCATCCCAGACCTCCATTTCCAGGCTCTACAATTTGGCCTCGCCTTGGCTCCTCACACCATCTTGAAGGTCATGGTAGTGGTGGCAACGTTCCTGCGCATGCAAGAGATCTGGATTCATCTTGTACCATGACCACTGGATGATTTAGTGAGACTTCTGGAAGAAGTCCTGGAATGACACTGCCATGATAATTCATTGGCTAAGAGATGCTGAGGTAGGCAATGACTATCCCAAAAGTAGTCTGGTTGTTTTCCCAAGACCTGAAGTACCTTGGAACTCTGTTCAACACTTTCCTGGGTCAAGTGTTCCTTAAATGGGAGAGATTATTCAGGTTGCAGAGTCAGCTCAGGGGGTTCTGTGCTCAGTCCAGCTTCTAGAGTCCATGATGTGGACCCCGGAATTAGTCTCTTGGGCCAAAGCACACATATGTACTCTCCAGAGACATTGTTGGTCTCCTTAGGTCTCCCTATTTTCAGTTGTTGAACTGAATACTTCCTTTCCCTCAGGGGATCAAGGAGCTGCTGTTGTGGTGGTTGGAGTCTCACTATCTAGTGAATGGGATGCTCCAGGAAGTACTAGATTTGGTGGTAATCACTATAAAGGTCAGTCTGAAAGGCTGGAGAGCTCACTGTCTAAAAACCAGTTTGCTGTTTTTCCAAGATGGCCGCGGAGTGTTTCTTCGACTGAATGCCTAAGCGAAAGGGAAAGTTGCGGGCTGCTCCCTCCGAGCCCCAACAATCCATTTCTGGTCCTATGGTCCGTTTTGTGCACCTACCTGAGGACAAAAAACAGGGGATTCGAGCCGGCTTGGCTCTGCCTGGTAGTGAGGTCCGGGCTCTTCCGTCGGATAGTGAGACATCTCTTTCCCCTGCACAGAGAACACCGCCGCCACACCCGACTATGATGGAGCCCGCTTCAGCTGTGACAGCTTCGGAGTCCTCCGAGAAGGGAGCCCCGAGTGCGGAGAGGGTGTCAGCTGTACGAGAGGCTCCACAGACCCCCGTTCACTCCGGGGAGGCTTCGGGTGAAGTTGGAGCGGCGGAAGTTCTGTCGTCCTTTTCCTTGCAGGGGGAAGGGTCCCCTCAGCTGGTATCGACACCTGCTTTTCCCGATTCTCCTTTTCTTCTTCGGCCTAAGGCATTTACATTGGAGTCCATTTGGGACGCCATAGCCACCTTATCTACAGCTCTCATCTCTCGAACTACGGTTCTGACTTCTCAAATTCAAGATCATGATGTTGTTATTCAGAAGAATGCTGCTGATATCCAAGTTCTCACGTCTTCTAATGAACGGTTGAAGAATCAGATTACCAGTCTAGGTTCTCAGATGGACACTGATTCTGCTCTTTTGTCGACTTTAATTAAAGAAAACGGGACTTTTAAATATAATTGGAAGCGCTGGAAAATGCTTCCCGGGCTGCTAATCTTAGAGTTTTGAATTTTCCCCGAGTATCGGGGGTCACTGCTCTGGATATGTTTAAAAGATACATGTTGGAAGTTTTAAAAGTCCCTGAAGGTTTGATTCCTCCTTTGACAAAAGTGTATTAAAAGCTGGGGACCCTGTAGTAGTTTCTGACGTTAATTTTGAAGTTCTGGATATTTCAGGTTTGATCTCTGATGTTGGGAGGGACACTTGTGTTCCTTCCACGCTATTAGTTCAATGTGCTCTAATTTCAGATAAGGATTGGCTTTTGAGGCTTTTCTTTAAAAAACGGTTAGAAACCTTTATGGGCTTAACACTCTCTATGTTCCCCGATATAACTAAAGATACCCAAAAGCGGAGGAAACAGTTTCTTTTATATAAACCGGGTGTAATCCAGCTGGGGGGTTCCTTTTTCCTTAGATTTCCATGTCAATGTTTGGTAATTATGAAGAATGTTAAATACATTTTTTCTGATCTAAATGATCTTAATGTCTTCATTAATGCCAGAGTTTCTACAACTGTGTCGTCAGAATAACGGTACCATCTATACATGTTTTCTCTTAAGGGATTGTGGTTCTCGGGTCCTCCGTGGCCTTGGTTTCTTTTTTTTTTCCTATTAACTGGTCTTGTTTTGTATTTCTTTCAAGTTTCCTCTGCTTGGAAGAATTTCTTTGCTTTTTACCCCCCATTTTGTGGACTATTTAGAATAATGTTTGAATTATCTTTGAATTTTGTCTTATTGGATTACTGACATGTATTCTATTTTCTTGCAAGGGATTGTATATTTCTTGTTGTTTTTTTTTTTGAAAACTGCATAAATAAATAATTTAAAAAAAAAAAAAACCCAGTTTGCTTAGGAACTCTGATCCCTCCAGAAGGCCTCCTAGTCACTCTACCGGTTGGAGGCCAGAGTGATCTTCCTGGTGCTACTGAAGTTCTGGCCTCTTCTGTGGGCCAAGTAATCCATTGTTTTCAGACAATGCCACAGCTGTGGTGCAAACAAGCAAGGCAAGGCTTTCAGTACCAAAGTGGCTCTCAAGGTGGTGGATCTATGTCGTGGGGCAGAGGAACATCTAATTGCCCTGTCCACAGACCTCATAGCAGGCATTGACATCATACAGACCAATTTTTAAAATTGGAATGCTGTGGATCCCTGTGAGTGGGAGTTGAGCCCTCAGACATTCAACCTCATAGTGCAGAGGTGTGGTCTTCCAGTATTTGACTTGTTGATCACATAGAAGAATGCCAAAGTGGAGAATGTTTTTAGCCATAGGAAGGATCTGCAAGTGGTGGACTTGAATGTCCTGCTTCAGGAGTGGCCCCCAGAGAGGTTTCTATATATTTTTCTCCTGTGTCCTTTGGTGTGCAATCTGCTGCACAGTTTTTGGTCCCACTGAGGCTTGAGGATTCTTGTGGTTCCAGTATGGCCAGACAGGCCATGATATGCAGATCTCTTGAAGCTATTGGTAGGGTCCTGTTTTTTGCTTCCTCAAGGGAGGGATCCTCGATGGAGAATGCCATTCCCTTCTCACCTGTGTCCTGACCCTTGAGTGGAAAAGGCTGTTTGGGAAGGGCTATTTGGAGAGGCGGTGGTCACCTTGCATAAGGCCGGAGAGTCTGGAGAATTTTCAAGAGGTGGGTTCCAGGCAAGCTTTAGAGGTCAGGAATGTGGACATTTTTGCAGTTTTGTCCTTCTTACAGTTCAGTCAGACTGAGGGTTGGCCCTGAACTCTGTATTCAGGTTGGAGCCCTGGAATGCTACAGGAGGCAAATTCAAGGCATGTCCATGATGGTACACTTTGATTTCTCCTACTTTTTCAAGGGAGTGAAGCAGATCCATCTTTCAGTGTGCATGGTTGTTCCTCAGTGGAATCTCTCTCTGGTTTGAAGACACTTAAAGGGCCCCCCTTTGAGCCCAATTGTAAAGCCTCCATGAAGGATTCAACCTTTTAGGCAGCTTTCCTGCTGGTTATTGCATCGACAAGGCGGGTGTCAATGCTGCAGGCCTTATCCTGCAGGGAGTTGTCGTGATTATCTTGGTGGCTTCATTCTCCTTGCAGACTGTTCCACCCTTTATCCATAAGGGGCAGACCCCTTTTCTTCTTTACCAAACCATCACCCTGCTCATAGAGGAGATGTTCAAGCGGACTGCTCTCTGCATCTGGTAGACATGAGGAGAGAGTTAGTCAGATACTTAGAAATTACTAATTCCTTTGCTTGATAGGATCATCTCTGAGTACCTTTGTGAAGCACTACAGGTTATATGTGGGAGCTGGAGCAGATGGCATCTTAGGCAAAGCAGTTCTGTACAGAATACTGTCTTCCTCCTACCTTGGGTCCTGACTGCATGGGTCCATCCCAGCATGTCTGAATTGGTCTAGCAGGATGATAAGGAAATAGAAATTATACATGCTTGATAGCTTTCTTTCCTTGAATCCTGCTAGACCAGTTCAGGACCCATTCTGAAAAACCTTTCCTATTGGATTGAAAGTCCTGCTGCTGCTCAATTGCAGGGTCAGATTCAGGACTTGACAGAGTCAATTATGGTGAGAGAACCAAATATATGTTCCTATTGATTGTTCAAAATTCTGGTTGTTGCATGATATTGATTATAGTTTGAGTTTTTCAGTTTTGCTTACTGCTTTGAAAGTGTCATAGTGGCTTCTTTCAGTGCTGTAGAGAGAATATACCAAGTGAAGACATCACTGAAAGATGCTTATCTGCCTCCATCTGCTGGCATGGGAGCATTACCCACTCATCTAGACAAGTTTAGCACGATTCAAGGAAAGAAAATGATCAGTTATGTAAAATATCTCCTTCCATTCCATCTTTTCTGTTTAACCTGCAGTGCCTCCTCATAAATCTTATAGTTCTATCACTTTAATATTAAGACAGAGTTTCAGCCAACACAGAGACTGCATTAATTTAAATTCCAATGCTTAAATACATATATATATTCATTGTTGCTGTCCTTATGAAGTAGCAGCACTGTTATATGGTAGTGCAGGCACCGTGCAGCCCATAGTATCACACAGTTCTCTCATAGTTTCAGCCCAATACTATCTGTTTAAGTTTTTAAAATACACACTAAAATGCAATGTGTGCCTTTGAGTCAATACTGACTCCTGGTGACCCAGCAGCTCCTGGGTTTCCTTGGCAGTGTGACCGGAAGTAGATCATCAGGCCTTTCTTCCGAGGCAATGGAGGGTTACATAGAAACATAGAAACATGATGACAGAAAAAGACCACAAGGCCCATCTAGTCTGTCCTTCCATAACAACAACTACAACAGTCCACTTTCTACCTTTAGAGATCCTCTGTGTTGGTCCCATGCTTTTTTGAATTCAGTTAAGTGACTTACCCAAGGCTACAAGGAGTGCCAATGGGAATACACACATACTGACTGATTCAGAAACCCTGTGCTAGAGCCCAGTGCTTAAAGCTCTAGTGCAGGCTTTTATAGAGAGACTTTAATGCTGAATATTGCATTCCAGCACAGAGTCAAATTACCCAGTGCATAAAGAGTCAGCATTAAACTGAGCGAGCAAGCCAAACACAAGTGTCCTTTGAGAAAAAGGGTCATTTCAGGGGAAATTTGACACTTTACCTCAAATGACTTAGGCATTGGGGAAAGCCCATGATGACATCAGAATACTGCCGGGGGACCGGTGCCCCCAACACTGACCCTCCTCCCCTGATAGAAACCAAATTCCTGGTAGCCAAGATCTTTGCCTGCCTAATAAAAAAAAAATCCCTGGTGGCACAGCGGCCCTGATCCCACACACCCAATAACAAAAAGACCTAGTGGCCTACGAACCCCCCTACTCTGGTATCTTTCATCGAGAGGAGCACTGCGCACGTGGTCCCACCTCTGCACCACCATATTGAAAACTGGCAGTGCCTGGCCCTGCACACTGTATTCTGGGATGCACCAAGCAGGGTCAGACTGCCATATAAGGCAAAAAATGCTTTATATGGTAGTCTGACCTTGCCTGGTGCATCCCAGAATGCATCACATGGGGCCAGATGCCGCTATTTTTCAAGATGGTGGCACAGGGGAAGGAGCGCATAGTCAACACTCCTGCTCCAGAATAAAGGTACTGGGAGGGGGTGTGGGGTTCAGGAGCCATCAGGCCTTTTTTTTTGTTGGGTGGGTGGGATCAGGATCACTGGGTCACCAGAGACTTTTGTTTTTGTTATTTTTTTTTAGTGGGTGGGTGGGGGATTGGGGCCACTGGCCACCAGGGATTTTTTTAATTGGGTGGGGGGATCAGGGCCACTGGGCCACCAGAGATTTTTTTTTATCGGGCAGGCAGGGATCGGGGCCATCAGGGATCTGGTCTCTGTTGGGGGGTTGGTGTTGAGGACATCAGCCCCTGACAGTATTTTGATGGCATTGGGGGCTTTCCCCGATGCCTGTATCATTTGAGATGAAGTGCCAAACTTCACCTCAGATGATTTTTTTTTGTTCCCGACTTGGCCTTTACACCTGCCCAAAGCTGGTGTGAAGATCCAGCATTTCAGTGCAGTTTTTTACACAGCTTTTAGTTTCAGCACAGGTTTTTTTTTAGCATTGGATGCAATTACTTATGCAGCGATTTGCATGTGGTTTGTATGCCAAGTGTGCTGCAGCTTAGCGTGATTGTTTTTTTTGGCGTTTTTCTGGCACTAGATTCTGCATCGCAGAGCAAGCCAAGCATGGGAAAAAACACCAGAAAATGTCACGCTAAACCTTTCTGCGTCAGTCTGATAGTGAAGTTATATGTCCACTAGCAGCCAATGAATACATATCTTCTTTTGAATATCGGGCCTATTATTTTTTTATATATATCACCACTCCTCCTCCCTTTCTACATTTGTCCTTCCTGATTTGACTGTAGGCCCATTATTTTCACATAGATCTAAATTTGCATAAAAACTTCATAGCCTGGCAGAACCAGAGGCAATTACATTCGCATCAAGGACAACAAATGAGTAGTTAGGTGAAAATAAAATAAAACCAAAATCGAAATAGATAAATATTTAATAATAACATAAAACCATAGAAGTACAAATCAAAATATAAAACCTGTTTTAGTGATCTAATGTGAAATCTCACACATTGGAGTAAGATAGTGTCTGTAGGCTTATGTTATAAGGTAGTAACAATCCATCACTGCTCTTCTTTATTTTATTTTATTTTTTAATTTTTATTCAGAATTTATAGCACATAAAACCATAAAGTAACAAAGCCATGTAAGGAAATGCAATACATAACATACCATCCCATAGAATCAATATTAGTAGCCCATATTTCTGGGACAAGAAATTATTTAGGATATCAAGATAAGATATCTTATGTCAACTATAGGTCACATGGAACATCAGATTAACATCCCTGGAATTTTTTCAAATTTCAGATTCCCTTAAGGTAACTTTGTTCCCTTCCCAAATAACAAAGATGTCATTGTTGTTGTAGTTCCATGGACATATGTATATTTTTAGAGAAAGGATGTTCATTCAAATTTTTTTCTTAAAATTCACCTACGTAAAGGCTACTATGTCTGGGGCCATAGAGGCTCCCATCACCATACCTTTCACTTATTTGAAAAATTTGCTCAAAATCTTGCCGCTCAGCTTTAAAGTAATCAAGTTGAGGTTCTGCTTGTGTTTGAAATTGGAATACAAGCCACGACACCACTATCAGACTTCTGATGAGGGATCAATGCTATTGAATGTTTTTTGAATGATGTGTTGTAGTAGTAATGTTTTGATTCTGACATATTCTGCTTTTGCAACACCAGTAAGGTAATATGCTATATGCCAACTATTTTGGAGTAACATACTCGCAATAAAACAGACATATGGGGCTAATTTCATAATAGGGCGCCTGATGTAAAATTTCGCAAAGGGCACTTATTTTATACCTTTTATAAGTGCAACATAGACACTTATGTGCTTTTATAAAACAGACTTCTGCAAGGTTCCCCAGTAGCATACAAGATGCTCTCACATAAATGTATTACCATTGGAAAGTTGTGAGCAAAATACTAATAAATAAAATAAATATTTACACCTGGGCCAAAGCAAGTGTAAATTTTTGCACGCACAATATGCATGTGCACACATTTTATAAAATACATACTTATATTGCAACTTTGTCCCATTTCTATCCAAATTATAACCCTCATTTTATATACACATGGGATCAGGCAATTTCGTAAGTCCTTTTATGCTGTGTCTAAAACATGATTTACATGTCTAAAGAGCTTTATAAAACTACACCCAAATTACGTCAAAGTAGGTACAGACTTTCAATGTACTACTATTTTATGTGTGTATATCCCCAGGCCATTTTTCTCATGTAAAGCTTGATTTACAAGCTGAAAAAGCTTTATTAAAATACCTCCTAAATACATACACATTTTTAACATGTGAAATTTAACTGCGACACTGAGATCTGCAAATAAGATGCAGGTGACAACTGAAGAAAGGCTAAAAAGGTTAGGGCTCTTTAACCTGGAAAAGAGACGGCTGAGGGGAGATATGATAGAAGTCTATAAATTAATGAACGGAGTGGAACGGGTAAACGTAGATCGATTGTTTACGTTAGCAGAATATAGAAAGACTAGGGGACATGCAATGAAGCTACATGGTAAACTATTTAAGACTAATAAAAGAAAATATTTTTTCGCTCAACGTGTAATCAAACTCTGGAATTTGTTACCGGAGGATGTAGTAAAGGCTGTTAGTATAGCTGGGTTTAAAAAAGGTTTGGACAAGTTCCTGGAGGAAAGGTCCATAAACCATTATTAAGAAGTGACCGAAGATATCAATGCTTGACCCAGTACAAGCATTGTGGAACTTGTGTCTCTTGGGGAAACTGCTAGGTACATATGACCTAGATTGGCCACTGTTGGAAACAGAATACTGGGCTTGATGGACCTTGGTCTGACCCAGTATGGCATATCTTATGTTCTTATGTTTATTGCACAGCAAGGTCAGCACACTATGAGTTTACTGAAGGGGGCACATTCTCCTGAACCTCCCCATTTCAACCTGTCAGCATGTTGGGAATTACTTAGCAATATATTCAGTCTTCTGCTGCCCCTCTTCCCAGAGCCAGCCCAAACATTAGGCAAACTAAGTGGTCGCCGAGGGCAGCAAAAGCAGGTCATTCAAAATTAAATAATATATTTTGACACCTAGAGGGATGTAAAGATTGAGGTTTGCCTAGGGCTCCAACACTGTGGACCAGGTCTAGGGTCGGCCATACCCAAGGATAATTGCTTCTCCCACTGGCTCAGCTGTTCTGCCACCATCTAGCAGTGCTGTGTATGGTTCAACTTTGTAGCATCCTAGGTAGCACCAGAACAACACTGGCATCCAAACCAGTAGAAGGTAAACTGCTATCTTCCTGCTAAATGACTCAAAGGGGTATGGAGGTCTGGATATATTATCTGGGAGAGTGAGTAATGAGGCCCATGGGAAGGGTATGAGAAAAGGTCCAGAGGGCTAGGATATGTTGGTGGAGAGGGCGAAGGGTCCAGGAATGGGGCCATTTGAACTGGCTGGTGGGGAGGGTCCTCCAAGCTAATCTTCCCTTTAACTTTTGGACAGTTAGCACAGGGGTATCTGGAGAATACTCAGAACATATATACATTCTAAAGGCTACAGACCTTTTAACATTGCCCCTTCAGCATGCATGCTCAACTTATTACTGCTCTATATTAGATAAAGTAGCATGGTTGCCATGTTAGTCTACTTTAATGGTTAAATAAAATTTAAAGAAATCTAAGCCTGATACATTTTTATTGGACTAAATTTATTTTTTGACTATATTAAGTGAATCCATAAGAATATTCCAGTGATAGTTTCTTGTATGTTTTGTTTTATTTATTGTTCTCTATTAGATATGTAGAGAGTAATTTCATAAACTCTCATGCAGCTGTTGCGCATTACCATGTGCGTATTTGGAGCCTATTTTAATAAGGGCGTAAAGATGCACTTCTATCTAGTTACAGCAATTACACTTTCTCGAGGGCAGGAGTAAATGCCTGCGCCTAGATTTTTCAGAAACATGAGTAAGTTATAGTATTTTATAATTTGTGTGTAAATTTGTGCTCTACGTATGTTATGCCTAAGCTCTGCTTCTGTGCACATCATACTAAAAGTATGCATGATAGCACTTACTCGTGTACGTAACAGAATAGCAACTCATGGAAGTGCATATTTACATGTGCAAGTCTTTTAAAGCAGGGATTTATGCACATAAATAGGAGGTATCCTTACATGGCTCCCTTATAAAATCAGTCCCTAAAACATGATGTAACCTGAGTGACAAAAATGATTGCGTGCCTAATACTGTGAGCAACTCAATCAGAAAGGGAACCAAATAGAAACCAGACATAAAAAGTATGCTGTTATTTTTCTTTGTTCTGGTTCCCAGCTTGATAGTTCAGCAGTACTGCTGCTGTAAGTGCATGAAATAAAATAAATGATTTTTGTTTATTCAGATTACTACACCATGCGGTGTTTAAAAAGAATAAGGATAATAGCATTTAGTAGATTTTGCTTAGCCACCAACAGTAATGAAAAATATTCCATCAGAGTCGATTGACAGAAAAGCAACAATGAATCAGTCAAGGGCTGTTCAATAACCATTAGCAGCTGAAAGGCCGCCCTTTGCTCATTTCTGCTATGGCAACTTATTTAAATGACTTGTAAATTGTTACTTTAGTGTTGCTAGTGTGATAGGAAAGAATCCTGGTATCCAAAAAACAAAAAAAACAAAACACCTCCTCCCCAAACACATAAACATGCAGAGGGAACCTGCTGAGGCAGCTGGAAGAGGAAGACCGTTTCCAAAGAGGTTTAGTCCAGATAAATAAACCAGGTAAACCTCTTGAGCTTGTAATTGTCCTCTCCTCAGGGCAGAGATACTGGAGGAGAAGGGTAAATGGCAAGAGATAAAAAATAGACCACATACTCTTTCTGTCACGCTGTCTGGTAGCCCACTCTGTCTGTCTGTCTCTCTCTCTCTCTCTCTCTTTGCCTCTGTCTCATCTAGGGTTGCCAACTTTTTCAACAAGAAAACCCGCCATCTGTGGCTAGCCATGCTCTGCCCTGCCCACCCCTGCACCGCCCTCTGCCCACCCACAAAATATAACTGCAGAGGGCAAAGGTGGTGGCTAGCTTTTTGAAAGAGCAAAACCTGACACTTTTGCTCCATGCCTCTCCCCTGCTATTCCCCTTCTACATTCACTGTTAATCTTTGAATGCCATGACAGTCGTGAACCTCACTTCTAAGACATGGCATGTGGAGTATGATCTCAGTCTCTGAAATTTACTGCTAATGCTCGCTGTAGTACTTGCATTGTGCCAAAAAGAGCTTCCTTCTGGAGTTCATAAGACGCAACACGTATGGGTAATTTGTCGAGATGCGACTGTCAGTTCTTTATCAGGCCTATCATATGATGGGAGATATTTTTGTATTTTTCTGCCACATTTTCTTGGTCTCTGACTGCATTTCTTGGTACTTCAGAATCTTCTCCCTCTCCACGCAATTCACAGAGTAATCACTTAGAACTGACACCTCTATTATCAATGCCGAATCAGCTTCAGTCTCCTGTAATACTCTTTACTGATCTTTTCTCTCAATACTTTATGCTGAATTGTTTCTCCTTCCTCTACTCCTATGTTTTTATATATACCTTCATTTTCAAGTTCCTTTCAGGGTACGGTGCCTTACCATTGCAGTCATGTTGATCACTACTTCTGCACACAGAGTTGACTGGAGGTGAGGTTACTAGAGTAGCAGCCTGCCACTGCAGCATTACAGCCACAGGGAGTTGGACAACCAAGCTAGATGCCTCTAATACACCACTGGTGACTATGACTTGGGTCTCTCCCACTACATACTACCCTGTCAGGGCATGAGGCACACACATATGCAGTGGGTGCAGACGGTGGGTCATGGTGATGATAGGTGGTTACATGCTGACACATTGCACCTAGGTGGAGGGAAGATGGCGGCAAGAGGTTGCAGAGCATGCAGGAGAAGGGAGGACACAGGTATGCTACAGATACGGTGTTCATGGGAGGCTGTTGATTAATGTAGGTCAGCAATTCCCCTCACTAACTTCGCATCTATTTTTGGAGCACCTGTTGCTCCAGGTCAGTGAGGGACTAAGGCTAGAAATCTGGTCCTCTCTCTGTGGCCGCCTTGGTCTTCTTTTTACCTCCTTCCATTTGCATTTCATGTCCTTGGCATCTCGCTTGCAATGGTAGATGGCATTCAGGCACTGACAGATGCACAACCAGAGCTTTTATTTGTGATAGGCATTCACAGGGATACCTTCATGCCCCCAGGAGCATTTTCTGCTGTTGAGGACCTCCCATAACATGAGTTCCATTTCATCCTGGCAGAAGTTGTCCTTTCTAGTTAACAACCTTTGTTTAGGTGCAATGACTGGGCCTGAAAGAGTACTGATCATAGCTTGTCTACAACAGGGCCACACATGTATATGTTTCAGCTTTAGAAATGGCCCCAGTTTGCAAGTGTGTCATTCTGAAATGAGCCACAGCAGGGCACATGTATGGTATGCAGTGACCATTTTAGAAAGAGAAGAACTTTGTCTAGGTAACCTGCATGTTTCACAAGTGGGATACTACCTCAAATGCTTCAGCTGGCTCTAATCTAGCTAAGGGATTTGGGAGCAGTGAACAGGCTATGGCAAGAGCTCACATGTATGACAGATGCATCTGTCATGGGAAGGTTGTCACCTAAATGTGCCATACTTGCATGTAGCCATAGGAGGCTTCCCCCTCACAAATGTTGGTTGTGTATTGGCGGGGAAGGTGAGTGATGGGGGCCTTGCAAAGCACATTGCATGCCAGTAGGCATGCTCTTTCCAGGCTGTGGTCATGATCACTGTTCCCTCTAAGCTGTGCGCGTGTGCGCGCGCACACACCTCGCCGAGCGAGCGCACATACTTTACAACAGAGCGCACAAAAATTATGGTTCTGATTCTGATAGAAAACAACACAGACGTCTTCAAATTTAAAAGTTGTTATGTATTTACAATTTTCACAAGTTCTACAATGTTTTCTAGTGTAATCAATGTGGGTGTACATACTGTATTCTGATGTGTAGTCAAATTTTAAAGTATATAACTCCGCGTGTCGTTATGTGGCGCACAAAAATTTAACCTTCCTTCAAAAACTGCACAGCTGATATTTTATGCGCACACAGCCTACAGAAAATTAGAGGGAACATTGGTCATGATTCATGGTATTTGCACACATCTCCATGTGCCAGAACATGCACATTTTTGCTTCCTTGCTGTATGTCGCCCCTCCATCTGGACCCCTCGCTGATTAGCTGATCCTGCTAAGGCATGGGCCACATTTCTTTATTTATTTAACCAGTTTTGTATACCACCTTATCCTTCAATCAAAGTGGTTGACAAGACAACAAAAGCTAACATACTGAGGGTATGGGAAAACAAAAATGATACATTACAATATGAATACAAAACAAAACAGTATGTTATAATACTATATCATAGTGAAATTAAATATACATAATGGTTAATTTAAGTAAGGTGAAGGTGAAGGTGTCTTTGTATACATATATGGGTATGCCTGGGTCAGAGGGGGCCTGTCCTTTGGCAGACTGCACATGTGCTCATGGCAGTACCCTCCTATCAGGAGCAGTAGGGTTGGGTGCCCAGGGCACACTTCCTGCCTTATGCCACTTCCCCTGTGACTATCCTGTCTGTGTGCTTAAAAACATAAGTTCATAAGGTATGCCATACTGGGTCAGACCAAAGGTCCATAAAGCCCAGTATCCTGTTTCCAACAGTAGTTAATCCAGGTCATAAGTACCTGTCAGATTTCCAAAAGGTAGACAGATTCCATGCTGCTTATTCCAGGGATTTCCCCAGTCTATTTTAACAATGGTTTATAGACTTTTCCTTCAGGAATTTGTCCAAGCCTCTTTTTAATCCAACTACACTAGCAGCTTTTACTACATTCTCTGACAACAAATTCCAGAGTTTGGATTACACATTAAATCAAAAAAGGTTTCTCCCTTTAGTCTTAAATGTGCTACCTTATAACTTTATTAGTAGAGGAGTAACCCAGTGGTTAGAGCAATACTCTACCAACCAGGAGATCTGGGTTCAGTTCCCACTGGCATGCCTTGGGCAAGTTACTTTAACCTCCATTGCCTCAGAAGAAAAGGCATGGCAATTTACTTCGGGTCATACCTTGCCAAGAAAACTCACTGCACCAGCAGCCACAGAGGAGACCACACCGCCTTGTACCAATATACACTAAGGAATTAGCACAAGTGCACCTAACAGCTATACAGCAAACCCAAACGATCAAATGCTCCCTAATAAATGCCCAATCCATTTGTAAAAAATTCACACCATATCAGACTACTTCCAAGATCAAAAGGTCGAAATTATGTGCATAACAGAATCATAGCTGACTAATGTAGACAATGTCCTGTTAAATCAACTCGCTTCCTCAAACATGGACCATCACCACTGTTCCAGAACTCAACGCAAGGGAGGAAGAACCATCAACTTAGAAACATAGAAACATGATGACAGAAAAAGACCACATGGCCTATCTAGTCTGTCCTTCCATATCAACAACTACAACAGTCCACTTTTTACCTTTAGAGATCCTCTGTGTTGGTCCCATGCTTTTTTGAATTCAGTTAATGTCCTCATCTCTACCACCTCCACTGGGAGACTATTCCATGGATCCACTACTCTTTCCATAAAGAAATATTTCCACATATCACTCCTGAATCTATCTCCCTTCACCCACATCCCATGTCCCCTCGTAGCAGAACTTGCTTTCAATTGAAAGAAGCTCTCTCCCTGAACATTTATGCCACGGAGGTATTTAAACATCTCAATCATATCACCTCTATCCCGCCTTTCCTCTAAGGTGTACATATTAAGATCCTTAAGTCTGTCCTCATATGCTTTATAATGAAGCCCACTAATCATTTTAGTAGCCACCCTCTGCACCGACTCCATCCTGTTCACATCCTTTTGAAGGTGCGGTCTCCAGAATTGCACACTATACTCCAAATGAGGTCGCACCAAAGACTTATACAGAGGCATTATCATCTCCTTTTTTCTGCTAGCCATTCCTCTCCATATGCACCCAAGCATCCTTCTAGCTTTTGCCATCGCCTTTTCTACCTGTTTAGCTACTTTAAGATCATCAGACACAACCACGCCTAGGTCCCACTCTTCTTTAGTGGACAAAAGTACTTCACCTCCTATACTGTATTGCTCCCTTGGATTGCTGCAGCCCAAATGCATGACCTTACATTTTTTAACATTAAATCCCAGCTGCCAAATTCTAGACCATTCTTCAAGTTTAGCAAGATCCCTCCTCATCTTATCTACACCTTCCTGGGTGTCTACTCTATTGCAGATTTTGGTATCATCTGCAAAGAGGCAAACCTTACCCGACAGCCCTTCCGCTATATCACCAACAAAGATGTTAAAAAGAATCGGACCAAGGACAGATCCCTGGGGCACACCACTGGTAACATCCTTCTCCTCAGAATGAGCTCCATTTACTTATACCCTTTGTCGCCTCCCACCCAAACAATTTCTAACCCAAGCAGTAACTTTAGGGTCCATCCCTAGGGTGCTCAGTTTGTTTATAAGTTGCCTGTGAGGAACAGTGTCAAAGGCTTTACTGAAATCTAAATACACCACATCTAGAGCTCTCCCTCGGTCCAACTCCCTGGTCACCCAGTCAAAGAAATCAATCAGATTTGTCTGACAAGACCTGCCTCTGGTGAATCCATGCTGCCTCGGATCCTGTAATCCGCTGGACTCCAGAAACCTCACTATTTTCTCTTTTAGCAGTATTTCCAATAATTTACTCACCACCGAAGTTAAACTAACCGGCCTGTAGTTTTCAACCACATCCTTACTTCCGCTTTTGTGTAAAGGCACCACATGAGCCTCTCTCCAGTCCTTTGACACCACTCCCGACTCCAATGAGGCATTGAAAAGGTCAGTCAGTGGAGTTGCTAGAACGTCCCCAAGTTCCCTCAGTATTCTAGGGTATATCCCATCCAGTCCCATCGCTTTGTCTACTTTAAGTTGAGCTAGTTTCTCACGAACACAGTCTTCTGAAAATTGTTCAAGATGTCCCTCGCTTCTGTTCCTATTTGTGGGTGTTTTCTGAGGTCCTGCTCCTGGTTCTTCATCTGTGAACACAGAACAAAAATATTTGTTAAGCAATTCCGCTTTATCCTTATCAGCTTCTACATATTCCCCCCCTGCACCCTTGAGTCTGACCATACCACCTTTGCCCTTCCTCTTCTCACTAATATATCTGAAAAATGTCTTATGCTCCCATTTTATTGCATTGGCTATTTCCTCCTCCTTTTGAATCTTTGCCTTCTTGACTACTTTGCTAGCTTCTCTAAGTTTTTCAAAATACAGATGCCTGTCTTCCTCTCTCTGTGATCTCTTGTATTTCATGAAGGCCTCCCTCTTTTTCTACACTTTTTCAGCTACTTCCTTCGAAAACCATAGCGGTCTCCTTTTCCTTTTGCCTTTATTTACCATTTTAACAAAAAGGTTTGTTGCCCTTAAAATACCCCCTTTCAGTTTTGCCCACTGTTTTTCTACATCCCCCAGCTGTTCCAATCCCACTAATGATTCCCTGAGGTATTGGCCCATCTTCGCAAACTTAGTCTTCCTAAAGTCTAAGATCCTCACCTTGGAATGGATTCTAACAGCCCTAGTCCTAATACTGAACCATACAATCTGGTGATCACTGGATACAAAATGATCTCCCACTACATCAGAAACACTTTCACCATTGGTAAGCACCAAGTCCAGTATGGCCCCTTCACGTGTGGGGTCTGTTACCAATTGCCTGAATAGTTCTCCCTGTAGAGAATCCAGGATCTCCTTACTTCTAGATGATACTGCAGCAGGAATGTGCCAATCAACATCTGGCATATTGAAATCTCCTATCAGTAGCACTTCCCCTTTCCTAGCAATGCTGCGTATGTCTTCAATTAACTCTCTGTCCACCTCTTCCTCTTGTGAGGGAGGTCTGTATATCACACCAATGCAAATAGATTTCTCTTTCCCTCTTTCTAGTTTAACCCACAATGCCTCCTCTCTCCCTTTTAAGCTCTGTAATTCCAAAGCTTTAATAGTAGTTTTTACATATAGTGCCACTCCTCCTCCCCTTCTTCCTACCCTGTCCTTTCTGAATAAAGTATAGCCAGGTATAGTTACATCTCAGTCATGGTTTTCTGTAAACCATGTTTCTGTAACTGCCACTAAATCCAAGTCAGCCACTCCCACCAAAGCTTCAACATCAGGGATCTTATTTCCCATGCTACGGGCATTTATATACACTGCTTTCCATATGTTACCCCTGTTACCCATTTCCATAAAGGTATTTAATGTATCACCTACCTGGGGGCTTTCACTTACCTGGGGGCTTTCTTCACCTATTCCCAACGAATCTAGTTTAAAGCCCTCTTCAGTAGATTAGCCAGTCTACTACCAAAGATGCGTTGACCTTTCTTGGACAGATGAACTTAATGTATAATCAACTAAACCTCAAACTCACTAGTAGCCTATCAACTCCAACTCTAAACATCATAATACTGGAGAACAAACAATTGTCAATATGTTTAATATATAGATCCCCTACTTCTGACCCAGATGACTTCTCAACCATAATCGAGCTAGCTTGCAAATACTCCAACAAAGGAAAATCCCTAATTATCCTAGGCGACTTCAACTTAAATTCAGCCTCTCCAGAGCAAGCTACGGTATTCCTCGATGCTTTAAGCTCACTAGACCTCACTCAAATCATCCAGACTCAGGCACACAGTGGGGGGAACACTCTTGACCTGGTGTTCGAACCCTCTAGCAACTCTCGCATACCTTACCAAGTAACTCCAGTACCCTGGTCCGATCACCATATGATCTCATTTGAATTCCCAATAAAACCTCCATTGCCCAGACAGCAATGCACAGCTACCCAGCGTTGCTTCAAAGAATTCGACAAGGACAATCTATTCTAAGTTATACTTCCTAAGCTTGATACGAACACCATGGACTTTAAGGCTCTAATAACAAACTGGAATGACACCATAACACCAATTGCACTTGTACTGCAGTAACAAAAAACATCCCAGCATACTAACAAAGCATCATGGTACTCATCAGGCATAGTAAAATAGTAACATAGTAAATGATGGTAGATAAAGACCACTATGGTCCATCTAGTCTGCCCAGCAAGGTGGTAAGAGTAGGTGCATCTGCCACTTTGTGCAGGTCATCCCTCCTCATGCCTTTGTTTAGGTGTGTACCCACTACTCCATGTAGGTAATCCCTATTTGTTGAGATATAAGACTTATGTTTATTTTTATTTTATCCTGTTTCTACAAAGGGATCCTCTGTATCTGTCTCATGCCATTTTGAATTCTGTCACTGTATTTGCCCCCACCACTTCCATCAGGAGGGCATTCCAAGCATCCACCACCTTTTCAGTAAAAAAGTATTTCCAAAATATCTCCTTTCATTTTACCCCCTTGCAGCTTCATGTTATGCCCTCTAGTTTTACAGTTTCCCAATCTTTGGAAGAGATTTGTTTGTTCATTAATACTCTTTAAGCACTTGAAGATCTGAATCATATCTCTGCTGTCCTTCCTCTCCTCCAGAGTATATATATTTAGATCTTCAAGTCTCTTCTCATACATCTTCTGATGCAGTCTTCAAAGCATTTTGGTCGCCTTCCTCGAAACCATTTCCAGTCTTTTTATACCCTTTGTGAGGTATGGTCTCCAAAGGATATAAAAAGACTGGACAGACAAGCCATGCTCGTGCTAAGAAGGCTGGAAAGACAATGGAGGAGAACTAAAAATCAAACACACCTCCAGGAATACGTAAGAAAACAGAAGGAATACAACGAGCTCATACTAAATCAAAAGAAACAATACCACACAAACATTATCATGAAATCTCTATACCGCCCAAGAGAGCTCTTCGCAATAGTGAAAAATCTCACTAGGAGATGATGGGAGGAGGTTCCAAGATGGCGGACTGAAGGGAGCGTTGTGCAGCAGCGCTACACTTAATGGGGAAAAGGAAAGCCAAAGGGGCTAAAAAGCCCTCCTCTGCCCCGGCAACCTCGACCCCTTTACCTTCTCAGGCGGTTGGTCCGCTAGATCCTTTTTTAGTGCCACGGCAGCAGTTGGGGCAACTGGCGAGTAGTGGCCCTAGGAACCTCTCGGCTGAACTGAGTTCGTCGGCGGGAGGATCCAGGCCCGACATCTCGTCGCCGGAGCAGTGGTGGCCCCCTAAAGAGCCTTCGTTGGTGAGGCGCTCGGTGCCGACGACGATATCTCCCCCTGCTACTGGAGGGGGAGTGGAAAGTGGAGGGACACCGGCATCGGGGAGCGGCAGAGGTGCCGCGGTAATTTCTCCCACCGCTGTGGCCTTGGGGTCTCCTGTTGCATCGGAGGTGGAGCGACAAACTATGGAGGCTGGAGCAGCTGCCATGCAAGCCCCGATGTCTTTCTCTTTTGAGAAGCCCGAGGAATTTACTTTGGAGACAATTTGGTCTGCTATAGTCAAGTTGGGTGAATTTCTGGCTCCTCAGGTCTCTACTTTGTCTTTCCAGTTACAGTCCCATACGGGTCTTCTTCAGCAACATACTGTGGAGATTTCAGTGATGCAGAGCTCTGTTTCTGAGCTCCAACAGAAAATAACTCAGGTTGATAACTTGTGCTCTGGCTATCAGAAAGATGTTATGCCGTTACGGTCTCAAGTTGAAATCCTGGAAAATTTATCTCGATACTCCAATCTTCGTTTGGTTAATTTTCCTAAGGTTCAGTCTGTTGGGTCGAAAGAAATTTTTAAAAAATATATGATTGAGGTGTTGGGGGTTCCGGTTGAGTCACATCCACCCTTAGTTAAGGCATATTACCTGTCTACTAGGAAAAAAGAGGAGGGTGGTGGTATTATACCCGGTGTAGATTTGGCTGATTCTTTGAATGTATCTGCTATGTTAGAAACATCTTTAGCTGATACAGCCACTCCTGCTACGTTAATTATAACTTTTGCATTGAATTCTGATAGGGATTGGTTCCTCAAAATGTTTTTTCGTAAACGGGATGTGTTATTTCTTGGTTTAACTGTTCAGGTATTCCCTGATTTTTCTCGGGAAACCCAGAAACGTAGGCGAGAGTTTTTGCTATTACGTCCAGGCATATTGTGTTTGGGGGGTCAGTTTTTTCTTAAGTTTCCCTCTAAATGTATGATCAAATTGAATTCTGTAACATATGTTTTTTATGATCCATCTCAGTTGTTAACCTTCATAGATGCCCATCACCCCTCTGATGCAGTATAGGTTCTACTGCACAGTTTATTCCTAACTGTCTCCCTCCAGTTGGATTTCCTTCATTATTGTAATTATTATTGTTTCAGATGTCCTCCTCCATATTGTGGGCTGTAGAAGGAACAGAAATGTTATTTTGCCTGTGTTGTTTTCCTATGTTGGGGTTGATGTATTTCTGACCTTTGTTTTCTGTATCCTTATTTCCATTCAAGTTTTATTTTGCTTGAATTTATTGTAAAATTCATAAATAGATAATAAAAAAAAAAAAAATCTCACTAGATCACCACAGAACCAGGTCACTGATACAATAATTCCAGAGGCATACGTAACTCACCTTCAGAGCAAAATTGCATACTCAGATCATGCAACAAACCAAACCCTTGTTCCCAAGACAAAACTGGACTACCCAAGTAATTGGTCATCATTCTACTCAATCACTGATGAACATTGCAGCAAACTACTGAAATCTCTAAACAGTACCGCATCACCACTCGACCCTTGCCCAACATCCTGGATAATGGACTTACCCACAAAGCCATTCACCAAACACAAAACACCCAGCTTCGCACCCTACTATCTCGTCCAGCCCACGGCAAACCAACCAGACATGCCTCCAGTAATTCCCTTACCATCCCCCACAAAAGAACCAAATGTTCTCAACGGACATGCAACCGAGCCTTTGAACTGTATGCCCTATCCTTATGGAACTCTCTACCGACCCATCTCAGAAACAATGCTGATCTACTGTCCTTCAGAAAACAGCTGAAAACCATCTTATTCCAGCAATACTTCGATACGACTCCCACCAAAAAACGCATCAACCTCTGACCGCCCACCATGAACCTCTGATTCAAAACTGCCCTAACCTCTGATCCAAAGCTAATCTACCATGTCCAATGTGCAATGTCTGTCTCATGTCACAATCATCAATGTTGTCTCCCCGGTGATGGCCCCACCCTAATGCTTAATTCCCCCCCCCCCCTTATATGTAACGCCGCTTTGACCTGGTGAAAGCAGGATATAAATACAGTTAAATAAATAAATAATAAATGATGACCTCACAAGAACTTGCAAACCAGTCAGAAATCGTGGATAGCAAGGAAGGAATTCACTTTATTAGGACACTCTTACTCTTAAAAGCCAGGCCCAGAACTTGCTCCAGCAATCTGCAGAAAAGTAAACCTGTCGCTAACACAAGGATTTGTGCAACCATTATTAAATATCTCATCTATAAGACCTTACTTAAAGAGCAACGCTTCCAACCCAAGCTCTCCATCCTCATACCAACCCATTTCCAGCATACCTTTACTAGTAAATATAATCAAAAAAATCTTTCAGTGGCAATTACAAGACCACATCGACACAACTGCCCCACTTGATCCTCAACAACACTGGTTTCGACAATACCATGGGGTAGAAACATTCTTAACTTCATTAATAAATACAGTTCTCAGAGGAATCAAAAACCCTAAACAAGGCCTCATACTCATCTTCAATGACATAACAGCAGCATTCGATTCAATAATCCAATCCATACTCTTGGACAGACTGATTGAGATAGGAATTAGCAGTACCCCATTAGCATGGTTCCACTCATACCTATCCAATCAACAGACTCAAATCAAGATAAAGAACAGACCAAGAATCTCCAAACCTTTCCAACTGCACCAAGGAATACCTCAAGGCTCCACACTGTCAGCCCTCCTATTCAATATATACATACAACCTGTCTGTAAAATTATCCAGGATCACAATATACAATACCACCTTTACGCAGATGACCTGATGATCTATGCCTCATTCTACACAAGAAAACCTGATTACTTCATCATTACCACTTGCATGACATCAATTACAGAATGGATAGCACATCGCAACCTCATAATCAACTATAACAAATCTGAGGCTCTCACAATCACTAGAGAAATCATATTTAATCCACCAGATAATCTCCTAATGGGAAACCGACCCACCCCTGTGAAGGAAGGAAGTGAAATATCTTGGGATACATTTGGACCAAAGGCTTAACTTCCAAGCACACATCAAGAAAATAACTTACAAAGCCTACTGCAAAATGAAGATCCTTCAAAACTTACAACCTCTACTTGACTATAACCACTTCCACACCATATGTCATGCAATAATCACCCCACAACTAGATTATTGCAGTCTGATACTCCAAGGACTACCCAAATGCACAACTCAAACCCTACAAATTGCACAAAACACTGCAGCACGATTAATTACTGGAACAAAAAGACATGACTACATCACTTCAATTTTAAAATCTTTTTACTGGCTCCCAATTCGATCACGAATAAGCTATAAATCCATAATGACAATCTTCAAGATCTTGCACAGCCAGTCTACCGAATGCCTAAAGGAGCTGATACAGAAGGTACCAGATACTAGACTGAGGAGGAAACAACCCCAAAACACCCTCTGAACTGCACCTATCATGACTAGCACCTCTCAAACAGCACTCCATAGAGTGTTTGAATATTACAGCTTGTGATAAGGAAGCTTATCATAGTTCAGGAAGGAGCTATAATAGAGGTGAATTGGCTCTGAACAAGCAACCTGTCTTTGCTGGTAGAAATAATAAAACAGAATGTTTTCATAAAAGACTACCAGTCCCAGAATGCACCAGGTTTCAAACAGCCACTAGAAGAGCTGAAGTGGGGAAACGTGCGTTCAATCAGGAGAGCTATGAGGTAATCCCCAATCATTCATCTCCAAGGGCAGGGCTTGATTCAGCACAGCTGAGCTGTGCTAGGGTGGAGTATCCCTCTAAACAAGTTAAAAGTAAAACAGATTCTACACAGAATCAGATGGAGTTGATGAGGAACCCAGAGTTCAAGGAGAGGGAGATCAGGAAGCAGCAGCAGCCACAACGTGGAAGAAAGAAGAGAAAAACATCTTGGAGGTCTAAAGAAGGAGCCCATAGCAGTACGTGTGTTGGGAGTCATTCCAGAGGCAAGCATACTCCATTGGACTGGAGGAAGCCAGAGGAGTGGGGTTACAAAGCCAGGAATTCCCGGACGGCACCTGTGAAGGAGACGGCTGCATTTGGAAGGGGCCCTAAGACCAGTGCAAGAAGGTATGTGAAGAGAGACCCAGTGTCCAGGGATCTTGATTGGAAGGCTGCACATAAAAGCTGGATTACTTACTGGCCAGGATATCTGGAGAGGAAACCTAACAACAAAGGAAGCTCAGGTATGAACACTGATCTATGCCCTAGCTCTTCACTTGGTAGACAGCAGGGAAACAAGTATTGTCCTGAGAGTGCTCCATTAAGGAATTCCTCTGAGCCAGACCATGATATTGATTCTATGATAGTTGAAGAAGAAGGAGATATTTTAAATGACCAGAATGAATACATGGATTGCTCTCTGAATAAGCTGCTGTGGTAAAATACCTTCACAAATACAACAACCATCAAAAAGGAAATATAACTTGTTCTTTTATCTACCCAGAAAAGTTTACAAGAAAGCTTTAGGGTAGGATTTGAGCCACGTAGAGAAAGTGAACCAGCAAAGGGGTTTGCAGCTGGTTAATTGTTGGCAATTAAGCCTTGCACAATTGCACGTGAGCTCTGAAAGGAAACTTCTGTGTGTGTGTGAAAATAGAAGGAAATTATCCTTGCAAAAGAACAGATTTTGGTTACTTTTGGGTTTTGTTTTTGCTTTTGGAGCACTGCTAAAAGGTATTAGCAGGAGCCTTCAGAAAGACCTTTTCTGTTTCCCATCAAGGTCTTTATTGTTTGATTGATTGCTTAAGAAACTCAGTTGCTTATATCATGATTTGTTTTTCTAAGTACAATACTGAAGCAAGTTGTCCTTTTGTGTTACCAAGTAAATCTGTGTGGGAGAAATAACCCCATAAATAAAATATATTTTCTTTGCTTACACTCGAGCAACACAACTCATTATTTTGTGAACGGCTGATTCTGGTATGAATGGACTACATTCCCCACAATCCTTTGCAAGTCATAATAGTATTTGCCTTTGCCAAGACTGTGGACATTCTCACCCAGCGCCCCCGTTTACAAGCTTTTGCCTAATGAACTCACTCCCACACCTATGAGAGCAACCACAGATACCATAGACTTCCGAAAATAGGTAAAGACCCATCTCTTCATGGAATACTTCGACACGATAGCCAACATACAGCAGTAAAAATCAAGAACCCCTGCCAATCACTCCTCCCACCAGGGCCCTAAAAGCCATACTGCAAATTATAGAAATTTTGCACCGTTAACTGGATTATATACCCCTGATGTAGCCTTTATGAAGGCAAAACAAAGATCTTTGTTTGGCATAAACAAATAGATATTCAAGCAGGCGATAATGGTGAGATCTGCGAGAGTGAATCAAGCAGATAAGTCAATTATATGCCTTTTGGTTTATGAAAAGGTTTACTCATTGACAAAGCTGTTTGGCTTTATTTTGCAGAACCAGTTGGAAGTGACTACGTATCAGCACTGTGTTAGTTCTATAAAATTATTATTGCCATTTAGCGCATTGAAAAAGTACTTTTTAGATAATGGTAGAATAATACCTTTTAATAAATGGGAGGTGTAGGACCTATGATGTAGTATCTTGTAAATCCCCTATAGTGATGAATTTTGCTGCATGGTGGGAGTGAAGAGTGAAATCTGAGGTCATTTTCTCCCATAAAGGCTAAGAAATATACGCCCACTATCCACACCGAGGAAGATGCATATGTTGCACATGCGGCACATATGGGTCCCATAGGCATGTATACACTGCCAGCAGTGACTGCACATGTGCAGATACCCAAGGAAGAAGAAAGAAAAAATACACATGCACGCGCATCTTTATTTTGGAACACAGATGCACATTGTCGCAAATGCTCTCTATGGAAACTATTCACGTGTGCAGTCGCTCATTTTCCATTGCATACACATGCAAATCTTCACCGCATGGATTTTTTTTAAATTGTGTATATTCAGGGGTGGGGATGTGCCATTTGAGAAGGAGCATGCATGTGTATGGCGCATTTCCTACAATCAGACATTTTCCTTTACCCGTACCCCACCACCATCTAAATGGCATTTCTAAAATGTGCCTTTTAACAGTTTGTTGTTGTTGTTAAGTGCCGTCGAGTCGGAGTCGACTCATGGCGACCCTCTGGATAGCTATCCTAAATTGTGTTCGGTCTTCAGTCAGGCGGCTTATTGTTGACAGACTGGTACCCGTAACTGCTATTATTGTATCGATCCATCTCATTGCTGGCCTTCCTCTTTTGCGTTGACCTTCTATCTTGCCAAGCATGATGTCTTTCTCTAATGATCTCTCTCTCCGCATGATGTGTCCAAATTATGAAAGTCGAAGTCTTGTCATCTGAGCTTCTAAGGAAAGCTTAGGTTAACAGTTTACATTCCTTTATATATCTGTATATTTTACTATACGTTTACAGGAATATTTAAGGGAAAGTTTCAATCTCTAAGACTTTGGGGTACATTCAGCAGCAGCAGCTAGCACTGCTAAAGCGGTCACCTGCAGTTGGTGAAATTTAAACTCAGATATTCAATGTCGGGGCCATATCCGGCCACTGCCATTGAATATCCAGGTTAGCCATACAGAAACATAGAAACATGATGGCAGAAAAAGACCATACGGCCTATCTAGTCTGCCTTTCCATATCAACTATTATAATCCCTTTTTTTCCTTTAGAGTTCCTCTTTCTGTCCCATAATGTCTGTCCCATGCTTGCTTGAATTCAGATACTCCAACACACTGTGGGTCAAATTTGTATCTGAATGAAATTACTTTCTATAACAAAACTTAAACAACTATTCGTTCAACCTGTTATAAAGAGTTATAACATCTTAGATAATTTCTCCAGCTGATCTCAGATAAACTCGCGCATCACACTCTCGTTTCAACGAAACTTCAGTGGTGTGCCGGTTCACATCAATGATCTGCTGTTTTATATATTATATCACAAAACGAGTTGTCAATTGCACAAGAATACTTAGCTTAGGGGTATCGTTTCGTAAAGCAGCTTATCCCTCAAGCATTTTTAGTGCTTCTTGACTTTATCACTGTTATCCCTGAAATACATTTTTAAAATCTGAAAAAACAGAAGAACCAAGATGATAAAACTCTTTCTTCTTTGCTTTACCCAAGAACACATTCATATAGTGCTAAAGATGTCCATCAAAAATATGTATAATTTCCGTCTGGCACTGCCAGTTTATATAATTCTGAAAATCCCCTTTAATGTGTCCCTTTTTTTTTTCTTAAAAGGGGTCGAGGCAACTTATGGTCACGCTCCCCCGGAACCCGCCCCACCCACTGAGGTCCAATTGGGAAAGGGAACAATCAACCCACTCCCGAACCAGCCGGCTACACCCCTAAAAGGGGCCGCAAACGTAACCCTCACCCAGCCACCTCCCCGCAATCCTCCCCAGTCGTCCCAGTCTCCACTCCAAAGTCCCCCCCCCCCCGAAATGCTATATTATTAATGAGAATGGAAAGGCCTACATATATGTTACTGCAAACACTCGCCCCCCAGGTATCTTGCGCACCCCACCAGAGGTTCGCTCCCACAGGCCATGCCACTCCCTCCGCTCCAGCCGGCCCAGCCCCAATGCCCTCCACCCTGCACGAAGGGCCCGGCTGTCTCTGTCGTCGAGGGAGAGGGCACGGTCCTTCTGCCCGGTGCCGCAGCTGCGCGCCTTCTTATCGGCTTCCGTGCTTCGCCCCCTCGCCGCCACGAAGAATTCCACCTGCCATCGCTCCCCCTCCACCAGCCCGACCCGGCCACGATCCGTCAAGGCAAAACATCTAGGCATTTTAATTATGTTGCAGCTGTTGCACATAATCATCCCTTCTCCAGGAACGGCTTACAGTGTCCACCACACACCACTTTAAATCCTTAACGGTGTGGCCTTCGCGCGCTCAGTAAACAACCAATGCAGCATTATCATCTTATTAATAATCCGGCTTTTATGCTCCTTCAAAAGGAGCTAAACCTGCCTCGAAGTGATCGCATTCATCAGGATCTCCAAGCCGGCATCATCCCCGAGGAGGAGCAGGAGCCTCGGCAACCGTTGCCGACTCCTGGCTCCTCCCCCTCCCAGGCCACAAGCCTCCCTCCTCCCAGGCTCCACCACGCTCCTGTACGCGGTTGGAGCCAATCAATGTTACCGGCGCCTGCAACGTCATCACGCCTCAGCCCCCCTGCCGATGATGTCCGCGGGCCAGGGTCCCCGCACCGGCCGAGCACCCAGTTACCATCGACCGCCGGGACCCTGCCCCGCGGCCTTGCTTGTATGGAACAAAGTGTGCGCATGGGTGCATAAGGAATGATATGAGAGGATAGGTAAGCAGGAATTTCAGAATTAAGAATCTTGTGTATTGTGATCATATTTTATTGAACAGCTCTTTTATACCGCTCCTTCCAGCGATCAGGGGTGGTTTACATTGAACAATAACATGAAGATACATAGAACATTGAACAGCTTAATAACATCATTGGAACTAGAGAACTAGTTAAAACAAACTATATACATAATAGATGAATCCAGAACTATGTATATCCCAGTATACTCTAAGGAAGTTATAGTGCAAACTGTGTTTCTTAGCTATTTGCAGGAGATAAATGATGGTGAGCTCCCCAGAGGCAAGAGGTGAGCTGTTCAAATAAATGTGCTTTAATAGGGAATTTTTAGTGTTCATCTTAGTGCACCATAATTTGTCAGTTAGTGCATGTTAAATCAATTTAGCACACATTAAGGGGCCTTTTACTAAAGCCTGCTAAGTTTTTGCACATAACATGCATGTCAGAAACATAGAAACACGACGGCAGAAAAAGATCACATAGCCTATCTAGTCTGCCCTTCCATATCGACTACTATAGTCCTCTTTTTACCTTTAGAGATCCTCTGTCTTCTTAAGTGCAAAGCCTCCATGTTACTGTTGGGGGCATGACCAGCATGTTCTGACAGCTGACTCACAATGAAGTACCATAACATGCGGCACATATGATGCGGGATCACCTAGCGACAACCACAGACATATTGTTGGGCACACCCACGCTAATTGCCATGTGCGCCTAATGATACCTCTGTGGATGTTGCTAGCTGTACCCGCATTATATGTGCCACATTATTGTGCTCTCCATACCTACTGTCTGCCTCTAATAAACGATAAACCCACCCACTCTCCACATTAGCATGCAAAGGACACTTAATGTCCATTTTGGCGGTCATTAACTGGCAACCCGCGCATTTAGCATTCACCACGGTCAATTACTGCACACTACAACTCATGTTAACTGGCTTGCAGCACTTAGTAAAAGAGCCCTTCAATTTTTAATGCACACTAAAGAATGCACACCTCTCTCTCCAACCTATTAAAATTCTTCAGCATGTCTTCGTTTTTTTATCTCTTTTGCCTCTCTTAATTAAAAGTTATTGAATTCCTGTAGCATTCTCTTTAAGCTCCTCCTGACTTTCAAGGTTATCAATGGCCTTTTGGATTCTTACATAAGCTTATTTATTCATAGAAATACTCCTACAGATATCCCAAGATACTAGTTGACTCTAACCACTCTCTATATTTGACGATCTAATCTAATTTGAGCTTTTGAGGGTAATTCTATAAGGAGTCGCATAGTTTTAGGCACAGTAACCACACCTATCCTATAAAGTCAAATCCATGCAGAATTCACTTTTTAGAATACTAGCATAAGGGGCTTCTGATGTGAACCAATTTATGTTGCAATCACTCTAGGACTGGTGTAAGTGATAGCACACATCTTACACATGACTGTATTCTATAAAATGCATGTTTATTTATTTAGTATTTAGCTCACATCTTTGCAGGAGTGGATCAAGGTCAGTTACAGTCAGGTACAGTATGTATTAATCTCTTCCCAGAGGGCTTCCACTCTGTTTGTAAGTGAGAGTAATAGTACACATGAGGTAATTCTGCATAAAATAATCTAAAATTCTGGGTAAAAATTTAGAAAATTCTGCATGCTTTATTAGTACATCTTGCACACACTGGCCTAACTCCTTCTCTAGACCTGAAATCCCCTCTACCTCTTTCCTTCTTACCTCTCCCCTTCATTCAGAGTTCTTTCCTCAACCTAAAGCCTTCCTTCCACCCCCCACCCCCCCACCCCCAAGGTCTTTCTCCCTCTAACTTCTAGTAATATCCCTACAGCTATTTGTCTCTAAGGTCTGCCCTCATGCACATACATGGGTTGGGAGAGGGAAGGAATGAGGGATTGCATTGTGGAAAGAGCATAAAGGACTTAGATTGGGTTTGGACTTGAGAATAAGTGGGGAAGCGAGTGCTAATTCAGATTGGGGGAAGGGGACAGCAAGGACTGGAAGGAGACTGTAAATTTGTGAGAGTTGAGACTTGTATGTGGGAGAATAATGGAAACTCAGGCATTGATTGAAAAGGTACAGAGAAGAGTAATCAGAATGGTAAAGGGGATGGAATGCAACCACTATGAGGAAAGGCTTAAAATGTTAGGGCTCTTCAACTTGGAAAAGAGATGGCTGAGGGGAGATATGATAGAGGTCTATAAAACAATGAATGGAAAAGTAGAAAGACTAGGGAACATGCAATGAAGCTACAATGTAACCCATTTAAGACTAATAAGAGAAAATATTTTTTCACTCAACGTGTAGTCAAACTCTGGAATTCATTACCAGAGGATGTAGTAAAAGCTGTTAATGCAGCTGTGTTTAAAAAAGATTTCGACAAGTTCCTGGAGGACCCAGGAAATCCACTGCTTACCCCAGGATGAGCACTGTGGAACCCTGTGTGCCTTTTTGAGAACCTGCCAGATACTTGTGACCTGGATTGGCCACTGTTGGAAATAGGATACTTGGCTTGATGGACCTTGGTCTGATACAGAATGGCATTTCTTATGTTCTTATGTACCCCCCTCTCACATCCTCTCTCCTCTCCCCATGTACCAAACCTTATCTCTCCCTTACCTCTCCTCTTTTCTTCCCAGGCACACACCCCTACCTTTCTTTCCACCGTCTCCAGCCCCCAGCCACCCCCTAACACACCAGCAGCCCTTCTCCTGATCCCAGCCACCTCCTCGACTCACCAGCAGCCCATATCCTGACCCCAGCCACCCTTCCACTCACCAACAGCCCATCTCCAGCTGCAATCACCCCCTAACTCACCAGCAGCCCATCTCCTGCCCCCAGCCATCACTTGCCGACAGGACCCTTGGATTGCTGCCAACTCTGAAGCTGCTTCTTCTCTCTTCTACGCCAATAGGACCCTGGCACTCCCACCAACTCCTTGAAGCCATTTCTCCTCTCTTCTGTACCAGTGGGATCCTGGGACTCCTGCAGCTCTTTGAAGCTACTTCTCTTCCATATCAGTAGGACCCAGGACTTCCGCTGGCTCTTTGAAACCGCTGCTCCTGTCTTTTGTGCTGGTAAGACCCCGGGCCTCCCACTGGCTCTATAGTCCTGCTACTTCTTCAGAGGCTTGAATGACACCTTCTACATCTGTTTGTTTCTGGAGGTGCATAAAGACAGACAACTTGCACAGGCAGATCAGACCCTCAACGATAGGCGCTATTGCTTAAGCAAAATGTGCCTAGTAATAAAAATACAAAAAAAAGCCCCAGTAGTATTACAGTCCCTGGCTCGGCAGCAAGGTCCCAGCCCACTCTCACTGGGAAAATCCACGTATATCCTTATAGTCTAAAACAGTATCAATACATTAAAAAAAAAACAACTAAGATTACATCCATATATTTCAAAAGATCCCACTATTGGCTGCCCCCACCCCTTACAACAAATCTCAAACCCACCTTTAACAATAAGTCCTTAACTCCTCAGCAGTTCCTTCCCTAGTAAAACTCTATCACTGGGAATGCACCAAACTATCTCTTGTACATGAAAGTAAAATGTAACAAATTTAAAAATGCACAGTTATAGTGTGCCACGATCCATTTCCCTTTTCTGTATTTGCAAACTCCTAAAAGTCTTTCTGTGGGAGTTCATAGGATAAATTGTAATTATATTTAGCTCACACCTTTCCAGTAGTAGTTCAAGGCAAGTTATATGCAGGTACGGGAGGTATTTTCCTGTCCCCAGAGCAGCTTAGAATCAAATTGTGTATCTCAGCCAATGGAAGATTAAGCGACATGTCCAAGGCCACAAGGAATTGGAATTCAAACAAAGGGCCTTCTGGTTTCCAGGGTGCTGGTCTAACCACTAGGCTATTCCTCCCCTCCGGGAAACATGGTACATTGTGCCTCAGTAAGATGGCAGGGGGCTATGGCGTTATATGGGTATGTCTGTATGGAGAGCATAAGTATGTAGCTGTTGGATTATGTATGTGGGAGGCTATTGGAGATGGGGGCGGGACTGTGGCAGGAGGTTGTTGGAAGGGGGGATATGTGGAGTGTGATAGTGTGTGGGGAATATGTGGCAGGGCTGTGCATTGGGGGATATGGAACATGTGTTGGTGTGTGTGCCTCTTAGCATATAGGTTTTCTGGTTTTCTTTCCCCTCCTCCATGCATTCTCCTCTGCTTCTCTTGCACTCACTTTCTTAATCGTGCACCTCTTGCACTCAGCCCACCATTCCATCTCCCTCTCCCCTCACATATGGACTCCCCCATCTCCAATTCTGCTCTCTCCCCCCTCTTTCTCTGCATTTCCTCTCCCCTTATGACCTCTTTTCCTCCATACCCCTCCCTCATCCTCTGGCTTTTCTTCTCCTTTTCCCCTCTCCATTCCTCTCTCAAGCTCCCTTTTTCCCCCTTTTTCCTCCCCATGCACTGGCTTCTCCCCCTCATCACCAATCCTTATCTGCAGGTCTCCTGACAAGTTCATTGCCATGGTCACAGCCATTTTTATTTTCTTCTACTGCTGGGGGTGTGGCCACCTGCACATTTCTTGGCCACAGACATAGCCCTTGTCTTGAGTCACCAGGATCCCAGACCCAGTCCTGGGACAAAGGAACAAGAGGAAACCATCAGGTCTAAAAAAAAAATCACCTGCAAGATCCCTGTGGGGTCCATTGATAGATATAGTGTAATTAGATTTCCTTTTAAATGCTGTTTTTACTAATGAAAACCATCTCAACTTGGACAATCTTTTAACATGTGTAAACCTGTGTGTGCCCTGTGATACCTGAGTGACTCTCGCTTATATCTTCATCAAAAATATACTGTGTTACATTAGAAGGGTGTGACATCCCTATTTTAAAATGTTTATGATCTATTACATGCTCTTATCTTTAATGAAAAAACAAAATACATCAAATAGACATATCGCTTTAGGATATGCTGGCATCTTGTTATAGGGCTATAGAAGACTACAGGAAGAAAACTCATCTATATCATGACTTGAGAGCTCTGCTGTTGCTTTCAACTCACAACATAATACATAAATGTCAGGATGGGGGCTAATAAAGCAGGAAACATTCACCTATGCAGTGAGCATCAAGCACAAAGCTCTTATGAACTTCCCGTGCATCAGCCAGTTGATAGGGGTACATTAAGGAATCTAGAAAGAATACAATATGTGTGCTTTCATGCAATATTTCTGAGGGCTTCTCCTGGGAAATAGTTCATTTTTCTAAAGAATGGGTTTGGGCATAATGGCACATATTCATTTGTATAACATTAGAGAATTTTTAAATCTCACTGCAAGGAAGATTGATTTTGTGTGGTCTGTTCGTCTAATGAAAATGATTTGCACCACAGAGGCAAAATTTATAATGCCATTTAGTCCAGCTGGCAGAGTGTCAGGAGATGAATAATAAAAAGAAAGTACTGGCAAAGAGAGATCTCAGTGTGACTAGTTCAAAACTTGATTAAGATAAAGGGTCTAATTCACTAAAGGATTTTTCCCCATTCTGTGTGAATGGGGAAAAAAACTGACTGGGGAGAGGGGGGTCAAACCCCTCTCTCCCCAGTCAACATGTTTTTTTAAACATCGGTTGCAGCATTTAAATATTTTACGTAGATTCCATGCTGCTATCCATAGAAATGCAATGCAGCAGTGACCATCATTGCTGGACAAATGGTCAAAGATGTTGAGCCACTATCTGTACAACCTATTTGCTGTCCTAAACTAAACCACGTATCTGCATAGATAGTGGCCGATTATTGCTATTTGTAGAGTTAGGCAGAACCGCCCACTGTACCCCGGCACTATGTGACTAGTGCCGGGGTGGTGTGGAAGAGCTGTTTCCAGCAGCACTCTGAGGGTAATTTAATAACAGGCCACCTATATATGCAAGGTAAGGAGGTGTCTATTTTAAGCCTATTTTCTGAAATACTAGCGGTAAACTGGCAGCAATTGCGACTAGATTGAAACTGCAAACGTTTAAGATGGCTCAGAAACAGGTCAGCATATAAAGTACATCCATATATGGATCTTATAAAGCATATGCATAAATTGTGATTCTCACCTGCACGCCACCTAAATTCCACTCCCAAACACTCCTTCATTTGGGTCACGCAAAAGTACGTGCCATCTTGTCACTGTGCGTACTTTTATGTACATAACACCAGGGGTAATTTTACAAAAGCCCTTTTATAAAAAAAATCCTTTATGAAATTACCTGTAATTGTTCTTTTGTAAGCATAAATGCAGCTGAAAATTCACAGATATCAGGTTTATACATTTTGTAGCCACTGTTAAATGTATAACCCCCTTTGAATATAAGCTGTTAATAAATAAGGCCCAGCGTGCATAACCCTCCAAATTTGCAATTTTATAGCAACAAAATATACCACTGTACATTCCTAAACTAAAAGTACACAGCTTTCTAAAAAATCAGTTATGTTGGCCACCTTTTGGGAGTTGACATCAACCAAAAATGTTGTTCCCAGTCATTCTTCAGCATCTCCCTGAGTGATCTGTGTGTTTCCTCTGTATTGTACTGTCCAGCTCAGTGGGGTTGGGTTAGAGCTAGTGAGGTGTTGCATATCTAAGAAACTGCCAAAAAAATCAAACTTTTTTAAAAAGCTGATTTGTCCTTTTCTGATCTATTCTATCATTTAACACACTATGCTTCGGGGGAAATGACATTCCAATTTAGAATACTTATAAAACGGAGGAGTCAAGATGTGTTGCTTTTGCAGATGTTGTTCCAGTGAACTCTGTTCAATTTAATTCTGTACTATTTTCATGGTACCGAAAAAAAAGGGAAAGACTTCAGTTATGGCCTCCAAAATTGTAGTTTCTGACCCTCAACAATGAAACTAGACAATACTCTGCAGTTTACTTCCATTTCTAAGAGCTTTTTGGGTAAGGCCACCGCTATAGATGATTCTGGTAGAGAAGTGATGCTGCTTGAGGGAGAGGTTTTTTCCCTCTCCTTGAGCCCCCATTTTGCCTAATTTGAAGTAGCATTTGGTAGCAGGAAGTGAGAGGTCAAAGGGTATGCCAACTCCTACTGCAATGCCACAAAGAGGGAGTGAGAGCCCTTCAACTCCTGCTGTGTCACTGGGCACATCTGAGAAATCAGTCGATGAGTACTGCTGATCTGAAAATCTCAGCAGATAGTTCTGTAGTGAAGCAGCCCTCTAAGGAATCTGTTACCGGAGGATGTAGTAAGGGCTGTTAGTATAGCTGGGTTTAAAAAAGGTTTGGACAAGTTCCTGGAGGAAAGGTCCATAAACCACTATTAAAAAGGGACCCAGGATATCAATGCTTGACCCAGTACAAGCATTGTGGAACCTGTGTCTATGGGGATATTGCTAGGTACGTATAACCTAGATTGGCCACTGTTGGAAACAGGATACTGGGCTTGATGGACCTCGGTCTGACCCAGTATGGCATGTCTTATGTTCTTATGTTAGGAAGTAATTCTGCAGGCTGTAAGGAATGTGCTACTTAAATTAGATACCTCAGTCTCTAAATATTCTATGGATATTAATTCTTTAGTTCAGACTGATGGAACTTGGGACTCAAGATCATACAGTTCTTACTAAAGATTTTTATTTTAAAAAAATCACAATTTTAGAGAAAAAGCTTGAAGACTCCAAAGACACTATAGTCACATTGATTAAGGATAAAATTATCATTCACCAGAAGTTGGAGAGAATTGAAAACGAATTACAGCACTTAAATTTGCATTTGCTGAATTTTTCTAAAGTGCTTGGGATGACCTTGATGGGTGTTTATAGGAAATATTTGATTGAAATTTTAAATTATCACCTGAGATGATTCCTCCGATCAATAAACTTTATTTCATACCTTCTGGGAAACCCTCAACAAATTATAATTAGATATATCAACTTTACTGAAATCTTCTACAACTGAAATGTCCGAAAGAGTTACTCTGGTGGTTATCTTTGTCTGTCATGTGATACACAGCAAGGAGGAGGATGTGAGAAAGTAGAGCTTCTGCATTAGACCACAAATAGCTAAAAAATCCTGTCAGTGGCTCCAAGAGCAATGGAAAGAAAGAGAAGTTGGTATGGAACTAGAGGAGGACAAAATTATGCCCAAGGGGCTGCCAAAGACCGTATAAGAGCAAGGTAAGAAAACATACAAGGGAGGAGGGAGAATAATGAGTCTTTATTAAAGTATTAGTATTTCTACCCTACACAGCTGTGTTTCAGCATCAGCCTTCATCATAGTGTACGGACCTCAAATAAAATACAATCCAAAACGTCCAATCATACAGTAATATGGTATAGATTAAAACTTGAAAATATTGAAAATAAACAGTAAATACATAATATCAATGAAAATCAGACAAAATATATGTGCATGAGAGAGAGAGAATCAAGTGAAGAATAATAGCAATAATGATATAAACACTAAAAAAATAGAGAAGATAAAAAATATGGAATGTACATAAAAGATATAATGCATACCATGCAATGCAATGTGTGCCTTCGAGTCAGTCCTGACTCCTGGCGACCCAGAAGCTCCTGGGTTTTCTTGGCAGTGTCACCGGAAGTATTGCCAGGCCCATAACCATATAAAAATCATAATATGACAAATAACCAAGATAATAGTAAGGCCGCGGGCCCCGTCCGCGTGGCCGCTCCTAACTGGGGGGGCGGCGGGCCGATCACCCCCCCCCCCGGAGTTTCGGCGGCGCGCGGCTCGGCGGTGCCCCGCGCGGCCTGGCGCCCTCATTGGCTCCCCTCGGCGTTTTAAACGCCCGGGAGCCAATGAGAGGGCTGGGAGTCGGCAACGGGGGGGGGGGGGGGGTAGTGCGGGGACCCAGCACTGCTCCGGCAGTTGCTGGGTCGAGGCTGGAGGCGCCGGACAGGCTGCGGAGCAGGATACGGCGTGGGCCTTGGGCCAGCAGCAGGAAGCAGCACGAGAGGCTGCAACGTGCTCTGGGCAGCTGTTGTGCAGCGACGGGGGAGTCGGAGGCTCGCGGTGGTGTGTGTGCTGGCTGTAGCTGAGGGCAGAGGATCTGCTACAGACAAGTGGGTCTTTCGTGGGGTAGTGCCTCAATTCCATCCCCCCCCCCCCCCACAATTACATTGGTGGCCAAAGCAGTGGGGCTCTTTAAGGTGCTTCAATCTCCGATTAAAAAAAAAAAAAAAAAAGAGTTCAACCCACTATTAATTCATTTCCAGGGTTCCTCCAGCCTTTTTAATTTTCCCATGGCCGGCGGAGGGAAAAAGGGTGCCCGACAGCGCGAAGGGTATGGCAAGGCTAAGCCGGGCGGTTCTCGGGGAGGGGGGCCCGCTCCTGGGGGCCGCCCAGCTCATTTTGGGAGGGGGGGGGGACCAGGGCCAGGGGGGTTTCGGCTGGCCCTTTAGCTGGGGGCCGGCGGGGTAGGTCAAAGGCCCAGCACGAGGTGCTTTGGGGCTGGGAGAGGCCCCCGGTCCTATGGGTGGCTTGGGGGCGGCCACAAGTCCAGTGGGGGGGATTGACGGGGTCGCTCCTCAGGTGAGCAGTGTGGTGGTGGACGCTGCAAGTCCTGGGGGTGGCTCAGCTCCTGCTGGGGCAGCTTACTCGCCCACGTGGGTGCATTGGCAAGGCGGGGGCCAAGGCTCTTCACATGCCGACTGGCTAGGGGCGTGGCAGCCGCCTTGGCCAGTGGCGGGTGTTCCTTCGCCTTTCCCTGTTTTTTCTCCGCAGGTTTCGACCGGCTGGCACTACTTGGGGCAGCCTTTGGGGGCTCCTGCGGGTCAGACGGACAGCGGGCGGGGGAGCACAAGTGGTGGCCCCGTGTCTGTCGAAAACGGGGGAGGAGCGGCAGCGTCAGCGTCAGCGTCGACGCCACGGGAGACGGGCGTGTCTCCCGAGGTAGCAGCACCAGCGGCAGGTGAGTCGGCTGCTAGCGCAGGGGCTGGAGAGGGGGGAAAGACGCGAGCAACCAAGCGCAGGCGGCGTTCATGTCACCGGCGGCGGCGTTCGCGGTCCTCCTCTTCATCAACCTCTGAGTCTTCGTCCGGCTCGGTTTCCGACAACTTGTCCCGGAGTCTCCGGACAACTGGTGGGGAGGTCGGCGCGGGACAGGCGGGTTCGGTGCCCTCGGTGGCGTTTTTCTATGAGTTATGGGAGGGGGTGCCAAAGACTCTGCGGAAAAAGATTGTCAAGCGTCGCTATTTAGATATTTTCCGCTTACTTGAAGGTCGTAAACGGTCGGGGGATAGTCGACGAAAACGTAAGGAGGACGAGAAGGCGGGTAGGGTCAAGAGAGTGGCCCGAAATGTGGTTAATTGGACTCGGTCTTTCCTGCGCTTGGCTAGTGTATGGGGTCATTCGCACCCGGAGCAGTACGGTATGCTTTTGGCTTACGCGGATTCCATACTAGAGGCCTCACAGACTCATGAGGGTTGGGCTTGGCTCAACTACGATGAGAAATTCCGTGATAAGATGGAGGAGAATCGCATGTTGTCGTGGGGAACGCAGGACATTAATCTTTGGCTGACACAGATGGCGATCAGACCTGGCGGGGGTAGCGTAGGTGGGCAAAGAGGTGGGGTCGCCGCACCCGTGCTGGCGGATCGGCCCTTTCGATCGGGCGTCCCCCCTGTTTTGCAGAGCACTCCGGGGGGGGGGGGGAGCTGGTGACTTGTGCTGGCGCTTCAACAAGTCTTCCTGCCCCTTTCCGGATTGCAAATTCCGGCACGCCTGCTCCATCTGTAATGGAGGTCACTCAGCACTCAAGTGTGTCAAAAAGAGTGGCGAGGGCGTGTCAGCCCCCAGCCACAAGTAATAGGGACTGGTGGAGTTTGGCCCCCACCCCGGTTGCGATTGATGCGCTAGGTCCGTGGCTTAGGAAGTATCCGAAGCGACAGGTCAGCTGTCTATGTGAATGTGGGTTTAAGGAAGGATTTCCCATACCGGTGGTAGGCAGTGTAGAGGTCAACAAGGCGGGGAATTCGCCTTCGGTGCGGCTTTTGGCGCAGCTGGTTCGGGTTAGGTTGGCAAATGAGCTAGCGTTAGGTAGCGTGGCTGGTCCTTTTAGAGCACAACCATTTGCAGATTTGGTGGTATCTCGTTGGGGATCATTCCGAAGAAGGAGCCGGGGAAGTATCGCCTAATACATAATCTTTCTTTTCCCGTTGGTTCTTCGGTTAATGATCACATTCCTAAGGTTTTGTGTGCTGTACGGTACGCATCCTTTGACGAGGCCATTGAGCTGGTACGTGCCTGTGGTCCGGGATGCTTGCTGGCGAAACTGGATATCGAATCCGCTTTCCGTTTATGGCCGGTGCACCCTTCCGCTTTCCATTTGTTGGGGTTTTTGCTTCGAAGGTCACTTTTACTTCGATAAATGCATGCCCAGGGGCGGTTCGATTTCCTGTGCGTATTTCGAGCAGTTTAGCTCCTTTTTACATTGGGCATTCGTGGACTGAGTGGGCTGCGGCTCGGTGGTGCATTACTTAAATGACTTCCTCTTCGTAGGACCGGCGCATACTGGGCAGTGCAAGGCTTTGTTGGATGAGTTTGTACAGTTGGCCTAGGTGTGGGGTGTTCCATTAGCTTCTGAGAAGACGGCGGGTCCGGCGACTACTCTTACCTTTTGGGCGCGGAGTTGGATTCCGTGGCGTTGTTAGCCCGCCTGCCGGAAGAGAAACTTACGCTGGTCTCCCGCAAGACGAGTCCTTCGTGACTTTAATGGTACCACGGTGCTGCGAGACCCGGAGGTGACTCCTGCGGATCTGCAGTTGTATACTGACACAGCGGGGGGTTTGGGTTTGGGGATTTATTTTGGGGGCTCATGTGGCGCGGAAGGCTGGCCTCACTCCTGGCTGGATGTGGGGCTGACGAAGAATATTACCTTCCTCGAGTTGTTAGCCATTTGGGTGGTCATGTTGCTGTGGCCGGATAGACTCCGCAATCGCAGGGTGCGTTGGTAGTGCGACAATGAAGCTGTAGTGTCTGTGATCAATAACCGGGTGGGTGGGCTGGTTTCGGAGTCGGGTCGGATTCGCAATGGGAGGGAGGTGCAAGTGCATCAAGTGCACTTTCTCGGGGGTGGGGTTCGTATCCGCCTTGCCCGTTCTAAGACGGATCAGGTGGAAAAGGTATGTGGCTGGAATTGGCAGCGGTGCAAGGTTCTCCCACGTGTCCTGTCGCATTACTGCAAGTGTGCTTACGCGTTCGCCCAGAGGTCGGCGGTAGCCTCCTTATCCATCAGGACGCATGGGTTCTTACGCGTTTCCAATTTCTGGCAGTGCTACGGCTGTCCTTAAGGCTGATAGGTGAGGACCCTGGTGCGTTTTGCCCCTCACTCCTTCCGGATTGGGGCGGCGACCAGTGCAGCGGTGGCTGGGCTGCCCGATCAGGAGATACAGCGCATCGGCCGTTGGCGGTCGAGAGCCTTCCACAGCCACGTGCGTTTGTAGGGGAGTGGGGGGGGAAAAATAACGGTTCTATTCTTTTGTTGCAGATACGGGGCGGCGATGCTGTTGGATTCTTGGCCACTCCTTTGTCTTCTGGGCTGGTCGGCGAGCAGCGACGTGCCCGATGGGGCTGAACTTGGGAATTTCCGAGCAGGTGGTGACTGTCATATGGCTGGGTGAGCGCGGACTTCGATGGATCCAACTCTTGCCTTTGCTTGGGCACCTCCACCGTACCAGAGGCGCACCGGACGTCTTGCTGCTCCACATAGGTGGCAACGATCTTGCTGCTTGGTCATGCCGGCAGTTGATCCGAGCAGCTATCAAGGACTTTGGGGTGGTGTTGGGGGATGTTTCCGGATGTGTTATTGTTATGGTCGGATATCATTCCAAGGCCTTCCTGTAGGGCTCAGCGACGGTGGTCACGGGGTGTGACAAAAAATTAACCGTCAAATTGGCCGGTGGGTGGGTCAGCAAGGGGGCTGTCAAATTTTCCATCCTTGGGTGGACATGGACTGCCCGGGCCTCTACAGGTCTGATGGGGTACATTTGTCCCCAGTAGGGCTAGATTTATCGCTTAACGATTGGCGGGAGGCCTTGGAAGGTATTCCGTTGGGGGGGCGAGGGCTGGTCGCAGCTTACCTTTGGGGGGCGGCTCTGGTCGTGGCTGACCTGAGCCGGTGGCGGGATCCCGGAGGTTTCCGGGGTCCGGAGCCGGTGGCAAGCATGAGGGCGGGGGTGGGGTACCCCCGACCCGGTTAATCCCTCAGGCTTTTGCTAATAGCATGGCGAAGCCGGAAGAGGGAGGGCGTGGAAAATGTCGGGCCTGTGCCCGGGGGAAGCGGATGTGGCGTCACCTTGCTACTAACATGGCGGGTGAAGGCTCGCTCTGCTTGGGGGGGGAGTTAAAATGTGTTGATTTGTATTGTGTGTTGTTTAAAAGGTTATTAAAGCTGCGACCAGTTTAAGTCCCAAATGGTTGTCATGTGTTTTTGTTCTGAATTAAGTTGTCAAGGAAATGTGAAGTGGGGGGGGGAGGGGTGAGAGGCGACGTGTCCGCCTTACCCAGTTAAAGAAATTTAATAGCACATCTTTATGTACATTTCATATTTTATGTTCTCTATTTTTTTTAGTATTTATATTGCTATTGTTATTATTCCTTGATTCTTTCTCTCATATTTTATATGATTTTAATTAATATTTATTTGCTATTTATTTTTGAGTTTTTATGAACCCCATATTAACGTATGATTTTATTTTTTGGATTGTATTTTATTTGAGGTTCCTACACCACTGACGAAGGCTGGTGCCGAAACACAGCTGTGTAGGGTGGGACTACTAATGCTTCAATAAAGACTCATTATTCTACATCCTCCTTTGTGTATTTTTCTAACTCGCTCATATACAAGCTTCTGATATTGCGAGTGTGTCCAGCTGTCAAAGATGGACCATGAGAGAAAGCAGCAGGAGGAAAAAAACATGGCAGTTGAGAGCCTAAAAGGCAGCCCCCTGAATGTGACAGAGCTAGCAGCAGAAATCTCTATGATGGTTTCTGCAGCCCCGGAGGAACATTTTAACAGATTGCAATCTAAGGTGGATGACATCTGAGAAAGATTTGAAACACAACTGCAGAAAGTTACAGAGCTGAAAACTCACATTGTAGCACAAGAGAAGACAAGTATACAACTTGCAGAGCAAGTGACATGCTTAAGCAGGAAAAATAAACACTTAGAGGCACATTTCAAATGGGACATCTAAGAGCAATCTGGGACATCAAAGCCAGAACATTTGAAAAGAAAGGCAGGCACGTGCAAGTTCAGGCACAATTCCAGAAAGGTGGATGTGCCTGATATGCACGTGTATCAAATGTTTCTTGGCTGTCTACCTTATTTAACCCCCCCTCCCCCACTCTTATTCTCGGGGATCTTAACATTCATGTTGATGTCCCTTCTGACCCCCATGTTTTAAAGCTCCTCTCCTTTACCTCCTATTACGACTTCAACTCTGCTCCACTGCCCCTACTCACCAACATGGTCATTGCCTTGACCTGATTTTCTTCTCTAACTGCTCACCCTCCAACTTCTGTAACTCTGTCCTTCCCTTATCTGACCACCACCTTTTAAGTCTTATTATTCATCTTCCCCCACCTCAGCCTCGTCCTGTTTTCACTAACCTTTCTAGAAACCTTCTTGCCATTGATCCCTTAGATCTTTCCTCCATTATTTCCTCACCCCTTTCATCCATTGTTATCCAAATCCATTGATGAGGCTGTGACCTCATATAGCGCTGTACTCTCCTCTGCCCTGGATGCTTTTGCTCCTCTTACCCCACGTCCTGTTAGGCGCTCTTCTCCCCAGCACTAGCTCTCTCCCACTGCCTGCTATTTGCTCTCCTTTGCCCGCTCTGCTGAGCGTGCCTAGCTTAAATCCCGCTCCCATGCTGACTTTCTCCACTTTGGAAAGAGAACAGAATGAATTTAATCAGCCATTGCACTTGCTAAACAAGTCTACTTCACCCATCTGATGAACTCTCTTGCCTCTGATCCTCATCGTCTCTTTAACACACTCAGTTCCTTCCTCAGTGTGCCTCCACCTCTGATTCCTCCCTCCCTTCCTGCCCAAACCTCAGCTGAGTTCTTTCATGACAAAATTCACAAGATCACCCTCCAATTCCCCACCACCCTTACTACCCCCCCCCCTTTTTCCCCAATTCTCCTCCCTCACTTCTGCTACCCTTTCTTCCTTCCCTATGGTCTCTGATGAGGAAACTTCACTCCTTCTTTATTCCTCTAAACTTACTACCTGCTCGTCTGACCCCATACCCTCCCAGCTCCTTAGTTCCATCTCCTCCACTATCGTCCCTTCCATCTCTCTTATTCTCAACCTATCGCTCTCCACCGCAACTTTCCCTTCTGACTTCAAGCACGCTGTGGTCACACCCCTTCTCAAGAAACCCTCACTTGATCCCACCTGTCCTTCTAACTATCGACCTCTCTCTCCTTCCCTTCATCTCTAAACTACTTGAGCGTGCAGTCTATCACCGCTGTCTCGACTTCCTCTCCTCTCATGCTCTCCTGGATCCTTTACAATCTGGCTTCCGTCCCCTACATTTCACTGAAACAGCTCTTACCAAAGTCACTAATGATTTGTTCCTGGCAAAATCCAAAGGCCTCCATTCTGTCCTCATCCTTCTTGATCTCTCTGCTGCTTTCGATACTGTTGGCCACAGCCTTCTTATCACCCTATCCTCACTAGGTTTCAAGGACTCTGTACTTTCTTGGTTCTCCTCCTACCTCTCCCATCGCTCTTTCAGCGTGTGCTTTGGTGGATCCTCCTCCTCTTCCACCCCATTACCTGTAGGTGTTCCCCAGGGTTCCGTCTTGGGACCGCTCCTCTTCTCTCTCTACACCCAGTCCCTTGGTGCCCTTATCTCTTCCCATGGCTTTCACTATCATCTCTATGCTGATGACTGTCAAATCTACCTCTCTACTCCTGTTATCTCTCCAGAAATCCAGGCTAAGATCACGGTCTGCCTCTCTGACATTGCTAGCTGGATGTCCCTCCACCGCTTAAAATTGAACATGGCCAAGACTGAACTCCTTATCTTTCCCCCGAATCCCTCCCCTCCTCTTTCCCCTTTCTCTGTCTCTGTGGATAACTCTGATCTCCAGGAACAAGCAGGAATAAGTCCTCACATATGGGTACGTCGGAACCGACGGAGCCGGCGCGGGAAAGCTCCCCAGCTTTTCAGATGAAAAGCTTTTGGGGCTTCCCACAGCGCATGCGCGCTGCCTTCCCGCCTTCCTTACCAGCTCTCTTCAGTTTCTCTTTTTCCGCGGAGCCAGCAGGTCGTGTTCCTGTCACCGCTGAAGAAATTGTTATTTTAATTTGTTTCTTTTGACCGCGTACCTGCCTTCCCCATACCAAAACCGGTACTGCCGGCCTCTCTTTCTTTATTTCTTAAAAAAAAAAAAAAAATCTTTTTTTTATTTCAGCACAACGTGGTAACTTTTCCTAGGCCTTCAGGCCTACACTAATTCTCCTCATGGAGAAGTCAGCTCCTGGTTTTTAAAAAGTGTACCAAGTGCAGTGCTGTTATTTCTCAGACACCCATGAATGGTGTCTTAAATGTTTGGGACCTGACCACTCCATACCGGACTGCCCATTCTGCTCCCAGATGTCTAAACGTGGTATGCAGAACCGGGCCAACAAGTTCCATGTGCTGTTTGCTTCAGATAATCCAGCATCACAGTCATCCAGGTCTTCCTCTCCGGATGGATCTCAGGTAACCAAACTTTCTGTGGGCAAATCCTCTAAAAGCAAATCTCTTTCAAAAGATCGAGAGGCTCTCAATCTTGAGTTCGAGGATTCTGCCCACACCAAAAAACCCCGGCGGGAGGCTCCGGCCTCCAAAGCATCACCTATGGGGTTACAGGTTGACATCGATGGCACGGCCTCGACTGATCACCTGTTAGACTGCTCTGGGGTACCGGTCGATACCGGTACCGACATCCAGACAGCAGTGGCGTCCATGGGCAATACTGTCCAGACCATGCAGCACGCCGTTCTGGCTTTCATTAAGGCTGCGACGCCCTCGGTACCGATTCCATCGGTACCGAACCTGGTTCCGGTATCCACACCGGAACCGAGACCATCGACTTCCAAGCGTCGATTGGTTCCGCTTGCTGGATTCAGGCTTTTGCCCGATACCAATCCCATGCCCGATACGCCCGATCTCGATATCGATCGGTACGCGTATCGTGCATTGCAAGCACAGAGAGAATACTCAGATTCTTCTGATGAGTTCAATTCCTCTGATGACTCTGCTGAGTTTGATCTTCCTGAGGAGCCCTATTCTCTAAAGAGGGCGATGTCTCCTCCAGAGGAATTATCCTTTCAGGATTTCATTGTTGATGTAGCTAAAGGACTTCTATTGCTACATCTTCTGAAAAGAAACCCAGATCAAAAAAATTGGATATTTTAGGATACTCTAAAGCTCCTAAAGAGGCAGTTACTCTGCCTATCCATGAAATCCTTCAAGAACACTTGATGGATTTGTGGGAGACTCCTCTAACTCTGTCTCCTCATTCTCGTAGGTTGGACACCATGTACCGGGTCCCTCCTTCTCCTGGGTTTCAAAAAAGCTCAGCTGCCTCACCACTCCATTGTGGTGAAGTCTGCTATGAAGAAGATAAAGAGTCCCAAAAAGCACTCTTCTACCCCTCCAGGGCGAGAGAATGTAAGACCCTTGACTCTTTTGGTAGAAAGATCTTCCAGGCTAGTATGCTTATAGCCAGGATCAATTCTTACAGCCTTTATATGGGCATGTTTCTCAGAGAACTTGCCCTAAAGGTACGGCATTTTGCCCCCTTTATCCCTGAGGATAAAAAGGAGGACTTCACTTCTGTGGTGACACAACTTTCAGAGGTCTCCAAGTTTTCCAACAGGGCAGCCTTTGATTCCTTTGAGGTTGCTGGCAGGGCTTCGGGAATTGCTATTGCAGCCCGACGTCTTGCTTGGCTCCAGGCTTCTGACCTAGAACCCTGGGTTGTGGATGGCCTAAGGAATCTGCCCTGTACAGGTGAGAACTTATTTGGTGAAGACTGGCAAATTAAAGCTGCTCAAATGGATGCAGAAAATGCCACTCTAGATAGACTTTCTAAGTCTACTTCTATTCCTGCCAAAAAGAAGTCTTTTAAAAGGCCTTACTATAAGAAGGCCAGATTTTCCACAAATACTGGCCAACAATCTTCTCAGCCTCGCTTTGCTGCTAAACGTCAGCAATTTAAGCAAGTAAAGTCAAAGTCTGGGCTCAACCCCCTCAGGGGTTTTGACTTGCCCCTAGAGAACTTACCATTTCTGGCTCTGGAACAACCAGAGCCTCTCACCATACCTGGAAGGTTAGTTCACTTTGCTCCCAGATGGGAGCAAATAACATCAGAGCAATGGACCCTCTCTATCATCAGAGAGGGCTACAAACTTCATTTCTCCAGCCTTCCTCCCCATACCATGGTGAGGCAATTCAGATCTCCCCCATCTCTTCTGACCCTGTTGGGTCAGGAAGTCTCCTCTCTCCTTGCCCAAGGGGCAATAGAGGAGGTTCCTCTTCCTCAACAGGGGTTAGGGTTCTACTCCCCTTATTTTCTCATAACAAAGAAGACAGGGGGCTTCAGACCTATCCTAGATCTGAGAGAATTGAACAAGTTTCTATTCAAGGAGAAATTCAAAATGCTCTCTCTGGGCATTCTCCTTCCATACCGTCAGAGTCAGGATTGGCTTTGTTCTCTAGATCTCAAGGATGCGTACACTCATATACTCATCCATCCATCCCACAGAAAATATCTTCGATTTCTGTTCCAGGGAAAACATTTCCAATACAGAGTACTTCCCTTCGGTCTCGCCTCTGCTCCAAGAGTATTCACAAAATGCATGGCAGTCGTAGCCGCATTTCTAAGAGGCATGGGAATCTTCGTCTTCCCATATCTGGACGACTGGCTCATCCGAGCTCCATCTCAGTCAGAAGCCCAGATTTCCTTGGACCGCACAAGGCGTATTCTTCAATATCTGGGACTTGTGGTAAACATTCCCAAGTCCCAACTCATCCCTACTCAGTCCCTGGAATTCATAGGGGCCCACTTGGACTCCACCACTGCAAGGGCCTACCTCCCTCTGGTCCGAGGCCAACGGCTAATCAGTTGGCCTCCTAGGCTCAGTCCAGAAGTCACTTGTCAGCCAGAGAAATGCTGCAACTTCTGGGCCACATGACCTCCACGGTCCATGTGGTGCCCTACGCTCGTCTTCATATGAGGGCAGCTCAATGGACTTTGGCCACCCAGTGGTCTCAAGCATCGGGACTGCTCTCATACCAAGTACTCACCTCAAAACGTCTGTTTTGGTCTCTCCAGTGGTGGACATCCTCCAAAAATCTGTTGTTGGGGACCCCCTTCCAACCTTCGTTGCCCCAAGCAACCCTCACAACAGATGCCTCCCAAACAGGGTGGGGAGCTCATCTCCAACACCTCTCCACTCAGGGCACCTGGTCTCCCCAGGAGACCACCCTTCACATCAACCTTTTGGAACTGCGAGCAATCTTCCTTGCCCTCACAGTCTTCCACACCCTCCTTGTCAACCTGACTGTCCTAGTCCAGACAGACAATCAGGTAGCCATGTTTTATGTCAACAAACAAGGAGGGACGGGCTCTCTGTCGCTTTACAACGAAGCTCTCAGATTATGGGCCTTCGCCAGACAGCATCAAATTCATCTTCTGGCAGTGTATCTTCCAGGAGTTCAAAACTCTCGGGCAGACAGACTCAGTCGAGTTCTGTTTCCACACGAGTGGTCCCTGCATATGGACCAAATACACAGAATCTTCCAGGAATGGGGGACCCCGGACATAGACCTCTTTGCAAGTCCGTGGAATGCCAAACTTCCCCGGTTCTGTTCCAGGATTCCGTGTCAGGGAGCTCAGGCCAACGATGCCTTTCTCCTGCATTGGGGTCAGGAATTCCTGTATGCTTTTCCACCCATTCCTTTGATTCCCAAGACTCTGTTCAAACTACAGAGGGATCACGGATCCATGATCCTCATAGCTCCACGCTGGCCACGCCAAGTGTGGTTCCCTCTACTTCTACAGCTCTCCCAGGACTCCTCCCTGTACCTGGGAGCTGCGCCGGACTTTCTGTCTCAGGAGAAGGGGACCTTGTGGCATCCAAACCCCAAGTCCCTACATCTCCAGGCTTGGTTACTGAAGGCTTAAGCCTGCATGATTATAGTCTTTCTCAACCAGTGAAAGATATACTTTATGCTTCTAGGAAACCCTCTACCAGGCGTTCCTATACTTTTAAATGGAAACGTTTTTTCCATTTGGTGTGCTCAACAGGGTCTTGACCCTCTAGCACTTCCTTTGCATTCTCTATTAGACTATCTCCTGCATCTTTCCAATGCAGGCCTCAAGACGAATTCAGTACGAGTCCATTTAAGTGCTATTGCAGCATCTTTGAAACCTATAAATGGACAGCCTGTCTCCTCTCATCCTCTTATTGCCAGATTCATGAGAGGCCTGACCCTAACTAAGCCTCCCATCCGCCCACCTCCGGTGGCATGGGACTTAAACCTAGTTCTGGGTCAGCTTATGCAGCCACCTTTTGAACCTTTGGTTTCTACCTCCCTGAAATTTCTTTCCTGGAAGGTTCTTTTCCTTATTGCAGTCACTTCGGCTCGCCGCATCAGTGAACTGCAGGCTTTGGTGGCTAATCCACCTTATACCAGATTTCTTCATGATAAGGTGGTCCTTAGGACGAATCCCCACTTTATGCCCAAAGTGGTCTCGCCTTTTCATCTTAATCAAGAGGTATATCTACCTGTTTTTTTCCCGGCTCCTCATGCATCCAGTGCAGAGAGGAACCTTCATACTCTTGACTGTAAAAGAGCTCTCGCCTTTTACCTCAACAGGACTCAGCCACATCGAAAGTCTTCCCAACTTTTTGTGGCTTTTGATCCTTCTCATTTGGGACTTCCAGTCTCCAAACGTACACTTTCCAATTGGATTGCTCAGTGTATTTCTTTTGCTTACCAGAGTAAGAATATTTCTCTTGAAGGCCATGTCACAGCTCACAATGTGAGAGCCATGGCTACTTCTATGGCTCATCTTCACTCTGTATCCATCGATCAGATCTGTCGAGCAGCCACTTGGGCCTCGGTTCATACCTTCACAGCCCATTACTGTTTGGACAAGGCCTCCCGCCGGGATGCCTTGTTTGGTCAGGCTGTCCTCAAACACCTGTTCCATACTTAAGCAACTCCTGCCCACCTTCCCTGAATGGATGCCTGAGATCCATACGAAGATGGTTTACCCTTGGAGGGGGATCTCCCAGGCATCTTAGCTAGGGAGTCCCCATATGTGAGGACTTATTCCTGCTTGTTCCTGGAGATAGCACAGTTACCTACCTGTAACAGGTGATCTCTGGGAACAGCAGGAATTAGTCCTCACAACCCACCCACCTCCCCTAGGAGTTGTATCTTCTATCTATCTACCTTCCTTTCCTCTCTCTATTGTCTCAGCTATAAACTCGAACTGAAGAGAGCTGGTAAGGAAGGCGGGAAGGCAGCGCGCATGCGCTGTGGGAAGCCCCAAAAGCTTTTCATCTGAAAAGCTGGGGAGCTTTCCCGCGCCGGCTCCGTCGGTTCCGACGTACCCATATGTGAGGACTAATTCCTGCTGTTCCCAGAGATCACCTGTTACAGGTAAGTAACTGTGCTTTATCCTTCCTCTCTCCTCAGCGCATAACCTTGGTGTTATCTTTGACTCCTCTCTCTCTTTCTCTCTCATATCCAACTCATTGCTAAGTCATGCCGTTTCTTTCTCTACAATATCTGCAAAATTCGCCCCTTCCTCTCTGTTAACACTACTAAAATGATTGTCCACTCCTTAATCACATCCCGCCTTGATTACTGTAATCTTCTGCTTGCCAGCCTCCCAGCAAACCCTCTTTCCCCTTCAGTCTATTCAACATTCTGCTGCTCGTCTGATTTTCTGCCAGTCTCGTTTTTCCCACATCACTCCTCTCCTCATGTCACTTCATTGGCTCCCCATCCATTTCCGTATCCAATTCAAGCTTCTCCTACAGACCTATAAATGTATTCACTCTTCTGCCCCCCAGTACCTTTTGTCTCTTATCTCTCTTTACACTCCCTCTCGGTTACTTCACTCTTCTAATAGTCTTTGTTTATCTATGCATTTCACTCGTATTGCTAATTCTAGACTTCGCTCCTTTCACCTTGCTACACCCTTCGCCTGGAATAGCCTTCCTGTCTCTGTGCATCAGGCGTCCTCCCTGGCCATCTTCAAGTCCAGGTTGAGATCTCACCTCTTCACTATTGCTTTTCATTCTTGGCTCTTGTGTTGTGATATGACTATTTTATATATGCTGTGTTTGCTCTCTCTAACATTAGATGTATACTTTGTCCTGTTGATCTGTAATTTGTATTATGTAATTTTTTGTCTTGACTAGATTGTGAGCTCTGATGAGCAGGGACTGCCTCTCTTATTTGTGTGTACATCACTTCATATGTTTGCAGCACTTTCTAAATGCTTATTAATAATAATAATAATAATAATAATAATATATAGACGTCCTCAGTAGCATTTCAGAGCCAAGCTGTCTAATAGCATTATGGTTAGAATAGTGGTTTAAGAGCTGGGTGACCAGGGTTCAAATCTCAGTGTGGGAAGTTGTAATCTAAAGCTAGTCACTTAATTCTCCATCTTCTCTACACTCTCTGGATCTTTTAAGGTGAAAACAAGCACTGTCCTGATGCCTATTCATGCCTGAAGCAGGAATAAACATGCACGTTCAGCTGCTTCTTGGATTGAATGGGGACGTGTAAGTCCATGTCTCCACCACATCCTCCTACCTACTTGAGTGTTCCTGTACTGGAGACATCTGGGAATGGCATTTATGGAATGGTTACGGGTCATGTCAATGATTTTGGCATCCACATGTGTGTCTGCAGATGTCTAAAACACAACTAAACCTTTTAAAATGACCCTTTTACTGGTGAGGACTGAGAAACAAGAGAATCAATCCAGGTGAGATAACTTCCAAGTAGTGGGTCTGGAGGAAGATCTGTCAGATGCAGAACTTTACAATTTCTTTGAGAAATGGCTGATGGCACAGTTAGGCCTGTCTGGCATGAAAGGCACATGGATGTGCAAGAGGGTCCACGGAATTGGACCACAGAAGGGAGGGTATTCCAAGGCCAAGAACAGCTATTGCCCATTATATGATGTGGTCAGAGAAGAAGCCACTGCTGAAGGGATTTTGGTGTCCTAAGAGTTTGGAATACAAAGCCAAGCGCTTACTTTTGTTTAATGACTCCTCTGCATGGGTTGCACTAGAAGTGATAGGTGGAGGATGTGGTGCAAGTGGAGTGGAGGAGTAGCCTAGAGATTTGAGCACTGGCTTGGTACCCAAGAGACCAGGGTTTGATTCCCACTAGCACTCCTTGTGGCCTTGGGCAAGTCACTTAACCTCCATTGCCTCAGAAGAAAGGCCTGGCAATCTACTTCCAGTCACACTGTCATGAAAACCCAGGAGCTTCTGGGTCACCAGGAGTCAGCACTGACTTGACAGCAAACTGCATGCTTGTGATGCAAGTTTTCCCCAGTATGTTCAATGCTATACCAAAGGAGCATATGATTTGCACTGCTGAGTGGAGGGAGTACCCTAATGGTTAGAGCACTGGCTTGGTAACCAAGAGACAAGGGTTTGATTCCCACTAGCATTCCTTGTGGCCTTGGGCAAGTAAACTTAACTCTCCATTGCCTTGGAAGAAAAGCTTGGCAATCTATTTCCATTTGCACTGCCAAGAAAACCCAGGAGCTGCTGGGTTGCCAGGAGTCTGCCTTGACTCAAAGGCACACACTGCACTGCTGTTTCTACATAAACTAAGGATCAGCCATGGTGGGAAAATCCAGATCTTTCAGACAGTAGAGGAAGGCAGGAGATTGGAAGCCCAATCGCAACAATGTGAGTAGGTGCCTATGATCTGGAGGGGAAAGGAAGAAGTAACTACAGTTTGTTCAGAATGTAAAAGCTGAACTTTCATATAATGGATGGACACAGGAACTGAGTGAAGAACTTGTAAAACTGCTCTGATTTGATGTGAGGGCACTGGTTGAGAATATACTGTTTGGTAACTGGAAATATACTCATGAGTGCACAGCAAATACTTGGAATACTTAGGGATTACAACTCAGCATTTTGAACTGAATAGCAGCTGGCTTGCAGCAGAGGCACCCAGACAGGCAAGTACAGTGCAAATGAGATTGCACAGGACTACTGTGATACAAAGCCAAGTGAGGTCCAGTAAGATATATCTATGCTTTGTGGTACATGCAACTGGGTAGCAATGGTGACCTATATCATATTGATGCCTGGACAAAATATGAACACTGCTGAATTTTGGTGGACAATGAAATGGAGGGCGAGGATAATTTAATTTATTTATTTATTTAGACAGATTTGTATACCACCTTATCCTACAATCAAAGTGGTCACATCACAATTGGAGGGTTACATTTAACATGAGGGTACTTAACAACATTATACAATGAACTCGTATGTCTAGTTGGGATAAGTGGGTATCGAGTTGGCGGAGGTATTTGCATTACCGTTCGGGTGGAGACTGATAATTGATAGAGTGCATAGCAAAGCAACCTGTGGCTTAGAGAGAGATTCACAGGATGGAACCACAGAGACTTAGAGTGGAATTTCCTGGCAAGGACAAATGGGCAGGAATGGGACAGAACTTACCTTTAAGAAGAATCATGGGGGAGTGGCCCTATTTTCAAGATGGCGGTGTGAGCGTTTTGCTGCTGGTCATGCCTAAACGGAAGGGTAGGCAGAAGCTCTATCCCGCGGAGCCTGCCTTACCCACGTCCACAGGACCTATGGATAGATTTGTCCAGATGACAGAGGCGCAGAAAAGGGAGATTAGAGTGGGCGCTGTCCCGTCGGTAACTGTGGCACCGACGGATCTTGCCCTGGATGTGACTCTCTCCCCGGATGAGCGATTGCCGCCGCCTTGTGGAACTTGTCCGGGGCCTCCTTCTGTGAGTGGAGAAGCTGCCCCTCCCAGAGTTGGTGGGTTGGCTTCTGAAGTGCGGGCCCTTCAGGAGGAGTTCTCTGGACCTCCGCCCTTGCTATCGGTGGCTGGGGTTTGGCTCCCATTAACAACTTTGAGGCTGATATATCGGCGGACCGAGTTGAGGGAGTGACTTTAACATCTTCGGTGTCGCAGTTTGGATTACCTGATATTTCTTTGAAGCGCCCTAAGGAGGTTTCTCTCGAATCTATTTGGGAAGCAATTTCTCAGCTCTCTTCCATTGTGAGTAAACAGTTGGATCTGATGGTTGCAAGACTTGGGAAATTAGAAGTACTATCTTCTGCGATGCAGGCAGACGTGGCTACCTGTAGCCTGAAGGTTGCTGAAGGGGAACAGAAATTGACTCAGTCTGCTTTAGTACAAGAGTCTCTTATTAAGGATAATCTCGCCATGAAGATGAAATTGGAAAATTTAGAAAATATTGCACGTGCTTCTAATGTTAGGCTGTTAAATTTTCCTGTGGTAACAAATGTTTCTCCACTTGAATTGTTTAAAAAGTATCTGCAGGAAGTTTTGTTGGTTCCAAATGACCTAGTTCCCCCAGTGGTAAAAGCATATTTTTTGCCTAAGGTCAAGATAGAGGGTAAAGTAGCGGTTGGTGAATTGGTTATGGATAGTTTGGATGTTTCGGCATTGCTACAGTCACCTAAAGAGTCAGAATTATTCACGTCAACTTTGTTAGTGACTCTAGCATTGCCTTCTGATCGAGAGTGGCTGTTGAAGCTATATTTTAGGAAACGCTCTGTGTTATTCATGGGGAAGAGAGTGGCAATGTTTCCAGATGTTTCTAAAGAAACACAGAAAAGGCGTAGAGCTTTTTTGTTAAAACCAGGTGTAGTTCAGTTGGGTGCGTTTTTTGTACTTCGTTTTCCTTGTAAATGTGTTATTTCCTATCAGAATGCTAAATATGTGTTTTTGCGACCTGAGGATTTATCTTCATTTATCAGTTCTCATATTGTAACTTCCTCTCCTCGGTGAAACTCTCATTAATTAAGATAGCTCTCTGTCCCCCGCCAAGTATTACCACTTTATTCCTAAATAATTTTTCTTTGGTTTTCTCCCCATATAGTGGGCTAACTGCATACTTGTATTAGTGGTATTTCCTGTTTCCTTTTTCTTGTTGTATTTTGCTTATACAAGATGCTGTTTCTGTACAAGTATATTACTTGGTTTGGATTGTTAAAAATGTATAAATAATAAATTTAAAAAAAAAGAAGAATCATAGGACAGCCTACAGCGGAGATAGAGAAAATACAAGTGACATCTGAATGTGGGAAAATGTATGTGACAGTAGTTATGTCTTGTGAAGATGGGGGGGGGAGGGGGAGGAGGATGGATACTTGTAAGAAGAATAACCAAAAGGGGGCAGAAGGAATGGGAAATTGGGGGAGGGGGGACAAGTGATGGATAAGGTACACATCAGTAGAATGGGTTTGTTGGGGGGGGGTGGAATGATGAAGACAAATAGTGATTGCAGAGTGAAAAGGGAGTCTAACTGGCTGGATCTTCCTTGGGGAGGGGGCCAACAATAGGAGCATGGAGTGAATGAATGAGCCAGTGTTGACAGAGTGGTGTAAAAGGGGTATATGAATGGGTGGGGGGGGCAAATATTTTGGGGGTTGGATGGAGCATGGAAGAATGGGTGTGAGGTAGGCAGGATGGGAAATAGAGACACACTTAGGGGAACAATATGGGAGGGTGTTTGGAGAGAACAATGGGATAAATAACAGGAAGGGGCCATGGCTTGTTAGTCAAATGAATGCAAATGAGCATAAAGGGCCAATCGTTTGTGCCATTCCATGGCTCAGCTCGGAAGCCCTGGGAAGGCAACAGGGGGCAAAGCTAAGATGTTGCTATAGATTAAGCATGAGGGGAATATGACTGAGATACATTTCATTACACTAAATGGGGGGCATTTACTCTCCAATAAAGTGAGAGAAGATACTCAACTACTTAAGGAAAATAAATACTGATGTGAAATTTGTGCATGAGAGACATCTTGCATCGGGGCACATAACACACTGAAGAGAGAGTGGGTAAGTGAGGTGATATCCGCTTCTTATAATTCTCGCCAATGTGGCAATATTGATTGGGAAATGGCAGGCCTTTAAGACAGAATTATCCAGGACGGGGAAGGGAGGTATATTGTCCAGGGTAGCTTGGAGGAGAAGAGGGTAGTGCTTTGTAGTGCATATGTACCAAATGTTTATAGCCATTTCTCAAACCCAGTTACCAGGCTAGCTGATCAAACAGACTATAAGGTTATAAAGGGTAGAGACTTCAACATGGTAGCTGATCCCATAGTAGACTGCAAGCCCACCGGAACCCCATGGAGAGATGGGGAAAGGAAGGGAGCCAACCTTTTTATGTAAAAAACTAGCAGTGATAGGTGGTTGGAGAACATTGAATCCAAATGAGCAGGAATACGCTCATTATTCCAGAGCTTTTATTTATTTAAAAGTATTTATATTCCGCTTTATCCTTGAATCAAAGTGGATTTCACTGCAAACCAATCAAGTAGGGTAGTGCGGGGGTGTCGGCATGCAGTGGTTGTGAAGGTAGTATTCGTGAGTGTGTGGATAGGTAAATCTTGATTTGGGGTGCAATATATACAGGTTGAGCTATCTACATTGTGCTATATACATTTTACTGAAAGTAGTATATACAGGTTGAGCTATCTACATTGGGCTATATACATTTTAATGGTTGACTAAGGGGGGGGATGCAGATGGGAAGTCATTTCATTTTTGCAACTGGTTGACAACCCAGGCTTTGATCTAGGTCAGGGATGTACCAGATTCTTAGAATGAGGGAATGAAAATAGGGTAGACATGGGAATTATTATGGGATGTGTTGAGGGGTGCTTTCCCACCTCATACCCGGATAGACTATTTACTGCTGTCACAACAATTATTTGGGACGTTATGAGGGGTAGAGATCTGATTGCAGATGCTGTCAGTCCATGCAGCAGTGCAAATAACCATACAAATTTTGGAGATTAAACCTGGTATTGTGTCAAAGCTCAGAGTTTAAACAATTCCTGAGAAAAATCTGGCAGGACTATGAGGAGGAGAACTGGAAATAAGATGTGCATCCTATAGTATATTGGGAAGCAACAAAAGCGATTCTACAAAGAAGAATTATCAGATATACAGCAAAATATAAAAAGGATAGGGAGCTGTTACATATACTGCAAGAATGGATGCAAGCTAGAATGCACTACATAGGATGAGGGAAGGACAAAGAGAGATCATGGATTTAAGAGTTAAAAAACAAGGTGAATGCACTGTTGCAACAATGGATGATGCAGAGTCTCCATATTTATAAATACAATCTGCATATTTATAAATACAATCTGCATAAATGGGGAGATGAAATGGAAAAGCTCCTAGCAAATTTGATCCACCCATTGAGAGCTAGGCACACTATAACAAAATTAAAAAGGGAGGATTGCATGCTAATAGTAGCAGAAGAGGAAATAGCAGAGTGCTTTGTCCATTACTTCCAAAACTTATGTAGGGCCTTAGAAGGAACATCAAAGGGAGGAATTACTTTGAGACTTGCCACTCTCTACAGTCAGCACAGAGCAAAGGGAATTTTTAAATAGGCCAATAACAGAGGCAGAGATTTTAATGGTGATCAAGAGTCTAAAATTTGCTAAGACCCCAGGGCCAGATGGGTTGGGTTGGGTTAGGTTGAATTCTATAAAATTTTGTGGGGAACTGACAACGAAGCCTTTGAAGGAGATGGGGGAAGCAGCAGTGGAGAAAGGGGATTTTGGATTTGGAAGCCAATCAAGCTACAATGGTATTAATAACAAAGCCAGGCAGGGATTTGGAAAGGGTGTACTAGTATAGGTTAATATCCCTGATGAACCAAGACCTAGAGATCCTGGGTGCAATTTTTATTTTATATTTTATTATTAGTATTTAGCTCACATCTTTTATAGTAGTAGTCATGGCAAACAGATTAAGGGAGGTAGTGCTGTACTTCGAGCACCCAGATCAGGTAGGGTTTGTGCAGGATAGATATGCATCCAGCAACCTGTTGAGAGCCTTGACAATACTCCAACAACAGCATCAGTTAGAGGAGAAGGCATTGATGGATGCAGAAAAGTCCTTGAATAGGGTGACCTGGAGCTACCTGTTCTGGGTGCTGCATAAATATGGGATGGAAGAGTATTTTCTGGGATGGATAAAGCCCTTTTATGACAAACCATAAGCTCATATCCTGACGAATGGGACACTGACAGACCCATTCAGACTGTAAAGAGGAACAAGGCAGGGATGCCCATCCTTCCTTGTTTGTCTTATCACTTGAGCCATTTGCTATAAAACTGAGACATTAAAGGGGACAGATAAAGGGGCCGAAGGTTGGAAGTCAAGAGTGCAAAATCAGTTTGCTGATGACATACTGATTAGCATTCAAAAGTCAAAACAGGGGCTAAGGGAATTGTTTGAGATAATTGGGCATTTGGGACCTTCTCGGGCCTACACATAAATACCGAAAAGTCAGAGGTGATAGTTTTGAATGAGGGGGGTAACACCTGAAGCATTCAACACACCTTTCAGGTGGTTGTCAGGCCCCCTAAAATGCTAGACTACTAGGATAAGTATTAACATCAGAGCATAAAAATAGGTACCAAAAGAATAACCAAGAGAAGAATAATCAGATAAAGAATCTCTACAGTATATGGGAGGAGCTGCCATTGTCGGTGTATGGTAGAGTGGCACTGGCAAAGATGGTATTGCTCCCAAAAATTACCTATCAGCTGCAAATGTTACCAGTATTGATGAAAAGGACAGAGGAAATCCAACTAAAAGGTCTATTTCAGAAATTTATTTGGACAGGCAGGAGAGCACACATTAGCTATGCCAAACTGATTTTGGACAGGGGAGTGGGGGTGGACTGATGCTGCCAGACCTCAGATGATATAATATTGCAGCTTCCAGAGGGACTGTGGGAGGAATGGAACAGTCCATATGGGCTGTTGAGTATACTCTATTATCCTAAGGCAGAAATTAGCTATCCACAATTTAGGCTGCTAATAGGCCCTCTTCATAAAGTCAAGAAATGGTGGTTGACTAAGGGGGGGGGATGCAGATGGGAAGTCACTTCATTTTGCAACTGGTTGACAACCCAGGCTTTGATCTAGGTCAGGGGTGTACAAGATTCTTAGAATGAGGGAATGAAAATAGGGTAGACATGGGAATTGTTATGGGATGTGTTGAGGGGTGCTTTCCCACCTTTACATAATGGAAAAACAAATTAGGGCTCCCAGAGACTAAAGACACGATATTTGAAAGGCATTTACACAGTTATTGCTGCTAAATATCCTCGTCGTTCTCCACTACACGCCCCAATGCTAACTGCTTAGCATTGAGGCGTTTGTGGGTGGCAACAGTGACTAACCAAGTAGCAGCAATATTGCACCACTACTCAGCTTCTACGGGTAAAAGATAGGCACTGCAAAAGCTGTCTTTACCCAGCGCAATATCGCTGCTACCCAGTTAGCCCCTGTGGCTTCCAGGCATTTGCAATGACCCTGAATATTCAATGCCAGGGTCACATATGACTCCAGCATTGAATATCCATGATTAAAGGACAGTGATGACAGCAAGGCACTGTACTTATGCCTAACCATCCTAACTCAATATTGCACCCTGAGTATTTACACTACATGCAGGTGAGGCATTATTGGCGAGCTTTGGAAATCAAACAACAATGAAGGTGGAGGTAAAGGAGATAAATGAGACTTTAGGAAGTTGAGTCTCCTCTGGAATAGACTGTCCACATAGTATAGACTAGCTAGATACTAAATACACAACATTGTACATATGTAAGTAGTTTAGTTTGCATACCCCGTTATCCAAGTTATTACTCCTGTTCTATGTAAAGCCAAACAGTTTGTTATGGTCATTTTGTTGTATGTAAACCGCGCTGACAATAGTGCGGTATATAAGAAATTGTAATAAATAAATAAATAATAAATATGAAGGGAATGGCTAAACAGTGGACAGAAGACATGACAGAAGAGGTGGAAGGGTGGATCTGGAAATGTATTTTGAACAGATCCCAAAAAATATCTGTAATGCAAGATACCAAGAGATGCAATTTAATATTATTCATAGTGCCTATCTTTCTAGAGAACAGGAACCGTGGATGGGACTTTGGGGGGTTGGGGAGATGTGATAAGAGTAAGGCAGAGGAGGCAACATTTCATCATACTTTTTTGGAGCGCCCCACCCTGACTGCAATGTGGGGGAAGGTATTGAAAACACTGGGAACTAAGAAGGACATATGGGCTGCTGATGTTGGGAGATGAAAGTCCATTGAGAGAACAAAAACTACTGAAGGAAGACTTTTAAATTTCTAATGGTGGGGCTCTGGGGCATCAAGAAAGCAATTTTGCAATGATGGGTAGAAGACTCAGCACTGGCTTATAAACAATGGGTAAATGTTATGAATGACCTGCTAAAGCAAAGCGCTATGCTTATGGAGAGTAGAATACCCCCAGTTTTTGAATTTGGGGAAGAAGGAGGGGTAGTTTGGATAGGAAGAGGGAAGGGGGTGATGCCCTTGTGTTTGGTTTGATTTGGGATTAATAAAATGAAAATGTCAGGGTTGACACACATGCATCTCAAAAATGATGAAGGAAGCTATTGCAAACACAGTAAGGTGCAGAGTGTACCTTGTATTTTTGTGTCTTCTTTGAAAAGATGTAAAGGTACCTTTGCATCATCGTGCTGATATTTGAAATAAATCATTTTTTTAAACAGATATTTTCGACCTTTACTTTTAAAATTCTAAGACTTTATTTTATGGTCAAAGAATATGGTTGTTTCGTGATGTAGCTCAAAGTGCCAAGAGAGCCTGGCACTGAGTGGAACATTTTTCCTTAGATATCCTTACCAATGTATTAAGTATTTCAGTGCCAGATATATTTCCTTTTCTCCGGATTAGCTCTGAGCTTTTATAGAACTGAAGTCTTTCCATCTCTATCCCAATAACCCATTATGATGATGCATTAGAAAAAGGAGGCTATTTGAAATTTTGAAGGATTAGCAACTATTGCCTTTTCTTTTTTTATGTGATTTTTTTGGGGTTCTGATTCATATCTTCACCAAATGTGTTCTGTTCTCTCCCCCACCCCCACCCCCCAAAGTGTGTGCATGCTATTGAGTCAATGCTGCATCCTGGAGACCCAGCCCCTGCATTTTCTTAGCAAGATGTGACCCAGTATAGATTGCCAGGCCTTTCTTCTGTGTTGTAAGTCTATGCCATCTGGTATCCCAAGGTGTAGGTGGTCTAATATTGGAAGAATTGTTATCTGTATATTTTTACTTTTCACTTTTTTCCCTTTGTATGCTTATTGTTTTATAATATCTTCCTTTATTTCTTTATCGAGCAGATGCTTCTAAATTTTGTTTAAACTTAATTTAAATAATAAAAATAATTTAAAGCTTCCATATAACACTGGAGCACAGGGGGACGCCAGAAAATGTGCAGCTGAGGTTGTGCAGTATCTCATAAGTCTGCAGTACAGACATGGAGCCAGAGAGTTTGATTTTAAGCTTGGATTGCAGTTCCAAGGGGCATTTGGCACATAGAGGACTGCAGAAAAAACACCCATATTTCTTTGGGAGAAATCTTACTCAAATTATTTCTAAAAGAGATGCAGAGGGAATCTTTTCAAAGAACTTGTCTGGGTAACTAAGCAGTTACCAGGCTGAATATCCTGGTTGAAAATTGCTCCCCTTTCCCTTCAGTAGCCAAACACACACATGCTGTTAGCTACAGGGGATAGGGGCCAGGACCAGGACTGGAATGAGGTCACTAATGGTAAAGTATTTTGGGGAATACAAAATGAAATCAATCTAGTTGCTTTACAGAGCATATGCTGTGCTGTTTATATTTTGGATCTTGGATCATTCCAGAAGGTATGGTTTCTTTAAGACTAGATGAAGAAATAAACTTTGGAGTATTTTTAAAAGGATTGCAATATTTTTTGAGGTTCTTTGCCTGTGGCCTTTTTACATGTGCAAAGTCCACAGATGCTCTGGCTCCAGCTGGCCCTAAATTTTCAAAGGAAAAATGCCCAGGCAGATTCATTTTGAATACTGATTACAGGTCTGTATTTGCAGCAATACAAGTTACCTGTAGGGTTTAAAAATTGTCCCCCTGATGAATAACTGCATCAGTTTCATAGATGACTGAGGTTCATACACATTCAGAGGAGGATTATAACTGCAATACGTGAGCTAGACATTAGGAAGATGAATACATTAAAGTTAGGGATGTACATTTGTTACCATGCATTCGGTTGTTTAGCACATCTTAAAACACCGGTGCTAAATTATTTAGCATGCATTAACCTACAAACTAATGCACATATAGTCAATTAATTTGCGTTAAAAAGTTCTAACACATGTTAAACACATTTTATTAAACTAAATGTGTTAAACAAAATGAAAAAAGCACAAAAATCATAAAACATTCCAAAAATTCTGAAAACCACCTAATAATGTTTTGCCCGTGTACATCCCTAAGTGGATTGACTGAAGTAATGAAAGCTATGGTTCACATGGATACTCAAGAATGAGGCATAAGGATGCCTGTGCATAAAACCCCCAAAACATTCTAGCATAGTTATATGGTATGGGATTGCGGCGGGGAAAAGGCATGGTGATAACAGGTAGCCAGTATGTGAACAATAGTCATGCATTGGCTTCCAAAATTGTCGTGATCTGGGACACTGGCACCAGTAATAGCCATTCTCCTGGCCTCCTTCAGCACCCTTCCCCCCTGACAGCATCTAACCCCTATGTGATGCTGTCTAGAAGAGGGTCATTGGGGCACTACCTTTCCACCCCCACTTAAAACAAAATCCTGGTTAGTCAGTTAGAACTACCCCTGACTCCACCACACACAAACACCCAAAAATGAATTCCTGACTAGTCAGTTGGGGCCACATCCGACCCCCCTCCCCAGCCCTTACCTCAATGCTTCCTGGTGGTCCAGTGTTAAGGGGACAGGAGCAGTCCCCTCCTGCTCCTGCCTTTGATGCTAGGGAAAATGACACTGGTCTTGCAGTCTCACAGTGCTGGCATATTCTCGCCAGGAGCCAGCACTGTGAGATTGGGAGTTCCCGCTCTACCTGCCGATGCAGGGATCAGGGGACAGTGTAGTAATCACTAGCTCTGTGCAGTATCCGCAGAACTGATGCTTGCCACCCCCCTTTCAGATACCACACAGGTTTTGCAGCTATCGCATGGCCTTTTTACATTTGCCACACAGTAGCTACAAAAATGCTTATTGCACTTTAGCAAACGTGCCCCTTTTCTGTCTCTGTATCTGTCTATAGAAAAATAGATAAACAAGAGAGAATAGCAAATATATTTTGCAGTAGGCATCCTGCAGGATAGCAATTTAATGTCATGGGAAGTCAATTTTCTAAAGCCCAGTTAAGTGAGTTTAGCATGATAGAGCACAAATTACCATTCAGTGTCAATGGTCAAGAACATAGTAGGTAAAAAGCCCCATTTTGTATAGGATGTCAAGGGAGAGAAACCAAGACATCCAAATCAGGATATGAATGGTTTCCACTATATTTTACAAAAAGCTCTGTTAAACACAGAGTCTCTTGTAAAATACATATAAGGACAGGCAGGCTTGGACCCCTTATTTGGCAGCTTAACTCCTCGTAGTAGTACCGTGACACTACTGCTAAAAGGTCAGAGTTACCATTTTGATCCGGGCACCCAGGGGGCAGGAGTAATTGGGAATTGCTCCTGCCCCCTTTGATTGTTTATTAAAATCTTAATGTAATGCTTTATACATGGTTAAGTATCAAAGCGATTTACAATAAAAACATTGGTCCCAATATTCAGCAGCAATGGCTAGCCGATCTAATTCAAGTAGTCGCCATGCTGAACTTTAAACCAGCATCTCCAATGCCGAGGTCATACCCAGCCTACCATTGAACATCCAGGTTGCATGGATTAGCAAGAAGCTAACCGGGCAGCAGCAGCAATATTTGGCCAGTCTGGTTGACTTCCACAGCCAGCCTTACCTGCACCTTACATTCACCGCATAGCTATAATGGCAATGGCTCTATATCGCTGCTGCCTGGAACATCCCCCTGGCATGCAGCGGCAGCACCTGCCGATATTCAGTAGCACTAGCCATGTTAGTGCCGCTGAATATCCCAGATAAAGGGAGTTAAAAACATTGTTTAACACTAGAAGCCCCAAAGTGCGTCAATTGACACAAATGCATCTTCGAAATTGTATACCAGCGCCACTGCTAGAACCATGTCAGTCATGTTCCATGACTTTGTTAGCAAAGTCAAGATGTTCAAATATGTGCATCGAAAATTAATGACAGATGCACCACCTAGAGGGAAAATGAATTTATACCTAGAAGCCCCAAAGTACATCAATTGACGCACTCAATTGTCTTGGATGCATCAATTGATGTACTTTGGAGCTTCTAGGTATAAATTCATGTTATTTAATGATCAAGGAGTCCTTGACCATTAAATCTCTCTCTTGCTATGTCTTTATATGACACCGTTGTGTAAATAGTTACTTTTTGTTATCCAAGTTGGTTCTCCTGTTAATTGTAAACTCAGACTTATGTACCCTGTCTGATTGTTATGTTCCATGTAAACTGCGCTGATGCTGAATAGTGCGGTATAGAAGAAATTCTAATAAATAAATAAAATAAATAATAAAAATGTTCCCATTAGGTGGCACATCTCAATCACTGCTTACAGTTTTACTCCGACATTACAAACAATAAACACATGATGATGTCATGTAATGATGTCACATACTGCACGTATTTAACAAATAAGTAATTTCGCATTAATTCACATCTGCATTTCATGCTAACGCAGTCATCGTGATAATGCGTCAATTGAGGCACTTTGGGGTTTCTAGGTAAAATTCCTTTTGGGGCTTCTAGTATTAAAAGTAAAGGACAGCACAATCAGAAAATTCCAGGACATACAAAAAGCCATCAAGCTGTACAACCCGAGGACAAATGCTACACCTGATCCTGATATCCCGAGAAAGCCTTCTCAAAGAAATAGGTTTTCAAATTTGTTTTGGCTCTAACGGGATGTATTCTGGGAGAGAATTCCAGAGGTAAGGAAGTTCATGAGTATGAGCAGGGAGTCCTAGGGGTGTTGAGGGTTTGTCATTGATGTCAGGAATCTGGAAGTGGAAAGAGAGTTGTGAATGATGTCAGGAAGCATCAGGTTTAGGAGAGAGAAGCTGCTTTCTTTTGCACCTGCCCCTTGTTTGAGACCCCAAACCTTTACTGTGAGATGACAGTACCAAAGCCATTGGGACAGATATTCAGCGGAGGCAGCTAGTGTGATTACAGTGCCTAGCCATCCTCGCTGAACACTAAACCCAGATAGTTACTGCCAGAGCAATATCCAGCCACCAACATTGAATATCTGGGTCAGCCATGGAACCTGGACACTAACCAGGCAGCGGCAATATTCAGCCACTCCTTGGTTACCTTTGGAAGCAAAAGTAAGAACAATTTTTGCTGCACCTAATCTTTGCCACCAAGGGATAACCGGGTATCCCCCACAGAACGCCCCTGGTTAGCATTGGGGCATATAGCGGTGATAGCCAGCATTTATACAGATTGCAGATCTGGGTTTCCTAGACCATGGGATGCTGTTCCAAGGGTTGCAGAGCAGAGATGGCATCCATCTGTCCAAGAAAGGTCGACGCGTCTTCGGTAGTAGACTGGCTAATCTACTGAAGAGGGCTTTAAACTAGATTCGTTGGGGATGGGTGAAGAAAGCCCCCAGGTAGGTGAAAGCCCCCAGGTAGGTGATACATTAAATACCTTTATGGAAATGGGTAACAGGGGTAACATATGGAAAGAAGTGTGTATAAATGCCCGTAGCATGGGAAATAAGATCCCTGATGTTAAAGCTTTGGTAGGAGTGGCTGACTTGGATTTAGTGGCAGTTACAGAAACATGGTTCACAGAAAACCATAATTGGGATGTAACTATACCTGGCTATACTTTATTCAGAAAGGACAGGGTAGGAAGAAGGGGAGGAGGAATGGCACTATATATAAAATCTACTATTAAAACTTTTGAATTACAGAGCTTAAAAGGGAGAGAGGAGACACTGTGGGTTAAACTAGAAAGAAGGAAAGAGAAATCTATTTGTATTGGTGTGATATACAGACCTCCCTCACAAGAGGAAGAAGTGGCCAGAGAGTTAATTGAAGACATGCGCAGCATTGCTAGGAAAGGAGAAGTGCTACTGACAGAAGATTTCAATATGCCAGATGTTGATTGGCACATTCCTGCTGCAGTATCATCTAGAAGTAAGGAGATCCTGGATTCTCTACAGGGAGAACTATTCAGGCAATTGGTAACAGACCTCACACGTGAAGGGGCCATACTGGACTTGGTGCTTACCAAGTGTTTCTGATGTTGTAGTGGGAGATCATTTTGCATCCAGTGATCACCAGACGGTGTGGTTCAGTATTAGGACTAGGGCTGTTAGAATCCATTCAAAGGTGAGGATCTTAGACTTTAGGAAGACTAACTTTGCCAAGATGGGCCAATACCTCAGGGAGTCATTAGTGGGATGAGAACAGCTGGGGGATGTAGAAAAACAGTGGTCAAAACTGGGGGGCAACCAACCAACCTTTTAAGGGCAACCAACCTTTTTTTTTTAAATGGTAAATAAAGGTAAAAGGAAAAAGGAGACCGCTATGGTTTTTGAAAGAAGTAGCTGAAAAAGTGAAGAAAAAGAGGGAGGCCTTCATGAAATACAAGAGATCACAGACAGAGGAAGACAGGCATTTGTATTTGGAAAAACTTAGAGAAGCTAGCCAAGTAGTCAGGAAGGCAAAGATTTAAAAGGAGGAGGAAATAGCCAATGCAATAAAATGGGGGGATAAGACATTTTTCAGATATATTAGTGAGAAGAGGAAGGGCAAAAGTGGTATTGTCAGACTCAAGGGTGCAGGGGAGGAATATGTAGAAACTGCTAAGGATAAAGCGGAATTGCTTAACAAATATTTCTGTTCTGTGTTCACAGATGAAGAACCAGGAGCAGGACCTCAGAAAACACCCACAAACAGGAACAGAAGCGAGGGACATCTTGAACAATTTTCAGAAGACTGTGTTCGTGAGACACTAGCTCAACTTAAAGTAGACAAAGCGATGGGACCAGATGGGATACATCCTAGAATACTGAGGGAACTTGGGGATGTTCTAGCAGCTCCACTGACTGACCTTTTCAATGCCTCATTGGAGTCAGGAATGGTGCCAAAGGACTGGAGAGAGGCTCATGTGGTGCCTTTACACAAAAGCGGAAGTAAGGATGTGGTTGAAAACTACAGGCTGGTTAGTTTAACTTCGGTGGTGAGTAAATTATTGGAAACGCTGCTGAAAAAGAAAATAGTGAGGTTTCTGGAGTCTAACGGATTACAGGATCTGAGGCAGCATGGAGTCACCAGAGGCAGGTCTTTTCAGACAAATCTGATTGATTTCTTTGACTGGGTGACCAGGGAGTTGGACCGAGGGAGAGCCCTAGATGTGGTGTATTTAGATTTCAGTAAAGCCTTTGACACTGTTCCTCACAGGCGACTTATAAACAAACTGAGCACCCTAGGGATGGATCCTAATGTTACTGCTTGGGTTAGAAATTGGTTGGGTGGGAGGCGACAAAGAGTACAAGTAAATGGAGCTCACTCTGAGGAGAAGGATGTTACCAGTGGTGTTTCCCAGGGATCTGTCCTTGGTCTGATTCTTTTTAACATCTTTGTTAGTGATACAGCGGAAGGGCTGTCGGGTAAGGTTTGCCTCTTTGCGGATGATACCAAAATCTGCAATAGAGTAGACACCCAGGAAGGTGTAGATAACATGAGGAGGGATCTAGCTAAGCTTGAAGAATGGTCTAGAATCTGGCAACTGGGATTTAATGTTAAAAAATGTAAGGTCATGCATTTGGGCTGCAGCAATCCAAGGGAGCAATATAGTATAGGGGGTGAAGTACTTTTGTCCACTAAAGAAGAGCGGGACCTAGGCGTGGTTGTGTCTGATGATCTTAAAGTAGCTAAACAGGTAGAAAAGGTGATGACAAAAGCTAGAAGGATGCTTGGGTACATACAGAGAGGAATGGCTAGCAGAAAAAAGGAGGTGATAATGCCTCTGTATAAGTCTTTGGTGTGACCTCATTTGGAGTATAGAGTGCAATTCTGGAGACTGCACCTTCAAAAGGATGTGAACAGGATGGAGTCGGTGCAGAGGGTGGCTACTAAAATGATTAGTGGTCTTCATTATAAAGCATATGAGGACAGACTGAAGGATCTTAATATGTATACCTTAGAGGAAAGGCGGCATAGAGGTGATATGATTGAGATGTTTAAATACCTCCGTGGCATAAATGTTCAGGGAGAGAGCCTCTTTCAATTGAAAGCAAGTTCTGCTACGAGGGGGCACGGGATGAGGGTGAAGGGAGATAGATTCAGGAGTGATATGCGGAAATATTTCTTTATGGAAAGAGTAGTGGATCGGTGGAATAGTCTCCCAGTGGAGGTGGTAGAGATGAGGACAGTAACTGAATTCAAAAAAGCATGGGACAAACACACAGAGGATCTCTAAAGGTAAAAAGTGGACTGTTGTAGTGGTTGATATGGAAGGACAGCCTAGATAGGCCATGTGGTCTTTTTTCTGTCGTCATATTTCTATGTTTCTATGTTTCTAAGCTATGCAAATGCTTTTGAATATGGATCCCATCATGTTCTCACCATTCCCTCACCATATGTACTTTCAATCTCTCTGTCCCAGAGGGGTATACATATCCTAATACCAGCTTTCTAAAATTAGGATTTGGACATGTTTGCAATCTAGATGTGTAAAGATTGCTATTTACACAAATGTTTCTAAAATGACCTCCATAAAGTGTATCAATAGATGTAAGGTTTAAGGTTTAATCATTTGATAAAAACCGCCTTTCTGGAACAATCAAGGCGGTGTACAATAATAAAATACATAAAATTCATAAAATACATAAATTACACAAAACATAAAACAATAAAAACTTTGGCCAAAACCAGAGAGAAAAAGAAATATACAAATCTATAAAGGACAGAAGGCTAAAGTAAAAGAAATACAGGACAGGATACAAAAGGCAGGTAGGTACAGTGGGAGCAGACTCATACAAAAGGGGAGGGGAGATTGAATGCTAGGGAGAAGAAGTGAGTTTTGAGGTTTTGTTTGAAGACTGTAAATTGTGGTTCCAGGCGGAGGGAAGAGGGGAGGGAGTTCCAGTGTGCAGGACCAGCAAAATAAAATGCAGAATGACGCGTGAGCTGGAGATGGGCACGGGAAGGGGAGGGAAGGGCGAGACCGTTAAGGTGAAAAGAGCGGGGAGTGTACCGAGGGGAATGAAAGGATAGAAGGTCGGTCAGATAGGATGGAGTACCGGCATGATGGGCCTTGTGAAGCAGGGTCAATAACTTAAACTGAGAACGAAATGAAACTGGCAACCAATGAAGATGAAAAAGTAAGGGAGTGACATGATCTCGAAGGGTGGAGTGTGTGACAAGACGTGCGGCAGTGTTCTGTATTCTTTGAAGCCTAACCATCTGGTTTTTGGGAAGACCGAGAAATAGTGCATTAGAAAAGTCCACCCGTGACATAACTAAGGACAACACCAGTGTAGACAGAGCAGAAGGAGAAAGGAAAGGACGGATTGAGCGGATTTGCCGAAGAAAAAAGAAAGAGGTTTTAGTGATATGGGAAATGTGAGAATGGAAGGAAAGATCTGAATCAAAGTGAACACCTAAATACCGAAATGTAGAGACCAGTGGGACCGGGGAGTTGGAGAAAGAAGGGGCTAGAATAGGGGGGGGGGGCACCATGAGTAAACCAAATAGCAAGAGTCTTAGTAAGATTAAGATGAAGACAATTGGTAGTAAGCCAGCTAGCAACAGAGGAAAGGCAGGAGTTCAGAGGAGTGAGATCAGGGCAGGAAGGAGAAGTGTGATGGAGTAAGAGAATATCATCGGCGTAGAAAAAAGCTGAGATACCTGACTGCTGGATAAGGAGAGCGAGAGGGGCAAGAAAAAGATTGAATAGAAGGGGGGCAAGAACGGAACCCTGCGGAACCCCACAAGGAAGGTGCTGTGGATCAGAGGGAGGGAAAGCAGATGTGGAAGGAAGGACTGTGCAAGAGCGAGAGGAGAGAAAGGAGTGAAACCAGTGATGAACAGTGCTACAAAAACCGGCTTCCCGAAGCCGGTGAAGAAGAAGAGAGTGATCGACTAAATCATACGCTGCTGAAAGGTCTAAGGCAACCGCCACCGAGATATCACCTCGATCGTGAGCTACGTGCAGTGCATTAGTGAAAGCCAAAAGAACCATAGTCCAAGGTGCTGTTTCTTCGTGAACACAAAGTTATTGACTTGTGTTTTTCTTTCTCTACACCTCAACATTTTTTTCTTGCATAGATTCAACCCCCTTCACTTTCATTCCTACCTTGTTTCACTAAGCTGCTATTCCATGCTGTTGTCACAGATTTCGTACTCAACTTCTCTTAAATAACGAGTTTTGGCTTTTAGAGGGATACAAAGTAGAAACATAAAAAACTGAAGTGCCACATTGACCTATGCTCCACAAATTAGTGATACAACTGTTAGTACAAAGTAACTTCTTATCTGTTAAGATTTTTTAATAAGTAAAAAAAGAGTCCAATGTAATCAATTCAGTATATCTGCTGTAATGAGAAGAGCTTTTGGCATACTCCCAGTACAAATAATTGTTACCAATCTATCTACTGTTATTTCTCCTGTCTCTTTTCTCTTTTTTTTAATCTCTTTGTGACTTCTTTTGGAAATCTTAGGACCTTACTGAAAAAAAAACTATGGATAAATATTTATTGAATAGGGCCCTTAGAAAATACTGATACTTGTTGATGGATCAAAATAAAATTGTTGTAATACATAAACTCTCAAGACTTAAAGGTCTCTTCTTCAGATGTCAAATTTTGTTTGAGTGAAAAGTGTCTCTAAGCTTATAAGGCTTGAATTATCCCTATGGTTTTAGGCCTCTACTTTCTAAATATTGGGTTTTGTTAAATATCAATTGCTTATTTGAAGAATGTTTGATGTTATATGGGACAAGCAAATAATTTTTTCAGTAAGGCCACAGTCAGTTCCTTAGATTAGATGCTTGCTTCCTTGCTGGTTTCTCCTGTTTTCTCTTGTGATGGGGTCTGTAAGATAGACCTTCTCTGAACCCTATTAGGCGGCTGCCTAGGGCTTTAAAGTTCACGATGCCTTTCTACCAAAAAGAGTCTTGCAGTCAAATGGTAAGGCAAAATAATGTCAGGGCTTTATTCCGCTTCCCAAACAGATATTCTTTGGATACAACACAAACAAAACAGCAGAAAAACAAAAGAAACTGCTACAAAGAAAAATATCTTCTTTTCCTTTGACACTAGCACATGGCTGCTTTCCACAGGCTTAACATAAAGATATGACATCATCTGAAAAACATATTGTACAATCCATAGGGACCGGGTCAGGAGTACAGCTGTTATTCTCCCACTGCATTAATTCGGATTCACTCCCGATAGCATAAGAGTCACACTCTTTACATGTGCTGGCTTCCTGAAAACCCTCCTGTGGTGCATGGATTACTTTTCCTAAAAAGTGTTCTTCAGACCTAGGGCTCTGAATGCCTGGTATGGTGATAGCTTTTTTCTGGCTTTCCTTTCTCTTCCAACCTGGTGGAATCACTGGATATCTTTCAACATCAAAGTCACTTCCAGTGCCACGCCCTTGCCCTTTAAAACACACAGAGCTTTTAGCCTTTTCCTCAGAAAAGCAAGGTTCCCACCTTTTAACTGCATTTCTGGTTCTTGTTTCTGGGCTCCTGACAGCTCTCTCCCAGACTCTCCAACCACCATCAAACCTAGCAGGCTCCTGGCCACGTCCCTGGCTGCTTCCTGCTCTGGGGTCAGACCTACTGTTTCCTTCTCCAGGCAAACTTCCTTCAGCATAACACATGCTCACTGGTTGCTTGCTCAGTCCTCCTGAGTCGTTGCCCCTGCTGGCCTTTCCTGGTTCTAGCCAGCAACTTATATGCTTCCCTTCTCTGCACGCTACGTGGGTCTTTGTGAACAGGTGTTCCTGATGAGGCTTTCTGTTTCTAACTACGTCAGGACTATCACCAGGAAAATTCATTCTAATGCCTTTTGGCTTCTCCTGTGCTGAATGTATTTGCTGCTCAGCTGTTCCTACGTGTACTGAGTTTATGTGCTGCTCAGCTAAATCTGAGGTAAGTTCCTCATTTTCTCTTACCTCCATGTGCTCTATACTGCCTACTGTGTCACACTCTCCAGGTTTCAAATAGTTCAAAGTATAGATTTAAATAAGAATATACGATTTGCCATACTGGGTCAGACCAAGATCCATCAAACCCAGTATCCTGTTTCCAACAGTGGCCAATCTAGGTCATACGTACCTAGCAGTTTCCCCAAAAGACACAGGTTCCACAATGCTTGTACTGGGTCAAGCATTGCTATCCTAGGTCCCTTCTTAATAATGGTTTAAGGACCTTTCCTCCAGGAACTTGTCCAAACCTTTTTTAAACCCAGCTACACTAGCAGCCTTTACTACATCCTCCAGTAACAAATTCCAGAATTTAATTACACATTGAGTGAAAAAATATTTTCTTTTATTAGTCTTAAATAGTTTACCCTGTAGCTTCATTGAATGTCCCCTATTCTTTCTATATTCTAATAACGTCAACAATCGATCTACGTTTACCCGTTCCACTCCATTCATTAATTTATAGACTTCTATCATATCTCCCCTCAGCCGTCTCTTTTCCAGGTTAAAGAGCCCTAACCTTTTTAGGCTTTCTTCATAGGGGTAATCCTTCCATCCCCTTTACCATTTTGGTGGCTCTTCTCTAAACCTTTTATAATAACGCTATATCCTTTTTAAGATATGGCGATCAGAATTGCACATAATATTATGGAATATTGTGCCTATCGGCAATTTATGAATTTTATTGGATCCAAAGAGAAGCCAGATTTTTAACCCACATTACCCAAATAAAACCAAACCAAAATGTTTTTTTAAAAGCAGAGTTCTTGTCAGAATGCGGTACTGCATGCACCATTCCTCCTCTCGTGCATGTTCCCTTACGAAACCAGCCCTGAAGACTGAGAAACTGTTCGCTGTGAGTTGCAAGAAAGAGATTTATATGAAGTGAGAAAATGTGTGGAGAAATCTGCTGACACAGCTGCACTGTTACATGATGGTTTATTATTCCCGTTCTGGAAAGCGTTGACTACAGAGAAAAAAAAATCAATCCATTAATTCATTAAATTTCAGCTTCATCCTCCTGTTGTTTGATTCCAATGCACGTACATTTGCCAAATAGAAAACCTGGTCCTCAGTGAAAAATAAAGTTGACTGAAGCTTTTCTAAGGAAGGATTTTTTTCCTCCACAGTGTGTCAATGAGAAAAATATATCTAACACTAAATCTTGACCAATATGCTTCTGGATTCTGAAGCACAGGGAAACCTTTTTAGAGACCTGAAACCTAATAAAAGCAAAGTTTTACATGGCAGAATTAATCATCACTTTTGGAAGTTTAGCTTCCATGGACTTGCATTTCCTTGGCTACAGGAATTTTTTGTTGAGGGGGGGGGGGGAGTGTTGCAATAAAATGTTTAAATTATAATGCAATATTCCTTTATTCATATCTAGGCAAATCATATATCTTCTTTCTTCAGCCAACAGGAGGTTTCGTTTGATGCTAAAACCTTTTAGGTATCTCAGTACCTTTACTCATATAGTATTACAACAGGTTTTGAACTTAATTACATTCGTCACCCATCCTTAGAATCTGCAATGGTACATCTCCCTGTCTGAGAGATAGTGTGCAGTAATACTACTAGATTTTTCCAATCTTATAGTTAAGGGGCATGTTTACTAAGTTGGACTAATAATTAGCATGCACTATTTGTAACTACTTCCCAGTTAATAACATGGGATCTATTTACAAATAGCACATGCTAACCGTTGGCACAGCTTAGTGAACAAGACTGATTTTTGTATTTGCAGTGGCATTTTAAAACACTATATGAAACTCTTCCCATGGTAAGCTCATGGTGATCTGAGTGTAATCCATATGTGACTTGGAATCACTTTAAACACCAAGAATTTGTGGTGTGCCACTGTAGGAGTGCTGATGAAGGGACACCATAAATGGCATGCCCTTTGTTCGCCCCTTTGTACAACCCAAGTGCACTGAGTGGATGTCATTTGCATGTGAAATGGCATTTTAGAAGGGATATCTACTTTGAATCTTGAAAAATGAACGTCCCAGTAACTGGTTATGGAGGTGGCCCCTGTGCAGGTTGTAAGACTGGGTATGTGCCATGAGTAAAGGTCGTTTCAGAAACATGGACGTCCCTGACTTGCACAACCAGCTGAGTTTCCCTGAAGGGTGGTATCTATGGTATGAGACTTACACGTCCAAGACTGCCATTTTGGACAGGGCCAGTAAAATGTGTGGTGTATGTACTTATGCTCAGGTTTCTTCAGGCAGGAAATAATAAGTATGGCGATGGAAGCATCACATCCATGAAACTAGCACTTTACCGCCTTCATGGTCAATAGTAGATACAAGCATGGACATCTCACCAACCAGGACTAGACATGCTTCTGCTGTTCTGAAATCACACTGCAACATACATCTCCCTTGTTCCACCCAAGCCATACCTCCACCCACCACCCCCATACATGGATGTCCTTGCGCTTGGAACATCTATATACCCAGCTTCTAAAATAGCACTGGGGACATCTCCATGCATTGCACATCTAAATGCCAATTTTTAGACATCCAACTCATGAATAGAGCTTCTAAAAAAAAAAACCCTGATAATGTTTAGGCTCCTGTTTTTTGTTATGTTGCTTTTTTTATTAGTATTTTTAAGAGTGTATTTGATATGGGTACTCCAATTCCAGTAATCATTGGTCAGGGTAGATATGACTTGTGTTAAGTTTCCCAGCCTCATTCACATTGCAATATCTTGCTGAATACAACTTGTCCTTATAACAACTGACCCTGTAGCAGATGAAGTACAAACTTAGAAAATAGAATATGTAAATCCTATATTAATCAAGAATAAAGTTCCTCTAATTATTTAGTTTTGAAAAATCTATTAGGCATTTTTGATGTTACCAAAACATGGCATACTATTATCGATAATGAGCTTTTTCCAGCTGGCTATGCTGTACATCAGACACTTCGTCAAGGAAAGGATGGGTACAGTACTTATTAGTTGTGCCAGGTTAATTTTGCAACTACTCCCCTCTTTTCAAACTGACCAGTCACATTCATTTTTTATTGCTAACCCAGATGTCAGATTTCTTTTATACTAAATTCAATCATTGTCTGTTTATCAGTTTTGGAGTGGTTAGTGGCTTTGAATTTTAATCTAAGAAGATTGTTTTTCGCAATTTTAGCATGTTTTGGTGATCTTTGTGTAGTGTCACTCTGCAGGGGTACTGTGTGTCACAGCTGCAGCTATCTCACACATTATCTCCTGTTTGTTCACTCTTTTATACCTTGTCAGAATGACTTGAGAGTTTTTAATCAAAACTGATGAAAATGGAGGTAGACAATGGACTCATAGTCCAAAATGAATACTTTATTGAAGGACTCGACTTAGCTGAGTTTCAGTGAAACTTTCCTGCATCAGGGGTCTAGATAATCAGTACAATATATCATTGGCACAACTGCCTCAAGGGTCCAGATAATCAACACAACCATTGTTTGAGGGAGACACCGTAGTGGTTCCTCACAACTGCAGCTAGACTTTCACTAGCTCAGTTCCTGTCACTGAGCTTTAACCACTATTTCTGAGGAAACAGCTCTCTGGCTTAACCTTTCCATTTTTGAGTAATGCAGTGTTCCTTGGGCAGAGCTGGCCCATGAGCTAGGGGGCTGCCTAAGGAGGTCAGCGGCGGCAGCACACATGGGTGGCCATGCTGCCCCTTTATCTGTCACTGATTTCTTTTGTGGGAGTGGAGGTAGGCAGCGGCAGTATTTCCAAAAGTGGTGGCAAACAGCTGCTGCTTTTGAAAATACTGCTGCTGCCCACCTCCCCCTCCTGATATGGAATCGGCGGCAACTGGGAGGGGCGTGGCAATGGTGGCGGTAGCTGGGGGAGAGTGGCATCAGTGAGGGGGGCATCATCAGCAGGGGCAGGTGGTGAGGCTGGGGTTTCTGCCTGGGGTGGCAGAAACCTTGGGCCGGCCCTGTCTTTAACTAGTGTAGCGAGGAACTCAGAGAGGAGTAGGCAAGGCTGAGGAGCATTTAAGACAGTGAGAAGTACATTGATGAGATGCTTCTTGAAACAACCAAGTTCTCCAGCAGAAGAGAAGATGGGTGCCTACAGAATGATGAAGATTGGACACAAGTCACCAGGGCCTGCAGAATCACCAATCCAACTTCTCCAGCCCTTGAACTGAAGAACCATTATGCAGCCCTGGAAGTGGAGGAGGTGAAAGCATCCCTGGAAAGGGAAGAACCAGAGCTCAAGTACCCCAAAGTTCCAGAATCAGTGACCACGAGGAAGCGAAGGGTAGTGCTGGTTGGTGACTCTCTTCTGAGGGGTACTGAGGCATCCATCTGCTGACCAGACTTGATGTCCAGAGAGGTATGCTGTCAGCCAGGTGCCAAAATCCAAGACATTATGGAGAATTTGCCGAGACTCATCAAGCCCACTGACTATTACCCAATGTTGCTAATCCATGTCGGAACAAATGATACTGCCAGGTATCCCACTGAGCATATCAAGAGGGACTTCATGGTTCTAGGACAGAGGGTAAAACAGATAGGTGTACAGGTGGTGTTCTCTTCAATTCTCCCTGTTGAGGGTAAAGGCCAAGGCAGAGAGGCTCGCATCCTGGAGATGAATGCATGGCTGCGTGGATGGTGTCATTGAGAGCGTTTTGGTTTCCTGGACCACGGGATGCTATTTCAAGGGTTGCAGAGCAGAGATGGCATCCATCTGTCCAAGAAAGGTTGCTGCATCTTCAGTAGTAGACTGGCTAATCTACTGAAGAGGGATTTAAACTAGATTTGTTGGGGATGGATGAAGACAGCCCCCAGGTAAGTGAAAGCCCCCAGGTAAATGAAACATTAAATACCTTTAAGGAAATGGGTAAGAGGGGTAACATATGGAAAGCAGTGTGTATAAATGCCCATAGCATGGGAAATAAGATCCCTGATGTTGAAGCTTTGGTGGGAGTGGTTGACTTGGATTTAGTGGCAGTTACAGAAACATGGTTCACAGAAAACCATGACTGGGATTAACCTATACCCGGCTATATTTATTCAGAAAGGACAGAGTAGGAGGAAGGGGATGAGGAGTGCACTATATGTAAAACATAATATTAAAGCCTTGGAATTACAGAGAGTAGGCACTGTGAGTTAAACAAGAAAGAGGGAAAAATAAATCTATTTGCATTGGCGTGATATACAGACCTCCTTCACAAGAGGAAGAGGTGGAGAGAGATTTAATTGAAGACATATACAGTATTGCTAGGAAAGGGGAAGTAATACTAATAGGGGATTTCAATATACCAGATGTTGATTGGCACATTCCTACTGCAGTATGATCTAGAAGTAAGGAGATCCTGAATTCTCTACAGGGAGAACTATTCAGGCAATTGGTAACAGACCCCACATGTGAAGGGGCCATACTGGACTTGGTGTTTACCAATGGTGAAAATGTTTCTGATGTTATAGTGGGAGATCATTTTGCATCCAGTGATCACCAGATGGTGTGGTTCAGTATTAGGACTAGGGCCATTAGAATCCATTCAAAAGTGAGGGTCTTAGACTTTAGGAAAACTAACTTTGCCAAGATGGGCCAATACCTCAAGGAGTCGTTAGCGGGATGGGAAGAGCTGGGGGATGTAGAAAAACAGTGGGCAAAACTGAAAGGGGATATTTTAAGGGCAACCAATCTTTTTGTTAAAATGATAAATAAAGGTAAAAGGAAAAGAAGACCTCTATGGCTTTCAAAAGAAGTAGCTGAAAAGGTGAAGAAAAAGAGGGAGGCCTTCATGAAATACAAGAGATCACAGACAGAGGAAGACAGGCATCTATATTTGGAAAACTTAGAAAATCTAGCAAAGCAGTCAGGAAGGCAAAGATTCAAAAGGAGGAAGAAATAGCCAATGCAATAAAATGGGGGGATAAAACATTTTTCAGATATGTTAGTGAGAAGAAGAAGGGCAAAAGTGGTATTGTCAGACTCAAGGGTGAAGGGGAGGAATATGTAGAAGCTGATGAGGATAAAACAGAATTGCTTAACAAATATTTCTGTTCTGTGTTCACAGTTGAAGAACCAGGAAAAGGACATCAGAAAACACCCACAAACAGGAACAGAAGCGAAGGGCATCTTGAAAATTTTTCAGAAGACTGTGTTCGTGAGAAACTAGCTGAACTTAAACTAGAGAAAGCGATGGGACCGGATGGGATACACCCTAGATTACTGAGGGAACTTTGGAACATTCTAGCAGCTCCACTGACTGACCTTTTCAATGCCTCGTTGGAGTCGGGAGTGGTGCCAAAGGACTGGAGAGAGGCTCACGTGGTGCCTTTACACAAAAGCAGAAGTAAGGATGTAGTTGAAAACTACAGGCCGGTTAGTTTAACTTCGGTGGTGAGTAAATTATTGGAAATACTGCTGAAAGAGAAAATAGTGAGGTTTCTGGAGTCCAGCGGATTACAGGATCTGAGGCAGCATGGATTCACCAGAGGAAGGTCTTGTCAGACAAATCTGATTGATTTCTTTGACTGGGTGACCAGGGAGTTGGACCGAGGGAGAGCCCTTGATGTGGTGTATTTAGATTTCAGTAAAGCCTTTGACGCCGTTCCTCACAGACGACTTATAAACAAACTGAGCACCCTAGGGATGGACCCTAAAGTTACTGCTTGGGTTAGAAATTGGTTAAATGGGAGGTGACAAAGGGTACAGGTAAATGGAGCTCACTCTGAAGAGATGGAAGTTACCAGTGATGTGCCCCAGGAATCTGTCCTTTGTCCGATTCCGTTTAACATCTTCGTTAGTGATATAGTGGAAGGGTTGTCAGGTAAGGTTTGCCTCTTTGCGGATGATACCAAAATCTGCAATAGAGTAGAAACCCAGGAAGGTGTAGATAACCAGAGGAGGGATCTAGCTCAGCTTGAAGAATGGTCTAGATTAGAATTGGGCAGCTGAGATTTAATGGGATGAGGGTAAAAGGGGTGATATGCGGAAATATTTCTTTATGAAAAGAGTGGTGGATCCGTGGAATAGTCTCTCAATGGAGGTGGTAGAGATGAGGACGGTATCTGCTTTCCAAAAGGCATGGGACAAACACAGAGGATCTCTAGTGAAAAAAGGGGGACTGTTGTAATTGTTGATATGGAAGGACAGACTAGATAGGCCATGTGGTCTTTTTCTGTCGTCATTTTTCTATGTTTCTAGTTCTTGTGTTAACCATTCAATTAACACTGTCTGGTTGGTTTCAGCAGCTTTTTAAAATTCAGCAATGTTCATATCTCCCTGTTCAGCATAGCAAACAGCTTTAATTCTCCCCAAAGATTCTGGGGTGTCAATCAGGTCACAGTTCAGCAATGTAGCAAACTGCAATCCAGGACATGAATCTCACTCTTTGACAGGCTCATAAGAGGTATAGATAATATAAAAAATGGATTCCTGCTAGTATTCATAGACATCTTAGCAGCCTTTGACACAGTGTCCCACGCCAGACTACTGCAGTGCCTGCAACAGATAGGACTACGCAAGAACTCTCTAAAATGGTTCACCTCATACCTGGAAGATCGAACACAAGTCAAATGCGCCCAAAAGAAATCATTGCAGTTCCCCATCATGCAGGGAATACCTCAGGGATCAGCCCTGTTATTAATGCTCTTCAATATTTACATCCAACCCATATGCAACATCATCAAATGACACAAACTCTACTCTCACATCTATGCTGACGACATCATGAAAAGAGAACTAAGAAAACTAGAATTCAAATGGCGCAAATCTAAATTAACTATCCACAAAGAAATATACAATAACCATCTAATAAAATACAAGGACACCTTAGACAGTACGAAGAAAAACTACTATGCTACTACCCTATCAAACTCATATGTCTTAAATTGTAAATAGTTACCCTGTTATCCAAGTTGCATTACCTGTTCAACTGTAAACACAAAGTACCATCGGAAATGTGTATTTTATTGTTCATTGTAAACCGCACTGATGCTGAATAGCGCGGTATAAAAGAGACTCTAATAAATAAATAAATATAATAGGCCAAGAGAGTTATTTTCCATTGTCCGTAACCTAACTAATAATGCTCCAACCTCTAGCAACGAAATTACGGACATTTCAGTACAAACCTTAGCCAATCACTATCAAAACAAATCAAAAAAACCTTCAATGCCTCTAGATCCTTTTAACAAACCTCACCAACATTTAGATGAATGGTCCGATTTTCACCCTGTATCTAAAGAATCATTAAAAAATATCATCTCCAATCTCAACACCACTACTTCCTACCTTGATCCATGTCCAGTAACTTGAATAAAAAACACACTTCCAATACTATTATCTTACATTCTTCCCAGTCAACCTTTCGCTACTTCAAGGCTACTTACCACCGGAACTTAAACATGCACAAATCCGCCCAATACTAAAAAACTGCAAACTCGATAAAACATCCCCAGGTTCATACAGACCCATCTCAAGTATACCATTTTTGGCCAAAATAATTGAAAAGGTTGTACAAATACAGACACAAGAATACTTAGACTTATCCTACCCTCTTGATGAACAACAATATGGATTTCGGCCCCGCCATGGAGTTGAAACACTCCTAACAGTGTTTACTGATGCTCTTTTAAGAGGGATTGACAACCATAAACAAGCTTTCATCCTCCTTTTTATTGATATATCAGCAGCCTTTGATAGCGTACACCACACCATAATGCTTAATAACCTGAGACAAATAGGCATAAACTCTACGGTACATAAATGGTTTACTTCTTATTTAAATAATAGAACACAAAATGTAAGAATAGGCAATCAAACCTCCACCACATATAAACAAGAAATTAGCTTACCACAAGGCTCAGCGTTATCAGCCCTCCTATTTAATATTTACATAAAACCGGTCTGCAATATCTTTAAAAAATTTGGAGTACACTATCATTTATACGCGGATGACATCATGATGTACATCACATTCACGATCCCTAATCTACCGCTACAACTCCTATCTGACTGCTTTGATGAAGTCACAAATTGGCTAAAAGCACAAAACCTCCATATAAACCATTCTAAAACTGAAGTTCTGATAGTAACAAAAAATCAATCATATACTATACCAACCCACATAACTCTACAAAACCAAGAAATTAAAATAAAAAACGAAGTAAGATATCTAGGTGTTATTCTCGACACACACCTTACAATGGATACTCACATCAGAAACACCATAAAGAAAATTTATCTCAAGCTCAAAATTCTTAAACAACTACGCCCTCTAGTATTCTTACAAGACTTTATTAATATAATCCAGGCCACCATAACTCCTCACCTCGATTTTGCCAACCTAATACTAATAGGTATATCAAAGCAAAACATTAAAAGAATCCAGCTAGCACAAAATGCAGCAGCTAGAATTATAACAAAAGCACATGCACTCCAACATATTTATTTATTTAATGGTATTTATATACCGCCTTATCCTTCAATCAAAGCGGTCACAACACAAGTGGGGGATACATTTAACACGTGGGGATTTTTTGAGACACATACACTAATACTTACAGGGAACATGGGCAATGGAGGGTTAAGTGGCTTGCCCAAGACCACAAGGAGCATCTGTGGGACTAGAAACCCCAGTCCTTCCGGCCCAAGGTTGCTGTCCTCTAGTGGGATTTGAACCGCCGACCTTCCGGCCTGAAGTACCTTGTCCCAACCACTAGGCTACTCCTCCCTTTACTGGCTTCTCCTCCAATACTGGCTACTCCTCCAATACTGGCTTCCCTTCACTGGTTACCAATACAAAGTAGGCTAATATATAAAACAATGATAACCACATTCAAAGCTTTAAATGACATGGCTCCTGCCACACTATGTAAACTACTCGGTAAAGAATCTTCAAAACCCACTCACAGAAAAGGACAATTAAACAAACTAAAGATTCCGAAAGATTTCATAAAAGCAAATAAATTAACAAATAACAGAGCCTTTTCACATGCAGCCCCAACCATGTGGAATTCCCTCCCAGAGGATCTACGAACTCTATCCGAGATAATGGAATTCTGTAAAATATTGAAAACCTATCTATTTACCAAGCATTACAACATCAAAGATAACCCCTCACTCAATCTAGATAAAGGCTAACTAGTTAAGTGACTGACTCAAATAAAAGCCCACTCACTTAATTAGATAATATACATAGATGAAAATACATGATGATCCATTCTCTAATGTCTGCATACTTGTAAATAAATGTATATGGTTTACTATGTTCTGTATTGACATACACTGTTTAGATAATGCCCACATACTTGTACCTGTACATAGTTTATTCTGTTCTGTTCTGTATTTGCATACACTGTTTGACTTATACTATGTTTACTGATATAGATGTTCCATGTAAAACAAACCTTCTTTGTTGATTGTTGTTTACTGTAAACCGCATCTGATCTCTGGAAGATGCGGTATATAAATGAGTGTTAAATAAATAAATAAATAAAATAAATAAATCATGGTGTATGCTCCAGTCAACCTACTAGCACCTAACACCACAACAATAACCAAATGCCTTGAAGACGTGAATGTCTGGCTCACAGCCAATAACCTGACGGTCAACTACGATAAAACTGAGGCAATGTTCGTCACCAGGAACCCTACCTTCATTCCACCAACAGAATATCAACATTCTAAACAAACTCATAGTAGTCAAAGATGAAGTTAAGTACCTGGACATCACAATGGACAGAGCTCTGAACCTGAAATCTTATATCGCCAAAACCGCAAATAAGGCCTATCAACATCTGAGGACCATAAAAAAGATCAAATTACTACTCCGCTAGGACCACTTCCGCACAGTGTGCCAAGCACTCATTACACCTCTGCTTGATTACGGAAATTCGTTATATCAAGGCCTCCCCCAGCAGACCCTACACCCACTCCAAATGGTGAAAAACACTACAGCACGCATCATAATCGACACTCCAAGATCTGAACACATCACCCCCATCTTACAGCAACTACACTGGCCCCAATGGTGGCCAGAGCAAAATTTAAAATAATCTTGATTATCTTCAAAATCATCCACCATCTCTCGGCAGATGTACTACAAAAAAATCATAAAAAGGAACATCAGTAATAGACCAAGAAGGAACAATAATGACAACATGATCAGCACACTTGCAGGATACCACAAGACTAAACAAAATACGTCAAGAAGAGCTCCATAACTACTGGCATCCACACTATGGAACTCTCTCCGAATGAGCCTAAGGGCATTAGAGACATCACAGACTTCCGCAAGGCCCTTAAAACCCTGTTCTTTACAAAAACCTATGAGCAGATAGACAACAGTCCCCACCCGAGCGGTATTGCAACTACCCCCGTCAACTCAAGAGCAGATAGACAACAGTCCCCACCAGAGCGGTACTGCAATGTAACTACCCACACAAACTCAATAACCAATCAACCCAACTAGACTCACGAAAGCACCTTCATGCTAAATGTAACCCTCCAATTGTGATGTCTTAATATTGTCAAATACCCTCATGTTAAATGTTGTAAAGCACCCACATGTTAAATGTGACCCCAATTGTGATGTGATGTAACCACTTTGATTGTAGGATAAGGTGGTATACAAATCTGTCTAAATAAATGAACCTGGTAAAGCAGTTCTTTAGCTCATAATTTATTTATTTAATTTAACTGCATTTATATCCCGCTTTTCACCGGGTCAAAGCGGTGTAACATGTAACATCGGGGGGGGGTAATTTTTTTAGGGTGGGGCCATCACCAGGGTCAACATTTAATGATTTGGGTAGACATGGACATGTTTACTTCTAAGTGTTTAGGTCATGGTGTTAAAGAGGTTAAATCTCCTCTTCAGTTGCTCATGGCCAATGTGCAGGAGCTGTCCCTTAGTAAATCGGGCTTCTGGCCAAACTGTACCTTTCTCATAGCAAACAAGCAACATTATCACAAAGTCCTTTTCTCAAGCCCTGTTTGTGAAATCAGCTCTGAGTGCTCTCATTTGTTTAATTTTTGCACAGTCATTGATTATCCCTTTGTGACTCGGAGATAATGAAGGTTCCACACATGGCAACCCTAATCCTTAGCAGCACATAGGTAATTCTTCTCAATCAAGGTTTCCCTTTCTGACAGCTCTGCTGCAACGCTGACCGTTTGAGTAGCACAGTTCAGAATTATTTTATATTAGTAGTCTTTCCACTGAAGAAGAAAAGCAAACTTTAAAACCATAATCTATTATGCCTCCTCTTCTCTCAGTTAGGACTCCTATGAAAGTGGGCCCGCATTCTGCCTGCACCCCAAGCTGTCTTATCTCCTCCTTGCACTCCTCTTGTAAGAGTTCTTAAGGCTCTTACCTCCATGACTTGAGTTGAGAACCATAGCTTCTGTTCTTCTGTCTAGGATTAAAGGCTTGGGTTCCTTCCAGCTCTATCCCTTCCTCATCATCCTGCTATTTTGTAAGTCCTATGTTCTCAGGCTTTCCAGCAAACATGGGTCTTGCCTCTAAGCAGGCTTTTCCTGCTTCTCCTGCTGTTTCTGGATAGGGAGTGTATAAAGGGGAAGTTGCCCTTTGGCCCTTCCCCAGCCCTCCTGCTCTCCTCCCTAGATCCTCCTTTTTCTGGTTCTACAGTGATTCTGTGCTGCAGGGGAAGCTTTTAAAGTGGCAGGGGCTTGCTTTGTAATATCACTAGTGTTTCTGGCAATTGTAGTCCCGCCGAGGCTCAGATCTTGCCACAGTAGTAAGGTACGTGACTTTAGAGATGCCATTGTGTCTGTGGATTAGTATCAGGTTATTGTTTTCCCGGCCCATGAAGCAGGACATGTACTTGATTATTTGTTTGTACCATCTTACCCTTCATTATTGTATGTATAGTTTTTGATATGATGGTTAAAATACATTGATCCCTATAAAATATCATTAATATATCACATTTGATGTTGATTCCTTTTGTGAAAATTGGTCATATAAAACCGATATTCCCTCTCTTTCATCAGTGGATCAAATGTTAGATTTTTGGCAAACTGAAACTAGCAAATACATTAATGTCCTCATTACATTCAAGTGGAAAGCTACTTAGAGGTGGCCATGACTTCCATCATGTTACTCTAGTGAATTAAGATAGGATTGGTTGGGACAGCTTACCTCAGGCCAGAGGGTTGGGGGTTCAATTCCTGCATGGGGACAAGTAGCCTCAGGCCGGAGGGACTGGGGTCTCTAGTCCCATGGCTGCTCCTTGTGGCCTTGGGCAAGCCACTTAACCCTCCATTGCCTCAGGTACACTTAGATTGTGAGCCCTTTGGGGTCAAGGGAATAAAAAGTACCTGTTAGTATATACATGTAAACCTCTCTGATGCGTAAGTAAAGGGTGATATATCAAATGCCTAAACCATAAACCATAATGGTGAAATCATCAATTAAGGTATACTGAGCAAATGTATTTCAGTTATTAAAAGATTATAGAATGCATCTTGATAATGAGAAAAATAATTCAAAAGGCTTTATCTTGTCCTTTTTGAATTATTTTCTGTTTGTAAGTTGCTACAGGAGCCATCAGTTGTCTCTAAGTTGTATGAAATTGAGGCACAACGTGTTGCTAATTATTATTGTAGAAAAATCAATGCACTTATGTACACTAGCTTGAAAAATGCTGACAGTGTCAAATGATTTAGATAATTTAGGCATGTCTGATGCTCAGTGGAGCACATTTGATCTTGATGCCTCTTCCATTGTCATCTATCTTCAAAAATTAAGACTTACTTCTCATTCTTTAGACATCTTGACTAGATTGTAAGCTCTGATGAGCAGGGACTGTCTTTTTGCTTATATTTCTGTATAGCGCTGCGTGCGTAGCGCTATATAAATGCTAAATAGTAGTAGTAGTAATATCAATCTCTTGAATTAAAAATTTGAGGGGGCCAGCTTTTCACTCAATTCCAGGTTGTCTCATTGACTGTCTTTAGTCATCTATGACCAATTTACAGCTTGACTTTTCTTGGTAAACTAATTAGGCAGTGGTATGGACTCAGTTGGATCACAGTTTTGAAAGAAGCTCTGGGCTTTCTATATGACCTTGGGGGTCAATCATAATGCTAAGATGCTTGCTAGATCTCTATTTGATGTAGTCACTCAGCGTTTGGATTATTTTCATACTGTGTATTTATTAGAAGACTAATCCAAAATGAGGGGCTGTAAAAAAGCACGTCCCTAATCAGGGTGGAAACTAAAACTGCAGACATAAAAAAACTAGGGCACCAATTGACACTTCAAAAAAGTGCTTAATGATGCAAAAGCCTTATTCCTTCCACTCATGCAAAAACAGAAAGACATCCAAAACTACCAACCATCACTGATCCTAGGGAGTTTGTACGGTGGGGTTCACACCAAGACTGAGTCTCAAAACTTGATAGCCCGGTGGATTTCTATGTCATCATCGCTCTAACACATTAGTCCCATTTAAAGTTCAGTGAAGCTGTAGATTAACTCGCACCATAATTTATTTTTAAATCTGTCTTCTTATCTGGTGGTTAAACGTCTTGAGCTAGTTCAACTGCAATGTTGTCCCACTGTGAATTCTCAATTTTTATTTTTATTTTTCATTTATAGAAACTTCAAAATATGTCAGCAGAAAAAGATCATATGGCCTAGTCTGCCTTTTAATATCAAATACTATAGTCCCTTTTTTCCTTTAGAGATCTTCTGTGTTTATCCCTTGCTTTCTTTAACTCAGATAATGCCCTAGTCTCTACTACCTCCACTAGGAGACTATTCTACAAATCTACCACTCATTATGTAAAGAAATATTTCTGCATATTACTTCTGTGTCTTTCCCCTTTCATCCTTATCCTATGCCCCCCTCATTGTAGAGCTTACTTTCAATCGAAAGAGGCTCTCCTCTTGTGCATTTATGCCACGGAAGTATTTAAATGTCTCTATCATATCTCCTCTATCCCGCCTTTCCTCTAATGTATACATATTAAAATCTTTACGTCTATCCTCATATGCTTTATAATGAAGATCACTAAGCTTTTTATTAGCCGTCTCTGCTCTGACTCTATCCTGTTTCTATTCTTTTGAAGATGCGGTCTCCAGAATTGCATACAATACTCCAAATGAGGTCACACCAGAAACACTATCACCTCCTTTTTTCTGCTGGCCATTCCTTTTTCTATGCACCCAAGCAACCTTCTGGCTTTTGCCATTGCCTTTTCTTACCTGTTTTGCCACTTTAAGATCATCCATATCATTTATGAATGCTAAAAAAGCTTGCAGTCGTGGCTCAGTTCCCTTTCAAATGAAAAATGTCATCAATAAAACATACTCAAAGTTCAATATAAGGCCAAAGTTCTGAGGTATATGTGCATTTTTCTTCAAAATCACAAATGTATAAGCATGCCATTGAAGGCGCTACAGTGGCCACCATTGCTACGCTATGGATTTGATGGTAAATATGATGTTGAAACTGAAAATAATTACGTCCAAGTACAAGTGTCAGCAGTTTGTTAGAAATGAGAGGTGTGCTTAAGACCATCCTTCCCATGACAACTATTGTTATGCTACCTCAATACTTCACTGCTAGGGAACATTAGTATATAATGATGAAATATCCATAGTTCCTATGATCCATGAGGAAGGCATCATGAGGAAGTAAATTAATAGCATTGTGGAATCCTTAACATAAGACTGTGTTTGGACCACCAAAGGGCATAGGAAGGTGTCGACATATTGAGACAGTGGTTCTAATACCGAGTCCTTGACTCGAAACTATCAGGTGGTCCGGTGGTTTCTCCAAAGACTTATGGATCGTAGGGACCACATAGAAACTTGGGATAATCGTAAATCTCTTATATAAAAATTTGAATTCATGATCAGTGATCAAGACACTAGAAATTTAATTTTCCAAAACCACAAAAATCACTACTTGAATGTCCTCAGTGGGGTCAGATGGCAAAAGATGATAAAAACATTGGTCAGAGAGTTGAGTCATGATTCCTCCTCATAAGCAGAAGGGTCCATGACCACAACCCCCCACCCTTGTCTGCTGGTTTGATGACTATTGGAAAATCTCATGACAGCCCCTGTAGAATTTGACATTCACTGTTTGTGAGATTCTGAGCATTGGAAACCAGTTCATCCCAGAAACATTTTAGAACCAATCGTTCAAAAGCTGGCCACATTTGTATCTACAACCCCTGGTGGGATCCATGCGGAATGAATCTGTAAGCCCTGGGGATTCTGATCCAACAGTGTTTTATCTCCCAAAAATAAAGCAATTCTCAAAACACTAATCTCATGAGGGGTCTCATGAACTTTCCCCAAGGCTAGCGCTGATATGAACCAAGCAACCATGACCATGTTGCCTTCCATAAATTGCTAGGTGAACTGTGCCTTTGTTCAAAGACTGGCTATGCCCGAAGAGGAAGAAAAAACTGGGGAATACTGCTCTTCTAGGGAACCTAGGTGGAATTCCACAGTGTCTACAGCTCCCTTGGGAGTCTCAAAAGGAACCAGCAATGTACCAGAGTGACAACTGCTCAATCACTATCAGAAGGAAGGTGGGCATAGAGTATTGCCTCAGCCCAAAGGATATCTCATCAACCTAATGTGAGGGCCCCAGTAAATCCTTGATTGTCTTAAGGTAGGCACTCTTTACAACAAAAGGCACTCAAATACTAGTGAATAAAGATGTGGAAAAGGTTCCTTATTCAACCACACTAGGCAGGCGGAGCTTGAGGACCAACATTCAACTCCCAGGAATGTACTGTATTGCCAACACCATTCAACTACATCCATCGAAGAGGAAAATGTTAGAACTCCTAACCTCTTACAGAAATACAATTCCAGCCAGGAAGGACCCTGAACCTCAGGCCTCATTTCAGAGCAATGCAGTATGCTAACCAATGGGGCACCACCTAAGCAGCAGGAAAACAAAGCACTCAAGACTGAGCTAGGAACCTATGATGTCATGTATAATTGTTGCTGGAGGAGAACTATGAGTTGCTCAAGGGAAGTGATACCAGAAGGACCAAGTCATCTTTGATGAAAAAGGCCACAAGAATCAGAACTATCCTCAGAATGGATAAGAGAGCTTGGAAGGAGAACAGCAGGCAGTGTAGCATGAGCCCTCCCACTACAAACCAATAGGGGAGAGACAGACCTGTCCATAGGTCTAGCTATCCATAGCAGGATATAAATGTACCAGGGTGGCAAAGGGGAAATTTTTAAGGGGTCTTTGAGGATTCAGAAGTACTGCAAATAGCTAGTACTTCCTAGAGTCCCATATTATACTCCCAAGAAGAGCTGGAGCTATAAACCAGAGCAGCTTAACCATAGGAGAGAACGCAGGTCAACAATCACAGAAGATTTTGACAGGCAATTGAAGGAGCAAAAGTGAGGGAAACACATTGGCAAGGGTGTATGCCTGGTCAGAGGCACTTATGCAAGGATGTGACAGGGACTTGATTCCCAAAAGGGAGACCTATTTCTTGCAGTTAGACTTGAGGGCCACCAGACGATTCAACTGAGAAAGGGAGGGAAAAAATCTACTGTGATAGCCACTAGAAGGTATGGAGTGGAAATCACCCATGACAAAAACACACTGAGTCTCTCCTGAAAAAGCATTGAGTCTCTTGCTGAAAGAGCATTCTCCTGGCATGGACATATGCATAGCAACTCCAAACCTCAAGGAAGTCATCACCATGATCCCCAACTGTAAGACCTAATGAAATAGGTCTTTTCGAGTCTCCAGTAAAATGAGAACCTCTCATCATGGGAACAAACGTAATGAGTAAGACCTCTGGAGGGATATCCTCAGGAGCTTGCTGTCCCATTAAGGCACTATACTTGAATGAAGGATGTTTGAAGCCCATATGGAACACTTGGACATGGAAACTGAAGAATAGAAATAGACCAACTGAAAATCACTACCCCCAAAATGGGGAAATCATCTAGCATATAGCCATTGAACTGAAAAAGAAAAGTTGTCCAGGCTTTTTAAGTCGAGAGCAGACAGCAAGCACCACATATTTCCCCCACCATGATGGCTAGAGAGTTCCAACCCTGGAGAATAAGAGCACCGTGGTGGGGAGAAATCAGCTCTGAGGAGTGCAGCCGTAGACGCACAGGAAGTACTCTCATCCTTGACCAATCAGAAACCTAGAAGGAGAGGTCAATATGGCAGAATTTGTAACCAAAGAGGATGAGGAACAGCCAAATTGAATGTAACCAGCTTGTGGCACACCGCTTTTAAATCAGAGGCTACTGCCCTCAAATGCAACCATGGTACCAGGACTTTCTCGGCTCAAGCCCAACAGGTGAGAGTGAGAATCTAGCATCATTCAGCACCTGAATATAGCCAGGGCCATCAGCATGCACCTGGTCCCCAGAGGCTGGGTTTATAGCAGCCAATAGTCACTGAACTAAAAGGTTGGCTATCTAACATCCTACTAGGAGGAGGAATAGAGATTCAACCTGGACTGCAATGCGGCCACTACTCCTGAGCAAATCCTCTGTGGCCCCAATACTAAGGAGATTTATCTCCTACTAACCTTCGGGAACATGAAGACTTCATACTCTGGGGTGAGAGCCTTGTTGCTGCTTGGAGATAAGGTCAACCCCTCATGATGAAGTTGTGTAATTTGTTATAGAGGGTGGAAAAAACTCAGCTCCAAGGACAGACTGCAAACTAACATGTTGCCTTCTCAAAGCTAGTCCGACAGTCCCACAAGAATCAGTGGTATAAATTATGACTCCAAAGTACAAATATGGCTTTTAAAATTGTTTATAGAAAAGGTACCCACAGACATTTACAGCTCATGTTTACTACTAGTATCTCTTCCCAACCAAAATAATGCGTGTACTTTTGAAATTACAAAAACACACAGTTTTTGCAATCCCTGTCCTAACTTTGCCAGCAATTGGAGGTAAGGATATATGCATAATAGTACTCACTCACATGATGGGCAGCTATCAAATAGCCATTTCCAGATTTAGGGCCGCTTTTGCTAAAGCCTATTTAGCTGGGAACACTAACACACAAACATATCTGCCACCGCACATTAAAACGCTCATTAACCAGGGATCACGGGATATGGTGGGCATGGAGAATCCATTACCACACACTCAGTGGTACAGCTCTTAATGGGGGTTCACCTAATGACTTCTCTGTAGGACTTGTTATGTGAACGTGTCGTGCAGTAGCTGCCAGGAACATAGGTCATACCACCAACAGCTAATGCGGCAGCTTCACAATTAATATGCATTTATTTGGTGCATTACTTGCAAATCCTTAGTGGGCTTTTGTGGAAGGGACCTTTAGTCCTCAGAATTTTAAAAATTGCTCTCTTAGAGGATAACTTTTATCAGGCAGGTTAAAGAAATGAAAAGCAGACAGAAGGATCTCAAAATGAAATCTTCACACTTGTGTTTTCAGCCTGCCCTGGCCCTGCCTCCATCACTGCCTCTTTTCCCCTGCAGAGGACTGGAACAGTGGGGAATTTTTAAATGGCCTTCTTTTATGAGAAAACGCATCTCCCTGCAGAAATCCCTTCTAAAAATTGTTTTCTTACTATCATATACAGCAGGCATGTCCAACAGATAGATCGCGATCTACCTGTAGATCGCGGAGGGGTCAGAGGTAGATCGCCAGCCCCACTTGGCTCCATCTCTCCAGCAGCTCACCCTGTCACTAGGAGGGAGCTTGTGCTGGCAGGTCATCTGCCGAGGGCTTGCCACCGCTGCTGATCCTTTGCCTGTCTCTTTTCCCTGCCTGTGGGAATCTTGCCTGTGGGTGTATTGGGGGCTTGTTGTTTTCGTGCCAATATGGTTATGGTTATGGTTAGGCATTTGATATACCGCCCTTTACGTATGCATCAGAGCAGTTTACATGTATATACTAACAGGTACTTTTTATTCCCTTGTCCCCGAAGGGCTCACAATCTAAGTGTACCTGAGGCAATGGAGGGTTAAGTGGCTTGCCCAAGGCCACAAGGAGCAGCCATGGGACTAGAGATTTCAGTCCCTCCGGCCTGAGGTTACTTGTCTTCATGCGGGAATTGAACCCCCATCCCTCCGGCCTGAGGTAACCTGTTTGTGAGTACCCCAGGGGGCTGCCATCCGCGCCCCGTGACGAGGCGCCATAGGCCCAGAGTCATACCTGGTCTCCTGCCTCTCAAAATCACCCATTCCTGCCCCAACAGGAAGTGTGTTATATACCGGGTGATATCCATTCGCCCGGGCTTTACCTGAATATACTTACAGTATTAGTTGTGTCATGTGCTGGTCGTTGGTCGCTTTATAGTTCGCTTTCATTAAACATTTTCGGGCAGACACAACAAAGTGTCAAGAATTTGGTGATTTTGGCGGGCTTTTCTAATTTTGTTCTAACTTGCCTATGCCTTGCCTTCAAATTGGTTCAAACCACTGTGACTTTTGCTTGCCTCTGCAATTTTATTTTGCCTAGCCTTTGCGTTGATTCTACATTGTGTGCAGAATATATTAAATCGCGTGTGGTGGTATTTGAACTTGTCTGGCGGTATTTAATTTTATCTGGTTTGCTGGACAGGTGTTTGAGTTTTTTTGATGATTGTTTGGTGGTATTTGATTATTGGTGCCAGTATGATGAATTCTTATTTTTACTTTTAGAACTGCATGTGTGGTTTTGGCATCTCCAGTCCTTGTATTGCACATCATCCAGAGGTCTTCAGTTCCTGTTGATCTTTAATATTTTGGGACAGTGACAGTTTTGGACCACATTCAGCCAGTATTTATACTAACTTAGCAGATTTGGCCTTCTTACATCCAGCCACCCCAGTATAACGAAGATGAGTGTTCCAAAGAAGAGCAAACTCTACCACTTTCATGATGAATGGGAAATGGCTACTTCTTCATCATGGTGAAAGACACGTGTTGTCTAATTTGTAATGCCCCAGTATCCTTGCCCAAAAGGGTAATCTGGAACGTCATTATAAGGCTCTGCATAGCAATAATTTGATGCTGATTTTCCACGCAAAAGTGAAATTCGTAAACTGAAGCTCAAAGAACTTAAATCAAAATTGGCTACTCAGCAATAGTTGATGGTGAAGCCAAGGTCACATTCGGTCAATGCAACCATAGCATCCTTCAAGGTCAGCAACCTGATCGCAAAGAAATGCAAACCTTTCACTGAAGGGAATTTGTAAAAGATTGTTTTCTTGAAGCAGCTGACAATCTTTTTGAAGGATTTAAAAATAAGAAAGAGATATCATAGCTGCTATTCAAGATGTACAATTGTCAAGAAACATTGTCGTGCGGCGAATAGAAAAGATGTGTGGAGACACAACTGAACAATTGTTGGAGGATGTTTCAAATTGTGTTGCTTTCTCACTCCAACTGGATGAATCTACAGACATAAGAGACATAGCCCAGTTACTAGTCTTTTTCCGGATGGTTTTTGAACACTTCAATGTTAAAGAACTACTATTTGGAATGATTTCTTTAAAAGGAAATATTCAGTTCTTTCCATTCTTTTGTGACAAAGTGTAATCTTCCATTGCATAAACTTGTTTCCATCACTACTGATGGAACAAGAGCAATGACAGGTGAGGTTAACGGTTTCATAGCCCTCTGTAGACAGCATGACGACTTCCCAGATTTCCTTTCTTACCACTGCATCATTCACCAGCAAGTTTTGGCAAGCAAGAGACTCAATACAAAGACTGTCATGGACATCACTTTCAAAATTGTAAATGCAGTTCACGGAAGATCACTTCAAAAGATGGCTTTTCAATCTTACTCTTGATGAAGGGGCAGCGGAAATCATTTTGCACACATGTTAAGGTGGCTAAGTAGGCACAAATTTTTGCAAAGATTTCATGATTTGCTGAATGAAATAAGACGTTTTTTGAAGGAGAGTGGAGATGACCAAGCAGAGTTGGAAGATGAGGAGTGGTTATGTGATCTGGCATTTCTCGCTGACTTTGCAGGCAAACTAAGTGATGTGAACCTTGAACTACAAGGTAAAAACAAATGCACTGGCGAGATGAGTACGGTTTCATCCTACAAGAGCAAATTTGAGCTAATGATGACTGACCTTGCAAACAACACTTTTGATCATTTTCCTAATACACAGGACCATCTGGGACAGTATCCAAATTTTGTTTTTCAGAACGAGAAGTATGTGACAGAAATCTGTTCTGTTATCCAGGAATTCGAAAATAGATTCTGTGACTTCCAAAAAATTGGAACAGTTGTGGAGTACTTGTCATACCCATTCAAAGTAGATATGGACATTAAAGAAACTGCAGCTGCTATCAGTAAAAATTACTCATTGAACAAGCCATCTCTTGAAAACAAAATATTAACCCTTAAAAATGACATTTTTCTCAAGACCCATGTTGAGCGAGAATTGTTTTGGAAGCTAGTGCCTAGAGACAAATTTCCCAACTTGAGAAGATGCAGTGAAGCTGTACACTCCTGTTTCGGTTCAACTTATTTGTGTGAATCTGCGTTTTCCTATCTGAAAATGGCAAAGAGTACACAACGTTCCAACATGACAGATGAACATCTCCAGGATTCCCTGAGACTGGCCCTCACGCAATATTCACCCAACTTCAAAAAGCTGGTGGATGAAATGCAGGCTCTGACGTCTCACTAATGAGCAAGAGCGACATATTAAAGATTGTGCAAGATCAGCCTGGATCAATACTCTACCTAAATTTAACACAAATTACTCAATAAAAGTTACAATTATTACTCAATAAAACTTTAAGAAAAAATGTACTTTCCATTTCCCCTCGCAGTTCTTACTGGATCTTCATCTATCTGTTTTGCTTTTGCTTAATTTGCTTAACAGCTGATCACATCCAAGTAAATGACAGAAGGTTCATTAAAAATGGGGAGGGGGGAATCCTCCAAATTTATTGGGTTAAAATTTAATTTGAAACTAATTTGAAACTTAATTTTCATGGTGGTAGATCACCGGCACATTTGGCCGGAAAAGTAGATCACGACCTGTTCGAAGTTGGACATGCCTGATATACAGCAATAAACCACATTCAGTTCAGTGAGAATGAGAAACACTGGGCAGTAAAGCACAATCTAGAGGGAAGGAAAAGCATCAGTTTGCTCAAAGATGTGCAGCAAGCAATGAAGAGAAGATCCAAGCTTGCATTTCCTCATTTCGTACTTGTCATTAGCAATGCATGACAATGTAAGCACAATGACTACTTGCTCTGCTTCTATTCTTTATGTCAATAGTGCTACTAAACATATGCAACATTGTAAAGACACGACAGTCAGTCTCTACTCCATGGAGCTTACTGTCTAGTAAGGACATATGGAAAAGGCAAAGACAATTGTTCCGGGAACTTTATTTATTAGAGCAGTGATTCTCAACTCACTCTTCAGGATACATCTAGCCAGTGAGATTTTCAGGATAATCACAATAAATATGTATGAGAGAGAAATTTGCATGCACTGCTTCAATTGTATGCAAATCACTCGTTCATCTTCATTGTGGTTATCCTGAAAATCTGACTGGACTAGGTGTGTCCTGAAAACTGGGTTGAGAACCCCTGCATTAGAGCAAACATGCTTTAATTTTGACAAAGCATGTGGCCAGAGAGGGAGCATGTCACATTGGCTCAAGAATGCGGTTTCAGACATACCATGCCAGGGCCAGCCCAACCATTAAGCAACCTAGGCAATCACCTAGGGTGATAGCTTCTGGAAGGGGGGGGGGATTGGCGAAGAGCATGGCATTCAGAGCTAAATAGATTCTGACAGTCAGGGGGGGTCATAAGGCTTAAGGTTTGCCTAGGTGCCAACACGTTGAACCGAGTCTGGGGTTGGCCCTGCACAGCGCAGCAAGGCAGAAAGCTCTGGATGCTTTTACTACGCAGATCCGTCCCTTCCTCCATATTTCGGCTCAGAATTCAAATATAAAAAATTCAAAAATTGTTTTAAAACCCTCTCTTTCATACAGGTCTTTTGTAAGCAGCTGATCAGCAGTACCCTTCCATAGTCACCCTTCATCACAAATTTCTTACCTTACCAATATGGCTCCCTCTCTGCTCAATTCCCAATTTTCTCCCTTACTATTGTGTTTTGTTTTGTTTTTTGTGATTTCGTTTTGTGTTTTTACCCTATTTTAACATTTTATTTTAACCCTCTACTCATTTAAACAGTAAACCGTTTTGAAAACATTGAGAAAGTGGTATAGCAAATATCCAGAAACAAAGAAATAAACTATAGGCATCAGCTTACCTGATGAACAGAGGTTACAAGAATGGGTCTATAAGGAATCTGCAGTTAGCAAGCAAACAATAGGAAGAAATTCTGGGGTACATAAAAGCTGTAAATTTTCCAGCATTGTATTTGACTTGAAATATGACAGATCTGAAGTTAGCTTAGTGCAGCTCAGGGGGTACAGGGGCTGGATATGATACATCATTAAAATGATTTGACAAAAGACAGCAAGGAATAACATGAAATCTGCAATGCTTTTGTTGTTCCTATTTTTTTAAAAAACTTATCATTTTTGCCTTATTTCATGAAGCACTGTTCAATAAATTTCCAGCTCTGCCTTGGGGCATTCTCATTACTCATATTTCATTCTGAAATCAAGTATTTGTATCAAAACTCAGAAATCCAGTGTCTTCAGATTCAGGCAGTATGATAAAAATGGCCTCTTTTGGCTTTTTAAAAATGAATTACCGTTTGGATATGTGATTAATTGCTGGTGGGACAGGTTTTAAGAAATATTACATGTGAAGAATTTTGTTTCACGCTGTTCTCTCTCATCATCTTATTAAAATCTCATTTCAACGTCATGGTTTCTGAGAGGCAGGGAAAGCAAACGGTGCTCTCCGTGTCTCCTTGCCCCTGAGCTGTTCTTGAGTCTCTGGCTGTGGTACACACTGATCAGGCACAAAGAGAGCAACAGCTCTTGCAAGTACAATCAGGAAACACAAGGAGCAAGAGTGGTGATGACACAATTGCTTTATTGATATTCCCCAACGCGTTTCTCAGGGGGTTGAAATCATAACAGGGACCATAGGGAAGTTTCCGTATGGTGAGGTCTAAATGGCAATCGCCGTGAATCCAACAGTAGGAGCACTAAAACAGAGTGAACTCTTAGGGGTATGTTTACTAAACCGCGCACACGTGCATGGCGCACAGTAGCGCACACTAATGATGCACTTAAGTGCTCTTAAGTACCCCGCACGTGTGCGCGTCACATTAACGGGCCCGCGCACGTGTGCGGGGCGCTGATGTGCGATAGAGGCGGGGAAAGGCGTACGGAGGGCGGAGGAAGGCCCCCGAGGGGCGGAGGGATGGGGTCAATGGGTGGAGAGTGGGAGGGGAGAGGCTCCCCACACAGGAGCGTGGCTGAATTTCGGCAAAAAAATACCGCGAGTGAAAACCTCGCGTTAGAGCCGATTTAAAGGGAAGAGAAACCATTTCCGTCAGCAATGTACAGCAAAACCGGGGAAACATGCAAAACGTGAGCAGTGTGATACATGTGCACAGAACAAAATAGCAAATATAAATTGCAAATGACCGAGGAGTCACGTGGCACATGAGCGAGTGAGGACGTGTTTTCGCTAGCTCCGGGGCTGCCTCGGCGATAAAGATATAAAATCGGCATTTTAAGTGCCCAGAGGTGATAACCGGTGGAGAGGGTGCTTACTCCAGCATTGTGCAGCAGCCCGGTGTTTTCCGGTAGTTGGTATGCCACCCCCGGTACGCCGAGAGAAGGAGAAGGCACCAAAATCAAGGGCCTCAACCTCCGCCGCGGCGTTGGTGCAGCCCTCATCCCCCGGAGCGGAGAGTGGGGATTCAGCTACGGAAGAGCTCGCAAAAGAGGTGGCTAGGCAGCTTGACCCCAAACTAGATCGAATACTCGCTAAGCTGGAGGAGATGGGGGAGGTGATAGCAGCACAGGGGCAGCGGATAGATGAGCTGGAGCACCGCGTGTCCGCCATAGAGGATGAGGAGGGACGGCAAGAAAGGCTACATGATGGCCTTCGTGCACAACTTACAGCATGCCAGGCTAAGTTGGATGACTTGGAAAATCGCTCCCGCCGCAATAATATTCGGCTGGTGGGAGTCCCGGAATCTATGAATGATCAGCAAATTCTGCCCCTCATTGAAAAATGGCTCCCGGAGACCTTGGGACTGCCTACCATGGTGGGCGAACTTAGGGTGGAGAGGGCCCACCGAATCGGACCCCGACAAGATAACAGATTAAAGCCCCGAGTGGTGATCGCGCGCATCCTGAATTTCGCGCATAAGGACAGGCTGCTACGTGCGTACAGACAGCATGAGGGCCTTGTGTTGGAAAACTCCAAAATACTCCTTTTTCAGGATTACTCCACGACAGTCTCAGCTAAGCGCAGGGAGTTCTCGGCTGTCTGCTCGATCTTGTTCCAGAAGAAGATTCGCTTCACCCTTGCCTTCGCTGCAACTTTACGCCTTCACCACCTGGGACGAAACCTGGTGTTCTCCACTGCGGGGGAGGCTACCGCGTACTTGGAACGTTTGCCTGCGGAGTCTCCACAACGAGCGGCGGATTCGGCTGCGGCTATGGAGCCGTAATTGACACTGTGCTGCCCGAATTAGGCGGTAAACATGTGCATATTGTGCTGCATGTACTGGGCCAGTGAGGGAGCTGTCGTCCCAACGGGGCATTGAGTAGTCCGCCCAAATATACTCTGTGGGCCTCACCTATGGCCTCCTGTAGGCCACTTCACTGTGTATATGTGGCTTAGTGGTGCCTTGGGAGGACATGGCTCAGCCCCCCTGGGACGTAGTGCATTACCATCTACCTGCTATCTGCTTTCTTCTAGTTTGGTTCCTGCAGGGGTTCTGATGTTACTGTCTGTTAATGTGGCCTTATTGCTGTGTGCCGGTCTATCCTGCCTAAAAGCTGGTATGTCTTCCTTCACTGGGATGATATACCTTCTAACGTTGTAAATTGTATTAATCTCCCTTCGTTTGCCTATATCTGTTTTCCCGCCTACCATGTTGGCTGGAGTAGTTGAATCTGTTTTGTTTATTTTGGGGCGGGACACTGTAAATGAGGGGGGCAGCCATGTATATGGATACGGGTCTAGCTGTGTGTCCGGGGCAGCCCCGAGGTGCCCGCTAGTGACTTCTGGTCAGCTCTCTGGCTGACGAAGGATGTGTGTTTTTTAAGGGGTTGGGTGGTGGGGGGGTTAGAGGGGAGAGGGGGGGAGATAGTAGAGGGGTTAGAGTCTATGAGGGGGGGGGGAGAGGAGAAAGGGGGTGGGGGGGTAAGGGAGGTAAGGGGGGGATAGCCAGTATCCACATAACTAGAGACCTTGGCACCCTGCGATCCCCAGGTGACTGGGGTCCAGCTCCTTCTGGATGCCGAGGCTGGGCGGCTCCGGGGGTCTGTCTGGGAGTGTCTGCAGTGGAGGCTCACAACACGAGGGTGCCTTAATCAGCAGATTAAATTGATTTCCTGGAATGTAGGTGGTATCAACTCCCCCATTAAACGCACTAAAATATTACAGGCGCTCAAGAGGAAGGGGGCACACCTAGCACTACTACAGGAGACCCATCTGAGTGATTTAGAGCATCAGAAGTTGGTGAGGGATTGGGTGGCGAGCGCGTATGGGGCCTCTGCTGGGGGCAAAAAAGCGGGGGTGGTGGTTTTAGTGAAAAAAGGAGTCCCCTTTGAGGTGAAACATGTTGAATCAGACCCGCAAGGGCGGTATGTCTTCCTCCAGGCCAAACTGTATAATAAGGAATTCTGGGTAGGCAATGTCTATGCCCCAAATGTATATGATCATGATTTTTTTAAGTGTCTGCTGAGTCTGGTGCAGAAGGCGGGGGAGGGTGATTTGGTGTTGGCGGGAGACTTTAATTGTCCTAGTGACCCCCGCCTCGACAAATCGGTGGCGAGTGCTCCGGGGGCGTGGACTAATAAGGGAGTTGGTTACTTGTGTAGATTGGGAGGCCTTGTGGACGTGTGGCGCCTTTTACACCCAGGCGAGCGTGGATACACACACCAATCGAGGGCACATCTCACGTGGTCCCGAATAGACTACATACTGGTGGGGGAGAAGGTGACTTCTAAGGTAGAGCGAGCCGATATAGAACCCATAGCCATCTCAGATCACGGCATGGTTTGGATCACTTGGGAATGCCAAGGGATGGGCACAGGGGGATGGCGTTTTCCGGCCCATCTGTGGGAGGATGACGATTTCCGCTCTTTCTTAGAGCAGCGATGGTCGGAGTATGTGCTTTTCAATGACACCCCTGATTGCTCCCCAGTACTCTTCTGGGAGGCCAGTAAGGCGGTTATGCGAGGTTATATTATTGAGTACACGGCTCGCAGGAAGCGTCACCTTGACCGCAGCATTGTGGTCCTGGAGCGCAATCTCCGAGCCCTACAATCCAAACTAACCACCTTGCACGGACGCGGGGCTACGATTAAGCAACAGGAGTTCGCCAGGGCTCAGCTAGCCCTTAATGAGTTACTTCAACGGAGGGCGCGAATGTCCCTGCAATACTACCAACCCAAGTTATATCGCTTCGGTAACAGATCTGGGAAGCTTCTTGCGCGGTTGGTTCGGGACCCGGGTGGGGCGCGTTTCATTCCGGTGTTACACGACTCGCAGGGAAGGGTGTGTCATAAGCCCCAGCAGATTGCGAATATATTCCGTGAGTATTACGCTCGCCTCTATACCGCAGAGGACGCTGCGGCGAGCTCGAGTGCGGTGTTTTTGGATAGGGTTACCCTGCCCCAGCTTGCCGAGGAGGCTCTGACATCCCTTAATGCCCCATTAACAGGAGCGGAGATTCAAGCAGCCATAAAGCGTGGGAAGCCGCATAAGGCCCCGGGCCCGGATGGGTTTGGTGGGGAATATTATAAGATGCTTTCGCCTAAGCTGGTCCCTAGTCTGGTCGCTATGTATGAGGAGGCGCTGTCTAAGGGCAGTTTTCCTAGGGACATGCGATGTGCTAATATTACACTTATCCCGAAGCCGGGTAAGGACCCGCTCGATCCGGCCTCTTTTCGTCCTATTTCTTTAATCAATACCGATGCTAAGATCTTGGCTGCGGTGCTCGCTCAGCGCTTAAACCCTTTACTTCCATCTTTAATAGGGGATAGACAGGTGGGTTTTGTCATGGGAAGAGATGCCACTAAGAACATAGCTAAACTCCTTTTGGGTATGGAACACTGCATTGGACGGGGCTCCCCCCTGCTCCTCGTCAGTCTAGATGCTGAGAAGGCGTTTGACAGAGTGGCTTGGAAGTATCTTTGGGAGGCGCTCCCCCGTTTTGGGATTCGGGGAGACTTTGTTCGGTGGATTCAGGTTCTATACCATCTCCCAGCGGCGCGGGTGGGGGTAAACGGGATTTATTCCGTCCCTTTTGTTTTAGAACGTGGTACACGGCAGGGCTGCCCGCTATCGCCTCTATTATTTGTTCTGGCGCTAGAACCCCTTCTGCAAGCCATACAACAAGATCCTCACGTGGTCGGTATTCGGATGGGGGGGGAGGAAATGAAAATCAGTGCTTTTGCGGATGATATGCTCCTTTGCCTGACGGAGCCGCTGCACTCTCTACAGAGGGTCTTACATCTAATCCGGGATTTTGGCGGGTTTTCGGGCCTGAAGATTAACACGTCTAAATCTATGGCATTAGATGTGGGTGGAAAGGTGCGGACAGTATGGCAGGGGACTTTTCCCTTGGCGTGGGCTGAGGACTCTATTAAGTATTTGGGCATACAATTGCCGGCCGATCCGGGGCGCTTATATCAAGCGAATATACCTGGTATGTTGGGTAAGACACAACGTGTGTTTCAGCGTTGGCGGGCCTTTCCGTTGTCTCTCCGTGGACGTATTGCACTATTTACGATGGTGGAATTCCCTAGATGGCTGTATATGCTGCGGCTCCTACCACTATGGGTACGTGCGAAAGATTGGAAACTTTTTGATAAGTATTTGACCGGCTTCTTATGGGGAGGCCGTCGCCCTCGTATACCCCTTCGTGCTCTGCGACGCCGGCGAGAGGAAGGGGGATTGGAGCTTCCCTCGTTATCCCATTATAATCTCTGCTTCTTGGCAAGGCATATTTGGGGCCTATTGGAAGTGGAGGAGAGTTGTGCGCCTATTCACCAACTGCAGGCCTTCTCGCCCCCTCTACACAGTCTGTTCATACTTCATCGGGCCAGTGGTCATCGCCTGGGGGCCGGAAGGATCCCCACTTATTTGCGGACCCTGCGGTTGGCATGGCGGGAGATTTGCCGGCGTGTTGGGTGGGATCCGTCATGTTCTTTGCTATTGCCCTTAGTTGGAAACTCGGATTTTGTGCCGGGTTGTGCGGATTCCTCGATTTTTCACGTTTGGCGTCGGAAAGGGATAGTGTGTTTGGGGGACCTTGGTAGGACCGAAGGGGGCGCCCTGGAGAGTTTTCAATCCGTGAGCCATAATTATCATCTGGACCCGAAGGATTTCTATGGCTACCTCCAGCTTCGCCACTACATTGATCAGCTGAAGAAACAAATCCCCAATCTCTTACTTACTCGGGACCCGCGTAAACTGCTAGGTGGCTGGGTGGGGAAGGAGCTTCGGGACCGGGCAGAGCGTAAGACACTGCTCTGTCCTTGGGTTGACTCGGGATACCTCCAGATTCTCACCGGTAGATGGGTCGCTGATGGGCTGTCTGATCTGACTGTAGGCATGTTGCAACTTGCTTTTGACCGCGTTCCTAAGGGGGCAGTATGGATTTACCTACAGGAGATGCAATTTAAATTTCTTTGGAGGGCATATGCGAGTGATAGTTGGGCCCATCGGGTGGGGCTGCGGGATACTTCTACGTGCGGTTGGTGTCAACAGGCTGAGGGCACCTTGCTTCACAAATTTTGGCTGTGCACCGCTGTACAATCCCTTTGGAAGTTGGTGCAGTCCTCCCTAGAGCAGTGGCTGCCTGTGGGGGAAGTGGGTCACTGGCAACTCTGCCTTTTCCATTGTTGGGGTGAGGTCGGGCTTTTACCCCCGGCGACTCACCGGGCGTTGCTGGACCGGGGTGTTCTGGTGGTCAAGAAGGTGCTGCTGGAATGTTGGCTTCAGAACTCTCCCCCCCCCCCTATGTGATGTGGAGGAGAACTTTGCTGAACCTGATGTATATGGAAAAGCTCACGGCTAAACAAGTGGGGGGGGCTGGCTGGGACCGCTTCTTGGGAATCTGGCAACCCTTTATTAATACACTGTCCCCGCCAGAACGCAGCGCGGTGCTGAATATATAACTTCTATAGCTCCATTTCCGTAGCGTGATCCATGCTGTTTATAGTGTTTCCATGAACAGGCCTTTAGATAAGGGACCAGTGTCCCCCTCTTGTATCTAATCCTTGGGGTGCTGAGGGTATCGGGGTCTCAGGGAGGTTTGAGGCCTACTTTGGATTTGGACTGGTTTGGGTTTGGGTATTGGCTTGATTCGGGGTGGGAAGAAGGGGGGGGGGAGGTTGGGGGGGTAGGGACAGAGGGGGGGGTAGCGGCAGATGGGGGGAGGAGGTAGGGGGGATGGTGGGCACTGGGGCACGTACGGGACAGGGTGGGCAGGAGCGGGAGGGGGATGCCTACTTACTATTATTTCTCAATGCACTTAGCTGCTCTTTCTTCTTCTGCATACTGCTACACACATCCATGATGTTCTCAACTGTCAACCTATGTTAGCTGAATGCTTGTTGCATTTCTTGTTTACTTTTCTCTGCATGTACCTAGTGTTGCTCTGTATATGTTCAAGCCTTGTTCTGAATGTGTACATGCCTCAGTGTGGGCTTTGTTCTATGAGTATGTACTTGTTATTGGTAATATTTCAATAAAATACATTTTGAAGTAAATTGCAAATGACCACAACAAATTCCAAATAAATTATAATCCAGCTGGGCAACAGTGATATTAATGGGCAACCATAAAAAACACTCCCAGGAAAGCTCCAAAAAAAAGAAATGATTTTTGGAAGGGTCTACGCTCCGTAGACTCATTCAAAAGCACTGCATTTTAATGGAGCTTTCCTGGGAGTGTTTTCCAGGTTGCCCATTGATATCACTGTTGCGCAGCTTGGTTTTGGTTTTCTTCCCCTTTTTTGGAGGGCATTTGTGAGGTTTATTCGCACCTTTGTCCCCATACAAGGTAAACGAGCCCACAGTAAAATTGTGCAGAGCAGGGTGTCTGACTCGTGCGGCCAGGTTTCCTATCTCCAGAGACTGCACTGTCTCTGTGGCCACAGTGTGGTGCAACGGACACAGCCAGTGCCTGTAGGACCAGAGGGTCACAGGTTTAAATCCCAGCTGGGGCTCCTGCCAACCCAGTCCCCATAGTTTTACCCACCACTAAACAGTGATAGTACAGACACTCCTTTATTGCAGAGAACATAAGCATGGTTCAAACACCTATATTTTACCCTACACCGCACACACACCATAACAATGGGCATTACCTACAGCCGAGTCCCCCAAAGTCAGTCCTGGAGTGCTACAACTCAAGCAGGTCATATGCTTTTTCCCAGATAGGGACATGTCTGCATGTTGGCGGAAGGGTACAGGTGGTGGAGGGGGCAGTGGCTGCAAACCACAGCAGACAGTGGCCTAGACCTGTGCAGGCTGGCACCGTCCACCGCAACAGACAGGCTCTGTCGGATGTACAGTCATGGACTCCCCAGGGAACACAGCATATCTGTGGCAACACGGTGGTGCAGTGCACACAGACAGTGTGTGCAGGAACAGAAGGTCACAGGTTCTAAAGCCCAGCTGGGGCTACTGCCAATCCAGTCCACATATTTTTCCTACAACTAAACCATGATAGTACGGACAAACCTTTATTGCTGAGAACATACGCATGGTTCATACGCCTATATTTTACCACACCAAACACAGACACCATAAACAGCCGCATTACCTAGAGCAGAGTCTCCCAAATGCAGTCCTGGAGGGCCCCACACCATTCAGGATCCATGCTGCCTCTAATAAAGATGCCTGTGCTGCATATCTATGCACCACCCCATGGTATGCTGATGTAGCTCATGCATATCTATGAGGGACAGCATGAAAACCCAAACAGTGGTTGGAACACCAGGACTGGAGTTGGGACACTCTGCCGTAAAGCAGCAGCCAACAGGGCCAGACACCCCCCCACACACCCCCACAGGCCCCATTGGCCAATGCCTCATGGAGAGGCAGGACATTGGGCCCTGCCTGTATCTCCCAATACTAGCAGTTGCATACCTTAGCACTGCCACCCTACACCTGGGTATATGGTACACAGCTATCAAACGTTGCCCATGATAACTGGCAGATATCAATTCCTACGTTAAGCACATTTTGCTCATTGATCTCCACCATAACAATCATTGTGATGTCTGCGGTGTGCGCTGCAGGTCTGGTCTCTGACAGTGTTTACCACCCTGGGGATTGACCCCCAACAGTAGTGCGTACCATATCCATGCCTGTACTGTGCCGAGGACTGGTGTGGTGGGTATGGCTGCTGGACCCCTCTATAGTAGCACAATGCTGACATAGGTGTGGGGGTGGCTGTCTGCCTATCCAGTGTGTGGTGGCTGCAAACACCTTCTACAGCCCACACTGCCAGCAATGTTGCCAGTATTGGGCTGCCAATGTGCATAATGAGGAGCAAGGTACCATGGGTATAGGCCGGACAGGGTGGCCTGGCCAGGGTGCATCTGCACAGGGCATAGGGCACTGACTGGGACATTTTAGTGCCCGGCCACCACCTACACAGACAGGGTGACCTCAGTATGTCTTGCTGAGAGATCACTCTCACCCTGACTGTGCAGTGACCACAGCATGGCTAGGCACCCCCATAGTGCTATATAGTATTTCTCTCATGTGATAGATATGGGTTTCCTTTTAGGGCCCAGTCACTGATTTATCTGCTTGCTGTGTATGCTGACATCCCAGTTCTGGGTGCATGCATCTCCACTGGGAACATGCACTGTGGACTAACTAGCACACTGTTTGCAGCTGGTATGTGTTGTGATGGAGCAGCTTGCAGGGTACAGCAGCTGATGATTTGCTGCAGGAGAATATCAGATAGTGGTGGGGTGCAGCTCACCATATCCAGGCCTAATATTTATTTATTTTATTTTATTTATTTTTATTTTTTATATACCGCGCTATTGAGATCAGCGCGGTTTACAGTAAAACTGAACAGAGCAACAATGCATTAAATATTACAATGTGCTTACATAGAACAAGGCATAATCAAACTGGGATAACAGGGAAAACTATTCACATGGTATATATGGAACTATTCACATGGTATATACAATTATTTACATAGAGTTAAGTATTCCAGTAAACCGTGGGCAATTATAGGTCAGGTGGGGGAGTGTGTAGATCTAGGAGAGAGGAGTACCTAGCCGTTTTCATGTTGTGTGATAGGGCAGTAAATGTGCGGTGTGAGTGTACAAGACTTATGTTTTTCGGGCCTGGTTTCAGGATAGTGCATTAGAAACAGGTGGTGTTTTATTGCCTTTCTGAAGGCGATGAGGCTGGTTATGGAACGAATACTAGCCGGAAGTTCATTCCAGGCTGTCGGGGCATAAATTGAAAAAGCTCTATTGGTAGTTGTCTTTGTACATCTTGTAGTGAGCTTAGGTACAGTTAGCATGTTCAGTAGTGTAGTTCTTCTGTCTCTGAAGTTGGGTGTGTTATTGAGCAGTCTACTGATTGGTGTGGGAGATTGATTCTTCAGTGCCTTGAAGGTCATGACCAGTACTTTGTATTGAATTCGGGCTTGTAATGGCAGCCAGTGTAGGTTTTTCATTACTGGGGTTATATGTTCCAGTCTTGATGTCCCTGTAAGAACCCTAGCAGCAGAGTTCATGGCCAGCCGGAGTGGGTTGAGGGTTGCTTGTGGAAGACCATGGAGGATGGTGTTTGCAAAATCTAGATGTGGGATCACTAGGGCTTGAAATATGGTTCGATAGTCTGGAAATTCCAGTAGTGGACGGAGGTGGCGGAGGGTTCGTATTTTGTGGTATATTGCTTTGGTGACGGTCTTTACGTGGGTTATCATATCCAATCGCTGATCTAGGGTGATGCCTAGGTAGCGAATTGTGTCTCTTGTCTTGAGTTCCGCGTTTTTAACTTGCAGGTTGGGTGGTGGGTTGAATTTCTGATTCCTTGTGACAAATAGGACATCAGTCTTGCTGTGATTAATCCTCAGGTTTTGTGTGAGAAGCCATTCAGCCACTGCATCAAAGCATCTGATGATAGGGGAAAAATCAGGTTGTTCTATGGTAAATGGAATGTATAGTAGTATGTCATCAGCATATATGAGACATTCTACATTTAGTGAGCGTATCAGGGAGCAGATAGGCTGCATATAAATGTTAAATAGTAGGGCTGACAGGGATGATCCCTGTGGCACTCCCTGCTTCTGTAAGAATGGTTCAGAGGACGTGTTACCTGTTTTTACTTGCTGCCATCTGTTGGTTAGGTATGATTCGCACCATTGTAATGCGGTTCCCAGTAATCCTTTTTCTTGGAGGCGTTGTAAGAGTATCTTATGATTTACAGAATCAAATGCGGCGGCAATATCGAGAAAGATGAGGACGGAACCTTGGTGTATGTTGTCTGTTCCCGTGGTTAGCTTGTCGAATAGGGTAGTTAAGATGGTATCTACTCCATGCGATTCCCTGAAGCCATGTTGGGCTGGATCGAGGGGTGCCTCGTCATCGATGTGCTGATGGATCTGACGCTGGACTATTTTCTCGATGATCTTAGCAAGCAGTGGAATGCTTGATATAGGTCTATATGATTCAACTTTGGATGTATCAAGGCGATTATTCTTTAGCAGGGGTCTGATCGATGTATGTTTTAAACTCTGAGGGAAGATGCCCCTTGATAGTGATTGGTTGGTTATTTTACATAATACATGGCTTAGTTCATGTCGAAGTTCCTTTATCCAACTTGCTGGGCAGGGGTCATTGGGAGCTGTGGTGAGATTGATGGAGGCAATGGTATCTTCAATTTCTCTAGTAGATACTGCAGTGAAGTTGAGTAGTGTTGTAGGTTTTGGTGTACTAAGTACGTTGGACGAGCTGCTATTGTGTTATGGATGTGTATACAGCTGCATTGACTGCCCTGTGCGGTGTCTGCTCCTCAGCAGGACCGGGGTTGATGGACCCCTCTACTGCCACCTTTGCAGAGAGGTAGAATGTGAATCTATTGATAGGAGACCCTGTTTGCCACCCTCAGCCCTGGAGGAGGGGGGTGGTGGTACATGGCCCACCTAAGGGTACATGGGGGCTACACCTGACTGAGTCAGACAGAGATATCCAAGGTGTTTGTGCAGGAACTACCTATCTCACACATTAACACTGCTTTGGACTTCCGGCATGGCCTCTTTCAGCCATGGAAGGTGTTGTGGACCTGGTCCTGGGCGCCTCATTGCACCCTCAGGGTGAGCACAGTACCCGCACAATGTGACGGTGTGTAGCTACTCTGTGCCAGTAAAACCCACGGTCAGTACCCCCTACCAGGCCGAGGTGGTGTGTGGGTGCACATGGTCACTTCCCTCTACCGGGCTGAGGTGCTGTGGGGGTGCATTGCCCATCTTGTGTTAATCTGTGGACAGCTGATTTGCATGTGCAGTGCATCATGGGTATGGGTGGGCTAACCCTATCCTGGTGACCACAGCAGACTGTCTGTATGGTGACGTGCATGCTCTCTGCAGCCAGCCAGGGGCTTGCTAGCAGCTATAGAGCTGTAGCCCAATGGTTACTTCACTGCCTCTGAAGCCAGAGGTCATGGGTTCAAACCCACAGTGGGGTTTTTTCATAGGGTTGTCCAATGCATTTTTTTTTAATGTACATATTTTGATGCCAGCAAAAACACCCTCAGCATACTGTACCCATAAGGTGCCTCTGAGGGTTCTTTATAGGGCGCCCTATAGAGCACCTTATGGTTCCCGTCCATATAAGGTGCACTATACAATATCCTGTGACGCAACCTATAGGGTGCCCTATAGGGGACATTTTAGGGTGCTGTGGCGGACAGTGCAATTTCTAATGTGCCCTATGGAGTGCCTTATAGGGTGCCTTATACGGCACCTTCCATTACGGCACGTGAGGGCGTGTTTGCTGGCAGCAATTAATAACATAAAATTAAAGTGCTGCAGGACAAAATATGTACAATGCAAAGCTGATGCCACAGCCAGCCTTACATATTAGGCACACTGGGGAGAAAACTCATGACCCCTGTATCAGCAGTCAGTGCCTTAACCATTGTGCTCCACTGCTGCTTCTCCTTGCCTGTCAGCGCACCTACTTATGCTTTTCATTCCTTAAACTGCACAGTGCTGCCATAAAAAACAGTACACTGACCTTGCGGTACCTCATACGGCACCCTCTAAAGCACCCTATAAGCAACATTCTAGGGTGCCTTGGCTGACAGTGCACTTTAAAATGTGCCTTATAGGGCACCTTATGTTAACACGCTTTGGGAGTGCGTTTGCTAGTAGTGATAATTAAAATATGAATAAAATGCCTCCTAAAGCAATCTTCCCCTTAATATGTTCTGCCTCAGCCAGCCTTGTTCATTGGGCACTTTGGGGGATTGAACCCCTGATCCCTGCACCATTGGTCAGTGTCTTAACCATTGTGCTGTGGCTCTGTTCCTGTGATTGCACATCAGCGCGCCACCTTATGCCGCCCAGTATTAAAAAGCCTCCTAAAACATTAGCGCACCGCCTTATGCCCATCAGCGTGCTGCCTTATACCGCCCATCATTTAAATGCCTCCTAAATTAATGCCTCTGCCAGCTGTCTCCATTGGGCACTGTGGGGGATTGAACCCCTGATCCCTGCACCATTGGTAATTGCTTTAACCATTGTGCTGTGGCTCTGCTTTTCTTGCTGCACATCAGCACACCACTTATACCGCCCAGTATTATAATGCCTCCATAAACATCAGCGCGCCGCCTTATGCCGCCCAGTATTAATATGCCGCCAAAAACATTAGCGCGCCTCCTTATGACGCCCAGTATTTCTGCGCCTCATAAATTAACGCCTCAGGCAGCCATCTTCATTGGGCACTGTGGGGGATTGAACCCCTGATTCCTGCACCGTTGTTCAGTGTCTTAACCATTGTGCTGTGGCTCTACTCTTTTTCTTGCACTTCAGCGCGCCACTTATGCCTCCCACGCAGCTATCTCATGCACTAAGGTGCGGGGCACACATGGGCGCCGCGCACCTTAGCACATATGTAAATTCCGGCTTTTCTTTTTCAGGACGGAACGCCCACTCCTTATATGGCACCCGCACACTACCGGGGCCCGCACTTTACCGGGGTTTTAGTAAACATACCCCTTAGAGTATTGACACAATCTTCTGGCAGGAATTACAGCGCCGTTGCGACTGTGCGGTAAAATGCTAAACATCTGACACAGTGTGCTGTGTTCTCAAGCACACTGTGTCAGATGTTTAGCATTTTACCGCATAGTTGCAACGGCGCTGTAATTCCTGCCAGAAGATTGTGTCAATACTCTAAGAGTTCACTCTGTTTTAGTGCTCCTACTGTTGGATTCACGGCGATTGCCATTTAGACCTCACCATATGGAAACTTCCCTATGGTCCCTGTTATGATTTCAACCCCCTGAGGAAGGCGTTCTGCCGAAACGCGTTGGGGAATATCAATAAAGCAATTGTGTCATCACCACTCTTGCTCCTTGTGTTTCCTGTGGTACACACTGAGACAGGACAAGACAATCTGGCGTACAGGATAGAAGATGATTCAGCTCTGCTCTCCCTGATTCTCCCTAATTTCTGCTGAGTGAAATGTTAACAAATATTTTAACAAAATGATTGACGGCAATTTGATTTTTTTTTTAGAATAAACTTGTTGAAATTCGTTAATGTTGTATAAAATTGTATTGGTGGTGTTCTGACACTCAATTGTCCCTTCAAGCCCTCCCCCTATCCGTCTTTACTTTTAATATACCTGCGTCATAATTGCAAAGTGAGTGCAGCTCATTAAAACTGTGGTTATCCCAAGCATAATTATGTAATATTAAACTAAAGAACATTTTTCATCTGGATGTAATGATAGATGGCGAGTGCATGAGCCAAGGGAAGAAAAAATGTGTAGCAATTAATTTCTCACTGCTAACTTTCACTTGAGAAAAGAAAAATCATCTTACAGTATCCATTTCTCTTCGAATTCTAAAAACATGAAGAACCCGATATTGAGTTATGTCGGCTATGGACTACTATGGCGCATAGCCATGTGCGCTGACCCTTAACCCCGGATATTCAATGCTGGGGTCATATGCGACCCTGGTATTGAATATCTGGGTTTGCTACACAGCCTCCCAGATGCAGTAGATAACCAGGCAGCACGATATTGTATGCTGCCCGGTTAGCTGCTGCAGCTAAAAGATAAGCGAGCTTTTGCCTCACCTATCTTTTAGTCGCAGGTCACTAACCGGGCAGCATGAAATATCGCCACTGCCCCGGTTAGTGACTGTCGCTGCCTCTTCTCCTCCCCGGAATGCCAACAACATGTTCCAGTGGTAAGATGTTAGCATCAGGGCATGTAAGGGAGAAGATCGGGGATATTCAGTGGCACTAACTGTGTTCGGAGCATTGAATATCCCGGTTAGATGCATTTACATGGGGCTGTAATCTGTGCAAATGCTTTTCGAATATCGGATCCCAAATTTAATAAACAGGCAATTCTTACAACACATGGTATCTAACTGAATGGAAAAAAATAATACACTTGGTTTTAAGTATTCCACTATGTGGTAGTGTAGCATGCAGTGGGAAGGGGTTTTCTTTAAACACACAGAACAGACAGCAGTTCAGGGAAAGCAACATTTATTTATTTATTTAGCAATGCTTATATACCATTCTTCACTGGGTCAAAGCAGTGTACATTCAGATATGGTATATATTTTCCTTGTCTCCGAAGTGCTCACAATCTACATTTTGTACCTTGTCAGACTGCTGCCTGGGTGAGAATCTTCACAGTCTTGACAAGTGCATATATCTATATGATTTGCAAGGTATTGTGGGCAATGTAGTTCATTCACACCAGACACAGCTGCTGACAATAATTTAGTTGTGCTCTTGGGTAAAGCCAATAAGATATTTATTTATGGGGTTATTTCTCCCAACACAGATATGCTTGGTAGCACATAAATTAGGTTACTTGCTTTCAGTGTTAAATTGGAAAAACAAAGTCAAAATCAGGAAAACAACAAATGAAAAGCCACAAAGCAAGAAACAAACTGTTCTTTTCAGGTTAACTTCTGATTACTTCCCACATAGATACAGAAGTGATTCTCTCCTAGCTCACAAGCAATTAGGTAAGGCTTAATTGCTAGCAGTTATCCAGCTGAAACCCTTAGCTGGCTTGCTTTCTACTGTGTGGGTCAAATCCTGCTTCAGGAGCTTTTCTGAGTAGATTAAAGAACAAATTTGTATTTCTTTGTGATGGTTGCTGTACTTTATAACAGAAAGTTACCAACGGAGTTTAGATAGACAACAATCCATATAAATAGGATCTTCATCTGCTATTATTCCCCCTTGTTCAACAAGCATGGGTTCAATATCATGGATTGGCACAGATGAATCTCTCAATGGAGCATTTTCAGGAGAATACTTGTTTCCCTGCTGTCTTTCAAGGTTATAGCTAGGGCATAGATCAGTGTTCATACCTGAGCTTCCATTGCTGCTAGAGTTCCTCTCTATATAGCCTGGCCAGTATGTAGTCCAGTTCTTATGTTCAGCCTTCCAATCCAGATCCCTGGACACTGGATCTCTCTTCACATACCTTCTGGCATGGGTCTTAGGGTCCCTTCCACGTGCAGCCGTCTCCCTCACAGGTAGCCTCTGGTGATTCCTAGCTCTGCAGCACCATTCCTCTGGCTTTCCCCAGTCCAATGGTGTATGCTGGCCCTTGGAATACCTCCCAGTATACGTACTGCTTTGGACTCTTCTAGACCTCTCAAAGGCTTTTCTCCTCTTTCTTCCAGAGGGTCTCTTTCCCTCTCTGTCCGTCCGGTTTGGCTTCTGCTTCTGATAATCCTTCAGATGAAACTGAGGATAATTCTCTGGATATCCAAGGTGATCATGAAGATGGTCATCTGTAGAATAAACTCTACTCTTATTCTGCTTAGATGAGTGCTCCTCCCTAACACAGCGCAGCTGTGCTGAATCAGGCCCTGCCCTTTGAGATGAGTGCTTAGGGATTACCTCATAGCCCTCCTGATTGAACACACGTTTCCCCACTTCAGCTCCTCTAATGGCTGTTGGAAACCTGGTGCATTCTGGGACTGGTAGTCTTTTATGGGAAAATTCTGTTTTCTTATTTCTACCAGAACTGACAGGTTGCTTGTTCAGAGTCACTTCACCTTTTCTATAGCTCCTTCCTGAGCTATGATAAGCTTCCTTATCACAACCTGAGGCAACAGAGGGTAAAGTGGCTTGCCCAAGGCCACAAGGCAAAATCAGCTTTATTCTGTCCCAGCTTGTTAAACCTCCACAAAGCTGGTTCTCCCAGCTGTTTATCCAGCCCCAGTTAAAGTTCCTACCTCAGAACTCCTTTTCATGGCTTGCCTTGGAAGGACTTCTGGCTCTATGGGCCACTCCCCTTCCTGCAGCCTGCTGGGTTCTTAGCCTTTCCTTGTGAACCATGACCTCCCAGCTCTGAACTCTGGGGTGCAGACTCTCTTAAAGGAGTCCACTGATAATCCCTTTGGAGAGGGATGGGTAACATTCTATATACCTCATCATACACTGCAAAGTATGAGTGTGCTATTGGGAAAAGGTGAGGCAGGACAGTGTGGTGTAGGTGTGCAATGGCAAATGAATAGGTGTAGCTCTGCTATGGAGGGAAGCATTTAGACAAGGGGCGTTTTGGGATAATATAACTGTCCCTTGTTTTTTTCTTTTTAAGGAACCAACCATTCAGATCCACTGGCCCTGCTGAAACCCTGGGGTAGCATTACCTGCAGGTCAGAAATAGCAGTGCTGGCTACGAGTAGTTACAAAATTAGGTGGGGAGAAGCCTTATGGTTCTTTCCTTCCATTATATTTTATACTTCCATGGATTCCAACTGGAAGAGTGTTTTGTGTTCTCCTGAGAAGTTCTGTACTTAGACTGCTTCTCTGTAGTATTTCTGCAAATGATCTGGATGTGCAGCAATGTCACCATTTCTACAGATGACACTAGACTGCATCGTGGTATTAGGATTCCAGATAAGTATTTGACATCTACATGATCCTATAGATTTTGACAGCCTTAGTAAAGGGCTGCGCTGTGGCATTTGAGATTCATCGTTAGCATGTGCATGGTCATGCAGCAGTGGTGTATGGGTAGGCATGTATGTGCTACTCATTGAAAGGGAAACACCACCTAATAAATACAACCTGGATCATCATCATAATATGATGGGACAGAGCTCTGATTCTGTCTTGGAACTTCGTCTCTTCTCTTCTGTTTCTATACTCATTCCCTTGGTGCCATGATCTCCTCACATGGTTTTCAGTACCGTCTTTACACTGATGACTCTCAGACTTACCTCTCTACATCTGACATCTTTCCTGGAATTCAGGTCCGATTCTCAAACTGCCTAGATGTCCCACCAACATCTAAAATTGAACATTTTATCTTTATTTATTTATTTAGCTGTATTTATATCCCGCTTTTCACCGGATCAAAGCGGTCAATTGGGGGATACATTTAACACGAGGGGATATGAGACACACACACACTAATACATACAGGGAACATGGGCAATGGAGGGTTAAGTGGTTTGCCCAAGACCACAAGGAGTGCCTATAGAACTAGAAATCCCGGTCCCTCCGGCCTGAGATTGCTGTCCCCAGGTGGGGCTTGAACCCCCGACCCTCCGGCCTGAAGTACATGGTCAAGATAAAGCTTCTTATCTTTTGCCCTAAACCCATATCCCCCTAGCTCCTTAACTCCATTTCTATAGGTAACACTCATTCTCCCTATCTCCTCAGCTCACAACCTTGAGATCATTTTTGACTCTTCTATCTCTTTCTCTACATGAATCCAACAGCTAACCTGTTGTATATCCTCTATAACATCAGCAAAATTGATCCCTTCATTTCTAAACACATAACAAGACCCCAATCCACTCTCTTGTCACCTCCCATCTAGACAATAGCCCCTTTCTCTTTGCTGGTCTCCCATTCACGTCCATTCTAAAAGCTCATCTCTTTGAGACTGCTTTGGACCCTGACCCCTTATTCTCCTGTCTATACCCATGTACATTTTAATCATGTCTCTTAAGAATTGCCTTAGTAAAAGGGTTCTCAACCCAGTTCTCAGAACACACTTAGCCAGTCATGTTTTCAGGGATAGCCACAATGAATATGCATGAAAGCGATCTGCATACAGATCTGCATCTGAAGACAGTGCATGCAAATTTCTCTCATGCATATTCATTGTGATTATCCTGAGCGTTTGACTGGCTAGGTGTGTCTTGAGGACTGGGTTGAGAACCCCCACCCTTGTATAGACGGAGCAGCAATTTTACAAATCTACTCATAAGAATACTGACTGTAGGCAACATGGCGCTTCCAGATGAAAGTGCTGGTTTTGCAGCTTTCCTGTGCAAGTGTCAATACTTCTGCATGTAGCCAGGCCATTTTGCATGTCTACGCATATAAGTGCCACCAATTAAATACTGAGCCATAATGTGTCCTAATTTTCAGATTTAAAGAGGAAATAACAAATGGAGGATTAAGAAAAATGATTCCTTTAGTGGGGTACTTAACCAAAGTGTGTTACAACAATAACGCACGCTATTTGGCTCTTAATGCATGTTAAAGTGCAATAACATGCAATTTTATCATAACATATAGTTTGCCACTGCAGTGCATATTGAATGCCAATAAGATGCAAAGCATGGAAATGCATGAAAAACACATCATTAGTATTCAAAAAGAATAATGTGCCTTATAGTAATTATCGCTAGCTGCATCGTTCATGGAAACATAGCAGCTCAAAACTGACATTATTTTTCCACTAGGAACATCAGACCACTAAAATGTGGCCTGATGTTCCAGGCTGTTATCGCACTTTTGTCAGAATATCAGCAGTAGGGGGTCCCCTTACCCCAGCACCACCAATATCTGGAGCCACCCTAAACACCCCCCTCCCCATATAGACCCTGGTGCTAAGCCCCTATAGAGGGCCCTCCAAAAGACCCCGTCCCCCCCAGATCAAGAATGAGGACTCCCCATCCCTGAAGACCTCCCCAATTAAAAAGACACCTAGACCTACCTTTTAGCTGTCCATGGTTGTCTAGGGTAGACAGGCAGGCAGGAGGGATCCCCTCTTGTTCCTACCAGTGCCAGTACCAGTTTCAAAATGGCACTGGCACTGCTTTGAGATGTTATTGGACACCTTGCCACGAATACCATGACAGCTGCTAACCTGAAGTACTGAGTTACTGCAGTTTAGTGACTCCCAAAGTAAACAAAACTGCAGTAAACTGTCCGATTTTACCAGAGTTTAATAACTAACCCCCTCCTTAATCCCTTGTGTAAAGCCGTGTTCAAAACAAGCACTACTACAACATCTATGTGTGCCTCTAAGCAGATGTTAATCCCAACATGGACATTTTTGACCATATATGTGGATTTACTTTTTAAAAAGAAACTGGAAATTTCTACATAGTATGGATTTCCACGTGCAAACAGTAGCTAGTATTCCAGTCTCCACATGAAACTGCTACCATTTACACATGGAGAAGCTTCCAAAATAAACCCACAAATTATAGCATTTTATAATTTACATGTGTACTCGCACGTTCCACCAATCTGCATGCCCACTGGCAAAGCACCCACTATCAAATTAGTGCACTTACCTTTGTGTTGCACACTATTTTATGAGGTCATTCACGTACTCACATAAATTACTAAAATATCTCCATTTACGCACATGCTTGCATGCCTAAAGTAGGCATCTCCTTATAAAATTACCCCCTAAAAGATTAAAAATAATTCTTAAATCAATTGTAAGTCAATGCAAGTTAATAAGCAAAGGAATGATGTGTTCCCATCAGTTTTGCTGCTGTATTTTTAATAATTGTACTCAATAGTCATAGTTAGGTATTACAAATTACAATAATGTGAAGGTGCATGTGTCTCTTTGGTTGCGTCAATGAAGGAGCACAACCAAGAAGCTCCTTGGAGTTCTCCTCTAAGTGGACTTTGAATGGAATTTGAGGACCATTTGCTATGTTTGATGAGTGATTGTTTGCAGATTCAGGATGTGTTTTAGTACTGTAGTAATTCTGGTAAGGGGCTGGGGTAGCTATAGGGCTCTGGGTTATCTGGAGTACTGGATGTTGTTAGACCACAAAATAGGGATAAGTGTGGGGCAGGAGGAAAGCTCAAATTGTCTGTATACCTTATTAATGCAAGACCTGATAGAAATACTGCAAGGTTCCTTTGATTTTTGACTTATCTGAGTCTAGGCCCAATATATTGTGCATTACTGAGTCTTGGTTGGTGGAGACTGATACTGTTATTCCTCATCAATTGTGTCCTTCCATGTACTCTTATTTGTCTCAACCTTGTCAGGGCAAGTGGGGTGGAGGGTTGTTGGTGTTGTTTAAGTCTAAACTTGCTTTTATGTTCTTGTAAAATATCTGTCTGTGCTGAGATTTCTCCTTATAAGATAAGGTTTTTTTAGTCTTCTTTACTTCACCTGTGTGTGGTTTATTGTCGTCCTAGTTTGTTAGATGGTGATGTCTCTCCTTTGATAGAAAACTTATTGAATTTTCCATTGCAAAATTTGCCACACATTATTTTAGAGGATTTTAATCTGCATTTTAAGAAGGTTCCTTTGAGTGTGGTTAGTGTTTCATTAGTGCAGATGTTATCTTCAGTAGGTTATGATCAGGTTCTTTCTGACCTTACTCATGTCGGGGGAGATCGTTTAGATCTTGTTTTTATTAAGAGAAGTTCATTTCGGAATAGTGTGTCTGCTGTGGGTGATATGGTCCGATCACTGTCTTGTTAACTTTTCTGTTTCTCTGTTGAGGGAAGTTTTTGAGCAGTCTAATATATATCCTAGGTCTAAATTGGTGCTGGCTGAATACTCTGTAGATATTTTGAGAAATAATTGGGTCCCTCAATTGGTTGGATTTAATGATCTCTGTGTGCGCTGCTGTTGATGAGTGGCAAACTTCATTTATTGATTCTTTGAATTTTATTGCTCCATTTAGGGAAGTGGTGGTTAAAATGGTCATGAAGGATCCATAGATTTCGCAGACTTTGAGGGAGCAGAGGAGGGAGTTGAGAAAGAAGGAAAGGTATTGGTGTCATTATCCAGATTATTTTACTCAGCAGGTTTTTTTGTCTTCTTATCATGCATATCGGGCAGCGGTTACTGAGACTAAGAAGGAATATTATAATAAATAGATTTGTGCTGGACTAGGGCAGCCTACTCATTTATTTTCTGTTGTTGAACGATTGATGTGTTCTAAAGAGGGCCTTAAAAGAAATAGAGGAAACTGGTCGATAACTCAATGGATAACTCTTGTCCAATGAACCATTCTTAAGAAGAGGAGACACAATTGCTTCCTTAAGGTACAATACCCTCAGAAATTTATTTATTAACAATACCCAAAACTGATGAGTCAATATCTTTCTGAAGCGACTTGAATAGTTTAATTGGACAAGAATCCATTTAACTAAAGGTATTAGCCAAGGACAGAATCACCTCACTAACCTTGCTCTCTAGAAACAGGTATAAAATTATTCCAAAGCCCTACCTCAGGCATATTGAAAGACAGAGCGACCGAAGAAAAACAATGAATCCTACCAATTGGTGGTTCTCCAACAATTTATGATTGGTAATTTTATGGCTAAGATTGGTAGGATTCATTTTCTGAGAGTATTGTACCTTAAGGAAGCGATTGTGTCTTCTTAAGAATGGTTCATTGGACAAGAGTTATCCATTGAGTTATCAACCAGCTTCCTCTATTTCTTTTAAGACCAAAGTTTTGAAGAAAATTGTACTTCTTCAACTTCAACAATATGTTGATTTGCATTCTGTGCTTGACTCTTGTCAATCTGAGTTTACATCTTCTTATAGTATGGAAACTTTGCTTTTGTCTATGGAATATTATTTGCAGGGATCAGGGTACATTGTTTTTTCTGATATTGTTAGATGTGTCTGCAGCCTTTGACACTGTGAGTTATAGTTTGTTACTCTAGAAACCTAGCTCAATTGGTATTGCTGGAACGATTTTCCGATGGTTTGAGTCTTTTCTTACTGGTAGATCAGCTCAGGTGTATGCTGCTGGTAGGTTGTCATCTCGATTTTAGTACTCCAAGTGTTCTGTAGGGGTTGGAGTTGTCCACTATGTTATTTAATATTTACATGGCTCTGCTTTGTCGCATATTGGCTGGATTAGATCTTCACTACAGTTTATATGCAGATAATATTCAGTTTGCTGTTCTGTTATTGTCTTCTCTTTCTGATGCCCTGGAGCGTGCTGTTGGATGTTTTGCGGTGGTTCAAAAAGAAATGAATGATAATAGATTAACTTTGAATATCTCTAAAACTGAGATTCTTTATATGAGTAGGATATTGCTGCTTTCCTTACCTTTGGAATTGAAAATTGATGATTCATTTTCAGGCTAGAAATCTTGCGGTCATTTTAAATTCACAATTGGATAATGCAGCCTCAAGTTCAAGCTGTTGTGAAAGCAGTTTTTTATAAGCTGATTAGGAGACCGAGACCTTACATATCAGAGGACAATTTAAGGGCAGTGGTTCAGGCACTGGGTTTTAATCCAATTGATTATTGTAATAGTTTATATTATGGTTTGCTGGACTATGTCATTCAAATGTTACAAACTATTCAGAATTCAGCTGCTAGGGAGATTAAAGGAGTGGTTAGCATATTTTTGTGTGAATTACACTGGCTTCCAGTTAAATGGTGTGTTAACCATAAATTGGTTATGCTGGTGTAGTAAGCTCTAAATCATTTGATACTATTTACTGTGGTGTCTATGTTGAAGCCTTACAGGCCGTCTCATGTATTATGGTCCTCAGTCAGCGTGCTCATTGAAGGTTCCATGTCATTGTAGGGTGCATCTTCTAACACTTCGTGCCCACATGTTCTCTGTAAGTGCCCAGGGTACTGGAACTCTTTACCCGGTGAGTTGCGCATGGTGCCAGATTTGGCAACTTTTAAGAAGAGATTAAAGACCTATCTGTTTAAGCAGGCATATTCTGTGGGCTGGTGGTTTTAATTGTTAAGTATTTTATTTGTGATGTGACTTACATTACCATTAAATAAAACAACATAAAATAAAATATTTGTCTTGCTATTATCTATGGGGACGTCCATCCCTGCTATTTGTCTGCCTTTCCCGTCCTCACCAAGCCTCCCCATACGAACAGGGAGTTTGTACGGGAAGCTAGATGGGGATGGGAAAGGGGTGGCGCGGAGGTGGAGACAGCAGGCTGTGGGTGGTCTGCAGCCCCGGATGTACAGGGCCAATTCTGATGTTGACCCTGTATGTCCAGGGCCAGCAGTGTAGACGGGGAACTTATTCCACCTCTGAGGTGGAATAGGTTCCCCTAAATGGGAGGGGGCGGCAGGCCCGTAGCATATCAAAAGGAAGAAGGGGTGCGGGAGATTCCCTGCAGCTCGATCCTGGCCTTGGGAGGCCGGATCGAGGGTCGGACTGCAGAGAATGAATTAAGTCGGTGGCGGGGCTGAGTTAGCCGGGCAGGTGCCTGTATGTGCAGGCCGACCGGAATCGAGTCTGGGCCTGCACGTACAGACCTGGACAGGATTCTGATCCCATGGGGGCTAGACGTGCCCCGTGGGATCAGAATCCCGTCTATCTCGGTACGTCCGGTTCCATCCACAATAGAATAGGCCTTCACGTGTCTTGTAAACCACCCAGGGAACTGGTGCAGTATATAAAAGTTTTACATAAATAAATAAATAAGGGCTTCTTTTACTAACATTTAGCACATGCTGTCTGCTGCATGGCCCATTTTATTCCTATGGGCTGTGTGGCGAATAGCATATGTTAAGTGTTAGTAAAAGTGGTTCTAAATGTGAAAGGGAAACAATATAAATTGCCAATTTTAGATCCAGCTCTTTTAGAAAGGCTCGTCTGCCTTAGAATATAAAAAAATTTGAAAGGATTTTTTCATCGCTAGCATTATTTAATCTTCTAGAGTTACAAAGGAGTCAATTACTCCTAAACTCCTCATTTCCAGATAACACTAGAATCAAACTTCTACCGATATTCAAAGATACTATGGGAAGGCAATCCACAAAATGTTATGAGTTCACTTTCAATAACTTATCACACATGCATCCACTAACTGATTCAAAACAACTAGCTTCTCTCCTTTCCGCCTTACTTAAAGGCATTGAAACTGGAAAAGAAAGCTAAAAACCAATTGTTATGTTGACCTACCAGTGCTCCTAAATCACAAAGATATCAAATAAATTAGGGAACAGGGGGAACCCTTGCGGCATGCTACAATAGCACCCCATACTGCTACTGCAATGGGGGGCCTCTTAAATAGCAATCTGTGAGAAGCAACCTAGCCTTCCTGGGCCTCCCATGCAACACTCTGTTTACTACAGGTGCCAACAGTTGCTAGGAATCCTGTTTCCTTCGCCTGCCCTTGCTGCTGCTCCTGCGAGAGAAATCTACAGCATGGCTTCAGTGATCTCATGAAAGCTTTTATCTGCAGCTCAGTTCATGTGAAAAACTGGCTGTATGATTGCAGTAATAGAGATGTGCTGACTACTACAATACAAGGTCTCCGTGCCAGACTGGCATCATAGGTCCCACTGGGAGGCAAAACTGTATGCCAAGCCCATCTCCAGGAGATTTGGGAGGAGGAGGAGGAGAGCAGGGTTCCCTTTCTCAGATACATATAAGTCCTGATTCTTGAGCGGGAGAAGGACTAATGCTGGAGGCTGAATGGATACCTGTAAAGGGGGGGGGGGGCAGACTCTGCTGCCCAAATACAGTTCCAGAATATGTTCACAGAAACTCCTCCCAGAACCCTCCAGTTAGCACCAGTGATTAAAAGGTGGAAAGAAGGGAGAGGCAGCAGGTTAAGAGCGAGAGAGGAGAGATGCTACTGGTGGGCGGAAAGGGCAAAGGTGAGCACAAAGATTGAAGGTGGGGGAGAGAAGCAGATGAAGCTGTATGTGGGGAGATGGGGCAGGAGTTGAACGAGAGGAGGATGAGATATGTGTTATAGGTGGAACAGATGAGATTGTGTGCATGAACGGAGGGAGCCAAAGTAGCAAAACTGCCTCTAGAAAGGAAAAAAGATAAGTGGGTTCTCTGTTAAGAGTGTTTTTGGGGATTCTATTGGATTCAGAGAGGATCTCCCAATAGGCTCAGAGGAGGGGATGCCCCTGGTATCAGCAAATGCAGTCCTCCAAAGCTTTCATTGTCACTAATGCAGTCCTTCATCCAAAAATATGTTCCCTACACCTGATATAGGAGATGGCAGTGCCGTATCTAGCCCTGTGCAAGTGCTGCAGCTGCACAGGGCGCAAAGAAACTGGAGCGCATTTGGGGCTGCCGGTCTTGGTTCCCTCCCCCCACGCTGCCTGTCCTTGCCCCGCTGCTGATGCTTTTAGTGTTGCCTTGGCAGCAGCGTTATCCAGTTGAAAAAAAAAGCAGATCTTTCTGACTGCGCTTGCATGTGGCCCGATTCCTCCTTCCTCTTGACGTATGCTCACATCAGAGGAGAGAGGCAACAGACCAGCCACTGAAGTGCGGCATTGGAAAGACCCATGTTTCTTTTTTTTTTTTAAATTGGATGTCACTGCTGCCACTGCCGCCTCCAAGGCAACACTAAAACGGCAGCAGCTGGGCAAAGGCAGGCAGCGCGGGGGAGAGCCGGCTGGATATGGGGTAAGATGGGGAGATGCATGGGGCAAATGACAAACCTGTGATTGGGGGGATGGGGCAAGTTGTACAGGGTGAATTTATGGCTTGGTACAGCCCTGGGAGATGGTTTACAGTTTATTCAACTTACTCTCCTGCCTTTTCCCGAGTATACAAAGCAGTTTACAACTTTAATATAAAAGTAATTGAGAGAGTAAAAGGAACTCCAATCAATCAAAGGACAGCAGAAGAAAGAAAAAGAGGAAAAACATGCAGCAGTTTCAAACAGCAGAAAAGACACTCAGACTAGAGAGTCAAACATCCTAGTGCAATCTTCCAGGTGGGGACAGCTCACAACACCTCTTGTTTGGTTTAGCCTATCCTAGAAGTTCAAATGCTTGTTTGAATAAATGCATTTTAAGTTCTGCCTTAAAGCATTTAAGAGAAAGTTGTAGACGAAGCTCAGTGGAAAGGGCATTCCATAATAAGGGGGCAAGGAAGAAAAAGGCAGAATGACTTGTGACTTTGTACTGGGCTCGGGTTGGTGAAGGGTAAGCATAGTCTATTTCCATGTATTGACTGAAGGGAGCGCGCTGAGTAGTATGGTATAACCAAAGATGATAAATAATCTGGAGCTATCTGATGCAGTGCCTTGTAGGTTAGGATGAGACTTTTATGCTGAATGCGGAATTTCACAGGGAACCACCGATGTTGGATGAGTAATGGGGTTACATGATCGTATTTGTCTGACATAGCAGAGACAAACTGAAGGAAAAACCCTGGGAAGAATAAATAAAAGCCTTGTCAATGGGTAAACAGCATTTTATCTGAGATTTTTGGTTTTCATTATTGCATGATATCTCCAAGGATGAATATACCTGCATTTTTGGACAACAGGATACATTTACTTGCAGTGAAGATGGGCAATAATGAAAGCCCCAATTTCTGCTTTCTTTATTTTCATGCAGCAAGAATTTTTCCACAGTTGTCAACTGATATATTTTTTACATATTTATTATAAGCCATAATAATAATTTTATTTGCATCGAATAAGTTACCTCCTCCCCTCCCAAAAAATCCATGGACTATATTCTATTTGGAAGTGGGGGGGTTTCTTTTGATTTCTCTAATTGGTGAAAATTTGATGTATTGGGGGCATCTGAGTTTTTCAGCCATGGCCACAAGATCAGCAATCCATGTGGACATGAGCTGCATATAGTCTAGTCTATCATAAAATTATTTATACTCATCAAAATGTGTGACTCTCTTCTGAAATTGTAACTTCATATTCGCCAAATAGCTCTGTAATGCTTCAAAATCACGTGTGCTAACTGATTAGGTTAAAAAAAAAAAGTTGATAAAACGTTCAAGTGGGCTACATCTCAAGATCAAGCAGGTCCCATCTGGGCCTTTTTTCTGCTTTTATCATGAACGGATCCTTGTAGATATGTCACAGTGCTATCTGCTCAACTTCCTCTCATTTATATTGGCTGCTGTTACCTTTACTGCGCGGAGGGAATTTTGGACTCGGTGCAGCACTAGTAGTATTGTCCTTCTACCTAAAAGACAATCAGCAACCCTGTCTTCCTCTGATCTGCAGAGGACATATGTATATGTTGAGTTTTAGGTCTTATAGTAGGAAGGAAAGATTTATGTGTGCATGTGAGAAAGAGAGAGGATCAGCACTGAAGCTCAGAGGGGGACTGTGAGTGAGAGAGGGGGGAAAGGTTCTGCAATGTGGTAGGGATTATTGCGTGGGCATGACAATGTGCTCTAACTCCTGCAGTAACCACAAATCACCCCTTAGGGTGGGCAATGGGCGAGGTAGAGGCCGAGTGTGAGCATGAAGGGCACATTGTAGTTCGCATGAGGAAACACAGTGTGCCCTCCATGCCCAATGTTGCAGTTAGTGCAGGTGCACTTAATGGACTTGCACTTCCCCTTAGAGAATGCGTCCATGTGGTTTCTGACAGGAACAGGCTGGTCAAGCCTTCAACAGTTAACATGGAGGCTTTGCACTTTACACACATTAGTTTTAGCTCTAAATGTGTGTTAAGTGCTAAAACTTAATGTACTTTTGTAAAAGGGCTCTTAGTGTGCTAAGAGCCACCACAGCCCTTTACTCCTATAACTGTGGTGACTCTTAGCTAATGTCCATTATTTCACACTAAGGGAGTCATTTTAGGACCCCTATTCTTACTTTGGATGTCCGGAAATATGCATAGAGATGTCTGCAGAGCCATTTTAGAAGATGGCTCTGGGATATCTGAATCTGAATGGGGGCATGGAGAAGGCATGGCCGAGGTGTTCCGGGAAGTCCCTGCTTGATCACAGAAACATCATGGACGTCCAGCATCACATCTAACTTTAGACCTGCTCGGAAGTACATGCAGCAATGAATAAGTATCTGAAAAGTGCTTGTTTTAGCTGAGAGACATCCAGAGAAGAATGCATTCAATCATTCCCAGTACTCAGAACAATGTCAACAGCAACAGCAGCGTGATTTGAACTCTGACTGCTGTGTTCCTAGTCAGCTACTCTAACCATTTTGCTATCCTAAATGTCTGGGTTCTCTAATACTGTTCTGATGATGTGTATGTAGACGCCTCAGTAGATGTCCATATTGGGCACATCCAGGTTTGAAATCACATCCGCACGTTGATGTGCCTGCATTTTTTTTAGATCTGCTGGCTTAGACATCCCAGATTGCAATGGAACGGCTCTTCTAAAATGTCCCTCTAAGTTTCCATAAACATAGCCCTTAGCTGCAAACGTTACACACATTGGAGGTGATTTTAGAAACGGCCACCCAAGTGGATAAGTGGATGCAGCTGGTATATATGTAAAAAGCAGTGATTGTAGAAAGGGAAGGTAAATGTATACTTGCACGTCTAAAACTGAATTTATAGCTGCAACCAGTGACATGTGCATGTTTATACCTGCTCCAGAACAGGCATAAATGCACATGTGTACATCTAATGGGTTTTGGATTGTGAAAAATATACATGAAAATCCTTAACTCCATCTGCCCCAGGAGCACCTACTTCAAATATGTATAATAAAAATATAAATGTGTAAGCCAAGGCATTTTTCATAGCCCATACCTTGCATAGGATATAAAAAGGCTTGAAATGTTTCAGAGGAAGGGGACCAAAATAAGAGGCCTGCGCCAGAAGACCTAAATATGTATACCCTGGAGGAGAGGAAGAACAGGGGAGATATGATGCAGATGTTTAAATACTTAAAGGCTATTAATGAACAAACACGCTTTTTCAAAGATGGGGAAGCCATAGAACCAGAGGACATGAAATGAAGCTGCAAGAAGATAAACTTAAAAGCAACATCAGGACATAAACGTTTTCATAGAAAGCGTAGTGGATGCCTGGAATGCCCTCCTGATGAAGGGGGTGAGGGTAGAAACAGTGACAGAATTCAAAAAGACATGGGACAGACAGAGGATCCCTACATAGGAAGATGATAGAATCAAAGCAAACTTAACTTTTATGCCTCAAAAAATAGAGAAGGCCGAAAGAGCGGAATCTACATGGAGCAGCACATACAACCCTAAACAAAGTCATGGGGGGAGGGGAGGTAATGTTGCACAGAGCAGCAGATACAACTCTACCCACCGTTCTGGGCAGACTAGATGGAGCATGCTGGGGCTTTATCTGCCTTCATTTACTAAGTTACTATGTTAAGACTGGGTTTTACATGTAGAAAGCCATTCTAAAATTATCCTCATAGATGTAAAAATCTATTTAAAGCTTGAGAACAAGAACAAAATTGCTGTATAAAACTTTGCTCCCAAAATGAAATAAACTGCCACTGGCTGACATATACAAAAACCAACACACTCAAAAGTGCAACTTCTATTCCTGGTATATTAGGGCTTGCAATTCAACTGATACAAAGGCTAGAATAAGAGAACCATTGATCATGGCATTTCACTTATTCTGAACATTCAGTGTCGTCATATGTGTAAACAGCACTGAATACATGTGCAATATGATCACCACTCTCTGCTTCCTATCATGTGCTGGGACGGTTAATGAATAGGAAAAGCATATCCCCAAATGATGGTGCAACCATAACGATGAATAGATAATGGCTGTGGTGGCAAGTGGTGTGCAGAAGATTGCTGGTTCAAAACCCAGATCCACCAGTAAAGCAGAAGAACTTAGTGACGTCAGCAGTTCTGGGTTTAACTCCAGCAGCAGCCTCTACTGGAAGTTTGGACTTGCTAGCCTTAATTTATTTAAAATAATTGTGCTGATATATGTATATCTGATACAAATTGACAAATTGGGTCATATTTGAATTTCAGAAGTAGGGCGTCTTTAAAAAAAAATATACAGTGGCTATAGAAAGTCTGTTCCACCATCCAGAATGTTCACCTTTTTTGTTCCTTTATTGCTTGAAAGTAAAATGCATCTGTGTATCCATATATCCTATCCATAAGACACGTGAAAATTATATTCCAGAAATTCTTAGAAAATGAAGTAGGAAGCAAACATTGAATTGCTTGGATGGTAAGTGTCCTTCTTCCTTGTACTTCTGTTTCTTTTTGTTTTTAAGTGCCTTCAAGTCAATGCTGACTGCTGGTGACCCAGCAGCCTCTGAGATTTCTTGGCAAGGGGTGACCTGAAGTAGATTGCCAGGCCTTTTCTTCTGAGGCAATGGAGGGTAAAGTGACTTGCCCAAGACCCCAAGGAGTGCCAGTGGGAAATGAACCCAGTTCTCCTGGATAGGCTCTACTGTACTTCTGTAGTGGTCCTAAATGCTTTCATGTAGCCAGTCACCTTCAAAAGCGCACACCATGTGAATTGGCCCCGCCTGTGCTAAATTGCACTGATTCATATGATGAACAGGATAAATTCAGTAGTCCCTGTTGGTTCTCTCTGGGAGAAGGTAGTGTATTTCTTTTTTTTTTTTTTTTGTTATTTTTTTGAAATGGTAATGCTCCAATACAATCAAAGTTAGCTTTGTCATATAAGAAAAAGCTAAACATCCAAAGAAAACAATAAGACAAAGGCCACATCTCGGGGAAGGAAAAGGCAGAATTCTAGGAAACGTGGAAGAAAGAAAATGCATGGAAAGGGATTACCTTTCCAAAGCTATTAGTCAAGAACTAAACACCCTCTAACTATTCCCACTGGCACTTCAAACACTTTTATCATTTAAGAATTTTTCAAAATGCAGAGGATCTAAGAAAATATAATTCTTATCCCTATTGTTACTAAGCATTTACAAGAGACTAGTAAGAAAAACGTTCATCTTAAAGCCAGCCCCTTAGGTTTCAGGGATAAAAAAAAATAAAATCTTTGCATCTAGCCTGAGTGTCACATGACACATCTGGAAACAATTGTATTTGCTGGGCACAAAAGGTTAAATCTTTCTTTTAAAATAAGTTTTTAAAACAAGCTATTTCTCATGCTAAGAGGATAGCCCTAGTAGATATAGCATCAGAGGAACTCTCCAAGAAACCTGTTAAATCAAAGCTTCCAGTTGAGAACAGTCCCTCTAGGGTCATACATTGTTATTTGTTGCAGCTTTGGCCAGGGGTTCCCAAGCCAAAAAGGAAAAGGTTAGATTGAGAGATGAAAAACAGGATACCTCTCCCATACCTCTTTCTACAAAGGGTGTCAACAGCCATTGTGGCTGGCAAGAAGTGAGATGCTCTGTCATCTGATTTTGGATAGTGACCCTGAGAAACGGCAGCAAGTGCTCACTGGGTGCGGCGGTTCTGAGCCAGGACAGCTTAGCTTTATAGTGGGGACCTTGGGATACAGAGGAAAGGTCATCAGCCTCATGTCTCACTTGATCCCAAAGCAGGTCGTCATATTTCTAGAAAAGTGTAGAGGGAGCAGATACTCAGTAGCCATAGATGTTTGTCCCAGGTTTACATCTTTCAAAGTATCTTTGCAAAGGGGGAGGTTTAGCTGTGATGTTTAGGAAGTCATTGAGACATTGTGTGTGTGCAACCATTAGCATTACTAGATACTTCCCCACGTGAATCGTTAGACTTCGGCCAGGAGAGAAGGGTGACTGGCCCCTGGAGCGTGAGGCACTGCGGTAACTCAACTTAAGCAGAAGTTTGCTGCACTGCCTTCATGCAGCTGGCTGGGGATGGGGTGCATTGCAGCACAGGGGGGTGCCCGCCGGGTATACCCTAGGAATGTGCAGGCCAAAAATTTTCATTTTTTAATTTCATTTTTTTCTTTGTCTTCGTATCTTTGTTTTTCAATAGTGCACCCTATTGCACAATAACACACTCTATTGCACAATACAGTGCACTATTGCTGATTTCGTTTCCCTAACTTAAGGCCCAGTTTACTATGGGAAACAAAGCTTGGCAAATCGGGACTGTGATAGACATGTCTAATCAGAACTTACTGGATGATTTTGATGATTTGCTGGTGTGCAAGACTGTATGAAATGCAGCCGAATCACATACTCTAAGGCTAAGAGAGAGCCTGCAGATACATCAAAGGAATGAACAGCACCTTGAACTCCTTCTGCACACCGCCAAGCACTCCCACCCAGCTAATTTTTTTAAGCATTTGCTCAGATAGTCACACCATGAACCTAAGAGAAAACAAAGTAGCTATGGTACTTAAAACCTTCAACTTTTAGACAAACCTTGTACATTCCAGAATGCCTTCTGCAAATCTGAGAGTTGAATTGATCATTAGGCGAGAAAACCAGGTTGCTAGGTTACAGCACACAGAAATAGTTGGTACTTAATGAAAAATAATATTTACAAGAGTAGCTGCTTGCATTTCTAGAAAGTATGCCTCAAGGAAATGGGAAAATATCACAGGAATTCTAAAGCAGAGCGGCACCTTGTGGGGTGTTTAATGGCCCACCGATTTTCAGCATGCCTGCTGTGAATGCCGCCTCATTTTTACATGTAGTGCTGCCACACAGCTAGCAGATGTCTCATTCAGAATTTTTCAGCCAAGTTTCATAGGACAAGAGCAAACTTAGAAACCTGGTGGAAGAGAAAGCAGAGGCAGGAGATAGAAAAGGGAGAGGGGGAGGAGTTTTCCTGGCGTGAAGCTAAGGTAGAAAGAAGTGGGGAGAGGGCAATAGCTTGGAAATCTCTACTAGATAATATGTTTATGTATTTAACATAGGGTTTTGTGAAATAGGTGGAGGTTACGCTTGGCATTCTTTTCTTCCTCCTATTCTATCAGAGTCCTGAATCATCTCCACATTTATGATCTGGTTTTTTTTTTATTTTCTTTTTAATAATAATTTTAACAATCTGAAGAAAGTTGTTACACTTTTTCAAATACTGAAAATAAAGAAAGAAAGAAAATAAAACCGGTGAAAGTCTATATTCAAAGGCCTTGGAAAATTCTCTATTAAAAAAGAGAAAAGATCAAAGAAAAAATAACTTTACAAAACAAAAAAGAAATATCAACTGAACTTTTTCTGACATTCTGTTTGTCTGCCTGCCTTATCAGTGCCTTGCCAGTCTTAAGCTATTTTCTGTTTTCTTCATTTGGAGCCATTTTCCATTTTTGAAAGAAATTGTTTTGGCAATAACATCTTCTATCACCTCATTTTTAGATCATGACATCAGTCATTTGGCCTTCCTTCCATCCTTAAAGCATGGAATGCATCTGGTCTGGGCTTCCAAGATAATATTTTTAGACAATACCCAACTCTTAACCTTTGCTGCTCCTCCTTTTAGTTTTTTCTTAACCATTTTCCTAATTTTTTCAGTTTCCCTTTTGAAAGTTAAATGCTAGTGCAATAGATTTTCTTGCTGTTCTCCCTCCATTTATTAAATCAAATTTTATCATGATGTGATTACTATTGCCAAGTAGTCCCAACATCACCTCTCATACCAGATCCTGTATGCCACTAAGGATTAGGTCCAAAATAGCTCCTCCTCTTTTCAGGTCCTGAACAAGCTGCTCCATGTAGCAGTCATTTATTTCATCTAGAAACTTTATCTCCTTAGCATGTCCTGATGTGACATTCACCCAGTCAATACCAGGGTAATTGAAATCCAATTACCCCAGTATAACCAATTTTGTTAGCCCCCCAATTTCTGTTAGCATTTCATCATTTGTCAGTTCATTCTGACCAGGTGGATAGTAGTATACCCCCACTGCTATTCCCTTTCCCTTTTCACATGGAATTTCTATCCATAATGATTCTACAATGGATTTTGTTAACTGAAAAGCTTTGTTTGACTCAATGCTCTCCAATATATAAATAAACCAAACCAAACACCCCTAGGAACTATCCTCCCCCTTATTAGGGGGTGATTATTAGTATATATATACCCAGATAGCTGAAAAATATTATAAAAGTGGGGAGGAGATCATCAGATTGAGCCATGTTCTGTCATTTGGAATAATGACAATACACATAAGCTCCCTTATCAGTCATCAGTCTCACTCAATCCCACTACTAGTGCATTCAAAACATGAAAAATATAACTTTATTATGTCACTATAAAGAGTCCACTTAATTCACATCTCTTTATATTTCTCTTTGTTTCTACTTTTATATTTTTTTTATGTTTCAATATTTCAATAAAAATTCATCAATGGTGCACCACATCACACAGAGGAAATTGTTGCCATTACAGCATAAATGGAAAAGCACTTATCTGCACATTATTCCTTGAGCTCTACAATAGGACCGTCAATACAATAAATGTGATCCATTCAACATAAGTGCACTATACTCTTACTCTCTCACTTCCAAAGCTCCGTTTGCCTCCTTAACCCTACCTTCACTGGACCAGAAGGTTTTGGATCCTTCCTCAGGGCCTGGCAAATTGCTGGGAACTCCATTTTCAAATTCATTGGCAACAATTTCATCCACCATGCAAAGCGATTAGTTTTTCCTTGTGTTTGGAGGTATTTTTTGAAGCACTCTAATATATAAAGGCACATTTTAGAAATGTCTAGGTGCAACCTGGAACCTACAGGTCAAAATGTCTGTAAAATGGCCATCCACATGCAAGTTTTGTCCCAATTTTAGACGTTTCCACATTCCTGAAATGGATGGCGGCAGGCCTGTCCACATAGACGTTCGCATGATAAAGGTTAGGAGAGGGATATCTATCCTAAGTCCCTGCATTCAATTTTGCAAGTGAAGATGTGCATCGACATGCCAACCAGAAAAAAAGTGCCCATGTTTCCTTTCCATTTACTTTCTTGTCCTGAAAAGTATTGTGGATATCGGAGTATACTCTTCCCTACTCCCTCCATATATTTTGGTAGCAGAATGAGAGCTTTTCTGTTATCTGTTTGTACTCTGAAGCAAGAATAAACATGGATGTTACCACTGGTGGGTTTAGGCTTGCTTGCCATTTCTGAAATTGGGTGTACACATATCTTTTATGGAATGCCCCAGATATATCTAAGCCATGCCTTTATGCGACGTGGATGTGTTCCTCCCAGAGACATTAACATAACTTTGTAAAATGGTTCTGGGAGCGTCTTCGGGATTTGCATATCTATGTGTCTATATTTAGACATCCAACTCACGAATAGGGAGTATAAAATAACCACAAGAGTGCCATCCTTCCAACAATTTCATCTGTCCTATCATTGTGATATAATTTGTACCCTGGTATCGCAGTGTCCCATTGGTTAGCCTCCTATCTGGTCTATGAGATACCAATTATTTCTACTTCTTCATTCAGTGCTATATATTCTAACACTCCCATTTTAATTTTTGGACTTGTAAAATTTCTATACAGGCATTTCAAAGTATGTTTTTTGTTCATATTGAAAACCTCAATACAGTATTAGCTAACAGGGATAATTTGGAATCTTTCAACTCTGTTTATTACATCTTCTTCATCAAAATGTCCTAACCTCCTTGTTTTGGTAGTATCCTTCAAGGATTCCAAACCATGCACTACTGGGCAACTGTCAGCTTTCCCCCAATATCTAGTTTAAAAGCTGCTCTATTTCTTTTTTAAAGGTTAGTGCCAGCAGCCTGTTAAGGTGGAGCCTTCCAGAAAAGGCCCCCACTTCACCAGAATGTTTCCCCAGTTCTAAAGCACTCTTCAATGCATCATCATCTCATCCATACATTGAGACTCTGAGCTCTGCTTACCTCTTGAGTCCTGTATATGGTACAGGGAACGTTTCTGCGAATGCTATCCTAGAGATCCTTGGTTTCAACTTTCCATCTATAAGCTTAAATTTGGCTTTCAGAGCCTCCCTTCCACACTTTCCTATGTCATTGATACCCACATGTACCAAGACAGCTGACTTCTCCCAACGCTGTCTAGAATCATATCTAGGTGATGCATGAGGTCCACTACCTTCACACCAATAAGGCAAGTAACACAGTAACATAGTAAATGACGGCAGATAAAGACCAGTATGGTCCATCTAGTCTGCCCAGCAAGATGGCAGGAGTAGGTGCGCCTGCCACTCTGTGCAGGCCACCCCTCCCCAAGTCTTTGTTTAGGGGTGAACCCGCCGCTCCATGTATGGCACCCCTATTTGTTGAGATATTAGATGGTTCCGTTTATTTTGATTTTATCCTGTTGCTGTAAAGGGATCCACTGTGTCTGTCCCATGCGGGAGACCAAGTGATCCTCATACCCATCTGCCACCCGGCTATCTACATGCCTAATGATGAAATCACCAACTAAAATGGCCATCCTAATTCTTCCCTCCTGGGCAGAAGCCACTGGAGAGATATCCTCGGAGCAGGAGGATACTGAATCCTCCAGAGGGCAGGTCCTGGCAATAGGATAATTTCTTGTCACACCAAGGTGATGCTTTCCTTTTTTTTTTTTTATTTACTTTTATTTATTTTCCATCAAACAAACTTACATTCTTGTACAGATCCTTATTAACATTATTACATCTGCATATCCTACCATACATTGCTATATTTACCAACAAAAACATTATTGTTTGTCTCTATAACTCTTATTTTTAACATAGATTGTTAACATACCCATAGAACTTTGTTCCCATCTTTTGCCTCCCCTCTCTTAAATTTTTACCTTCATCACTCTAATAGCAAGCATATTAATTATACATTCTCGTCTATTATGGATATAGGGATCCTCTCCCCAAACCTTAACATATTACAGATACAGTTCTCTATACTCTCCCTCTTCCCTTTCTCTCCTCCTCTCTCAATACCATGAACCACCCCTCCTCCCCCTCCCCCTACTCCCCTCTACCCCCAACATACTCCCTCATCCCTTACTACTTAACCCCCCTTCCCACCCCTCCCCTCTAAGCCTTAATGCCTACTTTCTCTCCCTCTAAGCCCTCATCCCACCCTCTCCTCCTCTCCCTCCCCTTTCCATATTTGCTCCACCCCTCTCTCCCTTCATCGTTCATACCAATACCACATCTTTTTATGCTTCCCCATCTGATGTTTTCTATAGGCCTCCATCTTACAACACTCACAAATTTTCTCCAACTTGCCCACTACCTCCCTAACAGGAGGCACCGCATCCTTCTTCCACCACCTGAGGAGACACATACGGGCTACCACCACACCATAGACCACAAAGGTTGCCAATTCCACCTCTTTCTCACAGATCCCCTCATTAAGCACTGCCATCTCTGGCGTGATCCCTATCTGTACTCCCGTGATGTCTCCATATAGCCCTCCCACTCTACTCCAATACTCCTGTACCTTGGGGCACGTCCATACCATGTACATTAAATCTCCCCGGTTTCCGCATTTCTTCCAGCAGTCACTGGAACTATCTGAAAAAATGGCTTGTAGCCTCACTGGGGTCCAATACATTCTATATCGCAGCTTCAGACTATTTTCTAACATTGGGGTTCCCCTTGCTAACTTATATGCCTTCTCATATATTGCCCCCCATCTCCCTTCATCCCATTGGCCCAGTATATCGTCTTCCCATCATTGCTGCCACCTCCCCTTCCCCTTCTCCTTCAGAAGAAGAAGTTTGTAAATCTTCGATATTACCCCCTTCTGTGTCCATTGCTTCTTCATCATTTCTTCAAATGGTAAAGGCCTTCTTTCAAGATTGGATTGCACCTCCCTTTTATGCAGAAAATACCATAGTTGTATATATACATAGTAATCCCTTCTCTCTAGTTTATATTCCTGCTGAAGATCCTCCAAGATTTGGACACCCCCCCTCCCCTTCCCTTAACAGTTGTTCCAACCTATCCAGCCCTTTTCTTCTCCACTCCTTAAACACCTGCTCCATCCCCCCTCCCTTATCCTATCTCCCACTGTTTTAATATAGGTGTGTCTTGAATACTCTTTCCCTTCCAGTAGATACTTCCTCCATATCTTGAACATAACCTCCTTGAATGGGTTTTCCTTTCCTACCATATCCCTCTCCCCTTCCGGATCCCATTTCCTCCCTTCTCTATCTTCTTCTCCCCCTGATTCCACTTGTACCCAACTCAAGGTTTCCGCCCCCTCTCTCCACTCCAGAAGCGCCCTCAATTGGGCAGCCTCGTAGTACTTTAACAAACACGGTACCCCCAAACCCCCTTCCGCCCGCCCTTGATACATAGTCCCTCTAGCCAATTTTGTTTTTTTCCCCTCCCAGATAAATTGCATAAGCAGACTGTGCACTTTCCCTATCTCCTTCTTGGATACCGGACAAGCCACAGATGTGAACACAAACAGCAATCTGGGCAGTACATTCATCTTTACCACTGCGTTCCTCCCCATCCATGACATTCTAATCATCTTCCATTTTGACAAATCATTCCTAATGTTTTCCACTATGAGTTTATAGTTCCAGGCCTCCCTAATTGTATCCCCAAATATCTGAACTGCTATTGTATCCATTTAAAATGAAAGTGCTCTTTTAGGCACTCCTCCAACCCACCTTCCAGATTGAACCCCAATACCTCAGTCTTACGTTCCCGGCTTTATTCCCCCCTTCAAAATATTTCTGCTTTAAGATATCTAGGTTATATGCAAGCTCCTAAGCTCTCACCCCGCTTATCTCAGCCCTAGCCTTTATTAATTTAGCCATAACTCCTGGATCTTTGGTACTTTGATGCCGAGCTTCCAACTTCTGTATCTTCCCCAACAACTCTTCTTCCAATTTTTTCCTTTGCCGCTTAAGTCACGCCGCAATACTTATAAATTTCCCCCTAACCACCACTTTCAACCCCTTCCATAGTGTCTTCAGCTGTACCTCCCCTGTATCGTTAAACTCTAACTATTCTCGAATAGTTTCCCTTACTGTCTGTACATGTTCCTCCACCTCCAACAAAGAATCATTTAGTTTCCAGAACTTTATCCCCTCCTCCTCCCTACCCAGATCAAAAATCACCATCACTGGGGCATGATCTGTCCACGTAATTTCCCCTTGGACCACGTCTTTTACTTTTGAGGCCCAGTTCCCCCCACCCCATATCATGTCTAATCTACTGTATGAGCCATGCACCTGTGAGTAATAGGTATATTTACACTCCCCCTGGATGACTGGATCTCCACAGATCTATCAGTCCTAGTCTTTCCTGCATCCTTCTCAAGCTTTGCCTATCCTTCTTTCCTCCACTCCCTTGCCCCCCACTATTGTCCAACCGTGGATTCCATGTCAAGTTGAAATCACCTCCAACCACTAGTGGGGTACATCCCAATTCTTCCAATTCCTTAGACATATTCCCAAATGCTTCCCCCTGTTGCTCATTTGGCCCATATACACTTATCACTCATACCTCTCCTTCTCGCACTTTCAGCTTCACTCCAACCCATCTCCCATCTTTCCCTCTCCTTTCTGCTACTACCAATCGCTTAATTGCTTTCCCTACCAAAATACCAACCCCACCTTTTCGGGGGTTCACTCTCTGCCCCGCCAACACCACCTTCGGGTACTGCTTTGTAGTTAGCAAATATTCTTGCCCCACTCTCAAATGTGTCTCCTGCATACACACAATATCTGTATTCATTCGCCTTCCTTCTCTTTCCAAAAGCCTATGTTTCTGCCATGTTCTTAATCCTTTTACATTAATGGTAGTAACCACCAATTCCTTAGAGTGTAGACTCCCTCCTGCTCTCTGGTTCCCTCCTGCCCGCTTACCCTCGCCCTCTTTCTCTCCATACCACCCTCCTCCTATATCGCCATGTGTCCTTCCCTTCCTTATCTTTTGCGTGCTTCCATCTCTCCCCTCCCCTACCTCCCCCTCTCCCTCCCCCGTTCCCCCTCCTCCCTTTCCTCCCTCGTCCCTCCCCCCACCCCCCACAGTCCCTCCCTCCTTTTCCAGGAGTACTTAGAGTAGTGTGCCCCTTACCTCCCCAACCTGCCCATCCCCTTCCCACAGCTTCCCCCTCTCCTCCTACCCAAGTGTTGCCTCTTTCTTGGCCCTCTCCCATCCCCTCCCTTTCTCCCTTTTCTCCAATATTTTGATGGATCAATAGATCAACTCGCCACTCCCACCCACATTTTCATTCCTGCACATTTATCATTTTACATTCATAGTAATACTCTTATCTAGCATAATCCTACCATCAGCCCCCCTATCTCTGACTCTCCAGATTTGTTCTCCCTCCCTCCTCCCTGCGAGTCCAATACCAACTTCAACTTCTCCAACTTTCCAGTCTTTCATCTTTTTGCACACTCTTTGGTTTCCTTACTCCTCCCCTTCCTCAGGTCTTGCCGGTCTTCATTGTCTGTACACTGGTTTCCTCCAGTGTCCTCTGCTGCCATAATCTGTCCACCGCTTGCTGCTGTAGCGCTAATCCCTTCATCCTACATCGCCATTGTCGCCTCCTCCAGCGTCTGCACTCTCCAGTTTTTGCCTTTGATGGTAAACGCCAGTCCAAACGGGTGTAGCCAGCGATATCTAATGTCTCTACTATGCAAAACCCTTGTGATAGGCTGTAAATCTCTCCGTCTCTGTAAAGTTCCAAGTGATAAATCTTCATAAATGGCTATTGGATATCCTTGCCAGTTTAGTGCTCCTAGGCTCTTTATTTGTGTTGCAATCTTTGCTTTCCTTCTATATCCAGTAAAACAGATAATGATATTTCTAGGTCTATTCATTCTTGCTATTCCCAGTGCTCTGTGTGCTCTATCCAACTCAGTCTCTGCTGGGCTTACTTCTTCTCCTCCTTTCCTGAGTACCCCCGAGCATATTGATGTTGCCACTTTCATGCTGTCGTGAAACTCCCTGTCCTCTGGGACTCCTCAGATTCGCAAATTATTTCTGCGGGATCTATTTTTCAAATCCTCCAGTTTATATTGCATATCCATCTGCCATTTCTGACTTGCCTGGTAGATCTGTTGCTGCTCTTCTTGCTGCTGCTCCAAACTTTGTAACCGATTCTCATGGTCCCCTGCCTTGCGCACCAATTCAGCAATATCTTCTTTCAAGTTTCCTATACAGTCAAACCTCGGTTTTCGTTTGCCCCAGTTTTCGTTAGCTTCGGTTTTCGACGACTTTTTTTGGTTGCAATTTTGTCCCGGTTCTCATACATCCGCTCGGTTTTCGTACTTGTTTTTGCGATTGAGCTCTTTGCTTTCAGCGTTCCTTACTGTAATCAAGGAGTGAGAGTGTGGCTTCCGATGTTCCCTGCTGATTGGCAAACTTGAGGGATCTGTGTGTGTGCTGTCCGGTGAGGTGAGAAAAGTGCCGCTGTTCTGCTGATGCTGAGAATTGCAGGCGGGGGATAGAATCGGCGATCGGAGGTGTGTGAGAGAAGTGCCCGGAGCTGTTCTGCTGCTGAGAATGGGAGGCAGGGAGAGAGTCGTTCAGCTGCCTGGTTGAGACTTCGGGGCTCGTGCTGCTGCAGCCATTGCCACATGGCTCTGGAACGCATGCTCAGCTCTGGGTGTCTGGAATGGATTAATTGGATTTACATTATTTCTTATGGGAAATATTGCTTCAGTTTTCATACGTTTCGGTTTTAGTCAGACTTTTTTGAACGGATTAATCATGAAAACCGAGGTTTGACTGTAAGTTCACTAAGCTCTATTTTGATTGCTTGCACTTCCTTCTTTATTTCCACAAACCATTCCTTTAGCTCCACTCTAGTGATCTCTCGCATATTTTCCTTTCCTTGTTCCATAGCTTGCCGGTTACCAGTCCCTTCAGCAGGCTCAGCACTTTTGGTTTTGTTGTCCTTGATAGCATTCTCACTGGTGCCGGCCCCCGCACCCTGATATGCATAATCTCCAGGAACAAGCAGGAATGTAGTCTTCACATATGGGTATCGTCAGTACTAACAGAGCCTGCGCGGGAACGCTCCCCAGCGTCCAATAGGAAAGCTTTTGGGAGCATCCCACAGTGCCTGTGTGCTGCCTTCCCGCCTTTCACAACTGTCCCTCTCCAGTTCTTCATTTTCCGCGGAGCTGACAGGTCGCACATCCTGTCACCGCAGAAAATAATTCCCTTATATTCTTCTTTTTTGTGGTCGCATCTGCCTTCCTTCGACGCTACACCGGTACCGCCGGTTCTTCTTTCTTTTTTTCCAGAAAAAAAATCTTTTCTTCTGGAGTCTTTTCCAGGTTTTTTCTCCTCAGGTGCCATGCGCCATTTTGGGCACTAGGCCCAACTTTTCCTTTAAAATGGAAAAACCCGCTTCAGGTTTTAAAAAGTGTTGCAAGTGTGGTAGTACCATTTCCGTCACCGACACCCATGAGTGGTGCCTCAAATGTTTAGGTCCTGACCACTCTATTTCGGAGTGTGTTGCCTGTGGGATGATGTCGAAGAGGGGCCGGCAGAACCAAGCTGCTAAACTTAGCACCCTTTTTCCCTCTGATGCAGCCTCTATGGCATCGATGTCTTCCAGGGCTTCATCTTCCTCCCATGGATCTCAGGTATTAAACATAAATCTAGCCGGTCCTCAAAGGGTAGATCTCCCTCTAAGCATCGAGATGCCTTGAGGGACTTTCACCAGCAAAATTGCCCCGGTGGGAGGCTTCGGCTTCCAAAGCATTAAAGGGGCTCCAGGATGTTATCGAGGCCTCAACCTCAGCAGAACTACTAGTGCCATGATCTGGGGTACCGGCTGCTTCATCCGGTACCGATACCCAAGCATCGGCAGCGTCGATAGACCAGAGATTCTTGGCTATTGAACGCAGTCTGGTAGCTCTTCTCATGACCTCGATGCCCTTGAAACCGCTTCAGACAATTCAACCGGTACCGGCACCGACTCCGGTACCGGTATCGACTGCATCAACATCGGCAGGTATTCTACCGGGACCGAGTCATGCTTATCCATCCGGTATCAACAAGTCGGTTCCGGAACCCTCCGATGCCGACTTCGATCAGTACCAGTACTGTGTCTTGCACGATCACCCAGATCGGAGGTACTTTGAATCCTCAGATGAGTCTGAAGACTCTGAAAGCTCTGCCAATACCAGAGTACTTCCTGAGGATTCTTCTTCTCCTCAGCGTAGGATGTCTCCACCAGAGGATATGTCCTTTCAGGATTTTATCCGAGATGTGGCTCGAGGTCTTTCCATCACAGTGGCTTCTGAAAAAGAGCCTAGGGCAAAGGAATTAGAAATCCTACAATACCCTAAAGCTCCCAAAGAGGCAGCTACCTTACCTATTCATGAGATCTTGCATGATCTCATGTTAAGGATGTGGGAAACACCTCTAACCACATCTCCTCACTCTCAAAGACTCGACACCATGTATCGAGTTCCTCCCTGTCCTGGGTTTCAGAAGACTCAGCTACCACACCATTCCATGGTAGTGGAATCAGCTATGAGAAGGATCAAGAGTGCAAAAAGGCATGCATCTAATCCTCCAGGATGTGAGTGTAGGACTCTTGACGCCTTTGGACGTCGAATCTTCCAGGCTTCCATGCTTTCTGCTAGGATCAGTTCCTATATTTTATATATGGGAATGTTCCTTAAGGAGGTCACAGGAGATTTAGAGCTTATGAGCCCTCTCCTTCCTGATGATAAGAGGCAGGATTACCTCGCCCTTGTCAAACATGCTCAGGATGTTTCCAAGTCTGTCAATCGTGCAGCCTTTGACTGCATTGAGTGCATAAGCAGAACCTCTGCTATTGCCATAGGTGCACGTAGGATTGCCTGGCTCCAGGCATCTGACTTGGAACTTTGGGTACAGGATAAACTAGGAAATATTCCTTGCACAGGAGAGAATCTCTTTGGCAAGAATTGGCAGGAAAAAGCTAATGAGATAGATGCTGACAATATCACCTTGGATAGATTGTCTAAATCTACAGCTGATCCTGCAAGGAAAAAATCCTACAAGAAACCATTCTTCAGTAAGAAAAAGAAGTTTTATCCCTCCTATACCCAACAGGGACATCGTTTGGGTCAGTCCGCCCAAAAGAGACAGCAGCAACAACCTAGGCAAAGAAAAACAAAAGCTGCTAAGCCTCAACCGGCTCAGCAGACTCAGCCTCCACAGTGGCTTTGACTCCTATCTAGAGAACTTTGCCTTCCTGGCCCTGAATGGTCCAGAACCCTCCACCATTCCAGGAAGGTTATGTCAATTTGCCCCCAGATGGGGTCAGATAACAGCAGAAAATTGTACTCTGTCTATTGTAAGAGAGGGGTACAAGCTTCATTTCCTCAGCATGCCCCCTCCTACAATGGTAAGACAGTTCAATTCTCAGACCTCTCTCAACAACCAGTTAGGTCAAGAGGTCACTGTGCTTCTTGCCCAAGGGGGCAATAGAAGAGGTACCCATTCTACAACAGGGTACAGGGTTCTACTCCCCTTATTTCCTTATTCCAAAGAAAACAGGAGGACACAGACCCATTTTAAACCTCAGAGAATTGAACAAATTCCTGTTCAATGAGAAGTTCAAAATGATTTCTCTAGGAACTCTGCTGCCATACCTTCAGAGTAAGGATTGGCTTTGTTCTCTAGATCTCAAGGATGCATACACTCATGTTCTCATCCATCCAACTCATTGAAAGTTCCTTTGCTTCCTATTTCAAGGGAAGCACTATCAATACAGGGTTCTTCCTTTTGGCTGGCCTCAGCACCAAGGGTGTTCACAAAATGCATGGTTGGGGTGGCAGCATTTCTTCGCACCCTAGGAATATTTGTCTTCCCTTATTTAGACGACTGGCTCATTCGAGCCCCTTCAGAGCCAGAGGCCAGGGTTGCTTTCTCTCGCACAATGCGCATCCTTCAGTATTTGGGACTTGTCATAAACTTCCCAAAATCCAACCTTGCTCCCACTCAGTCTCTAGAGTTTATAGGAGCTCTGCTGGATACCAGACAGACAAGGGCCTTCCTTCCACAGGCGCGCTGCCTTCGCATTGTGCAGTTGGCTTCCCAAGCAGTGTTAAAACCTCACCTCACTGCTCGAGAAATGTTACAGTTGCTAGGCCACATGGCATCCACCGTGCATGTGGTTCCTTATGCTCACCTCCATATGAGGGCAGCCCAGTGGACTTTATCCACTCTGTGGGCTCAGGCGTCAGGTTGCCTGTCAAACAAAATAGCAAACTCAGATCGCTTTATTTTGTCCCTCTAATGGTGGCAGTCACCCCAGAAGCTTTTGGTGGGGTCTCCTTTTCAGCAACCCCCACCCCAAACCACTCTAACAACACATGTTTCACAGGTGGGTTTGGGAGCCCACCTGCAAGGCCTCTCTACCCAGGGTACCTGGACTCTACAGGAGGCCTATCTACACATCAATCTCCTGGAACTCAGAGCAATCTTCCTTGCTCTTCGAGTATTCCATACCCGGCTCAGCTACAAGACAGTCCTAGTTCAAACGGACAATCAAGTAGCCATGTTCTATGTGGACAAGCAGGGCAGAACAGGCTCTCTGTCACTATGCAACGAAGCTTTGCGACTATGGGCCCTCGCCAGAGAGCATCAGATTCATCTCCTTGTGGTGTATTTTCCAGGCATTCAAAACTCTTGGGCAGACAGACTCAGTCGAGTTTTGCTTCCACACGAATGGTCTCTCCATGCGGACCACATGGCCAAAATTTCCAAATTTGGGGAACCCCGGACATAGACCTCTTCGCAAGTCTGCTGAATGCCAAATTTCCCCGGTTCTGTTCCAGAATTCCGGCTCAGGGTTGTCAGGCCGGGGATGCTTTCCTCCTCCATTGGGGCCAGGACTTCCTGTATGCTTTTCCACCCATTCCCCTAATTCCCAAAACCCTGTTCAAGCTTCAGAGAGACAGAGGCCGTATGATTCTCATAGCTCCACATTGGCCACGGCAATGTGGTACCCTCTGCTCCTACATCTCTCTCAAGCTCCGCCTCTGGAGTTAGGATCTGCTCCAGATCTCCTTTCTCAGCAGGACAGGATGCTGTGGCATCCCAATCCCCAGTCTCTGCATCTCAGGCCTGGTTGCTGAAAGCCTAGAACTTCACAGTCTTAACCTTTCTCAACAAGTAAAGGATATCCTTTATGCTTCCAGGAAGCCTTCCACAAGATGCTCTTATGCTTTCAAGTGGAAAAGGTTTACCATATGGTTCTCACAGAAGGGTCTTAACCCTCTTGCGATACCTCTGGAATCATTACTGGAGTATCTCCTTCATTTGTCTAATGCAGGGCTTAAGACCAATTCAGTGAGAGTTCATTTGAGTGCTATTGCAGCTTCTTTGAAGCCTCTAAATAGGCAACCTATTTATTTATTTATTTTATTTATTTAGCTGTATTTATATCCCGCTTTTCACTGGGTCAAAGCGGTCAATTGGGGGATACATTTAACACGAGGGGATATGAGACACATATGCTAATACTTACAGGGAACATGGGCAATGGAGGGTGAAGTGGCTTGCCCAAGACCACAAGGAGTGCCTATAGGACTAGAAATCCCAGTCCCTCTGGCCTGAGATTGCTGTCCCCAGGTGGGACTTGAACCCCTGGCCCTCTGGCCTGAAGTACCTTGTCCTAACCACTAGACCACTCCTCCCTCAACCTATTTCCTCTCATCCTCTCATAGCAAGATTTATGAGAGGCCTTCTTTTAACTAAGCCTCCCAGTAAGCCACCACCGGTGGCATGGGACTTAAATTTGGTTCTTGGGCAGCTTATGAAACTGCCTTTTGAACCATTAGCCACTACCTCTTTGAAATTCCTTTCCTGGAAGGTCATCTTTCTTATTGCAATCACATCAGCACGTCGCATCAGTGAATTGCAAGCATTGGTGGCTGATCCTCCTTATACAAGGTTCCATCACGATAAGGTAGTCCTTAGGACTCATCCACATTTTATGCCAAAGGTGGTGTCACCTTTTCGTTTAAACCAAGCGGTTTACCTTCCTGTGTTCTTCCCAAGGCCTCATGCCTCAAATGCAGAAAGGAATCTTCATACTTTGGATTGTAAAAGGGGTCTAGCCTTTTACTTACAAAGGACACAGCAACATAGGAAGTCCTCTCAACTCTTTGTTGCTTTTGATCCTAGTCATTTGGGACTTCCAGTCTCCAAAAGAACACTGTCCAACTCGATTGCACAGTGTATATCTTTTGCCTATGAGAGTAAAAACCTTCCTCTGGAAGGCCATGTCACAGTTCACAATGTGAGAGCCATGGCAGCCTCTATGGCTCATCTTCACTCTGTGTCTATCAACGACATCTGCCGAGCAGCTACTTGGGCTTCGGTTCATACCTTCACAGCCCATTACTGCTTAGACAAGGACTCCCCCCGGGATGCCTTGTTTGGTCAGGCTGTTCTTCAACACCTGTTCCATACTTAATCAACTCCTACCCACCATCCCAGGTAGGATGCCAGAGATCCATGGGGGGAAGTGGAGCCCTTTCACAAGGGCACACAACTTCTGGGGTCTTCTCCCTGACATCTGCAGCTAGGGAGTCCCCATATGTGAAGACTACATTCCTGCTTGTTCCTGGAGATAGCATAGTTACTCACCTGTAACAGGTGATCTCAGGGAACAGCAGGAATTTAGTCTTCACAACCCACCCGCCTCCCGTAGGAGTTGTATCTCTCTGTCTCTTTCTCTTTCTCTCTTTCCCTCTCTTTTGTCTCAGCTATAAACTCAACTGGAGAGGAACAGTTGGGAAAGGCGGGAAGGCAGCACGCAGGCGCTGTGGGATGCTCCCAAAAGCTTTCCTATTGGACGCTGGGGAGCGTTCCCGCGCAGGCTCCGTCGGTACTGACGATACCCATATGTGAAGACTAAATTCCTGCTGTTCCCGGAGATCACCTGTTACAAGTGAGTAACTATGCTCTCCCGCAGATCCATGGTCTTCCTTCTTGTGGCCATTTTCAACTCCTGTCTTTCCCTCCTCGTAGTTGTCAACTGCTGATTTTCTCTGAGCACTCTCCAGTGTTGTAACAGTTATCCAGTCCTCTCAGAGCCTTATAGCACAGCCACCCTCACCAAGCTTATTTAGAGAAACTCTTTTGCACTCCTCCTTCCCTAATCACTGTGTTCCAAGTGGGCCTCCAGCTTTCAGCTTCTCTCTCCCTTAATTACAAGGACTCATCTCTTCTCCTTGCCTTCCTGAAACTTTTGTTTTCCTCCTCTGTAGTCCTCTTTTCACTCGCCGCTGCACCGATTCACCATTGGCCCTCTCTTTCCTCTCTGTCCTGCTTCCTGGCAATCATGCCGCCATCCTGCTCACCCCGCGGTCTGCTGTCACCATTTTCTGATCCTTTTCACTTTTCCTTTGCTTCTGTCTCTCGCCTTCTCTCTGCTCCGCTATCCTCCAATTTAGCAGTATCGTTCCGACCAGACCATGGATGTCTCCTCCTCTTCAGCTCTCACTTTCGTCAGCCCTCCAGCTCCTGTACTGCGCCTTTAACTGGCGAGCTCCTCTCACTTTCTCACTCTTTGTCGCCGCTGCCGCCACAGATCCCTCTACCGCCTAATCAGGTCTCGCTCTCCTCTGCCTTCATCAGCTGCACTCCGCTCCAGTTTCGCACTCCCTCAGCTCTCTCCGCCACCATTCCTTCTACCTTTTGGGGTTTTCCGAGGGTTTATTCACTTCTTTTTGGTAGGGTTGGCCCCGGAGCAGTGCCCTCACACCGCCATTGGAATCGGTGACGTCACTTCCTCCGTAATGCTTTCCTTTCAAGGTGATCTCTGTCTTCCAAAGCAGCACTGAGGTTATTGATCATTTCAATTTAAAATGTTTTTCATTCATGTGCATTCCTAAAGTTTCCTTTCAGTACCTTAATTATAAGATCCTTAAGGGACTGATCTTCCTTTGAGAAGTGTTCACCTATGATCTTTCATTCTATATATTTGCTTACTAGTTTATTGTATGTCTATGGACGTTGATATGTTTTGTATTGCTTCTCTGATATAACACTCCACATTTTTTTGCATCAAATTATATACACTATATTCATAGAGGAGCATGAGTGTAAGCCTTCTATTTTTAAAGTATTTCCCATGTAGGTAGCTATAGGTTCATAAGAACATAAGAAATGCCATACTGGGTCATACCAAGGTCTATCAAGCCCAGTATCCTCTTTCCAACAGTGGCCAATCCAGGTCACAGGTACCCAGCATGTTCCCAAAAAGGTACTTAGGCTCTACAATGCTTGTCCCGGGATAAGCAGTAGATTTCCTGGGTCCTCTTTAATAATGGTTTATGGACTTTTCTTCAAGGAACTTGTCCAAACCTTTTTTAAACCCAGCTACACTAACAGCTGTTACTACATTCTCCGGTAACGAATTCCAGAGTTTGATTACACGTTGAGTGAAAAGATATTAGTGTTAAACAGATTACACTGTAGCTTCATTGCATGTCCCCTAGTCTTTCTAATTTTGATGGTGTAAAGAATCTATCTATGTTTACACGTTCTACTCCATGCATTCATTTATAGACCTGTATCATATCTCCCCTTAGCTGTCTCTTTTCCAAGTTGAAGAGCCCTGACCTTTTAAACATTTCCTCATAGGGGTATCCTTCCTTGCCCTTTACCATTTTGGTGGCTCTTCTCTGTACCTTTTCTAATTCTGCTATATCCTTTTAAGATATGACGACCAGAGTTGCACACAATATTCAAGGTGCAGTCACACCATGATATGATACAGAGGCATTATATCCTTGCCTTTATCCTCCATTCCTTTTGCTTATGATTCCTATCATTCTATTTACTTTCTTGACCACCGCTGTACACTGGTTGGAGGGTTTCAATGTATTATCCATGATGATGCCTAAATCTTTTTTTCTGGGTGGTGATTACTAATGTGTGGAACCTTGCATCATGTAACCGTAGTTTGGGTTGCTCTTTCCTTGGTGCATAAGTTTACACTTCTCCACAATAAATTTCATCTGCCGTTTGGATGTCCAGTCTTCCAGTTTGTGAAGGTCCTCTTGCAATTTTTCACAACCCTCTTGAGTTTTAACAACTTTGAATAATTTTGTGTCATCTGCAAATTTGATCACCTCACTCATTATGCCCATTTAATGAAGATGTTAAAAAGCAGCAGACCCAGCACAGATCCCTCTAATACTCCACTATTCACCTTTCTCCATTGAGAAAATTGGCCATTTAGCCCTATTCTCTGATTTCTATCATAAGTACTTCCTGATCCACAATAGTACACTACCTATGACTTTTTTTTAAATTTCACCAAGAGTCTCTCATGAGGGGGGCTTTAACAAAAGCTATCAGAAAATCCAGATACACTATATCAACCAGCTCACCTTCGTCTACCTTCAAAAAAATATAACGGATTAGTAAGACAAGACTTTCCTTAGCTAAATCCATTTTGGCTTTCTTTTATTAAACTATGATTATCTACATTTTCAGTAATTTTATTCTTTATAATGGTTTCTACTATTTTGCCTGATACTGATGCCGGACTCGCTGGTCTGTAGTTTCCCGGATCAACCTTGGAAGCCTTTTAAAAAATTGGTGTTGCACTGGCCATTCTCCAGTCTTCAGGTACTATAGATGATATTAATGATAGTTCACAGACTGCTTATAGTATATATACCGGGAAGATGTATTACAACTGTTTGATAAACTGAAGAGTAGCAAATTACCTAGACCGGATGGTATACATCCAAGGGTGTTGAAAGAACTGAAATATGAGATTGCAGACCTGCTATTAGCAATCTGTGAACTATCATTAAAATCATCTGTAATACCTGAATATTGGAGGATTGCCAATGTAACGACAATTTTTAAAAGGGGTTCCAGGGGTGATCCGGAAAACTACAGACCAGTGAGCCTGACGTCAGTACCAGGAAAAATGGTAGAAACCATTAAAAAGAACAAAATTACTCATCAAATAGATAGTCATGGCTAAATGGGAGACAGTCAACATGGCTTTAGACAAGGAAGATCTTGCCTTACCAATCTGTTATCTCTTTTTGAAGGTGTGAATAAACAGGTAGAAAAAGGTGAGTTGGTTGATACAGTGTATCTGGACTTTCAGAAAGCCTTTGACAAGGTCCCTCATCAGAGACTTTTGGAAAAACTAAAAAGACGTGGGATAGGAGGCAGTGTACTATTGTGGATCAGGAACTGGTCAAAAGATAGAAAGCAGATAGTAGGACTAAATGGCCAATTTTCCCAATGGAAAAAGGTGAATATGGAGTACCCCAGGGATCTGTGCTGGGTCCGGTGCTTTTTGACATTTTCATAAAAAACCTGGAAAAGGGAATAACGAGTGAGGTTATCAAATTTGCAGATGACACAAAACTATTTAAAGTTGTTAAAACCCAAGAGGATTGTGGAAAATTGCAAGAGGATCTTGATAAATTGGAAGACTGGGCATCCAAATGGAAGATGAAATTTAATGTGAACAAGTGCAAAGTTATGCACCTAGGAAAGAACAACCCAAACTATGGTTACACAATGCAAGGTTCCACATTGGGAACCATTACCCAGAAAAAAGATTTAGGTGTCATTGTGGATAACATGTTAAAACTCTCCGCCCAGTGTGCAGCGGCGGCAAAGAGAGCAACTAGAATGCTAGGTATCATAAGGAAAGAAATGGAAAATAAAACAAAGGATATTATAATGCCTCTGCATCGTTCCATGGTGCGACCGCACCTTAAATATTGTGTGCAATTCTGGTCGCCGTATCTTAAAAAGGATATAGCGTTATTAGAAAAGGTACAGAGAAGAGCCACCAAAATGGTAAAGGGAATGGAAGGATACTCCTATGAAGAGAGGCTAAAAAGGTTAGGGCTCTTCAACCTGGAAAAGTGACGACTGAGGGGAGATATGATAGAGATCTATAAATTAATGAATGGAGTGGAACGGGTAAACATAGATCAATTGTTTACATCATCAGAATATAAAAAGACTAGGGGACAAGCAATGAAGCTACAGGGTAACCTATTTAAGACTAATAAGAGAAAATATTTTTTCACTCAATATGTAATCAAACTCTGGAATTTGTTACCGGAGGATGTGGTAAAAGCTGATAGTGTAGCTGGGTTTAAAAAAGGTTTCGACAAGTTCCTGGAGGAAAGGTCCATAAACCATTATTAAAAGGGACCCAGGATATCAATGATTGACCCAATACAAGCATTGAGGAACCTGTGTCTTTTGGGGAGACTGCTCGGTACTTATGACCTAGATTGGCCACTGTTGGAAACAGGATACTGGGCTTGATGGACCTTGGTCTGACCCAGTATGGCATATCTTATTTTCTTAAGTTTTTATATTTCAGTTCTTTCAACAACCTTGGATGTATACCATCCGGTCCAGGTGATTTGCCACTTAGTTTATCAAATAGTTGTAATGCATCTTCCCAGTATATCCACAGTTCTTTCAATTGTGATATATCCCCTTTAAATATCACTTCAGGCACGGATAACTTCTCTACATCTTCATTAAAGGCCAAAGCAAAGAATTCATTCAGTCTCTTCACTTTGACCTTGTCCTCTCTTAATGCCACTTTTACTCCTCTGGCATCTAATAGTCTAACTGACTCTTTCACAGATTTTTTTGCCATGAGTGTACTTGGAAAAAGGTTTTATTATGTGTTTTTGCTTCCATGGCAAGTTTTTATTTTTTTTCCAAATTCTCTCTTTGCCTGCCTTATCAATGCCTTGCATCTAACTTACCAGTGCTTATGTTGTTTCCCATTTTCATCATTTCTCTCCTTTTTTCATTTCCTGAAGGATGCTTTGTTGGCTACAACAGCCTCTCTGACCTCACCTTTAAACCATACTGGCAGGTTTTTGGCCTTCCTTCCACTATGATCACTAATGTCAAGTCACCCCAAACCCTTATCTCTTGCAGCAAATCCTACTTTCCACTAAAGATAGGTCCAAAATAGCTTCCCCTCTTGTCAGTTCATGAACCAGGTGCTCCAAGAAGCAGTCATTTATTTCATCTAGAAACTTTATCTCCCTAGCATGTCCTGCTGTGGCACTGACCCATGTGATACCAGGTTAATTGAAATCACCCATTATTACTGTGTAGTAACTTTTGTTAGTGTCCCTGATTTTTTTTTAGCATTAGGCTGTCAGTAGTACACCCCCACTGCTATGGCTTTCTTCTTTTTACATGGAATTTCTAACCAGAGATTCTACAGTACATTTTCTTTCCTGCAAAACTAATCCTGTGTGACTAAGGGGCTTGTTTACAAAGCCGCGGTAGTGGTTCGCGATCGCGATCGCAGCCGCGGCCCCATTGAAATCAATGGGGCCGCGGCTTGTCAGACGGCTGCCTAGGGTGAGAACTTACACAATCTTGACGATGCATATATTCATATGATTCTTGCAAGGTATTGTGGGTATTGTAGTTCATTCACTCCCAAACACAGCTGATGACAATAATTTGAGTTGTGAAACCAAGTGGTAAGATCAATAAAATACTTCTTTTATTGATGGGGTTTAATTTACCCAGCACATGTATGCTTGATAGCACTATAAATGAGGTTACTTGCTTGCAGTGTTTAAAATGGATAACAAAAAGTCACAAAGTAAACCAGAAAACAACCTTCAGCTTGTCAGGCAATTAGCTAATGTTTTCTTAGCAAGTAATTACCAAATACAAAGGCACAAAGTAAAGAATAAACTTTGCTGGTTAGGTTAACTTCTGCTTATTTTCCACGCCGATCTCAGCAGTGATTTTCCCTTGCTCACACACACAATCAGGTGCAGCCCTAATTACTATCAATGGACCAGCTGAAAGCCTTTAGCTGGCTGGCTGCTACTGTGTGAGCCCAAATCCTGCTTTAAGAGCTGTTTGCAGTGGAAATAAGGAACAAAGTTAGGTTTCTTTGTGATGGCTGATGTGTTTGCTCATAGAAAGCTAGCAATAGCATTTAGATAGAGAATAGTCCATGTAAACTGTATTTTCATCTGCTGTATCAATCAGCATATGGTCACTATCATACATTGGCACAGACGAGTCTTTCATTAAGGCACTATCATGAGAATGCTTATTCCCTTGCTGCCATTCTCTATTATAGATAGGGTCTGGATCAGTGTTCATTCCTGAGCCTCTCCTGCTATCATTATTCCTCTCTGTATAGCCTGGTCAATATGTAATCCAATTCTGATGTCCAGCCTTCCAATCTTGATCCCTGGACACTGGATCTTCTCTCACATACCTTCTGGCCTTGGTCTGAAAGTCCCTTCCACATGCAGTCTTCTCTCTCTTCCAGGTAGCCACTGGTGATTCCTATCTCTGCCACTCCATTCCTCTGGCTGAATCCAGTCCAATGGACTCTGCTGGCTTTTGGAATACCTCCCAGTATGAGTACTGCCTTGGAATCTCCCAGACCTTCCAATGGCCTTTCTTCTCTTCCTTCCAGAGAGTTTCCTTCTCTCTCTATCTGCGTGGCTTTTGCTGAAGCTGTTCTTCCAACTGTTGCTGAAACTGGTATCTGAAGAATAAGCTCTATTCTTATTCTGTCCTAATGTGTGCTGCTCCCTAACACAGCGCAGCTGTGTTGAATCAGGCCCTGCCCTTTGAGATGAGTGCTTAGGGATTACCTCATAGCTCTCTTGATTGCACACACATTCTCTCACTTCAGCCCCTCTCATGGCTGCTGGAAACCTGGTGCATTCTGGGACTGGTAGTCTTTTATGTGAAAACTCTGTTTTCTTGCTTCTACCAGAACTGACAGGTTGCTTGTTCAGAGTCACATCATCTTTTCTAGAGCTCCTACCTGAGCTATGATAAGCTTCCTTATCACAGGCTCCGATTACGATCGCAAACCGCTACCGCGGCTTTGTAAACAAGCCCCTAAGTGTCCTCTCTAACATAGAATGCAACCCCTTCACCAGTTTGATCTACCTTATCTTTGTGACATAGTTTGTACGCAGGTATCATAGTGTCCATTGTTTGTCCTCCTTACACCAGGTCTCAGAAATGCCAATCATATCTAACCTCTCATTTAGTGCTATATATTCTAACTCTCCCATCTTAGTTTTTAGACTTCTGGCATTTGCATGCAAGCATTTTATAGGTTGTATTTTATTCATATTAATCTGATTATCATTTGTAGGGGTAATTTAGGATCTTTCAGCTATGTCTGCTCTGTACTTAAGGGCATCTGGTTACTTTTATCTTTATTGGAACCACTCTATTGGGATGCCCTAATTTCCCTCTTTTGCTAGTATCCTTCAAGGCTATATCCCTCCGAACCATGCGCTGTTAGGTGACTGTTGGCTTTCCCCTGCTATCTAGTTTAAAAGCTGCTCTATCTCCTTTATTAAGGTTCTGTGATATGTGCTGGCAATTAAGGTACTGAAAGATAACTTTATGAATGCACAAGAACAAAAGGCATTTAAAATTAAAAAGATTAAGCATCTTAATTCAGAAACCAAAGAAATTAACAGAGACATTGTTTTTCTCTCTTATTACCAGATATAAAGGCTATGAAGTGTTTTGTTTAGCCATTCCGAGAGGGTCTGCATTGCAGGCAAGATAATGCTGTGGCTCTTGATACAAATTCTTTGCCTGAGAGTCCTTAAGAAAAGGGTCTATTTTTATTTTTATTAGATAACATTTTCTGCTGCTTTGGTTACTGATTTATTTTTGCAACTATTTGCAAAGGGGGATTTTTTGGTGTTCTTTGGCAAAGCTTTTCTGCTGCTAATTTTTATACTCCATGGCAAAAATGCCCAGGAAGAGATCTTTCAATTGAAAGAATGCTCTTCACCAAGGGGGCATAGGATGAAAGGGAAAGGAGTAATTAGCAGAAATATTTCTTTATGGAAAGAGTTGTAGATGCATAGAATAGTCTCCCAGTGTAGGTAGAAGAGACAAGGACTGTATCTTAATTCAAAAAAGCATGGGGCAGACACACATTCTGTACTGTACGTCCCAGTCTCTTTGCATCCGGTCAGAACCGGATGCACAGAGGTAGATGCGATTCTGATCCCGCAGGGCATGTCTAGGCTAACTCATTCAGGCTCCTGAATGAAGCTGCACTGCCATGGCATCTGGTTGCCATGGCACCGTGGCTCCATTCAGGAGCTGTGATTCCTGGCTGCTGCAGCCTGACCCCCAATTTGGCCTCCCATGGCCAGAGTCAGGCTGTGGGGAATCTCCTGCACCCCCTAACCTATTTGATCCTCGCCAGGCCTGTTCCCAATGTGTAGGGGGGACTTATTCCACCTCTGAGTTGAAATAATTTATTTTATTTTATTTATTTATTTAGACAGTTTTGTATACCACCTTATCCTTCAATCAAAGTGGTCACAACACAATTAGGGGGATACATTTAATATGAGGGGATATGAGACACATACACTAATACTTACAGGGAACATGGGCTGTGGAGGGTTAAGTGGCTTGCCCAAGACCACAAGGAGCACCTGTGGGACTAGAAACCAAGTCCTTCCAGCCCAAGGTTGCTGTCCTCTAGTGGGGTTTGAACCCCTGACCTTCTGGCCTGAGGTACCTTGCCCCAACCACTAGGCCACTCCTCCCTCTGTCCCTCATCCAGTCTGCCGGTCCCAATGGGACGTCCATCCCCGCTATTTGCGGGACAGAATACACCCCACAGTGAATCTCTGAAGGAAAAAAAGGGGACTGTAAAACTTGGAAAGACAGGTTGAATAGGCCGTATCATCTTTATCTGCTGTCATGTTTCTATGTTTTTAATATATATGAAAATTTGGTATACTGCTCTTTAATACAAGGAAATTTCAGAACAGTTTACAATATAATAAAGAAATAGGGGGTTACATTAATTGCACAGATTAGTGAGAGAGGGAAACAGAAAGAAAGGAGATTAGAAAAACATGGCAACAGGGCCAGGGAGTCGGGTCTCACTCAGGGCTGAATTGGGGTAAAAAGATAGGCCTCCTCTTAACTAGTGGGGGAGTGAATTGCAAAGCGAAGGGTCATATCAAGAAAAGGCAATATGAGAGATGATGTTCAGATAATGGTTATACTGTAAGAAGTAGGAAGAGCTAGTTGTTTAGCACTGTGAGAGGGAGCAGGACGAAATCCAGAGGTCAGATAAAGAGGCAAGAATCCCTGCATATGACTTTACATATGATTACGCAGACTTTGCATTGAATCTTGTAGGGTAATTTAATATGTAAAATGTTACTATTTCACCACCTCTGTCTGTCCCCACCCAATCTCACTCAGTTGTAATGACATGTAGGCAGCCTAATACCTAGATTTGTTTTTTTAGGTGCCGTCAAGTCAATGTTGATGTCTGGCAACTGAGCAGCCTTGGGTGATTACTGAAAGTAAACATTTACACTTTTTGAGCTGAATTAGTCTGAATGACGTTATCTCCCTGGTTAGTTCTGAAATCACTTATTTGGAATTATGTTAGATATGTGTCTAAATACAGTGTCTTGCAAAAGTATTCATCCCCTCGGTTTTATCCTGTTTTGTTGCATTACATACAACCTGGAATGAAAATGGAGATTTATTTGGATGTTAGGTAATGGACCTAACAATATAGACCAATTTGGTGAAGTGGAATGACAATAAAATGCCTTTTATATATCACAAAAAGAGTCAAAACTGAAAAGTTGGGAGTGCCTATGTATTCATCCCTTTTGGTATGAAACCCCTAAATAAGATCTGGTCCAAACAATTAACTGCAAAACTCACATAATTTGTTGATTAGGATCCACCTGTGTGCAATTTTATTTATTTTTGTTTATTTGTTTCTTCTATACCGCCCCTTCCAGAGATCAAATGATCAGCCACATGCTACCTGTATAAATATACCTGTTATGAAAGATCCCTGATTCTGCAACACCACTAAGCAAGCAACATGAAGACCAAGGAACACTCCAAACAGGTCAGAGAGAAAGTTGTGGAGAAGTGTAGATCAGGGTTGAGTTATAAAAAACATATCCCAAATTTTGAATGTCCCACGGAGCAACATTAAATCCATTATAACAAACTGGAAAGTATATGGCACAACTACAAAACTGACAAGAGAAGGCTGCCCACCAAAACTCACAGACTGGGCAAGGAGGGCATTAATCAGAGATGCTACAAAGACACCAAGAATAACACTGAAGGAGCTGCAAAGATTCACAGTAGAGATGGGAGTATCTGTTCATAGCACCACTTTAAGCCATACACTCCACAGAGTGGGGCTTTATGTATGAGTGGCCAGAAAAAAGCCACTGCTTAATGAAAGAAATAAGAAAACACATTTGGAGTTTGCACAACAGCATATGGCGGACCCCCCAAACACATGGAAGAAGGTTCTCTGGTCAGATGTAACAAAAATTGACCTTTTGAGCCATCATAGGAAACGCCCATGTGTGGCGCAAACCCAACACGTCCCATCACCCCATGAACAATATTCAGACAGTGAAACATGGTGGTGGCAGCATCATGCTGTGGGGATGTTTTTCATCAGCAGGGAGAGGCAAAATGGTCTGGATTGAAGGAATGATGCACTAAATACAGGGCAGTTCTTGAGGAAAACCTGTTTTAGTCTGCCAGAGATTTGAGTCTGGGATGGAGGTTCACCTTCCAGCAGGACAATGACCCTAAACATACTGCTAAAGCTGGTTTACAGGAAAACATTTAAATGTCTTGGAATGGCCTAGTCAAATTCCAGAACTCAATCCAATTAAGAATATGTGGCATGACTTGAAGATTGCTGTACATCAACTCAACCCATCTAACTTGAAGGAGTTGGAGTAGTTTTGCCTTGAGAAATGGGTGAAAATCCTAGTAGCTAGAGGTGCTAAGTTAATGGAGACAAACCCCAAGAAACTTGCAGCTGTAATTGCAGCAAAGTGTGGCTCTACAACCTATTGGCATAAGGGAGTGAACATATATGCACACTCCTGATTTTTTTAAATTATTGTTTGTGTCACAATAAAGGATATTTAGCACCTACAAAGGCATATGCATGTTGTATATATCACATGGTGCTATCCCCAAAATTCCATTTTAATTCCAGATTGTAATGCCACAAAACAGGACAAACACGGAGGGAATGAATACTTTCACAAGGCACTGTATCTAACCTACAATTAACCTAAAATTGAACAGCCCCCCATTGTCTGATTTTCATATTGCGTTCCAAGCCATGATTTCTCCTAGTCTGCACTACTGTAGTGCAATCTTTGCTAGCCTTCCATCCTTGTCACTTAATGCCTTGACACTATTAGAAAACGTGACTGCTAGGGTTATTATGGAAAATCCAAGTTTGATCGTATTACTCTTTATTTGCTAGAATTGCATAGGTCTTTGATACAATTTCACATGAAATTTAAGCTGTTTTTAATAGTATTTACGGTTTTGCATGGTAGATCTTGTTTCCAATTTCTCTTGCGCATCTGCAATGCCAAACGACCTTTATGTGCGTGCCTTCAAAATTCTCTTGAGGTTCCTTCCATTACAAAAAAAATGACCTCTAATAGAAAGATAATAACTATGCCTTGCCGCACACCTACAAGGGAAGATAATTGTGCCTGCATGGTTTGAGGAATGACTTGAACTTTAATAGCAGATCATGATATGAAGTGCCTTAAAACCCCTGCGTCTGAGAGTTAGAAAACTCTTTGTGGAAAGTTAAGCATAGGGAAAAAACACATTTATTACAGAGCATTTTTATAGAAGAGATAGCAATTTAAAGCAAACACCATAAAATCTGAGTAGCAGAGAGATCAGGCAGTACCACTTTACTCTCCAGGACCCCATTGCACTAAGGCATTTTGACAAACAATGGAAGAAAAGCCTGACTGGATAAGAACCAAGGAGCAAGCTGTAAAATACTCTATTTTTAATCAGACTATTTGCTCAGGTTCACATAAGGCTGGAAGGGACATGAGACAATTCAGAATGATTGCAGTTGTCCTGGGGTAACTTCAGCCGTGTAATAAACTATACAGTACAAAGTCATTACTGCCAAGGCTGCTCTGACATTCTGGGAAACCGGAAGAGATGAGTCATCTGTACTAAAGGGTTCTGATGGACTAAAATACATAAGTTCACTATGACTTCAAGATGTTTCGAAACAGAATGCCCAGGAACGAAGCTATGAATTCTAACTAGGAATAACTAAAATGGCTTAATTTTTATGCTCTGTAGGTCAATGATGAAGAAGTAACCAGTAGGAAAAAAGCCTATTTTTTTTAGTTCTTACTTTTTCTTTCGGAGACTGCGCCTGGTGGATTTTTAACTCTTTCTCCTCGCTGCTGGGCATGCTCATCAGTGATGGATGGGAGCAAAGGAACAGGACAGTTACACAGGTCAACTTGCCCCAAGAGCAAATTCTGACTCTGCTGAGCATCTCTGTATCTTTTAAATCCCTCACTGGGTGCAGTAACCAATGCCACTTGGGATAGCAGGTGATATCATTTTATGCAGTGGCTATTGTAGGTCTCTTCTTCTTTACTGCTGTACACACGGAGGGTAATGTTAAAAAGGCCGCCTGGGGCATAAGTGGTAAGATAGGCATGCCAAATCTAGGTGCAACCACTTTCACAACACTTGATTTGGTGTAAATGTCCGCTCTTAGATTTGTAGAAAATGTGCTTAAGTTATAATATTATAGAACTTACAAGGGTAAGTTTAGGTTCTGCCTATGTCCCACCCAGGTTCTGCCCCCATATTCCCCCACCCAAAAGTACACATCATCGCCCTGAAGTGCCCATCTAAACTACTCACCTAAAGTAACCTTCACCGTGCATGACTCATTGAAAAAGGTGACTTACATGCGTTGATGGCTCATAACTTTACATGGTTAGTTATAAAATTGCCTTCAGAATGCCAGCAATACATCTATGTAATTAAAGATCATAAATCACTAATTACTCTAGGAGTGGATCACTGTCATAATAAATACATTGTGCAGAAGGTTCTTTTTGATTAATATCATATTCCCAAAGCTTTAGGCATCTGACACAACCTCAATGATGTTTGTGTTTCAAACTATCTTAAATATACAGTTCTGCTTCAGGGAAAATAACTTTTAGCAAACCTCCTTTTAGCCATTCAAATAATCTTTAATACTTTGATTATAGTTTGCTGTTTTCAATCCACAGTCCTTTCTGTATAGGAAGCCTCAGGAAAAAGAGGGACCACGTAAAGAAAAGACCACTGTCTAGGTCAGAATTCAGAAGGAAAAGATTCTGTATTTTTTCAAGACCTTGCAACTTCAAACTTCTCTTGGGAAAAGGTTGAGCTTTGCAACTGCCAGAGACCAAATTGAACTGTCATCCAAACAGTGAGATCCAACCATAACTAAACTAAAGAAAACCTGATTTTTTTTCCTAGCAGAAAAGGCACCAAGAATTCGGTAGGGACTGGCTTATATCCGGATCTAAACAGAATTTACAGTATAGTAATTGTGCAACATTCTCAAAAATTATTGGATTTCAGTTACCAAATTGAGAACTTTAGCTGGATTAAAAACAAAACCTCCTTGGTTTCTTTTATGAGCCAGCAGTGTAAGCTTTTAATTTATATATCTTACTAGTTTACCTTAATTGCTCATTTATTTTGGAAGATATTGTTATTTAATGGTTCTATTTCTATCTTTGGTTTGCTTTGGGACATATCTGTATTGTTTTTCTTTGTGAGTAGTTTCTTATTCATGAGAGTAAAAGGAAAGGTTTGGTTCAAGTATTACACCAGAGGGTTCAGTACTGACTGTCATTTAGAATTAACCAATCTCATTACATCCGATACAAGTCCTTTCAACTCATTAAATTTTCCAGGGGCTGGAGCACATATATAAGCATCAAAAATCTCCAGCCTTCTTAAGGTATCTTGGGGCTTTTCTTCTGTAGGTTTTAATCAAATGCAGGATAGAAAAGGCAGCTCCATATTACACTAAAATCACTGCTTAGATGCATAGGGACAATTACACATCCAAATTCACTATTTGCACATGCAAATGCCACAGATACCTTCCAAAATTCTTCCACATTCTTATTCAATAACATATTCACAGGCATTGACAACATCCGACAAGGATTCGTGCTCATCTTTTTAGACATTGCTGTGGCCTTTGACTCGGTACATCATGAGATTCTCCTCGGGCGACTGAAAGAAAAGGTAATTTGCAATACCGCGCTCGAATGGTGCAGTTCCTATCTAAGTGGCCGATGGCAATATGTTAAATCTGGAGTAGAAGAATCGAAACAATTCCATCAAACATCAAACACAAGGTGTGCCGCAAGGATCCTCATTGTCATCTCTACTGTTCAACATATATATGCAGCCCATCTGCAACATCATTAGATCATTTAATGTGAGCTGTCTATTATATGCGGATGACATCCTCTTATATATGCCGTTCTCGACCGTTCAAATGGACCTTACACCACTTATAGAGTGTTTCAATACCATATCAGATTGGCTACAATCACAAAACCTCCGCATCCAGCACAAGAAAACGGAAGTACTGTTCATCTCTAGAGACCCAGACTTTACCCCACCATCCCATATAAGGGTCAAGGAAGCGGAATTACAAACCAAAGATACAATAAAATACCTGGGAGTCACCTTAGACCAACATCTGGACATGAAATGTCATATAGGCAACATTGTCAAAGCTGTCTATTTCAAAATCCGTTCACTCAGGCATCTGCGCTTCCTACTGGAGCCAGATGACTTCCGGACCATATACCAATCACTAATCCTACCGCATTTTGACTTTGCCAATTCCATCTTACAAGGTCTCCCGCAATCCACGCTAAACCCGTTACAACTGGCCATGAATGCTGCTGCAAGGGTACTCCATGGAGCCTCCAGAAGTGACCATGTGACTCCTATTTTAAAACAGCTTCATTGGCTACCAATACACGGAATGATTATCTTCAAAATGTTACTCCTCTCATTCAAGGCCATCAGGCGCCTATCCTCCACGGCATTTACTGAGCTCATCCATACAGTGCACCCCAACAGAGCCAGGAGGTCAACAGCCATAAATCTACTAATAATCCCGAAGACCTTGACTAAATGCAATAGCACAACGGCAAATAGGGCTTTCAGTCTTTACGTCCCCAAATGCTGGAATGTGCTCCCTCCAGACATTCGAGCTATTTCAGACCTGACCCAATTCAGGAAAGCAATTAAATTTCACCTCTTCCTCCAATACTACCCTGCCAGCGATGAATCTAGATAGCACCACCTAAGAAACACCGCATTCCTTCAGCTCATGCTCACAATATCTTAGGTATTCATGATACTACATATAGCTCAACGGACTCATTATTTATTGTATAGGCCAACCATGTTATAGGAATTATTACTTCATGTATATAGTTCAACCCTGTTATCCAGGTTTTTACCCCTGTTCGATGTAAAACCAAACAGACTGTGTGTTTTGGTCATTTTGTTATTCTGTAAACCGCGCTGATGCCAAATAGTGCGGTATATAAGCAACTGTAATAAATAAATAAATAAATAATAAAATGTAAAGTAGCCCAAACGCCCTCGAGTATGGAGCAGACAGAGCTTAAAGATCCAAAATTACCCATGTCTACCAATAGCCAAATTAATATGAATAAAATACAGTCTCTAAAATGCTTGTATGCAAATGCTAGAAGTCTAAAAAATAAGATGGGAGAGTTAGAATATATAGCACTAAATGAAAGATTAGATATGATTGGAATATCAGAGACATGGTGGAAGGAGGACAACCAGTGGGACACTGTGATACCTGGGTACAAACAATATCGTAATGATAGAGCTGATCAAATTGGTGGAGGGGTTGCGCTCTTTGTTAGAGAGGGCATTGAGTCAGAAAGGATTAAAGTTTTGCAGGAAACAAAATTTGCTGTAGAATCTCTATGGATTGAAATTCCATGTAAAAAGGGGAAGGCGATGGCAGTGGGGGTGTACTATTGACTGCCTGGCCAGAATGAACAAATGGATGATGAAATGCTCAAAGAAATCAAGGAAGCTAACAAAAGTTACAGCGCAGTAAAAATAATGGGTGATTTCAATTACCCCGGTATCGACTGGGTCAGTGTCATGGCAGGACATGCTAGGGAGATAAAGTTCCTAGATGAAATAAATGACTGCTTCTTGGAGCAGCTGGTTCATGAACCGACCAGAGGGGAAGCCATATTAGACCTAGTCCTTAGTGGAATACCAGATCTAGTGCAAGAGATAAGGTTGTTGTGGCCACTTGGCAATAGTGATCATAGCATGATCGCCTTTGATTTAATTAGTGGAGGAGGAATAGTAAGGAAATCCACAGTACAACCTTTTAACTTTCAAAAGGGAGACTATGATAAAATGAGGAAAATAGTTAAGAAAAAACTAAAAGGAGCAGTTGCATCTTTCAGGAAATGGAAAAAAGAGCCAAATGACGAAACCTGGAAACAGCACAAGCACTGGCAAGTCAAATGCAAGGCATTGATAAGGCAGGCAAAGAGAGAATTTGAGAAGAAGCTTGCTGCGGAAGCAAAAACGCGAAATAAAGACCTTTTCAAGTACATTCGTAGGAAAAAACCTGTGAGAGGGTAAGACAGAGGGCCCGACCACATGACTCACCTTCTTAGGAATCAAAATTGATTTGGAGGTAATGGTGGCGCGCCTGCCGCTGGAGAAGGTGGTGAAGTTGTGGGTGTTAGTATAAAATTTGTTGGCCTCCACGAAGTTCACGTTGAAAGAAATGCAGGCGTTGATAGGGTCGTTGAATTTTGCCTGCAGAGTTATACCAATGGGGCGGGTATTCATTCGCCGATTAGCGGCCGCAATGGCGGGGGTCTGTAAACCTCATCACCGCATACGAATTTCCAGGAGCATCCGTGAGGATTTGCGAGTGTGGGACATGCTTTTGAGAGAATTTAATGGGACGTCAGTAATTATGGAGGAGGAGCTTCACCTTAACCGGGATGGAACCAGGCTGCTGTCATTAATCTTTAAAAAGGAGATAGAGCAGCTTTTAAACTAGATATTAGGGGAAAGCCGACAGTCGCCCAAGAGAGGATGGTTCGGAAGAATGTATCCTTGAAAGATACTACCAAAAGCAGAAAGGTTCCACAAAAGAGTAAGGTTGCCCAAATGCCCTCAAGTATGGAGCAGACAGAGCTTAAAGATCCCAATTTACCCATGTCTAACAATAGCCAAATTAACATGAATAAAATACATTCTCTAAAATGCTTGTATGCAAATGCTAGAAGTCTAAAGAATAAGATGGGAGAGTTAGAATATATAGCACTAAATGAAAGGTTAGATATGATTGGAATATCAGAGACATGGTGGAAGGAGGACAACCAATGGGACACTGTAATACCTGGGTACAAACTATATCGTAATGATAGAGCTGATCAAATTGGTGGAGGGGTTGCGCTCTATGTTAGAGAGCTCATTGACTCAGAAAGGATTAAAGTTTTGCAGGAAACAAAATCTGCTGTAGAATCTATATGGATTGAAATTCCATATAAAAGGGGGAAGGCAATGGCAGTGGGTGTGTACTATCGAGCACCTGGCCAGAATGACCAAATGGATGATGAAATGCTCAAAGAAATCAAGGAAGCTAACAAAAGTTACAGCGCAGTAATAATAATGGGTGATTTCAATTACCCCGGTATCGACTGGGTCAGTGTCACGTCAGGACATGCTAGGGAGATAAAGTTCCTAGACGAAATAAATGACTGCTTCTTGGAGCAGCTGGTTCATGAACCAACCAGAGGGGAAGTCATATTAGACCTAGTCCTTAGTGGAACACCAGATCTAGTGCAAGAGATAAGGGTGTTGGGGCCACTTGGCAATAGTGATCATAGCATGATCGCCTTTGATTTAATTAGTGGAGGAGGGATAGTAAGGAAATCCACAGTACAGTCAAACCTCGGTTTTCATGATTAATCCGTTCCAAAAAGTCTGACTAAAACCGAAACGGACTAAAACCGAAGCAAGATTTCCCATAGGAAATAATGTAAATTCAATTAATCCGTTCCAGACACCCAAAAATATTGACAAAAAGTACATTTTATAGAGAATAACTATATTTTTACATACAGAAAACAGTGAGAAATACATATAAATGACTAATGAAATGGATAAATGAACATTTAACATCACATTTAACTTTATTGAAGACTCTTGTTGAGGGGAGAGGGAGGAGGAGAGGTTATTGTTTGGAAGGGGAATCCCCCTCCATAAGGACCTCAGGTATCAAGGCCCTATCCGGGGTTACTTCCCTTCTTTGTCTTTTACTGGCACTAGGACCAGCTTGAGAGTCACTGGACCCCTGTCGCACAAAAAATCTGTCCAGAGAGGTCTGTTTCTGGCGTCTCTTTAAGATTTGCCTAAAATGGAACAAGGCATTGTCATTGAACATGTTGCAGACACGGCTTGCAACAGCTTTGTTAGGGTGAAATTTCTCCACAAAACTTTGCAATTCACTCCACTTTGCACACATGTCCTTAATCACTGAAGAAGGCACCTTCTCTTCTCTCTCTTCTTCCTCCTCCTCTGAAGCAATTTCCTCAGCTACCATCTGTTGCTGTTCCACTTGAAGGTCTTGCAGCTCTTCAGTGGTTAGCTCTTCCCTGTGGTCCTCCACCAACTCTTCCACATCCTGGCCACTCACATCCAACCCCATGGACTGCGCCAAAGACACAATAGATTGCACAACAGGCGTAGGGTCATCAGGGTGAGCCTCAAACCCTTCTTCAAAATTCTTCTCGAGGACACATTCTGGCCACAATTTTCTCCAAGCACAGTTCAACGTCCTGGAAGTTACCCCCTGCCAAGCCTTATCTATAAGGCTTATGCAATTGAGGATATTGAAGTGATCCCTCCAGAACTCTCTTAGGGTCAATTCAGTGTCCGAGGTCACTTCAAAGCACCTTTGAAACAGTGCTTTGGTGTAGAGTTTTTTGAAGTTTGAAATGACCTGCTGATCCATGGGCTGGATGAGAGGAGTGGTATTAGGGGGCAGGAACTTCACTGTGATGAAACTAAACTCCTCCAACAATTGGTCTTCCAAGCCTGGAGGATGAGCAGGAGCATTGTCCATTAGCAGGAGGCACTTGAGTGGCAATTGATTTTCCAGGAGGTATTTCTTCACACTCGGGCCAAACACTTCATTGACCCACTCAATGAAAATTAGCCTCGTGACCCATGCCTTACTGTTAGCCCTCCACATGACACACAATTTACTCTTGATAACATTGTTTCTCTTGAACACTCGGGGATTTTCAGAGTGATACACCAGTAAAGGCTTCACTTTGAAATCCCCACTAGCATTACCACACAACAAAAGAGTTAGCCTATCCTTCATAGGCTTGTGTCCTGGCAGTGCCTTTTCCTCCTGCATGATGTAGGTCCTCTTTGGCATTTTCTTCCAAAAGAGGCCTGTTTCATCACAATTGAAGACTTGTTGGGGGAGGAATCCTTCAGCCTCTACGTACTCCTTGAATTCATCAACAAATTCTGCGGCCCCAAGTTTGTCCGAACTTGCAGCCTCGCCATGCCTTACCACACTGTGTATGCCAGTTCGCTTCTTAAATTTCTCAAACCAGCCTCTGCTGGCCATAAATTCAGTAACATCAGCACTCGTTCCAGGCATTTTCTTTGCAAGATCTGCATGCAACAGCCTTGCCTTTTCACAAATTATCGCCTCTGAAACACTATCTCCCGCTAACTGTTTTTCGTTGATCCACACCAACAACAACTTCTCGACATCTTCGATTGTTTGCGATCTCTGTTTCGTTAGCGCATTCACTCCTTTCGCAACATCAGCTTCCTTAATTTCGTTTTTCTTCAGCAGCATGGAACTGATCGTTGATGCAGACTTCCTGTACATCCTGGCAAGATCGGCCACGCGTACGCCACTTTCATACTTTGCTATGACTTCTTTCTTGAATTCTATCGTGTTTCTCACCTTCTTTATCAAAGGGTTGGCATTCGGAACTTTCTTTGGCCCCATGGTGGCTTATTTAGCAGTCACACTCAATGAATGCGGGGTGATGCTCACTCAACGAGAAACAAAGGCAGACTGAATCACAAACGCACTTTGTATGGGCGCTGGATTCCGGGAAATGAGTGGCCGAGTCACGCAAGCAGGCGGACGAGTTTGATACAGACCATTTTCAGATCACTGCTCCCCTCAAAGTCTGTGTCAAGGCACAATGAGAACTTTTAGCAATTTGCAATCAGGAAGAGAGTCAATCCCACTTCTGGCCACAAGATGGTGCTGCAGAGGTATTTTTGGCAGACAAATTCTTTAAACTCCTGTGAAGGGAGAAAGGTTAACAGCACAGTCAAGATTCTTCAGCAAAAAAACATCCTCAAATTTTTAAAGACAACAGAAAAAAAAAAGAAGGATCAACAAAAAAAAAAGGCACCAGCCACAGCCACCGGAAACACCACTCTCCCGCTCAGCATGCGTTCCAGAGCCATGTGGCAATGGCTGCAGCAGCACGAGCTCCCGAAGTCTGAGCCAGCAGTAGAACAGCTCCTGTCACTTCTCTCAGCAAACACACAGATACAGTACCTTAGGACACCAATGTGATCGCTGACTCCGTCTCAACAGCATACCCCGCAAGAGAAAGAACTGCCTGCCACATTCATTCAACATCTCCTGCTACCTCCGAGCCTGAGGGGGCGCTCCAGAGAACAGGCAGGCGGTGGAGAGATCGGGGCCTTCCTCTCTGCAATCCTTCCATTGTACCACACCATGTCTGGCTCGAGGATGTTGCTCACCTGGGCAGGCACACGCAACAGCTGGGTTTGAAGTCTGCCCCTCCAGATCTTCACGCACACGCGATCGGTGAGTCCGGGGGGGGGGGGTAATGCTGCCGGGACTGGGCAGGCAGTGTACAGTACATTACTCTGTTTGCAGGCACACGCGATCGGTGAATCGAGGGGGGGGGAGGCTGTACGAAAACCGAGGCTATCGACGAAAACCGAGACAACATCTGAGTGGGGAAAAGACGTCGAAAACCGAGGCAACCGATAACCGAGGTTTGACTGTACTACCTTTTAACTTTCGAAAGGGAGACTATGATAAAATGAGGAAAACAGTTAAGAAAATACTAAAAGGAGCAGTTGCGAAGGTTAAAGACGTACATCAAGCTTGGGTGTTGTTGAAAAATACTATCTTGGAAGCCCAGACCAGCTGTATTCCACGCTTTAAGAAAAGTGGAAGGAAGTCCAAAAAACTGCCAGCATGGTTTAAAGGTGAGGTCAGAGAGGCTGTTGTTGCCAAAAAAGCATCTTTCAGGAAATGGAAAAAAGAGCCAAGCGACGAAACCTGGAAACAGCACAAGCACTGGCAAGTCAAATGCAAGGCATTGATAAGGCAGGCAAAGAGAGAATTTGAGAAGAAGCTTGCTGCGGAAGCAAAAACGCGAAATAAAGACCTTTTCAAGTACATTCGTAGCAAAAAACCTGTGAGAGAGTCAGTTGGTCCATTAGATGATAAAGGGGTTAAAGGAGCACTAAGAGGCGACAAGGCGATAGCGGAGAGACTGAATGAATTCTTTGCTTCGGTCTTTACTGAGGAAGATGTATGGATGTTACCCATGACTGAAGTGGTATTTAAAGGTGCGGAAGAATTGAAGGAAATATCGATACATCGGGAAGATGTCTTACAACTATTAGATAAACTGAAGAGTAGCAAATCACCTGGGCCGGATGGTATACATCCAAGGGTGTTGAAAGAACTAAAATATGAGATTGCAGAACTGCTATCAGTAATCTGTGAACTATCATTAAAATCATCTCTAATACCTGAAGATTGGAGGATCGCCAATGTAACCCCAATTTTTAAAAAAGGTTCCAGGGGTGATCCGGGAAACTACAGACTGGTGAGCCTGACGTCAGTACCGGGAAAAATGGTAGAAACCATCATAAAGAATAAAATTATTCAGCATGTAGATAGGCATGGCCTAATGGAAGACAGTCAACATGGCTTTAGACAAGGAAGATCTTGTCTTACTAATCTGTTATGTTTTTTTGAAGGAGTGAATAAACAGGTGGACAAAGGTGAGTCGGTTGATATTGTGTATCTGGACTTTCAGAAAGCCTTTCACAAGGTCCCTCATCAGAGACTTTTGGCGAAACTAAAGAGTCATGGGATAGGAGGCAGTGTACTAATATGGATCAGGAACTGGTTAAAAGATAGAAAGCAGAGGGTAGGGCTAAATGGCCAATTTTCCCAATGGAGAAAGGTGAATAGTGGTGTACCCCATGGATCTGTGCTGGGTCCGCTGCTTTTTGACATATTCATAAATGACCTGGAAAGTGGAATAACGAGTGAGGTTATCAAATTTGCAGATGACACAAAACTATTTAAAGTTGTTAAAACCCAAGAGGATTGTGAAAAATTGCAAGAGGATCTTGATAAATTGGAAGACTGGGCATCAAAATGGCAGATGAAATTTAATGTGGACAAGTGCAAGGTTATGCACCTAGGGAAGAACAACCCAAACTATGGTTACACGATGCAAGGTTCCACATTAGGAACCACCACCCAGGAAAAAGATTTAGGCGTCATTGTGGATACCATGTTAAAACCCTCGGCCCAGTGTGCAGCGGCGGCCAAGAGAGCAAATAGAATGCTAGCTATGATAAGGAAAGGAATGGAAAATAAAACAAAAGATATTATAATGCCTCTATATCGTTCCATGGTGAGACCGCACCTTGAATATTGTGTGCAATTCTGGTCGCCATATCTTAAAAAGGATAGAGCGATTTTAGAAAAGGTACAGAGAAGAGCCACCAAAATGGTAAAGGGGATGGAAGGATACTCCTATGAAGAAAGGCTAAAAAGGTTAGGGCTCTTTAACCTGGAAAAGAGACGGCTGAGGGGCGATATGATAGAAGTCTATAAATTAATGAACGGAGTGGAACGGGTAAACGTAGATCGATTGTTTACGTTATCAGAATATAGAAAGACTAGGGGACATGCAATGAAGCTACAGGGTAAACTATTTAAGACTAATAAAAGAAAATATTTTTTCACTCAACGTGTAATCAAACTCTGGAATTTCTTACTGTGAATGCTGCACTGATTGGGACTCACGATGGTTCTAGTTACAAGTTTTTCAATTCGGAGTGAGATCGTGGTTTTAGTCGCTCTGTTTTGACGTCATTTTTGTGAGCCCTTCATTACCTCTGATGCACATGCGTCGGCGTTTTTAAAGAGTGCCTCAACGATTCCGTACAGCTTCGGCATTTTTTGAGTCATGAAATGAGATGCAGGATACATCGTGGTAAGGTTCCCGTTTGAGGATTTAATGGGTTTTTGGTTGAAATTTTACTGCATTTAAAATATTACATTGCTGTATTTTTTTGGTGATTTTTTTAGAGGATTTCACGTTTAGAGTGCCGCGGATTGTGCAGCCAGTTTAGGCTTGATATAAAATGTAAGTAGTTGGAGTTTTGTTTGAATTAGTTCTTTGGCTTGTACACTGCACCATTAATGGTACCCTTTGGCTTTTCTGATGCAGTTGTGGACAAGAAGAGTCTTTTACAGCTTTTGCCATTGAGAGATTGGTTAGTGAGTATATGGCTGTCTTTACAACGGGCATGATTTCCTTTTAAGCACCAGTTTTAGTTGTTTTTTATATATATTGTCATTATTTATTTGATGTTTTTAGTTTTTTATGATTTTAATATGTTTTAAGGTTTAATACCTTTAGTATAATTGTGCACAGATGATTTTCCTTCTCTTCTTCTTTTGGTTCATGGTTGTTGCACCTTTTAAAAGAACTCCCCCTTCCTTCCTCAGTCTCTCTTTTATATATATTTTTTTATATATATTTTTTATATTTATTTATATATTTATATTTATATTTACATATTTATGGTTATATTTATATTTATTTATATTATATTTATTTTTATAGCGTTCCAACAATATTTTAGGTACATGTATATGAGTGGTTATTTATTCACCTATTATGATTTTAGTTATTTATATTTTTATGCATGTTCTAATGTTATGTACATTTGAGTGTATTTATTGGATATTTTTGTTTTTAGTTGCCCTGTACCCCTGATGAAGTTTTATTAAACGAAACACGGCCTGTGTCGGGTGGGCATCATCCGTTTGGTATTGCAAATAAAAGTCTCTGTTTCAACATTATATGATCAGTTGTTCTATCCTTGGACACATCACGTTTCCCTAGAAGAGGAAGCAGGCCAGATGTTCTGCTATTAGGGTGAGCTTCTGTTTGATAAAGGTTTTTCCTGTGCTTGAGAGCACTATGCCAAGACTGTCCGCTTCTAAGACGTTCCAAGCTGAGATGTTTGAACTAAAAAAGAGACTGGGGGTTATAGCCTCTGAGCCCAGAGGGGTTGCCAACCATAGCCTGTGTGAGAAGTCAGGCTCCTTTGTGTTTAAAGTGGGCTAATGTTGGGATAAGTGGGTAAAACCTGTGGAAAAGTTGGAAGTGTATTGTAGCATTCAAGTTATTTTGTTGGCATCCTAAATTATGATTGGCTTGTTTGATAGGAGGCCCCAGAGCCCAAACACCGGCCACATTGCCCAGATATTGTTTAATAATATGGGCCCAATATTCAGTGACACTGACTAAACCATCCCTTGATTTTCAGCAACATTTTCTAGATAATGCTACTGGTGAGCATTGCTGACCACCCCAGCGCCAAGACAGTCCAAGGGTGGAGCAACAGTGGTCCTCAAAATGTTCTGGTTAGCGGAGATATTCAGCCCACTAACTGGATAACTAGCCCGATAAAGCTAGGACAGCAAAAACAGTTGTCATAGTTTTATTTAGTTAGATATCTAGATAGCGGACTGAATTTCATCATTATCCAGATGGCGCTGGTAGGCAAATATCTGGATTTATTTCAACCGCTGCAGCCGGCATTTAAAAAAAGCTGACACTTGCAGCTGAATGATGACATCTAAGTTTAAAATTATACAATAATTTTCACAAAATGTACATAACAAAGTACAAAAGCTTGGAAATGAGTTTAAAAAAAACCTCTCCATAATAAGAAATGAGTTTGGAATGCAAAAATTGTTATTCATGGGTGATGTAAGGCTGTGCATAGTGGGGGGAAAACCATACAGCAGAGGGGGTGGAGCAATTTTGGTAATTTTGAGCTTGAAATTGCATCACTGATCATCTAGTCCAGCTCATGAACAAAATGCTTCTTCACAACATCATAATTTTAAATAGCATTGAGCTATGAACTTATGGGAGCTTGCTTATGTATTTATTTAACAGTTGTTGTTTTTCTATAACACCTTTATGCTAAGGCGGTTTACATAGAACAACAACAAACTCAAGCAATTTGCGTTTACATAGACCTCATGGGCATAAAAACTTGAAGTTAACAAAGTAGGTGTTTACTGATTTCGGCAGTGCATGAACGAAGACATGATATGTGTATGTTTAGTTATGTGATATCATTTGGGCCAAGGTGTTCAGTGAAGAGATGTGTTTTTAAGAGTTTCTTCAGGTCTTGTATGGACTGTGCAGATCTGATTGCTTCCACTCCAGTAGGGTGTTCCAGATAGGCTCTATTGTTTGCTTGCTGAGTGCTTCTGGTCTTGAGGGGGGTAGGACTATGTCAATGCGCAATGGTGCCTACCTCTTATGCAACATCACCCTGCCAGTCATGTGTCTCGCGTTTTATTTTATTTCTGTCAAATATAACTAATGCACATAGTACCGAGGCTGATTTTAGCACTCTTCATCAGTATGCAGTTGGATTATCCTAAAAGAACAGAACTGGGATGTTATTTTACAATAAAGTGTTAGCTGTTTTCTCTGAATTACAAATTGCTGTACCAGAACCAAGCTTTTAAGATTTTTGAACTGTTCATGCTTCTAAGATTTCACATATCTCATTTTCATTCCACGTAGCCACTTCTAAGAAAACGAACAGATAATTTAAACAGGATGGATCCTGTTGTTTATTTAATAACACTTATCTGCTAATGACGGTTTTGAGTGCAATCTATTAGAAAATTGCTAGTTTTGTGCAAGAGGTCTTCTATTGATAGCTGGATAAAATTACAGAAGCCAGATGTGGTTCTGCTATTAAGCAAATGAAACGTCCCAAAGCTGTGTCACCATAACAGTCCCAGTAGGATGTTGCCATGCTCAGTTTCCTCCATCTGACTCTATGGGGCACATATGTAAAGCAATGTTGGCACATGGGCAAGGAAAACAAGGACCTGGTAGTACTAGGCAGCAAAACAGAACTGCTCAAATCTGGGCCAGTTCCAGTTTGACAGATTAGAAGATTTACGGAAGAGAAAAAAAAATAACTGCATTTTTTCCAAGTATTCTCATACATAATTTATTTATTTATTTTATTTAGCTGTATTTATATCCTGCTTTTCACTGGGTCAAAGCGGTCAATTGGGGGATACATTTAACACGAGGGGATATGAGACACACATGCTAATACTTACAGGGAACATGGGCAATGGAGGGTTAAGTTGCTTGCCCAAGGCCACAAGGAGTGCCTACAGGACTAGAAATCCCAGTCCCTCCGGACTGAGATTGCTGTCCTCAGGTGGGACTTGAACCCCTGGCCCTCGGGCCTGAAGTACCTTGTCCTAACCACTACACCACTCCTCCCTGTTTTAGGGCCTGCTTATTGAAGTGTGACTGCATGGTGAGCGCAAAGCCTGTGTAGTAAATGGGGCCATAGGCAGAGCCCACCCTGCACTTTCTGCATGGGGAAGACACTTACCGCACAGGCCCTCGTTACGTGCCACGGATGTAGCTCACTATCTGCCAATGCCACGGCACTAAAAATATTTAAAAATGTGGTTGCAGCCCTGATACTCCCCCCTCCCAAGAACAAGCCCCCCCCCCCCACAGCCAATCACATACAGTACCTCTTCCAGCATGAGACTCCCAATCACATGGCCACCCAGGTTTGGTAGTCTCATAGTACTACTACTAAGGGTCAATCTTCCAAATAAGAGCAATTGTTCCTTATTTGGCAGATTGACCCCTATGGTAGTACTGAGAGACTAAAGCAAGGGGTCATATTTGCCATTTTCAACTTGGGTGGTAACTGGGCAGGAACAGAGGGTTTCGCTCCTGCCCCGTACAGTAGACTTCCAGGACTATCTGAGTAAGTACTAGAAGGGAGGGGGTTAGGGTATGGTCATTGAGGAGGGGTCTGGGATCTGGTCACAGGTATTTGATGCTAGGAGGAGTATGTGGTTGGGATGGTCTCATGCTACCCCGATAAAGGGGATCATCGGAGGTGGGGGTACAGTTAGGATATGTTCTTTGAGAGGGGGGTCTGATCAGAGCAGTTTCCTACTTAGAAGGATATGTGATCAGGAGGGTCTCATGGTGGGGAGGGTAGGTAATCAGGTGGGGGGGGGTCTGCCTTGGGGGGACGTTGTGATGAGGGGATAGGGTTTGGGTACCATGAGCTAAAACATATTTATTAATGTATGTATCTATTTTTTAACTGCAGTTGTGCTAGCAGATGCCTGTAGCACAGGCTGGACTTACCACAACTTTAATAAGCAGTCCCCTAGTATCTATTTGCTGTTGGGGTGCATACAAATCAAATACATATGACATGCAATTCAGTTTGATCATTTTTATTATTTTTTTACTTCTTTTGTAATTTTTTCAATTCTCAGTAGCTTTACCAAATAGTTCTGAATAAACTGTGGCTGGCTAAACTTGTAGAGAACGTTAATATGGCATTTCACTGCAAGGAAAGATGGACATATGAGCATTGTTGTGATCTTGCATTGCCGCTGCCTAACGTGAAAATAGAAAAAGTAATAATCACTCAAAAATCAAACATAGTTAACTTCAAGTCAATCAGGTGAACATTCTCATTTTCAATTATCACAAATATGGCTATTCAGGAGGTCTCAGACTTATATGGCATTTATTTAAGCAATCAGAAAACTAAATTGCATCACCGACCATCCTTAACAAGCCCCCAGCCTATCCATATAAAAATCAAAAGAACTTAACTGCCGGTTTTCTCTCTCAGCAGCTACAGGCACAGGTGCTCTTCCCAAGTGAAAAACTATATTCAGCTTATACCCAACGCCAATACTCAATGGCGCCAACTAAACGTTTTGCTTCAAAAGAAGCTTCTTCAGGGGTAGAACTGTTCTAAAAATAAACAAAATATGCCAATATATTACACACTCACTCTTATAGACTGTTATTAATATTATACCTAAAAAGTCCAACCAAACATCCCGACCATACATTCAAATTAATACACACAAAATAAACTCTCAACAGCTCTGAATACCACTTCAGTCTCAAAAAGACCCACACACATTACATTCAAAACCTTCAGAAACTAAATCCAGAATACCAATGATGCTGGAAACGTCCATTTAAATCTGCTTAACATGAGGCTAGAGGGCAGCACCCTGTGATGGTGGCCATTTTCAAATGTCCCAATGATGGAGGCAAGAGCGCAGAGGATTGCTCTTATCCTGTCTTCCCACCAGATCACCAGGATGTAAACAGGTATGGTTTTGGGGGGGTTCGGAGAGTAGGGTGTCAGGGCGCCCCCCCCCCCTTTGCTGACTGGTACCAGGGATAATTATTTTAAAATGGAGGAGGGAGGAGGAGGGATCTACTAACTAGCTAACTGGGACTCTTTTTAGTGGATTGAGGTGGTGGGGAGGGAGGGGGCTTTCCCTGACTGGATAGCTAGGATGTTAGATTGCCCGGGGCGGTACAGCAATCCCCCCTTGGGAAGCTCCCAATGGGGTTTGGAAGCTGTCTGGGGGGATTGTTGCTGCAGGGAGGCCAGGACCTATTCATATTGTTAGTGCTGTGGATTACAACACTGCAGCACCAACAATGTTATTGAAGGGGGGAGGCCTGATCACTGCTTTTGAAAGGGGAGAACAATAGCGATTGGGCACAGAACTACTAACAGCTCTGTGCACCTGATCACTACCATCCCTCCCCTACGGTTTACCATGGGGACCTGCAGCACCTGCATCGGCCCTGCATCGGCAGGCACAGTTACATAGTATATGATGGCAAATAAAGGCCAGTACGGTCCATCTACTCTGCCCAGTAAGGTAGCTAGAGTAGTTGTGCCCGTTGCTTTGTGCAGGTCACCCCACTCTATGCCTTGGCAGACCATTAGGCAAACTAGTTGGTCACCTAGAGTGTCATCCCTCCGGGATGCCCATTGCCACCCTGTCCTTCCTCTTGGTACAGGCAGTCGTGACAGTGCCCACCTCCAAACTCCAGAGCTGCCCACCCCTGCCTCTGGGCCTGCTGCCGACCACTCACTACAAACAAAGTCTGCACTGGGCATTGGAGAGGGGGGTGGAAGCAAACAGCCCTGCGGCACCAAAGTCCAAAGGCAAGTACCATAGGATTGTCTGTGCTCACAGCCGCATGGCTCAAAGAGGGGTGGCAGTGGGTGCCAGAGGGGAGCGCAAGGGATGAGGTTCACCTAGGTTGCCTCATCTCCTTGCGCCAGCCCTGAATATAAAAGATAGTTACATTTATTTTGATTTTATCCTCTTACTATGAAGGGATCTACTGTGTCTGTCCCATACCATTTTGAATTCTGTCAGTGTATTTCCATTAAGGGGCCTGTGCATTAAGGTGCAGCACGCATGCTAAACTGAATGCAATACAGTAAGGCCTTAACTTGCACTCTAAACCTTAGATGTGAAGTGTGGTCAGGACACGGGATTTAAACCTTGCTTCTTTCACTAACTTTCCAAGTGGTCTTAACGTTACCTCTTTGCTTCCGAGTGAATAAGGGTGTTATAGATATCAAGGGGGCATATTTTGCCTGAATTATATATGCACCTAATTGTCTACTCCTATAGCCTGTATGTGCATACATTTATCTGAGCTAAGCAGAGGTGTTCCCTGGATTGAAGCAGAGCTTGAGCTTCGCTATATAATTTATAAAATATGCATATAAAATATTTTGGGCAATTTGTATGTACTAAAGAGCAGGTGTAATTGAGTGCATGTGCTTTCCATGGGGTCATTTTTAAAGTAAAGGTATGCACATCTGCGTTTCCTTAGAAAAGTTAAGTGGCCTGTTATATAATCGCCCTCTAAATTATTATTACTTGCGAGAGTGAAGTGAAATAAAACTGCCATCAATATTAAGTCAGCATCAATAATGTGCTCTCAATTTATTGTTCTGCATGCCCCGCTTTTGTAACTGCCACATACAAGGACACCTGCATCAAAGTCTTCCTCTTGTGCAAAATTTGCAGCAGTTTTGTTAATGAAAATCCTCCAACAGGAAAAATGTGGAGGCAAAACTGGAGCCATTTTTATACCAGTGCAAAAACGTTGAAAGCATCTGCTGCATTTTGTTTCAAGCATCACCTTGCACTTTATACTGTGTACGTCAAACGTTTCTGCATTGGTAAATTCATAACACTAAGTCACGTGGAATGAAACATTAGAAGGTTAGAGTGTGTCGTCTTGTTATGAGGCTGCAGAGAGGAAAAGGAAACGTGAGAAAATGCTTCCTTAGCAAGAGTATGGATGCCTCGAACAGATAACACAAAGAGGTGACTAAAATGATGACAGGATTTTAACGTGCTTGAAACAGAATGAGAACAGAATGTGAAGGCAGGAGGGGGAACAAATAGATACATGACAACAGATAGAGACCATATGGTCTAGCCCAGGGGTGGGCAAACCTTTTGACTCGAGGGCTGCAATGGGTTGATATATTGGACCCGGGGGCCGGACCAAGAGTAGATGGACGGTGTGTATGTGTGAATTAATATAAATTAAATTTAAATTTGTAACATTAAATGTTTAGATTAATTTAAGGTAGAAAAGCATAAAAAGTTATTTTACAAAACCTTTATGCAATGTATTTCTTTCATAAAATAGTACCTTCAATTTTAGTGGCCGTAGTTTGCCCATCCCTGCACTAGACCATGCCTCCCTACTTCCTTCTGTGGGTGGGTCTTTTGGTTTCTGAAGCGTGGTAGCCAAAGTGGGGGCTGTCCCACCCGCTTCATCCGAAAAGATGGGGTGGGCAAGATATGAGCGAGATTTAAGATTCTGAATCACCTCACATGAATCTGCAGTTATTGCGTGCCGAAGCGTCAGGAAGTGGGATATCCAGATCCTCCCAAGTGACCAGCCCATTTCCTGTCCTAGCCCCCCCATAGCCCATTATCAGTCCTAACCCCCCCCCCCATAGCCCATTACCAGTCCTAACCCCCCATCACCCCATTTCCAGACAGCCCCCATCAGCCCACAGCCCATTGCCAGTCTTAACCCCCCCCATAGCCCATTACCAGTCCTAACCCCCCCATCAGCCCACAGCCCATTACCAGTCTTAACCCCCCCCATAGCCCGTTACCAGTCCTAACCCCCCCATCAGTCCACAGCCCATTGCCAGTCTTAACCCCCCCCATAGCCCATTACCAGTCCTAACCCCCAATCACCCCATTTCCAGACAGCCCCCATCAGCCCACAGCCCATTGCCAGTCTTGACCCCCCCCCCCCATAGCCCATGACCAGTCCTAACCCCCCCCCCCCCATCAGCCCACAGCCCATTACCAGTCCTAAACCCCCCCATCGGCTCATGGAAATTAAAATTTAAAAAAAAGCTGGCCGCTGCCACCGCAGCAGCATGGAGTGTCCCGCGGGGCCCCCTCTGCCCGGCTGAACTCTCCCGGTGCGGCTGAAGCCCTCTGCTCCGGCTTGCAGATACGCGAAGGGAGAGTGTCTCCCTCGCGTCTCTGTTAAGCCCGCAGGGGCTGATGGGAAGCAGGGGCTGATGGGAAATTTCCCATCTGCCCCTGCGGGCTTAACAGAGACGCGAGGGAGACACTCTCCCTTCGCGTATCTGCAAGCCAGAGCAGAGGGCTTCAGCCGCGCCGGGAGAGTTCAGCCGGGCAGAGGGGGCCGGATTAAAAGGTCCGCCAGGCCATATACGGCCCGTGGACCGTAGTTTGCCCATCCCTGGTCTAGCCGGTCTGCCCACCCATACCAAATAGTGAGCTCTGTAATCCCTTTAGAAGATCCCCTATGCGTTCTTGAATTCAGATACAGTCCTCGTTTCCACCACCTCCAGCGGGAAATCGTTGTACACATCTACCATACTTTCTGTAAAGAAATATTGCCTTAGATTACTCCTGAGTCTTATCCCCTATCACATTCTTCCTATGCCCCCTCATTTCGGTTTCCTTTCAATTGGAGGAGGTTCTCCCCCTGTGCTCTTATGCCACTGAGATAGTTAAATGGCTTTATCACATCTCTCCTCCCCTGCATTTCCTCAGCAGTATACATACTGAGGGCGAGGAGTAGCCTAGTGTTTAGACAAACAGTCTACCCAGGAGATCGGGCTCTGATTCCCACTAGTATTCCTTATGACCTTGGGCAAGTCACTTTACCCTCTATTGCCCTGGAAGAAAAGGCCTGGCAATCTACTTCCGGTGATACCTTGCCAAGAACACCCAGAGGCTGCTGGGTCACCAGGATTAAGCAGTGACTTGACCACACTTAAAAAATATAGATATATATATATATATTTAGTGCCCTTAAGTCAGTGCTTACTCCTGGCATCCCAGCTACCTCTGGGTGTTCTTGGCAAGGTATCACCGGAAGTAGATTGCCAGGCCTTTTCTTCCAAGGCAATAGAGGGTAAAGTGACTTGCCCAAGGTCATAAGGAATACTAGTGGGAATCAGAGCCCGATCTCCTGGGTATTAGGCAGTTGCTCTAACCACTAGGTTACTCCTCCACTGCATACTGAGACCTTTAAGTCTACCTCCATGTGCTTTATGATGAAGATCACTGATCATTTTAGTAGCTGCCCCTGCACCAATTACATCTTTTTTTGTTTCTTTTTGAACATCTGGTCTCTAGATTTGTGCATAATACTTCAAATGAGATCTCATGAAAGACTTAGAGACGCTATCATCTTCTCCCTGCTGGCCATTCCTCCCCCTATGTATCCAAGCATCCTGGTTTTCGCAGCTGCATTTTCTATTTGGTTGGCTATCTTAAGATTATCAGAAATGATTACTCCTAGGCCCCTCTCTACTTTCATACACAGAAATACTTCATTTATATAAAAAAATTGGACCCATTCATAAAAATATCTGATGCACTATAGGAAAGAGATTCAAAAGAGCCTTTAGTCACCACCTCTGAGCTCAACGGACAGTCTTATTGGCACAAATAAAGGGGGCAACAATGTAACTCTCACACTTCAAGCTGTAAAATGCTATATATCAGTCTGCCAAAAAGTAAAACATTTAAAGGCCGATTCTGGTTCCAGCATGGCCACCCACAGTGCCCGGCCAAAAACTAGATGAGCTGGAGATGTACTTCATTCTGCCTCCATGGAGCCCAAACATACCCATGATGGGAAAACTGGGGACATAGACATCCAGGCACTCCCCATATGCTGACTAGATCTGCCCCTCCCGAGGTCAGAGCACCATGGCTGGAATGTGGGAGCCATGGCATTCTGGCTCAGAATGCCATCGCCCAAACCTGCCCCTGCAGACCACGATCCTGCCGACATCAGAGGCTCCCATGGCCTGGATTGTGGTTGCAGGGTCATGGTGAGATCCGGAGCCCTGTGGTGGGGGGCTGTGTGTCACATGATCACCAAGGTCCCCTGGGCTTATTCCACCATTGGGGTGGAATAGTCTTGGCATCCAAGGGGTGCCGGGGAACGTACAGAGGCATGTCCTGGCCCCTCCCTCGCTCTGTCCCAGCATTGCCCATCCAGCGCTCCCACACAAACTCTGTGTACATGCGGGGAGCACTGGTGATGGAATCGGGTATCCAGGCTGAGCATGGGTTGGACATCCAACCCTGCTATTTGCACCACAGAATGCCCCCCCCCCTTAGCTTTCAAGCCATGCATATAATACCTGCTAAGAAGCCTCCAGTCACCAGCACTTTCCCAACTGCTGAGCAACATTAACCATGAGTAGAGGAGTGGAGAAGTAGCCTAGTGGTTAGGGCACTGGCTTGGAAACCAAGAGACCAGCATTCAATTCCCACTAGCACATTACCAAGTTTAAGTTACGATGTAAACCACTTTGATTGAAATGATAAAGCAGTATAAAAAGACTGCTAAATAAATCTAAAAAAACATGTTTTTTAAAAGTCAGTGTTTGTGCAAGTCATGGAATATAATACCTTGTCCTGAGGAAGCCGATAGATTGGTGAAGCTATTGGTCATGGTTAATGTTGCTCAACAGTTGGGAAAGTGTTGGTGACTGGAGGCTTCTAAGCAGGCACTATATACATGGACCTCTGAAGGCTTGAAAACTTAAGGGAGCGGCGGGCGTATATTTAGGAAACCAGTAAGACCACTCGTTGAACTCAGAGCTCAGTGGTGGTGACTAAAGGCTCTTTAGAATCTCTTTCCTACAGTGTATCAGATATTTTTATGAATGGGTCCAACGTTTTGATATACATGTTTCATATATTTTGGCCCAAATTTGAGTGTGTGTTCTTGTTTTTGCAGTACTTCACCTTATATGCTGTACTATGCCGTTGGATTTTCTCAGCCCAAATGCACGACCCTGCCTTTTTTTACATTAAATCTTAGCTGCCACATACATTCCTTAAGCTTTGTTAGATCTCTCTTCATGTTATCCACACCTTCCAGGGTTTCTACCCTATTACCGATTTTGCTATCATGCAAAATAGGCAAACATTACCTGACAGCCCTTCTGCAGTAACAAAAATGTTAAAAGAACTGGACCGAGGACTGATCTGTGGAGCACACTAGGGTAGGGTATAATAAATTGCATCTGGATGCAAGAGTTTTCCTGCTTCAGCCTTATCCAGTGGGTCCTCCAACCTCTGCAACTGACATGTTGGCTTCGGAGGATGTTGCTCGACCGTCTGAGGGTGTGGGAAAGAGTTGGAGAACCATGCTGCTTCCAGCACTTTGGTGCTGACTATTGACGGCAGGAGAGAAGTAGTGCTGGAGCATGCAAGCAGATCCCAGGACTCTGAACAGTCGACTTCATCTGACTCTTTGGGAAGTCTGATAATACCTTCTTTGCGAGCTCGGCCTTCTTTGCAAGATTAGCCTTCTGTTATAATGTTAGACTCTATAGAGCAGACTATTGCTGACTTAGGGTTTGCTTTGATATACCCCACATTAATGCTTTGACTGTTCAGGCCCAGCTGTTGGAGGCCAAGGTTGAGAAATATGCCCAAGATATTTCGCAGTAGAGTAAGGACTTTAAGGTTTTTGAACAAAAATATGATGCTGTTTGTGTTGGTCAGGCTACTTTTGTGACTGACTATCTAATCTATGCCTCAAAGTTGAGGCTTTGGAGAACTTGTCTCGAAACACTAATCTCAGAGTTTTGAATTTTCCACAGACTTCCAAGATTTCTCCACAGGAAATGTTCTACAAATATTTAACAGAAATTTTTGGCCTGTCCACTAATATGGTGCTTGCTGTTACTCGAGCTTATTTACCATCCACCTAAGTGTCAAGTTTTGGAGTCTCCTGGTTTCCCTTCTGAAAATTCTATAGGGGGTGGTGGATGTTCAAGGGACAGTTAAATCACTGTAAGTTGATAATACTGAAAATACAGATAGTGTATCTTTTAATATAGCAACTTTGATGGTAACTTTTGAATCTGTAGTCGAAATCTTATTTCAGGAAATGTGCTGTTAACGTTTTTTGATTCTTTAATTAGGATATTTCTGGAAGTAACTAGAGAGATGCAAAAAAGGAGGCAACAGTTTTTGCTGCTTCGCCCTGGGACGTTACAGCTTGGAGCTCTTTTTTTGTTTTAAATATCCTTGTAAATATATCATGAAATATCTTTCAGAAAAATATGTTTTTTATGACCCTGGCCACCTAGCCACATTTTTTAGCTACTAAACAAATCTCATCATTGGAATCCTCCTGCTTTTTTTTCCACTTCTACTTTCTCTTATATATGATGTTAGTGTTCCTGATCTGTGCATGTTGCAGCTAAATTTCCTATTGTTTTAATCCTAGGAAGTTCTGTATTTAGATCTCTCCATGGTGGTGGACTTCAGCTATATTGTTTTCCTTATCGTCTCTCCAGTCCAGTCTCTCTCTTCTGGATTGTGCAACCCTTCCAGCAGCTTGGAGGCTGAGCCTATCATTGTTTTGATGATGCTCCGGTATAAGTACCACTGGCACCAGTAAACTCAGCCTCCAAGCAGCTGGAGGGTCCCAGTAAGCTAGGGAGCTTACAAGAGAGACTACAGGCAGGGAGTTAGTTTTTAGGACTCCCCAAACTAGATCTGTTTAATTTATCTATTTATTTAATTTTGAATTGATTGGGTTGTTTAAAAAAATGACTTTAAATTTAAGGCCTATTGCTTTAAATTTGGGCTCCTTCTTCCTCAATCCTCCCTCCCTCTCTTCCTCCTTCCTCCTCTCTGTCTCCATTCCCCCCCCCCACCCCCACCCCCCCCGCCTCTCTCCGATCAGCCCGGAGAGGAGCAGTGCCTGGGAAGAGGAAGAGGGTTCCTTCTGAGCCGCAGGGGAGACCGCCCGGAAACCTCTCCGTGAGCACAGGGTCAGCCAACAGCCCAGGACTTCATCTGCGGCCTGTCTCCGCCTCGCGCCGAAGCCCTCAAGGTGGCTGAGTGCTAGAGGCGTCTCCGGCGTATTCAGAGGTCTTCCGTGCTGCAGCGGAAGACTCTGATGCTGTGGGAGACCGCGCAGGAGTGGCGGAATGGCCGGGGAAGCCGAAAATGGAGCCGGCGTCCGGTGGCGCGAGTGAGGCCTCGTGACAGCATGGCTGAGCGCCACGTGGCCGAGGCCTAGCACAAGGAGCTTGCACAGAGCCAAATTTCCTCACGGCTAGAAGAAAACAGGAGAGGAACACCAAACAAAGTAATCTCTTCCCTTTTTCTTGGTATTCAAAGTTTTATTTAATTCATTTAAACTTATTTAAATTTAGTTAGGTTTATTTGATTCTATTTAATCTTAGTTTTCAATTGTTTAAATTGTTTATTAAGGCTACATTTTTAGACAGACTTAGCTTAATTTATTTGACCTATTTACTTAAAGTTTGCTTGACCTATTTACTTTAAAGTTTGATTCCTTGGTAAAGAGGGCTCCACCATGCCCAGCAAGCCAAGATGTCCGGCCTGCGGTACCCGTCGGGCCACGGCAGCGGAAGCAGGAGTCTGCAGAGGTTGCATGGCAGAGGCTGCTTCTGTGGAGCAGGAAATCCGATCAGTCCTAGCTCAGGATCCGCAGGGATCAGGAGACCCTCCGGAGGAGGGAGGGAGAAATTTTCACCCCCTGCCTCAGCTATAGGTCTGCCCAGCATTTCCCTGTCCCATACCTCCACGTCTTCGGGAGACCAGGAAGACTGGGGACACTTCTCACCCGAATTCATTCTCCTGCTGCACAAGGCCTATTGTATGCGCCAGCAGGGGGCTGGAGGGGTGGGGGCATCGCAGCTGAACGCGCCTTCTAGAGGGGTGATAGCTGGAACCCAGGATGCGGAGGTTCCTCCTAAGCATGCTAGGCTGATGACCGAGGAGAGCCTTACGTCTCCCATACCAGACCCTAGAGAAGAGGAGGTCTTAGACAAGGAAGTAGAGGAAGATGAAGAAGAACTCGAAGAGGGAGAAATCCCAGAGGAGGAACAAGCTTGTATAGTACGAGTATTTCGCCGGGAAGAACTCCCAGTGTTGATATCTAAATCGCTGAAAGTGCTTAATATGGCTCCTGACGTGCCAGCAGAAGAGGAGGCCTTGGAAGATCCATTGATCCAGGCCGTTAGGAAGTCCCAGAAGGTTTTCCCACTGCACAGAGCGGTGTGGCAGATGATCCAGGAGGAATGGAATCAACCGGAATCCAGCTTGAGGGGAGTACGATCTACGGCTCGTCTGTATCCTTTACCAGAGCAAGACAAGGAGTTGCTGAAGCCCCCCAGAGTGGATGCGGCGGTCTCGGCAGTCACAAAAAAGATGACTATCCCAGTTGAGGGCAGTGCGGCCCTGAAGGATACCCAGGATAGAAAACTTGATACATTGCTGAAGCAAGCCTTTGATGTAAGTGCCTTCACCTTACAGGCTTCCATATCAGGGGCTTGGGTGGCGAGAGTCTGTCTGAGATGGTCTCAACAACTTCAGTTAGCAGGTGGCCTGGCCGGAGATGCACAAGCAGATGCGGCTAAGATGGAATCCAGAGCAGCCTACCTGGCGGATAGTCAGTATGATCTCATTAGGAGCCTAGTAAAGAATATGGCCTCGGTGGCGGCAGCTAGACGATAGTTGTGGCTACGCAACTGGGCGGTGGATGCCTCTTTAAAAGCATGCCTCAGTAGGCCCCCCTTTAAGGGTAAGTTGCTCTTTGGAGAAGACTTGGATAAATTAGTAAAGGAGCTAGGTGAGACCAAGGGAGACAGACTCCCGGAGGATAGACCAAAGCAAGGCCATTCGCCGGCCCTGCATGTAGCCACCAAAGAGACTTCAGGAGGTTTCGAACATCTAGGTCGACGCCCTTTTCCAGGGGGTGTTTCTCCTCGAGGGGTCAGAGCTTTCAGGGGTTTCACGGAGCAGGTAGAGGTTTTGGGACCTCTTCTTCCTCCGCGGGTCCTAGAAAACTGCAATGAAGAAACGGGGGTCCGGGAGGGGTGCCTTCCAGTGGGAGGTCGGTTAAGGCAGTTTCTTCCCACCTGGACTCGGGTGACATCTGATCAATGGGTTTTAGAAGTGATCAGAGAGGGCTACACTCTCGAATTTGCAAAGCCGGTTCGACCAGCGTTTGTTCAGTCCCCCTGCAAATCTCCATCAAAGAGAGCGGCAATGGAAGACACCCTTTCAAGACTCCTATTGCTCGGGGCAGTGGCTCCCATTCCGATAGACCAATGCAAGTCCGGTCGATACTCTTATTTATTTTGTAGTACCAAAGAAGGAAGGAAGCTTCCGCCTGATACTCGACTTAAAACAAAACAATCGATGCCTCAGGGTACCACATTTTCGGATGGAAACCCTGAAGTCGGTAATTGTGGCTGTACGACAGGAAGAGTTTTTGACTTCCTTGGACCTGACAGAAGCGTATCTGCATATTCCCATTCGAAAGGCTCATCAGAAGTTTCTGAGATTTGCAGTCCCGAGAGGCCATTTCCAGTTTCAGGCTCTGCCCTTCGGTCTGGCAACGTCCCCCCGGACTTTCACCAAGGTGATGGTGGTGGTGGCCGCAGCTCTGTGAAAGGAGAGAATTTTGGTACATCCATACCTGGTCAACTGGATGATCCGGACGAAATCAGAAGCGGAGCGTCGCAAGGCGATGGCCAGAGTGGTGGCATTCCTGGAGGAGTTGGGGTGGGTCATCAATCGAACAAAGAGCAGATTGGTACCCATGCAGGAGCTCAAGTACCTCAGAGCAAGGTTCAACACCACGAGAGGAAAGGTGTTCCTGCCGGCGCAAAGGCTAAGGGATCTGAGGATCCTCATGTCACAGTTTCTGAGTAGGCGGAACCCTACACCCTGGCATTACCTGCAAGTGCTCGGAAACATGGTGGCAACGATAGAGGTGGTGCCATGGGCCAGAGCACATATGCGGCCGCTTCAACGGTCTTTACTGTGACGATGGTCCCATCAGCATCATCCGTTGTGCATGAGATTACCCTGCCCCCATCTGACCAGGAAGACCTTACAGTGGTGGCATTGCCCAAAGAACTTGGAATACGGAATGCCCCTCGAACCTCCTCTGTGGGTACAGTTGATGACAGATGTGAGCCTGACCAGCTGGGGGGCTCATTTCGAGGGCCAGTTCGCTCAGGGTCGCTGGAACACAGTGGAGACTCAGTGGTCCATCAACAGATTGGAAATACGGGCAGTGGCGTTAGCACTCAAAGCTTTCGAACCACTAGTCCAGCAAAGAGCGGTCCACGTCCTCTCCGACAACGTCATGACAGTGGCCTATGACAACCGCCAGGGAGGAACAAGCAGTCCTCCTCTAGAGGAGGAAGCGGACAGCCTGTTGCAGTGGGCAGAAGCCCGTTTAACAGCTCTATCAGCACAGCACATGGCCGGCATAGACAACGTCACAGCCAATTACCTGAGCAGGTGCAAGATAGACCACAGAGAGTGGAAACTGGCTCAGGAGGTGTTCGACCAGGTGGTAGTCCATTGGGGGGCTCCGATCATGGACCTCATGGCAAGATGGGACTCGGCCAAGGCGAACCAATTCTTCAGTCGCAGGAAAGAAAGGATGTCAGAAGGCCTGGACGCTCTGGTCCAGAAGTGGCCTTCAGAAGGTCTCCTTTATATTTTCCCTCCCTGGGCTCTCATAGGGAGAGGCCTGCAGCGGGTGGAAGCCCACCAAGGACTGGTAATTCTCATAGCCCTGGACTGGCTACGTTGACTATGGTATGCGGATTTGGTGAGATTAATGGCCGGGCGCCCATGGCGGCTTCCCTGTAGGAGCGATCTGTTACGTCAAGGACCAGTTCGAATGCCCCAGGTGGAGCGATTCTCACTTACGGCCTGGCTATTGAAAGGGCGCGGCTCCAGAAGCAGGGATATTCAGGAGCAGTAATCTCGACCCTGTTGAACGTGCAGAAATGCTCAACCTGCCTCTCGTACATAAGGGTATGGCGTATATTTGAGGCATGGTGTGCAGAACAAGGAAAGAGGCCTCTCACGGCCTTCATCCCGGAGGTCCTGGAGTTTTTACAAGCAGGTTTCGAGAAAGGCCTAGCGGCTAGCTCCTTACGAGTCCAGTTAGCAGCCATTTCTTGTTATAGGGGTGTAAGGTACATGGGAAACCCTTGGGGGACCACGCGGACATTACCAGGTTCCTATGAGTGGTTAGGCATTTGAGACCCCAGTAGAGATCGGTGATTCCCCCATGGGACCTCAATCTAGTCTTGAATGCCTTAACGGGGGAACCTTTCGAACCAGGGGGAAAGTCCTCTTTGAAGGATTTGACCTTAAAGACAGTTTTTCTACTAGCTATCTGCTCAGCTAGACGTATTTTGGAGCTTCAGGCTCTGTCTTCGTGGCTTCCCTTTCTCTCTTTCTTCAAGGATAGGGTGCTGTTGCGGACGGTGCCTTCCTTTTTGCCTAAGGTCGTGTCCCCCTTTCATGTGAACCAGATCATTTCCTTCCCGTCCTTTTCTAGTGAAGAGCGGAAGGGGGATGATAAGAAGCTGTGCCTCCTGGATGTGCGCAGAATATTAAAGCGCTACCTGTCTCGCACAGCGTCCTTTTGAAAGTCCAAATAGTTATTCGTTCAGTTCAGAGGGCCATGTAAGGGGGAGGCAGCAGCCAAGGCGTCTATTTCTAGATGGATCAGAGAGGCTATTGCCTCGGCCTGTATCCTGAAAGGGAGACGGGCTCCGATGGGGCTGCGAGCCCATTCGACCCGAGCCCAAGCGACTTCATGGGCAGAACATAGCTTGGACATTTGCAGGGTGGCCACTTGGTCGTTGCTGCACACCTTTGCAAACACTACAGGCTGGATGTCCAAGCGGCGGCGGATGCCGGTTTTGGGTATGCAGTGCTTCAATCCGGGATGGTGAACCCCTCCCAAGCTTGAACTGCTCTGATACATTCCAGAAGAGAGGGGCTGGACTGGAGAGACAATAAGGAAGTAGTAATTAGTCCTTACCTGCTAATTAGTGTTCCTGAAGGATCTCCAGTCCAGTCCCTTATCCCACCTGGTTCCTTCAGTTGCAGGATTCCTTTTTTTTTTCCAGAGGAGGAGCTCCGGACCGAAGACAGGGAGTGGAAAAGAGATCGGAGACCGCCTTGTGAAAGTTCCGGCGGCAAAGTGGGATGCTATGATGGGTCCTTGGAGTGTTGGTGGGGGCTAACGCGGATTCAGGTAAACCTCCTCCTTCCTCCCTTTTCCCCTTCTTCTCGGGGGGATGGGGAGGGGAGAGGATGGCCTACGAGTTAGTGAAAAAAAAGAAAAAGTTTTGTTGTTCTTTAATAATTTCCTTAAAAGTTATAGTTGCTTGATTGTCTCTCCGATAAGCCTGTTTTTTCAGTAGATTACTGGTGCCAGTGGTACTTATACCGGAACATCATCAAAATGATGATAGGCTCAGCCTCCAAGCTGCTGGAAGGGTTGCACAACCCAGTGGAAAGGGACTGGACTGGAGATCCTTCAGGAACACCAATTAGCAGGTAAGGACTAATTACTTCTTTCCTTATAGTTTATTAGCTTTGCCTTTCTTTTCCTTAAAGCTGAACAGCTTTTCTGTAATAAGTATCAAGTTTGCATAATTGTTAATTATATAAATTCCATAAATAAAAAAATGTTAAAAGCTGCCTAGCAGGTATGATCTGACTTTCACCCAGGTTGATCTGTGTAAGATAGGTTTCTTTTTGATGTATGTTTTCTGCTTTGTGTGTGACCCTCCCACTTTATGACCATTGCGATAGATATAAAAACACAAGCTGCTGTTTCTTAGTACCTGCATTAAAGTGTAATTTTATAACAGGGCTTGTCTTTATGAAATACTAGCATATGTAGCAGAAGCGTGCCTTGAATCACTTACACCTGGCTGTGAGCAGGTGTAAATATTCAGATGTTTTTTATACATGTATGCGCCTAGATTAGGATATTTTATAGTCTACACGCACATGTGCAAACACTGCCTGTGCTCTGCACAGACCGCTCCCTTGGATCCATCTATTGGCAAAGTATATACTTTCATGCCAAAGTGTGTATTTGTATGCCGGTCATTATTTTATAAGGGGTCCTTTACAGTTGTGGTCAACATTATTGGCACCCTTGCAGTTCAACCGCTTAATGTCCAATATCTCCTAAAAAAAAGGTCAGTGAAACAGCTTTAGACTATATATGCACATATATTTGACACATAAAAGAATCAAATAAAGACCAATTAAAAAAAGAAATAGTTTAAAAACTGGGGCATTTGCCAAGACATGATTACTTATCAATTCAAAAACCCTAAACTGTGTGACCACTATAATACTTCATCCAAAAGGTGCACACCATTCAATCTCTATTTTACCAACTAAAGATTCCCATAAGCTAACGGACAGGACTACCTATATATGATTTATATTTTTGTCGGATCGTCTGTTATTGAGGATGCAAAAAACATACTCATGCTACAGACCCTCCATATTAATTAAATTTAAAAAGCCGACTAGGCCCACCTCGCTTGAGGCTAAGTGGTCCTCTGACCCAGCCACCGCAATTCTAATTTCCTTAGAACGTGTTACTTTTCATACCAGTTCTATCGGGGCAGAATTACATGTATAGAAACATGATATCAAAATCACCCAAAGGAATAAAGGTATTCATCTGATGCAATCAAATGGGAAGCCTTGGCCCCTGATGAACTGATTCTATATTGGAACCTTCTGTCCTTCCTCCACCTTACACAAGACCGCTCGGTGTAAGGTGGAGGAAGAACGGAAGGTTCCACTATTGCGGTGGCTGGGTCAGAGGACCACATAGCCTCATGCGAGGTGGGCCTAGTCGGCTTTTTAAATTTGATTAAAATGGAGGGTCTGTAGCATGAGTATGTTTTTTGCATCCTCAATAACAGACGATCCGACAAAAATATAAATCATATATAGGTAGTCCTGTCCGTTAGCTGACGGGAATCTTTAGTTGGTAAAATAGAGATTGAATGGTGTGCACCTTTTGGATGAAGACATGATCATTGGCACTTTTATAAGCAATTCAAATCAGTTTGAACAGAAGAACCACATTCCCAATGCAGTAAAATTAGACATACCTGTGATTAATTGTCACTACTCACATGACTTGAGTCAAACATTGAAAGATGGCTCTAATGTTTAAAATGGCTACATTCACTCCCTGTTCCATTTTCACAATGGTGAGACCATCAGAAAAGCCATTATCACCAAAAATCAAACTTCAAAGGGGTAAAAGGCCATCTCCGAAGATCTTGGGATTCCTGTGTCTACAGTTCACCATGTGATAAAGAAGTTTTCTGCTCATGGAACTGTCAAGAACCTCCCAGGATATGGTGGGAAGAGGAAAATTAATCCAAGAAGTCTTTGACTGCTAGTGTGAACTATTGGAAAAACACCACATACAACATCCAAAGAGCTTAAGGATGGCCTGGAGAAATCTGGAGTGGCGGTATCTCCAGGAACAAGCAGGAATGAGTCCTCACATATGGGTACGTCGGAACCGACGGAGCCTGCGCGGGAAAGCTCCCCAGCTTCCCAGAAAGGAAGCTTTTGGGGCCTCCCACAGCGCATGCGCGCTGCCTTCCCGCCTTCCTGACCAACTCTCCTCAGTTCTTCTTTTTCCGCGGAGCCAGCAGGTCGTGTTCCTGTCACCACTGAAGAAATTGTTATTTTAATTTGTTTCTTTGACTGCGTGTCTGCCTTCCCTGATTCTGGACCGGTACCGCCGGTCTTTTTTCATTTATTTCTTTAAAAAAAAAAATAATAATAATTACTTTTTCCTCACTTGGTGTGTTTTTTCTGTGAGGCCCCTAGGCCTTCTCAGATTCTCCCCCATGGAGAAACCAGCCTCTGGTTTTAAAAAATGCACCAAGTGTACCAGTACTATTTCAGTCACAGATACCCATGAGTGGTGTCTTAAATGTTTGGGGCCTGACCATTCCATTCCGGATTGTCCATCCTGCTCTCTGATGTCCAAACGGGGCTTACAGAACAGAGCAGCTAAGTTTCATATGCTGTTTTCTACGGATACTCCAGCATCAACATCTTCCAGGTCTTCCTCTCCTGATGGATCTCAGGTAACCAAACATTCTTCAGGCAGGTCCTCAAAGGGCAAATCTCCCTCTAAGCAGCGAGAGGCCCTTGGGTTTGACCCTGAGGACCCTGCCCCAGCCAAACAACCCCGGCGGGAAGCTCCGGCTTCCAAAGCTCCTCCTATGGGGTTACAGGTAGACATCGATGGCACGGCCTCGACCGATCTCCTGTTAGACTGCTCTGGGGTACCGGCTAACACCGGTACCGACATCCAGGCAGTTGTGGCGACTATGGGTACTACGGTACTATCCATGCAGCAGGCCATTCTGGCTTTCATTAACGCTGCAATGCCCTCGGTACCGCGACAATCGGTTCCGACTCTGATTCCGGTACCGCAACCGATACCGGTACCCAGAGCATCTACTTCCAGTAGTATGGCGGTTCCGGTCTCCGGTTCTGGAGATTTTCTCGATACCGCTCCGATTCCCAGTACGCCCGATGTCGATACCGGTCGGTACGCGTATCGATCTCTGGAAGCAAATAGGCGATACTTTGAATCTTCTGAAGATTCTGATACCTCAGATGATTCTGCTGATGTCTCTTTTACTCTTCCTGAGGAGCCCTCTTCTCCAAAAAGGAGAATGTCTCCTCCAGAGGATTTGTCCTTTCAAGATTTCATTATTGAAGTAGCTAAAGGACTTTCCATATCTGTAATCTCTGAAAAGGAACCTAGAGCAAAAAAATTGGATATTTTAGGATACTCTAAGGTTCCCAAAGAGGCAGCCACCTTACCCATACATGAAATTCTTCAAGAACACATGATGGACTTGTGGGAGGCTCCTCTCACCCTATCTCCACATTCTCGATGTTTGGACACCATGTATCGGGTTCCTCCTTCTCCTGGTTTTCAAAAAACTCAGCTTCCTCACCACTCTATTGTGGTGAAGTCTGCTATGAAAAAGATAAAGAGTACCAAAAGGCACTCTTCTACCCCTCCAGGAAGAGAATGTAGGACTCTGGATGCTTTTGGTAGAAAAATCTTCCAAGCTAGCATGCTTATTGCCAGAATCAATTCATACAGCCTCTATATGGGCATGTTTTTGAAAGAGATTGCACTGAAGATACGTCATTTTCTCCCCTTTATCCCAGAGGATAAGAAGGAGGAGTTCCTTCTTTTGCTAAAGCAAACTCAAGATGTTTCAAAGTTCTCCAACAGAGCAGCCTTTGACTCTTTTGAGGGGGCTAGTAGAGCCTCTGGCATTGCCATAGCTGCTTGCAGACTTGCTTGGCTCCAGGCCTCTGATTTGGAACCCTGGGTACAAGAAGGCTTGGGCAATCTGCCCTGTACAGGTGAAAATCTGTTTGGCAAGGAGTGGCAAATCAAAGCCACTCAAATGGATGCAGAGAATGCTGCTTCAGATAGACTTTCTAAGTCTACCTCTACCCCTGCCAAGAAAAAACCTTTTAAGAAGCCTTTCTATAAAAAGACCAGATTTTCCACAAATACTGGCCAGCAATCTTCCCAAGTTCGCTTTGCTCCTAAGCGTCAGCAAGCTAAACAGGCCAGAACAAAGTCTACAGGGGCTGCTACAGTCCAGCAGTCCCAACCTCCTCAGGGTTTTTGACTTGATTCTAGAGAACTTAACCTTTCTGGCTCTGCAACAACCAGAGCCTCTCACCATTCCAGGAAGGTTAACTCATTTTGCTCCCAGATGGGAACAAATCACATCAGAACAGTGGACCCTCTCTATCATCAGAGAGGGCTACAAACTACATTTCTCCAGCCTTCCTCCCCATACCATGGTGAGACAATTCAATTCTCCCCCATCTCTCCTGTACCTGTTGGGCCAGGAGGTGACCACTCTTCTCGCCCAAAAGGCAATAGAAGAGGTTCCTCTTCCTCAACAAGGGTCAGGTTTTTACTCCCCTTATTTTCTCATTCCCAAGAAAACAGGGGGTACAGACCCATTCTGGATCTCAGAGAATTGAACAAATTCCTATACAAGGAGAAATTCAAGATGCTTTCTCTAGGCACTCTCCTTCCATACCTACAGAGTCAGGACTGGCTTTGTTCTCTAGATCTCAAGGATGCGTACACACATATACTCATCCATCCATCCCACAGAAAATTCCTACGGTTTCTGTTCCAGGGAAAACATTTCCAATACAGAGTACATCCCTTCGGTCTAGCCTCTGCTCCAAGGGTATTTACCAAATGCATGGCAATAGTAGCTGCATTTCTATGCACTCTGGGAATCTTTGTCTTCCCATACCTGGACGACTTGCTCATCCGAGCTCCATCTCAGTCCGAGGCTCAGACTTCCCTGGACCACACCAGAAGCATACTGCAGTATCTGGGACTTGTCATCAATCTGCCAAAGTCTCAACTCACCCCTACTCAGTCCCTAGAATTCATAGGGGCCTGGCTAGATACCACCACTGCAAGGGCCTATCTTCCTCAGGCCCGTTGCCACCATCTAGTGCACTTGGCCTCTCAAATTCAGTCCAGAAGCCACTTGACTGCCAGGGAGATGCTACAACTGCTAGGCCACATGGCATCCACAGTTCATGTGGTGCCTTATGCTCGCCTACATATGAGAGCAGCTCAATGGACTTTGTCCACCCAGTGGACCCAAGCATCAGGAGCTCTCTCAGACCAAATAGCAACCTCAAAACGTCTTTTTTGGTCTCTCCAATGGTGGATATCCACTCAAAATCTGTTGTTGGGGGCCCCCTTCCAACCTTTGTTACCCCAAGCAACTCTCACTACAGATGCCTCCCAAACAGGTTGGGGAGCTCATCTCCAAGACCTCTCCACTCAGGGCACTTGGTCTCCACAGGAGACCACCCTTCATATCAACCTTTTGGAGCAGCGAGCAATTTTCCTTGCTCTCAAGGTCTTTCATACCCTCCTCATCAACATGACAGTCCTTGTTCATACCGACAATCAAGTAGCCATGTTCTACATAAACAAACAAGGAGGGACTGGCTCTCTGTCGCTTTGCAACGAAGCTCTAAAATTGTGGGCCTTCACCAGAGAGCATCAAATCCATCTCCTGGCAGTGTACCTTCCAGGAATCCAAAACTCTTGGGCAGACAGACTCAGTCAAGTTCTGCTTCCACACGAATGGTCCCTGCACATGGATCAGGTACTCAGAATCTTTCAGAAATGGGGAACCCCAGACATAGACCTGTTTGCAAGTCCGTGCAATGCCAGACTTCCCCGGTTCTGTTCCAGAATCCCGTGTCAGGGAGCTCAGGCCAAGGATGCCTTCCTCCTTCATTGGGGTCAGGCCTTCCTGTATGCCTTTCCACCCATTCCTTTGATTCCCAAGACTCTATTCAAACTTCAGAGGGATCAAGGATCTATGATCCTCATAGCTCCACGCTGGCCACGCCAAGTGTGGTACCCTCTACTTCTGCATCTCTCCCAGGCACCCTCCCTGGATCTAGGAGCTGCTCCAGACCTTCTGTCTCAAGAGGAGGGGACTTTGTGGCACCCAAACCCCAAGTCCCTTCACCTCAGAGCTTGGTTACTGAAGGCCTAGACCTTCAAGACTTCAATCTTTCTCAACAGGTGAAGGATGTCCTCCATGCATCGAGGAAACCTTCCACCAGGCGTTCTTATGCTTTTAAATGGAAAAGATTTTCCATTTGGTGTGCTGAAAAAGGTCTTAACCCTCTAGCACTACCTTTGAATTCTTTACTCAAATATCTCCTGCATCTTTCCAATGCAGGACTTAAAACCATTCTGTAAGGGTCCATTTGAGTGCTATTGCAGCATCTCTTCAGCCTATCAATGGACAACCTGTTTCCTCTCATCCTCTTATTGCGAGATTCATGAGAGGCCTAACCTTAACTAAACCTCCCATTCGACCTCCTCCGGTGGCATGGGACTTAAACGTGGTTCTTGGTCAGCTTATGAAGCCACCCTTTGAACCCTTAGCCACTACCTCCTTGAAATTTCTTTCCTGGAAAGTCATTTTCCTTATTGCAATCACTTCTGCTCGCAGCATCAGTGAACTGCAGGCTTTAGTGGCTAATCCACCTTATACAAGGTTCCATCATGATAAGGTAGTCCTTAGGACAAATCCCCACTTTATGCCTAAAGTGGTCTCACCTTTTCATCTTAATCAAGAGGTATATCTACCTGTCTTTTTTCCAGCTCCTCATGCATCTAGTGCAGAGAGGAACCTACATACGTTAGATTGTAAAAGAGCTCTTGCCTTTTACATCCACAGGACACAGCAACATAGAAAGTCTTCTCAACTTTTTGTTGCTTTTGATCCTTCTCATTTAGGACTTCCAGTCTCAAAAAGAACACTGTCCAATTGGATTGCTCAGTGTATTTCTTTTGCTTACCAGAGTAAGAACCTTTCTCTGGAAGGCCATGTCACAGCTCACAATGTGAGAGCCATGGCCACATCTATGGCTCATCTTCATTCTGTATCCATCGATCAGATCTGTCGAGCAGCCACTTGGGCCTCGGTTCATACCTTCACAGCCCATTACTGCTTGGACAAGGACTCCCGCCGGGATGCCTTGTTTGGTCAGGCTGTCCTCAGACACCTGTTCCATTCTTAAACAACTCCTGCCCACCTTCCCTGAATGGATGCCTGAGATCCATAGGAAGATGAGGAATTCTTGCAGGGGGATCTCCCCGGCATCTTAGCTAGGGAGTCCCCATATGTGAGGACTCATTCCTGCTTGTTCCTGGAGATAGCACAGTTACTTACCTGTAACAGGTGATCTCTGGGAACAGCAGGAATTAGTCCTCACAACCCACCCACCTCCCCTAGGAGTTGTATCTCTCTCTCTCTCTCTTCCTTTCCTCTCTCTATTGTCTCAGCTTTAAACTCGAACTGAGGAGAGTTGGTCAGGAAGGTGGGAAGGCAGCGCGCATGCGCTGTGGGAGGCCCCAAAAGCTTCCTTTCTGGGAAGCTGGGGAGCTTTCCCGAGCAGGCTCCGTCGGTTCCGACGTACCCATATGTGAGGACTAATTCCTGCTGTTCCCAGAGATCACCTGTTACAGGTAAGTAACTGTGCTTTCATCCTGCACCATACACAGTGCACTAAAAAAAGGAGGACTTCATTATCGAAGGCCAAGGAGATCCCCACTGCTTAAAGACAGACATAAAAAGTCACACCTAATCTTTGCCCAAACCCACCTTGAGAAATCACAATCCTTCTGGGAAAATGTTCTGTAGACAGATGAAACCAAACTTAAGCTCCTTGGCAATGCAGACCAGCGATACATTTACAGGCAAGAACATAAGATATGCCATACTGGGTCAGACCAAGGTCCATCAAGCCCAGTATTCTGTTTCCAACAGTGGCCAATCTAGGTCATATGTACCTAGCAGTTTCCCCAAGGGACACAGGTTCCACAATGCTTGTACTGGTTCAAGCATTGATATCCTGGGTCCCTTCTTAATAATGGTATTAGGACCTTTCCTCCAGGAACTTGTCCAAACCTTTTTTAAACCCAGCTACACTAACAGCTTTTACTACATCCTCCGGTAACAAATTCCAGAGTTTGATTACACGTTGAATGAAAAAATATTTTCTTTTATTAGTCTTAAATAGTTTACCCTGTAGCTTCTTTGCATGTCCCCTAGTCTTTCTATATTCTGATAAGGTAAACAATCGATCTACGTTTACCCGTTCCACTCTGTTCATTAATTTATAGACTTCTATCATATCTCCCCTCAGCCGTCTCTTTTCCAGGTTAAAGAGCCCTAACCTTTTTAGCCTTTCTTCATAGGAGTATCCTTCCATCCCCTTTACCATTTTGATGGCTCTTCTCTGAACCTTTTCTAAAATCGCTATATCCTTTTTAAGATACGGCGACCAGAATTGCACACAATATTCAAGGTGTGGTCTCACCATGGAACGATATAGAGGCATTATAATATCTTTTGTTTTATTTTCCATTCCTTTCCTTATCATACCTAGCATTCTATTTGCTCTCTTGGCCGCTGCTGCACACTGGGCCGAGGGTTTTAACATGGTATCCACAATGACGCCTAAATCTTTTTCCTGGGTGGTGGTTCCTAATGTGGAACCTTGCATCATGTAACCATAGTTTGGGTTGTTCTTCCCTAGGTACATAACCTTGAACTTGTCCACATTAAATTTCATCTGCCATTTTGATGCCCAGTCTTCCAATTTATCAAGATCCTTTTGCAATTTTCCACAATCCTCTTGGGTTTTAACAACTTGAAATAGTTTTGTGTCATCTGCAAATTTGATAATCTCACTCGTTATTCCACTTTCCAGGTCATTTATGAATATGTCAAAAAGCAGCGGACCCAGCACAGATCCCTGGGCTATACCACTATTCACCTTTCTCCATTGGGAAAATTGGCCATTTAGCCCTACCCTCTGCTTTCTATCTTTTAACCAGTTCCTGATCCACAATAGTACACTGCCTCCTATCCCATGACTCTTTATTTTTGCCAAAAGTCTCTGATGAGGGACCTTGTCAAAGGCTTTCTGAAAGTCCAGATACACAATATCAACCGACTCACTTTTGTCCACCTGATTATTCACTCCTTCAAAAAAACATAACAGATTAGTAAGACAAGATCTTCCTTGTCTAAAGCCATGTTGGCTGTCTCCCATTAGGTCATGACTATCTACATGCTGAGTAATTTTATTCTTTATAATGGTTTCTACCATTTTTCCCGATACTGATGTCAGGCTCACCAGTCTGTAGTTTCCCAAATCACCCCTGGAACCCTTTTTAAAAATTGGTGTTACATTGGTGATCCTCCAATCTTCAGGTATTAGAGATGATTTTAATGATAGTTCACAGATTACTGATAGCAGGTCTGCAATCTCATATTTCAGTTCTTTCAACACCCTTGGATGTATATCATCCGGCCCAGGTGATTTGCTACTCTTCAGTTTATCTAATAGTTGTAATACATCTTCCCGATGTATTGATATTTCCTTCAATTCTTCCGCACCTTTAAATACCACTTCAGTCATGGGTAACATCCCTACATCTTCCTCAGTAAAGACCGAAGCAAAGAATTCATTCAGTCTCTCCGCTATCGCCTTGTCGCCTCTTAGTGCTCCTTTAACCCCTCTATCATCTAATGGACCAACTGACTCTCTCACAGATTTTTTGCTACGAATGTACTTGAAAAGGTCTTTACTTCACGTTTTTGCTTCCGCAGCAAGCTTCTTCTCAAATTCTCCCTTTGCCTGTCTTATCAATGCCTTGCATTTGACTTGCCAGTGCTTGTGCTGTTTCCAGGTTTCGTCGTTTGGCTCTTTTTTCCATTTCCTGAAAGATGCTTTTTTGGCAACAACAGCCTCTCTGACCTCACCTTTAAACCATGCTGGAAGTTTTTTGGACTTCCTTCCACTTTTCTTAAAGCGTGGAATACAGCTGGTCTGGGCTTCCAAGATAGTATTTTTCAACAACAGCCAAGCCTGATGTACGTGTTTAACCTTTGCAACTGCTCCTTTTAGTTTTTTCTTAACTGTTTTCCTCAGTTTATCATAGTCTCCCTTTCGAAAGTTAAAAGGTAGTACTGTGGATTTCTTTACTATCCCTCCTCCACTAATTAAATAAAAGGCGATCATGCTATGATCACTATTGCCAAGTGGCCCCAACAACCTTATCTCTTGCACTAGATCTGGCGTTCCACTAAGGACTAGGTCTAATATGGCTTCCCCTCTGGTCCGTTCATGAACCAGCTGCTCCAAGAAGCAGTCATTTATTTAATATAGGAACTTTATCTCCCTAGCATGTCCTGACGTGACACTGACCCAGTCGATACTGGGGTAGTTGAAATCACCCATTATTATTACTGCGCTGTAACTTTTGTTAGCTTCCTTGATTTCTTTTGAGCATTTCATCATCCATTTGGTCATTCTGGCCAGGCGCTCGATAGTACACCCCCACTGCCATTGCCTTCCCCCTTTTACATGGAATTTCAATCCATATAGATTCTACAGCAGATTTTGTTTCCTGCAAAACTTTAATCCTTTCTGACTCAATGCCCTCTCTAACATAGAGAGCAACCCCTCCACCAATTTGATCAGCTCTATCATTTCGATATAGTTTGTACCCAGGTATCACAGTGTCCCACTGGTTGTCCTCCTTCCACCATGTCTCTGATATTCCAATCATATCTAACCTTTCATTTAGTGCTATATATTCTAACTCTCCCATCTTATTTTTTAGACTTCTAGCATTTGCATACAAGTATTTTAGAGAATGTATTTTATTCATATTAATTTGGCTATTGTTAGACATGGGTAATTTGGGATCTTTAAGCTCTGCTCCATACTTGATGGCATTTGGGCTACTTTACTCTTTTGTGGAACCTCTCTGCTTTTGGTAGTATCCTTCAAAGATACATTCTTCCGAACCATCCGCTCTTGGGCGACTGTCAGCTTTCCCCTAATATCTAGTTTAAAAGCTGCTCTATCTCCTTTTTAAAGGTTAATGCCAGCAGCCTGGTTCCATCCCGGTTAAGGTGAAACCCATCCATTCGGAAGAGCCCCTCCTTTCCCCAGAATGTTCCCCAGTTCTTAACAAATCCAAAACCCTCATCTCTGCACCATTGTCTCATCCATGCATTGAGACTCCGGAGCTCTGCCTGCCTTTTTGGTCCTGCGCGTGGAACAGGAAGCATTTCGGAGGATGCTACCCTGGAAGTTCTGGATTTCAACTTCTTACCTAAAAGCCTAAATTTAGCCTCCAGAACCTCCCTACCACATTTTCCTATGTCATTGGTACCGACATGTACCAAGACAGCAGACTCCTCCCCAGCACTATCTAAGACCTTATCTAGGTGGCGCGTGAGGTCCGCTACCTTCGCACCAGGCAGGCATGTTACCAGGCGATCCTCACGTCCACCAGCCACCCAGCTATCTACTTGCCTAATGATTGAATCACCAACTATAACGGCTGTCCTAACCCTTCCCTCATGGGCACATGGCCCTGGAGAAACGTCCTCGGTGCGAGAGGGTTTTACATCACCTGGAGGACAGGTCCTAGTTACAGGATCACTTCCTGCCATACCAGGGTGATGCTCTCCTGTCACGTGACCTCTCTCCTCCATGGCAACAGGGATGCTGCCAGACTGGAGGTGGGACTTCAGGACTATATCCCTGTAGGTCTTGTCTATGTACCTCTCTGTCTGTCTTATGCTTTCCAAGTCTGCTACTTTAGCCTCTAGAGAACGGACTCGTTCCCTGAGAGCAAAGAGCTCCTTGCACCTAGTGCACACGTAAGACCTCTCACCAACTGGGAGAAAATCATACATGTGACACTCAATGCAAAAGACTGGAAAGCCCCCATCCCGCTGCTGGACTGCTGTCTGCATCTTAGTTTTAAGTTTGTGTTTAGATCTAAGTTCTTTACTTACTAAGGGTTGCTATGGATATTTATACTAATAAAACTGTACCTAATATGTGTAATATACCTTGTTCACCTGAAGCTTAACTAGAAATGAAGCTTATATGGAAAAAACACCCTTTGTACAGTTAAATATAGTGAAGGTTCCATAATGTTGTGGGACATTTTTGCTGCCTCAGGAACTGGAGGCCTGGAATGTATTAAAGGAATCATAAAGTTAGAGGACTACCATGGTATTTTGGAGTGAAATGTGCTACCTAGTGTCAGAAAGCTAGGTCTGGGTTGAAGGTCATGGGTCCTCCAGCAGGACAATGACCCAAAACATACATCCAAAAATACAAAAGTATGGTTAAAAAGGAACAAATTGACTGTTTTAAAATGGCCAGCAAAGAGTCCTGATCTCAATGTAATCAAGAACCTTTGCAAAGAACTGAAATCTGCCTTTGGTAAAAGGAATCTGTAAGGGTGGGGTCCTTTTTCCTTCCCAGCACTTATATCACTTACCCCACCTTACAGAATCCTGGAAACATTCATGAGCTGAAACAAATTGCAGTTGGAGAGGAAGAAACTACCAGCAGACAGATGTACGAAACTTGTAGCTGGCTACAAGAAACGTTTGGAGGTTGTCATCACTGCCAAGGGTTGTGCAACCAAATAAATATTAGTGAAGGGTGCCATTAATCCTGTCCAGGTCATATTTTATTTTTTCTTCCAAAATTACTATGTCTAAGTTACACAGACATCTTTTTTTTGTTGTATATCTTTGAACATACTATTAAAATATCATGATGACATACAGTTGGAATATTTCCAATTATTTCTCAAGATATTGTATACAACATACCTAAAATGCAAGGGTGCCAATAATGTTGACCACAACTGTATAAACGTTTCTCTTTAATGTGGAAGAGATTTCTTCAGTAGAAGGTGCTGTTAGGGGCTTCTTCAAGATGGTGGCATTGATCAGACCTCTGTGTCCAGATATGTCCGTTACCCACATTCCCCTGTTACATCCAGCATGCCTATACTATCTGTATGTGAGAAACAAATGTCAGTAGGCTCCCAACCTACTGAAGAAAGTAGCTAAAAATGATTGCAGTGTCCTTTTCCCAATCCCTTAAGCTCAAACCCCCTTTAGATAATGTGATCAGTACTGTATAACGTCAGGCCATTATACCCTAGAAGCAGAAGTAGGGGATATGACATCTTCTCATTCTGAAAAACATGATATGTTCTTGGTGAAGAGACTAGTTCTAGCTACTTGTGTAGTACTACTGATATTACAGTATAAGAGCAAATGAAAGTGTGTAATAATATGATACAAATTGTCTACAAGAAGAACAGAAATAGTAAGAGTGTTCACAAAGTAATGGTGAACATTCTCTGTAAATAAAGTAGAAATCATCAACAATTTCTATTTTATTTTGTTTAAGGGTGTGCATTTGGTTTCCATTTTCAGTTGAGAAACTTTTATGCTTGTAGTCCATGTAAACTTGTTCACATGCATTAAAATTATTTTACATCTGCTTATCAAATCTTACATTCATTAATTTCTGAAATGTGTCTAAAAGGTCAGAAAATTGGTCAAAAAATCCGAAAATGATCCAAATACTAACCAAAAACATTTGCCATGATGACCCATATTATTTGTCATCCTTCCCCCATTGAGTAAGATGGAGGATGATCACATAATGTAGTAGAGTTCTGACTGAATTGTGGCTTAGCATTTTTGGTTTCTCAATCTTAATGTATGTATTTATTTATTTAGCTATTTTTATATACCGCCTCATCAAGTGTCAAAACAATTAACCGGTTAAATGAAAGTTAGCATTTACATGGAACATAAGAGTATATTGACATAAGCACAAGCTTAGAAGGTAATATGTGAACATCTGAACATAAATCTAGAAATATAGGTGGCAGTTAACATACATATTGCAGGAAAACAGTTTGGACAGGAGCAAGATTAGTTGATTTGATTCACCCAGTTACAAATACTACTGGCTTTAGGAACGGGCTTCTTCATATTAAAAAAGGGATGAATCTCATTCTGATTAGGCCACTGATGTTTTACAAGATTTAGAGTGGGTCCTCTCTAAAAATGATGCACACGGAGTTTATAAGACTTTCCTCGGTGTTCTCCCCAAAACCTTTTGCTTGCTAAATGGCATGAAGGAGTAGTTGGGTACCACACTGACAGCAGCTGATGTAACTAGTATTCTTTAAGGAAGTTCCATCTACAATGTGTTTGTCATTGTTTCAAATTCATTTGTGTCTAATTAATTCATATTATTTTCATATACTGTTAATGTTTTTCAAGTACTAATTACAAGCTCACCTAAATCATTTTTCCATTCCTGCTTATTATTTTGCCATGTCAATGATCAGATTAACTTAGTTGGCCAGTCAGTTAACTCGGCTGCGTGGCACACCCATTCAAGAGGTGCTAGGGAGAAAACTGATTCTGATATACATAGGTCCTCTTTTTACCATAGGATTAGATTAAGAAATTCAAGTTCTACATTTTTCTAAGATATAATTTGGGTAACTCATCTAATGATGCAAGTTTGGGGGACATATGGTGGTACTAAAATGTTTCCCATTTCCATCTGTAGCTCCGTGCAACATCTCATGAAGATAAAGAAACAGAAGAGTCCAAAGGTGAAAATATTTACATAGCCATGAACTCAGTTTCCAGTAAGTCTTTCTTGTTACATTAACAACCACGTCCAAGTTTCTTTTCTAAGGAAGGTTAAAAAGCGAATTTTACTATTCTCCTCTCTGACAAACATCATATCCTAGTTGATGTAAACTTCAGGACAAAACTGAAGCATTTGTCTGAAACAGTAGGGGAAGGTTATAATGCAGCCATCTGTCGTGCAATATTCACTTTCTCTGTGTGCTGAGAAATGTAGCTTCTGTTGCTTTAAGACTGGCGCATTTTATAGTTTTACCTACTGTACTTTTATCATTAGCAAAGTATCTATGTACTATAGCGTTACGATTTTTCATGCTTATAAAGAATCTTTCATAGGTATATGACCATATGCGTGCATAAAAGGCCTCTTATAAAATTACATCATGCATTACAGTACTCATGGTACAATTAGGCACGTGCTTGCATATGCCATTAGAGTAGGGGGGAGTTTGGGCAGATCACAGGCTGAATCACACTTTCAAGCACATTTCATAAAATACAAGTGCACAAACATACTTTACATGCTAACATTTCCACCTGCTCCTGAGCAAGTGTAAATGTCCAGTGCTTCAATCTAGCTACTCTTTCTGCCGGTTTACCCCTTATATTTTATAACGACATGCAGCACCTAAATTAGGCTAGAAATTGGTACCTACACGGCATTTGCACATAAGTGATCTGTTATAAAATCATCTTCCATGGGTTTCTCCAGTCTCATGATTAGATTCATTATATCACAAATAACATAAAATTACAGATTTCTATAATAACATCACAGTAGGCCATGCAGCCAAGGTCGTTACATTATGTCCTTTCCCTACTACTATTTTGTGAGTTTCCTTCAGGCTGTCTCCTTCCATATGCTCAACTCTTTCCTATTCATTGTACCTTTGACAAGTAGTCGAGTGGCAATGACTAATCTTAACTTTCTTCTCTGATATTTGGAAAAACCATACATTCATTAAGGTGTCTTTCTGGCTGGATGGTTCTATCAGCTATGTTTGCTTGGCATCCTTCCTTTCAGTAAATGTGAGATTTGCAGGAAATCATTCTGGGAATGGTTTAAAGAAAGGAAAATGAAGTCCTGTTTATTCTACACAGCTAGATTCTTTATAGATTGTTATATCTTTTATTAGAACAACATATAATTTAATCCAAGATGTTACTGTGCACATCTGAAGTGCACCAGTGCGATCTCAGAAGTTTGTATGCAGCGCTGTCTTTGAATAGTGTTATTCCAATTATAGGTATCACAGCCTGCAAGATCCATTTTATTTTCTGAAACCAATGTGGTGATTTACACTTGCAATAGCTAAAAATTCTTTATAGAGTTTTTAGAAATTTCCTGGCTACCAGCATAAAATAATTTAGAACTTCCCCTACTTTTTGCACCTTTATCAAACCTAAAAACAACGTGAAGATAAGATTGACAGAATGGAGAAAGGACTGGGAAATCTTTGAAACAAAAGGTTCATAGCATGAATCAGCCACCACAATTAATTCTGCCTGTCAACTTCACACCTATACAAGCTAGATACCTGACAACTGACTGAAAGTGGAAAAAAGCTGCAACGTTCTTCATACAGATGACACGTAGGAATAATAAACTTAGGGGCATGTTTACTAAAGTGCGGTTAGGTTTTTGCACTTCCCACATGTTAGGTGAGTGTAAAATCTGTGCAGTATATGTCAGGGATGTGACAAGAATCTGCCCTATATTTGCCACACAGGGCAGACACTCCTTGCACGAGCCCACATTAAATGCATTGGGAGATAGCACAGATGTAGCAACGCTATCTGCCAATACATTTAAACATGGGGCCCAGCGCTGAAAAACAAAACCATAATCCAATCACTGGCCAAGCCTTCCAACCCTCTGATTGCATTACACACACCCCCACAGCAAGTCCTGACCTCCCTCACCCCCGTGCCATCTCCCACTCCCCACTCAATGTTCCAAGCCCCCAAGTCAAGCCTCGCCCACTCAAGTCCCTCCTGATTCAAGCTCATCCAATCAAAGCTCCCGCAAAGCCAAGTCCCCAATCCAAGTCCTCTCCCTTGGATGGATCACAACCCAACCCTTTCCCATACCTCCCCGACCCCCAGTATTTACCCAGGGATATCCCAGGTAATCTAGCAGACAGGACAGGAGCAATCTCCCTCCATTCATGCCTTGTTTCCACCTAGGTTCTAAATGGTAGCTATGAACCCTAGTGTTGGTTTTTCAGTACTACCACTAGGGGTCAATCTGCCAAATAAGGATAATAGTTCCTTTTTTGGCAGAATGACCCCCTTTTAGTGCCATAAGATTATCACTAGGGGTTACACTCTTTTGATCCTATTTGTCAATGGGGTGGGCATAAAAAGGAATTGTTCCTTCCCATCCACTAGAATACCAGGGATACCCCAAGTTCCAGGGAATTCAGGGGGAGGGGGGATGTGGGATTGTGATCCTTGTAGTAGAGGCTTCGGTTAGTGGGACTTTAAGAGGGGGATCTTGAATTGGGGGCATTGACATGAGGGGCTAGGGCTTTCATGGGGGTTGAGATGTTCAATGGATGTATTGGGGATAGCATCTGGGGGGGGTCTTAGTATCTTTTTTGGAGCCACAGCTATGCTACCTGATGCTAGTAGTGCCGGTGCACTTAGCGCTAGCTGTGCACTAGCTGTCAATGCTGGCCACACTCTATCTCCACCATAACCTGCCTAATTCCCACTCCAAACGATGCTAAGAAGTTAGCCCTGGAGTTTTGCCATGCAGCTGCTTTTAGACCATACTAGCCATTAGCGCAGGCCTATGTTAACATTTTCCATGTGCTAAAACCCAGACTAACTACTTAGCACATTTTAGTAAACATCCATTTTAATGTAGTCCTTATTGAGCAATAAGGAGTCCAGAAAAGAGGCACAATTCTAATTATGGACTAATTTTGAGCTTTCTATATTTGGCCAAGCTGATAGAGAATGTAGTCTTGGATCAGCTACAGAATTATTTACAGAGCTGTGCAGTCTTAGATCAATTTCAATCCTGTTGGCAACTGTAATTGATAAATATTTCAAGAGGTGTTAGGAAAAGGTCATTGTGTGATGGCAACATTCTTGAATGCCTCCTTGATGTTCATGAATTTTGTGATTTATAAAATTTTGTTAGGATGTCTTGCCACCTTGAGGATTCAAAGAACTGTCATAACCTGGCTTTGTTTGTATTTTCTGGAGAGGGAACAATGTGTCGTAGTGGAAAACTAGCAGTCAGGATGGTGAACTAGAGCGTGGGCTTCCATTGGATGCCAAATTTTGAAGGAATCAAATACACAGACCAAGGAGGAGATTGATCTCACTTACTTTAGGGCCAAGTGCATATGTGATGCTTCAAGGAAGTACCACTTTGGCGCTATGGCATTCCTCTGATTTTCTTCGGATTCTCCAATCTTGGAGAACTCTGAAATAGCCCCCTCCCCGACTCTACAGGATCCGATGTCTAGTCTGCCTTTGGGAATCAAAATTCTAAATCCAGCCTCACAGATTGTATAAGAAAGGTCTCTCTGCAGCTTACTTCTCAGAGTCTTCAGCTGTTAAAAACAGACTTTGATGATCATGCATCAAAAGGTTGATATACAGTGTCCTCATACTAGGTTCATTACTTGGGGATTTTGGTGTATTCAGAGCTTTCATTTTGCCCTCAAATTAAGGAGGTCTTTAAGAAATCTTTTTTCAAGCTTTGAATGATAAGGAGGTTGAAGTATTATCTTAAAGCTGATAGCTATAGAGCAGTGATCCATACTACCAATTTGGCCCTTCTAGATTACTGCAGTGTTATTTTTTATGGGTTATTGGCCTTGTGTTTGCGACCTTTACACATTATCCAGAATACTGTTATACATTTATTAACATACATGAGACTTTATGATCATATTACTTCTCATCTGAAATACAAGAGATCACAGAGAGAGGAAGACAGGCATCTATATTTGGAAAAACTTAGAGAAGCTAGCAAAGTAGTCAGGAAGGCAAAGATTCAAAAAGAGGAGGAAATAGCAAATGCAATAAAATGGGAAGATAAGACAATTTTCAGATATGTTAGTGAGAAGAGGAAGAGCAAAAGTGGTATTGTCAGACTCATGGATGAAGGGGAGGAATATGTAGAAGCTGATGAGGACAAAGCGGAATTGCTTAACAAATATTTCTGTTCTGTGTTCACAGATGAAGAACCAGGAGCAGGACCTTAGAAAACACCCACACACAGGAACAGAAGCAAGGGACATCTTGAACAATTTTCAGAAGACTGTGCGCGTGAGAAACTAGCTCAACTTAAAGTAGACAAAGCGATGGGACCAGGTGTGATACACCCTAGATTACTGAGGGAACTTGGGGATATTCTAGCAGCTCCACTGACTGACCTTTTCAATGCCTCGTTGGAGTCGGGAGTGCTGCCAAAGGACTGGAGAGAGGCTCATGTGGTGCCTTTACACAGAAGCAGAAGTAAGGATGTGGTTGAACACTACAGTCCTGTTAGTTTAACTTCGTTGGTGAGTAAATTATTGGAAACGCTGCTGAAAAAGAAAATAGTGAGGTTTCTGGAGTCCAGCGGATTACAGGATCCGAGGCAGCATGGATTCACCAGAGGCAGGACTTGTCAGACAAATCTGATTTCTTTGGGTGACCAGGGAGTTGGACCGAGGGAGAGCCCTAGATGTGGTGTTATTGGATTTCAGTAAAGCCTTTGACACTGTTCCTCACAGGCGACTTATAAACAAACTGAACACCCTAGGGATGGACCCTAAAGTTACTGCTTGGGTTAGAAATTGGTTGGGTGGGAGGCGACAAAGAGTACAGGTAAATGGAGCTCACTCTGAAGAGAAGGATGTTACCAGTGGTGTGCCCCAGAGATTTGTCCTTGGTCCGATTATTTTTAAAATCTTTGTTAGTAATATAGCGGAAGGGCTGTCGGGTAAGGTTTGCCTCTTTGTGGATGATATCAAAATCTGCAATAGAGTAGACACTCAGGAAGGTGTAGATAACACGAGGAGGGATCTAGCTAAGCTTGAAGAATGGTCTAGAATTTGGCAGCTGAGATTTAATGTTAAAAAATGTAAGGTCATGCATTTGGGCTGCAGCAATCCAAGGGAGGAATATAGTATAGGGGGTGAAGTACTTTTGTCCACTAAAGAAGAGCGGGACCTAGGCATGGTTGTGTCTGATGATCTTAAAGTAGCTAAACAGGTAGAAAAGGTGACGGCAAAAGCTAGAAGGATGCTTGGGTGCTTACTGAGAGGAATGGCTAGCAGAAAAAAAGGAGGTGATAGTGCCTCTGTATAAGTCTTTGGTGCGACCTCATTTGGAGTATAGTATGCAATTCTGGAGACTGCATCTTCAAAAGAATGTGAACAGGATGGAGTCGGTGCAGAGGGTGGCTACTAAAATGGTTAGTGGTCTTCAGTATAAAGCATATGAGGACAGACTTAAGGATCTTAATATGTATACCTTAGAGGAAAGGCAGGATAGAGGTGATATGATTGAGATGTTTAAATATTTCCTTGGCATAAATGTTCAGGGAGAGAGCCTCTTTCAATTGAAAGCAAGTTCTGCTACGAGGGGAAATAGGATGAGGGTGAAGGGGGATAGATTCAGGAGTGATATGCAGAAATATTTCTTTACGGAAAGCGTAGTGGATCCATGGAATAGTCTCCCAGTGGAGGTGGTAGAGATGAGGACAGTAACTGAATTCAAAAAAGCATGGGACCAACACAGAGGATCTTTAAAGGTAAAAAGTGGACTGTTGTAGTTGTTGATATGGAAGGACAGACTAGATAGGCCATGTGGTCTTTTTCTGTCATCATATTTCTATGTTTCTATGCTTCTATTACATTTTTTTGTCGATAGACTATCGGGTCCATTTTAGGGTCTCCATTGCGGCCATTCATAGAGGGTCTCCATTGCAAGCAAGGTATTTCTGTGGCTCCTGAATACAAACTTTGCCTGAGAGCTCTTAAAGGTTTTTTTTTCCATTTTTAAATTGCTAACCTTTTCTACCACATTGCCTAATGATTTGTAGCTGTAATGCAAAAGGGGTATTTTTATGTTCTTAAGCAAAGCTTTTTTCTGCTGCTATCGTTTTTTTTTTCTTCTTCTCTAGACTTCAGGTTCAAAGAGGAAGGCAAGCTCTTTGAAGTCACTGTCTTTCTCAGGTGTTAGATCCCTCCCTTCCCACCCACCCCATGTGAGAATTCTTTCTTTATAGGGCAACTCACCAATTAGCTTGTTAGCAAAGATAACAGATGTTTTATGGTTGGTAGGGAAAATCTAGGAAGTGAATAGTTCCACATTTGGATATCTACTAAATGTAAATAATTTGATATTCTTGAAGGAGCTTTGATTAGGTAATTTTACAATGTCACATTACACTATATATCTCAGACTCATAATATCAGAAATTAGTAGTGTAAAATAATAGCTGTTTAGCAAGGTAGCAGGACTACACATGGGTACATAAAAAGCTAGTTGCTTTTTTTCTGAGGAAAATATAGGGATGTTGGTAGGTCTTGATCATTTCCTTCAACAAGTATCAAAGCTCCAACAACTGAACTAGACTGGGAAGAATTGTGTTGCCAAAGCTGTTGCCCCATTATAGCTTCTGCCTCTGTCCAGACAGAGAGCCTGATCCCAGTTGAGGGATGAGTTCCATGTGCATGATGCTTGCAAGATGAAGCCCTCATGAAATGAGTGGAGGAGATCAGAGAAGAGGTAGTGAGGTTGAGAAGTATCTGTAATAACAAGAAATATATTGATGAAATGTTTGTTTTATTTATTTATTTGTTACATTTTTCTATACCGCCCCTTCCAGAGATCAGGGGTGGTTTACAGGGAACCAAACATATTACATAATACAGTGACTATCTTTTTTACATGATAACTTGACAAGAAACATTCTCAGTTGAAAACTATGTACAGGTTAACTATATATATGTGTTCCTTGGTTTGGGTGAGCATGGTTTGGGTCTGTGTGGCTTTGCATGGTTCCTGCCACCAGTTGTGTTAGGTAATGGGTTGGTGTTTTTGAGGCATCCAAGCTCTCTGATAGAGGTGAATATGATATGATACAGAATAAAAAGACTTGGAGACAAGTCAGCAGATCCTGAAGAATCGACAATCCAACTCCTCCAGCCCTCAAACTGAAGAACCAATATGCAGCCCTGGAAATGGAGGAGGTGAAAACATCCCAGGAATGGGAGGAAACAGAGCTCAAGCACCCCAAAGTTGCAGAATAAGAGACCACAAGGAAGCAAAGGGTAGTGGTGGTTGGTGACTCTTTTCTGTTGGGTATTGAGGCATCCATCTGCCAACCAGACCTGATGTCCAGGGAGGTGTGCTGTCTGCCATGTGCCAAAATTTGAGATGTTATGGAGAGTTTGCCAAGACTCATCAAGTGTACTATTATCCAATGATGTTCATCCATGTTGGCACAAATGATATTGCTATATATTTCTCAGAGAATATCAAGCATGAATTCATGGCTCTGGGAGAGAGGGTGAAGCAGATAAGTGTGCAGGTGGTGTTCTCTTGGATCCTCCCTGTTGACAGTAAAGCCAAGGCAGAGAAGCCCGCATCCTGGAGATGAATTCATGGCTGTGTGGATGAAGGGTCAAAATATCTTCCGCAGCAGACTGGCTAACCTACTGAAGAGTGCTTTAAACTAGATTCATTGGGGATGGGTGAAAAAAGCCCTAAGGTAAGTGAAACATTTAAGACCTCTGCAGAAATGGTAAAAGGGGCAATGTCTGGAAAGCAGTGTGCATTAATGCCTGTAGCATAGGAAATAAGATCCCAGATGTTGAGGCTTTATTGGAAGGGGCTGACTTGGATTTAGTAGCTGTTACGGAGACATGGTTCACTGACAACCATGACTGGGATGTAATTATACCGAGCTATACTTTATTCAGGAAGGACAGGGTAGGAAGAAGTGGAGGAGGAGTGGCACTATATGTGTAAAAATTCATATTAATGCTGCAGAATTACAGGATTTACAAGAGAAGGTGGAGGCACTGTGGGTTAAACTAAAAAAAGGGAATGGGGAATCCATTTGCATTGGTGTGATATACAGATCGTCTTCACAGGCAGAAGAAGTGGACAGAGATTTAATTGAAGACATTAGCAGTATTGCCATAAAAAGAGAAGTGCTACTGATATGTGATTTCAATATGCCGGATTTTGATTGGCGCATCACTGCTATTGTCAATCTGGATTCTCTACTGGGAGAATTATTCTAGTAACTGGTAACAGAACCCACACGTGAAGGGGCCATACCGGACCTAGTGCTTTACCAATGGAGAAAGTGTTTGTTATAATGGAAGACCATCTCGCATCCATTGATCACCAGATGGTGTGGTTCAGTATTACAACTCTCAGAAGTGAGGGTCCTAGATTTTAGGAAAACTAACTTAGTCGAGATGGAGCAATACCTGAAGAAGTCTTTAGCAGGATGGGAACAGCTGGGGGATGTAGAAAAGCAATGGCATAAGTGAAAGGGGATATTTTATGGACAACAAACCTTTTTCTTCATAAAATAAATAAATGTAAAAGGAAAAGGGGGCCACTATGGTTCTTAAACGAAGTAGCTGAAAAGGTGGAGAAAAAGAGGGCGGCCTACATAAAATGTATTTATTTAACAGGTTTTTTTATACCGCTTTATCATTTCAATCAAAGCAGTTTACATTGTAACTTAAACTTGGTAATGACGAGATCACAGAAAGAGGAAAACATTAATCAATAGTTGGAAAAACTTAGAAAAGCTAGGAAAGTAGTTGGGAAAGCAAAGACACAAATAGAAGAAAAAATAGCCAATGCAGTAAAATGTGGGGATAAGACATTTTACAGATATGTTAGTGAGAAGGGGAAGTGCAGATGTGGTATTGTCAGGCTCAAGGGTAACGGGAAAAATGTGTAGAAGCTGATGAGGATAAAGTAGAATTGCTTAACAAATATTCCTGTAATTTGTTCACAGACGAAGGACCCCAGAAGGACCTCAGAAAACATCCATAAATAGGAACCATAGTGAAGGGAAACTTGAAAGATTTTTAGAAGACCGTGTTCATGAAGAACTGGCTAAACTAAAAGTAGACAAAGCGATGGGGCCGGATGGGATACATCCGAGAGTACCGAAGGAACTTGGGGAAGTTCTAGCAGCTCCACTATCTGATATTTTCAGTGCTTCTTTAGAGTTGTACGTGGTCCCAGAGGACTGGAGAAAGCACATGTGGTCCCTTTACCCAAAAGTGGAAGTAACGATGAGGTTGAGAACTACAGACCGTTTAGTCTGACCTCTTTGGTGAATAAATTAATGGAAACTCTGTTAAAACAGAGGATAGTGAGGTTTTTTGGAGTCCAATGGATTGAAGTATCTGAGGCAGCATGGGTTTTTTTTTTTAAGTCTTTATTTGTCAATTTTCAAACAACCATTAAAACCAAACAATCAATAACTTCAAGAACAAGATAGCAGAGACAGGTTAACGAAAATCATGTCAAATAAGAAAGACTATCAGTCTGAGAGGGGGGGTGCGACCGCGAGTGCTACATCTCCAGAGTGTCGGACTACCACAAGGCGTGACGTAAACTAAGGCAATATTAGGGTATCCCACTTATTCAGGAGTTTGCGTGAGGTGGGATTCTGCTTCACATACGCTAGTTCACAGGAGTGATGATAACACACCAGATTCCACCAATATTCCACATTCAAGGAGCCAAAGGTTTTCCAGTGACTTAATATTGCTTTCAGTGCTATGCTTAATAGAAGATTGAAAACTGCATAAAATCTCCTGTCCAGATCTGGAATCCCAGCCAGCGACTTGTATATGACTATGCGGTATGTTAGTGGTGAACTCATCCGAAGTAACTGAGTAAGCCGCTCCCAAACCTGCTGCCAGAACTTCTGTAACAGGGGACAGTAATAAAGCATATGCGCCAACGTTCCAGTACTGGTTCCACAAGACCAACAGCTATCCCTCTCCTGCACCTGCCATTTGGCTATCTTTACGGGTGTCAGATATGCTCGATGGGCAAGGAAATAAGACATCTGCGTAAGAGAAGCAGCTCTCGCGATCCGTATCTGCGAATCCCAGAAAGTATTCCACAACTCTGTGGTTATTTTTTTTTTTTTTTTTAAACTTTTATTTTCATTTTGCAACAAACAAAAGAAACAACACACCAAAGGAGACAAAACAAGTATACAATAAGGAAAAGCAAACCCCATTACCCCCCACCCCCATGCTTCTTCTCTAAGCCGACAGTATCAGCATGTGAGCGCTTCCAAACAACAGTGATCGTACATCAAAACGAACATAAAGAGTATCTGCGATACAGAATGAGCACGTGACAGAGATTTATACAAAGTTAAACAGTCAGATGAGAGCATTTAGCATTGTGAACATAGTCATTGAGCATCTTCCATTTAGACAGATGATGGGGGGTCTGAACGGAAGAAGCAAGCATACGAGGTAGTTGTTCATATTTACTATAGAGACAGACATGATTCCACCATTCATTGGGGCTCAGATGGGAGCTATTTTTCCAGTATTTCGTAATTAGGGAGATAGCGATGCCCAGCATAAAGTCTAAAAGGAAGTAAGCCGATTTTGGAAGAGAGGGGATCCCCGCAGCTGAGCGGAGTCCCACTATCCTCCAAGAAAGGGGCTCTTGAAAGTGCAAAATAGATTGGATACGACCCCAGACCCGACGCCAGTAATACTGTAGTGCGGGACATTCATACATAACATGAGTTAATGAACCAATGGCCGCATGGCATGTCCAGCATCTATTGCCCTGGGAGGTGTTCCATTTGGCTAATCTGTCAGGAGTATAGAAACACCGGTGGGTTAGAAAGAAGAGTGTCTGAGTGAGTGAGGCGGATCGGGAGACCCGTGTCACTCTACTCCAGACGAGGCTCCATTGCTCCGGGGTCAAAGTTACATGCAGTTCCCGCTCCCATGCTTTCTGTGCTATAGGGGTACCTCTATTTACAGCATTACATAAGGTTTTGTAAAAGTTAGATGCTACACCCGGTGAACTCCCGATAGATCGGATAGTCTCCGACAAACCCTGGGTATGGGATTCCGATGGCGGGAGCACCTTAGCACTCCGAAGACAATGCTGAAGTTGCACCAACTGAAAGTAGTGTTTCGCTGGGAGACCAAATTCAATTTGCAATTCGCTAAAAGTTTTCCAGCGACCATCATGGAACAACTGGTTAGGGATCCAAATGCCCCTAGTGTACCAGGGGCTCCACGCCATCGGTTTATTTTGTATTTGAAATCGAGTATTGTACCAAAGCGGGAGTCTGTCTAACGGACAGAATCGGGAGTCTAGAGATTGCATAAGAGTATTAAAGGCACCTAAGGTGTCTAAAAGCATTGGTGGATAGTGGGAGTCTGATGGGAGAGTCATACCAGGGAGATAAGTAAGAGGAATCGGTTTGCAAAGGTCCTCCTCTATGTCTAGCCACACAGGTCTACTCGGTGCTAGATCTTCCAGCCAACGAGCGCCTTGTTTGAGAAGAAAAGAGTGGTGATATTTCAGGAAATCAGGGAATCTGACACCCCCATTTTCCTTATCTGCTTGCAATTTATGCTTCGCTATCCTAGGTGTCTTATTTTGCCATAAGTATCTAGTCAGAAGGCCCTCTAAATCTTTATATGTACGTCGAGGTAGGAGACAGGGCAACATTTCTAAAATGTAATTCACTTTAGGAACAATCATCATTTTTATGGTTTCTAGGCGACCCCACCAGGTAAGTGTTAAAGGAGTCCAACGGTGAGTAAGCGCCCGGACTTTAGAGGTTAAGTCTTTGGCATTAAAGGAGATAGCGTCTTCCAAAGGAGAGCAGTAGTGAACCCCAAGGTATTTGACCATGCGAGGTTGCCATAAAAAGGGAAAGGGTTGCATATCTGCCTGATGAATCAGAGGATTTAGTGGAAAGGCTACCGATTTGGTCCAATTTATCTTATAACCCGAGAGTTGCGAATATTTACCAATTTGCTCTAGGACAGCCGGCACTGAGTCTAGAGAGACAAAGAGCATAAGGTCATCAGCATATGCTGAAATTTTGATTTCCCTATGAGAGAAGGGGACTCCATGAATCTCCTCCGATTGCCGGATTAGTAAAGCTAAGGGTTCGAGTGCAAGATCGAAAAGAAGCGGAGACAGTGGGCATCCCTGGCGAGTGCCGCGTTGAAGGGGAAATGGCAGAGACTTTAAAGCATTAGCACAGATACTGGCTGTAGGCTGTGCATACATGGTGCGGAGACAACGGAGAAAACCTTCTCCGAATCCGTACCAGCGGAGAGTTGCAAACAGGAAGGGCCATTCTAAGCGATCAAAGGCCTTCTCAGCATCAAGTGAGAGGCCAACCAATGGTCGATCAAGATTAACTGCGGTAGTCAGTACATGACATAGAGTCCGAGCATTGTCAGCAGTTGATCTACCGGGAATGAAACCGCATTGATCTGGGTGTATTAAAGTAGACATCCTATCAGAGAGCCGGGTGGAGAGAATGGTGGCAAATATTTTATAGTCCGCGTTTAGGAGGGAAATTGGACGATAATTAGCTGTTAGTTGCGGATCTCTCCCCTCTTTCTCAAAAACTACTACATTTGCCATTGAAAAGGACCCAGAAGGAGATCCCTCCTCGGCCAGAGCAGAAAAATAAAGTTTCAAAACTGGAGCTAAGTCAGCGTTAAAGGTTTTGTAGAATTCAGTAGGGAGACCGTCCGGGCCTGCAGCTCGACCTGTGGCACATCTCTTGATAGCAGAATGAATTTCTGATAAAGTGAATGGTTTGTCCATGGCCTCTCTATCTTCGTCAGATAGGGTCGGTCGTTGCACCCCTGAGAGTAATCGTTCAAATACTTCTGGCTCAAAATCACATTCAGATTGATAAAGCCGAGTATAAAAATCACGAAAGAGTTCTAAGATTTCTGTATCTTTAGTGACCAAGCCCCCCCCCCCGACGGATTACGGAGAGCGGTAACACGCTTGGCTTCTTTTTGACCTTTCAGGGCATTTGCTAACAATTTGCCAGCACGGTTATTTTCCCGGTAATACATCCCTTGTTGTGATTCAATATTTTTAGCAGCAGCAGTATACAAAAGCTGATTGTATTGAAAACGAAGGCGTTGTAAACGGAGTAAAATACATGGGTCAGTACGGGACGTGAGGAGACGCTCCCCAGCCTGTATCTGTTGCTCTAGAATCAGTAAGTGTTGCTTTCTTTGTTTCCCCTGTCGAATTTGATAGCTGGTTATAGATGCACGGATAGATGCCTTAAAACCCTCCCACCAAGCCCAGCTCGCTGTGTCATGGGGTGAGTTAAAATGAAAATAATCTTGGATAGCGGCCTTTATGTCAACCTGAAAATCTTTTTGATCTAGTAGGGATCTATCAAAAAACCAAGCTCGGGGAGGATCATCTCGCGTAGTGACATGTAATGAAAAAGATATGGCAGCATGATCTGAAATATGGAGAGGATGAATCCTAGCCGTGTCCACTTGAGAAATCAGTGCTTTGGAAATGAGAAAGAAATCTATTCTAGATTGTGAGTGATGGGGGGCAGAAAAAAAGGAGAACTCTAAGTCGGAGGGGTGAAGCAGCCTCCATATATCAACTAGCGCAAGATCTTGCATCAGAGCTGTAAGGGTAGCAAGACTCTTGGGTGTACTACTCGTTCTAGGCGGTTGTCTATCTATCAAAGGGTCTAGCACTTGATTGAAATCACCACCAAGTATTAATGGAGTATTGGCAGAGGCCTGTGCCAACTGCGCAATACTTGCATAGTAAGCAGGGTTATCCACATTCGGGGCATAAATACAAATACACGTGAATTCACTATCTCCAACCTTAAGGTGTGCACGGGCCCATCTACCCTCCTTATCAGAGCTAGTATCCATTACAGTAGCTTGCAAAGACTTCTTAACCAGAATGGCTACCCCACACCGTTTGGAAACGGCGGGAGAATAGGCAGCCACCATGTAAGGCTTAGCATTGAGTTTCAGTGTTTCAGCGGAGTTTAGATGCGTTTCCTGAAGAAACACTAAATCAGCATGCTCATGGCTAAGATAGCTAAGGATTTTCTTTCTTTTGATTGGGCTATTGATGCCTTTTACGTTAAGTGATAAGATCTTACATAAGGCCATTCAGAAAGGTTAAAAATTCTGAGCATGATAACGCACATAATTTCACAATGTCCCTCAAATTAACTGTATCTGGCTGTACACATGACATGATAGAAAATAAGCTAATGTAATACAATGAAGCGCCCCACATTAAAAAAGAAGAACCGCGGTGCGGTAGAGAAGAAGCAAAACCCCAGAAATTACTGGCGACCATGTGTCTGCGGGGAGAAACCCCAGAGAAGGCCGAAATTGAAAACATATAACCTGTATAACTGTGCGTGCTCCGAATCCAACCGAGGCACACATCATGGAGGGATAGGAGACCAAGAAAATCATATAGAGAAAGAAAGAAAAGTCCAGGCAGTCTCTGTGCTTGGCTATGACCACCGCGTCGGGCCCTTCAAAAAGGCGGACAGAGCCGGCAGATAATAAGTCCAAGTTGTTGGATTAGCGCATCTGCTCTGCTTCTTTGGAGTCTAAAAATGTTGATAGTAGATCAGGATCTTCGAATGTCCTAGTTTGGTTGTGGAGAGTCACTCGGAGCTTCGCTGGATACAATAGGCCAAAGCGAGCCTGTAGCTGTTGAAGTCGAGGGCGAAAAGCAAGGAGTCTCTTCCGACGGTCAACTGTGGGCTTTGCCAAATCAGGGAAGAAGGAGACTCTATGACTTTCAAACTCCAGATGATGATTCGCCCGGGCAGCATTTAGAATTTGGTCCACTTGTTGATATCGTAGTAATCGAAAGATAATAGGCCGGGGGGTCGTTCGATTGAGCGCCATATGGGTAGGAACACGATGTGCTCGATCAATTTCCAGATCTCTATGAAAAGTAATCTTCAGCAAGGAGGGAAGAGTTTTGAGCAGGAATTCTCTCATATCTCCTGCTTCCGCCCCCTCCGGTATTCCAATGAGCCTCACATTGTTGCGACGGGCTCGATTATTGCTATCTTCTAACTCTTTTTGAAGATTCTGTATCTGGCGCTCTGCCTTGTCCAGTTTGACCAAGCGCACCGCGTGCGAGTCGAGGACCCCCGCCATGTTGTCCTGCCGTGATGAAAGACTTTCAAGTCGGTCCTGGAGCACACCGAAGTCTTCTCGCATGGCTCGAAGCGCTTCTCCGTTGGACTGCACCAGTTCCTTCACGCCGCGTATTTCCTCTAAGATCTCCTGGTGCATTTCGGGGTTTTCCCGAAGTGGAACCATCTTCTGTGGGGAAGACACCTCTGTTTTGGAGCGTTTTCCGTGTGAAGAAGAAGGAGACCCGAAGTCCAAGCGCGCTGGTTTATGGGCCGCCATCCCCCCCGAGGTACCCCGGTAAGTTCGGAGCAAAATATTAAGATTATGTAGGTATTAAGTCAGGATTCTGAGTAGGCCTCTCGGGAGCTTCAGCGCGAAGCGTCTTACCCGCTGGACATCAGGCTCCGCCCCCTCTGTGGTTATTAAGATTCCGACTTCAGCTTCCCAGACCAATTGAGCTCCTTTAGGCCGATGATCTCCTGCACTCCGAATAGCTTCCACAAACTTCGATACGAGACGCGTCCCAGATCTGAATTCCAGTAATGAGATATGTATTGGTTGGCCAGTCCCAAGAGATATTGGTGATACTCCCGCCTTGGATAAACAGTTCCGCAGCTGACACCATTGAAAAAGACAGCGTTGGGGGAGCTGATATTCTTGTTGCAGTTCCGGAAAAGATTTATACTTCCTTCCATGAATCAGTTGACCCAAGTAGTAGATACCGTGCTGTAGCCACGTAGTCCAGACCACACTCTTTCCACCAATTTTAAAGCGCGGATTAAGCCATAGCTGAGTGCCCGTCGTGTAGTTCAGGTCAATCTTCATTAGAGGCAGGACATATGCAAAAGCTTGTTGAGTGGCCTTGAGAATCGTATCCGTCGCAGCATGTGTATCATCAGCGCCTATACGCAATCTAAGCGGAATCGGCTCACTCACTTTACCTTCTATTAATAGCCAGATCGGGGCCTCAGGTGGCAACGTTTCTTCCGCCCACCAAGATCCTTGCTTCATTAAAGCGGCAAGATGATACCAATAAAAATATGGAAAGTGTACCCCTCCCCGAGCTTTAGGAAGCTTCAACTTCCAAGACGCTATTCTTGGGGTTTTCTTCCCCCACAGGAAAGCCAGCAAGATTTTCTCCATGTTAGCCTAGAACTTCCGATCAAACAGTAGTGGGACCATATTTAAAATATAGGTGATCTTGGGCACAATGACCATTTTTATTGTTTCCAACCTGCCCCACCAGGTCAGATTCAGCGGGGACCATTTATTCACATACTCTTGGAGCACTTTATTACAGCAGGCTATATTAAAAGTCATGGTGTCCTGCAGTGTGACCCCATAGATGACGCCCAGATATTTGAAAGATGTTTTTTCCACTAGGAACGGATATTGTGACAGCTCCTTATCTGTAACAGAGGCCGTAAGGGGAATGCTTGTGGTTTTTGACAGATTCAATTTGTATCCCGAGATGCTTGAATAATCTTTGATAACTTGCAAAGCTGGGTCCACCGAATTGAGCTCCAGGAACAACAGGAGATCGTCAGCATAAGCTGATAGCTTACAATGATATCCCTCAAGTTGAATTCCACAGATATCCTTCTGCTGACGAATTTTTAAGATGAGGGGTTCCAAGGCCAGATTGAACAACAAGGGGGACAGGGGGCAACCCTGTCTGGTGCCCCGTGTGAGCCAAAACTCCTGTGATAGTGCGCCATTTGCCAACACCCTCGCTGTCGGTTTGGCATAGAGCAGCTGAACACTCTGCAAGAAATTGTCCGGTATACCGAACCAGCGCATAGCATGAAAGAGATATGACAGCTCCACTCTGTCAAATGCCTTCTCTGCATCCAACACGAGGCCCACAATCAGCTGGTCTAGATGCTGTGCTCTTCGGAGGACGTGGGCCAGCAGACGACCGTTGTCAACCGTTGACCTACCGGGCATGAATCCGCATTGATCCGGGTGGATTAAGGTCCCCATAACTTGCGCCAGACGATTGGCCAATATCTTGGCATAGATTTTATAATCCGCATTTAACAAGGAAATCGGTCTGTAATTCTCAACCCTTTGCGGGTCCCTACCGGGTTTTGGGTGGATTACAATCGTGGCAGCTGCTAGAGCCCCTACCGCCGGGCTTTCCTCATGAAGTCCCGAGTAGTATAGCAGTAATTCGGGCAGTAACTGTGCCGAAAAGGTCTCATAGAATTCGACAGGCAAGCCATCTGGGCCACTAGCCTTCCCTTTCGCTAGTTGCTGCATGGCAGTTCTAATTTCCTTGCAAGTAAAGTCTGCCTCCAGTGCACGCCGTTGATGTTCTGCTAGTTTAGGCCCTGCTACATTGGATACGAAGTTACTAAAGGCCATCTCTTCACAATCGACCTTCGATTGGCATAGCTTAGAGTAGAATGCCTCGCACAATGCCAGTATGCCGTCATCAGCCACCTTCAACTGGCCCGCTGGGTCCTTCAAACCGGCTATCCGGGTCACCGCTCTTTTGGTTTTCAACATATTGGCAAGCAAAGTGCTCGCCCGATTACTTTCATGATAATACCGTCCCTGCTGCGCTTTAATAGCCTTGTTGGCTTCCTCATATAAGAGAGCATTATATTGAGATCTGAGCTTCTGTAGCCGGACCAGGATCATCGGATCAGCCCGCCTCGCTAAAAGGCGCTCACCAGCGTGAATCTCCCGGTCCAACTCCACCCTGCGCTGGGCATCGGCTTTGTTCTTGCGAATCCGAAATGATGTTATATGACCCCGGATGTTGGCCTTGAAGGCTTCCCACCAGGCCCATGTGGGGGTGTCTTTAAACTTACTATGGGCGAAGTATTCTCCGATGGCCACCCCAACATCTTTACAAAACTCTTCATCCCCCAGCCATTGCCTATCAAAGTACCAGCGCTGCTGATCGCTCTTTGACGATTCCGCTTCAAACTCCAAGGTCACTGCTGAGTGATCCGAGACCGTTCTGGCCTTCATATCAACCTTGAATATCTTGGGTATCAGCGTCTTAGAGACCAAAAAATAATCAATACGTGTTTGCGTGTTATGTGGTAGGGAGTAGAAAGAATATTCTCTACCCTTAGGATAGAGGAGTCTCCAAGGGTCTACCAGTCCCAGTGTTTCCACCATATCCCGCAATGTCTTACCGGACATAGGTTTATGTTGTGGCCTATATGGAGTCCGGTCCAGTAACGGGTCTTGTATGAGGTTGAAGTCTCCTCCCAACACTACTTGTGATGAGCCCGCTTCCATTAATTCTTGGGTAATCTGCGCATAGAACTGCGGATCATCAGAGTTAGGGCCATACAACGTCATAAAGGTTAAGTCACCCTCCTGGAATCGTGCAAGCACTTTGGCCCACCGCCCATTTGGGTCTATTTTGGTCTCTTGAATTGCTATCGGGAGGGTCCTCCTGACCAAGATGACGTCCCCCCCCCCCCCCTTCTTTTTGGGTGCAGGAGCCGACAATATGTTTCGGTAGATGGTATCAGTGACTTTACAAGATTCAGAGAGTGAAAGATGGGTTTCTTGCAAGTAAATAATATCAGCTTTTTGGTGTTTACAGTACGTCAAGATTTTCTCTCTCTTAAGCGGGTTGGAGATGCCTTGAACATTTAGGGATAACACCCGCAATTTAAAGTCAGCCATATTTAGCTTTGTACAGCCCCTGGATAGTAGCACTCGCAGTCAATCGCCCCAGATACAAACATAAACAATTCTCTAAATCAAGGCCATAACCCCCTACCTGTCCCAAGCCATTAACTTCCCAAACATATACGGTGAAGCCTCCACCGCCCATCTTATCCCACCCAACCCACCCCCCCCCCCCCCTAAATTCTAAACACAAGAATTAAATTCTATGAGCTTTCCCACAGTGACCGGGCTTAACAGCCTTCAAAAAAGAAAAAGAAAACATCATCAAAGTTATCTGACCCTATCTACTTAAAGAGACAGACAGATATCCCTGAGGTTAATGCATATCCATACTAAGCACAGATAGATGATATAAAAGAGCAGATCTACAATGTCTACCCCCTCCTACCATACAACATCTCTTCTTGGCATGACAGAGAGTAAGCAGCATTTAAGGATTACATTACATACATGCCCAGACCCATTCAAGTTCCCATCTCCATACGTGTGCGCTCTTGTAGGAAGGATCGAAGGGCTTGCCCATCTACAAAGGTCCTAGTATGGTTATCCAGAGTCACGCGCATACGCGCGGGGTAGAAGAGCCCATATCGGGCCTGCACTTGCTGCAACATCGGCCTACACGCCAGGAGTTCCTTTCGTCGTGTAGCCGTCTGCTTACAGAGATCTGGGAAGAAGGCAACCTTCTGGCCGTCGATCTGCAGCCCCGTTCGCCGCTTGGCTGCCTGCATGATCTGCAAGACATGCTGGTATCGGAGGACTTTAACTACAAACAGGCGTGGTCGTTGTGAGGTATGCTTAGCTTGTGACGGAGTCCGATGGGCCCTTTCCAGCTCCAGCGGGCGCGCAAAGGTGGTTTCTAAAAGCTCCGGAATTAATTTCTCCAGGTAGCCCACCGGATCCATCCCCTCACGGCCTTCAGGGATTCCCATGATTCGCAGATTGTTCCTCCGGGCTCGGTTGGATTGATCTTCCATTTGCGCTTCCAAGGCTGTCACCCTTTCCGCCAGCGGGCCCAACTGCGCTATCATGGTAGATTGCCTGTCTAGTTCTGCTTCGACGTCGTCCATGCGTTTCGCCATGTCCCCCAGCCTCTCCTTTACCACATGAAGGCCTTCTTGCACCTGGACTAGAGTCGCCGAGTTAGTAGAGATCATATCTTTAACCGTGCGCAGTTCTTGTAATATTTCACGCACCCCATCGGCTGTGGCTTTTTCTGCCGCCATTATTAGCTTGACCTGGCGCCGACTGAAACTCCAATCTTGCAGGTTTCAAAGTCGACATATTCTAAGACTCCACTCCGCTAAAAATGTCCGCTCACTGACCGCCCGGCACAGGGAGAAACTCCGGATTCTATTAAATCGGGAGGGAGCCACAAACTAAGCGGTCATCTCTTCTCCGCGGCTAGCTCCGCCCCTCTCCTGAGGCAGCATGGTTTTAATAGGGGCAGGTCTTGTCAGACAAATCTAATTAATTTCTTTGACAAGGCAACCACAGAGTTGACCAAGGGAGAGCCCTAAATGTGGTATTCTTAGATTTCAGTAAACTCTTTTACACCATTACACACAGACAACTTATAAATAGAGCATCCTAGGCATAGACCCTAAAGTGGCTGGGTTAGAAATTGGTTGAGTGGGAGGCGACAAGGGTACAGATAAATGGAGCTCACTCTGAGGAGAAGCAGGTTACCAATGGTATGCAGCAGGGATCTGTCCTTGGTCTGATTCTTTTTAACATCTTTGTTAGTGCTTTTGCGGAAGAGCTGTTGGGTAAAGTTTGCCTGTTTGCGGATGATACCAAAATCTACAATAGAGAAGACACCCAGGAAGGACTAGATAAGATGAAGAGGGATCTAGCAAAACTTGAAAAATGTTTGAGAATTTGGCAGCTGAGATTTAATGTTAAAAATGCAAGGTCATATATTTGGACTGCAAAAATCCAAGGGAGTGATGCAGTATAGGGGGTGAAGTAATTCTGTCCATAAAAGAAGAGCAGGAACTTGGGCGTGCTGGTTTCTGATGATCTTAGCGTAGCTAAACAGGTAGAAAAGGTGACTGCAAAAGCCAGGAGGATGCAGGGGTGCCATAGGAAGAGGAAGTGCCAGCAGGAAGTCTGTATAAGTCTTTGATGAGACCTCATCTGGAGTTTTGTATTCAATTCTGTACATAACATAAGAACATAAGTTATGCCATACTAGGCAAGACCAAGATCAATGAAGCCCAGTATCCTGTTTCCAACTGTGTCCAATCTAAATCACAAGTACCTAGCAGTTTCCCCAAAAGACATAGGTTCCACAATTCTTGTATTGGGGCAAGCAGTGGATATTCTGGGTCACCTTTAAGAACGGTTTATGAACCTTTCCTCCAGGAATTTGTCCAAATCTTTTTTAAACCCAGTTACACTAACAGCTTTTACTACATCCTCCGGTAACAAATTCCAGAGTTTGATTACACATTGAGTGAAAAAATATTTTCTCTTATTAGTCTTAAATAGGTTACCCTGTAGCTTCATTGCATGCCCCCTAGTCTTTCTATATTTTGATAGCGTAAAATAATCGATCTACGTTTACCTGTTCCACTCAATCATTAATTTGTAGACCTCTATCATATCTCCCCTCAGCCGTCTCTTTTCCAGGTTGAAGAGCCCTATCCTTTTTAGCCTCTCTTCATAGGGGTATCCTTCCATCCCCTTTACCATTTTGGTGGCTCTTCTCTGTACCTTTTCTAATAACGCTATATCCTTTTTAAGAAACGATGACCAGAACTGCACACAATATTCAAGGTGCGGTTGCACCATGGAACAATACAGAGGCATTATAGTATCCTTTGTTTTATCCTCCATTCCTTTCCTAGCATTCTGTTTGCTCTCTTGGTCGCCGCTGCACACAGGGTGGAGGGTTTAACATGTTATCCACGATGACGCCTTAATCTTTTTCCTGGGTAGTGGTACCTAATGTGAAACCTTGCATCGTGTAACCATAGTTTGTTTTTTTCTTTCCTATGTGCATAACTTTGCACTTGTCTACATTAAACTTCATCAAGCCATTTGGCTGCCCAGTCTTCCAATTTATCAAGATTCTCTTGCAATTTTCCACAATTCTCATGGATTTTAATAACTTTGAATAGGTTTGTGTCATCTGCAAATTTGATTTTAAAAAATGCAATGTGTGCCTTTGAGTCAGTCCTGACTCCTGGTGACCCAGAAGCTCCTGGGTTTTCTTGGCAGTGGCACTAGAAGTAGATTGGTCCTACACTGATCAATAGATTAGAAAACTTAGGAATAGGCGGGACTGTCCTCAAATGGTTCAAGTCCTACATCACACACAGACTAATGCGTGTTCAATTAAACCAAGAAGCATCAGAAACCTTCCCCCAAGGACAAGGAATACCCCAAGGATCAGCCCTTTCTGCTCTCCTCTTCAACCTGTACCTACAACCCATCACACAAATATTTAGAAAACACAAGATCAATCATTTTATCTATGCTGACGACATCATGCTCGCTCTCCCCATAACCACGAAAAACACCACTTATAACACTCTATCCGAATGCATGGCGGAAACCACATCCTGGATGGAAACCAACTACCTCAGCATCAATCTCAAAAAAACTGAAGCAATGTTCGTAACAAGATCACCCGTGGCCGAAGACACTTACCCAACAGCAATCTCAATCAATAACACAACTATACCTGTTAAAAAAGAGGTAAAATACCTAGGTGTAATAATCGATCATACACTCACCATGCTACCACACATAAAGCAGACAGTAAAAACCATATTCTACAAACTCAAAACTATTCAACACTTAAGGCCCCTTCTTGACACGCATGAGTTTAGATCAGTTGTTAGCTCACTCATCACCCCTCACTTTGACTATTGTAACAGTCTCCTAATCGGCCTCCCACAAAAAAATATCTACCTATTACAAAGAGCCCAGAACATTTGTGCAAAAGCAGTCACTAGAGCCCGCCTAGCAGACCATGTAACCCCTATACTGCTAGAACTACACTGGCTCCCTATAAATAGCCGAATCAAATACAAAATTCTACTAACAACCTTCAAGCTCCTAAACGATATCGCCCCTTCACATCTATCCACACTACTTCACGCCCCAACTGATTCAAGAGCCCGCAGACTAAACGCAACCCACTCACTGGAGTTACCAAAAACATTCACGAAGACTAAAAAATCCACCAGTGCCAGAGCCTTCACATTCACTGCTCCCACACTTTGGAATGATCTCCCAATAGACATCCGTATCATAAAAGACCTCTCCCAATTTAGGAAAGAACTCAAGACATACCTATTCTCCGAACACTTTGAAATCCCCTACCCTCCAAGTCCAGCCACACAGCGTCCACAGACACACAAACAAAAAGCCCGCAAAAACACAATTAATTGAACATACACAGCCCTCTCTCAGACAGTTCTCCCAAAGATACACCAAAAAAATCCACGAAAAAATGGAAATAAATTCCGCCACACACACACATACACACCCCCACTTGAATGACGAATACTCTACACTATAACTCATTGTATCCTAACCTTTTTGTAAATATCATCTGTAAATAGCAATGGCAGTTCGTTGCCTATTCCCTGTAAAAAGTTAGAAACTTCTGATCAATATAACGATACAGAAGTATACAAAAAGTATACACCTTGTAAATAGTTTTAACAGTTTAATGCTCTGTTATATGTAAAAAGTTAATATTTTTTTGTTCAATGTAATGTTATACGAACGTATACAAAACTGTTAAATTGTTCCATGTAAACCGCCCCTGATCTCTGGAAGGGGCGGTATAGAAGAAATAGATAAATAAAAAAATAAAAAAAAGATTGCCAGGCCTTTCTTCTGAGACAGTGGAGAGTTAAGTGACTTGCCCAAGGCCACAAGGAGTGCTAGTGGGAATTGAACCCTGGTTGCTTGGTTACCAAGCCAGTGTTCTAACCACTAGGCTACTCCTCCACTCCTGCAAAGTTGATAACCTCACTTGTTATTCCCATTTCCAGGTCATTTATGAATATGTTAGAAAGCAGCGGAACCTGGGATACTCCACTATTCACCTTTCTCAATTGGGAAAATTGGGCATTTAGCCATACCCTCTGCTTTCTATCTTTTAACCAGTTCCTGATCCATAATAGTATACTTCCTCCTATCCCATGACTTTTTAATTTTGCCAAAAGTCTCACATGAGGGCTTTCTGAAAGTACAGATATACTACATCAATAGACTCACCTTTGTCTACCTGTTTATTCACCTTCAAAAAAACATAACAGATTAGTAAGAAACGACCTTCCTTGGCTAAAGCCATGTGGGCTGTCTTCCATTAAGCCATGACTATTTATGTATTCAGTAATTTTGTTCTTTATAATGGTTTCCAACATTTTTCCCGGTACTGATGTCAGGCTCATGGGTCTGTAGTTTCCCGGAATCCTTTTTAAAAATTGGCGTTACATTGGCCATCTTCCAGTCTTCAGGTATTACAGATGGTTTTAATGATAGTTCACAGATTACTAATAGTAGATCTGCAATCTCATGTTTCAGTTCTTTCAAACCCTTGGATGTATATCATATGGTCCAGGTGATTTGCTACTCTTCAGTTTATCAAATAGTTGTAATGCATCTTCCCGGTGTCTTGATATTTCTTTCAGTTCTTCCACAGCATCTCCTTTAAATACCATTTCAGTGATGGGTAACATTCCTACAGCTTCCTCAGTAAAGACCGAAACAAAGAATTCATTTAGTCTCTCCGCTATGGCCTTGTCCCCTCTTAGTGCCCCTTTTACCCCTCTATCATTTAATGGTTCAACTGACTCTCTCAAAGGTTTTTTTTGCTACAAATGTACTTGAAAAAGTCTTTATTATGCATTTTTGCTTCCACAGCAAGTTTCTACTCAAATTTTCTCTTTGCTTGCCTTATTAATGCCTTGCATCTAACTTTTCAGTGCTTGGGTTGTTTCCAGTTTTCATCATTTGGCTCCGTTTTCCATTTCCTGAAAGATGCTTTTTTGGCAATAACAGTCTCACAGATCTCACCTTTAAACTATGCTGGCAGTTTTTTTGGACTTCCTTCCACTTTTCTTAAAGTGTGGAATACAGCTGATCTGGGCTTCCAAGACAGTATTTTTAAACAACACCCAAGCTTGATGTCAATCTTTAACCTTTGCAACTGCTCCTTTTAGTTTTTCTTAACGATTTTCTTCATTTTATCATAGTCTCCCTTTTGAAAGTTAAAAGGTAGTACTGTGGATTTCCTTACCATCCTTCCTTCATTTATTAAATCAAACACAATCATGCTATCATCATTATTGCAAAGTGGCCCCAACACCCTTATCTTTTGCACCAGATCTTGTGTTCCACTAATGACTAGGTCCAAACTGGCTTCCCCTCTGTTTGGTTCATGAACCAGCTGCTCCAAGAAGCCGTCATTTATTTCATCTAGACACTTTATCTCCATAACATGTGTAACCGCCTTCTGCCCCCAGCTGAAGCGTGTAGGGCTTAAGCGACCTGTTATCCTTCTTTGAACAGCTGTCTGACCTTTTCCTGAGGCAAGGTCTTTTGGGAAATGTAGTTTCTTTCAGTGTCCAATGAAGAGTAGTGTGAACTCAAAGTGGTTTTAAGCAAACAGGATTTATTTCCCCTCCGGGCGGATTTTAGCATGGAACAAAGGTAACACAAGCCATATACTTTTGGCAAAGGACAAAATGAAAAGTTTCCAACAGAAATAGCTTAACTTCAGCAGTAATAAACATTTGCTTCCCAGCAATTAAAACAAACAGTTCTGTTTCCCACAGCTTTAAACTTTTTCCTCTTAACACTCCTGCAGTTCTCTGCACTACTTAAACTCAACGCAGGGAAAATATCTCATTCGATATTGTAATCGTACAGTCCATCAATTCTTCAGATATGTTGCCTAGCCCTGGCTCTGTTTCCATTAACTCCTCATGGAAGTCAGGCAGAAATGTTTGCAACGGTGTTTCAGGGGCCACGCCCTTTCTCTCTGGCTTAGGCTTTATATCATACTCTTGGCACATGTATTGCTGTAAACAATCATCCTCATTACAGGTATTAAAACCACAGTCCCAACCCTTTGGGTAAGTAAAATCACACTGATTATCAACAGCCTTATTTGAAAACCAGTCTCTGGGCTTACCTCTTCGTCTGCCTGCAAATGGCTTTCTCTGGGCTTTGGAAACAGCTGCTGATTCAACACCTGATTTGTGAGCTGTGGGCTGCAACTGCCTTCTTGGCTTTTTCCTCTCTTTGTAAATCCCAGAATACTGCAAACAGCCTGGCCTGCTTTTGCTGTATTCTTCTCTTGAAAAACACTTTATAAATGGTTCTTCTTCTACCTTTAAACTTGGCTCTGGCTCTGGGCTTTCTCTCCGTTTTACTGAGTGTTCCTCTAGGCTTGCCACGGTCTCTCTCCCACGGTTCTGGGCTGGAACTCTACCGTTAGCTCTGCCTAGGCCTGGAACTCGGACCCCTCCCTGGTCCTCCTCTTGGTCTGTTAGTTGCCCTCTTTGCTGGCCTCTCACCGGAACCCTCGGTTGGCCTTGTAGGTAACCTCCCAGCTGAGCTTGTGTTGGAGCTTCCTGTATGGCTCCTAGTCAAGCTTGTGTTGGAGCTTCCTGTGTGGCTCCTAGTCGAGACCCTTTTCTTTCTACTGAGGTCTCTTTATGTGTCTGCCCTCTAGGGCAGTGCCTGATTCCTCCTCCTAGCAGGTGCTCTGATTCAGCTCATGACTCCTGAGCTAACTGGCAGCAAGGGTGTGTTTCTTTCCCCTGTGTCTGGTTTCCCTGGTAACTACTAGCCATGTGCTTTTGTTTACCATCCAGCACTGCTTCTGATTCCTGCTTTTTGGCTCTTTCTAAAGGGCTGGAGGAATCCACCATGTCACAGATCCCCCCCCCCTTAAAATATTACGGGCTGCCGGAACCTGTGACAGACAGCACGTAATCTCCTTCAATGGGTTTCTGTAGTCTTCCCTAATGGCTAACCTTACTGTTGCTACCCTTTCTTGCCAGGATTTTAAAACATTAATATGATAGACTTGGCGACGGCCCTTATTATTTTCTATGAGGTACAAGACGGGACCTACCCTTTCCACAACAGTACAGGGCCCCTTCCATCTCGACTCGAACTTGGGTCCTACCTCTGCTACCATAATCACCACTCTATCTCCCACCGCCAATTGTCGGGGTTTCGTTCCCCGGTCATAATATTTTTTCTGCCTCCTCTGGCTAGCCTGTAAATTTGCCAAAGAGATTTGAGACGTTCTTTGTAAGCGACTCCTCAGGTCTCTAAGGAACTGGGGTACGTCCGTCTCCTCTTTGTCTGGTTCCACCCATTGTTCTCGCAGTATATCAAGAACTTCTCTGGGTGCTCTACCGAACAGCAACTCATATGGGGATGCCCCTAGGGACACCTGTACGCATTCCCTACACGCGTATAACACGAAGGGCAACAAAGTATCCCATTCAGACATCTGTCCATCTAGTCCCCGCCTAAGCATTTGCTTAATGGTCTGATTCATTCTTTCGACCATCCCATTGGAGTGAGGGTGATAGGCCGCCAAAGGCATCCCACATGGTAGCTAAATATTTAGACATGAAATTGCTCCCTTGGTCGGTGAGCATCTCCCGTGGGAAGCCAACCTCACAGAACAACTTAATAAGTTCCAGGGCTATTGTTCTGGCGGAGGTACTCCTAAGAGGTATGGCCCATGGGAAGCACGTAGCCTGATCCACGATCATTAACACATATTGAAAACCCCGGGGAGTCCTAACGAGTGGCCCTATAATATCCATTGCCATCCGATGGATCGGTGTGGATATGGTAGGTGTGGATATCATAGGTACTGCTCTCGGTTTCGAGGCAGTGACCCGTTGGCAAGTGGGACACGCTTCACAGTAGCAGGAAACTTCCTTGAAGACCCTTGGCCAGTAAAAGCGGGCAAGGACCTGGTCCAGTGTCCCTTGAATTCCCTTGTGGGCTCCTATTGGGTGATCGTGGGCTAATCGCATAACTATTGCCTTGAAAGTGTTCGGCACCACCAGTTGCTTTCTTACTTCTCCTGTAAGAGGGTTATTACTCTCCCTATACAAAATATCTTTGTCTAAAAGAAATTGGGGCAGAGTATTCCTTCCTTCTTGTGCAAACGCGAAAGCCCGTTTCAAAGCGGGATCCGCTTTCTGTTCCCCTGGAAAAGAAGGGAATTTTTTTACTAATTCTGAGGGAACCCAGGATAACCCATCCCCGGCTTCCAATCCAGCCCTCCCTTGGGCTCTGTGTTGCCTTTCCTGTTTTCTCTTCGCCTTTCCTTTCCTAACTTTCTCAGATGGGGTACCAAAAAGGTCAGTCTGTGCGGGTAATGGGCCTGTTACTTCCTCTTCACTTTCCCTTTCCAGCTCAGGGAAATCCTCCCTATCTCGGGATGGACCTGCTACTTCCTCCGCAGGGTCCTCATTACTAGGAGAAGTTCTTGCCTGGGACCGGGTAGAGACATAGCCTGTCCTTTCTTCTATACCCCGCTCTATCCCCTGGCAAAATGGGGGCCAATCGTTTCCTAGAATAATGTCATATAACAGCTGCGGGACTATTGCCACCTTAACTTTCTTTTCTGTTCCCAACCCTTTTATTGTAAGGTCATATACAGGGTAATAGGAGGCCGTCCCGTGTACACACTGTACTCTAACTTGCCCTACTGCTTGACTTGGTGCTGACTGGGCTTGTATGGCTAGCCAGAGCCGTTGGGACACCATACTCTGGTCAGCCCCAGAGTCAAGCATCGCCTGGGCCTCTATGCCCTCTACTTGCACAGGCAATAAAAACCCTGCCTGGATTTTCTTTCCATTGCCAGACACCAATGCAGTACTTAAGATACAATCTTTTTCAAAAATGCCCTAATTTCCCGCATTTAAAATATTTTCCTTTAGTATTGGGAAAACCCGCATTCTCATAAGATGGTTTACTGCGCATATTCCTTTCCATACTACCAACTCTTGTCGCCCCCAGAACGCCTGATTTTGAGGTTTTTGCAAACTCGGCCTCAAAATATCATTCCGACAAGATGGCGGCTTCCTCTGTTGTTTTACAATTCTGTAACATGGGAAATGTTTTTACCTCTGCTGGTACAGCTTCCATGTATTGTTCCAACACTACATCAAATACAGACTCTACAGTCCCCTGTCCAGGGTTCAAACCTCTTATTCTGTAATACAGGGCTTTAGGGGTTTCTCCAGGCCTTAATTTGGCCTCCCTAAACCTGCGCCTGTAGAATAAAGGGGTTAGCCCTAACCTGTCTCTTACAGCATTTTTGACTGCACTATAATCCACTGCCAAGGTAGCAGGCATAGACTTATACGCAGACAAAGCTTCGCCTGAAAGGGACATCGCGAACCTTATTGCCCACCGCTCTTTAGGCAGCCTTATGGCTTCAGCGATGCGCTCAAAGGCATCTATATAATCGTCCAGGTTATCCGTAGGAGATAATTGTCCCAACGTGAGTGCACCACTATTAGGTAGTCCTACCCCTTGGGTATACATAGGTATGTCTCTCGCTGGCTCCTGCTGCTGCTCCAGTAGCTTCTCCATGAGCTCTCTGACAGGCTTTTGCTGTTCATGGATAGTGGCAACCATTTGCTCCTGCAGCCGCCGAGTCATCTCTAGCTGCTTGTCCCATTGTAGGGACATCCACCTCAGCATCTCCTGAGGATCCATCTCAGATGTCCAGGTACCTGTAGAAACACACAAAAAAAACCCACCAAGTGTGGCCCAAAAAAAAAATTTACCTCCTTTTTTTTTTTTCCAATACTGTGCACTATATCTCTGTGCACTACCCCTTTCTCCGGCTTATCCTTCCGCACCCGTGCCTAGCCACTATTACCTGGGCACCGTGCAGAGTCAGGCACTGAGAAAGGTAGCTCCCCTCCTGACCGATTGTCAGCCGAGTAGTGGATCCTTCTGCTCCTGGATGTCAGCTCACTGCTGCTGGAACCTCGTCCTTCGAGTGTCCTTGTAATCCGGGCAAAAATCCGTACTACTACGCCATTTGTAACCGCCTTCTGCCCCCAGCCGAAGCGTGTAGGGCTTAAGCGACCTGTTATCCTTCTTTGAACAGCTGTCTGACCTTTTCCTGAGGCAAGGCCTTTTGGGAAATGTATTTTTTTTCAGTGTCCAATGAAGAGTAGTGTGAACTCAAAGTGGTTTTAAGCAAACAGGATTTATTTCCCCTCCGGGCGGATTTCAGCATGGAACAAAGGTAACACAAGCCATATACTTTTGGCAAAGGACAAAATGAAAAGTTTCCAACAGAAATAGCTTAACTTCAGCAGTAATAAACATTTGCTTCCCAGCAATTAAAACAAACAGTTCTGTTTCCCACAGCTTTGTACTTTTTCCTCCTGCAGTTCTCTGCACTACTTAAACTCAACGCAGGGAAAATATCTCATTCGATATTGTAATCGTACAGTCCATCAATTCTTCAGATATGTTGCCTAGCCCTGGCTCTGTTTCCATTAACTCCTCATGGAAGTCAGGCAGAAATGTTTGCAGCGGTGTTTCAGGGGCCACGCCCTTTCTCTCTGTCTTAGGCTTTATATCATACTCTTGGCACATGTATTGCTGTAAACATTCATCCTCATTACAGGTATTAAAACCACAGTCCCAACCCTTTGGGTAAGTAAAATCACACCGATTATCAACAGCCTTATTTGAAACCCAGTCTCTGAGCTTACCTCTTCGTCTGCCTGCAAACGGCTTTCTCTGGGCTTTGGAAACAGCTGCTGATTCAACACCTGATATGTGAGCTGTGGGCTGCAACTGCCTTCCTGGCTTTTTCCTCTCTTTGTAAATCCCAGAATACTGCTAACAGCCTGGCCTGCTTTTGCTGTATTCTTCTCTTGAAAAACACTTTATAAATGGTTCTTCTTCTACCTTTAAACTTGGCTCTGGCTCTGGGCTTTCTCTCCGTTTTACTGAGTGTTCCTCTAGGCTTGCCACGGTCTCTCTCCCACGGTTCTGGGCTGGAACTCTACCGTTAGCTCTGCCTAGGCCTGGAACTCGGACCCCTCCCTGGTCCTCCTCTTGGTCTGTTAGCTGCCCTCTTTGCTGGCCTCTCACCGGAACCCTCGGTTGGCCTTGTAGGTAACCTCCCAGCTGAGCTTGTGTTGGAGCTTCCTGTGTGGCTCCTAGTCGAGACCCTTTTCTTTCTACTGAGGCCTCTTTATGTGTCTGCCCTCTAGGGCAGTGCCTGACTCCTCCTCCTAGCAGGTGCTTTGATTCAGCTCGTGACTCCTGAGCTAACTGGCAGCAAGGGCGTGTTTCTTTCCCCTGTGTCTGGTTTCCCTGGTAACTACTAGCCATGTGCTTTTGTTTACCATCCAGCACTGCTTCTGATTCCTGCTTTTTGGCTCTTTCTAAAGGGCTGGAGGAATCCACCATGTCACACATGTCATGCCGTGACACTGACCCAGTCAATACCGAGGTAAATGAAATCACCCATTATTAATAATGTGCTGTAACTTTTGTTAGCTTCCCTGATTTCTTTGAGCATTTCATCATCCATTTGTTCATTCTGGCCAGGCGGTCGATAGTACACCACCACTGCAATCGCCATCGCCTTACCCTTCCCCCTTTTTACATGGAATTTAAGTCCATAGAGATTCTACAGTGAATTTTGTTTCCTGCAAAACTTTAATCCTTTGTGACTTAATGCCCTCTCTAAAATAGAGCGCGACCCCTCCACCAGTTTTCTATCATTACGATGATGTGTACCCAGGTATCACAGTGTCCCACTGGTTTCCTCCTTCCACCATGTCTCTGAGATAACAATCACATCTAACCTCTCATTTAGTGCTATATATTCTAACTCTCCCATCTTATTTTTTAGACTTCTATCATTTGCATACAAGCATTTTAGAGGCTGTCTTTTATTCATATTAATCTGGCTATTGGTAGGCAGGGGTAATTTGGAATCTTTAAGCTCTGTCTGCTCTATACTCAAGGTTCATTTAGGCGACTTTTTTCTTTATTGGAACCTCTCTACTGATATTCCCTAACTTCAATCTTTTGCTAGTATCCTTCAAGAATACATTGTTCCGAACCATGCGCTTTCCCCTATTATCTAGTTTAAAAGCTGCTCTATTTCCTTTTTGAAGGTTAATGCCAGCAGCCTGTTCCAGTTAAAGTGGAGCCAATCCTTTTGGAAGAGCCCCTCCTTTCCCCAGAGTGTTCCGACATGTACCAACAGCAGACTCCCCCCAAGCACTGTCTAAGATCTTGTCTAAGTGGCCAGTGAGGTCCGCTACCTTCAAACCAGGCAGGCATGTTACCAGGTGATCCTCACGTCCACCAGCTAACCGACTATCTACATGCCTAATTGAATCACCAACTATAATGGCTGTCCTAACCCTTCCTTCTTGGGCTCATGGTCCTGGAGTAACCTCCTCTTTGCGAGAGGGTTTTACATCACCTGGACGACAGGTCCTAACTACGGGATCACTTCTACCTGATTAGCGATATTCTTCACCTCCCCTCCACCCCAGAAAGCCCCCAACATGCCCCCATGCTAATCGGATAGCATTGGGTTGTGTAGGGGACATAGATGGGGATATTCAACAGCACTAACCATGTAGGTGCCATTGAATATCCATGTTTAAGGCATTTACATGGTTTACTGAGCTGTAAACCGTGTAAATGCCTTTTGAATATTTGGCCCAATAATTCTTATGTTGAAAGGAGAGCACACATTTACACGGAAACTGCAATTGATAGCTGGCCTCCAAGGCCAAATACTCAGTTCCTCCTAGCCTGCATCCATTTGGACACATTTAGGAAAATCTATATCCTTCCACCCAGAAAAGAAATATTCTTTTTTTTCTTTTTCTTTTTAAAGTAGAACCTTAACAACCCTTCCTTATCTTGAACAAAAACAAATACAACCAACAAAGTAGCCCTGGCTTCCAACTCATCGGAGGACTGCTCTAAAACCTATGACAGGTTACCCAAGTTCAAGGAATAAGATGAAACATCCAGCTTTGAGGTATCCATCTTTTGCAAAGCATCCTTAGGAACATCCGAGGGAAGGTAGTAGATCTTCTAAAGTGGAGGTACACCAGATTCAGGATAATTAAAGGTCTCCTAAAGGGTGAGCCAAGCATCTTGAGTGACAGAAATGACCTGGAACTGTACACTGCGGGTGTTTGTGCAGGCAGTTGGTGGAACCACTGCCTTCCCACTGGAGCATCCACGTGGCGTCGGGCCCCAACATCATCTGGGGGGCCTTTAAATCGTGCTCGCTACCATGGTCGCTGTTGCGTCTAAAGGGGTGTGTCTAAAGGGGCTTACCTGCCCCTTTGGTGCCCCTTCGACACACAGAGGAGCAAAGGAGCAGGGACGCTGGAATGGGTAAAGAAATCACCAAATGTGAGTATTGTGGCGCTCGCGCCCCTACCAGGCGGTCGCCTAGTAGGGACGGGTGACCACCTCTTATATTTCCTAGGGTTGTAGTTGTGTGAGGAATAATGAACCGAGTGGTTTTTAAAAGCGCACAGGAATTTATTTAGCTTCCTTGCAGGTAAGTGGATACAATTTCTTCAAGCTCATTTACTCTCCAGACAAAAGAAAATAATGGATACTTCTCCAGTAACAAATGTCCAAACAAAACAACAGCAAATTCAACTATCAAGTGTTTCTGGCTCACACTAATTTACCTTAGTGCAGGCATCACATTCCATCTCTGAAATATTGGAATTTACATCAGCCTCTTTGGCTTCAATCTCCATACTCTCCGCTGAGCTATGGCAGGGTTCTGCTTGGTAGCGCTCAGGGACTTTCTGCTTTAGAGTTTTTAACAGGTCAAACAACCTCTCCCACTTTCTTGCCTTCCCTTCTCTGGGCAGGTCTCCTATGGGGTGCTCTTGCTTAACCTTCCTAGTGAAACATTCCTTTCTGCACTGTGTTCTCTGGGGTATAACAGTTTCATCAGAGTCAGAAGAGAAAATATACTTGGAAGGCCTTACTGCCTCCCTTCTCCTACCTTGGGCTTTTTGTGTAGTATTCTCTCGGTTGGAGCTTTGGCCAGTCAGGACTCCCTCTGCCTCAGCGTAGGGCAGAGACTTGTGGTAGAGCTTTCCCACTCTCTTGCTAGGGTAGGTGGTTCTCCCCCTGGAACCTTCCCTATGTCCTCTGTGGCTACTGTGCTGAGTATGGTGGCTTCCCGTGTACCTTCTCTGGTTGTCTTTATAGCGGTTCCTTTCTCTGCTGCTCCTTTTGGCTATAGGGCTGTTCCCTCTGTACCTTCTGGAACCTGGACTGGAACCTGAGCTGCAACTCCCACTTAGGCCTGGACTGCAACTCCGACAGCAACTGCCACTGCAACTGCAACTGCGTCTCCAATCATGCTTCCAACCATGCTTCCAACCAGCACTCGAACAATGCTTCCAACCAGCTCTCCAACCATGCTTCCCACCAGCTCTTGAACCAGCCCTCCAACCAACTCTATCTCTAGTGTTTGTTTGCTCCCTTTCAAACACTGAGCAGGGCAACTCCCTTCCTGGCTCCGCCCTTCTGTACCTCCCACTCCTATCTGTGGCTGACCTGGAGTGTGGGCATGGCTTACAGCTAGGTCTGCCCTCTAGGTTTCTCTCCAGGCTTCTGCTGTGGACTATGTGATCCTGTGTACCCATCCCCCGCAAAGAGGAAAAATACTTCTTCTCTTCACTTTTTCCTGGCTGGGCTGCACTCTCCTTACCACATATTCCCCCCCCTTAGACTATTACGGGCTGGCGCTATAACCCGCGAACAGCACGTAATACAAGATAAGGCCTGAGAACTATCACCTGCTTTTTGGGCTAGCTGGCCATCCTCTACATGCTCGTGCCATGGCCGCAATAGATTAACGTGGTATAGTTGCTGTTTCCCTCGTCCAGTATCCACAGCATAAGATACCGGTCCGAGCTGCTTTGCTACCCTGTAAGGACCTTTCCATGAATTCTCAAACTTGGAATTCGCTACGGCTATCAGTACCATGACCTTATCTCCGACCTTTAAAAGCGAAGGCCTTGCCCTCCGGTCGTGATAGGTTTTCTGTTTATGTTGACTCCAAGAGAGTCTTTCCCCAATCCTATGATCAGGATGTGCTCTGCCTTTTCCAAGTTGGGGTCCTAACTCGTCCTCTTCCTCTTTGACACCACAGGCCGTTAGCCCCTCTATTTCGGCTATCCCTGTGGAACCAAATCCCTTGGAATCCCTAGTGGTGGCGGAAAGCTCATCCACCTCCTCTACGGGTGGAAAGCCTACCCTTTCACAAATTAATTGTGCCACCCTGTCTCCGATATTCACCTTGAAGTTCTCTTGAGAGAAGTTAAACAAGAGGACTTTCAATTCCCCCCTGTAATCTGGGTCTACAACCCCTGCGCCTACATCTATAAAATTTTTGAGGGCGAGGCCAGATCTGGGCGCGATCCTTCCATAACACCCAGGTGGTATTCCCACCCTGAGTCCGGTGTTGACTATGGCCTTCCCTTGCTTAGGTATAACTACCTCTACGGCGCTATTTAGATCCAGACCAGCAGCCTGTTCTGTGGCCCGCTTGGGAATCCTAGCTTCAGGGGTGATCCTACAGAACCTGAAAACAAACTTCTGTTTAGGTGTCTGTATTTCCCTCTGGGTGATTGCTGACCTTCCTGCATCTACTCCTTTCCCAAATAGGGGAGCAGGCACTATTCCTCCTGTACCCATTCTGGGAGGGCCAACATTCCTGCCCTTACCCTCCTTTGAAGGATTTGTGGGGGTGCGTGTGGTTACCAGGCTTGTTCTCGCTTTCAACTCTTCCTCCACCCCTTTCCTAAACTGGGACCAATCCCGGCCCAGTATTATATCATGAGGGAGTCTAGGTATTACTGACACGGCTACCGCCCCTCCACTACCTAAACCCTTTATCTTAACCCTTTGGAGTTGGTAGGTGGAGGTAGCCCCATGGACACACCTAATTTTAACGTGCCCCCTTGAGGACTCTTGGGAGTACTGCCTCTGGGCTTCTATCTCTCTCCATAATTTATTAGAAATCATGGACTGACTAGACCCTGAGTCCAGAAGTGCTTCTGCAGGTATCCCTTCCACCTCTACTGATAGGAGGAATCCCTCCCCTATCTCTTTGGGATCTGTTATTACAAAAGCCTTCTTTGTTCTGCAGTTTTTCTTGAAGTGACCTGGCTCACCACAGGAAAAACATTTTCTCTGGAGGTTAAATCTTTCCTCCATGGGCTTATTTCTTCTATCTGCCTGGTGTCTAATAAAGGCTGAATTCTCTTCCAGTATTCCTGTCCGCCTAAAAAACCCCTCTTTCTTTAGGCTCAATTTCTGGGCCTCCAGAAAGCACTCTGCCAACACAATGGCTTCTTGGGTGTTTTTACAGTTTTGCATTATTAGGAAACTTTGCATTTCTGTAGGGACAGCTTCAGTAAACTGTTCCAGTATGATCAAATCAATAATGGAATCTACATTACTCTTTTCAGGTATCAGCCATTTACAGACCAAGCTCCTTATCCTATGATACAAAGCCTGGGGAGTTTCACCCTCTTTCAGTGTACATGCTCTTAGTGACCTTCTATAGACCGAGGGACTTAACCCCACTCGATCCTTTATGGCCTTCTTCACATGCTCATAATCATTAATCAATGCTACCAGCATTTCCCTATAGGCTGCTAACGCCTCACCGCTAAGGGTAGTAGCAAACCTTATAGCTAGTTGCTCTTTTGGCCACTGAGCCAACACAGCTATCCTCTCAAATGCCTCTATGTGGTCATCAAGGTTATCCTCCTTAGTTAAGCGTCCACATGAAAAAGGTGCAAAACCCAGTCCTTCCCAACCTGTACCAACAGGCTGTGTCCTTGGAACAGTCTGTGCTGCCTTGGTTGCCTCCTCCTGGGTCCGTATCCACCTTGCCATCATCTCCAGCAGGGGTTGCTGCTGAGCCCGAAGCATGGCAGCCGCTTGTTCCTGGCTCACTGCTGCCATCTCCCTCTGTTTGGCGAACTGGTCTTCCACCCACGACAACACATCCGCCGTCTCCATCTTGGACTGCGGTCTCTGCAACACAAACACAAGACAACACACACAAAGTGCAGCACTTTTTTTTTTTTTTTTCCCGCTCCCACTTTTAGTGAGTACCTGGTGGCCCCCCTTACACCAGAATCCAGGCCTACCCCTTCTAGCCTACGGGTTACCTGATTCTGATGCAGGTCTCAGCTTAACCACCAGTCACAGTGCTCCCGATCCGACTCCACTCCGGACTTTTCTTCCGTCTTCCTTGGTCGGTCAGCGTCCTTCCTGGATCTTTCCTGTCCAAAGGTATGGCTTGGACATGCTCCGCTTGACTGCTGGAATGCTGGATCCAAAAAACTACGCCACCTGTGGCGCTCGCGCCCCTACCAGGCGGTCGCCTAGTAGGGATGGGCGACCACCTCTTATATTTCCTAGGGTTGTAGTTGTGTGAGGAATAATGAACCGAGTGGTTTTTAAAAGCGCACAGGAATTTATTCAGCTTCCTTGCAGGTAAGTGGATAAAATTTCTTCAAGCTCATTTACTCTCCAGACAAAAGAAAATAATGGATACTTCTCCAGTAACAAATGTCCAAACAAAACAACAGCAAATTCAACTATCAAGTGTTTCTGGCTCACACTAATTTACCTTAGTGCAGGCATCACATTCCATCTCTGAAATATTGGAATTTACATCAGCCTCTTTGGCTTCAATCTCCATACTCTCCGCTGAGCTATGGCAGGGTTCTGCTTGGTAGCGCTCAGGGACTTTCTGCTTTAGAGTTTTTAAACAGGTCAAACAACCTCTCCCACTTTCTTGCCTTCCCTTCTCTGGGCAGGTCTCCTATGGGGTGCTCTTGCTTAACCTTCCTGGTGAAAACATTCCTTTCTGCACTGTGTTTCTCTGGGGTATAACAGTTTCATCAGAGTCAGAAGAGAAAATATACTTGGAAGGCCTTACTGCCTCCCTTCTCCTACCTTGGGCTTTTTGTGCAGTATTCTCTCGGTTGGAGCTTTGGCCAGTCAGGACTCCCTCTGCCTCAGCGTAGGGCAGAGACTGGTGGTAGAGCGTTCCCCACTCTCTTGCTAGGGTAGGTGGTTCTCCCCCTGGAACCTTCCCTATGTCCTCTGTGGCTACTGTGCTGAGTATGGTGGCTTCCCGTGTACCTTCTCTGGTTGTCTTTATAGTGGTTCCTTTCTCTGCTGCTCCTTTTGGCTACAGGGCTGTTCCCTCTGTACCTTCTGGAACCTGGACTGGAACCTGAGCTGTAACTCCCACTTAGGCCTGGACTGCAACTCCGACAGCAACTGCCACTGCAACTGCAACTGCAACTGCGTCTCCAATCATGCTTCCAACCAGCACTCGAACAATGCTTCCAACCAGCTCTCCAACCATGCTTCCCACCAGCTCTTGAACCAGCCCTCCAACCAACTCTATCTCTAGTGTTTGTTTACTCCCTTTCAAACACTGAGCAGGGCAACTCCCTTCCTGGCTCCACCCTTCTGTACCTCCCACTCCTATCTGTGGCTGACCTGGAGTGTGGGCGTGGCTTACAGCTAGGTCTGCCCTCTAGGTTTCTCTCCAGGCTTCTGCTGTGGACTATGTGATCCTGTGTACCCATCCCCCGCAAAGAGGAAAAATTCTTCTTCTCTTCACTTTTTCCTGGCTGGGCTGCACTCTCCTTACCATAGTATGGCAAATCCTTCTAAATCAGTGAAAGTTACTGGTCTAATGGACAAACATATTGTGGTGCCTAGAGGTTTGAATTAGTACCCTCAGCCTATTACCGGGCCCTTGAACTCCTCTGTGGTCTCTTCTTCAGTATCAGGGGTTTTTAACTCAGCCCTGCATGCTAGTGATGGTGCTCTGGGTCCTGTGACCTCCTCCCCATTTATTGGAGGTACAGTCGCACTCCCAGGAATTAATTACATAAGAGCCCTCTGAGACGTTTTCTGATATCACAGTAGTATCTTTGTCTCATATTATACAAGTCCTGTGGGCTCTTGTTGGTGTGCAAAATCTTTCCGGTTTAGCATCTCTTATGGATAAGCAAGATGTTTCCTTATCTGATGTATGGCAAGTACTCTCGTGGATTGAGGCTTCCCTGACTGCTGCTGTTTCTCAGTTTTCTGATTTTTCAAAAAAAAAAGTGTCAAAACTAGTTCAACATGACTCTCAGATTAAAGCATTGAATGATCATTGTCAGAAAATTGATTTACAGTTTGTTACTTTGCAAAGAGTTATTACATCTTTTATTAAGGACAGCCTCATCTTTCACGCCCAACAAGAATTACTTGAGAATACTGCCAGAGCTTAGATGCCATTTGCTGTCCCCACAAATTTTGTTTTATAAATATTTGTCTGAAGTGTTGGGCTACCAAAAGGGGTCTAAACTTTCTATAAATAATTTGTATTACTTGCCTAGGGCATCTAGGGTTACTAGCAGGGCCGGCCCGTCCATTGAGCAAGAATGTTTTTTGCACAGGGCCCCGCGTTTCAGGGGGCCCCGCGCAAAAAACATCTTGCATCCCATTAAAGTTTTAAAAAAATCATAAACCGGCTACGGCTGCCGCTGCCGCCGTGGCAGCGGCAGAATGGAGAATCCCGCGGGGCCCATTTACAGTCCTTACCACCCCCCCCCCCCAATCAGCCCAACTAAGTTTAAAAAAAAAAAACCCAGAAACCGGCTGCTGCTGCCGCTGCCGCCGTGGCAGCGGCAGAATGGAGAATCCCGCGGGGCCCCCCTGTCCGGCAGTCTTCTCTGTGGCCTCCGTCGGCTGTCAGAGCTGCGCGAAGAGAGAGAGCTTCTCTTCTCGCAGCTCTGTTAATCACGCCGCGGGGCTGATGGGAAATCCCATCAGCCCCGCGGCGGGATTAACAGAGCCGCGAGAAAGGGAAACTCTCCCTTCGCGCGGCTCTGAAAAGCCCGCGCTGAGGCCGCATCAAAGACTGCCGGACAGGGGGGCCCCGCGGGATTCTCCATTCTGCCGCTGCCACGGCGGCAGCGGCAGCAGCAGCCGGTTTCTGGGTCTTTTTTTTTTTAAACTTAGCTGGGCTGGGGGGGGGTAAGGACTGTAAATGGGCTGATGGGGGGGGGAGGGAGGGAGGGAGGGGGTAAGGACTGTAAATGGGCTGATGGGGAGGGAGGGAGGGAGGGGGGGTAAGGACTGTAAATGGGCTGATGGGGAAGGGGGGGGTAAGGACTGTAAATGGGCTGATGGGGGGGAGGGAGGGGGGTAAGGACTGTAAATGGGCTGATGGGGAGGGAGGGAGGGGGGATAAGGACTGTAAATGGGCTGATGGGGAGGGGGGGTAAGGACTGTAAATGGGCTGATGGGGAGGGGGGGGGTAAGGACTGTAAATGGGCTGATGGGGGGGGAGGGAGGGAGGGAGTAAGGACTGTAAATGGGCTGATGGGGAGGGAGGGAGGGGAGGGGGGGTAAGGACTGTAAATGGGCTGATGGGGAAGGGGGGGTAAGGACTGTAAATGGGCTGATGGGGAGGGAGGGAGGGAGGGGGGTAAGGACTGTAAATGGGCTGATGGGGAGGGAGGGAGGGGGGTAAGGACTGTAAATGGGCTGATGGTGAGGGGGGGGGGTAAGGACTGTAAATGGGCTGATGGGGAGGGGGGAGGGGGGGTAAGGACTGTAAATGGGCTGATGGGGAGGGAGGGAGGGAGGGGGGTAAGGACTGTAAATGGGCTGATGGGGAGGGAGGGGGGGGGTAATGACTGTAAATGGGCTGATGGGGAGGGGGGGGAGGACTGTAAATGGGCTTAGGGGGGGAGGACTGTAAATGGGCTGATGGGGAGGGGGGGTAAGGACTGTAAATAGGGAGGGAGGGAGGGGGGGTAAGGACTGTAAATGGGCTGATGGGGAGGGAGGGGAGGGGGGGATAAGGACTGTAAATGGGCTGATGGCGAGGGGGGGTAAGGACTGTAAATGGGCTGATGGGGAGGGAGGGGGGGTAAGGACTGTAAATGGGCTGATGGGGAGGGGGGGGAGGACTGTAAATGGGCTGAGGGGGGAGGACTGTAAATGGGCTGATGGGGAGGGGGTAAGGACTGTAAATAGGGAGGGAGGGAGGGGGGTAAGGACTGTAAATGGGCTGATAGGGGGGGGGGGGTTAGGACTGGTAATGGGCTATAGGGGGTTCGGACTGGAAGTGGGCTGATGGGGGGGGGTTAAGACTGGGAATGGGCTATGGGGGGTTAGGACAGGTAATAGACTATGGAGGGGCTAAGACTGGAAATGGGCTGATGGGGGAAGTTATGACAGGTAATGGGCTATGGGGAGCTACGACTACAAGTGGACTGATGGGGGGATTAGGACTGGAAATGGGCTATGGGGGGGATAGGACAGGTAATGGGCTGATGGGGGGGTTACAACAAGTAATGGGCTAGGGTGGTCAAAGACTACAATAAGGATGATAGGGGGATACGACTGTTAATGGGCTGGGGGGGGCTTTAGGACTGGTAATGGGCTATGGGGGGGTTAGGACTGGTACTGGGCTATGGGGGGGCTAAGACTACAAGTGGGCTGATGGGTTAGGACTGGTAATGGGTTGATGGGGGGGTGTAAGACTGAAAATGGGCTGATGGGAGGGTAAGGACTGGAAGTGGGCTGATGGGGGGGTTAGGACTGGTAATGGGCTATAGGGGGTTCGGACTGGAAGTGGGCTGATGGGGGGTTAGGACTGGTAATGGGCTATAGGGGGTTCGGACTGGAAGTGGGCTGATGGGGGAGCTAGGACTGGTAATGGGATGGGGGGTTGCTAGGACTGGAAATGGGCTGAGTGGAAGGGGGGCTTGAACGGCAAATAGCTGATGGGGACAGGGGCTTGGAATGGAAATGGGCTGAGTGGAAAGGGGGCTTGAACTGCAAATAGCTGATGGGGAGGGGGGCTTGGAATGGAAATGGGCTGTGAGGAGAGGGAGCTAGGACTGGAAATGGGCTGAGTGGGGGGGGGGGGCTAGGACAGGAAATGGGCTGATGGAGGGGCCAGGATAGGACTGGAAATGGGCTGTTGGGGGTGCTAAGGTTGGAAATGGGCTGTGGTGGGGGCTTGAATGGAAATGGACTCATGGAGGGGCTAGAACTGGAAGTAGGCTCATGGGGGGCTTGGATTGGAAATGGGCTGAGTGGAGGGGAGCTAGGATTTGACATGGGCTGATGGTGGGGCTAGGAAAGGAATAGAAATGAGCTGATGGGGGGCTGCTGGGATTGGAAATGAGCTGATGGAGGAACTGATAGGACTGGAAATGGGCTGATGAGGGGCTGGGATTGGAAATGAACTGATGGATGGACTTGGATAGGACTGGAAATGGATGGGGGAGCTAGGACTGGAAATGGGCTGATGGTGGGGCTAGGATAGGATTGGAAATGGGCTGATGGGGGACTAGGACTGGAAATGGGCTGATGCAGGGACAAGAAGGGAGCAGATGCTGGGTGGGGCTGGAACTAGAAAGGAGCTGATGTTGGGGGAGGATTAAAATGGGATGGAGCTGGGAGAGTGAAATGGAGAGGGAAAAATATTTTGCGTGGGAGGGAAGACAAATCTACAATTGGCCGGATATTGGGAGAGTAAGTGGGGATTGAGGATGGAGGGATAAAATTTGAGTGGATGAAATAGGAATGAGGAAAGAGCAAAAGGAGAAAGATTAGCATGTTAAAGCAGATGTAGAGAGAGAATGGAAAAAAAAAAAAAAAACAAGACAGAAGAAAGGACAAATGGACAGCAGATGGAGAGTTAGCAGAAGACACGAAGAAACCAGAAGAAAGTGGCTGGAACAATTGCAACTGAAAAAAAATGCACAAAAGGTAGAAAAATATCTCTTATTTTGAATTTATTAACTGGAATATGTCAGCTCTGGGAAATGTGCATCATTAATTTTTGCGCTTTGTTTAGTACAAGAGGAAATTAATTTATAGTTTTATTTCTACAGTGTTGTTGTATATTCCAAGTTTGGCTTTTGGGGTTCCCAGTTTAATTATGGTCTTCCTGTTCCTAAATTGTGATTCCTTGTTTGGTGATGGTCTATGTTCTGCATGTGTAACTGAGCTGAGGTATACTGTTTATGTAATTCCTATTTGACATTGCCACTTGTTCTCTTTCCCCAGTAGGTCATATATTGTTGTTCTCTGAAATGTATTGGTTTAATATTTGCAGTGTTGCCTTTTGATAGTTAGGGTATGGTGCTTTGTGAGTCCTGGTAGTGCTGTTAGGATACGGCGGGTTTGCTATGGGTTCTAAATGGGCAGTGTTTGTAGTAGTTCCTAATGTGCCTGGCGGTTGGTACTGGATTATAGTAATGTAGAAACCTTTTAGTCTTTCTTTATCCATATACTCATTAAGAGGCATGTTTACTAAAAGTTAGTGTATGGTAACATTATGCAAATATTTATGCAAATGAGGCACCTTATGCAAATGAGGCCCCGCACCGAGTCTCCGCACATGGCCCCGCACCCCCCTTGGGCCGCCCCTGGTTACTAGTGGTTCTGCACAGGGTCAGGAGGTTCCTTCTCAAGTTGATAGTTTGAATGTATCTGACTTTATTGAATCATCAAATGATTTGATTACTACTCGAGCTACTCTTCTTGTATTGTTGAATTCAGAATTAGATAAGAATGCAATCTTGCGTTTGTATTTTCAAAATAAAAATGCTTCTTTTTGTGTGGGAAAAGCCAATATCTTCCTAGACCATTCCAGGCAAACGCAGCTTAGACGTAAGGCTTTTCAAGCTTTAAAGCCTCATGTTTTGGCTTTGGGTGCTACATTCTTTCGAAAATTTCCCCGTAAATGCCTGATCATGTGTGGGGGGATTAAATATGTTTTCACTGATGTTTCTCAGTTGGAAGATGTTCTTAAAAATCATGTTCCATCATGAATTTGTGCTGTTTAATGGCTTATTAGTTTGCTAATATGCTTGTTAAAAGTGAGTTTGGTATAGAATTTTTTCAGGCAATCTGTTATCTTTAGATATTACCAATTTTGTTTACTTCTACCTTAGGTAGACTGCTGTAAAGTATCCCCGTGATGTGGGCTATCGAGATGGTTTCTGTTTATTACTGTAGTTGTGTGTACTCCCTAATTTTCTCTTTTCTGTTGTTTTTACTTGTTGTAAACAACTGAAATACTGCAATAAAAAGGGTTTCTTTAAGGAACCTAACAAATAGGTCCCTAGGTGGAGCCAAAGAAGAATGAGGATAGTTCAGAACTCGCAAATTCAGGTTTCTCTGATGATTCTCCAGGTTCTCAATCTTCCGCTGCACCATTAGTCTGTCCTGAACCAATACTCCTAAAGCTTCTTTACAGATGGCTCAACCCCCAACAACTGACCATGCTGGGCCTCCAGGCTCCATTCCAGACTCTCCAATCTAGGTGAGTGCTGGGCTGCAAACTGAAAAACACCAGAACATCTCTTATATACTGATCCCACTGCAATACACATGGAGTCCAGGGTCACTTCCGGTGATTCAGAGGTGGTAAATCAATAGGAACCAGCAAAGACGACGTAACATCCACTTCCGATGCACCAGGTAGTTCCTAGACACACACAAACTCTCTCCTGAAGAGGAAAAATCCCCACCTTCGGGGATGGAACCAACAACCTTTCCAGACTGCAATGGAAAAACCGCTGGGACTGAAGCTGCCCGATTCCTGATGCATACATTCACATTGGGTAACCCGGTCCTGGAAGCCAAAGATACAGAAGGAGTGGAAGGGCCCGCCGGACTGAGCAAAACATCACTCCCCAAACCAGGGTTCTCTCATCTCCGGTAGCAGGAACACCCACTGTCTTTGCCTCCATGAATGCTTCCAATATAGACTGAAAGACCACCTCTGCCCTTCGCTTTTCACTTTGGCATCAAACGCTGAGGAAAGGAACACCAACAGAAACACTCGACGGGCGTAGGTACGTGTGCATCCTACTCCTATAACACCATCTTGGATAGATGCTAGGTTATTAAAGGACTTTTTTGATTTTCACAAAAAAAGACCGAGGCGGTCCTTTTTAAGGAGGCATATAGTTAGTTAGGCAATTGCGCTGCCTAATTATGGTCACCTTTGATGAGATACTATACTGATGAATTGTGTGTGCTATATTTTTTGTGACTGTACTGTTTGTGGGATTGATATTCAAAAGGATTTCTGGAGTTTGCAGGACCTGTAAACTACATAAACCCTGCTCTACCCAATAATTCAGTGGTTAGTACCGCTGAATATCCCCACAGATCACCCTAGAAATGTGCAGTTAATTTTGGGGCAATCTGAGTGGATCTCGGGCAGTCCAGGCACCTATTTGGTTAGTGGCGATATTGAGCTGCTAACCAGATTGGCAAATCACATAAGGTTAGGACAGGTCAATGGCTATTCTAACTTTATGCAGATCTTGCTATACATTTAGAAGCCAATTTAGATTGGCGGACGGGACAGATTTCCATCCGATTCTGCAACCGCAGGAACTAGACATTCCTGCTGATGCAGAATCGGGCACTTAGATGGGTCAGATATGCCCCAATTCTGCGACGCTGAACATCCCGCAACCTACCCGGCTAGCTCTCCCTATGCTCCCGTTGGAGCCCTGTTGCCATGGCGTCTCATCGCCATGACACTGGGGCTCCATACAGAAGGGTGGAAAGGCTCGACACCATTCTGTTCTCCTTTCCCCACTGCCTGGCCCTCGACAGGGGCAGCCAGGGCTGGGATCGGGTGGCAAGGCCTTCACTGCAGCTCCTCTGCCATTTCTGGGGTCCTGTGTGCCCTGATTGCCTTGGTTCCTGGGACTTACTCCATCTCCAAGGTGGAATAAGCCCCCCTCCATCCTACCCTCCCCGGAATTACAGGGCTTTGAGCTGAATAGGCCCTGTATGTCTGGGTTCGTGGGCGCTCCCCTGCTCCACCCCCTTCCCCCCATCGGGAGCTCCCCGCACAAAGGCCCTGTATGTATGGTGAGCTCCTGGGGCAGAATCGCCACACAGAGAATAGTGGGGGTTGGATGTCCTACCTGGATGTACATCCTTGCTATTCACTGTCCAGAATGACCCCCTTAGTGGTTGAATATTGCCACTAACCAGATAGCAAGGCCGATCACTGGCAAAACCAGATATTTAGCACTAGATGGCAGATTATCTATAGCAGTGAATATCCAATTTTATTTTTGGCTGCACTGGTCAAGCTCTTTAGCAGTGCTAACCGTTGTGGTCTAAATATCTACTTTGATTATTATTTCATATGTTATTTTGTGAACCATGGTGTATACATAAGATCTGTGGCATATAAGAGAGTGAAAAGAAATATACATACATAGATCCACTAGAGATTGGTCCTTTGCTTGATAGTAAAGTTAAATACATTATTAGTAAATGCCAGACAAATTCCTCTTAGTATTACTGGATGAATTGTTGATCAGTATACAGTGAAGTCTGACTGGAACACTTGCCATCTACTCATGAACTAGAGATTATAACATCTCTGAATGTCTTTCGTGTTTTGTGTGTTTTGTCGTTTTTGAATATAGGCGCCCTGTATAAGAAGCTTGGGAGGTTAAACTTTTCCAGCCCCAATGACAGCCTCCCCAACTCTAAGTAAAAACTGGTAGGCAGCACTGATATTTACCCTGCCTGCCAGTTTTACTCACAGTTGGGCCAAAATGCCCTTGCCCCTGGTACAGTGCAATCTTCCTTTCCCTCCTCCCCTGTTACCCCTTCTGCCAAGCTACAATCTGCTCAGAAGCCTTGGAAGTAACAGAAGACAGCTGCTCAGTCCCGATGCACCGCTAATGGCTGGGCCGGTCTCATGTCCTCTGATGTGAACGTCCTGTTGCTCAGGGACAGCCCAGCACAGCCATCAGTGGCACACCCGGATTGAGCAGCCCTGCATGGCTGCATTCATCTTATGTTTCTTTTCCCACCGCTGCAGACCCCTGGAAGGCAGCGGCGGTAGTGGTAGAGCTGAACAGGAAGGAACAAAGGTTGATTGGAGGAAGGAGATAAAAGATATAGTATGGTGGCTTGACAGCACCTAGGGGAGATATACTGGATTGGGAAGGTGGGAAGAAAGAGGATATAGTAGCTTTGTGGGGGAGGGGTGAACATAGGAAGAGGAATAGGGTACTGGGGGGATATGCGGGATTGAAGGTGAAGAAAGAAAGAAGGTATAGTAACCAGGATGGACACAGGAGGGAGAGCAGGGTGACAGAGGGGTATGCTGGCTCGGAGGGGGGGGGGGGCATGGAAAACTAAGGATTCAAAGGTAGTTGGTGAGGGAGAAGGAACAGAATAGAGTGACAGGGAAGATGCTGGATATGGTGGGGGTGAATAGGATGACAGAGATGGTTGACCGAGAGTACTAAAAATAAGGGGGATGCTTGAAATGGGAGTAGGCAGACAGAAGAGAAATGCTGGCCATTGGGGGGGGGGGGTATGGAATAAGAAGATGACACTGGACTCTGGGGTAATAGGAAGGCTGAGGGGAAATGGTTTACACAGGAGGGAGTAGGAAGACAAAGGAGCTGATAAACAGAGGGGAGAAGATGGACATGGGTGTAGCAGGAAGACAGGGGTGATGCTGGATGGAGTACGAAAGAGAGAGAGAAAAAAGAGTTGCTGAATGGAAGGGGGAGAGAGAAAAGAAATGCTGGGATGAAGGGTGGCTGAGAGAAAGAGAGGGGAAAGTTAGTGAAAGATTGGAGAATGAGGGCCAAGATGAAGGAAAGCCTACAGGAGGATTGGTTCCAGAGTATCGATTTCCTGTGCCATGAGGGTTGCACAGGCTCTAGTCCCTTCTGTTTCTTGACCCCTGCCTAACCTCCCATTGCCCCTTTTTACTGCCTCCCCAGTCCCATTCCCAAGTTTTCTTGCCACCTTCATATACTTAGCGTTTTCCTCTTTCACCTCCCCCCCCCCACCCCCACCCAAACACTGTTTCAGACCTTTCTTATCTTTTCTCAACTCTACCTACCCTACAGAAGCTCTTTTGGTCAATGCACATCCACAATCCCATTTCACTCTCTCCCTCACTCATACTCTCAATTGATCTAGCAAATCTCCAATAAGCGCCCACCACCAAGTTCCTCCCTTGTTTCTGCTCTCTCACCTCAACTCTGTCCCTAGTTTCCAAAGCCTTGTTCTCTCCCTCCCATCACAAAGTCCCTCCACCTTGCTTTCACTCACCTTCAGTCTCTGCTCTCTTCCACACATCCCACCCCACCCAATTTCAAAATCCCTTCTTTCATTGCCCACCCAATCACAAAATCCCTGCTCCTTCTACATACCTTCTCTCCCACCTCCCCTCCTCAGTGCCACATCCCAGCATTAGGAAGCCTGTTCCTCTTTCTCTTGCCACAGCGCCTCCTCTCTTCCTTCCATAGCAGCATGATTTTCATATCAGCTATTTGAACGATGCGCCGGGTGAGAGTGGTCCCCAGATATCTGGTTAGCAGTGATTTTCAGTCTGCTAACCAGATGATAAACCACAAAAGAGGCAGGCCTAACCTTATGCGGCTGGCTATCCTGATAGTGGCTGAACATCACTACTATCCAGATAGCCGCTGTTGGTCAGCGCTGATTCTGGATATTCAGCACCAGAGGAGACCCGAATTACGGTGCTATATATCCAGTTTTACTTTTAAATACCATGGCTGGTGCTTAAAATAATACTGCCTCCAGTGTTTAACTCTAGAAGCCCCAAAGTGCGTCAATTGACGCAAATGCATATTCGAAGTTGCATACCAGCGTCACTGCTAGAACCATGTCAGTCATGTTCCATGATTTTGTTAGCAAGGTCTAGATGTTCAAATATGTGCATTGAAAATTAATGACAGATGCACCACCTAGCGGGAAAATGAATTTATATCTAGAAGCCCCAAAGTACGTCAATTGACGCACTCAATTGTCTTGGATGCGTCAATTGACGTACTTTGGGGCTTCTAGGTATAAATTCATGTTCCCACTAGGTGGCGCATCTCAATCACTGTTTACAGTTTTACTCCGACATTACAAACAATAAACACACGATGACGTCATGTAATGACGTCACATACTGCACGTATTTAACAAATAAGTCACTTCACATTACAGTAATTCGCATCTGCATTTCATGCTAAACGCAGTCGTCGTGATAATGCATCAATTGACGCACTTTGGGGTTTCTAGGTAAAATTCCTTTTGGGACTTCTAGTGTTAAATATTGGCTCGTGTGTGCTGAAAAAGTGAAAATAAGCACTTAAGTAGTTGTTATCCACTGCTGATCGCATAAGTGCTTTAGAAAATTGATCTGAATGTGATGGACTTAGGATTCTTTACTACCTGGAATGCCACTTGATCCTAGTGTGGAATTCTACAACCAAACTAGAATCTTCTAAAAGCAATCTTGCAGTTGTCAAAATTTAGTTATTTGATTAATTAGAATGCCATCCGTTCCCATAATTGCCCAAGCACTCTTAAAACTTCTGGAGCCTTCCTGCTTGTCTCATATCACCCCGGGCAGGGCCAGAGGTAGGGAGGTACAACCTTGGGGCTGTATGCCACTGACACAACCTGCTGGCAACCTTTGGAACTCCCTTCCAGATTTTTGTTCTGGGCCCCAGCATATCTAAAACTGGCCCTGAACCTGGGGCACCTCTTATTCATGGCGCTGGGTCTATGTATTCATATTGCACCCCATGCTACTCAGGCTATTGCTAGATTTCTGGGGGAGGAACAACTTTTCCAGGGCTCTGATTTTGTGGATTCCACCAAGATCAATCCTGAGTATTTATTTTATTTATTTACATTCTCTTATATACCACGCTATTCCGCATCAGTGCGGTTTACATAGAACATCAAAACTTACACATTTCTGTAGCTGTGTTTACAGTGAACCGGTACATGAACTTGGGTCAAACCTGGGTAACTATTTACATATTGGGTAACTATTTACATCTTGACAAACTAATATAGAGGATTCATGGTACTGTGTCGGCTAGCTAGTTGCTGGGGCTGTGGTGGTACATTCTTCTGGGTAATACAAGAGGAAGAGGTGATGTTTTAACGCTTTCCTAAACTGGACTAAGTCAGGGATTGCCCGGATGCTAGGTGGGAGGGTGTTCCAGCATTTTGGTGCACAGAATTTGAAAGCTCTGTTTACTGTTGCCTGGGTGGACTGGGTTATCTCTTTCGGGATTATTAGTGTGTTGACCGCTGCTGCTCTTCTGGATCTGGTAGGGGGGTTGCTCTTTATGAGCTCTGTTAGGGATGAGGAGGAGAGCCCATTGATGGCTTTGACAGTCAGCAGTAAGGTTTTGAATGTGAGCCTGCCTTGAATGGGGAGCCAGTGAAGCTGTTTCAGGATGGGCGTTATGTGGTCCCTCCTGGATGTTCCCTGAAGAACTCTTGCTGTTGAGTTCATCGCGAGCTGTAGCGGGTGCAGAGTGGACTGAGGGAGACCCTGAAGTATGGCATTTGCATAGTCAAAATGCAGTATGATCAGTGCTTGATAGATTGTCTGGAAGTCATCCGGTTCAAGCAGGAAGCGTAGATGCTGGAGAGATCGGATCTTATGGTATACTGCTCTTGCTATATTGCTTATGTGCGTCTTCATGTCTAGTCGCTGGTCTAAGGTGACTCCGAGGTATCTGATAGAGGGTTTGGTTAGAAGTTCAGCTTCCTTGACCTTCAGGTATGGTGGTGTGATGAAGTTTGGATTTCTTGTGATGAATAGGACCTCTGTTTTCTTATGTTGAATTCGAAGATTTTGGTTTTGGAGCCAGATGGATACGGCATTGAAACAGTCGTCAGTGGGGAGAGGTCTGGGTTGTCTGTCGAGAATGGCATATAAAGGAGGACATCATCAGCGTATACTAAGCAGTTCACCTTGAAAGACCGTATGATGTCACATATTGGCTGCATGTATATGTTGAACATCAGCGCAGAGAGGGAAGATCCTTGTGGGACGCCTTGATTCTGGTGGAATGGTTGTGATGTTGAGGTCCCTGATCGTACGTGCTGCCATCTATCCGAGAGATACGACTTACACTATTCAAGTGCTGTGTCACATATTCCCTTCTCCTTGAGACGTCACAGGAGGAGCTCGTGGCTTACTAAATCGAAAGTGGCTGCTATGTCCATGAACATGAGAACGCACCCTTGACGGATGTTGTCAATTCCAGCCATTATGTTGTTAAAGAGCATGGTGATGAGTGTTTCAAAACTATGTGCCTCTCTAAAACTGTGTTGGCAGGGATCGAGGGGAGCGGATGCTTCGATGTGTTCTTGAATCTGTCTTTGGACATCTTTTTCAATAATTTTGGCCAGAAGTGGTATGCTTGATATCGGTCAGTATGAGTCTGCCCTCTTTGGGTCGAGCTTGCTGTTTTTTAGAAGCAGTCTGATGGAGGTCCGTTTAAGGGATTGGGGGAATGTGCCTGTTGTGAAGGAACGGTCCATGAGCCTGGCTATAAAAGGGCTGAGGTCTGCTCGTAACTCCTTTATCCAGAAAGCAGGACAAGGGTCGGTTTGTGCGATGGTCGTGTTGATCACAGCAATGGTATCTTCAATATGTTTCTTGGATGGCGTGGATAATATGGCCAGGGGTGATAGATATCTTGGCTCGAGTGCGATGGTAGGTTCCGGGGACTTATTTGTCTTGCAAAGCTTTGATTGTAAGTAATCTGCAAATTCTTGGGGGTGTATCTCACTTGGTTGCTCAGGTGCTGGTTCTTTTGTTAGGTTCTTAACAAGTGCGAACAGGTCGTGGGGTTTGTTCAAAGACCGCTTTAGTGCGTCCGTGTGGAATCTTTTCATGCTCTCTGTAACTGCTTGGCGGTGCTTCTCCAGTTGAAAGTTATATGCCTGACAGTCATCAGTAGAGTGTGATCGGCACCAACGTCTTTCCAGCTTTCTCAGGAGGGTGAGTGATGATCTGAGCTCGGTGGAGTACCAAGGTGCGGTGGCCCGTTTCCCTAGCGGTTTATTTGAAGGTAGGCGTAGAGCGATTGAGCTGAGGCTTTTATTCCAGTTGAGAACCATCTCCTCAGGATCATGTGTTGTCGAGGCAAGGAGTGTGCGGGTTTGGTTTAAGACCGTGTTTTTGTCAAAAGTCTGAAACCTGCGTGGAGCTGTGTTGGCGGTGCTGCCGACCCTATTGGCGTGCTTTTGAGATTTGTCAGGTAGGGGTATTTGGAATGTGATCAGATTGTGGTCAGACCAGGGGACTGCGGTAGTGGACACCATAGGGGTGTTGGTTGCGTTGAAGGTAGTCTGTGGGGCGAAAACCAGGTCCAGTAGGCCTCCTTTAACATGGGTGGATTCATTGACCAGTTGCCTGTATCCTAGTTCTTCCAGAGCATCGAGGAAAGCCGAGGCCTGGGCGTCTTGCAAGGAGGGCAGATTGAATTCTCCTAGGACCCAGTTTGGTGTGCTTGGGCATTGGGAGCAGGAGGCGAGGTCGATTATTGTTGAGAGGGTATCTGTCTGTTGACGGGGCCCTGTATAACAGGTTGATTGAGCAGAGCTTGTTGGTTATGGTGAGTGTGTCGAGGTAAGCTGTACTGATTGCACTGCTCATGTCGAACTGGAGGTCCGTTTTGGTGATGGCAAGTACTCCCCCCCCCCTCGTTTGCCGTTTCTATGGCATGAGTGTACTGCAAAATTGGTAGGTAGCAGCTGGTTAAGGAGAATGTTGTCGTCACTGGAAAGCCATGTCTCGGTAATTAAGAGTATGTCAAGGACATGGAGTGAAATCATGTCTGCGATGACTGGCCATTTTTTGCGTATTGATCGTGCGTTTATGAGGGCACATCTTAGGTTGTGGGGGTGGGTGTATGTTTCTTTCTTTGCTTTCTCCTTATGTTGTAGTGCTATATGTAATAAACTGGGGTGGCGTGAGTGGGAGGCCTCTTCTGGTATGTGGTGGGGAGCGTTTGACCACCACCTCCTTCTATGGTTATGAAGGATAGGTATTTGGCTCTGGTTTGGGGATAATGTCGTGACATTAACTAGCCATGCAGAGAGTAGATATAGGGCCATTATGGATATGAGTGGAGGAGTGGCCTAGTGGTTGGGGCAAGGTACTTCAGGCCGGAAGGTCAGGGGTTCAAATCCCACTAGAGGACAGCAACCTTGGGCCGGAAGGACTGGGGTTTCTAGTCCCACAGGTGCTCCTTGTGGTCTTGGGCAAGCCACTTAACCCTCCATAGCCCATGTTCCCTGTAAAATAGTTATCTCCAAGTTATAATGCCCTGTTCAATGTAATTTCAGTTTGTTCAATGTAAACCGCACTGATGCAGAATAGCGCGGTATATAAGAGAATGTAATAAATAAATAAAATAAATATGCTTGAAAGGGCCATGTGAGTATCTGCCCTGATTTCACGTGGTCATGGCCTTGGCTGCGATGGCCTGAGAGTGGGCCAGGGGGTTGGGCAGTACGGGTTGTGAGTGGCTGGGCAGGACATGAGGTACAGAGCTAGGATTAGTTGCTTGTGCTATTGGGCACCAGGTCCTAGACAAATGTAGTATAGAGTAGTATGGCAGTATAGAGTAGTATGGCAAACAAGAAAATCAAACAGTCACACACTGATTTTGTTCAAAACAGAAGTTGATTTACTGATGAATTCTTAGGAAAGCAGAACCAACAACGTAGAAAACAAATCAATCCAAATTGGTCTGCATAGAACTTTAACTCCTGGGATCCTAAGGCAGGAGGTAGCAAGTCGATTTTGGTAACAAGTGGACTTGTATTTTCCGATGTGCTGTTCACTGTTAGACCTCCTAACTCCATTTTCTGCAGATTAAGGTAGACACCTGTTTCTTTTCTAGATTTAGGCTAGTTTCTCCACTGAGCTGACCAGCTCCTGACAGCACACACTCCTTCAGAGGCTTATTGTGAAACCATTCCAAACATTAAGCTCTATACCATGTTCTCCCTTTTGGTCTCTTTTCCTAAGCCCTAAGCCCTCTTGGATTCTGGGAACCCACTTGATGCTCCCCATGTGTCCCAGCACAATGTAGGAAAGGTGATGAATAATGACAAAGAAAGCATTGAACATTGCATGATATATACTGCTGTGCATCTTAGGGTCAATGTTCAAAGAGAATTATCCAGATAATTCCCTTCGGCAGCAATATCCCTGGATTTTCAGCGGGAGTATACAGATAGCGCCACTCAAAATTCTTCCAAGGCACCTGAGCAGTATCCATATCGCGCTGGAGCGATGTATGGGCAGAGCATCCAGTTTTCCAAAAAGTGGCTAGATTCAGTCCACTCTGCAGAAATCGATCAGGATAAAGTTAGGACAGCTATTTCTGTTTTCTATGGCAGCTCCCTGCTGTCCTAACTTTAAGCCAATAGTTTTCCAGATAGCAGACTGAATGTCATCGCTCTCTAACTAACTTCAGCGCCGACCACACTGTGAAGGTAATTTTAAAGAGGCGCTTCGTTTAAGCATGATTTCAGGCACCTATATTAAAGCAATTTTATAATGACAAATAGGCACCTACTTGTCTTTATAAAATCCTAGCTTGAATTATAGTATTTTATAATCTATGTACTCCACCTTGTGTACTCCACCCTTGCTCGCCCAAACTCCACCACTGCGTCCGCCTATTGGCAGACTATGTACTATTATGTCAAAGCACGTACTTTTACGACAGTTGGAATTTTATGAGAAGCTATTTAAGTGCATATGTACGCAGACAGTGGAAATTACCTCCTGACCTGTATGTATTTTCATTGCAGCTCGCTGTTCAGGTCGCGGAACTGAATATGTGCATTTTAATGAAATGCCATGCTAGTGTTTAAAAATTAAAACACACTGGATGTGGAATTTAAATACACTTAATACGTTTAAATACATCTGTTTTTTTCAGAAGTCAATCATTTGGTATTCCATTGTCTACTCACATGTTTATTTGTTTAGCGATGCTTATATACCACTTTTCAACAGATCAAAGCTGTAGGTACAGTATAAATTTCCCTTGTCCCTGAAGGCTTCACAATCTGTTTTGTTCCTGAGGCAATGGAGAGTTAAGTAACATAGTAAATGATGGCAGATAAAGACCAGTATGGTCCATCTAGTGACTTGCCCAAGGCCACAAGGAGTGCCTGTGGGACTAGAAGCCCTAGTCCCTCTGGCCCGAGGTTGCTGTCCTCTACTGGGATTTGAACCCCTGGCTCTCTGGCCTGAGGCAATGTGACCTAACCACTAGGCCACTCCTCCCTCCTTTTATGAATGTTTTACCTGACAATCAGAAATGTGGCAAACTCAACAAGACTATCAATATAAAAGTAGCCACTTGGTATCCATAAATATCTAAAATAATTGCTATTTGCATAGGCAACGGATTTTACTGCTTCATTAAATTATGAATATTTCTGTAAATATAATGAAAATCTTGCCATATGGAATGTGGGAACAATGTTATTCAGACAACTCTGCAGTAAAAGCAGATTTGAAAAAGCATACCATTACCATGCGCAGGGGTATGTTGTGCACTGAGGTGACAAGTGAAAATAAGAGTTGCTGCTCTTCATGTGGTAAATAGCTCATGAGCCCAGAAGTGCTCTGCACTGAGGTGGCCTGGCTGATAGCTGGCAGTACTGGAGGAGGGCTGCAAAACGTATGAAACCTGCAATTTTTCCAGGTGTCGCATGAAATAATATAATCCTTAACATTGACAGCACAACAAATCGCAAGAGACCCTTGTGCGAAAGACCAGGAAAGTGGACAGGAAGCAGGAAAGGAAGAAACCGACAGTGTAAAGGAAGATGAAGAGGAGGAGGCAGATGATGAAAGTGATGATGAGGATGATGAGTACACCAGTGATAAGAAAATGAGCGCTAGAATACACGGTGAAGCCTTTGAAATGAATGCAGCGGAAAGTCTGGACAGGCCACCGTTGCCGGCTCCTCGAGCTTCTGCTCTTCCATCTAGACAAAAGACATTTGACTGCTTCTTCCAAGGTACTGTGCCATATACTTAGAGCAGAAAAGAGAAATGTGTAGCTGAGAAATTACTTGTTTTGACTTGGGTTGGGGAGAAATATATGGGAGGGTCAGATCAAATGCTATCCAAGCAGAAGCCATAAATGGGATTGTATTTGCTGGAGAAGTCTGACAGTCCATCTAATTGGCCATCAGACTTTTACAGTCATAAAACATCAGTATGACACCATATAAAATGTATGAATTGGGCTCCAGATGCTGAATCAGTCCTAAATGTTATGGATTTGAAAGATGATATTACGGGACACACAATGAAGCTACAATGTGGCATATTTAGGACTAATCTGAGAAAATATTTTTTCACTCAACGTGTAATCAAATGCTGGAATTCGTTGCCAGAAGATGCAGTAAAAGCTGTTAGTGTAGTTGGTTTTAAAAGAGGTTTGGACAGGATCCTGGAGGAAAAGGCCATAAAACCTTATTAAAGTAGACATGTGAAATCCTCTGCTTACTCCCTGGGATAAGCAGCATGGAATCTGTCTACCTTTTGGGAACCCGATAGATACTTGTGACCTGGATTGGCCACTGGTGGGAAACAGGATACTGGGCTTGATGGACCTTTCACCTGATCCAGTATGGCATATTTTTTTTTATACTGTGCTCTTTAGAATCAGTGCAGTTTACATGTATACTAACAGGTACCTTTTATTCCCTTGTCCCCGAAGGGCTCACAATCTAAGTGTACCTGAGGCAATGGAGGGTTGGGTGGCTTGCCCAAGGCCACAAGAAGTGGCCATGGGACTAGAGACCCCAGTCCCTCTGGCCTGAGGTTGCTTGCCCCCATGTGGGAATTGAACCCCTGGTCTTCTGGCCTGAAGTAACCTGTCCCAACCACTGAGCCACTCCTCCCTCCTTAAGACTTTCAATGATGATCCTAAAGTGAATATGTGACAGTGAAGCCTAGGAGAGAACTGCAGCCCCTTATCTTTTTACAGGTCATCTTTCTCAGTAATTACATTTCTTTGTGGTTTGTGGTGAATAGCTCCCTTTGTACACATGCACAGACATATAGAAGCTCACTATGGATAGACTGTAATGTAAATGGTGTTAGAAGATTTGGAAATAAGCTTGAGTTGTAAGGGGATTGAATCATTAACTCAGGATTTATAGTATTTGGTGATTGTGCAAAAAGCTTCAGGGTGCAGGGAGGATAACTTGCTATGTTCCCAAAGCTCATTTATTTATGAAAATAACATTTTAAATGCACTGCATTTTCAGGCTTTGTTTGTTTTAGTTTCAAATTTTAAAAAAAAATTGTCAGGCTCCGTCTCTTCTAATTGGGGTGGTACTTTCCATTCAAAGAGGAAAACTGTAATGAGTCACTGCTCTGGAAAACTAAGCCAAGGCTAAGAGGCGCTTTTCCAACCGAAGCCATTTGTTTTCTAATGGTGAGAGAGCGCCCTCTATAGGAGTTCAATGAAAGGGGATTCAATTAAAGTAAACAGAAACAATACTGCCTAGTTTTATTTCTCCCCATAACAACAGTACTTATCTTAGATACTTTGAAATGTAAGAATGAACTGTTTTGCTAAAAGGAAATCAGTATTTTAGCTATTACAACAACCCTCCTTGAAGAATGGTCTAGAATTTGGCAGCTGAGATTTAATGCTAAAAAATGCAGGGTCATGCATTTGGGCTGCAAAAATCCAAGGGAGCGGTACAGTATAGCGGGTGAACTACTTCTGTCCACAAAAGAAGAGCGGGACCTGGGCATGATTGTGTCTGATGATCTTAAAGTAGCTAAACAAGTAGAAAAAGCGATGGTGAAAGCTAGAAGGATGCTTGGGGGCAGGGAGAGGAATGACCAGCAGAAGAAAGGAGGTGATAGAGCCTTTGTATAAGTCTTTGGTGCGACATCAGTTGGAGTATTGTGTGCAATTCTGGAGACCACACCTTCAAAAGGATATAAGCAGGTTGGAGTTGGGTGGTTACTAAAATGGTTAGTGGTCTTCATTATAAAGCATATGAGGACAGATTTAAGGATCTTAATATGTATACTTTAGAGGAAAGTCAGGCTAGAGGAGATATGATAGAAATGTTTAAATACCTCCGTGGTATAAATGCATATGAGGAGAGCCTCTTTCAACTGAAAGAATGCTCTGCTATGAGGGAACATAGGATGAGGGTGAAAGGGGATAGACTCAGGAGTAATATGCATAAATATTTCTTTACGGAGAGAGTGGTAGATGCATGGAATAATCTCCCAGTGGTGGTGGTAGAGATAAGGACAGTATCTGAATTCAAAATGGCATGGGACAAACACAGAGAATCTCTAAAGGAAAAAAAGGGACTATTGTAGTTGATATGGAAGGGCAGACTAGATAGGCCATGTGATCTTTTTCTGCCATCCTGTTTCTATGTTTCAAAATACATAGCTTATTTCAGTTTCTTTAGAAATCCTGTTCCTTCATAGCAAGACTTCTAACTTATTGGTGTTAGTGCATGTACTGTCGGAGATATCAATATCTTCGCTCAACTGGGCACTAGAAAGGTTGGATCTAGCATGGTTAGCAAACTGTAAACATTAAGATGCTGCAATAAAAAAAATGTTTAGCCATCCACCTAGTATGTGCTCTAAATATGTTGCAGCAGGAAGAAGAGAAGACAGGACTTCAAGAGAACAAACCTGGGGTGAACTGGAGGAAGACCGAGAAGAAGACAGCAAGTATCCAAAGGTGGAGGAGGATCCCTACAGCTTTTCCATGATCAATGACGATGGTATATATGACCTGATACTAGCTACAGCCAAAGAAGAGAAGAGACAAGAAAGCAACTCTTTCATTGTGAACAGGCCACCAGCACCAGCACCTCGTCCTGCTTCAATGCCCATCAGAGAGAGCAATGTCCCTTACATAGCACAAGGTAAAATGCATGTTTTATACAACTACTAAAGATGAGACGGATATTCAAAGGGTTTATGTCTTAAATGGTAATACTGATATGATGATTCGGGAGGATGCATGAGTTAAACTCCCTTATTCTTTTTTTATTTCTGTTTGTCTTTGTCCCCTTTTTCTCGTTTTTCTTTATCGGTGCTCTAGAATCTGTTACTGCTATTTACATGTTGGCTTGTTGCCTGTATAGGATGTGTGCATAAGCTTCACTGGTTAAGGAAGAGAGTGGATGATGAGCATGCTTGGCCCCTGGGTATGGACGTGATGATGCAAGATGGATATGAGTGTACGGTGACTCCTATATGTGGATGGATATGCTCTAGACTAAAGAATGTGTATTAACTCGATACAGCTAAATGTATATCTCTTACTGTTAAAGGTCTAAATCTGCTCCAAAGATATGCATGTGAATGAATACTTAAAAAAATGATACTGGTTTCAATGTAAAAGGGACTTCAGTAAAGCACGACATTGCAACAGAAATTCAAATGTGTCGCTGCTTATGCACACGCAAATCTCAATCACTGGTCCCAAAACATTTTTCAAATCAGTTTTTTATATTTTTTCAACTTTTTATGAATAGTGAAATACAAATAAAATATCAATATGTGCTATGCTGTGTTGTGCTGGATCTATGCCAAAGAGCTCCACAGGAAGCTAACCCCCAGTCCTTTCCAGTCCTAACTTGGGTTTAATCACCAGTATAATCTCGTAAAGTATTCTTTTAAGTGATCGTTAAAGAAGAGTGTTTGGGCATAGGATTATTGATATTTCTTTACACCTTCATTTGGAAGAGTTTTTTGGGAGGTACAAGTGGGATTTCTGTTTCAGTAAAAACAATCATGTACGTTGCTACTCTGCCCTGTTTCATCCAAACTTCACCCCTAGAACTGTCAGCGTGTAGGCCCTGTCTTTTGATGCACCTCTCTCTTACGCATGTACACACCTGTGCAATTTTAGAACAGCTATTCTACATGTAAAACATGCTTTACATAGAAACATGGAAATATGAAATGAAGGCAGATAAAGACCATATGGCCTATTCAGTCTGCCCATCCATTAGAACTATTAAGTTCTGCAATCTCTTCCTCTCCCTCAAAGATCTCTGTGCTTGTCCCTTGCTTGAATTAAGGGAAGGTTCTTATCTCCACCACTTCCACTAGGTGGCTGTCCCACACATCGATCACTTTTTCCATAAAGAAATATTTCCTGAAATTATACTGAGTCTATCCCTTTTCACCTTCATCCTATGACTCCCTCTTTCCCGAGCTTCCTTTCAACTGCAGGCCAATTCCTGTGCATTTATACCATGGAGATATTTAAATGTATCTATCATATCTTCCCTCGCCTGCCTTTCTTCCATAGTGTACATGTGGAGATCTTTAAGTCTATATCCTTATGTCTTATAACACTGACCAGTTTTAGTAGCCACCCTCTGGAACACCTCCAGAATTGTAAACAATATGCCAAATGAGGTCTCACTAAAGCAAGTCTCGACAAATCCTGGGTGCCAGGTCACCATGGCACCTAGAAATTGTACCTTCTATTATCGTTCAATAATATCTAACGATTCTGCTTGTGGGACATTCGTATATAAAGATTCAACATCTAGCATAACCAAGATGATGTCAGGACTAAGATCATAAAAAGAGGACAAAATTTCAATAACGTGTGATGAATCCAGAACATAGGACCACATAGTCGTCACGAAAGGCTGTAAAAGTACATCCAAAAACTGTGAAATAGGTTCCAAAAGTGATCCGATGGCTGACACTATTGGTCGACCAGGAGGGGCTGTTAAAGATTTATGGATTTTTGGAATAACATATTATTGAACGATGTTTGTTCAATAGAGAAGTCCATAAGCGTATCCCTACAGCTTTCTTAATGTCATTAGCACATTTCGCATTATGTGAGAATTATTTTTGTTTTAGAGAGCTTTTCGTTAAACAAATAAAAGATATAGCGATGGGATCATCTATGGCCCCGAATGCAGCAAACTTATATATGTTTCAATTTGAAGAGAAGTTTTTAAAAGATCATGCATTTAAAGTTAATATCAAACTTTGGATCAGGTATATTGATGACATCTTTATCATTTGGGATGGAAGTATAGAAGTATAGAAGGACTCACTAGATTTAATACATTGGTATCGTTCATGAAATTTTTAAATTTTTATTTGTTCAGCACACCCATATATGTTTCGTTTCATTTTCGTTCTAAGTTTTGATTAAGTAATATTTATCACTATTCATGTTTGTTATTAGTGTTCATTTTATTCATTGTATTATTTAATTTGGCTATTCCAACATTTGTTTACCAGTATGTGATGCACTCATTTGATGGTTTTTAGTCATTTTATTATTTATTTATTAGATATTTATTTATCTATTTATAAGTACAGTATGTTTACTATATGTTTTAATAGTATTAGCTAATTATTTTATGGTTTTATCATTTTATTAATTCATGAACTATTTTTATATGGGTATATTTATTGTTTGTTCATGTGTTTATGGATGTAGTACGCCAGAATTCCCCTGAGAAAGAAAATTCGAAATACGGCCTGTGTCAGGCGTTTATGGCATGGTTATTTGATTTGCAATAAAGGTTCCTTCTTTACTACCACGAATTAGTACTGGGTCTTCTGCATGTGTATGTGTGTGTGTATGTGTGTGCCATGTGTCATTGAAGGTGTCAGGTGTGCATGTGTGCGTGTCATGGGGCTAATGGGGAGGTGTGTGCGTATGTGTGTCAAGGAGATGTCATAGGGTGTGAGCATGTGTCTATATAACAGTGGGTGTTGGGGGTGCATGCATGCAGGTTTGTGTGCAATTGGGGTTTCCCATTCATACCCTTCAGTACCTTCTTTTCTGTCCTCTCTCTCCTTCCTTTCACCCAGCCCTTCCTTCTTCCCTCTTCCCCTCCCTACTAACTTTGCACTTGAGGTGGCATGACTAAGTGACATTTTACTTACCAGATAATGTCCTTTCCTTGAGTCCTGCTAGGCCGGTCCAGACAAGTGGGTTGTGTCACTCTACCAGCAGAGGTCGAGACAAAGAAAATAATTTAGAGATTTCTTATGAGCTCATCCTGCAACCATATTTGAGGCAGCTAGGGGCATACTTTCCCAGTGTTTGTACCCAAGCCATAGTCAGGACCCCTGACTGTACATGTCCTCAGTGATAACAAGGACCAACAGTCCAAGGAACATAACTATAAACAGAATGCCATTCGAATAGAAAGTCTGCAAAGAGGAATATAGCTCACAGGACCAAACCACAGAAAATAGAAGATCATAGGGGTGGGTAATGGACTGGCCTAGCAGGACTTAAGGAAAGGACATTATTTGTCAAGAAAACTGTCACCTTCTATATCATTTTGTTAGGTCAGTCTAGACAAGTGGGACGAACCAAAGCTGTGCCTCCACTGGGCAGGAAGAAAACACAGCAGCCTTCAAGATCTGTATACTAAAGGCTGTGTCTGCCAGAGCGTGGACATCCAAGCAGTAATGCTTGACAAAAGTGGAAAGCTATGAACATGCTGTTGCCCGACAAATGCCTATGGAAGCAACCAAGCTCCGCTCCGCTCAGAAGCAAGTCTAAGCCCATGTGGCATACTGCTACTACTGCTACTGATTTGTATAGCGCTACAAGGCATATGCAGCATTGTACATATAGATGTAAGACACAGTCCCTGCTCATCAGAGCTGACAATCTAATCAAAACTGAGGACTGGTCAGTTTTGCAACAGATAGGTCAAGACTATAATCTCATTTATCCAGTGACCCAAGGTAAACTTTGTGGCTGCTTCACCCTTATGTGGGCCTGCAAAAAGGACAAAAAGTCTATCCGACTTTCAGAAGGAGTTAGTGACCTTCAGGTACAGAAGCAGCACCTTCCTAATGTTCACCAGAAAAAGGTCCTTATTCTTTTCCTGGCACTGTTCCTTTGGGAATGAAGGCAAACAACGCATCTGATTGATGTGGAAATACAGGGGGAGGAGTGGCCTAGTGGTTAGGACAGGATACCTCAGGCCGGAGGGCCAGGGGTTCAATTCCCACCTGGGGACAGCAATCTCAGGCCGGAGGGACTGGGGTTTCTAGTCCTATAGGCACTCCTTGTGGCCTTGGGCAAGCCACTTAACCCTCCATTGCCTCAGGTACACATAGATTGTGAGCCCTTTGGGGACGAGGGAATGTATCCAGTACCTGCTTATATAGTAATTGTAAACCGCTCTGATGCCCTCAGCCTGGGCGGCATATCAAGAATTGCATAAACATAAACATAAACATACAGCACCACTTTGGGCAAGAAGGAATGAATGGCCTGTAAATATGCGGCCTCTTCTGAAAATGATAGGGATCTCTGCATGATAAGGCCTGCAAATCAGAGATACATCTTGCAGAGCACACCATGACCAAGAGGTCTTCAGGGACAAATGCTTGAGTGTAGTCCTCTATATGAGCTCAAACAGCTTAGCCATCAAGGCCCGAAGAACCAAACTGAGATCCAAAGAATGAACAATCAAACAAGGGGAAGACGCAAATGTTTAACTCCGTGCAGGAAATGAGCCACATACGGGTGTGAGGCCACCAAGCTCACTGCCACTAGCTCTCTAAAACAGGACAAGGCCACCACCTGTGCCCACAAAGAACTGAGGGAGAGACCCTTGTCAAATCCAACTTGAAGAAAGGAAAGCAAAGCCGGCAAGTCCACAGTACTAGGGCTGACTTAAGAACATAAGATATGCCATACTGGGTCTGACCAAGGTCCATCAAGCCCAGTATCCTGTTTCCAACAGTGGCCAATCTAGGTCATAAATACTTAGCAGTTTCCCCAAAAGACACAAGTTCCACAATGCTTGTATTGGGTCAAGCAGTGATATCCAAGGTCCCTTTTAATAATGGTTTATGGACCTTTCTTCCAGGAACTTGTCCAAACCTTTTTTAAACCCAGCTATACAAACAGCTTTTATTACATCCTCCAGTAGCAAATTCCAGAGTTTGATTACACGTTGAGTGAAAAAATATTTTCTCTTGTTAGTCTTAAAAAGGTTGCCCTGTAGCTTCATTGCATGTCCCCTGGTCTTTCTATATTCTGATGACATAAACAATCGATTTGCATTTACCTGTTCCACTTCATTCATTAATTTATAGACCTCTATCATATCTCCCCTCAGCCGTCTCCTTTCCAGGTTGAAGAGCCCTAACCTTTTTTAGCCTCTCTTCATAGGGGTATCCTTCCATCCTCTTTACCATTATGATGGCTCTTCTCTGTACCTTTTCTAACAGCGCTATATCCTTTTTAAGATACGGTGACCAGAACTGCAGACAATATTCAAGGTGCGGTCGCACCAAGGAACGATGCAGGGGCATTATAATATCCTTTGTTTTATTCTCCATTACTTTCCTTATGATATCTAGCACTCTATTTGCTCTCTTGGCCGCCGCTGCACACTGGGCAAATGGTTTTAACATGTTATCCACAATGATGCCTAAATCTTTTTCCTGGGTGGTGGTTCCTAATGTGGAACCTTGCATCATGTAACCATAGTTTGGGTTGCTCTTTCCTAGATGCATCACTTTGCACTTGTCCACATTAAATTTCATCTGCCATTTGGATGCCAAATCTTCCAATTTATCAATATCCTCTTGCAATTTTCCACAATCTTCATGGGTTTTAACAATTTTAAATAGTTTTGTGTCATCTGCAAATTTGATAACCTCACTCATTATTCCAATTTCTAATGTCATTTATGAATATATTAAAAAGCAACAGACCCAGCAAAGATACCTGGGGTACTCCACTATTCACCTTTCTCCATTGGGAAAACTGGCCAGTTAGCCCTACCCTCTGCATTCTGTCTTTTAACCAGTTCCTGATCCACAGTAGTACACAGCCTCCTACCTCATGACTTTTTAGATTTGACAAAAGTCTCTGATGAAGGACCTTGTCAAAGGCTTTCTGAAAGTCCAGATACACTATATCAACCGACTCACCTTTGTCTACCTGTTTATTCACACCTTCAAAAAACATAACAGATTAGTAAGACAAGATCTTCCTTGTCTAAAGCCATGTTGGCTGTCTCCCATTAAGCAATAACTATCTACATGTTCAGTAATTTTGTTCTTTATGATCGTTTCTACCATTTTTCCTGGTACTGGAACGCTTTTTAAAAATTGGTGTTACATTGGCCATCCTCCAGTCTTCAGGTATTAAAGATGATTTTAATGATAGTTCACAGATTACTAATAACAGGTCTGCAATCTCATATTTCAGTTCCTTCAACACCCTTGGATGTATACCATCCGGTACAAACGATTTGCTACTCTTCAGGTTATTAAATAGTTGTAATACATCTTATTGGTGTATCAATATTTCTTTCAATGCTTCTGCAGTATCACCTTTAAATACCACTTCAGTCATGGGTAACATCCCTACATCTTCCTCAGTAAAGACCAAAGCAAAGACTTCATTTAGTCTCTCCGCTATGGCCTTATCCCCTCTTAGAGACCCTTTTACTCCTCTATCATTTAATGGTCCAATTGACTCTCTCATGGGTTTTTTGCTACACATGTACTTGAAAAAGTCTTTATTACGTGTTTTTGCATCCACAGCAAGCTCCTTCTCAAATTCTCTCTTTGCCTGCCTTATCAATGCCTTGCATCTAACTTGCAAGTGCTTATGCTGTTTCCAGTTTTCTTAATTTGACTCTTTTTTTCCATTTCCTGACAGCCTATCTGACCTCACCTTTAAACCATGCTGGCAGTTTTTTGGACTTCCTTCCACTTTTCTTAAAGTGTGGAACACAGCTGGTCTGGGCAAGATTTTTAAACAATACCCAAGCTTCTTGTAAGTCTTTAACCTTTGCAACTGCTCCTTTTAGTTCTTTCTTAACTATTTTCCTCATTTTATCATAGTCTCCCTTTCGAAAGTTAAAAGGTAGTAATGTGGATTTCCTTACCATCCCTCCTCCATTAATTAAATCAAACGCGATCATGCTATGATCACTATTGCCAAGTGCCCCAACACCCTTATCTCATGCACCAGATCTGGTATTCCACTAAGGACTGGGTCCAAAATGGCTTCCCCTCTGGTTGGTTCATGAACCAGCTGCTCCAAGAAGCAGTCATTTATTTCATCTAGAAACTTTATATCCCTAGCATGTCCTGCCATGACACTGACCCAGTCAATACCGGGGTAATTGAAATTACCCATTATTATTACTTTGCCGTCACTTTTGTTAGCTTCCCTGATTTCTTTGAGCATTTCATCATCCACTTGTTCATTCTGGCCAGGTGGTCGATATTACAACCCCACTGCCATCGCCTTCCCCTTTTTACATGGAATTTCAATCCATAGAGATTCTACAGCAAATTTTGGTTCCTGCAAAACTTTAACCCTTTGTGACTCAATGTCCTCTCTAACATAGAATGCAACCCCTCCACCAATTTGATAAGCTCTATCACTACGATATAGTTTATACCCAGGTATCACCGTGTCCCACTGGTTGTCCTCCTTCCACCATGTCTCTGAGATACCTAATATCTAACCTCTCATTTAGTGCTATATATTCTAAATCTCCCATATTATTTTTTAGACTTCTGGCATTTGCATACAAGCATTTTAGAGACTCTATTTTATTCATATTAATCTGGCTATTGGTAGGCAGGGGTAATTGGGAATCTTTAAGCTCTGTCTGCTCCGTAATCAAGGGCATTTGGGCATTTTGTCTTTATTGGAACCTCTCTTCTGATATACCCTAACTTCATTCTTTTGATAGTATCCTTCAAGGATACATTGTTCCGAACCATGCGCTCTTGGGCAACTGTCGCCTCTCCCCTATTATCTAGTTTAAAAGCTGCTCTATCTCCTTTTTAAAGATTAATGCCAGCAGCCTGGTTCCATCCTGGTTAAGGTGAAGCCCATCCCTTTGCGTTCTTTCCTCAGAATGTTTCCCATTTCCTAACAAATCCAAAACTATCATCCTTGCACCATTGTCTCATCCATGCATTGAGACTCCAGAGCTCTGCCTGCCTTTTGGGTCCTGTGCGGGGAATGGGAAGCATTTCAGAGAATGCTACCCTGGAAGTTCTGGATTTCAACTTCCTACCTAAAAGCCTAAATTTACCCTCCAGAACCTCCCTACCACATTTTCCTATGTCATTGGTACCGACATGTACCAAGACAGCAGAGTCCTCCTCAGCACTATCTAAGACTTTGTCTAGGTGGCGCGTGAGGTCCGATATCTTCACACCAGGCAGGCATGTTACCAGGCTATCCTCACGTCCACCAGCCACCCAGCTATCTACATGCCTAATAATCGAATCACCCACTATAACGGCTGTCCTAACCTTTCTCTCATGAGCACATGGCCCTGGAGAGACTTCCTCGGTGCGAGATGGTTTTTCATCACCTGGAGGACAGGTCCTAGTTACAGGATCATTTCCTGACACACCAGGGTGATGCTCTCCTGTCACGTGACCTCTCTCCTCCATGACAACAGGGATGCTTCCAGACTGGAGATGGGACTTCAGTACTTTATCCCTGTAGGTCTCGTCTATGTACCTCTCTGTCTTCCTTATGTCCTCCAAGTCTGCTACTCTAGCCTCCAGAGATCAGACTCGTTCCCTGACAGCAAAGAGCTCTTTGCACCTAGTGCACATGTAAGACCCCTCATCAACTGGGAGAAAATCATATATGTGACACTCAGTGTAAAAGACTGGAAAACCTCTATCTCGCTGCTGGACTGCTGTCTGCATCTTAGTTTTAAGGTTGTGTTTAGGTATTTAAGTTCTTTACCTACTAAGTGTTGGTGGGGATACTTATACTACTAAACTATACCTAATACGTGTAATGTACTTTGTTCACCTGAAGCTTAATTAATCTCAGGTCCGTAACGTATGCCTGATGAGGACAAACAGCTGCACCTGAGAGTGAATATGGCACCTACTTTCATTTGAGAGGTTTATGCACCTATAAAGCTACAATTATCCCAGGGGTGGGTGGGTCTTGCTGAGGGAGGGAGGGAGGGAAAAAGACTTATTAAAAGCTGGTTGCTACACAGTACCTTGTCCTGTGCTTTTAAGGTAATCTGTGACCAATTTCCAGGGGGGAGTCCCACAGCCCTTGCATGGATAGAGGGAATCTTGGGGGTCTAAATTTTACCAGAAAGCTCTCTGCTGTGTTTTAAATTTAAACTGAAAGCTCTTTGCTGCTACTAGGCCCTGACTGATTTAACAAATACACTGGGTTCACAGATTAATCAGCTTTAATCTAAAGAATTCCTTTTCCCCCAAGATTTAGAAAAATTCCCAGCAGTAAATACTTACAATTGCAGATCTCTCTCCAGAAGTAGCAGTCCCTTTTTTTAGTCCTTCAAGATGCTCACAAAAGCAGTGCTCAGAAAGGAACCAAAGACACTCATAACAGTGCTCAAAAAGGCACCAAACCCATACATAGATGAGACAAGTGGAGCCTTTTTTACTTTCAGAAGTGTGGAAATCACAGCAGAAGAATAGCCCTTATGTGCTAAGTATTGCCTCTCAAGAGTCAAGCCAGAAGGGAGAAGGGAGCTGGGTCATGTAACAGGACCGGCCCCTGCCTCAAGGGCCCCCAAGCTGACAGAAGGTGTAGGAGCGAGTCTTGCCAGAGATGCAACATATCCGTATACCACCACCTTCTCAGCCAGTCTGGTGCCATCAATACTGCTGGACCCTGATGGTGCTCTACACAATGAAGCACTCAGCCTATGAGAAGTCATGGAGGAAACACATACAGCAGAACCTGCCTTTGGCCAAGGTTAACTAGGACTTCCACAACCTCAGAACACACTTCTTTGTGGCAGCTGAAGAACCTTTGCACTTTGGAATTGGCTCAGGTCATCATCAGATTCATCTCAGAGCAACTCCACCTGTCCATGATTCTCTGGAACACCATTTGGCCCAATTCCTACTCTCAGGAATTGAGGGAGTGTTGACTGAGAAAGTCCACTTCCACGTTGTCCTCTCTTGCAAAATGCTTCACCAAAAGGGCCAGGAGATTCCACCCTATCCAAGAGAATAGGAGGATCATTTCCTGAGAAACCCTGGAACTCATTTTGCCACCTTGCCTGTTGATAAAGGATATTGCTGTGGTGCTATCTGAGAATATTCAAACTGCTTAGCCTCAGACTAAGCTCCAGAGATGCAAGAGAGCCAAGCGAATGGCTCTTGCTTCCAGCCAGTCGATGGGCGAAGCCACCTCTCGTCTGCCCCTTGCAATGGGCTCCCCAGCCAAACAGGCTTGCATCCATCATCAGTAGTCACTGATGATCATGCAGGAGAAGGAACTTTCACAGATGACTGGGCTGCTCCCACCATTGCAGGCTGGCCATCACCAATGGGAGAATGGGAATTCTGATCTTGAAGTTCTATGAACAAGCAGACCAGTGGGACAGTAAGAAGCTTTGCACTGGTCCCATGTGCACTTGCAGCTAGGGGACTATCTCAGTTGTTGACAACATTGATTCTGGGAGCTGAAGGTAGTCCCACACCTTGGAAGCATACTACTTCTGAAAAGACAGCTGAGATAACAGCTTCTCCGCTCTCTTCTTTGGCAGGAAGACCTTTCCTGAACCAATGTTGAACCATGTCCAAAAGTACTCTAGTTATTGAGTGCATTCTAGGTAGCTCCTGTCGTAGTTGATCAGCCAGCCCAAACTTTCCAGAAACTGCACCACTCGGGCCAACTCCCAAAGTGATTCTGAATGCGACCTAGCATATAGAAAACAGTCATCCAGGTAAGGATGAACACAAATCCCTTTGTGCTGCAGAGTGATGGCAACTACAACCATTATTTTGGTGAACGTCCTTGGGGCAGTGGAGAGACAGAAGAGGAGAGAGGCAAATTGAAAGTATGAGCTGAGAACAGAGAAGTGCAGGAAGCACTGCTGATCCTCATGAATTGGAATGTGGAAATAGGCTTCAGCCAAGTTCAGAGATGCAAGAAATTCCCCTCACGGGACTGCTCGGATGACTGACCTCAATATCACCATGTGAAAACGAAAGGTTCTTAAGTGAACATTGATGCCCTTGAGATCCAAAATCAGATGTTAGGGCCCATTCTTCTTTGGCACCACAAAGTAAATGGAATACTGGCCCTTGCCTCTTTTGGCAGATGTCACAGGCTTGACAGCCTGGAAGCTCAGCATTCTCTCCAGGGTAGCTTAAATCATGGATGACTTTGGCCACAGATTCACATGTACAGAGCACAAAGGCATCTGGGATGGGATCCTTGCATTTCAGCACATAATTATAATGAATAGTGTTGAGCACTTATCTGTCAGGGGTCACATGGGCCCATTCCTGGAAGAAATGACTAAGTTGGTTGCCTATAGGAGGCACTCTCACAAGGGCCCCCATCCTGTCATTGTGTTTGACAGAACCCAGATCGGGAAGAGGAGGAAGCCTTGCAGGACTCACAAGCCCCTCAAAAGGATTGAGTTTGGGAATGAGCTGTAGGGAGGAAAGGATGGTTTCCCCAGGCGATACTTCTGAGATTCCTGGAAATCCCAATGAGATTTGGATGCTCCCAACTCCTTGATCAGCTTCTCCAAGTCCTCCCCAAAAACAAGTTTCCCCTTGAAATGAAGCTTAGATAATCAGGACTTGGATGCAGTGTCTGCTGTCCAATGATGAAGCCAAAGCCAATGATGTGCTACCCAGGGGCGGCCCAAGGAGGGTGCGGGGCCATGTGTGGAGATTCATTGTGGGGCCTCATTTGCATAAGGAGTCTCATTTGCATAAATATTTCCATAATGCGCTTTTAGTAAACATGCCTCTTAATGAGTGTCTGAATAAAGAAAAACTACCAGATTTCTAAATTACTATATTCCAGTGCCAACCGCCAGGCCCATTAGGAACCATTTAGAACACATAGCAAACCCACTGTAACATAACAGCACTACCAGGACTCACAAAGCACCAAACCCTACCTATCAAAAAGACAACACTGCAAATATTAAACCAATACATCTCAGAGAATACCAATACATCTCAATGGGGGAAAGGGAACAAGTGGGACTGTCAAATAAAAACTATGTGAACAGAATACCTCAGCTTGGTTACACATGAAGAACATAGACCATCACCACACAAAGAACAAGGGATCACAAATTAGAAATAATAAGATAATAATTAAATTGAGAACCCCAAAAGTCAAACATGAAATGTACAACAACACTGGAGAAATAAAGCTATAAATTAATTTCCTCTTGCACAAAACAAAAACACAAAGATGTTAGCGATACACATTTCCCAGACCTGACATATTCCAGTTAATAAATTCAAAATAAAAAGTATTTTTCTACCTTTTGTTTGGGCATTTTATTTTTCAGTTGCAATTGCTCCAGTCACTTTCTTCTGGTTTCTTTGTGTTTTCTGCAAGCTGTCCATTTGTCCTTTCTTCTCTCTTCTAGATTTTTTCCATTCTCTCTCTCTATCTGCTTTAACATACTGATCTTTGCCCCTTTTGCTCTTTCCCCCATTTCTTTCTTTATTCCTTTATCATCCATTCAAATTTCACCCTTCCATTCTCAATCCCCACTTACTCTCCCAGTACCTGGCCAATGGTAGATTTTTCTTCACTCCCACACAAAATATCTTTTCCTATCTCCATCCTCATTCCCCATCCCCTTCTAGTCCTCCCCCAAAATCAGCTCCCTTCTAATTCTAGATCCACCCAGCTTCTGCTTTCTTCTAATCCCATTCTTCCATGCCCCCACATCAGCCCATTTCCAGTACTAGAACCCCATATACTCCTTTCCAGTCCTATTCCAGTCCAATAGCCCATTTGCAGTCTAAGCTCCCCCATCAGCCCATTTCCAGTCTTAGCCCTTCCCATCAGCCCATTTCCAGTCCTATTCCAGTCCAATAGCCCATTTGCAGTCCAAGCTCCCCCATCAGCCCATTTCCAGTCTTAGTCCTTCCCATCAGCCCATTTCCAGTCCTATTCCAGTCCAATAACCCATTTGCAGTCCAAGCTCCCCCATCAGCCCATTTCCAGTCTTAGCCCTTCCCATCAGCCCATTTCCAATCCTATTCCAGCCTCCCATCAGCCCATTTTCAGTCCTATTCCAGCTCACCATCAACCCATTTGCAGTCCAAACAGCACCCATCAGCCCATTTCCAGTCTAAGCTCCCCCCATCAGCCCATTTCCAGTCCCTGTTTACCCTCCCATCACAGCCCATTTCCACTTCTAGCCCCCTCCCATCACAGCCCATTTCCAGTCCTATTCCAGCCCCCATCAGCCCATTTCCAGTCCAAGCTCCCCCTCATCAGCCTCATTTCCAGTCTTAGCCCCCCCCATCAGCCATTTCCAGTCCAAGCTTCCCCTCCCATCACAGCCCATTTCCAGTCCCAGCTTACCCTCCCATCACAACCAATTTGTAGTTCAAGCTTCCCCGCCAATCACAGCCTATTTGCAGTCCAAGCCCCCCCCCCATTACAGCCCATATGCAATCCAAGCTTCCCCCCCCCCTTACAGCCCATTTCCAGTCCTAGCACCCCCGTCTGCCTGCCGAAGAGCCCCGTTGCCATCTAAGGGACTTCAAAGGGAGCCGGGAAAGCCCGCACGAGTCCCCGGCTCCCTCTGCACAGCCACCAGCATGAAGAGTGTTTTCTCTCACGCTGGCGGCTGTTTCAGTAAAGCATGCTGAATGCCGGGAAAGGTTAAAGGCCATTTCTCAGCACTTGCGCGCTTCACAGAAACAGCCGCCAGCGTGAGAGTAAACACACTTCATGCTGGTGGCTGTGCAGAGGGAGCTGGGGCTTCCCCGGCTCCCTCTGAAGCCATCCATCTCTGTGAGAATGAAGTTCGCGCACGGCCCCCTGAAGCACGGGGCCCTGTGCAAACATTCTCACACAATGGACGTGCCGGCCCTGGTGCAACCATAGAAAATACAATATCTTTTGGTCATAAGTTGGACCAGATCATATATGGCATCTGACAAGAAAGCTGCTGCTGACGCCAGAAGAATCTAAGTTTCATGATGAGGGAGTGACTGGATCCAATAGAGAAGGGCACATGTCATAAGCTCCCCAGAAATCACCATCTGGAGAATAAGGTAGGCAGCCTAAAACTCTCTCTTCAGGAAGGCTTTAACCTCATGATCCACTTGGTCTTTGAGAGCCACACCACCGTCCACCAGGATGGTGGTGTGTTTAGTGACAGCCATCACCTGTGCATCCACCTGGGGTAAATGAGTCCAGACAGCAAGGTCCTCCTGAGGGAGAGCATAGAGCCTAACTCATGATGCTGCTCCCTTTCAATGGGGTATCAGGTGAGTCCCATTCCATGCACATCATGCTCCCTCCAGGAAAAAAAATATGCTTGGAAGGATTTAAATCTCCTGCAAGAAGGGATGCACTTGCTGCTCCTGTTCCTCCATTGGAGCATCCAGCAGCATCAGGGCAGAGGAAACCTGATCAATTAGTGCTGCCAGAGCTTTCTGAAAGAAATGGATGAGGAGAGACTCATCTTGATCATCTAGCACCAAAGGTTCGCTGCCTTCATGCATGGAGCCACCATCAGATTTCTCAGAACTCAAGGCAGGATCCTGATTATAGGAGAGATTATCCAAATCCCCAGAATCCATCCTCTTCCAGGGGTGCTTTTGCGGAGGAGCCCCCCTGAAGGACTCTCCCACCCTGTGAAGAAGAGCCAACTTCTGAGTGAGAGAAAAAGAAACAGGAGGGCCCGGAGGTCACTCTATCTGAATTACTATGCCAGAAAGACCATGTTTGTTGAAGAAAGGAAAAGAATTCTGCAGATGATAGGCCAGGGGCTTGGAACTCTCCACCGGGCTTGGTCATCCTAGCAGAAAGTAGACTGGCCACTGGAGGATCCCACTGAGAAGCTTCAGGTGGGCTGAGCCCTAAAGAGTGAGCAGAGGAATTCCAAGCTGAGTGGAGGAATTCCAAGTTGTCTGTTTCTCCATCTGACCCTGTTGCTGTCTATCGAACTGGAGAAGAAGGAAGGAGGTCCATGTCCAACAACTGTAAGGACGATTCCTCTGAGAGGTGAGCAGAAGCCCCTGTGCAAAGATCACATTGGGAGTTCAGTGAGGTAGCATCTCCTCCTAGAAGACAGACACCTATCCCAAAAAGAGCAGCTTCCAGAGTGTAGCAAGTCCTTCACTGAACCAAAGCACCCTATCGAGGGCCATGCTTAGAGCATGCATACTGGTAATGCGGAACTACCGCACAATGAAGAGTTAGCACTCAAACAGCACACACGCCATACATTGAAAATGTGCAGATACCATACGTACCACCTTATGCATTGTAGAACAAGGGTTAAGGCACAGCCAGGCACACAAGCATGAGGTGGGAACTGGCAGGAGAAAATAACTGTAATTAACCAAAGGTTCTGATCCTGACCCAACAATCAATCCACTAAGACAACAAAATCAGGGGCTCCCACAGACAACTTTAAACAAACACTGAAGTACAGAAAACAGGAACTTAAATTTGGCACTCATCTCTGGAGAGCCCAAGGCAGCAAGAGTGCTAGACCCAATGCTACTCCACTGCAGCCTGACATATACCTCTTTAAACCTTTATTCAATCTTCAGGGGAGAGCCGAGGGCTGAGGCTGTGCTAGGCTGGGGCCCTGATTCAACAATTTTAGCTGTTCAACTGACCCTTAACAGGATAAGGATGGGGAACTGAACTGACCCCCCTCCTCTTTTGGCCAACCCAGAAAGGCACTGGTTTTAAGGGTAACCCAACAGAAGCCTTTCCAAATTGAGCTCGAGAGGAAGTTGCCTCTAAGAGTGGTTACTCACGAGCTAAATCAAATTTTTTTTCAAAGTTTTCAGATGTGTCTACTCTCTGCTGGAGACAGAGAAATACTGGGGAAGTATGACCCTTGCTGCCTCGGATATGCTCATAAGAAACCTCTAGATTTTTTTCTCTGTCTCCAACTCTACTGGTAGGGGGATGCAACCCACTTGTCTGAACTGGCCTAGCAGGATGATACAGAATAGTGTAATAAAGCCCAAAAGCAAGTTCTGAGGCCAGGTTGTCAGCCTTGGAGGAGGGTAGGGGTTTGATATTCCACTCTAACCAAGGACTACTTAATATCTGTACTTTGACTGATGCAGATCTTCCTGTAGCTGGACATGGAAAGGTTTGTCTGGATACCAAGCTCAAAACAAAGCCAAAAGTAAGAGTTTTAGCTGGTGACCAAACACCTACAGCAGTTGATCAAAGCAAGAAGGAAAATTATAAAAGGATACTTGTCAGCAACCTCAGGCAGCTGTTTTTGTTAGCACAATTAAGGACAAAGCAAAAGCTGACCTTGTCCTGCTACTTCTTTTCTTCTCTCATTGGCTTTTTCATCTATTATCTATGCTTTTAATACAGCAACAAAGCTGCTCCTCTCTGCATCCCGTCTCTGAGATGGTTGCCTCTTTTTGCTAAGCTTGTTGCAAAGTATCTCACATGAGTGTGTTGTGGGGCTCATTGGCATCTGTAGAAAACTTGCCCAGGAAAGGGGCTGCTAATTCATGGATAAATCCCATGGGTTAGTACAGAGCTTGAGAAATCCCAGGTGCCAAATCTCTATGGTGCCTAGAAATTGCATCCTGATGCCCCAGATTTCACTCCCATCCATGTTTTGTAATTTTTGTTTTTTATTTTTACATTGGTCATCCTCACCAAAGAAAAAAACTCCTACAAGTCATACACAATTTGGATATCAGTAAATTTGAGCTGTGCGGTACAGGAACTTTCAGCTGGTCTTGCAAAACTTGAGGCTGCAAGATCAGCCAGAAGTTCCTGTACTGCATAGCTCAAACTTACTGATGGCCAAACCACGTAGTGTGGACTGTAAGAGATCTCCCATTTCTTCTGTTGTAACAGAAGTAGCAGCAGACAACAAAATAGAGGGGAACAGGTAGTGAGGTGCACCAAGCTCCTTGCTTGCCTGGTGGTGAGGGATGGCTGGAACTGAGTGGTAGTGGAGATATATGAGAGAGAAACAGAGAATGGGTGAAGACTGGGGTGGAAGAGCTTTAAGAGAGCAAGAGAGAACATAAGACTGGTAAAGACTGAGGTAGAGGGTATGAAAGAGAGAGGGACTAGGTGAACCCTGGGGTGAGAGAGGTATATGACAGCAGAGAGAGAGAATGGGTGAAGACTGGAGTGTGGGGCTATAAGAAAGACAGTCAGAGGTTGGTAGGGAACCAAGCCATACTGATATGATACATGAAGCAAGGAGGCGGTTGGCTATCAATGGGGTGGTGTCGTATTGCTGACTGTACTCCTGGGGCACGGTTAGTACCGTTGAATATCCACGGGTACTGCTGCTACATGACCCGATGCTAACGATTTAGCATCAGGGCGTTCCATGGGCAGTACCCAGGGTTAACCAGTCAGTGGTAATATTCAGCCGCTGCCCAGTTATCCTGTGGTGGCAAACGTTAGGCACAGAGTACAAAAAAGGCAGGGCTAACTTTTGCCACTGAAACTAACCGGGCAGCAACTGAATATCTCTGCTGCCTGGTTAGCTTCCTGCCTCGACACTGACCTGGGTATTCAATGCCAGTGGCCAGATATGGCTCCATCATTGAATATCCGGGTTTAGTGTTCAGTGCCGATAGCTAGCCACCACTGCTGTATAATCGGCCCTTTATTTTTAAATAGACATGAAATCAGAAAAAAGAGCCCTAGTAGATCAGTTTCTAAAAGAGCTGCTGCAGACCTCGAATGAGATTCCCTCCTCATCTACTGGAAATTAGTGGGAGCAGTCTACGTGAAAGGGGGGAAGGGATGGGAATGAGAGTGGCCCCAGCCATTGGCTCCCAAGTTTTTGGACTTGATCCTAGATTTAAAAACATTTATCAAGACTTGGGTTTGCACCTTGGCCTCTGAATCTGTCTCTGCCTGCCCCAGTGTCAGTCTGTGTGAAGTGTCACTTACTTGTCCTCATTACTGCTCCTATAGGTAATAACTCATCCTCAATATTTCTCTCATAAATTTGGGCTTGATTTTTGGAAAGAAGAGTCAGCAAACAATTTTAGAAGATAATTTTTTATTGGTCTCACTTACTGTAATATATCTGTCACAAACTTATGAGAGCTATCCTCTTCTCACCAGGTCAAAGAAGGAATTCGAGCTTGATGTACTAAGGGCCTTTTTCCCCATTCTGTATTTATGGAAAAGAAAACACAGTAAAGGAAGCTTTTAATTTACTTTTAATATTTTTTATTGATGACGGAAATCATGCCGTTATCAAAAAGTGTCCTTCATTGGTTTGGCCATTTCCACAAATTCGTGAATGGCCCTATGGGTAGACCAAGAAACACAGTAAAACAAGCTGCCTTCATTTTACTCGTATAAGCAAGGATGGCCCTATGGAAACTTTAGTGAAAAGTATCCGCTTAACAAAATTTATTTTAATTTTCTATTATATGACTTGAGTAAAACAGCAAGAAAAGCATGACAGTTCACAATGCATATTGCATCTTACTCGTACCAACCAGAACAAGTAAAAAGATATCATTCCAATCAACAAATGAGTCAACTGAATTTTTGTTTATAGAAGATATCATAGTTATATGAACATAAAATGCACCTGACTGTGAGGTATTATAGTTGTCATGTGGAGAGAATTAATATATCTGGTTATTACTGCTGATGAAATGGTGAAAGTAAAAGCAATTGTCACAACTTAGGAGTGATTTGGGCCTCAGAGTTTTTACTTGCTAAACCTCAGCTATTATTAAGTCCACCTTTTGTGGTCTGCAATTTCTTCATCAAATTCATTCTTACCTGCCATTACAAGTAAGTTCAATAGATTATTTATTAATTTTGTCTGTATTAGATTATCATAACTTTTTGTATTATGGTATTACAAAATACCAACTTGGAAGGTTACAATTAGTGCAGAAATACCACTGCTAAGATTTTGATTTCTAGAAGGTACGAGGGACTATGCTTCGCCACAGCTGGCATTACATTGGTTACCCATCAAAAAGAGGATCCAGGTTAAATTATTATGCTTGACTTTTAAATTGTTATATGGATTGGGACCTGTACTTACTGGTCTATATTATTGATGAACTATGTGCCTTCAAGGCCTTTACATTATTCCCATTTGAATTATCTTGAACTTCCTTGCCCATCAGCTATCTGTCTCAAGTGTATCCAGCATTCTGTGTTTGCATATGAGGGTCCAAAATTGTGGAATGAATTACTGGTGACTATTCATGGTGAATAGATTTAAGGAAGAAATTAAAAATGTGGTTATTTCCTATTGGTTGCAGGTAAATTTTTAATATTTACTTGCAACCAATTTGCACTATCTTCAAACGGTTCCGCATCCACTACCATATTTATGCGGATGACATAATGGTATAGATCCCATTCAGGATCCCGAACCCCCCAATACAATTAACAACAGAGTGTTTCAACGAACTAACAAAATGGCTCAGTGACCACAACTTACACATTAACTTCTCAAAAACAGATGTACTATATGTAACGAGAAACCAAACCTACATACCCCCAACATCCATTGTACTTCAGAACCATGAGATCAAAACAAAAAAACAAAGTGAAGTACCTAGGAGCGATGCTGAATAAGAGCCTTAGCATGGAATCCCACATCAAAAACACAATGAAAAAAATACACTACAAACTTAAGCTCCTGAAACAACTCCGCCCTTTGGTATATCTGCACGACTTCATATCCTTAATCCAAGCAATCATTACACCCCACTTCGACTTTGCGAATACAGTCCTTCAAGGCACCTCAAAACAAAATCTTAAAAGGCTCCAGCTAATACCAAATGTAGTAGCCAGAACTATACTGAAGGTCCGCTCATTCAAGCATATAACTCCCATATTAGCTCAGCTCCACTGGCTCCCAATTTACTACCGTATAAGCTACAAAGTTCTAGTAACTACATTTAAATTAATAAATAACCTAGCATCATCAGTCCTTAACACTCTAATCACCAAGGAAACCCAAATCGCAGTCAAAGGAGTAAAAACAGAAACAAAATTGAGATACCGAAAGATTTTACAAAAGCTAAAAAATCACTAACAAGGCTTTTTCACACTCTGCCCCGATCCTCTGGAATGATCTACCAGAAGATATCAGACAGTTGACTGACATTAGGGTATTTCGTAAAAAATTTAAAAAACACACTGATTTACGACACACTCTGGCGCACAAACACTGACACACAAACAGACAAAGGCTAAAAGAATATAACCCAAATGTTAAAACCTAGGTCAGTATTACGTATATCAATCAAAAACACCTCCCTGTATATAGTTGCATGACCATCAGAACGTTTGATAGTCTTTTCACTCTGTAATGTATATAGTACAGATTATAATCCAAGCATTCAAGCCTAGACCAGTGATACACCAACCAATTTCTTCCCACTGTATATAGTTGTATGAATATCAGAATGTCAGACTGTTACTACATTCTGTAATGTATATAGTTGCTAAGTTCTCTGTAAAAAGTTCACAAATGTTCTGTATAATATGAATAGTTATGCATTCCTGTTGTACCATTTATACCACTGTTCATTGTAAACCGCACTTGATCCATGGGAAAGTGCGGTATAAAAGTGTTTAATAAATAAATAAAATCTGTTGATATTATTAACTTTTGAGGGAGAGAATAATTTAAAATGAGGAAGATAGTAGACAGTTGTTTATATCAATTCATTGTGTTATGCTACTATATTATGTTATAGGTAAAATTATTTTTTTTATTTTATTGTTCAAATCAATGAGGACATTAAACTAATCACATGCATCCATATTAAAAGAATTACATGAGGCTAAAGCCTAGCAATCTACTTCCAGCTGCACCTTGCCAAGAAAACCAGGGGATAGTCAAAACATGGATGACTATCCACAGGGTCACCAGGAGTCCACATCAACTTGATGGTACTTAACAACAAGAAGTAAACTTATGGCCTGATCAATGGCATTTCTCCAGATAACAGCATCCATTATCCAGATACATGCTTTCGCCACTGCCATCCATGGTTATTCAGCAGCGCTTTCTGGATAGTGTTGAATATCCTTACCGACCTCATGGGGCACTATACAGATAATGCCAGGGTGGTGTGTGAGCAGAGCAAAGGTGGAGTAGCGAGTTATTTGGGGAGCTGTAATATTTAGCAAAACAGCTAAGTTATCCAGACAGTTATCCAAACAGCGGACTGTAGTAGTTGGTATAGAAGGGCAAACTGGATAGTTGGTATGGTCTCTATCTGCCGTCATGTTTCTATGGACTGAATATCACCGTTCTCTGTGTAACCCACCCTGTATGGATGTTCATAGCCAGCTGCACATTAGCGGGCTAATTTTATAAAGGAGCTGTGTAAAGATACACGCTATTTACACATGTAAGTTCCTATTTTACAAGACGTACATGTGTGAATGGGCACTCATGCACCGACGTTAGGCAGTTGCTTTTTTGTAAGTCCTGCTGCATGTATTTTTGGTGTGACTGAGTATAGGGCGGAACATGGGCAGAGCACAGGACCGTACCTAGCCCTGTGCGAGCGGTGCGGCCGCACAGGGCACAAAGGCTTAAGGGGCACATTTCAGCTGCCTGCTGCTGCCACTTTTCTTCTCTCAGCAGTGGCAGGCAGTGGCAGACAGCTGAAATGTGCCCCTTAAGCCTTCTCGTGGCACGCAAGCAGGTCTGGTCCCTCCCTCCTCCGACAGGTGTCAGAGCAGGGAGGGACAGATCTGCTTAGTGCGCCAGTGACTTGCACATCGGGCGTGCCTCTTCTCTCCTGCCCCCATCCAGAAAGTGGCTAGATGGAGGTGTGTGGGGGGGGTGCGATTCACGCTCGGTACGGCCCTGGCGGAGCACAGGCAAAGCTCAAATCTACACATGGCAAGTTATTTAATAATATAACTTACGTGCTTTCTTGAAAAATCTAAGAGCAGGTGTAACTGCTATGCCTAGATTGATGTGTGTCTTTATGCTCCTATTTTATAAAGTACGCACATACCTCATTTCATAAAATCAGCTCCAAATACGCACATGGCAACACACATTAACCGCATAGGCGTTTATGAAATTACCCTCCACAAGGATAGCAGTGCTGAATCTCCATTAATTACTTAAATGCCGCAGCTGGTGCTTTTAAAAATAACATCATCCGCAGTGTTAAATATTGACCCGGTGGTGCCCAGCATCGTGTCCCAGTCGACCAGCTGATCTCATAGCAAAAGAAATGATGGCATATTTAGGAAGATAAGTAGTTTATAGATTTTTCCCACCAAAGAGGGATGTGTTTTGCTGCTGCATTCTGTCTTCAGTTTATGCATTCTTCATTTTTATTTACTGCATTGATACAGTAAATGGTCACTGTCATTCTGAAGCATTCTAGGCAAAATGGAACCAGAAAGCTGAGTTTTCACAAATCTAGCTTGAACAGCAGTATGAGTCATTCCATTTTTGCCTAATCCATCACTGGAGCACTTGGCAGAATTCTCCAGGCTTGTGAATTGAGCTTTTCTATCAATTATGTCCACGCATATTCCCTTCATTGGCTTCCATTCATTTTTCCTATTGATAATAAATTTGAGTTTATGGGTTCATTTATATTTCCTAACTGTTACCCCAACAAGTTTAAGTTTTAAACTTTCTCTTACCCTTCCCTGAAGGACTCCTCCCCTCCCCCCTGCTGAGTTAGTGTTGTGGCCTTCCATTTTCTGTGCTGCACACGTGGGTTTAGCTCAGATTGCCTCTGTGTTCCCTAAGAAGAGGGGTGCTTCCAGAGCTCTCCCAAAAGGTGGTTTTTTTACTGAGTTGCTGCATAACTGTGAGTCTTGTTTCCAAATAACTGTGAATCTGTGTGTCTCCACATAGCTCTCTATCTGTCCATAGTATTGGGTTCCCTTACCCACTCCATTGCTGTAGACGTTTACGTTTTAAACTTTCTCTTACCCTTTCTCAGCTGTAACTTACCTTGCCTCTCTCAACTAACTGGGCTTTATCTGGTACCCCCCTCCCCCCTGCTGAGGGTTCAGGACAGGGTACCTTGTAACTGCCCTCTTTAATAGGACTTATCTCCCTCCCTCCCTCCCCAGCACCCACCCACCCCTGGGGTAATTGTAGTTTTATAGGTACTTGCACATCTTAGAGGAAAGGGGCTGATCTCAGGTGCAGCTCGTTATCCAAATCAGTCATACACGGAGGACCTGAGATTAATTAATTAAGCTTCAGGTACACAAGGTGTATTAGGGGTATTAGATACTTTTATTGGTATAAGCATCTACACCAATCCTTCTTATATACAGAATTTAAAAGACCTAAACACAAGCTTTAAACTAAGATGCAGACAGAAGTCCAGCAACGAGATGGGGGTTCTCCGGTCTTTTGCATTGAATGTCACATGTATGATTTTCTCCCAGTTGGTGAGAGGTCTTACGTATGCACTAAGTGCAAAGAACTCCTTGCTCTCAGGGAACGAGTCCGTTCTCTAGAGGCTAGAGTAGCAGACCTGAAAGACATAAGAAAGACAGAGAAGTACATGGACGTGACCTACAGGGATATAGTCCTGAAGTCCCACCTCCAGTCTGGCAGCATCCCTGTTGCCATGGAGGAGAGAGGTCACGTGACAGGAGAGCATCACCCTGGTGTGGCAGGAAGTGATCCTGTAACTAGGACCTGTCCTCCAGGTGATGTAAAACCCTCTCGCACCGAGGACGTTTCTCCAGGGCCACATGCCCATGAGGGGAGGGTCAGGACAGCTGTTATAGTTGGTGATTCAATCATTAGGAATGTAGATAGCTGGGTGGCTGGTGGACGTGAGGATCGCCTGGTAACATGCCTGCCTGGTGCGAAGGTAGCGGACCTCACGCACCGCCTAGATAGGATCGTAGATAGTGCTGGGGAGGAGTCTGCTGTCTTGGTACATGTTGGTACCAATGACATAGGAAAATGTGGTAGGGAGGTTCTGGAGGCTAAATTTAAGCTTTTAGGTAGGAAGTTGAAATCCAGAACTTCCAGGATAGCGTTCTCCGAAATGCTTCCTGTTCCACGTGCAGGACCCAAAAGACAGGCAGAGCTCCGGAGTCTCAATGCGTGGATGAGACAATGGTGCAAAGATGAGGGTTTTGGATTTGTTAGGAACTGGGGAACATTCTGGGGAAAGGGGGGGCTCTTCCGAAGGGATGGGCTTCACCTTAATCAGGATGGGACCAGACTGCTGGCATTAACCTTTAAAAAAGAGATAGAGAAGCTTTTAAACTAGAAAACAGGGGAAAGCCGACAGTCACCCAGGAGCGCATGGTTCGGACGAAGGTATCCTTGAAGGATACTACCAAAAGCAGTGAGGTTCCAAAAGGGAGTATAGTAGCCGAAATGCCCTTGAGTAAGGAGCAGACAGAGCATAAAGATGCCAAATTACCCATGCCTACCAATAGCCAGATTAATATGAATAAAATACAGTCTCTAAAATGCTTGTATGCCAATGCTAGAAGTCTAAACAATAAGATGGGAGAGTTAGAATATATAGCACTAAATGAGAGGTTATATATGATTGCACTCTCAGAGACATGGTGGAAGGAGGATAACCAGTGGGACACTGTGATACCTGGATACAAACTATATCGTAATGATAGAGCTGATCAAATTGGTGGAGGGGTTGCGCTCTATGTTAGAGAGGGCATTGAGTCAGAAAGGATTAAAGTTTTGCAGGGAACAAAATTTGCTGTAGAATCTCTATGGATTGAAATTCCACTTATGAAGGGGAAGGTGATGGCAGTGGGAGTATACTATCGACCGCCTGGCCAGAATGAACAAATGGATGATGAAATGCTCAAAGAAATCACGGAAGCTAACAAAAGTCACAACAGAGTAGTAATAATGGGTGATTTCAATTACCCCGGTATCGACTGGGTCAGTGTCACGGCAGGACAAGCTAAAGAGGTAAAGTTTCTAGATGGAATAAATGACTGCTTCTTGGAGCAGCTGGTTCATGAACCGACCAGAGGGGAAGCCATACTGGACCTAGTCCTTAGTGGAACGCCAGATCTGGTGCAAGAAATAAGGGTGTTGGGACCACTTGGCAATAGTAATCATAGTATGATCATGTTTGATTTAATTATTGGAGGACAAATAGTAAAGGAATCCACAGTACTACCTTTTAACTTTCAAAAGGGAGACTATGATAGAATGAGGAATATAGTTAGGAAAAAACTAAAAGGAGCGGTTCCAAAGGTTAAAGACTTACAGCAAGCTTGGGCGTTATTTAAAACTACTATCCTCGAAGCCCAGACCAGCTGTATTCCACGCATTAAGAAGAGTGGAAGAAAGTCCAAAAAACTGCCAGCATGGTTTAAAGGTGAGGTCAGAGAGGCTGTTGCTGCCAAAAAAGCAGCCTTCAGGAAATGGAAAAAAGAGCCAAATGATGAAAACTGGAAACAGCACAAGCACTGGCAAGTTAAATGCAAAGCATTGATAAGGCAGGCAAAGCGGGAATTTGAGAAGAAACTTGCTACGGAAGCAAAAACACGAAATAAAGACTTTTTCAAGTATATTTGTAGCAAAAGGCCTGTGAGAGAGTCAATTGGACCGTTAGATGATAGAGGGGTAAAAGGGGCAGTAAGAGGAGACAAGGCTATAGCAGAGAGACTGAATGAATTCTTTGCTTCGGTCTTTACTGAGGAAGATGTAGGGATGTTACCCAAGACTGAAGTGGTATTTAAAGGTGATACTGCAGAGGAATTGAGAGAAATATCGCTACACCGGGAAGATATATTACAACTATTTGATAAACTGAATTGTGTAGCAAATCACCTGGACCGGATGGTATACATCCCAGAGTGTTGAAAGAACTGAAATATGAGATTGCAGACCTGCTATTGGTAATCTGTGAACTTTCATTAAAATCATCTGTAATACCTGAAGATTGGAGGGTCGCCAACGTAACACCAATTTTTAAAAAGGGTTCCAGGGATGACCCGGGAAATTACAGACCGGTGAGCCTGACGTCAGTACCGGGGAAAATGCTAGAAACCATCATAAAGAACAAAATTACACAGCATGTAGATAGTCATGGCCTAATGGGAGACAGCCAACATGGCTTTAGACAAGGAAGATCTTGTCTTACTAATCTGATATGTTTTTTTGAAGGTGTGCATAAACAGGTAGACAAAGGTGAGTCGGTTGATATAGTGTATCTGGACTTTCAGAAAGCTTTTGACAAGGTCCCCCATCAGAGACTTTTGGCGAAGCTAAAAAGTTATGGGATAGGAGGCAGTGTACTATTGTGGATCGGGAACTGGTTAAAAGATAGAAAGCAGAGGGTAGGGCTAAATGGCCAATATTCCCAATGGAAAAAGGTGAATAGTGGAGTACCCCAGGGATCTGTACTGGGTCCGCTACTTTTTGACATATTCATAAATGACCTGGAAAAGGGAATAACTAGTGAGGTTATCAAATTTGCAAATGACACAAAACTGTTTAAAGCTGTTAAAACCCAAGAGGATTGTGGAAATCTGCAGGAGGATCTTGATAAATTGGAAGACTGGGCATCCAAATGGCAGATGAAATTTAATGTGGACAAGTGCAAAGTTATGCACCTAGGAAAGAACAACCCACACTATAGTTACATGATGCAAGGCTCCACATTAGAAACCACCACCCAGGAAAAAGATTTAGGAGTCATCGTGGATAACATGTTAAAACCCTCCGCCCAGTGTGCAGCGGCGGCCAAGAAAGCAAATAGAATGCTAGGTATCATAAGGAAAGGGATGGAAAATAAAACAAAGGATATAACAAAGCATTCTCATTCGCAGCCCCGATAACCTGGAATCATCTACCACATGAACTGAGAGCTATAAAAGACATAAATGACTTCAGAAGGAAAATAAAAACCCATCTTTTTAAATGTCACTATAACCTGATGTAAAAAAGTGACACCATGGTGCCGACCTGTGTAAATGTAATTATTAGAGAACTGTAAATATGTAAATATTGTAACCTAACTTTTGAAGTGTCTAACCCTGCATGCTGTGCCAAACCCTAAAACTATGTATATATGACCCGATTTTCCTGTCCTGATTTGACATCTCCCAAATTGGCAATCAAACCGCTGCTGATCGCTGGAAGTAGCGGTATATAAGTGTAAACTAAATAAATAAATAAAATAAAATAAATTATAATGCCTCTGTATCGCTCCATGGTACGACCGCACCTTGAATATTGTGTGCAATTCTGGTCACCGTATCTCAAAAAGGACATAGCGTTATTACAAAAAGTACAGAGAAGAGCCACCAAATTGGTGAAGGGGATGGAAGGCTACTCCTATGAAGAGAGGCTAAAAAGGTTAGGGCTCTTTAACCTGGAAAAGAGACGGCTGAGGGGAGATATGATAGAGGTCTATAAATTAATGAATGGAGTGGAACGGATAAACGTGGATCAATTGTTTACACTATCAGAATATAGAAAGACTAGGGGACATGTAATGAAGCTGCAGGGTAAACTATTTAAGACAAATAAGAGAAAATATTTTTTCACTCAACGTGTAACCAAACTCTGGAATCTGTTACCGGAGGATGTAGTAAGGGCTGTTAGTATAGCTGGGTTTAAAAAAGGTTTGGACAAGTTCCTGGAGGAAAGGTCCATAAACCACTATTAAAAAGGGACCCAGGATATCAATGCTTGACCCAGTACAAGCATTGAGGAACCTGTGTCTTTTGGGGATATTGCTAGGTACGTATGACCTAGATTGGCCACTGTTGGAAACAGGATACTGTGCTTGATGGACCTCGGTCTGACCCAGTATGGCATGTCTTATGTTCTTATGTTCTTATGTAAGATTGGCAAATTACAAGTTGCCCTTTTTTGTAGCCATTGTTTTGTGGGCGGGTTATGCAAATTCATTCCCTTTTTCCCTAAAATGAATAATATATTCCAGAAAACATAAGTGGATTCTGTGCACAAAGCTCTGCTGAAACCCATGCACAGAGGGCAGGGCAGACTCAGATGGCTAACTGTGAACTGGACATACTGAAACCTTGCTACTAAAACACATGCAGGATGTTGTTCGTTTGAATATGGAACTGGTGCACTGATTATGGCTATCATAAAATTGCTGTACCTCTCTTTTAGACACATTTCACTTAAGTGATGGCACCTTTTGGGAAGGGTCCATCTATCTGTCTGTATGTCACATGTGCAAACAGATGCCTGGGGCTTCTCAAACAGCAAGGATGAGCAGCGTAAACACAGAAGAGCTGGCGGACGTCCCTGGATCCCAAGAAAGGAGAGAGCCACAGTAAAGAGTCGGCGTAAGTCCTCAGGTCCCACCAGCAGAAGGAAGGCGCTGCCTGGTGAAGAGCCAGCAGGAATTCCCAGGTCCTGTTAGCAGGAGGACAGTATTACACTAAGGAAGAGCCATGAAGACTTACAGCTTTGGAGAAGGGGTCTGGCAAGGAATGGAGCATAATGGAAAGGGGTGGGATTAGAAAGGAGGAGGGGAAGGGGAAGGTGTGAGGGGGTGGAGCATAAGGAAAGGGGTGGAATTGCAGAGGGGGAGTTGGAGCATGAGGAAAAGGAGTTGGATGAGAGGGAGAAGGGCAGGGTAAGGGGTTGAGAGAGGGAAGGAAGGGGGACGTGCAGGGAGAGGGAAGAGTGGAGGGATGGAGGGAAATTGGAAAGTGCAAGATGGGGGATGAAAGGTAGGGAGATACAAAAAAAGTGGAAGCAAGTGAAAAGAGTGGCAGGAAAAGGAGATGTGGAGGCCTATTCCATTGTCCATGTCCAGGGCCACTGTGCGACCAGTCGGAATCGAACGCACATTGGTAGATGCAATTCTGGTCCCGCAGGGCACGTCTAGCCCCTGTGGGATCAGAATCTCATCTAAGCCTGTATGTGCAGGCCGGAACTTAATTCTGGTCGGCCTGCATGTACAGTCTACTGCCCAGCTATCTCAGTCAGGCTCCTGAATGGAGCTGCGGCGCCATGGCATCTGGTTGCCATGGCACCATGGCTCCATTCAGGAGCCACGATCCCTGGCAGCCACCAACTTTATTCTTTCCCCAGAGCCCGACCCCTGATCTGGCCTCCCAAGGCCAGGGTTGGGCTGCGTGGAATATCCTGCACCCACTCCTATCTTTGTCGCTCCCTGGGCCTGCCATCCCCTGATATCTAGGGAAACTTATTCCATCCCTGGGGTGGAATAAGTCCCCCGTCTCTGCTGCCGGCCCTGGACGTCCAGGGTCAAAATCAGAATTGGCACTGTACATCCATGGCCGTGGACTGCCCACTGCCCGCCCTGACTCCGCCTCCGCACTGCCCCTTTCCCGCCCCCATCTAGCCTCCCCGTACAAACTCCCTGTCCATATGGGGAGGCTTGGCGGGGACAGGAAAGGCGGTGACTAGCAAGGATGGACGCCCCAATGGGACGTCCATCCCCGCTACTTGTGTTACAAAATAGACCCCAAAGTGTATAGTTGAGTAAAAGAAGGAGGAAGGAATGGAGAATGGTGAAGGGTAGACAGGGAGAATAGAACAAGAGGGTGAGAGGGAAAGGGAAGTTTGTGCATGAGTACAGGGAAACTGCAAAAGAAAAGAAGCCTACATGCCACAGCCCCCAAGCATACACACACACACCCAACACTCCCTGCTCACTCCCACCTCTCTTCCAAAACACACACACAACCATGACACACATTCCATATGCATATATGCACACAGCTTCTGAGATACAATATGCACTACACACCTACTCACACGCAGTGACACCCCCATGGCACACACACACCCCCAGCTTCTGACATCCCACTCTTACATCCCCACAGATAAAGAGCTAAACTCTGCCCCTGAGAAAGTTTATGTAGGTGTCTCACTCGCACAGATGCCTACTCACACGTCCCTTGCTACCATCATGAGATCAGATACACTTAACACGGCTGCTTCACCCATTAAGTTATGCTTGAATTCTGAAAATGGAGGAAATTTGTGTTTCACTGTGAATATACACTTTTCAACTTATTATTCTTTTTTCTTTTGATAATACTGTATCTTCCTTCAAGGTTTGCCTTCACTCTCTCTTATAGTATTGTAGGCTGTGTGGTCCATATGTTTCCTCTCTTGTTCTGCATTATCTTTTCGCCAAAGTACTTTGCTTTATCAAGCTATGCATAGATCATCGAAGTGTAAAAAAGGACATCCAAATTCAGACATTCACAATTTGCAGAACATTTTACTAAATGCTCGCTGAACATTGAGAGATTTGTAAAAAACTCTAAGGCCGTGGGGAAAATATCTGCACTTTGAGGAGTGTCCGGCAGGGACAGCCATTTTACAAAAGAACATGTTCAAAAACAGCGGCCTCACTTTGTGCTTAAATATGTGTGTGTGTAAGCAGCAATTTTGCAATCTGTCTATGTAAGTCCCACCACTTTCATGCATACATGCCAGCTTTTAGAAGTGTGGCCATCCACAGAGAGTCAGTTAAGGAGTACAGCAACAAACTCTGTTTTGCAATTTTGAAATGGCTTTCAGTGCCAGAGAGAGAACCACGCTTGACGCAGCTTCCACCATCACTCCTCCAAACCCAGCTGACTCGGAAAAGATCTATATGCCAACATGTAGATTTTATGTAGTGGTTAGTTCTGCATTTTCATTGCAAGATTGGAAATATGCACACACGGCCTGCACAAACCATATCCCTCTGAAAACTGTGTCTGCCACAGTCATTCATGTGTAAGTAGCGGCTTTTCTAAAATTGCTACTTTGAGCTATTGTGCCATTCACGCATGTAAACCAACTTTTTCTACATTGTAAAACTTCTGTGGCAAGAATGTGTCATTTTGCATACAATGAAATATGGCTATGACAAGGATATCCCAATGGCCCAGCAGTTGCACTGTGTGTTGTCATGTGGGAGACCAGGTTTCAGTTCACCAGACTTGACATTTGTTACTTGAATCAGTTGCAGCCGGGGCTGGTGCAGAGGCTTTATTCACAATCCCCTGGATGGAGGCAGTCCCAGCAGTCCCTCTACAGTAATATCTGCTGACAAGATTCAGAGTGCACATATACCAGGTTCCTCAAGGAGCCGTGAGTCTATACCTCCTGGTCAGCCATTCTCATTGTGTTGACTGAATTTAGATGACAGAGGAAAGAAGGTTAAATAAATGGGGAACATTCCAACATAGATGTAAAGGATGGCTTCATTAAGGTTAGTGCCAATGGAAGCTCAAAAAGGAGGTACAAGGAAGCCATAGAGGGAAAATGTTAATACAGTCGACCCTCGCCACTTCGCGCTTCGACTTTCGCGGCTTCACTCTATCGTGTTTTTTTCAAATACATGTATATTCATTAAAAGGTTGATTGAGACAGTGAAAATGATACAGCGCACGCTCGGTTGTCTGAGTCAATTATGTAAATGTAATGTAATGTGTGCCTTCGAGTCAGTCCTGACTCCTGGCGACCCAGAAGCTTATACACCCCTGTATTACAATTAAAATTAAAATTACTGTACGCATGGACTGTAGGCCTTTATCTAAGCCCCACGATGTCTCCTAAACTTGCTGCTTCTTCTGACGATTAAACTAAGCGCCAGAGGAAGATGCTTACCATCCAGGAGAAGGTAAAACTCTTAGATATAAATAAAGAATCCTACTTCGCGGAAATTCACTTATCGTGGTAGAGTCTGGAAATGATTAACCGAGATAAACGAGGGACGCCTGTAATGCAGTTACTAAAGTTGTCTAGGCTAGTTTAAAAGAAACATAGAAACATGACGGCAGAAAAAGACCACATGGTCTATCTAGTCTGCCCTTCCATATCAACTACAATAGTTCCCTTTTTACCTTTAGAGATCCTCTCTTTGTTTCATGCTTTTTTGAATTCAGATACTGTCCTCATCTCTACCACCTCCACTGGGAGACTATTCCATGCATCTATCGCTCTTTCTATAAAGAAATATTTCTGCATATTACTCCTGAGCCTATCCCCTTTCACCCTCATCCCATGTCCCCTTATAGCAGAGCTTGCTTTCAGTCGCAAGAGACTCTCCACCTGTGCATCTATGCCATAGAGGTATTTAAACATCTCTATCATATCTTCTCTCTCCTGTCTTTCCTCTAAAGTATACATATTAAGATCTTTTGGCCCGATATTCTGTTGGGCGGGCTATGCTCCGCATCGATGCATACACAGTTAGTCTCTGCCCGCTGACCTCTAAACCCAGATATTCAATGCTGAGATGACTGCATTGAATATCTGTGTTAGGCATCATGTCGAGGCAGCTGCAGACACTAAGGGGTATGTTTACTAAACTGGGCTAACGGTTAGCCCGGGCTATCTGCAACTAGGTCCTATGTTATTCAATGGGACCTAGTTGCAGATAGCCCGGGTTAACCGTTAGCCCGGTTTAGTAAACATAGCCCTAAGTGGGTAGTGATGATATTGGACTGCTACCGGTTAGCAGCCATGGAGGGCTAACCGAGTAGTGGTCCAATATCACCACTACCTGGTTATCAGTACTCCCTGCATCTGCTCCGCACCAGAAAACCCCTAACACACCCCGAGGCTACCCGGAAAGCATCAGGGCACTTAGGGGACATAGTTGGGAATATTCAGTGGCACTAACTGGGTAGGTGCCGTTGCATATTCCCAGTTAAAGCATTTACACAATTTATTGGGCTGTAAACCATGTAAATGCCTTTCAAATGTCAGGCCCTTTAAGTCTGTTCTGCTTTGCTTTATAACAAAGACCACAAACCATTTTAGTAGCCACCCTCTGCACCGACTGCAACCTGCTTATATCCTTTTGAAGGTGCAGTCTCCAGAATTGCACACAATACTCCAAATGAGGTCACACCAGAGACTTATACAGAGGGATTATCACTTCCCTTTTCTGGCTGGTCATTCTTCTCCCTATGCACCCAAGCATCTTTCTGGCTTTCACCATCATTTCTACCTTTTAGCTACTTTAGGATTGTGAGACAATCACGCCCAGGTCCCACTCTTCTTTAGTGGACAGAAGTACTTCACCACCTACACTGTACCACTCCCTTGGAATTTTTCAGCACAAATGCATGATCATGCATTTTTTAGCATTAAATCTCAGCTGCCAAAAGCTTAGCTAGATCCCTCCTCATGTTATCTACACCTTCCTGGGTGCCTGCTCTATTGCAGATTTTGGTATCATGCACAAATAGGCAAACCTTACCCGACAGCCCTTCCGCTATATCACTAACAAAGATGTTAAAAGGAATCAAGGACAGATCCCTGCGGCACACCACTGATAACCACCTTCTCTTCAGAGTGAGCTCCATTTACCTGTACCCTTTGCCGCCTCCCACTCAACCAATTTCTAAACCAGTCAGTAACTTTAGGGTACTCAGTTTGTTTAAGTTACCTGTGTGGAATGGTGTCAAAGGCTTTACTGAAATCTAAGTGCACCACATCTAGAGCTCTCCCTTGGTCTAACTCCCTGATCACCCAGTCAAAGAAATCAATCAGATTTGTCTGACAAGATCTGCGTCTGGTAAACCCATGCTGCCTTAGATCCTGCAATCTATTGGACTCCAGAAACATCACTATTCAGCAGCGTTTCCAATCATTTACTCACCACAGAGGTTAGACTAACCGGCCTGTGGTTTTCAACCTCATCCTTACATCTGCTTTTGTGTAAAAGGACCACATGTGCTTTTCTCCAGTCCTCTGGGACCATGCCCAACTCTAAAGAAGCATTGAAATGGTCAGAGAGTGAAACCACTAGAACGTCCCCAAGTTCCTTCAATATTCTCAGATGTATCTCATCCGGCCCCATCGCTTTGTCTACTTTTAGTTTAACTTCATGGATGCCCTTATTCCTTTAAGTATGATATCCAGTTTCCATGCAGAAATCTTTCTCTTCATTACTTAGGTCTCTGGGCTTCATTATTACCAAGATTAGATATATGGAAGCATTTCATCTCAGTTTCCCTAAGGATGAGGATTGGGGAGTTAAAGGGAGAAATTGTTGTGGAAGATAAGATTAAGATGCTTTCATAACAATGCTGACTAATAACTTATCCATCTTTCTTAGGGCAAGGGCTTTATACATGAAGGGGGTTATTTTAGAAGCCTTATTGGCGTTTTAGACATGTAAATGCCAGCACATACATGTGTAAAGGGCAGCCACATGTAAACAGCCTTTTAGAAAGGACTCACTTTACACATGGATATCCTAATCATGTGTAATATACATTGGGGCATGTTGGGGGGCATGCCCTGGGCAGGACAAAATTCTACTCTTGTATTCCCCATTTGATACAGGGAATGCACATATAAGCCCCAAATTGTCTACGTCTGGATTTAGAACTGTTCCCAGACATGAAAAGGGATTGAAGAAACCGTTTCTTTTGGTCATCCCTCTACAGGCAGAATTAATGGGGATATTCTTCTAATCCCTCAATGTCTGTTCCACCCTTCAAACTGAAATAAGGTAAAGACAGAGTCCTTTGTAGGTAATCAGCAGCATTTACACATCTAAGCTTGCAAAATGGCTTAGATACACGTCATTTGCGTGCCCTCATTCTGACATTCTGGCACTTACATAGTAAGTTGCCAGATTTACTCTGTTGATTCTTCGCAAGTATATATTTATGAAATAGGTCACCCCACTGCACACGGAGCTACAGCCCCATGCATTCCTGCTCTTCCTTCTCTGTATTTTAGAGCCAGAGTCGCTTCTAAAATTCCAGCACATCTGTAAACATAACCTCAGCATTTCAATTTGGATCACCACATCCTATCTAAAATGTGCCTCTAAATGTTTTTGCAATAGACCCAAAATGAGTGTCAACCTTTAATAAATAGGTTCCGGTTCTTTTAGGGCCACTTCAATGACAGTGCTGTATACAGAGGGAGCCAGGTTTGATTCACAGGTGAGGACTTTGTTCCTTGGACTGACTGCAGAAGCGATATTTGCAGCTCCTGGGGATGAGGGAATTCAAACCACTACTTAAGGGTCACATCTAGTGGCCAGACTCAGTCAACATCTGTTCAGAGGGAACTATAGTTTTGCGTGTAGCCCTGGGGTGCCATTTGAGCCTCCATTGCCTCCGGTACAAACTTAGATTGTAAGCCATCTGGGAACAGTAAAATACCTATTATACCTGTATGTAATGCATCTTGAACGTCTCAGTAAAAATCTGAGCTAAATCCAATTCCTTTTCCCTTTCCAATTGTTAAGATGGGACATAGACTGGCACTCCAATCTCCTGACCCATAGGGCCATGCTGGATTGGGGAAAGATATATTTTTAAGGGGGATGTTCTTCATATTTGTGTCCCACTTGCAATTGGCAGGCAGCACAATCTCCAACAAAAGGCAATTGTGCAGTCTGAATGGCTATTGAGCAGTTTCTTCAGAAACATAGAGAAACCATTTGAAAACAGTAGATTTGCTTCAATTCTCCTCTGTAGCGCCAGAACCTCACACTTCAGAATGGCAAGGAGGCTATTCTTTCATCCCTGCACTTGTCAGACTAGTGGCTGGACCTCTGCTACCATGCTTGCCCTCTTTCTCATCAAACTACCTGAGTCGCTTCTCCTTGACAGACTCACTGAATCTCTTACACCTTAAGCTCCTCGAGCCTCTTGTGGGACCTGTTGGAAGACAGACCCCCAAACGCAGTAGGCACTTCCTATCTTGTCTTAGATCACTTTAGCCTTCAGGGCCCTCTTCTCAGAGCCCCCCTTGAGCCACAGCACCTCCATGGAAGATTGGATAAGGAAGAACAAGATCTTTCCCTCTACTCAGAGTTGTATGCTTATTTCCACAGGGATAACACATTTACATAATACCTACCACTATCCTATTCTGCTACCAGGGACTGAAGTGATCTGAATCCACTAACAGTAAGGGAAATGTATTGCCTGTGGCTGAAGGAATAGTTCTTCTGGAACTTTGATGAGCCAATATTCAAAGCTCTTAGCCGGCTGGCCAATGTGAGACCAGCTGGCTAAGGCTGCAGGTCATGATATTCAGCGGCACTATCCAGATAAAGCTACTGAATACCTACATAGAGTGCCCTGGAACTATCCAGTTAGTGTAGACAGAGCATGGGCAGTACTGGCAGTAACCAGGTAAGTGCCGGTACTTACTCTGATAGAGTGATTTTCACCTGCCTTTATTCGAACAACTTAGGCTGCATGAAAAGCAGGCATAAGTTGTGATCCCAGCAAACACCATTTGAGAATCATGCTAACCGTGTAAACGCCAATACGTATCCGATGACTGCCGGTACTGCCCATGCTCTGCCTACGGATAATGCCTGGATAACCAGTGGTAGCTCTTAGCCAGATACTGCCACTGAATATCCCACCAAGCACCATAGCTGACTGCCGTGGCTTTTCAATATCAGCAGTTTTGAAAATTGGTCCCTGAGTGTCTGAACAAACTAAACAACATGAGTTCTACCAAAGAGCAAATTACCACGTAAATGAGTTAAAAACAATCCAAGTCTAAGCATGGTAAATGTAAAAAGCTTTATTTGAACAAATATTCACCAGGGATGTACCCTTGTAAGGGAATAAAACAGCCAAACCCAACACAGGCCGTGTTTTGGCTTCTTCAGGGATTCATTGGCAAACTAAAAATATAAATATAAACATAAAACAAGTAATCCATAAAAAGACAATCAAAACTTACATAAGAAAAACTAAAGACATAAAAACATATTAAAAGACATGCACTAATCCATAAAACAATAGTTAAATTAAGACCCATGTGAACAGTACTAAAAGAACTATATAATAAATAATCATAAAACAGAACTTAAATGAATAAAACATAAAATGTCTAAAAACTATAAATAAAATAAAGCATGAAACATAATCACACTAAAAACTACCATTAACATTGAGGGGATGTGACGTATCAAAAGAAAACAAAACCTTATTACCGCATGTGAATATTGGCTCATCTGTTCCACAATCTTGTATTAACTATAGAAACTAATAAAGAAAAAAGGGCAGCATAAATTTATATTCAATCCATCATGAGTACTTATGTACTTAATAAAGTCAAGAACAATCGGTACTAAAGAAGCAGGAGTGAGTGCCCATCTAACTGAGGCAACAAGCCAGAGGGAGGAAGGAAAGACACTTTATCAGGTGGTCATATCTATCTGAAAGTAGCGTTATCATTCCGTGGTATGATAACTGTAAAATTACTCCCGAAATGAAAAAGTCCCTTTAAAGTGTTTCAACAGAAAAAATCAGACCAGAAGAGGATAAAACAAAGGTAATAGTAAATGCTTTTAGGCTAAAAAAACTAACTCATAAAAGGATCCTTATCTCCACAGTATACAGCCTTTTACTACTGCAGAAATAAACCCTGGCGTCTGCACTGTGAAAACTTTATATGTGGCGGGAACAAACCAACCTCTGACCCTAAAAGCCTGTCACTCTTCAGAGTTTTTAAAACAACCTGATTATAAAAGAAGTATTAGTAACGAATAATAAATATAAATGCCCAAAGTGAAAATCATTGAGGCATAGGTAGTGATTGAACCAAATAAAATTCCTTCATAAGAGTAGGATAATTAAGCGTTCGTGCAACTGAAAAAAGTGTATGTTCATATGACAAAAATGATGAACTTATAAGTACATATTCTTTCCATCCTGCGCTGCATATCGCTCGATCTAATCTATTTCTGTTTATAAATTTATTGCAAAAAATGATACTCCTCTATGTGTCACTATTGAAGGGGAGTTCTAACTATATTAAGTGTGATGAATAATAGACAAGAGAGCGATAGTCCCAGCCATTGGTTCTGCTGTGCCATACCTTTATACTTATGAGATATTAGTATATGGCTTGATCGAACATGCTCACAAACGTAAAAGCCCTGTAGAACATTATAAAACAACTGAAAATTGCCTCACTTCAATATCCACCAAACAAGATATCTTAAATATAAGTCTCCAAACCGCCCCCCCCCCCAAAAAAAAACGCTCCTTCATAAAACATCACCGTGAACAATGGGGGGCGGGGGTCATACCAAATCAATAAAAAGAAAACTACAAATAATTTAGGACCAGACTACCAATATATACTACAGCACTGAGAACACCTAGGGTAAAATAAAACTGGAAAACAGATATAACCTTAAAGAATAAGAACACTATATTAATTGAATAAAAAAGTGAATAAAAACAGAAGGCCGTGAAAAATGGGGAGTGATATTAAAATAAATATATAAATAAATATGGAAAACCATTAAGACCACGGGCCATCAAAAAGGGGGGTACCTCATATTACACCGGAAAAACAGTGTATGGTACTATCTATAAAAAGGCAATCGGATCACCAAAGTAAAAGGTATCAATAAAATCATCAAGGCAATTAAAAAATTAAAAAGTGGAATGAGTGCAACAAAAACTGAACTGATCAAAAAGGGGAGGGAAAAAGAGGGAAAGGGGGGAAAAGTGGAGGGGGAATGGGGGAGAAGAGGGGAAGGGGGAGGGAGAGATGGGGGAGGGGAAGGGAAAGGGAGAAGGAAGGAAAAAGGGGGTGGGGAGGGGGGAGAAGGGGAAGGAAAAAGGGGGAAGAAGGGAGGAGGAGGGGAGGGGGAGGAGAGGGGGAAGGAAGAGGAAGGGGGAATACAGGAAGGGAGGGGATGGGGAGGGGAGAAGGGAAAGGGAAAAGGGGAGAGAGAAGGGGAAAAACAAAACTTCTGCTGAAACACTGATAAATCTGTATCCAGATTGAGACCCTTTGGAATCAGTATATGCAGTATAAAAATGTATCGTTGTTCCAACCATAAAATGGTCTTGTTGAGGTCACCTCCCCTCCAGTTGGTCTTGACTTTCTTCAACACAAAAAATTTTAGGTTAGAGATCTTATGTTGTTGTTCTTTCCAGTGGAAAACTAGGGGTTTGTCCGTTAAACCCCTGTTGATTCAACTTCTGTGCTAATTCTCACGCATATACTACGTGTCATCTTCTCAACATATAGTTTCTTACATGGACATTGGATCACATAGATTACACTGGTGGTTTCACAAGTAAAGACGTTATCTGAACAGAACTTCTAGTTTGTTATAGGATGAATGAAAACATTTCTAAGTGGTAAGACAGGTATGCAAACAGAACATTTCCCACATTGATACTGGCCCTTATATTTAGAAAGAAATCTCCTTTCTGTAAATGCCAATGGCACTAACATGTTGCATTTATGAGAAGCATGTCTGTGAACGCTGGGATGGTTTGTATCAGATGCCACTCTTCTTGCAAAATCCTCGTAATGTGACGTGAATAAAGGAGCGGGAATACTATTTTAGTATCCAAGTTAATGGGTTTAGGTTGTAATAATATCTGTCTTACAGAATCCCAAGCCCATACATAAGCGTCATTAATATGCCGTTCTGGATATCTTCTAGCCAAGAATCCATCTCATCATATTAGCTTGAAGGGTATAGTCTTCATTTGTGGTACAGGTCCGTCATGCCCTCATGAATTGTCCCACAGGCAAATTCTTCTTCAGCGCCAGATTGTGGAAACTGCTGTAATGCAGAAGGTGGCTTTCTGTATAAGGAAGTAGTAAAACCTTCCTCTCCTTTCTTAATCAAGAAGTCTAGGTAAGGGATCTGGTGTGGATCAAAAGTAACCTGAAATTGTAAATTTACATCTAAAGTGTTAATCTAACCATTAAAATCCTCTAGTCGACCCAAACTACCATCCCAAATGACTAGAACATCGTCAATGTACCAAACCTTATGTTATCCTTAAAGGGATGTTCTTTTAGAAAAGGAAAGCGGTAGGAATCTTTCTACAGTATGTTCTTTTCTATTCAACAGGCAGCTCTCTACAAGCTTTAAAGCTTCCTCTTGAGGAACGTTGGTATAGAGCGACTCGACATCTAACGTTACAAATGTGAGGTCTGTGTGATAACCTTTGAAAGATGTAAGAATTTGTATAACATGCAATGAATCACACACATACGACCACATCTCAGTAACAAAAGGCCAAAGCAATATATCAAGGAATTGTGAAATGGTCTCAAAAAGAAAAGCAATGGCTGAGACTGCAGTACAATTTTTTTCACAGATCTACTTAATTTCATCCTTGGTTCCAGTGTCTAAAGGTGTTTCTTTTTTTTTTTTTTCTTTTTTTTTAAATTGTTTATTTCGATTTTCTCAAATGCAAGAAACATACAAAAGAAACCAAATACCACTCAAAATGATACATTCAAGAACATAATATCACACCAATATACAAAACACATCAAGGGAGAGAAAGCCACTTTACTCCCCTAAGGGAGGCAAATCATATAATAGAAGAAAAAAGGAGTTATCAAAACTCCAATTAGGGAGCCAAACAATCAAGCCATCCCACCTATGACCAATTTTGCTGGTTCCCTGACTCTGGTAGATTCTCAACTCCACTCATATCAAGATTCTTATCTTGGTAATCTTAAAGATATTTCCTCTGTTTCCTACAGATTGGAGTTGCTTGAAAATCACCAGCGTGCCAGGAACCTTCGTTTTCTTAATTTTCCATCCACGCACTTATTATCACCTGAGATTTTGTTGAAAAAGTATTTATCTGAAATCTTGCATTTGGAGAATTCGGTAGATATTGTGCAAATGTATTCTTTTTTTCCTAGGATTAGGGCCTCCGAGCAGGCCAAGGATGATTTTCCTTTGGCTGACTCAGTCGGTCCTAATCTTACTGAGTTTCTACAGGATTCACTTGATATCATCCCAAAGCGATGTACTTTGGTGGTGACCTTCGGGTCTGAATCACTCAAATTGAAGATTATCCGTGCTTATTTCAAGTGCAAAGATGAGTTGTTTTGTGGATACAAACTTCAGGTTTTTCCAGATGTGGGTAAGGCCACCCAGGCCCGTCGGAAGCAGTTTCTTGAGCTTAGAGCTAGAGTGCTTGCGTTGGGGGCTTCTTTTTTTTTTGAAGTTCCCCTGTCGCTGTTTAGTCACTTATGAAGGTCATGATTATATTTATACTGATGTGGCTTCGCTACGTCAGTTTCTAGTGGATAAGGAAGGTGATGGTGGGCAGAAGGGTGTATAGGTGGGATGGCTTGATTGTTTGGCTCGCTAAAGGTGTTTCTTAATATTGTGATCCTTCTGGCAGGCCTTTCAGCAGAGCAATAAGGGAAACTTGGCCTGTCCATACTGTATTTACTCTGTAGATTAAAGGAGGACTTCCATTTCCTTAATACTCCTTAATCAGCCTATTTCTGGGTGCTAAATCCATTGGCAACAATTTAGGTACAACAAAGGCAAACTGAAATATACACACAGGAGAAAACTAAAATTTGTGCAGGAAAGGTTTTCTGAAGCATTGCTTGCACAGAAGGAACTCATTAACTTACAGAGTGGTTCCCTACCCCTGATGTATCCTTCATCCCTTATCTTTGGCACACTCTTCCTCCTGCTCAACAGACTGAAGCTGACACTTTCGTAATTGCAAAAATGAAAATGAAGGATGGTGGAAGTTAATTACACAATTAATCCAGCAGCTTTGGACTAACACAATAATTAAAAGCCTACCTGCCTACAACAGAGCAAGGTTTAACCAATGGGGGCATCAGGGGCCTGGGCCCCTCCACTTTCAGTTCAGCCCCCCCCCCCCCCGCCCCTCGCCACCAAGACCACATAATTACAGCACTGCAGCTTCAATGCTGGGGTGGGTAGAAATGAACACCCACAGCTCTATAGGAAAGCAAGCAGCTACAATGAAAAGGAAGCATGGCCTTGGCTGAAGAAAGAGGGGAAATGCTAGACTGGGGGGGGGGGACAGAGGTGAGATACTGGACTAGGACAGGAGGCAAGTGAAATTCAGCTACAGGATGCAAATGAGCTCCTGGCCTATCTGCATCTATTGGTCAATTTTGCTAGAATTTTTTTAAATTTATTATTTATGCATTTTACAATAATACAAGCATAAACACAACTTGTTAACTGGGGGATAAACAAATAAGGAAAACATAGAGCAAAGCCTCCTAAAGGAAAATTAATCAATCATCAAGCCCCTTCTCTAGCCCATAATATATAGAGGGGATTTCACTAGGAAATACAATAAACTATGATACCATCAAAGAAATAAGGTAGAGCAGAACAGTCGGAACCCAAAATCTATGGCTGCAGGGGATCCGTCTGAGCAGCAATAGGCAACGGCATTCAAAAGGGACAACAGTTGAGAGGGGCACAAGAAAACATAAGAGATGGACTGATATTTATTTATGTATTTAACAGGTTTTCTATACCGCTTTATCATTTTAGTCAAAGTAGTTTACATTGTAACTTAAACTTGGTAAAGTACATTAAACAGGGACATTGCTAACTTGGATTTTTCTAAGGCAATGGAGGGTTAAGTGACTTGTCCAAGGCCACAAGGAGTACTAGGGGCTGGACTCTCTTATTTTGGAAGGGAATAGGTGTTAGAGTGTCAAGTGCAAAGGGCTTCCTAGTATATGTCGGCCTCTTGGTCCCCAAGCCAGTGCTCTAACCATTACAGGAGTATTTGAGAAAAAAATAATGCCCCAAGCTGGGAGACCCTAGACCGAAGGAGGAGAAATTCCCTTCTGCGACGTTGGGTTTCCCAAGCGAGGTTAGGAAAAACCTGAACCAGACGGCCCTTAAATTGAACATTTTTTTATGAAAACACATCCTCAAGAACCAATCATGGTCAGATGAAAGTGCAAATTGTACTAAACATGTAGCTAGAACAAGAGAGTCAGAAGCAGAGTTCTCTACAATAGCAGAAACACTAAGTAAATCTCTTTATTGTGAAGCAGAGTCTTTTGTACCAGCAGGAACCTTTTTCCCTTGAGACAGATAGTAAGTTTTTACAATCGGTGGGTGGGTTTCAGGTGGAACCCATAAAACCTTCACTAAGTAAGTCTTCAACATTTCTTTAGAGGAAATAAACTGAGACTTAGGAAAATTGATTAAGCGTGAGTTACTCTGTCTGGATACATTTTCTAGATGTTCAAGTCTTGCCGTCAGATGGGTGGAATCCTTTACTAAGGCTTCCACACAGTTCTCCGACTGTTCAATATGAGTGACAAGATCAGCCACAGATACTTGCAAATTGGATATTTCTGCAACATTCTTTGAATATTCTGCCTGAGTGGCCTGGACCTATGAGTTCAAAGAGTGTACTGGGGTAAATGAACCTCACCCAACTTCTTAATTGCAGACCAAGTGGGTTCCTGGGTTATCTGGTCCGGTCGTGTAAGAAAGACATCCAATGAAACACCTCCTTTAGCTCCCTCCAAAGAAGATGGAATAGCATCAGCCATTATAGCCTCACCAGCTGCTACTCGACCAGCTCTGTGGGTTCCCACTTACTCGGAACTGTCGCAACCAGCATGTTCTCCCTACGGGACCTCCACATCGCTACCCCAAGCTCCCGCCGGCAAGGCAGCTTTGGGTCTGTCAGTTAGGCACAGGCTACTCAGACTCACAGCAGTCTCGGAGAACTTTAGAGTGCGCCGCACAACCAGGGGGTGGGGGGAGGGTGAGCTCTATGTCTGAAGAGGACGCCAAGCTCTCCTGCTCCGATGCCCCAAAAGCCAGGCTTAACACCACTCCCTTGTCGATCGACTGCTGCTCGCATAACAAAAGGAAACCATCCATAGGACCTTTAACGAAAGGTAAACCAGCTGCAGGCTCACGGGCAGCCAAGGACTGCTTGCCCGATTTTGCTTTGCACTTCCCCATTGGAATTCACATCACTCTGCCTGACGCCAACTTGGAATCCCCCTCTTCCTCATCTCTTACTAAGAATTTATCACATAGCTATGAATAGGAACTTCATGTGTTCCTGACTGTGGTCAATATACAAGAAATCTTTTCAAAAGTCCCTTCAAGCTAAAGGGTCTGCAAGTTTAAATCTGAGGTCCTATATACCATCTACCCCAGGGTCCTCCATTCCCTAGTAATGTAACTGCCAAAACCTCCTCAGGCCTGATGTGGAGCCTAAAGTTAAGATTAACATATCCCTGTTAAAGTCTTGCCCCCTGAAAAGTAGTGGCAGTCTTGCACTACTCTTATTTGGCAGCCTGATCCCTAGCAGTAGTACTGCAAGACTACTGCTAGAGGTCAGGCACCACCATTATGATAGTCACTGAGGTAGGAGCAAGTGAGGATCACACCCGCTCCTATTATAACGCACATCGCTCGGGGGAACCTAGGATCCAGGAGGGGCAGGGCCATTTCTCACTATTTCTATGTTTATGCTTCACTTTGGGAACAGAGATTTTGGGCTACCATTCCAGCAGGGATTGGAGGCTCCTGGGGGAGGGAAAGCAGAATGTCAAGGGTGGCCTGTCCCAAAGAGTAAGATTTACATCTCCAATGAGTGAGATTGAAGGCCAGTGAGTGAGGTTTTTCTCATGGTGCATTCTCGGTATAAATTTGAAAAGATCTGCATGTAGTATTGCTTTGCAAATGAAAGGAGCAAAGTGAATAAACTAATGGAAATGCTGCTAAAACAGAGGATAGTGAGGTTTCTGGAATCCAATGGACTGCAGGATCAGAGGCAGCCTGGTTTTACGAGAGGCATATCTTGTCAGACAAATCTCATTAGTTTCTTAGGGTGACCGAGAGAGAGCTCTAGATGTGGTATACTTAGATTTCTGTAAAGTCTTATAAATAAATTGAGAACCCTAGGGATGAACCCTAAAGAGACTGACTGTTAGAAATTGATTGAGTGGGAGGCAACAAAGGTTACAGGTAAATGGAACTTACTCTGAGAAAAAGGATGTTATCAGTGATGTGCTGCAAGGATCTGTCTTTGGTCTGATTCTTTTTAACATTTTTGCAAGTGATATTGCAGGGCTATAAGGTACAATTTGCCTCTTTGGGGATGATACCAAAATCTGCAATAGAGTAGACACTCAAGAAGGTGTAGATAGCATAAGGAGGCATCTAGAGAAGCTTCAAGAATGATTGAGAATTTGGAAGTTGAAATGTAACGCTAAAAAAATGTAGGATCGTGCATTTAGGTTGCAAAAATCCAAGGGAATGGTACAGTATAGGGGGTGAAGTGCTTCTCTCCATGAAAGAAAAGCGGGACCTGAGAGTAATTGTTTCTAATGATCATAAGGTGGCTAAGCCACCAGAAGAATGCTTGGATGCATAGAGCGGAATGGCTAGCAGGAAGGAGGAGGTGATAGTACCTCGTAAATGTGCAGGGGGAGATCCTCTTTCAATTGAAGGAAAGCTCTGCAACGAGAGGGCATAGGGTGAAGCTGAAAGGGGATAGATTTGGGAGTAATTTACGGAAAGATTTCTTTATGGAAAGGGTAGTATTTGCATGGAATAGTCTCCAGTGGAGGTGGTAGAGATAAGGATTGCATCTGAATTGAAGAAAGCATGGGACAATGCCTTTCTCATGATTCAACATGTAATAAATAATACAGAAGTCTATATTATTACCTCTCTACCTTGACAGCTCTTGCTTCATTTAGGGATTTTCTTCCATTCTCTTTCTATAAGAATAAAAATGTAATACAATCAGGCCCCTGTTGTGTTGCCTATTTAGCAGTAGCAACAAAAAAAGTACCAAATACATAAAGATGTTTTTTCATATGTCATCTTATAAATAGTTATTGTTAGGAAGTGTTAAGCTTCTTAGACTTGATTTGCGCAGCAGGAATGAAATAAGAAAGAAGCTATGAAATCAAATGACCCACAATAAAAGAACCAGCAGCCTCTGATGCAGAACAAAAGCAACAAAACCAGCAATGAATGAATCCCCAGTCAGGTACAGCCAACAATGATAGTCCCACATGCACAAAACTGAAGAAAATAATCGCTCGTATATTTGGAGCCTTATGAACTTCCCTGAAAAATCTCTACTGGTATTATTGTTTCTTTCATTGCATTACTCATTCCACAGGATGCTGGGATAATCCTAAATTACCTGGGGCATTAGTTGATTGGTTTGTCAAATTCTGTAGCAACATCGCACAGTTTAATGATTGATAAGAGCAGTTGGAAGCTGATATAAGAGTGCTTAGCTTTCTTAGAAATCTATATGGGATAACTCAGTGAAAATGCACATTTACTGAAGTAAAGTATTTATTGACATGGATAGTTTCAGCTGTGGTAAGTGGAATTTACATACCAGTGGAGACTAGCTCTTTAAAGATTCATTTATTTATTTATTTAAACAGAACGATTCACATGATAACAACATAGCCAATGTGGCTTAACATAGAATGTAAGTGTTAGTGGGGAAAACGGGGTTACTTACCTGTAAAGGGAGTTCTCTATGGACAGCAGGATAAGTCAGCCGTACCTGATGATGTCATCCAATGACACCTTGGATCCTGAATAGCTCTCCTATAGCTCAGAAAGGTAAAGCCTTTCTAAGCTATAGGGCCACCCTAGGGCCCGTCCCTGCCTGGCTCAGTTCATACTGAACTTGCGCTAGCCCCCCATTAGGTAGGATGCGGGCCTTGAGGTTGATGGGCATAGTGAGCCCATGCCTTCTGATCGAAGGGAAGGTGGGCAGGGATGTGTGGCTGACTTATCCTGCTATCCATGGAGAACTCCTGTTAAATTTAAGTAACCCCATTTTCTCTGTGGACAAGCAGGATGCATCAGCCACACCTGGTGACTCCCCAGCTGCAGCCAGGAGGCCGATGGAGCTGTGGTAGGAAGGAGGCCCTGACATTAAGTAGCAATGCTTTCAGGTGGAAACAGTGTATTTGATTTGGCCCACCTAGACCAGTAGGGCTTGGGGCCAGGGTGACCAATCGAGGCACTTCGGGTGATCGCAACAGGTGGCCAACACCAGATGTAGCCAATCAGGAACATAACCAACCTAACCAAACATACATATAACCAACAGGCCAGACGCAGCAGGCCTCTTACTTAACTGGCACGTTATGGCCTGAGTAATGAGCGACAGCAACAGTAGTCACGGCATTAGAGAGTCAATAGTGAGTCAGAGTTAGGACCGAGCATCTGGGTTTGGGATGCTGGGAGGTCCCTGTGCTTGCTGGCTCGCTATACTCCGGATGGATCACCCAAAGGAGCTGTCAGTCAGGGCTAGCTGGTCCAGGCAGTAGTACTATATCTCTGGAAGGTATGTGCCAAGGACCATGTTGCAGAAGTGTTGGAGGGGCGCGGCCTTGAGTTTCACCAGGGTGGTGACCATCGCCCAGAGTTGGTGGGCTTGGATGGAGGCAGGAGGGTCGATGCCCACCTGTGAGTAGCAGAAGGCGATGCATACATTGATAGGGTCCGTTTTGTCACCGGGTGCCCTGGTCTGTTGAGGTTAAAGGCGATGAAGAGCTGAGGCCCTTGGCATGAGGCAGAGGTCCGAGCTAGGTAGGTGCACAGCACCCTCACGCAATCGAGGGTGTGGAGGCGACGTTTTTCCTGAGTGTCATGGGGCTTGGGGTAGAAGGTGGGACGATCAATGGAAAGGTTGATGTGGAATGGCGACACCAGCTTTGACTGCAACTTGGGGTAAGTCTGCAGCAAGGCCCGGTCCAGATAGAGGAGGGTGTATGGTGGGTGTGTGACGAGTGCCTGGAGTTCGCTCACCCTTCTTGCTAAGGTAATGACGATGAGGAATAGGGTCTTTCACATTGCATATTTGAGGGGTGAGCTTTCCAGCAGCTGAAATAGTTCCTTTGTGAGTTGTTCTAGGATGATATTGAGGTCCTGGGGCATTAGTTGATTGGTTTGTCAAATTCTGTAGCAACATCGCACAGTTTAATGATTGATAAGAGCAGTTGGAAGCTGATATAAGAGTACTTAGCACCAGCCACACCTGGTGACTCCCCAGCTGCAGCCAAGAGGCCAATGAAGCTGTGGTAAGAAGAAGGCCCTGACACCTGAATTGGTTATGTCTGGTGTTGGCCACCTGTTGCGATCACCCGAAGTGTCTTGATTGGTCACCCAGCTTCCTCACGGTGGGGCGTAAGATTTCCAGTCCCTTCATGAAGCATGAAACTAGTCGGTGTGCCAAAATGGGCTGGCCCTCGAGGTAGTCATGAAAGGCTGTGATGGTTGAGAGGCGCACTTTGTTGGAAGAAGTCTGTAACCTTGTTTGTGCAAGAGTGGTGAGGTATTGAAGCATCCTTAGCAGGGGCAGAATAGGGGATTGAAGCCCGTCGAGCCGCACCAGGTGTCAAACCATTTCCACTTGGAGTATGAGTATCTGGTGGAACCCCTCCTGGCTGTGAGAATGTACCACTGGACATCCCCTGTGAGGTCTAGTGCAGATAGCTGTGCCTTTTCAACGTCCAGGCAGTCAGTGCAAGGGCCAGGAGGTTGGGGTGTAGGGTCCTCCCTTCGTCCTGGGTGATGAGGTCTGGGCAAAGGGACAGGCGCACCGACAGACCCAAGGCGAGACGTTGGAGAAAAGGGAACCACATCTGCCTTGGCCAGTGGGTGGCCACTAAGATGATCGTGGCTTTGTCAGAGATTGTTTTCTGCAGGATCTTGGAGATGAAGAGCTTTGGGAAATAAGCACAAAGTAGGTTGTGACTCCCCCAGTGCACACTGAATGCATCTGTCGCTGTCCCCCTTTCCGGGGGGTGTCAGGAGCAGAATGCTGCACATTTCATGTTGGTGGGGTGAACAAAGAGATCTATCTGAGGCTGGCCCCACCAATGGAATAGGGAGGCAGTGACCTTGGAGTTGAGAGACCACTCATGGGGCTGTAGCTGTCTTGCTGAACTTGTCTGCCAGCTGGTTGTGCTCGCCGGGTAGATAGGTTGCTAGGAGGTGGCAGTCCTTGGACATTGCGAGGTTCCAGATCCTATAGGCTTTCCTGAATAGGGGGAGAGATCCCATGCCCCCTTGTTTATTGATGTAGAACATGGCGATCAGGTTGTCAGTCTGGATGAGCACCAACCTGCCGACTATCCAGGGCCCGAAGGCCAGAGGGCATGTCTGATCACCCTCACATTCAGCAGATTGATGTGCTGCCGGGCCTCTGTCACTGTCCATGTCCTTTGAGTGTGCAGGTATAGGAGATGAGCCACCATCCTAGCTTTGAGGTATCTGTGGTGATGACCAGGTCATGTTGGGGGTCCCTGAAGCGTCTGCCATGGGTGAGGTGCTCCTTGTGCAGCCACCAGGACATTGAGGCCTGTGTTTTTTGGTCTATGGCAATCCTGTAGAACATGGGTTGGGATAATTGGTTCCAGTGTCGGTGCAGATGCCACTGAAGTCCTCTCATGTGGTGTCTGCTAAGACTAACTTTGCCAAGATGGCCCATTACCTCAGGGAGTCGTTAGTGGGATGGGAACAGCTGGGGGATGTAGAAAAACAGTGGGAAAAAGTGAAAGGGGATATTTTAAGGGCAACCAATCTTTTTGTTAAAATGGTAAATAAAGGTAAAAGGAAAAGGAGACTGCTATGGCTTTCGAAAGAAGTAGCTGAAAAAGTGAAGAAAAAGAGGGAGGTCTTCATGAAATACAAGAGATCACAGAGAGAGGAAGACAGGCATCTATATTTGGAAAAACTTAGAGAAGCTAGCAAAGTAGTCAGGAAGGCAAAGATTCAAAAGGAGGAGGAAATAGCCAATGCAATAAAATGGGGGGATAAGATGTTTTTCAGATATGTTAGTGAGAAGAGGAAGGGCAAAGGTGGTATTGTCAGACTCAAGGGTGCAGGGGAGGAATATGTAGAAGCTGATAAGGATAAAGCAGAATTGCTTAACAAATATTTCTGTTCTGTGTTCACAGATGAAGAACCAGGAGAAGGACCTCAGAAAACACCCACAAACAGGAACAGAAGTGAGGGACATCTTGAACAATTGTCAGAAGACTGTGTTTGTGAGAAACTAGCTCAACTTAAAGTAGACAAAGCGATCGGACCAGATGGGATACACCCTAGAATACTGAGGGAACTTGGGGACGTTCTAGCAGCTCCACTGACTGACCTTTTCAATGCCTCGTTGGAGTCGAGAGTGGTGCCAAAGGACTGGAGAGAGGCTCATGTGGTGCCTTTACACATAAGTGGAAGTAAGGATGTGGTCGAAAACTACAGGCCAGTTAGTTTAACTTCGGTGGTGAGTAAATTATTGGAAACGCTGCTGAAAGAGAAAATAGTGAGGTTTCTGGAGTCCAGAGGATTACAGGATCCGAGGCAGCATGGATTCACCAGAGGCAGGTCTTGTCAGACAAATCTGATCGATTTGTTTGACTGGGTGACCAGGGAGTTGGACCGAGGGAGAGCCCTAGATGTGCTGTATTTAGATTTCAGTAAAGCCTTTGACACTGACACTGTTCCTCACAGGCGAGTTATAAACAAACTGAGCACCCTAGGGATGGACCCTAAAGTTACTGCTTGGGTTAGAAATTGGTTCGGTGGGAGGCGACAAAGAGTACAGGTAAATGGAGCTCTCTCTGAGGAGAAGGATGTTACCAGTGGTGTGCCCCAGGGATCTGTCCTTGGTCCGATTATTTTTAACATCTTTTGTTAGTGATATAGCAGAAGGGCCGTCGGGTAAGGTTTGCCTCTTTGCGGATGATACCAAAATCTGCAATAGAGTAGACACCCAGGAAGGTGCAGATAATATGAAGAGGGATCTAGCTAAGCTTGAAGAATGGTCTAGAATTTGGCAGCTGGGATTTAATGTTAAAAAATGTAAGGTCATGCATTTGGGCTGCAGCAATCCAAGGGAGCAATATAGTATAGGGGGTGAAGTACTTTTGTCCACTAAAGAAGAGCGGGACCTAGGTGTGGTTGTGTCTGATGATCTTAAAGTAGCTAAACAGGTAGAAAAGGTGACAGCAAAAGCTAGAAGGATGCTTGGGTGCATATGGAGAGGAATGGCTAGCAGAAAAAAGGAGGCGATAATGCCTCTGTATAAGTCTTTGGTGCGACCTCATTTGGAGTATAGTGTGCAATTCTGGAGACCGCATCTTCAAAAGGATGTGAACAGGATGGAGTCGGTGCAGAGGGTGGCTACTAAAATGATTAGTGGTCTTCATTATAAAGCATATGAGGACAGACTTAGGGATCTTAATATGTACACCTTAGAGGAAAGGCGGGATAGAGGTGATATGATTGAGATGTTTAAATACCTCCGTGGCATAAATGTTCAGGGAGAGAGCCTCTTTTAATTGAAAGCAAGTTCTGCTATGAGGGGACTTGGGATGAGGGTGAAGGGAGATAGATTCAGGAGTGATATGCGGAAATATTTCTTTACGGAAAGAGTAGTGGATCCGTAGAATAGTCTCCCAGTGGAAGTGGCAGAGATGAGGACAGTAACTGAATTCAAAAAAGCATGGGACAAACACAGAGGATCTCTAAAGATAAAAAGGGGACTGTTGTAGTTGTTGATATGGAAGGACAGACTAGATAGGCCATGTGGTCTTTTTCTGTCGTCATATTTCTATGTCTCTATGTTTCTATTTGGCCCAGGAGGTGCAGCAGTGTTCTGACTGAGACAACATTCACCCTTGAAACCTCCCATGTCAGGGATATGATGTTAACCCCCTAGAGCTGACAGAAGAAAAGCTCTCGCCTGAGGGGTACAGATTGTTGCACCAATAAAGTCCAATACCTGTGTGTGTTGCAATTGTGATTTCTTGAAATTGACCAGGAACCCCAAAGTTGACAGTAGGGAGATGGTGTTCCGTATGGTCTTCTCCGCCTCCAGCCTGGATGGGGCCATGATGAGCCAGTCGTCCAGGTAGGGAAAAACCCACACACCAGATCTCTGGAGGTGAGCGGCAGTCAACGCTACACATTTGGTGAAGACCCTTGGAGCTGGTGAGAGGCCGAAGTGGAGCACCTTGTATTGGTAGTGTTGATCCATGATGCGAAAGCGCAAAAACTTCCTATGTACTGGATGGATGGGGATGTGCACGCAGGCATCCTGAAGGTCCAGTGACACCAGCGAGTCGTCATGTTGAATGAGGGGTAAAATGAACCCGAGTGAGTACATCCAGAAGCACTCTTTGGGGATAAATTTGTTGAGGTGGCATAAATCAAGGATGGGGCGCACCCCACCAGACTTCTTGGGGATGAGGAAGTACCTGGAGCAGAAGCCATGGCCCACCTCCTCTTGCGGGACTCATTCCACAGCCCCTACCTTGAAGAGGTTTTGGATTTTCAGCAGCATGGTGGCTTGAAGGCAGTCCGGAGGCTGGCTGAGATGGATTACAGTTTGGTATGGGTTTGAGTGGAACCGGATGTGGTATCCCAGGTTTATCACCTGGAGCACCCACTTGTCAGTCGTGATACTCACCCAGGCCGCCTTGAAGGAGGAGTCCCAGCCTCCCACTGGCAAGGCTGTCAAATCATTAGAAAGATAGGGTGCTCTTCCATGAGGAAGCTGCCTTCTGTCTTTGCTGCTTGCGCTCCTTCTGGCATGGTTTTTGGTGGTAAGATTGGTAGGGCTGGTGCTTGGGGCATTGAGACTGTGGTATGGTTGGGAGCGTTTTGAGGAGGAGTATGATTTTTACTGGTATGATCCTTGCGACTTGCGGGTTTTGGAGCCACGCTCGAGACCATCGGAGGCTAAGGTCTGGAGGGTGGTAAAGCGTTCCTTCAAGGTCAATCATAGTCTCTTTGATTTTTTCTCCAAAAACTTTATCCCTGGTGCATGGGACGTCTATGAGGCATTCGTGTGTGTCCTCTCATAGGCCCAAGGCTTGGACCCTGGCCATGCATCACGAGGCGATGGCTGTTGCAGCAGTTCGGGATGCTGAGTCGAAGACCGAGCAAATGAGGTGTTTGCTCTATTCGCTTAGATCCCCCAGGAAGGGCAGGAATATGGTCTTGAATTCCATTTTCAGTCCCTCTGACGCTTTTCTAAGACTGTCTGCTATGGAGGCCAAGTACAGTACTTGCTGGAATTGGTGAGCTGCAATTTTGGCATTCAGTATGGTGGCCAGGTAAGTCCTCTTTCTGTGCTTGTTGAGGAGTTTATGGTCCTTCCAGGGGGTGCATTGGACTGTGTGCAGGAGGCCTTCACTTGCTTCAAGGCGAACTCCACCATAATGGAATGCTGTGGTAGCTGTGTTTTGTCGAATCCAGGACTAGGTTATACCTGGTATTTGGCGTCAAGTCTCCGGGATGTGGCTAGCCCAGATATAGGGATCTGCCATATGCATGCAAGGTTGTCCAGCAGGAGGCGGTGGACTGGGATGGAGACTACCGACCTTGAGGAGACCCAGGACTTTGTTCCTGGAGTCTGGTGCATCCAGTGGTTGTAGTTCTAGGCAGGAAGCTAGCTTTTGGAGGAACTTCAGGTACATTAGGTCCTCTGGTGGCAAAGGTGGGAGTGGAGGCCAGGGGGAAGGCTCCCAAGGGGTATTGCCCTCGTCGGTGGGAAGATGAGAGCTGCCTGTGGAACCTGAGCCTGCAGCTTCCTCTCCCTCACTATCTGAAGGAGAGGAGCCCCGGGGAGAAGCCGGCCAGGGGCAGAGACATCTTCGGTGAAGGTGTCCATGTCAAGCTGGATTCCGGAGGCATGTTTGGGACTTGTGCAGGCAGGTTCTCAGGAGATTCCTGCGTCATAAGGTTCTGTGTCAGAAAATGTTTCCAAAGTTCCATCATTGCCACCAGGTGGGTGGGGGGGGAGGCAAAACAGTAGGTACTGGAAGATGGGTTTCTGGCCCTCCTGTGCCTGTGCTGTGTCCCCTGTGTCCAGGAGTGATTGTCCCTGTTCCTGCTATGACTGCTGAAAGAGCTGTGCAGGGCAGCGTGCTCTGATTCTCTGCTCCTGCACCGGTGTGCGCTTCTGTGCCGGTAAGTTTGATCTAGCATGGGGGAGCACACGGCACCGGAGAGGCGGGCCAGAGAGGAGTTTCTGTCCCTGGCATGGTGACAGCTGACGTCCCTGCTGACATGTTCTGGTCAGCGTCCAATTGTGGCAGCAGGAGGTGGAGTCTTTCCTCAAGTCTGTGATGCTGGTGCTGCGGCGGCTGCCTCTGAAGGAGGGGAAGAAGTTGCAGCTGAATGACGAACGCACGCATGGCAGGATCAGTAGAGCGTCTCTGATCAGCAGCCATCTTGCCTGCAGCCATGCAGTTGCTCTTCTCGGATGCATTCATGCCTGAGGGTTTCTTCTTCTTACTGCTCTCTCCAGAATGCAGGCAGTGTCAGGAGGATCTGTGGTTTGCAGGTAATCCTGAAAAGCATGGCTGCGGGAGCAGCGAGCATAGGGGGACATGCGAGCGCAGTGGGGGCAGTCTTCCATGCGGTGGCATTCTCTCAGGCAGCGCATGCAGCAGTCATGGACATCTTCAGTGTTCATTTTTCTGAAGCACATCGGGCACTTTTTAAAACCAGGTTTGCTTGATTTTCCTTGCTTGTTCATGGTGATTATCGATGGAGAGCTGAGATTCTGTTCATATGACTAGGCAGAAAAACAAGAACTGAGCCAGGCAGGGGTGTGCCCTAGGGTGGCCCTATAGCTCAGAAAGGCTTTAACTTTCTGAGCTCTAGGAGAGCTATTACGGATCCAAGGCACCGTCGGATGATGTCACCAGGTATGGCTGACACATCCTGCTTGTCCATGGAGAACCATAAAATTAGGTGTTAGGGATCAACTATGGTACAGGTTAATTTGTATAATTAAGCACATCAAAAACATATTTACATGCTATCAAATATAAAATCCTCTGACCTTTTAATAGTTTGTGCATATTACTGGGGTTTTTTTTCAGGAAAAAGTATCGTCTCAGTGATGATGACCCTTCATGGGGGTTCACTTTTCTTTATGGATTGATTTTCTAAAGTCCATAGTGGATCTAATCTCATGGTGTGCAGGCAGTCATATGAAGGGCTGAGCACTGATGTAACAGGAACTAAATACACAACTTTGCTTTTGATAGCCTCCATATTTTTAGTATGGTACATCATTTTTAATTATTTTCCTTCATTCCAAACAGCAGTGTAGAGGCTGCTTGGATGTTGCTATGTGAGCAGCAGCACCATCCAGTTTTACTACTAGATTACTACAATGAAGGTTAAAGAAAAGACTAACATTTTCCAGGACAGAGGAGGTTCATGCTGCTAGTCACTTCATGCTATGAGAAGACTCCTCTGGGAGAGAAAAATCCAGCTTCATATATAAACCACTCCCAAAAGCACAGCTCTGTTTTTGAAACCAACTACTGTACCGTGCAGGAGTAAGGCACCTACCCTTAATGGGCAATGTCTTTTTTTCTTGCACATCCATTCATAACCATCCAGACTGAGCAGCAGGCTCAGCACAACAGCATAGGAGAAGAGAACAAAATCTGCCAGTGCCCCATTGTCTCAGAAGGAGAGTAGCTCTTCCCGTGTTCAAAGGAGAGAGGGTCCAAGAACTGTACCAAAAACTCAGTATTCCAGTCCATCAGAGCCAGGAGTCCTACAGAGCAGTTTTGGGTCCTGCATCTACAGAAGCTATCAATTCTCAAGACGAGAGGAACCCAAGCACTCATCATACACCAGTGACCCCAGATCTAGGAATGATTCCAGTACAGAATTTGGGATCTGTATCTGCATCACTGCCAGCTTTAGGTACACTGAGAAAGACAGTACTAGAAATAAGAGATAGGGGTTCCCACTCAGGGAAACCAGACCAAGTAACAAAGGCGCAAGAGTGGTGAAGAGAGAGGAGTAACTGTTCAGCTTAAGATAAAGACTGATTGAAAGAACTGTGATAACATATCAGAGGAGAAAGGAATAATCCTTGTCTAACCAATTTTGAATGAGCAGGCATTAACTGCTTGCAACATAGGGCCTGATATTCAGCAGCAGCGGCTAGCACAATTACAGCGGCTAGCCATTAACGCTGAACCCTTGACCTGGATATTCAATACCGGGTCCATATATGGCCACTGGCTTTGAATATCCAGGTCAGCCAGATAACTAGGAAGCTTAACTGGGCAGTAGAAATATTCAGCTGCTGCCTGGATAGCTTTGGCAACAAACGTTTGACAGCCTTTACTATGCCTGACTTGCACTACCAAGAGATAACTGGGTAACAGCTGAATATTGCCAATACTCGGTTATCCCTGAGTATTGTCCTCTCTCCACCCCTGGAATGCCCCAGTGCTAGCGGGTTAGCATCGGAGTGCCTAATAGTGATACCCACAAATATTCAGTGGTACTGACCATATTAGTGGCGCTGAATATCATGTTCACCACAATTGTGGTTAGCAGGTTTGTTAACCGTGTTAATCTTTTCATTTGCTTTTGCCAATTGTTTTTATTTTTCAGTGACCCTAAAATTTAAGTGACTTGACTCTGAGTACAAATTTCTGGGCCGTCCTCTCTTATTTAGGAAGGGAATAGGTGTTAAAGTGCCAAGGGCTTCCCGGTATATGTTGGTCCCTACGAAAGAACTCTGGTATATAATTCCAAGAGCAAAAGACTGCATAAAAGCTCTTGGATTAGTGTTCCCCTTGCCTGCCAAGCCGCTAGTAGGGCAGTTGCCTGGACCACACAGAAAGGGGACTTACAGCAATATGCTATTTGTCTTCAAAGAATTGATTATCAAATACAAAAATGCATTCAGTGTATTAGATCGATATTCAGTAACACTTATGCAGTTGGCAGAGATGCTAATCACATCAGTGCTTTAAAAAAAAATCTCAGGCACTTCAATGATAACTTTGGTCATCTAAGTCACTAAGAGCCAAATTTATCCATTCTAGAATTAGTGCAAAATTAGGGGCATTGGAGGTCCAATGATTAAATTTATATGAAGAGTAGTGAAATTCAGCCACTATCCATTTCTCTGTATGATTTAAGTCAAACACACAATAGCAGGTATAAACTTAAATGGAACGGCAAGAATGGAGATCAGGCCATAGAAGCCCCTTGCACTTGGATCCCAGGGGTTAGTGCATATCATTTCTTGGAGGCCCTTTTTCTTTCTGCTGGGGTGATGGGTGATGTTTGGAGGCTCTTGGTTCTTCAGTTTGGGGGAAGAGGGGTAGAATCCCCTGTGCAATTGGAAAACAGGAAACAACATAAATACTGGCAAGTTAAAATGCAAGGCAAAGAGAAAAATTTGAAAAGAAGCTTGCTGTGGAAGAAAAAGACCTTGATAAAAATGTTTTCAAGTACATTCGTAGCAAAACACCTGTGAGAGAGTCAGTTGGACCATTAAATGATGGAGGGGTGTAAAAGGTGCACTGAGAGAGGACAAGGCCATAGAAGAGAGACTGAATGAATTTTTTGCTTCAGTCTTTACCGAAGAAGATGAGGAAACTTACCCATGGCAGAAATAATATTTAAAGGTGATATATCAGAGGAAGTGAAACAAATCTTGATAAAATGGGAACATGTAATACAGCTAATTGATAAACTAAAGAGCAGCAATTCAACTGGACCGGATTGTATACATCCCAGGGTGCTGAGAGAACTGAAATATGAGATAGTTCTCAGATTACTACTAGTAGTTCTACAATCATTTAAAACATCTGTAATACCTGAAGACTGCAAGATGGTCATTGAAACGCCAATCTTTAGTAAGGCTTCCAGGGGTGATCCGGGAAACTGCAGACCAGTGAGCCTGACATCTGTACCGGGAAAAATGGTACAAACCATTATAAAGAATACAATTACTGAACATGTAGATAGCCATGGCTTAATGGGAGAAAGCCAACATGGCCAAGGAAGGTCTTGCCTTAATAATCTGTTACGTTTTTCTGAAGGTGTGAATAAATAGGTGGACAAGGTGAGTCGGTTGATATAATGTATCTGGATTTTCAGAAAGCTTTTGACAAGGTCCTTCATGAGAGACTCTTGATGAAATTAAAAAGTCATGGAATAGGGGCCTAGGGAGGTAACCAAGATGGCGACAGGAAGCTCCAACCTGTGAGCCGCGTCTTTCGAAGCTCCTGTGTGTGTGTGGCCTGCCCTATTCGTTTCTCTGAAGAAGAAGTGGAAGCAAGTAGCCCTTCCTCCTGGGGCTGACTTGCCGGTGCCATCGACCCAGCGAACTTTGGTCGATTGCGGCTTTGCGGCCGGAGGAGGAACAGCGTCTTCGGCAGCGGCGAAGGGAGAGGCTTCGTCGCTGAGTGCATCTGGGATCCTACTCTCGTTGGAGGAGCGTACCCCCCCCCCACCGCGCCACGGAAGCGTTTTCTCGCCATAGGCTGCTTTTCCTGCCGGCTTGCTTGGTAGTACGCCAGTGGATGGAGCGGCAGGAGGTGCTGTGGCTGAGGGAACTTACCCTACAGAGGCTGGGGGGCAGTTAGTTGCTGCGGAGAGAGCAAGTTCATCGAGGAGGAGTGCGGAAGAGATGCCCGGTCGTGTAGAGGGTCTTTCGTGGCTTCCAGTTTTGGAGAGACCTGCGGTGATAACCTTGGAAGCACTTTGGGATGGTCTAGCATTGCTCAATGCTTCCCTAAAGAATATATTATGTTGTGTGAGTACTGAGTTGGTTGTGATCCAAGCTTCATGTGGAATTCTTTCTAGTGTACAAGCTGAACAAGGAGAGAGAGACTGTCTAAAGTGGAGCATGAAATTGGGCAGTTGAGGGAGTTGGTGACTGCCCAAGTTAAGGACAGATCTGTGTCCTCCAGAAAAATAGAGTATTTGGAGAACCAGGTTCGGCGGTGCAATCTGCGTTTTCTGAATTTCCTGCGATCTCCTTTAATGTCACTGATGGAGATGGTAAAAAAGTATTTTGGAGAGGTTTTAAAGATCCCTCCAGATCAGTTTCCACCTCTGGGGTGAGCGCAGTATTTGTCCTTGGGGTCAGGGGACATTAGGTCCAATGCCCCTCCTGCTACCCTTGATCGAGGTGACCTTACGTGTTTTTTAGAATCATCTCTGGAGGTCATTTTGGACAAGTCTACCCTTCTGTTCACCTTTGCACTAGAATCTGATGTTCTTTATCCTCAGATTGTAGTTTAGGAACCTCAATGAGGGTTTTCTAGGGTCTAAAGTACATATTTTTCCTGATATATCCCATAATACGCAGCTGAGAAGGAAGGATTTCCTGGTGCTTTGCCCTAGGGTTCTAGCACTAGGAGCCACCTTCCAGCTTAAATTTCCTGCAAAATGTTATGTGGTTTTTAAACAAAAAGTTTTTTTGTTTTTTGACCCTAGGCAATTATTGGAGTACCTTGATGCTAGGGAAGTTGTAAGTGTTGATTTGTCTGGGCTTCCTGTTTCGGCTGACGCTTAAGTCTTTACCTGTTGCAATAATAGTAATTTTGATTATGATAGTCTAGGTCTGTTTCAGCCCTTTACTTTCTGTAGATTTTTTTTTCCTAGTACCTCCCCATATTTCCTTTTCTTTGAGGTCTATATTTAAATGAGCGTTGATTATTCTTTTTGTTTTTTTTTTGCTTACTGCCTTGTTTGGGGGTGGTTTATTTAGTTTATGTATAGATTTCCTTTGTGTAATACGCTCATTTTTGTATCATTCAATCCTTTGTTTCTTGGATGTAAAATTATTAAAATTGAGAAATAAAAAAAAAAAAAAATTAAATAAAAAAGTCATGGAATAGGAAGCGATGTACTATTATGGATTAGGAACTGGTTGAAAGATAGAAAATAGAGAGTAGGGCTAAATGGCCAATTTTCTCAATGGAGAAAGGTGAATACTGGAGTATTCTAGGGATCTGTGCTGGGCCCACTGCTTTTAACATATTTATAAATGACCAGGGAATGGGAATAACGAGTGAGGTGATCAAATTTGCAAATAACACCAAATTATTAAAAGTTGTTAAAACACAAAAGCATTTTAAAAAATTGCAAGAGGACCTTAATAAATTGGGAGACTGGACATCCAAATGGCAGATGACATTTAATGTGGACAAGTGCAAAGTTATGCACTTATGAGGTCATTCTGAGCCACGTTTAGCGGGGATGGGTGTCTGGTTCGATGTCCATCCCCGACAAACACCAAAACCATATCCCCTGCCCAAAACTCCCACACCTACATAGGAGCTGTACGGGGAGCTCTGAATGAGGACGGGAGGGGCCTGGCCAAGGGAGGAACAAGGGTGGGCAGTAGGTGGAGATGTGACCCTGGATGTAAAGGGCCAATACTGATGTCAGCCCTCTACCTCTGGGAGGAGGAATAAGTCTCCCTGGACATTGGGGGACAGCAGTGCAGGGCCAGGTCAGTGGATTGAGGGGTGCAAGAAGTTCCCCACAGGCTGACCCTGCCTTTGGAAGGCCACATCGGGGGTCAGGCTGTGGGAAATTAACTCGGTGACAGCGATCAGGGATCGTGACTCCTTAATGGAGCCACAGTGCTATGGCAACAGGACACCATGGCTCCATGTAGGGGCTGGGGCAGGCCTGTGCGGGGAAACTCGTGGACAACCGGTGGCACGGATTTGGGGGACGACCTGCCCATCCAGGCATGGGTCGGACATCCAGACCTGATTCTGATCCCGCAGGAACGTCTAGCTCCCGCAGGCTTGAAATCAGGGACTAGACCGGCCTGTCCAGATGCTGGACATCCAGGCAGGCAGGACGTTCCCCCTTCAGAATCAGGTCCTTAGGGAAGAACAATCCAAAGTACAGTTACATGATACATGATATAGTTATATGATGCAAGGTTTCACATTGGGAACCACCATCCAGGAAAAGGATTTTGACATCATCATCATCATTGAAATCCTCTGCCTAGTGTGCAGCAGTGGCCTGGAAGGCATATAAAATGTTAAGGATCATAAAGAAAGGAATAGGGAATAAAAGAAAAGATGCAGCCACACCATGAATATTTTCTGCAGTTCTGGTTACCATATCTTAAAAAAGATATAGCAGAATTAGAAAAAGTATAGAAAAGAGCAACAAAAATTGTAAAGAGGCTGGAAGGATATCCCCACAAGGAAAGGTTTAAGAGGTTAGGACTCTTCAACTTGGAAAAGAGATGGCTGAGGGGAGATGTGATAGAGGTCTATAAAATAATGAATGGAGTGGAACAGGTGAATGTAGATTGGTTGTTTACATCTTCAAAAAGTAGAAAGACTAGGGGACACGCAATGAAGCTACAATTAACCCATTTAAGACTAATAACAGAAAATATATTTTCATTCAATGCGTAATCAAACTCTGAAATTAGTTACCACAGGATGTGATAAAAGCTGTTAGGGACTGCTTTGGCGGAATTTACGCCAGTGCTGGAGTGGGAGAAGTAACAATCTGCAAAAAACTACTGCACCCCTCGTCCATTCGGGTCCCAGTGTCTATCTTCCAGATTCGATACGACTCAGTCAGGAGAGTGCATCATGCTATATGGAGCGACCATACCGATGGAATTAGCGGCAGTGCAGTTTGTGGTGTGGCTCGGTGCAGCAGGGGAGGGCGAGGGGAAGGGGAGGACGTGGCACAGCCACGGTCTCTGCCTGGAGTGGCAGAAACCCTTATGCCGGCACTGGTGGGGGACCTTGGAAAAATATGAAAAAGTTTTGGACTTACATGCATAAATAAATCTGATCTGAGGCAACTTCTGTAAGTTAGTAGGTGGAATATTTGACAACAAAAAACAGTATTAAAGCAGGTGTTATGTCAATATTTTATCATGTTTTCTTGGTAAGTATGTAGCATTATTATCACAAAACTACAGAAGTTAAATACCTTTTTTGTAGTGGAAGATCAGGCTCGTGTGTTTGTCTCTTGAGATTCCACCCCCCCCCCCCCCCCCATTATTCTGTTTATTAAAAGGAGTCTCATAAATTCAACTCATTAATACCAACAATCTCGTTTGCAGAAGACTTTGAACTCGGTGCTCCAGCTCTTTTTCCCACCAGAAATTACAGATCCACCCAGATCTAGGTTTACTTCTACTGAAACTCCACTATCCACCCAGTGTAGCTACGTTTCCCCTCAGAACTGAAATGCCAGATCCAAGGGGATACCAGGTATATTAGCATTTAAAAAATTGCAGATGCACCCAGAGCCCTCTCTATTTCCCACAAGAATAATGGATCCACCCAGATACAGCTGTAGTTCACACCAGATGTAACATAGGAACATGATAGCTTCTCCAGCTTGCCCATCCATACCAACTACTACTGTAAGCTCTTTAGTGCCTTCCCTGTGCTATTTTTGAATTTAGGTACAGTTCTCTCCACCAGTCTGCAGTCAAAATAAACAGCTCCAGTATTTATAGGCAGATTTCCTTGGCTACACAGCTTCCATGTTTTCAGACAGGTTTCTTTAGTCTGCAGTGCAGGAGTCAAGTGGGATCTGGAGAATCCAAGAACTCCAGCTTTGGATCTGTTCGATCCTCCAAATCTGATTTTGCCCCTTCACAGCTACAAAAGAAACATGCCGGGGTGGAAGAAGGGATTCCAAAATGCTTAGATAGTGAATACTCATTTTATTGAGGGCCAATAGGCTTTTGTTATAAAGTGGCTCATTTAAGCACAGTCCATTTCTACTTGAGAAACAAGGCAAGATCGGCCTGGGCTAGTGCTTGGATGGGAGATTGCTCCTTGGAGCACAACTTAAAATAATAATTTTCTTATATATATTCCTGAGGGAATTACTATACTTTGCTGAGAAGGTCAATGTAAAATTTAGGATAATTCAACTCCAAAAAAAGAAAATTACAATCTACAGGAACAAGCAGGAATCACATATGGGTACGTCGGTACCGACGGAGCCTGCGCGGGAACGCTCCCCAGCATCCAATCAGAAAGCCTTTGGGAGCATCCCACAGCGCCTGTGTGCTGCCTTCCCGCCTTTCTCAACTGTCTCTCCTCAGTTCTTCCTTTTCCGCGGAGCCAGCAGGTCGTGTTCCTGTCACCGCAGAAGAATATCCTTATTTTTTCTTTATTTATTTTGTGTCGCGTCTGCCTTCTTCGACGCTGTACCAGTACTGCCGGACTTTGTTCTTTTCTTCTTGTAAAAAAAAAAAAAAAAACCCTTTTTTCCATTCTTTTTCTTCAAGTGCACTTGGGTTTTGGGCCTTAGGTCCAAAACATTTTTCCTTAAATATGGAAAAGCCTGCCTCAGGATTTAAAAAGTGCACAAAATGTGGCGGTACTATTTCCGTCACCGACACCCATGACTAGTGTCTAAAATGTTTAGGTCCTGACCATTCCATAACAGATTGTGTGTCCTGTTCCATGATATCTAAGAGAGGTCGGCAGAATCGAGCTGCCAAGCTCAGTACCCTGTTTCCCTCTGATGCGGCTTCGGTGGCATCGACGTCTTCCAGGGCTGCTTCTTCCTCACATGGATCGCAGGTAACTAAACATAAATCCAGCCGGTCCTCGAAGGGTAGATCTCCATCTAAGCATCGAGATGCCTCTGGCCTTGCCCTCGAGGATCCTGCACCGGCAAAATTACTCCGGCGGGAGGCTTCGGCCTCTAAAGCATCATTATCGGGGTTCCAGGATGATCTCGATGGCGTGGCCTCGACAGATCTCCTGGTGCCATGCTCTGGGGTACCAGTGGCTTCCACCAGTACCGACTTCCAGGCATTGGCGGCGTCAATGGATCAGAGGATTCTGTCCATAGAACGCAGTCTGGCGGCTTTCCTTGTGGCATCGACGCCCGTGGTACCTCAACAGACTACTCCGCCGGTACCAGCTCTAGCATCGCCATCGGTACCGATTCCGGTACGGGTGGCATCGGCATCGATGTCCGCTATGCCGGTACTCTGTCCTCTGAAGCCCTCCGGTACCGACACCCCGGTACCGGTGATTCCCAATACCGATCCCGGTCGGTACGGGTATCGGGCTTTGCAAGAGCTTCCGGACAGACGATACTTTGATTCCTCTGAGGACTCTGAGGATTCTGAAGAGTCAGTCGATGCAGTGATGCTTCTTCCACAGGAGGAGTCCTCTCCTAAACGAAGGATGTCTCCTCCAGAGGATTTGTCTTTTCAAGACATTATCAGGGAGGTGGCTCGGGGTCTCTCTATTACAGTGGCACCTGAGACAGAGCCCAGAGCCAAGGAGTTAGATATTTTACAATATCCTAAAACTCCTAAGGAGGCAGCTACCTTACCTATTCATGAGATTCTGTATGATCTCATGTTGAGGATGTGGGAAGCACCTCTAACCACCTCTCCTCATTCTTGCAGGTTGGATACCATGTATCGTGTCCCTCCTTGTCCTGGTTTCCATAAAACTCAACTTCCTCACCACTCTATTGTGGTTGAGTCTGCAATGAGAAAGATTAGAAGTGCCAAAAGACATGCCTCTAATCCTCCAGGACGTGAATGTAGAACCCTGGATGCTTTTGGAAGAAGAGTCTTCCAAGCTTCCATGCTTGCTGCGAGAATTAATACTTATAGTCTCTACATGGGAATATTCTTAAAAGAAGTCACTGACCATTTGCAGACTTTAAGTCCTTTTATATCTGAAGATAAAAGGCAAGGATTTCTCACTGGGCTCAAACATGCCCAGGATATCTCCAAATTCTCCAACCGTGCAGCTTTCGACTCCTTTGAATGCGTAAGCAGAGCCTCAGCTATTGCCATAGGTGCACATAGGATTGCTTGGCTTCAAGCATCTGATCTGGAGATCTGGGTTCAAGATGAATTGGGAAATATCCCTTGTACAGGTGAGAACCTGTTTGGTAAGGATTGGCAAGCAAAGGCCAATCAGATGGATGCTGAAAATTCTGCCTTGGATAGACTATCCAAATCCACAGCTGCTCCTACTAAGAAAAGGTTGTTCAATAAAACTCCTTTTTCTAAAAAGGGAAGATTCTATCCTGCTTATGGTCAGCGGGCATCTTCTGCAGCTCAGTTCCCTTCCAAACGTCAGCAATCCTCCAAACAGAGCAAAGCAAAGGCTGCGAGGCCTGCTCCAGCCCAGCAACCTCAGCCCCCTCAGGGCCTTTGACTTTCTGCTAGAGAACTTAGCCTTCCTGGCTCTAGAAGGACCAGAGCCCTCCACCATTCCAGGAAGGTTATGTCACTTTGCTCCCAGGTGGGGGCAAATTACAGCAGAGCATTGGACACTCTCCATCATAAGAGAGGGGTACAAACTTCATTTTTCAAGCTTGCCCCCTCTCACAAGAGTGCACCAGTTCAATTCTCCAACCTCCCTCCTCAGCCTGTTGGAGCAGGAGGTTGCCACTCTTCTCGCCCAGGGGGCAATAGAGGAAGTGCCTTTTCAACAACAGGGCACAGGGTTCTACTCCCCCTATTTTCTTATTCCAAAGAAAACAGGGGGTTTCAGACCCATCTTAGATCTCAGAGAGTTGAACAGATTCCTAGTCAAAGAAAAATTCAAGATGGTTTCCCTAGGAACTCTGCTGCCATACCTTCAGAGTCAGGATTGGCTTTGTTCTCTAGATCTCAAGGATGCGTACACTCATGTTTTCATCCATCCAACTCACAGAAGGTTCCTTCAGTTCCTTTTTCAGGAAAAGCACTATCAATACAGAGTGCTCCCTTTTGGTCTAGCCTCTGCACCAAGGGTGTTCACGAAATGCATGGCAGTGGTTGCTGCTTTTCTGCGCACCCTGGGAATATTTGTCTTCCCTTACCTGGACGACTGGCTCATTCGAGTTCCCACTCATTCAGAGGCCAAGACTTCTCTAACCTGCACAATGCGTATCCTTCAGTATTTAGGGCTGGTAATAAACATCCCAAAATCCAATTTGATCCCTACTTAGTCCCTGGAGTTTATAAGGGCGTTGCTGGATACCACAAAGGCAAGGGCCTATCTTCCCCAGGCCCGTTGCCTTCGCTTGGTGCAGTTAGCTTCTCAAGCAGAGTTGAAACACCTACTAACTGCTCGAGAGATGTTACAGTTGCTAGGCCACATGGCATCCACCGTACATGTGGTACCATATGCTCGCTTTCACATGAGAGCAGCTCAGTGGACTTTATCCACCCAATGGACCCAGGCATTAGGCTGCCTGTCAGACAAATTAACAAACACAAGCCACCTCATTTTGTCCCTCCAGTGGTGGAAGTCCCCTCAAAACCTGTTGCTGGGGTCCCCCTTTCAACAGCCTCTACCCCAAGCAGCTCTTACAACAGATGCTTCTCCAATGGGCTGGGGAGCTCATCTTCAGGACCTCTCCACCCAGGGCATCTGGTCCCCACAGGAGACTTGTCTACATATCAATCTCTTGGAACTCAGAGCAATCTTCCTTGCTCTGCGAGTTTTCCACACCCTGCTCAGCCACAAGACAGTCCTTATCCACACGGACAATCAGGTAGCCATGTTCTATGTAAACAAGCAGGGGGGAACTGGCTCTCTGTCGCTTTGCAACGAAGCTCTGCGACTGTGGGCCCTCGCCAGAGAGCATCACATTCATCTTCTGGCAGTTTATCTTCCAGGTGTTCAAAACTCTTGGGCGGACAGACTCAGTCGAGTTCTGCTTCCATACAAGTGGTCCCTACATATGGACCAGGTATCCAAGATTTTTCGAATTTGGGGAACCCCGGACATAGACCTCTTTGCAAGTCCGTGGAATACTAAACTTCCCCGGTTCTCTTCCAGAACTTCGGCTCAGGAGGCTCAGGCAAGGGATGCTTTCCTCCTTCACTGGGGTCAACACTTCCTCTATGCCTTTCCACCCATTCCCCTAATTCCCAAAACCCTGTTCAAGCTTCAGAGAGACAGAGGCCACATGATTCTCATAGCTCCACATTGGCCACGGCAAGTGTGGTACCCTCTGCTTCTACATCTCTCTCAAGCTCCCTCCCTCGAGTTAGGGTCTGCTCCTGACCTCCTCTCTCAAGAGGACGGAAGGTTATGGCATCCCATTCCCCAGCCTCTGCATCTCAGGGCTTGGTTGCTGAAGGCCTAGATCTCCAGGATCTTCATCTTTCTCAACAAGTGAAAGATGCTCTTTATGCTTCCAGAAAACCTTCCACTAGAGGTTCTTATGCTTTCAAGTGGAAGAAGTTTACCATCTGGTGTTCTGAAAAGGGTCTTAACCCTCGTGCCATACCTCTGGAATCATTGCTGGAGTATCTCCTCCATCTATCTAATGCAGGCCTTAAGACAAATTCAGTAAGGGTCCATTTGAGTGCTATTGCAGATTTCCTTAAGCCTCTAAATGGGCAACCTATTTCCTCTCATCCTCTTATAGCAAGATTCATGAGAGGCCTACTTTTAACAAAGCCTCCCATCAGACCACCCCCGGTGGCATGGGACTTAAACTTGGTTCTTGGTCAGCTTATGAAGCCGCCTTTTGAACCTTTAGCTACCACCTCCTTGAAATACCTTTCTTGGAAGGTTATCTTTCTCATTGCAATCACATCAGCACATCGCATTAGTGAATTGCAAGCACTCGTAGCTAATCCACCTTATATAAGGTTCCATCATGACAAGGTGGTCCTTAGGACAAATCCACACTTTATGCCTAAGGTGGTCTCTCCTTTTCACCTCAACCAGGAGGTCTACCTACCTGTCTTTTTTCCAGGGCCTCATGCATCAAGTGCAGAGAGGAATCTTCATACCCTGGACTGTAAAAGAGCTCTAGCTTTTTACTTACAAAGGACACAGCAACATAGAAAGTCTTCCCAACTCTTTGTTGCCTTTGATCCTTCTCATCTCGGACAACCAGTCTCCAAGAGGACAATTTCTAACTGGATTGCCCAGTGCATTTCTTTCGCCTATCAGAGCAAGAACCTTTCTCTGGAGGGCCATGTCACAGCTCACAATGTGAGAGCCATGGCAGCCTCAATGGCTCATCTGAACTCTGTGTCTATCGACGACATCTGTTGAGCAGCCACTTGGGCCTCGGTTCATACCTTCACAGCCCATTACTGCTTGGACAAGGACTCTCGCCGGGATGCCTTGTTTGGTCAGGCTGTTCTTAAACACCTGTTCCATACTTAATCAACTCCTACTCACCATCCCTCATGGGATGCCAGAGATCCATGTGGGGAAGTGCAGCCCTGTTCCAGAGACACACAACTTCTGGGATCTCTCCCTGGCATTTAAAGCTAGGGAGTCCCCATATGTGAAGACTCATTCCTGCTTGTTCCTGGAGATAGCACAGTTACTTACCTGTAACAGGTGATCTCTGGGAACAGCAGGAATAAGTCTTCACAGCCCACCCACCTCCCCTAGGAGTTGTATCTCTCTATCTATCTTTCCTTTCCCTCTCTCTCTCTCTCTTTGTCTCAGCTTAAAACTCAACTGAGGAGAGACAGTTGGGAAAGGCGGGAAGGCAGCATGCAGGCACTGTGGGATACTCCCAAAGGCTTTCTGATTGGACGCTGGGGAGCGTTCTCGTGCAGGCTCCGTCGGTACCAACGTACCCATATGTGAAGACTTATTCCTGCTGTTCCCAGAGATCACCTGTTACAGGTAAGTAATTGTGCTTTATCTGTTTGGGATCTGCCAAAGGTTCACTTTAAATGGGTCAATTCAATTAACTAGCTATGCATGCCTCCCTATCAACAATTAGCCAACTGAAAACCAAACGCAGTTTAGGACAAATATCCACAGGGTCACTGTGAGTCAATATCGACTCGACAGCGCTTAACAACAACAGCAGCAGCAATTCAATTAGCAATTGTTTTTTCCAGTGCAATATGGAGTTGACCTCTGTGGCATTTACTTAATCATGACATGCCACATGGGTCCACGTGGAAAACCCCCTTCTGCCAGGTGTCGCCTCGTATTCTACTTCAGCCCATATGCTTACCGAGCATGCAGGGACTGAATCCACTACATATGAACATGTGATGGCTGCACCCCAGGGATCACCAGAACACACTACATATAAGTAGCATCTTTTCTAAAATCGTTATTTATAAGTGTATGTTGATTTACATGTGTAAATGGAACCTAACTCATCCAAAATCACCTTTATTTTAGATCCCCTCTCGACATACTTTAGCCCACTCATTACAGTGGCCGCCCTTAGCCAGAGGCCATGTACTAGGGCTTCTGGTTTCCTGCATCTGTGGACCCTAAATAAGGAGAGGAGAAGACCTGAGCCAGGAGTGGGAGCCAGGTCTTTTGGCATGAGCCACTGGAATGGCTCCTACATGGTGCTTTTCATAGATTTGTGGTGCTACATTCCCTCTCTCCCCTTTCAGAAGCATGGAAGCCGGAGCAATCGCTCTCAGTCTTTTGATAATGCATTAATGTGATGATGTTAACCGCAAAAGAGCTGATTAAGATCATGTTCAGTTTGTATTACTGGTGAATCTCTGACCATTGCAGTCTTATAGCCTTAACTAACCCCCCCCCCCTCCCCGGCCCTTACTTCATTTCTTGTATTTATTGGCAGGGAAATGGATACAATTCCACACTTTCTAGTATGCTCACTGATACTAGAAAATGGTGGTGGCAGATGGTCACGTTTACTATCGCTGAAATTCCTTCCCTAGGGATGTGTAAGGGACTCCTAGGCTGCATGCAGTCACCAACTTTCTTCACAAATTCCTGAATAAATTGCCTCTACAAAGTAGCTGGACCCCGGGCTGAACTCTCTTATGCTCCAATAGCCTAGATCTGACCTAACTTCAGGTTTCTTTTCTATTTTTTTAATCTGATATATTTATTCTTTGGTTACAGTTTTTCAACAGAAGGCAGCAAAAATGCAAGCTGACAATGAAAAGGTGTACTATGCTGTTCACCAATCAGGTATGAAAAGATTTTTATTACCTTAACTGTCCAGAGGCTCAAGAAACAAAATGTTGAGAACCCTTTGCCATAGCAGACTTCAGGCTCAATGGTGATTTTCTACTAGGTCACTGACCTGGAACCTTTTTGAACCTGAACTTGGGGGATTTAAGGGGATCTGAGTCTGTGGGGGGGCCAGGAGAAATGATGTGAGTGATGAGGCAGGGGATTGATCTCAGACTTTGCCCCTGCCCCTTCAGGCAGGCACTTATTCGTGCCTGGAGCAGGTGTTAATGCTGATGTCTAGATTTTTTAAAATATATCAAACTGGATTACCCTTTTAAAATGGGGACTTTCTCTCCCCATCCCTACCATGTCTCCTGTCAAACTAGACTTGGTATGCCTAGCCATGTGCAAATAGTCGCACTTCTAAAATGGCAGTTATATGCATATTTATTTATTTAGTGTACATTTATATCCCGCTACTTCCAGCGATCAGCAGCGGTTTGCTATACATAACAGTATGGTTGTACAGGCCATGGATTAAAAACATACATAATGATTCAGTACAGGACACAACACTCAGATTACAGGTTTACACTTGATTGCAAGACAGTGATTTCACATGTATGTACATATTTACAGGTTGTTGGATCTATTGGTGTTTGAAGTGTAGTGTTCTTTCCTTGTGCATGGTGATTCACTAGGGTTAGAACATAGAAGTTATGTAGGATTGAAGTGCGTCTGGAAAAGATGCGTCTTTAGCATATGCCAATCTACACATATCCTGCTGCTATTTACACATGGGGTTGCTTCTAAATTACCACCAAAGTCTCTGAAATGATGGAAGTCATGCCTTTTCAACCCCAGCTTATGAAGGCTATAATATTGTATTCAACAGTCACAATTCACTAAGCACCACTCATGGGCAAGTAACTAGATTTAGAGGCAGCATTTAAAATTGTGGTTATTTTATCCTTCTTTAATAAATAAATCATCTTGTATATGCCTTTCAAGGGATATTGCTTTTTGACAAGCAAGTTTTTCTCCAGACAACAAGGAAAGTAACATTATTGGATTCTCTATATACTAAAATATAAGAATGGACCTTCCTAATTCCCTAATTGTGGATACACATCCAGGAAAAAGAGGATGCTCCCCTTTTCCTCCCCCAAATATTCTAGTGTACTAGGTTTTTATCCTTCCCCTCCATACTCTAGGTGGTTCTCCATCCCTCTCTCTACTCCAGTCTTCTCTTCTACTGCTTAGAGTTCCTCCTCTTGTCCTACTGTAGGGATTACTGGTACTATCCTGAATTATCCTGAGGATGAGCCCACAGTTCTGTAGGGGTTACTCCAGGTAGAATTTTGTCTAGTGGAAATCCCATGCACTTTCCCTGTAGGTCAGTGGTTCTCAATCCAGTCCTCTGGGACTCCCCAGGCCAGTCAGGTTTTCAGGATATCCACAATGAATATGCATGAGATAGATCTGCATGCACTGCTTCCATTATATGCAGATCTATCTCATGCATATTCATTGTGGATATCCTGAAAACCTGGCTGGCCTGGGAGTCCCAGAGGACTAGGTTGAGAACCAATGCTGTAGGGGTTACTGCAGGTATAATTTTGTCTAGGGGAAATCCCATGCACTTTCCCTGTCTGGGCTCTGCGGCTGCCTGATAATGAAGGGCTAGAGCTGGCTGTATTCTCAGTAATTTATTAGATGAAAATAAAGTATGCCATACTTAGGAAAGAAGGCAGTAATATCTTATACCTTAGCAAAGGTAATTCCTGTAAAAGCAAAGCTTCTATACTATGCAAAGCTAATATGCAGTACTAATACCAATTTCCCTAACAAAATCTAATTGGCATTACTTCACAAACAATTTTTCCTGACTAACCCTAAGATGCCAAAATGAAGATAACTAGTCGTACAATGTCTGTGTTCAGACATGTGGACAGATGCCAGTCCAGACCCAGAAGAAGTCTTATCTCTGCAATAAGGAAGAAAACTCCAGAAACTTTAATGAGAGCCAGCAAGGAGTCCAGAGATCAGACCCAATTGACTTACAAGCAGGGCCGGCTTAAGAGGTGAGCCAGTGAGGCACTGGATCAAAGTACACCACAGGCTCGCTTCCAACCTGCCCTATACCTTCCCAGCACTAACAGCAATGGGAGAATTTGTTTTTGATCTTGTGGCTGTATTAATGCTCAGCACAGCTGTGGAAGCATTGCTTTTGCTCAAGCTGCCAGCACTGTGGCTTGAGTATAGCACAGCCGCAGAAGCAAAAGTAAATCCCCCCCCCCCCAGCTGTTTTGAGCATTAATACAGCTGCAGGAGCAAAAGCAAATGCTACTGTGGCTGTGTTTCTACAGGCAGGGGAAAGGGATGGCTGATACTGTGGCTGTGAGGAGAGAGAAACTGGGCTGGGGGCTGGAAATAGACTGATACTGGGACTGGCAAAGGGCTGATATTAGGGCTGGGAGACTGGGACTGGGCTGACACAGGGGTTGGGGGGTTGACTGATACTGGCAATGGGCTGGGAATGGGCTGATACTGGGACTGGGAGGACTGGAAATTAGGTGATTACTGGGACTGCGGGAGCTGGTACTGGAAATGGTCTGATATTGGGGTTGGGGGGACTGGAAATGGGCTGATACTAGATCTGGGAAGATGGGAATGGAAAAGGGCTGGGACTGAAAGGGATCTAATTCTAGGGCTGGGGTGCTGGGTTTGAAAGGGGACTAATGCTGGCAAATGCTAGGGTAAGTGTAGGAAAAAGAGGGAGATGCTGGGGAAGTGAGAAGGGAGAGTAAGACAGATACTGTATTGTGGGGAGTGGGGGAAGGTTGAGAGGGAGGGGTACAAGAACACATGCTGGGGTAAGAAGGAGGAAAGACAAGGTTAATGAATATTGGAGAAGGAAGTAAATGGGTGGCTGCTGGGAAAGGGGAGTAGGAGGCAGAAGGGGAGGTACTAAGGACATAGGAGGTGTGAAAGCTGAAGACTCTAAGACTGGGTGAAGAAAGACTTTAAGGTAGGCTGAATATTTTGATTTTAAGTGGAAACTTGGAGTTGCTTGGAGGGATAGTGGGGACTAAGAAATTGACCAGAGATTAATTGATTGATTTATACTGCTTTATCATTTCAGTCAAAGCGGTAAACTTGGTAATGTACACTAAAGAAGAACATTGATAACTTGGATTTTTTTCTGAGGCAATAGAGGGTTAAATGACTTGCCCAAGGCCACAAGGAGTGCTACTGGAAATCAAACCCTGGTCTCTTGGTTCCCAAGCCAGTGCTGTAACCATTAGGCTACTCCTCCACTCCACAGATTGAGGACTTGGGGAAAAGATGATTGGGTAAGGGGTATGAGTAGGGCTGTAAGTACAGAAATATAGGGAGGGGAGGTTTGAAGAACTTGGAGGGGTTGGAGGCAGTTGAAAAGGACAGAGTGCTATGGTGTGGATGAGAGTGAAAGAGGGTAGAAATGGGAGAAGTAAAAGGGGAAGTGAAAGCCTGGATGGGGAGTAAGACATAAGAAAGGGCTTGGAGGTGGAGAGAGAAGTGTTAGGGAATGAGCTGGGTCTGGTAAACGGATGAGAAGCAGAAGGTGGTGAAGGTGATAAATACAGAGGGAGGAAATTGATTAGAAAGTAAGTGAAAGAGGGGTAGAATGCTGGCAAAGGAATGAGACACGTGGAATGGAAGGACTAGGAAAGTAAGATTAGGAAATGGAAAACTGGTAAGGAGGTGAAAGGTGAAAAGAGGAAGACTAAAGATTGTATGAAGGAGAAAAAGGAATGAAATGAAACTATAGTTAGGCAAATGAGAGAAATAGAAGGATCAGTGTCAGAGAAAGATGTAGCAAAGGAAAAGATGAAGAAGACAGAGCGTGAAGAAACAGAAAATTGAAATGGGATCTTAGAAAAGCACTTAGAAGAAAACCAACCAGAGGAAGTAGAAAAGAGATTTGGACCAACCCAACTGAAAAATTAAGACACGAAAGGTACAAAAAACTACAACTACTTATCATTTGTATAGCGCTACAAGGTGTATGCAGCACTGTAAAGACACATGCAAAAGACAGTCCCTGCTCATCAGAGCTTACAATCTAGTGAAGACAGACAACACAATAGCTGTGGACAGGATACTTTTAGGAGGAATGGTAAGAAAACACATAGGAGACTAAGTGGATCAGGATCAGATTGAGGCCTCAAAAGTGAGTTTTCAGCCTGGATTTGAAAGGTCCAGAGATGAAGCCTGATACACAGATTTTGGGTAGTTTGTTCCAGGCATAAGGAGCAGCAAGTTTGAAGGGTCAAAGTCTGGAGTTGGCAGTAGAAGAGAAGGGCACAGATAGAAGGCATTTGGCAGAAGAGGGACACCCCTGAGGAAAGGTAATGAGGAGCAGCAGAATGAGTGCACTTACAGGTCAGTGGGAGAAATTTGAACTGGATATGGAAACAGATATGGAGCCAGTGAAGCAACTTGAGAAGAGGGGTTATATGAGCAAATTGAGGCTGGCGGAAGATTAGGCGTGCAGCTCAGTTTTGAACAGATTGAAGGGGAGATAGATGATTCAGAGAGAGACCAGCAAGGAGGAGGTTGCAATAGTCTAGATGGGAGGTGACTAGAGTGGATAAGTGTTTTAGTAGCATGTGTAGAAAGAAAGGGATGAATTTTGCCAATATTATAGAGAAAGAAGCGACAGGTTTTAGCTATCTGTTGGATATGTGCAGAGAAAGAGAGACCCCAAGGTTGTGAGCTGAGGAAACGGGTGAGTGTAGTGTTATCCACAGAATTAGATAAGGCTGAGATGGGTTAATGGGGGAAAGGTGAGGAGCTCAGTTTTGGCCACGTTTGGTTTCAGATGTTGGTGAGACATCCAGACAGCAATGTCTGATAAGCAGGCAAAGATCTGGGCCTGGATTCCTGGAGAGATTTTAGGCACAGAAAGGTATATCTGAGAGTCGTCAGCATAAAGATGGTACTGAAAACCATGGGAAGAAATAAGTGCACCAAGGGACCAAGTGTATAGAGAGAAAAGGAGAGGTCTCAAGACAGAGCCCTGAGGTACACCAACTGAAAGCGGGATGGCGGTAGAGGAGGAACCACCAGAACATACACTAAAAGTGTGATGGGAGAGATAAGAGGAAAACCAGGACAAAACAGAGCCCCTAAATCCAAGCAAGGACAGGGTATTGAGGAGAAGATGGTGATCAACAGTGTCAAAAGCAGCAGAAAGGTCAAGAAGGATGAGAATCGGGTAGAGGCCTTGGATTTGGCAAGGCACAAGTTATTGGAGACTTTAGCAAGTGCCATTTCTGTGGAATGTAGAGAACAAAAGCCAGATTGCAGTGTGTCCAGAAGGTCTTGAGAGGAAAGAAAGTCAAGTCAGCTGCAGTGAATCGCTCGTTCAAGTAGTTTTGAAGCAAAGGGGAGGAAAGAAAGAGGTTGATAACTGGAAGGACAGGTAGGATCTAGTGAAGAATTTTTGAGGAGAGGTGTAAACATGATATGTTTGAAGGCCATAGGAACAGTTGTGGTGGAAAGCGATTTGTTAAGGCTATGATAGATGGAAGAGATGACGGCAAAAGAGACAGAGCTTAGTAGATGGGTGGGAATGGAATCAGAGGAGCAGGTAGTCAGTTTGTAGGAGGAGAGAAGATTTGAAGTTTCCTTCTCAGTGATTTCAGAAAAGATAGAATTGGTGACTGAAGGTGAGGGAAGGATTTGAGAATTAAGAGGGGGAAGATGAGGTGAAGGTGACCCTCCAGAGAATTCAAGGCTAATCTTCTCGACTTTGTCATGGAAGTAGTCAATCAAGGTCTCCGCACACTGTGAAGGAGACATTGGGGAAGGAGGGACCTTGAGAAGATTATAGTGTTATAGGAGGATACTGCCCCATCAACGGACTCAGAAGATATACAGTAGTGGAGGAAAGAGGTGGTCAGACACCAATGGAGAGAACTGAAAGGTCAATAATGTGAAGATTCCTAAATATGTTTTTAGAGAATAAAATGTCAGCTTTGAAAATGTACATTTCTTACAGTTCATTACAGGAGGAAATGCATTTCTCTTTCTCCCATGTTTCACAGCTTAGTGTCTGATTTTGGGTTTTTCATTTCAATTTTTGTCTCTTGTTTCTTATTATTTAATTGGTGATAGTCTATGCTTTCCATGTGCAGCTGAGATAAGGGATTCTGTTAACATGTAGGTTCTGTATAGGAAACTGTATTTCAGCTTGTTGTCGTTTACCAACTGGAGGTTACTGGGGTTGTAAAGTACTTGCAGTGATGATTTTCCATGAGAACATAAGAACATGAGATATGCCATACTGGGTCAGACCAAGGTCCATCAAGCCCAGTATTCTGTTTCCAACAGTGGCCAATCTAGGTCATATGTACCTAGCAGTTTCCCCAAGGGACATAGGTTCCACAATGCTTGTATTGGTTCAAGCATTGATATCCTGGGTCCCTTCTTAATAATGGTTTATGGACCTTTCCTCCAGGAACGTGTCCAAACCTTTTTTAAACCCAGCTACACTAACAGCCTTTACTACATCCTCCGGTAACAAATTCCAGAGTTTGATTACACGTTGAGTGAAAAAATATTTTCTTTATTAGTCTTAAATAGTTTACCCTGTAGCTTCATTGCATGTCCCCTAGTCTTTCTGTATTCTGATAAGGTAAACAATCGATCTACGTTTACCCGTTCCACTCCGTTCATTAATTTATAGACTTCTATCATATCTCCCCTCAGCCGCCTCTTTTCCAGGTTAAAGAGCCCTAACCTTTTTAGCCTTTCTTCATAGGAGTATCCTTCCATCCCCTTTACCATTTTGGTGGCTCTTCTCTGAAACTTTTCTAAAATCGCTATATCCTTTTTAAGATACGGCGACCAGAATTGCACACAATATTCAAGGTGCGGTCTCACCATGGAACGATATAGAGGCATTATAATATCTTTTGTTTTTATTTTCCATTCCTTTCCTTATCATACCTAGCATTCTATTTGCTCTCTTGGCTGCCGCTGCACACTGGGCCGAGGGTTTTAACATGGTATCCACAATGACGCCTAAATCTTTTTCCTGGGTGGTGGTTCCTAATGTGGAATCTTGCATCGTGTAACCATAGTTTGGGTTGTTCTTCCCTAGGTGCATAACCTTGCACTTGTCCACATTAAATTTCATCTGCCATTTTGATGCCCAGTCTTCCAATTTATCAAGATCCTCTTGCAATTTTCCACAATCCTCTTGGGTTTTAACAACTTTAAATAGTTTTGTGTCATCTGCAAATTTGATAACCTCACTCGTTATTCCACTTTCCAGGTCATTTATGAATATGTCAAAAAGCAGCAGACCCAGCACAGATCCCTGGGGTACACCACTATTCACCTTTCTCCAATGGGAAAATTGGCCATTTAGCCCTACCCTCTGCTTTCTATCTTTTAACCAGTTCCTGATCCACAATAGTACACTGCCTCCTATCCCATGACTCTTTAGTTTTGCCAAAAGTCTCTGATGAGGGACCTTGTCAAAGGCTTTCTGAAAGTCCAGATACACAATATCAACCGACTCACCTTTCTCCACCTGATTATTCACTCCTTCAAAAAAACATAACAGATTAGTAAGACAAGATCTTCCTTGTCTAAAGCCATGTTGGCTGTCTCCCATTAGGTCATGACTATCTACATGCTGAGTAATTTTATTCTTTATGATGGTTTCTACCATTTTTCCCGGTACTGATGTCAGGCTCACCAGTCTGTAGTTTCCCAGATCACCCCTGGAATCCTTTTTAAAAATTTGGTGTTACATTGGTGATCCTCCAATCTTCAGGTATTATAGATGATTTTAATGATAGTTCACAGATTACTAATAGCAGGTCTGCAATCTCATATTTCAGTTCTTTCAACACCCTTGGATGTATACCATCCATCCCAGGTGATTTGCTACTCTTCAGTTTATCTAATAGTTGTAATACATCTTCCCGATGTATCGATATTTCTTTCAATTCTTCCGCATCTTTAAATACCACTTCAGTCATGGGTAACATCCCTATATCTTCCTCAGTAAAGACTGAAGCAAAGAATTCATTCAGTCTCTCCGCTATCGCCTTGTCGCCTCTTAGTGTTCCTTTAACCCCTTTATCATCTAATGGACCAACTGACTCTCTCACAGGTTTTTTGCTACGAATGTACTTGAAAAGGTCTTTACTTCGCGTTTTTGCTTCCGCAGCAAGCTTCTTCTCAAATTCTCCCTTTGCCTGCCTTATCAATGCCTTGCATTTGACTTGCCAGTGCTTGTGCTGTTTCCAGGTTTCGTCGTTTGGCTCTTTTTTCCATTTCCTGAAAGATGCTTTTTTGGCAACAACAGCCTCTCTGACCTCACCTTTAAACCATGCTGGCAGTTTTTTGGACTTCCTTTCACTTTTCTTAAAGCGTGGAATACAGCTGGTCTGGGCTTCCAAGATAGTATTTTTCAACAACAGCCAAGCCTGATGTACGTCTTTAACCTTTGCAACTGCTCCTTTTAGTTTTTTCTTAACTGTTTTCCTCATTTTATCATAGTCTCCCTTTCGAAAGTTAAAAGGTAGTACTGTGGATTTCCTTACTATCCCTCCTCCACTAATTAAATCAAAGGCGATAATGCTATGATCACTATTGCCAAGTGGCTCCAACACCCTTATCTCTTGCACTAGATCTGGTGTTCCAGTAAGGACTAGGTCTAATATGGCTTCCCCTCTGGTCGGTTCATGAACCAGCTGCTCCAAGAAGCAGTCATTTATTTCATCTAGGAACTTTATCTCCCTAGCATGTCCTGACGTGATACTGACCCAGTCGATACCGGGGTAGTTGAAATCACCCATTATTATTACTGCGCTGTAACTTTTGTTAGCTTCCTTGATTTCTTTGAGCATTTCATCATCCATTTGGTCATTCTGGCCAGGCGCTCGATAGTACACCCCCACTGCCATTGCCTTCCCCCTTTTACATGGAATTTCAATCCATATAGATTCTACAGCAGATTTTGCATCCTGCAAAATTTTAATCCTTTCTGACTCAATGCCCTCTCTAACATAGAGAGCAACCCCTCCACCAATTTGATCAGCTCTATCATTTCGATATAGTTTGTACCCAGGTATCACAGTGTCTCACTGGTTGTCCTCCTTCCACCATGTCTCTGATATTCCAATCATATCTAACCTTTCATTTAGTGCTATATATTCTAACTCTCCCACCTTATTTTTTAGACTTTTGCATACAAGCATTTTAGAGAATGTATTTTATTCATATTAATTTGGCTATTGTTAGACATGGGTAATTTGGGATCTTTAAGCTCTGTCTGCTCCATACTTGAGGGCATTTGGGCTACTTTACTCTTTTGTGGAACCTCTCTGCTTTTGGTAGTATCCTTCAAAGATACATTCTTCTGAACCATCCGCGCATGGGCGACTGTCGGCTTTCCCCTAATATCTAGTTTAAAAGCTGCTCTATCTCCTTTTTAAAGGTTAATGCCAGCAGCCTGGTTCCATCCCGGTTAAGGTGAAGCCCATCCCTTAGGAAGAGCCCCTCCTTTCCCCAGAATGTTCCCCAGTTCCTAACAAATCCAAAACCCTCATCTCTGCACCATTGTCTCATCCACGCATTGAGACTCCGGAGCTCTACCTGCCTTTTGGGTCCTGCGCGTGGAATAGGAAGCATTTCGGAGAATGCTACCCTGGAAGTTCTGGATTTCAACTTCCTACCTAAAAGCCTAAATTTAGCCTCCAGAACCTCCCTACCACGTTTTCCTATGTCATTGGTACCGACATGTACCAAGACAGCAGACACCTCCCCAGCACTATCTAAGACCTTATCTAGGTGGCGCGTGAGGTCCGCTACCTTCGCACCAGGCAGGCATGTTACCAGGCGATCCTCACGTCCACCAGCCACCCAGCTATCTACATGCCTAATGATCGAATCACCAACTATAACGGCTGTCCTAACCCTTCCCTCATGGGCACATGGCCCTGGAGAAATGTCCTCGGTGCGAGAGGGTTTTACATCACCTGGAGGACAGGTCCTAGTCACAGGATCACTTCCTGCCACACCAGGGTGATGCTCTCCTGTCACGTGACCTCTCTCCTCCATGGCAACAGGGATGCTGCCAGACTGGAGGTGGGACTTCAGGACTATATCCCTGTAGGTCTCGTCTATGTACCTCTCTGTCTGTCTTATGCTTTCCAAGTCTGCTACTTTAGCCTCTAGAGAACAGACTCGTTCCCTGAGAGCAAAGAGCTCCTTGCACCTAGTGCACACGTAAGACCTCTCACCAACTGGGAGAAAATCATACATGTGACACTCAATGCAAAAGACTGGAAAGCCCCCATCCCGCTGCTGGACTGCTGTCTGCATCTTAGTTTTAAGTTTGTGTTTAGATCTAAGTTCTTTACTTACTAAGGGTTGCTATGGATATTTATACTAATAAAACTGTACCTAATACGTGTAAAATACCTTGTTCACCTGAAGCTTAACTAATCTTAGGTCCTTAGTGTATGACTGATTTGGGTAATGAGCTTCACCTGAGCTTCAGCTTCCATAGTAGGGTTGGTGCAATTTGAGTTCTCGGTGCTGGTGTCGGGTATCCATTTGTAGAGTTTTGTGTTATGAAGCACAGTGTCTAGCTGTGGAGGGAGCTAGTAGTGTTGTCACTTATGTCAAATTAGAATTTGAATAGAATTTGTTTGTATGTTGAGATGTAAATTGGAACACTGTACTTCTGCTCTGCATCTGTTGTTGAGAGAGTTTTGGTGAGTCTGGGAGTGTTCTATATTTATTTATTTATTTATTTTATTGTTCTTATATACCGCAAATCAGCGCAGTTTACATAAAACGAATATTGTGCCGGTCGACACTTACAATGAAACAGGGGAATGAAACTTGGACTTGAACAGGGGAGCTATATACAATATTAAGAGAAATAACTACAATATGTATTGTGACACCGAAATTCTGCCCTATACCTTTAAAACACAGAAAGCTGCTGAGTTGGGCACAGATTCTGACAGGAAGGGAGATCAAAAGCTTCACAGTTACCATAAGCAACCAAAGCAGGCTGAGACACGAGGTCTGAGGGCACGCCTAGCCAACAAACACTCCCCAAGTAATGAAGAGAACAGTTTGCACATGTGCAGGAAAACGCCCCTAACCATGTATAAGAAACGTGGTAGGCAAACAGAGTTAGATCGAGGCAGAAAGCTGGTAGGAGATCCAGCAGGAGTTGCAGTGAGAGAGGCTGAGTTGGATTCATGTGCTGATTCTGACGGTGGTTTTGGAGACTCAGAAGTTGAGAGTGATTTGGAAACTTGGCAAGTAAGGGAAGACTTGCAGCTCTCTAACAGAAGGTCAGAATACTCTCAGCCTAATGCTGTTTCATTTGAGTCTTGGAATAGAAAGCCAAGCAGGGCTTTGAAAAGAGACAGAAAGCCATTTACCAGCAGAGGGATTAACTGCAGGAAACCCTCACCTGTGACGCAGGAAGAATTTCTCAGACACAGAGGTCAGTGGGGAGAACGGAGAGCAGCTGGTAAGGAACTCTGTATTACTGAAAGGCATAATGGCCTAAGATATTTACAGCCTTGGGAAAAGGAAAGTAAAATGATTGAGGACATATGTATGAGTGAAGAAGATGATTGCATGTATTTAAAGCCTGGCAGAAAACTGCCAAGAGAGAGACCTATTAGAAACAGAACAAGGCAGTTTTACAAACTATTTGATAATTATTTGCCATACTGTGGAGAGAGTGGTGAAGAGAAGCTAGGGACTGATTGGAGAAAGTTCCAGACTCTCTGCCCTAAAGAAGATAAGATAGTTGATGATGAACCGATGTGCACGGAGCAAAGTGAATGCTTTCCCTATGTTGAGGACATGGACTGTTCTTTATTAATAACTGATGAAACTTCTCTACGCTAGTAGAAGATAAGTGTGCCTGGGAGAAAGATAAACGTGCACAGAGGGAACTGCCAACGTTATTATCTGATTTCTGTTTGTTATAATTATTGGTTCTGTTCAAGCAAGAAGCTGTGTTTTCCTTTCACCTTTTGTTTTTGCCAGAAGCATGGCTGCCTCTTAAGTTTGGTATTTTTGTACTGTTTTGAAAATCCAGCAAACCCCGGGAGGGGAATAAATCCTTATTTCAACCTGACCACTCCGTCTCAACTACACTTTCTTTCATAGAAGGGTCAGGCCCAGCAGTGTGCCTAGCTATATACTACTAGTTCAGCCACTGCTGGTGACAGTATCTACAGTATGTACATTCTTAGGCAGGTTTTGAGTTGGCTGCTGTTGTCTACATAATAGAAGGTGTTGGGTTGGTGTATTGAGAGTAGTGTAGGAGAAATAGGTGATGTTTTAACGCCTTTCTGAATTGTGTCAGGTTTGTTATGGCTCTGATGGATGCTGGGAGAGCATTCCAGCAGCTGGGTGCATATAGTTTGAAGGCTCTGTTTTTTGTTGATTTATTGCATTTCGTTATCTCTTTGGGGATCTGTAGGGTATTGGCAGTGCAGGATCTTCTATCCCTGTTTGCTGAAATGGGGTGAACCAGGTCCATTAAGGCTATAGGGGCTAATTTGTTGATTACCATGAAGGTTATGATGTTTACTTTATAGGCTAACCTACAGTATATTGGGAGCCAATGTAGGCTCTTGAGGACGGGGGTAATGTGATCCCCTCTAGAAGCTCCACTTAGGACACGGGCGGCCGCATTCATGGCTAGCTGTAGGGGGTTTAAGGTGCTCTTGGGTAGGCCATGTAAGATCACATTGGCGTAGTCGATGTGAGGCAGAATCAGGGCCTGGAACACTGATCTGAAGTCCTCGGGTTGCAACAATGGTCGAAGGTGTCGTAGAGTTCGTATCTTGTGGTATATTTGTTTGATGGTATTGTTGATGTGTGTTTTGAAATTGAGCTGTTGGTCCAAGGTAACGCCTAGGTAACGGATGCTGGGTCTACTTGAGAGTTCTGCATCTCTTGTCTTCAGGGTTGGCGGAGGAGTGAATGATTGGTCTCTAGAAACAAATAGTATGTCGGTTTTGCTAAAGTTGATCTTAAGGCCTTGTGAGTGAAGCCAGTTGGTTATGGCATCAAAACATTTAGTCAGTTGAGTGAGGTCGGGGTTTTCAGTCATGAACGGCGTATAGAGCAGAACGTCATCAGCGTAGAGTAGGCATGAAATGTTGAATGAACGGATTATGTCACATATAGGTTGCATGTAGATATTAAATAGGAGAGCGGAGAGAGACGAGCCTTGGGGGACACCGTGCTGTTGAAGGAATGGCTGCGAGGTTGCAGTACTGATTCTAACTTGCTGCCATCTGTCGGTAAGATAAGATTTGCACCATAGCCATGCTGATTCACATATCCCTTTATCTTTGAGTCGAATTAGGAGTTGCTCATGGTTCACAGAATCAAATGCAGCAGCGATATCTAAGAAGATTAGAGCATACCCCTGTATGATGTTGTCAATCCCGGTAATTAGTGTGTTGATGAGGGTGGTAAGGAGCGTTTCCACGCCGTGGTATTCCCTGAAGCCGTGTTGGCTCTTATCAAGGGGGCATAGGAGTCTATATGGTCTTGTAACTGCCGTTGGGCAACTTTCTCAATTATTTTAGATAGTAGCAGAATGCTTGAGATGGGTCGATATGACTCGACCTTCTTGGCGTCCAGTTTGGTGTTCTTCAGGAGGGGTCTGATGGTTGTATGCTTGAGGGTTGATGGGAATAGGCCCGAGGAGAAGGAGTGGTCGATGATTTTAGCTATTATTGGGCTGATCTCCTGACGCAGTGACCTTATCCAGGAAGCTGGGCAGGGATCGCTGGGGGCAGTGGGGGCATTGATGTTGGCTAAGGTGTTCGCAATGCTTGAATGTGAAGGTGTTGAGAAGGAAGTTAGTTGCATGGGTGGATTCTTGATAGGGCAAGACGGGTTAGCTTTGCGTACGCTGTTGCTTTTAGCTATCATGAAATCAGCATAATCTTGGGGATTATCGAGCTTGCCTGGGGTGCTGAGGGTTCCTTTGTAAGGGTCTTCACCAAGTTGAACAGGACGTGGGACTTGTTGAAGGATCGGCTGAGCAAGTCGGAGTGGTATTCTTTTATTTTGGTTGATATTAGATTGCGGTGAATAATTATGACCTTTCAGACTGATATTCAAAGACAATTAGGTGTTCGCTGATAAATGCATAGTTAGCTTTTAAATTGCAGAAGGGCCAGATATTATTTGTACACTTATGTTAGGGAGGAGCAAGGGTAGGCCAGAAAATTATCCAGATAGTGGCAATATTCAGCCACTATTCAGGTAAGTTAAATGTTTAGTTTAGGTCTGCGGAATATCAAGCCTAGCCTAAACAGATAAAGCATAGTTACTCACCTGTAACAGGTGATCTCCGGGAACAGCAGGAATTTAGTCCTCACATATGGGTATCGTCGGTACCGACGGAGCCTGCGCGGGAATGCTCCCCAGAGTCCAATCAGAACGCTTTTGGGAGCATCCCACAGCGCCTGCGTGCTGCCTTCCCGCCTTTCCCAACTGCCTCTCTCCAGTTGAGTTTTAAAGCTGAGACAAAGAGAGAGAGAGGGAAAGGAAAGAGATAGAGAGATACAACTCCTACGGGAGGTGGGTGGGTTGTGAGGACTAAATTCCTGCTGTTCCCGGAGATCACCTGTTACAGGTGAGTAACTATGCTATCTCCAGGAACAAGCAGGAATGTAGTCATCACATATGGGGACTCCCTAGCTTTAGGTGCCAGGGAGAGATCCCAGAGGTTGTGTGTCCCTGTGAAAGGGCTCCACTTCCCCCCATGGATCTCTGGCATCCTACCAGGGATGGTGGGCAGGAGTTGATTAGGTATGGAACAGGTGTTTGTGAACAGCCTGACCAAGCAAGGCATCCTGACGGGAGTCCTTGTCCAAGCAGTAATGGGCTGTGAAGGTATGAACCGAGGCCCAAGTGGCTGCTCGACAGATGTCATCAATAGACACAGAGTGCAGATGAGCCATTGAGGCTGCCATGGCTCTCACATTGTGAGCTGTGACATGTCCCTCCAGAGAAAGGTTCTTACTCTGATAGGCGAAGGAAATACACTGAGCAATCCAGTTAGATAGTGTTCTCTTGGAGACTGGAAGTCCCAAATGAGAAGGATCAAAAGCAACAAAGAGTTGAGAGGACTTCCTATGTTGCTGTGTTCTTTGTAAGTAAAAAGCTAGAGCTCTTTTACAGTCCAAGGTATGAAGATTCCTTTCTGCATTTGATGCATGAGGTCCTGGAAAAAAGACAGGTAGGTAGATCTCTTGGTTTAGATGAAAAGGCGAGACCAACTTAGGCATAAAGTGTGGATGAGTCCTAAGGACTACCATGTCATGATGGAACCTTGTATAAGGTGGATTAGCTACTAGTGCTTGCAACTCACTAATGCGGTGTGCTGATGTGATTGCAATGAGAAAGATAACCTTCCAAGAAAGGAATTTTAAGGAGGTTGTAGCTAAAGGTTCAAAAGGTGGATTCATGAGCTGCCCAAGAACCAGGTTTAAGTCCCATGCCACCGGAGGTAGTCTAATGGGAGTCTTAGTTAGAAGGAGGCCACTCATGAATCTTGCTATGAGAGGATGAGAGGAAACAGGCTGTCCATTTAGAGGTTTAAGAGAAGCTGCAATAGCACTCAAATGGACTCTTACTGAATTTGTCTTAAGGCCTGCATTAGATAAATAGAGGAGATACTCTAGCAAAGATTGCAGAGGTATAACAAGGGGGTTAAGACCCTTTTTCGAACACCAAATAGTAAACCTTTTCCACTTGAAAGCATAAGAGCGTCTGGTGGAAGGTTTTCTGGAAGCATAAAGAACATCTTTCACTTGCTGAGAAAGATTAAGATCTTGGAGATCTAGGCCTTCAGCAACCAAGCCCTGAGATGCAGAGACTGGGGATTGGGATGCCATAACATTTCGTTCTCCTGAGATAGGAGATCTGGAGCAGACCCTAACTCCAGGGAGGGAGCTTGAGAGAGATGTAGAAGCAGAGGGTACCACACTTGCCGTGGCCAATGTGGTGCTATGAGAATCATGTGGCCTCTGTCTCTCTGAAGCTTGAAGAGGGTTTTGGGAATTAGGGGAATGGGTGGAAAGGCATACAGGAAGTCTTGACCCCAGTAAAGGAGGAAAGTATCCCTGGCCTGAGCCCCCTGAGCCGGAATTCTGGAATAGAACCGGGGAACTTTGGCATTCCACGGACTTGCAAAGAGGTCTATGTCCGGGGTTCCCCAAAGTTGAAATATCCTGGTCACCTGGTCTGCATGCAGAGACCACTCGTGTGGAAGCAGAACTCGACTGAGTCTGTCCGCCCAAGAGTTTTGAATGCCTGGAAGATATACTGCCAGCAGATTAATCTGATGCTCTCTGGCGATGGCCCATAGTCGCAAAGCTTCGTTGGAAAGCAACAGAGAACCCGTTCCTCCCTGCTTGTTCACATAGAACATGGCTACTTGATTGTCCGTATGAATGAGGACTGTCTTGTAGCTGAGCAGGGAGTGGAACACTTGCAGAGCCAGGAAAATTGCTCTGAGTTCCAAGAGATTGATATGCAGACAACTCTCTTGAGGAGACCAGGTGCCCTGAGTGGAGAAGTCTTGCAGATGAGCTCCCCAACCCTTTGGAGAAGCATCTGTTGTGAGAGTTACTTGGGGTAAGGGTTGTTGAAAGGGGGACCCCAGCAACAGGTTTTGAGTGGACCTCCACCATTGGAGAGACAAAACGAGGTGACTGATGTTTGCTATTTTGTCTGACAGGCACCCTGATGCCTGGGTCCATTGGGTGGATAAAGTCCACTGAGCTGCCCTCATGTGGAGGCGAGCATATGGAACCACATGCACGGTGGATGCCATGTGGCCTAGCAATTGCAACATTTCTCGAGCAGTTAGATGAGGCTTTAGCACTGCTTGAGAAGCTAACTGCACCAAGCGAAGGCAACGGGCCTGGGGAAGATAGGCCCTTGCCTTTGTGGTATGCAGAAAAGCTCCTATGAACTCTAAAAACTGAGTGGGAGTCAGACTGGATTTTGGGATGTTTATTACCAGCCCTAAATACTGAAGGATAAGCATTGTGCAAGATAGAGAAATCTTGGCCTCTGACTGTGTTGGAGCTCGAATGAGCCAGTCGTCCAAGTAAGGGAAGACGAAAATTCCTAGAGTGCAGAGAAATGCTGCTACCACAGCCATGCATTTCGTGAACACCCTTGGTGCTGAGGCCATACCAAAAGGAAGCACCCTGTATTGGTAGTGCTTTCCTTGAAAAAGGAACCGAAGTAACCATCTGTGGGTTGGATGGATGAGGACATGGGTGTATGCATCCTTGAGATCTAGAGAACAAAGCCAATCCTGACTCTAAAGGTATGGTAGCAGAGCTCCGAGAGAAATCATCTTGAATTTCTCCTTGACAAGGAATTTGTTCAATTCTCTGAGATCTAAGATAGGTCTGTATCCCCCTGTTTTCTTTGGAATAAGAAAATGAGGGGAATAGAACCCTGTGCCCTGTTGATGAAGAGGCACTTCTTCTATTGCCCCGTGGGCAAGAAGAATGGCAATCTCCTGACCTAACAGGTTGATGAAAGAGGTCGGAGAATTGAACTGCTTCACTATTGTGTGAGGGGGCATGCTTGAAAAATGAAGTTTGTACCCCTCCTTTATGATGGAGAGTGTCCAATGCTCTGCTGTTATTTGCCTCCATCTGGGGGCAAAATGACATAACCTTCCTGGAATGGTGGACGGTTCTGGTCCTTCCAGAACCAGAAAGGCTAAGTTCTCTAGCTGAAAGTCAAAGGCCCTGAGGAGGCTGAGGCTGCTGGGCCGGTGGAGGCCTAGCAGCCTTTGCTTTCTTCTGTTTGGGTGGTTAATGACGTTTGCTTGAAAACTGACCTGCAGCAGATGCCTGCTGACCATAAGTAGGATAAAATCTTTTCTTTTTAGAAAAAGATGTTTTCTTGAACAATTTCTTTCTAACAGGATCAGTAGTGGACTTGAATAATCTATCCAAGGTGGAATTTTCAGCATCCATTTCATTGGCCTTTTCCTGCCAATCTTTACCAAACAGGTTCTCACCAGTACAAGGGATATTTTCCAATTTATCTTGTACCCAGAGCTCTAAATCAGATGCCTGAAGGCAAGCAATTCTACGTGCACCTATGGCAATAGCTGAGGTTCTGCTTATACACTCAAAGCAGTCAAAGGCTGCACGGTTGGAGAACTTAGACACATCTTTTATTTATTTATTTTTTATTTATTTATTAACATTTCTTATATACCGCACTATTCGACATCAGCGCGGTTTACATGGAACAGAAACATCCGACAAGTTGCATATGTCTGGTCATTACAATTAACAGGATATGGAACTTGGATAACAGGGTAAACTATATACATAAGAAGTGTAGCGAGAAAAGGATACTGTTTGGGGTTTTACATTGTTGGGGACACATGTTGCGAGGGCTTGCCTGGTTGACTACTACTATTCCTGAAGTTCTCGCTATTCAAGTGGGACTGAGGTTTGGTGTTGTCAGTGAGATATTTGATGAAGAGGAAATGTTTAAGGGCCTTCCTGAACTGGCTCAAGTTGGGGATTGCCCTGATATGTGCCGGTAAGGTATTCCATAGTCTTGGGGCACAGAGTCGGAAAGCTCTGTTAGCTGTTGTTTTGGTGCATCTTGTCATTTCTTTTGGGATTGTTAGCATGTTTGACTCTGCGGTTCTTCTTGGTCTGTTAGGTGCAAGTGGTTGGATGAGTTCAGATAGGGAGGAGGAGGAGAGCCCTTTGCCAGCTTTGAAGGTCATCAGCAAGGTCTTAAAACTGATCCTGGCTTGAATGGGGAGCCAGTGTAACTGTTTCAGGAGGGATGTTACATGGTCTCTCCTGGATGCCCCAAAGAGTACCCAAGTGAGAAAATCCTGTCTTTTATCCTCAGAAATGAAAGGACTTAAAGTCTGTAAATTATCTGTGACCTCCTTTAGAAACATCCCCATGTAGAGACTATAGGAACTGATTCTTGCAGCAAGCATGGAAGCTTGGAAGACTCTACGTCCAAAAGCATCCAGGGTTCTGCACTCACGTCCTGGAGAATTAGAGGCATGTCTTTTTGCACTTCTGATCCTTCTCATAGCTGACTCCACCACAATGGAGTGGTGAGGAAGCTGAGTCTTATGGAACCCAGGACAAGGAGGGACTCGATACATAGTATCTAATCTACGAGAATGAGGAGAGGTGGTAAGAGGTGTTTCCCACATCCTCAACATGAGATCATATGGAATCTCATGAATGGGTAAGGTTGCTGCCTCTTTAGGAGTTTTAGGATATTGTAAAATTTCCAACTCCTTAGCCCTTGGCTCTGTTTCAGGGGCCACAGTAATAGACAGGCCCCAAGCCACCTCCCTGATGAAGTCTTGGAAGGACATGTCCTCTGAAGGAGACATCCTACGTTTAGGGAAGGAGGACTCCTCTGGAAGAAGCATTGCTGCATCGACAGAACTATCAGAATCCTCAGATTCTTCTGAGGACTCGAAGTATCGTCTGTCTGGATGCTCCTGTAGAGCCCGATACCCGTACCGACCCAAGTCGGTACCGGGAAAAACCGGTACCGGAGAATCGGTACCGGAGGGCATCGGAGGACAGGGTACCGGCATAGCAGACACTGATGCTGATGTCGATGCTATCGGTACCGGTACCGATACCGATGCTGGTGCCAGTGCCGGTACCGGTGGAGTTGTCTGTCGCGGTACCAAGGGCGTCGATGCCGCAAGGAAAGCTGCCAGACTGCGTTCCATGGTCAGAATTCTCTGGTCCATGGACGCCGCCAATGCCTGGATGTCGGTACCGGTGGAGACCACCGGTACCCCAGAGCATGGCACCAGGAGATCTGTCGAGGCCGAGCCATCTAGAACATCCTGGAACCCCGATAATGCTTTGGAAGCCAGTGTCTCCCGCCGGGGTAATTTTGCCGGTGCAGAATCCTCAAGGGCAACGCCAGAGGCATCTCGATGCTTAGAAGGAGATCTACCCTTCGAGGACCGGCTGGATTTATGTTTAGTTACCTGAGATCCACGGGAGGAAGAAGAAGCCCTGGAAGACGTCGATGCCACCGAAGCCGCATCAGAGGGAAACAGGGTACTGAGCTTGGCAGCTCGGTTCTGCCGACCTCTTTTAGACATCATGGCACAGGACACACAATCTGTGATGGAGTGGTCAGGACCTAAACATTTTAAACACCATTCATGGGTGTCGGTGACGGAGATGGTACCGCCACACTTGGTGCACTTTTTAAACCCCGAAGCAGGTTTTTCCATGTTGAGGAAACGTTTTTGGGCCTAAGGCCCAAAAAAGGCGGGTGCACCTGAAGAAAAGGAAAAAAGAAATATATTTTATTTTTATTTTTTTTACAGAAATAAGAAAGAAAGACTGGCGGTACCAGTAGAGCATCGAAGAAGGCAGACGCGACCACAAAAAGTAAGAAATAAAAAAGAAATTCTTCTGCGGTGACAGGAACACGACCTGCTGGCTCCGCTAAAAAGAAGAACTGGAGAGAGGCAGTTGGGAAAGGCGGGAAGGCAGCACGCAGGCGCTGTGGGATGCTCCCAAAAGCATTCTGATTGGACGCTGGGGAGCGTTCCTGCGCGGGCTCCGTCGGTACCGACGATACCCATATGTGATGACTACATTCCTGCTTGTTTCTGGAGATTACAATGACCATGCCCATCACTCTCTATATATTCAGCATCACGATTTATATGGATACTGACACAGAATACACTGATTAAGTTAAATGGGAGGGTGACATTTAACAAGCCAGTGGACTGAAAATTTACCCCTCTTTGCACAGTGTGCACTGCTAGATCGGACCCAAGGGGGAGACGCAAAAACTAAAGTTGGCTGAGGGTGCTACCATGCCTTGAGCCGGCTCTGCTTACAAGGGGGGCTAAGTCAACACAAAGCTCAGTTGGTACAAACTTGTGTACATATAATAGGTTTTATGGTTTAGCCATAAAGATAATGACCTCTGCGGCCAAAATCAAGATGCACCAGTCTGAGAACAAAAGTGAAAAAGTAAAAGCCTCTTTCCTTCCTTCTGGTACTCTTTTCAAAAGTATTTTCCAGGCTTATTAGACTCCTACATATGCAGAAGACCCTTATGTCAGTTGGCTGAATCCAAGCTTACTGGGTCTTGCTGGCGAATCAGGGTTCTTCCGTCATGTGGCGGTCAGATGCACAGTGAACCAGAAGCAGATGATGACAATCTGTTTTTCAGTGCTGGTCTCAGGCATGTTTACAACAACGTAGCATCTTCAATGTTTTCAGAGCCAGGAAACTAAAGAAGAAAATCTTCTCTCAGTATTGCATACAGGTGGCTTGCAGTTTCTGCAGTGTTGCAAGTCCAGAAGCCTTTGATGCAGGGAATCCTTTGGTTCAGGTTGCCTTAGACATATTGCATAAATGGGTATTCTACATTGCTTCCCATTTCAGGACTTCTCACTACTGTTTTGTAGTGAGACCTTCAGACCCTTTTATTAAGGAATGTGTCCACTCGCTGGAAACCATACTGGTCTATCAGGGTAATAAGAAGACTGAATCATTTGTAATGGAACACCCCTTCAGCAGTGACCAGAACATCCAAGTTTTCTCATCAGTGATCAGAAATTTATGTGTGAGAGACATGAATTTTTAATAGTGGGTCACATGATCATAAATTGATGTGTGCAGGCTGCATGAATGTTTTAGTTTGTTATAGCTCGAGTCAGTCATGAAAATCTGTGAATGTCTTCTGAAATTTTGACTTCATATCCACTGAATAGCTCTGCAGCGCTTCAAAATTATGCATGCTACCTAATTAGGTAAAAAAAAAAGATAAAAATCTTAAGCAGGCCACATCCAAAAGTCAAGTGGGGTCCAGGATGGTCCAGCCTGAGAAGTTTCTAGTTAGAAGGTTGGAGGTTGTGAAAGAAAGAGGAAACGGCACACAGTCGTGTTTCCAGTTTCATCAGACTGAAGAGGTTGCTGGAAAAGGAGGAAGCAAGCCTATGGTCTTTAAATTCCTACATTAGTGGTACATCTGCCATTTCACTTAAGGTAGCTGTTCCTGAAGGATCCAACATTGGAGTAGAGCGTATCACCCCTCTAAGGGAGTAAACCTATCACTCTGGATCTGTCTCTTATAAGGAAAGAATACCTGATCTGAGTGAATGAAGATCTTTGCAGGAGTAACAAGAAATGTGCATGGGGTGTATATCCACAGGTATACTACTGTGTTCAGAAACGAGAAAAGGAGAGAGCTGCCCAACTAGTATTTTGTCCAGGGACCAAAGAAGTACAGAGGGAGAGATTCAAGTAGTCCAAGGAAAAAGTAGTCCAACTAAGGCCTTTGGATCTTAGTTCAAAAGGAACCTTAAGCAATAGGGAAGGAGGGTGTCCCAGGACAATATGCAAGTAAGGATCAGAAATCTTTATGCTGCCTTGTATCAGTATCCTGTGAAAACTGCAAGAAAACTACGTAAGCCATTGAGCTCAGCGTCCTGTATTTGATAGTGGCCAGTCCAGGTCACAAGTAACAAGCAGATTCCAAAATGTTGGTCAGTTTCTCATAACTCTTTTCAATGGTTAAGCGATGGCTTTCCCAAGTTTGCCAGGAATTTGTCTAAACTTCTTTTGAACTTCTCTAGTTTAGTTCTTTTGATCTCATCTACTAGCAACACATTGCACTGCTTAATAGTGCAATAGCACTACTGAATATCGGGCCTATTGTATGTATGTATTTTTAAATACTGTCTAAAATTTGTTTCCAATCTGCTGGGGGGTTAATTTCATGTAGTATCCTCTTTATGGTGTTTGAAAAGTTAAACAATTGTTCACTATTTAACCATTCCACCCTATTCATCATTTTATAGACTTCTATAATATCTCTTCTCAGTTGTCTCTTTTCAAAGCTGAAGAGTCCTTACCTGTTTAGCCTTTCTTCATAAGGGACATGTTTCATCTTCATTGCTTTTTAAGCTCCATTTTATCATTTTTCAGACAGGATGCCCAGAACTACACACTACTCAAGGTGCAGTCGCACCACGGACCCATACAGAGGCATAATGATATCCTCACTTTTGTTCTCATTGAAACATAGAAACAGAAAAATGATGGCAAAGACCATATGACCTATCCAGTTGGTCCCTCCCTTCCCTTGGAATTCCTTTGTGCTTGTCCCAATTCTTGTCTCTATCACCTTCACTTGGTGGCTATACCATGCATCTTCCACTTTTTCTGTAAAGAAATCTTTCCTTCAATTACTCCCGAGTCTATCCCCTTCCATCTTCATCCTATGTCCCCATATTCCAGAGCTTCCTTTCCATTAAAACAAGCTAAACTCCTGTGTATTTATGCCATGAGGTATTTAAATGTCTCAATCATATTTCACCTCTCCAGACTTTCCTCCAAAGTATACATACTGAGATCTTTAAGTCTGTCTCTATATATTTTGATTTTGTATAGGTTTTTTCAACATTTCTGTTTTAAAAAGGCTAGAGGTGCTGAGAAGGTCTGGAACAGGACCCCGAGGATTCTATAGAACCAAGACTAGGGGCCAAGTTTTGAAATCCATCTTTTTAGATATCCTTATCAGCTTCTCTGACAACATTGTTTTTCATAGCCCATAGAGCCATAAGGACTCCCTGTAAAGATACAAAAATAAGTGCTGCAGCTGATGGTAAATACTGGTTCTGTGTCACAGAGAAGGGCATTCTTCCCATATGCCCTTTTACTGTCCCAGTCTTCATGCGTTGTACTTATCCTAACCAATTGAGAAGATGCAACTATGATTGTTTATAATACTTGATAGAATCTACTGTGCCTGCCAGCCAGATACGAGTTAGCTGCAGCAGATAAATTTAATCAACTCAAATCGTGTCATAAGACTTGGAATCTCTGGAGTGTTTCTTTAGAAGACTGGTTATTTGTGCTTGATCCATGTGTTATGACAGCCCTAACGATCTTTGTGCAGCTCTAGTATAGGTTAATGTTTAGTTGATGGTCGGACTTCTTTAATATATTGGTAGAAGTGTTACACTTCTGCAATAAAAATATTTGAACTAAAATTAAATATTATAGCAGTAATTTTCTTTAGTGTCATCCTTCCTGTGGTTATGATAAATTTGTTCTCATTTTGATCACTATTGCCAAGTGTCCCTATCACTAATACTCCTCTCACTAGGTCCTGATGTCCAGTAAGAACTAGCTGGACAGTATTTTCCTCTCTTTGATTCCAGGACCAGCCAGCTGCTTTATGAAATAGTCATTTATGGCATCAAGAAACTTTATCTCCCTAGCATGTTCCAGTTAGACATTTACCTAATCAATATGTGGCTAATCAAGATCTCTTTTTACCACTGTGTTACCAAAAGGGGGTATTTTAGAAGCTCTATTCATGCTTTAGGAGCGGAGGAGTAGCCTAGTGGTTAAAACAGCCTAGTACCCAAATGATTAGGGTCTAATTCCCACTAGCACTCCTTGTAACTTAGGTAAGTCACTTTACCCTTCAGTGCCTTGGAAGAAAAGACCTGGCAATCTACTTCCTGTCATACCTTGCCAAGAAAACCCAGGGGCTGCTAGGTGAACTCTTTTCACATGATGCTAGTATTTCTCCCTCATATCCAATGTTGTAAGAAAATTGCAGTGAAAGGACAAATGCATAGCTATAATAAAAATAACTACTTAGCAGTAAATACTTAGCATCATACAAACAGGCTGTAATAGTCCAAAAACAAATTTGATTCTGGTCATCTCACTAGCACCATCATAAACATTCTCCAGTACCAGGCATATTATGAACTTATATAAAACCCTAGAAAAGTCATCAAAGATCTACAAGACCAAATCTACCATACCATACCAGCATAAACCTCTAAAGCTCATTCAAGGGGCCTACCCAGAAAAAAGCAGCACTATAAATACTGGAATGGGCCCTAGAACATCCATACACCTATTTGAAAAACTGAACAAGTGTAATTACTACAATATAGATTCCTGAATACAAACTCTGTTAACAGAACACCTGGCCACACTCAGAACACAGACCCTCACCAAATATAGAATAAGTGACTACAATCTAAAGTAAATATTAAAAAATATGTAGACAACTGAAACCCCAAGAAACAGACTACGCATGCGGTGCAACACCAGATAAATATAAAGATAGCACAAAATCCAATCAATAAATTGAAAATAATTTTTTCTACCTTTGTTGTCTGACCATTTTATTCTCTGATCATGCTGGTCCTGATCTGAGGCTTCTGTTTTCCTCTGTCTTCTCTTAGTTCTCCTTCTAAGGCATATAGTCCATCTGTCATTTCTTGTTTCTTTTTGTTTTCTTCACTTCCTTCTATCGTGGATATTGCTTTTTTTTTCAGCTTTCTTCCATTTATTTCTCTCTCTGTCCACCTAGATTTCACTACTCCTTCCTATCCAGTTTTTTTTTAGCTGTCTACCTACCTACCTCTATTCAACCTTCACCCCAGTTGTGCTATTCCACAGCTTTTCTTCTCTGGTCCATTATTCCCCAGGCATTTGCTCACTTTTTCTCCCCTTCTATGTCTATCATCTTTCAACACCCATCTAGTATCTCTCTCTTTTCCTCCATACTGAGACTGAGCTAAACCATCCCAGGCCTGCGGCAGCATGGCTCCCCTACCTCTGCTCCATTGAGTCGACACTCAGCAGCAGTGTTTCTTCCCTCCCACCCAACACATACAATATCCACCCTCTCTCTCTTTTCACTCCCGTAGTTTCTGCGTCTTTTCCCTACCTAAAAACATAAGATATGCCATACTGGGTCAGACCAAGGTCCATCAAGCCCGGTATCCTGTTTCTAACAGTGGCCAATCCAAGTCACAAGTACCTGGCAGGTTCCCAAAAAGACAAACGGGTTTTACAATGCTTCTATTGGGGTAAGCAGCATATTTCCTCTGTCCTCTTTAATAATGCTTTATGGACTTTTCCTCCAGGTACTTGTCCAACCCTTTTTTTAAACGCAGCTACTCTAACAGCTTTTACTTACTACAATCTCCGGTAACGAATTCCAAAGTTTGATTATGTATTGAGTGAAAAAATATTTTCTCTTATTAGTCTGAGATGGATTACACTGTAGCTTCATTGCATGTCCCCTAATCTTTCTACTTTTTGATGGTGTAAACAATCAATCTACATTTACCCATTCCATTTCACTCCAGTCATTAATTTATATTATTTCTATCATATCTCCTCTCAGCCATCTCTTTCCAGGTTGAAGAGTCCTAACATTTTAAGCCTCTCCTCATAGGGGTATCCTTCCATCCCCTTTACCATTCTGGTGGTTCTTCTCTGTTCCTTCTCTAATTCTGCTTTTTAAGATACAGTGACCAGAATTGCACACAATATTCAAGGTGCAGTCGCACCAAGGAATGATAGAGAGGCATTATAATATCTTTTGTCTTATTCTCCATTCCTTTCCTCATGATTCCTAGCATTCTATTTGCCTTCTTGGCTGCCACTGCACACTGGGTGGAGGGTTTCAACGTGTTATCCATGATGAAGGCTAAATCTTTTTCCTGGGTAGTGGTTTCTCATCTGGAAACTTGCATCGTATAATCATAGTTTGGGTTGTCCTTTCCTAGGTGCATAACTTTGCATTTGTCCACATTAAATTTTATCTGACATTTGAATATCCAGTCTTCCAATTTATCAAGGTCCTCTTGCAATTTTTCACAATCCTCTTGGGTTTTAACAACTTTGAATAATTTTGTCTCATCTGCAAATTTGATTACCTCACTTGTTGTTCCCATTTCCAGGTCATTTACAAATATGTTAAAAAGCAGCAGACTCAGCACAGATCCCTGGGGTACTCCACTATTCACCTTTTTCCATTGGGAAAATTTGCCATTTAGCCCTACCCTCTACTTTCTATCTGTTAACCAGTTCCTGAGCCACAATAGTACACTGCCTCCTAAATCATTACTTTTTAATTTCACGAAGAGTCTGATGAGGGACCTTGTCAAAGGCTTTCTGAAAATTCAGACACACTGTATCAACCAGCTCACCTTTGTCTACCTGTTTATTTACACCTTCAAAAAAATATAATAGATTAGTAAGACAAGACCTTCCTTGGCTAAAGCCATTTTGGCTTTCTCCCATTAAGCGATGACTATCTACATATTCAGTAATTTTGTTCTTTATAATGGTTTCCACCATTTTGCCTGATACTGATGTCAGGCTTACTGGTCTGTAGTTTCCCTGCTCACTCCTGGAACCCTTTTTAAAAATTGGCGTTACATTGGTCATTCGTCAATCTTAAGGTATCACAGATGATTTTAATGATAATTCACAGATTACTAATGTTGTCGTTGTTAAGTGCCGTCGAGTCGGAGTCGACTCATGGCGACCCTCTGGATAGCTATCCTAAATTGTGTTCGGTCTTCAGTCAGGCGGCTCATTGTTGACAGACTGGCACCTGTAGCTGCTGTTATTGTATCGATCCATCTCATTGCTGGCCTTCCTCTTTTGCGTTGACCTTCTAATACTAATACTAATAGTAGGTCTTCAATCTCATATTTCAGTACTTTCAACACTCTCAGATATATGCCATCTGGTCCAAGTGATTTGTACTCTTTAATTTATCAAATACTTGTAATACATCTTCCCGTTTTTTCAATATTTCTTTCAGTTCTTCCAATGCATCACCTTTAAATACCATTTCAGTCATTGGTAACTTGCGTCCATCTTCTTCAGTAAAGACTGAAGCAAAGAATTTATTCAGTCTCTCCACTTTGGCCCTGTCCCCTCTCAGTGCCCCTTTTACCCCTCTATCATCTAATGGTCCAACTGATTCTCTCACAGGTCTTTTGCTATGAATGTGCTTGAAAAAGTTTTTATTATGTGTTTTTGCTTCCACAGCAAGCTTTTTTTCAAATTCTCTCTTTGCCTGTCTTATCAATGCCTTGCATCTAACTTGCCAATGTTTCTATTTCAATTTTTCATCATTTGGCTCCTTTTTCCATTTCCTGGAAGATGCTTTCTTGGCTACAACAGCCTCTCTGACCTCACCTTTAAACCAAGCTGGCAGTTTTTTGGACTTCCATGTACTTTTCTTAAGGCGTAGATTACAGCTGGTCTGCGCTTCCAAAATAGTATTTTTAAATGACGCCCATGCTTGATGTAAATCTTTAACCTTTGCAGCTGCTCTTTTTAGTTTTTTTCTGAACTATTTCCCCCAAAATTAAAAGGTAGTACTGTGGATTTCCTTGCCGTCCTTCCTCCATTTATTAAATCAAACGTGATCATGCTATAATCACTATTGCCAAGTGGCACCAGCACTCTTATCTCTTGCCCCAGATCTTGTGTTCCACTAAGGACTGGGCCCAAAATGGCTTCCCCTCTTGTCAGTTCATGAACCATCTGCTCGAAGAAGCAATTTATTTCATCTAGAGACTTTATCTCTCTAGTATGTCTTGCCACAACACTGACCCAGTCAATACCGGAGTAATTGAAATCATCCATTATTATTACTGTGTTGTAACCTTTGTTAGCTTCCCTGATTTCTTTGAGCATTTCATCATCCATTTGTTCATTCTGGCCAAGCAGTCGATAGTACACCCCCACTGCCATTGCCTACCCCTTTTGACATGGAATATCAATCCATAGAGATTCTATAGTGTATTTTGTTTCCTGCAAAACTTTAAGCCTGTTTGACTCAATGCCCTCTCTAGCACAGAGTACAACTGCTCCACCAATTTGATCTACTGTATCATTGTGATATAATTTGTACCCAGGTATCACAGCATCTCACTGGTTGTCCTTTCACCAGTGCAATCATATCTAACCTTTCATTTAGTGCTATCTATTCTAACTCACCCATCTTCTTTTTTAGACTTCTAGCATTTGCATGCAAGCATTTGAGAGGTTGTATTTTATTCATCTTAATCTAGTTATCGGTAGGCAGGGATCATTTGGAATCTTTTAGCTCTGTCTGTTCTGTATTTAAGGGCATTTGGGTTACTTTTGTCTTTATTGGAACCTCTCTATTGATATGACCTAACTTCAATCTTTTGCAAGTATCTTTCAAGGATACATCGTTCCAAACCATGCACTCTTAGGTGACTGTCGACTTTCCCCCTATTATCTAGTTTAAAAGCTGCTCTCCTTTTTAAAGGTTAATCCCAGCAGCCTGGTTCCATCCTGGTTAAGATGGAGCCCATCCCTTCAGAAAAGCCCCTCTTTTCCCCAAAATGTTGTCCAGTTCTAGAAAATCCAAAACCCTCTTCCTTGCACCATTGTCTCATCCACATATTGAGACTCTGGAGCTCTGCCTGCCTTTTGGCTTCTGCGCATGGAACAGGAAGCATTTCTGAGAATGTTACCCTGGAAGTTCTGGATTTCAGCTTCTACCTAAAAGCCTAAATTTGGCCTCCAGAACCTCCCTACCACACTTTCCTATGTCATTAGTACCAACATGTACAGTACCAAGACAGCAGACTCCTCCCCAGCACTATCTAAAACCTTGTCTACCTGATCCAGTATATACCAGTATCAGTTCCCTTCCACTCCATTTACTTTCCAGTACCCCCCAGCATAAACCCATTTCTTGTACAGCCTCAGCATCTGCCCCTTCCAATCCCTGTACCTCCCTCAGTATCAGCCTATTTCCAGTCCCAGTAACCCTCCCCAGTGTCAGCCCCCTTTCCACTTCTCCTCTCCCAGTATCTTCCAATGTCAACCCCCTTGCATTCCCAGCAAAACCACTGGTGTCCATTCCCTTGCAGTCTTCCTCCTTCCCCGCTGTCCAGCCCCTTCTAGTCCAAATACCATCCCATGTATCAGCTCATTTCTAGTCCCAGTGCCCCCTCCCGTGTCAGCTCCCTTCCAGTCATCCTCCCCTCTGTTCATCCCCCTTTCAGTGCCAACCCCAGGTGTCAGCTCCTTCCAGTCCCAGTGTCCCCTCCCTTCCAGACCCCCCACCCCCCCCCACCCCCCCCAGGACACAGCCATCCTACCCTCTGTTCATCCCCCTTTCAGTGCCATCCGCAGGTGTCAGCTCCTTCCAGTCCCAGGTGTCAACTCCCTTCCAGCCCCCACCTCCCCCCCCCCGTGTCAGCTCATTTCCAGCCTCCTCCTCTCCTTTGTGTCAGCTTCCTTCAGGCCTCCTCCTCCCCTGTGTGTCAGCTTCCTTCCAGCCTCCTCCTTGCCTTCTTTTCACTACCTTCCAGCACCCACCCCGTTTCAGCTCCCTTCCAGCCCCTTCCTTCCCTCCTGTATCTGCTCCCACGGCTCTGCTATTTATAAACTGCTAGACCATGGCATTTCTAAAGATGGTAATAAGCACCTCAGTTTCTTACAAAAAAACAAGAAAAGCTTATTTCCGCTGGAAATGCCGACATCAGCAGGTAAGCTGTTCCAGGCACCCTATGCCTGGAACAGCTTACCTGTGTCTATACGTCAGGCACCCTCCCTAGCCCTCTTCACTGTCGCGTTCAGATCCTGACTTCTATCCCTCATCTTAACCTAACCCCATCATTTTAATGACCGAACTGTAAAACCCATCGATTTGATTAATATTTGTACTGTCTTGACTAGATTGTAAGCTCGGACAAGCAGGGACTGTCTTTTGTATGTATGTCTGTACAGCGCTGCATGCGTGGCGCTATATAAGTGTTTATTAGTAGTAGTAGGAGTAGACATCCAGCAGTTTATAAGATAGCAGAGCCACGGGAGCACAGAAGTGCTCCCACAGCTCTCTCAAATGGTGAATCAGTGAGAGCGGGGTGGGGGGCTAGCAATGGCACCCCCTGCCATCAGCGGCCCCCTGCAGTACTTACCCAGCTTACCGAGTATCGCCGGCTCTGGCCCAAATCACAAAGGGGCATGATGGAGGCGTGACTGGGGCATTCTGTGCAAGTTACATAGAAACATCATGAAAGAAAAAGACCACATGGCCTATTGCGTTTGCCCTTCCATATCAATCACTAGAACAGTCCCGTTTTTTCCTTCAGAGATCCTCTGTGTTTGTCCCATGCTTCTTTGAATTCAGATACTGTCCTCATTACCACCTCCATTGGGAAATTATTCCACGGATCCACCACTCTTTCCATAAAGAAATATTTCCGCATATCACTCCTGAATCTATCCCCTTTCACCCTCATCCAATGTTCCCTCGTAGTACAACTAGCTTTCAATCGAAAGAGGCTCTCCTCCTGTGCATTTATGCCACAGATGTATTTAAATGTCTCAATCATATCACCTCTATCCCGTCTTTCCTCTAAGGTATACATATTAAGATCCTTAAGTCTGTCCTCATATGCTTTATAATGAAGACCACTAACCATTTTAGTAGCCACCCTCTGCACCAACTCCATCCTGTTTATATCCTTTTGAAGGTGCGGTCTCTAGAATTGCACACAGTACTCCAAATGAGGTCGCACCAAAGACTTATACAGAGGCACTATCGCCTCCATTCTTCTGCTGGCCATTCATCTTCCTATGCACCCAAGCATCCTTCTAGCTTTTGCTGTCACCTGTTCCCATCCCGCTAACATCTCCCTGAGGTATTGGCCCATCTTGGCAAAGTTAGTTTTCCTAAAGTCTAAGACCCTCACTTTTGAATGGATTCTAACAGCCCTAGTCCTAATACTAAACCACACAATCTGGTGATCACTGGATGCAAAATGATCTCCCACTATAACATCGGAAACACTTTCACCATTGGTAAGCACCAAGTCTAGTATGGCCCCTTCACGTGTGCGGTCTGTTACCAATTGCCTGAATAGTTCTCCCTGTAGAGAATCCAGGATCTCTTTACTTCTAGGTGATACTGCAGCAGGAATGTGCCAATCAACATCTGGCATATTGAAATCCCCTATCAGTAGCACTTCCCCTTTCCTACCAATGCTGCGTATGTCTTCAATTAACTCTCTGTCCACCTCTTCCTCTTGTGAGGGAGGTCTGTATATCATGCCAATGCAAACAGAGTTCTCTTTCCCTCTTTCTAGTTTAAACCACATTGCCTCCTCTCTCCTTTTTAAGCTCTGTAATTCCAAAGCTTTAATATTCTTTTTTACATATAGTGCCACTCCTCCTCCACTTCTTCCTACCCTGTCCTTTCTGAATAAAGTATAGCCTGAATAAAGTACATCCCAGTCATGGTTTTCTGTGAACCATGTTTCTGTAACTGACACTAAATCCAAGTTGGCCACTCCCACCAAAGCTTCAAAATCATGGATCTTATTTCCCATGCAACGGGCATTTACACACACCAATTTCCATACACCTTTTACCCATTTCCATAAAGGTATTTAATGTATCACTTACCTGGGGGGCTTTCTTCACCCATCCCCAATGAATCTAGTTTAAAGCCCTCTTCAGTAGATTAGCCAGTCTACTACTGAAGATTCGTCGACCTTTCTTGGACAGATGGACGCCATTTCTGCTCTGCAACCCTTGGAACAGCATCCCATGGTACAGGAAACCAAAACACTCTCGATGACACCATCCACGCAGCCATGCATTCATCTCCAGGATGCACCTATCTGCCTTGGCCTTTACCTTCAACTGGGAGGATTGAAGAGAACACCACCTGTGCACCTATCTGCTTCACCCTCTGTCCCAGAGCTACGAAGTCACTTTTGATACGCTCAGAGTGATACCTGGCAGTATCATTTGTTCCGACATGGATTAGCAACATTGGGTAATAGTCAGTGGGTTTGAAGAGTCTTGGCAAACTCTCTGTAACATCTTGGATTTTGGCACCAGGCAGACAGCATACCTCTCTGGCTATCAAGTCTGGTCAGCAGATGGATACCTCAGTACCCCTCAGAAGAGAGTCACCAACCAACACTACCCTTCGTTTCCTTGTAGTTACTGATTCTGCAACTTTGGGGCACTTGGGTTCTGGTTCTTCCCTTTCCATGGATGCTTTCACCACCTCCACTTACAGGGCTGCATAATGGTTCTTCAATTCAAGGGTTGGAGAAGTTGGATTGGTGATTCTGAAGGCCCTAGTGACTTGTGTCCAACCTTCATCATTCTATAGGCACCCATCTTCTCCTCTGCTGGAGAGCTTGGTTGCTGCAAGAAGCATCTCATCAATGTACTTCTCACTGTCTTGAATGTTCCTCAGCCTCACCACCTCCTCTCTGAGTTCCTCCACTTGTTTCCTGAGAGCTTCAGCATGCAGGCACCCTGCACATGGAACCAGTCCTTCACCTGGCATTGGGACCGCTGTCTAGTCAGAGGCAGAAGCTGTAATGGGGGCAACAACTTTAATGATACAATTTTTCCTATTGTTCTGTTCGTGGAGCTTAGGTATCTGTTAAAGCAAAAGAGAGAGATCTACCAAAGTACCAGCCGGTTTCCCAGCTGTCCTTTCAGAGAAAAAGCAGTTAAATCTCTTTAATTATATTCAAAATATGCTGTTCCAAGTCCCTGTGTTTTGTTAATTGGGGAGGTGCCCTATAAAGCTAGACTGCTCACTAGGGGTGGGTGGGAGTTGGGGGGGGGAGAGTAGGGAGGGAACTAACTCCTGATTAGGTGTCAGTAGCTTCAAAGAGCTGAGAAAGTTACCAAAGCAGAGTTTTAAACCTACCCCACTAAAGAAAATATTTCTCCTTTTAAACTAAAGCACCAAAACGAATGTAACTTTATTTTAAAAATGCACCAAAACCCTTTTAAGAACTCCCAGTCAGAGAGCTAGCAATTTTAAAAAAAACCCTTACAAATTCTTACCTTTGTTTGAAATGTATAGCCCCTGTTAGTAATGCCTCAACAGTGCAGGGCTCTGAAGCCTTTTTTGCAGGCCTCAGCTGCTCTCAGTTCTTTCACAGGCTAATCAGGCCCACTAACTCCTGATTAGGTGGCAGTAGCTTCAAAGAGCTGAGAAAGTTACCAAAGCAGAGTTTTAAACCTACCCCACTAAAGAAAATATTTCTCCTTTTAAACTAAAGCACCAAAAAGAATGACAATCCATAAAAGCAAGTAAGGGAAAGACTGCATCGCGCTAGAGACCGAGTAGAAGGGAAGGAGGAAGTGAAAGAAAAATGCAGCACTGCAGTACCAATGGTAGATGTGAGAGAAGATGCCTCAATAATGCAGAAATAAACCATCATATATTGAAACCCAAGAGTTATTTAATTCTTGTCGAAGCCCACCGAGGGAGGGTTAGAACAGATGACCTAACCCCCACCAGTCTGTGGACTGCTTTTTTTCTTTTTTGTTTCACCCTAGTGAGATTAAAAGCGTTACTTATCTTCGCCAAAATTCGTAATTCTTCTCTTTTGCGTTGCACGTCGTGTACCCATGTGATTTGCAACGCAAAAGAGAAGAATTACGAATTTTGGCGAAGATAAGTAACACTTTTAATCTCACTAGGGTGAAACAAAAAAGAAAAAAAGCAGTCCACAGACTGGTGGGGGTTAGGTCATCTGTTCTAACCCTCCCTCGGTGGGCTTCGACAAGAATTAAATAACTCTTGGGTTTCAATATATGATGGTTTATTTGTGACTCTTAGAGATTTACCATCATAGTTAGGGTATTGTTGGTTTAGTTTTCAATAATGCAGAAAGCAGTAGCAGAAGTGCACCAAGAAGAGGCAACCCAACTGCATTATCATCAAGAGAGCCAGCAGTGAGAGGGAAAGGAGAAGAGAGATGCAACATAGCATGTTTCAGTTTTTGGAACAGGTCTGTTGGGTCATTCTCGTGAGTGACCATCACAGCAATGAATTTTATAATTTTTGACACTGAATATTGTTAAAAATTGACTCAGGAACAGTGAACAAATGCTGTCCTTGGTCCGATTCTTTTTAACATCTTTGTTAGTGATATTGTAGAAAGACTGTCGGGTAAGGTTTCCTTGTTTGCGGATGATACCAAAATCTGCAATAGAGTAGACACCCAGGAAGGAGTAGATAACATGAGGAGGATATAGCTAAGCTTGAAGAATGGTATAGAATTTGGCAGCTGAAATTTTATGCTAAAAAATGAAGGGTCATACATTTGGCTGCAAAAGTCCAAAGGAGCAGTACAGTGTAGGGGTGAGGTACCTCTGTCCACAAAAGAGGAGTAGGACCTGGGCGTAATTGTGTCTGATGATCTTAAAGTCACAGTAGGAATGGAATTAAACAGGTAGAAAAGGCGACAGTGAAAACCAGAAGGATGCTTGGGTGAGAGGAATGGCCAGCAGAAAAAAGGAGGTGATAATGCCTCTGTATACGTCTCTGGTACAACTTCATTTGGAGTATTGTGTGCAATTCTGGAGACCACACCTTCAAAAGGATATAAACAGGATGGAGTCCATGCAGAGGGTGGTTACTAAAATGGTTAATGGTCTTCGTTATGTAGCATATGAGGACAGACCTAAAGATTTTAATATATATACTTTAGAGGAAAGGCAGGTTAGGAGCGATATGACAGAGACATTTAAATACCTCCGTGGTATAAATGCATAGGAGAGTCTCTTTCAATTGAAGTCAAGCTCTGCTACAAGGAGACATAGGGTGAGAGTGAAAGGGGATAGACTCAGGATTAATATGAAGAAATATTTCTTTATGGAAAGAGTGGTAGATGCGTGGAATAGTCTTCCAGTGGAGGTGGCGGACACGAGGACAGTATCTGAATTCAAAGAGCATGGGACAAACACAAAGGATCTCTAAAGGTAAAAAGGGGACTATTGTAGTTGACATGGAAGGGCAGACTAGATAGGCCTTGTGGTCTTTTTCTGCCATCATATTTCTATGTTTCTGTATATATTCCCATTCCTCACCACTAATTTTATTTTCTAAAAATTAGCAGCAGTTTCTCTAAGATATATTCCTTTCAAGGAGAATCACAGCTTTGATCAGGTGTTTTGTTTAATATTTAAACTGAATATGTGCCGGTTTTCTAATTTTAGGTCACCTTCGCAATAATAATCATCAGACTTATGCTGCTTTGGGGCAGGACATGCCTTTTGGACAGGAAGAGCTCATCCTGTTGCAGGAGAAGGTGAAGAATGGCTTCATGACTATGGATGAAGCGGTGAAGAAATTTAAACAGTGGCAAAATGAGAAAAGAGGACTGGATCTCATTCAACAGGTACTCCAATGCATTTCCCGTTTGCTCCAAGTCAGCCAGGGATTTGCGTTTGTGTTGGTAGTGCCGCATATCTCCTTTAAGGTTACACATACTCTGTTCTCATAGATTGAACCACAGATGAGCCAAGTGCAGTGAGGCAATTAATAAAGCTTCCACACCTATTCACATTAATCAGGCTAGTGTTAATGATAATTATTATTTCAAATAAACTATGGGTAATTTTATAATCCTTGCTAACTCCACCATGCACAAATAGTTGCTAGAATAACTGCAATAAAATATGCATGTTAAATAGGAAAAAATGCAATTTTTCCTTACCTCAGAAATGAGCACATTTAGGTCATTTTAGAAAGATTTCCACGTGTAAAGCTTCTTTTACATGTGGCAAGGGGCTTTTCTGAAATTTCTTGGTACATAAGTATATATACCAAGAAAAATGGGCATTCCTGGGGCAGAGTCAGAGCAGAGTTTTAATGCATATGCATATTTGTATAAAATACATCAAGTAATTTTATAACAGGCCACCAATGAAATAAGGCCAGATGGGCACCTATTTTAGCATGCCTATGGGCCCTGTTTGCTAAAGGTCTTCTCTATTTTGTGTCTAGGGGGAAATTGCTTAATAAACAGGGCCCAATATGTCTTTATAAAATACTGGCACAAAAGCAGCCAAACTCATAGCTAGGCTGAAGCTGTGGACATTTACACCTGCTCCAAATGTTCATACAGAAAGTGCATGCATTGATGCGTATTATATAAAATACATTCGTAAATCATAGCTCTGCCCAAATGCCTCTCCTGAGCATGCCTAACTTAAAATAACATGCCGGTACATTTCTAATTGAACCGCACATACTTTTATTTGTGGGGTAATTTTATAAGAGGCCTTTAACACACATATCCTAGCATGTATGTGCAATAAACCATTTATAAAATGTCCTCCATAGAACAGAAACCCATGTTTTCCTCTTAGTCAGCACAGGAGTACATTTGGGTGCTTATTTAATAAAGGATGTCTATGCTGCCTTTAAAAAATAGGTACAAAATAGGCATCCTGATTATAAAATGTCCCCTCTTAGCTGGTAATGATTAAAGTTTTAAATGTGGCTCACTTCTATGACTCTAAAATAGGGTTGCCAACCGGCCGGTTTTCAACCGGCCTGGCCGGTTTTTCCATGGCCAGGCCGGCTGCCGGCACAGATGTAAAACCGGCCGTTGAAAAGCCGGTTTTTTGCTCTGGCCGCAAGATCGGGAGCGGTCAGAGCAAAAAACCGGCTTTTGTCCCGAAGTCCGTGGCGCGAACGCGATTCCCCATAGCAGTGCAGCCGCTGCTTCTGCTTTGTACAGAGCAGCGGCTGCAATACACTTACATTGAAAACCAAAAATAAACTGTGTGAGGAGCCCTCCGGTCATCGCAGAGCCCGAGGAAGTGATGTCATGGGGGCGGGCTCCTCACAGGTTGTCTTTCCTTTTCAAATTAACTTTAGCTGCAATAAAGTTAATTTGAAAAGGAAAGACAACCTGTGAGGAGCCCGCCCCCATGACATCACTTCCTCGGGCGCTGCGATGACCGGAGGGCTCCTCACACAGTTTGTCTTTACTTTTCAAAGTAAGTGTATTGCAGCCGCTGCTCTGTACAAAGCAGAAGCAGCGGCTTGGGCAGGGGGGGGGGTGTGAGTGAACCAGCAGAGGGGGGGGGGTGGTGTGAGTGAACCAGCAGGGGAGGGGGGGTGATAGTGTGAGTGAACCAGCAAGGGGGGGTGGTGTGAGTTAACCAGCAATTGGGGGGGGGGGGGTGGTGTGAGTGAACCAGCAGGTGGGGGTGGTGGTGTGAGTGAACCAGCAGGAGGGGGGTTGGTGTGAGTGAACCAGCAGGGGAGGGGGGTGAGTGAGTGACCCAGCAGGAGGGGTGAGTAAGTGACAGGGGGGTGGGTGAGTGAACCAGCAGTGGAGGGGGGGGGTGGTGTGAGTGAACCAGCAGTGGAGGGGGGGTTGGTGTGAACCAGCAGTGGAGGGGGGTTGGTGTGAGTGAACCAGCAGGGGAGGGGGTTAGTGAGTGACAGAGGGGTGGGTGAGTGAACCAGCAGGGAGGGGAGGGGAGGGGTGGTGTGAGTGAACCAGCAGGGGAGGGGGGGTGAGTGAGTGAACCAGCAGGGGAGGGGGGTGAGTGAGTCAGCAGGGGGGGTGAGTGAGTGAACCAGCACTGAGGGGAGGGGAGTGAGTGAACCAGCACTGAGGAGGGGTATGAGTGAATACTCAGTAATTTTTGTGGGTGGGGCTGGGGGCGGGGCAGGGGTGGGACTGGGGGCGGAGAATGGGTGGAGCATGGCGAGCCACAGGTGTCGGGTTTTTCTCGGTGAAAAGGTTGGCAACCCTACTCTAAAATTGAATGGGTCAGTCCTCTGTTATTTCTGTCATCTACCATACAGAGAATCCCTGGTTCAATTCCTGGGGCAGGTTTGTGCACCCCAAGTCAGATAGGCCTGGGAATTCTGTGGAGGTAGCATTCAAAGCCTCTGGAGAGGAAATGGTAAGAGGGAGTCATGGTCATTAACAAGAGTGACATCTGGTGGTGCACATCTCCTGGCCTCAGGACTAACTGCAGTGGCCAAGCTAAGGATAGTGGGAAGGCTCGTGTGTTCTATCAAAATCAAGAAAAGTAATTAATGGTGCCAAGATCCTAGCCCTGTTTCTAAATGAAAGGGCTTCTCAAACCTGCCCTGGGGAGATCTACAATGAATATGCATGTGATAAATTTGCATACACTGGAGAATGGGCATATGCAAATTTATCTCATGCATATTCAGTGTGGATATTCTGAAAACCCAACTGGTTATGAGTCCCCAGAACAGCTTTGGGAAGTCCTAGGTAGAGCATGCACAATCATAGCTCGTTCTGTAAGGAAGTGGCAGGGTACCTGAGGGAAGGAAAGTAGAGGATCTCTGATATTGTGTAGTTCAAAACCGTTATTTAAAGTAAATTGAATAATACAACAAATTAGTCCCAACCACTTGGTAAAAATATTTGCATGTAGAGAATGTGGTGCTGTTCTGATTCCCAAAGTACAGCTAGCTGTCTGCTTTATACAGCAATGTCTTGCATCCCCATTTCAGCTTTATTTTCTTGTACAATATGTGAAACAAATTCAAATGCTGTCTTTTCTATCCTTAAGGAAAAGCTACGCCAACTCAGAGGCTGTATTATTGGAAATAGATCAGAAGAAGAAATTGTCTATGGTAAATTATACTTTTGACTCTCTCGGGGAACTAAACACAGAAGACTCCACAATGTCCTCCACCCGCTAAGGAAACTACATGAACATTTCTGAATCAAATGTTTTCCGAGCTACTTCGTGATCAAAAGAACATTTTTTGAACCTAAAGTATCACCTGGCTTCCCCCTGGCTGTTTAGTTTCCTCTTACAAAGCAATATCTCCCCGAGTCTAGTCATTATGGGGGTAATTTTATACAATTCAGGAAGTGAATTAGTTGTTGGAGATTTTCAACATTAGTTTGTGAATGTAAAGAATGAATTATTAAGTAGTATATTAACTGCTGAAGATTCTTAACTTCAGTTTGTGAATGTGAAGCATAAATTATTAAGTAATTTTTTTAAAAAAATTGGTAGAATCCCTTAAAAGTACTTTTTTTGGATATAGATATTTACTAGGGTAATTGGTTTTGTGATAATTTGAAATAAAAAGGGTGAGACCTGTGATGTGTAGATTTATTGCTCAAACCTATGGTGATGCAGTTCTCCAGATGTAGGGAAAGAGCTTTCCTGAGGTCTCTTTATACCCTAAATGTAATCTGAATAATTCTTGAAGTTAGGTTTGTAATTGTTTGAGTATTTGTATTTTTGGTGGTATAAAGGGTATTTGTTTTGTGTAGGTAATTTTATACAGCCATTTTTGGTGCGATATATGCATGTAAAATGGCTCTTGAAATAATCTCAGGCAGTGGCATCAATATGGGCACTTTTACAGTAGGCATTGCTGGCTGCGCAGTCTGAGAAGAGTGCAATCAGAGTCACAAAGTGTGCACACCGATTATAAAATGCACTAATTTATGCGCATACTCGTGTACTCTGTACATGGACATTTATGTCTGTTTCTGAGCAGGCGTAAATGTCCGCAACCTCGATGAAGCTACTATTTCTGGATTTGTACTAATATTTTATAAACTTAGACAAAAATAGGCACTTTGTTGCCCTCTATTTCTAGGTGCCCTGTTATAAAATTACCCTCCAGAAGGGCACAAAGACGTTAGCCAATATAGTTTTTTTGCTGCATTTCACTAGACATACTTTGGAAGTTATTTTAGAAGCCGTATTTCCAATTTCCACCTGGAAAATTGGGCATGTACATGTGGAAATGGCAACCGCATGTCAATGGTGATCCTTTAAGAGCTCAGTTTACACATGGATGTCCATAATATAAAGAAATTGCAAGGGGGTGCACTATGGGACATGGTTCAGGAATGGAGTGCACGTGTCTGGCCAAAACTTTCCATGTTGGGCTTTACGGCTGCTCCATGGCATGTATCGGGTTTTAAAAAGTGCTTGTTTCAGCCAACCCTTTACAGGAGGACTTAAGGGAGTTATCCTTCTTAATCCCCCATTGTTTATTACCCCTCCAAGTTGAAAATAAAGAAAGACTGCAGCCTCTGTATTTAATTAGTGGCATTTATACATATAGGGGCTTGTTTACAAAGCCGCGGTAGCGGTTTCCGATCGTTGTCGGAGCCGCGGCCCCGATAACGATCGGAAACCGCTAACGCAGCTTTGTAAACAAGCCCCATACTGTAGGTTTGCAAAATATTAACTTACACATATGAGATGCCGAGTGTCCTCCGTTGATTTTTCTCACATATAGATTTGTAAAATGACTCCTCTGGCTCTACAGATCAGCAAATACACATGCACTGCTGCACATTCTTAGGCATATTTTACAAAAGGCTGCACATTTGGCAAAGCCTTTTCTAAAATACTGGCAGAATTGTGCATATTCCAACCACAAAGTCTCAGTTCCAATCTCCACATATTATGTAAAATTTGTCTGCTGACCAATACATTATAAATGCATTCCATTCCTACTGTGACTGGAGAGGGGGTACAAGACTGGGGAAAGAATTCTGAGACTAGATGTTTGCAGGGACTTTGTTTACAGTGAACAAGCCCAGTTACAATATTGCGCTTGAAGAAAACAGCATTAACTACGGAGGCATCAAATTTAGGATATGTATCAAATGTGAAGGGCAAGCAATAAAGTTTAAAAGACTGTCTCAATTCCGTTTTAGTAGAAATAGAAACTGACCAGAACTTGGTAGCTTGTTTCATTTTCTTTCACCATGTGGGGCCTAATTCATTTGGATCTTCTCCCAGAGACACACAATGCGATAAAATCTTAATTAACCGGGCCTTTTATGAATCATTTTACAACATATTTGTTAAGTTTCATTAGCTTTCCTCTCCACCCTGCTTTTTGGGGGGATTGTTGTTTTTCTTTTTTTTTTACTGTTGCATGTTATGGGATACCATACCCTTCCATTCATTGTGGGTGGTTTTATTTTTCTTATCTTATATTACCTTTCCTTAGAACATTATAGAGCTGTTTACTTCTGTGGTAGCACAAAAGCTAAATCACCAAAATGGCAGGGAATATAATAGTTGACAGCAGTGATTCTAGTAGCCATTGATAGACAAGTCCTAGTCAACTATTGTTTTTAATGTTGTTCTTCAGATGGGCTGGCTGTGACGAATAGCCTCCATAGTTTGGATAATTACCGAAGTGACTGCAAATCTGGGCAACCAGATTTTCAGAAGGTTCTAGTTAGCTAACTTTGGGGGAGAGACAGCTAGACTGACTTGGTTGTGTTGGGAGTGTCAGCTAGAGCCCCAAGAGGGCGCTCCATCTAGGCAACCGGGAATTTATGCATGTTTTGCGTGTGCATCTGATGAAAAGTAGATTGGACTATATTTTAATGTCTACCTCCTTGTTGGAGGTTGTGGTGCAGGCCGTTAGTTATCTCAGATCATGCACCAGCGCTTGTGGAATATGCCTTTAAGTGGGGAGGCAAATGCTGATTGGGCTCCATGAAGATCCTGAGTTCAGGTCCTACCTTGGGTAGCAGTGGCAGGATTTTGCCCTTTTTAATGAGGGTCATTGGGCAGCACCAAGTTTTTTTTGGAAATGGCGAAAGTCATACTCCGTGGAGTCATCATCACGTACATGGCCCAGCGGCGACAGTGGTTAACTGACACTTTTGCGTTTAGGTGAGCAGATCCAGTCGGTGCAACAGTTGCTGGCATGCAACCCCTCTGCAGGCTTGCGAGAGCAACTTTTTCAACTCCAGACATCAGTTAATAGCATCTTGCATCAGTGCACTTTACGTACTGTCCCATATCGGAAGCACAAGCTTTGCTTTAGCAATAAGTCGGATCGTTGTTTGATGCAAACGCAGCAGGTGCCGCACTTTCTTGTGGCTCTGCATGATGAGCAGGGAGCATTTTGTACAGATAATGCTTCCATTTGCATGTGGTTCACTCAGCATTATGAGGCTTTGCATGGGGGCATTCAAGTGGATTGAAGGACTGGAATCGATTCTTTGAGGGCTTGGCTGTACCTCTGCTCAATGAGGAGCAGGAGCAGTGTTTGCATGCACTGTGGACTGGGGCTGAAATAATGGCGACCATCAAGGAACTGAACAATCTCAAAACACCAGGACCTGACTGATTTCGTGCTAAGCTATAAATTATTGGTTGATGAAATGAAAAAGCCTTTGCGAGCACTGTTTGAGGAGTCTCGGGTGATGGGTTCCTTGCTGGGGGTATAAATCATACCAGGATTACTGTGTTACCAAAACCTGGAAGAGATGCCGAGAGGGTTGAATTGTACTGGCCTGTATCGCTTCTTAATGCTGATGTTAAAATCTGTGTTAAGGCCCTTGCACAGCAGTTAAACCGGTGCTTGCCCATGATGGTGGCTGGCATGGAGCTATTAAAGTGGGGAGAGTGCTGGAAGGACTGGAAGCTGCCTGGTGGCAGGGTGAGGCTATGATGGTGGTCAGCTTTGATTTAGAGAAGGCCTTTGATAAGGTTTCATGGTCTTATTTGTGGTATGTGCTCAGAAAATTCAGCATAGGTATGGAGGCCACAGCGCTGATATAGGCCTTATATTGTTCCCTGCTGACAAGAGTGGGAGTGAATGGCTTTGTTTTGGAGTGTTGTGGATTGCAAGGTGGCACTAAGCAGGGGTGCCTTCTCTCTCTGGGACTATTTGCATTGTACATAGAGCCCCTGGAGGACCCTGGGGTGGAGTTTGGGTTGGGAGGGAAGAGATTAAGGCCACCTTATTTGCTGATGACATACTGTTACTGTTGGGGGATCCTCAGACTTTGCTGCCATGAGTAACTGCGATCTTTTAGGCATTTGAAGCCTTCTCTGGGCTGCGAGTTATTTGGGATAAATCCCGGCCTTGGATGTAACGGGCAATGTGTAGAGACAATTGGCGAAGGGAGTTTCCCACACGATGGGCAAAGGAAATGATAAAATCTTTGGGTTTCATATTAATCTGGAACCTGGAGCTCTTGAATGCACTTAATGTTGGACTGATCTTGTGGGTGGTGCTGGAGCGACTTTGTGCCTGGCGTGTTCTCCCGCTTTCGTTAATAGGCCAGGTTCAGCTGTTGAATATGATGATTTTACCCCATTAGCTATATATCTTTCAATCTTTGCAACTGATGCTTAGGAGGCCTGATTGTGATAAATGGGAGAGAGTGGTTAGTCAGTTCTTGTGGAAGGGCAGGAAGCCATGTATGCATCTAAACTTATTACAATAAGTAGTGGTGGATGGTGGCCTGAGGGTGTCTGACCTGCTCTTGTATAATGTCAGCTGTTTATTATGCTATTTGAAGGGTTGGTTAGATGGGCGAGCGGAGGTAATGGACAAGTCCCTGGAGGCTCAGCTGGTGTCACCATATAGTATGGCCTATGAACTGCATTTGGGGACTCCTTTATGTTATATGACTGGTCCACAAAATGTTTTAGTGCAACTGGTGTGTTGAGCTTGGCGATGGGTCAAGAAAAAACTTGGCCTACAGGCTGGGGTCTCGGGCTATCTCCCCCTAGGTGGGAACGCTGATTTTGCAACAGGTATGGGATGGTCTCTTTTTGCTTCCTGGGGGCAACGAGAGTTATGGCAGGTTGGACAGCTCCTGGAGAAGGGTGGGAGCTAGATTCAGTTTTGATACCTTGAACCAGGAATATCGTTTGGAAGCTAGAGCATTTTATGGCTATCTGCAAGTGCGGCATTATGTTGTGCAGCAGCTAAGGGATACAATCCCTTCTGGGATACAATCTTTGATCTTATCCTCCTCAAGCAGTCATTAATGAGAGGGCTCCTCTCTTGGCTCTATCATCAGCTTCGTTAGATGCTGGCAGGGGAGGTGTTCTCTACATTTCAGAGATGGGTGCACGATGTATGGCTGTATGAATGGGGTGGTTGAAGTGGTGAAGAGTTGTGTGCCATGAGACTCACTTTAAGTTGTTACATAGGTTGACTATTTCCCTCCAGAGAGCATGCTGTTCAGGCGTCACTGAATTAGCAGCCTTCCCAAAATGTTTGCATGAAGTGGGAACATCTGTGCATTGTATATGGTTTTGCCCTCATACTGTTGCATTTTGGAATGCTATCTTTCATAGCCTCTTTGCCATGTTGCACACCAACATACAACCTAATCTGTTTGCTGGACTATTGGAATTATTGGGAGTTGGGTGCACAGGCAGAGATCCTGTTTGTTAAGAAAGCCTGTTTAGTTGCCAAGCTTTGCCTTATGCAGTTCTGGCTTGATACTCAGCCTCTGGCCTTAGAGGTATAGCATGTGCAGATGCATGCTCTATTGCGTGTGGAGCTCTTGACAGTGACCATGTCAGGACTGAAGAGACAGTGAGCCTTTTTAAAGGTCTGGCATCCCTTTCTGATGTTGCTATACCAAGGTGACAAAGTGAGCTCTTATGCTCCTTGCATGTTTAGCTATGGGTGGGCGGGTGGATAGGGTGGGGGTTGGGTTATTTTTCTGTGCAGATGAAGGGGATATTGCAAAAGGTTGGTTTGTGTGCTTGCATTGTATCGCCCTGTAGTGTATTGTGTATTGCAATTGCTTTGCTTAAATGGGAAAAATCAATAAAAATTATTTGCACTAAATCACAAAGAGAGCTTCTAAAATACCGCGCTCCCCCTCACCTCCCCCCTATTCAGTGCCGGCCACTATTCGAATAGCAGCACTGTATTTTTATTTATTGACCCAATTATCATAAAATGCAAAATATGTTTAAGTGCATTTGTTTACCATTTTGCATACAAGTATTCCACAACTTTTCAGAAACTTAAATAAGTGAAGCCACAAATACCATTCCCTGAATTTATTTTTCTTCTACCAACAGACAAAATCACCATTGTCCATCATCCAAATGGTAGGTAATGCACTTATCTCATCAAATACGGGGCGCCGTCAGCAGCACATACAAGCAGAATTGAATGTTGTCATTTTAGTCTTAGTCACCTTTCAGAAATAACACCAGCTAACATACACATTGAAACTAGGAAAACGTTCATATAGTTCTGTGAATTACAGATTTTAAAAAAATATAACTGTTAGAAACTGGTTGAGTGACAGACAGTAGGTTAGTGGTAAACTTCAGGGATAGATCCAACGGTGTCAGTATAACTCATGAGTAATACTGCAGAAAGGTCAGGAGGGAAAGTTTGAGTTTTGCAGATAACACTGATATATGCAAGAAAATGAACATCTCACAGGGAACAAGCAGAATGAGGAGTGACTTAAAAATGTTTGAGGAATGGTCAAGTGATTGGCAGCAAAGCTTCACTGCAAAACGTGTAGTGCCATGCACTTGGGGTGCAGAAATCCAAGGGAGCATCATGTGATAGAACGGAAGCGAGACTGAGAGAGCGATTTTCACCAAAGAAGAGAGAAACCTAGGAGGTAGTACTATATGATGATTTTAAGGTAGCAAAGTAGCACAATAAAGCAATGACAAGGTCTGGAGTGACTCTAGGTGCAGAATCAATGAAAGCAAGTTTTAAAAGGTGGCTGCTGGGTCGCCAAGGGTCAGCACTGACTCGACTGCACACGCGCACATACTCTTTGGGCAAACAGAAAAGTTCCAAATGTGCTCTAGTCAGACCTATTTACTAGACTGTGGCTTCTTTGTATGTCTAGTTAAGTCAGTCCAGCTGCATGTGGATCATTGCTTGAACATCCAGCCCCCCAGTTCCCATAAGTCAAGGGTCCCCAAATGTTTTGAATCTAGGGCCACATTGGACCTTTAAGATCACTGAAAGAGCCAAGAATTTTGCTAAGCAGGGAGGAGGGGCAGGGGGCTTTCCAAAACTACCTCTTCTTATCTTTTGTCCTGTCCCATGTAGCAGATGCTGAGGCTCTGGAGGACCCTTGGCATCTCCCCTCTTCCTCCTCCCCCATCCTCACAGGGCAGCATTTCTCCCTTCCCTCATCCACTGTGGTCCCACATCTTTCCTCCCCCCTCCTAGTGATCCAGCATCTCTGACTCATCCCTCCCCCTTGCAGTCCTTCAGCTTGCTTTTACTTCCAGCAATGGCCGCAGCGGCAGTGATTTACAAATGCTATCTCTCACCAGCCCCGGAGCCTTCCCTCTGCCACATCTACCATCTCTGAGTGAACTTCCTGTTTCTGGTGGGGGTAGGATGTAACAGAGGGAAGGTTCCCGGGCCAGCAAGAGACAGTGTCTAAATCGCTGTCACTGCTGAAATTGCTGGAAGTAAAGGGAAGTTGAAGGCCCACAGGACGGAAAGTGGAAAGGATGAGAGAGGGAGTGATGCTGGACCATTGGGAGCACTGAGTGTGCTGGGGGAAACAGGGTCGTGGGCCAGTTTTGGCCTTCAGGTCAATAGTTTAAGGACCCCTGCCCTAAATAAGCCGCTATGAGGGTACATGTTTCTGCAATGCCTTCTAGTTATTTGTATAGTTGCAACTGGCCAGGCCCAGCTGAGGCATAACACTAAAATAGGTTGCTTTCTGTGTTCTAGAAACTGTTAAAGGAAACAGAAGAGTGAGCCATAGCTTGGATAAAATTATGTATGCCCAGCCGTTCAAGCCAAGGGTATGTGCTATTTTGCTTAGTGTTCTGTTCTGCTTGTATATTTGTAAATTTTCTCCAAAATTTCAAAGATAGGTACATAAGTAAAATGTGCTTTTGAAGTTCTCATGTGTACAAAAGGCTAATGAGTTAAAAAAAGAGATGAAAATGAAGTGAAAAGAAAGGCATTGCCTTCCGCAGGCCTTTTGCTATTCATCACTGTAGAATGGGTCTATGATCTTGTCTTGAAAGATCATCATACATTGTCCAGCACTGAGCTGAACGATGAATGAGAGTTGAGCTGCAAAAAAGGCTGAAGATTCAGCTAGTTATTCAGATAAGTTTTAAATAGCCCTGAAGCAGGACTTTATATTTTGATCATCCGAAACATAGCGCTGTGTTGGTGGCTTAGACAAATAACTATGATATTGATTTAGCTAAATACGACGTCTTTATCTGATGATGAATTGTTGAATTTTTAAGGGATGAGCTTTATAAAAGAGTAAAATGGACAACAGCATTAAAGTTTTGCGGTGGTTATACTGTAACATTCTGCCTGGTCCAATATAAACATTTTTTCATTTTTGAAGTACTACTGTTGAAAAGCCTTATTACATTGTGATTTTTTCTATGCTAATATTGTTTTCTGAGCACGTACAGTAGCCACTTCTATTTAACCTTTCGTTCAAAGCATGTGAAGTGTGCAGGTCGTCTTATATAACCAAGTACAGAAATGAAAATACATTCACAACAGCTAATATCTTGATGAAATTCATGGCATGGTTCCTTCATGTGAAGCATAATGTCAAACACTTGAATAACTCTTTTGAAAATAAATAGAAAATCAAAGAAAGCAAAAAATCAGATGATTAACAAGTCTTGTGATGTCTGGTGGCCTGAATGATGTTGCTACACAGTGCCATGTCGAACATTTGAACTCAGTTCCCAAATTAGGTCTTCTGTTTCCCAGGCCAGCCGAAGCTAGGTGTGCTACAAAGGTGACATTCACAACCCTTAGGAGAAATGAGCCTGAACTTAGAATCCACATTAGCCAGGCTCCAGAATTTTCTTTGATGGGCCCTTATAGAAATATGACAGAAGAAAATGACCACAAGGCCTATCTAGTGTGCCCTTCCATATCAACTACAATAGTCCCCTCTTTACCTTTAGAGATCCTTTGTGTTTGTCCCATGCTTTTTGAATTCAGATACTGTCCTCGTGTCCACCACCTCCATTGGAAGACATATCCACGCATCTCCATAGAGAAATATTTCTGCATGCTACTCCTCAGTCTATCCCCTTTCATCCTCATCCTATATCCTCTTATTGTAGAGCTTGCTTACAATCGACAGAGGCTCTCCTCTTGTGCATTTATGCCATGGAGGTATTTAAACATCTCTCTCATATCACATCTATCCCACTTTTCCTCTAACATATTCATATTCAGATTTTTAAATCTGTCCCCATATACTTTATAATGAAGACCACTAACCATTTTAGTAGCCACCCTCTGTACTGACTCCATCCTGTTTATATCCTTTTGAAGGTGCGGTCTCCAAAATTGCACACAGTACACCAAATGAGGTCACACTAGAGACTTATACAGAGGCACTATCGCCTCCTTTTTTCTGCTGGCCATTCCTCTCCCTATGCACCCAAGCATCCTTCTGGCTTTTGCCGTCACATTTTCTACTTGTTTAGCCACTTTAAGATCATCAGAAACAATCACACCCAGGTCCTGTTTTTCTTTTGTGGACAGAAGTACTTCGCCCCCTACACTGTAGGGCTCCCTTGGATTTTTGCAGCCCAAATGCATGAACCTGCATTTTTTAGCTTTAAATCTCAGCTGCCAAATTCTTGACCATTCGTCAAGCTTAGCTAGATCCCTTCTCATGTTATCTAGTGCTTCCTGGGTGTCTATTCTATTGAAGATTTTGGTATCATCCACAAAGAGGCAAACCTTACCTGACAGCCCTTGCACAATATCACTAAGAAAGATGTTAAAAAAAGAAATGGACCAAGGACAGATCCCTCCGGCACACCACTGGTAACATCCTTTTCCTCAGATTGAACTCCAGTTACCTGTACACTTTGTCACCTCCCACTCAACCAATTTCTAACCCAGTCAGTCACGTTAGGGTCCATCCCTAGGGTGCTCAATTTATTTATAAGTCACCTGTCAAGAATGGTTTCACAGGCTTTACTGAAATCAAAGTACACCATATCTAGGGTTCTTCCTCTGTCCAACTCTCTGGTCACCTAGTCAATAAAATCAGTCAGATTTGTCTGACAAGAACTGCCTCTGGTAAACCCATTCTGCCTTGGATCCTGTAATCCATTGGACTCCAGAAATCTCACTATCTTCTCTTTTTTCAGAATTTCCAATAATCTACTCACCATAGAGGTCAGACTAACCGGAATATCTCGTTAACATAATTGTCTAGCCTGCAACCCAGAAAACACACGCAATCCTAACTGGTTGCTTGGCGACTTCAACCTCGCATCCCTGCAGCCCACCCATGCTAACACCTTCCTTGACACAATGACCGACCTCAGCTACGAACAGGTGGTAAAGGCCCCCAATCACCACAGAGGCAACTCACTGGACCTGATCTTCGCCCCACTTTCTATTACGAAGTGCAACCACAACCTCAACATCACCATTACTCCTGTCCCTTGGTCTGACCACAGCTTAATAACATTCCAAATTCCCTCGTTGCAAGACCACGTCCCACCCAGCCACACAAACACAGCCTCTTCAATAAATGCACATTGTTTCAAACCCCTCGACAAGGATGAGTTTGCCAAAAGTGCACTCCCAATACTCAATCAACCCTCTGTCAACCTTGACGATACGATCACCAGATGGAACACCACCCTTAAAACATTTTCTCAGCTACCATCCCCGCACAAGTCACTAACATCCAACAGACCACCAAGGAAAAGAAATTCAGCCCCATGGTTTTCTATGGAACTGTGGTCTTCCCTGCTCCTCCTAAGGAAACACAAAAGAAAATGGCGACGCTCTCGCGCCACGGGCGATCAAACTACATACATGGACCACCTAAAACTTCACTGTGAGACAATATCCAACAAAATGAGATCCTACCACTCTGAGCTGCTACTCCGCTCTCTGAATAAGCCATGGGACCTCTTCAGCATAGCAAAATCCTTAACCAAGGAACCTTCCTCTCAGCCAGAATCAATTCAACCCCAACTATACGCCGACTACCTCCAATTCAAAATCATCAAAACAAACATTGCACCAAAACCTACTCATACCCATATTCCCTACCTACAATCACCGCTTACTGAGTTCACACCCCCAGCAGAGAAAAACATTGAAGACCTCATTGCCAACATAAACACCACCACAGCACCAAATGACCCATGCCCAGCGAACTGGATCAGGGTGATGCGCACTGAACTGAGCCCAACCTTAGCCAACATCATGAGACTCTCCTTTGCAACAGGTATATTCCCACCTCCCCTCAAACAGACGTCCATACGCCCACTCCTGAAAAACAACAGACTTGATCCGACGAAAGCTGATTCTTATTGCCCGATCTCGAGTATACCTCTACTAGCCAAAATAATTGAGAAGGTTGTCCAAAGACAAATCCAGCAACACATCGACTCATCAGCCCCCCTAGATCACTGTCAGCACGGGTTTCGAGAATCCCATGGAGTCGAGACTCTACTCACCACACTAACCAACACCTTAAGCAGAGGAATAGACAACATCGAAAATGGGTTTGCGCTCATCTTCCTCGACATTCCTGCTTCTTTCGATTCTGTCAACCATGATCAGCTCCTCACTCGACTCCAGGAGAAGGGTATCCAGGGCCTGGCCTGGGAATGGTGCAAGTCATACTTAGCTGACCGATGGCAATATGTGCGGACGGGATCCACAACATCCGAACCTTTCCAGCAACATCAGGGTGTTCCCCTCTCTATCTGCTCTACTCTTTAACGTATATATGCAACCCATATGTGAAATCATTCGCGCTTTCAATATCTCCAGTCTGATCTATGCTGACGATGTCTTGCGGTTTACACCAATCAGTCATGCATCCAGACCTTACCCCCCTAGTAGAGTGCTTCAATGCAATTACCAACTGGCTTCAAGCACAGAACCTCCATATTAACTTCAAGAAAACGGAGGTCCTGTTCATTACAAAGAACAAAAACTTCTCTCCCCCTACCATCTTGAAAGTGAGAGATGCAGAGCTCCCAAGCAAACCTGTGATACGCTACCTGGGCATTATGCTCGACCAACACCTCGACTTCAAGGAGCACATAAAGAACACTACCAGGAAGATATACAAGATCAAGATTCTAAGACACCTAAGACCCATGCTAGTGCCCGAACTAGCTAAACTAAAATAAAATAAATAAAATATCCCTGTTTAATGTACATTACCAAGTTTAAGTTACAATGTAAACTGCTTTGATTGAAATGATAAAGTGGTATATAAAATCTGTTAAATAAATAAATCTTGGATCTTAATTCCCATGCTATGGCCATTAATGCATACTGCTTTCTAGCTGTTGCCCCTTTGATCCATTTCTACAGAGATATTTAATATTTTACTTATCTGAGGACTTTCACTTACCTGAGGGCTTACTTCACTCATCCTCTCTAGTTTAAAGCCCTCTTCAGTAGGTTAGCCAGTCTGCTGCAGAAGACACTTTGACCCTTCTTGGATAGGTGGACACCATCTCTACTCTGCAGCCCTTGGAAAATCATTCCATGGTCCAGGAAACCAAAATGCTCTCAATGACACCATCCATTCAACCATGCATTCATCTCCAGGATCCGAGCTTCTCTGTCTTAGCCCTTACCCTCAACAGGGAGGATTGAAGAGAACACCACCTGAGCACCTATCTATCTCAGAGCCATGAAGTCACTTTTGATATGCTTGGAGAGATACCTAATGGTATAATTTGTACCGACATGGATGAGCAACATCTGGTAATAGTCAGTAGGCTTGATGAATCTTAGCAAACCATTCTTAACATCTCGGATTTTGGTACATGGCAGACAGCTCGCCTCTCTAGAAATCAAGTCTATTTAGCAGATGGACGCCTTAGTACACCTCAGAGGTCACAATCCATGACTATCCTTTCCTTCCTTGTGGTCACTAATTCTGTAACTTTGAGGTGCTTGAACTCTGGTTCTTCCCTTTCCTGGGATGCTTTCACCTCCTCCACTTCCAGGGCTGCAAACTGGTTCCTCATTTCAAGGGCTGGAGGAGTTGAATTGTTGATTCTACAGACTCTTGTGATCCATGTCCAACTCTCTTCATTCTCTAGCATCCCATATTCACCTCTATCAGAGAGCATAAATGCTTCCAGAAGCATCTCATCAATGTACTTCTTGCTCTCTCAATTGCTTCTTAGCCTCACCACCTCTTCTCTGAGCTCCTCCACTTATTTCGCAAGGGCTTCAGTTTGCAGGCATCTTGCACATGGAACTGGTCCCTCAACTGGCATCAGGATGTCTGTCTAGACAAAGGCAAAAGCTGTAATGGGGACAACAGCTTTGGCAATACATTTTTTCCCATCCATCGTTCAGTTGGTGAAGCTTTGATACTTATTGAAATAAATAAGAGACACCTACCAAAGTCTCTAACTTTTTCTCAACTGACCTTTAAGAGAAAAAAGCAGCTAACCTCTTTTAATGTGGTTTAACAGCACTGTTCTATGTTCCAGTGTGTATCCCTGCTTCCTTGCTATGCAGTTATTAGTTTACTCTAGTAAATTTTGATATTGTGTCTGAAGAATATAGATTAATGTGTTCCCTGTGTAAAATTACCTAATCAAAGCTCCTTGAAGAATGGCAAATTTGTTTACTTTTAGTAGATATCCAATTGTGGAACTATTTGCTTTCTAGATTTTCTCTGCCAACCAATATAAATCTGTTGTCTAAGTCAACAAGCTAATTGGGGAGTTGCCCTGTATAGCAAGAATTCTTACATGGGGTGGGTGGAAGCTGGGGTGGGAAGTGAGGAATCTAACATCTGAACTCTAGGCAGAGTTTGTATTCCAGAGCCCCATGGCATTAACTTGTGTGCAATGCAGAACGTCTAGGAATGGCAGAACCTGCAAGGTAGTGTAGACCTTTATGCAGCACTCAGCTGCCTTGTTCCTAAGCAAGCTATTAAATCCACTCCTGAGGAGGTCATTGACCTCAAAGAGCTTGCCTACCCCTTTAAGCTTGAAGGCAAGAGGACAGGAAAAAACTAGTTGTAGAAAAAATGTTTTGCCCCTTTTGCAATACAGCAGAACAAAATTTAGCTATTGAAAATGACAAAAAAAACTCTCTTTAAGAGCTCTCAGGCACAGGATTTGTATTCAAGAGCCCCACAGTATTACCTTGCTTGCGCTGCAGACGGTCTAGCATGACCTCTTTTTTTGAGATTATTTTATGAGGTATTTGAATGTCTGTATCATATTTCCCCCATCTCTCCTGAGAAGAGGCCGAATGACCTAAATATATATACTCCGGAAGAAAGAATAGATAGGAAATGATAGAAATTCAAATGTCTTGAAGGTATAAATAGCAAACCTTTTTCAAAGGAAAGAATGCACTGTGACAAGAGGCCATAGTATTAGGCTCCAGGAAGGTAGACTCAGGAAAAATATCAGAAAATGCTTCATCGTGGAAAGAATGCTGGGTGCATGGAATGGCCTCCCAAGGAAGGAGCTGGAGACAGAAATGATAAGGGAGTTCAAGAAAGCATAGGATATGTTCAGAGGCTCTTTAGCTGCAAGAAGGAAAAGCCAAAGGTTAGTTGGAATATATGGTAAGGGAACAAAACTGGGTAGACTGGATGATACTTATGGTCTACTGCCATTTCCAATGTTTCTACTGAGAATTCTGGCCAAGGCTGAGCATTGCAATGTTGAGGCCCTATAGGATAATAAAATAGCTAAAAGAAAAACAGGTGGTTTAAAATAAAGGCTTATTAATGAGTAGAAGAAAGGCCTGTGAATCTACTTTCACTCACACTGCCAAGAAAACCCAGGAGCTGCTGGGTCACCACGAGTCAGCACTGACTTGAAGAGACACATTGCATTTGCAAAACACTGCCTTGGGGAATGAGTGCTTTTGGCACTCTTTCCATTTTGGGCTTACGTGCTCCTGGACTCACAGACTGACTCAGAAGGACAGCATGGTATCCATGGGCAGTTACCTTTCTTGCTCATCCCTTTAAAAAGCTCTGCTTAAGATGCCATCAGATGGCAAGACCTTGACTTTCATACTTTAGATGACACATGCAAAGAGAGAGATCATTAGAGAGAAGTATTTTATTTATTTTTCTGTTTCTTTATACCGCTTAATCTGGTAATCAAAGCAGATAACATAAAGCGATGTAAATTGAACTTTGTTATACGGAACTTAGAACTCAGTACAACTTCTATTAATAAATTTTACAGATAAATGTGTACAATTGCGGATAATACATCAAACTTCTTATAATGGGGGAATCGTGCAACTAGAATATGAACATATTTACAGATCGAAGCAGTTCTCTGGGATGAGAGTTGAGGTGGAATATGTGAAGTGGTTTCTGAATAGATGGGTTTTTAATTCTTTACAGAAGGTTATAAGTAAGTTGTTAGCTTTTCAGGGAAGGCGTTCCAGAGATCTGGGGCATACTTGGAGAAGGCTCTATTATGTGTTGACTGGCTATAATTCTGCTGGTAGGGCTAGCATGTTCTGTGTGCATTTTCTTCTGTTTCTGTTATTTGTCATTTCATGTATGGTGGTTTTCAAGCATGTTGCGGATAGGTTATGTATGATCTTGAATATGGTTATTTGTATTTTGTACCTTATCCGATTAGTTAGTGGCAGCCAATGTAATTGTTTGAGTATTGGTGTAATTTGGTCAGATTTTTTTGCTCTCATTATAATTTGTGATGCTGTGTACTGTTCTAGTTGTAGCTGATGTAGAGTAAATTTGGAGTATTTTATTGCAAAAATCAAGATGTGGAAAGATCAGGGCCTGGAATACTGTTGTCGTTTGTTATTAAGAGAGGACGTAAGTTCTGTAGAATCCTTATATTTCTATAAATAGTTCTGGCAGTTTTACTGATGTGAAGTTTAGTTGCTGGTCCAGTGTTATGCCTAGGTATCATACCTCTTGTTTGACATCCAACTCTGCATTGTTGAACTTTAGGTGGTATGAATGTTTTGTTTTTGGCAATGCAAAGTACCTCTGTTTTCTTGTAGTTTATCGTGAGATTGTGTTCTCTTAGCCATTGTGTTATTTCATTGCAGCAGGTTACAATCTTGGTTTGGTCTGGGCTTGATGTGTTGTATGGTGTATATAACATGATGTCATCAGCAAAAATATGATAGTATATTTTGTGTTTCTGGAATATGTTGCATATAGGTTGTGTGTGTATATATATATATATATATATGTATGTTGAAGAGTACTGCTGATAACGTTGATCTTTATGGGACTCCTTGGTATTGTTTGTATGGTGTGGGTCTCTTTGGCCCTAGATATGATTGGAACCATTTAAGTGGCATGTTTTCGATTCCAAAAGATCTTAGATTATGAGGGATGCAGTCAAATGCTGCTGCTATATCTAAGAAGATTAGTATATATTCTGGTTAGATTTGGCAATGCCCTTTGAGTGTCCGTCATGCTTGCCAAGATTGAAGATCAATGCAAAAGAGGGAGGCAAGTGATGACATAGACTGATACAATAACAGCAGCTATGGATGCACTCTATCAACAATGAGCCACCTGACTGAAGACTGAACACAATTTAGGACAACTATCCAAAGGATAACCATGAGTCAACACTGACTCAATGGTACTTAACAATAACAAGGTGCCATAGCCCAGCACAGGCCAATTCCAATTTAGCTGGAAGGCTGTTAAAACAGGAGGACATAACCAGAGCACAACAATGAAAGCAAACTACAAAATGCTCAGCTTTCCATAAAAATACAAAATATCCTTCCCTTTCCCAAAACAAATGTAATCATCTTTAAAAGTCTTTTCAGTATCCTGAAGATGATATAGGGAAGCTATCCATGCCTGAAATGGTATTTAAAGGCGATGTAGCGGAAGAATTAAAAGAAATATCGATAAACCGGGAAGATGTATTACAACTATTTGATAAACTGAAGCATAGAAAATCACCTGGACTGTATAATATACATTCAAGAGTATTGAAAGAAATGAAATATAAAACTGCAGACCTGCTATTAGTAAACTGTGAACTTTCATTAAAATCATCTGTAGTACCAGAAGATTGGAGAATGGCCAATGTAATGCCAATTTTTAAAATGGGTTCCAGGGATGATCCAGGAAACTACAGACCAGTGAGCCTGACGTCAGTACCGGGCAAAATGATGGAAACCGTTATAAAGAATAAAATTACTGACCATGAAGATAGTCATAATTTAATGGGAGAAGACCAAATGGATATAGTCAAGGAAAGTCTTGTCCTACTTATCTGTTATATTTTTTGAAGGTGTAAATAATCAAGTAGACCAAGATGAGCTGGTTGATGTGGAGTCCATTTCAGGTAGGGGAATGTCTGGGTCATCCAAATGGCCCCAAGCAACTCGGGCCGGTTTGGACCCGATTCTGGACCACGGGAACCAGAATGGGGCCTGAGGATGGCCCAGCATGCCCCTGCCTGCCTGCGGGGACATCTTCCCTGCAGGCTCCCCTGGTTACTGTGGCTTGGCCCCCCCCTTCCCCGCCACCTGACCCATGGCTGACCAACCGGGGCCTGGATCAAGCGGCGAGGACCACTCCCCCGCATCTTTGAGGTGGAATAAGCAGCACGTTCCCATGGTCCCGGCAGCACATACAGGGCAGTGACCTGAATCGGCCCTATACGTACTGCTAGGTTGGGTTGGCCCGCCCCCGCTGCGCCCTGCCCCCGATCCCACCCCCTCCCGCCCTCCTATCCTGATGTTCAGGACATATGGGAAGAGCCAGTCAGGAAATCGGGTCCAGATAGCTTGTGGGGCTGCACTTCCTACGTGCAGCCCCGGAACCCATGTCTCTACATGAGGCCCATAGTGTTTCTGGATTTTTAGAAAGCCTTTGACAAGGTCCCTCATGGCGAAATTAAAAAGTCATTGGATTGAAGCCAGTGTACTATTGTGAATCAGGAGCTGGTTAAAAGATAGAAAGCAGAGAATAGGGCTAAATGGGCAATTTTCTCAATGGAGAAAGGTGAATAGTGGAGTACCCCAGGGATCTATGCTGGGCCCATTGCTTTTTAACATATTTATAAATGACCTGGAAATAGGAATAATGAGTGAGGTGATCAAATTTGCAGATGACACAAAATTATTCAAACTTAAAATACAAGAGGATTGTGAGGAATTGGAAGAGGACCTTGATAAACTGGAAGACTGGACTTTCAAATGGAAGCTGAAATTTAATGTGGACAAGTGCAAAGTTATGCACCTAGGAAAGAGTGACCCATACTATGCAAGGCTCCACATTAGGGACCACCACCCAGGAAAAAGATGTAGGTGTCATCATGGAAAATACATTGAAACTACTACTACTACTGAGCATTTGTATAGTGCTACAAGACATACACTCATCAGAGTTTACAATCTAGACAAGAAAGACAACACAGTAGGTGTAGACAGGGATAGATTTAGGGGGAATGGTAAGGAAACACAAAGGAGATCAGATGAGTCAAGATCCGAAAGCAGCAGCGAAGAGGTGAGTTTTCAGCCTGGATTTGAAAAGACTCAGAGAAGGTGCCTGATGTACAGACTCAGGTAGTTTGTTCCAGGCATAAGGAGCAGCAAGGTGAAAGGATCAGAGTCTGGAGTTAGCGATAGAAGAGAAGGGCACAGATAGAAGCAATTTGCCAGAAGAACGGAGTTTCCAGGGAGGAGTGTATGGAGGTTTAAGAGAGGAAAGGTAGTGAGGAGCTGCAAAGTGAATGCACTTATAGGTCAGCAGGAGAAGTTTGAACTGGATGTGGAAATGGATAGGAAGCCAATGAAGTGACTTGAGAAGAGGGGTAATATAAGCATGACTAGGCTAGTGGAAGATTAGCCATGCAGCAGAGTGCTAACAGATTGAAGGGGAGAGGGATGATTCAGCGGGAAACCAGCAAGGAGTAGGTTACAATAGTCAAAATGAGAGGTGTTTAAGGAGTGGATAAGTGTCTTAGTAGTGTGTTCAGAAAGGAATGGGCGGATTTTGTTGATGTTATAGAGAAAGAAAAGCCAGGTCTTAGCTATCAGATGGATGTGTGTGGAGAAGGAGAGAGAGAAGTTAGACGAACCCAAGGTTGCGAGTCGAGGAAACAGGGCGGAATAGAGAATTATCCTCAAAGACTGAGAAAGGAGGGAGAGGAGAGGAGGTTTTAGGGGGAAAAAATAAGAAGCTCAGTTTTGACCATGTTCAATTTCAGTTGATGATGAGACATCCAAGCAGCAATGTCAGAAAGGCAGGCAGAGATCTGGGCCTGGATTGCTAGAGAAATTTCAGGTGTAGAGAGGTAGATCTGGGAGTCATCAGCAGAAAGAGGGTACTGAAAACCATGGGAAGAGAAGAGTGCACCAAGGGACTGGGTATAGAGAGAGAAAAGGAGTGGACCCAAGACAGATCCTTGGGGTACACCAACTGAGAGCAGGATAGCAGCAGAGGAGGATCCACCAGAACAAACACGGAAAGAGAGATGGGAGAGATAAGAGGAGAACCAGGATAGTACAGAGCCCTTAAAACCAAGCGAGAACAGGGATCAAGGAGAAGGTTGTCAACAGTGTCAAAAGCAGCAAAGAGGTCAAGACGGATGAGGACCGAGTAAAGGCCCTTGGATTTTGCCAGGAACAAGTCATTGGAGACTTTGGTAAGAGCCATGTCACTAGAATGTAAAGGATGAAAGCCAGATTGTAAAGAATCCAGAAGAGATTGAGAGGAGAGAAAGTCAAGGCAATGGCAGCAAACCGCACATTCGAGTAGTTTAGAAATGAAGGGGAAGAGGGAGATGGGTCGATAGTTAGAAGGACAGGTAGCATCAAGTGAGGGTTTCTTGAGGAGAGGTGTAACTACAGCATGCTTGAAGGCTGCAGGGACAGTTGCAGTGGACAGTTTTAGGATGAGAATATAAGAAATGGAAGGGACAACAGTGGAAGAGATGGGGCTTAGGAGATGGGTGAGAATAGGATCAGAGGAGCAGGTAGTGAGTTTGGAGGAGGAAAGAAGGTGTGCGGTTTCCTCAGAGATCATAGAAAAGGAAGAAAGGGTAGCAGAGGTAGAGGGGGAAAGTTGGGAGTGAAGAGGGGAAGGATGGGAAGTAGCTGACTTTGTGGGGAATTGGAGAGTGATCTTGTGGATTTCATCATGGAAATAGTCAGCCAGGGTTTTGGCAGAAAGGGAGGGAGGGGACGGAGGTGGAGGCATCTTGAGGAGAGAGTTGAGAAGAGTAGAGAGACGGCGAGGGTCAGAGGCAATAGAGTTATGTTTATGTTTATTGAAATTTGATATACCGCTCAGGCCAGAAGGCATTAGAGCGGTTTACAATACTATAACATTTGAGGAAATAAGAAAAGAATGCCATTTATATGATAGGACAGAATAGAGGACAGAGACAGTCAAACAGAATAGAGAAAGGGAGAACACGGAACAGCAAGTTACCACAATATATCAGCACGACAACCCAGTCCATGCAGTCAGTGTAAACTCCAGCAACAGATGCCACGGTCCAACGCCTAAGTTAGTCAGATGGACACAATAGCCTTGTTTGGCAAGGTCTATGGCTGGCTGGAAAGAGAGAAGCATGAATTTGAAGTGTAGAAAGTCTGCAAGGGAGTTGGATTTGAGCCAAGCATGCTCAGCTGAACAGGCAGGGCCGGATTTACCTATACGCCATGTACGCCATGGCGTAGGGCCCACAGCCGGCAGGGGCCCACAAAAAAAGAACAAGTTAATTTTTTTTTAATACAACTTAAAAAAAAACCTGGTGGCTGCCGCCGCGGGGCCCCCTCTGCTGCCGCGGCAGCACTGACTAACCCGCGGGGGCCCCGTCTACAAGCTGAAGCCGTCGGTTCGGTTCGTTCCTCCCTCCCTCCCTCCGTGCAGGCTGCAGGCTGTGAGAGACGCGAAAGGAGAGTGTCTCCTCGCGTCTCTGTTAAGCCCGCAGGGGCTGATGGGAAATTTCCCATCAGCCCCTGCGGGCTTAACAGAGACGCGAGGAGACGCTCTCCCTTCGCGCCTCTCACAGCGTGCACGGAGGGAGGGAGGGAGGACCGAACCGAACTGACGGCTTCAGCTTGTAGACAGGGCCCCCGCGGGTCAGTCGGTGCTGCCGCGGCAGCAGAGGGGGCCCCGCGGCGGCAGCCAGCAGGTTTTTTTTTTAAATTAAATTTTACTTTAGGCCGACGGGGGGGGGGGGGGAGGACTGGTAATGGGCTATTGGGGGGGCTGGGGCTGGAAATGGAAATGGGCTGGGGGGGATAGGACTGCTAATGGGCTATGGGGGTAGGACTGGTAATGGGCTATTGGGGGGGCTGGGGCTGGAAATGGGCTGGGGGGGTTAAGGCTAGAGGTGGGCTGATGGGGTTAAGACTGGTAATGGACTGTGGGCTGTTGGGGGGGCTTAGAACTGGCAATGGGCTTTGGGGGGGTTAAGACTGGTAATGGGCTGTGGGCTGATGGGGGTTGTCTGGTAATGGGCTATGGGGGGCTAGGACATGAAAATGGCATGGGGGTTAAAAATTGATGTGGGCTGCTGGGGTTATGACTGGTAATGGGCTGTTGGGGGTTTTAGACCTTGAAAAGGGCTTTGGGGGGGGTTAAGACTGGTAATGGGCTGTGGGCTGATGGGGGTTGTCTGGTAATGGGCTATGGGGGGGCTAGGACTGGAAATGGGCTGGGGGGTTAAAACTGGAGGTGGGCTGATGGGGTTAGGACTGGTAATGGGCTGTGGGCTGATGGGGGGGGGTAGGACTGGCAATGGGCTATGGGGGGCTGACTGGAAATGGGTTGATGGGGTTAGGACTGGAAGTGGGCTGATGGGGGGTTAGGACTGGTAATGGGTTATAGGGGGGGCTTAAACTGAAAATGGGGTGATGGGGGGTTAAGGACTGTAAGTGGGTTGATGGGGGGCTAGGACTGGTATTGGGTTGGGGGGTTGCTAGGACTGGAAATGGGCTGATGGGTGGCTAGGACTGGAAATGGGCTGATGCAGGGACTAGAAGGGAATGGATGCTGGGTGAGGCTGGAACTAGAAGGGAGCTGATGTTGGGGGAGGATTAGAATGGGATGGGGCTGGAAGAGTAAAATGGAGAAGGAAAAATATTTTGTGTGGGAGGGATAAAAAATCTACAATTGGCCGGGTATTGGGAGAGTAAGTGGGGATTGAGGATGGAGGGGTAAAATTTGAGTGGATGAAATAGGAATGAGGAAAGAGCAAAAGGAGAAAGATTAGTATGTTAAAGCAGATGTAGAGAGAGAATGGAAAAAAATCTAGAAGAGAGAAGAAAGGACAAATGGACAGCAGACGATGGAGAGTTAGCAGAAGACACGAAGAAAGAAACCAGAAGAAAGTGGCTGGAGCAATTGCAGCTGAAAAAAAATGCACAAAAGATAGAAAAATATCTCTTTATTTTGAATTTATTAATTGGAATATGTCAGCTCTGGTAAATGTGCATCATTAACGTCTGCGCTTTGTTTAGTACAAGAGCAAATTAATGTATAGTTTTATTTCTACAGTGTTGTACATTCCAAGTTTGGCTTTTGGGATTCCCAGTTTAATTATTGTCTGCCTGTTTCTAAATTGTGATTACTTGTTTGGTGATGGTCTATGTTCTGCATGTGTAACTGAGCTGAGGTGTTCTGTTTATATAATTCCTATTTGACATTGCCACTTGTTCTCTTTCCCCAGTAGGTCATGTATTGTTGTTCTCTGAAATGTATTGGTTTAATATTTGCAGTGTTGCCTTTTGATTGGTAGAGTATGGTGCTTTGTGAGTCCTGGTAGTGCTGTTAGGATACGGCGGGTTTACTATGGGTTCTAAATGGGCAGTGTTTGTAGTAGTTCCTAATGTGTCTGGCAGTTGGCACTGGATTATAGTAATGTAGAAATCTTTTAGTCTTTCTTTATCCATACACTCATTAAGAGGCACGTTTACTAAAAGTTAGTATATGGTAACATTATGCAAATATTTATGCAAATGAGGCCCCTTATGCAAATGAGGCCCCGCACCCCCCTTGGGCCGCCCCTGCTGAGGGCCCACAATTTTTGTTGGCGTAGGGCCTCACTCAAGGTAAATCCGGCCCTGTGAACAGGAACATAGATAGCAGTTAGTGGAAGAAAGCCAGGGCTGGGATATAGTACACCTCACATTACATAGCATGGGCAGAGCGAGAGCATCCAGAGCAGAGGAGAGTGCAGTGTTATAGGAAGCTACTGCCTCATCAGACTCAGATAACATAGTGGAGGAAAGAGGTGATGAAACAGTGGAAGAGAGAACCAAAGGGTCAATAGCATGAAGATTTTCTAATGAGATTGGAGGAGACAGGATGAGGTTGAGGAAGTGAGTGATGCAGATTGATGCTTAGCAGGTGATGGTCGGATAAGGGAAGAACTGAGGGTACAGAAGGTTGAGGGTAAGCAATTAGAGAAAAATACATGGTCAAGGCAGTGGGGGCAGTAGAGCAAAGCTGAAGGTCAAATGAGGAGGTAAGGGAAAGGAGCTTTAAAGCATAAAGATCAGAGGTGTTACCAACATGAATGTTAAAATCCCTGAGAATAAGAGTGGGGGAAGAGGAATCCAGAAAGAAGTAAAGCCACGAGTCAAAGTCAGTGAGAATGGTAGAGATGGACTTGTCAGGAGGTCAATAAATAACAGCTACCCGGAGAGGTAGTGGTGTGAAAAGGCAGATGGAATGGACTTCAAAGGAGTGAAAGGAGTGAGACTGAGGCAGCAGGAGGGGTTGGAATTGGCAGGAAGGAGAATGTAGAAGCTCAACACCACCACCACCATAGCCAGTGGGACGAGGCGTGTGGGAGGACTGATAACCACCATGCCAGAGAGCAGTGACTGATACCGTGTCTTCCGGGAGGAGCCAGGTCTCAGTTAAAGCAAGTAAATGGAGAGCATTAGAGATAAAGAGATCATGAGCAAAAGCAAGTTTATTTGAGATGTAGTGTGTGCTCCACAAGGCACATGAGAAAGGGAGAGAGGAAGAGGAAAGGAGAGGGATATGAATAAGGTTAGAAGTGTTGCGTGCAGATCTTTTCTCAGAGTGTGGCAAAAGTTTAGGGGGGCCAGGTTTGGGGTTGATATCTCTGGATGAGAGAAGGAGAAGGAGTAGAAGAGTACGGGACAGAGAGGAAACAGGATGGCGATAATCAGAGTGAGGTTGTCTTAGAGAGGAGATGGCTGAATGAGAGGGAGAAAGTGGTGAAGCTCAAGAGCTCATGACAGGGTAGAGCAGCGGTTCTCAACCTGTGGGACGTGACCCCCACAGGGGTCACCACAGGATTTAGCGGGGGTCGCCTCATCTCCGCCAAGTTAAAAAAAGTTTTAAACGTGCACAAGTTGCTGCCGCTGCCGAGTCCGCTTCTCGGCAGCGGCAAACTCATCGCCTCCCTTCTAATGCAACCGCGGCTCCCTGCCTCTTAGGGAACCGCAGCTGTGCCTGTAAAATTGTTGCGGAGCCTCCCTGTCTCTCGACGGGCTCCGTGCAGCATTGTCCCGCCTCCAAAGGAAGTGATAAAAAACTTCCTTGGGAGGCGGGACAATGCTGCACGGAGCCCATCGAGAGACAGGAAGGCTCCGCAATGGTTTTACAGGCACAACCGTGGTTCCCTAAGAGGCAGGGAGCCACGGCTGCATTAGAAGGGAGGCAGACATGGGGAGAGAGGATGAGGGGGCAGGGAACCTGCAACACGGCTGACATGGATGGGGGGAAGGGGGGCTGATATGGATGGAGGGAGGGGGGCTGACATGGACAGAGGGGGGCTGACATGGAGGGAGGAGGGCTGACATGGAATGAGGGAGGGGGGGGGCTGACATGGACAGAGGGAGGGAGGGGGGCTGACATGGAGGGAGGGGCTGATATGGATGGATGGCGAGAGGGGGCAGACATTGACCGAGTGGGCGGACATGTTGGGATGGAGGGAGGGGTGCTGGCATGGACAAAGGGGAGAGACAGGGGGACATACTGAACAGACAGGGGATAAATGCTGGACAGAGGTGAGAGACAGTGCGGGTTAGGATTATAATGGGCTGATGGGGGAGCTAGCACTGGTAATAGGCAGATGGGGGGCTAGGACTGGTAATGGGTTGATTAGGGAAGGCTAGGACTGGGAATAGACTGATCAAGGGGGGGTTGGGACTGGTAATGGGTTGACAGGCGGGTAGGACTGGTAATGGACTGATGGGGGTTAGCATTGGAAATGAGCTGATCGGTGAGGTTAGGACTGGAAATGGGCTGATGGGGGGATAGGACTGGTAATGGGCTGATGGGGGGTGGGGGTAGGACTGGTAATGGGATGATTAGGGGAGCCTAGCACTGGTAATGGGGTTGCGGGGGGCACGAGCACTGGAAATGAGCTGATTAGGGGAGGCTAGGACTGGTAATGGGCTGATGGGGTGGGGTAAGACTGGTAATGGACTGATGGGAGGCTAGCATTGGAAATGAGCTGATCGGGGGGGGGCTATGACTGGAAATGAGCTGATTAGTGGAGGCTAGGACTGTTAATGAGCTGATGGGGGGTAGGACTGGTATTGGGCTGATTAGGGGAGGCTAGCACTGGCAATGGGGTTTGAGGGGGGATTAGCACTAGAAGTGAGCTGATTGGGGGCTTTGACTGGGAATGGGCTGATTGTGGGGCGGGGAGGATATTGCTGCTGGCCCTGGAAGAAAACTGGGGGCTAAGGCTAAAAATGGGCTGATACGAGGGGATGGGAGAATGGAACTGGAAGGGAGTGGATCTGAGAGGGGCTGCCATGGTATTTGTACTAGAAGGGACTGGTCAGTGGGGAAGGAGGGGGACTGGAAGGGAATGGACACCAGTGGCAGTCATGGGAATGCAAGTTGACATTGGAAGGTACTGGGAGTGAGGACTGGAAAGGGGTTGATACTGGGGAGGGTTACTGGGACTGGAAATAGACTGATGGAAAGAAGTGAAGAAAACGAAAGAAGAGATAAGAAATGGCAGATGGACCATAGACCACAGAAAGAGAGCTAAGAGAAGACAGGAAAGCAGAAGCCTCAGATCGGGACCAGCATGATCAGAGAATAAATTGGTCAGACAACAAAGGTAGAAAAAATAATTTTATTTCATATTAGTGATTTGACTACAAAATCATCATAATTTTGAAATCAAATATTGTTACTTGTTATTGTGGTTTAAATAAGTAAATTTTATAAATAAAAACATATTGCAAAGGCCTATAATATATTAATAATTCAACAAATGATTACAGCGACAATGCGTTAACGGTAAAGGAAGAGAGACACATTTGATTTTCTCATTGGGGGTCACCACAAGTTGACCAATGGTAAAAGGGGTCACGGTACAAAAAAGGTTGAGAACCACTGGGGTAGAGGAAAAGATGGAGGTGGAAATGAGGATGGTAAAAGGGAGATAAGGAGGGGAGGAGTGAAGGTGTTGGTAGGAGGGGAGACAATTAGGGAGTATGAAGAATAGGAAGACAAAGTGATGAGGAGCCATAGAAGAGAGATGGAGAGGAGAACAAAGTCCAGAAGAAATACAGTAGATAAGTGAGAGAGAGACCACAGGGGATTAGGTGTTCCTGTGAATAAACAAGGTAATGAGCAGGTGACGGCTATAAGACACTGAGTGCCAGGGGGCGGGTGGGTAGAGGGGAGGGTGGGGTATAAGTTATTCAGCTGAAAAAAGCTGAACAATAATACACTAACAATGATAAATATAGAGAGAGAGGCAGAAAGGACTTACAAAAAGCAAACAGATTCAAAGTTCCAGCAGAGCTTTAATGGAGCAGTTTTCTTCCCAGAGGAGAGAGAGGCAAACAGAGCTAAACACACATGGAAGACAGGAAAAAAGGCTATACAATACCTCAGCAGGGGGCGAGGGGTTAGTCACTCAGGTAGATTAGAGCAGAGACAGGAAACTCTCCGCACAATGTGCAGCGGTGGCTAAGAGAGCAATAGAATACTAGGAATCCTAAGCAAAGGAATGGAGAGTAAAACAAAGGATATTATAATGCCTCTATATTGTTCCATGGTGCGACCGCAACTTGAATATTGTGTGCAGTTCTGGTCGCCGTATCTTAAAAAGGAGATAGCAGAATTAGAAAAGGTACAAAGAAGCATCACCAAAATGGTAAAGGGAATGGAAGGATACCCCTATGAGGAAAGGCTTAAAAGGTTAGGGCTCTTCAACTTGGAAAAAAGACTGCTGAGGGGAGATACGATAGAGGACTTAAAATAATGAATGGAATGGAACGGGTAAATGTAGATCAGTTGTTACTCCTTCAAAATATAGAAAGACTAGGGGACATGCAATGAAGCTACAGTGTAACCCATTTAAGACTAATAAGAGAAAATATTTTTTCACTCAATGCATAATCAAACTCTGGAATTCGTTACCAGTGGATGTAGTAAAAGTAGTTAGTGCAGCTGGGTTAAATAAGGTTTGGACAAATTCCTGGAGGAACGATCAATAAGCCATTATTAAAGAGGACCCGGGAAATCCACTGCTTGCCCCTGGAGAAGCACTGTGGAATCTGTGAGCCTTTTTGAGAACCTGCCAGGTACTTGTGACCTGGATTGGCCACTGTTGGAAACAGGATACTGGACTTGATGGACATTGGTCTGACACAGTATGGCATTTCTTATGTCCTTATGTTCTTCCCTTCAGATATAGAAACCAGCGGGTCAACAGTCAATCGTTGCAGTCAGCATTGTTTTTAAATACTGACCGCCATAGTATCTGGTTAGTGGCTGTGAGCTGAATATCTGGATTCAGCGATGACAGGTGCCACTATCCAGACAGTAACGATATTAAGCCTGCTATCTGGATGGCTAACCCTGTAAAGTTAGGACAGTCTTTTTTTCTGGCTTATCTTTATGTGGATAGTTATCTGGTTAATAGGCTGAACATCACCGTTAAATGGATAGCCTCAGCTCTGCCCATGGACCACCTGGCACTCTCTGGATAGTGCTGAGGCAGTCAGAGGAAATATTCAGCAGCTCCATAAGGATAGTGTTGCTGAATATCTTGCTGGCTGGCACATATCACGTGAGCAGATACTGCTAACCAGATAAGACTTTTAAATATCGGTCCTCAAGGGTCATAGAAGATAAAAATAGAAATCTGAGTAATGTGAATAGCAATTTCTAAACAAAATAAAATATATATATAATTGATGTAAGTTAAATAAAAGAATGTGTTTTGCAAGCTTAAATTAAAATAAATGAACAAGACTTCTTTTAAATACCATTGTGCTTTCATTTCAAATAAAATAGAAAATGTTAATGCTTTTTTTTTTAATCAGGCAGTGTGGGATTTGATATGCACTGAAATCAAACCAAGTCCCCCCACCAACAAAAAGAGATGAAACAAAAATAAAATTAGTTGAAAAGTGGGGACGTGAAGGTGGGTGACTTATAAATAAATTGAGCACCCTAGAGATGGACCCAAAAGTTATTGATTGGGTTAGAAATTGGCTGAGTGGGAGGCAGCAAAGGGTACAGGTAAATCGAACTTACTCTAAGGAGAAGGAGGTTACCAAAAGGGTTGTCAAGTAAGGTCTGCCTCTTTGCGGATGATACCAAAATCTTCAATAGAGTAGATACCCACGAAAGAGTAGATAACATGAGGAGGGATCTAGCGAAGCTTGAAGAATGGTTAAGAATTTGGCAGCTGAGATTTAATGCTAAAAAATGCAGGGTCATTCATTTGGGCTACAAAAAAACCCAGGGTAGCAGTACAGTATAGGGAGTGAAATACTTCCACCCACAAAGCAGGAGTGGAACACAGGATCTCTAAAGGAAAAAAAAGAGATTGTAGTAGTTGGTTCGGAAGGGCAGACTGGATAATCCATATGGTCTTTGTCTGCTGTTGTGTCTAAGGTAGGGGGATGTGTGTGTGTTTGTATCATGGGCATTTATGTGTGTTGGAGGTATGTGCTTGTTGGCAGTGTGCTTTTGAGGTTGAGTGTGTATGTGTGTGTTGTGAGATGTGTGCATCTGCATGAGTGCTGGCAGTGCGTCTTGGAGGCTGTGTGTGCGCGTGCGCATACATATGTATAAATGTGATTGTGTTTGGAGTTTCTGTGAATTGGCAGTGTGTTTCGGGGTGTCTATATGTGTGCGTGTGTATGTTTGTGTCAAGGATGTGTGTGTTTATATATGTGTGCTGGGAATGTGTGTATATTGGCAATGTGGTGTTGGGAGCCTGTGCTCCTAATGTGATGGTCTAGAAATTTATTTTTTTAAGCCTGTTTTATAAAGAAACATAGATGCCTATTTGTCCTTATAAAATAGTAGGGGTAATCTGACAGAAATTACCCCTAGATTGTAAGTGTGGACATTTATACCTGCTTGGGATCAGATGTAAATGTAAGTTGCAAAGTAAGACGTACACATGTGTTTTATACATGTGGAGGCCGATTCTCAAAGGAGCATGTCCAGGCTGTGGAGACGCCCAAAACCTGGACAGCCCTGAGTTGTACCCGATTCCGCAACTGCAGGAGCCATACATTCCTGCGGTTGCAGAATCAGGTACTTATACAGCCCGGCATGCACCCAATACCAAGGAGGGAGACATCCTTTAATTTGCCCGGCCAGCTCGCCCAAGGATCTGGCTGGTGTGTCAGTGTAGCGGCATCCCATCGCCATGGCACTGGCATGTCCAGTCGGAGGCTCGCAGTGCCCAGACGCTGATCAGCCCAGTCACCCCACTATCAGACCTTTGGTGGGGGCCCCCAAGGCCAGGATCGTGCAGTGGATTCACTCCTGAAGTGATGCGATAGGGTAGGGGGGCCTGCAGCCCACAACTGGTACGGAGCCCGGCACTTATTACACCTACTTGCACCAGTTAGCTTTCTTGCTGCAGTGTTTTGAAGCACTTGCAATTGCCCCAACACTTTAAAATGGAGTCCAACATATAAAGGCACATTTTATAATGCAGAGTGTGTTGCAGCAGACCAGCGGGGAATAGAAGAAAATGTTTTAAAAACGAAAAAAGGCATGCACAAGCTGCAGTATTCTCAGGAGCCTGGTAGGGGGAGCAAGAGGGACCCCCGGAAGACTGAGGATCCACGCCCCACAGGGTGTGACCTAAAGCCAGCCAGCCTCCAATCCAGGAGGGCAGGAACTCCTTTTAAAGAAAGTCTGGAAGACTGGAAAGGGGGAAGCGGTGGTAAAGAGGAAGGTGGCTGGAGAAGCAGAAGTGTCTGTAAAGCCAGAAGCAGCAGAGAAGGCAGCAGAGAAGTTGCAGAGCCTTCAGAAGCCGGAGAAGTAGCAGAAACTGCAGATGCTGGAGAAACTGCAGAAGCTACAGACGCTGCTGGAGTGCAGGAAAGAGGTACAGGCCAGAGAGACCTGAAAGGACAGAGAATACAGAAGGGTCCAGGAGATTCAGGAACGCAAAAGCCGTACTGTGACTGCTGTGTGAAAAACCCAAGCCATATTGCAGGAGCAAGGCAGGATCTCACCAGGAGTAGGCCTCAAGCCTCGTCCCAAGGAAAGAAGCCGGAGTTACCAGGTAACCCATACTTTGTTGGAAACAGCCTTCAGAGGGCTAGTGTATGGAGAGGACAAGAAACAGAAGCTCCCTGTCCATGGCACACAGCTGAGGAGACAAGGTATGAAAAGCTTTATCAAATAAGAAACGTTTAACTAAGCAAGGTTTGCAGGAAGCGAATGTAAAACCTTTGAAGAGAGAAGGATATTCACACTATAGAACAGCTCATGACCGACGCCCCACGCTGAACCCCAAGCACTGGGAGCTCATACAGCGTTTGTGTGAAAAGCCTGATTATAACTTGCCAGGAACCATTAACTCTGGTTCAGATACGCTTGAGCAAGAACCGATGCAAGTGGAAGTGGTAGAGTCCCTTTCAGAGGAAGAAATGGATTGTAGCTATTGTACCACTGGAAGCTTGGAATCCCTGTGTAGCAAGTGAGCAGTAAACTTGTGAAATTAGAAACGTTTGTTTTTGTATCTCCTCTGTGAAGAAAACAGTTTTTGCTTTTGAACCTGAGTTGTACCTTTTCTTTCTAACCTGATGTAAGGACATTTCTTTTGTTGTTTGAATCTGATCCGTTTGAACCTTTTGCAATACAAGGGAAATAAAGCCTGATTTTTCCCTCCACTCGAAGACCTGTGTTCTCTGGGTATTTGGTAATAAGGACGCTACCAAGGCTATACATCCCTGGGCCCTAGAAAATACATACCAAACCCAACCTTACTTTTATTTATGTCCAACCTGCCTTGGCGCCCATTAGCCACCAGGGTGGCGTTGTGACAAGAGATTGAAACTGAGATGTTGAGGTCACAACATGACAATTCTGATGGTATTTTAAAAAAGATTGCCAAATATTGAGCCTCTTTAAAATAAATTTAAGGAAGTGCAACAGTGCATGTAAATATGCATCCGGACACAGTGGGAGGGCCATTTGACAAACCTAACCACCTCATACAATCACCTCATCCCCCATCCCACCCCCATAAAGCCCCTATAACCCCTCACCCCTCACACACCCCTACCCCTCTCTCCACTGTACATAGTGTGATAGGGCTGAAGCTAGTGAAGCTGTGAATTTGGGAAAAAACGCTGTCTTTCACAAAGCAGCTGACCTGCAGGAGCTGCAATTGCATAGCAACACAGCTAGAGGGAGCAGGCACGAACCTGCAGAGGCTGAGCGAACACACCCAAGTACTGATTATGCAGGGAATAATCAGATGCACCTGAAGAGCAGGCCAGGAAACTCAAGAGGAGAACGGCTTTATAAGCAGAGAGCTGCAGCCAGACTAGAGAGGGGAGAAAGAGGAGAAGAAGCCAGGATCTAAGGGAGAGAGACTCCAGGAGAAGCCAGGATCCAAGGGAGAGAGAATTCATGCCTAGAGGGAGGCCTGAGCTCACCAGAAGGTTTGAGAAAGGAACCTAAAGGTACTGGAAGGAAAGGCCCTGACAGTGGAATCCCCCATACTGAGAAGCAGAGAGGCCTGGATTCGTTACCTGGATGTCCTAAGCTTCAGGGACGACAAGCAGTGCCCAGGAGACTCACAGAAACAGTCTGTAAAGGAGACCATATCCAAGGAAGAGTACCTGGTAAGGAAAATACCAGCAGCAACAACTTCAGGAAGCCAAGGTACAGTGGTACTTTAATTCTAAAAAGAGACTTAGCTCCTAGAAGGGCTTTTGAATCAGATAACCATTCTGAGAGGAATGAAAGAAGGCAGGAGTTCTGGAAGCCACGCCATAGAGGCTTAAGAACAAGCCATGCTTCCTACTTGAAACCCCTTGAACAGCCCAGCTGGAGGATAGGTGAAGGGAATACTAATTTGCACACTATAGCAGCCAGGGAGAGCTCAAATACAGGAGAAAGCACAGATGAGCTGGAACCCATGCAAGTGGAGCCTGGGGATTTAGAAGCATTGTCACAGGAGGAATTAATGGACTGCTCTATTTGTGTTGCGGGAAGCCTTGAGTCACTACCAGAGCTATAGTTTACCAGAACATGCACTAACAATGATTGTGCTTACATTGAGCTAAAGGAGAGCTGGTTTATTTGTTTCACTCCGAAGTTTAGAAAACCCTTTATATTCTACAAGGAACTGTGAAGCCTGTAACAGTTTTACTTGTCTAATAACACTTTGGCACAAACCTGAAAATAAGGAAAACTTTACTTTTGTTACTTAGCGAACCTCAGTGCTAAAAGGGAAATAAAAGCTTTTTGTTTACCCTCTACTTGGCATCCACAACTCATTTCTATAAGGAGAAAGGACTACAAGGACCAAGGTGCATCTGGCCCAAAAGAGTCTTTTACTTCTACAATTGATTTAAATGCACAACCTGCCCCTGCAGCCACCGGCCACCGGGGGGGGGGGGGGTGACAATAGTTCTTTAAATATGTATCGGTGCATATGTATTGATACATGCAAAAGGTTCATTGTTCTCTGTTCACATTTAAAATATTTTTCATGTTTATTGTAAATGGTTATTGATGTTCCTTGTAACTCATTCATTGTTTCAACTCAGTTCCATGTAAACCGTTTTGACTCATAGAAAAATGGTATATCAAAAATTTGTTAAATAAATAAACCTACACATGGAAAAACTCAAAGGACGAAACGCAACAACTTACATATGCAACTGCCAGCGCTTAGAGGATGGGTGAACAAAGCCCTCAGGTAAGTAAAACATTAAAAGTTGGCATGGAAAAGGGACTAAAGGACAACATCTGGAGAGCTGCATAAACTAATGCCCATAGAGGCACATTTCATAATGGGACGTCCAAGTGCAAGCTTGAGAGGCCAAAACCAGAACGTCTGAAAAAAAAGCAAGCACGTGCAAGTTCAGTCACAGTTTCGGAAACGTGGATGTGCCTGATATGCATGTTTATGAACCGTCTATATAGACAGCCCAGGATAATATTTCAGAACCAAGATGGCTAATAGCTTTTAATGGTTAGAGTAGTGACTTAAGAGCAGAGTGGTCAGGGTTCAAATCCCAGTGTGGGCCTTTGTGATCGAAGGCTAGTTGCTTAATTCTCCATCTTCTTTACACTCTCTGGATGTTTTAAGGTGAAAACAAGCACTTTCCTGATGCCTATTTGTGCTTGGAGCAGGTATAAACATGGACATGCCCGCAGATGTCTCCGACGTTTTCGGGATGTGTAAGTACATTGCCACTCCCTGGACACACCTCCATCACACCCTTGTGCCTACTTGGATGTCCCTCACTGGAGACGTCTGCAAATATTATTTATGGAATGGCTACGGAGACATGTCCATGTGCATGTCTTCAGACGTCCAAATCACGACTAAGCCTTTTAAAATGACCCTCATAATATATGAGATAACGTTTCAGATTTAGAAGCAGTAATGGAAAAGGCTGACTTTGATATAGTGACAGACGCGGAGACATGATACACAGAAAACAATGACTTGCTATACCAGGCTATAATCTATTCAGGAAAGACAGGATAAGAAGAAAATGGCACTATATGTAAAAAATAATATTAAAGTCGCAGAACTGCAAGGCTTATGAGGGAAGGAGGAGGCACTGTAGGTTAGCCTGGAAAGAGGGAATGGAAAATTTGTTTATATTGCTGTGATATACAGATCTCCCTCACAGGCAGAAGAAATAAATAAAGATTTAGCTGAAGACCTTCACAATATTACTATAAAAGTGGGAATACTACTGGTAGGAGATTTCAGTTTGCCATATGTTGATTGGAATATCCCAGCTGTGGTGTCATCTAGGAGTAGGGCGATTCTATTCTGGCAACTGGCAGCAGAAACCCACACAGGAGAAGGTGATACTGGACTTGATGCTTACAAATGGAGAAAGTGTTTCTGATGTAGTGCTGGGTAATCATCTGGCATGCAGTTATCACCAGATGGCGAGCTTCAATAATAGGACACAGGTGGTGATGATTCATTCAAAAGCGAGGGTCCTATACTTCTGCCACATCTGTCACCCAATACCAGAAGATCTTTATATTGTAATAGGATTGCTAAAATAGATTCCACTAACCATTTCCAACTTTCCTAATTTAATCCCTATGATAGAGTCTAACCCGCATGACTCTAACAGAATGCATTCACAAAAAATAGCAGCTACTACTCCTCTTCTTTTAACCATTGCTGGAACATGCATATACGGATAGCCCTAAGAGCTCAAAAATCATTTTGTTGGATCCCTGCCCTCCCTTAACCATGTCACTGAAATAAAACAGCAATCCAACTTCATTTCAGATATATCATAAACTATAACATACTGAGTTTTAACTAATGTGAAATTTGTGCACCGAAAAACATCATCTACTGAATCCTGCCTCAATACAATATTAGTTGTCTCAAATAAGCCCTGCAGGATTTGGCCGTAGTTTTTCTAGATTGATTAAATCTAGTTTTCCCCCAACCAAAACTCACCTGCCCATAATACATAGAATATTTCCCACAAACAACACTTTCAATCAGCACAGGCTTAAGAACTTTAAAACTTGCCAAAACCTGTTAAATGTCTTCTACTACTACTACTCAGCATTTATATAGCGCTACCAGTTGTACGCAGCGCTGTACAGACATGTAAAAGACAATCTCTGCTCATCAGAGCTTACAATCTAGTCAAGACAAAACACAAACACAGAAGGTGTAGACAAGGGTAAAACAGGGAGAGAGGAGATCAGGTGAGTCAAGATCCAAAAGCAGCAGTGAAGAGGTGAGCTTTCAACCTGGATTTGAAGAGTGTCAGAGAAGGTGACTGGTGTACAGACACAGGTAGTTTGTTCCAGGTGTAAGGTGCAGCAAGGTGAAAGGAGCAAAGTCTGGAGTTAGCAGTAGGAGAGAAGGGCATAGATAGAAGCAGTTTGCTAGAGGAGCAAAGTTCCTGAGAGGGGTTATAATGAGAGATAAGAGATGAAAGGTACTGAGGAGCCAAAGAGTGAATGCATTTATAGGTCAGCAGGAGAAGTTTGAACTGGATGTGGAGATGGATGGGGAGCCAATGAAGTGACTTGAGGAGAGCAGTGATATGGGCATGACGAGGATGGCGGAAGATTAGCCGCGCAGCAGAGTGTTGAACAGATTGAAGGGGAGAGAGATGATTGAAAGGGAGACCAGCAAGGAATAGGTTACAGTAGTCAAGATGGGAGGTGATTAAGGAGTGGATAAGTGTTTTAGTAGTGTGCTCAGAAAGGAAGGGGCGGATTTTGCTATTGTTATAGAGAAAGAAATGGCAGGTCTTAGCTAGGAGATGGATGTGTGTGGAGAAAGAGAGAGAGGAGTCAAAGTCAACCATCAGATTGTGGGCCGAGGAAACAGGAAGGAGTACAGAGTTATCCACGGAGACTGAGAAAGGAGGAAGAGGAGGGGAGGTTTTAGGGGGAAAGATAAAAAGTTCAGTCTTGGCCATGTTCAATTTCAAGTGGCGGTGAAACATCCAGGCAGCAATGTCAGAAAGGCAGGCAGAGATCCGGGTCTGGATTGCCGGAGAGAGTTCAGGCGTAGAGAGGTAGATCTGCGAGTCATCAGCATACAGATGGTATTGAAAGCCATGGGAAGAGATGAGCGCACCAAGGGACTGGGTATATAGAGAGAAAAGGAGTGGACCCAAGACAGATCCCTGGGGTACACCAACTGGGGGCAGGGTAGCAGAGGAGGAGGAGCCACCAGAACATACACTGAAAGAGCGATGGGAGAGATATGAGGAGAACCAGGATAGTACAGAGCCCTTAAAACCAAGCGAGGACAGGGTGTCAAGGAGAAGGTTGTGGTCAACAGTGTTAAAAGCAGCAGAGAGCTCAAGGAGGATGAGGACAGAGTACAGGCCCTTGGATTTTGCCAGGAACAAGTCACTGGAGACTTTGACAAGAGCCTTTTCAGTAGAGTGTAAGGGATGAAAGCCAGACTGTAAGGGATCCAGGAGGGCATGAGAGGAGAGGAAGTCGAGGCAGCGGCGGTGAACCGCACATTCAAGTAGTTTGGAAATGAAGGGAAGGAGAGAGATGGGTCAATAATTGAAAGGACAAGTGGGATCAAGTGAGGGTTTCTTGAGGAGAGGTGTGACCACAGCATTCTAAAAGTACGTGTGTCTACTCGATGGTACAGTACATACTTTCTCTGTGGACGTGCACATGGGCAGAGTTTGGGTGGAGTGTGGGCCCAGTCCACAAATACACATGCAGATTGTGAAATGCTATACTTTACATGGGTTCTTTACACATGTAGGTGCCGATATTTACCACAGATTTAGGGCCGAAGAAACTGATCTTACCTTAGATTAACATGCACATTTGGCCACTACGCTAGTATTATATGAAGAAAAGTAAGCACCTCCTTATAAAATAGGCTTGGCATCAGGGTATAAAAAGGTGGGTTAATGAGGCAGGACTTTAATTTTGGATATATGGAGGATAATTTTATATTCATTATAGAAGGTCTTTTCTCATATTTAAAGGCATTTTTAAAACATAGTCTTGTAAGTTGCCGAGAATTACAATAGATAGGGGAGATATAATTACTAATAAATGAAATGAAGGTAAAGGAACTAGGTTATGGCTAATGCACGTGCAGTGCAACCTGGCATGTATGTCTACAATTGGCACGCTCGGGGCGCAGTTTGAGAGCATAGGCAGAATCACGATTTACGTGCATATTTTATAAATTACACACCTCTATGTAAAGTACACACTAACATTTATGCCTGCTGGAGAACAGGCTTAATGTCTACTTCTTCAGTCTAGGGGCTATTTCTACAGGATTTGTGCTGGGGTGGTGTTGTCTAAAGTCACATAGGCACCTATTGGTCTTTATGAAATACATTAAAAATAGGCGTCTTTGTGCTTTATTGACCTAGATGTCCTGTTATAAAATTAAACCCATAATGCCACTGCCATTTTTAGAAAAAATAGTATGGTGCCAGATTTATAAATGCTTTTGAATATCAGGGCCACAGTGTTTACATAATTCCTTCTTACTCTGGCTACTTTCAAAGAAAAGTAATATGAGATTGGCTAGAATCCTCAGGAATCTTGCTATAACGTTTGTGTTCCAAAACTAACTCGTCATTGCAGCGGATGAAGAGATGTGATTGCTGTTTAATAAAGAAAATATGAAGCAAAATTAGGGACTTATTTATTAAAATGAATGCAAAATTAAATCAGGAGTAAATTACCATGGACTTGACTAAACTGCAGTGCCGGAGTACCGCAGTTTAATAAATACTACAGTAATGTCCTTTGCCTCTGCTGCAGCCAGGAGCTTTGTGCTTTCTTGGTCACAGCAGTGCATGATGGTAGTCCATAATCATGAGCTACCAACTTCTAGTGGAACTCATTTTTATTGTCATTTTGTCATTTTAACACAACTTTCCATAATACAACAGTGAGAGGAAGTACAAAGGAACAACAATACAAAACAACAGTTTTCCAAATACAGACATCTCTGAACACTTTTGAGAGCCAACGTTAGCTGGTAATCTGGATTTCCAACAAAACACCTTGAGGCTCTCGATATACAGAGTTCTTTAGTTTGGACATCCTACGTGCCCTCCTATAACATAATCCAAACTGAGCTGGATGTAACTATTCTATACTGCACGAGGAAGACTCAGTCTGTCAAAACACACAATTTTACATGTATAACGCTCCCTTAGTTCATGTAGAATTCTTTAGCTCTAATAGGGCTTGTAGATTGTTAATGAAAATAAAGGAAGAAAAAAGCTCCCCCTTTCCATCCTAATCCCCTCCTTCCCCCCTCCCCTCTCTCTCCATCTCCTACTCACTCTGGCCTGCCCCTTTTCCCTAGCTAGCTTTCTATCCCACTTGGTCTTAACACTTATTCAGGATGGTACTTTGTGTTTGTGGAGGGAGGGAATTAATTGCCGGATCTCACACATTAAGGAAATCATCCAGTTTCATGGCCCTCAGCTTTTGAGCTGTTCTCCGTTCCATGCTCATTGATTCTATCATTGCCAGGAAAACACCTCTGGTGCTTTTCCGGACATCCATTGTGGTAAAATGACTTTTTTTGCTAGCACGAAGCCTTTCTCGCAAAGTCGTCTTTGTCTATTCAGAAGATACCAGTCCACCTCAAACCTGCCAAATAAGCATAAACACGACTGGAATGCCAGGGGGGCAGAGCATCCACTGACTCAGATGTGCACATACATCTCTACAAAATATCTGAATGCTTGAGCATGCCCAGAATCGGTGTGCGAAAGTACCACGCTCTTTATGACAGAGGCGGCAGATATCTGTGGTAGCCAGACCTGCCCTCAAAGCCCAAGCATCACGGACGTGCGCCCTCCATAGTAATCTGTACTGAAGTTCTTGTAAGTAGACATATTCCGAGATGGCCAGATAGTGCACAAATACCCCTTTCAGTAGCTCAGTGGTAACTTCCAGTAACCCGTCTTTGTGCCAGCGTTGAGCTAATAAATCTAAGTTGGACAGATCTAAAGCAGGATGTAACTCCCCCCATACTTTTTTCACAGTTAAGTGCCCCTCCAATGCATTGATTAATTCAACCATTTCCCCAGGCTGTAGCAATAAGGGCGCTTCTTTCTGAATGGAGTGTACATAGTGTCTGATTTGTAGGTAATAGTAAAATTCTGTAGTCCTTGGAAGTATTCCATTGTGGTTCCTGCTGATATCTTAGAATCCCTCACTTATTCTATCCCTCTCTGTCTCCACCTCCTAGGGATTCCCTGCTGTTGGTCCAGAACAAATACCTTATTGCCTTCTAGCGGCAAATAGTCTGTCTTATGCCACCATCATCCCCGGTGGCGGCACACAGGGGCGGCCCAAGGGGGGTGCGGGGCCATGTGCGGAGACTCGGTGCGGGGCCTCATTTGCATAAGTGGTCTTATTTGCATAAATATTTGCATAATGTTACCATTCACTAACTTTTAGTAAACATGTCTCTTAATGAGTGTATGGATAAAGAAAGACTAAAAGATTTCTACATTACTATAATCCAGTGCCAAACCGCCAGGCACATTAGGACCTACTACAAACACTGCCCCATTTAGAACCCATAGCAAACCCGCCGTATCCTGACAGCATTACCAGGACTCACAAAGCACCATACCCTACCTATCAAAAGGCAACACTGCAAATATTAAACCAATACATTTCAGAGAATACTGGGGAAAGAGAACAAGTGGCAACGTCAAATAGGAATTACATAAACAGAATACCTCAGCTCAGTTACACATGCAGAACATAGACCATCACCAAACAAGGAATCACAATTTAGAAACAGGAAGGCAATAATTAAACTGGGAACCCCAAAAGTCACACTTGGAATGTACAACAACACTGTAGAAATAAAACTATAAATTAATTTCCTCTTGTACCAAACAAAGCGCAGATGTTAATGATGCACATTTCCCAGAGCTGACATATTCCAGTTAATAAATTCAAAATAAAGAGATATCTCTCTACCTTTTGTGCATTTTTTTTTCAGTTGCAATTGGTCCAGCCACTTTCTTCTGGTTTCTTCATGTTTTCTGCTAACTCTCCATCGTCTGCTGTCCATTTGTCCTTTCTTCTCTCTTCTAGTTTTTTTTTTCCATTCTCTCTCTCTCTACATCTGCTTTAACATACTAATCTTTCTCCTTTTGCTCTTTCCTCATTCCTATTTCATCCACACAAATTTTACCCCTCCATCCTCAATCCCCAATTACTCTCCCAATACCTGGCCAATTGTAGATTTTTCATCCCTCCTACACAAAATATTTTTCCCCTCTCCATTTTAATCTCCCAGCCCCATCCCATTCTAATCCTCCCCCAACATCAGCTCCCTTCGAGTTCCAGTCTCACCCAGCATCCATTCCCTTCTAGTCCCTGCATCAGCCCATTTCCAGTCCTAGCCCCCCATCAGCCCATTTCCAGTCCTAGCTCCCCTATCCATTTCCAGTCCAAGTCCCTTCATCAGCTCATTTCCAATCCTAGCCCCCCCCATCAGCCCATTTCTAGTCATTTCCTAGCCCCACCATCAGCCCATGTCAAATCATAGCTCGCCTCCACTCAGCCCAATTCCAGTCCAAGCCCCCCATGAGCCTACTTCCAGTTCTAGCCCCTCCATGAGTCCATTTCAATTCAAGCCCCCACCACAGCCCATTTCCAATCTTAGCTCCCCCCAACAGCCCATTCCAGTCCTATCCTAGCTGTTCCATCAGCCCATTTTCAGTCCTAGCTCCCTTCCCTCACAGCCCATTTCCATTCCAAGCCCCCTCCCCATCAGCTATTTGCAGTTCAAGTCTCCCCTTCCACTTAGCCCATTTACAGTCCTAGCAACCCCCCAACCCATTACCAGTCCTAGGCCCCTGTCAATCAACTTCCAGTCCTAACCCCCATCACCCCATTTTCAGTTTAAGCCCCCCCTATAACCCATTACCAGTCCTAACCCCCCATCAGCCCATTTCCAGTCAGCCCCCCATAGCCCATTGCCAGTCCTAACCCCCCCCATCAGCCCACAGCCCATTACCAGTCCTAACCACATCAGCCCACCTCAAGTCCTAACCCCTCCCCATCAGCCCATTTCCTGTCCTAGCCCCCCCATAACCCATTATCAGTCCTACCCCCCATCATCCCACTACTTTTCTTACCCCCCCCCCATAGCCCATTACCAGTCCTAACCCCCCCCATCGCCCATTACCAGTCCTATCCCCCCATCAGCCCACTACCAGTCTTAACCCACCCAAAGCCCATTACCAGTCTTAACCCCCCCATAGCCCATTGCCAGCCATCAGCCCACAGCCCATTGCTAGTCTTAACCCCCCCATAGCCCATTGCCAGTCTTAACCCCCCATAGCCCACTGCCAGTCTTAACCCCCCTCCCCAGCCCATTGCCAGTCTTAAACCCCCCTCCCTAGCCCACTGCCAGTCTTAACCCCCCCCATAGCCCACTGCCAGTCTTAACCCCCCTCCCCAGCCCAGTGCCAGTCTTAACGACCCATCCCTAGCCCATTGCCAGTCTTAACCCCTATCCCTCCCTCCCTCGCCCATTGCCTGTCTTAACCCCCCTCCCTCCCTAGCCCATTGCCAGTTTTAACCCCCCTCCCTCCCTCCCTAGCCCACTGCCAGTCTTAACCCCCCATAGCCCATTGCCAGTCTTAACCCCCCATAGCCCACTGCCAGTCTTAACCCCCCTCCCCAGCCCATTGCCAGTCTTAAACCCCCCAGCCCATTGCCAGTCTTAACACCCCTCCCTAGCCCACTGCCAGTCTTAACCCCCCCATAGCCCCACTGCCAGTTTTAAAACCCCCCTCCCCAGCCCATTGCCAGTCTTAACCCCCCCCTCCCTAGCCCATTGCCAGTCTCAACCCCCCTCCCTCCCCAGCCCATTGCCAGTCTTAACCCCCCCTCCCTAGCCCATTGCCAGTCTCAAACCCCCCCCTCCCTAGCCCATTGCCAGTCTCAACCCCCCTCCCTCCCTCCCTAGCCCACTGCCAGTCATAACCCCCTCCCTCCCCAGCCCAATGCCAGTCTTAACCCCCCCTCCCTAGCCCATTGCCAGTCTTAACCCCCCCTCCCTAGCCCATTACCAGTCTTAACCCCTCTCCCTCCCTCCCTAGCCCATTGCCAGTCTTAACCCCCCTCCCTCCCTCCCTAGCCCATTGCCAGTTTTAACCCCCCTCCCTCCCTCCCTAGCCCACTGCCAGTCTTAACCCCCCATAGCCCATTGCCAGTCTTAACCCCCCATAGCCCACTGCCAGTCTTAACCCCTTCCCCAGCCCATTGCCAGTCTTAACCCCCCAGCCCATTGCCAGTATTAACCCCCCCTCCCTAGCCCACTGCCAGTCTTAACCCCCCCATAGCCCACTGCCAGTCTTAACCCCCCCAGCCCATTGCCAGTCTTAACCCCCCCTCCCTAGCCCATTGCCAGTCTCAACCCCCCTCCCTCCCTCCCCAGCCCATTGCCAGTCTTAACCCCCCCTCCCTAGCCCATTGCCAGTCTCAACCCCCCTCCCTCCCTAGCCCATTGCCAGTCTTAACCCCCCATAGCCCACTGCCAGTCTTAACCCCCCCCTCCCAAGCCCATTGCCAGTCTCAACCCCCCAACCACCCCAGCCCATTGCCAGGCTTAACCCCCCCATAGCCCACTGCCAGTCTTAACCCCCCTCCCCAGCCCATTGCCAGTCTTAACCCCCCTCCCTAGCCCATTGCCAGTCTCAACCCCCTCCCTCCCCAGCCCATTGCCAGTCTTAACCCCCCCTCCCTAGCCATTGCCAGTCTCAACCCCCCTCCCTCCCTAGCCCATTGCCAGTCTTAACCCCCCTCCCTCCCTCCCTAGCCCATTGCCAGTCTTAACCCCCCTCCCTCCCTCCCTCCCTAGCCCACTGCCAGTTTTTAACCCCCCATAGCCCATTGCCAGTCTTAACCCCCCATAGCCCACTGTCAGTCTTAACCCCCCCTCCCCAGCCCATTGCCAGTCTCAACCCCCCTCCCTCCCCAGCCCATTGCCAGTCTTAACCCCCCCTCCCTAGCCCATTGCCAGTCTCAACCCCCCTCCCTAGCCCATTGCCAGTCTCAACCCCCCTCCCTCCCTCGCCCACTGCCAGTCTTATCCCCCCCATAGCCCATTGCCAGTCTTAACCTCCCTCCCTCCCTCCCTAGCCCATTGCCAGTCTTAACCCCCCCTCCCCAGCCCATTGCCAGTCTTAACCCCCCTCCCTAGCCCATTGCCAGTCTCAACCCCCCTCCCTCCCTCGCCCCTTGCCAGTCTTAACCCCCCTCCCTCCCTCCCTAGCCCACTGCCAGTCTTACCCCCCCTCCCTCCCTCCCTAGCCCACTGCCAGTCTTAACCCCCCCATAGCCCATTGCCAGTCTTAACCCCCCTCCCCAGCCCATTGCCAGTCTTAAACCCCCCCTCCCTAGCCTACTGCCAGTCTTAACCCCCCATAGCCCACTGCCAGTCTTAACCCCCCCCATAGCCCACTGCCAGTCTTAACCCCCCTCCCCAGCCCATTGCCAGTCTCAACCTCCCTCCCTCCCTAGCCCATTGCCAGTCTCAACCCCCCTCCCTCCCTTGCCCATTGCCAGTCTTAACCCCCTCCCTCCCTCCCTCCCTAGCCCATTGACAGTCCTACTCGCCCCCCCCCCCTCGGCTCATGGCAATTTAAAAAAAAAAAAAAAGCTGGCCGCTGCGGCATGGAGTGTCCCGCGGGGCTCCCTCTGCCCGGCGGAACTCTCCCGGTGCGGCTGAGCCCCTATCAGACGGATTGAAGATACGCGAAGGGAGTGTGTCTCCAACGCGTCTATGTTAAGCCCGCAGGGGCTGATGGGAAGCAGGGGCTGATGGGAAATTTCCCATCTGCCCCTGCGGGCTTAACAAAGACGCGAGGGAGACTCTCTCCCTTCGCGTATCTGCAAGCCGGCAGAGAGGGGCTCAGCCGTGCTGGGAGAGTTCCGCTGGGCAGAGGGAGCCCCGCGGGACACTCCATGCCGCAGCGGCCAGCTTTTTTTTTTTTTTTTTAATTCAATTAATAAAAGCAGAATGTTCTTTGCGCGGGGCCCCCCGAAGCGCGGGGCCCTGTGCAAAAAACATTCTTGCTCAATGGACGGGCTGGCCCTGGCGGCACAATGTCTTCCAGGCCTGTCTGAGGGCCCCTAGGTAACATGAACAGCCCCTTGCTGCTGGCAGGGCAGAGGTTTCTGCATGCAATAAGTAAGTTCTATGATATGGTAGTGAGAACCAGTCGAACATGTCCCTTGGCATACTCTCTGAGGTGACAGCTAACAAGTCTCAGAGTGGATGCATTAGGTTCACCAAGTTATAGGAGCGTAATGATGGTAGGCTAGCTCCCCCTCCTACAAGGGCTTCATCAATATTGATAATGCTATCCGAGGTCAACGCCCTCGCCTCAAGAATCTACTCAAGTGTCCATGCAGTGCTGTCCAATCCTTCTTAGTGACCCAAACCGGCAGGTGTCGTAGCACATATAGCCAGCTGGGGGAGCTCCATTATCTTGAAGAGGGCTATCCGGCCCTTCAGGGAGATGGGGAGATCCCGGCATTTCTTTAACCGTTCTATCGTGCCACCCAATAAAGTTCTAATGTTACAGATACCTTATTTACGAGTCTACCCATACTAAAGGGAAAGTCCCTGGCCACTCCTGTTTCACTAACCCCCCCCCCCCCCACACACACACACACACAAATCTAGGGCCATTGATTTGGTATGATTATTTTTCAAGACAGAGAAACATCTGAATTGTTCGATATGCTGTATCGCTGCCAGTAATGATTGGGTTGGGGTCTGAAGGCACAGGAGCAAGTCATCCACGAACATGCTAAGCTTAATTTCCCCAACTCCCCATGTGATTCCCTGTACCTCCTCTCTCCTAATCAGAGACAGCAATAGCGGCTCAAGTGAGAGCATGAATAATAGGGGTGAAAAAGGGCACCCCTGCCTTGTTCCCCTTCCCAGGGTGAATGTGGAGGATTGCATACCTCCTACCAATATGGAGGCCAGAGGGTCTACATAAAATGCCTGGACCCATCTCAAGAACAAGCCTCCAAAACCAAAGCGGTGCATCACTTCAAACAGGTATGCCCATGTAACCTGATTGAAAGCCTTTTCGGCATCGAAACTTACCACCAGAAGGGGCTTTCGATGACATAAACAATGCTTCATTCCCAGCAATACTTTGCCGATATTTAGGAAAGCCTCTCTGCCCTTCACAAACCCTGCCTTGTGGGGTCCCACCAATCTATGACTTGAAGATGATTGGCCAATACTGCCGCCAAAACCTTCATTTCATAATTGATTAGTGAAATCGGCTTATAAGAGGTGGGATCTTCTGGGTCCTTGCTAGGCTTAGGGAAGACCATGATTGTTGCTTGCCGCATGTCCCTAGGAAATTTTCCTTCCGTCAGCACCACCGTGTACAGCGCTGCTAATGCCGACGTCAGCTGGAGGGAAAGGATCTTGTAGTATTCCGCCCCATAGTCATCCAGCCCTGGGGCTTTGTGTAGGGACCCAGCCTTGATCACTTTCTGAATCTCTCCCTCCAATATAGGCTTGTTGAGTTCAGCTAGCTCGGTCTCTGTAAGAGTCGGAAGTGTAATCGCATCCAAAAAACTCCATTCTACGACTCTGTCTTCTGGATCTGCAGTATATAATGTTTGATAGAATTGCCATAATACCTCCACTATTTGTTTAGGGTCATTGTCGTACTCCAGAGGAGTCCTTGGTAGTTGCTACAAACTGGGAGCCTTCCCAATCCCTCACCACCCGGCCAACAACTTCCCTGTCCTATCTCCATAGTGAAAAAAATGGTGTTTGTAATATTGCATATTGGACATTGCTCTATTATGTAATACGGCATTTAGGATGGCCTGGATAGGGTATAGGCATTGCTTGTTACTGGACCTGGGTGTCTCAGGGCCACCCATTTCTGCTTCTGGAGAGTCCGCTCGAGTTATAGGATGCTTTGATCTATATATTTAGGATGTTTGGCCACGTATGTGATGATGGCTTCCCCGTACTATTGCTTTCCCTGCCTCCCAAAAAAGAATTGGGGTGTTTGTGGGCCTCGTTCAATTTTTCATAGTCTATCCATTGCTGTTGGAGGTAGGATTGAAAATCGCCATCCTCTCACAAGTGTCTCGGGAACGACCAGGTTCTCGAAGGGAGCTCCTTCTCCATCCAAGCCATCCAAACCATATCATGATCTGAAATTGATACCTGTTCTATTGCTGCCTTTGAGATATGTCCGAAGCTACCCTTCGAAACCAGAATATAGTCTATGCGGGACTAGGTGTGATGTGCTCTTGATAGGTGTGTGTAGTCCCTCGCTCCTGGGTTCAAGGTCCTCCACATATCCACCAAGCCTCCTATTCTACACAGATATCCCACTCCTTTATTTTTCCATCCCCCTCTGTTGGAAGGGCCTGAACTATCCTGCTCTGGATCACAGGGGCAGTTAAGATCGCCTGCTATCACCGCCGGAATTTGAGGGTTTGTGCGCTATATGTTGAATTATGCCTTTAAAAAACTCGTGGTTGTAGCTGTTGGGCGCATATATATTCCCAAAGTAGAAGTTCCTCCTGTTGTAGTTTTATGTGTAAGAATATAAAGGGGCCTTGCGGGTTCATTTCTTTGGATAGAACTTCAAGGGGAAACCCCTTTTTATTAGGATGGCCACTCAGCATTTGTGGGTGCCCGAGGATGCCCCGTACACCTGAATCACCCAGTCATGCTTTAGCTTGACGTGTTCCAACATGCTTAAGTGCGTCTCCTGGAGGAAGGCAACTTGTGCTCCTTTCCTTCTCAGAGCCTGCAATATTTTTGTTTGCTTAATGTGTGTGCTTATCCCCCCCCCCCCATTCCAAGTCACCATGTGTAATTTATTTGGCATCTAGGTTTCAGTATGGCTTATATGCTCGGCCTTATCAGGTTTTCTAGCCCTGGGTTGCCCAGCCTCAACTCTTGGGCATGCATTGTAGTGCCTCCCACTCCTTCCGTTCACTTTTCTCCATTGGGGCTCTACCTTAACTATTGGAACGTGCATGGCTAGAGAATCTCTGCTCCTTCCTCCTCCCCCCTCCCCCTCCTCTTAACTTTCCCTTTACCTGCCCTTCTTGTCTGTTCCCTCCCTCCCCCACCCCCATATTCTTCATTGTTAGCCTCCCTTCATCAGGCTCTCTCTTCTCCCCATTTCTACTCTGTAATGTAATCCAAACACATAATATGAAAACCATCACCTTCGCAGTCTTCCCGCTCACACTCATGCCTCCTCTCTCTGAGGCTGGGCCCGCAGTCGATGCTGCAGGGCTACCCCAGTTTTTCCTCCTCCTCCTCCTCTCTGTCCTCCTCTGGGGAGCAAGTCCTCTGTTTCAGCAGAGCTAAGTCCGCCAAATTATCTCCAATGTCCAAGTTGTTTCTTTCATTCTGTATTCTCTGCTCTCCCAACTGAGGCACAATACTATCCTTTAATCTCGATTTGCACCTCTGTCCATTTCAAATGATAGTGTCTGGTTTGTATTCTTCATTGTGGCATAATCTTCAGGAGACCAGACTATGTAGGTCATGGTGGCTTGAGTTAAGTATATATATGTATGGGGCCTACCACACTCAGGCAGATGACATACCATTGGCGCCCAGGTCTGCCACAAATTTTTTAGCATCATTTATATTATCAAAGGAATGGTTTTGCCCCCTCTTGCTGGACCCGTAGCACTGCTGGGTAGGTCAATGTGAATCAGACTTTTCTTCGGAATAAGGCAGCGCAGAGCGGCGTGTATTCTTTGCGTTTAGTTGTCGCCATTGTTAAGTAATCTTAAAATAATAAAATGCAGTTGTTTTCCAGCAAAAGTTCTCCTTTTTTTCAGTAAGCTTGCAGAAATTGCACCTTATGTTGGAAATGCAGGATCCATGCTATTACCACCCTTGGCTGCTGCCTTGTTTCCAGCCAGGCTCCTAGACAGTGTGCCCAATCTACTGTACTTGGATCTGGCCCGACAGCTCTTCTAGGCCTAATTCTTTGGGCAGCCAGGTTTCTATCAAAGAGGTTAATGCGCGATCTGACCATGTTTCAGGCACCCCAACTAACCTCAGGTTGTTTCTTTGCAATCTATTTTCAAGATCATCTACTTTAGATAGTAATGTCTCTATTGTTTCTGTTGCGCCATGCTTTCCAGCTCCCACTGTATTTCAGAGTTCTCCACAGCCGCCACCCGGCATTCCAGTTCATCCACACGTTGGCCTATATCAACTAGTGAATCTCCCATGTCTTCCAGTTTTTTTATAATGTGGTCAAATTTGTCCAGTAGTTCTACAACCTCCTTAGCTAACTCCTCTGGGGCCAATTCTATGCTTTCCAACCCCGGGGATGCAGACATTAAGGCCATGGCCACCATCCTGCCTGTTCTTTCCCGGTCTTTCTTTGTTCTTGGTGGCATTTTAAATCTACCCCAATCTCCGTCCGAGCACCAGCCTCTTCTGCGAGATTGTCCGCCTGTTTTGTACAGTCATTAATTGGAGAATAGGATAATTGGAGCGAGCAGAGAACACATCCTCACTTGCTCATGCGTTACGTGGTCCTCAGCTACCAAGTTTTATGTTTAAATTTGTTTATTGATTCACAAAGGAATAAAACATACAGTATTTGAACCACAATACAACTTACTTAACAACATAACAAGCATCTTTTACACTGTGTCTGGTTTTGTGGGGGTTTTTTACATTTTACCTTATATGCACCCCTTCCTAATTAATATATCCCCCACCCTCTATGACAGTACAATTAACATCATATTTCATTCTGCGCAACCCATACAGAGACATCAGAGCCAAAATGTATATTCTATCTAGTACATAACAGGGTCTTTCTAATGTTCAAATTTTCCACCTCCCTCCCCCCCCCCCTTCCCTCCTTGGTTTAATAATGTTCTGTGTAATTAGTTGCATAATATATATTGGTATAATGAAAATGAGAGGGTAGACCATCCCACCAAGAGTGGACCAAGGGGAGGGTCCACTGTTTTTTTTTCACTGCAGTGGTATTTTATTCCTTGTATGCCTTAGAATTCCAGACCCCCAAAGCTCTCGTCTTCCTCCCTCCCCTCCCTCATACCTCTTCTAGTTCACCTCCCACCCCCCCTTCCCTCCCTTAGACCATGTCGCTCTAGTATCTGATTAGTGTCAGAAACTCTGATATCCTGTTTCCTTTGTTAGTATGACTCAGTTAGGCCACAGATTGTCCCTGTCTGTTTGTGGCTGTTTTTCTATCTGTCTACTGGACAATGGCTCAGCACTCGACTTCTTATTCGAGCGGGTAATGTCTGGATATATGGCTCCCATACTTTTAAAAAGCGTTCCCACGGTCGCGTCCATCCCCTTGCCCGTTCTCGCTCTTATAACATATGCTGATGTAAAGTTGATTCACCAGAACAGCACAGGGAGGACACAGCCACAGCTCTTAAAAACAAAGAAATCTTTTATTTCATATAACCTTCAAAGGTACAGACCCGACTTGGCCAAGTTTCGGCTGTCAGCAATACCAATTAAGATTCAATTGCATATATACTCCAATGGCAGTCAGGACATTGTAACAAAAACCAGTAGCTGAAAGTTCAATAAGCGCTTTTCAGGTATGCCTTCAGCATCTACTGAGAAAGCAAAAGTAAAAAGAGAAAGTAAAAAGATTTTATGAAATAAAAGGTTTCTTTGTTTTTAAGAGGTGTGGCCATGTCCTCCCTGCGCTGTTCTGATGACTCCTGCGATTTCTGTGGAGGGTTGTTGTTGTTCTTCTTCCCCTGATATAAAGTTGATTTCCAAGGTCCTATAGATGGTTCTTCTGGGAGCAGCCATGTCCTTAAGATGCTTTTACATGCTAGTAGCAGTGACAGGCGTATCCATCTTTTCTCTACTCCCCACCATCCCGTGTTTCCATCTGCTTCTTGACCAATATCCAGAATTGCTCTTCGGGGGTTTAGAAGCACTGAGATCATCATAATTTGGCTCATATATTTACTTAAGTGCTTCCAAAACTGCCTTATCACCAGGCACTTCCAAAACATAGGCCCATATGTGGCTTTGGGTGCACTGCATCGAGGACAATTTGGAGATTTCATAATTCCAGCTCTGAATGCCCTAGCGAGGGCAAAATGAAGTCTCCTGAGTATTCGGAATTGCATCTCTCTAAGGTTAGCATTGGTCATTAATTCAGGGGTTTGGGTTAATGCATAGAGAATATCAGCCCCTTCAAGGGAAATATCTAGATCTGCTTTCCACTGGCTTGCCAACCCCATCAGGTCTTGTAGCGGTTCTAAGTCTAATAAATTTTCCCATATATCTGAAATAAACACCCTGTTCTCCCTTCCAGCCATTAGTACTACTTCTACTCAAGATACAATACAGCATTTCAGTGTCTCTCACAGCAGTGATTGAACATAACTTCTTACTTATAAATATGGGAACATGTCTTTCGTGGACAGGCCGAAACGCTCTTGTAAGTTGGAAAAATGTATCATCTCTCCTGTTTCCGTTATCACATGCTTCAGTCTTTCCAACCCGCATTGCTGCCAATAATAATAGGAGTGTCCAGTCAGGCCATGCTCAAAGGACAGGTTTCCCTGCAGTGGGAGATAAGGCGTGGCCTCCAGCATCCACTATCCTGTACAGGTCAAAGTTATCAGAGCACTCTTTGGGAGTAATGGGCGAGTTGGTGGAACATGTAATACATAGCTAAGAGAGAGTGGGGCCACCAAGGACCATTCAGTCTCCAAGGGGGTGTAATCCCCTGATGCATAAAGCCAGTCCTTTATGTGCCTACATACACATGCCAAATTGTAACTCATACCAACTTTTATAAAAGTGTGTCGGAAGCATCAGTATGCATATTACATGTCAGTGCTCCTGGGGGAAGTTAACTACATCACTTCAGGTTTCGTAAATTTTGCTGGAATGATGCAGCTTGCAAAGTTGACCACAAACCACATTTTTTGCTATGCATACTAATGATTTTTTTTGCATGGATTTGCTCATTACCATACTGTCATTGTGCCAGGCTTATAAGCTATGAAATAATACATGGACCTTGTAAATTCCACATACAGTATTGTTCACTTTTTGCTGCATTAATGAAGACTATCACATAGTAAACGCTGTTTCCCACATGTAAACATAGCTTAATAAATACAGTAGGTGCTTTCAAACCTTAATTTAGCAGATTTAGATTACAGTATTTCAATTACTCCACTCTGTCCATTTTATGTGTCACTACTAACACTGCCTACTGTACATCTTGTAGCCTCCTCCTCATGGCAACCCGATAGAAAAGGACTATGAGAGTTTTTGAAGACATCAGAATGTAAATACGAGAAGGTAAGAACATGATGAAGTAGTTGTCCTAACTTAGTGGAATTCTTTCTATTGAAGTGAGGCTTAAGAAGGATTTGATGGCATTCAGAAAAGGAGTTCAAACTTACCTTTTTAAGGACGTTTCCAGACAAATGTTCATTCAAGGCTTAGAATAAAAGCTGGCGATCTGTGAATGATATTCCCATTGAAGTAATGAAGATGTTGTGTGCATGTTAGTAATGTCTTTGTACCATAACCAAAAAAAACACAAAGCTCCATCCACTCAATGCATCATCAAACAAAAGGTTGAGTGAAGAAAGAGCAATTATTTGGAAATTATTTCTGTCAGACGAGGGAAAACCACTCTCACGAAACAAACGTTCCTTTTTAATCAACCTTTTATTGGCAAAGCAATGGAAATGAATAGAAGAAAAACTTTTTTTTAAAGGTAGCACTTAGCTTGCAAAGCATCACAAAGCTTAGCTTGCAAAGGTAGCACAAAGCTTGCAAAATAGAAGATCTAATCACCTGCTGGAACAGCAGTCTTAATGCGATTGCACTACGACCACCTCTCAACAGGCCGCCTAGAAAAAGAGCTTCTGCACCATGGTACACAGATGATCTGAGACTATCACTATCCCAACTACGGAGCCTCGAGAAGCGCTGGCGTCGGTCTCACTCCACGGTAGACCAGGCAGCCTACCTCAATCAGCTATCCATCCACCGCAAGGCCATCTCAGAGAAAATGAAGCGGTACCACACAGACACCTTGAGGCGTGCCTTAAACAAACCTCATGATTTGTTTAACCTAGTCAAGACCTTATCTAAAGAACCAGCCCCTGAAAAGCAATGCGAGATCCATCCTCAGGACTTTGCAGTCTACCTACAATCCAAGCTTACACAAACAAATAAACCTCCATTAGAATTTTTCCCCACAGCTCAAGATTGCCCAACAGCTCTAACCATTTTCTCTACGCCTACCAAGAAGCGAATTGAAGATCTGATCATGTCTCTCAATTCCACAACTGCTCAGACAGACCCTTGCCCAGCTTTCTGGATAAAGGAACTGCGTTGTGAATTCAGCCCAATAATAACTAAAATAATAAACCTGTCTTTCAACTCTGGTACGTTCCCCTCTGCCCTCAAGCAAACTTCCATCAGACCACTCCTAAAAAATTGTAAGTTAGATCCTCAAAAGGTAGACTCCTACAGACCCATCTCAAGTATTCCTTTTCTCGCGACGTTAATAGAAAAGGAGGTTCAATGTCAATTGCAAGACCACATTGATGCCGCTGCTCCCCTGGATCCTTGCCAACATGGCTTCAGAGAGTCACATGGTGTAGAAACACTCCTTACATCTCTCCTCAATATCCTTACATCTCTCCTCAATAACATAATTTCTGGTATCAACAACATCCGGCAGGGCTTTGCACTTGTGTCCCTGGACACAGCCGCAGCTTTCGACTCTGTGAGCCATGACCACCTCCTAATACGGCTAAAAGAGAAAGGAGTTGGCGGAACTGCCCTTGAATGGTGCAGATTGTACTTATCCGAAAGATGGCAACACGTCCGTGCTGGTGGAGCGATGTCTGATCCATTTCACCAAGGGCAGGGGGTCCCACAAGGTTCCTCCCTCTCTGCTTTGTTGTTCAATATTTATATGCAACCTATTTGCAAGATCATCCGGTCTTTCAATGTAAGTTGCATGGTATATGCAGATGATGTCCTGCTTTATATGCCTTTCAACATAGACAAATTGGACCTATCATCCCCTCTGAGCAACTGCTTTGATGCCATATCAGAATGGCTCTTGTCACAAAACCTCAGGATTCAACATAAGAAGACAGAGGTGCTCTTCATGTCAAAGAACCCGAACTTTAGCCCTCCACAATTCCTGAAGGTGAAAGATGCTGAGCTACAGTCAAAACCTAAAATACATTATCTGGGTGTTACACTCGATCAGAACCTGAACATGAAGGCACATATAGCCAACACTGTAAGAGCCATATACTACAAGATCCGGTCACTAAGACATCTTCGCCCCCTGCTTGAACCTGAGGATTTCCGTACCATCTACCAGGCTCTGATCATGCCTCACTTTGACTATGCTAATGTCATTTTGCTAGGCCTCCCTCAATCCACCTTGAACCCCTTACAGCTTGCAATGAATAGCGCTGCGAGGGTTCTCTATGGGGCATCTAGGAGTGAGCATGTGTCGCCCCTTCTGAAGCAGTTACACTGGCTTCCTATACAGGCCAGGATAATTTTCAAGACATTACTACTTACCTTCAAAGCGGTAAATAGTCTCTCCTCCACTTCTTTAACTGATCTCATCAAACCCATAACCCCGAATAGATCAAGAAGATCAATTGCATTAAATATGCTAATGGTTCCTCGTGAACTTACAAGAAGCACCTCATCAACAGCAAACAGGGCTTTCAGTCTTCATGCCCCAAAACTCTGGAATACATTGCCACCAGATATTAGGGCAACCACCAACCTACTTCAATTTAGAAAGGCCCTCAAACATTACTTATTCCTTAAATACTTCCCGGTGAGTGCAGAAGCACGTCCCCTCTCCATTAGTTATAGGAACTCCGAATCACCTAGTGAGCCAGAATTCCCCACATAGTAAGGTCCACTGACCATTAAGTATAAGGTTCCATTGACCATTACGTCTCATTTGTGCAATAATTTAAAGATGTCAATAGTTTACCTTGCAATCCAAGTTTACTGTCCTGTGATTCATAATTACCTTGTTATCCAAGTTTCTTGTCCCTGTTTAATGTAACTCAGACGCTTGTTTTTGTGCTGAATTTTGTGTTCGATGTAAACCGCGCTGATGTCAAATAGTGCGGTATATAAGAATTGTAAATAAAAATAAATAAATAGTGAGGTGTCCAGTGAACATCCAGCAATGTAGCGGCACATTTCGAGCTAACTATATGCTATCACAGGAGCTGTGCATTAGGCATCAGGAAACATCACTCCAAACATCCTGCGAAAATAGAATGAACAGTCTATTTAAAAAAATTTCTACTATTCATTTCCATTGCTTTGCCTATAAAATTTTGATTAAAAAGAAACATTTGTTTCATGAGAGTGGTTTTCCCTCTTTTAACAGGCAGTCCGACAAAAACAATTTCCAAATAATTGCTCTTTCTTTGCCCGACCTTTTGAGTAATGTCTTTGTGACATTGTATAAGTGGAGCATTAGTGATGATTGCACAGTAGTTGCATACAAGTGTCAATACTATTTATAGAAGACTGTAGCCTGCTGAGAATTTTAAGATTGGCGGGCTAGAAATTTTAGGAAAGAAATAAAATAGTTACTTGAAAACAATCGCTGGTTTGAGATTCCTATCATATCTTTGATTTAGCTCTAAGTATTAGTATCCTTGGGCTGGATTTTCAGCAGCAGTGGTTAGATGTTAATTCAAGCACTGGGTTCAGTGTTTAAATTAATACATAGAAACATAGGCCATGTGGTCTTTTTCTGTTGTCATTTTTCTATCTAGTCTGTCCTTCCATATTAACAACAGTCCCCTTTTTTCCTTTAGAGATCCTCTGTGTTTGTCCCATGATTTTCTGAATTCAGATACTGTCCTCATCTCTACCACCTCCACTGGGAGACTATTCCACGGATCCACCACTCTTTCCATAAAGAAATATTTCCGCATATCACTCCTGAATCTATCCCCTTTCACCCTCAGCCCATATCCGCTCATAGCAGAACTTCCGTTCAATTGAAAGAGGCTCTCCCCTGTGCATTTATGCCACGGAGGTATTTAAACGTCTCAATCATATCACCTCTATTCCGCCATTCCTCTAAGGTGTACATATTCAGATCCCTAAGTCTGTCCTCATATGCTTTATAATGAAGACCACTAACCATTTTAGTAGTCACCCTCTGTACCATCCTGTTTATATCCTTTTGAAGGTACGGTCTCCAGAATTGCACACAATATTCCAAATGAGATCGCACCAAAGACTTATACAGAGGCACTATCACCTCCATTTTTCTGCTAGCCATTCCTCTCCCTATGCACCCAAGCATCCTTCTAGCTTTTGCTGTCACCTTTTCTACCTGTTTAGCTACTTTAAGATCATCAGACACAACCACGCCTAAGTCACGCTCTTCTTTAGTGGACAAAAGTACTTCACCCCCTATACTATATTGCTCCCTTGGACTGCTGAAACCCAAATACGTGAGCTTACATTTTTTTAACATTAAATCCCAGCTGCCAAATTCTGGACCATTCTTCAAGCTTGGCTAGATCCCTCCTCATGTTATCTACACCTTCCTGGGTGTCTACTCTATTGCAGATTTTGGTATCATCCACAAAGAGGCAAACCTTACCCGACAGCCCTTCCGCTATATCACTAACAAAGATGCTAAAAAGAATCAGACCAAGGACAGATCCCTGGGGCACACCACTGGTAACTTCCTTCTACTCAGAGTGAGCTCCATTTACATGTACCCTTTGTCGCCTCCCACTCAACCAACTTCTAACCCAGGCAGTAACTTTAGGGTCCTTCTTTAGGGTGCTCAGTTTGTTTATAAGTTGCCTGTGAGGAACAGTGACAAAGGCTTTACTGAAATTTAAATACACAATATCTGGGGCTCTCCCTCAGTCCAACTCCCTGGTCACCCAGTCAAAGAAATCAATCAGATTTGTCTGACAAGACCTGCCTCTGATGAATCCATGCTGCCTCGGATCCTGTAATCCGCTGGACTCCAGAAACCTCACTATTTTCTCTTTCAGCAGCGTTTCCAATAATTTACTCACCACCGAAGTTAAACTAACTGGCCTTTAGTTTTCAACCACATCCTTACTTCCGCTTTTGTGTAAAGGGACCACATGAGCCTCTCTCCAGTCCTTCGGCACCACTCCCGACTCCAACGAGGCATTGAAAAGGTCAGTCACTGGAGCTGCAAGAACATCCCCATGTTCCCTCAGTGTTCTAGGGTGTATCCCATCCGATCCCATCGCTTTATCTACTTTAAGTTTAGCTAGTTTCTCACATACACAGTCTTCTGAAAATTCTTCAAGATGCCCCTCACTTCTCTTCCTGTTTGTGGGTGTTTTCTGAGGTCCTGTTCCTGGTTCTTCATCTGTGAACACAGAACAGAAATATTTGTTCAGCAATTCTGCTTTATCCTCATCAGCTTCTATATATTCCTCCCCTTCACCCTTGAGTCTGACAATACCATTTTTGCCCTTCCTCTTTTCACTAGCGTATCTGAAAAATGTCTTATCCCCCCATTTTATTGCATTGGCTATTTCCTCCTCTTTTTGAATCTTTGCTTTCCTGACTACTTTGCTAGCTTCTCTAAGTTTTTCAAAATATAGATGCCTCTCTTCCTCTCTCTTTGATCTCTTGTATTCATGAAGGCCTCCCTCTTTTTCTTCACCTTTTTAGCTACTTCTTTCAAAAACCATAGTGGTCTCCTTTTCCTTTTACCTTTATTTACCATTTTAACAAAAAGGTTGGTTGCCCTTAAAATATCCCCTTTCAGTTTTGCTCGCTGTTTTTCTACATCCCCTAGCTGTTCCCATCCTGCTAATGACTCCCTGAGTTATTGGCCCATCTTGGCAAAGTTAGTTTTCCTAAAGTCTAAGACCCTCGCTTTTGAATGGATTCTATCGGCCCTAGTCCTAATACTGAACCACACCATCTGGTGATCACTGGATGCAAAATAATCTCCCACTATAATATCAGAAACACTTTCACCATTGGTAAGCACCAAGTCCAGTATGGCCCCTTCATGTGTGGGGTCTGTTACCAATTGCCTGAATAGTTCTCCCTGTAGAGAATCTAGGATCTCCTTACTTCTAGATGATGCTGCAGCAGGAATGTGCCAATCAACATCTGACATATTGAAATCCCCTATCAGTAGCACTTCCCCATTCCTATGCCTTCAATTAACTCTCCATCCACCTCTTCCTCTTGTGAAGGGAGCTCTGTATATCACACCAATGCAAATAGATTTCTCTTTCCCTCTTTCCAGAGCCATGAAGTCACTTTTGATATGCTCAGAGGGATACCTGGCAGTATCGTTTGTGCCGACATGAATTAGTAACATTGGGTAATAGTCAGTGGGCTTGATGAGTCTCGGCAAACTCTCCATAACATCTCAGATTTTGGCACCTGGCATACCTCTCTAGACATCAAGTCTAGTCGGCAGATGGATGCCTTAGTACCCCTCAGAAGAGAGTCACCAACCACCACTACCATTCGCTTCCTTGTGGTCACTGATTCTGCAACTTTGGGGTACTTGAGCTCTGGTTCTTCCCTTTCCAGGGATGCTTTCACCTCCTCCACTTCCAGGGCTGCATAATGGTTCTTCAGTTCAAGGGCTGGAGAAGTTGGATTGTTGATTCTGCAGGCCCTGGTGACTTGTGTCTAACCTTTGTCATTTTGAAGGCACCCATCTTCTCCTCTTCTGGAGAGCTTGGATGTTGCAAGAAGCATCTCATCAATGTACTTCTCACTGTCTTGAATGCCCTTCAGCCTCGCCGCCTCCTCTCTGAGTTCCTCCACTTGTTTCCTGAGAGTTTCAGCATGCAGGCACCCTGTACATGGAACCGGTCCTTCAACTGGCATTGGGACCTCTGTCTGGACAGAGGCAGAAGCTGTAATGGGGGCAACAGCTTCCGCCATACAATTTTTCCCAGCCATTGTTCAGTTCGTGGAGCTTAGGTATCTGCTAAAACAAAAGAGAGAGATCTACCAAAGTACCAGCCGGTTTCCCAGCTGTCCTTTCAGAAAAGAAGCAGTTAAAATCTCTAAGTATGTTCAAAATGTGCTGTTCAAAGTCCCTGTGTGTAGTTAATTAGGAGGTGCTCTATAAGGCAAGACTGCTCACTAGGGGTGGGTGGGAGTTTGGGGGTAGGGAGGGAACTAACTCCTGATTAGGTGTCAGTAGCTTCAAACAGCTGAGAAAGATACTAAAGCAGAGTTTTAAACCTACCCCACTAAAGAAAATATTTCTCCTTTTAAACTAAAGCACCAATAAGAATGTAACTTTGTTTTATATTCAACATCACTATGCATGGTCAGCAGCACTAAATATACGTCTTTGCCGTTGACCAATGCTGCCACTATTAGGTGGTCTGACAAGAGAGAATGAGACTATAAGCTTGATTCGCTAAGGTTTTTCCCTCATTCTGGTTTTACAGAGAAAGTAGCAGGACAGGTCACATGATGTGATGAGTCAGGGAGAGACACTTTCTCTCTGAGCTCCAGGACTCCCCCTAAAACTACCTGATTTAGCACTAAACTCAATTTCTCTTGGTGACTTATCCTTGTTTATCCATATTTGGAACCAGCACCACCGCTTTGGGGAGTGATCTTGGACTGTGTGGCATCTAAATAGCCATGAAGAGAGAGAGTGAAATCAAAGCCATCTGAGGGCAAAATGGCTCAGAGCCATTCTGGGAGCCCCTGTTTGCCTAGTGAGCCCGCGACAAACAATGCAATGGAGGAGATGACCAAGTCTGCAGGCTGGGTTTTAGTGGGTCATTTTGACAAGATTTGTGCCAAGATGGATTCTGTCTCTTAGATGTTGCAAGCTTTCAAAACTGGTGTGGAAAAGGTAGGGGCTTGGGTGTCAAGACTAGAGGACTCAATGATACAAACTACTGAGACCATGAAGCACTTAAAGGAGACAGTGGTGCACTCAGCAGAAAAGCTAGATGACCTGGAAAAATGAGGTAGGCTGTAAAACCACCTCTTCATCGGCCTACTGAACATTCTGCAAGATGCGGAACTACAGGGATTTCTAGAGATGTGGCCACCTTTGAGTCTCTTACTTGATAACTTGGACATGCTGAGTGTTGAGCAGGCTCACCATGTTGGGCCGAGGAAGGAAGGAGATCTGTGGCTGCTTGAATTTTGCCCCAGTTTCTGGACTATGCACAAAACGATGCCATACTTCACACCATTAGGTGGGGCAACCAACTTGAGTATGATTACTCTGCAATTAGCTGCCCGCTGGAGAGAGTGCTCTGTGGTCACCTAACAGCTCTTAAGGTTTGACTAATACTGCAATATCCATTGCAACTTCAGGTTATACATGTAAGTGTACTGCATAACTCTGACAAGCATTTGGAGAGCACAGAGCCCTGATGGCCTGCCTATCTGAACTAAAAACCCTTAGAGCTCTTTGTTCACAGCTTTACTAAGCCTGACTGTCTGTAGAAGAAGCAACTTCTTTTTATGACTGGTGAGAAGGACTTACACCCTGGGATAGACAGTTGCAAAATGTTTCCCTTTATCTTTTGTGTGGCATAGTCACTTGCCTCACCAAAGAGTGCAGGACTATGGACTTGGACTGTGCAGCTATATGAGGTCTGAGTGGCCCTTTGCACTTTGTTTTTGGCATGGAGAGGGATACCTCTGAGGCCAAGGATCTTAAACATGGTCCATTTGGTGCAGAATCAGGGGGTGAAGACTCTTTTCTTATGTCTACTACTTAATTTTCTATACAATGCACCTTGAATATTCTGTGCAATTCTGGTTACCATGTTTTAAAAATGATATAGCAGAATTAGAAAAGGAACAGAGAAGAGCGACAAAAATGGTAAAGGGGACAGAAGGATAATCCCTATAAGGAAATGCTTAAAAGGTCTGGGCTGATCAGCTTGGAAACGAGGCGGGTGAGAGGAGATATGATAGAGGTCTATAAAATAATGAATGGAGTAGAATGAGTAAATCTAGATCAGTTGTTTACTCCTTCAATCAGTAGAAATAGTAGGGGACACGCAATGAAGCTACAATGTAATACATTTAAGACTAATCAAAGAAAATAATTTTTCACTCAATGCATAATCAAACTCTGGAATTCGCTACCAGAGGATACACTAAAAGCTGTTATTGTAGCTGGCTTTAAAAGAGATTTGGATAAGTTCTGGCAGAAAAGTCTATAAACCATTATTAAAGAGGACCGAGAAAATCCACTGCTTACCCATGGGACAAGCAGCATGGAATCCATATACCTTTTAGGAACCTGACAGGTACTTGTGACCTGGATTGGCTACTATTAGAAACATGATACTGGGCTTGATGGACCCTTTGTCTGACCCAGTATGGCATATCTCAAGAGTGGGAGGGAGTCTGAGTATGTTAGGATTTGGGGATAGTGTGCTTGGGTGGGTTTGGGAGTGAGTTATTTGGAAGACAGATTTGCAATGTTGGCACCTCCCTAGGGAAGTTATTCTTGTTGGGAAGGAATCTGCACTTGTATTTACTTGCTGGGAATTTCTCTGACTTTTGGGTTAAAGGGAGTTATTTTGATTTAAGCTGATAAAATTTGCGTCTATTTAAAAGTTCTATGCTTTAAAAGTCAATTAGGGCACTGTATAGCAGGCCAACTTTTACGTAAACTATAAAAGTAGTCTTACTGGTTAGGGCAAAGGCTGATACCAGAAAGACCAGGGTATTCCTTGTAGCCTTAGATAAAAGCTAGCCTGCTATACTGCCTCACGTAAACTCTTAAATTGTAAGCCTTCTGGGGACAGGGAAATGTCTACTGTACCTGAATGTAACTCATCTTGATCTCCTACAAAAAAGGTGTGAGCTAAATATAAATTAAAAAACAAAACATAAAAGTCAGGGCACTGTGCAGCATCCAGCTTTTACATAGACAAATTGTAAAAGTTAGTTAAGGCACTGTGTAGGAAGCCAGCTTTCATTTAGTGTTTTTTTTAGGCATAATCTTAGATTTATAGGCTCTTAACCCTATTAAGGGGAAAGAGGTGGTCTCATGCACTTTCAAGTTTAACTGGTTATCCTCATCAGGAATAGATTAATTAAGGCCCTAAAATCCGTCTTGAGGTGAACAAAGTCTCTTTAACTTATTAGGTATAGTTGTATTGGTACAGGTATCCCTATTCCCCTAGCAATTTTAAATAAGTAAACAAATTAAATAGCTAAACAAGTCCTTAAACCTAAGATGCAGGCAGCAGTTCTGCAGCAAGATGGGGGCTATCCAGTCTTTTGCATTGAGTGTCACATGTATGTTTTTCTCTCAGTTGGTAAGAGGAGCTCTTTACTCTCAGGGTAGGAGTCCAATCTCTGGAGACTAGAGATTTGGAGGCGCTAAGGCCAAGAGGTATATAGATTAAACCTACAGGGACAAAGTAGTGACGTTCCACTTCAGTCTGGCAGCTTCTCTGTTGCCATGGAGGAGAGAGGTCACGTGAAAGGAGAATATCACTTTGGTATTGCAGGAAGTGATCCTGTAGCTAGAACCTGTTCTCCAGGTGATATCAAATCCTCTCGCACCAAGGAGGTTTCTCCAGGGCAGTGTGCCCATGAGGGAAAGGGTTAAGACAGCCGTCATAATTGTTGATTTGATAACTGGACATGTAGATAGCTGGATGGCTGGTGGATGTAAGGATTGACTGGTAACATGCCTGCCTAGTGCGAAGGTAGTGGACCTCACATGCCAACTAGACAAAGTTTAGTTAGTGCTGATGAGTCTGATATCTTGGTGCATGTTGCTACCAATGACATGGAAAGGTTTGGGAGGGAGGTTCTGGAAGCCAAATTTAGGCTTTTAGGTAGGAAGTTGAAATCCAGAACGTCCAGGGTAGCATTCTCAAATGCTTCCCATTCCATGTTCAGGACCCAAAAGGCAGGCAGAACTCCAGTGTCTCAATGCGTGGATGAGACAATGGTGCAAGGAAGAGAGGTTTAGATTTGTAAGAAACTGGGCAAAATTCTGGGAAAAGGAGGGGGCTTTTCCGAAGGGATGGGCTCCACCTTAACTGGGATAGAACCAGGTTACTGGCATCAACCTTTAAAAAGAAGAGAACGCAGCTTTTAAATTAGATAATAGGGGAAAGCCGAAAGTCACCCAAGAGTGCATGATTTGGAATGGCGTGTCTTTAAAGCAAAGGAAGGAAGTTAGGACATCCTGATAGGTTCCAATAAAGATAAAAGTAGCTCAGTTGCCTTTAAGTAGACAGAGTTGAAAGCATCCAAATTACCCCTGTCAACTGATAACCATATTGTTAATATCAACAAAATACCTCTGCAATGCCTGTATGCAAATACTAGAAATCTAAAAAAATAATATGGGAGAGTTAGAATATATAGCACTAAATGAAAGGTTAGATATAATTGGCATCTCAGAGACCTGGTAGAAGGAGGACAATCAATGGGATATGTTGATATCTGGCTACAAACAATATCTCAATGATAGGGTAGATCAAATTGGTAGAGTGGCTGCATTCTGTTAGAGAGAGCAATGAGTCAAACATGATAAATGTTTTGCAGGAAACAAAATACATGGTAGAATCTTTATGGATAGAAATTCCATGTAAAAAGGAAATGCAATGGCAGTGGGGATGTATTACCGTCCTCCTGGCCAGAATGAACAGATGGATGATGAAAGGTTAAAATGAATCAGTTACAACACAACTGGTCATTTCAATTACCCCGGTATCAACTGGGTCAATGTCACAGCCTGACATGCTAGGGAGATAAAGTTTCTAGCTGAAAAAAAAAATGACTGCTTCAGGGAACAGCTGCTTAAAAAACCAACACGAAAGGAAGCTGTTTTAGATCTTGTCCCTAGTGGAGCACAGGATCTGATGCAAAAGATAACTGTGTTGAGATCACTAGACAATAGCGATCAAAATATGATCATGTTTGATTTAATAAATGGAGGGACAACAAGGAAATCCACAGCACTAGCTTTTAACTTTCAAAAGGGAGACTATGATAAAATGAGGAAAATAGTTAACAAAAAGCTAAAAGGAGAGCTGCAGAGGTTAAAGGTATACATCAAGCATGGGTGGTGTTTAAAAATACTATCTTGAAAGCTTAGATCAGATGTATTCCATGATTTAAGAAAGGTGGAAGAAAGGCCCAAAAACTGCCAACTTGGGAATACAGCTATTTTGATAAACTAAAGAGCAGCAAATCACCTGAACCAAATGGTATACATCCTAGGGTGCTGAAAGAACTGGAATATGAGATTGCAGACTCTACTATTAGTAATCTGTGAACTATCATTAAAATCATCTGTAGCACCTGAAGATTGGAGAATGATCACTGTAACACAAATTTTTAAAAATGGTTCCGGGGTGATCTGGGAAACTACAGACCAGTAAGCCGGATTTCAGTTCCAAACAAAATGGTAGAAACCATTTTAAAGAACTGAACATGTAGCTAGTCATGGTTTAATGGGAGAAAGCCAACATGGATTTAGCCAAGGAAAGTCTTGTCTTACTAATCTGTTATATTTTTTGAACATGTGAATTATCAGGTAGATAAAGGTGAGCTGATTGATATAGTGTATCTGGATTTTCAGAAAGCCTATGCCAGAGACTCTCATGAAGAGACTCTTGGCGAAACTAAAAAGTCATGGGATTGGTGGCAGTGTACTATTGTGAATCAGGAACTGGTGGTGGTTGTTAAGTTCAGTCAAGTTGGTGTCAACTCATGGCGACCTTCTGGATAGTTGTTCTAAACTGTATTCGATCATCAGTTAGGTGACTCATTGTTGATAGAGTGGCATCCATAGCTGCTGTTACTGCTTTGATCCATCTCATTGCTGGCCTTCCTCTTTTGCATTGACCTTCAACCTTGTCAAGCATGATATCTTTCTCTAATGATCTCTTTATCTTCATTGATTATTGATATACCGCTCAGGCAACTATGGCATCAGAGCAGTTTACAAAAAACACAAAGCCATGGGCTGTTAGAAAAAAGAAGAAAAGAATGCCAAATTTAGACAGGACAGCAGAAAGGAAAAATAGGGAAGAAGATGGTAGAAAAGGAAAAAGAGAAGAATCTGCTCAAGGGGGGGGTGGTAGAGGTATGTTGCTGGGAGGTTGGGAGAGGGAGGTCAGAGGCAAGGTAAAATAGGTGAGTTTTTAACAGTCTTAAATTTAGGGAATGAAGTTTCTGAGCACAGGGAGGAGGGTAGAGAGTTCCACAGTGCTGGACCCAGGAAGAAGAATGCAGAGTTGCGTGTTTGCTCTAGGTGTGCACATGAGACTGAGGGGAGAACAAGACGGTTGACATGGATGGATCTAAGGAGACGGTGGGGACGGTATGAAATTGGAGAAGATTAGAAAGATATTGTGGAGTGCCAGTTTGGATAGCTCTGTGTACCCAGGAAAGGATTTTATATTGAACACGATATTTAAGGTGGAGCCAGTGAAGATGTATGAAAATCAAAGTCTTGTCACCTGAGCTTCTAAAAAAAGCTTAGGTTTGATCTCCTATAGTACTGACTGGTTTGTTCTTCAGGTAGTCCATTGTATATAGCCAGTATTCTTCGCCAGCACCATATTTCAATTTTCTTCCTATCTTTTTCATTGTCCAGCTTTTGCATCCATATGACGTTATTGAAAATACCATGGCTTGGACAAGTTGAATCTTTGTATGGAGAGAGACATCTCTGTTCTTGAGAATCTTGTCTAGGAATCATTCTACCAAGAACAATGCGTCGTAATATTTGACTGCTTGTCGTTTCTTTATTGATTTAAAACCTAATCAGAATTACCAAAAGATCCAAAACCTAAAAATCCCGATAATATAAAATTCCCCGTGTTAGAAAAATATTTTTTGTCGGAGACAATTTCATCCCAGCGCTATGTATAATAACAAGGCACCACTGTGATATCTCCTTTTAATAATATACGTAAAAAGTTACTTAGCTTCAGTAACGAATAGCATCCATATTGCCAAAGAGCCGTTGAGGACTATCGACGTAGCGCTCGTTTCGGGTATATAATAATTGAGAAACCCTGCTTCAGGTACGTCCATGTACCAACACATCGTTGCCATTGTTGGTACATGGACGTACCTGAAGCAGGGTTTCTCAATTATTATATACCCGAAACGAGCGCTACGTCGATAGTCCTCAACGGCTCTTTGGCAATATGGATGCTATTCGTTACTGAAGCTAAGTAACTTTTTACGTATATTATTAAAAGGAGATATCACAGTGGTGCCTTGTTATTATACATAGCGCTGGGATGAAATTGTCTCCGACAAAAAATATTTTTCTAACACGGGGAATTTTATATTATCGGGATTTTTAGGTTTTGGATTTGTTTCTTTATTGATAACACAGGTACACTACCAAAAAACTGCCTCCAGTTTTGCAACTGATTCCTATAGATTTTGGGGTGCTGAATCCAGGAAAAATAGCCAAAATGTTCCATCACGTCACGTTTTCTTGCAAAATTAGATTTCTTACCCATATAAGGAATGTTCACATAATTTCTTTTTAGCCGACTGCAGTTTATTTTCTTGGCCCAAAATAGAGGTTGTAATGGTAAACTAACTAGAAACACTCCCTCATGATATTTTAGAGTGTTTTGTATTCATTTTATACATTAACAGGACAATTGGGAGGCGGGGGGGCTAAATCCAGTACTCGCGCTGGCGCATGTTCTTTCCTGTTCGCCTCGCCTCGTTCGCTCGCTCAAACATGGTGGTTGCGACATGAACGTTCCTGTCAAATTTCAGTTTCTTGCAAATTCATTATTACCTTTTGTTTGCTCAGTCGTAATCCAGCTTTATTCCGAAGTGGTTCACTACCGTTGTAGTTTGCAGTGCTGTGTATTTGTGATGGCTCACAGAGCCAGAGGTTGCGTCAACTCTCCGGACAGTTTTTGTTTTATTTGTGGGGAATATACCGTGAAAAAGCGGCAGAGGAACATTTCTGCATTTATTATAAAAGTATATTTCGCCTATTTCGGTTTGAAGTTAGGCGATCAAGACAAACCGTGGGCTCCTCACAAAGTGTGCAAGACATGTGAGGAAGATCTACGCTTATGGATGAAAGGTAAAAAACAAGCATTTCGTTTCGGAATACCTATGATGTGGCGTGAACAAAGAGACCACAGCAGTGACTGCTATTTTTGCTCTTGCATTGTGAAGGGATACAACTTAAAAAATAAGAACGTAATAAGTTACCCCAACCTTCCCTCAGCAATTAGGCCTATGCCTCATAGCAACAAAGTACCTGTGCTTGAACCACCAAAATCTTTGGATCATATTTGTGTGGACGGTTCTGATCATGATGAGACTCATCAGATGGCTTTTCCCGATGAGTCCAGTACTTCCGAGTTTGAAACTGAACCAGATCCGAAACCTGAACTTTTCTCTCAAGCTGAATTGAATGATTTAGTCCGGGATTTAGGACTCCCAAAAGATGCTGCCCAACTGCTAGGTTCTCGGCTTAAACAGAAAAATCTATTGTCACCAGGAACAACTTTTTATTGGTACCGCAACCGCGAGACACAATTTTTGAAGTATTTCAGCAAAGAGGAAGATTTGGTATTTTGCAACGATATATACGGAGTGATGGAAAAGTTTAAACCCAAGTATGATCCTGCTGAATGGCGGCTGTTCATTGATTCGTCAAAAGACAGCATAAAAGGTGTTCTTCTTCATAATGGCAACACATTCGCTTCAGTTCCTATTGCTCACTCTGTTATTCTCCAAGAAAAATACGAGAATTTGGCCCTGATTCTTCAGAAGATTCGTTATGATGAGCATAAGTGGATGATTTGTGGAGACTTTAAAATTCTATCTATTAGGGCAGCAATCCGGTTTCACCAAATATCCCTGCTTCCTTTGCTTGTGGGATAGCTGGGCCCGCGACCTACACTGGGGGAAAAAAGACTGGCCAATTCGGGAGTATTTGAGACCCGGTGAGAAAAATGTTCTTCATGAGAGCTTGGTACCTCGTGATAAAATTCTATTACCACCTCTCCACATTAAGTTGGGTCTCATTAAGCAATTCATCAAGTCCCTTCCAAAAGATGGTGAGTGCTTTCGGTACCTTTGCTCAAAGTTCCCCGACTTTCTGAAGCAAAGCTAAAGGAAGGAGTGTTTGTTGGCCCTGATATAAGGAAACTCATTTCAGATGGAGCATTCGCTGAAACGATGTCTGAGAAGGAAAAAGAAGCCTGGGATTCCTTCAAGGATGTTGTTCTCAAATTCTTGGGGAAGAGGCGGGATGAGAACTATAAGGATATTGTTGCCAGGATGCTCAATGCCTTCAAAGAACAAGGCTGTAACATGAGCCTGAAAGTCCATTTCTTGCACTCCCATGTGAACTACTTTCCCGAAAACTTGGGGGCGTACAGTGAAGAACAAGGTGAAAGGTTTCACCAGGACATCAAGGACGCAGAGAGAAGGTACCAAGGAAGATGGAACACCACTATGATGGCTGATTTCTGCTGGTTGCTGCTGCGGGAAACCCCAGATGAAAAATACGCCAAGCAGCGCACCAAGAGAAGCATTCGGGGGAAGAAGAAACGGGCCCACCAGGAGATTGATTGACCCAAGAATGACTTTAAAATCTAAACTGTGTTGACAAATATCGTGTTTTTACTAAACTTTGAAATAAAAATTTGCTAGTTATTACCACAGTGTCGGATCTCATTTATTAGAATTTTATTTTCACACCATCGGGTGTTTGTCTTCATGTATTGCAATGGTGCAGTTTGCGTTTTCTATTCTTACATACATACCTGTACAACATTTTTTGCACATTTCTTTGCTTTGCTTTGTGTCTAACCTCGCTCTTATATGCTCAATGTTTGTGCACATGTATGTGGCTGTTTTAAGTGCAGACAATTTTGCTACCATCACAGTGTGTTTTGTTGACATTACTCTATTCTTATGTGCTGCCTTGTTACAATTTTCTTTATTCTTATTTGAATAACTACTAAACAATTAGTATAAAGAATTCATCCAAGAAACTTTTATCTCGATCGCACTCAATCTGAAACGTTCACCTCAAACTGCTAACCCAATGTAGCAAAAAATCTGTACGTGATGGAGCAAATTGGTTACCAGATTTGGATTCAGCGCACCAAAAAACGTAAAAATCAATCGAAACATTAGAGGCAGTTTAAAAAGATTTTTTTTAGTGTACCTGTGTAATTGATCCAAGCAGGTTAAAGTTTTCAACTATTTCAATTTCTTCTCTAGAAGATGGAGTGTCAGGCTAAATAGTCAATTTTCTCAATGGACACAAGTAACTAATGGAGTACCCCAGGGATCTGTGCAGGACCCACTGCTTTTTAACATATTCATAAGTGACATGGAAATGGGAATAACAAGTGAGGTGATCAAATTTGCAGATAGCACAAAATTATTCAAAGTTGTTAAAACACAAGAGGATTGTGAAAACTTGCAAGAGGACCTTGATAAATTGAAAGACTGGGCATTCAAATGGCAGATTAAATTTAATATGGACAAGTGCAAAGGTATGCACTTAAGGAAGAACAACCCAAACTACAGTTGCATGATGCATGGTTCTACATTAGGAACCACCACGCAGGAAAAGGATTTAGGCATCATTGTGGATAATACTTTGAAACTCTCTGTCAAGTGTGCAGTGGCAGCCAAGAAAGAAAATAAGATGCTGGGAATCATTAGAAGAGAAGTGGAGAATAAAACTAAAGATATTATAATTCCTCTGTATTGTTTCATGGTGTGACCACACCTTGAATATTGTGTGCAATATTAAAAAGAATATAGCAAAATTAGAAAAGGTAGAGAGCAGAGCCACCAAAATGGTAAAGGGACTCGAAAGATAACCCCTAAGAGGAAAGGCTTAAAAGGTTATGGCTTTTCAACTTGGGAAAAAAGATGGCTGAGGGGACGTATGATAGAGGTCTATAAAATAATGAATGGAGTGGAATGGGTAAACATAGATCGGTTATTTACTCCCTCAAAAAGTATTTTGTTCTTGGGTCTTCTGTCTGGGACTGGCCATTATGGCCATTTTCAATAGCGTAGATTAAGTGGGAAGGTGCAAGTGTTTGGAAGGGTTGTGGGGATGGGTGCTTGGGTCAGGGGTGAAGTGTCGAAGAGATGCGTGTGTGTGGATGCTCATGTGCAGGAGTGGAAGGGATGTAAATTGGGATTGGTGTTGGAAGTATGATGGTTATGGTTTGGGATAATCTGGACCCTTCTGCATTTATGAATGGGGGTTCCAGAATAGAGGTTGGGGATTTAGGGGACTGTGTATAAGCCTTTTGTGGGAGATGGCATATGGTGACAGACCCCCTATGGATGGGACAGGAACTTATCTTCTGTGCTTTTCAGTAGTTAACAATGGATGGGGTTTGTGGCTAGAGGATGGGATGATGGATTTCTGTAAACCACTGTGTTTGACTTGTAGGCATAATGGTAGTATATTCATTTTTTAAAAAAGGAAATGAAATGGATGGTGAAATGGAAAGGGGGAAGGCCCTGCCATAGAAAACATGATGTCTTGAGCAGTTGGAGCTGTAATGATGAATTGAGGGCGGTAGGGATGGTATAAGTGTCTTCTGGATGGATTAAAGGGGGCCCTAGAAGGTAGTTTATAGGTTGCTACATGATCTTGAAACTGTATGCACGCATGTCTCAACAATCAAGTCACTCATCCTCCTAGGTGACTTTAACATCAGAGCAACACATGATAAAAATGCCAAGGCCTTCCTCAAGAATATGGAAGCACTATAATATCAACAACTGATCAAAGAACCCACCCACATACATGGAACAACCCCAGACCTCATATTCATCCCCAAAGCACTACAAGCACCTAGCGCGGTATCCCATCTCACAATTCTACCAATACCATGGTCGGATCACTACATACCACCCATCACAATGCAGATCAACCACTTGGTGCTAGTATTGTTTATAAATGCCTAAGTAGGTGCTTACCTTTCTTTGTAAAATAGTGCCTAAGTATGTAAAATAGTGCCTACTTTTGGATATAAAGTAGACGTCTCCTTAGAAAATTATCCTCAAAATGACATTTCAAAGGACCCAAAGATGGACTCAAAAAAACATTTACAAACCCTCAAGACATGGCGAACTACTTAGGTTTGTGTGGTGTTGTTGTTTAAAGTTGCTGATCAGAGAGTTGTAATTGTTCTGCTTAGTGTGGTATAGTTGTTGCACGTTTGGGTCTTTGGTTTTCCTCCATTTCCTTTTAATTTTTCCCAGCTCTCTTTTTGCAACTCTGATTGTGCTGGAGTACCAAGGGGCGGATGGGTTTGTGCGTGTGTGTGTGTAGTTTCTGCGAGGTGCAGCTGATGCGGCAGATAATGTGCTGGTCCAGTTTACAATGATTTTGTTAAGGTCATCCATATTTTGTTGTTGTAGGTTTGGCATGACCTCTTTCAAGAAGGATTCTTTGTCGAATGATTTAAATCTTCTATTGGTTTCTGATTTTTCTTGTGATCACAATGCAGATCAACCAACCAACGTATACACAAGAAAAGTCAGAAACCAATAGAAGATTTAAATCATTCGACAAAGAATCCTTCTTGAAAGAGGTCATGCCAAACCTACAACAACAAAATATGGATGACCTTAACAAAATCATTGTAAACTGGACCAGCACATTATCTGCCGCATCATTCTTGAAAGAGGTCATGCCAGATATTTCTGAGTCTGTTTTTGCAGATTTAGATCATATTTTATTTACTTAAACAGGTTTTTTTATACTGCTTTTCATTTAGTCAAAGCAGTTTATATTGGCAATGTACATTAAACAGGGACATTGACAACTTGGCTTCTTCTGAGGCATTGGAGAATAAAGTGACTTGCTCAAGGTGTGCTAGTGGGAATTGAACCCTGATTGCTTGGTTGCCAAGCCAGTGCTCTAACCATTGGGCTACTCCTCTACTCTATGTCCTCTTGATCTACAACTTCCCTTCCGTTGGTGTAGTCGAGGAATAGCCTTGAACCAGAGAAACCAGAGTAAAAATCCCATTGCTGTTCCTTATGATCCTGTGCAAGTCACTTAACTTTCCATTACCTCAGATACAGAGACAATACCTCGGAAAAGGGACATGCTAAAATCCACTTCCCTTGTGTGTTTGTGTCCTCAAGTATTTAAATGTTTATATTACATCTTCCGTTTCTCTTTTACTCTAAGTCATGAGTTCTCAGCCCAGACCTCGGGACACACTTAGCCAGTCAGATTTTCAGGATAACCACAGTGAATATGAATGATAGGGTGTAATGGGGGAAGGCCATTAAGAAGGTGAATGATTGTTTGGAGAGGGTGGTGGAGTGATTAGAAGAGAGTTGTATGTTGCTGAATGCCCAGAAGTCCGAGGTTTTGAATTGGTTGGTTATTCAGGGCGAGAGATTGGGCTGGAACAAGGAGATGCAGGATTTGGGAGTACTGCTGGATGTTGAATTGTCCTTGTAGGCTCAAGTGGTAGGTACGGCTTATGGACAGCTGAGACTGATGTGCCAACTTTGCCCATTTTTGAATGAAGTGGCAATGCACATGGTAACACAGGTGCTGCTAATTTTGGTTTTGGACTAGGGCAACCTCCTTTATGTGGGATTGCCTGATTATTTGGTTAGGAGGTTGCAGGTGGTCCAAAATGCAGTTGCAAGAATATTATTTGGTCAGGGTCGGACATAATCCGTTGCAGATGTACTGAGGCAATTACATTTGCTCCCAATTTGAGAGCACTGTCTGTTTAAAAGAGCAATGTTGACCTTTAAAATCTTGAGGGGAGGGGCCCAGCTATTTGCTGGGAGTGTTACAGAGTGATACCAGCCTGGCCGTGTCTTAAGGTCCAGCCAGGGGAGTTTGCTAGTTGTTCCCAATTGTCGAGAGGTGCTGCAACAGAATGGAGGGGGCGTGCCTTTAGGATGGCTGCATCGGCGTGATGAAATAAGCTTCCCATTGCGGTGTGGCAGGAATTACACAAGGGCTGCTTCTGGAAATGTTTGAAGACCTTTTTGTTGCCCAGTTAGGTTGTAGCAGAGGGAGGAGGTGAGTGGATGGGTGGGGGCCTCAGTCTGTTTTGTTATTTTGTACTTTCCCTGTATTATGTTTTATTTAGCGTGTTCTTATAGTAAACCACTTAGAATGACAGCGGTATATAAATGTGTTTACATAAATAAATGAGATTTGCATTCAGTGGGGGAAGTGCATGCAGAGTTCTCTCACGCATATTCATTATGGTTATCCTGAAAATCTGATTGGCTAGGTATTTATTTATTTTTATTTATTTAACAGTTCTTCTATACCGCTCTATTTTAGATCAGAGCGGTTTACATTCAACATCAACCATACAACACAGGGACCCTGAGTTGTATTTACAATAAACAGGAGATCAACTTGGAAGTAACTGGGGGGAACTATGTACATTGTATAACCTATCTACATCTTATTTACACTGGGGGTCCTGATTCCATGTCTCGAGGACTGGGTTGAGAACCCCTGCTCTAGGTCCTCAATTCTCATTCTATGCGTCTTCTGATGCAAACCCCATACCATTTTGGTTGTTTTGCTGTGGAATGTTTCTAGCCTCTTTTATGTCCTTACTGAGCTACAGCCTCCAAACTGACCGTATTCCAAATGAGGCCTCACCCATAATCTGTATAGGATACTATTGCTTCCTTTTTTTTTAGCTGGTGATGTCTTCCTCTGTGCAGTTCATCATATCTCTGGCTATGGCCACCACTTTATCGCATTGTTTCACTACCTTGAGATCATCAGATACTGCCACAGCATAGTCTCTCTGCTGATCCTTGCACATCAGTCTCCTCTTTCCTCTCATATAGAGTTTCTTTGAATTTCTGCATCACAAATGCAGCATTCTGTGTGTCTTTGCAATAAAACTTAACTGCCCAATATTAATATCTGAAACTTTTTTGCAAACAAATTCCACACTCCGATACATCATCCTCTAAGTTTACTGAATAACCAAAGCAAAATGTGACTTTCTGTAGTGAGGTACTGCAGATTATGAAATCATAGTTTACTTTTCTTAGGATGAAGGATCTAATTTTCCAAAAGAATTAGTAGTTAGTCTAAGTGTGAATTATGAGTGAGTAAATTATGCACATGGAAAAATGTATGTATTTTGCATCAACAGGGCAATTTTAAATGGCATTCCTGTGCGCAAAGCAGTGCCTGCACACACGTAACGTTGCCCAGTGATCTTGTTTATATGGCGTGATCTTGTTTATGTGCATACTTTATGAAATATGTGCATATGCCTATAAATTAACCCAGGAATTTAGTACATGGTCTAGAGCAAATATAAAATTGAGCACCTAGATTCCCTGGGGTAATTTTCCAAAAGGAAATATGGGCCTACTTTTGTTTTGAAAATTTGCCAGTGCCTGCACTGGGAGCAATATGCTCATTTTATTTTCATGTGTGCTCCAGAAGGATCGTTTTCAAAGTAATTTCCAAGGGTAGAACAGTGCTTTATTCATGGAAATGCATTTTTTTGAAATTGCCTGCTCTGTATTTGAATAAAAGTACATGCATGCAGGCTGTGGGGCATGTTTACTAAAGGCCGCACCAGAAGTGCGTGATTGCGGCGCGGTATCGTCATGGAGGCCTTCAGTAATGTGGGTGTGTGCCTCCATCCCCCATGCCGATAGAATATTGCAATCACGCAGCACTGTGTCAACCAGCACATGGGTGCACTTAATTCCACTGGCATAAGTGTATCCACACCAACTGTCACGGTTAGCATGCCACCCATACCATGACATGTCATCAGCGCCCACATTACTTCCCTTCCTGCCCTGTCTCTATGCATTGATGTGCTAACCAGTTACTAGCACAGCACCCTGTGCTAAATGTCAGCATGGTGCAGTTGGCATGTGCTGAATCCCACGCTAACCACTAGCACACTTTAATAAAGATGCCTCTGTATGCGCCTTTTGTATGTTAAGTGATCAGAGGCATTCCTGGTGCACAGTTGTGGAGGAGTTTGCAGTTATACACGAATTCTTGAAAAATCAGACACTACTACTACTACTACTACTACTACTACTATTTAGCACTTATATAGCGCCATGCACGCAGTGCTGTACAGGCAAAAATACAAGAGTCGTGCTCGTACGAGCTTACAATTTAGTTGAGACAATGCAGAGCATTGGTCAATTTGGTGCAAAGCAGAGTATGGTCGTTACAATTCGGTCGTGAAAATTGATGGGAGTCAGGTGGAGATAAATGATAGATGTCAGGATCTGAAAGTGATAGTGAAGAGGTGGGTCTTCAATCTGGATTTGAAGAGGGCCAGGGAGGGTGCTTGGCGTACGGACAGAGGTAGGCTGTTCCAGGCGTAAGGTGCAGCAAGGTGAAAAGAGCAAAGTCGGGAGTTAGCGGTGCGAGTGAAAGGCCTGGATAGAAGTAATTTGTTAGCGGAATGAAGTTCCCGGGAGGGGATGTAGGGAGAGATAAGGGATGAGAGGTATTGAGGGGCTGTGGAGTGAATGCATTTATAGGTCAGCAGGAGAAGCTTGAATTGGATACGGAACTGGATAGGGAGCCAGTGAAGCGATTTGAGGAGAGGAGTAATGCAGACATGGCGAGACTGCCGGAAGATCAGTCGAGCAGCATGATTTTAAATAGATTGAAGGGGGAGGAGATGGCTCATGGGGAGACTGGCAAGGAGTGAGTTGCAGTAGTCGAGGCGAGAGGAGATCAAGGAGTGGATAAGCGTTTTAGTAGTGTGCTCAAAAAGGAAAGGGCGGATTTTGTAATGTTGTATAGAAAGAAGCGGCAGGTCTTAGCTACGAGCTGGATATGAGTGGAGAAGATCACCCCCAGATTGCGGGCCGAGGAAACAGGAAGGATCATGGATCCATCCACGGAGACTGAGAAGGGGGGAAGGGGAGGGGAGGAGTTGGGGGGGAAAGACAAGGAGTTCAGTCTTGGCCATGTTCAATTTCAAGCGGCGATGAGACATCCAGGCAGCAATGTCAGAAAGGCAGGCAGAAATCCTGGTTTGGATTGCTGGGGAGATATTAGGTGTAGAGAGGTAGATTTGGGAGTCATCGACATAAAGATGGTACAGAAAGCCATGGGAGGAGATGAGCGTGCCAAGGGACTGGGTATAGAGAGAGAAAAGGAGGGGGCCCAGGACGGATCCTTGGGGTACACCAACATGGAGCGGGGTGGGAGAGGAGGAGGAGCCACCAGAGCATACTCTGAAGGAACGATGGGAGAGGTAGGAGGAGAACCAGGATAGTACGGAGCCCTTGAAACCAAGTGAGGAAAGGGTGGTGAGGAGAAGATTGTGGTCGACATATGCATATAAAGTACCCCAGAGAACTGTGCTCACCAAACAGCAGAGGTAAAGGTAAGCATGTATTTATCTTGTGGTAACTTTCCAATCTTTCACCTGGAAAATCCTGAAAAGTCTGAACAGCGAAATATATGAATGTACTTTTTAACATTTTCTACATTTGTAAAATTCCCCCAATAAGAACATTGACATATCAAATGATAGGATACCTGAGATTCAGGGCCTAAGGTGCTGATTGTTTTTAGCCATCTATTTATTTTCTGTTTTAGATACCGGAAATTTGGTCTCATGGTGAGCGATGAATCACTATACCATGAAGTCTTCACAGAGAAGAAAGACAGATAAGACTTCTCATCCCAAGACTAGAAATATTAAATTTGTTTGATTTTGCACAAGAAAAAATGTACTGTTGTCTACTAACTGAAGACCTACTAACTGGTACCACTGGTACTAAACTGTTGTCTACTAACTGGTACCACCAAGGTTCTTCCATTGAAAAACAGTTTCTACAGTGCTGAGCATTTACTGACTTTGTAGCACAAAGAAGTCATATTTTAAGCTGTTTGGCAAAATGACAAGTACAAATCTGCACTTTTTGTAAGCTTGCCATCCTCTTTTTAAATGCAAGGATTTGCAAATACAGATCCCCATGATGTTTATCAACCTCAATTAGTTCAATACGTATTTGCTGTAAAAAAAAAAAAAAAAGCTATTTTGTTAAGGTTTGCATGTATTAGTTTCTGCTAAGTCACTTCTTAAGATGGCACAATGAAAGAGGAAGATTAACTGTTGAACTATAAAGTACTAGTTAGGAATGGCCAGATGGTCAATCATTACAACTGTATCAGAAACCTTACAAGAGAAAAAGTGAGAGGATTTTTTTTAAATAATTCTTAGAATTTACTAGTTCAGGTTAGGCTGAAGATAGGGTAATGCGATTATACAATATTGTGTTGGATGAAGGGGTTGGTAATGGGGTTTTTTATTATTATTATTTTCAATGTATTTTATTGACTACAGTAATTCACCTCTAGCTTTTGTAGACATGGATAACAAATTGCAGTAAATATATGAATAAACAAATTTGTGTTCTGCTCCATGGTCCAGCCAGGGTTGAGGATATTTCCAGGGCAGCATGCAGAGCTCCCAGGGAGAGGAGAGCCCCAGTCAACATTCCCGCCAAGCTGTGCAGGAGTCCTCCAGCCATACTGCTGCTGGTAGGAGGAGGTGCTGTAATATCACACGACTCAAAGCACAATATTTCTGCATCCCAGGCCATTCTACAACAAGGAAACCTACTGACTAATTCAAAAGTGCACTTGTGCCAGGCTCTGTGGAGAACTGCAGTCTGTGCCTCTGCTGTAATATTACAGATTATACTATGGTCTCTTCGTGAACGTATAAAATCTGATCACTATGGTGCGTTCAACTTCAACAGCTTTAAAAATAAGCTTCTGTGTCACTTTTTTTCATTATAAACGAAACCAGTTTCTAAAGGTCTCAGACTCCTTGTAGCACAGCTAGCAGACAAAAGTCTTACTGCTAGTGCTTAATCGCATCAACGACCTTATTTTTAGAACCCGGCTTGTGTTTTTCACCCTCACAGCTTAAACTCCATTCCTTTAAATAGAATTTTCAATATTCATACACAAATCGAGACAGCTGATTTATCAAATCTGTCACTTAGCTGTGATGACTTCACTCTCTGGAGTTAACGGCTGTACATTTCTTCAATCCCAAAGATCCTGACGCTCTTACGGGGCACCTCTGAGGCGTTTCACTGCCTGCAGTTTCTTCAGGGGATCTTATTTATCACCCTTATAGTGCTCTAAAAACAAACGTGACAACCTCTCAGCTACCATACTCTATAAACTTAAAAATTACCGTTGTACTTTCTAAGTTTGAAATATAAACTAAAAATTATTACTTTTATTTCACTTACTAGATACCGATGCTGCCCGCGTTTTACCGCTCTTTAGATTTCGCATGTCTTGGAATGGCCTGTCTGCTGTAATATTGCCACTGCGCTATCCAAGATGGATGTAAAGGAAATTAAATGGAGTGAAACCTCCCTACATATCTGCATATGAAGGTTCATGGCAATTTAGACCAGTCAGGACTACAGGGCTGTTCCAACTGATATGAATGTTGGACACCCAAAGCAAGAGGAAGAAACCTACCAGTTCAAAAACTAAAAATTAACAGGCTCATTTACCAAAGTCAATGTGATGCAACTGGACTCCAAAATTAAGAACATTTCAGTGCTTTACAGTTACAGCTGAAATAAAAGAGTTTAGAGAGAAAATGTGTAAGGTGTTGCTAGATGTCCACGCATGTTTACATGGGTAAATCGTGTTTTATGTGCATGCATAACCACTTACATGCAGAGTTTACTCTGTCACTATTTTCAAAGTACATTCCATGGACTGATGGTGCATACTGTCACTGTGACCATGCACAGGAGCAGAATGTGGGTGGAGAGCAAATTTACGTGCATAAAGAGAATATGGTCCAAAACCTGTAAGATAAGCGTGGTCATTTAGAGCTGCTCTAAAGCTGTTGTAAGTGATCATGGCTTCATTTAGGAAAGTTCACGGTCACTTATGCTAGTATTCTAAGTCTAATCTATGCAGACATGACTTAACAGGATAGACATAATTAATGTGCATTTCCATATTGTCCTGCTAGAGTAGACCAATCCAGACAAGTGAGTTGTGTTCCCCTACCAGCAGATTGGTAGATACAAAGAACCAATGAAACGCCCAGGTTTCAATGACATCACTCCTGTGCCTCTATTTGTCTCAGCCCCAGAGGTTCCTTCAGTATTTCTTTGTTTCCAGCAGATGGTGGATGGATTTTCTCCTCTGTAAAAAATCTGAGGATTGAGAGGAAAAAAGATTGATTAAATGCTCGTGAACGATCATCCTGAGACCTAAAAGGGTGACTCTCACAATTAAGCGCAACATGAGAGGCTCCACTAGACTTGGGATCTTTTTGGTAGCCATAGGAGGAGGGAAAATTGGTTTAACTCCACACCCTTATCATGATAAGGGCCTGTTGAGCAGCCACAAATTGGAAGGATCTGGAAGAGTATTGCAACCTCACACATCAGCATCCCCTCCCTCCTCCTCCATTCCCCCCTGCTCTCTCTCAAAGATTGCAGAAGGCTCTCAGAGGTATCTGCCTGCTAGCCACTTTCCACACAGTGCTGTAAAAATAAAACCAGCCAGTGAAACAATTTCAGGGAAGTAGAGCTGAGCCCAGCACGGATCCTATGCCTGGGGCTCTCAAGAGGTGAGTATCAAGACTTGAACTTGTCATAGTCCTTGTTGGGGACTCCTGGTTCCATCTCTGAGGGACACAATTTGGGATTAACAGCTAGCAACCATTGGTGCTGTGTAGGGATTTCCCGCCATTTTCTGCATGCGTTAGTGAAACCTTTGCCTGTTGTGCACGTGGGGGGGGGGGGGGGTCACACGGTCCTAACGCACATTCCACCCAAGCATCTCCAACATGCACGATTTCCCTAGTGCCTTTAATGTGTGTTACATAAAAACACAGTTAATGCATGCTTGCGGGCTAATGCAGCCTTAGCGCACACTCTTAGCGCACACTCTGTGATACTTAACCTAACTGTCTATGTCTTCTAGGAAACGTTGTTTGACCTGTGACAAGCGAGGAGCCTCATCCTTGGATGCTAGATTCTGCTTTCATAAGAACATAAGATATGCCATACTGGGTCAGACCAAGGTCCATCAAGCCCAGTATCCTGTTTCCAACAGTGGCCAGTCTAGGTCATACGTACCTAGCAGTTTCCCCAAAAGACACAGCTTCCACAGTGCTTGTACTGGGTCAAGCATTGATATCCTCGGTCCCTTCTTAATAATGGTTTATGGACCTTTCCTCCAGGAACTTGTCCAAACCTTTTTTAAACCCAGCTACACTAACAGCCTTTGCTACATCCTCCGGTAACAAATTCCAGAGTTTCATTACACGTTGAGTGAAAAAATATTTTCTTTTATTAGTCTTAAATAGTTTACCCTGTAGCTTCATTGCATGTCCCCTAATCTTTCTATATTATGATAACGTAAACAACCGATCTACATTTACCCGTTCCACTCCGTTCATTAATTTATAGACTTCTATCATATCTCCCCTCAGCCGTCTCTTTTCCAGGTTAAAGAGCCCTAACCTTTTTAGCCTTTCTTCATAGGAGTATCCTTACATCCCCTTTACCATTTTGGTGGCTCTTCTCTGAACCTTTTCTAATAACGCTATATCCTTTTTAAGATACGGCGACCAGAATTGCACACAATATTCAAGGCGCGGTCTCACCATGGAACGATATAGAGGCATTATAATATCTTTTGTTTTATTTTCCATTCCTTTCCTTATGATACCTAGCATTCTATTTGCTCTCTTGGCCACCGTTGCACACTGGGCCAAGGGTTTTAACATGTTGTCCACAATGACGCCTAAAGCTTTTTCCTGGGTGGTGGTTCCTAATGTGGAATCTTGCATCGTGTAACCATAGTTTGGGTTGTTCTTCCCTAGGTGCATAACTTTGCACTTGTCCACATTAAATTTCATCTGCCATTTTGATGCGCAGTCTTCCAATTTGTCAAGATCCTCTTGCAATTTTCCACAGTCCTCTTGGGTTTTAACAACTTTAAATAGTTTTGTGTCATCTGCAAATTTGATAACCTCACTCGTTTTTCCCTTTTCCAGGTCATTTATGAATATGTCAAAAAGCAGCGGACCCAGCACAGATCCCTGGGGTACACCACTATTCACCTTTCTCCATTGGGAAAATTGGCCATTTAGCCCTACCTTCTGCTTTCTATCTTTTAACCAGTTCCTGATCCACAATAGTACACTGCCTCCTATCCCATGACTCTTTACTTTTGCCAAAAGTCTCTGATGAGGGACCTTGTCAAAGGCTTTCTGAAAGTCCAGAGACACTATATCAACCGACTCACCTTTGTCCACCTGTTTATTCACACCTTCAAAAAAACATAACAGATGAGTAAGACAAGATCTTCCTTGTCTAAAGCCATGTTGGCTGTCTCCCATTAGGCCATGACTATCTACATGCTGAGTAATTTTGTTCTTTATGATGGTTTCTATCATTTTTCCAGGTACTGACGTCAGGCTCACCGGTCTGTAGTTTCCCGGATCACCCCTGGAACCCTTTTTAAAAATTGGCGTTACATTGGCGATCCTCCAATCTTCAGGTATTACAGATGATTTTAATGAAAGTTCACAGATTACTAATAGCAGGTAGGTCTGCAATCTCATATTTCAGTTCTTTCAACACCCTTGGATGTATACCATCCGGCCCAGGTGATTTGCTACTCTTCAGTTTATGTAATAGTTGTAATACATCTTCCCGATGTATTGATATTTCCTTCAATTCTTCCTCACCTTTAAATACCACTTCAGTCATGGGTAACAACCCTACATCTTCCTCAGTAAAGACTGAAGCAAAGAATTCATTCAGTCTCTCCACTGTCGCCGTGTTGCCTCTTAGTGCCCCTTTAACGCCTCTATCATCTAATGGACCAACTGACTCTCTCACAGGTTTTTTGCTATGAGTGTACTTGAAAAAGTCTTTATTTCGCTTTTTTGCTTCCCCAGCAAGCTTCTTCTCAAATTCTCCTTTTGCCTGCCTTATCAATGCCTTGCATTTGACTTGCCAGTGCTTGTGCTGTTTCCATGGCATGGCAGCTTCTGAGTCACCCCTGGAGGGCATGCTTTCCCCCTCTCAGCCAGGGGATGCAGTTAGTCTGTCCCTACCTGCCTCAGGGTAGGAGGTACAAGGTGGCACTAACAGTAATTATGTCCAGCCAACCGTAGACTCCAGCAATCATGCTATGAGCTGCTTTTCATCCTCTATGGGGTCTGTGGAGGCTATGCCCCCTGGTGTTGGAAAGCCTTATCTGAAAGGAAAGATTCCAAATTGTCCTCCCCGGAATTCTTTTTCTTTTTGAAGCAGGCATGTACCTTCTGGCATGGAAATTCAGTCCCTGAGGCCTCTAGGTGCCCCCGGGCATAATTTCATACCAGGCAGGCTGAAAGTGGAAACCCTTTTCAATTGCCCTTGGCTAAGCATTTCCAGCATGGGACGCTGTCAGGCGATGAGGAATAGTTGTGAGCTATCAGAGATATTGACTGTGCCTCGGATTCAGATGAATTAGTATTGGGCTCTGATGTGAATGAAGACATGCTCTCATCTTCATAAGATTATGCAGAAGCTGGCATGATCCGCCTATTTCGGAAGGAGGAGCTGGAGGTATTGATTACCAGGGTCTCATCTGCCTTGAACTTAACGGATGCTTCCAGCATGGAGCAGGAGACAAAGGCACACCCGCTCCTTCAAGGGGTGTAGAAATCCATTGTTTTATTCCCATTTCCGGAGGTAATCAAGGATATGAACCAGTCAGAGTGGGACTTCCTCGGACTTCCTTCCTAAAGGATTAAGGGTAAGAAGCTCTATGCCCTCCCGGAGGTTTAAAATTGCCAAGATGAATGCACAGGTCACAGCAGTTACCAGATGGACCACCATTCCTGTGGAAGGTGGATTGGCCTTAAAGAATGTTCTGGACCGCAAGGTATATTCTTTGCTGAGGAGCCAGTTTGCTGTGGCGGTGGCTTTCCTACTGCTGGTGGTATATACCAACCCGGCATCTCAAGCCCTGCTCCAGGGGCTTCAGTCTCTCCCACCTGATGATACTAAATAAGTTATATCCCCTCCCTTCACCATGATCTAATCTGATCACTCCCTATTAACAAATAACCCAATGTAAGTATCTTTCATGTTAACATTTTGCCCATTCAATGTATGCTATAGTTGAGTTTGATGTAAACCGCTTTAATACCATGATAAGCAGTATAGAAGAGATGTTAAATAAATACCTATCTTTTGGAGTCTGCTATGGCCTTCCTGTCTGATGTCATGTATGACCTGGTATGTTTGGCAGTCAGGGATGGTGCCCTGCTGACGGCGTCACGATGTTGGATTTGGTTCCGGCACTAGGCAGGGGACATATGCTCCAACGTCCGCTTGACTCAACTGGCCTTTAAAGGGAAGCTTCTGTTTGGCACTGATTTGGAGAAGCTGGTGAAGGACCTAAGCAAGATGAAACTTACTGCCTCCCAGAGACAGGTCCAAGGGGTTTGTGAAGCATGCTAGTGCCACTGTCTCGTCAGCCTCCTCTCGAGCACCAAGTGTATTCTGGCTGGATTCTCAGGGATCTCGGGACTATCGTCATTACTGACCTGGTAAACCATTCTTCCCCTCTGCTTCAGGTGCCTTGGGCTCATTCTCGGTCCTTTTGTGGAGTACATGGGCCCAAGGACTCTGTCCTCTCTAGAGGAGGACCATCCCAGGCTACAGAATGAATGTTTGGGGGCCCGTTTCCTGGTGCCTCTAGTGGGTGGCAGGCTTTGCCTCTTCTTTCAAGAATGGGCCCGGGTTACCAAAAATCACTGGGTGCTAGAAACCATTCATTTCAACTATGTTCTGGAGTGCAAAGAGACGATTTCCGATGCCTTCATCATATCCCCGTGTGGGTCTGTGATCAAAGGTGCTGCTGGGAAGACCACATTAGGCAAATTGCTATGCCTAAGGGCAGATGAGCAGGGCAAGGGCAGATACTCTGTCTATTTTGTGATACCAAAGAAGGATGGTTCCTTCCAGCCTATTCTGGACCTCAAGGGGGTCAATGAGCACTTGCACTTTCGGATGGAAACCTTGCGCTCTTTGTTTCAAGCAGTGCACTAAGGGGACTTCTTGGCTTCTCTGGATCTAGCTGAGGTGCATTTTCATCTCAATCCAGGCGGATCAGCAGAACTATGTGCATTTTGCTGTGCTTGACTTTCACTATCAGTTTGCTGCCCTCCCTTTCAGGATCTCCACTGCCCCACGAATGTTCTCCAAGGTCATGGTGGTGGCAGCTGCAATGCTGCAGCGCCAAGGGATTTGTGTCTATCCCTATCTGAACAACTGTCTTTTCCACGCTTGTTTCCTATCAGAAGCATCTCAGGTGAAGTCCCGAGTGGCATCCTTCTTGGAAAGCCTCGGTGATCAATCAGGAAAAGAGCCAGTTTTTGCCTTCCCAGTCCTTGGAGTTTCTGTGAGCATATTTTGACACTTGAGTGGGCAGTTTTCCTGCCAGAGGGAAAGTCTGAAAACTGTTGATTGCCTGATCTATGCGCAGCAGGCCCTCAGAGTCTGAGATTATCTTCAACTCCCCAGATTGATGGTGGCGACCATAGAAATGGTGTCATGGGTGCGTGCTGACATGCAACCGCTCAAGCAAACCTTGTTGACTCGATGGTCTCCAAGTTCTCAGGAGTTTGCGTGCAGGCTTCCATTCCCGTTGATGGTGAAGGCCAGCCTGCGATGGTGGTGGTGGCAGTCCTGTCATCTGAGGAAGGGCATACCACTGGATGATTTCTCCTGGATCCTGCTGATGACTGATGCCAGTCTCTTGGGCTGGGGAGCCCATTGCCAATACCATACGACCCAGGGTCACTAGAACCATAGGGAAGCGGTATGGTCCATCAACTGCCTCAAGGCAAGGACCATCAGGTTGGCTCGTGCATTTCCAGCCCCTGGTCGAGGGCCAGTTGGTTTGAATGGTTTCAGATAATGCCACGGCAGTGGCTTATGTCAATCAGCAAGGCAACACAAGGAGTGCCGGAGTGGCTCTGGAGATGGATCTCCTATTTGACTGGGCAGAGAAGTCTTGTTGGCTCAGCACATTGCCAATGTGGATAAGTGGAAACAGACTTCCTCAGCCGGTATTCACTGAATCCTGGCAAGTGGAAGTTGAGTCAGGTGTTTTGGTTGATTCTGCGCTGCTGGGGTCGCCCTGAAATGGATCTGATGGCAGCTCACTCCAATGCAAAGTGTGCTGCTTCTTCAGTCACCACACAGAGATAGGGTCCAATGCAATCAATGCCCTAACCCAGCCTTGGTCAAGTCAACAACTGCTTTAGGTGTTTCCTCCATGGCCCGTGGTGGGGGGCTGGGGGGTGTGATTTGGCGTGTAGAGTGCCATCCAGGCAGGATTGTTCTTGTATTATCAGCCTGGCCTTGGACAGCATGGTTTGGAGACCTGATATGGCACCTGCAGCCCTTCCTTTTCGGCTGCCTCCATCTCAGGGGCTATAGTGGCAGGGACCAATCGTCCTAGAGAATCCAGCTCCCTTCTTGTTCATGGCATGGCTCTTAAAAGGAGACTGCTAGCGCATATGAGAAGCTCTCCAGCAGTAATCTCTACTCTGCTTGGTGCCCGGAGGAGGTCTACCAAGTTAGCATATGTACGACTATGGTGCCTCTTTGAGCTCTGGTGTGGCCCACAGCACTTGGCTACTGAGGTGACCAAGGTGTCTTCCCTGTTGGCCTTTCTGCAGGACGGCCTAGAGAAGGGCCTTTCACTTAGCTCCCTGAAGGTTCAGGTGGCAGTTCTGGTCTGTTTCCGTGGTCCAGTGGCGGGCAAGTCTTTGGCCTTGCATCTGGACATCTCACATTTTTTTCGAGGGGGTTCGGCATCTGCGTCCTCCACATCAATCTGTGATACCTTCCTGGAATCTATGTCTGGTGCTCAGGGCCTTGATGTCGGCCCCCTCTGAGCCTTTGAAGTGTGCTACCTTAAAGTATTGATGCTCAAGACTGTTGTCTTTGTTGCCATTTGCTCTGAAAGGCGGATCTCCGAGCTGCAGGCTTTGTCTTGCCAAGATCCTTATCTGTCCTTCTCAAAGGAGGCTGTTTCTATTCGGCCTGTGCCTTCCTTCTTGCCTAAAGTGCTGTCTCCCTTTTATGCAAACCAGGTGGTTTGCCTGTCCTCCTTTTCTAAGGAGCAGTGTTGGGAGAAGGAGAAGGATCTTCGCCTTGTGGATGTCCGGAGGGTGCTTCTCTGGTATTTGGAGATTATGAATTCCTTTTGTAAGTCAGACCCTCTTTTTTGTGCTGTTTGCTGGCTTGTGCAAGGGTAAAGCGGTTGTCAAGTCAACTTTGGGGCGCTGGTTTAAGAAGGCCATTGCCTCTTATGGAACCGGCTAGTTCCAGAGGGTTTGTGTGCCCATTCTACCTGAGCACAAGCATCCTCGTGGGCAGAGAAGAGCTTTCTAACCCTTGCAGATATTTCTTGGGCAGCAACGTGGGCATCACTTTCCACTTTTGTCAAGCATTACTGCTTGGATATCCACGTGCGGGTGGACACAGCCTTTGGGTCAAGCGTTTTGTGGACTTTCTTCCCACCCAGTAGTGGTGTAGCTTTAGTACATCCTGCTTGTCTGGACTGGTCTAGCAGGACGATATGGAAGATGACATTTTACTTACCAGATAATGTCCTTTCCTTGAGTCCTGCTAGACCAGTCCAGGGTCTGCCCCTGAAACTGGATTGCTCTGTTCTTCTGGGTCCACCATGATTTTATACTTGGCTCTGCATGCTCATCTTCTATTGACAGCCTTTTGTTTCTACCTTCCAGTACATAGTTTGCCTGCCCTCCTTTTGGAGGCTGCTTTTGGATTCTGATCTGCTTAGTCTCCAATGTGCTTCCTTTCCATTCCTCTAGATGTATCCTTGTCCTCAGCTGTTGGACTATCTTGACTAAATTGTAAACTCTGATGAGCAGGGACCATCTTTTACATGTCTGTACAGCATTGTGTATGCCTTGTAGCACTATACAAATGATCAGTAGTAGTTGTAGTAGTAAAAATTCTGTACTGCTGATTACTCATTGCCCATGTTGAGGATGTGTGAGACTTGCTCTGTATCTCCTATATGCTTTGGGATGGATACTGAAGGGACCTCTGGCTGAGGCAAATAGAGGCACTGGAGTGATGTCATTGAAATCTGGGCATGTCATTGATTCTTTGTCTCCACCAATTTGCTGGTCGGCGAACACAACCCACTTGTCTTGACTGGTCTAGCAAGACTCAAGGAAAGTCTGGTAAATAAAATATCACCATATACACACATAAATCTAGCCGATATTTACAGAATTACCTCCTTATTGTTATCTACTTCTGTCTAACTTGAAAACATGAACTGGACTTTACTCTTTTAGGGTATCATTTAGAAACAGTGTGCGCTAACACCATGAATGCATGTTATTTGCTGCAGGAGCCGCTGCATTCAAGTGTCTCTGCAGGATATAATACATGGTAGCAGCATTAGTGCTATTAGTGCTGTTGCATGCTTTAACTGGGACCCACTTGATCAACAAGAGCCTCGGCCCAGTGTGCAGCGGCGGCCAAGAGAGCAAATAGAATGCTAGGTATCATAAGGAAAGGAATGGAAAATAAAACAAAAGATATTATAATGCCTCTATATAGTTCCATGGTGAGACCGCACCTTGAATATTGTGTGCAATTCTGGTCGCCGTATCTTAAAAAGGATATAGCGTTATTAGAAAAGGATCAGAGAAGAGCCACCAAAATGGTAAAGGGGATGGAAGGATACTCCTATGAAGAAAGGCTAAAAAGGTTAGGGCTCTTTAACCTGGAAAAGAGATGGCTGAGGGGAGATATGATAGAAGTCTATAAATTAATGAACAGAGTGGTACGGGTAAACATAGATCAATTGTTTACGTTATCAGACTATAGAAAGACTAGGGGATATGCAATGACGCTACAGGGTAAACTATTTAAGACTAATAAAAGAAACTATTTTTTCACTCAACATGTAATCAAACTCTGGAATTTGTTACCGGAGGATGTAGTAAAGGCTGTTAGTGTAGCTAGGTTTAAAAAAGGTTTGGACAAGTTCCTGGAGGAAAGGTCCATAAATCATTATTAAGAAGGGACCCAGGATATCAATGCTTGACCCAGTACAAGCATTGTGGAACCTGTGTCTTTTGGGGAAACTGCTAGGTACGTATGACCTAGATTGGCCACTGTTGGAAACAGGATACTGGGCTTGATGGACCTTGGTCTGACCCAGTATGGCATATCTTCAAGTCCTAACCCCCCACGCTTAACCCTCCGTTACCTCAGATGGATTCAAGTTATCAATGTCCCTGTATAATGTACATTACCAAGTTTGTTACAATGTAAATCACTTTTGTATAAAATGTTAAAGCATATATAGGTGAGTAACTATGCTTTCTCCAGGAACAAGCAGGAAGTCAGTCCTCACATATGGGATTCCCTAGCTACAGGCTACCAGGAACATTTAGAAAATACAGCGAAGCTGTGAGCAGCCACAAGCAAGTATGAGGAGAGACTCTAAGGACCCCAGAGTCCAGGGAGAACTATCACTTTGGTAACCTGAACAGAGAAGGGTAGTAGTTGCCTAGACCCCAAAGAGATTACGGAGTATGGCCTAGCTGAAGGCGCTATCCCATCATGACTCCCTCTCCAGGCAGTAGTGAGCTGCAAAGGTGTGGACTTAGGACCAAGTGGCAGACCAGCAGATGTCTGCCATAGGGACAGAGCGCAAGCTTGCAGCCAACGTTGCTATAGCCCTGATGTTGTGTGCTGTGACCTGGTGCTCCAGTAAGAGCCCAGTCTTTATTTTGAATTTATTAACTGGAATATGTCAGCTCTGGGAAATGTGCATCATTAACGTCTATGCTTTGTTTAGTACAAGAGGAAATTAATTTATAGTTGTATTTCTACAGTGTTGCTGTACATTCTAAGTTGGCTTTTGGGGTTCCCATTTTAATTATTATCTTCCTGTTTCTAAATTGTGATTTCTTGTTTGGTGATGGTCTATATTCTGCATGTGTAACTGAGCTGAGGTATTCTGTTTATGTAATTCCTATTTGACATTGCCACTTGTTCTCTTTCCCCAGTAGGTCATGTATTGTTATTCTCTGAAATATATTGGTTTAATATTTGCAGTGTTGCCTTTTGATAGGTAGGGTCTGGTACTTTGTGAGTCCTGGTAGTGCTGTTATGATACGGCGGGTTTGCTATGGGTTCTAAATGACCAACAGACTTAGAGAAACATTCACACATACATATTTTTATTGGAACTCACACCTTGAAGGACAATCCTTCTCGTGGCGTGCTGTTCCCTTTTATTCTTTATATAGGGACGCAACCCTAGCATGCGTTCAAAGGGGATATCTACCCCTCAACATCAACCAGTTAACATTCTTTCATTCAGGAAAAACCCTCTTAGAAGCCACTTATCTGAACACAGACTTTCCACAGTTCATAGGCAACTCGGCGGCTTCCCCAGCTCATAGATAGACTCAACGTCCACTCCTGATGGTAAATGGAGAAGTCCCTTTATCAGCCACCGATACCGGGTAAAACCCAACACCTCCAAATCAATGTAACCAACAGGGAAGGTCATCCGTTATGACTTCTGAGACTTATTCAAGTAGCAACCATACGAGAGTCTCCCCTCATTTTCTGTCATTTTCAGACTCTCGTATGGTTGCTACTTGAATAGAGTCTATCTATGAGCTGGGGAAGACGCCGAGTTGCCTATGAACTGTGGAAAGTCTCCGTTCAGATAAGTGGCTTCTAAGAGGGTTTTTCCTGAATGAAAGAATGTTAACTGGTTGATGTTGAGGGATAGATATCCCCTTTGAACGCATGTTAGGGTTGCGTCCCTATATAAAGAATAAAAGGGAACAGCACGCCACGAGAAGGATGGTCCTTCAAAGTGTGAGTTCCAACAAAAATATGTATGTGTGAATGTTTCTCTAAGTCTGTTGGTTATATATGTGGGAGACATACGAGATTCAGGATTTAGAATGGGTTCTAAATGGGCAGTGTTTGTAGTAGTTCCTAATGTGCCTGACGGTTGGCACTGGATTATAGTAATGTAGAAATCTTTTAGTCTTTCTTTATCCATACACTCATTAAGAGGCATGTTTACTAAAAGTTAGTGTATGGTAACATTATGCAAATATTTATGCAAATGAGGCCCCTTATGCAAATGAGGCCCGCACAGAGTCTCTGCACATGGCCCCGCACCCCCCTTGGGCCGCCCCTGGGTACCAGTACATATACCAGTGCCGGAGTCGGTGCCGGTACCGGTTGAACTGTCTGACGCGATTCCGAGGGTGTCGATGCCGCAAGGAGAGCTGCCAGACTGCGTTCAATAGCCAGGAACCTCTGGTCTATCGACCCTACCGATGCCTGGGTATCGGTACTGGAGAAAGCAGCCGGTACCCCAGAGCATGGCACCAGTAGTTCTGCCGAGGTTGAGGCCTCAGGAACATCCTGGAGCCCCGATAATGCTTTGGAAGCTGAAGCCTCCTGCCGGGGCAATTTTGCCAGTACAGAACCCTCAAGGGCAACGCCAGAGGCATCTCGATGCTTGGAAGGAGATCTACCCTTTGAGGACCGGCCAGACTTATGTTTAGTTACCTGAGATCCATGGGAGGAAGACGAAGCCCTGGAAGATGTCAATGCCACAGAGGCTGCATCGGAAGGAAAAAGGGTGCTGAGCTTAGCAGCTCGGTTTTGTCGACCCCTCTTGGACATCATGGCACAGGCCATACACTCCGAAATGGAGTGGTCAGGACCTAAACATTTAAGGCACCACTAATGGGTGTCGGTGACGGAGATGGTACCGCCACACTTGGTGCACTTCTTGAAACCCGAAGCGGGTTTTTCCATAGTAAAGAAATGGCGCGTGCACCTGAAGAAGAAAGGTTTGGAAAAAAACTATATATTTTTTTTTTTTAAAGAAAGAAAGAAAGAACTGGCGGTACCGGTATAGCGTCGAGGGAAGGCAGACGCGACCACAAAAAAGAAGGAGAATAGGAAATATTTTCTGCGGTGACAGGAACGACAACCTGCTGGCTCTGCGGAAAACGAAGAACTGGAGAGAGGCAGTTTGGAAAGGCAGGAAGGCAGCACGCAGGCATTGTGGGATGCTCCCAAAAGCTTTTTAATTGGACGCTGGGGAGCGTTCCCGCGCAGGCTCCGTCGGTACCGACGATACCCATATGTGAAGACTACATTCCTGCTTGTTCCTGGAGATTTATTTTATTTATTTATTTATTTATTTATTTATTTAACAGTATTTCTAAACCGCCTTATCTTAATAATCAAGGTGGTATCACAGCAAGCAATCAGGTAAAGTGTGTGTGTTGTACATGCAGTGAGGATAAAACTTAGTTGTGTGAGGGATGTGTTGGGTGCTTGATTTGTTTGAGCTATATACAGGGTGGGCTATTTACAGTGGTGCTAGAATCATATTTTATATATATTCAGTTGTTTGGGAGGATTGGAGTGCTGTTATCCATTCTCTTAGGTTATGTGATGTGACCATAGTGCTCTATGAACAGCATGGTTTTCAGTTGTTTTCTGAAGTCTTTGAGGTCTGGAGTTGCCCTTAGATCGTCCGGTAGATTGTTCCATATTGTTGGAGCAGCCATGGAGAGAGCTCTGTCTGTTGTGTCCTTGCGTGTGTGCTTGTACTCATTTGGGGTGCTGACTCGGTTGCGTGTTTGACTTCTTCTGGGACGTGCGCTGGTTTCCGGTTGTATGATCAGGTGGAGGCTGTTGGCTGATGTGTGTTCTTTTATCTTAAATAGGTTTATGATAGTCTTGTATCTGATGCGAGCAATGATTGGGAGCCAGTGTAAGTCCTTTAGTGTAGGTGTGATGTGCTCCTGCCTTGCGGCTCCGGATATGATTCGAGCTGCAGTGTTTTGTGCCAGCTGTAGTGGTTTGAGAGCTTGTTTTGGTAGTCCGAGGTATATCGGATTGCAGAAGTCCAATATTGGGGTTATCAGTGCTTGACAGACTGTACGGAAGTGTTCTGGAGCGAGGAGTGGTTTCAGTCTCCTGATGATTCGCATCCTGTAATATGCTTTTTGGATTGTTTTGTCTATGTGTGGTTTGAGGTTGAGTTTACTGTCCAGAGTAACCCCAAGGTATCTCACCTCCGATCTTATCGGTATCGTGGTGCTTTGTATCTTTATGTTTGGTGGGTGTGTGAAGCTTTGGTTTCGAGTGATGATTAAAGCTTCAGTCTTGTTGTAGTTTATAGCTAGATTGTTGTTTTGGCACCACTTCGCCATTTGGGTAAGGCAGTCTGCTATCTTAGAGAAGTCCGGGTTTTCGATTGATATCGGGGAGTATACCATTATATCGTCTGCGTATATTGTGTATTGGATGTTGTTCTCTTTCATAATGTTGCATATTGGTTGGATGTAGATGTTAAAAAGGAGTGCTGAGAGTGCGGATCCTTGTGGTACTCCTTGTTGGACGTTTATGGGCCGGGAGGTGTCCTGTCCCACCTTGACCTGTAGCTGTCTTTCTGTTAGGTACGAGTGGAACCATTTTAGAGTGGTACCGTGTATACCAGTGTTCTTCAGTCTCTCCAGGAGTATATTGTGATCAACTGTGTCGAACGCTGAGGAGATGTCGATGAAGATCATTATAATTCCATTCCTGATGTCGTCAATTATTCTTATGATGCTGTCGAAGAGGTAGATCAGGAGAGTTTCGACTCCATGGTTGGGACGAAATCCGTGTTGGTTGTCGTCGAGAGTTCCGTGTTCGTCAATGTGTTCCTGAAGTTGTAGTTGGACCGTCTTTTCGATTATTTTTGCGAGGAAGGGTATGCTGGAGATTGGTCGGTATGCTGCTGGGTCCTTTTTGTCGAGAGAAGTTTTCTTTGTGATTGGTCTTACTGAGGCAAGCTTTAATTGCTGTGGCATGAGTCCTTGAGTGAGTGAGTTGTGTACCATTTTATGAATGTTTGGTATGAGGCTTGCTTTGGTGGCTTTGACCCATGACACTGGGCAAGGGTCTGTAGGAGCAGTGCTTGTGTTGATTGTGGAGATGATGTCTGATATCTGCTCTTTTGAGGGTGAGTGGAATGTGCCCCAGGTTTTGGGGTGGACGTTCGTTCTGTTGGTTCTACTGGGTGTTGTGCGCTCTGTGGAGTGAAATTTGTCTTTGATGTGGTCGGCGACTATCTGTGGATCCACTTGTATTTCTCTTTCTGTTGCTTGCTCTTTTGTCAGGGTTTTTACTATTTCGAAAAGTTCTCTGGGTTTGTTGATGGAAGAATTTATCAGGTTTGTGTGGAATTCTCTCTTTGATTGGTTGATGTGTTCATTGTATTGTTTTTGCTTTGTTAGGTAAAGATGTTGGTCGGAAGTAGTTTTGTTTTTTCTCCATCTCCGTTCAATTTTCCTGAGCTCCCTCTTTTCCTGTCGTATTTTTGCTGAGTACCATGGTTTGTTTTGTCTCTTGTTGTGGTGTTGTTTCTTGGTCCTGTCAACGGATGGTTTGGCGGCGTTAGCTAGGACATTGTTCCAGTTGGAAACTTGTTCCTCCAGGTCCTCTGAGTCAATGTTCAAGTGTTGTATTGTGTCCTGGATGAATTCGTCCTTGTCAAAGGACTTGAATCGTCTTTGTGTGTGTGGGAAGTTCGCTCTTTCGCTTGTCCAGTCTTCTTGTGATTGCAGATTTGTCTCGATTAAGTAATGGTCAGACCATGGTACTGGGGTGATGGTGGGTGTAGAGATTAGGTCTCTTGAAGTTAGGTAGTTTGATGCGAAGATGAGGTCTGGGGATGATCCTAGTCTGTGTGTTGGTGCATTGACTATCTGTGTGAATTGAAGTGATGACATTGCCTGAAGGAAGGCCTCTGCATCTTTTGTATTGGCGGACTTGAGGTTGAAGTCTCCGATTAGTAGTGCTGGTTTGTTGTTTGACGTTATGGCACAGGCTTCTTCGAGTATGAAGGCTAGTTCGTCGGGTGGAGCACGGGGTGCTCTGTAGGTTAGGCAGATTGCAATATTCTTGTTCTTGATGCTAATTGTGTTACACTGCTTTGTATCTGTGAGATTCAGTGTCTTGAACTTGAGCTCTGTTTTTGCTATTATTAGGACTCCTCCTCCACGCTTGTGGATGCGTGGGCAGTTGTATGCTGAGTAGTTGTTCGGTACTAGTTGGTTGAGTAGTACACTGTCGGTAGGGTTGAGCCATGTCTCTGTGATGCATATTATGTCTGGCTGTCGCTCTTCAATGTGGTCTACCAGAGTGTGTATCTTGTTGCAGATGGATCTGGCGTTTATGAGCTCAATTGATGTTTTCTTTGTGGAAGAGGTTGTTGCGACGTGTGCTTCCTTAGGGCCGGTGTTGGGGTTTGATTTGTGTCTGTTTTGTCTCTTTGTTTGGGAGGTTGCGAGTGTCTCTTTGTGTGTGTGTTGTGGACCGAGATATGGCAGTGCAGTTGGTGGGTACCATGGTGTGTTTGTTTGGGGGTAGTGGGGGTGTGTAGTTGGTGGGAGGAGTTGTGTGACTAGTAGGTATAGTGGGAGGAAGTATGTGGTGTGCATGTTGATAGCTTGTGATGTTCTGATAGGGCGACGCCTGTGTCCTTAGGTTTTCGTCTGTTGTTTGCTTTTTTGAGAAGAGCTGTACTTGTTGCAGGGGCTTGTCCTGGGGATGTGAAGTTGTATCTGTTGCGGTGCGGGAGCCTGTCCCGTGGAGGGAGCCTGTCCCTTGGATGTGAAGCTGTATCTGTTGCGGTGCGGGAGCCTGTCCCGTGGAGGGAGCCTGTCCCTTGGATGTGGAGCTGGATCTGATGCGGTGCGGGAGCCTGTCCCGTGGAGGGAGCCTGTCCCGTGGATGTGGAGCTGGATCTGTGGCGGACGCCTTGGTGCGGGAGCCTGTCCCGTGGAGGGTGCCTGTGATCTGTGTTGGTCGCCTTGGTGCGGGGGCCTGTCCCGTGGATGTGGAGTTGGGTCTGTCGCGGTGCGGGAGCCTGTCCCGTGGAGGGAGCCTGTCCCGTGGAGGTGGAGCCGGATCTGTGGTGGTCGCCCTGTTGCGGGGGTCTGTCCCGTGGATGTGGAGCTGGGTTTGTCGCGGTGCGGGAGCCTGTCCCGTGGAGGGAGCCTGTTTCGTGTATGTGCAGCTGGATCTGTTGATGAACTCTTGGTCTGACCCACTATGGTACATCCCAAGTCCCTATGTTCTTATCTAGCTAAAGATGACATTGCTCTAACATAGCATCAGCACTGGCATATCTCTGGGTTTAAGGTATCAATCTGGACAAACATGGTAATACCAAATATGGCCTATAAACGATGGTAGTTAACAACATTGGCATATCCCTGGGTTTACAGTATCGATCTGGACAAACATGGTAATACCTAATATGGCCTGTAAACGCTGGAAGCTAACAACAGTATCCAGAGGGAACTAGTCACTAGAGTGCACAACACTGATCTTGGGTTCTAGTCCCAAACATGAATTTCTACCCTTTAAATTAGTATTTTTATGAGAGGCAGGAGGATAATCCTAGCTGTAGAGAGTGGTGCTGCTGCAATCAGATGATTTAAACAGAACTATACATTCAATTATTGTTAGGAGTGCAGTTAATTCATATAAGTAATGAAGCAGTGTTGATAGTTTAAAAATCACTCAAATGAGTGTGACTTACGTGCCCCAGAGTTTCAGCTCTTTAGGCAGTTTGGCGTCTTCGGAGTTGGTATTCTGCGTTTCCACTGTGAGTTGGTGGATTGTCAGTTCCTTGATTGTACGCGAGCTCGACCCCGAGGGAGCTCAGCTGTACCAAGAGGGAGGTGTAGTCTCAGCGTCGTTTTTTCTGTTATGTTTCTGTGACGATCTTGGGGGTGCCTTTGCCTAAGGGCCGTGCCAAAGGGCCCTCTTGCGCGGCCCTCAGGCGCGGGCCCGCAAGGCGCGGGTGCGCCTGTGGCGTTCTCCTTTTAAATGGAGAACTGTGCCCCGATTGGGTAGAGATGCTCTGAGACACGCTGCTGGAGGGGTGGAGCCAAAAAGCAGCTTCCCCCGAAGAGCTCTTTTGTGTGCAGCAAGGTCTTTTGTAGCTGGCTTGCTCTTTTCTTGCCGCCGATCTTCTGGAGCAGGGCAGGCTCCCTTCGATGAGGCTTTGACTCGGGTAGATGGCTCAGCTCCTCCTGGAGCTAAGCAGAGCAAGAGAGGATCCTGTGCCTGTGGCTTCTCCTTTTAAATGGAGAGCTGTGCCCAGATTGGGTAGAGATGCTCTGAGATACGCTGCTGGAGGGGTGGAGCCAAAAAGCAGCTTCCCCCGAAGAGCTCTTTTGTGTGCAGCAAGGTCTTTTGTAGCTGGCTTGCTATTTTCTTGCAGCCGATCTTCTGGAGCAGGGCAGGCTCCCTTCGATGAGGCTTCGACTCGGGTAGATGGCTCAGCTCCTCCTGGAGCTAAGCAGAGCAAGAGAGGATCCTGTGCCTGTGGCTTCTCCTTTTAAATGGAGAGCTGTGCCCCGATTGGGTAGAGATGCTCTGAGACACGCTGCTGGAGGGGTGGAGCCAAAAAGCAGCTTCCCCCGAAGAGCTCTTTTGTGTGCAGCAAGGTCTTTTGTAGCTGGCTTGCTCTTTTCTTGCCGCCGATCTTCTGGAGCAGGGCAGGCTCCCTTCGATGAGGCTTCGACTCGGGTAGATGGCTCAGCTCCTCCTGGAGCTAAGCAGAGCAAGAGAGGATCCTGTGCCTGTGGCTTCTCCTTTTAAATGGAGAGCTGTGCCCCGATTGGGTAGAGATGCTCTGAGACACGCTGCTGGAGGGGTGGAGCCAAAAAGCAGCTTCCCCCGAAGAGCTCTTTTGTGTGCAGCAAGGTCTTTTGTAGCTGGCTTGCTCTTTTCTTGCCGCCGATCTTCTGGAGCAGGGCAGGCTCCCTTCGATGAGGCTTCGACTCGGGTAGATGGCTCAGCTCCTCCTGGAGCTAAGCAGAGCAAGATATCGTGTTCTCCATGGATAGCAGGAATCATTCCTCACAACCCTCCTTCATCCTCATGGAGTTGCTGTATTTTGCGATCTTCTTTTGTCTGCTCTAGTTATGTCAACTGACTGAGCAAGATGGCACCCTTTGGAAGGAAGGGGACCATGCATGGTGGTGGCATCTCCAAAGGCTTTATTTGAAAGCTGGTGAGATGCTTCCGTGAGGGCTCCACCGGCGCCAACATCACCCATATGTGAGGACTGATTTCTGCTGTCCTTGGAGACCACCTTTTACAGGTAAGTACGCTTAACCCTCCATTACCTCAGAAGAATCCAAGTTATCAATGTCCCTGTATAATGTACGTTGCCAAGTTTGTTACAATGTAAATCACTTTGTCTAAAATGGTAAAGCATAATAAAAAACAGTTAGATAAATAAACCAGACCATGATATTTGATTAGATGCAATGTTAATTTGATGCTGAATATGTGCTATAATAACTGGGGGGGAGGGGGGGAGGGCGGGAGGTATTCAGTGGTAGCGGTTAACACTGCCACAGTGGCTAACCATTGCTGCTGAAACAACATGAACCCAAATATTCAATGCTGGTTCAATGCTGGGGATATATCTGACCACTGGCATTGAATGTCTGAATTGGCCAGATAGGGAGAGTTAGCTAACCGGTCAGTGGCGATATTCAGCTGCTGGCCGGTTAGCTAAAGCAGCTAAGGTTAGGCCAGCCATTAAAGTGCCTAACTTTAGTCACTTTGGGATAACTGACTAGCAGCTGAATATCGCCGATAGCGTTATCTCCGAGTGCTGTCTCCACTCTGCCCCTGGAACGGCCTAACGCTAGTTGACTAACGTCGTAGCACAGAGGCTGCCCCCAGGGATATTTAGTGGCACTAACTGCGTTAGTACCACTGAATATCCCGCTGAGTGCCTAAAAGGCTTTGAATATCTCCCCTCCATAATCCCTGGCCTAAACCTTTGAACTTGTATCCAGTTTCTAGATGTCTAAATTTGTAATGTAGATGGATAAGAACAGTTAAGTGTTTCATTAATATTCAGACAAGTCAAGGGAGATGTCTCACGGCAGCTAACAGTCTAAGGGGCATGAATCCTAAACTGCGCTACCAGGATATCATGGGGTTAGCATGCATTTTGGGCACTGCGCTAAAATATAGCATGGGCCCAGGCACCAAAAATCTCACTGTATTCTGGGGTAGGGACTGGGCAGGACAAGGGCGGTTCATAGGCATTCGCACACACTGTGGCTAGAGTAGGCATTAGCATGGGCCACTAACTGCACTTGATACTGTAGCATGGATGCAACTAATGCCACCTCAATGGGTAGCATGTACCCACATTGCAGCTAGTGCAGTGCTGACATGCTAGGCCTGTGCTAAATGCAGGGGGATGGAAGCACATGCCCCCTGCAGACCCTCCAAACTGGCAACATGGCTGACACGTGCTTTACTGGCATTGGGCTTAGTAAACATGCCCCTATATACTGACATTTCCTAAAGCACATACAGCGCCACCAAAGAAGCACATGTTTTTGGCGGGATGCACATCAGAAGAAATCAGTTTACAAAAGAAGACATTCAAAAGAAGGGTGGCATCGCGTGAGGCTCCTAATATATAAGCGGTGATTTTGCTAGTCATGCATGGAAGTGGTGGTGTTGGGAACACTGCACTTCTGCCGGGATCTGAGTAAAGAGCCAAGGTCTGAAACTCAAATTTTTGGCATTTTAAGATAGCTTTGAACACCTGAGGGGTAAACAAAATTCCCCCCTTAAACGCTCTGCTATAGCCCAGATCCAAATGAGGAGCTAGCTGACAGTAATATGAGATTCAAAGCAGGTGTAAATGCTTACAGGAATATTATCTGGCTATATGTGTACTGCCTGGGCCGGCAAAATGGCTGGGGATGTTATTCCACCTCCAAGGTGGAATAACTTTCCTGGATGTTTTTTTTTCCAACCTCAGGGCATGGAAGGGGCTGGGGGGGAGGCCAGGGTTTATTCCCCACAGCCCGACCCTGGCCTTAGGAGGCCAGATCATGGATTGGTCTGCGGGGAATAAACCTTTTTCTGTGGCAGCAGGCATCGTGACTTTTAAATGGAGCCGCAGTGCCATGGCAACATGACGCCATGGCGCCGCAGCTCCATTTAAAAGCCTGACTGAGCTATCTGGGCAGTATCTGTACATGCAGGCTGGAACTGAATCATAGTCCCGGCCTGCACGGACTGGCCTGATCGCAATTCTCATCCCATGGGGCTAGACGTGCCCCGCAGGATCAGAATCATGATCCCCTTTGTACATCCAGCTCAGATCGGACGTACAAAGGGGATAGCCATTCAGGACAGAATCAGGCCTTATACGTCTATCTGAAAGAGCGAAAATTATTGGAGGAATGAGAAGACATTTCCCTCATCTTGCAGTTGTTGGTTTGCTGAAATGTGCTCATTTCAAATCCTAATTGTGCCCTGGAGCAGGTATACCACACAACCCAGTTGATCTTGCTCTAGAAACCTCATATTCAGCAAAATATAATCATCAAGAAAGGTTCCTTATATCAGCAAGTCACTTAGGGGTATGTTTACTAAGCAGTCTTAATGTGCACCCGGCGATAGTATGCAGGATGCCATAAAAGGAGTGGGCGTTCTGGTCTAAACGTAGCAAACCGGCATTATCGGCCGATAACGAGCGCTGCACACATTATCAGGCGATGGATTGAGCTATGCACGTTAACACGTGTTAATCTTAAGTAGGCGCACTGACATGCAAACAGAGCAGCAGAGGTGTAACACAATGGTTAATACACTGACTGATGGTACAAGGGGTCATAGGTTTGATCCTCCAGTGTGCCTAATGAATAAGGCTGGCTGAGGCATTACCCTTTACATTTAAGCAGTGCTTTGTGAGGCATTTTAGTTTTAATTAGTACTGCCAGAAAACACACCCGGACAGTGCCATAACCTAAGGTGCCACATAAGGCGCCACATAAGGCACTCCAGAGGGCACATTATACAGTGCACTGTCCGCCAAGGCATCCTATAATGTCCCCTATAGGGTGCCTTATAAGGCGCTTTATAGGGCGCCTTATAAGGCACATTATGGAGTGCCTTATGAGGCACTTTATGGGGTGCCTTATGAGGCACCTTAGAGTTACAGCACTGTGAGGGTGTTTTTGCTGGCAGCACTAATTTACATTAAAAATAGACAATGCCTTGGACAGCCCTATCAAATAACCCCACTGTGGGATCAAACCCATGACCTCTGGCTCTACAGGCAGTGAAGCAACCAGTGGGCTACATCTCTATTGCTACTAACACACCCCTGGCTGGCTACAGAGGGACTGCAGGTCACCACACAAACTGTCTGCTGTGGTTACCAGCATAGGGTTAACCCACCCGTACCCATGATGCACTGCACATGCAGATCAGCAGTCTACAGATGATCACAAGATGGGGTATGCACCCCCACAGCACCTCGGCCTAGTAGGGGGAACTGACCATGTGTGTTACTGGCACAGAGTAGCTACAGACCGTCACATTGTGTGGGTACTGTGCTCACCCTGAGGGTGAGGTGGGGCATCCAGCATCATGTCCACAGCACCTGGCTTAGCTGAGTTGGCTATGCTGCAGGTCACCATCAGTGCCAGTGTGTGATAGGTAGTCATTGCAGACAAACCTAGGATACACCTGTGTCCATCTGTATTTCCCAGTCATGTCTAGCCCTTGTGGACTATGATGCACCCAGAATAGTGCATGTCCTGTGTGGGTGCCATGGTCACATGATTTAAGTGACAGGTGGGGGGGGGGGGGTGGTGTTTGGACCCATAGGTGGATTATGTAGTACCACCCAACCTGCCCTCTGGGGCTCAGGGTGGGGGACAGGATCTCCCACCAACAGATCCACATTCTACATCCCTGCAATGGTGGCAGTAGAGGGACCCTCAACCCCAGTCCTGCTGGGGAACAGACACCCTACAGGGCAGTCAATGCAGATCTGTACGCATCCATAAAGCAATAGCAGACAGACAGTAGGCCTGGAAATGCTCAGCTGCCCCCCATCACTATCTGACATTCTCTAGTAGCAAGCACAGTGAGTCTCCAGCTGCTGCACCCTGCAAGGTGTTCTAGCCATACACATACTAACTGCAGACAGTCTGCTATCTAGTCCATAGTGCATGTTCATAGAGGAGATGTGTGCACCCAAAACTGGGATGTGAGCACACCCACCAAGCAGATAAGTCAGTGATTAGGCCCCAGAAAAGAGAACCCATATATATCACTTGAGAGAACTACAATATAGCACTATGGGGGAACCTAGCCATGCCATGGTCACTACTCAGTCAGGGTGAGAGTGACCTCCAAGCAGAACATGCTGTGGCCACCCTGTCTGTGCAGGTGTTGGCCGGGCACTACAATGTCCCAGCCATTGCCCTATGCCCTGTGCAGATGCATCCTGCCCAGGCCGCCCTGTCCGGGCCATACCCATGGTACCTTGCTCCTCATTATGCACATTGGCAGGCTAACACTGGAAACAGTGCAAGCAGTGTGGGCTGAGTAAGGTGTAGGCAGCCACAACACACTGGAGATAGACAGACACACACTCCCACACCGGTAAACACTGTCAGAAACCAAAACTGAAACACGCTCCATAGATATCAGAAAGGTTGCTATGATGCAGCTCTATCAGCAAATTGTGCTTAACTTAGGAATTGCTATCTGCCATTAATCATAGCAACCTTTTGATATATGTGTAACGTATTCCCAGGTTTAGGGCGGCATTGCTAAGGTATGCAAGTGCTAGTATTGGGAGATGCTGCTGCACTCAGGGCCCAACAGCCTGACCCTCCATGAGGCTTTGGATAGTGGAGCCTGTGGGTGCGGGTGTTTCTGCCCCTGTTGGCCGCTGCTCTAGGGCAGAGGTTCCCAACTCCGGTCCTGGTGGGCCAAACACTGTTTGGGTTTTCATGCTGTCTCTAATGAATATGCATGAGATACATTTGCATACCATGGGGGCGGCGCATAACATTGCAGCACAGGCATCTTTATTGGAGACAGCATGAAACCTGAATGGTGATTGACCCACCAGGACTGTATTTGGGAAACTCTGCTCTAGGTATTGCAGATGTCTATGGTGTCTGTGCTCTGTAGGGTAAAATATAGGCGTTTGAGGCATGTTGCTGTTATCTGCAATAAAGGTTCCCTCTTTATTACCACGGTTTAGTAGTGGGTAAAATATGGGGACTGGGTTGGCAGGAACCACAGCTGGGACTTGAACCTGTGACCTTCTGCTCCTGAACACACTGGCTGTGTGTACTGCACCACTGAGTTGCCATTGGGACAGTGCTTTCCCTGGGGATACCATGACTGTTCGTCAGACAGGGCCTGTCTGTTGCAGTGCATGGCACCCACTTACACAGGGCTAGGCCATGGTCTGCTGTGGGCAGCTGCCACTGCTCCCTCCACCACCAGTACCCCTCTGCCACCATGCTGACATGCCCTTCTGCTGGTGGTGCTGGTGGTGCGCAGTCTCAGGCCATCCAGTGTGCTGGTAGGCGGCTGCCTATGGTGCGGGTTCTTGGGTAGGACTGCCTGCATAGATGTCCATGCTTCCCCCCAGCACCGCCTGCCAATGTTCTGTGCCCTTGGGGGTACCTGCTGGGTACTATCCCCTGTGACACTGTGGAAAACACACTCGTGCCCATGTTAGGCCCTCATCAGTTGCTGTCTGGCTGCTCTACTGTTTCAGCATTCCTATGGGTCACCTGGGCATCACCCTAGTCCGCACTGTGGCCCAGCTGCACCACAGCATGTGCCGCCTGCACCCTCTGTATCCCCTTTTCCAGCATCTGTCCGGTTGCCTGTTCCAATTAAAATATAAAGATGTATTATTTGCTCGAGTATTCACCGCTTGAAACTAGTAGGACATATTGTGATTATGTACCAAGGTCTCAGTTAAAACGTCTGCAGCTATTTGTAAAAGGGCTTGTTCCACACTTCACCACCCTTACTGGCGCTGCTGTTCACATCAATGACCTTCAATGTACACTTCGACAATTGTCTTATTATTTTCTTTTTTTGATGTATTTTTATATTTTTCTTCAAAAAAGCCCACTCAATTCCAATGAATCAAGTTATAAGTCTCGACACAACTTTACACGGTTTCTTTCACCCGTATATTTTGAAAGCTTCCACTCTATCTTTCGCCCCTTCAATACATATATATTAATGTTGGTATTGTTTTTAACAAAGAGTACTTAGCTTCTCTGTGCCGTTTAAAATTTCAATTATTGGGTTGAGTGGCTGTAATCTTCTGATGCTGGCGGCTTATTCGAATCCCAACGCCGTGTATCTAAGGCGCCCAAGCGTTTCACATTATGTGTTTCTTCAGGGGATCTCTAAGCGATATACCTATTCAAATGCGAGAAAAATAGTCAGAGTATGACCATTAATAACGTTTTTCTACTATATTTCATATGTACTATTTTTTTAAAAATGTCGCTTTCAGATTAAAGTTTTAAACATACCATTTAGATCTTTTCCACTTGCCTCTCCTTAAACGAAGGAAACAAGATCTGCAAATTCAGATGGTAAGGCGAAAAAACGCCGCGCATGCTCTCTAGAGCTTTTCGAAGAACTTATAAGGATACCATCAGTAAAACTCCTCCCTTTAGATTCACGTCATATCTCATTCACTTCATACACATACAGACCAATCAATGGAGGCATTCAAACCATGTGGTCGAACAGTGTTCAAAAGGAATATCCATCGTTGCTCTTCATAAAGCAAAATTTGTTCACGAGTGCGTCCACCACGGGAAAAATCCACTCTATCAATGGCAAAACAATGTAATTGATCAAAGCTGTGATTAGCTGCATGACAATGCTGTACCATAGGTGCTTCCATTACACTATTATTCACCCTACTGCGATGTTCTATCATCCGGGACTTTAAAGATCTAACTGTTTTTCCGATGTATAGCAGTGAACAAGGGCACCGAACCGCATACACCACAAAAGTAGATAGACGTGGTGGCTTTATGTAATTTATAAATAACCTTCTGATGTTCAAAATGCGTTAACTCCAAGGTTAAAGCGCAAATGCTGCAAGAGCCACATTTTTTATGTCCCGATTCAGTAACTAGTTCTTCAGCCACATGTTCTGATCTCAAGATGGATGGACTTAATCTCTCCTTTAAATTAGGGCTTCTATTCCACACACAACGTATAGACTTATCTTGAAGGCCCGGGAGCAGTCTTAATACCTTACTGTGTTTTTTGATGATCTGTTGAATGGCCTTACTTAAAGGGGAGAAACGAGTGATCAAGTTCACTTTGTTAGTCTCCATCTCTGCTTTGGACTTTTGAACTGAAGTCCATGGTGTTAACAAGAGCCAGCGATCATTATATGTAGCCCTAGTGTATGCTCTCTTTACTATAGAAGGGGGGTAACCGCGTTTCAAAAAATTATCTTTTAACCGCTTAGATTTATATTATCATTGTATGGAGATGACTTCAACCAATGCTCTTCAAAAAGCGCCATATATAGATTTGCGATAGAAGGGGCGCAAGTTGCACCCATTGCCACTCCGGAAATCTGTTGGTATATGATATTTTGAAATTGAAAAAAACTGTGAAAAATTACCAATTTTGCCAATTTCAATAAAAGGACAATGAGATCTTCACTAGACCAGTTTCTTGCAGTTGCCTGTTCCGACATGCCCACCCTGCTGTTGCAGAACATGTGCACGCCATAGGAAACCTGTCCAATAACAAGGGGAAACCCTGATCAGTGCTATTTCACTGTGGGATCATTCACCTTGTATGGGGACAGAGCATAGACCCTTCCAAAATTAATATCTTTTTTTTGGAGCTTTCTCGGTAGTGTTTTTTGCTGTTTCCCATTAATATCACTATTGGACAGCTTGGTTATGTTTTTTTCCATTTTGTTCAAGTCCTTTTCAATGTTTATTTGCCCTTTTGTTCTGTGCACATGTATCACACGTATCACTTTTTGTAGGTTTCCCTGGCTTTGCTGTACATTGCTGACGTAAATGGTTTCTCTTCCCTTTAAATCTGCTCTAACGCCTGGGTTTCACTGGCGTTAGTTTTCAGACCCGGAATCCACAGCATTAGTGTGCAGGGAGCCTCTCCCCTCCCTATCTCCACCCATTTACCCTCTCTCTCCGCCCCTGGGGAGCCTTCCTCCACCCTCCGGGAGCCTTTCTTCGCCTTCAGCGCTCGTTTGCGCCGCTGCGCGTGCTATCGCGTGCTAAGGTACCTTTGCACCCAGTAAAGCGCCATTATCGCGCGATAATGTGCCTTATCGCCCGATAATGTGACAGCAGCGCAAATAGCGCCCTTTAGTAAACATACCCCTTAGATAATCCCAAACCAATAGTTGAAAGCATACATAAAAAAAAATTTTAAGAGACCCTCAGAGAAGGCTAGTGTAACAAACACTTTAAACAATAGCCTCAAGCATTATCTTTGGCCTCTGATCCCTGTGCTCCAATTCATTTTTATTATTACTATTTTTATATAATTTTAAATATTCTTAAAATATCAATTTGTAAATTTCAAACAACAAAGATACTTTGCTTCTGTTCCCAAAAATACCTATTTCAAACTACAAGGATACTATTTATCTGCTCCCGAAAATACCAACAAGATCATGTTTCAGGCCCCTAAACTGAACCTTGCTTTAAGGGAAAGCTTCATAAAGAAGAGTATGTAGCATCCAAACATCTTTCAACGTCTGTCAAAAAAACGTTTTCAAAAAAAGATGCCTGAATTCAACATGAAGTGACATCCACTATATATACAAGAGGTGCACCAATCAGCCACAACTACAATCAGTGAGACACCTCAAAGCAAAGTGGACCACTCAGTCTCCTGATTCAAACCAGCTGGTGTTACTGAATTAAGACAGAAAATCCATTGTTGTTCTCTTACGTTCAACAGAGATTCTTGATTTCCTCCCCTCCAATCTACAGGAACCATATCAATCATACCCCATGGAAAAGATGTAATTTCATGAGCATATGATATAAACTGAGAAACTAAAAGAGTTGCTATAATTTTTATATTCAGTCTAAGCAGTTGTTCTGTTAGATGGATTTTTATAGATTTCTTCGTCCAACCCACATGTATTTTTGGACAGGTACAAATATTAATATAAATCACATAATGAAGTACACAATGTCGAATAGCGTATTTGTGGTGCCTCTTTGTGCGTGCATATTTGTGGTGCCTCTTGGTTAGATCCAGTTTCACAGAAAGTTTACTATGCACGCTAAATAAATGCTTAAATAAATTCTTCAGTTGTGCTCTACATTATTGGCATCCTTGCATTTTAGGTATGTTGTATACAATATCTTGAGAAATAATTTGAAATATTCCAAGTGTATGTCATCATAATATTTTAATAGTATTTTCAACAGTATACAACAAAAAAGAAGATGTTTGTGCAACTTAGACATAGTAATTTCTGAGAAAAAAAACCCAAAATATGACATGGACCTTCACTATTATTTGACTGCACAATCCTTAGTCCAAATGTTTCTTGTAGCCATCTATAAGTTTCATACATCTGTTTGCTGGTAGTTTCTCCCACTCTTCAACTATGATTTGTTCCAGCTTATGAGTGTTTCCAGGATTCCTTTTACCAATAGTAGATATTGGCTCTTTCCAAAGATTCTTGATTGGACTGAGATCAGCACTCATTGCTGGCCAGTTTAAAACAATCCATAAGAACATAAATGCCATACTAGGTCAGACCAAGGTCCATCAAGCCCAGTATCCTGTTTCCAACAGTGGCCAATCCAGGTCACAAGTACCTGGCAGGTTCCCAAAAGGCACACAGGTTCCACAATGCTCATCCTGGGGTAAGCAGTGGATGTCTTAGATCCTTTTTAATAATGTTTTATGGACCTTTCCGCCAGGAACTTGTCCAAACCTTTCATAAACCCAGCTACACTAATAGCTTTTACTACATCCTCCGGTAACAAATTCCAGAGTTTGATTACTCATTGAGTAAAAAAAGAATTCTCTTATTAGTCTTAAATGGGTTGCATTGTAGTTTCATTCTGTGTCTTCTAGTCTTTCTACTTTTTGATGGCATAAACAACTGTACTACATTTACCCGTTCCACTCCATTCATTAAATTTTTAGATCTCTATCATATACCCCCTCAGTCCTCTCTTTTCCAAATTGAAGAGCTCCAACCTTTTAAGCCTCTCCTTTTGGGGGTCCATTCTCTTTACCATTTTTGTCGCTCCTCTTTGTAAATTTTCTAATTCAACTATATCCTTTTTAAGATATGGTGACCAGAATTGCACACACTATTCAAGGTGCAGTGGCACCATGGAATAATATAATATCCTTGGTTTTATTCTCCATTCCTTTCCTTATGATTCCTACAATTCTATTTGTTTTCTTGGCCGCCACTGCACACTGGGCGGAGGGTTTCATGTATTTATCCACGATGAAGCTTAAATCTTTTTCCTGGGTGGTGGTTTCTAAGGTGGTACCTTGCATTGTGTAACCATAGTTTGGATTGTTCTTTCCTAGGTGCATAACTTTGCACTTGTCCACATTAAATTTCATCTGCCATTTGAACATCTAGTCTTCCAATTTTTCAAGGTCCTCTTGCAATTTTTCACAATTCTCTTGCATTTTATCAACTTTGAATAATTTTGTGTCATCTGCAAATTTGGTCACCTCACTCATTATTCTGATTTCCAGGCCATTTATGAAAATGTTAAAAAGCAGCAGGTCCAGCACAAATCCCTTGGGGTACTCCACTATTCACCTTTCTCCACTGAGAAAATTGGCCATTAGTTCCACTCTCTGCTTTCCATCTTTTAACCAGTTCCTGATCCACAATACTACACTGCCTCCAATCCCATGACTTTTTAATTTTGCTACGAACCTCCCATGAGGGATCTTGTCAAAGGCTTTCTGAAAATCCAGATACATTTTATCAACTGTCTCACCTTTGTCCACCTGTTTATTCACACCTTCAAAAACATATAACAGATTAGTAAGACAAGACTTTTCCTTGGCTAAATCCATGTTGGCTTTCTCCTATTAAACCATGGCTATAAGGGAGGGCTCATAAGTCGCTGGCCTTGTAACGAAACAGAAATCTATGAGCACACTTCAATTCCGGAGGTCTGAATGATCTCTCTGCAGTTTCGGAACTGAAGTGTGCCCATAGCTTTCTGTTTTGTAACAAGGCCAGAGACTTATCAGCCTGCCCCCCCTCCCCCCTGTATCTACATGTTCAGTAATTTTATTCTTTATAATAGTTTCTACCATTTTGCCCCGTACTGCTCACTGGTCTATAGTTTCCCCTGCTCACTCCTGGAATCCTTTTTAAAAAATTGGAGCTACATTAGCCACTCCCCAATCCTCAAGTACTACACATGATTTTAATGAGAGTTCACAGATTGCTAATGGTAGATCTGCAGTCTCATATTTCAGTTCTTTCAACACCCTTGGATGTATACTATCTGGTCCAGGTGATTTGCTGCTCTTCAGTTTATCAAACAGTTGTAATACATCCTCCCATATTTCTTTCAATTCTTCCACTACATCACCTTGATATACCATTTCAGGCATGGGCAACTTCCTTACATCTTTTTCAGTAAAGACTGAAACAAAGAATTCATTCAGTCTCTCTGCTATGGCCTTGTCCTCCCTTAGCGACCCTTTTACCCCTCTATCATCCAATGGTCCAACTGATTCTCTCACAGGTTTTTTGTTATGAATATACTTGAAAAAGGTTTTATTATGCATTTTTGCTTCCATGGCAAGCTTCTTTTCAAATGTTCTCAAAGCTCAACCCAACTAGAGAATGTGCATGAGCGATGCAATCCACTAGCCAGAGGGATAGTGTACGCTTCAAGTCAGTGACACTTAGCCTATTGGGGTCGAAGGAGACAAACAGCTGGGTGGATAGATGGTGCGCCTTCATACACTCCAAATAGAAGGCCAATGCACGCTTACAGTCTAGCATTTGAAAGACTGCCTCACTGTGGTTAACATGAGGCCAAAGAAAGAATGTTGGAAGGACAATAGACTGGTTGAGGTGGAACACTGAGACCACCTTTGGGAAAAAGCAGGGGGGTGCAGAGCACTCCCCGGTTTTGGTGAAACCTGGTATATGGAGGGTGAGCAACCAGAGCTGGGAACTCACTGACACATTGTGTCGATGTGATGGCCACCAGGAAGAGGACCTTCCAGGTCAAGAATTTTAGTGAGCATGACCCTAGGGGTTTGAAGGGGGCCCACATCAGTTGGCCAAGGACTGCACTGAGGTCTCAAGCAACCAAAGGGAGCTTCAGCAGAGGCTTTGAGAAGAGCAGGCTCCTAATGAACTGGGCCACCAGAAGCTGGACTGAAACGGGCATTCCCACACAATGCCTGTTTCACAATGGTAAGCCCCAATCGTGCTGAGGTGATCTCACAATGAGTTAGAGTCAGGGGGGTAACAGTATATGACGTCAGATAAAGACCATCATGGTCCATATAATCTGTCCAGCAAGGTGTCAAGAGTAGGTGCACCTGCCGCTCCGTGAGGGTCATCCCTCCCCATGCCTTTGTTTAGGGGTGTACTCACTGCTCTGTGCAGGTCACCCCTCCCCATGCCTTTGTTTAGGGGTGTACCCATTGCTCTGTGCAGGTCACCCCTATTCGTTGAGATAGCTGAGACATTATCCTTTTGCTATAAAGAGATCCACTGTCTCTGTCCCATGCCATTTTGAATTCTGCAACTGTATTTGCCCCCACCACTTCCATCGGGAGGGCATTCCAAGCATCCACCACCCTTTCAGTGAAAAAGTATTTCCTGATGTTGCCTTTGTTTACCCCCTTGAAGCTTCATGTTATGTCCTCTAGTTTTGCAGCTTCCCCATCTTTGAAAAAGGTTTGTTTGTTCATTAATACCCTTTAAGTATTTAAAGGTCTGTATCATATCTCCCTTGTCCCTCCTTTCCTCTAGAGTATACATATTTAGATCTTCAGGTCTCTTCTCATATGTCTTCTGACGCAGGCACCAAATCATTTTGGTCGCCTTCCTCTGAACTTTTTCCAGTCATTTTACATCCTTTGTGAGATATGGTCTCCAAAACTGAATGCAATATTCCAAGTGAGGCCTCACCAGTGACTTGTACAGTGGCATTAGTACCTCCTCCTTTCTGCTGGTAATTCCTCTCTGTATGCAACTCAGTACCTTTCTGGCTTTGGCCACTGCCTTGTCACACTGTTTTGCCACTTTGAGATCCTCAGAAACAATCACTCTGAGGTCCTTCTCTTGGTCCATGCACACCAACCTCTTGTCCCCTATCGCATACAATTTCCTTTGATTTTTGTATCCCAAATGCATGACACTGCATTTCTTTACATTAAATCTTAACTGCCAAGCATTAGACCATTCTTCCAGCTTTTATAGATCTTTCATCATGTTATCCACTCCCTCAGGGGAGTCCACTCTATCGCAAATTTCTGTCTCATCTACAAATAGACAGACTTTTCCATTCAGTCGTTCAGCAATATCACTCACAAATACATCGATCAGTACTAGTCCTAGGATCGATCCTTGGGGCACGCCACTAATCACCTTCCTTTCATCCAAGTGAGTTCCGTTTACCATCACCTTCTGTTGTCTGTCAGTCAACCAATTTCTGATCCAGTTCACCACCTTGGGACCCATCCTCAGGCTGTACAGTTTAGTGATAAGCTCCTATGAGGAATAGTATCAAAGCTCCTATGAGGAATAGTATCAAAGGTGCAAGAGGTACTCCAGCAGCCAGTCCACAGATAAGGAAAAAGGGTCCAGCACCTTACCTGCACACCAGACAGCAAACTGCCACCACTTGGGCGCATAGGCCTTGGGTGTCAAGTCCTTGTGGGACACCAGCAGGATGTTGGTAATGCCCTTGGGGAGAGCAAGCTCTGTGAGGACTACACTCTCAGCATCCACGCCATGAGCACCAGGGAGTGGACGTTAGGGTGCAGCAGGGAGCAGCCTTCCTGTGAGATGAAGTCTGGGTCAGAGCTCAGGCACAGAGGCTTCCTCAGCGAGAGCTGTAGTAGTAGAGGAAACCACTGCTACAAAGGCCAGTATGGGGTAATGAGAATCATGGAGCCACTCTTGGCCTGGCGCTTCACGAGTTTTCACAACAAGTAGTATTGGGGAGATAGGCATACAGCAGGCCCTCCCCAAGTGGAGAAGAAATGCATATGAGGCCAGCTGGACATTTTGTTCTGTGGTGAAAAGGTCCACCACCGGGGTGCCTCACTCCCGGAAGATCCAGTCCACCACTTCCCTCTGAGAGTCCACTCGTGAGGCTGAAGCACCCAGCTGAGACGATCTGCCAGGCTTTTGAGCTCACCAAGCAGATAAATCACCCTGAGGTCCATGCCATGGAGCACAGCAAAGCTCCAGAGGCGAACAGCCTCCCAGCATTCAAGATACGATCTCATGCCCCCCTGCTTGCTAACATGCAGAAAAAGACCACATGGCATATCTAGTCTGCCCTTCCATATCAACCACTACAACAGTCCCCTTTTTTCCTTTAGAGATCCTCTGTGTGTTTCTCATGCTTTTTTGAATTCAGATACTGTCCTTATCTTTACCACCTCCACTGGAAGACTATCCATGCATCTACCACTCTTTCCATAAAGAAATATTTCCACATATTACTCCTGAATCTGTTCCCTTTCACCCTCATCCTATGTCCCCTCTTAGCATAGCTTGCTTTCATTCAAAAGCGACTTTCCTCCTGTGCATTTATGCCACGGAGGTATCTAAATGTCTCAATCATATCACCTCCTGGTTGTCTGCTTGAATCAGGACCAACTGATTTGCCAGATGTGCACAAAAGGTACGGAGGGCATTCGATATGGCCCGAAGCTCGAGAAAGTTGATTTGATGGAGACTCTCCTGTGCAGACCACAGCCTCTGGGTGCTGAGATTGTACAGGTGCCCACCCCAGCTGACCTTTGAAGCATCCGTTGTATCTTGTGGAGGACCACCAGCTAGAACAGAAGGCCCTGCAGCAGGATGTCTGGCTCGAGCCACCATGCCAGGGACTGTGCTAGTGGTTCAGTGACCACTATTCTGTCCCACAGCCAGCCTGATGCCTGCCTCCATTGCATGGACAGGGTCCATTAGGCCTGCCGCATGGAGAGGCAGGCCTGAGGAGTGACATGCACCATAGTGGCCATGTGTCCGAGGGCCCTCAACCGCCCATGGGCCATAGTGTGGTGCTGGTGCTGCAACGCACCACTACCTCGATGAGGAGCTGCAGGTGGTCCATCGGCAGGAAGTCCCACACCTGAGTGGTATCGAGGAGGGCGCTAATGAACTCCAGCTGCTGCAATGGATGGAGGTGAGACTTTGAGTAGATAACCATGAAGCCAAGATCCTCAAGCACCTGAATGGTTAGTTATTTTTTTTTTTTATTTATGCTTTTCTTCTATACCGCCTCTTCCAGAGATCAAAGGCGGTTTACAGATAACGAAAATTGAACAAAGTTTTACATGGAACAGGGTTTGTAACTATTTACATTCAACTTTTGTATGAACAATAACAGCTTTTGTAACTAATTACAGTCAACTCTTACATGAACAGTAGCGTTAACAATGCCATTAACTATTTACATTGAACATTGGATATTGAACGCTGGACGTATTACACAGATAACTTTGAAAGTATCTTTGTATTTATAAATTTATTAATCTTTTTTCATCTGAGTTAGTTTTTTCTTTTTTTTTAGGTGTATTGGGTGGGGGGGTTGTAATCTGGAGTTATGGTGGGAGATTTCTGAGGTGTATTGTGGAGGGTGGGGGGGGTTCAGTTAAGTTTGCGAAGTGTTCAGTGAATAGGTGTGTTTTAAGTTCCTTCCTGAATAGATGGAGGTCAGCAGACTGCCAAATGCTGGCAGGCATGGCAGCCTCGATCAACCAGTTGTCCACATACAAAGACCCCTCAAGTCCAGAGGAAGGCATTGCCTCATCAGCATTGGATCCCCCTGGAAACGGCCCATGTGGCTTTGGATAATATTGGGGCCTTGCCTTTTTCTGGCGGGGCAGGGAAAAGCTGTGGAGTAAAGATGCATCCTATAATAGGCCCGACAGTGGAGGCATGGCAGAAAATATGCAAGAGGGTGGCTTTTGATAGTGCAAGTTCACGGTTGGCGTCTTTGACACAGGGAGCTCTGTTCCCGCCATATGTGATGGATCCGGGTAGGTTCAGGTGGCTTAAGGAGAATGGTATGGAAAGGGTGCTGGATTTTATTGGAGAGAAGAGGTTCTTGACGAGGAATGAGATTATTGCTAAATGCCAATAGAGCCCTCCGAGGTTTTTCTCTCTCTTCCAGACAGAGCACTTTCTGGCATCCCATAGGAATAGGTATTTGGGATTGCCACATTGGATGGAATCTTTTTTTATATGACCCCGGAAGAATCAAGGGTTGGTGGCCCAGCTATATGAGTTGCTTCAGGGGGAGCCCCGGGGATGTCATGCCTACCAGAGAGACTGGACTAGAGATTTAGAGAGGAGTTGGGCAGAGGAACAATGGGAGGCTATATGGATCAATAACCCAAGAATTACGATATGCCTTGCACACCTGAATACTCAGTATAAATGGTTATTTCGGATGTATTTCACTCCCAGCCGGCTTCATGCTATGCATCTCAAAGATTCTGATGAATGCTGGTGGGAGTGTGCTAAAAGGGGGACCCTGCTACACACAGTTTGGGAGTGTGCTAAAGTGCAGGTCTTTTGGGAGGGGGTGTTGGCCGTGGCCAGGGCAGTGACGGAGGAGGCCTTGGAGCTGGACCCGGCGCTTATGTTGCTGGGATACACAGAAGGACCCCCAGAGGTTTGTCTGAATAAGAAATCTCTGGTCAGCTTCTTCTACTTGGCGGCGAGATTGGCTATAGCAGCAAAGTGGAAGAACACGGAGGCCCCTACCACACTAGAGTGGTATAAGAAGGTAGCTTGTATTATGGAATTGGAGCGAGGAGTAGCATTGGGCAAAGGTATGCTGGAGGAATATGAATGGCTATGGTCCCCATTTAAAGATTGTGCTACACAGTGGGAACGAGAGGGGGTGGGTTAGAGTAACAGAGGAAAATGGTATGGGGTATGTGATATGAATGGACAACTGAGAGGGACAGTGGGGTGTGGGTGTGGGTAGAGTTAGGGGAGATCTCCGGAGGAATAATGTCAGGCCCCCCTCCCCCCCCCCCGGAGGAGAAGTAGTGTGGAAGAGATTCCGTTACAATCCTGGGTTGTGTATGGGTTTTGTTTTGTTGAGAATTGATGCTGTTATTGTTAGTTATGCTCTATATATGTAGTGCCTTGGCATAGAGAATAATAAAGTGACGAGAGTGTGAAGGGGGTTAGGAGAAGGGGTGTATTAGCCGGGGTACTGGGATGCTCGGGACGGTTTATAAGGGGTATATATATGATGCACGTATGTAATATTGGTATATGATAAGATTGTTCTCCTTGTAATATGCAAATTAATTTTAAAAAAAAGAAAAATAAAGAAGGAAAAAAAAAAAGAACACACAAAAAGACCACCTAAAAGGGAACAACTGCTAACCAAATGACAGGTGGGAAAAATAAGAGTGAAAAATCCCAGCCACAAGGGCCAGAGAGAAAACCTTTCTTCCGGACTGCAGGAACACGTCCTATGGGCTCCACGGAAAAAAGAAGACTGGAAAGTATGGTACCATGGTAGGCGGGAAGGGAGGCATGCATGCATGCATGGTGTACCTCTCAAAAGCTTCCTTTGGAAGCTGGGGCGTGTTCCGTGTGAGGCTCTGTCAGTGACATCACCTATATGTGAAGACTTATTTTCTGCTTGTTCACAGAAAAATATTGTTATGTGTGTTTGAATAAAGTCTTTAACTGATAATTAGTGCAGGGCTTGAAATTAAATCTTTCCAGTCTGAATTGTAGTCATCATGAGTCCAGCAACTTTGGATATTGGGATCCACAAGGTTCCTATTGTACCGCACTGGAATGGTAGGCCCTGCAGCAGATTGTCTGGCTCGAGACATCACACCAGGGACTGCACCAATGGTATGGTGACCACTATCCTGTCCTGCAGCCGGTCCAACGCCTGCCTGCACAAGGTCCACTGGGCCTGTCCCATGGAGGAGCGGGCCTAAGGAGTGACATGCACCATGGCAGCCATGTGTCTGAGGGCACTCAACAGCCCGAGGGCCACGATGAGGTGCTGACGCTGCAACATGCCCATCACCTCAAGGAGGCACTGCAGGCAATCTGTTGGCAGAAAGTCCGGCACCCGAGTGATATCAAGGAGGGCTCCAATGAATTCCAGTTGCTGTGACGGATAGAGGTGGGACATTGGGTAGTTGACCACAAAGCCAAGACCCTCAAGCACCTGAATTGTGAGCACAGCAGACTGCCAAACTCTGGCAAGCATGGCAGCCTTGATCAGCCAATCATCCAGATATGGGAAGACAACGACCTCCCGGAGTCCAGAGGAAGGTGACCGCAATCGACATATATTTCATGAAGACTCGGGGGGGCTGTGGCTAGCTTGAAGGGAAGCACATGATACTAGTAGTGCTGGCTGCCCAGCACGAGACACAGGTATTGCCTGTGATGTGAGTGGATCGGAATATGCATGTATGCATCCTTCAGATCCAAGCAGCATAGTCAATCATCCTGTTCGAGGTACGGGAGCAGCATCCCTAATGAGACCATTTTGAACTTTATGCACACTAGGAACTGGCTCAGGTTTCACAGATCCATAATTGGACAGAAAATGTGATCATTTTGGCAACCAAAAGATACCTGGAGTAGAAGCCCAGCCTGATCTAAGCTGGGGAGATTGGTTTGATGGCAACGTCAGACAGTAGGGTCTCAACCTCAGTCTGCAGTATGCTCCAGTGCTTGGGATCCTTTGGGTATTCCCCAGGGTTGTACAGAGGCAGCAGCTGGGAAATGTTCAGCCAATTATCCATTTTGGACAATCTGCAGCACCCAGGTGTCTGAGGTGATGAGGGGGCCACCAGTGGACAAAGTGGGCAAGGCCCCCCCCCCCAACTTTCAGTACCTCGATAGCAATGGTCGGCTGGCTATTCTCCTGAGAACACCGTCAAAACCCTGCACCCAGCTTGGGCTGGGGGGTGGGTTGTGCCTTCCATGTCTTCTACCACTGGCCGGGGAGTCTGTGTTTTACACTGAGGGCTGTGGCTGTGCTGGGAAATATCAGCATGGGTACAGATAGAAGACCTTCTTGGCGTGATGTTTCTTCTTTCTGGGAACCTAATGAGAGTCACCTTCTCCTTCTCCAGCTCCTCAGCTTTATCCTCTATTGGTCTGCCAAAGTAGTTTTCGCCCTGGCAGGCAATGTTAGCAATCTTGTCCTGGACCCACTGTTCCAGGTCTGAAGACTGTAGCCATGCCATCTGGCGGGTGGTGATCCCCACAGCCACCACTCTACCAGCAGATTCAAAGGTGTCATAGTTGCTTTGCACCATGAACTTTGAGCACTCCTTGCCGTGTGCTATAAAACCATGAAAGGACTCGCAATGGTCCTCTGGAACCAGGACAGCAAAGTCCTCCAGGTCTAACATGACATCCTTGAGGAACATGCTCATGTAAGTCTGGTAAGTCAGGATGCTGGCAACTAGCATGGAACCCTGGAAGCACCTCCTCCCAAAGGAGTCCAGGGTCCAAGCCTCATGACTTGGGACTGAGGAGTACATCTGAGCATGCTTCGCATACTTCAAAGCTGACTCCACTACAATGGAATTGTGGGGCAATTGAGGTTTTCAAAACCTGGGGCCTTTGGGACCCAGTATAAGGAACTGAGTTGGCAGCTGATGAGCGGCATCTCCCACAGCTGCTGCAGGACATGGTGAATAGGAATAATCACCGCCTCCCAGGGGGCCAAGGGGTACTGGAGGAGTTCTAGTTCCCCCACTCTCAGTTCCTCCTCTGATTCCAGCGAGAAGGGGATGGCCTTGGCCATATCCATAACAACATCCTGGAAGGACATGTCCTCTGGGGCGACTTGAGCCGCTCGAGTGGAGGCGATGGTCGGATGGGAGGTCCAAGGACCAAAGGCCGAAGAGGTTGATTCCGCCTCAGTTTCCCATTCTGATTCAGATTCCAAGAGGAAGTTGAAATAGTGCCAAGTCTCCTCCTCCCGCTGGCTCCGTGGTTTGAGGGAGGAAGAATGCCGATGACTCTCGCACTGCCTGGCATGCCGATGGCGGTGTCCTTAGGCTTCAGATTCTGACACACTAGAGAGGGCAATGGCAGGGCAAGGGTCTCCAGGATAGGCTGGAAGGAGTGCAGTGATGATGCATTCTGTGACACGAAGCCTGCATTCTGCAAGGCTTCTACCACCACCAGGTGAACTTCTAAGGCTCGAAGGCATTCCTCCAGAAATGCCATCTGCGAGGGGGCCGATGTTGCAGCCATGGACATCGGCAATGACACCTCGGGTGGGGACTCCACAATGATAGGAGCATTGGGAGACATATAGCTGCCCTCCTGGGCACTGGGAGTGGACTCCACCATTCTTGTCAGGTCCTCCCACTGGGGAAGCTTGGCTGGCCACTTTCAGCCATTGCTCTCTGCATCTTGTCAAGCAGGGCTTCACCCGGAACTTCTCTCAGTGTTCACCCTTTGACATCAAAGGGGTCTCTGCAGGGAGCCTTCACTCTCAGCTCTGGCCCTTCATCTCCGATTGAGCATGCTGCTGTTTCCCCTTGACCACCTCTGGACCTTTCGCAGGTGTGGATGAGGGGATCGGGGCTGAGGATGCTGAATCAGATGAGATAAAGAGGGACTCTTTCTGCTTTTCCCGCTTTCAGCCCTCGGTGTATCATCTGTAAGCAGAGCTCATAGAATGCTAGCTCATGGTTGGGCCCAAGGCATTACAAGCACCAATTATGATGATGTGTGACAGGAATAGTCTTGTAACACTCGGCGGCATGTGGCAGCGGCGAACTTAGTGTTGTCATTGTTGCCGCGTTGCTTCCACTCTTTGTAAGTTTGCCACAGGCCCAATGGCTATGCCCTGCTGGGCCAAAGTCTCGCGGTACAGATGTTGTTGCGAGACTTCAGTCCAGCAGGAAACAGTTGTCAGGCATGAGGAAAACTTACAGAGCATGAAGATAGCACGGAAGCGATTATAACAGCAAGTTTGCAACCGCTGCTGTATGGGCCCCATTTCTGCCCAGGCCCTCCTGCATTGTGGGACTGCTTGGGCAGAATTGATGCCACTGGCCTAAACCATTCATAAACAACACCTTCCTAATGGCTGTAATTGCTGCCACAAGATACCATGATCAACTGTAGCAAATGTAAAAGTAATGCAAGCAAGGCAATTCTGTGGCTGATGAATACAAATTCTCTGCCTGAGAGTTCTTAAAGAGGGCTATTTTTATTTTTAATAGACAACTTTTTCTGCTGCGTTGCCTATTGATTTATTTTTGTGTTCTTAGGCAAAGCTTTTTTTTTCTGCTGCTATAGGTTATTTTTTCTCCTCTAACTTTCAGGTTCAAAGAGGAAGGCAAGCTGAAGTCACTGCACTCCTCAGGTGTTCAATCTTTCCCTTCCCACACACCCCATCTGCAAAATCTTGCCATATAGGGCAACTCACCAATTAGCTTGTTAAGAAAGATAAAACGTTTTGTTATTGGTTAGTTACATATTTCGATATCTGTTAAAAGTAAACAAATTGATATACTTGAAGGAGCTTTGATTAGGTAATTTTACAAAGGGAACACATTAGACTATATACCTCAGTCACATACATTACATTGTAGCAGGTTAACATGATAACTGTTTAGCAAGCAAGTAGGACTACACACAGGCACATAAAAAGCAGATAGCCTCTTTTATGTGTGATCTAACAGCTCTGTTCTGACTTAAAGGATGGCTGATGAAAAGTTAGGGACTTTGGTAGGATTTTCTCATCTCCTTTAACTGGCTCCAAAGCTCCAACAACTGAACTATGGCCGGGAAAATTGTGTTGTCAAAGCTGTTGCCCCCATTACAGTTTCTGCCTCTGTCCAGATGGGCAACCTGATCCCAGTCGAGGGACCGGTTCCATGTGCAAGATGTATGAAGCTGAAGCCCTCATAAAACAAGTGGAGGAGCTGAGAGAAGATGTGGGAAGGCTGAGAAGCATCCATGACAATGAGAGGTACATTGATGAAATGCTTCTTGAGGCATCCAAGCTCTCCGACCGAACTGGTATGCAGCTTTGGAAGTGGAGGAGGCAAAAACATCCCAAGAACGGGACTGACTACTTTCTGATACTGCACATCCATGCGAGCACTTATGATACTGCCAGGTATCCCTCCGTGCATATCAAGAGTGACTTCATGGCTCTGGGACAAAAGATGAAGCAGATGGGTGTGCAGGTGGTATTCTCCTTAATCCTCCCTGCTGAGGATAAAGCCAAGGTAGAGAAGTTCTAATCCTAGAGATGAATGCATGGCTGAGTGAATGGTGTCATCAAGCGTATTTTGGTTTCCTAGACCATGGGATTATTTTCCAAGGGCAGCTGAGTAGAGATGGTGTCCACCTATCCAAGAATGGTCAAAGTGTCTTCTGTAACAGTTTGGCTAACCTACTGATGAGAACTTTAAACTATATTCATTGGGGATGGGTGAAGAAAGCCCTCAGGAAAGTAAAACATTAAATACCTTTATAGAAATGGGTAAAAGGGGCAACATCTGGAAAGTGGGGTGCACTAATTCTCATAGTATGGGAAATAATATTCCAGATGTTGAATCTTTAACAGAAGTGGCTGACTTGGGATTTACTGGCCGTTATGGAGTCATGGTTCATGGAAAACCATGACTGGGATGTAATTATACCAGGCTATAATTTATTCAGGAAGGACAGGGTAGGAGGAAGGGGAGGAGTGGCACAAAATTGAACATACAAAATTTAAAGCCATCCTTACAGTTTTCAAGATCCTCAACAGCTTATCAGCTGCTCGCCTTCAAACTAATACATGAGACCAAAGATAACTGTGCAAGAAGAACCGGCACCCAGTACACCTTAGCTAACCCAGCATCTTTCACCAGATCAAGCACCACCACATTCAGAAGAGCCTTCTCCCTATATGTGCCCTCTCTCTGGAACTCAATCCCATACAAACTCCAGGCCACAAAGGATCTACTAACATTCAGAAAGGCCCTCAAGACTCATCTATTTACAGCCTACTTCACTATGGATAAGACATAATGCCTCATGCAACTGCCTCTGTCCCCTCCCCCATCCCCTCCCCCTCTCTTCCTTCCCCCCATAGGCATTGTTCTCCCCTTATATTAACTCCTTTGCAAGTTCTTTGCCCTGTTACAATGTATTAAATTACTAACTGGAACTCGGTATTAAGAGAAGCCTCTAAACCATTAACACTAAAACCTAAAAAGCCTTATAAAAGAACTTCAGAAAAATGGTATACACATGAACTGGCTTCTATAAAAAAAAACCTAAGAAAAATAGAAAGAAAATGGCGTGTAAAGAAAACACCTGAACTTAGGGTCCTCTACTTTACAACACTTAACACATACAGATCAGCAACTAATAATGCAAAGAAATTATATCATACCTCTATATTAACTAAGGCTATTAATCGTCCGAGGGAACTCTTTGAAATAGTAAAATCCCTATCTAAAGCTACTAACAACAACTCCCAGCTTATCCCTATTAACTTGTCTGATTTAGCAAACTATTTTGCTAGTAAACTAAAACTATCATTGATACCAATACCAGATCCTATAATATCATTAAACAATAACAATAGATGGAATTCCTTCCAACCCATTGATAAAAAACAAATACTAAACATAATATCAAATATCAACACCACCACATCTATCCTTGATCCATGCCCAGTCACCTGGATTAAGTCAACAAAAGAAGAACTTGCCCCATTTATTCTCAAAATAGTAAACAGTTCCATCCAGCAGGGGGTACTACCAAAAGAACTAAAGAATTCTGCAATTCGACCAATTTTGAAGAATAAATCTCTAAATGAGAATGACCCAACCTCATATCGCCCAATTGCCAGTATCCCCTTTATAACAAAAATTATAGAAAAAGTTGTACAATTACAACTACAGGACTATATAGATACATTTGCCCCCCTTGATGATCATCAATATGAATTTCGACCATATCATGGTGTAGAGACCCTTCTGCTTGCTCTCCTCGATACCCTAAACAAAGAACTAGACAACACAAAACAAGCTTTTATTCTGGTATTTCTAGATATATCTGCGGCCTTTGATAGTGTAAATCACAACATACTTATATCAAGGCTCAGACAAATTGGATTAAGGAAAATTACACTAGAATGGTTTAAATCCTACATATCTGACCGTACACAATTTGTAAAAGTTAACCAGAACTCCTCACCTACTTTTCCTCAAGAACAGGGAATACCTCAGGGCTCTGCCTTATCTGCCCTTCTGTTCAACCTCTATCTCCAACCAATCTGTACCATTTTTCAAAACCACAAGATGAAATACCAGATATATGCGGACGACATTATGCTATACTCTGCATTTGATATACAAGATCCAAACTATGACAATATAGCAAACTGCCTTATAGAAGCTGAAAAATGGCTAAGTGAAAACAATTTGAAAATCAATTTCAAAAAAACAGAGATACTGATCACTTCAAGAAACACAAATTATACACCACCAACTGACATCAAAATTCTTAACTTTACCATACCTATAAAGGAAAATATTAAATACTTAGGGGTCACTCTAGACAAGGCTCTCAATTTCACAAACCATATCAAGAAAACAACCAAAACAATATACTACAAGCTACGCTCAATTCAACAACTGAGACCGCTATTAGAAATCAATGACTTTAGAACCATCACACAGGCTCTGATAACACCCCATTTTGATTACTGCAATGGGATATTAACAGGTGTATCTAAAAAGAGCCTAAAAATACTACAGATGGCTCAAAATGTTACAGCTAGAATAATCTTCAAAGCCAAACTGACTGATCACATCACCCCGATACTCTATTCATTACATTGGCTACCTATACAAAGTAGAATTCAATATAAAATAATATTGACCACTTTCAAACTGATAAACCAGATTGCCCCATCATACCTCACTACACTAATTCATAGACCTACAAAAAAATAGAGTAAGACGTAGAAAGAACCTTCATACTATTGTAGTTCCCGACTCAATAAGAAAACTAAACACATAACAAGTACAGGTGCCTTCTCATATGTAGCACCTTCTCTATGGAATAATCTCCCTGATCAACTAAGGGAAATAAAAGACCTGAAACAATTCAGAAAAGATCTAAAAACCTACTTGTTCACGCAATATTATTCCAACACAGATAAAGAATTGGATAAGACCTCTCATCCTCCTTAGATCTATGAACGTTCCCTCTAATACTTGCAATGCTACCCTAGATCTCCATAATATGCTCGCCCTAATACTCGCAAAACTACTTCCAATAGAAAACCATTGATAAAACCTCAATATATATATGTAAATAGTTTCAAATATTGATCAAATCTATCTATATATAGTACTGATTTCTGTTCTTTGTACTTGATATTAACTACCTGTATATAGTTTGAATGCTGTTCAATATACCTGTATATAGTTTAAATACTGTTCGATGTAACTGCTTACCATAGCAATGTTTTATGTATTTGTTGTTTAATGTAAACCGCCACTGATCTTGGGAAGTGGCGGTATATAAGAGATTTGCAAATAAATAAATAAAAAATTTAATTAATCAAGTTCAATGTCCTGTTACAATGTATCAAGTTTTGTTATAATGTAAATTGCCTTGAATATAGGATAAAGCAGTATAGAAAACCTGTTAAATAAATAAATATGTAAAAAAAAATATTAAAACTACAGAATTGCAGGGCTTATAAGGGAAGGAGGAAGCACTGTGGGTTAAACTAGAAATAGGGAACAGAGAACCTATTTGCATAGGTGTGATATACAGACCTCTTTCACAAGTAAAAGAACTGGACAGAGATTTAACTGAAGATATGCACAGTATTGCTATGAAAGGGGAAGTGCTGCTGATTGGTGATTTCAATATGCTGGATGTTGATTGGCACATTCCTGCTGCAGTGTCATCTAGTAGTAAAGAGATCCTGGATTCTCTACAGGGAGAACTATTCTGGCAACTGTTAACAGAACCCACTGGTGAGGGGGCCAAACTGGACCACATTAGGAACCACCACCCAAGAAAAAGATTTAGGTGTCATTGTGGATAACATGTTAAAACCCTCGGCCCAGTGTGCAGCGGCAGCCAAATAGAATGCTAGGTATCATAAGGAAAGGAATAGAAAATAAAACAAAAGATATTATAATGCCTCTATACCGTTCCATGGTGAGACCGCACCTTGAATATTGTGTGCAATTCTGGTCGCCGTATCTTAAAAAGGATATAGCGTTATTAGAAAAGCTTCAGAGAAGAGCCATCAAAATGGTAAAGGGGATGGAAGGATACTCCTATGAAGAAAGGCTAAAAAGGTTAGGGCTCTTTAACCTGGAAAAGAGACGGCTGAGGGGAGATATGATGGAAGTCTATAAATTAATGAACGGAGTGGAACGGGTAAACGTAGATCGACTGTTTACGTTACCAGAATATAGAAAGACTAGGGGACATGCAATGAAGCTACAGGGTAAACTATTTAAGACTAATAAAAGAAAATATTTTTTCACTCAACGTGTAATCAAACTCTGGAATTTGTTACCGGAGGATGTAGTAAAGGCTGTTAGTGTAGCTGGGTTTAAAAAAGGTTTGGACAAGTTCCTGGAGGAAAGGTCCATAAACCATTATTAAGAAGGGACCCAGGATATCAATGCTTGACCTAGTACAAGCATTGCAGAACCTGTGTCTTTTGGGGAAACTGCTAGGTACGTATGACCTAGATTGGCCACTGTTGGAAACAGGATACTGGGCTTGATGGACCTTGGTCTGACCCAGAATGGCATATCTTATGTTCTTATGACCTAGTGCTTACAAATGGGGAGAGTGTTTTTGATGTTATAATAGATGGTCATCTTGCATCCAATGATCACCAGGTAGTGTGGTTCAGTATTAGGACTAGGACTGATAAAGACCATTCAAAAGTGTGAGTCCTAGACATTAGGAAAAACTAACTTTGCCAAGATGGGATAATATCTCAAGGAGTTGTTAGCAGGATGAGAACAGCTGGGGGATGTAGAAAAACAGTGGGCAAAACTGAAAGAGGATATTTTAAGGGCAACAAAGCTTTTTGTTAGGAAAGTAAATAAATGTAAAACGAAGAAGGCCACTATGGTTTTTGAAATAAGTAGTTAAAAAGGTGAAGAAAGAGGGTGGCCTTCATAAAATACAAGAGATCAGAGAAAGAGGAAGACAAGCATCAATATTTGGAAAGTAGTCAGGAAAGCAAAGATACAAATGGAAGAAACAATAACCAATGCAGTAAAATGGGTGGACAAGACATTTTTCAGATATGTTAATGAGAGGAGGAAGTACAAAAGTGATATTGTCTGACTCAAGGGTGAAGGGGGGAGTCTGTAGAAAATGATGAGGATAAAGCTGAATTGCTTAACAAATATTTTTGTTCTGTGTTCACAGTATTGCTGCCATGGGTGAAACAAGAAGAAAGTGGGGACTCTCATAGATGCACTGGCCCCTGATGCAGAAATACCATAAAACTTGTCACTGATTCAATAATAAGTACTGTCTTTTGAACTTAGCTGGAGGCAGATACTAGCAAAATATGTTAAGCATAATGTGCCACAGATTATGTCTTTGAACACCAAAGAGATCGTTTATTAAAGGGCACTAAGGAGGTGCACCTAACATGCCAAAAGTACCAAAACTAAGGAACATTAGGTACAACACCACCGCATTAACTGTCGGGGGGTTTGAAATCATTTCCCCAGCATTTAACATGGAGTGCGTTCCTGTAACACGGGCCACATTAGCACACAGGGGTGACTCTATAATTAGGTAGAGTGAGGCAGTCGCCTCAGGTGGCAAAGTTTTGGAGGCAGCAACAATTACCCCCAAAACAGCCGCTTCACTCCGCCTTTAAACTTACAAAAAAAAAAAAAAAGAAGTGGTAAGGCTCTCCAGAGCCGTGAGAAAGAACTGCCTTTCCTTTCTTTCCCGCAGCTCTGGTAAGTTGAGCCCAACGGCACCGCTGAGGGTAAACAACAGCATTTCCTCAACTTTATCAGAGCTGCGGGAAAGAAAGGAAAGGCAGTTCTTTCTCGCGGCTATGGAGAGCCGGGGCTGCCGATCATCAGGCAACTTGCAGTGTCTCCCATGGAGGGCGGCTAGGACTGGAAATGGGCAGATTGAGAGGGGTGCTAGCACTGGAAATGGACAGAATGGGGGAGGACTAGCACTGGAAATGGGTAGATTGGGGGAGGGCTAGCACTGGAAATGGACAGATCTGGAGGACTAGCACTGGAAATGGGCCAATCTGGGGGGGGGGGGGTGTGCTAGGACTGGCAATGACCTGATTAGGGGAGGCTAAGACTGATAATGGGCTGATGGGGGGGGGGTTAGAACTCGTAATGGACTGTTGAGGGGCTAGCATTGGAAATGGGCTGATCAGGGGGTCTAGGACTGGAAATGGGCAGATTGGGAGGGCTAGCACTGGAAATGGGCCAAGGGGAGGGGCTAGGACTGGTAATGACCTGATTAGGGGAGGCTAGGACTGATAATGGGCCAATGGGGGGGGGGTTAGAACTGATAATGGACTGATGAGAAGCTAGCATTGGAAATGGGCTGATCAGGAGACCTAGGACTGGAAATGGGCAGATTGGGAGGACTAGCACTGGAAATGGGCAGATTGGAGGGGGCTAGGACTGGTAATGGGCTGATTTTAGGGGGACTAACGCTGGTAATGGGTTGATTAAGGAAAGCTAGGACTGGGAGTGGGCTAATCGACTGGGGGCTGGGACTGGTAATGGGCTAATTAGAGGGGCTAGCACTGGAAATGGGCCAATCGGGGGGGGCTGGGACTGGTAATGACCTGATTAGGGGAGGCTAGGACTGATAATGGGCTGATGGGGGGGTTAGAACTGGTAAGGGACTGATGGGGGGCTAGCATTGGAAATGGGCTGATCAGGGGGGCTAGGACTGGAAATGGGCTGATTAGTGGAGGCTAGGACTGGTAATGGGCTGATTAGGGGAGGCTAGCACTGGTAATGGTGCTGAAGGGGGACTAGCACTGGTAATGGGCTGATGGGGGGGGTCTAGCACTGGAAGTGAGCTGATTAGGGGTGGCTAGGACTGGAATGGGCTGATGGGGGGAGCTGCTGGCCCTAGAATAAGACTGGGGGGGGGGGCTAGAACTGGAAATGGACTGGTGGCGGGAAGGGGAGGATAGAGCGGCTAGCCCTGGAAGAAAACTGGGGTCTAGGGCTACAAATGGGCTGATGGGGGAGATGGGAGTGGAAGGGAGTGGATGCTGAGAGGGGCTGCCATGGTATTTGGACTACAAGGTGCTGGACAGTGGGGAAGGAGGGGGACTGGAAGGGAATGGATACCAGTGGCAGTCATGGGAATGCAAGTTGACATTGGAAGGTACTGGGAGGGAGGGAGGGCTGCAAATAAGCTGATACTGGGAAAGGTTACTGGGACTCGAAATAGACTGATGGAAGGAAGTGAAGAAAACAAGAGATAAGAAATGGCAGATGGACTATAGACCATAGAAAGAGAGCCAAAAGAAGACAGGAAAGCAGAAGCTGAGATCAGGACCAGCATGATCAGAGAATAAAATGGTCAGACAACAAAAGTAGAAAAAATAATTTTATTTTCATTTTAATGATTGGCATTTGCGCTATCTTTATATTTTACACAGTATGATGTTGCACTGCATTCGGTGTCTGTTTCAGTTTAATTTTTGTCTACATATTTTTATTTTAGGTTGTAGTCACTTATTCTGTACTTGATGAGGGTCTGTGTACTGAGTGTGTGACTGAGGCCAGGTATTCTGTTAAAATGGAGTTTGTACATTGGGATCTATACTATACTGTAGTAATTTGGCTTGTTCAGCTTTTCAAACAAGTGTATGGATCTTCTAGGGCCCGCTGCAATATTTATGGTGTTGCCCTTTTCTGGGTACACTCGATGTTGTGTGAGATTTCGAAGTTAGTGCTGTTATGCAATAGTAGATTTGCTCTATGGATCCTGTACTCTGGGTGCTTGGTGAGGTCAACTGTAGGGTGTTGGTTGGGGGAAGGTACTGGAATATGTAGTGTTTTTGAGATTTGCAGTTTTGCATTCTTCATGCTGCCAGACTAAAATTTAAAATATTTTGTTCAGATTCAAGGAAATCTCAGATTTTCAGAGAATGTCTCAGTTTAATTTTGTTTAGTAGCCTGATAGCTTCACCACTGCTGAGTTCCGGACTTTTCCCGCTCTAACACAATCCAATACAGCATTTGAATTCATGGCTACCAGAATTAGTTTCTCATTTTATATCTTCCCCCTCATCAATAATCAAGTCATAGCAAAATAAATCTGATGTGCAGATACTTATAATGGTTTGATGGGGGGGGGGGGGGATTGTGTAAGTGACTTTTCATTAATCAAATTTCATGTTTTATTATTATGTTTGTTTTACTGTAACATTGTTTTACTAAATTGCATGTGTATGTTTGGAAGCCACCTAGGGTTTTAGATGGGTGGCATATACATTTTAAAATAAAGTATACTAAATTTATGCAGATGATGCCACAGTGAGTCTCTGCACATGTCCCTGCATCACCCTCATGCCGTCTCTGGGGGAAAGTAGACAGGAGTGTGCACTGGGAGACAGATAAAAGCAGAAACCTCAGATTGGGACCTACATGATCAGAGAATAAAATGGTCAGACAACAAAGTTAGAAGAGAATTTTATTTTCAATTTAATGACCAGATGGTGCTATCTTTATATTTTATACCGTACATGGAAATGCATCTCTTTCTATTTCTCTGGAGATTGCATTGTATGTAGAATCTGGCTTCTTGAGGTTGTAGTTTAACTTTTTATCTACATATGTTTATTTTTAGATTACGGTCACTTATTCTGTGCTTGGTGAGGGTTGTGGTACTGCAGACCCTCTGCAGACAGAAGAAAATGCTTTTAACTTAGAAAAAAGAGGCAGACACCGGCTGCAGCATCGCGAGGAGCCATATAGGGGGAGCAAGAGGGACCTCTGGAGGACTGAGGAGCCACACCCCAGAGCCAATGATGCAATACCGGCCTGCACCCAATCCAGAAAGGGAAGAATTCCTTTTAAAAGCCCAGACACAGGAGACACAAGAGACACAGGAAGGAAGCTAATCCTGGAAGGAGAAAGGAGAGCTTTCCTGGAAGGAGAGAAGGACCAGGGAATAGGAGTCCTGACAGAAGGAACCGGCCCAGCAGACTCAGCAGAACCAGGTGAAGGAATCCGCTTCAAATATCCCAAGAGGGGAGAGGATACGCTTTCCAAGTGGGAAGGATACAAAGAAGAAGCTAACCCTGGAAGGAGAAGGACTGTGCCAGAGAGTCCTGGACCTGAGTCTGGCAGAGGCCAGCAACCTTTGAAAGACACAACGAGGAGTAACCAAGAAGGAGGTGAAAGAGTTACTTTGAAAGGTAACATTCTTGGCCCAGAGAGAAAGAAGCTGTGGTGCGAGTGTGGCTTAACCCCAGCAGAAGGCCGGCCGGAGAACTGGAGGCCTACCTTGGTGTCAGAGAAGCCAAACCACAGCAGGAGCATCAACCCTCACTTGGCCGTGATAAACCCAAAAGGAAAGGTCATCACTATTTTATTGATTGTGATTTTATGAATGCTGTGACGCAGGAGGAGCAGGGCCTAGAGGAATGCTGTCCTTCTAGAACTATTTGTGCTACAAAATACAAACCTGTGCCAAACAAGAAACTCTCTAGTAAAAGAGCAGTAGGCGAGAGAAACTGTCCTCACTCTAGAGGTGTACAAAACCAAGGCTTACCTTTGGATGCAGCGCATTGGGACATCGTACAAACATTGTATAAAAAGCCTGAATGCGAGCCACTAGATATTCCTGACTGTGAACCAATGCAGGTGGAATTCCCGGATGACCTTTCGGACCCCGAGATGAATTGCAGCTATTGCCTGGCAGAAAGCTTTGAGCCCTTAGCCGAGGAGTAGAGCTGTGGTCTGGGGGAAGGTTTGAATCTGTGTTTCTTATAGTACTGCTGTGAAGTTAACAGGTCTAACTCAGTTCATGTTTCTTTTTCTTTCAACCTGAAGCAAGGACATGTTTGTGTTGATGTAACTTCTGAGCTATTGAACCTATTTGCAATACGGGAAATAAAAGCCTTTATTCTCCCTACACTCGGACTGTTATATTCTTTGGAGCTTTGGTTACCCAGAAGGCTACCAGGACTATAAAAACCTGGGCCCTGTCTTTGAGCTAAACTCCACCATAAAATATTTTTGTGTCCACCCTCCCTGCTGTGACATCCCAGTGCCACCAGGGGGGTGGTGTGACAGGGTCTGTGTTTTGAGTGTGTGACCAAGACCAGATGTTCTGTTAAAATGGAGTTTGTATGTAGGGATCTGTACTGTAGTAATCTGAATTGTTCAGCTGTCCAAATAGGTGTTTGGATGTTCTAGGGCCCACTGTAGTATTTACAGTGATGCTTTTTTTGGATGGACTTATGTGAGTTTTGGAAATTGGTGCTGGTATGGTATGGTAGATTTGCTCTTTAGATACTTGGTAACTTTGTTGTAGGGTTTTGTATTAGTTCACAATATGCCTGGTACTGGATAATGTTTGTTTTTTTAAGATATTGAGTTCTGTGGATGAATGTCCTGGTTCTGCTCTGCACCCACTGTTGAGGAAGGGGGTTCTGTGGATGCAAAATAAATGTTCAAAAAGAAAAAGCAAGTTTATAACAATAAAATAAAACTGGGTTATAATTTAATTTTATAAACTGTGCTGTGGTTCTCACTTTTTCTTTTAGTTCCTTGGTAAGCAAACTCTTGCATTTCCTTCATATAATCTAATCGGCTTTTTAGTTTGGTTCAGTACCTGACTGGAGTTTTGAGAAAGCCTCCCCACCCCCCCCCACTACGGGGGGGGGGGCATCTCATCCCTCGACTCAGGCAGCAGATTGCCTTGAGCCACCCCTGTTAGCACAGGTGCACTTAACGCCACCTCTTGAGGTGGCATTATGTGAACTCACGCTAATGCAATTAAGGTATGGTGTGAAACCAGCGCTATTTCTCTGACCTCACCACGCCCACTCTCCACCCCAACTCACCCACTCACGACCCTAACGTAGGTTGTTCTGTCAGCATGGGAATTGTCCTGCACTGTCATAGCCCCGCACCAGCTGGCAACACGTGCCCCAGCATGCCTTCAGTGTGTGCTAGAACGTGCACTGGTAGCTGGCACCCTTTAGTAAAAGATCCCCCAAATGTTTTAACAGAAATGTGCCTTAGCTACTGTTTACTGAAACATTTATGTGTACTATTGTGAACCTATATAGTCAATAAAAATACAATACAAACAAACAAATATTATTGATCTTATTAGCAATTTTTTTTAAATGAATGAAAATTGACTTTTTCAGTGGTCAGGACTGATGATTATGGTAAGCTCCCGAAATAGTTAGCAGAAAACTGGCAATGGTAGCCATTATCTGATGGCCCTATTCCACTCATTAGAATATTGCACATGGTTTCTTACTGCTTGAAGCCTTTATTAATTAGGCATAAATAGACTCTTCTTTGGAAATCTTGCATAAGTGCCCTGTTAGGAAACTACCCCCTTTATGCGGAGATTCACCCCTTTATGCATCAAGACCTAGTTCTCAACTCCTGAGTAATGCAGCTTCACAGAGCCCAAGCCCATAGCACCAGAGCTAGGCCCTGTCATTCATGATAATTTTATTGGTGGGGAATTTTAAGGATATTACTAGCTCTTCTTTTACTGACAGTTGGTGATCCTCCTGGTAGTGAAACTAAGATTAGAAGACTGTACCTCTTGTCTAGATTGGGGGAACGAGAATGTACAGGACAAATGGCATGGGAAAAAGACACTTATACAGAAGAGGATCAATTTATTTATTTAACTGTATTTATATTCCGCTTTTCACCGGGTCAAAGTGGCTTAAAATTGAAGGGCGGGGACAGTGATCAATTCTAGGGTGGAGGGGGGTCTGTCACCAGGGGGCCAACATTAATGATCTGAACAAGCATTAAGGACAAACAGTGGACATGAGACTCTTAGTAGATAGATCTGAGGGTATTTTATGAGGTCTGGAGGAGTATTTAGTGATGGATGTTTGTTTCTAGTCCGAGGTATTCCTGGAACAGGATGGTTTTTAGTTGTTTCCTGAATGTTGAGGGATCTCCATTGTTTCTGATTTGACTTGGTAGAGAGTTCCAGAGGGATGGTGCATACAGTTCGAAAGCTCTGTTGCAGGTCCGTTGATTGTATTTAGTTCGTTCGTGAGGCATGGTGAGGGTGTTGTTGGTGGTTTGTCTGGTTGTTCTGTTGTGGGTGGGTTGGGGCAATAGAGTACGGAGCTAGGAAGTCTGATCAAATTGATTGGGAAATCTTTTGGACTACAAATAACTGTCCTCCTACTTCAAAAAGCCTTATCCAATCTCTTTACTTTCTTACATTCCATGTTATGTGGACCCCTGGAAACTTGGGGGAGCAGGATTGAGGAGGGGATAAAAGGTGGTTACTCACCTATAACAGGGTTCTCCGTGAACAGCAGGAATAAGACCTCACATATGGGTGATGTCCCCGATGGAGCCCTGCGCAGGAACATTCCCCAGCTTCTATTGGAAGCTTTTGGGAGGCTCCATCGCACCTGCACATCTCCTTCCCACCTGCTACCATGGTGCCATCATCTTCAGTCTGATATATAGCTTAGCAGAAGACAAGTCCTCAGGGAGATGGGAGAGTTGTGAGGGCTTATTCCTGCTGTCCACGGAGAACACTTTTTACAACTTGAACTGTAAATTTCCAGAGGTAATATATCTTTCTGTATATAGTTTGTATATAGTTTCCCATGTTATCTCCAAGTTACTGACCCTGTTATAATGTAAGCAAAGGATTGTTCTAATGCGAAAATTTGTTATCTGTAAACCGCGCTGATACCAAAGAGCACGGTATATAAAAACTGTAAAATAAATAAAATAAATAAATAAATAAATAAGTAAGTAACTACTTTTCTCCGTAGACAAGCAGGAAATAGTCCTCACATATGGGACTCCCGAGTTACAGGATACTGAAAACTAAGGAGGCTACCGAGAAGCCCAACAAGGCAACATGAACTGCAGAACACGCAAAACGTTCAGGGAGAGAGCCTCTTTCAATTGAAAGCAAGTTCTGCTACGAGGGGACATGGGATGAGGGTGAAGAGAGATAGATTCAGGAGTGATATGCGGAAATATTTCTTTACGGAAAGAGTAGTGGATCCATGGAATAGTCTCCCAGTGGAGGTGGTAGAGATGAGGACAGTATCTGAATTCAAAAAAGCATGGGACCAACACAGAGGATCTCTAAAGGTAAAAAGTGGACTGTTGTAGTTGTTGATATGGAAGGACAGACTAGATAGGCCATGTGGTCTTTTTCTGTCATCATGTTTCTAAAACCATCTATATATAACAATGGCAAATCACACAATATCTGTTCTGCACTCTGCAGTATGTCTTTCTCTCGTTAACGTGTTATTCATTGTTTTGATTATGTTTTCCTGGGGGGGGGGTTGGGGGGTAGCCTGGACAGACAGAAGGGCATTAGGAGGGATGGAGTTGGATTGTAAACCCTAAACAGGTGCCAGAGTACAGACTGGCTGAAGCTACAGTCATGTCGGGAATCCCCTTCCAGGCAGTAGTGAAATGTGAATGTGTGAACTGAAGCCCATGTTGCAGCCCTGCAGACTTCCTTCATGGAGACTGAGTGCAAGTTGGCCACTGACGCAGCCAGAGCTCGGACATTGTGAGCTGTGACATGACCATCAAGTCTCAGGCCTGGCTGGGCATAAGCAAAGGAGATTCAGTCCGCCAGACAAATAGAAAGAGAGCATTTGGAAACGGTAGCCCCCAGCTTGCTGGGGTCAAAAGAAACAACAATTTGGACTGACTTCCTATGGCCCTTTGCTTCAAGTAGAAGGCTAAGCCGTTTGCAGTCCAACAGGTGCAACACCGCTTCCCCTTTGTGGGCGTGAGGCCTAGGAAAAAAATGTAGGTAGCACTAAGGACTGGTTGAGAGGGAAATCTGAAATCATCTTCGGAAGGAATTTAGGATGTGTTCAAAGAACCACTCAATTATGGTGGAATCTGGTATACACTGGATGAACCACCAGAGCCTAAAGCTCACTCACCCAGCGCACCAAGGTGACAGTCACCAGAAACAAGACCTTCCAGGTCAAGAACTTCAGGGGACATGAGTTGAGCAGCTCAAAGAAAGTCTTCATGAGCTGCGCTAGTACACATTGCGATTCCAAGCCACAGCAGGGGACTTGTACAGAGGCTTCAAGAGAAGCAGTCGTTGCATGAAGCAAGCCATCAAAGTCTGTGCTGAGATGGATTTCCCATCTACCCCATGATGGTATGCCGCAATCGTGCTGAGATGAACTTGGAAAGAGTTAAACTTGAGGCCCGAGTCAGAGGTGTAGAAGATACTCAAGCAGACTCTTTGTAGGACAGACAAAAGGATCCAGGGCTCAGTCCTCACACCAGACAACAAACCTCTTCCACTTACAGGCATAAGACCTCCTCATTGAGACCTTCCTGGAGGCCACCAGGACATCAGTGATGTTGTCAGGCAGATGGAGCTCTGACAGAACTAGCCTCTCAACATCCATGCCGTGAGGGCCAAGGACCAAACGTTGGGATGTAGCATCCTCCCATCATCCTGCAAAATGAGGTCCGGAGCATGGCCAAGCTGGAGGGGTTCCTGCATGGAAAGTTGCAGCAGGAGTGGGAACCAGGGCTTTCTGGACTAGTACGGCACGATGCGTATCATCGTATCTCCATCTGTCCTGCTCTTCATTAGGGTTTTTTCTATGAGAGATATTGGAAGGTAAGCATACAGAAGACCCTCCCCTCCCCCCCCCCCCCAGTGCAGGAAGAACAGGAAGAAAGTGTCTGACACTGGGCCACAATGGGATTCTGCTCTGGAGCAGAACCGATCTAGCTGAGCATTTCATGGAATAGCAAACAGGTCTATCGAGTGAGTGCCCCATTCTCGAAAGATGCAGGTTACTAAATCTCTGTTAAGCATTCATTTGTGCGGCTGAAGGACCCAGCTCAGTCTGTCTGCCAGAGTGTTTTGGTCTCCCGACAGACAGGGCCGGCCCATCCATTGAGCGATAAGGTTGTTCACACAGGGCCCTGTGCTAATGCCATTAGATGGCTTCAGAGGGAGCCGGGGAAGCCCACGCGAGGCCCCGGCTCCCTCTGCAAAGCCGCCAGCGTGAAGAGCCTTTTCCTTCACACTGGCATCTGTTTCTGTGAAGCCACAAGTGCCGGGAGAGGTTAAAGGCAATGACCTTTAACCTTTCCCGGCATTTGTGACTTCACAGAAACAGCCACCAGTGTGAGGGAAAAGGCTCTTCACGCTGGCGGCTGTGCAGAGGGAGCCGGGACCTCGCGTGGGGCTGCCTCTGAAGCCCCTTAGACAGCTGCGAGGCTGTTCAGAGGAAAGGGGGCTAGAACTGGATAGGCTGCGATGGGGGAAACTTGGGACTGCAAATGGGCTGTGATGGGGGGGGGGGGGGAAACTTGGACTGCAAATGGGCTGTGATGGGGGGAACCTGGACTGAAATGGGCTGTGATGGGGGGGGAACCTGGACTGCAAATGGGCTGTGATGGTGAGGGGGAGCTAGGGCTGCAAATGGGCTGTGATGGTGAGGGCGGAACTTGGACTGGAAATGGGCTGTGATGGGGGCGGGACTTGGACTGGAAATAGGCCGTGATTGGGGGGAGGGCTAGGACTGGAAATGGGCTGTGATAGGAGGGCTAGCATTGGAAATGGGCTGATAAAGAGCTGGAATAGGTCTGGAAGTAGGCTGACGAGGGGGCTAGGATTGGAAATGGGCTGATGGGGGAGCTTGGAGTGGAAATTGGCTGATGGGGGGCTGGAATGGAACTGGAAAAGAGCATAAGGGGGGCTAGGACTGGAAATGGGCTGATGGGGAGCTGGAATAGGACTAGAAATGGGCTGATAGGGGAGCTTGGACTGCAAATGGGTGATGGGTTGGAAGAGGACTGGAAATGGGTTGATGGGCTGGAATAGGACTGGAAGCGGGCTGATGGGAGTTGGAATAGGGCTGCAAATGGGCTGATGGGGGGGCTAGGCTTGGAAATTGGCTGATGGGGGAGCTTGGAGTGGAAATGGGCTGATGGGGGGCTGGAATGGAACTGGAAAAGAGCATATGGGGGATAGGACTGGAACTGGGCTGATGTGGGGGCATGGGAGAATGGGACTAGAAGGGAGCAGATGCTGGGTGGGTCTAGAACAGGGGTGGGCAAACTTTTTGACTCGAGGGCCGCAATGGGTTCATATATTGGACCCGGGGGCCGGACCAAGAGTAGATGGACGGTGTGTATGTGTGAATTAATATAAATTAAATTTAAATTTGTAACATTAAATGTTTAGATTAATTTAAGGTAGAAAAGCATAAAAAGAGTTATTTTACAAAACTTTTATGCAATGTATTTCTTTCATAAAATAGTACCTTCAATTTTAGTGGCCGTAGTTTGCCCATCCCTGCACTAGACCATGCCTCCCTACTTCCTTCTGTGGGTGGGTCTTTTGGTTTCTGAAGCGTGGTAGCCAAAGTGGGGGCTGTCCCACCCGCTTCATCCGAAAAGATGGGATGGGCAAGATATTAGCGAGATCTAAGATTCTGAATCACCTCACATGAATCTGCAGTTATTGCGTGCCGAAGCATCAGGAAGTGGGATATCCAGATCCTCCCAAGTGACCAGCCCATTTCCTGTCCTAGCCCCCCCATAGCCCATTATCAGTCCTAACCCCCCCATAGCCCATTACCAGTCCTAACCCCCCATCACCCCATTTCCAGACAGCCCCCATCAGCCCACAGCCCATTGCCAGTCTTAACCCCCCCATAGCCCATTACCAGTCCTAACCCCCCCATCAGCCCACAGCCCATTACATCTTAACCCCCCCCCCATTTCCCATTACCAGTACTACCCCCCCATCAGCCCACAGCCCATTACGTCTTAACCCCCCCCCATAGCCCTTTACCAGTCCTAACCCCCATCAGCCCACAGCCCATTGCCAGTCTTAACCCCCCCATAGTCCATTACCAGTTCTAACCCCCCATCACCCCATTTCCCGATAGCCCCCATCAGCCCACACCCCATTGCCAGTCTTAACTCCCCCCCATAGCCCATTACATGTCCTAACCCCCCCCCCCCCATCATTAGCCCACAGCCCATTGCCAGTCCTAACCCCCCCCCCCATCGGCTCACAGCCCACTGCCAGTCCTAACCCCCCCCCCCCATCAGCTCATGGAAATTAAAATTTTAAAAAAGCTGGCCGCTGCCGCCACGGCAGCATGGAGTGTCCCGCGGGGCCCCCTCTGCCCCGGCTTGCAGATACACGAAGGGAGAGTGTCTCCCTCGCGTCTCTGTTAAGCCCGCAGAGGCTGATGGGAAGCAGGGGCTGATGGGAAATTTCCCATCTGCCCCTGCGGGCTTAACAGAGACGTGAGGGAGACACTCTCCCTTCGCGTATCTGCAAGCCGGAGCAGAGGGCTTCAGCCACGCCGGGAGAGTTCAGCCGGGCAGAGGGGGCCGGATTAAAAGGTCCGCCGGGCCGTATACGGCCCGTGGGCCGTAGCTTGCCCATCCCTGGTCTAGAACTATAAGGGAGCTGATTTTGGGGGAGGACTAGAAGGGATGGGGAATGAGAATGGAGAGGGGAAAAGATATTTTGTGTGGGAGGGAAGAAAAATCTACAATGGGCCGGGTATTGAGAGAGTAAGTGGGGATTGAGAATGGAAGGGTGAAATTTGATTGGATGATAAAGGAATAAGGAAAGAAATGGGGGAAAGAGCAAAACAATCAGTATGTTAAAACAGATATAGAGAGAGAATGGAAAAAATCTAAAAGAGAAGAAAAGACAAATGGATAGCTCGCAGAAACCAGAAAAAAGTGTCTGGAGCAATTGCAATTGAAAATAAAATGTCCAAACAGAAGGTAGAAAAATGCTATTTATTTTGAATTTATTAACTGGAATATGTCTGGTCTGGGAAGTGTGTATTGCTAACATCTTTGTGTTTTTGTTTAGTGCAAGAGGAAATTACTTTATAGTTTTATTTCTTCAGTGTTGTACATTTCATGTTTGGCTTTTGGGGTTCCCAGTTTAATTATTATCTTCCTATTTTTAAATTGTGATCCCTTGTTCTTTGTGTGGTGATGGTCTATGTTCTGCATGTGTAACAGAGCCGAGGTATTCTGTTCATGCAGTTTCTATTTGACAGTCCTACTTGTTCTTTTTCCCCCAGTGAGATGTATTGGTATTCTCTAAGATGTATTGGTTTAATATCTACAGTGTTGCCTTTTGATAGGTAGGGTTTGGTGCTTTGTGAGTCCTGGTAGTGCTGTTATGATAGGGTGAATTTGCTATGGGTTCTAAATGGTCAGTGTCTATAGTACTTCCTAATGGGGCCTGGCGGTTGTCACTGAAATATAGTAATGTAGAAATCTGTTAGTCTTTCTTTATCCAGACACTCATTAAGAGGCACGTTTACTAAAAGTGCATGTTAATATTATGCAAATGAGGCCCCTTATGCAAATGAGGCCCCGCAATTAATCTCCGCACATGGCCCCGCACCCCCCCTTGGGCCGCCCCTGCCGGCAGATATGCGGCCCTCGGCTCCATGTAGTGAGCGATGGCGAAACTCCACAACCTAACCATCTCCCAGCACAGGAGATAGGAGCCGGTGCCTCCCTGCTTGTTGAAACAGAACATAGTGACTTGATTGTCGGTCTGAATGAGGATAATTTGGTTGGCCAGCTGATACCGGAAGACCTTTAGTGCATTTGTTATGTCCCTCGATTCCAGCAAGTTGACCTAGTGAAGACTCTCTTGGACAGACCAATCGCCCTGAATGTGGAAGCCATCGAGATGAGTTCCCCATCCCATCTTAGACGCATCCATTGTCAAGATCTTCCAGGATGAGGCCTTTTGAAAGGGGAGACCCTTGAGCAGATTTTGAGGGACCATCCACCATTGGAGTGATTGGGCCAGAGGGCTGGTGACATACACCTGATCCCGGAGGTGACCCGTGGCCTGGGCCCACTGAGCCAACAGCATCCATTGAATCTGCCTCATCTGAAGACATTCCAAGGGTGTAACATACACCGTAGAGGCCATGTGACCCAGGGCAGTTAGCATCCTGTGGGCCATCACTCGGTGATGCAGTTGAGTGTCCAAACAAAGGCTGTCAGCCATTGAACCCAGTCCTGCGGAAAGAAAGCCTTCTCCTGAGTCATGTTGAGCAAAGATTCTATGAATTCCAGCTGTTGGGAGTGCTGAAGGTGGGTCTTGGAGTAGTTGATCACAAACCTCAACAGCTCCAACAGCTGAATGGTCAGTTGTGTGGCGTCCTGAGCCCCCTCCAGAGTGGTGCTTTTTATTAGCCAATCATCCAGGTAAGGGAAGACAAACATCCCCAGTGTCCGGAGGTAGGCTGCCACTATCACAAACATTTCATGAAGACTCGGGGAGCTGCAGCTAGGTCGAAAGGCAGCACTCGATACTGAAAGTGTTGTCCTCCCAGGATGAATCTGCTACTACTACTGAGATATTTCCTGTGAGTGGGATGAATCGGTATGTGAGTATAATGCATCTTTTAGATCCTGGGAGTATAGTCAATCTCCTCTTCGAAGATATGGGAGCAGGGTGCCAGAGAAATCATCTTGAATCTTTCCCTCACCAAGTAAGTGTTTAGGTCCCTGAGGTCCAGGATGGGACGGAAACCCCTCTGTCTTTCTGGGAACCAGAAAGTCTCTGAGTAAAAGCTCCACTCCACTGCAAACAAGTTTGATAGCTAGGTCAGTGATGGAGATTTCTCTCCGAAGTAGTTCTTGATGAGGGTGGTCGAAGTGATATGTCCTCGGGAGCCAGCTTGGAAGTAGTTTAGGGAGATGCAACCTGTATCTGCTCCAGGTGATTTGTAGCACCCAGGAGTCTGAGGTTATGAGGGGCCAACAGAGGGTTCAGCACAGCGACCCCTAGTAGACTTATTATACTCCAGAGGAACCAGTCAAAACCCTGCCTTGGGCTTTGGCTGCAGGGCTGGCTGGGCCATCTGGAGCTTTTCTATTAACTGGTGCTGGTGAGGGGCCTGCTGTTTCTGCTGGGAGGTTTGGGGACCAAGCAAGTATCGATGCTTATTAGAGTAGTAGGTCTTTTTCTGGCCCCCTCCTTGGTACCTCCTACAGTAAACAAGTTCAGATGTGTGCCTAGAGGGTCTGGTAAACATGATATGCTGCTTCTCCCTATAATGCTAGCCTTCTCCTCCACCTGTTCACCAAACAGATTCTCACCATGGCACAGTACATCCGCTAATTTGTTTTGAACAGACTGTTCCAAGTCAGAGGACTGGAGCCAGGTGAGTCTCTGGGCCCCCATACCTACTGTAGCCACTCTCAACATTGTCTCAAAGGCATCATAGGTTGCCCAGACAGTCCTTGCCGTGGCCCACTAGGGTGCAAAACTAGTCAGCTAGGTCAGCTAGGTCCCGCATAATGTCTTTGAGGAACATGCTCATGTAGAGCTGGTAGGAGGCCACTTGAGCAACGAGCATTGAGCCCTGGAAACACTACCTCCTGAAAGAGAATGAGTCTTTGTACTCTTACATCTCTTCAGGGTGGACTCTGTCATCAAGGAGTTGTACAGGATTTGAGGTTTCTCAAAATCAGTAGCTTTCTGCACCCTGTACATCGAGTCAAGTCAACTACTCACTGGAGGTACTGTGAGGTGTCTTTCCCACATCCTCATCTGTAACCTCTGCAGGATGCAATGCATGGGCATGGTCACTGCCTCCTTAGGCGCCAAGGAGTTTTCAGCTCCTCTGCCCTGGGTTCATCCTCAGTCTCCAGGGAGGAAGGTATGGCCTTGGCCATATCCCTCATGAAATTCTGGAAGGTCATGTCCTCAGGGGAAGATTTCCAATGCTCATGAAGCAGCGAAGGGTCCGATGGGAGCTCTGCGGACCTGCACTCCAAGAGGTCTTTTGATTCCACATCGGTTACCCAGCCATCACAGTCAGACTCCAAGAGGAAGTCGAAATACCTCCGAGTCTATGCCCGGAGGTCCCTTCAGCATCAAGGGGAATGGAAGTTTCTCCGAGAAAGCACAGTTACTTACCTGTAACAGGTGATCTCTGGGAACAGCAGGAATAAGTCTTCACATATGGGTATCGTCGGCACCGACGGAGCCTGCACGGGAACGCTCCCCAGCGTCCAAAAGGAAAGCTTTTGGGAGCATCCCACAGCGCCTGCGCACTGCCTTCCCGCCTTTCCTAACCGCCTCTCTCCAGTTCGAGTTTTAAAGCTGATATAAAAGAGAGAGAGGAAAGGAAAGATAGATAGAGAGATACAACTCCTAGGGGAGGTGGGTGGGTTGTGAAGACTTATTCCTGCTGTTCCCAGAGATCACCTGTTACAGGTAAGTAACTGTGCTATCTCCAGGAACAAGCAGGAATGAGTCTTCAAATATGGGGACTCCCCAGTTAGAGATGCCTGGGAGATCACCCAGATTGTGAGTCCCTGGGAAGGGCTCCACCTGCACCCATGAATCTCAGGCATCCAGTCAGGGATGGAGGGTAGGAGTTGATTAGGTATGGAACAGGTGTTTGAGAACAGCCTGACCAAACAAGGCATCCCGGCGGGAGTCCTTGTCCAAGCAGTAATGGACTGTGAAGGTGTGAACCGATGCCCAGGTGGCTGCTCGACAGATCTGGTCGATGGAAACAGACTTAAAATGAGCCATAGAGGCTGCCATGGCCCTCACATTGTGAGCTGTGACATGGCCCTCCAGGGAAAGATTCTTGCTCTGGTAGGCGAAGGAAATACACTGAGCAATCCAATTAGACAGAGTTCTCTTGGAGACTGGAAGTCCTAAATGAGAAGGATCAAAAGCAACAAAAAGTTGAGAGGACTTTCTATGTTGCTGTGTCCTTTGTAAGTAGAAAGCAAGTGCTCTTTTACAATCCAGGGTATGAAGATTCCTCTCTGCACTTGATGCATGAGGTCCTGGAAAAAAGACAGGTAAATGCACCTCCTGGTTCAGATGAAAAGGCGAGACCACTTTAGGCATAAAGTGAGGATTAGTTCTGAGGACTACCTTGTCATGATGGAACCTTGTATAAGGAGGATTAGCCACTAAAGCTTGCAACTCACTGATACGGCGAGCTGGGGTGACTGCAATGAGAAAAATAACCTTCCAGGAAAGGAATTTCAAGGAGGTAGTGGCTAAGGGTTCAAAGGGTGGCTTCATAAGCTGGCCAAGAACCAGATTCAAGTCCCATGCCACTGGAGGTGGTCTAATGGGAGGTTTAGTCAAAAGAAGGCCTCTCATGAATCTTGCTATAAGAGGATGAGAGGAAAGAGGTTGTCCATTGAGAGGTTTAAGGGATGCTGCAATAGCACTCAAATGGACTCTGATTGAATTTGTTTTAAGGCCTGCATGGGATAAATGCAGCAAATAGTCTAGTAAAGAATTCAAAGGTATTGCAAGAGGATTGAGACCCTTCTCTGCACACCAAATGGAAAACCTTTTCCATTTAAAAGCATATGAACGTCTGGTGGAAGGCTTTCTGGAAGCATGAAGGATATCCTTCACCTGCTGAGAAAGGTGTAAATTTTGAAGGTCTAGGCCTTCAGCAACCAGGCCCTGAGATGAAGAGACTGAGGATTTGGGTGCCACATGGTTCCCTCCTCCTGGGAGAGGAGATCTGGAGCAGACCCCAGGTCTAGGGAGGGAGCTTGAGAGAGATGCAGAAGTAGAGGGTACCACACTTGGCATGGCCAAAGTGGTACTATGAGGATCATAGACCCCTTGTCTCTCTGAAGCTTGAACAGAGTTTTGGGGATGAGGGGAATAGGTGGAAAGGCATAGAGGAAGTCTTGCCCCCAATGAAGGAGGAAGGCATCCCTGGCCTGAACTCCCTGACATGGAATCCTGGAACAGAACCGGGGAAGTTTGGCATTCCACGGACTTGCAAACAGGTCTATGTCTGGGGTACCCCAAATCCGAAAAATCCTGGCTATCTGGTCCCCATGGAGGGACCATTCGTGCGGAAGCAGAACTCGACTGAGTCTGTCTGCCCAAGAGTTTTGAACCCCTGGAAGATACACTGCCATGAGATGGATTTGATGCTCTCTGGCGAAGGCCCACAATCTCAGAGCTTCATTGCAAAGCGACAGAGAGCCAGTCCCTCCCTGCTTGTTCACGTAGAACATGGCTACCTGGTTGTCCGTGTGGATGAGGACTGTCTTGTAGCTGAGCAGGGTGTGGAAGACTCTGAGAGCCAGAAAGATTGCTCTGAGCTCTAAGAGGTTGATATGAAGAGATGTCTCCTGTGGGCCTGGGTCGAGAGATCTCGTAGATGAGCCCCCCAACCCTTTGTAAGGGTTGCTTGGGTTAACACCTGTTGAAAGGGGGACCCCAGCAACAGATTCTGAGTGGACTTCCACCAGTGGAGGGACCAAAATAGGCGACTGGAGGTTGCTATTTTGTCTGACAAGCAACCTGATGCCTGGGTCCATTGGGTGGATAGGGTCCACTGAGCTGCTCTCATGTGAAGGCGAGCATAGGGAACCACATGCACCGTGGATGCCATGTGGCCTAAAAGTTGCAACATCTCTCGAGCAGTTAAATGGGATTTTAACTGAATCTGGGAGGCTAACTGCACCAAGCGTAGGCAACGGGCCTGGGGAAGATAGGCCCTTGCAGTTGTGGTATCCAGTAAGGCCCCTATGAACTCTAGAGACTGAGTAGGGGTAAGATGGGATTTTGGAATGTTGATTACCAGTCCCAGATACTGAAGAACACGCCTTGTGCAGGCCAGGGAAGTCTGGGCCTCTGACTGGGATGGAGCTCGGATGAGCCATTCGACCAGATATGGGAATACGAATATTCCTAGAGTGCGTAGGAATGCAGCTACTACTGCCATGCATTTTGTGAACACTCTTGGAGCAGAGGCCAGACCGAAAGGAAGCACTTTGTATTGGTAGTGCTTTCCTTGGTAAAGGAACCGAAGGAATCTTCTGTGTGTTCGATGGATGAGAACGTGGGTGTACGCATCCTTGAGATCTAGAGAACAAAGCCAGTCTTGACTCTGGAGGTACGGAAGGAGAGTTCCGAGAGAAGTCATCTTGAATTTCTCCTTGCATAGAAACTTGTTCAATTCTCTGAGATCTAATATGGGTCTGTAGCCCCCTGTTTTCTTTGGAATGAGAAAATAGGGGGAGTAGAACCCTGAGCCCTGTTGAAGAAGGGGTACTTCTTCTATTGCCCCTTGGGCAAGAAGGGTAGCAATCTCTTGACCTAGAAGGTTGAGGAGAGATGTTGGAGAATTGAACTGTTTCACCATGGTGTGAGGAGGAAGGTTTAAGAAATGAAGTTTGTACCCTTCCCTTATGATGGAGAGGGTCCACTGCTCTGCTGTGATTTGTTCCCATCTGGGAGCAAAGTGAGCTAACCTTCCTGGGATGGTGAGAGGCTCTGGATGTTCTACAGCCAGAAAGGCTAAGTTCTCTAGTAGAAAGTCAAAGGCCCTGAGGAGGCTGAGGCTGTTGGGCCGTAGCAGTCCTCGCAGCCTGGGTTTCGGCCTGTTTTGGTTGTTGCTGTCTCTTTGTAGCAAAACGACCTTGAGAAGGGGCCTGACCATAAGAAGAAAATTTCCCTTTCTTTGGGAAAGATCCCTTTTTGAACAACCTCTTTTTAAAAGGAGCAGTAGTAGACTTTGAAAGTCTATCTAAAGCAGAATTTTCAGCATCCATCTGGTTGGCCTTTGCTTGCCAATCTTTGCCAAACAGGTTTTCGCCTGTATAGGGAAGGTTACCTAGACCATCCTGTACCCAGGATTCCAAATCAGAGGCTTGCAACCAAGCAACTCTGCGTGCACCTATGGCAATAGCCGAGGCTCTACTGGCCCCCTCAAAAGAGTCAAAGGCTGCACAGTTGGAAAACTTGGATACATCCTGTGCATGTTTAAGCCAGGTGATATATTCTTCTCTCTTATCTTCTGACATAAAAGGAGAAAAGGTTTGCAGATGATCTGTAACTTCTTTCAGAAACATCCCCATATAGAGATTCTGGCTACAAGCATACTGGCCTGGAAGATTTTCCTGCCAAAGGCATCTAGGGTTCTGCATTCTCTTCCTGGAGGAGCAGAGGAGTGCCTTTTTGTACTCTTGATCTTTTTCATAGCAGACTCTACCACAATGGAGTGGTGAGGAAGCTGAGTCTTATGAAAACCAGGACAAGGAGGAACACGATACATGGTGTCCAACCTTCTGGAATGAGGGGAGGTGGAAAGAGGAGTCTCCCATATGCCTAACGTGATCATAAAGAATCTCATGTATTGGTAAGGTGGCTGCCTCTTTAGGAGCCTTAGGATATTGAAGGATATCTAATTTTTTGGCTCTAGGTTCAGTTTCAGAGGTCACTGAGATGGACAGGCCTTTGGCCACCTCCCTAATGGAGTCCTGAAAAGACAAATCTTCAGGAGGAGACATTCTCCTTTTTGGAGAAGAGGGTTCCTGAGGAAGGATCTCCGATGCTTCAATTGAGGCCTCTGAAGAATCAGAGTCTTCAGAGGAATCGAAGTATCGACCGTCTGGATGCTCTCGCAGAGCCCGATACGAGTACCGGGAGGTATTGACATCGGAAGTAATCGGTACCGTGTCGGTACTGATGGGCATCACTGGATAGCGTACCGCTGCCGTCGATGCTGATGTCGATGCAAGCGGTACTGGTATCGGAACCGGAATCGGATGCTGTACCGGAATCGGTATAGGTACCGACAACGGGTTTTTTGCGGTACCGCAGGCGTCGCAGCTTGTATGAATGCCGTGATGTCACGCTGCATGGTCAGGATATTCTGATCCATTGACGCCACCAATGTCTGGATGTCGGCACCGGTGGAGACCACCGGTACCCCAGAACATTGTAACAGGTGATCGGTCGAGGCCGAGCCATCGATGTCAACCTGTGACCCCATAGGTAGTGCTTTGGAAGCCGGAGCCTCCCGCCGGGGTAATTTTGCTGGTGTGGGTACCTCAAGAGTAAGCCCGGGGGCATCTCGATACTTGGAGGGAGATGAACTCTTTGAGGACTGGCCAGATTTAAGTTTGGTTACCTGAGATCCATGGGATGAAGAAGAAGCCCTGGAAGACGTCGATGCCACAGAAGCTGCATCGGAGGGAAACAGGACACTGAGCTTGGCTGCACGATTCTGTAACCCTCTTTTAGACATCATGGAACAGGACTCACAATCCACAATGGAGTGGTCAGGACCTAAACATTTTAGACACCAGTCATGGGTGTTGGTGACAGAAATAGTGCTACTGCACTTCGTGCACTTTTTAAACCCGGAGGCGGGTTTTTCCATGAGGAAAAATATATCTGTAGGCCTAAGGCCCCAGAAGAAAAAATGCACTGAAGAGAGTAAAAGGTTTTTTTGGGGGGGGGTTTTAAGAAAGAAAAAAGACCGGTGTACCGGTCCGGAAACGAGAAGGCAGACACGCGACTAAAGAAAAATAAAAGAAAATAAGAAATTCTTCAGCGGTGACAGGAAACAGGACCTGCTGGCTCCGCGTAAAAGAAGAACTGGAGAGAGGCGGTTAGGAAAGGCGGGAAGGCAGCGCGCAGGCGCTGTGGGATGCTCCCAAAGCTTTCCTTTTGGACGCTGGGGAGCGTTCCTGCGCAGGCTCCGTCGGTACCCATATGTGAAGACTCATTCCTGCTTGTTCCTGGAGATTGCTGATGCTCCGAAGCCCATCTGCACTTTGAGGGTGCATGGGACCCTGAGACGCTGGATAGTGAAATTGGCTGAGCCAGAACAGGCATCTGCTCCTTTAGATGTCCTGACATCAATGTCTCTGATGGTGGCAGGGCATGCATCTCCAGAATTGGTTATATGATGGTTGATGCCGATGCCGATGCCGAGGCCTCAATGTGCTGCATTGCAAACATGGCTGCCATGTGATCCTCAAGTGCCTTTAGGAGCTGTCTCTCCATGGTAGCCAATTCCAAAGATTCAGAGATCTGAATAACTTTTGCTGATGTACCCGGCACCTGTGTGGGGGTATAGGCGGCTTGGTTATCAGGAGGTTGTCTGTTTCCCTCTGCCCCTTGAAGGTACCATGCAGGGAGAACTGCTGAACCTCCAAGGGTTCAGAGGCTGTTTCCCTCTGAACCCTTGGAGGTTAAGCAGTTCTCCCTGCATGGTACCTTCAAGGGGCACTTGCACAGCCTGCCATCACTTTTGATGCCCCATTGCGAAGAGCTCCGATGCTGATGCACTTAGGCCTTTTCTCAGTGCTCAGTCCAAGCATCCTGCGATGCTGATTCCCTCCTTGCCAGCTCCAAATGGTGAAGGTGCTCAGTTCCAAATGAGCTCAAGAGGCCCTTGATGTTGACCCCCCTCTGAGGTCTTGAACTGCCATCGAAGGCATTTAAGCTGATGACATCTATGCCGATGATGATGGACTGGCTGTGGAGTGCCAAGCAGAGTTTCCCACTGCTTTTCATGGCCCTTAAGGCCTCTCCTTGTCATCTGCAGGCACAAATTATAAGAAGAAGTCTGATGATCGGGTCCTAGGCACTGGAGGCACCAATTGTGCTTGTCTATGACTGAGATGGTCCAAGCACACTTGGCGCATTTCTTAAACCCAATGGTTGGTTTTTAGGACATATTTGGAAATATAGCCATGACAAAATCAAACGGCTTGATGGTGGAGAGCCCGACTGGGGCACCAACGGTGCCTCTGGATAATACTTGAAAAAAAAAAATACAACGGGAGAAAAATTCAATTGAAAAGAATGTGACAACAAGCAGGAAAACCAAAGCAGAAGAAAATAAAGCATTTAAGTACCCCCAAAGGGGAGAGGTGTTTACCGATGGAGAGCGATACTGGAAGATGTCCATGAGGCTCAGCGGAAAATGAAAGATTGAAGATAAAAGATGGTGCCACGGTGACAGAAAGGACATGTGCAGGCATGATGAAGCCTCCCAAAAGCTTCCAATAGAAGCTGGGGAGAGTTCCCATGCTGGGCTCCATCAGGGACACCACCCATATATGAAGACTTACTTCCTGCTTATACACAGAGAATAAATGCTGCCACTGTCTGTGAGACCCTGGTACCCTTTCACTTATGACATATTCTTAACCTCTCATTCACCCCTTTTGGAATGAGGTATTGTCTTGCATTCAAACAATTTTTCATTTAAACATAGATTTAACTTTCAAAATGGTTATCTTTACATATTAAGGGTTGGAAACAAACCTGCCCAGATCTCAGATGAAACTATTTGATTAGGTAGTTTCTTGGCTCTTCAGATGTTTCTTACTAACTGGAAAAATGCCAGTATGCTGAATTTTCATTACCGGTGGAATAATGCTTGCATGGTCCACAGGTTTGAGCTACAAGTGGCTTAAAAAAAGGAATTGAACTGGACAAACTCTTCAGATACAGCAGCTATTGGATGACTATGGTGGTCATGTTAGAAGCCTTATTCACAATTTGGAATTCCAAAAATGTACATGCGGACATCCAAATCACAAAGACTTCCCCAGAGCTATTTTATAAATGGTGACCAAATACGTCTCCAGAGCAGGGACATTCAAATAGGTAGAGGGGAGTGGTGGAGGCATGTCCAAACATCCTCAATCTATTTCAGAACCCCCAGGGACATCTGCAATTGCAGCCAAATTTAGACCTGCTCCAGGCATGAATAGGTATCAGGAAAGCGTTTGTATGGGTGTAGGGAAGATGGCACACCACTATCCACAGTATTCTCCTCAATCACACTAATATTTTTTGTGTTATTGGGAGACTTGTCACGTGTGTTAACCACTACTGCATGTCTCTTAGACATCCTCAATACTGAATACTATTCCAGGGATGTCTAGGTAGACAGCCATGCAGACATCTACATCGGGCACATCCACATTTTTGAAATTGTGCCTGAACTTGGACATGACTGCTTTTTTTTCGGATGTTCTGGCTTGGATGTCATTTGTAAAATATGCCTTTGTGTGTCTAGGTTCATAGAATGATGGAATTCCACATACAGGCTATCTGTACAGACTAAACTTCCCTGGATTCATGTTTATTATGTATACTTCACTATATTTTTTCTTCATTCCTTCAACCCATAAAATGTTTGAAGTGAGGCATGAGAATGTGACCGAAGTGTGGCAATGGATGACCAAAAAAGATGATAACCAAATAATATACAGAATTTCTAGAAAACATGGAATCTCCAAACTGTTGACAATTTCAATGTGAATTTTACTGTTTACCAAAAAAAATGTATTAAAACTTCTCCACAATTCCATAAGGCATATTTAAGAAGTGAGGGTAGGTCATGAGTTCTGATCTCTCTCTGGAAGACTGTGATTAGGATGTAAACATCATTTAAAACAACGTTGAAATATTGTTAATTTCTCTTTTTTTCTTTTTAACTTTTTTTTTTTTAAATAAACATGATTCCCATTCCTGCCCTCTTGATCTGTAACAAAACCTAGAAAAATTTTCTTGTGCATTCAGATTGCATCAGTGTGCCATCAAGGCTAAAACCCTATAACACTTGCTCCTCTTTGATTGTTGTGAGCTCATTCTCCTGTCACCCTGAGAATCACATAGAATGAAGGTGCCACGTTAGCTGCCTGTACATCACAATACCCCGCAACACCAGCTGCTCACTATAACACTGTATAGGTAATGCCTGGTGCATGCAACTAACAAACAGAAATGTCCATAACAGTTTCCTAACACAGCAGCAGTCACACAGTCCACTTCATCAGTTTCATTTCAAAGTCTTAAAATTTGTTTTCCATTCATTGTTCATTTTTTTAAACTGCTAAACCAGTCAAAAGCAAAAATGTTGATTGGCTGTGTGTTTCTGGAGTTCTCTGGTTCTAGCTTGTCTGTTCGCTTAAATCATCATTGTTATTGTCCATAGCAGCATTATTCCAAATCGATATCTCCAGCATACAAAGTGATCAGCAGTATAATGGCAAAGCCTGAGAGGAGGCCAGTGTTCTGAATAAAGAAGTAGATGAAATCGGTTTTCCTTCCGGTTATTTTTTCTTTCAGCATTTCATTCATCTCTGGAAACTGGAGGGAGAGGGGTGGAAAGAAGACAAAAAGAAGCATCTTTATTTCACTCCCAAGCGGAATGGTGCTACTTAAATCTACAGTGGTGTGCAAAAGTCTGGAATCACTTGTGAGTTTTGCGTTTTTCGTACTTTCTAACTTTTTTTTTTTTTAAATTTTGCGTTAGCCCAGCATATTCATCTTTCTACCATGTTAAAAGGGATACATTTGGCTATTAGAGTTGACATTTTTGCATTCCTTGCTTCCAATTTAAATACTTTACAGACACTGGGAGATAGCTACTGCGATTTTTGTGGATCCTGCGTCAAAACTGGATCGAGATTATCCAATATGCACACGTTATTTCTGACCAATCAGGAGGCTGGTTTCACTAACCAATCACAATGCAGATATCTAGCCAACAGTGCAGCTATAAAAACGCGCGGAATTTTTGAATTTCATACGCTTTCTGGATCGACCATGAAGATGACTTGGACCCTGACACTGGAGAAGCGTGTTCATGTGTCCTTTATGTGCGAGGAAGGATTTTCAAGCCGTCAGATAGCCAGGAAATTTGGCTGCAGTCAGAGCGCTGTTGTTAAGATTGTACAGAAGAAGAAAGAAAGAAACGGGTTCAGTGGTGGACAAGCCTCGTTCAGGTTGTCCACGTGTATCAACATCACGCCAGGACCGTGCACTACGATGCATTTCACTGACTAATCGCAAGTTGACCTCTCCTCAGCTACTTCGAGAGTGGTCAGACAACAGTGAGGTCAGTATCAGCTCATCAACAGTTCGTCGCCGGTGCCTGCAGTTTGATCTCCGGGGCTGCAAAGCATGGAATAAGCCACTGATGACTGACATACAAAGGCGCAACCGGATCATGTGGGCGAGAAAGCACTCAACCTGGTCAACTGAAATGTGGGAAAAGGTGCTATTCAGTGATGAAAGCACCTTCTGCCTGTTTGGTAACCAGGCCCACACCTATGTGAGGAGATTTCCTGGAGAGGAATTCAAGCCTGAATGTCTCAACCTCACTGTGAAACAACCTTTGAAGGTCATGGTCTGGGGCTGCATGGCTGCCAGTGGCGTTGGACGTCTTCACATCATCAATGGAATGGTCAACGGGGACAAGTACATCACCATACTGCAAAAGTGCATGGTGCCATCAGCACACCAGCTGTTTCCTGGCCAGTTCCTGTTCCAAGATGACAATGCACCCTGCCATCGCTCCAGACAGGTGATCAGCTGGAAGCAGCGGAACATCAACAAGTCAATGGACTGGCCTGCCAACTCTCCAGATCTGAATCCAATCGAGAACCTGTGGCACAAGGTGGCCTTGGAAATATCCAAGAGGCATCTGACATCAAAGCGTGAGCTGATTGAGTCACTCATTGCAGTTTGGAACCGCGTTGTCATCAACGATCACCTTGTCAGACTGGCTCATTCAATGCCGACAAGGTGCAGTCAGGTGATCAAGAACAAAGGGATGCCCATCAAATACTGAGCCATCACTGACACATAAAAATGGCCTTTTTCAAGGCCACATACATTAATTTGAAGGAAACCTGGCGTGCGTCCATAATATTTTAAGGAATAAGTCCTCACTATGGGTGACATCACCAATGGAGCCCCATCCGGAACACTTCCCAGCTTCCAAGGGAAGCTTTTGGAAGGTATGCTGTGCATGCATGCCTGCCTTCCCTGTCCACTGCGGCGCCATATTCTCCAGTATAATAACATAGCAGGAATCAAAAGACAAATCCCCGGGGAGGTGGGAGAGTTGTGAGGACTTATTTCCTGCTTGTTCACAGAGAAAGCATAGTTGCTCACCAGTAGCAGGTGATCTCCGTGAAAAACAGGAATAAGTCCTCCAGAGTGCAGGGTCCATTGGGTACTCTCCAGGATTGTAAGGTGGCAGCAGTCACTTTGGCCAAATCGTTGCACTGAGGTGTCCAAGGTGACAAGAAGCCACTGGTAGGCAAAGTGGGTGAGCCATCCCCTTACCTGCAGGGCACCTCGGTAGACGATGGTCAGCGGGCTATGATCCTGAAGATCCTGTCAAAAACCCCCACCCGGCTTTGGCTGGGGGTCGGGTTGTGCCTTTGGGGTTTTCTCCCTCCGCTGTGAGCAGGGAGCATGGGCCTTTCACTGTATCTGCAGCTAGGAGGGAAAGTACCTCTGCGGGTATGGGAGGAAAGCCGTTTTGGTGCTTTCTTCCATGTGGGATCCGCAATCTTTCTGGAGAACCTGGTAAGAGTCAATTGCTCCTTTTCCAGCTGTTCACCCTTTTCCTCCACGGGCTTGCGAAGAGGTTTTCCCCCAGACAGCAGACATTGACAATCTTGTACTGGATCTACTACTCCAGGTCAGAGGATGGCAACCAGGCCATCTGCTGCACAGTGACACCCCCCCCCCCCCCACAGCTGCCACCCTACCGAGGATTCCAAGGTGTCATAAGCACTCCAGACCATAAACTTTGAGCAATCCTTGTCGTGCCCTACAAGACCTCAAAAAGACTCTCAGCGGTCTCTGGGGGTGAGGGAAACAAAGTCCTCAATGTCCAACATGACATCCTTGAGGAACATGGCTGTGTAAGTTTGGTAGGCCAGGATCCGGGCTATCAGCATGGAACTTTGGAAGCACCTCCTCCCAAAGGAGTCCAGGGTCCATAATTTCCACGTGGGCGGCACCAAGGAGTGTGTTTTGGCACTCTTTGCCTGCTTCAAGCCAGGCTCGGCCACAATGGAACTGTGCAGCAATTGAGGTTTTTTGAACCCCGGGGCCTTCTGGACCTTCCCACAGCCGCAGAAGCACCCTCTGTAGGACATGGTGGTCAAGAACCATCACCACCTCACAAGGGATACTGGAGGATTTCCAGTTCCTCCAGCCTCTGTTCCTCTTCTGATTCCAGAGAAAAGGGGACCCTCCTTTCTGTTCTCTCTCTCTGCCTCTGCCCATGGCTGTCAGTTCTTTCTCTCCCAGCCCCCATCTCATATCTTTTCCCTCCTGCTGTGGCTGTCTCTTCCATCATGGGGAGTTTGATCCTGCACCTCTCACAGCTGCTTTCAGTTGACCCCACAGCTCTCTGTAAGCACAGCTGTTGCAGCTCCCATTGCTGCCACTTATCCCACAGAACTTACTTTTCTCTTTTTCCCTCCCATGGCAGCTGGTCTGTCCTACTTCTGGCCTTATGCCCTGACCAAATGTCACAGAAGAGACCCAAAGAGCAACCCATGTGTCAGCAGGAGCCATATGGCAGCACTCCTGATAAATCAGCTTCTTTCCCACTATGTTTCTCTTCACAGCTCTGCTTCTGCTGCCGCTTCATGCAGCTTTTCCACCCCCACCCCAAAGAGACCAACACATTGAGGCTGCTCTTCCTCTCACTCCTCTGAAAGGAGAAAATGTTTTTTAAAAACTATCTACAGAGGTTTTCAGCATGGGGAGAGCAGAGATGGGGGGAGGGGTTTGGCAGACTGACATGACTCAAAAAACTTATGCTAAGGTAGGGTTAGGAGAACAGTCTATGTGGAATGTGGCATCCTGTGGGGGTGGAGGAGGTAGAAGACCAGAAGACTGAGAAAGACAGTTCCCTGTTGAAAGAAATGTTGGAGACAGATCCCATGCATGCTTGAGAAATCTAGGGGCGGGCATTTACAGCTGCTATAGAGCAGGCATACGTGCTCACATCTAGCTTGTGCGTGTCTTTACCCCAGTCATGCCCCTATTACAGGAGTTTATGAAATTGCCTTCCACACGTCTCCTAGAAAGGATCAGTTCTCTCCAGGCCATAGGACGCCTGAAACACTGCCTCTTCCACGTTCACTGGACAGACTTTCACCATCTTTCTGTGGCGTGCGTAGATGACATGCTATCTAACAAAACCTTTTGAATGGTGTATGCTTGTCAGTCCACTACAACACATGGTAGGAAACTCAAAACTCACAGCCATTGTAAAAAATAAAGTAATCATAGCAAGGTGTTTATTATGTTGTATTAACATGGGTTTCGCCTTTTTCTTTCCAAGAACTATTAATAAACTGTGCTGTCAAACTATGCAGGATGCTTTCCTGACCTTACTGATTGATTAGCTCAACCACACTTTATTGGACACATGCATTCAAAGAGTAAGAGAACAATTAAATGTTCATTTACAATATTATACAGCACATTCACACACCTGTATTTCAAACAATCCTACAGCTCAACCCTTCCTATTGAGTGCGCTTTATACCCTAAGCTATGTCAACAAAAGTGAAGTCTCTCTCAGCTGAGGCACTGTTGATAAATTGCACTTACAGATCAACCTGGATCACTCCTCTAATCTTATCCAGGGTCACTTCCCAGCTGGCCTGTATACACTCAGATACATTCATACAGAGTTTATTTAAATAGGTGTAAATGAAATATTGCACAACACGCTCATACGCAAGCACTGTGCAATCTGTAAATGCAATTTATCAACAGTCCCAACTATTAGAAAGCTTAACTCCTGTTGACATAATTTAAGATAATGTTGAAAAAAAAGGATTGTGCTATAAGATTGTTTGAAATGCAGGTGTGTGAATGAGCTATGTTCAGTGGTACTCTTTGAATGTGTAAGACCTGAATGATGATAAGGAGGATGACTGTGGCAGATTCGCTTGCAGTATACACTAGGAGACCCTGTGTAGTGGGAGAGTCCAGAATAGTCTTGGGGAATGTCCTGAGCAGTTCTCGTGTCAATTTCCACAATACATTTTTGTAGATTCATATTTTTTCCAATTTATTTCTCTAAGCATTTGGAATATATTTTAAATATCTATGTATTTAATTATCATCGCATCCTGTCTCTGCATTCCAGTAATTTTCAGAGTTATTTTGCCTCCAGACAGACAGACAGAATGATCTTCTCTATCATTTTTGTATAATCCTTTCCAAATTCCATTGGGTTGTAAAGAATTAAAAAGAATAAATGAACACAAAAGTGACATCAGGAATAGCAACATTCAAAAAACAACAGGAGAACATTTCAACCTTTCTTGCTTTGATGGATTGATAGTCCTGGATGGTTGGAAGAGCAGCTGTTCCTGGCCTGCTTGCTGTGGTCATGGCGGGACCAGCAGGACTGTAGCAGCAGCCCCAAGCAAGCACAGAATCCCCCACTGCATTTGACAGCCATGGCATCAGCTGCTGCAACACTGGCATGTGCTGTTCTAGGAGGGCCCATGTCCAACAAGGGCAGGACCCAGGGCCCAGATGTGACAGGCACCTAAAGCATGCTGTAATTGGGTAGAAAACAAGGTGAATAGTATAACACACTACAGACAGTATCTGTCACACACCGGCAGTGATGTAGACCTGCAGCACAACCGGCAGAGACTATCTCTAGCAGTGCAAGCTCTCGGGACCAAGTGTTGGATGCCCATCCTCACCCTCAGGGTGACCGCTGAAACTGCTCAGCACGGTTTGTAGCTGTTCTATGCTTGTATCACACACTGTTAGTGCATCTTACTGAGCTGAGATGATGGATCAGTGCATTCTCCATTTGGTGATCATCTGCAGACTGCTGTTCTGCATGTGCACTGCATCATGGGTACTGGAGGGGCTAACCTATACAGGCATACACAACAATTTAGGCAGTCATCTGCAGTCTCTATGAATCCAGCCATTGCTGTGCAGAAAGGTGTAGAGGTGTAGCTGGTTAGTGCAATGTCTTTAGAAGCAGGGTACAGGGGTTTGAGTCCCAGTTGTTCTTTTTGTGACTGTGTGCTACTCATTTCATTTTCCTGCCTTTAACAGTCCAGGCTCTGCTGTGACTGACAGACACACATCCTTAGAGTTTGTTATGTGTTCTGGCCACAATTTGAGTCAGCAAACAGACTATTCAACATCATGCCTTCTGTGAGCATGGCTTTATTGACTCTGCTGCAGCCCATTGCAGAAGGTCAAACATGTTCACCCTGCAGGTGCCTCGCAACTGCTTGAAAGTGTGGCCTAATGGTCATGGCACAAGCTTGGGATCCAGGGTTCGAGACCACTAGCACTCCTTTTTCAACAATGTGGAATGTATCACTGTGGCATTTTATGTATGCCATAACCTTCATGGTTTGCCCACACCTCCTTGTGACCTTGGGCAGGTCACCTAACCCTCCATTGTCTCAGCTGATTGCAGGTTCGTGCAGTTCCTGTTTTGCATCAGACATTCCCACGTTTCTGGAACAACGTAACCCGATATGACTGCACTGATGCAGCGGTTTACTAACAGGAGCTATATGTATACAACTGAAACCTACTTGTGCGACATGAGTCAGGTATGATATCATGACTGTGACTGTGTATAGATTTGGCTCCATCACATCTCTGCATTACATAAAGACACATCCTACCCTTCAGATAGGCATTTTCAGGTATCAAATCATATCCATGCATGCCCCTTTTGCCCAGTTAGGGCGACTCCTGTCTAGTTGTTGCATGCACTTTTATCTGGGTTGTTGTATGGTGGTTGAGTGACTGGGAAAGGTGTGAAACCCATATGTCTTGTATCGGGCCTTACACGTGGCATTGACACATGTTTTTCACACACAGTACAAATGTGTTGGGGATGGCACCTCTGATACATCAGTACTGCCAGCCCATGCCACACTTTCCTCTGCCACCATCCTTCCTGCAGCCCACCCATCAGCCTCTGGTGGCTCTGTACAGTCATGCCTTCTCGTGCAAGCTGCTGCACCATGGCCTTCACAGATATGCTTTTCCACAGTTGGATGCTTCTTTCACACCTCTCCAGTGCCTGATCTTCACATCACCACTCCTGCTCTGTCCACCTTTCGCTGCACACATCGTGACACTTCTGATTCCGCTGGGGGACACGTCTTCCCCATCCTATGCCACACACTGACATTATGGCATTTTACGTGGGCACCCCCCAGTGCATAGGTACAGATGCCTTCCACATGCTCGTCACACGTACTGGCTGACATGTCGGACACACATGTATCTGTCAGGCCCTTCAGCTCCAACCTATCCTTCCATTCAGCACCTTTACATTGGCTTTTGCTGGGGCTCCCTTAGCCAGCAATACCGTGACAGCCATTTTTGGGCATTAAGGTGAACGCTTGACACCTTAATGCCCAATGTCCTGTTAACACCTGTTAACTGGCCCATTGTGCCCCTAATGCCGGAATGCCTCCTACTCGCCGTTTCAGGGGCGCGAGGAGAGCAGTGATCCCGACGGGGGTGAGAGCAGGAGCTCCCCCTTCCTCCCCTAAGCCCACCAATCAGCAGCCATGCCTAACGGCATAAGAACCACCGTTTCAGGGGCGCGCCCGTGCCTGAGGGCCTCACCAGAGGGCCCTTTGGCGTGGCCCTTAGGCGTTGGTCCGTGGCGTCTGTTGCTGGAGTTTACACTGACTGCATGACTGGGTTGTCGGGCTTATATATTATGGTAACTTGCTGTTCTGTGTTCTCCCTTTCTCTTATCTGTTTGACTGTCTCTGTTCTCTATTCTGTCCTATCATATAAATGGCGTTCTTTTCTTATTTCCTCGAATGATATAGTATTGTAAACCGCTCTAATGCCTTTTGGCCTGAGCGGTATATCAAATCTAAAATAAACATAAACATACCCGTCCAGAGACTTTGCGCATATAACACCCTTTATCGCTGCCATTAACACCTGTTACCTTAACGTCCTTTAGTAAACATACCCCTAAGGGGGTTATTTTAGAAACCCTACTCACATTTTAAACATGGATGTGGTGACACAAGAAACACAGCCATGTGGAAGACATAGCCACGTCTAAAACACCATTTTAGAAAGACCGCAGGAAGCACATTCCCACACCTGGCATGTTGATCTCTCCACGTCTGGGTAGCATTCCAGGGGCATTTATGGGTGTGGCATGGAGGGCACATGTACCTGCACATCCATGATGTATTTTGCATAGACTGTCAACATTCAGGGCGGATTTTTTAAATGTGCCAATCTACACTTGCTATATATCAGGAGGATACAACTTTGTTGCTTGTTGTGACTGTGACAGCATTGGTGACTGGAGTAGCTTCACTTGCAAATCCTTGACTTGACTATTCTGTCTCCATGTGTATATTTTGAGCTACTATTTATTTCTCTGCAGTGAATCCTGTGCTCTTAGTAAAACTATCCTTCCCCTTTCCAAGACCCTGTTAGACTCCCACTCTCTCAGCCCCCCTCATCCAGCTGTGCCACCCCAACTCCCCCCCCCCCCCCCAGTATCACACTCCATGGCCCTTGTTGCTTCTGTCTCCCTTCTATCCAGTATTGCTTATCTGTGTGTTCCCATCACCCCTATCCCTTCCAGGAGGCAGCCACTTGCCCACTCCCAAATCTTCCCTGCCACAGCCCCCTATCCCCCCAAAGAGGACCTATAGGAAGACAGGGACATTTCTTTATATATCTCCTCCCAAAATCCCTTCCCCTCAGCAATTTAGCCTCTCCCCAACCTCTCGATCCTATGTTGGTGTGAGGGGATGCTGAATGATCTCTTGCTTGACTCTGAAAAGCTGTTGGAGGCATCATCCAGCATACCTGGCCATTGGGAGGCCTCATGGAAGAGGGAAAAAGTGAAGGGCTTCACCCCTTCCATGGGGCCTGGGTCCCAAAATGTTGGAAGGGGGACAATTGCTGGAAAAATGATGGCACCAAAGTGCCAGAACTGGAGGTGGTGGTGGTGGCAGTGCTGGACAATAGAAGCATATTTCAGTGACTGTGCAGACGGGGACACTAGGGGCACAGCTGGCACTGAAGTGGTGACCAGTGGTGAAGGGGGGACCATGGCATGTGGGTGTATGCATAACTGCAGGTCTCTGTGCAGCCCCATGATGGTCCGATTCAGGAGTGTCTGTTACCTGCAGCTGTCTTTCCTGCAATTGGATGTGGCATTCCTAGATGGTGAGTGACGATCTCAGCAGTTCAGTCTTCATGACACTCTGTGACTGATCTTGGACATTATGCTACAGGAGTCATTCAGTGCAACACAGAAGTTGCTAACTCTGGCAGCTCATGCAGCACTGTCATGGCTCTCATCTCCCCTTGCACATTTCCAAGATGCCTGAGTATCCTCAAAGGGAGCAAGAAGTGGAAGCTGTAGATCAGCCTCCTTGACAACATCCTCCTCCTCCTCCTCTTCTTATACCTTTGCAGCAGCATGATCAGCACCCTTGGCACCCTGACATTCCTGGGTTGGGGACCCTTGCTCCTCCACCTCAATTGCCCTGCCACCATCATCCTAGATAGTAGTAGCCTGCAGTGTGAGTTCCTCTCCTGGAGTCTGGTTGCTGTGGTCTGTGTGGCTGCCCTCCAGTGCACCTGCAGACTCCTCATCTTCTGTAGGTAGGACATGAAATGCACTCATCTCTCTGTGGTCCAGCTGTCTACCAATCCCATGTCATGCTAGTAGTGTATGCCCTTTCCATACTTATATATCATCTGATGTGGTGTTCCACAGTGAGTGGAACACCGCATCAGATAACACACTTAATGGTGGGCATGATCCCATCGCATCAGCCCTAGCCATGGTGACCTGCAGCATACAAGTGAGAGGACTAGGGCTGTGTGGATAGAATCAACATGTTTAGGATCTAATAGCTATGCCCTCCAATGCCACACATTCTGAATGTCCCCAGCATGCCATGTGTTCAACAGTGCACATTAGAAATGGGTATTGGTAGGGTGCAGGATAGGTGTTGCATACACATATTACATCACTACAACCACAGCAAGTCACATGCACCAAAAGCCCACATACCAATAGATGTGTTCTGGCCCCATACCAAGGCAAACATAGAGGGACTCACAATTGGCAAGCATCAGTTGGACAAGAGAGTTGTAATGAACATGGTTAAGGCTAGGGGACAGGGCCCAAAGAATGAGAACTAAAGAACAAAATAATAAAATTACTGAACATTTAGATAGTCATGGCTTAATGGGAGACAGCCAACATGGCTTTAGCCAAGGAAGCTCTTGTCTTACTAATCTATTATGTTTTTTGAAGTTGTGAATAGCGTACTTACTCACCTGTAACAGGTGTTCTCCAGGGACAGCGGGAATCAGTCCTCACTTATGGGTGACGTCGGCACCGACGAAGCCCGCACGGAGCAATTCCCCAGCTTTCAAAGAAAGCCTTTGGGATTGATGCCACGCATGTGTGGTCCTCTTCTCACCCAAGGGTTCCATCTTGCTCAGTCAGGTCCCTTAGCTCGAGCCCTACCAAGCAGATGGCAAGGGAAGGACAAAAATTCAGCAACTCATCAGGGGAAGCGGGGGGGGTAGTGAGGACTGATTCCTGCTGTCCCTGGAGAACACCTGTTATAGGTGAGTAACTACGTTTTCTCCAGGAACAAGCAGGAAGTCAGTCCTCACATATGGGACTCCCTAGCTACAGATTACCGAACCTGTAACCAAAAAATGCCTCTGCGAGGCTGTGAGCAGAAGCCGAAGCCCAAAGGAGCCCGAGTCCTCGGGTCCTCAGGGCATAGCCCTTGGTAGCTGTGAAGAAGGGTCGGAGGTCAGGAGTTTCTTATACCCCGAACAGGTTACAGAGTACAGCCTGGCCAAAGGCGCTGTCCCGGCGGGACTCCCTCTCTAGGCAGTAGTGGGCAGCGAAGGTGTTCATGGAAGACCAAGTCACCGCCCGGCAGATGTCCATCAGGGGCATGGAGTGCAGCGAGGCCACCGAGGCCGCTCTGGCTTGGACCCCATTTGTGGTGATTCAACAATCCAGTGGGATGCCCGCCTTCGCATGGGTGAAAGTGATGCAGTCCACCACCCAAACCGAGAGGGTGTGCTTGGTGATTGCTTTCCCCGGTCTATTGGGATCGTAGGTCACGAAGAGCCTGTCAGACTTGCGATGAGTCTGGGTACACTGCAAATAAAAGGCGAGAGCCGTTTGAAGTCAAGGGTGTGGAGAGCCGTCGACGACTGGTCGGCGTGGGGCCTCAGGAAGAAAGTCAGCAGCACTATCTCTTGGTTGAGATGGAAGTCCGAAATGACCTTAGGTAGGAATTTAGGGTGGGTACGGAGGACCATCCCGTTCCGATAAAAGCTGGTGTAAGGGGCACCAGCCATGAAAGCCTGGAGCTCACTGACTCGGCGGGCCGAGGTCAGCGCCACCAGGAAGGCCAGGAAAGGTGCCAAAGCAAACACGTCACCATCGGCTCGAAGGACAGATGGGTGAACTGTGTGAGTACCACATTTAAGTCCCATTCCGCCGGAGAAGGATGGATGGGTGGCTTGGATAGCAGAAGACCCCGCATGAAGCGGGAGACTAACGGCTGCCCCGAGAGGGTTTTTCCCTCGATAGGGAGATGATTAGCCGAGATGGCGCTCAAATGAACTTTGACAGAGTTCAAAATCAGCCCTTCCCTTGAGAGGTGGAAGAGGTACTGTAGGACCCACCGAACAGGACACGAGAAGGGGTTGATCTGGTGCTCCAAACACCTGACGGAGAAGTGTTTCCATTTAAAGGCGTAAGCTCGCCTAGTGGAGTCCTTCCTCAAGGCGAGGAGGACTTCCTTGAAGTGAGGAGGACTTCCTTGAACTCCAGAAGGGCCAGAGAGGCTAGGGAGACCCGTTCAGCCGCCAGGCCATGAGGGATAGGGAGGTTAGGTTTGGGTGCAGCACCCGACCCTCCTCCTGTGTTAGCAGACCCCTGGCAGAGCCAAGGGGAACCGGAGGGTCTGTCGACAGCCGGAGCAGGAACAAAGGCTACCGAGGGGGGCCACAAGAATCAACGATGCCCCGTCCTGCTGAGCCTTGAACAGAGTCCTCACAATGAGGGCGGAAAGAAGGGAATGCATAGAGAAGACTGGAGGACCAGTCCAGGAGAAATGCATCGGGGCCCTCCCTGCTCGGGTGCGGCACCGGCACGCAAAAGCAGGGGAGATGGGGAGGCGGAGCCTGGAGCGTGGTGGAATGGAAGCCTGAGTCAGAGCTCTGAAGGGCTATTCACAGAATCCGGTCTAAAGTGCTGACCTTTCTTAAGTGTGCGTGGAAAAAGTGATACAGTGGTGATCGGAGGGTGGTCGGACGATGGCGGGACCAAAACAAACCCGATTGGACTTTGTGGGAGGCCAAAATGCCAGTGTAAAAAGATCCAAAACGGAGCCACCATCCCCCCAGAAAATGGCGGCAGGCCGAGATTGGCCGGAGGCGGTGCAGGAGATACTCACTGAAATCCGAGCAATAAAGGACATAGTGACACATAACAGCGATTCGCTATCGACGATGCAAGAAGATATGAGTGTGTTGAAGCAGCAAATGGAAGCGTTGGTGGTGCGTCAAGATAAAGCGGAAATGCAAGCGGCTGTGCATGAAGAGAAGCTTAAAGAGCTTAGCAGGCACGCAAAACAAATTAAGGCCTTGCAAAGGGAGCTCGAGGACAATAACAACAGGTCCCGGAGGAATAATATAAGGATTATAGGGCTGCTGGAAGGGGTGGAAGGAGGAAAGAACATGTGCGCTTTTTTGCAGCAGCTTATCCCCAAGGTTTTGAAAATCTCATTCGAGTGCCCGTTTGAGATTGAGAGAGCTCACTGGGTTCCATCGCAGCCGCTGCTGAACAGTACGAAAACAAGGCCAGTCATTCTTAAGGTACTGCGGTTTCAACAAGTGACTCAAATCATGGACGCAGCGCGTGCACGGGCGCCAATATAACATGATGGTCATAAACTGATGTTTTTTCCGGATTTTGCGAAGTGCACGGTGGACAGGCGGAGAGACCTTCTGGCGATGAGGCCTAGACTGCAACACTTACAAGCCCGTTTTGGACTCCTGTACCCTGCGAGAATGAGGGTGACTCTTCATAATCAGACCAGGAATTTAGATGATCCCGAAGCCCTTCAGGCCTTTCTGGACAGCAAGGAAGCTGAGCTGATGGCTTGATTATCGTCAACGGTGCCCAGTTAGGGTTCCGGTCTTAATCTGTGAGAGAGGATGTTGTTTCTATAATCAACGCTTGTGCAAAATGCTAATTTAAAGTTAATGGGTTGCCTGGGGGGCCTCATTAATGGTTTGGGGAGTGCCATATTTGTTTTTTTCTTCTTTTTATTTTCCTTTCTTTGTTGGCTCTTCCCTACCCTCTCGGGAAGGTCAGCACGATACTTTTGAACTGAGCTCGAGCTCGGGCCTCTTCTGCCTCATAAGGTTCACCTATTTGGGGTATTATGGGTATGCTCCTCACTGGGGTCATTGGGATCAGGTCATAGATTTAGTTGTAAGGGTTATTATGGATCGGGCGGTGGTGCGCATGAAGGTTAACCAGCTTGAAGGAGTTTATCCTGGTATGCTCTTGGGTCAAGTAATAGCAGAAGAAAGAGGCCTGTATCAGTTAATGTGTGTAATTTTAAGATGGGTCCTATGAGAGTGTTATCTTTAAATGTCAAAGGTATAAATGGCCCCATAAAAAGGAAAACTATCATTCAGTATGGCCAGCATGAAAACGCAGACATATTACTTTTGCAAGAGACACGACTTAATGCGCAGGAGTCCCTTAAGCTGAATATTAAACCATTTATGGTGGTGGCTTACTCTGCAGCAATACAAAAACATAATGGAGTGGCAATTTTAGTCCGGCGGTCCTTAGCTCCGTCGGTGTTGTTTTCACTTGCGGATAACTGTGGTAGGTGGGTCAGGGTTCATCTCCAAATCGGGCAAGATGTCTTAGCTATAATTAATTTATATGCACCAAACTGTGATAGTCCGGAGTTCTTTCGGGCCATAGCAGAGGAAATACATAGAGACATTACCTGTCCGCTTATTATAGGGGGGGACTTTAACCTTGTGATAGACGCTTTAGTGGATAGGAAGCCCCCTAGGTCCGGTAAGCCTCCCAGAGCTCAGTTAGTGTTGGCCTCAGCCATTCAGGAGTCTGGTTTGGTGGACATTTGGCGGCTTTTTCACCCTTTGGAACAGGAGTTTACTTTTTACTCACCCCCACACACCATTCATTATCTAGAATTGATTTTCTGCTAATTTCTAAGTCATTGATTACCAGTATCTCGGCCGCAGAAATACAGGCTACCCACATCTCGGATCACGCAGCGGTCTCCATCATGTTGCATACTAGGCGGTCGGAGTCGCCCCAGGCTCAATGGTTCTTTGATAGAACCCTTTTAGAACAGGTGGACCTTAGGGGCAAAATACGTGCAGCTATTAGTGAGTACTTCCAGTTTAATCCCCCTCAGCAGACATCTGGCTGGGCGAGATGGGAGGGTTTCAAGGCCACCATTAGGGCGGTTATCATAGGATACAGTATCCATCAGTCTAAGCAGAGCAGAAAGCAACTTCGGGACCTAGATACTCAGATCAAAGCGGGTGAGCGCATCTTAGTGCAGAGACAAGATCCTTGTATCTTGCTTCGCCTTCAGCGCCTGAGGTTTCAGTATAATCAACTGCTAACTAGCGAGGTAACCCGTAATATTAGAGCGCAGGAAGGCCAGTACTATTGGGAAAATAACAGGGCGGGGCGATTGATGGCTAATGCTTTAAAGGCCAGGAAAGAAGTCAGTCGCATAGCGGCCATAAAGATCGAAGGGGACCCCAATTTATTGGTAACTGATAGAGAGATTGCTGAAGCTTTTAGGGGGTTCTTCAAAGAACTATATACCTCTGAGAGAAAGTGTTCACGCGAGGTCTTCATGCAATTATTTGATAAGATCGATAGGCCTCGGCTCGACACAGTAATGTCTAGGGCACTGGGGAATCCAATCTCTTTAGATGAGATAGAACAGGCCATAATGTCACTAAAACCTGGTAAGGCGGTGAGCCCTGATGGCCTGCCCCCTGAATTTTTCAAGGTGTTTGCTAAGGAGTTAGGTCCATTCCTACAAGAATACTTCCAAGCCTTGGTGGCAGAGAGCCCGCAGGTGGGCGCTTTTGCTGCAGCCAGGATAATTGTGCTGGAGAAGCCAGGCAGAGACCCACAAGTGGTAGGTAATTACCGTCCGATCTCCCTACTCAACGTAGACTACAAAATATATGCAACCGTGTTGGCAAATCGCCTGTCCGCCGTGCTGCCGACCTTAATACACCCGGATCAGTGTGGCTTTGTTGAGGGACGTTCCACTGCAGACAATGCTAGGCTGTTCTGCCACGTCCTGGCTGGGGCAGAGTGCAGGAATGAGCCGCTGGTGGGTTTATCATTAGACGCAGAAAAAGCTTTTGACCGTGTTGCGTGGTCATTCCTGTACTCTGCCCTAGAGTGGTTTGGGTTTGAAGACCGCTTCCTCCAACTACTTAAAATTATGTATGAGAGGCCTATCGCTAATCTATGCGTGAATGGTATCCAGTCTTCGGACTTTCCTCTGGGGAGGGGGACACGCCAAGAATGTCCACTTTCACCTATCCTGTTCAATTTGGCGTTGGAACTCTTGGCCCTCCTTCTGCGGCAGAATAGTAAAATACAGGGGGTTACCCTTGCTGGCAAAGAAATCAAAATTTCTGCATATGCGGATGATCTGCTTCTTTTCACCAATCCAGCATCGGTTGCACATATTTTAGAACAGATAGACTTATATTCTTCAGTCTCTGGTTACAAAATAAACTGGGGAAAATCCTTTGAACAAGAGCATGCACAAAGCAGATCTTTTAGGGTTCCCTTTTGTGTGGGAAGCTGAGAAAATTAAGTATCTCGGGGTGCGATACAGCCAACCCTTGGATGGGACGTTGGAAAGTAATGCTGAGACAATTCTGGCCAACATTCAGGCTTTGACAGCAAGGTGGTCCCCGCTGCTGTTTTCCTGGTGGGGCAGACTGGAAATAATAAAAATGTCTATTGTACCTAAAATCAATTACATACTTGAGATGGTCCCACTTTTTTTTCCTTTGCAGGTGTATAAGCGGGCTGAAAAACTTTTGGCTCTTTTCCTTTGGGGGAACAAGCCGCCTAGGATAGCCCTTAGAAAGCTAAAAGCAGATAAGGAGGATGGAGGGGTGAGGTTTCCGGACTTTCTTGCTTATCACCAGGCGTTCTTGCTGAAGCAAGGAGCTAGATGGTCTGAGCCCATAACATCTAAGAGTCCGGTTTGGCTGGCCTTAGAAGAGCGCTATGCTGCTCCATTCCCTATACGCCTATACATGTTCTTATTCATGGTATGGTCTTTGATGTGTCTTCTAAAAGGCCCAGGATTATTTCCGACACACAACGGGCTTTTAGGGAGCTGACTAGAGTGCTCCAACCTGGCGTCCACAACTCCACGTGTCTTCCCCTGTGGTATAATCCCACTTTTAAAATCCAACACAAAACCTTTGCGTGGAAGCACTGGTATGAAAAAGGTATTTGGACCGTAGGGCAATTACTGGATCAGGGCACGTGGAAAGGCTTTGACAGGCTGCAGCGGGAGTTCCTCCTCCCGGACAGTCTCATTTTTCAATGGATTCAGCTAAAACACTGTGTAGGTAAGGTAGTGGGTATGTGTACTTCAATGTTAGAGGTGTCGGAATTAGATACTATAATTTTACAAGCGAAACAAGTCAGTGGTGTGGCCTCTTTCTTCTATAAGGAATTAAAGCATAGGGCTTTAACACAGCTCCTAGGGTTACAGAGAATTTGGGAGCATGATACGGGCCTGCAACTGTCTAAGCACTCCTGGAGATCCTTTTGGAGCCGACAGACCAGGATCGCTAAAGCGGCATCTGTCACACAGAGTCTTTTTTTCTTTGCACATAGGGCTTATCTTACGCCGGTGAAGCTTAATAAATGGGACAGAGAAACAGTTGGAACATGTTGGTCCGGTTGTGGCCAAACTGGTACGCTGAAACACATGATGTTTGACTGCCCTATAGTGCAACAGTTCTGGCTACCAGTATGGGATCGAATTCAGATGGTGCTGGACCTTGATACTCCCTTCACCTGGGGGCTATTAGTTTTTCGCTCTTTATTACCCATCCCGGGGTTGCACAAAGAGAATAGGTTCCTGCTGGACTTTATGTTGGGGGTAGCCATACATGTTCTAGTACGGCACTGGAAAAGTATGGCAGACCTACATTTCCAGTTCTGGTGGAATTCTCTTTGTGCGTATAGTGTATATGAACAAATGCCCCGAAAGGGGGTAACCCATGGCCCCAAGAGCATTCTAAAATGGAAAGCCCTGAAGGATTTTGGGGAGGGCGCACGAGGTCGACCGTTGTAATCATATGAACAACATTAACAATGCGCTTGTTGTCAGGATTTTCTTATATTTTCTTATTTTTCTTGCTCGATCCTATGTCTGACTCAGTGGGGGGGGATGGGGAGGAGGGGATAGGGGTAGGGGTTTTTGATGTTGTTAAATATTTTGTTGGACTGTGCAAGGATGTATTGCTTATACCCGGTGTGTGATTTACGGGTCTGTGTTATTCTTTTTTGTGTTCTTTTGTTTGGAAAAGAAAATAAAGTTATTAAAAAAAAAAAGCAGGGGAGATGCGTGTTCTGGGGACTGGCGAAGTGGTCTATCGCCAGAGTCCACCAGCGGAGAAACAGCCAGTCTGCCACTCTGGGATCCAGCCTCCATTCGTGTGGGCGAAGGATTCTGCTGAGTCTGTCCACCAGGCCATTCTCCTGGCCCGGGAGATAAGTCACCCCAAGGGACATCCTCCGTTGGGCAGCGAAAGAGCAGATGAGGACTGCTTCCTGACCAGGTGAGCGCTTTGGACACAAGCCGCCAGAGCTCGGAGGCAGGGGGAGCAATCCACTGGCAAGAAGGTGTTGCCTGCTGAATATCGAGGCGCGCCCCGATGAACTCGAGATCCTGAACCGTCTTGAGGTGAGACTTCGGGTAGTTGACCAAGAACCCCAAGCTCTGCAAAAGGAGGACAGTGTGCGACACCGCTCGCCGAGCCTCCTCAGCCGAGGAGCCCGTAATGAGCCAGTTGTCAAGGTAGGGAAAAACCAGCACACCCTGGCGCCGAAGGTAAGCGGCAACCACAACGAGGCACTTTGTAAAGACCCGTGGGACGGACAGAAGGCCGAAGGGGAGCACCCTGTACTGGAAATGCTCTCCCTGCACCCTGAAACGCAGATACTGCCTGTATAGGGGGTGGATTAAGATGTGGGTGTAAGCGTCCTTTAGATCCAAGGAGCATAGTCAGTCGCCCTGCCGGAGGAAGGGCAGCAGCACACCAAGAGATAACATCTTGAATTTCTCCCGTACCAGGAACTTATTTAGCCTGCGGAGGTCGAGGATGGGCCACAGACCCTCCAACTTTTTGGGGATGAGGAAGTACCAGGAATAAAAGCCCTGACCTCAAAGGTGGGGAGGGACCTTCTCAACTGCCTGTTGGGCAAGGAGAGAGTGTAATTCCCGCTGCAGCAGAAGCTGGTGTGCGGGGAGTCGAGGAGGCTCCGCCGGGGAGAAGGGAGGTGGAAGCCAATCGAAGTGAAGGTGATAGACATCCCGAATGACTTGGAGGACCCAAGCATCCGAGGTGATGGAAGCCCATGATGGGGCGAAGCGGGACAGGCGTCCCCACACTGGTTGCTGCATCGAAGGCAAGGGGCTAGGCTGATGGCGTCAAAACCCCTGAATGGGTTGCAGGGCAGCCGGCGTTGGGGCCTTCAGTCCCTTTGGCTTACGATGCCCCTGGCCAGATTTTCTCTGCGCTGGTCAGCGTGGGGGTAGCCGGATGTGGTGGATAGCCCCGATACTGGCGACCCTTTCTAGGAAAGACGGGCTTCTTGGTTGGCTGTTTCTTCCGAGGCAAGGTAGAGGTTTTGTGAGAGAGACGGGTCCTGGTGATGAACTCCGTCTCAATTTCTGCAACCTTCTCCTCCATCAGCTTGCCAAAAAGCTGCTCACTTAGACAGGGCACGTCCAGGAGCTTCTCCTGCACCCATTGCTCCAAATCCGAGGATTGGAGCCATGCCTGGCAGTGGGCCCCAATGCCCGCGGATGCCACCTGAGCCGATGTCTCAAAGCCATCATAGGAGGCTCGAGAGAGGTACTTGGAGCAGTCAGCGACGGACTTTAGCAGGGCACGGAATCTGTTGAGGGGCTCGCCAGCTGGCAGAAGACCCTGACCCTGTCCCAGAGTTGACCCTTGGCCTAGATCCACTGAGAATGAAGGCGCCATTGGATTGCCCACATGTGTAGGCAGACTAGAAGTGTGACATGGACCATAGAGGCCATGTGTCCCAGCAGGCGGAGGAGGCGGCGAGCCGGCACCCTTCTGTGGTGTTGGACCTCCCCTGCAAGCTGTTTGAGGCATTCTGTCCTGTCCTGAGGGAGGAGGGCTCTGGCCTGCACCATGTCCAGCTGAGCACCAGTGAACTCTAGGTCTTGCACCGGAGAGAGATGTGATTTGGGGAATTGACGATGAACCACAGGTTCTGCAGGATGAAGATGGCACATTCTGTGCCCTGACTGGCCTCTGTGGCTGTGCCACCTCTGATGAGCCAGTCGTCCAAGTAGGGGAAGACAAACACCCCTTGTAGGTGCAGATAGGCGACTACCACTGCTAGACACTTTGTGAACACTCTTGGCGAGGAGACCAGGCTGAAGGGAAGTACCCTGTATTGGTAGTGGCCCTGCCCTGGGAATCAAAAGCTCCCACCAGGTTGAGCCAGAGCTGGTGTCTCGAGCCTTTGGTTTCCTGGGTCTGTATCCCTGGCCCTTGGGCTAGGATCCCTGCTGCTGCTGGCTTGGTAGTAGTGATTCTGATGGAAAGGGCCCTTCTTCCTAGAGAAAGTTGGCCTTTTCCCCTGAGGTTTTCTTATGGGGATGGAAAGAGGTCTTCTTTGAGAGCCTCTGCCTGGTCACCACCTTGGCCTCGATCTTGGCCACCTTGTTGGCCATAGGTTTCCCAAACAGGTTCTCCCTGGTGCAGGAGACATCCAACAGCTTTTCCTGGACCAATTGCTCAAGGTCCGAGATCTGCAGCCATCAAACCCATCGTAGGCAGCACAGGACAGGAACTTAGAGCAGTCCCGGATGGTGGAACCAAGGTCTGGAACCATTGCAGGGTTCCCCAGCGAGCCCTGCTGAGAAGCCAGCAAGCTCCTGGATAAGGCTCTTAAGATACATCCCTATGTAGAACTCATAGGTCTGTATCTGGCAGCCCAGCATGGGCCCCTGGAAACACTTGCACCCTAGGGTGTCGAGGGCTCTGGCCTCTCTACCCGGAGGTACAGAAGAATAAGTCTTCTTTCTCTTGTACTTTTGCATTGAAGATTCCACCACCATGGAAATGTGGGGAAGTTGGGCCTTCAGGAAGCCTGAACTCCTCTTGACATGGTAGATGGTGTTGAGGTGTCAGCTGACTACCGGCACCGAGGCTGGAGTCTCCCACATCCATAGGAGCAGCCATTTGAGGATGGCTTGCACCGGCACCGACAGAGCCTCCTTTGGCACAGACACATACTGGAGGATCTCCAGTTCTTTGGTGTGCGGGTCCTCCTTGGACTCGGTTGGGACTGAGAGGGCTCGGGCCATGTCCCGGACAGAGTCACTTTTCTTTTGATTTTATGGCGTTCCTTTTCTGGCTCTTTTTCGCAGCCCTCTCCTTTTAATCAATTTTATGTATTGTGAACCGCCCAGATGCTAACTGTATTGGGCGGTATATAAAGTTTTAATAAACATAAACATAAACAAAGTTGTGGAATGCCACGTCCTCAGGTGGGGAATGGCATCAGAGTTCCGGGGGATACAGCTCTGATGGGATATCTCTGTGAGGAGAGGTCTCGGGAGAGGCCTCGACGTCTGTCTTGCAGTCTGACTCGGCATCAAGGAGTCTGAGGCTCTGAGCTCCCATGTCATGAGGCCTGCTTCGAGGAACCAGGATCCCCTGACTGGTCTCGGGTCAGACTCCCGGAAACAAGACGGTGAGGACCAGACACCCAAGGATCGGGACCGGAACCATGATCGGTGCCGAGGGTTAGCCCGAGGCTGATAGCGCTCGGTGCTCAGCTCAACACCCGGGGACACCACCACAGTTGGGGGCCCAGTTGTCGGGGCAGATGATGTGGATGAACCTGACATCGCCTGCTGCATGGTCAGGATGGTAGAGATGCTCTGTTCCAGGACCACCATTCTGGCCTCTATGTCAAAAGGCTCTGCAGCTTTCGGCACGGGCACCAAGGGTTTTGGGCCCAGCATCAGCGCTCTAGCAAACACGTCCTCGACAAGGACCATGGCCTCGGGGAGCTGCCGGCTGAGGACTCCTTCCTAGAGACTTTATGGGGGCACTGCTCAGAGTAGCCTGAATCCCTCTATGGGATCTTACCAGTTTTCCCCAGTGGAACCTCCACTGGCTTCAAGGATTTTTTCTTTTTCTTGCCAAGATCCAGTGTCTTTCCATAGGAGCCACTGTCGCAGGACTCCGAAAACACCCGGGCATCATGGGAGGTGCTTGGCTTTGTGCTCAGTGTTGGGATCGCAGGAACATCTTCTCCTGCCACTCCGACCTTTTCTTGTTGGTCCGAGGGGTCATGGCTTGACACAGGTCACAGTAGGTACTGTCGTGGTCCGGGCCAAGGCAGTGCAAGCAGCAGTCGTGAGTGTCTGTGACAGACATAATTTGACTGCAATGATCACACTTATTAAAGCCACTGGGAGACATGGTGGATCACACTCGGACGGGATCGACAACCTCCAGGTGAAAAAGGGCGCGAACGCCAGTCGAGGCAGATCTTGATGAAAAAACGAAAGGGAGCTCAGAACAGTGCCGGCTCGAGGTGGGAAGAGGAACCGGTACGCAAACCAGGAAAAACTCAACTAAGGATAATTTTTAAGGAATTTTTCCAGGGAAACAGGACATGCATCCATTGGGCTCCATGGAAAAAAGGAGACTGAGTAAGATGACACCCTTGGGCGGGAAGAGGACCACACATGTGTGGTAGCATTCCCAAAGGCTTTCTTTGAAAGCTGGGGAAATGCTCCATGTGGGCTCCGTCGGCGCCGATGTCACCTATATGTGAGGATTGACTTTCTGCTTGTTCCTGGAGGAATTACATATGTATTCCAGAGGAGATCAAACCTAAGCTTTCTTTAGAAGCTCAGAAGACAAGACTAAGACTTTCATACTTTGGACATGTCATGCGAAGAGAGAGCATAGTTATTCACCTGTAGTAGGTGGACAGCAGGAATAAATCCTCATGTATGGGTGACATCACCGACAGAGCCCCACACAGAAAGCTTCCCGGCTTCCACTGGAAGCTTTTGGGAGCTGCACCACGCATATGCGCCTGCCTTCCCGCCTGCCATGGCACCATCTTCTGAAATCAAATTTCAAAGCATTAGCCAAAGACAACTCCCCAGGGAGGAGGGAGGGTTGTGAGGACTTATTCCTGCTGTCCATGCATAACACCTGCTACAGCTGAGTAATTACGCTTTCTCCGTGGACAAGCAGGAAGTAAGTCCACACATATGGGACTCCCAAGCTATAGGCCACTGAAAGACCGAGGAGGTCAAGCCCAACAGGAGCAACAAAACTGGAGAACAGGAAGAACAGTAATGTAGTCCCTCTAGGGACTCCACAAATTCAGCATCCTCAATGTACAGCAGCACTGAGGTCAATCAATGTTGACATTGTAGGTAGCCTGAACAGACAGAAGGGCCGGTGAGTAGGAGTTGGGCCTAATACCTGAAAAGGTGCTGAAGCATGGCCTGGCCGAAGTTGCTGTCCCATCGGGAATCTCTATCCAGACTGTAGTGGGCTGTGAAGATGTGGACCGAAGACCACGTCGCAGCCTTACAGATTTCCTCCACAGATGCTGAGTGCAGATTAGTGACAGAGACAGCCATGGCCCGAACATTGTGAGCCACAACATGATCCTCCAGGTTCAGGCCGGCATTGAAACAGGCCAAGGCAATGCAGTCTGCCAACCACAAGGACAGCGTGCACCTAGAGAAAGCAGTCCCCAATCCATTAGGGTCAACAGAGATGAACAGCTGGGCCTTGGTACGCTAGATGTAGAAGGCTAGGGCATACTTACAGTGCAGCGTGTGCAATGTTGCCTTTTCCCAGTTGGCATGTGGCCACAGAAAGAAAGTCAGCAAGACAATCATCTGGTTGAGGTGGAACACGGAGACCACCTTTGGCAGAAAGCGCTGGTGCATCCACAAGACTACCCGATTCTGGTGGAATCTAATGTGAGGTGGATGCACCACCAGAGCCTCGAGTTCACTGATATGGAGGGACAATGTGATCGCCACCAAAAACAGGACCTTCCAAGTCAAGAACTTGAGAGGACAAGCATCGAGTGGCTCAAAGGGAGCCCTCATGAGCTGCATAAAGATCATGTTGAAATCCCAAACAATCTCAGGGGGCTTGATGGGAGGTTTCGAGAGAAGCAAGCCCAGCATGAAGCAAGTTACCAAAGGGTGTCCAAAGATGGACTTACTCCCGAGCCACGATGGTAGGGGTCGATCACGCTGTTAGACTTGGATGGATTTCAAGCCCAAATCCGAGAGATGCAGGAGATATTCTAGCAACCGATCTACGGCGCAGGAGAAGGGGGTCCAGTGCCCTATCTGCACACCAAGCGGTAAATCTCTGCCATTTTTCCAAGAAGGATAGACATCTCTTCAGCAGCAGACTGGCTAACCTACTGAAGAGGGCTTTAAACTAGATTCGTTGGGGATGGGTGACAAAAGCCCTCAGGTAAGTGAAACATTAAATACCTCTACAGCAATGGGTGAAAATGGTATGTATAAATGCCCGTAGTATGGGAAATAAGATCCCAGAAGTTGAGGCTTTAATGGAAGAGGCTGACTTGGATTTAGTGGCAGTTACGGAGACATGGTTCACAGACAACCATGACTGGAAAGCGTAGTACTCACCTGTAACAGGTGTTCTCTGGGGACAGCAGGAATCAGTCCTTTCATATTTGTGACAGAGCCCTCGCGGAAGCATCTCCCCAGCTTTCAAAGAAAGCCTTTGAGAGATGCCACCATGCATGCGTGGTCCCCTTCCCACTAAAGGGTGCCATCTTGCTCAGTCAGATGACATAGCTAAGACGGCAAAAATAAAAGATGGTAAAAGAGCAACTCCAAGGGGAAGAGGGAGGGTTGTGAGGACTGATTCCTGCGGTCCCCGGAGAACAACTATTACAGGTGAGTAACTATGATTTCTCTGGGAACAAGCAGGAAGTCAGTCCTCACATATGGGACTCCCCAGCTACAGGCTACCGAAAGCCCATAGCAAAAATAGGGGCTCCCTCATGGGGTGCCACAAGCAGCAGCAAAGGAGTCCATGTCCACAGACCATAGTAGGACACCTGTGTCCGATGAAACCAGCACTCTGGTAGCCTGAACACAGAAGGGTCGGAGGGTAGGAGTTGCCTAAATCCTGAAAAGATTACAGAGCACAGCCTGGCCAAAGGCACTGTCCCATCGGGACTCTTTCCAGGCAGTAATGGGCTGTGAAGGTATGGACTGAAGACCAGGTGGCGGCCCGGCAGATGTCCAGCATTGGGACGGAGTGCAAGTTTGCCACCGAGGCTGCCATAGCCCGGACACGATGCGCTGTGACTCGGCCTTCCAGCGGGAGCCCCACCTGCTCATAGGCGAAGGCGATACAATCCGCCACCCAGGTGGACAGCGTACGCTTGGTCAATGCCTCTCCCAGTCTACAGGGGTTGTAGGAGATGAAAAGCTGAGCAACTTTACGGTGGCTCTGAGTGTGTTGGAGATAAGACAAAGCCCTCTTACAGTCCAGAGTGTGAAGGACCATCTCACCCCTATTGGAGTGAGGTCTCAGAAAGAAGAGATTGCCTGTTTTCCACCCTTATTCTACCCACTTCCTGGTTGAGATGGAAGGACGATATCACCTTTGGAAGAAATTTAGGGTGCGTGCGGAGCACAACCATGTTTTTGTAGAACCTGGTATAAGGCGCTTCTGCCACTAAGGCCTGAAGCTCGCTAACTCGGCGAGCGGAGGTGAGCGCGACTAGGAACGCCACCTTCCACGAGAGGTGTTGCAGATGACAAGTAGCCAGAGGCTCAAAGGGCGAGCAAGTGAGCTGCCCCACTACTACATTAAGGTCCCACTTGGTCGATAGAGGGCGGACCAGGGGCTTCAATAAGAGCAGACCTCTTAGAAAGTGGGTCACCAACAGCTGGGCCGAGAGGAGTTTGCCATCCACCAGGAGGTGGTGCGCCGCTAGGGCACTGAGGTATACCCTGACAGAATTCGATTTGAGCCCGGCTTGCAAGAGATGGAGAAAGTACTGTAACACCAGTCCCACCGGGCAGACAGGTCAGTCCTGGACTCAGCACACCAAGCTGAGAATCTGCGCCACTTGAGAGCGTAAGCTTTCCTAGTAGAAGCCTTATGAGAGGCCAGCAGGATCTCCTCTACCTTCCCCAGGTTGAAAAGGGCCAGGGTCACCCTTTCAGCAGCCAGACTGTCAGTGACAGGGACGCCAAGTTGGGGTAAAGAAGAGAGCCCCCTTCCTGAGACAGGAGTCCTGGAGAGTTCCCCAACGGGATTGGGGTCTTCACTGATAGAGTAGTAGTGGGAACAGAGTTGCCGAGGACACTGAGGGGCTATCAGGATGAGCGAGGCCATGTCGCGGAGGGTCCTGAACAAAATTTTGGCAATCAGAGGTATGGGAAGGAAGGTATACATAAGGCCCTCCGACCATGAGACGAGGAACGCATCTGTCGCCACCCTGGAAGGGTGGGGCTGCTGGGAACAGAAGCAGGGCAACTGGAAGTTGTCTGGACTGGCAAACAGGTCCATCATGGATTCCCCCCAAATCCAGAAGAACCGGTTGGTCACATTGGGATCCAGCTGCTACTCGTGTTAGGACCCTGCTCAATCTGTCGGCCAGTAGGTTGTTCTGGCCTGGTAGGTATACTGCCTGCAGGAGGATACCCTGTTGGACTGCATAGGAGCAGAGGAGCACTGCCTCCTGGTAGAGGGGATGAGACCCTGAACATAAGAACATAAGATAAGATATGCCATACTGGGTCAGACCAAGGTCCATCAAACCCAGTATTCTGTTTCCAACAGTGGCCAATCTAGGTCATATATACCTAGCAGTTTCCCCAAGGGACACAGGTTCCACAATGCTTGTACTGGTTCAAGCATTGATATCCTGGGTCCCTTCTTAATAATGGTTTATGGACCTTTCCTCCAGGAACTTGTCCAAACCTTTTTTAAACCCAGCTACACTAACAGCCTTTACTCCATCCTCCGGTAACAAATTCCAGAGTTTGATTACACGTTGAGTGAAAAAATATTTTCTTTTATTAGTCTTAAATAGTTTACCCTGTAGCTTCATTGCATGTCCCCTAGTCTTTCTATATTCTGATAAGGTAAACAATCGATCTACGTTTACCCGTTCCACTCCGTTCACTAATTTATAGACTTCTATCATATCTCCTCTCAGCTGTCTCTTTTCCAGGTTAAAGAGCCCTAACCTTTTTAGCCTTTCTTCATAGGAGTATCCTTCCATCCCCTTTACCATTTTGGTGGCTCTTCTCTGAACCTTTTCTAAAATCGCTATATCCTTTTTAAGATACGGCGACCAGAATTGCACACAATATTCAAGGTGCGGTCTCACCATGGAACGATATAGAGACATTATAACATCTTTTGTTTTATTTTTCATTCCTTTCCTTATCATACCTAGCATTCTATTTTGCTCTCTTGGCCGCCGCTGCACACTGAGCCGAGGGTTTTAACATGGTATCCACAATGACGCCTAAATCTTTTTCCTGGGTGGTAGTTCCTAATGTGGAACCTTGCATCGTGTAACCATAGTTTGGGTTGTTCTTCCCTATGTGCATAACCTTGCACTTGTCCACATTAAATTTCATCTGCCATTTTGATGCCCAGTCTTCCAATTTGTCAAGATCCTCTTGCAATTTTCCACAATCCTCTTGGGTTTTAACAACTTTAAATAGTTTTGTGTCATCTGCAAATTTGATAACCTCACTCGTTATTCCACTTTGCAGGTCATTTATGAATATGTCAAAAAGCAGAGGACCCAGCTCAGATCCCTGGGGTACACCACTATTCACCTTTCTCCATTGGGAAAATTGGCCATTTAGCCCTACCCTCTGCTTTCTATCTTTTAACCAGTTCCTGATCCACAATAGTACACTGCCTCCTATCCCATGACTCTTTAGTTTTGCCAAAAGTCTCTCATGAGGGACTTTGTCAAAGGCTTTCTGAAATCCAGATAAACAATATCAACCGACTCACCTTTGTCCACCTGATTATTCACTCCTTCAAAAAAACATAACAGATTAGTAAGACAAGATCTTCCTTGTCTAAAGCCATGATGGCTGTCTCCCATTAGGTCATGACTATCTACATGTTGAGTAATTTTATTCTTTATGATGGTTTCTACCATTTTTCCCGGTACTGATGTCAGGCTCACCGGTCTGTAGTTTCCCGGATCACCCCTGGAACTCTTTTTAAAAATTGGTGTTACATTGGCGATCCTCCATTCTTCAGGTATTAGAGATGATTTTAATGATAGTTCACAGATTACTAATAGCAGGTCTGCAATCTCATATTTCAGTTCTTTCAACACCCTTGGATGTATACCATCCGGCCCAGGTGATTTGCTACTCTTCAGTTTATCTAATAGTTGTAATACATCTTCCCGATGTATCGATATTTCCTTCAATTCTTCCGCACCTTTAAATACCACTTCAGTCATGGGTAACATCCCTACATCTTCCTCAGTAAAGACTGAAGCAAAGAATTCATTCAGTCTCTCCGCTATCGCCTTGTCGCCTCTTAGTGCTCCTTTAACCCCTTTATCATCTAATGGACCAACTGACTCTCTCACAGGTTTTTTGCTACGAATGTACTTGAAAAGGTCTTTACTTTGCGTTTTTGCTTCCGCAGCAAGCTTCTTCTCCAACTCTCCCTTTGCCTGCCTTATCAATGCCTTGCATTTGACTTGCTAGTGCTTGTGCTGTTTCCAGGTTTCGTCGTTTGGCTCTTTTTTCCATTTCCTGAAAGATGCTTTTTTGGCAACAGCCTCTCTGACCTCACCTTTAAACCATGCTGGCAGTTTTTTGGACTTCCTTCCACTTTTCTTAAAGCGTGGAAAACAGCTGGTCTGGGCTTCCAAGATAGTATTTTTCAACAACAGCCAAGCCTAATGTACGTCTTTAACCTTTGCAACTGCTCCTTTTAGTTTTTTCTTAACTATTTTCCTCATTTTATCATAGTCTCCCTTTCGAAAGTTAAAAGGTAGTACTGTGGATTTCCTTACTATCCCTCCTCCACTAATTAAATCAAAGGTGATCATGCTATGATCACTATTGCCAAGCGGCCCCAACAACCTTATCTCTTGCACTAGATCTGGTGTTCCACTAAGGACTAGGTCTAATATGGCTTCCCCTCTGGTTGGTTCATGAACCAGCTGCTCCAAGAAGCAGTCATTTATTTCATCTAGCAACTTTATCTCCCTAGCATGTCCTGACGTGACACTGACCCAGTCGATACCGGGGTAGTTGAAATCACCCATTATTATTACTGCGCTGTAATTTTTGTTAGCTTCCTTGATCTCTTTGAGCATTTCATCATCCATTTGTTCATTCTGGCCAGGCGCTCGATAGTACACCCCCACTGCCATTGCCTTCCCCCTTTTACATGGAATTTCAATCCATATAGATTCTACAGCAGATTTTGTTTCCTGTAAAACTTTAATCCTTTCTGACTCAATGCCCTCTCTAACATAGAGAGCAACCCCTCCACCAATTTGATCAGCTCTATCATTACGATATAGTTTGTACCCAGGTATCACAGTGTCCCACTGGTTGTCCTCCTTCCACCATGTCTCTGATATTCCAATCATATCTAACCTTTCATTTAGTGCTATATATTCTAACTCTCCCATCTTATTTTTTAGACTTCTAGCATTTGCATACAAGCATTTTAGAGAATGTATTTTATTCATATTAATTTGGCTATTGTTAGACATGGGTAATTTGGGATGTTTAAGCTCTGTCTGCTCCATACTTGAGGGCATTTGAGCTACTTTACTCTTTTGTGGAACCTCTCTGCTTTTGATAGTATCCTTCAAAGATACATTCTTCCGAACCATCCGCTCTTGAGCGACTGTCGGCTTTCCCCTAATATCTAGTTTAAAAGCTGCTCTATCTCCTTTTTAAAGGTTAATGCCAGCAGCCTGGTTCCATCCCGGTTAAGGTGAAGCCCATCCCTTCGGAAGAGCCCCTCCTTTCCCCAGAATGTTCCCCAGTTCCTAACAAATCCAAAACCCTCATCTCTGCACCATTGTCTCATCCACGCATTGAGACTCCGGAGCTCTGCCTGCCTTTTGGGTCCTGCGCGTGGAACAGGAAGCATTTCGGAGAATGCTACCCTGGAAGTTCTGGATTTCAACTTCCTACCTAAATTTATCCTCCAGAACCTCCCTACCACATTTTCCTATGTCATTGGTACCGACATGTACCAAGACAGCAGACTCCTCCCCAGCACTATCTAAGACCTTATCTAGGTGGCGCGTGAGATCCGCTTCCTTCGCACCAGGCAGGCATGTTACCAGGCGATCCTCACGTCCACCAGCCACCCAGCTATCTACATGCCTAATGATCGAATCACCAACTATAACGGCTGTCCTAACCCTTCCCTCATGGGCACATGGCCCTGGAGAAACTTCCTCAGTGCGAGAGGGTTTTACATCACCTGGAGGACAGGTCCTAGTTACAGGATCACTTCCTGCCACACCAGGGTGATGCTCTCCTGTCATGTGACCTCTCTCCTCCATGGCAACAGGGATGCTACCAGACTGGAGGTGGGACTTCAGGACTATATCCCTGTAGGTCTCTTCTATGTACCTCTCTGTCTGTCTTATGCTTTCCAAGTCTGCTACTTTAGCCTCTAGAGAACGGACTCGTTCCCTGAGAGCAAAGAGCTCCTTGCACCTAGTGCACACGTAAGACCTCTCACCAACTGGGAGAAAATCGTACATGTGACACTCAATGCAAAAGACTGGAAAGCCCCCATCCCGCTGCTGGACTGCTGTCTGCATCTTAGTTTTAAGTTTTTGTTTAGATCTGTTGCAGTCCTGCAGGTCGAGGATGGGGTGGAACTCTCCATTCCTTTTTGGTACCAGGAAGTAGCGGGAGTAGAACCCTGTGCCCCTCGGGTGGGCTGGAATGGGTTCCACCACCTGGTCCTCAAGAAGGCCTGTGAATTCCTGCCGAAGTAGGACCTGGTGGAAGGGAGTCCTGGGGGGCTCTTCTGGGAAGAATGGTGGGGGTGCAGAAGGTAGCTCTCTCACAACCCGAAGGGCCCACGTGTCAGTGGTAATGGAAGGCCATCTGTGGGTAAAGAGCACCAGATCTCTGTGTGCTGCAGGGCAGTGCCTCCTGGGGGAAGAGAGACTATGCCCAAGGAGTCAAAAGCCCCCTCCAGGTTGCGCCAGGGGCATAGGCTGCGGCTAGGGGGTCTTAGGCTTAGATGGGCCATGTCTTTGTCCCTTAGCCTGCTGGCCCTGTTGGGGCATTGGGAAGGCCTGGTATTGAGGGTAGTTTCCGTAAGCCTTCCTCTTCTTCTTCGGGTATGAGTGCTTTCTACCCGAAGACTTCCTCTGGGAAGGGTCAGCAGTCCTCTTGGAGAGCCTGGCCCTAGTCAGGAACTCAGACTCCAGCTTGGCAGCCTTGTCTGTCATGGGTTTGCTGAAGAGGTTCTCTCCACAGCAAGCGACATCGATCAATTTGTCCTGGACCGATTGCTCCAGGTCAGAGAAATGTAGCCAAGCCTGGCGCCGGGCACTAATATCCGCTGCAGCTACTCTAGCTGCTAGAGTGATAAACTAGGAGCACTCCCTGACTGCTGAGGCCAGGGTCCAGAACCGCTGGAGGGATTCCTCTGAGAGACCAGCTGAGAACCCGGCGAGCAACTTTGCCAAGTCTCGAAGGTACATGCCCATGTACAACTGGTAAGTCTGGGTCCAGCCAACAAGCATCGAGCCATGGAAGCACTTTCTGCCCAAAAGGCGTTCATGATGCAGGCCTCCCTGCCCGGGGGCACCGAGAAGTGCATTTTCTGGCTTTTGAGCCTCTGCATGGCCGACTCCACCACCATGGAGTTGGGAGGCAGTTGGGCTTTTTGGAAGCCAGGGCTCCGGCAGACCTAGTACATCGAGTCCAGCCGCCTGCTAACTATGGACACCAATGCAGGCGTCTCCACATGGGGAGGAGGGGTTCCAGGATGGGGGGGAACAGGCATCATGAGCACCTCTTTTAGGGGGGCCTCAAACTGGAGGATCTTGAGGTCCTCATGTGAGGGTGCTCCTCTGACTCGGTAGTGAAGGCCAGAGTCTTGGCCATGTCCCGTACAAAGTCGAGGAAGGTCGTGTCCTCGAATGGGGACCAGTGTCTCAAATCTGGAGGGGACGGGTCCGAGGGCACGTCGTGGTGCCGGTGGGTATCCAGGGACTCATTGTCCTCGGTCTCCCAATCTGAATCCGGCTTGGAGGAGTTGAGGGTCTTCTAGAAATTGGGGTGCTGGCCCGACCCAGAGGGCCATGATGGCCCGGTGCTCAGAGCCGAGGGCACTGAGTTGTGAGGACCGGGGCTGGGACCAGGCCAAGGTGTCCCTCGAGGCTGGTGGCACTCAAGGATCAGTTCGACCTCCAGGGAATCCCTTGCGGTGAAGAGCCCGGTGGTTGGGAGTGAATACCCGGAGGAACCAGACATCAGAGCCCACTGCTGGGCCATGAAGGCAGACAAACTGCGCTCCAAGGCCACCATCCTGGCCTCGAGACCAGATGGCTCCATAGCCTTTGGCGTGAGTACAAAGGACTTCGGGCCTGGTGCTAGCTCCGTTGAGGGGGCGTCCTCAACTAGGATGGCCTTGGGGGTTCGAGACCAGTCCTGGGGGATGATGATTCCCGGCAAGGCAACTTGGATGGCCGCTCTTTACCATTGCCCTCGGCCTCCCGTTAGGGGCTGCGGGACTGGGGCCCATTGGATTTCCCCACTTTCCACGACTCGTCGCCAAACAGGGTCCTCGAGGTCTTGTGGCCCTTCTTGGTGCGATCCTCGATGTTAGAGCCGAAGGTTCCATGGTCCTGGGGCTGCAAGGCCGCATGGTCTCCTTGGGTACATGAGGTCCTCGAAAGAGTCTAGGAGCGGGCTCTCGCGGAGGACTCCGGGGCCAAATCAGCCGTCTGAAAAATAGACTCAGGCTGCTGCTGACATTTCCTGAGGGCCTTAGGAGTCATCTGCTTACAGAGACTGCAGACCAAGGCATCGTAGTCCGGCCCAAAGCATCGAAGTTGTGCAGATACATGCACAACATATTATGAGCACGTGATTGCATGACTTGAAGCCACTGACTGAGGCCATGGCAGGGAAGACAGCCCCCGCGAGGTCAAATTCACTGGGCCCAGACAGGAGAAAGGAGCAAAAAACCCACCAAATGAAAAAGTAAAAAGAAAAAAAGAACCAAAGGATGGAATGTAAGCGGGCTCAGGGGCAGGAAAAGGCACCAGTACGCTACTGGAGAAAGCAAAAAAGAAGACGAAAATCACCAACTTTTTCTAGGGGAACAGACACACATCCGATGGGCTCTGCGGAAAAAAGGAGACTAAGGCAAGATGGCACCTTTGGGTGGGAAGGGGATCACCCATATGTGAGGACTGACTTCCTGCTTGTTCTAGGAGAACTCCTCCAGTGACAACCCAAACTACTCCACTGCTGACAACCTGAATCCCCCCCAGCTGACAACCTGAATCCCCCCAGCTGACAACCCAAACTCCACTGATTACACACTTCCAATCAGGGACCTCCAATCAGAGATTCTGATCAATTACCCCCTGAAGTCCAACAGCTGACCCTCCCCCAGCCCAACCCCTCCCAGCACTTACCCAGGAGTATCTTTCAAGGTCTACTGCCCAGGACAGGAGAAATTCCCCTTGCTCTCCCAAGACATTGCTGCTCAGATTCAAAACAGTGGCAGTTACTCTTTATTTGGCAAACTGACCCCTAGCCATACTACCACAGGACTACTGATAGGAGTCAGAGCCACCACTTTGAACCCATTTGGCAATGAGGCAGGAGTGCAAAGAGATTGCTCCTGCCCCAGGCACTAGCCCATCAAGGATACCCCTGAGTAAGTGCTGGGGAGGGAGGGTCAGATGTTGTACTTCGGAGGTATGTGATCAGCAGGTTTCGGGTTGTCAGCAGGAAGTTCGGCTTGTTAATGGGGAGGTTCAGGAGCATTGTTGTAAGGGTTTTATTTGACTATGAATAGTCCTGGGGCCTGAATCGGATGCATCAGCAGATAGAGTGGATGCACCCATGCTATCTATTGAGTGCTATCATTTAATGTGAGCCTGTGTGGTGTGTATGCCCATTTGCTGACCACAACCCTGACAGTTATCACACAGCCTTTGCACTTATTAACTTTAAGTGCAAAAACTTTCTGCACGTTAGTAAACATCCTCCAAACTGTTGAGTGAAATTTCCATAGATCAACTCCAATTGCACACATCTTAGGTAACAACTATAAAGGTAAAATTAGAATGAACCTTTGACTTACCATATCTGCTAGAGAAATATACAGGAACATCCCACCAGCTAGGGCAAAGATAATGTTTGGTTCAAAACTGTTGCCCACAAGTATCCCAATCACTAACCCAATATAGCAGGAACATGCTGATAGAAAATTGAAAAAAAGAGCCTGTGGAATACTCATTCCTGAGTTTATCAAAATTGCAAAATCCCCTGAAAAGGAAAAAATATTTAATGTATTTCATGTCTTTTTTGTGTGGCATAAGTTATAACAAGGCAACCAGTGAGTTAAGAATGGCTCCAAAATTCTATCATAAGTTATAACAGGGAGCCTATGAACTAAAATTTAGCATGAACAAAAATTTGTGTGGAATGCAGAAATGTTTAGCATGCACACTAAGTGAATCATTTGGTAATGGTTAGCATGCGCACATAGTGTTAGCATGCTCTATCTGCCACAGGGCACATAGGAATAAAATGGGTCCTGCGGAAAATACTGTAACATGTGCTAATGCTATTAGAGCATGCTAGCTGCTAGCAAATGACTGTCTTAAATCAGGACAGGACACGGCAGTTACAAGCTAAAATTAGCTTGTATTGCATGTAAATTACAGGATAGCAGTAAGGCTTTAGAAAACTCACAAAAACAACTCTTCTTCACCTGTTTTTACTCTGGGCCCACTAAAGCCTAAAACGTAACACCTGTCTCAGACCAGATGTTAAATATTATCATACTAACAGAACTGACAAATGTGCATTTAACACAGGGGGTCTCCAAGCCCTGATTTTCCTCCTCCCCCTAATTTCCTCTCCCCAGCAAAAAGATGAAGGGGCTGAGTCCCAATCTCCAATACAAAGATGAAGGCGCCACTAGGCCTTCATTCCCCCAGCAGCTACTACTACTACTTAACATTTCTACAGCGCTACTAAGCCTACGCAGCAACGTACACATACATGCAAGAGAAAGCCCCTTCTCTGCACAGCTTACATTCTATTCAAGATGACAAACAGAACAAACAAGAGACTAGGGAATTTTGTTTAAGGGACATGGTTAACACCCATGTGTACTAAACAGGAGAATAAAGAGTCAGGATCCAAAAAGCAGCTTTTACAAGGTGTTTTTTTTAGCCTGGAATTGAACAGAACCAGAGACGGCGCCTGACATACTGACTCAGGAAGTATATTCCAGGCATACGCTGCAACTAGGTGGAAGGAAGAGAATCTGAAGTTGGTGGTGGAGGAGAAGGGCACAGATACCCGATGAGTGGAATTCCCGAGGAGAGGTATAGGGAGAGATAAGTAAGGCTAGGTAACTAGCAGCTGCAGAATGAATGCGTTTGCATGTCAGTAAGAGAAGTTTGGGCTGTATGTAGAAATGGATAGAGAGCCAATGAAGTGATCTGATTAGAGCGGTTATGCAAGTGTAGCGACCATGATGGAAATAACGATCATTTATTTATATTCTCTTATATACCGCACTATTCTGCATCAGTGCGGTTTACATTGAACAAACTGAAATTACATTAAACAGGGCATTATAACTTGGAGATAACTATTTTACAGGGAACATGGGCTATGGAGGGTTAAGTGGCTTGCCCAAGACCACAAGGAGCACCTGTGGGACTAGAAACCCCAGTCCTTCTGGCCCAAGGTTGCTGTCCTCTAGTGGGATTTGAACCCCTGACTTTCTGGCCTGAAGTACCTTGCCCCAACCACTAGGCCACTCCTCCACTCCAGTAGGATTGGGGCATACCTGTTGTTTACTATGGTATTAGAAACAGTGGTAGGGAGGGGACCAGGGATCATGCCCTGGTTCCCTCCCTACCACTGTTCCTAATACCATAGTAAACAACAGGTATGCCCCAATCCTACTTCACCTTCATGGACCCGGCTGCTGCTGATTTTTAAAAGTAGCACTGGCTGATCTTTCATGCTTCTATGCCCTGTGCATGAAGGGTGATGTTGAGGTGCAGAGGACCTTTCATCCTAATTCAAAGGTGGACGGGATCATGGCATTCCAGCCTGTTACTTTGGTGTCAGGAATAAGGGTTGAGAGGACTGGGGCATGCCAGCTCTTTAGTCTTGTGTTGGAGATTGGGGGTGACGTTATGTCTTAAAGACCCCTTGTATACTGTGCCTAGGGAATAAATTTTAAATCTGGGATGGTTACCATGGGGATTCCTAATGTGATAATGGCACTATTCTTTTTCAATTACTACGCATATTAATAGCATGTTGGAGTTATTGGAAGGGGGAGTTAGAGCATATGGGGTAAATTTCTAGTTCATCATTCGTTAAGTGCAATTTTAGTGTTCATGCTAAATTTTCACCCTGTGCACCCAAAAAATATTTTGTGCCCATGTTTTAATGTGCTGGCCGCTTTCAAGGCATAATGCCCTGTTCAATGTAATTTCAGTTTGTTCAATGTAAACCGCACTGATGCAGAATAGCGCGGTATATAAGAGAATGTAAAAAAATAAATAAATAATGCACATCCTGGCCTGTCTCAATGTCAATATTTACAACAGTAGAACATTTGATTGCTTGCTAATAGTATATCTTGTGAACTATGCGCTTGACAAGTCTGTAATTTGACTCTACTTTTCTAAGAAGGCGGAGTGGAGGAGTAGCCTAATGGTTAGAGCACTGGCTTTGTAACCAAGAGACCAGGGTTCAAAATTCACTAGCACTCCTTGTGGCCTTGGGCAAGTCACTTAACACTCCACTGCCTCAGAAGAAAGGCCTGGCAATCTACTTCCGGTCATGCTGCCAAGGGCTACTGGGTTGCCAGGAGTCAGCACTGACTTGAAGGCACACATTGCATTTCTAAGAGGGCAATACAACATATTTGTGTTCTTAAGCACTTTATGCAAAAGGAGCTCTACAATACAATTCAGGCTGGATATTTAACTTTACAATCCAATTGGATGCAAATACAGTTATTAAGGTTTAAGACCCAGGGAGTGAGAGCCTTCCAATCACCACACAATAGCAACATCTAAGAGAAGGCCCTGTTTGTTCCTTGGTTCCCTATTTAAGACTCTTACTTTAATCACTGAATGGTAGTGGGAGGAGAATGGAACACAAGCAAGAAAAGAACCCGTCAGCCTTGAATAAAGACTCATGGCACCTCAACTTTCAATTTCCCTGTCAGAAATACAAGTGAGCAGAACTGGCAGAAGGCTCTGAATTGAATGGAGCTCTAATATGCAGAAAGGTAAATCGAATCAAAGGAAATATATACATAATGCAAATAGAAATATCATGAGGAATTTGAATCCAATTTTTTCAATTCTATCAGGTGTCAAGGTGATTGGTCTGTGATCCAAATTTCTAATGTTACTCAAATGCCAAAGAATTGGACCCACTCAGAGCTGCCAAGTTCCCCGCTTCCATAAGGGAGATTTTTTGACCACTGCAGCACAGTACTTGTAGTTTCTGATCCCATTAACATTAGTGCTGCAGGTCCCACAGTTCATCAGAATAGGGGCTGTTAGAAATCTAGGACTAAGAACAATTCATCAAGCCCAATCTCTTCCTTCTAACAGTGGCCAATCTAGGTCCCAAATGCTTGGTAGAATCCCCAAAAGTAGCAAGATTCCATGTTGCTTACCCCCAAGGGATAAGCAGTGGCTTTACATAAGTTGTCTTTCCTCCAGTAATATGTTCTAACTCACCTTTTTTTCCAGCTATGTTAACTGCTTTTACCACATCCTCCTGCAATGAATTACAGAGCTTAATTACAGTTGTAGTCAACATTATTGGCACCCTCGCATTTTAGGTATGTTGTGTACAATATCTTGAGAAATAATTGCAAATATTCCAACTGTATGTCATCATGATATGTTAACAGTATGTTCAATGGTATACAACAAAAAAAAGATGTCTGTGCAACTTAGACATAGTAATTTCTGAGAAAAAAAAACAAAATATGATCTGGACAGAATTAATGGCACCCTTCACTAATATTTGGTTGCACAACCTTGACAGTGATGACAACCTCCAAACATTTCTTGTTTCTCATACTGGTAGTTTCTCCCACTCTTCAACAGTGATTTGTTCCAGCTCATGAATGCTTCCAGGATTCCTTTTACCAATGGCAGATTTCATCTCTTTCCAAAGGTTCTTGATTGGATTGAGATCAGGACTCATTGCTGGCCAGTTTAAAACAGTTCATTTGTTCTTTTTTAACCACTCTTTTGAACTTTGGGATGTATGTTTTGGGTCATTGTCCTGCTGGAGGACCCATGACCATCAACCCAGACCTAGCTTTCTGACACTACATAGCACATTTCATTCCAAAATAACTTGGTAGTCCTCTGACTTCCTGATTCCTTTAATACATTCCAATTCTCCAGTTCCTGAGGCAGCAAAACAGCCCCACAACAATATGGAACCTCCACCATATTTAACTGTAAGAAGAGTGGGGGTTTTTTCCATATAAGCTTCATTTCTTCACCTGTAAATGTATCGCTGATTTGCATTGCCAAAGAACTCAAGTTTGGTTTCATCTGTCCACAAAGCATTTTCCCAGAAGGATTGTGGTTTCTTAAGGTTAGTTTGTGCAAAGATCAAGCCTGCCTTTTTATGTCTGTCTTTGAGCAGTGGGGTCCTCCTTGACCTTCAATAATGAAGTCCTTCTTTGTTTAGTGTGTGAAGTATGGTTCAGGTTGAAACTGCCACTCTAGATTGCTGCAGGTCAGCCTTAAGCTCTTTGGATGTTGTAAGTAGTGTTTTTCTATTCATTCACACTAACCTTTGAAAATTTCTTGGGTTAATATTCCTCTTCCCACAATGTATTGGGAGGTTCTTGATAGTTCCATGAGTAGAAAACTTTTTAATAACATTGTGAACTGTAGACACAGGAATCCCAAGGTCTTAGGAGATGGCCTTGTGCCCCTCTGAAGTTTGATGTTACTCACCTATAACAGCTATTCTCAGAGGACAGCAGAAATCAGTCCTCACATATGAGTGACGTCAACACTGATGGAGCCCTGTGCGGAGGTTTCTTGCCAGCTTTCAAAGAAAGTCTTTGGGAGATGCGCCACGCAAGTGTGGTACCCTTCCTGCCCAAGGGTGTGATCTTGCCTCGGTCAAATGACATAGCTAAAGACGCCAAAAATGATAAAGAAAGCAACTCCATGGGGAGGAGGGAGGGTGTGAGGACTGATTCCTGCTGTCCATGGGGAACATCTCTTACAGGTGAGTAAAGCGTAGTCACTCACCTGTAAGAGGTAATCTCCAGGAACAGCAGGAATTTAGTCTTCACATATGGGTAACGTCAGTACCGATGGAGCCCGCGCAGGAACGCTCCCCAGCGTCCAGTAGGAAAGCTTTTGGGAGCATCCCACTGCGCCTGCATTGCTGCCTTCCCGCCTTTCCAGCTCTCCCTCCTCAGTTGAGTTTGTAGCTGAGATAAAAGGAGAGAAGAAGACGACCTACAACTCCTAGGGGAGGAGGCAGGTTGTGAAGACTAAATTCCTGCTGTTCCCGGAGATTAACTACGTTATCTCCAGGAACAAGCAGGAATGTAGTCTTCACATATGGGACTCCCTAGCTCGAAGATGCAGCGAGATTACCTCTGGGTGTGAGCACTTTTCCCTCTAAGCTGTGCGCATGTGCACACACCTCGCCGAGTGAGCGCACATAACTTACAACAGAGCGCACAAAAATTACGGAGGGGAAACGGTTGCAGAGAAGGGAGGGCAAGCGGCAGTGGCAGCACGTACAGAGAGCTGCCGGAGAGAGAGCCGTGTGCTGCGGTGAAGAGGACAAGCAGACGGGCAGCATTGGAGGAGGCAGAGGGCAAGCGGCAAGTCAGCAGAACACGGAGTATTCTGCTTTAGTGCTTCGTTTTTGCCTTTATTTGCTTATGAATCCTTTATTCAGAACGTTCATGGTGGATCATTTATTAGAATTCTATGGCAGCCTTAATTCACTATCTTATCTAGATACGATCTTGTGATTGATGTTTATTGGCTCCTCCCACCACCTCACCTCTAACCTTTGTTTTGGCGCGCGATGAGCTGTTACGTAATCAGTGTTTTTTGACTCGATCCCTCCGTCGGAGGTACTCTGAGTCTCATTGGACATCTTTTGAAGTTCTCAAAGGTTTGTGCTCCTGTGGTTACTAATTGTTGTAAATGGTTCTTCATGGTGCTTTTGCATGTCTTTCTCCTTTTGAAAACACTTTTATGAAAAATCTCTAAGTTTGCGCTTGTGCACGGCCTGCTTTTACGTGCCGTACCGAAATCCTTATGCTGGCTCTTCTTATTGATTTTCTCATATATGTATTTAGTTTAGCCGCTATGCTCTTGTTTTCACTATGGTGCCATTATATGTCATTTTTTTGGGGAACACTTCGGGTTGATTCTGACAAGTGGCCCGTTCACGCATGCTATATTTAGCTTCCTACAAGGGTTTTTTTACATTGGTTTTCCATACAGGTGTTCATTTCAGCCATTTATATTGGTCAATTTTTTTATATAGCTGATTAATGTTCTCATGTATAAGTTTTGTTTTGCATGATTTATGTCATTTGTATAATTGCTTTTTTTTTTAATTTATTATTTATGAAATTATTCAAATATAATCCAAGAAAGTTACAAACTCTTCTTGACAGTAATAGAGCAAAAACACAAGAAAAAGAAAACAAGAGATACATCATACTCTACAGGTACAATAAGCAAAATATTCAGAGTGTCTGCTCACACTAGCCCACCACAAGGGAAGGGTGGAGACTATCTTCTTATTAACAACCAAAAAAGAAATAGCATCAAACGATACACCAATTAACCCAATTTAAATATTCAAGTGAGCACAGGTGGATCCTCGCTGGGGGACTCAGACCTCCTAGCACTAATGAAAGCAGTCAATTGAGGGGGATCATAAAACACATAAGAAACAGACTGGTATTTAACCAAACACTTACACGGATGTTTCAAAAAGAAAAGCCCCCCCCAACTGCAAAACTCCAGAGCGCAGAAGAAGAAATTCCCTTCTGCGTTTCTCTCGCTAGATCAGGATAAATGCGAATCATCAAGCCCCTAAACAATAAATTGCGTTTTCTGAAGAAAAGCTTTAGAAACCATTCACGGTCAGAATATAGTGCAAAGGTGACTAACAAGGTAGAAGGAACTGGGGCCTCAGAATCAGACTCTTCTAATAATTCAGAGATATTTAACAAATTCCCCTGTTCCCTTTCCCCACCCAATCGAGACAAATCAGGTTGTAATTTGGCTTTAGGTAAATAATAAACTTTTACCATAGGTGGAATAAGCTCCAAGGCAACCCCCAGAACATCCACTAAATACTGACGAAACATCTCCTTAGGGGAAATAGTAGGCAACTTAGGGAAATTAATTATTCTTAAATTATTTGCTCTAGAAGCATTCTCTAAATGTTCCAGTTTTACTTGCACGGAAGTTAAATTCTTCCTGAAGGCATCAGATTGATCAGCCAATTCCAAAATTCTTCTCCGATTCTCTACCTCTTCAGAGCGAGCTTCCACCACTCGGCGTTCCAAATCCTCCACTAGAGAAATAGTGTTGGTCACCTTGCCTTCCAACATAGAAATTCTGGGAACCAAAGCTTCTCCTAGCGAAACAATCGCCTGCCATATAGCTTCTAAGGTAAAGCTCTCAGGACGCTGCAAGGAAAACACAGCCGAGGTCACAGATACGGCGGAAGATTCCATAGGCGCTAGTGTCCGGCCTCCAGATAGCACAGGTATAATTCGACCTGCGCTAATCCCACTCAACGGCGCTGAGCCCAAAACTGGGCTATGCTGCTCAAAAGCTGCACTCTCCCGCTGCTGACACTCCACCACGCCTGACCCTCCCAAGCCGGTAACCCCACCCTTAGCCAAGGGGGGATCCAACTCCAGGAAATCCTCAGGTAGGAGCTGTCGGGAGATTTTCGGCGCCGGGCTCAAAGGAGAGATAGATGTAGCCGAAGCTCCCGCCGAGTCACCCAACTCCGACGCGGAAGCAGCTCGGCGTTCTTCCCCCTCAATCGGGTCCCGGGCAGCACGAATCACAAAAGAATCGATAGGTCCAACAGAAACCGGAGTAGAGGTCGAGGAGGGCTGGGAGGGTGCCGACCTACCTCTCCCCTTACGCTTCCTGCCCATAAGCGAAGAAAACGTGCTGCTGAACGGTTAGTTGGGAATCGCCATCTTGACTATTCACCACCCCCCCTCATCTCCATAATTGCTCTTTTTAATGTCCTTTGGTCTCTTGGAGTCTTCCTCTGGTTTACTACAATGGGATATGCTCCATATATATACTTTAACGGTACATTTCTTGATGTCTGTTAGACACTTTAGGCAGCTGTTCGCTTCCGAATCACTAGATTATCTGTCTGCTCCCTCTTGCTTGTCTCCTGGGTTTCCAATGTTTTTGTCAGGCTGTTTGCTTTAAGCATAATGTTCTTTATCTCATTGTTTTTAGCATAGAGAAAGTTATATTGTACAGGTATATTCTGCATTTTCTCTAAGAAAGCTTCACAGTGTGCATCAGTGAGTATATATGTATTTATTATTTTTATCTCTCCTAATAGAGTTTATCACTCCTTAACAAAAGGTGTTCTGTGAGTTCACCCACTGCCCTGCGTTTTCTCTAGTTGTTACATTTAATATTTGATGATTTGTTTTTTACCTGTCCACTGTGTGGTTTTATTGTTTGTTTATGGTTCTTTTAATGGGTGTTGATCAATACACATTTTCATTTATGAGCCTTTATTATTGTTATTGTAATTAATCTCATCCAGCCTTTTAGATTTATTTATTATTTTATGTTTTATTGTTATTATTTATTATTCTTACTATTTCTGTATTTTTTAAGGGTACTTTTATTATTTTATTTTATAAGCTGCATACCCTCTGAGGAAGGAGTTGCTGAAACGCGTTGGGGACTAATCAATAAAGCATCTGTGACCTTCATACGTCTCTCGCTTTGTGTGGCTGTGTTTCTTACTGCGAGAGCTTTGGCTCTTCCTAGTGCTTTAGGGCATTCCATATCTTTAAGAGCAGTATAAAAATAATAAGCAGAAAGGAGGAGTGGTCATACTTATTCATAAACGGGTGCGCTTTACGTTGCAACGGCAGTGGGCCGATCCTAATGGGAAATATTTGCTATTATATGGGTTATTGGAAGACCGGGACATTATACTGGGAAATGTATATGGCCCCAATACATTAGATCGAGACTTTCTTCACCATATTGCCGCCAAAATTGAACAACTGCCGGATGTGCCTCTGCTGGTGGGGGGGGACTTCAATGGTGTTCTCGACGTGAGCTTAGATACCTCGGCTGCTAAAGTAACGAGAGATAGGGTGCTTGGCTCTCAACTGTTGCAACGCTTTCGGTCCCGTTTAAATTTGGTAGATCCTTGGAGATTGTTGCATCCCTCGGAGAAAGAGTTTACCCATGTTTCGCGGGCGCATGGGACTAGTGCGAGATTGGATTACCTTTTGCTCTCCACTATCATATTTGCCCAAGTGGTGGAGGCGCAGATAGGACCCTTGGAGATCTCCGACCACGCTATGGTGTGGTTTGAGTTGCATTGGGGGAGCGGGACCCGAACATCTCGCATATGGAGGTTCCCCACTGAGCTCTATCATGATAACCAATTCCGACAGTTTTTGGGTCAGCGCTGGCAAGATTTTGAATTGAACCACCAAGCTCACAAGGACGACCCGGAACTGGTTTGGGAAACTGCCAAAGTGGTGTTGCGGGGGGATATCATTGGATATACGGCTCGGAAGCGGAGATTGATGGCAGAACAAATTATTCGGTTGGAGCAGCAGGTATCACAAGCGCGGGTACTTAGTGGCCGTACCCCTACCTTGGCCAATCGCAAACGCTTATGGGAATTACAGGTAGCTTTAAATGAATTACTTCATCAGAGAGCCAAGAAATCGTTAATATATTATAAATATCGCTTACAGTGTTTTGGCGATAAGCCGGGGAAATTATTAAGTCGCTGTTTGAAAGGTCAGAGAGGAGGGCGGGGGGTAGCGGCACTTAGGGATGAACGGGGGAAACTACACCAAAAGCGGGACGTGATAAGTGAGATCTTCAAGGGTTTCTTTCAAAAGCTATACTCAGCGGAGGAAAGTGACCCCGATGTAATGGGAACCTACCTCCAGGGGCTACAGCTCCCTAAGGCGACAAGCGAACAGCGGGCCCTGTTGGGGCGTCCGATAACCCAGGAAGAGGTGCAACTTGTGATTACGAAAGCCACTTGCTATAAAACTCCGGGACCCGACGGCTATGGGGCTGAATTCTATAAACTACTGTCGAACTGGGTTAGCCCTCTGTTAGTGGATACTTACCGGCATAGATTAGATGGCATGGGTAGACGATGGGGAGAGAATCAGGCGTATATTACATTAATCCCCAAACCGGGCAAAGATCCGCTGCAGGCGGCCTCCTATAGGCCGATCTCCCTGTTAAATTTTGATATGAAGGTGATGGCCAAGATCTTGGCGGAAAGATTGGCGGGATTCCTAGGGGACATCGTTCATGATTCACAGGTGGGGTTTGTGCGGGGGCGGTACGCGGTCCGCAATATTCGCAAAATCTTAACATCGTTGGAATGGGTGCGCGGCCATCGGCTCCAGTCCCTTTTAGTAAGTTTCGATGCTGAAAAAGCGTTTGATAGGGTTAACTGGACGTATTTGCAGCACCTGTTACCGCTATACGGCCTGGGGCAAGCCTTCTGTGATATGGTTAAGAGCCTATACGATGCACCGACGGCTCGAGTGCTTTGCAACGGGGTCTTATCGGCGCCCTTTCCCCTATATCGAGGTACCCGGCAGGGCTGCCCCCTATCCCCTCTCTTATTTGTTTTGTCTCTCGATCCTCTAATACGGCATATAGAACTTGATCCGCAAATTCATGGCATTGGGATAGGCAATCAAAGGTTTAAGGTGTCGGCCTTTGCCGACGACATGCTGGTACACCTGCTGGCCCCACGGGAATCATTGCCTAGACTGTTACTGGAATTTAGACTATTTGGCAGTTTCGCGGGGCTCCGGATCAACGAAGAGAAATCGGAGGCCTTAGATGTTTCAGGGCAGCTGCGGGACACTGGGGGGGGGGTTCCCCCTGAAATGGGCGGAGCAGACGTTTAAATATTTGGGTGTCCTTCTGACCGGGGTACCACAGGACCTCTACCATATTAACTTTGAGAGAATTTTATCGGGAGTCCGGAGCCAGTTGAGGGCGTGGAATCCGCTTCCGTTATCGCTGATGGGGAGAATTGCCGCATTCAAGATGGTAGTGTTGCCCCGTATACTGTATTGGCTACAGACCCTGCCGGTGTGGCTATTGCGGCGGGACCTGCTTAGATTAGAGAAGGAGATACAACGTTTTCTGTGGAAGGGGGCTAGAGCGCGGATTCCGATGTCCCGTATGATTGGCAGATGGAGCAGGGGAGGCTTGGGACTCCCGGACATAAGGCTTTATGCTTTGGCGTGTCAGGCCCGTCATCTTGGGGACTACCTGGGCGACACTAATGTCTATACGCCACGAGACCTCGAGGAGGCCTTTGTGGCCCCCCTCACGTTGTTGGGGGTCCTACATGCGGATGGAGCGCACCTGCCACCGCGTTTTACGCGAAATGTTATGTTCAACGCGCTGCGCCGTACCTGGCGTCAACTGAATAGCTTCTGGCGACGGAATTGGCAGGTGTCCAGCTGGCTGCCTATTCGGGGAAACGTGCACTTCACCCCGGGTTCCGATTCCAAGGCGTTTCAGCTATGGCACCGTCAGGGACTACGGTACATAGGGCATGTAGTGGACCTTACTGGTAAATGTAAGTCGTTTGCTGAAATTCGGGGGGAGTTTCATCTGCCCCCTACTCAATATTTTGCGCACCTCCAGCTCTCTCACTACGTGGCAAAACTGCCCAAGGAGGAACTGGGTGGAGACAGATCGGCGCAGCTTCTCGAATTCTTTGACCTTGGGGGCGATGCACCACCGGCGATAACGGGACTTAAGTCCCGGCTGGAGGGTTTTGGGATACGACCAGATTATGGGAGGGTGGAAACGGCCTGGGCAGAGGAGCTGGGGAGGGTGGTGCAACCTGACACTATTTGTGCGGCGGTGGGGCGGATACCAACCTTAGTGGGGGGAGCGCGGTGGAGGGAGGTCCAATACAAAGCCCTGACACGAGTGCACTTTTCACCCCGGCGAGCGTTGAGAACTCACATCACCCAGGACGGGTCTTGTCCGCGATGTTCGCTACCTTTGGCCACCCTAACCCACATGTGGTGGCAGTGCAGGCGCATCCAACCCTACTGGTCCCGTATCCGTAGATATCTCATGGGGTTGTTGCAGCAAAGATTTCCGTGGACTAGCGTTTTAGTCATCTTAGACCAATTACATCCAACCCTACCTGTGGGGAGATGGGAGCGGTTATTGGTGCGTAAAGCCTGTCTGGTGGGGAAAGGTCCGATTCTTCACAGATGGAGAGATCAACTCCCACCCACATTCTTGGAGTGGCGCAATGGTTTCCATCAGCTGATGCTTGCGGAGCGTTGGAGGGCCCGGGGCTCCGTAAAGCAGTGGTCCACTTTTATGTTAATATGGGAACCCTACATTCAGAGTTTAAGCTCCCGCTGCCGGGCTGAAATTGTGAATATCGGTTATTGAACTGGGTGTGGTAGGGGTGCGGCGACCTGGGGTGGGGGGGGGGGGGGTCGTGGGGAAAGGGATGGGGCGGCATCTTAGATTTAGTTTTTACCAAAAATAAATGAAAATCAGAGGTGTCTTGTGTGCTGTTTGGAATACGTAACTGTTGGGGTTTGTGCTTCAGCGGAGATAAGATCCCACTCTGCTGAGGCGCGTTGTGTACCATATTTGTTTGTATTGAAAGTTATGTATTTGATGGTTTCTATATAAATAAAGTATTCAAAAAAAAAAAATAATAATAAGCATTGTCAATAGCAATAAAGTAAATTAGACAGACTAGATAGGCCCATATGGTCTTTATTTACCATCATAGTCTATGCTTCTTTGGATGACCTTTTTACTGTTTTGTCTTTTTACAGTCAAACATGAATCTAAAATGCTGAAGAGATTTGATTTGCCTCATTGCTTTCCCTTGTGCATTACCATTAAAGTGTCAAGAATGTGCTTTCATGGAGTGTGACCAAAAGCCATTAAAGTGCTATTTGCACAAGAATGACTGATAGGCATAGAAAGGATATGGACTCTGGCCCCTCCATAAATGTCAGGCCAGGGCAACGCCTTGTAATGGTGATCAGTTTCAACCAATCTGAAAAACGCCAGGGACTGAAAAATATTGAATCAGCATTATTAAATTTTTTATTACATTGAAAACTGAAAAGTTAATTTTTAAAATGTCGAAACCAATAGCGATGAGAGGTACCAAACTTAAGAGAACAGCCAGAGCTGTTAAGCCTGAATGGCTTGAAGAAATTGTTGAAACGGAGACACCGAAATCTCGGGATAAAACGTGCGTTCAACTGCATGAAATATTCACTTACGAAGAGGATGACGGAGTAGTCTGTTTATACTGCCATCGGAGAGTTTTCAAGTGGCAAATTTTGGGATGATGTGTGGAAACTGGACTTTTTGAAACGACATCTGTCTAGTAACACTCATACTGAAAGTGTTAAGAAACTTAGAGCTAAAAATCCAAATTTAAGAGGAGGATTATTTAACTTGTTGCTTGAGAGCACCGCTGAAAAAGAGAAAAGGCAAATTAGTAATGAACGGAAGCGTTCTACACCAGAAGAAATTAAAATTCTAATTGATAGCGTTTTGCTGGCTGTTTGGATTAATATTTCCATGCTCTCTGTTCAAGATATTAATGAACACATGTCCACGTACATGACCATACCTGAAAGCTGGAGAAGCAAAAACTATTCGTTTGAATTTCTTGAAATTATAAATATCAATGTCCAAGATAAGCTCATAGCAGATGTTGCATCAGCAGCGTATCATACATTAACTATTGATGAAAGCACAGACATTTCTGTCAACAAATAATACTATACTTCAAATATCGTCCAGTAAATTCATGTCTATATAAAAACTTCATTTGTTGAGATGCTACAGTTGGAAGCATGTGATGCTGAATCAATAGTCAGTGCACTCCAGGAATTCTATGGGAAATACAAGCTTGACCTTAACAAAATGGTCATGTTTACTTCGGATGGTGCCTCTGTCATGTCAGGCAGAATAAATGGTGTTGCTGCGCAGCTAAAAAAATGTCTCACATTTAGTGCAGCAGCATTGTGTTGCCCATCGTAAAGATTTGGGGATCTCTGAATCATGGAAGGAAGTAAAGTTGATGAAAGAAGTTGAAACTTTCATGAGAACTGTTTACACAACTTTTTGTCGATCTTCTACTAAAAGGTCACAATTTAAAGAATTAGCTGATGCTTCTGAATGTGAGTCAATTGCTTTTAGACCTCTGAACGAAGTGCGGTGGTTATCTAGACATTTTGCTCTTCAAGCAATTATTCAAAATTATGATCCATTATTAAAATACTTTGAAGAAGAGAAGGATAATGATCCCATTGCAAAGTACTGTTATAAAAAGCTAAACAGCCATCAATTCCATAAAACACTGCAAATTTTGAATGATGTTTTATCTGAACTAGCTTCATTAACAATGGCATTTCAAAAACGTGGGCTAACACCACTGGAAGCATATCATCTTGCACAGGGTAAGCTGAACAAAATCTGAACGCAATACTTGGGTGACACAGTAAAATGGAGTGATAATGTTAAAAATCTTCTGGACAAGATACCTGGAGATGTTTCAGTGGAAACTGGTTCCACACTTATTTTCATTAATATGCTGTGTCTGCATTTAGGGGAAAGATTTCCTGAAAATGAAATTGAGGAATGGTCTGCTTTTGACTTGACAGCAATAGCACAGTGTGATTATGAATTTGGAATTGAAAACGTCTGATCACTCTGCTTAAAGTACAATTTCTTATGGAGGAACATATTGTTATTCAGCAGTACAATGATTTCAAGTTCTTAGTCGCAGAAAAAATCAAAAGCAAACTGATAAACAGTTTTCCGGATATGGTGACTTTGGCGTTTCAGAATGCTCACTTTGCAGATTTAGCGAAATTGATGGATATTGGTGGAACATTTTTGGCTTCTAGTGCAGATTGTGAGCGTGGTTTCAGCTTGATGAACAGTTTAAAAACCAAAATAAGGAATTGCTTAAAGTTAGAACATTTGGAAATGCTGATGCGTGTTAAGAGTCATCTTCAAGATGGCGGATTGGTAGACCTTGATAAAATTTATTCAGTCTAGTTAAATTTGAAAGATCGAAGAGAAAAATTGAGAATGAACTGTTAATAGTAAGCTCATTCTCTTCTTCCATACATAAATTATTTACATGAAATAACAATGACTTTCAATAAAAATTAACTGAAATAATACCGCATTTGTGATTGTAATTACTAGAAATTTTACGCTTCATTTAGTAATAGTCTATTTTCATTTCATTTGATTAAAATCAATGTGGTGTACATACTGTATTCTGACGTGTAGTCAATTTTAAAGTATATAACTCCGAGTGTCGTTATCTGGTGCACAAAAATTTAACCTTCCTTCAAAAGCTGCATAGCTGATATTTTATGCGCACACGGCCTACAGAAAATTAGAGGGAACATTGGGTGTGAACTGTGGATTACAGGCACAACTAAGTAGGGCATGTATCCTCCAAGGATGTCTGGTATCGAAACCCGGGATGGAGGGTAGGAGTTTATCTAAGTCTGAAAGAAATGCTGGAGAACAGCTTGGCCAAACAAGGCATCCTGGCGGGAGTCCTTATCCAGGCAATAGTGGGCAGCAAAAGTGTGGACAGAAGACCAAGTTGCTGCTTTGCATATCTCATCAATCACTACAAAGCGTAGATTTGCCATGGAGGCAGCCATGGCTTGAACATTATGTGCAGTGACGTGACCCTCAAGAGAGAGACCTGCACTTTCATAAGCAAAGGAGATGCAGTCCACAATCCACCTGGAGAGAGTTTGCTTAGATAATGGCAAGCCCAGATGACTCAAGTCAAAGGCGATGAAAAGTTGGGAAGCTTTTCTGTGCTCTTGAGTTCTCTGGAGATAGAAAGCCATGGCATGATTGCAATCCAGAGTGTGAAGGGTTGCCTCTGCCCTAGAGGAATGAGGTCTAGGGAAAAAGACAGGAAGTTAGACTGGTTTAAATGGAAGGGCGAGACCATCTTTGGCATAAAGTGAGGATGAGTCCTGAGGACTACCTTATCATGGTGGAATCGTGTATAAGGAAGGTCAGCCACCAAGGCTTGGAGTGCACTAATGTGTCTCGCTGAGTGACAGCAATAAGGAAGGTGACCTTCCATGTGAGAACGTTCAGAGAGGTGGTGGCTAGAAGTTCAAAGGGAGGCTTGAGAAGCTGTCCTAGAACAACATTGAGATTCCATGCCACTGGAGGGGGCTTAATTGGAGGTTTGGTTAATAGAAGACCCCCCATGAAGCATGCTACAAGCGGCTGAGAAGAGATGGGTTGACCATTGAAGGGCATGTGAGAAGCCGCAATTGCACTGAGGTGTACTCTTACCGAGTTGGTTTTAAGACCGGAAGAAGACAGGTGGAGAAGATACTCAAGTAATGCATCCACTAAAGCTGAGAAGGGGTTTAGTGCCCTCTGTGAACCATAGAGAGAATCTACGCCATTTGAAGACATAGGAACGCCTAGTGGAAGGCTTCCTGGAAGTTAAAAGGATATCTTTAACCTGCTGAGGTTAATGTCCTGGAAGGCTATGCCTTCAACAGCCATGTTATAAGATGGAGGGACTGTGGATTGGGATGGAGCAGTGTCCCCTCCTCCTGAAAGAGAAGATCTTGAGCAGATTCCAGATCTATGGGTTGACCCCAAGACAGACATAGAAGGGAGGATACCATGGTTGTCGTGGCCAGCGTGGGGCCATGAGTATCATGTAGCCCCTGTCTCTCTGGAGTTTGAAAAGTGTCTTGGGAATGAGGGGAATGGGAGGGAAGGCATACAGGAAGCATTGACTCCAGTGGAGGTGAAAAGCATCCACCTGCTGGCTGTCCAGTGCAGGAGTTCTGGAGCAGAAGCGAGGAAGCTTGGCATTCTGAGGACTTGCAAACAGGTCTATCTCTGGGGTTCCCCAGAGCTTGTCTGCATGGAGAGACCACTCGTGGGGGAGAAGGACTCGACTGAGTTTGTCTGCCAAGACATTGTGTTTGCCTGGAAGATACACCACGAGTAGGTAAATGTGATACCATATGGCAAAATACCACAGATGCAGGGCCTCGCTGCAGAGGGTCCAAGAGCCTGTTCTGCCCTGCTTGTTCAAGTAGAACATGGCTACTTGATTGTCCATCTGGACTAGAACTGAGTGGAATCGAAGATAGTCCTGGAAGACTTTGAGAGCACTGTGAATGGCTCTGAGCTCCAGCAGATTTATGTGAAGTTGTGACTCCTGAGGAGACCAAGGCCCCTGAGGGGGGAGATTGTTCAGATGAGCTCCCCAGGCCCAATTTGGACGTATCCGCAATCAGGGTACATTGATGTGCTGGCATCTGAAAAGGTGACCCTACCAGGAGGTTTTCTGGGGATTGCCACCACTGGAGAAGCAAGATTAGGTGGGTAGAGACCATTATCATGTCTCCCAGGCGACCGGATGCCTGAGACCACTTGGAAGTCAGTGCCCATTGAGCTGCGCGCATATGTAGATGAGAATATGGGACAACATGCACTGTTGATGCCATATGACCCAGAAGTTGTAGTAGATCTCGAGCAGTGAGAAACCTTGAGGCTTGCTTGAGATGCTAACTGGTTGAGTTGTGCGCAGCGGAGTTGAGGCAGAAATGCCTTTGATTGCTGAGTGTCTAAAAGAGCCCCTATGAACTCTAAAGTTTGAGAGGGAACAAGTTGGGACTTTGGAAGATTTATTACAAATCCCAAGTGTTGCAGCACCTGCATGGTGCATGACAGGGAAAGACTGGCCTCTAGAGAGGTGTTTGCTCGAATTTATTTATTTCTATTTATTTACATTCTCTTATATACTGCACTATTCTGCATCAGTGCGTTTTACATTGAACAAACTGAAATTACATTGAACAGGGCATTATAACTTGGAGATAACTATTTTACAGGGAACATGGGCTATGAAGGGTTAAGTGGCTTGCCCAAGACCACAAGGAGCACCTGTGGGACTAGAAACCCCAGTCCTTCCGGCCCAAGGTTGCTGCCTCTAGTGGGATTTGAACCCCCGACCTTCCGGCCTGAAGTACCTTGCCCCAACCACTAGGCCACTCCTCCACTCCAGTTGTCTAAGTAAGGGAAGACAAATATTCTGAGAGTTCTTAAGAATGTGGCTACTACCGCCATGCACTTTGTGAAAACTCTTGGGGCAGAGGCGAGGCCGAAAGGCAGACTCTGTATTGATAGTGTCTCCCCTGAAACATGAAGCGCAGGAACCTTCTGTGCTGTGAGTGAATCAGTATGTTCAGAGAACAGAGCCAGTCCTGACTCTTGAGATAGGGAAGAAGGGTACCTAGGGAGATCATTTTGAATTTCTCCCATATCAAGTGCTTGTTCAGTTCTCAGAGGTCCAGAATGGGCCTGTATCCCCCTGTTTTCTTTGGAATGAGGAAGTAGGGAGAATAAAAGCCCATTCCCTGCTGGGATGGTGGACCTCCTCTATTGCTCCCTGAAGAAGAAGGAAGGTGATCTCTTGTAACAACAGAACAGAAAGAGAGGCCTGAGAGCGGAACTCTCTTGGAGGAGTCCGGGGGGGCAGACTTTGTAGATGAAGCTTGTACCCCTCCCGTACTATGGACAGTGTCCACTGCTCTGGTGTGATAAGATGCCATCTGTGGGCAAAGTGACAAAGCCTGCCGGGGATGAGGATAGGATTTGTAATCTCCAGAGGCAGAGCAGCTATGTTCTATAGAAAGGAGTTAAAGACCCTAAGGAGGCTGGATCTGTTGAGGTGGCTGTGACCTAGGAGTCTGAGCCTTTCTTTGCTGTTTTGGTGGCTGCTGCCCCTTCTGAGGAGCATGATGTTGACACTGTACAGCAGGGGTGTAAGAAGGATAGTACTTCTTATTATTGAAAAAAAGCTGTCTTTGTTGCTTTTTTCCTAGCTGGGTTGGCTGTAGAAACATAGAAAAATGATGACAGAAAAAGACCACATGGCCTATCTAGTCTGTCCTTCCATATCAACAACTACAAGAGTCCCCTTTTTAACTTTAGAGATCCTCTGTGTTTGTCCCATGCTTGAATTCAGATACTGTCCTCATCTCTACCATCTCCACTGGGAGACTATTCCACGGACCTAGATAGTCTATTGAGTAGTGTTCTCAGATTCTAATTGAGAGGCCTTGTCTTGCCAATCCTTGCCAAAAAGGTTTTCACCAGTGCAAGAGATATTACCCAGTTTGTCCTGAACCCATTGTTCAAGATCTGATGCTTGAAGTTAAGCAATTCTGCGTGCCACGATGCAGATAGATGAAGTTCTGCTGATGCACTCAAAACAGTCAAAAGTTGCCCTGTTAAACTTTGAAACATTTTGAGTATGTTTTACAAGGGTGAGATAATCTGCTCTCTTGTCATCGGTGAGAAGAGGAGCCATTAACTCCAAATCCCTAGCAACCTCTCTGAGGAACATACCCATATAGAGTATGTAGGAACTGATTCTAGCCGATAATATGGAGGCCTGAAAGCAACGTCAACCAAAAGCGTTGAGAGTTCTTGATTCCTTACCTAGAGGGTTCAAGGAATAGGCCTTAGCACTCTTTATTCGACGCACTTCCAATTCCACCACCATGGAATAGTGTGGTAATTCTGTCTTTTGGAAACCGGGACACTGCGGTACCCGACACATGGTATCGAGTCATCGTGTTTGTGGAGAAACGGTAAGGGGCGTTTCCCACATACGAAGCATAAGGTTGTGAAGAATGCGATGAATGGGGAGAGTTGCAGCTTCCTTCGGAGTTGCAGGGTACTGAAGAATTTCAAGTTCTTCAGTCCTAGGCTCTTTTTCCGATTTCACTGTTATGGACAGACCCCCGAGAATCATCACAAATAAAGTCTTGGAAAGACATATCCTCCGGAGGGGACATGCGACATTCTGGGAACAGAGATGGGTCTTCCAGGAGCTTTCTAATGTCCCGGTATCAGCCGATTCATCGTCTGACGAATCGGAGTCCGAAGACTCAAAGTACCGATGGGCAGGATGTTCAAACTGCACTGAGCACGAGAATGGGTTGACTTGCTATTCCATGCACCACACTCAGAATCTGCGCCATTTGAAGGTGTAGGTCCATCTCATGGAGACCCTATGGAAGGCCAAGAGGACCTCATCTTCCTCCCCCAAGAGGTTGAATGGAGCCAAGGCTACCTTTTCAGCAGCCAAGCTGTTAACAACAGGGACCCCAGGTTGTGGTGTAGGAGGGAGCCCTCTACTATGACAGTAGCCCCAGAGGGACCGGGGTCACTGTGGACAAGCGGAGGAGCATGATCCAGCATTGCCTGGGTCACCACAGGGACAATCAGTATCAGTGACACCCTGTCATGCTGAACCTTGAATAGGGTCTTGGCTATCAGTGGCGTTGGTGGGAAGGCATAGAGCAGGCCCTCCGTCCATGGGATGAAGAACGCATCCGCTGCAACCCATGAGGTGTGCGGCTGGCAGGAGCAGAATCGAGGCAGCTGAGAATTAGTCGGGCTCGTGAAGAGGTCCATCAAGGGAACTCCCCAGAGTTGGAAGAGCCAAGAGGCCACCCTGGGGTCCAGACACCCTTTGTGCGGCTAGAGGACGCTGCTCAGCTTGTCTGCTAGGTCACTGAGCTCACCTGGCAGATACATCGCCCGCAGGAGTAGTCCATTGCGGAGTGTGAAGGAGCAGAGAGCCACTGCCTCCTGGCAGAGGAAGTAGGATCCTGTGCCTCCCTGCTTGTTCAAGTAGAACATCGCCACTTGATTGTCCATTTGGACCAGCACTGACTGGTATTGCAGGCAGTGGCGGAAGGATAGAGAGCCAGAAAGGCCCAAAGCTCTGGCAAGTTGATGTGGATTTGGTTCTCTGGCTGCGACCAACTGTCCTGGGTGCAGAGATCTTTGCAATGAGCCCCCCAACCCAGCAGGGAGGCTTCTGTAGTGAGAACCCTCTGGGGATCGGGGGACTGGAAGGGCATCCCTGCCTGGAGGTGTTGCGGTACCTGCTACCAGCTGAGGGAGTTTGCAAGTTGACGGGACACGTCACTCTGTCTCACAACCGTCCAGTGGCCTGGTCCACTGGGAGCAGACACACCATTGGGCTGTCCTCATGTAGAGGTGGGAGTCCGGGGTGACGTAGACTATGGATGCCATGTGGCCCAGCAGGCGTAGCAGGAGGCAAGCGGACATGGTACATCTGCGTTGCACGTCCATAGCCAGCGCCTTGAGGTGGTTGGCCCTTTCCTGGGGTAGGAATGCTCTGGCCTGAAGGGTGTCTAGCTGTGCTCCTATGAACTCCAGACACTATGTCGAGAGGAGATGGGACTTGAGGTGGCTTATGACAAACCCCAGATGTTGTAGGATGTTGATGGCACAGGCCGTGGCCTGCTGCACCTCGGCGGCTGAGCTTCCTCTGATGAGCCAGTTGTCCAGATAGGGGAAGACAACAGCTCCTTGGAGGTAGAGATGTACTATGACCACCACTAGGCACTTTGTGAAGACCCTTGGGGCGGAGGCTAGGTAGAAGGGTAGCACCCTGTATTGGTAGTGGCTGCCTCCCACTACAAACCTGAGGTATTGTCTGTGGTTGGGATGGATGAGGATGTGAGCATACACATCCTTTAAGTCCAAGGAGCATAGCCAGTCTCCCTGCTGGAGGTATGGCAGCAATATCCCAAGAGAGAGCATCTTGAACTTCTCCCTCACTAGGAACCTATTCAGTTCCCACAGGTCTAGGATGGACCTTAAGCCCCTGTTCTTTTTGGTACAAGGAAGTACCAGGGGTAGAATCCCTTGCCCAAAATGTGCCAGGGTACGGGTTCCACTGCCTTCTCCTTGAGAAGACCTGCGAGCTCCTGCAGTAGCAAGATCTGGTGGAGAGGAGGTCCTGTAAGGCTCTCCCAGGAAGAATGGAGGGGGAGTCTGCTCCAAGTGGAGGAAGTAACCTTCCCTGATCACCTGCAGTGCCCAAGTGTTGGTGGTGTTGACCGGCCATCGGTAGGCAAATAAGATCAGACATCCCCCTATGGGCTGCTGGCTGCCTGGGGGTGGAGAGGCTATACCCAAGAAATCAAAAACTCCCACCAGGCTGTGCCGGAGCTGGTGCCTAGATCTTGGGAGACTTCTGCTTACGAAGGCCGTGCCCTAGTCCTTTGGTCTGTTGACTCTGCTGGGGAGCTGGGAAGGCCTGATATTGAGAGTAGTTTCCATAAGCTCTTCCCTTCCTCGAGTAAAGGGGCTTTTTACACAAGGCCTTCCATCGGAGAAGGGTAGCAATCTTCTTGGAGAGTCTAATCTTCATCAGGAACTCAGACTCCAACTCTGCAGCCTCATCTGTCATGGGTTTGCCAAAGAGGTTCTCTCCTTGGCATGGGATTTCGACCAATTTGTCCTGAACCCATTGCTCCAGGTCAGAGGACTGTAACCAAGCCTGGCATCAGGCACCAATGCCCACCGTGGCTACTCTAGCTGCTGACTCAAAGCCATCATGGGCTGCTTGAGTCATGAACTTGGAGCACTCTCTGACAGCAGAGGACAGGTTCCAGAACCACTGGAGGGATTCCTTGGAGAGACCAGTCAAGAACCCGGTGAGTTCCTTCGCCAGGTCCCTCAAGTACATGCCCATGTAGAGCTGGTATGCCTGGTTCTGGCCGATGAACATCGAGCTCTGGTAGCACTTTCTGCCCAGGGCAACCAGGATGCAGGATTCCCTACCCAGGAGCACCAAGGAGTGCATCATCTGGCTCTTGGGCTGACACATGGCCAACTCCACCACCATGGAGTTGTGTGGCAGTTGTGTTTTCTGGAAGCCTGGGCTCCATCAGACCCAATACATCGAGTCCAGCCATCTGCTCACGATGGACACCGATGCCAGTGTTTCCCACACATGGAGGAGCAGCCATACCAGGATCGGGGGGGGGGGGGTGCACCGTAACTGCCTCTTTTGGAGGGGCCTCGTACTGGAGAATTTCAAGGTCCTCCATGCAAGGGTCCTCCTTTGACTCAGTGTCAAACAATAGCGCCTTTGACAAGTCGAGAAAGATCATATCCTCAGGTGGGGACCAGCGCCAGGTCTCGGAGGGAAAAGGGTCCAAAGGCATGTCGCAGTGGCAATGGGTGTCCAGCAATTCCTCATCCTCTGTCTCCCAGTCCAACTCGTAGTCGGTGTAGGAGTTGAGGCCGGGGCAAAGGCTATATGGGTGGAGCCATGGCCACTCAAAGGGGAAGATCTCGGTCCCGAGGATCGAGACCAGGATCAAGACTGATGTCAAGATCGACTCGAGGACAATGGCACTCAATGATTGGCGCGATGTCTGGGGATGTCCTTGAGGATGAGGCCCCGGTGGTCTGAGCAGATGCTCCAGTGGAACTGAGCATCAATACCCACTGCTGGTCCATGAAGTCAGACAAGCTGCTCTCCAAGGCCGCCATTCTGGTCTCTAGTCCATATGGCTCCACATCTTTTGGCATGGGCACCGACTCCAAAGAGGAGGAGTCCTTGATCAGGATGGCCTCAGGAGTCTGGGACCGATCACCAGAGGCCGATGATTCCTTGAGGATGACCTTGGTAGGCCGCTCCTGCTCCAATGCCTCGGACTCATGTTGTGGACTGTGGGACTGGGCACGGGACTTACCCGTCTTTCCAAACTCATCCACAGACATGGCCCTCAAGGATTTCTTCGAGTTCCACCTCTGGGGTGCTCTGCTCGGAGGATCCATGGCCTCGGTCCAAGATGGCGGGGTCACTTCATTGCTCCGGGATCCTGAAAAGGAACTTGGAGTGCGGTGTTGCTGGAGATCCGGGGCAGAATCTGACCTTTGGAAGTTCTTGTTGTGCTGCTGCTGTTGACTTCTAATAGCCTTGGAAGACATCTATTTAGAGTCCACAATCCAAGGGGTCGTGGTCTGTCCCGAGGCAGCAGTCATGTGTGTCAGTAGCAGACAAGGTCCAGGAACACCACTCAAACATTTTGAAGCCACTGGCAGAGGTCATGGGGGGGGGAAAGGCCCCAGCAAGGTCAAAGAGCTGGGGCTCTGCCAGTGAAAAGGGCGCGAACTGTGGCGGTAGAAAAAATAAGGAGAAAAATGAACCCGAGACATGATGCCAAGGCAAGCGAGCTCGGGGGCAGAAAAGGGAACTGATGCAACTGGGGAAGAAAAACTTCCAAGAGAAAAAAACTGATTCTTTTTCAGAGAATTCAGACACACGTCTGATGGACTCTGCAGAAAGTAGACTGAGGAAAGATGGCACCCTTGGGCGGGAAGGGGACCATGCATGCGTGATGCATCTCTCAAAGGCTTTCTTTGAAAGATGGGGAAAAGCTTCCCTGCAGGGCTCCATTGCCATCAACGTCACCCATATGTGAGGACTGACTTCCTGCTTGTTCCCAGACAATGGCTTTTCTGACGGTCTCAGGCAGCTCACTTGTCATTATCATTGTGAAAATGGAACAGGGACAGAATGTGGCCATTTTAAACATTAGATTGATCAAAGTCATGTGAATACTGACAATTGATCACAGCTATGTCTAATTTTACTGCAGTGGGAATGTGGTTCTTCTGTTCAAACTTATTTGAATTGCTTGTAAAGATGCCAATAATCACGTCCTGGCAATGTATCAGTTTTTATACTATTTCCTTCTATTTCCTCTTTTAATTGGCCTCGGGATTTTTTATTCTTTTATGTGCCAAATGTGTGTGCATATATAGTCCAAAGTCATTTCACTGGCCATTATTCTTTAGGAGATACTGGATATTAAGGGGCTGAACGGCAAGGGTGCCAATAATGTTGACCACAGCTGTATGTGTTGAGTGAAAAAATAATTTTCCTATTTGTTTTAATTATACTACTTAGTATAACTTTGTGGTGTCTAGTCTAGTCTTTAAATTTCTGAAAGAGCAATCAATCAATTCAGGTTTACCCATTCCACTTCACTCAGGATTTTATACCTCTATCATATCATAAATATGGACTAGAGTAAAATCTTCCTCCTGATACCAGCAACTTGGCAGCCCTGCCCAACACATGCCTCTGCCTGCAGGGGCTCATTAAGCAACAATTATGGAAACCTTTCATATAATGCTATCATTTATGGGCATTTATTGTCTTTCATTGAATTGTTAATTGTCATCAAAACAATCATTTTAAGTCCTTTTATGTGAGATGGATCCTTGAAAAAACAAAAGAATACAAAAAAGATATCTATATGTGTTTTATTGACTACAGAAAGGCTTTTAACTGTGTAAATCATGAGATACTCTGGGTCATATTAAGAAGCTTGGGTATACCAGAGCACCTGATAGTTCTCTTGCACAGTCTTTATATTGATCAAGAAGCAACAGTTCAGACAGAACAAGGAGAAACAGAATGGTTTAAAATCAGCAAAGGTGTATGACAAGGCTATATTCTTCCCCCTGCCTGTTTAATTTATAAGCAGAACAAATCAGAGAAGGAGGATTGTATAAAGACAACCGAGGTGTGTAGATTGGTGGAAGACTCAACAACCGTTGCTATGCCGATGACACCACAATACTGGTTGAAAATGAAGACAACCTGAAATACTTGCATTTCAAGATCAAGGAACATAGGGTCCGATATTCAAAGGCATTTACACGGTTTACAGTCCTGTAAACCGTGTAAATGTCGCCGAACAGGATATTCAATGGCACTAATATGGTTAGTGCTGCTGAATATCCCCTACTAGTGCTGCTACATGCCCTGATGCTAACTGCTTAGCAGTGGGGCATATCGTCGGCATTCCGGTGCGTTCTGTGGGTGGTGACTGTTGCTAACCGGGTGGCAGTGATATTGAACCGCTACTCAATTAGCTACACACAGGTAAAGCTAGGTGTAGCCAAAGCTGGCCTAACTACCCACAGGAGCTAACTAGGCAGCAGTTCAATATCGCCACTGCCTGGTTAGCTTCTGCGGTGGCGGAGGCTGTTCAGCAACCCCGGATATTTAATGCTGGGCCGGATATGACCTCGGCATTGAATATCCGGGTTTAAGCTTCAGCGCTGATGGCTAGATGCTGTACTTGCACCTAGCTCCCGGCACTGAATATCGGGCTCATAGTCTTAAAATGGGCCTGCACCTTCACACAAAGACAAAGATCCTGACAACTGGCAAAATAAATAAGTTCATCATTGATGGAGAAGAAATTGAAATAGTGGACAACTTTAACCTGCTTGCATCAATAATCAATAAAGAAACAACAAGCAGTCAAGAAATCTGATGATGCACTGCTCTTGGCAAAATAGCTATGAAGGACCTAGACAAGATTCTCAAGAGCAGAGTTGTGTCTCTTCATACAAAGATTCAACTTGTCCAATCCATGCTATTTCAATAATATGATATGGATGCGAAAGCTGGACAGTGGAAAAGGAAGACAGGATGAAAATTGATGCCATTGAATTATGGTGCTAGCGAAGAAAACTGTGTATACCATGGACTGTCCGAAGAACAAACCAGTCAGTAGTAGAGGAGATCAAACCTAAGCTTTCTTTAGAAGCTCCGATGACAAGACTAAGACTTTCATATTTTGGACACATCATGCGAAGAGAGAGATCATTAGAGAAAGACATCATGCTTAGCAAGGTTGAAGGTCAATGTAAAAGAGGAAGGCCACCAAGAAGATAGATGATACAATAACAGCAGCACTCTATCAACAATGAGATGCCTGACTGAAGACCAAAACCAGTTTAGGACAACTATCTGGAGGGTCACCATAAGTCAACACAGACTCTACAGCGCTTAACAACAACAACATCTTTGAAATACCAATCGGGCTATCTTCCATAAATTGAGAATGTTGCAGCCATTACGTAACATCCTGGATCATGCCGACTTCAGGTCAGTCGCACAAGCACTCATCATTCCACACCTAGACTATTGCAATGCCATACTGCAAGGCTTACCAAAGAAAACCACAAATATCCTGCAACTGGCACAAAAAGTCGCTGCAAGAATCATTATGCAAAAAGGCCTCACTGAGCACATTACACCCGTACTAATCGAGTTGCATTGGCTCCCCATCGTGGCCCGCATTCAATACAAAATGATAGTCACTACCTTCAAACTCATTCACAATTTAGCACCCTCACATCTCAACAGCCTAATCTCCAATCTACCCAACAACAGAAGTAGAAGAACAACAAGCCTCAATACCCTCTGTCTCCCGAAATGCATCAGAAATGTTAATGCTTGCACAAGTAAAAGAGCGTTCTCACTGATAGCACCTCTACTCTGGAACCGGCTGCCATGGGACCTGCGTGCAATCTGTGATTTGAAAGATTTCAGAAAAGAGCTTAAGACGCACCTCTTCCAATCCCATTTCAATGTAACCTAGCATCAGTACCCCGCCTCCTCTTTACTCCACCACTAACCATATACTTTGGAATGGGAAAGCCACCCTATCCTAAGTATTAGCCCAACGGGTAATGCACTCAGCCTATATGTATATATGTATATAATATTTCCTGTTTGAAGTGTTCCCAACAATCAACTGTAAAATGTAACTCTATGATTGCCGTGCTTTCCCCCCCCCCCTCCAATCTCAATGTATACCCTTCTAATTCTTGGCCCGTACAGCCACCCTTACCTTGTATAGCAACCGCTGCTGATCGCTGGAAGCAGCGGGATACAAATGTACGCTAAATAAATAAATAAACATGAGCAGATGAACTTATTTATACTAAAGAATAGAGGACACAAGGTCTCTAAGCATAGATGAATTCATTAGGAAGGAATGTGGACAGCTGAACAACTAAAGTGTGTATAAGGCGTAGTTAAGGTAAAGCATGACAAAGGGGTGAACCTAAACACAAATGCGATGAAGACTGATTTTTTTCAAAACCCCGAATATTGCTGGTATCCGCGATTTGCCACTTATAATTCTTTAATATATTTCTTGGAGAAATAATAGCACTTTCTTAGCAACATCTCATCGGCTGACGCTAGCACCTTACCAAGTTCATGTGGAAATTCTTCACATAGGATTGCAATAGATGTACTGAGTCCCTGCATTAGGGACAGAGTGAAGGAAGCGCCAATAGCCAGCCCATCAATGAAATTATGCACAGCATCGCTCAGAGTTATCATCCACGCTAGTGTTCCAATTTCTGATAGGGGCCTCCACTTGCAAAATTTACAACAGCCGGATCGTCCATCTTCAGTCTGAAAGAAAGTCTATATTAATCTGTCTGCATATTTAACAGTTCTACCATCAAATACATGCCATTCAATAGTGTTATTTTGCCCATCATAGTTTTGCTCACTTGAGACATAGCGGGGGTAATTTTATAAGGAGCTGGGTAAAGATACACCCCATCACCGCATGTAAATCATCTATTTCCAGTGACTTATATGTGTCAATGGGACTTTACATGCATCCTAGGTAGTCGCTGTTCTGTAAGTAAGCACATTGTGCCAATCATGTATACTTTCAATGTGGACATGCACATGGTACACCCCTATTTTATAAAGTAAATAACACTTATACATGACTTTATAAAACAAGGTGACTGGTGCACATTATAATGTGTATTAACTACGCAGTACTTTATAAAATTACCCTTATCATGACCACACCATAGATTTTTATCATGCATCATGTAAAGTTGAACATTTTGTTGAAAAGTTGAATGCTATGTGGGAGGAGTGGCCTAGTGGTTGGGGCAAGTTGCCTCAGGCTGGAGAGCCAGGGGTTCAAATCCCACTGGAGGACAGCAACCTCAGGCCAGAGGGGCTGGGGTTTCTAGTCCCACAGGTGCTACTTGTGGCCTTGGGCAAGCCACTTAACCCTCCCTTGCCTCAGGTACAAAATGTAGATTGTGAGTTCTTTGGGGACAAGGGAAATATATACCATACCTGAATGTACACCGCTTTGTTCCGGTGAAAAGTGATATATAAGCATTGCTAAATAAATAAATAAACATTATTGCTGGGAAGTTGCATGAACTAGACCGAAAGAGTTCAGCAGCAGGTTAAGAACTAGGGAAGGTCACTGCTGCTCACTGTGACTTTGTCACTTAACCCTCTATTGTCTCATGTTCAAAACTCAGAATATTAAGTCTTGGAAATAGCTAGCATACTTGAATGTAACTCACCTTAAACTGCTACTGAAAATGTTAGAGACAAGGCCGGAGGAGCCATTAGTAATACTACTACCACTACTGAACATTTGTAAAGCACTACAAGACATACACAGCACTGCACAGACACATGTAAAAAGCAGTCCCTGCTCATCAGAGCTTACAATCTAGTCAAGACAGACAACACAGTAGTTGTAGACATGGGATACATCTAGGGGGAATGGTAAGGAAACACAAAGGAGATCAGGAGAGTCAAGATCCAAAAGTGGCAGCGAAGAGATGAGTTTTCAGCTTGGATTTGAAAAGGGTCAGAGATGAAGCCTGACATACAGACTCAGGTAGTTTGTTCCAGGCATAAGGAGCAGCAAAGTGAAAGGAGTGAAGTCTGGAGTTAGCAATAGAAGAGAAGGGCACAGATAGAAGTGATTTGCCAGAAGAGCGGAGTTCCCAAGGAGGGATGTACGGAGAGAAAAGAGAGGAAAGGTAGTGAGGAGCTGCAGAGTGAATGCACTAAAGTCAGCAGGAGACGTTTGAACTGGATACGGAAACAGATAGGGAGCCAATAAAGTGACTTGAGGAGAGGTGTGATATGAGCATGACGAGGCTGGCAGAAGATTAGCTGCACAACAGAGTGTTGAACAGATTGAAGGGGAGAGAGAGATGATTCAGAGGGAGACAAGCAAGGAGCAGGTTACAATAGTCTAGATGGGAGGTGACTAAGGAGCAGATAAGTGTCTTAGTGTGTTCAGAAAGGAATGGGTGAATTTTGTTGATGTTGTAGAGAAAGAAACAGCAGGATTTAGCTAACAGTTGGGCATGTGTGGAGAAGGAGAGAGAGGAGTCAAAGATGACCCCAAGGTTGCGAGCTCAGGAGACAGGGAGGAGTAGAGAGCTATCCACAGAGACTGAGAAAAGAGGAAGGGGAGCAGAGGGTTTAGGGGGGAAATAAGAAGCTCAGTTTTGGCCATGTTCAATTTTAAGCAGCGGTGAGACATCCAAGCAGCAATGTCAGAAAGGCAGGCAGAGATCTGGGCCTGGATTACTGGAGAGATTTCAGGTGTAGAGAGGTAGATCTGAGAGTCATCAGTGTAAAGATGGTACTGAAAGCCATGGGAAGAGATGAGTGCACCAAGGGACTGGGTATAGGGAAAGAAAAGGAGAGGACCCAAGACAGATCCTTGGGATACACCAACTGAGAGCGGGATAGCAGTAGAAGAGGATCCCCAAGAACAAACACTGAAAGAGCGATGGGAGAGAGAAAAAGGGGACCAGGATAGCACAGAGTCCTTAAAACCAAGCGAGGACAAGGTATCAAGGAGAAGGTGGTGGTCAACAGTGTCAAAAGCAGGCAAACTAGGCAATTGTTTAGAGCACCAACGGTCCAGGGCGGCCCACTGCTGCCACTGCTATTCCTCTCTGGGACCTGAAGCAATGGCAATGACTTTAAATAGCAACTCAATGCTTGCCAAAACCTCCAGCGCTGCGTGCCATTTGTGCTTTAGCCCCCTCTGGTGCAGACTTCCTGTTTGTACAGGGCTGTTACAGCCACTTCCATCCCCTGTGCAAAAGAAAGTCTGCATCAGAGGGGGCAGAAGCATGAACAACATGCAGCGCCGGAGGTTTTGGTATGTGCTGTGCTGCTATTTTAAAGTCATTGCCACCTCTGCAAGTCCCAGAGGCAGAGCCGTGGCAGCAATGGGGTAGGACAGCAGGAATGAGGTTCACCCAGGGCACCCCATTCTTGCACCAGCCCTGGTCAGAGCTGCATCTGAAAAAAAATGATGGCACTATATCTCTGTTTCTTATAACTGTAGACAATGTAAAACATCTCACTCTTTTCGTGGCAAAGGAGACACCAAGAAATGTAATTTCTTTCAGCAAAAATGTCTCCTATCTCCTTGCACTAGCCTCTGGTTTCACTGACAGCAGGCAGACTAGAGGGGGAGGGAAGAAAACAGATTTTTCTTCTCTTTGAGATGACCGGGGAAGAAGAGGAAGGGACTTGTAGTAATATATTTTTTTCTTTTCTGAAATGGGAACAGATCTATACACTGAAACCGCCTTTCAGGATTCTGCATTAAACCTTACCTGAAAAGGTACCAAAGAGGGGGAGGGGGGAGAGCAAAGCCTGAGCATGGGAAAATCAGGCTTTGAAGAAAAGGATGAGGTCAAAGTTATAGTGGAAAAACAAATCTCATTATGAACATGAAGATTTTGTCCTCATTTTTGCTTCATGAGATTATGATCCTCACTGGTTCCATCTTCCATGGCTTGCGTACACACAGTGTCAAAAAGTGTTGCCTGTGTTATTACAGGCTGGGGACAGTATCCTGAGGATTGTCACCTCTTCAATTCCCTGATTTGGGAGAACATACAAATGGCATGAGGTCGTAATTAGCCCATTCATGTTATCAACCCAGATTATTTTATTTTATCAAAAAAGCTTTAGCTACAAAAACAAACCCATATTTGTAACGTTTATGGCTTTTCACTAGATTTTGGCCATAGAAATCTGTCTATAGGATACCGTGGAGTCAGTCCTGTCTTGTGTACTGTGAGCACTAAAGCAGCAGAATCATTGTTAAGTGCCAGCTAGCCTGGTTCTGGATACACTTATTTCTTTTCAGCTGATTCCTGTCTCCTTTTTTTCTGTCTTAGCATAAAGCACTTTCCACATTTTGCACTTGGAAGAGCATTTCCACTTCATCAGCAGTTTTTGACCATATAATTTTACTGTGGGCTAAATTATTTTAGCAAACATGTAAAAATGCTACCAAGGTTATAGCTGCAGCTGTAAACCTGATTTTAAAGTACGTGACCAATTAAGTCTTTTTTACAGTTGTCTTGACAGATGATGTGTTCAGACTTAAAAAGAAACACCTTTAATGACCATGAAAGAAAACTGACAAGGTTTAGCACTTTGACACCTTCAAAGAATTAAGATTACGAGGGAAGCCTACGTGTTTGGCTCACCTCAAACCTCATACGTGCCTTTTCTAACCAGTCCTATGCCCTATTCACAGAGATCACAATATACAAAGCAGAGCAATCATTCCACAGGAAGTAATCCATTTGGACACATTGCAACCCCTCCCCCCCCAGCCGAAAAAAGAAGTATCGTACAATACACAGACCATCTCTACAAGGAATATTATAGTTAGCAACTTTTTAAAGTCATGTACATGAAGGATACAGCTACACAATGCAGTTTTGCCAAATGCCACAGAGGAAAGAAAAATGTTTCACATGCAAAAGAGAATGACAACAAAAAAATGGGGTATAGAAGAAGAAAAGAATGGCCAGAAACAGTGCACATTTTGGGAATGAAATTAGAATTACGCTGGTTCATGGGATAATACCAACGGCTGGTGTGGGTAACTGCTTTCAAATTAACTGTGTATGTGATCTGGGTTATCTACTTTAGCAAAGGGATAGGAATGAGAAGCCGAGAGCTGTCCCCCATTTAAAACATTTAGAAGAAAGTGAGTGTGTGTTTTGGCTGTTGAAAATTCTCAATCGGTTCCAGACGGTAGCGTGATTATAATGTCCAAATTAACCTGTTTCTTACACCGTGTTGGCAAAAATATCCCAGTGTGTGGATATGCTTAAAAAGCAAGCCTGCAAGGGGTCTGAAAACCACTCTACTAGAATCTGATCCAAAAAATGTTTTTAATTGGCTTTTCTGACCCACCACAAGCTTTCTCTACTTCTTTCCGCTAAGATTTCATTTCTTGTACATGCAATTTTAAGGACAGTTTTCTTTCCCTGATTCATTCAGTAAGGTCTGGAGTTATCCAACAAGAAAGATACATCGGAGGGGGGCAGGAGTGGCAGGACAGGAGCATGCAAGCACGTGGGCACTTTAAGGCCCAATGCAGTGCTGAAGCAGCAATTCTGCTGCTGCCGCTTCAACCCAAGGGGGGGGCAGCATGGCGGGTTGGACGGAGGCTCAGTCTTTTGGGAGGGGAGTGGCACGAAGGGTCTGCCTAGGGCAGCAGAAACCGTCATGCCACCATTGCATGCCAGTCACATTTTCCCTGTCCCATAAGCCAATATATCAATGGGAAAATCCAAATAAGAAATCCATGAATTCAAGGGACACGACAAAGATAGGGATTAACTTGTTCCGTTAACTTGGGTTGAGGTGAGAACGCCATTGAATGAGAAGAGGGAAATCAGGTTTTGCTTGGAGAAAAATTTTAACATCACAAAAGGGCATATTCATTAAAGGGCACTACCCAAGTAGCACAGGGTAAGTGCATGTTATTGGTGCCACACTAAAGAGCAGCATGGAGCCCCTGCTAAAATACCTTTACTGCCCAGGAAGCATGTGTATGGGTGGCAACTGGGCAGGGCGTGGGCATTTCTGCTGCAGTGCTGCTAGCGTGGGCCTTGAAATCCCACACTGCCGACCCAATGGATGGCAGTAGTTGCTCCCCATGGCAGTTTTAATGCAGCAAACCATGCTAAATTCAGGAGGATATCTGTCTCCGCCCCCTGCATCTAGCGCACTTCCCTGCACTAGCAATGCAACTCAAAGGGGCGGCTCGGCTCTAAATGAGGCAGAATGAGGCGGCTGCCTCAGGTGGCAAAGTTTTGAGGGCAGCAAAAAATGTCCCCAAAACAGGCACCTCACTCTGCCTTCAAAGGTTAAGGAAAAAAAAAATACGTGCACAAGTTGCTGCCACTGCTCAGTCCGCTTCTTGGCAGTGGCAGACTCGCCCTCTCCTTTCACTGGCAGCCACAGCTCCTGCCTCCTAGAGAACTGTGGCTGTGCTAGCGATATTCAATTTAAATAAAAATCCAAACTCGCCCCTCAAAAAAGTTAATGTAACTTCCTTTGGGGGTGGGACGCAGCTGCACAGGTTCCTTCACAGAGGTGGAAAGGTTCTACACCAGTTTCACTTTTATTTAACCTTAATATTGCTAGCACAACCGTGATTCTCTAAGAGGCAGGAGAAGGAAGGTGGGGGCTGGAAGAGGAATGACATGAGAGGAAGGTGGGATATGGAACGGGACTGACACGAGGGGGGGGAGATGAAAGGGAACTTACATGAGGGGAAAGTGAGGCTTGCAATGGGGCTGACACGGGGGGATGAGGGGGCTAGATGGGAACTGACACAGGGAAGGTGGGGTCTGCAAGGGGGCTGACATGGGGAAGGTGGGGGCTGGAAGGAGGCTAACGGAGGAGAGAAGGGGGCTGGAAGGGTGCTGACACAGGGGAAGGTGGGGGCTGTAAGGGGGCCGACATGGGGGGAGAAAGGGGCTGGAAAGGAGCCGATACCTGGGGGATAGTACTGGAGGGGGACTGGAAGAGTGGTGACACTAGGGAAGGGAGGATAGGGATGGAAGGGAGCTGCACCTGGAGATGGGACTGGAGGGGAACTGGAAGGAAGCTGACATTTGGGAATGGGACTAGTAGGTGGCTGGGTAATGGGAGTGGGGCTGGAACGGAGGGGGCACTGGCACTTGGATGGTATTTGAACTAGAAGGGGCTGGATAGAGGGGAAAGAGGGGGACTGGAAAAGAATGGACAGCAGTGACAGTCCTGGGAATGCAGGGGGGTTGAAATTGGAAGGTACTGGGAGAGGAGGACTAGAAAAGGGGGCTGATACTGGGGAGGAGGAGGAGTAGCCTAGTGGTTAGAACACTGGCTTGGTAACCAAGCAACCACAGTTCAATTCCCACTAGCACTCCTTGTGGCCTTGGGCAAGTCACTTAACCCTCCATTGCCTCGGAAGAAAGGCCTGGCAATCTACTTCCAGTGACACTGCCAAGAAAGCCCAGGAGCTTCTGGGTCACCAGGAGTCAGGACTGACTCAAAGGCACACATTGCATACTGGGGAGGGTTATTAGGACTGGAAATAGGCTAATGGAAGGAAGTGAAGAAAACAAAAGAAGAGACAAGAAATGGCAGATGGACTATAGACCATAGAAAGAGAGTTAAGAGAAGACAGGAAAGCAGAAGCCTCAGATCAGGACCAGCATAATCAGAGAAAAAAATGATCAGACAACAAAGGTAGAAAAAATTATTTTATTTTAAATTTAGTGATTGGACTTTGCACGATCTTTATGGGGAACTGCATCTCTTATTTATCTAATGTTGCACTGCATGCAGAGTCTGGCTTCTTGAGGTTTCAATTTAATTTTTGTCTACATATTTTTATTTTTACTTTAGGGTGTAGTCACTTATTCTGTACTTGGTGAGGGTCTGTGTTCTGAGTGTATAACTGAGGCCATGTTTTCTGTTAACATGGCGTTTGTACATAGGGATCTATACTGTACTGTAGTAATTTGACTTGTTCAGCTTTTCAAATAGGTGTATGGATGTTCTAGGGATTACAGCAGCATTTATAGTATGTCGTTTTTCTGGGTAAGCCCCTTATGTGAGTTTTGGAAGCTTATCCTGCTATGGTTTGGTAGATTTGGCCTTGTAGATCTTCGGTGACTTCTGTAGGGTTTTAAATTAGTTACCAATATGCCTGCTACTGGAGAATGTTTGTTAGATGACCAGAAACAGATTTTTTTTAATATATTGAGTTCTGTGTGTGAATGCCGACAGTCGCCCAAGAGTGCATGGTTCGGAACAATGTATCCTTGAAGGATACTAGCAAAAGATTGACAAAAGTAGCCCAAATGCCCTTGAATACAGAGCAGAGAGCTTAAAGATGTCAAATTACCTCTGCCTACTGATAGCCAGATTAATATGAATAAAATACAGCCTCTAAAATGCTTGTATGCAAATGCTAGAAGTCTAAAAAATAAGATGGGAGAGTTAGAATATATAGCACTAAATGAGAGGTTAGATATGATTGGTATCCCAGAGACATGATGGAAGGAGGACAACCAGTGGGACACTGTGGTATCTGGGTACAAACTGTATCATAATGATAGAGCAGATCAAATTGGTGGAAGGGTTGCACTCTATGTTAAAGAGGGCATTGAGTTGCAAAGGATTAAACTTTTGCAGGAAACAAAATTCACTGTAGAATCTCTATGGATTGAAATTCCATGTAAGAAGGGGAAGGGGATGGCGATGGCAGTGGGAATATACTATCGACCGCCTGGCCAGAATGAACAAATGCATGATAAAATGCTCAAAGACCTCAAGGAAGCTAACAAAAATTACAGCACAGTAATAATAATGGGTGATTTCCATTACCCCAGTATCGACTGGGTTAGTGTCACGGCAGGACGTGCTAGGGAGATAAAGTTTCTAGATGAAATAAATGACTGCTTCTTGGAGCTGCTAGTTCATTACTGATCAGAGGGGAAGCCATTTTGGACCTAGTCCTTAGTGGAACACCAGAACTGGTGGAAGAGATAAGAGTGTTGGGGCCACTTGGCAATAGTGATCATAGCTTATTTAATAAATAGAGGAGGGACGGAAAGGAAATCCACAGTACTACCTTTTAACTTTCAAAAAGGAGACTATGATAAAATGAGGAAAATAGTTAAGAAAAAACTAAGGGGAGCAGTTGCAAAGGTTAAAGATTTGCATCAAGCATGAGTGTGGTTTAAAAATACTATCTTGGAAGCCCAGACCAGCTGTATTCCATGCTTTAAAAAAAAAGTGGAAGGAAGTCAAAAAAATTGCCAGCATATTTTAAAAGTGAGGTCAGAGAGGCTGTAGTTGTCAAAAAAGCATCTTCAGGAAACGGAAAAAGGAGTCAAATGACAAAAACAGGAAACACCACAAGCACTGGCAAGTTAGATGCAAGGTATTGATAAGGCAGGCAAAGAGAGAATTTGAAAAGAAGCTTGCTGTGGAAGTAAAGATACGTAATAAAGACTTTTTCAAGTACATTCATAGCAAAAAATCTGTGATGGAGTCAGTTGGACCATCAGATGATAGAGGGGTAAAGGGGGCACTAAGAGGGGACAAGGCCATAGCGGAGAGACCGAATGAATTCTTTGCTTCGGTCTTTACTGAGGAAGATGTAAGGATGTTACCCATGACTGAAATGGTATTTAAAGGTGATACTGCAGAAGAATTGAAGGAAATATTGAGATACTGGAAAGATGTATTACAACTATTTGATAAAACTAAAGAGTAGGAAATCATCTGGACCAGATGGTATACATCCGAGGGTGTTGAAAGAACTGAAATATGAAATTGCAGACCTACTGTTAGTAATCTGTGAACTATCATTAAAATCATCTGTAATACCTGAAGATTGGAGGGTGGCCAATGTAACGCCAATTCTTAAAAAGGGTTCCAGGAGTGATCTTGAAAACTACAGACCGGTGGGCCTGACGTCAGTACTGGGAAAATTGGTAGAAACCATTATAAAGAACAAAATTACTGAACATGTAGATAGTCATGGCTTAATGGGAGACAGCCAACATGGCTTTAGCAAAGGAAGGTCTTGCCTTACTAATCTGTTATCTTTTTTTGAAGGTGTGAATAAACAGGTAGACAAAGGTGAATCAGTTGATATAGTGTATCTGGATTTTCAGAAAACCTTTGACAAGGTCCCTCATGAGAGACTTTTGGCAAAATTAAAGAGTCATGGGATAAGAGGCAGTATGTTATTGTGGATTAGGAACTGGTTAAAAGAGAGAAAGCAGAGGGTAGGGCTAAATTATCAATTTTCCCAATGGAAAAAAGTGAATAGTGGAGTACCCCAGGGATCTGTGCTGGGTCTGCTGCTTTTTAACATAATTGTAAATGATCTGGAAATGGGAATAACGAGAGAGGTAATGAAATTTGCAGATGACACAAAACTATTCAAAGTTGTTAAAACCCTTGAGGATTGTGGAAAACTGCAAGAGGATTTCAATACACTGGAAGACTGGGCATCCAAATGGCAGATGAAATTTAATGTGGACAAGTGCAAAGTTATGCATCTAGGAAAGAACAACCCAAATTATGGTTACATGATGCAAGGTTCCACATTAGGAACCACCACCCAGGAAAAAGATTTAGGCATCATTGTAGATAACATGTTGAAACCCTCTGCCCAGTGTGTAGCAGCGGCAAAGAGAGCAAATAGAATGCTAGGTATCATTTATTATTTATTTATTTATTTGTAAACTTTTATATACCTCTCCTTCCAAAGATCAGGGGCGGTTCACAATGAACAACAGGAAACATACATTGAACTTGTGAACATTATAAAATTCCATGTACAGTAAGGAAAGGAATGGAGAATAAAACAAAGGATATTATAATGTCTCTATATAGTTCCATGGTGATACCACATCTTGAAAAATATGTGCAGTTCTGGTCACCGTACCTTAAAAAGGATATAGAAGAATTAGAAAAACTACAAGAGTGGCCAAAATGGTAAAGGGGATGGAAGGATATCTCTAAGAGGAAAGGCTTAAAAGGTTAGGGTATTTTAGCTTAGAAAAGAGATAGCTGAAGGGAGATATGATAGAGGTCTATAAAATAATGAATGGAGTAGAACGAGTAAATGGATATCAGTTGCTTACTCCTTCAAAAAATAGAAAAACAAAGAGACATGCAATGAAGCTACAATGAAGCACATTTAAGACTAATCGGAGAAAGCATAGTTACTCACCTGTAACAGGTGTTCTCCAGGGACAGCAGGAATAAGTCCTCATATATGGGTGATGTCGGCACCAATGGAGCCTACATGGAAGCATCTCCACAGCTTTCAAAGAAAGCCTTTGGGAGATGCACCACACATGCATGGTCCCCTTCCCACCCAAGGATGCCATCTTGCCTCAGTCCAATAACATAGCTAAGACAGCAAAAAATAAAATACGGTAAAGAAGCAACTCCAAGGAGGAAGGAGGGTTGTGAGGACTGATGCTTGCTGTCCCCGGAGAATACCTGTTACAGGTGAGTGACTCCGCTTTCTCCGGGAACAAGCAGGAAGTCAGTCCTCACATATAGGACTCCCCAGCTACAGGCTTCCAGGAACCTGTAACAAAGGATGAGCTGTGAGCTGCAGCAGTTGAGTCCCAGCTGAAAGACTCTCTCAAGACCCAAGTGTCCGGCAGGGAAAACAGGGTTACTTACCTGTAATGAGAGTTCTCTGTGGACAGCAGGATAGGTCAGCCACACCTGGTGATGTCATCCGACGGCGCCATGACAGAAATGCTCTCTAGAGCTCAGAATCTTCTGAGCATGTGTGAAGTGGTCCCACCTCCCCGGCCCGCCCCTAGCCAAGCCAGTGAGTGACTAGCTATGCCCATGTGGCTAGGGAGCGGGCCGTGCAGGCAACACTCATACAGGGGAGGAGGGTGGGATTGTGTGGTTGACCTATCCTGCTGTCCACGGAGAACTCTCGTTACAGGTAAGTAACCCTGTTTTCTCCTTGGACAAGCAGGATGTGTCAGCCACACCTGGTGTCTCCCAAGCTATGAAGATGATGCGCTGTGGAGGATGAGGGAAGCATGCAACAGACCAGATATAAACAGGCCTTTATTGGTGCCTTGCAACAGTAACATCAAATGCAGTGCAACACAGTAACCTACAGTGCAATAGTGCAATGTGCAAACAGTACAGCGGCAATGTAATCGTGAATATACTTCTAGGATGGCCGTGTCAAAGGCGTCGAAGGCTGTGCTCATCAGGTGTTTGCTGCATTCGGCCAATTCTTGCATAGTGGCTGTATTTGCAAGTTGTGCATCCTTGGGAAGGGCCGCAAGCTGGCCTTTGAGATCGGCTAGGAGGGCATCCTGAAATAGGACGTGCTGGAACTGATGTGCTGCTACTTTGGCATTGAGCATCGCACCTTGGAAAGCTTTCCTCCCCACATCGTCGAGGAGCTTGAGATCACGACCTGGTGGGTGGTTAGCCTGTGTGCGTGAAGACTTAATTCTTTTCATCGCCGAAGCCACCACAATCGACTGGTGTGGGAGCTGTGGCTTGTTGAATGCCGGCGCCATGTGGAGGAGGTATCTGCTCTCTAGGCATCTGGCACAGGCCTGGCCAGAGGCCGGAGTTTGCCATATGGCTGACTGCTTGTCCTTCAGTTTCCGGTGGAGGGTCAAGGCAGGCGCAGGTTTAGGTCCGCTGAGGTATTTCATGACCTCTGGGTCCTTCTCGTCGGAGGCCTCCTCAGTGTGTAGGCCAAGCTTGTCTACTACCTTCCTCATAAATTTGGGGTAGGTAAGGTCCTCAGGCGGTGCCTGCTTTTGTGGCTCATCAGGCTCCTCCGGCGTGACCTTGGAAGTGGAGGAGCCTGGGTCAATTCCCTCCTCATCACTCCCTCCTGAATAAAGGGCATGCTCTGGAGAGGTGGTCCTGAGAGGCGTCTGGGAAGGCGACCGTGGGGAGCAGAACCGCGCTGGGCTAGGTAGGGCCCGTGGAGGTGCGTCCTTGGAGCGTGAGCGCTTGTGATCCAGACGTGGAGGCGCGGTCTGATCCACCAGGCGGGTCAGTAATTGTAGAATGGCAGCAGAAGTGCTTGATTCAGCAGAGCGGCTGCTCCTACATCCTCTGTGGGAACTGGGGCTGGAACAGGATCGTCTGGCCATCTTGTGGCTGTGGGAAGGGCTGCTCGCAACGCTACCCCCGTTGGAGCTGGATATCCTGTCTCTGCAGCTGCGGTGACTCGATGAATCCTCCTTGTCATGTCTCCTGCTGTGGCGTCTCTTCTTATGCTTATGTGTCCTTCTGCTGCTGCCGCGCCGATCTGAAGACTCTTGACTGCGTGAGCGGCGCTTATTTCCCCCGCGCCGGTGGAGATCTCCCTCAGTGCGGTCTTCAAGATCTCTTGTGAGAGGAGAGGGATGCCGGCGCTGAGAGGACGGTCGGCGTCGGCGCAGCTGGAGGAAGACCCGCTGTGGCCAATCAGAGCAGGGTGGGCGGATCTGGAGGCAGAGCTAGGTGGGGCCACGTGGGCGGCGCCATCTTGGCCTGATCCATTGGAGCCGCATGGCCTGGAGGGGGGCTCAGCAATGCAGAACGCTGCCGCGGGGCTTACCCTGGATGCCACCGGGCTCTCTCTGATCGGCGATGCACTGCCCGGGATAGAGGCCCTGCCAGGCGCGATCTGTGCTGCTGCCGTCTGTCGCTCCGGAGTACTGGCTCGTGCAAGAGAGGCTGGAGCTGGCTCAGAAGAGGCCAGATACTCTCATAAGGTGTGTCCCCTGAACGTAATCGCTCTAAGGGACATCCGGGCGCAGCTGGAGCAGTCTTTAACATCATGTGCAGCCCCGAGGCAACGGAGGCAACGCTGGTGAGTGTCTGTTGAGTTCATTTTGCGGGTGCATTGCAGGCATTTTTAAAACCCGTTTTGGGCATTTTTAAATCTGGAGAGCTGTAAAATCCGTCTTGAGGCAAAGGCGGAAGAAGAAAGACTGGCTTGGCTAGGGGCGGGCCGGGGAGGTGGGACCACCTCACACATGCTCAGAAGATTCTGAGCTCTAGAGAGCACTTCCGTCATGGCGCCGTCGGATGACGTCACCAGGTGTGGCTGACACATCCTGCTTGTCCAAGGAGAACCAGCATTCTGGTAGCCTGAGCACAGAAGAGTCAGAGGGTAGGAGTTGCCCACACTCTGACGAGAGTACAGCCTTGCCAAAGGGGCTGTCCCATTAGGACTCCTTCTCCAGGCAGTAGTGAGCTGCAAAGACCAGGTGGAAGCCCGGCAGATTTCCATCACAGGTATGGAACTCAGATTTGCCACGGAAGTACCCATGGACATGATGTGGTGTGCCACGATTCGCTGGTCCAATGAAATCCCAGCCTACTAATAGGCAAGGGCAATGCAGTTCACCACCCACGTGGATAGAGTTTGCTTAGTCACTGGGACCCCCAGTCGACTGGAGTCATAAGAGATGAAAAGCTGAGTTGCTTTGCAGTGGCCCTGAGTGCATTGCAGATAGAAGGACAGGGCCCTTTTACAACCCAAAGTATGGAGGATAGACTCTGCCTTGCCAGTGGAGGCCTTGGAAAGAAGATGGGGAGCACCACCTGATTGAGGTAGAAGGGTGACATCACCTTCAGCAGAAACTTGTGGTGTGTGTGGATCACCACCTTGTTCTTGTAGAACCTCATATAGGGTGGCTCTGCCATCAGAGCCTGGAGCTTACTGACCCTGGGAGCAGACTTGAGTGCCACGAGGAAGGCAACCTTCCAAAATTGATACCGCAGGTGGCATTTAGTCAGGGGCTTGAATGGCAGCTTAGTGAGCTGCAAGAGCACCACATTGAGATCCCACTCTGCTGCTGACAGGCCGATGAGGAGTTTGGACAGCATGTGGCCCCACAAGAATCGAGATAAGAAGGGTTGAGCTGAGAGGGATTATCCCTTAACGGAATGGTGGTGGATTGCAACAGCACTCATGTGCACCCTGACTGAGTTGGACTTTAGTCCCACCTGCGACAGGTAGAGCAGGTACTGAAGTACCACCTGTACTGAGCAGGAGAATGAGTTCACCCATCTCTCAGTGCACCACACCAAGAATCATTGCCACTTGAAGGCATATGCCCTTCTTGTGGAGGCCTTGCGGGAGGCCAGAATAATCTCTTCCACATCCCATGGGAGGTTGAAGGGAGCTAGAGCTACCCTTTCAGCAGCCAAGCCATAAGTAACAGGGACCCCAGATTGGGGTGCAGGAGAGAGCCATTCTCCTATAAGAGTAGTCCTGGGAACAACCCAAGGTAATCTGTGATGCCGCCGACAGGTAGAGAAGCAGTGGGAACCGCGTTGCCTGGGCCCCCGGGGGCTATCAGTATCAGTGATGCCCTGTTGCCCTGGACCTTGAAGAAGGTTTTGGCGACCAGTGGTGTCAGCGGGAAGGCATAAAGGAGGCCTTCCATCCATGAAATGAGAAACACGTTTGCTGCCACCCAGGACGGTTGCAGCTGGTGGAAGCAGAAGTGAGGCAACTGCGTGTTGCCCGGGCTGGCGAACACGTCCACTAGGGGAACACCCCAGAGTCGAAACAGCCAGGAGACCACTTTGGGATCCAGGCACTACTCGTGTGGCTGGAGGACTCTGCTCAGCCTGTCTGTCAGGGCATTGTCTCGGCCCGGGAGATAGACCGCTCTTAGAAGCATTCTGTTGAGTGTTGCACAAGAGCAGAGGGCTAAACTTCCTGACAGAGGGAGTATGACCCCATGCCCCTTTCTTGTTCACATAGAACATTCTGACTTGGTTGTCCATCTGGACCAGAACCAGCTGGTGCTGCAGCTGCTTGCAAAAGGCTCGGAAAGCTAGGAATATCACCTGGAGCTGCAGTGGGATTCCATCTGGGACCAGCTGCTCTGTGTCCAGAAGTCCTCGCAGTGCGCTCTCCAACCCAGCAAGGAGGCATCCGTAATGAAGACCCTAGGAGGGGAGGGGGCTTCCTGGAAGGACATCCCAGCCTGAAGGTGGCAGGGAGTCTGCCAACTGGCGGGTCACTCTCACCCTGTGCCGAAGCCTGCCTGTAGCCTGTGTCCACTGAAAGTGAAGGCACCACTGGGCCACCCTCATGTGCAGCCGGGCATTTGGGATCACGTGAATTACACAGGTACACTACCAAAAAATTGCCTCCAGTTTTGCAACTGATTCCTATAGATTTTGGGGTGCTGAATCCAGGAAAATTAGCCAAAATGTTCCATCACGTCACGTTTTCTTGCAAAATTAGATTTCTTACCCATATAAGGAATGTTCACATAATTTCTTTTTAGCCGACTGCAGTTTATTTTCTTGGCCCAAAATAGAGGTTGTAATGGTTAACTAACTAGAAACACTCCCTCATGATATTTTAGAGTGTTTTGTATTCATTTTATACATTAACAGGACAATTGGGAGGCGGGGGGCTAAATCCAGTACTCGCGCTGGCGCATGTTCTTTCCTGTTCGCCTCGCCTCGTTCGCTCGCTCAAACACGGTGGTTGCGACATGAACGTTCCTGTCAAATTTCAGTTTCTTGCAAGTTCATTATTACCTTTTGTTTGCTCAGTCGTAATCCAGCTTTATTCCGAAGTGGTTCACTACAGTTGTAGTTTGCAGTGCTGTGTATTTGTGATGGCTCACAGAGCCAGAGGTTGCGTCAACTCTCCGGACAGTTTTTGTTTTATTTGTGGGGAATATACCGTGAAAAGCGGCAGAGGAACATTTCTGCATTTATTAAAAAAGTATATTTCGCCTATTTCGGTTTGAAGTTAGGCGATCAAGACAAACCGTGGGCTCCTCACAAAGTGTGCAAGACATGTGAGGAAGATCTACGCTTATGGATGAAAGATAAAAAACAAGCATTTCGTTTCGGAATACCTATGATGTGGCGTGAACAAAGAGACCACAGCAGTGACTGCTATTTTTGCTCTTGCATTGTGAAGGGATACAACTTAAAAAATAAGAACGTAATAAGTTACCCCAACCTTCCCTCAGCAATTAGGCCTATGCCTCATAGCAACGAAGTACCTGTGCCTGAACCAGCAAAATCTTTGGATCATATTTGTGTGGACGGTTCTGATCATGATGAGACTCATCAGATGGCTTTTCCCGATGAGTCCAGTACTTCCGAGTTTGAAACTGAACCAGATCCAAAACCTGAACTTTTCTCTCAAGCTGAATTGAATGATTTAGTCCGGGATTTAGGACTCCCAAAAGATGCTGCCCAACTGCTAGGTTCTCGGCTTAAACAGAAAAATCTATTGTCACCAGGAACAACTTTTTATTGGTACCGCAACCGCGAGACACAATTTTTGAAGTATTTCAGCAAAGAGAAAGATTTGGTATTTTGCAACGATATATACGGAGTGATGGAAAAGTTTAAACTCAAGTATGATCCTGCTGAATGGCGGCTGTTCATTGATTCGTCAAAAGACAGCATAAAAGGTGTTCTTCTTCATAATGGCAACACATTCGCTTCAGTTCCTATTGCTCACTCTGTTATTCTCCAAGAAAAATACGAGAATTTGGCCCTGATTCTTCAGAAGATTCGTTATGATGAGCATAAGTGGATGATTTGTGGAGACTTTAAAATTCTATCCATGCTATTAGGGCAGCAATCCGGTTTCACCAAATATCCCTGCTTCCTTTGCTTGTGGGATAGCCGGGTCCGCGACCTACACTGGGGGAAAAAAGACTGGCCAATTCGGGAGTATTTGAGACCCGGTAAGAAAAATGTTCTTCATGAGAGCTTGGTACCTCGTGATAAAATTCTATTACCACCTCTCCACATTAAGTTGGGTCTCATTAAGCAATTCATCAAGTCCCTTCCAAAAGATGGTGAGTGCTTTCGGTACCTTTGCTCAAAATTCCGCCGACTTTCTGAAGCAAAGCTAAAGGAAGGAGTGTTTGTTGGCCCTGATATAAGGAAACTCATTTCAGATGGAGCATTCGCTGAAACAATGTCTGAGAAGGAAAAAGAAGCCTGGGATTCCTTCAAGGATGTTGTTCTCAAATTCTTGGGGAACAGGCGGGATGAGAACTATAAGGATATTGTTGCCAGGATGCTCAATGCCTTCAAAGAACAAGGCTGTAACATCAGCCTGAAAGTCCATTTCTTGCACTCCCATGTGAACTACTTTCCCGAAAACTTTGGGGCGTATAGTGAAGAACAAGGTGAAAGGTTTCACCAGGACATCAAGGACGCAGAGAGAAGGTACCAAGGAAGATGGAACACCACTATGATGGCTGATTTCTGCTGGTTGCTGCTGCGGGAAACCCCAGATGAAAAATACGCCAAGCAGCGCACCAAGAGAAGCATTCAGGGGAAGAAGAAACGGGCCCACCAGGAGATTGATTGACCCAAGAATGACTTTAAAATCTAAACTGTGTTGACAAATATCGTGTTTTTACTAAACTTTGAAATAAAAATTTGCTAGTTATTACCACAGTGTCGGATCTCATTTATTAGAATTTTATTTTCACACCATCGGGTGTTTGTCTTCATGTATTGCAATGGTGCGGTTTGCGTTTTCTATTCTTACATACATACCTGTACAACATTTTTTGCACATTTCTTTGCTTTGCTTTGTGTCTAACCTCGCTCTTATATGCTCAATGTTTGTGCACATGTATGTGGCTGTTTTAAGTGCAGACAATTTTGCTATCATCACAGTGTGTTTTGTTGACATTACTCTATTCTTATGTGCTGCCTTGTTACAATTTTCTTTATTCTTATTTGAATAACTACTAAACAATTAGTATAAAGAATTCATCCAAGAAACTTTTATCTCGATTGCACTCAATCTGAAACGTTCACCTCAAACTGCTAACCCAATGTAGCAAAAAATCTGTACGTGATGGAGCAAATTGGTTACCAGATTTGGATTCAGCGCACCAAAAAACGTAAAAATCAATCGAAACATTAGAGGCAGTTTAAAAAAAAAATTTTTTAGTGTGCCTGTGTTATGGAGGCCATGTGGCCCAGCAGACAAAGGAGAAAAAGGTGATTATTTATTTATTCATTCAGACAGTTTTGTATACCACCTTATCCTACAATCAAAGTGGTCACAACACAATTGGGGGATACATTTAAAACAAGTGGATATGAGACACATGCACTAATACTTACAGGGAACATGGGCAATGGAGGGTTAAGTGGCATTGTACCTCTGTGGCTAGCACCCTGAGGCATTCTGACCTCTCCTAAGGGAGGAAGGCCTTGGCCTGGAGGGTGTCTAGCTGAGCCCCAATGAACTCCAAGGCACTGAGCTGGAGAGGGGACTTCGGATGATTGATGATGAATCTCAGGTGCTGCAGGGCTTGTGGTGTACCACTGCAGCCATGCTCCCCCTTATGAACTAGTCATTGAGGTAGGGAAAGACAAAGGCACCCTGGAGGCGGAGGTGGGCTGCAATCACCACTAGGCTCTTGGTGAAGACCCTTGACAATGAGGCCAGTACAAAGGGCAGCATCCTGTATTGGTAGTACTCTCCTCCCACCACGAAGCAGAGGTATTTTCTGTGGCTGGGATGGATCAGGATGTGTGTATAGGCATCTTTCAGGTCCAAGGAGCATAGCCAGTCTCCCCGCTGGAGGTATGACAGCAATGTTCCAAGGGAGAGCATTTTGAATTTCTCCCTTACCAGAAATCTGTTCAGATGCTGCAGCTCCAGGATAGCCCCCTGTTCTCTTGGCTGTAAGAAGGCACTGGGAAAGAAGCCCTTCTTCCTCAGGAGAAAGGGAGGTTTTGGCACTGCTTCACAATTCCAATCCTTCTCAGCCCCATAGCAAGGTCAACAGCACAAAGGGCAAGGGCATGGTCATGGGCATGTCCCTGTAAGCAAAAGGCCTACAAGCCCCAGGTGCTGGCCCCAGCTTAGCCTGTGGGGAGTTTTTTACTCTGGGTGCGACTTCCTTTCCCCCAGGAGGTCCCCTACAGCCCACAGGGGGGTGCCTAGCCATGTTTGCCAATAGGTGGCCTTCCATTACCACTGATTCCTGGGTGCTACAGGTGGTCAAAGAGGGCTACCTCCTCCAACTGCAATGGGTACCACCCTCATTTCCCAGCAGAGCCTGTAAGATCTCTCTTCTACCAGATTCTGCTCCTCACTGAATTCGCAGGTCTCCTCAAGGACAAGGCTGTAGAACCAGTGCCCAAACATCTCTGGGGCACCGGCTTCTACTCCAGGTATTTTGTCGTCAGGAACTCAGTCTCTATCTCCGCAGTTTTGTCTGCCATGGGTTTCCCAAAGAGATTCTCTCCAATACAGGGGACATTGATAAGTTTGATCTGAACCCATTATTCGAGGTCAGACGATTGCTGCCATGCCTACAGTCGGGCCCCAATGCCCGCAGCGGCACTCTGACTGAGACCTCAAAGCCATCATAAGCTGCTTGGGATAAAAACTTCAAGCACTCTTTGACAGTCGAGACCAGAGACTTGAACCTCTGGAGGAATTCTCTGTTGAAGCCTGCGGAGAAACCAACAAGCTCCTTTGCCAGCTCTTTGAGGTACATGCCGATGTACAATTGATAAGATTGGACTCGTCATGCCAGCATTGAGCCCTGGAAGGCCTTCCGGCAGAGGGCGTCGTGGGTTTTGGACTCTCTGTCGGGGGACACCAAGGAATGGCTCTTTTGGCTCTTGAACCTGCACATGGCAGTCTCAACGACCATCGAGTTGTGGGGGAATTGAGTCTTCTGGAACCCAGGGCCTCGGCAGACTCGGTACATGGAGTCGAGTCACCTGCTTACAATGGGCACCAATGCCAGTATCTCCCATATGCGGAGAAGGAGGTGCTCGAGGATCGGAGGGGAACTCATACTGGAGGATCTCCAGTTCCTCTGTGCAAGGGTCCTCCTCCACCTCTGTCTCGATGGTGAAGGCCTTAGCCATGTCCTACACAAAGTCGGGCGGGGAACAGTGCTGGGGGAAATGGGTCTGAGGGCACATCTCAGTGTCGCTGGGTGTCCAGAGAAGTCCAAGGTTAAGTCTGAGGAGTCACAGCCACTGTGGTCCAGACCCAAGCCCAAAGGCCTGCGGACTGAGCTGCATGCACTTGCCAGAGAGGACCGGTGACCCAAGTAACGGGACCGGGACCTCATCCGACGCCGATGGCTCTCTTGAGGCCAGTGACACTTGAAGATTGGCTCAACATCTGGGGAAGCCCTCGATGTCGAGGGTCCCATTGTCAGTGGATGGACCAGATGAACTGGACATGAACGCCTGCTGCTAGGCCATGAGGGCAGAGATACTGCGCTCAAAGGCCTCCATCCTGGTCTCCATACTAGTTGGCTCCACAGCCTTTGACGCAGGCACCGAGGATTTCGAGCCTGGCATTGGTTCCGTCGAGGCTGAGTTCTTGACGAGGATGGTCTCAGATACCGATGACTCCTTCCAGGGCAGTTTGTGAGGCCACTTCTGCTCTGGACCCTCAGACTCATGCTGGGGACTGTGGGGCCTGGAGTGGGATTTTCCCATCTTCCCAGAAATGCTCTCTGAAGTGGTCTTTGAGGACTTCACCTTCTTGCAATCCGCCTCTAGGGATTTCCTCTCGGGGGACCCATGGGTGCGGGACTCCGAGGCAGCCTGGGCTTCCCAAGACACCGGAAGGGGCTCTGCAGTGTGGTGTCACCGGAGACTTCGGTACAGAGTCGGACTTGTGAAACAACTTTTCCTGCTGCAGCTGATGGCTCTTGATGGCCGTTGGGGGTCATAGTTCTGCATAGTTCATAGAGTCATTGTGTTCCGAGCCAAGGCACAAGAGGCAGCAGTCATGCGGATCAGTGAGAGACATCTTACCGCACTGGTCACACTTCTTGAAGCCGCTGGAGGCCATCGGGAAAAAAGAGGCGCTGCCATCTGGCACAGTTCTGAGACCTGAGTCCAAAAATGGGCATGAATGCCGGTTGAGGGATACCTCAAAGAAAAAATCAAACACAAGGAAATGAACCCGAGGAGTGATGCTGAGACAAACTGGCTTGGGGGCAGGAAAGGAACCAGTACGCGTACTAGAGAAAACAGAATGAAAACACTTTTTCCAGGGGAAACTGGACAGAAGTCCAGAGGGCTCCGTGGAAAAAAGGAGACTGAGGCAAAATGGCACCCTTGAGCGGGAAGGGGACCACGCATACATGATGCATCTCCTTCGGCGCCAACATCACCCATATGTGAGAACTGACTTCCTGCTTGTTCCCAGAGAAAATATTTTTCATTCAACACGTAATCAAACTCTGGAATTCATTGCCAGAGGATATAGTGAAGGCTGTTAGTGTAGCTGGTTTTAAGAATTTTGGACAAGTTCCTAGAGATAAAATCCATAAAGCATTATTAAAATGGACTGTGGAAATCCACTGCTTATTGCTGGGATAAGTAGTATGGAATATGTCTATCTTTTGGGAACCTGATGGGTGCTTGTGATCTAGATTGGCCACTGCTGGACACAGAATGCTGGGCTTGATGGACCTTTGGTCTCACCCAGGATGGCATATCGTATGTTCTTATTTCAGAAATGTGCAGTATCAGTCTCATAGACTTGCCAGTGCCAGTATTTCAGGACACTTACACATCCTGGCCTGCCATTTTAGCAACAGAGAAGTCCAGTGATCCACCAGCAGCAACTAAGGTCTCACTGGGTATTGACTAGGTTTTTTGTGTTAGCAAAAAATATTGAGGGAATGAGGGGGATTATTCTCTTCTCTGTACTGCTGATAGCTGGCTGAAATGAGCAATTTTCAAAGGTTTATTCATATAAAGGATCAGGTACAGACATGGATGTGTCTGCCGCTGGTTATAAATGTGCAGTTCTGTTCTAAAATCAGGTGTACATGTAGATCTTTTCCATAGCGCCCTGGGCATGACTTCGCCAAGACCTCTGCGACATGGACAGTGGCTCTCGGAACCTGGATGTGATTGGAACATCAGAATGGCCATTTTCAAATGTCCAAATCGCAAACAGAGCTTCTAAAATGACTTTTAAATGATTACTAGTTTGATTGCATTGGATTTGTTTTCCCACGAAAATGCGGTAAAATAAAAAAAAAAGCAAAATGTGAAAAATAAAAAAATTCCCCTAAAAAGCATCCCATGTGATGAGCACATACAACAACTAAAATATATGTAAAATGGTTTGCTGTAAATTTGTGATGGGCTGACTAGTGTATATCTGGGGACAGGGTAGGCAGGAAGGAAAGCAGGCCTAAACTTGACATACAGCAGCAGCAGTTGTCAGCACCAAGACATATATTCAGCACTGCTAACTAAGGGGGTTATTTTAGAAACCTCATTCATAATTTACACGTGTCAGTATGACCACTTAATATGTAAATTGCATCCACGTTTAAATGGCCATTTTGGAAAAGGCTCATTTTACACATGGATGACCATACCGTATCAAAGGTAGACAGAGGCGTGTCAGGGTCGAGGCCTGGGCAGGACAAAAATCTACATGCATATTACTTATTTCATATAAAGAATGCATGTTCAAACCTGAAATTGCCCACGTCCAGATTTACACTTGCTCCCTGACACGAACAGGTATGGAAAAAGTGCTCCATTTGCCCCTTCCTTCACACAGGGGAGGGATCACAGGAGATATCCCTCTTAATCGCTCCTTGTCATTTCTCCCTCCAAATGGAAATGACATAAGACAGGGTCCTTGAGTAGCAGCATCTGCACATTTCACTGAGATACATGTGTAAGTGCTGACATTTAAATGTGCAGGTTGTGAAAAGCTGGCAGTTACTCATGTAAGTTACCGGGTTTCCTCCGTCAATTTTTCCCATGTGTCTATTTCTGAAATGGTTCCTCAAGCTGCACATGGATGTGTACTTTAGAAGCGGCTCCATGTTCAGCGGAGTCATTCCTAAAATTGCTGGGATACATCCTTACCTCGACATCTCAGTTCCGATCTCCATGTTCTACCTAAAATGTGCCTTTATATGTTTAGCAGTGCTGAATATATGCATTCATTTAAATGCCACAGCTCTGAAGATTTTTAAGTGTCAAGGTAATTTTAAAGAAGAGTGCTATGACTTTGCTAGAAAGAAACTGGAACATCTCTTTAAAAGCTGCTTTTGCCATAAGAACGTGCAATCGGTGAACTGAAGAAATCCAAAAGGATTTTTTGTCTGTGTACTCAGACATGATAAAGGGAAGTGGCAGTTTTGCTTGGCTTTCCTAGTTGTACCATGAGAGGAAAAGAAAAATGACAAAATTGTTCTCATGGACTATAATGGGAGGTGGCTAATATTTGCAAGTATGTATGTAAGCTAGTTTGTGAGTGGAGCCAAAATAACTCAATGAATACAGTGACTCCATGCACCAAAGCATAGTTACTCACCTTTAAAAGGTGTTCTCTGGGGACAGCACATATCAGTCCTCACATATGGGTGATGTCAGTGCCAACACAGCCCGCACAGAAGCATCTTCCCAGCTTTCACAGAAAGCCTTTGGGAGATGCACCATGCATGCGTGGTCCCCTTCCCGCCCAAGGGTGCCATCTTGCCTCAGTCTAGTGACATAGCTAAAACTGCAAAAAAGGTAAAATACGATAAAGAAGCAGCTCCAAGGGGAGAAGGGAGGGTTATCAGGACTGATTCCTGCCGTCCCCGAAGAATACCTGTTACAGGCGAGTAACTACGCTTTCTCCGGGAACAAGCAGTAAGTCAGTCCTCACATATGGGACACCCCAGCTATATGCTACTGAGGACCTGTTCAAAATGCCATGGCTGACCAGAGAAGATGACCGTGAGCTGCAGCAGTCAAGTCCCAGTTGGGAGACTCTTGCAAGACCCAGGTGTCCAGTGGAGAACCAGCACTCTGGTAGCCTGAACATAGAAGGGTCAGAGGGCAGGAGTTGCCCCAAAGATATTATGGAGCATAGCTTGGCTGAAGGCGCTGTCCCGTCAGGACTCCCACTCCAGGCAGTAGTGAGTTGTGAAGGTATGGACCGAAGACCAGGTGGCAGCCCGGCAGATTTCCGTCACAGGTACAGAATTCAGATTTGCCACGAACGTACCCACGGCCCTGACGCGATGTGCCGTGACACAGTGGCCAAGTGAGATCCCAGCCTGCTCACAGGCAAAGATAATGCAGTCCACCACCCAAGTGGACAGAGTTCGCTTGGTCACTGGAAGCCCCAGTTGGCTGGGGTCATAGGAGACAAAAAGCTGAGGTGCTTTTCAGTGGCCTTGAGTCCATTGCAAGTAGAAGGATAGGGCCCTTTTACAGTCTAGTGTGTGGAGAATGGCCTCCGCCTTGCCGGCATGAGGCCTTGGGAAGAAGGTGGGGAGCACCACCTCCTGGTTGAGGTGGAAGGGGAACACCACCTTTGGCAGAAACCTGGAGTCTATACGAAGCACCACCCTGTTCTTGTAGAACCTAGTGTAGGGAGGCTCTACCATCAGAGCCTGGAGCTTGCTGACCCTGTGAGCTGATGTGAGTACCATGAGAAAGACAACCTTCCAGAAGAGGTACCACAGGTGGCAGGTAGTGAGGGGTTCAAACGGCGGCTTAGTGAGCTGTGAGAGCTCCACATAGAGATCCCACTCCACCGTTGGTGGGCGGACAGGAGGCTTGGACAACATGAGACCCCATAGGAAACAAGAAACAAGAGGCTGAGCCGAGAGAGGCTTGCCCTCAACGGCGTGATGGTGCACCGCAATAGCGCTCAGGTGCATTCTGACTGAGCTGGACTTCAGTCCCACTTGGGACAAGTGGCGTGGGTACTGGAGTACCACATGCACTGAGCAGGAGAATGGGTCCATCCGCTTCTCGGCACACCACACCAAAAAAACGATGCCACATAAAGGCATATGCCCTTCTAGTGGAGGCCTTGCAGGAGGCCAAAAGGACCTCCTTCATGTCCTGTGGAAGGCTGAAGAGAGCTAGAGCTACTCTTTCAGCTGCCAAGCCGTGAACACCAGGGACCCCAAATTGGGGTGCAGGAGAGAGCCCTCCTCCTGTGTCAATAGTCCTGGGGTGCGGACCAGGGGCATCGGAAATGTTGTCAACAGGGGAGAAGCAGCGTGAACCAGGGTTGCCTGGGAGCAACCAGTATCAGTGATGGTCTGTCATGCTGGACCTTGAAGAGGGTCTTGGTGACCAGCAGTGTTGGTGGGAAGGCGCAGAGAAGGCCTTCCATCCTTGGTATGACAAAACAATCCGCCGCCACACGGAACAAGTGCGGTTGACGGGAGTAGAAGCGGGGCAACTATGTGTTGTCCGGGCTGGTGAAGAAGTCCACTAATGGGATGCCCCAGAGCCGGAAAAGCCGGGAGGCCACTCTGGGGACCAGGCACCACTCACCACTGCCATCAGTTGAGGAAGTCCACCAGCTGTCGGGTCACTCTCACCCTGTTATGAAGCCTGCCCGTGGCTTGTGCCCACAGGGAGCGGCGGCACCACTGAGCTGCCCTCATGTGCAGGCGGTCATACAGGGTCACATGGACCATGGAAGCCATGTGGCCCAGTAGGCAGAGGAGGGTGCGAGTGGGGACCAAATGGTGATGCTGCACCTCTGCAGCTAGCGCCCTGAGGCATACTGACCTCTCCGGCAGGAGGAAGGCCTAGGACTGGAGGTGGTCTAGCTGAGCCCCAATGAACTGCATTCACTGAGCTGGAGAAAGGTGGGACTTGGGGTAGTTGATGACAAACCCCAAGTGCTGCAGGACATGGGTGGTATGCTCGGTGGCTAGGTGCACCTCTGCAGCTTTGCCTCCCCTTATGAGTCAGTCATCTAGTTAGGGGAAAACGAAGGCCTCTTGGAGACAAAAAGGTGGGCTGTGACCACTGCTAGACACTTGGTGAAAACCCTTGGCGATGAAGCCAGCCCAAAGGGTAGCACCCTGTATTGGTAATGACCTCCTCCCACCACAAACCAGAGGAATTTTCGGTGGCTGGGATGGATCAGGATGTGTGTATAAACATGCTTCAGGTCTAAGCGGCCTAGCCAGTCTCCCTGCTGGAGGTATGGCAGCAGTGTTCTAAGGGAGAGCATTTGGAACTTCTCCCTCACCAGAAATTTGTTCAGGTCGCGCAGGTCTAGGATGGGCCTGAGACCACATGTACGCTTGAAAACTCCAGGGAAGAAGCCCTTGCCCCGGAGATGTTTGGACACTGACACTACCTCCTGGTACTTGAGGAGACTTGTGAGCTTGGTAAGGAGCAGAGTCTGGTGAATGAAGGCCTTACGAGTTCTCCTGGGAAAAACAAGGGTGGCGTCTGTTGCAGGTAGAGGAGGAACCCTTCTTGACCTCTTGTAGTACCCAGGAATCAGTGGTAATGTGGGAAAACAGGGCCAGACACCCCCCTGTAGGCTGCTGAGGGCCTCCTGGGGGAGAGGAGGCCATGCCCAAGGAGTCAAAAACTCCCTCCAGGCTGGGCCAGGGCCAGGGCTGGGGCTGGGACCAGTGTCTGGGTCTTAGAGGTTTTCTGCCAGTGAGGGCCATGCCCTTGCCTCTTGTGCTGCTGACCTTGCTGCGGGATAAAAAAGGGTTGGTACTGTGGGGCACTGCCAAAACCTTCCCCCTTCCTCGGAAAGAAGGGCTTCTTCCCCAGAGTTTTCTTGCAAGGATGCACAGAGGTCATTTTAGAGAGTCTGGTCCTGGTCAGGCTCAGTTTCTATCTCTGCAGCTTTGTCTGCCATGGGTTTCCTGAACAGATTCCAGTGCAAGAGACATCGATGAGTTTGTCCTCGACCCATTGCTCCAGGTCAGACGACTACAGCAATACCTGGTGCTGGGCCCCGATGCCCGCAGCAGCCACTCTGGCTGAGAACTTGAAGCCATCATATGCTGCTTGGGACAGGAACTTCAACTACTCTTTGACTACTGAGGCCAGTGATTTGAATCATTGAAGAGGTTCTTCATCAAGGCCTGCAGAGAAACCGGCGAGCTTTCTCGCCAGCTCCCTGAGGTACATACCAATGTATAACAGGTACGATTGGACTTGGCATGCCTGGAACGAGCCCTGGAAGGATTTTCAGCTGAGGGCATCCAGTGTCTGGGCTGCGGGTCTTTTGGCTTCTGAGCTGGGGCCTGGCCTACTCGACAACCATCGAGTTGTGAGGGAGCTGGGTTTTCTGAAACCCTGGGCTCTGATGGTCTCGGTACATGGAGTCAAGTCATCTGCTCAATATGAGCACTGACGCCGACATCTCCCACATACAGAGGAGAAGGTGCGCAAAGATCGGAGGGACAGGCACTGTGAGGGCCTCCTTGGGGGGCCTCGTACTGGATGATCTCAAGTTCCTTGGTATGTGGGCCTTCCTTGGCCTCAGTATCGAATGCTAGTGCCTTTGCCATGTTCCGCATGAAGTGGTGAACGGCACCAGCACGCCAATGGAGGCAGGTCCAAGGGGACGTCTCGATGCCTCCTGGTGTCCGGGGACTCCTCATCATCGGTCTCCCAGTCTAACTCTTAGTCAGAGGAAGAATCCAAGGCCCCGCAATTCCTACAGTCAAGACCCGAGTTCGAAGGCCCGCGATCCCTACGGTCTGAGTTGCATGCACTCACCGGAGAGGACCAGTAAACCAAGGAACGGGACTGGGACCTCGTCCAGTGCTGGGGACACTCAAGGATTGGCTCGACATCTGTGGAAGCTCTTGATGTTGAGGGTCCCATTGTCAGGGCAGATGAACCAGAGGAACCGGACATCAGTGCCCACTGCTGGGCCAGGAGGGCAGAGATATTGTGCTCCAAGGCCACCATCCTGGTCTCAATGTCAGTTCGCTCTGCAGCCTTCGATGTGGGTACCGATGGCTTCGGGCCTTGCATCTGTTCCATTGAGGGAGGGTCAAGGCCGGTCGCCGATGCTGATGACTTCCTCCGGGGCAGTTTGTGGGGCCACTCCCGCTCCAACCCCTCGGACTCGCACTGGGGACTGCGGGACTTGGCGTGGGATTACACGTTTTTACAGACCCATCCTCCGAGTTGGCTTTCGAGGACTTTGAGCTCTTCTTGCATTCCACCTCTGGGGATTTCCTCTCGAAAGACCCATGGCCACGGGACTCCAAGGCAGCCTGGGCATCGCAGTGCACTGAGGTACCAGAGGGGGCCATGGAGTGTGGTGTTACCAAGGACTCTAGCGCAGAGTTAGCTTTATGGAAGATCTTTTCATGCTGCAGATGATGGCTCTCGATGGCCTTTGTGGACATGGTCTTGCAAAGTTCGCAGTCCGAGTCATCATGGTCTGGCCCGAGGCAATGGAGGCAGCAGTCAGGAGGGTCGGTGAGAATCAGCTTACTGCACCGATTACATTTTTTGAAACCGCTGAAGGCCATGGGGAAAAAGGGGCCCTGCGACCTGGGCAAGAGTTCGAGGCCTGCAGTCAAAGAAGGGCACAAAGCATCAATTGAGGAATACCTTGAGAAAAATAACAAAACAAACCCGAGGAATGATGCTGAGGTGAGCTGGCTCAAGGGCAGGAAGAGGAACTGGTACGGTTACTAGAAAGAGGAAAATTTAAGATACAAAGAGACACTTTTTCCAGGGAAATGGGACAGACATCCACTGGGCTTCGTGGAAAAAGGAGACTGAGGCAAGATGGCGCCGGGACTACACATGCGCGGTGCATCTCCCAAAGGCTTTCTTTGAAAGCTGGGGAGATGCTTCTGCACGCACTCCATCGGCGCCGACATCACCCATATGTGAGGACTGACTTCCTGCTTGTTCCCAGAGAATTATCTTTTCTGGAACCATGCTAAAGGTGTACAGTAGTAGTTATTTGGCAACATCAAAAGCCCAAGATATTCATCTTCCACAGCCCCAAAACTAAATCAAGCCCTTTGAGTATACAGCTTCCCCTTCATTTTCATTATCATGCCACTAGATATGCAAGTGAACTAGAAAGAAAAATCAGTGTTCCTACCTGAGCTGAATTTATGCTGATCTGGTCTGCAGTGACATTGCCATTAATCCCCATCACAGCCGTATTTGCATAGCATGTTGGCAACCCATTTCTACACTTGGATTCCTTAAAAATTTCTCGTCCATTCAGTTGATCAATTTCCAAATGACCTTGACCTTCCTGTTGCAGAAAATATAAAAAATACATTAGGGGGAGGGGCATATTCAAAGCAATTAATCGAACTGCATTAATTGCACTGAGTGGGATATTCCGCAACACATAGCTGGTTTGTGCTGCTGGATATCCTCCTCTAATGTCGCCAGATGCCCATCGTGTAGCACCAGGGCATTCTGAGGGCAGTGCTGACATAGCCACTAGTCTGCGCTGATATTCAGCCACTAGTCTGTTACATTGTAAACTGGCTCAAGTTAGGCACTTGAAAGGTTCACCTAGCTTTTAACTGTGCAGCCTAACTACTACTAGTACTACTATTTATCACTTATAGAGCGCCACGCACGCAGCGCTGTACAGCCAACCAACAAGAGTTAGCCAGAATGCAAGAGACAGTCCCTGCCCGTCAGTCATGCTCAGAGCTTACAATCTAGTGAGAACATTACAGGATACAGGTCAGATTAATGCAAGGTACAGTAAGGTCAATACAAGGCACAGTAAGGTCAATACAATATGGTTATGAGAGTTGACGGGGGGGTAAGATAAGATAAGGATAGAAGTCAGGAACTGAAAGCGACGGTGAAGAGATGAGTCTTCAACCTCGATTTGAAGAGGGCTAGGGAGGGTGCCTGGCGTATAGACACAGGTAGGCTGTTCCAGGCGTGAGGTGCAGCAAGGTGAAAGGAGCGAAGTCGGGAGTTAGCGGTGCAGGTGAACGGCATTGATAGAAGTGATTTGCTAGCAGAGCGCAGGTTCCGAGAAGGGATGTAGGGAGAGATAAGAGATGAGAGGTATTGAGGGGCCGCCGAGTGAATGCATTTATAGGTCAGTAGGAGAAGTTTGAATTGGATGCGGAACTGGACAGGGAGCCAGTGAAGCGAATTGAGAAGAGGAGTAATGTGGGTGTGGCGATGCTGGCAGAAGATTATTCGAGCAGCGTGATTTTGTATAGATTGAAGGGGAAGGAGGTGACTGATGGGGAGACCAGCAAGGAGTAGGTTTCAATAATCGAGGCAAGAGGAGATTAAGGAGTGGATAAGCGTTTTGGTGGTGTGTTCAAAGAGGAAGGGGCGGATTTTGCCAATGTTGTAGAGGAAGAAACGGCAGGTCTTAGCTACATGCTGGATATGTGCGGAAAAGGAGAGGGAGGTGTCAAAGATAACCCCTAGGTTGCAGGCCGAGGGAACAGGAAGGATAGTAGCTCCGTCCACATATACTGAGAAAGGGAGAAGAGGAGGGGAGGAATTGGGGGGAAAGACAAGGAGTTCAGTCTTAGCCATGTTCAGTTTCAATCGGCGAAGAGACATTCAGGCGGCGATGTCGGAGAGGCAGGCAGAGATCTTGGACTGGGTTGCTGGAGAAATAGTAGGTGTAGAGAGGTAGATTTGGGAGTCATCGGCATAGAGATAGTACTGAAAGCCGTGGGAGGAGATAAGCGCGCCAAGGGCTTCGGTGTAGAGGGAGAAAAGGAGGGTGCCCAAGACGGATCCCTGGGGTACACCTACGTGGAGCGGGGTAGGGGAGGAGGAGGAGCCGCCAGAGCATACACTGAATGAGCGATGGGAGAGGTAGGAGGAGAACCAGGACAGTACCAGGTCCTTGAAGCCAAGGGAGGAGAGGGTGGTTAGGAGAAGATTGTGGTCAACGGTGTCAAAGGCAGCGGAGAGGTCAAGAAGAATGAGGATAGAGTAGTAGCCCTTAGATTTAGCCAGGAATAGGTCATTAGAGACTCTTGCAAGCGCCGTTTCAGTGGAATGTAAGGGATGGAAGCCGGATTGTAGTGGGTCCAGGAGGGCCTGGGAGCTGAGGAAGTTGAGGCAGCGGCGGTGGACTGCACGTTCTAGTAGTTTGGATATGAAGGGAAGGAGGGAGATGGGTTGATAGTTAGAAGGGCATGTGGGATCGAATGAGGGTTTCTTAAGGAGAGGTGTGACGACAGCATGCTTGAAGTCAACAGGGACAGTTGCAGTAGAGAGTGAAAGGTTGAGGATGTGAGAGATGGTGGGTACAATAGTGGAGGAAATGGGGTGTAGGAGATGGGTGGGGATGGGGTCAGATGAACATGTGGTGGGTTTGGAGGAAGTAAGAAGGAGTGTGGTTTCTTCTTCAGAGATCGGAGGGAAGGAGGAGAGGGTGGCAGAGGTAGGACTGGGCAGCAGCTGAGTATTGCTGCTGCTTGATTTGCTAACACGCTATCCAAGCACACCAGCTATTCAATGCTCATGGCTGGATATGACCCTGGCATTGAATTTCTGGGGCTATGTTAAATCAGAGATAGCCAGGAGCTTTAAATGCACAGGCTGCCACTGCTGAATATGTCCCCCCCTATAATATTAAAAGTGGAAGATATATTTAGTTTCTATTATGCTTGAGCCACGAGTAGCGCAGGGCTAATGCACGATTAGCATGCAATTATGCCATGGCAGGACATAGGGGCCGTTGCAAATGTAGGGGCGCAGTCGTGGTAGGGAGGAAATGCCACACAGTCGTGTAAATGTAGGGGCGCAGTCGTGGTAATGTAGGGCCGTGCAAATGTAGGGGCCGTGCAAATGTAAGGGCGCAGTCGTGCAAATGTAGGGGCCGTGCAAATGTAGGGGCGCAGTCGTGGTAGGGAGGAAATGTAGCCACAGCAGTCACACGGTCATTGCAACCGTGTGGTCAGTACACATATGTACTGTGAAGACATGCGCTAGGTGCTCCCTGTACTCGCTTCCTACCAATGCGATGGTGTGAGCGGCAGAGGGCAATCAAATCCCTGCAGAAAGAGCAGACAGCAATACATGGCCCCCCGATCCCATTAACAGGGCACATAGTAAGTGGACAGTGAAGGGAGGGGTCTGAGTGGGAATTGGCACATCCTGCTGTCTGACTCTGGGCTATGGGTCAAAGTACAAGCAGGTAGGGCATGCGAACCAGAAAATCAAACACATGCATCGTGACCATGCTGCGGTCCCTTTTGTGAAAGATAGGATGCAAATGCAGCAACTGAAGGAGCCGGGAGCTCTGTATGGGAGCAGGCATGTTGTCAGTAGTGACGTCTATGTGGAACAGTCATAAGGGTGGTGCTACTTTCTAGTTGGAGGCTAGACAGTAGTGGCATCTTTCTGCATCTGGTGTCAGCTGCACATGGCTGCTATGCCCACTATCTGCTCCAACTGCACCTGTTGGACTGCTCAGAACACGCTCTGTTTGAATCTGCATCATGTGGCCATTCTACGTGTTAATGTAGAATGTAACTAGGTCTCCTCCCCTTTTTTCCTCTTATTTTGTTGTTTTGTTTTGTCTTCCTGGTGTTATTCTTTTATCTCAATTATTGTATTTTATACTGTTAACTGCCTAGATGTGACTCATGTTCACAAGTTCAATATCAGCAAATTTTCAAAGCTGATAATTATTTTAAAAAAATTAACCAGTAAATATCAGTGTATTGAAACACCCCCTCCCCTGCCCCGTTCTTACCTCTTGCCCCTGAAGTCTTGTCTTCATTCTCCTTCTCCCCTTTTATCAGCCCTCTCATCCATCTCAGCTCTCTGCCTCCTTAATCCTCTTCCCTGTCTCCCATGCCACTCTGCTCCCTTAGCCCCTTCCCATCTAAATCCAGCTCACCGCTCCTCTCCAGCCTGACCCCAATCCTCTCTGCCCCCAGTCCTCTTCCTCCAACCCCTCACTGACTCCAGTTCTCTCTCATCTCCCTCCCCACTCTAGCTCTAGCAGTTCCCCTGTCCCAAGACAACCCAGCAAAACCCTCTGACCCTATTTCTAAGGCTGCCATTGTGTTCCTCTTCTCCCTCTTCTGAAATATGGCCAGCAGATTCAATTCCTCCTGACTGGCTCATATGACCCATTGCCTCTGATGGCATGTAATCATCCAGCTCATGCAGCGGTGCCTGCTTCCAGGCCGGGGGGGGGGGGGGGGGTCACATGATTCCTCTACATTTACTGTACAATCCACTGCCTCCTTTATAAACTACAGGCCCGACGTAATAAACTGCGCTAATATCAGCACAGCAGGTAACTTCCAATTTAGCACTGATTGTGCACTAGGATTGTTTCTAAAGCATCAGAAGTATCATAGTGCACAAAAAAACCAGTGCTAAATCAGAATTAATGCTAATGAGCTGAATACAGAGTTACTTTCAATGCAGCAACCCATACTAAAAATTAGTCATTTTTTACATCTCCAGAAGTGAAGTTTTAAGTTTCTATTGCCTTCAATGGGAGTCAATGGGAAATTGAAAACGCAGCATGGGTCTCCATATTTGGGACTCCTGGAGATGGCATCCCCAAGTTAAGGACCCTCTGTCCCCAGGTCCTAGGGAGCTCCAAGCCAGGGCACCTCTTGTCTGGACACCCAGCACAGGGAAGTCTTCAAGCAGAGGACCCTTAAACCAATTGCCCAACCCCCCAAAGGATATCAGCCTAACCACCATCACTTTCCAAAATGGTAGCAGCTGAAGGGGACAATGGAGAACACTTCCCTAGGACCAGGTAAGTATTATTGGTCCATCCAGGGGGGCTGGTAGTTTGGGGGCTCTCTATTTGAAAGCCTCCCTGTGCTCTGGCTGGTAGTCCTGGGGCATGGGGGTCCCTATCTTGGGAGTTCCTGGGGCAGTAGATTCCTAGACGAGAGAGCTGTCACAGTTAAAATAAAGTTTAAAAAGTTATTTTTACTTCTTGTTAACACATTACTTTAAGTTCAGCACTATTTTGTTTACTCTCACTTTACTGCCTTTTGCATATCATTAGCTTATTACATTGGAATTAAAGTAAAAAATGAATGTGAAAAAGTAAAAAAAAAAAAAAAGCTGCATTAAAAATTTAACACTGATATTTGGTGCATTTTTATTGCATGGTGCCCCTAATGCATTATAAAACAAAATGTGTGCCAGTGACTACGAACCAAACAGCTTGCACAGACCAAAGATTAGCATTCAACAAACACTTGAAGCAAATAGATACCTCTTCATAAAGTCTTAGTGCCATTTTCAGAACTCGCTCTATAAAGAAGAGAAGGTAGAATCCTCCAAACACAGCCACAGATTTTGCAATGTAGTTATCATTCTTAGGGTCAAATCCCAGTGCCTAGAAGGGAACACACTATAGTTCAGGTAAATGGAGAATTTCAACATTTTCCTAGGCAGAATGTAAAGGCCATGGTACCATCCTCAGCTCATACAGTGCCTTGTGAAAGCATTCATCCCCTCGGTTTTTGTCTTGGAATGAAAATGGAGGTTCATTTGAATGTTAGGTAATAGACCTAACAATACTATAGTCCAAAGTGGTAAAGTGGAATGACAATAAAATACTTTTTATTTATTTAATTAACTTTTTTACTTGTTTGTATATATAAAAAATTATGTTGTGAGTGCATATGTATTCATCCCTTTTGCTATGAAACTCCTAAATAAGATCTGGTCCAACCAATTAATCTCAGAAGTCACATGATTAGGTTTCAGCGATGTGCAATCAGTGTCACATGATCTGTCACATGATGCCTGGAAACATTTAAATATCTTGGAATGACCTAGTCAAAGCCCAGACTCAATCCAATTAAGAATCTGTGGCATGACTTGAAGATTGCTGTACACCAATGCAACCCATCTAACTTGAAGGGGTTGGAGCAGTTTTGCCTTGAGGAATGGGTGAAAATCCCAGTGGCTAGATGTGCTAAGCTAATAGAAACATACCACAAGAGACTTGCAGCTGTAATTGCAGCAAAAGATGGCTCTACAACATATTGACTTGGGGGGGGGGAATACCTATGCATGCTCATAATTTGGGGGGGGGGTTGTCTTACTTATTGTCTGTGTCACAATAAAAGATATTTTGCACCTTCAAAGTAGTAGGCATGTTGTGTAAATCACATGGTGCTAACCCCCAAATTTCCATTTTACTGTAATTGCAGATTGTAATGCGACCAAACAGAACAAAAACCGAGGGGATTAATACTTTCACAAAGCACTGTAGCTCACTGGCTAAGAAGTCCAAGAAGCAATCTGTGAGGAAATGTTACAAATAAATATAATACAGCTAAACTTCACTCCCCTATCCACCATCCACAGAGTAGTATCCCTGCCCTAAACTCCTTTAGGTCATGGTTTCACGGGTTGTTCATTTTGCAATAAAATCCTTCCAACATTTTTTTTGGAAGTTTCTCTCTTCATTCCACGCATATCTGCAACATAAATGAGGAAATGTATGCTGTTTTGGAGCTGTACACCATAGCACGGTCTGAAATATAAAATTTTTCAGTTATGGATTAATCTTTAAACACATCAGGAATACATGGTTGAATCAAAAATGGATTACTTATCAACTAGTTGAGTTACCTGACACTGTTCAAAAAATCATTTATCTAATAGCTGACATATTAGAAAATGGTCAAAGTCAGATAAACTTTATAAAATGTAGATTAGATCAGATTTTTATTAGAAAACATTGGAATATACAGTGTTTTTTCATTAAGAGTTAGGAGTGAAAACACACAATTATTTTCCAGTTCCAGCTCTTTAGCATACTACATTCTGTAAAGCTGGCCACGAGCATATCTGAAGCCCCTGGAAAACCTTCAGCAAGGGACTCCCCTCCTTTCCCCAGCATTTCCTCCTTCCCTTCCCACTACTCCGCTGCCCAGCATTTCCCCTTTTGTGTTCCATCTACCCCACAGTCCAGAATCTCCCCCTTCCCTATGCCCCATGTCCAGCATCTCCCTTCCCTAACACACCAGATGTTCAATATCTTCCTTTCCCTTCCCTCCCCTCCTCCCTCAGGTGTCCAGCATCCCCCCTTCTCTCTGCTCCATATCCAGCATTTCACTTCACACCCCATTTTGATTACTGTAGTATCATTTACACTGGAATCCATGCAGTCAATCTAAAGTGCCTCTAGATCATGCTAAGCACTGCTATTAGGACCTACTCGCATGCATTCAAATACGATCATGCAATCCCTTTACCATTTAAACATCATTGGTTTCCAGTTTCATATTCAATTTAAGAATTTGACCTTAGCTCATAAAGCCTCATAAACCATTTTGCAATAGGAACTGGGATGCCATCAAGTCCATCACTGGCTGCCCCCAATGAGTTGCCACGTGCTGAAGCGCTGACTGCAACAGCACCAGCATTCACTCCCCAGGATCCAGGGAGGTGCAACTCAGATAAATCACGTGAACATTGTCCTTCCTGGCCACATGGGCAGCCAACAGTGCCAGCAAGTGGGCCTTCACCCACTGCAGCAATGGGATCATCTCTGTTACCACCATGTGCCGCCTTGTCAGTTGATGTATGCCACCATTGTGACATTTGTCTGGACAGCACACTCACCACCTTGCAATGGAGCAACGGCAAGATCTCCTCCAATGCCAGCCGCACCACCTGTGATTCCAGGCGATTGATTGATTGACCATTGGCTCTCCTCTGAGATCCACTGACCCTGAGCCACCTCAGAAAACAATGTCTTCCCTAGTCTGTCAGGCTGGCATCCATGGTCACTACCACCCAATCTGGAGATTCAAAGGGCATGCCTACTGTGAGCATGTCCAAAGTCAGCCACCAACGCAAGCTCACTTGAACTGGCTCCCGAAGAGAGAGGTGAACTTCCATGGACTGCCACTGAGAGGACCACGGCGACAGAAGGTTCCCCTGCAGGACCCTCATGTGCAGCCTTGCCCAGGGCATGAGCTCCAATATGGCTGCTATTGAGCCCAACACCTGGAAGTAGTCACACGACTGTGGGCAGGGAGCCCTCTGCAACTCTCATACCTGGAGCTGCAATTTCATGATCTTGTTCTCTGGGAGGAAGACCATACTCCTCAGGATGTCGAACCGTGCTCCCAGATATTCCAAGGATTGAGATGGCTCCATCCTGCTCTTGGCCAAGTTGATTATCCAACTCAAGCCCTGAAGGCAACGAATCACCCACACCGTCACCTCAAGACTCTCCCAGAACGATTTGGCTTGGATCAGCCAATTGTCCAAATACAGATGAACAAGGACCCCTGCCTTTGTGAATCTGCCGTTACCACCACCATGACCTTGGCAAACACCTGAGGTGCAGTAGCAAAACTGAAGGGCAAGGCCTGGAACTCAAAGTGTCCCTTGGGCATGCAAACCGTAGAAACTGCTGGTGAGCAGGGCAGATGGGGATGTGTAAATAGGCCTTGGTCAAATCCAGAGGTCAGGAACTCTCCTTGTCGGACCACCACTATCACTGAGCACAAGGTCTCCATGTGAAAATGCAATATCTTCAGGGTTCTGTTGATCCCCTTCAGATTGAGAATAGGGCGCCAAGACCCTTCCTTCTTGGGAACCACAAAATAGGTGGAATACCGACCCGAGCCCCAGTCTGCACACAGGACTGCGACGATTGCCTCCAGCCCCAGCAAGTGCTTATGTGCCTTCTCTACCACCCAAGCCTTTTTGAAGGCCCAACATGGTGACATCACAAAGGTGTCTGGGAGAGGCCTTGCAAACTCGAGGGCATAATCCTTTTGGATCACCTCAAGCACCAAGGCATCCAATGTAATTTAGGCCAGGCAGGGAAGAACTATTGCAGACGGCCACCCACAAGCTGAAGTTCCCCAGGACCCCCGCACCTTCATTGGGGGGGCTTTGGAGTTCTGGAAGCCCCTCCTCGGTCCCCTCAGGAGCCTCCAAGAAAGGAAGGACCTCTCTGTAAGAACCGGCAGCTATACACTTGTGAGCAGACAATTTTCACATGGGGAAGAAACGTAAAGTTAAAGGCACCATGAAACTCTCTCAGACCCCCACAGGTTAACAATGCCATTACTTGGCTTGGCCTTTGGGCTGTTGGATTTACATTTCATATGCCTCCTCCAGCAACCAGACTCTTTGGGGGTTGTAAGCTCGGTTACGGGTTTGTCGGGGCCAGCGTTCTCGGCAACTGCTCCGGGCATCTCATCTCCGTCCCCAGAGTCATGGTGGGACCTAAAGGTGGCGCTCGTCTATCCTTCTCTATGTGGTTCGTCATTGGGAGATACCCCTCTGGTGAGTGTGTATCCCTGTCATCAAGGGTTGGACCCAGCAGTAATTGTGGCTGGTGCTCAGCTTCCCCAGAACAGTTAAAGAACGCCAGAACGTTGGGGCCATCAGAGGATTGTCAAGCTTTGCAGAGTCACGGTGAGGCACTGGGAGGAATGGAGGGTGTTACCTCACAACTATCAAGTCCAGTTGCCTTTTCTTTGATGCAACCTGAAATTTTCACGCTAGAGTCAATATGGTCTGCGATTGTTCGATTGGGAGAAGCCTTGTGCCACAGGATTTCTTGTCTATCATTGAAGATACAATCTAATTCTTTTGCGATTGAGGAAAATGCTCAGAAGATCATTGCAGTTCAGTCTGTAATTTCAGAGACTTAATCTAAGGTGACTGTGTTGGAGGGACAGACTGACTTTCATAAAGAACTTTTCTAGTGCTTAATTGAAGCTGGAACAATTGGAGAACTCTTTGCGTGCTGCAAACTTAAAATTGATGAACTTTCCCAAAGCTACGACCATTTCAACACGGGGTATGTTCCTTGCTTACCTTCTTGAGACATTATCTGCTCCAGTGGAGTCACATCCGCCAATGGTGAAAGTGTTCTATCTCCCTTCGGGGAAGAAAGAGCCTGCCACTGGAGGAAATATTGGTTTGCAGTCTGCGGATGTTTTGAATGTAACTGCATTACTTGAACACTTTCAGGAACAGCCAGTAGTTCTCTCTGTTCTCTTAGTTACTTTTGCTCTTTTATCTGATAGAGAGTGACTTTTAAAGCTATTCTTTAGGAAAAGAAATCTGATATTCAGATGTCTCCCGGTTCATATCTTTCTTGACCTTTCTAAAGATATTGTCACAGCCCCTCCCGGTGGCAGCGTGCTGAAGAGTCAGGGTGGACATTTATTGTTTCTTGAAGCCGGGAACTCTAACTTAGACTAGGTGCATTATGGTCCTTGTAGTTCCCTTCTTTATAAAGAATAGTTGTGTGAGCCATGTGCTGGGTTAAATATAAGGTTTTATTCCCTTGATGCGCTAAGGTTCTCCAAGAAGACAACAGAATTCACCTTGATTCAGGGTTTCTACCAAAGTATTTACAAAGTCCAAACTGTTATAAGAGCTTCACAGTCTTTTCCATTCAAGCAGGATTTTTCAATATAAACAGGTTAAATAAACACAAAAACTTCTTTTCAGCTCAACAAAGCAATGACATTTTAGAGCATGTCTTATGCTATGACTGTGAGAGATTCTATACTCTCAGCTACACAGAGAGTACAGTCCATAGGATATTCAGGTAGCAATGGTTCTGGTTCTACAAGGTCTGTTTGCATATCCTCTTACTCAGATACGGTGTCTGCTAAGCCTGAGCTTTCCCTAGGCAAAACTGGTTGTACTTCAGTAGTTCTCTCCAAGACTTTCCAGCCTGGCTGGACCTGGTCTGGCAAACAATTAATATGGCTTTTATCTAGGACCTTCTGCACAGGTTTCCACAGCTTTCCACAGCTTTGTTTCTCATATCTATGGCTCTCTGGTTTACAAGCCTTTCTAGGACCTGGCATACATTCAGGAAAGGAGGTGTGAATGTACCTTTGTTCTCTGAGACGTGCGTTGCTGGTATTCCCTCTAACAGGCATTCTCCTGCTTACATTGTCTTCCCTGGAGACTTCTTTCTGGAGCTTTTCAGCATGGGGTTGTCCTTCCTGGAAGTTGTCCCTTCCTTGTAAGGGCTGCAAGCTTAACTGCCTTTCCTTCCGTTGTTGGAGCTTTCCCCTTTCTCTCTCCTTAGTAGCAGGGGTTTCTGGTGCTCTCTGTATTTGTGGTCCTCTCTGCTCCTGTGGTCGTCTCTCTATTCATGGTCCTCTCTCTATTCTCCTGACCGAGCAATGCTTATAAAGCCGTTTCTCTAGTGAGCTTTCTGGCCCTCTACTCAGGTGTGTTTGATTAGCTATTGCATCATTACAATCTGGGTGTGTCAGTCTACCTTCTGCAGCCTCATGCCTACTCCCTCTAGCTGCACTTCTTGGTAACTGCATTCTCTGTAAATCAGTTTCTTTAAAAGAAACAGAGTATTCTCCTAACTCCATAGCTTCAGTAGTGTCAGCTTCATCACAATATACAATGTTGACGTAGAGAATTTCTTCTTCTAAGACCAGGAGTGCAGCAGCTGGGAGGGCTCTTTTTTCTGAAATATCCATGCAAATGCATGATTAAATTGCATTTGATTGCCTGTATTTTTTATGAGCCCTCCCAGCTGTTGACCTTCCTGAATGCTCAGCATCCGAAGGTCACTGTGATCCTTGTATCCAAATCTCTGTGAATATAATAATTCTGGTTGTAGTATAACTGCTGTTTTTCTCTCATTTTGTTTATGTTATATATGGTCTTTTACCCTTGTTGTGGGCTAGGGTGGGCAAAGTGGTTTAAGTCTGGTGAACAGACATTGACTTTTTTTTTCTCTTCTCTGTATTTCCTAATTCTTGTTCAATTTCTGTATAGGAATGAATTCTTGTTTTGCTTTTGTGACACTGCATAAATATAACATTTTAAAAAAAAGAAGCAGGACCTCTGCGGATTAAATGCCCAGGTGGGTTGAAAACGGCAAGAGTCACGACCATGACCCCGCAGCCCCTCTGCTTACTCCCTTGGGTTTATCCTCTGGCACCTTGAAGTCCCTCAAATCTTTGACCAATTTTTCCAGGTCATCTTCAAACAGCAACTTCCCTGCAAAGAGGAGCCTGCTAACCCTTGTCTTGAAGGCCACGTTTGCTGACTAGTTGTGCAATCAAAGTAGCCTGTGCACTGAGATCACTATTACCATGCCTTTGACAAATGTACATAGCACATAATAAAGCAGGTCTGCCAAGAAGGCCGACCTCAACTCCAACTGAGCAGCAGACACCCGGCCAATAGGATCTGCCCTGCCTCCTCTGGAATCTTAAATGTAACCCCAATTGTGTTGTGACCACTTTGATTGAAGGATAAGGTGGTATACAAAACTGTCTAAATAAAATAAAATAAAATAAATAAATAAAATCTGTTGAGACCACTGGAGGCAGGCCCAAGCCACTTAGACTCTGCAGATGGCCCCCTGAAAGGCTAGTACCAACACCTCAAAGATTTGCTAAACAGAACTTCCTTCCTCCTAACCTGCGGATCCTTTGAGGCTACACCACCTTCAATCAGAATGGTGGTCTTGCGAGTAACTGCCATCACGAGCGCATCAACTAGTGGCAAATGCAACTTTTCCTTCTATGGGGGAATTGGATACAGTCGTGCCATACTCTGACCCACATGCAACCTCGCATCAGGGGAGTTCCACTCCTCTGCAATCATAGTATTCAAAGCCCTATGGACTGGGAAGGAAAACAGAGGTTTGCAGATGCCCTTCATCAGCGGGTTCTCCTAAGACTCCGCGGGCTTCGGACCTGGCTCCTCCACAGTGTGCAGCACCGCCAGGGACTCAGCAATTAGGGAGGGGAGCTCATCCTGGTGAAAGATCCATACTGCTGTGGGATCCTCCCCCACTACGAGTTCCCCCTCCAGCTCCTCCAACAGATAGTTCTCCAGGAGGTCCGCCGCACCTTCCAAGGGGTCCATAGAAAGCGTAATTACTCACCTATAGCAGGTGTTCTCCGTGAACAGCAGGAAAAAATCCTCATGTACGGGTGACATCACCAACGGAGCCCAGCATGGAACGCTCCCCAGCTTCCAAAAGAAGCTTTGGGTAAGTACACCGTGCATATGCACCTGTTTTCCCACTTGCCACGGCACCATATTCTCCAGTACAATAACACATCAGGAGCCAAAAAGCTGGTGATGTGAGAGGGTTGTGAGGACTTCTTGCTGTTCACAGAGAACACCTGCTACAGGTGAGTAATTTGCCAGGCCGTTGAGCTTACCAGGCAGATATGTCACCCAGAGGTCCATGCCGTAGAGCAGGGCGATCTTCCAGAGGCGAACCATCTCCCAGAACAGGAGGTATGATCCCGTGTCCCCCCGCTTGTTCACATAGAACATTGCCACCTGGTTGTCTGTTTGACTCAAGACCAGCTGATTTTCCAGGTACACACAAAAACATGGAGGGCATTTGCTATAACCCAAAGCTTGAGGAAGTTGATTTGATGGAGACTCCCCTGTTCGGACCACAGACCTGGGTGCTCAGGCCATCCGGGTGCACACCCCAGCCAGACTTGGACATATCCGTCATGAGCATCTTGAGGGGGACCACCAACTGGAATGGGAGGCCCCGAAGCACGCTGTCTGGCTCAACCAACCATGCCAGAGACTGCACCAGTAGTACGGTGACCACTATCCTGTCCTGCAGATGGCCCAACACCTGCTACCATGGCATGCACAAGGTCCACTGAGCCTGCCGCATGGACAGGTGAGCCTGAGGAGTGACATGCACCATGGCAGCCATGTGTCTGAGGGCCATGGTGTGGCGCTGGCCTGCAACATGCCCACCACCTCGACGAGGTGCTGCAGGCAGTCCGCTGGCAGAAAAGCAAGTGCCCAAGTGTTATTGAGGAGGGCCTCAATGAATTCTAGCTTCTGCATCAGTTGGAGGTGAGACTTCAGGTAGCTGACCATGAATCCAAGGGACTCAAGCACCTGAACTGTGAGCGTGGCAAACTGCTAAATACTTGCCGGCATGGGACCCTTGATAAGCTAGTTGTCCAGGTACAGGAAGACAAAGACCCCCTGGGTCTGCAGGAAGGCAGCTACGACCGCAAGACACTTTGTGAAGACCCTGGGGGCTGCGGCCAATCTGAAAGGAAGCACCCGGTACTGATAGTTTCAGCTGCCTGAAGTGACGAGGGACAACTGGTGGGCAAAGTGGACAAGCTGCCCTCTGACCTGCAGGACCCAAAAGGCAGGCAGAGCTCCGGAGTCTCAATGCGTGAATGAGACAATGGTGCAGAGATGAGGGTTTTGGATTTGTTAGGAACTGGGGAACATTCTGAGGAAAGGAGGGGCTCTTCCGAAGGGATGGGCTTCACCTTAACTGGGATGGAACCAGGCTGCTGGCATTAACCTTTAAAAAGGAGATAGAGCAGCTTTCAAACTAGATAATAGGGGAAAGCCGACAGTCGCCCAAGAGCAGATGGTTCGGAAGAATGTATCCTTGAAGGATACCACCAAAAGCAGAGAGGTTCCACAAAAGAGTAAAGTAGCCCAAATGCCCTAGAGTATGGAGCAGACAGAGCTTAAAGATCCCAAATGACCCATGTCTACCACTAGCCAAATTAATATGAATAAAATACAGTCTCTAAAATGCTTGTATGCAAATGCTAGAAGTCTAAGAAATAAGATGGGAGTTAGAATATATAGCACTAAATGAGAGGTTAGATATGATTGGAATATCAGAGACATGGTGGAAGGAGGACAACCAGTGGGACACTGTGATACCTGGGTACAAACTATATCGTAATGATAGAGCTGATCAAATTGGTGGAGGGGTTGCGCTCTATGTTAGAGAGGGCATTCAGTCAGAAAGGATTAAAGTTTTGCAGGAAACAAAATTTGCTGTAGAATCTCTATGGATTGAAATTCCATGTAAAAAGGGGAAGGCGATGGCAGTGGGGGTGTACTATTAACCGCCTGGCCAGAATGAACAAATGGATTATGAAATGCTCAAAGAAATAAAGGAAGCTAACAAAAGTTACAGCGCAGTAATAATAATGGGTGATTTCAATTACCCCGGTATCGACTGGGTCAGTGTCACGGCAGGACATGCTAGGGAGATAAAGTTCCTAGAAGGAATGAATGACTGCTTCTTGGAGCAGCTGGTTCATGAACCGACCAGAGGGGAAGCCATGTTAGACCTAGTCCTTAGTGGAACACCAGAACTAGTGCAAGAGATAAGGGTGTTGGGGCCACTTGGCAATAGTGACCATAGCATGATCGCCTTTGATTTAATTAGTGGAGGAGGGATAGAAAGGGAATCCACAGTACTACCTTTTAACTTTTGAAAGGGAGACTATGATAAAATGAGGAAAATAGTTAAGAAAAAACTAAAAGGAGCAGTTGCAAAGGTTAAAGACTTACATCAAGCTTGGGTGTTGATGAAAAATACTATCTAGAAAAGGTTCAGAGAAGAGCCACCAAAATGGTAAAGGGGATGGAAGGATACTCCTATGAAGAAAGGCTAAAAAGGTTTGGGCTCTTTAACCTAGAAAAGAGATGGCTGAGGGGAGATATGATAGAAGTCTATAAATTAATGAACGGAGTGGAACGGGTAAACGTAGATCGATTGTTTACATTATCAGAATATAGAAATACTAGGGGACATGCAATGAAGCTACAGGGTAAACTAAGACTAATAAAAGAAAATATTTTTTCACTCAACGTGTAATCAAACTCTAGAATTTGTTACCGGAGGATGTAGCAAAGGCTGTTAGCGTAGCTGGGTTTAAAAAAGGTTTGGACAAGTTCCTGGAGGCAAGGTCTATAAACCATTATTAAGAAGAGACCCAGGATATCAATGCTTGACCCAGTACAATACAAGCATTGTGGAACCTGTGTCTTTTGGGGAAACTGCTAGGTGCGTATGACCTAGATTGGCCACTGTTGGAAACAGGATACTGGGCTTGATGGACCTTGGTCTGACTCAGTATGGCATATCTTATGTTCTTATGTTTATCTTGATGAACAATGGCTATGCTCCTGAAGAACCTGTCAAAATCCCACACCCGGCTTGGGCTCGGGGAGGTTTACACCTTTGGGATCTTTGCCTTCCACTGTGGGTTGGGAGTCTGTGCCTTGGTCTGTGCCTGTATCTGGGCTGGGAAATACCAGCATGGGTGTGGATAAAAGACCTTCCTGACCTGATATTTCTTCTATGCGGGATCCACGGTCTTTCAGGAGATCCTGGTAAAGGTCTTTCTCCAGCTCCTCAGTCTCCATGGCTTTCTCCTCCATGGGCTTGCCAAAGAGGTTTTCACCCTGGCAGAGGATTTGGAGATCTTGTCCTGGACCCACTGCTCCAGGTCCAAAGAGTGCAGCCCCGACATTGGCAGGTAGAAATGTCCACAGCCACCACTCTGCCTGCAGATTCGAAGGCATCGTAGGTCCCCTACACCATGAAGTTCGAGCAATCCTTACCATGAGCTACTAGGCCCCGAAAGGACTCACAACGGTCTTCAGGAACAAGGGTGATAAAATCCTCCAGCTCAAACATAAAACATCCTTGAGGAACATGCTCATGTAGGTCTGGTAAACCAGAATCTGGGTGATCAGCATGGAGCCCTGGAAGCACTTCCTCCCGAAGAAGTCCAGGGTACAAGCCTCCTGACTTGGTGAGACAGAGGAGTGCATTTTAGCACTCTTCGCACACTTCAAAGCCGACTCCACAACGATGGAACTGTGGGGCAATTGAGGTGTCTAAAACCCTAGGGCCTTCTGGATCCAGTACAGGGAATCAAGCCAGCGGCTGATGACCAGAAGCTTAAGTGGTGCCTCCCACAGCTGCAGCAGCAGCCGCTGCAGGACATGGTGGATGGGAACTGACACCGCCTCCTGTGGGGCCAAGAGGTACTGGAAGAGTTCCAGCTCCTCTGTTCTCTGTTCCTCCTCCTCCAATCACAGAGAAAAGGGGATGGCCTTGGCCATGTCCCTAATAAAGACCTGGAAGGGTGGGGGTAATTTATGCCATTCGGATGGAGGTGATGGATTGGACGGGAGGTCCAGGGACTGGATGTCTGACGCTGTCGATTCTGCCTCTTTCTCCCATTCTGATTTGTATTCCAAGAGGAAGCCAAAATAGTGCCAAGATGACTCCTCCCATTGGCTACGTGACATAAGAGAGGGAGGACACTGAAGGCCCTTGTGCCGCCCGGCATGCCGATGACAATATCCCTGGGCTTCGGACTCTGATACACTGGAGAGGGAGATGTTCTGGCAACTGGAGTCTATACCGATCTCCCACCTGATGTCCCCACCTCAGTGGGCAGGGCATGGGTCTCCGGGATAGGCTGGAAGGAGTGCAGTTGCAATGCATTCTGTGCCACGAAGCCTGCACTCCACAAGGCTTCCACCACCGCCAAGTGAGCTTCTAGGGCTCAAAGACATTCCTCCAGAACTGCCATCTGTGAGGGGGCCAATGCCGCAGTTGTGGACACCAGCGTCAACACTTCGGGCAGGGACTTCAAGAAGAAAAGTGCATCAAGAGACATCCAGCTGCCCTCCTGGGCACTGGGAGTGGGCTCTGCTGTCCGGGTTGGGTCCTCCCACATGGGAAGCTTGGCTGGCTGCTCCAGGTCATCACTCTCTGCATTGAGTCGAAAAGGGCTACGATGATACTGTACCCGGAACGTCAAAGTCAATGGAGTCTCCTCTCACCACTCAGGCCCCTCTACCCTGAGCATGCTGCTCCTTCCCCTTGGCCACCTCAAGGCTTTTTGCAGGTGTAGATGAGGGAGTCAAGGCTGAGGATGCTGAATCAGATGAACTGAAGAGGGACTCCTACTTTTCCCAACCCTTCAGCCCTCGGCACGTCATCTGCAAGCAGAGCTCTCAGGATGCTGGCTCGTGGTCTAGCCCAAGGCATTGCAAGCACCAATTATGTCGGTCAATGGCAGTGGTCTTGCCACAATTCGTGCATTTCTTAAAGCCACTAACTGGCTAAGACATGCGGAAAAACACCGCCTCGGCAAAACCAAACTGAAAAACTGCTGTGGTTGGGAAAATCACCTCAAAAGGAGAAAAATACACAAAAACATAGAAAAACCCCAAAAAAACTCAAAGGGGGGGACAAACAGCTAACTGATGACAGATGGGAAAGAAATTAAGAGAAAAAACCCAGCCACGACGGCCAGACAAAAAAACGTTTTTCTGGAATGAAGGAAGATATCCTAGGGGCTCCACAGAAAAAGGAAGACTGGAGAATATGGAGCCACAGTGGGTGGGTGGGCAGGCAGGCACACATGCACGGTGTACCTTCCAAAACTTCCTTTGGAAGGTGGGGAGCATTCTGTACGGGGCTCCATCGGTGACATCACCCATAGGTGAGGATCTATTTCCTGTTTGTTCTGTGAGGTCCTGGAGAATCCAAGGACCTCACAGAGTCAACAACCATGTTCTCCTCCAATCTGCCCAGTGTGAGCACCTTGCCACCGCCAAAGTTCCTGAGCCCTTGTCCAAGGAGGGTTTGGGGGAGATCGAAGAGCCTTCTCCCAAGCCTTACTGCAAAAAAAGGCTTGATGTAGTATGAGGACAAACTCTGGGAAAAAGGGGAACCCTTATGCCCCCCCTCTCAAGTCCCCCACCATCACTGCCGATGCTCCCAGTGAAAATTCCATCATAGGCTGCAAATGGTGAAATTAGGCCTTACATCCTCCAAGGCTGCTGCCCCCGATGCCTTCAAAATGGTGGAAGCTCCTGCCAAAACTACAGTCCCACTGCTATCCCCAGGAGCACTAGACATCATAGTATCCAACTATCAGGTTATGTGCATGTAGTGAGGTATTTTAGAAGCCCTATTCATTAGTAGGAAATCTGAAAGTGGGCACTTGGACGTGCAAAGAATGGAGACATCCCCAGAGCTATTTTAGAAGTTGGGTATATAGATGTCCCCAGCACGAGAATGGTGATGTAGCATGGGGGCATGGTAGAGACGTGGCCGAGGGAACAAGGGAGATGCAATTTCAGAACGGCACAAGCATGTCTGGCCCTGATTGCTGAGGAGTCCATGTCTATACCTGCTGCTGACCACAAATAAGGTGCATAAAGTGCTCGTTTCATGGATATAACTCTTCTAGAGGAAAGCGCATAAGGCACTTACATCACCACAGTTATTTCTTGCCTGAAGAAACCTGAGCGTAAATACAAACTCCAAACAAATTACTGCCCTGATGTTGCATGTCTGAGTATCTGAAATGGCAGACCAGGATGTGCAAGTCTCATAGCATAGTTGCCCCCTTGTGAAATACCTCTGCATGCACGTTTCTGAGGCTATGCAATTCAGGGATGTCAACATTTGTGGAATGGCCTACACCTGTGTACACATCTGGCCTTGCAACCTGCATGGGGCCTGCCTCTATAACCGGTTACGGAGCGATTTCAGAAGGCAGTTATATGTGCCTCCCTTCACTGCTATCACTCCCCCCAATTTCTGGATGTTCTGCTTTGGACCTTCCAGATTCTTTCCAGACGCCCTTTCTAAAATGGCACTTTAACATGTACATCTAGGATGTCAAATATATATTCTGTTCATAAATATTCTTGGTATGATATCATGTAAATTCCTGCAGTCAAGTGCATTGCCCAGCATTTCACAACTGTGGCACTTCCCCCTTTACTCCACATTTGGCAATGCAACCACCTCAGCTCCTCATCCCTCTGCTGGGGTTTTTTCTCATTTTATTCACTAGATTGTCCACCCATCCTCTTCATTAAAACAAGGAAATAATTTCAGGTAATTCATGCTGGCACAAGAAAAGAAACTGACACAAAACTCTCATGAACACTAGTCACAGAAAAGCAAGCAAACATTTTACTGGTCAGACCACATACTAAATCCCCAGGGATAGAAAACCAGGTGTTAAACCTTCAGGTCATGTGCAAACATCTTTGCATCAAGTTTAATAGCTAATGACTTCATTACCACTGGATTTAAATAAACTGTGCATTGATGTCTATTGATCCTTTGTGCTAAATTTCTCTGTGCCTAGGACAGCTATCTCAATGCAGAAAATTGTGCACAGAACCAGTGAAATACCGTGCACTATGCCTCCCATGCTTGATTTTATCGGGTTCTTTGTGTCCTCTCATGTGCTCGTTTTACCTGATCACCATATGGTCTCAGATCATCACTGAGCTGGTGATTCATCTGGTTTTCTGTTTATTTGTGCATCCACTAAGGAAATGTACAGGCATGCAATGTTGCTAATATTGCCTTCCACAACTATACCACTAAACTGAGCAGACTGGATGTCTGAAAAGGGCTAGAAGCGAAAAAAAAAAAAAAAACAGGAAAAGGTTAGCAAACATTTTGATGCCTTAAAAGAAATGCAGTAAAATTTTCAGCAAATAATAACAGTCTTTACCTCTGGAATGAGCTGGAATATTGCATTCGAAAAGAGAGTCCCAATAGCCAAGCCAACAAAATAGGTCAAAATCTTGGGGAAATATGGCTTCTTTACCACAGGTGTGAGAAACAGTCCGAGAAGTGATGCCAGACTGATAATAGTCACTGACAGGATCCCAAATCCCCAAACTGTGGAAAAATAGGAGAGAGATACATAGATTGGAGAATATTGATAATATGGGGATGAGGGGGAATTTCAAAGCCATTTAGGTGGTTTGTAGACCTGGAAACTGGCTAAATGGCGCTCAGAGAGATATTCAGCACAGTTAGTGCTACTGAATAACCCCGGGGACTGCCACTAAACACCCTGACGCTAGCCTGTTAGCATCAGAGTGCTCCTGGGGCAGAGTGGAAGTGGCACCCAGAGATAACCGGCTAGCAGCAACCTTCAGCCGCTAGCCATTTAGCCCAAAGTGGTGACAGTTAAGCATCTGAAAGATTCGCCCAACTTTTACCACTTTGGCTAACCAGGTAGCGGCTGAATGTCAATGCTGCCCGATTCACTGCGGCGCTGTCCGGCCAACTTTGATATTCAATGTCAGTGGCCATGGCCACCATCTTGAATATCTGTGTTCACAGACCAGCAACAACGGCTAGCCACTTTACAAGCATTAGCTGCCACCACTAAATATGCCCCCCAGTGTCTTATTTATAGCATTTCTGTGTTGGGTTTAAGATGTCTGAAGGGTTATAAGCACTGCCTGGGCAGCAATGATGGAAGGGAACGGCTACGCGGCACCTGGTAAGCAGGACTCTACTCCCCCATGCAAAGAAAGCAGTACGTCATGTTTGAGCTCAGATTTAACTCTTGGCATTTATGTATGCATCTGTGTATGTAGGTGCACATTTATTTGGATTTTGCTCACACTTTTTCATTAGTAGCGAAAAGCAAGTTGCATCAGGGGAAGTAGTATAAGTTCATACAGCCTCTTCTGCATATAATTTTGGGTGAAATATTTTTTGTACCTTTTCCGCCATGAAATGACTGTGTACCATGGGCAAAGAGGCGTGCTGTTTTGGGTTTTGTTTCTAGGGTGGAATGGAGGGGGCTTTCATAAGTCACGTCACCCTCCATTACCCCAGGTACAAACTTAGATTGTAAGCCCTCCAGGGACAGGGAAACACCTAGGGACCAATTCTATTCACGATGTAGATCTCTTTTGTACGTCCGGGATGACCCGGACGTACAAAGGTGATTGTGATTCTGATCCCACAGGGCACATCCAGCCCCGCGGGATCAGAATCACGAACAGCACTGTACATGCAGGCCGGGGCTGCAATTCAGTCCCAGCTTGCATGTACAGCGCTAGCCCAGCTAACTCAGCCAGGGCTTTTAAATGGAGCCGCAACACCATGGCATCCCATTGCCATGGCTCCATTTAAAAGCCACAATGTCGACCACTGCCCCAAAAAGTTAATTCCCTGCAGTCTGACCCCCGATCTGGCCTCTTAAGGCCAGGGTCTGGTTGTGGGGGATTAACTTTGTCCCCCCCAGCCCCTTCCACGAACCGAATCGGAAAAACAAAAAAAAGACATCCAGGGAGGTTATTCCATCCCAGGGGGTGCAATAACCTCCCCAGTCAATTCGCCGGCCCTGGACGTACAGGGCCGACATTAGAATCGGCCCTGTATGTCCAGGGCCGGCGACCGCCCACTGCCCGCCAACTCTTTGCCCTGGACCACCTCTTCCCCGCCCCGACTAACTTCCCCGCACAACCAGCGGGGAAGTTATTTGGGGGCCTGCAGCTACACAAATAACCCCCCTACTGTATCTAGATGCACCACACTTTGAGCTATTATTGGAAATGTGTCAGCTTTATAAAAATATAAATATATTTTTTTTATTTGCAACTGCCTGGGGCTTTTTCTCCACATCAAAGAATTTGAGGTAAAAATTAAAAAATTGCCCAGATGATGCAGTTCTTTGGCACAGGCCGAAGAAGATCAAAGGTCTAGTCAAAAACATACAAAACACTGTAATGAAGGAAGGGTGTTGCTGGTGCAAGAGTTTGATCTGACAAATGTTGACTCGTGCATCACATCTACAGGTAATAAGTATTTTATTTATCTATTATTAAAACTTAACTGCCATCTTGCAAATCAAAAGATCATCTTCACTGTAAAAAGCATTGGAATAGAATGGCCAGTAGCTAGTGGAGACAGAGCTGAAAAATCTGGATGATATTTTATCAGGGTGCCTACATTTGGTGCCTGCAGCAGGACAGAATAGTCAGGCCATGATAGCCACTAGGACTAGAAAAATGAGCAGCAGCTGCCAAGGCCCAATAAAGAAACATCATCTGAAATGGCCAGGAAGAGGGGCTGGGATAGCAAGGACTATAGCCAGGAACAGGGTTTACATGGAATTAGCAACACTGAAAATGGTCCAAGTTATTAGGCCAAATGAGCTACATTCTAAAATAATAAGTAGGCTCACTTGGTTTGCATCTCGTCGTGCTATGAGGGCTTGTCTATCAGTGATGCTGAGAGTTAAGCTACGGTAGTTTAACAACTGGCAAGGTTTCCCAAGATGGACAAATCTCAGGCGATTTGCTTTAGTCTGGCACCTCAGCTATCAGCAGCAGAATGGGACAGTGTTGATGGTGGAGGATCATATCTCTGTGACAACGGCTACAACACTAGACTTACCTTCCCGGAAGAAAGGCCTGGCAATCTACTTCCATATCTTGCCACAAAAACCCAATGAATAGTCACAACAAAACAAATTGCACTATAGTGCTGGAAGATGAGACTCCCAGGTCAAAAGGCACTCAACTGGCTACTGGAGATGGGCTGGAGACCTTTCAGAGTAAAGCCAGTATTTATGATGTGGTTGGATCAAAGCCCTTGGGATGTCTGACTGTTGAGCGTGTTTTAGCCGGTTAACAATTCTGATAACTGGCTAAAGTGCTTTGAATATTTGCCACTATGTTTCAACAGAGTCAAGAGTGGCAATTTGCTCCACAGAAGACTTAAATGGTTGATGATAATAGGGAAATTTGGCACATACGAGAATCATATTATGTTTATAATGACAAACAATAGTTGGGTTACTCATTCTACTACAAGATTTATGAAACTGTCAAGATTTTTTAACCACAACAGAAGACTTCTTTTTCTCTCACTTTTAAAGGTTATAACAAGTATTTTTGCACATATAAATTGCTAATTCTGTTATATAATGATTCACTTGTAGATGTAGCTATCTTCGCAAACATAATACTGGAATTACAATCCATTCCTCCAGAACATCACCAGAAAAACAAGTGATAGAAAAACATTTTTGTTAGGTGATACTGAACTTCAAAAACATCTATGGTGCTGGTAGACTACATATTGTAACAATATATAACTCTAGACTACTTATTTTAAAAGTTACCACACATGTACAGGTGCAAGTTTTTTTAAGTTCTTTTTAGTTTCTCCATTTTTTTCCAGGCTCGACTTGTGGCTACTTAGCATCTCTCCAAACTGTCATCTTTTCATCTCAGTGCTGTATTTGTCCATTTGTGGTCAACATTATTGGCACCCTTCCAATTTAACCCCTTAATGTCCAATATCTCCTTAAATGGCTCAGTGGAAATGGCTTTGGACTATATATGCACACATATTTGACATATAAAAGAATCAAATAAAACAAGACCGATTTAAAAAAGGAAAAAATAGGAAATACTATAAAAACTAGGACATTGCCATGACATGAATATTGGCACTCTTATAAACAATTCAAATCAGTTTGAGGAGAACCACCACATTCCCACTGCAGTAAAATTAGACGCATCTGTGATCAGTTGTCAGCACTCACATGACTTGAATCAACCAATGAATGATGGCTCGAATGTTTAAAATGGCCACATTCATTCCCTGTTCCATTTTAACAATGGTGAAGATAAGAGAACCATAAGACCATCAAAAAAGCCATTATTGCCAAACATCAAACTTCAAAGGGCTACAAGGCCACCTCCAAAGACTTTAGGATTCCAGTTAGCAATGTTGTTAAGAATTTTTCTGCTCATGGAACTGTCAAGAACCTCCCAGGACATGGTGGGAAGAGGAAAATTAATCCAAGAAGTCTTTGAAGGTTAGTGGAATCTGTTGGAAAAATACCACATACAACATCCAAAGAGCTTAAGGCTGACCTGGAGCAATCTCAAATGATAGTTTCAACTCACAACATACGCCATGCATTAAACAAAGAAGGACTTCATGGACGAAGGCCAACAGGGATCCCACTGCTCAAAGATGGACATAAAAAGGCAAACCTGATCTTTGCCCAAACCCACCTTGAGAAACCACGATCCTTCTGGGAAAATGTTCTGTGGACAGATGAAACCAAACTTGAGCTCTTTGGCAATGCAGATCAGCGATACTTTTGCAGTCAAAGGAAATTAAGCTTATAAGGAAAAACACACCCTTCCTACAGTTAAATATGGTGGAGGTTCCATAATGTTGTGGGGCTGTTTTGCTGCCTCAAGAACTGGAGGCCTGGAACATATTAGAGGAATCATGAAGTCAGAGGACTACCAAGGTATTTTGGAGTGAAATGTACTACCTAGTGTCAGAAAGCTAGGTCTGGATCGAAGGTCATGAGTACTCCAGCAGGACAATGACCCAAAACATACATCAAAAAGTACAAAAGAATGGTTAAAAAAGAACAAATGGACTGTTTTAAACTAGCCAGCAATGAATCCTGATCTCTGTCTAATTGAGAATCTTTGGAAAGAGCTGAAATCTGTCATTGATAAAAGAAATCCTGGAAACATTCATGAGCTGGAACGAATCACAGTTGCAGAGTGGGAGAAACTACAAGCAGACCAATGTATGAAACATAGATGGGTACAAGAAATGTTTGGAGGCTGTCATCGCTGCCAAATGTTGTGTAACCAAATATTAGTGATGGGCGTCATTAATCCTGTCTAGGTCATATTTTGCTTTTGTCTCAGAAATTACGAAGCTGCACAGACATTTTTTTTGTTGTTTGTACCTTTGAACATACTATTAAAATATTATGATGACATACAGTTGGAATATTTCCATTTATTTCTCAAGAAATTGTACACAACATACCTAAAATGCAAGGGTGCTAGTAATGTTGACCACAACTGTAGGTGAAATGTAATAGATCTGCATCCTTTATTTACAATGCACTGCCCTATATAAGGAGCTTCAGATAAACTTGCACTCAGTTATTTGAGAAAGGCACTTTTATAGTCCTAAAAGGTTAAGGGACGCTTTGAACAGGCATGCAGACTAGGCGGAAAGTAAGTATTTGAATTGAAGATTCAAAAGCACTTATATATTTAGCAGTGGCCACTTATGGCGTAATATTATAAAGTCATTTTAGTTTGTATATACATGCATACAATGACTCCTGTAAAATTACTACGGCATACAAGGAGGCATGGTGGCATGAACGTGCATACTTTTACTGTAGGCATTGCTGTGGGTGGAGTCATGAAGTATACACGTTAATTATAAAACAAGTTAATCTATGTACATACTTTCATACTCTACATGTGGAAATTTACACTCTGCTCCGGAGCAGGTGTAACTGTCTGCCACCTCAATGTAGACATGATTGCTGCTGGATTTATGCTAATATTTTATAAATACAAATAGATGCCTTTATAAAATTGGGCCAAGCAGTTGCTTCTCACCCTCTAAACTTAGGTACCCTGGCATAAATGACCCTCTGTACTTATAAGTGCCCTATCTGTGAATTTCCAGTGGCATTAAATGTATAGTGGTGCTGTAAAGTCTCACAGGTTGCCCCGGCACTATTCAGATAAAGCTGATGTGGCGTGAGGGCAGAGATGGCCATTCCACCCAACTATATAGACAATCAGTGATATTCAACCGCTGCCCATATAGGAGATAATTCTATAACGAGCTGGGTACATTTACATAACATCAATGCGACTACATCATCTATTTTAAATAACTTATTTGTGGGGATGGGCACTTCCATGCAGAGTGTAGAAAGTCACTATTGTGTAAGTATGCATATCGGGGTGAAGGCACATAATTTTGGAGTGAGCAGGCACAGGAGTGAAGCTTGGATGGAGCATCGGAGGGGCACAAATTTGCACGCATAAATTACATGCATTTCCTACAAATCCAGTCATAGGCATTTACACTAAGTGTAGGGTGACAACATGCATTGAACTAAGCGACCCTTCTAAAATTGCCCTCCAAATGTCAGTGGTCACCGCTCTGTACGTATATTCACTGCTCCTATTTCTATGGATGGCAGTGCTGAATCTATGTAAAAGATTTAAATATCATGGCTGGCATTTTTAAAAAAGCTGACTATGCTGACCCATAAGAACATAGGTCACAAGCTAGGTGAAAACCAGTGTTCCATCAAACTTAGCATCCCGTCTCCAAAGTGGTCAGCCTGGGTCACTGGGAAGTACCCCGCATATCCTAATGAGGAGATCCATGTTATTTTGCTCACTCCCTGAAGTAAGAACTGTCCATCTCCAAGTTCACCTGGCTAATAATTGTTAAAAGACCTGTCCTCTGGTATATTGTCAGAACATTTTTTAAATCTAGTTATACTACTAGCCTTGTACACATTCGTCAGTAACGAATTCCATAGCTTAGTTGTGTGTTGACTTTGGCTCTTTTACTAACTTTTAGCTCAAGCTATCTGCTGTATGGCCCATTTTATTCCTATGGGCTGTGTGGCAGATAGCTCAAGCTAATTGTTAGTTAAAGGAGCCCTTTGTTTATTACAGTAGATTTATAAATCACATATACAAAAAAAATTATTTTTAAAATGTTTTTTAAACATTCTATGAGAGAGTTTCAAACAGTATCCCCCTAGTTCCAGAACTCTTTGAAAGGATAAATGACTATTCCCTATTAACCTTTTCAACATCGCTCATGAGTGATGAAGTTGAAGACGCTTAACCTTTAAACCTTCACAGTGGAGTCATTCCATCCTCTTTATTATTTTTGTGTTACATCTGGGAATGGTTGCTCATCTAGAGCAGGTCTCAATGCTATCCGACTATTTTCTTTTAACAAATTTCATTGTGCTAACAGAATACCATCTTTCTGCGTTTTCCTTGAGTCCACGATCCCTATTCTGCTTCCAAAGGAATTTCAACTGTATTCTTTTCAGGTGATAGTACTTTTTTTGATATGAGCATATACAGTCAGAAGCTGTTGCTGTACATGAGCTTAAGAGATCCCATTCTACCTTCTTAAGATGCGGGTAGGGTTGCCAACTGTGTCTAGCCATGCCCCGTGCCCCGCCACCTGTCTCGCCCATAAAAAATAAGTGCAGAGAGGGCAATGATCTGCAGGCTATATCAAAGAGGGGGGGGTTACAAGAGGTTGGACTCTTCAGCACCTATTCAGCCACAGTCTACTTCTCAGGCCCCTCCAACACACATATCCTCTCCTATATGGCATTAAATCCAAACATATACCATATTTTCATGAAAATAACGCGCCCACATATATAAAGCGCACATACGTATAACATGCAGAAATGATGCCATTCTGTTTCAGAATCTTCAGATAACGTGCCCTGTGTATATCGCATATGCACACACCCTTTTTGCTGTTGACCATGTCAGGAATGAAAGGCAAGTCCTACACCATCAACTTCAAGCTTAGTCGTTGTGAGAGCGGAAGAAACAAGACACAGAGCAGCAGCAAGACAGTTCAAGGTTGGAGAGACGTCCATTCACGAATGGAGAAAAGAGAAAAGGGAACTTGAGAATATGAACCCCTGAAAACATGCACGTTGTGGGCCCAAAGCAAAATGGCCTAAACTGGAGAATGGCTTGAGAGTGGGTTTTTTCTTGGACGGAACAAAATCAAGCTGACTCTACTGTCGCAATTCAGATCAAAGCAAAGCTTCTCGCAAATGAAAGAGGAATCACCGATTTCAAAGCGAGTTTCACCTAGATTTCTGGATTCATGAAAAGAAATGGACTTTCAGTGAGAATGAGAACCACTATAGGCCAGCGGACTTCCAGATGACTGGGAACAAAAGATGAATGGCCACTCCACCAACTGAACAATGCCTGGGAAAAATCGTATGGACAAAGCTGTTGCCCTCATTACAGCTTCCGCCTCTGTGCAGACAGAGATCCCAATGCCAGTTGAAGGACTGGTTGCATGTGCAGGATGCCTGCATGCTGAAGATGTCAGGAAACAAGTGGAGGAGCTCAGAGAAGAGTTGGTGAGACTGAGGAGCATTCAAGACAGTGAGAAGTACATTGCTGAGATGCTTCTTGAAACATCCAAGCTCTCCAGCAGAGGAGAAGATGGGAGCCTACATAATGGCGAAGGATGGGCACCGGGGCCTGCAGAATCACCAATCCAACTCCTCCAGGCCTTGAAATAAAGAACCATTATGCAGCCCTGGAAGTGGAGGAGGTGAAAGCAGCCCTGGAAAGGGAAGAACCAGAGCTCGAGCATCCCAAAGTTGCAGAATCATTGACCACAAGGAAGCAAAGGGTAGTGATGATTGGTGACTCTCTTCTGAGGGGTACTGAGGCGTCCATCTGCAGACCAGACTTGATGTCCAGAGAGGTATTCTGTCTGCCAGGTGCCAAAATCCAAGATGTTATGGAGAGTTTGCCGAGACTCATCAAGCCCACCCAATGTTGCTCATCCATGTTGGCACAAATGATACTGCCAGGTATTCCTCTGAGCATATCAAAAGTGACTTCATGGCTCTGGGACAGAGGGTGAAGCAGATAGGGGGGCAGGTGGTGGTCTCTTCAATCCTCCCTGTTGAGGGTAAAGCCCAAGGCAGAGAAGCTCGCATCCTGGAGATAAAAGCATGGCTGCGTGGATGGTGTCATCAAGAGTGTTTTGGTTTCCTGGACCATGGGATACTGTTCCAAGGGTTTCAGAGCAGAGATGCCATCCATCTGTCCAAGAAGGGAGACATTTCTTCAGTAGCAAACTGGCGAACCTACTGAAGAGGGCTTTAAATTTGATTTGTTGGGGATGGGTAAAAAAAGCTCCCAGGTAAGTGAAACATTAAATACCTTTATGGAAATGGGTAAAAGGGGCAAAATATGGAAAGCAGTGTGTATAAATGCCTTAGCATGGGAAATAAGATCCCAGATGCTGAGGCTTTAATGGCAGAGGATGACTTTGATTTAGTGGCAATAACAGAGACATGGTTCATGGTCAACCATGACTGGGATGTAACTATACCAGGCTATACTTTATTCAGAAAGGATAGGGTAGGAAGAAGGGGGAGGAGGAGTGGCACTATATGTAAAAAATAATATTAAAGCTATGGAAATACAGGGCTTAAAAGGGAGAGAGGAGGCACTGTGGGTTAAACTAGAAAGAGGGAAAGAGAAATCTGTTTGCATTGGCGTGATATACAGACCTCCCTCATAGGAAGAAGAAGTGGATAGAGAGTTAATTGAAGACATATGCAGCATTGCCAGGAAAGGGGAAGTGCTACTGATAGGGGATTTCAATATGCCAGAAGTTGATTGGCACATCCCTGCTGCAGTATCATCTAGAAGTAAGGAGATCCTAGATTCTCTACATGGAGAACTATTTAGACAACTGGTAACAGAACCCACACGTGAAGGGGCCATATTGGCTTGGTGCTTACCAATGGTGAAAGTGTTTCTGATGTTACTGAGTGAGATCAATTCACATCCAATGATCACCAGATGGTGTGGTTCAGTATTAGGACTAGGGCTGATAAAATCCATTCAAAAGCGAGGATCTTAGACTTTAGGAAAACTAGCTTTGCTAAGATGGGCCAATACCTCAGGGAATCGTTAGCAGGGTGGGAACAGCTGGGGGATGTAGAAAAACAGTGGGCAAAACTGAAAGGGGATATTTTAAGGGCAACCTATCTTTTTGTTAAAATGGTAAATAAAGGTAAAAGTAAAATGAGACCACTATGGTTTTTGAAAGAAGTAGGTGAAAAAGTGAAGAAAAAGAGGGAGGCCTTCATGAAATAAAAGAGATTACAGAGAGAGGAAGACAGGCACCTACATTTGGAAAAACTTAGAGAAGCTAGCAAAGTAGTCAAGAAAGCAAAGATTCAAAAAGAGGAGGAAATAGCCAATGGAATAAAATTGATAGATAAGACATTTTTCAGATATGTTAGTGAGAAGAGGAAGGGCAAAAGTGGTATTGTCAGACTCAAGGGTGAAGGGGAGAAATATGTAGAATCTGATGAGGATAAAGTGGAATTGCTTAACAAATACTTCTGTTCTGTGTTCACAGATGATGAACCAGGAGCAGGACCTCAGAAAACACCCACAAACAGAAACAGAAGCGAGGGGCATCTTGAAAAATGTTCAAAGACTGTGTTTGTGAGGAACTAGCTAAACATAAAGTAGGCAAAGTGATGGGATGAGATGGGATACACCCAAGAAAACTGAGGGAACTTGGTTTGTTCTAGCAGCTCCACTAGTAGCCTAGTGGTTAGAGCACTGGCTTGGTAACCAAGCAACCAGGGTTTGATTCCTGCTAGCACTCCTTGTGGCCTTGGGCAAGCCACTTAACCCTCCATTGTCTCAGAAGAAAGGCCTGGCAATCTACTTCCGGTGACACTGCCAAGAAAACCCAGGAGCTTCTGGGTCGCCAGGAGTCAGGACTGACTTGAAGGCACACATTACATTGCATTGCAGCAGCTCCACTGACTGACTTTTTCAATGCCTCTTTGGAGTCGGGAGTGGTGCCAGAGGACTGGAGAGAGGCACATATGGTCCCTTTACACAAAAGTGGAAGTAAGGATGTGTTTGAAAACTACAGGCCGCTTAGTTTAACCTCGGGGGTGAGTAAATTATTGGAAAAGCTGCTGAAAGAGAAAATAGTGAGGTTTCTGAAGTCCAACAGATTACCGGATCACCAGAGGCAGGTCTCATCAGACAAATCTGATTGATTTCTTTGACTGAGTGACCAGGGAGTTGGACTGAGGGAAAGCCCTAGATGTGGTGTATTTAGATTTGAATAAAGCATTTGACACCATTCCGCACAGGCATCTTATAAACAAAATGAGCATCCTAGGGATGGATCCTAAAGTTACTGCTTGGGTTAGAAATTTGTTGAGTGAGAGGCAACAAAGGGTACAGGTAAATGGAGCTCACTCTGAGAAGGAGGTGGTTACCAGTGGTGTGCCCCAAGGATCTGTCCTTGGTCCGATTCTTTCTAACATCTTTGTTAGTGATATTGCGGAAGGGCTGCTGGGTAAGGTTTGCCTCTTTGTTGATGATACCAAAATCTGCAATAGAGTAGACACCCAGGAAAGTGTAGATAACACGAGGAGGGATCTAGCTAAGCTTGAAGAAAGGTCTAGAATTTGGCAGCTGAAATTTAATGTTAAAAAATACAAGGTCATGCATTTGGGGTTGCAGCAATCCAAGGGAGCAATATAGTATAGGGGGTGAAGTACTTCTGTCCACAAAAGAAGAGCGGGACCTAGGCGTGATTGTGTCTGATGATCTTAAAGTAGCTAAACAGGAAGAAAAGGCAACAGCAAAAACTAGAAGGATGCTTGGGTGCATAGGGAGAGGAATGGCTAGCAGAAGAAAGGAGGTGATAGTGCCTCTGTATAAGTCTTTGGTGCGACCTCATTTGGAGTATTGTGTGCAATTCTGGAGACCACACCTTCAAAAGGATATAAACAGGTTGGAGTCGGTGCAGAGGATTGCTACTAAAATGGTTAGTGGTCTTCATTATAAAGCATATGAGGACAGACTTAAGGATCTTAATATGTACACCTTAGAGGAAAGGCGGGATAGAGGTGATATGACAGAGACATTTAAATACCTCTGTGGCATAAATGCACAGGAGGAGAGCCTCTTTCAGTTGAAAGCAAGCTCTGCTATGAGGGGACATAGGATGAGGGTGAAAGAGGTTAGACTCAGGAGTAATATGCAGAAATATTTCTTTATGGAAAGAGTGGTAGATGCGTGGAATAGTCTCCCAGTGGAGGTGGTAGAGATAAGGACAGTATCTGAATTCAAAAAAGCATGGAACACAGAGGGTCTCTAAAGGAAAAAAATGGGACTGTTGTAGCGGTTGATATGGCAGGCCAGACTAGATAAGCCTTGTGGTCTTTTTCTGCCGTCTTGTTTCTATGTTTTATGTTTCTATGACTTCTATGAATTTGTCTCCAGAGAAATCTCTGAACATGGTATCTCTGTAATGGACATTATAAATATGGATGAGGTCCCAATGTTTTTCGACATCCCTGCCACCAGGACTGTAGCTGCTTCAGGAATGAAAACTGTAGCCATTACAACCAGTGGGCATGAGATGGTCTGCTTCACTGTAGTCCTTGGATGCACTGTGAGTAAAATTAAAAGCTGATGGTAGTTTTCAAGAAAGTTTGCATGCCCTATGAAAAACTGTCCACCGGTGTAGTTGCCCACTGCAATAGGAAGGGATGGATGGACTGTGACCTTATGAAAGTAAGGGTTGATAAATGTTATACAGCCAGGCAGGAGGGATTCTTCCCAAAGAAGTCCTCACTAATTTTCGACGCCATGGCTGCCCACAAAGAAAAAAATGTTCAAAATTATATAAACTCCACTGGTGCCCACATAGCTATAATACCTGGAGGTCTTACCTGCAAGCTACAGCTGATAGATATAGTGGTTAACCACCCATTCAATGTGTTTGTGAGAAGAGAGTGGGATGAATTTATTTACATTCTCTTATATACTGTGCTATTCTGCATCAGTGCAGTTTACATTGAACAAACTGAAATTACATTGAACAGAGCATTGTAACTTGGAGATAACTATTTTACAGGGAACATGGACTATGGAGGGTTAAGTGGCTTGCCCAAGACCACAAGGAGCACCTGTGGGGCTAGAAACCCCAGTCCTTCTGGCCCAAGGTTGCTGTCCTCTAGTGGGATTTGAACCCCTGACCTTCTGGCCTGAAGTACCTTGCCCCAACCACTAGGCCACTCCTCCACTCCAGTCTGAGATGGATGCAGTCTGAGATTCACAAATTCACACCACCAGGAAGACAGAAGCAGGTACAGTTTTCAGAGGTCTGCAAGTGGGTGTCTTTTGCTTGGGGTTAAAATAATGATACAAACCATCCGCAACAGCTTCAGAAAGGTTGGGCTCGCCTGGAAAGTATGAGGGTGATGTCCTTTACAGGTAGAGGAGATAGCCCTCCTTGACCACTTGTAGTACCCCAGAATCGGTGGTGATGGCAGACCACCTGTGTGCAAACAAGTCCAGACATCACCCTGTGGGATGTTGAGGACCTCCTGAGGGAGAGGAAGTTATGCCCAAAGAGTCAAACACTCCCACCAGGCTGAGCCAGGCTAGCACCTGGGACTTGAGGGTCTTTTGCTTGCGGGGTCCGTGCCCTTGTCCCTTGTGCTATTGGCCTTGCTGCAGGACCGAGAAGGCTTGGAACTGTGGGGCACTGCCAAAACCTCCTTTTTTCCTTGAGAAGAAGGGCTACTTCCACGGGATCTTCATACGGAGCTGAACCAAGTTCTTTTTGGAGATTATGGTCCTTGTCAGGAACTCAGTCTCTATTTCTGCCGCTTTGTCTGCCATGGGTTTCCCAAAGAGATTATCTCAGATACAGGGGACATCAATGAGTTTGTCCTGAACCCACTGCTCGAGGTCAGACTACTGCAGCCATGCCTAGGGTCAGGCCCCGATGCCTGCAGTGGCTACTCTGGCTGAGGACTCAAAGCAGTTTTTATGCTGCTCAGGATAAAAACTTTGAGCACTCCTTGACCGCCGAGGTCAGAGACTTGAACTGCTGGAGGGGAGGGGTTCTCCGTCGAGGCCTGCCAAAAAAATGGCAAGCTCCCTTGCCAGCTCTTTGAGGTACATGCCGATGTACAATTGATAGAATTGGACTCGGCACGCAAGTATCGAGCCCTGGAAGGCCTTTTGGCTGAGGGCATCGAGGGTCCAGGCCTCCCTGCTAGGGGGCACTAAGCAATGGGTCTTCTGGCTCTTGAGTATGCGCATGGCAGACTCAACGACCATCAAGTTGTGAGAAAATTGGATCTTCTGGAACCCAGGGCTTTGGTGGACTCGGTACGTAGAGTCGAGTCACCTGCTTACAATGGGCACCAATGCTGGTGTCTCCCACATACGGAGAAGGAGGCGCCCGGAGATCGGAAGGACGGACACTATGAGGGCCTCTTTCAGAGGGGCTCATACTGGAGAATCTCCTGTTTCTCCGTGCGAGGGTCCTGAACCTCATCTGATGCTGATGGCTCTCTTGAGGCCGGTGGTGCTCGAGGATCGGCTCAACGTCGGGGAGGGTCCAGTCATCAGGACAGATGAACCAGAGAAACCGGACATAAACGCCCGCTACTGGGATAGGAGGGCAGAGATACTGCACTCCATCTTGGTTTCCATGCCAGTTGGCTCCGCAGCCTTCGAAGCGGGCACTGAAGGCTTTGGGTCCAGCATCAGTTCTGTTAAGGGGGAGTCCTCAATGAGGATGGCATTAGGTGTCCGAGGCCAGTTGTTGGATGCTGATGACTCCTTTTGGGGTAGCTTGTGAGGCTGCTCCTGTTCCGACCCCTAGGACTCACGCCAGGGACTGTGGGGGCCTGGAATGGGATTTCCCCGCCTTCTTGTACCCGTCCTCTGAAGTGGTCTTCGAGGGTTTCGACTTCTTGCATTCCACCTCCAGGGATTTCCTCTTGGATGAGCCACAGTTGTGGGACTCTGAAGCAGCCTGGTTGTCGCAGGGCACTGAGGTACCGAAGGGGTCCCTGGAGAGCAGTGTTCCCGGAGACTCTGGGGCAGATTCGGACTTGTGAAAGATCTTCTCTTGCTACAGCTGATGACTCTTGCTGGCCTTTGGGGTCATGGCCTTGCAAAGTTCACAGTCCGGGTCGTTGTGATCTGGCCCAAGGCAATGGAGGCAGCAGTCATGTGGATCGGTGAGGGACATCATCCTACCACACCGATCACATTTCTTAAAGCTGCTGGAGGCCATCGGGAAAAGGGGGCCCTGCCACCTGGCACGGGTCAGAGGCCCACGGGCAAACAAGGGCGCCAAGTGTTGGTCAAGGAACTCCTTGAGAAAAAACAAAAAAGGGGGAGTGAACCCAAGAAGCGACGCCGAGGCAAGCTGGCTTGGGGGCAGAAAAGGAACCAGTATGCTTACCAGGAAAAATAAGACAAAAGAGAGATACTTTTTCCGGAGAAACAGGACAGACGTCCAATGGGCTCTGCAGAAAAAAGGAGACTGAGGCAAGATGGCACCCCTGGGCGAGAATGGGATCATGCATGCATAGTGCATTTCCCAAAGACTTGTGAGGACTGACTTCTTGCTTGTCCCCAGAGAATCCCTGAGTCTGTACATCAGGTTTCTTCTCTGGCTCTTCACAAATCCAGGATGAGAGCTTACTTCTTCTTTGCCGCTTTTGGATCTGATCCGCCTAAGCTCCTTTGTGTTTCCTTACCATTCCCCCTAAATGTACCCTGTCCACAGCTGCTGTGTTGTCTGTCTTGACTAGATCATAAGCTCTGTTGAGCCGAGACCATCTTTTATGTGTGTCTGTTCAGTGCTGCATACACCGTGCAGCAGTGGGGCAAGGGTAGGCAGCGCGGGAGGTGGGGAGCCAAACCGAGGCAGATTGTTGGCAGAAAACCATTGACCAGTTTTACAGTCCTGCTGGCCACAAGCCTCCAGCTCCTATACCTGGCTGGGCTGACCTAAAACCGGTCAGTTGGCAACCCTAAATGGGGGGTCCATGTCATCTCAAAAGTTCACATAGAACAGCATCTTTAGACTATTTTTTACATTGGTCCAATAAAAGATCTTACAACTTAAAAAGCATCCAGTTTTCTCCAGGACTAGAACAGCTTCAAAAAGTTCAAAAGATAAGAAAAGGTTTAATTGCATCTGCTTTTTCTCCTCCCCTTTTTCCATACTACTCACTCTGGCAATTAAATATTCAAATTTACATATGATAAGTCTGGCTTTGTTTCCTGGTTCATTATTTTATGTGCAGCATAAGAAAAAAAATGCAACTGTCGGGTGCCATAATAAACATGATGCTTCCATGACACAAAGCAGTAACTGCAATGCAATAAATGTGCAGTTTACATGGTCATAACTCTTCATAGAGTTCATGTGGTGAGGCAATTAAATAAGGCCAAGACGAAGGCCTGGAAGCAGTTCTCAGCCGGTGGCTCACCATTAAGATAAGAGCGGCAAAGTGTTCTCACTCTTTCTCAGAATAGAACAGTTTATTGAAGCAATTGGCCTATCACATATGTGCTATAAAGTATATGAGCATTGCAATTGTACAGAATATGTATAATTCCACATGAGACATATTGTGGTGGATCTGAAGACAGTACATGCGCTGCTGCACACCTTACCATGGTTTACCCTGTTGCTTCAAATTTTTATGGCACAAAGTCAGGTTTCTACAGCTTGTTTAATCAAAGGCCATTACAAAGACCCAAATACATGAAAAAGAAAAAAGTTCTGTTTTACAGTCGGTTTCAGAGTCGTAATTTAGTTTTTGTCTAACACTATTTCCTCTAAAGCAACAGTACTGTACTAGCTAGATTTCTCAAAACATAAGACTGCCTTTTTCACTCCTTTTTCTATTTTGTGAACATTTTATTTCTTATAATTATGTTTTTGGAATATAAGGACCTTATATCAAGGGCACTCTGATTGGCTTTAGTCATCTTCCCAAAGTCTATGCTTCAGCTCTGTATGCTGTTCTCTAATCTTTCTGTAAGCTTTCATGAGACTACAGCATATGGATCAGTCTGACAGACTCATAATAACAGAAATAATTAAGATCATCTTAAAATAATCTTAAACATTCTTTTTACACTTTTATATCCAGAATTAAATCTTAATCAGATTAAAAGTATCTGTTGTAGCATCATTAGTATCTGGTCCTGTAATTTCTCAAAAACTAACCGACATTGGGCCTGGCTAGTTCTGGGAATTCAGACCTTCAAGGAACACTACGTGCTGCAGGGGGCTCATGGGTCAGGACAGAATCTGATCTTGTAAACAGTGTTGTTGTTAAGGGCCGACAAGTTGATATTAACTCCTTGCAACCCTGTGGATAGTGGTCCATGTTGTCTGTGACTATTCTCTGGACTTTCTTGGCAAGGTGCAACCAGAAGTAAATTGCCAGACCTTTCTTCTGTGCGGTAAGCCTACAGTACCTGGTATTCCATGGTGATTTCCCATCGAAGTACTAAACAAGTACAACCCTGATTAGCTTCCAAGATCAGGAACACTTAGTGTTGTGTGGCCATAGTTCTGCAAAAGGTGTAAGAGCGCTATTCTGTTAAAAGTACTGCCTTTTCAAACAGATGTTTAAATTAAAGTCCCATGCATTAAAGCACATGGAGCATTCTTCAAAAGAACAAGACTTGAACATTGGTAAGTACCATAACCCAAGTGCCATATCCTTGGGCCAGGTGGACGGCTGATTTATCTTATCGTCAGTCATTGCTTATTTTCTCTATTGGATTTTAGTCCTATGCAGTGGCAAGTGGCAGACCCATTTTCAGTTCCCAAACATGGATTTCCATAGTCCTCAGGGACAAACTATCCCAGTCATTGTACAATGGCCATTATTTAAGTGACCAAACTCAAAGAGCATAGATTAAGAAGGGAGCTTGGCTAGTGCCCCCCATTGAGGATTATTGATCATTAATTGGGACAGAGGGGAGAAGGGTAAAAATAGTGAAAAACATAACCCCAGTATTCGCTGATTCTGATTGAGTTGGGTGACTGAAGGAGGAGGAGGAAACCTTTAGGCCCTAAAAAAAAAAAAAAAAAAAAGAGTTGAGCAATCATTCCTGCAGAAATTCCCCTTTAAAAAAAAAAAAGTTAGGTTCAGAAATTATGTTTCCTTAGCTGGGTGCATCTATTCCTTCTTAATCAGGAGGTGGTAATTTGGATACGAGCCACACACATTTCTACTAACAGAAATAAGAGGCAACTTTATAGCCTGCTTTCTGAAAGACGATCATAGTGGACTCGATGCAGCAAAATGCGTTGCTGTTAATGCAGGCAACAGAGCAGTGTTTGTGCAAAACTGTCTGTACCAGCGTAGGCGTAGAATGCAGAAAGGAAGCTAATCCAAGCACAATTAATGTGCAAATGGCTTCACTAAGAGCAGCGTGCGTATGTGTATGTGGGTGCCGTCAAGTCAAGGCTGACTCCTGGCGACCCAGCCCCTACACAGCATATTTAAATTCAATTACATGGATAGCAATAAATCAATTAGCTATGTAGCACAGAAGACCAGAAGGCTGAACTCAATGCTGGGATTTTAACTCAACGTCTGAGGAGGCGTTAAGTGTTAGTTCCGAAGTCTGCAATCAGTGCTGGTAAGGAATTTATGCCCGTTACTTAGGCATACAGCACCCACAACATTTTTCTGGCTTTATTGGAACATGTGCTGGAATACTATCTGGAGCATAAACATCATTATTCTGCACAGAATATATTGCTGTATGTGCCAGATCATATTCCAGCACATTCTCAAAAGGCCAAACTGCATTTTTTGTGTGCAAGATATAGGTGTTGCTAACGCAGATCCCTGTGCACATGTTCCTGGCTTGCTCTCCTTGTTTAGAGCAGACTTTTAGCACACAGCTCATCTGCAAATTGTTTATTTACAGAATCACTGAGCAAAACTTCTGTGTTAAACTTGCGTTAGGAAACCCTCCATTACAGCTTTAGCACTGGGCTCTAGCACAGGGTTCTCGCATCGAGGCCACTATGTGTATGCATGTGTGTGTTTGTTCCTTGGTTTGTTTGGGGGTTTTTGCTTTCCTCTTACAGGTCTTCTCTTTTTTAAAGGTCTCCTTTCTCTCTATTTCTTCTCATGTCTACATTTTCCCTCTACATTTCTTTCTTTCTTTCTTTCTCTCTCCCTCTCATTGACACTGACCCTACCCTTTCATCGCTCTCCATCTTCACCTTCTTAGCCACTCATAGCTAGAATTCATCCCCCCAGTTCTCCTTGTTCCAACCCTTTATTGCTCCCCTCTTGCCCTCTATTTACAGTTATCTGACTCCCTGGTCCTCCTGTCTCCCTACCTCACCTACTTTCTGCATCTCTGAAACCTCCCCTTCCCCATTTCACCTTTCTTTCACTCCTTACTTAGCTTTTTCCCTATTTCCATCTTCTCTTACCACTCCCACAACCCTCCAGTTCCTTCACACATCTCTGTCTACCTCCTCCATTGTGACGCGACCCCCCCCCCATATTCTCTGAGTCCCTGCTTCCCAAGTTCCCACTCAGTCCCTGTTTTCTCCCCCTGGACCCAATTCCCAAGCTCCCTACCTCTGCTCCTCCTTCCTCCTGGGAACTCTGTTTCCTTCCCTTTACGTACTTTTCTCCTCTTTCCTTTTTTCATCTGCAGTACTCACATCCCTCACCCTCTATCTTCTCCTCCTCTCTTACCTTATATCTCTGCCTTCCCTTTCACACAACTTAACATGGTGCATCCCTGTGAACAGGGGAGTGGCACTGGGGGCCAGGTCAAGCATAGAAGGCAGGGACTGAAGGTAAGTGTGGGGAAGAGATGGAAAATGAGGTAGTAAAAATTTTCAATTTGTCACTGGAATGATTGTTGAGTAGGAAGTAGAAGCAGGGCTGGCCCAGAGTTGGTTCAAGCTGTTGGCATCCTAGGCAAACCTCAAGCTTTACACCCGCTTGCTGTCAAAATCAATTGTTTAGCTTTAAATGCTCTGCTCTTTGCTCCCCCCCCCCCCCCCCCCCAGAGGTTGCCACTCTACATGATCGCCTAATTTGCCTGATGGATGGGTTGGCCTTTAGTAGAGGAGAAGTTGTGATGTAGTAGCATGAGTAAAGTGTAGTTACTCACCTGTAGTAGGTGTTCTCTGTGAACAGTAGGAATAAATCCTCATGTACGGAGCCCTGCAAGGAACACTCCCCAGCTTCTAAAGGAAGCCTTTGGGGAGTACATCGCGCATACATATCTGCCTTCCTGCCCGCCACGGCACCATACTCTCCAGTACAATAACATAGCAGGAGCCAAAAAAGGCAACTCCCCGGGGAGATGTGAGGGTTGTGAAGACCTATTCCTGCTGTTCACGGAGAACACCTACTACAGGTGAGTAACTACACTTTCTTTGTGAACAAGCAGGAAATAAGTCCTCACGTATGAGATTCCCAAGCTACAGGCTTCCAGAACCCGAGGACATAAGCAGTCCAAATGGCAACAAGAACTGAAGAAGTCAGGAAGATCAGAGAGGTACTCCTGCTGAGGGACTCATCTGATTCAGTATCCTCAGCAGAATCGACCTGAGGGAATTTGAGCAAGTAGCCTGATGGACAGAAGAGCTGGTGGATAGGAGTTGACTCTAAGACCCAAAGAGATGCTGAAACACAGCCTGGCCAAAATTGCTGTCCTGTCAGGAATCCCCATTCAGACATTAGTGTGCTGGAAAGGTATGGACCCAAGACCGTGTCGCAGCCCTACAGATTTCCTCTGCAGACACTGAATGGAGCCAGTGCACTGATGTAGCCAGTGCACGGACATTGTGGGCTGTAACATGATCCTCAAGGCTCAACCCAGCCACAGAATACGCATGAGCGATGCAGTCCACTAGCCAGAGGGATAGTGGGGATAGTGTGCACTTCGAGACAGTAGTGCTCAGCCTATTGGGGTTGGAGACGAACAACTGGGTGGATTGATGGTGCGCCTTCATGTGCTCCAGATGGAAAGTCAACGCACGCTTACAGTCCAGGCTGTGCAAGGCCGCCTCATCGCGGTTCAAATGAGGCCAAGGAAAGAACATCAGAAGGACATTAGACTGGTTGAGGTAGAATGCCGTGATCACCTTTGGTAGAAAGCAAAGGGGTGTGCGAAGCACCACCCAGTTTTAGTGAAACCTGGTATACGGAGGGTAAGCAACCACAGCTTGGAGCTCACTGACATGTTGCACGACAGCCACCAGAAAGAGGACCTTCCAAGTCATAAAATTTCAGCGAGCATGAGCCCAGGGGCTTGAAGGGGGCCCGCATCAGTTGGCCAAAGACCACATTGAGATCCCAAGCGACTGTAAGGAGCTTGAGTGGAGATTTCAAGAGCAGAAGGCCCCTGATGAATTGGGCCACCAGAGGCTGGAGTGAAATGGGCTTTCTCCATTTTCTCTCAGTCCTTCTGAGCTGGGTCTTTAGTCTCTGCAGGTTGGGGGTGAACCAGAAGGCTCTGGCTGTGCTAGCTCTGGTTTTAGTGGGGGGGTTTTTGTTGTTGTACATGCCGCAGAGGTGATTGTAGTATTCCAGTTGTTGATTAGGTCTTAGATTTTGGGGGAGTCTGTTTGTAGATTAGGTAGCACTTGGGCTAGGAAGTCCTCTTTGTTAAATGGTTTGAATCTTCGTGCGAGTTGACTGTTGTCTTTGGTGTGTGTATGCTGGTATATGCAGGTGAGGCTGATGAGATGGTGGTCAGACCATGGTACCTTTGTGATGCTGGGTTTTCTGCAGGAGGTGGCGTTTTGGGAGTTGAGGAATATTAGGTCCAGGGTGTTTCCTTTTTCATGAGTTGATTCGTGTATGATTTGGGTCAGGTGAGGTCCATTGCTTCCATAGCACTAATAAAGGATTCGGCATGTTTTTTCTTGCAGTGAGGGGAGGTTAAAGTCTCCGAGGATTAATTGTTCTTTCGTGGTGATGGCACTTTCTGATATCTGGTGTAGAATGTCCGATAAGTCGGTGCTTGCAGTAGGCGTTCAGTAGATTAGGCATATGGAGAGGCGTTTGTTGGTGACTGTGAGTATGTCTGCTTCATTGGTTGTTTCGGATGCATAGGTTCTGAGGTGGAGGTTGGATTTCGCTATGATGGCTACCCCTCCTCCTCTGGCATGCATTCTTGAGCAGTTGTGCATGCTGTATCCAGGTGGTGTTAGTACACATCTTTCCAAGCAGCATAGTCAATTGTTCTATATGAAGTACGGAAGCAGCGTCCCTAATGAGACCATTTTGAACTTTTCGCGTACCAGGAACCAGTTGAGGTTTCGCAGATCCAGAATTGGATGGAACCCACCAGTCTTTTTGGGAACCAGGAAGTATCTGAGTAGAAGAGTGCCAGATCTGAGCAGGGGAGACCGGCTTGATGGCAAGGTCAGACAGCAGGGCCTCGACCTTGGTCTGCAGTAAGCTCCGGTGCATTCATGGGGTAATCCCTGGGGTTGTACAGAGGTGGCAGCTGGATGAAGTGCAGCCTATATCCGCTTTGGACAATCTAGAGCACCCAAGTGTGAGGTGATGAGGGGCCAATGGTGGGCAAAGTGGACTAACCTGCTTGGGGTGGGGGAAGGGTTGTGCATTTGGCTCTTCTCCCTCCACTGTGGGCGGGAAGGCTGCACTAGTGGCTGGGCCTGTAAATACCAGCGCAGGCGCAGATAAAAAGCCTTCCTGATGTGATGTTTTTTCCACTTTGGAACCGTGGTCTTTCTGAAGAGCCTGGTAAGAGTCATCTGCTCCTTCACCAGCTCCTTGGCTTTCTCCTTCATGGGCTTGCCAAAGAGGTTCTTGCCCCAGTAGGGGATGTTAGCGATCTTGTCCTGGACCCACTGCTCTAGGTCCGAAAACTGCAGCAACACCATCTGGCGGATGTTGATGCCCACAGCCGCCACCTGCCAGTAGATTCAAAAGTGTTGTACCTGCCCTGCAACATTAACTTCAAACATTCCTTGTCTTGAGCCATGAGGCCCTGAAAGAACTTGCGACGGTTCTCGGAAAAAGGGCAGAAAAGCCCTCCGGGTCCAACATGATATCCTTGAGGAACATATTCATGTAAGTCTGATAAACCAGGATTCTGGGAATCAGCATGGAACCCTGGAAGCACTTCCTCCCAAAGGAGTCCATGGTCTGAGCCTTGTGATTCAGTGGGACCGAGGAGTTTTAGCACTCTTCGCACACTTTAAGGCTGACTCCACAACAATAGAACTGTGGGGCAATTGAGGCTTTTCAAACCTCAGGGCCTTCTGGACTCGGTATAAGGAATTGAGCCAGTGGCTGATGACTGGAAGTGTGAGCGGTGCCTCCCACAGCCACAGCAGCAATTGCTGTAGTATATGATGGATGGGAACCATCACCTCCTCCCAGGGGGCCAAGGGGTACTGAAGAAGTTCCAGTTCCTCCACCCTCAATTCCTCCTCAGATTCCAGGGAAAAGGGGATAGCCTTAGTCATGTCCCTAATGAAATCCTGGAAGGACATGTCCTCCAGGAGAGACTTGCACTGCAGGTGTAGGCGACGGATCGGACAGGATTTGGATTCCGAGAGGAAGTCAAAATAGTGCTGAGTCTCCTCCTTCTGCCAGCTCCACACCTTGGGGGAAGGAGGGCGCCGATGACCCTCTTGTCACCCGGCATGCCGATGGCGGTGCACCTGGGCTTCGGACTCTGACACACTGGAGAGGGAGATGGATCTAGAAACTGGGGTCAATACCAATCTCCCACCGGATGTCCCAACCTCAGCAGACAGGACAAGGGTCTTCAGAATAGGCTGGAAGGAGTGCGGTGACAACGCATTCTGCGCCGTGAAGCCTGCATTACACAAGGCTTTCAGTGCTGCCAAGTGAGCTTCTAAGGCTTGAAGGTGTTCCTCCAGAACTGCCACCTGCTAAAGGGCTAATACCGCAGTCACAGACATCGGTGATGCCATTTTGGGTGGGGACTCCATGATGATAAGTGCATCAGGAGACATCCAGCTACCCTCCTGGGCACTGGGAATGGACTCTGCCATTCTGGTCAGGTCCTCCTGCTGGGGAAGATTGGCCAGCTACTCCTGGCCATTCGTCTCGTCAAGTAGGGCTGTGAGGACACAGCTCCCGATGCTCACCCTTTGACAGCAATGGGGTCTCTGTAGGGAGCCTCCCCTCACCACATGGGCTCTTCAGCTCCAACTGAGCACTCTGCTCCTTCCCCTTGGTCACCTCCGGAGCTCTTGCAGACATGGACAAGGGGTCAGGGCTGAGGATGCTAATTCAGATAAGCCGAAGAGGAAATTCTTCTACTTTAACTGACCTTTCAGCCCGCGGCATGTTATCTACAAGCAGAGCTCACAGGATGCTGACTCATGGTCAGGCCCAAGGCATTGCAAGCATCAATTATGACAGTCTGTGGCAGAAATGGTCTTACCACACTTGGTGCATTTCTTAAAGCTGCTAGCTGGCTTAGACATGCAGAAAAACACCACCTTGTCAAAGAGGGAGGAGTAGCCTAGTGGCTGGGGCAAGGTACTTCAGGCCAGAAGGTTGGGGGTTCAAATCCCACTAGAGGACAGCAACCTTGGGCTGGAAGGACTGGGGTTTCTAGTCCCACAGATGCTCCTTGTGGTTTTGGGCAAGCCACTTAACCCTCCATTGCCCATGTTCCCTGTAAGTATTAGTGTATGTGTCTCATATCCCCGCGCGTTAAATGTATCCCCCAATTGTGTTGTGACCGTTTTGATTGAAGGATAAGGCGGTATACAAAAACTGTCTAAATAAATAAATAAAGTCAAACTGAAACACTGCTGTGGGCGGGAAACCACCCCGAAGGGGGAGAAACCACGCAAAAGCGTTGAAAAAGAACACACAAAAAAAATCTAAAAGGAATAAAAAAACTGCTAACTGACAACAGGTGGAAAGAATAAGAGCAAAAAATCATGGCCACAAGGGCCAGAGAGAAAAACGTTTTTACAGACTGCAGGAACATGTCCTAGGTGCTCTGTGGAAAAAAGAAGACTGGAGAGTATGGCGCCGCAGCAGGTGGGAAGGCAGGCACACATTTGCGGTGTAGCACCCAAAAGCTTCCTTTGGAAGCTGGCAAGAGTTCCGTGCGGGGCTCTGTCAGTGATGTCCCCATACGTGAAAACAAATTTCCTGCTTGGTCACGGAGAAAACTGATATTTTTCACTGAGTGAAAGGGTGCCAATTTCAGCTGTTGCACAAAAAGCTGATTACTGCATGAAATATATCTGCATCAGATAATGCCAAAAAAACCTTTAATGCTGTGCTGCCATTCACCCAGAATGTATCATATAATATCAAATGGTAAAGCACTAAAAGAGGTAACCACTGAAAGGGATAAAAGGGACCTCGGAGACTGTGCTTCATGTTCTCCTGTTAACTCAAGCATTTTCTCAATCATTGGTCCCAAAACCAAATAGGTTTTTGATGTTTTTTTGTATTTGTACTTGTACTTTAATAAAAAAAAACACTTCTGAAACGTATGTTAGTGTGATAAACCAATCCTTTCATCATAAATGTGTTTAAGTGAAAATCACTTATCTGTTGTGCACATTCAATCAACATGAGCTCCCAGCTCAGAGCACCCAATGAAGGCCTACTTTTCACATCAGCCACTTCAGGGGTGGAGCTTCTCTCATCCACAATATCATCTGAGTCTGTCAATGAGGCAGTCTCTTCCTATAACACTATACTCTCCTCTGTTTTGGATGCTCTAGGTCCTCCAATTCCACATTCAATGAAGCATACTGTGCCTCAGCCTTGACCGACCTCTGAAATCTACTGCGTATGTTCCTGGCCTACTCTACTTAGTATCTGGTTAAACTCATATGCCCATGCTGACTTCATACATTTTTTAAAATTCTTGGTATCCCCCTTCCAATCAGTTATATTGCCAAGCAAGAGTATTATGCCATCTGACAAACTTTCTTGCCTCCAACCCTCACCATCCCTTTGCTACGCTCATCTGTCTCCTCAGCGTGCCTTGACTTCCAACTACTCCTTTGCTTTCTTTCCAGACTTTGGCTATTTCCTTGACACGTTTCACGAGATTAGTCTTGAGTTCTCTACTAGGTCACATTCTGTCTCCCCTTCCTCCACTTCACGCTCAATTTTTTCCTTCAGCTCCTGTCACCCTTTTTTTCTTTTTCTAAAATCACTGAGGAGCAAACTGCACATCTTCTATCCTCCTCCAAACTGGCTACCTGATCCTCTGATCATATTCCCACCTATTTACTAAACTCTATTCCCTCTTGTTGTCACGTCTCAAAAAAAAACCTTCACTGGACCCTACCTGCCCTCCAGTTATCAGCCCATCTCCCTCCCCCCTTTCACATCCAAATTACTCAAACATATGGTTCACTGCTGTTGTCTTAACTTACTTTCTTCTCGAGCTATTTTGGATCCACTGCAATCTGGTCTTCATCTTGTACATTCTCCTTGTCAAAGTCCCTAGTAACCTGTTCCTGGCCAAATATAGGGGCCTTTACGCAATCCTCATCCTTCTTGACCTAACAGCTGCTTTTGATACTGTTTATCACCATCTTCTCCCCAGTACCCTATTCTCTCTTGGATTTAGGGGACTCTGTTCTGTCTTGGTTTTCTTCTTATCTCTCCCACTGATCTGGTGGATCTTCTTCTGCTGTTATCCACTTTCAGTTGGTGTACCTCAGGGCTCTGTCTTAGGACCTCTCTTTTGCTCTCTCTATACTCATTCTCTTGCCACCCAAATTTTCTCCCATGGTTTTCAGTAACATCTTTATGTTGATGGCTCTCAGATTTATCTACTTGTACCAGAAATCTCTCCAGGAATCCAGGTCAAAATCTGTCTGCTTGTGTGTTTTTCCTGCCTGGATGTCCCACCACCATCTGGACCTAAACATGGCCAAGATGGAACTTCTTATCATTCCCCCTAAACTCACCTCCCCCTTTCCTCCTTTCTCTATTTCTGTGGATAACACGGCCATCCTCCCTTTTTCCTTGGTTTGCAACTTTGGGATTATCTTTGAGTCCTCGCTCTCTTTCTCTGCACATATCCAACAGAAAGCTAAAACTCTTGAATTCTCTCTCTCCCCCCTTGAATCCATTCAAAACTCAGCTGAACAGCGAGTTGCTATGCTCATGTAGCCCCTCTTTTCAAGCCCTTTATTGGCTCCCTATCTATTTCCGCATACAGTTAAAACTTCTCCAACTGACCTACAAGTGTATTAACTCTGTAGCTCCTCATTACTTCTCCTCTCGTCTCTTCCTATACCCATCCTCAAATACTCCATTCCTCAGGTAAATTGCTCTTATCTGTGCCCTTCTCTTCTGTGGCCAAATCCAGACTCCTTTTGTTCCCCTTTTCTGCACTATGCTTGGACTTGACTACTCAAGTCAGTATATCAGGCTCCATCTCTTCAAATCCTGGCTAAAAACAACATCTCTTTGAAGCTGCTTTTGAACCCTAACCTCCTTATTCTCTTGTTTAACTCTCCATATGTTTTAATCATTTCCCTTAAGAATTACCCTAATCCTCTCTTTGTTCTGTTTGTCTGTCTTGAATTAATTGTGAGTTCTGTTGGGTAGGGTTGGTCTTCTACATGTATGCATGTGGCACTGTGTATGCCTGTTAATTCTATACAAATGATAAGTAGTAGTACTAGTAGTATGCTGATGATGTGCAGTTCTTGTGTCAGATAAACCCTAGGACCCCTGATTTTTCTGTACTACATGCTCGTATAAATACTATTAGTGCTTGGCTAAATGAAAAGCATCTTAAATTGAATACTAGTAAGTCTCGGGCCATTTGGATCTCTAATCCCCACATAGGACTTTCAAACCCTCCTCTACCATTGAGCAACCCTGTTGTCTGAGCCAGAGCCAGCCCAAGGGTATCTGTTGCCCTAGAGGCCATGCACCTCCCCACCATGGTCCAGCATCTCTCCTCTTTCCCCTCTCCCCATGCAAAATCCCCTCCTTACCTCCCCCCCAATGTCCAACATTTCTCTTTCTCTTCCGTAACTCCCCTCACTTATCTCTTTCCCTTCCTCTCTCTGACCTCTCCCCCTCTAGTAATCTAGAATTTTTTCTTCTGTACCCCCCCCCCCCCCCATTGTGTCCAGGATCGCTGCCTCCCCCTCCTTCTGGGTTTGGGCCAAAATTAGAAGTTTTATTTTTTTTAATTTATTTTACTCCTGACATCCAACACTTGTCTCACTGCTCAGACTGAGAAACAAGGCCTCTGGAGCCTACCAGGAGCCCTAAGCACTCCTGACTCAGCACTACCAAAATGCTACTGCACTGCAGCAAACTTCACCTTTTTTTTTGTAAATGTTTCTCCTGCGACCCAGGACCTCAGCACATCAGTTCCAGCACTAGGAAATAGCACCAGGGCTGCCACTCTGCCACTGCGACCCATGACCCACGGCCGAACTCCAGTCACCAGCTCCACCTCCTCCTGGTGAACATGCAGCAATACTGCAGCTCCCATGACTGCGACAGCTACAAACCCCAGCTTGATCGCGGCAGCCCAGACCTACAGCCCCATGTACCCCACATATGAAAAAAGGTCTGCTGCTGCGCACAGATTACTTACTACCACAGCTCCTGAACAGAACGGAGGTAGAGCAGCAAGCCTTGGCATGACGGGGTGGGGAATGAACGAACAACGCTGAGCTACTGGGGATGGGCTCAGGAAAGTGCTCCAAGTGCCAACCCTACGACATATTCCGCCCTAAGCAAATGCCTAGTTTTCCTAGTGGTAGGGCTGGTCCTGGCCTTAGCAGGCTCTATAAAAGTTGTAGGGCGTCATCTTGATACTAATCTCACCTTTCAGACCCAGGTAGCCTCTATCATTATGTCATCGCATCTTGCTGTACATTTGGTTTTAGCTCTCCGTTCTCAGCTGGATACAGAAGCAATGGATGCATGCCTCAGTTCTATCATACTTAGATTATGGAAGAGACTTTAAAGCACACAAAGTACCGTGATCAGGCTATTACACAAGGCCAAAAGGTTTAGCAGAGTAAATCCACTATTACCATCTGAACACTGGCTGCCAGTCGGTTATAGAATTCTGGTAAAATACTATAATTAAACGTGAGCCTTTTTCACAGGTCATCCGTTTTACCTCTCTGAACATCTTTTTGAGTTCCAAACTTTTATTAGAGTTTTTCCAAATATTACAACCAATTATTTCATATTGAAACAGTAGTATATACACTGTAAGCAACAGGGGAGGCGCAACAGTACATCTCAAGAGCATCCAGGGTACAAATGAATTAATCATCCACAGATTATTACTTGAACTAAATGGATATTGCGGTCTAGATTATATAATATAAACTGGCCAGCATTATCGAAGCATTTCATATTTAGAGATGGCCATATCTTAAGAAAATATTAGATATTCCCAGACATTTTTTTCAATCACAGACTCATATGCTAAGAAAGCACAGTTACTTACCTGTAACAGGTGATCTCTGGGAACAGCAGGAATTAGTCCTCACATATGGGTATCGTCGGTACCGACGGAGCCCGTGCGGGAAAGCTCCCCAGCTTCTTAGAATAGAAGCTTTTGGGACCTCCCACTGCACATGCGCACTGCCTTCCCGCCTTCCTGAACAGCTCTCCTCAGTTTCGAGTTTATAGCTGAGTCAACAGAGAGAGGACAGGAAGATAGATAGATAAAAGATACAACTCCTAGGGGAGGTGGGTGGGTTGTGAGGACTAATTCCTGCTGTTCCCAGAGATCACCTGTTACAGGTAAGTAACTGTGCTATCTCCAGGAACAAGCAGGAATAAGTCCTCACATATGGGGACTCCCTAGCTTAGATGCATGGGATCCCCTGTAAAGGTTCGCCATCTTCGTATGGATCTCAGGCATCCATTCTGGGAAGGTGGGCAGGAGTTGTTTAGGAATGGAACAGGTGCTTGAGGACAGCCTGGCCAAACAAGGCATCCCGGCGGGAGTCCTTGTCCAAACAGTAATGGGCTGTGAAGGTATGAACCGAGGCCCAGGTAGCGGCTCGACAGATCTGATCTATGGAAACAGAGTGCAGATGAGCCATAGAAGTTGCCATGGCCCTCACATTGTGAGCAGTGACATGGCCTTCCAGAGAAATGTTTTTGCTCTGGTAAGCAAAAGAAATACACTGAGCAATCCAATTGGAAAGTGTACGCTTGGAGACTGGAAGTCCCAAATGGGAAGGATCAAAGGCCACAAAAAGTTGAGAAGACTTTCGATGTGGCTGAGTCCTATTAAGGTAAAAAGCGAGAGCTCTTTTACAATCCAGAGTATGAAGGTTCCTCTCTGCATTGGATGCATGAGGAGCTGGAAAAAAGACAGGTAGATATACCTCTTGATTAAGATGAAAAGGCGAGACCACTTTAGGCATAAAGTGGGGATTCGTCCTAAGGACAACCTTATCATGATGAAATCTTGTGTAAGGTGGATTAGCCACTAAAGCCTGCAGCTCACTGATGCGGCGAGCCGAAGTGACTGCAATGAGGAAGATGACCTTCCAGGAAAGAAATTTCAAGGAGGTGGAAAACATTGGCTCAAAAGGTGGCTTCATAAGTTGACCGAGCACTAGATTCAAATCCCATGCGACCGGGGGTGGTCTGATGGGAGGTTTAGTGAGAGTCAGGCCTCTCATGAATCTTGCAACAAGAGGATGAGAGGAGATAGGTTGTCCATTTATATGTTGCAAGGATGCTGCAATAGCACTTAAATGGACTCTTACCGAATTCGTCTTGAGGCCTGCATTGGATAGATGCAGGAGATAATCAAGAAGAGAATTCAAAGGAAGTGCCAGAGGGTCAAGACCCTGCTGAGCACACCAAATGGAAAAACGTTTCCATTTGAAAGCATAGGAACGCCTGGTAGAGGGTTTCCTAGAGGCAGAAAGGATATCTTTCACTGGTTGGGAAAGATGAAAGTCTTGAAGGCTTAAGCCTTCAGTAACCAAGCACTGAGGTGAAGGGATTTGGGGTTTGGGTGCCACAAAGTCCCCTCCTCCTGAGACAGGAGGTCTGGCGCAGCTCCCAGATCCAAGTAGGATCCCTGGGAGAGCTGTAGAAGTAGAGGGAACCACACTTGGCGTGGCCAGCGTGGAGCTATGAGGATCATAGTTCCATGATCCCTCTGGAGTTTGAACAGAGTCTTGGGAATCAAAGGAATGGGTGGAAAGGCATATAGGAATGCCTGACTCCAATTCAGGAGAAAGGCGTCCGTAGCCTGAGCTCCCTGACACGGAGTTCTGGAACAGAACCGGGGAAGTTTGGCATTCCACGGACTTGCAAAGAGGTCTATGTCCGGGGTCCCCCATTCCTGAAAGATTCGGTTTATTTGGTCCAAATGTAGGGACCATTCGTGTGGCAGCAGAACTCGACTGAGCCTGTCTGCCCGAGAGTTTTGAACTCCTGGGAGATACACTGCTAGCAGGTGAATCTGATGCTCTCTGGCGAAGGCCCATAGTCTTAGAGCTTCGTTGCAAAGCGACAGAGAGCCCGTCCCTCCTTGTTTGTTTATGTAAAACATGGCCACCTGATTGTCCGTCTGAACTAGGACAGTGAGGTTGGCTAGGAGGGAGTGGAAGACCTTGAGGGCAAGGTAAATTGCTCGCAGTTCCAGAAGATTGATATGAAGGGTGGTCTCCTGTAGAGACCAAGTGCCCTGAGTGGAGAGAGTTTGCAGATGGGCTCCCCACCATGTTTGGGAGGCATCTGTTGTGAGGGTTGCTTGGGGTAGCAATGGTTGAAATGGAGCCCCCAACAACAGATTCTTGGTGGAAGTCCACCAGTGGAGGGACCAAAACAGACGATCGGAGGTTTGTATTTGGTCTGAGAGCGCTCCTGACGCCTGAGTCCACTGAGTGGCCAGGGTCCATTGAGCTGCTCTCATATGAAGACGAGCATAGGGCACCACATGCACTGTGGAGGCCATATGACCCAGTAGGCGTAGCATTTCCCTGGCTGTCAAGTGAGTGCTGGACTGAGCTTGGGAGGCCAAACTCAGGAGGCGCTGGCCTCGAACATGTGGAAGGTAGGCCCTTGCAGTGATGGTGTCCAACTGGGCCCCTATGAATTCTAGAGATTGAGTAGGGATGAGTTGGGACTTGGGAAGGTTTACTACCAGTCCCAGATACTGCAAAAGGCTCCTTGTGTGGTCCAGGGAAATCTGGGCCTGTGACTGAGTTGGAGCTCGGATGAGCCAGTCGTCCAGATATGGGAAGACAAAGATTCCCATGCCTCTTAGAAATGCGGCTACGACTGCCATGCATTTTGTGAATACTCTTGGAGCAGAGGCTAGACCGAAGGGGAGTACTCTGTATTGGAAATGTTTTCCCTGAAACAGAAAGCGAAGATACTTTCTGTGGGATGGATGGATGAGTATATGTGTATACGCATCCTGTAGGTCTAGAGAACAAAGCCAGTCCTGACCCTGGAGGTAAGGAAGGAGAATGCCGAGAGACAGCATTTTGAATTTCTCCTTGAAGAGAAATTTGTTCAATTCTCTCAGATCTAGGATTGGTCTGAATCCCCCTGTCTTCTTTGGAATGAGAAAATAAGGGGAGTAGAAACCGGACCCTTGTTGAGGAAGAGGAACCTCTTCTATGGCCCCTTGGGCAAGAAGAGAGGAAACCTCTTGACCCAACAGGGTTAGGAGAGATGGGGGAGAATTGAATGGTCTCACCATATGATGGGGAGGAAGGCTGGAGAAATGAAGTTTGTAACCCTCTCGAATGATAGAGAGGGTCCATTGTTCTGTTGTGATTTGTTCCCATCTGGGAGCAAAGTGAACCAACCTTCCGGGTATGGTGAGAGGTTCTGATTGTGTTAGAACCAGAAGTGGCAAGTTCCCTAGGAGCAAGTCAAAACCCCTGAGGGGTTGGAGCCTGCTGAGCTACAGTAGCTGCTGCAGGCTTAGCTCGTGCTTGTTTGGATTGCTGACGCTTAGCAGTATAGCGAGGTTGAGAAGACTGCTGGCCAGTATTTGAAGCAACTCTGGCCTTCTTATAGTAAGGCCTTTTAAAAGACTTTTTCTTAGTAGGAATTGAAGTGGACTTTGAAAGTCTTTCCAAGGTGGCATTTTCAGCATCCATCTGGGTGGCTTTGATTTGCCACTCTTCCCCAAATAAGTTCTCACCTGTACAGGGCAGATTCCGTAAGCCATCTAGAACCCAAGGTTCCAGATCAGAGGCCTGGAGCCAAGCAAGACGTCGGGCTGCAATAGCAATGCCCGAAGCCCTACTGGCTCCCTCAAAGGAATCATATGCTGCCCTATTAGAGAACTTAGAAACCTCTAAGAGTTGTTTCACTAGGGAAAGGAATCCCTGCTTTTTATCCTCAGGGATAAAGGGGGCAAAATGCCGCACCTTTTTGGCAAGTTCCTCCAGGAACATGCCCATATAGAGACTGTAGGAATTAATCCTGGCTATAAGCATACTAGCCTGGAAAATTTTCCTACCAAAAGAGTCCAAAGTCTTACATTCCCGTCCTGGAGGGGTGGAAGAGTGCCTTTTGGTACTCCTAATCTTCTTCATTGCAGACTTCACCACAATAGAGTGGTGGGGCAATTGAGTCTTTTGGAAACCAGGAGAAGGAGGGACCCTATACATGGTGTCCAACCTACGGGAATAAGGAGACAAAGTCAAAGGATTTTCCCAGAAATCCATCAGTTGTTCTTGAAGGATTTCATGGATAGGCAGGATAACTGCCTCCTTAGGGGCCTTTGAGTATCCCAAAATATCCAGTTTTTTGGATCTGGGTTCCTTTTCAGAGGATGTGGTAATAGAAAGGGCTGTAGCCATATCTAAAACAAAGTCCTGGAAGGACAAATCCTCTGGAGGGGACATTCTCCTTTTAGGAGAAGAGGGCTCCTCAGGTAAGTTGAGTGAAAACTCAGCAGAATCATCAGAGGAGTGAAAATCCTCAGAGGAATCGGTGCTTTCCTCTAACGCACGATACGCGTACCGATCGGTATCGATATCGGGCGTATCGGGTATGGAACCGGTATGGAGCGAAAGCCCATACGGTACCGACTTGCGTTTAGAGGTGGACGGCCTCGATACCGGCATGGCGGACGATACCGGTATCGGGCCCGGAACCGCTGAAAGCGGAACCGATGGCGTTGCAGCTTTAATGAAAGCCATGACGGCCTGCTGCATGGACTGTACAGTATCGCCCATGGACGCCATAGCTGCCTGGATGTCGGTACCGGAGTGACCCGGTACCCCAGAGCAGGCTAACAGGTGATCTGTCGAGGCCGTAGCATCGATATCAACCTGAGACCCCTGAATTGGCGTTTTTGGAAGTTGGACTTCCCGCCGGGGTTGTTTGGCTGGGGCAGGGTCCTCAAGTTCTAAGCTAAGAGCCTCTCGATGCTTTGAAGGAGATTTGCTCTTTGAGGACTTGCCCACAGAAGGTTTGGTTACCTGAGATCCATCCGGAGAAGAAGACCTGGATGACTGTGATGCTGTATTCTCTGAAGCAAACAGCACATGGAATTTGTTGGCCCGGTTCTGCAGCCCACGTTTAGACATGTGGGAGCAAGATGGGCAGTCCGGTATGGAATGGTCAGGCCCCAAACATTTCAGACACCATTCATGGGTGTCTGTGACTGAAATAACAGCATTACATTTGGTACACTTCTTAAATCCAGGGGCTGGCTTCTCCATGAGGAGAAATTGAGTAGGCCGAGAGGCCTCTCTGAAGTGACCAAAAAGCTAAAAATAAGAAAAAAGAATTATAATTTTTTAAAGAAAGAAAGAAAAGACCGGCGATACCGGTATCGGTATGGGGAAGGCAGGTACGCGGTCTAAAGAAACAAATAAAATAACAATTTCTTCAGCGGTGACAGGAACACGACCTGCTGGCTCCGCGGAAAAAGAGAAACTGAGGAGAGCTGTTCAGGAAGGCGGGAAGGCAGTGCGCATGTGCAGTGGGAGGTCCCAAAAGCTTCTATTCTAAGAAGCTGGGGAGCTTTCCCGCACGGGCTCCGTCGGTACCGACGATACCCATATGTGAGGACTTATTCCTGCTTGTTCCTGGAGATGGTTAGATTAACTGTTGAGTTATTCTTCCAGGCTCCCAGCACTGATTGTACTACCAGCGCTAACAATATATTAACCAGATTTCTCCCCTTTATTGCAAGGACATTGGTAAGTACCGTCCCCCTAAGAATGATTATAGCAAATGTTAAAGAGGCGTTAATATTAAGCGCTTTCTGGATCCTGTCCCATACCTGATTCCAAAAGGATTGTAAATTACCAGAACAAGTGCTCCAAAGTATCAACTTCTAGCTTGCACGACCAGCAGAGCTGAGAAATTGCATTCTTAATTTTGTGCAAGCACACAGAAGTCCACAACACTCTGTGTGACTGTAGTATAAAAGCAGATGTTAAGCCCTTAGCAGAACTACATCAGATGTTGGCCCATTGATCTTCAGACAACTGTGATGTAAGTTCACGCTCCTGCACCTGTTGTAGCCCAGTGGCTACTAGTACTGCGCCTGGAATCTAGGAACTTATAGAACCTTGATTCAACATGACCTTATCACATACCTCTGTAAAGGTGACAGTGTTGGGTAAGACTGAAATTTTCATCTTCCAGCCAAACAGCATATGCTTCAGTTGCAGCCATCTGAAGCACTGTGAAAAGGGCAGGTCATATTTCTCTCAAAGAAATTGAAACAAAGCGATTTGGTCCTCCATTAAAACGTCCCCTACCAACCAAATGCCTTTGTGCTCTCAGTCCGTCTAGTATAGCTTTGTATTATTGATTTTAAAATCAAGATTACACCACAGCAGACAGCACCGCGATCTGTGGACAGGAGATGTAAGGCGTTGGTCCAGGATGCTAAGAGCCTTCCAAGTTGACTTCATAATAGAATTATGTTGAAAGAAATGGCAATGGATGTGACATTCCAACAATATGAATAAGAATCAGTGGTTTAACAAAATCTAGTTCCAAGTCCACCCAGCTAGGGACAGGACCAGGATCTCTGCACAACCAAAAACTACCCTGGCACAATAAAAAGGCATAGTGATAATTTAAAAGGTGAAGATAGTTACCACTACCAGAATCTTTTTGACAATATAAATTTGCACAGTGCAATACGAGACTGTTTATTCTTCAACTGAAAACTTAAAAGTAGTTTCTCTATGTCCTTATACAGGGAAAGGCAGAACAAAACTGGTATCATATTGAGACCATACAATACCTTGGGTGCAATAGACATCAGTACAGCTTCTAATCTCCCCCCACCAAGACATTAGCAGGCTCCACATAGCACATAAAGATCTGACACATTTTAACAAAGCAGAATCATTCTCCCCAATTGTAGATTCTATATCCAGGAGAACATGAATGCCAAGTATTTGATACCTCTGGACTGTCCACTAAAAAGGGCACGCTGTCATAAGATCCTTAATAGAATGGACATTTGAAGGCATTACTTCTGACTTATTCCAGTTAATCCTATAACCAGAGAACTTTCATAAGAACATAAGAAATGCCATACTGGGTCAGACCAAGGTCCAAGCTCAGTATCCTGTTTCCAACAGTGGCCAATCCAGGTCACAAATACCTGACCGGTTCCCAATAAGGTACAAAGGTTCCACAATGCTTCTCCCAGGGTAAGCAGTGGATTTCCCAGGTTCTCTTAAATAATGGTTTACAGACCTTTCCTCCAGGAACTTGTCCAAACCTTTTTTTAAAATCAGCTACATCCTCCGGTAATAAATTCCAAAGTTTTATTACGTGTTGACTGAAAAATATTTCCTCTTATTACTTTTAAATGGATTATTTATTTATTTATTTAGCTGTATTTATATCCCGCTTTTCACCGGGTCAAAGCAGTCAATTGGGGGATACATTTAACATGAGGGGATATGAGACACATATGCTAGTACTTACAGGGAACATGGGCAATGGAGGGTTAAGTGGCTTGCCCAAGACCACAAGGAGTGCCTACAGGACTAGAAATCCCAGTCCCTCCGGCCTGAGATTGCTGTCCCCAGGTGGGACTTGAACCACTGGCCCTCCGGCCTGAAGTACCTTGTCCTAACCACTAGACCACTCCTCCACTTGCAGCTTCATTGTGTGTCCCCTAATCTTTCTATTTTTTGATGGAGTAAACAACCGTTCTACTTCATTCATTAATTTATAGACTTCTATCATATATCCCCTCAACCATTTTTTTCCAAGTTGAAGAGCCCTAACCTTTTAAGCCTTTCCTCATAGGGATATCCTTCCATCCCCTTTACCATTTTGGTGGCTCTTCTCTGTACCTTACCTAATTCCGCTTTATTCTTTTTAAGATATGGCAACCAGAATTGCACACAATATTCAAGGTGCGGTCGCACCATGGAACAATACAGAGGCATTATAATATCCTTGGCTTTATTTTCCATTCCTTTCCTTATGATACGTTTCTCTTGGCCGCCGCTGCACACTGGGCATAGGGTTTCAGCATATTTTCCACGATGACGCCAAAATCTTTTTCCTGGGTGAAGATTCCTAATGTGGAATCTTGCATTATGTAATCATAGTTTGGGTTTTTCTTTCCTAGATGTTGTCCACATTAAATTTCATCTGTCATTTGGATGTCCAGTCTTCTTATTTAAAAAAGTCCTCTTGCAATTTTTCATAAACCTTTGGTGTTTTAATAACTTTGAATAATTTTATGTCAACTGCAAATTTGATTACCTCACTCGTTATTCCCATTTCCAGGTCATTTACGATTATGTTAAAAAGCAACAGATCCAGCATAGATCCCTGGGGTACTCCACTATTCACCTTTCTCCATTGAGAAAATTGTCCATTCAGCCCTACCCTCTACTTTCTATCTTTTAACCAGTTCCTGATCCACAATAGTACACTGCCTCCTATCCCATGACTTTTTAATTTCACCAAGTCTCTCATGAGGGACCTTGTCAAAGGCTTTTCTGAAAACCAAAGTAACCCACAGTCTAGCAGGATACAACATACCATACCAGGCTCCAAGTTGTTTCAACTGTGGCCTCTTTGCCAACAATTGTTTGTGACGAAGTGCTGTGACTTTGGCAGAATATTAATTTCAGCTCCTTGCCATTCCAGGAGCAATCTAGCCTTTACTTTAACCAAGATCTCCATTACTTGGGGATATCTTAAAACTTTCAAAATGTAAGGGCGAGGATCGTGGTGAGTATTGATCCTCCCAACCAGGATCCAATGCACACATTCTACTTCAAAGTAGGTCTTTGATTGCAGTGAGCTCATGCATCACCGACTCTAACATTGAGCGGCCGCCCTTCTAGCCAGAGTTGGGGAATTAGGTTTTGGTCTCTTACCGCCACCGACAGCTGCAAATGTTGCTTCTATTTGATTTGGTGGTTTGCCAGCCATTCCCAATATCCATCTGTATGTGCTGCTGGACCAGCAAACAAAAAATAAGCAGAAGGTTCAACGTTTGATCAGTAAACAAGTGGGAGCACAGAATCTAAATGGCCATCTTGGATTTGTGGCAGGCTCCATCCTCACCTCTCTGATCATCTTATTCTATTTACACCATCTAGTCCAAGGGTTCTCAACCCAGTCCTTCAGACATACCTAGCCAGTTAGGTTTTCAAGACAGCCACAATGAATATGCATTTGAGAGATTTGTATACAATGGATGCAGTGCGTGCAGATCTCTCTCATAAATGTCCATTGCGGCTATATTGAAAACCTGACTGGCTAAGTGCATCCCAAGGACTGAGTTGAGAACACCTGATCTAGACTAACAAGATCTCTAACACAGAATCTTCTTAATCTACCATCAATCTCAAGAACTTGTTATGAGACAATGAGGCAATCAGTCTTCTTTTACATGGCTCTGCAACTATGGAATATGCTGCCCCTACACCTCCAAACAGAGACCTTTAACATTAAAATAAAAAGGGTCTCAAAATGTTACTCTTTTCCAAGGCTTCGGGGACCTGCTGGATGTGAATGCCTAGTGGTATCATCGTTTCTTCCCTTCCTCTTATCCCTTGTTTTACTATGTGGATTATTCTAAGAATTATTATACACCCTCCCACCGTTCCTGTTTGAATGTGTTTGTAATGCATTTGCTTGTACCTGAGCTTTTGATGTCAATATTTATTTTTACTTTCCTTTATCTTGTTTTGTTACAAAAGGCAGGATAACAAGTATATAAATAAACTAAACTAAATAAACGAAACTCAGGATTTTAATGTATTGTTCATGATAACCCCAAGATTCTTTTCTTGGGTGGTGGCGTCTAATACATAATCCGCTATTATGTATCTGTGGCTTGGATTCTTTATCCCTATATGGATTTGTCCACGTCAAATTTGATCTGCGATTCAGTCCCTCAGCCCCATCAGGTTTCTTGCACTTCCTTTCAATCAGCTTGTGATTTGACTCTTTGAATAAATTTGTGTGATCATCAAATTTGATAACTTCACTTCTCACTCCCTTTTCTTGATTATTTATAAATATAATTAAAAGCATCATTCCCAGTACAGCTTACTATTACTCCTACTACCTATCATTTCTATAGCACTGTTAGATATACTGTACATATTCATGTAAGAGACCATCCCTGCTCGACAATCTATTCAAGACAAATACGACAAATAAGAGATTAGGGAATCACATTTATTATGAAAAATGATTAAAAACAGGAGAACAAGGGGTTTAAGATTTAAAAGTAGCCTCGAAAAGGTGGACTTTTCACTTGGATTTGAATAGGACCAGAGATGGAGCTTGACATACCAACTCAGGAAGTTTATTCCAGTCGTACAGCACAACAAGGTCGAAGGAAAAGAGTTTGGCGCCTGATTTTGGAAAGGTAGTTACACGGTTTACAAACCAATAAACCATGGAAATGCCTTAAATGGGGATATTCAACAGCCCTTACACGGTTAATGCCATTGAATATCTCCTTCTAACTCCCCTATATGCCCCAATGCTATCCGGTTAGCTTCGGGGCGTGTTAGGGAAGTTCCAGGGCAGAGACTGTTGCTAACAGGGCAACGGCGATATTGCAAATTGCCTGGGGTTAGCAACCTGCACCTAAATATAGGCAAGGAAAACACTCACTTATCTTTAAGGCGCAGGAGCTAACCAGGCAGCATGCAACATCGCTGCTGCCCGGTTAGCTACTGCGGCTTCCGGGATCTGCGGCAATCCCAGGATATTCAATGCCGGGTGCATATGACCCCGGCATTGAACATCCAGGATTAAGGGTCAGTGGACAGGGCTAGGTGTCATAGCGGCTTACAGTCTGTCCAGAAGAATATCGGGCCCTTGGAGTTTGCAGAGGAGGAGAAGGGCACAGATAAGCGTGACTTGCCTGATGGGCAGAGTTCCCAAGGAGGGGTGTAAAGAAAGAGAAGAGAAAAGAAGTAATGAGGAGCTATAGAATGAAAGGACTTGTAGGTCGGAAAGAGAAGTTTGAAATGTATGTGGAACCAGATAGGAAGCCTATGAAGTGACTTGAGAAGAGGGGTTATGTGAGTGTAGCAACAGTGGCAGAAGATTAGTCGTGCAGCTGAGTTTTGAATAGATTGAAGTGGGGAGAGATGACTCAGTGGAGACAGATGGTTCAGTGGAAGACCTGTGAAGAGCAAGTTGCAATAGTCTAACGAGTAGGGCCGTACCAGGGGCTGTGAAAGTGATGCAGCCGCACAGGGCACAAGTACATTAAGGGCACTGATATCATCACTGGGCTTCCAGGAAGCTCAAAAAGAGTGATTTACTGCACATGGCTGGGGGAAAGGGAGGTGTCAGATTTGTTATCCACATAGGACGTGTTTCTAGCTTGGCACAGTCTTGCTAAGGGGGACATGATGAAAGAGCAGATAAGAATTTTGGTAGTGTGTTCAGAAAGGAAAGGATAAATTTTGCTGGTGTTATAGAGGAAGAAAGGAAGAGAGGAGTTTTAGATGGCTCCTGTGTTATTCACAGAAACATAGAAAGGGGAAGGAGGGAGAGGTAGGTTTAAGGGGCTACTCCACTATTTGCTTTTCTTCATTAAAAGAAATGACCATTTTTATCCCTAATCTCTCTTCTCTATCTTTTAGCCAATTACTAGTTTACAATAGTACATTGTCTCCTGACCTACTGTATATCATGATTTTTTAACTTTCTGATAAGTCTGTCATCAGGATATGGAAGGAACTTAAGGAAGTTTTGACTTTTTATTATTTTCTTAGGGGCAGATGTGGTCCTGAAGGACTGGAGACAGGCAGATGTGCTTTCTCTTCTCAAAAGTAAGGAGGAGGAGGCTGGGAGCTACAGACTGTTTCATCTGACCTCAATGGTGAGCAAATGGAGTTCCTGCTAAAACAGAGAATGGCTCAGATACAGGGTTGATGCTATACAGAATCTGAGGCAGCATGGTTTCACCGAAGGTAGGTCTTGCCAGACACAGCTGATCAAATCCTTTAACTAGGTGACCAGAGAACTGGATCAAGAGAGAGAACACTAGATGTTGTGGACTTAACTTTCAGCAAGGGTTTTCACATGATTCTACATAAGTAACTTATAAATAAACTGAGCACCCTCGGTATGGGCCCTAAAATGACTGACCGGGTTAAGTACTGATTGAGTGGAAGGTAACAAAGGATAATAGTGAAAGGAGTTCACTCATAGGAAAGAGGTGTTGCCAGTAATGTGCCTCAGGGATTGGTACTTTGTCCAGTTCTTTTCATCATTTTTTCAAGTGATATTGCAGAATGGGCTGTCAGGAAGAGTTTGCCTTTTTTGCAGATGATACCAAAATCTGCAGTAGGGTAGATATCCTGGAAGAAGTGGAAAACATGAGGAGGATCTAGCAAAGCCTGAGGAATGGTCTAGAGTGTGAAAGCTAAAATGTAATGCCAAAAAAATGCAGAAATATGCATCTGAGACGGTACAGAGTCTTGGAATTCACTCCCAGTCCTCAAGGGCTGTGAACAGATCAGGTTTTCAGCATATCTCTATTGAATATGCATGAGAAAGATCTGCATGACTACTGCCTCCATGGTACGCAGTGTTTCTAAGACAGAACTACAGCTCCTTGCAGATGATGGGGTGGTTGATGTGGGTACCTTGCTGGATGGTGGCGGTATGCAGGATATTAAATCTCAGGGTCACAATTTGAAGATGATCTTAGATTCCTGTTAACATATGAGTGTGCACATTTCCTATCTGTTCAACGCTACTTCTTTTATTGCAATGGATCCATCACTTACAGCCATACGTATCTGAAGCTTGTTTGGGTGAAGTGACTAGGGCTTTGCTGATGCCACATTTGGGTTACTGTAATGCAGGGGTCTCAAACTCAAATTGCTTTGAGGGCCGAATGAGGACTTGTAAAGTAACCCGGGGGCCGCATAAGACACGGGCCTCATTTGCATAAATATTTGCATAATGTTGCATAATGAGTGCATGGATAAAGAAAGACTAGAAAATTTCTATATTACTATAATCCAGTGCCAACCGCCAGGCACATTAGGAACTACTACTAACACTGCCCATTTGGAACCCATAGCAAACCCCCCGTATCATAACAGCACTACCAGGACTCACAAAGCACCAGACCCTACCTATCAAAAGGCAACACTGCAAATATTAAATCAATACATTTCAGAGAACAATACATGACCTACTGGGAAAAGAGAACAAGTAGCAATGTCAAATAGGAATTACACAGAATACCTCAGCACTGTAGAAATAAAACTATAAATAATTTCTTGTACCAAAGCACAGACATTAATGATGCACATTTCCCAGAGCTGACATATTCCAGTTAATAAATTCAAAATAAAGAGATATTTTTCTACTTTTTGTGCATTTTTTTTCAGTTGCAATTGCTCCAGCCACTTCTGGTTTCTTCGTGTCTTCTGCTATCTCCATCGTCTGCTGTCCATTTGTCCTTTCTTCTCTCTTCTAGTTTTTTTCCATTCTCTCTCTCTACATCTGCTTTAACATACTAATCTTTCTCCTTTTGCTCTTTCCTCATTCCTATTTCATCCACTCAAATTTTACCCCTCCATCCTCAATCCCCACTTACTCTCCCAATACCTGGCCAATTGTAGATTTGTCTTCTCTTCCAGACAAAATATTTTTCCCCTCTCCATTTCACTTTCCCAGCTCCATCCCATTCTAATCCTCCCCCAACATCAGCTCCCTTCTAGTTCCAGCCCCACCCAGCATCTGCTCCTTTCTAGTCCCTGCATCAGTCCATTTCCAGTCCTATCCTAGCCTCACCATCAGCCCATTTCCAATCCTAGCCCCCCATCAGCCCATTTACAATCCTAGCTCCCTCCCCTCACAGCCCATTTCCATTCCAAGTCCCCCTCCCCATCAGCCATTTGCAGTTCAAGCCCCCCTTCCACTCAGCCCATTTCCAGTCCTAGCAACCCCCCAGCCCATTACCAGTCCTAGACCCCCCATAGCCCATAACCAGTCCTAACCTCCCCATAGCACACTTCCAGTCTTACCCCCCATCACCCCATTTTCAGTCTTACCCCCCCCATAGCCCATTACCAGTCCTAGTCCCCCCCATAGCCCACTTGCAGTCGTATCCCCCATCACCCCATTTTCAGTCTTACCTCCTCTCATAGGCCATTACCAGTCCTAACCCCCCAATCAGCCCACCTCCAGTCCTAACCCCCATCATCCCATTTTCAGTCCTAGCCCCCACCATAGCCCATTACCAGTCATAACCCCCCCCTGCATATAGACCACTTCCTGTCATAACCCCCATCTGCCCATTTTCAGTCCTAGCCCCCACCATAGCCCATTACCAGTCATAACCCCCCCCCTGCCAATAGCCCACCTCCAGTCCTAACCCCCATCTGCCCATTTCCAGTCCCAGCCCCCACCATAGCCCATTACTAGTTATAACCCCCCCTGCCAATAGCCCACTTCCAGTCCTAACCCCCATCTGCCCATTTCCAGTCCTAGCCCCCACCATAGCCCATTACCAGTTATAACCCCCCCCAGCCCATTACCAGTCATAACCCCCCCCCTCCCCCCTCTGCCAATAGCCCACTTCCAGTTCAGTCAGCCCATGCATAGCTCCATACCGGCCCACAAAAAAAACCCCAAAACCCTGGCTTCTGCTGCTGCCGTTGCCGCCGTGGCAGCAGCAGAATCAATTGTCAAATTTAAAAAAAAACTGACTTCTGCTGCTCAAGCAGCTGTCCTGCGGCCCCTTTCCCTCTGCCCGGAGATCCGACTCTGCTCTATCAGCGGCGTGCTTTTCAAGCCGCGACGAGAGTATTCCCCTCTCGCGCGGTTTTTCAAGCCGCGCGAGAGGGGAATACTCTCTTCGCGGCTTGAAAAGCACGCCGCTGAGAGCAGAGTCGGATCTCCGGGCAGAGGGAAAGGGGCCGCAGGACAGCTGCTTGAGCAGCAGAAGTCAGTTTTTTTTTTTAATTTGACAATTGATTCTGCTGCTGCCACGGCGGCAACGGCAGCAGCAGAAGCCAGGGTTTTGGGGGATTTTTGGTTTTCCGCCGTCGCGGGCCGCACAAAGTTGTCTCGCGGGCCGCGTGTTTGAGACCCCTGCTGTAATGTGTTGTTGTTGGGTTTCCCCCATAGGATGTGCAGCGCACTCAGTTGATGCAAAATACTGCAGCCAAGCTCATTAATTGTCTATGAAAATCCGATCATGTGACCCCTACTTTGTTCCAGCTACAATGGTTGCCAGTGCAATTTCGGATAGAATTTAAGATTTCGTTGTTACTATTTAAGGCTGTACATAATATGACTCATGATTCTCACTCGTTTGTTGTGGTCACAGACTGACAGATTGTTGGTGGTGCCTTCAAACAGGATCCTGTGTAAAGTTAGGCATCATAGCAGGATGTTTTCAATTCAGGCTCCCACACTGAAGAATTCCCTCACAAGGGTTCTGAGATTTATTGATGATCTTGTTATTCCATACGGCATTGAAAACTTGTCTGTTTAGCAAGGCTTTTGGTGATAGGGTGAAGCTGGGGCTGTTTGAGGGTTAGTGGGATTGGGGGATTGGTAGGGTGGTTGCTTCTTAGTGATGGTTCCTTGCAGTGTTAGCTATCTATTACAGTAGTTGGGGCTAGGTTGGTTCCTGGGTGCTGGGAGGGATTCTAATGACTGTAACTTTGCATGTTTGTTTAATTTTCTCTGTTGTACACCACACTGAGCAGGTTTTTGGTGGTGCAGTTTATAAATGACAATAAATAAATAAATAAGTCTCAATCATCTTAATTAGGGTTATCCTGAAAATCTGACCTGTTCGCAGCCCTCGATGACCAGGAGTGAATACCACTTGCATAGGAAATGAAGTTCTTTTGTACACAAAAGAAGAACAGTATCTGGGGGTGTTCATGTCTGATGATCTAAGGTGGCCAGACAGGTAGAAAAGGCAATGTCAAAGACCAGAAGGATGTTTGGGTGCCCTGGGAGAGGAGTAGCCAGTAAGAAAAAGGAGGTGATAATGTCTCTGTATACGTATGTCTCTAGTGAGATCTCATTTGGAGTTGAGTGGACATTTCTGGAGACTACACCTTCAAAGGACTATATACAGGATGGAATTGGTCCAGAAGGCAACTACTAAAGTAGTCAGTAGTCCGTCATAAAACATATGGAGTTTGGAAACTGGAGTTTCTAGTCCCACAGGTACTCCTTGTGGTCTTGGGCAAGCCACTTAACCCTCCATAGCCCATGTTCCCTGTAAAATAGTTATCTCCAAGTTATAATGCCCTGTTCAATGTAACTTCAGTTTGTTCAATGTAAACCGCACTGATGCAGAATAGCGCGGTATATAAGAGAATGGAAATAAAAAAAAAATAAATAAAAATAAAATATGGGGATGGACTTAAAGACCTCAATATTTTACACTGGAAGAAAGGCAAGAGAGGGGAGATATGATCTAATCTAATCTAATATATTCTTTTATACCCCTACGGTCCCAAAATTAAAGTGGTTTGGTGCGGTTTACAATAAAAGGTAACATTACAGAAGGAAATTTATAAAATTATGAATCAAAAAGCCAGGACTTCAAAGACTTCTGAAAAAGAGAAATAAAGGAGGCCTCCTTAAGCTTTAGGGGTAATTTAGCCCAAAGCTCAACTGCCTTATCTGGAAACTTGCATTGTGTAACCATAGTCTGGGTTTTTCTTTCCTAGATGCATAACTTTGCACTTGTTCACATTAAATTTAATCTGCCATTTGAAGTCCAGTCTTCCAATTTATCAAGGTCCCCTTGCAATTTTTCACAATCCTCTTGGGTTTTAACATTTTTGAATAATTTTGGGTCATCTGCAAATTTGACTACCTCACTTGTTATTCCCATTTCCAGGTCATTAACATATATGTTAAAAAGCAGCAGATCCAGCACAGATCCCTGGGATACTCCACTATTTACCTTTCTCCATTGGAAAACTTAGCCATTTAGCTCTACCCTCTGCTTTCTATCTTTTAAGCAGTTCCTGATCCACAATAGTACACTGCCTCCTATCCCATGACTTTTTAACTTGGCCAAGAGTCTCTCATTAGGGACCTTGTCAAAGACTTTCTGAAAATCCAGATACACTATATTAAGTGGCTCACCTTTGTCTACCACAAGATAATTCCTACCACGAGACTTTGCTCTCAACAGCGAGAGAGAGAATGCACTTAAGCTTTTTTGCAACTGCCTGGATGCATCACGGGGAAGAAAGGAAGAACAGGACTAGTAGCACTCTTCCGGAAGGACTGTGCTATATTGACTTACCAGTGAACCTGACTGGCTTTATCAGCTGATGGGAGGGTAGGATTGGCTTGATGGAGGATAGAGGCCTTATCTGTGAAGGATGGATGGAGCATGGGAAGAGAAAGCTGGCTCTCTAAACCCTCAATGCGTCCTTGGCACCCTCCCTAGACACCCATTTCAGATAACTCCCCGTTGCCACAGTTCACTGCCCCTCCCCCCCCCCCCATTCACACCCTTGCTGTGCACCTGACAAACTTATCCTTAGTCCTGACATACACCCATCCCACCTCGGCCACCTCCACTGTACTAGTGCCCCAGACACCCCAGCCACAACTGACATCCCCCATGTACACATATGCACACACATATCATGCCCCCACTGAACTCTCAACATGCCCAAGCCCCAATCTCAGAATTTCATCCACTGCAGAAAACCTCCACACACCTCTACTGTCCCAGTCCCCTTCCTCCACATCCTACGTTCCTTCCCTACCATAGACCCCATATCCTTTCTCCCCACAGACAAGTTCTTGCATGACACCCCCACTCACACAGCACCTCTGCCCATGATATCCATCCACACATCACCTGCTCCAGACACCTCTTCGGTTTCCCCCACTCCCTGAGTGGAGCTCTGGCCCCAACTTCCTTGAGCAACATAGTATTATATGAACCCACTTAATTTCTTTATCTGGAACCCATTCAGTCCTAGCTATTCCACTGTTCCTAGCAGTAACACTTCTGATTTATTTTCCATTTTAGAAAATAGTGTTTTAGTGGAATTAACTGGCAACTGAGACTGATGCTAGATAGAGGAAATCCTGCTAATGCACGTATGTGGACTGAAGACTTGAACCTCTGATGCCCACAAATACCTTGATTTCTCCTAGCTAGATCATGGTCTAGTCTAGGAAATAATTCAGCTTGGGAAAGCACTGTGGCACTGCCCTTTCTCATCACAGCAGAGCTGTCCTACTCATGTTGAATAGGCCACAAGTAGAGGTATCAGTGTTTTCAAGGACATTATACTTTAACAAAAGCTATCACATCTATTGCACCACCTAAATGCGAATGAAAGAATAAAAGCCATCACTACATCTTAATACAATACATATGTGTGATTGTTGGAGTAGGACCTTTGAAATATGCATTTGATGTGTCTGCAAATTGTCACAAATGAAAATGGAGATCTTCTTGAGGAAAGACATTTTGAGACATGGAATATTTCAAGAATACATATTATATTTATCCACAGATACACCAAAAGGCTAAACCACTCATATTTCTGTGGATGAAGACAAAATTAGACCTTACCCACTAATGTATTTCCTTGAGTTTCCTCCAGACTAGTCCAGTTACAAATGGGCAGTCAGCTCCCTCCAGTAGCATGACAGAATCTTGATAAATCAGTACAAGAGCTCCCTCTACAACTCCAGACTCCATCTCCTACTGACAAAGCAGATAGCAACAAACCCCCCCCCCACCCCCCACAAAAACACATGGAGGCACATTCCAATCTGTGCATCCCGGCCTCTGTGCATCCAGTCTGAACTGGACGTACAGAGGTAAACGTAATTCTGATCCCACGGGGCACATCTAGCTCCAGCGAGATCAAAATCGCATCTAGGCCTGTACGTGCAGGCTGGGACACGATTCCCTTCAGCCTGCACATACAGACCTCTGCCCAGCTAACTCAGTAAGGCTTCTGAATGGAGCCGCAGTGCCATGATGTCCAGTTGCCACGGCACTGCAGCTCCATTCAGGAGCCATGATCCCTGGCTGCTGACATTTTCCTTTCCCCGCAGCCCAACCCCCGATCTGGCCTCCCATGGCCAGGGTCAGGCTGCGGGGAATCTCTTGCACCCCCTCAACTCTTCGCTGCTGGCCAGGCCCGCAGTCCCCTGATGTCAAGGGGGACTTATTCCACCTCCAAGTTAGAATAAGTCCCCCATCCAATCTGCCGGCCCCAGACGTACAGGGCCGACCAGAATCTGCCTTGTATGTCTGGATCTGCAGACTGCCCACTGCCTGCCCTAACTCTACCTCCGCACCTCCCCTTCCCGCCCAGTCCAAGCCTCCCCATACAAATTCCTTGTTTGTATGGAGATGCTTAGTTGGGGATGGCAAGGGGGACAAATAGACCCCTTAACCAAAAACCCTTCTCCCCCTGAGAGCAGCAGCTCAGACGAGAGGGAATAGGAGAAGATATGGAAAGCACTCTCCCATCCTAGCTCTCCTAATAGACAATTTACAGTATATAAACAATAAGGACAAGGCAGGTGAGTAAGGCCATGCTTGCCCAGCCGGCCCTTTCGCTCGGGGACACATCCCTCCTGCAGAACTGTGTGTCTTCACATAAGTCCTTACCGAAAACTGAATCCTATCACATGGGCCGGACATGCTTGACTTGCATAAGTGTACCCTAAAAGAGAAGCAAAGAACCAGGGAGGGTCCTGGACTGGCCTGAAGGGAACTCAAGGAAAGACAATTAGCAGGTATGGTCTAATTTTGCCTTCCTTATCGTCCCTTCAGGCCAGTCCAGTTATGAATGGGATGTACCAGAGCAGTACAGCTTGAAGCACTGAGAACCCATCCACCGTGTCCCCACCACGTGCACATCCAGATGATAATGCCTTGACAAGGTATGGGCGATGACCAGGTTGCCACCCTGCAATTGTCCGCTGGGGGATCAGAAAGTGTTCCATCTAAGATGTTGCCTGGGCTCGGGTCAAATGAGCCTGGAGACCGTACGGCGGGATCTTCCTGCGTGCCACATAAGCCATGCAGATGGCCTGCTTCACTCATCGGGCAATCGAGGCTTTGGAGGCCACTTCCCCTTGCAAGGACCCCCAAATAAGACAAACAACCAGTCCAACTTACGAAAGGCCTCTGTCTCCTTGAGGTATCTTCGCAGCACCCTGCGGAGATCTAGCAGGTGAAGCTGATGATCCTCCTCAAGAGCTTCCGTGGGAAGGAAAAGCAGGCAGGGAAATGGATTGATTAAGGTGAAACCGAGACACCACCTTAGGAAGAAAGGCCTCAATACCACTTTCTCCTTGGTAAACTGCAGAAAGGGCTCTCAACACAAGAGAGCTTGACGGTCGGAGACTCACAGAGCGAAACAGAGCTCCACCAATAATGACATTTTCAGGGTGAGATCTCTTATAGACACCTAGAGATAGCCTCAAAAGGTGGCCCTGCCAGGGCCATCAGCACCAGGTTCAAGTCCCACAGCGGAATCACATCAGAATACTGCCCTGAAGAACCGAACCACGTCCAGATGCACTGCCAGTGCACTTGCTCTCGAGAGCAGGCCAAGGCCACCTGCACCTTCAAAGAATTAAGAGCCAAGTCCTTTGAGACCATGTTGGAGGAACATCAAAATATCAGAAAGCAAGCAAGCAAAAGGGTTCATGTTTCTGGCAGAATCTCAATCCTCGAATAAGTGACGGATTCTGACGTAGGCTAACGTAGTCAAATGCTTTCTGGACTTCAGCATGGTAGAAATGACTGCCAGGGAGTAGCCCGGGTGATGCAACGGTGCCCTTTCAAGAGCCAAGCCATAAGGAAAAATCGATCCTCCTGTGGCATCAGAACTGGTTCCTGAACAGGTTGATCCTGTCGGGCAACCATCAGGAGATGAGTGAGATCTGCATATCTTGGCCTCCGAGGCCAGTCCAGCACAATGAGGATCACCAGACTGTTGTGAGTGTCTATCCGCTGCAGAAGGCGCCCAATGAGTGCCCATGGTAGAAAGACACCCAAGCCTGGCTGGCAGAGGGGCTTCTGTATGAGGGTGTCAAGCCCCTTAGATAATTGTTCTCTGTGCCTGCTGAAGAACTGAATCGCCTTGGCATTCGTCAGGGGGGCCACGAGGTCCATGACTGGTTCCCCCCAACACACGGTGATGTCGTGTAACACTGCCATGTTGAGCTTTCACGCTCCAGAATCCAATCTGTGACGGCTTAGATAGTCTGCTTGAACATTGTCCCTCCCGGGGACATAAGCCACTGACAGGGCCATCAAATGCTCCTCTGCTCACAGCAGAAGGGACTGACTCTCCTCCTCCAGAGTTGCACTGCCTGTGCCCCCTTGTCGGTTGATGTAGGCAATCGTTGTCGCATTGTCAGAGAAAACACGGATGGCCTTCCCTACTATCAATGGGTGGAAACTCTGCAGGGCCAAGAACACTGCTCTCATTTTGAATCAGTTTTTTCAACCAAGAGCTTTCTTCCGGGGACCAGCAGTTCTGTGTCACCTGAGAGAGACAATGTCCTCCCCACCCTGTGAAGCTGGAATTTTGTCATTAGTATCCATTGTGGCTGCTCCAATGCCATGTCCGCCAACAAGTGAGTGAGCTCCAGCAACCATGCCAGGTTTGCTCTCGCCCCCTTCAGGCACTGCAACCTCTGAGACAAAGGGTGCAGCTGAAGAGACTGACGCAAGAGGAGCGCTTCTGTGATGGTCAAATATGGGCCCTGACGCACGGCAGGAGATCCAGTGCTGCCACTTTCGAGCCCAACAGTTGAAGGTAGTACCAAGCTGTCAGCACCTTCATGCACAGAATTCTCCATACCTGCACAAATATCTTCTGCACCCCTGTCTTCAGGGAGGGATACAACCCCCATCCTCGTATCGAACTGGGCCCCGAGTTAAACCAGATGTTGGACGGGCTGAAGCTGGTTCTTGGTGAGGTTGACCACCCAGCCCAGTTTTTGCAAAACCTCCTACACTCGCCACATAGGAGAGGTAGCCTTTGCCTCTGACTTCACTCGGATGAGCCACTCATTGAGACAGATGTGCTCCAGAATCCCCTCCTGTTCCAATGCTACCGCCACCACCACCATGACCTTTGTAAAGATGCGCAGCATGGTGGCCAGGCCAAAGGGCAATGCCCAGAACTGAAAGTTTCCCATGGGCAAGGGTGAACCACAGGAACTGCTGGTCCAGCCTGATGGGAATATGCAGATAGGCCTCTGTAAGATCCAGCGCAAACAGGAACTCGTCCTGCCTCACCATTAAATGACCGAAAGCAACATCTCCATCCAGAGGTGAGGCGCTCTCAAGGTCTGGTTTACATGCTTGAGATCAAGGATGAGTCAAAAAGACCCTTCCTTCTTGGGCACCATGAAATAAATGGAGCATCGACCAGAGTCATACTGGCTGTGGGGCACCGGTACCATCACCTCCAGTTGCAACAAGCAATGAAGCGTGAGGTGGACCGCTTCCATCTTCTCCAGAGCCCTGCAGGACAAGGTGACAAAAGCATCAGACAGGGACCTGGCAAACTCCAGCACATACCCGTTGTGGATTATCTCCAAAATCCACTGGTCGGTCGTCATGGCAACCCAGACAAAATAAAACTGTTGTAACTATCCTCCAATCACCACTTACATCTGAGCCTCTATGGTTTCATTGGGATTTCTTAGCTGGGGCCAACAGGGCAAAGTATTAATCCCAACCAGAGCCCCCTTGCTCCATAGCAACCCCACTGATAGGGCACAAACCGAGTCACCTAGAACTTCCAGAAATCCCTGGACTGTCCCTTCTGAGGGCCCCCCCCTTTAGAGTCACCCAAGTCCTTTGCAATCTTGTCCTGTGCCTCACCAAAAGCAACTTGCCCTTGAAGAGGAGCTTACTGAACCACGATTTGGATGAAGCTACGAAGCTAGAGAAAATATTGGGCCACAATGACCGAGGCCATAGTCTTCAAGGACACCCGAACCAAATCATAGAAGGCATCTGCCATGTAAGTTACAGCCAACTCCATCTTTACCCCTTCAGAAGCCGCCTGGCTCTCCAGGTCAGGGGGAGCTAAGCTCTGGAGCCAGCGAATGGAGGCCCTGACCACATAAGTCCTGAAAATGGAGGCCTGCAGGGCCAAGGCACTAGAATCAAAGATCTGCTTAAGGAGAGACTCCAGCTTCCTATCTTGCAGATCCTTAAGGGCCGCCCCGCTTTCCACACTTTCAATAGTGGTCGTCTTAGTGCCGAGACCAAGGCATCCACCTTCGGCATCCTCAGAAGCTTCCACTCTTCCTGCGGTCATACTGGCTGCGATCATGACCCAGCAACCTCTCAAAGTAGCCTTCGGAAATTCCCATTCCAACTCAATCATCTTCTTGATCACTCTGTGAACCAGGAAGCACACTTGCGCCCCTTTGAACCCTTTAAGCAGGTGATCCTCCAGAGGCTCATCCACCAGGGCCAGTGACTACACAATACTGAGGGCTGAAAGCGAATGTCCAAAGAGCACCGTGAGTTCTTTTCTGTGGAACACGCAGAACACTTTTGGATCCTCCCCTGGGGAAATCTCTCCCTCCTCCAAATCTGGAGTCACTGGATCTCCCTAAAGATCAGAAGAGCCTTCCCCCAACTCTTCTGAAGCGTGAGTCCATAGGAGTCCTGACCCAACCAGGCGTCAATCTCACTCCCCTCTTTTCCCACCTGGGATGATCCCTCTACAGAGTCTTTCTCTATCAGGGCATCCTCAGCCAGAACAGGAACTTTGCAGGGAGGATCTAGGGACTCTGTCTGTTTCCTCTTCAGGCAGTAGGCTTTATGCAGAGACAAATGAAATTGTAGAAAAAAATGGACTCAAACACCTCCTTTAAACCCCAGTGTAGCTGTCCAATGTGCTAAACCCGTCCCCGACGGAATTTTATCTTTCGTTTTGCTCTTCCCCTGTTTTCCTTGTGTAGGGAAATGGCCACTGCCCGAGACATGGCCATGATTCCCGCCAAAACTGTGGGAATCGCTGGCCCCGAGAAATCCCTCCCCAACGCTGCTATGTCAGTCTCAATGTGAGCGGCAATAAAAGACCACTGAAGCCAACATCCCAGCCTAACACACGTGTTACAAAAACTGATGGGAGTCAAGCTGCGGCTGCTCTCACACTGCACGCAAGCTGAGAGGGCCAGGGGCATGACCTGTGCCGGAGAAAGAGTGCGCTTTAACAAGAAGGAGAGAGCTAACAGCCGATCACCGCTGCAATCCCCACTGTGACCGGAATCAATGGCATTCCCCAAGTGAATGAGAGGAAGGGGTTCCACCTGACTAAGAAGAGAAGAGCCCCACCGCTGCCATTTCCCTACCTTTCTGCTCGATCTTCGTTTGTCTTTTTTTTTTCTTTTTTAACTTTAACACAGTTCTGCTTGCCGTTCTAAGGATAGCCGGAGATCCTGTAGCTAATAGGCCACTGGCTATCCTGCTGGGAAGGAGGGGAAGGGACCTGTGGCTCCCAGGTAGTACACCCCCATTCAGATCCTGGTCCCTGGATATTCTGGTCCTGGGGCAAGCCCTGCTCCTTCTGCCCATCCTCACTCCCCTACTGATTTTAGGAGGGGGTGCTTCCAACCTTCTCAGCAAACCTCTCTGGAATTACTGAAGCTCTCTTAGAGGAATCCTATCCTTTCTTTCTTTCTTTTTTTTTCTTTTTTTAATCTTTTGAAGCTATCCAAATCCTCCTTTCAAGGAATCCATGACATGGGAGTTCTTTACCCAGCTGCTGAGGACTAAGAGACTGAAGCCTGGAGCTGTAGAGGGAGCTCTTGTATTGATTCATCAAGACTCTGTCATGTTCAGTCCTCAGCTGCTGGAGGGGGCCGACAACCATTCATAACTGGACTGGCCTGGAGGGACGATAAGGAATATATTTTTTTTCCTTAGTCTCCATATGAAAGACTGTTCTACCAACTATTCTTTTGTCATTTGCTGCATATATTTAATGGTTGGAGACACCATTTAGAAAAGGGTTTTCTGGCTATCGAAGTTTAGATTTTGATGTTCTGGCTTTATAGTGCATCAGTCACAGATAGGAGAGAAGATTAATGTTTCTTGATTCACTGTAAATTGCCCAATAACTTAGTTCAGTATGAAAGCATGGTTATTCACCTGTAACAGATGTTCTCTAGGGACAGCAGTAAGTCAGTCCTCACATATGGGTGATGTTGCTAGCGACGGAGCCCACGTGGTAATCTCTCCCCAGCTTTCAAAGAAAGCGTTTGAGAGATATACCATGCATGCATGGTCCCCGTCCCACTTAAGTGTGCCATCTTATAGCCCAAGACGACAAAAAAAACAGCAAAAAGCAACTCCAGAGAGGAGGGAGGGTTGTGAGGGCTGATTCCTGCTGTCCTCGGAGAACACCTGTTACAGGTGAGAAATTATGCTTCTCCAGGAATAAGCAGGAAGTCAGTCCTCACATATGGGACTACCCAGTTACAGCTACTGAAAAACCTGTAAAAAGCCACGGGTGACCAGAAAAAAGTGAGCCGTGAGCAGCAGCAACTGAGTCAGAAGACAACAGACCATGAGCGACTCAAGTGTTCAGTGAGGAACTAGTTCACCAGTAGCTCAAACACAGCAAGGGCTGGGAGGGCAGGAGTTGCCTACACCCCGAACAAATGACGGAGCACTGATTGACTAAAGGCACTTTCCCAACGGGACTCCCTCTCCAGACAGTAATGAGTTGCGAAGGTATGCACTGAGGACCAGGTGGCAGCCCAGCAGATTTCTGACAAGGCAACAGAAAACAGATTTGCCACTGAGGCCGCCATGGCCCGGTTGCTGTGCGCCGTGACATGGCGCTCCAGAGAGAGACCAGCCTACTTGTAGATAAAGGTGATGCAGTCTGCTACTCAGGTGGACAGGGTGCGTTGAGAGACCACCGCTCCCAGTCGACTTGAGTCAAAGGAGACAAAGAGCTGTGGCCCTGGGTGCACTGCAGGTAGAAGGAAAGTACACGCTTACGGCCCAGTGTATGAAGGATGGCCTCTACCCCGCTGGTGTGAGGCCACGTAAAGAAGGTGGGTAGTACCACCTGCTGGTAAGGAGAAACGGGGTCACCACCTTGGGCAGGAACTTGGAGTACATGCAGAGAACAACCCTTTTCCTACAGAACCTAGTGTATGGTGGGTCCACCACCAACGCTTGGAGCTCACTGACACAGCGTGCAAACATGAGTGCCATGAGAAACATCACCTTCCAAGAGGGATACTTAAGGTGGCAGGAGCCGAGAGGCTCAAATGATGGAGCGGTAAGCTTTGAGAGTACCATTTTCAAGTCCCACTCTGCCACCAGGGGATGGTTGGGAGGCTTCGAGAGGAGGCGACATCTCAGGAAGCGAGCCACTAACTGCTAAGCGGAGAGGGGTTTGCCCTCGATTAGATAGTGGTGGGCCGCCAGCACGCCTAGGTGCACCCTAATGAAGTTAGTCTTCAATCCTGTGTGAGACAGGTGAAGCAGATACTGCAGCGCCAGCTGGACCAGGTAGGAGAAGGGGTTGTTCCGCTTCTCCGTGCACTAGAACAACTTCTGTCACTTGACGGCATACCCCCAATGGGTGTAGGTCTTATGGGAGGCCAGGAGAACCTCCTCCATCTCTGTAGAGAGGCTGAAAGGAGACGGGCTAAACACTCAGCAGCCAGGCCTGAGTGTCAAGGACCCCAGGTTAGGGTGCAGAAGAAAGCCCTCGTCCTGTGTCAGTAAGCCCGGGTCACACCCCAGGAGAACCAGAGGCACCGTGGACAGGCAGAGAAGCAGGGGAGACCATGGCTGCCTGGCCCAATGTGAAGCAATCAGGATCACTGTGGCCCTGTCGCGTTGGACCTTGAAGAGAATCTTGATGATCAGGAGCATGAGTGGGAAGGCAAAAAGGAGACCCTCTGCCCATGAGATCAAGAAGGCATCCACCACCGCCTTGGCTGGATGCGGCTGCCGAAAACTGAAACATAGTAGCAGGGCATTGGCTGGGCTGGCAATGGGAGCCCCCAGTGCCAGAATATCAGTGGGCAACTCTAGGGTCCAGCCTCCACTCATACGGCTGCCAGGGCACTTTCCTGGCCTGAGAGGTATATTGCCTTCAGAAGCATCCTGTTGTTGCTGGCATAAATGCAGATGCCCACTGCTTCCTGGCAAAGGAGGGTCAACTTCGTGCTCCCTTGCTTGTTTATGTAGAGCATCACCCTGATTGTCAGTCTGGATCTGTACCATTTGGTCCCGCAGGTGGTGGTGAAAAGCCTGGAGGGCTAAGGCAACAGCCCAGAGCTCCAGGAGGTTGATTTGCTGGAGGCTCTCAACCGGCGACCAAATGCCCTGAGTGCAGAGGTCACCACAGTGGGCTATCCACCCCAATTTTGAGGCATCCGTTGTGAGGATCCTCTGATGTGTGGGGGTCTGGAAAGGCAACCCTGCCAGCAGGGGTGGGAGGTGTTGCCTCCAGCTGAGGGAGTCAGCCAAGGGACTGGTGACAGTCACCCTGTCCCACAGATGTCCTGTGGGCTGTGACCACTGAGAGTGGCGTGCCCACTGAGCCGTCCACATCCACAAGCATGCGTCTGGTGTAACATGCACCATGGATGCCATGTGTCCAAGTAGGTGGAGCACGTGTCGGGCAGATGCCGAGCAGTGGCACTGGGTATCTTCTGTGAGTGCCTGGAGCCGCAGTGCCCTTTCCTTTGGAAGGAAAGCCCTGGCCTGGACCGTGCCCTGCTGCACCCCTATGAACTCCAGGTTTTGAGTTGCCTGGAGATGAAACTTTGAGTAGTTGACTGTGAACCCCAAGTGCTCTAGGACAAGGATTGGTAGTCCAAACGTCAACTGGTCAATTTTTCAGAGTGGAAATTAACAAGAAAAGAAAACTCACTCCATCAAAAACACGTGTTTTTTCTGTAGGCAATCGCACAATGCTTGATTGTCAAAACAAACCAGGGTCTCAGCATACACGGGCATGTGGTGAAAAGAGGACCAGAAATAAATCCAGACCACAAGCACCAACAACAAGCCCAATAACATCAGTGACCCTGGCAAATACTTAAAGCAGCCAGCATAATCCACACTACGCACTTGATTATAAACAGAAAAAACCAAAGTGCAAAACACTTAGCTGTAAAAGTTGTGCATAGATGTACAGCAACAGCCAGCCGCTTTCCCCGACGTTATCACAAAAGAGCCCTCATACGTTTCGTGAGAAAAACCCGCTTCCTCAGGGGATCCTAAAAGACAAACAAACACCCAACACCTTATTTTATTTCACTACAAAAAAACCCCATCTAAAACTTAAAATACAGAATTCTTAAAAACCACAACTCGGCCACAAATCACATACCTGCCAGCTAGTCTTCAACAACGCCGTGCAGAAAAACGCCGCCCATGCGCACTAAAACACCACTTCCTCATTTTAAAGGGAATCCCCTCAGATGGCAAACAGAAACAATCCACACCGAGGCTCCACCCCCAACTCACAGACATACCGTCCAGTCAATACGAAGATTCAAGCCCTCCGGGGTCACAGTCCATAAGAACATAAGAACATAAGATATGCCATACTGGGTCAGACCAAGGTCCATCAAGCCCAGTATTCTGTTTCCAACAGTGGCCAATCTAGGTCATATGTACCTAGCAGTCCGCAACTGATAAATCCATTTCTGCTCACACACCAAAAGAGTCTGTTCCCTACTCCTCCCGTTGCGTCCATATAAATCCTGCTCCAAACAAAACCACCGCATATCCTGAAAAGAATGTTGAAACTCCATAAAATGCGGTACCAAAGGTGCCTCTCGAACCCCACATCGAAGCCTACTCTTATGCTCTAAAACTCTCTTATGAAAGGGTCGACAAGTACTCCCCACATACAACAATTGGCACGGACAGCTAATTCCATACACTACAAAAGAGGAATCGCAAGACGTGCAGTGTTTCAACTTATACTGTGTGCCATGATAATCAAATTGAGAGATCACACAAGACAATTCACAAGCCGAACAATGTCCACAGATACTATGGCCCCCAACATTCGCAGCCCGCTCCCCTGACGGACTTAACAACTCACGCAAATTTCTCTGGCGCTGCCACACACACACCTAACAACCTGATTCTCCAAACCAGGGATGGTACGTCCCACATCCATATGCTTCCAAACAATGCGTTGAATATTAAAACTGAAAGGTGAATATTTAGAAACAAAATTCACAGACTCACCACCCATCATACCACTTTTGTTCTTGGGGAGCAGTAACAGGGAACGATTATTATACAAAGCCCTCTTATAGGCATCCCCAACCACCCGCAACGGATAGCCCCTGGCCAGAAAACCTTGCGCCAAAGACTTAGACTTACGTTTGAAGTCCCCCACATCCGAACAGTTCCTCCTGTAACGGATGAATTGGGAAAACGGAAGACTATTCCTAAGAGCCTGTGGGTGCGCACAAGAATAGTGCAATAAAGTGTTCCTGTCCGTGGGTTTCCTATGAACTGATGTTACCCAACCCTGGCCACTTTTACAAATTTCAACATCCAAGAACACTATTTCCTTAAAACTAAAAACACTCGTGAATTGAATATTCCTATCACAACCATTCAGCCAATGCACAAACATTTGAAACTCCTCAACCGTGCCCCCTCAAAGCAGAAAAATATCATCTATGAATCTATTCCATAAGCGGACATAAGCAGAAAAAGGGGATTGGCTCAACCACTTGGCCTCAAACCGTGCCATATATAAATTCGCCACCGAGGGGGCACACGTTGCCCCCATCGCAACCCCGGCAAGCTGATGATAAAGGGAGCCCTCAAACTGAAAATAATTCTCATAAATGGCCAACTGGGCCAGCCGCCTAACAAACCTGACCATATCAGAGCCCAAATCCCCCCTGCGCTGCAGGCATTCTTCAACCTCATCTACCTGGCATTCTACTTGCCACGCTGGATGTTGTTTCGTTATATACCTCAATCCCCCAGGTTGCAGCGGTAGATGTGGTTGAAAAATGCCAGGAAATAACTGGAGTAGAGCCCCCTGCCCCTGAGGTGGATGGGGACAGGTTTCACTGCCTTGTTTGTTAGTAGGCCTGTGAGTTCCTGCTGGAACAGGGCCCAGTGAAGGGGAGTCCTGGGGTGCCCTCCCAGGAAGAATGGTGGGGGCATCTGTAGGAGGTAGAAGAGGTAACCCTCACTGACCACCTGGAGGACCCACACTTTGGTGGTGATGGCCAACCACCTGTGGGTGTAATGTACCACATGACCCCCCCTTGTGTTGCAGGGCTGTATCTCCTGGAGGAAGAGCGACTATACCCAAGAAGTCAAACCCTCCCCAGGTTGCACCAGTGGCACAGTCTGGGACTTGAGGGCCTTAGGCTTAGATGGGCCATGCCCCTGTTCCTTGGCCTGCTGTCCCTGTAGGGAACTGGGAAGCCTGGGTACTGGGGTAGTTTCCGTAAGTCTTCCTCTTCTTCGAGAATGAGGACTTTCTGCCGGAAGCCTTCCTTCAGGAAGGGTCAGTGGTCTTCCTGGAGAGCCTGGTCCTTGTCAGGTACTCTGACTTCAACTCGGAGACCTTGTCCATCATCAGTTTACCAAAGAGGTTCTCTCCTGGCAAGGGACATCGACCAGCTTGTCCTGTACCCATTGCTCCAGGTCAGTCGACTGTAGCCAGGCTTGGCATCGGGCACTAATGCCTGCCGCAGCCACTCTAGCCACCAACTCGAAGCTGTCATAGGCTGCCTGAGTAATAAACTTGGAGCACTCTCGGACTGTGGAGAACAGGGTCTGGAACCGCCTGAGGGGTTCCTCCAAGATCCCAGCCGAGAACCCGGCGAGTCCTTCACCAGGTCTTCAGGTACATGTCCATGTACAGCTGGTAGGCCTGGATCCGACTGGCAAGCATAGAGCCCTGGAAGCATTTCCTGCCTATAGCATCCATGCCCTGGCCCTCCCTACCCAGGGGCACCGAGCAGCACGTCTTATGGCTCTTAAGCCTATGGCCGACTCCACTACCATGGAGTTATAAGGCAGTTGGGCTTTTTGGAAACCAGGCTCCGGTGGACCTGTTACATCGAGTCCAGCCACCTTCTTACAATGGGCACCAAGGATGGTGTCTTCCACATGCACAACCATTCCATGATGGGTGGAATGGGCACCGTGAGTACCTCCTTCGGCACAGTAGCTAAACAGGTAGAAAAGGCGACGGCAAAGGCTAGAAGGATGCTTGGGTGCATACGGAGAGGAATGCCTAGCAGAAAAAAGGAGGTGATAGTGCCTCTGTATAAGTCTTAAGGATCTCAAGCTCTTCCGTACAGGGATCCTGCTTTGATTCCATGGTGAAGGCGAGGGCCTTCACCATATCCCTCATGAACTTGAGGAAGGCCTTGTTCTTGGGAGGGGTTCAGTGCCACATCTCTGGGGGAGATGGGTCTGAGGGTACGTCTCTGTGGCAGCGGGTGTCTAAGGACTAATCATCCTCGGTCTCCCAATCTGATTCCGAGGCAATGGAGGATTTGAAGATTCCCTGGATCTTGGGGTTGCACCCCGCCCTGATAGCTCTGGCATGCCAGTAGCCCACTGCTCAGAGCCGAAGGAACAGGATCAGGATTATGATAGACACCAAGGGATCTCTTGAGGCCTGTGGTGCTCGAGAATCGGCTTCACCTCCAGGGAGTCCCTCGACGTGGAGGACCCCATGATTGGGAGTGAAGAACCAGGCATCAGAGACTGCTGCTGGGCCAAGAAGGCAGACTAACTGCACTCCAGGGCCCCCATCCTGGCCTCGGGACCAAATTGCTCCACAGTCTTCGATGCGGGCACCAAGGACTTCGGGCCTAGCGCCAGCTCCATCAAGGGGGAGTCCTCAACAAGGATGGTCTCGGGGGCCTGAGGCCAATCCCTCGATATTGACTGATCCCATCAGTGCAACGTAGATGGCTTGTCCTGGCCATTGCCCTTGCATCAAGAGCTACGGGTCCTGGGCCTGTGGGATTTCCCCACTGCCCCGATTCATCTCCTGACGTGGTTTTGGAGGGTTTCTGGCTCTTCTGGGGACCTCATCGGTGGAGCTCTGGCTGGAGGCTCCATGGCCTCGGGACTACAAGGCCATTCAGTCCCCATGAGGATCTGAGGTCCCAGAGGAGGACTTGGAGTGAAGTCTCGCGGATGACTCCGGGGCTGAATCAACTTTGTGGAAGATGGACTCACGCTGCTGCTGACAGCTCTTAATGGCCTTGGGAGTCATCTGCTTACAGAAATTGCAGACCAAGGGATCATGATCCAGCCTGAGGCATCAAAGACAGCAATTGTGCAGGTCCGTGCACGACATGTTATGTGAGCACTAGTTGCACGGCTTGAAGTCACTGACTGAGGCCATGGCAGGGAAGACGGTCCCCGCGAAGTCAAACTCACTAGGCCTGGCCAGGAAAAATGCACAAACTCGTGCTGAACGAAACTAGAAGAAAAGAAAGAAAAAGAACCTAAGAAAACATAACGCCAAGGCAAGAAGACTCGGGGGCAAGAAGGAACCTATATGCAACTGGAGAAAAGCAAATTTTAAGACAAAAACTATCAACTTTTTCTGAAGGGAACAGACATATGTCCAATGGACTCCATGGAAAAAAGGAGACTGAGGAAAGATGGCACCCTTAGGAGGGAAGGGAGCCACGCATGCATGGTGTATCTTTAAAAGGCTTTCTTTGAAAGCTGGGGAGAGATTACCGCACGGGCTTCGTCGGCGACGATGTCACCCATATGTGAGGAATGACTTCCTGCTTGTTCTTGGAGAATAGAATAAAACTATCATTTGACAGACAGACAGACCAATGCCCTTGAATGAAAAGTCTATTTTACAATACCTTGTGAAGCACTTGGCCTGGGTTTCTCCTCTTTCGCCAACCCAGAATCACATGGATGAAAAAATGTTTGCTGGAGAACAGCTGGGCAGATAGTCTTGAAATTAGATTCAGTTATCTGGCTTTCATTTTGCAGCCCATAGAGGTTGAAGATCTCTTCACTGGTCAAGCACTGAAACAGAATAAATGAAATGACGGTCATCTCTATTCAATGCATTCCTACCGGGCTAGGGAGGGCATTGATTCAGCTACTAGCCTTTGCTTCTCTCCTCTTCCTCCCTGATCCTGCTCCCTATTCTTCTTCTACTCTGATTCTCCCTATCCTCTCCTCCGCCTACACCCCACAGTTCCCTCTACTCCCATCTCTGTGCCCTCCTGCCTCAGACTCCCTTCTGCATTCCCTGCCTCTGAGATTTCCTCTTCTTGTCCATCTCCCAGACCCATCCCCTTATTCACTTCCTCCTCCTCCCTTCCCAGCAATCACTAAGATCCCTTTATCCCCAAAAAAGGGGCAAATAAATTAACAGGGCACGTAAGAAATAGAAGAAAATGATTACTTGTATAAAGTAAAAAATAAACAATAACAACAATAATGATGAATTTTTTTGTAAGAGGGGAGATAGAGCTTTGCCATTTTTGCACATGCTACATTGACTGTGAGTTTTGACGAGGGTAAATTTAAAAACTTTTGGGCCCAATATTGAAAGCCCTTAACTGGCCAGCCAATGGAAGGCTGGCTGGCTGGCTAAGGGAACTGAACAAAACATTTAGTGGCACTACTCAGCACCGCTGAATATCTCCACAGATGGCCCTGGTCCTATCTGCTTCCGCCCCCATGCAAACAGGAAGTCTGAGTTGGAGAGAGTGGAAGCATCAACAGAAGCAACAGCACATAGCGTTGGAAGCATTTAGTAAATGCTGCAACCATTTGTAAACTGAACCCTTTCTAAAATGGCCACTTATACATTGATGCAATGTATATGTGTAGATGTCTGATTATGCATGTGTAAACTGTGACTATGGCTTCTAATAGCCTCCCTTACTCTAGAACATGTTGGCTAAAGTACAAATTAGCATGCAGCATAATATGGTCACATAATGTTGTATTCAAACTGCATTTCCACACGTCTTTTGAAACAGTGTCCGACTAGCAAACAGTATAGTCCACGCCATTGTATTTAGCAGCCCAACACCAATAAGGGCGCCACATGAGGTTTTGACTTGAGAAACACCAGCACTGGAGGCTGATGTTCATTTTTTAATATGATGATTTATGTGCAGTTCTACAAAGTTAGGTAGCTTTTCCCTTGTGACACAAGCTCAGGAGAATTTGATAGCAAGAACCTTCTTGTTATTGCACTGCCAGAATGAGCACATGAAAGAAGCTAGGGCCTCTTCTTTGAAAAGAAGTTGAGAACGCAGCCTTAATGTCCATCTGTACTCTTCCTCGGCTTCTTTCAAAGGAGCTAATATTGACCAGTTCCAACCATACCATAGCTTCTGGGACAACAGGATTATAACATGTGAGGCTAATATGTAAAGAAACAGTGGAAAGAAGATCCAAATGCACTGTCGGTGTCATAAAGCAGCATCAGCAATTGTATCGAAACCCCAAAGCGCCAGGAGAGGGGTAAAGAGGTACCAACATTGTCTGGAAGACCCCAAGGCAATGAGGATGAAAACTTTAGGAACTGGTGTTCAGTGGGTGGGAGGGTCATCCACCAAAGATTTGGCCATTGGGATTCAGGGGCAGGTCAGTATTTGAATACTCAAGGTCTCCTGCGGCACTTGAGGAGGAATTTGTTAGTCTAAAAAGAAATGTTATCCTAGAGGGCGCTTGGTAAATGGGGGATATGAGGTGCAGCAATCATTTCCCCTTTGCACTATGGAGGGAAAAAAAACCCAATGCACCACACAAAGGTAAAGCAGCACCAGTTACAGTGGAATAAAGACACAAGGCACTCAGAAAAGTGCAAAACAAGGAGAGAAGGAAGACTAGCATCAACATACAAAGACGCTGATAACAGCGGATATCAACTGACAACATGGCTCTTAGGATCAAAATGGCCGATCATCTGGGTCATGTATAAGCAATGCCAGGAAGAGGCACCTAATTCAGGGAATAGAGAAAAGTGCAGCAGGAACCTCCACAACAATGTTGGCAAGAGGAGCATTCAAAAAAGTAATTCTTTTCCAGCTATATGAAAAGCATAGATACAGCCTTGTCTTTAAGGTCCATGATATCCCTTTCATACCAGTTTTTAAACTTCTTCAGCAACATTAATAGGAATATCAGTCAAAGCACCTTTAACAGTTTGCATAGATAAAAGAAGTCTGTCAGAATCTTTTTGGGTATCGGAAACAGGTCCTCTAAAGCTGTGTACCACTGCTCATCTTGAGAATGCTTAGCAAAAGCAAGCTAAGCTATTGTGATGATATGGGTATTAAACCACAGTCTTATAGTGATTCAGAATTTTTTCCATTAGCTATTTAAATAGGACAATAGGCGAATGTTCAGCTTTATGACCCCTTCAATTAATTTCTCAGATATTAAACAGAATAATCCTAATAAGCACCCCAAACAGTACCCCTTCAATAATGAATAAAACACTCCAGTGAAATAAGAAAGTGGCAGGACAGATGAGCACCCTGGACGGCAGCAGATAGAGTGGCATGAACAGGCCAAGACACCAAATGTTGGGCAGTGCACAAAAAAATAATGACATGACAGCCCAACAATGGTATTTCAAGTGCCCGGGGTGGGTGTCCCCCTTGCAGTGAGCACCCCTTGAAAGTGCAGTGTGGCACAGTGCACCCCTTCCTGCTGGGCCCACACAGTGGAGACAGAGCAGCAAACCTAACACTGTGGGTAGCTTGCCATGCTGCCTCTACTCCAGGCCTGGTGGCTGTTCCCTCCAAGCCTAAAGTCTCATGATTTGCAAAACTTTGACCACAAGGAAACAGCCGTCTGGCCTGGAATCGAGGTAGCATTGCAAGCCACCCACAGCATTAAGGTAGATTTTCTGCACTGGCTCCACTGTGTGGGCCCACAGAGGTGTACTCCCCTTCTGGTTGGCACCAGGGCGGGACGTATCCACCACTCTGCCCTTGGTATGCCACTGCAGCCAAGACACTTATGGTAGGGGAGAAAGCGTAGTTACTCACCTGTAACAGGTATTCTCCGGGGACAACAGCAATCAGTCCTCGCATAAGGGACGACGTCGGCACCGACGAAGCCCTCTCAGAAGCATCTCCCCAGCTTTCAAAGAAAGCCTTTGGGAGATACCACTACGCATGTGTGGTCCCCTTCCTGCCCAAGGGTGCCATCTTACTCAGTCAGATGACATAGCTAGCCGACAAAGGGGAGGAGGGAGGGTTGTGAGGGCTGATTCCTGCTGTCCCCAGATAACACCCTGTTACAGGTGTGTAACTATGCTTTCTCCGGGAACAAGCAGGATGTCAGTCCTCACATATGGGACTCCTTAGTTACAGGCTACCAAAAGCCCATAGAGAAAACCACAATCGCCCTCAAGGGGAGCTGTGAGCAGCAGCAATTGAGTCCGCAGATGCAGACTGCAGTAGGACCCATATGTCCGATGGGAACCAACACTCTGGTAGAGTGAACACAGAAGGGTCGGAGGGTAGGAATTGCCTAGACCCCAAAAGGTTTACAGAGCATGGTCTGGCCAAAGGTGCTGTCCAGTTGGGACTTCCTCTCCAGGAAGTAATGAGCTGCAAAGGTATGGACTGAAGACCAGCTGGCGGCCTGCCAGATATCCAACATCGGGATGAAGCGTAGGTTTGCCACGGAGGCCAATATGGCCCTGACACTGTATGCTGTGACCCGTCATCCAGCATGAGCCCAGACTGCTCAAAGGCAAGGGTGATACAGTCCACCACCCAGGTGCAGGGTTCGCTTGGTCACTGCCTGTCCCAGACGACTGGGGTCGTAGGAAATGAAGAGCTGGGAAGCTTTGCGGTGGTCCTGGGTGCACTGAATGTAGAAGGACAGGGCCCTCTTGCAGTCCAAGGTGTAAAGGACAGTCTCTGCCCTGCTGGAGTGAGGCCTCTGGAAAAAGGTGGGTAGCACAACCTCTTGGCTGAGGTGAAAAGAGGACACCACCTTCGGCAGGAATTTGGGACATGTGCGCAGCATGACCCTATTCTTGTAGAATCTGGTGTATGGCATCTCTGCCACCAGGGCTTGGAGCTTGCTGACCCTGCAAGCGGAGGTAAGCATCACCAGGAACACGTCTTTCCATGAGAGATACCTAAGGTGGCAGGTAGCCAGGGCAGGCGGGTGAGCTGTGACAGCACTACATTGAGGTTCCACTCTGTCGCCAGAGGGCAGACAAGGGGTTTGGACAGCAGGAGCCCCCTCAGGAAGCAGGTCACCAGAGACTGAGCCGAGAGAGGCTTGCCCTCAACAGGGTGGTGGTGTGCCACCAGGGCACTGAGGTGCACTCTGATAGAATTTCACTTAAGCCTGGATTGCAAAAGATGGAGAAGGTACTGCAGCACCAGCTGCAACGGGCAGAAGAACAGGTTCACCCTTTGCTCCACGCACCACACCGAGAACCTGCACCATTTGAAGGCGTAGGCTCTCCTGGTGGAAGCTTTACGGGAGGCCAAAAGGACCTCCTCCATCTCCCGAGAGGCTGAAAGAGGCTTACGCTACCCTTTCAGCAGCCACTGCCAGTGACAGGGACCCTAGATTGGGGTGCAGGAGAGAGCCCTCTTCCTGAGACAAAGCCCCGGGGTACTCTCTAGGGGGATCAGTGCCTCCACTGACATTCGGAGGAGCAGCGGGAACCACAGCTGCCTGGGCCACTGGGGAGCCACCAGGATCAGCGACGCTTTGTCACGAATGACCTTGAAGAGGGTCTTGGCAATCAACGACTTGGCTGGGAAGGCATACATGAGGCCTTCCGACCACGAGATGAGGAATGCATCTGCTGCTACCCAGGGGTCCCCAGAGTCGGAAAAGCCGGGTGGCCACTCTGGAATCCAGCTGCCACTCTGGAATCCAGCTGCCACTCATGTGGTTGTAGGACCCTGCTCAGTTTGTCTGCCAGGATATTGTCCTGGCCTGGCAGATACACTGCCTCTAGGAGCATTCCTGGGAAGCAGCCCCTTTCCTCTGGTAGAAGGGCTTTTTACCCTAGCCCTTCCGTCAGTAAAGGGTAGTGGTCTTTTTGGAGAGACTATCCCCATCATGAGTTCGGTCTCCAACTCGACAGTCTTCTCCTTCATGGGTTTACCAAAGAGGTTCTCTCCTTGGCATGGGACATCGACCAATTTGTCCTGAACCCATTGCTCGAGGTTGGAAGACCCTGGCTGGACCTGTTTACCTCCCCGGATAACTTACAGCTGCCCAAATTCTGCTCTCCTCAGCCACACCACAGGAGGGTGGCGGCGGACGCCTTCTTGATTTTCTGGTCACATGGTGAGATACATCGGGAAGATTTATTACAACTATTAGATAAACTGAAGAGTAGCAAATCACCTGGGCCAGATGATATACATCCAAGGGTGTTGAAAGAACTGAAATATGAGATTGCAGACCTGCTACTAGTAATCTGTGAACTATCATTAAAATAATCTGTAATAACTGAAGATTGGAGGATGGCGAATGTAACACCAATTTTTAAAAAGGGTTCCAGGGGGTGATCCGGGAAACTACAGACCAGTGAGCCTGACGTCAGTACCAGGAAAAATGGTAGAAACCATCATAAAAAACAAAATTGCTGAACATGTAGATAGTCATGCCTTCATGCGAGACAGCCAACATGACTTTAGACAAGGAAGATAGAAACATAGAATTATGACGACAGAAAAAGACCACATGGCCTATCTAGTCTGTTCTTCCATATCAACAACTACAACAGTCCCCTTTTTACCTTTAGAGATCTTCTGTGTTTGTCCCTTGCTTTTTTGAATTCAGATATTGTCCTCATCTCTACCACCTCCACTGGGAGACTATTCCATGGATCCACCACTCTTTCCGTAAAGAAATATTTCCGCATATCACTCCTGAATCTATCTCCCTTCACCCTCATCCCATGTCCCCTCATAGCAGAACTTGCTTTCAATTGAAAGAAGCTCTCTCCCTGAACATTTATGCCACGGAGGTATTTAAACATCTCAATCATATCACCTCTATCCCATCTTTCCTCTAAGGTGTACATATTAAGATCCTTAAGTCTGTTCACATATGCTTTATAATGAAGACCACTAAGCATTTTAGTAGCCACCCTCTGCACCGACGCCATCCTGTTCGCATCCTTTTGAAGGTGCGGTCTCCAGAATTGCACACTATACTCCAAATGAGGTCGCACCAAAGACTTATACAGAGGCACTATCACCTCCTTTTTTCTGCTAGCCATTCTCTCCGTATGCACCCAAGCATCCTTCTAGCCTTTGCCTTTGCCTTTTCTACCTGTTTAGCTACTTTAAGATCATCAGACACAACCACGCCTAGGTCCCGTCTTCTTTGGTGGACAAAAATACTTCACCCCCTATACTATATTGCTCCCTTGGATTGCAGCAGCCCAAAAGCATGACCTTACATTTTTTAACATTAAATCCCAGCTGCCAAATTCTAGACCAGTGGTTCTCAAACCCAGTCCTGGGGGCCCACCAGCCAGTCGGGTTTTCAGGATATCCACAATGAATATGCATGAGAGAGATTTGCATGCCTTCTACTTCCAGTATATGCAAATCCCTCTCATGCATATTCATTGTGGATATCCGGAAAACCCAACTGGCTGGTGGGCCCCCAGGACTGGGTTTCAGAACCACTGTTCTAGACCATTCTTCAAGCTTAGCTAGATCCCTCCTCATGTTATCTACACCTTCCTGGGTGTCTATTCTATTGCAGATTTTGGTATCATCCGCAAAGAGGTAAACCTTACCCGACAGCCCTTCCCCTATATCACTAACAAAGATGTTAAAAAGAATCGGACCAAGGACAGATCCCTGGGGCACACCACTGGTAACATTCTTCTCCTCAGAGTGAGCTTCATTTACCTGTACTCTTTGTCGCCTCCCACCCAACCAATTTCTAACCCAAACAGTAACTTTAGGGTCCATCCCTAGGGTGCTCAGTTTGTTTATAAGTCGCCTGTGAGGAACAGTGTCAAAGGCTTTACTGAAATCTAAATACACCACATCTAGGGCTCTCCCTCGGTCCAACTCCCTGGTCACCCAGTCAAAGAAATCAATCAGATTTGTCTGACAAGACCTGCCTCTGGTGAATCCATGCTGCCTCGGATCCTGTAATCCACTGGACTCCAGAAACCTCACTATTTTCTCTAGCGTTTCCAATAATTTACTCACCACCGAAGTTAAACTAACTGGCCTGTAGCTTTCAACCACATCCTTACTTCCGCTTTTGTGTAAAGGCACCACATGAGCCTCTCTCCAGTCCTTTGGCACCACTCCCGACTCCAACGAGGCATTGAAAAGGTCAGTCAGTGGAGCTGCTAGAATGTCCCCAAGTTCCCTCAGGATTCTAGGGTGTATCCCATCCGGTCCCATCACTTTGTCTTACTAATCTGTTATGTTTTTTTGAAGGTGTGAAAGAGTAGTTACTCACCTGTAACAGGTGTTCTCCAGGAGCAGCAGGAATCAGTCCTCACTTATGGGTGACGTCGGCGCCGACGGAGCCCTCGCGGAGCAATTTTCCCCAGCTTTCGAAGAAAGCCTTTGGGAATTGCAGCGCGCATGCACGGTCCCCTTCCCGCCCAAGGGTGCCATCTTGCTCAGTCTGATGACATAGTGAAAAGACAGCAAAAAAGTTAGCAAAACCATATACTAAGAATGACTGCAACTCCAAGGGGAGGAGGGAGGGTTGTGAGGACTGATTCCTGCTGCTCCTGGAGAACACCTGTTACAGGTGAGTAACTACTCTTTCTCCAGGACCAAGCAGGAAGTCAGTCCTCACTTATGGGACTCCCAAGCTTAAGGCTACCGGAGACCTCAAGCCTAAACGAGCTCCCTCAAGTTCGACAGTACAGAAGGAAGGAATTTTCTCTGAATACGAATCCGGCTGGTAGCCCAACACCAGGGCCGGAGGGTAGGAGTTGCTTAGACCTCAAAGAGATTGTGGAGGACTGCCTGTCCGAAAGCACTGTCCCTGCGGGACTCTCTCTCCAGGCAGTAATGAGCCGCAAAAGTCTGGTTGGAAGACCAAGTAGCGGCCCGGCAGATGTCCGCCAATGGAACAGAGCGGAGATGAGCCACTGAAGCAGCCTTAGCCCTGACACGGTGAGCCGTGACTCGATTCTCTAAGGAGAGGCCGGCAGCCCCATAAGCCCAGACGATACAGTCAGCTACCCAGACGGACAAAGTACGCTTAGAGACGGGTACCCCCAACCGATTGGGGTCAAAAGATACGAAAAGCTGGACAGCTTTTCTATGCTCTCGCGTACAGTCAAGGTAGAAGGATAAGGCTCTTCTACAGTCCAGGGTGTGCAGCACAGTTTCAGCTCGGCTGGTATGCGGCCTGGGAAAGAAGGTCGGAAGGACCACCTCTTGGTTGATATGAAAATGGGAGACCACCTTTGGAAGAAACTTAGGGGGAGTCCGCAGGACAGCCCTATTCTTGTAGAACCTGGTGTATGGGGGCTCCGACACTAGGGCCTGTAGTTCACTGACGCGCCTAGCGGAGGTAAGGGCTACCAAGAAGAGAGTTTTCCAGGAGAGGAAATGAAGAGGACAGGTAGCCATGGGTTCAAAAGGCGGACTGGTAAGCCTTTGCAGAACCACGTTGAGGTCCCAGTCAGGAGCTGGAGGGCGCAACGGAGGCTTGAGCAGAAGGAGGCCTCTGAGAAAACGCGCCACCAAGGGGTGCGAGGAAAGAGGCCGACCTTCAACCGGCGAATGATGTGCGGAGAGGGCACTGAGGTGAACTCTGACAGAGTTGGATTTGAGGCCCAGATCGGAGAGGTGAAGCAAGTATTGCAGTACCACCGATACTAAACAGGCGAAGGGGTCCTCAGAGTGCTGAGAACACCAGACCGAGAAGCGACACCATTTAAGGGCGTAAGATTTTCGGGTAGAAGGACGCCGAGACGCTAGGACGACGGCTTCCACTTCCGGAGGTAGCAGAAGCGGAGCTAGGACTACCCTTTCAGCAGCCAGGCCATCAGGTGCAGGGCCCGGAGGTTGGGGTGCAGGAGAGTACCCTGATCCTGGGTCAGGAGATCGGGCTGAAACCCCAGAGGAAGAGGGCAGATGCACTGGCGAGGCCGGTGATCAATGCCCGCTGCTGGTCCATGAAGGCAGCGATACTGCGCTCCAAGGTCGTCAATCTGAGACCAAACTCAGAAGACCCAGCAGCCTCCGACTCGGGCCCCGACGGCGTCGGGCCCGACGTCGGCTCTCCCAGAGGAGAGTCCAGGAGGACTACAGTACTCACGTGTCCAGGTGACTCCACTTCGAGACGAGGAAGCTTTGAAGGCCTCTCCGCCTCCGAGGACCCGGGACGGCCGACGGGGCTATGCGACCTGGCCTTCGAGGGACCAGGAGCGTCCTCCGCCGCCACCCTCGCGGGCTTCTTCTTCCGACGGTGTTCCCGGCCAGGGGACCCCCGTTCAGTGGAACTCCGACGGTGCTCAGAGCCGGAGCCACGAGACGTCGAGGCCTCTGACGAGGTCCGGGCCCGACCGGACGCGGGGTCAGAGAAGATTCGTTCCTTTTGTGATTGCCGACTCCTCAACGCCTTCGAGGACATCTTGTTGCATGGACCACAACTCACTGAGTCATGTTCGGGTCCGAGGCAACGGAGGCAGCAGTCATGTGTGTCGGTAAGAGACATAAGTTTGACACAACGATCACACTTTTTAAACCCACTGGCAGCCATCGGGGGGAAAAAGGGCCCCTGCAAGGTCGAAAGACCGTGCTGCCAGGGAAGAAGGAAAAAGTGGCGGGAACGCCAGTTGGAGAGAAAAAAAAAAATTAAGTGAACGGACTCGATAGGGATATCGAGGCCGGGCAGGGAAGAGGACACACGAACCGAGAAAAATAACAAGAACAAAATAAGAAATCAACTTTTTCAGCGGCGATAACAAACTACGTCTGTAGGGCTCCGCGGAAAAAAGGAGACTGAGCAAGATGGCACCCTTGGGCGGGAAGGGGACCACGCATGCACGCTGCAATTCCCAAAGGCTTTCTTCGAAAGCTGGGGAAAATTGCTCCGCGAGGGCTCCGTCGGCGCCGACGTCACCCATAAGTGAGGACTGACTTCCTGCTTGGTCCTGGAGAATAAACAGGTAGACAAAGGTGAGTCGGTTGATATAGTGTGGACTTTCAGAAAGCCTTTGACAAGGTCCCTCATCAGAGACTTTTGGCAAAACTAAAAAGTCATGGGATAGGAGGCAGTGTAGTATTGTGGATCAGGAACTGGTTAAAAGATAGAAAGCAGAGGGTAGGGCTAAATAGCCAATTTTCCCAATGGAGAAAGGTGAATAGTGGGGTACCCCAGGGATCTGTGCTGGGTCCGGTGCTTTTTAACATATTCATAAATGACCTGGAAAAGGGAATAACGAGTGAGGTTATCAAATTTGCAGATGACACAAAACTATTTAGTTGTTAAAACCCAAGAGGATTGTGGAAAATTGCAAGAGGATCTTGATAAATTGGAAGACTGGGCATCAAAATGGCAGATGAAATTGAATGTGGACAAGTGCAAAGTTATGCACCTAGGGAAGAACAACCCAAACTATGGTTACACGATGCAAGGTTCCACATTAGGAACCAGCACCCAGGAAAAAGATTTAGGCGTCATTGTGGATAACATGTTAAGACCCTCAGCCCAGTGTGCAGCGGCGGCCAAGAGAGCAAATAGGATGCTAGGTATCATAAGGAAAGGAATGGAAAATAAAACAAAGGATATTATAATGCCTCTATATCGTTCCATGGTGAGACCGCACCTTGAATATTGTGTGCAATTCTAGTCGTCGTATCTTAAAAAGGATATAGCATTATTAGAAAAGGTTCAGAGAAGAGCCGCCAAAATGGTAAATAGGATGGAAGGATACCTCTAAGAAAAGAGGCTAAAAAGGTTAGGGCTCTTTAACCTGGAAAAGAGGCGGCTGAGGGGAGATATGATAGAAGTCTATAAATTAATGAACAGAGTGGAACAGGTAAATGTAGATCGATTGTTTATGTTATCAGAATATAGAAAGACTAGGGGACATGCAATGAAGCTACAGGGTAAACTATTTAAGACTAATAAAAGAAAATATTTTTTCACTCAACGTGTAATCAAACTCTGGAATTTGTTACCGGAGGATGTCGTAAAGGCTATTAGTGTAGCTGGGTTTAAAAAAGATTTGGACAAGTTTCTGCAGGAAAGGTCCATAAACCATTATTAAGAAGGGACCCAGGATATCAATGCTTGACCCAATACAAGCATTGTGGAACCTGTGTCTTTTGGGGAAACTGCTAGGTACGTATGACCTAGATTGGCCACTGTTGGAAACAGGATATTGGGCTTGATGGACCTTGGTCTGACCCAGTATGGCATATCTTATGTTCTTATGTTCTTATGAAGACCATGTGGCGGCCTTACAGATTTCTTGCACCAGCACCGCGTGTAAGTTGGCCATCGATGTGGCCATTGCCCTCACGCGATGAGCAGTGATCTGGCGCTCCAGAGAGAGGTCAGCTCGCTCATAAGTGAGGACAATAGAGTCTGCCACCAGGTGGACAGTGTTCGCATGGTCACAGGTAGCCCCAGTCTGCTGGGGTCATAGGAGATAAAAAGTTGAGAAGCTTTGATGGGCCTTGGTCCTCTGTAAATAAAACGACAGGGACCTCTTGCAATCCAAGATATGCAAGATGACCTCCTCCCTGCCAGCGTGCAGCCGTGGGAAGAAGATGGGGAGAAATACCTCCTGATTAAGGTGAAAAGTGGACACCTCTTTTGGGAGGAATTTTGGGTGCATACAAAGCACCATCCTGTTCGTATAGAAACAGGTATAGGGTGGGTCCGCCACCAGGACTTGCAGCTTGCTTACTCTGCAAGCGGACATCAGCGCCACCAAGAAGGCCACCTTCCAGGAGAGGTGTCTCAGGCAGCGGTTGGCCAAAGGCTCGAACAGCGACCTAGTGAGCTGGGAGAATACCACATTGAGGTCCCATTCCACTGTCAGAGAGGAGAGGGGGCTTGGATAGCAGGAGGCCCCTGAGGAATCTGGAGTACAAAGGTTGGCCTCAGAGGGGCTTCCCCTCTATAGGGTGACGGTTAGCCACTATGGTGCTGAGATGCACCCTCACCGAGTTAGATTTCAAGTTTGTGTGAGAGGTGCAGCAAGTACTGCAGCACTACCTGAGAGGAGAATGGGTTCTCATTCCTTTCTGCACACCAGAAGGAGAACCTCCTCCATTTGAAGGCATAAGCCCTTCTGGGGAATGGCTTCCAGGAGGCCAGGAGGATCTCCTCAACCTCATCTGGGAGGTTGAAAGGGGCCAGTGCAACCCTGTCAGCGTTAGGGACCCCAGGTTGGGATGTAGCAAGGAGTCCCCCTCCTGGGACAGGAGGTCCGGGTCCCGGCCCGGTGTACTGGGGTTGCCACCGACAAGGAGAGCAGCAGGGGGAACCAGGGCTGCCTGGGCCACCTGGGCGCAATCAGGATTACTGAAGCATGCTTGCTCTAGATCTTGAAAAGGCACTTGACTATCAGAGGTGTCAGTGGGAATGCGTAAAGCAGGCCATGTGACCAGGAAATCAAGAAGGCGTCCGCCGCCACCCTCCTGTGGTGTGGCTGAGGAGAGCAGAATTTGGGCAGCTGTAAGTTATCCGGGGAGGTAAACAGGTCCAGCCAGGGTCTTCCCCAGAGGCAGAAAAGCCTCTGGGTCACTTTTGGGTCCCGGCACCACTCGAGAAGCTAAAGGACCCTGCTGAGGTTGTCCATCAGGCGGTTGTCCTAGCCCAGTAAATACACTGCCCTCAGAAGGATATGGTTGTGCACTGCAAAGAAGTGGAGGGCCTCTGCCTCCTGACAGAGGGAGTAGGAGCCCATACTGCCCTGCTTGTTCAAATAGAATATGGCAACCTTTTGTCTATCTGTATGAGGACCAGACATTTGCTCAGGAGGTGGTGGAAGGCCTGAAGGGCCAGAAAGATGGCCCTGAGCATGAGGACATTGATTTGTAGGAGGGATTCCTCTGGAGACCAGGTGCCCTGGGTGCACTGGCCCTTGCAATGTGCGCCCCAGCCCACAAGGGGGAGGCGTCTGTCATCAGGACTCTCTGAGGGATTGGTGCCTGGAAGGGCATCCCTGCACTGAGGTAATGCAGGGGACTGCCACCAGGTGAGGGAGGCTGCCAGCTGGTGGATAACCTTCACTCTGTCCCTCAGCCTGCCTGTTGCTTGCGTCCACTGGGAACGGAGGCATCACTGGGCTGCCCGCAAGTGTAGGTGAGCCAGAGGTGTTAACATGAACTGTCGAGGCCATGTGGCCTAACAGGCGGAGTAGTAGGCGAGCTGGCCCTGAACTGCACTCTGCACGTCCCTTGCCAGCTGCATCAGGCGGTTGGCTCTTTCCACAGGGAGAAAGGTCTTGACCCACAGAGTGTCCAGCTGAGCCCCTATGAATTCCAGGTCTTGGACCAAAGAGAGGCTGGACTTGGGGTAGTTGATGATGGACTCGAGAGGTGTGCTGCATTTGATGAGCCAGTCATCCAGGTAAGGGAAGACACGGGCCCCTTGGAAGCGCACATGGGTGGCTATGACTGCCAGGCATTTTGTAAAGACCCTTGGAGAGGAGGCAAGGCCGAATGGCAGCACCCTGTACTGGTAGTGCTGCCCCCACACCACAAATCTCAGGTAATGCCTGTGGGAGGGGTAGATCAGGATGCGGGTGTAAGCATCCTTGAGATCCAAGGAGCAGAGCCAGTCTCCCTGGCAGAGGTAGGGCAGCAGTGCTCCAAGGGAGAGCATCTTGAACTTCTCCCGCACCAAGAACTTGTTCAAGTTGCACAGATCCAAGATGGGCCAGAGGCCCCCTGTTCTTTTTGGGACAAGGAAATACCTTGAGTAGAGCTCCTTTCCCCAGAGGTGTTGGGGTACAGGTTCCACTGCCCTGTCCTTGAGCAAACCTGTGAGTTCTGTGGCAAGCAAGGCCTGGTGGAGGAGAGGCTGAAGTGGCTCTCCCAGGAAGAAGTCTGGAGGGTTCTGTTGCAGATGAAGGAAGTACCCCTCCTGCACCACCTGCAGAACCCACTGATCTGTGGTGATGTGGCCCATCTGTGGGTGAAAGAGGTCAGTCGACCCGCTGTGGGCTGAGGTGGGACTCCCGGGAGAGGGGAGGCCCAGCCCAGGGAGTCAAAAACCTCCCCCCAGTTGGGCAGGAGCTGGTGCCTGGGGCTTGGGAGCCTTGGGCTTCCTGGGCCCGTGTCCCTGGCCCTTTGGCGAGGCTTGGTGAGGTTGCCCCGAGTAAGGCCGGAAGAGGCTTTTTCCCCGAGGATTTTTTTCTGGGGAGGATCGAGGTCTTTTTGGACAACCTCTGCCGGGTCACGACCCCGGCCTCAATCTCTGGAGCCTTATCAGACAATCGGTTTCCCAAATAGATTCTCGCCATTGCAGGGGACATCCAAGAGCTTTTCCTCTACCCACTGCGCGAAGTCAGAGGTCTGTAACCATGCCTGGCACCGGGCGCCAATGCCGACGGCTGCATCCCTGGCCACAGACTCAAACCTGTCATAGGCGGCACAGGAGAGGAATTTGGAACAGTCCTGGATGCCTGCTGCTAGGGAATGGAACCATTGCAGAGGTTCCCCGGCGATGCCTGCCAAGAACCCCGAGAGTTCCTATATCAGGCACTTAAGTTACATCCCAATGTACAATTCGTATACCTGTATTCGGCAACCGAGCATGGAGCCCTGCTAGCACTTGCGCACCATGGCATCGAGGGCCTGGGCTTCCCTGCTGGAGGGAACTGAGGAGTAGGTCTTTTGATTCTTCAGTTTTTGTAAGGAGGACTCCAACACCATTGAGTTGTGGGGGAGCTGTGGCTTATGGAACCCGGGGCCTTCCAGACGCGGTAGATGGCATCCACCAACTGACCACTAGCACCGAGGCCAGGGACTCCCACATCCATAGGAGCAGTCTTTCGATGATGGGTGGAACCGGAACCGTGAGAGTCTCCTTGGGAGGGGACTCATAGGATCTCAAGCTCCTCAGTGCACAGGTCCTCCTCTGACTCCATCTGGATCGAGAGAGCCTGGGCCATGTCACAAATGAAGTCATGAAAAGTCACGTCCTCAGGCGGGGAGTGGCACTGAGGCTTTGAGGGAGATGGCTCGGACGGGATGTCCCGGTGTCGGGAGGTCTTGGGGAGGCCTCATCCTCGGTCTCCCAGTCGGAGCCTGAGGATATCGAGGAGTCAGTCCCGGGGGCAGCTCTGAGGAACTGACCCCCCCCCCCGAAGGACTGGGGTCAGACTCCCAAAACTTGCTGGGGAGGACCAGATTCCCGAGGAGCAAGATCGAGACCTTGATCGACGCCGAGGACTTACCCGAGGCTGGTGGCGCTCAGTGCCAAGTTCAATGCCTGGAGGTCAGGGGGCCTGGTGTGAGGGCCGATTATGCTGGGGGCCTGACATCAACACCCACTGCAAGGCCAAGATGGAGGAGAGACTCCTCCATGGCCGCCATGCGGGATTCGAGGCCTGATGGCTGTGCAGCACTCAGCATGGACACCGAGGCCCTCGGATCCAACGCCAGCACTTCGGAGAGTACGTTCTCAAGGAGGACTATAGGTTCATGGGTCCTGCACGGTCTCTGTTGGCCGAGGACTCTTGTCTCAAGACTTTCTGAGGGCACTGCTCAGTCGCCCGAGTCCCGGTGAGGGACTTGCCAGGTTTGATCAGAGGCACATCCCTCGGGACCTTCTTCTTTTTAGGAGGTCCGGGGCCGCACCAGAGGAGCCCCCACTGTGGGACTCCGAGGATGCCCGGACTTCTTGCGAAGGGCCGGCTTCGAGGTTAAGAACATAACAACATAAGATATGCCATACTGGGTCAGATCAAGGTCCATCAAGCCCAGTATTCTGTTTCCAACAGTGGCCAATCTAGGTCATATGTACCTAGCAGTTTCCCCAAAGGACACAGGTTCCACAATGCTTGTATTGGTTCAAGCATTGATATCCTGGGTCCCTTCTTAATAATGGTTTATGGACCTTTCCTCCAGGAACTTGTCCAAACCTTTTTTAAACCCAGCTACACTAACAGCCTTTGCTACATCCTCCGGTAACAAATTCCAGAGTTTGATTACACGTTGAGTGAAAAAATATTTTCTTTTATTAGTCTTAAATAGTTTACCCTGTAGCTTCATTGCATGTCCCCTAGTCTTTCTATATTCTGATAAGGTAAACAATCGATCTACGTTTACCCGTTCCACTCTGTTGATTAATTTATAGACTTCTATCATATCTCCCCTCAGCCGTCTCTTTTCCAGGTTAAAGAGCCCTAACCTTTTTAGCCTTTCTTCATAGGAGTATCCTTCCATCCCCTTTACCATTTTGGTGGCTCTTCTCTGAACCTTTTCTAAAATCGCTATATCCTTTTTAAGATACGGCGACCAGAATTGCACACAATATTCAAGGTGCGGTCTCACAGTTGTAATTTATTATTTATTTATTTATTATTTTATTTAACATCTTTTATATACCGCGCTATTTGTTGTCAGTGCGGTTTACATATAACAAAGGTTGCACATTCGGAGGACAATTGTGTGCTTACATTATAACAGGAAACTTAAACTTGGAACAACAGGGTAAAACTGTAACTATGTACAAAACATATTAGATTCTTTAGTATTCACAAGGAGGGCTAAGGCAAGACCGCAAAGAACTTGAGGCGGAGTTGCCTATGAGGGAATTGGGAGTGGAGATTGAGAGTTTTTGGGTTTAGGAGTGCTGAAGTGGAGAAGGAAAATGTGGTGCTTGATTGCCTTGTGGAATTGAGTGAGGTCTTTAATTGCTCTTACATCTTCCCGATGTATCGATATTTCCTTCAATTCTTCTGCACCTTTAAATACCACTTCAGTCATGGGTAACATCCCTACATCTTCCTCAGTAAAGACTGAAGCAAAGAATTCATTCAGTCTCTCCGCTATCGCCTTGTCGCCTCTTAGTGCTCCTTTAACCCCTTTATCATCTAATGGACCAACTGACTCTCTCACAGGTTTTTTGCTACAAATGTACTTGAAAAGGTCTTTACTTCGTGTTTTTGCTTCCGCAGCAAGCTTCTTCTCAAATTCTCCCTTTGCCTGCCTTATCAATGCCTTGCATTTGACTTGCCAGTGCTTGTGCTGTTTCCAGGTTTCGTCGTTTGGCTCTTTTTTCCATTTCCTGAAAGATTCTTTTTTGGCAACAACAGCCTCTCTGACCTCACCTTTAAACCATGCTGGCAGTTTTTTGGACTTCCTTCCACTTTTCTTAAAGCGTGGAATACAGCTGGTCTGGGCTTCCAAGATAGTATTTTTCAACAACAGCCAAGCCTGATGTATGTCTTTAACCTTTGCAACTGCTCCTTTTAGTTTTTTCTTAACTGTTTTCCTCATTTTATCATAGTCTCCCTTTCGAAAGTTAAAAGGTAGTACTGTGGATTTCCTTACTATCCCTCCTCCACTAATTAAATCAAAGGCGATCATGCTATGATCACTATTGCCAAGTGGCCCCAACAACCTTATCTCTTGCACTAGATCTGGTATTCCAGTAAGGACTAGGTCTAATATGGCCTCCCCTCTGGTCGGTTCATGAACCAGCTGCTCCAAGAAATAGTCATTTATTTCATCTAGGAACTTTATCTCCCTAGCATGTCCTGACGTGACACTGACCCAGTCGATACCGGGGTAGCTGAAATCACCCATTATTATTACTGCGCTGTAACTTTTGTTAGCTTCCTTGATTTCTTTGAGCATTTCATCATCCATTTGGTCATTCTGGCCAGGTGCTCGATAGTATACCCCCACTGCCATTGCCTTCCAACTTTTACATGGAATTTCAATCCATATAGATTCTACAGCAGATTTTGCTTCCTGCAAAACTTTAATCCTTTCTGACTCAATGCCCTCTCTAACATAGAGAGCAACCCCTCCACCAATTTGATCAGCTCTATCATTTCGATATAGTTTGTACCCAGGTATCACAGTGTCCCACTGGTTGTCCTCCTTCCACCATGTCTCTGATATTCCAATCATATCTAACCTTTCATTTAGTGCTATATATTCTAACTCTCCCATCTTATTTTTTAGACTTCTAGCATTTGCATACAAGCATTTTAGAGAATGTATTTTATTCATATTAATTTGGCTATTGTTAGACATGGGTAATTTGGGATCTTTAAGCTCTGTCTGCTCCATACTTGAGGGCATTTGGGCTACTTTACTCTTTTGTGGCTCTGCTTTTGGTAGTATCCTTCAAAGATACATTCTTCCAAACCATCCGCTCTTGGGCGACTGTCGGCTTTCCCCTATTATCTAGTTTAAAAGCTGCTCTATCTCCTTTTTAAAGGTTAATGCCAGCAGCCTGGTTCCATCCCGGTTAAGGTGAAGCCCATCCCTTCGGAAGAGCCCCTCCTTTCCCCAGAATGTTCCCCAGTTCCTAACAAATCCAAAACCCTCATCTCTGCACCATTGTCTCATCCACGCATTGAGACTCCGGAGCTCTGCCTGCCTTTTGGGTCCTGCGCGTGGAACAGGAAGCATTCGGAGAATGCTACCCTGGAAGTTCTGGATTTCAACTTCCTACCTAAAAGCCTAAATTTAGCCTCCAGAACCTCCCTACCACATTTTCCTATGTCATTGGTACCGACATGTACCAAGACAGCAGACTCCTCCCCAGCACTATCTAAGACCTTATCTAGGTGGCGCGTGAGGTCCGCTACCTTCGCACCAGGCAGGCATGTTACCAGGCGATCCTCACGTCCACCAGCCACCCAGCTATCTACATGCCTAATGATCGAATCACCATCTATAACGGCTGTCCTAACCCTTCCCTCATGGGCACATGGCCCTGGAGAAACGTCCTCGGTGCAAGAGGGTTTTACATCACCTGGAGGACAGGTCCTAGTTACAGGATCACTTCCTGCCACACCAGGGTGATGCTCTCCTATCACGTGACCTCTCTCCTCGATGGCAACAGGGATGCTGCCAGACTGGAGGTAGGACTTCAGGACTATATCCCTGTAGGTCTCGTCTATGTACCTCTCTGTCTGTCTTATGCTTTCCAAGTCTGCTACTTTAGCCTCTAGAGAACGGACTCGTTCCCTGAGAGCAAAGAGCTCCTTGCACCTAGTGCACACGTAAGACCTCTCACCAACTGGGAGAAAATCATACATGTGACACTCAATGCAAAAGACTGGAAAGCACCCATCCCGCTGCTGGATTGCTGTCTGCATCTTAGTTTTAAGTTTGTGTTTAGATCTAAGTTCTTTACTTACTAAGGGTTGCTATGGATATTTATACTTATAAAACTGTACCTAATATGTGTAATATACCTTGTTCACCTGAAGCTTAACTAATCTCAGGTCCTTAGTGTATGACTGATTTGGGTAATGAGCTTCACCTGAGAGCACCTCCTGTCTTTTAAGGTGTGTAAGTACCTATAAAGCTATGATTATCCCAGGGGTGGGTGGGTGTGGGGAGGGAGGGAAATAACACTTATTAAAAGAGGGCTGCTACACAGTACCCTGTCTTGTGCTGCTGAGGTAAGCTATATTCTGATTTGATTTAAATTATAGCTCTTAGCTGCTGCTAGGCTCTAACCTCTTATGAAATTTAAAGTACAAGCTCTGTGCTGGGTTCTAAATTTAACCAGAAAGCTCTCTTCTGTGTTTTAAATTTAAGCTAAAAGTACTTTGCTGATTCTAGGCCCTGAGTGACTATTCAATTTAGACTACAAGCTCTCTGCTGGGTTCCAAATGTAACCAGAAAGCTCTCTTCTGTGTTTTAAATTTAAACTAAAAGTACTTTGCTGTTACTAGGCTCTGAGTGACTATTAAATTTAAACTACAAGCTCTCTGCTGGGTATGAAATGTAACCAGAAAGTTCTCCTCTGTGTTTTAAATTTAAACGTAAACTGCTGCTACTAGGCCCTGACAGATCTAACAAAAAATAGTGGGTTCACAGATTAATTAGCTTTAATACAAAGAATTCCTATTAGAAAATTACCAGAAAATACTCACAGTTGCAGATCTCTCTCTCTTAGGCGATGGGGAAGCCAGAGCAGAGTCAGATCTTGGAAACAGCGTCCCCTGCAACTCAGACTGCCTCCTATTGGTTTTAGGGGTCATGGCTGGCACTGGTTGCAGATGGAAATGTCGTAGGCCGGGCCCAGGCAGCAGATGCCGTAGTCATGAGTATCAGTGACTGAAATAGTTTGATTGCAGCGGTCGCATTTCTTGAATCCATTGGGGGTCATGGTGGGAGAACCCACGGCCGTGGTCGAGGACCCCGGGAAGAAAAATGGAGTGAAGGCCGGTCAAGGTGGAACCTCATGGAAAAATGAGAAAAAAAGGGGACCGAGATCGACACTGGTGGTGCCGCCTCAAGGTGGGAAAGGAATCGGTATGCAAACTGGACAAAAGGAAGGAACTAAAGAACTTTTTCTGTGAGAATAGAGGACCATGTCCGTTGGGCTCCACGGAAAAAAGGAGACTGAGCAAGATTGCACCCTTGGGCAGGAAGAGAACCATGCATGCGTGGTATCATTCCCAAAGGCTTCCATTGAAAGCTGGGGAAATGCTCCATCAGTGCCGACATCACCCATATGTGAGGACTGACTTCCTGCTTGCTCCTGGAGAAAAATATAGTTTGCTGTTTTCTTGGTATTTTCTCTTTATTTTTGGAGACAAAATATCCCATTGGAAAAAAATAGTCTGAAAGGGCAGCTGATCATGCCTGGCAGCAGAAGCTAGCAACAATAGAGCAGGGCAGTGGCAATGAACCAAAAAAGCTGACTTTCAGCACCAATGCCTGAAGCAGGCAGGGCATACAGTGACACAAGCAAGGACAAGGAGGGCACAGTCTTAACTGCAGTGGACCGATGCTGTTCTCTGCCACTTACCACTGTAGCAAAGGCCAGTCCTAACAAAAATGTTTCTGCGGTACCACATCCAAAAATTCTGGCATTTTTCAAGCCATTTTTGCACATTTTATGCAGGTAAGCTCTTATCTTAGAATTCTACGTGCTTCAGTAAGAAACACCTAGAAAAATGTGAACCTAATTCCAAAATGAACTTGGTATCAAAGCAGCATTCATAGCAACTGAACTACTTTGCCTTTACTGCCCTAAGAAGATTGCTTAAAGAAAGGGACACTGCTCATGCAAGGAGGAAAGGATTCCTTTCAGCCTGTACAAAAGGTTAAGTAGTTACATAGCTATGGGAGTGAAGTAAGCAAAAAAGAAACCTCTGACAATATGCACAAAGAACCACAATGGAGTAGACGTCTTGCGAAATGAAGGCGTATGGTATTTTGTGCCTGATTATCAAAAATTTCCTCCCATGTCTGTAGCTATGGAAAAACCCTTTGATAGATCAGATCCCTTATATTTCAAAAGAAGGGACTCTACAGACTTGTAGATAACAGGAAGCAGTGTCATTGTGTACCAGGCTACTTCAACCCCTAAATCAGCTTCTGTCCATCTGAAGTTTGGCGTCCTCCCCAGATTGCAAGGTGATTGAAATATTTTAGTAGCAGAGAAAAGAAAAAAAGTCTTTATGGATGAGAAGAAAATATGTTTTGCACACAGAGAGCCATCAGTTTACCTAAATGAAACATCAATATAGTTTTTATGACCAGTGCCAAGCCTAGCCTTTTTTAATGAAAAGGTGAAATTAGGCCTTACCTGCTAAATGACGTTCCTTGAGTGAGTCCAGTCCAGTCCCGCACCTGTGAGTAGTGTCACCTCACCAGCAGCTTGGAGACTGAGCATGTCACTTTTGATGACATCAAGACATACATACCGGTGGCACCTCCTACCACAACCAGTATCCTATTGACAAAGCAGACTCACGAAAGCAACTTTAGAAAAGAATTGATCCGAACTATATACATTGTGCCCCCCCAGACAGAAAAGCCACCCCCCACCCAAGAGAGGTATTGCTTACTCCATTGAGACCTCAGTCGCAGGCCTCATCTGAAGACTCCCAACTGTTCCAAGACAAACTTCATCAGCTGCTCCTTTATCCAACATCCACAATTTCACTCCATGACTGTACCTCTGGCCCTTTTTATGCGTTGACGATCTTCAGGACGGGGACCTCTATGGAGACAAGAGAAAAAATAAAATACTCCAGGTGGGATCGGGACTGGACTGGACTCACTCAAGAAATATCAATTAGCAGGTAAGGCCTAATTTCACCTTCCTTATCATTCCTCCAGTCCAGTCCCGCACCTGTGGGATGTATCTTAGCAGTACTAAACCTGGGAGGGACCCACAAGACCGGCCTGAAGAACCACTGCTCCAAACTGTGCGTTCCCTGCCGCTTGAACATCCAGCCTATAATGCTTAACGAATGTATGGGGTGACGACCAGGTTGCCGTTCTACATATGTCCGCTGGTGGCACCAACTGCGACTCCGCCGATGATGTGGCCTACACCCGAGTTGACTGTGCTCTCAAACCAACCGGCACCTGCTTGCACCGTAGCAAATAAGCCAAGGATATGGCCTCCCTCACCCAATGGGGAAACTGAGGGCTTCGAAGCCGCATCTCCTTTGCGTGCACCACCAAACAACAGGAACAATCGATCCAACTTTCGAAAGGTCTCGGTTCTCTTCAAGTACCTCCGTAACACTCGACGTACATCCAACTGATGAAGTAGTGGATCTTGCTCTGTACTTCCTGCTCCTGAAAACACCGGGAGTGTTACCGACTGATTCATATGAAAAAATTACAGAACTATAGGCAATTTCTCCTTAGCCAACATCAGGAAGGGCTCTCTGCATGATAGTGCCTGCAGCTTCGAGATCTATCTCGCAAAACATATCGCTACCAGGAGCACCGTCTTCAGCGTAAGATCCTTTAAAGTACACTAGCCCAACGGTTCAAAAGGTGGCTCTGTTAAAACTGGCAACACCAGATTAAGATCCCAAGTTGGACTTACTGTCCTCAATGGTGGTCATTCTTGTTTTACTGCCCAGAGAAACCGGACAACATCCAGATGCATCACCAGGGAACCACCCTGCATTCTTCCCCTGCAGCATACCAGGGGTGCCGAGGCCAGTCAGGTGCTATCAATAGTACAAGGCCCTGATACACCTCTATTTGCTGTATGACGCGACCTATGAGTGCCCATGGAGGGAACACATAAAGTAGGTCTTCCATGGACCACATCTGAACCAGAGCATCCAGTCCCTCGGACATTCTTTTGCGGTGTCTGATGTAAAATCTGACCACCTTGGCTGATTTGAAAGCCGCCATCAGATCCATAATCGGTTGGCTCCAGCATCGGACCAGGAAAGTTGCTGATTATCTCAGCACATTTCATGCTGAGATAATCAACAGCTACACTGTCCTTTCCCATTACATGTGCTGCCAACAAGGCCTGCAGATTCGCCTCCGCCCAGGCACCTTCTAGGCTCACACTGCTCGTCCCGCCCTGGCGATTGATATATGCTACTGATGTGACATTGTCCAAGAACACTCTCACTGCCCTACCCTCAAGGAGAGGACCAAATTGTTGCAATTATTTATTTATTTATTTAACATTTCTTTTATACCGCGCTATTACAATCAGTGCGGTGTACATTGAACAAGAACATACTACAATGCATACAAGTAACATTGAGTTTACAATGAACGGGGAAATTTAACAGAGGACAACCGGGGGAACTATGTACAGATTAACTTAATGCTATATACAGTAATATAAAACTCGTTTGGATGTTGCATGTGCTTTTTGGGTGGTTCGCCAATAGGACTAGAGAGAAGGTTGAACAACTAGCCCTTTTCTAGTTGTATTGAGGTGTTAGTTTTGCTAATGTCTAGGTTGTCTTCTGGGTAGCATTTTGTGAACAAATAGTATTTCAATGCTTTCCTGAATAGGATTAGGCTTTTGATAGCACGGATTTCATGGGGAAGCGCATTCCAATTTAGAGGCGCAAATAAGGAGAAGGCCCTGTTGGAGGTGGCCTTCGTGCACTTCATTATTATTTTCGGGACTATTAAGGTGTTCATTGATGTAGGTCTCCTTTTTCTGTTTTCCAAGGTGCCATGGATAAGCTTGCTGATTGGCGTAGGGGGGTAGTTATTTAGGGCCTTGAAAGTAAGGACTAAAGACTTATACTGGATTCTGGCGTGTAAAGGTAACCAATGCAGTTCTTTCATGATGGGTGTTATATGGTCAGATCTTGATGAGCCGGAGAGGACTCTGGCAGCTGTATTCATAGCTAGGCGGAGCGGATTTAGAGTTGATTGAGGGAGACCATGGAGGATGATGTTGGCAAAATCCAGGTGTGGGAGGACTAATGCCTGGAAGGTTGTTCGGAAGTCTGTGGGATCTAGTAGGGGGCGGAGGTGACATAACGATTTGATCTTATAATATATGGTTTTTGTGACATTCTTCACATGTGTTGTCATATCCAGGTGCTGGTCCAATGTGATGCCGAGGTAACGGATTGTAGCTTTTGATTTCAACTCTACGTTGTTGACGAGTAGTGATGGAGGAGGTATGAACTTACGGTTCCTCGTGACGAAAAGAACGTCAGTTTTGTTATGGTTAATCCGAAGGTTTTGTGATAGCAACCATTCGGCTACAGCTTCAAAGCAGTTGATTATTGGGGAGAATACTGGATGGTCAATTGTGAATGGCATATATAGGAGGATGTCATCTGTGTAAGCGAGGCATTGTACGTTAAAGGATCTGATCAGGTCACATATCGGCTGCATGTAGATATTAAACATCAGTGCCGATAAGGACGATCCTTGGGGTACTCCCTGTGATTGCAGGAATGGTTCTGAGGATGCGTGGCCTGTTTTTACTTGTTGCCACCTGTTAGATAGGTAGGATTTACACCATTCGAGTGCTGTGCTTTGAATCCCCTTATCTTTCAAGCGTTGTAGGAGTATGTCATGACTCACAGAGTCGAAAGCGGCGGAGATGTCCAGGAAGATGAGGACGAATCCCTGTTGTATGTTATTTATTCCTGTTACCAGAACATTGAATAGGGTTGTAAGGACTGTGTCGACTCCATGTGCTTCTCTGAAGCCGTGTTGAGATGGATCTAGTGGTGCTTCATTGTCGATATGATGTTGGATTTGTTGTTGGGCGGCTTTCTCAATGATTTTTGCAAGCTGTGGGATGCTCGAGATAGGCCTAAAGGATTCAACCTTGGATGGGTCAAGTCTATTATTCTTCAGTAGGGGCTTGATGGAGGTGTGTTTCAGACTCTGCGGGAATGAACCTGTTGAGAAGGACTGGTTCAGTATTCTGCTCAATATTTGACTGAGGTCATGTCGCATGTCCTTGATCCAGCTGGCTGGACAGGGGTCATTAGGAGCTGTGCTGGGATTGATAGAGGCAATAATGTTGACAATCTCTCTATTTGATACAGTGGAGAAGTTGTGTAGTGGCATTGCATGGGATGCCTTAGGTGAAGTGGACCCAAATTTCACTGCAACAGTACCTCCCTTCTCCTTATTTTTTGTCGGAGCTAGGCCGTGGGAGGGACAAAACAGACATATATGTCCCCCAACCAGACTGCCAGCTACTTTTTTTCTTTTAGTGGTCCTATCAAAACCAAAAAAATTGTGCCAAAATTTAAAAGTCTCCACTTAGCTGAAGTATTTCAGTCTTCTCATAGCTTCACGTTGCTCAAAAGATCATCTCGTAGCATGACGCGCGCGTTTCGAGCCTCCAGGCCCTGTATCAAATGCTGTTATAATACTCTGCGCTCGGCAACGAATTACCCTGATAACGCCGTCAGTGCGGCCAAGGTACTCTTCCTTTACAGATGCAGTAAATCACTTCCCGTATTTAAATGGGAGCCACCCAATGAGAACAGGGAACTACCCCACGAAACAGGGGAATCCCTGAACTGATTGGTCAGATCTTCAAAAACGTCAGAGAATGCCTTGCCATTCAATCTCACGATTGAGCCCGCCTGGTTCTACAGCTGCCAATTGAAAAATCCATCGCTGTTCCAATCGATGTAGTTTCTGGAGGCGATCCCCCCCTCTGGGATCCAATGGGATATGATCAATAATAGACCACTTTAAATCTTCGAAACGATGTTGATTAGTAATACAATGGGATACTATTGGCGCTGTCAATGCTTCGTGACGTAGACGAGAAGCATGTTCATTCAAACGAACCCTCATTGGACGGGTTGTCTGACCTATGTACAACAAAGCACATGGACAAATAATCAGATAGATCACAAAACAGGATGAACAATTCGTGTCCCAATGTCTCATGAACACACGCTGTGTCTTTGGATGAATCCATTGAACTCCCGTTAAGGAGAAAGCACAGTGTTTGCAAACGCCACAGACAGTGTGACCAGTTGTTACTGGTTGCCAGTGTAATCGATCCGATGCTAGAGTCGTTTTCATCAGCATGTCTGCCAAATTTCGTCCACGAGTAAAGGCTAATTTTAATGGTTTTTGAAAACATTCTAATAATTGCAGCACTGACCAATGGTGGTGTAGAATCCGTAAAACCTCCGAACTACCTTCAAAAAACGGAAGGACCCCCACAATCGCACCTTCTGAATCTTGTTTGGCTGTCGAATATTGAGGGTCTAACAACCATTCGCAATGTACAAATCGCGCTCTTTTCAAGGCTTTTTTCACCACTGTAGAGGGATATCCCCGCTCAATCAGCCGACTGCTAAGATCCCTAGCATGCGTTTTAAAATCCTCTAAAGTGGCACAATTACGGCGAAGCCTCAAAAATTGCCCGAAAGGTAAACCTCTTCGCAGAGGGCCAGGATGGAAACTCCGAAAGTGTAGTAAACTATTTCGCTGTACTGTTTTGCGATAAAGGGTTGTATGAAGTTGCCCATCCAATATTGTAATTTGAAGATCTAAAAAGTCAATGGTGGTCAGATGAATGTGTGCTGTAAACTGAATGTTAGTTCGCAACGTATTAATACAAGTTAAAAACTCATTAAGGGACGCCAAATCTGATGTCCAAATAAAGAATACATCATCTAAAAACCTCTTCCAGATTAAAATCTTAGAATATTCCGGTGAGGATTGAATCTGCATTCTCTCCATTTGATCCATATATAAAGTGGCTATCGAAGGGGCAGATGTGGCCCCCATGGCAATACCAGATATTTGATGATAATATTTGCCCCCAGACAAAAAGTAATTTCGTGTCAAAACGAGTTCAATTAGTTGGAGCAGGAAAGATTTTGGTATTCGAGTTGGTACTAACTGAAAACAATCTCTCAACAAAATCAATGCTTCTGTTTGGTTAATCCTGGTATATAAAGAAATAACGTCTAGAGTGACCAAAAAAGCCCCTGGGGGAACAACCACCACTGAAAGCATCTGCAAAAGGTGCGTAGTATCTCTAATAAATGAGGCCACTTGGCACGCTTCCTGTTTCAAAAAGTAGTCGCAAAAAATGGAAAGGGGCTCCAACACAGAGTCTCTACAAGACACGATGGGGCATCCTGGAGGTGATATCAGGGACTTATGAATCTTTGGTACAAGATAGATAATTGGAACACGCGGGTGCAATTTAATGAGAAACCGATACTCTTTCGGAGTGATCCAGTTGTTTTGCAAAGCTCCCCCCACTAACAATTTTATTTCAGTTAATAAGGCAGCAGTGGGATCTCCATCCAAGATATTGTAAGTACTGTTATCATCCAAATGCTGTTGCAAAGACGTCATGTAATCCTCCAAAGTTTGTAACACCAAAGCTCCCCCTTTATCAGCCCTCCGTATTATCAAATTAGGATCAGACATGATGTCTGAAAGAGCCTCCCAGCTTTCCTTATTTAAATTCGAACGATGTGGAGGTGGAGCAGCTTCCATTTGTGTTAAGTCCTGCAAGACTAAAGATTGAAAGGTCAACAAAATTGGATCCAAAGGCCCTGTCGGGACCCATTGAGAAACTACATCGATTGGAACAGCGATGGATTTTTCAATTGGCAGCTGTAGAACCAGGCGGGCTCAATCGTGAGATTGAATGGCAAGGCATTCTCTGACGTTTTTGAAGATCTGACCAATCAGTTCAGGGATTCCCCTGTTTCGTGGGGTAGTTCCCTGTTCTCATTGGGTGGCTTCTATTTAAATACGGGAAGTGATTTACTGTATCTGTAAAGGAAGAGTACCTTGGCCGCACTGACGGCGTTATCAGGGTAATTCGTTGCCGAGCGCAGAGTATTATAACAGCATTTGATACAGGGCCTGGAGGCTCGAAACGCGCGCGTCATGCTACGAGATGATCTTTTGAGCAACGTGAAGCTATGAGAAGACTGAAATACTTCAGCTAAGTGGAGACTTTTAAATTTCGGCACAATTTTTTTGGTTTTGATAGGACCACTAAAAGAAAAAAAGTAGCTGGCAGTCTGGTTGGGGGACATACATGTCTGTTTTGTCCCTCCCACGGCCTAGCTCCGACAAAAAATAAGGAGAAGGGAGGTACTGTTGCAGTGGAATTTGGGTTTGGCTTATATTAATTGTTTTCACTGGTGGGGTGGATGAGATTTAGGTGAAGTGGAGGCATTATAGACATTTATGTCTGTGTTGGTTTTAATCATCTTTGATTGCAGGTAGTTTGCGTAGTCCTGCGGCTGAGGCATAGGGGGTTGTGCTGAGACCGGTTCTCCTGTTATGGATTTTACTATGCTGAACAGTGCATGAGGTTTATTGATGGAGCGTTTTAATAAGTCTGTGTGGTAAGTTTTCCTGCTCTGTGTTATCTTCGCTCGGTGGGTAGTTAGGTATGAGTTGTATGCAGCCAGTGCCTCAGGGGAGTGAGTTCGTCGCCACTGTCGCTCAAGTTTGCGTAGATGGTGGAGAGATGTACGAAGGTCTGTGGAGAACCATGGAGTATGTTCACGTTTTCGAATTCTCTTTTCGGTGAGTGATGGACAGGAGGCAGCTTTCAGGTTCTCATCCCATTTGGATATGAGATCATCAAAGTCCATGGTTGTGTTAGCCATGAGTGGTCTGAGATTCTCTAGGACTACGCTCTGGTTGAGTGGTCGATGCCAAGAACACCACCCCCAATTCGAGATGGTTGATCGACCAAGCCGCCTCCTGTACCGATCAATGCCCCTGTGCAATGTGACCTTCGCAGTGAGCTCCCCAGCCCATAAGATTGGCATTCATCATTAAGGGAACCCAACAGGGACTTTCCAGAGGCATACTCACTAGCAAGTTGTCACCCTGTAGCCACCACTGGAGCGATCTGCGGGTGCTCGCCGGACAAGGCAGCGGGAGCGAGAGTGGATGACTCTGCATGGACCACCTTCTTAATAAGTCTCCTCTGGAATGATCACATGTGTGCTCGTGCCCAAGGCATGAGCTCTATGGCCACTGCCATAGAACCAAATACCTGCAGATAGTGGCAATCAGGGGGATCTGCATGCTGCAAAACCTTCTGATCTATGCCTGTAATGTCCTCACCCGAGTCTCTGGCAAGGAGACTCGACCTGTCCCTTTTGAAAACAGGTCTCCAAATACACCAAATCCTGTGAGGGCCGGAGCTGACTCTTTACCAAGTTTATAATCCATCTGGGATTCTGCAGACTCGCCAACACCATCACTGTCACGCGTTCGCTTTTGCTCCTTAACTTTGCCCAGATGAGCCAATCGTGTAGGTACGAATGCACAAGGATCCCTTCCTGCCATGACCACCACCATGACTTTTGTAAATGTGCGTGGTGCGGTGGCTAATCCGAAAGGCAGTGCCTGAAACTGAAAGTGCCCCGTAGGCACCATGAACCGTAGGAACTGTTGATGCTCCTCCCGAATTGAGATGTGCAAATAGGCCTCCGTGAGGTCGAAAAAGGTCAAATATTTCCCTTTCTCTGACTGCCACAATTACCGAATGCAGTGTCTCCATGTGGAACCATGGCACCCGTAAGCACCAGTTGATGCGTTTGAGATCCAGGATGGGCCTGAAGACTCCCTCTTTTTTTGCGGACTATGAAATAGATTGAGTATAGACCAAACCTGCATTGATCGACTGGTATCCGGCGAACTGCTCAAAGGTCTAGGAGACTTTGCAACATCTTCTCCACCGTCTTTCGCTTCTGAAGGGCCTTGCACAGTGAGAGGACGAAGGCATCCACGAGAGGACTCTTCAACTCCAAGGCATATCCCTCTCTGATGACAACACCCACTGGTCAGATGTAATCTTTGCCCACACAGGATAGAAATCCCACAGCAGACCCCCTATGGGTACCACTCCTGTGGGAGTGAGCCTCGCTTCATTGTGACTTTTTAGGGACAGCGGAGGTGGAGGAGAAGAACCCCCTGCCTGTTCCCCTGAACCCTCGAAAGTACTGTCCCCGGGACGGAAATCTGCCTCTCTGATAGGGTGCAAACTCTACGGCTCAGAATCATTGATAGTTCGAGGACTATCCTCTCTGAAGAACAGAGGTCCTCACTGGTTTTTGCCTGTCCTTTGGAAGTCGACCCCCTTTTGATTCTCCCAAATCCTTCACCAACTTCTCCAAGTCTTCTCCAAACAACAGCTTCCCCTGAAATGGTAACTTGCTAAAGCGGGCCTTAGAAGAGACATCTGCCTACCAATTCTCAGTCAGAGAAACGATGTACCGCAACAGCAGCCTCCATCCCCTTGGACAAACCTTTGATCAAGTCATAAAAGAAATCAGCCAAATAAGCTGCCCCGACTCTAATTTGACTGCCTCCGCTGGTAGTAGCTGATGCATCCCCAACGACGCCTTAACTTCTTGTGTCCAATGCAAACAAGCACGAGCCACATAAACCCCTCAGATTGTTGCCTACAATGAGAGGGTGCTGATATTGAAGGCCTGTTTCAGGAGCATTTCCACCTTCCTATCTTGGACATCCTTAAGTGCCAAACTACCTTCCACTGGAATAGTAGTCTTCTTCATCACAGCTGACACCGCTGCATCGACCCTGGGCAAGCGCAGCAGCTCCTTATCCTTATCTGGAAGTGGGTACAGCCGTGCCATTGTACACGTCCCCTTCAGCGCAGCCTCCAGCACATCCCACTCATCTTGGATCAGCTGCTTAAGTTTTCTGGATGGCGTGGAAGAGTGGATCCTCCAGCGGCTCCTCCTCCAATGGGGCCTCTGCCCCCATATTGAGGACCTTCAATGACTGTGTAATCAGAGCCGACAGCTCTTCCCTCCGAAAGACAGGTGCCTTTTCTGGCCCTTTTCAAATCTAGGCTAAAACTCACCTCTTCGCTGCTGCTTTTGGATCTTGACTCACCTGATCTCCTTGTGTTTCCTTACCATTCCCCCTATATGTAGCCCATGTCTATACTTCTGTGTTGTCTGTCTTGACTAGACTGTAAGCTCTGATGAGCAGGGACTGTCTCTTACATGTCTGTGCAGCGCTGCGTATATCTTGTAGCACTATACAAATGCTCATTAGTAGTAGTACTAATAGTAGAAAGACGAGCACAATGCGCAGCTCCTCTTCTTGAGGGATTTCTCCTTCCTCTAGATCGATGACTTTGGCTTGTGTCACCTTGCCGCCTTCTTGTTCTTCCTCGGACTGGAAGGCAAACCTTTCCCCTAAAGGTCCTCTCCCAGCTGTTGCCTACTTGGGCCCAACTCGCCCTGTGCTCTATCCTCTGAGAGCGCCTCCTGCAAAGCCCTTTTTGGCCCTTTGCTCTGTGAACGCCCCAGCTGCTCCGTCTGTTGCCTCAAGCAGAAGCCCTTGTGCAGGAGGAGAACAAACTCTGGGGAAAAACCTCCTTGCGAACTCCCTCCCAGAACCTTTCCTGGAGGGCTTTTAGAAGACTCAGCGGACTTGCCCTGCTTCTTTTTGGTGCCCTGCATCTGTGACGATGAGATTTGAGACCCCACTTCCCCCTGCCTCAACATGTGTTGCAGGGGCTGGGCACCGCTTGTTCATCCTGAGAGTGCGAAGACTGGCGCTCCCTGAGGGATCTGGCATACTGTCGTTCCCCCTCCACCCCAAGGAAACCCTCTTCTGCAGACCTAACCCCTGCCTCGCATGTGCAGAAAAACCCCATACTGGACACGGATCCCTGCCATGAACCACACGCCAGGCAGGTGGATTTGGGTGCCATACTCCTTTTTTTTTTTACACCTGTGGTACCAAAAGGCAAATTCCCAGATGTAGTCAGTCCCCAAAGCCCTACTGACTTACCCTGCTGATCCTGCAAGTCTTTTATAATGTTAAACACTTCCCTTCTATATGGCTGGGCAGCCTTGAATAAAACCAAAAAAACAAACTGTAATTCCCTGTGTCCATATTTATTTATTTTTATTTATTTACAGTTTCTTTTATACCGCGCTATTCGACATCAGTGCGGTTTACAATGAACATAAAAACCACACGTCACAAATAATTGATCTGTGCTTACAATGAACAGTGAAACAGTGAACATGAGAACTATGTACAAAGCAACTAAATGCAGCTAAATGTAGAGTTACGTGAAACTAGGTAAATTTCTCTTGGTGAGAGGAGGTGCAAAGTGAGATTACAGTTCTGCAGATTAAGAATGTGAAGTGCATGGGTTTAGGTGTTGGCCTGGAGTGTGGTGGTGGGTTGGTATGGGGGGGGTATCTGAAACATCGTAGTGCTGCAGAAATAGGTGATGCTTCAGTGCCTTCCTGAACTGGGAGAGGTCACTGATGGTTCTGATGCCAGATGGTAGGGCGTTCCAACATGATGGTGCAAAGTAGGAGAAGGCTCTGGATCTAGTGACTTGAGAGCACTTCGTGATTGCCTTCGGTAATACGAGAGAGTTGGAGGCGGTCGATCTCCTGGCTCGATTAGGGGGTGTAATTGATATCAGGTCAGTGATAGCAGACGCAGAGTAGTTATTTATCGCTTTATGAGTCATAGTTAGGATCTTGAAAGAGATCCTAGATTGTATAGGCAGCCAATGTAACTGTTTCAGTATTGGAGTGATGTGGGTTCTCTTAGAGGCTCCATGAAGGATTCTTGCAGCAGAGTTCATTGCCAGTTGTAAGGGGTTGATCGTGCTCTTTGGTAGGCCATGTAGTATCGTATTGGCGTAGTCAAGGTGAGGCATTATTAGGGCCTGAAAGACTGATCGGAAGTCATCTGGCCCTAGCAGCTGATGCAGATAACGAAGGGTCCGGATTTTATGATAGACAGATTTTGCTACGTTGCTGATATGAACCTTCATATTGAGTTGCTGATCGAGCGTAACCCCCAGGTATATCACTGTAGTCTTGCAGAGGAATTCTGCGTCACGCACCTTGATGGACATTGGTGGGGTAAATGCAGGGTTCCTGGCGACGAAGAGGACTTCTGTCTTTTTGAAGTTTATCTTAAGCATTTGTGCATTTAGCCAGTCTGTGACTGCGTCAAAGCACTTGATTAGTGGGGAGAGGTCCAGGTGTTCTGTTGAGATTGGCACATATGAGCATACAACCTGAACTGCATACAAAACCCCGCAAAAAAACATGAACTGAAGGAGAAAACTGCAAACGGAAAAAAACAAAATGAAAAAGCCAAACTGCGAGCTTCCTAAAATGGCCGCCATTCCCTCCTTGCGCAGGAAACAAGACGGTGCTGAAAGTGGTGCTGCCTCACGACCAGCCCTTCATGCTGTCAGCTTGCCGAGACTTGCCACACCTGTCTATGACTGCCCCCGGGCACCCCCGACGCAACTCTCAGCTGCCTGAAGAGCTTTGGTGTCATCGGGAGTGCAACAAAGCTGAGGCCTGCTCTTACATTCCCCGGTTCTTCGCGGGTGAAGCAGAACAGCGGAAGGAGCTTTTGGAGTGACCCCCTCTCTCAGGCTAGGAGTGCCTGTTCAAAACTGCCCCTCCTGGCCCCCGGTAGACTCCCAGTTCAATTCCAGCCTCTGTTTTTTTTTCCCCAAAATTACTTTACCGATACAAAAACCTCAAGGAACAGCAAGGCACTGCAGCCCAGTGCCCTAGTGACTGATTCTGTCCAAATGAATCCAAATTTTTTTGCCCTTTTTATCCTTATTTGTTTCTTCAATGAGTCCGCCTAAGGGATCACCTCTCTCCAGCAGCTTGTAGACTGAGATACTGGTTGTGGTGAGAGGTGCCACTGGTATGTATGTCCTGATGTCATCAAAAGTGACATACTCAGTCTCCAAGCTGCTGATGAGACAACACTACCCAAAAGTGTGGAACTGGACTGGAGGAACGATAAGGAATAGCAAGTTGGCAACAATTTGGGATTAGGGACGTACATATATTTATTTGAAAAATTTGTGGAGGGAGGTGGATTTTGTTTGTTTTTTGTTTGCCCATTTTTTCCTATTCCTTTTTAGGATTTCAGCTCTGTCAGAACTTCTCTGTCGAGATGCACTGCTATGCAACTACCTAGAAGAGCTCATTATTTCTATATCTGCCTATCAATACACCCTGGCCATGGCAGCGCCACTCCTCAGCCAGGAATTGCAGACTGCCCTCATTCTAGAATCCCACTTAGGTGTCACTACAGAATAAGGGCTGACATTCCCTCTCTCTTCCGCCTCGCCCTCTCTAAGCTGCCTCTGTAGTATCCCAAGTTGTTACTAGGCTGGGAAATAGAATCCTGGCCCAAAAATCAAACATTGGACCTCTGCATAGCCCTACCAATGAGCTATGCTGAGGTCCAACTGTTTCTCACGCATAGCCCTACGTTTCAGCCCCTCTTCTGACTTATGCAAATCAGGCTCAGTGTGCTAGTGTGGGCATTAGTGGCCTGTGCTAACTGTGCTTGGTGCCAGTAATGTGGGTGCAATTAATGCCACCTTAATGGGTGGCATTAATTGCACCCATGGCAGGGTCACTGCATTGAAGTATGGTATTCCTGCACTAACTACAGGAGCATGGATGTACACGCCTCCCCTACAGTTAGCTCGAAGCCCTGCACACACACATTACCAATGTGAGGCTTAGTAAATATTTCCCTGTGTGATTGATTTACCTGTTTAGAGGCCAGAAAGGAAGCTAAGGAGAAAAACAATTCAGGAGGACCAGAAGTATTCTCTTCCCGTCTTCGAGGACCGCAAATGGGTCAGGTTTTTGCGCTATCCCTAATTAATATTTGTGCAATAGATTTGCATACAATGAAAGAAATATACATGCAAATCTATGTCATGCATAGTAATTAGGAATAACCTCAGGGCCGCTGCCACCCCTCTCAGGGACCTATAGCAGTGGCACTGGCCACAATTTTGGCAGCATGGGGCTGTTTGCTTCCACTACCTCAGACCACCTGATGTCAATTTCCTATATGCAAGGAGGTAAACACCATGTGGCTATTTGTGCCAATTGCCACTTCTGCAGGTCCCAAGAGGGGCGACAGTGGCGGAAAAGGGTGCCCCTGGAAGGCCAGTACTCTAGACGACTGCCTAGTTCACCTAATGGTAGTGCCGGTCCTGGATAAACTGAAAACCCAGTCTAGTTACAGCCCTCAAGGACCATTAGTGAATACCGCTAGCTTATATATTATCCTGACTGTAAAACTGAGCCTCCCCAAAACACCAGTACTGAGTGTATTTGTTGCATGAGTTTTCAACTAAAAGAGCTCAGAGTACCATGTTGTTGTTGTTGTTGTTGTTGTTGTTGTTAAGTGCCATTGAGTCAGTGTCGACTCATGACGACCCTCTGGATAGTTGACCTAAACTGTGTTCGCTCTTCAGTCAGGCAGCTTACAAATGAGTAATTTTATGCAGACCATTCTTCTTGGAGTAGAATGAATTATCTGCCTTATTTAAATATGTTCCTTATTCCTGTTCAGAATAACAAAGCCACTCTGATGACATCGGAACCAATTAGTACTGGGTGAAGGAGTCAAGCTGAGCATGTTTAAGAAACAATGTCAGCCTAATCTAAAGATGAGAGAATTTTATATCCAGATTATCAAATTGAAAATTAAACCGACCGAAGCTAAACCAGAAAAAGCTCACCATGCTTCATTCCCAATCCTGCCTAATATGCTAGAAACATATGTCCCTCCTGCATAACAGGTGGAAAGCCAGAATCAAAATACATTTAGAAAATATCCTGGCTGAGTCCAAAGAAAACATCAGAATAGGTGATGGTGGAAAAAAGCCAGTTCTGGAGGCTGTATCTTAAGCAGAGCAGCCAAATTGAGAGGGGGCGGGGCAGGAGTCGCCACAACAAAAGCCATATGCGATGACTCTTAACTATCCAAATACGTACAGCCTAGAGAAAGGGAGAGATGAGGGGATATGACAAAGAGGTTTCAATATCTGGAAGATATTAATACAGAGAAATAAACCTTTTAGAATGGAACCAAAGTTATAGAATGAGGATCACGATGTGATGATACAAACGGAGTAAACTCAGAACACCAGAAAATGTCCAGAAGGTCCTTTCAGAGGAGGTGGTGTGAACAAAGAATATTAACTAAATTCAAAAGAGCATGAGATAAACAGAGGATCCCTAGTGAAAATGCTATGGAAGCACTGGATTAACAAGCAAGAACAGCAGTTTAGTCCAAGACATCAGTGGTATGATATTGTGCTTCCAAAAGAGCTTCAAAGCCTCGGCTATACAGAGAACCGATTACAAGCCTGAACAGCACTGATACAAGAAGACTGGGCTTCCAAGAAGACTAGGAAGGCCTACATGGAGAACCATAGTAAAACCCAAACTTCAAAAACCAGGAAGAGGCTGGATTGTTTACAACAACCTTAGTAACCTTGATAGAGATTATTAAAAACCTGGTAATAAGACCTCACAGGGAGTAGGGGTGTTAGCTTAAGCATTGGTCATGTAAGAAGCAAAAGTGAAGTCATCAAGGCTTGAAATGGCCTGTTGGCAGAAATGGTAGAGGCCATAACTAGTTTAGGCATGCTTCAGATCGAAAGGTGGGGCAATGGTAAGAAAAGTATTGAACCTTCGGGGAAAATGCATGGGAGGAAAGGAAAGACAGTGTTGGGTTGCATATGAGAATTCAAGAAGCTTGTTTAAGTGCACTAATGGTTAGCATGGGGTTTGATGTGTGCTAAGGACACCGTGCTAATAGTAAGTGAGGGGGCCCATGCTAAAGATCCCATACTAACCAGTGAGCATGTGACTGGGAAGAAACTGGGCAGGTTAGGGGAAGAACGTAGGTACTGAGTACACATCGTGGTTAACATGGGCATTTTGAGTGTGCAATAACTGCGCCTTTTGCTCTTAATGTGGGTGCACATTTTACTGGATGGCGCTAAGTGCACCCATGTCCTGGTTATTATAGTGCAGTACCAGTGGGCACGTTAATAAACGTGCCCCTAAATGTGCATCTACCCAAGGTAAGCAAAACTCAATGAGCAGACTGGATGAGTCAATTTAGTCTTCAGTTGCCAACTGCTGTCATTTATTGTACTGCCAACCCATCTGCCCAGTTAATCCTGTTCATATCGCCAAAATACTCCCCTGCTTCCAGCCATAGCGCATGACCACTTATAGAATAATGCTCCTTATCCAACACAATACTTGTTATTTTCATTCTTTGTATTTCATCATCTTATGTAGGCCAGCATGTAAGATTTAATATTTAGTTCATCCCCCTTCTTCCTGTGTTTAACGACAAACCTTGTAATAATAGTATTGTGACCATTTCCCCAATATCAGTCTTTCTAGGTTTGTGCAGCCTTTTTGAACAGATCCCCAGCACCACCAATCTAACACACCAATCTGGTTGACACAAGAAGCACAGAGCTGGCAAGACAGGGCTGCATGGTTGTCTAAGTTTCTGCCTGGACTTCCAGTTATCACTGTACTTAGTCTGCCATATAGACAGAGCTATGGGGATGCCTGTGTTTTCTGCGAGGCCATCTGACATTTCATATCACAGACGATTCAGTATTCAACCCTATTTTGTTTTCATTATTTTTTATTTTTGTTTGGCAATTTGTATGTAAATACTATGGACCCCTGCCCCGTAAAGTCTAAGGGGGCATTTTAGAAGTCCTAATCGTGAGTTGGATGTCTGAAAATGTGTACTTGGACATGCAAATCATGGAGATATCCCTAGAACAATTTTAGAAAGCCAGATATGTAGACATCCCCAGCGCGAGAACATTCATGTCGCACAAAGGCATGGCAGACACATGTCCAGGGGTGTTCTGATAAAAGTATATGAGCATGTCAGATTTCAGAAACAGCGAGCATGTCTCAAACCACCATTAGTAACATCCATTTCTCAACCGACCAATAGTAACATCCAAGTCCTGCTCCAGGGCATGAATAGACATCAGAAAAGCTCTCATTCTACCACCAAAACACCTGGAGGGAGTAGAGAAGAAAGCACTCTGATATCCCCAATACTATGTGTATGCAGCATGGGCTAGATATCCGTGTTCTAAAATGTTGTCGTGGGGATGTCTATGTGGCCATGGTCGCCACTGTCCATTTTTGGGCAGGTGCAGGTTTCTAAAATCAGGCCAAAACTTGCACATGGCTGGCCTTTTTCATGTTTAAACCTGGATGTTCCACATTGCACCTGATGTCATTTCTAAAATTTGCCTTCATTTGACTATATATAGGGCTAGCTCAACAATAAGCTGACTAGGTGATCATCTAGGGTGGCAGTTTCTGGGGACCGGCAAAGACCAACTGCAGTCAAGGCAAAACAATAGGTCCTGCCAGTCACAGAAACTCAAAGAACCATCAGCCTGTACTTGTACCCCCAAGAATGGTAGGCAATTTTCAAGTATCCCAGTTGCCTTCATAAATGCTTATCATTTAACTTGGCATTTATCTTGGAAATTGACCTCATGGTGGGAGATAATTTCATAACAGGGCACCTAAATATTTCAATAAAACTGCCTATTTTATAAAGGAAACTAGGCACATAGGAGCCTATTTTATGAAGGCACCTATCTACACAAATGTATACATGTTCTGTTGGTATAAATACATTATGTGCATGTGCTCTATGTGTATATGCATATTTTTTAAATGCACAAAAGTACACTGCAACTGTATCCTTGCCTCATCCAAACTGGACCCCCCCCCCCCGATGCATGTAAAGGTTTGCGTGTTCTTATAAGCATGCATTCTCTTACATGCATGAACACCGGTGCTATTTTATGAGCCATTTTCTGCACGGAAAATGCTTCATAAAATTACTCCCCTTATGTATAACTATGGAAAACAACGTTTAAGAACCTGTTTACCAAAGCGTGGTAAAATGTTTTAGGTGCAAAAATGAACACATGGTAAGAGCAAAGCTACTGCAGTAGCTATTGGTGCTTTCCCAGCATCTGACCTGCAGTTACCGCATACGGCAGATAATTACCGCATGGTAGATGCATCGGCAGATAGCATGGTATGTGCATGCAAGCTATCTGGATGCATTTATCTGCTATCCCAACTGGAGTTTTCCGGAAGGGGGATGTCCATGTTCGGTGATAGTGGCAGGTTAGTAATCTGTTTGGTGTTTGTATTTACATGCTCGTTTCTTTGGCCAGGAAGTATTGGCTGTGATGATGACAGTGTATTGTGCTCTTTCCCCTCGTAGCATTACCACCGTGAAACGAGCACTTCTTTGCTCCTTATTTGTGGTCAGGAGCAGGTATAGACATGGATGCCTCAACCACCAAGACCAGATATGCTGAAATCGCACCATGATGTGCATTTTCCTTGCTCTGCCCAGACCACTCCTCTATCACGCCCCCATCTACTTGGACATCCTCGCACAGGAACATCCATATACCCGGTTTCTAAAATGACTCCGGGGAAGTCCTTGTGATTTGGAAGTCTGAGTGCCCATTTTAAAATGTCCAAAGCACAAATAGGGCTTCTGAAATAACCCCCATAATGTCCACTTATGTGTTTTTATAGGATAATTGTAGGAGATCTGGTATCGGGCTGATCATGATTGTTTGGCTTAATTATTAAAATCTCAAGGGGGGGGCTAATTTAATTTAATCGAACAGTAGTCCACGCTTTAGTTACATTGCATTTAGATTTTTGCAGTTGTTTAATCTGGATTTACCAGAGACATCTTTGCAAGAACTCTGAGGAGCCCTTTTACTAAAGTGCATTGTAATTTTGGCCCTAACATGCCACCAGTGTGCAAAATTGAGATGCATTAAGTTCAAAGCCACCACATTATCTGTAGAGGACATGGACAGCATTTCCCCAATAGATAGCATGCAGCACCACACGGTGACAGGGGTGGATATACTGTGGGTGCAGTTAACTTCACCTATGGAGGAGGAGGTAAATGCACCACGCTAATTACAAGGTGTGCCATTAGCATGCAGTGTTTACCCCCATGCTGATTGCATGGTGCTCACCAGGCCCATTCTCAACTCCTAACCCGCCCATTTCGCTTTCCATCACGCAATTCACAGCACAGAAATCATCTCAACCTAACCATGATGGCCATGCACTAACAGTTATGGCGGGCTGCAGCATGCAGTTACCGCATGCCAAAACCCAAGCTAACTGCATGTACACCTTAGTAAAAGGGCCCTTAAATGTTCAAAATGCCATAGCATGAGTAAAAGCAAAAATTCTTTGATCAGAACATATTTCACCAGTATTATATTCATTATATTGATTCCCTATTGCTCTTAGCATGAAATTTAAGATTTTGACATTACTACAAAAATTGTTAAGTAATGAAATGCCAATGAGGATATGTAGTCTAAGGATCTACCATCTTGCTAAGATCACAAAACTTCATCTATTGGATCTTCCATCCACTGGAATGGCGAGGGTTGCAGAAACCCAAGTTCATATATTTTCGTTAGCAGGGCCAATTCTTTGGAACGCACTTCCAGTTGAATTGTGGTCAATTCAATAAACATTAAAATGTGGTGAACATTTAAAAGCATATCTATTGGAGCAAATCTTTGCAAGTCTCTGACTTTAAGTTTAGAAATGTCAATTTTGATTGTGCAAATTGTCCAAGCTGGATATGGAGCACGAGAAGTAAGTATGGTGTAATTGTATTGTGGAATCTAAACCAAAAGTACCACAATTGTTGCAAACTGCAATGTAACATTCCACCTTGAAATGCCCAAATCGTTAAAATCATTCAGAAACCACTGGTAATACCTATATGGCTAGACAAAACGATGATACTTATTATTACTAATTACAACATTACGCTGTATCCATTCATGTTCATTATATTCATTTATTATACCAAAACTTTATAAGTTAGACTACCTTTATAACATAACATAATTTATAATACCATCACATTATATAAAACTTTGCTCTAGCCTGTAGTGGCAATGATCCCAATTGGAAGTTCTACCTGGATTAGTCCTTTTAAGCTTTCGGAAGGACAAAATGCAGAGCATTCATCAGATTTTTTCCCTAAAGTATGCAGCGTATGCAAGAAGAGGTTTGTTTTATTTCAACTCAGGACATTTTCAGATTATGAAACAGGCATATCTGTATGTTGTTTTGAAGGTTTTTTTTAATAGAATTGTTATATTGGTTTAATGAAAGTGATACTGCAACTATCTGTCCAAAAAGGTTTTGAGCACTAAGCTTCATTGGTTGTTATGTAGCTTAAGATGATAGAATGAGTGGATTTATGAATAAGGGTGCTTGTGAGTGAATGTTTGAACGTATATGTTCAGTTGTATTTTGAGCTATGTAAACTGGCCTAAGGTTGCTATTCTGTGAACAAAGTTTTATATAATGGGATGGTATTATACATTATATTATATTATAAATGTAGTCTAACTTAAAACGTTTTGGTATAATAAATGAATATAAATGAACATGAATGGATACAGCGTAATGTTGCAATTAGTAATAATAAATATCATCGTTTTATCTACCTGTATAGGTATCACCAGTGGCTTCTGAATGATTATAATGATTAGGGTCTTTCAAGGCTGAATGTTACGCTGTAGTTTGGGGTAATTTTATTGTGTTCTATTAATGTTTCTATTTTTAATTGGTCACTGTTTTAATTGTTTCATATTGATTTTAATTTTGACATTTTATGAATGTAATTTTGTAACCTGCATAGATCTAGTGATAATGCATGCAATAAACAAATGGATAAATAATCTATTTATAATCTACATTTTATGGATGGAGAGTCAAACACAGATTACAAATCTGACACAGGTCACAAAATGTCCCTATATCTTAGTGTTCATGCAGTGCTGATGGCCTGCTCTGTGCTACTGTAATACAAGGGTGCCACTTGTCCTAGTATATGTTAGGAAGTAATATGGAAGTCATTTTTCTAGATGTTTTCCCGACTGGGATAGGTGCCAAGGGAGGAACTAATGATGCCACCGAGTTTATAAATGGAGAGGTTTTGGAGGGAAATTGTCTTTGCCTGCTGTGATGGGGTATATAGGAAGTTACCCGTTCCTCTCCAAAGGGATTATCGGCAGTCCACCTTAAAAGAGCCTAAAGCTCAGAACCCAGGGCTGGAAGGGCGTGACTCAGACAGAGGGATTAAGAAGCCAGTGGTGTGCACAAGGGAGAGGAGAGGCCCATGGAGACAGAAGGCTCCTTCCAATCAGGGCTGGGAGAGGAGTCCGGCTGTATGGTAGGTGATTCAGTAGGTGGGAACCATATTTACAGACACTGAAGCCCAAGTGACTGAATGGACGCTGTGCCAAACTTAATTCTGAGCTTTAAAGTGTGGATTGGGGGAAGGCCACTGAGAACCAGCCTTGTGAAGGTAACAAGCTGGGAAGTGATTTCTGGATAACTGAAGGGAAATAAAAGTATTTTTTGTTTGGCCCTGAACTGTTGTTTGCCTGATATTTTAAGAGCCCCTTGCCACCACATACCACGCTATAGCACACCTGTTTTCTGCCAAGCTGCCAATGGGGCATATAGAGCTCCTGAGGCTGCTGAGCCTGTGTGCTGCACAAAAGGAAAACAGAAAGGTCATGAGATTTGCCTCCTTCTTTTCCTGCTGTGTCCTTGGATCTATATGCCGTCTTTGGTCTCGCAATACCCTTCTATCGTGGTTTACTTTTTTTTTTAGACTTCTGGCATTTTCATACAGGCATTTTACAGATTGTATTTTATTCATATTGATCTGGTTATCAGTTGATAGGGGTAATTTGGAATTTTTCAGCTCTGTCTGCTCTGTATTTAAGGGAATACTTTTATCTTTATTGCAGCTTCTCTATCAAGATGCCCTAAATTTCCCTCTTTTGCTAGTATCCTTCAAGAATATATCCATCCAAACCATGCACTCTTGGGTAATTGTCAGCTTTACCCTATTATCTCTCCTTCCACAAACACTTGAAACCCACTTATTCACTGAACATTTTGGTCCCGCTACCTAACATTCCCTCCAACATGACACTATCAAAACAGACCCACAACTGTAAATAGTTGTGGAACATACTGTTTCAGTTTCAACATTTGTATACAGCATCTACTATATATACTATGTGTAAACCTTAATATTATTTTGTTATTCAAAACTGTTGACTGTTTTACTGTAACTGTTATTATGGTCCTTATATGACATATGTTCATTGTAAAAAACATTCTGTTCCCTGTAAACCGCTTTGACCTGGTGAAAAGCGGTATTTAAACCTAGCTAAATAAATAAATAAATATCTAGTTTAAAAGCTGCTCTCTCATTTTTAATGGTTAATGCCATCAGCCTGGTTCCATCCCAGTTAAGATGGAACCCATCCTTTTGGAAAAGTCCATCACTTCCTCAGGTCTTTAGAAACAATTTCTTTCTTCCTATTCAAAGAATATTTACCCTATTCTCTTTTCTATGCTAAGCTATACTCTAATTTGCTTTAAATTAAAAGCTCTTTGCTGGTACTAGCCCCAGACTGAGTTTAGATTTAAATTAAAAAGCTCCCTGCTGGTACTAGGCCTTGAATGAGTTAACAAATACAATGAATTCTAAAATATACAGATCAGCCTTAACCTGAAAAATTCCCTTTTCCCCAAGATTTAGAGAAATTTGCAGAAATAGTATAGTTACTCACCTGTAACAGTGTTCTCTGGGGACAGCAGGAATCAATCCTCACATATGAGTGATGTTGGTGCCGACAGAGCCTGTTCAGAAGCATCTCTCCAGCTTTCAAAGAAAGTCCATGTGAGATGCACCAAGCATGCGTGCTCCCCTTCCCGCCCAAAGGTGCCATCTTGCCTCAGTCTAATGACATAGCTAAGATGGCAAAATGAAAATATGGTAAAGAAGCAACTCCAAGGAGAGGAGGGAGGGTTGTGAGGACTGATTCTTGCTGTCCCGGAAAACACCTGTTACAGGTGAGTAACTACGCTTTCTCTGGGAACAAGAAGGAAGTCAGTTCTCACATATTTGACTCCCCAGCTACAGGTTACTGAGAACCTGTACAAAATGCCATGGGTGGCCAGAGAAGGTGAGCCAGGAGCTGCAGCAGTTGACTTCCAACTAGGAGACTCTTGCAAGACCCAAGTGTCTAGCGGGGAACCAGCACTCCGGTAGCCTGTACACAGAAGGGTCAGAGGGCAGAAGTTGCCTACTCCCCGAAAAGATTACAGAGTATAGCTTGGCCGAAAGTGCTGTCCTGTCAAGACTCGCTCTCCAAGCAGTAGTGAGCTGTGAAGGTATGAACTAAAAACCAGGTGGCGGCCTGGCAGATTTCCTTTACAGGTACGGAACACAGATTTACTATAGAGGTAGCCATGGCACTGATGCGGTGCACCATGAACCAGTGGTCCAGTGAGATCCCAGCCTGCTCATAAGTGAGGGCAATGCAGTCCACCACCCAGTGGACAGAGATCACATTGGTCACTGGAAGCCCCAGTCGACTGGGGTTATAGGAGATGAAATGCTGAAGTGCTTTGCAGTGACCCCGAGTCCATTGCAGAAAGGACAGGGCCCTCTTACAATCCAGAATATGGAGAATGGTCTCTGCCTTGCTGGCGTGAGGCCTCGGGAAGAAGGTGGGGAGCACCACCTCCTGATTGAGGTGGAAGGGGGACACCACCTTTGGCAGAAACGTGGGGTGTGTGCAGAGCATCACCCTCTTCTTGTAAAACCTCAAATAGGGTGGTTCTGCCATCAGAGCCTAGAGCTCACTGACTCTGCAAGCTGACATGAGTGTCATGAGAAAGAGAACCTTCCAGGAGAAATACCGCAAGTGGCAGATAGCCAGGGGATCAAATAGCGACTTAGTGAGCTCTGAGAGCACCACATTGAGATCCTACTCTGCAGTTGGTGGGAAGACGGGGGGTTTAGACAGCATGAAGCCCCACAGGAAACAGGAAACAAATAGTCCTGGGGCATGACCCAAGGGAATAAGAAATGCCGCTGACAAGCAGAGGAGTAGTGGGAACCAAGATTGCCTAGGCCACCTTGGGGTTACCAGTATCAGTGATGCTCTGGACCTTGAAGAGGGTCTTGGCAACCAGCAGTGTTGGAGGGAAGGCATAAAGGAGGACTTCTGTCCTTGGAATGAGGAACGCATCCGCCGCCAACCAGGATGGGTGTGGCTGGCGGGAGCAGAAGCTGAGCAACTTTGTGTTGTCCGGGCTGACAAACAAGTCCACTAGGGGAATGCCCAGAGCCAGAAATGCCAGGAAGCCACTCTGGGGTCCAGGCGCCACTCGTGCGGCTGGAGGACTCTGCTCAGTTTGCCAAGGCATTACACTGGCCCAGGAGGCAGACTACCCATAGGAGCATCCCATTGCATGTCGCATATGAGCAGCGGGCCACTACCTCCTGGCAGAGGGAGTACAACCCCATGCCCCCCTGCTTGTTGATATAGAACACTGCGATTTTGTTGTCCATCTGGACCAGCACAGACTGATGTTGCAACCAGTGGCTGAATGCTGGAGGACCAGAAATATCACCGAGAGCTCCAGAAGGTTGATTTGAGACCGGTGATCTGTCTAGGACCAACTAACTTGAATGCAGAGGTCTTCGTAATGAGCTTCCCATCCCAGCAGGGAGGCATCCATAGTGAGGGCCCTCTAAGGGGGGTGCATGGAAGAGCATCCCGGCCAGAAGATGACGGGGTAGCTGCCACCAGTCAAGGGAGTCTGCCAGCTGGGGGGCCACTCTCATCCTGTCCCAAAGCCTGCCCGTGGCTTGTGCCCACTGGGAGCAGAGGCACCACTGAGCCACCCTCATGTGCAGGCAGGCATATGGAGTCACATGGACTGTGGAGGCCATGTAGCCCAACAAGCAGAGGAGAATGCGAGTGGGCACCGATCAGTGGTGCTGCACCTCTGTGACTAGCGCCCTGACCTCATGTAGGAGGAAGGC